>CM061269.1:21622500-31622500 GCA_030848825.1 Tadarida brasiliensis
CTGTTCTCCACTGAATACTTGTATCTCTTCATACACATCGGCAAACAACTCACTTTGATTCTGTTTGCAGGGATAAGGAACTTACTACCACAGAGGCAGCTTGTCATGAGTTGAATTGTGTTTCCAAAAAAGATATGTTGAAGTTCTAACCCCAGCACCTTATATATAAAACAGGGTCTTTGCAGATCTAACCAACCCAGGGTGAGGTCATTAGAGTGGACCCAATCCAATATGACTGATGACCTTACAAGAAGAAAGACAGATGCACAGAAAAGGCCACATGAAGACAGAGGCAGAGATTCGAGTTATGCTGCCACAAACCAAGGGGTGGCTGGAAGCTGGGAGAAGCCAGGAAGGATCCACCTGAGAGTCTTCAGAGAGAGCGTAGCCCTGACAACACCTTGATTTTGGACTTCTAGCCTCCAAAACTGGGAGAGAATACATTTCAACCCAGAAACAAACAAACAAGCAAACAAACAAACACAAAAGACAGGATTGTTTTAAGCCACCCAGTTTGTGGTACTTTGTTACAGAACATAATACATAGCCCACTCCATTTTTACCGAGTTTCATGTCAAAATGTATTTCTTGATATTGAACTCTGCAACTAGCGGCCCTGGCTCAGCTTTCTGGAGTCACACATATGTCTACTTCTTCCACAACAAAACAGCCTTCAAGAATTCCAAGTAGTGCCCTGCCCAGTTCGGCTCAGCAGTTAGAGCATCGGCCCATGGACCAGAGAGTCCTGGGTTTGGTTCCCGCTGGGGGCACGTACCTCGGTTGCAGTTTGTCCCCGGCTCCGGTTGGGGTCGTGTGGGTGGCGACTACTCAATGTGTCTCTCTCACATTGATGTTTCTCTCTCTCTCTCTTCCTCCCTCTGTCCCTCCCGCTCTATCTCAAGATAAATGCAAAAATGTCCTTGGATGAGGATAAATTAAAAAAAAAGAATTCCAAGCAGTGATCATGTCCCAACTGAGCTGTGTCTTTGTTTATGTCCCTGGGCCATTCACACCCTGGTGCCTGTCCAAGCCTGGTTACGGAGAGCCAGGACTTGCACTGTTTCTTCAGTGGCCACAGAGCTGCGACACTCAAGGCATCCCCAGCACCTTCTTCTCCGAGATGTGAGCTAACGAGGCTTTGGAATGGACTGCAACCAGGTATTAGGGGTGGCAGGTGCTACCTCTGACAATCCTCCAGAACGACACCTTTTCATTCATAGTCTTAAAGAAATATGGTGAGGAGTAAAACTATGACGAACAACTGTTAGAGGAAGAAGGAAAACCGCTAGACACAGAGAGAATGTTGCCAAAGGCAGCATCTGAAAAATATCTGGCTCCTCTCCCAACCAGGGGCGCAGGGAGCAGTGCCCCCTGTTTCTCTGGGAGCAGCCCCACCGTCAGCACCAGAGGGAAGGTGGAATTGCCCTGGGTGGTCCCTGGGCCTTACCTTAGAGGAAGTCCCCACTAACCAAAGAAAAAGCCTTCCACTTGTTGAAAACAAATTACTCAGCACTGAGAGAAAATTTGGAAAAGGGAAAGAAAGCCTGTCAACATTGTCTTCTTGTTTTTTCTCCAAGAGTAAAAATATTACCCCAGAATCACAGGATTCTGGGCACACGCTGATCTCACAATGAACAAAACGGCAAGGTGTTCTGACAAATGGGCCAATTTCTGGCGATGTCATTGACTCCAATCACGCTCCCAGGCCGAAAGGACTTCCAGCTTTGGTCTGATGCCTACCAGGGTAAAGGAACGATGCCTTTGCCCATGTAGCCAGTGGCCTTCACATTTGCTTCGATGGAAGGACACATTTTTGAGCCATTTAAAACAGCTCTTGCAGTTTGGACTGACTCTGAAGAGAGCGTTCTGGATTCTCCTCCGGGCTCATCTTTACATGGGGGTCACTTAAGGAAAGTGCTTTGACATCACATAAGGACGCGTGTGTGCCACCCACACACACCAACCCACTGGAGGGCAGCCCACCACCTTCACCAGGACTTCTTTTAGCCAAGCCATCAGGAAACCATCAGGTAAGTAGTGGGGAATGCAAGGAGTTCATTTTCTCCCGAAGTTCCTTCCACCCTAGCATAAGAATAATTTAGGGGGGAAAACCCATATTTTACCCCTCAACAAGTGCTTAGAAAAACAATTCTTTTTTATTTTTTAAGTTTAAATTTTTTTTATTTTTCAATTATTGTTTTACTTTCAATATTATCTTATATTGGTTTCAGGTGTACAGCGCAGTGGTTAGATAATCATATACTTTACAAAGTGGTCCCCCCGATATCTCCGGCACCATACATAGTTATTACAATATTATTGACTATATTCCCTCTGCTGTACTTTGTATCCCCGTGACTATTTGGTAACTGCCAATTTGTACTTCTTAATCCCTTCACCTTTTTCACCCAGTCCCCCGACCCCTCTCCTCTCTGGCAACCATCAGTCCACTCTCTGTCTGTGAGTCTGTTTAGAGAAACAGTTCTTAACTAAAGTATCAGTTCAGCATTTAGATTAGGATGGGGATCTCTGGAGACGGACTGAGGTATGATCTCTGTTCCCACATGGCCAACTTATAACTTAGACAGGACAGGAAAAGATAATCTAGAATACATGTAAGAGAAGTGTAGCAGAAACCATCCTTCTGTAAAACAGAGCCCATCCGGTCCAGGTAAGCTGCTCTCCTCCACATGGCCCTGTGTTTTACTAAATCTGTCATAGAAATCCTATGCCCCTTGCCAGTGACTCGTGTAGGGAAAGCGCTGGCCAACGAAACACCGAAGGAATAATGAAACAGAAGCCCGACTGGGACTTGGGAAATCTTTTCTTGTTCTTTAAAATGAGGAAGAAACTTCCTTCTCTTCTACTGAACATTGTCATATCTATGGGGATTGGTGAGGCCTAGACTAGGCAGCCATTTTGTGACCATGAGGGTAGCTGGTTGATGACCACATGAGCCCCTCACGATGGCAGAACAGAGACATGGAAGCAAGGTGTGCCCTTGAGGATGTCCCGTGTTGTGAAATTATATAACTCCATAGCAGCCCCACCATAGAACCCACCACAGGGGTTCTTATTATGGGTGATTATATTGTTTCCTTATTATTTAAGCCAAGTGAGATATAATTTTCTGTTACTTGTAGCAAAAGAACTCCAGGAAACTATAAGATTGTTTGTATTCTTTGACATAACAATTTGCTTTGGAGAAGAGCTATTAAAATAATGATCAAAAGATAAAAAATGTTATCCAAACCTGAAAAATGCAGAGACATGTACATGAAAATCACATTATGAAGAAGAAAAACAGAATATAAAAGGGTCAGTACATCATCTTAACCTTGTAAATATTCATACAGCTTCTCCCAAAGATCCTAAGAAAATTCAACTTCATAGTGATAGCTTGTCACATGATCATTAGATAGTTTCTATAAATTATCACTCAAGTTGAAACAGTCACTTCAAAATTCATGAGAAAGGAAACAGCATCAGACCCCAAATATAAACTTTTGCACAAAATAAACGGCAGAGGAATGACTACGGAGGAGGAGCGGCCTGTGCTTTAGGAAATGCTTCTGGAGTGAGTCACTCCGCGGCAGGGATGTGGAACTTTCTCCCGTGATGTAATTACCCATTACAATAACCCAAGCGTACGAAAGGTCTTTTCACACAATGTCAAACACACGGACTTCAAAGGACAGAAAGGACAGGATTGTCAAGAAGCGAGGAAAGAAGGCTCAGGGAAAACAGTGCAGATCATCAACATCACTCACACCACGAATTTCTGAAAATAAGTCATAAGCCCAGCCCAGGGTTTGCTTTAACTGGCTCAAACACAAGGGAAATAGAAAATCTAAGTCAGAGAGGCTGTCGCATCTGCCTGAATAGCAGAGAAAAGGTTGAGCAGGGAAAGTCGGACATAAAGGAAACCTGCCAATTATACATCTGATGGAGGCTAAAGGAATATTTTTGCAATAGACGATGATAACCCTTTATTTTGGGAATTCCTCCATCATGTCACCAATGAAGGTGAATTCTGTTATTCATGTATTGACAGCTAAACTAAGATAGATCAGAAAATCAAGGCCAAGAAAATCACTGCAATATTGGAAAGTTCACTATGAACTGCAGCAAAATAATTCAAGAAAACACTTAAAAATTTTTTTTAAACATTTTTCTTTTCTTTTATTGATGTTAGAGAGAGAGAGGAAGGGAGAAATAGAAACATCGATGAGAGAGAACATCGATTGGCCGCCTCCTGCATGCCCCCCACTGGGGATCGGGCCCACAACCTGGGCATGTGCCCTGACCGGGAATCGAACCAGTGACCTCTTGGTGCATGGGTCGATGCTCAACCACTGAGCCACACAGGCCGGGCCAGAAAACACTCTTAATTACCTTTCATTAAATGCCCTCTTCACCAGTTCAATGAGGTGAAGGAGACATCAGGTTAACTGAGAGGTGTGCAGGGGAATAAAAGAAAACTCAGGGAGTTTTAAAAGACAATTAGGCATATTCTGAATGGGGAAAAGAGCCTAAACACACGTTACCGTGCTATAGATAGCAGATGTTTAGTGCAGGAATATTCTACAGATGTGTGCCCCGCTTTCTGAAAAGTTAGTGTACTAAATATCCAAAGCTGTAAAGCAGAGATAGTCTTTAATTCTACAACAAGCCACCTGTATTTTCTTTAAAAGGTCCGTTTCCTATGGAAACAGACATGTGATTTGCAATAATTACACATAGAAGGAGATTTTTCAGAAATATAAAGATCCATTTAAGAGACTAGAGATATACTTCACTATACTAATTTACTTTAGCCACCCCAATACGTAGTATTATTAAAAATAAATAGGATTAAGGATCTCAGAGTCCATGGAGAAGTTAGCTCCAAAAAAATGGTCAAGATTGAAAAGAAGGATGAAGTCATACGCACATTAGGTGAGTTTTTAGGATCCCATCAGAATTCTTTCTTAAGTGATTTTTCACCTCTTGATATTGAAAAAAGACATGAATTATGGTGACTTACACAAGAAATTCATACCCAATTCTTGTTTTCTGTATAAATGATTTCTTGGATGCCACTGGTCACCCTGACTCACAGAGTTTTAAACTGGAATAGCTTATGGATAACACTGATATCCGGAGAGCCTGGCCTCAGACCAGACACTGAGTCTCCAGGCAACAAGAGTGTCTCCCGGTCACAGGATTCTGACTGTAGCACCACAGGATTCTGATTGGTCCCCAAATGCATTGTACTGCACAGCTCAGCCTATAGGAAGATCAGAGCCCACAGCAGGAATATTCTACAGATGTGCCCTGCTACCAGGAAAGCGAGCAGAGTTGCCAGTTGGAATAAAGTACGTCTGCCCAACGGAATACTGTGCAGTTGTGCGTCTGTGTGTGTAAATAAGTCATATGTACTGATATGGAAAGCTCTCTAGAATATATCATCAGTAAAAGTAAAACCACAGAACAATAAAGAAGGTGCAAAATACTGTACATAGTGCCATACCTTTTGTGTAAAAAAGGGCGGGGAATAAGAATATATTTTTGCATTTGATTATATTTACATAATCAATGTGTTCCTACACACTGATTAAAAAATCAACTAAAAGTGGTTATCTTTTGGGGGTAACAGAGGGGGGAATAGGGGACATGCATTCAAAATAAGATGTCTCTTGTAGAATCTAAAAAGCAAAATAAGCTAACAAATAAAACAGAAACAAACTTATAGATATGGAGAACATTTTTATGGTTGCCAGATGGGAGGGGAGTTGGAGGAATGGATGAAAGGAAGGAGGGGTTAAGAAGTACAAGTTGCCAGTTATAAAAACAGTCACAGGGATGTAAAGTACAGCATAGGGAATATACTCAATAATATTGGAATAACTGTATGTGGTGTCAGGTGGGTACTAGACTTATTGGGGTGATCACTTTGTAAATCATATAAATGTCGAATCACTATGTGGTACACCTGAAATTAACAGGCCATTGTATGTCAACTGTAATTGAAAATTCCTTTTTATCATTAAAAAAAAAAGATGTCTCAATGTGTACCTTTTAAATAACATTTTCATTTTGAATCATGTGAACATATCTCATAGTAAAAAACAATTCATTAATTAAGAAATACACTAAGTAATGCTCTTCCCATACTTCGATCTATGATGATAAATCATTAAAATATCCTCAATCTGATTTCCCTTGTTTGTAAGCTATTTTAAATTATGTTGTATGTACGGGTCACATTGAGAGCCACCGAATTTAGGCTCAGCAATCAAAACAGCCATTCCCCACTCACTAACCTCGGCCATTCCCGCAGCTGCTCCCTCACACGCTGTTCTAACTTGCTCTTAGACTGAACTGACTCTTTAAAAAAAAAATTTTTTTTTCTTTACTGATTTTAGAGAGAAAGGAAGGGAGAAGGAGAGAGAGATATAAACATCAATGAAAGAGAACATTGATTGGCTGCCTCCTGCACACCCTCACTGGGGATCGGGCCTACAACCCGGGCATGTGCCCTGACCGGGAATGGAACCTGCGACCTCTTGGTGCATGAGTCAATGCTCAACCACTGAGCCACACTGGCTGGGCTGAATTGACTCATAATGGGCAATCAATTAAGCCAAAAGGACCTCACTGATACCCAGCAATACTGTAGGGTTGGGGGTTTGGTAGATGAACAAAATGTAACCTTGAGGTATGCATTCTCACGGCCTGGCCAGCCAAGGATCAATGTATGCATGTGAATAGATAAGGTATGCACGATAAAGGGTTGGACCACCACCCTGAGTGTAAAGTATATATGTGAATAGATAAGGTATGTGTGAATTGGGTTCGGAAAGCCACCCTGAGAGCGCCAATGGGCGATACACCCAAGCATGAATGTATTTGTTATGTATCTCCTATGTATCTCTGCTGAAAACAGCAAGAGACAGGAAGTATGCTGGGTTTGGCTGTAAGGTCAGCAGAGACGCAATCTCAAGGACTTAATTACCTAAATCACCATGTAGCCTAGGAAACCACTTTGCAAATAAATTGGGCTGCATCCAGAGATCTGGAGCATTTACTCCCTTGCGATGCTCCCCCTCACTCCAAGTAGTGTCTCCTTATAGTTCATTGCGTTGTGACAACCCCCGGCAGGCCGAGAGAGTCAGCACAACACAATTGTGAACATCTGCCACTGAGCTTAAAGAACTAACCACACGGTCCTGGCGGCACTCTGTTAGATTCTATACCATTTGGATCTTTTATGTTTCATTTATATTTTACTATGTTAGTTTCTATTGCTGGAAATCGCCCTGAATCGTTTGTGGACTACTGGGGCAAGAAAATAAGACGAACTACATGGAGCAGAGAAGGAGGAAGGGGGAAGGGGCGAGAACATGAATGGAGAGAATGGTGAGAGAGCAGAGAGCCGGCACAGAAAAAAGGAAAGGGGATGGAGGGAGGGAGAGGGGACAGAGGGAACAGCTTCTGTTTTGTATCATGTTAACAAAAACCAAGTTGTTAACCAGGTGTTCCGAAGCATGAACATATTTTGTAAAAAAAATTAATAAATTTGGGTTTTCAGGCTAGCCCACAAAAGCCTGTTGAACTTTTTTTTTTTTTTAATCCTTCAAGGATATTTTTCTATTTATCTTCAGATAGAGTGGGAGGGAGGGAGGGAGAGAGACATCGAGGTGAGAGAGACACACCAACTGGTTGCCTCCTGCATGACCCCAAACAGGGCCGGGGACGAACTGCAACCGAGGTGTGTGCCCCTGACTGGAATCGAACCCGAGACTCTGGTCCACGGCCGATGCTGTAACCGCTGAGCCAAACCAGCCAGGGCACCTGTTGAACTTTTTAATGTGGCTAGCCAGAGAGCACTCTTGCCCAAAGGACCCTTTTACTGAACATTACTTGTCATTAGGGAAATGCAAACAAAACCACAATGAGATATCAACTCACACCTGTTCGAATAGCTGTCATCAAAAAGACAAGAAATAACAAGTGCTGGCGAGGATGTGGATGAAAGGGAACCTGCAGCACTGTTGGTGGGAATGTGGACTGGTGCAGCCATTATGGAAAACAGTAGAAGTTCCTCAAAAAATGAAAAATAGAACTACCATATAATTCCACTATAGGTATTTATCCAAAGGAAATAAAAACCCTAATTCGAGAAGGTATATACACCCTATGTTCATTGCAGCATTGTTTACAATAGCTAAGACATGTAAGAACCTAAGTGTCCATCAAGGATGAATGAATAAAAAGCTGTGGTACATGTACTCAGTGGAGTACTACTCAGCCATAAAAAAGAATGAAATCTTGCCATTTGTAACAACTTGGATGGACCTTGAGGGCATTATGCTAAGTGAAATAAGTCAGAGAGACAAAGACAAATACCAGATGATTTCACTTATATGTGAAATCTAAAAAACAAACAAACAAAGCAAAACAAAACTCATAGATACAGAGAAAAGATTGGTGGTTGCCAGAGGGAAGGTGGGTTGGGGGTGGATGAGTGAAATGGGTGAAGGGAGTCAAAAGGTACCAACTTCCAGTTATAAAATAAATAAGGCCTGGAGATGTACATGCAAAACAGTACTGGAGACGTAAACTTCAGCATGATGATGATAGTCAATGCTGCTGTATGACATAGGAAAGTCGTTAAGAGAATAGATCTGAAGAGTTCTCATCACAAGGAGAAATAATTTTTTTCTTTTCTTTCTGTTCTATCTATATGAGGTGACAGGTTAACCAAACCTATTGTGGTAAACATTTTAAAGTATATGTGAATCAAACATCCGTGCTATGTGCCTTAACCTTATGCAGGGATGTATGTCAATTATTTCTTTTTATACTCATCCAAGGACATTTTTTTTTTTGCATTCATCTTCAGACAGAGTGGGAGGGAGACAGGGAGGAAGAGAGAGAGAAAAACATTGATGTGAGAGAGACACATTGAGTGGTTGCCACCCACACGACCCCAATCGGGGCCGGGGACAAACTGCAACCGAGGTACGTGCCCTTAGCAGGAATTGAACTCGGGACTCTCTGGTCCGCGGGCTGACGCTCTAACCGCTGAGCCAAACCGGCCAGGGCTATGTCAATTATTTCTCAATAAAACTGAAAAAAAGAACAATTTTCTCACCCTTTCCTGCTTGATTAAAGGGATTAAGGGACATATTTTCTAAGTGGATGAGGCCACTTTCAATGTCATCTTCCGTGGACCCCGCCTCTAGGACTAAGGGGGTCTGCTTTTCACGGAGCTTGAAGACTCTCGGTGGGTCAACAGCTGGCTGGCTCTTTCTTGTTAAAAACCAAAACCAAAGACTCCCTCTCTGATGCCCTTCCTCATCTCAGTTAGAAGTCAGGGGAACTTCGCGAAGTTCTATTTCTGTGTTAATGACTTACTGACCTGCTTAGAGGCATTCCCCTGGTCAGAACTTCTTTATGAAAGCTTTGTCACCAGTGGGACAGCTCAGACATATGCAGGATCCCACGGGAAGTGGCCAGACCACAACCCAAACTTGGGTTTTCTGGCTCTACTTCCCCATGTTCACAGATGTGATCTTTGCTTGTCGTTCAAAGCTACTTAGAATGTAAAGCAGTACCAGTGCCTGCAACCCAGTCATCCAACAAGTACTTGCAGAATGCTCACTGCTGTGTGCAGGATGCTGTGGGCTGTTAGTCACAACTGAACCTGCCTCCAAGCTGCTGGGATGAACTTGAGGGTCAAGAGAGCAGAGGGATGGAAGAAGGAAAGAAGCTTTGGACAGCACGAGCCAGTCTAGGGTGATGGGACCAGGGGCAGAGGCCTTGGGCAAGCTGCTTGGCGTTCCTGAGCCTCAGTCTCCAAAAGGAACATCCAGAACCCTTTCTAAATTATATAAATCCTCTCACTTGCTCCTCCAAATTGCCTCGAGAAAGAAGAACACTCCTCACAAAAGAAACTGAGCTGTCTAGTAAGTATTTGAGGTCCTCTGAGCCCCAGGGCTGACAAGGGTGATAACATCCCAGTCTATAACTGAGAAAAGTGAGGTTCAAGGTGATTAGATGACTTTGTCCAAGAAGAGGTGGACCCAGGGTGTGACACCTGGCACTCCCCCTCATACCAGGGGAGCATGCACTGTTTGCACAGTTCCTGGGACCTCAGAACCAAGAAGAGAAGTGGTGAGAGGCCTACTCTATAGGCATGAGGTGCAGCTAAGAGCTTAGATAGCACAGAGCAGGCCTCGGCTCCAGGGACACAGGAGGCAAGAGCAGGTGTGACAGGGTCTTGAGCATCCCAAGGACACCTGTTTCTCTCCTCTGGCCTTCTAATAGCAGCCTGCTCCTGGGGGAGGCCTGTGGCTGTCCAGACCTGGATGAAATTAGGTAGGAGGGTTTCGTTCAGGTGACGGATGTATTCAGCATACAGACCTAAATCACATTTTCTAATCAGCTTGAAAAAAAGCAAACACACAAAATAACCCCTCACTGTGTCTCATTTTTCCAATTGATTTTGAATTTAAAGATTTAAAGGGGACTTACGGAGTATTCTTAATTATTTTTCCCTAAACCCAACGACATGACAGGAAACAGGCACAATAAACGTTGCTCCTACTTCACTCCTTTTCTCTACATTAAGAGTTAGGCTGGTTCCCCTTAGTTCTGTTGGTGAGGAGAGCTCATTTGCTGAATACCTGTTGTCCAAGCCCTGTGCTAGGCATCGAAGAAACAAAGATAATAAAGACAGTGGCTGAAAGAAAGAAAGAAAGAAAGAAAGAAAGAGAGAGAGAGAGAGAGAGAGAGAGAGAGAGAGAGAGAGAGAGAAAGAAAGAAAGAAAGAAAGAAAGAAAGAAAGAAAGAAAGAGAAAGAAAGAAAGAAAGAGAGAGAGAGAGAGAGAGAGAGAAAGAGAAAGAAAGAAAGAAAGAAAGAAAGAAAGCTCCTGGGAAGACAGGCACAGAGAAAGGTAAGCCAATGTGGAAAGTACAGATGACACCAGACAACCTGAAACCCTGTTCACTACATTTCTGCAAACATGTGTGTGGGGGGTGCTATCAGCATTCCCACTGGAAGAAGAGAAACAGGTGACGAGTATCCCCCACCGCCACACAAACTTCCTGAAGCCACACTGTCCCTCAGAGTCTTCCTCCACCCTCACGGCCAGATTCCTAAAACAGGAGACCAGGAGCAGAGAGGCATGTGGAGAAGACAGAAAGGGAAACAAGGAGCCCGGTGACATCTGCCTCCTGTCCTCAGTACCACCAGCTCACCACTCAGTCAGAGAAATGGAGTCAGGTGTGTCCGCGGTGGCACAGCCAAATGACTTGGGGGGATTTGCAATGATTGCTCCATTTATTGAGAAAAACTCGGGAAGCCACACCTTAGGACAGGAAGGAGTCTTGGGGAGACTGTCAAGAAAATCAAAGGAGATGACATGAAGGGACAGAAGAAGAATCTCCACTCAAGGATCCAGAGTAAACCAATAGAAGGCCACAGGGCGAACTAATACTTCTCCGTGAGATTACCTGCCAGGACGATGCACGCCTTGGACTACAAAAGTCTGAGCTCAGCTGGTATAGGAAGGTCCTTATGTGGCCATGTAAGGAGAGTGGGGACAGGAACTCGCTAAGATGTAGATGCTCCTTCTCAGGGAGCTTTACAAACAGCTTTTTTTTTTTTCTTAAAGATTTTTAAAATTGATTTTTAGAGAGAGAGGAAGGGAGAGGGAGAGAGAAACATCGATGTGAGAGCAAGCCATCCATTGGCTGCCTCCTGCACATCCCACAAGCCAGCAACGGGGCATGCAACCTGACCGAGAACCGAATCAGCAACCCCTTGGTGCAGGGGACAACGCCCAACCAACTGAGCCACACTGGCCAGGGCTACAAACAGCTCTGTGAGTGACTGGCAGACTGGGGACAAGGCTGGATGCCACCGTAAGGCATTCCACTTCACTGAGATCACTGAGTGCAGGCATGTTATTTAACCCACGGTAGATGCTCAAAAGTTGGCTGGTGGGTGAATCAAGGAGTCTGGCCAGAAGAACTCAGGCTTTCTCAAAGCCTTTCTGATATCCCTGCTCTGCCTCCCTCTGTGACCCACAGAAACCCTAACGCCTCCCCAGTTTCACCAACATCGCCGGCATGCCTTCGCCTGCTTTCTAGACTGCGAGCTCCGGGAAGGCTGGGGCTTTCCTTGCTCACCTCTCTCCATCTACTGCAACTGCCAGCGCAGTGCCTGACGCTGAGGAGGCATGCATCCGAGAGTCACTCACCCACTCACCCGTGGGCTGTTGTTTTCCTGCCAGTATCTCCTCTACTGTTTTCTTGAAAATGTTCCTTCATTCATTCCAACATTATAGTTTGAGGGGAATCTCACATCCTCTAAAAAGCCTGTCCCCCTTCATCCCAGAGTGAATATGGGTGGGCACCCAAAACAGTCATGGGCTTTGGTCTAGGGATAGACAGCTAGCCAAGCTAGGCCACTCAGAGCTCTTTCCAGAGTCCAGCAACCATGTCTCCTTGTCCCTATTCCAAGGTAGGGCTGAGAACGGAGAGTTGGGAGTCAATGGCAGCCATGTCCCTGGCTCTGTGGAGAGAACCTGCCTGCAAGGACGATGCTGACACGCAGAAAGGGGCGGAGGCAGAGGAAGAACAGCGGAGACCACTGGCGTTCAGAGCCTGGTCAGTCATTCCTGCAGCCGGCTGCACCCCCACCCCTCCTGCGACCAGGCTCTGTGAGTCAGGAAGTGCCCAGTTTTCCCAGTCCGCTTCTAACTGGGTTTTGCCACTTGCAACCCCAAGACTCCTGACTAATACATGGAATGAGTTACTATTTGCTGTAATTAGACCCCTGGGGGCCTGGAGAACCAGCAGAAAACACATGATCGTCATGTTCCTCCTTCCTCACGTTGACAGTTGGAGTCTGTGTCAATCCAGGAAGCGCCTCAGGCTCAGAACAGAGGTGGAGGGACAGGGGCTGCCTGATTCTGCGGAAGCACCAGCACATGGGGGAATTATTAGAGCCCACGAGCACAGAAAGCAGTATTAAGAGCCTGGACAGTCAAGAACCTCAATGCAATTATCAGAGAAAAGAAAAGCAACTGGAATAAAAATTTTAAAATAAAGGTTGAAGGCTCAGCAGTGGGTTGGTTCTGATCCACGTATCAAGAAGAAAGAAGCGTCTCCTTTCCGTTACCTCCTGTGCTACTGTTTCCCAGTCCAGCTTCGGAGAGCAGAGTTGTTGCCAAGAGTCAGGATAGTGCAGTGGTTCTCGGTGTCTGCTTCCTGGACCAGCAGCATCAGCATCCCTTGAGAACTTGTTAGAAATGTAAATACTCGGCTCTGCCCCCAATCTATGGTATCAGAATCCCGGGGGTGGGGGAATCTGTTTTAACAAGCTCTCCAAAAGATTCTGACGCGTGACCAAGTTTGAGAACCACTGGCACAGTGTTGTGGTGAAGCGTGTGGCTCTGGCACCAGGTTCCGGGGTTTTGCATGGACCACAATGTGAGCAGTGCCCCCTGGAATCGTGCATTGTGGCATTCCCTGGGTTTGCACTCTGGCTTAGCCACCTACTATCTGTGTAGCCTTGAGCAAGTGACTTAACTTCTTTGAGCCTCAGACTCCTCATCAGCAAAACAGAAATAAGAAGAGTAGCCATCCATAGTTGATGTGAGGATTTAATGAGATAATACACAAACTATTCAGTTCAGTACCCAGCACATAGGGTTAATACTCAATAAAAGCTGGTTATTTGTATTACTTGCTGGTGCTCTGATTCCAGGGCAGGGCCTGGCCCCAGGGAAGCCAGTGTTCTAAAACACTCATTAGTGCAGGCTGTACTAATTTTTTCTGCCTACCGAACTTCTACTTATCCTTCAACACCCTACTCAAAGTCACCTCCTCTGTGATGGCTTTCCAGAGCTGAGTCATCTTTCCTTCTGCTGGGCATCTTCCATCGGAGCCCTAAGACTACCTGCATATCTGCCTCTTCTTAGCTGTTTGGTCTTTGGAAAGTGTCTTCACCTTTCTATGCCTCAGTTTCCTCATCTGTAAAATGGGATAAATAATAGTATGGCCATGGTTTGCAAATATGATCTTTAAAAATACTGCATTGAAATATTATTTGTCTTGATTACTGAGGCATGGGGATGGGACATGATTGCTTAATCTGCTCTCTTCTCCCCTGGTCCACCCTGAAAGTAGTCCCATCAGGTCCCCCAGCAACAAGTATCTCTTCCTTACATCCCCATGGGTCTCAGAGTCTGCAAGGAGACTCCGGAGCAAAGAGCACTTTCTGCAGGCTCCCTGTCCATGGCTTAGGACAGAGTCGGTCAGCTCAGAAGGGTTCCATTCTAAATGCCAAGACAGAACTGTTTTTTTTGCAATATATATTTTATTTTATTATTGCAAGTATTATAGATGTCCCCCCTCCTGCTTTCCCCAAACCATTTTCTGTGTCTATTGGTTATGCATATATGCAAATAAGTTCTTTAGTTTCTCTCTTCCCACTCCTCCCAACCCCCATCCCTCTGAGGTTTGTCAGTCTGTTCCCTACTTCCATGTCTCTGCATCTCTTTTGGTCGACAGCTTATTCTGTTCATTATATTCCACAAATAAGTGAGATCATGTGATACTTGTCTTTCTCTGACTGGCTTATTTTGCTCAGCATAATACTCTCCAGGTCCCTCCATGCTGTCTCAAAGGGTAAGAGATCTTTCTTTCCTGCATAGTATTCCCTTGTGCATATGCACCACAGCTTTTTTATCCATTCATCTATTGATGGGCACTTGGGCTAAATTCCACTACGTATGATGTCTGGATTTTTCTGCCTACATTTTCTTCTAGGATTTTAAAGATTTCCTTCTAAAGGGAGTATGCACAGACTCAAAGCACACTGGTGTCCACCTGCAGTTTTCAGATAAAAATCAAAGACAAAAAGAATAGTTTTATATATTCAATATATACCTGTACATGCATATGTACATATACAATTGGCTTTGTGATAGTCTCTGAAATTTTCAAGGATGTGTGTGTCCATAACCAAGCTGAAAATACAGACACCTCTTTAAAAACATTTCCTTGGAGATGGGATGTGTGGCCAGGAGGTTCTGCCACGGGACACAGAAGCTCACATTCTGATGCCTTCCTCATTCCAAGGGAGACAGTCCCCGCCGAGGTGGCTTCAGCTGGGTTTCGCCTCACTGAGAGGCGGGCTGTTCCCCAGCACACACGCCGTCCTCGTCCTCGCTGGAGGGCAGCTGTCAGCTGTGACTGGCTGCGCTCGCAGCCGGCGTGATGCTGGGCCCCAGGCTCTGGCACAGAGGCAGCTGTGGTAGCAAAGGCTTGTTCTTGCTGTTACAGTCCACTCTGCAGCAACCGCTGGGGATTTCTTTCTTCCTCCTTTTCATTAGCATGCCTCGAAGACGGACACCAAGTGGGGAGGTGAGAGTGGTATCTTCGGCCAGTTAGCAACATGTGTCCCTGTGCCGATTCCAACTCAGATCAAATCTGGATCTCCCTCCCTCTCAGGCGAAGGCTGGAGTCTCTAGGCCTTGTTGCGTGCACGGCTCTGAGTGTGTACAAGGTGGGACAGAGTCCCAGGAGAGGCCCAGTAAGGCGTTGGGATCCGACATGATCTCAGAATCCTGCCACACACCCACTACCTTGGCAAGGCTGCTTAGCAACAGGCTGGGCACCTGCCCGTCTGCACTGAGCTCCTGTGAGTCCTTTTCAAGTTGTGAACAGGGACCTGTCGTTGGCACTCACTCTGCCAGGCAGAGCCCTGACAAGTCCATGTGCCACAGTCCTTCCGCTCTCAGCATGCAAGCTGTCATCAGAGACGTGCCCTCGCAAGGGGCTCTGCCGACTGTGCCCTGATTGCCCTCGTGGGAACACCCCACTCATCCGCACACACTTCCTGTCTGCCTCCGCCTCCGCTGGCCTCCTGACTCCACGGAGTCTTGCACATCACCACGTTTCCAGTGCGAGCACGGTGCCGGGCACCGGGTAGGAGCTTAATGCATGTCTCTTGAATGACAAGAGCTATGTGAAAATGAGCCTTCAGGAAGCTACTGCCCAGGCCAAGGCTGGTTACACACCATTGGAACCAGCTTCATGTAATAACTCCATTCTGACCCTCAGTCACTGCACGTACACACCCTGGCAGTTTCTTTTCTGTAAACATAAGGGCCTTGAGACACCCAAAGAAAACTGTAAAGATAAGGGGTTGAGGATGGCCTTGGGAAACTCAGAGAAACCATGAGAAAAAGGAGATTAATAGTTGTCCTGCTCCTCTCCCCACTTCTCTGTATCAGCCCCCCTTAACGGTGCCAAAAGCGGCACCAAGAACGTAGTTTTTTTTCTGTAGTTTGTGCCTTTAAAAGTGGGCAACAAAGGAAGGCTCGGGGCTGAGGATTTGGGGAAGCTGTACCCCCCCAGCCCACCGGTGCAACAGCCCACCGGTGTAATAAAGTGCTCCTTTACAATTTGGCCGTGAGTCTCTGGTTATCTCGCTGACAAGTTACAACAATGTCAGGCAACCCTGTTGATTTACTGGCTACATCCTGGCTGGCAAGTTAGTTAGCCATATCAAGCCTTAATTTTCCACTCTGTAAAATGGGGATAATAATACCCACCTCCTAGGGTTATTATGAAACTAAAATTAGATACACAGACTGTATCTAATCTGCCTTCCCTGTAAGAAGGTTATACATCCCACCCATTGCCAAGAGACCTGGCAGTGCTGCTCTGTGGGAGGAGTCCACTTCCCCGCCCCACATGACCCGCCTTGGCCAATGGAATACAAGCCACACACGCCACTTTGCAGCGTGAGCTTAAGAGGCATGGATACTCTGCTATTCCTTTTCCCTCTGCCGTGACAACGGGGCGTACCACCTACAAGCTGCTCCTCTCCCTGGATCCTGGCATGAAGACACCTGCAGCAGAGCTGTACCACCCCGCATCCAACATAAACCGTGAGCGAGAAAGATGCCTTTGTTGGGGTTGCTTGTTACAGCGGCATCAGCTAGAGGGAAAGCTGAGCGATACACAGCGTGTCACAAAGCTGGGCTTGGAGAGCCTCTGTGGAATGGGTGCACACGAGATCAACTGTGCCAGGGCTCTTGGTTCGTTTGGGTGTGACCTTCAATCACTAGAATAAATTCCAGGGGGCATTTTGAGGCATAAAAGGGGAAATGGATTTTTTTTTTACGGGATGCAAAGCTGACCCATTCCGTTAGGGCACATTAGTGCCTGGAGCCTAGAAACCTCGTCCAGAGTTTTCCTCGTGGGTTACTCACTCCAACCAATAGCAGTTTATATGGAGAAAGTCTTTTTGCTCACGTTGATCAGCCGTTTCCGGAGAGTGGTGTGCCAAGCCCCTTGCATGTCAGCGTGCTCAATCCGCACACGTGTGCTGTGACATACAGTGACACAGTAAGGGTGCACAGTGTCCAGGGCAACACCCTGTTTGTTTGTGAGCCTCCTCGTCCCACCATGCTGTGCTAGAATTTGCCAAGATTGGCACCTTGGTGGCACTCCTGGTAGACTGGCAGTGGGTCACACGTCCCCCTCAGCTTCCCCTTCACTATGCCCCTCGCACAGGAGGTACCACAGTGCTCAGATCACGCGGAGGAGGAAACAGACTTTGAGGAGAGAGAAACATGCCGGAGCCACCCAGCCAGTCAGCGGCAAAGCCGGGACTGGAAGCCAGACGCCCCGACCTCGGATCACCGAGCCCGATGCCAGGCCGTCTCCTGCATTCACCCACAGTCCTGGTCCCTCCGTCACTGGTTCGACTGTGGATGGGCACCGTCCTTCAGATTGGGGCCACTGTCCCTCCTACGCGACCAGGTTGTCCAGAAAGGACCCAAACTAAGAAGTGCAAGGGGAACATGGTGTCGGGGCAGCTGCGTGGGGCTCTCACTTCCTCTTCTGATCAACACCTACGCTCTCCACCGCCAAGACTGCTGACCTTCCACGTGAGGTGGGAACCCACCCCCGACTCCGACCCCGTGGACGTTCATGTCTACGCCGGGCCCTGTGTGAAGCACCGATGGCCCTTGTCCTTAGGAGACCCACCTTAGTCCAGGGACAGGCGGGCAAACCCTGAACCAGACTATGAGGCCTCCTACAGAGGGAGGACCGAAGAGGAAGCTAGCTATGGACAGATGTGAACTCTGGCTGACGACCAGGGACAGCTTCGGGGAGTGAGTGGCAGCTCAGCCGGGCTTAGGATGGATGAGTCATCAGTCTTTCAACAGGCAGGAGCTGAGAGGGCCGCGGGGGCGGTCTGGTGTGTGGCGGGTCACATACCTAGAAACATGGGTCTGAGGTCTGAATCCCAGTCCAAGATCTTGTTTACAACTTGTAAAAATATATCTTGCGTCCAATCTTAAACACCCTGCCCAGGAAGGCCTCCCACCTGATGGGCAATTCAAGTCTTTCTTGAACGTTTGGGGGCTCGGGGAGCATGTGATAGACACCAGGTGGGGTACCGGCATAGAGGACAAAGAGACTGCCCCTTCTCAGAGTTAAGAATGAGTTAAACACGGCTGTCTGAAGCCACACATGCGTTAGAAGATGGACTCATGCCCTGGACAGATACTTACTGAGCACTTACTGTGTGCCAGCCATGATTCTAGGCATTTGGAAAACATCAGGGAATGAGATTTCCTGCCCTCCTAAAGCTTCATTTTAAAGAAACTTTTTTTTTTCTTTATTGATTTTAGAGAGAGAGGAAGGGAGAGGGAGAGAGACATAGAAACATCGATAAAAGAGAACATCGACTGGCCGCCTCCTGCATGCCCCCCACTGGGGATCGGGCCCACAACCTGGGCATGTGCCCTGACCGGGAATCAAACCGGCGACCTCTTGGTGCACGGGTCGACGCTCAACCACTGAGCCACACCGGCCGGGCCTAAAGAAACTTTTTAATAACAGCAGGCACTTACTATCTGCCAGGTGTGATTATGTGAATATCCACATTAATTCACCCAGTCTCTCCAACAACCCTGTGAGGTAGTGCCATTATCCAAATTGTACAGACAGGCAAACTGAGGCTCAGGGCTGTTCACTCACACTGGGCAAGGCAGCAAGTGGCAGGCTGGAAATGCCTCTCCAGGCAGCGGGCCTAGAGGCGAGCTCCAGACCCCTACATTGTCCGGTCTCTCTGCGCTGTAAGCATTGTAAAGGAGGCTGGATTTCAGTTTCCCAGTTCACCGGGGAATGGCCGTCCCTGCTCCTGGCTTCTACTTGAAGGTCTTGCAGAGTCTACACTCCACAAAGCTCCACAGCTTGGGGCGAGGAGACCCCGTCCTCCCTCCCAGCGCTCTAAGGCTGTGCTCCTCAAACTGGGTGGCCCGTCAACATGAGTCCCCCCACAATAGATTACCCGTCGGCGATGAGGTATCTACAAATGGAGAGACAATGTTCAGGAACTTTTATAGCCATGTGTCGAATCAAATAAAAACACTAGCACCTGTATTCTCTTCTCCATTTCATTTTTCTAATAATTCACTTTCCTCGTACTTGACAAAAGTGTTGTTCTGGAGTGAACTGGAAATTTAAAAAGAAGAAAATAAAACCTGATCCTTCACCACGGTATTGTTCTCAGGGAGTTCAAGCTCCCAGCCCGGGTGGATTGCATCCCTGAGAACACAGAGACCCTAATGGCGAGGGCCAGGAAACATCTGTGTGGGTGCTTCCTCCATGTCACCCTCCTTCCCATTTCGAGCGGGTGAGTGGGCTTTTGCACTCCTGCTTGGGGAGATGAGGGATTGGACAGAAGCTGCTTTTGGTCGTGGGCCTTCAGGTCTTTTGCAAAAGCCAAGATTCATTAATGAAATTTCGCTAGGCCTCCTGGGGTGGGTTACACTTCCCTCCAGGAGCTGCAGTGGGGAGAGATCCGCTAGGCTGCTCCTGGGTGGGAGGGGAGGGGAGGGGAGGGGAAGGAAAGGGAGGAGAGGGGAGGGAATGCTTATTGTCTAGTGGTGGAGATAGATACCCAGGTACTCACACACCCTCCTGCCTGCTGATGGGGAAGGGAGGGGAAAGGAGGGGAGGGAAAGGAGGGGAGGGAGGAAAGGGAGGGGAGGGAGAAAAGATGACGGAGAGTAATATTGCGGTATATGTAGGGAAGCTGATCTGAGTCCAAGGTCTCCCAGCTTCTGCCAAGGTTCTTGTCCCCAGGCATGGCTCAGAAGCCACACCGACTTCAGCCCTGAAGGGGCTGTAAGAGCCAGAGCTCAGGCATCCCAGGACAGACCAGTGAGGACCCGTGATGGTGGGCCTCCCCCAGGAGACCACAGTACCCTTGGACAAGCCTAGGCCCAGGAGAATCTCAAGGATGACTGAGATCGAACTGCCTGCCAGGCCAGCAGCACTGGGACCCCGAGTCCAACGTACTTGGATTTAAAGACATGAGTGTGGACCAACATGGGCACCCGCTGTCCGCCGGGAATGCACCGAGGAGCTGCAGTGAATGAGAAAGATGCTGGCGGGTTAAGACAGGGGGAGGGCACTGTGGGTCCCGAAGTGGGTGTAGGGTGGAGAGGAAGCTGCCAGCTGTCCCCTTTGGCCCAGACTACAGCTGTGACGCTGACCAGCCTTTGCCATTGCCCTCCCTTCTGCCTAAAAAATCTCAGCGAGGCCGCTTTCTCACTGTGCAGGTGTCGCAGAGCCGGCCCGTCTTCAGAGCCCATCTGGGAGGGGTGGGTGCGCACACACGCGTGTCTGTGTGATCATGTGCGTGGTGTGTGCATACCTGTGCGCGTGTGTGGATGGTGTGGATGGGGGGGAGGGTGCGGGGAAAACGGTCAGACGGACAGCCTTGCAGTTTGCAGTCCCACCACTGTCCAGTGGCTTTCCTGTCGCTGTTTCCTCTCAGCCCCTAACTCCCCAAGTCCTTCTGTCTGCGTCAAGCTCCACAGCCTTGTAGCCAGGACGGGAACTGGGTCTAGGGTGACTCCCTGAAGATCTGAGAATCCTGTTCTGAGACGTGAAGACAGAAGGCCTGTCACAGTCAGCCTTTCCGACTGGGTGAAACGGGGTGCTCACGGGGCCCCGCAAATCCCGGCTGCACTCCTGCGGCATCCCCGCTCCTTCTCGCACATGACTTCACAGGGGTCCCCAGGACTCAGGACTGGGAGCTGGATTTGAGTGGTGGCGGCTGAAGGCCGGAAGAGCTGAAGGCGCCTTCTGAAGCCCAGTGGCCCAGCCCACCCAGGCGGGGTCAAACCTGCCAGCCTGTCTGAAAGGCCGACTTCTGTCTTGGCAGAGACCTGTTTCCTGTTGCCCATCTGGCTAGAAATCCCCAGAGTAAACCTTTCCCTTAGAGATCTGAGCACTTTTGCTCTGTTTCGGCTATAAACAGGAAGTGCAGAGAGCTGCTTAGAAATGAGAGAGCATTAGAATCAAAATAGCCCCTGCTGCCTTTCGTTTCCCCCTGAACATTGCAGTTTTAGTTTCTGCTTAGTGAAAGTCAAGAGGGAGGTTTCGCAGGAGATCCAGGCCTCCCACAGCCTTGGGTCCTGAGGGGACCGGGGTGCAACGCAGACCAGAACCCTCAGGCCACAGTGGCCTCTGGGCAAACCCAGGAGGCCCTCCCCTCGGGGGCAGTGCCAGAGAGGTCAACCCTGTGAGAGCTTCCCAGAACAGCAGACCCCAGGGCCTCGGTCCTACCCCTTTCCAATTCATTCATTCATTCATCATCCAGCCATCCAGCCACCCACCCTGTGAATATGTTCTCGGCCCCTCTCGTGTGCACAGCACCGTGCTGGACTATCGCCCTGGGCCTGCTGCACAGACAAAGGCTCGTCCCTGCTCTGATGATGCTTATTGTCTAGTGGTGGAGATAGATACCCAGGAACTCACACACCCTCCTGCCTGCCGGAGACAAACCCCACTGGGCCCCCCACAACACCTCAGAACCACGCTTATAAACACACGCCGTCAGCTTTCCCTGGTCCACTGGTCCCCAGCTTCCTATCCCCGCCACAGCTTCCTGAGGCAGGGCCCTGTGCTGGTTGGACATGTCTGCACCTTCTTGCCACTTCTCTCTTCCGGGCATGGAGTCTAACCGCCCTGCCCTTGTGTGCCCGCTGGTCTCAGCCTAACGCCTCTTTCTTTATTCTGGTACTCGCACGTGTCCTGTTTTGACGTTTAGACACACCGTCATTTGGCCTAGTCGCTCAGAACAGCTGCCGCATCACGTTCTGTCAGCGATGACGTGCTCCTCCACGAGGGGCCACACGCCACGCCCTTCCCTGCGGCTCCTGCCCCACGACAAGCCGCCCACGACCACGCAGGCGCAGACCTTCCTGGGCTCGTTCACGCAGGTGCCTTCACTTCACTCTCAGATGGAAAAGACGAGAACTGTTTTACAAGACGTGGAAACTGAGGCGCTAAGTATAATGATACACATGGGAATTATTAGACCCGTGCAGCCGGCAGGGACAGAGTTCCTTTTCAGCTAAAAGTACGTATTGAGCCACTCTGTGTGTGTGTGTGTGTGTGTGTGTGCGCGTGTGTGTGTGCGTGTGTGTGTGTGTGTGTGTGGTGCGAATCTTTACGATCTAGAACCTCAGCAACTTTCAAGTTTACATTACAGTATGGTTAACTACAGTCACAGAGCTGTGCTTCACTGGGTCCCAAGTCACATCTACCAAACAGAATATGCCGAAGTGACACTGTGCGACTTTGGTTTTTTATCCTCACTCGAGGACAGTTTTGCATTTATCTTCAGATACAGCAGGAGGGAGAGAGGGGGGAAGAGAGAGAGAAACATCGACGTGAGAGAGACACATGGAGTGGTTGCCACCCACATGACCCCAACCGGGCCGGGGACAAACTGCAACCAAGGTAGGTGCCCTTAGAGGGAACCAAACCCGGGACTCTCTGGTCCACGGGCCGACACTCTAACCGCTGAGCCAAACTGGCCAGGGCGACACTGTGTGACTTTGGAGTGAGGCTAGAAAGGGTGGCACTTCCACCCGCTTCTTCTTGGGACACTTGTTCTCGGAACCCAGCTGCTGGCTGTGAAGAGCCCCTTGCCACTTGGAGAGGCCCCGGGAGACGTTCTGGCTGACAGCCCCAGCTGAGGTCACTGCGCACAGCAGCGTCAACGACCGGACACGAGATGACTCAGCCCCAGCTGCTGTCTGACGACCAGTCCAGGAGAGCTCCTAAGCAAGAAGTGCCGAGCTGAACTGTGGAGGTAACAGCAACAGCAGCACGAGTCATTGTTTTGTTCCAAGCTACGCGGTTTGGGAGATGCGCTGTGCGGCCAGGGGTAACCAGAATAGGCGCTGTCCTGGAAACATCGGTGGGCCACCGCTCCTCCACAGCCTTGCTGGTCAAGGGGTGGCCAGCAGACCAGCAGCACCCGACCACCTGGAAGCGTGTTAGAAATATAGAACCTTGGGCCCCACCCCAGACCTACTGAACCCAGACCTGCATTTGTTTGTTTGTTTGTTTTGGTAATCCTCACCCAAGGATATTTTTCCATTGACTTTTAGATAGAGTGGAAGGAAGAGAGAGCAGCAGAGAGGGAGGGAGAGAGAGAAACATCAATGTGAGAGAGACTCATCAATTGGTTGCCTCCCACAGGACCCTGACCAGGGCTGGGGATCGAACTTGCAACCCAGATACGTGCCCTTGACCGGGAATTGAACCCGCGACCCTTTGGTCTGTGGGCCGATGCTCTAACCACTGTGCCAAACCTGCATTTTAACAAAGCTGCCAAATGTTTCACACATGTTCAGGTTTCAGAAGCACTGCCTTGCCATATCATTTAAAAGTACATTGTTTTAATGCAATGCTTAAATAATGCAAATAAAAATATAATGTAAATGTATAAACTTCCAGTTATAGAATAAATGTCACGGGGATTCATGTACACAGCTTAGCAGCTATGGTTAGTAACACTGTATTGCATATTTGAAAGTTACTTTAAAGAGTGAATCTTTAAAGTTTTCATTACAAGAAAAAATCCATAGCAATGTGTGGTGACAGGTGTTAACTAGACTAACTGTGGTGATCGAATCATTATGTCATACACCTGAAACGAATACAATGTTGTTTGTCAATTATACCTCCAAAAATAAAATAAAAATATGAAGTGTGACCATACCAAGAGTCAGAAAGGATTTAAAAAAACTAATAATGTAACAGACCTAATCCTAACAGACCTAGCACACAGATTTGATAAATAATAGGAAGCATACATTCTGTGCTGAACACTGATTACTTTACAAACATCAGCTCATTTGACCTTCATCGTGGCCTTGGGTGAGAGGTGCTACTGTAACATTCCTCTGTATGTTACAGATGAGGACATTGAGGACAGAAAGATTAGGTCATTTACTCAAGGTCATAATTCATAAGCGACAGAGCTGGTCTCTGAATGCAGGGCACCTGGCTCCAGGGCTAGGCTACTCTTTTTCTAGACAAACAACACTCTGCCTCCTCTTCCTGTCCACACCGCCCCCTTTCCCGTATCTTCAGCTGATCAAGTCTCCTTTGAAATCAGTCTCCAATTCATCTCTTCCTTTCCTTGCAAGGCCATCGTCCTAGTTTATCTACAAGCACCCTAGCTGGCCTCCAGCCTGGCGTCCCACCACCCCAATCCATTTACAGTGTGCCCCAGATTCATCTTCCTGCAAGCATTGCTGTTCCCACCCTCCCTGCACAAACATCTTCAGTGCCTTTGCTGCCCCGGGCATCTAACCATGTCGACTTGGGCTCCGAGGCCCTTGAGACCTGGTCCCACCTCTGGTCTCCAACAGAAAACAGAACAGGACACAATGTCATCACCTGGCCTCCATGACAACAGACGCAGCTTCTCAGTTTGCTTACCCTTCTCCTCCCGCCTGGGTTTGCCTCCTTCCTCGCCTGGTCTCCTTGTCCTACAAAATGCATCGCAAATGCCACCTCGCTGGGAAATTCTCCCATGATTGCTTATGAAGTCTGAACTCCCACTCCTGAACCCAATGAACACCTAATGGTATCTTAACATCTCCGTTTAGCTCGCTCTCTTTTTATTTTGGAGTATCTCTAAGGGCCAATTACTGAATAAGGCATGTATTTTTTATTGTGCTGCAATATTCATCACATAAAACTTATCATTGTAATCATTTTTAAGTACACAGTTCAGTAGCATCAGGTACGTTCACAATGTTGTGCAGCCATCACCACCATCCACTTCCAGAACTTCTGCATCTCCCCAAACTGAAACTCTGTGCTCATGAAACGCTGACTCCCTTCCTCCCTTCCTCCCTGCCTCCAGCTCCTAGTAACCTCTGTTCTGCTTGCTGTCTCTCTGAATCTGACTAGTCTCGCTCCCTCACACAAGTGGAATCACACAACATTTATCCTTCTCTGTCTGGCTTAACTTAGTGTAATGTTTTCAAGGTCCATCCATGTGGTGGCATGTATCAGAATTTCATTCCTTCTTAGAGTTGAATAATATTCCATTGCAGGGATAGACCACATTTTCTTCATTCATTCTTCTGTGGGTGGACACATACGTTGTTTCCACCTTTTGGCTGTTGGGAATAATGCTGCTATGAACACGGGTGGGCAATATCGGAGTCCCTGACTTCAGTTCTTTGGTGCACAAAGCGTTTAAAACTGTATCCCCAAAACAAATCTATGGCAAGAAGTGTTAGTTCCAATTCATAGATGAGGAAAGTGAGGGCTCAGAGAAGTGACGTCACTTGTCCCGGGCCACGTGGCTGGGGCTTTAAATGTTGTTTTCCCAAGGATTCTGATTTTACGAACGAACACTTTTTCTAGAACGGATGGGGATCTAACTCAGTGAGGACTCAGTAACTCAACGTTCTATGTGTGATCTCTGTTCACGCTGGGGTAATGACAATGGCCAGAAACAAGTGGAGACATGACATCTTGTGTCCAGCAACGGTGAACTGGGAGACACTCTCTCTTTCAGCATGAATCTGGATTGGAAGCCTCTTGATGAGTTAATTAGAACTGAACACACACCTTGCCTTGAATAACTGAATCTGTAGCACCTAGGAGAAACCTCTGTGTGGCCTGAACGCTATTTGCCCTGATCCGGAGGAGTCTTTGATTGAGGGTTAAGGAGTAGAAAAATAGCTGGACAGTTTGCTTCCAGAACAAAGTTGTGCTCAGGTCCCAAGCCCCTGGTTCTGAGCCAGCTCAGGATAGGAAGATCTCAATACAATGGGGGCTGATGTTTAGGCGGTAGGCAGGGGACCAATCTTCCCAGTGTGACCAGGACAGAGGGCTTTCTTGGGATCTGAGCTTTCATAACTAAAACCAAGAAAGTCCAAGGCAAACCGGGATAAGCTGGCCACCCTATCATAGGGATCATTGCAGGAGAAAAAAAAGTCTGTGTCCCTTCCTTTCTGGCTCAGACCTATGACCTCCTAGCTGGTCTTCCTGCCTCATTTAGTCGACAGCAGTCCATTTGGCACACAGCTGCTTGGATAAAAAGTCTTCAACCTTCTTCCCCACTAACTGCTCATAGCAAATGCTACAAACACGCATGACTATAAAGACCAGACAGGTCATGTCAACGAGGGGCACGGTCCTGGCATCAGGCGATGGAAACCAATGGAGACCGCAGCCATCCCACCCCAAACACTCCTGAGGCTCGAAGGAAGCACACACACGGAGGCCCACATGTAGTACGTCTCTATATTTAATGGCAAAGAAAAAAAGGAAATGGTTCGACGTGGTGTCTGACTGGCCCACAGCACTCTGTCTGACCCTTCACAAAGGTGTGTTTAGGGAAAGAGCCCCGGCTGTGCTCTGACCACTGCTCCACCCCATGGGGAATGCCGAAGGACCAACAGGACAGGCTGGCCTCAGGGTGGGGACAGCTCTCTGAGGCAGCCACCAGGCAGCCAGGTGCTCCGCCACCCAAACGGGACGTAACGTGGAGGGATAGTGAGAGTTGGGCTGGGACAATATGTGAACACTGGGCCACGTGGTCACCCAGGTCAAAGACTATGGGGTCTTCGAGGCCAAGGAAGGCATCTCATTCAGGGGCCTCTATCCTTGACGGTAAAGGTACCCCTCACCAGATCACGGGGAACGACCTCCCTGCCGGCCGCCCTATGGATGAGACCGAGGCTAGTCCAGGCTGCCAGTCACTGACAAGCTGGCAGGAAGCCCGGCAGTAGCACCATCAAACCTGAAGTCCAGAAGAGCTAAGACTATTTCCCTCACAGAAGGACCACCGCCATGAGAACAAACCCTCTTGCTTTTTTTTTTTTCTTTTCACTACTGTCATGCTTAAAACAAAACCTCTTTCTAAGTGGCCACTGGGGAACCTTTCACGGTGGGCAACCATGCTCTGCCTCAGGGAGAAAAGTCTCTGGCCCCGCCTTTTTCATTCTGATCCCTGGTCCCAGTCACAACCATGAACCACTCATCCTGCACCACGTGTCTGGTACCCAGCGAGACTTAACTAGAGAAAATCAAGAAAGAATAGGCCTGGTCCCTGGGAGTCTGTTTTGGTTACTGGTTCCAAGGAATTAAAGTCTGTAGTCCTGGCCTAGCCAGTGTCGCTCAGTGGATTGAGTGTCCTCCCATGGACTGAGAGGTCCAGGTTCGATTCCCGGTCAGGGCACATGCTCGGGTTGTGGGCTTGATCCCTGGTGGGGGGCATGCAGGGGGCAGCCGATGAATGTTTCTCTCTCACATCAATGTTTCTATCTCTGCCTCCCTTCCCCTCTCTCTAAGAAAATCAATAATTTTTTTTAAAAAAACATCCGTAGTCCTCAGAGTCAAAGCTGTCTCTTGCAACTTGACAAACTACAGCATATCCAATGTAGGTGCAATGCTCGGTTTACAATGTATGTTTCTCTCACGGAGAAGAAAGTGGGACATGCAGATGTCAGGCATTAGCCCGTAATAAGGCCAGTCTCTTTATATTTTTTAAAGGGAATCCAAATTCTTATTTTCAACCATGGCGAACTATAAGTCTTGGTAAATCAGGTGTTCCCCCACTGAACTTCATACACAGGAAAATGGCCACTAGGTTTCCACTGGGCTTGGAAAGACCCTGTTAGTAAGACAGGGTAAAGGTAAGACCCTGGAGCAAGGCATCGATGGGGGATTTGCTCAGGGACTCCTCAGGGTCAGGACAGAGCCACAGATTTTGTATTGATTTTTAGAGAGAGAGGGAGAGGGAGACAGAGAGAGAGAGAGAAACATCGATTCGATGCCTCCTGCACACACCCCACTGGGGATCAAGCCTGCAACCTGGGCATGTGCCCTGACCGGTGCACAGGATGGCACCCAGATAACTGAGCCACACTGGCCAGGGCTACGTATTTGTTGGCTTTTAAAGGCCAGGGGTTTCAGGACCTTTCAGAAAAACCACTCCCCAGCTTGATGTATTTCTTTTCTTTCTTTTTTTTTTAATTATAGAAAAGCATCCTTGATGTTCATGTCCACCTAAAATGTCACCAGAATCACCTTCCTGGTCATCTAGTAAAATTACTCATTTTATATATACAATACAGTGGAGGCCAAGACAAGAAAAAGGACTTCTCTGAAGTCACACAATAAATGGCATAACTAGGACAGAGTCCAGGCCATGGGTCCCTCCATACTCAAAAATGCTGATTCTACAATCTCATGTCTCGTCGTTTTCAAAACACACCCAAGAACTTAAGAGTTCAGTGGTTTGGTTGATAGAGTAGTATTATAGTCTACATTTTGCAAACAGAATTGCCCAAACAAAGGAAAGAGGGAGAAGTAAACAACCAGAAATCTATGCCGGACCGAGTCCTCTGGTTTCGTCCTATTTTTCTCTTGACCTCATTTCTCTATTTTTTTTTTTTCCTGCTACATTCCCCCCCCCCCCATAAAGTGCCTCAAACACTTTTCTTTTGTAAGGAGAAAGGGAAAGCAGAGAGGACAGTTTTTAAAACATCCCTATTAGAAATGCTCACAACAAGCATTAGTCTCATTTTACAGAAGAGGAAACTGAGGCTGAAACCAATTGTCCCAGATTACCCAGCTGGCCAAAGACAGACTTGGAATTTGCCTTTGGTCCTGACTCCAAAGGCTGCTTTTTTTGTTGTTGTTTTGTCTGCAGAGTGGAGGCAAGGATCCCAGCCTGGACTTCTCTGGACCATGCCTGCCTACTCTAGGCCCTTCCTGGTGTTGTTTCTAACCCCAGCTGCCCATCAGAATCACTTGGAGCCATTTAATAAATGCCCCAGGCCTCACCCACACCAATTAAATCAGAATATTTGGGGTGGGGCCCTAGTATCATTGTATTTTTAAGGAAATGTCTCAGATTCTAACGTGCAGCAAGCAAGCAATGAGAACCAGAGATCTAGCGCATGGTGCTTCCCGGGGGAATTCATGGACTTTTTGAGAAGTTCCACTCTTCCTATAGGTGTGAGTATATCTCAGGTGAAAAACAAGCTCTTTCAAAAGAAAAGAAAAAAGAAAGAAGGGAAGAGTGAAGAGAAGTTGAGATGTCTCTGAGTGGTTCTTCTTCCATTAAGTTCTGTTTATTCTCTAATGCTGAGTCAGTTTAACCGCTTGCAGACCAAATCCTGACTCTTCAAGAGTTAACCAAGAAGCCTGGCTGGTGTGGCTCAGTGGTTGAGCATCGACCCATGCACCAAGAGGTCGCCAGTTCGATTCCCAGTCAGGGCACATGCCCAGGTTGTGGGCCAAATCCCCAGAGGGGGACGTGCAGGAGGCGGTCAGTCGATGTTCTCTCTCATTGATGTTTCTATCTCTCTCCATCTCCCTTCCTTTCTCTTGAAAAAAAAAAAATCAATAAAGAAAAAGAAAAAAAAAGAGTTAACCAAGAAGCCTGAGCAGGAGTCAGCTTGCTGGAGCTTAGAAGGCTTACTGAAGCTGACGGCAAGAGTGCTTTACGGTGGACAGCCCTTGAGCCCATCAGGTGCTTGCATATTACATCACTTTCCCCCTCTATGTGGGAAACTCACATCTGATCATGTAATGTGCTTCGCTCAAGTAGATCTGGCCTCCATCAGTGAAAAACTGCTTATGCCAGAGACAGCTGTAGCCGGAACAGATGTTCCTTCTGTTTGTTTAAATGATGGAGAACTTTACTGAAGAGCTGAAGTTTGCTGCTGATGTATTCTTTTTTTTTTTTTTTTGGTACGTGCCCCTAGCGGGAACCGAACCCAGGACTCTCTGATCCACAGGCCGACGCTCCAACCGCTGAGTCAAACTGGCCAGGGCGCTGCTGATGTATTCAATTCATTCCTGGCCAAAGAAGCAGTGTGACAGGCATCTGGGGTAACAGAAACAATTCGAAGTCACCCCGACGTGGGTTGAATCCCAGCTCTGTGTTTCTGGTCTCATTTCCTGTTACCTTGAGCAAGTCACTTTGTATATCTCACCCTGATCTTCAAAATGAAGAAATGGGGTTTTTAAAGGAATACAACGAGGCAGGGCAGAGTTTCCCAAATTTTAGGGGTAAACGAGCATGGCATTAAACAACACGATCACAGAGCGGGAAAGCTATTCCCATTTTGATTCGCTTTCATCCCATCTGATTGTACCAGAGACAGAGGTGTATTTCTGACATCCCTCTAACGCTGCCATTCCCTCCTTTAACAAGGAGAGAGCCGGTCTAGATGACTGTATGTATTCTTGGACAACTGGATTACTAATACTGTTGATTTATACTAATTTTGACAGCTTACTTTTATGGTGTATGCTACCTATTTAAGATAGGACTACAAAGTTATTTCTATTTTTAAGTAAATTTAAGTCAAAGAAGTGGTTAAAATATCAAACAATGGTCCACAGGTGGCATACACACAGGAAAAACTAATCAAGGTGAAAACCAGCAGTCAGAGCTTAGGAAAAGCGGAGAAGAGGTACGCGACGGAATCCCACACCGCGTCTCTGAGTGTAGCCGGGATGTCGTCAGAATTCAGGGAAAGGAGAAACGACCAAAGCTGCCTGTGTACTCTGGTATGAAATGAGCTCTTTAAGAAGGAAATGGGAGACATGCCCTGACAGTATGGACAGTTCACCCCGCCTGCAGAATTTATCTCATGCTCAGGGTGTCCTTGGGCTGACCTAGGAAACCCCCGCCTAGTAGGTACCCTGCTCCTGTTTTCAATACTCAGCTACTTGGAAATGGGAGGGAAAAGTGGGAAAATACAGTATCATCTTAAATTTGATTAGTTCAATGAAAATTTTTAAAAAAGGAAATACTAGAAACATTAGCTCATGTTGGTTTTAGGTGACAAGCCTTGGGAAGAAAGAGTCCCGTTCCATCAATTCCTGGACTTGTCCAGCTCCCCGCAGACCACTCCCGTCAGTGCGCTGAGGAAGCGAGGGCTGGAGAAGGCTGTGACCATGACCGCAGGACGCCGGTAAAGACTCGGATTTGGAAGGGAGAGAAGATCACATTTACATCTGAGTACACATGGGACTTGTCCTTTGTGTTTCTCCTAACCAGAAATATGAAACCCCCAGATCTCTTCAACTGTTGACTACAAAGTTTTTGTTTATTTTTCTTTCTTTTTTTTTTTCTCAAAGCAAATATAAGGGCTTATGAAAACCTGCCGAAGGAAGCTCAGGGTTTATTATTTAAAAACATTTTTTTCTTTATTGATTTTAGAGAGAGAGGAAAGGAGAGGGAGCGAGAACATCGATTGGCCGCCTCCTACATGCCCCCACTGGGGATCAGGCCCACAACCTGGGCATGTGCCCTGATCAGGAATTGAACTGGCAACCTCTTGGTGCATGGGTTGACCCTCAACCACTGAGCCACACCAGACGGACTTTATTTTTCTAGGAATGAAAATTTTACCATGAAGCATATGATACCACAATGCTCTAAAAACATGACATTGGTCATTTTACCTAAGAAACATATACTCTATACATTGTTGTGGAAAAAGAATTTTTTTTCTCTTGCGTTTGAAGTGATCTCATCAACCTATGATAATCCATCATCGTACGAGTCATGTGGGTTCTTCTGTTAAAAAGTAAAAGCACCACCACATTCTGATATTGGCTTTCTGCTTATAGCCTGTTCAAAGTTTAAAATGCTTCTATCAGGCTCCGGCCGGTTTGGCTCAGCAGTTGGAGTGTCGGGGTTGTGTGGGAGGCGATCAATCGAGGTATCTCTCTCACATCAATGTTTCTCTCTCTCCCCCTCCCTCCACTCTATCTAAAAATCAATGGAAAAAATATCCTTGGGTGAGGATTAAAAAAAAATGCTTTTATCAGCTTCAAATCCAAACAGAGTGCCAAGACTCACTCTTCTAAAGGAGTTGAGGAGACATCATCTCCAGTTCTGGCTCCACTATTACCTTGTTATAGACAAGTCTCATGTCCACCTTGAACTCATTTGACCCAGCCATAAATGAGTGGATTATGGAAGATTACGGGTAACACACACTCAAATGCCAACAGGGTCCAGGCAGGTGATATGAACACGGAAGGTGGCCAGGAGTGAGACAATAGGAACTGGTGGTGGTGATGAAGGTAAATGAGAGAATACGGCTCCTCTCAAGGGGACAGCCACCATCGGTCCAGGCACCTGTGAGCCAGAAAAACAGGCCCATTATTGACAGAGCCTCTGAACTGTCAAGAGAAGCTAGAAGTCCATACTTTTAGAATGAGGGTTCTCTTCACTGCTATCGACAACAAATTAGAAATGGTTTTTTAAATGATATGCAGGCAAAATGAACATAACGGCAGGCCAGACTCAGCCTGTAGATAACCATTTTGTGACTTTTGTATTAATGGTCTCTGAGATCTTGTAGCCTTAACTTCTAAATAGCAAATCTTTGCTTTTGTGTGTTGTCCATAAAGTGGAGGCTTTGACACTGTTTGAGGGAAGCAGGACAGGAGCCGGGCTGCTGGGGAGATAGTGTGTTCCATTGGTGGCTGCAGAAGGGTGATATCGCCTAAATCAAAAGGCACTTGCACAGCGCCATAGGGCACTGCTCCTCCCAGCTGTTATGACATGGGCAAAACAACGCTATCAACAACAGCAACCAAGCCTCCTTTGCTCGCGCAGAGATGGACATGCCACTCCTAGGCTTATTAGGGCTGTTTTGGGCAATTTTGTTCATCCTTTTTATGAATGAGAAGGAAACACTATCAAGCAGAAAAACAGGATTCCTAAATAACAGATAAGAGAACAAAGGGTGATTTCACCTTCTCCTTCTCTTTCCGGAAGGAAGTGCTGCAGAGATACCTCCCATCCTCCAGAGGGCGGTGTTATTACAGAGCATTTGCTTGAGCCAGTAAAGGTGCAAACTACTAGTGCCATTTTGTCTTTTTTCGCATAGATAGTTCTGTTACCCAACTCTTTCTGTATTCAGTCTAAGTTGCATCCCCACACCACATTCATGACACAGAGCCTTCTGTGTGGAAGGAAGTAAAGAGAGCTGAGCTTGAAACTTATTCCCCCCACACCCCAATTTTTAGCTTTGCTTCACTGGGCAAGGTACTGACTATTTTTATAACTCAGTTTCCTCATGTATAAAGAAAAAGAAAAAGAATAGCAATGGCTACCTCATAGGGTTGACGTAGGATTAATGGAAATCCTACCCACCCAAGGGAAATGCCTAGTTCTGCATTAGTAGTACTGAACTATATGCCCTTCCAAAGTTCTTATTTTCTTGTCTACATTCCTCCTGCTAGAGTTAGAGTTCACCTGGTAAGATTTTGCCCTCCGTGATGGCAAATAAAACCTGGAATTAAATTATTGGGTTGAATTATATGAAACTGTCAACATTTCTGGTCCAGAATATGGCAATTTCATATGGTTCAATGTAACACAAAAGCAGTCACCAACCCAAGGGAGGGAAAAGCAGCTTCCCTTTGTATGCTGATTCTGAAACACAGCTGAACCATCTATAATCTTCACATTTGGGAAAGTTGAGACCTTTGGTAGAGGGATAGACTTTCTCAACAGAAGTAAACTTACATTTGCCACCCAATTCCAGCTTACAAAGTGCTTTGCATAAATATGATTTCTTTTAATTGCACGACAACACTGGGGACGGATGTAGCACACAGGTTTCGGTAGCTACTTGAGGTGTCACCGTTGGTATGCTCTGGAGTCGTGGGATGCGTAGTGTGCTATCATGGTTCCAGTCTACATGTCCACACAGTAAAGAATATTTCAATTAACAAAGAGAATAATTCAAGAGAGCCCTCCACTCACTGTATAGGATGGATCCGACAAAGCCTAGCTCCACAAGCACTCGGACTAGATGCTTAGAAGCCTAGAGACCACCCGTTCTGGTATCTCCAACACTTTGGACAAGGACAAGATGTCCTTGTACTTCCTCAACTTTCTATTGGTTGAAACTCTTACTAATATCGGTGTGGCAGTTTGAGCAGTCTATGAAGGCACTACTCAAGTTTCAATCTTTCAAGTTCCCTCCCATGCATAAAGACATCAAAACAAAACAGAAATCCACCATGGAACCCAAACACATGACAATTCTAAATGTTTTCCTTCACAGTTGGCCCTTGTTTATCGCGATTAATCAGTTCCAGACTCTACGGCGATAAATGAATCTCTGCAAAGTAGGATTCTTTATTTATACAGTTGTCCCTCGCCACTTCGTGCTTGGACGTCGGAGGCTTCACTCTATTTGAAAAAATCTGATACTGTAGAGTGAAGCCACTGATGTCGAAGCGTGAGTGGCAAGGGACGACTGTACTCCATATTCTCAAAGAGAACAACTTTCTGTGACTTACAGGGGACGCATCTGCCCTCTGTTCATTCTTTCATGCAATAATTTTTAAACCTTTTAATGAGTACCTACGTTGGAGGTCAGGGTTCAGCAAACTACAAGCCTGAAGGTCAAATCTAGCCCCAAATGCTGTTGTAGTAAATCGAGTTTACTGGAACACAGCCCCAGTTATTCATTTATGCAAGTGTCTGGCTGCTTTCTGGCAGGGCCAAGTAGTTGTGATAGCAACCATCTGTCCCTCAAAGCCCCAGACACTTACTATCTGGCCATTTACAGAAAACGTGTGCTGACCCTGTTCTAGGAAAAGAGGATACACTAGTAAAGAACATTAACAAAGTCCCCATGCCCGGCTGGTGTGGTTCAGTGGTTGAGTATCGACCCATGCACCAAGAGGTCACCAGTTCGATTCCCGGTCAGGGCACATGCTCAGGTTGTGGGCCCGATCCCCAGTGGGGGGCATGCAGGAGGCGGCCAATCGATGTTCTCTCATCGATGTTTCTATCTCTCTCCCTCTCCCTTCCTCTCTCCCTAAAATCAATAAAGAAGAAAACAAAAAAGCAAGGTCCCCACGAGCCTTCAGATGCTCCTGTTTCGAAGCCCACACTGGATGAATGCTTACCACTGAACCTAAGGGGCAGCCTGCATTTCACTCCCGTGGTCACTGTCAATGCCGCTGCAGGGGGCTTGCAAGGAACAAGAAAGAAGATGACAGGTGTGGAGAAAGATGTGTAAGAGTGAGCGAGAGAGAGGAAGTGTTGGGAGATTACATTAGTTGGTGTGGAAACCAGCTGGAACAGGCAGGCCACAGGATTCCCACTGGGGCACACCCAAACCCAGGGATGGGCCAGTACCACATGGATCAGAATCACCTGGAGACATTATTAAAAACGCAGGTTACCGGGCCCCAATGTAGGAATCTGAATCTGAGTTCCAGAGGTGTGACCGAGTTTCCCCATCCTTAGCAGGTGCCCCCAGGTGAGGCTGAGGCACGCTCAAGTGTATTAGTGTTTACTTCAGTGAGCAGTCGGAGGCGCTCCCCACGCAGTCTGGTCCACTCGTGGCAGGGGAGGAGGGAAAGAACCGGGGCCCAGACACAGAGGTAGATGCAGTGAAAGGCAATTTATTGTCTATTAACACTGTACAGAGGAACAGAGAGAAGCTACACGTACAGCACTGGCTGTCGCTGGCAGTGTTACTCCTAACGTCGGTTTTTGTTTTTGTTTTTTCATCTGAAGGAAACAGAACAAAGTACACTTCGGGTTACAAAGTACAGCAGCTAGCCCAGCAAAGTCTAATTCAGAGTAAGCACGGACAACCAACCACAAAATGGATCTATTTACAGAGATGTCACTCACCCCGAGGGAGCTGCTAAAGCTGAAAATGCCATCAACAACCTACATTCACGGAAAAGCTGCATCACACACAACATTTTCTGGAACCCCTGTGTGATTTCAACTCTACTAAGTCAGGAGCTTGAGAGGAGGAAAGAGTGTCCCAGAACCCCGCCAAGGCTAGAGCCCTTTCCACTTGCCAGAATAGGGTGTCGCAAAATTGGAGTTGGAGCTACACTCAGGATAGTTCAGGTCAGGTGGCCTCTTTGCAGATAAAGCCGTGTCACTGCGAAACCAAGGCAGGCTCCCTGCTCTGCCCGCCTCACCTGGAAACCGAGAGGTTCCGCAGAAGCAGCAGCTAGAGTAAACCGGCTCTCCCGTAGCACCTTGGGGCAGCTGCATAGTTTTCTCATTTTTGGAAATTGTCTCCGTGACACTAAGGTGCACAGCTGGGCTTGAGCTGAGCCCGTTGGAGGGATTCTGGTGACGAAGGAATTCGAATGATTTGCATGGGAATCGGAGGCGTTATTTTTCTTGAACTAGAAAGTGTTTATGACCTTGCCTTGTTGGAAGAAGAGCCTTGGTCTTTGAGGTTAGCAGACCAGGGCCCGTCCTGGGAGAGGAAAGTCTAGCAGGAGTGGCGAGCGGACTCGGAGCTTGTCCCGCTCTGCAGCCGGGGGAGCGGGGATGGGTGAAGATCCGCAGGAAACTGAGTGTGACTGCCCTGGGAACTCAGGAATCTGGCAAAAAATTGGGGGGGAAACCCAAGAACTCTAAAAATTCAGAATCATCTTTAGGGTTAAAGACAATTCTTTCTCATCTCTACTTAGCTCTGAAACTAGGACGCAGCCCCGTTAATATGCACAAGGCCAATCGTGCCTGGTAAGCTTTCTGTTGTGGGTTTACACACTTACACAGACAAAGAGCCAAATGCTTCGACTCACCTTTTCACACACGTTACTCAAATGCACCATAGCGAGTGGTCCCCTAACCTCAAATGTAGCAACTACTCCTTAAATATATCCAAGAGTTGGATTTTGTTAATTGCCAGGTTTGGCTTACATTTAAAATACCTATCTCCTAAAAAAAAAAAAAAAAAAAAAAAAGCTATCTCCGTCCAAAGGATCATTTTATCTTTTTATTATAGATGGAGCCCAGAGAGTTCTCAAGCCATATCGCAGTGTCTCTAATGACAGTTGTAGAGTTTGATCTTACAGCCTGGGTGTGTGTGAAAACCTGGATTTCACGCAGTGGTGGTGCAGGGGCAGGTCACTGACCTCTGTTCATGCCCCCGAGATCCGGGCTAGTGCTACAGAACTCAGCAGAGGTTACCTACTGGAACGGAGAAATAACTCAGTCGATCAAGGGTGTCTTCAAACTCAAGCTTCAGAACGCATATCGATTTCATTATAAAAATATTTTTCCTTAAAAAAATACATAAATGTAAACGATTCCATTTCTACAGCCACTCCTTCCTCCCACCCATACCATGCTCCGCATCTTAGACTATAAGCAACGGGCACACCCACCAGTAATGACCCGATCACTCCACCTGAGTCCATCTCTCTCGCTTTTTTAAAGCTGTGCCCATTATGCTGAAAAATATGTTCCCAGACCCAGAGGGGGGGCCCACAGGTGTACGTCCCGCACAGTGGGAAGGACGGCAGGTCATGTGGCCGCCCAGGAATGTCAGAGTGTGATATGACAGGCCAAGATGAGAACACAGAATGGGTTTGGTTGGTAGGTGAGCCAAGGCAATGCCCAAGCTATGCCCACTTCATTCCCCTGGGGCCAGACCTGCAAGGTTCTGCCTCAAAGCTCCTATGATGAAATTCACAGCTCTGAAGAGGGCTGGGCAGGGGTGGGAAGAGAATGTTGTGTTAATACAGCTTTGGAGTACAACCTGCGTTTTTTTTTTAAAAGGACAGAAAAGAAGAACATAAACAGCGATGCTAAGGCAAACTTTCAAATGGCACATCAGAAGTCTTTTCTCGTCATTCGTTTTGTTAACATCACAAGGCAGATACATTCTGTAAACATATATACCATACAGTACATTAACCATAGGGAAATAAAAAGAAAGCCACCCTGTAATTCTTTTCTTTCTGTGTTTCTGTTCTTTCATTCTAAAAAGGACTGCCTGAAGTCTAGGGAGAATTTTGTTAGTTCATGAGACATACTTTTCCTTTGCTTAAGAATGCAGTGACTTGCAAAAAAGAGCCCCAGGTGACTCGTAAGAGGCAGTATGGGGAGAAGATGACCATTCACACCTCAACCTGTAGAAACTTAGAAAAGAGTCACAAAATATAAAAAAGTCATTGCTTTCAGGAAACATTTTGTTTTCCTGCTTTGTAAAAGAGAGTATTGAAAAATTGTTCTTTTGTTTTTGTTTTGTTTTTTTACAAAAGTTAAGGCTGTCCAGATCTTAGATGCAGAAAGTCTGTGGTCCCCCAGAATTACATGTTATATTTTCACATTGAAAGTAGGTTTTTTGTTGTTGGTTTTTTGTTTTTGGTTTTTTGTGTGTGTGTTTTTGCGCTACACTTCCTATGTTAGACTGGAGTGGAGAGGGAGGCAGAGACCTATTTAAGTCATATAAAAATTAAGGGGGGGCAAGGCTGGTCTAAGGGTTTCCCAGTGAAATTGCCCTTTGAAACTTTTAGGGTGCAATCTTTATTCTATTCCTTTCTACATTCAAATAATAAGTATTTTGGTTTTCTTTAGACTGGGAATTTTATTATGGACTTTATTGAAACTATGAAAACACAGACACACAAGTGCACTGTGCTCCTCACAAAAGACTACCTTTGTCTTTTTACCTAGAAAACGCAGGACAATTCTCTTGATAAGACCAGAAGAGGCTACACATTGAAGGTGAACTGGCAGCAGGAATCAAAGACCCCACCTTGCTCCTGACTCTGAGCTGTTCTGTGATGTACACTACCACTCCGTGCACCTGCCGGCGGTCACCCAGCGGGACAAGGGGGCGGTCTGGTTCTGTCCTAATCAGTGGAGTTCTTCACCCCTTGCTTAGCGCATTGAGGAGCTTCTAAAAGACTGCATATTTACAAAGTTTCTGATCGTTATGTCTCAGTTCTGCTGAGAATCTGTGGTTTCAATAACACGTGCATCTTGCAAAAATACAACAAAACTGCTCGCCTTGGAATTTGTTGTCAACAAGGTAACATCGAGGAAGATGAGAATATTCCCACAAGGAATGGGGCCTTCAGTGAGTTAAACTCCACAGTGGGGGCTAGTGACAGAGACAGCTGAGCTTCCAGATTTAAGTAAGAGCAAAAGATGTCTTCCGTGCATATTTTGTCTATGTTCATCTGTGTTTTATTTATTTAATTATTTTTAAAGTGAATTTATTGGGGTGACATTGGTTAATAAAATCGTATAGGTTTCAGGTGTGCAATTCTATCATACATCACCTACATATTGTATTGTGTGTTCACCACCCCGAGTCAAGTCTCCTGTTCATGTGTTTTAAATCGACAGGGTTAATGTTTTTTAAAACACTGAACCACCAGCTCAGTGGTTCGATTTTTGCCTCTATCAATACCCCTCCTCCTCTTTTGCTACCTGTTCGTTCATTGGAATTAAATAAATGGTCATTGTCAAGGGTGTTCTGTGGTTTGAAATGAAAATCTGTAGAAGTGAAGAGAAATAAGCTGTTTTCACACTTGGCCTCAACGTTTTGCTTCAGAGATACTGTATCTCTAGACATAGAGTTTCCCCCCTTTTATAAAAACTTAACCCTACCTGAAGTAAAATATTCAACTTGCATGTAGGAGAAATACATTTATCACCAGGAGTAAGATGGAATAGGTGGGGATCTGAAGCAGATACATGTCTATTAACATTTCAGAAAGAAGTCATGGCCAAGAAACACTAGAATTTGTTTGTTTCCGGAAAGTTTTTGAACAATTGTAGGTTGCTCAGGAGACTTGGAGGAAACTACGTTTTGGGTTTGGCCAGAAGGGAATTCCCTAGCCCCTCATCCTCTCTACTTCCAACATTGAGTGACATTACTGGACATTGTGCAATCACTGTTAGAGCCGACTAATTTTTGCTTATATTAGGAATTAAAAGAGGTACAGGTAAAAAATAAAATCCCTGTAGTTTGTCCTATTACACATCAAACCAAAAAAAAAAAAAAAAAAAAAAAAAAAGTCAAAGATATACCAGTCACCAAGATTTTTCAGGATATGTAAGGTTAAACTTATTTTAACCATTTAATTAAAGGGCACTGAAAATCTATTTATAAACAAATGAAAAATCCCTTCTCTCCCTCTTTCTCCTCTTTCCATTTAAAAGGGAGCTAATTATACAATTTTAAAATAAAGTCCAACTAACCATTAGTTCAAAAAAGACCATGGTTTTGCAGCATCGTTACTGATTCTCTAGTTAGTCTGGTTATGTAACTCAGTACACAGAGAATGCCCAAGACAGCAGGGGAGGCAGAACGTTCCTTACTCACAACTCGATATTTTCCTCATGAAGGGCAGTTACTTGTTGCTGTAGGTGGGATTATAGGTCTCATCCCATAAAAGCACCGGCTGAGCCTGAATCCCCCATTATAATAGGGGAATGATACAAAGTATGCAAATATGTATGCCATTTTCAAACACACCTGCATTTACTGTGGCCACAAATCATTTTAGTAAAAGTAACACAGCTTACTTTGAAAACCATTACATGATCAGCTTTATAGGAAAAGTATAGAGAGCACTGGACTTCATAGAATTTGCTAATCCCTCTAATAATAATTGGTGAATGGAGTGCAGGTTATCACTGGTCTTTTAGGTCTTCTGTGCAGTGTTGCAGTGAGAGGTGCAGATCCTTTTCTTCATGAGAAACTAGTTCACTGACGGAAGGAAGGGCGGGTCATTTCAGGGAGTTATCTGTCCTAGAAGACTGGTTGTGTTCATCAGCCAGCAAGCCCAAGGGTTCCACGTTCCACCATTCCACTCATGAAATGAGCTTTTAAAAACTCACACCAACTAGCTTTAATCCCCAAGGGAATTAAAAAAAAAACAAACAAACAAAGCTAAGCTATGGTAAACGTTTACCGTTTTCTTTCTTAAATAAATTATTTAAATAATAGATTGTCCCGAACATTGAAACTGTTTTCTTTTTCTATGTAAATAGGTTGATCTGGCATGTCATTTTCTTGAACATTTAAATAATGCTTAAGTGACCATTTACTGAGGAGCATGAAGCTGGGGAATGGTGAGATTTATAGGCAGCAAAACCAGGTATTATTTCTAGAGGCCAGAACAGCTGTATCCAACTGCACCTGCTTTGGCGAACCTGAGATTTAGAGGTAATTCCCTCAGCTCTTCAACACCAGGCATGGATGAAATCATTTTAGAAAGCAGAATTAGCTCCTTTATTTTCCCCTTCTTTAACTTGTTTTGTTTACAGATTGGTGATAACATGACTCACTTTGTGCTCATTAAAGTGTCATTATTAGAGAAAAATTAACCTTGGACAATAAAACATATTTTTTTCTTTTCGATTAGAATGCATATAATTTCAAGCCAAGAAATTAAAAAAATGCTAATAGATTTAGCACTGAGAAAGCTATTTCGGGCAAATTTAGTTGGTTCTGTAGTCAGTCTCTCTTAAGACTACCTTATTTTTTTTCTCATCTACTTTTCACAGAAGTCAGACTTAATGCAGCTTTTCTGAAACTATGTTCTATGGAACACAGATAATTTGGGGAATGATTTGCAACAATGTTATTAACATTTGGGCAAAACACTTCAAGTTAAGATATCTTTGTTACTAAAATCAGTTCAAATGTTACATCTTAATTTTATTACCGTATGATTACGTTATTAAATGGTCCCTTTCGTTTTACTCTACGTGTGGCTGTTTGCTTTGGGGGAGTGCTAAGGAATGATTTAAAGAATCGCTCATTGTGTTCTAGATAAAAACTACTCTTTGATGTTCTGAAATCTCCAGAAGTTTAAGAAACGTGCTCTGAGAAGCTCAGCTATGTGCCACTCAGTCAATCAGTATTTGTGGAGCACATTTAAGCATTTAACCTTGAGAAGACAGGTCTTTCTTAATCTTTCCGTTGTTTTTTTTTACATTTAAAATTTTATCTTGAGGGGTGGGTAAACCTACATGCTGATGTTACGGGAAACATTCTCTTTCTTGTGGGGACAGAAAGAAAAGAGTCCAGAAGTAAGGCTCTGTAATCAACCGGGCAGGGGATGAACGGGTAATTCAGTTACAGCACCATCCGCAGTGAAGTGGAAGTGTGGTCCCAGCCGCCACTGCAGGTCAGAAAGACTGTTCTAGAAATATGGTCACTGCAGAGATACGCCTCAGAAATGATCCCTTTGTTGAAAACAGATGAACATGATCAGAAAACATCCGTGAAAATGAAAACAATATAAAAATGTACATTGCTTTGAGAGAATAGAAGCAAGGCTCGTGGATCTGCCTACGTTTTGGAGTCACTACTGGAGGCTGAAATCAATGTTTGTTTCACGTCCTTAGAAAATTAAAAAAACGGTGCTTCTCCTATAAAGGGTCCATCAGTTAAGCCATGAATGAGGGCCAGCTGCTGACGGGCAGGTCAGGGAAATCAGTCCCTACGTTTCAGCAGTGACAAGCACTGGGTTCTTTGACATCAGCTTCATTTCAGGGTTAACAGAAGGAAAGCCAGAGATGCACAATACTGTAATCTGGAAGCTCATGTAAGGCAGCAAAAAGCATCACCCTAGATCGGACAGACTAAGTAAGGTCCACTTTTGGCTACACTAGCAACCGGCTGGAGCCAACAGCATTTTGCCACACAAGATACAAAAGCAAAGAACCACAGCAAGGGAGGCAAGGGGGACGCCAGCGACGTGGCGGTGTGTGAGCCCAGGGTAGGAACACGCTACAAAATGAAACCCCGGGGCCGCTGGGTTTGATTCCAGTCAAGTGGATTAAGGCTGCTAAATAGCTCGCTGATGTGAAGAGTCCATTCCAATCGAGCAGTAAGGAATTGATTCCCTCTTGAAGACACAAGGAAAGGTTTAGAGGAAAAGCAAGTTCTTGGAAAGAATGAAGCACACACATGCACGTGGTCTCTGAGGTGAGGAAACTGGAGAAAAATGAAAGGGGGAAAAAATCAGAGAGATCAAAGCAATCCAACTGCAAGGCAAGCAGGTGCTGGCTTCCAGGTCACAGTATTGCAGTTAGTGGTACAGTGAGGTCTACGCAAGTGGCGGAGAGCCCAGAGGCTGCCCGGAAAAGGGAAGAAAGAAGTGGTCACATGACAACACAGCATTGACAGCGCTTTTTCTTTTGGGTACCTGGGGCTGGCTCTGTGGCCAGGCTCTCTTCCTTCCCTTCTGGGGACGAGGGCTCTGTGGTGTCTGAGATCGGCCTCCCAGACACAAGCTCGGCTGCATTCCCATCGATAGTGGACACGTCCGTCACTGTCTTCTCCCTCAACGACTTCTCATCATCTTCGTCAATGAGGACCAATTCAGCCTTGATGGTTTCATCGTAGCCTAGCACCTTTTTAGTCTCCTCTTCATCCTCGATATTTTGGTAGCCCATGAAAATCATGGTGACGGGCTGATCCAAGTTTGCCCGCGGCCCTTCGGTGCTGGGGGCTTGGGCCTGCTGCCCTGGGTTCCCGGAGGGGTGATCCTTCCTAGACTTATGAACCATTTCTAACTTGGCCTCTTTGCAGAGCACGTGTTCCTTAGGGTGGCTGAGGCTCCCATCTGCGATCACAGTCCTGTCTGACACCGGCCCTCCTCTTAAGCTTGATTGTCCAGCCTTCTGAATTAGCTCTTCTACATCCTTGGAGCTCAGTCTGTGCACTCCGTTTTCTACTACCGTGCCTCCCGAGCGCACCTCATACACTACTTTGGTACCATCGTCACAGACCTTGACTCCTCTCTGATGGACCCCCTCTGGGCCAATGGTGGATGTAGAGAGAATCCTGGTCTCTCCTGTGTGTTTGTCTGTCTCCACATTAATTTCCATGGCGTACACAGCTTGAATGAAAACAAGAGAAAGGAAGTGCATGTTACAACAAAAAAAGCCAGTGAATGGTTAATTGCCAAACAGACAAAAAAAGGTTTTGTGCCCTGTCTAGTCTAAATGCCAAGCATCGTGAGCGTTAGAGTGAGTGCGCGTCGTGGGCAGAGGTGGTTATGTACGTGTGTCACGTGGCAGCTCGAGGCACGGGGAAGACAGGTGTACAGGTGCCGTATCTCCTGGGCACACACCCTTCTAAGGAAGATTTGCTGCAACAGGGCCACGAGCGACTGTTGAGAGCCAGTGAGACAAACCGCAGGGAGGCTGGCAGCATGCAAGTTTACCCTGGTGGACAGCTCACCCTGGGCTTAGAGACAGTTTTTGTTTTGTTAATTTATTTTTCTTTATTGATTTTAGAGAGAGAGGAAGGGAGAGAGAGATAGAAACATCGATTGGCTGCCTCCTGCATGACCCCACTGGGGATCGGGCCCACAACCTGGGCATGTGCCCTGACCGGGAATCGAACCGGCGACCTCTTGGTGCATGGGTCGATGCTCAACCACTGAGCCACACTGCCTGGGCCTTAGAGACAGTTTTACAGCCCTTGGCTAAGATGTAACCTAGTTCCAAAGTCCTGTATCTTTTTTTAACCCTTTCAGATGTTCACCGCTTCTTCTACATTCCCCCTCACTGTTAATGAGAACGTAAAGGTGTTTGCAGGTGGGACAGCGCTCGTCCTCCCCCGCACTGTAAAACCGGACTACTTGCAAAATGGAAAAGCTACCAACACAGCGAGACGATATGCTCTGTGTGCACTTCAGTCACTTAGCTCGGTTTCTCAAAGGAGAACCAGAAAAGGAACAGGACAGAGGTGGCGTCATCCCACGGCACTGGAGTCTGCGGACGAGGACTACAGAAGGCACCTCTCTTCCGCCAGGTGCCTCGTGATTCTGCCCCATACCACCTTTCTCACCTGTCACCTCTTTCTGTTCCACCGCCTCTACTCAATCGGAGGCACTATTTCCTCACCCCTGGATTATTGCAAGAGCTTCTTATCTGGTCTTCCTGCTCTGTTCACCTCCAACCCCTCCCAAATCCACTGCTGCCCGTCCAGGGCTCCTAAGGACCAGCTCTTTCCTGTCCTATAGTCTCGTGTGACACTCCATCCTTTCAAAGCTGTTACCTCGGAGGCACACATTCTGAATGGAGGAAACTGGGCATTAGACCCACAGAGCCGATTCTCCCCAGGCACCCTTTCCCTGGATGACCCATAGATACATCAACCTCTCTGCAGCTTCAAGATGAAATCCATCTTCTCTCCAACTTCCCCAGAGTCTTGGTGATAAATAATTACCAGTACCACCTAGGCTCTCTAGGGAGAAGGCTCAGAACTGCACGGCATTTGTTTGTCCTTTTCTTCCTAATTACCCAACAGCCATACAAGCGCTGAGGGTAACTAATTGCATTTCAGATCTATCCCCCTGCGTCTCCTCGCCACCGCCAGCATCACCGCCGCCCTGGGCCAGACCCCCCTCTGCTCTCTGCTCGGTGGCCTTGTTTCCCATTTTACCTGCCACTTACCTCTTCTCCTGGCCAGAGGGCAGAGGTAGCCTGAGGCTTGCTTTTGTGTGGCCAGTGGAGCACAGAATAGTTTTTATATTATTAGAAGATGGTAACAGGAAAAGAAGGGAGGAAGGGAGGAAGGAAGGAAGGGAGGGAGGAAGGAAGGAATGAAGGAAGGAAGAAAGGAAGAAAAGAAAGGAAAACATATCAAAGAAGATGTAATAGAGATCATATGTGGTCCACAAAGTCTAAACTATTTGCGATCTGGCCGTTTACAGAAAAAGCCTGCTGACCCCCACCAGCCTATGCACCATCCTACCCACGGTTACCTAACTCATAGACCCTCTGTGGGTTCCTCTGTCTGTGCAGGATAAACACCAAACTCCTACACCTGGCATACAATTCCCTGCGGAATTTGTCTGCACCCTTCCTTTCTAGGCTTGACTTGCAGCCCCGCCCCCTCCGGCATAACAAGCTCCTCCCCATTCCCAGGACACTCCCGTCCTTCCACGACTGCCTGCTGTCGGTCTCTCTGCCTGGACCGCCTGTCACCCCTTCTCCCACAGGGTCCTGGAGTCGTGAGGCCCGTCTCTGTTCATCATTGCCCTCCAGGCCCTACCTCTTTCTCAACAACTGCAAGTCCCCCAACTATGTTAAGAAGATCCAGAATAGCCTTTCACTTGCATGTTCTATTGCTCCTTTCCCTCTAACACAACCAAGTAATACCCTCCAACACCTAAACACGTCCTGGTTTTGTTAAGATTCCCTTCTCTTGAAACGTCCTTCTTTTGAGTTTCTATGCATCCAAATGGGACTCGTCCATCCATGTCCAAGTCAACTGGCCCTCTTCCATAAGCTGTCTTGGACCCTCCCATCTCGAAGGCATCCCTCTCTTAAGATCCTTTGAACACATCTTTTAAACCTCTCCGAAGGCACTCACACTTTTATTATATACTTCCACCCAGGAGTATCATTATTTGTGAGAATGTTTTATTAGCTCCACAGATTTTTAAGATCTCTGAAGGCTAGGTCTTGCCTGGCACCTTTCATGACTGCCCCTCCCCACTGGCACCTTCCTTAGAGTCTTGTGTGCAGAAGGTACCTGATATACATACCTGTGAAACAATTATTACTAATGGAAAAGTCTAGTTGGCTGGTCTCAGTCTAGTTGCAGATACTTTGTATAATATGGCAACAGTGGAAAGGTACACACAGTAATTAATGTTTGAATTGGTTTAAAAAAAACAGCACTGATATTATTCCATCTGCTTGTGTAATAAGATACAATCTGTTCACGGTTGACACTTAATTAAAAAGACTGAAGCAAAATCCAATGCTTGATTGTCATCGTGTCCATTGTGAAAGTTTCACTGTTTAGCACAAAGATCTTGAGTTTCCTTAAGTGACATGATGAGAGGCCAACCAATATTTGTCATGGAGGTGCATGAGCTCACACAATGACGGTGACATGAGGAGAAAGATTTGTCTCTTATGTCCTGATTTTCCACCAAAAATGTGTACTCAGAAAAATAGAATTGGCATTTCAAATTTCTCATGGGCTCCAAAAAGTCAGTTCTTTAAATATCACACTTACATTCAAAAGCACATTTTTGGGTTAAACTATTATGTCCTATCCCTATTAATACACTCATGGGACAGATTTATAAACAGAAAGGTAAGAATGATGATTAGTTATAGGTACAATATTTAAGCATCTCCCAAATATCCAGCAATATTCAAACAAAATGACACCCTTACCTGCAATCAATACAGAGTATGGAATAAAATATTTCTGTTTTTTTTATCCATATGCTAGGATACACATTATTAACATGGGTATCTTTAGCAATATCCCTCTCCCTCTGCCCACCCATGAGAATGCTGTCATTGCTGGTCCATTTTCCCCTTCGCCACCCTTACCCTCAACCTCATTTTGTCTCTGCCTGTTCCTAGAATCAGAGACTGGGCAGAAAGGAGGGATGTTGAGATGTTCTTTGCTAGAAGGGTTAAGTAGATCCACACAGTCAAGAGTTGAGAAGGGAGCTCAGTGAAAAAGAGAGTAAAAGCTGTGTGAGATGCAGACAGAGAAGGAACAGTGTGGTGTCAGATGGTGCTTTGGAGACAGTGATAAGTGGAGGAAAGAAAGAAAATATGACAAATATATCCGGGTGGAGATACGCATTGGATTTCTTTTAATATCCTTCTGGAAAAGCAGGTAAAGAACAGAGTTCCTTTTATGTTTGTTTGTATATGCCTGTGATTTTAAACGGTGTTGTGTTAAGTGTGACGTGACTCTGGATCTGAACCCCACGTCACACGGTTTCATTAGGGCTACACAACACTATTTACATTTACATGTTGCACACCGTTCTTCCCACATTTCTAGACTATGAGGGTAGATCATTTTAAGACATTTTTTTTTATCATACAATAAACCTAGATACATTATGCCATCTGATACAACATCGTCTTTGGAAGCACAGATTTGTAGCAGGTTTCTCCATGGTTTGATCCCACATTCCCTGCTTGCATTCCCTCTCTTTGCTAGTAAAGGGCACTTAGGTGAACACTGAGAAGCTCTGGCTTAACACAAAGGCAACATTTATTTATTTATTTATTTATTTATTTATTTATTGTTAATTCTTACCCGAGGATATTTTTTCCATTGATTTTTAGAGAGAGTGGAAGGGAGGGAGGTTGGGAGGGGGGTGAGAGAGAGGGAAACATTGATGTGAGAGAGACCCATTGATTGGTTGCCTCCTGCACTCATCCTGACTGGGGTTCAGGGGATCAAACTTGCAACCCAGGTACGTGGCCTTGACAGGGAACCTGTGACCCTTTGGTGCAGGGGCCGATGCTCTAACCACTGAGCAACACCAGCCAGGGCAACATTGAGACTTCATGGATACACATGGGAGAATGTTTTCAGACATTCAGAAAACCACACGGGAGGCACGGACGTTTACTTTCAATGTGTTGTTTATGAACAAGCACTCATATTTTGCTCCAGTTCTCAGCCAATAATATGTCAAATGTGAACTAGGGTAGACTGAACCAGGAGGAAAATAAGACTTGCATTTTAAATTCAGCATTCTGTTTCTGATGCACGTTGTAAAAAGTCTTCTGCGTTCACTGTTGCCCAGGAGTGTATACCAAGGCCCTCTCACTTGATCACGACCTCACTCTACCTACAAAGAATACTCTCCAATCCACCCTTCTCTCCCCTCGAGCTTCCACGCCTCAAGGACACCACCGTAGGTGTAGTGACGAGGGTCCTGTGCTCATCTCACTGAAAACACATGAGGAGGGGGCGCTGCTCAGCACAGAAGACTTTCTGGGAGCCCCTAAAAGAGATTTTGAAGAAGCACCAAGGACATAAAAGTATTGGAAGAAAAGCTCTCTGAAATTTCCCGGAGGAAGGATCTGGAGACAGAAGAAAAGAAAGGATACCGCTGGATGGGAGTTTCAGTGATAGGACGACTCAGGTCTGGAAGTACGTTCTCATGAAATGATCATTTAATTATTGATCTCCAAACAGGACATACGGAAGGCAATAAGACTGCAGTTTATAAAGCATTTTTGCTACTCCTTCCAACAAGACAGGGGAGTCACACGTTGATTTTGTTCATGAAAAATGAGAACCAAAGCCTCCAGTTTGGAAAGTGGGTGTGAGTGAATGACTGACCTGTGCTTTGACTGTGGGCCTCGGGTTTGGTGGACTCGGTTCTTATTCGCCCACGGCGCTCTGGTCAGTGAGGAGCACCCCTCTGAAGAAGCAGAAACGCTGTAATGGGGGTGATGGTCCCAGTCCCAGGGTTCTGAAAACGCCAGGTTGGGTTAGAGTGGGGGTCCCTGGGGAAGACACCTGCCTACCAACCAGGGTGAGGGAGGGATGAGAAGCTATTGGGCCTGGCATGCGGCAGCACCCAAAGAGGTGGGCCTGAGGAGCAGAGAACGCTGGATTCCCATCCCAACGTATTCCCCCAGCTCTGTTACTGTCTTGCTCCCTGTTACCTTCAGCTCTAGCAAAAGGAGAGCAGTTGTGAGGGCTAGAAGGAGCCCAGGGGACAGGAAACAAGGACACGTGGCAGAGTTGAGGGAAGGGGAACCAACGGACACGATTCCATTTCAGAACCAAGCCAAGAGCACACAAAACGAGACCCTGCGCTCCGTAAGGACGGAGAATTCAAGCATTGCTAAATCCCGTGACACAGCCTTCTGTCAGCTCCTTCCTTTGACTCACTGTGCTCCGTGGGAGGAGGTACAGGCGGAGGGGCTGGATGTCAAGTATCAGATGACACCCCCGCTGTCATTAGTCAGTACGTTGGGAGGTGTCAGAAGGAGGGAGAAAGACAGTGGGTCTGAATTCCCATCCCGATGACACCCCATCTTTGGGTCTCACTTTTCCCATCTGCACAATGAAGGGTCTCCAGCTTTGGTATTCTAATGTGCCGTGAACAGCATGTACTTGTGTGTCGGTGATGTGTGGAGTACAATAGGAGGGTAGTAGGCAGCCAGAGCATGACTGTCACCCAGGAGTGAGAGCATCCCCATACGATGAGCACTCAGCAGCTGGCATCACTTCTGGACTGTGGAAGAGAAGCAATGCACACGTGTGGCTTACTGAATGAACATGCATCTGTGTGCAGTCTCGTCCCTTAGGGCACATGGTTATGCATATACATACATGTTCACACCTTCTCTTGAGGCTGCAACTATAAAATTGACTATTGTGATGTCAGTAACCATGAAGACGAGGAAATCAACTCCAAGCAGATTCTCCCTCTCATCCCAGAGGGTAGTTTCTAACTTCAAAAGCCAGTAATCAAAAATGTCTTTGAATAATTGTTTTCCCAGGACACCTTAGTATTCACAAAAATAAGTCGACAAATATGTGATGTTGATGGATAACAGAACCAAAAGCCTATTTCTCGTATCTGGTTTTGCTTCCCTCTTCTTGGTTGCGAAGGACTGTCTTCTGACTGCAGAGGGCCGGAAAGAATATTGCTGAGAGGGAAGTGAAGACTGGAAAATAAGGAACCACCCAGGGATATCAGTGCTCTCGGTGCTTTGGGCCCAGAGCCCCAGTTCCCCTTTAGTGAATTTGCCTCCAGATTCTTGTATACCAGGAAAGGTGCTGGAGGCAGACACTCAAAGTTCTGATTTTCAAAAACGAGGGGGGAATTTCATAAACTACATAGAAGCGAGCTTGACATCACGGCTGGCTAAACTCAAGGAGCAGAGGCCACCACGAGCCAGCATGGGTCCATCAGGCAGACGCTATGCAGATGAATCCCATTTCCTTCTCCGTTCAAGGTTTCCAGACAGATCAGGCAAGTGCCAGAGACACAGCACATCTGGGTGACCATCAAGCCCCTCATACTCCTGTGGACAAGACAGAAACATGTGCCTGGCTGTCAGGGCAACTGTCGGGACTGTGACTTGTTGGTCGATCACGTCCCGCAGGTGCCGCCTCAGGGTCCCCAGGGGCCAGGAGAGCCTTGAGGCGTGCCTACAGGCCTCCGACTTCGGTTCCAGCTCCGCAACGTTTTTATCAGTGAAATGATGAAAAATAACGAAGGCTTGCTTTTCAGAGTTGAGGTGAGAAGTAAGGCTGTGAGGAGCCACAGTCACAAGCTGCAAAGACGCCGACAATAAAGAGAGTTGTTTCTACTTTCAGGACTGTTACACCCTTTATTCAGAAGGAACCTGAGACAGAAACACATCCTGTAAACGCCAGCGTGGAGGAGCTGTGTTTGACGTGGGAGAGAACACCTGCCTCCAAACCGTCCTACAGCGACGCCCTCCCACCTTCGCCGAGGCTCGGCAGTGGCCCCGAGAGCCCCCGCCCCCCGCACGGATGAGGGACAATCTAACAGGAAGGATTTTAATAGTCAGATCGAATCTACAATCTAATCTCATCCTTATTTTTGCCTTTTGAGATTCAGAAATAAAAACTTTTTTTGCATTTATCTTCAGATAGAGTGGGAGGGAGAGAGGGGGGAAGAGAGAAACATCGATGTGAGAGAGACACATCAAGTGGTTGTCACCCACACGACCCCAACAGGGGCCGGGGACAAACCGCAACCGAGGTACGTGCCCCTAGTGGGAACCGAACCTGGACTCTCTGGTCCGTGGGCCGACGCTCTAACCGCTAAGCCAAACCGGCCAGGGAAGAAACAGAGACTTTTGCAGGTGCTTCTGCGTGCGAGCAGGTGAAGCAGTGTGTGCACTGTGGTGGGGAAGAGACCACACTGCACCTGAACTGATTCTGGAACAATGACCACACCGGGCAAAGGAAACGAGGCTGAGCAGAGGCACATGTGAAATGACTTTGAGGCTTCCCTGTAGAGCCTGGAGGTGAAAGGCCATGACGCCAATGAAGGGACCTATGGCATCACGTCCGGCTCCAAGGGGTGACCAGCCCCTCCCACAGGCGCAGGGCAGCTCGGAGCACTTCAGGAAGACGAGGGACAGAGTGTGGCATGTTCAGAGGGGAGGGACAGGGATGCTGGAGGGTGTCTCAAAGCAATCTCAGCGAAAGAGGGCTGTGAGCATAAGGGGATGTAACGTGAGGATCTGGGAAAGACAGGAAAGGATAGCTGTTTTCAAATGCTTGAAGGGAAATCAGAACTTGGGTTTGTTCTGAGTGGCTCGTAGGGGCAGGATGAGAACCAGTGGGGGGAAGAAGAGGGCAGACAAGTGATAGCTCCATCAGACGCAGGACTTTCCAAGAGTCAAAACCAATTCTGGACAGCAGGGGCCACCGGAGGGAGGCCAGCTCTTGCCACAGGGGTGTGTGACCCCAGTTCGAGACCCTCTTTGCAGGGCTGCTATACCCTGACTTCCACGTTTGAATAAAGGGTTGGAATAGATGCCTCTTAATTCTGAAAAGCGATGATTCTAAATATATTCTCATTTATTCAGAATCCTAAACCTCCCAAACTGCAAACAACCAGAACATGTGTCATCATACTGAGTAATGACAAGTGACATTTACAAAAACGGTCCTACATTTGTGCAAATCTCCAAAAGGACGTTCCTAAAGCAAGACGGATGATACCTAGGAAAACTGTAGTGGGGACTGCCATCAGCTGGAACGGTGTCCATGCTCGGTATAGTGACCACCAGTGACAATGGAGCTGACCACTGTTTCCACCCCAGTCCGGACACGGAAGGACACCCCAGCAAATGCGAGTCCTTCCACAACTCTGCTCATACTTCCACAGTGGATGCATTTACGAAAATTAGCCCTTTAATAAACAAAAGTACATGTTAAACTTACTTTTTAAAAGACTCTCATTACATAGTACTTTTTTTTTTTAAATGCATTTGCTCTTTGGATCACTATGTTTTTGCAGTACCTCTCAACGTGAAGGATGCCAGGCTGCGACAGTGTGTGTATTCCTACACACAGCACCACAATCACAGCACACCACTCTCGGATGCAATACTCCCTGTCTACCAACACTATGCAAATCCTTGTCACGCCTCCTGAGAGTTCGTCCTCATACGCTGCCCCCACCCCCGCCACGAGCTGATCCACGAGCTGGATCCACTGCAGGTCCTGTGAGGCGTGGAAACGTGGCGAGGGGCTGGAAAGCTTTTACCCACAACTTGGAAACTACCAACACCCAAGTCTCTAACAACAAGCAGGAAGGAGGGTGACTTTTGAACAGTTACTACCCAAGTTGATCTCAGAAGCGCACCGTGCAGCTCAAGGCACGGCCAATGATTCCCTCGTAGCACAGCTCCAGGCTGCAAGTCCTGCTTCATCCATCCTGTAACCACGCAGGGAGACACGGACCGGACCTGGGTTTGACCAGACCCCACTTCCGGTCCCACTCGGCCCTAGAACTCTGTGTGTCTGTACGTAAAGCAATACGCTAAGATGTTTACAGACAAACCCAGTAGGAATTTACTTTTAATCAGTGCATAGGACAAATATGTCAATACTTATTTGCTGGTTCATTTTACTTTTGCATTCAGATAAGGAGAGATTATTTGCTTCATAAAATATTCAGGTTGGTCCCTATAAAAGATTTCCCCTGGCTTAAAAAGTCCATGATTGTTTTGTTTCATATAAGGTGTCATTAAGTGATTTGTTTTCTTTTCTTTTCTTTTTTTTTTTAGTGATTTGTTTTCAACATAAACGTACCTAGATTATGGAAAGGATAATCTGACATCATATTTGAAATCACCCACCTTGTCACTAAAGGTGCCACCTTGGCAATGCTCTTTTTCATTTAACCCCTGACACTCGGGGTATTTCTGCACAGAGCAAACAGATTGATATAGAGAGTCATCGTTCATGCCCTTCCAGTCTGACTTCTGAGGCATGTTCTCATTGAACAGAGCGAAGCGTAGCTCTCTCTATACTTATACTCATGAATGTATTATTCTCTAAAATCCACGATTGGGAGGAACATTAGCAAGAAACATATATTCTTTAAATTGCTACATTTCCCCACAAATATACCATGGTAGCTAAGAAATAACTCCAGAAATGGGAAGGCTTGGAAATATATGTTCACCATATACACACAGCTCGATCCCCAAAGGATTCCGGCAACACACTCAGATTGAAAACACTTCCCACCCAGTTCCCATCACAGCTCATTCGATCTGGTGCAGTCCAATATGGAAAACAAAAACCCCTGGAGGCAGAGCACAGACTAACTTTGAGAATAAGGACAAATATAAACACACACACACGAGACAGACTCCTCTGAAGCCGGAGGGAAAACACTCTCTATCCTCATCACTCCCTCCCATTCGGTCCTCAGTCAGTCCTCAGGGCCCAGTGCCTGCTCTGTGCGGCCAGGCCACTGTAAATTCTATGTCCAAGGCTGGGCGGAGGACAGGGTCCCTCTATGCAAGAATACCTGGGCATCCCTCGTTAGCAAAGTGCAGACAAATGCAAGCCCCATGGCCAGTCCTGGCATCAAAACCAAACAGCTCCCCAGGACTTACCAGCTGCTCTGCTGGCCCCGTCCTGCCCAGGTGGCGGCTCTGCTGTCCGTGAACAGAGGGTTGGCAGGTCGGGGAGCTGGGAGGAAATGCAATTTACTGCATCTGGTAGCAGAGAACAGGGAATACAATTAGGCACAGTGTCGGGAGGCCCAGTGGGTTCACTGCCGAGACAGCAGCTTGTCTGCCCTACATAACGGAGCTCCGAGGCGAGAGGATCCGGGGGAACAAAGAGAAGCATTTGCCCAGTGGCTGGTATTCAGCAGAGTAGCTGAGGCAGGAGGGATCCTGGCCAGAGAGCTCAAGCCCAGGGCTGCTCTATGTATTCAAAGACTCATCCGAAAGCTCTGGATTCTAAGAGCACAATGAGCTCAGGGCAGGGGAATGAGATGGGCCGGGGAGAGCCATCATCAGCTCGGTGGGACTGACCAAATACAGGGCATCAGACTAGAATGTGCATTACACAGTACTGAAAAATTGGGGGCTCGTACCCTGAACTGGAAATACTGCTTTATGTGCTTGACTCATTCAGAAGACCTGTTTTATAAGCACTTTTTTTAAATTCTAGAATTTATCCCATGATTTCAATACTTCGATTGGTGTTTCAGGCAGAAAGTCCTGAGAGTCCAAATAACAACACCTACCGAGCTCACCACTGGCTCAGTTGTAGACAATGATGCTGAAGAGGGAGACCAGCTCTGTTTGGGGAAAGCCCCTGACCAGTCCATTCCAGAGGTGGGACCCTGGAGGCTGCGAACCTCAGCGGGGCGCCCAAGTGTCGGAGGAGACGAGGAAGCCACCGGGACCAGACAAAGAGCAGAACCTATGTGTGCCCCAGAGAGAAGTGGAAAAGCCAAGGCAGGGAACATTCTAGAAAGCTGGGCTCTATGTGATGTGATTCTTTCCTGTCTCCTAACCATGTCCCAGACCCTGGAATGTCAATCACTGATTGATAACCACATCTAACGGCTCACTGTTTATCTCCACTGAACACCCCACAAGCGCCCCACACTCTGCATGTCCAAAATGAACTCGTGTCTTCACCCTGCATCCCTGCATTCTGCGTCTCGGCTCACCTGGGGTCCGGGCAGCACCCTCCACTGCCCCTCCCCATGCCCAACAGTCCCCTAGCCTCTGCCTCCTCCGTCCCTCCCATCCGTCCCATCCGTCCCATCCCCTGTGTCCCTGTGGCTACCACCCTGGTTTGGGCAGGTTTCCTTTGGCCTCTTGTAGTGTCATGCCGGAGAGGACGCAGACCCTACATCAGGAGCAGGGTTAGTTCAGTTCTGAACAGACCAGACCGGTGACTTTCAACCGTGTGTGCTGCAGGAACTGTCAAAACGTGAACACCTGACTGACCAGTCAGGGGCACTGGCCTCTTTTCCCCTAGGTTGTCAAGTAAAAAAAAAAATGACAATAGCCATCTGGCGTGAAAGAATCAAAATTATACCCACTCTTTGGTCAGATCGGCAAAAAATATACTATATTTTTTGGTGTGCCGCAGAATTCTAGTAATTACGTTCTGTGTGCCGTGAGATGAGAAAGGCTGAGAAGCGCTGGGCTGGGCCATTGCTGACTCCCGTAGGAGTCTGACAATCCAGAACGTAAGGATATTGGACCATTGGGTTCTGAGTGCGAAGGACACACTCTGCGAGTGAGGAAGGGGCAGAGCCTCTCTAAGAAAACGGGTTTTCCCACATCGACCATTTGGGGAGGAGGAACAGGAAACCAGGAGTAGGCAGGCCTCAGGTTGGAGTGAGGCTACCGTCTCTCTCCGGGGCCTGTGTCTGCTGGAGCTTGGACCCTGGGCGGGCAGACAAGGTTGAAGACCCTTTACTGCAAGGAAGAAAGCTGAGCCTGAGACGACGGTGGGCTGGGGATGAAGCAGCCTGGGGGACGCCCTGAACATGGGCTTGGATTTGAGCCCAGGCTCTGAGGGTAGCCACATGTCTGAGGGTGCACATTATTTTCTTTTTAATTTTTTTCTTTATTGATTTGAGAGAGAGAGATAGAAACATCGATGAGAGAGAACATCAACTGACCGCCTCCTGCATGCCCCCCACTGGGGATCGGGCCCACAACCTGGGCATGTGCCCTGACCAGGAATTGAACTGGCGACCTCTTGGTGCATGGGTCGACGCTCAACCACTGAGCCACACCGACCAGACTGCACATTCTTTTCTATGTTGAACTGCCCTGCCAGTATTCCTGAACTTGGGCTGTAGACCCTATTCTCACTGTGGGAAGAGTCTGGGCCCCAAACCAGCAAAGGCAAGAGCAGAGAGAGTGGCAGCTTGGGGAAAGCAGTCCTACGGGGTAGGGTAGACTGCTAGCCATGGTCCACGGGAAGAATGGAGCAGCCATCTGGGGCGAGCGGGACAGTTTAGGGCACAAGAGACAACCAGAGCAGATTTACAGAACTTGTGAGTTTCACTGAGGATTTCCAGAAATCTGTGGAACGGGATCTTGGTAAATCTGACTTCCTGCCTTTAAATGAGGCGCAGTTCCAAGCCATTAAACCAGGTGAGAAGTCACAGACTGGTCACACATATGTCTAGTACAGTCTACGCTAAATACAGCGTTTCCAGGGTGCCTCTGCACACTGAAAGCTTCAGTAGCTAGCAACGGAACCACTCACAGACGGGCTCTGCGTCTGGAAGAACATGAGTCCTAGTGCTTATCTCTAGCTTCCCCAGGAGGCAGCTTCCTGCCAGGCGTGGGTGGGTGCTGGAGTTATCCTTGCCCCGTGGTCACTGGCTACAGGCTAGAGGACCACAGCTCTTGGAGGGCTGGACTACATGGCTTCCGCTAAGAGATAAGGGAGTGGCAAGAAGTGGGGCGTGAGGAAGAGAACGGGGCAGCCCCTTCAATATATCATCACGTAGCAAAGCCTAAGGTTATGCAGCCAGAGGGGTCTGACAGACTCACACAAGGTACAGCACACAGAGCCTCCAAAGCATCCGTGGGAAATGTCTTCAAGTGGCCTCAGTCAATACATTGCCCTCTTCCTGCCCTAGTCACAGGGGTCTGTCAGTATTCTTCCCACTGTCAGAGAGGCAGTGAGGAGTCAGAGCAGAGATTTAGGAGTGCTTCTATTAATTCCAGCACTGCTAAGACAGTTACCGTAGCTGTGAACATACCTAGTCAAAGCCAGAGAAACAAAGTTGATGAAAACTCCCCTGAAAATGTGAAGTCTGGGCAACCTGAAGACACACTGAGATCTCCCCACATCTGGTATGAAAGTTCTGACGTGGGGATGGCTCCAGGCCACCACAGACGGGGATGGGATGGGAACCTAAGGTCAGCATCAGACAGCAAGGACTGAGAGAGGGCCAGGGCTTGCTTCCCTTGCCGGTTCCAGCCAAGGGTTTCACACCAGCGCCTCCATGAGTAAAGGGCAGAGCTAGCACTAGAAATATACCGTATGCAATTTATAGTTACACAAGACACCATGCCTATTTAAGGCAGTAAAAACAACCCACCCAATTGATGAAGATGCCGCTATATAACAAGTGTGCAGATGGGGGGAAGGAGGAGGTGAGGGGGTTCAGAAATTCTACTCATGATTGGAATACACTGCTCTTGACTGCCAGGGCTACCATGTGATCAAAAGCCATTGGTGATCCAGCAGTACAGTTCATTTCCTCTGCCATTCATAGGGTGACAGGCACAGGGTACCTTGAAGTGGGGTCACGACACATGCGCACCAGCAGCTATCTCCCTGGCACATTCAACTCGGCTGCTTTTGCTCATTATCTGCGGCCCCTTGTACAGTTAGTTATATAATCCTAGTTGGTCCTGGATTCTGTAACCAGCATATTTCAGAAGCTGGGTTTTTTATTAAGGTATTATTAGTCTACAGTAATTTTGTGTTAGTTCTTAAGCAACAACAGTTGATTGATTCTAAGAGGGTGTTGGCAACTCTGAAGTCAAAGGGGCCTCGGAAATTAAAGAACGAGAAAATGATCAGATGTTTCCCAGTCCCTTGGCTGGACGTGCTCCGGTCCTCACCCTCAGACCACAGTGACCCAAACACTGACCACATTCTTGGAAGGATGCATTTCCTCCTTCAGACTTCTTTCTTTGCCAGCAGACGTGGTGTGATGAAAAACCTCCCCTCTCTCCCACACCCAGACTAAATTATAACCAGAGGTGGCAGGAATCATAATCCAGGGTGACAGATAAGCCCCCAGAGACTTTTCCCTGGCCATTTATTGGGGTCCCTGAGACTTCTGCATCCTCTTAACTCTGAGGTCTCCCACCCTGTCCAAAAGCGACAGGGGACAGAGTCATAGCGGCAATTTCTCTGCAGGGTCCTTCCAATTAAGATCAGGTGTCTCCCCAGCTCTATGAGCTGCTTAGGTGAACAGAGGGAAAGAGTGGGAAGTAACGCAGGAGGGAATGAGAGAAGTTCAGAGTGCAATGAAAGCGATTGTGGCGAGAGTTTATAATGAAGCTTCACTTCTGCTTGTTAACATGTCACAGAATACATGGGTCTCCGTGCCCCGCACAGACCTCCAGGGATATGACGTGCAGGCTCCTTCCCTTCCCTAATGAGAGAGAATTCCAGGAAAGGTCAAGTTTGAGAAATGAGAGAGAGAGAGATAAAAGTGAAGACACACAAGGCCAGTGTGCACCCTTCTGGTATGTGGGTGTCTGGGGGTCAGTGTCCCAAACCCCATCCCAGCCTGACAATTACTGCAGTTGCTGGCCACGTACACGGCCTCCAGTCCTCCCTGGCGCCAGGCAAACCCACTCTGTCCCATGCTGCCCCTCCAATCCCCCAAACAGGCAAGGCCACGTCCTCAGACCATGCTTCACCTCCAAAGCACAGAACAAGAGCCCTGATTTGGCCACACCCTAGAGAATGTTCTAGAACAGTCATAGGTACTCCTTCTGGAATCTCTGCGGGCTCAGTCCTGACCTGTCTCTCCCTCATGCACCAGGAAAATGAGGTTTAATCTAATCCCTTCCCAATGATCACCCAGCCAGCCAAAATCCAGATCCTCTGCCCTTTACGTGCTGGGGAAAAAACAAAAACACATTATATTTTTTTCTCTGAAGCCAGAATTACGCTCAGTGCAAGTATCTTTGCTCATCCAGAAAAACACAATACCCATCCCTGCATTTAAAAATTTTTTCCCATGTATTTCCAGATGACATGGGGAAAACGCTGATGTCAACTCTCATTCTGGCTCCTGATTCTCTTCCTAGTTCGGAGTTTGACTTTATAAGATCCAGGTGAGCAGATGGGGTCTGACCCTTCTGACAAGTCTGACATTTTAAAAATATGTTTTTATTGATTTTTTTAGAGACAGAGGAAGGGAGAGAGAGATAAAAACATCGATGTGAGAGAGAAACATCCATCGGCTGCCTCCTGCACGCCCCCTACTGGGGATCGAGCCCACACCCGGGCATGTGCCCTGACTGGGAATCGAACCAGGACCTCTCAGTCCAAGGTGACGCTCAATCCTCTGAGCCACACCGGCCGGGCAAGTCCGACATATTGAAGCAGGTCTAGCTGAGGGCCAGAGTGAAAGCGGGAATTGAGTGGTTTTGCTGGTTTATAGCTAACTAAGATTTGGGGAGCAAGGTGAAGAATGAGAAGCGTACAATCCCAAGTCCATCCCACGGTCCTGGGTAAGGAGAACAGAGGGCGGGGGACAAGGAAGAGAAGGGCCAGCAGGAGTAAGGCCCCGTCCTGCCAGGAGGGGGCAGGAAGCCAGGGCCCTGCTCCCACACCTCAGTGCCAACTATGCCCACAGGGAGCAAAGTCCTGCCAACCCCCTCCCTGGAAGGTTGCAGAAACTGCAGTTTCCTGAATCAAAGGCAAAAACAGAGGCCTTAGACAGCTTTCCTAAACACCAGACAACGGCCTTCTGAGACCTAACGGCCTGGAGACCTAACCCCAGCACCAACGAGCTCCTTCCTGCCTGAGACCTGGTCCTGCTGGTTAGCGCTCTCTGCGGAGCATCTTTCAGGAAAGGTCCAAGCAGTGAACTCCGGGGAGCAAATAGGAAGAAGAGCCAGGCCAATGGCTTAAGACTAGGAGCAGTGAGCCAAAGCCAGCCCTTGACGGAGAGAGGCAGAGGCGGCTCGGGGTGCGGGCCTCCGCGGCGCCCCACGAACACTGCCGCCCTTTCTTTCCGATGCCCTTACACACCAACACACATGTCTCCTGTAGCCTGTGTTCATGAAACTAGGCTGACCGGGATGGAAACATCGTCTACAGACGGGGCAGAGAGCGCTTACACTTACCTCCATCCGTGCTGGAGAAGCTCTGTGGAAACAAAAGCGGAGGAGAGTGTTACTGCGCGCGAGGAGAATCCCTCCTTCATCTACCCCGCCTTCCTCCCCAGGCCCAGGCCCAGCTGGGGGCTGTGAGGGGCAAACCCCATGCTCCCTTTTCTTCTGAGAACTTTCTTTGGGATGCTGCAATTTAAGGGAAAGGTTTAACATCCCCACCTTCTACCGAATTCCGCCCGGCAGAGATTTCTTTCGATTATCCAGCAAATGCCCTTGGTGGAGTTGGAGAAGTGATGTCAGAACATCCGATCTGAAAATTGGTTCGTTTAGATTGCTTCCCTACGGCTACGGGTCCCCCAGCAAACGGGAGCTAGGAGATGGGGAGAAGGCCCCGAGGTATTCAGAGCCTGCTGGCTTTCTGGATTCTTTCCTCTTTGCTCCAAGGCACCGTCTGTTGTCATCTACAGTAACATTTCATGTATCTACACTTTGTCAAGTTCAGGTCCATTTGATATGGTTTTGCCTCTGGCCTTGTATATCTACATATATAAAGGAAAGGTGTAAACTAAAGCCATAGGGGTATGTTTAATCTGCTTCATAAGAATTGGTCGTAGGCCCTGGCCGGTGTGGCTCAGTTGGTTGGGCGTCGTCCCGTGCACCAAAAGGTTGCTGGTTCGATTCCCCATCAGGACACACGCCCGGACTGTGGGCTTGATCCCCGGTGGGGGGCATAAAGGAGGCAGCTGATTGATGTTTCTCTCTCTCTTTCCCTCTCCCTTCCTCTCTCTAAAAGTCCATTAAAAAAAAATCTTAAAAACAAAAAAGAATTGGATTTAGGATTCTAGAGTCCAATGGAAGATGATTTTCCTAGCATTTGACATATAAAGGGTTTGGACAGTAGGTAGATGGGGTTGGTTGAACGACTCTCCCTGCCTCCCCAACAGGGTAGGTAGTCCCAGAAGACAGGCCACTGTCAGCTTCAAGACGGCACTGTCCCCACACAGCTGCCCCTCACTTCCAGAGCATGGGGCTCCCCAACACCAACTGGCCTCTTCTCCAACTGGCACCATTTTGCTGGTGCTCAGGTCCCCGCGGTGTAATGTAGAAAAATCACATTTGTTTCCTTCACCTTCTGAAAGTCCTTGAAGGATTTCTCCGTCTCCTTTAGTTTCTCTAGGATGATTTGCTCTTTGGCAGATATCTGGGACTCTTCACTTTCTAGTGCTTGTATTTCCTGCTCCAGCCTGGAAAACACACAAACAGAGGACAGGTGACTTCATTGTCCTGCCCTCCCAGCCCCAGAGAGCAGCTCCTTCCTGTGGGGTGACTTCCTGCCAGTCTCCGTTTTACCTTAAGCCGAGGGACCAGGCCAAGGTTTCACGTTACAGAGCATCCTGTGTTCTCAACATTGCCACTGAGCAGACGCTGGTCAAATAAACCACCCAGGGCTGCTGCCACTACTCGCTGCCGCCACTTTGCAGTGTGCTTTGCTATATGTTCCATCTGCACACTCTTCACTGGGAGGCCGATGTTTTTACAGAGCAGAGGACATGATGCTGAAGGCAAACAGCTTCAAGTCTCCTAGCCATCTCGGAGTAACTGCTTTTCTATCAGGTTGGCCAAAGGGTGAAGAGCCAATCCCACTCAAAGGCAATATGCTACCGAGAAACGGCTCCCAAGGAATTAACCTTTATTGAACACTGAGTCTGTGCCAGGAACTGAGCTAAGAATTTGCATGGCTTATTTTATTTTACCTTCCCAATGACCCTATGAGTAAGGAACCCCCCCTTTTACAGATGAGATCATTAAGGCTTGACAAGGGACTAGTTTACTGTTGCAGAGCCTCAATGCCAGGATTCGAGCCAGGATATCTAACTCTAGACCCTGCTCCTAACCCCTGTGCTGAACTCTTACCATACGGGCTCTACAGCATTTCCCCTCTCCCTGCCTCGCTAAACATCGAGTATGCTGGCACACCGGGGTGGCCTTTGGGGTTATGAAGGGATGGTGTCCCCTGCTGAAAGCACGGTAGACTACTATGCTTCCTGAAGTACTCGGTCTGGTCACTCATTCATTCCATTTTGCTTTGGGGCTCTTTCCCCTCTGCCGTGCTGGCAGCTTTGCTGCAAGGTCTGTGCCTGCCTGTATTAGTCCTCCCCACCCCCATCCCACCCCCTTGCACCTTCTAACCCGCTGCAGGGAACAGGCTAACCAAGCCTGTTAGACTAAGACCTAAGGTAAAGAGTTCAGTGAGGTCTTCTGAGGGGCGAGGAATGCCAAGATACAGGCATGGGTTTGTTTAGGGATGCACTGTGCCCCCTGAGGCCTCTTCTGTTTGCTTCCCAGGCGCCAGAAAAATAGCCTCTGGCTGGATGAGACATTGCAGCAATTACTTTGGGTTATGCAGACAAACCCTATGCACAATTGCACTCCCTCCAAACCAAGACAGTTTCAGATACTCTTGTCATTTTCGCTCACAGTGAAAGTGGAAGTCCGTACAGTGACTTACAGCGCCCTACGTGCCGGGAGGCTAGTACCTTCTTGGCCTCCACTCTTACCAACACGCCCACTTCACTTACGCTTCAGTCAAACAGAGCTACTCCTTGTTCTCCCATTTGCGCTCCCCATTCCCCCTCCTCCAAGAAACCCATTCTCAAGTCTCTGCCCGGAAACCACGCACCCCGTGAGGCTTTCATAGATCCACCACCAGGACATAACATCGCACTTCATTTTGGTTTATCGGAGGTCTTATCAAGTCTGCTATATGTTAGAGCAGTGGTTCTCAACCGAGGTGATTTTTGTCCTCTAGGAGATATTTGTCAATGTCTGGAGATATGTGTTCATAATTCTAAGGGGTAGAGGTCAGGGATGCTGCAAAATATCCTGCAAAGCACCAGAAGCCCCCACAACAAAGAATATCTGACCCCAAATGTCAGTGGTGCTGAGGTTTAGTAACTCTCTGTGTTGGAGCATATCTAAATGATTAATGTTCCCTACTAGGTTATAAATTCTTCATGGAGAGGGCCCAAGGGCTCAATGCAAGTATGTTGAATGAATGAAAGCTGAACCAAGTTGCAAAAAGCCATGGTTCAACCAAGGTGAGATTTTTAAGATTTCTGAAACCAGGGTGAATTCTTCAGCAAGCTTTGACTTGAGAGAGGCCATGTGTGAGCTGAAGCGCAAACAGAATTTAGAGGAGAGGGGGCCCAGCAACACAGACTTAAAGAAAAAGATAGAAAACTCCTTTGCCATTCCAAATGTTCAGCAAAATCTTCTACACACAACTGTGTAAATTATTTTGGGAGGAACGGAGAAAAGGGATATGAGTGTGGAATAGGAGCAGCGCACATGAAATAATTGGATGATCCAGAAACTGAACGAATTCAATGGATAAAGGAGCGCCGGGCTAGAAGTTTCCTGGAAATACTGGATGACAGTCCTGGCCAGGTGGGTTCTGAGCAGATTTCATGCATCTCAATGGACAGAGTACCTCAGCAGGTATTTAGGATGTGGGTAGAGTCTATTATTCTCAAACATATTCCCTCCCTTCCTCCTTCACCGCCTGGGAAGAGTGTATGTGTCCCTGACTCACCGGTGTTGGTCTCGATCTCATGATTTGCTTTGGCCTTGTGGTGTACAGAGACACTTCCCTGCCCCTTGACTCTGGGCTCAGCTATGTGACCTGCCTTAGCCAATGGGATGTCAGCAGACACACACAGCAGAGGCTCGACATGTGTTTGGCTGACCGGGCAGCATCGAAGGGCTTCTCTGGGTCACTGCTGTCCCTTCAGCCTGGGCCCCTGAAAGAACACCTGGGGAGTAGATCGGAGCCCAAGCCAGAGTCAGGAGCCATGCCCAGTCAGACCAGCACCTTAAATTAGAGCTGCTCAGAGGAGCCCAGCCTAGACCAGCAAACACTCAGTCTAGTCACAGAAGTAGCAACAAAAATAAATGATTTCTGTTTTAAACCACTGAGTTTGAGAGTTGTTCACCATAAAGTACTACTGTGACAACAGCTAATGGATACAACTCAAATAGTATATTATAGACTCAGATAATATATTATAGGCATATATATTATATATGTGTGGATAATATGATATATGTATGTGTGTGTATGAATCCTAATTACATATAAATAGATTTACAGATACGTAGATATACTAATAATACCTGAAGATAAAATGTTAGAGAGAATATAAGCTACCCTTGCCTCACTTCCCCCAAGCCTCAGAGAAATCTGGAAGGATACAGGGCATCCTTTCATGAGAATGAAGACTGAGAAAGTAGCCCTGGCTGGTGCGGCTCAGTTGGTTGGAGCATCATCCCATGCACCAGAAGGTGGCAGGTTTGATTCTCAGTCAGGGCACATACCCAGGCTGTGAGTTTGATCCCCAGTCAGGGCGTGTGTGGGAGGCAACCAACCGATGTTTCTCTCTCACATCGATGTTTCTCTCTCTCCCTTCCTCTCTCTAAAATTTTTTTAAATTCTAAAAAAAAAAAAAAAGATTGAGAAAATCAAAATATCCGTGGTAATTGGGTAATTGTCTCTAGACAATGGAATATGGGGTGATTTAAATTTGTTCAACATGTTCTCAATTTACAAAACATTCATGTGTTCTTCAAGCAGAATGAGAACAGTAAGTCACGTTTAAAGTGCCCCCTTTGGCCTGGCGCTGAGAAGGCAGCCCTCCACGGGGCAAGGGGAAGGAGCCAGGGCCTCGGCTCTCGCAGCAAGTGAGGGTCACACGGGTGCACTCCTGCACTGATTTCCAGGTGAGTCAGCCCACACCCACGGAGCCTGTCTGGCCGGACTCGGAGGTCGCCGCTACAGGGGACTCTAAAGTAAACAAGATCGTGAAGAAAACAGCTGACTTAAAAACAAACAAACAAACAAATGGCTGACTCCAAAGAACTTGCTTCTCGAGGAGAAGCCGCCCAAGTGGCTAAGAATTGTCTGTGACCTGATGCCCACTGGCTGGCCTGGCTGTCTCCACAGCCTGCCCGGGCCCTCTGCGTTTCAGGGCTCTCGGCTATATAGTTCAAGTGCTAAAGATTTGGGTCATGATAGTGCGTAACTGAGAAGGAATGGAGAGAGAGGGAGAGAGAGAGAGAGAGAAAAGCAACGAAACTAGACTTTTGAGATAAGAACAACTGAGTTTCACCCAAAGGAAATGAATGCGGGAAATCGACAGTGTATATAAGTCAGACCGAGTGGCAGAGTTCTCTACAAATGCACACGTGGGCTTGGGCCAGGTCCTAAGGGTGCTGCGTGGCCCAGGCCGATATTTTCCTTTGGGAAACCCGAGTCCTCGGGGCTGAGGTGCATCCCAAGAAACAGTGTTATGGGTTAATAAGAGTCATCTCAGCCGGCTATAAATGCCACTGTTTCGTAGTTTCACGGCTGAAATCTAATGCAGTCTTCCCCGGAGGAGCCAAGTAGGATATTGCCGAGCTAAAAATAAAGAATGGGCAGGAAGTGTAATTTATACACAAGGTTAATCGAGGCTCTTTGGGCTGAGACAGGTGCACATAACAGCCTCTGACCGGCTTGCTCAGTTTCTTCCGAGCAAAAAGCAGCCTGTAATAGGCGGTCAGGAAAGGTGACACACTGCAGCTGTGCAGGCTTAATTTCCTGGAGATGAAGTTGCAATCATGGCTCAACAGTCTTATAAAGTCTACCTAACCCCAGCAGACCTTCCGCACGGGAAATACAAAGAATCGAGGGCTGTAGGAAGTGCATCGATCATTCTCTCATTTTTAAATCCATTTATGCGTTCCTCCATCCATCTTTTTGCAAACACCTCTCTCAGGCACTGCACTGAGCGTCAGGGACAGCGAGCTAAATCAGCCACAGTGTCTGCGCGTGAGCGCTCTCGGTCAAGTGAAGAGAACAGCCAGGTAAACGCATGAATTATACTGTGACCCCAAAACAGCCATCATACAGGAAAGAACAGTGTGTTGTGGAAGTGTCAGCTCTGTCTGGGAGTGTGGCGGGACTCCAACCAAGTTGCCTGGGCAGTATCTAGCCTCCTCTTCCTCCATGCTAACAGAATCCTTATATTGTGGAGGGTGGCGATGTGCTCAGCTGAAAACAGACCCATGCCATCCCGGAGAGGGGTGGCCACAGGTCAGCTCTGACCAATGAGATAGAAGTAAAACCTGCTGGGGGAGAATTCTGGGAAAGCTCCTCAAAGGAAGGAGGGTTGACTTCAGTGGTCTATGTCCTTTGTCCTCTCCCTTCTTCCTGGCTGCAGAGACCTGGTGCGAGGGTGATGTATTAGTTTTCAATTGCTGCTGTAACGACCACAAACGCAGTGGCTTACGACACTATAAACTTACTATCTTACATTTCCGCGGGTCAGAAGTCTGACGTGGGTGTCACCAGACTACAATCAAGGAGTTGGTCGAGTCGTGGTCCCTTCTGAAGGCTCTAATCTGTTTCCCTGCTTTTCTAGCTCCCAGAGGCCACCCACATTCCTTACCCCGTGGCCTCCTTCCTCCATCTTCAAAGCCAGCAATGATGCATCTCTCTGACCGTTCTTCCCCAGTCCCCTGTCCCTCTGACTCTTCTGTTGTCTCCCTCTTCCACTCTGATTGATCCTTAGGATTACATTGGGCCGACCCAGATAATCCAGGACAATACTCTCCCTATTTTGAAGTCAGCTATTTGGAGACCTTCATTCCATCTGTGACTTTAATTTCCCTTTTGCCAGTATTCACAGCCTCTGGGGATTAGGATGTGAACATCTTTGAGGGTCCATCACTCTGCTTACCATGGGGAACGTGATGCCGGAGGGGGAGCCGTGATCTTGTGTCCACAGGGGCAAGAGTATACTGAGGATGGCTGCGTGTGCAGGAAGAAAGAAAAGCCTGGGTTCTGGATGGCCCCCTGCAGTGACCGCGCCAGCTCTGGATTGTTGGCTCCAGGTCTCTCGTTATGAAGTTAAGCCGCTGTTGTGATCATAGCTGGATGCAATTTCCAACGGATACAAGGTGGTGAGAAGAACTTGACTGAGTGGGCGATATGCTAGCTGGGCCTGGAAGGATGCACTCACCAGATGGAAAAGAGAAGAGAATGTGCCACGCGGAGGAGATGGCGTGGGCTCAGGCCCAGAATATCACATGTCCCTACTTCTCCCAGGAGCATGTGTCCTTTGCACGGTCTTCTCAGTCACTGCACGCGGAACCCTCCAGCTGACATGGCCCAGCACGATGCTTAGAGATCAACAACATTCCTGTCTCACCTGCACAGCTCACTGTGTGCTTTCGTTCTGCCGTGCCTTACGTGGCCCGGAAAGGCCTGGCCTCAGGGCCCTGCTGGGAACCCTCCTTCCCTCCTCTGCAGCGGGAGAAAACAAGGCTCAAACGAAGAGAGACGAGAGCGAGAGGCAGAGTGAGAGGGACCCTGGGCCACTGATCCTCTACCGACTGCTTCCCATGATCCTTTGCTATGCTTGTAACCTTCTCTACTTACAGGAGCCAATACATTTTTCCTTTGTGTGGGCATCTCTCAATTGAATCCAAAAGAGTACAGACGAATCCAAGCTGGGTTTCCAATAGTCTCACGGTTTTTTTGGAGAGGCCTTGCCTGTAAACTCAGGAGTGCTTCATTCTCCCTTCTCCGTCAGTGACGACAGTAACAATTACAATCGTCATTTTAATATTGTTTTTGTTACGTAGACAATTGCTTGTATGTAGCAACAAAAATACTGACTAGGATTACTGAGTGCTGACAGTGCTAGGTACTGTTCTAAGTATTTTACATGCATTATGACACGTAATCTTTATAACATCCTATGAATTAAGAAAACTTTGAACTCAGACGAAAGAACTGAGATACACAAAGGTCACGGATTTGCCCAGGGTCACAAAGATCACGTGGGGCCAGGATTTGGGCCCTGGTATGGGAGAACCAGTATTTTTGCCGCTACTTTCAGCTACCTCCCTGTGACTACTTCCTCTTTTTCCCTGTTTCCTCGAGAATGTATATTGTGACACAATGTATTTTTCATGCTCACAGAACTACCGAGGTCAGGCTAGGAGTGCGAGCCATTGACTCCAATTACTTTTCGGAAACATGAAGCCTCTGAGCTGTACTCCACGCAGCAGTTACCCTGCCTCTGCTTGAAATCCTCCTCGCATGGGAAACTCACCACCTCACCAGGCAGCCCGCCCCCTCTCCGAACAGCGCTGACCACCAGAATGCTTGCTTGCAGATTTAGGCCAAGTTCATTTCCCACAGCTTTTACTGGTTGCCTGGATTCTATCCCTTGACGTGCACAGGTCGAGTTTAGCAAACACCACGACTTGTAGGAGCTCCATTCTGGGAAATGGGAAGACCCAGGGCCAATGGGACTTACTACCCAGTAAGGAGCACTAGGGATGTGCACTGGGGCCCAGGATTGCGGTGGGGGGAGGGGGAAAGAGTGAAAAAGGAAAGAGGCAGGATGATCAAGAGGAAGGGGGACTTCTGCTTCCTCATGGAGTGAACTCAGCACCCACTAAAACCTGAGGCCACAGGAGCAGTAAAGAAATGTCCGTAAAATCCTCAGCACCTTAAATATATTTCTGGGCACGACCAGTCTATTCCAGACAGTGGAGCGAGCCCTGCACCAGTCCTCACTACCGGGGGACGTGGGCTCGAGTTACACGTGCCAACCACGAACAGCACAAGCACCGTGCTCAGCTGACAGCGCTGGAGTCTCAGTGAATTCTCCCAGGGCAACAGGAGATGCTGCCGGACTGGCCAGAGGGGCTTAGCTCTGACCCCTTCTCTTCTCTTGAACTGTAATTTCATAGCTGAGCAGACAAGAGGGGTGTCCGACTGGCCAACCCACCAAAACAAGAACTCCGGGAAGCTTTGCTCCCCCGAGGAGAGGAGAGCTGCCCACGTCTTTACGAATCCAGCACAAGAAAGAAAGGAAGAGACCACCAGCCGTTCACCAGTTTCCCTCCTCCCCTTCTTTCACAGTGACAATCCCCAAGGTTTAGCTAGGAGTACGGCTACACATTCCCAGCATCGTCTGCAGTCATGCTGGCCAAAGGGATGCAAGTGAAAGCACTGTAGGCCAGCTTCGAGAACCTTCTTTAGACATTTCTTCTTCAGCCCTTCCTTCATCCTTCTACCTGAAATGCACCTGAGTGCAGGTGGGGCTCTAAAGGCAATCTTGGCCTCTGAGGACAGAAACATGAGAGGGAGAAGCTGGAAGAAGCCTGGGTCCCCGAGGAACTCCCAGAGCACAGCCACCAGACGGCTCTTGACTGCCTACCTGTGGGCTTTAACTGCAGCAGAAATTAACCGCTGTCACTGTTGGGCTCTGCTACTCGCATCTACATCTAATCCTCAATAATGCAAGACATCTGCCACATGTTGTTGAATTTTGAATGAACGCTCTTAGAAATATGCTGACGATAAGGGGCCATAGCCAATCACAGCCCAGAGCCTCAAGAATGACTCAGCAGCAGCAGAAGAAAAACTGAGTAATTGCCAAGTTTGGAACTCATTACTGCTCATCGGCTCTTGTAAACGGGGCTCCACTGGAGCTGCGCCTCACCCCCACCCCACTTCACACCCCCGCCTCATCCCAGATCTCAGGAGGCAAGCTCCTTATCTTTGAACAGTGCCAATCATCCATGTCTTAGCATCTCTCTCATGTGCTGTGGACTGTGATGTTTGTATCAATCTGATGCTCAGAGCCTTTGCCAGCTTAATTAACATCAGGAAGAGCCGAGATTGGGCTGTCTACATACTTGAACACCTGTCCAGCCTTGCAGTGCAGTGAGCTAATCACCCACTATGCACAAGACCTAATATGGAGCTCCCCCACGACGCTGAAGGTTCGGTTACGTGGTGGGAGCAGAAGACACACTATGTGTTGGTTCAGAAGTGACTGGTGACAGACACTAAGGTGGCATTAGCTGTTAAGGTGGCATTCTGCCTGCCCAGAATCCCCGCCACCTTCCTTTTGGGAACAAAATCCAGCTCCTTCACCTGGAAACCCTCCCTCTGGAATTCCTGTGGATTTGGTGAAACTACTGATCAGAGAACTCACAGCCCTGGCCAAGGAGTGGTAACACTAATCTAAGCTGACTGAGCAGAGCTCTGGCCCAGTAATCCACCTCTTCAGAGGCGTGACCCAAGAATGGAGAGTACTCCTGGGTGCGTCCATCCCACAGCAGGACTCGGAGGCGGTCCCATCAGTTCCCGCTGCCTGGGTCCCCAACTCTGCCCGAGACCTCATTCTCTGACCCCTCCTTGCATTATTCAAATATTTAGCCTCCTCTCTCTCTCTCTCTCTCTTCCCACGCCCTCTCTCTGTCTTAATATCTCTGATTCTTTATTTTAGGTAGAGCATTTGGGAAGAATAATGTTTGTTTTCGCACAAATAGATGCCACAGGGCTCACTTTCCATATTTCAGGAAGACAGTGTCGGTTTCTATGGCACTCTCCAAATATTTTTCATTTGTGATTCAACTCGCAAGGAAACCGCTTCCTTTTATTTAGATGCATATGTCTGGAATCACCGCAGATCATTTGGTAATTTACTGTGCAAAAAGGTTAACGGCCCTTAAATAAACAGAGGATTTCCACTTCTCCTTATGAAAGAATAGGACCTTCCTTGACTGCAAGGTGTCAGTGGAAACTCAAGCTCATTTCATTTTTTTTTCTACGTCATGACAGAGACGAGAATGATTCCTTTAAGAATTCCTAAAATACAGCTCATATCCTTTCCCTTGTCTCCACCACCTCCTTCCCGAATTTCATCAAACCGCTCAGCCTGGAAGTTCACACCCTCCCCGCTCTGCTCCAACTCCAGTCCAGCCTTACACCTTCCCGTGTTCCAGCCGAAACAGACGGCTCGTGCTCCGTGGAAAAGCCCGGAACGACTACCCACTGCCAACGCCATCTACTGAAAACACACCGAGTAACAAAGACCAACCCGAGCTCTGTCTCTTCAGTAAAAATGTTTTCCTTAAGTCCCCTCAGCCTATTGCTCCTTCCAAATGCCACAACACTTTTGGCCCTCGTAGGTGCCTGGGACACCCACCTGCTATCAGTGTTAAAGCTGTGCCTCCCCTCCCCAGCCTGTCCTACCCTTCTCCCAAGTATGGGCTCATTGAGAGACAGGCTATACTTTTTTATCACCATACTTCAGAGTCCTCTCTATGCATATTTGTTGAAAGAATGAAAGGCAAATTAAAACAAGAACATACTTCTAAAGAATTCTACAGTGAAAGTAGCTTGGAAGTGGTGATATTAAGTATAATTTTTCCAATCTTGGCTTGGTTTCGCTCCTTTTCCTCAAAATATACGAATTTATACACTTCTTGAGAAAAAGTAACATTGATAGTAGATTGATTTATATCTTTATCTAAATTTACAGGTGGGACAGAGTAGCACTTTTCACGAATAATGTTGGTTCAATCAAATTGAATCCCGAATATATATGAATGAAAATTTCTCTCTCCATAAATTTTCCTTAGCTCTTGGCAACCAGCCTCTCCCTCCTTCTCTTGTGTATTTATTCCATCTGGAATCACGTGACTCGTACCCTCAGAATCTGAGGACGCTGATTCTGCTACAGGAAATCACTTCCGAACTCACGCTGAGCATTGATTCCTTGAGTGTGACTCTTGTTTGAGTCTGTTTCAGCAGAAACAGTTTTGATTACATGAAAGTGAGATGATCGCCTTTCAAACAGTACACTTCTCAGCAGCTCAAACCCTTCCCAAGAAATGTCTCTTTTCATAGGAAGAGAAAAAGTCTCATCCAGCCTTCTTACCTCCAGCCCCGGTCTCAGACACTCCCCCGAAGGCCAGTGCCTCCACCTGTACACCTGACCGTGTGCAGCGTCCTCTGGGGTGGCACGCTGCCAGTTTTCCCCTCTTTCCTGGAGCTTCAACCCTTCTCCAAGATGCCTCCTTCCTTCTAGTCCATAAAAAAGAATCAATTCTCTCACACCACAAATAAGTGAACTTCTCTTGAACCTGCATCCCGCCCAAGTTACTGTGGAATCTCTTTCAGATATCCCCCACGGCACTCCCCTCTTGCTGTCTCAACATCTCACATCCCGACCAGCCCTCGGCTTCCTCCACTCTGCCGCTGCCCCGCCACTCTGCTGCACACCGTCTTGTTCAAGGCCACACCTGCCAAGGCTGATGCAGACTCTTCAGTGTGAATCGACTGACTTCCTTTTTGAAAGCATTGTGGATCTCTCCTCCTCCCCTTCGGAGCCCATGACACCACAGTCTCCACACAGGCTTCTCTTCTACTATTCCATCCCATGTTCATGCGGTTCAGTGTTCTTCTTCTTCCACATTTTATCCCTGGCCAAGCATCCCCAGCCTTGTGCTTTAATTCCCACCCACACGCTGACATCTACCCAACCGATATCTTCAATTTCTTCCCCGAACTCCAGCTTCCATATACAATTGTATTTTCAGCGTCTCTACCTGGATGCTCCACAGATATCTCAAACCCAACATAGGCAAGACCAAACCCGTAAAGCTGCTCCTCCCTCTGGCATTCTTTAGCTCAGTTTTTGATACCATCACCGATCCAATCTATTTAAGAAGGGAACATGGCTGTCACCTTGACCTCCCACTTGCCCCTTTCTGACAGTCACCACACACATATATTAGCTGCCAAGTCCTGCCTGTTGGCCCACAGATCTCTTTCATTTCTCTTCCTCTTCAGCCCTGTATGGGCTCTCTCCTTCTTTCTCCTAAACGCCTACAGCAACCTTCTAATTAATTGCTCGATCTACCTCTATCCAGACTCATCACCTTCAAATCCAGATTGTGCCTGGACAGACCACAATTGCACCCCCCACTGAAAACCTCTCACAGGCTCTGTGCTTTAGGCTCCTTAATCTGACGGACTTCCAGCTTCTCATTTACCTCCAGGAACAGTGAGCTCCTTGTAGGTCCCTGCACAGGGAGTGCTCTTTCTTGCCTCAATGCCTTTGCTCATACCTCCCCCTCTGCCTGGACTGCCCTGGTTCTCTCTCTTTCCCTTCTCTGGAGTAGCTATTACTATTCTTTAAGAATCTGCTTACATATTGTCTCTTTCTGGAAGTCATCTCTGGGACCTTTCCCATGAACGTGTGCTTTCTCCTTGCTGCCACATCTCGTTGATGTATTTCATCACCCATTTTTCCCACTGTATTTTAATCACTTGTTTATGGATTTGGGGGTTCCCTCCCCACATCCCATTTGCAAAGCTCTTGAGGTTAATAGTCATCTCTTCTTTATCTTTCATTGAAATAAAAAGCATCTACCTAGCTTCTTCTAGCTAGGAACCTGGCTCAGTTACAGTACCCTAGAAGTGCTGGGTGAGTAAATGACTGTGTCAGTGAACGCATAAATTGTTTCTTGGCTGGAAGTAACCTCAAGACAGACCTTTATACAATTCCTTCAGTCAAATATAATTCTTTAAAAAAAATTTCAAACTAATGGTAATTCTGGACTTAGTGAAAAGAACTGCTTAAAAAGGAAACTTGTATTACTTGCTTTCTCGGAGATCAGATAAAGCTGAAAGTAACTGCTCTGTTTTCTAGACTTTTCACTCTTTCTCCCAAATATCTCAAATATATAATTTCACCTGACCCTGTGTGTGTGTGTGTGTGTGTGTAACCCACTGTTCCTATTTACTCTGGGGCTCACCTAAATAAAACCACAGGTGCAGGACACACAGATATGCAGGAATTGGGCCAGAATGGTGGATAATCTCCGTATCTACTTTGGTTCACCCTATGATTCTCTTTTGAGTTCGTCCCTTCACGCAGGAAGCACCCGGGCTTTCATAACTGATTGTGAAAAGTGTTTATGTGGCGCATTCCCCTCTATCAAATCCCTGTTTACTCTTTGTGCCTAAATCCAGCACTCTGATAGCCTTCCTGCTGAGTCCGACCTTCCTGCGAGCCTGTGTGTGTGTGTGTGTGTGTGTGTGTGTGTGTGTGTGTGTGCGCGCGCGTATCCACACGGCCTCAGCCACAGCCTTTATAGATATCCGCATTGGGGATAACCTTTTTGCCTACTGTCCACATGCGAGGTTACTCTGGGGAAACTGATGGAGCATTCAAGATACTTGAGTTAGTATCTTTTTTCTTTTTTAAAAATCTTCACCCGAGGATATTTTTCCATTGATTTTCAGATAGAGTGGGATGGAGAGAGAGAGAGAGAGAGAGAGAGAGAGAGAGAGAGAGAGAGAGAGAGAGACATTGATGTGAGAGAGACACATCGACTGGTTGCCTCCTGCACAACCCCAACCAGGCCCAGGGATTGAACCACAACCAAGGTATGTGCCCTTGACTGGAATCGAACCAGGGACGCTTTGGTCCGAGGGCTGACACTCTAACCGCTGAGCCAAACCAGCCAGGGCTTGAGTTAGTATATGCAATGAATCATTCATCAAAAAGAATTATTTAATGTCTAACAGTCATAGTGATAAAAAATAGCTAACATTTATTGAGCATTTACCATTAGACAACCTGCTAAATGGTTTGCAAACATTATTCAGTCTCTGAATCTGCATAGTAACTGCTACTATGATCCACACTTGAGATGCCAGACCTGAGGTTGAGAGGGTTTGGTGCCTTGTGACCCAGCAGCAGTGAGAGGCAGAGCTGGGATTTATACCCAGGTTTGCCTGTTGTTGGGACCGAGGACGTTAGACTGCCCCGTGCTTCCTCCTTCCAAGAACAAATGAAACCGTTCCGACTCCAAAGGTATTTCAGTATTTCCTCTTTCCAGTGTAGAATTTTCTTTTCCAACATCTTGATCAAATATTGTTGCTCTGGTGGAGGCATGAGTGGACCGGGGGCCCCTCCCAGCCTTCCACAACGTCCTTGCCTTCGTTCACCCTTTGCACAGAACGAATACGCTTTGGAAGCCATTGCTCTGTGAGACCAGAAAGAGTATCTGGTGTATTGCTTCGGTTCCCACTGTGCCTACAGAGTGCTTTGTACACAGCCAGTGCTCAATCTACGGGAATGCGCTTCTGAAAGGGAGCATCCCTCGCCTGTGGCCACAGCCTGGGCTTCTGTGAGCTGCCTGGACAGGCCACCAAAGGGTAACAGCTCCTCTGGCCTTTCAGCCCCAGAGGGGCGAAGGCTACCTACCTGGAAGGCACAGGTGACAGACAGCTCGACTGTGCCTGAAGTAGACACGCAGAAGGCGGCCGGCCTGGGGAGCTGTGGCGGGGGCTGGGAGGCTTGGTCATCCATACAGATCTTCCCAAAGGGACCTTCCTCTTAGGTTTTGTTTTTTTCTAATCATGTTTTCCATGCATGACATGACCAGGGGACAGCTCCTCCTTAATGGAGAAATTTGTCCTCCCTCTGGGATAATCCCAAAGTTATTCTAAGAGTTCCTGCTCAGAACAGATCAAGCCAATCAGGAAGCTCCTCCACTCGGGCTGTGCCGGCTGATTGTTTTCCCGCTTGGACACTTCCTGCTATTGTTCCCCCGCATGTTCTCAGAGCCACGGCCACGGAGCCCTGCCCCTTCCCCTCAGGAGCCCGGGCTGCAGTCAGGGCTTTGGGCACACTAGGCTCACAGATCAGGCACCTGGCCGGGAGAAACGGGCCTGCGATGAAACAGGGGTGGTTCCTGGCCTGGCTGGCTAGAGAAAAAGCACAGCATTTGGGTCTCTTGGGACTTGGAAGAGAGGTTTGAACTATTCTGGATCATTCATTAATTGCTTATCAAGCATGTGTTGAGCTAATATAGTAATAGTTGCCCAGTCTCTACTTTGGGGAAAGTCATCATCCGACGGAGAAAGCAGGTGTACAAACAATGACAAAACAGTGCTCGGCGGAGCTCAAACTGGAAGTCCAAAACGCTGTGGGAATGCAAAGACCAGAGGCTGACTAACTCTGCTTAGGGAGTGGGCAGGGCAGGATTTCAGGGGCTTGGAACATTTCACACTTGAACTTAGCCAAAAGGCCGAGATGGGAGAGGGTTTGGAACATTTCAGGAGGCTCTTGAAGGCTGAGAAAAAGAGTATGAAGGCAGAGAGGAGGTGGCCTTCTAAAGGGGCTCTGGGGCAGAGATGTGCCAGAGGTTCGAGTGCGCGAGGGAGGACCTCCACCGGCCTGGGTTATTCTGTGTGTGAATCACGGGAAGAGAGGAACGGGGAGGGGAGGTCCAGGATGTGGCGGCTCTTGAATGACACAATGAGTTCAGATCTGATCCTGAAGACAACAGGAAAGCATTTAAGTTTCTTGTTTGTCTATTTGTTGGAAGGGAGTGATTAGATTAGCTTTGCTCTAGAAAGACCACCCCGGCAGCTGTATGGAGAATAAGCATGGAGGTGTGAGAGAGGTGCAGAATGAACGCAAAATATCAATTGGCATTGTCCAGGCCAGAGCGCAGAGGCTGTGCTTGGCACGGACTGGTGGGAAGCAAAAGGGAGATTTCACATATTGATTTTTCCGTTGTAGTGACATCGAGGACTTTCGAAGTCAACCTTTTTACACTGCTGTGGCCCCACAGGCTGGGCTGAAAAAAACGAGCGACACTAAATTGTGAAGCTATAAGCACAAGTAGAGTGAGCCAGCCCCGTGCCTGGAGTCTGTGTGAGGTCTGCAAGACCTTCGGATTTCCTTCCACCCACCTCTCTCCGGGCCACTTCCCTGTGACGGCCCAACCTGTAGAGACACCAGATGGCTCCGTTTCTTGGGGAAAGAAGGGAAACACAGCTGAAGCCAGCCATTTCGGCTCCCTTTGATGGTCTAGGGCAGCGATTTTCAACCAATGTACACTGGTGTACCACAAGCATTTTTAAAACATGTGATACCGGACTATGTAGTCAGGGACACTGACCTCTTTTCCCTTAGATTGTCGAATAAAAAATGACAATAGCCAACACAACAGTAGCTATCCTGTGTGAACGAATCAAAATTATGCCTAGTTTTTGGTCAGATCAGCAAAAAAAATATGCTTTGGTGTGCTGCAGAATTTTAGTAAGTAGTTTGCGTGCCATGAGATGGAAAAGGTTAAAAATCACTGGTCTAGGGGAAAGTGTTGGCCAGGACATTAATTTGAACCTTGAGGCCCTAATTTAAAATGTTCCGAGGATTGCCTGGCCGGTGTGGCTCAGTGGTTGAGCATCGACCTATACACCAAGAGGTCGCCGGTTCGATTCCTGGTCAGGACACATGCCCAGGTTGTGGGCCCGATCCCCAGTGGGGGCCCGATCCCCAGTGGGGGAGAACAGCCAATCGATGTTCTCTCTCATCCATGTTTCTATCTCTCTCTCCCTCTCCCTTCCTCTCTCTCTAAAGTCAATAAAAAATATATATTTAAAAATAATAATTAAAAAAAAAAATGTTCCAAGGATTGAAATTGTCTCCAGTCCATGAGCTTCGAGGGCAGCTCGTCGCTGCCTTCACCTGGATGCGCAGAAAGGACTTGGAGTAACAGACTAAGGGATCACCACGGAGGCAGTCTGGGCAAAAGCTGAGGCTTCACTTCCCCTTCCAGCCAGAGACTGAGTCCGCACCCAACACTGCATCCGCCTTGAGTTCCTGCGTGGGCTGTAGGGCAAAGTGGGCCTGCACTGTTGGCTTCCCCTTGGCGTGTTCACAGGAGTCTCTGGCATCTCCCTGTCATTTTTCTGTTTCAGGTACAATAGAGACATTTTGTCTTTAACATGCCAGCACTCATGCCTGCCCCCTGGTGGCCTGGAGGGTGGCCAGGTGGGGACAGAATGGCCTTGGTGGGTGAGCCCACCTGCCCCGAGCTCTGGGAAACCAGGCTTAAGGCAGCTGAGTGAGCCAATGCCCTACGGAGGCCCTGCAAAGGTAAAGAATTCACACACGCTGCATTTATTATGGGGGTTTGAGGCAACAACTTTAGGAACTAAAAATAAAGCTACAAACATTCTCCCTGATGAACTTTACAGACTATCAACACTGATTGTTTTACAACAGCTTAGTGTATTGAGAAGTCGAATAAGGATGATGTCTATTCTGGGTTTTCAAATCCAGAAAGAGAATAGAATTTTCCTCATGCCAAGAGTCTACCAATGAGAACCCTCAGATACAAAATGATTCACATGTAGGGATCCCAGCCTGGGCCAGAAACTAAGCCAAATTAGAGAGGCCCCTAGAAGCAACTTGAAAGTAAGTGGCTTACATCAGGCCCGAAAGAGAATGCCCTTTGCAGGTCATCCGGGGACTCGTGCTTTTAACTGAAGACCTCTTGCAAAGAGATGAGCAGACTGGCCACCTGGAATGGGAACTCTTAGACGCAGAAACAGTAGTACATTGTGTTCCAAAGTAATTTTTAAAACCGACCCACCTCTTCTTGGTGGTTTGTCTTGTGCAGAATTGGTGCTGGCCTCTCCCTGTTCAGTGGTCCAGCCCTGGAAGTTGTCCCTCCACTGTCTGTTATTTCTGGATCCCGAGGCTAAGGGAGCATTACCAGCTGAATGTACAAGGAAACCCCACTGCAGCTGTCTGCTGCAACAGAGCTCAGGGCAGCCCAGGTCTGTTGCTGAAATAGTACAGGCGCCTCAGAACGGGCAATCTCTCTCAGACGCATGTTGTGTTTTTGTGTGAATGAGTGAAGGAGCACAGCCTCCTGGGCATACAGGAGAGTCCTCATATTCCCACAAAACCCAAATGATCCCCAAAATAATAACAGAAGACATTTGTGTAATGCTTTAGAGCAGTGGTTCTCAACCTGTGGGTCGCGACCCCTTTGGGGTTCGAACGACCCTTTCACAGGGGTCGCCTCAGACCATCGGAAAACACATATTTCTGATGGCGATTCATAACAGTAGCAAAATTACAGTTATGAAGTAGCAACGAAAATAATTTTATGGTTGGGGGTCACCACAACATGAGGAACTGCATCAAAGGGTCGCGGCATTAGGAAGGTTGAGAACCACTGCTTTAGAGCTTACAAAGTCCTTTCACAGCAATTAGAGATTGGGTTTTTTCCCCCTCTATGTTGCAGATAAGAAAATTGAGAGGAAGAAAAAAGAGAAGTCAGAATCCAAATACCTTTCTTGCCAACACAATCTGCTTTCCGCCAACCCTCTCCTGATTGTTTTGACCAGCAGGGGGCAGCAGGAGGAGGCCGCGCAAAGCAGCGAGGATCAGGTCCCGCAGTCTGCCTCTTACTGGCTGAAATCCTAGGTAAACCCTCACTTTTCTCAGCCTCCGCTTCCTTGTCTGTGAGACGGTTATAATGTCTACGGAAGAGCTCATTCAAAGCTACAGAGATTGAGTCAATGTTTAAAATATCTCAGAACACGGCCTGCCATGGCATACACGCTATTTAAAATGTTTGTTCTTCCTTTCTCTTCTAGTGCTTTTTTAAAAATTGAATTTAAAGATGATTCTGTTAAACACCCCATGTACTACTTTACAAGACAAACCAAAACATACTTTTAATAGAACAGATTCAAGTTCAGCTTCTCAATCACATGGTTTGTGGCTCATAAGACTTAAGAACACCCAGAGATGCTTATGTGAAACAAATAACCCAGAAATGTGACTCAATTCTATCATTTGAATGCTAAAAGGAAAACTAAAGAATTGATTATTGGCTTCAAGAATGGTGGCAGATTGTGTGTGTGTGTGTGTGTGTGTGTGTGTGTGTGTGTGTGTGTTGAATGAAAATCCAGAAAATCTCATTCACAATCTCTCAGTGTGGGAGAGGCCTATGTGCACTTGGGGGGCCATCTAGTGGCAGGTACAGTCATATTCCACCAACTGAGGCAGTATGTTTGGAATTTAGGTAAAGAATCTGGGAGGAAATAGCTGTCATTCTGCAGAGTTGGTACCATGTGGTTTGGAAGAGAAAGCTCAGTACGTCAACATTAAAATGTCCGTAACTCCGAACGCTTTGTCTTTGCTCTTGTAACTGTGCCCTTGTTCCTGGTGCAGGCTGCAGAAATCTCCAGCCGAGCCCGGAAACCTGTGAACCCAACTTGTCACATGCTCTATAACAGGGAGAGAAGCCGGATGAGAAGATCCAGAAGTTCCAGCCTTCAGGAAGCAATGGCTGGGCGTATTTGTGCCATCTTCCTTGAGCCCACTGCTTTTGTAGGAGCCACGTGATAGAAGACATCATCAATGGACTACACGAGGTGTCCCGAAAGGCCCATTATGAACAACCCAACCAGTGACCCTGTGGTTCAGTGCGGCCAACTCCTCCCAACACACATGTCCTTCCTACCACAGAAGGTCCGTCACTGGGCTGACACGGACCCCCAGACCTGTGGCTCTTCCAGCTCCTGCAAAGCAGCAGGGAGGCTCTTCCAAGGCCTCCTCCCTCCCTGAGTCTGGCTCAGCACACTTCTCCAGCATGTGTGTGTCCCTGGTCCTTCCCTGAAGAAGCCAAATAATCAGGGCCAGGAGTGACATTTGGCTCACGAGGTCAAGCACAAGAAGAGGTTCATGAAGTCTGTGAGGTTCCAAGTGCAGACATTGGGCCTGGGTCCTTTCAGGAACCCCAGCACCCAACACAAGTGCTTGCACAAAGTAGATCCTGAGTGTCTATGGAATTGAGCGGGGGCTTGCACCCACGTGCTCCTCTCACCTGGGCCGGGTCAGGGTATAGCTCTGTTCCCTTTTGGACAGGGAGATCCTCCCAGAGTGAATTGGGCACATGCATCTCTGGACTTCCAAGTGCAGCCAGGGCCAAGAGCACAGTAAGTGTCTGGGGAGAGAGAGTCCCTGCTATAGGCCGTGGGTACTTCTACTCTGAGGGCTAGCCCCGCTACGGAGTAGCTGAGTAGTTAAAGAAGCTCGTAGATGTGCTCCACTTTTAACTGAACTGAACCCAACAGAACCAGCACATGTAACAGAATTCAATGAGAACATATCTCCTGCCTACAAGCAGAGCTTCCTGGGGTATCCAGCTACTTGACTGCATTAACATGATGGTTTATTATATAGCCTTTCAGGGATCCGATCCAATGTCAAATGAGGGACGGCTGAATTTAATGAAAGAATGCTACTGTTCTGAGCTCCTCCTCCCATCGAGGCCTTGCCTCTGGCTAGAGAGAAACAAGATCCACAGAGGACAAGCTCTCTGATGCTGTGGGAAGACAAAGACAAAAGGATACCAACAGGAGCAGGGAACCCCTGTGTGCTAGGCATTGCTTAGACACTTTACATATATTAACTAAGTTAAGCCTCACAGCAGCCAAAGGAGATACATAGTATTGATTCGACTTTACAGACGGTTGCAGAGCTTGCCCAAGGTCCCATGAAATTAATGAGGCCCCGAGCTGAGATTTTAGACCAAGGTCAGTTGATGTTGAAGAACATACTCTTTTCACTGCATCTGTAATAAGACCCTGCTCAGCCTTTCTGAACCCTGGGGAAGGAAGAACCCCCAATTCATGGCAGAACTCTACGCAGGCCCAAGACACTGCTGACATTTTAAAAATGGCAACGAAGACAGCGGAGCAGGTCTAGAACTCTTTCTAAGGCTGGTGGTTTTCTTTCACAGCACAGCAATGCCTCTCCCTGAACCCCCAGAGCCCTGATCAAGCCCTGCCTGATGCTGGCTCTGGCCCCCGCCAGATCTTGAGATTCTGAGTGATCTGTTGTATTTGCTCTCTCGTGTCCTAACCCATCTCTGTTGGTAGATTGTCTGCCTCCACCCCGCCTGATTCAACTTAAACTGGCCACTTGCACAGTGGGTTCCCAGTCTACCCTTGACTTCTCTACCTCCCGCTTTCTCTGTACGTGGCATTGACCCAGCTTCCTAACTTCAGCACTGGGTTTGTTACAACTCCCTTACTCTGAAACTTCTAATCACGCTCCATGGCCTCTAGGATACACGCTAAGTCCCTCGGCTTGGCATTCAAAGCTCTCTACGATCCAGTTCTAACCTGCTATCTAATCTTTTCTCCAGAGCTGCTTCTCTAGTTAGGTCTGAGATTATCCTGTCTTCAGAGGTTCTGTGCAGAAGGACCATCCCATGGCTGGCATGTCTGGGCCGTCGCTCCTGGCGAAGACAGTGAGTCCGTGAGAGCAGCCGTCGACTGTTTACTGTCCCCCCTGCTTCCACGCTTTCCCTCCCTTCCCTGGGAAACAACACACCAGACAGTGACAACGTCCAAACGGAGCCAGGCCCCTTGGGCTGTTTACAGCACGTGGCTGAGCTGTGACGAGCCAAACGAGCTCGGTCAGGATGGGGCGTCCATGACAACCAGCAGACATCGCCAGTGTGGCTCCTTTCCAACCGCGCGTGGCCACAGTCTCCCACTGACTGCGTCATCTGGGAAGCAATGCCCAGCGCTAGCGCCGGGGTCTGACTCGAAGCTGAAGGGGCCAAGGCCTCACTGAGCTCCAGGAAGGGCCCCCATTTTCCAGTCTGGTTCTCTCTGACGACATCCGTGTGTCCTGGCTCCATCTCCATGACAGCCATCCAGCTCACACCCCAACACAGCCTTCACGGGGCATTCCCTGTCAGCCTAGAGTTTCCTTCTAATTCATTGAGGCATATAAAACTTGACTTAGCCTCTTTTGTTTTTTAGAAGTGGACCCATCATGGCTTTAAAAGATTCCGTTATTCAAGTTCTGAGTTGGGACCACAATGTACTGTCTGAGGTCAATGTTAACGCTCTCTTGGTGGTAAGAAATAACTCCTGGAAGGGGACCTTCTGATATCGAATGATGGGAACATCAGTCCAGAAGCTACAGGTCTCTGAATACCCAAAGTTAAGGGGCTTTGAAGAGTTGTCTCCCCTTATAACTGAGTGGATAATAGGTCTCTTGAGGGTAGTGATTGTATCATTTTCATCTCTGCTGCTCTCACTTAGTTCGGTCTCCACCATAAACATTTTATTGAAGGAATAAATCTTAGAAAGATTAATCTCAGCCAAATCCCACTGGGGTAAAAGCCCAAATCCTCAGGCCCTCAACGATCATTCCTTTCTCTGAACTTCTACTGTCCTGAGAACAGGCACGACAGCTCTCAGGCCCTGTCGTAGCTACTACCCATCAGGAACTTACACTGTCAGACCCACAGAGCGTGGGAGAAGGCCGAGCCCTTCTCTGTAATGCCAACACCTTGCCTTCTGCTGTGTATGATGCTCAATGAATCTCTATCTAATAATCTTGTTCCAAATGAATATTACATCAACCACTTCAGAGTAATTCATTGTGAGCATGAACGTTTGTTCACGGCAGTGCTGGTCCATACTTCTAGGTAAACAAAGGCAGTGTCAAGAGAATCATTTCCTTCCACGAGTTCATGTCATGACTACATGTCAATCCAATTAGTGGAGATAAAGACTCAACTTTCTGTTGGAAACGCCTAGGCAGAGAAATCTTACAAGCAATTATACCTAACGCACCTCTGGGTGTGTCCCCTGGTGCTACCTTCATTCTTCTGTTCCTTCGTCTAGCAAATATGTATCAAGGCCTTTTGTGCCAAGCAGTGTGGTAGGATTTGGGCATACAAAAGCCAACCCCATACTCTCCTGGCCTCCAGGAAGCGGAGGCTGGAGAAGGATAGAGAAATAAAAGAGTCTCATGTGTCGTAAGTTCTAGACTAAACATGACCCTGGGGGACACTGAGCCCGTGTTCAAGGTTGGGGAAAGTGGTATTTGAACTGAGGTCTGAAGGGTCAGTAGGCGTTAGCCAAGCACAGAGGAGGTGAGGCGTGATCCTGGCAGATGGGACAGCAGGTACCAAGAACCTGACACAGAGAGCTCGGTACCTCCAGGGGCCTGCAGGGAGTGACGGGTGGCCAGCAATGGGAGGAGGAGACGATGATGAGAGAGAAGACCAGAGAAGTAAGCAGAGGGCATATCTTAATGACTCCCTAAGCCCTAAGGAGTTTGGACTTTATTGAATAGTCAGCACAAGGGGAATGGGTGACGGTTTTCAAGCTGGAGAGTGGCATCCTCAGATACACAATTTTGAAAGATACTTCTGGTGGCTGGGGAGAGTTTGGGTTACAAAGACACAGTGCCAGAGGGCGGGAGGCTGGGTGAGAGCTGTCAGAGCAACCCACACGGAAGATCACGACACTCTGGAAGGCAGCGGGAACGGAAAGGAGAGGGAGGATTCTAGAAATATGTGTGATCTATTTATTACCGAATAGACCATGTGAATGTGATCACCTATTATTTATTTTAATGCAAACTCCCACATCCCAGCGATTGAAGAACATTTACGTTAAACAGGAAGTGCCACATTCCCAGGCTCACTAAATGTGCTGGTAGCAAACACAGCGGAATTCTGGTGAGACGAGTCCTGTGAGGGACAAAGGTCATGTCTAAAATGGTGACATGAAATCATTCCCAATCTTCCACGAAAGAAAAAGCAACGCTATAGCTATACTTATTTTATTTATTTATTTATTTTAATCCTCATCCGAGGATATTTTTCCATTTATCTTCCGATAGAGTGGGAGGGAGAGAGAGAGAGAAAGAGACATCGACGTGAGAGAGACACATCGACTGGTTGTTTCCCGCATGACCCCAACCAGGGCCGGGGACGAACCGCAACCGAGGTACGTGCCCTTGACCGGAATCGAACCCATGACTCTTTGGTCCACAGGCCGACGCGTTAACCGCTGAGCCAAACCGGCCAGGGCTATACTTATTTTTTATAGCGAATAAAATGAATATGAATTGGAAATCCAGATTATTTATTTTTTGGTTGTTGTTTTTGTTTGTTTGTTTCGTTGTTGTTAATCCTCACCCGAGGATATTTTAGATAGAATGGAAGGGAGGGAGGAAGAAAGAGAAACATCAATGTGAGAAACACATGGACTGGTTGCCTCAGTTTTCCCTGCTAAAAGGTTGAGTGGTAACTAGTGAAACCTTGTGGGAAAGCCGCATTTCCTGCCACTAGGATTCTGTACCTAGCGCTGGATTCCCATCTAAGGTCTGGCCCAAAGTACCGGGGGCTAAGCACCAAGGGAAGCAAGGTCGGCTGGGGAGGATTCTCATGGAGACGTCTGGAAGCCAGTGAAACGACATCACTTGAAAAGAAGTCTGAGAAGCATCTTCATAATGTCCTTTATCGGAACCGCCTCCGACTACACGAGACACAGGACGCACTCGGAACCAGGTGCCGCTGTCCTTGAGCTATGACAGGGTGGGGAACCTTTTTTCTGCCAAGGGCCATTTGGACATTTATAACATCATTCTCGGGCCATAGAAAATTATCAACTTAAAAATGAGCCTGCTATAGTTGGTCAAACATCTAATGAACTCACCCTTAATGGGATGCCTGGAATTGCTTCTCTTTGGTGAGGCGTGTGATGTCAGCTGGCATTGATTTCGAGGGCCTTATACGGCCCGCGGGCCGGGCGCTGCCACCCCTGAGCTATGAGGATGTCCCTCGGACTCTCCACCAGCAGGGACTGTGCCCTGAGAAAGCTCGCTTCCTCCCTGCCGGGCATGGGCAGGCGGTGCTGGCCAGAGGAAGAGGCACTCAGCGGTGGCATCTCCCCTCCCTTGTGCAGAAACAGGAGGCATGTGCCCCGCTCAGAAACGCTGCAAGGGTAGTCCCGCATGCAGGCCGAGGGCCGAGCGAGCCCAACGCTCCTGGATGACTTTTTAGCCACACAGAGTCTCACAGAGAGAAGGGCTGAGTTTGACTTCTGCTTTCCCACACCAAAACTTCTCTCCCGGCCTCCTCTCGTCGCCTGACGACAATTCTTAGCACGTCCCCGGGGACAGCAATCTTATTCTTGTTCCTATTTACAGATTCCACTGGGACATCGACTGATTTTCTCAAGATCAAAATCAAGATACATGCGTGTCTGTGCGGCTAATAGTCAAACGTCAGTGTCTCCGAGTCCTGCCCTTTGCTTAACGGAGGAGACCCCAGCAGACTGCCCCCCATGGGAGGCCTGAGCGGCTGAGGAAGTCGTGTCCTTCTCGGGCACTCACCTGGAGTCTGCGGTTCCTTGTCAGGGGCTGCAATCGCTTTTGCATTTGCTACAGGAAAAGAACGGCAGCTCTGAGAGCACCAGGGACCTGGGTGTGGTTCCAGGAAGGTCGCTGGCTGGCTGGCTGGGTCACTGTGGCAGCCCTGTGTTCTGTCCCAGCCTCAGGTTCTCCGCCTTTAAGGTGGGAAGTGTGGGAAGGGGCTTAGTCTAAAGACTCTCCAAGTTTTTTTTCTCTAGATCTAAAGATGAATGGGGCAGAAGAGGGCAGTGACAGCATTTAAACATGCAGGCAAAAATGGGGTCCAGGGGCACGTACGCACCTCAGACTCTCAGTGGGAAGGACTGGGGTTCACTCCCAACCCACCGCAGACTAGTACTTGTCTCATGACACCTGCAACTCACCACTGGATGTGACAACACCCCAACGGGTCTATTCAATGACACAGGTCCACTGATCACCCGTTTAGTTGTCATGGCGATGTCAAATTGTAAATCAAGTTACCAAACACCTGAATGGTGACTTCTGTCCTTATCTCACCATAGACTGGAAACAGCGACAGTTGCCCGACCGGAAACAGTCCGTGGACCATGCTTTGACGGGCACTGGCTTTGGCCATTTTCCTCTAACAGAGCAAGGCCTGCAAGGAGCTGAGCAGGGCATCCTTCAGACAGCCGGGATGGTATTTTAAAATAAGCAACTGGCCCTGGCTGGTGTGGCTCAGTGGTTAGGTTGTCAGCCCAAGCACTGAAGGGTCACAGGCTCCATTCCCAGTCAAGAGCACGTAGATGGGTTGCAGGTTTGATCCCCAGCCCAGTCAGGGTGCTGGCAGGAGGTAACCAATCAATGTGTCTGTCTCACATCAATGTCTCTCTCTCCCCCCTCCTCCAACCCTCCCTCCCTTCCACTCCAAAAATCAGTGGAAAAAAATATCCTCAGGTGAGGTTTAACAAAGAATAAAATAAAATAAGCAACTGGAAAGCATAAAATTACTTAACAAAAAATAACCCTCTGAGTTAACTCCAGCCTCTCACCCTATCCAGCCCAGTCTGCCCCACAATGGATCTAGATTCTTCCCAAATCCTATTGTCCTACGTCTTCTGCCCTTGGAGGTGTTCTTTTCCATCCCCAGCTTTAGCTGAAGCTCCTGGGAAGCTGTGGAATTCCTGCTGAGGGCCTCCTGGGTCACAGACATGAGCTGATCACAGGAGGGAAGCTGAGAGGGACAGCTGCCCTGGGGACCAGCTTCTCTCCCTTGTACGGCAGTGGTCACTGTCAGCACTGTCCCCTCCTCTGCCTGGACCTCACAGCTCCAAGTCCGGCTGCAGCTGGCTTCTCAAATGCATGCTAAGTTTAAAGCCTGCTCTCAGCTGTTTCTGAAAGCAGAAAGTCATGTAAAATCAAACAATGAGGGGTTACTTATACACTGTTCATTGTCACACCACTCTCTTATTTTTTATAATAAGAGCTAAAATCTATTGGGCACCGAGTCCTAAACAGCTCTAAGCACTTCGCATGCATGAATGTAATCGTCACCACTACCCAATAAAGTTCATCTCATTATTATTATTATCCTCCCTTTTGTCGAAGAGGAAACAAGTAGAGCGAGGCTAAAGGAACTTGCCTAAGATTACACAGGCAGGAGCAGAGACCTGGACTTGAACCCAGCAAGTGTAATGCTCAAGTTCATGCCCATCACTACGGGCCTGCGCTATCTCCAGATGTAAATGTTGTTTTGTTTGTTTGTTTGTTTATAAAGTTGCTCATAGTATTATGATTCTTTTTATGTTTTTATTAATTTTTTAGAGAGAGGAAGGGAAAGAGAGACAGAAACATCAATATGAGAGAGAAATGTCAATTGGCTGCCTCCTGCACGCCCCCTGCTGGGGACTGAGCCCAAAACCCGGGCATGTGTCCTGACCGCGAATCGAACGGGGACCTCTCCGTCCATGGGACGGTGCTCAATCCACTGAGCCACGCCGGCTGGGTGGAAATGTTGGTTTTAAACCTCATGACAATCCTGTGGATAATCTAAGGCTGATACAGACCAGTTAAATTAAAAATATTTACTGAGCAACCTCCTAGGCACCGGGCAATATTCTGGGCTCTCAGAGCACAGCAGTGGGTGCAGTGTGTTGAATGGCGGCCTCTCAAAGGTATTTCCATCTTACCCCCAGAATCTGTAAATGTGACCTCATTGGGAAAAAGAGGTCTTTGCAGATACAATTAATTTAAAGATTTTGAGATGAGATCATCCAGGATAATCTGGAAGAGTCCCAAATCCAATGGCAGGTGTCCTTACAAGAATCTGAGGAGGGGAAGGCCCAGAGAGAAGAGGAGAAGGCCACACGAAGACGGAGCAGAGATCAGAGCTGTGCACCACAGACGAGGATAGCTGGAGCCACCAGCGCTGGGAAGAGGCAAGGAAAGACACCCCCACCCCCCGCGCCCACCCCAGGGCCTTTGGAGGGAGCACAGCTCTTCCGACACCTTGCTTTTTGACTTCTGGCTTCCAGAACTGTGGGAGAATAATTTCTTATGTTTCAAGCCACCCAGTTTGTGGTCCTTTGTTATAGCAGCCTGAAGAAAGGAATACAGTGAGCGACCAATAAAGTCCTCTGTTCTCCGAATTTATATCCTGATCAGGAACAAACAGAATGGGATGGGAAGGGGAGGGGTGGGGAGGGGTGGGGTGGGATGGGGTGGGATGGGGTGGGGAGGGGTGGGGTGGGGTGGGGAGGGGAGGGGTGGGGAGGGGTGGGGTGGGGTGGGGTGGGATAGAGAAGGGTGGGATGGGGTGGGGTGGGATGGGGTGGGATGGGGTGGGGAGGGGTGGGGTGGGGTGGGGAGGGGAGGGGTGGGGAGGGGTGGGGTGGGGTGGGGTGGGATAGAGAAGGGTGGGATGGGGTGGGGTGGGATGGGGTGGGGTGGGATAGAGAGGGGTGGGATGGGCTGGGGTGGGGTGGGATAGGGTGGGGTGGGATGGGGAGGGGTGGGGGGGTGGGATGGGATGGTGTGGGATGGGATGGGGTGGGGTGGGGTGGGATGGTGTGGGATGGGATGGGGTGGGGTGAGGTGGAATGAGGTGGGGTGGGGTGGGATAGGGTGGGATGGGGTGGGGAGAGGTGGGATGGGGTGGGGGAGGTGGGATAGGGTGGGATGGTATGGGATGGAATGAAAAAAGAGAAAGCCAGGATCCCTGTGGCCCAGCAGTGGCCTTGAGTGTCCCTGGTGTTTAGAGATACCCCATCCTCCCATCCAGAATCTGGTTAGGGTGGCAACCCTCTTGCCACATGGCACCCAGACTGGAGTGATCGTCTACGCTGGGGTGAGCGTCTATACGCTGGGGTGAGCATCTATACGCTGGGGTGAGCGTCTATATGCTGGGGTGATCGTCTATACGCTGGGGTGATCGTCTATATGCTGGGGTGATCGTCTATATGCTGGGGTGAGCGTCTATGCTGGGGTGATCGTCTATATGCTGGGGTGAGCGTCTATGCTGGGGTGATTGTCTACGCTGGGGTGAGCGTCTATATGCTGGGGTGATCGTCTATGCTGGGGTGATCGTCTATGCTGGCAGAAGTGCCCCTGACCCCTCACAAATGTTCTCTGGGCGTAGGCAGCATTCAGATATCATTGCCTTTTTTCCTTCCCTTTTATACATGAGAGAAACAAACCCAAGACTCCAGGACCTATCCCACAGAGATCCTGTCCCCAGGAGATCAAAAGGCCCGGCTGTGAGGAGGGAGAGGCTTCCAGCCAGCAGGGGGCACAGTGGCCTTGCCCCTTCACGTGTGGCTGTAGGTAAGTCACACGGAGGCCTCCGTTCCTTACTCCTTTTTAAAAAAAACTATCAAAACAGATTTTAGGATGAATAAAAAATAAAGAGGAAATAACATAATAATAAAAGGAACATTCAAACAAAACGTATAGAATAATAACGAAGGCCAGGTTTAAATGTGTGCCAAAGGACAGAGGCTTGGAGGCAGACTGTATTTCCCAAATCTGGAGGCAGGAGTATCTCCCCACCCACACGCCCTCCGGCAGTGTGACCCTACACTCCCATCGAGCGACAGAGTTTCCCTCTCTCTCCTCGAACCTGATGCGGCTTCAGTGGGTCAGCAGAAGTGACGCTGCGACACCTCCAGGGGCAGGAGCAGAAGTCGGGTAGCGTTCACCGGGGTCTCTCACCGTGCTTGCTCCCCGACGCGCCCCCTTGTCAGAGCCCAGTGAGAAGATCAAGCCCCTGGAGGGGCCATGGACATGCCCTAGACATTGGTCCCAGCCTTCGAGGCCCCACAGCTCAGGCCCGGGACATTCAAGGAGGAAGTCTCCAGGGGACTGCAGCTCCTGGCCCCGAGTCACCCCAGCTGAGGCCCACAGGCCGTGGAGCAGGGAGAAGCCATTCCCGCTGTTCTCTGGTCCGCAGGCCGATGCCCTAACCGCGGAGCCAAACTGGCCAGGGCCTTCCTGCTGTTCTCTGCCCCGAATCCTGCCTCGGAATCTGTGAGCACCATGAACCTTAATTCTTCCTTCAGGAAATATAACTGAACATGTGCTCCAAATGTGCTCGAATCGTTCCTCAAAAAAGGGAGGGGAAGAGGAGGGAGGCGAATCCCTCCTACCTAATAAACGTGCCCCAAACCCACCCGCCCCACTGCCGTGCGCTGCTCTCCTCCCCCTGGCCTGAAGTCCCCGCTGTTAGGGCTCATGCCTGGGGGAGAGCTTCAAAGACTCCTTGATGACCTGGTGACAGAAGTTGCTTTTCGTGTGGGAGAACACGGGGGCCCTTCCTTCTAGTGTCCCAGTGATGGAGGTGTCACGTCAGCCTGCCTAAGCCCGTCTGCTCTCCGTCACTGGGCCGCAGTCACCAGACTTGCCTGTAAGAACTCCATGCGGTGAGATCACAGTCTGTTCTCGCTGGCAAGGACCCGAGAGACTGTCCACTGCCTTCATAAAGCACAACTAATGAAGACTGTGCAGGAAAACATCAACAGGGCCCTGCACTTTTCAGTCCACCAAGAATACAGAGGGCTTAGAAGTGACCGCATTACAAGCTACAGGGGCACAAAAAATACTATTTTCGAAGGTTTTGGTGGAGGGGAAACCTGAGGCACGGCAATCATAGGCCAAAACGTCTGGGGCCAGCTGCGAAGACGTTCCTTCAATTTGCACAGTTCCTTCAATTACAGCAATTCTTCTAAGGGCTGGAGAATGTAAGTGTTCCCCAAAGGTGCCTCTTACGTGGTCTCAGTGTATGCATGGAAGTCTCCCGCTATTTTCATAGTTCTGGGCACTTTAAACCCAATTGACCAGACCAGTAATGAGGCAATTAGAGTGATTAAGGCAGGAAGCCCGGGAAACGGCTGGAGGCTCTTCCATTACTGCCGCTGAGAAACACGCGTGTCCGGCCGATGTGGCTCAGTGGTTGAGCGTGGACCCATGCACCAGGAGGTCGCCAGTTCTATTCCTAGTCAGGGCACATGCCCAGGTTGTGGGCCTGATCCCCAGTGGGGGGCATGCTGGAGGCGGCCAATCGATGTTCTCTCTCATGGATGTTTCTATCTCTCTCTCCCTCTCCCTTCCTCTCGCTCTAAAATCAATAAAGAAAAAAACAAAAACAAACAACACACGTGCAGTGTTGACATGCTTGAGAGCAACTTCAGAGAGCGTCCTCCCTTACCTGCCCCAGCTTCCTAAGCCGACCACAGACCACAGGCATTGGATTCCAGAGTCTGTCAACAGTGACTTTTCTGTGCGGCTAGGGATCACAGAGCGAGTGGAAACTGCAGAGAACATACTTTTCATCCCAAAGGGGGATCCTTTATAACAATGATGAAGTTGTTCTAGTGTAGACTTGGGTGTTACTTTGAGAGGAAGTGAGTTCCCTGCTACTTCCGGCCTTTGGGAAGAGACTGTTTATTGACTCTCACTCACGGGGTGTATTGCAAATGTAAGTGTTGAACAGAAGCTGACCCGGATAGCACCTTACTCATGCATCCTCGAAGATCCCACGGGTTTATGGGATGTCGTAAAATCACTGCCTGCCCAAAATCAGCACAGCGTTGGATGCAACCATTTCTCTTTATCTCAGAACTGACTTTCATGGCTCAGTGCTTAAAAGAAGCCTCATATTTTTAAGTAACCGAAACGCTCTATGTCATCCTGCACCGAGAATCATGGTTATGATCTTCATACATCTTTTTAGGGTTTTATATCCTGAATCTGCTTGATGGGTTATGTTTATCTTAGTAACTGTAACTCCAGGCCTTAGAGCAGTGGTCCTTGATTGGGGCCTACTTCCCCCCAGGGGACATTTAGCAGTGCTTGGACACATTTGTGATTGTCTTGACGAGGGGCAGGGGAGGGAGCGGGGCTATTGGCATCTACTGGGCAGAGGCCGAGGATGCCGAGCAATATCCTGCAGAGCACAGGACAGCCCCCACAACAGAGAATTATCTGGCCCCAATGTCATCAGTGATGCTATTGAGTAACCCTGTTCTAGAAAGATAAAGGAGAAAACAATAACAGTAGCAATGCTCTTACCTGCTGACAGCCTGCTGTACTTGGCACTGCACAAATGCCATGATCTCTACACAACAATGCTTCACTGTGGTCCCCCATATACAGGTGAGGAAACTCCGTCCAGAGAGCTGACATAGTTTGTCCAAGATCAATGCAGAACCAGGACTCAGACCAAGGTCAAACTCTAAGGTCCAGGTTCCTAATCAGCACGCTACACTGGGAGCCCTTCACATGATCACAGTTTCCAACAGAGATTTAGGCTGTTTATATGCAGCCAAGAAAGTGGACTCAGGAGCAAAGAGCTTCAGAGAGACCCAGGAACGAAGTCTAAAATGTTGCCTGTACTTCCTGAGAGAACCCGAAGGGGGCAGCCTCACCAGTCACGACGACCACTCACAATGGATCCCAGCCCAGCCCCTTGCACATTTGCGACTCTGCTTCCTGAAGGAGTATTTGTGGGGGCAGAGAAGGGAGAAGCACATCACCTGTCCGTCCACCTGCACCATGAGGTGAAGTTGAGTGTGATTTCACTGAGTATCACAGGTCTCAGAAATCTTTAGCTTAAAAAAACAACTTTTGTTGAGCATGTGCTTTTAAGCTAAGAAGACCTGAGTTCAAATACTTCCTCTTTCACTTATTAATGGGGTCATTTGGGGCAGCATGTCACTTTATCTCCTAAGCCTCAGTTCTTCCAACTGCAGTATGGGTATCCTCAGGATCACTGATACTTCATGGGAGCGGATGAAGATGAAATGAGCAAATTAATGAATTAATGGGGGCTGGAAAGCGAGGGCAGTACCCAGAACAGAGTAAGAGTCCAATAAGTACTAGATGATATAGTGATATCACTAGATCACTACATGGCTTATAGTATAGATAGTTTTCTTTGGGTGAAACAAAAAGAGTGGGAAGGAGAACAGAGCTGGACTGCCCAATGAGGCGGCACGGGGCAGGGCACCAGCTGGGAGGGCACACATGTGGAGCGCGCTCCCCGCTAAGAAAGAACAGTGTATCATGGAGTTAAAAATAGCAAGAAGGAAGAACACAATAAATCCCAAGCAAGTGTCTGTTGCGATTCCAATGAACGCTTCTGTGATTGCCTTTTCTAGAACAGTTATTTGTAGGTGACTGTCTTCTTGGTTGCCAAAATCCCACAATATAACACACACAGGCTTATGCCTGATTTCTCCAGTCTTCTGCTCTGAGACGTAAGAATGTAGAAAATTAAGTGAATTCTGGTATTCATCAGAGACTAACAGAGGCGCTCAGAGACTCTTAGATCGGAAGCAGAAATGAACCAGTCCACTTGCATCTTGAATTTTCTTTTAAAAAGTTGCCCTCTCTGGCTGTGTAGCTGGGACTTCAATATTTTATGCAATGAATATTTGACATGACATATTTTAGGACTGACAGCTGCTCAGATGAATGAGTCACCTCTGTGATGAGTCAGTTACACACAGGGCTTTTGTTTCCCAACAACTCAACCTCTTTCCCCCATTCTGGCCTGTCTCCAAAACCACTTCCTTCCACAACAGTGACATTTCTCCGCACAGGTATATTTGTTCAGAAGAGGGATCTCTAGCCAATCGCCAACCTCTCAAACGAGAGGATCTCAGAAGACCAGAGCTGGAAGACCCTGAGAGAACGCGCACTGAGGAGATGAGAAAACCAGAGAGAAGGAGACACTCGCCCACAGTCACAGAGCAAATTGCAGCAGAGCTGGAATTAACATCCTGGCTTTGTGGCAGCTCTTTCCATTTCCCAACTACCCGGGGGTCATCCAAGGCAGGGAGCAAATTTTCCCCAGATTTGTCACTAATCAAAGAAAGCTAAGAACATGATATTTCAAACACTTGAATGAAACCTGATGACATCAGAAAGATCATCTTAAGTGGGAAAATCCCAGTGCAAATGACAGGACTTGTTGACCGGAGCAGACGTTCAGTAGACAGGGCTAGTGTGTCTCCAACAGTCTAAAATCTCCAACAGCATCAACGTGAGACTCCCACGTGGCCTCCAGGGAGCCACCACACACCGTGACGGCGCAGACAGTGGTTGACTATGGGCCCCAACCAGAAACCATCCTTCGGGCTTTCTCCATATGGATCACCAATAGGACATAAAGCATACAGAAGATGTGACGTTCTAACTTTTAAAAAAAAAGAAAATCATTTTTAAAGAAATCTGTGTACAGATTTTGATTTCAACAATTCCGACTTTTTCTTAGTCTATTTTACTTCTGGTTTCTAGTGAGCAAAGAATATAATTAACAGGCTGCACCACCCTGACATTGCCCTGGGAAAAGTTATGCAAAAGAGTGACAACCCATTTACCCATTGTAATGACCAGTTCTCTTCCTCCTTCTCTGCCACCTAGACGTCATCTCTTCGAGGCCATCGTGCTCTCATTTTCAAGCAGAAATCTTTGAAAAATGGTGGAATTTTCTGGCCTTTGGAAAAGTAGCCAGCTTTCCTGACCTGTATACTTTTTAGCCGGGTAAACCAAAGGTGTTTCTAATCAAGTCCAAATGGAAGCTGGGCTCCGCTGGGGCCTACGGCAGAGAACCTGAGCTCCAGCCGGACAGACAGCTCTATTCCCACCCCACCTACAGGAGTCCCAGAGCAGTTTCAAATTTCCCTGAGTCAAAGCACTAAGGCTTAGAATCAGCCTAACATCAAGGGGCAGGGTTCCCTTCTTTATCTGTTTGTGTGAAATCAATTTTCTTATAAACACTATTTACTTCTTACTTCCCTTGGGGGTGTCTAGGGATTAAAGTGGAATTTCATTTTACGATCTATTCTTTTTTTTTTTTCCCATTTATAGCAATTGTTCTTGAGCCCGACCATGCAAAAGAATTACCTGGAGCACTCTTTAAAAAAACACAAATTACAGGGCTCCTCACCTGGGTCACTGAATCTAAATTTCCTGGCACGAGCCCCGGGAGTCTGTAGTTAAAAAAGCTTCCCAGGTGATTGCAATGCCCAGGATTTAATAGTCTAGTTACATATTTCCTTCCTTCCTTCTCTCCTTCCCTCCTCCTTGTGAGCTGACCTCCAGATCTAAGTGCTGCATATAATAGTTTGGGAAGAGAGACAACATTCTCAGTTGCAAACTACTGACAATTTACAATGAACATTTTAGAAGAAAACAGGCCTGCCAACCTGAAAGTCTTGTGTGGCTACTGGCACTCCACAGAATTTTAGAATCAGAATTAGAAAGGGGGCTATGTACTTTCTTCTTGAAGATATCTAGGGAAGCTGACATATGTCTAATTCTCATGCTTTGTTTTAAGTCTTTATCATATTCAGAATGGCCCAGACATAAAACATTAAGACGTGGCCTCCATCCTATGTACACCTGAAGTCCTGAGTGAGGCGGTTATTATCTTTCCTCCTTCTGAACTAAATGACCCAAATTTCCCTGAATCTTTCCTTGTCGGCATTCTCCCTGTTCCCCGAGTACTATTTTCTCTCGCCCCTTCAGGTTCTCCATATTACCCTCGGTTCACCATCAGGGACCAAAATACCTCTGCCGGGGGAAGGGCACGCAGCAGGAATAGGACCACTGTTGTTGAATGATGATTCACCTTACTGACTATAGATAAGAGGCTTTCCTACAGACCCTGGGGAACCGGAGGGTGTGTCGCAAGGAGAAAAACAGGGTTGTGAAAAGATAAGATGCCTCGGAGCCTGGATGGGTCCATTACTCAGAAAAGAAAATACATTTTGAGGAAAGACCAAGGACAGAACACACTTTGATGTGGTTGCTGTGCCTGGACCCGGACCCCCTCCAGGAGTTTGCTTCAGGAATGCTGACCATTCTCTGGTCCCCGGAATGGGCAGAACTGTTTTTAACATCATAGAAAATGAACTACTTTGTTATTGGACTTCAAGATCCTGGAAGGAGACACACTAACCACGTACCTTGGAGCCTTTATCCTTCCCCCTTGCACGTAGTCCTTCTTACTTATCCCTATATAATCAGCTGGTTAATAGGAAAGGTTAGAGCAGAATTTACAGGATGACCTGCTGCTCCCTCCATACTACCGGCATTATTGGCATAAACGCTCATATGTGATTCAACCCTGTCTCTGCTTAATTTGACTCGCATAGTGACAGGCGACCTCGGACCCATTTTGTGTCTGGTTTCACCTTCAGGGTACAACTGTACTAACATACTTTATAGTTTGAAAAGAGTTCATATGTCTCTTTAGAAGAATCTAATTTGTTGCCAGGGAGGGACTTAGACTAGTGAACCAAAATCAAAAGATCTACCGATTAATGCTTTGCTTCAAAGTTTCCTTTAGAATTTCTCTAGTTAGCGGTTCAGCTGCATCTGATCTGTCGACAGTTTCCAGATTCTTCTTATACGAAGATCAGATTCTGAATTTGACTTCTAAGTGCACAGCACTGCCCCACCCCGAACCTGAACCACACAGACTGCACCCAGGCCACTGGTCCCTAGGATCCTTCCAAGTGGGACTGGAGAGAAAACCTCCAGGCTGCTCTGCCAGGCAGGGCCCCATGCACGGTGCACCCAGCCCCAGTTCTTTCATTCAGCACACTGCGATGGAGCACCTACTTTGCACCAGACCCATGTGTTGTGATGATGTAAAACCCGTAAGAAAGGGACAGGAAAATGACTGTCACTTTTAACAAGGGTAAAGGCAAAGAGACCCTGTGTCGTGTCAACTGTCACTGCAGCCGACAGCACCATGGACCTGTCACTCTGAGACTTAAAAACAAACCCCTATAAAACCATTTCTCAGAACTGCCTTTTCCTCTCCAATTTATTGTATTTCCAGTAATCCTCGGCTCCCCCATCTTGTCTAAGGGCAGCGAGCTGAGCCACTTCGGAGAAGAAACCCCCAGGTTCAGGACTCTGAGTCACTACAATCTGCCCGTCACCTTCATGTCCTCTGGGCTTCTAACAGGAAGTCCCTCCCTTTCCTGGGGTCCTGGAGGTTCTCGTCCTCACAAGCTTATGCCAGTATTTACAGGATTAAAATATTCTTCTTCTAATAATATATATATTATTATATATTATATATAGTATATATATATTATACACAGACACAGACATACACACACACACACACACACACACACACACACACACACAGGGGTGGGGCAAAAGTAGGTTTATAGTTGTGAGCAAGGGAAACAGAGTTTATTCTTGTATTATTAATTATTGTATTATTTTCCATACAAACAACTGTAAACCTACTTTTGCCCACCCCTGGATATAGCAAAGTTTGGCCAAGCTGCTGCGAGAGCTCTTTAAAGGACATTAGGGCTGAAGCAAAAGAGGGCCACAGGCCCCTAAAGCTTTTTCCCTTCGGTAGCACCCCTGGAGTCCCCTATGTACGCTCACAGTCTTCATTCACTCGCGGGTATAAATGGCTGGGAGCAAGTTAGCTATTACCCTGTGTATTTTTAAAGAGCACATGACCTCAGGAGAAAGCTCTGGGATGGGGGGGGGGGGGGAGAGTATCCAGGCAGAGCTGGTGGGACCGGGTGGAGGCGGGGAGTCGTTTCTAGGGCAGCTACACTCCCCACCTTCCACCACCACCTCATCTCTCTGGCCTGGTGGCCTGGGGCCTGTCACAGCTGCTGTTCCCAAGCGGAACCTGGAACCTGCGCTGCGGCTCCTGTGGGAGCCTGCCCAGCCCCTGGCCACGGGAAGGTCACTTATCTCCCGGACTGAAACGTGCAGAACCTGGCTGAGGGCCAGAAGGAAGCAGCTCACCCTCCGAGCAGGGAAAGCAGACAATCCAAGGTTAATGTCTGGGACACAGAGCCCACAGGGGTGCCTCATTCCGTGCTCCTGCTCTCTTCATGCCAACCCCGAGACCCCGGCTACGATCTCCCCGTGTCACAGTGATCAAATGTCGCAAACTGAAAACAGACCCACGAGATAGCAGCAATAGCAGCTACCAGCCTGAGCCAAAGGAGGAAAAAGACAAAGGCTGGTAGAAACCCCAAGAAGGGGACGTTAGTGAAGGGACAAGCTGCTGACACCTCATTGGTCCCTGGAGGCATCACTGAACTATGTGACAGAGCAATATAATAGTTATTACTCCGCGTAATAACGCTGGGTACGTTTCAATGGTATCAATGTACTGTAGGAAGATCATTCTGAATTGCTGGATAAAGGGTGACGGCACTGAGCAGGCCCTCTAGAGGACAGTCGTGGTTACTACACTGTGAAACCACAACCTGGGGGTGCTGGGCAGGAAACCACCTACCTCTGAATGTTATCTTCAAGTTGTTTGACTCTGAATTCATCCTCCTCAGACTGCCGCCTCCTGGCTTCCTCCTCTTCGGCAGTCCCGGCGGGTATACCCTGCAGCAGCCATTTTTCCCGAAGCAGTTTGGACTGTGGGAATGAGACAAGAGAACAGACGGGATGAAACCTCTCAGCCACAGCCTCCTCTCCATCCTCAGAGCCTGTTTTCGCTGTGCCTCTTATCAGCATTCCCCTGAACCGCTGCTTTCACCTCCCACAACATGGCTCCCCACTTCCCTCCCGCCCAGTGCCTGCAGAGGGGTTTATTTCTACATTTCTAGTATAAAAAATTTTGAAAACAGAGGAAACTGTATAATGAATGCCCATGTAACCTCATTTAGATTTAACAATTATAAACATTTTGCCATGTTTTCTCATATATTTTCATCAAAGCATTATAAAGCAAATAACAAACATGATTATATTTCATGCATACATATTTCATTATGAATTTCTTTTCAAAAAGGAAATTTTTCTATGCAATTACAATTGCATTATAAAATTTCTTACGATCAATTCATAGTCCCTCTAAAAAATCTTCTTTTTAAAAGATTAATCTTTGGCATGCCTCTTCTTAAAAACTCTTTAATGAGTCCCACCCAACCGCAGCAGTGGTCTCCAAATGGTATTAACATCAAGCACCATCACCCCTGGGCCCGGGTCCTAATACATCACGGAGTACAATGAAAAAGTTTTGTGTTTCAGGTCAGTTGTTGGGAAGGAGTGGTTACTGCTTTGAGAAGGGAAATGAAAACAGCTCAAGAAAAAGGCATGTTGAAACGCCCTAAAATGAAGAGCAAGACAAAGAAAGGAGGTAAAATCATTTTTGATTTGGGTTTCCATGACATGGACCCTAGGTGGCAGATGGCGGCTACTGGATGTCTGCAGAGGCTGGACCCTGGGCATCATGGCTGAGTGTCCCAGGGGACAGGTGGGCGGTCACAGCAATGGACCACTGTGAAGATGCACAGCCTTGTCTGCCAGAAGCAGGGCGTGTGGCCAGTTCTTCCCAGCAAGGACAGGAATAACAGCTGTGCAGCCAGTCAACACAGAGTAAGCACTGAGTTCCTTGGCTCCCTGACTGCACCTCTGTCAGAATCTTATTTAACCTCCTTAGGCGGGGGAGCAAGGTGAAAGGGAAGCGAGCTCTCAGAATGACCAAGAGCCAGGTCCTACATGGCACAGAGCCAGTTACGTATCATTTACAGAAATGAGAGAGTGTGGTATGTCTCCGAGATCGCGGACACAAAATTCATGCTCACTCCAGTTTCCTTTCTATTGCTCTTATGAGCAAAAGAGAAAATTCCATAGACTCTCATTTTTATGTGGGACTCAACGCTACTTGCTATAAACCTATAAGATGAGTTACTAAAAATCACTAATATTTACTAATAGTAAATTACAATTCGCTAGTGGTTCTGATTCACCATCCCACTAAGAAATCCAGCAGCCACTCAGCACCGTGGAGACCCTGCCAGGTGCACACAGGCGAGTCCTGATGGCTAGAACTCCTGCACTTGCAGAAGGACCTTTTGTTAGCAACGCTTCATCAGGGTGGTGTCCAGGTAGCCATGGTTTTCATTGGTATTTCTCTTGCTTTTTTTTTTTTTTTAAGGAGGGAGGGAGGGAGAGAGACAGAGAGACATCGATTGGTTGCCTCCCACATGACCCTGACCGGGACCGGACTGCAACCGAGGTACATGCCCTTGACTGGAATCGAATCTGTGACTCTTTGGTCTGCGGGCCCACGCTCTAACCGCTGAGCCAAACCAGCCAGGGCCCTTGCTTTTTAATTATAAATTATTGTTGGCAGAGATCTGTTTGCTTACTCCTAGAGTACATAGAGAAGCGTATTTATAGCACTTGACCTGTAGCTTTCCATTCATTAAAGACAGAAGTCTGTTCGCAGGTAAGGCATTCCTAACTGTACTGCTGACGTTATTGTTGACAGGAACCAACCTCTCTCTCCAATGTGCTTAAACAGTGACACATCATTCACTGGTAACATATTGCCTGCAAGTGTATTACACAGAAACAGTTTGCAACTACCACCAAGGAAAGTATAAAAAATTATTTAAAAATGTATAGAGCATTTTTTAAATAATATAAAATCATGGGTAAAAATTCAGTAGAACGTGTTTACTTTGTTGCTCTCACTAATGAGCTGAATTGTGCCCCACCCCCACATTCAGACGTTGAAGTCCTAACCCCTATGACCTCAGGATGTAACTGTATTTGGAAATAGGGCCTTGAAGGTCAAATCAGATCACTGGACTATGCCTTAATCCAGTATGACTGGTGTCCTTACAAGAAGAGGGGGTTAGGACAGAGGCATGCACAGAGAGACCATGTAAAGACACCTGAGGAAGACAGCCATCTACAAGCCAAGGGGAGAGGCTTTAGAAGAACCCAACCCGTCTGGCACCTTGACCTTGGACTTCTAGCCTCCACATTTTACGAGAAAATAAATTTCTGTTGAAGCCACCCAGTCTATGGTATTCATTATGACAGCCCCAAGCAACAACTACATTCTCCAAGGCTTTATCACTTTCCACTGGCAAATGGGAATGGATGGGTTAAACTGGTTGGTCTTCCTAACTGGACTACAGAAGAAGAAAAACATTCAGACTGTTCTCCACTCAGGCCACTCAAACTTCCCCACACGGCTCATGCTCGCACACTGTGAGAGGCCGTGTTGGACAGCAGTTCACAGTATGGATTCTGGAGCCAAACTGCCACTTGTAACCTGTGGGACTTTGGACAGGCTCCTTCGCCTCACTGAGCCTCAGTTTCCTCATCTGCGAAACGGATGTGACAACAGTACCCATCGCAGGTCTGTTATGAGTACCTGAGTCATCCACTGAGGGTTCTGGGCTCGTGCTCAGTCCTAGAGACACGGGTATCACTGTTGTTGATCTAGTTCCCTCGGCCCCTCCCACTTTCACCGGAGAAGGAGCAGGTGAGATGCCACCTGAGCAGCTTTCTCCCACTTGGGCCGGCAGGGTCAGTGGCTCAGCTGTGTCTCCGCTGGCAGAGAACATACCCTAGAGCACTTCCATGCTGCCAGCAAGTAATTTCTACTTCGATCTTCCTCCCCTCTCGCCTCCCAGCTCCTCAAAGGCTGGGACTAGTCCTTATGCACCTTTGCATCATGGCACCTACTCCAGGTCCAGAGAATACATGAATAAATGGGTGGACTGGAAAATTCTCGACTGTGTGTGTGTGTGTGTGTGTGTGTGTGTGTGTGTGTCACACTTTTGGAGTCCTTTCTGCGCTAAAATGTTTGACATTAACCTAGTTCAACCCATAGAAGGTAAACACCTTGTTAGGATTTGGGGAGATGGATGTGCTGGCTACTTTGGTCTTGGGGTATGGACCCTTCCTGAAAGGCAGTCAAGGACAGCCCCAGCTTTCTCTGCCCCAGGGATGCTCCGAAGTCAGCTGCCCTTGGGAATGTCGTCTGCCCTCTTCCACCAAGGGGAGGGTCTAACCCCTTCGTTTCCGGCTAAGTCAGCCCCAGCCGTCAGTCAGTGCCTGTGACAAAAGCAGCCTGGCGACCACGGACACGGGAAGCCCGTGTGCCCCCAGATCTGTCTCTTCTCTGGACATGGCAGTGATATCACGAAAACATCGCCAACCGCAGCTGCCAGGAAGACAGGGTCTGACAGAACAAGACAGTCGGCCCGGTCTCAGAGAAGTCTGTTCCACAAAGGCGTTCTGACATGACAAGAGCCAAAGGCAGAGTTGATTTTTCACTGGGCTCCGAAGTCACGATGTCAGGGGAAACCACCACGTCAAATACATTTACCTCCCGAGGCTTCCCTAACCCGCTGCAGATGCCCCGAGCTGTCCCTGAGGGCCGCCAGTGGGAAAGGTCTCTGCGTGCTTGCACATTCGAGCTGAGATCTGAGATCACGCACTCCTGCATTCCGGTCACGCACACCCATCGAGCACCCGCTCCCCTTCTCTGTTCCGGCTCTAACCGGCTGCCTGAGTGTCTCAGAGTCAAGTGGCCAGCAGAGCTCAGCAGAAGGGAAAACTAAAAATAAAAGGTTGTTTTAATGCCCTTACTGTCCAAATAACACACATCAAACACGTATCATAGCCTACAAGTGCTAAGAATTGTCAAAACCACATTTGTCGCTCTGGCCGGGTGGGTCAGTTGGTTGGAGTGCTGTCCCGTACACCAAAAAGGTTGCGGGTTCGATCCCTGGTTGGGGCATGTATGGGAGGCAATGGATTGATGTTTCTCTCTGTGTCTCTGTCTCTGTCTCTGTCTCTGTCTCTCTCTCTCTGTCTCTCTCTCCTTCCCTCTTTCTATAACATATCCTTGGGTGAGGATTCAAACAAAACAAAACTTCCCATTTGTCTGATGGAGCAACCGTGAAGCGCCGAGACCAGGCGGAGCGGACGGAGAGCTGGCAGGGAGCACACGCAGCCTTGCCCGCAGCTCCAGGGAAGCAGGCGGAGAGGCTCCCGCAGAGCGTCTGGCCCTCCCTCTGCGGGGCTGCCAGCGTGGTCAAATGAAACTGGAACAGCCCCTCAAAGGGCAGTGTGTCGCCCTGGTCGGTTTGGCTCAGCGGTTAGAGCGTCGGCCCGCGGACCAATGAGTTGCAGGTTCGATTCCGGTCAAGGGCACGTGCCTCGGTTGCGGTTCATCCTTGGCCCTGGTTGGGGTCGTGCAGGAGACAACCAGTCGATGTGTCCCTCTCATGTCAATGGTTCTCTCTCTCTCTCGCTCCCACTCTATTTGAAGATAAACAGAAAAATATCCTTGGGTGAGGATTTTAAAAAAGGGCAGTGTGCCTACGGAGCAGAGGAGAGCTTGCTACGACAGACTCCAGGGCCCCACCCCAGAGACACCGATTCCATAAGTCCGGGGCAGAGCCTGGGAATCTGAGTTTTAACAAGCTCCCCACTGCTGCTATTAGGACCACAAGGTGAATAGCACTGCGTGAGGACCTGTGACTGTCCAAATACATACGCTCTCCTGCTGGCCAGACACACTGACCCCAAAAGGAACGCCTCATCCTCTCTCAAACCTGTTTGGCCTCCTGCATCCCCATCTCGGGTGCAGCAGTGCCCCCCACCCATTCCCTACATGCCAGACACTGCCAGGTCCTGCAGACACCACTCGGGAAGACAGGCAAGTCCCCACTCTCACCGAGCCTTTGTCCCAATCAACAAGGATGCAAGACCATCTCAGACTGTGATGCAGGCACGGCAAGAAGTGGGCAGGATGGTGTGACCAACAGGGACCGAGGGAGGGCACGGCAGGTGGGAAAGGTCTCTCTGAGTACCTGAACATTCGAGCTGAGATCTGAGATCCAGGGGGGGACATTCCAGCTGGATGGGCTGGCACATATAACAGCCCAGAGGTGGGAGTGCTTTTTGTGGGGCACAAAGAAAGCCCCGGTGGCTAAACCATGATGCGTGGGATGGGCCCAGAAGCACAGAACAAGCTGCAGGTGCAGAGGAAGGCAGGCGTCAGATCAGGTCAGGTCCTGCAGCCTCGTCGAGGAGTTTAGCATTTGTTCTGAGCACAGCGGGAAGAAGACAGATTGCAAGGGGCAGGATTACAAAGTACGAGGGACAGGACTCTAGTACATTGTTCAGGTGACAGCACGCTAGCTTGAAACAGAGGATAGCAGAAGACATGGGAGGCACCTCGTGCTGGAAGGGTGGAGTCAGCACGACATGACGACAGGTTCAATACCGGGCTGAGGAAGGGGGTGGGCTTAGAGGGGATGTACAGCTATTTGGTTGGAGCAAAAGGTGGATGGTGGTATCATCAACTGGACATTGGGAAGACTGGAGGAAGAACAAGAGCTGGAAAATCAAAATTTCCACTGGGGGCATGTTAAGTTTGAGAGGCTTATCAACGGAAGTGACATCCATCTAAGTGGACATGTCAGGACAGCAGCTGGACACAAGAGCTTGGAGTTCAGGGGCTGCTGGGCCTGGGGACCTCGATCTGAGAGTCATCAATACATACATGACAACTGAAGCCATGTTATCGGGTGACGATGATGATTCTTACAAAGCTCTTAACTGTTTTAAGTGCTTTACATATAAATTCATTAAACTTTCACAAAAATCCCAAGAGGTAGGGGCTAATCAGGTACCTTGTCCATGGGCACACATCTAGTAAGGTGTGGATCTGAGATTTAAAGCTAAACAACGCACTCTGCTATCCTGCTTCTGCCTATGGTCACCCAAGAGTCTTTTTTTCCTCCCAAATAGGATTTACAGAATCATCAGACACGACTGACTTACTCCCAAATGTGGAGAACTACTTCCCAGCTTCTCTGACAGTGGGATCTGTATTGGTGCTCTGTCTCCCATGCATCCCTGAATCCCATAGAGACAGAGGCTGCAGCTTTTACTCGTCCACAGAAGCTGACATGCAAGGTTATAGTTAGCAATAATGAACAGATGTTGAATAAATGAATGACCAAATCTTAGACTATTAAAAAGACCTTGGAGATCATCTGATCAACCTCTATTGAGGTATAATTGACAAGTGAAGTTTTATTTATTTAAAGTGTACAACATCCTTAATCCAATTCTTTTCATCTACAGATAAGGTATCTGAGTGAGGTTAAGCAACTTTTTAAGTAAATGGTGATGAGTATCTGGAATGGGTGGTGAGTGGGCATCGGGAAATGAATCAGAACTAGGAAGTTTCCAATTTTTTTTCTGATTGTTTATCATTTTTCTACAGTCATATGTAGCAATCTTTTTACCGTGTAGTCCTGGCTTTGGTGTAATACCTAGATAAGACTTCCTGACCCGACGACTATGAAATATGTATTTCTTCCTCTACTTTTACGCTTTTATTTTTTACTCTAAATCTTTCATTCACCTGTAAACGACAATGTGTTAGTGGATGATGGGTAGACTCTGAATAACTTGAATTTTCTGTGCTTGCTTTCTCTTTCATCCATGGGCCCCTCCAATCTCCTTCCCTTCACCTGGAACACTTTCCTCCCTCCCCTCGGACTGGTTTTGAGGTTGTGTTACCTGATTCAGTCCATACAGAAGCCTCCCCAAGACTTCTGATAGAAAAAACCCAGTCTTAACTTCCACTCAAGCTGTTCACGGGGGACACACGACGGAAAAAGGGGGGCAATGTAAAGTCCCTTTATGCTGTGCACCCTGGCTGTCTGTTCAATATTTTAAAATTTGAAATTGGTCTTTCATACACACTAATAACCCAGAAAAGTCTAAGATTTGTGCTAACGGTTCCTAATAGTGAGACACGCTGTAATATCTTTGCAGCAAGTCTCCTGATACCTTCAGGCTATTCAGCAAATGACCTTGGTGGATTGACAATAAATATTTCACAGGGTCACATTCAGGCTTTGATTTTTTTTTTTTTCCCCATTCAGTCTTCCTCAAAGAAAAAGCTGTGGTTTTAAAAAACATAGTGACAATTTTCTAGCTTGGATTAGAGGAAAACTCTAGTCGTGGTTCTCCGTTCATGAATAAATGATTCAAAGGCAGCTTATGTACTGAAGAGGTGGCATTAGCAATTGGATTCTGACAGTGCTGACTCCGTCACACAAACCTTTATAAGTGTGACAGGCCCAAAGGAATTCATGGGGCAATACGTACTGTGCTGGGACCTTGAACCGACCAATAAAAGAGACAAATCTCTAGCAATTCAACCAAGAGGCAAAGGGGATATTACATTCAGTCTGTTCTGCAGAACACAAGAGTTGATTTATTTTTTTTAAACTCAGATGATCACAAGCCACAGAATAAAAACAATAAAAATAAATAATTGTTTGCATGGAGTAAAAAACCAAGACAATTTTTCAAAAGAAGAATAATAACAGCTCTTGCCTTATGAGATATCCTGATATATTAAAAACCTAGAGGGATTAAATGAGGACAGTACAGGCACAGGAACGGCAGATTCATGGACTAGAAAGCAGCCACAAATGGTGGGCCAGAGAATAAGTGAGAAATATGTATGGGATCAAGAAGACTTTTAAATCAGCGAGGGAAAGAATGAATTAATAGATAAATCTTATTGAGGCAACTGGCTCACCATCAGTAAAAAATAAAGTTATTCCAACCTAATAACTTACAGGAAAATAAATTCTAGCTGGATTAAAACTATTAAAGTATAAGAAACATCGTAGGTAAGTGTTTGAAATGGAGATATTCATTCCGAAGATAACATCAAAACCAGACATCATAATGTTAAAAGGATGTTAGATGGGATTTTGTAAAGTTATAAAGTTTTGTATGAGAATTTAAAAGAGCTCATAGACAAAAATTTAAAACAGAAGTCAAGGTCAATGTATTTTAGATACAAACATTAATAAAATTTCATTTTACTCATAGGCTAATGAGGTATGTGAACAAGAGTTATATATCTTAATCTACAAAAATATATTGGGGATCCCTGACTGGTGTGGTTCAGTGGTTAGAGCATCGGCCCATACACCAAAGGGTTGTGGGTTTGATTCCTTGTCAAAGGCACATACTTGGGTTGCAGGTTCAATCTCCAGCCACAGTCTAAGCATGCAGGAGGCAACCAATCGATGTATCTCTCTCACAACGATGTTTCTCTTTCTCCCCCCCGCCGTGCTCCCCACCCGCCGCAACCTTCCCTTCCACTCCCTCTAAAAATCAATGGAAAAAATATACTCAGGTGAGGATTAACAAAAATAAATATATATATAAATTGTGTGGGTTATATCTGGGTAGTGAGTATATAGGTCATGTTTTTTCTTTATATTTCCTCTAGTTTTATTTTTTTTTAATTTTAATTTTTTTTTTTTTTTTTTGAGATTACGTGCCCTTAGCGGGAACCGAACCTGGGTCTCTCTGGTACGCAGGCTGTTGCTCTAACCGCTGAACCAAACCGGCCAGGGCTATTTCCTGTAGTTTTAAATCTCGCTTTTGCAATGATTATATGTTCCTTTCTTTCATAATCAGCAAAATAATACAGCTATTAGAGCTGCTTACTGGTCTCATATGTGAGCATTTCTTGGAAATTCTTACGTCATACATGTTAGATACTAAATACAGCTAAGGATCTTATAAGAAGAAATATGAGTTTAATTTGTCCAGCATTTCAAAGAACCTAGAGGTTTCCCTAATCATTGGGGCATAGCAGCTACTATTTCAGCATTTCATGCTTGGTCCTTCATTGCAATATAGCATTTGTTCATATATAAAGTAATGATATTCTGTTTTGTGGAGTCACTCACTGTATAGTTCAAAATATTCTAATTAGCAAGTGTATTAATTAAACATACAAGTATCAAAACTATTGTCTTGCATTCTATTTATGTGCTTTGACAAGAGTTCAGTGAACTTGTCTAAATAATTCATATCTCATTGCATGAGAATGAGTGTCCACAGACTATTTGATCATGAGAGTTATAACTTAATAAGCTTGAAATCTAATTCTATTGCTTTTCCATTTAATTTAACTTTGTAGTGAGAATATTTATTTCTTAGGCAACATCTGGGATTTTGTAAACTGGTAGAATAAATATTAATTACTAACATATTTTCTACTTCCAGAAACTACCAATAATCAGTGTAGTATGTCTCCACATGTCCAAATGTTCTGGAGTCCATGAACATGTACTTAGAGTAGAGAGACATGTGTGGTAATGATGGTAATCAGCATCCAGACAAAGTATTCAAAAGGAAACATTTCATTTGAAAAAAAACAGTGTCCAGGAGAAAGCAAGGTTACAAAGGCAGACAGCCCTGGGGTTCAACCCAGGTACCCACAGTTCCATTCTCTAAGTTTTGGGGCAAATCCCTTGACCTCACAAATTTGTTTCCTTAACTGTGAGACAGGGAAAGTAATATCTACGTTGTGGTCCTTAATGAGGGGATGTATTTAAAGTATCAGATACACAACAGGCACTCGGCGGGGAGGGGGACTATTCTAGTGTGGACAAAGGGATCACAAGGCTGCCTGCTGCCAGGAGGAAGACGGCGGAGACTCCACCAAGAGGCTCACAGGGCCACTATACCCTCAGGGAATTTACTGCCATCTAGGAATGAGGCTGCCAGGCTCGAAGTGGAATGATCACAGGGAAGGTGACTCACGCTATTCAAGTTCAGTCAACAGTTAACTGATTTGAAGTAGAACATATTCCTTTCTGGTGTCTGAAGTGATCATCTCTCTCAGTCAGGCACCACCCTTAGATTAAAATAACTCACTTATTTGGGGGAGGCTGGAGTCAGAACAAAGAGAGGTAGAGTCATGAGGGAAGTTTCACCTGAGTCATGGCAAGGCCAATGGCTCTCCTCACCTAACAGCAGATGCTACCTCATCAATGTATAGAAACTGGCATCTCCCAGAGCTGGGGTCTCTCTCTAGGGTAGCCCATCTTTGGGACCTCTGAGCTTTCCTTTTTCATTGTTCAAGGCTAGAGATCCACCCTCATTCTGTCTACACAGGTCTTCCCCGGAGAGAGAAAACTGCAATGCACTGGTGCCCACTTATTAAATTACCACTCCTTTCTCCCCAGATTATGGCAGGATTAACTTGGTAAAAGCACTGGGTGTTTCCTTACATAGCCAGAGAAAATGAGAATTTTACCAGGATGACCATTAAGAACTATTAATTCCCTGGTTTCCAAGTCTAGAAGGAATCTCACTACTTCCGACCCATGTAAGAATAAGTCGTTTTTATTGTTTCTGTTGATTAGGTGGGTGGATGGGTGGATGGGTGGATGGATGGGTGGATGGGTGGATGGATGGGTGGATGGGTGGGTGGGTGGGTGGATGGATGGGTGGATGGGTGGGTGGGTGGGTGGATGGGTGGGTGGATGGGTGGGTGGGTGGGTGGATGGATGGGTGGGTAGGGATGGGTGGATGAATGGAAACATGGATGGACGGAAGGAGGGAGGTAGAGATGAAGGGATGGATGAGAAATGGGTAGATGGAATGTGAACAGACTGCTGTAACAATTTGCTGGACATTAGTAATGAATGAGTCCTTGGTAACTTATTTGGCACTGATAATGATGAGTTGGACAAAAGAAATTTGATCTCACATAGGCTCATTGCCTGATTTGATTCAAAGAATGCAAAAGCAAAGAATCACATTGACCTTACAAAGGAGAGAGGCTATCTAGTCAAAAACAGCCTCTTCTCTTTCAGTCTCTGTATTCGCCAGTTCACCTTTAACCAAGAATTCACCGGGGTTTTAGCACATTTTGCTCTTTTATAAGGAGTTGACTGTACTCTGAGCCAGAGACACAGCTCTGTCCAGGTTGACCTTGAACAATTCACCGGCTTCTATTAAGTGTTTCTCAGCTCCCCTCTCTGTCAGGAATGGATACCAACTTTAGCCCTCAATCCTCCCGAAGAATGTTCTCAGGAAAGAGCAACGGCATGTGGGACATACTGTAAGCTCCCACAAAAGCTCCATAAATGGATTTACAGGATGAGCAGAGAGAAAAGGGCAATATTCTCAGTATCACATTGCTTTTCTTCCCTTTAAACACGTTCTTCTGGTTAAAGTTAGTGGCAACTGGTAAATCTGCTAAGCAGATTTAGGTCATGTCGCTATTTGAAATCAGCAGCCAGCTTGCTGATTTACATTTTGAGGACTCATTTAGCACCACCCTGTCTCCCAGAGAAGAATGGGAAATGCCACCATCAAGGTCCACCTTGTTTAAAAAAAAAAAAATTCATATAACCCAGAGCTAGCTTCACCCTGCAAGGCAGCCCCACCTTCCCAAGCAGCCCTCTGAGCCATGCCGTTCTGCACGTGCGATGTCACTGCCACTTGAGGTGAGCGGCAGGTCTGCCTCCGAAAGCCCAGGAGCGCTGCAGGTGCTCACATTAGTCCCCAGCCTGCAGAAAGCAGCATTCTGCCACCGGTGGAGCCCTGTGACAGTGACAGAGCTTTCTCCTGGGCGGCAATCAATTACAATGCTTAAGTGCATGATGTTTTCAAGAAAAATAAATATATAAACAGCTCGTGCTCCTCCCCACCCCCACCCCCCTTTAACTCCCTGAAATGGAGACCCAACCAAGTCAAATCATTTAAATGCTGTCTTTTGACCCACTGCTTGTTCTAATAGAACACTTTCAAAATCGTTAGAGAGAAAAAACCAAATGAATCATCAGAAATTCACAGGGCTGCTCATCACACTGCTTTCATCTCCCGTTTCTCCAAAGCAAGAAGGAAAGTTACTGATTTTTTTTTTTAATTTAAAAAAAGAGCATTATGTTAACTATATCTATGGGAACCTCGGAAGAAACACACACAGCACCTGTGCACTGGAGACACAGCCCCGGAACACTCCCTCACCCACCATGTGGAAATTCTCTTCCAATTTCTATATATAACCACTGCATTTCACATGCACCCCCCCCCAACCTGTCCACACACACTACAGTCTCATCATGCTTGCAGAAACTGGAATGCTGTAACAATGCCCTGAATTTGAGAAATGCACGAGAAAAGCCCAGCGATGGTTTCCTGGCTGAATGAGAAAGAGCTGGTTCAGTGGCGGCAGCGCCTTCACGCCAGGGCAGGCTCTGCCCGGCTCTCCGCAGGGTGAGCTGCATGCCTAATCATGGAAGGGGCTCGTGCACCGGCCGCTTACCTTGCAGTGCTGCAGCAGAAGGATCTGCTCGTCAAGCTCTTGCCGCTTGCCTTCTATTTCAGTCTGCCTCTTTCTTTTTTCCTTGAAAATAAAGAGAGAGAGGCTGTAAGAGGGGGTGGGTGTTGGCTCCAGGAATTTTAAGGCAGGAAGCAGCAGCAGCACACATCTGTATAGACACTTGCAGAGATGCTGGGCACACACGCCGTGTCACCTGCCCCTCCGTCTTTGGGTGTGTCGCAAACAGCAGCATTCTCCTAACATGTCTGCTGTGGGCTCAGTGAGTGGGAGCAATTCTCCTCCCTCAGCCGATCTGCAACAATTTAATCCAGAAGAAAAGGCGGTTTCTACACACACACACACACACACACACACACACACACAGAGTCATGTTCTGTGCAGTGTTAATTTGGAGACAAAGAATAAAAATGTCTCAATCGAAAACACAGAGGCTGTTATAAACTGCAAATATGATAGAATAAAACAGTGGGAATTCTAGGGTAGATTTCTTTTCTCAAAATCATATACACAAATAATACAAGGTAATTTCAAATTTTGTAGGACAAAATCATCCAGCTGGACATACCAAATGATGCAAACTAGATGGGTGACCTTCTTAAACTAGCCTTGCAGAGGACCACTGCATGTGGGTGGGGCTCGCTGAGGTTCTGATAAACATGAAGTCTGGGGCTGACCTGCCTGCACCCAACTCCTAGTTCTACCACTTGCTACCTGTGTGACCTCTGGTGAGTTCTTTTACCTCCTGGGTCTAAGTGTTCTCTTGCATAAAGAGGAGACAATAACTGTAATTAAACCATATGGTTGGGGCATGCGTTAAATGAGATAATACATGTAAAGGACCTAAAACAATGCCTGGAACATAGTAAACACTCAATAGATGTTACTTGCTATTATTCTTATTGCCACATACTTCCTCTAGGTAATGCCTAGAAATTGGTTTTAAAGGGATGTGTTTCCCTTGTATTCACAGCATAACCTTTTCCACTGGACTGCATACTTCATACTTTTCTTCTCTATACTTTGCAAATGTAACCAATAAACATCATATCACTGGGTATTTATCCAAAGAAACCCAAAACACTAATTCAAAAAGACACAGGCATCCCTATGTTCATTGCAGCATTATTTACAATAGCCAAGATATTGAAGCAACCTAAGTATCCAATGATATACAAATGGATAACGAAGAGATAGTAGTATATATATACAATGGAATATTACTCAGACATAAAAAAGAATGAAATCCTGCCATCTGCGACAACATGGATGGACCTAGGGCATATTATTCTAAGTAAAATAAGTCAGACAAAGACATATACCATATGATTTCACTTATATGCATCTGAAAAACAAAATAACTGAACAAACAAAACAGAAACAAACTCATAGACACAGAGAACAAATGGATGGTTGCCAGATGGGAGGGGGGTTGGGAGGAGTGGGTGAAAAGGGGAAAGGGATTAAGATGTGCAAATTGCCAGTTAAAAAAATTCAGGTAAACTACAGCACAGGGAGTATAGTCAATAATATTGTAATAACTATGTATGGTGTCAGATGGGTACCCGATGTACCGCAGTGATCCCTTCACAAGTTATATAAAGGTCTAATTACTATGTGATACACTCAAAACTAATAAAATAGTGTATGTCAACTGTAACTGAAAAACAAAATGTATTTAAAAATAAACATCATATGAATGGGATTAATTTAAGACTAGAAAGGCTTTCCCTTATGATAGCTTACTCGTTCAATGTTTTCCATCCAAAGTACACAGGGCTGGGTTTACTGAGACATCTACTGCACGAAATTATTTTGCTTTACTCACATATGCAGGGAGAAACTAGTTAGACCAGACATAATGTCATTTTACAACACAACAGCCAAATCCTAGAGAAGACAATAACATACAAGGCTGGCTGCTGTCCTCTGTGCTAACAGAAGCTTTTCTTTTATGTAGCTGCTACGTTTCTGAGGATGTGCTCACACCACTGCTATTCAAATCCACGTAGTAATAATTTGTATTATAACCAAGTTAAGTTCTCTGTGCAATGCATAGCCCTTAAGAAATATCTTTCAATATTGCTGGGACATAATATCCAAGTCCAGGGACAAAGTAAAGCCCGAGAATATTTTAGAAACTCACCATTTATCAAAGAATGCCAATCGGTGCATGACTGATGCTGTTTAATCCCAGAGTATGTCTATGTCCAAGAATATAAAATATATGACAATGGATGGGAAAAGTGAGGCCCAGTGAGGAAAGTCTGTCTATGCAGCAACTCAGCTACCACATGCAAAAGCAAGGACCTCCAGAACCAGCCATTGTCTCTACAGTCTAGGATTTCTCTAGAGTAGGTTTGCTGGACTTTATCATTCATTCCCATTGATTATCAAGATATGAAGGTTCCTACATTTAAATACAGAACCAAGATATAATATGTCAAGAATACAAGATGCTGATGACTCAATAAGTCCATAAATTGAACTGAGTGCTGTGTGTTTGCTATAGATTGAATATTTGTATCCTCCCCAAAATTCACATGTTGAAACCTAAAACCCAGTGTGATGGTATTAGGGGGTGGGACCTTTGGGAGGTGCTCAGGTCATGAGCATGGAGTCCTCATGAACTGGATTAGTGCCCTTATAAAAGAGACCACGGAGAGCTCTGTCACCTCTTGCTTCATGTGAAGACACAGCAAGAAGACACCGTCTATGAACCAGGAAGCCAGCCTCAACCAGACACCGGCACCTTGGTCTTGGACTTTCTAGCCTCCAGAGCTGTGAGAAATAAATGTCTGTTGTTTACAAACCACCCAGCCTATGGTATTTTGCTATAGAAGCCTGAATGGACTAAGACAGTGTTCCAATTACACTTCTGGTCATTTGCAAACCTTTCCTAGGCTACCCCACCTCTGTGCCTTTGTTCATAGAGAAAGTCCTCGCTCCAGAGTTGCCCATCATCAAATTGGTGAACCATGCCTTGAACAGAAGAAATATTACCAGATGGTTCAGGCAGAGAATCTTTACGTGCTCAAGCAGTAGACTCATTGATGGTCACTGGGAAGAGATACGATCATGAAAGGTGCAGGTTTAAGTTAGTTCTTTAAGAATGGGTGGGAATTAGGTAGATACAGGTTAATTAGGTAGATACAGTGCATTCCAGGCAAAGGGAACTATGTGAGCAAGGGCAGAAATGTACTTCATATTCCAGGGACAATGAGCAGGGAAATATAACTGGGGTGCAGGGCTTGCTTTTAGGAGTAGAGACCAATGATTCCAAAGATTGGCTATGACTAGGTCATCGAGGACCTTGGACATCAGGCCAAGAAATTGGGATTTCAGGGTAATGTCATTGTAGGATTCTAAGCAAGAAAGTGATATACTGAAATAGCATTTAAGGAACATTACTCTTGCACTGATATATAGGATGGATTAACAGGGGTTGGGATACTTTTCCTTTAAAGGGCCAAATAGTAAACATTTTAGGTTTTGCAGGAAATACAGTCTCTACTGCGACTGCTCAGTGCTGCCATTGCAGTGCAAAACAGCCTCGGACAATATACAAATGAGTGTGTAGGCTGTGTTCTAATAATCCTTTATTTACAAACACAGGTGGTGGACCAGATTTAGCGCATGGTCATGCTTAACTGACCTCTGGATGAAAAGATCATTAAGTGTCTTAAGAGGGTGCTACATTCACCCTGGGATGCAGTGGGGATGGATGGACTAACAAGCTCACCCTAGCTTAGGCTGTTTCAATCAGAATGGAAGATGAGGACAAATATAACAACCAGAACTGATGAGGCTCAGGACTAATAGGATCTAAGGGGTGAGGCAAGGTGGTGTCTTGGCTTTGAGACACAAGGACTGGAGAGTGCTGGTGTAGGAACGGGCAATAGTGGGAAAACAGTACTTTCCTCTTTGTGCGGTATTCATATTTCCTGTGAGGAAACTCCTTATTGAGTTAAAGCTTGAAAAAGAACCAGCCATTAACATATGTACCAGGCATCAGCATCAGCATGTTCACATCGTGTTCTTACAGAGGAGGACCCTGAACTTGGTCCCTGAACTTGGCCCTATCTATATGGCTGTTACAGAATTCTTTGGTTGAGTCCCCTTCCACAGTGATGGGGTTAGGTCCTAAGTCACTCCCAACAAGATAGGAGGGAAGATGTGCAATCATCCTCTGTACAGAATTAGACACGAGTCAAAGTATGGCAAGCTCGAGTAGGACACCCTAGGGTTCCTGACGCTTGCTTGCTTGGACTGCTGAGGTCCGAGCTGAGCTTCTCACCTAACTAGTCTGCTACTTCCCAGACTGCTCCTCCCTTAATCAAGGCAAAACCACTGATCCTTGGGCCCTCTTCTCATTCCAGACATTTAGCCTACATGATTTCTTTTACTCTCATCAACGATACAACCTGCATACGTGATGACTTGCAGATCTCTATTTGCAGCCTCGATTTCGCCTATAAACTCCAGATCCCCAACTTCCAACTGTTCAAATCCAGTCCTTCAATCTCAACCCTTGTCGTCATCATCTCAGCCATCCCTCCTTCCTGACTCTCACATCTGTTCCTTCTGTATTCCTCATCGCAGCGATGACTACTCAAGCAGGAATCTTAGCTGACCTAGGGACTTCACTTTCTTGAAAGATCAAGTCCTTTGACTCTGCTTGTCATTTTCCACATCTTCTGCTTCCCTGCTATATCCTTTATTACTATTTCATACTCTCTCCTTCATCTCCCCACCTGCGCATGCAGACTAGTCTCCATTAGTATCTCTAGCACTCTGTAGCACATAACTGCTTATACCCCATTTCCATCTGGATTACTGCAGTGGTTTCTCACTAGTCTCCCTGCTTCTGGGTCTTGGCTCTGAGCAAGCCACCCTCCGTGTTGCTGTCAGAGTGATATTCTAAAATGGAAATCTGACTATCACCAACCTTTGCCTGAAATCCCTGAACGTCTCCCATTGCCTGTAGTGAAAAGAGCAAGTTCCTTGTCCTCACCAATGAGGCCCCGCTCTGTCTCACAGCTTCATCTCAAGCCATGACACCCCCTAACCATAGGCTCCAATCTCAACAAACCATGTGAAGTTTCCTGATCTACAAGGCTGGCTCGTGCCTTCCTGGTTTTGCTCTTACTGCTTCCTCTAACGAAAATGGATTTCCCTCACTGTTTCATCTCATAAAAAAATTCTTCTTTGCCAACACAGCTTAAATATCCATGAAGCTAGACTGATCATCCGCCCAGCCTTCCTTCTCTCGGAGAACCCGCCGACCCTCGCTGTCAATGGCATGGTGGGAATGCCAGCCATAGTCAGTCACATGTAGCTCAGTTCATCCCTGCCCCCAGGACTTGGGTGTGACACAGGTTAGACCAATCACACTACCTTATCTCACTGCAAGCGACATTGGTCTAAGGCAGCGGTTCTCAACCTAACCCTAACCCTAACCCTAACCCTTTGGGGGTCAAACGACCCTTTCACAGGGGTCACCTAAGACCATCGGAAAACAAAATTACAGTTATGAAGTAGCAACGAAAATAATTTTATGGTTGGGGGTCACCACAACAAGAGGAACTGTATTAAAGGGTCGCAGCATTAGGAAGGTTGAGAACCACTGGTCTAAGGGGTGGCTAAATGACCCAAGCAGGACCAATAAGAGACATTTCTAGGGAAAGACACATGGATTCTAGGAAAGAAAAGCTCCCTTTCCACTAAGGATAAGCTGGGATGATGAACATCTGAGTGGCAATTTCCCCAAGCCACACGGCAGAAATGCATCCATGTTGGAGAAAGGTCAACATGCAGAGAAAAGCAGAGCTGGAAGACAGAGGAGAAGGATCCTAATGACGTTGTTTGAGTCCCAAATCTAGTCACGCATGAAGCCAGACCCATCTCTGGGCTCCTAGATTATATACACTAACATATCTCCCTTTTGCTTAAGCTAGTTTGAGTGGCGTTTCCATCACCTGCAACTCAAAGAGGACTGACCAATACAGAAGCCTCCTCTGGCGAAGTCGTGTGAGAGATGCTCAGTGAGTCCCTCTGAATGGGATACTTGCTCTCCTCCGATCGTGTTTCTGTATGTCCGTATCTATCACTCAAATGCATTATGAGTTTGCACTCATGATTTCAGTGGCAGTGAAATGTATCACTGGAAACACATGAGCCGTCAGGCTGTAAAACCCAAAGTGTCTTTCTGTTAAAGACATTAGCCCATATGGAATAGACCGTTATTGCTATGCATATAAGAAAACTGTTGAAAGAGCCGATTCTAAGAAAGAATCATGGAAAACTCATCCTGGGGAGAAGATCTGGGGAAGTGGAAATTCCAGGGAAAGCGTAATGAGCTGACAGTAGCAAAGCATTCAGGGAAAATGTGCCTCACGAGGACATCTGAAGTGAAGTAATCACAATCCATTAGGAAGACGTCCAGATCCCTCCACTCTCTGGGAGGCCCAGCAAGCCACTTTCATTGCCTTTCTGTAAATTATACATTTTCCTGGCAAGTATTTTCTGGAAGTATTGCAACATTATGAAACGGCAAACTCCTAGCACAGGACGGAACACCCGCAGAGAATGGAGCACACTCTGTTCAAAGGTGGTTAGTAAGTACGCTGGGAAGACAGGTATTAAAAGTAGCCGAGAAGCCATTAATCACTTTCAACACTTTGGTGTATTTCCTTCTAGTATTTCTGTGGATGTAGCTACTGATGCATTTCTCTTTTTACAAAACTGTTATTACACATTTATGCACATACTGATTTTAAATATACTCAACGTTTTTTGTATCATTAAATATTCTTTAAAAACAAACCAAAAAGTAGTTAAGAAGCCTATGTCAACCATGGTGTGCCTCAGACAGAAACCTTCTCTCCTGCCGGCTCTGCTGCGACCCAGACATTGGGAAATGCAAGGGGGAGGCTGGGGAGGGGTCCCGAGGGAGTCTGTGGGAAGCATGGAGAAAGGGAAGAGGCAGAGCAGCCAGGGCGGTGAGGAGGGATCCAGTGTTTCCTTCCCTCTGGGAGGCCCATTCTCACTCGAGCTGCTACGGAGCCCCAGGGCACGGCAATGGGAAGAACCAGAAGCCCCACTCAGTGCACTATTGCCATCGAGACATCCCAGAATTTAGATGAGAGGAGAAAAAGAGAATATGTCAAGTTTTAAATGTTGCAACCTCCCCTCCAGCTCTGGCTAAAGAGACTGTTGCTTTGATGCCTCTCATTATGAACTAAAGAGAACGGTGTGTCCCTCCCCTTCACACAGGCCTTTAAGGGACTGTGGGCCAGCTGGCTCCTCGGCTGTCACAAAGCAGCATCAGAGAAAGGGGTAGAGTGCTGAAAAACCGTGGCGACCGGGCTGTTTTATAAACTATTTTTCCCATTACTGATTTTAGAGAGAAAGGAAGGGAGAGGAAAAGAGAGATAGAAACATTGATGAGAGAGAACATCGATTGGCTGCCTCCTGCACGCCCCCCACTGGGGATCGGGCCCACAACCTGGGCATGTACCCCAACCAGGAATCGAACTGGTGACCTCTTGGTGCATGGGTCGAGCTCATCCACTGAGCCACACCGGCTGGGCGTGACCAGGCTGTTTTAAATAGCCTGCACCTGGAAAGGGAACGGGGGCTATGGCAGACCGGCGGAAATCAAAGATTGAGGAAAGGAGAGAAAGGATGAAGAAAAAAGAACCAAAAGGGCTTGGGGGGACAGTTTTGAAGTTGAAGAGTTTAAAAATAAAGGGGGTGAGATATTAAGACCAGAAAATCAGAGAGACAGAACTTAAGACGTTTTTATTGTGGCTTATAAAATGAATCCCCTTCGCTGTTCTCCAAAAGAGTCCAGGAAGGATACTGGACTTCTGCATTCGAGACCATGTTCCTTTGAATGTGACTTCATGCTGAAACTGGACCCCCGGGGCGCCGGGTTTTATATAGGTTATGCTAAGAAGTAAGGTGACATTCCGAGAATTAAATGATGGAAAATCAACCCGCAAGTGGGGACCCAGTGAGCTCCTTCTATTAAGGAATCAGAATGTCATCTCAGTCATGGCTGGATTATAATTACCTGTTTAATGCTGCTGCAGAACCAATGCTATTTATATATCTGAGGAAAGGAAAGGAGGGGGGTCTGTCTGAAAACTGAGAAGCGGAGTGATCAAGCATAAAGCGATCAAGCAGGTGCCCACTCAGCTTTGTCCAATTGCCTGTCCAGCTAACTTGAATGTTGAGTGGGCTCAGCAGACATGTCCTTACTAGAGATCAGTTATCTGATCTCGGTGCCATTAGATATTAAAACTCTCTCCTGGCTCAGACTTCAAGGTCACCAGTCATGATTCTAATTATATTCAGGCTTCCCACGCTGTTAACTAAATGGAGAGATAATACTTATTAATCCCCCTGCAGTGTCCATCCACTATAAATGAATGGCATGGCACTTGGGTTGGTAGATGAGGGTACTGAAAGCTAAGTTGGTACGTGATTTTCCGATCCCATAAAATTAAGGAGCAGAACACGGAGTCAGCTTAAAAGGTTTGGTCAAAAGGACAAGTGAACCAGATTTTCTATGATGACACCGTTTGTCCTAGTCACGTGCCCAATCAACCCAGAGCATCACCACCATGTGAAGTAGGGGGTTCTACAACTTGACTCATTCCTCATTGCTTAGATTAGACCAGCATTTCCCTGTAGGTAACTTCTCTTTTACTTAACTGATTACTTGGCCTTGAACTTACCATCTATTGGTAAAACAGGGAACTGCCTGCTTTGTTTGTGACAAATTTATAAAGTCAAGAGAAAAAAATTTAAATAGGAAAAGAAGACATTGACTAGTTCAAACTTCACGAGTGGTTTCTGAAAGAATACTTTAACACCTAAACCTTAAGAAACATCATAGAGAGTTTAAATGCAAAATTATTATTAATTACACTGAACAGTTAACTTAGCTAGCCTCTTAGCAATGATTCGGATGCCTAACACAAGAGAGTTTTAGTTTAAAGTCTTTTGTAGATACTGTATAGTCCATATGGATTATTTCTTAGATCTATTTTTAGGGTCTACCCACAGTGTTACTCTTTAAATAATTGCTTAACCATATAGCTATATTTTTGCTTTAATGTTCATAACATCAAATTCTTTGCCCGGTGTCTTTCTCTGCAGACCAAGAAGGAGAGTGTTCTGATACAGTTCTAATGAGAAAGTAACATCTGTTCCTTGATAGCATATTGATAACCCACTGTGGTGACAAAACTGAGCACTTGCTGGACAGGTAAAATGGTAGAGACTCTAAGGAAGACTCAAATGCCAGAAACAACACAGTTAAGTTCACCTGCAGAATCTCCATACCGTCACTCTTAACCTGCTGTGTTATTCCCACCATGAAGGCATGTGAGCACTGAAGTAGGCGGAGTCAGGAGACCTGGCTTCAGAGAGGTTCTGCCACTAACCCGTGGGTGACCTTGACACGCCCATTATTGTTCCTGGGCCTTCGATTCCCCATGTGTGAAGTGAGGCTGGACCGGCTTCGCTCTAAGATTCCACAATGCTCAGAACGACGACTTCACGTTCTACTGTCGCAAATGCACTTCCTCATCTGTAAAGTAATACTGGCAAACGTTTACGTACTGCTTACTGTGTGTGCCAGGCACTGTTCTGATTAATACACAGTAACACATTTAATCTTTACAACAACTCACTGAGTTAGGTACTATCAACATCCCCATTTTACAGAGGAGAAAACTGAGGCAAAGGGAGACAGATAAGGTCAAATGGCTAGTAAGTGTCAAACAGAATTGGAAGCCAGCATGAAATATGGAAATAGAAATGTCTTACGGTGTTACTGCGAAGTTGAAATGAAGTACAAAAAAAAAAGACTAAGCACATCTCCTGATGGTGTCCAAAGACTCAATGAATAAAGGTTGTTCTCTGGACCTGGTATGAAGTTTTTGGCTTAGGATTTCACCTCGGCAACTGCAATTTACTCCTGGAACCCAAATTCCATTCTCTAGTGGTTGAACCTAAAAATAGCAATGATGGTGGTGGTAAAAATAATGATAATAAAAATAATCGCAACTAAGTTCCTTGACGACTGGCTATGTGCCAGGCACTATTCTAAGGATTCCTCCTCAGTTTTTAATTTAATCTTCAGAACACTTTGAGGTGGGTCCCTTTAATGTCCCTGGTTTTCTGGATGAGCATAGTTAAAGGTTTAGTGAGAGTGAGGAAACTGTCTAGGGAGTAGCCAAGCAGGGGCTGCAATCCAGACAGTCTCTCCAGAGCACTCCATCACGAACAGAGACATGTTTCGGCTGAACGTTTGTTTAGCTGAACTCCACACAGGACACATGACAGTATACCTCGCCACCTTCACGCACGTGCCAAAACCTTCCAGAACAAATGAGATGTTGAAAATGCAAAACACTCTGATGTCAAATCCTCTGCCCGTCCAAACACAAGGCCTCTTACAAAATCCGGGAGCATGTCCCAATCCCCAGCAGAAATAGGTCGAGGCTGGGTTGAAACTTTCAGCAATGTCTGGCAAACCAAAGTATTTGTTTATTTCAGTCCCTGTCCGAGACATTTCCAGGGCACTGAATGATCTAATAAGGAGAGCAAATGCAAAGTGTTTCTCCCCCACTTGGACTTTTCATTGCGAATGAGGCAGCACTTTGGAAAACTCTCAATGTACCATGTTGGGCTCATGAGCGGAGAATGCTCTAAATCCGGGGCATCTAGATATCAGAATATATCTCCCTAAAATTAGATGACAGGAAGAGGAATGGGTAGAGGAATCCAGCGCACTGACAGTCCAATCCTAGGAAGACGTCCTCGGCCTGGAGGAAGCGCCGATGGGCAGGAAGCAGGAGTGGACAGTGCCTGGATCTCTCAATGAGCAGCTTTCCCATGGACCCTTGCAGGTCTCAGAGCAGCAGCGCATGGAACAGTGGAGGGGCTGGGACGAAAGTGAACAAGACTGTGATCGTTGGAAAAACAAAGCAAAGCAGTGCATCAAAACAGAAAGAGAACACCATATTCAGCATTCTGATGACAACAAAGGAAGGCAAAGAAATCAGCCTAATTCCAAAACGAGATGTGTGCGCCTTTTCTGACTTCTGTCCATCATGCTTTGGTTTGTTTCTTTAGATGCCAGTATGTGGTGAACACCTGTATCTGTATCTACGTATCAATGTCTATCAGAAAGGTATAAAGAAGGAAATACAAACAGTCCAGATAAGTACAGCATTTAAATAAATATAAATCAAACTAATAAATGCACATAGTGGGAAAATTCAGATAACAAACAAAAAAGTAAAATCAACAGCTTTTCACTTCACCCCACCCCCATCCATTCCTTTAGGTTTTGCATATATCCTACTTGGGAAAAAATATAAATATACCAACTTTACTATCCACAGGGATCTTTAAATCTTCACATAAAAGGAATCATGCCACGTACTTCCTGCTTTTCAGCTCACTTAGTGATGTATCTTTGAGATTTTTCTGTCCCGGCACATGGAGTCCTGCCTCTCTGTAACCGCTGCTGGGTAGCTCACAGATGTACCTTAACTGAGGTTGCCAGGCCGCTGCTGGGAGATTATTTAGCTGGTGACAGTGTTTTATTTGCTGTTATAAACAGCTGCAATGAGTCTTCCTCTATATACATCTTAGATGTACTTCTGTGACTATATCCACAGGGTAAACTTCCACCAGTAGAACTGCTAAGCCAAAGGAGTTGAGCATTTAAAACTTTAGTAGGGCCAAACCGTCCTCCCCAAAAACATCTTCTCTGTGTTTTAGGTTACACAAATCTGAGCTGAAAATAAGACTCCAGCAACAAATAACCGTTTTGACAGTTTTCCCCTAACTAGCCGTATCCTAAGTGACCCAGGGGAATTTTATTTAAAAAAAATTTTTTTTCTTTATTGATTTTAGAGAGAGAGGAAGGGAGAAGGGGAGAGAGATAGAAACATCAATGAGAGACCATCAGTTGACTGCCTCCTGCATGCCCCCCACTGGGGATCGGGCCCACAACCTGGGCACGTGTCCTGACCGGGAATCAAACTGGTGACCTCTTGGTGCATGGGTTGACACTCAACCACTGAGCCACACAGGCCGGGCAAGAACTCTATTTTCTAAAGGTCTTAGCCTTTGATGTACACATTGCGAATACTTTTTCCCAGCCTGGCACTTGCCTTTGAGCTGTTACGTTTAGTTGGCACCATAAAAACCAAAGTCTTAAGTTTTATGTAATGAAGTTTATCAGTTTTGTACTTTGTGATTTCCCTCTATGCTTTTTGTTTTTAATGTCCTTTCTGATCCTAAAATGGCTCAGTGGTTCACTGGTTCGATTCCTGGTCAGGGCACATGCCCAGGTTGTGGGCCAAATCCCCAGTGGGGGGCATGTAGGAGGCAGCCAATCAATGTTCTCTCTCATTGATATTTCTATCTCTCTCTCCTTCTACCTTCCTCTCTTTCTCTAAAATCAATGAAGAAAAAAATAAATTTAAGGAAAAACAATATTTAATACAGAGATATATGCAACACCAAAAAAAAATAATAATAATTCAAACAACAAATGATTGGCTAAATAAGATGGCATCTTATGAACCATCCAATGAATTCCTTTTTCACTTGGAATAAAATCAAAGCCCATCCACAATCCATTGCCTTTCTTTCTCTTCACCTCACCGTGTCCCTCTCTCCTCCCCATTCCCACTCCAGCCACACTGCCTTTAACCAGACAGCTGCCGTGGGACAGGCACGAAGGGAAGGCAGGAAGGTGGGCATTCACACCAACTCTGGCTCAGGATATAGCGGTATTTCCCTTTCCTTGGCCCAATGTGTATATTTCCCTTGGGAAACCTGAGTTATGGTTGCAGTCTGGGGCAAGATTCTACACTTCTGGCTACTAATACCGTATGACTGGTGCCCTGATCTAATGATTTCTAACACCTGGCTTCCAGTCTCATCCAGTTCTTAACATGCATGAGCCAGTTGGATGCCTCCACACCTTGACCTTAACTCTCCCCACAGTCAGCAACCCTAGATGACCATTAAGATCACCTGAGGAACATTAAAAAGTACCAAGCCCAGGCCCCACCTCCAGAGACTTTGATCTTATTGGTCTGGGCACTGGAGGCTGTAAACGCACCCCGGTAGTCTGAACGTCAGCCAAGGTGGAAAATCATTGCCGGGCGTGTGGGGGTCTCATGGTCCAGCCTGATAAGCATTTCCTACCGCTTACGCTGGATTGAGCTCTATCTTCATCAGTCTGAAATAAGCTAATTGTTTAAGCACTGGGTCAGCCACTCTTCTAGTTTAGCAATAAGTCCTTGCTTTCTTTGCTCTTCAAAGTCTGGTTTTCAGCCTCAGGTCGGTGGGGTTTTTGACATAAAATCTTGAAGGGCTTGCACTGAGCACCTGGCTGCCAGGGGTCAACGCTGCTTTTTCCCTGGAGTAGCTATCATCCTCACCAGCTGCTGTCTCATTTCTCTCCCCTCCTGGAAGGGGCCCCTCTCTTAGGATTAGTTTACACTACTATTTTCTACCCTAGGACATGGGTGATTAACCAGGACAGAAGGGACGAGGCGGGGGGGTTGAATATGGAATCACAGAAAACACTTCCAATGCAGGTCAAATTGAATCTGGCCTTGACCTAAGGTAAACAAGTTTTGTGCTTTAAAAATGGAATTGCCTTATTGCTACACCACATTTCAAAATTCAGAAAGACAATGGTTAAGAAAAAGATCATTCCTGAGAAAAGGTTTCTTCTGTGCAGCTTCCAGCAATGACACCCGCGAGTGCTGAGAAAGATCAATAACAGGACCCAAGGAGGTCCTCAACCAGCTTGACTCACAGGCGATAGATTCCGTGGATCCCTCCAAAGCCTCACAGGCTCCCTATGCGGTCTCACTGGTGACTGAGGACACCCTGAGACAAGGGGAGGGGATCCGTTCTAGTGAGGGCCTGTGAGACCCCTGACTCTCTGAACTGGCTCAGCCTCCCTGGGGCTACACACAATGAGCAAGGGGACCCGTTCTGCTCTTCTCCTTTGTTCTGGCACTTTCCATGATCTCATCAGCATTTATTTCAGGCAAATCCCCGATCAGGATGAAGACTGAAGAACCCATGCTGATATATGGTAAAGGTCTAAGTTAATGAAAAGTATTTTTAAAAAGAGCAAGAACAGGAAATCAGAAACTTGGCAAATGGATCCCTAGTACGACATGCTTCTACTTCTCATTTGCCTTTTTGACATGGGCAAGGAACCAACTTGCAAGAGGAAAATGTTATCCAAGAAACAAACACAATTACATGAAGTGAAGCCAAATCGTTATTTTTAATGGGGAGGGTATCTATCTGCAAATCCCCAGCTGGATGCCTTTTGAAATGGCTGCTCATTTTAAGGTCTGCATCCCTAAAGTGTTATTAATCTATGCCAGCCCGGAGTCCTGGGGCTCTGGGCCCTGCATTCAATCGCTGGAAGATTCTTGCCCAAGCAGAAGGCTGAAAGTGCCACAGGTAATACTAAATACTGGGCTTCACCTTTTGTTAGGGAACAAGGGCTTCGTGAAAATCTCTGAGTGATAGCTCTCCCCCGTCCCTCCTCCTTCTCCCTCTCTTATTTTATAAGGAGTCCATGTTCTACCCTATACCCTATAACCTCTTCCTCCAGTGTGGGGGGTGGCAAACCTGTTCTGTAAGGGAACACAGTAAATATTTTTGGCTTCACAATCTCTGTCTCAAGGACTCAGCTCTGCCCTTAGAACACAAAGACTTGACCAAATGGGCGTGGCTGTGGCCCATTCGGCCCGAAGGCTGCAGTTTGCTGACCCCCAGCTATACCACTGCGTCAAGACTGGACAAAAGAGGCGAAGGGATTGAGAAGTACATGCTGGCAGTTATTACACTATTCTTGACTATATTCAATCATGTTGAATGTAAAGTACAGCATAGGGAATATAGCAATAATACAGTAATAACTATGCCTGGTGCCAGGAGAGTACTAGAAATATTGGGGGACCACTTTGTAAAGTTTACGATTGTCTAACCACTATGTATACATCTGAAACTAATACAAAATAATATTGAATGTAAACTGTAATTTAAAAATACATTTTAAAAAAAAGAAGCACTACCACCCCCTCCTGAGATGTGCTGCTGGCACAGGCTCCGGTGGGTGTGTTGGAGGGGGTGGAGCTGGGCGGGCTCCCGTGGACAAGTAGAGAAGAGCACAGGAGGAAACACTAAGCCTCACAAGTCTTGAGTTGATGCACGCCCAGTTTCTTAGAGGGATGGAGAAAGCAGGGAAGGCGAAGGGAGGAGATGCTCACTGAGTGTTACATGCACCTGCCACTGTCAGATGTTATTTAGGCGCCACAACACCAAGAAAGATTGCATGGTCCGCACTTCGCGGTGGAAGAAACTAAGGCCCAGATGGGTGGAGCGCCCAGGGTATAGAGGGAGGAAGGCGTGGCGCTGGTGTTTGAATCCAGCTCAGTCTGGCTCTGAGCCCGGGCTGTTCCCCCAGGCCAAGGCTTCCATAATGAGGGTGGTCAGGCCTTCTAACACCTGCATCCTACATTACAAAGCTTGGTGAGGGCCAGCCAATGGAAGAGACTCAGGCAAGAAAGAACCATAATGGCCAGAGACTTCTTACATGAGGCTGAGCCTTCACCAAGGTGGCTGTCCACCCCCTGAGGAACTTTTAGAAAGATCTGTGTAGCAGCCATGACACCAGTCTGTCACTTACTTCTCTTCCTCCAGGGACAGGTCCCTATCATGGGAGGCCTTCATCTGGGTGCCAGGAGCTTCTCTCCTGGCCTGAGCCTGGGGACCTGCCCTCACATCCATTTCTATGCAGGATCTCAGAAGATCAGGGGCAGAGGAAGGACCTGCTGTCCTCCGAGCTGCCACTCTTTCTCCTGCCTCCTTCCCATTCTTCCGATCTCAACTCAGACAGAGGTCACCACCCGATCCACCCAATCCAAAGTAACCACCCCGTCCCTACGTGCAGCCCTCTCTATCACATCAGTGGGTTCCCTGTATTTTCTTCCCAGGTGCTTCCCAGAACCTGCAATTATCTAGTTTATATGTTGACTGGTTTCTATCAGTCTCCTCTCTTTAGGATGGAACCTCCTGAGTCTGAGACCTGGTTGTCCTGACTGTAGCCTGAATGCCTAGAATGGCATCGGGTGCATGGCAGACAAGAAATAAATGAGTGAGTGAGTGAGTGAACACCCAGTACATTCTGTTTCCAGCAAAGACATGAGCCCACTGAGCCCTGAACACACAGGATTCTGCATCATCCCAGAAAGCATTTGGGTGAGTGGGCTGTCTTCCTCTCCCTGGGACTGCACAGTAAGGGCCACCCAGAAAACACTGAACACACACTTCTGCTCTCTGGGGCCCTCCAGCAATTACACTGAGAAGCAGGGTGAAATTAACACAGGCTAACCCATAAACCCTGAAAATCCCTGAATCTAGTTAATAGAGCAATTTTTAGCAAGTCAAGCACTTTTTACGGCCGCCTCAAGCCATCTGGGAAAGCAACCGCTCTCTCCTAAACGGAGGTGTCTTCACCCCAGCCTCCGCCGCTGCCCAGGAGACAGCCGTTAGCTCAGCGACAAACTATTCTCTCCCATCGACACAACACATGTTCAGAAACAAAGCAAGAGTCTGTGGCCAGCAGCTCCCAGGCTTGCCATCCAGATCAATGCTCCAAGGGACCCCTTTGTCTCCTTTTGGGAGGAGGATGGAAGAACAAAGCAGGGGGATCCTCGAATGCACTTGCTGGAAGGAGGCAGGTGGAAAGGGCCTTGCCCGAGAAGAGCATTCAAGGTGCAAACTGGTCATTCTGCATTCTACCCTCCACCTTCCTGCCTGACTTCACGAAGCCCTCCTACCAGCGCACACACCGCTTCCTGACGTTTGACGCTGGGGGATAAGACGACCGCCACGGCGAGCTGCGACCAGGCAGGACATGGCGCCTGCGCGTTGTGTGGGCTTCCCTCTCGCTGGCAGCGGTGTGAAGTCCCAGGTGGGACAGCGGCCGGTGCGCAGTACGCGCAGGGCGGGCTCCAAAGCCTTAGCATGTGCACAACCACACACGTGTCTGTGAACAGACAGCAGGTTGGCTTTCCCATTAAATACACTTTTTATTTACCATAATTTTAGGTTTCTAAAGATGTTACAAGTCCAGCCGGTGTGGCTCACTGGTTGAGCATCGACCCATGCACCAAGAGGTTGCCGGTTCGATTCCCGGTCAGGGCACATGCCCAGGTTGTGGGCCCGATTCCCAGTGGGGGGCATGTAGGAGGCGGCCAATCCATGTTCTCTCTCACCGATGTTTCTCTCTCTCTCTCCCTCTCACTTCCCCTCTCTCTAAAATCCATAAAGAAAAAACTAAAAAAGATGTTAGAAAGATAGTGCAGAAAATCAGCATACGGTATAACCTTTAACCACCCAGCTTCCCAGAATGTTAACATCTTGTAGGACCATGAGCTTTTGTCAAAGCTAAGACGTCAGCATTGATCCAGTGCTGTTAAGTACACTATAGACTCTTTGGATTTTACCTTTTTTGTTGTTGTTGTTGTTACTTCTCACCTGAGGATATTTTCCCATTGATTTGTAGATAGAGTAGAAGAGAGGGAGGGGGAAGAAAGGAGGGAGGGAGAGAAAGAGAGAGAAACATCGATGTGAGAGAGACACATCGATAGGTTGCTTCCCACACGACCCCAAACAGGGTGGGGGATCGAACCTGCAACCGAGGTACTTGACCGAGAATCAAACCCTCAACCCTTTGGTCCACAGTCTGACACTCTAACTGCTGAGCCAAACCAGCCAGGGCCACCATTTTTTCACTAATGTCCTTTCTGCATTCTAGAATCCAGTCCAGGATACCACACAGCATTTTGGGCATTTCCATTTAATGATGTAGGGTGGTGCCTCCCCTCAGTCCCTTACAAAATGGGTTTTGGAAACAGAGAAAATGGCCCTCAGGCCAATGAGACACTCCGATTTCTTCCTTCCACCTTTCATTTACTTTCCTTCAGTAAAATCACTTCACCTCGCTAAGTCTCAGGCTGCTAATGTGTAAAATGAAGCCGGCAGCGGATGAAATAATTCCAGAAAAGGACTCAGCTGAGGGCTGGGCACACTAGCCCAGTCAACGGTAGCTACTGTACTGTGTTCTCAACAATAAGAGGAGCAACCCTATCCCACGCTCAGATTCACCAAGAAATGAATGGTCAGCAGCCAGTTTGAGGACTAGACCCCAAATGTGAAAAATGCCGTTTTTGTGCACAACCCACCAAAGAATTGGGTGTGGCTGTTGGGGCCAGGCACTGCAGATGGGAATCTTGGCTCCTCCGGCTGTCTGGTGGGCGGATGCCAGGTCTGGGACAGCTGAGCAGTGGTGACGGGAGAGGGTCACTCACAGGCAGCCAGCTGGCGTCGTCCGGGCTCCCACAAACGTCTGCAGCTCAGCACGAACGCCTGGAAGGAGGCCAGCGCCGGGGCAGCCTGGCCAGTCAGCTTCGATGCTCCGGGGTCCTGAGATCAAACCAACCGCTCTCCTTTCGTCAGTGTTTCGCTTAGGTACTAGACTCCATGTCCAGGGGGAAGAGGATGGAGATAACATTTACCGCGCGTGTGCTGTGTGCCAGGCCTGCACATACAGTATATGTAGTGGTCTTCAGTTACTTTGCACATGCCTTTATCTGTAAAATAGTTTGAGTACATACCATCTATGTGTACACAAACAATAGATACACCTAATATACACGCCCCACTGAGCTGGCACGTGTGCATCACACAATGTGCACACCGTGGCCTTTAAAACAGATAACCTGTAGATGAAATAAGCAGCATGGTGAATCAATTAAAAATCCATAGGACGCCCTGACCAGTTTGGCTCAGTGGTAAAGTGTTGGCCCGAGGACCAAGGAGTCATGGGTTCAATTCCGGTCAAGGGCATGTACCTCGGTTGCGGTTTGTCCCCAGCCCTGGTATGGTCGTGCAAAGGCAACCAGTCGATGTGGCTCTATCACATCGATGTTTCTCTCTGTCTCTCTCTCTCTCTCCCTCCCTCCCACTCTATCTGATGATAAATAGAAAAGTATCCTCGGGTGAGGAATTAAAAAAAAAAAAATCCATAGGACGGTTAAGGAGAGTCAATGTAAATCTTTAGTTCAAAGAGTCTTCTTGATCACTGTAAACTTCTGGGGGGCCCACTTCTTATCAGATATGATCAGCCTGCCTTTGTTTTTACATCGTCCTGAAGCTGACAAAACCAACCAACCAACCAGAACAACAAAACAAAAACAAAAACCTTCCTCCCCCGAGGAGAAGTGTTAGCTCTGCCCCTTTTCGGTTTGCGTGGACCCTGTGAGTACCAAGTTTTCATTCGTGGTTTCTGTGCAAAAACCTTTTCAAGCCGCGCCTTCGGTTTGGTAGGGTCTGTTAGGCTGGAACTGGAAGCCGAGCCCGGTCACTGCAGAGGGGCACTGCTCTGAAACAAAGTGCTGCTGGACGCCAGAGCGGCCCGCCGGGTCTGGACGTTCCCTCTTCTCTTTCGGGACACGCCCAGCGTAGGAGACTGCCAGGGCTGACCCGCAGATTAAATACTAGTCAGGCTTAATTTCTTATTAAATACATAAGAAATAGAAATGCTAACATTTTCTTCCTATACCCCTAAGAAATGACCTGTATACCCCCTGGGGGCATTCATCTCTCTTTCGATTCCATGGTCTCGTGGCTCGGAATTGTCACAACAGCCCTATTTAGATGAGTGGATAATGGCATCCATTTCACAGGTGAACGGGAAACTGAGGCCCAGAGAATCCGTGCATGTATGACGTCATCCCGCTGGCACATTTCAAAGTGGGGTTGAAACCCAGGTCTCTCTATTTCACCCTCTCCTCCGCCCCTCCACCTCTGCCAGTGTGCCCCGTCTCCTAGTCTCGCCTGGCGGGCTGCTGTCATTCAGTGCCAGCTTCCAAGAGGCAACAGCCTGAGCAGTGGAAGCAGACAGACAGACACCACGCGACGATTGAGCAATCTAAGTAGAGACTCCTCCCAACAGTCAGAAGAAAGCGTTTGCAAAGGAAGTGTTGCTCACCTTTAAAGAACTGTGGGAGTCAGACCGAAAGCTAACATGAATAAGAAGAGATGAATCTAGCAAAAGACGGGCAAGAAGCTGGATGGTACAGCGGTCCAGGGTCCTGGCTCTGGGTTTGGACAGCCTGAATGTGAATCCCAGCTCTACCCGGCTGTCCAAACTGGCTGCCGAGCCTCAATTTCCCCAACTGTAAAAGGCTAAAACTGTTGGTTGCTATGAGGATTTGACAGGTCCATCTCAGCATGCAATACAGTGGCTGACATGTGGTAACAGTGAACAGAAGCTGTCACCCAAGTGGTGACCCCAGGGAGAACTGTGACCCTCCTACAAGTGGGGGCCTCAAGCTCGCCTCTCTCCAGTCCAAGACCTCCCAGTACCTCACACTGGACTCTGTACAGCTTTGCATCCCAGTATTTGCTGATTGTAAGTCATCATATTTACTTACTAGGCCACTCTGCTCAGACCCTCATCTGCACATCACTGGGAAGAAATAAACCTGTTTTCCTTATAGAAAAAAAAAAATACAAGGGTGATTAAGGTGCTTAAATCCCAACTGGTTTCTCCCTGTTACAAAATACCTCTTCTTTCCCTGTGGTTGATTTATGTTAACTCATTTGCTTGCTAAAATATATACATTTTGTATACTGTCAAACAACAGTTCTAAGAAAGCAAAGCCCTGGAGGGAGCTGGTCACTTAAGGAGGGAGCAGAGCTACAGACTGAGGGACAAAGGGCTGGACTGGACAGAGGCCCTCAACCAGGGGCAGTATCATCCCACCAGGGGACACTTAGAAATGTATGGTGACATAGACTGTCCCAGGGACTGGGGGCACCGTTGGCATTCAGTGTTGGGAGGATAGAGATGCTAACTGTCCCGTGATGTGTAGGGCAGCCCCACACAATAAATACTTGTCCCGACATATATGAGTCATGCTTGGAACATTCCTTGAATGTTCCAACAACTCCCAGAATGAGTCATGCTTGGAACACTCCTTGTGACTCGAGGAGGTCCTTCAAACCAGAAGCTGACCTGTGGGTGGGCCTCAGGGGGCCAGGGTGGCCGTGGCCAGCTCTGCTCTCACCATCCTTCATGAGCCCCGTCATTACATGTGGAAGCCCTTCTGCAGGGTCTCTCCACTGACTGTGTGCTCCGTCAGCTCACGCCACGCCGAATTCTTCTGTGCAAACTGCAAGCCCACCGAGGTGCCTACCACACAGCAGGTGCTCGGTACATGGCTGGGAACTCGATGTTTAAAGGTGAGTCAGTTTGTCTTTGTGGGATGGGCTGGTTGGACAACAGAGAGAACCTGCCCCAAGGACACAGGTGCCACAGGAACTCAAGGGCTTAGGGCATACATATCAAAGGGCCATTTACTAACCTTGCACCAAATGCATGTTCCTAGGTCCCATCAGCCTCCCAGGGATGGGGCTCAGATACACGCATTTTAAACAAGCTCTGACCATTTGAGAACCACAACGAAATTGTTCAAATGGCCTGTGAATGCAGAGTGATTCTGTTAGAATAACGGAACTTTCAGGCTGGGAAAGCTCAGTCACTACTGCCGAGGGGTTTCCTGGATCAGAAACCCGTTTCTGTGAAAGTCTTTTAAGATGTCTCTGGGTTTTTCCACCGAGGCATGGAAATTAAATTAGAAATTAGATTTCTAGGGACGTTTTTCTTCACTGTAAAATAACGCTTCTTTTGAAAGTGGCAATCGGCCTCGGATTACTATTGGGCAGGAAAGAGGGATTAATGCAGCCGAGACACGGAAGGCACCAAGTTCCAAAGACCTAATTACTGACTTCAGGGAGCCCCTGGTGCGAGCCCAGCACTGTGCCTGTACTGACACGGACGTCTCGTTTACCCCTCGGAGCACAGTATCCTTAGGAAGTGGGAACGGTTACCACCATCCCCATTTTACAGAGTGAAACAGGCTTAGAAACATTAAGTAACTCGGCCACGTTTACACGCTAGTAAGTGACTGAACCGGGATTCAAACTCGGTCAGTGAGACTTGCCGAACCTCAAGCCTGGAGCACTTCTGGCACCATCTGTGCAGCCCAAACCGCCCCCCATAAGCACACTCTGCACTGGTCCCCACGAGAGGATTGGGGTCCTGCTTCTGCATGCACTGACTATTTTCCACGTGTCCAGCCTGGCCAGTGAGGAGGCTCTCCCGTATCTCCGTCTGGAGTGGAAGTGGAGCACCGGGATTGGAATGAAACAGAAGGCGTCTGTCGATATTTCCCCACAAAGGAAATATTTATACCCTGGACAGTTGGTTGGCTTCCAGTCCGTGGCTTTAAAATGTGTAAGGCTCTACTGCTTGAAAATAATTGGCTTTTTGAATTTAACTGACAGCTCAAGTCACCCCAAACGAAAATGTGTTAGATCATTTTCTCTACCAAGAACAAAAAAAGACTAATTCTGCAATACAAAAGATAGAGTTCTGTACTGTCTCGGGCAGTTAGGTGGCTCATCAGAGCAAAGCACTGTAAAGCTCAATATTTTCCAGTGATTATCAGGAAATGCTGGGCATATCAATTATAAACAACTAAGAGGGCTTGCAGAACTCCATGCTTCTTGATTCTGTTCCTCTAACTGCATCTGTAGCTAATTTAGAGGTAAGTCCAGAGGGGAGCCCACTGTCTACAGGCCTGCAAACAACTCGCAGAGGATTCCTGGGGGAACTGGCTCTGCTAGGCAGGTTTGGATTGCGATTTCTTTCAAGTTGTAAAAGTCATCCAGCTTCATTTAATATGCATCTACACAGTGTGACCAATGGTAACACAGTGTCAAATGGCCATCTATGTTACTTGACAAGAATCACCCCAAACCATCAGGCAGCTTCATGAAGGAGGCGTGCTCTCTGGACCCTGGGTGGAGAGTTCTTACTCGTCAGTACCCTAATACAAGGCAAAGCTCAGCCACAGAGACGCGCACATTGCCATGGGCTAGAGATGGGGTGGGGAAGGAGTCCTTATGTAGGAGAAAACATATGCCCTATATGTGAGTGTGTGTGCATGTATGTACATGTCCATGAGCATCCTTCTGTGTACATGTGCATGAGCAGTCCTGTGTGTGCATGTGTATGAGCATCCCTCTGTGTATGTGTGCATGAGCACCCTTGTGCATGTACAAGCATGAGCACTCTGTAAACACGTGCATGAGCAACCTTGTGTGTACACGTGCACGAGCACCCCTATGTACACACTTGCATTAGCACTCCTGTGTGCACACGTGCATGAGGACTCCTCTGTGTACACATGCAGGAGCACTCCTTTGTGTGGGCAGTGGGAAGGGATTACAGTTGTCTGTAGGAAAGAAATGACTGCACTGGAGACCTCTACTGAGCACCTCACCTCCAACAGAACAGCTCCTAATTCCAACAGCAGGTTTTCTCTTCAAGGCTCTGGGGACCCAAAGACACAATTCACTCATTCTCCTAACACTCACCCCTAAGCCTGATGTTCCACCCAAATCTGGGATAGCATCAGGTGTCTCTATCAGCCTTTACCCTTCGCCAATTTTAAGAGTCTGCGGTGAGAAAAGTACAGATGCTGGCTTGAGACAGGACTGGACTCCAGTCTAGACTTTGTCATTGCTGACTCTGTGACCTTCAGTAGTCACTGAACTTCGGTAGCATCGTTGGTAAGAAGGAGAGAGTTGTTCCTTCCCCTTGGGATTGCCATGAGTATTAAGCACAGCACTCAGTGTATAGCAGACATGAGAAACCAAGCATCCTCTTCTCCACCCTCTCCCTCAAGGCTGTTCTGCTATTCCAGCTCACGTTCAGAGCTATTGGCTGGGACTGTTCAGTTCAAATCAAATAAACACTCCATTCTCCTTGGTGAATGGCACCTTTGCTTGGCTGATGTTGTTCTTTCCTTTCCTTGACAGTCCCTTTTTCTCTCTGAGATAGGAAAGGCAGGCGCGAAAAGGCTTTGCTCAACCCAAGTGGGCAGCTGGACCAAGATCAAAATCCTAGGCCCAGATGTGTTTTGCTGATCAGACATCAGCACCGCCCTTGATCTGGTGAACTGACCACCAGGCCCTCCCCTGCCCCCCATACAAATACACAACATGTTCACAAAGCCTGCCAACACGAGTCTATCTGGACAACAACTTGTGTCTCTAAGGAAGTCACATTCAGTTTCTAGTCAGTATATAAGAAGAGTCATCTATAATCAAAATCACCCTTGAGAATCCCTTAAAACGTTCATCAAATACCCAACAGTGGTGTCTCACACGAGCCCAGTGCAGTCACCCCTTTCTCCTTCTGTGAACCAGGGCATCACTTCTTTGTTTGACCACCAGATACAGAAAACTGGCTTGTGCTTTGGGGCCATGAAACATAAAAAACATTTCTGTATCTTTCAACACTCAAATCATAAACAGACGCCAGTAGAGAGTTCAGTGAATTCATCCGTCTCCCACCCCACAGGCACCCAGTGCACGTGCCCGTAGAGAATCAATCACTCACACTGTTCAAAGAGGTCGCTGTTTTTCCTTCTCCCGGTCTTGTCTTTCTTTCAGTTTTTTGTTTGTTTGCCTAACTGGACTCACTTATGTTACATATTTACATGATCAAATTCTAAATTACGGTTTATTTTGTATTGACTCTACATTAAAAATTAATGACTGGTTGGTAGATTAATTTTTCAAAGTGAACAAGGTTACCAGGCAAAACTGAGAGTCTCCGTCCTGAGACTTGAATGAGACACTGAAAATTACATGACCACCCCACAAATGGTGCTCTGGCCAGGCCAGGGGGTGGGGAGCCCTGATGGAGAAGAGAGAGAGAAGGGAGCAGGGAAGGTGGGAAATTGTGAAATGGAAGACTTCGGTGTGTGTGAAGAGGCACACGTCTTCATTTTTCATCCCAGAATTTCGTGGCAGGTGGAGAACTTAGAAATCTCCAGTTCCTTTTTTTGTTTTTGTTTTCTTGTTTTTAATCCTCACCCAAGGACATTCTTTCATTTATCTTCAGACAGAGTGGGAGGGAGGGAGAAAGAGAGAGAGAGAGAGAGAAATCGATGTGAGAGAGACACATCGACTGGCTGCGTCCTGCAGGACCCCAACCAGGGCCAGGAACCAAACCGCAACTGAGGCACATGCCCTTGACTGGAATCAAACCCGTGACTCTTTGGTCCGCGGGCCGACACTCTAACCACTGAGCCAAACCGGCCAGGGCAGAAACCTCCGTTTTTATCTTCTATCCATAATGAGTCAGTCCCAAGATTCCTTGAATTACATTTGCCACAAGTCCTACTATATGCTGTGCCTTTTGCTCCAGGGTGCTGGAGAAACCAAGCTAAAAAGGCCCTCTCCCAGTCCTCAGGGCACCCACGATCTAAGAGAGGAAAGTAGGTCAAGAAACGATACATTTACTGAATGCTGTGGCTCTAACATGACGCACTGGGATGGAAAGCAAAGGATGAATTCGGGAGAGGATGGCCATCGGGCATCACAGGGGAGGTGATACGACAGGGTCTGTGCTCCCAGACCAACGGAGAAGTGAGGCAGGCATCGCAGGGAGAGAACAGAGCCTACACAAATAAACAAGTTTAACCATTGGGAATTGTCACTATCTTAAAAAATTTTTGTTTGTTTTTTTGTTAATCTTCACACAAGGATATTTTTCCATCGATTTTTAGATAGAGTGGAAGGGAGGGAGAGAGAGAGAGAGAGAGAGAGAGAGAAAAAAGAAGCATCAATGTGAGAGAGACACATCAACTGGTTGCCTCCCGCACAACCCCAACCGGGGCGGGGGAATCGAACCTGCAACCCAGGTACATGCCCTTGACTGGGGTTTAAACCCTCGACCCTTCGATCTTCAGGGTGAGGCTCTAACCACTGAGCCAAACCAGCAAGGACTTTAAAAAGTTCTTTAAATAAGTAAGCAATACTTCCTCTTTATTCTGGTTAGTGGCGGAACAAGAGCTGAGGCAGAAACCAAACTCCTGTGAAAACACTAACAAAGCATGGCCAAACGAATCATATTTCACCTCACCTCACCTGGTAATGTGGAATAAAAGGCTTTTTCACAGAAAAACCTCGACACCCATCACCACATTATTGCCTTTGGGCAGCACTCTTTCAAGATCCATTTTCTAATTATAATAAATTGAGCTTATTTTAGGTCTGTTTCTGAAGACTTACTTTCCTCTCCCCTGCCCTCATTAGATTCACATGCTGATATTATTTTTTCTCTGGGATCAGAAAACACGGACCCAGGAACTCAATGCCGTAACACTCACCCTCTTTTAACAAGACCCTAAGTGTAGTGTTTCTGTGTGAACTCATCTTTACGAAATCAATTCCCATTTTGTGAAATAATGGTAAAAGTCAAATAAAAAATCTCTGGCTAATGGTACAGCTGTCCCCTGATAGAGTTACTATGTATATATCATTTTTATATTACAGAGCACGCCTGAAATGAGGTAGGAGCTGGGCAGGGGACCATGCTCTCACTCACTCACATCATGATGAACTCACATGAACGGACATTTGTGTGGGTTGTCAGTAAATCAATGACTGACACTTGATGTACAATATTGCATGGATTCCAGGCGCTTCATGTATGAATTAATCCCGAGGAGTCAGACATACATGGCCATTCCATGCCTGGCACATAAACTCAAAGAATGGGAACAGAAGGCATTTTGGTCATGTCACAAATGTCATATTTGGAAAACTGGAATGAGGATGGTATGCCTCCTTATTAATTAGGAGACAGCCTGGTAGGCTACCACAACAAAATAAATCAAGAAATAAACACACCTAGATGCCGAGAGGAAGGACACAAATCCCGGTTTACTGTCTTCCAGATAGGTAATGCAATTCAAAGCCCCTAAAGTCTCTGATCTTCAGTTTTTTTTAATCTGTAAAATGCCAGTGACACTACAGCGCTTGTAAACTTGAAGTGAGGATTAAAGGAGATGTCATCTATAAAGTACTCAGGACATGGGTGGCAGGTACTCAATAATGGCTCATTCTCTTGCTCTGTATGAATTGGTTATCCAGTTATTTCTTACAAGATTTGGTCTTTCTAAATAAATAATATATGATCTTCGAAGGAAGCGACCTTTTTCTTTCTCTCTCTTTTTTTTTTTTAAACTGGATTTTTATACCTCATTAGTATGTTGTGTAATGCTGAAACACAGTTCTGGGGATTTTCCTTCATCAGCAAGGCGCTGGCCCCAAGGGATGAATCTTTATACACTCCTGTTTTTCTTTGCCAGGACTGACCTTCGATGGATATGTGGATGAGTTCTAGCCAATGAGATGAAGGTAGTATGGGTCGATTCTCATTCAGTCGATCGTTAGGAGTCCAACAACTCATTATTCTTTTTTTTTTTTAAAGGTTTAAAAAAAATTTTTTCTCTTTATTGATTTTTAGAGAGAGAGGAAGGGAGAGGGAGAGACAGAAACATCGATGAGAGAGAACATTGATTGGCTGCCTCCTGCATGCCCCCCACTGGGGATTTGGCCCACAACCTGGGCATGTGCCCTGACCAGGAATTGAACCGGCGACCTCTTGGTGCATGGTCAATCAATGCTCAACCACTGAGCCTCACAGGCCGGGCCAACAAATCATTATTCTTAAAGCACTAGACACAATTCTGATATCCAGACAGGATTGAGAATAACTTCTCTAGACCAATGACTCTCAAGCTTCTTTAATCATTGCCCAAGCTGGTCATTCTATGCCCCGCCTCCTCCTTTCTCTTTGGGAAGTCCAACGATTTACATGCATGCTGCGTGCGTCTAGTTTGCTCCTGAATAGCAACTAGACTTTTTAGTAGAACTAATTCAAGTCCTTGGACTAGAGTCTGTGGTAACATGCCAGTTTAAGTTCAGAAAGACCCTTAAGAACTCACTTAGTAGATTGTCCTAGCAACCCTTAGTCATACGCAGAAACTGATATTTTTATAGGATTGTTCATCACTTCTCAAAGCAAGAACTTGCATTTTCATCTCAGTTCATAATCAATCAGGAAGACTATACTCTGAGAGGACGGTATTTTGAGACGTGCTGCCCTAGAACACAACCATGGTGTACTGAATCAGTTACGCCCGCTGAGGAAAGATGTGAAAAACTACGTGGTCTCAACTTCAATGACCCCCGACAGCAAGGCCAAATCCTAGCAGACACATCCGCTCTCCATCCCCACCCTATTTGCACCTTCAGGCCATGTTTCTCTCACAGACACTCTGCATCTTTAGCTTTCTCCTCATTCACCCTTGTCTTCCAATTCTTACCTAATTAGTTCAAAGACATTTTTTCCCCCTATCTTCCTTATGCAAGGCAAACACTATCCAAATAATGTGAACACAAGTAATTATCACCATGTCAAAAATGTGTTTTCCGATGTAATTATACATAATAAAGTATCAATGTCATTATCTTCTAAACTCTTGAGAGATCCGCAAATCCCTCTGAGAATCTCCGAGAGACTTCGGCTGACTCCATTCAGTGCCTCAGATCAAACGTGCTTTTCCTCAAAGACCAAAATTCATGATAAAAGAAACACAACACAACTGTATTTTAAATTCCATTTCTGAGTCCTGTTTTATTTCATTGGCAGATTTGCAAGGCTTGTTTTTCTCTAAGTTTGGAGATGTGCACGAATTTGGCTACACTGTATGTTAAACTGATAACTGTGGACTGGCTTGGGAAGATATTTTTACACACAAATACTAAATCATTCATCATCTTGGAGCACAACCCCTCTGTAGGTTGACAACTCCTATAAGTAATACCAAAACCTCCTTTTCTTACTTAAAAAAGACATCCTTAACAGCAATGATAAGGAAAGAAAAACATAAAACAATATATGTCCAAGAGACCCTACCTTAAATTTTATATTTTAGATGTAGACTTAGTGGTTAAATATCTTTGTAGGTAAAAGCTATGTAAATATGCCCTGGCCGGTTTGGCTTAGCGGTTAGAGCATCGGCCTGCGGACCAAAGAGTCGTGGGTTCGATTCTGGTCAAGGGCACGTACCTGGGTTGCAGTTCGGTCCCTGGCCCTGGTTGGGGTTGTGCAGGAGGCAATCAATAGATGTGTCTCTCTCACATCGATATTTCTCTCTCTCTCTCTCCCCACTTCCCATTCTATCTGAAGATAAATGGAAAAATATCCTTGGGTGAGGATTAAAAAAAAAAAAAAAAGCTATGTAAGTACTTCTAGACTTGTATTATGGCTCAAATACGTAATGCCTAACATTCCGAATGACCCAACAGCACTGTAAACCAAACAGAGGTTGGTAAAAACCATGTAGCTATCAAAGCAATTTGAGGAGACTTAACAAAGGGTTCACCTGGAGGGCGTCTTAGAGCACTAAAGATGGAAATATGGCCTTTGAACGGTCCCACTGTCTTAGCTCTTCCAACGCCAGCCAAGATAATGGAAAGAGAAAGTGACAGTAGCAGAGGTTATGATGGCAGAGGCAGAGATGACCACACACACACACACACACACACACACACACACACACACACACAGGTCTTAGGAGACGAGCTGGCATCTCCATTCCGTAGATCATTTTCGAGCTCCCCTTGACTTCTCAGTGACAGAGGGGCCAATGCTCCACAGCAGTCAGAACCCTGGTGGGACACTGTGACCGTGAGCAAGTTCTCTGGGATCGTCAGCACGGTCACACCCTGCAGTTTCCACGGTGGCCAGACAGTGACACTGGAACTAGACAGGTAACACCTGTTCCTTCTCCTACAAGATGGCCTTTCGGATCATTGAAAGCTGCCTCGGTGACTCCCAATTTAAGCAGAAAAAGAAGGCTCAGCCAGGGCAAGGACTGGTCCGTGGTCCCAGAGTCATCTAACGGCGGATCCATGACGGGAAACTAAGTATTCCAGCTCAGGCCCAGGGGCAGTCCCAGAACCTCCACACACACCCTCAAGTCAGAACCATGTCCTCACACAGGTTCAGGGCAGGGCCCACCTGACCATCTCCAGTTAGATGTGCAGCCATGCACGGGACTTGAACGTACGGGCGACAGTGTCATGACAGGCGTACTGGATCCCTTTGGGCATGTCTGTCCCACTCAACATGTGTCCCCCTTCCCTAGAAGTTATCACATCCAGAAGATGGACCTCCAGGAGCCATTTGGGAACAATATGACCCTGACCCTGCCACACCTGATTTGAAGGGGGCTTCTGTGATGTGGCCAGGACTGTGGGGCCGCCATATTTCATTGGCTGCATGCACTAGAAAAGCAGAGGAAGCCAGGTGAAGAAAGAGATATGGGGGAGGGGAGGGAGGGAGGGAAAGGGAAGGAGGGGGGGAGTGAGAAGGGAACAGAGATGCATGGGTAAAGAACATAAGCAGAGAGATGAAAGAGAGAAAGGATTCCAGTGACTTTCTGCTTCCCAGCTTTGATGTTCTCCTTAGGCCCAGTCACATTTCTGTTTCTGATTCTCCAAGACACCCCTGCATCCTTGTAGCAACCCACCCCTTCCTCCCCGAGCCAGCTCAATCTGGTCTCTATTTCTTAGAACCCCAGGCTTCTAACTGATACGTTTCTCATGTAACACGCAATGATGAGCCTGGTATTATTTTACCCTTCAAATCTGATTAGCTGCATGGGCAGAAGATAAATAAGAGAAGGGCACCCAGGTCTAGAAGGAAAAACATTAACTTATGAAAACCTTTTTTTTTTTTCATTAAAAAAAAAAAATGCCTTTGCTCCCAACGTGCCTATTGTATGCAATGGAATCTGAGGCATTTTCTTTTTTGACACAAGAAGATTCATTTACAAAGGTACCTAACAGAATTGGCCCCCCTCAGGTGGGGTAGTGCCAGGGAAGAGATGCAGATAAAGCAGGGCTGGATGACTTGGGCAGGTGCCAACAGTCCTCTCCCACTCCGTGAACACCGGGGACGCAGCACGAACAATTCCTTGGGGTCAAACAACACCCTACAGCTATTCCAGAATTCCTTGGGGTCAAACAACACCCTACAGCTATTCTGTTAGGTGATGAAGCCCTCAATGCCAGGGACCATGCCATTTTCACCACCACATCCCCACCACCTAGCCCAGCATCTGGCACACAGTAGGTACTTGGCACCTGGTGAATGAATGCATGAATGGGTGGACACACAGCGATCTCTGGGAGATCCCCAAAGGAAATGCACAGATCCCAGGAGTCAGTCACAGAGGCTCTGCGGTGAGGGAGGGAGGGGCCCATTCATTGCCCCAGATGATATGAATGTTCATTGATTCAGCCACTGAAGGAATATTATTCAGCACCTACTCTACAGACCAAGACGTCAGGTGGCCCCGGCTGTGGGTTGTGCCAGGCCCCACCTAGCAGCTCACCGGGCAGCCACCTCCAGGGGCAGTGACAGGAACTGGAAGTGTATCCGTGTCTCGTGCAGTGCCCGGGAAGCACTTTACAAATCATTTGAAATTGAGAAGAGTGGAATAGACCGACTTCTTAGACTGAAATCAGGATGCCTGGTTGTATCTAAGCGTTCCTGGGCTCGCTGGGAGCTCAGCGGGGACAAGCTTCGAGCAGCAAACAAGCGAAGGCGCTCCAGCCTCCCGCAGCTTCCACGGCTGCCCCCGGAGAGAATACTTCAGTAATGGAAACCAGCTCTACAAAGCCACCGGTACATACCGTACAAGCTGCTGTTTAGGGGGAAAGGCCAGATCCACTTTCTCTAGTCACTCCATGAATGCCCCCAAAGGCAGCAACTGAAGGAGCCTTGGGATTTCCCATGTCTCCCATGTCTTCGGCATCAGATCTGCCCCCAAAGCCAGAACTCAAACACCAAAGGAGCAGCTAGTAAAGCCAGCATCTTTGGTGAGTCCCGTTGACTGTATGGAGCTAGTGCCATCTTCAAAAAATTATATTGCAGCAAGATAGCATCTGCTTTGTATTAGATTTTAATTGTTAAATTGAATTTATTGGGGTGACGTTGGTTAATAACATTATGCATCTGCTTTTAAGGTCCCAGGAAACTCTGAGATTGGTTGGCCCTTAGTGATTTCATCGCCCTTACCCAGGGGCCTTGAGCTAACAGTGGGCAGAGGAGCGGTTGAGACTGAGCCCTAAACCATCGCAATCCACCAGCTCATTGGACGGAGGCGACAGCATCCCACCTCTGGAACACCCCAGAGAGACACACACAAGGTGATTTCCCCCCTCTGTCCTCCTTTGAAAAAGGTCCAAGGAGACTGAGAATTCAGGTTACCAGAGAAACTTAAATCACGTCGGTTTGCTTATCCCCAGGCGGCGTAAAATAACTAAAAATGTAGATGCCAAAGAGGTTTGAATTGAACTAATTTAAAATTTTTAATTACACAAGTACTATATGAACACAATTTTGATATTTAAAAATTCTAATAATACAGAAAAGACCACCCTCCGTAAAATTCCTAGCCCCTAAAGTATGTGTAGTATATAGATGTTTTTCATGTCAGTACATATAAATCTACTTTACTATTTAGACCACTGAACATATATTTTCCTTTTGAATTGCTCCATTTCTTTTATTATTGCAAGTAATACTAAACATCTTTCTAATCCATGTTTCTTTGGGCATATGCTCTAACTTCAATTTTAATGTTTTTTTAAAAGGCCTATTATTTTGGTGACTGGTGGTCTCACACTGCCAAACAAATAAAGACAGTGTATTTCAACTGAAAGTGGCTGATCTCTATAATATGCAGTGCTATGAAAAATGAAAAAAGGCACACCTCCCCCAGCTTAATATATATGATACACACACACACACACACACACACACACACACAGACATAAGATGAGACTGACCAAATCAAAATCTCAATTCCTAACCTGAGAACCTAGAAAAGAGTCCCTGCTCTCCCCAAGCCTCCCTCCCCCACAAACAGCTAACGAGACTTTATGGAAACTTGGCAAGTGCTTCTGGAATCAATTTGGGTCTTTCAACTTTGTTCTTTTTTTCCCTCATTTCTTGTCTGGATTATACAAATGTGAAAGCCTTTTTGAGGTTTCCTTTAAGGTAAAATTTTAAATGCATTCTGTCTTGCAAAAATGTAATTACAACTGAATAACTAAGAATTAAAGTATGTTGGATTTAATATTGCAATCCAATGTCGACTTACCATTTACTTATATCACTCTTAAGTGATTTCTCCTGTTAAATGCTCTGCAGGAGTCTTCACCATTGGAAGGGAGCTGTCAAATATTTCAGCATTACTAGTGCCTCTGTTCACCACTCACTTCTAAAACAAAATGCAGTTATTCTGAACTTGGGATTCTGTGAAGGATGTTTCTAACAGACAGATGCCCTCCTACGTAATTCTTAGTTTCTCCCTGACTGGTCACTAAAATGAATCTGTAAACTAAATGGTCATTTTATGACAACTGGATGTTCCAAGTACATTACTGAATTTGGACTCCTCTGAAGAGCTGGGAAGGGGAAAATTTGTCCCACAGGGAACATACAAGCTCATATTCAAATGCCCAGTAGGACAAATGTACACAATCTATTAAAAAGCATAATATGGCCCAGCCGGTGTGGCTCAGTGGTTGAGCGTCGACTCATGCACCAGGAGGTCGCCAGTTCGATTCCCGGTCAGGGCACATGCCCAGGTTGTGGGCCCGATCCCCAGTGGGGGCATGCAGGAGGCGGCCAATCGATGTTCTCTCTCATCGATGTTTCTATCTCTCTCTCTCCTTTCCTCTCTCTAAAATCAATAAAGAAAAAATATTTCAAAAAATAAAAATAAATAAAAAGCATAACATGTCCATTGAGGTGACCAACCTACTAAGTGTGAATGATGCCTCCAGGCCTGCCAACGCGGGTGTTTATTAGTACCTAAGCCTTATTTTGAAAGTGCGATGAAATAAAGGGCCAAAGCCATACACGCCTTAGCATTTTTGAGGTTTCTCTGAAAAGAGCTATAAACGCAGGAGGTGGTGCGGTTGGTCACAAGTTTCCATATTTTTCAACCTTTTAATTAAATACAGATACAGAACACACCATAAAAATCAAGATTTAGTTCAATGAGTCTCCAGTTAAAAGTAAACAGAACTTGCCAACCACTTCTAGAAGCCTCTCCATGTGCCCCATCTCAATTTCAACCCCTTTCCATTCACTCAGAAATAACCACAACTTGCGTTTCCATAGTATCAATCCCCAGAGGTCCCGTAGTTGTAAGATGCTGTGGTTCAGTCGTTATTTTCACCATTAAAATATTGTGTAGTAAATTGAAATTTTTGAAAGGATTATTTATACCTTTCCATTTCACAGCTATCCACTATTAATAAATACGTTCACTAGTGTATTTGTTAATATCTGGCCTCTTCTCCCCACCCCCCCAAATTTTTTCCAGCGTGTGGGGTGGAACATGTGCTAAGAAGTTGCCTCCACTAGGCGGCACTACATTCTTTAATGTTCTCCAATAGCTGGGAAGACAGAATTGAATGTAGCTGGGGAATCAATGCATTTCTATGAATGAAGTTACAGATGAACACATGGGAAAGCCACTGAATGACTTCTTTACCTTAATACATATCACAAAGAAGATCCACTGTCTTAAATTCAATCCCCGAAGGGGCCCAGAAGTTCTGGTGAGTGGCGGACTCAGCAAGAGTGAACCTGTATTTCAACAACTACTTTTCGACTAACAACCGAAGTCCGTGAAATCAAGGGAGGGAGGGGGCAAGAACATTTGGAACAGACAAAGGGGCCCTGTTTCCAAGTCTAAATGAAATACAGCTGGTTTACAGCTGTGCTACCTCCCTCACTGTAAGTCAAGTCACAAAGCAGAATGAAACTTTCAGTGGTCACCACTATGATTTTCAGGAATTCCGAGCATCCCCAGGGGCTCTGAGGTGATCAATTATTTGCTTTCTGGACTCCATTTTTCAACCCATATACACTGTACAACTCGGCAGAGGGACAAATTTCCAGTGTGAATTTACACGATCTCATGCGTATAGCATCTACTTTTACTCCAGTGTTTGTTTCTTGCTTCTGTTTTTCAGATTTAAAAATCTCTGAGTAATAGAACTATGAACTCTTTTAATTGCAGAGATTTGAGGGAGTTTTTCTTAGATGAAATTTGCTCCTTTTGTGATTCACAGCTATTTGCATTTCTCTGGTCTGATAAATCTCCGAGTAACAGGCAGGTCCAGATGCCAAGCGTGTGTTAGAAACAGGAGGACCTCATGCATACGCATGGGGTATTTCTAGTTCAAAATTGGCCTCGGATCAGACCAAAAGGCCAGCAACTGTGCCCAAGTGTCAATGAAGAGTGTCAGCTGGAATGAGTTCACATTTTAAGTGTCCACTGCCCTGTAAATTTTCACCTTGGCTTTATAAGATTAGCTCAATCGAGTAAAGGAGTTTTGTGGTGTATGTCATTTTAGTTCTATCATTTTTTTGTGCCTTAGACTTATTCCTTAAAATGCAAATTCTCTGATTTGGAAAATTCAATGGAGGTAAATAAATCTGAGAATAGGGTGGACTACTTCCTATAGCCTTTTTTTTTTTTTTTTTTAAAGTATTGATACCACCTACCGGCAAATAGGCAGCCATCAGTTCAGCTTCAGATTCAGTGAACAGGACAGAATAGTTTTAAAAATGTGGGCTTTTAAACCAAACTGTATCAGAATCAGGAAGTGGTTTTGGCAATTTTTTTACTCCTTAATGTTGCTTCCAGACCATGATTCCTCTGTCCTCCTGGAAAAAAGTCTTGTTTGTTCCCTTGTTCTATCTGTCCTCATCTCCAACACCAACTGATCTGGTCACTTCCTCATATCCACTGATGACTTCATTCCTTGGCTCACAGAATCCATATCAAATCCCACCATCATCCTGTGACCTCAGTGTTTGTGACATGACTCATCCGACTTGTTATTCCCACAGTTCCTTGATAAACTCATCTCAGGTCATCTTGATGGACCCTCTCTTCAACCACCTCTACCCCGGGCTAAACTCTGGCCTCATCACCAAAGATGAAATGTCCACGTACAAAGGCCCAGATTCCAATCACACCCTCTCATCCTTCCCTCTCTCACTGGCTTGTCTTCACTAGACCTGCTCTTGAATCTTTCAAGCCCTCTCCCCTCCAACTCCTTTATTTTCTCCCCACCCATCATAGCTAGCCTGTCTTCCCCTTCATCTACATTCAGGTAAGACCATGTGAATAATCATTTCTAACCACTATCTTCCTATATTCTTGATGACCTTGCCTCCTCATCCTTTGGCTATACCCAGCTGGCAAAGTCCCAAATCAGGGTTAAGCGCCCATTCTGATTTGCCAAGACTAAACACCCTGCTGGCGAAAACCATCCCACTGTGCAGGAGAATACCACTACAAATCTATGGTATTCACTCTCAGGTGGGCTCTCAACACTGCCCAGGAAATCTTTATATGTGTGGTCTGTCAACTCTGTAGCTTCAGTAGAAGATAATTCCTCCCAGCACAAGCCCATGCGCAACATAAGTAGGAATTCAATGTATTATTTTCTGTTTGGACATTAAAAGCTAATACCAGCACCTTGAATTCCACCATCTCAGGACCTCTCATTGACTCCATGCCATCAGGTATCCTTCCATTCATCTGTAGCTTTCACCTCTTTCTCTATTTTCAACTGGTTCTTTCACTTCTTTAAAAAAAATACAAAAAACAATCCACACAAATCCTATGCCCTCTCTACCTAGTATCACTTCTTTTTTTTTTCTTTTTTCTTTTTTTTTATCACAGAGATTAAAAAAGAGAGAAAAAGTCTTCATTAAATATCCCACTTCCTCTCAGCTCAACTCATTACCCCACCACTCTATTTAATCAAGCCTTTCCGTTCCGCCAGTGACCTTCCAGGGGAATGTTCAATTCTTTCATTTCCAGAAACCGTGTTTCTGCCTGTCAGCAGCGTTCAACATCACACATCACTTTCTTCTTCTTGGAAAGTTCTTTCGTCCTCACCCACCAACCTCCTTCTGCCTGCCCTGGTTTCCCTCCTGCCTCTGTGGCCACCCTCATCCCTTAAATGTGAGTCACAGGTTAACTTTATCTTCTACATTCTTTCTCTGGATAGCTTCCATCACTCCTATGGCTGCAGTTACTATTATATGCAGGTTTTTAAAGTCCCACCAGATCTCCTTCCTGAGTTCTCTACCTGTATGTCCATTTACCTACCAGGCATCTCACATGTGTGTCCCAAAAGCACCATGATCTCAACATGTCCAAACACAACCCCTACCTTCTCCCCCAAAATGTTTCTCTTCCTGTACTCCCTACCCTGATGAATAGCACCATCAACTCATCCATTTATTATACTCCACATCTGGCTATTACCTTTACTTCTCCATATCTCTCACATCTTATTCAGTCAGTTCTAAGATCCATCAATTCGACCTCATAACCATCACATCCATGCCTTCTTCAGCATCTCCACAGCTACACTCCTACTTCGGCCTATGGCTAATTCATTACTGGATCAGTGAAACCACCTCTGAGTGGTCTTTCTACCCACCCCCTCTTTCTGTCAACTCAAATTACTTTCTATATTACAGCGGAATGCTCTTTCAAAAGTGCATATCCAATTAGACCTCTCCTTGAGAGCCTCCCATTACCCACAGGATAAACTCCAAACCCCTTACCTAGCAAAAACTTGGTCCACCTTTCCATTATCATTTCTTACTATTCTGATCTCATACCCTCCCATCAGGTTACAGGGAAATGCTTGTAAAGTAATACAGTTTAATGGCTGATCGATGAGTTTTGGTGTCAGATAGACATGTGTTAAAAATCTAGCCCTGCCACTTACCAGTTTGTGATCATGGACAAGTCACCTGTTCTGAGAGCACCACATGATTCTCTCTTTCGGAACACTTACTGCCCTACATCATCTTGTAAGTCCTCTTTACTAAGTCCATCTATTTCACTGGCTGTCCTTGAATTTCTAGCACACAGAAGGCCACCAATCCTCATTCTGCATATGAGTAAATGATGAGAGTGAATGAATCTTTCCAGTGCCAGGAAGCTCAATTCTTCCAAAGATTCTATCTTTGCATCTGGTTGTTATGAAGTTCTTCATATAAGGCATCCAGAGCCTTCTAATCCTCCCACAATCATGTTAGACTCATATAGAGTTTCTAGGCCTGTACTTTGGTGTTTTTAGATTTTTCTTCACTTGAAATCTCCATCAATGACACTTGTATGTCAAGTGCACATTTAAGAACATACGCATTTACACTCTTGTGTACACATGGGTGAGAAAGTATAGCAGCTCAATGGAAACATGTAGACATTAGTTGATGGTACAAGTGTGCACTGTGTATCCACTTTTGTGTAAACTATGCTTACCCACTTTGTCCTAATATGGAACTGGAAGCTTTCTGATATCGCCATCAAGGACACTCCAAACTCCTACTACATCTCAGAGTATGAGAGCCAGGGAGTGAATGAGTCAGCCTGGTCGTAGTTTTCACACACCCAACGGGGTCAAAGTCAGCTGCAGGGTCAAGTTCAGAAAATGAGAGTAATAAGGCTGGCACAAGAGCAGGTGGGGAACCAGTGAAGAAGATCCTGGGAACCATGACAAACCATCCTGTGATAACCACGGCTGACTGTTATCAGTTGGGTTACACTGCTTTGTAGGCCTGACATGGAACAGATGAGAAGGGTTTGGCTTCTGGTTCTTTGCAGGAGTTCACAGGCCTCTTGGAAAGTCCACAACGCCCTAGAATAGCACCCACAGCCTCCAGGGCCACTCTGATTGGCACCCTACAGTGCAGACGGAGAACAGCCATCCATGTCTCCACATCAGGACCAGCTCTCTGGGGCTCCCAGACCAGGGCCCATAACAAGCCCTTTCTTTATACCATTTCTCATCCCTACCTCCTTAAAGGGAGGCAGAAAATGGGAAAAATACTGACCTCACAGCGTGAGACATTACAAAGCAGCAGCTTCTGCAGTGAGCCAAGCATTTACCAAGAGAAGAACAATGCAACCAGACGCTGTTATGGATTGCTGGCAACTGGGACTGAAATCTGACCATTTATTCTATAGATGTGATTTACACATCTCACCCCAATTCATTAAGGCAAGCTGAGAGAGGGCAATCTTTTAATGCTGTGAAGATCTCTTAGCTCTCAACAAATCGAGCCTCGGCAGCCACATGGTGGTTTTTCTTTCACTTCCTATGGGAAAACTTCCGGGGAAATCTGGGTCTACTACTGGATTTATAGCAATGACCAATTTCTAACTTGGCTTTATCTGATCCGCTCAGGAAAATGTTTGCAGCCGCTATGGGCAGTCCTGTTAAATTGTGCAGACCTGCAATCATTTTTGAAAAAGCACTCAACCATCAAAGATTTGATTTGGTCTGCTTAGTCTGTGCTGACCTCACTGCATTTTGCAAGGCCAGGGCCTCTGTATCCCAACCGACCACTGAAGCCTTCCAGCTGTGTCTTGCATTGCATTTTCCCAAGTACTTCCATGTCTCCTCTCTCAAGCTACTGCAAGAACAGCTATTGTGATGTCCTCATCAAGGACGAGGAGACTCAAACATGAGAAGATCTTGTGACAAGACCTTGAAGCTGCTGGATAAAATCAGGACTCATGCCTGGTAGAGTCACCCCACCTCATGACACTAACTTCCCACACACACATGCCCCAGGCAAGAATCAAGTCATTGAGGCCAAGAGGAAGACCCATGGTTTCCTTTCACCGTGTCCTGATTTATGTTAAGCATGGACACTATGGCCATGGGCAAATAAACATGGATTTTGCCATGGATGAAATAAATGGTGTGCTGGTAGTCAGGCCTTCCATCTGTGCTGGGGAAAGAGAGCAGATGTTCCTTGTCAGCCCCTCCTCGCTTCCTCTGCCCCTGCTTTTCCCAGATTCTGCAGCTGGATCCACCAGCGTCCCAACCCTCAGGCTCAGTCCTACCCAATGCCTGAGCCAGTGCAGACCGTAGCGGGAAGAGTGTCCAAAACTAAGAGGCTCGTCCTGTTCTTCCCTTTTGTCTGGGCTACCTTGGCTGCCTATTCGATTCTGTAAACAACCCTGGCCCCAGATCCAGACTTGATGGAGATTCATGCTGTCCCTCCTCTGTGGTTCTGTCTAGTACACTGCCTACTACTCTGCTCTCTTTCTCAGATGGGCACCCTCATTGCCTCTGTGATCCTCAGCTTTTATTAGTTCTCTTTTCCTGGATTGGACAGACCTGGCTCCAGATGGCCAGTTGCCCTCTCCCTGTTGGCAGCCCCTGCCCCTCTGACCAGACACTCCATTGACTGCCAGTTCTTTTATTGTAACCAAGACTGTTGCTCCCTTGGCCAGTGGGCACCAGCTGCATATTCAAATTCAGCCCCTGGGGCTAGACCAGTTACCCCTAGTTCACATGTGGCTTTTACTCAGATCCCTCCTAGACAACCAACTGCATTGGGACTTATTCCTAATGCCTTACATCTAGTTTCTTCCAGATGTACCAGGATTTGCTTTAAGAAAATATAATATAAACAGCAATGGCAGCAGATAATTATTACTATTATATAGGATGCTGCATTTATAAAAACTGACTACAGTTTTTTAAAATGTGGTAACTTTCCAACATGTGTTGGAAATATGATTTAAGTTACATAAAAACCCAGTTTATAAAACTGTTTTGATCCTATCACCCTTTCACTGCCCAATACCCACTTCATGCCCTCACTTTCCTCTTTGCCAGATTTTCGATGCCACAATCAATAACTATACCCACACTCTTCTGAACGCCCAGATCAGATGAAATCCAACATTTTGCCTATTTGTACCTGTACATATTCCATTGAAAATGCTGGAGAAAAACAAGGGACCACGTTGTCTGTTTTTGCTTTCAGTTCATGACCTCAAATCCCAGGGGAGGCCTCAGAGGGATCCAGAAATCGGACTGTATTTCCCTAGACTAATTACTCATGAACTCTCCTCAAACTTCCAACACGTCTTCCCCTTCCTCATTGCCAGCAGATGACTTTGCTCCCCAGTTCACTGAGAAAACAGAAGCAGTCAGAAGGGGTCATCCACATGCTGCCATCACATAAATTTCTTAAATTCCAGGTCACCACTACTCATGGGTCCCAGAGGCTCTGCCATCACTCTCCTATAAGGACAGTCCATTTGTGCTCTCAGGGACATCCTCAGTCAAAGATGTCCTGCTAGAAATTGTCTCCTCTCTCTCCCACCTCATCAACTTTTCCCAGTCTCTGGATCATTCTCAACGGCACTCAAATATGCTCTAATGTCTCTAAAAGCCACCTCCTTTGAGCCCATGTTACCCTTCATCTATGCAAAATTCTCTTTTTTCCCTTTATAGCAAAATTCCTTGAAAGAGTCAACATTCTTGCTGTCCCCTGTCCCTCTCGTCTTACTCTCATGAAAATCCAACCCATCCAGTGTTCACCTCCACCTTTCCACCAAAACAGGACCTCTAGTCCAGGGCACCAGTGACCTCCACACTGCAAAATCCAGTGGTCAAAATCCGGGCCTCAAATGTCTTGGCATATCGGCAACAGCTGCCAAAGATGATCACTCCCTCTTTCTTAAGGTCACCACTTCTCTTAGTTCTCTGCCTAATTCACTGCTCACCCATTCTTTGTTTATTTGCTAGTTCCTCATCATCTCCCCCAAGAGTCCAAAGCTCCATTCTCAGACCTCTTCTCTATTTACCTTCACCTCCTCAGTGGTCTCACCCAACCTCTGGCTTGAAATACCATGCACTTGTTGATGACTCCCATCTTTATGCCACCAGCCCACACCTTCCTTTGAACTCCAGACTTGTGCATCTAACTGTCCACTGGAGACTTCCACTTGGGTATCAAACAGGCATCTCTAATTTAACATTTCTAAGACGGAGTTTCTATTTTCCCTCCAAAATACATCTTCCCATAGTCATCTCCATTTCATTAAAGTGAGACTCCATCCCACTAACTGCATATGCCAAAACCCGTGGAGCATCCTTGACTTCTTTCTCTCGTGTTCCACTTCCACTCAACAAGAAAATCCCTTGAGCAGTACCATTAAAATATATCCATCATTCACCATCTCCCCTGCTACTATGTTGGTCCAAGTAGGTTTCATCCGTCTCTGGAAGGACCACAATCCTCCCATTGGTTCCCTCTTCCACCCTTGCCCTCCTCCTAAGCAATTTCATCAAAGCAGACCGTGTATTCCTTTTAAAAGGTCAGATTGTGTTCCAAGCCCTCCAATGGATTGTCATCTCACCTAAAACAAAAGCCAAAATCCGTACCCGGTATCTAGATGACTATGTAATCAACCTTGGCCTCCAGCTTTGATCACATCTCCTACCACTCTCCTTCACCCTCTCTATTCCTGCCACACTGGCTTTCCTGCTGCTTCTTGAACACATCAAGCTCTCAGCTCAGGGCCAATGCCCTTGCTGTGGCTTCTGCCAGGAACGTGCTTCCCCTGGACATCCACACGGCTTACTCCTTTGAGTTTTGTCACAGCTCAAACATTATCTTGTTAGTAAGGCTCTCCCTGTCCATCCTATAATGGTACCCCCACTCCCTAGCCACAATCCTCCCCACACACACACACACACTACAAACCAACAGCATATATTCACCTCTCTATTTGTAAATTGTTCTTCTTTCTATGCACATTCACTTGTCCATTTGTAAACTGCCCCGCCCAAGAACACAAGCTCCATGAAGGCAGAGACTGTGTTGCATTTACTACGACATCCTCAGCACCCACAAATGTGTCTACCACACAGGAGGTGCTCTAAAACACTCGCTGAGCTACATAAACTCGGGCTCACTTGTGTACTGATCACACTTGGTTTCACAGCTTTAAGTTGTGAAATTTAAGTTAAAAATGAATTTCATTACTGAAACTTTCCATTTTTGCAAATAAATCAGAGGGTCAGTGGTTTTTGTGCTCCTCATTTTATAATTGAGTAATGTCAAAGATAGAGTCCACATCGTCCTGCACATGAGGGACATGTACATTTTGTTGGCACAAAAGGGGAAATCCATGGCATTACGAAAAATAACAGTCACCTTAACAGGCAGGAAGGAAAACACGGTGTATAACTTTGGATGGGGCCGGTTTATAGCCAAGTAATGGCTGGCCCAGAACCCAAGGCAGACTTCCCAATGACACTGGAACCAGGAGGCGAGGATGGGAGTCCTGCTGTCTCAGGCAATTCCTCAGCCCAGCTACATTTCAGGTGACTTCATTTTGATGTGAAGTAACATTGGGGCAAGGTTCTACCACACAGCCAATACCCTCGGTGCTTGGGAGAAGTATTTCAGCAAACATACCATGATTTCAAAATCATGGAGATGTCTAGATGTTAGAGGTCACCCAGCTCACTTCACCAGATGCGTCAGTTACCTCTTCCGCCTACAGAGCAAGTATCGTTCTGTCTCGGCATCCTGGGACAGCATCCCCTGATGTAGTTAGTTCCAGCTCTAAATGGAGAGGACTTTTCCCTCATTTTGTGTTAACAGCTGCCTCCCAGAAACTGATACCCACCGTTCTGGGTTTTCATGCTGCTCTCAGGGCCGGTTGAACATGGGTGCTTCCAGCGCTAAATTCAATGGAGGGAACACGGGCTTTAAATCCTGCTACTTCCCAGGCAGGCAACCAAACTGGGGTTCTGGAAACAGAAAACACCAACTGCCCTTGACATGGTGATTCTAATTCTGGCCACTTTATTTTTTATTAAGTTTTTTTTCCCCTTTATTGATTTTAGAGAGAGAGGAAGGGAGAGGGGGAGAGAGAGAGAAACATCGATGAGAGAGAACATCAACTGGCTGCCTCCTGCATGCCCCCCACTGGGGATCGGGCCCACAACCTGGGCATGTGCCCTGACCAGGAATCAAACTGGCGACCTCTTGGTGCAGGGGTTGACGCTCAACCGCTGAGCCACACCGGCCGGACTAATTCTGGCCACTTTATTCTAAGAACCCCCCACATTCCTCCACTACAGAGGCTGCAAAGTAATCAATTCACCTTCCCAGACTTTTTTGAGCTGGGTGATCATGTGACCTGGGCTGCAGGAGGTGTGACTTCCTGGTGCCTCTGGGAAGGCTGGAGGCTGGCGGGTGGCAGCCTCCCTAAGAAATGAGGAACATCAACAGCTCCTTTTGCCCTCAGTGGGCAGTCCCCTTATCCCAAGAGCCTCCGCAACTGTCCCAGTTTCTTCTTCCATGAAACTAAAAAACCCCTTAAGCTATTTCTCAGGTTTTCTGGGACTCACAGCTGAATATACTCCTAACTAACCATTCTATAACCAATTAAAATTATATTTAAGATGAGTTTGTAACAGCATAAGGAACTGTTCATCTAAGGGTTAAATGAAAACGCCCAAAGTAAAATGCGTATGGAATACCTATAATTACAACTATAAAATCTGGTTCAATTCCCTGTCAGGGCACATGCCCAGGTTGTGGGCCAAATCCCCAGTGGGGGGCATGCAGGAGACGGCCAATCGATGTTCTCTTTCATCGATGTTTCTATCTATCTCTCCGTCTCCCTTCCTCTCTCTCTAATAATCAATAAAGAAAAAAAGAAAAGAAAATCCCCAGATTTGTCTGGTGTTGAGATCACAGGCATTTTTTTTTCTTTGAAAATGTTAGGATATTGAGTGTCAGGCTCCATGCTAAGCACTTTGAGAGTATTTCATTCTTTTTACTTTTTTGTACATTTCACATTTTGTTTAGAATGAAAACATATTTAAGAAAATTAGGAATCCGTTGTCTTGTAAAATCTAAAGGGAAAAAAAAAAATCAACCGATTAATGATTTGGGTAAAACCCACAAGTAAACCTTGCCAGTCCTCTCTGCCCCACCAACATTACCATCTGATGTGTCAGCTAACCAGGCAAATGTGCACTGGAAGTGACGCAAGACTGACAAATTCACCTCAACCACAAAAAAGTTCAACATTAACTGCTTGATTCCATGACTACTCCATAAAGAACAGCGACTGTTGAAAAAACGAGGGGGAACGAGCGCGTTCTATGATTTCAGCATTAGAATGGTAGGCTGCTGTTGGGCAGATAAACATTATTTTGGAGGAAGAAGCTATTGAAATGCAGAGCCATTCAAATCCAAACTGACAGTACGGCTTGGAGTTAATTAACTGAACTCCAATTGTGTGTAAACTGAATTTTAAAATATAATCAAAATATGTAGATGATCCTATTTCCGACCCGCTGTGATGCCATGCTGACTATCTTATTTCCTTGATTCCATGTTCCGTCTCATGAAAGCAACGGCAGGAGGTTGTCATGGAGTTTCTCCTGTGATGTGGTGACACAGACACCAACACCCGGGCAGGTGAAGATTTCTGCCTGACTCAGGGTAAAGCAGGAAACTTGGCTCCATCATTCAGCCCCCCACCACCCCCCGAGGAAACAAGCCAAGTGGTTTTGGCAACAGCAATGCCTACAGCTCAGCCATCCAATTCAGCTGTCAGAGCTGGGCTGCGAGCTGTCATTCTCTGGAGCTGCCTGGGAGAAGGAGGGGCTTTGAGGGTGTCCAGAAGAGCTGTTATGTGAAGGTCTTTGATTTTCTTTGGATTCCAAGGGCTTGGTCTGGGACACAGCCATGGGGCTTCAAGCACCAAAGAGTACATTCATGGCCACTGCCTTCGTTTAGAGACCCGTTAACCTTATTTACTTCTTGAACTCCCAAGGAGCACAGATCCATCAAGTGAAGATACTAAGAATTCCAAGCCGCTGTCTCTATTTCCTCTTCCCACCGAGTTTGCTACGGGAGGGAGAAGCAGGGTGACGGACGGGGGATGGGGCCTGTGGTGCCCACTCCCTCGTGTTGGCGCTAGGTTGCTTCCATGCCTTCTGCGTCCTTCCCACGCAGCTCATAGACACACCTCAGCACCTGCACCAAGCCGAGCTGGTGAGACAACTACATGGGATGTGTCCAGTTGCAGAGCTTTGTGAAGCCGTCCAGGCCTCCTTGGCAAATCACCAGCATTTTAGGAGATGAGTCAAAATCATCTCCAAGGTAATCCTCTCTGTGGCTCGGCTCCAGATGATTTTGAGGGCTGCAGGGCTTGCATAACACACGTGCCCAGAAATGACGTTCAGCAAGATGACATCAGCAAGGACGGGGCCACTGTTCACCAGAGGGGAGCCAGTCTGGGCAACAGCAATTTGATTCCGGCTCTGTCCTGACCTCTGGCCTCAGTTCTGAGCACCAGATTTCAGATGAGTTTTCCCTACTCTCATCCATCCCATTCCCAGAGCCGGGAGCCCTGACCCTAAATCCCAGGCCTGTGGCTGAGGTCCGGCACCCTGCAGACAGGCCTCCAGAGGCTGTTGGCTTGAGCTTGCTTTTCTCTTTCTTTCCTTCTTTTTTTTAAGTAAAGCAAAAAGGGTTTATTTTTATGAAACATTCCCTGTGTTGGCCATCCATATGTGCTACCTTCCACCCCTTTCTACTGTTCAAGCCCGTTTTAGCTCAGTTACCTGGAACCTTGAAGAGGTCATGGTAACCTCCACATTTCCACGCAATACACTGGTGTTTCTGTTTCTTGATGCTCAGTTTCAGATCTTGACCACGGACTTCCTCCTAGGCAGATTGCTCTCTCACCCTGCTGCATGCTGGACCCTCGGTTCTCCACCACCCTGGAGATTCCCTTCCCCTCTCTCGTGTCTGAGCTTGCTTTTAAGGAGCTCCTTTCTCCCATTGGGACTTCCAGCCCCAATTGGTGCTAAACTTTAAGGACAACAGTCTTGCCTGCTGCGCTGACTTTTTCTGGGGAAGCGGAGTGTGTTCCCCAGAGTCGGCCCCATTATCTGGCTTTCTTGCCCTGCCCACCATATCCCCCGCCACCTCACAGTCCTGCTGTTATTCACCAGACAGGGCTACTTTAAAAGTTACTGCTGTAAACGGCCTGAGTTCTCAAGGTTCATTCTCCATCTCTGACTCATCACAGGCGCCGACACATAAGCCAATTGTCCGTTCCAAGGCTTTGGGTCCTAAAATGTCATTCTTCCCTCCAAGGCAGTTAGAATCCCCTATTAAAGAATACAGAGTCTCTACTAACTGCAAAAGGAAAAACTGTATCGAATGCTCTTCCTTACAAGTGTTTAGGAAATAAAAGCTTATTAGATGTGCAGAAATCAACAACAACAACAATTCTCCAGACTTAAAGATTCCATTTTGAGCAAATACAAAGATAAAACCAAGGTGACAGATGAACTTCATCTCAAGTACTACTGCTACTCAGTTGATCGTAGTAGCTACCCAGAGCACTGTGTTAAGAAGGATCCTGAGGCCAAATCTGAGCTGAGTGAGCAATAATTCCACGATGAATTAGTGATAGGATCAAAGAGTGGCAGCACAGGAGCCATTCATCTGCCAAACCTGGGTGGTCATTTGCATGGGCTTTGGGGCTAGATCTGAGTTCAAATCTGACTCAGCTACCTGGTCCTAAGCCAGTGTTTCACCTCTTTAAATTAACATTTCCTCATCTATTAAAACAGTGATAATACCACGCTAACAGAGTACTGATGTTTCCGTGCCATTTCCGCAAAGCACGTACCATAATGTGTAGTACATATTAAATGCCTAATAAACAGGAATTCTTATGATATTACTTTTTTTGTTTTTACCTCACCTGAGGACATTTTTGCATTTATCTTCAGATAGAGCGGGAGGGAGAGAGGGAGGGAAAGAGAGAGAGAAACATCAATGTGTGAGAGAGACACATCGAGTGGTTGCCACCCAGACGACCCCAACCAGGGCCGGGGACAAACTGCAACCGAGGTATGTGCCCTTAGCGGGAACCGAACCCGGGTCTCTCCCGTCCACAGTCCGACGCTCTAACCGCTGAGCCAAACCGGCCAGGGCTTATGATATTACTTTAACTCTAAACTCCGTTCTCAAATGTAGGCCCTGACATATGCTCGTCTGACTCAAAGGTTTGTTTATGTTGATTCCCACTCTCTTTTCAAATCAATAAATCTCAGCCTGGTGTGTAGGAGACTCTGAGTAACATTCAGTTGATGACAAATACAGCAGATCTGTCCAGCAGTCTCTTCACCAATAGCACATTCTGTGTAGGCAGGCAGGGGACTCTGAGTGGTTCCAGCCTGAGTTCTCAGCCTTCTCTAAAAATAAGCTCACAGACTGAGTCACCCCTTTATTCCCAGGCTCCTCTGAAAGTTGAACAGGATATCACAATGTCCAGAAATAGCCTTCACATTCCAACCCCAAATTGGCTTCCATCGGCTCTAAGGCTTTCAGCTGAAGTTGGTTACGATGCTGCTTCTGGGGTTCAGTATAAAGAGAGTGATCGAAGCGATTTTAAAAGCTAAAGTTGATCGCTGCATGGAAGAACCAGAGAGGCCACCTCAGAAGCCTTCAGAAAAGAACCAGCACTGGCAGTGGTGGGAGCCTGGGTGGGGACCCAGGGACCTGGAGCGCCCCCTGCCTCATCTTGCCACCAGAGCTGTCTCCGATCAACCACGGGTCTTCAGAGGCTCCGGCCACCCACGGGACCAAGTCCTGGGTCACCTGGCCTTCTAGCCTCATTTCTCAGCATGCTTTACCAGCACCCAACTCCTTGTGGTTTCCTGACACTGCTCTGCGCCCTCACAGCCTGGTGCCTTTGTCCACGCTGCTCCTTTGGCCTGAAACTCGGAACAAAGAATACTCTCACCCTGGCCACCCTCCTCAGTCTTAGGCTACTTTTTGTCCCCTTGGGGAAGACAGGAGGGTCCGGGATTGGGCCCTGGAGCAGGGCAAAGGGATCAGTGAGTCTTTGAGGCTCGGGGTGCAGAGCCCACACTGTGGGGACCCAGAGGAGAAATGGAGTCCCACAGGGCAGGTACATTGGAGGCAGCAAAGAGCACTAGGTAGAGACGCAGAGGGTGCAGCCCACCTGAGCATGGACGAATCACTGAGCTGAGCTTGTTTCCCCCACAAGAAAACGCAGAAAACAATACTTCTGCTCACTGGTGCCCCAAGGAGGTAACGGAAGCGAGAGAATTCTGTAAACTCTAAATAGCCATGAACCCACCCAGAATGCTTTGTTCACTATTGATGGTGACTAGGGGGACAGCACAGTCACCCCGATGGTGGCTGAGCAGACGTTCTGAGCTCCTGTGATGTAGTTTACAGCTTTTCCTCTCTTTTTAACTGGCTTTGAAGGGGAGGGAATGTTTAAGCTTTCTTCATCACACCTTAGTGTGAAATGCTGTTCTGGGTCTTTCCAGATAGCAGGCTTTGACTGGAGACACAGGGTTATGGGATACTGAGGGTCATGGGTGCTAAAAGGAAGTCTAGGTGTGAAAAAGGGGCAGGTTTGAAGCATAAAGGGCAAACGGCACCCACCACTTATGGGTCCTTGGGCTACTTCCCTTGGACACAATTTCTACTGTCATGGCCAGAAGCAGAGTAGGGTACAAATGGCCACGGCTGTGAGATGCAGGTACCAGCTGACAACACGCAGAGATCCTGTTATGGGCTGAACTGTGTCCCTCCAAAAAAGACATATTGAAGTCCTAACCCCCAGGACCTCAGAACATTACATTATCTGGAGACAGGGCCTTTAGACAGTTAATGAGTCAAAATTACGTCATTAGGGTTCCCTACTCCAATATGACTGGTATACGAATAAAAAGAGAGAATTTGGACACAGAGACACACACACAGAAGATGGTATGAAGAGACACAGGGAGAAGATGTCCATCAAAAGTCAAGAAGAGGCCCTGGCCGGTTTGGCTCAGCGGTTAGAGCGTCGGCCTGCGGTCCAGAGAGACCCGGGTTCGGTTTCCGCTAAGGGCATGTACCTTGGTTGCAGTTTGTCCCCGGCCCTGGTTGGGTCGTGTGGGTGGCAGCCACTCGATGTGTCCCTTTCACGTCGATGTTTCTCTCTCTCTCTCTTCCTCTCTCTCCCTCCCACTCTATCTGAACAAAAAATGGAAAAATGTCCTCAGGTGAGGATTAAAAAAAAAAAGTCAAGGAGAGAGGCCTGGAGCAGATCCTTCCTCACAGCCCTCAGAAAAACAATCCCGCTCACACCCGACCGTGGACTTCCAGCCCCCCGAACCCGGAGACAAGCCATCCCTGCGTCCAGGCCCCCAGCCTGCGGCATTCCGTTACGCAGCCCAGGGAAACCAGCGGGGCCTTCACAGCCATCCCGGGGACGGAACTGGGGAAGCCACGACAGTCCACACTGGGGAGGACACCGAGATGTGGTTTGGTACAAACCACAGGGGCAAAGTCCACACCGCACATTTTGGAACCTGGTGACCTTCATTTCCAGAGGGAACTAAATGAGAGATGGCGCATTTTTGCTTGTCATTTTTATTATGAAATTCACATGCAGCAAGAATGAACCCCCAGGCTTCCTGGCTCACGTGCCTGCCCCCTTCCATGGTGGTCCAGAGCAAGGTGTGCAGGGGGCTGGGAAGGCTTCTGCAGAGATGCTCATGGCCGGTACGTGCAGCGGGGTTATTGCTGGTCAAGGTCCTGCCTCCACCACTGCTCACCGCTGCTGCTGAGGTCACAGTGGGTGTTAGGCCCTCTCCCTGAGAAGAGAAGATCTCCCAGTTTCATTCTGTAGACCTCCAGGACCCGGCAAACCAGACTGAAAGCGCATACTCTAACATACTGGGGAGGCCTCAAGAACGGACTGGTCTCAAACTCAGTCCAAGCATCCAACAGCAGCCCCAGATAAAAAGGGTGAGGTTGGCAAAGCAATCGTTGCAACTCAACAAGCATTCATTGGGCATCTATGATGTACCTGCTTCTCTCTCTCCTCTTAAGCTCAGGGAAACCCCGAACGGGGGCTGGAAGCCTCCCTTCCCTTGCTAAGCTGAGTGGGAACTTACTAGGAGCCAAGGGACACAACCCAACTGGGAGAGTTTAGATGGGAAGGAATGAGAAAGAAAGAATCTGGAGAAATTTGCTAGGGGAGAGCCCCAAGAAGGAGGAGGTGGTAGATTCAAGCAAGGGAATGAAGAAAGCCTTTAAATCAACAACCTGGTTAAGAAAGAATTCAGGCAATCCAGGGAGAAGCCAGAATCCAGTGCGTCCAGTTACGGGTTATTTTCACTAGCCGAAATTTAGCTGGAAATTAGCATCATCTTCACTTACGAAATCTCACTGAAATTTAGCATCATCTTCACAAGCCTCGGGAATATCATTAGGCTCCATGACTTTGTCATAAATAGAAATCACAGATATTTTCATATCATCTTTCTGAATAGTTTTTGGAAATAACTCACAGTACCACTTACATTCATCAATAATTTGATATTGGAAAACGTAACCGAACTGCCGCTAGATTTTATTTAATACAATAATAATCAAGTAGTATGTCTGTTCTCTCACAATTTTCTAATATTTTACTGGCTGTCAGCATAATTGGTTATCCTTTTGTATATGTATATGTATATGTATATGTATATGTGCATGTGCATGTGCATGTGCATGTGCATGTGTATGTATTTTATTTTGTGCATTTTAGCATTGTTCTGAGTCCACAGGACTGCAGGGCTCCACGACACAAAACAAGAGAACCCTGCTTAAAGCCACTGAACAGGCTCGAGGCCACACAAAATTTATCGTGGGAGAATGCGACCAGCAGTGACAGAAATGACACAGTCCTTGTCTCCAGAAGCTTACAACCAAACGGGCAGAGAGAGCAAGCTCCACGCTCTGCCCCTCTCCTTTCCTTTCCGGTGGCGTATTCCCATCAAAACAACGGCAGCGCCTCCCCTAGCCCGCACGGCAGCTCTGCAGATTTAGGAAAAAACCCTTCCTCAAGACCCCTTTCTGGAAGCTGCTGGAAAATCACCCTAACTAATACTCAAAGCCACAGCAGCCCCGTGTGAATGGAGCAGTTACTACCCAGGCAGGCAAAGGCCTGACTGCAAAGAATCTCTGCACAGATATTAAGTAAAAGGGCGACTGACACACATGTGCAGCGCCCCCCCCTGCCCCCCCCACACACCCCAAACCCAAAGGCAGCTTCAGAGATCTTCCCAAGACAGGACTACAGAGGCTGCCACCTGTCAGTCAGGGTTGACACAAGAGATGAAAACCACTTGCCATAAAGCTGGGAGCTTTGCCCTTTTTGAGAAACTTGTATTTTCGTGGGAGATTCTGCAAAATAAAAAAAGCCTGCAAGGCCTAAAGGAATGAATCCCCACGGGTTCCCTAAGGAATCCCTAAAGATGAAAGTCAACACTGAAAGCAATGCATCTCTGCTGCTGAAAGTGTGGGAAATACATGTGGTCACACCCTTATGTTTTACTACGTCAGCAGTTCTCACAGCGTTTGTTTTGTCCCCCCGGGGAACATTTAGCAATGCCTGGAGACATTTTGGATGGTCACGAAGGGGCAGGGGCGATGCTACTTGTCTCTACTGGCCAGAGACCGGGGTACTGCTAAACATCTCACGATGCACAGGACAGCCTCCCCACACCGAGTCACGTGGTCTACAATGTCAGCAGTGCCACAGCTGAGAAGCTCCATGCAACATGGTCGGCTTCCTATTCTCCAAGCAGCTTCTCAGAAGTAGCCCAGCTAGAGACAGGCAGGGTCAGGCATACGTAAGACCAGAGGGAAAAGCCACCCATGTGCAGAGGGAGCAGCCACGGATGTCCACGCTGCTGCTCAGTCCAGCATGTCCACGTGGCCAGCCCAGTACTGTATTCTTTGGTTGTTTTTTTAAACCTGGTTTCACAATGAGGGCTCTGCTATCTCCCAAAACCTTGGGCAACTTGAAAATATTTACTAAGGCACCAAAGTCCCTTTGGAAATTTCCAGGAAGACACGAATCAAAATTGCGGCTGGCCCTTTTGAACGAGAAAGGGAATGGGGGCAGAAAGGAAATGCTGGATAATTCAGAGAAGCCAGAGTGGACCTTGCCACCGGAGGCCACCAGCAGCTTTTACCTGCGGTCATGCCATTTGCCAACGAAGGCCCTATGGGCTCCACTGACCCTTAGTGGACCTTGTGAGGTTACTGACCCTTGGTGAAGGGCTAACCGATGACGAATGACAATGTAGCTGGTCAAAAGCCACTCTTCAGTGGCTTCGTGCTCAGGCTCAGGGAATGGGGCGGCTGTGTTCTCTGACTCCCATTCTGACACTTCACCCTTAAAGTCCCCAGGGGAGCAGAATGAGGGTTCTGGCAATTTCTGGGGGCAAAGAAAAGTGACCTGGAGAATCAGTGGTGCTTTTTCTCTACCTTCTCAGTCCCTGTCACTAGGGGGGGAAAAACGCTTTTAAATGTAATGACTTGTGTCTAGATGGGACGAACCTTTACCTCTAAGAGACCAGATTTTCTGGTTTTCGAAAGAAAACAACCTGCAGTTAGCTTAGTCGGGAAGGATATTCTACAAGACAATTCCGCAGTAGCAAAACTCCCACGCGAGCTCTTTAGTAAACACAGGCGTCTCATCGTGGCAGCCCCGAAAGCAGTGCAGAGGGTGTCTGAGATGCTTCATTGCTGTGACTGCCAGCAAGGACACAACCGTTATTTCTTTAGCGGAAAGATTCCTAGAGCCGTAATGGCAAATAAAACCATAGAAGATAGGCTATCTAGCAAAGGTTGGCAAGGTTTTCCTTTTTTTTTTTTTTTTTTTTTAAATATGTTTTTATTGTTTGGGTTTTTTTTTTAGAGAGATAGATAGAAACATTGATCAGCTGCCTCCTGCATGCCCCCCACTGGACATCGAGCCCGCAACCTGGGCATGTGCCCCGACCAGGAATTGAACCCAGATCTCTCAGTCCATGGGACGATGCTCAATCCACTGAGCCACACCGGCCGGGCAAGATTTTTCCATAAAGGGTCAGATAGTCAGTATTTTAGGCTTTGCAGGCCATATGGTCTCTTGTGGCTACTCAGCGCTGCCGTTGTAGCATGAAGTCAACCACAGACAACACATAAACGAAGGGAAATGGCTGGTTGTGTTCCAATAAAACTTTATTTGTGGACACTGAAATCTGAATTTCATAAAATTTCCACATGTCCTAAAATAGTCTTAAAAATTTTTTTTCCCAACCACTCATCAACGTAACAGCCATGCGCTGCTCACAGGCAACTGTTCGCTGGCCCTTGGTCTAGACAGCACATTGGAATTTCCATTTGTTCTGAATCCTGAAGCTGCCATATAACATTGATTTTCCTTCTTGTCTCCTTGTGCTTCTGAGATCACACTAGTCAAATGGATCAACGAGAAAACAAACAAACAAGACCAATAAGTCAACCACCGCAGCACTCGCTACCAAAGCGTCCAGGCTGGGAATGAGCTGGCCGTAAGCCCCCCTTGCCTCATTTGCAACACGCCACGAGGCCCGTCTTGCTCACTGCAGAATAAGATACACGGCTTGCTGAAGGCCAGCATTCCAGTGGTATTTTTAAACTCACCCAGTGTGAACGATCTCCTTGTTTAGTCTTTGTAGTTTTATATTATCCCAAGGTTGGGCCAAGGGAAGGGGGTGGAGGGTGGCTGGGAAATGTCCCAATTTCTGAAATCCAGTTGTACTTTTCTCTCGAACACACATTAAGCCATTTCTTATTCTCCAGAAAGGATGTGTCTAATGGTCACAGAACACTTCGTGAAAACACGCTGATGTACTGAGGAGGCCCTCTTTGCCTTCCAGTACATGTCCCATCTCCCTACAAACACATTATAACTAAACCGAGTGTTTTCAGACCATGGAAGAGTGGAGCACAGACTCAGACAAAGTGGGCTCTGGACACAGTTGGGAATGCAGAATTATGTGAAGGGGATGAGCTTGCCAGATAAAACACAGGACGCCCAGTTGAATCTGAATTTCAGATCAACATACCGTTTTTTAGTGTAAAAGTTTGTCCCATGCAATAACTGGCATCCTCCTATTTTTCAGTCGCTAAACGTGATGGTTCTGGCAGAGGATTGTGGAAAAGGGAGCCAGGCTGGAGCTGAAGGTATTTAATGGGGAAAAGCAAGAATTGGTTATAGGTATGGGAGGGGTTCTCAGTATGAAACAGTCATCCACCAAAGGCTGAGAACCCCAGTTTCCTGTCCTGGCTCACCCTCCCACCCGTAACTGCCCTCAGAATCCTTAAAGTCGGGTGCAAGGTGGGGCCAAAGGAGATGTACTGCCATTCCAGTGTTTGACAAAATTTAAAACACAGTGCTTTCTGGGTATGTATCTGAAGAAATTCAAAACACTAATGCAAAAGAGATGTGTCCCCCTATGTTCACTGCAGCATTGTTTACAATAGCCAAGATATGGAAGCAACCCAAGTGTCCATCAATAGACGAACGGGTAAAGAAGATATGGTACATACATATAACGGAATATCACTCAGCCTTGAAAAATAAAATCTTACCATTTGTGACAACATAGATAGACCTAGAGGGTATTATGCTAACTGAAATAAGTCTAACAGAGAAAGACAGATACCATATGATTTCACTGACATGTGGAATCTACAGAACAAAATAAACAGAAACAGACTCATAGATACAGAGAACAAATCAGTGGTCACTAGATTGGGGGGGGTGTGTCGCGGGCTGGGTGAAAAAGGTGAAGTTAAGAAATAGAAATTGTCCTGGCCAGTTTGGCTCAGCGGTTACAGCATCGGCCTGCAGACCAAAGAGTCCCGGGTTCGGTTCCCACTAAGGGCACGTACCTCGGTTGCAGTTTGTCCCCGGCCCCGGTTGGGGTCGTGTGGGTGGCAACCACTCGATGTGTCTCTCTCACATCGATGTTTCTCTCTCTCTCTCTTTCCCCCCCCTCTCCCTCCCACTCTAACTGAAGATAAATGCAAAAAATGTCCTCGGGTGAGGATAAAAACAAACAACCGAAAAAAGAAGTAGAAATTGCCAGTTGTTAAAATAGTCATGGCAATGTCAAGTACAGCACAGGGAACACAGCTGATCATGCTGTAATATGTATGGTACCAGGTGGGTACTAGATTCACCAAGGTGATCCCTTCCTAAGGTATATAAGTATCTAATCATTATGTTGTACAACTAAATCTAATACATGTCCATTGTAATTGAAAAAGAATAAGTAAAGCAAGAAAGAACCAGTGTAGTGTTTTCTACTGTCTTAGGAGAGGGGAAAGATAAAAACAAAAGACTAAAAAGTTAACAACAAAACTGGATTAAAAATCTTAATATACCTTTAAATATTAGATTTTAAGGTTTTAAAAGATTTAATTTCAAGGGATTGTAGCAACATCCAAAAATAGCAATAAAATCAATTAAAATAATTTTTAAAAAAAGACCAACCAGGAGCCTGAGGGGAGCCACTGGAGTGATTCCATGCCTCTCAGCCAACAGCCACCTGTGCCTAGACCCCAGCCTATCTATCCTGTCACACATGGGACACACAGACTATCACAGCTGCCCAAATCCTGAAGCCCCAGGGGTATTTATTTGCCTCAAAGTTGTTGACATTATCGCTTAAACTCAGAGAAAGAAGATCCCTTGCCTACCACCAAAGGGGTTAAATTTTCAAGCATGTTTTTTGCTTAAGAAGAACATTTTTTTTATAACCCTCAAAGTTTTAAGTTTCAGCCCTGAATTTAAAAATAAAGTGAATACTCAGATGACTGGTTATAATTTAGAAGAAGGGGGGGGATCCCACCCACCTAGAATAGTAAGTAAACCAGTATAATTCAGCAAAAAAGTGAGGGCAGGTTTTACAAATGCCTTGAAGACATTTGGGAGTGCACAGACTGTCAAGAGCCTAGAGGCCCACAGGGTAATGGCATAGGCCACCCGGGGGGAAATGATGGGCAGGAAGATGTGTGCCGACATCTGGCCCACCGCCCTTTCATTGACAGCTGGAGCTTTTATCTCGGGGGAGCGTATGGCTTTTCTGTCTCCTTCCGTCTTAGGCAAGGGAAAGGTACCAGGTCGCGAGTCCTTTCTTCTAGCTAAGTTCACACGATGCTATAGAAGCACTGATACAACAGTCAAAGACTAACCCCAAAGTATTTTTAGTATATGTTCAATCATTATGGAAATAGGCTATAAGCTTCTCTCTCTCTCTCTCTCTCTCTCTCTCTCTGTATTTAATAATCTCCTTTTGAAGATTTTAATTCAACATGAGACTAATGAAAAAGACTGACATCATAATTAACCAAGGGCACATGTAGCTCCACCATGCACCACCCCACACAAACCTCTGCTTCTGCTGGGATTTCCTGTCAGAAATAGGTCTCAGCTGTTCAGGACTCGCCCAGCCCCAAGCCTCCTGTGCGAACGTTGCTCTGTGAAGTACCCCATGCTGCACGGCCATTGCCCACAGTCCATCCATGTTTTCTTAGGCCTCATCCTGTACAGTACGGACTCTGTGCTTTGTGTTTTGAGACAGAGAAGAGTCTGGGTGAGGCTGAATCCTTCTGAGAATGAAGGGTTGACTCAAACAATGGATGCTACAAAACAGGGTGAGGGAAGCCTGTATGACATCTTTGCAAGAATAAACTCCTCTTTGATATGCCAATGACAAGCCAGGCTTGTGTGCGCCCAGACTGGCTTAGGAGAATCACTGGCCATCATTAAGTAAACAATCCTCACTCGCTGCTCGTCCCGGCATCCTGCTCGAGTTGCCCACAGGAGAAGCAGCTGCATTGAGAGGCAGTGTCTGCAAGCTGCCACGAGGCTTGATCGGCTGATCTGCTAGGAGACTTCTCCAGCTACAGCATCATAATATGCACCGTGCATCTCTCTCAAAAGGCCTCCCACTGTACTGCTGGATATCTGCTCTACCGCATGACTTCCTGTCTCACTGAGCGGCCCCTAGCGCCTCCCCAAGTGAATTTTGCTGCCCATAGTTTTGATCAGCTAACCCCAGGCACACCCTTTAAACAGGCATCTGTAAGTGACTAACAGACAGAAATATCACTTCATTTAAATACATTAAAGCAAGCACCCAAGACAAACAAAGACATCCTCTTGGGGTGAAAGGAACACAGCTCCATCATTCTCAAACTGAGCTACGTTTAAGCTCTCACTACTTAAGACTGAATTTGGTCTTTTATTCCATGTGACCTCTTCCAGATATGCACACCTCACAAACCCCTGAGCATGTCTTGACAGGCATGTGACACCTATCAAGACCCAGGCCACAGTCTCCCTTTACCATGTGTCTTCTGCCTCTTCACCAGGGATCTCAAGGTGTATGCCCCAGAACAGCAGCTATAGCTGGGGGCAGCACCCCTGGGAACTTGTTAGAAATGCACATTCTCAGGCCCTGCCCCCAGACATACTGACCCAAACACTCTGGGAGTAGGGTCCAGCAATCTGTGTTTTAAAGAGCCCTCCAGGGGATCCTAGGGCACTAAAGTTTGAGAATCATTGTGTTCTAACATTTCTGGCAAAAAGTCTGCCCAATGGCAGTTGCTCCTATTATTAGACCTTCTGAGCCCAGTGGGTGTCCCTACATTGTCTGTTACTTGAGACTGATCAATCAAAATCATCTCACACACCCTGGGTGATATGTGATGGGCCGAGATGTACATACTTTGTTCTTAAAGATTCTTCTGTAATAACAGGAATTTCTCACTTCAAGGTACTAATTGTCTTTTAAATTCTTCTGCTAATTTTGAGACAGCAATCACCTACCTAAATGGGAGTGTTCTGAGTTACAATGTCAGCGATTGCAAGGAGCTCACTTAATATCAAAAGGTATAGCAAATATGCACTATTTCCCCAATGATCCAAACATTTGAACGTCAAACTCACAAAACTCTGGTGAAAATGGATGCTGTAACATTATGGAAGATCTAAGGGGTGCAGTATCCTTATGAAATCTGAATAAGTTAAGCATAAGGAAAGCACATTGTAAAGTTCAAGCTTTACCTACATCTGGAGGTCACAAAAGGTCGACCAGTTGACCAAAAAAATTTTGCTGTGTCCACAAAATTTTAAAAAGTTTTTAAATTAGTTGATACCATTCTTTTTTAAATGGAAGATATCTCACATTTTTCAAAAGCAGATTTCTGGCTTCTCTTGAAAATGTGTCAATGTGACAATATAGGCCTATGTTCTCACAGGGTATAAATGAACTGGATCGAAACTGAGAGGTGGCATCTGCCCTCCAGGTCTTCACAATTGCCTTCTTAGTCTATGTCACTCATCTACATTACACGCTGGCCCCTGGAGCCTTTTAGGTTTGCAACTGCTGCCCTCTATAAACAATCCTTTTTATTGTTATTCCTCTACTCGTGCATTAGAAATTCTCAGCAGTTACTATATTCTTCCGAAATTTCCCAGCTTGGCAAAAACATTGCGGTGAACAGACTTCATCTTTAGCTCTTGGTGTCCATTTTCCGTGTAAAGATGCATGAGTTATGATTTGTTGATTCACTTATTATAAATGGAACATGTTTACTGAGTGTTCTCTGTATTCTTGCTCTGAGCATTTCCCATTAAATTCTCCAATAACCTTCCCAGCAATTCCATGAGATGGGTAAGATCATGATGCCCATCTGACAGATGAGGAAACTGAGCCACAGCAAGGTCATACAGATACTAACAGAACAGCCAGGACCTGAGCCAAGGATCTGGACACCAGAACCCATGCTCATTAACTTGCATCATCAGTCCAGGGGACCACCGTCAATGCCCACTTGCTCAGTCAATGTCACACCACATAATGACCAACTCTTACTGCCAAGCAAGTTGATAACATCTCCAAAAGGGATCAGTGATACAATGTAGGTAGTTCAAAAACCAACAGCAGGGGTCGGGTTGCCCCAAAGAAATGCAGAAGTGCCTCTCCTGAGCCCTGGTTTTCCTTTAAATATTGATAAATCATAATCCACAAGCCCTCTGGCTGGCTTTTTAAGGGTGACTGCTATATTTCTCAGAGCACTTGCCCGAAAAGCTGCTCTTTGGCCTAAGACGCTAAAGCCTGAACTACTCAGAGGTACAAAAAAAGCGGCTAGGGAGGCATATGACCCTTGTGAATGTTTGTGCAAGGCCTGCCTCAGGACTCCCAGACCCGGCAATGACTCCAAATGGGCTCAAAGTGTCAAGTGTCTGCTGGGTGGCTCAGCAGACTCAGCGGGGAGAGCCCTTCCTCGGCACCAGTGTCCTGAACAACTCGTGTTTTGGCCTTAACTTGGAATTTTAGCAGCAGGGCATCATCTGTGTCTCTGAGATGGAAGATGACAAATGAGGGACCAGCACCTTTAATTCCCCAGTGCTTTGCCTGACACTGACAGAGATTTACAAGGTACATGTATGGGGATGGTCCCCGTAACATCACCGTTTTTGTTACTATAGGCTTGGGTTTAAGTCTCGTAACCCTCTGAGGGATCCCTGACCTGGGAAGCGGGTCTGGGCTGGATCTCATGCAAATCACAGCCAGGACTTTTGCCCAGGCTATGCAGGCCGACCTAAGAGGCCTGGGGGAAAAGCACAATGATCGGCCTCCCTGGACCCCGCTCCCACACTCCAACCCTGGTACCCAAAGCTTATCACTGCAAGGCAAGAAGAGGCATTGAGAGATGAATCCAAAGAAACACCACAAGTGTTTCTGCACAAAGTGCAGGGCAGAGCCAGCCTGTGCCACTCACCTACACACACGCCTTCTCCACACAGAAAGCGGGATGGGGTGGAGCCACAGGCCCACTAACTGCACACTTGGGGCAAGAGTTTCAAGAAGGAGAGAGGCCCAAAGTGAGACTCAAAACAGGGCAGATTCCATACAGCACATCCAGGTCCACACAGCCCCAAGCTCACCCCTCTCCTCCCGCCGCCTCCCGAGGACTCTAGCGCAGAACGATCCTATGGCAGCTCCCACCCCATCAGGGCACCTGTCCAAGGCCAGATGTGCCACCAACACAAGGAATCAAGAGTTAGGACAGCCTGGACTTAATACAATTCTTCCACATCTCACTGTGTGGGCCTCGATACCTCTGCATGCTCAACTGTGAAGTGGAGGGAATGAGACCTGCCCATACAGCTCAGAATTAAGATAACGTGTAAGTTTTTGTAAACTGTGAAGTGCTGTACAAATGCAAAAGATCATTTTTATTATTCCATAGAGTGAGTTCTTATTAAATGACAAAATTCCCTAAAGACCAAGTACAGGGATTGGCATCTCCTATTTCAGCACATATGAACACACTCATGTTGGTCCCTGGTGCTTGTCCATATGGCTCTAAGGACTTTTGCCCAAGAACACCTGTGGGACATTATCTTCACTTGTGCCCAAGGAAGGCTCTCTTCCTCTTGGATGTGCAGACACCACATCTTCCCCAGAGGTGGTTTCCATTGGGACATAGAGGCTTCTTCCCCAAGGGAACATTATTCATTTAGTGACACAAGGTTTCCATGCACAGAAACGCAGCTTAGAAGACTCCCAAAGGATGTGGGCCTCCTGGTTAGTCTCGGACCTGCCCAGTGCTACCGAGTCAGTCTGCTTCCGTCTCACTGGCGCACACTGAGGCTGCTGGGAACACGGGCAGAGACAGCTCGTGGGAAAATCGTGAGGCGCTGCCACCATCGTGGGGGCAATTCAGGGTCATAGTCAATACAGGGGCTCCAGCGTGGGTTCAAATCCTGGCTTTGACACCATCTGTGAACCCTGGACTCTTCATCTATAAAACATGAATAATATAGTTCTTCCCACCTCATCAGCTTGTTATTAAGATTAAATCACATCGTGCATGTTAAAATGCCCTTCAGTCTTATTACTGAGTTTGTACCATTAGCTACTGACTCAACTTACTCATGCTTTCGGCTTTTCCTTTCTCATACTAACTGTTCCAAATAAATGATCAAGAAACTAACAACAAACAAATAAGTAAATGCCTTCTGCTAACTGGGAAGGTCATGATGTTCTTTTGTATTTTATTTTTCCCCAGCTTCAAGACTTGCTCCAAGGTCTCTTCTCTGGGGAAGTGTCCACATGCCTTGAAGTTGGTTTACATGCTCCACATGTGTGCCCATTTGCTCCTGGCACTGTACCATAATTGTTTATGTGCTGTTCATTTCCTCCTTTAGACCAGAACAATTTAAGGATGAAAAAAAAAAAGGCAGGGGGGACGGGAGCGGGAAGGTGGATGTCAATGGGGGAAAAGGAGGGACATCCGTAACCAAAAAAAAAGCAGGTCACACAGTGCCTTGCTGAATAATGTTCAATAAATGGCCATTGTATCGCTAGTCCCTGAAACTCTCTCTCACATTCGTTCTGCCACAGAGGCATTTGGCTGTGTTCTAACACTACAGCTCTGGGAGTGTCCCCATGGACGGAAGGAGGTCCTGGGAGCAGAGGCAGTGGTCAAAGAGGGACCTGGTGCTGCTTTGGGCAGGAAACAGAATAAGATTCGTCCTTGCTCGCTGACTGGTCCCTGGACTCAGATGGAAGATTCGGTTAAAGAGCCATCGTTTCTGAGTATTTCATATGATCATATGACAGGTATCCTGGGTCACGAGACCTTTCGGAACTTGTGCAAAGGGTACAATCTCCCCTCTGGTGGCTGAAACCTGGGGACACTGACTTTTTGGTGTTGCCAGTAACTTCCCAGAGGGAGCATTCTGTAAGAAAACGTTGGACGAATCCTCAAGTGACGTCGCTGCACCTGTGTCTGAAGCAGCTGGAGGAAGTGACGCTGGGCGGAGCCCTGGCCTTCCAGTGAAAGGAAAGAATAAAACGGGCGACGCAGACTATTTCCCTTCACACGTGTTGCCTCTAACCCCCACAGACAAGGCAGCAGTGCAGACAGGAATGGGGGCTGCCTCAGCACCATCCAAAGGACCTGTGTGCCAGGTATCACCTCCTACACCTTATTTAAATCTTACAATCAGTCCATGAGCCAGAGCTCAGGAGTCCAGCTGAAGGAACTGAGCTCCAGACTAAAGACTGCCCAAGACCCAACTGAGTAGCATCTCAGTCTACGTGCTCTGCCTCTTAGAGAGGAACCCAAATTGGCGAAGAGGGGAGGGCCTGTCCTCTTCCTCCCTCACATCTCCAGAGAGACATCAGGAGCGCTAGGCTCTGAGGGCAGGCTTGTGAGCACCCCAGGGACCCTTGAAAACTCTCCGAAGGTGGCAGAGAGAGGCAGGGTTTGCCGAATTTGGAGAGTGTGTACTAAAGCCAAAGCATGGGCCCAACCGGTGTGGCTCAGTGGTTGAGCATGGACCCATGCACCAAGAGGTCGCCGTTTCCATTCCCGGTCAGGGCACATGCCCAGGTTGTGGGCCAAATCCCTAGTGGGGGGCATGCAGGAGGCAGCCAATCAATGTTCTCTCTCATCGATGTTTCTATCTCTCTCTCCCTCTCCCTTCCTCTCTCTCTAAAATCAATAAAAAAAAATTAAAAAATAAAGCCAAAGCATGACATAGAGTGAATTACCGATGTGGTTACAAGCCCCCACTCCCACTCCCCATCTCTTGTTCTTTCTCTCTCTCTCTCTCTCTCTCTCTCTCTCTCTCTCTCTCTCTTTCTCTCTCTCTCTCTTTCTCTCTCTCTCTCTTTCTCTCTCTCTCACACACACACACACACACACACACACACCAATGATTTCACTGTTAGAGAACCTGCACTGACAACAACATATATATACATTGAGGCAGATACATTCAAGAGAATCATCAACACCTGCCCAGGGACACAGGACAAACTCAATTCCATCACAAAATAAGCATGAGTATTAACATTTACTCTTCTCATACGCACAAGAGAATTCCAAAAGGCTGTCTAGATCTTTCTTGAAACTCCACTTGGCCCCTGCTGGGATTACCCAACCCCACTTGGAAAGGGGTGGCCCCAGTGTTAGCTGCTGCTGGCTCCCCGTTCAGAAAGCAAGTCCTTTCATGAAGCTCAGCTGTTCCTCGGGCATCCAGCAAAGCTGGTCATGCAAAGGCAGAAACTGTGACAACTGTTGGAAACCTTCCGCAGCCGCCTGTGGGAGCAACTGAACATTCTCTGGAGCAGCCACTCCTTGGACGGTTCAAGCAGCCTATTATTCCGTTTATATAAAACACCCACCAGCTACATGGCACCAATAACTGAATATCTCCATTCTTATCGAGCTCACGACACACTGGCCACTCTGCCTGGCCACTAACTTCAGAAACCATAAACAACTTCGTTAACCCTCCAAATATGCATGCACAAAGGGAAAGAAAAGAAAAACCAGCCTTCCTGAGTTCTGAGGACCAGAACTCAAAAGATTGCTCGATAGGCAAACCACTGTATTTCAATATTGCCAATAAACTCTCCCTCTCTCACTTCAGTGGTAAACTCTCTAAGACAGTTAAGATTTGAAGAGTATGATAAACAGGGTCTCAGAGCCGCGAAGACCATATCAAATGCTTCTTTAAAAAAGAAGGGACTGTGTGCCTTTTTCCCAATAAAGACTATGTCCAAAGGATTTTTAAAACACTTTAATATGCTTTGCTTCCAAAACATTACACACTATTTCTCCAATAAATTTATGTGTTTCCAGGGAACTCCTGGATCAAAAAAAAAAAAAGTACTTAAGTAGAAAAATGTCTGGAGATTCCTGTATGCCAATATGTTAACAGACCTTCTCTTTTAATTGTTATTATTTCATATAGCTGCAGTAATCATTCCCTCATCTGCAAAGGAAATATATAATCCAGCTGTGGTGGGCTCCAGTAAAAATACCACATCTGTGGATCATTGGCAACACTGGAAGTTTGCTCAAATCTAGGCAGTCGCCGAGAGTTCTCTCTCTCTTTTTTTTCTTACCAAAATACACATGGGTACACTTCTCTGAAAGTGCATATAAAATTTGCCAAAACTAGTCGCTCCTTTGTAAGCTGAAAATAGGTTTTTAGATTATCCACACCCATAAGAAAGAGGTTCTCTGGTTATATTATTCCCAGGGCCCAGATGTTATAAGAAGTCCACCCATCCAGGGTGGTGGCTTGCGCCAGTGCCCTTGTCAATATCAAGTAGAATTGATAATTAACACTCCTAGTCGGTTTCAGGGAGGAGGTTCTACCGCGTGGCTGGCAGGGGAGCTGACTGCTGGTTTTCCACTTAGCAGAGAAACGTTTCCGCAGAGAGGATGGCAGCCACCGTTCCGGTCACAGATCTCTCCGTTCTCCAGTGTATGAAGTCAGAGGTATTACTGAGCCCTGGGTGATAATATTCCAGGAATCACCGCCCTCCCCTCACCCCCACCCAACCAAGCGTCTGTTTAGTCTTTCCCCAAAGCCCAGTAGCAAGCATCTTATTTCTAAGCCAATTTTCCACATTCAAATCCCCAGCCCAACGCGGGCCCTGGGGGTTTCTATGTACAGACTTGTAAAAGAAAAAGCAGCCTAGTTGCGCCTTGACAGACTTTTATCCCCCAAACACATGCCTCGCGGCTACTGTGCTGGAATGTCGATGGCCCAAAACACTCCGGGTCCCTTTGCATCTCAGACAATAGAGCAAGAAAATAAAATGAAAGTGGACTTACGGCTATGGCTTGCAGCCTTTCCTTGTGCAATTCAGCTTCTGCCATCCTGGAGAAGGGCACACAGGAGGGGAAAGAAGAAAAAAAGAAAAAAGAAAAAAACACGCTGTAATCACTCAAGGAAATTGATGAGCACCCCGGGGTTTTTTGCTAGAAGCCGGGGACAGCCGAGGGGCGGCTGGGATCCGCTCCGGGGGCTGCGGGCAGAGCTCTGCGCGCGGCTGGCTCGCCCGGCTGGCTGGCCCGGGCTCAGCCTCTGGCCCCCGCCCGCCCGGCCGCCTGGCTGCGCCCCAGCGCCGCCGCTAACTGCATCTCCCCGCCGCCGCCGCCGGCCGCGCTCGTCCGGAACTCGGGCCGCGGGCAGCCGCTGGGAGGGCGCGCTCGCCCCGTGCTGGTCTCCGCCCTGACGTCTCGGCGCCTCGCTCCGCCCCGGGGGTGTGCGGGACCCGCGGCCGCTGCCCGGGCGGCTCTAGGCGGGCACGAGACGTTGAGGCTGTACCCGCCGGGTGGGAGTGGGGTCCCCAAGGTGCGGACCGGCAGCGTGCGTGCGGGCGGGCACCCGGGGCGCGGGCGCACAGCGAGCCGCTAGGGCGCACGGCTGGCGCACCTGGTTGGACGCGCTTTCTGGGGCCAAAGTAGGACGAGGTGGCGCCTCCAGGGAGCAAATGCCAGCCAAGGGGCCTGTGGTAAGGGCGGGGGGGGGGGCTGAGCACGTGCCCTTACGTTCCAGCTGTGGCCACCGAGTGTTCTAGCCGCCTTCCTGTTCATGCCAGATGCTTGGGCTCCACGTGGGGACATTTCCAATAGGGAAGGGCTGCGTCTCCCACATGCCTTAGGTGGCTGGTCCTCAAACATCAAGGCCACCAGCCAAGCTCAAAACAGGCCCCTGTGAGGTCAATGTGTTTGTAATCCTGGGTGCTCAGCTAGGCTGGGCTAGATAATTTAACTGTGAAACCTTGGGCAACTCACTGAACCACTCTGAACCTCAGTTTCCTCATCAGAAAAAAAATGAAGGGTCACAATAGCTACCCTCACAAAGTTGTCAGTAATGAATGAGATAAAGTATTTAAAGGTGCTTTGTAAAGGGTAATCTGTTCTATCCTTACCCTGCGACATTCTGGGCTGAAATTTATTGAGGGTCTTTACTTCAATACAGTCTAAAAGGAAAAGTAGGATCTGGTCACTAAAATACTTCACCTCTTCTTTACCCAAACAGAAGACAGGGCGATAGTGCGTCTTTTGTGACAGGCCCTGGGCAGGCTATGAGAGATGGATAAGATCAATCCAAAAGGAAATAAATGCTAAAAAACAAACAAAAATATTTCCTAACATTCGGGAGAGACCTACTAGAATCCCTAACATTCATAAGCAGACTTTCCTCCAAAAAATGAAATAAACACCCCAAAAAAGCCAGTGCATCCTTTCAAGATCCTTGATGCTTCTCTAAATGCAGAACCTAAGATGTGCGTTTTAAAAGGTATGCACATCAAATTTCCCCACATCTTTTTCTGGACAAATTCTTACACCTCAACTAAATCACCTTTTCAATTACTATCCTGCCGGAAGACTGAAGCAGTCACCCAGTTTTACTGATCAATTGTTTTCCCTTCCTTTTCATAACGGGTGTAGGTGGAGCCGTTGTGTCATAAAGCCAAGCCAGTGCCAGATCCGACAACCCCACTCCAACATACCCAAACCTCTGCCTCTGGCTAAGACCGACCCATCAGTGTCTTCAAAGCGCTCATTTTCTCTTTACTTCCAGCGCCAGCTCCAGCAGGACATGTCCTCTGAGGGGGTTTGCTCACACATAAACAAAACGGTCATGACTGCAGGAGAGTGACTGCGTACCCAACAAGAGTAGAAAATAACAAGATGGAGAAAGTGAGGCCAGAGAGGTATAGAAATAGGGCTGGGATTAAAACTCAGATCGGACTCTGCGAAACCCATGTTCTTAACACTTAGAGGAGCACACAATGTGGATGGACTCAATGTCGCTGAAGAGTACACTTAAAAGTGGTTTCATTGGTAAAGTTTATGTTATGTATATTTTACCACAATAGCAGGCAGACAGATCTGGTAGGGGGGTGCTGCGGGGATGGGGGTGAAGGGATTGAGCAAAAAGGGAAAGAAAGAGAAAACTCATGGACAAGGATAACAGTATAGTGACTACAGGGGAGAGGGGATGGGGGAGGTGGAAGAGGGTATATGGGGATAAATGGTGAAGGAAAAAATAATAATAAAAAAATTAAACTTTTTTTAAAAGGAGTCATGGAAGAGGAGATGGGGTGGGAGAAGGGCCTGAGCACCCTTTAAAGTGACCAGCTGGAGGTGGGAACGCAGACTGGTGCAGCCACTGTAGAAAACACTATGGTGTTACCTCAAAAAATTAAAAATTGAACTGCCATTTGTCCCAGTGATCCCACTTCTAGGAATATACCCTAAGAAGCCTGAAACACCAATCAGAAAGAATATATGTACCCCTATGTTCGTAGCAGCGCTATTAACAATCGCTAAGATCTGGAAACAGCCCAAATGTCCATCAATGGATGAATGGATAAAAAAAGCTGTGGTACATTTACACAATGGAATACTATGCAGCTGTAAGAAAGAAAGATCTTTTATCCTTTGAGACGACATGGAGGGACCTGGAGAGTATTAGGCTAAGTGAAACAAGCCAATCAGAGAAAGAAAAATATCACATGACCTCACTTATTTGTGGAATATAATAAACAAAACAAGCTGATTAACAAAATAGACCCAGAGACACATAGAAGTAGGGTACAGACTGACAAACCTCAGAAGAGGGGAGTGGGGGGGAGGGAAGAGATAAACCACAGAACTTACATGCATGTATGTGTAACCAATGGACATAAACAACAATGCTGGGGGTGGGGGCGGGGTGGGATGGGGAGGAGGGTGTCAGGGCGGGGGGGGGGGGGAGGAAAAACATCTGTAACAAAAATAAATTAATAAAAAAATAAAGTGACCAGCTAGAAAGATGTGAACCTCAGGATAGAATTATCAGGATTGGTGACACATATCTGGGTGCCATTTGCTTTGAGGTTACAGTTAAAGAAATGAGAATGGCTAGAGGGAGAAAATAGAACAAGGAGAAGAGAAAGCCCAGCTGAGGAGGCCAGGAATGTATGATCTGAGAAATAGAAGGAAAAATTAGGAGGGATGCTTGTTTCCACAACAGGAGGAAAGGGGTTTTCAACAGGGTCAGATGCTTCTGAGAGGTCAAGGACGCAAACTAAGAAGAGGCCATTGGCTCGGGTCATCAGAAGCCATGGGTGACACTGGAAGAGCAGTGTGTGTGTGGAAGATGAACCTGGAAACAATTATGGAGAGTGAAGAATGAGTGAAAGGTGGGGGAGAAGCATCCATGGGGACAAACCACTCCTTTAAAATCTTTGGATGTGAAGGATGAAGGGGTAGGGGACAAGAGGGACAGGAAGATGGTCTATGGGAAGAAGGGTCCAGTTGAGGGTTGTTAAGTCAGGTGAAACTTGGATGTTTCAGGGTCAAAGGGAATTGGGCATCATGGAAATGAGGTTAAAACCACTGTCAAAAGGAAGATAAGTATTAGGTCTCAGGTTAGACCAAAGAGCATCCAGGTGAGCACTGGTAGCCAGTTTGGCCTCAGAAAGAACTAACAAAGCAGGGCAGGAGGATGGAGTGGGTAAAGACAGGAAGTAATTTTAAGTTGAAGGAGAGAGAAGCTGATAGTGAGTATTGCATTAGATGGCCAAGTTTTCCTGCTAATGGAAGGGTCACTGGTTGAGACTGGTTGCATAGCATTGGGGGAATTCAGAAAAATAGACATGGTTTGTAAAGAAGCTGTGGGAAATGGGAAAAAGAAACTAAAACATGTCTGCCAACCATAAGTATGCATCAGAATCTCCTAGGACACATCTCTCTGAATACATGTACAGAATTGAATTTCTATGGGGTGAGGAGGGATTAGAGATGGGTTTAGAACCATTGAACTGAGTTCACTAGAAATAGACAAAAGACTCATGACCAATCGTATGTACTTCCTCAGTTGTTTTAACCAGCTGAGACCCATCATATGCAGTGATTGTGTTTACTAAGTGTTGAAGGTTGTCTAAGCAGGTATGGCAAAAGTCAAAGGAGAGAAGAAATTCAAAATGCTGGACCCTGGAATTTCAGCCAGCTGGAAGGGTAGCGGACTCTTTCATAAATTCTGGCTGCCTAAGGTGAATCCCTTTTCAGCTTTGGGGAATTCCCATATTACGAGCCATAGTGAGAGTCAGAGCCACCTCTTATCATGGAAGCTGGGAAATGCCAGACACTTGCTTCCCCAGATCCCCTGGAACCTATGCCATTGCATGCAGTCTGGGCTCAGTCAGGCATGTGCACCTGCCGAAGATCTTGAAGACACAGCATTAGAGAATTCTTTCAGGTTAGTAGCTCACCCTTGGGCCTGCCCATTGTCCAAGCCTCCTTCTCTAGCCTTCCCAGCTATTCTGTGAGCTACTTTAGTGCATTTTCAATTCATGCCTTCTCTGCTCCTATCCACTGGAATCAGTTTCTGTTGCTTGCGACTAAGAATCCTAAGTGAAGCAGTTGTGTGAAATGAATGGCTAATACTTTGCCAAACAGCAAAGGAAAAACATTTTCTCCTCTTCCAGCACTTCTCCCCTCACATCTCTAATTTTAGCATTTTAAAATCATCACATCCATTACAAACACAAACATCTATAATCCCAAATTTGCATTTCTTTCATCACGTTCTATTGTGTATCTATTCTATACCAGACTTTAGGCTATGGCTTGGTATTACAAAGAATTCATAGTCCAGTGTTAATATCGGTGACTTTTTGCCCCTCCCCATACACTTAAAACCTGGAAAGATCTATTACAATAGTGCATAATGCATGTAACAAATCACTGGTTCTTGCTGGGACATTAAATTGTGTTGCATAAGCACTACCTGTATTGTTTAATGGCTTTTCTGATAGATGCTGCATTGTGCAGCATTATACAGAGAGACTACAGAATGCTGGATTTGCAAAATAGATGTTTTTTTAATAAAAATTTCAAAATCTATTTTAGGGCATGAGTCCTTTGGGAACCATAAATGATCACAGCCTAGTCCCCTGTGGGGAAAACAAGAGCTCTATAAACTGAAAGGGAGATAACTTGCCGAGGCCCATTGAGTGAGTAAAAGTTAAATTCTTGTTGAGCAGCAGCGAAGAGCGTAAAATTTCATAGTAACTTGAAGCTTGTCTTTGACAAGGTAATTTTTAAAGGAACGCCAAGCCCTGGCTGGTTTGGCTCAACGGTTAGAGCATTGGCCCGAGGACCAAAGAATCTTGGGTTCAATTCCCATAAAGGGTATGTATCTTGGTTGCAGTTCAGTCCCCAGCCCTGGTCACAGTCATGCGGGAGACAACCAATTGATGTGTCTCTCTCACATGGATGTTTCTCTCTCTCTCTCTCCCTCCCTCCCTCCCTCCCACTCTGTCTGAAAATAAATGGAAAAATATCCTCGGGTGAAGAATAAATAAATAAATAAATAAATAAATAAATAAATAAATAAATAAATAAATAAATGGAATGCCAACATCCTCTAAAGTTTTTTTGTTTTATAATAGCTCTCTTTGCCTAGGATCTTGCAGAATGTGTGCTCATTCAAAACATATGCAATGGCTGCAGAGTCAAAAGGAGGGGAACAGTACTTGGAGTCCTTTTGGCCCCTGTGGTTGTGAACAATTTGGGAAAGTTCATGGGATTTCAAGTATATGTTGTTTTAAACAATGGGATTCAAATGATAGATTCATATCAGGAATGCCCATGGGACAAGAAGACAGAGAAAGAAGTTAGAGAACAGAGCGCCAGCATAGGCAATAAACTAGGCTGGATGGCACATAAGGTATATGTTGACTAGGGTCTCTGCATAGTCAACAGAGACCCTAGTCAACATATGCCCTAGTCAACAGAGACCCTAGTCAACATATGCCCTAGTCAACAGAGACCCTAGTCAACAGAGACCCTAGTCAACATATGCCCTAGTCAACAGAGACCCTAGTCAACAGAGACCCTAGTCAACATATGCCCTAGTCAACAGAGACTCTAGTCAACATACACCCTGGTCAACATACAATGAGCAACCGGGAATCTATCTAGAAATCAACGAACGTTAGTATTTCAGTTTGATGGCTTCCTTTTCTCTCATTTGGCTTTGGTAGTGAATGTGGATTGACTTGTGAGTCATAGAGGAACTGAGGTGGTATAATCAGAAATTACAGCTGGATGGTGAGGGGTCATTCTACATTTACCTTGCTAGACATTAAGATGTTGATTCATCATAGTCTTGTTATTGACAAAGGTTTTGAAATGTGGGATCAGGAAGTGGGAGGTGGGTGTGACCCAGAGAAAAGGCGTGAGCTCTAAAGACAAGTCAGAATCCAGCCCTCAGACTCACCAACAGTACCACCTTGAATTCTTTTAGACTCATTTTCTTTAATTGGGGGGAGGGGAAAATAACTAACTTCATCAGCATATTGTGGTAAATCAGAATAACAGATGTAAAATACTTGAGTGGCCATAGTAGTAGGTCATAATTACTCAGCCTAATCATTGCTTCATTAAAAATGCCATAGACCAAATAAAGGAGTGACTTGATTTTATCTACCCTTTCATGTAGGATTTCATTTTAAAAATAAACTTTCAGTATTCTTCAAGTTCCTCACATTAGTGGGTACTTCTCTCTTTTCATCTTTTAAAAGGGAGGATTCTGCTTTGTGCCATTTATTGTCTAGAAATTTGTTCACCAGACTCTCCTTTTAATGATTCATAGACACCTACAATCTTATCTTTTGGAATGGATCAATTTAGTAATTATAAATAAGAAGGCATGAGAATGGACCCTAAAGAGGAGATAGATTAAGTCCTAGGAAAAGATGGAAAGGAAAGCTGAATTTTGGAGTGCTTAGGTGGAGAGATACATGCCTACATATTAAAAGTGCTTCTTGGTGGAGGCCATTCACAGTGTGGGTGTGAATTAGCTACAAAGTGAACAAGTCTCTGGGAAGGCCAGTCTGGTTCTCTAATGCCAGGTGACACAATCGGGTCATCAGCTTCTCAAAGAGCTTAGGGGACAATCTAGTTTGCCTTAGTACAATGACCACAATGTGCCCCGTCAGCTTGGAATCCCTTTTTGCAGTGTGGCCATCAACACTTTCATTGTTAGCCATGATTTGATAATGCCATACACATTCTGCAAGTCAGCACTGCTGATAAGAGAGAGATTTCCTGTGGGGTCGGTGGTGGAGGGACAGTGACCTATCCACTAAACCCTGTGTGCCCTCCTGAGTGGGGAATGAATAGTGAAATTGGAAAGTCTAGCTTCTGCTCCTACCACCTATGGATGCTGAGCCCTTCTGATGCCCTTCAGAGTGTCCAGGGTCTTAATACTCCATGTCCACCTCTCGCCCACCCTCCATACACTGGCAAAATGGATCCAGGTCATGTTTAGCCCCTCTGAGCCTGTATGATTCAGAGGTAACAGTCTTAAAAATTGCTCCTGACTAATATGTAACCCTCCCAGCCGGGGCCTCCTGGACAAATTGCCTTTCCCAAAAGCAGCTCTGGGTAGATGGGAAGAGCACAAGATAAAAGTCTCAATTCTAGGTCCTAACTCTGCCACCAACTGTGTGACCTCAGACAAGTCACCCACTCTGAGCTGAGGCTTTCTCTTTGTAAACTGGGGATAGGGACAGCTAATTCCCCCACAAGGTTCTTACACAGATTAAAGGAACTCATGAGTGAGGAAGTGCTTTGAGAACTTGAAATGTTGTGTGTGCTTGAAGGTCTACAGTGCAAGGGGTGACTTCAACGTTAGGGATTTAGGGAGATGCTGACAGGTCAGCAGGAAATGCTGGGAGGACTGCACAACGTTCTGTAGCTGCTGTGGGCTCAGCCCACCAGGAGAGAAGACTCACTAGCACCTAAGACAAAAGAGCCTTCCAAGCTTCTGATGGGTTTCCAAGGTGATCAAACCAATAAATGAAAATGACCCACACCACCAGGCTCTCTCTGACTTCTCCATATTCCTCAGTCACTCGAGTGACTTCTGTTTTATCCATCTGAAGACAAATGGCCCCATATTCTGATCTACATATTGAATTAGCTTAAATAAATGCAGAAAAGGGTGCAGGGGTCCGAGGAGGAGATGGAAGAAGCAGAGAGAAGCAGGAGAGAAGGAAACAGAAAAACTTGGATCTTTTGTGCCAATTGTGTGTGTGTGTGTGTCAAACCTACATTTGAAAGCTACTTGGTCTGTGTTTACATTCATGTGCTCTGCGTTTCTGCATTCATTCAGAGCTAAATTTATCCCGTGAGAGGGGAATGCATCCTTGGGAGGAGGGGGGACAGAGGCGGCTGCTTGAGTGGGAGCCAGGAGCACTGAGGAGCGCCAGCACGTGGAAGGCAGCCCCTCCAGAGGCTCCCAGGATGGAGCCTGTGCTGACTTGACAAAGGAACGTGTTTTCATTGTAGCGTCTGCACCCTTGGCTTCGGAGAAGGGTGTGAGCACAAACAAGACTCAGATCTCGCGTGCTAGAGAAAGCAGTTCCCAGACTCCCATGAGTTCCAAGTCTGGCCCACTGTTCACAGTGGACACTCAGCAGCTCCCCAAGTCTCTGCAGCGAAAACAGTGTCTGTCCCCACAGGGAAAGGTAGCAGGGCAGCTGTTAGGCCCACTTCTGACACAAATTTGAGTTTGCCTTCTGTTGTGATGCCATTCCAGTTGTGTTCTCTCCCAGGGAAGCCTTTCTGGGGTGGGGTGGAGGACAGGGAGGTTGCTACATTCTGAGATCAGGGTTGGATTCAGCGCTGTGCACCAATAACTGGATTTGAGATCACTGATGCTTGTGTGAGGGCCCAGGTGCCTCCTGTCGGTCCTGCTTGGTTTCCCTCTTCCCACCCACTTACTGTCTTCCCTCCTCTAATTCCTTACCTTTCATGCACCCCTAAGTCCAGCCCTTGTTAAACCATCTTTTACAAGTGGACAAGTCATTGCAATTGAGATAGCTTTTCCTGTGACCAGAGAGTTAGTTCTCAGCTAGAACGGAAGACTTTCCTGTGGAACAGGCGGTCAGTTTCCACCTGCCACTCTGTCCCCTTCATTGTGTGGAACATCCATCTGTGGGGCTGGGGGAGGGGAGGTTCCTAGGGGTCTGGGATGCTTCTCCTTTGTTGGAGGCTCAGCCAGGTCGCCACAGCATCTTGCCAGAGCTCTACCTTGTGTTTAGCCCCCAGTACCCTCTGCTCCTCTCCAGAGAACTTGACACCTTCTTCATCTGTTTGTCCCACTCCAAATTTGGTGCTTTCTCATACCATGAGCTATGCCTGGAATGCAGCCTCCCCCTCCCGTTTCTAACTTTCCAAGTCTCCTCATGTTAACTCCACAGAGTTGCAGAAATCCCACTCCCACAGGGTATGCCTGACAGTCCCCTTGGGAAGGAAAAGTGGTTATTCCTCCCAATTCCTAACATAGTGTGTGACTTTTTGTCAGATAAATCAGTGTCCCACAAGCCACCATGACAGCTGTTTACTTAAATTTACTTAAGCATGGACCGGATCAACCTGACCTTAAATCCCAATTCTACCACTCCATGACCTTGAGAATTTCATTCGATGTCTTTGAGCTTAAGTCATTCTATCACAAAATGGGACAGATAACACTACCCATCTCAAAAGATTATTGTGATGATCCAATGAGGCAATGGATCTAAAGCTCCTGGCATGCTGTAGGTGCTCAGTGAATACTCTTTTATAATATGAACACAATTTTGTTTATTCATTGATATCTGTACCACTCCGGATGTGTTTCCACATAGATGTGCCTGTGTTCCAGTGAAGCTCCCGAGTTGCTTGTTCTACCCAGCACCAGGCACTATAGACTGCATGTTTGTGTCCCCCGCCCCCAAATTCATATGTTGAAACCCTAATCCCCAATGTGATGGAAATGGGGCCTTTGGGAGGTGGCTAGATCATGAGAGCAGAGGAATCAGTACCTTGATAGGAAAATACAGTAAGGAGCTTTCTTCTCTCTCTCTCTACCCTGTGAGGACACAGTGAGAAGACAGCCACCTGCAAACCAGGAAGAAAGTCTTCACTAGGAACCATCTGTTGGCACCCTGATCTCAGACTTCCCAGACTCCAGAACTATGAGCAATAAACGTTTGTTGTGTAAGCCACCCAGTCTGTGGTAATTTGTTATAAGAGCCTGAGCTGACTAAGATACCAGCTATGCCCAACACGGCCCTTCAGACTAGACCAGCACTTACTCATGAATGCTTTTGACTCTTGCTTCCTACCTCCAAAGTGTGCAATCAAGGTCTCTTGATCCTGAAAACCTTTTGTAACATTTTGGCTTTGCCAAATTCTGCACATATCCTGAGTGACAAAAGTACAAAGTGTTCTATGCTGTGATTTATGGTACCATCTAGAACAGTGGTTCAAAGCTTTGCAGGAGGGCAGAATACAGAATCCTTCTGACAATTTGATGTGAACTATGGGGCTGTTTCCCAGGGCAATGCACATGCATACAACATTTTACATACAATCTCTGAGCGTTCAGGAAGCCCTTGAATTCTCCCATAGACACTGTTAGAAGACCCATGGACCTTTAGTTAAAAAAAAAAAAAAAAAAAAAAAAAATCTCTGCTCTGAAACCTAGAATATCAGAGGAATTGAGAGAGACAAGAAAGTGAATGTATGTCCAAGAGCCAGGATGCTCACTTTGGTTGTTAATGCAAATTACCAGAGTCTGGGTAACTCCTGCTCAGTCGAGTATCTCCCCTCACCTAGCCAATGGCTGTCCGAGCTGCCCACTGTCCACTCTGAGATTGGCCCTTCCTTAGTTCCCACTCACAGCTGGCAAAGGCACAGGCTCCAAAGGACCCCTACCTGAGTGGAGGCCACCTCTGCTGTCTTTCTCCTGACCCAAAGCTTCATCTGACCTCATGCGCATCCAGCCCTGAGTTCTTCCAGATTGGCCTTCACTCGGACTCCCCAGAAGAGATCTGTCTTGCATCCGGGTACAGTAGGTATCCTTTCATTCCATTCTTGCCTCACAGGATTAGCTTAAACCTGCTTCCTATTCTAGATGGAAACTATAAAAACAAACAAAACCAGATATAAAGACCCTGCATTTGAACAGGATAAGAAAATGGTTTCCACATCACCTCAAACAGCGTTAGCTTCTACCTCCTAAGGCACCGTGATGCATAGCCTCCAATATTCAAAATCTACTTTCCAAAGGCCTGCCCCACCTTCTCCCCCACGCCACCACTGCTGGGTGAAGTCACTTGACTTCCAGTTTGGAACTTCCAGCAAGAATTCGAGCTTGATCCAAAACCACTGAACCCTCCAGCTTCCAAGGAAAACAGTCTATCGCTGAATTCAATACACTGTTAGTTCGGTTGGAGCCAAGACAAATGGAACAGGCTTTTTCTTAGTAAGGGGGAAGCAGCCTTTCCAAGGGGGTGACCTAATGAGGCAAGCAACGAATGGGTGTCAGGTTTCAGATCCCAGCACCCTGGAAGGCCAGGCAAAGGATATGTCTTTTAGGATGGACTACTGAGCAGCCTTGAGGGTTCACACTTGCCCTCTGAGCAAGGGAGGTCCTAAATTTGACAATCCTATTAGTTAAACCAACATGGTAACAGCCCTAGTCCATAGAGGAAACACTGATTTGGTAACAATATGACCACGGGTGGAAAAATAAAAATGGGCAAGATGTACCATTTGGCTTTAACAAGAACGTAAACGAGTAGTTAAAGGAGAAACAAATTGATTTAAAGTAAAAACTGAACGTTTCCAATGTTTTTCTAAATTAAATTAAGGTTGAATTGAGTATTGGAGAGAATAGTTTGAATTTAAGTTTGAAAGTCTGGTTTTTAAAATTTTAATAAACTCTTACATGATGCTTGTTCTGTCCCTGGATCCCTTCCAAGTGCTTTGCAAACTTTAATGAATGTGATCCTCATACCAGCCCTCTGAGCATTGTTCTTATTATACCCATTTTACAGATGAGAACATTGACAAACAGAGTTTCCGATCACACAGCTTCTAAGTGGCAGATTAATAATATCGGGTAACAAACTTGTGCTGCTGGGAGTGTGTACCTGTGTGGGACTATTTAAATGATGGGATGATTTAACTGTATTATAAATAACATGCATTTGAAAGAAGAAAAGTGATTCTTTTCCTTTTGAGGTATTTGTAGTAGCTGTGTGATAAGGCTGCAGATAACAAACAATAAAGGGCAGTCAACGAAGTGACTTCGTCCATCATTTCTTTCTTCCTTCCTTCCTTCCTTCCTTTCTTCCTTGTCCCAGGTGCTGGGGATCAGCAGAGAACAAGACATAGAAGCTGCCTTTTTGCACTTTCATTCCAGGGAAGGGAGAGAGAGATTAAAAGTACAGAACCCTACAATATAACCTCAGAAATGTTTTGAAGAAAATCAAGCACACGAAGGAAAGATGGTGGTATGGAGATGAAGACGTGACAATCCACTGAATAGAATGAGTGACAGAGCCATGCAAATACTGAGGGAAGAGTGTCCCAGGCTCAGGGAACAGCACACAGAAAACCTCAGCTCACTGAGGAGCAGCAAGGAGACCAGCGCGACAGGGCAGAGGAAAGGAGGAGACGGGTAGTGAGGAAGGAGGCCAGGGTGTTGCCGGTCAGATCATGACCTTGAGCGGGTTTAGACAAGCTCTGAAGGGATGTATTGAGATTTAAAAGAGCGCCCCGGCTGCCAGCGATGAGGGAGGGAAGATGTGAGCAGGAGACCAGATGGAGGCTCACACAGGAGTCACGTGAGAGAAGGAGGGACTGGTGCATTAGCGTAGACAAAATAACGGCCCCCAAAAATGCCCACGTCCTGATCCCTGGAACCTGTGAACATGTTACCTTACATGGTAAAAGGGACTTTGGCAGGGTGGCCATAGGAAGGCACTGATGGCAGCAACGCATGGGCAGATCTCAGGAAACCTCTCAGGGGGTTGGAGTGGCAGGGAGCACGAATCCAGAGACAGCTAAGAAGAGCGCACAGGGACCCTTGGGTTCAAACCCCAGCTCAAGTGCTTACAAGGTGGAGTGTAAACTTGGGAAAATTACATCATTTCCCTAAGATCAGCTCCTTCAATCAGAAAACTAAATTAACAATGCCTCGCCCTTATGGGTGCTTTGAGGGTAAAAGGAGATAATCCATATGGAGCCCTGGCAGGTACTAAGCACTCTCATAAATGCTAAGTAGCAGCATTCTTACAAAAGAAGTTTAGGTCTTGGTCGGGTAGCTCAGTTGGTTAGAGTGTCGTACCAATACACCAAGGTTGTGGGTTCGATCTCCAGTCAGAGCACATACAAGAATCAACCAGTGAATGCATAAATAAGTGGAACAACAAATCTCTCTCTCCCCCCCCCTCTCTCTCTCACCAATCAATTAAAAAATAAAAAGGAGTCTAGTGCGGTGGTTATAAGCATTGTGCCAGGATGCTCCGGGTTCAAATACCAGCTTCATATTTATTAGGTTGGGAAACCTGGGTGAGGTACTTATCTTCCCTGTGCCTCAACTTCATCTTAGGTAAACTGAGGCAAATAATATCTACTTTGAGCGATACATGAGAAAGTCTCTGTTGACTTTTATTGTTCTGGTGATAAGGATGATAAATAATGCATGCCTTTTTTAAAAAAACCAAAAAACATAATTAGTGTTGATTCCAGATTTTATGAATCACTAAATATGAAATAGAACCCTACAGGATAGGTTTGCCATATAAAAAGTAAGAATCTTTGTAATCAGGTATTTAAATTTGTGTCTAATCAACACATAGCAAAAGGTTGCTGTACCATTAAATTTGTGCGGTGGGTGAAGATGCTCTCAGCTTTGCCTTCGGGGTGATTTCATGATGCTCTGGATCCCATGTCCTGCGCCCCCACAGCAAGGCCCTCTGCTCACCCCTTGCTGAGGGGGCTGGGAGGAAATCACAGGAGATTGCAAGCAGACGCAGATGCAGGCTTGGAGCATTCCCATCCTCGGCCTGTTAGCCGCTCTGGTTTTAATCTTCCACCCCCCTGGCTTGCCCAGTTTGACTGTAGGCCTTTGAGTTGTCACACCTGGACCAAATCAAGGGCCAGGGACTCTGGCAGTTAATGGTGTTTGAGAAACACTCAAATCATTTGTGCCAAAACCAGAGGCAACAATACATTGACTCAGTATCTTAGACACACACAGAGGACCCTTTTATGGGCAAGATGATGACCCTGAGCTGCGCAACCTGAAAAGCTAGGTGCTAAGTGTGCAGTATTTCCTTAAATGCCTTCTGAAAGGACTCCGGGGACAGTCATGAATGTTCACTTGACATATCTTATCAGAGAAGTCAGAGAGAGCCTGCCTGCCTCTGCTCCCAGGGTTTGGCTGTGTTAGCGTGGGGCCAGGGAAGCTTCCCAGCAGAGGGGAGCACTAGGCGTCTGACAGGCTGGGATGTAACCTGGGAACACATGGCCTCTGTCACAGTCAGTTCCTGTGTTGACACCAAACCTCCAACCAAGCTGTGGGTTGTGTCTGCTTGTTCCCAGGGGTTTTACTCTAACGCCTGCTGCTCATAGTGTGGTCTGAGGACAGCAACATTGGCATCGTGGTTAAAATGCGATTCTAGGCTCGCCTGAAAACTTCTGAATCAAAATCTGCATTTTTACCAGATTCTCTGGTGAATCACGTGCACATTCAAGTTTGAGAAGCACTGATCGAGGGCCTGCTGGGTCTCAACTGTGAGTGTACATGAAACCTGGGATGCTTTAAAATCATGCCCCTCCCCAAGACCCACTCCAGACCAACTGTACCAGGATCTGCTTTCAGATTTCCCAGGTGATTTTATTATGCAGCTGGGATTAAGAACTGCTGATCTAGAATCTCATTGAAGGAGGAGGAGGAGGAGAAGAAAGCAGTGATTGCAAGTAACCTTACTGGGCACTCAAATATGTCAAACTCTTCTTACTACTATATTAACTCACAACAGTTCTATGAAGAGGCACTGTTATTTTCTCAGCTTCAGAGATGAAAAATTAAGAAACTATCTAAGGTCATACAGAGCAAGATGTGGCAGATATGGAATTTGCACATTTAACTTCTCACAAATCACTAAGCTGCCCCAGACTGACTTTATTAGAATCTCTGGAGAACCCTAAATATTCCACCAGAAAACTACTAGAACTGATAAATGAATTCAATAAAGTAGCAGGATACAAAATAAATATCCAGAAATCAATTGCATTTTTATACACCAGTAGTGAACTATCAGAAAAAGACACTAAGAAAACAATCCCATTCACAATTGCTTCAAAAAGAGTAAAATAGGAATAAATTTCACCAAGGATGTAAAAGACCTGTACTCAGAAAATTATAAGACACTGAAGAACAAAACTGAAGAAGATACAAATAAGTGGAAGCATATACCATGTTCATGGATAGGAAGAATTAACATCATTAAAATGTCCATACTACCCAAAACAATCTATATATTCAATGCAATTCCTATCAAGATACCAATGGTATATTTCACAGAACTGGAACAAATATTCCAAAAATTTATATGAAACCACAAAGACCCCAAATAGCCACAGCAATCTTGAGAAAGAAGAACAAAGTTGGAGGAATTGCACTACCTCATATCAAACTATACTACAAGGTCATAATAATCAAAACAGCATGGTACTGGCATAAAAACAGAGATATAGATCAATGGAACAGAATAGAGAGCCCAGAAATACACTCATACCTTTATAGTCAATTAATATTTGACGAAAGAGGCAAAAACATACAATGGCTAAAGATAGTCTAGTCAATAAATGGTGTTGGGAATATTAGACAAATATGTGCAAAAAAAAAAAAAAAGAAAAAAGAAAGAAACTAGACCACCTTCTTACACCATGCATAAGAATAAACTCAAAATGGATTAAAGACTTAAATGTTAGACTCAAAGACATAAAAATTATAGAAGAAAACATAGGCAGTAAAATCTCGGATGTCTGTCATAGCAATATTTTTTCTGATATATCTCCTTGGGCAAAGGAAACAAAAGAAAAAATAAACAAATGGGACTACATCAAACTACAAAGTTTTTGCATAGCTGCGGAAACCATCAGCAGAATGAAAAGACAACCCACTGAATGGGTGGACACATGTGCCAATGATGCATCTGATAAGGGGTTAATATCCAAAATGTATAAAGAACTCGTACAACTCAACACCAAAAACACAAACAACCCAATTAAAAAATGGGAAAAGTCCCTGGCCGGTTTGGCTCAGCAGTTAGAGCATCGGCTCTCAGACTGAAAGGTCTCGGGTTTGAATCCCAGTTAAGAGAGCATACCTGGGTTGCAGGTTCGATCCCGGGCTCTGGTCGGGGTTGTGTGGCAGGCAACCAATTGATGTGTCTCTCTCACATTGATGTTTCTCTCTCTCTCTCTCTCTCTCTCTCTCTCTCTCTCTCTCTCTCTCTCTCTCCCTCCCCCTCCCTCCCTTCCACTCTATCTAAAAATCAATGGAAGAATATCCTTGGATAAAGATTAACAAAAAAATAAAGAAATAAAAAAATTAAAAATGGGCAGAGGACCTGAATAGACACTTCTCCAAAGATGGCCAATAGATGTATGAAAAGATGCTCAACATCACTAATCATCAGAAAAATGCAAATTGAAACCACAATGAGTATCACCTCACATCTGTCAGAATGGCTATCACCAATAAATCAATAAGTGTTGAGGGTGTGGGGAAAAGGGAACCCTCGTGCACTCTTGGTGGGAATGCAGATTGGTGCAGCCACTGTGGAAACCAGTATGGAGTTTCATCAAAAAATTAAAAATGGAACTGCCTTATGATCCAGTGATTCCACTTCCAGGAATGTATCCGAAGAAACCTGAAATACTAATTTGAAAGAATACATGCACCCCTATGTTCGTTGCAGCCTTATTTACAATAGCCAGGATTTAGGGCTACTTTTTGAGAACCAACCATCGTGTAAGACTGTAGGCAGGGAGACTATTTTCAGAGTCCAGAAAAGAGATTATAAGCTCCTGGATTGAAAATAATAATTATGACGACTGTAGTGGGTTGAAAAGTCCCCAAAGGATATGTCCAAGTCCTAACTCTCTGTACCTGCTCATATGACCTTATTTTGAAATAGGGTCTTCCCAGATGTAATTAAGTTAAGGATCTTGCAATGAGATCATACTGGATTTAGAGTGGGCCCTAAACCTAATGACTGGTGTCTTTATACAGGAAAGGAGACTGGAAATTTGAGACACACAGGGTCAGAGGGGCTGGCCATGTGAAGACAGAGAGTGGTTATGCAGCCACAGACCAAACCTCGCCAAGGATGCCAGCAGCCATGAAAACACTGGAGAGAGGCATGCAACAGACTCTCCCTCGGGGCCTCCAGAAGTCATCACCCTGCCGAGACCTTGATTTCAGACTTCTGACCTCCAGAACTGTGAGAGAATACATTTCTGTTGTTTTAGGCCCCCTGGTTTGTGCTAATTTGTTACATTAGCCCTAGGAAGCTAATACAGCCACTAACATTGAGTACTTACTCTATGCCACTAACATTGAGTTCTTATTCTAAGCCACTAACATTGAGTTCTTACTCTAAGCCACTAACATCAAGTACTTACTCTAAGCCACTAACATCAAGTACTTACTCTATGCCACGTACCATGTGAGTGCTTCTGAAGTGTTAGCTCATTTAGCACTCCCAGCAGTTCCATAAGGTAGGTACTAGTATTACTATCCCCATCTTTCAGATGAGAAAACTGAGGCATAGGGAGGATCAGTAATTTACCCAGAGTTACAAAACCAGCAGGTGGAAGAGCAGGGTGTTACATGCAGGCAGCCTGGGAGTAGAGCCTGGGGTCTCGGTTCCCTGGTCTAATGTCAGAGATGGAGAGGAAGGGGCTGATTTGAGTAGGACCTGGCAATTACTAGGACCTGGCAATGAACCAGGCATCTGGAGGGTGGGCTGGAGGAATTGAGCCTTGCAAATTTCAGGTGCTGTGGTGCCTCTGTCCTCTGAGTTGACACCAGCCTCTGTCCCCCATGTCACACTGCGCCCCGGGATGTGCTAACCTGACCAACTCTCTAGTTCTGCTCTCTACACTGCTTCTCCAGGAGTCCTCCTGGGCTTTCCCCTGGACAGTGGTCTCACTGCCCCCTTTTCTCTCGGCGGGGGCTGCACGCATTCACACCTTTGGGCTCTCCCCTCACACTCAAACTTCTCCTGTCCCTACAATGCTAATGTTTGTTCTGGTTTCTGCTCTCAGCATCCTCCTGTCCCTTTCCTTCCTCTGACCCCAGCCACCTGTAGAATGACAAGGTGTAGCATCCCGGTGACTGGCTGGTAGGAAAACCATATCTTCCAAGGGAAAAGATCACGTCCTCTCTGCTGTTTTCCTATTTCCCCCTTTAAAAATGTCCCATTCTCTCCAAGCTCAAGGCAGGTGAACAAAAACAGCATGCAAAAGTACTGTTTTGCTCCTTTGGAATAGTTTAGGTTTCTTTCTGGCCCACAGGGAGTGAATCACATTAGCCTGAGTTGCAACGAGAAAGCAGGGTCTGCCGTGTTGCTGCCGCGCAGCTGTGCACACCGCTGTCTCAAGAAGCTGCTGGCTCCTCTCATTTCCTCCGCTGGTCTGGGATGGCAAACCTGCCACTGAGCACAATCAATCGATCAGTTTAAAGGCCTGTGTTAGCACTGTTCCACACTTCCAGCATTAAAATGGACTTTCATTATACTCTGAGATAATATTTTATTGGAAAGGTGCACAATATTAGACAAATATTTTTTAATAAAAAATTTGTGATGTTGATATAATTATAGGTATCCCCCTTTTCTCTGCCCTTTGCCCACTTCCACCCAGCCCCACTTCTCCCTCCCTTGGCCTTCACCAAACTAGCATCCATGTCCATGGGGTATGCATAAATGTTCTTTAGCTAAAGGGATCAGTTAGACAAATATTTTAAATAAAATATGGATACTTAGACCCTACAACCCAGGTGCCACTAGACTGCCACTGACCAGAGTTCATTGCCAAAAGAGGAACTATTTTGGAGACATAATTACAAAGGATTGAAAACTTCCCAGCATTCCCTGGAACACTTTGGAAACCCCTTTGGGAAGCACACAGGTTTACGTGATAGAATATCATGTTTTACATTGCTTATCTTTGTTCTCAGACATCATTCACAACATTCCATAAAGTGATATCGTCATCATTCCTGACATATTCATCTGCTTTCAACCATTCAGATTGTTTTTGCAAAAGCAATAATTTTATTTAGTGCCATGTACTTTGCCAGCAATTTAAAACACAATAAGATTAGAGTATCCTTTTATTCCAATACTATTTTATATATAGCCAATGTTGTCCAAGACATTAAATATTTATTAAAATTGTTTCTAGGTATTCACATTAAGTTCATTTTACTTCAAGTTGATTTTTATTCCTTGCAGTCTAGACATAGAACATAGTAAGTAATGACTAACTGAATATTGCCTCTGGAGTGGTCTTGAAAGAACATAAACCTTCATTCAAATAGCAGACAACCCAAAAGGGGATGAGGAACTCACTCACACTGCTTCCATGCATGTGTCCGGATAACGTGCCCAGACACAAAATCGAGGACTGGGAGACAATTTGCATTTTACTTTGAGTAAAAAAGGAAACTTTAAAAGTAATAAAAGGGTGCCTGGCTGGTGTGGCTCAGTGGCTGAGCATCGACCCATGCTCTAAGAGGTCACTGGTTCGATTCCCAGTCAGGGCACATGTCCAGGTTGTGGGCCTGATCCCCAGAGGGGGGCATGCAGGAGGCGGCCAATCGATGTTCTCTCTCATCGATGTTTCTATCTCTCCCTCTCCCTTCCTCTCTCTAAAAAAAAAAAAATCAATAAAGAAAAAAAAAGTAATAAAAAGGTAACAGTTGAAAACCTGCCAGTGAGCTATTGGGAGGGAAAATCCAGTACATTTGCATTAGAAGAACCAGAATGAGAGATTCTTCTTCTCCTGATTTCTTTAACAATATTGAATGAACACCTACTATATGGTGGGCACTGTGCTACTTTCTGGGCTTATAGTGAGCACGTTTCTGGGTGAGTGAAAGAGAGAAACTTCCTTCTAGATCTTAGAGGTCTCATTTAAGACCTCTCACTTCTAGACTTTCGGAGAGGAAGCCTGGAGAAGTCCACAAAACAGAGTCTTTCAAACCAGAGCTCAGTTAAATACCAGTTCTCCACTGACTAGGGTTCTGTCTGGGGACAAACCGTTTACACAATCTAAACCTCGGTGTCCTCATCTGCAGAATGGGAATAACAGCAATTTGTAAGGTTTTCCTGTAGATTACATAAAATGCTGGGCGCAGTGGAAGTGCTCCTTAGGAAGTAACAATTCCTAAACAGTAAAGAATATTATGATCAATACTAAACTTTCCTTCTGTCTCCGCCTCAATTTCCGTTCTGTGTCTCCTGGACTTCCTCTTCAGTCCTTCTGCATAACCATTGCCTACCCTGGACTGATTCTGGTGAGCAAGCCGTCTTAGCCTAAATTCCACAAAGCAATGAGGAAATCGTTTCCCCTGTGTTTAATTGTGACATACTGCGGCTTAGAGTAAAAATAGCTAGACACAAAAAGCCGAAGACTATATGATTCCTTTTGTGTGTCATTCTGGAAAAGGCAAAAAAACTACAGAAACAGAAGTCAGATCAGTGATTGATAGGAGCTGAGGGTATAGAGGGGAGATTGATGACAAAGGGCCCCAGGGAACATTTTGTGGTGAAGGAAATGTTCTATATCTAGATTTTGGAAGTGATTACACACCTGAATACATTTGTCAGCACTCAATGAACTGTACACTTGAAAAGGGTGAATTTCACTGTGTATAAATTATACCTCAATAAACCTGACTTTATAAAAAGAAGACTGTGGCTTGGGACCTTCAAGACTTCCTGTAGGAAAAAATCTGTGATCAGTACAGGAAATTAGAGGTGCTCCTGGGAATACTCTTGTAAGAAACAAAATACAGTAAAGGCGGACGTGGATAATCCCACTAAGAGCTACAAAGTTCTCTGGTAATTCACAGGCAGAGAAACATCCGTCCTGGGACACCAAGACGTATTTCATGGAAGAGGCTACATTTCAAATGGGTCTGAAGATTGCAGTGAATCCTCTCCACCACCCATGATCAGTGTCTTAGACTCCAGCCTCTGTGTATAAATTGCTTGCAACATTTATTCTCGGTTTGATTGTTTTCTATTCGAACAGTTTGTATTCTCCGATGCATTTTCCAGAGATTAAATGATTCACATTATCTTGCCCCTTAAAAAAAAAAATCACAGTTTTGAGTCTATACTTTCTGTGTTTGTAGTGTTTAGGAAATGTGTTCTTACAGGCCCACTTACAAAATGTTCTTCTATTCTATGAAATGAAGAAAAGTACAATGTCATTAGAGGAGACAGCATGGCCAAGTGTAAGAGACTGGAATGAGGTCCAAAAATCTGGATTCTATAATTCATAAGTGACTCTCCACATCAAGAAGAAAAAGATCAGTAATCCAAAAGGTAAAATAGGAAGAAACTATATAAATGAACAGTTCAGGAGAGAAAATAGAGTGACTCTTAAACATATAAAAAGATGTTCAATCTCAATATAATTAGTGAAATGCTTGCTTCACTTAGTAGATGTTTCTATGAATCAGTGAAACATAAAATCAACTATCCAGTTTTTACAAATGAGCAAAGGATGCCCAGCTGGTCACGGGATCAATTCCTGGTCAGGGCACATGCCCAGGTTGTGGGCGAAATCCCCAGTGGGGGGCATGCAGGAGGCAGCCAATCAATGTTCTCCTTCATCAATGTTTCTATCTCTCTCCACTTCTCCCTTCCTCTCTCTCTAAAATCAATAAAGAAAACAAAAATTTTTTTAAATGAGCAAAGGAAATGAATAGACAGTTCATAGAACAGAAAATACAAATAGCTTTGAAACACATAAAAAGATGTTTGAATTCACCAATACTAAGAGAAGAGCAAATTAAAATTGCAGTTTTATACTCATCGGGCAGGCAAAGAATCCGGTTTGTTAACACAGAGTTAGTGGGGGTGTAGGAAAATCAGCTCCTGTTGGGACAACCTTTATGGAGAAACATTTGGCAGTGTCTGTTAAAATTACAAGCGCACAGTGACTTTGACCCAGCAATCCCACTTCTGTGAATTTTATCACCCATGTACGAAATGACATGTGTACCACATTATCTACTGCATTAATAGCAAAAAAAAAAGCCCTGAGTAGAGTTAAATAAGTTGCTGTATATCCCACAATAGAATACTACTCCATGGTAAGCAAGAATGAGAAAGCTCTTGCTATACTGATAAGGAACAATTACCGAGCTATATTAGAAATAAAAAGCCACAGTGCAGAACAATATACAGTATGTTAGCATTTAGGGTAAAGAGGAGGGGTTGGAGAATGCAGGCATGTATTTGTTGGTATATACCTGGACTTATCTCCTGAAAGATACCAGCATCTAATAATAGACTTGTCTATGGGGAACAAGAGGGGTGCAGGTGGAAGACTTTTGGGGGGCATGTCATCTTTTGTGCCTTTTGAATTTTAGCCATGTGAATATATTACCTACTCAAAATAAATACAATTTTAAAACAAAAATGAAAATAGATAAGGGAAAAAAGAAGTGAAATCTGGGATCTACTCCTCATTCGACCAACATGCTTTGTGATCATAGCCAAGTCCCCTCCTTGTTTCCAGTGGGGCCCTCCCCACACGTAATATATAAATAAGTGAATATTTAACGTCAGGTACTCACGCGGGCTTCAGAGAAAAGTAAAGCAGAGGAAGGGGGTGGAAAGGGGTGGAGGTGGGACCTGGGTGCTCTTTCCATCATAGTCCTGCCCTGGCCGGTTTAGCTCAGCGGTTAGAGCGCCGGCCCTCGGACCAAAGAGTCATGGGTTCGATTTCCATCAAGGGTACGTACCTCAGTTGCGGTTTGGTCCCCGGCCATGATTGCGGTCATGCAGGAGGCAGCCAATCAATGTGTCACTCTTGCATCGATGTTTCTCTTTCTCTCCCTCTCTCTCCCTCTCTCTTCTCTCTCTCTCTCTCTCTCTCTCCCCCTCCCTCCCACTCTGTCTGAAAATAAATGGGAAAATGTCCTCGGGTGAGGATTTTAAAAAAAAAGAAAGAAAGAAATTCATAATTCTCAGGCTCCCCACCCCAGGCCTCCAGAATCCAGATCTTGGGTATAACAAGACCCCCATGATTCCTGTACACACGAAAGGCGCAGAAGTCTGGTCAGCCACTTCCTACTCGGTCACTTGGGCTTGAGCTCCTTCAGCCTTCTCTCACTGGCCTTTGTCCCACCCAGTCTGTAGCCAGTGCCTTTCTCAGGTCTCCCGTTGGCCTCTGTGTTTCCCCCCGCATTCTGATTTTATCATAATTATCCACCACATGGTAATTTTCTGGGCTCCGTCATCCCCACCAGGAGGTCTGCAGTCTCCGTACCTAGCATAAAGCCTGGCGACATGAAATAGGGGCTAAATACGTGTTTTTTAAATAAATACATGAATAACTGGGTAGAGGAGCCAGGCCAAATGAAAGCGTGAGTGGAAAGATTTGCTTAGTTATCTCTTTGCCGTTTACTTTTTCTTAGATGTGTCTCCTTTCTCGTTCTGGCTACGCGTGCAGCTGCCAACCAATCAGGAAAGACAGGGCCCCCTGGGAACAGCTCCTCTGCCCTTGCTCCCTCAGGCCAATAGCTGCGGGCATTTGAACAAAGAAGCCTTCCAGAACTTGGCTTGGCTGTGGATGGGGCTCAGATTAGAAATCAAAGCTTGGGGTTCAGATGACATTTTTGAAGGGACAGAAATTCCCTGGAAATCCTCGCTTGGGCTTGCCGTGTGAGATGGGTTTCCCGAACGGACTCGAGGTCTTCACTGGGGAGCATTAGCTCACTCGCTGCTACTGCTGCAAATTTCCAACCACACCGAGCACACGGGATCCGGGAAAAGCTCAAAGCACATGGTCTATCAGAAACGATTTCCCGTCTCGGGGGCATGTGACTTTCAGGAGGGAACCGAAAGGGATGCGAGCCAAGTCACTGCATGGCCGGAGTTCCCTCCAGAGGCTGGCCGCCCTGATGGCAAAGAAAAGCAAACAAAAGAAACATTCTTTCTCCTTGTGAGGGAAACAAAGACCCTACTGAGAAAACTGAAGTGAGCAGTGGAGGTGTAAAATCAACAGAAATGGGGGCTGTCTGTGGAGGAGGCCTCTGGTTTCAAGGTAAACATCCTTAAAACGCTTCAAAAATGAATGCCCATTTGAATAATTTATTATCAGATGTTTTTCTTTTGGCCATAAATATTTTCGGGCAGATTCAGAATCGAGGATATGCTTGCATATCCCCAATGAAACTGTCGTTCCCCCTCGGTTCAGACGTTTTCTAAATGGAATACGTTTGAGAGCAAATGAAACTGCCCCGCCTGTGCAAACCCAGGATTGCCTGGCTGGAGGCAGGTATGTTTTGAAAGATTCAGGTGAACACAGCACATTACGTTGATTGTGCCGCTTGCCCAGGAAGCCAGAAGGGGGGGGTGGGTGCAGGGGTGCTGGTGTCTGTCTGGAGTCTCTTCATTGGAAAGAACCCTTGTCTTGAACTGCGCTGCTGCTTCTGCTCATCAATGTCAATGTATCAAGTTCCGAAAGATGCTCCAGAAAAGACGCGGCAAAGTAGTGGCCAACACGTGTTTCGTTTGGGCCACGCTGTCTTTTACGAAGTCTTAAACTGGTTAGCAACATTTAAAAAATGTCTGCAAGGCAACAACTGGCTGGTCTGAGTAGAATCCATTTGCTAATCACCTTTAGAAGAGACAGGCATCCCTGTTTGTCCTGGTCCCAGCCATTCCTTTTCATCTAGCCCAGGTTACTCCTCCAGGCTATTTGCTACACACACAGACATCCTGAGCACTCCCCAAATGAGAAGGAGATAAGTTGTGTCTCCACTGGTTGGTCACCTTTGGCCATTCTAATTTAGGTCTCTTACTTGGTATCGCATGATTTTTTTTTTTTTTCATCTGGTAGCAGAAATTCTTTTTCCTTCTTTTTTTGGGGGTGCTATTTTCTTTGCATGATACTACTTTCGCAGAATTGTATGAATGTTAAATTTTCATATATTTTCTCAGTTCCTCCCTTAACAACAAACCAAACAGCCAGCAATGGGAGCATCTTCATCAGTAGTCACCGTCTCAAGTAAGAGGGAAGCAATGCCTGTCCTTGGTATTTCTTATTTCCTGTAGCTCCTTTGGCTCCCTGTCCTTCTGACCTTAAATATAGCCCTCTAGGAGTTTGCCCAAATTCTCAATTTCTGGCTTTTTCTTTCTTTTTTTATATTAATTTGTTTTTGTTACAGATGTTTCTCCTTTTTCCCCCATTGACACCCTCCTCTCCATCCCCCCTGCCCCATCCCCAGCTTTGTTGTCTATGTCCATTGGTCATGCATACATGCCTTTAAGTTCTGTGGTTTATCTCTTCCCTGCCCCAAACCCCTCCTTTGAGGTTTGTCAGTCTGTACCCCACCTCTATGTCTCTGGTCAATTTTGTTCATCAGTTTGTTTAGTTCATTATATTCCACAAATAGGTAAGATCATGTGATATTTGTCTTTCTCTGCTTGGCTTGTTTCGCTTAGCATAATACTCTCCAGGTCCTTGCATGTCATCTCAAAGGATAAGAGATTTTTCTTTCTTACAGCTGCATAGTATTCCATTGTGTACATGTACCACAGCTTTTTTTATCCACTCATCTACTGATGGGCACTTGGGATTTTTCCAGATCTTAGCTATTGTAAATAGTGCTGCTGTGAACATAGGGGTACATATATTCTTTCTGATTGGTGTTTCAGGTTTCTTAGGGTATATTCCTAGAAGTGGGATCACTGGGTCAAATGGCAGTTCAATTTTTAACTTTTTGAGGTAACACCATAGTGTTTTCCATAGTGGCTGCACCAGTCTGCATTCCCACCAGCAGTGTACTAGAGTCCCCTTTTCTCCACACCCTCGCCAACACTTGTTGTTTGATGATTTGTTCATGGCGGCCATTCTGACAGGTGTGAGGTGATACATCATAATTGTTTTAATTTGCATCTCTCTGATGCAAATTAGAGAGATGAGCATTTTTTTATGTCTCTTGTATGTGCTGTTTGGAGAGGTGTCTATTTACATCCTCTGCCCATTTTTTAATTGGGTTCTTTGTCTTCCTTTTGTTGAGTTGTATGAGCACTCTATATATTTTGGAAATTAATCCCTTATCTGATGTATTATTGGCAAATATGGTCTCCCATATAGTGGGATCCCTTTCCGTTTTGATGGTTATTTCTTTTGCTGTGCAGAAGCTTTTTAGTTTGATGTAGTCCCATGTGTTCATTTTTTCCTTTGTTTCGCTTGCCTTAGGTGTTGTATCAGTGAAGATTCTGCTGCGTGTGATGTCTCAAATTTTGTTACCTGTATTTTCTTCTAGAATTTTTATGGATTCACGAGTCATATTTAAGTCTTTTATCCATTTTGAGTTTATTCTCATGTATAGTGTAAATTGGTGGTCTAGCTTCATTTTTTTTGCAAGTAGCTGTTCAATTTTCCCAACACCATTTATTGAAGAGACTGTCTTGACTCCACTGTATGCTCTTGCCACCTTTGTCAAATATTAATTGAGCATATTGTCTTGGGTCAATTTCTGGGTTCTCTATTCTGTTCCATTGATCTATCTGCCTGTTCTTGTGCCAGTACCAGGCTGTTTTGATTACAGTGGCTTTGTAGTATAACCTGATATCTGGTAATGTGATCCCTCCTACTTTTTTCTTCTTTTTCAAGATTGCTGTGGCTATTTGGGGTCTTTTTTGGTTCTATGTAAACTTTTGGAGTGTTTGTTCTAGTTCTGTGAAATATGCTGTTGGTATTTTGATGGGGATTGTATTGAATCTATAGATTGCTTTGGGTAGTAAGGACATATTAATGATGTTAATTCTTCCAATCCATGAACAAGGTATATGCTTCCACTTTTTTATATTTTCCTCTATTTCTTTTTTCAATGACCTGTAGTTTTCTGTGAAGAGGTCCTTTACTTCTTTGGTTAAGTTTATTCCTAGGTATCTTAATTTTTTTGCCGCGATGGTAAATGGGATAGTTTTTTTAGTTTCCCTTTCTGTGATTTCATCATTGGTGTATAAGAATGGTGTCAATTTCTTGATGTTAATTTTGTATCCTGCTACTTTGCCAAATTCATTTATTAAGTCTAGTAGATTTTTGATGGAGTCTTTCGGGTTTTCTATGTACACTATCATGTCATCTGCAAATAATGACAGTTTCACTTCCTCCTTTCCAATTTGGATCCCCTTTATTTTTTCTTCAGGTCTGATTGCTGTGGCTAAGACTCCCAGTACTATGTTAAATAAAAGTGGTGAAAGTGGGCATCTCTGTCTTGTTCCCGTTCTTAAGGGGAATGCTTTTAGTTTTTGCCCATTGAGTATGATGTTGGCTATAGGTTTTCCATATATGGCCTTTATCATGTTGAGATATAATCCCTCTATTCCCACATCGCTGAGTGTTTTTATCAGAAATGGGTGCTGGATTTTGTCGAATGCTTTTTCAGCATCTATTGTTATGATCATATAGTTTTTATCTTTCATTTTGTTTATGTGGTGTATCACATTTATTGATTTGCAAATATTGTACCATCCTTGCATGCCTGGGATGAAACCCACTTGGTCATGATGAATAATTTTTTTGATGTATTGCTGGATCCAATTTGCTAATATTTTATTAAGGATTTTGGCATCTGTGTTCATCAGGGATATTGGCCTGTAGTTTTCTTTCTTTGTAGTGTCTTTATCCGGTTTTGAAATTAGGATTATGCTGGCCTCATAAAATGAGTTTGGAAGTGTTCTGTCTTCTTGGATTTTTTGGAATAGTTTGAGGAGAATTGGTATTAGATCCTCTTTGAATGTTCGGTAAAACTCCCCCATGAAGCCATCTGGGCCTGGGCTTTTGTTTGCTCAGAGTTTCTTAATTATATCTTCAATTTCCTTTGTTGTTATTGGTCTGTTCAAGTTTTCTATCTCTTCCTGGTTCAGTTTTGGGAGGCTGTGTGTTTCTAGAAATTTGTCCATTTCTCCTAGATTGTCCATTTTGTTGGAGTATAATTGTTCATAGTATGTTTCGATGATCCTTTGTATTTCTGTGGTGTCAATTGTTACTTCTCCTCTTTCATTTCTGATTTTGTTTATTTGGTTTCTCTCTTTTTGTTTCTTGGTGAGTCTGGCTAAAGGTCCATCGATCTTGTTCTTTTCAAAGAACCAGCTATTTGTTTCATTGATCTTTTGAATTGTTTTTTTAGTCTCTATGTCGTTTATTTCTGCTCTGACCTTTACTATTTCCTTCCTCCTGCTAGCTCTGGGTTTTTCTTTTTGTTTACTTTTTAGTTCTTTAAGTTGTAGGGTTAGAAAGTCTCTGGCTTTTTCTTGATAACTCAAGAGGTCTGGCCATGTTGGCCACACTGAAATCACTGCTCCTGTGTTCGCGAGGTTAAAGGGTGCAATGTCCCCTCATGGGAGCAACAAAGCCATGTCAGTGATGTCTGCCAGCCTGCAGCGGTTTAGGCCTAAAGGCCAGAGGACAGCCAGGAACCCAAGCCCACAGTCTCCAACAGACACACCTTTGACATTAGCCAAGGCTCCTGAATATTCACAGAAGGAAACAGGTTGACTATGAGTTGCCGGCAGCAGCGGAGAAGCTCAGCCTGTATATATATTTTTTTTATTCCTCACCCGAGGACATTTTTCCATTTATCATCAGATAGCGTGGGAGGGAGGGGGAGAGAGAGAGACAGAGAGAAACATTGATGTGATAGAGCCACATCAACTGGTTGCCTCCCACAGACCCGACCAGGGCCGGGGACGAACCGCAACCAAGGTACGTGCCCTTGAGCAGAATCGAACCTGTAACTCATTGGTCTGCGGGCCGATGCTCTAACTACTGAGCCAAACTGGCCAGGGTAAGCCCAGCCCATATTTACCTCTGAGCTCCCACATCCTAATTACAGGGCTGGGCTCGGGGGCCTTGCGTGGAACTGGTGCTCAGCAAACGTCCCAGTTAGAAGACAGAGATCACAGGTTTAATTCTAGACAGCAGCAAAGTGGTCCGGCATCTTTCTACCAGATTACCTCATATTTTAACGTTTATAAGAAAAATATTTTGTAAAGTTGCAAGTTCTTAAAACTCTCGATTCCTAGCAAATATTTTGTATTTTTGTTTCCAACCCGTGAAACACATTTGCACTCACTAGAGTAATTCGCATCTTGCTGACCTCACAAATCATAAAGCTCATACTATCCCAGGTAAGGAAACCAAACCCCGAGAGAAAGACTTGTCCAGAGTAGGCCAGTGGCAGTCTGGGCAAAACCAGATCTCTTGATTCCTAGTCCAGTGATTGTTTTCCAGCATTTAGGATTCGCCCGAGCACAGAAAAGTGGTCCTAATATGGGGGGACGTGCAACCAACTTCAACAGTCCGCTGGAGAAAACTTGAGGGGCCTTGCTTCATACCGGGAGAGGCCTGGGCTCCTCTGAAGGGCATCCTGGCCTGTCAGACCGACTCCTGCAGAGGCTAATGGACAGCCAAGGGCCATAGAGATGGAAATACAAGAGCTGGTCCTATCGCCTCACGCTGAAGGCTGATGGCCCAGTTGTCCTGGGGGAGGGGGGTCTCATGGGGAACACATCCCACCCCAACATCAAAGTGTAATTCCCAAATCCAGAGCATAAATGGGTACCCGTCGGTCATGACAGGATATGCCACATAACAGTACATGAAATCAGTCATTTCACTTACGAAACGTCATGACTCGTTTCGAACATTATGGTGTCAAGATCACACATTATTTGATCGAGGTAGGAAAGAGCAGGGGAGGATGGTTGGTGGACTGGAGGAAAGAGGTGAAGGGATTAAGAAGTACAAATTGGTTGTTACAGAACAGTCATGGGGATGTAAAGTACAGCATAGGGAATATAATCAATAATACTGTAATAACTATGTATGATGCCAGGTGGGTACTGGAAATATTGGGGGGGAATACTTTGTAAAGTATATGATTATCTAACCACTATGTTGTACACCTGCAACCAATACAAATAACATTGAAAGTAATATGTAATTGAAAAATTAAAAAGCCAAAATAGCCCTGGCCGGTTTGGCTCAGTGGTTAGAGCGTCAGCCCGCGGTCCAGAGAGACCCAGGTTCGGTTCCCGCTAAGGGCATGTACCTCGGTTGCAGTTTGTCCCCGGTCCCGGTTGGGGTCGTGTGGGTGGCAACCAGTCAATGTGTCTCTCTCACATCGATGTTTCTCTTTCTCTTCCTCCCTCTCTCCCTCCTGCTGTATCTGAAGATAAATGCAAAAATGTCCTCAGGTGAGGATAAAAAAAAAAGAAATGAAAAGGGCACAGGGCCTGGGCACCTTCGCATTCGCTCACCCTCCCTTCCTCTTCATCTGCTTGGTCACTCCATGCAAGTGAAAAACACAACCCCACTCCATTCCAAGTGATTAATCAAATAAGTGCCCTATAAATAAGAAGACCTTTTCTTTTTTAAATCCTTACCCAAGGATATTTTTCCATTTATCTTCAGATAGAGTGAGAGAGAGAGAGAGAAACATCAATGTGAGATAGACATATCAGTTGCCTCCCACATGACCCCAACCAGGGCCAGGGACTGAACCGCAACCAAAGTGCATGCCTTGACCAGAATCGAACCTGCAGCTCTTCAGTCCAAGGGCTGACACTCTAACCACTGAGCCAAACCAGCCAGGGCAGAAGATGCCTTTTAACAGCATAAACATCAGTTTGATCTAGCAAAGATTTTGGTAAAATTGGTCAAAAAAATACCTTTCTTGTGTGGTCTTTAAAATTAGGGAGTCATGTTATTTTAGATCTGGGAGGAATCTTACTTCCTGATACAATATTTGTTGACCCCTATCAACATAGGCAACATTTTGTGAAATCATGTTTGATGATGCCTTTTACTCAGAAATGCTATTTTGTGGTATGCAAGTGACTGGCAGGAAGAACTATTCGATTCTTGGGTTTTTCTTATGATTTTGCACGATCGTGGGTGGTTTTATATCAAATGCTGCATGAACCCCAAGACATCACGATCCAGGCAAATTTGTTAGCCTTTACTTAGAAATAGAATAGAACGTCTATTTAAAAACACTTTTAGAATAAAGTATTCATTTAAGGAGGCATTTTTCATGAAAGACCCAGTACCAGAGACTTTTTAACTGAAAATCATGATGGCGGCTTGATATCAATCACTTTGTAGGACAAAGGCAAAGAAATGAGGCTGGTGACCTTGTCAGCTGGCGACCTTTCCCAGGTATCTGCAAAACAGAGCTAGACTATTATGTATTTAGTCCAGATGCCATAAACAATAAAAAATACGATAGTATTGGCTTGTAGTAGTAGTCGTAGTAATAACCATGGAGCGTTCACATCAGCATTCAAGGCCCTCCACCATGTGGCGGTAGCTTATGTTTCTGGTGTGACTTCCCACCACCTCTCACAGATGCTCTAGTCCAACTACATATCCCCGTTCTGTCCTCCATGCTTTTGCTCTTGTTCTTTCTGTCACCTCTGCCATGCCCTCTGTGCTCCCTACCACCACTGCCTGTTGCAATCCTCATGGAGTCAGACTGCCTGGGTTTAAACTCTAGGCTGCCACGAGCTAGCTGTGTGACTTTGGGCAAGTTTCTTGACCTCTCTGTGCCTTGATTTTCTCATCTGCAAAATGAGGATAATAGTATTAACGCACAAGGTTGTTGTGATGATTAAATGAGATACTAGATCTAAAGCATGAGCCAGATCCACACCATTTTCCCTTGGTGCTTCTGTCTACTGGCTAGCACACTAGACTCTGTAAATGTGAGGACATTTGGATATGGTTCTAATAAGTATTACTTAATAATGATTAATAATTAATAAATGCACTTGTATTTCTGTTAACGCTGACTTAACGGTTGCATTAATAAAATGATTCGCCTTGGCAGGTTCAGCTCAGTGGTTAGAGCGTCGGCCCATGGACCAAAGAGTCCTGGGTTCGATTCCCAGTCAAGGGCACGTACCTTGGTTGCAGGTTTGATCTCCAGCCCTGGTTTAGTCATGCAGAAGGCAACCAATCAGTGTGTCTCCCTCACATCAATATTTCTCTCTCTCTCTCTTCTTTCCTCTCTCCCACTCTGTCTAGAAATCAATGGAAAAAATATCCTTGGGTGAGGATTTTTTAAAAAATTAAATGATTAAATATTAGCATATGTGATCAAGCACCTACTTTAGGTCTTGAATTTTGCCCCATTTCTTCCATGTATTTGGAAGGTCCTTGTTACACACACACACACACACACACACACACACACACACACACACACTTACCAGGGTGAGGGGAAGACATTCTTCTGTGCTTTCTAAAATAGAATCATCTGGCTAGCTTTTAAAAATAACTCCTATTTCCCTCCCAACTCGCTGGCATTCGCAAATTCATTATCAGAGGGACGGAGAGAGCGGTAGTTCAGGCAGATAGGACATCTGGGCTAAGAGCAGAGGGGATTTTTTTGCTGTCATCTGTTCCTTGCTGGCTGACACTCTAAGTGGTTGTCATCCCTTGTGAAGAAGGAAAATACCATACAAGGCAAGGCTCAAGCGGGCTGTTGAACCGTCTGAAGCGTTCCCGGGCTGTGAGCCGTCGGGGGTGGGGGGCGGGGGAGCAGCACACCCTGGCAGAGAGTCCGGCACACTCATGGCAAACTCGGGGCGTAACAAAGCCCACATTGTTACCTCCAGCGCCAGGCTCCCCAGGCTAGTAAAAATCCAGAGTGTACCTTTTTAATGGGGGAAGGGGAATTGGCTCCCCTGGAACATGTTGGATGGAGTCATAACACAAATAAACTGTATTCTAGGGTCTGAATTTATGAAGCCCGGAGCCAAGCCGTGTGGTCACAACTGGGGCAACCCAGACTATTGTGTAAATCAAGCGCAGAAGCCGAGGAATTCTGGCAGCCGCCCCGTGCATGCTTGTGTGCGGAAAAGATGCCTTTGAAACACTTCCCAGATGTCTTCACTGTCTGCCACTTTTTTCTAAACATGCTTATTGTTCACGGAATCGACGCTATCTGCCCATTTTTATTGTTGCTAAAAATCTGGCAGCTGGGTAACGTTTTGGACAAACTGGAGTGGGATTTAGCAAGACAGGGGAGGGTGTGAGTGTATATTCTGACTGATGGAGTCGGTGTCCCAAGCATTCCTGCTTGGGGCTGAGTGTACATGTCTGCAAACACACACACACACACACACACACACACACACACACAGTTACTGGAGTTGACTCCAGAGATCGGGGAAGGAAAGAAGTGAGGTAGCAGCATTCACTCCGGCCAACAAGTCAAGTCACAGAGGAAGTGAGAAGTTGAGACCAGGAGCCATTTTTCGCTGGAGCTCACACCCATCACAGGTGATGGCGGTGGTCTGGATGACCTGAAGCTGCCACCCTGCCAGTTTATGAAAGATAGTAGCTCCTAAGAGCCCGTTGTTGGGCTCTGAAAATGAGCCAAAAGGAAATGTGTTCACTGATGAGATGTGATTGAAACGCTGAATAAGCCATCAGAAAAGTTGCTTGGTGCCTATGCTGAGAGGAGGGGCTGTGGAAGCCAAAAGTTACTGGGGGTGAGGGCACGCATGGGCGTAAATGGAGTTCGGGGAAAAGGTGCCCTGGACTGCGGCTCTTATGGAAGAGAGGACCAGAGCAAGAAGTGAACAGTGCCAGACTGTGGTCCTGATGTTACTATGAGAACATCTGGGATGCTTATAACATGCCTGGAATCCCAGTGAACGCACTGGAGCAAGTGATCCGAAGGGGAAGTAAAGCCTTGTTGAAGGGACTTACAACCACTGAAATCAATTGCTTGCTTTTCTCAACTGCAATGTGAAAATAGTCAGTCGCTGTGTGAGACCCTCTAGCCCTCAAAACATTTATGAAATCATCAGATAATCAAGTCCAGCAGGGACCTGGTGACACTCTGCCAACCTTCTTCTTTAAAGATGGAGAAAATGAGACTCAGAAAATTGCCCCAGGCCACATGGCTAGACAATGTCAGCTGAGATTTGCAAGATATTTTTCTTTCTCCTCGTGATCCAGAAATATGGTCATTCATTTTGCCTAGAGTATGACAACCATATCCTGATTTGGGTACAGAAAACTGTATCTTCAAAGTCTTCATAATTATTTTTGTTCCAGTTATTGTTACTAACTCAAACATGCCTATAAATTTTTAGGTTGGAATTCCATCCCTTGCCCTCCGTATCGAACACTATCTCTCCTGTCGTTCGCATACCTTTACCTTTTCTCTCTGCATTCCGAGGGGGATTTCTAATTTATCTTCTTCAATAATGGTTCAGTCATCCACTGGTTCAGTTCAGTTGTTTACTGCCTCTCATAAGGATTTTAATTCTGCTCTTGAGATTTTCACTTTCAGGCCTATTTTATCCATTTCTCATTTCCATTTTCACCTCATTCCTCCCCATCCCTATGACCTTGTGATTTTCGACTTCTAATTTTTAAAGGGCATACAGGATGTAGATAAATGAGTCCATGCACATACTAAACAAGAAAAAAACAGCACATTTTATCATCTGCTGTAATTCGTTCATCCATCCATCCATCCATTCAGAATCTATGATGTGCCAAGCATGGTGCAAGCAAGATCTGTCTCCTGTTCTCAAAGCACATGTGGACATACATCATAAGCAACCATAATGCGAGTAGAAAGTATTACCTGTCTTTAAAAAGGCTTAAATCTCAAAAGATATTTTGAATGCTATACATCTTTGGAAATTTTCTTCTGGTTCCTGCAATAGATCATTTTTAGAACTTTCCTTTCCCTCTCAACTTTGAAGATTGATGCTCCCTTTCCTAGGGCCTCCATGTAGCAATTTTCTTCCAGTGTTGCCATGTAGTCTTTTACATTATTTATTTTTTCTTCAGTATGATTATTTAAATAAACTGAGCTCTCTCTAGACCTCGTGCCAGCAGCCATACGTGGCACGGGCTTAGCCATGGCAATGCCCACCCTTCACTTGTGTGATGATCTCATGCCTCCAGCTGGAGGGCAGGTGGGTGTGTGGCTTCAACCAAACTGCAGATTCGAAGGCAGCTCTGCTCACCTGAGGGGCCATCTCCACCTACCCCCACTGTCTGATTCTTTGAGACTCTGCCTCATTGTGCAAGAGAAACTACAACCCCAGCATATCAAATGCTTCTGCCATACATCTTACTTGCTGGACCCACCTAAGTGCTGAATGTATAGAACTACACTTCCCAGAATGCAATGAAACATCACACATTTCAAGGGAGGGAGAAAGGTCCCTCCCCTTTTCCCATCCTTTGGTTTGGGGAAGGTGTGGAGGTCTGTGGATAGAGAAAGAAGGGAGGGTGAACAGATACAGCTTTGTGCCTGCCTTAAAAGGAAGCAGACCCTCAGAAATCAGAGGAGTACTCAGCTTTTGGGCTGAAACAGACCAAGGGTTTCTGTAAGAGGAAGACTCTAGGACAGGCATAAAAAGTCCTTCTCCTCTCCTTCCACCTCTGCTGTCCCCGCAGGGAGCAGCCCCTGGATCTTGGCAGTGGGCTGCCTGACAGCCGAGCTGTTCAGAGCTGTGCTGAGCATTCTTTGTTGTCTCCGCGTCTTTCTGGGTAGTGCAGGAGAGAGCTGGGGGAGCTGCCACGAGGCTGCAATCCAGATGCCACTTCTCTGTCGTCCACATATGCTTTTTAATCTTCTCTACCCAAGGATGACAAGTAAAAATGAGAACAAAAATAGAAGCTAAGTTAACCATGCAAGGGGCCAGGATATGTTTATGTGGTACGGGCTGAAGAAATATATAATCCTGCGTACACACTATAAATGCTCTGTCAATCTGAGACTGACTAACCTAAATGGACGGTCACAGTCTGTGTGGCAGCCACATGGAACACAGGCAGATGAGTACACCCACATGCTAAACAAGAAAAAAATAAAGCTAACGCTGTCATTGGCTGGAATTCATTCATCCGTTCACCGAGTACCTGTGCTGTGCCACGCACTGTGCTGGGTGCTCAAGTTGAGGATAAAAATCTAAGCAAGATATAGTCCCTGTTCTCAAAGTGCATGTGGACGCATTTTAAGACGTGCACAGCCCTGGCCGGTTTGGCTCGGCGGTTACAGCGTCGGCCCGTGGACCAGAGAGTCCCGGGTTCGGTTCCTGCTAAGGGCAGGTACCTCGGTTGTTGTTTGTCCCCGGCCCCGGTTGGGGTCATGTGGGTGGCAGCCAGTCGATGTGTCTCTCTCACATTGATGTTTCTCTCTCTCTCTTCTCCCCTTTCTCCCTCCCACTCTATCTGAAGATAAATGCAAAAATGTCCTCGAGTGAGGATAAAAAAAAAAAGACGTGTACATAATCAACAGCTGTAAGAGGGGAGGGGGGTTAGGGGAGTGGGTGAAAAAGATGAAGGAATTAAGCAAAAAGAAGACAAACCTCATAGACAGACAACAGTATGGCGATTACCTGAGGGAATGGAGGTGGGGAGAGGTAGGAGAGGGTAAAAGGGGATACATGGTGATGGAAGAAGACTTGACTTGAGGTGGTGAAAACTGTACAATATACAGGTGATGTATTATAGAACTGTATACTTCAAACCTATATAATTTTTTAAAAAAGACGTGCACATAATCAGCTGCTGTGCGAGGTGAAAAGTACTAACTGCCTTCAGGGAGCTCTTCAAACTCTCCAGTGCTTTCTTCTCACCTGCAGTAAAACCGAAGTCCTGCCGAAACAGTTCCATGGGACGATAAAGCGATTCTAACCCACAGCGCTGGAACTGGGTCTGTGCACCTTCATCTGCCTGCTGTATACGCAAACGTTCACTCAAGATGGCTCACAACTACATCTCAAAGCTAAAACCGTACCACTTCTAGAAGAAAGGGTGTTCATGCCTGGAACAGACAAACATTTCTTACACAGGACACACAAAGGACTCAGCTTAAAAGAAAGAAGTGATGAGTCAAATTTCACCCCAATTAAAACTATCTGCCTATCAAAAGGTACCATTGAGAAAATAAATATGTAATCTGCTGGTTTAGAAAAATAGATCTGTTAAAGGGCTCTTATCAGAACACATTTTTTAAATCTCCCACAAACAACAATAAATACAAACAACTCCATTTTAAAAGACTTGGGCAAATCACATGAACAGACACTTCACCAGAAAAGGATATGCCGATGCCAAAGAGCTCACGACGATGTGCTCAGTATCGGTAGTCAGAGGACAGATGCCAATTCAAACCACAGTGAGGTATATTTCGAAGTGCCTAGAATAATTAGCACAAACACAAACAAACCCACCTGGCAATGGAACAATTAGAAATCTTACACCTTGCAGAGGGGAGCATAAAGCGGCACCACACCTGGGAAAACTGTTTTATATAAAGTTAGACATATTATCACCCTATGACCCACTCCTATGTCTGCACTCAAGAGAAATGAAAACATATTTCCACAAAAACACTTGTTCAAGTTTATTCATGGCTGAATTCACAGAAACAGAGAACAGATTTGTGGTTGCCAGAGGTGTGGAGGATGGGAAAAGGTACCCAAAAAAAAAAAAAAAAAAAAAAGACACTCAGCCAGTGTGGCTCAGTGTTGAGCGTCGACCCATGTACCAAGAGGGGCCAGTTCGATTCCCGGTCAGGGCTCATGCCCTGGTTGTGGGCCAGATCCCCAGTGGGGGGCATGAGGAGGCGGCCAATTGATGTTCCCTCTCATTGATGTTTCTATCTCTCTCTCCCTCTCCCTTCCTCTCTCTCTAAAATCAATAAAGAAAAACCATTTTTTTTAAAAAGAATATTCATTGCAATTTTATTCAAAATAGACAGAAGCAAGAAACATCCTAAATGCCCATCAACAGGATGATGGATAAACTAACTGCAATGTATTTATACTATGGAATGCCACTCAGCAATAAACTACTGATAAAGGCAACTACAAGGGTAAACATCTAAAACATTATATTGAGTAAAAGAAACCTGCCCTGAAAGCATGCATACTGCAGAATTCCATTTCTATGAAGTCCAAGAACAGTGATACAATAAGAACACTGGTCACCTCTGGGCTAGGGGCAGAACGGACGGGGGAGAGTCCCAAGGGAAGGTTCTGAGCCGATGGAAGTGCTCTCCATCAGGGTCTACCTAGTGGCTACAGAGCATATATCACTTCCAAAACCCTTCAAAACAAATCCTTGCGATCTGTACATTTCATTATATGTAAATTATATCTCAATTTTTAAAACTTAATTTAAAAAAGAAAAGTCCTTATGTTATTTCTATAAGGCCCTAGTGACCAGGCTCTGCGACCTCCCTGATCTCACCTCCTCCCATTCTGCACCTCACTCACTCCACTCTAACAATGCAGGTCTTTGGGCTGTTTCCTGAACATATCAAGCACTTTCCAAACTCAGGGACCATACCTTGCTGCTGCCTCTGTCTGGTAAGTTCTTCCCCCAGATAGAAACACGGCTTGTTTCTCCACCTCCTTCAGGTCTCTGCACGAATACCACCTTAGCAGGGTAGCCTTACTCAACCACCCTATATAAAACGCAGTCACCCACCACCACACTCCGAGCCCTCCCCTCCCGTGCTTCTTTGCCACTCATCCACATCTGACATATATTAACTATACCGTTGTTTATTCTGTCTCTTCCTCCTGGAAGAAAAGTGTCTTGATAGCAAGGACTTTGTTCTGCTCACTGCTCTTTCCCAAGCAGTTGGTACAATTTCTGACATGTTGTAGACACCCACTAAGTAGTTGATAAATGAACTCATGAAAAAATGAATAGAAGGTGATGAAAAATAACACCGTGGACTGGTATACTTATTTTTGATTAAATTTCTCCTTTCAATTGCTGGCCAAAACAGTTGCATTTTATTTTATTTCATTTTGTTTTGTTTTCAATATTATTTTCTACTGGTTTCAGGTATACAATATAGTGGTTAGACAATCATATAGTTTACCAAATGTCCCCCGATATTTCCAGTACCCGTCCGGCACCATACATAGTTGTCGCAATATTAGCGACTATATTCCCCACGCTGTACTTTACAGTCCCGAAAACACTTGTATTTTAAAACACAAGCAAGATGAATAGCAGATGTATTTCAGGAAAAATAAACAACCTATTTCAAAGAACTCTACAATATTTTTAAAGGCGCATGTGGCCAACTTTGACAAGCCCTTTAAGATGAGAAGTCGTGGAGCAAGATGATAGAAGACTCTGTCCTTTGTGCTCAGGGTGGGAAGCTTGAGGGGATGATAAGGCCCAGGAGCAACCCACACTCTGCAGCCCTCCCTCATGGCCCTGCAGGGCCTCGGGCACAAGGTCTCAGAGCTGCCTTCATCTGCATTCCAAAATCACAACCATTCAGAACCAAAGACCTGAGAGTTATTGTTGAAACTGTCTAGTGAAAACTAGAAATGGGAACTATTTCCCAGCTTGGGGTATCATACCACAGAACTAGACTGGAGACTGGCTCTGGATTCTCAGACCAGTTCTATCACTCACCCGTGGTGTGACCCTGAGCAATCTGCGAAACTCCTGGAGGTTCTGCTCCCTCAACTAGGAAAGAGGGCGTGCAACCAGCAGAATTCTAAGATCACTTTCCAACTCAGAAATATTGTGAATGTGGGATCTCTATACCTATAGGCTGAGGAAGAATTCAACTATTTTGAGAGTGAAGGCCTCAGTTATGACATCTACATTTTTTTTAAAAAGAGGCTTATTATGCCTGGCCGGTGTGGCTCACTGGTTGAGCATCGACCCATGCACCAAGAGGTGGCCGGTTCGATTCCCGGTCAGGGCACATGCCCAGGTTGTGGGCCAAATCCCCAGTGGGGGGCATGCAGGAGGCGACCAATTAATGTTCTCTTGTTGATGTTTCTATCTCTCTCTTCCTCTTCCCTTCCTCTCTCTTTAAAAATCAATAAAAAAAAAAATTTTTTTAAAGAGGCTTATTATAAATGAGTTTGCTATTTATAAAACGGATGGCAATCTCTAAAACACAAGGCCTAGCTTCCCTTTCTCCATCCTTATCAAGTATACATAAATGGATGTAACAACTAGCATTTCCTTAAATATATTTCAATGCTCAGACACTGTCTAAGCCAACAATTCAATTACTTGAATTAATGAAATATGTCTATGTCAGCCAAATCTGGTACACTTTGCGAATTATGCTTTTAAAACATTTTTTTCCCCATTTCTAGCTCTGTTTCTTATAAGCAACATGACATTGGTCGAGACAAAACCCATCTGAGCCTATCTGTATATCATCCGTAAAACTGATGCCTGGGCAGTGTTGCTCAGTTGATTGAACATCGTCCCATGGACTGAGAGGTCCCGGTTCGATTCCCGGTCAGGGCACATGCCTGGGTTGCAGACTCAATCCCCAGTGGGGGGACATGCAGGAGGCAGCCGATCAATGTTTCTCTCACATGGATGTTTCTATCTCTGTCTCCCTTCCTCTCTCTCTAAAAAATCAATCAAAACATATTTTTTAAAAAACTGAGATAATTTCAGTCTTTCCTTACCCACAAGTTATTGGGAGAATCAAATGAGGTAAAATATGGGAAAAGGTTAGTAAGATATAGTGTGTGAATATGAGATAGCATTATTATAATATTGGACTTTGAGAGCCAACCTAGAACCAAATGGAAATGCTGGGGGCTCAGGAAGGATTTTTGAACATTTGGACCCTTGGAACAGAGAACATGTCAGGTCTTGCACCATTCGCAGTGCTCCTCGCGAGAACAGGGGTGTGGTGGAAAACAACAAGCCATTTTTTAGTCAGAGAAGCTCGAATTTACATTCCAGTTTGTGGACTTACTAGCTATGGAGCTCTGGGACAGTTACTGACTCTGGGCCTGTATAATGGTTTGTTGGAGGAGTCTCAACTCTTTAGAAGTAGAACACAGAGCACATTTATTTTCCTACCGACTGTTTTCTGTTGACTCCCCTTTTCTGCTGGACAGCAAACTCCTTTAAGGATAAATCAGTCAGACCCCGATGCTTCCCAGGAATGCTGCTTTTGTAAGTGGAACATTTAAAAATGTCCTTTCTTTAATTATTGAATGCTAGTATATAGAAATACGATGGATGTTTGCATATTGACCTTTATCCTGAGACCCTGCTAAATTTGCTTACTGGTCTAATTTTTTTCGTAGGTGTTTTAATTTTTCTATATAAACTATCATTATTCTGTGAATAAAGATAGTTTTTTCTAACTGCCTGTCTTTTTTTGGTAATATTTTTTCTTTATTGATTTTAGAGAGAGAGAGAGAGAAACATCAATGAGAGAGAACATTGATTGGCCGCCTCCTGCATGCCCCCCACTGGGGATTGGGCCCACATCCTGGGCATGTGCCCTGACCTGGAATCGAACCAGCGACCTCTTGGTGCATGGGTTGACGCTCAACCACTGAGCCATACCGGCCGGGCTAACTGCCTGTCTTTTATTTCTGATCATTCTTCAAAAAATGGTGTAGCAGCGAGCACCAGGTCTTGGTGGCAGCTGTGGCTTCTCCAAACTATAAGTTCTCAGCTATAGGTTCTGGGGGCAATTGTGAGAAAACGAGCAAGAAGACCTCACTTGACACCTTACACCACTGCACCTTTATCTTTAAAATGGGAATAGTCATCCTGTCTCTGAGGGATGCTGTGGAATAACTGTGAGGTTATGTAAAGAAACGCATGGCAATGCAGTAGACTGCACAGAGCTGGTGCTCAGTACCTGAGCACTCATTTTGCCAATCCTGGCATTGGGAACACTCTCCTAACTATATAACGTTTGTCTGTGCCTCTTGCCATCTGGAAGACACGATCAAGGTTTTCCATGCTGAGGCACCAACTCCTTGTTAGACAAGTTGGTGCCCATCTACCTGGCTTCAGACATTTTTGGTTCTAACACCTCAATGTTGTCAAAGTTCTGAGAAAACATATTTAGAATAAAACCTTAAAACTGGATGGAGACTGTCCACTTAAATATCAGTAACATTGCAGATTAAACTTTGACCTGAATCACACACACAAAGATTAGTAATAACGTTTGAACAGGGTTCGTTATTTTGGCTCTTTGAAAGCACAAGCAAGCTATGGAATTCTACAGGTGAACTACTTAGAGATTTGCTAAACAATGTAGAATCAAAATCCACTAATAGTAGTGTGTTAACTAGTTACTATTCTCGTTGAATTGTCCATTCCTTTTCCTATGAGGTCAGTAAATGCATCCAGCTAAAATTAGCAAAGCCCCAGTTCTAACCCTGGTCCTGTTTTCCTTCAGCTTTTCATTGTTGGGTGCACAGGACGCCTGCATGCTTCATTTCAGCTTATAGTGGCTGCCGCTGCTGCAGTCTCAGATGCTTCATTTGCCTCTGTCTCTTCTCAGATACACACTTGGCTGAGTACACGACACTTCTCTGCATAATCAAACCAGAGCTCACCCTTGGCTCCATGGTCATGGAGTCAGTGAGTTCATGAGTCGCATCCCCCAGGCTTTCAAGGGTACAGTCCTAGTTGTGCTGTTGTAGCACAAATGGATCCACTGGTCACTTCTTGGTTGTGATGACCACTCGGGCGCCCTGGGATGCTGGTCCCGTATGTTGGTCCTGCTGATCACTGGTCCTTATGTCTTTTCCACCACAGCTCTGCAACAGTCTAATCGTCTGGTTCCCAGGCTCCCTTTGATGCCTTCTGATCCAGAACAGTGATCTCTGAGCTTCCTCTTGTTTCTCTTAGGATTTCGCATGAGAAAGAATGCTTCTGGGCACAGGCCTTCCCCAGTGATGTTTCCCTAGAGATAAAAGAATCTTTGGCTATGCTGTCTTCCTCATCACTTTTCCAATGCTTTCTAGTTCTCCCACAATGATGTTAAAGATAAGAATGGCTAAACGTACGATGCCAAAGATATGGCTAAACTGGGCAGCCATTCAGTTCCTTAAGGCTGTTTAACTTTTCTGTTGACTTTATGTGGGTTGCAAATTCATACCCATATTTTAGCTGTGATAAGGAAAGATCCTTTCTCCAGCCTTCAAACAATGGCAGACAAATCTTTTCAATTATGAATGAAGTGGAAGTGGCCACGTGTAACGGCCTTCCACTAAAATTGAAGTAAGGGTAACTCGTCTTGCTTGGACTGTCACCCACGGTGACTGTTATGAGTCTTATAACACTTAAACCATTGTTTGAACATGTCTCCCAATACATTCAATTTAGATGATAAATTGTTCTCATGTTCATAGTCACTAGAGAAGAAAGGACATTGTTCCTATAATGTGTGTGTTTATACACACATTCACAAATGTTTGTGTGCTTATGGCCATTCTATTTTTTAGGGGGAGGTACAACATTAGACCCCTGGGACCTATTTTCCTTATAGATCGGTAAAGGCAAGACAAAAAGCACAGGGGATTTTAACCCTGCGCATGCCTTGAAGAAGTCTGATCCCGGTTACTGGGATGGTGGGTGACGGTCCAGATTCCAGGAATCGATGTGAATCTGGCTCACAGCCCATGAGCAGGCAAGTTTCTCGCAGTGGGAAATGACCTCAGCGTAGACTAAAGATAGCCACCGTGGGAGAAACGCCTACTGGCTTTCGTCTTCACATTTGGCCCCTATTCCTTAACATCTGAGAACCAGGGACATGGCCGTCTTCCGAAGCCCGCGGCACACAAACAGAAGGCAAACCCAAGCTACAGTCCTGAAAGGCAGGGAGAAAATGAGTCTTTGTCCCGTTTCTCTTCTTCCCACCGTCAGAATGACGACAAGGTGCGTGAAGGCCGACCTGCCACTCGTGCTTTGAGCCAAACGAAGAAATGTCCCAGGGAAAATCTGTGACGTGAAAATCAACATCTATACCATCTTCCCCTTTCTCCTCAGCTCACAAAACATCGTTATAAAGAGCAGAGCAGAGTGAAGAGAACCAAGTTCTTAATCCTGCAACATGAATTTCAAAAACAGTCACTTTTTGATTCCATAATTAACTTGCTGGGTGATTCCAGGCATTTCGTTGGGCCTTTCTGTGCCCAATCCCCCAGCTTTAAACACGGAATTCATTGGATTCAGGCCTCCTGACTCTGTACAGGACACAATTCAACATGGAGTTTTGTCCCACGAAGCTGTCTTTCATCCAGGCTCACCAGATGCAGGTAGCCTTTGGGACTCACCTCCAATAATCCTGACAGCATGCTCCCTGCGTGTGCAAACTGCATGTGCACGCACACGTCCTTCTCCACAGCACTAGGAGACTGTACAGATGATGGGCCCATCCTATCTGAGCTTGAGTTGCTGGAGATCAGGGTCGGCGTGAGCCACAAAGGAGCTCCAGAAAAAGGCCTGTGAACCTCGCGTCCAGAGCAATAACCAGGCCCTGAGGGCAACTCTTGCCAGAGTCAAGAGAAGGGCACAGAGAGCTGGAAAGAACACACTCTTTCAACTATGCTTGGAGAACAAGGTTGAGTTCTCATACTCTCAAAGTAGTATTTGACAAGTAGAGTTGCTACTATTTATCGACACTTTGGCAAACAGCTTGGTGCCCAAGAGAGTCTCATGCTTGGAAAACTGTCTTGTTCTCCACATCCACTGAGCAATGTCAGTGTGTTTGCCCAGATGGAAGTCAAGCGGCTTCGATCTGTTTCTCCAGGGAAGGGAATGGCTAAGTTCACTGCAATAGGGTTTTAGGATTAACTTGCTGCAAATGCCTTTGGCCACCTTGCAAAATAACCTAAGATCTTGGGAATACCAACACATTGGAAATTGTAGGAAAGTCAGCTTCGATTTTCTTCCTCTGGGTTAATTAGTTAGTTCCAAAAACATGGATCCATTGCTGAAGATGTCAGTGGTTAAAGGGTATGAAATTAAAATGTCGCCCTGGCCGGTTTGGCTCAGCTGTTAGAGCATCGGCCCACGGACCAATGAGTCTCGGGTTCGATTCCGGTCAAGGGCACGTACCTCGGTTGCAGTTCGTCCCCAGCTCTGGTCAGGGTCATGAGGGAGGCAGCCATTTAATGTGTCCCTCTCACATCAATGTTTCTCTCTCTCTCCCTCCCTCCCACTCTATCTGAGGAAAATGGAAAAATATCCTCAGGGGAGGATTAAAAAAAATGTCATGGGAACTGTTTGACAAGCATCTCCTGCGTATGTATACATTCTAAAGAACTCTTCTATTGGTTCCAACTAATAAAAGTCCTGGATCAGGCTATTTGTCGAATTGCCTGCAATGAGGGAAATCGTCTATATCTGTGCTGTCAATATGGAGGCACTAGCCCCATATGGCTATTGAGTACTTGAAATGTGTGCAGTGTGGCTGAAGAACCGAACTGTAACAGTATTTAATTGTAATTAATTTAGATTTAAATAGGCACATATACCTAATGGCTATCTATTAGTGCGATTCTGTTAGGTTAAATATTCATTTGTAATTTATTCTCTTTTTTCTGGCTGTAAGATGCCAGTTTCGATGCATTGCTGGATGCCTGAAATGACATAGCTGAAAAGGGGGAAAAAAATGACTGAAAGGTTCTTAAAATATTTAAAGCCACTATCTAAAAAGGAGATAATTGAGTAGAGGAGGTACCTGAAGTAAAATGAAAACAAAATGGACTCTGTTCTCAATCAAGAAAAAGAGAAGTCAGTCATGATTATGGTATCTCCCTTGGGCTTACATTCAGTCAAGGTCCAATCACCTAGAATCTGTATTAACTGTCCTTTAACCGAACTACTCAAATGTGTGCGTCTCCCCCATGCAATGGTGCACTCGCCTTTCGATGTCTATTCGGGCCACCCAGAACCGCCTTCTAGTCTCCTACAAGCTTTCTTTTCTGGTGCAAAAGAAGTTATGATTCTGACTAAGCGGCTGGCCGCAGCAGCTTCTCATCTCCTGCAACATCAAACACAGAAATCTTTCCTCCACTCGGTTGCACAGTCGCTATCTGTGGTAGCAGTAAAAAGAATAAAGAAGTCCCTGATAATTTCCAGATTGATCCCCAAATGATTATGTTAAATGCTGTGTGTAAAACTAAGGGTAAATTTACATACAGTGGGTTCCCTTCTCCGGAAGATAAAAGCCATAGGGTTGTAAACTGTCAACCTTGGAAGGAACTCAGGCTGATTCAATGTCATTCCACAAAGGAGGAAATGGCCTTAGACACGAACTGAAACCAAAGCAGGGACAAGGGATGAGGGGTGGGAAAGAAGGCGGGCACTTGAGTGTCTGCTTTGTACCGTGCTGGCGTATTTACGCGTGTATCACAGCCTCTGTTCTCACCCTGCTTAGCCGTTAAATCAGACACAGCACGTCTTCCACTTGCCAACCAGGATCTACTCACTCTAGAGCAGTGTTGAGCCTGCAGAACTTCCCGAAGACTTTCTAGAAGAGATGGAGGTAAGAGCTTTCCTCACACGCCACACTCTGAACCTAACAAATGTTCCTTGGCCATCTCTCTTCTCCCCGAGGTCCCTCTTTCATCCGGCCAACAGGAAGATAGGATAGTGGGTATGCTTCCCCTCACCCCTTCTCCAAGATGCATCTAAATCACTCCAACTCCTGTCTCTAAGCTCCCTCATTCTCCCTCCCAGCCTTCTAAATTCCTGCCTGTTCTTTTACACAGCAGCAATCGGGGCATTCTTTTGAGAGTCCTTCAGTGGCTTCCCACCCCATTGAGGATAAAATCCAAACTCCTTGCCCAAGCCTCTCTACCTGATCTGGGCCCTTCCCACCTCTCAGCCCCTCACCTCCTACCTTGCATCCCTCACCCTACCCACTCCTGGTCAGCTGATCTCCCTGAGAAATTCATCAAACCAACCGGCTCATTCCCACTGTCGGGTCCTTGCACTTCAGCATCCTCTGCCTGGAGCACTCTTCAACCCTGAGTTTTGCATAGCTTGCTCCCATGATTCAAAGGGAAGTGCTCTCTGGGCATCCTGTCCACATGGACATCTTCCCCCTGCTACCCTCTCCACTCCAGGTATTCTCGAACTCCTTCCCTGGCTTTTTCTCCCTAACACTTATCATGATGCCGTTTTTCTGTTTGACTATTTGCTTATTATCTGCCTTCCCCAACTAGAAGGTCAACTCTGTATTATCAGGGTCTTTGTCTGCCTTGTTCACCCATATCCCAAATGTCCATGTGTTGAATGAATGAGTGGAAGCAATTTAGGTCCGTCCTACTTCTTCCAAACATGGACAGCCACCAGCCATCAATATGATAAGCAAGCAAAAAGTCCACCAACTACTATCATCCACTCACCTTAGATGAAAGCAATGAATTATAAATAAAGTCTAATCTTTCCCAAGGGGTATTTCATTAATCATCACAGAGATCTTGTCAGGGAGATGCTATCATCTACACTGAACATGTGAGGGCACCAGAGGATACTGTGGGGCTGAGCTGCTCAAGGTCACACAGCTGAGCTTCCTGACTTTTTGGTTCTGAAGCTGATGCTATTTCCATCACACCATCCTACCCTCCTAGTCTTCTGGAGCAATGCACTTGAGAGCTTTGGGAAAACCACAGAGCGGGGTGCACACGGAAGGATCACTGTTTTTATGTATAATGTTTTCTCACTGCCATTGATCTGTACACTGGTCTTTGCACAGTTTCCAGTCCTACACATAATGAAGCAGGTGCCTTGAACTTGCTTTGAGGAAGGCAAGTCTCACAGGGGTCTTCCTGTCTCATTGTCCTTTGTGCTCAAGTGGCTCCTGCTAAAGGCACTAACGTGCTGGGCATCCCAAATCACAGACCTAGCTGGACCTCTACCCAGGATGCCATTTGTGGCACCATCCACAGTCCCCATCCAGCCCCATAGCTGGAACAAGAATCATCCCTAACGTCATCTCATACCTTAGCCCCTTAGGCCAAAACAAGGCAGAGATCTTACTCTCTCTTCTCTACTAACACACATCACACATTTGAATATTATCCTGGGCCATAGCTATTAACTCCACTTTTTACTCTCCTCATGACACATACGGTGTACAACATGATTAGATGCACTCTAGCTCATATCATAACATGTTTCACAATCTTCAGTATTTAATTACCATTAGTAGAACATTGGATGTAACATAACTCAAACCTAAGGTCCACTGAGATAAAGGAAAATTAGTCAGATAATGCAAAAAAAAAGCATATCCTAATTTATAATTTCACTTTAATTAAGATATTGCAGCTCACTATTCTGACTACTGAATTGGAAAAAAAAAAAGTGAAATTATTTATTCCAAATTTGTTTTTAATTCTTGGAAGAGAGAGAAGATGAAACAGGTACGATAAAGACTAGATTTTTCTGAAAACTCAGCTACTCCAAGATGTTGTAGAATTGCATCATTTCACAGAAAAAGAGAGGAAACATGTCTAATATAAGTCAGATCATTTGCAGAGCCTTGCTGATTCCATTATTCACCGACAGTAGAGGTGTAAAGAGGACCGTTAGGAAAAAAATAAAAACTTAAGACAATTTTCTTGGTAATTCCTATACAACAGTTCAGCATAGAGCATGTCTACATGTATGTGCATATATACGTTCATTTTAATAAGCACTCTAGGTGTGGTTAGTTAACATCAGCAGTACCTAATGAGAAATTCATATCCCAGGATGGTTAGTTAGCATTTGATGGTCCCTAATTGGAAAGCAGAGGCAAGTATTTCAAGAATAGCTATCTAAATCTATACCAGATGGTTTGTTAATTAGCATAAGGGAGGTTGCGCTTTTTTTTTTATCGGTAAATGAGTACTATTCAAGGTACATGGTTAGTTAGAAGATTACAGACATCTCCATCCTGGTAGAAGCAGGGTATTTAACCTGGTGAGCCCAGCACCCTGACCTTTGGAAATGCTTGTGTCCCCATTCTTATTTGTAAAGCATCCCACAGGCAGAGAGAGGGGTGATTATTGTTCCTTAAGGACCCTTTGTAGGTATAGGCTAACTGTCTGAAAATACAATAGCTGTTGAAAGATCCAGTGATTTCCACAAATTGTCTTAGATTTCTTAAGCCAAATCCAAAATCTCAAAAGTACACTATTGGCAAAAAAACATGGCAGTTTGCCAAAGACCAACTGTAGAAAAATTTCCCACTTTATCAAGCACGGAAGGTGAGTGTATTTTCCTGACCAACCCATGATGCATTAGCACTCCTGGCGGTGCAGCCCCAGGCAAAATTCTAGAATAAGTCGACATTATGCAATAGCCTTATAAAAACCAGCAGGGAGGAGCCTGCCAACTTCTAGCAATGGTTCATCACCTCACCAAGGTCATTGGCCTAATACAATGCTTACGTGTGACTACATTCCAACCCCTGGCCGGTGTTCACAGCAGGACATTTATGAATCGGGGTTTTATTTGTACTTTGATTGTGAAGGTTGGTCATTTATTACCTTATGCAAGGTCTTACTCATGGATTCCTGCTATGAATTGTTACATGCTTGAAACCCGTGTCTCCATTCCGCTGTGCATGCTGCTCGTATGGACTGTAACTCCAGCCCCTTCCCTCCTCCTCTCTTTCACCAAGACCTACTCATTCTTTAATCCCCGGCTCCAAAAGTCTCCTCTGCTACGTGGTCTCCTCAAGGCACTGCTCACCATTTCAGTGCATTTACTCATTCAAGAGATAATTATTGGATGCCTGCTATATGCAATCTCTGTGATAGACTCTAGGAACTCAACAGTGGGCAAGACTGGTACAGTCCATGTTCTTTAATTAATTTGCAAGAAAATCAAACGTAACATAATTTAAGACCAAATCATAGCCTTCTCACCAACAGACTTCCACAATGCAAGTCCCTCTTTTTAGAAAACAAAGGTTCCTCTGGGGCAGAGATGTATTTTCTGGGAACCCAATTGCTCAGGAAGGTTAACGTGTCCTCCAAAGATGCCAAACTCTAGCCAAGGGAATACCTTGCATTCTGGGAGAATATCCCCTTATGTTTTTAGCAGAATAGCCAAAATGCATGTACTTTTCATATATCCTCAGTTTAAGACAAGGGCTATTATACTGCAGTGACAGCAGAATTGCTTTTGGTCTCCTCTGCTAACGGGCTGACATGGTAGATTTGATCATATTTAACTCCTCAATCAAAAACCACCTGTGAAAGAGATCCAGTCTTCAAGAGGCTTTTGGCTAGACTGGCCTGTTTATGCTTTTGATCACTTGTAATTATGTTTTCAAAGAATTACGCAGCAATTTGAAATGTTGGAAACGTGTGCATCCATTCTAAGTACCCAGCACCTGGCATGGGACACATTCAACCGGAGATGCCTCCTGGAGGTCCAGTCACTACCGCAGGTCAGCAGTAATACGCCTGCACCATTAATTTAGCCACTCTCTGCAAAGTTTATCAACTGGCTGCCTGTCACCTTTGATAAAGGGACAAATCAAGTAGCATGAAATATGTTGCAGTAAAAACCCAAAATCTTGAAAGTGTCCTCAAAGAAACTAAAAAATTCCACCAGAGTTTGGAAAAAGTAGCAGCCAACAGAGACCAAAATAAACCCCTTCAGGCCTATCTCAGCTCAACATGTTGTTAAAATATCCCAAGACCTTTCTCAGCACATATATTATTCAAAGGTCAAAAAATTCCCTGTGCAAATACCTAAAATATCTACAGGATGTTTCAGCGAAATGCCATATTAGATTATTCCTCCGGTGCAATTCAGGGCTTAGGTTCCAGAATCAGGGGAGGGAGAGGAGTCTGATGTGTGGACCACCACATTCAGCCGCTCTCAGAGGCCACTCTGCAGATAATGTGGTTTCCACTGGCCTCACCCAGGAAAGAAGAATTGATTTTTTTACACATTCCAGAATTAAAATGTATCCCCTGGATAAGGTTATCTCTCTTTGCACTGGTAACATTAATTAAAACAAGTCTATATCCGGTAAGATTCTGGAAGGTACAAGTTAAAGACGAATGGACCCTCCAACACTCTGACCCCTCACAGATTCAAAATGCAGAGGGAGAGCTGGCTTGGACATGACTGGCTTCAGGGCTCAACAGCTGTTCTCAGCTTCTTTCAGCTCTTCCTTCTGTGGGCTGCCATCATTTTCCATCTGTATGTGGTTGGAAGATGGTTGCGACAGGTTTAAGTTCCAAACCCCCTCGATGTATGCCATTGCATAACTATAACGTATAAGGCTAGGCAAGTGCCTAGACTCTCTGTGCCTCTGTTTCCACATCTGTAAAACGGGGATGCCAGTAAAGTGCTTAACACATAGAAAATGCTTAATGAATGTTAATGACAATGTTGTTATCATAACACAGTTCCCTGTTGACAATGAGGAATGTCCATGTTCCTGACAGAAAGTTCTGAAATGCTATTCTAAGTTACCAAATCTATAAGGGCTTACCACTCTCTCACCTAGCATACCCTTGCTTCCCAAGAAGCTTTGGCCTAACATTTTAATGGTAATAGAAGCCGTAGGATCAGGAGATTCAACAGAGACAAGTTGACACTGTGTGTGTTTGAATTCCTGAATAGAAAAGCTCACACAGTCTTTCTCTGAAATGGACTGGATGGCTGACCTAAAGGGGTAACTTTGAAATATGTGTTTGAATTTTTTAATAGAACACACAGTTATAGGGAAAAACAATTTAATCGTTTTTGGGTATACGATGTCCCATAGCAAGGAATGAATTGCCAAGCATGAAGCTGGGCCACCCAAAGAGAAAGTGCAGATTTGAAACTTCACCTATTTGCAAGTTGCTTCTGAACATTTAAACGTTAACTACAATGCAATAAAAATGTGACCATTGGGTAACTTCAGAGAAAGAAGTTGTAGACAAAGTTTCTCACTTTTATAGTGTCTGCCTTTCACATCTGAATTAAATTGGACTACCGGCCATCAAATCTTGAATAAAGATTCATTCTAGATTATGATCATCTCTTCTTCCTGACCATTGTCCACCAACATCAGAACTCTATTCTCAGCTCCCTTGATGAGATCAGAAATAAAGTCTTTAAGATTCTATATGGAATCATAGACTTTTTGAATGTTGGTAATGATCCCATTCAGCTTCTTCAATTGACTAGTGAGGAAACCAAAAAGGTGGAGAGATTTGCTCCAGGTCAAATGGCTAAAATTATAGAATCATCTCATCTCAGGAATCATTCCAGACCAATCATAAACATGAAATGCTATTATTATGCTCATAGCAACCTTGTGATGTTGGCAGGGCAAATGCTGTTACCGAAAACGTGTAGCATATGTCCGAATAACTTGAATGGATTCACCAACATGTGTTTGGCAAAGAAAGGGAAATGAAAAGGGAGGTTGAAAGGCAAAAAGCAAGGCAGAATCGGTATTACTGATTTTTCCCTTTGCCTTGGCTGTAAAGCAATATTCCCTGGCATAGCATTGTCCCCACAATGTGTTCTTGCCAACCCTAGGCATTTATAAAACCTTTTACTCTTTGCCATTCTGATAGAATTATATCTTATTTCAATTTTTATTTGTTTTATTGTTATTGAGGTTGAGCATCCTATATGTTTATTGGCCATTTGTATTTCTTCTTCCATCAACTAGCCTGTTTATACTGATTCCTTTCTTTTTCTACTTAGGCATTCATATTTATTGATTTGTAAGAACTCATTACATATTAAGGATAGTAACCCTTGGCTATCATATATTTTGAAAATATTTTTCTAGTTTTTCATCTTCCTTTTAACATTTTTTCAGTTTTCTGCTTTAAATGTTTATATAGCCAAATTTGTCAATCTTTTTTTTAATTCCCCCTGTTTTTACCTGCAGAAAGATCATTTTATTGTGATTAAAAATGAAGTATTTTGAATCTGACAGCCACTCACTGGCTGGCGTGTAGCATAATCTACATGTGCTTTATTATATATAAAATGGGGATAACAATAGGACCTGCTTCATAGAGTTTTGTGAGAATTAAATGAGTAATAAAAAATGCTTAGAAGAGTGCCAAACACATAGTAAGTACTCAATAAATGTTATATACTCATATGCTAGCTATATATGCACACATGAGTCTGTTTCTGGGTATTCTATTCGGTTCCAGTTTTCTGTGTGTTCCCGCTCCAGTACCACACTGTTTTAATTACTATAGATTTATATAGTGCCTTTTGATCTGGTTAAGCAAGCTCCCTTCTCATTTTTCTTGGTTTTTCAGATTTTTCTTGGCTGTCTTCTTTCATTTATACATACAAATGAATTTTAAAAGCTATTTGTCAAGTACCACAAAATCCCACTGGGATTTTAACTGAAACTGTATTAAATTTATATATTATTTTAGGGAAACATGACATCTTTACAAGATGAGTCGTCCTGCCCAGGAATGTGGTGTTTCTCTTTATTTAGTCAAGTCTTCTTGTTACTCTTCTATCATCAAGTTTTATAGTTTTCTTAAAGTACATCTTGCACATTCTTATTTTACTTGGTGCTTTAAATTTTTATTGCTATTTATGTTATTACTGGTGATTACATATATGTATAATTGGATGATATTCACATGTTTATTTTGTATCCAGCCTTCCTTTTGAGCCCTTTTATTCATTTTTCCGTTGATTGTCTGCATGCCTATCCAAAATGATTGCCTAATCATGTCACTCATCTGTCCCAAATCCTTGGATCACTCTTTAGGACAAAGTCCGAATTTTGGGACCTGACATACACTCATTTTTTCCCACATACAACCAATACATATCAAGCACCTCCCTCGTGCCAAGCTCTGTGGAGCACCATGGATACATCAATAGAGACAAAATCCCTGGCATGAAGACACCTACATTCAGGAGGAACTGGTGCTTTGTTTTAGCTCATGCCTATGGACCCAGCCCGTCTGCTTCTTCACAAGAGCTGTAGACTTCAGCTATGCTGTAATTCTCCTGAAGTGCCTTTGTATTGGGCACCTCTTTGCCTTGTTCTTTCTTCCACTTGGTATCCGAAAAGCTCCTTTTGCATCCTCATCACTCATGTCAAGTATAGTCTCCTCTTAACAGCTTCCTCTGAAGAGTTAGGAAGCCTCTCTTCCATGTCCCACTGATCTCAGTGATGACTTCATCACTTAAATATAATTGCTACTTTATTAGTCCATGTGTTTCTTGAGGGCCAAAGTGGAGTGTTGATCATCTTTCTGTGATCTGGTGACATGGTATCGAGGTGGTATTCCACAGATATTTGTTGAAGGAATAAATGTATTGAGTTGGTTGGAGGGCATAGCACAATCATACATGTCAAGATAAGTGGCCACACAAGGTCAGTTCTGGGCAGTGCTATGGGCTGTCACAATTAGACTTACAGGGGTTCAGGAAACGAGATCACCAAGATCACCTGGGAAGATGGATCTTTAGGCAGATACTGAAGAAGCTTGAGAGTTCTGTCAGCTCTTTCCCATCCCATTCCTTCTCCTACCTTCCACAAAGGGCCTAGAATCAAGGATGAGACACACACACACACTTAAGAAAGGGGGTGCTATGGATGGGTCCAGTCTGAGGTCACTGACCAGGCCACATTTTGTAGGGATGAAGCCCTGGGACAAGAGACATCAACAAACCTACAAGGAGGAACCACAGTCCCTGCTCTTGCCAGGCTGCTTCTCCTCATGAGGGCTGGTGTGGTCTGTATGGGTCTTTGTCAGGTATGGACTTCCAGCAGGAAGGAGGTAAGGTGAACCCTTCTGCCCTCCAAAGTTCTCGTCAGGAAATGTTATGCTCCATGAACAGCCTAGTCCACTTAAGTTCAACACTGGGGTTCCAGTCAAGGCTCTTACAGGTAATAAAGTATCCATAGCCCACTCTCATTCCCTAGAGGCAGAATAATGGCCAAGTGGCTGGTCTCGGGATCCAGACTGCCTGGTTCCAAACCCTGGTCCATTCTCTTATTAGCTGTGTGAGACCTTGGATATTAAGTCAAGTTGAAAGTGAGCGGCCCAAAAGAGGTTGAATCTTTAATGGAGACCAAAAAATCATTCCAAAAAGATCACTGTATTGTTAGCAGCTTATAAGTCACTCAGTCTAGCATGCATAGTGTTTAAGGATTTGGGAGATAGAATAACTTTGTTGAAATCCCAGCTTCTACTCTTAGCAGTTCTGTGACTTTGGACAAGTGACTCAACCTCCATAGGTCTCAGTTTCTTTATCTATAAAATAGGGATGGTAATAGTACCTATCACATAGAGTTACTGTGAGGACTCAATGCATGTTGACTGCTTGGACCAGTGCCTGACAGAGTAAGCACTTAAATATTTGTTAGCTATCATTATATTATTAATATTCCAATATCACATTGTATCTGGCATTGTTTTGATGGACTAAGAAAATATACAGATAGAGTTTTGCTGTTTTAGGGCAAAGTCCCATTTGGAGAGCACAGAATGTCTGCACTAGGAAAGGCCTTGGGGATCCAGACCTTATGAAATTAGTGCCACTGGAGAGCCACCAAGCAACATCACAGAGAGTAACGGCATGTAGCATTAACTGGAAAGGGGACTAATTTTGGGGTCAAGGCAGGTTCCAAAAGGACATCAAACTACAAGTGTATCTTCAGGCCTACTGAGCAACATCTCACCTGGAGGCTGCAGAGATCTAGTATTGGACAGGACGGGGATTCCTTTCTGGGGACTACGGAACCTCACCCTGCAGAAGCCACAGCCCTCTACATGAGTGTCATCCTGGGGGAAAGGAGAAAAGTGGCATCAGCCTCTGCTCAGGGGGGTCCCATACTAGATTGGTTTCTAGGAACAGGAAAGTTCACTTCTGGGAGGCAAAGCTGCAGTGGGCGGGTGTTCAGACCAGCGAGGTCACCTCCTGCAGCACAAGGCTCGCTAGGGTACCTCTTCTGTCTCCTTAAGTGAGGACCTGCTGATTAAGACAGAGAAGGATAGTGTCATAACAAATGTCACCATGATTCAAGAAATACAGAAAGTGAGGAAAGGCTAAACTGAGAGAGTAGCATATGCAGGAGACACACTGATTTTCACTGAGGTCCCAGAAGATGTGCTTTGGTGGGACAGTCAGCGCCATGAGCATAACGGTGTATTTTCTCACCCTTAAAGACTGTTTCCTTTCTTCTATCTCTTATACCATATAGGCTTTCAACTAGGTCTCCATCAGACAATGGAGAAAGAACAGCGGGGAAGAAAAGTTTCCTGAATGGGAAATTTACTTTAAAGAACCAGAGATATTAGAGACATCAGTGGACAGTGCCATTAACAAAAATAGAAAATTCTCGAGGTGGACTTGGCTTGTTGGCTAATGGAAACCCAAATCATTCTGGCCTCAAAATGGAGAAAAATCTCTGATCTCCTAATTGTCCAAGAAAATTTTAACAACAACCAATAAAACCTGGGAGAAACAAAAAGGTGAAAGTAGATTTGCCTTTGTTTTATTTGGAGACAGAAGACCTGGAGTTAAAATATTCTGACAATGGATTAAAATGAAAGCATTTCCATAGAAAGTGATCCCTGCAGGCTTTGTCCTCAGAACCTGGCATCTCAGATTTGAACCATGACCTCCGCTGCTCCCCTGTCATCCAGCAATGACGCTGTGAAGGCAGATCAAGGTCCTGCTGATGCCTCTGCAGTATGAGCTCAGCCTGCAGATGCCCAGCTCCTTAGTAATCTAAGACAGATGCCAAACCAGCTCAGCTTACTGATTAGCTGGGAACTCCTTTAAGGGAAGCATACTTTGGCTAGAATCCTGTAATTCAACCATCCAGTTAACCTTTTAAGTGAATAAAAGACCAATACAAGAACAGAGCCAAAGCAATATGTTGGTGGTGATGACAGGCAATCCTTTAGGAAGATAAAGGATCTTGGCCCAGTAAAAATACAAGCCTGTCTACATTCTGCTCTTCCTCTTGGGGAGTAGGCTCTAAAGTATTGAGTGTGTGGGGTGTGTGTGTATGTGTGTGTGTGTGTGTGTGTGTGTGTGTGTGACACTAAAACTCCACTAGGGAAGAAATTTGACCTGTTTTGCTCATTGTTGTATTCCCCAATAGTTAGAATAATTCCAGGAACATAGTAGGCCCTCACTAAACATTGGTGAAAAGTATGAATGTGATTACTGTGAATGAGTGAAGGAACAGATCCATTGTATGCGTGTGCCCTTGTCTATATTTATGTATGTCATCACATAACACAAATCATATCTACACATGGATGTCAACTTGTCTTATGCTTTTGCTTATGAAATGACATTAAATCACTTTGTAAGTAGCTCCAAATGAGCCCATACGTCTTGCTAGCTCCTTCTCTTTGGCAACCCCTTAAATATTAGTGCTCCCTGAGCCTATCCTTGGCTTCTGCTCATTCTCTCAGCGAGATCTCATCCATGGCTTCAAATCTCATCCATACAAGCTAATGACTTCCAAAACTCTCTTCAGCCCAGACTTCCTTCATGACTTCCAGATCTAGGCATCTAGCCTTTATCTCAATATCTGTACTCAACTGTCTCAGATGCTTGGGCATCTGTGTGTCACCAACTGAATTTATCATCCCACCCCTTTCGGTTATGTTCCTTCTCCTTCATTCAGAAATTTTGAAGGGAGCTTTCTCGGGCTGCTTTTATAAGGGCACAATCCCACGCATCGGGGCTCTGCCCCCATCACCGAATCACCCCCCAAAGGTCCCACCTGTTAATGCCATCACCTTGTTGGGGGACACTAATATTCAGACCACAGCACTATCTGTAACTCTCTCTCATTTACAGGTGAAGACATCAGACCTCAAGTTAAGTTACCTGCCTTACAAAATACAAATCAGCTGGGGAAGCTGGAAGTAGGTCCCAGTCCTGAGCTCTCAAGCTCTCGGCATTACACCTTGCTGAGCCTTGGAGCCTTCTTTGAAAACTGAACTTCTCTTTAAAGTGATCATCCTTTCATGTCAACACTTAAACTAAACCCGGCTTGCCCTTTTCATGCTAACTAACAGAGCGTTATTGTCCTTTTCCCTTGATAACAATTTCCAGACTGAAACAGTGATGAATTAAGTAATTTTCAAATGGTTTGTTTTTATGAGATGATTAAATTCCAGAGTTTGGCCTTGAATCTGGAAAATGAACGTTTTTATTTTACCCTCATTAGTACATTATTCCTTGCCAGAAGAATGCATTTCTGCCCCAGTTTTAACTCTAGAAGTGTGAAAAATCATTTTGATATAGTTGATTTCACAATTAAGAATGTACATAGAGCCCTGGCCGGTTTGGCTCAGCGGTTAGAGCATCGGCCTGTGAACCAAAGAGTCCCGGGTTCGATTCCGGCCAAGGGCACGTACCTCAGTTGCGGTTAGTGCCTGGCCCCAGTTGGGGTCGTGCGGGTGGCAACCAATCGATATGTCTCTCTCACATCAATGTTTCTCTCTCTCTCTCTCTCTCCCTCCCACTCTGATTGAAGATAAATGTAAAAATATCTGAGGGTGAGGATTAAAAAAAAAAAAAGAAGAATGTACATGGAGATGGGGTGAATATACAAATCAAGTAAGTGAGAGGAGAACACTATTTGAGCAGGGACCGTACACGGATACCAAAGACTGGAGCAGGGAAGGTCAGGCTTAGGGGCTGGGGAGAACATCGGGCTTATAACAGCATTTCTCAACTCCTGAAAACTTGGGTGCTTCCAAGGACATTTAGAAGTCACGCTAAGAAGTATTGAGGACCAACAGTGTCCACATCAGACTGCACGTTTCAGCATTTTAATATAAATCCACATAGTAGAAAGGAACTTGAGTAAGGAATGCCTTCTAAAAGCTGGTAATTGCATTGCAAACATTTTTGTGTAAAATCTCATTTAAATATGAAAAAATAAGGCAGAAATGTCTTGCAAAGACTCATCTTTAGAATGTTCAGTGAAAATGCCTAAATCAGTGGAACTAAAGGCAAAGGATGCCTGTGTGTTTGTGTGGCCTCTTTCTCTCTTTTCCACATCTCTCCATTTTCTCCTTCACTTTCTCCCTTTTAATTTCTCATTCACTTCTCCAAACTCTCTTCTTTGTTAGCTTTGGTGCCCCCAGGGCAACTGGATTTATTTCTATGACTTTGCACAAGACAAACTGCACTAAATTCAGTGCAGACCTCAGGCCTACTGAAAACATGTGCCTTTCTGTGCGGGCTGAGGCTGTTGAACCTGCAGCTCTCCCAGTGAAGGAACGCCTTTTGAGGACGGGTTCCTGATTGCGCCTAGCCAGAGATCACACGCAACCTACAGAAGCCTAATTCCCCTTTTTATAATGGTTTCTGTGTTTCAAAGGAAGAAGACCTTTATGGCTTCTAGTGCTATCTTTATATGATGACTCACCTGCCTTTTTGGCCTGTACTTTCCTGTTTCAATCAGCTCTGCACCTCCAACTGTTTCTGCGGCTTCTTCAAATGGAGGCAGGGACACAGGCTGTTCTCTAGCCCACACACCTGCCTGGTACAAATGAATGCAATTCTATGGCTGTTACCTCAGTCTTCTGAGCCACTCAGATCTTGGATCTTCTGTTGGCCTCATGGGCCTCGCCCCTCCTGGACCCTGGCCACACTGACCAAGCAGACAGGACATGAGCTGTCTCAGGTCCCTCCTGGGCTAGGCCTAGAATCAAACAGGCTCCCTGCTGGGGCCCTGAGAGTGCTGGGAGAAGCTCAGGAGTCCAAGAGCCTCAAGCTGTGGCCTTCATGAATGTCCCTTAGCCATCAGCTTCTTTCATCGTTACCTGTCATGCTTTCCAGGTCCCCATGGGGACAAGTCTCCTGACTCTTATCCAAACTCTTGCCAACCCTCTCTCTTTAAGAACCAGGCCTTTCTCTTATGACTGGCCTGCCACATGGACCTCATCAGATTTTATTACCAGCTCAAACGAAGGCCAGGTATGTCTCATAACTTTGAATACTACCTATTAGACACCCAAACATGCCATCAGGGGCCAGTCCCGCAGTGAAGCCAGCTCTGCCGTCCGGACTCCCCGGGACCCCGACCTGCTGCCCTTGCCCAGCCCATGGCTAGGAACCCAGCACACCTCATGGCGGGACCTGCCTCGTCAGCCAACGAATTTTCTAGATGCACCCACGGGGCCATCTATCTTCGTCTCCACTTCTCACAGACCACTGGTTATGTCCACCTTCCCAAATTGTTTCTGTTTTTTCAGAGGGAGAACAGATTTTGATGGGGCAGTGTGCATTTCGCGGCTACCACTCAAAACACGCTCTTTCCCCTTGCTCTGACCTCCACCCACGACGCGGTTTTCTCCTTGTGGGGGAAGAAGGGTCTTCTCAGGTTCCTCCAGCCTACAGGTGCCAGATGTAGCGAGTAAAACCACAGAAGGTCCATTTAGATTTAGATGTCAGATAAGCAACAAATATATATTTTTTTAGTATCAGTATCTCTCACACAATATTTGGGACACACTTAAACTAAAAAAATTATTTGTTGTTTATCAGAAATTCAAATATGACTGGGCACCCTGCATTCTACCTGGCAACCCCTATGCCAGCCTAGCAAGTGGGATTCAGACAACGGATAAGCAAAATATCCACGTGGGGCCTCGACACAGAACTCAGATGCCCAGTGGGGCTTGCTGTTTCCATCCTCGATGAGATTATAAACAGAAGGCACATGAAAACCTTCTTGGGGGTGACATGACCTAAAGGGCACACTCCTGACAAGCAGCGCTATCACAATAGAAACCTTTACTTTTTCGCGTTTTTGCACCATCCTCACGCCTAGAATTACATCATGGAACAGTTTGGGCCTATTTAAAATCTGACTTCTGCCTTGGCTGACAGAAGAATCGCTCACAAAGGAAAATATGCCGACAGCTCAGTGGTTTCCCAGCTGCAGATGATAAAGCGTTCTGGCCGCCCCAGTCAACCTGGCAGAACAACCTGGGCCCGATGGCATCCGAGAAGCAGAAATCACGTGGGCACCATGGATGTGGTCATAACGAGAGAAGGGCACATTGCTTAGCAAGGTTGGTGGAAACTGGCTCTCGGGCGTTTTTTATCTAAGGAGCATTGGCAGGGCGTTAGAGTGACCCCCAGTGATGTCATTCTCTGGACACTTCCGGCCGTCTGAGCAAGGGCTCAGGAGGGGGATGGGAGGGTACTGTGCCCCACCCTCAAACGTCCATAGGAGAGAGGGGTCATCCCCTGGTCTCCCCAGGAGGACACAGTATTGAAGGAACCTTTCAGATTCCCATTCCCTGCTCGTGGCCCCGGTTTCTCTGCCCTCCTGGTGAGGTGGGACTGGTCTGGCCTCTCTCCTTCTTTTGGGCCAGCCAGACCTCAAACGGGGCCTGGGCTCTTCTTGATCTGCCCTGTCCCTCATGATAACTGTGCTTGCATCAGACCCCCGAGTGCAGATTTGGGGGAAGGAGTGGGAAGCCAGAGCTGCCTCCTCTAAGCCAGTATCCCCACGTCTCTGAATTTTAGCATAACACACTTAGTATGATCTTCCATTTCTCTGCCTTTTGTTGATTGATTCAGGATGCCAGTGAGATTAGAGCCCCCAGCCTAACTAAATCTTCAACCTCTTCCAAAGAAGCTTTCTGAACGCTAAAGGCAAGCCACACTGCCTTGGGGAGGCGAACTCTTTACCTGGGGGTAACCTTAGGGAAGTCTTTCTGAAGGAGATACACGTTTAACCCGATTAAACTGGGCATAATAGGCACGGGCCAATGAATGGGCATTTCTGAAGGGAAAACAAGGCACAGACAGAGGCAGGTGCTGGGTTGGGTGACTTTCAGCAAAAGGGATGGAAAGCAGAGTAGCTGGCTTGGAACGAAGGGCTCACGGGGGAAGCAGAGAGCCTGAGGGTTGGCCTTGGCAGCAGGGACAGCCATGAGCTGGTTGTGAGGGACGACTACCCAGCCCTCCAGGAGCCCCTTAGCTGCCATCTCCTGGCACCACACTGGTCCCTGGTCAGGAAGAAGTAAATGATAATTCAGCGCTGAGTCATTTATACTCCAGTCTGTCATTTTGTCTCCCTATTACCGCTGACTGGATTTCCCTAAGTCCAAACACCTTTTTGACTGGACCACTTCTGCTCATTTCCAAATTCTTTCATTCTTAGTATTCTCATCTGGAAAGCAGACTTGTCACGGGGTTGATGTAAAAATTAGGATGGATGGATGGATGGATGGATAGATAGATAGATAGATAGATAGATAGATAGATAGATAGATAGATAGATAGAAAGAATATGCTAATATAGCACCTAGAACATAGAAAGTATTCAAAAATACCAGTTTGGTTTTTTCCTTTCTTGCATTGGAAAGATAGTGTACATCAGTGGAGACAGCACAGACCTGGCTAGTTACACTTCACCTTGGATGCTGCCATAGATGTGGTCCCACGAAGCAGATGCCAAGACGGAGATCTGTGTGCAGGAAATGTATTGGGGGGTGTGGGAGTGGGGGAGAGCAAGAGCTGTGGGGAGCTGGAGAGAAACTGAACTGTGATGCAGTCACCACCAGGCAGCCAGTCCCACAGGGAGCTCTACTATTCTTCTGAAGTGTCCCACTCCAAGGCAAGAAGACAGGGCCCTTATGTCCCTCCTCCACCAGTCATTGGGTGTGGGCTGTCCCTAAGAGGTGGCTGTCTTCAGGTGAGAGCAATTCCTAGAGAGGGGCTAATGTGAGAGCTGACAGCCAGCAACACTCCCAGCAGTGGGTAGGGGAATGAGAGCCTTGGCCTGGGCAGGCATCCCAGCATCCACTGAGGGTACTCAATAAATAGTCATCATCATCTTTGTAAATTAATTATCTTTGTTGGATCAACTAGTGACTGACCTGGTGGGCACATGTAATGTCCAGGTCTTTGATCGGTCCACCATTCTACAGTTGGGAACACAGGCTTGTAAATTCTCAAGCCAAGGAGGAATGGGAAGAAATGGACATTATTTTAACAGATGTTGGTGGGTGTGAGAGTAGCCCAGTCTTGGGGTGATAAGAGTTCCTAGTTCATGGCAATAGTTTCATGAACTGAACAGGCCTAAGATTCTAGAGAGGGGAAGTGGAAGGGTGGGGGGAACAGCAAGATTTAGTGGCACACTGAGAGTAGTGAATTAGGGAGGAATAGGAACACAGCGTCCTCCGAGATGACCCGAGGACCTCAGAAGCTGGCAACTGGTAGTAACTGGGTAGCAGTACCATTTGGGGTGTTGGGGTGGGGGGATGTAATTAATTTGGCTTTTGACATGAAATATCCTCTAGGCAGATGGAGATATGGTAGTGAATAAACAGACTGGTGATGATCCCAGCTAATGAAAGTTCTTTTTAAATTAATAGACGTTTTTAAAAGCCATTTCAGGCTTACAGAAAAAATTGAGCAGAAAATATCGTTTCTGTGTTCTCCTTCACTCAACCACCCCTATTATTAACATCTTGCATTTGAGGGCTACATTTGCTACAATTGGTGAGCCAATATTGATATTATCATTAACTAAAGTCCATATCTTACATTAGGATTTCCTCTTTGTGTTGTACATTCTATGGGTTTTTACAAATGTATAATGACATATATCTACCATTATAGTGTCATAGAGAATAGTCTCATGGCCCTAAAAATCCCCTGTGCTCCATCTATTCATCTCTCCCTCCCCCTGAAGCCCTGAGAACCACTGATGTTTTCAGTCTCTCTATAGTTTTGCCTTTTCCAGTGTCTCATGTAGTTGGAATCACACAGTATGTAGCCTTTTCAGATGGTTTTCAAATGAGATTTTGAACCAGACTTTGATTTCTTTGGAAACTCATTTGATTTTAAACAAGATAACATGAGCGTTTAGGGGTATTTGATTCACCTTTATTCTTAAATAAACTTATTTTTAAAGCAAACTTTATATCATTATCATCCAAGGAAAAATACTATCTACGAAATATATCATTTAGACTGATGGACAGATAGATTCATTTTGAACCATCCATATGCTATCCAAAAATAATCTTCCTCACCACCTGTCAATGCCAACACTTTAGAAAACACTGCTTTAGCCATTTCCCAACCCCCTGCCCCTCCCCAGTCTCCACTTTCAACTCCATCCCTTTGATCTGCAGTTTAGTGACGGGGAAAGAGAAGACCAAAGAAATAGATGTGCTCCTCCGAGTGTTTGAAGAGCTGCCAAGCAGGAGGGAGAGGGAACCTTCAATAAATGCCCATGATTTCTGCCAGGCACTGTGAGGGGCAGTTAAAACATATTATTTGGTTCAAACCCCACAACAGCCCAGATGATCGGGACTCTGATCTTCATCGAAGAGTTCAGGAAGCCAAGGTTCTGAGGGATTCTGGACTGCCCAGCTGTTTAAGTAATGGAGTAGGGTCAAACCCAGTATCCCTACCCATTTGTCCAGCCGGGAGGTGGGGAACCTTTTTTCTGCCAAGGGCCATTTGGATACTTATAACATCATTCGTGCCCTGGCCAGTTTGGCTCAGCCATTAGAGCGTCGGCCCACGGTCCAGAGAGTCCCGGGTTCAGCTCCCACTAAGGGCACGTACCTCGGTTGCAGTTTGTCCCTGGCCCCGGTTGGGGTCGTGTGGGTGGCAACCAGTCGATGTGTCTCTCTCGCATTGATGTTTCTCTCTCTCTCTTCCTCCCTCTCTCCCTCCCACTCTATCTGAAGATAAATGCAAAAATGTCCTCGGGTGAGGATTAAAATATATATATCATCATTCATGGGCCATACAAAATGATCAACTTAAAAGTTGGTCTGCTCTATTTGGTCAGGCTAATTTGGTGTAATGTTAGCTGGTATTGATTTCTTGGCCCTCATAAGGCCCTAGGCCAGACATTCCCCACCCCTGGTCTAGACCACGCAGTCACAGGGAGAAAGAGATTCATTCTTTGTTGCTTTAGAAAGCAGAACTAAGGCAAAACGTCACATCAGCATTTTGCAGCTGCCTTGGTTAGTGGTGAGCATCCCTGCCCTTCATTGCACAGAGACTATAGCTGGGGACCACCAGAGGGAAAGCCACAGAGGACCTGTCTCTCCAAATGGGAAGTGGGCGCGGGAGCGCTAAGCCCCTCAGGGCAAGCATTCCGTAACTCCAAGCCTCCATGGCTCCTTGTGCTAACACACACACTCGCAAAGAAGGTGCTGACTTGTCTGAATGTCTGCAGGGCCTTAAATACTACTTTGGGACACTTCAATCTTTCTGCAAACCATATTCTTTCTGTAGCCTTTATTAGGGGTCATGTGAAAGACATAAAGAATCACAACAACTGTTTCCAGATGGGCCTGACTTGCCGAATTATTTGAAAAACATGTCACTGGAAGGCTGACAAGCTTCTGGAGACCAGAACAACTTATTCCATACGTCTATCGATACCACCTTGGACAGAGATGAAAAGGCCTCCCTGCAGAGAAGTATGCTGAGACGTGACTTGGGCATCAGCTTGCCATTGAGCAAAAGGCTCTGAGATTAATCTTCTCTTTTGTCAGGAGGTATTGGCACTCACACTGGATAACACATGGACAATGTTTTCGCTAATCCTTTAGCATCTTTATTTAACTACCCTTTAAGACTTCAACTTCTGCCCAAAAGATGCAGGTGATGCGGAGATGGTACTTAAAAGACACAGAAATTCTTATGTCACCCCAGCTTTATTGGATGAGCAAATTCATAGTTCCAATGCATATGCACCTGCTAGTTCAGGAGGCAGGACCTGGCCCTTTAGAACCTACGTTTCGTGTGATTTGCTCGCACACGTGCACACACACCCTCGAGCATGCGCAAGGACAGGCACATGCCACAGGGATGGCTCAGGAAGCCACCACTCGTGTGGAAGTTCTTCATTGATAAGTATGTACCTAAAGATAAGAAAGCCATGATTTCGCTCTCTCCTGCTCTGGGAGAACTGCAACATCCCAGCTACTGGAGAGCTTAATACCTTCTCCCGAAGGACCCTGATGAATCGAACAGAAGCATGCTCAGGTTTCCCGAGGGACTGACCTGGGGGGTGGGAGCCAAAGTACACTCAGCTGTCTCCTCAGCCCCCTCGGCCCCACCACAGGTGAAGCACAAGCTTTCATAAGGCAGCTTTGAAAGAGGCACAGGGTGAAACCACCACTTTCTCCTACTTGTCCCTGGACTCAGAGCATCGCACTGCTGGCCACCTGGGCACCTCTAGAACCAGGGCACTCAGGACCAACCCGGGGCTCTCGTAACTCCTCAACTCAGACACACAAGCCACACTCCGATGTCACACCAGAACAGGTTTACACAGACAGAGACTTTGCTTCCCTTTAGCCATTTGAACATCTGTAACACAACACCAAACCGAAATCAAATGAAAAATGAACAAGTGGGTCTACTTATTACTTGATCTGTGAAGACTCTTCAGTAACTCTGTCTCCTGCATGATGCACAAGGATTTCATACACCATCCAAATCCTCTTAACAGCACATATCAATATTGTATTTCAACGAAGTCCTCTGTTCAGGGCTCGAAGATGTGGAATGTCCCTGGGCTTCAGCGTGGCCAGACAGACTCCATTTGCTAAAAAGTGCATCTGGTCTCTTCTCACCCGAGGCTCGTGCACCACCATCTTTTTCCTTTTTTATTTTTATTTTTTTAAGAAAATGAAATCATTCCCTCTTGCCTGGCAAAGACAACGTCCAAAAAGATGTGGCCATCCTGGAATAAAGAACCGCTTCCCACTTGAATTCCTGTTGAGATCAAAATGGTTAAAACACGTGTTCATCATGGAAATGGCCTTACATCAGTTTTGCATGTACACGGTGTTACATATAAAACAGGTATGCGGAGTAGCTTTCAGGTTGTGTCCCCAGTGGGGCAATCGTGTTTATAAACTACAGTTCTGCTTTATCTCTTCCCTCTTCTCTCCAGCTTTCTCCGGTGCTTTCCTTCCGTTCTCCCCGCCGGGCCCAAGGAGCCAACACCAGTGGCTTCCATTTGAAGAGACCTCAGCTTTTCTGAGCTGAACAAAGTTGTAGCACAGATCCAAGTAGCCTTCTTGCTCCTGCAATACTGATGCCAGTTACCCAAGGTGGAAAGAAGAAAAACAACAACAACATATATATATGTTGAGGAAGGATGGGATACCAAGCACTGTCAATGGTCATCAGATCCTGATAGCCATCCACTGAAGTGAGAGGAATAATTCCCAGCAGGTGATCAAGAAATGCCGTCTCCCTCCTCATCCCCATTTGCAGATAAGAAAATGATGCTCAAAGTCCTGTTAAGGTGTGACGGTGTTAGAATCCCAGGCTTCTATCTGCCTCCAGAATTCATTCTTTTCCCACTGCCATATGCTGACTTCCTTTAAATCTCTGTGTGGATTTGGGCTCTGATTCCTTAAACTCCAGCAGAGCCTTGGCGAATGGTGGTACAGTCTGCACCTGTGCTAGGCTCAAAAAAATAAATAAAAAAAAGAAAAAGAAACACAGGCTCAGGGGCGGGAAGGGGCTCAAAGCCAGCCTGCGCTCTGCCCAGGAATCCACGGCCCCTTCCTGGAGTGTGTATTCGTTTCCTAGGGCTGCGGTAACAAATTACTGCAAACTGGGTAACTTCAAACAACAGAACTTTATTCTCTCATTGTTCTGGAGGCCAGAAGTCTGAAATCAAGTTCTCAGCTGGGTTGGTTCCTTCTGGAGGCTCTGAAGGAGAATCTCCTCATGTCTCTCGCCGAGCTTCTGGTGGCTGCCAGCAATTCTTGGCTTTCTTTGGCTTTATAGCTAAATAACTCCAATCTCTGCCTCCATCATCATACGGACTTCTCTGTGTGTCACCTCTGTTTCTTATAAGGATGGCTGTCATTGGATTTGGCGCCCCCCTGGTAAATTCATGATGATTTCATTTCAAGATCCTTAACTTCCTTATAGTACAAAGACCCTTATTCCAAATAAGGTCACATTCACAGGTACTGATGGTTAGGACTTGGATACATCCTTTCGGGGGCCGCCATTCAACCCACGACAGGATGTATCCATCTGGATGAAGAGCAGCCTTTTCTAATTGTCCTCCCAAAGGGGATGTGCTTTTCTTATTGAGCACAAAGGCACCTATGGACTAATGGACACCCTGGCCTCCTCAGTGTGTTCCCAGATTCCTGCTGTCCAGCAGCCTAAGATTTTGACCCATTCTTTCCATTCAAGGTTATTAGAGCCTTTAACTCATGACTTGGCATCATCCTCTGCTACCTCTCTAAGGAGTAGAGTCTGGTGCAATCAGCATGTAGCCAGGTTCTAAAATTAGAGTTGCATACATGGTCATATGGTGGGAAGACAGGCCCTGTGGGCACAGGCTCTACCTGACAACAGGCAGAGGCTCAGGTGAGCAAGCAGCATCCAGGAGAGTCGCTCAATAGGATTAAACCTCATAGCAACAAGATTGGAGTGGTAGCCATCCTGGGACAGGCATAGGGAGAGAAGGGGCAAGTGTCAGTCAGCCAGGGACTTGGCTGGGCCTTACAGGGGGGTTTGAACAGGTACTCTCTCAGAGTATCACATTCAGGGCCCAAAGTTAGGGCCAGACACAGCAACAAAAGGACATGTTATAAGTGCCCCAGAATGTGGATTGTAGACCCTTCCATCCCTCTTGCTAACCGTCAGGATCTGTTTGGAGTCCCAATAGCCCCATTGAAGGGAAAGGGGTAATGCGAGGCAGGAGCCAGGCATGGCCTCTCTGCTTGGCCCCTTGACAAGATCAAGTACCCACTATGGATGACCCTGTCCCTCCTGGTCACCCCTCCTCGGGTGCCCTTGCTTTCCAGGCCCATCCTTGGCAGGTGCAGTCCAGGCCTCTGTGCTCTCCTGCTCAGCCTCCTCGATTCATTTTGGTTTGTACCATCCCAGACCTTACTGTGTCTAGGCTTCAACCACCCAGTTCTGGCAACGAGAAAGGCAAAGGAGAACTTACGAAGTACAGGAGCTTTCTTTGGAGAATTTCCAGGGCAACTAAAGCAGGAAGCAGGCAGAACCTCACGGTGATTTTATTTTTGGACTTCTTGCCACCAGTATAAGTGAGTAAGAATAGACATTCAAAGGCTTTCTAAGAATGCGCACATGTAAAAAGGCTTGCCCAGATTGATTTCAGAACGCAAACCTAAATTCCATTCCAGGAATTGTATGGCCTTGCAAGTTCTCCGGCTTCTAAATAAAAATGCCCAGGAATCTAATAATAAAATCTTGATGATACATGACTTTACAGTGTTTATATTTAGCAAACATTTTCCACTCCGAAATGATTTCCTGCCAAGAATATCACATTCCAACAGACTTTGTCATATGATACTTGATGCTTGTTTTATTGTTCCCCAAATCATCATTGCCATAGAACCTGGGGTTCATGATGAAGGGGTGAATTCAATATTTTGTCTTTAGTCTGTCTCCAGATTAAGTTTTATGGAGGGCCCTACTGTCTGCAGTAAACCGAGCCAGACGAGGAGGGAACGGGCTGGCCCTTGTGGCAGGTGACGGGCTTGTTTAGAATTAGTGAGAAATACGGCCAGAGAGGAAGGAGGTGTCGGATGTCAGCAGGAAATGCCTTCCTGAGGTCTGACCATCTAGACGAGAGGGAGTAGATGCAGACTCTTGTAAGAATAAGGGAGTCAACAATACTTTTTTGAAGAAATCTGGCGATGACGCCAACAGTGATTTGAAGAAAGAAGAGAATGGAGGAAGGAAGAGGAGTGGGGCCTTTTGTTCATTGGATGACGGGTGAGACGTGGCGGCAGTGACAACGGAGAATGGGCCGAGAAGATCGGAAGGAAAGGACACTGGGCTCAGCCTGGGTTTGAACCTGGAAGGTACTCATTCCAATGAGCTTGTCTCCTCATTTGTGCAAGGGGGACGAACAGTATCTGTATCACTAAGTTATGAGACAGAAATACGATCACGGATGGCACACAGGAGTCACTGAGTAAATGAACACCTACAGAATTGGAAGGATGAATCCAAGCAACCCTATGGGATGAAAATCATCCTGCCTTGCCGACTGTATCAAACAGGATTCTTCGTTGTAAGCAGAGAAACTGATCATGGAAGGAAAGTAACTGACTGGAAGGATATTCACCTGCTCATGCGATTGCTAGGAAGGTTGGAGAGCCAGGCTCTGCAAACAGGCAGGACCAGATGAAAAGCAGCATTTGACCACAGCCGAAGTCAAGCCCAAACGCAACCCAGTGAGATCAGCCCTGCTCCGAGCACGCAGCCATGCCCTGCACCGCTTCCTCTGCCGGCACCCAACACACATACACACACACACACACACACACACACACAGTCCCTGGAAACCAGACTGGCTGTCGCCTCTGCTCTCACCCCCATCAGAACGCACTCCCCATTGTCCCTGCTTCTTGGAATCTGTGCCTAGTGCCTGACTCCAAATCTGGGGCAGGTTGGCCAAGCCTAGGTTGGGTGCTTTGGACCTTTGGCGAGCAAGTGTCTAGTACTTTCCATTTCGATGAGAGGTGGCTGAAGCACTTCACCGAAACTCATAAATGGGGGCAGGGGCGGGGAGGAGGGGCGGGCGTTTCCCCAAACTTGGAAATGGATTTAAATGCTGGGAAACCAGAAAAATGACAAATGTATGTTACTATCACTGACTGGTTACTGAGGCCATGTGGACAGAGAAAGTAAAGGCTGTCTGTTCCAAAGTATAAAGCCCAAGGCAAGGGAAATGGTGGTGCTATTTTCAAAGGCTGGAAAAAATAAACTGATTTTTTTTTTTTACAGTTTTATTGAGATATAATCTACATGCCATAAAGTCCACCCATTGAAAGTATACAATTGAACAGTTTTTACAATCATATTTACAGAGTTGTGCAACCATAACTGAAATTTAGAATATTTTCATCACTCCCCAAAAAATAAGTACCTTCTTAATCATTGGTAGTCACTTTCCACCCCACCCTTCACTCAGCTGTAGGGACTCATGAATCTACTCCCTGTCTCTCTAGAGCGACCTCTTCTGGACATTTCATATAAATGGAACCATATATGTAGCTTTTGTGACTTACTTCTTTCACATAGCACAATGTTTTTGAGCTTCACCCATGGGGTAGCATGTACCAGTACATCCTTTTTTAATGGCTAAATAATATTCCATTATATGGATATCACATTTTGCTTGTCCATTCATTGACCAATGGAAATTTGGGTTGTTTCTTTGGGCTATTATAAATAATGTTGCGCCCAGTCAGTGTGGCTCAGTGGATTGAGCGTCGTCCCATGGACTGAGAGGTCCTGGTTCAATTCCCGGTCAGGGCACAAGCCCAGGTTGCGGGCTTGATCCCCAGTAGGGGGAGTGCAGTAGGCGGCCGACCAATGTATCTCTCTCACATCAATGTTTCTATCTCTCTCTCCCTTCCTCTCTCTAAAAAAAAATTAATAAAAACATATTTAAAAGAAAATAATAATGTTGCTATAAACAAGTTTTTGTGTGGACATATTTTTTTCATTTTTCTTGGGTAGATACCTAGGAACAGAATTTCTGGGTCATACAGTAACTCTTTAAGGAACATTTTAAGGAACTGCCAAACTGTTTTCCAAAGTAGCTGCACCATTTTGCATCCCTACCAGTAATGTCTGAGTATTCCAGTTTCTTCATCCTCAACAATACTTATTGTCTGTATTTCTGATCACAGTCATCCTAGTGGGCATGAAGTCAAAAAGAAAAGTTTCAAGCTCAAAGGTTCGCAATGGCCCTGGCCAGTGTGGCTTAGTTCGTTGAACATCATCCCATGTACCAAAAGGTCACCAGTTCAATTCCCGGTCAGGGGCACGTGCCCAGGTTGCAGGCTCAGTCCCCAGTCAGAGGCATGCAGGAGGCAGCCGATCTACGTTTCTCTCTCTCTCTCTCCCTCTCCTTTCCTCTCTCTCTAAAAGCAATACAAATATATTTTATAAAACAGTTTGCAATGGATATCCCAGAAAACTTCTCCTGATGCAGTTAGTCATCATCATCACCGAGGAACCAAGTTAGTGGAATACAAAAATGTGAAATCATATTTTCCTTTAAATTGCAATAAGCCTTTTTTTATTCTTTTGTTGTTGTTGTTAATCTTCACTCGAGAATATTTTTCAACCGATTTTTAGATAGAGTGGAAGGGAGGGAGGGAGGAAGAGAGAGAGAGAAACATTGATGTGAGAGAGACACATCGATTGGTTGCCTCCCACACACTGAGGATCAAACCTGCAACCGAGGTGCGTGCCCTTGGCTAGGAATCAAACGGGCAACCCTTTGGTCCCACGCCGACACTCCAACCACTGAGCCAAACCAGCCAGAGCACCTTTTTCAAATTCTTAATTACGTCTTGGACAGGTTCCATAGCTTTCCAGACATTTATGAAAAGTCATAAAAGTCCAAGCCACCTAAATATTTCAGTCTCAAATATGATTTAAATCTCATCTCCTCCCCACCTGCTCTCCCACACAGGCTGACCCCTTGCAGAACAGATCCAAAGTGAGGAGAGAACCATAGTGTATTCCTTCGCTGTTCCTCTCCTCCCGCACTGGGTTTGAGGGCAGGGCAGAAAGATTGGGGGATTATAAAAATACTGCCTTTGTTCTTAATAATGGACTCATTTCATCCAATTGTGCCACCGAGTAGAGACTGTTATTATCCCCACTTTATAGATGAGAAACCAGAGGCACAGAGAGCTTGAATAATTCAAACAGTTCAAGTAATAAAGACATACAGTTTGTCAGTGGCACAGCCCAGGTAGTCTGGTTCCAAAAATCTGCTAACAACTATGTTCTATTTGGAAGAGGACCAATAGCCCTCGGTTAACTGGGCAGTTCTGCCTCCTCGTGGTAAGTCATGGGAGGTCTCTGGCTCCAACTGTTGCTGGCTCTTCTCAAAATGTTGGACATTTAGCAACATTCTGCCCCACTCAACCTCCTGCAGAAGCTGTCAGAGTGGATAGGCACAACATGTCAGGAAGTGGACCATGGAATGCAACGCGGGAAGAGTGGAGAACACAAGCACAGAGCAGTGGGTGATGCAAGATCACCGAGAGAGGACAGCACTGCAAGAACGGTGATCGAGAGTCTCAGAGCTTTCCTGAAGGCCAAGGAAATGGGAAGAAGGTGGGGATAACTGTGGGAACAAGGGACCTGAAGGCTAAACAATGACATACAAGGACACAGGTTTGCTGGTACATTTAAGAAAAGGTGACCAAGTGGAAATAGAAAGTGATGTGTGGAAATTAATAGCAAGTAGCTAAAGGAGAATGTGCAAAGGGCACTTCATTTTCCAAGTAATGGAGGTGGTTCACTCATTTAAAGGGGGTGACCCATAATCACAGATGACATTTGTAAAACCCTGTCCTCATGCAGTCAGTGCTTTCCAGATATTGTCCTTTAGGCTCACAAATGCTTAGGGGTTAAAGTCTATTTATTGCCATCTTCATTTTCCAGATGTGTTGAGAAAGTTGGCAAAGGTCCTACAGCTGGCGAGTGTGCCACCATTCACGTGCATGCCCACGTTCTCACCCATTTCACTAGCTTGACTCTCAGCAGGTAGGACAGGGAGTCAAGGAGACAGAATTGTTTAAGACAGCCCTTTTGGAGACCTACCAAGGAGAAGTGGAGAGAAGACCCATCAAGCACTGGTGAGAGCCAAGGTGAAGTGAATGGCAGCTCGTGGAGAACCAGGTCTTTGTGGATACCTGTTGTCTCAGATCCTTTGGGTCAAAGGAGCAGGAATGAGGGAAGATGATGGCAAAGGTGGGTTGGAGACCGTCACAAGTGTGAAGGGAGAACCATGGATGAGACGCCTGAGTGATGGAAAAGGCAGCCCTGAAACAGTGACCAGGGTTACCTACTGGATCCCCGACAAGCTCCCTTTGGCATTGTCAGCTTTTCAAAAGACGAGTTACAGCATGCCCATGTGTTCTAATCTTGTGAGGGCAGAGACGTTTTCCATCAGAATACCCAATCTGCAATATCCTCTCTCCGGAACTTTCTCTCTCTGCAATGAAGTACACTTTGCTACTTTTCGATAATTGGACCATTTCAATAATTGACACATTTATGTGAGTGAATTCACGGTCATGAAACATCTAATTTCAATCATGTACACATCATGTACAGCGAGATCATTCAGGGCCAGGGGCTGGTTAGCTATGGCTTTATGGGCTAAAAAGTGGGGAAACTTGGAATAAGCATACGTCTGAGGGCTTCACACAGTCATTGAACTGCCACATCTGAGCACCAGGTCTCCTGTCCACCTGGTGATTCCCTCCCTAAGTCTCCTCCCTGGGAAGGACATCTGTTCTTTTTTTAATTAACATTTTTTTTTCATTTATTTGAGAGAAGAGGGAGAGAGAGAGAGAGGCATCAATGTGAGAGAGAAATAAGGGATCGAGCCCAAAACCTGGGCATGTGCCCTGACTGGGAATCAAACTGGTGACCTTTTGGTGTATAGGATAATGCTCAACCAACTGAGCCACACTGTCCAGGGCGAGGACATCTGTTCTCCATGCAGCCCCTGGGTACTTGCTTTTTCTTCCCTAAGCTCCATCTCAGGCTCCAAGTGCCTGGAAGCCATCTAGCTGTTCTCTCTGAGATGTCCCCTCACCACTGTCCCAAAGCTGGACAGGCTCCACAGAGTGAGGTCCAAGACACAAGCGCCAACCGAGGAGCTTTTCAGAAGTGACCAGTGTGGACAGAAGACAAGCAGTCCCTTCTCTATGGTCTGGACTACATAAGACCCCTGAAGTTTTGTATGACCCTCAGTCAGGGGAAGTGAAGAGCGCCCACAAAACATGTTGGGATTAAATGCCCTCCAGATACAGGTGTAGCAGCTCAGAGCATATTAATATAATGTTAGGAAATAAAAGAATATGAATTTTCTGGTATCCAAGGATTATGCAGTCAAAATTAATGTCCTCTATAGATTAATTAATTAAAATATTCTCCAGATATCATTCAGGTAGAGAATATTTTCACCTCTAAAACTGCTATGAAAGATCTTTATTGTCTACCTGAATTATTTATGAATATTAAATACATATATCTAAGTTCCATGAAACACAACCACATGGCAGTCCTTTTTTTTTTTTTCCTTTATTGATTTGAGAGAGAGAGGAAGGGAGAAGGAGAGAGAGATAGAAACATTGATAAGAGAGAACACTGATCGGCCGCCTCCTGCACGCCCCCCACTGGGGATTGGGTCCACACCCCGGGCATGTGCCCTGACCGGGAATCAAACCAGCGACCTCCTGGTGCATGGGTCAATGCTCAACCACTAAGCACACCAGCTGGTCCACTTGGCAGACTTTACACTAACACCATATTCCTTTCTTTTAGATAATGTTTTATTTCTTATATGAACAAATAAGCAAATTATTCCCAGTGATTCTTAGTCATAAAATTCACAAGAGCATTTGTCCAATTCCTACTTTTTTGATATACAACAAAGATGCTATTTTGAAAAAAAGTTCACGCATGTTAAGTTTTCCAAAAATTTTGCCATTACAAAATACATTTTTCAGGATATTTTTCAGGCAGAAAAACATACTGCCTGAAACATATGGGGCATGCAATGCAAATGTTTTAAATGAATGAGAATATTCTATGACCTTATATATTGAAAACTTAGACAATAAGAAAAATGTTTTCTCTTTAGCCACAACACAAACACATACCAAACTGGATCTGTTCCTGTGAGGTAAAGTCTTAAATATATTGTAAGCTGTATAATACTGAATAAAGTTTTTATTGGGAATACTGGCCTGAAAACCCACAACATTGCAAACGCAAGCTAAAAGTTATAAATATATGTCCATTGGAATTTCTGAATTCAATCAAATGAGAAATGTTTTTAAGAAATGATTTTTTTAAGTTTCATTATCATGCCCAAAGATGTATTGTATAACCAGAAAATTTTATAGATTGTTCTCTTGTCCCCAACTCTAATTTTTATATCCCAATCTTATATTAGTTCATGAAATTTAATACTTAATGCAAAATCATCTTACAAGCATTCCCTCCTTCCTAGCTATAGAAAGTTGCATTTCAGCCTGAATTTCCATGTCTGTCATATGTGATACCCTATTCAGTATCCCTGTTACAATGCCAGTCATATCATTGACTTAATACATTTTTGCCAGCCATGGTCTTGTTTTGCTTTTCCAGTGGAAGGATAACTTTATCTGGTGTTAAACTGCACAGACTGAAAACAAGAGATGGGGGTGGGGCGTGGACACATAGGAAATAGGGAAATAATACATCTGCTTTCCTGGGTTTTCTCACCACTGCACCTTAAAAAAAAAAGAACAGGTGTGATAGAGACATCCAGCAAAAAAAATGTAATACATATCTGAGGAGGATGAGAACTTTTAGGTCAGTTCTTAGAAATAGCCCAAACTTTCCAATGGGACACTAAAGGCATAAATGTGAACAAAGAATTACATCCTAGAAGACTCTGAGAGGTTCTGAGACAGTTGTATCCAGAAGGACATCAGAAATCTTTAAGGGGTTTGAACAGTCATTGAAAACACATTTGCCTGTAAATATCAGGCATGGGGGCAGAGTGAATTGATGCTATTCATCTCTCTTCCTTCCCATTTGATAGCATATTTTAACGTATCATAAAATAACCTTTGTTCACAGTTAAGATTAGAATACTGGGGGGAAACTGAAATGGAAAGAAAAAATCACTCTTATTCCATCACCTAGAAATATCTCCTCACCTTTTTTATTTATTCCTTCCTGTCTGTGTGCACGTTACTAACGCACTTGAGGTCTTACTGTGTTTTCCTGCCCTTTCACTTAATACTATACCTTAAGTATTTTCTCATATCCTTATTCTTTAAAAATATGGATTTTAATGGGGGAATATAATTCCTTCAATAAATGTAAACATCGAATTTTTGAATAGTTTGCAAATTTTCATGATCACAAATAATGGTACAAGAATCATCCTTGTACAAAAACCTTTATTTATATCTCTGATTATTCCCTCAAGATGAAGTTCTGAAAAGTGACATTACAAAGTCAAGCGGCATAAACTGGTTTGGGGCTTTTGATGAATACAGTCTCACTGTCCACCAGCAGGCACCAGAAGGGGGCACCGATTTATACCACGAACAGCTGTGGGAGAGCCTTTTCAACCGCACTCTGGCCTCTCGTGAGGTCCTACAAAACACATCTTGCCAGTTTAATAAGTGAAAATGATATCTCGGTGTTGAACGTGCTCATTCTTTCCAAGTTGTCTGTTCGTGTCTTTCACCCATTTTTCTATTGAGCTGTTGGTCTTCCTTTTACTAGTTTGTAAGAGTGACCCACTGTTTTTCTGTCATTCGTGCCACAATCTAGCTGTGCTATTTCTCGTGCACAGAATTTTTCAATTTTATGTGGTCAAATAATATAAAAATTTGTGTATATGTAACATATACATAGTGTTAAAAGTTATGCACACACACACGCACACATATATTGTTTCCCCCTGTCCTTTTGTACATTAATAAGACTTTTGCTTAGAAGTAGAGTACAGACTGACAAACCTCAGAAGAGGGGGTGGGGGAGGGAAGAGATAAACCACAGAACTTATATGCATGTATGCGTAACCAATGGATATAGACAACAATGCTAGGGATGGGGCAGGGTGGGGATTGGGAGGAGGGTGTCAATGGGGGAAAAAGGAGAAACATCTGTAGCAACAATAAATTAATTTAAAAAATTATTTTAAATAAATAAATACACATTACCAAAAAAAAGACATTTGCTCACTGCCTGACCCTGAGTTGCTCGCTGTCCTGCCTTAAGGTAAATCTGAACTCCACAAGACTAGGTACCATCTTCACCACTGTCCGCCCAGGCCTTTAGCACAAAGCCGAGCACGTGAGAATTCATGAAATGCCCACTGAAGGAGTGGAAGGACAGATGGCCGCCCCACAAGGTGCATCCTGGGCCATCTCTGATGGACAGACAGGTGCGGCAGAGGTGAGAGGTGGGGGGCAGGTGGCAGGGTGAAGACTGCCTGCCTACAAAAGCAGCACCCAGCAGGTAAAGGGTGAAGGCCAGATTTTTTGGTTGTTATACACCCTCATCTCTTTGATGGACGGGGAGAGAGGTATGAGATCTTTTCTATCATGTTTCAGCTGCAAAAGGTTTTTCATTCAATCACGACATCTGCGTTGTGAGGCAGAGACAACGTGTGGTCTCCAGCTTCGGAACTGTGTGTTGTCATTCCTTTCTGTGTTTAGGCCCTAAGTGGAGCACGTTGGATCTTTAACAGAAGGTACAATTCACAGCAAATATGCATGTCTAACGTGGAACCAAAGGCCAAATATAACGAATAATGGTGTGATGCCTCCGTGGTCACAGGCACGAAGGAGTCAGGAAATCTATCATAATTAATGCAGTGAAATGAATAGTAATTAACTTCAAGTTCAGAAAAGGCACATTCATTTGAATGAATATACTAGGCAATTTGTGATCATTTAGAAAGGGCCAACTGGAAGTTATCATGACATTACCTATAAGGAAATTGTTTAGAAGGCAAATTAACAAAATTGCAGAGAGAATCCTTAAGATACAGATAATGAGATAATTTTTAAGTACTATCAAAGGACTGTCAAAAGGCATGTTTCCATTTAGAGTACTGACATGCCCATTTTTTTAATGTGATCTATTCCTAAGGGCAAGAGAAAAGAGATAAGTAACATTCTACTAAACCTAAGATATTTGATAGTACTAATGGATTTTGCATTCACATTTTGACATAATAAAATTTAATAGGTAATTTATTTATGTGGTGCAATATATAAAAGGCAGAAAAGAGTATATAGTGTAAAGTACACTCTCTCTTTTTTCTTCCCATCTCACAGACCCCAATTAGGCTCCCCTTGGCATCAAGCAAACACTATTATCATCTCTTGGCTATACTTACAGAGATATTCTATGCCTATTCAAACGTATTTATAAATGGGCTATTTTAACATAAATGGTAGTTTATTATACATACTTATTTGCACCTTGCTTTTTGCATTCTGTTTTGGAGACCATCCCATAACAGTATATAAAGAGCTATTGCCTCTCTTTTCTTAATGTCTAGGTAGTATTGTATTATATGGAATATTATCACTTATTTAACCAGCCCCTGCTCATGAATTTCTTAGATTAGATTCTCTAGAAGCAGAGCACGGGATGGGAATTCTTACACAAGGGAGAGCTTGAGAAGTGCTTTCAAAAGAAATCTATAGAGACGCCAGGGAGAGAAACACATGCTGGGGCAGAAGCTAAGGAAGGATGTGGTTCTGGTCAGGTCTGACCTCAGCCTGATCCCATGGGGAGCTCTGGAACATGCATGGCCCCAGGAAAGGGTGCTGGGCTTTTGTCCCTCCATGTCTGTCAGACATTGGCTTGGGGCCACCCCAGGGGTAACCTCCCAGCCACTTCCAAGAGAGAAGGGTCCTTGTCAGTTGAGGACAACCTTCCAGAGAAGCGTGCGGCTGTAAGCTGTTAGCAGCCAATACTTAGAGTGGTTGGAGATGGTTATTCTGGCCCCGAAGAGGTGTGGGTGGAGCACCGCAACTGACCGATGAGGTCCTTCCCAGTTCTGCAAGTAGAGCGATGCTGACACCCTCGGGGACACCTGCCCGCGCACCTGTGCCTGGGCCGGGGTGGGGGGGGGGGCAATGCCTGCGAGTGCAAGAACTGGCACAGAGGCTGCACACAGTTAAAATCCGGTAGATACTGCCAAACCGCTCTCCGATTGCCCTCCTCGCCTCCTCCCCTAAATATATGTGAGTTGCTGTCTTTTCTTACTTTTGCTAAAAAAATATGAAGAAAAAATTTTAATAGAAAACAAATATCAAGCAAAATAAGCCAATCAGAGAAAGACAAATACCACATGATCTCATTTATTTGTGGAATATAATGAACAAAATAAGCTGATGAACAAAATAGACCCAGAGACATAGAAAGGAGTAGGGTTCAGACTGACAAACCTCAGAGGAGGGGGGTAGGAGGAAGGGATGAGATAAACCAAAGAACTTCTATGCATGTATGCATAACCATGGACATAGACAACAATCCTGGGAGGTGGCGGGGGGGGGGGAGCGGGATCGGGAGGAGGGTGTCTAGGGGGGGAAAAAGGAGAAACATCTGTAACAAAAATAATTTAATTAATAAAAATTTTTAAAAAGATAGTAGATTTACACCAAACCATATTGATAATTACATTAACTACTAACACTCTAACTACCCTAATTAAAAGGTAGAGATTGTCTCATTATTTGAAAAAGGGGAAAAAGTAAGATCCAGTTTTGTGCTATTCACCACAAAAAACAACAACAAAAAACCCACTAGTTCAAATAGAAAGACACAGGTTAAGAGTAAAATGGTGGGAAAGACGGACCCTGAAAACACTAATCTAAAGAGAGCTGGAATAGCTACATTAATATCACAAAAAGCAGACGTCAGAACAAAGACTATTATTAGGGAGAAAAAACTATAAATAAGGATAAAGGGGTGAATTCAACAAAGAACATAATAATACTACATGTGTATACACCAAATAAAAGAGCTACAAAATACATGAACCCAAAACTTACAGAACAATAAATGAAAGGAGAAACAGACAAATCTAAGTTGTATTGGTGATTTCAATACAACTAGTTGATAGAAAAGCTAAACAAAATCAATAAGGCTATAGAATACCTAAACACACTATCAATCACCTTGACCTGAATGACATTTACAGAACACATTGCCCAATCGTGGCTATGGATTGAATGTCTGTGTCCTTCCCCAGCCCAAATACATATGTTGAAGTCCTAACCACCAAAGTGATGGTATTAGGTGATGGGTCTTTGGGAAGTGACTGGGTCATGAGGGCAGAGCCCTTATGAATGAGCTCAGTGACTATAAGAGATTCCAGAGAAAGCTCCCCTGCTCCTTCCACCAGTGAGGACACAGAAGAAGAGGGAAGTCCGCAACCCGGTAGAGGGCCTTTACCAGAACCGGACGATGCCAGCACCTGATCTTGACGTCCAACCCTCAGAACTGTGCGAAATAAGATTCTGTTGCTTATAAGCCACACAATCTGTGGTCTTTCGTCACAACGCCCTAAGCAGATGAGGTTGCACATTCTTTAGAAATGTACGTGCAACACTGACCAAGATGCAACATTCTGATCCCTAAAAGATGTCTCAAATGTAAAGACTGGATGAAATTAGAAAAAAATGGTATGAAATTAGAAATCAATATTAGAAGAATATATTTTAAAGTCCCCAAATGTTTGGAAATTAAACAACATATTTCTAAATAATCCATGAGTCAAAAAGGAATCACAAAGGAAATCAGAAAATATTTTCAACTGAATGGAAAGAAAAACACAACATATAGAAATTAGTGAGAGGAAGCTAAAACAGTGATTAGAGGGAATTTATAGCACAGAATTTTATTTTATCTTTTTTATCCTCACCCAAGGACTTTTTTTTTTTGCATTTATCTTCAGATAGAGTGGGAGGGAGAGAGGGAGGAAGAGAGAGAGAGAAACATCGATGTGAGAGAGACACATCAAGTGGTTGCCACCCACACAACCCCAACCGGGGCCGGGGACAAACTGCAGCCGAGGTACGTGCCCTTAGTGGGAACCGAACCCGAGACTCTCTGATCCACGGGCTGACGCTCTAACTGCTGAGCCAAACCGGCCAGGGCTTTAGCACAGAATTTTAGAGAAGATACATTTAAAATCAATGTTCTAAGCTTCTACCTTAAGGAACTAGAAAAAAAAAATTAAACCTAAAGTAAGCAGGAGAAAGGAAATAAGAAAGATAAAATCAGAAACCAGTGAAATAAAAAACGACAACAGAAAAACAATAAAGCAAATCAGTGATAGTTCTTTGAAAAGTTCAGTAAAACTGATTAGACTGATCACAGAAAAGATTAGATACAAACTACCAATATTAGTAATGAAAGAGGGACATTCTCAGAGGTCCTATGAACATTAGAATAATGAGGGAATATTAAGAAAACTTTATGGCAGTAAATTTGACAAGTTAAGATGAAATGGGAACTTTTTTTTTTAAGACACAGAACAGCAAAGCTTACTCAGGAAAACAGTAAATAACCTGTATACCCCTGTAGCTATGAAATAATTTGAATTCATAATTAAAACATCCCTACAAAGAAAACACTTGGCCCAAACAGCTTCTCTTGGTAAATCCTACTAAATATTTACGGGAATATAATGCCAACTCCACACAAATCTTCCAGAAAATAGAAAAAACAGGAACACTTTCAAACTAAGTTTATGGGGCCAGCATTCCGCTGTTAACAAAACAATCCTAAGACATTGTTTTAAAAAGGAAACCACAGACCAATATCCCTCCACGCACGTAGATGCGAAACTCCTTTTAAAAATGTTTAGCAAATCAAATAAACAAATATAGAAAAAGGATAATACATCACGACCAAGTGGGATTCACCCCAGAAAGGCAAGATTTAACATGTTTAGTTAATGTAATTCCTCATATTAACACATTCTAAAAAAAAAAAAACAAAAAAAAAAACCATGTGATAATCCTAATAGAGAAAAACCATTTGACAAAATAACTCTCAGTAAACTGAAAGTTGAAGGCAACTCTACGGTTTAATAAAGGGCATCTATGAAAAACCTACAGCTATATCACACCCAGTGATGAAAGACAGTGTGTCTTCCTAAGATCAGTAGCAAGGCAGAGATATCTGCTCTCACCACTGCTATTATCAGTGTATTGGAAGTTTAGTAATAACGCAAAGTAAAGAAGTAAAGAATAGCGATAGGAAAGAAGAATTAAAACTGTCTTTTATAAGATGCCATGATGATTTATGTAGAAATTCTATGGAATAAAAAAAAAAAAACCCTATTAAAACTAAAAATGAGTTTAGTAAGGTCTTAAGACACAAAGTCAAAATGCAAAATCAATTGTATAGCTAAAGAGTAGCAACTATATACACCACATATAAACAATTGGGAAGTGAAATTTAAATGCCAGTTTAGCTTGGCTGGTGTGGCTCAGTGGCTGAGCGTCAACCCATGCACCAAGAGGTTGCCAGTTCGATTCCTGGTCAGGGCACATGCCCAGGTTGTGGGCCCAATCCCCAGTGGGGGCCATGCAGGAGGCGGCCAATCGATGTTCTCTCTCATCGATGTTTCTCTCTCTCTTTCCCTCTCCCTTCCTCTCTCTCTTAAAATCAATAAAGAAAAAAAAAGGTTTTTAATAAAAAAATAAATAAATAAAATGCCATTTTAAAACTATAAAATAGTGATTTTTGTTTTCTTTGTTGGATTTATTGGGGTGACACTGGTTAACAAAATTATATAGATTTCAGGTACACGATTCTACAACACATTATCTATACACTGTACTGTGTGTTCAGCACCCCAAGCCAAGTCTCCATCCATCACAATTTATCCCCCCTTTGCCCTCCTCCACCTCCCCGTGGCAGTCACTATCTTGCTGTCCGTGTCCATGAGTTTTCTCTATTTTTTCTTTTCCCTCAATTCCTCTACCACCCCATCCAGCCCCACCCAACAGCTATCAGCCTACTCTCTATGAGTCTGTCTCTATTTTGCTTGTTAGTTAATTTTGTTCATTAGATTCCTCATATGAGTGAAATCATATGGTATTTGTCTTTCTCTGACTGGCTTATTTCACTTAGCATAATGCTCTCTAGGTCCATCCATGTTGTTGCAAAGGGTAAAATTTCCTTTTTTATTGCCGAGTAGTATTCCATTGTGCAAATGTACTATAGCATTTTTATCCATTATCTATTGATTGACACCTGGGCTGCTTCCAAATCTTCGCTATTGTAAATAACACTGCAATGAACATGGGGGTGCCATATAGTCTTTTGAATTAGTGTTTTGGGTTTCTTTGGATAAGTTCCCAGGAGTGGAACCGCTGGGTCATAAGGCAGTTCCATTTTTAAATTTTTGAGGAAACTCCATACTGCTTTCCACAGTGGCTGCACCAGTCTGCATTCCCACCACCAGTGAACAAGGGATCCCTTGTCTCCACATCCTCACCAGCACTTGTTTGTTGATTTATTGATGATAGGCATTCTGACAGGTGCAAGGTGATAGCTCATGTGGTTTAAAATGGTGATTTTCGGACAAGTCAGTGAGTATGTTAAAAGCCATTGAATTATACACTGTAAAGGGGTACATTTATGTAAATTATAATCTCAATTTTTAAAACCTATGATATACTTAGAGACAAATTTTAACAAATACATGTAAAACCTGCACGCTGAAAAAATAAAAAGCATTTCTGAGAGAAATGAAAGAATACCAAAATAAATGGAGAGCTACACCATCTTTCAGGATCCTAAGATGCAATATTTTTAGGATATTAATTCTCCCGTGGAAATACCATTTCTTTAGATGGGAAAGACTTGGACATAAGTTAAAAACAAAGGCTTATTGCCCTGGCTGGTTTGGCTCAGCGGTTAGAGCATCGGCCCGCAGACCAGAGAGTCCTGGTTTGGTTCCCGCTAAGAGCATGTACCTTGGTTGCAGTTTATCCCCGGCCCTGGTTGGGGTCATGTGGGTGGCGACCACTCGATGTGTCTCTCTCACATTGATGTTTCTCTCTCTCTCTTCCTCCTTCTGTCCTTCCCACTCTATCTGAAGAAAAATGCAAAAATGTCCTCTGGTGAGGATAAAGAACAAAAAAAAAAAAAACAAAGGCTTATTGCAACGTGAGAGAGTTCTACCAACATCTGAAAGAGTCTTATGAAACAGGGGCAGGGGACCAAATGTATTCCTCTTAGTTCCAAAAGACTGAATGCAAATCAAAGGATGGATATTACAGGATGAGGAAACTCAGCTCAGACACAAGAGTTGTCCAATGGTGGGCACTGTCTGCAAAGAACGTGAGTGTCATGACTTTGGAGCTCTGCACTCCTGGGCTTCCTTCAAGCAGAAATAGGAAGACCACAATTTGGAATGCTAGGGAGAAATTTTCTAAATTTGGTGGGAGATTAGGCTAGATCCTTTCCAAGTAAGGTTCCTTCCATCTCCCAACATCCATGAGGTTACATTGTAAATAAACATAGTTAAATTATTCGAGTAGGAAAGAAAATCAGAGAAGAAAGGGATGAATTTTTCTACACCACTATCCAATCAGATACTGACGCAATCTCAATTTCCCCCACTGTCTCAGTTTTTACCCTGACCAATTATAGTTAGCAGCAGAATATAGGAAGCAGCGTGTGTGTGTGTGTGTGTGTGTGTGTGTGTGTGTGTGTGTGTAAAATTCAAAGTAACGCAACATTTATGCATCTCAGAGATCTAAGTTCTTTGGAGGAGAACATTTGTATATTTTATATTGTGGTTATGTTTTAACCTCGTCTGATTTTATGCCAACAGCAAATTCTTCCACTACCCCTTCAACATCCCCCTCTTTCCACTTCTTTCAAGATTTTCCAGGCCCCTCTTGAAGGCACTTAAAAGTCATTTTTATAGCTTTTGTTCTGAAACATACACATTCATTCTTCATTCTTATAAGTGGCCAGTGTGCCCACGCTGAATTCAGGAGAAATATCACAGACAGACAGAACTGCTGTTGCAAAACATAGAAAACGAAGGTCTTGTTTTATCTCACAGTTGCGTAAACACTCCCATGTGTGTTGGATGCACACAAAGGAAATTTACACGTTTGTATGTTATTTATTGAGCAAATATGTATTTAGTTGTACATTTAACTAACATTTAATCCCTACATTTAGTAATATTCAGTAGCCACATTTAGTAACATTTAATCCCAGGTCTCTCTGTTCCCTATGTTAATTGTATCTTTGAAGTCAGTTGAGAGGGAACCCTAAAAGTATATATCAGGACAATTACAATTGTATGTCTATTGCAAATTGGAAACTTTATGCGTTATTGCTGATTATGCAGTATTAAGCTATAATGCCTAAAGGAAAATAGACCACTTCAAAATTATGGAAAGTTTTAAAGCCAACTGGATTCCTTGAGATTGAGAGACATACGTTTAGACCAGAGATCAGATGGGCCTTTGGAGGAACATATGAGAGAAAGAGAGAATTTTAAGTCAGCCTCCAGAAAAGAAAAAGACTTATTCTCCTAACTTCATAATTATCATGATACAATTTACCTGTGGCTGATTTCTTTCAAGATCTTTTGCCAAAATACTACAGATTTTTAAAGTATGTATTTCTAGATTGTGAACTAAATTAAAGACATTGTCTTGGACACAGACCAAGACAGGATGAGGAGCTGCTTAGCAGTGGTGTGGAGAACAGCGTCACAGATGAGAATGGGACCACCCTGGCAACCACGATCCTCCTCCCACATAGGGAAGGCCACTCCATGGCTGAGCACAGGCTGAGCCTTACTGGGTTAAGAAAACAGAAAGGCATTTCCCAATCCTGATGCTTCCATCCATGTGGAAGAAGCTCTATTTCCACAACACTCCTGGCCTCGGTCCACCTCTCGCTCCCTCTTCCCCTGGGAGTCACTCAGTTGGGGAACTTGGTGCCAGGAATTTGACCTGCATACGCCTGCCTCTTCCTCTCAGAAGCAGGCCCGATCCTGGGAGCATGCAGCTTGCTCAGCTGCTCCAGAGACGGGCTCTGTTCCCACAGCAGGATCCAGTGCAGCTGAGACCAGAAGACGAAATCCATCCCACGCAGAGAGTTAGCTGTCACGTGGAAGGCACACACTAAGCTACGAACTCCATCACAGCCCTTACTAGTAGTCATGAAAGGGACTTTTTTGTTTGTTTTTCATCTACTGATTATTTTACCTCATTTCTCAATTTATTTAAAACTCAAGCAAGTAATAGGTATGCTATTTATTGTGGTCTCTTAGAGACATACATCACACCTATCTCATGTCATGACTTTGACAAGGCTTTGAGGAAAGTATTATTTTTGTCCAGTTGACAGATGAAAAATAGAGGATCAGAACAATTAAGGAACCCAGAGTCAAGCCCTGAACTCATTTCATGCGTTTTATCACCTCTCGTGGGAATGTGATTCTGCAGAGCCTGTGTCCACCCTGAGGATGGATCCCCCTGCTGACTGATGGTGGGGAGGTGTGGAAGAAAGATGGGATCTTTCCAAGATGAGGATAACAACTAAAGTCTCAAACTCACACAACCGATTACTACAGAAGAAGATGTTTGGCCCCACAAAGGCTACAATGGAATTTGCCTCTCTGAGAGTTTCAGCCTTTCATGATCTCCCCTGCAATGCCTAATTCCTTGGCAGCCCAATGAATTGGACCATTATGCACTTTTTAGAAGTAGGGATTAATTTACCTTTCATTTGATCCATAAATATTTATTAGCATCCTCTTGGGTTCCTTTTGGAGTTTCTAGGGAGACTCTGTCCCATGCCTATCTCCTGGTTTCTGGTCACTGGCAATCTTTGGATACTCCTTATCCCTTGACTTGTAGCTGCATAACTCCCATCTCTGCCTCTCTTTACATGGCCTTCTCCCTGTGTCTCAACTCTCCCTCTGCCTTTCTAAATCCAGGAAGATCCCATCTTGAGATCCTTAACTTCATTACATTATTACGACCTTTTTTCCAAGTAAGGCCACATTCATAGGTTCTGAGCATTAGGACATGGGTGTATTTTTTTAGGAGGGCTACCATTCAACCTATTACAGGACGTTCAGAAAGAAAGTCAAGAAGTCAGAGAAGGGAAGTATGCTTCGCCAAGGATAGGACTTCTCCAGTGAGTGCAAAATGCACAATGGATGTGGTCAGAAGGCCCCAGGAATTTGACAGAGAAAAATGTTCTCATGCACCATAAGGCACGCCAAACAATTAAAAGGATCAAGTGCCCTAAAAACTACCTACTTGTGGGAGCAACCTGACATAGGGGCAAATGCACTGACCTGGATGCTACCTGAGGTCCACTGCTGCAGAGTTGAGGACCTCCAGTAAGTCCTTTCTCTCTCCCTGGGCCTGGAGGTCTTCACTTATTAAATAAGGTAATTGGACTACAGCGCTTTTAAGACCCTTCTGCACAAATAGTCCATGATTCTACACATTCGAAGGCCAACAAGGTACTTAAACAGATGACTATATGAAAACATATTTTCAGTAGAAGATGCGACTATTTCATTATCTAGTGAGCTGTGTACGAAGCAATGTTTTTCCCAGACTGAGCAGAGCAACATGATCCAGAAAATTCAAAACAGCACACGTTTTGAGAAATGGTTCCATTTCTACCATTCTGAGAGCTAACACTGGTCATTAGAGTTTACGAATTATGTTTTGAGCTACATTAAACTGCCAGCTCTCATTATCAACCAGAGTGCTTCTCATTAGGATAAATAGAGGCACGGCACGGATGACGGCCCCCTAATTGCCTTGACTAGTTAGTCTAAGAGAATCAAGTTGGATCAAATTACTACGTTATTAATTCTCTGAAATTTTTGATTTGGGAAAACTGCTATGGGCCACTATGATGATGCTTAACCAGAGGCCCATGGCCCAGCAGAGCCTCAGATGAGCACTGTTAGGGTGGGAACAGATGGCATCGGATCCAGTCACCTGGTTGGTTGGTCGGTTGGTTGGTCGGTTCGTTTTGTTTTTGTTAATCCTCACCCAAGGATATTTTCCATTGATTTTTTTTTTTTTTTTTTTTTTTTTTTAGATAGAATGGAAGGAAAGGAGGGAGAGAGAGAGAGAGAGAGAGAGAGAGAGAGAAACATCAACATGAGAGAGACACATCGATTGGTTGTCCCCCACCAGACCCCAACTAGGGCCAGGGATCGAACCCAAGACCCTTTGGCCCATGGACCGACACTCTAACTGCTGAGCCAAACCGGCCAGGGCCAGTCACCTGTTTCTTTGGTTTTGTTTTGTTTTTGAGCAGTAATTCCATTGGGGATGAGGAGAGGAGTGCTGATCAAACTTAATCTGAAAAACAAGATTCCCTGTGGAGTTCTGCGAGGCTCCCACACAATCACTATCATCCAGTGTCAGTGGCTTGGAGTGACACAGAGTGTTGGTGCGGCATTTGCAGGCAGCAGTGGCGTTTCAGAACTGCCTGTGTAAGTCTCAAACACTTAGCTCTGCGATTCAAATCTCAACCCACCGTTTCAGCCTTCTCCCTTTTGCTGTTCCTCTGCCTTCTGTCCAGAAAAACAAACCAGACACACACACTCCATCCTGCCTAGTGTCTTTTGTCATGCTGGTCTCTCCATCTACCTTTGTTTACCTTGTCTCATGCTAGACACACACATATTTCCACGCTCCTGGACCCTAACCTGTCTGCAGGCAGGAGCCGTTATCGGTGCACCTCTGTACCCCCATTCTGCCCTTGTGCTCAGGGTAACGCCAGCCATGGCGTACCACAAGTACACTCTCAACAATATTTGAATTACATTGTTAAATGTGGGCAGTGTGTAACCTGCAAGCCCATTGTGAGTGCTAAGTGACTTTATATCCCTGACACACAATAAACACTCAATAAATTAGAACTATTGAGGAGAATTCTTCCAGAAATTACCAAGGGCTCTCTCTTTCTTATCTGATAGGATATTACAAAGCACAGCAGATGTTACTTTGAAGATGTTCTGACTTAATCCAGGTATTCTATTATAGTATATCTTTTTTTTTTTTCATTCAACAAACATTTACTGGGCTCCTGTGTCACAGGGAAGCGAATGTGCTCTCGAATAGTCCAGTGGAGGAAAAAGACAAGTAGACGGATGAATGCAAAGCAATGTTTCTGTTAGTTTCTTCAACAGATATTTCTTAAAAGGCGACAATATGCAAACAGTTGTACTAACAACTAAAGCACATTGATTGTTAGTGACTTGAGATGTAATTAGCATTCATACACCTGTACATTGACAAAGAAATCTTTACTTTTTTCTTATATCTCAGCTTTTCTTCTGTTTTCATTATTGTCTAAATGTAGGGTCCCTAACCTGGGGTAGGATCGAGGGGATTCATGAACTAGTACAGGGGGGAAACTACATATTTATTTTCACTAATCTCCAACTGAAATTTACCATTTCTTTTTATTATGAAGGTAGGTGACACACCACAGTAGGATAGCAGTACCTGTGACTTTGTCACCAATAGAAATCACAGGTATTTTCATGTTATATTAGAACTGTTGCACATATATCAAAATAACTATTACACTCACACAACTCTGAAATTAGTTATCTGCTCTGCTTCTGGGCTTGGCAGTTAATGCACGAATACAAAGCACATGCCTTACTACATCACAAATTTGTTTCGTAATCATTCAATGACTATATTTTAATGTAATGTTTTTAATTTTTGTTATCGTATACATGTTATATCATTCTTTTAAGGAATAAAAAAGTTTATGGGCTCTTGACCAATGCCCCCAATAGCAGTTACTCCTAGCACACGTTTGAGATCTTTCCCTGAGGTAATGTCCTAAACCAGGGCTGAGCTCTGGGCCTCACTGCACACAGAGCATCTGTCCGCTGTGGAGCGGCACTGAGAATACGTGTCCGCTCTCCCACGTGGCTGCCCGCTCTGAGCACCCACGAGAGAAAGTGGGCCCACCTGGAAGTGAGTCTGGGCCTGTCTGTGTGTATGCCTTGGCTTCCTTCACAGAGAATGGAGTTTAAACATAATCTGCACCATTTGAATGAAAACCAAACCATACACATTGCAGGCAGGAAGAAATCGACTCAACAGATCCAGGTGTAGCCAGAGCCCCTGGGAGTCGCATAAGACAAATGTGAAAATTGGTTAGTTCCCAGAATAAACGACGATAAAACGTAAAATAACATAAGCACAAAGGAGTTGAAAAAAAAACTCTTCTTGCAGGAACCTAGAGATAGGATTATTTTTCCATTTTACAGATGAACAATTCAGAAAGAGTAAGGTGACATGGCCAAGTCACACAGACAGTAAAGTGACGCGTCCTTCAAACACAATGAGAGGATTCGATCTGTATTACAGAACTTCCACACCCAGTTACAAGATTGTTTTCAAAGAGCATCTCCTTGTCCAAGAGTAATCAAACACTCGAACAGTCAACCACAGAAGTTTCTTCACTCTTGCGGGGGGGGCATTTTAAAAATGTGGGTCCAACTGTCGTGGAGAACATTTACCACCTCTGAGCCCACACACCTGGAGACTAGGCTAAGCCAGATGACGTCTGAGCTTTAGAATTTTTGAGCTTTGGAATTGTTTTTGTTCCTTTTTTATTTTCTTTTTTATTGAATTTATTGGGGTGACATTGGTTAATAAAATTATATAGGTTTCAGGTGTACAAGTCTATACTCCATCATCTGTATATTGTACTGCGTGTTCACCACCCCAAGTCAAGTCCCCTTCCATCACCATTTATCCCCCCTTTGCCCTCTTGTACCTCCCCCACCCCCCTTTCCCTCTGGTGATCACCATACTGTTGTCTGTGTCTATGAGTTTTCTATTTGTTTGTTTGTTAGCCTAATCCCTTCACCTTCTTCACCCAGCCAGAGCCTTCGAATTCCACGCTCCAGGGTGGCTCTGTATGTCCCAGTGGGTGTGAAAAGCCAAATACAATTTGTCTAGGTCACATTCAAGTGGCACCTGCATCCCGGAAGTCCAATTACTCTCCAAAGGTCATACAGTCAGAGTTTCCAAAGGCAAAACTTGGTGCCAGGGACCCAAAGTTCCTTTCCCAAGAGAGAAGTACTTTACTCCCACCTGCTGAAAGATCAGGCCTAAACCCATGAAACAGAAGAGGACAGGTCACCTGGCCAGTGAAGGAACCAGAGCTGAGCTCTTGGCGTCACTTCTTGCTCTACACGCTGCCTGTGCCCATTGCCATACACCGCGGGTCCCTAAGGGCGCTACCTTTGCTCTTCTCACTTCTGAACCAGCTGTCTTGGAGACGCTCTTGCCTCTGATCCGATAGAGCTACAAGGTGAGAACATTTTCATCTAAGTTAGTGCTGTCCATAGGAAGCCCTCCACAGCCCCAGCTCGGCAGTAAGTACTCCGGAATACGCGTGGGAAGGAGCACGTGTACTTCCAGACACCTGGAGGTAACGGAGACACAGCACTTGGAGGGTGTTTTGGTGCCTGGAGATTTCTAACAAGATGCTCCAGGTGAGGGGGGCCTTCTGTAAGCAGATCTACGAAGGCAGATCTGAGCCCTAAATACGAATCTGCCTTTGCCATGTGGCGCTTCTCAGAGTTCTCACCTCAGAAAGCTTTACACGTTGAAACTTACACCAGAAGAGAAATTTCAAAGCAAATGTTATTGCTCATGAGAAAAAAAGTATTGATTTCCCAGCCACTTATGAATTAGCATCTATTACACTTATCAAGCCTAACCATCAGCAGTATAATTAAATTTTAAATTTTGGCTTACCTCTAGCCAGAAAAAAAAAGGCACTAGAACATCTGGGCCAACAATGATTTCCTCTTCCCAGAACTTTAATTTCCTCTGTCTATACCTTGTCTCTTCTGGACACTAGGGAGGCCCATAGATTATCTCTCCTAGATAAGTATGTGTCTCAAGAAGTGGCATCTATTTGAAAATCTTAATGATTATAAATGAAACCCAACATTATCAGATCCTAGTACCAAATGCTTTGCTTCTTTTATATTGAGTATAAAGCCTAGTAAACAATGAGGATGAGATCATTTTTTTCATCCTTTCTGAAATAAAATGTGGATCATGTTTATTTCAGGGGTTTTCTTTTTTTTTTTCCAATATGTTTTTATTGATTTTTTAGAGAAAGAGGAAGGGAGAGAGAGATAGAAACATTGACGTGAGAAACATCCATCATCTGCCTCCTGCACGCCCCCTACTGGGGGTCGAGCCTGCAACCCAGGCTTGTGCCCTGACTGGGAATCGAACCGGGACCTCTCAGTCCATGGGACATGCTCAATCCACTGAGCCACACTGGCTGGGCATTATTTTGGAGGTTTTAAGGGAACAAAAATTAAGGGTGAACCACAAGACAGATGCTATTTGAGGAACTATTGCAGCGTCAGTAACAGGACCTATGAAAGTAGTCAGAATCTTTTAAGCATTTAGTACCATTAAGAGGCTCTTGCTAATACTTCATTCTATAAAAGATGGCGCACACAGGTTTTGTCATCCACCTTCAGTGAGGGGCACTGCAAGGAAATCCCTATGAAACCTGACTGTGCTTTTATTCTGGAAACGTAGAGCATCCATGAGAGAAATTTCTCTTAAGCCTTGGTACTAAGAAAAGGGTTTTCTCCTTAATAACTAGTTTTTCCTTGTCACTTAGGCATTTTGAATCTTGTAACCAATCATTTTTCCCTTTGTTCTAGACACTGGCAAGCTTAGGGCCAAATTTGCAGCCCACCTTTAGCAACTGAACAGAACGATGTTGACATGCATTTACTGGAATAATCCTGCTCAGCTTTCTTTTCCCAAAACCTTATCTTCCTTTCGTCTTGGTTTTATCATCCATTTCTTTCTATCCCATTGTATTATTAAAATAAATAATAAGTGCCTATTAATTAAGTCATCACAAAGCCTTTTTAGAATAAAACCATTTCTACTGGGTCCCTCCATTAATGTTATTAATATTAATGGTTATATGCTGTAGTTAGGAGGCTTGAGGTAGAAGAGACCTCTATTTTAAACTGTAGGACAGAACCAATCCCATTGAAGGCTATGGCCAAGTCAGCCCTTATGTTAAAGCCCTCTGTGGTCCCTACAGCAACATAATTTCTATAGTGGGTCCTGTGAACCACAGAGTAGGTGGTTTGCCAATAAATTTACCTGTTCCTCTCTAGGTCCATCCACTGGCAACTAGTTCTTGCTGATATATATATATATATATATATATATATATATATATATATATATATATATATATTATCTAGATACAGCAGGTCCTTGAAAAATATCATTTCACTCAATGTCATCTCGTTATAACATTGATGAGATGCCACAGGAACTTAACTCTTGCTTATATCAATTAGCTTATGGTAAAAATGATTTTGTTGTACATTGTTTTGCTTAAAGTCACAGAACCTATCAACAAAGTTAAGTGAGGACTTACTGTACTTTCTCCCTCAAGGAGGTGCAGCTTATCTCCCAGCCCTTAGAAAAGGAGGAAAAGTAATTATACAATGGAGAAACTTGGCAAACACTACCCTGGCCAAGTGATCAAAGTTCACATCATCAGTGATAAATCATCAGTTGACAATGTATACCCCTCAGCATGATGTTACTGGTGCTTCATCTCTGAGGTCTTCCTCCCCAAAAGCCATAAATCCACTCTAACTACAAGAAAAAAAATCAGACAAATCCAAATTGAGAAAAAATCTACAAAATACCTAATCAGTACTCCTCACAACTGTCAAGATAATAAAATACCTTCTTTTAGAGAAGTCTGAGAAACTGTCACAGGCCAGGGGAGGCTTAGGAGGCATGATGACTAACTGTAATGTGGGATTCTGGATGGGATCTTGGAACAAAAAAAGGACATTAGGGAGAAACTCATGAAATCTGTATCAAGTATGGAGTTTAGATAATAATGATATGCCAGTGTTGGCTCTTTGGTTGTGACAAATGTACACTAGTAATGTAAGAGGTTAACAACATAAGAAACTAGGTAATGGGAATATATGAACTCTATCTTTGCAATTGTTATATAATTCTAAAACTATTTGTAAATTTTTAAAATTACTTAAATTTAAAAAGTAAAAAAACATGAGCAGAGTCTCAATGACTTGTGGGATAGTATGAAGCATTCTATTATAGGAATAATTGAACTTCCAAAATGAAATGATAGAGAATAGGGTGGAAAATTTATCTGAAAAAAATATATTCTGCAAATTCTCCAGAACACCAAGCAGGAAATACTACAAGAAAATTACTTCTAGGAATATTATAATCAAACTACTGGGGGAAAATAAACAAACAAAGAAAATGAGAAAAATCTTAAAAGCAACTAATGAAAAAAAATACATATTACATATAGCGAAAAAATAATAAAAATGATGACTGACTTGTTGAAAATGAAAGACAATAGAATAACAGCTTTAATGTATTCAAAGAAAAAAACTGTCAACATAGAATTCTATATCCAGCAAAAATACTCTTCAAAATGAAGGTAAGATAAAGACATTCTCAGATAAACAACAACCAGGAGGATTTGTCACCAGCATAAATATGTTACATAAGAACACACTAAAGGGATTTCTTCAGGCTAAAGGAAAATGATACCAGATGTTATAGCATGAAACAAAAAATAAATCACAAGATAAATTAGAAAATATTTCAAATAAAATGATAATGAAAATACAACAAATCAAAATATGTGGAAAGCAGATAGTACTTAAAAGGAAATTTATAACTTGAAATATTAGTATTTGAAAAGGAAATATTTTAATGACCTAATGTTTAATTTTAAAATGTTGGGAAAAGTGAGCCCAGAGTACATAGAATAAAAGAAATTTAAAAAAAAAAAATTTAAAGAATGTAAATTATGAAATGGAAAACACAAGAGAATACAATAACCAAAAGTTGGTACTTTTCAAAAAGATTAACAAAATTGATAAATCCTTATAAAAACTAATCAAGTTAATAGAGGAAAAAACACAAATAACAACTATCAGGAATGATATCAAGGGCATCATTATAGATTCTTGGGCACATAAAAAGATAATAAGAGAACATTATGAAAGACTTTATCTAAATAGATTTAACATTTTTGATGACATGAACAAATTTCTTGGAAAATGCAACTCACTGAAAATAACACAAAAAGAAATGAAAAGTCTGAGTAGTCCTATATCTATTAAAGGAATGGAATTTTTCATTTAAAACCTTCTAATCGAGAAAAACCCAGCTCAGAAACTTTCTTTAGTGAATTCTATCAAACATTTAAAGAAGAAATACTACTACTATATAAACTCTTCTGGAAAACAGAGGAGGAAGACACCCTTCCCTTCTAGTTACTTGATATCAACATAACACTGACACCAAAACCTGACAAGAGCATGATAGGGAAAAAATATCTTTCGTGAATATAGATGCAAACACCTCAACAAAATATTAGCCAAAGGAATCCATATGGCCCAGCCAGTGTGGCTCAATGGTTGAGCATCGACCCATGCACCAACAAGTCACTGGTTCGATTCCCGGTCAGGGCACATGCCCAGGTTGTGAGCCCAATCCCCAGTGAGGGGGGGGGCATGCAGGAGGCGGCCAATCAATGTTCTCTCTCATTGATGTTTCTATCTCTCTCCCTCTCCCTTCCTCTCTCTAAAAAAAAAATATATATATATATATCAATAAAGAATAAAAGAAAGAAATCCATATGATTGTCTCATTAGATCTAGAAAAAAGTACTTGACAAATATAATAGCTATAGAAAAAAGAAAGAAAGAGAGAGAGAGAGAGAGAGAGAGAGAGAGAGAGAGAGAGAGAGAAGGAAGGAAGGAAGGAAGGAAGGAAGGAAGGAAGGAAGGAAGGAAGGAAGGAAGGAAGGAAGGAAGGAAGGAAGAAGGGAAGGAAGGAAGGAAACACTGCTGTCAGCACATTGGGAAAAGAAAGGAACATACTGAGTTTGACAAAGGACATCTATGAAAACCCTATAACTAATACATAAAAGACAATTTCTTTACCCTTCCCAAATGCAGACCTACTTATAAGCTCATCATCTGAGTATAGGTTAGTTTACTTCATCAACTGCAAGCCTCAGCTTCCACTCCAGTACTGGGCTGCCTTTAGGCATTGGTATTACCTCTGATCTTGGTGTGTGCTTTTCCACCCCACAGACCTTCTATTCTATGAATCAAAAGCAGTGTCACCCTAAGCTTTGAAAGCATTAAGACATGTCCCCAGCTGATGCTAACATGGAACCTACATCTTAGTACCGCCTGGGAAGTCAGGGTCTAGGGATATGGCCTAAGACATGATGAGAGACTGATGTGGGCAATGGAAATGGAACATAGCTCCCATTAGATTCCAGGGGACGTCACCAAGATGGCAGTGTAGGAGACCCTAGCCTCTGTCCCGCAACAAAGATCAGTAATTAGACAGCTTTCCATGAACAAAACAGCTCTGGGAGAGCTCAAGATACTTCAGTAACACAGTGGAACAAAAGTGACCCCACAAAAAGGGAAGAGAGCACAGCTTCATTTGCCTGCACCACCCCAACCCCCAGGTTGGCAATGCCCAATGTCAATAAAGAACTCCCCATCTAGAAAGGGTCCCCCTCACTGGGAAAGAGAGAGTGAGGTGAATCACTAGATTCCCCAGCCTTTCAGGGCACTACATGAAGGACTCACTTGGGTTTCACCCCACCCAGAGACCAGCAAAGCTAAAATGTAACAGAGACAGCTAGGAACAAGGAATAAATGCAGAAGCCACCAGTATCAGCCACTCAGTGGGAGTGACTGCAGTTCCCAGTGACTTGCTCTACAGATGACCCCAGCAGCTTTTGCCACTAAAGAAACCAACAGCCACCAAGGGTCCCCTGCAGATTTCAATGGTTTACATCTACAGGTTGTTTCATTCACAGATGGCAACTGTCTGAGTCCCTTCTAGTCCCCCTCTCGCCTTCCCCCCCACACCCCACGTGAGCCCGGGATCTGCCTGACAACCAGCCCAGCCTCTGTGACTGTGTAAGTGCAAGAGGCAGACCAATCTGAAGCAGGCAAATTTGGGCAGTGGGTGATGAGGGCCCAAGCTTTTCCATCAGCTTGGGGATTTGGTCTTAGGAGTCCTTTTATAATTCCCAAGGTAAGGGTGAATGGGAGAAAAGAGAAATTCTCAAAATAAGACACAGATGTACATATCTGAAGGGTGGCATTTTAGAGGGAGGCCTTAACACATAGAGATTTTCCATAAAGAACCTAAAAATGACTGGAATGTACATGGTAATAACCAAGAATGCTTGGTTGACTCAAGCTTAGCTGACTAAAGGAGTCCATTCAGAAAGCACAGAAGGTGTTCAACCTCCACTTGGCACGTCTACCATCCATGTGCAAGACAGGTGCTACAGGGACCAGGATGAAGGAGGAGAGCGGAATACAACAATGACCCTAGACTTCGGTGAATCATGGCGCTGTAAGTGCTATGGACTAAATGCGCCCCTCCCCCCAAAAAATTCATATGTTGAAGCCCTAATCTCCAATGTGATGGTGTTTGGAGGTGAGGGCTTTGGGAGGTAATATGTTTGAGATGAAGTCATGAGGGTGAAAGCTACATGATGGGATTAGTGCCCTTAAAAGGTGAGGAGACCAGACCAGAGCTCTCTCTCTCTCTTTACCCTATGAGGATACAAAGGAAGCCCTCACCAGACACCAAACCTTCTGACACCTTGATTTTGGACTTCCCTATCTCCAGAACTGTGATAGAAATAAATATTTCTTGTTTAAGGCAAAAAACAAAAAGAGATATTCACACACACACACACACACACACATCTAATCTTTGTTTTCCCAGGGCATGACACCTTACTCTTCCTGCACTGAGGCCACATGCATGCCGCCTTGATATAATAAAATGATTCTAATTTCAAGACCTGGCGTGAAACTAACAGGAGGGCACATTATGCAGCTGCCACAGGCTGGGAGAGGACATACTAGGAGCCCTTAAGAACTGCGCTTTAATTCACACAAATGTCATTAGGTTTGGAGAGCCACCGTTTTATTAAGCAGTCAAGAATCTATAACTAGTCCTGGCCAGTTTGGCTCAGTGGTTAGAGCATCGGCCCTCGGACCAAAGAGTCATGGGTTCGATTCCGGTCAAGGGCATGTACCTCGGTTGCGGTTCAGTTCCTGGCCCTGGTTGGGGTCGTGCAGGAGGCAACCAGTCGATGTGTCTCTCCCACATCGATGTTTCTCTTTCTCTCTATCTCTCCCTCCTACTCTGTCTGAAAAAAAAAAAGGAATCTATATCTAAACCTTGTTCTGTACCGTTTAATTCTAAATATGTATTGTCCTTCTAATATTTAGCTCTCATAATAAGGAAAGAGTTTTAGATATAATTCTCATCTCACATAAATAAAAACACAATTTGATAACATGTTTGAATCATCCTTTATGAAAGAGGTTGCTCTTCTTGGCTTTCAATGGTGAGGGTCCCTAACTCTGTGAATCTTGTTCAAAAAAATGTAACAGGCTTCTTGGCCCTAACACATCACATTCATATTCATGTGAGTATCATAGTTATAGAATCATAACTTGACATTTACACCAAGATATTACTGATTTGCAGACATCTGAGGCAACAGATAATTAGATTCACTTGCTATTTTTTTTTAATATTAAGAAACTGGCCAAAGGCAAATATTTTTAGATTTTACATTATTTATAACCACGAAAACCTTTAAATTCCTATTTTAAAAGGTAGAGTTACATTTACTTACCTTGTAAACACTTTTTTTCACACCCCTCCAGCCTGCCTTGATTTTCGAATAAAAACAAAACTGAAAGACGTTATCCAAATGGAATTGCCAAGTTATGCCAACTGAAATGAAGGGCCAGTTTTGCTCTGTAGATTGGCCTGTTTATGCACAGATGCTGGACGTCAGTTCACTGGAGCAGTCCCCTACAGTAAGGGCCATTTGGGGGGAGGGAGAGCAGAAGGACCAGGCCCTCGTTCCTGCACTGGCAACACGCCCTGCGCCGTGCCCTACACTGTGTCTTTGCGCTGTGACCTTCACTATCAAAGTGTGGTCTGCAGACCAGCAGCAGCAGCAGCCTCTCCGAGGAGGCGTGATGGGAATATAGATTCTCCAACCCCACCCCAGACTTACCGAATCAGGATCTGCCTTTTAACACTATTCCCAGGTGACTGTGTGCACAGAACAGTAGTGTGAGTCTCTGAGGAAATGAGCCCTTATTGTTGGTGTCATTAATTGCTGGGCATCTCGCCCTGGAAAGGTAAGAAGGTAAGGACAGCATTGGAAGGATGGAGCACTCCCACATGGCTTTCTGTGTGGCTCATAGCTACAGGTTAGCAGATCTTAATGCCTTTTAAGAGTTAGAGGCTTTTTTTTTTTTTTTTAATAATTTTTTTTTCTTTATTGAGTTTAGAGTGAGAGGAAGGGAGAGGGAGAGAGAGATAGAAACATCGATGAGAGAGAACATTGATTGGCCGCCTCCTGTATGCCCCCTCACTGGGGATCGGGCCCACAACCTGGGCATGTGCCCTGACCGGGAATCAAATCGGTGACCTCTTGGTGCATGGGTCGATACTCAACCAGAGAGCCATACAGGCCAGGCAAGAGTTAGAGGCTTTTGATGTGATTTGAACAAAGATGGATAAGACGAATCTAATTATCTAATTTAGCAGTACCCTCACAAATCTTTGTATGTTTTTGTTTGTTCTGTTTTGCTTTTTATTCTGTTGGCTTCTTGTTCTTTGTTTTGCTCTGTTAGTAATCCCGTTTTGCACAGTCCTCTGAAACACTAAGTTTCTGATTCCTCAAGGGGGCAGGCACTCGCCATGTTACTGTAGCATGCATGATCTTGGAGGCAGCCCTGGCCAGAGGCTCCTTAGTGCCAAAGACATGGGAAGACTGTCAGGTATTCGAACTAATTTTAATATTGGAATTGGCTTGGCTATGTTTTTCAGAAAGTGACTTCAGCAGTTGTAAGATGACGAGTCCGGACATGAAAAACAAAGTGCTTTTATTTTAAATTAATCTCAGGGGCTAAGAATTACGCTTGTATTTTGACCTCATCTTGAATCTCTGAAGTCCAAAGATTCACGTAGGCCTTTGTCCCTTGCTATGTGTTTCAGAGAGTATCCCACAAATCTTGCCCTAGCATCACACAGCATACGCTAGTATAATATTCTGGCCACTTATATTCTTTCCTCATTAGATTATGGCCTCAAGGGAGGCAGGAACTATGTTATATTCATACTTGTATCAGAGGTACCTAGAACAGTGCCTGGCACAGAGTAGGTACTTAATAAGTATGAGTTATGAATGAATAAATGAACATAATTGCAAAATAGAGGCACAAAAAGCAGGATAAGCAGTCTAAACAACTTCCTTTCCAAGTATGAAATACTATATAAAAGCAGATAGAGTATAAGATCTTTAGTTTAGAACTCATTTATTCAGAACTTATAAAACACACCTTTTGATTAGACTAAATGTGCTTTTGTATTATCTATCTGCAAAGGAGAATGAGACAGGTGGGAACAAGAAGAAAATGGGACAGATCTTAATGCCTTGGTATCAATTCAGGAAGCATTCATTTATATACGACTGACAGATTAGATCATTACTTATATCTAATCAGTAAGTCAAATTTTAAGAAGACCTATTCACAAAAACAGAATTTTGACTATTTAAGTTCCTTCCTATAATGAAAAGAAATAAAGTTTCAGTCTTTAAATAAAATTCTAATTAAGCCCTCCTATAATAGAAATTGGTCTTCCTTCTGAGGAGTCAAACATGGGGAATTTTTAAATTATAAGTTACAAGGAAAACGACCTTTTCAATGAGAAGCAAATGGACACACTGGTAGCTTGCGGGATCAGAGCTTCTCCTTCTTTAGTGCATGAGTAAGCTCATGACAGCCACCAATGCCTGTTTCATATTTTGGAGCTTTGAGCTCCAATGGCCAGAATATGTAAACAAACATAAATTACCAAGTTCCCTTCCAGTAACGCAAAGCGTGTTTTTATAAGACTTCACTGCCATGCTTTGCACACTCTGTGCGTTAGGATCCAGTTAGAAATAGATGGCATACTCAGACGGGGTAATTGAGGCAAGCTTAATAAAGGGACTCCTTGACAGAGGCCTGGGCAGAGGTAAGGAAAACCAACAGGGCTGGTGAAGCCCCAGGGGCTCACAAAGTGGGGAGATCTACCACTGCTGCGCCTGGTCCAGCAGGAGCAAAGGGAGGAGAGAGAGGCAGAGCTGTAGCTGCAGGCAGGGCCGTGGCCTTTGGAAGAGGAAGCTGCGCCACCCACTGTCCTGCAGGAAGGGAAACCATAGAGTGAACACGCTGACCTCACTCCTCTTCCACCCTCGGGTCTCCCGCTGCTGCTCTCCATTGATCCAACCCAACAGGAAGCTGAAGGGCAAGACAGCCTCGCTGACACAGTCGTAGTGCTCAGCCTCCTGGGGCACGAGGCCGTGGGAGAAGGGTAGGGAGTGGATTTGAGGGGTGGGACAGAGCATACCCACTATCCACACCCTTTCCAAAATCCTGCTACTGCTAAGTACTTATAATCTCATTCATGAACTTCTTTTGCTATACACATTCCTAATGACTGATTGAAAAAAGATAATATAATAACAACACATTTTCCAATAACAATGACATTGGGTGGTTCCTAATATTATTTCCATAGGAACACAAGATTCATTGATTCACTCATTCAGATGGATGGTAAAGGTAAGTTTTCTCTATATCACCCTGAAACCTGCTGAAATGAACATAAAGAATGAAAAACTGGAAAGAAAATCTTATCTACTATGAAGCTAACAAAGAGCCAAGATTCTCAAATCACAGACTATAAGAATTATCTGAGTAAAAACTTTATTAAATCAATGGACGACCCTAAAAGGTGATATACAGCTCCACAGATCTCAGTTGGTTTTCACATTTCTCTGTACGTAGCACAGGGTTCGGAGAGGCCCGCGCTGGGATGGTGAGGAGTGGCATGCAAGTCACCGGAGACCTGGAGCACATCTGTGTGCAGGGGCTGGTTCCATACCAGAGTGGTGCAGGAGATGACACTGGTGGAGACACTGTGTGAACTGCTAACATTATTATCCGTGAAAGCCTGAAACGTGAAAACTTAACACAGAGGACTAGGCTAGAGGCAAGAGATGTAGGAAAACAGAAAGGAAATAACAATTACCTTTATAGATGACTTGCCCCCTCCCCTTCGCTTGTATGTGGTAAACAGAATCAGCTACGTAGTGATAAATAAGCACCAAATATCTGCCTATTCCCCTCCAACACACATGCGTGCACACACACACACACATACACACACAGTGAACTGACATGCAGATCTATCTGAATCAACTTACTCATGTTGAGAGCAGAAGACATTGCAGAATTGCAATAAATTTTTATGAGACAACATATCTAAAGTCAGTCTTCCCAAACACCGCCTCTATCCCTCCCACTTATTTTGGGGAAAATAGCAGGTTTGGCTAGAATTGCCTCCATTTGGAAATTGGCAACAAGGGCAAAGCTGTCAACAAGATTAGTTTCTACATGCTTAATTATTATTTTAAAACAGGAAAGCCAGAGGCAGATAAGTAATTTCTAAAAACAACACAAGCCTTGGCTGGGTAGCTCAGTTGGTTAGAGCCTCATCCTGACACACCAAGGTTGCAGGTTCGATCTCCACCAGGGCACACATAAGAATCAACCAATGAAATGCATAAACAAGTGGAACAACAAATCGATGTTTCTCCCTCTCTCAAAATCAATAAATAAAAATAACACAAGAAATAGATAAAATTTTCAGATAAACTCTTCTCCTATGTTTAAAGAAATTATAGAAAACATGAAACCTTTATTTTTTTTTTAATAAAATCCAATACTTTTATTTAAATAATTTTTTTTTCCTTTATTGATTTTAGAGAGAGAGGAAGGGAGAGGGAGAGAGAGATAGAAACATCAATGAGAGAGAACATCAATTGGTTACCTCCTGCATGCCCCCCACTGGGGATCAGGCCCACAACCTGGGCATGTGCCCTGACCGGGAATTGAACTGGTAACCCCTTGGTGCATGGGTCGACGCTCAACCACTGAGCCACATCAGCCGGATGAAAACATGAAACCTTTAAAAACTAAGTGCAAAGTGAGCTGGCAGAGTTAGAAAATAAATTGAAGATGACAATAAAATCATCACAGAAGTGAAGGCTATATTGGAATAAGAACTAAACAAATATTGCTAAAAAAAAAAAAAAAAATCAATTTCCTAGAGGATAGACTTAAAAATGTAACAAAAGCCCACAGGAAAATGAGGGGAAATGAAAGCAATTGGAAACAGTTATGGAGGGCAGTGACGAATATAGGTACCTGTAGTACATCACACAAGGGGATTTTTTCATTGAATGCCATGAAGAAAATACATTTACAAAAAATAAAAGAAAATATGAATCTTCAGCCCAGCTGGTGTGGCTCAGTGGATTGAGTGTGTCCCATGGATTGAGAGGGGTTCGATTCCCAGTCAGGGCACATGCCCTGGTTTCGGGCTCTACCCCCAGTAGGGGTGTGCAAGAGGCAGCCAATGGATGTTTCTCTCTCACGTGGATGTTTCTATCTCTCTCTCCCTTCCACTCTCTCTAAAAACGAAAACAAAAAAATAAAAAAGAATTTAAATACATAGATATTAACATACCATTTTCCAGGGGGAAAAAAACTGACACAATGACTTCCAGTGAGAAATATCACAGAATATTCACTAAACTTTCACATTTCAATATAATTCTGTCAGTACCAAGTTAAAAAAAGAAAAAAAAAAAAAGTCTGCAAGAGTAGGAGAGGAGAGGAAGCAGACAGCTACAAGGAGGACTAACCAGGCCTCACACTTCTCCAGGGCGGAGTCAATGCCACAACACAATGTCGCCAGGTCTTAGAGTTACGGTGGGGCACGTGATTCCATAATCTTATACACATTCAACTTGTTTGTTCACAGAAGCAACAGAAAGGCATTCACAATATAACACCCTTGGGCCCTATTTGAAAACAAAACCTTCCAACAGAGCACCAAATCAACACAAGATGCTCAGGAAAGAGGGTGACTCCGTGTAGATGCAAAACCAGCACTGCCCAGAAAGCGTGCTCCCACCCCAGGCGCTCAGTAACTGCTCTTCCTTCCTCCACGTGGCCCACCCTTCCCTGGACTCAAATCTGTTCAGACCCCAACTCGGAAACCTGTCTCCTGACTCATCAAAAATAATCCTCCCCAGTTACCCTCCGGTCTCTTAATGTGTGTTACATTTTCTTCATAACATTTATGGCTTCCTAACATTAATGAATATATATATATATATATAATGTCTCCCCTGTGATACAGAAGCTCTGGCCTTTTTTCAGTTTTATTCACTACTGTATGCTCAGCACTTAGAACAGTGCCTGCTACATAAAGGGCGCTCAACTGATTGAATGAACTGTGAGAATTATGTTCACCGTTCAAAATCGCAAATGTTAAAAACCTTGCAAATGTAAAACTAACAATAAAAAGGCAAAAAATGGTAAACGGGGGGGGGGCTAACTGAAATTCTCTCAGCTCCTCAAATGTAAGAAATTAATAGTCTCTGTTTGACAAGCTAAAAGAGAAACAACTCGATCACTTTTAAAAGTTTATGAGGCATTTTAAGTTTTGCGTTTGTAAATAATTTCATTACCTTCTGGGCTCAAGCTCGCTTTATGGCTCACCAGTCCTGTGGGAAGAACTGATAGGTAGCCCAAAGGGCCTAAGTCCGGTGGGGCAAAAGCGTAGACTGTGACCCCTGATAGACTGATTACATGACTTTAGACTAGTCAGATACAAATACTCAGATATAAATTATAATGTGGCCAGGGCTGTCGAGGATTTGAGGAACAGGGACTCTCAAACATTACTGGTGGCAATGTAAAGTGGTAACATTTTTGGAGGCACTTTGACAATATTTAGCAAAATTTATAATGTCCATATTTACTCACTCAAAAAATCCATTTCTGGAACATAGTATACAGATTCATCTGCAAGGTATACAAGGATGTTCACTGCAGCATTGCATACCATAGGGAAAAAATGGAAACAAACCTAAATCTCCATCAAAGGAGACTGATGAGTCATTTTCCAAAAGCAAATTCTAAGAGGCTAATAAAAGCACAGGAGGTAGATGTGTGTGTGTTGATATGTGAAAATACGCACAATATATTAAGTGGGAAAAGCAAACTACAGCACAACATATGCAGTGTGATTTCATTTATGTTAAAGGAGGTATTACACCTATCTATAAGTATGTTTCCAACTCTATTTTGTTGGCATGGAAAATATCTGGAAGGATACTTCAAACTGTTCATGATAATGACCTTGAGGAACTGAGACTTGGGGGAGAGATTAGAGAAATGGGGAGGTTTACTTCATACGCTTCTATAACTTTTAAAATTGTTTTTAAAAGCATACGTTATTGCCCTGGCTGGTTTGGCTCAGTGGTTGGAGTGTCGGCCTGTGGACCAAAGAGTCACGGGTTTGATTCCAGTCAAGGGCATGTACCTCAGTTGTGGTTCGGTCCCAGCCCTGGTCAGGATCCTGCGGTAGGCAACCTGTCGATGTGTCTCTTTCACATTGATGTTTCTGTTTCTCTCTCTCTCTCTCTCTCTCTCCCTCCCTCCCTCCCTCCCACTCTGTCTGAGGATAAATGGAAAAATATCCTCGAGTGATTTTTTTTTTAAAGCATACATTATTTTCACCATAAAAATTAATTTTTAAAAGGCTTACACATTTTAAGCACATTTATTCAATGCCTATAATATGTTTAACACATGAAATGGTATGGTTTGTGTCACAGGAAGACAGACTGAGCGAGGAAACGGTTCAAGGTCACACAGCATCACAGTCACACATAGAATAAGCTGTAAGCTCCTTGAAGACAGGGGCAGGGACGTTTTGGTCACCATCTATCCACAGTATCTATCACTGTGTTTGCTACCTAGGAAATATTCAATTCAATAAATATCTGCTGAATAAATGGATGAACGCGTGAATGAAGGCAGAAATTAAGGACCAGAAATCAGCTGTGACTCCATACCCCTTTGTGAGCCTAGATTTGTTTACGTGAGAAACCAGACTTGAGGTTAGATGCTGTGTGATCTCCTCCGGACGCTGTAAGCTTGTCCTGTGCCTAAGTCCCCGTGGAAAGCAGGCGCCTGCTGGGTGACGGGGAATATCGCTTCTGAGCCCCAGCTGACCAGTTCTGAAGCTCCACCGCGCCATCAGGACCTCAGGGCTTGCAGCGAGGGTAACAAGTTAAAGAGCTCCCGTGTTCTCTGTGCCTTTTGGCTCCCATACTGGGTTTTTTTGGGGGGTCGGGGCAGGGGGTGACATTAAATATTATGTTAGTTTCAGGTGTACAGCATAAAGGTTAGACATTCATAGACCTTACAAAGTGATTCCCCTGGGAAGTCTTGCACTCACCTGCACCAGACACAGTTCCTACAAATTACCGACTAGATTCCCTATGCTGCACTTTGCATCCCAGTGACTATTTTATAACTGCCAATTTGTACTTCTTTTTTTACCCTCACCCAAGGATATGTCTATTGATTTATTGATTTTAGAGAGAGAGGGAGGGAGGGAGAGAGAGAAACATTGATTTGAGAGAGTAACATAGATCAGTTGCCTCTCGTACACGCCCCGACCAGGAATCAAACCCACAACCTTTTGGTGAACAGGACGACGCTCCAAACAAACCACCCTGTCGGGGCACCAATTTGTACTTCTTAATCCCTTACCTACTTCCATACTGTTTGGAAAACTATGTTATAGAGAAGTCCAGAAAAACCAACAATGCGTGGGATGAAATTAGTAATTGCATGGACTAAGGAGCATTCCCATAAACACGCTGCTCTCATACTCAGCCCAGCAGGGAGGGCAGCCAAGTACAATCAGTTAGGACCCTCTGTGCTTGTCACCTAGCTAAGATTATCTTGTTTTATTAAAATCAATAATGCTGGCCCTGGCTGGTGTGGCTCAGTGGTTAGAGCGTTGGCCCACACATCGAAGGGTCGCAGGTTGGATTTCCAGTCAAGGACGCGTACCTGAGTTGCAGGTTCAATCCCTGGCCCCAGTTGGGGCACGTGCGGGAGGCAACCAATTAATGTGTCTCTCGCATATCAATGTTTCTCTTTCTCTCTCTCTCTCTTACCCCCCTTTTCCCTTCCTCCCTTCCACTCTCTCTAAAAATCAATGGAAAAAATATTCTCAGATGAGGATTAACAAAAGTAAATAAATAAGTAAAATCAATAACACTCACAAATAAATGACTGTGCTTTTATTTTCACCCAGTTTCATTTCAAATTACTGACCTTGACTTACTCAAAATGATCAGGTATTGGCACACAACAGACTATCTGGCTTTTAAAACTGATCATCCCTTTCTCCAGCTGTAGATACTTGCAGCATTCTGATACGAGGCTTGGACACATTTTCTATGCCATCAATTTTAAATAGCTTCAGAAGGAAAGGTGGTTTTAGTTTTTGGAACTTTTAAACTTTGAAGTGTTAAAACAAATAATTGTCATCACACCCACGCATAAAGCTCCTTGGCGGCTCCCACTGCACTCAGCCACATCTCTGCACCATCGTCCCTTCACTGCTGAAACTCCAGCCTCACCACCCTTCCTTCAGTTCTTCCATTTGCAAGGTCTCTCCTGCCTCAGGCCTTTGGCACATGCTGTGTTCTCAGCCCAGAGTGCTTCTTCCCTCTGCTCCTCACCTGACCAACTACTTGTCCCTCAGATCTCCCATTCAGTAACAGTTCCTCAGAGAGGCTTCACTGACCCCCATTCTGACCCGTATCTCTTCCTGTTATTGTCTCTGTGTTTTCCCTCTGTGGCATTTCTTGAACTTTGTATTTATATATGTACTTGTGTTTACTGTTTTCACATCTATCCCTTCATTAGACTATAAACTCCAGATGACAAAAAGCATGACTGTTTTGTTGACCAGTGCTATCTCAATAAATATTTGTTGGTTAAATAAATAAAAAAGTAAAAGAAGGAGGTAAATTTTATTCCTCCTTCTTAATTCTTTTTCATAAGCTATGTTAGATACATAAGTAAGGAGAATGGAGTCCCTACCTCACGCATATTCCAGGCAGGCTGTCCTATCCAGGATGAGATTTTGGGAGAATTTCCATTGAGGGGAAGGACAGGATTTGGCATATGGGAAATTTCATTAGATCCAAGGTAGGACAGGACAAGGTGATATTCTGAAAGGGGGGAAAGGGGGGTTAAAAAGCTAATTATTTTAATGAAGCAAAGGAGGTGGGGCAGAGAACAGACAGACAGTTGGAAATGCTGGAAGGTGAGGAGAACTTTGGAATGTCCCACGGGAATGAGAAAGCGAGGGCCAGGTGGATCGGGACAGAGAAAGCTGGCTGAGGCATCAGTTTGGATCTTGTAGAGGTGAGAGTGTGATGAGGAATGCCTTTGTTTACAAGGAGTTCCAGGTGGCAGGTAAGCACGCCTGAAAGAAAAGTTAGCTGGCGGACGAAGAGGAAGGGGTGAGGAAGGAAACTTATTATACAAACCCTTCCACCGTTCTTGAGCATCACGTTCTAAGTCTGGGAGATAAGTTATACGTTAGAGTATTGATGAGAGACCACAAAGATGAGTGTCGCTGCCCCGGCAAACAACCAGGGTACTCCTTGACCTTACACAGTGGGATGACTGGCCCTGCCTTCAATCTTTAGTAAAGCCTCTCTAAGAAAATGACAATGAGCAATGAGAATGGGTGTGCCAGAGGCCAAGTGGACCAGTTTCTGCTCTGTGTACCCACACCTGCTGTGTCCTCTGGTTGATTCTCCACATCTGTGATCGTATCGTGAGAACTGTGCTACTCTCAGGTACTGTATTTCTTTATAAATTGTCTGAAAAAAACAATAGCTCGGTAACAACTCGAGACCCCACAAAATGTCAATGGAGAATGCTGGAGGCCACAGTGATGATAATGGACAACCGATCATTTTTATGGGTAATGGATGATATTTACTGAGCTCACTTTGTGGAAGACTCTGTTCTAAGACCCTGATAATTATCACCTTGTTTCATCTTCACAAAAAGGGCATAAAATAGTTATCAGTATTATTATTCCTGTTTCCAGTAATGAGGCCTAGAGAGACTGACGTCATTCAGCAAAGTGCAAAAGGACTCAAACCCAGCAAACTGACTCCAGCGCCTTAATTATTAGTTCCTTAAATCTGTGTATACCTTGAAATTTGCAAAGCCCTTTAGAAGAAACAGAAATAGTATCTGATCCTCTCAACAACACTTAAAAGTGAATAAGGAACATTTTTGTCTCCGTTGTATACATAGGGAAACTGAGGCTCAGGAACACTAAATTTCTGGTGTAGGAAATCAATTGCACTAGTACCTGCCAAGACAGGGGCTGAAATCTGCAACTCCTCACTCCTCAAGTGCCAACCGGCTCTCACTGCTGCTTTAGCAGCGTGTTTGAAGGATTAAATTGCATCTGCACGATCAGATACACAGAGGGAGAAAAGCTGCATCTAGGGTTTATTGGGTTTGGCATGAAAGTCCTGGTACTGAAAACAGGACATTATCTCCAGGCTGAAATATGATTTCATGCGGCCTCGGTGTAAGGAAGTATCCGTGGGAAGAGAACGGGAAGGGGAGAAGCTGACCCCCAAAATGACCCCTTCTGGGACCTATCGCCTGTCAGAGTGGCCCTGCTGCGGCAGCAGCCTGGGAAACTGACCAAAAAGCAACTGCAGGATACGAAGGCAGAAGAGAGGAACCCCGGTCCGAACCTACCACTGAAGCCATTGACGGTGTCTTTTCCGGTTAACGCCCCTCTTGCCTTCATGCCCTCTCTTCTCCACCGCTCCCACGCCATGCACACAGTGCCAAACGTTGTCATTCAACCCCTGGCCACCGTTCCTACGTTTCTGTCTCCTTTCTCAATAACCTCGGGAACCAATCAATTATTGGGGGTTGGGGGTGCCTATGGCTTCTAGTAGCCGGGGCATTGCAGCTCTGGCTCCCATTACCCACTCACTCATCATCCTTCCATTACACGCTTCTCACGGAACCACATTTGCTTCCGATCCGCAGTGACCCCCACTCCTCCTCCTCTTTAAAAGAACCGCAGTCCAATAATGCTGACATGGCTCGGAGTCGGAAGTAATGGCCATCGCGGCCAACTCCCTGAGAAGCGAATGCTTAGGGCAGGGATGGGGAAGCCTAGAACGTAATTCCCTCCTTAGCAAGGAGGCCAAGGGGCAGCCGCACAAAACACGCACCCCGGGCTCCTACCCCTGGGCTCCTGCCGCCGCGCGGCTGCTGCTATAGAAACACCGGGCGTACACACTGAGCTGAAATTAAACACCCATCCGGCGCGGGGACGCCAGCCCGGCTCAGCCTGCTGCCTCGGTCGCCATGGCAACATGCCGGGAGCAGGGCAGCGGGAGACGCGCCGGGCGCGGGGATACTCACTCCATCGCGGGGCTCCGGGCTGCCGGGCGCGCTGCTGCGTGGCTCACCCGCGCTGCTCGCATCTGCCGGAGCCTGGCGCTCTGGCCGCGCCGCGCCGCGCGCGAGGTGGAGCCCGGAGCGTCTCCCCTCCCCGCCCGCACCCTCTCCTCCCCTTGAGGGTTGAAAGTGAACGCTCAGGCTCTCTCAGCTCCCAGCCTGCGAATAAAACGGGAAGCAATTGGATAATGTTGTTCGTTGGGCGCTAGACAAGCCACTCCACTTAAGTGTTTGGGGAGGGAGCGCGCCGGCAGCTGCGCGCCGGGCGATGTGGCCACCAGCGCGCAGTGCCCCGGCGCCCGAGGCGCCAGGTGCGCCCGCGGCTCCCCTGGGACGGGAGATGCTGCACTGAGACGCCGGGTCGGGCGGGAGGGGGAGATGGGCTGCTGCGGCGGGTGGCACAACCCAGAGAGCGCAGGGAAACGATGGAGTCATTGGCAAGGTTGCAGCTGTCGCGGTTTAGAAGTTGAAAGCGAAAGAAGCGTCTGGCATCCGCAAATAGCAAGTACTGCCCCCAATGGGCTGGGCATGGGTTCGGAAACGCCATTGTGCCAGCCCAGCCGGGATCCGTCTGAGTTTCCCAAGGAAAACTCCAGCCGCGTTGCGGCGCGTTAATGCGGTGTTTCATCACTTTGCCGATCCCACGCCCTTCTTATCACTCCACATTCTGTGTATTCCCGCCTATCAAAAAGATATTCCCCAGCGCTGCTCTCCCTAGTTCATTCTTTGAAAACAGTAGATATATTGAATATGGTTTCCCAAATTACCAAGACCCCACCCCAGAGTTATAAGCCTCCCTGGGGCGTGTATTCCCTCCCTACACCCTGTCTGAAAATCCCCTACTCCTAAAGCTTTCCAGAGTGTGAACCTGGCTCCCATCCAGGTGCCCTGCACCTGCTGCCATGAAGAGTAGATGGGACAACCGTCAGGCATCATGGTACCTTACTGCCCGGTTCCTCTGTGAGTGGGTGTCTGCGAGGTGCAGAGGATAAGCCCAGGCATGGCCATAACAGTCTCTGCCCTGGTGGAGCTCACAGGTTCAAGTAGGAAGACAAAGCACAGAGAAGGAGAAAAATAAACATAATCACAGGCTGAAAATAGTGCTTTAAAAATAAACTAATAAAATATTGTGATGAAGGTTTTTAAATGAACTTGGATGATGATTGCACAACTCTGTAGATATACTTTAAAAAATTGAATTGTACATTCTGTGTGAATTTTATGGCATATGCATTATATTATATCTTAAAGCTATTTTTTAATACTCTGATGTTGAATAAAAGGGAAGTGGACCTGCCATGGTAGGGTGTTCAGGAAAGGCCCCCCTGAAGAGACTAGCCTGAGAGGGGAGAGGGGAGAGGGGCTGGGATATGCAGGCCACCAGGAAGGGCATTCTAACCAGCCATCAGCTTGGCTAGTGGCTCTAGGGACTGGAAGGAGACCCGGTGCAAAATGTTCTGGGTGGATTCACTGCTTCTCCTCTCCCTCTGGGAAGTGAGCCACAAAGTCAAACCCAGTGACAGTGCTGTTTTGTGGGAAAAGATTCTGGATCATCTCCAGGTTTCCATCACAGAGTCTAGTGTGAATTGGGAGATCATAAAACCCTCCCTCAACCCATGTCCCTCTCCAGCTACCATCCCATCTCTGCTCTTCCCCTTCACAGCCAAGCCACCTGAAAGGGTTGCTTATACAGTATTCACCATTTCTGCATCCTTAGCATCTCACAACCTCACCTCTTTACTCCTGTAGCATATAGGATTAAGTTCATCTGGGAGTAATTAAGAGGCTTAACCAAGAAAGAGATTTGTTTTTCTACCTCTGAAAAGTTCAGAGATAAGCAACTCTGGGCTAGTTTAGCAGCCCTCAAAGAGCTAAAGGACCCAGGCTCCTCCAAAATGTTGCTCTGTTATTTCTGTTCTCCCTTCCTAAAGTCACTTCATGGTCCAAGTTAGCTGCTCCAGCTCCAGCCATCATGTCTGCATTCCAACCAATACAAAGGTGAAAGGAGCAAAGAAGGGGCAAAGGAAGCATGCCAGCTGCCTCTTAAGGAAGGCTTCCAGAAGCTGCCTCTGGACACTTTCACGTATATCTCTTTGGCCAGAATTCAGTCACGTGGCCATATTCAGTTTCCAAGGACACTGAGCAAAGCTGTCGTCACTCTGAATAGTCATGAGCCTAGCCAAAAATTGGGGCTCCATTCCCATGAAAGAAGGGGAAAGTGGGTATTGGAGGACAACCAGCAGTCTTTGTGTTGTTGTTAGTCCTCACCTGAGGATATTGATTTTTAGAGAGAGTAGAAGGGAGGAAGGGAAAAAGGAGAGAGAAACATTGACGTGAGACACATCGATTGGTTGCCTCCTGCATGCACCTCGACCAGGGCTGGGGATCTAACCTGCAATCCAGATATGTGCCCTTGACCTGGAATAGAACCTAGACACTTTGGTAGGAGGGGGGCAACGCTCTAACCACTAAGCACCATTAGCCAGGGCCCATGTTTTTATTTCTTTTGTGTAAATACACAGTGTCACTCCTTCCATCTTGAAATGTCTTCTGTGATGTCACACTGCTACAACTCTGACTATCCCTTCTCTGCTACTTGTCTCTTAAATGTTGGAGTTCTACAGGGTCCAACCTAAACTCTCTTCACTTCTCACTGTCCGTACCTTCCCTGAGCAATTTCATCCACTTCCTTGGCTTTATTTAACCACTTATATGTGCTTTCTTCCAAAACTAAATCTCCAGCCCACGTCACCCTCCTAAACTTCAAAACTGAATATCCAAAGGCCATTGTAACATCTTCATAAACACCACAAACCCAATGTGTCCAAAACTCACTCATCATTTTCACCTGTAAATCTCCTTCTACTAACCTGCCGGCCTAACCTAACAGCAAAGAGGGAAGTGTCCACACAGACCTGGTCTTTGATTCTTCACCATCCTGAATTCCCACATCTAGTCAATCAACAAGATGTATCCAGGCTACCTTCTGCAGAGCCACAGAGCCCATTCCCTTGCCCCTATCCCTACTGCTGTTCATAAACAGCCCCCCTCCTGGCTTCCAGTCACATCTGGCTCTAACTCATTCAACTGAACTGCCAGAGCAAGCTCCCAAAAACACAAATCTAATCATATCATCCCCTTCCCTAAAACCTTTCAAACCTCTTAACTTCAATATAAAGGGTTTTTTTCCCTATTTTTTGTATGAATATATATATTATTTTATTTTTCAATTATAGTTGACATTCAATATTTTATTAGTTTCAGGTGTACAGCATAGTGATTAGACAAGTGTATCATTTATGAAATGATCCCCCTAATAGTTCTATAACCTACTTGGCACATATATAGTTATTACAGTATTATTGACTATATTCCCTATGCTGAACTTTACATCCCCGGGACTGTTTTGTAACTACCAATGTGTACTTCTTCATCCCCTCACCTTTGTCACCCAGTGTCACCACCACCCCTCCCCTCTGGCAACCACCAGCCTGTTCTCTGTGTAAGATAAAGGTGAAATTGAATTTGAGGTGCATCCAAAGTTTTTATTTTTCTTTTTGAGTACTGATTTTTAAATTTTTTATTTATGTTTTTAATTTTTCAATTACAGTTTACATTTAATATACAATTTTCAAAAGCAATAGAAAAATTAATTTGCAATAAAAGAATTAACTCATTTGCTCTTGTGGCTTATACCTTATTAAGAATCATAAATACATCATCTGCTACATTAAACTGCAGGAGAAGATAACAGGTTTTAGAGTCAAACAGACTTCGGTTAAAATTCCACTTGGTCATTTACTAGCTTTATGACTTTGGACCTATTACTTAACATAAGTCTAGGGCTTCTTTACCTATAAAATGAGGTCAATAATATGTATCTTTAAAGGTTGATTTTAAATTCCTGCTTTTTTTTTTTTTTTTATCCTCACCCGAGGACATTTTTCCACTTTTTGTTCAGCTAGAGTGGGAGGGAGAGAGAGAGAGAAACATCGACGTGAAAGGGACACATCAAGTGGCTGCCTCCCACATGACCAACCAGAGCCAGGGACAAATTGCAACCGAGGTATGCGCCCCTAGCGGGAACCAAACCCGGGTCTCTCCGGACCGCAGGCCGACGCTCTAACCTCTGAGCCAAACCGGCCAGGGCTAAAGGTTGATTTTAAAATTAGATACAATAAATATAAATTGCCAGGCCTGGTGCCTGGTACTTAGTAGATCCTCAATAAACAGTGGTTGCAATAAGCTATCATTATTATTGTTATTATTATCCCCACCACCATTATTATTACATTATAATTTTCCTCTGAAATCTCAAACATTTTAAGAGCTGTATCTTTATCTTCACAGCATCCCTTTAAAGAAATGAAACAACTGCAAATATAGATATTTAGAAGATCACTTTGTTTATTCTCCTTGATTAAATGAGAATGTTACACTAAATGGTATATTTATTTATTCATTAAAATTATTTAGATAAGTCAATAAATATAGCATAGTTACAAAGTAGCCGAATATGGCTGTGTGGATCCATTGATCCACATTCTCTAATAGTTTATTCATTTAAACTGAGCTCAATGGCTACTGCTTGCACACCAAATACACATTAATATCTCTCTAACTTGGAAGTCAATAACTTAACAACTCTACCCATCTGTAATTGAGTCTAGAACCAGAAAATAAACAAAACAATAGTATAAAGTCTATGCCATAAGCACTTATTTATAACATTCTTAGGACCATAACTTTGAGTATCTGATGAAAACTATGGACCCTTCTTCTGGAAAAACACTTAGGTAGCACAAACCTACATTTTGCTTATTATATCAGGTGATTTGCAGACACCCGGAAGCCCATCCCTTGTCCATGGACCTCAGGCTAAGTTGTCCTTGTCTAGAGTTTGCAACTTGCTTGCATATACATGACTTTATATTCATCCTGCAGTCATCCCGTGGGACAGTTATTACTATCTCCTTTTCGTAAATGATGAACCTGAAGCTTACCACTTACTCAGGTAGTATGTTACCAATTCATCGGCAGAACCAAGGTCTTCAGCTTCTTGGTCTAAAGAGAATGAGCCAGCCCCGAGAGAATGTCCAACGGGATTTTATAGGTGTACTCCTGAAGCTTTAAACTGGGGACCATGGAGGGCTGCAGGGATCAGCCTGAGACTACAGGCAGAATCATGGGCTAGAAGTGTGTGTGAGGGAGAGAAAATGGGGTCCATACCTTCCCCTGGGATCTCAGTGTTCTCTGATTCAAAACAAACAAAACTCTTAATATGACACCTTTAGATACAATACTTAATATGTTTGGTTAAAGGGTTTACTGGTTCACTAGAAATAGAAACACAATTAGAAGGAGTTGAAGAGAAACAAAAAACGTGTTACTTCAGCAGTAACAGCTAAAAGTGAGGAAGGAAAGTGTGAAAATGGGCACAAGACAAAAAAAACAGAACAACAAAAATGTCCGTTTGGGCTTATTCCATGCAGGAAAAAGCAGCTCTCATATCACCGTGGCTTCTGAGGACATCACAGGATAATCACCATTCCAATACATTCACAAGCCCCAAGCAAACCAACCATTAGAGAGAGCATTAAAATATGAAAACAGGGTCATAGGTTCGATTCTCAGTCAAGGACATGTACCTGGGTTGCAGGTTTGAGATTGTGTGGGAGGCAGCCAATCCATATGTCTCTCTCACATCAGTGTCTCTCTCTCTCTCTCTCTCTCTCTCTCTCTCTCTCTCTCCCTCTCCCTCTCTCTCTCTCTCTCTCTCTCTCTTTCTCTCTCTCTCTCTCTGTCTCTCTCTATCTCCCTTTTTCCCTCTCTCCTTCCCTCCCTTCCTCTCTTCTACTCTATCTAAAAATCAATGGGAAAATACCCTGGGGTAAGAATTAACAAAAGAAGAAAAATATGAAAACAGGAAGTCTTATTTACCTGACATTGCTGAATTTCAACTGTACTCCTAAGAAGTATCATGTCCTGTGACACTTTACATATTTTATTTATTTTATAACATGTACCACTTTGCATTTTACTTCCACGTAAATAAGGTTACCGTTAAAGATATGTAGGAAAGAAACAGATCTCTAGCAGAAACTAGGTGTTCATTCACCCAGAGCTGCGCGTGTGTGTGATCACTTCCTGGGTGTTACTGATCTTAGACTTCCCACTTGGCTTGCAGAGCTACAGTTAATATTATGGAGCCACGATTGCCTTCATGTCCCACTCTTCTTCTACCATTAATAAGTTCTCTCTGAAAATATGTCACCTCAAATAGCTTCTTATAATTCTACTGACACTGGGTGAGATTAGCCCATCCATTGTGATAGGAAGGATGTTGGCGAACTGCAGAGAGTTATTTTCTTTGGTTAAACATCAGCAAAGGTTCTCTCTCTTCTTCCTGTTGACTTTTGCATATATGTATGTGTATGCTCAGACAAGACAGTAACAGCACTGACTTCTGATTCATGGGTGCTTCTTGGAATCACAGTCTACTGATGATGGGAGGGATTCTGAGGGTTACCTAGTCCAAAAGCCAACAAAAACTTCTACAATTGACCTGGGATCATCCTCCTTGTTGAAACACATTTATTGTTTTCTTTTAGCTCCAAAAGCTGAAAAGGCCTATTTGTTTTTTGTTTTTAGAATCCTCTCACCCACCCACAAAATGACGTGTGTGTTCAGAACAGCCCATGATTATGTATGTACAGATGTAGCAAGAACATTTATTTCACCACTGCCAAGTCTGACCTACGATGAAAGACGAACAATGACCCCTCAGAGATAATCCGGTGACACCATGGACTCATCAAGGGGACTTTGCCAAGGAAAAGCTTCCCCTGAACCACACACTGGAGAGAAGCCAGTCCGATGTCACCCGGATACACTGCACACTGGTTAAGCTGAGAGCTAGCAGCCCTTGGTGATGTTTGATATAAGGCTGTTAAACTTAATTTAGTAGAATCCTGTCAGCTCTGCTAAGCTGAATGAAGCTGGAGGAGCTGTTTGGTTTCTTGGTGGTATCTTTGAAGGTATATCATCATGAAAGACTTCAATCTCCTGATAGAAATATTAAATGTCAATATTTAAAGTAGCACTATCTAAGATGGACCTCAGGAATATTTTTGGAGTCTGCTTTGAGGAGGATCACTGGAATGTTGGAAACCATTTCTCCCTTCTGAGAGTTGGAAAGTTGGATTTCTTCTTGAGGTAGAATGTTCTTTGGCTCTAGGACAAATGTGCATAGAGTATATTAATTATGCAAATGTAATCAAGTACCCATTAGAATGGAAGCCCTATGGACAGGGATGTATTTTTTTATTTTGTTCACTCATATGTCCCCAAATACAGTGCCTAGCACATAGTAGGCTCTTAATAAATATTTGTTCACTAAAATAAAAAACATTCCGCTTGAGCAACACCCTCTTGAGTAATACTTGTACTTTCTTGGCTGTATCTTGTATCAGATCCAAATCTTTACAGTCGATGGTTCCCATTGAAATGTTTCTTTCTCGAAATATTTATTGACTGTCCTATACCTGTATAATATTGTTTGTTCGTGTGTATATGTTGCTGTCTAAGAGATCAGAAACATGACCCATACACACAAATTCACACACACACACTAAGTAGAAAAGTGTGCAGATCTGTCTTCTCTTCCTTTAACGCTGAAGAAAAATTTGAAAAGGAACTAGATATTACTGAAACAGTACAACTTGGTCCAGATTGTCTATGTTCCACCAATGGCATTAATACTCAGTTAACCTTGGGAATATGTGTGGAACCAAGTATTATGTTTAATGTCTTTCAAGGGTCCATAGGAAAAAAGTCATATCCTTGTGGGTAGGGCAGGGTTTCCGGTGAAAGGAGTAGATAGTCCTACTCTCAGTCATCCTGGGAATGGGTCAGCCTTGGGAAGACTGCACTGCAGAGAGGGGTGTTAGCAAGGGGGTCAAGGAAAGATGGTGTCGGGTACTGTGGTAGGAACTGGAACTATAATCATGCATGAGACATGGTGTCTGCCCCTCAGCACCCCAGGGTTTGGTGGAGGAAAGACATGTATAGCATCAAAACTGAAACACGGTGAGTGTGATCACAAAGGTGAGGCTGAGTAGGGAAGTGGGAAAAGCTTGCTGGAGGAGTTGATGATTAGGCTATGTCTTTAAGGACGAAAAGCACTTAACCAGATGTGTGTGTGTGTGTGTGTTTCTGTGCATGTCTGTGTGTCTGTGTTTTCAAGGAGGTGGAATAAAGTAATGAGAAGGTTTTCTAGAAAGACCATCAAAAGCCCGGCCATTGTGGCTCAGTGGTTGATCATCAACCCATGGGAGGTCGCCAGTTCGATTCCTGGTCAGGGCACATGCCCAGGCTGTGGGCCCAATCCGCAGTGGGGGGCATGCAGGAGGCGGCCAAGCCATGTTCTCTCTCACCGATGTTTCTATCTCTCTCTCCTTCTCCTTCCTCTCTCTAAAAAAAAAAAAAAATCAATAAAGAAAAAAAATGTTTTTAAGGAAAGAAAGAAAGAAAGACCAGCAAAATCAAAGACAAAGAAACAAGAATCAGCAAGGTGAGGTCTACGTACAGGATGGGCAAAAGTAGGTTTACAGTTGTGAGTACATGAAACACAGAGTTTATTATGTATTGTTTATTAATTATTGTACTATTTATTTGTATAACAACTGTAAACCTAAGAGATCTATGGTATCACTCAACTCCAGAGGCACCACCCACATTCAACACCAGGTGGTGATGCTCACTGGCGCTGGGCACTGCAGTGGTCCTGAAGGAAGTGGTTAAAGGTGAGACTAAGGTCACCAGGGGGCCTTGAATGCAGAAGCTTAAACAAGGAATGCGATGATGACGGCAAACACAACACTCCTCCCTACCTGAAGCAGAGCATCGTGATTGGAGACTCTCACAGTCTCTCAGCTTACATCCCCTTACATTTTGAGATGTATACAGAACAAACGGAACTGTGTTCCGTGGTTGACATAGCTGGTTTCCTCTGTAATCATAAGTTATGTTCTATTGCATTTCCAATAGTTTGCATTTGCTCCCCCGGGGAGACGGAGATACTTTATTGTGAGGTATGTGGAGAAAGGTATCATCTGGAGGTGGTCTATCATCTCTCCCTCTCCGTCTTATGCTATTGCTTCCATCTCCTGTTAGCAAGGTACTGGTGTTAGGTGACAGTGTGGATGGTGGACTTTAGGGTGGACAAGACCGGAGGCTGGAATGCTAGTTGGAAGGCTGCTGCAATGGTTCACACAAGAGATGATAAGGAATTAAATTAGGGCAGCAGGAGTTGGCATGGGAAGGAAAGAGAATCAAGAAGTATGCCAGGACTCCGAATGTGAGGTTAAGAGAAAGGCATCAAGCCTGATTCTCACGGCTCGAATGACTCAGGAAAAGGTGATAAGACCAACTGAGCCAAAGCATTCAAGAGGAGCCTACAGGCGCCACCAGAGGGTCCTGACCTCCACAAACAAGCAGCTTGTCATCATTTCCCTCTGGACTGGGACCCCCTTGTATTTTGTTGTGTGACCTCTGCAATATATTAAGCTGTTCACAGTAGAGCTAGGCAGAGAGGTCAGGAGAGAGGTAATATTAGAGGAACCAATTGAACTTAATTTTCTACAATACACTATTCTTGAAAGCTGTGAAAGTGTAGAATCAGAGGGCTCAGGGGAAAACAAAGGATGCAACTGATTATTCAAAAGTTGTACTTCTGGGGGGTATGTGTTAATCTAGAGGATTAGGTAAAACATTCCCAATTAGAAATCATTTGATTTTCAGGTAGCAAACTTTCCATCATTATAAAGATCAGTAAATGAGGCAGGAGAGTCTCCAGCTAGTTGCCACTTCTCCCCCATTAAGCCTCCATTCTCAGATACAATGTTTCAATGTCTTTCTTTGAACCAAATGAAACATCCCAACCTTTCCCTCCCCTTCACTCTGTCAGTTACTCACATTCATTACACTCCCAGAATTCCTCTCTAGGCCAGATATCATCCTATCACTGACTCAGATGCTCACGTGAATGCCTCATGCAAATCCTTCTTCACAGTTTCTTGACCTCCTTAAACCCCAAACCATTCCTTCTTTCTACTCAAACCAGCTACGCCCATCAGATTTCACACTGAAATGCCAAATATGAATATAACCTAGTTTTAAAGAAGGGTAATGGTCTTGTTTCACTTTCTCAGATTTCTAGAATTCATGCTCTTCCATATCCACTTTTCCCCCTCTGTTCTTACAAATTAATAGCAGAGGGTAGGTACTTCTGGGTTGAGGTCCAAATCTTGGGAAAGAGATAGTGCAGTGGCGTCTTATGGTCCTGGAACTCTCAGATTGTTTAGGAAAAATGGAAGTGCACCTTTCTAATGCATGAAAGAGAATATTTATTTCTACTCACATCTCCAATGTTTGCCCAACGGGGCTGACACAAATGCAGATCTAGACAATGAACCTCCGTCAGTGAGAAGGTCTACAGGCTAAGGTTGTGTGGTCTGCAGGGAGCAAGTATTCAGATAAACATTTTGAAAAGAGACATTTTGTTGTAGAACCCTCCCCCACCACACACACCCTTTTCTTACCCTCCGTGCCATTTTCTCTGACCCTACTCCCGTCTGGCTAAGATGTTAGTCTAGGTGAGTCTTGCAAACTTAGCGTACAGAGACCAGGCATGTATTCTAAATGACTAAAATGGGCTGTGTAGAGGGACAATAGGGAATGGTGGGGACTGTGACCAACTAGGAGTTTATGCATCATCTAAAGGTGGTAACCTCTACGTAGCCACAGCCAACTACCACCATGTAGAAACATAGATCTGGTGTGTCCAGATCTTCTAAACTTTCTCAAGGAAAACCTTTACTTTTGTGTAAAATCTCCCCCAAGAAAAGAGTGTGTGACTACTAAAAATGTTTAAATAACCCGATGGATCGGAAAGCCATTTTTGCCTCTTTAAAACCTGTGGCTTAAGGGATAGGCTGTGATGGGTTTGCATTTCACAAACCATGTGGGTATTTCCTAACTTTCCTTCAGATTGATACAATTTACTACACAGCTATCAGGTGATGGATTTGGGGTGGGATGGGGGAGGTCTGGACTTCTTTAAAAGCTATTGGTTGTTAGGAAGCAGGAGAGGTCAGGGCATAAACAGATTTTTAAGGGATAGTTACGGGTTTCACAATAAGTCAGGACAAGTCACTTAATGAGCCCGTAAGCAAATGAGTGACAGGAGGGGAGGAGGGCTACTTCTCACAGAACTCAGAGGTGGCAACAGTCCCTGCGGCGTCCATACCCTAAGACGATTGGCTCGAAGCCCCCTCTGTTGACTGCAGGTACGATGAACAGGATAGTAGCCAGAAACCCTATGTCCCAAGTGTCACAGCCTCTGCCTAGGGTGGCATCTTGCCTTCCACACTGTCCTTGAGGCCTCCCAAATCTACTCGCCCATTCTCTGGGCCCCCTGCCTTGACTTGTGACTCTATTTAACATTACAGATAACTTCTCCTGGGCACTCTCTTCAACTTGAGCTAAAGTCCCCTGGGCCAGCATCTTAAGCAACTTACAAAGATTAACTTGAGCTAAGTGTGCTTCTCTCCAATAATGCAAACAACATCTTCCCTTTTAATTTTCCATATTCGTAAGCATCACTTGCACAGTCCTAAACCCAAACATTAGAAAGTGTTTGAGAAGTTAAAACAGCAATGGTGGGCAGGGACGAGTCTGGCTGTGCAAAGTGCAATTGATCTCAAGACCCCCACAATCTCCCGGCTCACAATCCTCCCTTAGAGAGTCATATTTCCATGGAGGGCACTTCAGGACCAAACATATTTTAAAGATCACTTCTTCACCAAATGAATCTCTGATGTTCACCTTTCAGACACTGTGACTAGTCTTAGGGAAAATGTTTAGGTACTGAGATAGTCTTTCAAATAATACCAATTTTAAAATGGATATTAAAATTCCAGTATAAAGGAGCACGTTGACCGATCAAACATAACATTGTACGAATCACAGGATTCTCCCATCCAAATCAAATGTTAACAACCAATGCCTTTTAGAATAGTTCTGGGCTTTGACCTCCTGTGCTACAATGCAAAACTGTTCTAGAATGTGTTTTGCTTCTGTGTGGTGTGCCTTTGCCCCAGTCGGCACTGTAGGACCATGTCAGGAACCAAAGCGAGAGCAGGCTGCCAAGACTAGGCAGGGGTGAGGGGAGGACACGAGGCTCAGGGACCGTCTGAGGTCAGAACCAGCACACTTGAGGAAGGGAAAGGGGAGATACCCGCAAACCCAGCAAAAATGTGTGATCTCACTAGTGACTGGATCAGAACACACGAAAGTAAAGTTGGTTAGATGGAAAGTTAAGCAAGTCTGATGGGCCCTCCTGTGACCATTTCATGGGGTGGGGTGGGGTGGGGTGGGCAGGGCAAAGAGGAGTTTTGGGTGTGGACTGCGCTGCTATTATCGGAGGTACACGTAAAGAGTAAGCTCTTCTGAAAATGCAGTCGGTTTGTATTTTAACACGCCCATTACCCACTATACCTCGACAGAATCCTGGAGCCCATTTGAACAATGGTTACTTGTTGGTATATCAATCACTTGGGGTATTTTCTTTAGTTTAGGCTTTCTTTTTGTTTGTTTGTTTGTTAATCCTCATCCAAGGATATTTTTCCATTGATGTTTAGATAGAGTGGAAGGGAAGGATGGAGAGAGAGAGAGAAACATCGATGTGAGAGAGACACATTGATTAGTTGCCTCCTGCATGACCCCAACCAGGGCCAGGGATTGAACCTGCAACCCAGGTACAAATCCTTGACTGGGAATCGAACCCTCGACCCTTTGGTCCACAAGCCAACACTCCTAACCACTGAGCCAAACTGGCCAAGGCAAGGCTTTAATCTTAATAACTAAGATTTTCTTCAGTTGAAATGCCTCCAGTAAGTCATTACCTTTCTTTTCTTTTCTTTTTTACACTATGTCAAAATCACAACTAACCCTGAAGATATAGCTGCTAATGACAGAGATTAACTCTTGAATCTCTAATAAGGTGGCTATCTAAATAGAAGGAGCTATAGGTAACAAAATATATGCTGAAACGTTTTAAATTCATAGTATATCAGAACAAGGTGTACCTTGATTGTTTTTAATATATAAGGCATTGTCACAGTTTCATATTAAAATTACGACAGGGTTAACTATCAGTCAAGTCAAAACGGAAACGTTGGAGCAAATGGGAGACGGGTCACCTGTGGGGATTTTGAACAAAGGAGTAAATACATGGGGATCACAGGAGCCAGGTTTCTCAATGTCAGAGAAGGGAGTCATAAAAAGAGAAAGAGCCCTGGCCGGTTTGGCTTAGCGGTTAGAGCGTCGGCCTGCGGTCCGGAGAGACCCGGGTTCGGTTCCCGCTAAGGGCACGTACCTCGGTTGCAGTTTGTCCCCGGCCCTGGTTGGTCCTGTGGGTGGCAGCCACTCGATGTGTCCCTTTCACGTCGATGTTTCTCTCTCTCTCTCTCTTCCTCTCTCTCCCTCCCACTCTATCTGGACAAAAAATGAAAAAATGTCCTCAGGTGAGGATTAAAAAAAAAAGAGAGAGAGAGAAAGAGCCCTGGCCGGTTTGGCTCAGTGGTTAGAGTGTCGGCCCGCGGACCAAAGAGTCGCAGGTTTAATTCCGGCCAAGGGCACGTACCTCGGTTGTAGTTCAGTCTCGGTCAGGGTCATGTGGGTGACAACCAGTCGATGTATCTCTCCTCTCACGTCGATGTCTCTCTCTCTCTCTCTCTCTCTCTCTCTCTCTCTCTCTCTCTCCCCCTCCCTCTTTACCTCCCTCCCACTCTATCTGAAGATAAATGGGAAAATATCCTCAGGTGAGGATTTAAAAAAGAGAGAGAGCAAGAGAGAAAACCAGAATGAAACGTGCAGTGCTGGGTTGGAATTAGAGGCGTTAACTCATGGCTTTCAATAGATATAGAAATAGATATAGACGCAAATGTGTGCATATATAATGTGTGTATGTAATGTGTATGTAATGCACACACACAGACATATATGCTCTCTAGCCCTATCCACAAAGAGAAACTCTGGAAGCAGTGGCACCCCAATAAAAATAAGGGTACCTAGCCCCCAGATCTGGAGTTTTAGATGTCATTCTCCATTAAAAGGGACCAAAGATCCTTGAAGAAGTGGCTCATTCCAGAACCAGGGGTGGGAACGTATGAGCATCTGAGGTAACTTCTACTGGAAAGCAAAGGAGCACTCAGACAATAGTGGAACATGGCAAAGGGACACAGGAACCAACCTGAACTGATTTGGTTCAGGGGCCAAATTAGGGACAAAAGAAATAATGGTAGAAACAAATTATAACCCACTGAATCAAAAAGAAATGTACGAGTCAATAGTGATGGAAGGGAGGGAGGCAGGGAGGCAAGGAAGGATGAAGGGAGGGATAGACGGAGGGTAAGGGAGAGAAGGAAAGCAGCTGGGTTGGATGGCAAATGTGCCTTGGAGAACTTTTATAGTGGAGAAGCCTAGAAGACACCACTTTAACAGGTGACCAAAGGCACCATCACCAGAAATGGGACAAACAGACACCCTGTACCAGCTGATGGGATGCTGTGAGAACAAGCATCGTTTCTGTGGTATTCCTGCCAAAGGCTATGAATAACCTGTGTTAGTCACGAGGAAACATCAGACATAACCATACAGAGAAACACTCTACAAAATAGCTGACCTATAATCTTCAAAGGTGTCAAGGTCATGAAAGTCAAGGAAAGAGTGAGTAACTGTCACAGACCGAAGGAGACAAAAGACGCATGAGCACCAAATGCAACTCTTGATTCTAAACTGGGTCCTTTCCCTATAAAGGATGCTATTAGAAAGCTCGCTGGGCTCTGAGGAGTGTACAGTAGCAACATGTCGAGGTTCACTTCCTAGTTTTGGGGGTGGTATGTGGTTTTAGGGAAGAATGGCTTTATAGGAAATATCGTACACATCAGACAGAGTGACAGGGCAAATTACTCTCCAGTGGCTCAGGAAATAACAGGTCTTTGCAGTATTAACTTTCCTGTTTATGATTGTTTCATCTGTGTAATATATGAGTATATATAAAACATATGAAGTTTTTCATCTTAATAAACTGTAACAATTCCCTTGATGAATATATTCATTATCTTGTATACAAGACTTTTTTGTGTTATGACAGTATAATCTCATCATTTTTATTAACTGCTATCTTTAACCAAAGCAACCAAGGTGTTTCTTCAGAACAGAAAACCTGAAGCAAAAAATCAAGAGTTATTAAAGCTATTTTTGTCCACAGTAACATTATGTACCTCTTTCTATAAAGAAATTAACTTTTATAATTTAATTTTGTTGAACACAGGACTTTGCAATTTTGTGATTTTAAACAAAGTGATATTGGTTCATCTAACCAGCTAAATTAATAGAGAGAATTTAGGAAAGTCAAATTAATTAGGCTTTTCACGAAAAAAATATATTCAAGACTGACATAGAAGGAAGAGATAAAGTTGTTTTTAAACAAATTTATTAAATCAGTCTAATTTTGTCAGTTGTTTTAAAAAATAAAAGCTGCCCTGGCAGGTTTGGCTCAGTGGTTAGAGCATCGGCCTGAGGACCAAAGGGTCTCCAGATTTGATTCCCAGTCAAGGGCACCTACCTGGGTTGCAGGTTCCATCCCCAGCCCTGGTTGGGGTCATGCAGGAGGCAACCAATCAAAGTGTCTCTCTCACAAAAACATTTCATCACCATACACAATATTTCATAAAAATTTTGCCTCCAAAAGATTACAAATAAATGCACATACATATGGATGGACGTTTGATTATATTACTCATTATCTTACACCTTGCTCTTTTGCCTTTAGCAGATCATAGACTGCTCCCTCTGAGTCTTTATAATTCTAAACCTTCAGTTTGTTTTTTCCGTGAGAGAACAACAGCAGTGGGTACTCAGGGTGTGATTTAGAGACATGGATATAGAGGAGACAATGTCTGGGTGTCCACAGCTGGCATTACTTCTCTAGCTGTGATAGGCTGCTGCCTTTCATTCATAAAGCAAAGGTGACTATGTTCTTGAATGAAAGAAAAGAAAGGAATGAATGCTCCTTAGTCGTAGTAGATGAGTCATAGAATTAAGTACCCAGTTGGTTTAATTGTAGCTTTCAGGCTTTCCTCATCTAATAAGCATTGCAATCATTCCACCTCTGGTCAAATATAATAAGTAGATTGTATTGTGTTTGTGATTATATATCTGAAATCAATAAAGAGAAAAACAAATAGGAAGTTTATTCCTTGGACTTTTTTTTCCGTATGGTTTATATGCAATCGATCTATTTTGCTAATGTTCCACGGTTTGTAAATGGTGCTTTGTAGACCTTCAGCATTTGAATTGTGAGGAACACTATGTACAAATGCAGATTCCTAGGCCATGTTTAGACCTCTCAGAATCAAAATATCTGGGGATGGAAACAGACAATTTGCTTTTTTTTTTTATCTTTCTCCGGGTGATTTTAATGTACACTAACCTAGTTGATAACTACCTCTAGGCCTTGCCACAGTTCAGAGATTTGCTATCTTGTCTTTTAAAAGGTCCTGATTGTCTTCTCTAGCCTTTAGATTCCTAACATCACCCCTATCTCCTCCTCTTCTCCACAACTACCCTCGAGTAGGTTATGAAGGAGGAACCTTACGTACTCCTGGGTTCAACCCAGTGTAGGCAGGCTCCAGACAGCACCTGAGGCCCCAGAAGAACTGCAGAAGGGGCTGCTCATTTGATTGGGCCCAAGCATTGCCCTTGACTATGTTACACTCAGGAAATGTGAGTTCTGAGTCTGCTGGGACCCTAGGAGCTGCTTGAGATAAGATACTTTCTCTCTCTAGGAGGGGCCATAATAGCATGCAGGCACTTTAGTGGACGCTATGAAGAGATGCCATAAAGGGCAAGGAGACCCGGCTGGTATGGCTCAGTGGTTGGGCGTCGACCCATGCACCAAGAGGTCACCGGTTCGATTCCCAGTCAGGGCACATGCCCAGGTTGTGGGCACCATCCCCAGTGGGGGGCATGCAGGAGGCAACCAGTCGATGTTCTCTCTCTCTCCCTCTCCTTTCCTCTCTCTCTAAAATCAATGAAGAAAAAAGGTGGGGGGCAAGGAGAGCAAGGACCAAGAAGGGCAGGAACTTTGCCTTTTTCATCCTCTCACTCTCAACACCAGCAGCCAATGACTGTTCTTGAATGAGTAAAGGTCAGTGTGTAAATGAGTGACTGAATGAATTCGTTTAATACTTTTTGGAGACAAAAAAAAAAAAAAAAAACAACAGCAACAACAAATAATTTTCTAATCCCTGAGATTATTGCCCACTTTAAAAAGACACATGGGTGTTTTACATTTGTCATCAATCAGAATGTCATCTGTAACTTTTAGAGATAACAAGGAAAACTGGTGGCAACAGATTCAATAGGTTTTAAAACTCCAGGGGGTAAAGTATGGAATTCCCAGGAAATGCTGGTCATGAAGACAGTGCTAGGAAACAGCTCTGGAGCTGTGTGGGTGTCTGATTCAGGGCCTCACAAACACTAAAAAAGAAAGAGTGAAACTAAGAAAAGCCACGATCGGAAAGCTGCCCTGAACAGACAATACTGCCCACCAGCTACGTTCCAGGCTACTCTGCCCAACCTCAAGGAATAGGAGCTCTTCCCAAGTTCCAGTCTGACCAGACATTTCCTCCATTAGGTTGTGCTGAAAGGGGGAATGGAAGAAAACAGATTCTTTGGAAAGAACGGAACATAACATTTTATGAGAAAGATGAAAAAATCAGCTGAAATATAGACAAAATGTGCCAGTGGGACATCATAGCTTCCTCAAGGATATAATTTGCCCACCGAACCTATCCACAAATATTTTTGAAACTCAGGAACATGCAGCACATTCTTTATAAGAGGATATTAATATCATTGCCTCAACCGGGGACACTGTCCTTGTGGTTAGCTGAGTCTACAATGGCTCCATGATCTCCATATCCTGGTATTCACACCATGTGTGATCCCCTTGAATGTGGAATGGCCAATAGAATACAGCAGGTGATGGGATGTCACCTATATGATTATGTTATAATCTTGGTCTTGCTAACAGACTGTCGTTATTTCGTTCTCAGCTTGAGTACTTTGATGAAATAATGGCCATGTTGGAGAGTCCACAAGGCAAAGAACTGAGGGCAGCCTCCAGCCAATAGCTACAAGGGATCTGAGGCCCCCAGTCGAATGGTCTTTCAGGAACTGAATTCTGCCAACACCCTGAATGAGCTTAGAAGTGGACCCTTCCCCAGTCGAGCTTTCAGATGAGACCACCATTGCAGCCTTGTAAAGAACTCTAAAACAGAGGAATTATCTAAGCTGTTGCCAGGCACATGACCCACAGAAACTGTGAGTTAATCAATGTGTGTCATTTTCAAGCCACTAAATGTGTGATAATTTGTTACACAGCAATAGATAAGTAGTGCAATCCTGATCCAAGCTGATTATCAAGGAGAGAGTGTCTTGTTTTCACAGTTCTGAACAATTACTCTTGCTGCCCTTGCCCTTGCTGGAGTCTGTGAAATAAGACACAATTTTTCAAGCTGCCACTCTCCAGCACATCTGTGGCAAGCTCCGTAGCCACAGAGGGGCTCTGAAAGGTGCCAAACGGGGACGTCAAGGCCATGAAAATATACTTGCTGATTTCTTAGAATAGTAACTGGTATTGGCTTGTGTTCTAAAGAGCCCTTTAAATCTCAGTGAAGAGGATGATAAATTGAGTGTCACATCTGCGTGCTCCGTCAAAAGCTTTGGTTATAAGTAATCCCACATGAGGGTACCATCAGCTGTGTGCAAGGAGGCTGCCATATGAATCAGCCTTCATTTGCTTGAAGCCAGGATTCATTTTTTTCTTTAAGATGAAATTCACATCAACATACACACACACACACACACCAGGCTGCTTTGTGGGGGGATGGATCCAGTGAACTCACTCTTCAACCGTGTCAGCTCTTTTAACGTAGTGATGAATGGATTCAATTAGATGGAAACCAGATTTGTGGTTGGCATATCAGAAGTGGTGTTTCTTCCCACAGAGTTCATCATGTGCAATGACTGCAGGGGTTGTGTTTCTTTGCTGTCTCTCCAGGTGACACCTGTAGGCAGCTCTCTAAGCAGAAGACTGGAGGTGGGTCTCAATGTGACACTGGTATAAAGAGAAATCCCCTGAGACACTTGCCAAGGGACAACAGGGCTCTTCGTTCTCGTTTTACTTAAAACTCAGGCCTCCCTAGACTTGGCTGCCCAGTGGAGTGTAAGACCCGGGTCACCCAGGGCGTCCCTGGCAAAGCCGTATACCGCCATCACAAAGTTCACGGGTCCACAGGACCAGCTTCACCTGTCACCGACTGCAAGTTGGAATATAAAGTCCCTAAAATGACGACTCTAAACTCTGTGGAGCTGTTAAAAGTGTTTGAACAAGGACATACCATGACCAAAAAACTGCTTTAAAAAAATAAACTGAACTCGGGCAGGATTGGCGTCACGGGTACGCACGCTATGTGGTAACATAGGACCCCACACATAGAAGGGCCCCATGCTCGGTTTAATGCACTACCGTTTTTCTGTTGAAAATTGCAGTAGTTTTGAATAAGGGTCCCTGCATTTTCATCTTGCTCTGGTCCTGAGCTCAGAAAATAGTGGTTATGAATGATCAAAATGAGGGAAACCACGTAAGAAACCATAATAATAGTTCAAATGCAAGCAAATGAGGCATGAGGTGGGGTACCCTTTCAATTCTCAGTAGATACTATAAGTAGTTAAGGATGATAAAGAAAGCCTTGGGTCAGAGACATAACGGATCCTTCAGCTCCAAACTACGTAGAATGATTCTTAATTAAATACTTAAGTCAGAAGGAAGCCCAAAGTCTATGGGAAGCCATCAGATATTTTTAAGCTGGGATATTACCTAAGAAAAACATTCAACAGATATTTATTGAACACTTGCTCTGTGCCAGGCCTGGTGGTGGAATTAGAAACCTACTGGTAGCAAAAGATTGACAGTTCCTGCCATAATGTTATCATAGTTGGGAGAATTTTGAAAACATACTATTTGGTTATGGTTACCACATAGTTTGATCACCGTGTAAAGTGGCAAATGGAAGGAGAACGTAATGGTTGTGGGGGGAAATGGGAAAGCAGCGCTATGATCGCAAGAATGCTTTGAGGCCTGGCCGGTGTGGCTCAGTTGGTTGGGCGTCATCCTATGCACCAGGCTGCCGGTTCGAGTCCTGGTCAGGGGTCGTGTAAGAGGCAGTCAATTAGTGGTGTTTCTCTCTCATCAATGTTTCTCTCTCCCTCTCCTTTCCCCTCTCTCTAAAATCAATAAAAATGCATTAAAAAAAAAAGAATTAAAGGAACAAGAAAACTATCTGAGGGTATTACTTGGGTTATGCTATCATTTTTAAAACTTAATAATAATGTTAGTAATAATAAGCACTGATCACTTTTGGAGGTCCTAGGGCACCAATTTACTATTCTGAAAATTGGTCAAAGGCAGAAATCAAGCATTTAGCCCACTTTTCCTGTGTAAACTGTATTTCAGGGTAACCAAACATCTGAGGAGTAAGGTGTTCTTTATAGAGAAATTCCAGGTAGTATGTGCAGAAGGAATGATCGAATTAGATGCAGAACTTCACAACACCTAGTGAAACAATAAATCCAGACAACAATAATTGTTGGATGCTAAATCAGTGAATTGATGAGAAAATTTCTAATGGATGGATCAGGCTGACAACTCTTAAACCCATTGATCATCTTAGCATCGTGCAAAAATTGGGAAAATGGGACACTGTGTGTCACCGAAAGTATTTAGCAAAATCTATGAATTTTCTTGCCAAAATAATTGAACCTGAATCCAATCAAGTCTCTAGACATAACTACTGATCTATAGAAACTATAGGAGATATAGGGATAGAAGAACAAGCTAAACACCATGAGAAGCAACTAGCCAAATCTAAAATGTAGGAAATTCTGCAGGAGAAATTACCATATTTTTCCACAAATAAATAGCATAACAAAGGGAATGGAGAAGAAGGGTTATAGATTAAAAAGAAATTTAAGAGAGCAACTGCCACTAGTTTTTTCCAATTTACAGCCTTTGAAACCATTACCTTCCCTGGAAAATTCTCTTTTCCAAGGTGACCGAGCCCACCTAGAAGCGGGACTCAACACGTCAGCCCAGCCTGCAGCAACACACACCTTCCACAGCGACAGTGAGCACTACACACCACCAAAGATGTTATTGGTGTGGTAGAGAGAGGATGTCACACCCCGCCACCCCCCACCCAACGCAAGTCTTTTTCCAAAAATCTTTCCTCTTGGTGGCCCTTAATTGGTCTCTTGCTTCCTCTTAGAATCGCAGGAAGCCAAAGGTTATTATCCCAAGAGAGACTTTGCTTTCAGCAAACAAAGGAGTGTTTAACCATGACCATTCAGTGGGAGAGTGATAAATGACAAGTAATTTTTTTCTCTTTTAATTTTTTCTATCACACAAGCTAATGCCTCCAGTTCCTCCGACTGCTGCACAAACGATAGAACCTCCATTTTTCTCACTTTCCTAGACACACTTGCATTTACTCCGGTTTAGTTACGTCGATCTTTAGTTACATGTGGAACCGAGAACCGAATGTGAAATCCTGGTCTGGGCTGAAAAAAAAAGTAGACAAGGGCCCGAATCTTTGTCGTTCGAGCAATTTTACTCATGTGGCCTAGGACCCCAAAAACTTTCATAGGAATCACTTTTCACCAGTTATTTATGTTGAGCTTCCTGGCAACAGAAATTCTCTTCTTCACCCATGGTTCTATTTTTTTAAAATATGTTTTTATTGATTTTAGAGAGAGAAACATCCGTCGGCTACCTCCTGCACAACCCCCACTGGAGACTGAGCCCACAACCCCGGTGGGGACCTCTCGGTACCTGGGATGACACTCAGCCAACTGAGCCACGCCAGCCGGGGCCACCTGGTTCTAGTAAAGCTCATCCTTCCTCATCCTATACTTGGGGCATCGTTCTCACACTCAAGTTCTCCCTATTAAATATAATTTTAACAAATTAGTCTGTCATTTTGATCTTTCAACATTTGGGGCTCGAGTCTATTACCCAGCATTTCTATATTCCTAATTCCTCCTAACATCACATCTGAAACTTGGAGGCACTTGCCATCTGGAAATGTCTAAGTAGGGCAGAACCCTTTAGTCTGCCCTACAAATCTCTCTCCAAGTTAACTTTTCTCTATTGATCAACATTTTTAATGAGTCCCACTGACCACTCCATTATTTTGTAAATGTTCCCAAGTAGGATAGTTGAGTGCTCTTCAGTTTTTTCAAGGATCACATCGTGCTCCTGTTCTATAGTTTCTGTCGTGAAAATCTGTGCAGTTGGTGTATTACTTAAGAGTGTCACACCCTGGCTGGTTTGGCTCAGCGGTTGGAGCGTCAGCCCGCGGACCAGAGAGATCTGGGTTCGGTTCCCGCTAAGGGCACGTGCCTCGGTTGCAGTTTGTCCCTGGCCCCGGTTGGGGTCATGTGGGTGGCAACCAGTCGATGTGTCTCTCTCACGTCGATGTTTCTCTCTCTCTCTCTTCCTCCCTCTCTCCCTCTCGCTCTATCTGGAGATAAATGCAAAAATGTCCTCGGGTGAGGATAAAAAAAAAAAAGAGTGTCACATATAAGGGAGGACCATATACTTGGCACATACTTTAGATTTGAGTATTAAATATTGTAAAAATTGTTCTGGTAGAAGGCTGTGAAGTGCCCTATTCTTTAAAAATTATGTTATGATCATTTTCCGACAGACGGAAAAGCGTTTTAAGGGAGAGTTCCCTTTTGGTCATTCACACAAAGGCTCCATATGGGCCAGTGATGGCTTTGCTAAGAAGTGTGTTGGCTCATGTAATGGACTGTGTGTGTCCCCCAAAAATTCTGTGTTGAGACCCTAATCCCCAACGTGAGGGAATTTGGAGGTGGGGCCCTTGGGAGGTGCTTAGGTCACAAGGGTAGAGCCCTCATGAGTGGGATTTGCACCCTTATAAAAACGACCCTTGTCCCCTTCTGCCCTGTGAGGACACAGCGAGAAGACGGCTCCCTATAAACCAGAAGGCGGCTCGTCGCCACACCCTGAATCTGCTGGCACCTTAACCTTGGACTCCCAGACTCCAGACTGTGAACAATGAATGTTTTCTGTTCATAAGCCACCCCGTCTATGGTCTTTGATGACAGCGGCCCAAACGGACTAAGGCAACTCACCTCCCATCTGCAGGACGGCCTCGATTTTCTTCAGCTTCTCATAGGTTATTGACAGCAGCTTCGTACAGTTCTAGTTCTGTAATCTCTGGATTAAATCATCGGGGCCTGGCTCTCTATTTCCTCACCTCTGGTAGTCTGCAGCTCTCCTTTCACACTCCCTCTGCCCTGCCCTTTCCAGGGAAGACCATACCCTGCGAGACAGGATGGAAGAAGAGATTGGAATCGCTCGGCCTTCTTTGTCAGCAGCCTTGGGGCCAAGCTGGGGACACATCGCCCTCTCCTTCTTTTATGTAAGCCAGGATCCCTTCCTCCCAGGCCTCCTGTCCCCATCCTCCTCCCAAGGGTGGCCCAGTGTTCCCTGCCCATTGTCCGGGGCTTCCTCCCTGGCCCCGTTTCACTGATAGCGGCCACCGATTCGGCTCTGGTCTCACCTGCCTGCGGCTGCGTGTTCCGTCAGCTTTGCGAGATCAGCAAGCTCTTCCTCCTTCACTGAGTCAGAGGTCTTCCTTTCCTCACAACACCTCAGTTCACATTTTTTCTGAGTCAGTTTCTTGTTCTGAAAAACCTCCCGCTGGGTCCGTCAGAGCGGCTCCTGGCCTGTGACTTGCCCGGGGAAGCCACCTTTCTCCTGTCCCTGTGACAGCGTTCCCTGAGAAGCTGTCACTGCACCTGGCAGACCAGGTGTGCTGAGAAACCCACAATTCCCTCTTCACTCCAAAATCCCCATTGATTTTCTCCACAGAGACAGTAAAGCATTTCTACCGTAAGGTCCTCAATGCCTCCCCTCCCCCCTTCCCTTTTTATTTCTTTATTGATTTTAGAGACAGAGGAAGGGAGAGGGAGAGAGAGAGAAACATCGATGAAAGAAAGCATCGATTGGCTGCCTCCTGCATGCCCCCCACTGGGGATTTGGCCCACAACCTGGGCATGTGTCTTACCAGGAATCGAACCAGCGACCTCTCGGTGCATGGGTCAATGTTCAACCACTGAGTCACACGGGCTGGGACCTTCCCCCTCTTTTAAAGTCACCTTCCATTTGCCACGTTGTCAGAGAAATGATTTCTCTTCAAGCTCGCTCTTTCTAGTTTTGCTGCTCACACACCCAAAGCCACAACCTGCACCCTGAGGGCTCCAGCCAAGCCCTCCCTCCCTCCCTGGGAAACCCCCCACTCCACCCACTGGGACCAGGCCCACCCATGGGCATCACCCAGGCTGTTTAAAAGAAAAATAACATAAAATACAGGTGTGGTGTCTGTCTCCTGACAGGCTCTTGACAGCTACACATTAGCAATGCAATGCATTATAAGGGGCCCGAGCTTCCTTCGGGGATGAGGTCCTCTTGGTGGCTCCGAGGGCCAGGCAAGGTGAGTGAGCCCCAAGGCCCGTGTCTCTTACAGGCTGGATTTCATGGCAGACTGAGAAATCGATGGCTCTGGACAACCTCCACAGGTAACCTTTACCTGTAACTGAAACATAAGGACTCACTGAATCAAGGGTCAGAAATGGTCTTTAACACAGGAGAAGATCTTGTTAGAGTAGCTCCCCCCACCCCCCACACCCACGCCCCGCCAAAACAAAACACACACACACACACACACACACACACACACACACACGCATGAGTTCCTGTTGGGCAGATTCTTCCACTGGGGTTTGGGCTCTGCCAGCCTAACCTACTGCTTCTGCTAGGTTCCCTTAGAGACGGGCTTGTCTGTCCTGGAAGCGTCTTCCTAGTTCGCAGGAGAAACACAGCGGAACTCTCTGCTCTGAGAACGCCACTAGACATATTTGGCCTTGTACCGTTTTTGAATAAGCATTTACTAAGCTGCAAAGTGACTGGCACCATGAAGTCAGTGTATCAGACGAGCTCAAGGAACAGTTTCTGCTTTGTGCCGGGAAAAGCAAATACCTCGTTTATTATCTCTTCAGGGATGAGAAGAGCAGACACCTGACGGAGACAATGCTGCAAAGGAGCTGTCGCTCTGTCATCTCGGCCCATCTTATCCCTGCAGTCACAGGGCTCCCCCCGGGGCTCCAGCCCAAACTCAAACACGTCGCGTAGCCTGTCCCCGTGTGCTGGCCTTGGCCTTGGGGTGGGGTAAGGGCTGAGCCGGTCCGGCATTTACTCTCTTTGCAGCTTAAACCTGAACTGAAAATTAGACCAGAGATAAAGAATGGCACACAGGGGGAGAAACCCTCCTCCCTCATCCCACCCAGAAGCCATGACACCAGGCAGTGCGATGGCAGCACCCGGTGCCCCGCAGAGGTTGGCCGCTTTGGCAGCCCAAGAAGACTGACCCCTCGCCATAGACATAGCACCCCCTGTGGGCACTCACAGCCACGGCAGGGGTGAGGGGCCCCCTTGCAAAGTCTCGTGGGCCAAGGGACCAGCAGACTCCTCTGCAGGCAGGAGAGAAGCTCATGGGCAAAAGATTAGAGGTGGCAACAGAAGGACACCTCGACGAAGGAACTCACCTGAGACACCCAGGGGAGGTGCCATTCACTCCAGAGGAAGGCCAAGATGTCAGATGAGGACACAAGATGACACTCGGGTTTTTTCCCCCTTGGGGGAGGGTATGCTAGGTCCCAAAAATGAATGGAAACTCGAAGCCTAAAGAGAGGACTCCGGGAGGAAACGGCGAGAGAAGGGAATGGGACACAGTCCTCACAGGGAAGATGTGCCCCCATAAGGCCAGCGCACTGCAGCAAGCAAGCAAGATGCAAAGCAGGAGCACGCTTCCCCACGCCTGCCTCTCTTCTGGTGCCCTCCCCACCACCCAGCTGTGGGCACTGACTCGCACTCTCGGGGGGAAAACAACGGATGAGGTAGAGCTGCATCAGAGCCAAGTGCGTGATCCTTCCAGGGGATGCGGGAGATGCACCGGCTTCTGGTAAGCATCCAAACGGATCCCTGAGCAGAGAGAACTGACCAGTGGACAGCTCTTCAGCCTAAGAGCACCATGAGGCTGATTCCCCAGGTTCGCTACCCACTCACCCTCTCCTCACTGCCCCCGGCGTCCTAGACAACAGCCAGAGACCCCCTAGTCACTCTTCCTTTAAGCCCTGGTGAGTTCTCTTGGGTATTCATATTCTTGCTGAAAAGTTGGTTAAACTCGGGGAAATAAAGTTTAAAATCAATCAGTGTTCATTCCAGTATATGCCGGGGGGGGGGGGGGGGGGGGGGGGGGGGGGGGGGGGGGGAGCCAAGGTCTCCTCGCAGTCCAGACCATGCCTTCCTGCGGTGAGAGTGTGCAGAGACGCGGGAAAGCCAGCCCTGCCTGGAACCCTTAGTAATTACTACGGGAACATGTCAGATGCCAGGAGGCTGGGGAGACAGCTTAATTAGGTGCCATCGCTGACAGTTCTGATTGGGAAATTGAGGACACAGTAACTGGGTGCCATTCAGACAACCATCTCCTCCTCCTGTGAAGACACAGTGAGGGCCTCTTCTTTTGCCTACAACACGCAGGAGAGCTATAATTATGCAACGTCAGACCGCAGCTGGGCGTGCTATTTTGGATTTCATATTTTCCGGGGGAGTTTACAACCGAAGAGATGAAGTGCCGCCCCTCTCGAGCGGCGTCTGCATTTAAGGCACTCGAGGCCCCGTGACACTGTACGGTCCTAATTCCACTCCCCACGTGGACGAGAGGGCCGCCAGCCGGAATTGGACGCGGCGCAGAGCCGTGGGGCCCCTGCGCTGGTTTCCTACGGCTGCCATAACAACGGGCCACAAGCGGCCTGTTTCAGCCGCCGACCTGTGTTGCCTCTTATGGTTCTGGAGGCTAGAAGTCCAAGACCAAGGTGTCGGCAGGGCTGTTTGGTTCTAAGGGCTGTAAGGGAGCATCTGTCCATGCCTCTCCCCAGCTCCTGGTGGTTTGGGGGCGATCTCCCCCATTCCTCGCCTTGCAGATGCCTCGTCCCCATCTCTGCCTTCTCCACACGGCATTCTCCCTGTGTGTGTGCCTATCTCTGTGTCCCAAGGTCCCCTTTTTATTATTTTTATTTTTTATTTTTTGCATTCATCTTCAGATAGAGTGGGAGGGAGAGAGGGGGGAAGAGAGAGAGAGAAACATCAATCTGAGAGAGACACATGAAGTGGCCTCCACTCACACAACCCCAACCGGGGCCGGGGACAAACTGCAACCGAGGCACGTGCCCCAGCGGGAACCGAACCCGGGACTCTCTGGTCCACGGGCCAACGCTCTTACCGCTGAGCCAAACTGGCCAGGGCCCAAGGTCCCCTTTTTATAAGGATGTCGTCATATTGGATTAGGCCTTATCCTGACTTGACCATCTGCAGAGACCCTCGTTCCCACTAAGGTCACCTTCACAGGTACCGGTGGGTTAGGACTTCAACATCTTTTTAGGGGACAGGATTCAACTCATAACTCCCTGGTTCCAACAACATCTCATCTGGATGCCGTCTGTGGGGGAAAAAGAGAAAAGTGAGCTTCTCTGATCGACAAGAGGGTGCAAAGTCCCTGTCCGTCTTCTCAGTGAGCACCCCTGCAGTCTTCAAGAGGGCTCCGCCCAGCACATTTTCACTTTCCCTGGTCTTAGAGCAACAAAATTGCAACTTGAATATATTTTACCTCTCTGTTTTTTTAATGGACATGTGTCAAAGATTTCTCAAACTACTTGATAAGAGAACCAGTAAGGTATCACAACCAGTCAAAGGAGCAAAGAACACATATGAAGGCAATCTGAATGCTGAAACGAATTTACAAATAAATGCAAAACTGGCCATTATCCGCAGTGCAATAACCAGCTGCCTCTCCACCGGACAAAATTCACGGGGGGAATTCACTGCATTGCTCTCAGTTTTCTGCAAGGGGCAGGGTTACAGGAAAGCTCAGAGGCCATGGAAGGTGCAGATGCCCGGGGAGGGCACACTAGACATGACACCCAGTAGTCTTTTTTTGCCCATTTCAAAGTTTTTCACAATTTTTTCCTGTTAGAATATATGTCTCCCAGGTGGTGGGACCACCTGCTAATACATCATCAGTCATCAAAGGAGTTTACATCCTTTGTGGGAATGGGGGGGAGGGCTGCTGGTTGGAGAAGGGGGCGTCCTCCTTCAGGTCTCAAGAACTGTTAGGAGAGCCCTCCTCGCCACCTCACCCCCTGCTGCTCCCCAGGCCCAGCAGCAAGGAAACAGGGATCCTCTGTGTTTACAGCGTCCTCAGCTCCTCCTGGGAGACCAGGCTTTCTGGGTGGCAGCACCAAGCTTTCCCCTCCCATCCTTTGCCTCCACTGCCCAGTTCTTCCCATGCCCTGGCTCCAACCCCACCAGCTTTTCTCTCCCCCTCCAGTATACACCTCGCTGGTCAGCCCAGCCCTGGGCAGGCACTCAGCCACTTCCCCAAACTGGAAGTGCACCAGTCTCAAGATCCACCTGGTTCTGTCCTCCCTGGGGTGCGTCCCCGCCACCCTGAGCCTTCAAGTTACAAGTTTGAGACCAGAGACGAGACTCCAACTTTTCTAATTCACTCCGTGGCTTTGTGACCTAAGGGACATCATTTCCCTGGGTTTCCACTTCCATCCTCCTAAACCCCAGCACGACTGTGAGTATTAAGAAGTATAGCGAATGCTGTGGTCTTCCATCCAGATCCCTCTGGGACCTAGGACTGGGACACTCATTCCCCCAGCTCCGGGCACAGCCACTGCTTGAAAATGGCCCTATTCCAAAGAGAGCCGCTTCACCCCAGGTTATGGCCCTTCTCTGGGAGCAGCCTACGTGCAATGACTGGTCCAGGTGGGGGTACAAAGTCCCAGCCTGCTTGCCTCAATCTGGACAGACTCTGAAGGGCCACCCAGTTTCAATGCTCCCCCTGTGGGGTCAGCTGGGCTCTCTGTTGCAACTAAATCACAGTTCCACTCCTCCTCTGCCCCGTCTTTCACTCCCTAACACACTCCCTTGGGTGTATTTGCAAGGTCACTATGCAATAAATTTTGCACAAAAGCCTTAGAGTCTGTTTCCTTGGGAACACGATCCTGCAACAATGAGACAATGCTGGACATACAACAGGGGCTCAAATGTGCCACTAGCAGGTTATGTGACCTTCATCAGGTCCCTTCTCTATGGCCTCAGTCAGAAAACTAAGTCCCTAAAATGAGGGCATCAGGCCAACTGGGCACTGGGCTTCTTTTGAGCAGCAACATACTGATAGTTCACTGAATCCACAAACCACAGAGGGATGGGTGTGTGCTTGGGAGACAGACACCGGCCCCACCGCTGCCCTGGCGTCCCAAGCATGCAATTCCACACGGATGCCGTTATGAGAAAAAAGTGGAGCCAGCCTTGGTAAACCAGAGCGGGGGCGCAGGGCCATGGCTCGTTTTCTGCCTCCTCCAATGGAAATTCCACAGGACAGGGTGGGAGGAGGGATGCCCCGAGCAAGGTAAACCAGCCTGAGATTGTTTCCCTTCCACATCCGCAGGCCTCCCGAAACTGATATCCCTGGGAAAGGCTGGCATCTTACAGAGTTACATTCTCCCGTAGGTCAGCGTCATCCTCAGCCAGGGAGCCGCACAGCAGCAGCTACACTGGGGATGAAGTTTCAGTCGCTTTGGGGGTGATTGCCTCTTGCTCAGTAATGCCCAGAAGCAGAAGTACATGGTGCAGCCCTCAATCCCTTGAGAAGGGTACAGTGTGGTCCCCAAAATTCACATTTCTCAGTCCTGCTTGAGATTGAGAGAGACCTTGGGGACCCGAGAGCCCATAAACACTGGTAGAACTGTAATACACACACACACACACACACACACACACACACACACTCTCACACACTCACACACATGCACTCACACACACACTCACACATGCACACACTTACACATGCACACACTCATACACACACACTCTCGCACACACACACATGCACTCACACACACTCACACACACTCACACATGCATACACTCATACACTCACTCTCACACTCACACATACACTCGCACACGCACCCACACACACGCACTCATACACACACACATGCACACACGTACACACACACATACACACTCACACACTCTCACACATGCACACACACACTCTTACAGTCACTCATACTCACACTCTCACTCTCACACACACTCATACATGCACACACTCACACTCACACATACACTCACACACGCACTCACACGCACACACTCACACATGCACAAATTCTCACACACACACTTCCCATCACTACCTGACTGAGATTCTTGCCACTTTCTGCCCAAGGAAACATACACAACTCCAGCTTACATAGATCTCCTTATTAGCTCTGAGACTTCGGGCAAATAAAATGTCCCAAGGCTCAGGACTTTTCACCTCTAAAATAAGGATGAGTATTAGAGTGAGTACCACAAGTTGCTATAATAAGTAAACTCCAAAAATCTCATTGGCTGAGCACAATAAAAATGTATTTATCTTGTGCTTGACGTATAAAACGGGTGTCACTGAACAGCAGCTGTCCTCCAAAGAGCAAATCAAAAGCCAGACTGCTTCAGCTGCTGTTCCCTCAGCTTGCTATTCCCTCAGCTTGCTGCTCCCTCAGCTTGCTGCTCCCTCAGCTTGCTGCTCCCTCAGCTTGCTGTTCCCTCAGCTTGCTGTTCCCTCAGCTTGCTGCTCCCTCAGCTTGCTGCTCCCTCAGCTTGCTGCTCCCTCAGCTTGCTGTTCCCTCAGCTTGCTGCTCCCTCAGCTTGCTGCTCCCTCAGCTTGCTGTTCCCTCAGCTTGCTGTTCCCTCAGCTTGCTGCTCCCTCAGCTTGCTGTTCCCTCAGCTTGCTGTTCCCTCATCTTGCTGTTCCCTCAGCTTGCTGTTCCCACATCAGCTGCTGTTCCTTCATCAGCTGCTGTTCCCTCATCTTGCTGCTCCCTCAGCTTGCTGTTCCCTCAGCTTGCTCTTCCCTCATCTTGCTGTTCCCTCAGCTTGCTGTTCCCACATCAGCATGTTGACTTCACCGGGCGGAGGAAGACGAGAGAACAGGAGGGGCTGAGATGCGGGAGGAGCACAGAGGCAGGCCTACAAGTAATCAAAACTCAGTCAGAGCACTGTGCCTACCCGCAGAGCCCTCTGTCTGGGAAACGGGTTTATCTGTGTGCCCCAACGGGAGCCAGCCAGTCCCTGCCGCGGGATGCTAACCTGGTAGGATTGCTGCGAGATGAAATAAGGTGATAAGCTCCCTAGGTTCACAGGGACTGCTCAGCAGATACTGATGTTTGCTGATAGAATAGCACAGGGCACTCAACTCGCCCCTGACAACTGGCTGGGGTGCTGCGTCAGACATGGGGCCTGAGCAGGGAGGGTGACTCTGCCTCACTTGGGCCCAAACCATACCCACGCTAGGCTCAGAATGATGAACTCCAGCTCACACTTCCGCTGACTCCTTGGGGAGAGGGAGGTGGTGGGCATTGGTTCTGAGTTAGGAGGAGGCCGTGACATGGCATTTCAACTCCATTCAAACGCTCTCACTACCACGCTGCGACGGGTCTTCTCAGCAAGCACCAGAAGGCCCGCGTGACTGGCGCCACAGCAAAGCAAGGACTGCCAGTCAGCCTAGAAGGATGTGTGTCCTCCTGCCGCTTTGACATTGGCCCCGCTCCTTGAGAAATGATAACCTTGGCCTTATTTTTCCAGAGATACATTTGCCTCTTTTCTTCCTTATTTTAGAAGGTCTACATATCATATCAAATGCCTTTGCCTAAGACATTTGGGACAAAGGCTTCATGCTCAAATTTCTTCTCTCTTGACCTCCAAATTTCTCTCTTAATAGTAGAACAGAGGAAAGGGGTTGTATTAATGCCAACATAGGGGGAAATAAAAACAGCCATTACTTGATACCCCCAAATGCTACATTCCCCACATACACACACACACACACACACGCACATACCTACACACACACCTATACATACACACACACCTACACATACACATGCACCTACACACACACACACATACACACACACGTGTACCTACACACACACACCCCTGTACACATATACACACATGTGCACCTACATACACACACCCCTACACACACACACCTACACACACATCTACACACACACACCTACACACACATCTACACACACCTATACACACACACGTGCACCTACACACACACCCCTACACACACACATAGCTACACAGACACACACATACACACACACACAAGCAACAGCAGCATTCATCATTTTGGCTTGGGGGCTTGGGACAGAAGAGAGATGGGAAAGACAGGAAGCGGGACAAAGGAAGGTGAAGCATGATGTAAGTGGGAGGGAGGGTACGCAGAAGTCCTTGGGCTCTGCTTGCTGTGAATGGTTGCCCCACCCGCAGGTCGCTCTAGTTCTAACAATCTAGGTTTCTTACCCGATAAGCACATTAGAGCAAATAATTCTCTGGACTTGAAAATACAGGAAAATCAAGGAATAAAATTATTTTGTGACAAAAATGCATCGGTCTTTTGGAAAATATTGGTTCACTGGCTTATACAGATCTTCCAAATGCTGGCTCATGTTATTACATGATATCAACAAATCTGTTTGTTATTATTACTACCTGTCACAGCAGAAAATTCGTTAAGTATTAAGAAACTGTCACGCTCATTGTGACAGAAACAAGCTTTCCAAAATTCTGATTTTTCTCTTGAAAACTTGTATTTTGATCATTGGTAACAAATACTGTCAGTTGTTTGTCTTGAAGTCATTCTGTTCTTTTTCAGGGAAATATCTACCAAATGCCCTATTCTGAATAACCAGTCTGCCGGTCAATCATCCTTTAAATAAAAATATTTCATTTTCAAAAAGTGATTAACTGAGCTCTTGACTAAAACACACAAGACAACCATCATACTCAGAATGCAGAAAAGGTAGTTCAGGTATACTTCCTGAAAAAGGCAAATAACATCTTCATGTTATTATAAAACAGTTTGACTCCCAAGACCCCTGAAGGGTCATGGGGACTTTCAGGGATCCTCAGAGCACAGTTTTGAACAGCTTTAAAGATCAAGCTGAAGTCCGCCCCATCGTCCACCACTCCCCCCAGCACAGCCACCACCTGCTAGCCTCCAAAGTAACCACAATTATAGGATTGGTGCAGTATCCTTAAGACTTTTACATGCAACTATGTCCACTGAAAATCTATAGATTATCTGTTATTTTCACACAATCATGCATTGTTTTCATTGATCTTTAAGAGAGGGAGGGAGGGGGAGGGGAGAGAGAGAGAGACAGAAGAGAGAGAGAGAGAGAGAGGGAGAGAGAGACACACACAGAGAAAGAGAGAGAGAGAGAGAGAGAGAGAGAGAGAGAGAGAGATTGGTTGCCTCCCGCAGGACCCCAACCAGGGCCAGGGACCAAACCGCAACTGAGGTACATGCCCTTGACCGGAAATTGAATCCGCGACCCTTTGGTCCATGGGCCAACACTCCAACTGCTCAGTCAAACCAGCCAAGGTTGTACTACCCTATTTTATTTATCCAGTCCTCTATTCAAAGATATTTTTTCATTTTTCTTTTGAAAGTATGAGTCTTACTTTGACTTGTTTATATTTTTTAAGCAGTGCAGTTTGGACTGCATCATGAAATGTTCCGTACGTATAAAAGGCTATCTATAATATGCCTGTGATATAACGAACAACACACGTGTGGAGCCCCAGGACAAGGGTGCACTCACACCCCGAAGGAGCCTCACGTCTGGCCGGGCTGGTGCAGACTGGCGGCTGGGTCCGGTTTCTCGCTCATGAGCTCTGGCAGAGCTTTGCGTGCCCGTGAAGACTTGAAAAGACATCATTCTTAAAGGTTGAGATGAAACTTGTTATTTTACTCAAGGACCGGCCCCCTTTTCTGGGACTAAAAGATACACAAAGTTTCCTTGTTTCCCTAAGGCCGGGATCAGGTCAGAAAGAGAGGTCATGTTGCCCTCTTTGCTCTCGGCACAGGAAAGCACAATGATTTTTTTTAATACCTCTAACATTTCTGAGGTCCCTGGGGTGCACTGGGACCAACAGGTGAAGGCCTTCTTTGACAGTTATGTGAACTTTCAGCATTTTTTATTCTTAAAAAGCGGTTACTATGCAGTAGTTGCTTTTAAAACTTTTTTGCAGATTCTTAAAAGGGGGAGGATGTTCTGAGGTTGGAGTTGAGGTTCAGAGGAATGACCATGGACTTTGGGGTGGGTCGGTGACGAGGACAACTTGCAGCTCTATCTCTTGGTAGTTGAGGGATCAGGCCTCTGAACTCCACTCTCTGCATTTGTTACAAGGGGCACAATTGTCCGGCTGGTGTGGCTCAGTGGATTGAGTGTCATCCCATGGATTGAGGGATCCCAGTTCGATTCCTGGTCAGGGCACATGCCTGAGTTTCTGGCTCAGTCCCCGGTGGGGAGCATGCAGGAGGCAGCCAGTCGATGTTTCTATTTCTCTCTCCCTCCTCTCTCTCTAAAAAAATCAATAAAAACATATTTTTTAAAAGGGGGGCACACACCTCATACCATCACTGTGTCACCCAAGGCAACGTGGGCAGAGTGCCTGGCATGATCTCAGTGCACAATAAGTAACCGCTATGGATGTTTCTTCGTCAGCCATGGGAATTATATCATAACTTTCTAGTGGATTATTTTAATTATCAGAATTATTATGGATTTGACTTGAATCTATGATTCTGAGAACGTTTTATAAATACAACTTGACTCTTCATTCCTCCTTAGTGCCATTCAAACTAAACTTTCTGCGATCCGTTTCCACCCCCATCACCCCACAGGACTTCTCTGTCCCAAGAGCCATGACTTTCCCGTGGCCGAACCCAGCGGCACCTCTGTGTCCTCATCATATCTGACCTTGCCACAGCACTGCTATCATTGACAACTATATCTTGAGACTCTGCCCTCCTCGGCTTCAGTGACCCTCCTTTCTTTCCCAAGTTCCCACGCAGCAACATCCTCCAAGGACGCCTAACTGGCAGTATTCCTCGGGCTTGGTCTTCAGCCCTCATCTCTTCTCACTTTTCATTTCTCTCCCTGAGTGATTCCATTTGCTCGCACGTACAGATAAGACCCATATCTCCGTCTCCAGACCTGGCCTCTTGCTGCACTTCAGCTTCTGTTTTCTAACTGTCTAATGAACTCCTCCACACTGCCGTCCCTCAGCCATCTTAGAGTCAGTAGGATCAAAACATCCAAACTCTCCCTGGTCTACCCTAGTTCTCCCCTGCCTGGTTCACGCCTCTCCTCACTGACCTCCCTGTCTCTAGTCCAGTGTCCTTCACATCCGTTCTCCAATATGCATCCAGGGTGATCTTTCTAAAACACTCACACACACACATAGAGCTGATAAAGGATTGCCAGTTAGGTATGACCATACAAGTTATCCGCCAAACAGAGACACTTTTGATAGCGGAAGTGTGTGCAATGAATAATTATACAGGAACAACAGAGAAACCCTAGCTCTATGTCACGTATTGTGCTAAGTGCTTCATATACTCAACAGATTTACCAGGTAACTATTATTGCCACCCGCTCACAGATGAGGAAATTGAGGCTGGCAGAGATTAACTGGCTTTCCCATAAGCCCACAGCTTAACTCCCACAATTTGTGTGATCCTAGAGCTCATACTCTTAACCACTTCGCTATACTGATCATTATCATCTTCTTATTTTAAAAAAATGTGTTAGGCATGGTCTGACATGGTCCCCACCTTCTCTCTGACCTCTCCTCCATAGGCCTCCAACCCTTACTGCAGTTGGACACACCACCGGCTGCTTCTCACCTCAGTACATTGGTTATTTATTTTTCCCACATTTTTCTCCCATATTCTAACCTAATTCCTCATAGTCCATCAAACAGCTCACAAGTCACCTCTCCAGGTTAGAAGCCCCTTCAGTGGGTTCCCGCAGCACCGTGTGTATGTATGAGTCAGAGCATGAACTCCACTGTACTTTTCGGTGCATGGGTCGATGCTCAGCCACTGAGCCACACCAGCCGGACTCCATTGTACTTCTCTATATCCTCACTAGTGGAGTCTACCCTGGTGTCTTCTTCCAACCATTGTAGTGGAATGCTTTGTTTATTTTTCTTCAAAAGTTCCTGCTTTCTGATAAATGTATTTTAAAGCTATAATTTACCCTCTAAATACTGCATTGGCTGTGCCACATGAATTTTGACATATGATGATCCCTTTAAACCAAAGATTTGTAGGACTGTTTTGTTTTCCATGTGTTTTATTGTATGTTGGTTTTCAGCAAATGGAAGTTTATTTAACTCCTTTATTGTTACTGGTTTTTAACTTTATTGCATTATGATCACAGAACATAGTCTGCATGATACTGACTCTTTGGAATAAACTGGACCTTTTTCTATGGCCTAGGACATGGCCAATTTTAATAAACATACAATGCATGATCACAATCTAGCTATTCTATTTGTCAGATATAAAGTGTGTACGTATCTCTTTTCGGGCTTATTAGTCATATTATTTAAATCTTTTGTAGCTTTGCTTATTTTAAGTCAGCTCTGTCGGTTGGTATCCCATACAATTTTAATTGTATTAAAATTTCCAACTACCTTATTCAAAATTGTATTCCCAGCATTTGCAGGCACTGGACACAATACAGTTTGTAGCTGAACAAATAAAGATACACTGTGGCTTTCTAGATATCTAGGACTCACCTAACGAAACAAGCCATGTAGAACCCAGCTCAACTTTCCTTTCGCTCTGGCTCAACATGCCCTTGGCCACCACAGTGCCACTCTACCAGAGGAGAAGGGTCGCAGAGTGGCAGAGACCAGGGCCTTGGGAAGGGCCAACGCAAGAGAGGGGCACTGGTGCTTACACTTCATTACATTTGGGCGATTTATTTGTGCAAGTGCTTTCTCAGGCCTTAGCTATTTGGTTTTCTCTTCATGCCAGGACCACCAGAGAAACAAGTCAGGTTTTATTACCTCAAATCTACAGCTGAGAATGGGAAGGGCTTGATCGTACTACAGGGTCACACAGTCAATGAGAGAAAGTGATCGTTAATGATGGAAAAGCCCAGTCCTGTGTTCTTTTCGCAGAAGCATACAGAAGCCCACTCATTTCTTAAAAAAAAAATTAAAGGTCATCTTATTTTGAAATGTGTTTGAGAATTTGGTGATTTCCCTTTTAATTAATTCCTTATCACAAGGGCATGGTAAATCAATAACAAGCATTGGCAAGTATATGAAGAAAACTGCTGGTGGGAATGGAAAATGGAAAACAGTCTGGAAGTTCCTCAAAAACCTAAACATAGAGTTAACATATGACCCAGCAATTCCGCTCCTAGGCATATACCAAGAGAACTGAAAACATCTGTTCACACAGAAACTCACATACAGATGTTCATAGCAGCATATTCACGATTGCTTAAAAATGGAAACAACACAAATGTCCATCAATTGATGGATGGATGAACAAAATTGGTATATCCATATAATGGAATATTGTTCATCAAAAGGAATGAAGGACAGATGTATGCTATACCATGGATAAACTTTGAAAACATTGTGCACAGTGAAAAAAGCCAGACACAAAAGGCCACATACTGTATGATTCCATGTATACGAAATGCCTGGGATAGGAAATCCATAGAGACAGAAAGTAAGTTGGTGGTTTTCAAGGGCTGGGGAGAGGAGGAAGTGAGGAATGACTGACTGCTAATGAGTATGGGTTTCTCTCTGGGGTGACAAAAAAATTCTAGAATTAAATTGTGACAATGGTTACACAATCTTGTGTTTATACTAAAAACCAGCTAGAAGGATGAATTTTATGGCATATGAATCATATCTCGATTTTTCACAAAGGTTATGGCAAATTCAGAATCACAGACCATAGACCACAGTTTTCAATCCCAAAAGAAAATGCCCAGGAAGCAGCACGGCGCTCAAGAGTGTGGAGTTTGGGAAAAGAGGGAGCATATTTAAACTCTACCCTTACCATTATGACCTCCAGAACGTGGGAATCTTATTTGATTTCTCTAAGCATCAGTTTTCTTACCCGTAAAATAAGGAACAATATTACCTAATTCATGGGGTGGTTGTAAAGATTAAATAAAACTATCTATGTAAGACAGCTAGTACTATACCGCAGATTTAATAGGTATCAATAAATGACTGCCACTGTAATTATTACTTGTATAATTACTATTATTATTTTCACATCTTTCAGATATTTCATAGCTAGTAATATGGTTAGCATTGTTCTTTTTTGACACTTCTAAGAACAAAGAGATTGTTTCCAGTTTCTGTGAGTGTAATCTTGGGAAATTCTTTAAAAGACATGGTTGAAAGGAAAATCTATATTTAGTATACTAAGATATCTACTGTGCCTGTTCCATGAAATAAATAATAATTAGCAAAACAGCTGCTGAAAATCTTGTCACATGAATTCATTCAATACATTGTTGTAAAGGACAGTAGAAATGTTTGCCCCTTGCGCCCTCTTGTGAGATCTCAGGGGAACTACCTTTATTCAAAGTATGTGGCTGTAAGCCTTGTGATTCCAAGTTTGGGCCTCAGATCAACAGCATGGGCAACACACAACGCTTGTTAGAAATTTGGATCTTGGATTCCACCCCCTATCAGAAACTATATTTTAATACTCTCCCTGGTTGATCTTTAAGCACATTAATTTTGAGAAGTACTAGCTCAGCACATACAGTAAACTTTTTTTTTTTTAATTTAGTAAATATCCTACTGTTGAATGTTAATCACTGACCCAGAAACTGGAAATACTAAGGTAAATATAACTCTTTCTATAAAGAAATTTTGGGTTAAAAACCTGTAATAATTAGAATTAATTATGTACTTTTAAAAGGTGAGTTTTATGGTATGTGAATTACATCACAATTTAAAAAATAAAACAACTTGGCAAATTGAGAATCATAGATCACTGCTCTAAAACCCAGTTTGAAAAACTTCCAAGAAAGTAGCACAACACACAAGAGTGTGGACTCTGAAAACACGTGGGTCACACTAATTCTACCCTTCGATGCAATGAACACTCCAGCAGAGTTACATGCAAAGTCCAGAGGTACAGAGAGGACAGCTAACTCTGATTGGAAGAACTGGAGGAAGGTTCTAGGAGAAGGCGGTATTTGAGGTGGACCTTCGTACGTAGGGCTCTCCCCGGTGGAGAGTGATGAGCAAGGAACTCCGTCTGAAGGAACGCCATGAGTGAGGAACACATACTCTAAGCACATGATGTGTGAGAGTGTCGAGTCCTTTGGTGTGTATTTCGTGGGCAGACCTCGGGGGGTTGAATTATGGGAAATTCTCACTTCTAAGGTACACATTTCTCTAAGTTTGAAAAGTTAACGATGAAAGACGAGAATAAGAAATATCTCAAATTAATTATCTAAATGCCCACCTTAGCCCAGAAAAGGAAAAACAATTGCAAAGTAAGTACAAGGGAGTAAATCATAAAAATGAGAGCAGAAATCAATGAAATAGAATATGGTCAAACAAACAAAAATCAATTATAGTATTCTCTCCACATCTGCGGGAGGGACATTCAAACTACCCCCCCCCCCCGAAATAGCAGAGAGCACCGAACCCTAGATATACTGCACACACCTGCCTATGATAGAGTTTAAATTAGACACAGTGGGAGATTAACAACAATAACTAATAATAAAACGGAGCAGTTACAACAATGCACTGTAAGAAAAGTTATGTGAGGGGGGTCTCTCAGAATATCTTATTGTACTGTCCTCACCCTTCTTCTGGTGATGATGTGAGGTGATAAATGCCTGCGTGACGAGATGAAGTGAGAGGAGTGGCGTGGGCCTGTGGCATAGCTCGGACACAGCACCGCAATACCCCAGCAGTCGATCTGACGCCCAGGATGACGTCCTGAGTGACAGCAGGTGTGGAGCAGAGCGTATACAGCCGTGGCGTGTACAGCACGGATACGCTGGACGGAGGGATGCGTCCCATCCAGGGCTGTGGGATGGAGCAGAACATCGCAAGATTTCATCACACTACTCAGAACAGCACGCTGTTTAAAACATGAGTTGTTTATTTCTGGAATTTTTCATTTTATATTTTCAGACCGTGGTAGACCTCAGGTAACTGAAACCGCAGACAATGAAACCATGGACAAGGGGAGACGACTGTAAACCAAAAGCTAATTCCCTGGGTGGGAAAAATAAATAAAATTGACAAGCCCTTATCCAGACTGATCAAGTGAAAAAGAGAGAAAACACAATTGCCAGTATCAGAAATGGAACAGGGACACCGCTATCAAGTTTACAGTCATTTCGGGGACAATAAGATAATGTTACGAAAAGAGTTTCACCAATAAATTCAACAACTTAGATGAAATGGACAAATTTCTTGAAAGATACAAATTAACAAAAATGACTCAAGAAGAAACAAGAAGTTTGAGTATCCCCGTCTCTATTAAAGAAAGTAAATGTTTGAGTTAAAACCCTCTGAAAAAGTAACCCCCCAACCTTTGTCAAAGAAACCTTCTGACAACGGTATCTTTACCGATAAACTCTATCGAGCATTTAAGGAAGAAATAATACCAGTTCTATGCAAACTCTTCCAGAGAAGAGAGGAAGGGGAACAACTCGTTTTATGAGACCAACATAAGCACAATACTTAAACCAGGCAGACACAACAGCAAGAAATAAAACACAGAAACCAATATCCTTCATAACATAAACGCGAAAATTGGTAACAACGTTTTAGCAAATCAAGTCAGGCAATGTATAAAAGGATAACACATCATGGACCAAGTGTTTGAATAGTTAACATTTGAAATTCAGTTATTAAATTTTACCATATTAACAGATCAAAGGAGAAAAGCTAGATGATTTTCTCAATAGATGCAGAAAAGCACTCGCCAGAACATCAATTTCGTATCAAGTCAAGCAGACACAGACGCAGCAGTTCACTCCCAGGCATCCCCCAAGAGACATTAAAACATGTGTCTGTGCCCTGGCAGGTTTGGCTCAGCAGTCAGAGCATCGGCCCTCGTACCAAAGGGTCGAGAGTTTGATTCCCGGTCAAGGGCACATCCCCAGCCCTGGTCGGGGTCATGCAGGAGGCAACCAATCTGTGTGTCTCTCTCACATCAATGTTTTTTCTCTCTCTCTCCCTTCTTCCCTTCCACTCTATCTAAACATCAATGGGAAAATGTCCTCAGGTGAGGATTAACAACAAAAAATGTCTACACAAAGACTAGTATGCAAATGTTCACAGAAATTTTATTCATACTAATCAAAAAGTAGAAATAATTTGCCCTGGCCGGTTTGGCTCAGCGGTTAGAGAGTCGGCCTGCGGTCCGGAGAGACCCGGGTTCAGTTCCCGCTAAGGGCATGTACTTGGGTTGCAGTTTGTCCCTGGCCCTGGCTAGTCGTGCGGGTGGCAGCCACTCGATGTGTCCCTTTCACGTCGATGTTTCTCTCTCTCTCTCTCTTCCTCTCTCTCTCCCTCCCACTCTATCTGAACAACAACAACAACAAAAAAGTAGAGATAATTCAAATGTCCATTAACGAGGGAAGGGAGAAACAAAGAGTAACATTTCCATACAACTGAAAACTACTCGGCAGCAATGAGAACGGCTATGATCCATGCAGTGTCAGGGATGAATGTCCACATTCCTCTACTGAGGGAAAGAAGCCAGACATGAAAGAGCACATACTATATATATATATATATATATATATATATATATATATATATATATATATATATATATATATATTTTTTTTTTTTTTTTTTTATCCTCACCTGAGGACATTTTTGCATTTATCTTCAGATAGAGCAGGAGGGAGAGAGGGAGGAAGAGAGAGAGAGAGACATCAACATGAGAGAGACACATCGAGTGGTTGCCACCCACACAACCCCAACCGGGGCCGGGGACAAACTGCAACCGAGGTACGTGCCCTTAGCGGGAACCGAACCTGGGTCTCTCTGGTCCGCGGGCTGACGCTCTAACTGCTGAGCCAAACCAGCCAGGGCAAAGAGCACATACTATATTATTTCATTTATATGAAATGATAAGAAGGACAAGTTTAATCTCTTGTGACAGAAAGCAGATGAGTGGATGCCTAGGACCAAGGGTAGGTGGGAAAATTGAGAAAGGACACGGGACATTTTAGGATGATGAAAATATTCTATATATTGATTGTGATACCGATTATACAGGTGTATAAATATGTCAAAGGTCACCAAATATACCCATAGAATGGGCGCCTTTCAATATGTGTTATACCGCAATAAAATTGTTTTGTTCTGTTTTCCCAAAGCACATTCATGGAGGTGTTCACTGGAGCAAAAGGGACTGCCCTGGGAGGCTCTCACAGTCAGTTGCTGGGTGTCCGTTTGAACTGGACCACGGAATGTTCCGGCGTCGCTGATGAGGTCAGAGGAGCCCGGTGACAGTTTGAATCCTAACAGTCACACCGGTGCAGGGGCACGGCCAGGACCTGCTCGTGCTGCCAGTTCAGTGAGAACGTGAAGGTCTCGAAGCACTGGAGGCCCTTGATTTAGACTTCTGAACTTGGGCCATCCTCGGTAGTCCCCAGGGAAGCAAGACCCGCCTGGCTTCATGGACAAGCGCATCGAGACTCCATGACTTTTCCAGGAACCCCCTGGTGCTGGTGCTGGCCCTCGGTGAAGAGGGACAAAAGGAGAAGCGTCCGGAGGTAAGGAGGACATGGCCTTGAGAGCTGAGAGTTCGGTCTGGCGGCGCAAAGCCACCCAGGCCGACTGTGTGTCCCCCAGGGAGGAAGACGTGAGAACCAGAGGGTCCTTCCTGCTGCGGCACAGCCAAGCAGGACAGACCAGGGGACGAGGTTCATGCTCACAGGTCTCAGCCGTGCCTGGAAGAGAAATTACAGATAGGGACGTGCACCAGAGGCTTTCAGACTCCAAGCCCAGGGGGAATCTTTATCTAGACCTTACACTCTTCCTAGGTAACCTCAGTAACCACCCAACCGCTTCCAGCGTCACCAGCCCCTTGCTCCGGGTGGGGCGTGGGAGCCACGGGTGCTCAACCCCCCGTTACTGCTGACTTCCCCCGTGCAGGCCCTGCTGATGTCATCAGCATCAAGAGGCAACTCTAACCTGGGCAATCACAAGGGCTGGTCAGGCCATCTGCCCTTAGCCAGGACCCCTGGTCGTAGTCCACCCGTGTCCTCGGTTCTCTTCACTTCCGTGGTCATGAGAAAGCCAAAACTTCACAACCAAACACTTTTCATGTACTTACTACTAAAACCTAACAGATGTCTGTGTCGTGATCCTATGGACTGACCTTATGACTGATATGTTCTTCAAATACATCAACAGCGGCTAGTAGTTACAAAACACTTCCACTGTCCCCAAAACTGTGCTAAGTGTTTGAAACGCATGATTTCAGTTCATCCCCACAACCTTCCGTGCGGTGGTCAGCATTACCCCCATTTCACAGATAAGCAAACTGGGGCCCTTAGACTTTGGGTTACTTGCCCAACTAGTAAATAATAGAGGAGCGATCCAAACCCAGGTCTATTGTTCTCATTATTAGTCCCACCCCCGCCCCGCCCCCGTCATCACTGGTTATAAAGCAGAGGGGAAGCTTTTCTCGCAGCCCCTATGCTGGGGGTGACTGAGACACGTGTCTGCTGTTAACACACAGTCAGACCAGCGTCCTCCTCTGGGCGGACAATGCGGCCCTTCCCTTGAGGTCCAAGCGGGGTCTTAAGAAACAGCTTAGCCTGGTAAGGAGTCACTGCCGGAGAGAAGGGGAATGAGTCCTCTGGTGGAAACACACTGCCATTCATTATCCGTCTTTGGCTTCCTGGTGGATGGCAGAGATAATGTGTTTGCCAGGTGAGGCAAGTGTCTGGGCTTTGGTCCAGATGGCATCACCTGGGCTCAGTGCCCTAGAAGTCACACTGAGGATCCGCAGGGCAGAAGGGGACTCGGGGTCTCCTGCCTCAACCTTCCTCACCACGCTCGGATTCCTCTGCCTCCCACTGCGAAGCTGGGGCCGTCACTGGCGTGCTGCTATGCACACGTAGGAGAAAAGTCTCGAGCTCCTTCCTGGGCAGAGCCTGCACCCAATCTTCAGGCTCCCGGCGCCCATCCCGAGGCCAGATTTGGTGGGAGCAGGGAGTGGGTAGCGGAGGAACAGGATTTTTACAGCCAGGCTAATGAGGGGCGTCCTTGCTCAGAATCAGGTGGCCTGCTGAATGGTCCAAGTATAAGCCCTGAGGAAGCCAGGGAAGCTAGGGCGCTGGGGAAGGCTTCAGAGGCAGAGAGCCGTCGCCAAGGGGCAGGATTCGGGTGAGAAGGACATTCCTGGCAGACACCAGATGAAAGGTTATGCTGAATGGGGCCCAAAGGGAGGGGCTGAAGGCAGGAGAGAACCCCATGGGAGGGAGCCTGAGCACCCGAGCAGAGTGGGCCTGGATGAGAGTGTGAGGAGCAGGTAAGGAACGGGGCCATGCCCTGAGGGAAGTGCCTCCAAGGAAGACCAAACTCTCAGGGTGTGCTGGATGGAGAGGAGGGGAGAGGCTGGAAGAGGAGTCCGGTTGGGAGGTCCGATTCTGTCACCCGGGCCCAACGTGTGGGCGCCTCCCCCCCATCACCCCTCTCCCACCTGCACCAGCTGGGTGTCCTCCAGTTCAACTCAGTTCTGACATCATGCACCTGGAGATAGTGTCCCACAGGCTGGGGCTCAGTCCTACAGAACCGCCTCTCCCACCACCACCGGTTCAGACACTGATTGCAAGTCCGGGTTGTCAGCCGTGCTTCCAGCTGCCAGGCTCTAGACTGGAGGGTGCCGTGACCCCTTCCTCAGGTTCAATTAATTTGCTCAAGTGGCTCACAGAATTGAGAAATATTTTACTTACTAGTCTACCTGCCTATTATAAAAGGATCACGCTGGCTGGTTTGGCTCAGCGGTGAGAGCGTTGGCCCACCAACCAAAGAGTCACGGGTTCGATTCTGGTCAAGGACACATACCTCAGTTGCAGTTCAATCCCCGGCCCTGGTCAGGGTCATACAGGAAGCAACCAATTGATGTGTCTCTTTCATGTCAATCTCTCTCTCTCTCCCTCCCCTCCCTCCTTCTCACTCTGTCTGAAAATCAATGGAAAAATATCCTCAAGTGAGGATTAAAAATAAAATAAAAGGATCTAACCTAGGAACAGCCAAATGGAAGAGATGCACAGGGCAAGGCGTGGGGAAAATGCCCTCTCCCAAATCACATGTTCACCCACTAGACACTCCCTGAACCAGGTCCTTTTGCGTTTTTATAGAGGCTTCATTTCATAGTCACGATTGATTAAATCATTGGCCATGGGTGATGGACTCAGCCTCCAGCCTCTCTCCCCTCCTGGGAGGTGGTGGGGAGGACCTGAAAGTTCCCACCCTCCGATCACATGGCTGGTTCTCCTGGCAACCAGCCCCCATCCTTCAAAGCTTTCCAAAAGTTACTTCATCAAATGACAGAAGACATCTTTATTACTGCTGTCACTTAGGAAGTTCCCAGGGTTTTAGGAGCTCTGCACCAGCCACAGGCACAGAGTCCAAAACAAATACCTACTTCCTACTATACAGGACAATGTCTCAGGAGGCAGGTGACGTCACTGTCACCTGGTCACCGGGACCTGACACACAATCCAGCTCAGCTCCCGCTGCAGGCAGTGCGGCCGGACTTGACGCAGAATTTAACAAGATGCCGAGCTGTGAGATCTTGTCCTCGCCCTGAGGCTTTCCCCCATAAACCGGGCTGGAAGTTTGCTTTTAGAGTCACAGCGAAAGGCAGAAACATGAGAATTGACCTTGCAATCCTCACAGGCTTTGCACGTCCCTGTACCTGCCCCTGCCTAGACCAGGACCGTCACCAATGCCGTAGGGCGCCTTCAGACCAAAGGAGAGTGGCCTGTGGTTAATGCTTTCTCCCTGCCCTGTGAACATGTTGCCTAGGAGCCAGGGACCCTTCCACAGCCTCTGCTGTCACATCTCCTGTCCCTCAAGCAAGGCTCGCTGGACTTGGATGCCACTCCCCCTCCCCCTAGGGTCTCATCAGAGTTTGTCAAAGTCTTGAGCAGTGAAGGACTTGGCCCTGCCTGCCCAGAACTGAGCCTCCTAAGACTGTCACCTCCTGGGAAGGCCCCCTGGGACACTGTGCCATCCAGGAAGCCCTGAGTGGCAGAGGTGCAGAAGCCCATTAACCCGAACTTCCCAAGCAGGAGCCTGTTTCTCGGGACTCCCGGTGGTGCCTCCCCGGCTCCCAGGGTTTCCTGCTTTCCCTGAGAGTTCCTGGCAGCGGCACCTTGACCCGCAGGTGTGGGTCCCCAGGACTGTGCCTGAATTATTGGAGCCTCTTGTTGGGTGCTTACCGATGTGCACGGGCCTCCGAGAGGCAGGCTTCCCCTCCGCACTCCCCTGGGTGGCGTCACTCCCAGCGAGGCTGAGAGGTCGGGACCCTCAGCCCCAGTTTGGATGAGAGGACACTGAAGCACAGAGAGGTCCAGCTGGCTTTGTGCGTTCACAGGACTAGGAAGTGAGGGAGACGAGATTCTCTGCCTTACTCTGGAGCCCAGAGGTGCTCTGGCACTGGGCTGTCCAGACGGGGTGTGCTAGCCACTGAGGTGGCTACTTAGGTTCAAGTTTAAATTGAGTAAAATCAGCCCTGGCCGGTTTGGCTCAGCGGTAGAGCGTCGGCCCGCGGACCAATGAGTCGCAGGTTCGATTCCGGTCAAGGGCACGTACCTCGGTTGCGGGTCGGTTGCGGTTCGGTCCCCAGCCCTGGTCGTGGTCGTGCGGGAGGCAACCCCTCCATGTGTCCCTCTCACATCGATATTTCTCTCTCTCTCCCTCTCTCCCTCCCAGTCTATCTGAAGATAAATAGAAAAATATCCTCGGGTGAGGATTTTTAAAAAATTAAGTAAAATGAGGTAAAAATTGAAAATCCGCCTCCTCCATCACAATAGTCACGTTCCAAGTGCCCCATTGCCACACGCGCCTCGAGGTCCCACGTCCCCGAGGGCCGAGGGCCGGTGTGGAGCATTCTGCCCTGGTGGCACGTTCTCCCAGACAGCCTGTCCCCCAGGCCCTCGCGTCCTCACGGGGAGGGACAGAGTCGCTCCTCTCCACCCCCGCCCCAGCTCCAGACTCCCGTGCAGGAAAGTGGGGCCCTGACCAGTCTTTCTCTTCTCGCCGCCAGCTTTCCCCAGGCCCCAGGAGCGTGGCAAGAACCCCTGCCGTGGAGACACAGGTGCAGAGTTCTGCGGTTTGAGTCCTGAGAATGCGCACCGGGCCTCGGCACCTGCAGGCTGTCACCAGGACCGCAGCGAGGGGGCCCCAGCGTGGCCCCGGCAAAGGGTTCCTCTCGGTCTCAGCCCGGACACTGCTGCAGTCTCTCAGGAACTGGAGTGCCCTCCGGACCCCCAAGCTATGTTATGGCCAGTTGTCCCTGGAGATGAGGACCCTCCTGGCTTCTGTGGGGTTAGAGGCCAAGGAAGGCCCCGTTGGCATCAAGTCCTGGGTCCCTCTCGGCTTCTCCACTCTCAGACCTTGTCTCTGGAAAAGAAACTTCATGCTCCAGTTAGCTACCGGGTGGTTCCTGTCTACAAACGGACTCTGCTGAAGGAATGTGCCAGCACACGGGACCCCGAGCAAATGGAGGCCGGGCCTCCTCTCCCCTCAAAGCCACGTTCCCCGGGTGCCCAGTTCCCTCCTCTGTGAAGCGCCCGGTCTCCGCACCCAGCATGGAGGCTGGCCCCCTCCCGTCTCTGCCTCAGCAGCCTCGGCCCGTTGCCCATCCTGTTCATTTCCCGTCCAAACACAGCCTCCTGCCACCGTATTTTTTCCTGTTAACTGGGCTTCCTGCTCAGCTTGTTCTTGTGACCCTCCCGACTCAGGGATGGGGGAGGAGAGGGGCTGTCGCCTCTGCTTTCTGTCTGCATGCCAGCTGGGCCCCGATCAAGTAGAAGTCAAGGCACCAAAGTCTTCCCGGCCGGTGAAGAGCCTGCGTCCCGAGCCCCGGGCTGCCATGACTGCAGCTGGAACATCCTGACCGTGAGTCCTCTCTTCCTTGGATAGGTCTCCCCGGAGAAGCTGGCCGCAGCCTTCCCTCCAGGTTTGCTCCTCCACGGCAGACTCGGTATCAGACAGGAGGTCCCCAGTGGACGCAGCCTCCCTGCAGTAAGCTTCGCAGGAAAGCTCTCTTTCCTGTGACTCTGAGTCCCTCTCTCAGCCGGGGGCTCAGTGTGTCCCTCACCGTCTGGACTGGCAGGTGGTGGGCATGAAGGACCCTTCTCCTATGTGATGGTACCTGGAAAGCAGACAAAGGCTTGTTGGAAGAAGAGCGGGAGGAGGACGGCGTGAGGAGGAAAAGGTGGACTGCAAGGAAAAGAATTTGCAGAGCATTTGCTTAAAGCGCCACGGTCGGTCTACATCCATGACTTATGTCACTATGGAAACGGCCCCCACACACACCGATAAAAAAAAAAAAAAGTTTCATTGAAAACTTTGAAAAACGGGCAGAATTGACGAAGAGGCAATTCTCACACACATATACAGATATGCACACAAGCTCATTGAAATGTCTCAATTGCAGTTGGTTCAATTTCACTGGTAGCCAGGGACATAAAATTCAAGTAACTGTGAGAGGCCATGTCTCCCTCGTGGGACTGGCAGGAACTAAAAGTAGGGATCCTTCCCCGTGCTGGCGGGACGTTCTGTCGAGAGCTGTGAGGGCTGGAATGCTATCCCGCCAGCACAACGCTGGGCCTTATACACATGCAGACTGCAGAAGCATGAGGTACTCAGGGCAGACTGATTGACAGAAGCGAAGCAAGGGCCAGAGTGGACTGGCAGTGCCACGCCCCGACTCGCAGGCCGTGCTGTGGGTGCCCATAGACATTCTCTCCTGCGCGGTACGTTTTGCCCCACAGGCAGGAGGTGGGGGGAAGGATGTCCTCTGTCTGTGTACAGGAGAAAGACAGCCACCCCCTCCTCTCTGGACAGGAGGGGCCAAATCCTTGGCTCCTTGGAGAAGGGATGAGAAGGATCCTGGACTCTCACTGGAACCTTCTGGGATGTGAAGACACCCCTCCAAGGGCCAGAGACACCCCAGTGTCTCCGGCGTTGACAACCAAGACACATGTCCAGGTCTGGGCTTGGTCTGTTTTGAAACATAAACACACAGAAAGAGAGCAGCGCTGTGTTCCTGCCACTGTGGAAGCTTAACCTAGGGATCCACCCAGGCGTGATCGTCTGTCCCCCCTGGGCCGGTCGGAGAACCTGTCTCACTCTTTCTGCATTAGAGGAACAGCTGCAGGCCTGAGTCCCACATTAGGTGAAAAGGACAAGTGTGCTCAGGAGTGCAGGGGGACATCGCTGTCTTTCTCCTGCGCACCTGCTCAGCCTGGGGAGGCCAGGCTTTTCACGGGAGCTCGGAGAACTCCACAGGGCTGCACAGGGAAAGGCACCTTCTGGGGCTTTGCTGATACAAGTGGGAATTGCTCTAGCCCTTTGGGGAAGGAATCTGGCAAACCGATTCTGACCACACACCTTAACATTCCAGAAATGTAACAAACACAAACAAAGTGGGGGTGCAGGGGGAGTCAGAAGAACATATGTATAAGAATGCAAATTGCAGGATTGAAAGAAACGGCCACAAACAGAAAATAATCAGAATGCCTACCAGTAAGAAATGTATAAATTGCTGAAACAGTGATACATTGAGGTATTGTGCGGGGTGTTTTTAAATATGAATTGCCTTTGGGAGAGCAGAGATGGGCAAGGAAAGAGGAAGGTAAGATTTAAATGCAGCAAAATATAAATATATATATGCATAGCACAGTCTCCAAGGAAAATTTAGGATATCGAGTTCCCTCTGTGATATTACTAAAGCATACACAACTTGACTCTGTTCATGGACGAGGACTAGAACAGGATATCAACCAATGAAAATGCCTCATGTTGAGACTCGGATGTATTTATTCACTCAACAAACATATTGAATGTCTACTTTGTGCCAGGCACTGTCCTCACCTCTGCAGAGAAAACAGTGCTGGAAAATATCTTTGAACTCTCCAGCGGGGCAAATAGACAGTGACTTGTGGTCCAAATAAACGCATCTGAAAATGTCAGGTGGCAATAATTGCTACGAGGAAACGTTACACAGAAGGACCAGAGCGATGGGGCTGCTGTTTTCAACAGGGCGATGCGGGAAGGCGTCTCTGTAGAGAAGCGACCCCTGACGGGGACCTGACCCAACTGGGGAAGACACAGGTCCCTTCCCCGGCTCAGGCTTCATGGGGCGCTCAGCCCCCCCTTCATGGCATACTTCTTCACCCTTTCTCAGAGGATTCTGATGAATGGAGCCCAAAACCAAGCCCCACACTCCTCTGTGGGGTCTCACCAGCACGGGGCAGAGGCGATGCGTACCTGGCTGCCTTTCTCCCAGAAACACACACCATGGTACGTGAAGAATAAGCGTGAAAAGGAAGCCATCTGGAGTCAAGCGCTCCGGGTTCAACTCCTGGCTCTCCCACTTACTAGTTGTATGGCTTTGAGCAAATTATTTAACCTCTCTGGAACCTTCTCAGTGAAATGGAGGCTAATGATCCTCTCTATTCTCATGGAGATAAGAACTTGCAAAGGTTTAAACAATGCCTGGTACATAATAAAAAGCTCAAAATGAATAGCTCCTGTTGTCATCTCTGTGACTGCTTCGTGTTATTCTCGCGGCTGCTCCTGATGGAAGGTCAGCCCTTTCTCAGGGTGTTGACTCACACTGAACTTGTAAAATTCTGAGGGCCTGATTTAAAACCTACAGATTGTTCCCCTCTTCTCTTAGAAGGTACCTCTTCCTGGCAGGGGGAGGGGGGAAGAGGTGAAGACAGTCAGTCGTGGGTAATGGGAGTGGCGGCTTTTTAATCACGCAGTCTGAGCAGGCCTGAGGAGGCCACCTCTGAGCTGGACCAGGTGTTACCGGAGGGGGGACCTGGCCCTTGGCGGGTCTGCCCCAGGCCAGCCGGTAATGTGTGGGTTCTTGACTTCGTGCAAGAAAAATGTCACAACACGAGTCCGGGTGAATTTTAGAGGGCGTTGATTAAAGCTGGGGGCAGTGAAACAAGAAAGGGCTGGGAATAAGCCTGGGCGGGCCTGCTTTGGCTAAGAGGTCAGAGAAAAGGGGGCCTTGGGGACAGGTTCAGCGCGTTCGCCTGGGGTGAACTGCCACCGCACATTACTGCCCTGGTCGCAAGCCTCGGGGGGTCCCTTAGAGTTTAGGAGCTGCATGCCTGTGGGGGAAGGGAGGAGGGGGGCGCAGGCATGCTCCTGGGAGGGAGTATATGCCTGGGTCCTTTTTCTTGAGGCTTTTATTTCTCTCTTGCAGGCAGGAATCTTTGGGGAGGTCTCGGGAGGACTTCAGCAGAATATTCATCAGTTTTCTAGGTGTGCTCCACTGATTGGTCCCTGTCAGGGCAGGGGGTCGTTAGTCATTGCAGCTGGTCCTGGTGTCACCCACCTGGCTTTGTGGCTTTTCTGGGTCTGGGGCTGACATACAGCGGAGGCCTAGATGTTATCTCGAGGGAGGTGGCCTTCTGTGTCAGCTGTAGATGGCTCTGCCCATCTGCTCAGCTGTCTGTCTCCGTTTCCCAGTCCCCCTTGTCCTGGCTCACTGGCCGCTCTCAAAAGTAGGCAGACCAAATAGTTTCATCATTAAGGAAATGAGCTTGTATGAAGCAATAGACACCCACCTGGAAGATGCTTTTGGATTCGCTCTTAACAACCAACTCAATGAGCCCTGGCCGGTTTGGCTCAGCGGTTAGAGCGTCGGCCTGCGGTCCAGAGACACCTGGGTTCGGTTCCCGCTGAGGGCACGTACCTCGGTTGCAGTTTGTCCCCGGCCCCTGGTTGGGTCGCGCGGGAGGCAGCCACTCGATGTGTCCCTTTCACATCGATGTTTCTCTATCTCTCTCTTCCCCTCTCTCCCTCCCACTCTGTCTGAACAAAAAAATGGAAAAGTGTCCTCGGGTGAGGATTAAAAAAAAAAAAACAAAACCAACCAACTCAATGAAAAATATAAAAAGTACGTACATGTGGAATATTTGTCACGTGATGAATTAAAAATCATTTGTGTTAATGCTACCTTCTAATCTTTTATCAAAAATATCAGGGAGCGCCCTGGCCGGTTTGGCTCAGTGGTTAGAGCATCGGCCCGTGGACCAGAGAGTCCTGGGTTCGGTTCCCACTAAGGGCATGTACGTGGGTTGCAGTTTGTCCCCGGCCCCAGTTGGGGTCATGTGGGTGGCAACCACTTGATGTGTCTCTCTCACATAGATGTTTCTCTCTTCCTCTCTCTCTCCCTCCTGCTCTATCTGAAGATAAATGCAAAAATGTCCTCAGGTGAGGATAAAAAACAAAAATATCAGGGAACAATCATTTTTGGATATTATTGAATTATATGATCTTACTACAACACATTGGTTCATAATCAACAAACCTTATACTTTTTTCATGTCAGGTTTTCTAAACAAAACAAAAAAAACTCAAATTCCGGCACAACCTTATCACAGAAAAATGATTTCCTGCTTATTATTACAGTCACTCATTATCATTTTAAAACAAAGTTATGAAAAAATTATTTAGATTTTTTAAAAGAATAACTCATGAAGAATTCCCAAGAACTCCAAGAAACTCCTATTTTTGTTTTTGTTGTTAAATCCCCAAGATAAATAACTACCAGGAATTTGGAAATATTACTTTCTAGAGGGAGGAGACAGACGATATCATATGGGGAAAATGAATAGATCAGAAAATGTCAGGTTGTATTACAAGCTTTGAATTAAAATAAAGCAGGATTCAGGGCTGGACTGCGATGGGGGTTGGTCAGCAGTGAGGAGAACACACAGACAGATAAAGACAAGAACGTAGGGGACATCTGAGGAAGGCTTGGAGCAATCAAAAAGGAGGGAATGGATGGGCCAGGGACCCATGGAGGAGGTCCTGACAAACCCCACCTCAAGCGCTCTGTTTGGGAGTTGACTGCGAGGAGGGGAGGAAGGTGCATTCCAGACACCAGGACATGCATGGGTAGAGGGAGGGACACAGAAGTGGCCTGAGCATGTTTAGAAATGACAAGGAGCTGGGTGTGGCTGTAGCCCAGGAGAGTGACAGGTTGCTCTGGCTGCAGAGGGAAAACTGGGACAGGTCCAGAATGCATACCATGCTTGGGAGTCTAGCTTACAGGAAATCAAGGTCAAGTCCTGGATCTGATCTGGCTAATTCCATGGAAGAGGCCTCCTGGAGCCACAGCATGCCCGAGGGACTGAAGTCCTCCTCCCCCAAGTCCCCACCTGGATTGCAGCACACACCACAGCAGGACACAGCCCGATGTCCCTGCCTTTGCCTACACACTGTAGAGAGTCAGCTTTTACTTCCAGGCAGCATTGACAGAGATCCTAGTTGCCTACCCCAATATCCACTTCCTGTCTTTTGCAAAGTGATAGAGCTCCCAGCTTCAGCAAAGCACAGAGCTGCTTGGACTAAAAAAAAACCTTATTTCCCAGCCTCGCTCATGACTAGAGCTAAGTCCCAACAGGAGATGTAAGTGAAGAGTTGTGGGAACTTTCTCGACCATGCTTTTAGCCTCTTTCTTCCTTGGTCTCTTCCTGCTTCCCGTGAAAGAGGATGGTGGTCTGACAGCTGGAAGGTGAGCCCCTTCGCCCTGGACCAACAAGACGGTGAAGAAACAAAGAGCAATCCTGGGTCCCCACTGATTGTGCAACTGCCCTTCCAGCCTTGACTTCTCAACCTCTGACCTTTGTTTAAATGATAAATAACCTACCACGGTTGGATCACTGCCATTTTCAGTTTTCCATCATTTGCAGCCAAAGTCCTAGACAGGGAAAGGATATGCAGATTTGGGGTTCTACTCCAAAGTTGCTGCCCTTGGGGAAGAATAGTTGGTTCCCGTGAATGGAGAGTTGAGAACAGAGCCCTCCCTGGACACGGGTGTGCCAGCCGAAGCCGCCCACAGCACACCCACATTCTCAGTCCAACTGGTTATGTCTCTTTTGCAGTGTTTTATTGATTTCACAAGGACTGCCTTAGTTGCCTCTGGAAAAAAAATGTTTAGGCAGGACTGGCTTGAGAATTAGGGTTATCTTTTATGCATCCACTCTTTCAGGAGCACCTACCCTGTCGCCGTGAGAGCCGTGGTCAGAACAAGGAAAGCAGTGGATGCTCCGTGTTCTGTGCAGATCAGATCACTTGAGGAACGGTGGATTCCACGGGGGGTAGAGGGTCATGACATTGACAAACTCAAGCGTATCCAGGGGGAATCTAGGATGGGAAATGTCTGGGCCACGCCCTTAACTCACATTTTTTTAAAACTTAAGGCCTAAAGATAAGGACAATTCAGGGTATGGCAGATGTCCTATTTTGATCTAACTAGAATCCTTTGCCTCCTTATTCTGGTAACCAATTTTCCTACTTTGTAGATAAGCTGCTCCTTCCCCAGTCCTTACGATTCTGGAGGGGCTCTCATTTGCAGTACTGTGACCTCCAGCCACAGGGACAGGCACATGACCTGAATCAGACCAACCAAAGCCCTTCCCTGGGGTTTTTGTCTTTTTCCCCTTGGGGGAAAAAGGATGTGTTTGCAGAGATGGTGGTACTGATATCCCCAGCCACTTGGAAGAAGTTGAAATAAACACACAAATAGAAGACAAGCTGAGAAAGGCAGAGATGGAGTGGAAATGGAGCAAACGCAGTCGTGCGTCACTAAATGACAGGGCTACATCCTGAGAATTTGATCGTTAGGCAGTTTTGCTGTGCGAACATCACAGAGTACACTTACCCTTAAGTGAAGCACAAGGGGAAATGATGTAACCAAGAGACACGGTAAACAGACGTATGAGGCTGCTGATGGCGTAACACAGCATACTGAGTTACAGCAGACTTTTAGAAGGAGCAAGAGTACACTGTAACAAAAAGTATAGTAAATACATACACCGGTGACATGGTTGTTTATTACCATTACCAAGTATTATGTACTGTTCGTAATTGTATGCGCTGTCCTTTTGTACCACTGGCAGCGCAGTAGGCTTAATACCACCGCCACAGAACACATCATGTGTTGCACTATGACATTAAGACAGCTACAACGTCACTAGGCAATAGAAAAACTTCAGCTCCGTTATGTATGGGACCATCATCATATATACGGTCCTTCATTGGCCAAAACGTTATGTGGTGCATGACTATAGAGGAAGAAGAAAGCTACTCAGACTTACCAAAGATCTGGATTGGAAATGGCGATTTGAAGTCACTACTGCAGCCAGCCAACCATTCATCCACCCAACCATTCATCCATCCATCCATCCAACCATCCATCCATCCAACAGTCCATCTATCCATTCAATAAACACCTACTGTCTTTGCTCTGAACTTGTGTTAAGTGCTGTGTCTACAAACACAGGAGGACTTGGGCCTCGTCTTTAACCTGAGGAAATATGAAGGTCTTCAGAGGGAGGCAGGTAGATAATCAAAACAATACCACATGCCCGGCCGGTGTGGCTCAGTGGTTGAGTGTCGACCCAGGCACCAAGAGGTCGCCAGTTCAATTCTTGGTCAGGGCACATGGTCAGGTTGTGGGCCCGATCCCCAGTGGGGGGCATGCAGGAGGTGGCCAATCGATGTTCTCTCTCGTCGATGTTTCTATCTCTCTTCCTCTCCCTTTCTCTCTCTAAAATCAATAAAAGATTTTAAAAAACAAAACAATACCACAGAGGGTCAGAAGTGCTGGAGCAAAAGCGTGTGTCTCACTCAATGACACCATGACAGCAGTAATAGGGAGAAGAGGATGGCGGTGTGTTAAACATCAGTGCAGAGTAGAGGAGATACCTGAGGAAGACAGGAAGGAGGTGCTGGGCCGGCAAAAGGCAGATGGGGTAGAGACAGGAGGTTAGGACAAAGAGCACCGAGGCATGGACCACCATTGGCCTTTTGAGCAATTAAGTGGTAGAGATTGCTAAATTGTGAGGTAAGACTGAGGTCAGGGGTTCCGCAGACCCCGTGTAACTAGATAAGGGACTGGAGCCCATCGAAGGATTACAATCAGGCAAGAAATCTAACCTAAATTTAAGTTTTTAAAAGAATTTGCTAACAGTAGTATAGAGGATGGATGTGGAGATGGCATCTTTTTTTTTTTAATTTATTTTTTTATTGATTCTTAGAAAGAGAGGAAGGGAGAGGGAAAGAGAGAGAGAAACATCGATGAGAGAGAACATAGATTGGCCACCTCCTGCATGCCCCCAACTGGGGGATAGGACCCACAATCTGGGCATGTGCCCTGACCTGGAATCGAACTGGCGACCTCTTGGTACATGGGTCAATGCTCAACCACTGAGCCACATTGGCCGGACAAGATGGCATCTTTTTAAGCCTACAATAAGGTATATCTGTTTTTATCAGACATATCTAATGTTTTAATGCCACAGTGAATTCCAAAGAGTTCAAAGCTCTGGAGTCAAAGGATCTCAACCGTCCATGCTCTTTCACTTGCTGGCTATGAGACCTCAAGCAGTTCATTTAACTACTTTGAGCCTCAATGTCCTCATCTGTAAAATGGGGATAAGAACCTAGTGTGTGAGGTTGTTAAAAGGATTGAATGAAATAAATCATGTGACAGCATCTAGTAGACTTCACTCGACCAAACAAATGCACAGCTTTGCTGCTTGGTTATGAAGGGTGTTTTTGTCAAGGTTATCAAAATTTATAATAATGTGTAATGTATGGAGTATAACAGGGAATTCAGAGATAACAGGGTTTTTTGAGGTGACAAGATGGACTGGATGGAGAAGGCTAGGCCTTGAATTTTAAAACAGACCCAGATGACAGAGGACCATTCATTGGGTTACAGGAAGGGGCTGGACCTACGAGTCCAAACCGGAAGATGAGTCAAAGAGAGAAGGCCGAGGCAAGAAGTAAGCGCCACAAGCCAAGGCCCAAACCAAGTCCAAGGGCCAGGTGTTTACCTGGGCAGCAGAGAGCGCGATCGGAAGTCATCCGGTGGAAACCACAGGGCAGAGATCGAAGCCACCAGGGCAGGTGGCACGAAAAGAGCTTGACAGCTGGTGCTAAGGAGCTCCCTCTACAAACACTTGGGTTTGGTCATTCGACAAACATAAATCTAGTACCAACTACATCTTAGGGCCTAGGAATACAACGTTACATAAGTGAAGGAGCTAACCACCCGACATGGGCTAGCTAATTCTAATACAGCCTGAGAAGAGGAACAGCAGAGGGCAACATGGAGTATCCCCGGGGCAACAGGCCGGGTAGCTAGTCCAAGCTAGGTTGTGTTGGGGACAATTCTGGAAAAGGCACTGACTGAGTGGAGTCCTAAAGGAAGAATCGGAGTTAGCCAGGTGCACCAGATGCACTTGGAGGGAGAGGGCATTCCAGGCAGCAGGAACAGCGTGATCGATGGCAGGGAAGCAGGAAGCGTAAGCTGTCTACGTCGCTGTGCCATAAATCAGGCATGACAGGCAGGGAGGGGTAGCTGCAGGTGACGGGAGAAGAGGCTGGAGAGGTTGACAAGAAAGCTCCCCAGGCCAGCCTCGGAAAGCTGGGACTTCATCCCGAAGGCCACAGGGAGCCATGGAGACAGGCGAGTGATAGGACAAGAAGAAGACGGCTGAAAACCAAGTTGCTGTGGCTGAGGGGACAAAGCAAGGGACTTGGGTACAGAGGAAGTGGTGGACCAGACACACAGGAACAAGGCAGGAAGCTGCATTAGGATTCTCCAAAGAAACAGAATGTATCTTTAAAAAATATTATGAGGGATTGGCTCACACAATTAGGGAGGCTGAGAAGTCTCGGACCCGCAGGTGACAAGCTAGAGACTCAGGAGAGCTGATGGATGGATGGATGGATGGATGGATGGATGGATGGATGGATGGATGGATGGACGGACAGACGGACGGGCCGATAGACAGATAGCTGGCTGGCTGCAATAGTGACTTCAAATTGCCTAAAAACCGGGAGAGCCCTGGCCGGTTTCGCTCAGCGGTTAGAGCATCGTCCTGCAGACCAGAGAGACCCAGGTTCGGTTCCCGCTAGGGGCACGTACCTCGGTTGCAGTTTGTCCCCAGCCCCGGTTGGGGTCGTGTGGGTGGCAGCCACTCGATATGTCTCTCTCATGTCGATGTTTCTCTCTCTCTCCTCCTCCCTCTCTCCCTCCCGCTCTATCTGAAGATAAATGCAAAAATATCCTCGGGTGAGGAAAAAAATTTTTAAATTAAAAAAATTAAAAATAAAAACCAGGAGAGCCCATGGTGGAAGTTCCCGTTCAAGTCTGAGTCCAAAGGCAGGAGGAGACCAGTGTCCCATGTCAAAGGTGAGCAGAGAGAGTGAATTCTCCCTTACTCCACACTTTGTTCTGTTCAGGCCTTCGGTGGACGGGATGAGGCCCATCCTCACCGGGGAAGTTTACCAATTCAAATGCTAGACTCGTTCAAAAACACCCTCACAGACACACCCAGAATAATGTTTAACAAAATGTCTGGGCACCCAGCGGCCCAGTCACGTTGGCACATGAACTATCACAGAAGCACTACCAGAATCCAGGTCCCACAACAGGGGAGCTCCAGCTTGGGGCTCGGGAGCTGAGCCTCTGGGCTCCTGCTTGGAGCAGGGCCACGTGGGGAGAGGACCAGAGCTCGGAGAGGCTGTGAGGAGTCAGGAATGGGCAACAGAGCTATTTGAAATTGTGATTAAAATATAAATCTGTATTTATCGACAGAGAAAGACAGCCACTAAATATTGTCATGTGAAAAAGGATTAAAAGGTGGCATTTCGCAACGTGTGTGAAATGACTTCATTTAAAAATGCATTGTGTGTGTGCGTGTGGGTGGATGTACACACACCTAGAGGAAAAGCTGGAAGAACAAACACAAGTATGTTAATTGCAGGTTTTCTCTGGGTGTTGGAATTCTATGTGACTTTTACTTTCTTCTTTGTATCTTTCTGAACGATCTTCTCTTTTTATTTTCACAACTGCCGTGCATTACCTTCATAATCAGAAAAATCAGTAAAGCTGTTTCCGTTTTGAGAAAAAAAAAAAATTTTAACTCCAAATGAGAATCTGACCAAGTCACCCTTGGCTTTCACTCTTAGAGGGTTCCCCCTTGATCAAGCTCCTTGACCGAGCCCACAGGGTCTGCCTCGATGGGGCTGCTACTGTGGGAATACTGGCTAGTTATTGGCCGGTGACCACTCTTCTAGAACAGCTCCTCGCCTCCTGCTGCACCAGCGCTGAGCCAGCGCGTCCCTGGACGTACCCTGCTGCTTGTCTCTGTGGTCTCAGGTCCCACCCTCCCCTTTCCCTGCTAATTCTTTTCTCTTCCTCGTGACTGATTCCTCTCCACAAGACTCAGTCCAGGCCTCTCTCCTCCCAGAAGCATATCTAGGTCTCCCGGTCTCAGTTCAGTGTCCCTTCCAGCCACACCTGATGCATATCTCTGCCAGAGCACCTCCGTACAAAACCGCGGTTGTCCGTGGGGGTGAGTGTGTCTGCCTTTCTTCATCACTGAAAGATGATCTCTTTCCTCTGTCTCTCCCCAGGGCTCTGGTCCATGGCCACACTCAAAATCTTTTGATTGACACCGGTGTCGCTCAGCGGTTAGAGCATCAGCCCGTGCACTGCAGGGTTGTGGGTTCGATTCCTGGTCAAGGGCACATACCTGGGTTGCAGGTTCAAACCCCGGCCTGGTCGGGGCATGTGCAGGAGGCAACCAATCGATGTGTCTCTCTCACATCGATGTTTCTCTTTCTCTCTCTCTCTCTCTTTCTCCCCCCACCCCCATTCCACGCTAAAAAAAATAATCAATGGAAAAAATATCCTCCAGTAAGGATTAACAAAAAAAAAAAAAAAAAAAACCCTTTTGGTTGGCTAAATGGACTCTTTGAGTGATCTGTTAGAACTGGGATCCAGGTTGTATTTTATGCTGACAGGTGACAGTGGACCGTGAAGAATTAGGAAAGGACGATGTTAATACTCTAATTCACACCAGCAGCTCTTCTCTCCTCTTTCTCTTCTTCTGGTTTGTCTCCTGCTTCCCTTCCCATGTCCCTTTCTCAAGCCTACACACACCTTCTCCTTTTCCTTTCCAGACAAGTGTTTCTCAAATTTTGGTGCACAGAACGATTGCCTGGGAAGCCTGCTAAGTGCAGATTCCCGGGCCCCAACCACAGTCCCGATTCTCAGGGCAGGAATTCCGGGACCCAAGAACCTGCATCTTATTTTTCATTTGTAAGGCAATTTGTTTAATCATTCATTCAATTATTCTGTAAACCTTTCTCTTTTTAATTTACTTTCATTTTTTATTATAGTTGACACTCAGTATTATTTTATAGTAGTTTTAGGTATATAGCCTGGTGGTTAGACATTTATAGATCTTACAAAGTGATCCCCCCATAACTCTAGTACCCACCTGTTACCATACATAGTTATTACAATGTTATTGACTATATTCCCCATGCTGTACTTGACATCCCGGTGACTACTTTGTAACTACCAATTTGTACATCTTAATCCTTTCGCCTTTTTACTTTTAAATCTTTGATCCTTCTGGAATTAATTTTGCCCCCGACCCCCCTCTTATCTGGCAACCAACCATTTGTTTTCTCTATCTATGAGTCTGTTTCTGTTTTGTTTATTTTGTTCTTTGGATTCCACATATAAGTGAAATCATGTGGTATTTGTCTTTCCCTGTCTGACTTACTTCACTGAGCATAATACCCTTTAGGTCCGTCCATATTGTCACAAATAGTAAGATTTCAAGAATCTGCATGCTAACAAGTGTACCAGATTATTCCAGTGCCACTTTGAGAAACACTAACTTACAAAATGTAGGGTTTTCCATTTAGCTTGTCGACCAACACTCGCTAAGGGAGGTGTTGGGTTACCCACAACATTCTGTTTCCCAGTCACATTTCCTGATCCTACAAACTCGACTCTCTCATTGATTCAGACCTCACACGTGTTCTGTGTGGTTTGGCGTGTGCCCTGTGGCTGAGTAATATCGTCCCAAGCCTTCAGTGCACGACTCCCAAGAGTGGTGACTTTGTCTCATTACTTATACAAGAACAATAATTATCAACATCATCCAAGCCATCATGACTGCCATTGATTTCCTGCCATGTACCAGACACTGCAAAACACTTTACTAGCATTATCTCATTTAATACAGCAATTCCAGGAGGCAGATACTATCGTATCCCCACCATCCCAACGAGGAAGCTGAGATCAGGGAGGCCACGCCCAAGGTCACAAACTTGTAAGTGGTGGAGTCGTTTGAACCCAGACTGACCTAACTGCACATCCCATGGTCTTCCCACTAAGACTCCTGATTTATTCTCCTGCCAAAAATCTCCTATAATCATAAATAGTAACAGCAATAATAATATGCTACATTACCCTTTACTTCCAAATGTATTCCAGAAGGATCAAAGGTGTAAAAGTAAAAAGCTGAAACTTAAAAAGTATTAGAAAAACTTCTGGTGCCCAGCAAGATGGATAAAGCCCACTACACCCTCCCTCCCTCCCTCTGATCTCTGCATACAACTAAAAACTATGTAGATGATATCAACAACTACCCAGAAACTCTAAAAAGTAAGCAAAAGCAGAGAGAGAAGGGGGATGAAGACGGAGCAGCAAGCGTGTCCAGGGATACGCTTTTCCCGTTTTCCCCTTCTCCCTGTGCCTCTGAACAGAAGACAAGCTCGGGAAACCGAAAGTAGACACGTTTCTGACATTGGAAGGAGGAATGAGGGCCCAAGAGAGAATTGGGTTGAAGCTCTAGAGAAGTAAACCTTCCTTTGCTTGGCAGATCTGAATTTTGAGCCCCAAAATTCATACTCACTACCAATGTTTATTGATCGAATGAATGAACGAATTATGTCGGGGGTAGGTCCGTGGAATTGTAAGGCAGCAAGCTCTTGGCTACTCTCCAAGAAAGACAGAAATTACTAAAAAGAGTATCTGCTTTCTAGTTCTTGCTTGGCCACTTATTGCCTGTGGTTCCTTGAGTAGGTTGCAAGGCTCTTTGGGACTCAGTTTTCTTATCTGTAAGATGGGTATAATGATACCTGTCCTGCCTTCCTCACAATGTTATCACGAGGACCAAATGAGATAACCTATGTGAAGGTACTTTATATGGTATTATAATAAGAGCATTCCTGTGATTCAAAAAGTATGAGAAAAGTAAATGAACTCAAGGATCAGAGTTCTGAGGTACCCTTCCTCCCAAGCAAAATGTTCTTCTAGAACTGGCAAGGAACAGCAACTGGTTTCCCTGGAACCGCATCCCTGCTCACTGAAGCCTATCGAGGACTGCGTTCTCAATATTAGCAGAGCACGCTTCATCAGGAAGAAATTCTCAGGGCACGGAACAGATTTATTTTCATTGTGAAACAGTCTGTCTGCTATGCAACAACAAATTAAGCCCTGGGTGACTATTCCCGTAAAACACGTCCTGTGCTCAGCACTGCTATTATGGGGTGGATAGACGTGGCAAAGAATCAATTAAGACTCTGACACATTAAATGGAGCTCGAAGACCTGTTTCGCAGGTTTCCCCGGAGGAAAATAATCACGTTGCATTATACGCCGGAATCTGATCGAGGCAAGATTTCTGAGTCAAGTTCTGGGCTTGACAAGACAGACTTGAGCTTTTCTAAATCATTTTTGAAGGGCTGCTCCGAGGCTTACAGCAGTCAATGTTCCATTAGTCCGACAGCATCATGGTGGAGCAAGAGGGATTACCATCGTGTGAGCACCCTCCGGAAAACTGTAAGTTCCCTTTTAAAAATCACGTACAGAAAGGGTGAGACTGGGGCAGTGTTTATATGTATGCCTATTTTGGAGTGAAAGCAGGTACAATCAGAGGGATGTTACAACTGAGTTCCTTTTTTTTATTTTTATAATAGGGCTCTCCCACCAAAAAGGGGCAGTCATTGTTTAGTCTCTGTTTCAAAGGAAGTTCTAGAATTTCAAGAAGAGCCTCTGGAAAAATGGAGAGGGTTGACAGTGGAGTGTGGGTGATGTTTGTGGTTACACTGCTGTAACTGTGTTTCTCTGACGACCAGTAGGAATGTTAATGATAAAAACAACGTGTTTTTCTGGGCTCATTCAGACATCTGTGCAAACCATCCTGGGGAACTTCTGTGCCTCAACCTGAATAAACAGAAGAGATGCTGAGGTATATTTTCAGAAATGTCACCTACCAATGAGCTGCAGCAGAAAAAGAGAAGGAGACCAAAGCGAGCCGAGCGTCAGCAATGATCCCTGTGGAGGGACAGGTTATGGCCTGTCAGCAAAATGGGCGTGTCAGGAAATGGTCTGGGGGACTCAGCTGACCTCAAATTCTGCAGGTTAATTCAAAAGCAAAGAACGAGAGAGCAAAGCCGACATCAGAGTAGATTGTAAATGTCGTGCTTTGAAGACATTTCAGAGACAGAGACAGAACAAGGACACGGCTAGGCCTGCCTCGCTTGTGTACGGAGCAGGACGATTTTGGAGGAAAAGCTGTCAGGATGCAGGAATCCGTTCAGTGAGGAAAGTCAAAATGTTTGACAATCCTCTTGGTGAAGTCAACCTGCGACATCTTTTTAAGTAGGAGGAGGTGAGAAGGTAGTTGGGGATTCCCTTTTTAATCAAGCGCGCTAGTCACTGTAATTTTTCATATACACCTTTTGTTCTTTTCTTGTTTGAGCTGCTATCTAAATCCTTAAACTTTCCTCCATTGCTTGGAAAAAAATACTTCTTTGTAGAATAATACGTTCTTGTGTATATTGATGTTTTCTTAATCCTTGTAGAACACAGGTCTCTCAGAGCTTCTGAGGGGAGCTCAAAATGTGCTGGGACCTTGAAGTCCTAGGGTCCTGCCAAGGTCCTCAGGGCTGCAGGACAGAGGGTGCCCTGCATTCTGCCCTCCCCCTTAACCCTCTCCCCTCAAACGCAGCCACACTGGGCTTTCACCTGTGAGTTCATATTAAAAAAAAAGTTTCCATTGCTTAAAGCAAACAAAAAACTTGAATATCACTGAATTATTCAACCTGTTCACAGAGAGAGGAATTTCGCTTCCCAAGAATTGTAATGAGTTCGTTGAAGACAAACCAGCAGTAGAAGCCAGGTCTGTGGCTAACTAGTTCCACTGCACTGGGCTTCCTTTCCCTTGGCTCAGAGGAGACGGTAGCATCTTCTTCGCCTTACTCACCCCGATCTCCGCTTAGCTCCACTCGTATCCAAAGCCTTAGCACATGCACCGCTTTTTCCTCAAGGATGAAACTGTATGTGATCTCTGTATAGTCGATCCAATTCCGCCAACATTTATTGAGACTGTCTCTGCTCAGCCCTGAACCAGGTTCTGTACATTCAGAGAGGAAAAAGACGCAATCCCTGCCCTCAGGTACAGTCTGCTTTACTTGAAGGCATGTTACCATTGTACTGAGAAATTATCTTGAATATATTGTATACTCTGTTATTGAAATACAAGAGAAAGGGGAGGGAAATTGTTTGATGAGTCCTCAAAACATTAACATAAAATTATGTTCCAGCAATTCCACTCCTAGGTAGGTACCCCCCCAAAATTGAAAATAGGTACTCAAACAAATATATGCACACACATTCATTATTCCCAATAGCCAAAAGGTGGAAACAATCCAAATATCCATAAACAGGTGAATGGATAAACAAATGTGGTATATCCATACAATGGAATATTATTCAGACATAAAAAGGCGGAGATTTTTAATACTGCCACCACTTGGATGAACCTCAAAAATATTATGTAAAAGAAAGTCACATATTATATGATTCCATACAAAGATCCTGGATATCCGAAACATATCCATAGAGACAGAAAGTAGACTGATGGTTGCCAGGGGCCGGGGGGGAGAGCAATGGGGAGAGACTGCTTAATACGTAGATGGTTTCCTTTGGGGCTGATGACAATGTTCTGGAACTAGATACTAGTGATGGTTGCACAACATCGTCGTAAATGTACTAAATGCCACTGAACTGCTCAGGTTAAAATGTTTAGTTTTCTGTTATGTGAGTGAGTAGAGGGCTCTGAAGAGGCCTGAAAGGTCTTCGGACGTATCCTGGGAGAAGTGGAATAGCGAATGAGGATTTTTAAGCAGGAGAATGGCTTGTTCAGATCTATGATTTAGACTGGACATTTTGAGTAGGAGGCTGACAGCAGTGGGGAGGGTCTGGACCCGTGGAAACTGGACACGCGGAGTCCCTCGATCATCATGTATGAGGGTATAAAACACCTGCCTGGCCATGTTCAGTTAAGTCATTGCAATCATCTCCCACTAAATTTGGACTCAGAAATAATAACTGGCGTGAAAAAATATCAGCCACAACTCTTTCAAAATCAATGTTTTAAAACTGTTCAAGCCCCTATGTTTGCACTAGCATTGACACCCAACAGAGTTTTTAAAGTAAAATTAACCTGCTTCCTCTTTCTCTGAAGATTACTCATAAAGATGTCTTTGAACAAATACTTCACCAAGGAAAAAAGCCTGGTTTTGATGAGAGCACATTGCAGTCCAAATATAGGTTTACAAAAGGAGCTATGATCCAAAATTAATACATTTATTCTCTCGGTCTCAATTTGGGCCACAGAATGTCAAGAAATGCCGCATGCTATAACTTTTTAAAAGTAGCCAAAGGGCCCCGGCTGGTTTGGCTCCACGGTTAGAGCGTCGGCCCGCGGACCAGAGTCCCGGGTTCGGTTCCCGCTAAGGGCACGTACCTCGGTTGCAGTTTGTCCCCAGCCCCGGTTGGGGTCGTGTGGGTGGCAGCCACTCGATGTGTCTCTCTCACATCAATGTTTCTCTCTCTCTCTTCCTCCCTCTCTCCCTCCTGCTCTATCTGAAGATAAATGCAAAATAATGTCCTTGGGTAAGGATAGAAAATAATAATAATAAAATAAATAAATAAAAGTAGCCAAAGGAACCCTGGCCGGTTTGGGTCAGTGGTTAGAGCGTCAGCCTGCAGAACAAGGCGTCCTAGGTTCGATTCTGGTCAAGGGCACATACCTCAGTTGCGGTTCAGTCCCCAGCCCTGGTCGGGGTCGTGCGGGAAGCAACCGATAGATGTGTCTCTCTCCCACCAGTGTTTCTCTCTCCCTCTCTTTTCCTCCCTCCCACTCTATCTGAAAATAAATGGAAAAATATCCTCGGGTGAGGATTTAAAAAAATAATAATAATAATAATTTAAACATAAAAGTAGCCAGTGGAATTACTTTGTACAGAGGATAAAAATTTGAATGAAACCGGAACGAAAGTCTGACCTGCTCCATATCCATCCAAGCACTAAATTCAGTGTAGACAATCGGAACCATACAGAACCTATCAAACCAAACGTTAGAGGGGAATCACAAGCTCTCTACCTTGTAGTCAGTGTGTCTGCCAGTCAGCTTCCCCGAGTCTTTCTAGAATGACCATCTGTTCTGAGGGAAACCCCAGAACTGAGGGGTGTCCCGAACTCGGGACATTCGGTGCTACCACCAGAACGTTTGAGCACCTGACCTTCACCTCCACCAAAAGCCCTTCCAAAATTCCACCTTCAATGCAGGATCGGTTTCACTTGGAAAGTAAATAAATGGCATCAGTGAAGAGGAGAGAGGAAAAGACAGGCATCGCTTGGCACCCATCATGTGGAAAGAAATACGTTGGAAGAACAAGAATGCACCTCACAGGAGCTGGCAGACTCACAACTTCAAACCTGGGCGCCGTGACAACGCTGTGGCTTGCAGGCAGGCTGCCAGGGGACGTTTTCACCTTCCAAATCACCCACTCAACAAACACCTTGAGGTCCTCCCGTTGACCAGGCTTGGGATCAAGTGTTGGGACCCAGAGACGAAGATACGCCAGCCTGGCCCCAGGAGATGCCCATGGGCTAGAGGCCACGTAGAGGAGATGTACAACCAAGTCTAACACAAGTCATTAATCATTAGAGCTCCCAGCTCTCAAGGGCCAAATATTTATATATCTTACCTGTCATTCTTACAACTACACCTCAAGGTAGGTATTATTATCCCCTCTTTTGAAATAAAAATGAAATAAAAATTGAAACGCAAAGAGGCAGAATTTGTCCAAAATCACCCAGCTAGCAGTGGCAGAGACAGGCTGCAAGCCAAGACTTCGATTCCAAAATCTCTGCCCGCTCTGCTATTCCCGGGTCCCTCTCAGTGTGATCAGGGTTAAGATCAAGGTCACTGAGACATCTGCACTTACTCCAGCTTGTGCCTTCCATCAGAGAGCAGCTATATCTACACTCTGAATTGAAAGTGAAATTGCCAGGTTTTAAACATTCATGCTAATGGCAGGGGCAGGGTGGGGGTGGGGAAACGCTGGGTATTTGTGTTTAACTAGCAGATCACTGGAAACTGCGATGAGAGGCTAGATCGAGGTGGTATACAGAGCAAGAGCTATCACGCGTCATCATGTTGGACTTGGCACTGGTCTCCCTGGACAAGACACCAAAGGCATAAGCAACAAAAGAAGAGAATAGACGTATTGGACTTCATCAAAATGAAGAACTTTTGTGCATCAAAGGATGCTATTAAAGTGAAAAGGCAACCAATAGAATAGGGGGAATATTTGCACATTACATATCTGATAAGGCATTAATATCCAGAATATATAAAGAACTATTAAAACTCAATGACCAAAACAAAAACAACACAATTCAAAAATGAGCAAAGTACTAGAATACATATTTCTCCAAAGAAGATACACAAATGTCCAATAATTACATAAAAAATGCTCAACATCATGAAACATCAGGGAAATGAAAATCAGTACCACAATGGGATACCACTTCACATCCATTAGGAGCGCTGTCATCAAAAAATAAATAAATAAAAAACAGAAACCCTTATGCACTGCGGGAATGTCAAATAGTGCAGCCACTATGGAAAACAGTATGGCAGTTCCTCAAAAAAACTGAAAACAGAAATACCTTATGACCCAGCAATTCCAAGTCTAGCTATATACCCAAAAGAATTGAAAGCAGGAGCATGAATGAAGAAATATTTATACCCCCATGTTTATAACAGGATTATTTATAATAATCAAGAAGTGAAAGCAACCCAAGTTTCTCTTGGAGGGTGAACAGGTAAGCAAATGTACAGTAGAATATTATTCAGCATTTAAAAAAAGAAGGAGATTCAGCTCTGGCCAGTTTGGTTCAGTGGTTAGAGCATCAGCCCACGGACCAAAGAGATGCGGGTTCAGTTCCGCTCAAGGGCATGTACCTCAGTTACAGTTTGGTTCCTGTCCCTCTTTGGAGTCATGTGGGAGGCAACCAATCGATGTGTCTCTTTCACATCAATGTTTTTCTCTCTCTCTCTCACCCTCACTCATCTGAAGATAAATGGAAAAATATCCTTGGGTGAGGATTATAAAAAATAAAAATAAAGGAGATTCTAACACATGCTACAAAATGAATGAGCCTTGAAGACATCTGCTAGGTGAAATAAGCCAGTCACAGAGAGACAGATACTGTCCATTCAGACAGAGAGGAGAGGGATGCTTGCCAGGAGGTTTGAGGGGGCGGGGATGAGAGTTGGTGTTTAATGGCTGCAAAGTCTCAGTTTGGAAAGATAAAGAAGTTCTAGGGATAGACAGTGGTGCTCCTTATACAACAATGTGAATGTACTCAAGGTCACTGAACTATATACTAAAGATGGTAAATTTTGTTATGTAATTTAACCACAATTTTTTTTAAATGGCATACAGAGCACATGTATCTACAGACCTCAATTTCCACCCAAAATTCCCCTTAATGATAGCAAAAAAATATGTTTTTAAAAATCCATTAGAGAGATGCCAGGCTGGTGTGGCTCAGTGGTTGAGCATGACCTATGCACCAAGAGGTCGCTGGTTCGACTCCCAGTCAGGGCACACGCTGGGGTTGCGTGCTCAATTCCTCGTAGAGGGCGTGCAGGAGGCAGCCGATGGATGTTGATGCTTCTCTCTCTCATCAATGTTGCTATCTCTCCCTCTCCCTTCCTTTCTCTCTAGAAAAAAAAAAAATCAATAAAAGCATTTTTTTAAAAACCATTAGAGAGAGGGTTGTGAAATTGGTATAGTGTTTGTTTTGCAAGATGAAAATAGTTCTGGAGACGCAAAGGCTCCAAGGTGCTCAGGGCTGCGTAACCACGCGAATGTACCTGACGCTGCTCAGCTGCACACTTACCATAGCTAAGATGGTAAATTGTATACGTATTTTACCACAATTAAAAAGAAAAAGGACACTGGAAAGTAAGAATGGGTGCTGCCAGCCCCCCAGAAAATGTGAGGAATTTCTGAGTGATAGACAGCAGATGGAATTGGACTGACAGAAACAGGAAGAAGGAAGCTTCACCTTGAAGTCCAGGTGCACCTCGGAAACATTGTGGGCTCAGTTCCCGGCCACCACAGTGAAGCGAGCCACAGGCGTGCCTCAGAGATGTCGCAGGTCGGTCTGAGACTCCCGCGACGGAGTGGCGGAGGGCCTTGCCTTCCGTCCGTAAAACATGCACCCCTTGAAGCACAATAAAGCAAAGCTCAGGAACACGAGGTCTACCTGCACTTGCAAGAAGCCCTCTGTGAGAAAGGGTCAAGGAAGAGAAAGAAAGATCGTCTGAGGAATTAGCTGGGGCGCCCTGTGAGAGTGGGCATCGGGATCACTCGCAGGGTGGGTTCAAGCACAGCTTGCTGCACCCCACCCCAGAGTTTCTGCTTCCGTGGATCTTGGGTGACGCCTGAGAATTTGCATTTCTAATAAGTCTCAGGTGATGCTGATGCTGCTGGTTCAGAGACCACAACTTAAGAACCACCTGGAGGAGCAGCCGACTTCACTGCTAACGAGACACGCAGCAGCATCTCTCTCAAGTGGAAGTACTGAATGCAGATTCTGTGGCCCCAGAGTCCCAGAAAACTCAAGGGGCGGAGACAAGGAATCTCCAACTGAAACCACCAGTACACAGCTGTCCCCCACGATGCCGGGAGGCGGCGCTGTGGACCGTACCTGCAACCGGCAGGCTTACCAGGCGTTCCTGAAGTCAAGGAGGAGAAGGCAGCCACGAATTGCCACCTATCTGAGGAAAGGCAATACTGGGGAAGAAGAGCACCAAGGTCAAAAATGAGCATTAATTCACAAGGAAACTAAGAGATGCTAAAATATGCATCACTAATACTCTCAGATAGATTCTAAAGACATCCACACATACCAGGAAGAAGGGGGAGGAGGAGGAGGAGAAGAAGGGAAGAAGAGACTGTTATAAACACACACACACACACACACACGCATAGATTGAATTTTTTAGGCATTATATATATGTATATATGTGTGCATTGTATATATGTGTGTATATATGTGTGTATGTATGTATACATGTGTATATATAGTGCACCGATATTAACAGCACAGTTCAGTGAATTTTTACATTTGTATATACCTTTGAAATCACCCCCCAGGTCAAAATAAATACTTCCAGCCCCCTAGAAGGCCCCCTTCCCTGTCAGCAACCCCCGAATGTAGTCACCAGTCTGCCCTGGGTCACCACAGGTGGTGGGGAGCGTATAAACGCCCCTCCAGGTGATTCTCACGTGCAGCCAAGTCTGAGAACTACTTAGCTAAAGACAAATTTGTGCAGGTGGAGGGTAGCTTTTCAAAAATTGTAAATTCTATATAACAACTGTCACTAAAAGAAATTACTGAAAAGGGGGAAAAATCTTACATAATCCCTGCACTCTTACGCAGCAAGTGTTCTCAAGGCTTTGTCCACAGGCAGACATATTTTTGCACAGCTGTATTTATTGTGGTGATGTAAATTTACTTTTACTTTTTTTTTTTATCCTCACCCGAGGACATTTTTTTTCATTTTTTGTTCAGATAGAGTGGGAGGGAGAGAGAGGAAGAGAGAGAGAGAAACATCAACGTGAAAGGGACACATTGAGTGGCTGCCACCTGCACGACCAACCAGGGCCGGGGACAAACTGCAACCGAGGTACATGCCCTTAGCGGGAACCGAACCCGGGTCTCTCTGGACCGCGGGCCGACGCTCTAACCGCTGAGCCAAACCGGCCAGGGCTACTTTTACTTTTTTAGTTACGATTTATTATAAACTTTTTGCTTATATCCCTACATAGGGCGGCAGCTTAGGAGAGTGGTTCTGAGCGTGGCTTTGGAATTGGACAAACCTGGGATCGAATCTCGGGTTTTTCACTCACACGCTGTAGGTCTCCAGCAACTCCCGGAACAGAGAGCCTCTGAGTTAACCTCAGAGGCTCTCGCTCTAAGGTAGCAATAACAGTACCTCCAAGGTGCATTCTGAGGACCCTCGCTTGTAAAACAGGCTTTGGGCCTTCAGTTGATGGTAGCTGTTAAAGTCATTGGAACAAGTAGTATCCATTGAAAGGAATGACAACCTAGGGCAGTAAATGTAAACAAACCAAGAGGTTGGGAGAGGAGAGAAGGGGCCTCATTCACACCTAGCAACAGGACTCGGGGCACCCTTGGGGAGTGGCTTGCTAAAGTGACTGTGCATGTTTGCAAGTTTGTGTGCACATGTATGCATGTGTGTGTGTGTGTGTGTGTGTGTGTATGTGTGTGTGTGTGCTAAAGAGCTGGGAGTCCAGGCCTATGAGGGTGGAGTTACCACAATCGAGCATCATTCTGGGGAGGAAGAATTCAAGAGGCCCCTGTACCGCCCGTTTCAATGGTGACCCCATGACAGCACCAAGAGCCATAAGAATGGAACGTGCCGGCCATTGAGCAAATTCTCGTCTTCTCTCCTTGAGGCTGGAGAACCAGGCTGACTCCCAGGAGGACTGAGGGAACATCCCTGGGGGTCACTGACTTATACAGAAGGTCAGGCCCTGTGGAAGGAAGAAAAGCATTCTTGTGTCACAGGCTGGGAGTATCAGGCCATTAAATTTGACTGTAAAAGATAATAATAATATAAATTTATAGAGAGGCACTATTCCAGGCACTTCAATATATTTAATTTGATTAAATCACTTAAGCCTCACAACAATCCTATGACACAGATATTGTTATTATCCCCATTTTACAGATGAGGAGACTGAGGCATAGAGCAGTTAAGTAACCTTGTCCAAGGTCACACTGTAAATGGTAGATTTAGAACGGAAAAACCAGACACCATGTTCCTAACCACCACTGTACCCCAAGCAGGTGCACTGAGACATACTAGTGATATTATAATTTTAAGCGGGCTTCATGAAATATAATATCACAATTTGCTCAAGCGCTCCCTTTTTATTTAGTATTCTCCGCTTTTAGCTGTAGTAAACATCTGCATGCATAGAACTTTTCACTTCTGTTTAATTATCTCCTTAGGATAAGTTTAACCCCCCATGAATGGCATTACCTGGTCCAAGGAGATCAGTAACGTTACAGTTGTTGCCACATGTTGTATTGTTTACCAAACAGGCTGCGCCAGTTGGCAAGGTCACTAGCAGGGTATGAATATACCACTTTCACCACCACTTCAGGGAACATGAGTGGAATTAGTTGTATAAATTAATACACATTTGTAAAAATATTTTTTTAATTTAATAGCTACAGAAGTTGGAACTTTGCACCGTCAGGCTTGCTGGTCAGCTGTGCCTCTGGGACTTTCCTTATGGAAGGCCCCTTCCTTCCCCTCACCGGAGGTTGAACTGTCACCCTCCATCAGGCCAGGCCCTGGACTTCCAAACCACCTGGAACTTCGGAGGTGAGGGCCACACTCTGGGCCTTTCCTCTCCAGCCTGCACAGAATGCCACCATATTCTGGCTAGGTTTTCTTTTCCACTCCACCAGCTGGCTCTGCTGCATGAATTAGAATGACATTTGAGCCAGGCACGTTGTCCCCGGGTCACTGGAATCAGTGCTTCTCAGACTTCATTGTGTCTACAAAGCACCTGGAGATCTTGTGAAAATGAAGATTCTGATTCAGTGGGTCTAGGGCAGGGCCTGAGACGCTAACCCTCCCAGGTGATGCTAATGCTGCTTGCTGGTCCTGAGACCCACGAAGCCTTCGTTTCTTAGACCCATCAGGCAGCAAAGGAAGCCCAGACGGTCCCCATCGGAACCCTCTAATTCCAGCTCTGCTTCCGGAGCCTCTAGGACCCTGCTCCAGCCAGGCCCTCTCTGAGCCTCAATTTCCCCATCCGTACAATGGAGGGATGAGACTAGACACTCTCTGAGTCCCTTCCGCGGTTTTCATGTCCATCTTGGACTTCTTTAGCCCATTTATATTATTTTCACACAATGTTTACTCAACAAACAACGCTTGAGCTCCCAGGATGAGCACGGGCACCTTTTTCAACACTGGGACTGAGCGATGAGCAAAGACCTAGTCCCTGCTTTGGCGAGAGCTCACGTCTCCTTGGAAAGACAAGCAGTTTAGAGTTGGAAAATAGTTTGATAAGTGATTTGGTAGACACAGTGAAGTCTGAGAAGCTCAGGGTGCTGTGGGAGCAAATAAAAAAAACTGGATCTCACCCAGACCAATGGGGTTAGAGGAGGCGCCCCAAAGGCCATGGTTCCTAAGCTGACCCCTAAAGGCTGAGAGCTATGATCCAGGCGAAGTTGGACAAGGGAAGTGGGACTGGGCTCCAGGCAGAGCAGGGGGCATGGCCAAGGCCCAGGGCCAGACAGAGGGTGGGGCTCAAGAAGCTGAAAGAGGTCCAAGCAGGCAGAGCGTGGACAAGTGACGGGGCGGGAGATGCCGCAGAGTCAGCGGGCCGCGCTGAGTGCCAGCCGTGGACCGCATGTTTTCCTGAAGGCGATGGTCAGCCCTTGGGATACCTAAAGAAGAATGAGAACAGACCCGGATTTTATGAAGATCGTTTTCATGAAGACTCGGTGTGAAGATTAAACTAGGGGGACCAGATCAAATGTGAGGAAGAAAACCAGTAGAAGGACTTGCAAGAGTCCAAGTAAGAAGCAATGAAAGCCTGGACGAGGGACCGCAGGGGGAAATGGGCGCCCTGGATGTATCAAGACAGGTCTTGCTTGAATGTGAGGGGTGATATCTTAGTGGTTTACAATAACAAGCATTTATTTCTTGCCCATGGGTCTGGGGGTCAGCTGGGCTCCACCTAACTCAGCTGGGCTCAGCTCCAGGCCACGTCTCTGCCATTCGGGGACCCAGGCTGAAGGATCAGCAGCTCTCTGTGGCACGCTCTTCTCAGGATGGATGGCAAGAGCACCAGGGACAGCAGACACAGCTGACTCCTAGCACAATGCCACTAGAGCCTATTAGGAACGGCCACACGGCCCATTCCTTTGTGCAAAGCGAAGACTATGAACAAGCCCCAAGTCCATGGAGTGCAGAAGTATACTCTGCTCCAAGACAGAAAGCGAAGGAAGAGGATTTGCTAAGCAACAATGTAGTCTACCACAAGGAATCAAGCCCAACCTCTAGGTAGATGGTGGGGCCCTTCACGGAAATAAGGAACACATACGAGGGACATGGTTTGGGACAGGGGTGCAGAGAGAAAGTGGAGTCCATCTAGGGACCTGTTGAGTGGCGTAAGCCCTGAGATGCTCAAGTAGAAAGTCTAGGAAGCAGCTGGAAGTGCTCCGCAGCTCAGGGGAGAAGTATGGGCTCAAGAGTCACTTGTGAGTCATCAGCACAGGGCTGGCCGTGAGAGAAGACGGATCGTCCAGGGAGAACGTGCAGAGTTAGAAACAGGGCAGGCCCAGCACAGAACACTCGGGAACTTCAAGGAATGGTTCTTGGAAGAGAGGCCCGCCAAGGAGATGGCGCTGAAGCCAAAGACAGAGCAAGAACATTGGGTCCTGGAAGCCAAGGGGCAGGAGTTTTTAAAGAAAGGGAAATGGGCAAGAGTGTCCAACACGGGGAAAGTCCAGTGGCTCTGATTACAGGAGATAGATTTCAGGAGAGTTGGGCAATCAGAAGCTAGACTTGAAGACAGCACACAGAGATGCTCTTTCAAAAAAACTCAACAACCTGCCTCCTGCCTCTACCTCCGGAACAAGGAAGGCATCAGGAGACGTCCCCACCAATCCTCTCGAAGGAGATTTACGTAAGCCTTTTAGCAAAGTACAACATACATACGGAGAGATGCACACACCATAAGTGCACAGAAGTGTACAGTTCAATGCATTTTCTCAAGATGAACACACCCGGGTATACAGTGCCCTGAGCAGCACCCCAAAAGCCCTGCTTCTGCCCCCTTCACAAAACCCCTTCACCTACTCCGATTTTGAGAAGATGCCAGTGCACTGGGAGATCAGCGGGGAACCTTGCTGAACCTGAGGTCCACTAGTTCCAAACTCAGAACTTCCCACCCCACCCTTTCTGCAGAGGGCTATCTCTTTTGTTGTTTCATTCATTCTTCTCTCCATTCATCATCCGTTCAATAAACTGGACTTGAGGGCCTGTGTGTCACACACTCTACTAGGGGCCAGAGAGAGAGAATATAAAGGTGAGCAACATCAGGCCTCACACTTTAAAAGACAGACACGTCAACAGGCAATTACCCTACAATGCGATAAGGGTAATCATAGAGGCGGTGCTGAGTGTGGGTGCAGAGAGTGTGGGTGTGCGTGCACTGGGGAAGAAGCACCACGAAAAACAACTGAAATTGTGTGGGCAGGATCAACAGACCTTCTAAGTCTTGCATAGGATTGGACAGCGCTGGCTTTTGCTTTATGTCATGAACTTCTGGGGTCGCGCTTGGGGGCTCAGCATTTATATCTGGCACAGGCTGCTTCTCCCTCCAATCTCACCACCACCACACCACTGACAGTGCTGTAACGGGACAGTAGAGGGCGCTAAAACACCGCGCTTGGTGCAGACTGCCCAGCACTTCCCAGTCCAAAAGGAAACATTTTCATGAAAGCTCTGGCAGGAAATAAATGAAGCCCGGACCGGGAAAGAGATGTGCCCAGGATCACACAGCTGCTCAGTAGCGGATGGAGCGCATTGCACCAGGCCCGTGCAGTTTACTCTGCAGTGCTCTAAATGTTCCAGTACTCCCAGCTCCTACAATTTTGGGTTCTTCTAGAAACATTAGTCTTTCCTTTTTTAAAAAAATTTGTTTAGCCCTGGCCTGTATGGCTCAGCGGTTAGAGTGTTGGCCTGTGGACCAGGGAGTCCCGGGTTCGATTCCGGCCGAGGGCACATGCCTCGATTGCAGTTCGTCCCCAGCCCCGGTTGGGGGCGTGCCGGGTGGCAGCCAATCAATGTCTCTCTCTCTGGTCGATGTTTCTCTCTCTTTCTCTCTCTCTCCCCCCTCCCACTCTGAAGATGGATGTAAAAATATCCTCGGGTGAGGATTAAAAAACAATTGTTTGTTTTTGCCATGTACAGGCCTATTTCTCTTTATAAATTTCTTTCAAGTTCAACATTGGACGGGGCTTGCTTTCTTCCTAAACGTGAAGTTGGTATCACGGTCCCCAGGGAAGTACGACGGGCAGAGCCCGGGCTCTGAAATCCGTCTGGGTATGAATATAAGCTCTGCCTCTTCTTCTTGGTATCCAAATGACCTTGGGTTATTTCTTAACTGCTTCGAGTCTCTAGGCCTAATGTGTCTAGTCGGGCGATGATTGTACACATAACCTCACAAGGCTGTTGTCCGGGTTAAGTGAGTTGATGCAAATGAAGAGCTCTGGCCAATTCCTGGCAAGGAGCAGTTGCTCCATCAGCGTGTGCTCTTAGCGTCGAGCGCCTGGCTGAGCGGCCCTGGCCAGCCGCCCCGCGCTCTGCCTGTGTGGGTGAGGCGCCCGGCCGTGTATGCTCCAGCCCTTGGAACCAGCAGGTTCGTTTGGTTTCACGTTCCAGTTCTCCCCTGTCATGTACAGGCTGTGTGACCGTGAGCAAGTCCCTTACTGCCCTGGGCCTCGGTTTCCTCATTCCTCAGATAACACTGATAGTTCGCTATTATTATTACTAATTCTTCTAATGCAGCAAGAATTCCTTCAGTTCAGCACATATTTTTCTGACACCCTGCTATGCCCTCCGCCCAGTGCTGAGTACTAGAGAGAAAGAGACAAACAGGCCAAAGCCACTTGCTTGAGCATCTGGCAGTCAAGTGGCATAGACAGGCTGGTGATTATACAAAGGACCAAAGACTATGATGAGACCAAGAGAAGGGGCACTAGTTAGGGAGTTCCAGGAAGACCCCCTGGAGGCGGTGAAATCTCAGTTGGCTTTTGAAGGATGAATAAAAGTTGGCCAGGCTCCTCTTTCTTTAAAGTCAGTGGAGACGGTTTGTGAAATCAAGAGTCCCAAATGGGAGGTTTTCTGCACATTCCAGCCAGAGCTCTTCTTTTGTCTTAGCCCATGGACCCCAGACCCATTCCACCCAGTCTCCCTCTTTTCTTTCAGACACCCCTCTGAGGGAGGCAAGGGAGCCTTGGTGGGCTGAAGAATGAGGCATGCTTTAGAAGGAAAGGAGCCTGAATCGTGGCAGTTGGGAAAGGGTGCGAGGCCACAGATCACCTAGAGGCAGGGGCTCCCTGACTAGCACCTGTCCCAAGGGCACATGGCACAGCTCAAGACTCTGCTGCATCCCTTTGCCTCCCAGCAGAGTGGACATGACTACCCCAGCCTCCACTTCACCTCCATTCACATCTCCGTGATTCTGTCTCTGCCTGAATTGTTCTTATTCTTTCTTTCTCTGTTCAAATTCTACTGGTCGCCTTCTCTTAGAACCCTTGTTACCCGCCACTCCTGATCTCCCCTGTACTTTCAATGTCACCTTGCATCCTGGGTGACATTGCTACCCCATCACCACCCTGCATTCTGAGGCTCTCCCTTCCATTAAGCTGTGAACTCTGCAGGAAGGTACTGGGCCTGGATCGCTTTTTGTATCCGCAGCTCCTGGCACCAACCAGGCTCCGAGGACCTCGCTCGGTGAATGTCTGCTGAATTGAACTGACCTCAACGGAACTGAGCACAGAACCCCTGACTCTTTCCAGTCAATGGTGGTATTTCCCTGTCTTGGCAGGAAGTACAAGGCACCCTCAAAGAGGTCACCAGAGAGCATGTAATGAACAAATGATTTAGAGGTCTGGGTAGGGTTAAAGGAAATGAAGACGGGGAAACACCCAGAGATTAGCTGCCATGGAAAGCTATCACCCGTCGGCCTGATGGGCAAAGGAAGGGAGCCAGTGCAGAACTTGGCGAGAGCGACAGCCCGCAGAGAAGCTGCCCAACGGGAGCTGTGGGTGCAGCTCCCGCCAAACCACAGCCCAGCCATGGAGCCGGCAGTCAAAGCCCACCCTCTCTCCCCCCAGCCGGCTCCTGCTGTTGCCTCCCACTGCTTGAACCCAGATGGAAGCCAGCGACCGCAGGAGCCCAGATGGTGCGGCACAGAAGGCAGGGGCCCGAGTGCACGGCAGAGTGAGTAGACACAGGGAGCAGACTTGGATGGAGGAATGGGGACTATCAGCACACGTGTGCTTCCCCCGGTACGGTCCATGTCGCGTCTGTGTCGGAACCACTTGGGGAGCTTGTTTCAAAAGCAGGTCCCTGGGCTCTAGCCTAGACCTGCTGAATCAAAATATCAGTGCCGCCTGGGGATCTGAACTCTCAGGAAGTTCCCCCGGGTGATTAAAGAAATCACCTGAGGACCTCCGGAAAGTATGAAATTGTGGGAATTCTGAATCTGGTTCATTCATCATTTGAACCTATAGAATCATCCCAGGTGTGGGGACTGTTGGTGCTCCATCTATGACTTGCAAAGGACCAGGGGACTTCATTCATTCATTCATCATTTGTCCACCCAACATCACTGAGCATGTGCTAACACCCTGTGATAGATTGCAGCAACACAAGTGAACAAGGATGGCCTCTGCCTGGGATTTCCTAGAATAACCTCTTAGGTACCACGTACAGCTTCTTCTGGGGCTCCAACAGTCATCCCTACCATGTGGGGATGACTCCTCGTGCTTCTGCAAGCGCCAGCTCGGGGCAGGCAAAATCACAAACCAAGCCCGTCATTTCAACCACCATCACACGCTGACAACACCCAAGTACATCTCTCTCCTGAGTCGGGGTGTATAGCTGCCCCTGAGACATAGACTCGCAGGCCCCACCGTTCCCCTTGATTCACAAGACCCCGTGGGGACTCATCTTCCATCCCGCCTCCCTCCAAGGCTCCCGACCTCACTGAGTGGTGCCACCCACCCTTTGTTTCATCAGAAACCTGGCAGCCATTCCACCCACACTTCAGGTCACCTTCATCCCCCCCCCTTTTTTTTTTTTTTACTGTGATGACCTGACAACCTTCCTTGTTGCCAAGTCATTGTTGCCAGAGGGATCTTTTAAATATACGAAACACAAACACACCACTCCCCTGTTAACATCTTCACTGCTCCCCGGGGCCCTCAGGACCCGGGCGACACTCCTGACTGTAGCCCCCGAGGCTCGCCACATCTTGCCAGGCCTGCGTTTCCACCTCATCCCCACCACTTCCCACCCCACTGCCTGCCCCACGCACCTGTGTGCCCTCATCATAGGCTTTACGTTCTTGCACCTGCTCACCTTCTTCCCAGAATGTTCTCCCCTTCTGTTCCTGGCCAACTGACCCTTGCCTATCAACTGTCTCAAGAGTCATCTTACCCTTGAAATATTCTCTGACCCACCAAACTGGATTCGTCTACATCCTCGGGATCTTGTTCTCGGTTCTGTGATAGATTTGATCTCACCACCTTGGAAGAGTCTGTTTGTCTCTTCTGCTACTCTGTGATCTCTGGAAGGACAAGGATCAGTCATGCCTGATTTGCCTTTATACCCCAGTGCCCGACAGTGTCTTCCAGTCACCGTGAGCGGGTGAGTGGGGGAGTGAACAGATTAACTGAATTGATAACAGTCTCTTGCATGGAAAGGGATCTTCCAAGAGAGGACGCAGGGCACACTGCCTCATGAAATTCACTAATTTTGACAGTTTCCTCCAGTTTCACAACCAGCGGAGTATATCACGCACTGTACCAGCTCTCTGCCAGTACCGTGTTCACGGACACGCTCTGCCCTCGGGACGTCATGACAAGAGGGGAGACATCACCTCAGTTAGGCTCTTCCAGGCTGTCATACTCAGGTTACTTAGATACTGATGTAAAAATGTTTAGGATGAGACACTTCTGCATGGAAGGGTTTCTGGTATGGAAGTCAGGAAGTCTGAGAACCCCTCTAGCAGCAGCCCAGTCCCTCTGGAACACACCTCCGAGGCAGGGATGCCAAGTAGGTCTCATGGACAGTGTTGAAGTTCCTTGTATCAGTCAGCTGTTGCCCCAATAATGATAAACCACCCTCCAAAGCAACCACCACTATTCACAGTTTAGGTCTGCTTCACATATTTCCCATTCTCCTGGGACCAGGAGTCTATCTGGGGCAGTCCTTTTATGGCAGAAGCAACAGGGACAGGCATAACCACACAAGCTCATGTCAAGCTTCTAATTGCATCATGTCTGCTGACATCCCATGGGCCAAAGCGAGTCACGTGGCCATGCCCCAAATTGAGCAGAGTGTGGTCTATCCAATTCTAGTGTAAGGAACTTCAAGGTCACGCGGCACAGGGCATGGCTGCAGGGAGGAGAGAAGAATCAGGGCCAATGCCATCTGCATAATCTACCACACTCCGCACTTTTCAGGATAGAAGTTATCTGAAAAGCAGACATCTATGACGCCATTTTTTGTCTCCTCACATATAAGCTTCATAATATCAAGGACTTCCCTCTTTCCCCAGAACCTAGAACAGTGCATGGCATCTAGTTGGTACGAATCGGAATCCGTTGAATGAATGGATGCCTCTTGCTGCCTCCTTCTCACATTCTCACTTCCCAAGAGATGGCATCCGATTGGATAGGTTTATTACCATCTAATACCATGCGGACTAAGGAGCTTGGACTTTATTCAGTAGGTAGGTCACGGGAGCCATTGTGAGTTTTTGAGCAGAGGAGAAACTTGTTCAGCCATGTGCTCTAGCAAGATGAACCTGTGACCAGTGTTCCAAGAAAAAAGTGAGAGGAAGCTGGGAGGCCAACTGGAAAGCTATTTGCAGGAGCTCTGGGGAGAGCTGAGGAGGTCCTGAAGCAGAAGGTGGAGGTGGGGAAGGATGTGAGAAACACCGTGGCGGGCCCTGGCCGGTTTGGCTCAGCGGTTAGAGCGTCGGCCTGCGGTCCAGAGAGACCCGGGTTCGGTTCCCGCTAGGGGCATGTACCTTGGTTGCAGTTTGTCCCCGGCCCTGGCTGGTCGTGCGGGTGGTAGCCACTCGATGCGTCCCTTTCACGTCAATGTTTCTCTCTCTCTCTCTCCCTCTCTCTCCTTCCCACTCTATCTGAACAAAAAATGAAAAAATGTCCTCGAGTGAGGATAAAAAAAAAGAAAAAGAAAAAGAAATACCGTGGCGGTAGAATGGAGAGGACATGTCATTCCCTTCGATGGCACCTGGGCATACAGTCACTGGATAAGGAGCAGGCTGAGGGATGGAGCTGCTCTCTTAGTCCGGGGACAGTTAAGTTTGAAGTGTTTGTGGGACATCCAGCTGGAAGTATCAGGTAGGCATCAAAGATTCAGAACTGGTCTCAGAAGAGATTTCTGATTAATATTGTAATCTATGCATTTATATCACATTTACATACGTTACAGTATTATCTATATTACATTTACACATAATCCCCACTTAGGCAAACTCCCCTAAACCTGCCGGATGCCCCACCAGCTAAAGATCCGGCTAGCAGCTTATTGTTGCTTGGTTTTCGTAAGTTTCTGCCTGGAGGAAAAGAGGGCAAAGGACACAGCAGGAAATCAGATTCACAGAGACACGTGGCCACCGCCAGGCAGAGCACCTTTCTTTCCCTAGAAGTCTGAACCCTGCCAAAGACAGCCCCTGACTTTCACACAAAGGTTTATTAATCCCTTCTCTGTGCCCGGCACCGTGCTCAGGGCCGGGGACACAGGGACGAGTAAGGGAACATCCCTGCCCTGGAGGTCAGAGAAGGGGGTGGAGCCTTATGGACTTAGATAACTGCAACCCAGTGATTCAGGGCTGTGGATAAAAGTTCAGTGGGCGTTCAAAACAGGCTGGGCAATTCTGTCTGACTAGAGGGCGGAAGATAGTAACAGACACTAAACTTTTGGGAAGGGTCCAGGTGGATGGCAATGGACAACAATAAAGAAACTTCCAGACACAGTGCACAGCTGGAGCCAGGGCTAGTGACAGGTGAACCAGCCTTGTGTGCTTTTTTTTTATCCTCACCGAGGACATTTTTGCATTTATCTTGAGACAGAGCAGGAGGGAGAGAGGAAGGAAGAGAGAGAGAGAAACATCGATGTGAGAGAGACACATCGAGTGGCTGCCACCCACATGACCCCAACCGGGGCCGGGGACAAACTGCAACCGAGGTACGTGCCCCTAGCGGGAACCGAACCCGGGCCTCTCTGGTCTGCGGGCCGACGCTCCAACCGCTGAGCCAAACCAGCCAGGGCAGCCTTTGTGTTCTTGAAGAGCTGACCCTGGCGGGGAGGAGGAGGAGGAGGGGGAGGAGAGGGGCCAGGGGAAGGAGAGACCAAGGTGATGCAGGGCTGAGATCATGCACAGACTTGGACACCGTGTAAAGGAACTAGAGATGTGGCCAGGTGTCCTTCAAAGATGTCCTTGAAATATTTACACAGGGGTCTCATAGGTCTGGCTCTCCCTTCCTTAAGACATCAAAACAACTCCCATTGAATCCGGAGTGATTAGCTAAATATAGATAAAATATTTTAATCCCTTGCATGACATGGCTATGACAAAGAATGAGAAATCATCTGAGTGGTGTTTTCCGTTTCAAAGCGCCATGATTTAGTCCTCACAGCACAGGGAGAGGCACATGTGACCGACATCTGAGTGACAGATGAGACATTTAGACTTAGAAGAAGTCCCCAACAAATGCGGCTCTCGGTAGTTATAAAAGCCTTTCTTCAAAGAGCCTTAAAGATTAGCATGAGAATGTCTGACTAAGGAGGTGTGTGATCTCTGTTCTCAGGGATTTGGAAAGTGTGTTTGGCTCTCTGTGACTTTCAGAGAATTCTGTTGGTTGGGCCAACAGAATGCCCTTCAGTCTGTGAACCAGCTGCACCCAGGAGTTTCTTAATAACACAGATTGTAAGTCTCCACCCCCAGGGCTCTGCAGAGTCAGTAGGTCGGGGGTGAGGACAAGGAGCTGATATGAACAAGCCTCCCAGGTGATTCTGATGCACAGCCCGCTGGAAAATCCGTCAGCTGGCCTCTTCCAGTCGCACGAATAATTTGAGGGCCTGATGGTGAAAGTGTGTCCCGTCGGCCACCTGCCTGGGCACCTCTCAGGTGGCTTAATAGCAGTGCCGTTTTCTGGACCCAAACCAGGATTACCAAATCAGAGTTTCCGGAGGTGGGGCTCTGGAATCTATATTTTACACAAGCTCCCAAGATCTACTTGTTCATTTATTTACGAATATCTCACAAGTTCTTGCTGTGTGATAGACGCCATTCCAGGCACGGGGCTGTGATGGTGAACAGGACTCACGACTTCCCACGCCCACAGACACTCGCTCACGCGACCCTGAGGACACTCACTTGGGTTCAGCTGTCTAAATGCTGGGGTTGGACAACTCCTGCCTTAACATGATGCACGACTGATTGAAGGCAACAAAGACCAATATGAAAGATGGGACTCTCAAAGAATCCCAGAAGACTTAGCTGGGCCTGGAGAGCCAGGAATAAACGCAGTTGAGAAACGGGAGGACGCAAGGCAGAGGCCTCAGCTATGGGAGTTCCTGTTGTGAGTCCCCAGTTATCTATTCCTGGTAACAAACCACTCCCAAGACTTAGTGGCTGAAAGGACACTGTGTGTGCGTGTGTGTGTGTGTGTGTGTGTGTGTGTGTGCACGCATGTGTGTTTCAGATTCCTCATGACTCAATGTGTTGTCTGGTGATTTCCCACTGGTCTTCTCTGGGTTCCACTGAGACAAACCTGGACCTCTCTCCATGCAGTCCTTCATCCCAGGCTTCTTTTTTCTTTTTCTTTTTCTTTTTAAATAATTTTCTTTATTGATTTTAAAGAGAGGGGAAGTGAGAGGGAGAGAGATAGAGACATTGATGAGAGAGAACATCGACTGGCCACCTCCTGCATAGCCCCACACTGGGGATCAGGCCCACAACCTGGGCATGTGCCCTGACCGGGAATCGAACCGGCGACCTCTTGGTTCACGGGTCGATGCTCAACCACTGAGCCACACCAGCCAGGCCACTCCAGGCTTCTTAACAGCATGGTGCTCTCAGGGTCCCAAGAAGGCCCCTGTGCAGCTAACTCGGGGATCTGGACAACAGGAAGTCACTTCTTTGAGGGTCATTAGTGTAACATTTGACCACAGTTCCTCTGGCTGTCTCTTGATCTTGGGATCTCTTTGCGTGTCTTCTCACTTCTCCCCCTCGGTTCTCCAGTTTAAATCCCCTAGCGAAGGAATCCATTTGACCTGGATAAGCACTTCCATGGCTCATGAACTTCCCAGCTCAGGGGGGTTCTAGGACTCAGTGGGACTGCCAGGGCTGGGGTGGAGAACACGAGGAGATTGTGGGTATATTAAGTCCCACAGTTAAACGTCCCGTGGAAAAGTCATGAAATTGCTGTGCTCAATGCTGTAGTCCCCCTAATATAAAAAGATCCTCCTATACAATTATCTGGGAGCAAAGGTGAGGTTTTGTATCTGCTATTGGTTACATAGATTTTTAGAAACATGTCCTTCTTATTTTTGAAGTGCTGTATGTATGTTGCAGAAGCTTTGAAAAGTACGAAGAAGAAAATTAAAATCACTAGTTGCAATAGACTGAATGTTTGTGCCCACCCCCCAAAAACTTTTATGTTGAAATATAATCCCCAGTGTGATGGTATCTGGAGGCGGAGCTTTGGAAGGTAATAGGTCATGAAGGGGGAGCCTCATGAATGAGATTAGTACCCTTAGAGAAGAGGTTCAAAGAAAGCTCCCTGGCCCCTTCCAACCTGTGAGGACAGTGAGAAGAAGACCGTCTCCAAACCTGGAAGCACATCCTCACCTGGCATGGACCCTGCGGCACCTTGACCTTGGACTTCCAGCCTCCGGAACTGTGAGAAATAAATGTCTGTGGTTTATAAGCCGCACAGTCTGTGATATCTTGTTATAACAGCCAAACAGACATCAGTCATATCATCATCTAGAAATAACTACTTTTTACATGTTACTGTACTTTCAGGCTTTTTAATGTGCATAAATGTGTTTTCTTTACAAAGTTCTGCTATGAATACAATTTTATGTTCTACACCTTTCATCTGAAGTCAAGCATTTCCCCATGTCATTACAAACTCTTTGTGAAATAATGTTGAGTTATATAATAATCAATGGGCCATACATATTATATATTTATTCAGCCCCTTATTTCATAGTTTTAGCAATTATCAACAGGCTAAATTAACCCATGTCTATTCATAAGTCTGTCTACATTTGGATTTTTCCAATATATTGAGTCCACATTTTTTTTTTCTCATGTAGCACAGTTTTTAACATTACTTCGTGTTTCTTAACAAATAGCTAAAGAAGTATTTTTCCTCCCGAATGGGATGGATATTTTTCTCTGCTCCCTATGCCAAGGCTGGCTTTGCAGAATGAGTGTATTTCCTCTTGTTTGACAGTCCTCATCTACCCCCATTTCCGTGTGGGTTCACAGGACAGCCAGGCTGGGCTGGCTTCTCGGTGACTTCACCAGAACCAGAGACAGGTCTGTGCATGTTCCCACGGTCACCTCTTTATCCAAACCATGGAAAAATGACTTTTTTTTTTCATAATTGGCACAGACTGTGTCTGGGTCAGGAACCTAACATTAACTACAAAGACTGACCTCAACCAAGGGAATTTGAGAAGAAACCAGATAACACTGTTGGGAAATTGTTCCTTCATATAAATTGGCATTTGAAATATGTAGAAGTATTATGGACACTTTTTTATGCCACTGAACCAAGTATAATGGAAAATAGTACACGGGCCTTCGTACGTCAAGGGACTTGGCCTGACTTGGGCATAGCAATAAGGCAATCCCATTTCAACTAATTTTTAATTTTCTCACTCATCACACTCTTAGTAAGAACCAGCACAAGAGGAAGCGATGTGAGAGCATTCACAGTGGAGGTAGCAGACTTGCTCAATTATATAGAATGTGTGAAGTGTGGATCTAGTGGGATCTAAATGCACAAGGAGGGGCCCTGGGCCTGCCTAGGCGGTCAGAGAGTGACAGTTACTCAAGCTGCACAAGACTGAGAGAGATCTGAAGACTGCCCTCAATGCATTTATCCGATAGTATGAGGATGAGATAGTGTCGCGGTGCTGAGAAGAATGGGCCAGCTTTCTATGGTTGGGACTACATACGATTTAGATTGCAATGGAATTGGAACCATGAGACACCAAGAAGGTTTTAGCCCTGCTCTGTTCCCTGGTAATTTTTTAAAATTATTTACCAATTTGAGAGAGAGAGAGAGAGAAATATCGATTTGTTGTTCCACTTATTTATGCATTCATTGGTTGATTCTTCTATGTGCCCTGACCAGGATCGAACCTGAAACCTTGGCATATCGACGATGCTCTAACCAGCTGAGCCAGGGCCCTGATAATTTCTAGGATAGATTTTACTCGCCCTGTTACTCCTGGTCCTGCTGTATAGAAATGTATGTCATGGGCCCCAGAGCTGGTTGAGAATTAGTTCACTCAGCAATGCTGGTAGATAACAAAGGGGTATGTCCTTGACCAGAAGACCTTCTGTCAGCACAGTTGGGTGACTCCCAGGTGTGGAGGGGCAGAGGCGATGTCCTCATTTCTTTCATTGTTTCACAAAGAAATCGAGAGTGCATAGTAATATCTAGTCACAGAATTAATTATACCTTACTTGTGATACCACTAATCACATTCTCCCTTATCTCTCTATCTACATCTATCTGTATCTCTTTTCTGTCTACCCATTGGTGAATTAATTATCAAGCTCAAAAGCAAAATTCCAGAGGGACTGTAGACACAACACAATTCTTCTTGCTCACTGCAAAAAGGCAAGACATTTTTCAAAAGGGGCTCAGAGCCCCCTGTATGCCTTGCTCAGAAATGGTATCAGGAACAACTCTGGCCCCATTCAGGGGATTTTCCAAGAGCCTTCCAAAAGGGGCATGTACATTAATAACTAAATGCAAGTCAAAATGAGGTAAGAAGCGTAAAAGAACAGACCAAATACCCTGGGGTGCAGGGATGAGAGAGCTCATAACCAGTTGGGATAATCCAGGAAAGGTAGCTTATGAGATGAACCTTAAAGGAGAAGTCGGATTTCAACAGGCAGAGATGGCAGAATGAGTTGTTTGGGGAGGTTGGTCTGCGTGGTCTTCATTCTTCAAGGGGAAGCAACCAAGAGGTTTGTGCCAGTGCTTAGGCTGGGATGCCCAAGACCGGGCTAGGTGGTAGCATCAAAGACCAAAGTGAGAGAAACCCAAGAAGGTGAAGAAATGGGGAGAGGGTAATATTTTTGGATACAGTAGCTGGAGAACTGCCCCCTGGAAGGGGGAATTTGGAGTGAAGAAGAACAGTATCTGTGTAGGCCTTGGTGGCTGCTGCAAGAAGTCACCTGCTCTGGCATCTTGGCAGGAGACCACGTGACTCTCATCAACCCATACCCCACATATGAAGATGATATGCCTTCGGAACTCTGCTGTCCCTGGATGAACACAGATCCCTTTAGGTTTACACGTGACTCGTGTTTACAGAGGCATCGGGGGACACTCTGTTTGGACTGTGATGCAGTGACGATGTGTACCATGGAAAAAATGAGATGGACATCCCAGCAGGACGCCAGGGCGCAGTTGAGGAAATCCTGTGGTGTGTCATCCATGCAACACTAGAAGGTCACAGAGCACTGGGCAGGCTGAACAGTGTCCCCTGTTCTTGAAATGTCACCAGGGCTGGGAACACAGTCGTCTCCTTGGGTCCCGATCAGGTTTCCAGCGTCTCAGAGATGGAATGGTCAGTCAAACAAGAACAGGCTTCAGCTGATCATCTTTTCATGGTTGTGACTTCCAGTCGAGGCCCAGGTCGACCAAGTTCTCTGTCTTACTGTTCTGGCCGTTTTGTTACCAGCTGCGTCAGGAAAGCATCATTCTTGATTCTGAAGTCACTGAAACAAATTTTCTGTGTTTTTTATCCTCATCCAACGCTCTTTTTTTTCTGTTCCATCCCTCAGCCACACACATTTCCAAAAGGACTAAGAGTTCTTGACCTATGGCCGTTTCTTTCGGACAAGTTATACATTGCTGTGCACTGGTCATCGTTACAGCCGTGACGGGTCAAGTAGCCTGGGCTTTGCACTTCGTCAGCAAAATTTAGAGGGAGCCGAAATGTGAAACAAAATAATGTTTACAATATAGTATGCATATATCATAATGTTTTTCCAGAGAGTACTTAATTTTAAATAGGTTATACATCACATAGTAGATGTATAACCCTCCCCTGCCCCCACTTATCCAGTTCCTCTTCGGGAGGTAATGACCTTCCCAGTTTCAGTTTTGTGTGTACTCTACACACCTCAGTGTGTTTACTTTAAGGTCTACCCCTCTTAGCAAATATCACCACCACTATGACCACCACCATTATCACCTCCTCTCCAGTCACATGGTTGGCTTGCTCTTGTCCCCCAGAGAGCATAGTCTGATGGATGGAGTCAGAGATCCAAGGCCAAGAGCAGAGAGCCTGACAGCCCTCTATTAGGGGTCCCTATTTGTCTGTAGGCGGTGTCCTCTCTCCATCTGCTCTTCTCCTCCCCTTTGACCCCTTGATATGTGCACTTCCTTTAAGAAGCTCATCTCATTTGGTACTTAATCCCATCCAGCCAAGCATCAGTGATGTCTACAAGACCATGATTATGTCTTTGGTAAAATTCCCATCCTCTTAGTTGATTACTCACACTATGTTCTTGGTGTACATATGTTGGAGACTGTAGGACAAAAGCTGTAAAACCAGTGTGCATAAGATTCTTATAGCAAATTATAAAATGCAGGTTCCTGGGTCCCATAATCAGAGATTCAGAAGGTCTGCACTGAGACCAGGAAGCTATTTCCACAAGGACTTTTCCACAAGGACTCTTTCCCCCAAGGTGATCTTGATAGGTGGTTCCTGGGTCAAATTTTAGACAGGCCACCTTCAGCATTGTTCCTGACTCTTCTCCCTGAATCTTCTGTTGAGGATCACTGAGGGTTTCCTTGATCACAGCTGACTTCTCGAAGCCATGACCTGTGTAACTATTCTACATTGCCGGTTTTCTCTTTCTCCGTATCTTGGTCAGTCATGTGAACATGGAAGGTGTGGGTCTGGCCGGTGTGGCTCAGTGGTTGAGCATCAGCCCATGCACCAAGAGGTCGCTGGTTTGATTCCCAGTCAGGGCACATGCCCGGATTGTGGGCCAGATCCCCAGTGGGGGGCATGCAGGAGGTGGCCGATCGATGTTCTCTCTCATGGATGTTTCTATCTCTCTCTCCCTCTCCCTTCCTCTCGCTCTAAAATCAATAAAGGAGAAAAAAATGTATTAAAAAATAAAACATTGAAGGTGTGGTTGGGAGGCTTGACAAACCCATTTTCCCCGGGTTTTGTAAAACGACACCACCCCTTTCAGGGAAGGCCACAGCTTAAATACGGTCTGCCGCAGTACCAGATGCCAACTTTCTTCCTTGGCATTTCTCATCATTTCTCTTCGCTTCTAAAGCCACGGCCATCTATTGATGGGAACATCCTCATGCTCTGAGTTTCCAGAGCAGGATCTCAGAGTCCCTAGACTTACATTTCTGTTTTTCAGCATATCTATGTGGCGGTCCGTGGATCCATCACGGTCCATTGGGTCCTCTGCCAGACCTATAGCATGTGTGCCGGAAGAGAGTTTTCGAAACTCAGGTCTGTATATCCTTGAGGGTTCACTCAAGTGTTCCTGAAGGTCTGAGAGCCCTCTGAGGTCATCGTTTAAGGTCATCTTTCCATTTCTATGATAATGTTAAAATATATTCGTAATCTGGATTGTTTGGCTGACTCCCTTATAAAGGAGGGCTGCTACATGATTTCAGTGCCCTTATTGAAACCTGTGCTTACTATCAAGTTGGCATCAAGTGACTATCCAAAGGGACAGCATTTAACTTTGGACGTGTTGTCAAGCACATTTGACAGCCATTACATCGGCTTTCCTGCTCTGAAAGGTTGACTTGGGGGGGCGGGGGGCAGGCTCCTGTTCTAGCCCCTGCTACCTCTTTGGCTTCACCTCCTGTAGCTTTCTTTCCCCTTGCCCAACCAGCCCCTTACTCTAGACACACTCCCTTAAGGGCCTTTGAACTGGCTATTCCCTCTGCCCAGATTCTTGCCCCAGATATCTGCATGAATAACGCCCTCATCTCCTTCGGGTCTTTCCTTAAGTGTTTGCTTAAGTGATTAAATTTCTCAATCCTATTTAAAATTGCAACTCCCCGCCCCACCTCCATCATTCTCCCTATCACTTTTAACCCTGGTCTCTTAGCATACAATATGACTCACTTATTCATAATGTTTGTTGTTCATTGTCTGGCTTGCCCTGTTAGAATGCATGCCCACAAGAGCAGAGGTTGTTGTTTATTTTGTTCACTGATGTCACCCAAGCGCTTAGAGCACTGCCTGACACACAGTAGGTGCTGAAAAAATAGCCGATGAATGACTGAATCCACAATAATCAATCTCATCACTGCTTTTGTGCTCTTGTTAAATTTGTTCATCAGTTTTACAGACAAAAGTCTTTGGCAGTGATAATTTGCAATAGAAAGACTTTTTTTTTTTTAAATGGATAAACTTGAGGCTTAAAAATGTGCGTTTCTCAAGGTGAGATCCATGAAGTCCTGGATTCCCCCAGAAACACAGGCCGAGGGGATGAGGAGTCCCGAGTTGGACTAACATTTTTCTACAGGCTCCTGGCTTGACCACTGACCAATTCTTCCTCTCCCTCCCTCCTGGGCCAGGAACAGACATCCTGTCACCATCTGCCACCGCTGGACAGGCAGGGCAAAAACTTCACCCTCTGTGAAAAGAATCTCTCACATTTTTGTGCGATATCCAGAGTAGCTATTTTACCTCTCTTTACATCATTTTCTGGGGTTTGCTAACTTTTAAGTTTGTTTCATTTTTTCCTGATTATAAAAGAAACACACTTACCACAAAAGAAGATTTAGGAAACTAGAAAGACATACAAAGAAATAGATGCCCAAAGACTTGAAATTCTCCTGATTTGTAAAAGATACTTTCTGTATCTTTTTTTCTCTGCCTGTAAAGGCAATACTCAGCCACCATTAATATCTTGCTACAGTTCTTTCTAGTCTTTTTTCTATGTGTCTGTATGAAATTGAAATGTAGGAAGCTGCCAATGTTCAACCACTAGGGACCTACAAAATGGCAATTTTATATGGTTTAACCTAGTAATTCACACAAATGAGGCCACACTATGCAAGTCATTTTACATCATATTCTTTTCACTTGTCTTTATAACAGCACGACTTGCCCACGTATTTAGGGATTCGTGAGCCCTTTTCGTGAGCTTGCATTAACAGCACAAATAATTGATGAGCATTAGCATCTCAGCTGGGAGCCCTGCCCTGTAAATCATTCAAACCGTCCACCCAGTGACCAGACTTGCTGAGTCTTGATGTGAACGACAATCCTCAGTGATTCTTCCAGGAAACTCTTCCTATAAATGCCCCCAGCCGATTGCCTGTGTGCAGCACTTTGGCACCAGATTTCTGCCCAAATGGCAGCTTCTGGGAAGGCTGCTAATCGCTTCATTCAGTTGCTCATCTGTCTTTCCTCTTCATTTGTATGAAACTGGTCCATTACCAGTGATGCATATTAGGTTTGTGGAATTTCTTTGCAATGAAAAGACCCTCATTGGCTTTATGCATTTGTTGTTATTGTTTAGTGATTTCTGGACCAGGTACAGTATACCAGCACCATTTTAAAAAGACAGCAGACTAATTTTTTTTTTTTTTAAAGCTTATAAGGCTGCTTTTAGGGCCCTGGCTTCTCTCAGCAAACATCATCAGGACTATCAGCTCTGTTACTTTTCATCATAGCAAAGTCCTGAGGAGTGCATGGACCATGTGATTCCATTATGTTGTGATTCTGCTTCCAAAATGATTGCCAGGAACAGTCATCTATGTGGGTCCTTTCTGGACTGGCCTCATTATCTGAGACTTGGTAGAGCCCTATTCCCAATTGGCCCTCTGTTTGCTCTAGATTTGGCTGGGTTCAACCACACAGACTAAGAAGATTATGTGCCCATCTAAAAAAATCCCATTTGCATAAGGTTTGGGAACTTATGATATAAGATCAACTGTCATTGCTGATAATAACATCATGTCACTCCAGGTGCAACAGCTTAACAAGATGGACTTTACCATTTTGGCCCCAAGAATAAAACAGCAACAGGAGACTAGAACATTTAAAGGTAATCTGTGGCCTGCAAACACATCAAAGGGTAGAGAAAATAAGTCAAAAAAGACACAAAATGGAATAATATGTGCTTTCTTTTATGATCAATCTACAGTAAGCTATTACACGGAGAGGCAGTATTATAACACCTAACACCCTGGCTTTGAGGTAGACCAATTTGTGTTCAGATCCTGGCCCCGTTTCTTGCCAGCTGTGAATAGCTCCTGAATGTTTCTCTTCGGTAAAACTGAGCTACAAACACCTACTCTGTAGAGTGACTATAAGGGTTAAAGACAGCACACGAGTAAGGTATTGATCGCACTTGAGCTCGATAATAGCGGTTATTATTGTTGTTATTATTATTAGACTTACACAAAACTTTAAGAGTTCTTAACTTGATCTTTTAAATCCTTATTATTGCAAACACAACATTGCGACATTAACAGATAAGCTTAAAGAGAAAAACTAACCCCACTACCCCCAAAATCAGACTGTTAGATATTCCCATTTCCTTCTAAGTCTTGGTGAATGTGTAGACATCATCTTTACACAGCACATTTATGTTTACAGCTTATTTTTTTTCACTTAACATTGTACTGTAAGTGATCCCCTGTTGCAACACGGTCTAATTTAGTGTAAAATAGTTATTATTTCAACAAATATCAAACCTAATCAATCATTCCTCTATGTGTAGACATGTATTTGTTTCCAGTTTGAGGGGTATTCTTTCCTTCTGTTCTTGTTTCTGTTATGGTGATTTGAAATGCACGATTTTTACAAATATTAGGTCTTTTTCTTAGGTGTACAGATATTTTTTAGCTTGAATTTGAGAACATTGTTTAAACTAATGGCTGTTGACTGGGGGGAAAGAAAGGGTGGTTTCAGTCTAGTTTCTTGTAGAAGGCAAATGAAGACAATTCCAAGTCCACTAACTGCAGTTTCTCCTCCTCTCAGCACTTGGTAAACTGGTATGAGGATGAGGGATAATTGAGGTAGGCACTCAAGAAACGGATCTTTTTAGTGGACTAAACATGTTCACGTTCTTGATTTCATTCAATCCCCACACGCAGGCCAGATCCAAGAGGTAAGACATTGGTGCTATTTGAGGCACAGAGAGGGTAAGGTGCATGCACCAGATCACACAGCGGCTGGGAGAGAGCAGAGAACGCCTTTCGCAGACTCTGAATTCCCAACTTAACCCCTGAGCTTTTAAAACTAAATGTCTCCTAGACACCACCCCCCCTCACTAAGAGTGGGTGGGGACGGAGACGGGCCGAGGGGCTGGCGGGGGCTCCACTGGGGCTGTCGCCTGCCCCGCCAGGAGGCTCCTCCTCCTCGGCGCTCCGGCCCAACTTGGCTCCGAGCATGCTCAGTGCGCTCCCCGTCTGTCCCCAGGGTGCCTGCAGGGGGCCGCAGCTCCAGGTTTTTTGGACGACCGCAGGTAGGGGCGGGGCGCGGGGCGGGTCCTGTTCCTGGGTCTCCCAGGCTCCGTCGGAATTCCCCCGACGCCACACTCCCGCGGCGCCCGCTGTAGTGGCGCTACCCCGGGACGTGTGACGCGGGCACAAGGATCGAAGTGGGGTACCAGGTGCTGCAGGCGGCCGCCCTATGACCCTAGGCCTACCGGCCCCCTGGACCTCAGGCATAGGTCCGGGCGGAATCTTCATTCACGTATTTATTCACCAAATAGTTTTTGAGCACCTACTGTGTGCCAGGCATAATTGTAGTGTCTGAGACACTGCAGCCAAGACAGGCAGCAGTCCCAGAGCTGAAATTCCGGAGGTGAATAATACACAATAAGAAGAAAGCAAATTAGAGGAAGTCAGTTATCGACCTCATCTGCTACTCTGCGCTCCTTGCCATTGCCTAATCAGCCCTGTGCCTTAGGGTCTTTGCACTGGCTGTTCCCTCTGCAGGAAATGCTCTTTCCAATTTATCTGCGTGGCTGAAATGTCACCTTCTCAATGTCACCTGATCTGACCACCTTATTGAAAATTGCACTCCCTCCACCCCCAAGGCTACTTATCCTGTTCTTTTTCCCTGGAAGAGCTTATCACCTTGCAATATACTATACAGCTTGCTTACTTGTATGTTTATGGTCTGTCGTCTGCCTCTCTCCCCCCAAACTCCACCAGAGGACACAATTTTTGCTTGGTCACCATGTATGAAGAACCGGAGCAGATGATCAATAATTATTTGTTGAATGAATTAATGGATGAATTGTGATCAATGTGAAGTAAAGAAAGTGAGGACATGGAGAGTGGAACGGGAGCAGAGAGCTCATTTAGGAAGGTGGTCTGGGAAGGCCTCCCCCAGGGGTTCATCTGTACAGTGAGAAGGTGCCAGCCACGTGAAAAGCTGGGCAAAGACGTCCCACGAAGAGGGAAAGGCGTGGAGGCTGGCCAAGTTCTGAGTGTCTGATGGACAGAAAGGTGCTCATGGGGCTGCAGGAAGGCAAGTGTGAGATGAGGGGGAAGAGATGATAGGGGCCCCACAGATCTTGGGAAGGTTAAAGCGGGGAAGCTTACTAGTGGAAGGGGATGAGCACTGGGCTGGGAGTCAGCAGCACCCTCTGGACAGGATTCCTCCTTATTCCTCAGATTTGTTGGGCCGACAGTTTGACATTCCTAGGTATGAAATCACTGAGGGCCGGGCACATAGTAGGTGCCCAATGGGACGAATGTCTCCGTGTTTGCGCGAGGGGACTCGGGGCTGCCCGGAGCCCGACAGAAGAGCCCCGGTGGCCTTGGGAGGCGCGTCCCGGAGAGACAGCCCCGGGCGGGGGCGGGGACGCCCCTCAGGGCAGCCCGGGCGCCGGGCGCCCGCCCCCCGCCCCGCGCGCGGGCCCGTCGCGGCCAGCCCGGCCGGCGGGAGCCGCCCGCGGGCGGCACTGGGCATGCTCAGACGGCGTCCAGGTCGCGCCGCGAGCGAGCGAGCTTCCGCGCCGCCCGCAAGCGCGACCTACCTGGGCGCCTGGCGCCCCCGGATGCTGCAGGTACGGCCCCGCGCGACCCCAGCGGGCCGGGGACAGGGCGCGGGGCGACGAGGGGCCAGGGTCGCGCTCGGCGCCGCCCCGCCCCCACCCGTTCCCAGGCGCGCGGCGGACGCGCGGGCGGGCTGGCGGCACGGCAGTCCCGGGGTCCCGGCGCCACGTCGGGTCGGGGAGGGGGCGCCCCCGCCGCGCTCACCTGGCTGGGCCGGGGCGCCAGGGAGCAGGCCGGACCGGGTGGGGCTCGCTCCGGGCGGGCGCCGGGACGCGGCGGCGGCCGGGCGTGGGCGTGGGCGTGCGCTCCGACCCGGGCAGGGGCAGACAACACCCGCGGAGCCCGCGCGTTCGGCGGCTTCGGAGGACCCAGCGGCACCGCGACCCCAGCCCCGGGCGCCACGGGGGCGCACAGCCCGCGGGGAGCGAGCCAAGCCCGGCGGCTAGACCTCGGCTCCCAGGGCGAATCCGCCTCTCGGCTTTCAAAGATGGCATTTCCTGGGCCTGGCACGAACTCCAGCGCCAATAAATCCTCCTGGTTCCGCGGGCGATATGGAATGGTTTATCAGGTACCTGCGGCGAGACAGCTGCATTGGGGGAGTATATGTGAGCGCGCATTCCCCCGGAAATTCCCATTTTCAGCAACCTAAACTTACTGAGAAGTTGCGATTGCCTTAAAAATTCATGGGAAGTTGAGACAACTTGACACCTGGGTTGTCCGAGGTGGTGGAAAGAGCTTGTGACTTGGAAACTGGAGACCTCCGGTCAAGTTGGTCTCCCCTTTGGCCCGCTGGTGACCTTGAGCGAGTTGTTTAACCTCTCTGATCCTCAGTTTCCTCCCCTGCAAACAGCCTGTAATAATGCCCACCTCACTGAGTTGTCGGGTGGATTAAGTGGGATAAATTATGTGGAGGTGTTTGGCACTGTGCCCGGCACAAAGCAAGTGAGCAGTTGGCGTGATGTGAATTTAATTCGTTTAGAGACCCTCCTGCCTCCCATTTCACTAGGAAATTAGAAATGGGAAAGCATCTTCAGGGCCTAGTGGCAGAGTGACAGACCCTGTCGTTGTGCCCTGGAGAACTACTGAAGTCAAGGGCTTTGGAAAAACAATTTAGTCGAATTGTAATCGGAGAGCATCTTCTTTAAAGGCAGTTTTATACATTCAGAAACTCCAGAAGTTGGCAGTTGAGCTGTACTTACAAAAGAGCCGTTTTTGCGAGATGATCCATCCTGCAAATGTTTAAGCACGTGATGCTTGAAAGAAAAGCCAGGTTACGAAGATGTTTGTTCTAAAAAGCTTCTAAACCCACTCTTGGTGATCATTTAGAACAGGGTTTCTTAACCTCATGGCTGGGGCTAGTTAATTCTTTGTTGTGGGGTCTGTTTTTTGCACTGTAGGATATTGAGCAGCGTCCCCGGGCTCTATCCACTAGATTTCAGTAGCAGCCCCTCTCCCTCAGTTGTGCCAACCAGAAATGCCTTCAGACGTGGCCAGATGTCCCTTGGGGGGCCAAATATCCTGCTTGGACATTTGGAACCATTCCTGCTTTGTCATTAGCCTATTGAAGTTGTTTGAGAATTTCATCTTATGTTTTTACTATAATAACTAACCTTTGTGTAGCCTTATAGAACTGCACAGAGTGCATCCACATGCATCAACTCATTTAATTTTTACAACGCCCACATGAGGCTGGTGTTACTCCCATTTTACAGATGAGGAAATTGAGGCTTTGAGCAGCCGATTATACGTTATGTGTTGTAGTTGAGAAGTAACTCAGGTCTTCTGGTTCCATGGGCAGGTCTTTTTGTTCTGCATCAAGCTGCCCTTTATTGTACTGAGACTTTCAAATAGATGACTTTCCTGATGATTAAATCAAGATATAAAGTAGATTGGAAGCTGGAAAGCTTTCTGAGATTGACTAGTTGAACATTAACAACAGTAGGCTATTATCTGACAGAGAGTAGGTCGTTCTAGTTAAATATTCTAGTTTATAGTGAGCTCCCATAAATCCCACGTACAGTTAATGGAATACCAATTTGCAGAGAATTAGAGTAGAATAAAACGTGCCTGATACTCTGTATTGATCCTGAGTTGTCTCTGGTGATTTGCCATCTCCTAAAACAGACTCCTATATGCAAATTAGGCATTAGCCCTGGAATGTAAAAGGTCAAGTTACTGGAGGCATTTCAGAGTGGCTGAAGCATTCGGTTCAGCCAGCATTTATTAATTAAGCTGCTTCTATGTGGCAGATGCAGTGCTGTGTGTGTGTGTGTGGGGGGGGGTGGTGGTAGGCAGAGTTTGCCAGCAGACCCCAGCAAATCCAGGGTGCCAGAGTGGGGACTTCTTTGCTGGAAGAGGGCAAGTCCTGGCCAGGTGAGATACATAGCAGGCCCTCAGGGACAGCTTGGGGCAGGAGAAAGAACCTAAGTTAACATAGAGTCACATTCAGGGTCCCGCACCCGCTTCACCACTCCTGTCTCAGCCCTGCTTTCTGCATTTTTATCCTGGTAGCTTTTAGCATTCTCACTCAAGTGTCAGGAACCTGGTCAGAGACAAATCTTATTCCTGAAAGAAGTTGGGGTTCTAAGCTGGTAGTTGGTCTCGGCGGATTGATTGTTGCCTGTGAACTGGGAGATTGCACATATATTGTTTCATTTCAGTGTCCTCCCTGTCCCCCTTTTGCAGATAAGGAAACTGTGCTAGCAAAGGTGGTGTGGGTCTAGGAGCAAGAGGGTCAAATTTTGACTTTTGAACCTCAGATCCAGGCCCACGAGGGATTTCTTTTTCTAAGATGGACAACCAACCAGAGGGGCTTAGCTTTGGGGATTGGAGGGAATAGGAAGATGTGGCACCCTACCTCCCCACCAACCCTCAGGGTTTGTGACAGGTTGGGAGGGGACCAGCAATCTGTGGTCCCTTCCTCTCTACCTAGGAGAGTGCCTATAGACCATAATCCCAGTGCTTGGCTTCCTTCCACCAGACAGTGGTTCCTGGACAGCAGGACCAGTCCCTCTTCCTCTCTTCCCAGGGTCTGTCGCTGGGACTGGAATGCCTAAGGCACTCTGCACTTGTCCTGGCGTTGACAGGAGGTGGGGGCAGGGCAGCCTGCCGGTGTTCTTCCCAAACCTCAGCTCTTCTTACCAACTCTAATAGAGACAGGACAGGACCTGGTCGGTGTCCACACTGCTGTGGTCTGGGTCCTGGCCATCGCAGCCTCTGTTCCCACAGGTGTCTTCCTTCATCTGCCTGAGGGGGGACTAAAGGGAGTGTGCCTGGTTGAAATCTGATCTGGTGATGGGTTCCAAACCAAGAGATTTGCATCACATAGCTTCCGATTGTGCCTCCAGTGAAGACCAGCTGTGAGCACAGATTTAACACCAAATTCAGACATTTATTGAGTCTCTACTATATCTCAGGCAATAGGGTTACAGAGATGAAATTTGAACACCAGTTTTGGAAGGATTCATGGTGGAGTTGGGAAGACTGCCGTGTGTGTGTGTGTGTGTGTGTGTGTGTGTGTGTGTGTGTGTGATCTATCTCTAGCTATCTAATAACTGCTTTATAAAAGGATAAAGCCAAATGCAAAGAGACCAGTGGAAGTGACCACTCATTCTGATGGGCATCTGGGACTGTCATAGGGAGTAGCTGGCATTTGAATTCAGCCTTGAAGGTAGAAAACGATGCTATTCAGGGGGCAGGCAGAACAGCAGATGCAAAGGCTCAGAGGCATGAAGAGACCTTGTGTATTTCAGGAGTGGTGACTCTTCCCCTTCTGGGCTTGGTTAATGCAGGACCCACCTCCTGTAGTGAGGGTACTCTCCTGTGCCTGTACAGGAGACTGGCCTCACTCAACCTAGGGGTAGGTGCCAGTTCTCCTTTTCCTCAGATAGAAGCGATGCCTCTGGGTTGTCTTCAAGGTATGAGCTTCTTCTGCCCGGGATGTCTCTGGTTTTAGTTATTCAGCACTGATACAGCATTTACCAGCTTCCAGGCGCTGTTCCTGAGTGTGTTCCAAATATTAACTCATTCATTTAATCCTCGGAGCAACCCTCCAACCAGGCTGCCCCGGTGGGTAGCAGTCACTTGGTAGGTAGGTGTGGGCAGAGCTTATCTCCCCAGCCTGGGCCCCTCCGTGAGTGATGCTCTGATCGTGGTACCTTCTCCTGGCTCGCTTCGTGCGACTGTGTCAGAAAACAGCCAAGTCTGAGAGTTGTGACGGGGTGCTGACTGCTGCAGATTTTTATCCCTGACCCCGTTTCCTTCAGGGGGCCTGCAGGGCTCCCTGACTGCATTTTCGGAACCAAAGATTGGGAACTGTAGTCTGGGAAAGAGTGTTTGTGCTGGTTTTGTGTGTGTGTGTAGGGGGGGGAGGGCCTGGGAGGTGTTGTTTGGATACTGAGAGAGTGGAATTTTTGAAACATTTTGATGGTTTATGTGGAAAGTTAGGATAGAGGATTTGAAATTGGGATAGTCCTGGAAAATTCATGTCCTGTGATTTACTGTCAGGATATACAACCTTTTAGTAAATATTTAAGCAATGTGTAGTTTGGAGTGAATTTTCTATACTGAGCCTATTGGAACCTCAAAAGGGGATAAACAGTACCTTCTAGTCCCAGAATCTTGCAAACTCCTGAAGCCCCAGTTTACAGATGGGGTGAGAAAACGGAGGCCAGAGAGGGGAAGTGGCCTCCTGAAGGGCACATTGCTCATAAGTAGGGGAGTCAAGATTGGAACCCAAGTCTGTCCCTAGACAAGTCACTCAATTGCAAAATGAGAATACTAATAGAACCTATGTCTTTTAAAGTTGACCATTTTAAAGGAGCTCATGATGAAAACCCACCAAGGCAGAACTTGGCACAGAAAAGGTCCCCTTCCCTTGTGGCCAGGCCCTGACCCTCGAGACACACACTTTGTTTGGAGTTCAATGCTGAGAGTCGCTGTGGGCAAGTCACGGCCCACTCCCGGGGCACGGCTCCAGGTCCTAGCTCTTGGCACGGAAAGGATGGTCCAAGGGCCGGTACCCAGGACCAGGAGAGGGCCATGGCCAGCTGGATGCTGTGTTGATGAAAGGCACTGGCCTGACTTTGGGAGTGGGGTGTGAAGACCTGGCCCTTGTCCCCCACTTCCTTCAGGTAAGTCAGCCTCAGTGTAGACCTGAGGTTCTTAGTGAGAGGCAGCAACCAGCTCTGACCCAAACCACGGGTGGGCCGGGAGAAGGGATGATGACATCCTGAACCCAGATCTTACCCACTTTGTTTCCCACCCTTCCCTTCTCTGATCTGGTTATCAAATATGTACAAGGTTGTTGGAGAAAACTAAAATTAAAATATCAGCCCTGGCCCTGGCCAGTTTTGCTCAGTGATTAGAGTGTCGGTCCGTGGACTGAAGGGTCGCTGGTTTGATTCCTGGTCAAGGGCACATACCTGGGTTGCAGGTTCGATCCCTGGCCCTGGTCGGGGGTCATGTGGGAGGCAGCCAATCAATGTGTCTCTCTCATATTGATGTTTCTCTCTCTCTCTCTCTCTCTCTCTCTCTCTCTCTCTCTCTCTCTCCTCCCTCCCTTCCACTCTCTCTAAAAAAAAAAATAAAGAAAAAAAGATCAATGGCAAAAATATCCTGGGGTGAGGATTTAAAAAAAATTGTTTTTTAATGTCAGGGAGCAAAAGAAAAATCAGGGGCTGTGAGAGCCTGGAACCTTCTTCCCCCTTCCCCAGGTAACTCGTGCTTTGGGGCTTTGCTCCGTGATCGCAGGTCCTTCCTCACCTTCCTGGGTCGGGCAAACCCGCCTGCTATAAATGCTCATCCACCATCTGTCTCCTTTTACAGAGCTTTTCACAGTTGCAATTTTACAGTTAATTAGTGTAATTATTTGTATTAATTAGTACCTGTCTCCCCAGCTACACTGTGAACTCTGTGAAGTCTTTCTTTCTTTCTTAAAAAATTTTCTCTGAGACTTATTGTTTTCTTTTAATGTTTTATTTTGACCTAATTCAGACATAGATAACTTCCAAGAATAGAACAAAGAACTCCCATGTACCCTGCACCCAGATTTCCCAAAGGGCACCATTGTATCACATTTATTTTGTCCTTCTCTGTATGTAGGTATTGTTCCCAAACCGTTTAAGAAGTAGGTATAGACTCTTCCTTCCCCCCAAATACTTCAGTGTATTTCCTAAAAACGATGACATTCTCCTATATAACTATAGTACAGCTTTTAGATCAAGTCAGTATTGATCCAGTACTATTCTCTAATCCATAGACCTCATTCAGGTTTTGCCAGCTATCTTGCTGGATGTCCTTTATCACAAAGAAAAGCCCAGATTATGGGTTGCATATGGCTGTCATGTCTCTTTATTCTTTAAACTGGAACAGTTCCTCAGCCTTTCTTTGTCCTTTACGACCTTAGCATATTTGGAGAGGGTAGGCCAGTTATTTTGTAGAATGCCCCTCAATTTGAGTGTTTGTTTTAACTCGCCATTGTATCCCCAGTGAAACTGAAACATCAAATGCACTTAGTAAATATTTGTTGAATGAAGAGACCATAAGATGGAAGTTGCTGGAAGGAAAAAGTTGGCAGGTTTTCTAGTTTTCCCCACTCCCAGTCTTTTCTTTGCTAAATGATGTTGTTATTTAGTTGCAATCATACTGTATATAGGTTTGAATCCTGCTCTTTTTATAACACAGCTTTCCCCCAGAAAGAGAGATTTCCTCGGGGAATAGTGAGCCTGCTGTCCCTGCAGGTATACAAGCAGACCCTGGGTGATGGCTTAGCAGGATGCTGGAGAAGAGAATGGAACATTTGATGAGGGGTGCGACCCGGCCTGGAGGTCCCGCCCAATACTAAGCAGCCATCTCTAACTGCAACTTTAACTTTGCAGGCTTAGGAACCCAAGAATAGGGCGAGTAGAATTCATCATCCGAACCAGAACATTTTGAGAATAAAAGGAGCGGCTATAAATAATTGCATCGAATCAACTAGCATCATCTGGGACTACCCTAGGCAGATGGGGATGTGTGGTCACCCAACCCAGTGTGACTTTGAGGTTGGAGGTCAGTGCAGGGGAATTAGCCTGGAAAATCCCCTAGCACTAGGAATCCGCTACCTGGATAAAGACAAAACGAATCTCCTTGACATTGCCTGCCAGGCCTGTGTTCATGGCTCTGGTCTTCTCTGGTCCCAGCCTCCTTTTCATGCTTTGCTCCAGCTACACCAGCCCTCTTTCAGCCCTCCCCTCACCTGCTGCTTCCTGCCCTGGGAGCCTGAAATGTCACTTATGTATCCAGGCTGAATGAAGCAGGAGAGGCGGGGTCTGTGATAGATGCACAAGGGGACAAACAAGTCAGCTGAGCTACTCGCTGACCAAATTCTAATGGAATGTAAGAGCCTGGGTGTGTGGGTGAGGTGGGCCTGGAGAACACAGTCTCCCTAGACCTTATCTTCCTTATTCCCCTGGTGCTCACACCTGCACCCTATCCTTCCTGCACAAACATCCATGTCCCCATCCCAGCCCTAGTTCTGAGATCAGAACCGAGTCGCTGGCCTTTGGCAGAGGCCGGGAAGCAGGTGCCATTGGGGACTCAGGCTCTGGTAGGTGCAGACAGGGACTTGAATACAGAGAAACCAGGCAGGAAACCAGCATCTAGGAATCCCGGTAACAAGGTCAATAGGGGGCCGTTTATCAGGAAGCCTAGATTTGCAGTGTCAAGCGCCCAGACTCTCTGGTCAGAGACAAGCACTGGGGTCCGTGTGGTCTGGTACTTTAACCCATTTTCTGCCTAGCAAAAAATACAAACCGTGACTTCCTGGGTTAAAAAGCATGGCAGGCCCTGGCCGGTTTTGCTCAGCGGTTAGAGCGTCGGCCTGCGGTCCAGAGAGGCCCGGGTTCGGTTCCCGCTAAGGGCATGTACCTCGGTTGCGGTTTGTCCCCGGCCCTGGTTGGTCGTGCGGGTGGCAGCCACTTGATGTGTCCCTTTCACGTCGATGTTTCTCTCTCTCTCTTCCTCTCTTTCCTTCCCACTCTATCTGGACAAAAAATGAAAAAATGTCCTCAGGTGAGGATTAAAAAAAAAAAAAAAAAAAAAAAAAGCATGGCAGGATGAACATATGAAGCTGTGCCTTCCTGGGGCATCCCAGCCATGTGGACGTCGTGAACAGCGCAGTGCAGTGCAGCATGTTCATAACTCCAGGCATCGGTGGCTTTCATGGAAAAGCCAGTTAGTGAAGGAGAGCTCTAGTTCTTAGAAGGCGAGATACTAGCACTGACTGAACTTTGGAAAGGTTTTCCAGTTAACCGTTCTGTTCTGTCTTATTGGTTTAAAATGTTCCTTTCTGCCCCAAGGCTCAGCTACGTAAAAGCGTTTAGTTTGAGATCACTTCTTACAGGACAGAGAGAATCACAGTTTCAAACCCGGAAAGGATCTCACCAGCTCCCTGTTTTTACAGATGGGGAAACCGAGGCCCTGAAAGGCTGTGGCACACTCCAGGGCACACAGGTAGTCACAGAGCAGGGACTGGTACCCGTGGTGTACAGTTTCAAGCCTCCAGTTCTCAGATCTGTTTTCTGGATCTCATCTAAGGAAGTTTGTTAGATAGACCATACATTTCTATAATTTTGTTAATAGCATGCTTTAGCGTTTCTCTAACTATAGAAATAAATTGCGTTGGCACTGAAGCAGTTATGCATTTCTTGCTCTTTTATGTAGAAGTTGCTAGGCTCATTTTTCATATAAAAAAGATATGTACTTTCTGTTGGATTTCTGTATACTAGTGTTTCTCAAACTTTGGCATATCAGAATCACCTGTGAAAACATGGGCTGCTAGGCCCCTCCCCCAGAGTTTCTGACTTCTGTGGGTCTGAATCAGACTCTCTGGTGGGGCTTGAAGTGTTGCATTTCTTACAAGCTCCCGGGTGATGCTGCGGGTCCAGAGACCAGGGACCATGCTTTGAGGACCGCTGCCCCAGGCTTAGCGATACTTTCAGACTGTGCTCTGTGCTTTGTAGCCAGCGAGGCCCTCCCTGCATGCCGTCCTCCCCTGTTACTGCCACCCAGCCAGCCTAACCATTTCACCCTTTCCAGGTCCCTGCCTGTGTCCCCCCAGATGCTCAGGCCCTCTGGTGGGCGCCTCCTCACCTTTATCCCTCCTCCTTCATTTTCTGGCTCCTCCTCTTTCTTCCTGTCCTCCCGTCAGAGAGAGTGAGTGTCTCTGGCTCAAGCTTATCGTTACGTTGCCCCATCACCTGGGAAAAAGCCATCTCCAAGCCTCTCCCTTCCCTTTCACTGCTGAGGAATCGTCTACCGTCACGGAAAAAGATTTGCTCTCACCTCTCTCTCTTTTTTTTTTTAATCCTCACCCGAGGACACCTTTGCATTTTTTTTGTTGTTGTTCAGATAGAGTGGGAGGGAGAGAGAGAGAGAGAGAAACATCGACGTGAAAGGGACACATCGACTGGCTGCCTCCCGCACGACCCAACCAGGGCCGGGGACAAATTGCAACCGAGGTACATGCCCCCAGCGGGAACCGAACCCGGGTCTCTCTGGACCGCAGGCCGACGCTCTAACCGCTGGGCCAAACTGGCCAGGGCACTCTCACCTCTCTTGACACACACATGCCATTCCATTCCAGGTGTTCAGACTCTCTGTACCTATAATGAAAGACAGAATTTTCTTAAATTGTGGTAAAATACACATAATGTAAAATTTACTGTCTTGACCGTTGGTCAGGGTACAGTTCAGTGGCGTTAAGTACGGTCAGAATGTAGTGCTGCCCACACCACGGACCCTTCATCTCGCTCCCCATCCGCCTCTCCCCGAGTCCCTGGCACCCGCCCGTCTTCTTTCTGTCTCTAATGTGACTGCTGTAGGTACCGCAGATACGTAGAATCATATGGTGTTTGTCTTTTTGCGGTTGTCGTATTTCACTTAGCGTAAAGTCCTCCAGGTTCATCCATGTTGTACCATGTGTCCGAATGTACTTCCTTTTTAAGGCGGAATAACATCCTCTTGGATGTATAGATCACATTTTGCTTATTCATTGATGTATCCATGGACACTTGGGTTGCTTGCACCTTTTGGCTTTTGCAAATAATGCTGCTGTGAACATAGGTGTGCAGAAAGACAATTTTTATTAAAGGGGACTTGCAACCTCAGGTGGGATGTTTAGGCGTTTGTGTAGCAGTCTCGGCTCTATCTACCCCTGCATCCACCAGCCTGCCCTCCCCAGGCTTCCCCACTTGCCCCATGATTAACACTGCCCTTGCTGTGACGGCCAGGGACGGTGTGGTGTCTGTGCTGCTGGCCGATCGCCCCTTCCTCGTGCCAGGGCCTCTGTGGTGCAGCTTCCCTGCCCCCCGCCTGCCTCAGCACATCCTCTGCTGTCTGTCCCTTCATCCTCTACTCTTACCGTCCTGCAGGCTTTCCCAGGTGAACCTGGTCCCTTTGTCAGGGGCTCACAAGTCTGTGTCTCCAGCCTGGTCATCTGGGCGGTTCAGGTCCTATGTATGTCACATCCGAACACCTCCCCCTGACCCTCTACACATCAAGAACAGAGCTCAGCACCTTCTTCCTTAAAAACACCCTCTCCGTAAGCCTTCCCTGTGAAACCCAGGGTCACGCTTCACTCAGCCCTACACCTGCACTGGTCAAGCCTGCCTGGGAAATCCCTCCTCCACCCACCCCTCCTTCCCACCCCCCTGTGAGCTTCTCCAGGGCAGAGACGTCTCTCTTTCTGTTCCAGCTCCCAGAGCGCAGCTGGGCCTCCTCAGGATGTTGGCTGAAGGGGAAGGTGAGTCTCTGGTTTTCCTCTAGGACAGCGGTTCTCAACCTGTGGGTCGCGACCCCTTTGGGGGTCGAACGACCCTTTCACAGGGGTCGCCTAAGACATAACAGTAGCAAAATTACAGTTATGAAGTAGCAACAAAAATAATTTTATGGTTGAGGGTCACCACAATATGAGGAACTGTATCAAAGGGCTGCTCTAGGAGATGAGTGTGGAAATACGATTTGGTGTGGGAAAACTGGGTAGCCCATGCCTCCAGCCTTTCTGAGGAAGGTGGGACCAGTCGGAGGAGGGAGAGTTCCTGGCAGCTGGACTTTGCCGAGGGTCACATGAGGCCCGTTTTGTGACTGTTAATAACTTTGCTGTGGAGGGTTCAGGGAGCTGGGCTTCGGGCTGGGAGAGCAGAGAGGGGTCACGGAGGGCAGGAAATGAGCCAGTTGTACCTGGGAGTGTCGAGGCATTTGCCGCCCCGGGAGTGTTGGAAAAGCTAGTCCCCAGTGGCAAAGAATCAGGTTCGTGGGGGTGAGGGGAGGAGATGGGATGGATGTCAGGGGAAGATTTTAGCTTTTAACCGGCCTGCTCTAAAAACTTTGTTACCTTCCTGCCCCCTGCAGGTCTAAGCTCTTTATTTAGTCTGCCACTGAAGGGTGTCGTGGCCTGCCCTTCCCATTGTTCCGGACTCCTTTCCCCTCGTTTCCAGGTCCTGGCCAGGTGCCTGTTCCCACAGCAAATGCAGATGTGCTTCCCCAGCTCCTCACTGCCTCACAGAGTGTTCTCTGCAAGGCTGTGGTGCTCACTGTTAACTCTTGGTGCAGGTGTAAGCCTGGGGTCATCTCCAACCCCACCCCCCATTAACTCTGTGACCCCAGTGGAGCCTCCTAACATCTCAGATTTCCTCACCTCCACACGTGGAATGACAGGTATGTCAGCCTCACGGGAAGAGGTTCCAATGTGACAAGGACTTCTGGTGGCACATGTTCATTGCTCAGGAGGTGCCCTCTCTGGAGGCTTGACAGGAGGACCATAGTGCAACCTGTCTTCAGGTGGAGCCAGAGGTCCCAGAGGTGCGGAGAGCTGAGATGTGTGCGTGCTGCCCTGGGCAGGCGGGGCTGAGGTGCTGGGGTGGTTGGGAAGTGAAGCAGGGGAGCTGAGGAGGAGGAAGCGAAGGCCTGGGGGCGTTGATTTGGGGCGCAGAGCAGAGCCTCTCACCCGCTAATGTGCATACTAGTTGATTCAGATTCCACAGGTCTGGGGTGAGGCCTGAGAGTCTTCATTTTTAACCAGGGCCGGGGTGATGCTGATGCCACCGGTCCAGACCGACTTTAAGTGGCATTGGTCGGGAGCATGATTTATGCTGGGGAGGTTCGTGGAGCTGCACAGCTTTCCTCCCGGTTCCATGGAGACACCGTGAAGCGGCAGGTGCACCCAGGTGTCTGGAGTCTGGTGGGTTAGATTGGAATCAGATGATGGATGATGATGGATGGGGGCGGTAGGGACCCCTGAGGGCTTTGGGATAAGTATTGGGTGATTTGATTTTGCTGTTTGATACTCCATCCTTCAAAGTCTAGCTCTGCCATTAGAATCCCCCTAGAAGCTGTCCCAGGCTGAGCTGTGATCACAGCCTGGACAAGGCCCTGGCAGCCAGTGGCACACACCTGTCTGCCCAGCACTCACCACACTGAAAGGTGATAATTTGTGCATCTGTCTGACAAGCCTGTGAGTTCTCCGAGGGCAGGGACCTGAGATAGCCTCTTACCTCCGAGTCCCAGCACCTGCCGTGGAGCCTGGCTGCAGCTGATGCTCATTAAATGCTTGAGGAGTCAGAGAGAGGGGTGGATACAGAATGTTCATGAAGGGAGAATGTGCAAAGCCCTGTGACTAAAAGACAGCACTGAGAGCCAGTCATGGAGCTGGGGTGCCTGGGAGGGTATTGGTGTGGACGGGGAAGATGGTTTCGGAGTCCCCAGGACCTCAGGTGAAGATGCCGATAAGACTTAGAAGGTAGAGCGGGAACTCCGGGGGGGAGGGGGGGGTGAGTCATGCGATTGGATTTGGGCATCAGCTCTGAGGAGCAAGAGTCGGGCTGTGAGTTCTCTGAAGGAGTGGAGGGCGCGGCAGGGGAAATGGTATCAGTCAAGAAACCACTGTGGTGGTCTAAGATCCAAGGGCAAAGATGCTTTACTTTGCTGCTCTCAGGAGAGGACAGGCGTTCAGATTCAGGCAGATTGAAGATGAAGACTTGCAGCTTCACAAGGTGGGGTGCAGCCAGCAGATGGGGGCCTAGAGCCGTGGCAGTGTCTAGAGCACACTCACAGCCGTTAGCACTTTGAACCTCAACCTCAGAAGGGCCCTGTGAAGTAGGGGCCGTTAGCTCCCTGAATCTCAGATGCCCTGTGACTTGGCGTCAACTTCATTTTCCTGAGGAGGAAGTGGAGTCTCAGAGAGGTTCAGTAACTTGCCCCGAGCCACAGAGCTGGGAAGTGGAGGAGTCGTGCCTGGGCTGGGGGTCTGCGGGCCTAAAGAGTGTCAGGTGAGGCATCCCAGCCTTGGAGCAGGATGTCTGGGGAGGAGAGCTTGCAGCTGTGGAACCAGGGCAGCACTGTGGCCGGGTTGGCAGGACTGTTGGCGTCAGGTGCTGGGGGCAAGCCGGAGGGAGAGCAAGCAGGGTCCCGTGAACGCAGAAACAGGGGAGGCTGCCGAGTCGGGGGGCAGAGGTGTGAGCAGTCACACACCTGGGCACCACTAAAGCATCAGGTGACGGCATTTTTAACAGTTCATTTGATTTTCTTAACTCATTATTGCTCGTAGACAATTTAGGAAATACAGAAAGGTGGAAAGGATAGAAAAACTCACAATTATATTTTTATGGTCTTGTGAGTTCCCTTATAATTACGTTATAGGTATGGACATACTGTTGATACAGTTTTATAACCAGCCTTTTAATTTACTATTCTAATCATTTTCCATGTCATTATGGAGTCTCCATGGATATCCTGTGGCTGTTTTGTGACTTCCTTAACTACGCCTCCCCCAAAAGTTGGAAATCACATTCTTTGATTGTAATTTTCAATGTTATAAATGTCTCTGGGAGGAAAATCTTTGCAAACACAGCTGACGATGGGTTCCTAGAGATAGAGTTACTTGGTCAGACCACTCCCAGCACTGTTGGCGCGTGGGCACAGCCTTCTAGAAGTGCCAGTGTGGGCCTGTGCACGCCAGCCGCCGGTTCATTCACTGTGTGAGCAGTTCAGAGCGTTTACGGAGCGCCTGTGGGGAGACTCCGTTCTCGGCGGCCAGGCCAGCAGAGTCAGCTGCCAGCATCTCGGGTGGACTGGGACGGGTGGGAGTGTCATCACCCAGCGCGTCGGAGCCCGGGGCAGCCCGCGGGCCTCTGGCTGCAGGGGCCAGATAGGGGCCACGCTTAGTGATAGGTACATACTGAGGGTGGTGTCCCCCACTCTGTCCTTCTAAGCCAACATTCCACAGACACTTGTTGAGCACCTCATGTTTGCTAGACGTCGTCCTGTTGCTGGGGATGCAGCAGTGAAGGAACGAAAGTCCCTGCCTTCAAGGACTTTCATTCTAGAGGGAGGTAGGGACATGGGGACTGGGAGGAGGCGGGCAGGGAACAAATCGTGGTGTGTCTGGTGGTGACACATGCTCAGGAGAACAACAGAGGAGGGGAGAGGAGGAGGCCTCGCTGAGGTAAAATTTGGGCAGACTCACAAAGAAGGTTGGGGAGAGCCAGGTGTCTGAGGGAAGGGTCTCCCAGGTGGAGGAACAGGTGTGAACACCTGAGGTGGGAACGAGCTGGTGCAGCCCAGGAACTGGAGAGGGGGCATTGTGGCTGGAGCAGAGAGAGCGGGTGAGGTGCTATGTGAGCAGGGCAGGATGAGATCCAGGACCGGGGATCGTTTTTTTGTTAGATTTTGGAGCGACAGGGCCACTCCTACCATGTGAAGGAATCCAGACTAATCCCATACCTTTCTGTTGCTTATCTGCGGCGGGTGGTCACTGAGGCCAGTGTTTGGTGGGGAAAGCCCTGGGAGCTGAAGCCCTGGGACTTGGGAAGTCAGCACGTCCGTCGCCCTCAGGGTCCTCCTCTGTGCAATGAGGATCTTGAACTAGGAGACTGGTAAGGACATGTTGAGCTTCTCAGGGCTGGGGCCTCTGGCCTGTCATTAGGTAAGCATGCTAGTTAGATCTCGGATCATTTTAGTTGAACTGATAGGAGTGTGTGAATACAATTGTTGATATGTATCTAGTTCTTAATATGTTTATCGGATCAGATTTACTACTTTGTTACAAAGGAGTCTTTCAGCCAGTTGTGGGTGGTCTTGTAGCTGGGGGGTGGAGTTAACCACTCAACCATCCATTTATCTCAGTTCATTATTGTGCACCTGCTGGGTGGGCACTGGGCTGGCTGCCTACACCACGGTGGTGGTTTTTAAAGGACCCAGACTCTGTCTTCATGAATTTCATGATCTAATGCAGTGATGCTAGGTATCTCTGCCAGACGATCATGGTGGGGAACGACTTGCTAAAAAAAAAAAAAAAAAGGGCAGCCCTTACCTCACACAATATACCAAAATTAACTCAAAATGGAACCATGACCTAAATATAAGCACTAAAGCCATAAAGCCCTTATAAATCTTCATGACCTTGGATTTAGTGATGGATTCTTGGATATGATAACAAAAGCATGAGCCACAAAAGAAAAACAGATAAATCGGACTTCCATCAAATTTTAAAACTTTTGTGCATCAAAGAACAATATCAAGAAAGTGAAAAGACAGCCCACAGAATGGGAGAAAATGTTTGCAAATCACATGTCTGATAATGGTTTAACATTAAGAATATATAAAGAACTCCTATAACTCAACAACCCAAATTAAGATTAAGAAATGGGCAGAGGACTTGAATAGATATTTCCGTGAAGATCCGCAGAGGGCCAATAAGCACATGAAAAGGGGCTCAACGTCACTGTTCGTGAGGGAAAAGCAGATCAAAACCACGGTGATGTATCACTTCACACCTACTAAGATGGCTGTCGGAAAAAGGAAAATAAATATTGGTGAAGATGTGGAGAAATTAGAACCCTCTTGCATTGCTGGTGGGAATATAAAACGGTGCCGCTTCTGTAGAAAAGTTGGGTGGTTCCTCAAAAAGCTTCACGTAGAATTACCTTATGATCCAGCAATTCTCCTGGATGTACACCCCAAGGAACTGAAAACAGCCTCAAGCAGATGCTTGTGCAGCGCTGTTCATCACAGCGCTATTCACAGGAGCCAATGGTGGAAGCCACCCCAGTGCCCAACAGATGGATAACGTCTGGCAGAGATACCTAGCACTGTCCATCCAGTGGCGTATGATTCATCCTTAAAAGAGAATGACGTTCTGACACCTGCTACAACATGGATGAACCTTGAAGACATTAGGCTAAGTGAAGTAAGCCAGATACAAAAGGACAAATATGACGTGATTCCACTCGTATGAGCTATCTAGATTAGGCAAAGTCATAGACACAGGAAGTAGAGGTGGCCAGAGGCTGGGGGCGGGGGGGGGGACGAGGAGTCATTGCTTCATGGGTACAGAGTTTCTGTTTGGAGTGATGAGGAAGTTTTGGAGGTAGATAGTGGTGATGGTTGCACAACATTGTGGACGTACTTGAAGCCGCTGAATCGTATGCTTGATGGTGAAAATGGCAAACTTGATGTCCTGTGTGTGTTTCCACAATGACCAAGACCAGAGCAGGTAGTGCCGTGTCTGGGAGGAGGCTGACTGTGCTGGGAGCCACGAGGCTTGGGTTCTGCTCTGAGCCGGGTCACCTCTGGCCCGGTTCCTGCAGTCGTTAGCCAGGTTCTCTCTTTTGATGTGGGAGTCGAATGAGATGACGGGTGCCTTCCCACCCCCTTTCATTTCGTCCCTCTCAGTATAAAAACATGGTTCTGCCTGGTAGAAAAGACAGAAAACAGTAAACTGGTGGTTTTACTCAAATCATCATTTACCTGCTCATCTGTTTTGCCATTTTCCTCCAGGCAGTGGTCTGGCCCCATTTTTGGTGCTCTTGCCTCAATGCGGGCTCAGCTGGGCCGCACTCACTGACATCTGGGCCTGCCCTCGGTCACATGCTCCTTCCTCTCCGGGTTCTTTTGGACGTCTAAGCCCTACTAATCAGACGTCATCTGGACCCCCAGCCATGCCTGTGATTCCACTGGGCAGGGTATTGTAAAACCACGACAACAAATGCCAGTGGAATGTTTGAACTGTCTGGACAGATGTTTGATAGTGGGATAATGGGAAAGAGTGGGCTGTGTGATTGTAGAGACATTACAGATACAACTTTTTAAAAAAAATACACCCAGACAAACAAGTTGGTGTGTGGGTTTTAACTGACATGAGCGCATCAGACCCTGTGCAGCCGGGTCTGTCCTCTCCTTCTTCCCCTCCAGGGTTCGTCGCCTTTGGGGGCTCAGAGCCGACTTGTTTTTTCACTGCCATGGCGGTGGATTTCCCTCAGCGGGTTGGAAAACCCTCAAGGTTGAGATGCTGTGAGACTGTCCTGGGTCCTCCTGGAGACCTAGGCTCCTGCCACACCCAGGATGCCCCCCACTTTATCAGTTCCCCCACCCCTTGTCTGCCATGAGATCCTTGGCTCAGAGCCAGCACCTCTGCCCTGAAGGTGAGGGGTCTGGTTGGGCTCAACTTCATGGAGAAGCCCAGCCTCCCAGGTGCTGCAGTGCACCTGGGCCTCCCTCAGGAGACCTTGAGGTTCTGAGATCCTGGGGCTGGGGCTGGAAGGAGAGCTCGGAGCTGGTCAAGGGGTAGGAGAGGTGCAGGCCAGACCTGAGGCCAATGCTGGTTTCAGGAAGTGAGGCAGCCCACTCCCGCTCTCCCGCTGCTAATAATTAACCCCGGTGGCAGCCTGTGGAGCTGGGAGGGCCTTTCCCGTCACATGCGCTGACTCCAGCCCATGCCTTTTGCCACAGGGAGAGGAAGTCATTTACAAGGTTCCCACAATTCTGAAAGGCCCATGTTCTGCATTTTAACTCTTCTGAACTTGGCATATGATCTTTGCAATTTCAGGGTACTTGGGATGTACTTTTTCTTTAACATTTATGAAATACCTGTTAAATCAATTGTCATCTTAGAAAGGAGGGAAATACAGTAATAAATACCCAAGTCATTACTCAGGTTTCTGTAGTTGCGGAATTAATTAGGGGGAACAAAGGCTTCCTGGACCATTTCTTCCCTAAGAGGAAATTTACCAGCTTGTGAGTTGTGGGGAGTGTTTATGAAAGATTATCTCAAAGCATAAGGACGTACTTTTACTCAGTAAATTAGAGGCAATTGTGGTTAAGTGGGGCCCTTTCCCCTCAGTGAATCACCTGTAAGTCACCTTCCTCCCAGTCATATGAGCCAATAGACTGAGTGGGCAGGTGTTTGGTGCCCTGCGCTGAGCTCGGGATCATTGCCTCATGTGGAGGCTGACTGTGACTTGAGCGTGGGTCTCTGAGTCTAATCTGCCAGTATGTAAAATGGGTACAGCAGTGCTGCCCTCCAGGCTTAGTCAGAATGAGTGGAGCCAGGAGTAATGGGCATGAAAGTATCTGGAAAACTCTGAAGCCCTGTAGGTAGGACCCTTAGCTGCTCCTCAGGACAGGAAGCCTGGGCACAGGACAGGAAGCCTGGGCACGGGACAGGCCAGGATCTAAGCGTGAGGTGGGTGGAATAGCAGGTCAGTCCTCATAGCAGCTGGTGTAGGGGAAGTGTCTGCAGTGGGCCAGGCCCTCTGCTGGGTTGGGTACAAGATCACTGCTCCTCAAAATGATCTGCAGATGAGTCAGCGGAGACTTGGAAAGTGAATTTGTCCACAGTCATGTCAGCGTGGATGTGGTGGAGCAGAGACTGGAACCCAGGTCTGGTTTGTTCCTTCAGACCTCTGGCTTACTGAGACCCTGGCCGCTGGGAGCCCCCAGGCAGCAGGGTCGCCCGTCTGAGCCGCTGGGTGTTCCTGGAGATCAGGACCCCAATGGATTGTATCTGTCCTTACTCCCAGCTCTCAGCACGTGGGAGGCCTCAGTACAAATAAGTGCACCAAAGGCAGCAACAAGAGATACTTTTGTTCGATTGTTCCTAAAAACTGCTTTCTGATTAGCTTTTTGGCATACCTTTATAAGTCTTTCTTAGAGTTAATACAGTTTCCTTTCATTAATTTCCTGACCCCCATCTCCCAAGACCTATAAAGCCCTGGAGACCTGACTAGGCTGCATAAGAATACATTGTATCTTGGTTTCTGGAGGCGCTGGCAGGGTTGGGTGGCTGACAGAATCTGAGATGGCCCCTCAGATGAAACCTTTCAGGCAGGGGATTTTGAAGCTGGGAGGAGCCTTGGAGGCTCTGAGCTGGGAAACCCAGCTGAAAAGTAATGGTCACTTGGCTGATTCATGACAAATAGGGTGATGCTTTGCCGGGGAGGGGTTGGAAGGTCTTTTTCTGTGTTTCCTTGCGATAACATTATGGCGAGGGCCCCTGGTGGGGAGGATTGGGTTTCCCTGGCCAGGGTGCCTCTGGCTTTGGACAGAGCCCTTGGCAGGCCCAGAGCTGGCGGGACGGTCCTGTTGTGAGATTCCAGCTTCTTGGCCGGGGTGCGCTGCGATTAGCACATCTCAAACCTTTCAAAGTGACTTTAGCTGTTTTTTGAAGGCTTCTGCTGCTCTGAGCTGTAAAGGGTGGGGACTGGAGCCCAAGACAGAAATATCGTGGACTGACACCCACATGGGCGTGTCTCTGCCCGAGGGCAAATATTAGCTCAGTATTTTTGTCAAGTTTATGCAACTTGATTCACATCCCTGTAGAGTACATTTATTCCATCCTGTTTTCCAGTCTGTTTGGGCCTGGTAGAGTTTAACAGCTTAATTTTAGGTAGAAACTGCTCAATGTAAAACGTATTCCGTTATCTGTGTTTTGAGCTTTGTGTATTGCTTTTTGTGCGTTCGTGTTATTTTTATCCCGTTTCATGGTTTGATGGGACATTTTCGTTTCTTTTCCGAGACTGAGGTATGAGGCACCTGTTTAGAATTATTTCCCATAAGAAATCCATGTAAGAAAATCCAACTTTTTTTTTTTTTTATCCTCACCCGAGGACATTTTTGCATTTATCCTCAGATAGAGCAGGAGGGAGAGAGGGAGGAAGAGAGAGAGAGAGAGAAACATCGATGCGAGAGACACACATCGACTGGTTGCCACCCACATGACCCCAACAGGGGCTGGGGACAAACTGCAACCAAGGTACGTGCCCTTAGCGGGAACCGAACCCAGGACTCTCTGGTCTGTAGGCCGATGCTCTAACCACTGAGCCAAACTGGCCAGGACAGAAAATCCGATTTTGAATGGTGTTGCTCTGAGTAGGGCTTACATGTACAGAAATTTAACTTTGGCACTGTTGAAACAAGTCATAACAGAATCATCCTAGAAGCTCAAAGTTCATCTGTCCTACCCTTCCCATTTTATCCAGTTTCTCTGCTTGGTTACCTCTAGTGATGGGGAGCTCCCTCTCTACCAAAGCTGTCTCTTCCTTGTTTGTGCAGCCTTAACTGTTCAAAAACTGTTCCTTCTGTTTCATTTCTTCCATCCCTTGAAACCTTGAGGTCTAAAATAATGAGTCTAATGATAGTAGGAAGAGTAAGTACCATTGATTGGGCCCTGCTAGGTTCCATTTAATTTGCATAGGTATTATCTCCAGTGCTTAAAACAACCTTGGAAAGCAAAGAAAATCCCCCCCCCTTTTATAGATAAGGAAACCGAGTCTCTGAGAGGGTGAGTGATCTCTGTAAGTTCACACAGCTAATAAGTGGCTAAGCTGGGCTTCCAACCTATGTCTCTGCCAGATTCCATCGCTGCTGACCTTCCCACAGCCTCACACCACATCTGGAACCCTCTTCTGTGTCATAGCCCCTTGGGTTTTGGAAGAACACTCATCTCTTCCCTGCGCTGTCCCTAGGATTTCCGTTGTTCCCCAGATACTCCGACCAAGTCTGTTTCCATGGAGTTTCTTAAATGCCCGTGCGTTTCCCCTCCTGGCCTTTGCACGCACAGGGCCCGTTTCCGGGCGGCTGCTGCTCCCACCTGGCCCACTTCCCTTCGTCCTGCAAGACTCCCCGTGAACCCATGAAGCCTTTGCGAACTGCCCTCCGTCCCACCCCACCCGACCTGGGCAGGAGCCTTCGTCCTTTCCTCTGGCACGAGGGCTTCCATTCCCTCCGAACTTAAACTGCAGGCACCTGTGCCCCACCCCACGCCACTTTCTGGCCTGGCACCGAGCAGGTGCCCAGTCAGGCACACTGAGCCAGTGGTCCGGAACTCCTCTGCTAAAGCACTGACGAAGACTAAAGTAATTACACACAAGATCGATGAGTCTGTGAAACTGTAGTCCTCCAGTTGGGACGGGAATTTGGCCGGTTGCTTGGAGGCTGTGGGGAGAGCTCGTCTGCTGCGGAGTCCTAGAAGTCGCTTTGGTTTGGTCCAGTTCCTCCCTGGGCTGGCATGTGTCTCCTTTTTCTCCCGGGGGACAAGCTCGCTGGCCTCTAAAGTTTCTGGGTTCACCAAGTTGGCAGGTAATGGAAGAAGGTTACCAGGCACCGTGTAAAGACATACTTGGGGGGAGGCCGAGTCACAGCCCCACTCATTTCTCGACAGTCCACGCAACACAGGCTGCCAGAAGTGTGTCGTGCAGAGGAGAGACCAGCCTGGGAAATGTGGGGAAGGGTAGCACTGCCCCGTGAGAACCTTTTCTTACACGTTTAAAAAAAAAAAAAAAAAAACACTAAAAATCTCATTTTAAAAAAATCTCATGAAAATGGTATTAAACCGTAGAGGAGAGTGGTCATCTCTAGGAGGAAGAGTCATGTTTGAAAAGGGGTGTGAGGGGCCCGCCCCGTGCCAGGCTCTCGAGAGCTGCGCCCTTAGATCCCTGTGTTTTCCCTCTGTGTGCTGCTTCGAGAAAAGGGAGGAGGGGAGGTGATGACTTAATTTAACAGACTCACAAGTTCAATGTCAGTTTTCTGATCTCTTTGGAGCAGACTGTGTTTTGAAGTTACCTAGCTTCTCATCCCAACCCTGAAACTCAGCTCATGGAACATAAGAGGTTGGTTTCTCTTTATAGCAACATTACCTCTTTCCAGAAACGGCCTGCAGCTCCCGCCACATTCTTTGTCTTGCCCTTCAGGGAGTTTAAAGCTACTTCTTGTTATCCTCCCGGTATCAAGTATAACTTTTATTTTGTTAGTTTTGCAAGTGTCCTGGTGTCGAACCTATAAATAAACCCGACTCCATAACAAGAAAACTATTTGACATTTTGAAGTTGTATGGGAGCAAGAGTGCTAATGACGGGTCTCTGTTTGCATGAACTAACCCTACAGATTACTCCACCCTGCTTCCTGGGGGTGCAGCTGGAGGTCTGCATCCCTGAACAAATGATAGGATCTGTGGAGCAAATGATTTGATTCCAGGGTTGTACTTCTGGAGTATTAGGGTTAATAATTACAAGATAATTTAAGTATTGAGCTGTGCTATTTAAAATGACCGTGTGAGCATTTTCTCCCCTTTGGTGGAGCATAATGTGAAGTCAGAGGTAAAATCTTTCATAGATGCATTCACAGAAGCATGTTTAGAAATCAGAGGTATTAAGTGCTTTTATATACACATACCCAAATTTAAAATAAGTCTTGTGCATCAAATTTCCACTGTTGGTTGGGATTATTGTATTCATTAGCAAGCTTTAAGCTTTAAAGATGTTATTTAAAAATTAATTTTTTGGTTTATAGGCTCAGGACAAATTAGTTGATTGGCTTTCCTGTTGAATTAGAAATAAATATGAGCCCTGACCGGTTTGGCTCAGTAGTTAGAGTGTCGGCCTGCGGACCAGAGAGTCCTGGGTTCGGTTCCTGCTAAGGGCACATACCTCGGTTGCAGTTTGTCCCCGGTCCCAGTTGGGGTCGTGTGGGTGGCAACCATTCGATGTGTCTCTCTCACATCGATGTTTCTCTCTCTTCCCCCCTCTCTCCCTCCCGCTCTATCTGAAGATAAATGCAAAAAAATAAAAAATAAATAAATAAAAGAAGAAAAGGAGCAAGATTTTTTTTTTAAAAGAAAGAAATATGAAAATGCCTCCCTTAATGAATTTTTTTCTAATTTAGGAAGTGTTCAGTGGTGATGTTTACATTATAAGCTAGTTTTTAAAATAAGTATATTCATCTTTGTTATGCAGTGTTGTACTTTGAAAATTAAAAAAGTTGAATAAGCAGGAAAAAATAGCAGAAGGTAGTATTGATAAATTTATGAAAATTATAGTCATAAGGAAAATTAAATTTCATGTACTGGTTGTATGGTAATTTGCTTATCAGCTACACATAGTTTAAAATTAATAAAGTGAAATGGAATTTATGAAAGCGTTTTCTAAGATACAGGGGCATTTCACAAGTGAAAGCTAAAATCACTAATTTTTCATTTGTTGGGCTGAGTTTCATTAATAACATTTGCAAAGCCTGATACATCATACAAAATGCATACATCTCTTTTCCTTTGGCTTCTTTTCTTCCTTGTGACAGTCGTAGTTGACTCACCCATTTCTGATCAAGTGTGCCTAACAGAGGCGCTGTGGTCTTTTTTTATAACGTGGATGCATTGTGAATTGTTCAGAATTGCTCTCTATGAAAGATGTGAACTAATTTGAAGGAAAGACAAGACATCTGGTTATAAAATATCCAGCGAGAGAATCCTTTCTGAACATGCGTTATTTTCACGTTTCTTCCTCTCTGTTATGACAACAGTGCTAATCCCAGCGCTGACATAGACAGCAGTCTGACTGCAGGGCTGTGGGAAGTGCTTCTCCAGGACCAAGTGCTAATCCCAGCACTGACATATAGACAGCAGTCTGACTGCAGGGCTGTGGGAAGTGCTTCTCCAGGACCAAGTGCTAATCCCAGCGCTGACATAGACAGCAGTCTGACTGCAGGGCTGTGGGAAGTGCTTCTCCAGGACCAAGTGCTAATCCCAGCACTGACATATAGACAGCAGTCTGTGACTGCAGGGCTGTGGGAAGTGCTTCTCCAGGACCAAGTGCTAATCCCAGCACTGACATAGACAGGAGTCTGTGACTGCAGGGCTGTGGGAAGTGCTTCTCCAGGACCAAGTGCTAATCCCAGCACTGACATAGACAGGAGTCTGTGACTGCAGGGCTGTGGGAAGTGCTTCTCCAGGACCAAGTGCTAATCCCAGCACTGACATATAGACAGCAGTCTGTGACTGCAGGGCTGTGGGAAGTGCTTCTCCAGGACCAAGTGCTAATCCCAGCGCTGACATATAGACAGCAGTCTGTGACTGCAGGGCTGTGGGAAGTGCTTCTCCAGGACCAAGTGCTAATCCCAGCGCTGACATAGACAGCAGTCTGACTGCAGGGCTGTGGGAAGTGCTTCTCCAGGACCAAGTGCTAATCCCAGCACTGACATATAGACAGCAGTCTGTGACTGCAGGGCTGTGGGAAGTGCTTCTCCAGGACCAAGTGCTAATCCCAGCACTGACATATAGACAGCAGTCTGTGACTGCAGGGCTGTGGGAAGTGCTTCTCCAGAACCAAGTGCTAATCCCAGCACTGACATAGACAGGAGTCTGTGACTGCAGGGCTGTGGGAAGTGCTTCTCCAGGACCAAGTGCTAATCCCAGCACTGACATAGACAGCAGTCTGACTGCAGGGCTGTGGGAAGTGCTTCTCCAGGACCAAGTGCTAATCCCAGCGCTGACATAGACAGCAGTCTGACTGCAGGGCTGTGGGAAGTGCTTCTCCAGGACCAAGTGCTAATCCCAGCACTGACATAGACAGCAGTCTGACTGCAGGGCTGTGGGAAGTGCTTCTCCAGGACCAAGTGCTAATCCCAGCGCTGACATAGACAGCAGTCTGACTGCAGGGCTGTGGGAAGTGCTTCTCCAGGACCAAGTGCTAATCCCAGCACTGACATAGACAGCAGTCTGACTGCAGGGCTGTGGGAAGTGCTTCTCCAGGACCAAGTGCTAATCCCAGCACTGACATATAGACAGCAATCTGTGACTCCAGGGCTGTGGGAAGTGCTTCTCCAGGACCAAGTGCTAATCCCAGCACTGACATAGACAGGAGTCTGTGACTGCAGGGCTGTGGGAAGTGCTTCTCCAGGACCAAGTGCTAATCCCAGCGCTGACATAGACAGGAGTCTGTGACTGCAGGGCTGTGGGAAGTGCTTCTCCAGGACCAAGTGCTAATCCCAGCACTGACATAGACAGCAGTCTGTGACTGCAGGGCTGTGGGAAGTGCTTCTCCAGGACCAAGTGCTAATCCCAGCACTGACATATAGACAGCAGTCTGACTGCAGGGCTGTGGGAAGTGCTTCTCCAGGACCAAGTGCTAAGCTGTAGAAACTCTGTTTAGCCCTGGGATCTGCTTGTAATACAGACAGGAAAACTGACATAGGGTGCTGACCTCACCGAGCCCCTGGCTGTAGGCTGAGATGGGCAGAACCGAAAGGAACACTGGAGATCGTCATCCGGTTGAGTGTTTTCCACTGCCAGATGCTCAAGCCCCCGCACCACAGTCCCCTGGAGGTGCTTATTAAAAATGCAACTTCTAGCCCAGCCGGTGTGGCTCGGTGGTTCAGCATCGACCCATGCACCAAGAGGTTGCCGGTTCGGTTCCTGGTCAGGTCACATGCCCAGGTTGTGGGCCCAATCCCCAGTGAGGGGCATGTGGGAATCGGCCAGTCGATGCTCTCTCTCATTGATGTTTGTTTCCATCTCTCTCTCCCTCTCCCTTCCTCTCTCTCTCTGAACAATAAAGAAAAAAAATTTAATAAAAGATATGCAACTTCTATATAACAGTTAAAGCAAGGCCTGGATCAGGAGGAAAGAAATCAAAGACATCATCAAACACTGTGCAAGATTTCAATATGGACTGTATATTCCATAAGGGCTTTATCGATGTTAAATTGCCTCAGTGTGATGATTGTACTATGGTTACGAAATGTCCTTGTTCTTGGGAGATTCATGCTAAGATATATACAGTTTTCAAGTGTTCAGTTAAAAGCCTAGGGTGGGGGTGCAGGAGAAAGAGAGAAAAGCATAGGTAGCAAAATGTTAACAGGTGAATCCAGGCTGGGGATAAGGGGAGGGAGTTCTCTTTTTCTTGTAGCTTTTCTGTAAGCTCAAAAAAATTCTTAAGTTTGAAAATGCAATTTCCTGGGTACTAAACCAAAATTTCTATGGGTGGTGCCAAGAATCTATATTTTAACAAGCTCCCCAGATGATTCTTAACTACACTAAAGTTTTATTTAAGTCTCTGGCTAAAAAGAAAGTCATTTTGATCACTTTTTCTTTTTTAGCAACTTAATAAAGTATATATTCTTATACTTTGATCTAATCTTAATCTAGTGCTCGATAAATGAACAATCCCCATCCAGGTGTTTGTAAGCTTTATCTTTAAAAGGGAAACCCCACTTACCTCAGAGAGGTTTAAGGAGTATGTAGGCCTTAAAACAAACCAGAACTAGAAGCTGTCCCACATGAGGTGCAGACAGCAATCGGAAGGTGTGGTTTATGTTCTCCTGTCGCTATGCAGTCAAACCGTGAGTGATGTGAGTGATTATTAGGGCCCTGGTTTGCTCCCCGAAGACTTGGTTAACCCATAAAGCAGCCCAATTGCTGTGTGTTTACAGTGAAAAAGGAAAAAGCAGTATTGGTATTCTATTAGCAGCTAAACAGGTAAAACGTTATTAAATATTGGTGTCTGCCGAGAAACACACTTAATTTGATGAGTCATCCGTCTGGCATGGCTGGCTGTACATGAATATTTATTAGTTTTCCATGCTAGAGACGTCCCTCTCCGGCTGATCAGGTTATCTGCTGGGGCTCATACATAGCCAAGAAGAAAAAAACTCTTCTGAGTTCACTAGGGAAGAAGAGTTAAGGATAGGGAGGAGGGAATCAAGACACGGAGAAAGCCTTATATATTGTGAGAGAGGGTGTTTTTTTTTTTGGTTTTTTTTTGTTTGTTTGTTTTGAAAAAAAGCTGGACTGTGTTAAGATAGAGGGGAGCAAAGCTGTCCATGTTTCCTTTGAAGAAGGAAGCAAGTCAGGGTGAGAGATGGCGTTATTTTCTTCTGGTGGCCACTAGGTGGTAGCATTGGCCCAGGTCAGCTGGATTCAGGTAGAGTTACCTGTGGTTCACATGTAGGTTTTACTCACAAATTAGGTGTTTATGAGTCAGGACTGCTTGCTTTCCTTCTTAACTGGCACTTGCACTAAAGTAAAGGGGTCTGAGTTATTTTTTTCTTTTCTTTTTTTAACAAGGGTATGAAGTAACCCTAACACTTTTAAAACGATCAAAATGGAGTTGAGTTGCTTTCTAACTTTCTCTAATGGAGAAGAGTGTGCTCCTCTCCCTTCTTTCTGTCTGTGGTCATGGGCTTGTGAAAGAACAGAGTTCCCCAGATGTAGGCCCTTAGGAAATAAAGCACCAACTCTTCCTGGTCTAGGCTCCAGGACAGATGGAGAGCCCAGAGGGGACAGTGGGTAAGCCTTGTCACCCAACCCTGAGCAGGAGGGCCTTGGCGTCTCACATGACAGGGATGTGGCAGTCTGTGGCACGGTGCTACTGCTGCTTCTGGGTCTACTGAACGTGTAGAGAAGCTCAAAGATAGATCTCATAAGTATGACAACTCTCCTTATTAACACAAATAGAATTTTAAGGAATGGAGCATTTATACAATTGTAAGGTATTTGAAGTCAGGCTTGTCTACAAAATACAGAATCTACCGTCAGCTCCTGATGGCATTAGAAGCTCGGTATTATTAATAAAATGCCTTTTAATGAGTACCTAGTACATGTCCCACACTGTGTGAGCACTTTACATGTGCTAACCCTCACACTCACTGTACCTGTGGGCTTCTACTGGGCACAAAGTGAGGTGTGGCCTCCTTCTATGTTTTCCAAGGAGAATCTTTGATAAAAAACTGGTCGTAGTAGAACTTTTATTCTTATAGTGCAGAACAGATTTTAAAGCCATAACCATTTGTTTGTTTTTAAGTATGCAAAGGACAAGCTTGGCTTCCATACTGCACAGTGCACCAGCTTACAGCTGTAATCATTTGTGGTTGCAGAGGCCAGAGTGTTCCTGGTTGGGTTGTGGCTTTGTTTAGAATTAAGAGGCTTATAAAGGAAGCCATAGAAGCCCCGAGTTCCCCAATTGCTGTGGTGCAGGAAACAGGGCAGTTAGTCAGCATCCATTGTCCCGACTGGATTGTTTAAGATGTGATTTCAAGACAATCTGAAAACGCTTCACGGCTTGACTGTGTGGTGATTTATTAGCGGGCTCCCTCTTACCAAGGTTTGCTTCAGGAACAATTGTGGGAAGAACATTTCTGCAGCTTTCATGAATACCTACTTACGGCATTGTCATTAGTTCCGGGCCCTTTTATGTAACAGGGAGTGATGTGAGGAGGAAAAAGTATGTCTCTTCTGGGTTGCTGGTCTACAGGATTATGCTGGGGAGCACCGTTAACTATGGTCAAGGTCAGAAGACCCACTGGTACCCACACTAGTGCTAGTGATATGGAGTCTCTCAGGTGAGAAGCAGTTTGAAAGTATGTGCCTGCCAGTGGTACTTCAGTCCAGGTGACTTTCATTTGGTGACTCCTATTTGAAATCACCTTTGTGGGTTTTGTTTTTTTCTGTCCAGTGTCATAGTGTGATGGGCTCTCTGTTTCAGCTGTTCTGAGGACCTGCCCGAGTCCCCCAGGTGTCCCCATAGTGAGTGGCTCAGATTCTGCAGAGCCTATATTCCAAGTCCCACCATGTGAAGCACACCCCACGGTGCCCTGAAAACCTACTCCTCTAGCCCTTGACTGCCCGGCCCTTCCTTTGAGAGCTTCCCAAATGAAATGTCATTCTGTGCCCCACCCAGGATGCTGAGTCACCACCTATGGATGGGGCCAGGACAGGCATACTTTTTAAAAGCTCCCCAGGTGGCTCTGATGTGCACCTCCCACTAACAGTTCTATTGTGTCTTTCTAAAAAGTCATAACCCACCTGAAATTCTTAGACAAGGACAAAACAATACATCTGACATTTTAGATTCAGTATGGCTAAGGCATTATGGAACGAACACATTTGTTGTCTTTTGATAACTTTTGGTATTACTCAGAAAATGTATTCCTGCTTCTGATGACATTTGCAGTGGAAATGGCGAGGTGGAGGTGGTGGGGTGGGTGGAATTTTACAAGTTTCAGAACGAGTTTCCTTCCACTGCCGGTCCCAGGAATTTAAAAAATTATTAATATGAGATTCCTTGTTCCTGCCTACAGGAGAATGGAAGTTCACCCGGAGCTCCTTAAACAGGATAAGGGATCACTGCACCCCTCTCTCCTGGATGCATCTTCTACACGACTTTCAGCTCCCTTGTGTTTTTAGTTCCTGCTGCTGAGCTGTGCCTCTGTGGCTCCCTGAGGCTTGATTCTGCTTTGTCTTCATCCCTCCCTTGCCACTGATGCGCAGATCTGGCCCTGCCCTGACATTTAGTGCTGTTTTTTCAGTTATCCGTGACTCGCCCCTCACAGTGTGGACCCCAGAGCAGCAGCTTTGGCATCACCTGGGAGACCAAGAAATGCAGACATTAGGGCCCCACCCAGGCCTACTTGAATCCCAGTCTGCATTTTAAGATCCCCAAGCCAAGCCGTCTGTGTGCACGTTCCAGTGTGAGGGGCACTGGTCTACGGTACATCCCCATTCCGTCCTTCCTGCCTGCTTCCACCAATACAAGCTTGTCTGTCATGTTGGACTGCTGTTTTTCCACACTGGAAATCTTGGCTTCATTTTTCATCTCATTCTGTCTTTCGTTCATTGATTCATTCAGAAATTTATTGAATGCCTCTGAGAGCTAAGTTTTGGAGATACAGTGAGCAAAATCAGACCTGGTTTCTACCCTCATGAAGTTTACTTTAGGGGGGAGGGGGTTAAATGTTACATAATCACAGCACTAGTTATAAATGTAAAATTATGAGCCCTATGGAGGAGAGCCCATAACACAAATGAGTGGTTAGGGACTCCAGGAAGGCTTCCCTGAGGAAGTGGTGATGTAATGAGCACTGAGGTGTGAATAGGAGTTAATCAATCGAAAAGCAGGACTAGCTTTCAGGCAGAAGGAACAGCATGTGCAAAGGCCCAGTTCATTATAGAAAGCTTGCAGAGAGCTAATCAAAAGGAACATTCAATTGCTCTTAAGCCCTTTCTCTTTATCTGCTCTTTTGCCCAACCTTGTCAGATGTACACCTTCTTCATTCCTTAAGCTGGCCTTGATCCTTGGCTTCCTACCGGCATGATGGGACCATGTGCTCAGTTGCATACCTTTTCAGGTTATTAATCTACCACTCCACAACTGCATTCACTAGTAAAACCACTTTCCTTAGTGCTCCCTGACTATACCATGGTCAGATTCTAACGTGCCCACTGATCCCATCTCCATGCATGTATTCTTCTTAAGTAAATTTGATACTGAAATATACATACAGAAAGGTGCACATCATAAATTTAGAGTCTGATGAATTTTCACAAAGTGAATATATCAGTCTCATTAGCACCCCCCAGATCAAGAAATAGAATAGTATGAGCATCCCAGAAGGCCCTCTGACCCCCTCAGTCCCTATACCCAAAGCTAACCACCACCTGTTTTCTATAAGCATTGATTAGTTTTGCCTGTTTCTAAACTTTATGTAACTGTTCATGCTACAGGTAATCTATTGTATCTGGCTGCTTTTGCTCAATATAATGTTAGAGGATTTCATTTATGTTGTGTGTAAAAACAGTTCCTTTATTTCCTTTGTTGTGTAGTCATGAATGATATACCTATACCACAAACTACTCATTCTGTTGATGGACATTTCATTTTTTTCCAGATTGGGGCTATTATGAAGATTCTTGTACATATATTTTAGTGAAATAAATGTACATTTTTCTATGGGAATATGCCTAGAAGTAGAATTGTTATGTCACAGAATATATGTATGTTCAGTTTAGTAGGGACTGCCAAACAGTGTGTGCTCACCAGCAGTGCTCATGAGAGTTCAGGTGTTCCACACCCTGGTCAGCTTGGTGGTGTCAGATTTCGTCGTGGCCATTCTGGGGGGTGTGCAGTGCTGTTGCTCTGTGGTTTTCATTCGCATTCTCTGACAACCAGTGTGGCTCCTGTGTTCAAACAGGTGGTTTGTCTTTTCTTACTGATTCGTAGGAGCTCTTTCTGTATTTGTAAATTTATATATTGCAAATCTTTCTGTGGGTCGCCCTTTTATTCTTTTAAATTGTGTCTTTTCATAGAAGTTCTTAATTTTAATATAATCTAATTTGTCAATAAATGTCTTCCTATTTTAAATCATTTTTACATCACATTTAGTTCTGTAAAACCTTAAGGGTTGGATACACAAATGTATAAAATAGTAAAACATAAATAAAAAAGTAAAAGCCTAGGAAATATATATATATATCAGAAGATTTAAACCAGGGAGATAATAAAACATGTCAACAAGCCATGTAATCCTACGAACATGTTATAATTTAACAATAACTTTTTCTCAGAGCTTCCTAGAAGTCAACACCCAAACAGAAGCTTGGTCTTTTATCTAGTTCTCCTTAGTCCTAAGATCCTGATATTGGGAATATCAAAGCGGAAAGGTGTGGGGTGGGTCGGCTGTGAGGTGCGTTCATATGTAACTGTTAATTTGCTGATCAGAGAGCTAACAGGTGTATCTTCTGTTACAGGTTACTCAACGATAGTTATGACCTCCCGATTACGTGCGCTGGGTGGAAGAATTAATAACATACGCACCTCAGAATTACCCAAAGAGAAAACGCGATCTGAAGTCCTGTGCAGCATACGCTTTTTAGATGGCTTGGTACAGACCTTTAAAGTTAATGTAAGTTATCCAAATTTAATTTGTTCTCAGTTAATGCACCTCAGAAATAATTTTTTCTTCATCTTATAAACTAAGAGATGAAAACTATTTTTTTTATTTGTTTGTTTTTATCCTCACCCGAAGACATTTTTCCATTTTTGTTCAGATAGAGTGGGAGGGAGAGAGAGGGAGAGAGAGAGAGAGAAACATCGACGTGAAAGGGACACATCGAGTGTCTGCCTCCCACACGACCAACCAGGGCCGGGGCCAAACTGCAACTGAGGTTTGCGCCCTTAGCAGGAACCGAACCCGGGCCTCTCTGGACCGCAGGCCAACGCTCTAACCGCTGAGCCAAACTGGCCAGGGCAGATGAAAACTATTTTTAAATGAAAGCTTGAGAATCTCAGGTCTTGTATGTTGAGATTGGACTGGAAATACTCTTAAAAACCACGCCACGCCCTGGCCGGTGTGGCTCAGTTGGTTGGAGCATTGTCCCATACACCAAAAGGTGGCGGATTAGATTCTTGGTCAGGGCACATACCCAGGTTTCGGGTTCGATCCCCAGTTGGGGGGCAAGTAGGAGGCAGCCGATCGATGTTTTTCTCCCCCCTGCCCCTCTCCCCCTCCCCCACTTCCACTCTATAAAAATCAGTGGGAAAAATATCCTTGGGTGAGGATTAACAAAAAGAAAAAGAAAAACAACTGCTTTAGTGCACTGAACTTTGTCCTATATTCTATTTCCTTTTAACATCGTCATCTATAGAATTTTGTGATTGAACCAACTCTGCAGAGGTCCCAAGTATCTCTTCTAGTTGCTGTAAACTGACAGTTAATTTATATCCGACTCCTTTGTTAACATTTATGTTGTCAATCTGGAGCTGTTCTTCAGCCGTACATCTTCTTCCCGACAAGAACGTGAATGTTTATTTAACAGATGTTTACTGAGCACCTACTATGTGCCAGGCTTTGTTCTGGGTACAAAGGATACAGCAGTGAACAAAACAGAGCAAAATCCAGAGAGGAAATGGACAAATGCATGCTATGTCAGTGGTGTCATGTGCTTAGAGGAAGCATAAAGCAGGATGAGACGACAGAGTGCCAAGGAAGGACAAGGGGGTGGGGTTGTCATGTTACAGAATTGTTCAGGGAAGACCTCACCCAAAGAAAGTAAGGGCAAGAATCCTGTCATTCCCTGGAGGAAGCACATTCCAGGTAGAAGGAACGGCAATGCAAAGGCCCTGGGGCAGAATCATGGTTAGTGTGGTTGTGGAACAGTATGTGGAAGCCAATGCATCAGGCGCGGAATAAGCAAGGAGAGTGGCAAGAGAGGTCAGAGAGATAACAGGTCAGTTGGGGTGGGGAGGACTGTGCAGAGCCTAGTAGGTCATTCTGAGGGCACTGAGTTTATTCTGAGTGAGGCAGAAAGCATTGCTAGCTTTGGGCAGAGACTCGACATGATCTGACCCAGGTATCACTCTGGATGCTCTATTGACAGTAGACTGGGGCCAAGGGCTAAGAGGCTGTTACAACAGTCTAGGGGAGAGACGATCGTTGGACAGCGTGGCAGTGTGGAGGTGGCCGAGGAAACCAAGTCAGGAACTATTTTGAAGGTGGAGCCAGTGGGGCTTGCTGACAGATGGGATTTGGGATGTGGAAGAAGCCTCGAGGTGACTAGGGTGTTTGGCCTGAGCAATCAGCAGGGCAGGGGTGCAGTTTACAGAGATGAGAAAGGCTGAGAGAGGAGCAGAAGTGACCAGTTCTGTTGTAACCAGAACGGCTGCCTTTGAGATGCTGTTGCTCACCTGCGAGGGAATGCAGACATGGTAGTAGGTATATAGAAGTCGGGAGTTTAAGAGCGGGGTCCAGGCTGGGATACCTATTGGGTGTCACCAGGGTAGAGGATGTATCTGAAGCTATGGAACTGGATGAGATCCCCTGAGAAGTGAGTAGACAGGAGATACGAAGGAGATTCGATGTTTAAAGGTTGGCGAGATGAGGAAGGAGCACAGAGGAGACAGAGGACTACCCAGGGAGGGCGGAGGAGACCGAGAACCAGAGTCTGCGAATCCCAGGAAAGAACGTGTTTAAAAAGGAGTGATGAGCCCTGTAAACGGGAGCAAGGAAAGCACCACCCAGAGTGGGAATCACAGAAGCCTTAGGAGAGGGCCTGGCGTTCAGCAGGTGCCCCGTCGTTCGGCGTCGTGAATATCTTTGTTATCAGCACACGGCTGCCAGTGCTGCGTCCCAGCCTGCAGCTGCCTGGCCAGAGCTCCTTCACGTTGAACTTGAATCTGAGGGCCTGTGGCAGCTGAGAATCTCTAGTGCTTTGTATTCATCTACTCGTGGGGATTGTTCGCGCTGTCTCATCAGACTCTTCAGCCCAGATCGTCTTTCGACCAGGAGCGGGCATCATCAGGGAAGCTGACCCAGACACCAGTTGTCCTTAGCCCAGCCCAGGGAGCAGGCCAGTCACTGGTGGTCACCTGGTATAGCAGAGATGTCCTCTCGTGGGATAGGGACTGGGCTGGAGGGCTTGTTCTTATTACACATGTGTCCTGTATTCTATTTCAATTTCTTTTGAGATCTGGGCAAGTTGTGCAAAACAGATACTGGAGTGGATGAGTTATGCACCCCAGAGGAGAGAAAGGCAGTGTCGTGGGAACTTGCGGGCCTTGGCTTCACACGGACCTGAGTCGGGCGGGCACTCCACCTTCGGCGAACGGCCCGCGACTCGGAGTTCCCCAGGGCCTGTGTTTGCAAAGTCGCTGCAGAGATGAGACATTGTGTTTAAAAAGTGCGTGTGGTGGTATCATGTCTAGCTCCTTGTAGATGTTCCCTAGATTATTCTTGTTAGTAATATATCAAATGTAAGACAAATAATCGTGTGAATAAGGGGAGCAGAGAGCTCTTTGACGCATCTCAGGAGTGTCTCATAATTTAGGGGGAGAGAACCTCACGATTCGGAATAAATGACCAGGGCATCTTTTCCACACCATCACGATTCCCTTGTGATGGAGGTATGTCCCGGGCACAGGAAGCGGCAGGTACAGGAGGGCCCTCGGGCAGGAAAAGGGGATGTGTTCAGGAAATGGGCGTGTCTCGTGTTCCCACGCTTCAGATCGAATAATAGGAGACCTTGCCAAAGGAGAGGCTGCAGGAGGGGGCCTGACGTTACCCACTGTCCTTCTGGTCACTGCGACCTAGTTTCAGGTACATTGTGTGCACACAAAAAAAGAGCTGCCTTTGCTTCTTCTATACATGGTCTATTTCTGACTCAGATTGTCCTTAAGTTAAATGGTTTGGTTCAAAGGACTCTTGAGAAGTCAGCCCGTTAAAGTAGTCTTTGCAATTTCCCAGACCCCCCGCGCTGTTTCCGACCCCTGTGCCTTTGTGCCTGCTCGAAACGGCTTTTCTTAGCTCCTGCCCCTGGAGGGAAGGGGCGTCACTCAGCCCCGTCACCCTCCCAGACCCAGTCAGGGGTTGCTTCCGCTTGTCCCCAGGTTGCGTTGACCGTGGGTGCTGTCCTCTTGCGTGTTCACGGTGCCCTGAGCATTCTCGGCACGCGACAGCATCTGACACACCGTGTGACGGTCGCTGCTTCCACGCTGGCCTCTCCGGGAGGGCAGGAGAGGGACACTCACTGTGCCTCTGTCCCCACGCTCAGCCTCGGGCCTGCGCCGTCAGCTGAGTGGTGACGGTGGCCGAGTCCTGCTCTGGATGTGAAGTGCAGTTGACTGTCCCCACGGGCTTCTCATTTCAGATGACGCAGAGCAGTGAGGCAGATAATCCCCAGGGTGTCACATGCCAAATCACTTTCAGGGTATTTTGGGTGTCATTTGAGTCTCCTTACCCTCTTCCTTCATGTGGTTAGTAGAGTTTTCTCTTCCATGCCTGCCGAGGAGCCAGCGGAAACCCCTGTGGGATTAGCATTGTGCTGGGGATAATCCGTGGGTGGGTCACGGAGAGTTTGCTCTAGCTGCGATTGCTGAGTTTTCCAATTTGTCGTCATCGCTTGGGAATCTCAGCTAAGGGGAAGCAAGACGTCTTACGGAATTAAACCACGCTCTCTCCAGTCGAACTTCAGTCGTTTTTCTTAGCCCTACTTCCCATAGGTACCATGTGGCTTCTTGGAATTTATTACAGCGTTTCTTATCTGTGTGCACATAAAACCTCTCTGAATGCTTCAACTCCTTTTTCCCTACAATAAAGATGTTTAACCACCAGTTCTTCATTTGTTTTAAAATTTTGCCCACTCGACATTTTTTTTTCCTAGAAACAAGATACCGGTCAAGTTCTCCTGGATATGGTGTACAACCACTTGTGCGTGACCGAAAAGGAGTATTTTGGCTTGCAGCATGGCGACGAATCGGTGGACTCTCCCGTGAGTACCGTCCCTTTGCGGGGTGCTGGACTCCTGCACAGTTTGATTTTACATCTCGTGTTTTCTTACCCAGCAGAGATGGCTGGAATCGAGCAAACCCATCAGGAAGCAGTTAAAAGGTGAGTGTGACCTCAGTTCCCTTGACCACTCTGTGTGAGTGTATCGTGGCCCAGTTCTCTCCTCCGAGCAGCAGGGTGCCTGCATTTGGCACCTGGATTCCCGGTGGCCCGGGTGACGTGAGTGAGCCGACTTCTCCCTGTCTGACTTCTGAGTGAGCAAAGGTGCTTCCAAGACCAGCCCCCAAGGGTCCTCACCCACTGTGAGCAGGCAGGGAAAGGCAAAAGAAGGCAGCCTGGAGCCAGGGAACGCACTTTCCTTGGACAAGGGAGGGAGGTGGCCTTTCCTAGCCCAGGGTGAGAGGCAGGTGGGATGGGAAAGAGGACAGACACACACAGAGTCCTTTCCAACAGCATAATTCAATCACTGGGAACCAAGGCCTAGGCAGGTGACGTCACAGATATGACATACAGCTCATGAACCATGAGTGGCTCCCAGTGCAGGTTAGCTCCCAGCTGGGTGAGCTTTCAGCATCGCGCTCCACGCCTTCTTATGCCCCAGACAAACCCGGCTGACTTGGTGAGCCGCACACACTCCTCTGGGCCTTCCCTCCCTCTGTTCCCTCTTTTGGGAATGCCTTTCCCTCCTGCTTCCCTGTTTCCGCATCTTGCCTTTCCTCAAAGCTGCTCAGATCCCATGTCTTCCCCCTACAAGCCGTGACTCCCTCCGCCCTCCCTTACCTTTGTCACTCTGCCTCATACCTCGGAACACTCTTCCATCCCATATTCTCTGCCTCAGGAGCTTTCAGTTTTGCAAGGTGAGGGCCCTTGTCACATCCTCTCTGCACTCTTTGCAGTGCCCCCTCATCACAGGAGGTGGCCAATGAGTGATTGAGGGCTGAAGGCAGGTGGATTTGTCCACAGAAGTGTGCACACACAAAGGCCACACCCCCAGCCGCCACATGGGAAGGAGTAGAAACCAGTTGCCTGGACCCTGATCCCCCTGCTGCTCTCACTTGGAGCCAGGGCCTCAGTGTCCTTACCTCCCACGAGTTCTGTCCTTGGCATTCAGAAGGACCCACAGGGAGCCTCGGAGCCTCTGTGCAGATAACTGCCGCCTCGTTTGGATCCACAGAGGGATAAGTGCACACAGGCATAGGTAGGCGCTGTCATTCATTCTCTCACTGATGCATTCATTCTGCTAGTGTGTCCTGAGCTCAGACTTTGGCAAGGCACTGGGCTCAGCTCTGAGAATCAGGTCCTAATCAGATTTGGACCCTGCCCTTAAGGAGCTCCCAGCCAAGTGTGGGGACTTTGACAAGGGGAGAGACAGTTGTCAGATAGTTTTGAGCACATGATAGGATGCTCTGGGTGCACAGAGGAGGACGAGAAAGACTTGGAGGCATGTCTGAGACACAGTGACAACTTACAGAGTGGGGAGGGAGCCGAAAGGGCATCCCAAGGCAGTAGGAGGACTCAGGCATCCCCCAATGTGCAGGTGGTCAGCCTGCGCCCAGTTACAGCACCACCCACTCTGGTACCCAGGCACCAGTACAGAGGTACCTTCACAGATGCACACACACCGATTAAAGTCTTTGACATGAGCCAGACATGCAGAGAGAGGACACTGAAGAGAGGGAAGGGTGGAGCCCAGAACGAACTAAGGCAGAGGAGATGAATGAGAGGAGCCTGGTGGAGAATGCTTGCGTTTCAGAGAGCAAGTAAGTACCGAGAACTTAGATAGGTCAGTGAATGTTTCCTGAGCAACGGACGGGGCGAGGTTGACGTTAAGAAGAGCACGATCTTAGCAGCACAGTCTGATTCTCTCCTACTGCTATGTCTAGCAAAAAGAAACGGGCTTATTTTATTCATACAGACGGTTCAACTCTCGGTATTGTTGCATAAAGCCATGTTTGCGTATGTTAATTGTGTACTACTTGCTAGCGTATTAATCACTTTTGGAATTCACTTTGCATTAAAAGCATGATGTGTCTTTTAGTATAAAAATGTTTTTGAACTGTGGCATAGCAGAATCAGAAACCCCAGTGCTGTCATTCTAGTTTTGTGGTCAGCTGGGTGACCTGAGGCAAGTCACACCTCTAAGCCTGTTGGCTTCTCTGCCATCAGCAGCAACCTGGTCTACACACAGGCATGGTGGTGTTAAAATCAAGAATGTACAAGAAAATGTTTGAAAAGTGTAAAATCACTATAGATGGGAGATGGTATTTCTTTGTGGATTTCATATAATCTGCTGATACAAGGATTTTTAAAGTTCCTAATACAGATCATGGAGTGCACTGTTTGAACACAGCCCTGAGTTAAACATGTAATAGGAAGTAGATAATGCCTCATTCTATGCTGATGTTGCAAAAATATTTTACTTCTTGTAGATGTGATGATTTCTGAGCAGTCAATTAACTTACGCACTCCTTTTTGTGAAATTAATGCTTTTATTGATGGAAAAGCTGTGGTCTAGTGGAAATGCATCAGTTTTGGGAGAGCAGCAGCTTACATACATTGACTTCTTTAAAGGGAAAATTTAATTTGTTTTTGAAAAATGTTGTAGGAGGTTTCCCCTGTACTCTGCATTTTCGAGTAAGATTTTTTATACCTGATCCCAACACACTGCAGCAAGAACAAACCAGGTAATAACATCTTTTTTAAGTTTTCTATTTAGTGTATAAAAATGAGTAATCACTAAAAATGTACTCTTTATTTTATGACTGTGGCTAAATATTTTACTGGGGTGTAACTGTACTGACAACTATGATCCAGTTAAAAATTGGGGTACACAGATTGACATTTTAATCAGCTCATTTGTTTTCAGTCTCGGGCCTGCTTCTCTCCCCCCCTGGCTTGGTGTGATTCCCAGCACACTCCCTTCTACCTCCTCCCGCCTCCCCCACCGCCCAGCCTCTCCTGCCTGTCGAGCTCCTGTGTTTAAAGAACGAAGTCCCTTTCTGCTAATGCAGGCAGGGTTTGAAAGATGAGTTTGTCAAGCAGTCATCCAGAGATCATGTAGCGGGTATCTCCGAAGGGCTGGAATTGAGGCTCTCTGGGATAACAGAGATCTGTAAACTGAGAATTCTCCATCAGATCCCCAGTTGACAGGAGCTAGAAAGGAGCAAGCTGGGCCAGCCTCTGCCGTCAGTGAATCAGCCAATGCAGACAACCTATGAACCAGATAAGGGAAAGTGGGCTGTGATCGGGGTTGTTTACCCCTCAGGGCTTGGTGTCTGGCCGAAGCGCTGGCACGTGGGTTTTCTGGGTGGGGAACGGCGTTTGGAATGGAGGGGGCGGGCACAGGAAGGTTGTTGCTGTCTGAACAGGTACTGTGCAAACTCAGCCATGCCTCTGCTTTTCCTCAGAGCAACGTCGAGCCCTTTTATTATTGATACTTTCGTTTTCCTTAGGGAGGAAAACTCCTCCACCAGGAAAAGCTGGATGGTCATTCAGGAATACTGAGTCCTGTGCTGTGCTCATGTGGCCACGAGACCACCCTCAGGAAGGCCATGTTAACTCAGAGAGTGCAATCTTGTTTTTATTTTACTTTCTTTTTTTTTAATGGTAGTCACATGATCACATTTTAACTTTGACCGTGTTTAAAGGCCAAACATTAGTCTGTTACTCTGTTTTGCCTTCTTTGTGCCCCTACAGTAGCAGACGCCGGCGAGCTGGCTGTGTTTACCATGGAGTTACATTTTAAGCCAGTGTGAGGGGTGTCCGTCATGGCTCACTGGGTGACCATGGGCAGTGCGCATGGCAGTTAGAGTTTTCCCCCGTAATGGCCCTTCACTCGAGTGGACTCAGGGATAGTGTAGAAACGCTCAACCTGGCAGGTCAGTTCGTAAGCCCACGGACGCAGAGTGGTGACGTCGTCTGTAAGAATGTGTGTTTGAAATGACCCTGTGCCAAGGTTTCCCCACGCCGTTACTAAGTAGCAAGTTCTACTAAAGGAAAGCTTTAACAATGGCATGATGGATGGATTTTACATATATATATATATATATATATATATATATATATATATATATACACATAATGTGTATGTATATACACGTGTACGGTGAGTTTTTTTTTGTTTTGTTTTTTTTAATCCTCACCCGAGGACACTTTTCCATTTTTTGTTCAGATAGAGTGAGAGGGATAGACAAGAAGAGAGAGAGAGAAACATCGATGTGAAAGGGACACATCGAGTGGCTGCCTCCTGCACGACCCCAACCAGGGCCGGGGACAAATTGCAACCGAGGTACGTGCCCCCAGCGGGAACCGAACCCAGGTCTCTCTGGACCACAGGCCGACGCTCTAACCGCTGAGCCAAACTGGCCAGGGCAACACAGGTATATATAAATTACTGAAGCCAACATTTCATAAAACAATAAGAAATGCAAAAGTACTCTGAAGTTTCCTGCTGTTCTTTTTCTTTTTAAAATGCCAACTGTGGCCCAATAAATTGATTTTACTGCCAGCGAATGGGTTCCAGCCCCAGCGGTGGCCCGTGCCACCTACATTGGTGCTGGTCACGCATCGCCCTGTCTCCTCCCTGCGATGCTGTCCAGAAAAGGAGCTTGGGCGAAGGGATTGCGGGGCCAGCGTAACCCTGGAGTCCCTCTCCAGCACCCTTCCTGTCGCTGGACTCCCAGACCCCCTGGGAAGAAAGCTCACTCCCTCTGGGAGCCGACAGAATCTTCCTGCTCAGCCTCCCTGACATCTGAGGAAAATGGGGGGAGTTCAGACACAGAGAGGCCTTGGAGATGCCTGTCATCGGAAAGGGGGAATGAGACGTGCTTGGTGCTGGGTTTATGGCCTGTGGGTGGAGGCTGCAGTGGGGCAGGTTTTGACTCAAGATGGGTAATAGACTCATTTTTGTTTTACCTGAGTCCCATATAAGATGGTGTGTTCCTCCTAAAATCCAGTGGTTTGGGACTGACACCCAACCCCCATCATGAGATCGGTGGTGTCCCCGTGTGCTGTAGGGTGAGCTGCCAGCCCCTAGAACTGGGCAGCGGGTTTCTCTGTAGGGCAGCAGGACCATGGCAGCAGCCACCCCCGTGCCTCCTGAGGAGCTGGGCCCGGCTTCCACCATTAATTCACGCGCGCGCGCGTGTGCACGTGTGTGTGTGTGTGTGTGTGTGTGTGTGTGTGTGTGTTTTATTGGTTTGTCTTTTACTTAAGAATTTTACCTGTGTTCCTGGCACATAGTATTTTCTGAAGCCCCAGCTCTGTTGCTTGTCCAGAAGTTAAGTTCCCTTTTAGAAATTAGCTCTCGAGAGTCAAAGGAGCACAGCGGTAGTATCTGTTGTTTCCTAAGGATCCAGGCAGGCAGGCGTGTACCGCTGTTTTCTGAAGCTGAGCTCGTGCATGGGGTGCACTCTACGAGTGGTCGTTGCATTTCTGAAGGCAGGAACGCCCAGCATCTCTTCTGAAACTCTCCTTTATTCCAACTGCTCCGTAAATGTCTCCTTGATGGTGAGCCTCCACAACAGCTGTTTCTGGTAGATTTAGATGATTCCAAACAGAATTTCACTTACTGACTGACTCAGAATGAGGCTCCTTGAAGATGTCTAGGTCTGCTGGGTTCGGGCCTCATCCCATTGAAGATGTCTAGGTCTGCTGTGTTCAGGCCTCATCCCACTGAAGATGTCTAGGTCTGCTGGGTTCAGGCCTCATCCCACTGAAGATGTCTAGGTCTGCTGGGTTCAGGCCTCATCCCATTGAAGATGTCTAGGTCTGCTGGGTTCAGGCCTCACCCCACTGAAGATGTCTAGGTCTGCTGGCTTTGGGCCTCATCCCATTGAAGATGTCTAGGTCTGCTGGCTTCAGGCCTCATCCCATTGAAGATGTCTAGGTCTGCTGGGTTCGGGCCTCACCCCACTGAAGATGTCTAGGTCTGCTGGCTTTGGGCCTCATCCCATTGAAGATGTCTAGGTCTGCTGGGTTCAGGCCTCATCCCATTGAAGATGTCTAGGTCTGCTGGGTTCGGGCCTCACCCCACTGAAGATGTCTAGGTCTGCTGGGTTCGGGCCTCACCCCGCTGAAGATGTCTAGGTCTGCTGGGTTCAGGCCTCATCCCACTGAAGATGTCTAGGTCTGCTGGGTTCAGGCCTCATCCCACTGAAGATGTCTAGGTCTGCTGGGTTCAGGCCTCATCCCACTGAAGATGTCTAGGTCTGCTGGGTTCAGGCCTCATCCCATTGAAGATGTCTAGGTCTGCTGGCTTTGGGCCTCACCCCACTGTTCTGTCTCTTCATGATGATGCCATGCGGCTTAGGAGCTTTGCTGAACATATGACGAGGTAGCATTTGATAGATGGTGATGTCCAGGTTCATGTTTTCATTTATATCCCTAGGAAGATTCTCCATTCGCTGGGCTCGTCAGTGAAAGCCCAGATTTACCATCGGATTATCTCTAATTCTCTCCCTTCTCTTCTTTCTCTCGGTAGTATTGTGGGAGGAGAGAACACTTAATTCTGGTTGAATATCAGCTCGGATAAACATAGAAACGAACTACAAAGGACTGATTATGTTCTCCTAGGTGGAAAAGGTAGAGATTCCATTCTAGAAGGAACGTGAATCAGCAAATCTGTGTCTCTCAATGCTGGTCTTCAGCCCATGAAGGGCAGCTGATGAGAATTATAGTCCAAGTCATGACGTCAGAGTTAGGAAATCGATCCTTAGCTTTTAAGTCATTAGATGCATAAGAAATCTGTACCATGGTCAGATTTTTTTCATAGCATAATTGTCCAGGTTAAAAATAAGACATAATTGACCCCATATAACCTCTCTGAACATCAGTGTCCTCATCTGTAAAAAACTGAGGTAGTGATCCCTCCCTCACATAGCTATTATGAGGCTGAAATGAGGCAATAAGTTATAAAATACCATGCACACGCCCAGAACTGTACATAGGAAGTTGTAGTACCATGTGAAGCATGCATGTCTCAAAATACCAGCACCTTAACCTTGAAACATAAATTTGAAGGAATAATGAGAATGATCTTCTGCTGCATCTATATTATATTTCAAGAAGTTACACTTCTGTCGTCCTGGCCAGACACTGGAATGTCTATCCCATTTGAGCCCAGGCTTTAAAAAAGAGTGGGAGCTAGCGGCCAAGTGTCACGGGTATGCCGCATCCCTAAATATAACTCTCCAGGGCCCTTCCCAGCCTGCACAGCGCTGTGGATGCCTTCTGTCTCCGTTACCTGGATGGAGGCAGACTCACAGGATGATGAGGGGCCTGTTACAGCTTACCAAGCTCTGCCCACAAATCAGATCCCGGGCTTTGAAGTGACATTGCTTACAAAGAAGTGCAGAATCCTGCTGGGAGGTCCTGGCAGCCTGCGGTTGACTGTTACGCTGTTGCTGGAGCACCCACAGTTCCCGGGACACAGGAAAAAACCCCAGCTGGGTGCTTTCTCCTTGGCCAAGGAGATGTCTTCGCAGACCCTCCTCTCCTCAGCAGCTTCATGCAGAGGGTATGTGGGTGTGCAGATGCTGTGTCCAGATCAGCCATCCCTCCCGTGTGCGGGGCTGCCTGTGCAGGGCGCCTGTAGGTCCTGGTGCTTTCAGACACCCCAAGTTTGATTGGGGAGGTCCAGGCTAAGGGTGGGGACGCTCACTGACCAGCTGATCCTTGAAGGGTTGCTTCCACGCCATCCATCCCTGCTCAGCCACCCCTAGGACAGCACGTGCTGACATGAGGCTGGCTGGAAACCACCCCTGCCCACCAAGACTGAGGCCGCCACACGAGCCATTATTACTGAAGGGGGGGCAGCTTTGAAACATGCAAAGTGCTACCTCATGCTTTAGACAGAAATGTGCCTTTATGTATTTCGTTTTTCAAATGTACAGGCCGTATCCTTGACGCATCAATTTTTTTGTGTTTGCTTATTTCACTTTGATGATGAATTAATGAAAATAATTGTTTCGTAGGCATTTGTATTTCTTACAACTGAAGATGGATATTTGTGAAGGAAGGTAAGGAGAATTCTGCATTCCTCTTTCCCTGTCAGCTGCTAGATTAGCAAAACCCCTGGTTCTGACCCAGTGAGCATGCACTCCTGGTAGCAACGGCAGGCGAGCACAGAGAACGGATGTGGAAAGCAGCATCCTGTCTGACAGCATGCTCTGGACATCTGTGTTCACCTCGGCCCTGGTTTGGAGAGGCTGGGGAACGATCATATTCATTTTATGTTGTTTTGGTTTTATTACAAAAGGTCCAGATATCTTTCTGGTACAGACCTGAGAAATTTTCAGGGGAAGGGGGGACCCCGAATGTACAGTGGACTTCCTGCAGGAAGGCAGATCAGGCCTAACTTAGGTCCACTCCGTAGAGCCCTTGGTACCTGCGGGTGTAGGTACCATCTAATTTAACTCATTCCCTCTCTGGGACACTTTTTGCTCAAAGTCGTGAGCACCTGCCGTGATTTAGCACTTCTTGTGTGTCAGGACCAGCTCGGTGGCTGGAAAGTAAGCTGCACATAGCTCAGGAAGAGAGAGGAAACTCTCAGCCAGTGGTCCCTGAGCCACCTCCTCCTACAAGGAAGCGCAGCAGGTAAACCTGTGGAGACAGCCGCATCTTGTTCCCATTCTCCTCGTCCCCTCCCCCATCAGTTCAGTTCTACTGCAGAGGCTCTTCAGGGCCTCCGGTGTGCTTTCCTAAGGGAGCTTGCGGGCTGGTTGGGCCAGTGAGACAGAAGAACACGGCTTTCGTAAGGTTTTAGGAGCCGGAGATGCTGGTGGGAGCTGGACGTCTGCATTGCTGTGAGGAGCCGGGCTTGGGGTTGGCAGCAAAGTGAGGAGTTGGATCTTCCTGGGCAGTGAGAACATACTGCCACCCCTCCCCCGCCCCAGTTGGAAACGACATGCGGGGGGCTGATGGGAGAACCTGGAGAAAGGGCTCTTCATGTCGAACCGAGACATGCATTTGCATCCAGCAGGCAGAGGAGAGCTGTTGGCGGTTTTTCAGCAGGAAGGGGGTAGCCTCGAGCAGCATCCACAGATGGTGTCTGTGGATGAAGGAAGAGCTGAGAGGCTGAGGGGATCCGTCTAGATCAGGGGAGGGGAGCGTCCAGCCCACAGGCTGTGTAAGGCCCTCGAAATCAATACCAGCTAACATCACACACCTCACCAAATTAGCCTGACCAAATACAGCAGGCTAATTTTGTATGGCCTGAGAATGATGTTATAAATATCCAAATGGCCCTTGGCAGAAAAAAGTTCCCTACCCCTTGTCTAGATGGAGGGGAAGGCACGGCCCTTGAGGAAGCTGTCACAGATGTCCAGGCCAGGTTGGGGACCATGGCAGTGATGGTGGAGGTGAGGGGAGGAGGCGCCTTTAGAAATGAGACATGGTGAAGGAAGGACAGCCACAGCCTGTTGACTCTTTAGTGCTCACAGGGATTTTCTAATTTAACTCAGCCTCCCACTCAAGGGAGGGACGCCTCCCTTCTCTGGCACAACCGCCAGGCCCTTGGGCCTCTGCTTGAACACCCCTGGTGATGGGGAGCTCACCCTTTCAGGAGGCAGCCTTCTCACATTTCCAGGCAACTCTAGGTTAAAATTACCCCACCCCCTCTTCTGGGTCCAGGCTGCCCTCTGGAACTTGTCACTCTCTTCTACTCACTGATTTGTTTTTCTCACAGATGTTTTGCAAGCACCTGCTGGGAGACAGGCACTGTACTGTGCTGGTCAAATAGGGCAAGGCCTCTGCCCCTTCAGGAACTTGCAGTCTAGCTCTCCAAGTATTGGAAGTCGGTCACCAGTTTTTTCTTCTCCAGACAAAATACCTCTCGTTAGTTTTGTGTGAATTGATAGAAATCTGTTGAGGGCCACAGACTTCCTGGCTGAGACCCCTGGCATCTCTGTCGTTCTCAGGTCTGCAGGTGGCCCTCACCACCTCTCTGAGGAGAGGGCCTGCCACTACCAGATGCTTCTCAGATGGCACCAGGGTGGCATCTGGCCCTTTGTAGCCATGGTTCTTCTGACACTTGGTGGATGGAGTGAGCGTTCCTCCTGGGTGTTGTCGTGCCCTGACTTGTTTGGACTGTCGGTGGTAGGCAAGACCGGAGGCTTCTGTTCTTTCCTGCTGAGATAGGTGATCTTGACCGACAGATGGAGACCTGAAAGCCTGGAGAGAGAGAAAGGTTTGTGAGGGGGATGTGGCCTGTGAGCAGCCAAGCCAAGAGGAGAACGCAGGCTTTCAGTATTCTTCATTTCACATTTACAGTCTTCTTCGGAGATGTGTTTCTTTCTGACTTATTCACAGGATTGTTTCTTCCATCTAGACAGAATGCCTTAGCCCAGCGGTTCTCAACCTGTGGGTCGCAACCCATTTGGGGGTCGAACGACCCTTTCACAGGGGTTGCCTAAGACATAACAGTAGCAAAATTACAGTTATGAAGTAGCAACGAAAATAATTTTATGGTTGGGGGTCACCACAACATGAGGAACTGTATTAAAGGGTCACGGCCTTAGGAAGGTTGAGAACCACTGCCTTAGCCCCTCTCCTACGTTGTTCCCTAAATCCCATCCAGCTGCTCTTCCCTGTAGCAAGGATTAGATTTCACTGACGCCCACCTTGGTAGGACAGTGAATGACTGATGTTTATTTACTCTTCCCCATGGACTGTCTGCGTCTCCTGACGAGTGAAGAGACAGTGAGTATCCCTGGATGTATCTCCAGACTTGGAAAGCGCATTTATAAGTTCTAGTTGGGGCCCTTCAGAGAGGGAAGGCCAACTTCCCATGCAGCTGCAGGGCCAGCACACAGACAGAGGACTGGAAGGGAACCCCTGGCAGGCCAGCCAGATTAGTCAGAGGGGTGAGGGTGACTCACATCTTCATGGCTGCCATGGAAACTGCGTGTTTTCTCCACTTTCCCATGGGTTTGCTGGGAAGAATGCTTTTAAAATCTGTGTCTCTCCACCCTGCAAGCCCTCACTCATCCCTTTCCCAGTGCGTTCCTCCACCTGGCAGTGATCCGATTCCTGCTCCGGGATGCTGGCTGGGCTTCCAGGTAGACCATGGGACCCCAGGCGGGATGGAGAACAGGGAGCACCGGAGGATTTGACGTATGACCAAGATAGAGATGGAATCACAGGCAGAAACGGGGTGTTGGGGAGAGCAGTGATCTTGAGGACAGAAGAGCAAGTCCAACCTGGGTCTGTGGATTCTCGGTGGATGGCAGGAAACTGAGAGGTGGGCAGACCATTCCCCATAGATTGGACACTTCACGGAGTAAGTTGATTTAGGAATCTTAAATAACTAATTTAGGTAAAACTTACTGGAGTTTTAAAATTCATAATACTTTCTATTTTTCCCTTTTAAGAGGAGGTCCCCCTTCTAGAAAGTGGGTAATCAAATCTCAGTCAGCAGACCTCAGGGATTTAGTTAGAGAGCCCAATGAAAGGTCTCATGTCTTTACCAGAAAGATACAAAGGTCGCCCATTGATCTAAGTGCACAGTTTTCTCCCTTTTCCTCTTAGTGGCTTCTCTTGACCAGCCAAAACCTTGGCCAACCATGACCTTCATGGTATATGTATTAATGTACATTATTTTAAACATGAAAAAGTTTTCTTTCAATTTTTAGAAATCTTTAGTGTTACATTTATCTTTACTGCTCGATATTAGTTGTATTGTAAAATTGTCTTTGTTACGATTCATGGTGTGTTTTAATGGTTAACTCAAGAAAGTAAAGACAGGTGATCAATGAAGGTCTCAGGCTCTTGTGCCTTTCCTGATATGTTTTTCTCCTGACAGGTTGACCTGCCCTCTTAACTCAGCAGTGGTCCTGGCATCCTATGCAGTACAATGTAAGTCGGGCGCAGTTCACGAGTTGACAGACTGTTCTGACACATGTATTAAGAAAGTCTCTGACGCCCTCGCCGGTTTGGCTCAGCAGTTAGAGCGTTGGCCTGCGGACCAAAGAGTTGCGGTTTTGATTCCGGTCAAGGGCACATACCTTGGTTGTGGTTCAGTCCCCCAGCCCTGGTCAGGGTCATGCGGGAGGCAACAAGTCGATGTGTCTCTCTCACATCATTTTTTCTCTCTCTTTCTCTCTCTCTCTCCACCACCCCTCCCTCCTCCCACTCTATCTGAGATCAATGGAAAAAAATATCCTCAAGTGAGGATTTAAAAGAAGTCACTGGCTTCTCCTGTTTGACCTTGTCCCTTCCCGTCCTCCCCAGGAATCCTGTTGGGCAAACATCTCTGGTTAACAGGCAGTTCCGCCCTCACCCTGAGTTATCCTCTCCTTCAGCTCACGGGTGTTGGATTCAGGAAGGTGGTTAAAGGTGTGAGGTTTTCTCCCAGGGAAGCCCATAAAACAGAAGACTCCTGTCGCTCATTACATTTTCCAGAGGCTTTGCTCACATCTTGGATTTGATCTCTACAGCACACCCCAGGGAGGCAAGTATTTATACCAGTCACCTCTTACAGACCTGGAAGCTGAGGCCCACCTAAGTCGCGGCATTTGCTGGAGGACATTCCTGCCACTCTAAACACTGCTGGGATCTTAGGAACTTATTTTTAGAGTTTCCATAGAGCTAATGGGTTATATATATATATATTAGTCATAGCAGTACTGCCCAATAGAAATATAATGTAAGTTGCATATGTGATTTAAAATTTTCTAATAGCCATATTTAAAAAGTAAGGTGAAACAGGTGAGATTAGTTTTAATACATCTGGAAGCAACCTGGCCATGTCCATGTGGGAAATGGCGTGGACACCAGTCAACTGTATTCTTACTGATCTCTAGACCTCATGGACGCATCTCTGCCAGGCTGATCAGCCGAGGAGACCAAGCTTTCCTACACCTCAGAGCGAGTTTGGTGTCCGTAGCCAGAGCTTTAGGTGTGAGGGGCAGGAACACCAGAGAGGAGGTAGGACGTAGTCAGGCTTGATTTGCATCCTGGCTTCTGCATTTGCCACTTACGTGAATCTCGGTTTTCTCACCTCTAACATGAAGTTGATGATGGTGCTTATGACAATTTGCAATATGACTACTTGGTCAAATAATACATATGAAGGTGATCTATACCTAGACACTTCATAGTTGGACCATTGCTATGAACTGAGTCAGTGAGGGCATGACAAGCCGTATTATCTGGGTCTTGCTTCTTCCACTACACCCGCATGACCTCGAGCCTCTCCAGACCTCAGCTTCTTAATCTGTCAAGTGGGGACGGGAGCAGTATCAATTGCAGAGGGTTGTAGGGAAGGTGAGTTAGTACATGAACCGCTCTTAGAATAGTGCCTGGCAAGTGTGTGTTCACGTCTGCCCAGAAGAAAGCTTTTAGGAATAGCTGCCTCTTATAAACACATTCCATTTAGGGTAAAATTTAAGAATGGGGGGAAATCCTATTCTAAGCTTCAGTGGTCAGGTTCCCCTCTGCAAAAGACGGCTAGGTTGGGGGCTAAAGAAAATTATTAGCACCTAAAAAGTGCAGACTAGCTTCCATGGAAATACGAGCTTGACTGTCACGCTAACAACAGCGTGGGTTGTCAGGCAAGCCGTTTTAAGTACAGGTTCTTTATTCCATCACCCTCAGTAAATACTCCATGCTCTGGGTATATTTTTCTATAAGATTAATTTTTAGATATGAAATTGCTGGATCAAAGGGCAGGCCTACATTTCATCTGATACATTTTGCCACATTGTCCCAAGAGGGGTGTCCTAATATGAAGACAAACCCTACCTACTAACGATCAGTGAGGGAGCGGACCCAAGGTACGTTTTCTTACTAGATAAGGTGAAGGGATCTCTGGGTGAGGGACCTGAGAAGTCGTGATGGTGGAAGATTGCTGGTCTCCTGTCGAGGGTTTATGAGGCTCAAAGAATAAGGTTTTTAGAAATATGTATTTACTCCATAAGGCCCTCTGAGCCTCTGCCGTGTGTGGGTTCTGCGCCAGGGTCGGTGTGCACAGCACAGCTGGCGGGTGGGCAGGCAGAGGACAGCCGGTGCTGGCCGGAAGGGGGAGCACACAGGAGATGCTGCGTCCTGCCTGGGGGAAAGGGAAGGGCGTCCAGGGAAGCTTCCTAGTGAAGACCCCTGAGAAGAGCCTCGAAGATCAAGTGGGAGTTTGAAGAATGGCAGGTAGAGGGCTTTCCCAGCGGAATAGCCGGACAGCTTGAAGTGCCACACGTTTGCGTTCCTGCCACGTACTGTCTCTGTTTTACAAAATACAAAATATCAGCCAGAAGAATTCATGGAACTTGAAAGGCAAGGTATTTCCCACATCTACCCCTTATTTCTTCTTCTTTCTGCTATAATTAGTTTTTGCATGTATTGCTTGGGCATATGGCATAGCCCATGGATAAAGAGCGTGGGCTGTGGTCAGAGTCTGGGCTCCCAGTTACCAGCTGAGCAACGGTGGGCAGGTCCCTTCCTCGAGTCTCAATTTCCATTATCTGTTTAATGGGGGTGGGAGTGTTGCCTACAGCTGGGTTATCATTTGCAATGAAACCCTTGAAATCAAAGTGGAAGCCGCCCTGTGCTTTGCTCCTGTTTGTGTATCACTGGTTAACTTTGTTCCCCCTAGTGGTTAGCACAGGACATTGCACAGCGTAGCCAGATTTCAAGGGAAAACCACCCTACAGGGAGGTTCATTGGTCATGGGTTCAGTTCAGACATTTATCGGTGACTTGACTGAAGAGAGAACCTTGCTGTTCGTGTGGGGGTTTGGACTGTGGGTTATATGATGGATGACCAAATCAAGGGCCCAGAGGATCTTCTGAGCTAATGAAACCAACAGTACATTTAGTAGGACTCTGCCTTGAGGCTCAGGAAAATCATTCGTGGCATTTGGTTGCCCTCTGGGGACATGACCTCTGGCCGGCAGGCTGGTGGATTGGTGGGAGCACTAGCTGGGGTGTGGATCACCTGTGTTCTGAGCTGCACTGCTGAGCAGTGGCTGTGGGAGGGGCAAGTCCCTTCTCTTGGACCTTAGTTTCTTCCCCTTGAACACAGGGAGTTTGGACAAGGGGATTCTAAGGCTTTCTCGAGCTTTCCTTGTGGACCCTGTGTCAAGGCATCTGAGCTACTTCTTGTTAATGAACTGTTGTACACTTTGCTGTGCACAAGCTCACTTGTAAGCCACGCTTGTGCTGACGTCATTCAGCCTGGGCATTTCTGTCCAGAGCTGCGCTACATTGGGCTGGCCTGCACGGCCTGTGATCTGCCCTCGGCCAGGTGCATGCATAGGCCACTCGGCTTTCTTCCCTCTCCCCCTTCCAGAATTGAACTTTGCAGTGGCCTCTATACAGGTCAGTTCCAGGCAACATGTCCTTGAGCACCAACTGTGTGCCACGCCTAAGAGCTAGGCCCTCAAGATGAGTCTGGACCACTCCCAGCCCACAAGGAACAGCGTGAGGAGGAAATGGATTCCTTCCTTCCAGTGTGATCAACTTTTTTTTTTTTTTTTTTAACATAGTGATCTGTTTTGAGAGAGAGAAACATTGATTTGTTGTTCCACTCATTCATGCATTCACTGGTTGATTCTTGCATGTGCCCTGACTGGAGAGTGATCCCACAGCCTTAGTGTATCAGGACGATGCTGTAACCCACTGAGCTACCTGGCCAGGGTAAAACCTTTCAACATTTTGATGAAATTCACCTAAGCGGCCACCTGGCTCATAGCCTTTCCTTCTGGGATCGCCCATGAAGCATCGCCTCGGTTCTCTCCAGGCTGTGTCCTTGGAGAGGGGAGCTGTGTTTGACTTAGAAACCTTCTGTGCTGCCTGGGTGCTTGGAAATGATCGTGAGTCCTCAGAAGCCCCCTGACTTTGAAGCCTGCTACAGGAAGAATTCATGAAAACCTTTGGAAATATCTAGGTCCATATTTTTTGAAATATGAAATAGTCTTTTTTTGTTTTGTCAGGAAGATAAAATACAAAATTAATTGCCCATCAGAGCAAGAAGTTGCCTTTCTCCTATTTCTATACAGATGGAAAAACAATCTTGGGGAAGGGAAGTAGGTGTCCTTGGGTCCCTCAGACCGGAACCTTGGCTCCCCACCCAGGGTTCCTTTTCCCAGTCTCCTCCACAGTCCAGACCCCCAGATGTTCGAGTCCCCAGGGCAGCCACGCACACCTGTAAGGTTGGAAACTCACTGCACAACTCTCAGGAATGCCCATCACACCACAGACCTCGAGGGTCACGTCTGCAGAGGGCAGTCGGGGATCCTGAGAGAGAAGTGCCATTTGGACCAGGGGCCAGTCTGGGAGTTCCTCTAGAAGGTTCCTTTCCTCTTCCCTCTCTGGTTGCAGATCCCCAGCGTTATTTCCGACAGCCCCAGCATCCGCCTTCCTAGCTTCTGACCCCTCTAAGAATGTCTCCATCTCCCAGAAACTCTTCCCTCAGCCTTGCCAGGGCCTAGACCTGTCAGCCTCGCCCGCTCCCATTCCTCACACTTCCTCTCACCCCATGGCCTCTGAGCACATCCTGGTTCCCTTCCTTCCACACTTCCTGCATTCCAGGGAGTGAATCAAGGTGCAGACCGTGGCAGGTCAGCATGACCTCACCCATTTTTTAGAGCTGTAGGTCCAGTGTTAAAACAACCTAGGGGCACTGCAGAGAGAGGCAGTGCGGTGCCTGGCATACAGAGACTGGCATTTGCAGAGTGGGCTCTCTCATTTTTCTTTATCCAGGGGTATAAACAGAGTATGGAACAAATGTGGGATTAGACTAGGACTGAGGTTCGAACTGTCCCCCCTTTCCTCCTGTGTGGCCTCGGGGACAGAGAGAAGCTGGTTGGAGCACACTGGCCGCACTTCACCTGGTGGGAGGGTTCGAGTAGGAAATGTGGGGTCTGCAGCTGGCATGCAGCTCAGGTTCATGTGGGGGCAGAGCTCTGGGGGAGAACATTTCCAGTTAATGTTTTCCTGGTGACGCAATAGACGCTTGTAAATGCAGACCATGTTGAAAAGGCAATTTCCTCCTCGTTCTGTCTTGATAGCTCATTTTGGAGACTATAATTCTTCCATCCATCATCCAGGCTATCTTTCCGATAGCCAGTTTATACCCGAGCAGAACGATGACTTTTTAACGAAGGTGGAATCGCTCCACGAGCAGCACAGGTGAGAGCAGGGCTGGGTGGCCTACTTCGGGAACCTGGGCTGGGTACCGTCAGCCCCGCGTCCCCTTGTGATGCTATGCTCTCCTCTCCCTCTTGTTTACGAAGCCCCTTTCAAGCTGCCGGGGGTCTGTGAACCTCTGCGCTGCAAGGAGAGCATGTATATTTGGCATGACTGGTGTTCTGTGCGGTGGAAAAGGCAGGAGACGACGAGGGTGCTCTGCTGTGTTCTTTTGCAGGATGTCACTGACATCAGTTAACTCCTGAAGGAAAGGCCCGTTTTCAATCTGCCTGCCCCACACATTGGCCCCGCCAGGCAAACCTTTGAACAGTTTACCACATTGGCTAAAACGGGCCCTTCCTTCCGGTAGGATTGAATCCTCAGGCAGACGGGCAAAAACGCCCACAGGCTGGCTCCGTCGGAAGCCCACTCTTGCCGTCAGGTCATGAAGTTGCCTCACTTCCAGAAGGGAGCCCCAGGCTTCTGCGCGGCCGCGGGCCAAGCCTTTTCGGCAACAAACATGCCCCGTCTGGCCTCCTCTTCCCTTTGCCTCAGCTGACTCGAAGCTGCCGTGGCCCCCTGCCTGGAAGGCTGGGTCTCCGGGGACCTCACATGCTTGGGAAGGCCATAAAAACAAAGGCCAAGCACCCAGCGTCCCTTCTAAAAGGCACCGCCAATCCTCCCTCCCAGAATTGCTCCCCAGGCAGAAGCCAGCGTCCTAAAATAGCACAGTGACGTTTGGAAGTTTGAGGCTGCTGTTGAAAGGGTAGATAAAGGCACAAAGACCTGAAGATCACCCATTAAGCTACTTGGAATAAGGAGGGTGGGAATCCCGAAGGTGACAGTCTTCTGCACCTACATATCGAGAGAAGTATTGTTTAATAAAGAAATGAGTGGGCTAAAAGAAGTCTTATTCAGTGGACAAGAAGGAAAACCTGGTTTAGTAGAATGTAGGGTTAGATTAAGATTAATAGCATAAGGCATTTAGCAACCTTAGAGTAATGCTGTTGAATTGTTCTGATTTGTATTCATTTTAAAAATTGGAGTTAATGTCCTCTGTTGGGTGAACTCTGTGTCTCTCCTGTAGTGGGCTGAAGCAATCAGAAGCTGAATCTTGCTTCATCAACATAGCACGGACCCTCGACTTCTATGGAGTGGAACTGCACGGTGGTAGGGTAGGTATCCTTGGCACATTCTGCTTCAGGAAGTTGTTTTGATTTTTAATGTCTGAAAGTTTGGAAACATCTTCTGAACCTCTTTCTTTTGGGGGGAAAGAAAAGACCTTTTTTTTTTAGACATTTGGAAGTTTATAAAGTAATATTGAGTTTTGCTGGTTGTTTTTTCAGTTGCTTTTTTCATGTTTGCCTTTGTACTTGACTTTTTTGAGGGGGTCAAGGGGATTAGAAGCAATTTTTGTACGGCCATTTTCTGTTGTGGCTACAGAAGTGAAAATTGTATATAAATCTGTTTTCTAAGTAGCACTTTAATGAGCTAAGGTTTCCACTGTTTAATCTCAGTGCTGCTCAAATTAGAGCTAATTACTCAAATATGATTGTTTTTTTAATTATCATGGTATGATTATGAAAATCAATGTTTTAAATTGGTTGTGACTTTTTATTTTATTTTTTTAAATCCTCACCTGAGGACATTTTTCCATTTATGTTCAGACAAAGTGGGAGGGAGGGAGGGAGGGAGAGAAAGAGAAAACATCGATGCAAGAGAGACACATCCATTGGTTGCCTCCCGCACAACCCCAATCATGGCCGAGGACCGAACCACAACCGAGGTATGTGCCCTTGACTGGAATCGAACCCGAGACTCTTTGGTCCACGGGCCAACACTCTAACTGCTGATCCAAACTGGCCAGGGCTGGTTGTGACTTTTTATTTATTTATTTTTAATCCCCACCCGAGGATATTTTTCTATTTATCTCAGATAGAGGAGGGCAAGGGAGAGAGAGAAACATCAATGTGAGAGCGACACATCGATTGGTTGCCTCCCACATGACCCCAGTCAGGGCCAGGGACCAAACCACAACTGAGGTACGTGCCCTTGGTCAGAATCGAACCTGAGACTCTTTGGTCTGTGGACTGACGCTCTAACAACTGACCCAAGCCAGCCAGGGCTGGTTGTGACTTTTTTAAATAAAATAGACTATTTTATCTATTATTCCCTAAGCAGTTTTCATCTGCTACATAGTAGCTCATTTATTTCCCATGAGGTAAGTATTATCACTACCCCCATTTTACAGATGGAGAAATTGATACTCGTGGACTTATCGAAGGGACTTATAGCAAATAAGTAGTGGCTTCAGTACTTGACCCCAGCACTATCTAATTGATATCTGATCTTTACTTTTTCTACCTTTAATTGGCTTACATCATATCCATAAGGAAGCAAATGTTGGTTGACCACTTAGTATGAACTAGCCATTTGTTCCACATATTCTCATATGAGACCATCAGGTCTCATTTAAAGATTATAGTAACCTTAGGAAATTAGTATTCTAATTATCTGATTCTGCAAATGAGAAAACTGAGGCTCAGGGAAGTTGAATAAATGACCAAATTTTATATCTATGTAATATTCTTGTAATTCATAGAAACACTTTCTTCAGTCCCATAACTGTGGCAGGTAAGTTATAACGTAGGTAACGAAGTAGGAAAAAGATACTGGGTCTTACAAAATACCAACTTTGGGACTTGACCATTAAGTTTTATTCCATTTGCAAATAATATTTTGTCTCTAGTGGAATGTCCTGGAGAACTTTCTTCAGTGGTGATATAGGATTTATATCTGCCTGAGTTGATCCACGTTCTCCCCACCCCCAGTGCCCATGAGGATGCTGAGGCCAGATGATTACCTGCCTAGCTAACACCTGCAAAGTATTAGAGGGAGTTGGGTTACCCCTGGCTATGCTACGGCAACCAAAACCCCCTAAATTTCAGAAACTTGACACCACAAAGTTTCTGAGTAGTTCAAAGTCTGCAGCAGGTCCTGACGATTCTCCAGGGCGGCCCTCCTCCAGGTAGTGACTCAGCAGTCTGGGCTGCTTCTGTCTGGTGGCTTCACCATCTTAACCCAAGGCCTTTGCTTATCACAAGGGAAGAGGGAGCTGGAGGGTTGCACACCAGCTCCTAAACGATTTGGCTCAGAAGAGACACACTGTCCTTTCTGACCATAACACGCTGGCCAGAACTAGTCATGGCCCTGCTTTGTACAGGTGGAGCTGGGAGATGGGATGGGCATGGGATGTTAGTGATCAGTAACTGTCCGTGCTGCCAGGTGCAGTAGCTGTCCATGCTGCCGGAGTTAAAGGGCAGGGGTAAAGACCACAGAACCAGAAGATTTGAGACCCAGGTCACTGCCCACCCAAGCTATTCACTTATTTCCTTATTCTTCACTCCATTTTGATTTTATTTGCAAATTTGTTTGCCTGTCCCTGCTCCTTAGTGTTTTTCCCTATATTTTGATCCCTGGTGTCATGTTTAAATGCAACCCTGGTTGTCACCAAGCAAACTTGGTTTTGCTTAAGCATGTGATTGCAATTGAATTCATGGGAATACTCTCTGGATTCTTCATTATGTCGGCTGTTTCCTTTGGCCAGTTTCTCTAATTCCCCCATGTTCACATAATTTTTCAAAAAGAAGTTGTCCCCAAGCCCTATTCTATGTTCTTTACTTATGTTCTCTAAGTTCGGCCTGACAAAAACCCTTGGAGGTGGGTCCAATAATCTTTAGTGTAAAAAAGGAAAAATTGAGGCCCAGTCGCCCAAAACCACACAGCTTATAAGTGCAGACCGAGTCAAACTCTGCTCCTGCTTTATAATTACAACTGGTCGGGGAGATAGGGATATAGAGCTGACTCAAGGGTAGGAACTGCGTTTTTTTTTCTTAATTTTTATTTATTGATTTGAGAGAAATATTGATTTGTTATTCCCCTTATTTATGCATTTGTTGGTTGCTTCTTGTATGTGCCCTGACTGGAGATTAAACCCTCAACCTTGGCTATCAGGACAACACTTTAACCAGCGGAGCTACCCAGCCAGGAAGGAGCTGTTTTATTTATTTATTTATTTATTTATTTATTTATTTATTTATTTATTTATAATTTTTTTTTCCTTTATTGATTTGAGAGAGAAAGGAAGGAAGTGAGAGGGAGAGAGAGATAGAAACATTGATGAGAGAGAACATCGCTTGGCCGCCTCCTGCACGGCCCCCACTGGGGATTAGGCCCACAACCTGGGCATGTGCCCTGGCCGGGAATCGAACCGGCGACCTCTTGGTACATGAGTCGACGCTCAGCCACTGAGCCACAACGGCCAGACGAAGCTGTTTTATTTTTTATTTATTTTTTATTTTTTTTACTTGTAGTCACCTTGTTCCCAAATAGACTTAAACTGCTTATAGTTGCTGTGTCCTCCTTCTGTATCTTCATTGCCTACAGCATGCCTGGCACGTAGGTCCCTGGCAAATGTTGAATTTATTGGATTTATGAGCAATATTGATGTCTTGATTGGATTTAGGGTCGGTGGTTTTACACTTCCTTATAATAACAAAAGCCTTTTCAGTGCCAGGAGTTGAGATTTATATAAAGTTGTGTAGGGGGCAAGGCCTTTGTGATTTTAATATAATATCTAATACAAGTTGTTAGAAATGTAAAACCGAGTCTTGTTTCAATGATTCTGTGGACTGCGTGGGCTGGCCTGGTGGACACTGGTGGAGCAGGTGTCCCTGTCCAGCTGCACGAGTTCACTTTCGGTGAATCTGGTGCTGCGCACTGAGATCTTACGTGTCCGCTGAGAGGGGCTTTTGCCTCGTTTCCATGACATTTCTCCTTCGGAGCCTCTGGATATTGCTGTTTGTGAAAGCGTGGGTGCTTGAGTTCCCAGGGGACACGAGCCTGACGGTAACACCCTGTGAATCTGAGCTCTTCCTTTTGACAGGACCTGCACAATTTAGATCTAATGATTGGAATTGCTTCTGCGGGCATTGCTGTGTACCGAAAATATATTTGCACAAGTTTCTATCCTTGGTAAGTGCACACTGGTTCTAATTACGTCTGTATCATGCTTAAAAAATATGCTGAGCAAAAAAATAAATAAGTAAAAAATATATATATATGCTGAGTAAAAGTAATGTCACCTCTAATTTTAAAAGTTTATTTCTTTAAAAAAGGTGTAGAGACTGTCTCCCAAGTGTTTACCTCTGACTTCTGAATTTGATCCAGATTCAGTACTTGGGAATGTGAGTTTGGTTTTCATCGGCACCTCCTCCCCCCAGTCACCTTATCGTTTGCGATGCTCAGTGGAATGTGAATAAAATGGTGCTTTTGGAGTTAAGAAATCCTGGGGAGTGCATTGGCCAGAATTCAGAGAACTTTCTCTGGGCAGGAACTCTATTTTGAATGCCGTTCTTTGGTTATTAATTGAACCTTTACCAAGTGTTCAGTTCTTGTGTAAAAACTCAGGGGACCCACCTTGTCTTGAATCCTCACAAGACAACCCATGGGAAAGGCAGTGCTGCCCCCACTGTGCAGAAGGCTTCACAGTGAAGGGCTTGGGAGCACAGGCTCAGATCCTGGCTTCAGGCGTTCCCAGTCGAGCATTAGTGATGTCTCTGAGCCTCAGTTTCCTCATCTGAAAACTGGGCATAATAAAACGTACTTTTCAGGGTTGTTGCAGGGCTCAGTTGAGGGACTGCTTATAAGGCTTTCAGTAGGGGACTTGGTATATAGAAAATGTTCCGTTAATGGTGGCTGTAATTGTGTTGTTGCGCCCGCACAGCTGTTACGTAACAGAGCTGGGATGTGGGCCCCGGTCTGGCTGCGGTCTGTCCTCTCTGCTGCTCCACACTGCCCTCACCTGTCTCCCCAGGTACACACCAGCTCGTGCAGAGCTGCAGTGTCACAGGAGCAGCTGACAGCAAAGAGCACCTGCCCATAGCTCTTATTTAAAAGCTACATCATAACCCAGTGGCCCTTATGTGATACTGGGCTTCAGTCGGCTGCGTGGGGTTTGGCCGAGGCGATGGGGCCACGATCATTTCCGCACCGCAGTACACTCCGGCCGTCATGACCGCGGAGGAGAGGACGCACATTGGGAGGTGTCAGCTGCAGCCCGGCTGATCCCTGATGTGCTTTTTTGTGTGTTTTCTTTTATTTTATGCAGGGTGAACATTCTAAAAATCTCTTTCAAAAGGAAAAAGTTCTTTATACATCAGCGACAAAAGCAGGTGAGTTCTGTCTGCACTTGCTTTCTTCTCGCTTTTAGCCACTTCGCTCCTTCAGCGGGTGAAGGAAGTTCGCCACGTTCAGAACAGGGAGGGAGGAGCACAGCAGATGGTGGAAAGAAAATGGCCCTCGGAGCCCAGAGGACCCAGCAGTGAGCAGAGCTCACTCTGCTTGTCTGGTTGGAGAAGTAACTTGCTTTGGAGTCAGGTGATGCATTCGGGCTAGCTCTTCCGCTTACCAACCGGGCAGGTGACTCGACCTTCCCTGGCCCGAGCTACCTTGTTTACAAAAACGCAGTGATGCCTGCTTCTCGGAGAATCATGAGAATTAAAAGAGCATTGGCCAGGGCACCTGGCGCAGGAAAGTAGCAATAACTCACCACAGGGTCAGTTCCTTCCCTAGACGTGTTTCAAATGCATGCCGGCCTTCGTACGTGTCTCATAAGAGGATCTGGCTCTCCAGATACCCCGTTTGGTCATCTGCGAGGAAGAGCCAACGGCTTGGCAGTGAGGAGGCTGGGACTTCCACAGCTACGAAGTGGGGGGGCTGGAATTTAAATCAGAGCTGCCTGCTCTTTCCTCCACACCATGTTCCATCCTGTGATGCTGTAGGGTTTTCGCTTACATCCCTGTGTCCATTCCCCAGTGTTTCACAGACAGTGTGTGCCCACGTGGTGCCCCGTCACAGTGAACGCTTAGAAGCGAGAACACGAAAGCCCAGAGAAAACGAGGGCTAGCATCTGGGCCGCCTGACCCCCCAGACAAGATTCAAGGTGGCCCAGAAATGCAAAGGCTGGTAACATGGAAACAGAAATCCTAAACTGAAAGTAAAGCAGATCATTAAAGTGATCATTCTGTATGAGCAGTAGATTGAACTCTGCTTTGTGGAAAGCACAAAGAGAAATCCGAGTGTCACAAGATTCCTGTTGTCTGATAGATAGGTGAAAGTTCTCTCTCCAGGGGAGAGATTTGCCCAGAGCTAAATTTTCAAAAGAATGTATCAGATAGCCCTTCTGGTTGCTCCAAATATATCCAGCCTAGAAATGTAAGCACCTTTGAAATGAAAGTGTTCACGAAGGATCGCAGACGCTGATGAAGAGTAGACTCTGGTCATCTTGACCACTAGCAAGATGGTTAACGGCCCTGCTCTCGAGTACCCCTGCGCCGCGGGGGTGTGGCCTGCGGCAGTTCAGAGCGGTTCTCTGCTGTCCGCTGCATCTGACCTGGGTGCCGCTGACCTGGCGTAAGGTGCTGAGACCTTGCTTCTCCGGCTGTGCCGATGAAATCTCTGCTGTGTTTTCCTCCCAGACTGAATCCAGGGATCATATTGTGGCCTTCAACATGTTAAATTACCGATCTTGCAAAAACTTGTGGAAATCCTGTGTCGAGCACCATACATTCTTTCAGGCAAAGAAGCTACTACCTCAGGAAAAGAATGTTCTGTCTCAGTACTGGACGCTGGGCTCTAGGAACCCCAACAAGTGAGTACCCTTTAGTCTCCACACTAGACAGATGTCAACATGTCCTGGTTACCCCTGGGTGGTGGCCATCCTCCATCAGGGGAGGGGCGCAGTCACCCAAGGGCCCCAGCCACTGGAGCCGGAGCTGCTGGTGGGTCTCAGAACCATGGCTGAAAGTCCCTCCGGGGGCAGTGGTGTCTCTTTCCACACATGCTCAGATGCTACCCGAGTCCCACCATTGTTTCTGCCTTCTCCACTCTGTTGTCCTCCGAGCTCTCAGGCAGCCAGAATTACAGCTGCTCTCACACCAGGTCACAATAAGGGAAGCACGTGGCACTGACTCAGGTCACAGTGGTGCCTGGCATGTGAGCTTTCCTGGCCTGTTGCCACTAAGACAGCCTCTCCCACAGAATGTTAATTCCCTGAGCTGCTTCGCAATAGTGAGTGAACAGAAATAAAGAATTCCAGAGTCAGGTGACTTTGGGACATGTTATATATAACAATCATGAAATAACAGTCATTATTATAGCTGATAATGATGGAGTGCTTACTTTGTACCGTGCACATGATTATATTTAATTCTTAAAACAATCCCATGTGTACTATTATTATTTACAAGAATAATATTCAAAGTATTTAATAAGTAGTACAGTAAAAGAAATTAAGCTACAAATGTTTACCTTTTAATGTAGATTAACATTTAAATAAATGAACCATGCAGTTTATATTTTTGTATATTTGTTCTAAAACTGCTTTCTAAGTACAAGATGTAGCAGAAATTGCTTACCAATTATTCTTATAATTTCTAGGTGGTTTGTTGGTGTGAAAAGAATTTCTAGTGATTTTTGCATGGTCGATGTGGCTGTTACTAACTAAATAATGCCCCTGTGTGAGCCGATGTCTGATATGCTGGGCTGTACCAGACTGCTCCAGTGACTTACTTTCCTGTTAATTGGCAATCGTTAAGTAATTATAGATTCAAGAAGTAGGGAATTTCTGTTAGTAACAGTGATGGTATTTATGGTGCTAAATGCTCTCAGCTTCTGATAAACCACGAACAAATATATTTTCAAAGTTTTAAGCTCTTAGAATACTGTACAGTATCTTTATACATTCAGTAGCTGTATTACCGAGCAAGTCATGAACACAGCGTACTGGAATGTAGTATTTACTTCCGTTGGACTCAGTCCTTGGGGCCAGCTACTGAAAGTGTGGGTGCCGAGAGCCTGGGTTCAAGTCCTGCCTGTGTCACTTCAGTTTTAACTTACTTTGCTGCCTTGATTCCCTGATCTGTAAAATACAGCCTACATGGAGTGTAGGGGAAGGGGATCTGGTTATCCATGTGGTATTAAAAAACTACCCTTATTTTGGTGACCTAAAGCAACAACCCTTCTATTCTATCTCAAGATTTTGTGAGTCAGGAATTCAGGAAGGCCTCAGCCAGACAATTCTCTCCATGTCGTATGGACTGGGGGTTCTCAGTGATATGCATCTGGTGTCTGGGCTGGTCTGAGAGTCCAAGGTGACTTCTCTCACATATCTGGTGCCTTGATGAAATGATGGGAAGGCTGGACTCACCTGGACCTTCTCCCTCTCTCTGTGTTCTCAGGACCTCATGTGAGCTCTCCAGCAGGTGGTTGGATTTCGTACACCGAGGCTCAGGGCTCCGAGAGTCTAGGGCAGAAGTGGTCAATCAGCTTCAAAGCTGGCCCAGAACTGGCACAGCCACTCTCGGTCACAGCAGTCGCAGGCTGGCCCGGATTCAGGAGTCAGCGCACTTGCAGCCATCTTTCATCTGCCCCTGGGGGTCACTTAGGATATTGGGGTGGTTCAGGGGTACAGGTCAGCAATTTGTACTACCAATATCAGCTTCAGTGTACCAGAAGGTTTCGGCCTCATTATCTCCATTTTATAGATGAGGAAACTGAGGCTTAGAGCGGTTCCATGACTTGGTCAACCCCTACATATTTACACATTAAGCCCCCCTGAAAGGGTCCACATGAAAGAAACTTGTTTGGTGTTTTCCAAGCTTATGGGACATTGGAACACTTTTTTTTTCCCCAAAGGGTACCTATTAATAACCTATGACACATTCTTTGGGGAACTGCTACATCAAACCTTTGAATCCTCCAGCTTGCTGCCCTCTTTCTGATGTCCGTGGGTGGTGATTGAGTTTCTGATGCAGAATCTCCTGGAGGTGCTGCTGGGAGCATTTTGATGAGGGTGACAACAGTGTTTCTTATTGTAAATTAGTACAGTGATATTCTAGGGGGTGTTTTACATTGTTTGTATCCTTTTGGGTTTTGTTCTATTTGTTGTTGTTGTTGGCTTTATAAAGCCTGCAACAATGTATGGAATGTTTCATTAAGACATTGAAACACTGTTTAAGATTTAGAAATCCCAGAACTGAGTTTCCCCTAAACTGGCTTCAAACTTCCTCCTCTGAAGTAATTCATTCTCTGAAGGGTCTAGATCTAAGCTAAGATTTAAATTCTTGGTACAAATTAAATTCAGAAGTAACCTTCAGGGTGGCACAAAGAACAAGACCTGAAATTCTCCTGTCTAAGCGTGTTCTCAGGTCTTCTCTCAGTTATCAGTGACTGGCAGAGGCGACCTCTGTGATAGGACGAGAAGCACCGTGGACGAGGGGTAGTGACTGTGCTCGGGCCAGTGGGGGCCAAGGGAGAGCTTGGAGTTACTTGAACTGTTTGTCTGTGTTATCCTGAAATTCCTTCTCATCGAGTAAGGCTTGGATATACTCTGGAAGCAACTTGGTTGCTTGCTGCAGTAAGGACGAGAACATATCTTCACCATAAGAGAAGCAGTAACAAAACAAAGCCGGAACAGAAAAGAATCGCTTTTGACCCATGCACCTCTGCTCCTCCTAACCTCGGCTGATGCCTCACGGTCCGGGAGGGAGTGTGTGCAGACTGTCTCACTTACGCTGTGATTTCTTTCTTGTGGAACATGTCAAGGTAGAAAGTGAACCTGCGTCTGGTTTTTCAGGTCTGTAAATAACCAGTATTGCAAAAAGGTGATTGGAGGGATGGTCTGGAACCCAGCCATGCGGAGATCCTTATCCGTGGAGCATTTAGAAACCAAGAGTCTGCCTTCTCGGTCCCCTCCTATTACTCCCAACTGGTATGTCCTCCTTTTTTTTTTTTTTTTGTATTACCCACCAGTAAACACTTTCTCTCTTTTAGAAGTAAAAACTCAATAAATTCCTACCTAGAGATGGCCTGCAGTCAGAGCTCTCACTGGCAGGTTTGGCTGCAGTGGAAAAACTGTTTCATGGAATGCACTACTCCAGCTAAAGGTTGTCCTTTGTGTCTAGTGCTGAGAGGCCCTTTTTTAAAAAGTTGCTTGGTCTAAATGCATTGGAGATCTCCCGCCTACCGAAATGCCCCTCTTGGAACGTGAGCACACCTGAGCATATTAATGCTCTAACGGCCCTGTGATAAAGGGCCCCCTTCGTTGTATTTATCTGATCGCGGGTTTCCCGTTAACATCACAGAATCCGCTTGGAAACCTGACAAAGGCCACGCTGAACTGATTAAGGATGTGCGACCCTCGGAAACAGCAGGAGAGCACACGGGGAGTCGCCTGCCCACTTTTAAGATGACAGAGTTGGCTGAAAGAGAGAAAGTGGCCATTGGGCAAACAGGAAGGGCACTGGGTTTGTAGCTGAAAACCCCAGACTCAGATTTTGGCTTTTCTATTAGTTAACAAGTGTCTTTACCTCTCTGGTCTCAGTCACCCCAACTGTAAAAGGATTATAAAAATCTCCACAAATGAAATAATGTACAAGTGCTTTGTAAGCTGTACAAATAGTTTGTTGTTGTTCTTATTTTATTATAATGTTCCCCAAAGACATCAGGAGGTTTTTGTGAATGCCTCCCAGACAGCCTGGCATGAGCAGCAGGAGGGGAAACCAATCTGGAAATGCTGCCCGGCTCCATGCTGGGATAGGACTATGGCTTCCTGTTCATTTCTTGAAAGACAGGTGAACTTGTACCTTCCCAAGCTAGGATTTGCTGGGACTAAAGGAAGTTCTCAGGCCTCTGGGTAAGGACCCAGCCACATGTCCTGGGCGGGATGACGATGGTATTTATTGTTGGCGGTCACGACATGGCTAAGTAGATTTGTTTCTTGGTTTCCAAAATATAAGAACCACATCCTTAAGTGGTAAATGTATGCTATAAAGTAGCAGTTTAATTTGTCTGAAAGTCTCTTAGGCAGCAACGCCAGGGACGGCAGTGGCCCAGGACAGCATCCATGAGAACTGCTGGGTTTGATGTTGCCACACCCTTGGCCGGGGCTCATATGCTATTTATAGGTCCTCTCCTGAGGCGTTACCAGCCTTCCTGCTCTACTTTGGGCACAGTGTTACTGATTATTCAGGCCCGGGGGATTGCGAATAGTGGAGGCCCCGACAGTCCCAAGGAGAAATGGCTAACAAAGCCTGGAACTGCCCAGTGCAAGTGCCCAGGTGCTGTTCCAGGCGTCCTGAGAACATTGCCTCATCTGATTCGTTCTCAGAAACAGGCAGGTACAGCCAAGGCCCAGAGAGGTGATGTGGCTTGCCTAAGGTCACACAGCTACTGCTACTATTGGAGGAAAAGGATGGTGCTGTTATATCCATCTAAGATCACCTAAGGGACATATTTTTACAAAGCAAACATTTCTTCTTGGAGCAAGTGAAATTCACATGACGGGATGTAGTTGAAATAAGGTTTGAGTTCTGCCAGAACTGTACCTTGACTTCTAAGCCCTTTATTGATACTGTTCAAAGGAATCAGAAAAATCATCTGGTCAGCAGTCAGTATGGCCTGTTATTTATGCACTGAGAGCTTGAGTCCTCCTAGAAGAATGACTCCGCTCAGTCAACACTGAGTGCCTCCCCCAAGGCCATGAACCAATCTCATCTCCTAGTTATGAAGCTGCACCACGGGCTGAGAGTCGGGGACCCGTGTGGCCCTTGGGTAGTAATGGGTGAATTGGCTCTTCATTTCCAACAGCATCAGCCTGGGCATCCTTGGAAAGGTCAGGGCACAAGTTAGATCACCGGTGTCTGATAAAAAATGTTAAATGGAATTTGCTTGCAACACGTCACACACCACCCTCCACCCTCTCCCCACCCAGGCGAAGTCCTCGGCTCCGGCATGAAATCCGAAAGCCACGGCATTCTTCTGCGGACAACCTCGCCAACGAGATGACCTACATCACCGAGACCGAGGACGTGTTTTACACCTACAAGGGCTCGCTCTCCCCGAAAGACAGTGATTCTGAGGTTTCTCAGAACCAAAGCCCACACCAAGAGTAAGCAATTGGGTTATTCTCTCATTTCACCGGCTTGTTTTGGTTGTTGAGGAGTTTGTTCAGGCCCAACAGGCCGGTTAAGAGGAGTCCGGGACTAGAGCCCGCAGCCAGCAACCTGGGGTGCCCACCGGAAGCAAGCTGGGTGCCTGGGGCCAGGGCCTTGACTTCTGAAGACCTCCTCCTCTCCCAGTTATCTGTCCTGACTAGTGGCCTCTCCCGTCTGTGAGCAAAGCCCAGTGTAAGTCATTCCACATTCCAGGGGTGCAGACGTGTTAACCACAGTTGTGTTTCTCTGGGTTGTCCATGTTTTAACATTGCTGGTTCCAGATCACTGGAAACAGGCTTCTTTCCAGCTCTCCACGGAAAGCCTTCTCAGAACCCCAGGATGCCCTCGGGGTTTTCGTTTTCATTTTGTCTTTCGTGAATAGTTAGTATAAAGGAAAAACATGCATAGAACATCTCTGATTTTCTGTTAAATTTTTGTCAAGGACACTTTGCATTAAGTTCTTTGATGTCCCCCACTCTCCTTTTTTTAAATGTGACCAGCTCCTCTCAAGGCCGGGAAAGAAGATCTCTCCTGAAATACTGCTTTGAGTCCTACTATTATTTAATAAGATGTATCTAATACACTAGTTCCCTTTTTGACTTGACTACCAGGGAGCTCAGAGCTCCATGTTGTGCTCGGTTGAATTGGCTTCCGTTAGCCCAGATTTCTGATAGAGTCCCTACTTCCCCTTGCCTTACGTTTTTCTCTTGTTTCAATGAATTCACAGTTCTACCGTATCTGTACATTTTAGAGTAAGCTGTCACAAATCATTTTTTTTTTTTATCCTCACCCGAGGACAAATCTCCATTTTTTGTTCAGATAGAGTGGGAGGGAGAGAGAGGAAGAGAGAGAGAGAGAAACATCGACGTGAAAGGGACACATCGAGTGGCTGCCTCCCGCACGACCAACCAGGGCCGGGGACAAATTGCAACCGAGGTACGTGCCCTTAGCAGGAGCCGAACCCAGGTTCTCTGGACCGCAGACCGACACTCTTAACTGCTGAGCCAAACTGGCCAGGGCTCAAATCATGTTTTGACGTGGAAAAGATACAGACCATAATTAATAAGATGACCTTTTAAGCTAGAGTGGGATAGGAGAGACAGTTAGGAAGCGAGCCATGGTCACTGGTCTCCGTTCTGTGAAGTCCCAGACTGCGCCCCCGATACAAACATGACGCTCCCCCAGCCGCGTGGGGTTAGCAGGGAGCACTTGAGTGCATCTGTGAATGTTACCATTCTAGCTGCTGGCTGAGAGCATCGAACACAACCTGACTTCCTCCAGGCCTCACAGGGGACGGCACGTCTCACTTCCCACGTGTGTGCGGTTGCTCCCTCTGCTGCCCCAGACCACAGCAAACACGGTTTCTAGCTTATCTGTGTTCTTAACACGTCTAGTTAAATAATCCCTCTGGCCATTGTTTCCTTGTGACCTGAGCTTGGATGATGCTTTTGTTGAAATGATCACTATCTCTCGCTCCAACTGCAGGCCTGGTGAGGCTCCAGGGGAAGCGTGTGCGTTCCTCTGTGTGCCGCTGGCTTTGCAAATCTGGAAATACACTCGAACCAGACTGAGTCTGCAGTGGGGCTCTGTCACGTTGCTGAAAGGAGAGAGCGTGTGTTGGGGACTGACCAGGGGCTCTGGGAAGCCCAGTCACAGCCTCGTGACGGCTCGTCCTACTGTGGTTTCAGTCTCACCGTGGAATTGTGGAGCAGCTAGATCGTCCCTGACTAGTACAGTAGCCACTAGCCACGTGTGGCTATTCCGATTGAAATTATTTAAAGGAAAATAAGCCCTGGCCAGTTTGGCACAGCGGTTAGAGCATTGGCCCGCGGACCAGAGAGTCCCAGGTTCAGTTCCCGCTAAGGGCACGTACCTCGGTTGCAGTTTGTCCCCGGCCCCGGTTGGGGTCGTGTGGATGGCAACCACTCGGTGTGTCTCTCTCACATCGATGTTTCTCTCTCTCTCTTCCTCCCTCTCTCCCTCCCGCTGAAGATAAATGCAAAAATGTCCTCAGGTGAGGATAAAAAAAAAATTACTTAAAGGAAAATAAAATTTAATTCAGTCCTTCAGTCACACAGCCTCACTTCAGGTGCCCAAGATCCGCACGTGGGTCGTGGCTCCCGTGGGGCAGCACAGGTGAAGCCTGTTCCGTCGTCACAGAAGCTGCTCAGCGCCAGGTGCAGGGATGGGAGCTCTGTCCAGCGGCGTGGGGATGTTCTAAGTCCAGCAGCACACTTCATTTACCCTTCCCCACTCATCGAGGGAACGTCGGCACAATTAGACAAGTCTGTGCCTTCGGGGGCCTCCGGGCTGGGCAGATGGCACATCATCGGCCTTCATCGTCGCGCTGTGGGGCCCTGTCGCTTTGGTAAAAGGAGCAGAGCGTTTGGGGAATTGTCTGAAGGTTCCGAGAAGCCCAATTACGTGTCCTCCGTGAGATGTCCCTGCCGTGGTGTGTCATCTCACCATGCAGTTAATTGCAGAGCATCTGAGACCTTCAGCAGTCCAGTTCAGCAGCCCCTAGCCACCTATGGCTGTGTGAATTTAAGTTCATTCAAATTAAATTTCAAATCCACTTCCTCAAGCCCCGTTTGATGTAAGCCGTCTCTGGCCCTGCTCGCCCCCACGCGTTGCACATCCGTTCTTTCTGAACTTTCTCCAGGAGACCTTGTAAGATGTGTCATCCGGGGGCGCTTTTCATTTTGCAGCTAAATGTTAAAAGTAGCCAATAACGGTGATTGAAAGGCAGCCTTCCTTGGCAGGGCTTTGCCAGGTGCGCTGACAATAGACATCCCACAGTCAAGGTGGTGGCTGTGCTTTGCAAGTGGGGTGAACAGTTGAAAAACGGCAGCCCCTGCCGCCTCAGTTAGGAGGGAGACCCCTGCTTGCTGACAGGAAAGCCTTCTGGGTCTTCCAGGCAGCCGGCCTCCCTGGGAGTCTGGAGGCTGTCCATTGCCCGAGGCAAGAAACGTTGATCTATACTTGGTGAAAAAACTGTGTGGTTACTTCCGTGAGTATTTGCAAAATGTTTAAGAAACGTTTGACATGTTTTACGCAGCAGATTTGTGTTAAGAGGCATAAAGAAGGATTCTGTCAGAAATCAGGCGAACGCCAGCACAGGCATGGAGGAGGGCTCCTTTCAGAAAGAAGAATTAAGCGTGATGTGCCGTGCCCACTTAAGGAAGAAGAAGAAGAAAGAGAAAGGAAGGAGAGGAGCCCTTAGACTCAGCGCTACACCCGAAGTGGCGCAGCTCAGGGTCTCTGAACGGTGTCTGGCGGCCGAGCGGCCCGCCGGTTTGCCGGTTTGCCCGTATCTCCAGTGGCACAGCGAAGTCGGGATTGCAGAGACCGATCCTTGCAGTGTGCTCTGTGCCCCCTGGGCTGTACCCGTTCCTCCAGAGCCTCTCTCAGCCCTTCCGTCTTCCATTCCTCATTTCAGAGCGAAGATCAAAATCTGCAGAGAAGGAAGTCTCCTTTATGGCAAAATAACCCAAACCAACCACCCAGAAAAATGGGAGGGACGTTCCCTAAAGGAAAATGGCTTTACAGAGCAGACAACCGAAAGGGACACGTCTGCGGGCAGATTGGGGACGCGTGTGAAGAACTTGGTGGTGGTTTTATCAGTTGTGATGGGTCGCCAGAGGAGACACTTGGGGGCAGTCAGGTGTCCTGCCATCACGATGCCTTTGCTGTTTGCATGTCTTGCTTTAGAGCGGCTTGTTCCACGGGCCCCGCGGCACCTGCCACTGTCCTGCGGAGCTTCTGGGCACACCGCAGCGTGAACACCCTTAAGGCCACTACACTGCACAGTGTAGGCCGATCCGGGCTATATGTGTATCGTACCACTGTGAAAACTTTCTTAATTTGCTTTTGTAACGCCAGGCAGAAAAAAATTTTTTGAACAATTTCTGTGCTTTGGAAGGGACTTTGGGAACACCCTTCTTCAGCCACGTCAGCCATGTAGGAATCCCCTAGGCCCCGTCACCTGGTCACCCTGCCAGCTGTCCTGCATGGGGCAGCCTGTTCTGTCGCTGGTCAGCTCCTCCCCCCGGGCAGTGACCCAGCCTGAGCACTGCCATCCCCAGGCTCAGGTCCCTGCCTGGAGCTCCTGGGACATCACCCGTGGTGTCTGTTTCCAGTTGTGCCTGACAGCCCCGTGCACTGTCCTTTGAGGTAACAGTTCCACTTCCTTTGGTCACTCTACCCTTCACGCTCTCAGTCACCATTCTCCGAGTTCATACTGGTTTTACGAGGGGATGGCACCCACATTTGAACATGGTGACAGGGCCTTCACCGTCTGAGTGTCTCCCGCAGAGACCCGCCAGCATCAGGGTTCCTGAGGAGCTTTGCGTTCACTTCCCCTGCGCCCTACCTGTCCTGCACTTGGTTCGGACCTCTTCCCTGTGGACATAGGGCGGGCATCTGAAACCCAGCATGGCCCGGGCTCCACTCCTCATCGTCACGCCCACTGTGGCTTCTCCTGCGTCTTGGTGAGTGGGACCGCCTTTCGGTGCTACCCAGTGTGCTCCTGCTGGGAACTGTGGTCAGCCTTGACTCCTCTTCTCCCCTCCTCACCTCGTGAACTCTTCCTCCCTAGCCCCTCCTGAACTGGACCCTCCACGCCCACTGATTTAGTCACATCATCTCTGGCAGGGACGTGGCAGCAGTGTCTGAGCGTCCCCTGTCTTGGTCTCTCCTTGTAAACCGTCCTTAACAAGGATCCCGGGCTGACCTTTCTGAAATCCACACCCAAGCGTGGCACTTCCTGCTTGCAACCGTTTTCTGTGCGTGTTCCGTTTCATGCTTTTGCATATATTGTTGCTTTGTGTTTTTCTAATATTTTTTTATTTTATGACTTTATATATATATATTTTTTAATCCTCACTCAAGGATTTTTTTTCCATTTATCTTCAGATCGAGTGGGAGGGAGGGAGGGGGAAAGAGAGAGAGAGAGAGAGAAACATTGATATGAGAAGGACACATTGACTGGCTGCCTCCCACACGACCCTGACCAGGGCCAGGGAAGAACCACGACCGAGGTACGTGCCCTTGACCAGAATCGAACCCGAGACTCTGATCCACGGGCGGACGCTCCAACCGCTGAGCTAAACCGGCCAGGGCTGTGTTTATATTATAGGTGTTTTGCCTAGAATACCTTCTCCTTCCCTCTTTACTACCTGTTCAAACTCCTATTCCATCCTTCAAACTCAAGTGCCAGCTCTGTGAAGCCTCCCCTGGCCCCCACGGTACCCCCGACGACTGCACACCTCGGGACGTGATGTTACCATTTGATTGCTTTTGTGTCGCCTTATAGACTAGACAGTGAACTCTGAGGGATCGCGTCCTGTTCCCCTCTGCTTCCCCCACTGAATAGATATTCAGTGACTAACGGATGGATGGACGGATGGACAGACAACAGATGGTTCCGTGAAGCAAGATGGGGCTGTCGGGGCCCGTGCAAACAAGCGCCCGAGTTTTCACACTGGGACGCCCCCTCTGCTGCGTCTGCGTCAGGCACTGTATCCCCTGAGCGACATCACCATGTCTGTCTGCACACCGAGGCGTCACACAGATGACTTTGCCAGTTTTGATTCCCTGTCATCTGTGAGCAGGGCCGTGAGGTGGGGGCTGCTGCAGGTCCTTTGTTGATGAGACGTGCCCATCGGAGAATTCCAGCGTGATCGACTGAAATGTAACCAACGTTTCTCACTGTTGAAGTGTCTTAATATCTGAGGGGGCAGTGAGGGGAGGAAAGGGACAGATGCCTAACCCACGATCCCACCAATGAAGAAACGTAGAGCTCAGAAAGCAGGGTATCTCCACCACATTCCCTCAGCCACCGCAGCAACTCCCGGAGTTAAGTTCTGGTCGTGGGCCCTCGGCGTTTATTGCAAAGCTGAGTGTCGTGTGAAGAATGTCTCCCTGTCTCAAGAAGCCATACTTAAGATGCTGTTCTTTTTGTTACTCAATGACCCTTATGTGAGGATCCTCGTGAAACATTTCCCAGGAATCTTCTTCAGAAGAAACGTCGCATTCTGAGAGAGCCGGCATCCCTTCTTCCAGCCCTCACTGCGACAGCTGTGGCCGCGGCTCGGGAACGTCAGCATCCCTGGGAGCTGGTCAGAAATGCGGTCTCGGGCCTGCCGCAGGCCTGCTGGGCCGCCTGCATCTCGACAGTATCCTCATTGCGTCCTCAGGCTCTGCTATGAGATACTGAGGACTGCTGACCCCACCTTCTCTTTCCCCTGGGCTTCCCGGTTCCCGAGGGCATGCTCTTAGAAGAGAGGGCATTTCCCTTCCTTCGCTCAGCATCCTAGCCGAGCGTGCTCTGTGTGCCTGTGCACTGGGAGGGGATGCAGAGAGGTCTGTGGTCTCTCCCGACCTTAAAAAGCTCAGAGACTCGAGGGAGAGATGTGGCAGGAAGTGGCCCCTGAGCTGTGACACCTGTCCCACCGTCACAGTGAGGCCTCCTCGCACGGCCCGGTTAGAGCTGTGAAACCTTAGCGGGAGCACAGCTTTGCTCCGTTTAACAGCTTTGGGGGCAGAGCACTTTGTCATTGCCCAGGGTTCAGGGGAGGGGACAATGGAAGCATCACAAGGGTCTATTTTTCATGAGCAGTCTTCCCATTTTTACTTGAACATTGCTTTTCTTCAGAGAAAGGGATTCTGTCATGGCTGTTGTTCTAAAACCTGTCACATGTACTGTGCTGAAGCTGAGGCAAATACCTGTTTGCCTCTCTGTCTCTAGCCCTTTGTTCCCAGGGAGCTGGGGTTGGTCAGGTCCTCCCTGGCTGCTCTGGATCCCAAACAGCAGTGACAGTCCCCCTTCCCTGTTCCTCCCCCTCTTTCAGGTGTCCCCTTCCTGCCTCAGGGACAGACCTCTTGTTTCTGCTGCCTCCTCCCCAGTCACCTGCCTGCTTCCTCCAGCAGCCCTGTCTCTTTACTTCCCTCTTCCTACCATCACCCAAGGAGCCCTGGCCCACCCCCAGATCCCCTCATCTTTCCCTCCTCACCCGCTGGGCTCTCCCTCATTAGCACCTTACGTGCTGCCCCCAGGAGAGAGGGAGCCGACCTGGTTTGCTTCTTCGCTCCTGGCACCCCTGTGCTGGTCCAGCTGCCACCCTCCCCCTGCTTCTCCTCCGGTGTCCCCTCACCGTCTGTCTGCCCATCCTCCACGCTGAGCAGAATGTTCCTGCAGCCGACAGGGAACGTCTGGACACAGCTGACCAGCCAGAAAATACCATTTAATAAACAGGTTTAATAAATTACTATCTAAAAGTAACCTCTCGCCCGGCCGGTGTGGCTCAGTGGTTGAGCATCGACCCATGCACTAAGAGGTCGCCGGTTCGATTCCCAGTCAGGGCACATGCCCAGGTTATGGGCCAAATTCCCAGTGGGGGGCATGCAGGAGGCGGCCAGTCATTGTTCTCTCTCATCGATGTTCCTATGTCTCTCTCCCTCTTCCTTCCTCTCTCTCTAAAATCAACAAAGGAAATAAAAGTTTTGAAGTAACCTCTCTGACCCTGCGTGGAAAGTGGGATGGGGCACATAATGGCTTTGCCTATGTTCTGTTTGGTCCGGGGAGGGCCGTTCTGGGTAGACCGTTACATCTGTTACTGAAAACAAAAATACGTTACAACCTTTAATGATGTAATCCACACATTAAAAATTTAGAAAAAGAGCGAATATAAAATACCTTAGAATTTTACAGAAATCAGTCTGTTCTCTCTGCTTGGTCGCCTTGCTCTCCTGTGGTTTCGTTTGCGTGCCCTTCACCCTGTCCACCGCCATCACCCTCCGGGGTCCTCCAGACATCTGAAGTGTGCGTGCTACTAGCTTCTCCTTCCTCCTGAAGGCTCAGGTCCGCCCCAGAACTGGACATAGCCTTTGCCACACCCTGTTTGGGTTGATTCTGCCACAAGGGGGTGCCCTTGTGAACATTGAAATACAGCCAAGTTGCCCTACTTAGGGGGATGTTTTATTTTTAAGCTTTGTTTTAAGTAAATTGGTCTCATTGATTTTTAGTCTGAAAACTTACCACTAGTATGCAGCTTCAATTCCAAAATATCCTGCCCGAAATGCCTTCCCATCCATAGCACCCTTCCCTGTATTCCTACACTGGTCTGTAACTGAATTTTTATATTCCGATAAATCGGAATTGTGACTCCATAAATTGAATGTGATACAGATTTTGTATTTAAAGTGAGCTAATCGGAACTTGCTAGGAAGCAGAGAAGCCCTCACTTGATGAAACAAAGGTTTAGTGAGAGGCAGCGGCCACGGTCTTCTGTCTCTCACTGGATGTCTCCATCCACGCACCTCTCCCATCACTAACTGTATACGTGGAACACGAGGGAAAGCCCATATTGTGTAGGCTCTTTAAGGCATCTTTTGCTAGGTCAGAGGCTCTGGAGGGGGCCTAGTGGGGGGGGGGGTGCAGGGAAGCTGAGTGTCCTAAGCAGTGCCGGCTGAGATGGTTACTCCCTGCGGCCCTGTGAGGTTAGACTTTGGGGGGAGGGTGCTGTCTTAGGAGCTGACTTGGCCAGGCCTGGAGAGGAAGCAATGCTCAGGAATTCATGTCCATCAGACTTCTGTCTGTTAAGTGAGGAGAGCGCTGCAGACCTTGGGCAAGTCACTCAGCGTCTCTTGATAACAGTGTCTTCATCTGTGAAGGGGGAGTTGGACCAGATGACCATAGAGACCTGTTGAGTTCTAATTGTCTGTAATTCTCTAAGACAGTGCTGTCCAACGGAACTTCCTGTGATGATGGGAATGTTTTATAACTGTGCTGTCCTGTACAGGAGCCACTAGCTACATGTGATTTTTTTTTTTTTTTTTATCCTCACCCAAGGACATTTTTGCATTTATCTTTAGATAGAGCGGGAGAGAGAGAGAAACGTCGAGAGAGAGAGAAACATCGATGTGAGAGAGACACATCAACTGGTTGCCACCCACATGACCCCAACCGGGGTCGGGGACAAACTGCAACCCAGGTACGTGCCCTTAGCGGGAACTGAACCCGGGACTCTCTGGTCCGAGGGCCGACGCTCTAACCGCTGAGCCAAACCGGCCAGGGCCACATGTGATCATTTTTTAAATGGACTGGTACAACTGAAGAACTTTCTAATCCCAATTTATTTAAAGAGCCACGTGTGACTAGGGACACCATATTGGACATGCAGCTCTAAGATACAGAAGGACCCATATTAGAGAAAAATAAAACGTATAATCTCAGCATGGGCAACTAATGGATGTCACGGGCAAATAACACAGACTAGAATTACTAGTAATTACCCTGACTATGCGATGTTTGTCCCGTTTCCTTTGGGGAGCCAGGAGTTCTATGAAGCAGGATGGAGGCAGAAGGAAGCTTCCAGAAGCACTGGAGGTGTGCGTCTGAGTAGCTGGCAGGTTTCCCATCACCCTTCTGGTGCAGCTGGGAGGGTAGCTGAGTTTCAGCAGCTCCTGGATCTGCCCTGTCCTTCTGTCCCTTTTCCCCAAAACTGAAGGGGTGATGTTTAGGCCCGATAGGGACGAGGGTGGCCCATGGACTCTGGGTGTGCCAGAGCCCTGAGGTTGACCTTTGGAGCTCTCCTAAGGTTCCAAAGGTTCGTGATAACCGTGGGGTGTCAGGTCTCAACAGTCGGTAATGTTTGCTCTAATAAAATATTAATCCAGTGATTAAAATGTCTCCTTCCCCATGAAGGAGTGTATCCGAGAGCAATCCAGCACAAAGCTGCCTGACCCGGAAGTCATCCAGTTCTGTGTCCCCGTCTTCAAATGCTCCAGGCTCCTGCTCCCCTGATGGTGTGGATCAGCAGTCCTTGGAGGACTTCCACAGGGTGACCAAAGGGGGCTCCACCGAGGACTCCAGCCAGTACTACTGTGACAAGGTGAGTGAGCTCGGGTCCTGCAATGCTCAGGTAGCCAGGTGACCCCCCAGGCTTCCTGGTGCAGAGGCACCACGTGGGCAGTTAAAAAAATGTATTCTTCCCCTGACCAGTTTGACTCAGTGGTTAGAGCATCGGCCTGAGGACCAAAGGGTTGTGGGTTCGATTCCTGGTCAAGGGCATGTACCTGGGTTGCAGATTCAAAACCTGGTCCTAGTCGGGGTTGTGTGGGAGGCAGCCAATCGATGTGTCTCCCTCACACTGATGTTTCTCTCCCTGTCCCTCCCTCCCTCCCTCCCTCCCTCCCTTCCACTCTATCTAAAAATCAATGGAAAAATATCCTCGGTTGAGGATTAACCAAAAAGAAAAAATGTATTCTTAGCAACCACTGGAGAGGGAAGTCACATAACTGACCACTTTCCAACATTTTCCAGAACGACAATGGTGATGGCTACTTAATCTTGATCCGTATCACGCCAGATGAAGAGGGAAAATTTGGATTTAATCTGAAGGTAGGTTGTATGTATTTGTAAGGAGGTGTTATGTTCTGAAGCCATCTGTAGATGACGTTTAATTTCCATTGGAAGCGTGCCGCATACCTGAGGCCACCTGAGGACATGGCTGCGCCCTCGGAACCCGGAGTGTTTTCATGTGCCATGGCAGCTGCCTCCTACCAGGGCCTGTTCTGTGCTTGGTGTCTGCTGTGCACTTATTTATACCACCTTGCTGAGTCTAGTCAGTGAAGTTGGCATTTTGAACCCCATTTTGCAGATGCACACCAAGGTCCAGGGAGAGGAGGGCCCACGGTGGGCTAGCAGACCTACCTCTGGGAGAGCGGTTGTTAACAGAGCCCTCGGCATTCCTGAGCCAATAAGAGAAAACAGTGGTTCACGGGGCGGGGCCTTTACCCTCCTTTCCCTGCCTCTAGGCAGGGTCTGCAAACTATGGCCTGGGGACCGAATCCCACCTGTTTTTGCAAATAAAGTTTTATTGAGCCACAGCCGTTCATTTACAAATGGTTTATGGTTCCTTGGATGCTATGGTGGCAGAGTTGAGCAGGTGCAACAGAGCCCTCTGTCTCACAAAGCCTAAAGTATGTACTGTCTGGTCCTCTGCAGACAAGGTTTACCAGCCCCTACTCTAGAGCTGAGTGAGGGCAGCTGGTCTTTGCTGCCCACCCCACAGCTGCTACTGTGCACCCCTTTCCTATACCCCAGGAGCCCCGCGGATGACCTGCTGTCCCAGGCCAAAGCCCTCACAGCATGAGACTTTGTCTGTGGCTTCTGTCTCCTCCACTGAAAACTCCCTGTCCATCAGCACTTAGAGCCTGTGCTTTGGGGGTCTCTGGCTTGGAGTCGTTTGCATTTTGTTAAAGGAGCTTGCGTCCTCCTGTGCACCTCAAGCTCATGGAACGTGGGGATGGCGGTGAGAGCTTCTGAGCAGTCTTCTGGTCGCTCCACTAGACCCAGAGGGCTCAGGAGCCCTGGGATTCTGAGAGGGTGCGTCCCTGGGATTGGAACAGGACGAAGTGAAGTCGGACCCCGCCCTGTGCGGAGAGAGCCACATGTTTCTGTTGCTGTGGACGACTCACATGACTGTTCTTGTTTTTTTTTTTAATTACGTATTTACAGGGAGGCGTGGATCAAAAGATGCCTCTTGTGGTATCGAGGATAAACCCAGAGTCTCCTGTAAGTAAACATGGTCCTTTCCTTCCCCTGTATGTTTCCCCCTAAATCGGAGAGATTTCGGTTTCTGTGTCCGTTTCCCTGTAGCCAGCAGCGGAGTGTGTGTGTCCACGCATGAAATGGGGAGGAGAAAGAACACAGTCCCTGTTTTCCAGGACCGTGCTGCTCTGGGTGGTCCCGGCGGCTGCATCTCCGGCACCCCCTGGCAGCTCAGGAGAAGTGCAGAATCTCGGGCCCCACCCCAGACCTCCCGAACCAGGGTCTGCATTTGTACAGGCTCCCCGGGTGACTGGTGTGCACGCTGAAATTTAGAAGGCTGCTCAAGAGAAGGAAACTGAGGCACAGCTTGCTGTTCAGCTCACGCTGAGGGGGCACATGGCCTCCTCAGCAGACCATGTGCTTTTTTAAATCAGGGGGCACCAAAGGGTCGCTGTGCCTCCTGAGGAGGCCCCAGAGTGGGGCCCTGCTCTCGAGCAGCCCTGAGACTGGCAGTCACTTCTCCCGGCCTGGGCCCGTTGCAGATGCCGAGGCTCCTGTTATCGGTGCCTGGCTTCTCTCCGTCATGGCTTCTGCCTTTGGTGTCCTGCTTACAGTCTTGTTCCACTGCAAGACGGAGAAATACTCACTTTTAGCTGACAAATCATCTTCAAGCAGCCCGTTTAGAAAACAGAAGGTCAGAAGCATCACAAGCATGACGTCACGTTACTAAGGGAAGGTTGGTTGGCCGCCATAGAGAAACGGCTCCCGGGAATTTTCTTAGCCTTACCCTGAAACGTTTCAAAACTTGCATTCCGAGCAGCAGGTCGTTAGAATCCCACAGCCAGCTGCCAGGTCATCCTAGCAGTGGATGTAAAACCAGCGATGATAATCCTTGAGGGAGCGGGGAACACGAGCGTGGCCTCAGGTGTCTGGGCTCAGAGAGCATCTGTCCTCCCCTGGAGGACTGTGTTGTGGTAACCGAAGACACGCCCCCCCCCCTTCCCCAGGCGGATACCTGCATTCCTAAGCTGAACGAAGGGGATCAAATCGTGTTCATCAACGGCCGGGACATCTCAGAACACACCCACGACCAAGTGGTGATGTTCATCAAAGCCAGCCGGGAGTCCCACACCAGGGAGCTGGCCCTGGTGATCAGGAGGAAAGGTAACAGCCACCGCGGGGGAGGAGCCACAGGGACACTGCCCTAGCCAAGCGGGGGCCTTATCTGGCCCTGCCGTGGTTTTGAAAATGTTGAGCTTAGAGCCAGCATTTAAAAAATCAAGAACTTTCACATGATAACCTGGCTATCTGACTTCTCACTTAAAAAATATGAAGATCTACCCAGAGGGCCCCCTCACAGCCAATCCTCTGTAGGTGGGCAGCACCCCCCACCCCTGCTTTAGGCAGGTCATGACCTGCAGTTCCTCCCGAGCCCAGCTTGGCCCACAGTACACATCTCTCTCAGCTGCCTGGCCCTGCGGCTGTTTGCATTTTCAACCCTTTCTGGAAGGATCGGGTTCTGTTTTATTTCTGTGCTTTTGTTGTTGTTGGAGAGGCAGTGAGCAGAGGGGGGCAGGGCCTGGCTGCCTTGGGTGGTTCTCACTCCGCCTGCTACCAGGAGGGACCTCGAGCAAGTTTCTTGCCCAGTCTGAGCTTCGGTTTCCTCTAATGTAAAATGAGGACCAGCACCCCTGCCTCGTGGGGTTCTCGTGAAGATTAAATGATACTCATACTGGGGGGCATCTAGGCTGCGGACTGGGACGGGGTAGACTTTTGGAGGTTGGCTTCTACTGAACGCCATCACTGTTCTTGTTGTTATGAAACGAGAAGCTGAGTCCTTGAATGCTTCTGCCCACCTTTAAAACAGAAGGAAAATGCAGGGTGTGACTCAAAGCCCTGGCCCTACATCTGTCTTCTGACCTTAACCTGGGAATGGCACAGCCCCCCACATGCACCTGCCTCTCTCTGTTCCCGTTAAACTTCCAATGCAGAGCCAATCTGTGTCCGCGCTCCTCCCACCTCTTCGGGGTCCTCGCAGGGTCCTCCAGATGGCCCCGCCCGCCCCCACCAAAGCCCAGCACCTGCTCGGCACACAGTAGGTGTTCAGTTGTGGTAGTCGCAGCTGTCTGTGGAGCCAGTGAAGGGCCTTGCACTATGCTGATTGCTTTAAGTGATTATCCTCTTCAGTTCTCATAACACTCTTACAATGCTCGTGTTGTTATCCACAAATGAGGAAATGGGGAAACCAAGTCACAGAGGTGAAGTAGGTTGCCCTGCTGCCGTGTGGCTGGTAAGGCCACAAGATAACAGGCACAGAGGAATCCAGCGATGGGGAGCAGGCCCTCAGCTGCACTGTGTGCCCGGGGGTGCCGGGCTCATCGGTGGCCAGAGGGAGAGCACTCGGCCTGTCTGAGTTGAGGAAGATGCATGTCTGGAGACTATTAGAGCTATAAGGGCAGTGCCCCGGTCTTCCACAACTGCAGTGATAAGTTTATTCTTTAAATAAACATTTAAGTAAAAATACTAGCTGACTGAAAGCAAAATAAGTAAGCAGTGTAGGGAGTAGCTTATAGGACAGAAGTGAGGAAAGCAGCAGAAGAGTGAGCCTCTCTGACCAGAGGAAAGAATGTGATCTTCAGGGTCAGACAGATGTGGACAGATTCCCCTGTCCTGCCCTGACAACTCTGGACAACCTATGTGCCCCGAGAGGCAGTTTCCTCATCTGTGTAATGGGAATAATGATGCTTGTTCAGCATTGTGAGGATTCAGTCCAACTTGAGGGAGATCCACGAGTTGTAACTTTCCTAGTATCTTGAAGGCAGTAGGGAGCCAGTGAAGGCTGTTGAGTGAGGGAGTGACATCCCCTACTGGGTGGAAAGGGAAAATTCAGAGACGATCCTAAACTTTCCAGTTTGGGAGGTTGGAGAAGGAAGTAACAGCAGATGGAGAGGCACGTGAGGCCGGTGAAGTGTGCAGGTGGGGCGAGCAGGGGTCCCAGGTTGTTTTTATTCATGTGTTAGAACTAGAAGTGTTTACTGGGGAGCCTCGACCCTCAAAACGGCCGTCAGGTAGATTGACCTCGTCTGTGGGACGAGGGTGCATGCCGGCATGCCGGACCTCACACCAGTGCCGGGGAAAGGGCCTGTTTTAAGGGAGCAAATGGAAGGGAACCGAGAAGGGGGCAGGGGATGGGTAGAGGACCAGGTCAGAGAGAGCAGAGAGCGAAGGTATGTTTTCTGTAAAAACACCCTTTTCCTTTCTTTTACCTTCAGCAGAAGTCTGAGTACTAAACACTATCAACAACAACAAACCAGAATAGTATGTCATTTTGTGCAATCAGCACACATTGAGTCATCCAACAAGGAGTAGTGTCTTTGGGGAAGATGATCACTGTGTGCGTAATCATGTAATAAGATGGTTTAAGCCATCTGCATCCAGGTGTCATGGTGTAATTTCGGGGGAGGAAACTGATCCCCGGAGCTGTGCTCCGCAGCCCGACGCACCCTTTCTTGTCCACCACAGCTGTCCACGCCTTTGCTGATATCAAATCTGAAGATGAACTGAACCAGCTTTTCCCAGAGGCCATTTTCCCCGTGTGTCCAGAGGGTGCGGACACTTTGGAGGGATCCATGGAACAGCTAAAGAAGGGCCTCGAAAGTGGGACGATGCTGATCCAGTTCGAGGTAAGAGAGCCCGAGGGCCCACCCCACGGGCTGGGCCCCAGGGCCTCGGGGGGAGGGGGCTGCTCAGGGGCTGCTGAATCAGCTGAGCTCGGGAGCCCATGTTCATCGTGCAGCACAGGGCAGTGGAGCGGCCCGGAAACCAAAGTGGGATGGGGACCACAGCCCATCCCTGAACTCTGCCTCACCCTCTTATGCTAGTGATGTTTGGTAGTCATGGAGAACACGTCAGGAATCGAGGAGGAGGGACTCTGAGCCATTTAGCTGCCAGCACAAAGGCTCCAGACGCTCAGCGGTAGAAGGTAGTAGAGAGGTGGCGTGGGTGAGCGCCCACAGCGTGACGAAGCCCGTCCCCGACCCCACCGTCCCCACCCCCACCAGCATCCTGCAGAATTTGGAGGAGTTAGTGCCCTCCCACGAGGGCATGGTGGCTTCCCTCCCCAGGCCCCCAGACCCCTGTGAACGTAAGTAGTAACCAAAGTCAGACGCTGTCTTCCTTCCCCGCACACAGACTTGACAAAGCGAAGTAGGACCAAAGAAGGCTCAGTCTTTAAGTCAGATTTACTCACCTGCTCACTAACAGAATGAAAATAGAATGTGTTTATCATCTCAATTTTTCTCAAGATAGAAGAAAGCAGAGTAGTCCACACAATAAAAGATAACATAAGAAAATAGATCATGATTAACGCCAACACACACCATTTGGATTCACAAATGAGGAAAGACGGTCTCAATTCGAATTCGAAAGCAGAAATCCGCAATTCATTGTTTATTTGTAGAAAGGAAAAAGTCACAGAAGGAAAACACGGCAGTCTGTCAAATGTATGGGACCACGTATTGATTCAGGAAAGCAGGAGTACTGTGAATATCAAACAGAAAGGAATGCAAAGCACAGAGTATTGAGTGCAGACAGGTTTATCTTGCAATGGTGTAAGGAATAGGATGTAAATAGAATACATTATTAGAGTGATGTATTGAACAACAGGAGAAAATAAAACCCATAAGTGAAGGGTGAAGATAATTGACCTCACCCCCTCCCCAAAATAGGGAATTTAAAACTTAACAGCCATGGCACATAATATAGACAAAAAAGTAAGCCCATATCTTGTGGAAATGAAATCAGGATTAAGGGTAGGAATAATATAATTGCTTGGGTAGAATTGGATAGACATCTGCTGAGTATCTACAGAGAGAGGAAGCCCTTCTTCCCAGTGGCCTGCGGGAGGATATACAGCCTGAGGACTTTAAAAGAAGAAAATGGAGAGGTTATGTTTTCTGGCCTTGCATTGCAAAAAAGTTCAAAATTTAAATATATATTCTAAACACTAAAACGGCATAGTTTTAAACACTCTTCAAAGTAATTGAAACAAGGAGAACTTAAAAGTCAGATACAGAGCATATTCATTTTATTCCTTTTTTGGTGTTGGAGGGGATGTCCAAGGAGAAAGGCACGGAGCAGGCATTCATTCATTCATTCAGGGTCTGTGTTTTAGGTGTTCACCACGTGCCAAACACTGGATCAGGAACACGGTGAAGGAGGGAGAAGGTGGATTTCTGGCCCCAAGAAGTTTACAGTCTAATTTTGGTGTATTTGAGGAGATGTATCATGATTCCCAGAAACAGCTAAAGACCGAGATAGGGCAAGATTTCATTATATAGGATGTATGTTCTGTAGAAACTGGAGGTGAGAGCGTTCCAGGAGGCCCTCTGGAGTAAGATGTAATATTAGTAGAGGATGGTTGGAATTAGTGTTGGCGGCGGGGATATGCCAGGAAGGTCACGGCCTAAATGCAGATTAAGCTCATAGGGTGTCAGGTAGCAAAAGGCCTACCTGGAGTGAGAAATACAGCAAGGAGCTCTGGGAGATGTCGCCAGGTGATGGAAGTCCTCCAGCCCAGAGGGAACCGGTTGTCTTTGATCACACTGTCCACAAGGAGGCGCTGTGGGCTCTCAATGAGGAAGAAGACCAAGCTTGGTCTTAACCTGTGCTCCAGAAAATCGCCTGCACTCCACTTTTATGTTTTACATATGGGAATCCCACGTAAGGTTTTCCTTGAACAACATTCACTGAACTTGAAGAAACTATTTTAAAATGCTTTAGAGAGAAGTACCCACCTGTCCCCCATGTTTCTGAGTAGTGTTTCTCAAAGGATGACACGTGGAGCATCTGTAGGGATATTGCCTCAAGAGCTTGTCACACTGGGCCCAACCACAGCTCCTGAATCAGCCACACTGGGATAGGGCCTACATGTTGATACTCAGCCAGACCACCCGGAGGTTGTCCAAGCTGAGCCAGAGGATGAGAGGGAAAGGAGGGTCAAGATCGTACCAGAACCGTTGTCCCATCGCCGCTCATCCCAGATCTTACTTTCAGAGCTTATTGTTGGACTCAAGCATCTGAAGTGGACAACACAGAACTTTTAGGGTTAAATTTCAGTTAGGTACACATTTCTACTTCTTCATTTAGTCTATGTATTTCCTAGAAATTAAGTAGGGAAACCCCCTTTTAAAATAACATTTGCAGTATTCCAGAATGCAGAACAGATAACAGCAGAGGTGCTTTGTGATGGAGCTGGTGGGGTACATGGAGCCCTGCCTCAGTCTCCCCACACTGTCCCCAGGAACCGTAGACAAGGAAATATAACTGACCAACCACTGTTACAGATGGGGAAAAGATGTCCTACGCAGCTGCTAGAGAAGAATGCGAAAGCCAGAGCAAACCAGAAACTAAGACAAAGGGAAACCTTTAATGAGCACTTACTATGTGCTGAGGGAGTTACATGCATCGTGGCACAGCATCCTCACAGCAGCCCATTGTATAGATGAAGGGTCAGAGTCTGGGGAGGTTATCGCGCAGTTAATGGCACAGCCGATTGGAACCCAGGCAGGCTAACTCAGGAGCTTGCTCGCTTAGCTATATAACCTTTGCGAACAACAGACTGTGTTTACGTGTGAGAGTGGTTGCTGGACTAGTATAATATCAGAGCTAGAAAAAATCTGAGAAGCTATCTGACTGTATGGAGCCAAACAGACTTTAAATCCTGGCTCTCCCACTCACTTCCTACATGACCTTGGGCATGTCCCTTCACCTCTGTGGCCTCTGCTTCCCCATCTGTCAGTTGGATGTCTCATGGGTTGGTTGTAAGGGTTAGATGAGATAAATACAGTACTTAATGCATTGTCTGGCACATGGTAAGAGTGCGATAAAAAGTAACAACTATCATTACTTATAAGTAGAGTCTCCAGGAGTCTAAAGAATATGCCCCGTCTCCACACAAAGAGTGATCATGTCACCTTGGGATTGGACCTGGGGCTGCCTGACCCCAGAGTCCTGGCAGTTCTGGTTCTCCCCGAGCTCTTCCAGTGCTATCAGCAGGTGGGCGACCTGGCTGCTGGGGGCTGTGCCCCGGACCTGCGCAGGAAGAGATGGCTGGTTCCTGGCAGGTGCCCACAGCACCCACTCCACCACACAAAGGGCCTGCCCTGGGCTAGCTGGGCCGTGATGGACTCCCTCCCGTGGTGGCAAGCTGGTTTTCAGCACAGCTCACTTTGAAGCATATTTTCATGAAGGGAATTCCCCTGTCCCTTCCGTGGCTTTCGATAAACAACTACAAATGTGTTCCAGAAAGCATGTGGTCCCAGCTGTAACAAAATTGCAGTTAATAATTAGCATTTCTGTAGCACTTTAGAATCTGCCAAGTGTGTTTCACATATGTTGTCCCCGTTGACACTCACAACAGTTCTGTGAAACAGATATGGCCAGAATTATTAGGGTCACTCCTTTATTGATGGAGAAAATGAGGCTCAGAGGCGAAGGGACTTGCCCAGTGTCACACTGGTGAGAGAGAGAGAGCTCGGATTAGAATCTACGTTAAAAGTCTAATCCATTGTCAGAACTCACCATTGCCAGGTGCAACCCAGCTCTTCCTTTAACCTCCAACATGAGCCCTCCCCTCCAGCAGCTACTCTGTCTGCCCACTCGATGTGAGCAGTGTGGCAGCATTTGTAATGGGCCTGAAACTGCCTAGTCTCTACTCTGTTCAACCAAGGCAGGGTGTTCCTCTGTGTCTCGTGTAAAGGAAATTTGGGGTTCACATCGCTTCAAGTCCATTAATACCTCCAGGACACTCTCTTCCTTTAAGGAACTCATCCATTCATCCCCAGCTTCATTTCTTCCCGAGAATAACTGTGGCTCAGTCCATGCTTTGCCTGCGTTGTCCATTCTGTTGAAGCCAGGGAAGGCTTTGCATTCAGCGTAGACATCCCTGGAGGAAAGCTAAGTAATGATGCTGACTTGTCCCGTGAGAACCCGCATCCCACCAAAGGACCCTGCGCCCATCCTCACCCAAGGGACCAGGTGCCTTGCAGCTTCCTTGCCCAGTTAAGGCCTCTTTGGAGCCTTGTGGAATGTGGTTGATAGAAAGTGAGGGACATCTGTCCTCCCTCCCCGGCTGCGGCGTTAGAGCAGTGGCTACAAGACTCCATCCAGCAGAGGTCACGTCAAACTCGGGTGGCCCGCCGTCCCATTTCTGCATCTCCCGTCTGCACCCAAACCAGAAGCCATCTGCTTCTGACCTGGTTTTCCCTAACTCGCTCCTCCATCAGCCCTTGTAGGAAACGTCCATTCGTGTGAACACAAGTGACTCACTGGCTCCTGTGATCGTTATAAAAGTTGATTTGGGAGGACAAAGGTGGCTGGAGACTTAATGAGAGGCTTAAATGGACACATGTAGGAATTAGTTAAGGTACCTCTAAGATTAGAACTCGCCTGCATCCACTGGTAGACCTTGAACAATCTGTTGTTGTTTTGGTTTGCACTAGGAGGCAAGAAATCCCTGCACTTTCTGTCTGCCTGTGTGGCAGCCCAGATTGAATAGGGGACTACATCTAAGAAAAAGAAAAAAAAAAAAAAGATTAGAACTCACACCTTAAAAAAAAAAACTAAAAAATAATATTCCAAACGGTTTTTTCCTTTTTTAATTTTTTTTCTTTATTGGTTTTTAGAGAGAGGAAGGGAGAGGAGGAGAGAGATAGAAACATCGATGAGAGAGAACATCGATTGGCCGCCTCCTGCATGCCCCCCACTGGGGATCGGGCCCACAACCTGGGCATGTGCCCTGACCGGGAATCGAACCGGAGACCTCTTGGTGCGTGGGTCGACGCTCAGCCACTGAGCCACACCGGCCGGGCGGTTTTTTCCTTTTTTAAGAAAGGAAAGCGTTATACATAAAGTGTGCGGAACACGGGGAGCAAACCGAGGGCCTCACGTTTCCAGCGCCACCTCAGCCCGTCGTTGTCTGTCTGCAGGAACGACTCCCTCGCGTGGAGCCGAGGCCTCTGCCTCCGGGACTGCGGATTTAAAGCAGCGCTCTTGGAGGTCCCAGAATTGTTAGCAACACTGTCAGTGCATTGCAGCAAACCTTTGGGGGAAGGTAGAGAGAGGCTCCAGGTCCCCTTAGACAGTGTCCCTGCCCACTCTGCTTGGGTCAGGTTCAAGGGAAAGGGGAAGTCCCCGGAGTGAATTACAGTGTCTGCCAAGTGGTACTAGGAACACAGCCTCTCGGGGCCTTCCTAAAAAATTAGTTACCCTTTGCTTAATGATATGACTCTGTGCCACCTGTTGTCATGCTTTACTCAAGTGGCTTCCACCCTTTGTTTAAGGCAGCAGATGTCATTATTCCTTAACGCTTCGAATTTTCACTGGGCACCTACTGTGTGCCAGGCACAATGCCAGCCTAGGGTTTATGTGGTGATCAGAACAAACAAGATACTTGCCTCCATGAAGACTGTAGTGTGTGACGGAAGCAGACAGTATACAGCTGTTTCGAAAGTCATTGCCCTACAAGTAGACTTTTTGGGTCATTGCTGAAAGCATGAAAGGGAGTCTATTTCTGCAGTGCTCTCTCCTTACCCATTGTCCCTTCAAGTCCCTCCCCCCTTTTCTTCCCCCTCCTCCTCTGGTTCTCAGCCTCCAAGAATTCCCGTGGAATTCGCCCTCATCTGGCCGTGCAGTTGGTGGGGTGCTTGGCTGTGCCGTGTGGGCCCTGCGGCCCCCCTGGCTGCACCAGTTGGGTGTCTGGAGCCCTCATCTGAGGGGGGTGACTAGATTTCAAGTTGGTTGGACCAGAAGTCTGAGGAGATCAGAATTGTCTCCGGATGCCCTCTCTGTCACGTTACATGACTTTTTCAAAGAAGAAATGTTTACACTGGAAAAGCCGTGTCGTCCTGCCCGGACGGCGCTGGACAGCTCCCACTCCCAACGTTCAGGTTTCTGTCTTTGGCGGCCACAGCCGGTGATAGGGACACCGTCATTTCAGTTTGGTCGTTCCATAGTAACCCCCGTCAGCAAAGCTTTTTGTGATGTTCCTAAGTTTCACAGCTTCTTAGAGCTGTACTCTGAGAACAGAACATAGAAATTCATGGTTTTTAATAAGACTAAGTGGTCTCACAAGCTCTGCACCTGTGACTGCCTCCAGCCTCCTCTCTGCTGTCCTTCGAGGGCAGAATTCAGGGGATCGCGCTTGCGCCTCACACACGTTCAGCCCTGACTAAGGAACACACTGTCCTTTTCCAATGAGGAGTTCTGGAAAGCGCCTTGTCTCAAATTTCAACTAATGTCAGAGTCTTTACTCATTTCCCTCCATCCCTAACCCTTCCAGAAAGGCACACCTGTGTTTCCAACGTATCACTTGCACTCGGGACCACCTTCCCAGGGCATTGTTTCCAAGCAGCCTGGCGAGCGGCTCACGGGGCTGGAGGAGAGTCAGTGGAGCAAAGGGACTTGAAGCCAGCTCGTACACCTTCAGAGCATAAGGGTGTGGATAGGATTGAAGCAGTTCATTGGAAATGGGGTTCAGTGTTCGCCTTGGCAAGGCGGACATAAATATGCGAGTATTCTCGAACCTTCCAAAGGCCCCCCAAAATCTTAGCTTTTGTTCACCCAGCTTTTTGTAAAAGTTTTAACTTTCCATTTTATATATAGATTTTTGTTGTTGTAGTTACTTTTCTCACATTAATCATTTGAATTTAAAAAGTAGTTTGCTTTGTAATAATCCAAGTAATTCAGAAATAACCAAAGTAAAATTAATACTATCCTAACCCTCATGTCTTTTAGCATCTTTCTCTTAGTTGTAATTTACAGATAATTTGGTGGATATCCTTCTGTATTTGTTCCACTGCTCATGAAAATATATACACACATATATACATAAGTGTGTGCACACATATACTTATATATTATACATACTATGTGTATGCCGCTAGGGGGTCACTTCTGTATATGTAATTCTGTAACTTGCATTTTTCACTTAGAGTAGATGGATGGTCCTGGCTAGTTTGGCTCAGCGGTTAGAGCATCTGTCAGTCCTCAGACCAAAGGATCTTGGGTTCGATTCCCGGTCAAGGGCACGTACCTGGGCTGCAGGTTCAGTCCCTGGCCCTAGGGATCAAACAGGAGGCAGCCAATTGATGTGTCTCTCCCATATCAATGTTTCTCTCTCTCTCCCTCCCTCCCTTCCACTCTATCTCTATCTAAAAAGCAATGGGAAAATATCCTTGGGAGAGGATTAACAAAAATAATAGATGAATTGAATCCTGGCCGATGTGGCTCAGTTGGTTGTCATCCCATGCACCAAAAGGCTGCTGGTTCAATTCCCAGTCTGGGCACATGCCCAGGTTGCAGGTTCAATCCCTGGTTGGGATACGTATAGGAGGCAATGGATCGATGTTTCTCTCTCCCTTCCTCTCCCTTCCTCGCTCTCTAAATCAATAAAAATATTTTTAAAAATAGATGAATGGAGATCCTTCTAAATGTAGTCTAATTTTTTTTTATTACTTGCATATAGTTTTGTGGTATGACTGGATCATGCATTTCTATCAGATGAAGCCCAGGGTGTGCAATGTGAAAAATTTATAAACACTGCTATAGTACTTTATTTTTTATTTTCAGTATTCTACAGTCTTATCAACAGATCCTTATACTGCTGAGGTACTTATATACTCACTATAATGAAAGCCTTTTGCTAGATCTGTGCTTTTCTGCTAGACCATCTCAAGTTAATTACATTTTTTTACATTTTTGTTATTTGGGGGGAAAAGTCTTTTTACCTCCAGGTTAGCTTTACTGATTATATTTGCTTAATTAGATTTCACTTCTGTGCAGTTCGAACCACCGTGTTATTTAGGGGAATTTGATTCAGATATTCTCCTCCTTTCAGAATCAAACCGAAACCTCCAATAAATCATGAATTTGTTTCTAGAATGAGCTGGGAAAGTCCATTAAAGTTCGCAGATACTTAAGAAGTCCAGTGGCTACTAGACGGTTATGAGCTAGAATTATAAAGATGATCAGTAGCTGAGCTCGGGGAGAGATTAGAATTCTAAACTCTTGGTAAATGTATAAGATATCATTACCCCAAATCTCTATGCTAATGCTCTCCTGGTGATTTCTGTGCAACTTATTTGTTTAATTAAAAAAAAAAAAAGAACTAATAAGAGAAAATCCAACAGAGGCCGGTTTACAAAACAAGAAATAAACTTTGCAGAAACATAAGGGGCAAAATAACGTTCAGCCTCCTATTCAGATTGCAGACACATTTAGCTGATGATACTGACCACAATTTGGTGAACTAACCATTCTCATACCCCTATGGGGCAACTCGGTTATAGGCATCAAAGTCCTTCAAAATATGCTTTCAGTACTCTGTTCCTGAGAATTTATAAGAGTAAAAAAAAAATTTTAAGCCTAATCAAAAAATAGAGTGTAAGTTAAAATAAATTATGAGAAACTATAGATTATTGAGACAGTAAAAATCATGTGTATAGAGAATACTTAGACTATTTATTGACACAGAGAACTAGACACTATGTAATACGTAGAAAAAAAACAGGCTTCAAAATTATGGTAATGTTTCCCGGAACACTTCTTGTGAGATGTGAGATTCTCCATGGCCAAATTAGCTTGAGAAATGCTTAGCTAATCATAATCAAATAAGCGTATGCACTGCAGGGCTTGTCTTTTTGGAGAGTCATAGAATCATAAGATGACTTGTAGTATTTCCCAAATTTCTTTGACCTTGAAACTTTTTCTAAGGGGTATCTATTAGCTTCTTTCAAAACACTTGGGTTCCAGAGAACACAGTATGGAACATGGTAACATGTAGTTCAATCTCAGATTTCTATGTTTAAAAAAATTATGTAGTATGTGTTTGCATATATGCTTATGTATATTTGTATATGCATGCACAAAAAAATATAAACTGGAGAACATATATGGAAAAAGTTGCCTCCGGGTTGTGTACTTTTCTTTTTTATACTAGTCTGAATTTCCCAAATTTTCTGCCAAAAAAAAAATATATAGATCACTTCCATCATAGAAAAATTGTGTTGTTTTTAAATTCCCATAAAGTTAATAAAACCCACTGGTGAACAGTGTTTCACTTTCGAGTTCAAAGTAGGAGAAACAGTTGTGGGGACAGGAGGAAACTTGGGAGGGGAGGGAGGTGTGTCTGTCTGGATGGTGTTGGTTCCACTGGTGGGTACTTATCCCCAAACTCACTGAGCTGTATAGAGTAGATATGGACTGCTTTTTACATGTCAGTCATACCGCAGTAAAGCAGTTTCAAGGGAAACTCAAGTATTGAAGTCAGATCTGATTTCAGCCTGTGATTTATGATCTAAGCATTTAATCTCTGCCTCTTCGCTTGCAAAATAAGGATACTATTAATACCTCTCAAGAGCTGTTGTCAAAATCACATCAAGCATTGTGCAAATGTGTCTAATATGTGCTTGTAGCTATGCAAAGACGGTTTTAATTGGATTTTGCTGGTGATTGCATGTGCAGGGGAATGCCTCTTTATGTGAAGTTTACTAAGCGTGGGAATACATGTTTGGTTTGGTTTTCTGGAAGCAATACATGTTTTTCCTATGGAAGTACACTTGTGAAATGATGAATGAAATGCTCTTGTTTTAAAGTAAAAAATATGGTTTACTCCACCGAATTGGAGGGAGTTGTTTTTAGACTAATGTAAATGATTTTCATTTCATTTTGAGTCAGAATTTTTTTACTTGCTTTTAGCATTTGTCAAATAATTATCATAAAGATGAGGTTTTACTTACTGTGATCCATTATCTGTGACTCAGACAGATATGACTCCCCCCTCCCCCACCGCCAAGATCTTCATGTTAAAAAAATATTTAAGAATTTAGCTTCTTATGGGATTGTAGAATTTCTTATTGGAAAGATTTTTCTTTTACTATATAACACATGATCACTTACAACTGTTAAGATTTTGGTGCCATGAAGGGTAAACTTTTACTGTTCAAGTGTTTTCACACTCCCTTCATAGCTGTTTTTTTGCAATGGCTTTTTACTTCTCTATTTGCCATTTAGCAACTCTACAGAAAGAAACCCGGGTTGGCCATCACGTTTGCAAAGCTGCCTCAAAATTTGGACAAAAACCGATACAAAGATGTGTTGCCTTGTGAGTATCCGGCATGAATGCCTCCTTCCCCCACACACTGAGATAATGTTTCCCTTTCTAAAACAGATTGTCTGGTATTCTGGAACGATTTTCAGTGTGTCTGTAAACACCACCGTCTTTATTGCAGCCATTTCAGACTCGGAACAGTTGGGGAATAGTGTTTATGCTAATGAGGCGAGAGCTGCAGATGGGGCCGGGAACTGAACCCTTGTTTATTTGGTATGATACAAATAAATGCTCAGAATAATCGGTAAATGTCTTTCCTTCCCCCCGCAGATGACACCACCCGGGTATTATTGCAGGGAAATGAAGATTATATCAATGCGAGTTACGTGAACGTAAGTTAGGAATCTGGATAATAAGAAAGAGCACATTAATCATTGTAATGAGCATGGTAATGGCTCACAGGGTGCTTTGCAGTTGACGAAGTGTGTTCCTGTTCACTCCCTTATTTCAGCACAACAGCCCTTCAGGGAAGGCAGAATCGGCTCATTTTACAACACTAGGGTTCAGAGATTCAGTAATTTGAAAAGTCACAAAGCTAACAGAAAAGTCACAAAGCTAATTCAGATTCTGTGTCTCTGACTCCATCGTCCACATGCCTTCTGTCTTCAGCTGCTGGCATCTAGGTGTTTTGGTTTTGATTTGGGTTTTTTTTTTTTTTTTTAGCCAGTGCTATGTTTTTAACTTTCTGTGTCTCTCTTATTATTACTGTATGTGCCATATAAAATAAGAAAAATAAAACCATCTCTGTGCATATAACCCAAAAAGGTAAAATATTTTACATGTTGTGGGGAAAGCATTCATTTCACTCTGAAAATACATCTTGGGCAACTTAGTTGACCTCTCTGAACCTTAGTTTCTTCATCTAAACCAAGGGTCAGCACACTTTCTCTGTGAAGGGCCAGATAGTAAATATTTCGGTCTTTCCAAGTCAAGAGGCAAAATTGAGGCTATTACTTAGGTACGTACACAACCATTCAAACTGCAACCACATGAAAATATAAAATACCACTCTTAACTTGCAAGGCGGAGGCGAGGTTTGGCCCTCAGGCCATAGTTTGCCAACTTGTGATCTAAATGAACAGATGATTTCTCAAGTTCAGTTCTCAGCTTACAGCAAAAACATCAGCATCTTTCCTATTAAAAATGGGTCTGGTCAGTGATTCCACTTATTCCGAAATACCTGTGGGATTCCTTGACCCTCACTTTAACATTCAGGAATGGTGGGGACAGCCCTGGCCGGTGTGGCTCAGTTGGTTGTGCGTCATTCCATGAACTGAAAGCTCACCGGTTCAGTTCCTGGCCAGGGCACATACCCAGGTGGCAGGTTTGATCCCCGATCAGGGTGCGTACAGGAGGCAGCCAGTCGATGTTTCTCTCTCACATCAGTGTTTCTCTCTCTCAAATCAATAAAAACATATTTTTTAAAAAAGAAAGAAATGGCCCTGGCCAGTTTGGCTCAGCAGTTGGAGCGTCGGCCTGCGGTCCAGAGAGACCCGGGTTCGGTTCCCGCTGGGGGCATGTACCTCGGTTGCGATTTGTCCCCGGCCCTGGTTGGTCGTGCGGGAGGCAGCCACTCGATGTGTCTCTTTCACGTCGATGTTTCTCTCTCTCTCTCTCCCTCCCATTCTATCTGAACAAAAAATGGAAAAATGTCCTCGGGTGAGGATAAAAAAAAAAAAAGAAAGAAATGGAGGGGACAGTAAGACCATGCAGTCCAATCTCTTTGAGTTATTGGGGAACACTGACACCAGGGTTGAGGAAGCCCTTAACCCAAGTACCAACCAAACCATGAATCAGGTGCCTCGTGTTACCTTCCCACCCAAGAATGAGTCAGTTATGGTGCCACTGCAAAACTGAGCACTTCTGAGTTCTTTCATAGAGAGGGCTCAGGAACAGGAGGGGAGAAAGACTAAATATAGCTGAAAACATTGTAGCATTAATCAACTCAAATGGGAACTGTGAGGTGATGGATGTGTTCACTAACTTGACTGTGGTCATCATTTCACAGTGTATATGGATATCAAACCATCGTGTTGTACATCTTAGCATATACACTTTTTATTTGTCGGGTATACCTCAGTAAAGCTGGGGCGGAGAAGATTGGTCAACTTCATGATGTAAGGGGTGGCAGCCATGCAGAAAGCTAGTGCAACAGTAGCTGGTGGTTTAAGCCTGTATAGTTTATACTTCAAAGAAAAGCACATCGATTTTAATAGAAAACCCTGCATAGAGAAAAAATGAGAATCGGGGGAGGAGGGCTTTAGTTTTATTTATTTTTTACTTTCAATATTATTTTGCATAGAAACTAGACAGTCATATACTTTACAAAGTGTTTCCCCAGTATTTCCAGCACCCACCTGGCACCATCCATAGTTATTACAGTATTATTGACTGTGTTCCCTGTGCTGTACTTTCCATGCCCGTGACTTTGTAATACCAATTTGTATTTCTCAATCCCATCACCTTTTTCACCCAGATCCCAACCCCCCTCCCACCTGGCAGCCGTCAGTCTGAAAAAGTGAGGATTGATAACATGTTGCTGAAAATGCAGATACCCAGTATAGATTCTATTTACGATACAGCAGTGAAGGTCATTTAAACTCTCCTGCCATCTTGTAGATACATCTCTAAGCATCGCCTACTGAGTATCACACTTTTATCTTAAATGTCTAATGCTAGCACGTTTGCCAAGTATCTTTCAAGGATTTTTTTAAAAAGCTTTTTAAAAAGATTTCTTACTGGCCGTAAGTTGAAAGAATATTCTGGTGTGATGTCAGTTACCAGCTAGAAGCGTTGAAGATCCCGTTCCCTGTCTACCTGGCGGCAGGAACGGGTTCTGATGCCTCAACACTCTCTTGCCAGATGGAAATTCCTGCTGCTGACCTTGTGAACAAGTACATCGCCGCTCAGGGACCCCTGCCGCATACCTGCGCACAGTTTTGGCAAGTCGTCTGGGATCAGAAGTTGTCACTCATCGTCATGTTGACGACTCTCACAGAGCGAGGGCGGGTAAGTGGCTTGATTTCCAATTCAAATGTGTGCATGTCACACTGTGTTCTGTGGAGCCTGAATCTCAGAGCTGAAAAGGGTCTGAAATGTTGCCCTGTCTGGCCCCTACGTGACCCATAACTCTTCTGTAAAGAGCTGCTGCTGGCCTTCTCTGCTGACGGCAAGCACAGCTCTCCCTCTGCCCACAGCCTGGCCTTCTCCACGCTGAGGGAGGATCGGACAGCCCCTCCCGCTCCTGATCCTTTAGTACAAGCAGGAGGCAGTTCCCCTTCTCTCACCTCAGCTGCCCAGAATCCCTGCCTTGGCTGTGGCCTCACCCACCCAGGACAAGTGCTAGTCCTGAGAAGAGCAGTGTGGATGCCAGGTTCACAGGGGTGGTAAAATGTAGGAGAAATGACAACCTATCAACCTCTGCTTGTGTTGCAGCAAAACCCCATTGCAACGTAGGTAAGAAGGGTTTAGTTGGGAGAGTGATAGACACTATACTGTGCTTAGCAGGGCATGCGCTCTCCACGGGAGCAGACCTCTGCTGATAGAAGAGATCAGCATGCAAGGGACGCCTGTACCGTGGATGCTCTGACACGTGCCTGCATCTGGATAGCTTCCTTCTGACGCGTTTATTCAGAAGTACCTTCCAAAATCAAATAGAAATAAGTTTGAGCCACCTGCTTTGAATGATTTGTGCCACCTCCTCCCCGGCCTTTCCTTGGTTGTAGTTCAGAATGCCGCATTGATCCACACTGAAAGTCTGTACACAGGATTGGGATGGATACTTTGTTTGAAGACATCAATCTACCCTCTCCCCTGAGACAGCAGAATGAGGATTCCTACTAATGTATAAAGCCCCGTAGATTGCAAAGGGCTTTTACCTGTGGTGTCCCAGGCAGAGAGCTCCCCACCTCTGCTAAAACACTCCGGGGTCCATTCTGTGGGTGCTCCACTCTGATAATCTAAAAGTCCTCCTCACAGCGAGCTGAAATCCATGTTGCTTTGAACCTTCACCCCACCCACTCCTCCCACCTGGAAGACACAGAATGAGTCACCCCTTCTTCTGTGCAGTGGTCTTTCAGGTATCTGAAAAGAATCTTAGACTTGGAAAAGATTACAAGTTCAGCTTCCAGTAAGCTTGTGGTCAGCGGACATTGTCTGGCCTTTGTCTCAACATTGCTGTCGAGCCAATTTCCCCGTTTTGTACTCATGCCCTTGACTCTTGAAACCTACATGCAGTACTCTGGTGAGGCTCTGGGGCCAGACGATCTGGGTTCAAAACATGGTTCCTCTTGAGCAAGCTACTTAACCTCTCTGACCCTTAGCGTAGTGCTCACCTTGGAGGGTTTGTGAAAACTAAGACAGTATATTTATGAGAAGCTTAGAGACTGCATGTTGCAAATGTCCAGCAGATGTTAAGGTATTGGGTGTGTGTGTGCATGTGTGCGCATGCGTGTGTGCGCGCGTGCGCGTATACATGTGCGTGTGTGTGTGTGTGCATGTGCGCGCGCGTGTGTGCATGTGTGTGTGCGTGTGTATGTGTGTGTTTGTTCACTGTCATCATCATCGCTGGTAGGACTCAGCCATCAGGGCTGGGCTTTGGCGTGCTCTTTGGGGCTTTCCTCCTGCCATGCTTTGTGTTGGCTATCACCCTTAGCTTCTTGTCACCGTTCTGATCAGAATCTCTTCTCTTCACATAAATCACGGTTAAAAAATGGGAAGGTCCTCAAGAGTCTGTAGAGACCTGTGGGTCAGAGGTATCGAGGGCACCCTGTGGGGAGCAGTGCATTCTCCCAGCTCTGCTCCCAGCCCTGCCCTTCCCCGGCTTCTCCACCCCTTCATCCCTGGCGGAGGCTTTGCTGAGATCACAGGGCAGCAGGTCTGTGGCATCACCTGATCTGGTCTAGAAGTCTCGTTCTTGTCTATGCTTTACTTTTGCTCAGGTTTGGTTTTTTATTTTCCTGGAGCACTTGCTACCATCCTGTTCTGTGGTTTGATGGCCAGGAAGGCAGACTTAGGGCCATGTGTCCTGAATTCAAATCTCAGCTCCACCCTTCCTACCTGTGTGACTTAGGAAAGCAGCAGATCTCTGTGGAACACGGAACAGGGATGCCACTTATGTTGTGGAATTGTGGGGAAATTGAATGAGTTAATACCGGTATCCTTCTTGGACGAGTACTTGGTACACAATGAATGTACCAGAAATGTTAGCATCAGTAGTAGTTCGAGTACCACCTTAACAATTATTGCCAGGACTAGACTATCCTTATTTTTAAAATCTTCACCTGAGGATATTTTTCTATTTATCTTCAGATAGAGTGGAAGGAAGGGAGAGAGAGAGAGAAAAAAAAAAAAGAGAAAGAAACATCAACATGAGAGAGACACATCGACTGGTTGCCTCCTGCATGACTCTGACCAGGGCCGGGACGAACTGCAACCGATGTATGTGCCCTTGACTGGAATTGAACCTGAGACTCATTGGTCCACGGGCTGACGCTCTAACTGCTAAGCCAAACCGGCCAGGGCTATATTTATTTTACTGTAGTATTATTTTTCTTTAAATTGAATGACTTTTTTTTCCTTGCTTTAATTTCCTCAAAAGATACATCTTTTATTTATTTATTTTTTCTTTAACTATAGTTGGCATACAATCTTATATTGGTTATATTAGTTTCAGGTGTACAATACAGTAATTCAACTTTTTTGTTGTTGTTAATCCTCACCCAAGGATAATTTTCCATTGAATTTTTTAGAGAGAGTGGAAGGTAGGGAGGGGGCCAGAGAGAGAGACAGAGGAAAACATTGATGTGAGAGAGACACGTCGATTGGTTGCCTCCCACACACCCGCAGCAGGCCGCTGTCACCACCGAGCCAAAGCAGCCAGGGCAGAAGACGCATCTTCAGTGGAAGTTCAGTGTCACCTGCCATCAGCAGAAGGCGTGTGTGAAATCTGAAGCTCTCAGAACAATGCTATGAAACTCTACATAACTGCTCCTGACTTCCAGGCCTGAGCCTGGCTTCCTCACACACTGCATCACATCTCCCCTCCCTCCCTCCCTCCCTCCCTCCTTTCTTCCTTTCCTCCCTCCCTCTTGGAAAGAGAGTTCAGATATTAGGGAGATAATGTTAAAGCTAACCTGGACCCAAATTGAAACTCGCCACGGCACCCATGAAAACAGTTCACCCCACACATGGTCCTGAGCTGTTGAAGACAGACCTGGTCTCCTCCTAACTGACCAGCAGACATCCCAATCTTTGCAGGCCCTGATCTGGGGCCCCTCTGGTATTTCTTTTTTTTTTTTTTTTTTTTTATCCTCACCCGAGGACATTTTTTCATTTTGTTCAGATAGAGTGGGAGGGAGAAAGAGGAAGAGAGAGAGAGACAAACATCGACGTGAAAGGGACACATCGAGTGGCTGCCACCCGCACGACCAACCAGGGCCGGGGACAAACTGCAACCGAAGCACATGCCCTTAGCGGGAACCGAACCCGGGTCTCTCTGGACCGCAGGCCAACGCTCTAACCGCTGAGCCAAACCGGCCAGGGCCCTCTGGTATTTCTTAGATGACAGACATCCGGTTTATTGCCTTGTCCTTTCTAAAACCTGCCAGTCTCCCCCCTTTGAAAACTGGGCTCTGTCTGCCTACCTATTCTGTTACTTCTGGATGCCCAGCTGCTCCGGGTTTCTCGGGGACTATCACGGAGGTTCCTCTCTCCTATCTCGTCGGGTCTTTTGGTTCATCCGGTTCATCACGCGGCTCCTCAGAGCCAACACCTGAGCCCACGCAGGTGCTGGGCACCATCTTCCTGCCCGTGACGGCCTTCTCTTTTCCCTTTAAAACTGGCCCCCCCTTTCCGGCTGTGAGGTCCTTCTTCTCCGCAGAGAAAAGAGAGCTCCAACAGGCATGGTCAGTGACAGATGATCCGCCCACCGCACTCCCTTCTCCCTCGTTCTGCTCGGTCCAGCTCGGCAGAAAAGGCCCTTTCTTCCAGCCACGAGGCCTCGCTTCCTCTGGCTGCTCTTGCGGGTGCTGCCCCCCTGCGCTGTCCTGATTACATCCCCTCCTCTCTTTTGTTGATGGCCGCTCTGAACCTGAGCTCCTCTGGTCTCCCTGTGACCCCCACAGGTTTCTTTGTTTCCCAGCCCTTTCTTCCTAACGGAGCCCATTGCGGCCAGTTCCACTGGGTTCCTGCGTGAGAGATCCCCATCTCCCGGGAGTCATAGCATCCCCTGCACTGTCTCTGGCCGTGGGAACTCACCCCTCTTGCTTAGCGATTGTTAGAAACCTGTTCTTCTAAAGCCCAGGCTGTGTGCTTCCTCCCTCTCCTGTTACAAGCTCTCAGGTGACCGGAACCCTGCACCCTGAGGGCCCCCATCGGGTCCTCTGAAGCACCCAGCAGTCGGTTCTTCCTGGTTTCTGGAGTCAGTCACTGCAGGCGAGACAGCATGTCCAGCCTGTCCGTCTGTTTCCTCCATGGCATGCATTTAGTAGAAGGGGGCTCCCCACAGGCGTGTGACTGGCTAGAGTCCCCTGTCGCCCTCCGTGTGGCCCTTACGTCCGCCTTTGTGGAGGGCTCCAAAGCCTTGATTCACCCCGTGGTCCGGGAGACGCCCCCCTGGCAGAAGAGGAGGCAGATGTAGGCTGGTGGGTGTCGGCTCTGCCTGGGGTTCCACAGACAGCAACCCTCATGTCTAAGTAAAGTCAGGGAATGGCTATTAACCAGATACCCAGGCTTAAGGTTTACAAGTAAATTCTTAACTCTGAGTTTCCAGCAGCGTGCTTTAATTTCACGTTATTAAGTTCGAACTGTGAGCTTTGAACATAAGAATAGAAAAGCTGTTTCCAGACAGGTTATGCGCATCCATGGGCGCACAGCCCCTTCCAGCGGTAACCACGCGTAAGGTCCACGTACGAGGGAATGGGGGCGTGGAGAAAGAGGATTCTGAGTGAGTCAGAATTTGAAAGAACTATGATGAGATGGATGGCTTGGCCCTGAATTCTGCTCCAAAGCCAGAGGCAGGAGTAGGATGTCTATGGGACAAGCTTCAGGGTTTGCGGGGAGGAGACAGAAAATGGGGAGGGTGGTGGCATCAGCCAGCCTTCGGGCCAGCCCCAGCAGCCCTGAGACCTTGACTGCGCCGAGCCTGGGGTCTGTCTGTCGTCGGGCGTGTCAGCTTCCTAGGAGTCCTGTCTGCAAGCACGCGCAGGGATGTCCGTCCCAGTTCCGGGATTTCTTTCATCCGGGTTTGAACTCCCTCGTCATCCTTCCTCCAGTTGCTGTGGGGCCCGTAACGGTGGTACCGGTGGGCACCATTAACGTGACCCCCCACACAGTGCGCCTGACACTGCACTGCCATCTCCAGCCTCTATCACTGTCTGTGAAGCAGGTGCTGTCCCCATCTTTGGGTGAAGAATATGAAAATCAGAGCAGTTAAGTAGCAGATTCAAAGTCAGACAGCTAACTCCTATAGAGTTCTGAGTCCCAAGAGTGTGGTCTGAGCCCCTGTGCCTTGAAGCCTTTACCTCAAGAGGGTGGGGGCGGATGGGGACGGAGGGGTGAGGTAGAGATGGGGTGTTGAGAGCAGAGAAGAGGCCTGAGGGACTGCCGTGGGCCCGATGGGGCTGCAGGAGGTCGGGGTGGAGAGGGGGTCCTAAGTCGGCGCTCCATGTCTGAGGCCCCTCCTGTCCATTCCAGACCTGGTGAGAAAGGTAAGTCTGTGTGCTCATCTTCTAGCTTCCGGCCCCCGGCTGGCTTGTGAGCTGTGGCCTGGCCCCTGGCAGTCCGACCCCCACCCCATTCTCCGTAAGAGGAGGGGTTGTTCCTCTGCCCCTCGGAACACACGCAGGCTGGTCTCGCCTGAGTCTCTCTTCTCCCGGCAGGAGGGCCTGGTGGGAGTGCGAGGGCTCTGCCGACGCCCCACCACCTGTCCAGTTAGCTGCCACGTGCACCCCCGCAGGGGAGGTTAACTCGCACCCGCCATTCCCTTGCAGACCAAGTGCCATCAGTACTGGCCCGACCCTCCTGATGTCGTGGAACACGGCAGCTTTCACATCCGCTGTCAGTCAGAGGACTGCACCATTGCTTACGTGTTCCGAGAAATGCTGGTCACCAACACCGAGGTGAGCGTGCCCTGGTGGTGGCTGGGCTGGGCAGGGCACAGCGGAGAGGCGGGTCTCCGTCCGCATCCCCCGTGGGCCCGGGGAGAGCTCCTCTCGGTCGCCCTCCGATTCGCCCTGGTACGCATGTCATTAAGGAGCCAGAACTCGTGTTCACAGCAGCCTCTTCACAGTAGCCAGCAGGTGGAAACAGCCCCGTCCGTGGATGGGCGAATGGCTAAACCAAACGGGATAGCCATGCGGTAGAATGGCATTCAGCCTTAAAGAGGAAGGAAATCGGACACTTGCTACAACATGGATGAATTTTGAGGACGTACCTAAGTAAGATAACCAGACACTGAAGGAAAAGTGCTGTATGACTCCCCTCGTGTGAAGTACCTCGAGGAGGCAAATTCATAGCGACCGAAAGGAGACTGGCGGCTGCCCAGGGCTGGGGCGGGGAGGCGCGAAGTTACTGTTCAATGGTAGATAGTGGGGATGGTTGTCCAATGCTGTAAATGTTCTTGAACCCACTGAAAGGTACCCACTTAATGATGGTAAATTTCATGTTATGTAAATTTTGCCCATTACAAAAAAAGAACAAGCTACTGTGTGTGGCCTAATGGCAAGTACTGTCGGAGCAAATGGAAGGAGCTCCCTGTGGGCAGAAGTGGAGCACAGCCCTGCAGGGGTGGCCTGCGCTGAGCCGGGAGCGTGGGTGTGGGGGAGTAGGTGAGGAGGGCAGGCAGGAGCTCGCAGGGGCCCCAGCAGGGCTGTGCAAAGTGGGCAAAACAGCGTCAGGAGACAGAAGCCCCCGGGCCGGAGGCCGGAGTGGGTCTGGGTCTGCCTGCCCCCCCTCTGGATCACCTGACCAAGGCCCGTCTGCCTCCTCCACAGACTGGAGAAGAGCACACTGTGACACACCTCCAGTACGTCGCGTGGCCTGACCACGGCGTGCCCGACGACTCCTCGGACTTTCTGGAGTTTGTCAACTACGTGAGGTCCCTGAGAGTGGACGCCGAGCCCGTCTTAGTGCACTGCAGGTACTGTGGCTGGTTGGGTTTGTCTGTCTTCTCAATATTCCCACTCCTTGGGAAGGGCCTGGAGAAAGTTGGCAGACATCAAGTCCACCTAAATCCCACAAGAATAGATACGCTTTGCAAAGCTCTACTGACTGTTTCTTTACGGTGTCCGAAGATCTGGAACTTTATGAGAGTGTGAACTTCTGAATGTGAAGCAGTCCCTCCCTCCCTCCTTGTCCACCTGTTCTGAGGCAGCTGACCTTCAGGACAGGTGTGAACAAGAGGGGGGTGGGGTTTCTTTCCTTTGGCTTCCAAGCCCCCGGCCGCAGACGGTGTGACCGGAGGCTTTTCCAGCCCCTGTGAGAGCACACCCTGGGCGTGTGTTTGTACTCTCGAAGGTCCAGGGAGGAAAGCAGTGTGTGTGTAAATGTGGGCGCTGTGAGGAGTTGAGCTGGGCTGTGCAGAAATGCTGGCTGAGCAAATCCCAAGTCTCTGCTTCTCTCTCCCCAGCGCTGGAATAGGTCGAACGGGTGTCTTGGTCACCATGGAAACAGCCATGTGCCTAATTGAGAGAAACCTGCCCGTTTACCCGCTGGATATTGTCCGGAAAATGAGAGACCAGCGCGCCATGATGGTGCAGACATCAGTGAGTGGAAATCCAATAATGAAAAGCGTGGCAGTGGCCAATGCTTCCTGGTGCTTGCCCCGGGCCAGACCCGTGCAGGGGGCTGTGCAGGGGGCTGCGCAGGGGGCTGTGCGGGGGGCTGCGCAGAGGGCTGTGCAGGGCGCTGTGCAGGTCAGGTGACCGAGGCTTGAGCAGACAGAGACTTCTCACAGTCACAGAGCTTGTCACTGCATCTGCCCACTGCATCTGGCCTCTGCTTTCCACCCCCCCCCCACTTCTGCCGCCTCGTGGTTTGAAGTTTCCCGCCAGCCACGCGGCCGGGGAGCAGCCCTGGTTGTATTCTGCGTTGTCCACGGCTGGCCCACCACTGGTCCGTGAGAAGGAAGCCAAGGTCACCCAAGGGTTTCACCCCTCCCACCTATCCCAAGACGAGCCTTTTGGCTCAGTGAACCTTTCTCACGGCCCTGCCCACTCCTCCTGAGTACTTTCTCCCACGTAGGTCACGCTTGGGTACTTGGCACTGCGTGTCTCCTAAAGAGGAAATTTGTGGTTTCCCCCAGAACTACAGGAAGGGTGATGGGGTGGAAAGACCACGATTCAGGCCCCCCTACCTACCGGGCAACCTTTGAATAATCCCTAACCTCTCTCCCAGCCTCAGTTTCCCCGTCTGCAAAAGGGGGACCATTCCATATTCATTCATTTCATCAGAGAATGGCACAAACGGAGAGCCCCGAGCTCGTATGTGTGGTAGGAGAGCTGGATTCGTCCATTATAAATCTCAGCAGCCATGGGCGAGTCCAAGGGGAATCTAGGAACTCGGTGCAGGAGACTCAGAAGCCGACTCTTAGAAAGTCGGAGGAGGCCTTGTGGAGGAGTGGCCTCTGAGGTGCAACCCCGGGGGAGCTAAGGAAGGAGGGAGTGGAATTCCATCCTGTGACCACTCTGTCCTCTCGCAGGCTCGTGGGCGACGTTTAGCAGGTGACTCTAGTAATTGTGAGCGCTCGTAGTTTGATGTTTGTTTGTACCCAGGAAGTCGGGTTAAAAGGGAAAAAGCAGGTCACTAAGGCTGTCTTCTGCCCTGTTCTGTGGCACGGAAACCTCGTTGCTGGCTGGAACCTGTCTGAGTGCGTCGTTTTGGTAGCTCTTCCTGCTGGGGGAGCTGTACCCGAGCTTGCTTTCAGCTGTGCACACCACGGAAATGCTTAGGTGTCGGCGAACAGAAAGTACCGTGTTCTGCAGAGCCCTTTTCAGTGGCTCTTCTTTTTAAACAAAATCCAAATCCTTCCCCAAATGCAAGTGCCCACCTGTACGGTCCCTCCTCCCACGCCCAGGTGTTCTGGGCCAGGACCATGAGCTCTGACTGCACGTCTCAGAACAGGCCGTCCTCCTCCGAGCCTCCGTCTGGTACCTACACGGGGTGGCCGCTCTACACCGTCCCCCTTCCCTGACTCCCCCGACAGCCAGTTCCTCCCTCCACCGTCATTCCTGACACTTGGCCCATCCCTCTCTGGGAACAGCCCCACCCTCCTCTCACAGCAGGAATGGGTCCACAGGTGTCGCCAGCTCTCTGGTTCCCTGGCGTGTAGCAGCGGCTGGCCTGGCCCGAGCTGGAGCTCAGAGGGTACTCACCAAATAACTGCATGTGCGGCCCGACGGACCGTTTGTGGAGCTGCTGTTGGACTTGACGGCTTTCTTCTCTTTTCCAGAGCCAGTACAAGTTCGTGTGTGAAGCGATTCTTCGTGTTCATGAAGAAGGCTTAGTCCAGATGCTGGACCCCAGTTAAGGCGACTGTGAACACGTCCATTCCTCTTTCCAAGGGCATCCTCCTTAAGGACAGACCTTCTCTCTGGAAGCAGCAAGAGGAATCTGTGGGCTGTGGTGGGAAAGGAAAGGGCATGTTTGAACCCAGGCACTTTAAATTTCTGTGAAAAAGGAATTGTGTACATAGGAACTGTGTAGATACGCATGCAGCAATCGCATCATTTAAGCCCGTTATTTCTCCGGAGAGAAATGCACAAAAGGGGATCTCAGGTGGGGGCCCGTCCCGATGTCTTCCTCCCTAGACATCACCATGATCCTGTAAACCGTCCTCGGGCAACTGAGAGGGGACGCCAGCAGCGCGGTGGACCTCCCAGGAACAAGACGGTGTGGCGATGTCCAGTCGCGGGGATGCTTTGTATGTAGGCGTGTACAGGACTGAAGAGCCGAGCTGTCCGCTCGTAGGCCGAGCCGCAGCGGTCAGCGGGCACCGGCCCCAGTGCCGAGGAAGCCCCCGTGAATGTACCGCATGGCAGGGGGTGGGCTTTCCTCTGAAGGATGAGCAGCGCCTTCCCGCCCCCCCTTCCATTGTCCATCTCCCTGCCCCTGACTTTCGTGTCCAAAACGCCCCGCTTTCTGCCTGCATGAGTGACCCTCTCCAGGTTCCCACGCAGCGCCTGAACCGGGTTAGTGACGTGGGTTCGGGGGAGTTTCAGCTGAGACTCTGAGCGTGAGGACGGCAGTGTCGTCTTAGCTGCGGGAGCAGGGGCTGCCGGCCTCTGTCCGCCTCTCGCTGTGCTCTCGGCGCCCAAGCTGGCACCTTCGACTACTGAATCTGCTGTGTGGATTGCTGCTACTTCAAGCTCTGACACTTGAAGCATTATCCTTTTCCTGAGGGGAGACGGGCTGTCAGCTAAATATTCAGAATCTTTGGCCCTTCCGAGGAAAGCTCTCCTAGCCATTGAACCACGGGAAAGCCGGCTTCTAGGCGCTGTCCGTGGGTGTGGGTCAGTGTGTGCCCATGGCCGAGCGCGTCTCAGGATTCCTAACTTGATTCAAATGACAGTGAGTTTATATAAAGAACGAGTCTCTGTGGAGAACAAACGTGTGCATTCACCCTCGGTGATAATGGTCTCCATTTCATTTCAAAGGAGAGGATCAGACTATCTGAATATAAACGCAATTTGATGTTAATTTATTCTAAGTACCCCATGATTCTGATTGTCCTAAAGAATTCTGCCTTTGTTAATAACTGTGTTAATTTTCTTTTTTTTAAATTTGTGACAGGATTGTAGCAAATTATTATTTAAGGAAAATAAATTACAAAAAAAACAAACACAACTTTAATGTGGTATGTTTAAGTAGCAGTTTTTATGTATCCAGAAGAGGAGGTGAGGGCAGTTTTAACAGAGGTATAGGAGAAGGGTGCTTTTGTCTTCGTGTACACAGAACTGACGTCACTTTGATGTTTAAGCAAACTCTAGACCACCTGAGTAGCGTCCTGGTTGCGAGAGGAATAAAGACCTTATCTCCAGACCTAGTGTATTGACTCGCATCCTTCCCATCTGTTTCCCACCAGTATTTTCCTGCCCAATGGCAGGGGTGGGAGGAAAGTGTTACACATGCTGTCACCCTGTGTGGAGCAGGGGACCCCCTGAGCCCATCCTTGTCAGCATTGTGCCCGGCCAGCGGAAGGAGCAGAGAGGAGGGATCCGCTCATCAATCACTAGCTCTGGGCCTAGTCACTTAAGAGCACTCTCTCTACTTCCTCAGCTGTCAAATAGGAGAAATAACACTGAGGACTTGAAGTGGGATCTGAGGACTGACTCCAATGCTATCAAGGTGACTTTTCATCAGCGGGAATCCAACACTGCTGTGCATGCACTCTGTGGAAAAGTTAACTGATCAGTGATTCGCCCCAGATCCCGTGGAACAGAAGTAGAATGGTATGGGTTTTTATAAGAGAAAATTGCTTTTCTTCTGGAGAGGACAGAAGCACAAAAGATTTTCATACCAGTACCCTTGTTCAATCTGAACTCAGAAAAACACTATCTGCAAAGCACCAAAAGAGGGGTAGGCGGGAAAGCTGATGTAAATATAAATGCCATCAGGATATTTAGCAAGTCATTGTCATTTGATAAAAACGCATCATTGCCCTGTCTGCAAAAAGCGGGAGACGTCTAAATGTGTTTTCAGATTTGTATTGTATTGTTTTTTTAATTGTTTATTACAGTTGCAGAAATGTTGTTATTATCCCATAAGTTTCTAAGAAGCTTACCAAAGGTTGCAACTAGCCTTTGTCTGCCTCTGTGCAGGACAGTAATTCAGACCCAGCCGACCCAGAAACAAGATCCACAAAATACTGGAGACGAACAAGACGAGAATTACCTAAAGGGGCGAAATATGCAAATAAATGCTGTAGATACTACTGACTAAATTCTGTAACTCAAGATGTCTGCGTAAGCAGTTCTACTTAAGAAGCCTTTTTTAGTTCTAAGGGGAGAACATCAAAATCAGGATAAATATTTTGCCTGGGAAATGTGGCTGGGCGCGAATGGAGAAGACACTTAAATCCTGCGCTCCGGCTTCTCCAGAACTCATTTAGATGCATCTGCGTGCTGACTTAAATCAAGACGGGAGGTCCCTCCTGATGTCACCCATTAGAATCTGCATTTGGTGTTCTGACTTTCCAGGAAAAAATACTCAACTCCATTTGGATGGGGGTGGGCTGGGGCAGTGAGGGGAGTGTGAATCACCAACGTGTGCGGGTCTTTAATTCCTACCACGTTATCTTACACCTGACTATGCTTTTAGATTCGTGTAGGTGGTATTGCTGCTGCATCGCTACTTGGCGTGTTTTATTGCTCAGACGTTATGTGAGTGCAAACAGCAGATCTGTTCATCCTCCACAGTAACAGGCTGCATCGGTGGGCAGAGCTCAAGAGGCAGGTCTTGAGTTTGCACCTAGACTTAGGCAAGACCTGTTGCCCTCAGCCTCAGTTTCCTTATATGGAAAAGGGAAGGTTGGGCTGGACTAGAGGAGTTCTTTGGTTCCTCCAGCATTTACTGTGCTAGGAGTCTGTATTCTAGAGCTTTGAAATTAATCCTATAGAGCTTCTGGAGAGAGATGTATCATATTTCTGTGACTTGTCCCGAAGAGATTATCCCTCAAACCTTGGAGCTGTTGAATAAATAACAAAGATGAGGATTGCCACCCCTGATTCTTGCCATCCTTGCCATCCTAAACTGAGAGCAGACTCAGGAAAGATGGTAAAAACTCTGACCTCAGCCCGAGGAACCAAATACGTGGGATTCTCACGGCCGGACTGTCTGCCATCTTTATAACTCACCATCTGTTTGGAGCAACCAAGGATTTGTGTTATGCGGTTTTGAAAAGCATCTTAATTGATCAGCAATACTTTTTGTGTAAATTTGGAATGTTTGACATTCAGACCTGTTCTGCCAGTGATTCTACTGAAAACTATTTGATCAATATAAAAACATTCAAGCTATGCAACACTAGCATTGTGTGTTGACATGTTTATTCTAATAATGTCTTGATTTCTGTTTTGTTTGCTTTCTTTTAAGTAAATACTAAGTCTTGGAGGAGAAGGCTGTCCATCCATCTCCACCTTCTGTCTGGTCAGGGCATGACCATGCACAGCACCTGTCTGTCTTGACCTTGTGTGGCAATTTCTAGATCAGAATTAGGTTCCGCTCATAAGACAGCAATAGCTTACACAAAGTAGAAGGTTCTTTACCCTCTATCTTGCAGGGATGCTGGGGTGGCTCCATGATCCCCAGTCCCAGGTTCCTTCCAACTTGTTGCTCTGCCATCCCCAGTATGCAGTGTCTACACTGAGGCCCACAATGGTGGCTGCAGTCATGTTCTCACTGCAGCCAGCAGGATGGAGGGAAGTGGGAGCCGAGAAGTAAGACCCCTTCCCTCAGGGTGTGTCATCTGGATGTTGTACATCTCATTGATCAAAATTTAACCACAGGGCCATACCTACTACAAGGGAGTCTGGGAGAGGCAGTTTTTATTCCAAGAAGCCATGTGCCTAACTGAAACTCAAGAGTTCTGTTTCTGAGAAACAAGAGAAAAGGTGTTTGAAGGGCAAGTGGTGGTCCTGCTGTAGTTCAGCTCTTTGGCCACCTTTCTTGCCTCAGAAAGGGCCCACTCCACTCCCCAAGGTAAGCAAACCCAACCTCATTCACGCAGGGCATGAAGCTAAAGATAAAATCACCTGTATGGTCTCCATCAGCTCTGGGTGGCTTCTTGTGGTCTAGTGACCTATAAACTCAAGACAAGTTATCTTCTCCCAACACAACCCTTCAACAGTAGTGAAAACTCATTCATAAGAGAGCAGAACAGGAAACACTGCTCCGAGCGGCTATCAAAGGCCACTGCACAGGAAGAGTGGAGACCACTCGGGCAGGCCCGCAAGCCCCCTGGAGAGCCTCCTGACGTCACTCCAGCTCTCTGGGAGGAACCCTTGTCTGTGGATCTCCATGGCCACAGCTGAGGTGGGACCTGCAGAGGGAGGACTTCTTGGGGACAGCACAGCTTCTGTACCTGCTTTCTCTTGGGGCAGTTTTTGGGGGGTCCCCAGGGTTGTGTTTCTTTGCCAGTAGAATTTCCTTGAGTACCCACAGCTGAACATCTGGCCTAGACTGGCATTCTGTGCTCTGCTGATGCCTCTTTCTCAAAGGCCACCTGAAAAGGAAACTAGGGTGGGAAGGCAACACCTTTTGTTTGTTTGTTTCTAGATAGTCTTTTATTTTTTAATTTTCTATGATGGAATATTTCACACATACACCAAATCAGAGAGAATATGATAATGAACCCTCATGCGACATTCCCCGGTTTCAATGGCTAACATTTTGTCAACCGTGTTTCCCCTAAAGCACCCCTCCCTCCTTTGCCCCACAGGTGGGTTTCGTTTTGGTTTGGTCCTTACCCCTCTGAGGCAACACCCTTCCTCTGATCTTTGGAACTCCTGGTTTGCCGTTTCCAGCAGAGAAGCCTGGAGTGGCTGCCGCCCCAGCCTTGTCTCCCGCTGAGGCTGTCCCTTCACGGCCACCGCTCTTACTAGCTGCCGTTCAGAGAACAGGCCGTTGAACAGAAGCATTTGTACGCTTCAAAACCTTAGTGTTGAGTTCAGGCTACAAACGGTGCCCCTGTCAGAGCAGATCCCTCCGTCCCTGCGGAGCCGGGCGGGCTCTAGCCCCAGCTCCTCTCCCTCTCACAGGGTTCGTGCAAAGCCACAGGACCAACAGCCATACTCTGCGCACCCTCCCCCATTGTCTCTGTCGTCATGGCCTCCGTCAGCATGCGGTCCAGCCTCGAAGTTTCTGCAGAGGACAATTTCGTCAAATGTCAAAAAGGACAATTATGGAAAAGGCAATTCTATTCCTGCCATCTGCTGGCCTGCCAATTCCACTAAGCCAGTGCTAATTATTTATTTATTTATCCTTTTATTGATTTTTAGAGCGAGAGGAAGGGAGAGGGAGAGAGAGGTAGAAACATCAATGAGAGAGAACATCGATTGGCCGCCTCCTGCATGCCCCCCACTGGGGATCGTGCCCACAACCTGGGCATGTGCCCTGACCGGGAATCAAACTGGCAACCTCTTGGTGCATGGGTCGACGCTCAACCACTGAGCCACACCGGCCGGGCCCAGTGCCACATTTTAGAAGGGTGATTTGCAGCACCCACTTTCAGGTATCAAATTCTGAGTCCAAAAACCAAAGTAGAGGTGGCTGAGCAAAACAGATGTTTATTTTCTCTCAAATAAACACAGGAGCCCTGGCCGGTTTGGCTCAGCGGTTAGAGCGTCAGCCTGCGGTCCAGAGAGACCCGGGTTCGGTTCCCGCTAAGGGCACGTACCTCGATTGCAGTTTGTCCCCAGCCCTGGTTGGGTTGTGCAGGAGGCAGCCACTCGATGTGTCCCTTTCACGTTGATGTTTCTCTCTCTCTCTCTTCCTCTCTCTCCCTCCCACTCTATCTGAACAAAAAATGGAAAAATGTCCTCGGGTGAGGATAAAAACAACAACACAGGAATCCAGAGCTGGTACAGTAACTGCAGGGTCACTGGGGCCCATGCTTTTCCAACCTGGTATCTTCCCTATCCTCAACATACACCTTCCACTTCATAGTCCAAAATGACTGCTCCAGCTCCACCCATCACATCCATATTCCAGCGGGAAAGAGGAAAAGGAAGAGAAAAAAAATACCCCTTCCCTTTAAGGATAATCCCTCAAAGTTGCATAGATTTGCACACGGTTAGCCAGAACTTAATCACATGGACACACCTAGCTGTGAGAGAGTTTAGGAAATACAGTCTTCATGCTAGATAGCACTCTACCGACATTTAGGAGTTTTATTATTGAAGAAGGGGAAATAATTATTAGGGCATAATCAGCAGCCTCCCCTGCAGATTCCTTGACTTCAGATCTGCTGAAGGGCTGATTTACGAGGAGTCACCCTTCCCAAGACCCAGCACACAGGACCACATGCAATTATGTCATTTGAGCAAGGCTTGAAGTCCAACACTGACAGCTCCTGACAGAACCAGCACCGTCTGTTACATACATGAATCACTTGAGTAAGAGTGACTGACAGTACACGTTTTGCCTCTTATAGAAACCCCAGGTTCCTGCCCATTCCCCACCCCCAAATTACACAGGTTCGTCTTCATCCCTGGCCACCAGTGCATCCTTTGCTGATTAGTCCCGAAACCTGTGGATTCCTCTCCAGTCCAGAAAAGCTCCAGGATTCCTCCGAGGCCACCCCAGGGCTGCCAACGTCATTGTCCAAACCAGAGCCAGGTAAGAAGACCTGTTGTGGTGCGGTGGCGGCGGTCTGGGCAGAGCTGGTGGCAGTAAGGATGAAGGGAGTTGTCTTAGTCTCGACGTTTAAGAGGAAGAGGTGATGACTTGGTAAGCGATGGCTGTACAGAGGGAGGAGTCAAGGATGGGGCCAGTTTCTAGGCTGGGCAACTGGGTGGGTGTTGGTGCCACAAACTAGGAAAGCTAGGTGTGGGGAAGATGATGAGATTGTTCTCTGGGTCTGACGGCTAACACTAGGGACACACGTGTCACCAGTCTCAGGAATCTCACACAGCTATGTCTGAGTGTGAAAGTTTATTCTTAAAAATGGTGTAGCCCTGGCCGGTTTGGCTCAGTGGTTAGAGCGTCGGACCGTGGACCAGAGAGTCCCGGGTTCGGTTCCCGCTAAGGGCACGTACCTCAGTTGCGGTTTGTCCCTGGCCCCAGTTGGGGTCGTGTGGGTGGCAACCAGTCGATGTGTCTCTCTCACATCCATGTTTCTCTCTCTTCTTTCCTCTCTCCATCCCACTCTATCTGAAGATAAATGCAAAAATGTCCTCAAGTGAGAATAAAAAAAAAAAAATGACATTTCTGGGTCCTGAGCACCCCCGCCTCCAGTAAATGTCTTTTGTGCCATTGTTTACATTTTAAATCATTCCGATGATTTCTGTAATCAAATCTGATTCTTAAAATAGCCTGCGTGGAGTGAATATGCAGTTGTCCCAGCTCTCGCTGCAGTAACAAAATGCCATAGGCTGGGGGCTTGAACAACAGGCATGATTCCCCAGTTCTCGGGCTGAGGAGTCCAAGATCAGGTGCTGGCAGATTCGGTTCCTGCTGAGAGTTCTCTTCCTGGCTCGCAGGCACCCACCTTCTCACTGTGTCCTCTCGTGGTAGAGAGAGCAAGCCCTCAGGTCTCTTCCTCCTCTTTTAAGGTCACTAAACCCATCATGGGGGCCCTACCCTTGTGACGTCATGACCTCATCTAAACCTAAGTACTTCACAAAGGCTCCACCTCTAAATGCATCATGTTGGAGGTTAGAGCATCAACACAATTAGGTGCATAGCAGCAAATTTCTATTTTATCGTAACCGTAATCAGAGGTCCAATTCTCTCTAAACTTCCTTCCCTACCCCTACTCAGTCTGCCTGAATTCTCAGGGGCCTCACTGCCCCCCCAGACCCCCAGCAAGGCAGATGAGGAAGAGAGTACTTCTAACAAGGGGGCAGCCCGCTGGGACTGAGAGAGGTCCCCAGCCTTGGTCCCAGTGTTGGCCTCTGCTGACTGGTGGTCTTGGCACAGGCACTGTGTGTGATTTTCTTTATAGTGTTCAGCTTTGAGAGAAGAGAAAGAAAACAGATCAGAGATAGATGCACAGGTGATGGCAAAAAGTCAGGGAAGAGCTAGGGAGTGCCAAGATGAAGAGTGTCTGTATCTAGGGATGAAGTTGTAGGTGGTGACCCTTTTCTTTTTGCTTATTGGTATAGTCGAAGTTGCTGTCGTGAACATGCGTTACTTGTATCATTTTTGAAGGCTGGAATAGTGATGCGGGTATATTGAAGACGTGAAAAACATTAAACTTGGCGGTGAAATTAGACGTACGCATCAGAGCCTCTTACCCCTACATGTGTCGGGCAGGATTCTTTTGATCACAAATGACAGGAACCCAACTCAGATTAGCTTAAACCCAAAAGGGGGACTCCTGGGCAGGATACTGGGGTGCTGCCTGATGGAAGGACGACTTCAGGAAGTGAGGCAGCTCGATGAGGGGTTGGATTCCTGACTCCTTCTGGTTGGACTTCTCTTGTTCTGCATTATACTGGGTGCCTTCAAATGAGCCTGGTAAACAGACCGCTCTTTCTCACAGCTCCAAGCCAGGAAGGAAAGGGGGTGTTCCCTCCATTCCCATTCCACGCTGCTCGGGGAGCATTCTGTTGGCCCAGCTCAGGTTAAATGCTCACATGTTGGACCAATCACTGGGGCCCAGGGGTTGGTCGGTGAGTCACAGACCTGCCCCCACAGAACTTGACCACTGGACTCAGGAGTGGGAGACAGGAGCAGCTCCCAGAGAAAAGAAGAGTTGTTCCGGGTAAGCTCTCAAGGGCCCTGACATTTTGCCGCACCCTCTAATGCACCTGTCACTGGCCAGAGCACTCGACAAGCTGGCCTCATTGCATAAATGCCTGGAGAGTGTCCAGAGGACGCCTCCAGAGTCGCAAAAGATTCCGACTTCGTGCCTCATCTTATTAGAATTAAAACTGTATTACTTCAAGGACCAGTCTTAAAAAAAAAAAAAAGGATAGAAAACCTTTCAGGCCATTTCCACTTTGATTTAAGTCCCTGTCAAAAGGTACTCTACGAGTTAAGATTGGAGATGTGGTACGGATTAAATGCACACACCAATTGGGAATTCCAAACCTTCATATGAAGACGACCTGTTTTAATACAACTCTTTCTTTGTGAGCTGGGTACAGCCTGTATTTGCCAGTCACTCTAGGGATGATGTTTTTTTGTTTTGGTTTTTGTGTTTTTGTACAGTGCCCCACAGCGTCGTCTTGCTCCCCTCCTGGCAGGACAACGACAACTTCTACCGTCAGTGATTCCCACAGCTGTGTCTTTCCTTTCCTCATATCCACGTGCCCCATGCTTCCCAGCTGCCCAGGTCCAGCTCAAATGCCCTCTCCTCCAGGAAGCTATCCTTGCCTGCCCCTTCCTGAACTGAAACAATGTTTCCTCCTCTGGCCCTCTCTGATGGCTTGCAATACCTTGCCTCTCCTGTGTTAGTCACTGGTTATACTCACCTTATCTCACTTCTGGAGAGAGAATCATGCCTGGTTCATCTCTGTGCCTCTACGGACATACACATACACAGTGATAAGTAGATGTCAATAAATGCCTGTTAAATGAATATAGGCCAACACTGCCCAGCCGGTGTGGCTCAGTGGTTGAGTGTGACCCATGCACCAAGAGGTCACCGGTTCGATTCCTGGTCAGGGCACATGCCCAGGTTGTGGACCAGATCCCCAGTGGGGGGCATGCAGGAGGCGGCCAATCGATGTTCTCTCTCATTGATGTTTCTGTCTCTCCTTCTCCCTTCCTCTCTCTAAAATCAATACAGAAAAAATATTATTAAAAAAACAAATAAATGAATATAGGCCAATACTGTTTGCATTGCCAATCTCAGATAGGATTCTGTTCTCCCTAACACCCTTCCTTTTTATATTACTTAACACCCATATCACCCTTCTCCCCATGGCAAGAGTTTTTTATTTATTTATTTAATCCTCACCCAAGGATATTTTTTCCATTTATCTTTAGACAGATTAGGAGGGAGGGAGAGAGGGAGAGAGAGAGAAACATTGATGTGAGAGAGACACACATCGACCGGTTGCCTCCCGTGCGACCCCGACCAGGGCCGGGGACAAACCGCCACCAAGGTACGTGCCCTTGGCCAGAATCAAACCCGAGACGCTCTAACCGCTGAACCAAACCGGCCAGGATGGCAAGAGTTTTTTAAGTGGGCTGGCGAGATAAAAAGAATTCTAGATCTGATCACATAAAAATTCAGACCACCATAAACACAATAAAAAGGCAATCAGGAAATTGAGAAAAATATTTGCAATAAATATGATGAATTCAAATAAGAGATGACAGTTGTAGCTTAAACTTGGCAAAAATGAAAGTCATGTTTTTGGAGAAAATTTAATGACAATTTTTATGGAAACTATTTGAATAGAGAAAAGCCTGGAAAGAAAGTCAACAACATTTCAATAGTGATTAGACAAAAACTGGGGCATTATGGGTTGTTGTTTGTTTTCAGTTTTGCTCTTTGTTTATAATAAATAAGCATTACATGTATAATCATAAGGACACAGCAAGAGATGCTGCGTTTGCTGAATTTCCTGTATTCTCAGATAAGACTCTATGCCGCTGAGGGGGAGGTGAGGCTGTGGGAGCATGAATGGTACAACCCCCCAGGAGGGCAGGGCATGTTAAGTACATAATAACAGTACTTATTAAGAAATTTTATTTTTTTTATTTTTATTTTATTTTTATTTATTTATTTATTTATTTTGGTGTGTGCCCCTAGCGGGAACCGAACCCGGGACTCTCTGGTCCACAGGCCAACGCTCCAACAGCTGAGCCAAACTGGCCAGGGCAAAATTTTCTTTTTTTAAATTTTTTGTATTATTTTTTTAAATACCCAACATTTTTTTTTTAAATATGTTTTTATTGATATTTTTAGAGAGAGAGAGGAAGGGAGAGAGAGATAGAAACACTGATGTGAGAGAGACACATCGATCGGCTGCCTGCTGCATGCCCCATACTGGGGATTGAGCGACCGGAAATCGAACCGGGACCTCTTAGTCCATGGGACATACTCAGTCCACTGAGCCACACCGGCCTGGCCATATTAAGAACTTTTAAAATGTTGATATTCTTTAACCTAACTTTTGTGTCTAGTCATTGATTCCAGTGACTGGAACAAAACAGTGAAAGGACCAACTTCTACTTTTAGTCATTGATGCTAATAATTAGCATAAAAAGTGACCAGGAAATCAAACAGAAATGAGAACAATGATTGACATACAGCAATATTCACTGCAGAGGTTTGGAAAATAGGAAAGAATTGGAAATAGCTTAAGTGTCCAATATTGAGGAGGTGGGTTAAGAAAATCATGATATGGTCATACAATGGGATAATATGCAATCATGAAAATGCCATTTGTAAAGAATATGTAAATACAATGTTTTTTCTCCAATTTTTATTAATTTATTTTTGTTACAGATGTTTCTCCTTTTTCCCCTCTAGACCCCCTCCTCCCCATTCCCCCTACCCCCTAGTGTAAATACAATTTAGAAATGATTATGCTGTAATGTTCAGTGTAAAAATCTTGATAAAAACCTGGGCAACTAGTGTGTACACGTGTATGTACATACACAAAAAGATTATACCAATCCCTTCACAGTGAATAGCTCTAGGCTTATGAATTATGGGTATAAACTGCCTCGTGTACAAAATAAATAAAATAAACACTATGTTGGCTGTTTTGAAGGAAGTGATTGCTTTATAACACAACCTAACATCACAAATGCACATAATTTTGACCCAACAGTTCAGCCCTCAGGAACAGAGTCTTCCTGTCTCCAGTTACTCCCTACGCCGTTGTCATGGCAGAAGACTAGAAACAACCCGAATGCCCAGCACAGAGGTCTAGTCAAATAAATCTTCATCCACACCTATAATGGAATATCCTGCAGTCACAAACAAGAATGAGGAAGACCTTTATTAATTTATTCTTCTCCTATATATTATCAGTAATAGTAAATATTCAGTATTGTTATTATTCTAAACAGATATAGAAGGTTCCCCAAGATAGAATATTGAATGAAAACAGCAAGATAAGAACAGAGTGTAGAGCAAACTTCCAACTGGGCAAAAAGGGAGAAAGGAATATCCATCTATGTAGATAGACAGACATGTATGCACACAGTTACTCTGGAAGGTTCCACAGGGACTGGGAACACTGGTTGCCTCTGGGGGAGGGACAGAGGTGGAAGACAGATGTGTCACTCTAGACCTTTCGGTACTTTTTGAATCAGTGACTGCACTGCCTCTTCAGTAACCAGTAACATAAAATGAAAGTCAAAATGAGCAAGCATTGGTTCCTTAGCACTGGTGTTAAGAGCTCGGGGAGTGGATTCAGCATACCTTGATTTAATTCCCAACTACAATGCCCGGTAACTGTAAACATCAAGGAATTTTTTAGTGGCTGTAAACTCAGTCCCTGAGCCACAAAATGCAGGTGATAATCACACTTGCCTTGAGCGATTGTTCTTGAGGATTGATGAGATTATTAAATGAGGATTCAATGAGATAATCCTGGATATAAATATAAACTGCTTTATTTTATACATAATCATGTAGAACATTTTATCATTATTCCTTGACTGTCTTGGGGATGGCTGGTTCATCCAAATATCCCCTGCGTCCCCAGTATGGAACAGTATCACCTACTTCAGATCAGATGAGTTCCTATATTTGAAATCCCTGAGACTGCCTGGTTCCTAAGGAAGGTTAACAATTTTTATAAATGGAAACAGCCTTCTTTCCTCACATCTCTGAATTCATGGGCTCCCTTTATTTCAAGAATTATGTCTTCCCTGGAATTTCTACATAGTCACTTTTCAAACTTGCCTGTACTTTTCTCACACTGTTCTACTCTGGCCTTAAGGCTCAAAGCATCTGTTCTTGGTTTATCGCTTCAAAAATTGTAAACCTGCTTGTTTTAAGGGTTCTTTCTAATTGTTTTATTATCTTTAGCTCTTGGGGTGCAAAGTCTTTGATTTGTTGCAGTGGCTGCCCACGTGTGGTTTTATTGCTCACGTGGCTTACACGTGTTTTGCAAGCCCCTCTGCATCACCTCTCTGTGAACACCTGCAACCCCGACTGTGGAAGTGCCCCCATCCCCCGGTGTCCTGGACTCAGGTTCCCCAAGTATTTACATTGATGTTGTCACTCGGAATCCCCCTCCATTCAGATGACAGGCACCCAGACCCCACATCGGCACATGGCTCGGAATCAGGAGGTGGGGCTTCTCCAGTCCTGCTTCCATAGTGAGGCATCTCCCTTTCCTCGTCTGTAAATGGAGATCTGTTCACCCATTCATTCAGTCCTTTTTGTTGTTGTTAATCCTCACCTGAGGATATTTTTCCATTGCTTTTCAGATAGAGTGGAAGGGAGGGAGGAAGGGAGAGAGAGAGAGAGAAAAAAAAACAAAAAAAACATCGATGTGAGAGAGACACATGAGATAGAACCAGGGCCAGAGATTGAACCTGCAATCCAGGTACATGCCTTTGACTGGGAATCGAACCTATGACCCTTCGGTCCGTGGGCCAATGCTCTAACCGCTGAGCCAAACCATTCAGTCCATATTTCTTTATTGAACACATGCTATGTGTGCTTGGCACTGTGGCAGGACCTGGAGCTACCACAAAGAGCAAGACAGACACACACTTGAAGTTCACATTCTAAGGCCACTTCGTCCAATAGAACTTTCCAGGATGATGGCAATGGTCTGTATCTCCGCCATCCAATGTGGTAGCCACCAGACACACGGGGCTACTGAGCACTCAGAATGTGACTGGTGTGACTGAGGGACAGGATTTTGTTGTTATTGTTACAGATGTTTCTCTTTCTTTCCCCCACTGACACCCTCCTCCCAATCCTGCCGCCCCCCCCCCCCCGCATTATTGTCTATGTCTTTGTTTACCCATACATGCGTAAAAGTTCTGTGGTTTATCTCTTTCCTCCCACCCCCACATCCATCTCTTCTGAGGTTTGTCAGTCTGCACCCCACTTCCATGTTTCTGGGTCTATTTTGTTCCTCAGCTTGTTTTGTTCATTATATTCCACAAATAAGTGAGATCATGTGATATTTGTCTTTCTCTGATTGGCTTGTTTCACTTAGGATAATGCTCTCCAGGTCCTTCTATGTTGTCTCAAAGGATAAGAGATCTTTCTTTTTTATGGCTGCATAGAATTCCATTGTGTGTATGTACCACAGCTTATTTATCCACTCATCTATTGATGGACACTTGGGCTGTTTCCAGATCTTAGCGATTGTAAATAGTGCTGCTATGAACATAGGGGTACATATATTCTTTCTGATTGGTGTTTCGGGCTTCTTAGGGTATATTCCTAGAAGTGGGATCACTGGGTCAAATGGCAGTTCAATTTTTAATTTTTTGAGGAAACACCATAGTGTTTTCCATAGTGGCTGCCCCAGTCTGCATTCCCACCACCAGTGTGCTAGAGTCCCCTTTTCTCCACACCCTCGCCAGCACTTGTTTGATGATTTGTTGATGGCAGCCGAGGGACAGGATTTTTTATTTAATTGTCATTAAATTTAAGAAGCCACATGAGGCTAGTGGCTACCATATTGGATAGCATTATGCAGAGCAGACGGTGCTTCTTGCCCTGTGTCACACAGTTTGTGAGAGGGTCAAAGCAACGTAAACACAGAGCCGTGAGCGTCCTCGGAGGTGAGGAGGTGCCGTGCCTCCCTCAGACAGAGCAAGCTGCAGGAGGAAACTCAGCTGGCCGGATCTTAAGACCCAGAGGCTGTCTCATGGGCCTGGGAGATGGAAGAAAACACTCAAAGCTGCTGCTTGTGGTCTGGGAGCACCTGCCCCCAGGCAAGCTGAGGCCTCCCTGCGGAACACACACGTGCTGCAGAGAAGAATAGGTAACCAAATCTGTCTCTGTCCCGGGGACACCTGACTGCTGGCCGGCTCCCTCTGCTCTCCGACAGTTGGCCCCAGGTCCCCAGCTGCTTTCTTCCCATGGTCCGAAATCGGTATCAGGAGTTCCACTTCCCTTGAAACGGATCAGGGCCAACCCACGTGGCTTCATTCCATACATACCCACTCTTCCCTCTGCCTCCCTGAACCCTCCATTGCAAACCAAACTGGTTTTCTCCTTAGCTGAGAGCACAGGCCTGGGATGACCTTGCTCTTTGTCTTCACCCGACAAACTCCTTTCTAGACTTTAAAACTCAGGGCAATTTTGCCACAGTAAGAAAAAAAAGAAAAAAGCCCTGGCCAATATGGGTCAGTTGGTGGGAGCATCGTCCTGTGCTCTGGAAGGTTACCATTTCAATTCCCTGTCAGGGCACATACCTAGGTTGTGGGTTCGATCCCCATTGGGGGCGCATACGGGAGGCAACCCATGGATGCTTCTTTCTCACATAGATGTTTCTCTCCCTCTCTCTCACGCCCCCTTCCCTTCTCTCTAAAATCACTAAAAATATAAAAAGAAAAAATGTATATAATCTCAGGGCAGACAGCAACTCCATGGGAATGCTTCCTCCTTCCCTCCCTCTCCCACGTGGATTAAATATCCCCCGTCAGGAATACCTAACTCCCCACCAAGCACGCTCACTGGATGGTCTGTGAGGTAAAAGCCCCCTTTCCTTCTCACAAGGTGGTCCTGAGTCCAGAGATATGCCTCGATGCCTTTGCGTTTCATGACTCTAATCCCTGCCCACTGTCCAGTTGCATCCCTGCCATTTGATTTGCAAAGAGACCCCCAAATCCTTTACGTTCTCATCATAAACTTGCTTTATGGTGACGCTAACTCAAACTGCTTTCTGTTCCTTGAATGCAGCGAGTCCTAATCACTGCGTGAGCCCGTGCTCACTGGTGTCGCAGCACTCTCTGTGGGGCACAGACGGTCCGTGCACACCAAGCACCTGGGAGCCTCCTACGTGTCCCAGCTCCCACTGAGGGAGCCTGGGCGTGGCCGTGACCGGTCCCAGGAACTACACTCTGAGTGATGTGTGCCACTTCTGGGCCAAGGCAGCTAGGAGCCATGTACCTCCTCCATTCCTCTTTACCCCACTGTGACAACGACGTGTCCCTATGGTGTGGCTCTAAGAAGGAAGAGGGTTTCCTAACCTGCAGTAAACTTTGCATAAGCAAAACAAAGACAAAAAAACTTTTTTCATGATAACCCACTAAGATGTGAGGGGTTTGTTTATTGCAGACACTACCATTATAGCATTCTATCCATTACATTGTAGCAATATGTTTCTGATCTCTTTCATCAGAATATGATCCATCTGAGGTCAGTACCAGGTGTGTGTCTTACAACTGCAGCACCAGCCCCCGCAGGGCCTGGGACGTGAAATGTGCTCATTAAATGCGTGCTGAATGAATTGCAAGCGAATGAATCATTCCACCTGGTGTTTCAACACCTCAAGTAAATACTTACTAGAAACTTCTAGAGCTGGAAATTGAGCCTAGAATCTTCTAACTCTACGCCAAGGGCTCTCTGTGGATGGCTGGCATTATTGTAGACAGACGACAGAACTGTGAATTGACTCCGATGCGCGGCAGCTCGACAGACAGGCAGCCTGTGTGTAGCTTTCTAGGACAATTATTCTGGAAAGTCATTTCTGGGAAAGGGCCCAAGAATTTACACTCCGCGGAAGAAAAGACTTCTTTAAACATTGACTGCTTCTGTTGCTCCGGTCATGAAACTCTGAAAACAACACAAGTCAGAAGCATCCTCGGGGACAGAGGAGCGTCTGTCCTTTCAGAAATGCCGACATTCTTGTTAAACAGCTTCTATGGAATCGACGGAGGGGAACGTGAGTAGGGAAATTCTTAAAATCCCACAAGTAGGCTCAAAAAGTCAGTGCAGGTTTGGGGTAGGGAGAGAAGACTTGCGACAGCTTGTATAAATGTCTGAGTGAGCTGCCAGCTCAGTGATCACAGAGATACAACGTGCTTTGCTGTTGCCCGTGGGGCGAGTCTGCTGTGTGTCAGGCACAGAACTGGGCTTTATAGACGTGTTTCTTTCTAATTCCTTCCAGCAACGTCACAAGGTACCTGACGCTATTCTGATTTTACAGGTGAAAGATAAAAACGGCTTCAGAGTGGTTATGAAACTTGCTACGGGCCCCAGAGCTAGTAAATGGTTAGTATGGAACTCAGACCCGGGCCTGGGAACTTCAAAGCCCATGCTCTCGGCTTTCAGACATGGACAAGGTGATTCTTTTATTCGACACTCAGAAACCCTTCATGAACTGCAAACTGGTTCAGACAAAGGGACTTCGTTGGTTTACAGAATTCAAGGATTCAGTGACAAGCCATTGGAGAGACAGGGGGAGCCCTGGGCTGCCAGGGCAGCTGCACCCAGATGCCCGAATGCTGCCAGCGGTCGCTTGCCCTCCGCCCTCTGCTCCTCCCGGCTCACCCTCGCTTTCTCTCCTGCACAGGTCTTTCTACCGTACAGCAGAACACACGGCTGCTGACTTGTCCCAAACCTCATGTCCCTCGGCTCCTACCAGGAGAGACGATCTGACTGGCTCTGGTTCCAGTTTGAGAATCCCAGGGCAGGAAATAGTTGGCCAGCCTCAGTCCAGTACCGCCCCTGCACCCATCCACTCTGGCCATGGAGATGGGTCATCTAAGAACAAGGACGGTCCTTGTTTGGAGGAGGATGAAGCATCTGAAAAACAAATACGGCCAAAGAAAGAGAAAAGCTTAGCCTGAAGCAGAGAAAACCCTCCGGGGGGCATATTCCTGTTATCTTCAAACATCTGAAGGAGAGCAACGAGGAGGCGGGGCGCTGGGTCACTGTGGACCAGTGGCTTCAGGTTCCAGGATACAAGCTTCAGGTTCCGATCCAGCATCCACGGGGTGCTTCCCGTGTGCCAGCTCTTAATTAAGTTCCTTTGCGTATATCATCTCTCAATCCTCACAGCAAATATGTCAGGTACATTTTATTGCTCCTAGTTTACGTGTGAGAAACAGACCAAGATAAATAAATAAACTGATGCGTGGCGGGGATTTGAATCCAGGTGTTCTGTCCCTGCTCTTTCCATGGCCTCATTCTGCTTCTTCACAGACAACCCCTTAATAGTCATTTCTGTTCACGGAGAGGTGGGATTTTCCAGGAGTAAGGGGCTGTCCACACCTAAAGGTATCTCTGCAAAGGTCAAATGGCCGTCTTCCCAGGACTTGATAAAGATGCATTTCAAAACGGGAGAGATGTGGTTCGACGAGAAACCCCCTAAGAACTGTCTCAACTTTTTTTTTTTTTTTTAATTCCTCGCCAGAGGATATTTTTCTACTTATCAGATAGAGTGGGAGGGAGGGAGAGAGAGAGAGACAGAGAGAAACACCGACGTGATAGAGCCACATCGACTGGCTGCCTCCTGCACGACCCGACCAGGGCCAGGGACAAACTGCAACCAAGGTACATGCCCTTGACCAGAATTGAACACCCGACTCATTGGTCCGAGGGCCAACGCTCTCTAACCACTGAGCCAAACCGGCCAGGGCCCATCTCAACTTTTAATCAATGAATTCTTCAAGCTTTGACAAATTTTAAAAATATATATTGATTGATTTGAGAGAGAGAGAGAAGCATCAATTGTGGTTCCACTTATTTATGCATTTATTGGTTGCTTCTTGTATATGCCCTGACTGGGTATTGAACCCACAACCTTGGCATTATCAGGATGACGCTCTAACCAACTGAGCTACCCGGCCAGGGCCTACAGATTCTTTTACAAATTGTGCTTCCCTACGGCCCCTCCAGATCACTCTACCCTCTGCACTCTGCTCTGAGCCTCGTATGCCAAGTTACATGCAGGGCAGCGTGGTCTCCTTGCGCTCTGGCTTGCAGGGGGTTCTGTCCAGCAGGGGTCCCCAGCAGGAGTTTAGAGGAGGCAGGAGTCTCTGAGAGGTCACCTTTGGTGGGCTGCTGCCCCAGCTGAAGGTCACTGCTCCTTTCAATGTGGCCTGCTCTGCACAACTCCTGCCCTTCGCAGTCTATGAACTTCTCCCTTGCCTCTTCTCTCAACCCAGGGATGGTAACAGCTCTGTGGTTCGCCCAAGCCCTACAGCATCCCTTGGGCTCCCTACACCCCTAATCTTTGTAATAAATCCCTCTGTCACTATACCTTTCCTCGAACTGTTCTAATTCGAGTGTGCCATCTGTTTCCTGTTGAGACCCTGACTGATAAAACAACTTTTTCCAGCTTATAGATTCTATATTCTAACTACATTTTTCTACGTGCTCACTTTCAGATAAAGCTAAAGAAAAATGTAAAAGTCATCTATAATCTCACTCCTGAAGATAGCTACATTTTGGGGCATTTCTTCCCAACATTTTCAGGGCATGTGTTGCATATGTTTTTTGAAGGTTTATTTTATTGCATTAAAATATAAACAACATAAAGTTCGCCACTTTAACCATTGTTAAGTATACAATTCAGTGGCATTAAATACATTTAAAATGTTGTGTAACCATCACCACTACCTATTTCCAGAACTTTTTAAAAAAGACAATTTTTTTAGAGCAGTTTTAGGTTCATAGACTGTTGAAAGGAAGGTACAGAGGTTCCCATATAACCCTTCCCCCACACATGCACGGCCTCCCTCATTATCGGCATCCCCCACCAGAGTGGTGCGTTTTGATGAACCTGCATTGACATGTCTTCATCACCCAAAGCCCATAGTGTGCACGAGGGTTCACTCTGGGTGTTTTATACTCTGTGGGTTTGGACAAACGTATAAAGACATCGTTATGGTGTCATACAGAGTATTCCACTGCCCCCAAAATCCTCTGTGCTCTGCCTGTTCATTCCTCCCAGCCTTACATATGTTTTTTATACTGCTTATATCTCAATGTATATGCGTATAATTTCATTAACACGACTGTATCATGAGCTTTTCCCCATATCATTAAAAAGTCTTTCATAAACATCACATGTCTAAGTTGTATATCATAATGGACCATGATCATTTTCCCACTTCCCTATTGAGGTTATTTAATTTTTGCTGTCATAGATGTCACTGCTATGATAATTCATAAATTTAGTCCAAACGTCTAATTATTTCCGTAGGTCCTTCAAAATGTTGACGCTCAGGTAAGGCCCAATATATTGTATACGCTAGAGGGAGCTTGAGAGTTTCCAGAAACAATAGCGTTCTGTGCCCGGGGAAGGAATGAAAATAACCTGCCAAGGCGGGCAGAAACATTAAAGGCATCTGAGGGCTTCCCTTCAGCACGGGACAAGCTGTGCCTGATCTCACAGTACAACAATGTGGGCATTTTCTTCCCAGGCCTCGTCCCATCTTGGGTCAGGAGCAGAGCTCAGGTGGTTATTTGGCTGAAGACAGGTGTGGTCAGGAATCTTTAGATCTGTGGGTGACCAATGGCTGACCACAAAGGCCACACGGAGTCTGTGAAGAAAGGCCCTGGGAGAGGACGCCGGGAGAAAGCCCCAGCCCAGGCCCCGAGCCGCAGGTCCGGAGCCGGCCAGCTCTCCCTGTAGAACTCGTTGTGCAACTTCTCCGCCGCAGTGGGTGCTCTTTGGGAGACTGTGGTGGGTAACTGTCCTCAGGTCACCTGCAAATGGGCAAGTGGCAAGCCATATGACCAGGGCTCCTGGACTGACTCAGAGAAGGTGGGGTGGGGGGACTAAGTTCTCAAGCTTTCAGAGCCTCCGCTGTGGTCCCTCCTAACTCTCTTACCTGGTTCTGAGCACAGGATTCTGACGCAGGGAGGCAGCCCGGAGCCCAGGCAGCCAGCAGGGCCTGGGCAAGTGCAGCCGACCTGCGAGTGTGGGGAGCTGCAGCACCAACCCTACCACACCCCAGGGTTAGGGTGGCACCATCTGTTGCCCTGAGACCAAGGATTTTGCTTCTTCCTCCCCAGCCTCCATCTTCCCAGAGATGGGTCCCACCTGGCTCTCCATGCCTGACTTGCTCATTTGTATGGGAGATAAACGAAGACCCTCTTTCCTGAAAACTATAAACATAGGCAGAGTTTTGACTGTGTGCCCAAGTACTCACAGGACCTAAGAAGGCGGTGGGCCTTCCGTAGTTGGCAGAAATGTAAGCATTGGGAAACGTGGTTCTAGCCAGCTCAGGGGCCTGTACTTTCAAATGCTAACAGCAACACAGGTAGGCTAAGGTAAGTCTTTCCCTTCACAGCTGTGGTTCACAACCTTAACTGCATAAAATCACCTGGAGTTTTTTCAAATCCCTACTCCCAGAGCAATGACATCACAGCCTCTGGGGATGAGATCCATTCACCAGTGTTTGCTTAAGGTCTCCAGGTGATGCCAGAGTGTAGCCACGATTGAGAAGCACTGGCCTTCAAAAGATAATGAAGGAAGACCAAGGCTTTAATGGATTGATGGCCATATAAATTTAATAGCCATATTTCCAGTCTGTACTTAGGTGTTTTACTTCTTTAAATCTTGCTTTATAATGCATTCTGGCTTTCATTGGCACAGCCAATTAGAGATCTATAAACAAGTGATAATTGTAATAATTAAATTTAATGAGGAAAAAAATACCTGTGTCACTATGCCCTGTGAGCTCTCCCTGTCTGAGGAAGACTTCATTAGCTGGCACACCCACGGTCGTCTCTTTTCATGGAGCAGGCAGATGGATGGCTTGGAAGAATGGGAGGAATTGTCGGCATTCATTAAAGCAAAAACTTAAAGACAGCGGGTTGAGAACCCAGGGGAACGTCAGATGCGCAGCCGAGCAGAGGACTGTGCGTTTTAGGTCCCGTAGGCGAGCCCACTGGGGCCAGAGAGTGGCCCAAGGTCAGGAGCTTACCTGGGTGGCGCACCAACATTCAGAAACCCCTTGAGCCGACTGTGGTTTGCGTGGCAGGCGGGACAGCCGAGACTCATCCCATCCCAGAGGCTCAAAATTCAGTCCTCTGCTTTCAGCATCCTCTTCTCTCTTCATCCTCAGCCACCCTCCTCTTCTGTTTTCCAAGGAGGACGTGGGGTCCAGAAAGAGCAGGGATCTCGGGGTCAGTCCGCTGTGAGTTCGCAGCCTAGCTCCGTCGGTTACTGGCTGTGTGTGCGACAGTCGTCAGCTTTTCAGCCTCGTCTAAAAAGCTCATTTCTCATCTATGAACTCAGCGAGTGATCTCAGAATGGGGTGCTGCTGTGTCATCTCGGCAGGGCCCATGGATTAAGATGGGGTCTTCAGGCCCTGGCCGGTTTGGCTCAGGGGTTAGAGTGTCGGGCCCACAGACCAATGAGTCGCAGGTTCAATTCCGGTCAAGGGCACGTACCTCCGTTGTGATTCATCCCCGGCCCTGGTTGGGGTCCTGCGGGTGGCAACCATTCGATGTGTCCCTTTCGCAACGATGTTTCTCTTTCTCTCTCTCTCTCTCTCTCTCTCTCTCTCTCTCTCTCTCTCTCTCCCCCTCCCTCCCTCCCACTCTATCTGAAAAAAAATGGAAAGGTGTCCCCAGGTGAGGATAAACTAAAAAAAAGATGGGATCTTCTGTTCCCCTTGGGTGAAGGACGTTGCCTGTCCCACCGGGGTTCATCTTCCTAGGGGCTGGGCCCTCTTGGCCAGCTATCTGACTTGCTTGTTTGTTCAGGAGATAAAATCAGCAAAATCTTTAGGCTCAGACAAGGGGCTCCCTACTCTGATCCCCTAATCTATAGGGCCCTGTTCTACATTTTCTTTGTCTAGATTTCTCCCTGCTGAGTGAGGGGTTCATGGAAGAAAGGGACCTGCCCCTTAGGAACCCATGCTCCCTATGTAAGCCACATTTCATGGGCCAGGGCCCTGAACTTCTGTGTCCACGTGGGCCTGAACCCACTTCTACGGTCACTGGGGGCTGCTCCCAGATCCATCCTCTCGCAGATGCACTACGCTGCCTGTCTGAGGTCTGCTGGAAGCCACGGGCAGCTGTTGGAGGGGGATGTGGACAGAGCAGAGACATCTGGTTCCCACACAGGCATGTCCTCCCGGAGGCTTAGGACAGAGTCAAGGTTGGGAAGAGAAGAGGCTGTTCTCCCTGCTTGGCCGCGTTTCAGCTCTGATGAACCTGAGAATTCTAAATTTGAACTTGGCCTCCCACATCATGATGAAGATGTTTGTCCACTTTGAAGGTTAGCACATACTTTATTTAATAGTTTCTTAGCTTGATTTTTAACTTGAAAAAACGTTACGGCATGAAGTATGTGGTATGTGAACCTCCGTTTGTACTTTTTTCCTGGCCCTGCAAAGGTCCCAGGCAGGTCTGGGGAAAACATGACTATCGTTTGTTTAGGTGGCCGTGCGGATTAAAATGATATGAGTAATTATATAAAATGATAGGTCCTCAGTGGGGGTTCTTCTCTTTTCCTTGCAGCTCATCAACATCACTCAAAACATGCAGTTGCAGGAAAGAATCCTTGTCTAGGGAGAACCACCACCTTCCTTTCTCGGGTCCTAGGGGGCAGCCTCAGGCTGTGTTGACTTACTGGGGCGAACGCGCCCTCGGGCCTCTCCCCTGAGAGGTTGATTCACGCTTGAGCTCTGAGCCCAGATCCCTCAGTTAACTGTGGCCAAAAAAGAAAAACAAGAAAAGGCTCTTATGCCAGCCAACCAGGAAGGCTGCAGGCCCTTCCTGAAGCGGCTCTGGGCAAGGCAGGCTTAGGGGTGCAGGGCTTCAGGAACCCAGGTCTTGCTCACATCTTGTGATCCAGCCAGAGAGAGATTTCTGCGTGTGGGAGGTCACCCTGGGTCCTCCTTCTTCAGGGTATTTATCTGGAGGTCCCAAGGGAGGATCCCAATAGATTATTCATCTGCTTTCCAGGTGTGTCCTTTCGGGGTCTTGGTCTCCACTGATGGGTCGGCACCAGGGCAGAGGGTCATTAGACAATGCAGCTGGTCCTGATGTCAGCCGTGGTGTCAGCCCTCCTGACCTTGCTGCTTTTCTGGGCCTGGGGCTGAAACAGCTGAGGCCTAGACGTTATCCTAGGGGTTAATGCTTAAGGGAACGGTTGTGCAAGGGCCCGCATGGGAGTCACAGAGGGCCAGTCTTCGGCCCCTTGCTCCTCCTCCAAGGGGGTCTACCGCATGACTTGCAGTGACGTTCCAGGGGAGGAAGGTGAGGGGAGGGTCCGAACCGCATGACCAGTGATATGAAAGGTCGGGAGGTCCAAACCTCAGGACCAGGGATCTGCTAGGGGAGGACAGGTTATTCTAAGGTTGAGGTCCTTGTTTTCCCAGTTTTGCCCATTGCTAGGCACTTGGGCCTTTGTGCCCTGGTGACCTTCTGTACCTGGCCCATCGACCTTGCTCTGCTCGTGTCTGTCCCTGTCTACCACACTTTGGAGACTCTGCAGAGGCACATGGGCTCAAGCTCAGGAACGGTACCTGGAAAACCCAAAGTGCTTCATCAAGGGCCAGGGAGCAGGGAGAGGGGGAGGGCAGCTGGCTGCTCTGGGGATGGCCGCTCAGGACTCGGAGAAGCCAGACTTCCCAGATAAGTTGGAACCAGCAGAACTGGTTCGCTCCACCATGTATCTCAGATTTGCTGCGGTGCATCTACTTTGTACTTTGAGAGTACCCATTTGTTGTTTGCATTTCAAATAGCAAGTAGGAGTATGCTAAGCCGGCAGAAAATAGGGCTGGGTGAGGGGATCCCAGCAGGCTGAGCAGACAGCATTTCTCGCAGAGCTGGAAGCTTGGAAGAGGGGATATGTCAAAGCAGGTGATGTGTGAAAGATGTAGGGAGAGGCAGGGGCAGCCAGGAGACTGGAAAGGTCATCAGGCTGTGTTGAAATGGCCTTGAAGCCTGCTGGTACTCCTCAGGGATCACCGAGAAAAATGCACTTAAGACTCCGTAATATGATTTCTCTCTCATTAGCAAACTCATTTCCTATAAACTTTAGGAACATTTTTCATATTCATCACTACATGTCAAGGGATGTTTAAACCATATATTGGTTGGACTGCTTGCTGGTTGAGTTTTAAATCTATATGTATCTATCTACCTACCTACCTACCTACCTATCATCTATACTTTTATTTTATTTTATTTTTTATCCTCACCCGAGGACACTTTCCATTTTTTGTTCAGATAGAGTGGGAGGGAGAGAGAGAGAGAGAGAGAGAGAGAGAGAGAGAGAAACATCGACACGAAAGGGACACATCGAGTGGCTGCCTCCCACACAACCAACCAGGGCCGGGGACAAACTGCAACCGAGGTACATGCCCCCAGCTGCAACCGAACCCGGGTCTCTCGGGACCGCAGGCCGACGCTCCAACCGCTGAGCCAAACCGGCCAGGACTATACCTTTATTTTTTAATCACCAGAAACAAAAATTAATTTAGAAACAGGGAAATTTGCACTGACCGGTTTGGCGCAGCGGTTAGAGTGTTGCCCTGCAGACCAAAGAGTTGCAGGTTTGATTCTGGTCAAGGGCACGTACCTCGGTTGTGGTTTGCCCCCAGCCCTGGTCAGGGTCGTGCAGGAGGCAACCAATCGATGTGTCTCTTTCACATGGATGTTTCTCTCTCTCTCTCTCTCTCCCTCCTTTCCTCCCTCATACTCTGTCTGAAGATAAATGGAAAAATATCCTTGAGTGAAGATTTTAAAAAAAAGAAACTGGGAAATTTATTTTTCAATTACAGGGAAATTCATCTGATAAGTTTGGTGTTCCACATAGTTCTAGGAAACATTCCTGAAAATCACTGTTAAAAAAAATTTCTGGAATCTCAAAATGTCAAAAACAAATGCATTTTGCAAATATTTTCAATGTATTAAAATGCTGAAGAGGGCTGTAACTCAGAAAAAAAAAAAATTGGTCATCCAGGGTAGCACTATGCTTCTGAAAGATCAAGAAATGTGGGCTCACATTGAGGCAAAGTATAAACACCTTTAGATTTGTACTCTGCCGAATTGTATCTGCAGGGCTGGGGGTCAGAGATGCAGTGGATTTCCCTCCCTACATGCCCACCTCCCTCCCCTGCCCTGCACACTTTAACTCCCCATTGCCCCTCATGCTAAACCCAGCTTGGCTAATTTTGATGATAAATCACTATTAGTTCTTTATACCTATTGTTGGTATAAATGCAACATTGTTTATTTGCCAGTTCCCCCAGAGGCAAAGATCTAATTAATCTATTAAGGCTTCTCTTGGAAAGAAGTCAAACCTTTCAGATGGGAAACCTGGGTGGATACGATCAGTGTGTTTTGCAATGGGGCTAGTGGGATTGCTCCAGACAAATCGCATGGCTGCTCAGCATGTTCTGAGGTTCGGGCAAGCTGGGAGGAGTAGCTGGGAATGCAGAAGAAGGAGCAGCTCCCTTGGGGGATGTCAAGCAGGAGGGGCCTGCCGCAGCCACCAGACCAACGCCCAGAGCCCTCTGCAGTGAACAGCTGGGCCTGTGTCTCCAGAACTGAGATTAGACCAAGGAAAGATCCAGCTGGAAGTGAGGGTTCAGGCGCCCCCACAGCACATCCCTGTAATCTTCCAAACAGTGTACTTGAGGGTGAGGGTCAGCTCCCCTGAGGCTTTTTCTGATGGGCATGGCCACTCACCGGAGAGGGTGTAAATGTGACCCCCCCACCCCCCAGGCCTCCCAGGGCAGCCTGGTACTGGTTGGTAGCTGGCCTGGTGGGACTGGGAAGTTTGGTTTGGTTTATTTTTAAGCTACAACCTTTCATGTTTTCCCCAAACTATAATGGCATTTGAACCCTGGACTAATCTCCCCGCCCCCTTTTTTAAAATCTCCCCTTTCAAGCCTCTCTCTCGTATAGGGACACAGAAATAAGTTGCAGGCTCATTGAAATGACTACTAGGCTGCATTTCTAGGAGAAAAGGAAAAGGAGGAACCAATGAACACCCCCTCTCTGCAAAGTGAGAAAACCTGGGGGGCCTCCATTCAGGGAGACCCCGAGTGCTGACATCCCAGCTCAGAGGACCTTTAGTACATGGTTTTGGCTGCCTACTGGCTTTGTGACATCTGTCCCCACAGGGTGGGCATGGTGTGACCAACGTTTGGCCAGGGGTAGCAGACAGAACTTTCTGGAATAATGGAAACGGTCTCTGTCTGCACTAATACCGCAGCTGCTAGACAGACATGGCTCACTGAGGACAACTTTGCATCTATCTTCAGACAGAGCGGGAGGGAGACAGAGGGGAAGAGAGAGAGAGAAACATCGATGTGAGAGAGACACATCGAGTGGTTGCCACCCACATGACCCCAACCGAGGCAGGGACAAGCTGCAACTGACGTACGTGCCCTTAGCGGGAACCGAACCGGGGACTCTCTTGTCCACGGGCCGATGCTCTAACCGCTGAGCCAAACTGGCCAGGGCCATTGGTTGATTCTTGCATGTGCTCTGACCGGGGATCAGAACCCACAATGTTGGCGTATCAGGGCAATACTCTAACCCACTGAGCTACCTGGCCAGGGCCTCAACTTAAATTTGAATAGTCACACATGGTTAGTGCGCTCACATTAGACAGCACAGCAAGAAATTTGCTGACCTTGAGATGCCAAGGGAGGGAGGGCCACTTCCAGTCCTGATCTCCTCTTTTTTTCTTGCTGCCCTGGAAATTCAGCTCCTTCTTGTTCTGTCTGGCAGCTCCATTGCTGAGGCCTCTCCTCAGCTCACCCTCCTGCACTGGCCAAAATTCAGCAAGAAGCAACGTTACACTCTCGGCTTTGAAAAGAGTGAGCATGCTTTCTCTGAGCAGGATGAGATTGGCAAGGACGGCTGAAGCTGAGCGTGATATTCCAAACTGCTAATTTGCTCAAATCATTTGGGAAAGTGCTACTTAAAAACCCTGACATCAGTGAAAGTGGCATTTCTGAAATTTATGGGAGGCCAAAAACCGATGCTCCTGGAGGTTGGGTTTGCTAATTGTCTCAGTGGTTGTTTATTAAATGGCTCTGGAATATTTCTTTCTCTCTTTCAGAGCACTTGGCCTAGAAAGGAGGCTCATTTGCTGAGATTTTCTGCTGTGACTCGATCCAGAGATTCAGCCTGATTTCTTACCAACTGGGAATTTGGAATCACGGGATCTGCTTTTCCCCCAACTAATCCGCAGGATGTTTTCATGTTTGCCTCTGCAACCCAGGCAAAGTGTCCCGTGCACAGACCCTGCTGAGAAGAGAGAAGCAGATAGGCACAGGGGACTGTGTTTTGTACAATTCTGCTCAACCACCTGCAGTTGGTTGGATCAAGGCTGGGCACTGACCACAGAGCAGCCAATTTCCTAGGCTGGCCTACAACCTGGCACAAAAGAATGTTTTCCAACCAGATTCCCTCTCTCTGGACTCTAAAGGGGAAGCAGAGAGAATCTGACACTAGAAATGGCGGGTGGGGGATGAGTGGGGAGGAGCCAAGTATACACACTGAGGTCAGGAGTTCTCGGCCAGAGCCTGGTTTTGCACAAATGGGGTAGAGCTTGGAATCTGCTTTTTAAATTCCTCAAGCAATTCAAACACACTGATATTGATTGTGTTTCCACTCCATAGGTGCTTAGTCACCTCCAATAGGACACTTCTACCTCAAGTCACACCTCCCATTTGACACTTTTGCTTAGGAGACAGCTGGTGTTTTGCTGTTGTTGATAGTATTAATACTTCAGTGTAAGGCTTTCTGTTTATATTTCCTTAGGATACATGGCCAGTTGTGGGATTACTAGTCAAAGAGATACTTATCTTTGTGGTTCTTGCTACAGATTGCCTTCCAGTGGGTTGTGTAAATCTACAGTGTCGTTGGTTAACCGTGCACATCAGTTTCGCCTGCCCTTGCCAGCGTTGGCATTACCATTTTGCATTTCCCTCCAAACCCCTTCCCCCCCTTTTAAACTAATGTCTGAAAGGGCCTCAAGTCTGCTTTAATTTGCATTATCTTTTATTATAGTTAAGATCATCACTGAGATAATGTTTCCCACTGGTGTGCTTACTATTTGTGTTTTCTCCCTGAGTTTCTAAAAGTAATGTCTTCTCAACACCCCTTCTCCTACTATTAAACCTTCTCCCCCATATTTAATTTATTACTATTATTTTTTAACCCTCACCAGAAAATATTTTTCTATTTATCTTCAGATAGAGTGAGAGGGAGGGAGAAAGAGAGAATCATCGATGTGAGAGAGACACACCGACTGGTTGCCTCCTGCACTACCCTGACCAGGGCCGGGGATGAACTGCAACCAAGGTACGTGCGTGCCCTTGGCCAGAATTGAACCTGTGACTCATTGGTCCACAGGCTTACACTCTAACTGCTGAGCCAAACCGGCCAGGGCTCCCCTATATTTTAAAAAAATACAATATAAGCCCTGGCCGGTGTGGCTCAGTTGGTTGGAGCATTGTTCCATATACCAAAAGGTCACGGGTTCAGTTGTGATCAGGCACATACCTAGGTTGCAGGTTTGACCCTGGTCGAGGCAGGTATATGTTTCTCTCTCTCTCTCTCTCTCTCCTCTCTCAAATCAATTTTTTAAAAATTAAAAAACAAAACAAAACAAAAAAACAGCCCTGGCTGGTTTGGCTCAGCGGTTAAAGCGTTGGCCTGCGGACCAATGAGTTGCGGGTTCGATTCCAGCCAAGGGCATGTGCCTCGGTTGCGGTTCGTCGCCGGCCCTGGTCGGGGTCATGCGGGAGGCAACTATCCAATGTGTCCCTCTAATGGTGATGTTTCTCTCTCTCTCCCTTTCTCTCCCTCCCACTCTGTCTGAAGATAAACAGAAAAATATCCTCAGGAGAGGATTTTAAAAAAAACACAGCACGCACACAATATAGCTTTCAACATTTCCAGCGGCAGCACCCTAAAAATACCCCACCAGTCAGAAAAGGACCTTTTCCCATTCTAGTTCGCCCTCTATTGCAGTGTGTTCCCAGCAGTGCTTCCATACCGCAACTGCCGGACATGTAGCCACAGTGTTCAATGATCGTGCGAAAATGAGAAAGCTGGATTAAACAAGATTGAACGAATGTCTTACTGCAGGACTTCTCAGAGCCTTCAACAGATGAATGCTCAGCGGCCCTCTAAGAGGAAAATGTAGGCGGTACCTCTTCCAAATCTGTTTGCCTGCCACGGCATCCTTGTATGCAGCAGCCTACTGAAGGAGCGGTGTCCTGAAGAGGGTCCCTTGAGAAGCCTGCTCTGGCAGGGAGGTCACGCCCCCACTATACTCCGCACGTGTTCCGTGTACAGTATTCAGTATATCGGAGCAAGAAAAACACATGGCCGCCCACAGTGACTCCACTCCAGCCACCGACACACAGCGACAAAACACAGGCATGGCTTAAGGAATGCTTTAAATAATGTATCTGAAAAGTCAATAAGGATGCTGAAAAGCTCTTTCGGGGTGTGAAGAGGAAAGCTACAACATGGCATGTGCAGAAGGATCCCATTTTTTGCCCTGGCCGGTTTGGCTCAGCGGTTAGAGCATCAGCCTGAGGTCCAGAGAGACCCGGGTTCGGTTCCCGCTAAGGGCACGTACCTCAGTTGCAGTTTGTCCCCGGCCGTGGTTGGTCGTGCGGGTGGCAGCCACTTGATGTGTCCCTTTCATGTCGATGTTTCTCTCTCTCTCTCTCCTCCTCTCTCTCCCTCCCACTCTATCTGAACAAAAAAAAAAAGAAAAAATGTCCTTGGGTGAGGATTAAAAAAAAAAAATTAAAAAAAAAAAAATCCCATTTTTGTTTAGAAAAAGACATATATTTTATTGATTGTCAACTCCAATTCCCGCCACCAGAATATAAATTTTTTAGAACAAGGATTCCAAATCATACAGACCAGTCTAAGTTTGCTTAAAATTTTAGGTTATGCATATATTGACAGACTGTTGTGTTTGTTTATTGCACTATGTTATGCTTTATATTTTATTTTAAAATCTGTTTATATTATACTTTTTTTGTTTTACCTACAGAATGCTGTTTACTTAATAATACAATTATATATGAAAAATAGAGATATATGTGGGAAAATAGAGAAAAATGTCTGAAAAGATATATCAAAATGACAGCTGGTTTTCTTTGAATGGTGGGATTATGTTATTCTTAAAAATATTTGCCTCTCTTTATTAGATATTGTCTGAGAAGAATGTTTTCACGATGAGTAAGTGTTAGCTTTATAATCAAAGGGAGAAATAGTTATTTTTATTTTGGGGACAAAAAGAGGTAATAAGGGAAAATAGCGTGTGAGCATCTGCTGGGCCCCAGGCACTTCAACTATCTGATCATTTACTCCTCCCAGTTATTATTCCCATTTCACAGATACACAAGGCCCTTCACTGACTTGCCCAAAGCATACTGCGTTCGGTAGAGCACGGCTTTTTTCTTAATTGTGGTAAAATATACACAACAAAAAAATGTATCATTTAACCATTTCTAAGTACACAGTTCAGTGGCATGAAGCCATTCCCAGTGTTGTGCAACCATCACCACTACTATTTCCAGAAATTGTATCATCTCAAACTGAAACTCTGTACCCATTAGACACGATTTCCCCTTCCTCCCTCCCCTCCGCCCCTGGTGGCCTCTATGCTCTTTCTATGAATTGGCCATTGGCCTCTTCTAGGTCTCTCATATGAGTGGAATCATACAATATTTGTCCTTTTGTGTCTGACTTATTTCACTTAGCATAACACCTTCAAGATGTATTCATGTTGTAGCATGTATCCATACTTCATTCATTTTTTTTTTAATCCTCACCCGAGGATATTTTTCCATTCATCTTCAGATAGAGTAGGAGGGAGAGAGGAGAGAGAGAAAGAGAGAGAGAGAGAGAGAGAGAGAGAGAGAGAGAGAGAGAGAGAGAGAGAGAGAGAAGAATATCAATGCAAGGGAGACACATCAATTGGTTGCCTCCTGCAGGACCCTGAACAGGGCTGGGGACCGAACCACAACCGAGGTATGTGCCCCTGATCAGAATCGAACTCGAGACTCTTTGGTCCCTCGGTCTGAAGCTCCAACCGCTGAGCCAAACTGGCCAGGGCAATACTTCATTCCTTTTTATGGCTGAATAATATTCCATTGTATGGATAGACCACATTTTGTGTATCCATTCCTTTGTTGATGGACATTAGGCGTGTTTCTATCTTTTGGCTAATGTGGGTGGTGTTGCTACGAACATTATACAAGTATCTGTTTGCATCCTTGCTCTCAGTTATTTGGGGTAGATAGAAGTAGTGTGGATTGCTGGATCACAAGGTAATTCTATGTTTAACTTTGAGAAATTGCCAAGCTGTTTTCCACAGCGTCTGCACCATTTTCCATTCCCTACCAGCAATGCACAAGGGTTCCAAATTTTCCACATCCCCATCAGCATTTCTTCTGTTTTGTTTTGTTTTATAATAGTCATGCTAAAGGGTGTGAAGTATTATCTCCTCATGGTTTTGATTGCATTTCCCTAATGATAAGTGATGTTGAGTGTCTTGCCATGCGCTTATTGGCCATTCGTATATCTTCTTGGGAGAAATTCTTCTCAAATCCTTTGCCTGCTTTTGAATTGGATTGTTCTGTGTTGTTATTGTTGGATTTTAGGTGTCCTTTATATGTCCTGGATATTAAGCCCTTATCAGATATGTGAGTCACAAATATTTTCTCCCGTTCTGTGGGTTTTCTTTCCACTCTCTTGATCGTGTCCTTTGATAAACAAAACTTTCTCGTTTTGATATTGATTGGATGACGTCCAATTTATCTATTTTTTCCCTTTCCTGCCTGTGCTCTAGTGTCATAGCCAAGAGATCACTGTCAAAGTTGGGGATTTCCTTATCAGGCTAGCAGGTCCTGTTTTTGAGGGGTAAGCTAGCTAAAGCAGAGTCGGGCATTGTGATCGATACAAGTGAGGTTTCCTTAGCAGTGAGGCGTTTCCGTAAGTACAGACCAACTTAGGCCGGGCCCCTGAGGTGGTCTCCTCTGGTGGGTCCCCATATCGGAAGTACCTTTGTCAGAGTTTTATAGTTTCTGCGTTTACGTTTAGGCCTTCGGTGCATTTTGAGTTACCTTTCATTGGCAGTATAATGCCAGCGTCCAACCTCATTCTCCGGTTGGCCCGGCAGCATTTGCTGCAAACACTGTCCTTTCCTACTCGGCTTTGTTGGAGCGAAGTGGGAAACCCAGCTCCGTCAGACCTGAGCGGTGTGGCTTTTTCGTAGTGGAGTGTGTGCCCCAGTTTCCCCTACAGCAGCCCTCTCTCTCCCACCCAGAAGGGCTGTCAGAGGCCAGGCCCTGCCTTCAGATGGGAGGAGGAGGCGGCGGCCTTGGGCATCGCCCCAGGGCAGCCCAGCACTCCTCCCTCTGGAAGCTGCCACCACACCTGACCGGCCTGGCTCTGGGACTGCCCAGACCGGTTTGCAGGGTTTCTGTTCACGGGGAGCTGGGTCTCGGTCCACACTGGTGGCTTCCTCCCTCTCTCTCTGTTTCTTCTCAAATTCCCTCTCTTTTCTCTCCTCTCTTCCAGTGCCTGACAACCCTCAGGCCAAAGGCTCTGGGCTGCTGCCCTCACGTCCACTGCCATGCCCAAGGCTGGGGCCCCTTTCCTCCCTGGGCCCTGCCAGGCCAGCCAGGCTCGAACCCAGGTTTTTATTTTTTTTAGTGGATATGAAATTATCGATAATTACATGAACAGAAATGCTAACAATAACAAGTCACATTTATTAAGTACTTATCAGACATAGTTGACATACTTCCTGTGGTTTATTTCTCACAACAGACCGTGAGGTCAGCGCTGTTATTGTGCCCTATTAACAGATGAGGAACGAGGTGAGGGGGCTCAGATTCTGTGCCCAAGGTCACCCAGCAAGTGAGTGGCACAGCCAGGACTCCCAGGCCCTCTGAGCAATGCTTCCGGACTGGACTGTCCCATGCCCACTCTCGCTGGGTGACCATGGATACTTAGGAACATGTATGTGTGCCAGCCATTGTGTGTGTGTGTGTGTGTGTGTGTGTGTGTGTGTGTGCTGTGAGGCAGGAGAGACAGCACCACCAGGACACGAAGGCCCAGGGAGAAGGAGTGACTTAACTAAGGTTGGGGGGAGAGGCCGAGGTAGAGAATTAAGTCTCACTGCTAGTTTGTAAACTGCAGATTTTCTAGTATACAGTGGGCACTGGCCCATCTATAGTGGTGGGGGAGCAGGTTAGGGGCAGATAGCCAACAACTGAGATAACTTCTGGTGAAAGTTCTGGAACACACGCCCAGGGCCACTCCGAAGGTGCCCCCCTTCCTCAGGCCTGGCCCTTTTGTGTGCCTCTGTCCTCCCAGACCGCCTCGCTGGACTCACCGGCTCTGCGTTTCCAGCAGGCCAGGCCTGCCCTTCATCCCCCATCGGTCCTGCAGGGGATGAAGAGTAAACAAGGCATGCTTCCACCTTCAAGGAGCTCTCAGTCTGGGAGGGAGGGCCCTCCCGGCCAGAGAGCCTGCCACCTGCCGCCCTCACCCCCCATGGCCCACCTGTCACCACCTCACATTGGGTTTACCTCCTCATTGCCTCTCAGTTCTGCCCAATTTTTCCCACTCTGGTCCAAGCTTCCATGATCTACAAACAGCTAAGGACTCATAGCTCTTAGCAGAGAGGCTGCCCAATGTATGTGGCAGAGGTAAGGGCCCAGAGACGGAAAACAACCAGGTCTCTCTAGCGAGGGTCAGAAAGGGCTTTACCCAGGGGGCCAGCCTGGGGTTCTGAAGGGTGACTACGAGTTCGCAGACAGGGAAAATACACTGAGGGAGATACATTTGCTTATAAAGGCTTTAAGGGAGACTTAGGGTGTCTGAAGAATGGCAATCATTCAGAAATCAAGATGGGGGGCAGTGTGAAATGACACATCCCGGGCTGCAGCCGCAGGTGGGGCCCCGACTAAGAAGGCCTTTTCCCTGTGGGTAATAGGGAGCCACTGAAAGACAAGGCCTCCCAGAGAGAGGGTGAGCTCTGGTTTAAAATGTGTTCAGTCTCCCCAGCACCTATAGGCTGGCTCAAAGTCTTTATGTGGAGTTTGTCCAGATGTGAACAGCTGGCCCCAGGATCCTTCCGGACTCCTGGACTTCTGTCTCTTTTACCAGTGTCCTTTGTCATCAGCCCTGCGGAAAGATAATAAATGGGGGAACCACTCGGTCTATTTTCTTTTGCACTGGGGGCTGGGTAAGGGGTGGATTGGAGAGGGAGACACCGCAGGGGAGGCCGAGGCAGTGGTCCAGGGGATGGCTGAGAGCAAGTTGGGGTTAGAGGGTTACAGATGGCGGGGGATGAGGGAGGAGGGGGTTCTGGAAATTTCTAGCTTAGCCGGCTGTAATTGTCAGAGAAAGGCCCTGCCCACACCAGGAAAGTCTCCTGGCCCCTTCTTTCAGCTCTCCACCTTAAGATGGAACACTAATCTGATTGGTCAGATTCCAGGGCGACGGTTAGGTCAAGTTTACTTGTGCGTGGGGTCACCGAGCATTAAAAAAAATGACATGCAAGAATGTGATTCTTGCTTTCACCCACACCTAAGTACACTTGCCTCTGCTCCTCCAGCCAGCTACTGACCAGAAGGAAGAAACATCCCCCATACAGAGGAGTTCAGGGCGAGGGAAAGGCCCTCAGAGGCCTTCGGGCAGGCCCTGGGCTCCCTCCCAGCGCTAGCAGAGCCCGGCCGCTGGGCAGGCTCCACCGAAACAAAGCACAGCTTGTATCTCCGACTTGTGCCCTTGGTGCCTCGTTCCCTTGGGAATCTCTAGGCAGAGGGGGAGTGTCAGGGCAAAGCAGGTCTCCAGTGACTCCCATCTTAGTATCATTAAAACCCCTGCCCTTATTTCTAACAGCTTAATCAAAAGGGAGAAAGGGGCTGGGGAAGAGGGAGATGAAGGGATGAAAGAGAGGGTGGAGTCCGGAAGGTCAGAAACTGGCTCTGGGGAGAAAAGAAGAACAGGGCCCCTCCCAGTGAGTCAGGGCGGGTGGGAGCTGGCATGGCTGCAGGGAAGGGCCGGGTTTCAGTTTGGAGAGGGCACCAAGGGAGGGAAGGAGGCCCAGTCTAGGAGCTGTGGGACCCACGGGCTCCCATCCTAGTGTGCGCTGCTGCTGACCAGCCGTGTCACCTGGGCAGGTCCCACAACTCCTCTGAGCCCCAGTTTCCTCAGCTATAAACTGGGGTAAGACACCTCCCAGCCAGGGTTGTCATGCAGGGTAATTAAATGTGGTCATGTCTGTGGCAGCACTTCATAAACCAGAAACCTCCACACAGCATAAAGCAGTGTTAGCCTTTCTATTATTCCCTTGGGAATGAACAGCAGGTGCCTCTGAGAAGCACCCAGCTTCTCCCCACTCAGCCTTGCCTCCAGCTTCAGAACATGCCGTACTCTTTCCCCATGCAGATACTCTGTGTTCGTTCCCTGCTACCCCTCATCCCTTCGGTCTCTGTCTCCACAGGCTTCTTCCTTTTTTTCCCTCCACATTTGAACTGGCCTCCCCAATATTAAAATAAGAACCATGTCCCCCAAACCTTCCCTTGGTCCCCTTGCCCCTTCCAGCTACTGCCCTATTCCTGCCTTAGACTTCTACAGGATTTTGCAGTTTATAAAGCTTTGTTTCTTTCTCCTTTTTTTGCATCAGTTACCTACAATGCCATATCACTAATGTCCTAACAAAACTTTGCGTTTAGTAGTACTTACCCATTTTACAGAGAAGAGTGAGTCTTAGACCAGAATTCAGCAGACGTCCCATGCTCTCACTTTGATAACTCACTTCCTCCCTTTGATGCTAAGCGCTTTTTTTTTTTCTTAATTGATTTTAGAGAGAGAGGAAGGGAGAGGGAGAGATAGAAACATTGATGAGAGAGAACATCGATTGGCCGCCTCCTGCATGCCCCCCACTGGGGATCGGGCCCACAACCTGGGCATGTGTCCTGACTGGGAATCAAACCGGCGACCTCTTGGTGCATGGGTCCATGCTCAACCACTGAGCCACACCGGCTGGGCACGCTAAGCTTTTAAAATGAGTGGTCGGGACCTACCATCTCCATTTCTGCCTGCATTTTCGCTTAACCCCATGTAATCATTGTGTTCTCCTCAAGATCGCCATGACCACTAGCTCCTCCCCCGCTAGCCCAATCTGGAGGCCCCTTGCAGACCCCATTCCTCTCGAAACCTTCATGGCATGCATCTGACTCTTCCCACTACCTTCTCCTCCTTCTAACTCTCACTTTCCTTGGCCGGAACTAGAACTTGAAGTCTACAACAGAGAAGGAGTTGACGGGGAGGGTTCCTTGGTGTCTGTGGTCCCTGTACATTGGTTTTGCGATGTTAACCCAGGTGAGTCATGGGACCCTCACTTTGGAATGCTGCTTCTGTTCTGATTTATGGCAGGTTTTCATTTTTCTTTCTTTTTTTTTTTTTTATCCTCACCTGAGGACATTTTTTCATTTTTTGTTCAGATAGAGTGGGAGGGAGAGAGAGGAAGAGAGAGAGAGAGAAACATCGACGGGAAAGGGACACATCGAGTGGCTGCCACCCGCACGACCAACCAGGGCTGGGGACAAACTGCAATCGAAGTACATGCCCTTAGCGGGAACCGAACCCGGGTCTCTCTGGACCGCAGGCCGACGCTCTAACCGCTGAGCCAAACTGGCCAGGGCATGGCAGGTTTTCAAAAGCACCTTCCACCACCAGCAGCAGCCCAGCTGTTAAGGGCTTTACCCAAAAGAACAATTTACCTTGGTGTGGACCAGCGTGGCAGAAGATAGGTGTTTGATTTGATGGCGCATAGGATCAGAGCTGTCATACCTTGTGACTTGGCTGTGCACGGGGAAGTTAATGTTGGCAGTTTGGGACAGAGCAAAAGGGGCTACTACTTGGAACTAGACCTGCCCAACAGGTGTGGAGCAGGGACCAGGAGACTACCCAGGTGTAGGTAACGGGGGTGATGTCTAGTCCTGCATTGTCCAGTATGGTGACCACTAAGCACAGGTAACTACTGACATTCAAATGAAATACTTAGTCTTTTAGTTGCACTAGTCACCTTGTAAGTGGTCAATAATGACATGCGGCTAGTGGCTGCTATATTAGACTGCACAGATATGGAGTGTTTCCATCACTGCTGAAAGTTCCACTGGACAGCACTGGTTTTAGACCAGTGGATAGAAAAGAATAAAAGGTAAGCAGTTGACGAAGAAAGAGTAAGAGACAGGCAAGCTCATCAGGAATATCTGGTAAGGGGGTGATATCAGAGAGGAGGCAGGGAGACCGCAGGATGGCCAGGCACTATAAAAAGTTTCCCTGGCTGCTTTGGCTCAGAGGTTAGAGCATCGATCGGCCTGTGGACTGAAGGGTCACAGGTTTGATTCTCCGTCTAGCGCACATACCTGGGTTGCAAGTTTGATCCCTGGCCCTGGTTGAGGTTGTGTGGGAGGCAACCAGTTGATGTGTCTCTCTCACATCGATGTTTCTCTCTCTCTCTTCCTCCCTCCCTCCCACTCTATCTAAACATCAATGGGAAAATATCCTCGGGGGAGGATTAACAACAACAACAAGTGTCCCCTTCCACTCTCTGTGCCATCTCTAGTACAAATGATGCTATCACATCAGAGCCACGTGTGTTTCTCCGAAGCGGGATGCACATCCTTCAGGGAAGAAATATGTCCTCAGATAGGAAACCACATGAGGGCTGGCATCAGGAAAGTGTGGGACACTCCTGATTTTAGATATTGATCTCTTTTTTTTTTTCTTGGAGAAAGAGGAAGAAAGAGAGTGAGAGAGAGAAACATCAATTGGTTGCCTCTTGTATGCACAGAACCCACAATCTAGGTAGGTGCCCTGACTGGGAATCAAACCCGCAAACTTTTGGTGTACGGGACGATGCTCCAAGCAACTGAGCCACACTGGCCAGGGCCAGATATTGATCTCTTGAGTCTAGGCAGAGCACTGGAGAGCAGATGTTTGGAATGGAGATCTAGGGACCAGACTTAGAGGAGGAAGTCAGAAATATGATCTAGAGCAGGGGAAAAGATTGGCTAAAAATATAAATTTGGGACTCAGTTGTAGACACTAAAAAGTCTTTCCATTGTTGCCACTTCTGAAAGTTCAGATGACTTATTAACTCTCCATTTATTTCTGTACAATTCAGTGATGAGCATTGCTTTGCCAGTTATTTGTTTAAAGATGAGTCCTTTAAACCATGAATAAGCCTAGCAGGTGTGGCTCACTGGTTGAGCATCAACCCATGCACCAAGAGGTCGCTGGTTCGATTCCCAGTCAGGGCACATGCCCACCAGATCCCTGGTGGGGGGCATGCAGGAGGTGGCCAATCGATGTTCTCTCTCATCGATGTTTCTATCTCTCTCTCCCTCTCCCTTCTTCTCTCTCTAAAAATAAATAAAGAGGAAAAAATTAAAAAACAAACAAACCATGAATAAAGTGAGTGTCTATTCAAAATGATGCCTTGTGCTCAGGAAAGAGGCCTGGAAAAATCTCCATTCTAAACTGATTCACTCCTTAATCTGTAAATTCCAGGGTGTAGCTTCAGGTGCGGCTGGATCCAGGTAGTCAAAATGAAATGATCATCAGAAGTGTCTGTCTATCTAACTCTGGTTCTGCTTCTCTTTGTGTTGCTGTCATCCTCAGGCTTTCTCCATGTGGCGTCAAGGTGGGCCCGCAGCAAGCAGCTCCAGGCTTAACGCTGCCGATTCCCAATAATTTCTGCAAGAGTTCCAGGGCTGACCTGCATTGGCCTGACATTGAGTTACTGCCCATTCTTGAGCCAGTAACAGGTCTCTGGGAAATGCAGGCTGATTATGAGTCATACCTGAAGCAGTGGTGGAGTCTGCTTCATCTAGACCACTAGGCTTTTTTTATGTTTTAAGAGTAGTTTATTGACTTTTAGAGAGAGAGTAAAGGAGAGGGAGAGAGAAACATTGATGTAAGAGTGAGACGTCGATCAGCTGCCTATTGCACACCCCCTACCAGGGATCTAGCCCACAACCCAGGCATGTGCCCTTGATTCATGGAACCAGCAATCTCCTGGTGCACAGGACGACACTCAACCAACTGAGCCACACTGGCCAGGGCGACCACTAGGCTTCTGAATGGGGGTGAAGTAGTTCTGCATAGGAACCCAAAGAAGGAAATGGATGCCAGGCTGGCAGATATCATTATACAGTCTTTAACTAGTGACAGTTATTCTTATTGTGAAACAATAGCAGATAGGTTAAGTCGACATTTTTTTCTATTGTGGTAAAATTGGTATACATTTATATACTTCAGGTGTACATTATAATTCAATATCTGTATACACCACATAATGACCATCACTGTACATCTAATTACCACCTATCACCATACAACTGATCCCCTTCACCCATGTTGCCTGCCTCCAGAGCCTGTATTTATTGGAAGGGTAGGAAAGGCTTTGTGGTACATAGTAAGGTCTCAATACATGTTTATGGAAAGACCAATTCACAAGGGAGTAAACAGGAACATACATTAAAGTGTAATCTTGTTCTAAGGGAAAAGAAAAGGAGTCAGAATGAGGGCACACTTTTGTTGAGTGTAGGAAATGAGCCCGGAAACAAAGGATAGGGATAAAAGGCACATTTCTGAAAGGAGCTCCTTGGAGACAGCAAGGGCTGTTTAATTAACACGTACAACGACATTACGCTGGAGGAAGGGAGTGCATGCAGGACTCTCTGAGGGTCGCTGATGACGCGAAGCCCTGGAGTAGTGATGGGAGGGATGATGGGAAGTTCTCCCTGGACCTGAGGGGGTGGGTACAGAAGTGGTAGCCAGGGAGAAGGCAAGATGGTGACTTTAGGGATGAAATTCCAAATGTTGCCCATGAAGTCGAGGAAGTCAAGTTACTACCTGTGACCAAGGAAAGGACCTGGAATTTAGTGTAGACTGTTTTGTGAGAACTTCAGCCCAGGATGGTTCAAGACAAAAACACAGGTGAAATACTAGGGGTTCTGAATTAGTTTGAGGACCAAAAGGCCCAGAAAAGAGTGATGTATTGACAGGTCTGTGTGCACTTCTGGCCCACTGCCATTGAGCAGGGAGGTCTGAGGAATGGCAATGACAATTTTTGAAGGGCTGGTTACAGAGCTCAAATAACAGGGTTAGGGGCTTTTAGGTCACAAAGGCATGAATGAAAGTACATAACACTGTGAGCAGACAAAATGCAAACTTGTTCGATCAAATCTGAAATTCTGAGATTGGAATCTGGGTGACATGAAATGTAATCAAAGGAAGGCCAAGCCTCTGCTTCTCCTCAGTGTGGTGGAGAAAGTAGTGCTTAGATCACTGTTGTGATGAGGATGAAATGAGATCAGGTAGGTGACAGTGTCTGACATAGAGGTGGTACTGGTACAACTAAAGCAATGTGGAGCCCTGGCCGGTTTGGCTCAGTGGTTAGAGCGTCGGCCTGCGGACCAATGAGTCGTGGGTTCGATTCCGGACAGGGGCACGTTCCTCGGTTGCAGTGTGTCCCCGGCGCTGGTGGGGTCATGTGGTTGGCAACCAATCGATGTGGCTCTATCACATCAATGTTTCTCTCTGTCTCTCCCTCCCTCCCACTCTATCTGATAATAAGTAGAAACATATCCTCGGGTGAGGAATAAAAAAAAAACCAAAAAACTTTTCATAAAGCAATCTGGAGTCCCCAGGTGATTTCTGATGGCGTGATACTGTCCAGAGCACACGGGATCTGGTGTCAAGGAGACGTGAGCATGAGTACAGCCTCCACTCCAATCTTCACTTTCCCCATCTCTAAAAGGCAACAGCAATCCCTACCCCATAGGGCCGTTAGGACAGTGAAATGAGACCCTGCATTCATTCAACACGCATTTGTTGAATGTTTACTTACCAAACAGCACGCTAGGTGCTGGGTGAAGATACAATAATGACTAAGAAGAAGTTATGACCTTAGGCTGTGTTCCTTCTGGAATGTCTAGGGGAGAATCTGTTCCTTACCTTTCCCAGCTTCTAGGAGCAGCTCATCACTGACTTCTACTGCCATTGTCACGTCACCTCTGACTCTGACCCTCCTGCCTCCCTTTTTTGTAATTACATTGGGCCCACCCAGAGAATCCAGGATAATCTCCCTACCTCAAACTCCTTAATTTAATCACATCTGCCAAGTTCCTTTTGCTATGTAAAGTTCTGGGGATTGGGATGTGGACATCTTTGGGGGGTCATTATTCATTCTACCACAGCACTCCTGGGCTACGTAGTAGGAAATGGGCTATCCTTAGACCCAGGAAGCATATGGGGCTACCTCTGAACACCAATTTGTGGATGGTATTCTACTATGTGGGGTCTTGGGGGGAGGAGAGCAGAGTGGGTGTCTGAGGGCTGATTGCAGATGCCCCCCTCAGAGTTAACAGTCACACATCAGACTCCTGTAGAGTAATAAAGGGAACACTAAGCAACAAGTGAGGATACTGGCTGTGCCATTCAGGAGCTCTGAGACCTTGGGCAAGGATATTACTTCCCCAAGCCCCAAACCACACCTCAGTCAATGGGGATAAATAGAACTACCTGGAAGGGCTGGAGTGAGGATTAATGAAAACATCATCCATGAAATCACCTAAAAGAGTGCCTGATGCTTCTCAATAAATATCTTTATCTGGTGTGTGTGGGGGTGTACCTTGAGAATTCATCCCTCCCTCTTTCTCTATTCCTTTTGCTGTAGCCACTTACCCTGTCCAGGCCTCTCAGAAAACGTCACCTTGTCAATCATGCCACCTGCCTCAGCCTGGCAGTAGTTAGGAGCAACAACTTTGAAGCCCTGCACACGAGTCCCTATTATCCATGAAATCTGGAGCGAGGCTTTTAAACTCTGAGCTTCAATTTCCTCCTTTGTCCAATGGGGATAAAATCGTCTATTGAACCGGGCTGTCCTGAGGATTAAGTGAGATGATGAATGGAAAGGGTGTAGCACAATGTCAGGCACAAAAAAAGTAGTGTTTTTCATCTCAAGAGGCCTGACCTCCTTTCAGCCTCCTCGTCTTCTACATTGCTTCCAGCAACACTGGACAACCCACTTTTCCCTGATGCAGGCCTTGGACGTGTACACCTGAGGGGCACTGTTTATCAACACTTCCCTCCACCTCCGATATTCCCAGCCTGTCCTATATTATTCTTTCGCAAGCCTCAGGTCTACGCTGCTTCCCAGCGACGTGTTCAGCCTTTACTAGCCTTCCTGGTTATGGCTATTTATGCAAGCCTCTGCGTCAATACTGGACACCAGTTCCTTGAGGAAAGGAGTTTTTCGTGTAGCAGGTAGCAAAAGTACTCCTCCTCTCTGCCCCACCTCGGTTTCCTTATTTGGAATGAGCCCACTGGACTGGAATGGCTGAAAGGGCCCTAACAGCTCTTGGATCTTCAACTGACAGAACTTAAGTAGTGGGGATCTTGTAGATTACCTGCCCACCCCTCTCCTTTTCTAGGAGAGGAAACTGAGGGCCCAGGATGGCCTTCTGTTAATGCTATTCTCTCTCAGGCCTCCGGGGCAAGGATTCCCGGAGGGCATACAGCCCTGTTTTCCTCACCGTGCAAGGGGAGACTCTGAGGCGTCTCCAGGGCTCGGGGCGCCGGAAACACGTGTGTGCTCACCTACGTGTACACACGTGAGCACACCTACAGCAGCAGGGGGCGCTCGGGCCGGCAGGGGGCAGCAGAGACCCGGTTTGCAATTACCGGGCGCAGCCCCGAGGGAGGAGGGCGTGCTGCAGTCCCGGCGGCGGTGGTGGTAGCTGGAGGTGCAGCCTCCCAGGTGGGAGGCGGGGGCTGCGGGCGCAGGAAAAGGCGCCTGGGGAGCGGGCGCTCAGCGGGGCCTCCTCCGGTCCCGGGCGCGGCGAGGCGAGGGGGAGTGAGCGCGCCGGGAGCACGCAGGCGCCCTGCTCCGGCTGGCCCTCGGCCGACGCGCAGCGCGGGAGCAGCCCGCAGCCCGCCCCCACGCCCCCCGCAGCCCGGGACCCCCGCGGCCGGCCGTCGGGAGCGGCCCTTCAGCTGTACGCGCAGGCCGCCGGCCCGGGACAGCGCGCGGCGACAGCGGCGGGACGGCCCCGGGGCCGCCCGGAGCGCGCCCTCCCGCCCGCGGCCACTCGCAGTCGGCGCTGGCCCGGCCCGCGCGCCCCGCAGGCAGCCGGAGCGCGGCCTCGGCCTCGGCGGGAGCGAGCCCCGGGCCGCAGCCCGCGGGAGGCGGCGCGGGCGGCCGCGGGCACTGACGGCGGCGCGGGGTGCTCCCGGGCGGCGGCGCGGCGGCGCAAGGGGCGGAGGCAGGGGGCGCCCCCAGCCAGGATGCTGCGGTTCCTACGCCGGACCTTTGGCCGCCGCTCCATGCAGCTCTACGCGCGGGGCGCGGCAGGGCGCGGGGCCGCCGGGCTGGGGGACGAGCGCGACGGGGGGCCGCGGGGGGGCCCGGCCGCCGCCGCCGCCTCCTCGCCGCTGCCCGCCGCTCCCGGGGGCAGCGTGTTCCCGGCCGGCGGAGGACCCCTGCTCACGGGCGGCGCGGCCGTGCACATCTCCGCCGCCGGCGCTGCCAAGGCCACCCTCTACTGCCGCGTCTTCCTGCTGGACGGGACCGAAGTGAGCGTGGACCTGCCGGTGAGTGACGGGACGGGGCTAGCCGCAGCGCTGGCACCCCGCGCCCCTTGGGGCAGCCCCCCTCCTCCTATGGTTCCCTCTCCGGCGCTCCCCTTGCACCTTTCCAGGGATCCCCTCCCCCTTCTCCTGAGAGTATTCCTTAACCCTGGTTGTTTCTCGAGTCACCTCGTCCCCGTCTTATGGGGCCCCATCCCTGGCACCTAGCGTTGCTGGATTACACCGTCTCTGCCTCCCACCTCGTCCTTTGGGCCTCACCCCCTCCCCAGCGCACCCACTCCCCGAGTCCCCGCCCCCTGGCACGGGTGACAGGTGTTCCCCGTCGCCCCCCAGATTCCAGCCCGGGCCTTCTTGGTGCAGGATTATTGGTTAGAAAATGTCAAAGCATTGCGGGGCTGCCCTGGCGTGGCCCACTTGCCCCCACCCCCAAAGTCGTCACCAGGCCTTGGTGAGACGGCAGGGAGGAGAAGCCCTCGCGTTTGCTGCCCGGCAGGTGCCCAAGTTTGGGAGGGAGTCAGGGGACCATTTCTGCTCTCTCCTGATTCCCTCTCGGTGTTCCACCTCACCCTACCCTACCCCACCCCAGTATCCCAAAGAGCCCCCGCAGGCTCGCATACTCCAGAGGGTTGGGCGACTTGGAAGCTAACTCTAGAATAGACTTTCTTGGACCTGGCCAACTTTGAGCTCGCAGAGCCCTTGCTGGGTCGCTGGGAATCTGCCCCGGGGTGCCCACGGGGCCTGGCGCGCCGGACTTCACCCGGGTCTACGTGCGTAAGGCCTCCGAAGCACCCGGGGGTGGCGGCGGCGCCCGGGCCCGAGTCCCCGGCCACCCGCCCACAGGTGGTTGCACCCCGCCTCCCTCCAGAAGAGAGCTAGGCCGGCGCTGCTGTCCCTGCCAGGGCGACCAGCTACCGACGCTTCTTTCTAGCCGAGGGGCCAGATCTGATCAAATCAAATCTGCACATTAATGGGGCGCCTACTGTGCACCCGGCGCTGCGGCAGACGGTGCCTTTGGGAATCTTTGGGTGTGACTGAGGACACAGCAGTGACTGAGCTTTAGATGAATGTTACAGATCATCTCGCAGGTTTCAAGGGGGGGGGGGGGAATAACATTCCCGGACTTTCAAAAAACATTTAGGTAGGCCTTGCCCGGTGGGAGAAATTAGTTGGACTTCAGGAGAGCTAGGAACATGTAAAGGTTTTAGATGGGAAAATGAGAGCCTGCCTGGCCTGGGGTTTAATGCATCCCTGTGTAGGTTTAATTTTAAGACAGTTTCAATTTATGGCAATTTTATTTTTTATGGCTCCTAGTGCTCTCCATAGGATATCATTTTGTTATGATAATACCCTTTTGGCGTGTGTGTGTGTGTGTGTGTGTGTGTGTGTGTTCATAGAAAAGGAGCCAACATTCCGGTGCTTTAGAGCTGTTGTCTAAAATAGCATTAAAATGTTGCTGCGGCCCAAGATTGAGGCTCTCTAGTTTTTATTTAGCTGGGAGAGGAGGCCTGAGAGCCAGGAGAAGTGGAGAGGAGAGCAGGCTGCTTCTGGAGTGGGCAGCTTGTGTGTGGAGAGGATGTGGCGTATTTTGCATCTCTGATCCGGGAGAGAAATGCTCTCCTTGGGAACTTCCCTGGGGATGGTTTGTTTATAAAATGTATTGCTTCTGTCAGGTTTGTGCGACAGGCTTAAGTGGTGTTTCTGGGGTGAAAAATGCAAACTGAGTAAAGTGCATGCGTAGTGAATAGACCTGGACAGGTTGGGGCAGGAATGCTGACTTACTACAGCTGGTGGAGCCGTTGGGGTGGGGGTGGGGGTGGGGGTAATTTGCATCTTGAAAGGTTTCTTCACTTTATAAAAGGCTATTTGACAAAATAATTCACCGGCTTTTCTTATGATGGCAGATATTTTGAGGCTTTAAGATGTGATTTTTGTGAACCCCAAATTTTATTTATACACACACTCTCTGTCCAAAGGCAAATAAAAAGCAAATGCTGGCTAATGTCATGTGAGCCCTCGGGAGGAAAGATGAAGAAAAATCACCAGTGAGCGTGGTGCACCAATTTAAAGGTTTATTACATACTAGAACTGCACCACAGTCTCCTGTGCTAGTCTCCCAGATCAGAGTTTTAGTTCTTGTAATTTATTCTCGGAGTTCCACGGTTAGCGCCAGGCAGCCAGCTTGAACCTGTAGCACAGGTGCGCCTTCCTCAGACCTTTTTCACCGGGCTCCCTTTTTTTTTAAATCCTCACCCGAGGACATTTTTGCATTTATCTTCAGATAGAGCGGGAGGGAGAGAGGGAGGAAGAGAGACAGAGAAACATCGATGTGAGAGAGACACATCGACTGGTTGCCACCCACACGACCCCAACTGGGGCCGGGGACAAACTGCAACCGAGGTACCTGCCCTTAGTGGGAACCGGACCCGGGACTCTCTGGTCCGCGGGCCGACACTCTAACCACCGAGCCAAACTGGCCAAGGCTACGCTCCCTTTTTAGACTGTCCTTTTTGGTGTTTGGCCCTACTTGTCATTATTCTCCTCTTCTGTATCCCTGGATTTTTACTGCTTCCTGGGCTCTGGTGTTGCCTGGCTGCCTGGCACACAGAGAGGATTTACCTTTGACCGCCATACCCCTAAGCTGGATTTTCTGTCTCCAGCCACTTCCACAGGCACTTGCCAAGCTAACGATGGCTCCTTTGTAATTAAAACCCTCTGGTGGTGTTAGCTTCAAGAAGGTCTTTGTTAAGCATACTAGAAGTGTTTATGCATCGGCATAAGCCATTTTTGTAGCCCTGGTCAGGACAGTTGTGTTCTAAAATGGCCTCAAATACAGCAGCCCCCTCAGTGTGACTGTGCCAGGACACCTCAGTTTTCAGGTCGGTCAACATTTATTGGGTGTTTCCAATGCGCCAAGCTCTGTGCTGTGGACAGAAAGGTGAATGAGAGGTGGCCTTGGGGGCCATTGGGAAACACATCTTTTTATTCTAAGTGATGCTAGGGGATATGACAGGCTCACCCAGACAGGGTGCTGGGGATGGACAGCCTGAGGGAATTGGGAGGACTTCCTGGAGACTTTGACACTTAAGATGATAGGCTCTCAAATCCAGTGTCCCTTGTGCATTTTTAGAATACCTAGTGTGTCAAGTTAACTTCTTGGCCAAGCCACAGCCCAGTTGTTATGTCTAAAAAGGGAAGAAGCAACTATAATTGTTTTCTCCAGCGACCCTCTTCTGACAGGGCCTGGAGTCCCCTTGTCTGGTGGTGAGCTGCATCCCCTAGCACACCTGTGTGTCCTTAACCTTTGCTGTGGATAGTCGGTGGTTTCTCAATTCTTGATAAAATGTGAATTAAAGGACCTTTAAAAAAAAAAACCCATCTGTAACATGCAGTCTAACGTGGGTTGGCTTTACAAACCAGTTTCCAAGGGAGTCCTTGGCTCACCTTACCAACCAGAGTGCCACTCTGAGCCATTCCTCTTCAGAAAGCCTGGTCTTGCCTTGGAAGGTACCTCTGTTTCGTTAGCCCAGCCCTCAGGTGTGGTCTGGTCAGCAGGGCAGGACTCCCTCGGCCTGCCGTAGACACTTTCCTTCTATTAATGCAGCTGAAGATCCCATTCGTGTGCTTGGCAGCGGCACCCACTGTTGACTCATATTAGCTCTCTGTTGACTAAATCCCTGGCATCGCTTTTGCTCGTACGGCTGTTGCTCAGCCCCGTCTCTCCCCTCCCCTGCGTGCACAGTCTTCCAGCAGCTCTGTGTGGAAAGCTGTTAGGATGTGTGGCTGGCTGGTTAGCACTCCCACTCTTGCCTTTCCCACTATGCTCTGGAGGGCATGGCTTTGTCGGCCAGTATTGCATCTGGTGCAGTTGCTTCCATTGTCAGGAACATAGGAACGCCACTGTGACTCATCGTGGTACAGTGCAAACATGGAGAGTTTCAGGATTAGCAGAGCCATGGTTGAGTCTTGCAAACTGCCTGGGCAGCCTTGGGCAACTTAAGCTCTCTGAGCCTTGATTTTCTGGCCTTTAAAATGGGGATGTTGGGAGGATTCTATGACAGGAAGGATATAAACAGCCTCAATAAACATCAGGGTGCTGAAGGGTTGCTGGTAGATTGTAATCGTACATCTCATCCCTCTCTTTGGCCTATGGAAAGGGTTTGGAAAAATTTCTGAAATGAATATTAACGAAAAAAGAAAAGAACCTGTCAGGAAGGTTAAACATTGCTGGTTATCCTTGAGTGGATGTTGGATGTAGTATGAGAGATGGTTTTTTAAAGTTTCATTTTAGATGAGAAAAGAAGGCCCCTCCTTGCCCCCAAACAGAAAAATGCAGGTTCTTAGGATTTTAGGACTGGAACTTTGTGTTGGACAAAACATACATGATATGATGTAAAGATTGTATGCTTATGTTGGAGTTGAAAGGGACCCTAGACAGTACATATCCCACCCATTGTGTAGATGGGAAACTGAGGCCTGTGAATATAAAGTGACTAACCTTTAGTCACTCAGTGAAGAGTTGGGATGGGCTTGGGCTACTTTGGGAAGCCGATTGTCTAGCCTTGGGAGGGGAGCGGAGGGTCAGTGGTGGGAAGGCAGTCTGACCCCTAGTCCTAACACAGGATCATGGCAGGGGGGCTGGTACGTATGTTCCTGGCAGTTGCAACTGGGACATAGTTCCCCAAACAAAGGGAAACTTGAGCAAGATGGTTCCCTAGTGTCAGTGTACACGAAGTTCATCTGGGAGCTTTTTTTCTGGTTAAAATTCCCAGAATTTCTGATTCGATAGTTCAGAAAGCTGGACTTGAACAAGTACCCTGGGTGATTCCGAGGAAGGTGGTCCCTTCACAGTCTTTGAGAAACACTGGCTCTAGAACTGTGAGAACAGAGAGAGCAGTTAACTGCTGTAGGCAGTTTGGGGGGGTGGGGTGTGGGGAGGGGGGGGCTGGCCATGTCTCAGCTGGGGGCTGAGAATATCACACCTGAGCTTTAGGCAGCCCGTTTTGGCCACAGCAGTGGAGGCTGGGCTGGAGGAGGGACTCAGTTACACTGTTGCAATAGTCTGGTGCCCTGCGAGGAGGCCAGGCCAGGACAAGGGGCAGAGTGCCAGAGCAGTTTGCAGGTGGAGTCACTGTGTATGGGGAGGGGGAGGGTGGAGGCATATCAGCGTCTAGCTTGGAGGGCAAGGGGTAGCTTCATCTTCAGTTGTGGGAAGAAATGGGGGACCATGTAAGACACCCCAGGAAATAGGAGAAGGCAGCTCCTCATTTCTCCCTCTCCCAAGGTTCTGGCTTGCCTTATCCCAGGTTTCCGGATGGCTTGCTTTTTCCTGTTCCTGTGGGCAGGTTGGCTCAAGGTAGCCCTCCAGTGCTTACTCCACCCCTGCCCTCTCCCAGATCCTGAATGAGACCATGGGGAGGGAGCTTTGGATACTTACATGGCTCATGAGTTCCTGTACTTTTAAAAAAAGTACAGGTTGAGCATCGACCCATGCACCAAGAGGTCGCCTGTTTGATTCCCGGTCAGGGCACATGCCCAGGTTGTGGGCCAAATCCCCAGTGAGGGGCAAGGAGGAGGCGGCCAATCGATGTTCTCTCTCATCGATGTCTCTATCTCTCTCTCCCTCTCCCTTCCTCTCTCTCTAAAATCAATAAGGAAAAAAAATTTAAAAAGTAAAATAAAAATACCTTGTTTTAGAAGGCGGACTGGGGGATGGATGGTGACCATCCTTCCCAAATGGGATATAGGTGCAATCTCAAACTCTGGTTCCATACTTGCTGGATAGTCAGTATTAACATGGGGTGGGGCAGGGGGTGTCTGTGCAGCCTCCCCAGTACCAGTAACATGACCCCACACTGGTCCAGGACTGAACACATTTAACTTGCTAAGCACTTTCTCGTGCGTAATCTCATAATCTCACTGAACTCTGTCTCTAGCACCCTGCTGTGGGTGAAGGCACAGGTCTGTTTAATTTTGAAATAGCAAAAGGTGGGGGGCAAGTGGAACTTCCCCTTAAATTCTTGCACAGGGACTTAGAAAAAATTCACTGCGTAACCACAGAAATTCTCCACCCACAGTCTGTCCTCTCCAGGGCCTGGCTGCCTGCCTGCCTCCTCCACTCTGCCTGGATGGAGCGCTCTCTCCCGCAGGAACCTGGGCTGTCTGCGCTCCAGTTCCTCCTCCGCCCGTGGCAGCTGCCTGCGGGCAGGGTCGGCCGCTGATCCCTCTTTGTGTTTTTTTTCCAGCTTGGCGTATGCTTTCCTCCCTCACTTCCATTTCACACTAGAACATGTTACAAGTAGAATGATTAGGAAATGCAGACAAGCCAGAGAAGTTAAAACCTCATCTACAATCTCATCAGAGATTTAAATCCCTGTTAAAATTGTGGTGTGTATCCATCTGTACCTTTTCTTTCTGCTTTTAGATGTCAGTACGCTTTTAAAATGGTGAATTCGTGTGGGTTGATGAACGTCCCTTTCCCTCTTCGGCACAATTGCATAGGTACGCTGTGTAGACCCCAAGTTTGTGTCTCTTTAGGGTGGGGCCCTTGGCTGGGATGGGCCGTCCTCAGTGGCCGTCTGAGGTGTGTGCTGTCTGCTGCCCTGCTGGGTAAGGAGCAAACTCCCGTCCTTGGAGCCCCTCCCCGCAACCCCTCTGCTTTCTGGCAGGTTAAAGGTCCTGCTGATGTGGCCACAGGGTCCCCTTGCATTGAGAGTTTATGTTCTGAACACATGATTTGTGGTGGTCACCACTCTCGTGCCTGCCCAGGGTTGCCCATGCTCTGCTGCCAGCCACAGCTGACCTGGCATTTGTTTTCCCAAATGTTTTCGTTTGCCCACGGTGTGTCTTCTCCAGTCAGCAAAGGCTTATTGACTGCATTAAGACTTGGGGAAGGGATTCAGGAAGGACGAGGTAGTTTCCATCTAGAAGGGAAGCCGGTGTAAATAGATAACTCGTCACCCCACGTGAGAGCGTAGTGTAGGGGGCGAGCAACTGAAGTTCGAGGTGGGGCTGGAGAAGGTTGGATGCCCAAAGTGACATTGAGTTGTTCCAAAGGATGCAGAGGAGTTCAGCCGTTGGGTTTGATTTGATTGGAAGGTGTTGGGGCAGAGGAAAAAGCAGGAGCAAATGCATGGAGCGTGGGTGCCAGAAAACGCCATCCTAGGGCTCTGGCCCCTTGAAGTAGGGGAGGATTATGAGCCCTGACTGTGACCTTGAATTTTGAAATATGACTGAGGAAACTTTGAAGAACCGGAGTGTCTTGAGCACTTAGTAAGGGCCAAGGCTTACTGAGCATTTTGCCTGGTACTGTGCTAAGTGTTTAAATTGTTGTCCTGTTGAATCCGCACAGGAACTTTGTTGGTGGTTACTGCAGTTAATCCTGACTTGTAGAGAGGAGAACCGGGTTTAGCAGACAGGTTACGAAACTTGCCCAAGTCACAGGGCTAGTAAAGGTACTCTGGCTTCAAGCTCGGACAGTCTGGCAGGAGGAGATTTGTGGTCTGGGAAGATCCTCCTGCTCTGGGGGGTGGGGGGGGGTGCTGAGCCTGCCCCTGACCTCCCCTAGGTGAATGGGGACCCAAGGTCCCCAGCCTTAGAATGTAGGTTCGCCCAGAGTACATTTTGGTGTGATGGCCATAATTCTTCAACACTGAGATCAGAAATAGGCAATGTTTTTTATTTATTTTTTATGAATGGGATTTTGTCCCCCTCAAATAAGTTTTTTTTATTTATTTTTATTTTTTTATTTTTTATCCTCACCCGAGGACATTTTTTCATTTTTTGTTCAGATAGAGTGGGAGGGAGAGAGGAAGAGAGAGAGAGAAACATCGATGTGAAAGTGACACATCGAGTGGCTGCCACCCGCACGACCAACCAGGGCCGGGGACAAACTGCAACCGAAGTACATGCCCTTAGCGGGAACCGAACCCTGGTCTCTCTGGACTGCAGGTCGATGCTCTAACCGCTGAGCCAAACTGGCCAGGGCCCCCTCAAATAAGTTTTTATTGATTTTTTTAGAGAGACACATTCATATGAGAGAGAAACACCGATTGGCTGCCTCCTGCATGCTCCCAACTGGGGATCGAGCCTGCATCCCTGGCATGTGCCCTGACCGGGAATCGAACCTGGACCTCTCAGTCCATGGGACAATGCTCAATCCACTGAGCCACACCGGCTGGGCTAGGCTACGTTTTAAAAAAGTATTTAATAGAACCACCTTAAAAGTATCACAACAAAAAGCATTTTACTTATCCCCATTCTGCTATCCAGTCACTGGTTGGTTTCACTCAAGTCTTTGTGCTTTTGTATACATTTGTAAGCATGGTGTGTATCCTTTTATTCTTCCTCCCATCCAAGCCTTCCCGACACTTCTCACCACTTGGTTGCCTTCTTTTGTACTTGTTCTGGATTACTTAAATTCACCCTTCATTGTGTGTGTGTGTGTGTGTGTGAGTGAGGCATGAGTAATATTTATCTCTACTTGTCTGTTGGGGTTGGAGGTTGATAGCAAATCACCTGGTATCTTACCTGTTGGCAATTGTCCCTCCAAGGCTGGCAGAATCTGTGTGTTACTTCCCTTAATTGCCACCATCTGGGAAGGTATTATTATCCTCTTTATGCATGGTCTCACAGATGGCCTTGGGTTGCTCAGCTAATTAGGTTCCCTGACTCATCTTCCAGTGCTCCCCCCACCCCCCACCCCCCATGCTGTGCACACCCAACTTTCCTGTTTGAGGTGTGCTCCTTGGAACTCCCTAGGAAGGTCAGAATCCTTTGTGATTCTGCAGATCAGAATTTCATCCAATAACACCCTCCTCCCCCATCTCTCCTGAACCTCTTTGCCTTTCAGCTCTTGGCATTTGGGTTCTGCCTACCATTTCTCAGCATTTTTTTTACAGGTTCTTTTCCCCAAAGTCATAGCTGGCTGAGTGCCCAGCCTTTTCCTTTTTGAAGTTAAGAATTGGAAGATGATATCCCAAGGGTCCTGGGCTACCTGTGGGATCATCCAGAGCTTCCTTGTTTCCCAGCACTGAGCTTGGTCCCAGGGGTGGCATTGTCCATGCTGCAGGCCAGGAGGATGGGGACCACCTGTTTCCGCAGGCGCCTGTGGGGTCGGCATCTCAGCTCTGAGGGTCTCCTCCGGACCTGGTTTGTGATTTGATTGTTGTCCGTATCTGTCTTGCGGGTGCTCGGGCAGGGGAGGTAGGCCCGACAGTGCCTCTCCTTTATCCTACCTACTCTCGTGTTCAGCTGCACCTGTCTTGAATTATGGATTTTAAAAAATTGTGGTAAAACGTAACATAAAGTTTACTATTGTAACGTGTACAGTTCAGTGGCATTAAGTACATTCATATTGTTGAGCAACCATCACCACCATCCATCTCCAGAACATCTTCCCAGACTGAAACTGCGTCCCCGCTGAACACCACCTCCTCATTCCTCCCTCCCCCTGGCCCCGGGTGACCACCGTTCTACTCTCTGTCTCTGTGAACTTGACGACTCCAGGTTCTTCATGTAAGTGGAATCATGCAGTACTTCTGCGTTTGTGTCTGGCTTCTTTCACTGAGCACAGGGTCTCCAAGGTTCATCCATGTTGTAGCATGTCAGAACGTCATGCCTTTTTCTGGCTGAAGTGGATGTATGTTCCACCCTTTGTTTGTCCATTCGTCTGAGTTACGGGCTTCTGTGCTGTTCCAGGCCTTCCTAACTCAGTCCTGCCCGTTCATCCGTGGCGCTGCCATTGGAGACGTGGCTGTCCCCAGCCCTTCCTTTCTGGTTTTGTTCTTGCCACGCTGGCTTCTCTCCCCGGGGACTGTTCTGCTTCGTGCTTATCTCCCTCCCAGGTTGTCTGGTCTTAGTTTTCCCTCTTCCATTTTTGTCTGAGTTGCTCAGTGTGAACACGTCCTCTGTGTAGCACATTCTCTAGATTATTTTTTTCTTTATTGATTTTTAGAGAGAGAGGAAGGGAGAGGGAGAGAGATAGAAACATCGATGAGAGAGAACATCGATTGGCCGCCTCCTGCATGCCCCCCACTGGGGATTTGGCCCACAACCTGGGCATGTGCCCTGACCGGGAATCAAACTGGTGACCTCTTGGTGCATGGGTCGACACTCAGCCCCTGAGCCACACCGGCCGGGCCTCTAGATTTTTTAATGATGAAATATAAATACAAAAGAGTATCTATAACATGAATAGTTTAAAGGAAAACAATACAATGAACACTCACGTTCCCAGCGTAAGAACAAAGACCATCGCTATGCTGTTAGCCTCCCTGCCGCCTCCCGGTCCCAGGCCCCTCCCTCCGGCGTCCTGGGTTTGTCTGTCACCCCTTCCTTTCCGTGTGGGCTTGCTGCACAAGTGCGTTTCCCTAAACACTATTTGGTTCGTTTTGCATGTTGTGAACTTTATATAAATGGAGTTTTCACTCAATACTGTGTCTGTGAGACTCATACATATTGAGGTAACTAGTTCTTACCGCTCTGTAGTTATTCCATTGCTGGCATCTATTTAAATGGATCCTTTGTGAATGGATATTTGGGATGTTTTCAGTTTGGGACTATTAGGGGAAAAAAATGCTGCTCTGAACCTTCTGGATTTGGTCTGCTGCTTCACAGATGCGAGCAAGCGTTTGTCCTGGGTGTGTACCCAGGAGGGGAATGGTGGGAGGGTGATGGGCAGGGCCTTTAAGAGCGTTCGGAATGTGTTCCAGAGTGCCAGCAGCAAGTTAGAATGCTGATCATTCTTCTCCATCACTTGTTATTGTGCAGTGTTTCTGTTTTATTTTTTCAGTCCGATGGGGATTAGTGGGAACTCCTCGTGGTCTTCACTTTTCCCCGCTTATGGATGGGGTTGCGTATCTCTGTGCATGCTTACGAACCATCTGCGTTTCCTCCTGGAATGCTTCAGTCTATGATTTTTGCCTGTTTTTTTTTTTTTTTTCTTTTTAAGTTGAGTTGTATTTTTCTCTTGTGTTTAGCTCATTCCCTGCTGGTCGTGTGAGCTTGTCTCCCATACCACTTCTTCTGAAGTCGTAACCTCCATGGAACCAGAGAGAGCAATGCTCTTCCAGTCTCCAAACCCATAGGCGTGCAGGCCTTTCCTCACTGAGTGGGAATTCATGTTCTGACTTCAGCTTGCTGAGTGACCTGCAGGCGGCCGCTGCTGGTGGCTCTTGGTGGGCAGCGCACGCTCTGTGGCGTTCTCTTCAGTTCTGCAGTTGGCGCAGGGGACTGGACTTATTTTAAGCATCTGAGGGCACACCAAACAATAAGACAGGTCCCTCGTCTTCAAGAAACTGGAGTGGTGAAAAGTCACTCTTCCTGGTGGGAAAAGTGCTGTGGAGAGTTTTAAATAAGCTCAAAGGAAGGCCTAAGGTGAGGAGAGTGGAGGGGAAAATGGATGACCTGGAAAACTTCAGAGCGAACAGCGGGGGCACAGCTTTCCCGGTGGTCAGATTGGCATGTGCAATGGCACCAAGGCTTGAAATAATACCCCGAGACTCCTGCCCCTTGCTCTGCCAGGGAGCCTCCTGCCCCGCGGGATGTTGCTTCTTTGAAAAGGTTGAAACTCCATTTTTAGAAAGTTTTCAGTAGGTTTGTTGAAAGTATGTCTTTTCTTCTTCTTCTGTGTCCACCTTCCGTTTCTTCATCAGCTTCTTGACCCTGGTTTGGAATGTCTCCCTTGACCTTGGATTCTTTCTCTACCTTACACTCTCCGAGAGGCCCCCAGGGAGCCCTTTCCGTCTGCTGGCTGGAGGTGCCAGCACACACTTTTGGGAACTTGGATTCAATGAACACTTCAGAGAGGAGGGAGACAGGGCAGACGGGAGCACAGCTGGAACCTCTGGGTTTTACCTCTGAAGGAGCGCTTGGAGACCGCAGGTCCAGAGCCTCCTCTGGGCGGCAGACCTTTCCTGTCTGCCTTGGACACTCGCTGCGCCGTGCAGCCAGCTGCTGCTCACCTGTGGCAAATGAGCAGTAATGAGTCTGTAATAAAAGCAGTTTCCTGCACGCAGCCCCCCAGGCTCCTGCTCTCAGTGGCCAAGCGACATTCAGCAAGCCTCTGTGCCTCCCCGAGACTCTCCTACCTCTTCTGAAAGTGAGTTGTGGTTCCCCCCTGGCCCAGAAGAAACATTGCCTGCCCTGTCACCTGCCCACGAAATGAACGTGGGCTTCACCCAGGAAAGCCCAGGTAAACTGAAGGCTCCCGAGGGTTAGTTATTAACCCGAAGTGAACTCTGGCAGCACTGCACTGACTGCAGTCCTTTTATTGCTCCTGTTTGCTGGGGCCTGAGACCCAGGGCCCACGCCACCTGCTCAGTCATTGCAGTCTGTATCGGGTGGCATCAGTGCTGATTCGATGGCGGTGACAGTAGCCAGTCAGAGTCCAGACTTGGCTTGGAACTGGCCCCAGTTTATGCCCACAAGCTGGCAGTGGCAGATCCCAGGGGATCCTCGAGGGTGAAGCTGAGCAGAGGAGATCTGGATGTGGGATGTTTTCATGGGAGAGCAGGGAACCCACGGTTGGAAGTGTCTGTTCAGGATACCTCAGTATTCTACGTAGCAATTTTTTTTTGCTTTGAAATCTAGAAGTATTTCGCTTTGTTCTGAAAGCTGTGGTGGATAATTCCTCTTCATTAAAGAGACTCCTGAAGAAAAATGCACAAATTACGTGCTGTCTTCTGAAAGGGAAAGAAGAATTGCATGTACTTGAATTATTGCAACAGGTCATTCATCTTATTAACTCATTTCAGTGAGCTCTTCCACATATATGAGTTTTTTGGATGGCTACGGTTTATTCTGTTCACTGACAAGACCTGTTTTATTTCAGCTGTTTCATTTATTTATTTAAAATGACAACAACAAAAATTAGGGATCATCTAGTATATATAAGGCCTTATGAGGAATATAATGTCAAAAAAGCTTGAAAGGAGCTCATTTGGGGTGGGGTGTGTAATTCTTTTTTTTTTTTTATCCTCACCTGAGGATATTTTCCCATTTATCTTTATTTTTTATCCTCACTCGAGGACATTTTTCCATTTTTTTGTTCAGATAGAGTGGGAGGGAGAGAGAGGAAGAGAGAGAGAGAGAGAGAGAGAGAGAAACATCAACGTGAAAGGGACACATTGAGTGGCTGCCTCCTGCACGACCAACCAGGGCCGGGGACAAACTGCAACCGAGGCACCTGCCCTTAGCGGGAACTGAACCTGGGTCTCTCTGGACCGCAGGCCGACGCTCTAACCGCTGAGCCAAACCGGCCAGGGCTTTCCATTTATCTTTAGAGTGGGAGAGAGGGAGGGAGAGCAGGAGAGAGAGAGAGAGAGAGAGAATCATTGATGTGAGAGAGACACATCAATTGGCCGCCTCCCGCATGACTCCTACCAGGGCTGGGGACCAAACTGCAACCGAGGCACGAGCCCTTGACCAGAATCAAACCCGTGACTCTTTGGTCTGTGGGCTGATGCTCTAACTGCTGAGCCAGACCGGCCAGGCCTTTCAATATACTTTTATTGATTTTTTTTAGTTAGAGAGGAAGGGAGAGGGGGAGAGAGATAGAAACATTGATGAGAGAGAAACATCGATTGGCTGCCTCCTGCATGCCCCATACTGGGGATTGAGCCCACAACCTGGGCACGTGCCTTGACTGGAAATCGAAACAGTGACCTCTCGGTGCGTGGGACGATGCTCAGTCCACTGAGCCACACTGTCCAGGGAGTGTGTAATTCTTAAATTGCATTGCACATCGCCTGGCCCTCTTAAAAAGGAGAATGAACAACTTTAACCATAATGCCAGGCAGAAGGATTGGGCACCATTGCCGCTGGACAGATGAAGCCGTGCTGGGATTCCTTGGAAGCAGCGGTGGATTTATATTGGGGATGGCTTTGAGGTGGGGGTGGAGGGTGCTGTCAGGTTGATTTTGACCTTGAATGGTGGAGGATTGCCAGTCCAGGTGGAAGAACAGTGTGACCAGCCTCACTGAGGGCAAGAGGGGAGGCTGTGTTTGGAAAACAGAATGCAGCCCGTGGGATGCTGAAGCAGGGGAGACGGGAAGGGAGGCCAAGACCACTTGGAGTTTGGCTCTGCGGGGTGATCGAAGGTGGATGGGCGGGCTGAGAGACTCTTAGTTGCATTGCGGGTCTAAACTAAGGTGATGCTGGGCATGGATGGGAAGGGGAGATGCAGTGGAATTTGAGGACTTGGAGTCCAGTGGATTGGTGGCTGGATTTAGGAGTAGGGCTGATGGAAAAGCCGAGATGTGACCCCCGTGTTTTGTACGTGGCACGGTGGTAAGATTGAGAACCTAGGGGCCGAGCAGCAGTAGGGAGGGGCCCAATATAGTACCATATTTGCTTGGTCCCTGATTTTGTAAAGTTTGCAAATGTGAGATGTTTTAGGCATTTTCTTTCTTTAAGAGGTCCTCCAGCCCTGGCCGGTTTGGCTCAGCGGTTAGAGCGTCGCCTACGGTCCAGAGAGACCCAGGTTCGGTTCCCGCTAAGGGCATGTACCTCGGGTGCAGTTTGTCACCGGCCCTGGTTGGGTCGTGTGGGTGGCAGCCACTCGATGTGTCCCTTTCACGTCGATGTTTCTCTCTCTCTCTCTCCCTCCCACTCTAACTGAACAGAAAATGGAAAAATGTCCTCGGGTGAGGATTAAAAAAAAAGAGGTCCTCCAAATGGTATGAGTTTTAAGGTGCCACAAATCCTGGATTCACTCCTGGGTGTGTTTCAGACGAGGCCAGTGTGAGGCTCCCACAGGTCAGACACCTGGAGAGGAGTCTTGGTAAGGGTTCATATGCAAGTCATGTCTGACAGGGCCAGCAGGGAGGCTAGAACAGAGTGACAGGAGCTGACCTCTGCAGATCTGTGGAAGCCAGGCTCTGGGTGGCTGCTGTTTGTGGGCTGTCTCTGCTCCCACAGGGCCTCTGAGCATGGGTGCTGGTATTCCCGTCACTATTTATAGATGAGAAAAGCAAGGCAGCCCATTTCTAGGCCACTCTGCTCTGTTGCCTTCCAAACCTGGGTGGGGTTGACATTTTCAAGGCAGTCATGAAATAAAAAAAATTGCGAGAGCAAATAATGAAGAGGCACAGGCATTGATTGAGGGCCTGCTGTATACACAGGAGCAAGCCAGGGGTCAGTGGGTACCAGACTGCGTCAGAAATGCATCTCTTTCATTAGGGAGCTGGCACCTTAGCGAGACGCTGCCTCTTTTGCGTTTGTGGAGAACTCACAACTTTTTAGTGCTTTCACCCGGTTTTCTGGCTTGAGGAAGAGCCAGGGCAGAAGACGGAGAAAAGGTGGTCGGCCCTGCATCTCTGAGGACACTGCAAGTCAGCTCTTGCTGGTCAGAGCTGAGGGATGGTTGTTGCTGCACATTTGAGGTGCAGAAACGGGTACCTGGAACGTGGGACCCAGGGAAGAAAGCAGGACCTAATTCGTTGAAAACTCTGGCTCTGAATCCCTGTGTGGGTCATTTTTATATCAAATGTTGATCTCAAAACTACAGCTGTCCACATACAATGGCACAAGAAGGGTGATGAAGACAAGACATGTCTGTACAGTTTGGCCCAAAGAGAATTTTAAAATTCTTTTTTTATTTTTGTATTCACATGTGTAGTAAAATAAACCTTACACCAAAGAGTGCCTTCTGGATGATTCCACTTACGTGCAGTTCCAGAACTGGCAAAACTAACCTGTGGAGAAAATAAATGAGAAAAGCTGTTGCTTCTGGGGAGTGAGGAGGGCCAAGGATTGGCTGGGCCTTGGCCCCGGGAACTTGTGGGGAGACAGGAATGTGCTGAAAGGCATGGGGTGTGGGCTGCACAGATGTTTTCATCTGTCAAAATGGAACAGCTCAGATTTGAGCCTTTCGATGGAAGTGAATTTGCCACCATCCCCAAAAAAGACATGTAAAAAACTGAATGGAAGGCCAGGGGAGGAGTGAATGGAGGAAAAGAGGAGGCAGAATGTTGGTAATCGTTAAGGCTGAGTGGCTGGTGTTTTACTATACTATTCTGTTTGCTTTGGATTTGTTTGGAGCTGTCCATAATAAAAAGATTTTTAAAGAAAGAGCATACCAAATAATCTCTGTTAATTCTTCCATGAATCCAGCCTGTTTGCTGTCCTGGGAAAAACCAAACTCTCTGGGCACTGGGGATGGTCCCAGCACCCCGGCCATGATTTGGGCTTGCTTCCTTTCTGCTGTTTGGTGGCCATGAATTTTGAACTTTGGCTTCCTCATACTGGCACCTGCCACCACCCCTGTCCTTTGTCCCCTATCTTTTTGCTGTCCCTATGATCTGGGAATAGGCCCTCCCCTTCTGTGGGACTTTGACCATCCCACTCCACCCATGACTAGTGCCTTCTTATCTCTGACTCCTCGGGGCCTCTGTGATTCCAAGTCATTCTTGGCTGTGAGTGAATCCACAAAAGGTGAAGTCACTTGGGTCTCATTTCCTTTCCGCCACCTGGGTGCCTTTGCTCAGAGATACAAGGTCTGTGAATTGGAGGGGCACCGTCCGCTTGTCCCCATGCAGCTGTAAACGTATGTGCTGTGTGAGTCCATTTATATGAGCTCCCAAACAGGCAGAACACATCTGCAGTACCAGTGGGGAGGAGGGAAGGGGTAGAAACTGGGAAGAGGCACACTGGCTTCCGGGAGGCAGGTAATGCTCTGTTTTTTGACCTGGGTGGTGGTTGCCCAGATGTGTTCACTTCTGGTAATTCCTTGAGGCGTACACGCATGACCTGTGCACTTTTATCTATGTATGTCACATTGTATTCTTTTTTTTATCCTCACCCGAGGACATTTTTCCATTTCAGATAGAGAGGAAGGGAGGGAGAGAGAGGAAGAGAGAGAGAGAAAGAAACATTGACACGAAAGGAACACATCGAGTGGCTGCCTCCTGCATGGCCAACCAGGGCCGGGGACAAATTACAACCGAGGTACATGCCCTTAGCGGGAACCGAACCCAGGTCTCTCTGGACCGCAGGCTGACGCTCCAACCACTGAGCCAAACTGGCCAGGGCTGTATGTTACATTTTAATTAAAAAGTAAACTAGCCTTGTCTGGTTTTGCTCAGTGGTGAAAGCATTGGCCTGCAGACCAAAGGGTCGCCAGTTCGATTCCTGGTCAAGGGCATGTTCCTGGGGTGCAAGTTTGATCCCCGGCACCCGTGGGGGTCGTGCCGGAGGCAACCAATCGGTGTGTCTCTCTCATATCGATGTTTCTCTCTCTCTCTTCCTCCCTCCCTTCCACTCTATCTAAAAAGCAATGGAAAAATATCCTCGGGTGAGGATTAAAAAAAGAAGAAGTAAACTAGAGGTCTGTAAAAGGCTTTGAAAAACAGTCACATTTCACATTTAAAAATTCAAATTTGTAGATTTTTTTTAAAAATTGGAAGACGTGGCCCTACCTGGTTTAGCTCAGTGGTTAGAGCATCAGCCTGTGGACCAAAGAGTCTTGGGTTTGATTCCTGGTCAAGGGCACACACATCTCGATTGCAGTTCGATCCCCAGCCCTGGTCCGGGTCGTGTGGGAGGCAACCAATCGATGTGTCTCTCTCACATCAATGTTTCTCTCTCTCCCTCTCTCCTGGCCGAGCCAGGGCTGTGCCAGGACCTCTGACTCTAAGCTCCAGGAACTTTGCACCATAGTCCTCTGAGATCCAGAGCCTTTGCTGGGTGGCAGGCAAAGGCTCCCTCCCACGCTATCTGAAAATCAAGGGGAAAATATCCTCGAGTGAGGATTAAAAACATTTTTTTTTTTTGGACGATCTTATCGCAGAGTCTGAATTCTTCCCATGGAGCGGCAGTTGGCTGGATCATTGTGGGGACTGTCCCCCATTCCTCATGACCCCCTCTACTCATAGGATGTTTCTGTCTGTGTACCTTCCAGCATGAGTTCCTCAAAGTGCCTGGCATGTGGGTGATACCTGGGAACCCCGTGCAGATTTTCCTCCAGGTCTTCTACAAGGAATTCGGGCTGGGGGGCTCAGTGCCTGGCTCAGTGGCTGTCTTGTAGGAATACCTTTTGACAGGGGTTTGAAGTCCTGGGGCACTCGGGTCCTGTGTGGGAAACCATTCCAGCTGAATCAGTTCTGCTCTGGCTGAGGAAACGGGGGTTCGCGTATGATCCGTTCACAGCAGGTAAAAGTGACGAGAAGTTGCCCTAGTTGTACCTAGGTGTTTGGTTCTGTAATTTCCTATTTGTGTGTTCTATTTTGACGAAACGAGACATAACCATACTAGTTAATGCTTGGTACTCAGTTGTTCCTTTTAAAAATGCACATATGCCCTGGACAGTTCGGCTCAGCGGTTAGAGCGTCGGCCCGCAGACCAGTGAGTCGCGGGTTTGATTCCGGTCAAGGGCACGTACCTCGGTTGTGGTTCGTCCCCGGCCCTGGTCCGGTTGTGCGGGAGGCAGCCAGTTGATGTGGCTCTATCACATCGATATTTCTCTCTGTCTCTCCTTCCCTCCCTCCCACTCTATCTGATGATAAATAGAAAAATATCCTCGGGTGAGGAATTAAAAAAAAAAAAAAAGCGCATATGATTGGAAACATTTTTTCTTAGTTAATGAGTGAGGAAAGACTAACTTTTTGTGTGGTGAACCGTCAACATTCTTCTCGAAGCAGCTCATACTAACACGAGCCACATGCCCCAGGGGAGCTCTGTTGATAATGCCATCTTTACAAATCCAGGCCTACAGAGGGGCTGTGAGCACCACCCCCTCCTTCCCTCCATCTGAATGTGTCCTCTGCTTTCTTAAGGAGACTTTAAAAAAAAAAAAAGAACACACACAAAGAAAGAGAGAGAGAGAGAGAGAGAGAGAGAGAGAGAGAGAGAGAGAGAGAAGAAAGAAAGAAAGAAAGAAAGAAAGAAAGAAAGAAAGAAAGAAAGAAAGAAAAGGAAAAGAAAACTCAAAGGCCAGCCATAAAAAGACAGCTTTATTTGTATACTCCTCATCAGATGAATGGATGGTAGTGCCTCAGTTATAGCTTTATGACCTTAACTGCCCAGCTCCCCATAGACAAGGTTAGACGTTTTATGTGCTTTTCCACTCATTAACCTTTTTGAAAATCTTATATGCACACAGAGCCAAGTAAATAGCCCTAAACTTCTGTGCAGTTGGTGCGATCGCTGAAAGTACTAAAATTCAGGCACATTTGCTAGCTGGGTTCCGTGCCCGTACTTAAGGAATACCAGCCATGGGTGGGACCCTAGGAACGTGGGCTCCAAGGCAGCATCCAGGCCTCACCATTCATTCATTCCCAGGAAGAGCACCACGCACAGGCTGCTCCCACCCAGCGAAGGCTCTGGGTCTCAGAGGAATGTGGTGGAAAGTTCCGGGAGCTTAGAGTCAGTGGTCCTGGCACAGCCCTGGCTCTGCTGGTGCCCGGCACTGACCACGCTGGGTGAGGCCCTGTGCATGTTTTCATCTCACCCTCACCCTCGCCTGCTGGAATAGGTGCTGTGTTATCTCCACTTTACAGGCAGGAAACAGGCTCTGAAAGGTTAAGGGGCTTAGTTGGGATCAGGTTGTTTGTGAGGGGTGGAGCCCACATGCACACCTGGTCCTGCCTTGCAGCCGAGTCCTTCCCTGTATTGGTCTGCTCAGGCTTTGCTCACAAAAGACCACAGGCTGGGCGGCTGAAGCAGTGGAAACATACTTTCCCACAGTTCTGGAGGCTGGAAGTCCAACATCAAGGTGCTGGCAAGGTTGACTTTCTCTGAGGCCTCTTTCATTGGCTCGTAGATGACTGCCCTCTCCCTGAGTCTTGTCATGGTCTCTTCTCTGTGCGAGGGCGTCTCTGATGTCTCCGGCTGTGACCCTTTCCTCTTTTTTAAATTTTACTGAGTTTTAGAGAGAGAGGTTTTAGAGAGAGAGGAACATCATGTGAAAGAGAAACGTGGATCGGCTGCCTCCTGCACGCCCCCTACTGGGGATCGAGCCCAAAACCGGGGCATGTGCCCTGACCTGGAATTGAACTGATGACCTTTTGGTGCACAGGACCATCTTCAACCAACTGAGCCACACTGGCCAGGGTGACCTTTCTCTTTATCAGGACACAGTCAGATAGGATTAGGGCCCACCCTAATTAACTCATTTAACTTAATTACATCTTCAAAAGCTTTATCTCCAAACACAGCTACACTCTGCGGCCCTGGAGCTTAGGGCTCCAACTTATGAATTTTGGGGGGACACAGTTCAGCCCATAACATTCCCTTGTCACTTAACCCCCATAAAGCTCATCCTCCTCTGTGAGTGAGCATGCTACCTGGAATGAGGCCACCTCTGTCACCGGGCGTGTTTTGTCGGTGAATCCTGGGACCAAGCCCTGTTAAATCTGTCATTTCATATCATCCTCAAACATTCTTACCAGGTAAGAAATTTCCTGACACCAAACTCGACCCTAGCTGAGTAACAGAGGTGGGACTCTCAGCCCTGGAACCCCTGCCTTCAGCCGTGGCCTCACGGGGTGCGTTGCGACATCCAGACCGTTCTTTCGGAGCTGGAAAGGGCTCCACAGAGAACGGAGCCCAGTCCTTAGGGGACTGGCAGTTAGGGAAGCTCCCTGTGGGCCGCGTAGCCTGCACCTGCCTGACTGCAAACTGAGCCACATACCTGAGTTGCAGGATGGGTGGGGGCAGTCGTCCACTCCAAGTTAGTTCTTTGGCTTCAGGTCTCTTGGCTGGGTTTTCTGGGAATTTGTTGCATGTTTATTTATGTGGAGTTCCTCGCTTTCAGAGTTGCACAGGGGGGGATCTGAAGTCTGGCTGCAAAAAGTAATTTGGCAATTTATTTTCAGGACTGCCCTTCTCCCAGCAACTCGTTTTAAACTCAGCCTCTGGCACCAAGACATCCATCATTTTAATTGCATGTTACCGTTTAGCCAGGCACAAATTTGTTTCATTTTCTTTTTCCTTTCTTCCATGGTTTGCGGTGGGTTTGTTTTTTTTTTCCTGGTCCACCATTTAAGAAAGCCAGAAATTCTTCCCCAAACCGAGCACTTTTTATGGTCAAAGAGTTGTTAACACTGAGATTTCTGTGGTTTTGTTTTTGTTTGCTTTTTTTGGTGCTGCAGATCTGGTTCTTGACCTTTCAGATGTGGAAACGCTAGGCTTGGCGTTTCCTTGCCTGTTCAGGTGACGCCCGTCGTGCCTTTGTCTCGAGATAATTCTAAGAAAGAAAATGCTGTTGGTCTCAGGGTCAGAGGCTCGTGTTCTATTCCTGGCTATGCCGTGGCTTCCCGGCAGCGTGACCTGCCTCCGGCCTCCTTGTACCCATCTGTAAAATGAGGTACTTGAATGTGCTCATTTCTAGAACGTTCCTGCATTCTTACTGGTCACGTGGTTGTCCAGTAGGGCCCCGTACCCAGCCCTGGTCACTGTGGCTGCCTGAGGATGTCCCCTGAGGAGCTTGTCCTGTTCTGTATCCAGTGTTTGTACTCTGCTGATTATGGTACTTTAGTTCAAGGTTAAAAATCAATCCTGTGTCCCTCAGAAATGTTCGCGGAGATAAAAATCATTGTTTCCATGACATTAGATAGGGTAGAATATTAACTTCGGGATCCAACGCTTAAAAAATTTTAGCTTTCATTGCTACACATTCTTTCTTGCTGTAAGACTACATTGCTTGTGTCTGAAGTGGGGACCGAGGAGAGGAGAGCAGCCCTTTATAAGCTGCACCAGGGCCGGGGTAGGGATGAAACGCGACGAGGGCCATAGGGAGCTTTTAAGTTGGATCCCGACAGAGTCTGTGTGTTGTGTTTTGTGTTCGTGACATGGGAGAAAATTAGTTGTTGACAGATGGGAGTCGTTTCTCCCTTTGGTAACCCACAGCGCCTTCCCGGTCACCGTGGACTTGGACTCCTCTTCCCATCTAGTGGCTTGGATTCTGCAAGGCAAGGCCCAGGCCAGACTGACACCCTCCACCCCCCAACCCCTTTGCAGTTTGGGAGGGTTTTTTCAAGTTTTTACTTGGGAAATTTTCAAGTTTACAAAGTAGAATAGTGTGACGAAACTGTCATGTATACAATACCCCTTTGTTGTTATTTTTCTGGAGTATATTAAAGCAACTCTCAGACAGCTTGTCATGTAACCTGTTAATACTTAAATGGGTGTCTTTTCTATATAAATACACGCATACATTGTCATACTCAACAGAATGAACGAGGATTCCTTAATGTCATCTAATACCAAGTTCATGTTTCCTTTTCCCCAGTCATCTCAAAAACCTTTCCACGATTGGTTTGTTTGAATTAGGAGCCAGCTACAGATCACACTTTACATTTGGTAAATCATGTCTCAAGTCTTATTTATTTTTTATCCTCACCCGAGGACATTTTTCCCCCCATTTTTTTGTTCAGTTAGAGTGGGAGGGAGAGAGAGAGAAACATCGATGCAAAAGGGACATCAAGTGGCTGCCTCCTGCAGGAACCCAACCAGGGCCGGGGACAAATTGCAACCGAGGTACGTGCCCTTGACCAGAATCGAACCTTCGACTCATTGGTCCGTGGGTTGACGCTCTAACTGCTGAGCCAAACCGGCCAGGGCTCAAGTCTCTTTTAATCCATAACACTGCCCTCCTCTCTTTTCAGTGCAATTTATTGAGTTCGTAATATGTGGTTGGTGGATGTAGAGTATAGCAGCCTCAGATATTCCAACCCTGGGTTTTAATGTCTTTCTCCTAAACAGAATTAGTGAGTGGCCTCTGAAGAAGAGTGTTTTGGTTTGTTTATCCTTTTGTTTTTTTTGGTGAGAATTTGTATGTTTAATATTCTACTTTCTTATCTCAAGCAGGTGACACTGAAATTAGTATTGCAGTGTGAGGATTTCCTAAGAAACATTTTTTACAGTAATGAAAAACATGTATGCACACACATATGCCGTGCACACATGCTGTATCTGTGTATATGTATGGTTTTCATTCTGGTTATAAGTGTTGCATAACAAACTCCCCCAATGCTTAGTGGCTTAAAACAACCACCATTTTTCATAGCTCCTGGATTCTGTTGGTGAAGAATTTGGATGGGGCTCAGCAGGGAGATTCTTCTGTTCCTCATGGCATTGACCAAGGTCACCCAGGGGCACTCATTTGGAAGATGGACTAGTGTGGAGGGTCCAAGGTCGCTGGTCCACATGCTGTGCACCTGGCAGCAATGACTGGAAGGCTGGGCTCAGCTGGGACAGTTGATTGGAACATCTGCTCATGCCTGGCCTCTTCAGCATGGTAGTCTCTGGGGAGTTGGACTTTTAAAAACAAATGTTTTTATTGATCTTTTTTTAGAGAGAGAAGAAGGGAAAAGGAGAAGGAGAGGGAGAGAAACATTGATGTGAGGAAAGAAACATCGATCGGCTGCCTCCTGCACACCCCCTACTGGGGATCGAGCCTGCAACCCAGGCATGTGTCCTGACCGGGAATTGAACCAGTGGTCACTGGGATGTTGGTCAGTCCACTGAACCACACCGGCCGGGCGGGAGTTGGACTTTTTTTTTATCCTCACCCAAGGACATTTTTGCATTTATCTTCAGATAGAGCGGGAGGGAGAGAGGGGGGAAGAGAGAGAGAGAAACATCGATGTGAGAGAGACACATCGAGTGGTTGCCACCCACACGACCCCAACCTCGGCCGGGGACAAACCACAACTGAGGCACGTGCCCTTAGCGGGAACTGAACCCGGGCCTCTCTGGACCTCGGGCCAACACTCTAACCGCTGAGCCAAACTGGCCAGGGCAAGGGCTTTGGACTTTTTATGTGCTGCCTGACTCTACCCCCAGAGCAGGCATCCCGAGAGAACGGTCACCTTGTCTTGGAAATCAGAATACTATATTTTATTTGGTTAAAGCCTATTCTCCAGATTCAGGGGAGAAGTGCAGAGACCTTGCAGCCAGGTTTGTTAGCACCACAGTCTAAAAGAAATAACCCTAAAACTAACACTTAGGTACTTACCACCTGGGACCATTAAAATTTTTTTTTTAATTTATTTTTTGTTTTTCAATTATAGTTGACATTCAGTATTATTTTACATTAGTTTCGGTGTATAGCTTAGTGGTCAGACATTTATATAATTTATGCAGTGATCCCCCTGATAAATCTAGTACCCACCTGACACCATGCATAGTTATTACAATATTATTGACTATATTCCCTGTGCTGTACTTGACATCCTGTGACTAATTTGTAACTGCCAATTTGTAACACCTGGGACCCTTAAGTCCCCATGTACTTGCCTGTCTTTCGAGGTAAGTGGAGGCCACTGGGGTGGGAAACACCTACCTTAAGAGGTTATTCAGGGCAGTCTCTTGAATGTTCCCATTCTCCAGGGTTGGAGTGGACTCAGTGGGCAGAGAGCACTGTGACAGGTTACATGACTCACCTTGCCTAGTCATAAGGGTGACTTGGAGGGGCTTCCAATCTGGAACTCTAAGAGGAATTTGTCCAGGGGACCTTTGTGTTAGGGGGGTGTTGGATAGCCTATTAATGTCCCTGTCAGTAGGGGTAGTATATTAAAATGTGCCTGATAGCAGTATCACCAAAAAATTGAGTATCCGACACGTGCTGTTTGATGTTTCCTATTGAGAGGGGGAGGCATAACGTTGGACGTGTTGGGTGAAACCAGTTTTCAGGGCAGCCAGGATCAAGTAGAGTCAGGTGTCTGGACGTCATTCAGCGTCCTGGGGAATACATGGGAAGCCCTCCCCCCCTTAGACTCACGGTTGAACCCCTTGTGTTAGGCGTGCTTGGAAGGAGCTAGATGGAGACAGAAATTGAGGTCCTAGGAGATGTTAGATATTCCACGTAGATTGAAAGAGGGTTCATAGGCTCGTGACCAATGGGTCGTTTCACTCTCACAGCAGCCCTGTGAGGGAGGGCTGTTAAAGGACAAATGAGAGCTTTGAGTCTCTGCAGAGATGTAACTACAGCTTGTCCCGAAGACGGTGTATCAGGCTGGAACAGAGGCTGATCGATAGTCAATCAATAACACAACACGAAGTGTCGGTGATTTAAAGTGATCTCTCCGTTAGTTGAAGGCGATGTGGCTGTGTTCTGTGGTGCAGTGGTTAGCCCTAAAACGTGCCCGCCTGGACCTCCTACAGCACACCGCAAGCCCCTTGCCCATGGTGCCCCTGGTTGTTGGGGGAACGGACCACCAGGTGCCTCACACACCACAAGGACCGCCACTTTTCTTCTAAGGTTGTTCTTACTTCCTTGTTAATCAAAATTAAGGGCAGTTGTCTTGCTGCTTCCTCTGATTGCCAAGAGATTGTTAGCCAGGCAAGTCAGGAAATTAATAACATGTGCTCTGTTTCACCAGAATTGAATTTCCAGGAGCCACTCAGACTGTTGATGTCCTCCTCACTACAGTGTCTTGGTTTCTGTGTCAGTTTGTGAGCAAATAATTGACTCTCCATTCTGCCGCCACTGTCCTGCCTTCTCCAAACGAAGCGGAAATTGCTCCCCACCGTGAGCTCTGTTTCTATGGGGCCACCTGGCCTTGTGTCCCAGCTGTAGCTCAGACCGAGCATGAAGTAGGGGCTCAGGAGCTGTGTGCTGGATTAAGAAAATTTTCTTGTCTGCAGGACAGGTTGCACGTGCTTGGACCCAACGAGTCAGATGGGTTGACTAGAGAAGCGGTGGGATGAGCTAGAAAGAACTCTGGCCTAAGAATCAGAAAGGCTGGGTCCTGATTCCAGCTCTACTACTTATAAGCAGTATGAACTTGGTCACACGAGTCTTTTGAAGCTAAGTCTCCTAGGTCTCTGCAGAATGCGGTCTGGAACCTGGATAAGCATGGAGGTGCTCTTCAATGGGAGGCGGGATGTATGAGCTGGACAGCTTGGCCTTACATCCAGCAGGTTATGGGTACTTCTGCACGGTCTTGGCATCATTACCTTCCAGTGCCGAGTCACCAAACCTTGCTGATGGCTGAGATGGTATGGCAGTCCCCCTTATCCACGGGGAATATATTCCAAGACCCCCAGCGGACTCTGAAACTGCAGATAGTACCGAACCTAGATATACTATGTTTTTTTTCCTGTATATACAGACCTCTGATAAAGTTTAGTTATTATAAACTAGGCACAGTAAGAGGTTAACAGTAATAACTGGTAAATTAGAACAATTGTAACAATATAGTGCAATTAAAGTTATGTGAATATGGTCACTCGGTTCAGGGGTCCCTGCTGAAGTCTCTGTGTGGATTCTAGGTTCAGTGCTGTCTGGTACAACATGTTGCTGACCATTAGAACACCTGTTCTGTTGGTTTCCATCCACACATTTAATACCTTTCCCATCTTAACACCGTGTATGGAGGCTGTAACTTTTGCAGTGTAAGGTGCGACAGCGAAACTAACACATTTCTTTTTCTTTTCCCCCTAATTTCATGGATGGAAGATGCAGTCTTATCATAGAGCTGAGCAACCTCAGCATCAGATTATTTTTTTGTTTCCTTAAGTCGAGAACTTCCACCTTTTCAGTTCAGGGACGCTTTTTACGGCTTCTCTCTGGCACATCCGAGTGGCTCTTGTGCTTTGCGTCCATATGATGTGAAATCAGGGTGACCTGGGCACAGGCACTGCGATACTGTGACAGTCAGTCTGGTAACTGGGACGGCTGCCACATGACTACCAGGCAGGGGTCATGGACTGTGTAGATCCGATGGGCAAAGGGATGAGTCACGTCCCAGGAGGGACGGAGCCGGACCACTCGAGATTTTGTCACGCTACTCAGAAAGGCATGCAGTTGAAAAGTTGTGAGTTATTTCTGCAAGTTTCCATTTACTATTTTGGGCTGCAGTTGACTGCGGATAACCGAAACCATAGAAAGGGAAATCACGGACAAAGGGGGGGGGGTACTGTATTTCTCACTCACGATGAAATTTCAAGGTAACTTTATTTGCTCATTTCAGATACTGGTGTTGATGACATCCTGGAGTAAACAGTTTATATTTGTTTACGATGACTTAGTAGTGAAGGCAGTGGGGACAGGGACCCCCAGGCTCCTTCGTGTATGTAATTGCTGGTGTCCTACTAAGGCCCATAGAAAACTAGCAAGTTATCAACTTGTGAGAGGGGGGGTAGGGAGCTGGTGACTACCCATGGAAGTCGGCACTCCTTAGAAACACTTGAAACCGGCCTGAGGCCGGTGCCTTCTGGGAACTGCTGACCAGGAAGCCAACTGATGATCCCAGGTGGAGTTCCAAGGTTATTAAACTAGGGGTGTTGAGAACTTACAAAAAACTTACACTTTGGTTCTCTAGGCTAGAGAACCAAAGTGTGTTTACAAAAATCCCCCTTCTACTTTCGCTTCAGTTTTTCTTTGAATGGGATTGCCAGACTGCTATAGATCCTGGACTTCTGAACCTTGATTTTTGTGAAGCGTTTGGCAAAGAGCACATTTTGTTATTCCTGTGGACAAGTGAGAGAAATAAATGAAATTAATATTAATTCCTTTGTGTATCTAGGAGGCCACAGTTTACAGCGCATGCTCATTTGCTTTCTTGCTCTTTTATTAATGCAATGACTTAGCGAGGTTGTCAGGGCAGATGAGAGAACCCCACTTTTCAGATGAAGAGTCTGAGACTCGGGGTGTTGCCAGAGATGATGGTCATATTGCTAGAGAAGAGGTGGAACTGGTTTTCCAACCCAACATTTGCCTCTGAGCCCCACGGCGTGGTGCCACTGTGGTGCAGTTGTGAGTTTTTATAACCAGGTTGAGGCCACCACCAGACGGGCGGCTGTGGTACTGTGGAACCAAAGACAGACACCACCACCCGGTCACCATCCCTCCACCCGCCCCCGCGTATCAGATTTCCCACATGTTGTAAAACTGGGATCCACAGCTGATACATGGGGTAACAGTCTGGGACTCATAATGTTCTTAATAGGATATATCATGGGTCAGTTTAAATTTAGATGAAAAAAATTTTTTTTAATTCTCATTGGAGGATATTTTTGCATTTGTCTTCAGATAGAGTGGGAGGGAGAAAGGGAGGAAGAGAGAGAGAGAGAGAAACGTCGATGTGAGAGAGAGACATCGATTGGTTGCCTCCCGCATGACCCCAGCTGGTGCTGGGGACCGAACTGCAACCAAGGTACGTGCCCTTGGCGGGAATCGAACCCGGAACTCTTTGGTCCACGGGCTGACACTTTAACCGCTGAGCCAAACCGGCCAGGGCTAAATTAGATGAAATTTAATTGGAACAAATGCAAAAGCCTGCAGTTGGGTTTAGAAACCATCACACGGTCATTTTAGTTCTTTTGTAACCCATATATAAACACCCAGAACTTGATAATACTGTGTGTATAAGGTGTGGTGTTTTCATTAGCCACGAGGGAAGGCCACATGTGGTATAGTTTCCAGACACCCACGTTCTAGTCTGCATTAGAACATGGGGGTCCGAAAGGGCAGACGGAAGTACCTGGGCTCTGCACCCACGTCCCAGCTTTCCCTAGAGAATTCCTGGCGGAGATGGACCAGGAAGATCAGACTTCTGAAAAGCAGGTCCTTTGAAGACCGTTGTGGGAACTGAGGATACTCCTTAATCTGTATCAGTGGTCATGTTTATTGACATTCAGAGTATCAGACAGCCCAGAAGCGAAGAGGAACACGACAGGGTGTCGCCAATGAGAAGTTTAATAATGACACCCGTTACTTGAAGCTGGCCGTGGGGATTGGCTTGCTGCAGGTGGGGATAGGAATGGGGATGTAGGCAAAGGAACAAAGCCATAGGGGTGTGGCGTCACGTTGGGGAACACGGTCGGGTGCTTGACTGAAGCCAGGGTGGCTGTGGGGTGGTAAGACGCGTGTTGGGTTGGGCGCTGCTGGTTGTGCAGAGTCCCCGGCACCAGGGGGAGGAGCCTGCACTGCATCCTCCCTCCGGCGGATGTTCTTGTGCAGAAAGGGACGAGCTGAGGGCTCTGTTGTGTGAGGACCATTCTGGCAAACAGGGCGAAGATGGTTTTCGGAGGGAGACACTAGAGGCAGGGAGGGAGCCTGGGGCCATTCGGAACTGGTGCTGTGGTCCATGTGGGGTGATGTGGCCTGAGCTGTGATAGAGATGGAAGGGAGAGCCCTTCTGAAGACGGGTGCAGAGGCACCTGCCATCTGATGGATGAGGAGCAGGTGCACACAGACGAGCCTTGTGCACCTGCAGGAGATGGTCCTGAAATCCTTTCATGCCCCGATGTCGTGCTTTCCATTTTAGTTCACAACCAGGAGGTATACGCTCGGCTGGCACACGCCCCACAGCCCATGTCCTCCTTTCAGACCTGCCTGTGAAGCCTGGCTCTTATGCTCTTGAGACTAATGAGACCTGGATGGATTGGCTTCAGTCTCCTTTGTTCTTCCAGGACCTGTGACACCGCACTTGGGTCAGGTTGCAGCAAGACATTGCCAAGTTGCCTGTTATCTAAGAGGGTCAGGAGAGTTAATTTATTGGGGGAGGCAGTTAAGACATCAGCTATCCAGCAGTCTTGCTTATCAGAAGCATGGCTGGGAACCTCCGACTGACTGCCCAGCAAAGATAGCAGGATGTCCATACTTTCCCTGCTGGCTGCCTGCCTGACCCAGTCTTCAGCTGGCAACTCTGTACTCCTATTTTACACATGATTTTAATGGGTTCGGTTATTTTTAGCTGCTGTCAGATCTGAAGGAGCTGCTACAGAGAGACACACCGACTCAAAACCACTGGTTGTTGGTCCTCGTGAAAAGTGATGGGTAGAGATGGGAGGAAGAAAAACGAGGCGACATGGATGCGAGACTCCAGGGTAGCTCTCCACCCTGCTGTGTTTAGGGACTGCTCGCTCTGTGTGTCTTAAAGTCAGTGGAGCGCCCTGGTCAGTTTGACTCAGCGGTTAGAGCGTCGGCCCGCGGACCGAAGAGTCCCGGGTTCGGTTCCTGCTAAGGGCACGCACCTCGGTTGCAGTTTGTCCCCGGCCCCAGTTGGGGTCGTGTGGGTGGCAGCCAGTTGATGTGTTTCTCTCACATCGATGTTTCTCTCTCTCTCTCTCCCCTCTCTCCCTCCCGCTCTATCTGAAGATAAATGCAAAAATGTCCTCGGGTGAGGATAAAAAAAATTTTTAAAAAGTCGATGGAGCATCATGGGATTCCAGAATGGAATGGACTTAGTGAGGTTTTAGGTTGTATCGATTCTGCTCAGGAAGGCAGGGAGATAGTGGCATTGCTGCCTCTGGTTTGGATGACTTTGCTTTCCGGGAAGGACTTACTTGGTGAGGGCTTCCTGTAGCTACTCCCTTCCAGACTCTGAGCCCAGCGTACGCCAACACCTAGAATAACGGCTGGCATTCGGTGAGCAATTGGTAAATATTTGTTGGATGAATGGATTCATCACGGAGGGGGAGACCTAGTTGACAGTGAGCTGACAAGGCGTGCCTTCTAGTCTTGTCACATTCACGGATCTGCTATTGTAACCACTAGACAGCACTTCGCGTAACAGCCACAGACTGTGTTTAGGTAAATAGCCCTGGAAGTGCAGCACAGTTCCCTGGGTGCTTGTTCCTGGAATACTTAATTTAAAAAGATTTTAATGAGTGTCTTCCCGTTTTTAGGCCCCTGCTTGTGAAATAACAGACTGTTGTCTGTGCGTGGCCCATCCGGAAGGGCTGCTTCTTGGCCCCCAACCCCACACACATCCCCTGTTCACCTGTCCATCCATCTTTCCATCCTGCCTTCCATCCTTCCATCCATACAACAGACATTTATGGACACGGTGCTTTGGGATGGAGGGCGGGGGGTGGTGCTCAGATGAACGTAGCTGGTCCTGCCCTCAGGGAGTGCTCAGTCTGAAGTTAGTAACACAGGAGCCCTGTGAAAGGGTGTGTGATAAAGGCACGTGCCTGCTTGTGGGAACACAGAGGAGGGGGCACCTACTGCCCTGGGCGGGCAGGGGAGCTGCTGAAGGAGGGGATATTTGGGCTGCGCCTGAAATGACTTTGTGGGCTTCTAGGGGCTGCCCCGGGTGGGATATCCTGGCCGGCAGTGCAGACGAGTTATCTGGAGCCACTCTGCAGGCCGGAAGCAGTGAGAGATGGTGGGTTCAAGTGCTGCGGCCCTGAGCCCCCTGTCTTTGCTCCTTTCCCCTACCCCATTGGGACCTCTGTTCTGAGGATCCCTCTATTCCAGCCCTCATCGTTTTACCAGCTTCTTTTTAGAGCTGGAAAGGGCCATTGGGAATTCTCTCTTCCAGCAGAAGAGACCAAAGAGCATACTTGGTGAAGGGAGCTCAGTGGGGGGAAGTGTTTCTAAGTGAGTAAAAATGGCATTTCCTACCCACCGGACCCTCTGCCCGCCACCTCTAAGTCCAGCGGAGGAGCCTGTCAGGCCCAGCAGAAGGCACTCACCACCCCTGGAAAGGTTCTTTCCTCGACCTCTACCTTGAGCTCTTCCTAAATTAGATCCATTTTAGAAAAACATCAGAAAAGTGAGATTTGGAATGACCTTGACACAGACTTGGGCTAACCTCCCTCACTGGCCATATGCAGAACTCTGTTTTCTCAGGTCACACTCTGTGTTAAAATTACATACCTGGATGGCGAGCCCTGAATCAAATAGACCCAGGTGGGGAGGAGGTTGGCTGTGGGGCCAGTTGCCTTTGGGTGGCCTTGTATATTCAGGGTGCCATGTCCAGTTTACAGCTGCAGGAGAAGCCCTGGGTGGCCACATGGATTTGGGGGAATTATGAATGGTTTCAGGTCACAGTTAGTGGTGCATCTGGGACTAGAGCACGGGTCTCTTGCTCCCTCCCAGCCCAATTCTTGTTGCTATGTCTGGCCACTCAAGCTATACTCTCACTAGTTTTGTCCCAAGGAAACCTGCTAATGAGTCATGGGCACCGTGATAGTAAGTGTTGCATAGGCCCAATAGCACCAGATCGTAATAGGAAACAATAGAAGGTGAATTGTTGTGGGCAAGGAGGAAGAGTGCCAGAATGGTGATTTGTTTGTTTTTTTTTTAATTGCATTTGCTATCTAACAACTGCTAAAGGATCAGTGTGAAAACTTGGGAGGAAAACCATCCATAGTGCCCCCATCCGAACACAGCTGTTGTAGTTTTTGCAGATTTCCTGTTTTGAGCGAGCAACCCGCGAACAACGCTGCATGTTTTTGTGTAGTTGGAGTCACAGCTGCTTCTTCCTCTCCAGTCTCCGTATCAAATGTTGCCATGAGACGTTTCCTTATTTCTATCGCATCTTCGTACTTTTCTTTTATAGCGGCTGACCGGTATTGAGGGGTTTTGGTGGCCCCAGTTCTGTGTCCTTGTGTTGGAGTGCGGTTGTTTCCTCTTCTTTGCCCCCCACTCCCTTATTTCTCCGAGAACGCGGTGGAGACCTTCTTTGCACATCGAGCCAGCTGCTCTGTCAGATTGTTGATTGCAGAGGAGTATTTCCAGGGACTTTGTTTTGATTTTTGTTTCTACTTTTTGTTGTTATTTCGTATAACACAATTACGGACGTACAAATAAAACAGAGGTACCACCACCCAGGTCAACAGCTGGAACCCTGCCCAACAGCCGGCAGTCCACCCTGGGCCCCACCCAGTCACATCCCCACCTGGGCCCCGCCCAGTCACATCCCCTCCCAGTCACATCCCCACCTGGCTCCAAGAGCAACAACTACCCTGCCTTATTATAATCACTTCTTTACTCTCTATATTTTATCACCCAAGTGTGCATTCCTGAACATTGCAGTTCAGTTTTGCCTTAAAAAAAGATGTCGTGCCCAGCCAGTGTGGCTTGGTGGGTTGAGCGTCATCCCATGGACTGAGGTCCCAGTTTGATTCCAGGTCAGGGCACATGCCCGGGTGGCGGCTCGATCGCCAGTGGGGGCCGTGCAGGAGGCAGCCGATCGATGTTTCTCTCTCACATCGATGTTTTTATCTTTCTCTCTCTAAAAAAATCAATAAAAACATATTTTTAAAAAGTAAAAAAAAAAGTCTTTTAACTCTCTTTTAATCTGTAGGTGTCCCCTTCATCTCTTCTTTTTTTCTATATTCTGTTTGTCGAAGAAACTGGGTCGTGTGTCCTGAGGAGTCTAGATTTCCCACAGGCTGGAACTTGCGGTCCCCGGTAGCTTCCAGCGTCTGCATTTCCTGCCTTTGGCGGTTGCTAGCGCTGTGAGAGAGGGTGGGGAGCCGGATGCTGTGTTGGGTGGGGGGTGTTCTTCATCAGGAGGTACGGAAGGGCTGGTTGTCTCCTTCTGGGGAGCTGGTGGCCACCGGTGTCCAAAGCTCAGAGCCTACCATTCAGTAGAACCTGCGAATGTGTGATACTGCAATTCTTTTATTCCTTCTTCATGTACTTGTTGGAAATAAATGAAAAACTCTGCCCATCTACTATTTTCAGTAGCTTTATTGACATTCACATACGATACAGTTTACCTTTCTGAAAGTGTACAATCCAGTGGCTTTTAGTGTGTTCTTAGAATAGTGTGCGTTAACACGACCCATCTTAGAAGATTTCATTAACCGCCCCCCCAAAAAAACTCAACTCACCTTGGTCGTAGCCCCACAAACCCTGCAGCCCTAAGCAACCACTACTTTAATTTCTGTCTCTAAATTGACCTGCCCTGGACATTTCATGGACTGTGTGGTCCTTTGTAACGGGCTTCTTTCGCTTCGTTTTCAGTTCCCAAGGTCCATGTTGTAGCACGGGTCGGAACTTCATTCCTTTTTATGGCGAAATACTATTCTGTTTGATGGATGAGACCACAGTTTAATTATCCATTCATCAGTTAACAGACATGTGGCTTGCTTCCACTTTGGGGCTGTTATGAATAAGGCTGCTATGAAAATTTTTGTTCAAGTTTCTGTGTGAATATCATTATTTTCATATTTTTTGGAATATATACCTAGGAGTGCAATTGCTGAGTCAGATGGTAACTATGTTTTACCGTTTGAGGACCTATTAGGCTGTTTCCTCAAGTGGCTACACAGTTTTTCATTCCCATCAGCACTACACGAGGGTTCTAGTTTCTCCAATATTTGTTATCTTCTCTGTTAGAGCCATCCTAGTGAGTGTGAAGTGGTGTCTGATTTTGGTTTTGATTTGCGTTTTCCTAATGACTAATGATGGTGAACACCTTTTCGTGTGTTTATTGGGCTTATGGAGAACTCTCTATATCCTTTGCTCATTCTTTAATGGCATGTTTTTCTTTTGTTGCTTGTGCTTTCGGTGTCACGTCTGAGGAACCGTTGCCTAGTCTAAGGTCTTGAAGATTTGTGCCTCTGTTTTATCTTGGGAGTTTCATACCTTCAGCTCTCACAAGTAGGTCTTTGATCCATTTGGAGTTCATTCTTGTGTGTGCTGTCATCTACTCTTTGATTACCCAGGGCTGCAGCTAAAGGCAGGATCAACGCTTGAATCCCCCCCCCCCACTTTATTTACAAGTTTTCATGATAAGGTATTGGTTCCCTAATGAAGTTGTTGTTTGATGTGTTTTTGTTTTTGTCATTGGGAATGCTTAGATTTAATCAGGAGTTTGTGTTGCGTGAAAGCCAATTAAAATTTTAGAATTTTGTATGCTGTGACACATACGCATATGCAATATGCAGAGAAAAGTGGTTTTTAAAAATAACCTTTGTTTTCTTACCTTGCAGTCACGTTCTAAATTTTCCTCTGCCCACTTGCCTTCCAGAAACATGCCAAAGGCCAGGACCTGTTTGACCAGATTGTGTACCACTTGGACCTCGTGGAAACAGACTACTTTGGCCTCCAGTTCCTCGACTCCGCCCAGGTCGCGGTATGTATTCCTTTGATTCCTTTCGGGACAGATTAGCTTTTCATTGCTAATCGCAGATCCACAGTTGCTAGAAATTGGTAGCGAAACATAGGAGTGAAACTGTGAGATTGTTGCCATGACGAGCACTGGGATGGTGGTGATGGTGCCCAAGTGAAACACAGCCACGATGCCCACCCGTGGCCAGCAGCCGGGAGAGGAAGAGAAAGAACGTCTGCGGCGTGCGTGGGGAGGCATTAGGGAAGCATGTCCACGCACAGGGATGCAGTTTGGGCATATTTCTAGAGTAGGGGGGATCATCACAGGCATTCTTCCAGTGGAGCTGCTTTTATTTTTTTTCTTTATTGGTTTTAGAGAGAGAGGAAGGGAGAGGGAGAGCGAGATAGAAACATCGATGAGAGAGAACATCGATTGGCCGCCTCCTGCATGCCCCCCACTGGGGATCAGGCCCACAACCTGGGCATGTGTCCTGATCGGGAATCAAACCAGTGACCTCTTGGTGCATGGGTCGATGCTCAACCGCTGAGCCACAGCGGCCGGGCTGCTGCTTTTATTTTTAACCAGCAGCAGAGGCTGCACCGCCTTCTCGGGAAGTCTTGCTGGGTGTGGAGAGCAGGTGCTGGGAACGGCTGAGTCCCAGCCGGGCTGGGGCGGGGCATTCGGAGCAGGTCCTGGCGTTGCCGAGGACCATCTTGCAGGCTCCAGGTGGTTGTGTTAGGTCAGCAAAGACTTCCCTTGCTCTGCCTGAGACAAGTGTTCACAGTGGAGGTGCTGGAGTGAGCGAGCTCGACGCAGCTCGGAATCCCTCATTTAGAAAGCGGGAATGACTTCAGGGTCTCCCTCCCCAGCAAAATCTAGCTTTGGGTTTCTAAGGTAATTTATTCAGCCATCTAAAAACGTTTAGTGAGTGCCTCCTGCGCTTACGCATGGACCCCATTCTGAGCACTGTGGATAAAGCAGTGAACACAAATATGATCCGACAGGCAGTAATACGTGTTGAGAAATATAAGGCAGAGTAAGGGGACAGACAGACGGAGTGAGGGGCAGTGCTGTTTTAGACAGTGTGTAAAAAGATGGGTTCCCTGATAGGCGATGTTTGAGCTAGACCAGGAGGTCCTCAGACGTGGTGAAAGACACTTTTTAGACACTTCCTGGGAGCCCACGTGACCATTGTAAAGTGAAGATGCTCAGAGTCGATGCCTGGGAGTTGGGTCTGCCTGAGACTGTCAGTGTGGTGCTGCGTCCACAGATGAGAGAGTGGAATCAGGACTTGAATGCATCCTGGTTACAGGGCCTCCCGGGAAGACCCTCCCCCCTGCTCCCACCAGATGACCCCTCTGCACCTTCAGGACATCCTGTCTGCCCTCAGCCCATCCCCTCACCCCCGACTGTTGCTGTGAACACTCCAGCCACATCTTTGAGTGAATGGTCCTGATTCTTCTCCATTTCCCCGTGCAGACTCTCACTCCAGCCCACCGGGACCCTGGGGAGTGGCAGACCAGCCCTTCTCTTTCCACCTCCCTGTCCTGTTCTGTTTCCTTTCCAGTGCCCTGCCCTCTGACCTCAGCACTGCCCTCCCCAGCCCTCAGGCCTTTGGCAACCTCAGAGTTCAAATTGTTGATCCTTCTAAATATTCTGGACACTGTTTCCTCCCACTGAAGCTTCAGCTGACCAAACCTCACCCAGGTTCACTCTGGGTCTTGTCACCACGCAGTCATGCCAAGATCCAGACTTCCGTTATTCCCCATTCTATGAAAATGTCCCTTGATTCCATCTTTCCAGTCCCTCTCCATCTGGCCATGGCCCTTGACGATCCCTTCCTGCCTCATTCTCCCCTCTCCCAGCCTCTTCCTGCCCTTGCCTTCCTCCCAGCTTGGCAAAGCCTCAGCCATCTCACCTGTGTCCTCACTTGCCCTTGGATTCTCCTGCCCCCATGACCGTCCCCAGGCCTCCCCTTGACATTCAGGCCCATCTGTTTCCTCTGCTGCCGCTCCCGGGCTGTCAAGCATCGCTGGAGAGTCACAGGCTGTGCCTATTGGCACCAGCACAGATCACAGATTTGGCAAGGCCCAAACCCTGAGCTGCTTCTGGAGCCTTGTTAGCCTCTAATGGACTGTGCCCCACAGCTCCCTTTCTGAAGCTTTCTTTTTCTTTATTGATTAGAGAGAGAGAGGAAGGGAGAGGGAGAGATAGGAACATCGATGAGAGAGAACATCGATTGGCCGCCTCCTGCATGCCCCCCACTGGGGATCAGGCCCACAACCAGGGCATGTGCCCTGACCGGGAATTGAACTGGTGACCTCTTGGTGCATGGGTCAGTACTCAACCACTGAGCCACACCGGCCAGGCCCCTTCTGAATCTTGACCACAGACATGTAGTCCAGTCCCCACAAAGACTGTCCATGAAGTTGGCCTTACCTCCACCTGAGAAGACTGAGCCCATTTAGCTAACACTCCTTGTTCTCGCTCCCTTCAGACACAGCAGTCCTTGCCATTCTGTCTTAGGTAGTGTGCCTGTTTGTCCCGTGTTTACTCCCCACACCTGCAGGGACAGTTCCATTTCCAGTTACTTCCTGAACGCCAGACTTAGAGTTCTCCTTTCTGTCCCCAGCATCTGGCACTCATCAGCCGTCCTCTTCCCTGACGCTCTTCTCCAGTCTGCTGTCTCCTGTGTCTTAGCCTGTGTGACACCTGTGTGGTAACTTTGACTTCAGCCTATCTGTGGCCCTGGACCTTGTTTCTGGCTCTCCTCCCAACTCATGTGGTGGGTTTTAGGCAAGCCACCTTTCCTTCCTTGGTCTCAGTTTCCTCATCTGTAAAATGGGGTTCTTGGACCTATTCTCCCAAGAGCTCTTCCCGTTCCAATGTTCTGAGTCTAAAGAGGAGGCAGGCATGTCTGCCCCACACCTGTGGGGAGGCAGATCTCTGTCCTTTCTGGCATTAGAGCCGAGTGCCTGTTGCCCTGGTGGCACGTCCTCATCCCCAGCCACTCGGATTCCCAAAAAGCCAAGGATGTGACTCCATTATGAAAGACTTTGCTGTGACCGTCTGCTCACTTGGCCACCTTCTGTCCCATCTGCCGGTGCCCTGTCACTGTACGGCAGGAGGTATGTTCCCGGCAGCATCCAGGCTTCCTTCCCAGGCCAGACACCTGCAGATGCTAGCATTCTGCAGACCCTAGAGCCTTTCCAGGATCCAGCTCTGAGAACGGATGTGCTTTTCTTCCCACAAAAGCAGGTGCAAGGTCCTCATCTGCCCGCCTCTAGGACCCAGGAGAGTTGTAGCCGCAGTAGCCGGGCGCCCCTTCTCATCAGTGTGATGTCTAAGCTGGGCTCCTTCCAGGCCGGGTGCAGGTCCTGCTGCGCTCACCGCTGTGCCTTTGTTGGTGCTGGTGCCCCTCCTGGAATGCCCTTCCTCACCCCGTTTCCACTTCTGGCCATCCTCCCAGACCCTCTCGGGCGACACTCCGTCATGGAGCCGTCCTGAGCTCAGAGTGCTTTCCTCCTCCGTAAACCGCTGCGCTTCGTTTGCCTTCTGTGGCCGCTTGCTCATTGGGCCTCGGGTCACTGTGTGTATAAACAGAACCTTTCTGATTGGACCCTAAGACTTAGGACTTCCTCTTCTTAACTTGGTGGCTCTTGGTGACCAGGCACTCACCCAAGAACCTTAGTCGTCAGCCCCAAAAGAGACCTCAGGAGCCACTTGACAGGTATTTCCTTCTCAGACGGTGAACCAGAGCCTCAGACCTGGCGGGTCACAGGGGGAAGCGCAGCACGACTGAGCCCTGTGTTGACAACTTTCGGCTTCAGTGCTCTGCTCCGTGCGCGGTGCTCTCGCGCCTCGGTCTTCGTCCCTGAGCACGGAGGTAGTGACATGTTTCCCAGGGACCTTGAGGGGCTTAGTAAGTGAAGGGAGCAGAAAGGGTTTTGTAACCTGACGTGGGTGTGGGTCTCCTCCACCTAGCTGGACATCCTGAAGGGAGACCAAAAGTCCTCACAGCCCCAGAGGTGACATGCTGAGGTTAGCTGAAACCTGCAAGGCCATCTTGCCTGTGGGGGAAACCTTAGCAATTGAGATGAGAGCCCTTCGGCTTCTGGGGTATCAGTGATTTTTCTGAGGACCCGGGACAATGCAGTTGGTGGCAGGTGACTGGATGTTGTGGCAGGTGTGTTTCTGGGAAGAGTGGGGAGCCAAGGGTAATAGATGGGGGCCTGGAGGGAAAGAACGGCCCACTTGGCCATTGGCTTATTACTCCATAATCGAGGCTCCTCGGGGACTGACACCCCAACCCAGCCTCTGACGTGCAAATCAGAGGAGAGGGCTGGCTGAGGCAGAGCCCTTGGCACAGCTCTCCGAGTAAGTAACCAGCTTCTCTCCCAGCTCCCTGCAAAGAGCCAAGCCTGGTTTCCATAGAGCCCTGCCCAGCCCCAAGCAAGGTCAGAGTCTATTGGCATCTCCTATTTTTAGCTGTTGGGGGAGGGGGGGCTCCTGTTTCCTTTTCCACATCAAAGTAGGAAGTCCACCTTGGAGCCCTCTCTGTAGATCTCACTTCTGCACAGCTCCAAGCTGGGGCAAGGGTTCTAATTTTGCATATGAAAGTTTTCTTGCATAGCACCCCCAGCTTTCTCACAGCCTGGTCAGATAGCTACTGTTGACTGAGTTCCCGCTCTGAGAGAGCCACCTAACTAAGGCTTTCATCACTGATCTGTAAAGCTGACCAGGGGACAGACCCATTTTACAGATGATGAAGCTGAGGCTCAGAGACACTAGGAACCTTGTAAAAGTTAAAGTAAGGCACAGAGGTGGCATTCAGAACCTGGCCCCATTCCAAAGCTCAGCACTTTCCACTGGGCTTTACCCGTTCCCTTACACATGATAACGTCACACACAAAAACACACACACCGAGAGAGAACATTTGGTCAATAGCTGTTCAGCAAACTTTGACTTGGAGCTTACTCACTGCCAGGCTCTGTGATGCAGAAGCGAGCTGGGCTTTGTCCCTGCCTGCCACATTCTGGTGAGGAAGCCCGACATGTCCTTGGAATAGCCTGGGTTCAGGCCTCCGCCTGGGGAGCCTGGAGGCTGACTGCCTTAGTATGATGGATGAGACGAACAAGGTGTCGCGGGGGGAGCGTGAACATGGGGTGGACCTCAGAGGATGAGGAGCAGGGCAGAGGAGCAGCAGGGATTTGGGGCAGGGATAATAACCCTGTCATCAGGCTGGAGCCTCCCTCCCCATCACTGGGACAGGTGTTCCAGAGGGTAAGTGTGGCCATTGTACGTCCATTCTTCAGCCCCTCCCAACATGAAAAGGGAACATTTTATGGTATATGTTTTGCAGCAGGAAATGCAGAAAAGGTGATTTTTGCCTTTGTCTCAAGCCTTGGGAGATGTTTTTCCACTGGTCTTTGCAGTGTGGAATTGGGTAGATGAGTGATAAGAGGCCCAGGGCTTCAAGATAAGGGTGACAGACATGGGGACTGCTGGAAGGGCTAAGTGGATGCCTCGGGGACTACTGCAGCTTCCCGCTGATGATTGCCTTAGGGAGAGTCATTGCATTTGCCACTTGTGTGGACTCTCCTGCGGTTCCTACCACTTCAGAGGTACCTGGAAGGGCAGTGGGAGGGAATACACACTAATAGCGGGATGAGTCACTATAAGAGAAACATTTAAAAACCCTCCCTCCCATTTGAATGGTTTATTATAGTTTCCATGGACACTCAGCTGACTCTTCAGACAGTGTGCCAGGGGCTAGCTCAGTGCACAGATGAGGAAACCGAGGCTTCAGGGGGTCATAGCCACGCACCAGGTGAGTGGCAGAGCTGGGACCTGAATGTGATCTTCTGCCTCCTTCCGTTTTAGTACAGATAAGTGTGAAACAGCTCAAGAAGTGTTGCAGGCCTCCCGCAGCCTGTTTCTGAATGCTGGCAGGGCAAGTCTTTTCCTGGCCGTGTGCAAATATTGGTACTGAATGGGAAGCTGTTGATAAAGGGGTCTCTGCAGTTGATGTGGACGAGTCCCCAGGGAAACCTCAAGTAGCTGGTGTGAATGGTGAGGAGGAGGAGAGATCCCTCCCGCGGGCGGAAAAGGCACTTCAACCAGTGTGTGGTGTGGAGACCAGAGCGCTGGCTGCCGACACAGCCGGAGTTAGAGTCCTGCCCCCTCCTCATTAGCTGTGATCTTGGGCACCTCATGCGCCCTCTCCACGGCCACCTTATCTGCTCTGAGGCCTGAAGAGTAATGGATATGGTCCAGTGTGTTTTGTTTTTTTCCAACACCACCAAACAATTAATTCTGACACTGTGTGCCTGTAGATGGGTTCAGATCCCACAGGTTAAGGGCTCAGTCTTCCAGGACCCCCCCCCCCCCAAACTCACACAGGTCAGGTGCCAGTTGCAAGATCTTAGGCAACGACATTCTACAGCCAGCCTCATGCGTGTCGTAGTTCCAGAACTGTTGTACTATCGGAACAGACGGGCTTGACCAGGTCATCTCACATCGTGATTTATGGGAAGGGTTTTGCCAGATGGACTTGCATGGGAAGCTCAGATCAGAAACCCCCTTTCTCACACCCGCTAGAGTATTTGAGTTAAATGTTTTGCCCTTTGAACTCAGAAATGCACCTGTTCCCAGTGATTGCTTTGATGGTCTGTGAAGGGGGCTGGAGCCGTTTCCCCGGGCCTTTGCTGACAGGCGGCCTGGCTGTATTTAGCCAGGATGCAGGTGAACATCTGAGACGGGTCCTGCTGCTGCAGGCCTCCGAACCAAACCCAGGATGTGATTTGCTAAATGCCACGTAGGACCTTACTGCCCAGTGTTCATCGGGAGGTGGTTTTGTGGGATAAAATACAAGTGATCAGAGTCCGGGCAGCTCCTGCAGCTAAGAAGAAAGCCAGGTCATTTTGAACTGGTTGGATACAAGACAGGTTCTATCATCTCATTTTAGGATGGTGACTGGGTTTCTAATCGCCTCTGATGTAGGCAAGCCTGATCTGAACACCATGGGGTCAAGGAGCTTTTAAAATGGAGCTGTTTCTGGTTCCTGTCCCAGCTTAGCAAGCCTCAGACTTTTCACAGGCCTCCATCCTGGCAGGTCTTGCTCTGGGCAGGGCTCCAGGAAGTTGCTGGGCAGGAAGGATGGAGGCTAGCCTGCATGGAGAAGGGAGCTCCTTCAGCAGTGTGGCCAGAGGGAAAAGCAGCCCGCTGTCCAGGAGAAGCATCTAGCCATGATCTGTCTGTCTGTGAGTTAACAGTGGCTGTAGACATTTGGCTGGTAAACTGTGAAATTGGGATTTTCCAGAGCTCAGAGAGCAATGTTCAGAAGGGGTCGTGGATGTTTCAAGATCCCCAAGATCATTAGGACCTGTTCCCGTGTAGGAGAGGATGTGGGAGAACTTGAGCACTAAATATTTAATGGGCACTTTTAAAAAACACTCATGCTCTGAGATTCTGTTGAATGGATCTTGGGTGGGACCTGGGCATTTGGGAATGTAATGCTCAGCCAAGGTTGAAAACCACACCTAATGAAACAGTGCAGGTTGGACTTGGGTCAAGATTAGAGTTTGATAATAGAGGGAGAGGAATAGTGGGCTTAGACTTGTTCTGTCCAAAATGTGGGAAGGAGCCCGGCCTGTGTGGCTCAGTGGTTGAGCGTAGACCCATGCACCGAGAGGTCGCCGGTGAGGGCACATGCCCAGGTTGTGTGCCAAATCCCCAGTGAGGGGCATGCAGGAGGCGGCCAGTTGATGTTCTCTCATCGATGTTCCTATCTCTCTCTCCCTCTCCCTTCCTCTCTCTCTCATATCAATAAAGAAAAAAAAAAGAAGAAAAAAACAACAACAAAATGTGATAAGGAGACTTGAGCTAGGAAAGAAATAGGACAAGCTCCTTTAAGCCATGAGCCTCTGGGCTAATAAGCTTAGAAGGCTGGTTGCGGGGAGAACTTCCTTTGCCTGGTAAGGGTGAATTCATGAGAAAGGGAGAAGAACAGGTTTAGTCATAGCCATCTGCATGATCCTTACTTTGGCAGGAAAGTAAATATGCTAATATTTTCATCAAATCTGTATCTGTTCTCCTTCCCGGGGCTAAGGTCCAGGGTTTTCAGCCTGGTTGAGGGCAGCATTGAGACCTAATTGTAATGAGGCAAATTGATCATCAAACACTGCCTGATAGGCAAACAACGAATGAATGAATAATGGAGGTGCCACCCCATCCTACCTGCATGAAAATAGTACTCTCATTAAAAGTAAAAAATGATGCTTCAGAGTCAAAAAAGAGTAAACGGTATTCATAGCCCCGTATCCAAAAATAACCCCTCAAAATCTTTGTGAACACAATCTTGATAGAACATATTCCTTTTATATAAATGGGATCCTACCTGATTGTTTTCATCTGACATGGTGCTGTGGGTCTCTGGCCACTTCAATGACTGTAGGCCCGCATCAGTTTTAAAGGCTCAATAGTATTTCATTAGATGGATGAACCAGTTTTTTAATCCGTCTTTGTTGATGGGCATTTAGGCCATTTCCAATTCAGAGCCGCTAACAATGAGAGAAAGCATCTGTACCTGTGCCTTGCAGATAGGCATCCGGCTTGGGCGTCGGTGATCTGCTGCTTTTGTGCAGGGTCGCTTAGGCGGGGAGCGGGGAGGGGAGTGGAGATGTCGGAAGCCCACGTTCTCCCACTGCACTGCTCACAGCTTATTGTGTTACACTTCATCTGTTATTTGCTTTTGTGTTTCCTTATCCACTCCTCCCACACAGTCATCACGGGCTGTTTGGCGAGGGGTAGAGTACACCACACTGACGGAGTCCCGGCCTTGGCCGTTGTTAGAATGTGCCAAGTGCAGGTTACCTGGGAGAGGATGCTGCCGGCAGAGTGGCCTCTGATTCTGAGCAGCTGGTGAGAAACCCACTCTGGCCGTGTCATTCCAGCTGTTGCTCTGAGAGCGACGCTCCAGCGTGGATCTAGTGCACGGGAAGTGATGGGACAAGTTGGCCTCATTTTAAAAAAGTGATGTTGGACGTTTATTGCTGTCTCAAGAAGCCAGTAAGGGCCTGCTGGGTGCCACACTCTGTGCTTGGCACAGGAAACACAGAAATGATGAAGTGAACTCGTGACCCTAGCCAGTGGGGCTTAGGTTCACATAGAGAGGTCACAGTGTTATGTTCCTAAATGTCCTTCCCCGTGGAAGTTACACTTTTGCGGCTCATCGGGACTGTGGCCTCAACTTTGACATTATGGAAAACTTTTATATGAGGGGACTGGTTTTGTAATCGCCTTGGTGGGATGGACAAGGCCGAAGTGGTGGTTCTGGTAAAAACCAGAGGATGTGGAATTGCCCAGAGCAGAAGTTTCCCAGGCAAGTCCCTGCCTGTCTTCAGTGTGAGTCATTTCCCTGGCAAAAAAATACAGGGGTCGACCCGGCCAGTGTGGCTCAGTGGTTGAGCATCGACCCATGCACCAAGAGGTCACCAGTTCAATTCCCGGTCAGGGCACATGCCCAGGTTGTGGGCCAAATCCCCAGTAGGGGGCATGCTGGAGGCAACTAATCGATGTTCTCTCTCATCAATGTTTCTATCTCTCTCTCCCTCTCCCGTCCTCTCTCTCTAAAAATCAATAAAGGAAAAAAAAAAATACAGGGGTCCTGAATTCTGGTTTTATAATTTCAGAGTTTGGGGCAACAACTACAAGACCAGGGTGTGATCAGGGAGTCACAGCAGTACAGTTTGTAGTCTTTACTAGATTAATAGAGACTTGAAAGAATTGGGGAAGATTGTAACTTGAGGGGCTCGGAAGGACGAGCGAGGCGGTTGGCTCCACTGACGAGAAGGGACTTTACAGATCAGTTCGTTAGAGGGTTTTATGTTCTCTCAGGCCCCTCTTTGAAAAGCTTATGGCAGCCATGGGCCCTTGCCCCAGAAAAAATGCACGATGTGCATGAGCACAGATTTTTTTTTTTATACCATCCCAAGCAGTTTGCAGATCCCCAGCCTAAGAACTCGTGATCCGTCCCAGCCTCTGGTTTTTATGGGTAGAGTCACTCCAGTTTGTGGAGGAGGGTACCTCGGGTCTGTATACTCTTGCCGATGCACTATTCCTAAAGATATGTTTTCTTTCTTTCAGCACTGGCTGGATCATTCCAAACCCATAAAAAAACAGATGAAAAGTAAGTACGCAGAATGTAGCCCACTCATTTTTTTTCTTTCATCGGAAAGTAAACTGCTTTGCCAGTGTTTTGAGGCGTTCTGTTTTCATTAGAACTTGGGAGCATCATTTACATAGATTCAGTTTTAAGTGAATGATTTTTAATGTCTTAAGGCAGGCCACATGCTCCAGTTTAACACTGCCACAAGAGTTTTTAGTAGATATTATAAAACAGACTATGGTCTCATTTGAAATCAGGCACCCCTGCCAGTGGGAACAGATTAACTGCTGTTCAGAAACATGACTTCACACATTACAGTCCGTTCTAATGCGTAATGAAGTAGACTCCGGGAACGGGGGAGCAGGGGAGGTCTGTGAGGCAGGTCCAGCTCCGGCGTGACAGGTACCGTATGGTGCTTCTTCAGTGTCGTGTATGCGTGAGTCATATTTTAACACGTGATACCTGAAGGAATTTTGACTGTGTATTTAGAACACTGCATGTCATTTCCCTTTAGCCCATTCGTATTTTGTGTTAGGGGGACCAGAAAGTAATGTCTTTAAAGTAATGAGATGTTAGGGGTGGAAGTGGAAGCAAATCCATGTCAGACAATCGAGGAACTGTCAAACACTCTTAACCAACCTTGGTCGACCATCCAAGAACATTTGCAGCAGATTGGTAAAGTAAGCAGAGCAGGTGTTTGGGTCCCGCATAATCTGTCCAAGAAAACAAAGCTAACCGGTCCACCACATGCAACTTGTTGCTTCAGTGGCACAATACAGAAGTGTTTTTGGATCACTTGATCACTGGAGATGAAAAATGGGTCCTCTATGATCATCCAAAATGCAAAAGGCAGTGGCTCTCTCTGAATGAATCGCCACGAAGTACAGCTAAGCCAGGTTTACACCCCAAAAAGGCACTTTTGTGTGTTTGATGGAGTATTTGCAGGGTCGTTCATTTTGAAGTGCTGAAACCTGGACAAACTGAATGCAGACCTTTACTGTGAACAACTGGATCGAATAAATCAATCTTTAATTGAAAAGTGCCCAGCGATTGTCACCAGAAAAGGCGTTATTCTGCAACACGATAATGCAAGCCCACACTGTGCAAGACGAACCCTGGAAAAAATTAATGAATTGGGGTGGGAGGTATTGCCTCACCCACCATACTCGCCCGATATTGCGCCACCGGATTTCCATTTATTCTGATCGCTACAACATTTTCTAAGTGGCAAAAAATTTGACAATTTGGATGATGTCCAAAATGCCATCTCCAGATATTTTGCTCAAAAACCAATTGATTTTTATCGATCCGGCATTGAAAATTTGCACACTAGATGGCAAAAGGTTGTTGATAACGAGGGTGATTACATCATTGATTAAAAATAAAAACTTGTTAAAAATTTATCTGTTTGAATGTAATGTAAAAAAACGACATTACTTTCCGGTCCCCCTAATAAAAAGTATCAGTTTGGAGCATCATGCCCATCAAGGGTGGAAGTAAAATGTCAGCTCATAGTAGTGCATCTGGAATTCTAGATGATCACGATTTCCCTCCAGAAGGAGGTGCCCGGCGAAGCCGTCTTTGCTGACACAATTCCTTTTAGTTTTCCAAACTAGAATGGAAAAGAACTTACTAGCTTTGTGTGCCCTCCCAGTGCAGTGGTGAATGTGTCAATAGAATTAATGTGTTTTTCCTTTTGTCCATTCCGTGATCTTCACAACTGGGGGAAAACCTCGTCCACCTTCCATCTGCACATGTTTAGTCGGACCTGCTTATGCTTTGCACTTTCGAGTTAAATATTATTCTTCAGAACCGAACAACCTTCGTGAAGAGTTTACAAGGTAGGACGAAATGCAGAACAAGACCCCTCCCCAGCACTTGCTCACTGGTAACTCATGGGTCTTCTAAACCGTGGGTTTGCCTCTCCCTCCCTCTGCTGCCTTTATATTCTGAGCAAGAGTTATTAGCGTTTCGCCTGTGCTTATCTCTGTATTCTGTTGAAAATCCACACTTTGCTTACACTTTGCTTAATTTGACCTTTTTCTTAGTGAACCAAAGGGAAAAGATTTATTTTCTTGTCACACTTCTGTTTGGTGGGACCTGGGGTGATTTGGTTAGTTGCTCTCTGGCACTTTATTTTTGTATCAGGTAAGAAAAGGGAAGGCAGGTATTGGAGGAACATTTCTCAGTCCAAAATTACCATCTTTTTTTCCAAAGGGACTGCAAAATATTCCCTTGATTGTTACAGTATCAAAGTTATTAGACTCTCTTCATGTTATCCTTCAGCCCCACTGAATTTCTTTATGGAGTGCTTGCCTGTGCCTACCAGACTTCAGAAACAGTGTTGAAGCAGAAGAGACCTACAACACATTTTAAGTGTGGGGTTTCCCTCCCGCCACCCTTTGTCAGAGAAATTCTCTACCCGGTCCTGCGTGATGGACAGTAGTGGGTGACATGTAAGCTGCTGGGTGGTCCAGGGTTGACCATGAGCTTGGAGATGACTGCCTAAGTAAAGACTGCTTCTCACCCTTCACCCCCCCCCTCCCCCACCGGAGAGGCCTATGGGGCTCCTGTAGTTAGGTGCTCCTGTAGGAATTGGAAGGTCTGGCCCTGTCACACTGTGTCCTCCTTGATGGGAGTACTCAGTTCAGTGGTGGTGAGGCACCACCGCAGGCAGGAACATTCTGGAATAGAACCTTCAGCCCCTGTTGATTTCTGGGTCACTCACACTGTCCTATGTCCATTCCACCGAGAGGGACTATCTGCATTGTTTTCGAAGTTCAAACAAATTAGATTATTCTGGTATTTTCCTTCAGAGTCTTTTGTGAAGCATGCTGCTTCCAGCTGTCATCAAAACCAGTGATTCTTAACCAGGGTTGTGTGAATCAGAAACACCCGGGAAGCTTTTGAGCAAATCAGATTCCTGGGGACCAGTCTTGTGTGTGAGATCCTGACCCCCTAGGTATGGAGTGGAGAGCGTGGGCAGTCTTTTGGTTTTTACCAAGCACTCAAAAGTGGTTCCGATGCCCCGTGCATCTGCTAAGAAACCACTTGTTTAAGCCAAGACACTGGTTTTTTTTACTCAAGTGAACCCCACTTGTGTTATGTGCCGTCGTCTTCCCCATTTTCCTTACTCCTGCAACCAGCAGCTGCGGTCCAGTTCCAGGGTCTTCATTTCGTGTGTGCGCGCTCGCCCACATGTGCCCAGTTTTTTAAAAGACAGTCTGCAGTTAAACTGCACCAGGAAAAATGTCTTCAGCAGTTGCTAACTGCAGTCAGCTGTAAACTCTGATACAGTCAGATGTAGCCTTTCTGGACTGCCTGGTGGGACTGGCTGAGGCCACACGCGCTGGACCCTCCTGGCCGGTGGATCGGACACGTTGCATGCCTGCCATGTGTGAGCGCTGAGTGCGGTGTGTGGCCCTCTCCCGGGACACGGAGGGCTTGTGGAGGCCTCAGTGGACTGTGCCGTGTTCCATGTTCCATCCTCCAAGTATCTTGCGAGTTTGTACATGCACTCACCTTCCTAGCCAGGTTCTGGGATGCCTTCCTGGAGACTCAGGAGGAGATGCTTCCACCACAGTTCTCATTTGAGTTGGACTCCCTTCTTACAATGCAGAATTCCAGGCTGTGTGCGGGGCGGGCTTGGTGCTGGGCAGTTGGGATCGGAAGTGGCTGGGAAAGAGTGACCACTCTGTTGACTTTTGTATATGTTTGTCAGGTACCTGTTTGTTTTACAACTCAGGCATGACATTCTTTCAGGAAAGTAAGTACATTTTTGTTCTAACTCTTAAACCCAGGATAGATCATAGTATGTTTCTAAATAATTCACTGTTTTGTTTTTTAACTCTCTTACCCTTGTTCCCTTTTCAAAATTCAAAAAAAGTACACCAGGCATTGTAAAGTGAGTCTAATACTTGTATCACTGTCATCATCTTATTTTAAATGATTACTCTATGGCTTGAAGCATTTCCAAAAGCATTTAATATCTTAAGTGATGTGTATTTGGGAATAATTCTCTCCCTGATCACATCACTGCCCCATTCATAATGGCTTTTGTCGTATTTGCAAGCAAGATACGTTATTAGTATGTATACACTTACAAGTATTTGGACAGTCAAAAAGTCTCATTCATCACCATCTGCATTAAATAATGTAAAGAGGTTATGTTCTGACTCTGGTAGGAAGAGATTTAGACATCCCATCTCATTTGCTTTGCCCCTCTTAAAAGTGGTTTTTAAATACTAGGCCTCTGGCTACACAGTGATTGTTGAAGATACAGAGCATTGGCACTGCCGTGGTTGATTTCACATGCAATATTAATCTGTTTTAAAGATACGAGATTTGCAGTCATAGCTTTTACAGTTGTGTCATTTCTCAGCATACGTATTGACCATTATACCTAAAAAACTGAAGACTATACTGAATCTAAAATGCAATGCCTGATATTGACAAGAATACATTTTGATTTTGAATATAATCTGAAGGAAATTTAAAATGTGATTTCCGAATTTGCAAACTCTCAGTAGAAGAATACGTGCTATAAAAATCGTAGTGGAACGTACGCTAGAGAACAAGTAGATTGTACAGTGTATACATTTGCCTTACTCAGCCATGCAATACAGGTCTTTGATCGATGTGTGTATTACGAGTGTGTGTGTGTATTTTTATCTCCCTCCCCCTTCTCCATACTGTGCTCCTCATACTGAAGGCCTCTCGACTCTAGTAAATGTCCTCAGTTTGGAAAAATATTAATGGCGACATCCTACATTTGTATAGTACTTTGCAGTTTACATGCTCTTCTGCCTGGTTCACTGTACTTCAAAGCAGAATGGTGTTCCGGTCCCAGCACTGCCCCCTACCAGCTGGATGACCTTGAGCAAGGCGCTTGAACACTCCGTTCCTCATCTCTGAGTGGGAGATGGGGAGCTGGCCACACCCATCCTAGGGGTTTACAAACTCCGTGCATTGACCAAATTGGATAATATAGATGAAAAGGCTTTAAAACTATGAAGTGCTATACCAATGTATGTCATTATTATTTTTCTAACTAAATCTGTAATATTAAATACGAATGAGATCTTGATGTGTAGTCATACACCTCTATGGTTCAGCCTCAGTTACACTTACTTGAATGCTTGAGTGTATCCAGCTGTCTGCGCACTGTCAGAAACTGTGTCTGTCTGCTTATTTTTAATATTATGACCTCGTTTCCAGAAAGATTTGAGGCAGCTTGGAAAGGTGCATGTACTATGTCAAGATAAAATAAGTTTTAAAATAAGGCCAGGGGAAGGCTTCTCATTCTGTTTCCCAAACTTCCCCGTCTTTACAAAATTCGCCAAAATTGCCCACAGGGTTGATAGAACCTATACCTAGATTGGGTTATTTTCACCAGACGATGAGAACTGACTTGGGGAAATATGTAATATAAGTCAGCTTGTTTGCATTATTTAATGTGGACAGCAGAAACAGAAACCACAGAGAACAAAAATCATTACCTAAAGATCACTACCTTTTGACAAATGACTTGAATGACATTTTGTGTGGCTATGAGTAGTAAAGTTCAGATGTAGAATTAATTTCTTTTCTTTTTTTCCCCAAGATTGAAATGCCCGTATGAGACGGCTGTGGAACTGGCTGCTCTCTGTCTACAAGGTACATCGCTCTTTGGTAGTCATTAGTATTCTAATGTCATTGCTTTTATTTGAACAAATGAACGTCTTCTGTGTACCAGGGGCAGTGCTCTACTTCGGGGATATACATGCATATGACATAGTCTTGGTCCTCAAGTGACTTGCAGTCCATGAGGACCCTATGGCAGGACCACATGCTCTATATGGACAGAGTATGGTGTAGTTCCTTCAGGAGCAGAGACCTGCGGGAGGCTTGGAAGAAGAGGGCCCGTGGGGGATTAGTAAATGACTATGATCAAAGGAGCCAAGGCACAGAGTAGAAAAGTCTGTGCAGAGCGAGGTACCAGCAGGTGAGTGGTGTGTCGGAGGGTGACTTGCAAGAAGCTGGATAGGTGGGTGGCTTGGACCCCTGTAAAGAGCATGAATTCCATGCTGTCCACAGTAGTGCCTTTGAAGGCTTTAAGAGGGAGGCAGCCTGGTAGACATGCCTTGGAGAAAGGCTCCGCTGTGCTGGGGAGAAGGGGCTAGAGCAAGACCAAGACTGGGGCCGGGGGTGCGGTGAGGAGTAGTTGCTATGATGAAAAGAAACTGATGAGGGCTGGGGGTTCAGCACACACACATACACCCCAAAACAAACAAAAAGCATTGTTGATATGAAGAGAAGGACCTGGTCATCAGACTTCGGTGTCGAGAGAGGAGTCGGGGATGACTCATAGGCTGCCACCGAGGATAGGTGACGGAATGGTTAGAAGAAGAATCGGACTCCGGTGGAGGAGACGTTAGTGTAGGGTCTCTTGGCTGAGAGGTGCCAGTGGGACCTCCAGTAGCTTCTTGAGTGTGCAGATCTGACCCGACGAGAAGCATTGACAGCAGTCATCCGCGTGTGGGTGGGAACTGGACGGTAAGAGGATTGCCTGCGTGGCTGTCAGCATCGGCTGTTCCGTCCGCATGGTGCGTGGTGGGTCTTCCCAGTGCACAGGAAACACTTGCCAGCCCCAGCGCTGCCTGAGAGGACACTGACGGGTAACTGCGCGTAAGGAATTACATTAGTGCATCAGATAGACATATGCCGTGGGCTCGCCTACCACTGTGTTCATTGGCTTCGATGGAATAATGAATTATTATTATTATTATTATTATTATTATTTTTTTTTATCCTCACCTGAGGACATTTTTTCATTTTTTGTTCAGATAGAGTGGGAGGGAGAGAGAGGAAGAGAGAGAGAGAGAAACATCAACGTGAAAGGGACACATCGAGTGGCTGCCACCCGCACGACCAACCAGGACCGGGGACAAACTGCAACCGAGGTACATGCTTTTAGCGGGAACCGAACCCGGGTCTCTCTGTACCGCAGGCCGACGCTCTAACCGCTGAGCCAAACTGGCCAGGGCAATAATGAATTATTCATTCATAAGTACTAATTCTTTTTGAACATCAGAATAAGATGTGGCTTCTCACTTTTGTGTTCACCAGTTTCTAAAAGTTGATCAAAGTCTTCTCAAATTATGAGATCAGTGCATGCTTATTGTAGACAACCAGGACAACAGCACAACAGACCAACAGAAGGAAGGAAGGAACCCTCTCCTGCCAGCCACACAACCGGAGATTCTGTCTATGAGTTTTGAGTGGATTTTTTAAAATGTAATTTTGTTCAGAGTCATACATAAATTTTTTGTATGATTTTCTACTTGGCATTTTTAGTACATGCATGTTTACACTCATAAAGATGGTTTTTAATGACTTCAGGTTGTTCCCATGCACTGATACTTCCATTCCTTAGTCAACTTTCTTATTCTCTAGTGGGGCCTTGGCATGTCGTGGGTGCTTAGTAAGTGCAGAATGAATTGAATGAGGTTGAAGAGGCTCCCAAGGACTTTTTTGAAGGGGGAGCCTGCCCCTGGGGTCTGAAGGCATTGGTTGGTAGAGGTGACCATATTGTCATCTGTCACCGTCTTTGCCAAGTACAATGCTAAGTACTTTTCATTTGTATATTCCTAATACAACAGTCCTTATGGGAAGTGCCATAAGGACATGTAATGGCTTGGTGAACTTGGAAATGGGCCGTCCACTTTGACCAGGTATAGACCTCCCCAGCTTGTCAAGCAGCATCCACCCTGGAGTTTCTGAGTTGCCAGGAGGTCATACCATCAGGCTTGGTGGCCAAGCAGTAGCTGTCAGGGTGTAGTTAGTGGGATGAAAGCGTCCATGTCGGACCTGGGGCCCCCAATCCACTGGAGAGGTTTCTTTCTGAGGCCAGAGGTGCGATATGTAAACCTGACCGTCATCTTGAATGATCAGAGGATGAGGCACACGTGTCACGCCCACCTGCCCCATGTGAGGAAGGCATCACCACCGTCACCAAGTCCAGCTCCAGTAGAACTGGACCCTTGCCCCAGAACCCATGCAGATAAGAGCAGCAGCTTCTGTGAGCCCTTCTTAAAGAAATTACCACTTGAGTTAGAACCACATTAGTGTAATTTCAGATGCAGTCATTAGGTGAGGACTCAGACACGCAGATGTCTACAGGAAGTTCTTGTTACCTTGTCCCTCCAGGCCCCCTTCTCCCATCCCATCAGTTAATGCTGTGGCCTGCTTTTCGGTCCGACCACATCCGAGCCAGCTTGCCTCAGACTGTGAAGTTCACGAGGGCATCTGTGTGGGTTTGAGTAACATGAAGGGTTGTATTTCTTCCCGTGCTTGAGCCTTGCAGACGTGTCTTGCCGTGGTTGTCCTTGAGTTAGTGGTGCTTCCAGAGTTAGGGTGCAGTGGCCTTGCATAGAGGCTGCGCTCTTTGAGGAACTAAATTTCTGGTAGATTTGAAATTCGATTCAGGCACAAAGAAAATCAAGGAAGGAGGAAGGATAATCATTTGTTGTGTGCCCAGGCTCTTGTTCATCCTGTAACAGCTTCCATTTTACAGGTGAAGCGTCAGAGACCCAGAGAGGTTAAGTGACTTGCCCAGGTCACACAAATAGACAGCAGAGGTGGGACTCTCACCCTCCTGTGTCTGAGCCGTTTCCTCCACCCTCCACAGTGGGGGCCCTGGCTGCAGAGTTTGCAGGATGAGCAGAGTGTCGAGTTTGCCAGCAGATCCTTGGAAGGCAGCCATGCTCTCTCAAAAGGGTCTCCCCCAGGCCTGGTTTAGTCCAGTTGTGGTGAGGAGGGGATGCCAGCCCCCTTGCTGGGTCCCAGGGAAACCTTGTCATTGTCTGGCTTCTCTCTCCTGTGCTTGATGGTGTCAGTAGTCTTGTCTAGAAACATCCCCAAAATCAGGGCTCCATTGCCTCACTTTGGCCTGTGGGTGCAAGGGCAGAGGGGTTCATATCAAGGGGATCTCTTCCCAGACTGCCCCTCGGGCTTGCCAGGCCACTAGTTTCAGGGTGACCCCTTGGTCAGTGGCCACTGGTGGCCTCCTACCTTGGAAGCCCAGACCTCACCTTCTCGGGGCAAATATTTCCAGGGCAGTCTTCATTAGTGACTTTGCCCACACTGACCCAGTGCACCTGGGGGTCTTCTGGGGTGCCACCCATGTCAGAGTTACAGACGAGGGTCTGCAGGCAGGTGAGGAATCGTTCACCAGGTCCCTCCCTGTGTCAGACATGGACTCGCAGTCTTTCCACTATCCCTCTGAGCCTGTCAGATGAATGCTTCCTCTGTGTGATCAGGGAAGTTGTGTTGACTTCTGCAAGCCAGCTGGAGTCCTCAGCAGCCTATGCCAGTCCTGGTGTGCCCTCACGGGGTGATGCAAAGGGCTGCTGGGTACATAGTAAGTTGCTGTCACTGGAGGGGCTCAGGCATCTGCTGGCCAGTCGGTTGATGCGATTTGTTGTGTTAGTAAGGCAGTGGTTCTCAAAGTGTATTCTCTGGGTCATCCACATCAGCATCACCTGGGAACTTGCTAGAAAAGCAAATTCTCAGGCCTGTTCCAGACCCATGGAATCGGAATCCCCGCGGTGGTGGGGGTCCAGCGACGTGTGTGGTAACAAGCCCTCCAGGTGACCCTGATGCACGCTCACCTTTGAAAACCACGATTGTAGATCAGTGCTTTCAAAGTAATGTGTGCACCAGCCACCTAGGCATCTTAAGAAAAGGCCGGTTTTGCTTCGGTAGCCCTGAGGTGGGGTGGGGGGGGTCTGAGAGCTGGCATTATCTCAGAAAAGGCTCCCAGGTGATGCTGATGCTGCAGGTCTGAGGGTGACCCCCTTTGTGGAGCAAGGTATTAGAGGAGCCTCCAGAGGACTCCTTTTTATTCTGGGGTCTGCTTCCTGAGCTGTGGGGGGGGGGGATTTCCCCATTGGTGTCCTGGAGGAACGGGGCCCCTTGTGTTCTCAGGCCCCCCGATCTGTGGGGTACCTGGTGAGAGGAAGAACCCTCCGCAGGGACAGCCCACGTGGCTGCCCTCCCCTCTGCAGGGCGGGCTCCCTCCCGGTCTGCCTGAGTTGCGGCAGTTGCTCCTGCAGACCTCACACCCCCTCCTCTCTCACTGCTTCCCTCTCCCTCCCAACACATTTCCCCCCTGGATTCTGCATGTACTGAATTCTTGATTGGTCCTCTCCAGCACTGCAGAGCCTGGAGTGCTGCTCAGACCCACCTCCTTAACGAGAGCTTTGTTAAATGGATGTTTCTGGGCAGGTCCTTATTCCCTGCAGCTGCCTTTTATTGCACATTCAGGCTCTACCACTTCGCAGGGGAAATATAACCGGGGCCTCCCTGGGTGGGAGAAACAGTTGGGAGAAAGACAGTAATCGCTAAGATGATGGTGTGGTGCCACATGGGGAGGGCACTGGAATGACTCTTGGGGATTCTGAATGTACATGTGGGTACTGAGCAGGAGTCAAGTCCTCCTGAAAGGAGAGTTATACATTTGGGGCACCTGTGCTTTCTTACCGTGCAAAATGCCTTTGACCTGGTTGCAGCAGTAACGAAAGTGTTACAATGTCTCCTGTTTTTCTCCCTCCATGGCGCCTGCAGCGGAGCTTGGGGAATGCGAGCTTCCAGAACACACACCAGAGCTTGTGTCTGAGTTTCGGTTCATTCCAAATCAGACAGAAGCGATGGAATTTGATATCTTCCAGAGGTGGAAAGAGTGCAGGTACCTTGTTGCGGATTTATTTTGTAATATGTAAGCGTTTGTAAGATTCTACTGTAAGATTGCAGCCCCAACTCACCACCTCTCTCCTGTGCTTCATTCAGTCCTGTTTGTCCGGAGTTCCCCACGGCGTCTCTCTTTCCAGAGAGAGGTACAGTAAGAACCAAAGCATGCTCCCGTTTCTCTGAATCACAGAGCGCGGGCCTGACTTGCTCCTTACTGCCAGGGACACCACTGCTCTCCTGGCCTCCCAAAGGAAGCCTGGAGGTGCTGCCTTGCTGCATCCCACACACCTGGGTCTCTGTCCATGGTCTGAACTTCTGGAGTGAACTCTTCAGAAGTAGGCCATGTTGTCCCTTTCAGGGACGGTCATATTTGACACCGTGTGCTGTGCAGCATTATATTTCAGGACATGTGGTCACCACAGCTAAAACCAGCTCTGTCATTTATCTTTGGGCTTTTTCCTCCTTTCCCCCATAGACACCCCAGTCTGACGCTTTTATGTCTGGGCTATCAGTGGCGCCTCCACTCACGTTTCCTGGACTTTAGCCTCTGTTCCTTCCCGGCCCGTCTTCCCCAAACTCTGCCGTGCCAAGTCTCAGAAACGCAGCATGGTTTCCTGCTGTCCCTCAGTCATTCCGAAGGACGTACGGCTTTTTTTGAAAATGGAGAGTGACGTTAGCGCATTCTTGTATCACATAGGAATGTGTGGGTGCAGAGTCATCTGCACCCCTCCCTGCACAGACCCCCCCCCCCCCCCCGCCTGCAGGCAGCTGTTACATTCTCGGCCTTTCCTTTGCATATACCAACCTGTATCTACACACCAAAAAATTGTTTCTTTAAGTGTTCACATTATAAACACTGCTCTGTCATCTTCCTGTTCAAGGAATGGTCCATTCTGGAGGTGCACTAGTATACCTGGGTGTCTCTTGTCCCTTTAACGGCTGCATAAAAGTCCTTAGTGTGTGGCTGTGCCCCTCAGAAGGCTGTGGGTGTATGAGTTGCACTTTACATGTATTTCCATTGGTTTTTCCAAGGGGAAAGAGCCCTGCCCAGGCGGAACTCTCCTATCTGAATAAAGCGAAGTGGCTGGAAATGTATGGGGTAGACATGCACGTTGTCAGGGTAAGAACTGGGTGCGTGAGGTCCTTGGGTCTCGCTGCGCCTGAGCGGCGTGTAAACAGGGGGCAAATAACGTGCTGAGCGAACTGTTTTGCATTCTGCTCTGTGACCACACCTGTTAGAACCTTCTACCGATTGTCACTTCATTTATTTGTAGGGAAGAGATGGCTGTGAATATTCTCTTGGACTGACCCCGACAGGCATATTAATCTTTGAAGGAGCTAACAAAATAGGCTTATTCTTTTGGTAATTTAGTTTTGTCTAATATTAAAAATGTCTTTTCCTATTTTGTGGTGGAATTATATGTGATGGATGATTATGGAGGGATATTTGCAACCCCCCCGATGCATTTTAAAGACACACGGTTCTCTTGTACTTGTGGGTGTATGGCAGTGGCAATGAACCTTCTGATGATCACGCTTAAATGAACGAATGATTACGTAGCAAATCCAAGCTTTAAAAGTAGAGAGGAAGCTGCTGTTTGATGTGTGGTTTTCCTGCAGATTGTACTTTTACAATGTCTTCTCTCTGACTAGGCCTAAAATTACCAAAATGGATTTTAAAAAGAGCAAACTGACACTGGTGGTGGTGGAGGACGATGACCAGGTAGGCCTTGCCCCCGTTTCTCGTCCTTGCAGTGAATAACCCGCCGCGGTCGCGTTCCAGACCCCCCTGAGACGGGCCCCCTGTGCTTCCTCTCCCCCCCCAGGGCCGAGAGCAGGAGCACACGTTCGTGTTCCGCTTGGACAGCGCCAGGACCTGCAAGCACCTCTGGAAATGCGCCGTCGAGCATCACGCCTTCTTCCGCCTGCGGACGCCGGGAACTAGCAAATCGAATAGATCAGACTTTATCCGGCTGGGGTCCCGCTTCAGATTCAGGTAGGCACCGTTCTTACAACACCGTCCCGTGTTTTGAAGGAGGGCAGCAGAGGCTCGCGATGGACGTCCTGTCCCTGCTTCTTTGAGATCTGATCTTTAGTCAGTCCCTGAAGCTCTTTCAGCTGCTGTTCTCACTGATTAAATGGGGATGATAATAACAAAGTTATTAATCGCTGACTTTGAGCTTCAGCGAGACTGATACAGTCAACACTGGCCACATGTGGCTATTTAGAGTCGTTAATATTAAAGGAATTTTAAACGTAGTTTCTCAGTCTCCCTGAGCACGTTTCAGGTGCCCAGGGCACGAGAGGCAGGTGGCCACCACAACGGGCAGCTCAGCCGTAGGACATGAGCATCCCTGTGGAAGGCCCCGGGCACCGCACTGCACCGGGCTCTCCATGTACCAGCTCACAGTCCTCCCAGCAGCCTTTAGAAGATAGGTCCTCTGATGATCCCCATTTTACAGATGAGGAAACTAAGGCCAGGGGGGTTACATAATTTGCCCAAAGTCATAGTGGTAGAGCCAAGATTCAACCCCCACACAGTCTGGGTCTTAACATTTTAACCACTACTCTATTGCCTTTAACGTGAGGAAATCTGGTGACGTTTCAGAATGAGAGGAGATGTCAACATCTGTGTGAGTGCCCCAGGGTGGGCTCAGTAAACATTTGAATCTGAAAAGACCCTGGAAAAATTGATAATTTATTCTGATATGTTTTTTTCTTACGCTTCTGACACCGTGTTTCCAAAAGTGCATGAAAACTCCCAGGGTGTTTGTTAAAAATGAGGATTTATGACCTCATCGAAGACCTTTGTCGTCATAATCTATGGGTGCCCACTTGTGCACGTATGAAGTGTATGAGTGAGGCCTGGGCATGTGCGTTTTCACTGCGCTCCCAGGGTTGATTCCTGAGGCACGTTTACAGATCTGAGAACAGCCCTTACAAGATCTAAGACGTCACATGTTTCATAACCTCTGCCCACACATGGCATGTCCTTGAACTCTGGGTAAAGTGCCGGAAGATCTGCTCGTCAAATATATCTCCTGTGCCAGGGAATGGCTGTGCACTTGTGTTTAAAGAATTATTTTGCTTGAATGTATTTTTAAATGCTGCAAGGCAGGGGGAGAAAAAAACCAAGTCCTCTCTGAGAATCGACTCACAGGGTTCTGTGGAGGATGGAGAATGTCAGAACGACAAAGGTGAACAGAGACATCGCACAGTGTGCTGATGTCTGCTCGCGTTGGAGAGAGGCGGGGAAGGCCTGTGGGGGCGGTTGCCAAGGCAGGGTTTGCCATCCTGGGGGGCAGCTCTCCCTGGATTTGGCCAAGACCAGACTCCCTTCTGCTCTTGGAGGAGAAGCTTAGAAGGAAAAAGAAGTTTAGAGAAGAGGTTGTCCCTTGGAGGCTTTTAGAGCAGGTGGCAGGTGGCCCCTCCCATGTGATAAATCCTCAACCGAGAGTGGCTGGAATGAAGGAGTGACAGACGAGACAAAAACAGATGCCCCCTGGAAGCAGGGCAGCACATAAGCCTTGGCGAGAGATGCAGTGTTTCCCGTGGTTTAGATAAGTGGTCATTGATAACAGCCTTTTAAAAGATTTCGATGTCTGCGCAATTTGTTTTATGAAAGGTTTGTTATATGTGCGGATCCGTGTTCTCTTAGTCACATGTTCAGCTACCTGCCTGGTTTGCGCAGCCAAGTGGCTGGTGCCTAAATTGCAGGTTTTGTCCTTTGGTGGAAGTCCCTACCTCTGTCGTACAGCCTGGATTTGACGAAGGCGATTTTATTTCCAAATGGGAGGCGGAATTTAGTGTGTTCTTGACCAAACGAGTCACGATAAGTTGAAATTGACATTGGAACTCTTGGAAATAAAAGTTCACTGTCAAGTATGTGTAATGTACTGATATTCTGACACTGGTGACATGCGGTAAAATATTTACTCCCCAGCGGGCGGACGGAGTATCAAGCTACACATGGGGCCCGGTTACGAAGAACCAGCACCTTTGAGAGGAAGCCTAGTAAACGCTATCCGTCCCGGAGACATTCGACGTTCAAAGGTTGCGTTTTTCACTCTGCCTTGGAATTTTACGTTATGGTGTAGTTGGTTAATCCCTGAGGAGCTTGGTGAAGCAGATTTTGAAGGAATTTTCTACTGTTCTGCTCTGTCATTCCGAAGCTTTTTACTTTTTATATTTACATGTATTTATTTTAAATCCTCACCTGAGGATATTTTTCCACTTCTCTTCAGATAGAGTGGGAGGGAGAGAGAGAAACATTGATGTGAGAGAGACACATTGATTGGTTGCCTCCCACATGACCCTGACCAGGGCCGGGGACCGAACTGCAACCGAGGTACGTGTCCTTGACTGGGAATCGAACCCAAGACCCTTCGGTCTGCAGGCCGATGCTCTAACCACTGAGCAAAACTGGCCAGGACTGTGCTGCATCCCTTTGCAATGAAATAGAGTCTAGATAAATGAGCTCTCTACCTCTTTGCACGGCCCCTTCCACAGACTCACACCTTGCCCCGGTCAGCAGCGACTGCCCTGAGCTCCCTAGTAGGTTCATACTTACTTTAGTCTTTATCACTTTACACCCCTCTGTCTCTGTCAAGACTGGGAGCTAGCTCCCTGAGAGCGAGGACCGTGTCTGTCCTGTCTGCATCCCAGAGCGCCTGGCCCTGGGGACATGCTCAGGGAATTTGCGCTGAGCGAATCGGAGGGCAGGGCACACTGGGAAGGAGAAGCAGCCACGGTGGAGATTCTGCCTCCTGGCGTTGAGGCTGCTCCTAGGTCCCAGAAACCTCTTTCCCCGTCATTGTCGCCGCGTGGTAAAAGTGATGAAACTCTCTAAAATGTCATGCCTCTGTTTTCTTTTTTTAAAGCAAGCAACCCGGTGATAGCAGCTCAGCTCTGGTAAGTGCCCCCAGGCTCTGGGGTACAGCTCTTTTCTCTATTATATTTACTTTCAATATTGACTTTTTCCTTGATACAATTAAATCACCGGGTGAATCTGCTGATCTTTTGGTTTTTTCCCCTGCTGCCTGGCTATACCACCCCTCCTTGGCTTTCAATAAGTACACAGTCGAATGTTTCAAGACCGTTTGTTTTGTTAGGAAACACAGCTGCCTTGTTTGAGTAGCTCTGTGCTGTGTTTATTGTAACAGTGGGTGACAAAGGTGAACGGAATGTGGCCAGCACACGGTCCCCATGGCATTGCAGGCAGTGGTGGCGAAGGAGGCCGTGCCCTTTTTTTTTTTTTTTTATCCTCACCCGAGGACACCTTTGCATCTATCTTCAGATAGAGCAGGAGGAAGAGAGTGGGGAAGAGAGAGAGAGAAACATTGATGTGAGAGAGACACATCGACTGGTTGCCACCCACATGACCCCAACCGGGGCCAGGGACAAACTGCAACTGAGGCACGTGCCCTTAGCGGGAACCGAACCCGAGTCTCTCCAGTCTGAGGGCCGACGCTCTAACCGTTGAGCCAAACCGGCCAGGGTGAGGCTGTGCGCTTGAGCAAAAGCTATGCGAGAGCAGATGCAGGATTTGCTCCATGACGGACAGGTTTCATAGTCACACAGCTTAGAAGACCTTTATTATAAACACCTTTATTGAAATTCCTGCAGGAAAAAGATCTTGTCGCAGGACTGAAACTCTAGCACGGGAGTCAGCCAACTTTTTCTGTAGCCAGGTAGTAAATATTTTAGACTCTGCGGGCTGTCTCTTTCACAAAGACACCATAGACAGTATGTAAATGAAGGAACAGGGCTGTGGCCAATCAGACTTCTCTCACAGTCGCAGGTAGGCCTGGGAGTGGTTTGCTAGCCACTTCCCCAGCACGGGCGTTCTGGATCTTTCCTGTACATTGGAATCACCTGGGTCAGCTTTGACTGGTCCCTGTCATCCAGGCCACGCCCCAGGCTAAGGGACGATCTCTGAGGGAGGGACCCAGGCATCTGTGGTTTTGAAAGCTCCCAGGTGGTGCTAGTGTGTGGCCCAGGTGAGAACCACTGTCCTACTTTGCATGTGCCTCTTTATCTCCCCCTAACACAACAGTTTCCTTAGGTAAGTTTTGACTTAGTAGGTGGACAAGCTGGGGACTCGCAGAACGCAGTTGTTTCAACTCTCGCATCCAAGCTCTAGCCACGGACCAATAGCCCAGTTTCGTTAGCCTCTCAGTAGGCAGAGGCACAGCTTCAGGCCGCTAGGGAGGGTGGTCTTGGGGATCAGCTCCGTCCAGCTGTGCCATGCACTCTGCATAGTTGTCAGAGCGTGTGGTGGAGCGGGTAGCTGATGCCCTGGTTGGTGGTGAGATCTCTGGCCCAGGGTCAAGGGGCCTCCTACCCGGCCGCGCTTGGCTCGAACCTAGCTCGGGGCCTTGGCCTTCCCCTTTCGGGGCCTCCTCTTTCTCATTTGGAAACAAGGAGGTCAGGCTGGATCAGTGTTCTTTTCAAACCTTTTTAGCCTCTGATTTTCACCCCTGTTCCCAGAAGAAACCTGACGTAGAGAACAGAGGAAAGGGGAGCTCCTGGGGATGAAGCTGAGTGGCAGGGAAGGGGCCGGTGCCTGGTGCTCAGCCGCCCCACCCCCAGGCAGCCCCGAGGCTCTGGGTCCTCGAGGTTCTGGAGAACAGAACTGGCCCTTTGTATCGGACAGCTGGAAACTCACCCTCACCCTGATTTCAAACTACCCGAGGTGCCTTTCTGCTGGGGTCAAGCATCTGACTCTGTGTTTAGGTTCAGTCCTTAGCATCTGAGGAAGGGGCTCAGGGGTCCTGTGAACTACTGTGCATCACGCCTACCCCACACCACACGGTAGGAGGAGGTTGCAGGGTTCCTGCATGGTTAGCTTTAGGCCTTCAGGCTTGCCCTGTTTCTAGCATCCCTGTGCAGGTAGTATGCTAATAGTATTGGCTCCTTTCCCCGCCTCAGCGTGTCTTGCTTTTAATTCTCAGGGGTTTGTGAGTTACAGCGTTTCTTTCCCTTTGCTCTCTAAGGAAGTGATTGTTTTGTGTGTTTGCTTTTCCCTAATAAAATTACATCTTCCACTTAGCGTCTAATGGAGATTATATATATTGGGAACCAAAACAAACTAAAAAAAGAAAAATCTCCAGAAAATAAATTAAAAAAATACCCCAAGTAAATATACCCCTTAGGAACAAATGAGCTAATAACCACTGTTTGCAGCTGTTCGATTGTTCCTTGCAGCCTGTGGGATCCAGGGTGAGTAGGATTGCTGTGGGAGCCAGGGATGAAATTGCACGCTGGGCTGCAGAGGTGATACCAGAAAATAGCACCTTGCAGAACACTTCACCTTCCTGATGCAATCCAGCCGGAGGTGACCCTGGCCCAGAGCCTGGCTCCGTGCGCTGGCCCACTCTGAAAACTGGAGCACGGTGCCATTTAGACCCCAAGCATGGCTATCACAATGACACATTTCCCTCTCTCGTTGGAGAAGCAGTAAACCTTGATTTCAAGCACTCCGCCCATAGCAACAGCCTGATGATGGTGCTGTGTTTGTTTGAGGTTCTCTGGCAGGTGCCAAGCTTGCATATTAAATAGCACATTATGTTTTACACCAGCCTTCGCCATCCATCTTTTTTACGAGAGTAGTTATACTAAAGAGTCCCATCAAAATAGGATCGTGCATGAGGAGCCTGGAACCTTCTTGGCTCAGTGGGAACAGTATAGACTTTAGGATCAAGCAGGTGTCCATTCCATTAGCTGGCTGACCCTGAGCAGGTTTCCTCACTTCTCTGTTAGGCAATCATTCCTTTATCTATAAAATGAGGTGGTAAACATTCACTGACCTCGTAGCCTTGCTGCACGGAGTAAATAACAGCAGATGTGAAGTTCCCAGTACAGAGCCTTGTATGAAATGAACATTCCAAAGTGATGGCCAGCTCACGGCCTCATTGTTGTTGGCAGTGGGGCCCATAGTGGCAGGTGCTCAGACGTGGCTGGTGACTTTTCCCTCCAGTTGGAGAAAACTCTGGGCATCCCTGGAGCTGCCTGGTGCAGTGTGCCACCCAGCGATGCCAGGGCAGATCCGGAATGGGACTAAAGTTACTGGGTTTGCCTAATTGGAAGGTCCTCCTTTTTGTCACCAAAACATGGCATCACAACCAAGACTCTGGAACATTACTCGCTCGCTTCTATCCGTGAGCTCTAAAGTAATGAATAGAAGTTGCCGTTTGGTTTCTCCAGTTATGAGTTCATTTAAGCAGCTAACAACCAAAAGAAATAGTATTTGTGAAAGTTCCTGGCAGAGCAGGTAGAGCTTAGGATTAGCTTATGATTGTCAAAGCAGGCCTACCTCGTTTTATTGCGCCTCACAGATGTTGCCTGTTTCTTTCTACTTTTTTTTTAATCCTCACCCGAGGGCATTTTCCCACTGATTTTTAGATAGAGTGAGAGGGAGGAAGAGAGGGAGGAAGAGAGAGAGAAAGAGAGAGTGAGAGAGAGAGACATCAATGTGAGAGGGACGCAGTGATTGGTTGCTTCCTGTACGACCCCCGACCAGCCGGGGACTGAACCTGCAACCAAAGTATGTGCCCTTGACCAGGAATTGAACCCACGACTCTTCTGTCCACAGGCTGACTAGCTAACCACTGAGTGAAACCAGCCAGGGCATGTGTTTTGGTTTTTTCCACAAATTGAAGGCAAGACCCTCTACCAGCGGGAAGATTATGACTCGCTTTGTTGTGAGACTTGCTTTACTGCGGTGGTCTGCAACCAAACCCGCAATGTCTCCGAGGTGTGCCCTGTAAATCAGTAATGATGCCACTTTCCAACCTATTACGTTATAATTACTCTTTTCTTTCTTTCAGCTCTAAACCAAATCCTGAAGTCCATAATTACCAGGTAAGATCCTGCTTTTAAAGGTTTCATGTAGTACTTCTTAAAGTTTCTAAACGTTCCCCATTGAGCAGTCAGTATTATTTATAATCAGATTTTAAAGAAATAATAATACGGGGTTTTTTTTTTGAGAAAACTGTGAGAGGAGCGTCTGCCCCCCGACCCCTGCTGCTTCCTCTTGGTCATACGAGCAGCCTCTTTTTCTTCACCTTGTCCTCTGGCAGGCAGCAGGACAGATGTGCAAGTTTCTGGGTGGTCAGACAGCCTCCTAGGGGCCCGGAGGTGAGGCCGCGTCTCATCCAAGTGTGCTCTAGGTCCCGGGAGCAGGAGTCCCTTGAAGTGTGCCTCCAGGAAAGGATGTCTTGGTCACACGTTTGGGACATGTTGTGTCTTCATTGGATCTTCCAGTGCCCGTTGGGGTGTCCAACATCCTGAGAAATCCTGCAAGAAAGACATGTGTTATTTATTTTTTAACCCAGTGTTTCCCAAGATCATTTGATGGTTGGACACCTTTCCCCAATAAAAAAAGCTAGCCTCTCTCGCCACTCCTCACCCCCTTTCGTTTGGTGGTGGTTTCGAGAACTACTTTGTAAAGCACTGTGCTAGGCCTGTCCTGCGGCAGGAGCATAGATCCGGTCCCATGGCCAGCAGGGCTGCACCCCATGCCTGTCTGCACCCCATGCCCGCCTACCCACCACTCCCCGCGGGTAGCTCTCACTAGCCATTCAGTCTTCTACAGCCTGGCTGCGACTTCCTTTTCTACATTTATTAGAAATGATAATCACCGCTACTCAACATCATGTTTAGCTCTCAGAGAATTACATCATCATTGGCCCATAATTTCTTCCCGCTGTTCCTTTGCCCATACTCATTCGTCTGCGTGGACTTTCCTTTGCCTCCTGTCTGTATAGAGCCCGCCTCAGGAGCCATCCCCCCAGCGCTGCTCTGATGCCCTTTATTGGAAGTCACCGGCGCCAGCGGTTCTCAGCCCCGCCGCACCACCTGGCAAAAGCTTTAAATAAATAACCAGTGCTTGGGCCTCACCCTGGACTCACTGAATCAGAAACTCTGGGGGTGCCATCTGGGTGTTAGAGAGCTTCCAAGCTCCAAAGGTGGTTCTCCTGAGCTGCCAGGTGGGGGGACCCCGGTTGAGGAGGTGCCCCTCACGGCCTAGGCTGTTACTTGTTTGCACTGAGGCAGCATCCACGTTTGATGACCTCCTGACTTAGGGTCAGCTTTCTTATCCTGGGCGGTGGCAATGTCTAAGGGACACAACTCTCCCAGGTTTCTGTGCCCTGTCACCAATCTGGTTTTGAGTGTCATAAGGAACGAAGCCACTTCGTTATGAGTTTGCATCGGAGCCTTATTCTAACCAGTCCCATTCTTTTGTTGTTGTTGATCCTTACCCAACGATATTTTTTCCATTGATTTTTAGAGAGAGTGGAAGGGAGTGGGGAGCTGGGGAGAGAGACATGTGAGAGAGACACATTGATTGGTTGCCTCCCCCACCGGGGCCATGGATCGAATCTGCAACTCAGGTACATGCTCTGAGCCATGCCGACCAGGGCTAGTCTCACTCTTCATCTTTCGTTACTGTAGCTATTATTTCCTTGCGGTGGGGGTGGAATCCCCATGTACATCATCTTTACGAGGTCTCCAAATTCCTTTCAGAAGAAATGTGTGGTATCGTCTTCCATACATGAAGTGTATGTATGTGCGGAACTTGGACATGACTTCCAAGTTTTAGGGAATAACACCTGAAAGGTACTCTGCACCTGCTAGGGGAAGGGCCAGGTTTCCTGATCTTTTTGCCTTCTTTAAGGTTCTTGAATCTTCTTCTTCAGATTGTTTGTTTGTTTGTTTGTTTGTTTTTGAGGGATTTTCAGGTGTGAGTGGCTGGAATGCTGTGGGGGGAGGGCAAGTTGTCGATGATTACTGTTTGAAGGACATAAAAAATGAAGCGAAGTGGGCCCCGCTCAGTGCTGCCCTGCCCTCCTCCCCGCTAGCCTCGCGGGCGAGTGCTGTCTGCAGCTCTGCTCTTCGTGAATGGCGAGGCGATGGCTGGTTGCAGTCAGGTCTCCAGATCTGCTCCCTGTGTGTCGTTGTTCTCAGCGTCTTTGGCAATCACTGGTCCTCTGTACCTTGCTCCTTTTAGAGGTTTCGTGTTGCTCTGTCAAGGTTTGGGAGTCAATCGACCAGGAAAAGAACATCCTGAGAAGTGGCCAGATAAGCATCTGAGTGCTGAGAAAGGGTTTCAGGAGGATGGGATGGGATTGCAGCATTTATCTTATTCTGAGCTCAGCAAGGTTAGCCAACTGCAAAGGATGGATTGCTGTGTTCCCTGTGAGGACACTATTGGCATCTGGGGAGGGACAGTTCTTCCTTGTTTGGGACTGTCCCTAGAGTTACAGGATGTTTAGCTTCCCTATTCTCTGCCCAACAGTTAAAGGTAATCCTCCAGTCATTGTGACAAGCAAAAATGCCCCTATATATTTGCAGTTGTCCCCAGGGGAACAAAACTGCCCCAATTGAGAACCTTCTGGGTTAACATTAAAAAATACTCCTGGACAGCTTTAGAGTGCACGTACATTACCAGAAGACACCAAGGAAGGTTCTAGAGTATCCTTCTTCTGGGTCTTTGTAGATGAAGTAACACCCTCCCCCTCACTCCCCCCCCCCCCAATCTCCCACGAATCTGATTCGGTTGTGTTTGAAGACGGAGTAGGAGAGTCATTTCTAATCTCTGTTACTCTCTTTTCTTGAAGACCTAATTTGTGGAGCCTCACTTGGGGCCAAAACAGTTGGGCTTTGGGTAAATCCTCCAAACTCTCAGGAGGATTCTAAAGCCCTGGCCAGCGCTCAGATTCTGCTGCTGAGGGATTTCCTCCCCATTGCCTTTTCCTGCGGCGTGTCCTTTGGGTGCTGCAGACTTAGCTTGCTGACGGGCATCTTGGAAAGAGAGAGGCCTCTGGAATACAGAATGGGCGGGGAGGGCATCTCGGTCTGTGAGGAATGAATAGAACTGCTGAGGATTTTCCATAACAGAGAGCAGCCTTCTGCTTATTAACCAAAGCAGCGGGGAAGGAAGATGAAGGGGAGGAAGTAATTAAAAGAGTGGTGGTGGCAAGACTGAAGTGGCTATTTATGTCAGGAGGGCCTGATTTGCCAGGTAGAAAGTTTAGCCTGGAGAAGCCCTGTGGCTTCTGGCTACGTCTGGGACGCTGCCCTCTGCAGGCCAGAAGTGGATAGGCACCTGCCACCCAGCCAGCCCCATCTCGTCTCCTCCCTGGGTCATTTTGTGGGTCACAAGTCTGGGTCTATTTTTTCATCTTAAAATAGACAAATTTCTTCCTTCCATTTTATCAAGATAATAAGTACTCTGGATGATTTTGGAGGGTATTTTAGATCATGCTGTAGAAATTATTTTTATTGCTCAAACAAGGACCGGACAGGGGTAGCCATAGCCCATGGTACCGTCCTGTCCTTGTCTCTGTGCGTGCAGACGTAGCTGTTACCCATGGTTGTTGTCATTTTCAGCAATGACAAAAATTGTTTCTAAACATTGCTGACCATTCTCCTTGTCTTTCTGGCACCTTCCATCTGTTCCCTTGGGAGAGATGATTATCATTTTCGGCAATGACAAAAATTGTTTCTGAACATTGCCAACCATTCCCCCTGTCTTTCTGGCACCTTTCTTCTGTTCCCTTGGGAGAGATGATTGTTGCCTGTCCTGGGCACTCTGGGGGACCCTTTCAAGGCAAATGGCTTCCCCTTTCTACAAGGGCAGCTTCCCAGCCCCCACCTTTGTCTGGGGGAAATGTGATCATCCTGGGAAACATCCCCTGCCCCCCTACCCCCACCCCTAGCCAGGTATAGTTATAGCCTTTTCATTCACAGCCTCTCAGGTGGATGCCAGTGAAAGAGAAAGTGAATGAAGACCATTGAAATCAGAAGGTCATCGAATAATCACGTTTGGTGTTTTCTTTCTAGCCTCAGTATCATCCGAGTATCCAGCCCAGCCAGGCCCGGTGGTACCCTCACTCTCCAAATGTAAGGTAAGTAAGTGCCTGAGCTCACAGAGTTGTCTGTGCACAGGTTTTTTTCTCCGGGAAAGTTCAGATTCTACTTAGTCATGAATTAAAGTTCTGCATCAGCAGCAACTGTTAAGAGTGGCCTTGTCATAGCAGAGATTAATCCTGTGCAAAGCAGAAGCAGCCAGCGGAGACTCTGGCTTTGCTTAAGTTATGCTTTATGACATCAAAATGAATTGGAGTTTTTTTTCGTGTGTGTTTTTTTTTTGAAGTCATTCTAACCTCGGATATTTTTGGTTTGGTTTTGTGTTAGAAATGTGACTTAAAATTTCTAAATAACATTGTCCTGTCCTGAGGATTCATTTACTAAAAAATGTGACTAAAAGCTTGAGGATTTTTGTTTGGACAGGGTTTTTTTTTTCCCCCAGGAATGGGGTGAAGGTTTGCTTTTTATGGCAGTGGATCTTTTTTCTAAACCCAGAGATCAGTAAACTTTTTTTTCATAAAGAGCCATGTAGTCAGTATTTTCTGCTTTGTGGTCTCTGTCACAACCACTCAACTCTGCCATTGTAGCTTGAAAGCAGCCACAGACCGTCCGGAAGTGAGTGGGTGTGGCAGTGTTCCACCAAAACTTTTTTAGGAAAATAGATAGCGAGGGAGCTGTGTTTGCTCACCTCTGCCCTAACCTGCCACAACCCTTGCTAAGTAAACTGGCACCTGCCTTGTGTTTATAGTCAGGCCTGAGAGTGTTTAATGCTAGCTTTGTCGAGGCGAATGTTCCTTTTAGGGTCAGCTCTAATTTGTGTTTATGCGTGGAGAAGCTCTTTCAGAAGCCCAGTTGGTGAATTCCGTTTGCATAGTTCTTCCTTGGTGAGGCTGCCTCGCGCTTTGAGAAGGCACAGAGGACAGAGCAATGGAAATAAATCTGGTTAGAGCAGGGCAAACGGGAGCACTTGATTCTTGACAGTTCCGACCACTGTTGTGGGAAATCCAGGGCAGTTTTAGCATAAACACTTGATACTTACGTAACTTTTGAAAGCAAGTCAAACTAGTGGAGTAGTGATTCTCAGTGTTTCTGTATTGCAAAGGAGGTTTATTTTCCAGACACGAGGAACAGAAGAGATTTATAGAAATGCTATTTTTAATAACCTTGTTTTGACAAAATTGTACACTTCTTACTGTCTAGCTTATCATATTAGTTTCCTTCTGAGGCATGACCTAGCCCAGCATTTCACAACAAGAATTCAGAGGCGCGCTGGAACAGGGCTCCTCTCGGGTGGCCCGCCTGCCTGTCAGCAGCATTGATCACCTGGGAGCTTGTGAATGCAGATTCTCAGGCCCGCCCAGACCTACTGGATCAGAATCCCTGGGCTCTCCAGAGTTAGAGAAGCACTGAGATACCGACCCCAGGAAAAGAGAGTTCATTGGTCCAACACTTGGCAAATGCTGCCTGTGACATTCACATAATGGCCCTAGACGTCCCCTAGCAAAGGCACCTTTTACACCTTGACCTGGCTTTCCCCAGACCGGCCTTGCGGGCATGATGGCACAGCCATAGACAGAGCTTTTCTCCATTTGGAAGTTGCTAGATGACCCACATCTGCACGTTGAAAACCAGTAGAAAGTCCATCCATTTCGGTCCGTGAGCCACCCCATCACGGCGTTCACGTCCTCTGTGCTCATGTTGCTTCGCTCACATTTCTGCATTTTCTTCCATTCCCCCACTAACCATTCACTCTGCACACAAAACAGGCCATCCTTTGAGGATGACAGGCCGCCTTGGAAAGCGCCGGCCAGTGGAGATGACAGCCATCTCGATTATGTCCACAACCAGAACCAGAAGAACTTAGGAGGAGTGCAGAGCGTGGTGTGTCGAGATAAACTCATGACTGAGCTTTGAGAGACCGAGCATCTCACTTCCATTCACCATCACAGTCTCATTCCATTCCATGACAAGTGTCTGGGCGTCACATGCTGCGTCTGTAAATGTGTCTGAGGAGTAGCTCTGAAAGGTGTTCTCAGTGTCCGTGTAAATACTGGAAAGGAACCACAATAGCTAGACCTAATTTACTGTTGACTGCATTCTGAATAAAATGAAGGTAGGTGAAAGCTCAGGAATCACGTTGGTATTCTGATTTTAAAACTGGAGTAAAAGTCTATGTTTATTGTATTACTTATGTACCTGATATGTCTTTGTTATTTAATGAATGGGACCAAATGAAACCAGAGAAACGTGGGAGAGTACTAGTAATATGGTGGGGAGGGAAATGGCTGGGTCCCACGGTGTGATCTGAGACAAGCCATTTCCCCTCCCAGGCCTTGTTTTTCTCATCTGAGAAGACTGGGTGGGACTAACTGATTGTCAAGGTCCTGTTCAACTCTAAAATTCTGTGATCCATTAAAATTTAGTATTTTTAGGCTGAGGATATAACATTCAAACTATCTCATAGGAAAACTGCAATACCCCCTTCTCTTAACAGAGGCTCTCCCATCCAGAAACTGAATAGTATGTTGACTGGTTAGACGTTATATAATGCAGGGAGACTTTGGATTTCAGATCTTAAGGCAGTGTAGCCACTTTGAATTTTAGAGATTTTGCTAATCATAAATTGCATAGCATCCGTTTTGATAGGATGTGCTGCTCAAGTACAAGAATAATTTTTTTAATGTCTTAATGATTGGTGCTGCTAACTTGCATGATTTCAGAAGACATGATTATGGATATACACTGTCGGAATTTGTAGAATTTGAGGGTTGGGTTTTCACCCTAGACTTCACTCTTTTAAAAAGCAGCATGCAATCTGAGATGCATATGGCTTAAATTAAAGCATACGAGATCTTAACGAAGTTGTGCCAAAACATTCTGTAAACCAGGGTAGGAGGGGTGTTGCACAGTCTCTTGGTAGAACGAGAAATTAATTTGTTGTCTTCTAGGGTAGAACTCTAGCAGAATATTTATTTCCCTCCATTTCAAGCCACAGGTCAAACATTGTTTCTCTTCATGGATAGGCCCGAGATATTTTTCGTTAGTATGTTTGTGAAATCAATTCCTGTGCCATTTTTATATATGTACTTATAATTTGGCCCATTTCAAACCTTTTGAAAAATGTATCGACATCTCTTGAGATACTCTGTGGCTACAACCTGATCTTTTTTTGGTGGCCACAAAAACCTGTCCAGAAGGAGGAAATCAGTTGCGCGCCCTGCACAGTGGAGTCTGTGTCCCTTATAAACTCCCCCGAAGATATTTGTTTACAGGTATATTCCATTTTAGCAGATGTCCTGATTCTCAGTGTATGTGCTGCGGACGAATAAATGTGTTCTGAAGCTGTTAAATCTTATTGATAACGTTTTTACGAATGTGTTTCCAAGGAATAAAGATTATTCTTGCTTGTTTCGACTCCATCTTCATTTTATGCTGTGCAGAAGTATCATTTGGAGATGCAGAAGTATCATTTGGGGACGTAGGTGACGTGGCTGTGAGCTGTTGGAAGGCGGAAGGCGCGCCCTCAGTCAGGTGCACGGAGCCAGCTCGTGCTCGAATGAAGCCGCCTGGGGCAGCGGGGCTCTTCGTGCGGGCAGTGCGGAGGCACTTCGTCATCTGGAGTGGCTCAGGTGAAGCCTCTCGTACCTGGTCACAGGTGGCAGTGGGGTTTGTCCCGTGACAACCCTGTGAGGGTGGGTGTCTTGGGTACCGCTGTTCCTGGCAGAATGACTTCCGACCCTGCGTCTGTGGCCTCCAGGAGACTGTGTACTCTAATGCCGTCTAATAAATATCTCGTGCTTAAAGCAACTTGCGTGGATTCAGTTGTCTGTAACCAAGACAGTCTAACCAGTTTGCATGCTTATGGCCTCCTCGTTGTTCAGTCACATGTACACTGTTACTCAGCTTCGAGGACCTCTGTGCCCTACATTTGACAGCGGGGATGACTCACTCACAGCGCCGGGGAACGCCATTCCCCGGGCTTCTAGGGTATCTGATTCTCTAGCCCTTTAACTTTTTCTTCGGTCTTTGTAACAGCCCCACCCTTGTCACCCTGTGAAATATTGCTCTTTTCCAGGAGTCCTTCCTCTGCCCACTGCATTTCTCACTCTCGCTGTCTACCTGGGTCTTCTCATCCTCGTGATTTTATGCTGCTGCTGACACTGAAGCCATTATCTCCCACTCAGACTCCTGTGCGTCCTAGACGGACATTTCAACTCGTATATTCCATGTGCACCTCAAACTCTGCATGTCGAAAATTAAAATTTCTCTTCTACCAAAAGGGGGACCATTTTTTACCCAAAGTCTATTTTTGCCCATGGTAAGAGTTTATTATACGTTGTCGGCATCTCTTCTCCCTGTTGCCACTCGTATCCTGGCTGTCCCCAGGTCTGTTCAACTCTCCCTCCTTAGTGTTGTATTCAGCCCGCCCGCTCTCCTTGCCGCTGACCTTGATCTTTTCTCTGGATGAGAGGTGCTCTTCCGGATCTCCCCGACTCCAGTCTCTCCTAACAGGCTCGTTCTCCTCGCAGCCACCAGAGTGATCTTTCTAAAACACCATCTGAGTGTGTCGTTTCTTGCTTGACACCTGCCGGGGGTTCTCCATCGCCCATGGGATGAAGTCCAAGGGCTTCTCTGTGGAATTCCCCTGCTCTCTGCTTCTGTCTCGTTGCTCCAGCTAGCACGTTTTCCCACTCCTCACCCTCCCATGTAGACTCCTACAGCACCACGTTGCTTGTGGCTGCCGACATTCACCGTGCCCTGCTGTCTCCCATCTGTGCCTTTGCCAACGCATTCCTTCTGCCGAGCGAGGAGGCTGTCACGCCCTCCCCTTTGCCCAACTCCCGCTCATCACCGAAGTTTCCACTCGGTCTCGGTCTCCTCCCAGGGGTTCTGACTGCCCCCACCTCTGCAGACTGGGTGAGTTTCTGTGCTCCGTTCGAATGTCCCCCAGCTTCCATATATATCGATGGTGCACTTTGTATTAAAACTGCCTCTTCGTCTCATCCTGGAGCCTGTACACACTTAAGTATGAGCTTTGTGTCATACCCACCTTCGTTCCCGGTGCCTGATGGATAGTAGGTACTCAATGAATGTCCGTTCGGCAAATGAATTATTCCAAAGGACACACTGAACCAGATAACAGTTACTATGTCATCTCTGAGCTGGTCCAAAGGTATCTGAACAACCTGTATCCAGGCTGGGGCATCGCGTTTTGAGTAGGACATTGACCACCACCTATGTTCTGGCTTCAGCTTCATCTGAATATCAGTCAGTGTGTCTGGTGTTCTTTGAGGCATTGGTGTAACATTGAGTGTAACCACCTGGAGGAGAACAGTCCAGCCGCGGGGTACCAGACACCCAGGTAGATGGACCTTGACCCACGGGTGCTGATGACCACACACGCACTTCACACTCCACATGTGTCACGTCACATGATCCCGTGACTACTGTATGAGGTCGCTGGTGTCCTTTTCACACCCTGGAAGCTCAGGCTGAGGGTTAAGCCAAGCAGCTTGCACATAGTCACACAGCCAGTAGGTGGAAAGTCAGAATTCTGGCTCCAACGCCTGTGTCCTCCACCTCTGCGCTCTTGATCATCTCGCCATTTGGGACCCTGTCAGTCGCCCTCTCCATGAGACTATTAGGTGACGTTGAAGAGTTCACTACACTGAAGTCTAGTTACTGACTGGAAAGCTACCCACCACCAGCAGCGGTCTAGTCCGTACCCCTGTACACCTGTGGACAGGCCTAGTAACCTTGGCCATCACCTTTGCCAGTGAGCTAATAACCCCATTACTTCCCTCCTCCTGTGTCCCCAGCCCAGGTATCTAGGAACCCTCTACACTTGATCCCGCTCTCCCAGCAATGTGGTAACCCTGTACATGCAGGCATTCATTCAACAAGCGTCCCCTTTCCACAGGAGCAGAAGTTGAGCTTCATTTTCTTACTGAGCCCATTTGAGATGATCCACTGGTTCCTCTGGAGAGCTCAAACTCAGCACTTCTCACAGAGTATTCCCTGTCACCACACCCAAGCTCAGCACTCCGTAACGGGCGAACGGGGTTCACATTTTGCATTTTAGAAACTCGAGTACTTACTGGTCTTACATCATCCTCTTCTGAGATCCCTCAGAGTATCTAACAGTGAACTGACAGTGTCGTCAGATGGGTGTAATTCACATGGACTGGAAGTCTTGAAATCATGCCAGGTAATTAATTACCTTGGCCTTCAAACCCCTCTTGCCTATTTCATTTCTTGGTCTGCCATTTCCACTGAAAATGATTCTCATCAACAGTGAAGACGAAGGAATAAGGACTAAGGACATTGCCGGAGCCCTTTGTTTTTTTCTTGCCTGTTAATATCACGCCATCCTTCCAGGTCAGTGACTCCAGCCTCCTGGGTCCTGCTCTGAACACAGCTAATAGATCGTTGTTGTTGCCCTTGACTTTCCAGCTTTTAAAAGGTCCTTGAAGATCAGAGCTCATCAAAGAACTCCCTGAGCAGCTGTATCGATCCCTTTGGATCAATACTTCCCAAACTTGGCTCTAAGTTAATTCCCCGAACCTTCCAAAATTACCAGGCGAGTACCCTAAATAGACCTAGGATGATTTGGTTTCTGCCATTTTGTCACAAAAGGCAACACACAAATGCTGAGGCGAGGCTCAAGGGGGCCGAGAGAGAACAAGCACACTGCTGGTGCAGATAGGAGAGACCTTTCCTACTTGGAAGGGGGCGCATTTTGAGAAGCCCCAGGGATAGCTAAATGGTGAAACAAACGTGAAACTGGCATTCAGCTTAGCCTCAGCAAAAGAAGAAATCCTCAGTAATTCTGGAAATGGGTCCATTTCCCCCCAAATTAGGGAACCAAAGAATCCTTTGGACAGCTTATTAAAAATTGAGATTATTAGGCTCTATTTAAGTAGTCAAGGGTGAGACCTAAGAACCTCCATCGTAACAGTCATCCCAGGAGAGTCAGTGGGCAGGTGCGGGACCTCACTTTGGAAAAGCACAGTTTCCTACCTGGTTATGCTTGCCCTTGTTTAATGGCTCAATTTTAAGTAGAAGCCAACTTTTTTAAAAATAGGTTTTTATTGATTTTTGTAGAGGGAGAGAGAGAAACATCGATGTGAGAAACATTGATTGGCTGCCTCCTGCACGCCCCCTACTGGTGATCGAGCCTGCAACCCCGGGCATGTGCCCTGACTATAATCAAACTGGGACTTCTCAGTCCGTGGGATGACTCTCAAGCCACTGAGCCACACTGGCTGGGCTTTTTTCTTTCTTTTTTTAAGTAGGCATGTTGTTAACAACTAAATGGATGGACATCGCAGTTCTGCAAATGTTTATGGTGGAGTTGAAAAGAGAGATGTGATACTTCTGAGTCTCATCCCAGGAATGTAGTTAGTGGAGTCCTGAGATGGCTTTGCATTTCTGAGGCAAATTAAGTTTGCTTCCACTTTTCATCATTTTCCCACAAAAATGCATGATGGTTCTTGCTGCAGTCACCCTTTTCCCGCTTCCCCTTCCCATGTTGCAGCTATCTGGACTCCATCAAGCTTTGAGCCTTAATCCCTGACCAAATCTATTTTCTTGCCACATCTTGTCATTGAAAAGAAGCACACTTACATTTTGATTATTGTTCTTAACAAGGTAGAAAAGTTTATGTAAATCGTCTGTCAGTTTTGAACTGTGGGCCACATAGGACGTCACTGTGACGTGAAAGCATACTTTTTCATTTCAATGACAGTTTTTCGTATAGAAGGTAAGATTCACCTGGGATTGTTCTAAAGGAAATAAATATAATTTAGAAAAAGTAAATAGGTGGATACATCATAACAAGCAGCTAGATCTCCCTGCTCGGTATGGTTTTGCACTCCAGGCCCACGGGGAAGCAGAAGAATGTGAGGATTCTATTGGTTCTGTTACGGCTTTAATTTCATTATAACCTCCCTCCCCTAAGTCCTTCTGAGTCATTGTCTGCTGTCCTCCGGAAGCACGGGGCTGGGGAACTCCAAACAATGGAGAAGGTTAGGATACGGGCACACCCCAGTCTGACAACCCAGACCAAGATTCAGGCCATGTGGGGAATCAGGTGGAAGTTTGCAGAAGCAAAGTGACAGGACGTTGCAAGCTGATGAGAGGACTGCAGAATCCGGTGGGGAGGGCTGGCTTTGCTCTCGGACTGGGTGGAATGTGGACCCTTTGGAATCTCGCGTGGTTTGAATCCCAACTTGGCCACTCACTAGCCATGTGACCCTTGGCCAGTTTCTTTTTTGCCTCATTTTCCTTATCTAAAAAGGAACTTAACATCTCTCTGTGTAGGAGAATTAGATGACGCTGTTTGTGTGGTGTTCTGCACAATGTTTGATGCTAGCTGGTAGCGAATTTTAGTGGATTTTTGAGATTGAAGGCCTTGGCAGCCCATGTGGTAAGAAATAGGACAAGGAGACTCAAAGCTGAGCTCAAGGAATGGTATCTCGCCCAGGTGGCTGGGTGGAGATGTACGGTCTAAGTTTAGCAATGGACAGAGGTGCTCGGTTCTAAAGGAAAGCTCGATGGAACAGGGTTAACAATACATAAAAACATATCTCTGGAGCTCTAACAAGCTAAGAGCAGAAACACCATGGGGGTCCTTTGAGAGGGGATAAAAAGAAACAGAAGTGATATTTCTGTCTGAGAATGCTAGGAAATGACTGTCCAGGCAGAATGCGGACAATGCTTTCCTATCTGCAAATGGCAGAATCGGCAGGGAGGAAGGCGTTGGTGAGACCCCAGAGAATCCATTCTGCTGGTACAGTTGGGACTCAGAAGTTTAGAGAATTGAAACGGAGCATCTGCTCAGCTCCCAACTTGCCCCAACTTGGGATTTCATCTTACACAAAGCAGAGGAACCGTTTTGCTATTTGGAGACTAAGGAGAAAGTAATAATGGGCACTGCTGTGCTTTTTAACTTTGTTTTAGTAGGTAATGCAGACAGTGGTGAAAATTCAAACAAAGGTATCTTTCCACTCTCCTAATCCCTAGTTCCCTAGTTCTTCCCAGAGGCAAACATTATTAGCCTCTCTTCTCGTTAACCTCGAGCTGTTCTGCGTACAAACCAGCACGTGTATTTATTTAACCAATATTGATGGGCTTTTAGGCTCCTCAAATCTCTAAAATGACAATTTTGCTGCCATCCTTGTACATTCTGCTTATACACTAACAAATCTCTCTCTAGACTCAATTCCCTACAAGTAGAGACTTGGGTCAAAAGGTATGTGCATATTGAATTTGGATATTGTCTAATGAAATTTCCCTCCGGAGACATTCTACCTGATTATGCCGCCCCCACCCCAGTGATTTGACAGGGCCTCTGTGATCCTGCGGTAAGAAGGCTCCCAGCCTTAGCTAACTTTTTGAACCTTTGTTAGTCTGATGGGTAAAAACCAGAATTTCCAATTGCATCTCTCTATAAGCAAGGTTGCACGCCTTTTCATCTTGTTGAAGGTCATGTGTCGCTTGTTTTCTGTGAACTGTCTAGAACCCCTGTTCTTGAGTCATGCTCTTTTTTTTTCCTTTTCATACTTTTTTTTCAAGATTTATTAATTTATTTTTGTTACAGATGTTTCTCCTTTTTTCACCATTGATACCCTCCTCCCCATCCCCCCCCCACCCCATCCCCAGCTTTGTTGTCCATGTCCATCAGTTATGCGTACATGCATATAAGTTCTGTGGTTTATCTCTTCCCTCCCCCCACCTCCTCTTCTGAGGGTTGTCAGTCTATACCCTACATCCACGTCTCTGGGTCTACCCTGTACCTCAGACTATGTTCATTATATTTCACAAATAAGTGAGATCATGTGTCTTTCTCTGCTTGGCTTGTTTCGCTTAGGATGATACTCTCCAGGTCCCTCCATGTCGCCTCAAAGGATAAGAGATCTTTCTTTCTTACAGCTGCATAGTACTCCATTGTGTAGAGTCATGCTCTTTAATAAAGATCAGGCTGATGAAGTAAAATTAATTATGTCATCTTAGCCTTTTTATTTATTTATTTTTACTGTGTTTTTTTTTAATTTTTTTTTTTCTTCATTGATTTGAGAGAGAGAGCGAAAGGGAGAGGGAGAGAGATAGAAACATCGATGAGAGAGAACATCAATTGGCCGCCTCCTGCATGGCCCCCACTGGGGATCGGGCCCACAACCTGGGCATGTGCCCTGACCAGGAATCGAACTGGCGACAGGGCCTCTGTGGTGCATGGGTCGACGCTCAACCACTGAGCCACACCAGCCGGGCCATCCTAGCCTTTTTAATAGTGAAGAAAGGGAAGCCTGGAAAAAGTTGATATTTACCAGACATGTTTTGAAAGCAGCTCTCCAGAAGTTCAGGTAACCATCAGCAGGATACCATGCCCTGGAGATAGAATATGGGCAGTGTAAAAGTAGCCAGGACAAAGGAATTGATTTCTAATATCCATGCTTCCTTTTCTGTTTGGGAGTTTATTGAGAACTTTCCACTTAGACTTCTTAAATACCCACTCAGACACTGTGAATTTCCCTGGTGCATTTGATCAGGGAAGGATGGATTACTTTTAGGTACCATTAAAATTCTAATACACGGATCTAAAATCACAGCACATTCCAAGACTCGGCAGAGGCATTATTGGAGGAAAGGCTGCAGAATTTAAAACACCAGAATGGCTGCAGTCTCGGCAATGAAGGGTTGCAGCCACTAAGAAGGGGGTTAGAATAATTAGAGGAACATCCCCGTAGGCTCCTGTTACAAGAAACCCGCAGAAACCTACCTAATCATCCCCAACTAAATGGTGAATGGCTTCCACATCCGCTTTCTGCAGCTGAGACCTCAAAAGCAAGAGGTGTTGCTATGCTAACGACTCCACCAGCATCATCCGTGGCTGAACAATGGACCTTGCACCTGCATTAAAGGCAATTAAACAAGCCCTTAAAATATGGCTTCAGAGGCCCACAGGGTGCTTATAATAGAAGCTTCTGAAAAACCTACCAGAATTGGGGAACAGAGAGAGGATCATTTGAGGAGATTTTTAACATTCATGAAAACCAGAATAAACTAATCCCATCGGTATCACCTCAAACGCACATACCCAGTGTTCAGTTCCAGCTCCTGCTCACACTGGTATCTTGTGCAGTTAGAATGTCTAAAACCTGCCCTGGCCGGTTTGGCTCAGCGGTTAGGGAGTCAGCCTGCGGTCCAGAGAGACCCGGGTTCGGTTCCCGCTAAGGGCACGTACCTTGGTTGCAGTTTGTCCCCAGCCCTGGTTGGGTCGTGCGGGAGGCGGCCACTCTATGTGTCCCTTTCACGTCGATGTTTCTCTCTCTCTCTCTCTCTCTCTCTCTCTCTCTCTCTCTCTCTTCCTCTCTCTCCCTCCCGCTCTATCTGAACAAAAAATGGAAAGGTGTCCTCGGGTGAAGATAAAAAAAAAAAAAGAATGTTTAAAACCTGCCCTTAGCAGAGCACGCAATTCATGCATTCCACCTGAACTCCTCTCTGGAATGAACGATGATTTCATTCATTTGGGTGAGCTGAGTGGTGTCTACAGGGCGGAAGAATACCCCTCTCCACTCATGCCCGAGGCTGCCATAGCTCTTTCACAGTGCAAGAGATGATAAGGGGCTGGCCCTTTAAATAGTATTTGACACATTATCAGCTGTGCTTTCATGGCAATGGTTACTTTCTCTCACCGTTCCTGGAGGGCTCCGCTATGGGACTGTGTGGGGATGCACTCAAAGCAGTGGCTGGGGGCAAGTTAATGCTGTTAACTGGGGGAAGAAAAAAAAAGAATCTTCCTGAAAGGCACACAGTGGGCACCGAAATGCAGAAATAAGCCCTCCAACATCTCTAAGAAGCCAAGAAGGGAAAGCACCATTTGATTGGAAGTGAACGTATTTTTTTTAAGGCAGGAAAGAGATGGAATAAAGTCTTAGTCATGAGCCTCGGGGCAAAAAGGAACTCCTGAAATATTTATCCTTTGGACTCGGGTCCTGAGACTGATCTGGAACGGTGAAAACCCTCGACCTCACCACAGAGCTGTCGAGCCCTTCCTCGTGGCTTCTCAGTCCATCAGAACGCTGTTGGAAAAAGGAGCAAGAATAACATCAGGGTTCAGTGGGTTTTCTGGCAGGAAATGTTCGTGGCCTGCTGTCTGCAGGCAGACATCCATTGAAACCATTCGGTAGCGGAAAGGAAAATCCCAGACTCGAAGATGCACACGGGACTCCAAGGCCCTCATCTCTCCTAAGATGTGGGATGTTTCACTCTGCAGTTTTGCAGAGACTAGAATGTAATGGGAAACCTGGGGGATTCGTGAGCAAAGTGGAGCTTTTGTGAATAGACTGTTGATAAATTACTCAGGGCAAATGAACATTGCATTCACTATTTACAGATATTTACTCTGCCTCCACACTGTGCCAGGTACTGTAGCAGGCCCGGGAATGGGTGCTGAGAAGAGCCCGTCTTTGGCTCCAGGCAGCTAATAAACTAATCAGAAGAAGAGTTCCCAGTCTGAGGATCCAGGCGTCACCTGTGTGAACACTAGACTTACTTCCAAGTTGGTTGCTAGGAAAATGTCTTCAAAGCAATATAAATTGGGAAAATCCTCTTCTGCCAATTAGTAGTCTCTATAAAGACATCTGAACTATGTCCCCCAAATATAATTTTGACCTTTTCAGACAAGAGAAAAATGAGGTAGGGCATCTTTTCTCTCTAGTTGGTCTTAAAAAAAAAAAAAAAACCCACACAAAACCACTAAGTTGCTGTAAGAAATCATCCCTAATTAATAGACCTAACATTTGTAATGTGTCATATTTCTAAGATGCTTACACAATTTTCTCCTTAAACCCATTATGAAAAAGGTGCCGTTTTTCAAATATACTTTCTACTTACTGCCAAATGGTATGCTTCCAATGAATTCAATAAGAGCTTGTAGCAATATGTTGGTCTAATGGTCCTCTCTGTTTAATCTCCACTAAATAAAAATGGAAATAAGTGACAGGTATCCTGGAAACCATAATGAATAAATGCACCTTGCTCTGTCTCTCAGCTGGACATGGCAGAGATCGAATTATTTCACTGAGCTGTAGTTCCTGGTATATAAATGCTTAATAAATGTCCAAATACGCAGTGTCTGGGGCCCAGATAAGTGAGATGAGTTACCTAAGGTCACATAGCTAAGTGGCAATAAAACCCAAACTAAGTGCCAGCCAGCGTTCTTTTAACGTCATTATAGTGCTGCTTTTGTCCACGTGGCAATACAGTGTCTCCTAGCACATGAGACAGCACAGGGCTCTAGAGTCAGATTGCTTGGGTTCAAATCCCAGCTGTGTCATTTGCTAGCTGTGTGGCTTTAGGAAAATTAATTAGCCTCTCTGTTCCTTTTTTTTTTTTTTTTTTAATTCTCACCCAAGGATATATTTATTGATTTTTGGGAGAGAGAGAGAGAAATATCAATGTGGGAAAGAAACATCGATTGGTTGCCTCCCTTACACGCTCTAACCAGGAATCAAACATACAACCTTTTGGTGTACACTCCAGCCAACTGAGCCACCCAGCCAGGGCTCTCTGTTCCTTTTTTGCGATCTGTAAAATAAAGATAATAAGACTTACCTCTTCCTCAAATGGTGGTTGGAAGATTAAATAATTAATAGATGGCACAGTGCTGGGCACTGAAGAAAGTGAGCATTTGGTCTTTTCCTCTGTGAGTGTTTGGAGAGCATGGTTACCGCACCAGTGTTCAGTCCGGAGGTTGGTCTGGCTGGCACCACCTGCTGTAAAAGCACAGTGCTTGTGTAGATCCTGCTGAGAGTCCTGTTGGAGAGCCGCAGTTCAGGCCAGCGCGCTGGATGGAGTACGGATGAGTGGCACTGCTTCTGAACGTTCTCTTGTCCTCGGCACACACAGGCGTTGATGTGTGTGTGCAGCGCACGGGTAAGCGGCCGAGGCTGCTGAGGCTCCAGGCTCCCTGGTGCTGTCCACTTGCTTAAGGACCGAAAGAGTAAATGCTTCAACCCGCTTGCTGCCGTTCTGAGGCCCATCAGTTAGGAAGACGCTCTGCTGAGACATTTAGCAGCATCTCCCTGATGCTTTAATTCTGATGAGGAATACGGAGTTGTCCCTACTTTGGGCTCAAAGTAACGAGGAGCCAGTTTGCCCCAGCCAGGCTCCTGGAAGGTGTTTGGAGCGTGTGTGTGCTGCTGTGTGGGCTACAGAGGAGCTGTTCCTGCCTCCGGGACCCTGCTACGAAGCTGGCACGTGCCGTGGATAGGTAACAGAGTCACTCTGTGCGGGCAGCACGTCAGTGTGCCGTGAGCAATCCAGAGAAGATGGCAGCAATCGCCTGGCCAACTTCATGTTACAAGGGAGAAGACGGAGGCCCAGAGCGACGCCAGGGTTCCTCCCAGGCTTGGGGTAGAACTGAAACTGGAACCCAGGTGTTTCAACAACAATGCAGTGTGCTTTTGCTGCCCCCTCAGCTGCCTCGGTGGGCAGGGTTGGACACCCTTGGTGATGTTTCAGTTGGAGAGGTGAGGCTGGACTGTGACCCCCACTTCGCCAGAAGTGGAAGTCGCACCTTCCTCCACATTCTTACATGCACACACACAGTGTGATTGTTCTGAGCAGGGCCACCAGGAGACAGCCAGGGTGGAGCCGAGACCCAGCTCATGGGACAGCGTGGGGGACAACCAGCACCGTTTCTGCTGGAATATATCCCGCATCAGCAGCAGAGGCCGCCTTCATACCTCCCCCCGTGCCCTAAGCACCAGGCCTGCCAGCCCTGCTCACCCTACTTCAGGAAGGCCCCAGAGGGTTCCTCGCCTTACTCAGTCCAGATTTACCCAGGCCCCGCCCTGTCGGAGTCTCCTAAGGGAGGGATTGGAGTCTCTCTCCACCCGTCTGTCCTCTCCACAGCACAAAATACTAACTTTCAGAACTGTGACTCCCATCATGCCATGCTTAAGCCCTTTCCCCAGGGCCTTGCCCTCCAGATAACCTGGCACACTTAACCCTTCCTCACTGGCATCGGCTTCTTAGCCTCACCTCCTGCTACTTCGATCCTCACTCCCTCTCCTCCAGCCTTCTTGCTCTTTCAACCACCATTCCTTTGCTCATACTATTTCTTAGGCCTGCAATAGCCATTTCTGCCTTTTCACTTGGAAAAAATTCCACAAAACAAAAAACAATAACAAAATAACACATCTCCACTGATTCAGAGCAGGCGAGTTATAAATGCGAGAAACCCAACTACGTCAAGCAAAAATAAATGAATACATGAATAACAAAAGAATTTACTGGACCTTATCATTGAGAAGTTCAGTGGTAGATACAGCTTCAGGTGTGGCTGGAACCAGGGGTTCAAATGATACCATAAGAGATTTATTTTATTATTTTTTTATCCTCACCCGAGGACATTTTTGCATTCATCTTCACATAGAGCGAGAGGGAGGAAGAGAGAGAGAGAAACATCAATGTGAGAGAGACACATTGACTGGCTGCCACCCACACGACCCCAACTGGGGCTGGGGACAAACTGCAACCGAGGTACGTGCCCTTAGCAGGAACCGAACCCGGGACTCCCTGGTCCGCGGGCTGACGCTCTAACCGCTGAGCCAAACCAGCCAGGGCAATTTTTTTTTCTTTTCATCTACCTGCAACCTCTGCTCATCTTGTCTCCCTTTGTGCGTTGGCCTCATTCTCACAGATACTTCTTGGTGTCCAGGGAATATGGTCATAAGCAGCCTCGGCTTCTATCATCCCTGTAGCCAGAGCCAAGGTATTCATTAGGCACAGCAGATACGGTGCCTTGGGCATTCAGTACTTCTAGGGGTCCACAACAATGGTTCAACTTCTTTTAAACTCAGAAGTAAAAATGAAATTTTAATGAAAGAAAATGGTTTAATTTAATAATGTATTAATTTTTATATAAATGAAGTCACAAAGTATAATTTTCAATTTTTTTATAGTGAAGAGATAAAGGCAAAAGAACTCACGGCATACAGAAGTCACAGTGAGGCCCTGCTTGACTCTTGAAAGGGAAGAGAGACCCTTTCCCTCCGTTTCCATGTGTTAAGCCTTAGGGTAAAGTCTGATGGTCACTGACGGGATCATATCCCAGAACAGATCACTCTACCTGGACAGATGGGACCCTCGAACGCCAGGCTTCTATCTCAGGCCCCCCCCCCCAAGGGGAAATATCAGCCTCATACAACATAGGAATGGAGTTTCCTGTAAGAAAGGGTTCTGTTTCAAGAATGTCCACCAAATGCAACCACCTCCCCTGAATGCGCCCCTCCTTATGACGCTGTCTCCAACACCGGCACCCACCTCGGGAGAATAAGTTGACCTCCACCTCTGCGCTCCCTCGGCGGCTTGTTCTCGTGTGGTTGTGACTGACCGAACCGTAGGGTCCTGCACTGAGGTGTGAGCTCCGTGAAGGCAGAGTGACGGAATGTGCAGTAATCTGGTTGACGGGACTGAGCAGAGAGAGGGGTTAGCTCTGCCTGGGGGTGTCAGGAGGAGACTTTCCATCTGGTTCTCAAACGTTGGAAGTCTTCTTGGAGGAAGGGGTGTTCTAGCTGGGTTGAGGGATGAGGAAGGACTCCAAGGGACAGAAAGAGGTGAAAGGCACCAGGATGGGAAGGACGTAGGGTGTAGAGGATAATGAAACAGGAGATGAGCAGAAAAGAGAATGGGACAACATTGTGGGGGACCGTGAGTGACACATAAATGAATTCGGATTTTATCCTGCAATCCAGGGCTCTTAATCTCGGTCCACGGAGGGGCCAGAGAGAGCCTGAAATTGACTCTGAAGTGTTGCATCTTGGTGCCTTTTTTCTGCAAGGCAGGTCCATGGTTGTTGTTTTTTATCATTTCCGGAAGGGATCTCTGTCTTAAATGCTTAAGAATCATTAGTGATGGACAGGTGCACATGCTCCTGATGGGGGAGTGCCATGAACGTTGTCAGAACGTCATGCTCTGGAACATCATCAGAACAGCGCTCTGGCTACTGTTCTGTGGGACGTGGGCTGAAGGAGAGAGCAGAGGCCAGGAGAGCTGTTAGGAATCTGTATTTGAGGCAGTCTATGTGGGAGATGACGTGGGCTTCAGATAAGGCAATATTGGTTAAAAATGCGAGGAACAATTGGAATGAAAAGATGTAGCCATAACATTAACAGGTGCTTTGTGCGTGGTGCAGTTGATGGAGAGGAAGGGAAAGTGACTCCAAGACTCCTAGTTCGTTGTTATGATCTTGTCATAGGCTGGTTAACAGGTAGTTGTGTATGATTGCTTTTCATTTCCCCCTTCCCGTTTAGAGAACATCTTTTTTTAGCGGAAAATATTCAGTTTCAAAGTTAAGAGTTTTTTAAGGTTGAAGGTCTCTGATGCATACAAACTTCCACTTTCTGCTTTTTCTTTGACTGCAATGTTGCCCTCTGTCTTCTTCTGCAATAACCCTGTGGGTCTATTTGTGGAACTGATTTCTGTTGGTTTTTCAGGCTTTGAGAACATCTTTAAAGTACGCACAGGAAAGTCAAGGCATTCTTGCTTTTCTAAATACTGACTTTGACACCCTCCACAGCTACCCGCTCCCTTCCCCAGGGCTCAGCAGCTCAGACCGGCTGCCTTTTGGCATCGAGGAGAACGGGGGCACGCCGTTCGCTACCAAAGCTTCGGGAAGGCATCACCACCACCACCACCAGCACCAGCACCAGCACCAGCACCACTCAAACTATGGCCTCTCGCTGACCCTGGAGAACAAGGAGGGGCCTTTGAGGTCCCCAAACTCCAGCAGTAAATCCCTTACAAGTGAGTAGGGGTAGGGGCCCGGGGTAGGGTAGTGGGAGGGATGCTACAGGGCATGGCTGGCTTCCCGACATCCTCAAGACAGACCCTTCAGGTGCAGCGTGGAACGGTGGTAATGTCGGTGCTGGGTTCCTGGTCTGGGCCAGAGCAGACAGGAGCCTTGAGTATTTAGATAAGAGCCACTTAGGGAGTCTGGTTTACCAGGAAACTCAGTGCATTACAAGGTGGCAGTGCTTTCTCCACCTCCTCATTCCTTAGCATGTCTCAGCTCCCATGTACCCAGCACTGGCCCAAAGCAATGGGAAGGGGGAGAGTGAGGTGGCTGGAATCTCTGCTCTCCCAACTTCAGGAAAACCCATTCTACCCCCTTTCTGACATCGCTCTTCTGAGGGCAAGGTGACCGCAAGTCGATCCAGAGCGCAGTTACAGGACCCGGTGAGAGAAGTAAGCCATTAGAAACATTTTTAGCAATATGACAGCGACTTTATATCTGTTAAAACTTTTTTTAAAATGTGGGCTTGGACTGTGCATGTCTGTTATTTTATTTTTCTGGAAATTCACTTTTATTATATTTACCCAAGAATCGGTCTGTGACAGCCAGGGGGAAGACCTGATTCTTGATCACATGTGGTTTGGAAAAGCACTGAGGTGGAGGCAAGGGGCGGCGCTTCTCACTCTCGCTGTTGAGCCAAATCCCCTCTGGGATCCTCGGTTTTGTCATCTGTGAAATGGGGTAGAAGGTGTCCACATGGATGGCCTAGGAACCTGCCAGTGCTGACATTTCAGGAGTCTGTGAGCTGGCGAAAAGAAAGCCATTGCACCTTCATCCATTGACCACAGGGACCAATTCTGGGTTGGCTGAGCCGGGAATGGGAACTCGTCATCCCCTGAGTATTAAAGAATCAGAACTCTGTCCCCTGTCCTCATCACGATCCACACTGCCCTTGCCCTAGGCTATGGCTCATCTTTTTGTATCTGGATAACTGACGGCCCCTTAAAGGGCACCTCCCCCAGTGCGGTCCCCAGACTGTAGCTGCCAGAGTGAGAGCTCTCACCAGGCAGCTCTGACCAAATGCCTTAAGACCGTCCGTGGTTCTTCGCTGTCCGGGGATCAAGCCCACACTTCTGAGCATGGCCACACACAGACCTTCTCAGCCTGGCCCCTGCCAGGTCTCCAGCCTTCCCTCCACTCCTCACAACGCTCTAGCCACAGGAAACTGCTCTGCTCTCACAAACGCTGTGCTGTGACCCAGCTCTGCTCTTTGCACCTGCTGTTCCCTCTGCCTGAAATGCTTTTCTCTGCCCTAGTGAACTCCTACACATGCTTCAGGAACCAGCTCATGTTGTCAGTGAAACCATCTCTAACACTCCCAGCTTTGGAATACCTGTTCTCTCTCTCCTGTAGCAATTAATAAGCCTTTTCCCCTCTCATTTGAAGTAGTCTGCCCGAGCATCTCTCATGTATCTCTTTATCCCCATATCTCGGTTGCAGACAATACTTGGCACAAGTTTTAGTAGGTAATAAATATTGAATATTTACTGTCTGAATGGGTCAGTACTAGCCAGTGGGAGGAGTGGTGGTGAACTAATCAAAAGTACTACAGAGCTCTGACCAGTTTGGCTCAGTGATTAGAGCATCGGCCCATGGACCAAAGAGTCGCAGGTTTGATTCCAGTCAAGGGCACGTGCCTCGGTTGCGGTTTGGTCCCTGGCTCTGGTCAGGGTCATGCAGGAGGCAACCAACTGATGTGTCTCTCTCACATCAATGTCTCTCTCTCTCTCTCTCTCTCTCTCTCTCTCTCTCTCTCTCTCTCTCTCTCTCTCTCTCTCTCCTCTCTCCCTCCCACTGTATCTGAACATAAATGGAAAAATATCCTCAGGTGAGGATTTAAAAAAAGTACAGAAATCAAAATCAGTGTATTTGACTTTAGAATCATAACCTGGTTTTTAGGGCACATTCATATGCCTGTTCGCCTGAACACGGATCTTTGCCGTTTGCACAGTGCTTGTCCATTAATAAAGCCTTTGTACGTGAAGGACCTCATTTAATATTTGCAACAGTTCTGAAAGGTAAATAATTTTATTTCCAACTAAACATGGCTCAGAGGCTCAGAGAGGTAACGTGATCTGCCCAGGCCACCCAGCTCCTATCTGAGGAATTAGGCCTTGCAACCTTGATCTTAGATGTTCTCACAGCCCATCAACCAGTGTGGAGTCGGGGTTCAAGCGGCCAGAGGGGGCGGCAGGCAGAAAGGGTGCCGGCGCTCGGGCTCTGGCAAGCGTCTTTTACAGTCCGACCTTTCCTCATTCGTTCCCGTTGTCTCCTACAGAGCTGACTCCAGGAGCACCTGCCCTGTTCGGTGAGGCAGCCACCCACCTCAAGAAGCTGGAACTGGAAACTGTGAAGGCTGCTGGACCCTGGCCTGCTCTGCACATCAACATAAATAAGGTGCCGAGGACCGGAGCTGGGCAGTGGGCTTGGACCTGGGGCTCATGTCAGACCTGTGATGATCACCCTGGCCTACCTCCTAAACCCTGTGCCTTTGTTTGGGGGGGGTTCTACTCAAGCTTTCCTGATGTTTCTGCTCACGTGTCTTAGGAGCAGATATTCACGTACAGTGTTTTTGGGTGACTGACACCATGAGGCATTGCCCTCGGTGCCGAGGCCAACCGGCTGGAGCTGTCCCCTGGTGTCTCTCCCTCCTGCTCACAGAAAGCTGCACAGGATAGGCGTCCTCACTTAGCTCTTTCCATTTTGACCCCCCGTATTAGTCTGCTCGTGCTGCTGTAACAAAAAGCCACAGACATTTATTTCTCAGTTCTGGAGGCTGGGAAGTCCCAGATCGAGGTGCTGGCTGATTGGGTCCCTGGGGAGGGCTCTGTTCCTGGTTTGCAGAAGGTCACCTTCTTGCTGTGTTCCCACTTGCCAGGAGAGAGTGATATGTTTGTCTTCCTCTTCTTATAAAGCCACTTGTCGCATGATGAGATCCGTGCCTCATAACCTCATCTAGATCTAATTACTTCCCAAACACCTCGTCTCCAGATATCATCACAATAGGGGTCAGGGCTTCCACATATGAATATTTGGGGGGGGGATACAGTTCAGTCCATGGCACTTTCCTATCTCTCTGTGCCTGGCACGCAGTAGATGTTCAGTAACTATTTCCTGACAGAAGGAAGGGGAGCATTGGAGGAGGGAGGGAGGGACAGGGTAGAAGCCAAGCTCTCTTTCGGCTAGATCTGTTCTTATCCAAATGGACAACCTTGTAAAGGTCAAATTTCATCTCAGAACTGTAGGATGTCGGTGCTGGATTTGATCTATCATTTAGTTCAATCTTCTCAACATCAGACCAGAGGAAGGGAAGTTACTTTCTCAAGGTCACACTGTGAGGGCTGACTCCTTGCACCTGTGACGCCTGGTCCGGTGCCCCTTGTGCTCCAATGTGGTTCTTCATTTTCTACCCAAGCCTTTCGATTTCAGTACTGGTGACATTTTGGGCTGATCATTCTTGCGGAGGGCTGTCCTGCGTGTTGCGGGGTGTTTGCAGCATCCCTGGTCTGCACACACTAGATGCCAGTACCACCCCATCCAGGTGTTAAAACTACATTGTCTCCAGACGTTGCCAAATGTCCCCTGAAAGGCAAAATCACCCTTGGTTGAGAGCTGCTGTTGTCAGCAGATTTTAATTTTTAAAGTCCCCAAAGGAATAGTCTTCACTCCTGGGTCATTTCTTCCACTCTAATGTTTAGCTTTGCTCTTTTATAAGAGGGAATAGGAAGAATGTGAAGATTTGGCCTGGGAAGCTCCCCCTCCTTATCTTTGCTGGTGACCCTGGGAAGGTTATACCTCCTACCTGGCTGTTCCTCCCTCCTAGCTCACCTCCAGTCTCCCGTAGGCTCCAGGGCTTCTCGGAAGACCCTCACGCCCTTGCTCTCCTCTGCCCCCGCAGGGCAGCCTAAAGGCCCTTCCATCCTTAATGGGACCTCAACCTCAAGGCCCCCCTCATCCACTTTTCTTTTTTTTTAAATCCTCACCCGAGGACATTTTTTTTGCACTTATCTTCAGATAGAATGGGAGGGAGAGAGCGGTGAAGAAACAGAGAGAAACATCAACGTGACAGAGACACATCGACTGGTCACCACCCACACGACCCCAACCGGGGCCGGGAACAAACCGCAACCGAGGTACAAGCCCCTAGGAAGAACCGAACCTGGGACTCTCTGGTCCACGGGCCGACGCTCCAGCTGCTGAGCCAAACCAGCCAGGGCCCACTTTTCTTTTATACTACCCTCCCTGATGCCCAGCTGGAAAGAATTCCTCTTGCAGGGTGGCACTTATTTATTCAAGCAACAACTCTTTTTTTTAAATATTTTTTTTTATTGATTTTTTTTTTTTAGAGAGAGAGGAAGGGAGAGGGAGAGAGAGAAACATCGATGTGGGAGAGAAACATCGATAGGCTGCCTCCTACATGCCCCCTACTGGGGATCAAGCCTGCAACCTGGGCCCTGACCAGGAATCGAACTGGGACCTCTCAGTCCATGGGACGACGCTCAATGCACTGAGCCACACTGACCGGGCCAAGCAACAACTCTTCATTGAGCCCGGTGCTGGACAGTCAATCCAATGCGTCATGGGCCCCCCAGACTTGTCTTTCAACTTTTCTAATGCAATACACACAATAAATGTTTTAACAGGGGTTTACCCAGTGTTTGACAGAATCCAAACATATTTTGTGAGGAAGTATAGCTTACAATATCAGAGAACTCAGAGCCGTATGTAATTTGCGGTCGTCTTTAGTATCGGTGGGAAATGGGCAACAGTGGCTTGCTCTGGGTTGAGGCAAAGCTGGGACAGCTGAGTTACTGAGCATTTCCGTGGAGCTCAAACTATATATAATGCCCCTCTTTTCTCTTCCACTTGAAGAAATGCATCAGTAAACAAGTAGGCTAGAGTGAGGTCAGATAACCTTGACTTTGTCCTATCACGTAAGCAAAGTATATCACTTCACGCTATGATTCCTTATCATTAATAAAACATTTCTTGCAACAGACCTCGCAACTTGTATCATACCACAATTGGGACCAATGGCTTTGATGACCCTTAAGGGTTTTTCCAGCCTCAAGGATCAAGAATCTGCTGATTCACCCTGGCCGGTTTGGCTCAGCGGTTGGAGCGGAGCGTCAGCCCACGGACCAATGAGTCTCGGGTTCGATTCTGGTCAAGGGCACGGACCTTGGTTGTGGTTTGTCCCTGGCCCTGGTCAGGGTTGTGTGGGAGGCAGCCAATCGATGTGTCCCTCTCACACAGATGTTTCTCTCTCTCTCCCTCCCTCCTACTCTATCTGAAGGAAAATGGAAAAATATCCTCGGGTGAGGATTAAAAAAAAAAAAAAAGAATCTACTGATTCTTCTAAGGTTTGGATAAGTACCTGTCTTGACTTAATGTGAGAAGACATTTTTATTGCCCAGTTCCAAAGTAGTACCCAAAATTATTACAAGAATTTAAATGTCATCATATTTCAAATGTGTAAACAGTTTGTATCAATTTAAAAATTCATCTGATCATTTCTTTATCCGCATTGACATCCCCAAGCAGATGGACCATTTCCAAGGATAAGTCCAGGTGTCATTCATGTGTATATTTTGAAATCTGTATTTCCATGTTGAACAATAAAGCATCTTTCTACAGTTCAAATTGAATGTAACACACAAACTACGATCATGCAAAAGAAAATGCACAACATTCTCAGAGCCACCCTCCAGGCTGGAATTGTGGTCCTTATTGTAATCCAGGTGCTTATCTCCCTGAAAGATGCCTTTTATGCAAACATCTTCACATCATGATACTCGAGTTTTCCAGAATTTATATTGGCCTCCACCTGAGTCAAATCAGAGAGCTGAACAGTAGCTCATGCTTTGTCCAGATCAAACAGAAACAAGCCAGCTTGAATTTTATGTCTAAAAAGCAGTTTAGAGTGACTAAATTCAGGGGGAAATCAATGCTGGATTCTCACTCTATTTTATTTTAGCAGCATTCAATTTTTTTTAAGTAGGTCTTTGGTCATGACTGCGTATAACTATATCTCCTTAGGCAATTGTCAGAAACCTCAGATGGGCTTTGGAACCAATTTAATTTCTGTATCCCAGCATATCATTCCCCCAAAGTAAATCTAATTTAAAAATTAATTCTTCAGCCCAGTCGGTGTGGCTCAGTGGTTGAGTGTTGACCCATGCACCGAGAGGTCGCCAGTTCGATTCCCAGTCAGGGCACATGCCCAGGTTGTGGGCCCGATCCCCAGTGAGGGGCATGCAGGAGGCAGCCGATCAATGTTCTCTCTCATCGATATTTCTCTCTTTCTCTCTCTCTCTCCCTTCCTCTCTCTCTAAAATCAATAAAGAAAAAAAAATTTTTTTAAATTAACTCTTCACACACCAGGGAAGACACCCATTCTGGTAGTAAACAATTACTCTAACAGGATTTAGAAACACATGATAAATTATGCAAAAGGTGTACCATAAACCTCATCTCTCAAAATAAATAAGTTACTTAATTTTCTTTTTGGAAACTGCTAAGTCTCTTAGGATAACTATTCCAGTCAAACGAGTCCGTGTTCTTTATACCCAACTAGATGGCTTCTGATCACTAGTATCCACGTGTCTGATGTTCTTTTCCAGTTTTGTTTCTTTTTTCCTAACCAAAGAATCTAACCCCAAAGTGCCATTTAGATCTTATTTTCTCATTTGATCATCCTAATAGTTTTATGAAGAAAGAAACGGAGACTCAGAGAGGGTAAGGGGAGCCAGTGCAGCCCAGCGGTCAGGGCTCCAGCTTTGGAGACACCCGCTCCTGGGTGTGAATGGTTGCTCTTCTTTGAACTTCCTGTGTGACCTTGGGCTAGTGACTAGCTATCTCTGTGCTTTGTTCTGCTCACCTATAAAATGGGGATAGTGATCGTATCTACCTCCAGATGGAATGGGTAAATGAGAAGATTCAATAACATGTGCAAAGGAAATGCTCAGTCAGTTCCTTGCCCATAATAAGCTCTCAGTAAATGTGAACTACAGGCATTATTTTTCTTTTTGTCATCATCATCATCATCATCATCATCATCATCATCTTTTTTTTTTTATGGTGCTAGTAAGGGAAATAGCTGAGATTGAAATCCAGGTCTTCTGTCTCTGCTTATCTTGCTGTTACATTAAATTGCTGAGTTCTGCTTAATCTACCAAATGCTCCTCTATACCTTTGGAGGTCCCACTGAGACACTGTATTCTATGCCCTCTTTTCTTTGTTAAATGATGTCAGCCAGCCAATGGCCCGATAATTCCTCTAGGGCTTTCGTAATGAACCTGCTATGTAGAGCAGTGTGCTCCATGGGACTTTTGAATTAGTGAATGAGATTAATTTTGGAACTTGCAGAATTTGAGGCCTTTAGAACATTCTGTTCTTGCCCTGGTCCATTGTGGCTAACAAGCCACATCAAGTCCTGACATCACGAAATTGACTTTTAGCACTCATATTGCCGTGTCTCTTTCTTATTAAATACATCTTTTCTAATAGTAACTATATATGATTATAATCTTCAGTAGGTGTTTATTGAGCACGTGCTATGTGCTCAGTGATCACAATGGGCATGGTTAATAATAAGACAGTATATCCCTGTGTGTGATATGTATACTATCCCAGATGATTCCAGGTGATATACATAGATGAGTATTTTTAATAGTTATGTAACTATCATAATGTATGTTATAATAAACAGAATAGCCACCAAGCCTATGATTGCAGATATTATTGCTTAGGACACACTTACAATAGGTAGCTCCAGGGCAATCCAACTGGATCGTGTGAATTAGAGGTGCATGCTCAGTTAATGCACGGGTAATGGCAAAAATCGTACATTGTGGAAGTCTGAGACGCTCTGCAATGAGGTAGCATAGATACAAATTTCTCATTGAGAATCATGTTTTTCATCAAGACTTATTGCAAACGTACCAATGAATGTTTTGTACTCTTTCCCTTGACCCAACGAGTCACAGTATTGAGTCTTCCTGTGTAAGAGGCAGCGGTTATGGGGGCAAGAGCACTGCACTAGGGGTAGGAAACCCGACACTGGAGTCCTGGATCTGCCTCCTGATGTAGCCGCAGGACTCCGAAAGAGCCGCTTCTCTTTGAACCTTCACCCTGTCTTCTTCTTTTTTAAAATCTTAATTTATTAATTTTAGAGAGAGAGAAAGGGGGAAAGAGAGAGAGAGAAAAAGAGAGGGGAACATTTATTTTTGCATTCATTAGTTGATTCCTGTATGTGCCCTGAGCAGGATCAAACCTGCAACCTTGGAGTATCAGGACGATGCTCTAACCAACCGAGCTACCCGGCCAGGGCTCACCCTGTCTTCTGGCTCATGGGCTCCCTAATGCACCCTCTCCCTACTCCATATGAGAATGAGAGGGGGTGCTTGTGAATCCTTTGCAAAGAGTAAGAGCACTGATATAAATATAAGGATTTGGGGAAACATTTCTCTGTGTGTTTACGTCTGTGTTATTTGCTATGATGATGAATAGGAAAGGTTGTATACATAGATGAGTACTTTTACTCATCTACGTATGTCTTCCTTTTTCTTTGCATGTTTTCCTTTTTCTTGCGTATCTTGCCATTACATGCCTTTTTCCTTTTTCTTTGCATCCAATCTGTTGTGTTTTGGTTCGTCACAGGTTGAAGAAAAAAAAGTTTCTGAGAAGACTCTTCAGACTCCGCTCTTGCCTTCCCCGGTGGCCGAGCACGTGAAGTGCAACATTTTGAAAGCCCAGCTGGAGAATGCTTCCCGAGTGAGTGCCCAGGTGTGTGGGAGGCGTGTGTTCCTTTGATGTCACGTGACAGGATTTCCTCCAGGCCAGAGAGAAGAAAGAGGTATTGTAGGACCGAGATGCTGTGTCGGTCAGGGTCCAACCAGGAGACAGGAACCGCACCTGTTATATGAAGACAGATTCTCTTCCTCTTCATATAAGGGCCAGATCCTTACGTCGGTCGTGATGGGTACGAGGGCTGCAGACGTACCCATCTGCACGCTTCCAGCCTGCGTTCAGTGGGCCTGGCTGGCTGAGTGGCTCTTTCCTCCCCCACTGTTCTTTGTGGGACTCACCAAAGGGAGGAGGACAAGGCGTCTATCAAAGTCAAATGATACTGTTCCTCCCAGGCTGTTAACACTTCTGTGAAAGGACAGCTTCTGAAGTCCTTTGTAAGCTGTTAAATGCTGTGTGAGCATAGAGCTGATTATTATTCCTGATCAAAAATGTGAGGTGGAGGTTAAACTGTGGGTTTGGCTTTTCCCACACCATCCCTTTCTCATTCAAGCTCGAGCTGGTGCATAGCAGGTGCTCAATAAAAGTATGAAGGCAAGCATTGATTGCTTTTGAATGAGGACGTGTGAGCCCCCATGATGGGGAATGACTCAAGAAAACATTTTTGTTGTTAACACAAATCCCGGAGAATATTTGTTCCTGACTGCATACTTGATGAACTGCCTTCTCGACCCACCTTCATGGCTCTGCAATCCTTTGGATGCAGGAGACGTGAGAACAGTTTTGCATGCCAGGATATTCAGTTTTGACGAACCTGCTTGTTTTCTTTCATAGGTTGGAAAAGAAGAGTCAACGTTTGTAAATATCAATAAGAAATCCAGTCTTCAGGACGCTGATGTAAGGTCTGTTGCTTCTTGTTTGAATGGAGAAGCAGTCTTCTCCGCATCATCATCAGCATGAGCCTGAAAACATCACTCCTGAGGGTTTTACTAATAAAATCAGAGAGGAAGAAGAAAACTGGGAGAATGGGAGCCTGGAGAGAGAGAAAAAGACCAGCTAACATAACTTCCTTTAAGCCTCAAAAATATTGCTGATTCTCGGTTTTAATATTGCTACCGGCTGTGCTAACAAAGAAATCACTTCAAGTTGCTTCTCCAGTGTGTAGCTCTGACCTTTTCATTCCTCTGCTTAAAGTCCCTTAAAACCTCACATTGCTCTCAGGGTGGAATCCAGACTCCGTAACAGAGCACGGAGGCCCTTCTGGACCTGGCTTCTGCTCACTGTCCCAGCTCAGTTCATCACTCTTCCCTTGGTCCGTTGATGTGCTCCTCATACTGGAGATCCTTGACAATACTAGCACCACAAACGTTCTTCAGAACTTCCAGACCACCAACTAACCCAAACCCAGAGGAAAACCTTTCTCTCCTGATCTCATAGAGAGCAGAAACTCTCCCCTACTCGGCCCAAGTGAGTAACAGCCTATAGATCATGGCAGCCCCCCGACACCTGGTGGTCTACTAACACTGGCAGGGTCTTCCTATGATACTTTCCTGAAATGGGTCCAGGGATCACTGCATCGGTCTCTTGTTAAAAACAAAAACTCTTAAAAAAGCAAAGACTCTTGGTTCCCACTCCAGATCTTTCCGCTCCTTTGCATGGGGGGAAGCAGTGGGAATAGGCACCAGAGTTTCAATAAGCACCCTGGGTGATCTAAGAAACTCTGCCCTGGGGAATTCTCATGCTTGATGCTAAAAATAAAAACTAATACATCTCGACATTATAATGCCCAGTCCACATTCTTGGTATAAACTTGTCTCACTCCAGAGGCACATACCCAGCTACCTCCTGGACTTTTTAAAACCTTAATTCATCTCTTCCCACCTTAGCCTACGATCTCTTCATCTATTTTCTAATCTTGGTTAATGGCATCATTACCTACCCATTATCCAGGCCTGACACCTGGGAGTCCTTGGCTTTCTCCTACCTCACCCCCTCATCCAAGTGGTCACCAAGTCCTGCCAATTTGACTTTCATATTATCTCCCACATCCAGCCTCTCCTCTTCATGACACTAATTATGGCCTACCTCGAGCCCGCACCGTTTCTCATCCTGAGTAACTACTGCTGCAGGCTTCTAAGGTGCTCCAGCTGGCCTCCTTCACCAGCATCTTCTTGGCTGCTCAAAGAGCCTTTCTGAAATGCAAGTCTGACCTTGCCACTCCTTTGTCTAAAACCTTTAGTGACTGCCATTGCCTTTAGTGTAAACAGCTCAGCCTGAGGCCCCTCAGGACCTGGCCCTTGCTTTCCCTTGTATTCCTAACCCCCTGCCCTTCCACTGAGACCTACCCATCAGCAGGTTCAGGTCTCCACTCTGTCTCCCATCTTGGAAGTCTTCCCTCCATCTGGTTAAGTATACAATCCTCCATGAAGCTTTCTTTCCAGATGCCAACCATTCCACACAAGCAAAGCCGCGTGCTCCCGTAGTAGACTATGAGTTCTCCCAGGGACTGTGTTCAGTTACTCTGGGGTTCCAGCTTGAGGAAATCATGAACCCAGAATACATGGGCTCCAGTCCCTTATGTGCTCCTTCATGTGTTTATTCAACGAACACTTGTTAGGCGCCGGCCACATGCCTGTCACCATGGTAGGCGCTGGCCACATGCCTGTCACCATGGTAGGCACTGGCTAGAAGAGAAAATGGACCCTCGACTTGTTTTGATGTCCTTTGTCCCAGGAGGTAATTTCTGATATTTGAAATTAAATTAGTCATGACCTCTACAAAAATGCGTGAAAGCTTTTCCTTAAAATTACTGTTTTTAGTAGGGCCCATTGGTTATCTGGCATATTTTCTTGAGGAAATGTAAAAGTGAAATTTAATTTTTAGTATTTTCACATATGCATTGAATTACAATGCTTTTGAGCAAGTCTTAAAGGTCTTCTGATTATGCATTTTTCACATTAACTACTCTATGGTTCTTTATCTTTAAATGCATATATATGTATTTTATATATATATATATAAAATTTATATATATATTTTCCAGAGTATGTTTAAAATAACATGGCTACAAGATTACTTGGGAGTAAAAATCAGTTATCCGCAGGTTTCTCTTTACTCATTTTATTAGTAAAACCTGGTAATGAATCAAACCCTGACACAGGGATGGGCGTTTTTGGCAAGGACATTTTATGTGGTAATCCAGTTACATTCAGTTCCTGCTTGTTATTTTCTTTCTTATGATATTTTTTGTTTCTGAATTTTCTGTGGCATTTAAAAAATTCTATGTAATAAGTAGAGCGGAGAGGAGAAGAAAATGAACAGTTGCCGATGATTTTCAGTAAGGTATAAATGAACAGAGAGCAGCCCCCTGCAGCCAGAACAAGGCCGTAAACACTTCTGTTGGGGCTGTTCTGTTTTGCCTTTGTTTATTTGTATATTTACAAATTTATTTTTAAATTACAGTTGACGTACAAGACTATATTAGTTTCAGGTATGCGACATAGTGATTTGACGTTTATGTACCTTATGAAGTGATCAGCACGCTAGGTCTGGTGACCATCTATCACTGTACAGAGCTTTATGATTTTATTGTCTCTGTTACCCGTGGTGTACATTACATCCCTGTGACTTATTTTGTAACTGGAAGTTTGCACCCCTTAATCCCTGTTACCTTTCTCGCCCCCCCCCCCCCTTCTCTGGCACCGCGTTGCTGTTTTCGGTGTGTCCCTAGAAGTCCTATTCCTATACGCGTGGAAACGACCCAGCCAGCAGCGGAAAAGCCGGAAATCAAGCCTCCCCGAGTGAGGAAGCTCACGAGACAATACAGTTTGTGAGTTCTTACTGCAAGTGTTTCCATTATAACAACAAAGGTGATGCTAAATGTTCAGTTACGAATGCTTCTTAGCCCTTCACGTCATTCCCAAAGAGCCATCCCCAAAATACAGTTTATTTCCGATTTAGGTCATAACAAGATGAGACCTCCCTCCCTGAAAACACTGCGTAGTTGGCATCTATATCTGTTATTAAGTGCTGTGAACAAATTACTACAGAACTTAGTGGCTTCATTGAAACGAGCCACATTTCTTACCTCTTGGTTTCCGTGGGCTGGGAGTCCAGGCGGGGCTCAGCTGGGTCTCTGGGTCAGGGTCTCCCAAGGCTGCATTCAAGGTGCTGGCAAGGCCTGCGGTCTCCTCCGAAGACTCATTCGTGTGGTTTGGGACAGGATTCAGTTCCTCGAGGGCAGTTGGGCTGAGGTCCTCAGTTCTTTGCTGGCTCTTGGCTGGAGGTTGCCCTCAGTTCCTAAGAGATGTGGGCTGTTCTAGCATTCTCCATCAGAGAAAGCACACAGAGCCAGAGAGAGTGCCAAAAGTCAGTCTTCTGTTACCTAATCACAGAAATGACATCCCATCATTATTCATTAGAAGCGACTCACTAGGGCCAGCCTACACTCTAGGGGAAGGAATTACACGGGGGCATGAATCTCAGGAGTGAGCATCATGGGGAGTCTTATTGGAAGCTGCCTTCATGGCATATCCCTAAAATGGTAGAGTGGTCTGTCAACAGAGCCAAAGCTAATCACTGAGCAGGAGACCTGTGGGAGGAGCCGTCTCCCCGAGAGTCCCGGAACCACCAAGGCCTGGCTAGTTCTGCTCAGCTTAACAAGCTGCCTACGGTGTGCACAGGACTGTTCGAGGTACCATGAGGGGAGAACAAAATGACTTTGATAATTCCCGTCTGAGGACTCACAGTTTATTAGAGGGCAAGACAGATTGCAAATAACTGTGATCCAAAGAAGACAGGTAAATGCTGCAGTAAGGTGGCAGCGGTATTTGTAATAGCAGCAGTACTGATCACAGTGGCGCTTTTCATTTCTGGACCTTGACGCTGGCACCAGACCTGGACGTGTAATTGGTCAGTGAGCTGCGGGAGGATCTTTGGGAGCAAAGAAAAGCTTGTGGGGCACTGAAGTTAGAAAGGCTCCTGGGCCCTGGCTAGTTTGGCTCAGCAGTTAGAGCGTCGACCCATGGGCCAGAGAGTCCCGGGTTTGGTTCCCACTAAGGGCACGTACCTCGGTTGCAGTTCGTCCCCAGCCCCTGTTGGGGTCATGTGTGTGGCAACCAGTCGATGTGTCTCTCTCACATCGATGTTTCTCTCTCTCTCTTCCTCCCTCTCTCCCTGCCGCTCTATCTGAAAATAAATGAAACAAAGAAAAAGAAAGGCTCCTGGTGGAGCCCTGGCTAGTTTACTGCTGGAAGCTCTTGGGGAAATTAGTCTGCGAGCCTCTCTTTCTTCATCTGTAAAATGGGTGAGATGATACCTACCTCTGAGGGATTTTGTGAGGGTTAACACGAGCTAATGTGGGTAAAGCCCCCTCGTCAGTGACCTGGCCATGGGCTAAATTAGCTCCCCTTCCTTTCTTCTCAAGGACCTGAAAGCTTCTGAGAAAGGGTCAGGTTTAAGGGTACCCAGAGCGCAACCCCGGATCCAGCTCTCAGCCAGCTGTCTCAGGCCTGCCACCGTGTGAAAAGGAGAAGAGGGAGGGTTTTTTTTTTTTTTTTTTTAAGGGTAGATACATCCCACCTCATTAACCTTAATAGAAACTTCTGGACAGTGTGAGCAGCTTTATTTCCTAAGAAAGCCCAAACGAGTAAGATTCAGATAATTAACAGTCCTAATGGTCTCGGGGGGACAAATTAAACCTTGAAAAATCTGCTCCTCGGAGGATAAAGCTGGCAGAATTAGCCTTTCCTTTTACATTTTGAAATTCAAAATGTTACTATCACCCACTCGGGATATATAATCACGTTGGAAACAGTGATTGATGATACATGGCCTGGAAGGAAAGAAAATTTAACCAATTCACCAAATCGCCTCCTTTAAGAAAACCCTTTGTAAACCTAGTATGTTTAGAAAGTGACGAGCTGCTTCATTTTTTCCAGAAATATAACTTTGCTATTTATTTAAACATAGTATAAGAGTCTAAAAAATTCAAGCAAGACAGGAAAGTCCAAAAAGAGAAGTAACCAATTCCCCTAGCATCCGCCATGAAAAATAAGCAATGTTCCCATTTGATGAACTACTTTAGACGTTTCTCTCTGCGTACATATTGTTAAAATAGAAAAATCGTTTCAAAGAAAAAATACTGCTACACATAAAATTTTACTTCTTAGAGTGTTGTTTCATGAATTCAACAAGAATTTACCTCGAAGCTGAGTAAAATGCAAATACTTGATGAACTTTAGGTATATGTGGTTTTTTAAAAAATCTTCGCCTGAGAATATTTATCCATTTATCATCAGATAGAGTGGGGGTGGGGGAGAGAAACATCGATGTGAGAGGGACACATCAATTGGTTGCCTCCCACATGACCCGATCAAGGCCGGGGACGAACTGCAACCGAGGTACGTGCCCTTGGCCGGAATCAAACCCACGACTCATTGGTCCGTGGGCTGATGCTCTAACCGCTGAGCCAAACCAGCCAGGGCTAGGTATATGTCTCATTTCTTTGTCATAAGCTCTAAGTTAGGACAGAAGATTATTTTTTTTTAATTAAGAATTTGGAGTCTTTTTTTATTATAGACAGTGTCAATTGACCTCCTGCTCTGAAAGATGAGCTATGTTTTTTAAATGGCTTTTTATGTAAAACTAAATGATAATTATCCTTTTCAGATTATTTTTTTTTTTTTAGTGAGGTAAAAAGAAAATTTAATCCCACTCTTACACTTAACTAGCTGTGTGACCTTGGGCAAGTAATTTCAATCATGATACAGGGTTGTTGTGAAAATTAAAGAGCTAATAATATAACTGCTCTTAGTTCAGCAGCACAAATCCAAATTCATAGTGTCTTATTAATCTTTCCACTTAATTGTTCAAACCCTACTTGTCCTCCTTTTTCTTAATAAGTCCTAAATCCTCCTCTTGAGGCTTCTCCATTCATACAGTGATCTCAGATCCCCCGGGGCCCTCCTCACTGCAGCTGTGTCCCACGGCACGTGTTTCCCGTGAGGCCCCCTGCTGCGCTGGGCCATCACTCGGGACCCTACACAGGCCAACCACCCTGGTGCCCACTGGTCACGGGCCTTGCATCTACCCTCTTTCGCTCAGCCATCATTTCTAAAACGCAACCCTTGTGGCAGGCTGGCTCCAGAAGTGCCACATGGAAACCCTTAGGGGAACTGTGTCAGGGTCCCCAAGACCACTTTCATGTTTGATGATTCGCTAGAGGACTCACGGAATTCCGAAAAGCTGTTCTACTCACAGTTAGGGTTGATTAGCGCGAGAGGATGCAGATGAAAACAGCAAAGGAAAAAGGGTGTGGAGTGGGGTCCAGGAAGCCCGGGCACAAGCTGCCAGGTGTCCTCTCCTAAAGGAGTCCCGTGGGCGGTGCTTAATTCTCCCAGCAACAGCGTGTGGCAGCGTACGTGAAGTGCTGCCAACCAGAGACGCTCCCTGGAGACTTGGCGTTCAGAGTTTTTATGGGGGGTCAGTCATGTAGGCGTGGAACACTCATGTGACTGACCTCAGCTACTCAGCCTCCAGCCCTGCAGAGGTCAGACCAATACAGTGTGACCCCAAACCCCAGGCGTTCATACAAAAACAGGCGTTCGCCATAAATCACATTGACAGCATGAACTATCTGGCATGGCTTGAGGTCTCAGGCATACAAAGATGCTCTTACCAGGCAGGATATTCCGAGGGCTCCGAGGTTCTCCCAGGAGCTTGTCAGTGAGCGGAGGTTCATTTGGAGCGCGCAGGGTTAGTTAGTTGAGCCCCCCTGGCCTGCTGAGTTAGCCACTGACTACTCAGGCAGCGATCTGGGTGGCATGAGGAGTTTGGGGACTAGTGTTAATGTCTATAAGTTTGAGGAAATACTGTCCATATTAAGAAAGGAGGATTGATGGTACTGCTCTGGTCCAGTGCCAGGAAGATCAGGTCAGCAGGACTTCCAGCCCAGACCTTCCCCACAAAGACAAGCACTGGAGATGAGCCCAGGGGCCAACTTAGACCTCCGCCCTCATGGTGACTTCCTCACTAGTGTCCTTTTCTGCCTGTAGCATCCCATTCCATCAGAGAGGTTCTAAGACCCAAGCTACTTGGCCCCAGAAGAAATGTGCCAACTCCTCCCCTGTGACCAGTTTATCACACCAGAGGGACAGTTGCTGTTAGGCCACAAAAGGGGTATTCCATCCTTTACTCAGAGCAGGGGGTTCCGACAAGCCTTGCATTTACCCTCCTAAGGGAGGCCACTTAAAATAATATCCTTTGGTTTGGTGCTTCCTCAAAAAGTTAAACATAGCACTACCATACGACCTAGCAATTCCACTCCTAAGTGGACTTTCAGTTCAAAAGAATTAAAAGCAAGGACTGGAACACACCAGTGTTCATAGCAACACTATTCATAATAGCCCAAAGGTGGAAACAACCCAAATCCACCAACAGATGAATGGATAGACACAATCCTGTCTATCCATACAATGGAATATTATTTGGCCATAAAAAGAATGAATTTTGTCATGTGCTACAATGTGGATGGACCTTGAAAACATTATGGTAAGTAAAATAAGCCACATACAGAAGGACATAGATTGTATGATTTCACTTACATGAGGAACCTAGAGTGGTCCAATTCATCCAGGCAGGGAGCAGAACAGGTGTTACCAGGGGCTGCAGGGAGAGAGCAATGGAGAGTTGTTCAGTGAGTACAGTTACTGTTGGGGATGATGAAAAGGTTTTGGGCATAGATATTGGTGATGATTGCACAACATTGTGAATGTATCTGTGCCACTGAATTGTACACTTACAAATAGATGGAATAATATTATGTTATGTAGACCCTTCCACTAAAAAAAATTATTTTAATCCCTTGGCAAGTGACAGAAAATCCAGCCCAAATGTGTTTTAGCAAAAATGTCAATGTATTGGGTCCTGTGAGCGGGACCTCGGTAGACATCTGTCTAGGGGAACCCCCCACCCGCACCCTGGCTGTCCTGTCCTTCCTGCCCCCCTCTGCTCCCCATAGCCTGTTTCTTATTGTAATGAGCAGAGCTTCATGTGCTTTTAGCAACCGCAGTGATGAAGACGACCTCCCTCCAGAACTGGCCGAGGCAGTAGGCGTGACCACCACGACCACCACCACCACGGCCGCCGCCACGCAAGTCTCGGCACCACTGGCATCCCCCAAGGTCCACAAAGTCAGCTCGCCTCAGAACTCAGAAGGCAACGGCCAGCTGTCCCCGGGGACCAAGGTATGGGGAAAAGCCCTGAGGAGTAGCTGCACTTGCTGGGAATTCAGTAGGAATTCAGTGTGTGGCGTCCGTGTGCATTTAAATTTTGCATCATCGACTCTTGTAAAAGAATTGCACTGGTAAACAATATAACCACCAAAGCATATTTTCTATGTAATTGTCCCCAGAAGATAGGCTAACCACTGATGAGAGACGAGTAGTGTGCTATAAAACCATGCACAATGAACTTTAGGGAAATTAAAGAGATTTTTGAGGGCAGTTTAGAATTTAGACTATCATCACTATATAGACTATTCGCTGGAAAGATGGAACGCGAGAAATGGGTTTTCCTCCCACGATGGAAAATTTGAAGGAGTAACATGTACAAGTCCCCCCATCCCAATCCTTATACTGGGCAGCCTGTGCAGATCGTTTGACGGTGGGAAATGGTATTCTATTTGATAGTTTGAAATTTCAGGAAGTTGCCAGCGATGTTTACAGGCTGTGACAAAGGCCTCACAAGACATTTCTCGTGGTTTCCTTTGAATGACCCTTAGCCGCGCTCGCTCTTCAGCCTCTGGTCCAAATACAGTGGAACCTATTGCTGTCCACGAGGATGCTGAGATAGAGGTGGCTGGGTGGGTGGACCCACCGAGGAACCGTGTGTGCATGGCGTGGGGCCTGAGGCAAGACCAGAGCCTCGGACTTATGGCTGCTTGAAATGAGCTGTCACCCTGCAGTCCTTGTTTCTCCAAGCCTGTTTCTTCCTCCTGAAAATGGGGATCCTATCTGCCACCCTGCCCAGCTCATGGGCTAGATTCCGGTCCAGAGGAGGTTAACATGCAAACAAGGCGCCCGAGGCTTCTGCAGCTTCAGGATCACGACTCCTGGGAACGTCTGGGTCCCAAGGTCCAGGCCCGCATCCTGCGTGACCAACACCAGTCTTTCACTGGGTCCCTTCCTAGGGTCTCTGGGGATACTTTTGTTTCCCTCAGTAGGAACCTGTCTGGATCCCTCAGCCAGTGACCGGCCCAGACCCAAGCTCCTGCTTTTCTGTAGATCACCTCCTGGTACCTCGAGTCGGGCTCCCCTCTGCTGTGCGGAGTCTCTCGTACTGCTTTGTCCCCAGTGTGGACACAGGCTCCTATCGTGTATCCCACACTGCAGCTGAAGCCAAGTGAAAACATTTACAGAACAGAAGGGAGTTCAGTGGGGATGCAGGCGACACCTACCAGAGGCCACAGGGCTCCCTCTCCTGGCGGTCTGTGTCCTGAGGGTCCTGCTTGTGCCATGTTGATGGGGCTTATTCCCCACCCCCACATACAAAGGCCTCAAGGTCCCCCATTGCTGCTGAGACCCCAGGACGAGAGGAAGAACGTTTTCTCTGAAAATGAACGTGATTGTCAGAGGTGCCCCTCCCACTGTAAAGGCCTCCCCATCGTTCTCCAGATGGGTTTAGTTCCTGACGCCTTGACCCCCCTGATCCAGGACGGGGTCTTGGCTCTCTCGATATATTCCAAGGTCTCTCTAAAGTGTTCCCCCCCCCCCCAAAGACCAGCCAGAGAGCACCCAGAGCCTTTCAGAAACATGGTTTGCAGCTTCAAAAAACATGATTTGCAGCTTCAAAACCCTTCTCCTTGCTTCTACTCATTAAGGTTTCAGAAGGAAATTAGGGTTTGGTCTTAACATTTGAAAAAAATTTTTTTCCCATTGATTTTTTTATTTTTAGAGAGAGAGGAAGGGAAGGGGTAGAGAGAGAGAGAGAAACTTCGATGTTGAGAAAGACACATCGACTGGTTGCACAGGTCTGGTCGGGGCGGGGCAACCTGCAACCCAGGCACATGCCCTTGATCGGAATCGAACCCGTGACCCTTAGGTCCTAGGGCCAGTGCTCTAACCACTGAGCCAAACCGGCCAGGGCTGGTCTTAACATTTTGTACATTGCTGAGTGAGAGAACAGTGGGGGGATTGACATGATCACGAGTTCAGTATTAGACAGGGAAGAAGAGAGGTAGGGAACCTTTGCATTTTCGGGGGAAATTCCGCTGTCAGTCCCAAACCATCACTGACTGAGATCTTTTTGTCCGCCTCCGTAGAGTCCCTCTGCCCGAGGAGGTGCCTTTACCTTGGAGCCAGGCGATCTCCTGATGGATTTCACAGAAGCCACTCCTCTGGTAAACTTCCCCTTTTGCTAAAGCCAGAAAAGCCACAGTCCATAGAAATGTCTTGGCAGAGGGACAGATGGACAGAGGAGGGCATCGCTGTTGGAAAGGTTCTTCCTCTTGTCCAGCTCACATCCTGGAGGCTCAGGGGTCAGCTTGCGGTTCAGACACCGTGGGTCCCTCCCAGAGTCCTTGAGGGAGGGCCGTGCTCCCTTTCCTCTGAAGGTTTCGGCAGGGGTCCGTCCCCCACCTGTCTGCTGCTCCCCAAGTGCTGTAGGGCACTCTGGTGCTTGGGTCTTGGCTTCTTGGCTTCCTGGGCTGCACCCCGCATGCCCACCCATGGGGCATCACTTGTCATTTCCAACAACATGCTCCTGTCTGAAGCACCTGCTCAAGTCCTCACCTTGGCTTTCCAGGACCCTCGTGCCTCCTGCCATCCTCCATCCTCTGCATACAGATCTCCCCTTAGGGAGGGTGGCCCTCGTGGGACTTGTGCGGTGAGAAACCCTTTTAGGAGAGAGAGCACTGAACCAGGAGTCACGCAGGCCAGACCTGGCTCCAGTCTCTGCTCCCTCCTTAAGAGCCTTGTCATTGGGTAGTCGCTGCCTCATCTGTCAAATAAGGATGTCACTGTTTGCCCTGTCTGCCTAAGAGTGTTAAACGGATTAAAAGAGAAAGAGAGAGAGAGAGAGATCTTCAAGAATGCGAAGCACCATAAATACGTGTAAGATATTACTACTAATATTATTAGAGGACACGGGCAAACTTGGACGTACCTTTGGCTCAGTGTACTATCTGAGTGTACTTGGGCGTAAGTCATGGTCCACAAATTTGGAATGTGAGTCAAATCAAAAACTGTCTCCGGAGCGTTTACTGTGCACCCAGTCACACGGAGGCTCGGAGTGGGCAGGGCAGCTAGAGGTCAGAGGGAAGTCAGGCTGATAAAGGACCATGGTGGACAGGAGAGCCATGTAGAAGATGCGTAGGGAGGAGCCAGAAGTGGGAGTTATTCAGGTCTGGCTCGCTGGAGGAGGACGTGGTGGATAGGAGGGATTTCTGGAAGGCCTTCAAAGGAGGCGAGATGTTGCCCAGGCTTTAGGAACGAGCACCAGTCCTGCCTCAGCTGGCACAAGACCATCATCTGTAATGTATACAGTTTTACTTCTCATCTGGAGATTGGTACCATCTCAGATCTCCGAGTCGGCGCCTTTGGATAAATGGCTGAGAACTGATGGTTTTGGGAAGCTTCAGAGTTGTTCCCCATGTGCAAGTAAATGGAACCAAGGTGTTCATGGGTCTTTTCATTAGACAAATTGCCAAGACAGGGTAACTCAGAAACAGAGGGCCTTCCCTCATCGCCTTGTCACCCCTTTACACAGATGGGGAAACTGAGTCCCAGAGTGGGGTAATCACACAGGGACGGAGCTGGAGCTGGACCCGAAGTGTCCTGACTTCTCCTCCGGTGCTCTTTGCATCAGCCTGGGCTACATCCAGCCTCTTCTTTGAGGAACTTGCCACTTTGGAGAAGAGTCTGGAAGAAGGGCTGTGTTTAAGGCACTCCCCAGACTGGGAAAGTTCAACAAAGGGCATGAAGGAAAGGATGGCAAGTTAGATGATCTGGTGCGACATCTGTATCCCAATGAGTATACCAGTTATAGCCACCAGAGGCCGAGTTGTGGGAGATGGAAGCCTCAGTAGCAAGCTGAGGACATCCAGCCTAGCTGGAGGGCAGCATCCCCCCAAAGGACCCAAGAACCCCTAGGGTACATTCTCAAAGCCTATTAAAGCAAAGGGGAGGAAGCTAAGTGTCTAGGCTTCACGGTGCCAGGGTTTTAAAGTATGAATAGGAGTTTGCCACTTGGAGAAATTGGACCAAAGCATTTTATGCAGAAGTCACAGCATGAGCAAAACACTGTTCATTAATTTAAAAGGCCTGATAGAGCTGAGAACTAGGATTAGTTTACCACCAAAAAAAAAAAGGCCGTGGCTTTGATAGGAGTCATAGTATTCTCTTAAAAGACTATCGTGTTACAGATCTGGCTTATAGATTGAATTCCCCATCTTTTTCTTAATATAACAGACTGAGATTAGAAAGGAAGCAGCATCTGGCAGGGACCCAGAGGTTCCTGATATGAGATGCAAAAGCCTAGCGAGTGACTTTCCAGACCCTGTTTGTACCCGTCCAGCAACAGGGAGCTCATTCCTTCTCCCCAGGACACCCTGCTTACGTCTCTGGTGGATCTTACTTAGCTCTGAAACAGGGGCCAGGGAGCTGCCCCTGCCCAGGCACAGGGCAGCTGGGTCCTTGCACTGCACTGAGACGTGCCTGCCACTTCACGTGAAGTTTGCCGTGAATGTGTGTTCTCAGGCTGCAGCATCCTTTGTCTTGCTTGCATGGGTTTGAGGCATGAGTGCACATTGACACAGAAGGAAGGCTGGAGGGCTGGTGTTTTGGCAGGAACCCACTCCATTTGGGCTTTCCTCAGCATCGTTGGCTTTGCCCTTACTTCGCTCCAGAGTCCTGTCTTCCATAGGTACCTCAGGGTCCTAGAGAGGAAGAGGGACGCTGGCGGTCTGCTTCTCCCGTTGTCCGGTCCTCTTCCCTCCATCTCCTCCATCTGCTCCTCCCAGTGTCATAGATGCAAGCAGCAGCCCTCTCTGCCCTCGTTGCCAGGGTGATGCGGGGGGCGGGGGGGGGGTCATGTTGCTTGTGTCTAGGGACTGCAGAGGAGAGACTGGACTTAAGGTCTGGGGCTGGATAAGTCTCCTAAAGCCATATCAGTGCCCAGTTCCTTGGAGAACAGAGGAAAGAAGAGAGAACAGAGCTGGATAGCCAGGGTGCTGGAGAGCCGAGGGGGACAGATTGTCTTGCCTTCATTCAACAACATTCCACCAAAACACCCTCAGAGCTAATGTGACCCTGAGAACTCTCCACCCTTACGAACCAGTCTGTGTGGGGTGGTTTCCAGAGAAGCATCATCCACGTAGCCAAGGATAAGAAAAAGTTTCCATCTTTAACTGGCATCTCTACAAAAAACATTCAAGATTAAATCCACACTTGGTAACTCTTCCTGAATCTCTTTGCACTCCCTTCTTAATGCTCATGCCCCCTGCACGCCTCCAAGGGCTTTTATCCTTAAGCTCTTCACAGAAACATTCTTTCCAGCTTCGCTCTTGCAGCATTGATTCCTCCTTTCCCCACATCTTTTCTTCTCTGATTCCAACTCTTTGATTCTGGAGCTCCGTTTAGCCCTCTAAGCCCCTCCACCGCCGCAGCTTGGTGTCTGTGCGGTCCCCGTGGGCACCACAGGCTTCATCGTCAGCTCAGTGTCTGCCTGGGATGGAGGAGGTGGGGTGTGGGGGTGGGGAGAGAAGGCAAGTGAGTGAAGACAGCCCACTCTCCATCTGCTATCCTCTGCAGGGGCGTGAGTGCGAGCAGTGCACAGAGGCTGTTGGTGTTGATAGAGTGAGGGAAGTTAGGTGGAGGGTACCTTTGCACAACAATAATGTTGACCCCCTAGGAACGTGGAACCCTGCCCCCCACTCCAGGTCACTCATGCCAGCTTCCCTCCCCGGGTCACACAGACCACAGACATCTGTGCCTCTGTGTTTCTGATGCTTTCTCTTTGGGGCTTGTCCCTCCCTGATCCCTGTACTTCCTAAACCACTCACCCAGCAGCCAAGCAGAGCCAGTCATAAGCCAGGTGTCTGCTGGGTCAGAGGTGGTTGGTCAAGAGTTCCTGTGTCAGGGAGATTGGTCCAGCCGGAGGAAGGGAAGGGCTGTCAGAACGATTGGGTTTCCATTTGTCTCAATCACTTAGTTTCTATTTTGAACCTCATTCGATCACAGGGGCTAAAGCTTCATCTCAAGTCAAATCGAGTGTTCTCCAGGGCACGGGGAGAGGGAGGGAAGTCATCCGGTTTGTGATGGCATCTGCTTGCCCACACGTTCGGGCACTCTGCTTCCCTCGTGCAGAGAGCGGGATGGGAACCACTGTCCTGCTGGGATGTGAGTCTTTGTCAGCTGGACACCCCACAAAGCCCTTCTGCTCTGTGGCCTGCCACCTCCCAGCTCTACAGCAGAGGGACACAGGTCCTCTCTGCTTTAATCTCCGTTCCCCAGCCTCAGCCCACAGCGGGGGCACAGGACCCTTTTGCTCAGCACTCCCTAATGTCTGCCCCTCCTCCCTCCCCCTCTGACTTTTCTCCTCTGTCCTCAAACTGGCGATCTCTTGTGTTGTCTGGATGATGAAGCCTCACGCATTTCCATCGTCGTTGTCTATGCCAGGATCTTTCCCCAGGAGTAGCTTTTGAAACTCAAAATCCAAGTAGATAGAACCTAGCTTCCCGAATGTGGGAAAGACCCAAGGAGCAAAGGAGATACCAGACCAAAAAAATAAAATGGACTTTCAAAATAGTATCCCATTACACATGTGATCTTACTCCCTGTTCATTTGCTAAGAGTCGAGAGTGCGGGAGCTCCAGGAATGTATTTTGGTTCAAGTCCACTCAGATGCGTATTTAGAAGGGTCAGAGACGCTTTGGGGATCCACATTGCTTGACCATGAAAGTCCAGTGCTGGGCAGAGCCTTAAGCCATTCATCACAATCTTCAATTCAGACCTGGGTGGGCTGTACACATTCAGCTTATAGGCAGTACATCCATGTTTCTCAGTTATTTGTGCCAGCTTTTATTTTCTTCAACAAGCACGTATCGAGTGCCTGCTGTTACCTGTAGAAACAAAAGACCCGTGACCTGGGGTCCCCGGGGCAGTGGTTCTGGCTGGGGCTTTGATGCATGGGGCAGGGGTGGGAGCCGAGCCTGAGGGCAGACAGGAGCCAGCTTCGTGTGGGCCGTGGATTCTGTCTTATGAAGTATAGGATTTATTCTGAGGGCCAGAGAGAGCCGTGGGGGGGTTTTAAGCAGGCCGGTAAAACTGAACAGGTGACTAATAAGGACTCACTTGCTCCTGAAGGGCAGATTTAGAACCAAACGTACAGGGGTCTAGACCCATAGATTCAGACTTCGCGAATGCCATTTCCGCACATCTCCCATCGGAAGAGTGAAACAAGGCTGTTGTGAAGGCCGCTGCGAGACAATGGTTGTAAAAGCCCCTTGGAAACTGTCCAGGGCTGCAGAGTGGTAAAGAGGGTGGAGTTAGATCGGTTTGGAGAGGGGAAAGAGGCCTGCGATTTTCTTGATCAGTTTTCAGTGAAACTCACCCAGAAGCTGTACTTTATTCATTACGGCAGAATCATACCAACTACTTAAAGAAACTCGCTTGAGCTAAAAGATGCCTGTATTTATTCTCTGGAGCAAATGGTTCCTCCCGGAAACCCAATCTAACCCCAGCAGCGGCCCCGTCTCCTGACGTCAGAGCGTTCTCTCTTCACCATCCTCATTTTCACCGGTGCCAGCTGCTGGACCGCTGCCGGGCGCATGGCACAGTGTAGGGCTGGGGCGGAGCACCTGCTATCCCAAGTGACGTGGCATTTTCTCACAATGCTTTGCATCTTCCAGCTAAGCAGCAGGGTACCCCAGTGCCAATACGAGATGCCAAGGCCTGGGCCTATGGGTGTGGGAGGGGAGTTAGTGCCAGCAGGTTTTCTGAACACAGATAAAGAAACGTGGCGGATTAGATCCTAAACTCTGCATTCCTCCTCGCTGATAATCTCTCCCAGAGCGCTCTGCTGGACTCTACTCACCGAGTCGCCATAGCGTGGACCCTTGTCAGCAGAGCCACCAGGCATGGAAGGCACACACTGCCAAGTGTGGCCACTCCTCTTAGTGCCCCCATGCTGATATCACTAACTCGGCACAGCTTTCTTTCTGGCTTGGCCCGGGCAGTGCTTCAGAGCCCTCAACAGCATGCCAGGAAGCCACTGCCAGTCCTTTGCAGTTGGCACAGGAGACGGCCCCTACCTGCCCGTGCCGGGGATGGGGTTTTGATGTGGCGTACTGCTCAGAGGGTAGAGAAGACAGATGAGGGCCAGAGAGGAGAGACGGCGGAGAGAGGAGGGCGGCGGGAGGGATTGGCCTCCAGTTGGCTAGAGGCAGGAAGTAGGCTGCGGGTGAGGCTGGCTTGAGAGCAGGGGCTGACAGATCCGTCTTGCACTGTGCTATCTTTCTCTCCTCCCCTCCCTTATCTCCTCCTCCTCCTCCCTGTCTCTCACCACCTCCTCCTCCCCTTCTCTCCTCTCCTCGTGAGCAGGCAGAGCCCGCCAGCGCCCCCCACTGTGCCCACTCTCGCTGCTCTCCTCCACTCTCTCTCCCCATGAAGGAAGAGACCACTGGAGTTTGCATGCACCCTCCAATCAAAACGAGGCTGGTAGGTACCCCGGCAGGGAGAGGGGCCTGGCCAGGAGAGGCGAGGCGGGCAGGAGCCACCAGCGGCCGCCGCGTGGGTGTGCAGGAGCCGCCGGCCTCCGAAGAGGCCACCAGGCGCTCTCGCCCAGGACAGACGCAGAGTTTGGAGACCAGCTGGCTCTGGTCAAACTGGGACACTGGGCTCCGGTCCTGCCCCTTCATCTCTAGGTCTCAAGAACCAGGACGAGTTCATTTTCCTAGTGCTCCAATGCGCATAGATGCTTTCCCCGGAGAGAAAATTCTTAGTTGCATTTCTATTGAAAATAAAAACTTTTCAAAACTTGTCTTTTTGCTACTTACCAAAATAATATGAGTATTGCGTAATAACTTGAAAGGAACCACCCATAACCCCAACCTAGCACATTTGTTGTTCATTTTTGCATGCTTCCCGACAACACTTACTCATATTCATTCGTAATTTTACATAGTTAAATCACAGTGTCCGTGTCGTCTCCTGTCTTTCACTTAATGTTGTGTTCTTTCTGTCTTGTTCTTGTTCCCACATTCTCTAGGACCGTTCATATTCCATAAAGCAAGTGATCCACCCTTCCCCTAACCGGTTCTTTACTGCTGTTTGTCCCTTCTCCAGGGAACACATGTAGGGCTTTGCGTAGGTTTTATTTTCTCAGGCTAGACCCTGCTAGGTTCAATATCGCGACTTTGACTTTGCGCCCTTGCTAAAGTGATTATACCAGGCGACAGCACCTTCAGAAGAGTGAATACGCCTGGCCGCAGCCGAACAACACAGAGCACAACTGTTGGAATATTTTTTTTTTCTCATTTAGAGCAGGTACAACATAATTCTTCGGAGTTGCCAGCTTTCACGTTTCTGTAATAGCAATAATAAACCTCTTTCCCCTTCTGCTTCATGCTGGTCGGAGAGTCTTGTGTGTAGGTTACTTTTCATTTGGCTGTTGGTCTCAGAACACCATGTGGAACCATCAGGCCACTCGAGGAGAATGTACCACAAGGCTTTGCCCCCATCCCGGTCTTGCCACCACCAGCTACCTGAGCTGGCACCTGAGTCTTAAGGCAGTGTGGGGTCCATTCTGGGAATCTGGAGATGTTTATAGAGGCGGAAGAGAATTTGGGGAAGGGGAACAGGCTTGGACTGGACCTCTCAGTGCATATTGCTAGGACACTGTCGTTCCCAGGTCAGTTGGATTGAGACCTATTCCACCCGTTCAGAAACCTCAGCAAATTTCGGTCTGGTCTGATGTGTTCTTGCTCATTCCTACCTTCCTCCCCATTAGAGTGACTCAGGGAGCTGTCCCAGGGTCTATAGGCAAGACCCTGAGGGACACAATGGCTGCCACCAATGGGCAGTGGTGGCTTCGGTGTCTCGAAAGCAACCCTCTGGTGGCCAGAGGCAGGGTGTGCATTCCCCAACAGGTGTGCAGGCAGTTTCTGTGCCCTGGGGGCTGCAGACAAAGCTAGCGGGTTCCTTCTGTTGCCCAGAGTTTACAGGGAGTTCAACAACTAAGGTGAACAGAGAGGGAATGCTTTCTGGCCTAGTTAGTCCAGGTCTGGACTCATGGGGTGATCTTCGGTAAGCCACTCCTCTGTCCACTGTGATAGACTGTGTCCCAGGATGTGACCTCTCAGCATTCTCTAGTCCTTTCCCTTCAGCCACAGAGAAGCCGTCAGCAGCCACCCCTTTATAGACCCTGCATTATGCACCCTGATCGGTGGATCAGGCCATATAGCGGGCCCAGGCAGACCCCAGTGGAGGGGGTTCCAGGGAAAGGTAAGCATGGGTGCCCCCCAAACACGAGACTCTATCCTGTCATTCCTGCTGAGTCCCTGTTTACAGTACAGCGATGGGCACAGATACAACCACTGGCCACACTCCTGGGTGTTTCCTTACACAAGCAATGAAGGCTCTGTGTGTGTGTGTCCCCCGAATTGTTCCGTTCGATTTGAAAAGTGCACTGCCACAGACGGCAAAACTTCGTTTTCTAATCTGAAAGTAACACTCTTGTCTCTTCTCTCTTTTGAAGATAAAAACCTTCCCGGTTGATACAGTGACCCCGTTTCCCGAACCTTTCATTGCAGGGCCACAGTTTACCGTAAGTAGCTCCAGAAACCTGGTCTGCGTGTACAGGCCTTGTTCCCAGGTGGCACGCCTTGCTGTGGCCAGGCAGCCGTGCCGACGGCTTGTTTGATCACTGTCAACTCTGTGAGTTCAGAAGGAGCTGGGGTTTGGGCTGGGGTCTCCGTCTTTTAGTTACCTTATTGAGCTTCATGAACATAAAATTAACCATTTTATTTTTTTAAATATGTTTTTATTGATGTTTTAGAGAGAGGAAGGGGGAGAGAGACAGAAACATCGACGTGAGGGAGAAACATCGATCAGCTGCCTCCTGCATGCCCCCCACTGGGGATTGAGCCCACAACCTGGGCATGTGCCCTGACCAGGAATCGAACCGGGACCTCTCAGTCCATAAGATGCTGCTCAATCCACTGAGCCACACTGGCCGGGCTAAAATGAACCATTTTAAAGTGACAACTCAATGACAGTATATTTAGAGTCATGCAGCTACCACCATTATCTAGTTCCAAGACATTTCTGTCACCCCCAAAGGAAACCTCATACCCACTAAGCAGTCGCTCCCCATTTCCTGCCTCCCTCTGGCCCCTGGCAGCCACCAATCTACAGTCTGTCTCTCTGGATTTACCTAGTTTGGATATTTTATATAAATGGAATCGTATAATATGGCACCGTTTGTGTCTGGCTTCTTTCACTTAGTATAATGTTGCCGAGGCTCATGCACATCGTAGCAGGTATCAGTACTTCATTTCTGTTACGGCGAATGATGCTCCATTGTACATACACACTGCGATTTGTTACTCCGTTCATTCACTGATGGGTGTTTGGGTTGTTTCCACCTTTTGGCTGTGTAAATAGTGATGCTGTGAACATGCGTAGACGGGGTGTTTGTTTAAGCCCCAGTTGTTTATTCTTCTGGGTTGGATCTGCATCTTGATAATGGTGTGATTTTAGGTAAGTCACTTGACCACTCTGAACACCAGTCTCCTCTTATTTAAAGTGGATACAGTAATAAGAATGCCCTCCTTGTATCCGGCAAGAATCAAAAGGGATGAAGAAATCAAAAGGGATGAAGAACTCAAAAGTACTTGACTAGCCACTGACCATCCCACAAATGTCAAGCATGATTGCCATTTCTTTTTCTTTCTTTTCTTTTCTTTCTTCCTCAACCAAGGATATTTTTCCGTTTATCATCAGATAGAGTGGGAGGGAGGGAGAGGAAGAGGGGAGAGAAAGAAACATCGATGTGAGAGAGACACATCGACTGGCTGCCTCCCGCACTATGAGGTATCGTGCCCTTGACCAGAATTAAACCCGCGACTCATTGGTCCGCGGGACGACACTCCAACCGCTGAGCCAAACTGGCCAGGGCAAGCATGATTGCTATTTCTCAAGGCTGGAGAGGCAGGTGGTGTAATTAGCAAGAGCCGGTAGTCGTGACAACCAGCTTCATGTCTTTACCTCTCTCTGTGTCATTGGGCAGCTTATGTAAACTTGCTGAAAATAGTTAAAATGTTTTTTAACATTTAAGTGTTGTAGTTTCCTCATTTGCAGAATGAGAGTGTCTGATGATTTTCAGCCTTCCTGTCAGCTGCTCAATTATTTTCTTTAAATGAAAACTTCTGCAGGAGCTCACTATATCATGGGCGACTGTCTGGAGCATAAGTGGGGAATCCAGCGCCCCCCCTCTTTTTCCTCACCCTCTCCTCCTCCCAGGGATCAGACCTGGGTAATTCCTAGAACCAAATGATTCCTGAGGCTCCTTCCACAGGGTTTCTGGCCAATCTGGAGGATCTGTGGAGTGGGCTGTGGATGACCCAGGGGCAGCTCCAAGTGCAGTCTCATGAGCTGGGTGGTGGTCACTACCTGAGGTGGTTTGAATCTCATGGAGAGGGAGGGTGTGCACAGTGGCTGATCCAGGTTTCAGCTGCCCAGGAAGAGGCAAAAACAGGCCCCCAGAAATTCCATTTCTAGGATCATAAGCTGCTTCCAGCACCTGCCTTTTAAGAACCAGAGGGCAGAGACACGGGCTGGGCCAGGCTGTTCAATGCTACTGCTCCAACTTTGTTCATCCCACCCTGGTAGTTTTGCTAGGCACAGTTCCCCAGCTGGAAACTCTGGCTCCTCTTCCCTCAGCTGGCCATAATGGGCACTCTGGCCTCCTGCCCAGCCTTGGCAGTGCCGTGAGACACCCAGGGAAGCCCTTCCTGAAAAGCTGGGGGCCAAGATGGAGCAGGAAACCAATGTCAGAAACCACGCTGGGACTTTTAAGAACTGGGCAAGAATGGCTTGAAGGCAGCTGGAGGAGGCAGAGGGAACAGCCTGATTATGGGGAAGGACGGGTCATCCCACATTCAAGAGAATGAAATGAAAGCCAGAAGGACTCCAAGGCAGACAGCTAGGGAGTAGGACATGAGAAGAGGAAGGGGGAGGGAGGAACAAACAGTGAAGAGGCGTAACCATGCTTGGCCTTGCAGGCCACAGTAGGAATCCTGATGTTTATCCTAAGAGCAATGGGAGGCCTTTGAAGGACTTTAAGCGGGGCAGTGGCAGGGCAGGTGCCTTTGGAAGTGTTCCCTGTGACAGGCAGAGTGAAGTCAGGAGAGTAGTCTCGACATTTAGTATAGTAGTTCAAGGGCAAGAGGGCAGAGAGCTTGACCCAGAGCAGTTTTGATGGCAGTGATGGAGAGAATTGCAAAGGTGAAGGGATGCTTAGGAGGTTGGTAAGGAATTGGATTAGATAAAGAAGAGGGAAAGTCAAACTGACTCCCAGATTTCTGACCTGCAGAACATGGATGGACAGTGGGTTCATTTACTGAGATAAGGACATCTGAAAGAAGACTGGATTGGGAGGGATAATGAACTTGCTTCTGGCCATGATGTGTTAGAAATGCCTTGGAAAAATCCAGGTGGAAACAACGAATGGACAGTTGGGTATCCAAGTCTGTAACTGAGGGGGGAGACTAGACTGGAGATAATAAGTAGGGAGTTACTGACAGCCCAGTGGTGGCGGAAGCCAAGTTCATGGGCTTCAGCCTCCTAATTTTCTCACCCCTGTGTGGTGTGTTGTGTTCTCTTCTCTCCACCAAGGTCAAGATACTTGACCTTGCTGCGGGATTGGCCTCTCCACTGTCCTACAGACCTGTCTTGGCCACAGTTATCGGGGAGTTCAGCAGTACCAGGGAACTCTGCACAGAGTTGGTCTGGCAATTGATCTAGCATTGACCTTGAGCCTGGTTTCAACAACTGGGCTCCTTGCTTGATCCTAAAACCTTATATTCAGACCTATTAACTGGGTTTCTGCTTTATACTCAGCCGAGGCCTTGGTCTGTCTGGGATGAGGGCCCCAGGCTGGCTCTGGTCAAATTAATGTCCCATGTTCTTCTTCCTAATCTGGGTCTGTCCCTCTGAAACCTGCTCTGTACCAGTGAACATTCATTCATTCATTCATTCATGTTTCCATTCAACAAATATTAAAAAGATGAGTACTCAGGGTTGAGATTTAATAATATTAGTAATTTTTATTGCTCCCCAAGGTCATTCTTAAGTGAAGCTAGCTTTTTTTCTTTCTGTCTGGAGTGCATGGCACTGAAGAATATAATGACTGCTAATAAAGTTCAGTGCTACTGCCTTGATTCATGCTATGGCCCTGGCACTTTTATCCACCATTGCCTTTGTGCCATATTTCCCTCTTTTTCCAGAAAGTATCAAAAGTGGCATTAGAATCCCAACCTCCACCCACTTCATGAAGCAACAAAGCAACTTATTACTCCCGCTCCTGTGTCAGGAAGGATGAGCTAAGTCATGCTTTAAAATGACAAACTGCATGTCCTACTCATGTGGCATGTCTGTCATGGGTAGGCTGAGGGTTCTGCTCCGTATTGTCCTCTCTCTGGAACCCAGGCTAATGGAGCAGCTGCCATCTGGAACACTGCTAGTCACAGTGGCAGAAGGGAGAAAAAGAGGTAATAAATCACCCACTGGCTCTTAAATCTTCCAAAGGAAACGAAGTACGGCACCTCAACCCTCATTTCCTTGGCCGAAGTAAGGCACATGGGCAAGTGAAATCCCACCAGGGGCCTGGAAAGTGCTGAGCCAGAATGATCTGGTGGACCGCACAAATGATAACTACAGCCCAACAAAGTGCAAGCTCTTTGCAGCAAAACTACGTGCTGGGCCCTGGCCGGTTTGGCTCGGTGGTTAGAGTGTCGGCCCGCAGACCAGAGAGTCCCAGGTTCGGTTCCTGCTAGGGCACGTACCTTGGTTGCAGTTTGTCCCCGGCCCCGGTTGGGGTCGTGTGGATGGCAACCACTCGATGTGTCTATCTCACGTCGATGTTTCTCTCTCTCTCTCTTCCTCCTTCTCTCCTTCCCGCTCTATCTGAAGATGGATGCAAAAATGTCCTCAGGTGAGGATTAAAAACAAAACAAAACAAAACTACATGCTGGGAAATGTCTGATGCTCCTGTTCTCTTGGTCAGCTGTTTGGCATGGCTCTATCCCAGGCCAGGTCTGTTCTCCCTCCGGAAGCAGGTGTAAGACAAATGGGGGCTTGCATTTTTCAGCAAGAGCTTTTCATGACCCCTCAAAGATAAGCTTCTCCCCATTGCTCAAGCCAGCTATATCCTTAAAAAACTATAACTATACTTGGTATTTTTAGAGGTTTTCCATGTTTTCCTAGAAGGAATAGCTTCAGCGAGATAATCAGAGACACACAGCTGAAGTGTAAATGAGAGGAGCGCTTTATTCACTGGCAGGCTGCAGGGGGCATAGTCTCCCCAAATCAACAGCCCTGAACATTCTTGCAGTCTGCTTATAAAGACTAAAACCACATCCTCTTGATGCTGCCTTGGGGTCATTAAGGGGGAAACTGATACAGATAGGGGGCATGAGGAGCTGTTACAAAGGTCAGGGCAATCATTAATCACAGTATTTTTATGGTTTTTCTGGGTTTCCCAAGGCTATTACTAATCCCTTTATCTTTATGGTTCTGGTTCCCTAAGGCCATGGTGTTTAGATGAGTCAGGGTGTGTACGTCTATCAAATACAGGTCAGAATGGAGTTACTTAAATTAAGTAGTCTAGTTCATTTAGAGGTTTTCCATATTTTCCTAGAAGGGATAGCTTATCTTCTGTCTAATTCACTATGAACATAGTGCTCCTTTGATGATCAAAGCCTCTTCTTTTTTTTTGTTTTTTAAATCCTCACCCAAGGATATTTTTTCCATTTATCTTCAGTCAGAGTGGGAGGGAGGGAGAGAGACAGAGAGAGAGAGAAAGACATCGATGTGAGAGAGACACATTGATTGACTGTCTCCTGCACGACCCCGACCAGGGCTGGGGACCGAACCGCAACCAAGGTACATGCCCTTGACCGGAATCAAACCCAGGACTCTTTGGTCTGCGGGCTGACACTCTAACTGCTGAGCCAAACTTGCCAGGGCCAAAGCCTCTTCTTTAGAAAGCCATGTGAAAAATTCCCAGGAAATAGTGTGAAAAATCAAATTATAAAATATAAAACTGGCATTCTCTAAAGGATATAAAACAAACAAAAAGCATGCATAGAAAAAATACAAAGGAAATATACTGACAACAGTAAGGAATTATGAAATTTCTTCATTGATTTGCTTTTATATATCTTCTAAGTTTCCTATATAAAAGTAATAAGCATATCATACGAACAACAATAATCAGTTATTCTCTCCAAATGAACCAATACTTCTCAAACTTTACTTGTTTCAGAATCATCTAGTGGTCTTATAAAAACACAGATTGCTGGACTTCCCAGACATTCTAGTTTCAAAGGTCTTTGTGGGGGAGTAGGAGGGGCGGCTGAGGATTTACATTTTTACCAAGTTTCAAGATAATGCTGATGCTGCTAGTCTGGGGACCATACTTTGGGAACCATTGCTATAGTGGTGAAAAACACCAGTTATGGAGTCAGCTAATCCTGGTTCTAAATACTGGTTCTTAACACACCCCATGTGACCTTGGGAGAATACTTGACCTCTCTGAGCCTCACTTTCCTTTTCCATAAAATCAGTTCTAAGATGCACATTTTTTTCACCTTTTAACATCTCTGAAATCAGAAACTCATTACAATAGTGGGTGTGACAAAGTTTGAATGGCCATGTTTTTCTTTCTCTGTGGCACATGTAAAAATGGTGTGTCTTAAAATGATGGGGTCTAAGATATGATGAAATATGAGCTCTACCTTAAAGCACTGTCAGGAGGTAATGTATGTAAAGTACTTTGCACAGTGTCTGGCACAAAGTAAAATCATTTAGTAAATGCCAATTGAGTTTAGCTATTATTAAAAAGCAACAGGAATTGTATGGTCAGGCTTAGGGAGCAGCTGACAGTGTGAAAATGGAACCCAAATTGAGATTGATTTCCTCTTTTTTGTTTCCTCTCCAGGCAGACTTTAGAGACAGTAAATTGCAGTGCTCTCCTGGCCAGTCTTCCCCGCTGATTCCATCCGTGACCCTGAGGCCTTTGACAGAGACCATCTCCACAGTGCAGACCATCTACACCACTCGGAAGCCTGTTTCTCTGGCAGCCAGGTGGGTCAGGGAAAGCAGGCACAGGCTTTAGGTTCATTGTGTTTGTGATGTCTACAACCCTCTCATTCATTCTTTCATTCATTTATTCTGGATTTATAGAAGTGTCTTCAAAGGCTAGACAGTACTCTAGGTGCTAGGGATGTACAGTGAACAAAACAGATAAAAGTACGAAGTTTAGCCTGGCCAGTGTGGCTCAGTGGATTGAGCATCGTTCCATGGACTGAGAGGTCCTGGTTCGATTCCTGGTCAGGGCACATGCCCGGGTTGCAGGCTCGATCCCCACTAGGGGGCGTGCAGGAGGCAGTCAATCGATATTTCTCTCTCAGATTGATGTTTCTATCTCTCTCTCCCTTCCTCTCTCTCTCTAAAAAGAAATCAGTAAAAACATATTAAAAATAAATAAAACTGTCCTTTTAAAAAATAAAATAAAATAATAAAAGTACAAAATTTACAATTTAGCATTGAGGGAGGGGAGACTGACATTACGTGTGTGTGTGTGTGTGTGTGTGTGTGTGTGTGTGTGTGTGAACAGTGGAGACAGATTCCATAGACAGGCAACTGGGCCTGAGGGTGAAGAAGTCAGAAATAATCTCTTAAAGCAGCCAATTTCCATTCAATTTTATTTATTAAAACATAAGAGGGAATTCTAGGAGAAAGTGCATATGAGATCAATTGAAAGCACAATTTAAAGAACTCGAACCTCTGGACATCTTCCCAATCACTCAAAAGACCTTTACTGAGAGGCTGCTGTGCACCAGCTCCTGTGCTTGGCTCTGGGGGTCCAGAGGTGAAGGACATATATACACTCAGTCCCCTGCGGAGCAGTGCCGGGAGGAACTCTCAGTCTGGGGTGGGGTGGGGGGCGGTGGGAGCCAACAGGTAGCTGGACAATTTCAGGTCATTGTCACGCTAGCAAATGTAGGGGGTCCTTAAGGAGAAAGTCAAGAACTGCCATCAAGAAAGAATCTGGGAGACAACTTCAGCTGAGTCTGCTCGTGGGATTTTCGAGGGTTTATCTCACTATTTTGTCACCTACTCTTTTTCAGTGCAGAGACGCTCCGTCAGGAACTGGAGAGAGAGAAAATGATGAAAAGACTGCTGATGACCGAACTGTGAATTCTCCTCTTGTTGCCTGGAGGATGGCATGGTGCCTTCTGTCGTTTTCCTTCTTCGGGCTTTGTGTGCTCACTCTAGCACAACATGCAAATGTGTGCTCTGTTCGCCCAGGTCCCCATGGTTAGTCGAAGCCAACATCTGGCTTGACTTTTATTGGAAAAGTTATTTTATGTCTCCTGAGTATTAGAGTTTTTCTACTACTCAATATAGTCGAGACAAGATTTGTAAGCCTTGGAGAAGAAAAATGGAAAAATGGGGAATCCTTTTCAGAAGTACCAGTGTGAATACACTGAGAACCCCAGGGGTTACTAAGGCGCAGAACCCTTTGCTATCAATCTCAACCATGTGATTTTGTATGATTGACACTTACACCAAGCTTTGACTGTTTGTTAAAGAGTCATTTTTAACGAGAGAATAATTCTTTATTGCTGGTTTTTTCATTTACACTGGTAAATACACAAATCTTTTAAAATCTTTAACATTCATTTTTATTCAGACATGAGTAGATGAACTAAAAAGGAGAGTTGGAATCACCAGGACCTGAAACATAATTTCACATGTGACTTTGTTAGATACGGTATTATTTGGGATACATCTAATTTGTCATTGAACCCAAAGTAGGAAATTATAGCTTAAATTCTGAAAATCTTTACAAGGTTAAGATGATTCCATGTCAGGATTCATTTGGGTGTTCCGTAAAGGAGAATTATTTCTAAAGTTGATCAATTCCTATCCTGTTGATAGAACCTTGACCAGAAGAAACTCTGCTCTCTTTTTTATAAGTTTCAAGAAATGTGTTTTTAAATTTTTATTATGTACTTGAACAACTTTGCAGGAATAAAGGAACCCCCTCACCATAAACTAGCCCTCCAAATTGTTTCCCCAAGCTTTCTCAATGAAATGCACACCTTTTCCACATAGGTACGATCGGTGTGTACATCCTCTTTGGTTGTACTTTCCCACCTAACACATATTTCCTCTTTTCAACACAGATCCTGCTGTCACCCATTTAAATACCCATATCACATGGTTAAACTCACTTCTCTCCATTATTAGGTTTTTGAGTTATATCCCATTTTTCACTCTTATAAATAGTGCTGCTATGAATGTCTTTGTAAAAAATTATCCTTCCTTTGGATTTTTCCCTGGGAAATATCTCCAAAGAGGGATCGCAAGGTCAAAGAGCATGAAGTATTGTATAGCTCTTGCTTTATTGCCAGATTGCTTTCTAGAAAGATCCAATCTCTGGGTTGGAAGGACCTTAAAGGTCATCTAGTTCAACCCCCCCCCCCCAATCCCCTCTGAATGCTTGAATTCCTTCTACAATTTATGATGCCACCAGCAATGTATAAGCATTTCTATTTACCAATAGCTCTGCCAGTATTGGGTTTTGCCATTTTAATTTATTTTTGCTAGTTTAATAGGTGTGTATAGTTGTTCTTGAAAGGTTGTTTTATTAATTGCTAGCAAGGCCGAGCACTTTTCCATGTGATGATTTACTAGCTGTATTTCCTTGTGTGTAAAAATGTCCATCCATTTCTTAAGACCACTTGTTAAGTGGAATTGATCTCATATATTTGTATCAGAACTGTATTTTTATGTTGTATATAGCTTGCTCTCCTGTCCCTATACTTAAAACTGAATGGTGCCAATAATTTGATACTAATGATTACTTAAAAAGAGCAATGCCTCATTTACTAGCATTGTTGTAAAATGAGGCACAGGAGCAAATATTCAGATAACAGAGGATTAACCCTTGAAGTGCTGAATCTTTAAAATATTAATATTTTTTGAGGGGAATCTTTCTAAAGTGGATTACACACTTCCCTGCCTTAGTAAACAGAGAATACTGGAGAGTATTTAACTTTTTCTTGATCAGGCATGGTCACCATCGTAAACAGCCCCGTTCGCACCTTGACGTGGTGCAGTGATGTCATCAGAAGCTATCAAAATGTGTGGGGCTTGGCTCTGCCTTTCACAGACTACTGTGCTCTTCTCATTGATGGCTTTTACTGCTGTATGCTCTACCAGTGAAGCCATCTGGGGCCACTGGAGTACTTGGGACCTTTTACCCCTCCGTACTACAGGACCCCTGGCTGTACTTTCAAAACAGCTTTCGCTGTTCTTTATCTCGTGCACACGATGCAAAGTGTGTCCCTGTACAGTATGGGGGAGCTGTCTGTGTCTGGGCTTGTCAGCTCTTGCCAATCCAGCACCCTCCTCCTCTCCTAACCCGCTTTCTGAGTCTTCTGCTCTTGACCTCCTGCTCTCTGATGGAAACCTCCCGGGCAGAATGGGAAGTTTTCTTGCGGAGGCCGGGAACCCCAGTGTTTCATGGTGTCAGGTTGGCTCTGCTTCTGAGGAGGGATGCATGGGCCTTTTAGCTGCTGTTTTCAGGAGGCTCCTACTCTCCTGCTTCTTCCCGCGTCCCCCTGGGTTCACAGATGTTTCAGAAGGTTGATGTCACTGGAAGTCTGATCATAAACTAGTTGGCTAATACTGTATATGAAAACCCAGTACCTTTGGCAGCTCAACTCTAACCAGTAAAATCAAGAGGATTCCATTGTTTCAGCAGTTGTCCTGGTTATTTGCCTACAGAAATGTACGATGGGTGCTTGGTACTGAGCTGAGCAGATCACATTGGGCCGGGTGGATTCATAGGGATAAAAGTGAATTGGTACAATCACGTCATCTTTTTTATATACTTAAAACCAAAACAATAGCACCATTTGGTCACACAACACACATCTTATATCCAGAGGGGCGGAGTAGGGAATCAGCTTGCTGACATGATCATTCCAGGGCTCCAAAGTGTGGGCCACAGACTCCTGGTGGGCATGGGGTGAGTGCAAGGGGCTGGGAAGCCGGCAACCCACAGGGTGTGTGGGCTGTAGACTGCCTAGGAGATTCTTATGTTTGATGAGTTTTAAAACTAGGTCCTGGAGCATTCAGAAGATCCCATCTAAATGCACTCCAAATTTCATATTCCCCAAATAGCATAGGAATATTCTAATATCTTTATCTTTCACCATCTCAAAGATCACTACTTTTTAAAAACTCAAAATTCACCATTACCATTTTAAAGTGTATAATTCAGTGGTTTTTAGTATATTTGCAATGTTGTGCCCACTTCACCACTAATTCCAGAACATTTCCATCATACCCAAAAGAAACTCCATATCCAGAGTCACTACCAACTCTCCCGTCTCCCATCCCCTAGCAACCACTAATTTACTTTCTATTTTTGATTTCTGTCTAAGGATTTGCCTATTCTGTACACTTCATATAAATGGAATCATACAATATATGGTCCCTTGTGTCTGGCTTCTTTCACTTAACACAATGTTTTCAAGGTTCATCTGTGTTGTAGCATGGATCAGTACGTCATTCCTTTTTATGGCTGACTAATATACCACTGTATGGATATACCACATTTTGTTTATCCATTTATCAGTTAATAGACATTTGGGTTGCTTCACTTTTTGGTTATATTGACTAATATAAACATTTGTGTACAAGTTTTTGGGTGAACATATGTTTGGAATAGTTTGAGCATATGGCAACTTTTTGAGAAGCTGCCAAGATCACGGTTTTTACTTCTTAAGCAATCAAAAGTGAAAAAAAAAAATCACATTTATTACTAGAAAGTCCATTACTGGTCAGGTACCGAGATGCAGCACTGATTTGGGGGAGTTTTTATAACAGAAAAAAAAAAAAGTTGTTTTGGAGAAATGGCTTTGATGAGAAGAGAAAATAAAGGTGGTTTCTTTTAAAAATGAAACTGAACTCAGGTTCATCTCTAAGTTCCTGTTCGAATAGCTGGCTCTTGTTCATCCAGTGGTCTCAGAATATGCAAGGGAAGTTTCCCCCCAGAAAATGTGCACAAAAGAGAAAAAAAAAACCCGCGTTATTTCTTGGCCACTCAGTAGATGTACCTCACTGAGGAGCAGAGGGTCCCTGTAAGACCTGCGATGTAACTAAGAAGGATATGGGCTGAGGGTGGGAACAGGTCTCCTTCCAGAGCTCAAATCTTATAAGAAAACACAACGAATAAGAAAGTCCCCAGAGGCAATTTAGGTGAATGGGAACCTCATGAAAGGAAACAGCCAAGACGTTGGGAACTGGAAACCAGAGTAGGTTCTAAAGCCTGGAGAGACCCACGAAAGGAATGGTTATTCTCCCTTAAAAAAAAAAATCCATATACTACAACTTTATTCCAGCAATTCCATAGGGTCCTTACATCACCTCTGAAGCCCATCTATGGCCCCCTCTGAGTCTATGGACCCCCGGTACTGCAACATGGGTAAATCACTGAATCCACAGATTACCTGCAAGCCTTATTTTAGGCTGTGGGTGCAAATCTCCTCCAACACTATCCCCCAATATCTCCTGCAAACAAACAAAAACCCCACATGGTTTTATCAGACCAATTTACCGGAAGAACGATTTGGTTTTTCATTTACCTTCTATCTGGCACCGTCAATCTTAAAGCAGTAATTGAAATCAAGGGAATAAAAAAGTAATAGATAACAGCTTGAATTCTAAAACCAGAGAATCAACACTGAAATCAGAAATATGGTACTTCCTTTTCTTCCCTAAACATTTGTCCATTTAAAACTGACTATACAGACTTCCGGTCAAGATGGTGGCGTAGGTATCGCGTCCTCCCACAACCACATCAAAGTTACAACTAAACTACAGAACAACCATCCTTCAGAACCGCCTGACATCGAGCTGAATGGAAGTCCTACAACTAGGAAATTAAAGAAACAGCCACATGGAGACTGGTAGGAGGGGCGGAGGCGGACGGGCTGGTCCCACACCCACGTGTGGCGGATAAAAATCAGGAGGGACACCTTGGCTGGGAAGGTCCTCCCTGAGGACTGAGGGGTCCCCATCCCACACCAGGCACCCAGCTCAGGGTTCCAGTGCCAGGAAGAGAAGTCCCCATAACCTCTGGCTGGAAAAACCAGCAGGAACTGATGCTGAGGGAGGCTGCGGCTGCTGGAGCCCCAGGCAGCTCCTCTTAAAGGGCCTGCGCACTGACTTACTCAGACGTGCTCCCTCTAAGCTTGGAGGGGAGGCAGCTTGAGGGGCTCCAGAGACACACCGGGAAGCACTGAGCTGTTTGGCCTCAGGACGAGGGCTGGAGAGGTGGCTTTCTCCTGGACAGATGTGCTGGCTGGCGGAGGCTGATGTTGCTTTGGTGAGCCCTTCCCTGGGGTGGCAGGCGGCTGCCATATCTTGGACTCCAGCAACCTGGCTCACACTGTTTGCCTGCCCTGGTGATTGCCTGAGGCCCTGCCCCACCCAACTTTCAGGCCCACCCCAGCTGTTTCCAAAGGCTTTACCATAGGATTGGCCTATCTTTGATCCTGCTTCAGAGTTTCCTAAAATCTCTCAAACAAGCAGCATCTGGTCTCAGCGAGCCCCATAATTCTCGTTAAGTGGCCCCAGGCCTGGCACTAGAAGCAGCCAGCCTTGGTTCACAACTTGGCTTTTCCTGGGTACCTCCAAGCCCAGCACAAGAAGCAGCCATCGGCAGATCACTTTGTAGCTTAAGCCTGGTGGCCCGGGATAGAACACAGGCAGTGGCTGACTTTGCCCCAGAGCCAGCACACCCAGTGGACAGTTTCAGACCACATCAAAACACAACCAACCAACCACCTCCACGAGTGACAAACTCAATGAGTGGACTCAGTGGGTACCAGAGCCCTGCTGTAGTAGGTCTTGCTCTGTGTGGTGGGCCCCTACACAGCTGATCCTCCAACGTAGTCAGAGGCCGGAGGTCAGTGGGCACAGCCAGTCCTTGCAGCTGATCAGCCTGAGTAAATCCTTCCCATTGACATGCCAACAGAAATCAAGACTCAATTACAACAGAAGGATGTACAGTCCACACTAAGGGTGCACCTCGAGGGCCTAGCTGGGGCGATCAGGGAGACTGTGCCACTGGATCCTACAGGACACCTACAACAATAGGCCACCCTACGAAGCATAGGAGACATAGCAACTCTACCTAATACATAGAAACAATCATAGGGAAGCAGCCAAAACAAGGGGACAAAGAAACATGTCCCAAATGAAAGAAAAGAACAAAACTCCAGGAAAAGAATTAAACAAAATGGAGATAAGCAATCAATCAGATGCAGAGTTCAGAAAACAAATTAGAAGGTTGCTCAAGGAACTTGGTGAGACATTCAAGGGACTTAGTGAGACCTTCAAGGAACTTAGTGAGAACATCAACAACATAAAAAAGGACCAGTCAGAAAAGAAGGATGCACTAACTGAAATAAAGAATAATTTACAGGGAATCAATAGTAGAGTAGGTAAAGCCAAGAAGCAAACCATCGATTTGGAATATAAGGAAGCAAAAAACACCCAATCAGAACAGCAAAAAGAAAAAAGAATTTTAAAAAATGAGGATAGCGTAAGGAGCCTCTGGGGCAACTTCAAGCATGCCTACATTCTCATCATAGAGGTGCCAGAAGGAGAAGAGAGAGAACAAGAAATTGAAACCCTATTTGAAACAATAATGACAGAAAACGTCCCTAACTTGGTGAAGGAAATAGACATACAAGTGCAGGAAGCACAGAGAGTCCCAAACAAGATGAACCCAAAGAGAACCACACCAAGACACATCATCATCAAAATGCCAAAGGTTAAATACAAAGAGAAAAATCTTAAAAGCAGCAAGAGAAAAGCAGTCTGTAACCTACAAAGGAGCTCCCATAAGAGTGTCAGCTGATTTCTCAAAAGAAACTTTGCAGTCCAGAAAGGAGTGGCAAGAGATATTCAAGGTGATGAAAAGCAATGACCTACAACCAAGACTACTCCATCCTGCAAAGCTGTCATTTAGAATCGATGGACATATCAAGAGTTTCCCAGACAAGAAAAAGCTAAAGGAGTTCATCACCACCAAACCAGTATTATATGAAATGTTGAAGGGTCTTCTTGAAGGAGAAGAACAGAAATATGAACAATAAAATGGCAATTAATACATATCTATCAACAATTGAATCTACAAACAAAATGAGCAAGCAGAACAGAAACAGACTCATAGATACTGAGAACTTTTTGTTGCTTGCCAGATGTGTGGGGGCTGGGGAGATGGGTGAAAAAGATGAAGGAATTAAGAAGTACAAATTTGTTGTTAGACTGATGAACCTCAAAGGGAAGGGGGAGGGAGGGTGGGATGAGATAAATCAAAGAACTTCTATGCGTATATGCATAAACAATGGACACTGACAATAGTGTGGGGAAGGCTGGAGGGGGGTGGGATTGGGGAGGTGCGGGTAATGGGGGAAAAGGGGGGACATCTGTAATACATTCAACAATAAAGATGAGTTTTACAAAAATAATAATAATAAAATAAAACTGACTATACAGTCCAGCCAGTGTGGCTCAGTGGTTGAGCGTCAACCCATGCACCAAGAGGTCGCCAGCTCGATTCCCGATCAGGACACATGCCCAGGTTGTGGGCCCAATCCCCAGTGGGGGGTGTGCAGGAGGCAGCCAATTGATGTTCTCTCTCATTGATGTTTCTATCTCTCTCTCCCTCTCACTTCCTCTCTCTCTAAAAATCAATAAAGGAAAATAAATAAATAAATAAATAAAATAAAACTGACTATACATTTCCTGGTGAACAGGAGAAGAAAAGAAAAAAATTTCAATTTTTAAGAAAGAGGTTTTTTTTTTTGTTTGTTTTTGTTTTAGGATTACATGTTTATAGATTTTCAATCGCTTGACTTTTTTGTATTTTAGAATTTTGTACATTGCAAAGCTGTTTTTGGGGAGAAGTCTCTTTGTTTTGATTTTTAAAAAGTAGTTGTTCAACTTACCTTTTTCAAGCAATAAATCTGACTTCTTGCAACAACTGGTATATTGGGAAGCCTCATGAAGCCTAAGGTTTTCATGAATTACACCTGATTCCCAGTCAGGATAAACACGTTTAAACTCTAACTGAACAATCCACTGTCAATGTCAGCTAATACACAACAGCAAATACTTGATCTCTGGGTCTCACAGCACTTTTCACTATTTCTGTATCAGTACTGTCTCCCATCTCCCCTGGGCCAAAAAAGGTTGAGATCACTGGTTCTTTTTTTGAATATTTGTATTTCATAATCTTACGTATTCATTCATGCCATTTGTAGCCTTGAACCCTATTGATTCTTACCTACATCATCTTATTTAATCTTCGTGGCCACCATGGAGGTTGCTGGTCTCCACTCCACACAAACTGACTTCTGGGTCTGCATTTGGAACCTCTATGCTTTTCTGCCTCCATAATTACTTTCTTTATTGATGCAAGAAAATAAAGTGAGGGGAAAAAAGAAAATGTAGGCAAAATTGCTGACGCTGCAATACCAGCATAAAAGGAATTGTGTCCGTGTTTTCTAACGCAAAACAGCTTAGCACTCTGAATGTGTTATCACTCTAAAATCACCATTAGAGAAGACGCTGGGGACCTGGCAGGTAGTAAGTGCTTGGTGTGAATAAAGGGATGGCTGAGTAAACAACCAAGGTGAATTGCAAGCGGCAGGAATGGATCTGAGAAAGCTGAGAATTCAACGTGGTCATCAGACATGGTATAAACCTCCCAGGGCCCATGCGTGCTTGCTGCTGGGAAACAGAGTAAACCAGCTGCCTAGTTTTGAAGGCGGCAGGTTGTGCAAAGGCACCAGTAGCTTCTGCTGATTACACACTCCAAAAGTCTGGGGAGGAAGCAGGTGAACCCAGCCGCAAATAGCTGGCCTCTAGTTTCCCTGAGGCTCTAAGCACCTCAGTTTACTTATAGAGGGATCTTGCTATTTCAACTTCCTTCTGTGATGATCCCAAGATATAATGGGGATAGTAAGTGCTTTATATAAACCAAAAAGGGCTTGAATAAGATGAGGGAGGCAGCAATCCGGACCAGGTGCGTCCAAGGTAAACCTTCCAGGGGAGCACTTCTTAAACCTGAACGTGCATTGGGGTTTTGGGGGATGTTGGTAAAATGCAGATCCTGATTCATGTGTCTGCAGTGGGGTGAGATCAGCGACGCCAACCAGCTCTCGGGGGCTGCTGCTGCTGCTGATCTGAGTTCCACATTCGGAGAAGCAAGTCTAGAAGGGCCAACCAAATCTGTGTCTGTGGGAGACACGTGGAGGGAGGGAGGAGAAATGGGGAGACTGGGAGAAAGGACCGAGGAAGCTGAGAAGGAGAGTGCGGGGGCGAGGAGGAGAGGATGGTAGTAAGAAGGGGGAGGCTTTGGGTTTAAGCGAGGATGCGCAGACCGAGGCGGGGAGGCGGCGGGTGCAGGTGGCTCCGCGGCTGCGCGCGCTGCGGGCGGGGGACGGGTCGGCGCGTGCGGGCGGCGGCGGAGGCGGCGAAGTCCCGGCCCCGCGCCCGCGGCGCCCCCGCTGCGGCCCGAGCGGCCTGGCTGTGGGATCGCTGCGCAGCGATGGCGCGGCCGCCCCGGCAGAGCCCGATGGTGTGGGTGCCGCTGCTCCTGCTGCTGCTGGCCGGGCCCGTCGCCTGCGCCGCCAGCCCCGCGGACGACAGCGCGGGCCCGGGGGGCCGGGGACCCCGGGGCCGCGCGCGGGGGGACGCGGGCACCGACGAGGCGGCGCCGCGCCACGACTCCTCCTACGGCACCTTCGCCGGGGAGTTCTACGACCTGCGCTACCTGTCGGAGGATGGTGAGGCTGCGGGAGGGTGAGGGGTTGCGGGAGGGGACACCCGGATGGGGGCGGGGGTGGGAGCAAAGGCAAGAGTGGGGCATTGGTGAGGATGCGAATGGAGGCCCAGATAGAGCTCAGGGCTCAGACCCCCGTCCGCCTGGCGAAGGGGTCCGAAGAGCTGTCAGCGCCATCCACCCGCTGTCCGCTTTACAGGTGGGGAGACTGAGGCCGGGAGAGGGAGGTGGTCAGCCAAGTCCTGCGAAGCTGCGGACAGGTAGGGCTCCCCCAGTTTTCAGCATCTGGCCTCCACCCTGTCTGTCAGGGGTTGGGGTATGGGGTGTTAGGGGAGGAGGCTGCCATCTGGCCTGGAGCGTGTGAGATGAGAGCAGCCGGTGGAAAGCAGAAATTCCGACTTAAAGAGAGATGTTGCCTTATTTCCTCCCAGTGTGTGTTGACCTAGATTTGCAATGGCAAGCACCCTAACCTCATAGCGTTCTGTTCGTCCTACTGCCTTGCCACCAGGGCTGGGTCACATCTCCTTCCCCGCCTCCATCCCACTTCTTTTCTATCATGAATGTTATGGTCCCCTAGTGTGAGCCACCACTGTTGGGGCCTGCTGGGTCCAGAGAATGGGGGTTTGTCAGCCACAGACTTCCCCGTGGAGATGCTTCAGTGAGCACAAAGCTAAGCTGATTCTGCTCAGAAGGAATGGAAACTGGCCTCTTTTTTCCTGCAATTTAGGAAGTAGTGATTTTCCTTTTCTTCTCCTAAGAGGAATAGCAAGCAAAAAAATAAAAAGGAAATTAGGGTTTGAAATGTGTGTCCCAGCAACTAATATACTGGGTGTATCTGTTACTTAGGATTAGATTTAGCTACTTACAACATTAATAGCTTAAATAAGATAGAAGTTTCTCTGTCATGTAAAGAAATCTAGAAGTAGGCAGTCCAGAACTGGTCACCAGAGACACTGGATCCTGGTCTTCTGTTTTGTCAAAATTCTTACCATGTAACTTCATGGCCCAAAATGGCTGCTTGACATCCACTTTCCAGACAGTAAGAAAGAGGAAGAGGGTAGAAGGTCACTGACTATATTTCCGAGATTACTCAGAAATCCCATATAACAATCCTATTTACACTTCATTAGCCACAACTTAGTCATGTGGTCACTTATAAGTGCAAAGGAGGCTGGGAAATGTAGCCTTTTAGCTGGGAAGTAATAAGCCCAATTCAAAAATTGGGATTTTTATATTAAGGAAGATGGAGAGAATGGATTTGGGAAAATATATTAGTTGGGTAGAGGTTTAACTGCTGAAACAGAGTCCTCAATATACAGTGACTTAAATAAGAGACCTTGTTTTTCTCTCACATGAGTCTGGCTGGTCTGAGCTGGTAGGACAGCTCTGATCCACAAGGTCATTCAGGGACCTAGGTTCCTTCCATCTTAGTGCTTCATCGTCTCCTAAAGCTTTGTCCTCATCTGTGGAATTTGAGTTGCTCACATGTTCTTGTTCAAGCTTGAGGAAAGGAAGTTTGGGATAAACAGTTTCCTTTTAGGCTGGTTGCACAGATCACTACTGCTCAGATTCTTTTGGTGAGAACATAGTTATATGACCTAGCTGCAAGGGAGGCTGGGAAATGTAGTCTTCTACTTGGACAGCCATGTGGCCAGGGAGAAGGAGAGAATGGGGGTGGGATGGGGTGGGGAGGAGGACAATCAGCAGAAGCAGAATCTGTTACTCTGGAAAAGAATAAGTATTCCAAAGCCCATCTGCTTCTGAAAGCATCTAATACATATTTATTCTGTTCATAGTCAGGCTAGCACATTGCCAGGTAACTCAGACGTGGCACATGAGAGCTTATATTCTCATTGGGCACATGGACTGAACAAATAAAGAACAAGGTCAGATAAAAATAATCTATGTCTTTAAAGGTAAACAATCTACATCTAATTTATCTTTGTATCCCCCATGAATTTAGCCCAATAATAACACTAATTGGAGCTAATTGTTAGTAAGTACTTACTACGTGCCAGGCACTGTTCTAAGTACCTTATACATATTAACTTTAATCTTTATAGCAATACTCTAACTTAGATAATACTATTTCCTCCACATTAGAGTTAAGAAAACTGACCCACAGAAAATTTAAATATCTTAGCTGAAGTCACACAGCCAGAAAGTAGAAGAGCGCTGTATGGGTTTGTTGATTGACTTTATGGAAAAGGTGTGCAAGCTGTCCAGCCTGCCTGGAATGGAGGGTGCCTGTTAACATGTGTTAGGAAATGCAATGGAACAGGCGCAGTGGGGTATTTTTATGAGTGAACTTGAGAAGAGGGGTTTGGAATGATCAGGTAGGCGGCTGAGAATCACAGGTTGCTGAGGATGGAGTGCCATGGTGAAAGCTTTGCCAAACAGGCTCCACGTGTGTGTGGAGCTTGCCATTTTCCAAAGTCCCGGGACATCTGTACTTCATTGTATGACGCTGCTGAGCAGAAGCAATGGCTCAGGTAGTCCAGAAAGAGAAAGAGGCTGATGCAGTAGCTCTCAGAGATTTGAACAGATAATTTCTGGTTAAAATATCAAGGACTCAAGTACTAAATTAATACCTGAGGACTGTGATCCAAGCAGTTAATTAGAGGCAATAAATAGCAAACCAGAAGCCATTAACCACCCAGTGGACTATAGCAAAACAGACTCAAGGGATCACAAAAAAGGAACAGATAGGGTCTGTGAATAAGACAAGAATGGAAACCACAAAACCATACTGAGAACCTGAAAAAAAAAATCAACCACGAAAGTCAGAACCTCTTGTGTTATGGGAATATCTGAAGGGAGGAAAAGTGGCTTATTTGTTCTCTACAACAGAATAGTTATTAGAAGGGTTTACAGGGCACATGTGAGAAAAAGGAAGAAGAAAAAAATTTTTTTGCCCTAAACCAATATTATTTGGTCTCAACCCACGTTTTTATTTTAGAGAAAAAGAAAAAAAAAAAAAAAAAAAAAAGCACCAAAATGGAGGGAAAGGAACACGCAAAAGCAAACAAAACCAAAAACCAGTAATGAAAAATGAGGGATGGACAAAGTAAGGGGAGAAGGAGGAGCTGGCTGTGTGTGGGTTCTAATTCATGTATCTCAAGACCAAGGAAGACAAGTAAGTGTAGGAAAGAGAGGATGGTGGGGCAGGAGGGAGGCCAGTAAAGGTCTTTAAAAGGTGTTGCAACAAGATCAGATTCCCGGCTGAGAAAGATGGCACCTGGTGGAAGTAGGAGGGACGTGGGGGATGGGAGATGGTACTGTAGCGAAAGGGCAGGCTTAGGTTTCTAAGATGAGAATAAAAGGAATGATGGATGAGTAAATATACCAGGTGGGGAAACGCAGGACTGTGGTTTCAGGGTTGGGAGACTGTGGGTGAGTAGCGGCGATAGAAAACCTAGGAGGAAGAGCCTTTGGGAGGCGAGGGAGCTCAGTGTTGGACACATGGAATTGATGTGCTTGTGGAATATCCAGGTAGTTGATTGTTGGGCTTAAATGCTGATATAAGAAAAGGAGAATTTAAAAATAAAAATAAATAAATAAAAGGAGCAGAGCCCTGTGAGATTACGAGAGTGCCCTCAGAGGGTCTGGGGCTGGCCTCTGGATTGGTGGGGAGGACGGCTGTTCACCAGTGGGTGAGAAACAAGAAGGGCCTGCAGCCCAGAGGATGTGTCAGAGAGAGAGCTGCAGCCTCTGCTAGGAACCCTGCCCAGAAATAAAAGAAAAGAAGAAACGCTGAAAATTATGAAGTAAGAAAAAGCTAAAGAAAGTAGAAGGAAAAAAATAATAAAATAAAAATGTAGCGGAATTTAATGAGATAGAAACCAAATATTTAATAAAGATCAAAAAAGCTGAAAGTAATTCTTTGGAAATATGAGTAAAGTGGTTTCAGTGTATTAGTCAGGCTTATCCAGAGAAACAGAACTAATAGGATGTGTGTGTGTGTGTGTGTGTGTGTGTGTAGTGAGAGAGGGAGAGATTGATGGATTGATTTTAGTGAATTGGCTTTTACAATTATGGAAGCTGGCAAGTTCAAAATCTGCAGGGTGGGCTGCAGGCTGGAGATCCATGAGAGAATCCATATCGCAGTCCGAGTTCGAAGGGCCATCTGCTGCATCATTCACTCTTGCTTGGGGGAAGGGCATTCTTTTTGTTTTATCCAGGCCTTTAGCTGTGGATGAGGACCACCCACATTATGGAGGGCAATCTGTTTTACTCAAAGCACACCGATTTAAATGTTCTCTATATATATTTCTTTTTTATTTTATTTATTGATTTTAGAGAGAGAAAAACATCAGTTTGTTGTTCCACTTATTTATACATTTGTTGGTTGCTATTTGTATGTGCCCTGACCAGGGATCAAACCCTCAACCATTGGATTGAACCCATACCCTTGGTGTATCAGGACAACACTCCAACCCACTGAGCTACCCAACGAGGGCCTTAAATGGTATATGTTAATCTGATTCAAAAACACCCTCACAGATGCCCAGCCAGTGGTTGAGTGTCGACCCATGCACCAAGAGATCACTGGTCCGATTCCTGGTTGGGGCACATGCCCAGGTTGTGGGCCCGATCCCCAGTGAGAGGCATGCAGGAGGCGGCCAGTCAATGTTCTCTTTTATCGATGTTTCTCTCTCTCTCTCCCTCTCCCTTCCTCTCTCTCTAAAATCAATAAAGAAAAAAAAATTTTTTTTTAAACATCCTTGCAGAAACATCCACAATAATGTTTGACCGCATATCTGGGCACCTGGCCCAACCAAGTTGACACATAAAATTAGCTGTCACAGTAAGCTTCTGGCAAGATTGGTCAAGAGAAAAAGAGAGACGACAAATAATATTAGAAATGATAAAAGAGAGAATAATGTTAGACATAGTAGAGATTAAAAAGCTAATAAGTTACAATACAACAATAAAAAGCCAGCTAACCCAATTTAAAAATGGAGAAAGATTCTAAGCAGACATTTCTTCAAAGATCTATAACTAGCTAATAAGCATATGAAAAGATGCTCAACATCATTAGTCATTAAGGAAATGCAAATCAAAATCTTAACGAGATACCACTTCATACTAGGATGGCTATTAAAAACAACGAGTACTTACCTGGCAGGGGAGATACCATGGTCATGAAGGTGCTTTTCCCTGGGCGAGGCTTATCCATTGCACTCAGGATGTGCTGACCCCTGCGATTTCCCCAAATGTGGTAAACTCGACTGTACAATTTCTGGTAGTGGGGAACTGTATTCACACTCTCCCCTATAAACAATTAATAGTAATAAATAAATAAAAACAATAACGATGCCCGGCCAGTGTGGCTCAGTGGTTGAGAATTGAAAGGGTATGTTCACACAAAACTTGTACACATATGTTCATGGCAGCATTATTTGTAGTAGCCAAAAAGTAGAAACAGTCCAAATGTCTATCAACTGATGAATGGTTAAACAAAGTTGTATTATGGCATATTATTCGGCCATTGAAAAGGAATGAAGTACTGACACATGTTACAACATGAATAAACCTTTAAAACATTATGCTAAGTGGCCCTGGCCGGTTTGGCTCAGCAGTTAGAGCGTCAGCCCGTGGTCCAGAGAGACCTGGGTTTGGTTCCCACTAAGGGCACGTACCTTTGTTGCAGTTTGTCCCCGGCCCCGGTTGGGGTTGTGCGAGAGGCAGCCACTCGATGTGTCCCTTTCATGTTGATGTTTCTCTCTCTCTTTGTCTCTCTCCCTCCCACTCTATTGAACAAAAATGGAAAAATGTCCTTGGGTGAAGATAAAAACAATAAACAAAACAAAACCAAAAAAAACATTATGCTAAGTGAAAGAAGCCAGACACAAAAAGGATACATGTTGTATGAGTCCATTTATATGAAATGTCCAGAATATGCAAATTCATAGAGGCAGAAAGTAGATTAGTGGTCGCCAAGAACTGAGTAAAGGAGGGAATTTGGAGTGACTGCTAAAGGTACAGGGTTTCTTTTTGGAATGATGGAAATATCCTGAAATTAGATAGTGGTGATGATTGTACAACTTGTGAAGAGATACTAAAAACCACTGAGTTACTGTACACTGTAAAATGGTGAATTTTTAAAATGTGAATTATAGCTTAATTAATAAATGGAAGCTGATAAAAAGGCAAGCTAATAAGAATATAGTGAACAACTTTATGCCAATTAACTTGAAAACTTAAGTGGACAAATTCCTAGAAAAACAAATCCAAAAACTGTCTCAAGAAGAATTTCAAAACCTGAGTAATCCATCAGAGAAATTGAGTCAGTTAAAAAAAAGAAGTCTTCCAACCAAGAAAGCCCCTGGCTCAGACAGTTCTACAGAACACTTAAGGGACCACTAATGCCGACCTTAAACATATTATTTCAAAGGACAGAAAAAGAGGGAATAGTCCCCAACTCATTTTTATTTATTCATTTATTTTATTAATTAATTTATTTTTGTTACAGATGTTTCTCCTTTTTCCCCCACTGACACCCTCCTCCTGTTCCCACCGCCCCAACTCGTTTTAAGAAGATAACATAACCTTATTAGCCAAACCAGAAGAGGACAGCATAGGAAAACGACAAGAGACTTTTACTCAGGGACCTAAATGCTTACGCATTATACAAAACTTTGGAAGGAATGGAAGATGCCATTCCAGGAAAAGATGCATCATAAGAAAACTGAGCTGACAGAAACATCAGACAAAATGTAGTTCAAGACAAAACATAAGGGCCAAATAATATTATATACTGCTGATAAAAGAAATAATAAATCAGCATTAATATACCCATAACAATATGACTTCCAAACACATAAAGCAATAACAGATGGAAATGTGTAGAGAAATAGGCAAATCAACATTTGTAATTGGGTGTAATGTTCTTGGAATTGAAAAATCAAACAAATTTTAAAACTAAGAGAAGAGAGTGATTTGAGTTACGCAAATAATAAATTCAACCAAATCAACATGCAGAATCCACAAAAGCAGAATCATTTTATTTTTTACATATGTTTTTATTGATATTTGTAGAGAGAGAGAAACATAGACGTGAGAGAGATACCTCGATCGGCTGCCTCCTGCGCTGGAGATTGGGCCCGCAACCTGGGCATGTGCCCCGACTGGGAACCGAACCAGGACCTCTCAGTCCATATGATGCCCAGTCCACTAAGCCACACTGGCCAGGCCAGAATCATTTTCTTTTTGAGAGTTCAAGGAAGATCCACTAAAATTGACCATATACCAGAACATAAGGAAGTCAGTAAATTACAAAGGATCTACATCATACAGATGTTTTCTGACCTCAATGCAGTAAAACTTGAAGTTAACAAGAGCATAGAGGGGGGGAAAAATCACCTGTGTCTGGAAATGAAAAAACAAAAACCAACATTAAACAACCCACACATTAAAGAGAAAATTATAAGGAAAATTAAGGTGTATTTATAATGACCAGTAGAGCATTGCATGTCAAAATGTTTGGCATGGCCCTGGCCGGTTTGGCTCAGCGGTTAGAGCGTCGGCCTGCGGACCAGAGAGTCTCGGGTTCGGTTCCCACTAGGGGCACTTACCTCAGTTGCGGTTTGTTCCCAGCCCTGGTTGGGGTCATGTGGGTGGCGACCACTCGATGTCTCTCTCACATCGATGTTTCTCTTTCTCTCTTCCTCCCTCGCTCCCTCCCGCTCTATCTGAAGATACATGCAAAAATGTCCTCGGGTGAGGATAAAAAAAAAATGTTTAGCATGGACCTAAAAGAGAGTTTAGAGGGAAATTTATAGCTTTGAATACATTGATCAGAAAAATAAGAAAGATTGAAAAAAATGAGCTAAGCATTGAACTCAAAGCGGAAACAAAAAGAAGAAAATAATGCAGCTCTGGAGAGGAATAAATGAAATGGAACACACACATAAATGAGGACGATTACGTAAACCTAAAGCTGGCTTTTTGAACATCTCATAAGATAACAAATTCCTGGCAAGGCTAATCAGGGGAAGGGAAGTACACATAAACTAAGTACAAAATAAAGAAGGCGGAAGTTGGTAGGAATGGTGGATTGGCTCCCTCTGCATCTGTCTCAGCCACTCTCTAGTGTACCTGCCTATATTGGAGAGACTAGAGTACCACCTTGAATCCTGACTGATGGAAGATTTTTATTCCGTCAATTAGATGCATGACACTTAAAGCCAGAGCTGGGTTCAGTGGAGCAAGGGAGTGGTATATAAGATATTTATTGTTTTTCTTTTCTTGCACCAACTTTATTAAGATATAATTCATGTACCTTACAATTCACCTGTTTGAAGTGTACCATTCAGTGGTTTTTAGTATATTCGCAGGATTGTGCAACCATCAACACGATCAATTTTAGAACATTTTTATCTCCTCCAAAGAAATTCTATACCCTTTAGCTATATTACTTTGCAATCCCCTCATCCCTTTTCTCCCCCAGCCCCAGCCCTAGGCAACCACTAATATTTTAGTCTCAATATTTGCCTTTTCTGGGCATTTCATGTAAATGAGATTATACACCATGTGATCTTTTGTGACTCTTTCACTTAGCAGAAGAATTCTGAGGTTCATCTATGTTGTAGCATATATCAGTGCTTCATTCTTTTCTTATGGCTGAGTAATATTCCATGGTATAAATATACAGTATTTTGTTTACGCATTCATCAGTTGATGGACATGTGGTTATTTCCTGGATTTGGCTGTTAGGAGTAATGCTGCCATGAACACCAGTGTACATGTTTTTATGTGAATATATGTTTCTATTTCCCTTGATATGAACATTTACCTGGAAAGCTGAAAAGAACCAGCAAACATAATCGAGAGAATGCAGTAAGGTTTCCATAAGCAAGATCAACACATAAGCCAAAAGCTCTCTTCTTCTCTAGCAACAGTAAACTAGAAAAAGGAAAAGAAAACAAGATATTGTTTAAAATAGCAACAAAAATCTAAAGTGTCCAGATTTTACCTAGCAAAGAATGCATTGGTCCTGCATGGAAAGAAATTGAACCATGAAGGAATATAAGAGATTTTGAATAGCCCTGGCCGATTTGGCTCAGTGGTCAGAGAGTCGGCCCGCGGACCAAAGAGCCACGGGTTTGATTCTGGTCAAGGGCACGTACCTCGGTTGCAGTTCAGTACCTGGCCCTGGTCGAGGTCGTGCAGGAGGCAACCAATTGATGTGTCTCTTTCACGTCGATGTTTCTCTCTCTCCCTACTACTCTATCTGAAAATAAATGCAAAAGTATCCTTGGGTGAGGATTAGGAAAAAAAAAAAAAAAAGATTTGAATAAATGTAGAGATATACCATGATCTTGGAAGAAATAACTTGGTATGATAAGGATGTCAGTTCTCTCCCCATTTATCTGAACATTTAATGCAATCCCAGACAAGTGCCCAGCAGCATTTTTGGAGAGAACTTGACAAATTAATTTCTATACTTTACATGGAAGAATTAAGCTTCATGAATTACTAATATAGTTTTGTCTTGCTAGATACTAAGATATACTACAAAGCCTAGTAACTAAAAGTGTGGTCCTGCCCTGGCCAGTGTGGCTCAGTGATTAGAGCATCAGCCCAAGCACTGAAGGGTCATGGGTTTGATTCTGGTCAAGGGCATGTCCCTGGGTTGCAGGCTCACACCTTGCCTAGCCCCAGGTGGGGCACGTTTGTGAGGCAACTGCTCAGTGTGTCTCTCACTCACATCAGTGTTTCTGTTTTTCTCTCTCTCTGTCTCTCTCTCTTTCTCTCTTTCCCCCCTCTCCCTCCCTCCCATCCACTCTTCCTAAAAATCAATAGAAAAAATATCCTCTGGATATCCTTCGGTAAAGATTAACAACAACAACAAAATTAATAGTGTGGTCCTGGCTCAGGAACAGTCAAATAAACCAAAATCAGAACAGAACAACAGCAAGAAAAATCCCCAAATCAGAAATATATATAAAAATATATTTATTTGCCAATCTGACAAAAAAAATAGGTATAATTTTGATTCCTTCACACAGGACAGCTATTGTTCTGTTGGCTGCTGTCATTTTTTTATTTGACAATCTCAGGGAAAAGAGGTCAGTGACCCTGACTAATAGGTATTGCATGTTTTAAAAATTCTTGGGGCACACTGGTTGAAAAATCACTGTCTTAGACAATACTCTAAAAATGCACAAACCAAAAGATGAAAACTAATTTTCTTGACTGCATCAGAGATGTTGGTCCAAGGAAGAACATCACAGAAACAAAGTAAGATTGGTGGCAGACTGAGGGGGGGGGGGGGGATGGCAACATCTGAAACCAACAGTAAATTTATATCTGGAATACACACAAATTCTCATGAGCAAAAACCCAAAACCAAGTAATAAAAAGACCAAACCCCGTATCAACCTGCTTTGTGGAATGGTTTTTTCAGCTCTTGCTCCCTGGGGTTTATTGAAAGCAGAACCTCTTGCATATGTCCACAGGAGACATGTGCCAGGATGTGTATGGCTTCCTTATTTGAGAAAGCAAAGATTGGAGTCACTTTATCCAAACCTGGGAGAAAATGTCAGAAAATGTTCTATGCACATCATGGAATACTGTTCAGTCAGGAGTAGTAACAGGTGTCTTACCTATATGGATAGGTTTCCAAAGGAAAATAATAAAGAGGATGAGATTCACTGTGCAGTCACTTGTGAAGACTAAAAACATACACAAACTATATATTTTCAAGATATATAGGTACATATTATATATGCACACAGATAAAAATAAACATATGGCCCTGGCTGGTTTGGCTCAGCGGTTCGAGTGTCGGCCCGCGGACCAATGAGACCCGGGTTCGATTCCGGCCAAAGGCACACACCTCGGTTGTGGTTTGTCCCTGGCCCTGGTTGGGGTCACGTGGGAGGCAACCAGTTGATGTGTGTCTCTCACATCGATGTTTCTTTCTGTCTGTCTCTCTCCCTCTCTCCCTCCTAATCTGTCTAAAGATAAATGGAAAAATGTCCTCGGGTGAGGATGAAAAAAACACAACATACAGACAGTGGACATTAGTCTGCTTTGTCCAGGTGCTTCCTGACCTTGGGCGTGGCCGCGACTGGCCGGTGCAGTGCAGCTGTGGACAGTGGCAGGCAGCACTGCTGGCATAGTGAGGAATTGTGCTTGGAACCTGAACTTGAGATCCAGGTTCTGCTGAAGTCACTTTTGGTAATTATCTTACAAGGTCATCATGCAGGAGGTTTAGGATAATGGTGTTGGGAGCATAAAAGGCTTTTTGCAACCTGGCAGGATCTTACAAACTGGCAAACGGTCCAAACTTATTGTTTGCCAAATAGATCATTTAATTCCGGGGGAAAATTGCCATATTGTAAAATCTGCTTATATTCTGATGCCAACCCCAACTAATAGAGTGAAATGTATTTCTGGTGTCAATGACCCAGAGTTAATGACCCACAAGTTAAAGGACATGGTCCACAAAAGACTATTCTCACTTCAGACCAACTGGCTACCGATTCAGGGGCCACCCACTAGAATGTCTCATAGAACCCAGGAAGGCATTATACCTGCAAATAGTATAGTTTTGTTAGAAATAACACAACTCAGGAACAGCCGATGAAGACACACATAGAGCGAGGTCCAGGGGGCCGTGAATGCAGAGTGTCTGTGCCCTCTTCTTGTGCAGTCAGGGCATGTCACCCTCCTGGTATGACACTGTAGTGAGAAATATGAGGAAGAACATTATATGAAGAAGCTTAACATAGTTTGTAGCATTCAGCAGTTGCTATATATATATATATAGAGAGAGAGAGAGAGAGAGAGAGAGAGAGAGAGAGAAAACTCATCCAAGATAGGATTCAGTCTCTAGTACTGAAGTGGATATAGACCTTAGCATAAAAGTAGAAAAAGTAATGCATTTGGCTCAATTACTAAAAGGTGGTGAAAAGTAGGGCTATATTTTAAGCATGTGATCAAGGTCTAGGGTGTTAGAAATGAACTGTCCAAAATGCACAGTTGTGTGCCAGGAAAATGTAGCCCAGTGCCTTTCTTTTTTTTTCTTAAAGGATAATTAATGGAAGAAAATAAACAAAATCTCCCTTAAAAAACAGTTGACAGTCATTTTTTCAGTGGCCAGTGCCAGGCACGATGCTGGGCAGAGAATACGAGATGAATCACACTTGGTTCCTTTGTACATGGAGGAAACAGTTTAGGAGAAAATTATTTTTGTCACATGCTGGAAGCATAATGCAAGCTTGCCCTTCAATATATGGTTTCATGCATTATGATGATAATTAATGTTACAAGAAAAATATACAGCTGTTGGAAATGATGTGTTTAAAGAATTAAATGAGATGAGAATGTTATATGCAGCTTAATGAAAATGGAAGTTCACAGTGATGGAAAAAGGTCTATGATCACATATATAAATGGGAAAACTCTACTGTTGAATATATGACTGGATCATTGTTCATTTTTTTTCCTCTTAGAGCATGTGTATTGTATTAAAACTGTGATTTTTAAACTCCCAGGGCACAGTGGTGTGCCAGTGTTTATATGGAAGTATGCCCCCTCTCGGTGCCTCATGTTCCTTGCCTGTAAAATGAAAAGAAAGTCTCTTCTGCTCAGTTAACATGTTAACATGTAAGGCTCAGTTCAAAGGTGTGTACCCTGCACTCTCTTCTCATGAAGAGGGTGAGTAGGCTTAAACAGGCCCTTTCCCGAGGCTTTGTATCTATATCTAGATGGGTGTGATAAAAAGTAGGAAATGTATTTTTTAAGATTCTCATTGGAAACATTGTTGCTGAACTTTCTAACCATTATGTGTTCTCACTGCCCAGGTTACCCATTCCCTACTGCTCCTCCTGTGGACCCATTTGCCAAAATCAAAGTGGATGACTGTGGAAAAACTAAAGGATGCTTCAGGTTAGTAGATCTGTGAGTTGGATAACTTTAAGACTAAGATGTTGATTTACTTCTGAGGACAGTATTGAAATTGCATTCAGTCCATTCTAACCAGGGGCCTGTACCCCTTCATATCATAACTTCAGCAGGGATGTGGCTTGTGTCTGGTGACCACCCCAGTTTTCAGTCTTAAAGGCCTTAAGCTCTAACACGTAGCTTGGCACTGGAACCGTCTTCATTTTTTTCTGTACTGCCATTGGCACAGGTGTCTGTTCCTAACCAATTGGCTGTATGAAGAAGAAACATGTGACACAGAATAAATCTGGGTTTATTAGGAGGGGGCGTAGCCGAGACAGGCGATGATAGACATGCCTAATACCCAATTCCTTTTCAAATAGTCGTGACTTATTAGTATCTGTGTGGTACTAACTAGTCATTAAGCACTGATGATTGTGTCTAGCTTGTTGTCTCAGGAGTAGTGAGTCCTTACCTATTATTAGTGGTATTCTATCATGGGATGATGGGCTGGGGCTAGAAAACAGTAGTATAGACAGTGGGCCTCCCACATAGATGGTTCTGTTGTATTGGAAAAACCTTCTCTTTGAATTCTTTATTTTCTGAAACAAATTGTCCTTAAGTAAAGATTTTGTTGATCACTGTACCAAAGTTCTGATTTTTAATTTTTTGGTTCAGTGATCAAGATCTAAGGGGGAGCCCTGGCCAGTTTTGCTCAGTGGTTAGAGCATCCACCCGCGGACCAATCAGTTGCAGGTTCAATTCTGGTCAAGGGCATGTACCTCGGTTGCAGTTCGTCCCTGACCCCCAACGGGGTCGTGCAGGAGGCAACCGGTCAAAGTGTCTCACATCAATGTTTCTCTCTCTCTCTCTCTCTCTCTCTCTCTCTCTCTCTCTCTCTCTCTCCCTCCCTCCCTCCCTCCCACCCTATCTGAAGATATATAGAAGAATATCCTCAGGTGAGGATTAAAAAACAAATAAAAAATAGAAGGGGGAAAAAAACTGAATTAGCCCTGGCCGATTTGGCTCAGCAGTTAGAGCATCCACCTATGGATGGAAAGGTCATGGGTTTGATTCTGGTTGGGGGTGTGTACCTGGGTTGTGGGTTCGATCCCCGGCCCCAGTTGGGGTTGTGCAGGAGGCAGCCAATTGATGCGTCTATCATCTGTTTCTCTCTCCCTCCCCCTCCCTCCCCCTCCCTCCCCCTCCCTCCGTCCCTCCTTCCCTTCCTCTCTATCTAAAAATCAATGGAAAAATATACTCAGGTGAGGTTAAAAAACAACAACAACTGAATTATGGGGGGGTTTGAGCTTTCTTTGGATTACCAAAACATTCTAAGGAATAAAAAAAAGATTCAGTAATAGTAGTATTAAGGAAGATGGCCAGTAATGTATGATTCTGGTGATTGGGGGTGTTTTTGAGAAGTAAAGGAATTTTGGTACCCTGCTGGCCCATTCACTCCTCCTCTAGCTTTTCTGAACCCTTTCACCCCAGTTCCATGTTGCCTGGAACTTACATCTCCTCCTGGTGTTCAGAGTCTCTGCCAGCCTACTGACCTAGTCCTTGCCTCCCTCCTCAGTCAACACCTAGAAGTTTGTGTCTTGTTCCTTCAGATACCTTTCATCTGAATTTAGATAGTCCCACCCATTGCTACACTTTTCTGTCCTTCTGAAAAGGGCATAAAACAGTGTTCCTCAAACTAAGGCTTGTCAATTCTTAAAGGATCCACAAGTTCTCTGTAAGAACATTTAAATTTGTGTTTCCAAAACAGAAACAGACTCATGGATACAAAGAATAGACTTATGGTTGTCAGATTGGGGGTGGAGAGAAGGTGAAGAGATTAAGAAGTGTAAATTGGTGGTTACCAAATAGTCATGAGGATGTAAAGTATAGCATGGGGAATATAATCAATAATATTGCAATAACTATGCACGATGCCAGGTGGACACTAGATGTATCAGGGAGATCACTTTGGAAGTTCTATACATGTCTAACCACTATGCTGTACACTCGAAACTAATATAATATTGAATGTGCACTGTAATTGAAAATGTTTTGATTTTTTTTAATTAAAAAAATTATTCCTCAGGTAAATTAAAAATAAATAAAATGTGTGTCTTTATTTCAATGATGCTTCTTTAAAAGATTAATGTATACATAATCTGATTATGTGGATAACCACCTTATACTGCTGCATGCTTTAGTGTCTGAATTTCTAAGTACCCATAGAGGAAAGGCAAATTTTATAAATAGATGATGCGTCCCCGCTCAGTGAAGACCAGGTGAAGCATTCATTTGGTGCATTATACGTACAAGGGTTTTGCAGTAGTTCAGGTGAAAGTGACGGAGAGTGAGTCATGTTTAATAGTAAGAACATGCTCAGTCAGAAGACCCTGCACATTAAAATTCTTCTTTCTTGGAAAAAAAAAAAGTCCAATTTAAATATGGAAACCCTGACTGGGTCTAGTCTAACTTAGATTCTATCTATGATCTAGGTCTAATTTTATTTCTTAATAGGCTTTTTAAAAATATATTTTCATGTTACTAATAAGTTAATGTTTCTAGAAAAAAGTACAGTTAGACATACCATATGCATGTAAGCAGAATTTTAAGTAAAACCGCACCATCCAGCACATGCATGCTATAAGTTTAAATGTTCCTGTTTTTGTAGTTTAATTTATATTTCATTTGCAATGTGGTGTTTGTTTAATTGCAAATTTGAAAGTGAAAAGAATTGGTGTACATTTAATTAACAAAAACAATTTAAATCATTAACTTGGAGAATTTTTTCATCTAAAGGGGATTCAGAAATAATTCAGTAATAACTAATATTTGAGAGAAATAATATAGTGTAGAGAACGCGGGCTGGGAGTTTGGAGGCACAGGTTCAAGTCCTGTTGCAGCCACTGACTCACTATGCAACCTCAGAAGAGCCCTTCCTGTCTCTGGGCCCCTGTGTACATGCAGATAAAGTGGAGCAGATCTTCTCCGAGGTCCCTCCTGAGTGAAACTCTTTTTGAGACCCCAGGGAACAAAGACCTAATTTATTCTATAATGTTGTTTAGCATCCTGCCTGATACATAGATTCCCTCTTAATGTATTTTGAATAAGAAGATGAAGGAGTCAATGGGCATAGACAGCAGTACTGTGAAGGGGGGGACGGGAGCAGGGAGGAGGGTGTCAATGGGAGAAAAAGGAGAAACATCTGTAATAAAAATAAATTAAAAAAATAATAATACATAAATATGATCACATTAATTCAAAATTATTTATATCATGTAATTTTACCAGTAAAATTATTTTCAAATTAAAAAAATAAGATGAAGGAGTAATGTGTTTTGTTTTGTTTTATTAAATTTATTGGGGGTAGCATTGATTAGTAAGTTTCAGGTGTATAATTCCATAATACACTATTTGGATAGTCCATTGTATGCTCACCACTCAAAGTCTAGTCTCCTTTCATCAGCATATATTTGACCCCCTTTACCCTCTTGAGTAATATTTGTTTGGATGTCTCCTATAGATATGGTAAACCAGGCTGTAATGCGGAGACCTGTGACTACTTTCTTAGCTACCGGATGATAGGGGCCGATGTGGAATTTGAGCTGAGTGCAGATACAGACGGCTGGGTAGCAGTTGGATTCTCTTCAGACAGGAAGATGGTAAGATGCACATCATGATAGACGTTTATTTTTCTCTTCAGTTTGCTGTGTGACTTTAGAGTTCAGAGAATGGGCATGGTTATGTTTCTGTAAGCTATCGTGCCACATTTGAATGCGAGAAGCTAATTTCTGGCATTTGATTGTCTTTTGCAAAGCAAAGAAATTCATCAAAACAGTATAATGATTGCATTAGTATGGCTCTCTGGTTGCAAGTTTAAAAAAAATGCAAGCTAATTTAAACGGAGAAGGAAGGGCTGGTTGATTTTGGGGGTGGAACTTCAAAGTACAGAGGTAATGGAATATATATTTCTGAGTGAAATTGCTCTGTAGCAGAAAGGTTTGCAAAAGACGCAGCTTTGACATTTTTTCTTCATTATTTTTCACGTTAGGGTGGTGACGATGTCATGGCCTGCGTCCATGATGACAATGGCAGGGTCCGCATTCAGCACTTCTATAATGTAGGCCAGTGGGCAAAGGAGATTCAGAGAAACCCTGCCAGAGATGAAGAAGGAGTTTATGAGAACAATCGAGTCACCTGCAGATTTAAACGCCCTGTGAATGTTCCCAGAGATGAAACAATTGTTGACCTGCATTTGAGTTGGTATTATCTGTTTGCTTGGGGTCCAGCCATTCAGGGTAAGCTTGCATTTTGGCATCTGGATTGAATACCAGACACCCCTGTACTGGTATTTGTTCTTTATTGGGCAAGAGAGTGATAAGCACTTGGGGTAATATTTTTTAAAAGGAGATATGATCCTGCCTTCAGGAGGTTATAATGGGCTTCTCATACACACGGACATACAAACGGACAAGTTATACACATGCATAGCTAGAACAACACAAGATAATATATGATGAGCTAAGTGGTGAATGAAACAGATCATCTATCTGGGGTTTGTGGGTGTGGGCTATATTTAATTAATTCTCACCATGCTCCCATTTATTCCTCACCACATCCTTGACAGGTATAGGTATTATGTCCTCCTTTTAGAGAGACTAAGGAACTTGCTCAAGCCTTTACCTCTAATTAATGGGAAAACTAATATTCAACCCTAGGTCTGTCTGACTCCAAAGTCAGTGATAACTCTTAGCCCTTATGCTCTAAATATAAAAAAAATTACTGAGCAGGAAAGGGCTTCTGGAGACTTCTCTCGAAATTTGACAAGCATGTCAGTAGTGCTCACTTTATGAATATTCTGATGCTCACAATCCACCAAATTATCCTATAATTTAGCCCATTACTCCTCGAATTTTAACATGTATAGAAATTTCCTAGCTTTATCGTTAAAATGCAATTCATAAGTCTGGGGTGAGGCCTGAGATTCTGCATTTCTAAAAAGCTTCCCACTGATGTTGGTCCACTGATGACCTCACTTTGGATGGCACGGCTCCTCCGGCATCTCCCCAACAAAGACCCCAGGATATCATGAGACCTTTGCGAGGCTGCTAAAATCAAGTTACATTGTGTCTTCAGCACTGCCCAGGTTGATCAGCCTAATGGCCTGACCAAAAATGGACATGAGTTGTTTGCAGTCTTTTTTAAAAAATGTTTTTATTGATTTTTTTTAGAGAGAGAGGAAGGGAGAGAGAGAGAGAGAAACATTGATCGGTTGCCTTCTGCATGCCCCCTGCTGGGGATCGAGCCTGCAACCCGGGCATGTGCCCTGACCGGGAATTGAACCGGGACCTCTGAGTCCATGGGATGACACTCAGTCCACTGAGCCACACCAACCAGGCTGTTTGCAGTCTTTGTGTGAGAACTCTTCTGGCTCCTGGGAGTTGCATCTTCCTTTACTATTGAAACTGGACAACGAATGGGTCTGGGCTGCCTGCCACACTGTGCCAATTAAGCAGAGACAAGGTTGAATCGTATATGAATGTTTATTCCAATATTGCCAGCAGTATGGGAGAGCGGTGGGTCATTCCGTAAAATCTGCTCTGCCCTCCCACTTGCCAGCTGCTTTTAAAGGGTAGAGAGTCAGTGACTACATGAGAAAAGGCAGTTAGGCAAAAAGGAAAAGCAAAATGGGTAAAATGGTTACAGGCAAGGGGGAGGAATGTGGGCCAGGGGCTGCAGGGTCTGGTCGCGTATCGCCGTTACGGTCCAGTGTTCCAATGATCAGGTTGTTAATCTTTCCATGATGTCAGGTCATCCCCCTTGTTCTCAGAATAGGAGAATGGACAACATTCCTGAGGTGAACTCCTGAGGCACACACCTCCCAGTCAGGTCAGAATGGGCTCTGTAATCAGAACAAAGCAATCACGGTTAACATGGCAAAGGATGATTAACATTTCTTATAACTGTGGCTAGTACACCACTGTGATTAGTTCTCTATTCTATTATTCTCACCTGCCCCTTTCACTGTGTGCTCATCAACTGTGTATTGCCCAATCTGATCTGCTTCCCCCCCACCCCCTTTCAAATTATTTTCATTGATTGGTCTGGAGATTTCATATCTTTTTTTTTGCCTGCTTCTAATTGGGAAAACACTTGGATGCCTTCAGATTTGTGGCATCTTTCCCATTTGCTTATTTCCCAGATTACCAACAGTGGATCTGCAGTTATGACTTTGAATACTTTCAGTGCCCTGGGAAATTAATGATATCTTAGCCTAGAGAAATGAACTCATTTAAAATGATGGGATTTGGCATCTAAAACTTTGTGTTTGTGCATTGATTTTGCCCCTTGGTAGCTGTAGGTAGCCTTTATCTAAATTCTGAACTCCATTTTCTTTGTATCTAAAATGGGAATAATAATAATTTTGACTTTATAGGATTACTGTAAAGAGTAGATTAACACAAGTATTTGAAATTGCTTTACGAATTAGAAGGTGCTGTACTTCAGAAGGTCATCTTCTTACACACTTGGCACAATAGCCAGCATGTCAGGCCTTCCTGCCTTGCCTGATAAGATCTCCCAGGACTCCTGTTCTTATCACTGTCTCCAAACAAAACAGGCACATTCCTGCTTCACAGACAGGCTTGTGCTTTTCCTGTCTCTTGGATGCCCTTCTAACACCTCTGTATTGATCATAACTTTTCATTCTCTTAAGGTCTCTCAGAGGCGATAAACTTTTAGCTAAGGTTTGAACAGGGGTATGGGTTAGATTTCCCTAGGGAAGGCATGAGCCAGAGCGGCTTGGTTAAGCCTAGGAGTCCGTCCGTGTAGGTGACCAATGAGCAAAGGTGGGAGGGATCTGTTGAGAGAAAAATTTCGTGCCAACCCGAGGATTTGGATTTGTGCTCACAGGAGCCAGCATGAACACCGGAGCAGGGAAGTGACATGTCAAGTTTGGCACGGCTTCCCTAGCAGATAGGACCTGAAAAACCCTCACTCTGAGCCCTATTTCCAAGGAGACCTTTGCTCTGAACTCATCTGCCTTAGTCTCCCTAACCCAAGTTTCATATGGATTATTCACAGGGCTTATATCCTTATGGATATTCACATGGATGAGGAGATCGGGCACTTCTAATCAATGTCAGCTTATGAAGTAATCTTTACACGTGCCTTTTCTTCTTTCCACTTCTAATCAGGTCAAAAACAAGTTTCCCGTCCAAATAGTTATTTGGTATTTTAATCCTCCTACTTCCTATATCATTCCTTCCTACTCTGCCAAATAGACATGTAGACACACACACACACACACACACACACACACACACACGTGCGTGCGCACACACACACACACACCATACAGCACACTACACCCTCTCTGGTCTGGCCTGGGCAGGCTACCACTTTATGTCCCACAGACAATGCAAGAGAGGCCTCCATCTGTAAGAGAGTTCAGTGTATTCAGGAGTTAATAATCCATATATGAAATACATATTTGAGGAAAACAATTAGTAGTTCTTGCTCTTTGAAATCAAAATGTAGTTTTCCATTTTATAGTAATAAGATAGAACTCATCAGAGACCTTAAAAGTAGGCATTCATACAATACTAAATAGCAGTCTTAAAACTGGGGTGCCATGGAGACACCAATAACATTGTTCTGGTAGGGGGTGTGCAGATTCATGAGAACCAGTCTTTTTGGATAAATTTAACTAATTTCTATACTCTTTATTATATATGCAATTATAGAGAATTCTGATAATTCTGATACCTGATTCCGGATCTTTATAATCACTGTTTGTGTATTCAACATGAAAGATTTTTGTTTTGTGTTTCTGTTGTTAGTATATATCATTTTAAATCTGTGCTTTTTTTTTTTATTGCCCCCTCCTCTTTATTTCTTTCTTAAAGGCTCTATTACCCGGCATGATATAGACTCGCCACCAACTTCAGAGCGTGTTGTCAGTATTTACAAGTATGAAGACATTTTTATGCCATCAGCTGCCTACCAGACCTTCTCCTCTCCGTTTTGTCTGCTTCTCATTGTTGCCCTGACTTTCTACTTATTGATGGGAACTCCTTAATCCCAGCTGCAAAGCCAATACATTAAATGGATTAGAAATTTAGTATATAAATATATTTTTTAAAAATATGCAGTATAATTTTAGCTTCTATTATTTAAAAAAAAAGATTCCTATGATTTCAGCTTTTTGGAAGAAAAAACAAGCTTCTTTTCTAATCAAAGAGGATTGTTTAATAATGACCCCATACTTTTGGAAAGTACTTAAAACTTTTCTAAGCACTTTCAAATAAGTTTTCTTATTTGAGCTTCACCACCTCTCTGAGTTGGCTTGATGAAAGTTATTACTGTCATCTTACTGAATGGGGTTTGAGACCCAGGAAGGCTGCCTTTCTGTGACCCACGTGCCACGCAGCCTTGGCCACTTGGTCAGATAACATGTGGCAAGGTAGACAAAGAGCTAGGCACAGGAATCATGTCCCTATACAACCTTTCCGCTTCCAACTATAGCTCAGGAGACTTACTTGGAGTATTACTAAAGAGAACTTTACTGGATGGACATAGTTCACAGTCAGCCTTTTAGGTAGAAGAACTTTCAAATTTCCATAAAGCTTAAGTGCTTTTGGATAATTACACAGCTGATGGGGAGAATGGAGGAGATTACAATGATATGAAAATGGTTCGTGTTTCTTTGAAATTTCTTCTCAATTAGTGAGTAGCTACGAGAAAACATTTTTTATGACTGTTGGAAAGGTTAGAAATAGAGTTGAATGTTCCTGAAGATGTAAAATTATGTTAATGATAGAAAATATGGGCATTCTTAGCAGTTAAAATTGGGACTCTTCTACCACTGTGTTTTATAAATTAAGGTATTCATCTGTTGTTACAACTAATTCTGTTGTCAAGAGTCAGCATACACTGAGAGTAATTAAATAGTAATATAATAGACAAATTATCTTAAAAATTTAAAGCATTTTGCAGATTGTGGAATTTGGTGTAGAAACTTTTCTAAAGATGAGATTTTTTTTTTTTAATTAGAAAATGAGAAATGACCTAGGTTGGTTGAATTTGCCTAGATTGTCCATTCAGACTTGTTCAGACTTGTAAATTGGACTGGCAGTCAGCATAATTTATAATAATGCTTTGACTTAATGTAGTTAAAGGGTTGCAAAGGTTCCTTTGTTCCAAATGTCTGTGTTAGCAGCTCATTTAGAAGAGCAGAATCTACGGATGTGGCCCTGCTGCTCAGGCACTTCTGTTGTTGAGTTCTGGAGTCCTCTGGCTTGCCCCTCTTGCTGTAAAGCTGGCTCCGACTTTGTGGATTTTTTTCATTAAACACCGTGATTTCTAATGCCATCCTTGGAATTCATGCCACAGGTGACAGTCCACCTTTGGGGAGAGCTTTCAAATTCTTCTGGAACTGAACACAGAGAAGAAAAACATTGGGATTCTGTGACTTTGCACAGTTCACCAAGCTCATCTGAGAGACATAGGAGAAATAATCCTCACTGCAGACAAAGAGAAGTTAAATGACATCAAGTGAGCAAAGGAATTGGGTAGGATTCAAACTGAAGACATTTGGCTCAAGTCCCTGGTTCCACCCGACTACCATTGCCTCATGACTAAGCCCTCTGGTCATGGCTGAGGATGGCCTGTGCGTCCTCTCTCAGCTATAGTGGTTGTTGAGCAGTGAAGATACTGAGTGTGCAGGCACCCACTGTAAATAAGAGAGCAGATATTTTTATATGTCATTCTCTTATGTGTATTATATCTCAGCTATAAACAGGTTAGAACTATAGAGAGCCTTCAGCTGGTCCCTGTAGCTGGCAGGGAAGAAATAAATTGATGGATTTCCTTTCTGCTTATTCTTCAAGTCAAGCTACTTATTTCACGAATTAGTACTGCAGTTTTGCATATTTGTGCTTACAACTTTCAATGACGATACTATTGTTCGTGTAAAATGCAAGCCACTTTGGTTCCCTCCAGTATCTTCTTTTGTCACCACTCTTCACTTGCTATGACCCAGCAAGACTGAACAGCTCTCAGTTCTTCAGACCTGCTTTCTTACCTCTCATGTTCCCTGCACCCAAACAGTCCCCATCCACTTCCTGTGCTTGCTGAACTCCTACTCATCTTTCCGGCCACAGCTTAAATATTTCTTCCTCCAACTCCCTGGACTAGGTAGGTTTAGGTCCCTGCCAAATGCTCCTATAGTGCACTGGGCTTCCCCATCACACTTGACTGTAATTGCTGGCTCCTCCTCCCTGCTAACTCCCTAAAGCAGGAGTAACCATTTTTGTTATTCATCATGGTAACACACACTACTACATAGTAGGTATTCAGCAAACATTTGTTGACTGAATAAACTATAGCAAGTTTCTTTGGGTCAGAAGACTTGTATTTCATATACATTGTCAAACTGGCTAATATTTGTATATTCTTCCACCTGTAATCAAACCATAAACCATCCCTTTAGCAAACACTGTGTTCTGTCTTTTGAAACATACATAGAAAGATGGTTAGTAACAATGCTGTTTTGCCCTGCAAAACATAGTTGACATCCGTAACAATAATCATTGTTCAGAAATAAGAATTCACAGAGCTGGGATGCATTTACCATCATCTCAGAGAACCGTCCATTTATAGACACACTGGATTTAAAACTCTGTAGTCTCCCAATTTCATTCACTCTTACCTAATACAAGAAAATCAACTTCTATTTTATCTCTGCATTCCACTTTCTAACATAGTACTTGTCACAGGGGAGATAACCACCTGTGTTTTTGTAAACTGACTGAGTAGAATAATAATGCTAGCTATATGTATTTAGTGCTGTTCTAAGCACATTTAATCCTCACAACAACCATAGGAAATAAATTCTATTTCTATTCTAATCCGATTTTACAGATGAAAAATTGAGGCTTTTCATTTGGCATAAATTACCAGTGTTGGCAAGGACTTTAGAGACTATTTAATCCAATGCACTTATTTTACAAAGGGGCAGCTGAGGCCTAGGCACGTGATATGATTTCCTACTCATTCATGCCTTCATGCTCATTCATTAAAACTTTTATTAAATGGAACTCACTATCCACACTCAAATTAGCTAGGTGCTTTTCTCCCCTTTTAGTAATTTACAATGAAAAGAAGGACTTTTTATATTTGGGACTTATATTTGGGGAAAAAGGTACATTTTACTTTCTACCAGCTTTTTTTCATCTTAAAAATATTTTGATTTATTATTTTGCCAGTCATTTCTAGAGCTTTTAATAGTTGTTTTTTTTTTTTTTTTCAATTAATAAACAGATTGGACAAGACTGTATTTGTCTTGGTTAAGTTGTAAAAGTGGCTTGCCTAAAACCTGTTCTTTGAACTTGGAGTCCAATGCTCTTTCATTGCTCCATTCGTCTCAAAGATGAATTGGTAAACATGATTTCAGACAAAATGTAGGAGCCATGTTTAATTATCTTAAGTTGGCTTCTGTCATTAAGGAAATCAGAAACTTCGGACAACTCAGGGATGAATTGCCATCCCTGGTGGTTTTTATTACTATTTCTGTAATTAAGTTTACCGTCTACATACAGGATTTTGTGCTTGAGAGATATTACCACTGAGATTGTGTATCATTCTTAGCTGTAGCCTCAGGGTCAGCAAACTTTTTCTATAAAGGGTCAGATGGTAAAGATTGCAGGCTTTGCAATCTCTGTCTCAACTGTTCAACTCTGTCATAGACCATACATAAACCAATGAGCATGGCTGTGTTCCCATAAACCTCAGTTGACACTGAAATTGGAATTTCACCTAATTTTTACATCACAAATATTCTTCTTTAGATTAAAAAAAAAAAACAACCTTTAAAAATGTAAAAACCATTCTTAGCTTGCAGGCCATCCAAACACAGGCAGCAGGTTGGTTTGGCCTATGGACTGTAGTTTTCCCTTGCCCTCAGCCAGGAGACGCACCTGTCTGTCACAATCAATTGTAAAGTATACTACCGGTCATGTGTTACTGGTTAATGTGAAAATATTGAAGTTAGTGAGTAATTTGTTTATGAAATATAGTTGACTAATTGTCATCTTGGTAAGGGCATTCCCAGGCCACTTACGTTCTAATAGATTTTCCAGAGTTGATGTGTACGTGGTGGCAGTTAAGTCAGAGCTGGGTAAGCAGCAGTTTTATTCTACCTAAACTGTGGCAGCTGGGAATGCCTTTTACTGATGAATTGCTCTTCACGGTGGGGATTACCAAGTTTCAGAGTACAGTCGTCCCTCATTTATTGCAGTTAATCCATTCCAGACTCTAGCGGTTGCGCCTGGCATTGAAGGATTTGTGGGGTGCTCGAATACATAGGCCTACAGTCCATACATACAGTAATTTTAACTTTAATTGTAATACAGGGGTGTATAATTGACTCAGACAACCGAGTGCACGCTGTATCATTTTCACTGTCTTGATCAACTTTTTAATGAATATATTTGAAAAAACTGTGATAGAGTGAAGCCGCGAAAGTCGAAGTGCCAAGTGGAGAGGGACGACTGTAATTCATTTCCCTGCAGACATTTTTTTTTAAGTTGTATCAAAATTTGCTACAGCTACTGGAATGTTTTACACACGTGACAATGTCATCTACCTTGTGTATCATAATGGAAAAATGTTTCAGAACCACTGCAACAGGCCAAATGCTGAGATGTGTATATTTGGATGTATATAATTGTATGTCTTTGTTCTCTAAACAGAATTGGCTATGTTTAGTGAACAGTTTGATTATTCTTGGTGTTTGTATATATATTTGTACATACACGATGCGGTCTGTGTGTATTTACACATAAATGCCTATATATACATACCATGACCATTTGAAGGTCTTTGCCAAGATTGTTTCTGTTTCTGATCTCTTGAATACTTTAAAACCCAAGAGGCAAAACATTGTGTATATTACAGGCAAAATGACCCTGGAGTTTATAGTACTTTGGTTTGTAGAAAGGATTCCTAGATCCTTTAATCAGCCTTGCCTCCTCCATTCAACATTATATGAAATGTTAAGAATGTATAAAGTATCATTGTTGAGTTGGACTTCTCTTTACTGTTAAGAAATGGAGACTAGTGTTAACCGAGTACATGGCATGTTGATGCAACCCATGCTTGTTTTGTATTTAATTTGATTATTATTTAATTACTTAGTTTCCAGTTGGACTTCTTTGTTTTTATATTTCATAGGTGATTTGCATATACATTCCTTTTCATGAAAATAATGGCTATGCTAATGTGGTTTTAAATATGGCTGAAAATTTAAGTGAATCATTCATATCTGGAATTTTTCACTTAAAATATACTGATTTTTGACTAATGTTTTCAGTCCACCCCTTCCCCTGATATTTGCTGTTAGGCAAGTAGTTGTTCAGTTCCATTCTTCTGGAGAGTAAGCAATTCTCTTGGGTCATGGGGTGCTGCAGGGGTTGTGGCATTCACCCAGGTCCCCAGGGCGGTTACCATTTCATCACATAGAATGTCTGGCCACCCGGAAGAGTAAATGCAGCTTCTCCACATGCCTTATTCCCACAGCTGCGTTGATACACTGGAACAACCTGGCTCCAGGAGCATTAATATCCTTTTTTGAGATTGTCTATAAAATACTATTTTGTAAAAATGATGCCTTTAAACAGACATTGATGGATTATATTTGTTTTATAATAATTATGTATCTAATGTTCAATTGTGATTGATTTTGAGATTTATGTATATTTATAAGCCTGTCTCATCTGAATTTTTACTCTAAGATGTGTGGTACCTTACTAATAAAGACATGGATTTCTATTTATGTAAAGTAACTGTAGCAATATTCCTAAATGCTGCCTAAATGATTGTACTGTCCATTTGCCATCATGAATACTTTTATCCTTCAAGGATTATGTCACAGTTAGAATATATTAACTAGATTTAAACTTTAAAATATAAATTCTCAACATGGTTAGAAATTCGTCCTGTTGATGTAATTAAAAGTAGTTTATAATTCCTTATTGCTTTGCTCTGGTGCATCTTTGGTTTTCCGTTCATTTGTTTTACATCGTTTCATCAGTAAAGTCTCCCCAAAGTCATAGACCTTGAAGAAGATGGCAGCCTGTCTTGTCTGACACAGAGGAAAATCATGTTGCAGTGGTCAGGTGAAAATCCTTGTAGAGAAACAATTTGCAAAACAAATCTGTATTCATAGCTTTAGATTAGTACCTTTATCAAATAGTACATGGAGGCCTATAATAATCCCACTCAAACTGTGTTACTTGGTTAATAGTGCATAACTAGCTCTAAGAATTTCAAGTATGAACCATATTGGTAAGTAAATCATATTATACATTTAAAACAGTCAGTTGGGTTGTAGAGCCTATGAATCATCAAAGAGGTATTGAGATTGCAGGATGTAGTAGCTGGGCTGCTGGTACTACCAGGGCTAGGTTGAGAAACTCAAGGAATGTTAAGAAAGAATTAGGCTTTACCACATTCTGCATTAGCAGCTCTAATCCTCACCCCCCTCCTGACCCTGGTGGATGTTTGCCTTGGAAATTTCTTAGGGTTCAGTCAGGTGCAAGGGCCAAGGGATAAGCTGTAAGAAAAGATAGCTGAAGTGGAGAGGATGGAAAAGTCACCTGTATCCAGGAAGTCAAGAAGCTGTAATCACTTGTTTAATTCATTCATTCAGTACATATTTACTGGGAACTCTTACATGCTGATCCCTGTGGAGGACTCCAGGAAAAACAGCCTGGTTTGGGAGTCAGACACATAAACACCAGGATAATACCTTTTAGTGACTGCAAAGGTAAGAAAATACTCAGATGCGGTGCAAACCTGGACGAGGGACCCTCACCCAGCCTGGGGGCAGCCAGGAAAGCAGGAGGCGGTGGTGATGCTGAATCTTAAGGAAGGGGCAGGAAAGCAGACAAAGGGGGGGGGGGGGGGGGAAGAAGCACCTGCAAGAAGAATGACCAGCAGGATGTGTTTGGGAACCACTGTCATTTGACCAGGTTTGTCTTGGTTTCCTATTGCTGCTGTGAAAAAATTACCACAAATGTAGTGGCTTAGAACAACAGAAATGTATTCTTTTGCCGTTCTGGAGGCCAGAAGTTGGAACTGAATCTTACGACGCTAAAATCAAGGAGTTGGCAGGGTTGCTTTCTTCTGGGAACTGCAGGGAAGAGGATCCTTCCTTCCCCTTCCCAGCTTCTGGTAGCTGTGGGTATTCCTTCATGCCAATGTCCACCTCTGGGGTCAGATCACTCTCTTCCGTAGTCTAATCTCCCTCCAGCCCTCTGATAAAGATACTTGTGATTACATTTAGGCCCCACCTGTATAATCCAGGATAATCTCCCCATCTCAAAAGCTTTATCTTAATCTTATCTGCAAAGTGCCTGTTAGCAAGTAAGGTGACACACTTCACAGGTTCTAAGGATTATACCCTGGATATCTTTGGGGGCCACCACCTTGCTGGGGGATAAAGGACGAGGCAGGGATTGAGGAGCAGTGAGGCAGGTCCCTCACCTTGTTCCTTGGATGTTGTAGTAAAGAGTTTGGACTCCTTCCCACAGGGTAAGGAGGCTTGGAAGGGGTCAGATTAGATTTTAGGAAGATTACGCTGGCTGTAATGTAGAGAATTAATTGGAGTAAGCAAAAGGGCAGGGATATCAGTGTGGTGCCAGAGTGTACGAACAAGTGACCTTAGGATTTAAAGCCAGCAGGACTTGGTTCTCAAGCAAACATAGTTCATTTATAAATAAAGAGGGATTTGGCCAATTAGAAGTGCATCCCCCATTTTCTGGTTTTCAGTCTTGCTCTAATTTGCAGAAGAAGGCTGGCTGTTTATAGATGACCTCAGCCTTGGTTGGAGTATATTATTGTGAGTACAGCCAAGGAAAGGGTGGGCTAAGAATTCTAAATCCTGATTCCTAACTTTCCAGATAAAAATCACCCCCGTGAGCCCAGCTGGTATGGCTCAGTGGTTGAGCATGGACCCATGCATTAAGAGGTCACCAGTTAGGTTCCCAGTCAGGGCACATGCCCAGGTTGTGGGCCTGATCCCCAGTGGGGGGCATGCAGGAGGCGGCCAATCGATGTTCTCTCTCATCGATGTTTCTCTCTCTCTCCCTCTTCCTTCCTCTCTCTCTCTAAAATCAATAAAGAATAAAAAAATCACCCTTGTGAAGATGAGGAGCCACCAGTAAAGAACACTTAAGCCAGCCACCTTCCAGACTGGCAATTCTGGCTTTTAGCAATAATTGTTCATCACAAAATTTACCTTGTAAATGCCCTTCTCCCTGCCAACCTTCCTCCCACCCTAGAAGAGGAAGGGGGGAGTTACTTTGGTTGCAGACTTTTTTTTTTTTTTTTTTTTTTAAGTATTTTTCCCCCAGAAGAACTTCCCAAGCTTCTTTTTATTCATCTGGCCCTTTCTGGGTACATGGGTCTCAGTTGGTTAGATGAACCAATCTGATAATCTTTTCACTGACCCCTTTACAAACTGATAAAATTGTCTCTGTTGACATGGGTTGGAAGGTTAGCCGCAGCTGGATGGCACACACCAGAAGGACAGGAACTTGGGAGGCAGGAGAGGCTCTGTTCCACTCAGTGAGCTGGCAGGACCTGTGCTGTAACTGGGGTCATATGTCATTGGAAGATAGATAAGGGGAGTAGTCAGGGAGGGCCTGATGGTATCAGACTTGTTTGCATCATTTGTTCTTTAGCCACGGAGATTTAAAAAAAAATAATCTCCTAGTAATTTATCACATGCACATAAACTTACACTTCCCAAACCCTTTTCTTTTAAACTGGTTATCTATGTTTTTAGTCTGCCAATATTATTTAGTATCAGACTCTCAATGGTTACTTACAGTAGGGAAAGCAAAAAAGTTTCATCTCACCTGCCTCCTTTTTCATGGGTAAGTGGTTCCCTAGAACGAACTGCTGAGAAGGGTTTTGAGGCTGTGCCTAAAAAAGAATTCAGTGGTTGATTAGCAATGTCTGCCATGGACTTAACAAAGGAAAGCGGTGACTCATATTGGGAATGCATGTCTGTTTGATTACATTTTCACATGGTCTCCCCTCCTGCACTGTCTATACCACTTTTTACGTCATATACACACTCCATTGTGAGCACCTGACCTCGTATTATACAAAGCAGGTACTTAGTACAATTCTGTAAAGGTTTGCTTGGAAGACTATCATTTCATTCTCACAGCAACCAATGATGTAGCTATTATTATTTTATCAGCCAGAAAGTTTTCTGTTGCAAGAAATGTAAAACTGAACTGAAGTTGGCTTAAGTGATTAGGAAATTCATTGGTTCATACAACGGAAAGGCCAAAATCAGTGTGGTTCCAGGGTCAGCTTGATCCACTCCTCAGAATCTATTTTCTCTCCACTGTATCCTGGATGCCTATGGACTCCTGAGGTCACTGGAGTAATTGTTGTGAGGCCAACAACAACAAAAAAACCCCAAGTAGCCTCATGTTTTAGAGGAGATGCCTAAAAAGGACATGCTCTATGAGCGAGAGATTTAAATGGACTGTATATGGCCTTTTCAAAATTAGTGTTTAGGCCCTACATCCCAGTATTTTCATTTTCCTCTGCTCTCAATCATAAGAAACATCACCAGCCTTTTAATACTATTTCTGGGAGGAAGCACAAACAAGCTGTTTTTTTTTTTTTTTTTTTAGTATCAACTCATTTATTCACTTGCTCAGCAAACACTGAGCTTCTAATCCGTATTTCAAATGTCCTATGCTGTGATGGGACACAGAAATGCAGCAAACCCATGTAAACCACTGACTTTGACTGCAGTGTGGTAAGTGCAATTACAGAGGGTGAGCAAATCCTGTGGGAACACAGCTTCCTTGTGTTAGGCCACATAAATGTTAGTCCATTTCTAGTGCTTCAACCTTCATTTCTGTTAGAGTTCCATTCTTGACTAGAAATTCTGTCGGACACCTGTCAGTTCTATTGCTTTGGCCATTAGAGCAGTTGAAATGTTCAGAAATTCTGCCTTTCATTGAGACTTGGAAGCAGAGCACTATGGCAGGGCATTTTCAATTTGCTGAGCTGGGTCCACAACACAATTTAGGCAACATTACCCCATTTCTTCATGTCCATTGAATACGTCAGTTTCTGTTTGCACCCACTGATAGATACTTTTATGTATCATGGGACCTTTCATTTTGTAACTAGAGGAAGAGAGCAGAGTGGTTGGAGGAGGACAAAGGGGGTGGTTTAGTCTCTGTTTCTTCACTGACCCTTTGGATAGGTTTTGAGACTCTGTGGTTAGAAGACTGAAGGTCAGACATGGAAGGAACTCTTCATGAGAGGAGATATAATACATTGGCCACAAGTGATCTGGTTTAGGACTTGGGTGACAAAAGAGCAAAGAGTATGCAAGTCAGGGAGAAGGACTTTCTCCCCATCTCTGAGTGGAATCCAGGCCTGTTTTGGTACCCTGAGGATTAGAAGTTTGGAAGTATCCAGGATCTGGGAATAATGACACAGGCTCTGACAATCTTATGACAGGCACTGAACCCAGTGAGTTGTGTGGGCAGCAGAGTGGACATAGAGGGGTTGGTGGTTGACTCATGTCTCTGGGTATATGTGAGGCACCCCTTTGAGACTCCCTAGAAATTACTGAGGATATTTTTGGGAGGGAGACTGAGGCACTGTTGTTATATAAATGGGAGTCTGAGTCAGTGTAAAATGGATACTGAAAGCAAATGTGACCATAATTTGTAATCATAATCTCAGGAGGGCTAAACAAAGTAGTTAAGAAGCAAAGCAAAACGTAGGACAACTGAAGCAAAATATTTACAGAGTCCAAAGACCACTTGAAAAACAAGGACTGTGACCTGAAACCCAAAAAAGAAATGGAAAGGAATTCCTTTTTTACTTTAAAACTTACTGAAAACAGGAAATGGTAACTTGCAGGGTTTTGAAGCAGTCACATATTGGGTACTCAGTAAAGGCTTCCTTCCTTCCTTCCCTCCTTCCCTCCCTCCCTCCCTCCTTCTTTTCAAATAGAAATGCTGTTTGAAATTCGGCTAGTAGACTTGGATTCCAGGACGGTCCGAACAGAACAGAAGCACAGCACCTTGCCCTGCCCCAGAGCTTCCCTTCTCTCTTCTGCCACAAGTGCTTCCATTATTATTATTCCCAAGTGACAGAGGGGAAGAGGGGTTGGGGGCTTACTTGACCTGACTTCAGGCCTCGAAAAGAAATGGTGGCAGTATGAGATTCTGATCTAGAGCTCTTTCAGGAATTCAGATCGCTCCCACACTGACCCTTGCACCAATGGAGCTTTAAAAAAATATGCCAAAGGATCCCAGTCAGACCAATTAGCAAAGTAGTTAAGAGAACAGAAGTAGGAGCCAGACTCTGGGTTCGAATCCTTCCTCTGTCCCCTCCTAGCTGTGTGACCTTGGCAAGGTACTCAACTTCTCTGTGCTTCAGTGTTCCTCTTTGTAAAGTGGCGATAGTAACACCACCTTCTTCCTGGGGTTGTTCTAAGGAGTTAAGTGGGTTGGTAGGAATGAGGCACTTAGAAGAGGGCCTGGCAATATGGTAATCGCTATTTAAAATCCTGCCAAATAGATTCTGGGGATCCGTTTTTTGCAAGTACTCCCCCTCAGGATTCCAACGTTCAACCTGCGCATGGTAGTGCCTCCTTTGGGATTCCGCTTCCCGAAAAGTTGACATTTACCCTAGGTGAAGGGAGCTTTTTTTTTCTTTTCCTCCAGTAAGATTTTGAGCTCAGCAACCTGTTAGCTGGATCCCGCGGAGCAAAGGGGTTTGCCTTTTTCTCTTTTCCTCTTACAAGATTTTGAGCTGAGAAACTTGTTACCTGGGTCCGTCGGGGCGAAGGGATTTGCCCTATGCTCTCTGGAAGTTGTAGTTTGCTAAAGGTCCTGTGAGCGCCCGGTGGCCAGGTCGGGACTACAACTCCCACAATGCCGTGCGCCGCCCGCCCTGCCTCTCGCTAGTGGCTCTCTCCCGGCTTCACAGTACCGCCTCTCCGCGGCGGCAGTAGAGGCACCATGGCCGACGGCGGCGGCGGTTCGCCCGAGGCGACCGGTCCGCGGGACTCCCCAGGCGAAACGCCGCGGATCCCGCACTCTGTCGGCCCGGGTGGCGGCGGCAGCGGCAGCGGCAGCGGCGAGACCCCGCGGGCGGCGGTGCTGGCGCTGCGCTTCGACAAGCCCATCAAGCAGGCCTTCTACAACACCGGGGCCGTGCTGTTCGTGTGCCTGTGCTGCGGCGCCGCCGTGCTCGTCTACTTCATCCTGGAGGCCTTCCTGCGGCCGCTGCTGTGGGCCGTGCTGTGCGGCACCTTCCTGCACCCCTTCAAGAGCTCGCTGACGCGCGTGGGCCGCCACTGGCTGCAGCGCCTGCACCGCGCGCACACGCCCATCGTGCTGGCCGCGCTGCTGCTGCCGCTCTGCTTCGCCGACTACGGCGTCGAGGCCCTGGGCGAGCAGGCGCTGCGCCGCCGCCGCCTGCTGCTGCTGCTGGGCGCCGGAGGCCCGCTTCTCTACGGCCTCTACAGCCTCGGCAGCTACCTGGGCGTGCAGGTGCTGCTGGCGCACGCCGGCGTGCTGATTTGCCGCGGGCTGGACTACTTCAGCAGTCTGTGGGTGAGTGAGCCTCGGCCCGGTCCCTCCGGGGTCGCGGCGGGCACACAGCGCCCTTCTCTGCAGCCCCAGTGCCCTGGGGTGCGATTCTGCACCTCCTCAATGTGCAGGAGCGACCAGAAGTCCACACCTGTGCGGCAGTGTCAGCCTCCTTCCTTCCCATGCATCTGAGGAACTTGGCACACTTTCCTTCCAACGGGAGGGCGGGTGTGGTTTGACACCGCCTGACTGCTCCCCCGCCCCCATCCTCACAGACCCTCTTTGGGGCACCTGCCCCCTCTTGGGAATCACTGTTCTGCTTTGCAGGTAGGGGCTCCGGAGCATGGGCAGGTGGACTTGAATTTACTCCTGGTCATGGGGATGCTCTGGCCATCTTCAGTTCTGCTCACGTGGGGCTTTTCTGGATGTCCAAGCTGGAAGGGGTCTTAGAGATCTTAATTCAACCTGTCATGATAGGTGGGGTGATTTCTAACCCAGCTAGGGCTAGTTAGGGACCAGCGGGGACTGGGTGACTCAAGTTTCTCAAGTCATAAAACAAAGGTTTCATAACAGTCTGTGGCTGCCTCTCAGTTCAGGTGATTTCAGTGGACTGGGCGAGGCACTGGGTGCTGGGCCACCTGGGCTTCTTCCTGGCCACACTGTACTTCTTGGGAAATTCTTATGTTGTATAAGAACTACTGTACCACAGTACATCTCCTCTGGCCTGGATGACTTAAGCAGGCTGGGTGGAAGAGAGGTATATTCCTGATTTTTGGATTACCCTGGGCTTATTCTTAGAAAATTGGGAAGGAATTTCAAAGATAATCTAGTGACACATTTCCTAACTCAGATCAGATTGTAGGCCAGTTAATTATTCAAATATTTACCTGGGGACTGTCAAAAACAAGTGGATATTTAATGCATAAGAATGCTAATTTATCAATAAACAGTAACATTAAACATTATTTTATTCACTTTTGTCAGTATTCAGTGCACCTTGACATCAAGTTGCAAAATAATTTGTATCTGCCCAGCAGGGTTTTGACTTGCTCAATGTTATTGGTACAGTGATAATTGATCCCAGAACTGCTGTCTTCTCTTGCTCTATCAATACCACCTCTCAGGTCAAGTTAAAGATTGATTATGTTAGGTACTGAGCTTTGTGAAGGATTTAAAGGAGTAAGATCCTGGCTCTGACTTCAAGGTGCCATATAATCATATGTAGACATAATCTCTTGGAGATGACGGACACAGATATACAGGGTGGGGCAAAAGTAGATTTACAGTTCATATGGAAAATAATACAATAATTCATAAATAGTAATGCAGAATAAACTCTGTTTCATGTACTCACAACTGTAAGCCTACTTTTGTCCCACCCTGCATGTGCATTACCCACCAGTTATGGGCCAAAAGAGGTACTGCAAGGTGTTGGGGAGCAGCACCTCATCTGTAATTTTGTGATGCTGCCTGTGTGTGCAGCTGGTAAGTTATCAGACAGAATCCTTGGCCTCTAAGAGCCCTGGGCTATTTAAGTTGCAGGAAGGAGGAATGGGCAACAACCCCCTTTCAATTCTGGGTTCTTGCTGGATTGTCAGAAGTCATTCTAGAGTTAATTTACTCTTTACTGGCTGATGCCTGCCTCTTCAGGAGAGGTTTCTGAGGTCCAGAGAATGTAATTGTCCCAAAGTCACTCATATTGTGAACAAATCCATGCTCCGTATTTATAAAGTCCTAGTTCAGTGTTCTTTACCTTATTTCACAATTCAGTTAAGGTCACTGAATGCCTTTTATGTAGAAAGCAGAATGCTATGTGCTGTTAAGAAATAGACTACTATGACCTGATTCCGATCCTCAAGAAATTCAATCTTGTCAAAGTCAGACACGATTATAGATTCTGCTGACATTTTGTGACTGTTGATATTGCAATTTATTGTAAATTACTGTAGCCAAGACCAAGTAACTTATCCACTGCACTATAGGAAATTAGAAAAGAAAGGCCTAACTAACGTATATGATGTATTTTCATACTAGGGTAAGAAGCTGAATGCATGGGCAAAGTGGCATGATTCGTGGAAAATGAAGCGTTTCTGCCAGTCACTCTCAGATAGTGGGAAGAGATGAGGAATTGGATACTTGTAAAGAGGTGGCTCAGTGTATATAGTTTTGAATATTGTTTTACTGAACATAAACCCTCATCTTTGTATTTTATGTAAATACCCTTGTATGGTTTGTGGATGAACAGAAGTAATGGCCAAGATTGATTAGGCTAGAGTAGGGAGGAAGATCAAGCCAATGAATGATTTTAAAAAGGCTTGAAACTTAGCTGTTTGGCTAAAGTAGTGGGGGCAAGGGAGAAGAGAAGCGAGTAAAAAAAAAAAAAAGTTAGAAAAGAGACAGTAGGAGATAATTAGAAGTGAGTAGGGAGTGGTAGAAGGACTACATTGATAGTAGAGCCTGAAGGTTGATCTGAGTTGGAGAGAAACAGGCTTGCAGTTGTGTTTCAGCACTGGGCTGGGTGGTTGGATGGGGTTGAGGTGTACCTGGGAAGCAGAGACAAGAGTTTTTCAGCTCTTAGCCAAAAGTGCTGATTAAGGCCTGACATGGCGGGGAAAATAGGTTATGTGACTGGGCAGGGGGCCCACTCTAACTTTTCTATCTCATAGTTCACAGCCAGTTTGATTTTGTAATCCCAAGCAGTGCTGCCTGTTATAGAAAGAGTTTTTATGCTTTCTGGACAACTTGTAAATTTGAGCCTGCTGCAGGTATAGATGGGAGAGGCAGCGAGAAAAGTTACATTTAAACCTGTCTATGTTTGGGAGAGTTGACAGGACATACATTTAAAATGCAGTTTTTGAGCCATGAACCAGGCACTGGATTAAGTGCTTTCGTGTGTGTTATTTCATTGTCACAACAACCCTGGGCAGTAGGAGGGATTTCACAGGGAGGTTGAGAAGACTGACAAGAGATTGATCTATTCTTTCTATTAGTAAATGGTATTCAACAGACCTGTCAGCAATCGGAGTCACTTTGTCATCAAGACCTTCAATAAGGATTTTTAAAAGTTTCCCCCCAATATGTTGTTTAAAGTTTTAGTTTCTTTAGTATGATTTGATTTTAGTTATTAGGGAAAAATGGAGGAATCAGGATGGGATTAACTACACATGTTCCCTGAAAGTCCCCTGGATTCTAGTCACCTAGAAACGTTAGCCATCCCTCTTTTCTTTGCTTTTATCCTTGTATCTGTTCAATTATTTCTAGGTCCTGTTCAATTATTTCTAGGTCCTGTTCAGTTTTCCTTTGTAGTGTCTTCAGTGCCTTTATTTTTAGTTTGTTCCCAGTTTATCTTTCTAGTTCAGTTCCTCTTCCCCTCACTTGTGGGCTCCTAGCTCTTTTCCTTGACTCTAGTCTCTTAACACTCCATTCTACTTACAAGTGAAGACTAATCATTTATGGTATGAGTAGTTCTTTTTTTTTTTTTTTTTAAATGTGTTTTTATTGATTTTTTTAGAGAGAGAGAGAGAGAGAAACATCGATGTGAGAGAGAGACATCAATCAGCTGCCTCCTGCACGCCTCCTACTGGGGATCGAGCCAGCAACCCGTGCATGTACCCTGACCGGGAATCGAACTCCAGGACCTCTCAGTCCATGAGATGATGATGCTCAATCCAATGAGCCACACTGGCCCAGGCATGAGTAGTTCTTTTTAACAGTTTCAACTATATTAGAATATTGTCCTGACTTAGTAAGTGATTTCTAAACACTTAAAAAATCATTTGTTACACCAAGTTCACATGTGACTCAGTCCTTAGGGTTCTTGGCATCTCCCCATGGTATAGAGTTGTCCAGATAAATCTGAAAAGCTAATGGCTTCCCCTGTTCCACCATGTTTCTTTGCTGGGAGTGTTTTGCTTTTCCTCTCTCCGTTAGTTCAGACTTGTTGGAAAATTTGAAGCCCGTTTACAGTTTTGGCAGTAATGATAGATTTGTTTTCTCCATGGTGTCTAATTGCATTGTTTTCATTTTACTTTATAAAGAAGCATGGGGTGGAAAAGAATAGTGGCTGAAAGATGAGAAGAGTGTAAATTCTAAACTGAGCTCTGTCAATAACTTGCTTCGTGACCTTGAACAGAGCAGGGCTCTTCTCTGGGCTCCTTAACCCCAGTGAAGTGTGGGATTAACTTGAAGGATTTCTAAGGTTCCTTGATGTTCAGTTTTATAGATCCCAAGAGTTTGGCAGTATTGCAGGTGAGGCTCTTAGGAAGTGTACATTAGCCATCCAGGCCTACTTGATTCCACTTCTGAGCCCTTTTCTAGATGCATTTTTGCTTGCCTGGCAACAGTAAGGAGGAATATTTCCAGTGCTTAGGTTCTTTCTCAGTTAAAGATTTTGACTTTAAAAGATTCTTGACTCCTGTTTCCAGACCACAAAGAGAACAGTTTTCAAATGAGCATTAAGCTGTCTTAAAGTAGAATGAAGTCCCTGAAGCAGCAGTTGATTGGGTGCCACGGTTAGGGCTGTGGCTCCTTGGGAAGAAGCCTGTCAGTTTATTCTCTCTTGTACAAGACTTAGGAAAATGTTTTACAACAACATAAAACAAGTGAGCCAAATTGTTTTTCTAGCTAATGCTAGATGACAATAAATAAAATGACATAGTTTAAAAGGCAAAATCTACTTACAGTTTATGCATTTAATACTTTTTAATCAGAAAAGTGTATGTGGATAATAAGTCAAGTGAAAGGAAAATGTGATTTTTAGTTTGCTTTACTTGTAGTACATTGCCAATTTTTATGCAGTCTTATACAGTGCTTTAAAATAAGTATTGAATGTATATTTTGAAAAGGATACATTGTTTTGAAGGACGTAAATTTGGGAAAGTATGACCCGTTGTGTATAAACTATTGCTCCTTGATTTGTGCTGGGAAGAAAATTTATAGTTGAACAAGTTTTCTCAGAAGCTAAGCATACCTCTCTGAAAGACAGAAATATAAAACTCTCTTAAAGGCACATTTTTAGGAATCCATACTAGAAATTATGTATGAAATTTGAATGTACAAATCCTTATTTTAAGTTTAAGTTATTTTAAAGAATATTTAGCAATTTAAAAAATTGACTCAAGTAAAACATGCTTGTTATATAAAAACAATTTAAACAGCATGGAAGTGTGATGGTAAAAGTGAATAGTTGTTTCTCTTTTCTGCCACCATTTCCACTGTATGGATGTTACTGTTGTTACTGATGAATAGTCTTTTAAATTTATTTCAGTGCCTATGTGGACATATAAAGTATATGATTTTTGAAACAAAAATGGGATAACATATATATAACACTCTGCACCTTGGCCTTTAATTTGTCATTGTATTGTGGACATCTTTCCTTGTTAGCACTTACAGATAATACTTTAAAAAAAATAGTACTATAGTATAAAAAATTTTTTTTTCCTAGATGCCTTTTAGAAAGTGTTATCTTAATTCTGAATTTGTATTAGGATAATCTGATAAACCTTTTTCAACATTAGTAATGTATAATCATAATGGTTTAATAGGAACTCTCAAGTGTTTTTATAAATGGCCATACTTTTTGAGCTAATAATAGTCTGTGACTCTTTTCTGAGGAAACAATTCAAAATATTGAAAAAAATCCAAAATAAGCCAAAAGGGTTAAAAAAAATACAAAAAAACATTTGCTATTAATAAAAATAATAATACTCTTAGGAGAAAATTCAGTATTTGAAGAAAAGCATAAAGAAGCAAATTAGAGGGAAGGGAGGTGGGGGGCTGGAAGAGATAAACCAAAGAACTTATATGCATATATGCATAACCAATGGACACAGAGTAAAGGGGGTGGGCAGGAGCAGGGAGGAGGGTGTCAATGGGGAAAAATAGGAGGCACATCTGTAATACTTTCAACAATAAAGGTAAAAAAAAAGAAAAAGAAAAAGAAAAAGAAGCAAATTATCCCCTAGAATCCAACCATCCTGAAATAATATATTTTTAAACATTTTGAGAGTATATTTTCACCATTATAAGTTTGCACTTGAATAATTATACTGTGTCATTGATTATAGATATTCATCACACCATTGAAAGTCTGAATAGTTTTATTTTTAGAGATACCATTATTTATTTATTATTTTTAATTTTTAAAAATTTATTTATTTTTGAATCTTTAGTGTTGAAAGTATTTCAGATGTCCCTCCTTTTTTTCCCATTGACACCGCCTCTCTGCTCCCCCCACCCCTCACTGCTGCCTTCAACGCACTGTTGTCTGTTTCTATTAGTTATGCATACATGCATGTAAGTTCTTTGGTTTGAGATACCATTATTTAAATAGTCGTCTATAAAATGACATTCAGACTCTGGTTGGTGTGGCTCAGCAGTTAGAGTGTTGGCCTGTGCACTGGAAGGCTGCAGGTTTGATTCCTGGTCAAGGGCACTTACCTGGGTTGCAGGTTCATCCTGTGCTCTGTTCCGGAGGCAACCAATCGATGTCTCTCTCTCTCCCTCTTTCCCTCCCTTCTACTCTTCCTAAAAAGCCTCCGGTGAGTATTAAAAAATAAAGACATTTAGCTTGTTACCAATTTTTTTATATTTTAAACTGCCACAATGAACATTTTTATATCTGTCTCCACAGTATATAGTGCTTCTGTAAACCACATTCCCGGAAGTGGAACTGAGGAGTGTATTTCAGTGTTTATTTTAAACTGGAATGAGATTATCTGTGTGTTTCAGGTTTACTAGGTGAAAGCACATGCTTCACTTTGGACCATGAGTTTCCCTTAAAAAATCTGAGGTATGCAGTCTGTTTTTTGTTTTTTTTCCCCTCTCCCTGATAGTGATATTGATTCCTAAGTACAGATAAGAAACAAAAACTTCTTGGAGATTGGTTTTAAAGTATCATAGACTCAAAATCTCAAAGCTTATTATACCTTTTGTGATCCTCTAGTACAAATTCTCACTGAGGAGCAGTCTCTCCTACTTTGTCATCTCTGACTTACGTGGTCAGCTCTTGCTCAAACACTTTTAGTGGTGGTAGCTTATTCCATTTTTAGATTGCTATAGTTTGTTAGAAAGATTTATCCTCATATTGAGCTGAAATGTGTTGCTTCCTAATCCTACCTATTTTTTTCTGCCATCAGAACCACAGAAAATTAAGTGGGATGCCTTCCCCAGGTGACATTTCCCCAGCTATTTAAAGATAGCTATCAAATCTTGACATTTCCTTTTCTTTTCTAAGCTGAAACAATTTGCCCCCCAGGTATATCCTGTCTCCTGTGTTGTGATTTCCATTTCCTTTTTCAGTCAGTTTTATTTCTGATGTAGTTCAATAGTGTAACAGTGATTAAAACAATCAGTTACCTTAATATGGTTATTGTATTTTTATTAATAGGCACTCAACCAGCTATACTTCGGACTCATACTGAACTAAAAAGTAGCTTAGCTGCCCTCTTCCCATTCTATACTTACACAGTTGAGTTTTGAATCTAAAAGCAGAACTTTGCATTTCTCTCTATTAAATTTAAACTTATTTGAATAAGCCCGTTGTTCTAACATCAGGATGTCTTTTTGAATCATTACAGTCATCTCAATTTTTATTCACTATGCCCAATATTGTGTAATCTTTGAGTTTGATTAATATGCCTTCTAGTCTTTCATCTAAATTACTGACTTCATGTTTAATAGGGTGGGGCTGATTACCCCTGTGTAGCATGCCACCGAAGACCATCCATTTGCTAAGGATCATTTTTTAAATTTCATCAGTTTGTAGTTGCCAACATCAACTGTTTTTATTTTCTCTCGTGTGAATGTTGGAGCTGCTTTTCCTCTTTTTTATGTTTTTAGCACCACTCCTCTTTCTCCTGGTTAAGAAAGCAGACTCTAGAGCTGTATTTCTGGGTTCTGATCCCTGCTCTGTCACTTTTTAGCTGTGTGACCTTAGGAAAGTCACTTCCCTGAAGTCTCAGTTTCTTTATCTGTAAAATGGGAATAATAGTACATATTCCCTGGGGTTATGAGAATTAAGTGACTTCATACAGATAAAGCATTAGAATAGGGCCCGGCCTTTAGTAAGTGTTGTGTAAGTGTACTGTTATTACACTCACATTTTGTTCTGAGCTCCACACCTGTAGCTCAGAATCTCTGAATCCTCAGGGTTAAATTTGTGGGGTCCTACTGTTGTAACCTGACGGCGAGATAACCAGAGACACATGGCCGAATTGTAAAGGAGCACTTTATTTCGCTGGCGGCTGCGGAGGGCATAGTTTCCCCTCAGGTCAACAGCCAAGATTCTCCTTGCTCGTCCCATTTTAAAGACAGACACTCCCTCCTCCTTTTGCCCCCTCCCCTCAGGGAACCAGTACAATAGTGGGAGTGACAGAGACTACAGAAGTCAAAATTAGCATTATTTACCGAGGGCATAAGTACTTACAAGTACCTGCAAATACCTATACTCAGGAAACTGCAAATGCCTCCCAACTCCTGGGGCAACTATAATCTTAGGTAAAATTCCTTTCCATCTAGGGGTAATTAACCTATTATGGGAATAATATCGAGGAATGTCTATTGGTGACAAAATGGAGTCTTTTAGTCGCCTTAACCAAGGGGCCTGCATAAAATGGAATCTAGTTGCCTTAGCCTTGGAGCCCAGATCACTACAATCTTGCACATTTTGAAGCAGCTATAGTCTCACTCCCCATGTCCTCATATATCTGGGACTTGAGATCTCTGTAATATTTCATCTAATAGAATTGCTTGAAGAAGAATATTTTAATATCCTTTTCATTACAAAAGAATTAGTGCTCATTAAAGACAATTTGGAAAATACAGAAAAAAGAAAAAGGAAAAACAAAATCTTACCACCCCAAAACAACCATTAATTCCTTAGTACCTTTCTTTTTCCTTACCATGCAGTAGATAGAGTCATGTCATATGTGTTTTTATATTTTGCTATTCCTTAATATTCTTAGGAGTATTTTTAATTATATAACCTTTGCTTATAAAAACCTGTTTTAATGGTTGTATAACATTTTCTTAAGTGGATTATCCATAGTTAACCACTTCCCAGTTGTTGAACTTTTAGGTTATCAGTTTTTCAGTATTCTATATTTGATGATCTTCTTTGAATAGAATTTATCATTATTTAATAAGGTTCCAAAGCTGAAGTTATAAACATTTTTAAAACCTGAAGACTATTTTTATTGATAGATATGACCAAAATAAAATAGAGGTAGTTTTTTCTGTCTTTTCTAATAATCATATCAGCTCCTTTTTCTTCATTCTCTGAATTATAGCTTAAAGTTTTTTTGTTTTAACAAACCTAAGGTTTAGGTTATTATTATTTTTTTATTTATTTAAATGTATTTTTATTGATTTTTTAGAGAGAGAGAGAGAAACATCGATCGGCTGCCTCCCGCACACCCCCCACTAGGGATCGAGCCACAGTTGTGGCGCAACAGAATCAAAGAAAGACCACTAGAGAATTGAAGTCCAAATAAGAGCCGTTTATTAGCCGGCTGGTGTCTGATTCCGAACACCCCTGTGACAGAGTCTTCGGAATCAGCCCCGACATGCTTTATTACATGCCTTTTGTATCTTACAGCAAAAGTTTAATGATATAAGAAAATAGGATCTTCTTGATATAATGCCCAGGGCTACAACAATGCTGTATAGAATTAGTTTGCCTTGCAGATAACAGGAACACCAGGCCCACCCAGGAACACCCAGGCCCACCCAGGAACACCCAGTCTGTTATCTCAGGTATTCCAAGGTACATTGGGTCACAGCCCCGAGCTGCACAAACACAATGCAAGCCTAATTCCTTGAGATTGTGGGGGAGGTTGAGTCTCTGACTCAAGACCTCCAGGCTCCGTGGACTCTGTCAGACACATCGCTGGCTCCCAACAATTTCTTGGTTCAGGGTACCAATCATCAGTTATGGGGTTATAAACATGTCAGCACACCACAACCTGGGCATGTGCCCTGACCAACAGTCTAACCGGGACCTCTCAGTCCATGGGATGACCCTCAATCCACTGAGCCACACTGGCTGGGCGAGTTTAGGTTTTTTTAATATGTTCCTGGTGCTCACATTTTTTCTGGATTATATATTCCTTCCTTCTTTGGTAAGTGTTCTATTAAAATATGAGGTTCTTAGAGAGTTTCTGCATAGGCTATGCTGATACTTCTTTAAGTGCTAGAGTCATTTCGTTTTAGCGTAGGGAAAACTGAGGAGGGGACCTGGCTGGTTCTTCTGTTCTCAAGTCTTGCTGTTTCTTCTTCTAGTAATATTTTTTTCAGCTATACTTCTTTAAATGTGCATAAAACTTTGGACTAAGTTCTAACCATCTGTTACCTAGCTTATTTCGTCATGGTCACACTTCAGCTGTCTGCCTTCTTTTAGCTTTTAAAAAATTATTTTTGCCCTGGTGTGACTCAGTTGGCTGAGCCTCGTCCCATGCACCGAGTGGACTGGTTTGATTCCTGGTCAGGGCACATGCCGAGGTTGTGGGCTTGATCCCTAGTAGGGGGCGTGCAAGGGGCAGCTGGTCATTGATTCTCTCTCATCGATGTTTGTCTCTCTCTCTCTCTCTCTCTCTCTCTCTCTCTCTCTCTCTCTCTTTCTCTCTCAAAATTAACTAATAAAAAGTATTTTAAAAAATATAAAAACTATTATTTTCACTTTAAGAAACATATTTTTAAAAATATGTTTTTATTTTTTTTATTTTACAGAAAGAGGAAGGGAGAGAGAGATAGAAACATCTATGTAAGAGAGAAATATCGATCAGCTACTGGGGATCGAGCCTGCAACCCAGGCATGTGCCCTGACCAGGAATCGAACCGGGACCTCTCAGTCCATGGGACGATGCTCAAGCCACTGAGCTACACAGGCCGAGCAAGAAGCATATTTTATAGGCTATAATGGAATCTTTTCATCTGATTATTTTAACCTTTTCTTTTTCTGTTTTTCCTAAACATTATAGAGAAAACTTTAAGAATTCCACATGATTAAACTCTTATGTCCATGGTTTAAAAATTGAACATTTTACTTTAAATATCTTTATGCATACAATAGTTTTTGAACTTGAATAGATCTGAAATTAAAACTATATGTATTTTTGTTTAAAAATATTTAAATAATATCACTACATGGGATTTTAAATGCTTGTTTACTTCAAGACTTGATTTACCTAAACAGAGGAGGACAGCCTGCATGTGCTCCCTGGAGCAGCACCTGCCTCCAGCTTCTCCGTGTTGCAACCACAGCTCTCATGCGATATAGATGCTTGCACATTTTGTACAATTGTATGTTTATTTTCATGTGTATATATTTTACAACTGTGTCTATATTTCATTTATTTAAGATCTGGACGTTGGTAGTTGGCTATGTGTTGACTGTTTCATTCAAGTGGAATGCAAGCACTGAGCGCTACTTGAGAGCAGTTTCAATTCCTGTCTGGATTATATTGCTTTTTCATTTAGGTGGGTCACTTTTTCTAAGAAAGTCTAGCTTAAGGTCAGCAGTGGCAGACTGCGCAAATCAAAGCGATTTTTGTGTAGTGTTACATATTCCATTTAAAATAATCTTTAGAAAATGTTCTGCTTTAATATTTTATCAATCTTTAATGAAAATGTTGTGCTTTAAAATGTCTATCTTTTAATTATATTGAATGTTCATTTTCAAAAAGGTCCTTTAAAAATAAATACATCTTGAAAAGTAGAGCACACTTGGACTATTGTGGCCATTTCTGAGTGTCTTGCTGATGGAGGATATAGATAAGCAGTCAAGTATGATAAGAGGTGCTCAGAATTGTGTGTGAGAAAGAGGAATCAGAGGTGTTTGCTTTGGATAAGAGAAGGGAACTGGGCTACAGGGATGGGGAGAGGTGGAGGTGAGGAGGCTATCAAATGGAAGCCTGCCCTGTGAAAGGGTGGTTTAAACTGATCTTGGTGACCATGACAGAGAGACGTTAGAGCAGGGAGGAGCTTCAGAGAGAAACATCTCTGTTCAGGAGGAGAACGATCAGTGTCCGAGCTGCTCAAAGTAATTCCCTGTTACTTGGGACTAAACTGTTAGCTGAGTGGCTGCTAGGTTTGGTGTAGAGTGATTTTTCAGGGACTCTTTAATTTCCAAGTCTGAGTATGGAAACACTTAGTTCTAATTTAAAAACAAAATTCAGTAACCAAGAGCAGTAGATACCCTATTCAAAGTTGTTTTTAGAGCTACTTATTGTTAAAAATTTAAAGAAAAAGTTGATTGAAAATATGTCTCTGTGTACAGTCTGATGTTGAGTAAAGCATTACTCTCTAGCTTTGCTGACTCGGAATGCTAGAAGAGTTTATCAGCAAGATCCCCTAATACGTGATTTGACTAAGTTTGAATTTGAGGAAGGCAGAGGAGGGAGGCAGGCAGGTGTATGTCCAGGAGGCTCTACAAACTCAAGGAACTACAAATGGCTAATGGGTAGCCACTTGTTAGTATTTTTGCATTATGCACCAAAGAGGATACATTGAAGCATTTTGCAGTGCTCTTTTGGGCCATTCCCCTCTTTCTTGAGAGAGTTCACATACAGTGGTATTTTCAGGAAATCAAGTCAGGCCACATGACTTTAGGATCTATGCTTGATGCAGGTCATTCTGGGATTAAATGGGGGTATTGAGTTCAGGATAGTCTTAAACCCTGGCTGTGCTTCAGAACGGACTTGGTTCCTCAGGTGATCCAAGCCTCTTAAAGGTAGGCTGGCACATGTCCAATCCTTTGGACCAGGGCCTTCTGATAGCAAGATGGACTTACTGAGAGAAGTCCAGAATTTAGGTTTCATCTGTCTGATGGTATTTTTTAAAAATTTTCCCTGTGAAACAATTTTGTTAACATATATGCCAAATTGTTCTGTCAATCTACTAAACTGATTCTTTTAAAGATAAGTGCTGGGTTTTTATTTCACTAAAAATGTTAACTCTTAATAATTTGCAGCATCTCTGGCTGGCTCATGGAGAATTCCAGTATTCCTGGTAATTGTTTTCCTGATGTCTGTGGGCACCTTCTATGAAAAACAGAATGGAAAAGAGTCTTCTGGTAAGAAATAGGGCATTCTGTAATATTACTCTTAAGAAATATTGGGAGGGTAGCTTTATTTTAAAAACATGCTCTGATGAAACATCTTTAAATCTATTTGAAAACCTGTGGTGTTTTCTGAACAGTAAGTTTTTTTGTTTGTTTGTTTGTTTGTTTGTTTTGTTTTTAAGATAGAGTGGAAGGGAGGGATGGAAAAAGAGAGAGAAATGTCGATGTGAGAGAGACACATTGATTGGTTGCCTCCCACACGATCCTGACTAGGGCCAGGGATAGAACCCTTGACCAGAAAATCAAACTCGAGACTCTTCAGTCCATAGGCCGATGTTCTAACTGCTGAGCCAAACTGGCCAGGGCCTGAACAGTAAGTTTATTTAAAATATTTTAGATTGTTAGATAATACCTCATGCCCTCCCTCCCTTTTTTGCTTTTTTTTTTTATTTTATTGAGGTATAATTCATAGAACGTAAAATTAACCATTAGCTATTTTAAAGTAGCATTTAGTACATTCTCAGTATGTGCAGTCATTACTTCTGTCTCATTCCAAGATATTTTCATCACCCCAAAAGGAAATCCTGTATCCATTAAGCAACTGTAGTTAGGTGTCTTTCTGTTTTCTTAACATAGGCATTTATTGCTATAAATTGCCCTCTTAGAACTCCTTTTACATTCCATAAATTTTGTTATGTTGTGTTTCCATTTTCCCTGAGTCAAGATACTATGTGACTTTCCTTTTGATTTCTTCTTTGACACATTGATTCATTAGAAGTGTATTAAATTTCCACCTATTTGTGAATTTTTCAATTTTGTTGCTTGTACTTTTGGTGTCTTAGCTACCACTAGGACAAATGCAAGGTCAATGAATATTTACCCCTGTTGATCTTGTATCCTGCAACTTTGCTGAATTTTTTTATTAGCTTTAATAGATTTTTTTTTGGATTTTGTGTGTGTAAGAGCATGTCATCTGCAAATAGATAGTTTTACTTTTTCCTTTCTAATTCGGATGCCTTTCATTTCTTTTTCTTGCCTAATTGCTCTGGTTAAAACTTCTAGTACAATGTTGAATACACCATGTTCTTTTAAAGATTATTTTTGACTGCAAGTAGTTGTTATCCAAAACGTTTGTTAAAGATACAGATTTCCAGTGAGTTGTAAGGGGCAGTGGGGGAGTGGTGGCCAGATACAGTTATGGTTCTCAGATCATCAGACTGGACTTCTAATTGACCAGCATGTGGATGCAGCTGTGTCTGGAGAGGTAAATCTGAACAACACACAGTTTCTACAGTGACTGACATTTGTTCCTTGCTTTCTGATAAACTAAAAGTATAAATTACTAACTGTAGCAGATTTGTAGAAGGAAAAAAATTAATTTATCAGGTATCCATTTGTCACAAATAAGTGACAAAATACAGAGAAACAAAAAGAAAATCAAAATGATTAAAATCCCACCACCTTCATATTATACCAGAATGTTAACTAATGGTTTTTAATGCCTTCAGACATTTTAAAACATAAGAAAACTGAACCATAGTGAACATTCTCTTTTGTAACCCACGTTTTAAACTTAATTATGTCATGAGCACCTTTCTATGTGGAATATACTTCTACAACATTATTTTTAGCATCTTCATTTTATGCTAATCACAAGGCTCTTTGTGGCACTCTGGCATATTTATTTGTACAGTGCCTTATAGAAGTTATTTTATTTATTTATTTTTTTCTTCACCTGAGGACATTTTTCCATTTTTTGTTCAGATAGAGTGGGAGGGAGAGAGAGGAAGAGAGAGAGAGAGAGAAACATCGACGTGAAAGGGACACATTGAGTGGCTGCCTCCCGCACGACCCAAACAGGGGCCGGGGACAAACTGCAACTGAGGTACGTGCCCTTAGCGGGAACCGAACCCAGGTCTCTCTGGACGCTCTAACCGCTGAGCCAAACCGGCCAGGGCAATATAGAAGTTATTTTAAATTAAGTTACTTTTTTATTATTTTACTCATTGAATGAGTAACATCTGACAATTTTAAGACATCTTTTTTTTTTTTTTTTAATCCTCACCTGAGGATATTTTTCCATTTTATCTTCAGATAGAGTAGAAGGGAGGGAGTGAGAGAGAGAGAGAGAGACAGGGAGAGGCGGGGAGAGAGAGAGAGAGAGACATCGTTGTGAGAGAGACACATTGATCAGTTGCCTCCCACACCACCCCAACAGGGCTGGGGATGGAACTGCAACCAAGGTACACGCTCTTGGCCGGAATTGAACCCAAGACTCTTTAGTCTGCGGGCTGATGCTCTAACCGCTGAGCCAAACCAGCCAGGGTGTAAGACATCTTTTATTCATAAACAGTTGTTTAGAATTTTAAACTACCTGAAACAAAGAAACCTTAATTACTTATCTTTCTGACAATGGAAAACAGGAAAGGGTTTATCTTGTGTTTTGCTGTCTTTCTTTTTTTAAAAAAAATTTTTTCTTTATTGATTTTCTTTATTTTTTTATCCTCACCTGAGGACATTTTTTCATTTTTTGTTCAGACAGAGTGGGAGGGGGAGAGAGGAAGAGAGAGAGAGAGAAACATCGACGTGAAAGGGACACATCGAGTGGCTGCCACCCACACGACCAACCAGGGCTGGGGACAAACCTCAACCGAGGTACATGCCCTTAGCGGGAACCGAACCCGGGTCTCTCCGGACCGCAGGCTGACGCTCTAACCGCTGAGCCAAACCGGCCAGGGCTTTTTTTTTTTTTTTTTATCCTCACCTGAGGACATTTTTTCATTTTTTGAGGACATCTTTATTGATTTTAGAGAGAGAGGAAGGGAGAGGGGGAGAGAGATAGAAACATCGATGAGAGAGAACATCAATTGGCTGCCTCCTGCATGCCCCCTACTGGGGATTTGGCCCACAACCTAGGCATGTGCCCTGACCAGGAATTGAACCGGCGACCTCTTGGTGCATGGGTCGACGCTCAACCACTGAGCCACATCGTCTGGGCTGTTTTGCTGTCTTTCGAAGTTTTCTTTGCTCAGCCTGTCTTCCTGGTCACAGTCTTCTAGATTCTGTGGTTGTATATCTGACCAGTAGAAGTAAACTTTCTTTTTTGACAACTACTACTGTATATGATCTCCACTTGTCCCTCTGGTTAGCTTTATATGCTTTTCTTTTTTTCTTTCCCCTAATAGTGATTCAGACAGGTCTGCTTACACCTCACCCCAGGACATTTTTTGTCCTTTTGACTGCCTTTGTTCAGAGCTAAGTAAATACTTTATTACAAGTTTATGAATACTGTAGGTCTAAAACCAAAGGTTTTAGGTGGGTTTTCTCTTGGGTATGAATTCTAGTCAGCTGGTGATGGCAGCCTAGAGAGCTGTGAGGACAAGAATTCTAAGACCAAGTTTTGAGCCATGTTTGATTATTATTATCAGGCATAAACCCAGGATAGTGGGGTACTGACATGCAAGCCAGATTTCTAGTATTTGTATCCTAGACTGTTACAAGGAAGGAAATCACAGGGACACAGAATAAATGTTGTGAGCAGATTTGAAAATGTTAGCTTTCCTTGTTTTGTTTACTCTCATTCCAGCCAACTTTGGAATAGGATCCTTTTATGGACTTCTAGTCTAGGTAATCCTTATCATAAAATAAATCTTTCAGACATTTTTTCTAAATTTCTAAGTATCTTTTTCCTTTTGTCCCTAGAACCTGTTTATTTTAGGTATCAGAACTCAAACCATCTTGTCCATACTGGGACAAGCTTTTCCTTTTATTACAGTCAATTCCCTCCTGTAGATGTCACTGTAGTGTAGATGTAGGGCTGCTTCAGTGTACTGCCATGGCAGTGCATGCATTTATGCCTTCCTTGCCATTTCCGCTGTCCCATTCATTGTAGGACCTGCTCTTATATCCCAGTCACTTGTATAGGCATCTTTCTCTGTGTCTTCTGAGCTTTGACTCTTTTGCTTCTGTGAATACTTTTTTGATCTGTGTTTCACTAGATTCACAGAATTGATCCTTTGGATTTCATCAGAATTCAAGATGTGAGTTTATTTATGTCCAGAAAACTCTTCTTGTGAATCATTGCTGAGTTAGTTTCAGAGGTTCCTTCTGAACCCAGGGGCCTTACTCAGTGGTTTTCTCTTAGACCTTGGGAGTTCTTGGTATTTCTTGGAACCCTAAGATAATGTAGGGAAAAATGTTAAATATCTACTGTGCTTTAAAATGTACTAATTTTTTTTTATCCTCACCCGAGGACACTTCTCCATTTTTTGTTCAGATAGAGTGGAAGAGAGAGAGAGGAAGAGAGAGAGAGAGAGAGAGAGAGAGAGAGAGAGAGAGAGAGAGAGAGAGAGAAACATCGATGTGAAAGGGACACATCGAGTGGCTGCTTCCTGCATGACCAACCAGGGCCGGGGACAAATTGCAATCGAGGTACATGCCCCTAGCGGGAACCGAACCCGGGTCTCTCTGGACCGCAGGCCAGTGCTCTAACCGCTGAGCCAAACCGGCCAGGGCCTATTTTTTTTAATCCACCAATAAAACAACCCCCAAAACCTTTTCGAATGTTTATCTTCATTTTGCAGATGAAGACATCTCATTCCAGAGAGTAACTGACTTGCTCAGTCGCACAGGTGATGATGGTGTAGCTAAGACATGACCCTAGGCCTTTGACCCTAAGCCCAGTGTTCTTTCCCTTGACCAGGCTCTTTGAACAGTCATCAGTCATCCTAGAAAGGTCCTGACTGGTGATCCTCTTGAGCTCAATTGTGATTGTCAGCTGCTTCAGTCTTTTACGTTGGCCCTGTTGGCTTACCACAGCTACAGGACCTAGCTTCTTTGTCTCCTGGATCCCAAAAGTCTCGCTTAGGAGAAACCTGGAATCCAGCTTTGATGTGTTCCCTTAGCCTGTGAGAAAAGAGGAACACTAGCATTATTGTTAGTAACGACAGTATGGGCAAGGCCCTGTTAGACTTTAAATATGCTGTCTCATTTAATTTTCTTAGTAATCCAGTGAGATTGGTATTATACTTATTTTACAAATGAAGGCACTTAGGTTCAGCCATTTACTGTATGAGAAGTGCTTCTTCAAAGCTAGGCAAACACATTAAATGTGCGTTTAGTAGCCTGGACACCCAGCCTTGGTAATTGTTTATAAATGACCTAGAAGTATCTTTACAGGAAGGCTTAGTAGTTGCCTTAATCGTTTTTAGGATTGCATGCAACATGAGTGAAAAAGTGTGGTCCTGTTAAGCCTAAATTGTAAAAAGAAAAGGAACAAACTAGATTTAAAAACATTTTTAAAAAATCTTTACCCAAGGATAATTTTTCCATTTATTTTTAGAGAGAGTGGAAGGGGAGAGGGGGAAAGAGAGAGTGAGGAACATTGATGTGAGAGAGACAGACACATTGATTGGTTCCCTCCCATACACACCCTGACCAGGGCCAGGGATCGAACCTGTGACCCTTTGGTCCTTGGGCTGATGCTCTAACCACTGAAAACACCAGCCAGGGCCAAACTAGGTTTTTTTTTAATCCTCACCCGAGGATATTTTTTTCCCCTTCTATTTATCTTGAGATAGAGTGGGAGGGAGGGAGGGAGAGCGAGAAACATCGACATGAGAGGGACACATTGACTGGCTGCCTCCCGCACGACCCCGACCAGGGCCTGGAACGAACCACAACCAAGGCATGTGCCCTTGACCGGAATTGAACCCGCGACTCTTCAGTCCTTGGGCCGACACTCTAACCGCTGAGCCAAACCAGCCAGGGCCAAACTAGATTTTTTTTTTTACTGCTCATCTTCCACACCCCATTTCTGACACTGCTAGTTAAACAGACCTAGAGAACCTCCTGTTGGTGCATATCCACGTCCTTGTTACTGACCAGCAGTGCAATGAAGTGATACTAGAAGCCATGGAGAAGGAGATGTATTTTCCACATTAGTAATGGAAACACAAGCCTCCCTCCCAGGGAGCCGTGCATGCTGGGGAGGTTTTACTTGGTATTCAGGGCCTCCTTCCAGTAAGCATCTTTGGATGTATTTCTGGCAACTGCCACTGTCCCTGTGAAAGAGAACAAAGTAGATCAAGTCTCCTTATTTAGACTGGTTTCAAAATATATTTCCCCCTGATTTTTAAAAATGATATTCTACCCATTTCTTATTAACAGATATTATTTGAGCATGTGATCTGTTATTCTTAGGTGATTTGCCAGAGTATGAGTTTCTGTTCCCTGGAGCTAGGCTGCTGATGTCAGTGGCCTGCTTCTTTGGACTTATGTAGATCCCTGTTATTTGGGCTTCTGAATGTTGGCCCTGTCCCTGGGTAGACTGACACTTGAAACCTTGAATACTCTTTCCTTTTTTGTTTGTAGTTCTTGGGCCCCATGATTACGTTCCTTTGTCTATGTGCCTATTTTTAGCTGGGATTTTTTTTGCCAATACCATGACTTTGTCTAGATTCTCAGTCCTAGAGTTTTTCTGTCTAGTTTGTCATTCTTCTGCCCAAACCCTTGGGATTTTTTAAGTGCAGGTGGATATTACTAAGACAGAAGTCATTAAAATGGCTGTTTGATTAAGATCAGTTTCCAAATCTTACATCCAAAATTTTCAGATACTCTTTGTTGATTTTCTGTGTGCTCTTCTTGTCATTCCTTTATGAAGTGCAGGCACTCTAAAAACTTGCTGACTCATTTGTGTATTAGCTAGGATGATATTGCATAGTTTTCATGGATTTAGATATAATTCACTGAATATTTACTGTGTATTTTAGTAACTTCAGCAAGTTGGAGAAAGAGTATTGGTGGAGGTTTAATTTGTTGGGTGTGTGTAGTTCATTTGGAGCTGAAATTCATTGGCTTGGCAGAATTCTTTTAATCACATTGAGAATTGGCCCACCAAAGTAAGGTCCCAGCTGTATGAGTGTGGGCATATGATTTGATTACTAGAAACGGTCAATATTCTTAGTTGTGGACAATGGAATCCACGCTAGCTAGTCTACATAGAAAGAGGTACTCATTAGCATAAAGAATTTTTGCATGTGGAATTTTTGGAAAGGCCAGATGATTAAGCTTGGATCCCACACAATCAGAAATAATGCAACCAGGAGAAATGCTCAATGACACCCAAGGACTGTTTGAGCAGAAGTGCCATAACTGCTGCTGCCTACCACAAAATTAGAGATCAGACAGAAGAACCTCTGCAGCTTCTATTAAGTTCCTGCGGAAAAGCCATATGCCTCTGACTGTGTTTGATATGTATGTGGCTTCCAAATTACAGTGAGTTGCTTTGGTCTTCAAAGTCTTGTACAGGTGTGCCTGTTTGGTAGAAACTGCATCACATGTGGGAACTTAACTGCAAGGGAGTCCAAGAAATACAGTAGCTTTCCAGTCTCTAAGGTGCAGGAAAGCATGCTAGAACCTGGTATTGTGCAAGTTAGTCTGTGTTGTCTGCCATAACAGGTTAAAGGCTGACAATTACAGACAGACCTCATTGGCCAGTAAATTTTTTGAGTCTAGTGCATATGTTAATCTTGGTGTACTACTTATTAGGAACTTAACATGGGAACATGTAACATGAAACAGGGTAATGATATTCTTTTTTTATATTATTCCTCACCCGAGGATACTTTTCCATTTATCATCAGATAGAGTGGGAGGGAGGGAGAGAGACAGAGACAGAGAGACAGAGAGAAACATCAATGTAATAGAGCCACATTGACTGGTTGCCTCCCACACAACCCGACCAGGGCCGGGGACGAACCACAACCGAGGTACATGCCCTTGGCCGGAATCGAACCCGCGACTCTATTGGTCCACAGGTTGACGCTCGCTCTAACCAGTGAACAACCCGGCCAGGGTGGTAATGATATTCTTTTAGATTTTTTTAGATGGTGAATTTTGCCAATGCTGAATTATGTGCTTTATAGATGGTTTTGCATAATCCCCATACATTTACATACTCATTTGTGGAATGTTATAAGTGAGAGCCCCAAGTATGGGCTGCCCCATACTGTACTACTAGCTAGTAATACAAAGGAGAGTGAGACAGTCTATTCAGGAAGCTAACAGACTTAGTGTGGCAGTGTTTTTCAACAGAAATGTGCGTTAAAATTTACCTGTGAAGTTAAATATAAACGTGGCACTCTACACTTATATATCCACTATCTGCCACATAGATCAATCCGCATGAAGTTCCCAAATGAGTAAGATAGAATCCAAGAACCTGCATTTTTAGCAGATTTTCCTGTTGATTTTTTTTTTCTGAAATATTTTTATTCATTTTTTAGAGGGAGAGGAAGGGAGAAAGAGATAGAAACATCGATGTGAAAGAGTAACATCTTTTGGCTGCCTCCAGCACACCCCCTACTGGGGATCGAGCCTGCAACCCAGACATGTGCCCTGACCGGGAATTGAACCAGGACTTCTCAGTCCATGGGATGATGCTCAGTCCACTGAGCCACACCGGCTGAGCTCCTGTTGATTGTTAAGCATTCTCCCTTGGCAAATAACTACTGGTCTGGTGGGTCATTAATTTTGTTTGATTGCTAGAGAAAACTTAGGACTGTGTTTCAATTTGCAAGTTATTTCCCACTTTGTTCACTTGCTTTTTAAAAGTTTTAAAAATGCATGATTGTTTTACAGGGGCAGAGTTACCAGGGCAAGTTATCTCCATGGCCGCTTCTACTCTGGCAACCTTGGCTATCTCTATCACAGGCTATGAATCGAGCACTGAAGACCAGCCCTCAACTCAGCCTGCAGGTGACTGACCTTATGAAGGAATGTCTTCAAAATCATTCTGGAAAATGAAATATATATAGACTATAAAGTTAAGAAAGACACTAGCATTACAAAATGTTACATACTGGTCTTTCATTTTCTCTCTGATTCCTATTTTTACATTTTTTTCCCCCTCTCATCTTTGTTCTCATATTATCACTTTTTTCAAACATTTAATTATTTATCTTCTTAGTTTTCTTATATTGATTCTTCATTCTGTCCCTTTTTAAAAAGTGCTTTTCTTTCTTTTTGTTTTGTTACTTCTCACCTTAATTTTATATTATTTTCCTTTTTCCAGTGCCCCATTTACCTTTGGCCATATTTTCCCCCACTTAATCCTTTTTTTTTTTTTTTTACCCTCACCCGAGGACATTTTTTCATTTTTTGTTCAGACAGAGTGGGAGGGAGAGAGAGGAAGAGAGAGAGAGAGAGAGAGAGAGAGAGAAACATCGACGTGAAAGGGACACATCGAGTGGCTGCCACCTGCACGACCAACCAGGGCCGGGGACAAACTGCAACCGAGGTACATGCCCCTAGCGGGAACCGAACCCGGGTCTCTCCGGACCGCAGGACCGCAGTCCGACGCTCTAACCGCTGAGCCAAACCGGCCAGGGCACCTTTTTTAATTTTCCATTTCTTCTACAACTGTGAATTCTTCTCCACTGTTCTATTTTTTTTTTTTTTTTTTACTCCTCACCTGAGGTTATTTTTCCATTGATTATTTTAGGTAGAGTGAAATCAATGGAGGGAGGGAAGGAGGGGGGGAGGGAGAGAGAGAGAGAGAGAGAGAGAGAGAGAGAGAGAGAGAGAGAGAGAGAGAGAGAAGAACATTGATGTGAGAGAGACACATCGATTGGTTGCCTCCTGCACAGGGATTGATCCTGCAGCCTAGGTACATGCCCTTGATGAGGAATTGAACCCATGACCCTTTGGTCTGTAGGCCGACACTCTAACTGCTGAGCCAAACTGGCTAGGGCCATTGTTGTATTTTGCTTTTTATGTTGCTTTTTGTTGTTGTTGTTCCCTTTCTCCAAATCTTCCTTTTGGCCTTACTTTTTGATCCTCAAGTCATCCATTTCTCTGGCATTTCTTGCTCCTCAAAATTTGCTTTGCATGCCTCATGCTGTTAATATATTGACTGTTTCCCTTAAAACAGACCCCTCTGGTTGTTCTGGGTTCACTGCTCCTGCAGGATCCAGCTGGTAGATTTACATCAGCTTTGAAGTCACACCGTGCTCACACAGAGTTCAGGAATGTGAAAGGCCGCCCTGCCTGTGCCAAGAGGCCCATTAGTGCCAGAGGTTTGGGAGTTTAGGAATACTGTTAGTGAGCTCTTCTTGAAGAACTGACTTTAGAAAAGCCTGGAATGAAGGAGTTGGCTAAGAAAAAGGTGTTTGGGGTAGTAGGACAACCTAATTTTTCTTGCACATTGAATCATGTTTTCAAAGTGGGGAGGGGATAATGTTTTGGTTACGGACTTATTATTCTAAATGTCTGCCACATCCACCAACATGAAGTTTCCAAATTAGAAAGATACTCAGAGAGCAGTCAAACAGAAGCATATTATAACTAACTTGGGCTGTAGCCCCAAACCTCAGGGTAGAATATTAGTTCTGGTGAGGTGCGCTGACTTACCATGGTGCTGGTTATATCAGTAGTAAAAATTTACTTACAGCTAAACATTTAATGTTAAAAGGAACATATGGAAATTATGATATAGCACTCAGAAGTGTAGCTGCCTATGAAAAATTTGAAATAACAGGGAAAGCCTTCTTTAAACAAATATTCAGTGAATGCCTACTGTATGTCAGGTACTATTCTATGTGCTAGAAATTCAGTAGAGGGAGAACAGGACAGACAAGGTCTTAGCTCTCCTGGTGCTGACATTCAGGTGAAGGGGGAAAGTGGACAAGGGTAAGTGGAACATGATACAACTGTGTAAAATTGGAAGGACTGTGGGGCAGATGGAAGCTGGGACTATGGATGTTCTTTTCTCTTTTTTCTAGACTTTCTGAAATATAATATACTTTTGTTATTAACTTTTATTTATGGCAGGCAAAGTTTTAGGATCTTATTCATTTCCATCATCATGGTACATACTAAGTAATATTGGTTTAAGAGTTACAGTATGTGATTTCTGATATATATGGTATGTTGTGTTTTGGTAAAACTAGGAAATAGAAATAATATAACCCTATATTAAAATGTAACAGTGCCTTATGTGAAATAATTTAGAATGATTTCCTTTATTTGAAAATTCCTCACCCCCCCGCAATCTTGTTTTATGTCTCGTTCTAAGAGAAACACATGTTTCAAAGCCCTGGGTTCTTTTTGTAAATGCAGTTCGCTCCATTTTAGGTGAAATGACAATGAAAAGCCACAGTGTGTCAGAAATACGTATACATATAAATGCATCTAATGTAAAGTTATATTAAAGGAGAAAATTTTAAATACAGGAATTCTATATGTTAATGTTTGTTGCTTTATATGGTTTGACTAGTTTTCATGAACTAATTGTAATTCTCAGCTATTTTGTTATATATTTTTCTTTAGTTTCTTTGTGTAAATGCTGTCTATATTAATAAAGATATATGTCATAAAAAGCTTGAACAGTATAGAGTATATAAAGTAAAAATTAAAATTTTCCTGTACCCAACCCTACCCCGACACATTTGATTAATTTCTCTAGATTTAAATACTGTTGGCATTGTAAATTCATCACGTATTTTTCAGTGCATATGCAAACATACGTACAGATCTTATTTTTTTGTTTGTTCAGATAGAGTGGGAGGGAGAGAGAGGAAGAGAGAGAGAGAGAGAGAAACATCGACGTGAAAGGGACACATCGAGTGGCTGCCACCCGCACGACCAACCAGGGCTGGGGACAAACTGCAACCGAGTTACGTGCCCTTAGCGGGAACCGAACCCGGGTCTCTCTGTACCGCAGGCCGACGCTCTAACCGCTGAGCCAAACCGGCCAGGGCTAGATCTTATTTTATTTTATTTTTTTTTATTTTTTTATCCTCACCTGAGGACATTTTTCCATTTTTTATTCAGATAGAGTGGGAGGGAGAGAGAGGAAGAAGAGAGAGAGAGAGAGAGAGAGAGAGAGAGAGAGAGAGAAACATCGACGTGAAAGGGACACATAGAGTGGCTGCCTCCTGCACCACCAACCAGGGCCAGGGACAAATCACAACTGAGGTACACACCCCTAGTGGGAACCGAACCCGGGTCTCTCTGGACCGCAGGCCGATGCTCTAACCGCTGAGTCAAACTGGCCAGGGCCAGATCTTATTTTTTTTTAACCCAGTGTAATCATACTATTAGTACATTTTGAAGGCTTAAAATAGAGTTAGCTTAGCCAGTTACTCTGTATTACTGTGCACTGATGTGGACTAAGATGGTGGGTCATTTATTTCTTTTCCTCTTTAGAAACTGTGGACAAAGGTGAACCCCCTCCCCCATCGTCCTCATCTTCACCTTCCTCCCCTTCGCCCATGCTGGGCAGACAAAGGCCTGAAATCGGAACGTTCCTCAGAAAGAAGAAAACCAGCGACATCTACTTTGTGGCTCTCGTCTGGGCCATCATTGCAGTCCAGCTCTGGTTGAACCTGTGGATTGTGCAGCTGCTGCCGGTGCCGATTGCAGGTGACGGAGAATTAACGTCTTATCGTTGAAAATGTTTTTCTTCTACTTTTGGATTTTAATATTTGGGATAATTTTCCTCTCTTTTTAAATTAAATGATCACATGTTTGCCTTTAAATAAACATTATTTTGGAAATGTATTATGTGATTCCTCTTTAATAGTTCTCTTTTAAGCTCAAAATGTATTAGCCTCTTATAGTTTTTGTGGCTTTACCTAACAGTGCCACATGGAGCTTTGACTGGTTAGCTGTCCATGATTCTGTGGAGGAGAACGTGAACAATCTGGGTTTTGGAGTTGGTGATTGAATTTTGAGAGCTGCTGCTAGAGAAGTGCATTTTAAATTCAACAGAAATGTGGGTTTTGAGAACTATGATATAGGCAAAATCATGACTTTTTCTGTTAGAGAGGAAAGGAGCGGGAGAGAGAGATAGGAACATCAATGAGAGAGAAACATTGATTGGCTGCCTCCTACACTCCCCTTACTGGGTATCAAGCCCACAACCTGGGCATGTGCCCTGACCGGGAATCGAACTGGTGGCCTCCTGGTGCACGGGTCGATTCTCAACCACTGAGCCACACCAGCCGGGCAAAATTATGCTTTTTTTCTTTTTGTTTGACAGAGAATTAAGTTCTGTGTACATATATCATATGTATTATATCAAAATGGAATCATATGGCTTTTCATAAATCATTAAACTAGGTCTTTGTACCTGAATACCATGGTAATTTAAGGCCCACTTCTATTGTGTTGATTCTCTCTCAAGGTGCCTTTTAATCCTGGCAAGAGTAAGGAAGAATTTTCTCTGACTCAGGTGTACTGTAAAAGACTCTTATACTTTCCTGGTTGTTTGGGATTTCTTCTTATTGTAGTCCGTCCTTGCCAGATTTATTAGGTCCTCTTTTATGGGATCCTGCCATTTAGATACTTCCTAAATTTGATTAGTCCTTGTCTGTTTTATCAAAGTTTTTCACTCTTAATTTAAACATAATCTAATTATTGGAATCCTGTTTTCTACCAGGGTCTAAACTTATTGGACCATTTAGCTTCTAGATCATTAGTTTTCAAACGTATTGTTCTCATTAAAGTGTACGGTTAATTAAATAGCTCACCATTTCTTTAAAGATTTGTTATTACCAGAACACTGTATGGTATGTGTCCTTAGGGAACATGAAATACAAGTGGTTGAAGTTTGTATCTGCTTCTTGCATCCTCTAGCAGCACTTCTGTTTGGCAGTTGGAGCAAGGACAGTTGTAATTCAGCAAGTCACGGGGTACATACCACAGCCATGCTTTCTGTAAAGGAATCTATAGAGATGCTTAGTGAGTTGAAATTGCTCTTCTGGATTGTTCCATACTGTTTTGGTTTTGCCAGATGATATCTTTTAATTTCATTTCAAGTACATTTGGAACCCCCTTTTCTGTAAAGTTTATTAGCAGGAGTTACTTTTGTTCTAGTCAGTTCTTTTTTCTTTTTTAGTCTCACCCAAGGAAATGTTTATTGATTTTAGAGAGAAAGGAAGGGAGAGAGAGAGAAAAAAAAATCAATGTGAGAGAAACATCGATTGGTTACCTCCTACACATGTCACAACCAGGGATTGAACCCACCAGGAATCGAACCCACAACCATTTGATGTATGGGACAATGCTCCAACCAACTGAGCCACTTGGCCAGGGCTGTCCCAGTGACTTCTTAACCCTCAGGCCATCATAGGAATTTGACATGGCCTTGGAGAGCAGGCTGTGAACAGAGTGGCCCTCAGAAGGTTTTCTACCTGACCTTATTCTAGAGACTGTAGGAGCTTTCCTAGGACTTCTCTAGAGATTTAAAATGCTAATGAAGGAATCGTTGAATTGATATGTAACACTGAGCTCATGGTTCAAAATAGTAAACTGTGAAGCATTAGAAACCCCTGGAGTTAAGGAAATTATAGTGGTTGGATCAATTATCCAAACTTCAAGGCAAGTAACACTTCCTTCTAGTCCAGCCACCTTCTTAGTTGGTCTTTAACAGGAAGCTTAACCCCTGCTTGAAGGGTTGCCGCACTGCCTAACTGCAGAGGGGCACTTTCATATCGTGGACTGTGAATGGTCCCCACTGAAGGTGTGCAGTGCTCAGCCACAGGGGCCATTTGTAACAGGCTCGCTTGTATCCATCCAGCCTGCTTCTCTACTGAACCCTGGTAACAGATTCAGATGTATAGCGTAACGTCAAGTAAAGAAATAGGAACATAAATGAAAATGTTACCTGCGGTGGTATAAAATCATGATGTGTGTGGAATACCTTTATTTTTCTGGTCACTAAACATTAAAAAATCTAAGGAAAAGAACAAAATTTGGTAATAGCCAAGCAGATTAGGACATGTCAGGGGTTAGTATTCTTTGCCCCAGAAAAGGGGTAAGGTATGAGTATCTTAGATTGTAGTCACTAAAATCTTCATGATCAGAGTATTTTGTGCTTATATAGGCTATAAAATAATCCCTGACTACCTCAGGGATTCAGACTCCACAAAGAAGGTAGTAAGTATATGGGCAAGTGGGGATTGTATGAAAAGTTGTTTGTCCCATTACCATCTATTCGGAATACCTTGAACTTTCTTCCCTCCTCTTCTCCTTTTTAAAAATTGATCTTTAATACTAGCTTTACTGTTTTAGAAAAGTCACATGAAACTAAGGGACCTTTTCCTGTTATAACCTTGTAATCTATGTTTTGTTCATACATGTATTTATCTTCTTTATAGTCTGGATACTCAAAAAGCTTGTTATTCACTTTGGAGTTGTGGACTTCCTGGAGCAACGCTGCCTCGTGTGGTGGCAGGTCGTAGAGCACTTCCTGAAGGAGAGGCAGGGAGCTCTAGCACCGTGGCCGATTATCGGGCTTGGAAAATTCTTGTTAAAAGTTGATAGCAAGGTATTGTATTTTAAGAACTTGGGCTATTTTAATAGAATTTATATATTTCATTGTCTGAAATAATCCATTTCACAGTATTTAGTGTTTTTATGAGAATTGAAATCTAATTCTATGGTGAAATTTAAAGTTTAGAAATATGGTTTATATAAGGACAGGATATATTTAGTTTAAATAATTATAAGGACCAAATTGAAATCCAGAGGGGTTAAGTGACTTGCCTAAAAGTTATATAGCCAGGTAATGGCTCAGTTTAGTGAATACTTTTGGAATAATTCCCATATGTCTGATATTGTGCTAAGTCCTAGGGAAAAACAGATGAGTCACAGAAAACGAGATGCAGAAGCTCTGTTTAGGGAGAGACAGCAGTCCATTAAAATGCAGAGGCAGTGGTTAGATTCAGAGCTTAGTGGTTAAGAGCATGGGCTCTGAATCCAAATTCTGGTTTCAGATCCCAGTTCAGCTACTTACTAGCTGTGTGACCTTGGATGAGTTTCTTAACCTTTCTGTGTCTTTGTTTCCTTATCAATACAGTGAGTATAAGGGCATGTACCTCATAGATTGGTTTGTGAGTATTAATGAGTTAACACGTGTACAGTCCTACGTCAGGGCCTGGTACACAGTAAGCTCTATACAAGTGTTAACTGTTATAATTTGTAGAGGAAAAGTATGTACAGGATATAGTGGTAGTACTGAGCAAAAAAAATGGCTCACTGTTGGTGAGGCAATGGGAGAGGGGCAGATTTGTAGAGGAGGTGATGCCCTGGCAAATTTTGAAGCACAAGTAGGAGTAGACATAGCAAGAACCAAGAACGGCACACGGATGGAGCAGTGCAGAGGCACAGAAGCTTTAACAACGTAAACTCTTGGGGAATGCCAAGAACTGGTCATGGCTGGGATATATGAAATGATGATTAGAGGGAGGTAGGCCTGGAGGATCGGGTGAGACTGGATCAAAAAGGTCTTTTTGTGTGCCATGCTGTGCGAGCTGGACTTCCTGTAACAGGTCTATTCATGACTTAAGGATGAGAAATACTGCTAGGTGAAACCAGCATAGATGTAGATGAAAATAATAACTGCATCACATAAAGGGGGAGAAAGTAAATTTTTTATGCCTGGCTGGTGTGGCTCAGTGGATTGAGCATTGGCCCATGGACTGGGAGGTCCTGGTTCGATTCCCAGTCAGGGCACATGCCTGGGTTGTGGGTTCAATCCCCAGTAGGGGGTGTGCAGGAGGCAGCCAGTTGATGTTTCTATCTCTCTCTCTCCCTGCCTCTCTCTCTCAAAATATCAATAGAAACTTTTTTGAAAAATGAAGTAAATCTTTTAAATGCTTAATAAAATATCTTGGGTCAAAAGATCGGCAGGGGATACATTTTCTTGCATATTGCCTGTCTGTCTTCCAGAAAGTTTGCCCATTTTAATTCCCCACCAGTGCAACATATGAGAATATGTATTTCCTTGAGCCCTTGCCAAGGAGTATTATAGAGTAACAAAAAGGCCTTTTTAGTTTTGTAAAAAGAAGTTTTTTAGTGTTGTTTTAATCTGAAATTTTTAAAAATAAAAATTAGGCTGACCATCCTTCTACATGCTTATTGGCTATTTTTTTAAAAATTTGTCTATTTGTATTCTTACTAATTTTTTCAAATTTTTAAGAAAGAAAGAATCTAAAACTTTGCATAAATGTCAACATATTTATCACATCTTCTTGTCCTCACCCAAGCATATTTTTTCCATTGATTTTTAGAATGGAAGAGAGGAGGAGAGACAGACAGACAGACACACACACACACACACACACACACACACACACAGACACACACACCAGTGTGAAAGAGACACATTGATGGGTTGCTTCCCGCATGTGCCCAGGGTTGGAACCTGCAACCCAGGCACGTGACCCTGACCAGGAGTCAAACCCTTGATCCTTCAGTGCAAGGGCCGGCACTCTAACCACTGAGCCACACCAGCCAGGGCTAAAGAATGTAACTCCTTTTTAAAATTGTTTTTATTGATTTTTTTTGGAGAGAGAAGAAGGAATAGGGATAGAGATAGAAACATCAGTGTGAGGGAGTTACATCTATTGGCTGCCTCCTGCATGCCCCCTACTGGGGATCGAGCCTGCAACCTGGGCATGTGCCCTGACCTGGAGTGGAACTGGGACCTCTCAGTCCATGAGATGACACTCCGTCCACTGAGCTACGCCAGCCGGGCAAGAGTGTAACTCATATTTTCAGTTAATGTCTTTGTCTTTCTCCCGGCAGAAGGGATGGAGACTAAATCCTATTTTCAGCATTCTCATGTACTCGTATTTGGAACCCTTCGTTTAGGAAAACTGTACAGTTGTGTCAGTTGAAGTTCTGGGGCATTAAAAAGTATTTTTTATGGGATAGCCTTGTAAAGATTTGTCATTTTTATTCTAATTTGTTTGCCAATCTGTTCTTCTTAGGGAAGAGAGATAGTAAAATGGATAAAACTAGCATTTTCTGCTATATTCAACAATCAGAATAAATCGTTATCACAAACTGAATATTTGTTTAATTATAATTGATGCCAAAATTATGTTCTGTCTAATATAATAATATAGTTGGGCTGTTGCTTTGGGGAATGAATCTGTTTTTCATGTTTCTGTTAAATTTTAATTGATTGGATGATTGTTTTTGAAATGATGCTTCTACAGGAGATTGTTTGAAGTATGTATCCAAATGTGTTTAGAGTGTATATTAGGGAAAACTGTAAAGAGCAGTTACAGTCACTGATAAAATTATGCTTTTTATTAGCCTTTATACTTTTTATAGCACTAATAATGCCCTAAATCTTACGTTTAATGATTTTGAGATTGTTACATGTTCACTAAGTAGCATTAGGTATTATGGTGCTAAATATTGTGAGGTTTAGATGAAGTAACATTGATGTGAAAAAAAAGCAAGACAGTGTCTTGCTTTTTTGTAGAAAAATGTGTACCTAAAAAAATGGGGTGGAAAAAAATACACCAAATAGTAAGAGAATCTTAGATAGGCCTGCTTTTGACCAGGTGTCCTCTCTTCAATGAGCACTGAAATGTTTCACTCTTTAAAAAATGTGAAATAACTAATACTGCAGAGCTGCAACTACAAAGTTCAATGAAAATGTAATATACAAACATAAATTGGTTTATACAGGGACTAAAAATCCTTTTGGTGCATGATATGTAAAAGAATCTTAATTATTACTCTGGTCTTTGGGATTGGGTGTGGCTATTTAAGGCTATAAGCTTTCAGGTTATTTTATGTATTTTTAATTATTGAATTGCCAGCAAAGCTTGTGGTTATCATCACTGTAATCATTGTATATCTTAAAGGAATACTACATGTACTCGATTTTATAACTTTGTTAATGCACTACAATTTTTTTTCTAGTTTTTCTTTTGTCTGGGATAATTTTGTCCTCATGTCCTCACTGACTTTCCTTTCTTTTCTCTTCATACTGTTATTGCATTCTCTAATGATATTCCACTGTTCTTATCTTTTCTTTCTCACCTTACCCACCCCATACCCCTCCCATCCTCAAGCTCTGGCACTGGCTAAATAAGAAGGTAAATGAACACACGGATGTTGGTTTTTGCTGTTCAGTTCTGTAACTTCTCCCTGTATCTCCGTTCTCACTTTTTCTGTCCGTATGTCAAACTAAGTTTTTGTTATTAAAGTTCTAATTATAAGCTATGGAAGGTCATGAAGCATTGATACTGTCCCAATACAATTTGCTGAAAACCCAAAGCTATTTTATTCAGGATATTGGTGGTATCTCCTTGCTCAAGTGTGTGTAAGAAGTTCTGTCTTGTATTCCCTTTATCCTCGGTGATTTCCATTCCTTTTTAGCTCTGTATTGTGGCTTAGCCTGATACTCTAGACTCTTTTGATGTGTGAGAGCACATAGGCAATAGTTACTGAAAAGGAAAGAGAATCCTCTATTGCTGATTTTTCTATGAGTGACTCTGGAAGTTTTAAAAAGACAAATCTGTGAAATATTTTGTGTAATTCCCTAGACTGGTAATTTTATGTATTGTCCTTTTTTTTTTTTTTTTAAACTAGTATTCCAAAATTTTATTTTTAACTTTAAAAAGACAGAAGTCATGGCCTGTGACATCTAATTTCATGTGTTTCCCAAGATATGGGTTGTGTCTATGGTAAATGATTCACGTAATTGGCTTGGAATTGTTAAGGTACATTTTAATAACTTCAATAAAGCCTAATCCAGATGTATTAGAAGTGCTATACCTCTGACATACAGTTTGTAGGTAGTAGTTCTAGATTTAGTTTTATTAAATCCATAGGACAGATAGCAAGAGGACATCATTTATATGTATTGTGTTTAAACACAATAAGACTCTAAAAATTTTCAGTGGAAATATTGTCACAGGCTTTAAGAAAGATGTGGTACTTCTTGGAAATAGATCAAAATGACACTTCTGTGTAGAGATTAGGATTTCATTCTGTTGAAATAGGAAAGGGGAGACTTTTGACAATGCCTAAAGTTTTAAAATTTGGATTGAAAATAAACAGTGTATAAATATAAACAGACACCACCACCATCATACACACACACACACACACACACACACACACACACGTATGGTTGCATACACCTCTATTTCCTACAAAACTAGTGTAAGTAAATGAGTTTAATCCTTGGCTGATGATAGTGCTGCAAGAGTAAGTCACATTTTCTTATTTTGATCAAAGCAGGTGGTTTAATGTATTTTCCTAATTTGTGTGTGTGTGTGTGTGTGTGTGTGTGTGTGTGTGTATACATACGAAATTTTCCTCAGGAGATGAAAGGAGACCTAAAGTCATTAGGTTTAGTTTGATTCAAAGCTAAATGAGGTAGATTACCTAATTTATGAGCCTGATTTACAGCTGACTAATGAGTGAGATTTAGAAGATTCCTAACAGATCAAGTAGCTTTTTTCTTTTCCTTGCTGATTCCTTGTAGCATAGATAAAGCACTGGTGTAGAGTTGGAGTAAGTGCTTGAAGATCTGAGAGTATGTGCTCCAGGAAAACACACAAATAAGTTCAGGGTCATTTTATTACACTACGTAGGCAAGGTCAGAAAATTGCAGCGTTGGGGATTTAATATTCCAAGCTCAAGTGGGGTGAATTAGGAAACCAAGAGAAGTGAGGGTAAGAGAGAAAATATCTTATGGTTAATTAAGTTACAACCTATTTCTCAAGGCTTAATTGCTTTATTTCTTAATATTGATTATATACACTGAGACTGACCTAGAATTTAATTTAAAAACAGAGCAAAATAAAAACCTACGTTCATGAGAGAATAGAAAACTAAGTAGTGGCATGACATTTTTTAATAGCTTGATAAATAAGGCCAGTGAGTTTAGAAATTAGAGTGTCTTTTGAAATGAACTGTAAATTTACCAACATCTCAAATTTTTACATTTGAAACATTTAGGATGTCATTTAAAAATTTCTCCTCTTTCTTTAGAAAATAAAGTTCAAAAACTAAAATAATTTCTCAGAGCATGCAAGGCAGAGGAAATTTCTAGGGACTGTGGGATTTCCATGAGCAAGGCATTGGTGGCAGGTGGTGTGAGTTCCTTTGCCCAAAGCAGAGCACACTGGACAGGGTCAGCCTCATGGAACAGCACCTCTGGCATTCCTTTAGGATCCCCTCCATCTCCTTCCCCTGCTCCATTGCTTCCTCTGTCTGTTTCTCTATGTCTGAGTTTCTGTTTCCTTGTGAGTCTTGTTCCATTTGCTCTTTCAGGGAATTCTTTTCCTCCATTTAAGTTTTCTATCCATTTTGTCTTTTCTCCTCTTTTGGTCCTCAGTTCTATATACCATCTCCCCTCCCCCCCCCCATTAATTTCTTCTCTTTTCTTGACTTTTTCTATCTCCCTTTATTCTTTTTTTTTAATCCTCGCCCAAGAATGTTTTTTTAAACTGATTTTAGAGAAAGTGAAAAAAGAGAAAGAGAAACATGAATGTGAGAGAGGAACATTGATCGGTTGCCTCCCGTATGCACCCTGGCCGGGAATTGAACCCACAACCTTTTGGTGTATGAGACGATGCTCCTACCGACTGAGTCACCCGGCCAGAGCTTCTCTCTCTCTTTTGCTGTCTCTTTTCGTCCTTAAAAAAAAATCTCATCTTAGCCAGCCATAATGTGAATAGAAACCCCTCCAATTGTTTTAGCTATGTATTGAGCATCCTAAATGATTTATTTACTTCAAATTTTGAATGAAACATCTAACCCTTACTGTTATCCCTTGAATATAAAATTTCATTTAGGTGGCTCTTAGTGTGGATTTTTTCCATCCCTTAGTTATATGGCTAGTGATAGGAAAACTCTACCCTTGTCAAAAAACATAACATTTGATTTTGTAATGTTGATGTACATAATGTGTTTGTGAATATTCCATGTTTTATATATTAAAAATACCAAGACAAATTTATATGTTCATACTTTGTAAAGAAAACATCATTTATGTTTAAAAATACATTTTAAGATACGACTTTTCTAAAAAAAAATTAAGTCTCCCAAGTTATTTTCAGAAGTTATAATTTGTGAGTACAAATCTGGTCTTAATTCTGAAATTATTTATGCTTGCCTATTCAGATATATATTAACTGAGCTTGTACCGTGCATGGGCCATGCACTATTAGGTTTTGGAGAACAAAGAGGAGTAATACAACACTAGCCCTTACTTCAGGAGTTGTCTCAAGAATTAAAACTAGGTGTAGAGTTGGTTTCTGATTGTGAAACTCTTCAGTTTGATTTTAGAACTTACATTCACAATGTGACATCTGACCTTCCATATCTTAGAAACCTGTTTTTTTGTTTTTTTTTAATCTTTGCATTGTCTTCAATGCTTTGGTAGCATGCACTGAAAATTAACTCTTCTGTTTGAAGCTGTAATTGTCAAGATAGAAGATGAACTTTTTATCTGAGTTTATTAGAACATTGATCTCTTAATGACACTATCCTTCATGAGAGATAGGGGATGCAACCTTATGAGCCTTGAGTGGAAAGTAAATGTTTTAGAAGTCAATTTTGTTGTTTTTTAACTACCATTATTTGCTTTTGGATGTTTAACTCACTGTTTGGAGAGCTAAGTTAAGAATAACTTACTCGGCAATACTGTGGCTCATGTTGGTGTTGAGGGGTGCAGTGTGCTATTTCAGCAGTTACCAGTCTAATTGGTTGTATTTTTGAAATGTTAAATAGCTTTGCATGGCAGGAATTCTACAAATCTGTCAGAATGATATATTCTGAAAATAAATTTGTTTTTATATGTAGAGTTATTTGTGGTTGTGAAAAAGGAGAGAAGTTATACTCAGAATAAAATATCAAATAGCATTTAGGGAGAGCATAATTTTAATTATTGATTAAGGAATAACTACTACATTAATGATTATTTCTTATTTGCAGTCAATTATAATTTATCAAAAAGCTTATGTTTTAAAAAGAATAGAAATTTCCAGTAGAATATCAGATTTTAAAATTATTTTATTGTGAATTATTTTAAATATTAACAGATGTAAAGAACACCCATGTGCCTACCCTCCAGTCTGATAAAACATTACTTACATATTAAAGGCCATTTGTATCCCTCCCTGATCCGCTTCCCACCCAGAGTAACTAGTGTTCTGAAACTGGTATTTATCGTTACCTTAATATTAGATTTTTATTATTACTGTTTTTGTAACCCTAATTACATCAAAAGGAAAATATATTGAAAGTAACTCCTATTTTAATCTGTTCCTGTTTTATCTATATATAATTCAGGGCATACCTGTTTTATAAAAGGCATACTTTTTCAAATGTCATCTATATTTGCTAATTGACAGTAAAATTTCATACAATTTGAGGTCAGCTAATGAATTGTCATTGTTTTGTTTAGAATATTTACCAGATTATAAATTATAATTTGAAATGTAAATATACCACAGTATGGGATATGGGAATTCAATCATAATTATTAGGTTCAAATTGACTGCTTTTATTATTACTTATTTATTTATTGTTAATTCTCACACAAGGATAACTTTACATTGATTTTAAGGGAGGGAGGGAGAAAGAGAGAGAAACATCAATGAGAGAGAGACACATTGATTGGTTGCCTCCCTCATGATCCTGACTGAGGATCGAACCTACAACTCAGGTACATGCCCTTGGCTGGAATTAAACCCGAGACCCTTTGGCCTTCAGGCTGACATTCTAACCACTGAGCCAAACTGGCTAGGGCTTGACTACTTTTTTAAAGATATGACAACAATATATTCTTTATATAATAGCAGTAATTAGTACTTAGTTTTATAAAGTTGCTTACAGCTTTCACTGCTTTAGTCATTATTGCATAGATTGCTTTACAGTGTTGAATATCCTATTTTGTCTTTTGGAATGCATATGTGTTTTTATTGAATTGTACTTGACAGAAAAAGTAATTCTCTTTTTTATCTCTGTGCAGATGATCATCTGGTTGGAGAAGATGTTAGACAAAATAATTAGCATTTTCATCATATTTTTGTTAGTGATAGGAACCCTTCTTTTAGCCCTACTCCTGACTGCAAAGGTAGAGTACAATAATTCTTGTTACCATTAATAAACCTTGAATTGTTAGAATTGTAATATGAATAAGAAGCTGGTAGAAACAGTATGGAAAATGTTACTTTGCTTGTATATGTATAACAGCTAAAACATTTATAATTTTTGTATTACTAGTTTTGCCATGAATTTGCCTAGTATATTTTTTATCCGCATTTTTATTTTATTATTATCAAAATCTTCGGAGGTAAATGCAGATGAAAAATATTGAGATACAGAGGAACAATTGGCTGCTTCTGTCTAATCTGGCTTTATGACTTCTAATCTAGTTAGCACAATGTTTACAAGGTCAAAATTTTTTGACTAACTCCTTCTCTTCTTGTTTCATTGGTGTTTGTGCTGATATACCATAGGATTCTCACTCTCCAAGTCCTTCCAGCTTACATTTCCTCTCCCCCTTATTTGTTCAGATTACTGTAACAGAATACCATAGACTAGGTAGCTTGAACAACCAATATTTATTTCTCACAGTTCTGGAGGCAGAAGTATGGTTGAGTTCTTGGTGAAGGTCCTCTTCCTAGTTTACAGGTGTCTGTCTTCTCTTTGTATCCTTACCTGGTAGAGAGAAAGATCATCACTCTCCTGTGCTCTTATAAGGGCACTAACCCTATTCATGACCTAATTACTTCCTAGAGGCCCTACCTTGACTACTTTCTTTTGTATCCACATCCAATTTCTTAGAGAGTCCATTTTGGCTCCATCTTCCCAATATACCGTAGGATAATAGCAGAGTGAGGATATCAGGTAATTGCTTCCCACAGAAAGCAAGAATAAAATGGTATAAAAAAATTTTTAAAAACACCATATCAGGGCATTGGAAAATGATCAGTTAGGCAACAACTTGAGGAGTATTTGCTCATTAAAAACTGCTACTGCGCCTGGTAAAAACAGGTAGTTTGTGGCTTTCTTGCTGGAGTTATTCTCATCCTGCCTATTTAGGCAGCAAAAACTTGCAATTTTTCCTGTGGGAAGTGATGGACGTGATTTGGGGCTGACAACAGAGCAGCTGTAAATTAAAGGGGGAGATTCTAGAAGCAGGAAAGCCATAGATGGGCTGAAAGTAATAAACCACAGGTCTTAGACTGATTGTTAAACTATGCATGTGTATGGGAGACCCCCAAGGAGATCTGTGAATGTTGAAAGCCTGGGGAGATTTGCAAATTTGTGCCTTTGATTGCATTTCTCAACTTTCACACATCTTAGGTTGCAGAGGAGGAAGCTTTCTTCTGTGAAGGGTCTGAGCATAATGTCTGTGAAAATCATTTGCTGACTGCTAAGCTATGCAGGTTCAGGGAAAATCCTTAGGGAGCAGGCTTCAAAATAAATTGATAAATGAATAAATAAAAAGCACTGAGCAGAGACATCAGTGGCAGGAAAGATACATTTTTGTTTTTTTAGTTTGAGTACAGTTAAGTTAGCTGCTTACTGAAACAAAGTAACAGCTCTCAGAAGAATAAAACAGAATCCAGAGTTGCTACATTTTTTTACTGTCCAATTTTTGTCTATCTATCTATGATCTATCTGTCTATCTATCTATCTATCTATCTATCTATCTATATCTTCATAACACAAAGAAGAAAAAAATGGAAATGTAATGAACGACACTGGTGTGAAGTTCCTATAAATACTTTACTGAAAGTAAGTCAATATTAACTTGAAGTAGATTGTGATAAATTAAAGGTGTGATAAGTTTGAGATAAATAACAACCACTAAATAGCCCAAATTTTAGGGGCACTAAAATGGTATACATTATTAAATGTGAGGCAGCTAAACAGTCAAAGGGTAGAGATTTTCAAACTGGATATAAAAAAGCAATATCCAACTAAATGGTATCTATAAGAGACACAGTTTAAATTCAAAGACATTGAAAGATTTGATAGTAAAAGGATTTAAAAAAGATATAGCATGCAAACTATAAACATAAGAGATGTGGTGTGATTATATTAATATCAGACAACAATGAAAAAAAATATTACTAGGGACAAGGACTTTTCATAATGATAAAAGAATTAGTACTGCAGTAAGATAACAATTATGAATGTGTATATTCTAACAGTAGAGCTCTAAAATACATGAAGCAAAATATTTAGAATTAGAAGGAGAAATAGACAAATCAAAGATTATACTGAGGGATTGACTAATACTCCTCTCGCAATAATTGAGAAAATAAGTAGATAGAAAATTAGTAAGGATATAAAAGCCTTGAAAAACGCTCAACTTGACTTGACAGTAGCAGAACCATGTTATTTTGAAGTAAATATGGAATAGTCACCAGGATAAACCATATGCTCAATATGCTTAACAAATTAAGTGAAATAAAATCATATAAGCCTGTTCTCTGACATTGGCTTGTTCCTTTTTTTATCTCCCTCATTTTGCTGATTATTGGGCAAGGTAAATTTGGAGCAGTTTCAGTTGACTTTTTTTTTTTTTTTTATTACTCAGAAACCTTACTCAGTTGCTTATGCTTACCTGTGTATCTTGCATTCCATTATAATTCTTTAAGCTCATGTGGTGTTGATGCTGCTTACACACACACACACACTCACACATTATATGTATATACATATACTTACACTATACACACATATGTGAACTAAATATATTTATATATTATTGTGTATATGTGTATTTGTATGTGTCTATTTACATATTTTTTCCTTAAGTAAAATTGTTGAGCTTCTTTTTTTTTTTTTGAGTTAGACCAACAGCTTTATTTAAAGATGAGGGCAGCGGAGCACCCCCTACCCCACGCCTGGCGGCGTTGGCCTCAGGCTTGGGGCATGCGGGTGTTCTGTGGGCAGAAAAACGGGGTCAGGTATCTGACACCATAGCACACGAGTGGCAGCACCGTGGCGAGTGTCGGGGCCTGGGTTTCACCTCCCCACATCAAGTGGGCAGTGAGCTGAGGCCCCCGGTGGCTCTGGGCGCTGAATCTCACCCATGGCCACGGCCAAAGCCGCAGGTGATTTTCAACCAATGCCGATTGAGCTTCTTGAAGATAGGCACCTATTATGTGCGTTTTATTTCCCATAGTGTGTGTCTTAGAATATCATGTATAGCAGCTATTCAGTGCAGGTTTCTAAATTAATTGCAACTAAGATGTATAATTATTTGACTCTAAAATATTGCTCCAATAATAGTGTAGAGAAATAAATTTTAAGTTGGGTTTTTTATTGAGATTCTTTTCTCTCCTTCTCTGTGATGCAGGTACATCAAGAGAGTGTACACATGATAGAAGTCACAAGCAGTTTGATTAATGAAACTCTAGCAAATCACCCTGAGTGGGCAAAGTAAGAATATTCTTTTACAATGACAAAAATAGAGTTAGATGACGTAGGTTCGGTATCTGTTTGCTTGAAGTGGCCTTCATTGATGCAGCTGCCTTGGAAGAGAAAAGATAGAGTTTGCCAAAGCTTTGATGAAGGTTGTCATTTTTGCATAAGAATTGCATGTAATATGGGAGAGGGGGTGGTGGGAAAGTGCTTAAGATTTTGGAAACAATTTATAGTAAATAATACTTTATATTTGAATTGAGATTTACAGTTCACAGTGTGTTTATAATTTACAAAGTACTTTCACCTACGTTGTGACTTGTCTTCCTCACAGTGACTGTAGTAGGTTGAAGAGATTATCCCCATTTTACAGATGAGGAAACAGGATCAAAGGTTAAGGAACTGGAATAATAGTCTACCCGTGGCTGAGTCAGCACTCATACCCAGTGTTTCTGATCAAGTATCAGTCCATGTATGAGGGTTTTCTTTATTTTATTTTATTTTATTTTATTTTATTTTATTTTATTTTATTTTATTTTATTTTATTTTATTTTATTTATTTTTTAAATATAGTTTTATTGATTTTTTAGAGAGAGTGGAAGGGAGAGAGAGAGAGAGATAAAAACATTGATGTGAGAGAGAAACATCAATCGACTACCTCTCGAATGCCCCCTACTGGGGATCGAGCCTGCAACCCAGGCATGTGCCCTGACCCAGGACCAGGACCTCACAAGTCCATGGGACGACGCTCAATCCACTGAGCCACACTGGCTGAAATATAGAAGAGTTTTAAAAAACTGTTTAGACTTTGGTGATTCATGGAAGGTCTGATTCTTTTGCAGCAGATTAGTGGGGATGAATATGAATAAATAGTAATGGTTTCTTGTATGTCTCAAGTGTGCAGTAAATTCCTGTCCTAAAGAAGGCAGTTGACTTTGTGAGACATTCTGTGGACATTTCTAGAGGGGACACAGTTAAGAATTGATCAGATATATTTTCTTCCAATATGGTGCACATTTTATATGTCCTGTGTAGGTGTTCTGACTTCCTGTACATGTGCTTGGTGAGCTGGCAGATAAGTTAGACTAAGGACAGGGACATCCTAGCAGAGGTTCAAAGGAAATGCCGTCAGAGCACATCTTAATTCTTGTTTTAGACAATTCTATTGGTCTGGAACCCACTTTCTACTTTCTACTGAATAGAAAGTATATAGAAACTTGAGGGGTCACATGGTATGTTGGAAAGTTCCCTTTACTTCTATATAATTCTTGGGGCTGTTCTCGTGGAAGGTGATATTGTGATAAAGGTTAACTTTTACCCAGGAAGGTGAAGCTAGGTCAGTCCAAATTGTAGGAACTTGGTTTCTAGGAGAATTAGTGATTGGCTGAGGGTGACTGTCTTAAGGAAGGAGCTCAACACAGAGGCTGTGGTTGGTGTATGATCAAGGCTCATCCCAGCTGGTCCCAGCCAAGGTTGCTCAGGTGTTTCTGGCCCCATGTCTCCTAGAGGACACTTGTTGCAAGGAGGTCTAGACTGAACTAAGGCCTTTGACTTGGCCTCATGCCAGCTCCTCTTATCTGTTGCTCTTAAGATACCTGCATGAGTATGTTGGTGGAGTGTTTTCACTGAAGCCAGCAAGATTTATTATCAGGCTTCAATAGACGTTTGTTAGTCATTAAGGCTCTGTCTGGATGCCTCTGCGAATCCTCACACTTTTGAATATCCCTACAGGATATAATTTTTCCCATAAAAATATATTACCATATAATTGAAAATATTTAGCAGTCCCTTCAAACCACTTTTGAATCTATAAATACTAGAGTAATTTAAAAGCTAAAAGCTTTTAAGTCACATCTCTTTAGAGATCCACATTTCCTGTTCATATTTTTATATTGTAAGATCATTTCACTTATAAGTATTTCTGAAGTTTTGTCTTACTTGCTGAGAAATACTTGAACTGACTGAGAATTTGCCAAAAGCTTCACAAGTATTTTGTTTATGTGGAGTGTATGATGAACTGGTTAAAGATTTGAACCAATTTGTGAATGTGAACATCTCTAGTATACAGCATTGTGAGGAGCAATTAAGAGAATATATGAAAATAGTTTTTCCTTTGGAAAGCATGGGTCATATGTCATGTATTATTGATCAATGCAAATGCCTGTTTAGTTGACAGGAAAATGAGGAGTCCACCTTGCACTACTGCACAAGGGGTCAAGTTTGTAGACCCCAATTCTTGTACAGATGGAACTTTGCTCAGGAGTTCCTCACATCTTAAAGAAAAAAATCTTCCATGAACAGAAAATTGAAAACAGTAATCCACCCTCTCAATTTTTTTATATTCCTCAGTTCTCCAGTTCCTTAGATCAGCGGTCCTCAAATGTTAGTGTGCACCAGAATCCCCTTTAGGGCTTGTCTAGGTACAGATTGCTGGGCTCTAGCCCCAGTTTCTTTTTCAGTTGGTCTGGGTTTGGGCCAGGTTTCTAAGCAGTTCTGATGCTGCAGGTCCATGTGCCACAGTTGGCAACCACTACTGTCTGTCCCAGGTGCTGACCATCAGCGTCCCAGAACCACTTCCTCTGGTGCTGTGTGAATAAGGCAGGTGACCCAGGACTCGAGGGACAGAGAAACCTGGCAGAGCAAAATGACAGAGAGGTTTTGGGGAAAGTGGATCTAAAAGATAAGGAAAGCTTGAAAAGACATCCCAATTATTAGAATTAGGCCAAGAAGGCCTAGAAGTCAAGGATTCCTATGTGCGATTCATCTGTATCTCTGTGTTGACTGATCAACAGTTTGTCAGTTTTTGATTGTTTAAATACATAGAGTTCAAAAAGTTATGGGTGCAGTATGCTAAAAGTGTATTAGTTTTTCATTTTCTTCCTTTCTTTATTTTAAATTAGTTGGCTTCCTGAGGCTCAGGTAGTCCAAAGAGCCCTCAATTCTGCGGCTAACAATGTGTATCAGTATGGACGAGAATGGATAACCCACAAGGTAAGGGAAGAGCCTCTCTTTGTGGCTTTCTCTTTGCAGGGTCTTTATTGGTAGTGATTTCTTGATTTGATAAAGCATAAATGGAGATTGTGTTTAGAATAATTTCCATTTGGATATAGGCTTACATCTACAAGTCAACAAGCAACATATAATGAAATTAAACCTTCTGCACGATCATACTGAATAGTGCTAGCAGCCTAAAAAAGTTTAGAAGTTGGCCATTTGCTTCTTGTTCAAGATAGATCTGATTCATTATTTGTGCATTAGGAAAGAATGATCACTAAGCTTGGTGTTCAAATAAGGTCTTGTTGGGGGGTAAACGTATTAGGGCATATTAACTTTTATTACCTCCTGGTAGCTGTGCTTTGCAGTTTCCGATTTGTTTCATTTAATCTTTCCAAAAAAGCTGCAATAGTCTGAATTATTTTGCCTGCTTACAAAGAAACAAACTCAGTAAGGCTAGGTAAATTCCCAGTAGTCAAGTATTAAATTGCAGAGCTTGTTTTCAAACTGAAGACGGACTCCAAATCTCTTGCTCTTTCTGTTGTCATATGCTAGAGGTATGTGCCTCGAACTGACTTAAGTGCTTTCACGTGGCATTTGAGGTAGACCTTGAAAGAATGATAAGTCTTAGATGAATAAAGAGAAGGAAGAGTATATTTTAAGAGTAGGTATTTATGTGAACCAAAATGTAGAAGCAAGAGTGTGCTTGAGAAGATGAATGAGCTTGACTGAAACTTTATAAAGGGGAGATGGAAGAGGAAAAGACACCATTGTGTTGCTGTTAAGGATCAGATTCCATGATGTGGATTTGGGATTTTCCTCCCCCCCCCTCGTATAGCCTGTGGGAATGAAGGTAATTTGAAAGTTTTTTTTTTTAATCAGTTCTTAGAGAGGAAAAGAGAGAGACACACACACACACACACACACACACACACACACACACACAGAGACAGAGAACACCTGTGTGAGTGGCAAACATCTGTCTGTTGCCTCCTGCACACCCTCTACCTGGGATTGAGCCCCCAACCCGGGCTTGTGCCCTGACCGGGAATTGAACCAGCAACCCTTCAGTGCATGGGACGACATCCAGCCAACTGAGCCACACTGGCCAGGGCTGAAGTTTTAATATATTGAAGTAATTAGGATCATTTAGGGACTTGACAAAATTGGTTGGAGTGAGACATGTGCCCAGAAATAAAGGATTAGTATGTGAATCTGTGTTCAAAAGACAAAGTCTCAAAATAAAAAAGGTATCTTGAAAATTATACGGCACACATGTGTATAGACCTACTAATCTAAGGATGGAATTGTGGTCAAGTTAAGAGTTCAGACAGAGATAGGTATTATTGATTTTCTTGGGTCCATAGCAGATAATCTAATCAACGGTCACATGGAAGTCTTTGAAAAATATTTATTGAAAAATGAAAGATAAGTATACGGATATAGCTCTCAGAACCATCACAGAAGGAAGATCCAGCTATTGCAGAAGGCTTTTAGCCTTCTAGAAATATTTTGGCAGAGTTACTCTGCTGAAACCATGGTGTTTAGGCCTAATTTATTTATTTGGGAGAGATATTTATTCTGGAATTCTCAACTATTTGGGAAAAGGACAAAAAAGGGAATTTGAGTAGCTGACAAAATGTGACTTAGATTTTAGAGGAGTAAATTTCAAATTATTCAGAGAAAAGATAAGTTTGAAACCTTTGGCTCAAGATTCTAAAAGGGAAGACAGTTGAAAAGAGATGGGTATTGCTGACAAAATATTTGTGATCCTGACTTAGAAGACACAGGGATAATATCTAAAAGCAACTGTTGAATGTCCATCAGCTGATGCATGGATAAATAAAATGTGATATATCCACGTAATTTGGCCATAAAAAGGAATGAAGTACTGATACCTTCTGTAACATGGATGGACCTTGAAAACATGATGCTAAGTAAAAGAAGCAGTCATAAAAGACCACATATGTATGATTCCATTTATATGAAATGTACAGAAGAGGCGTATCTAGAGTAGTGGTTTCTAGGGGCAGAGAGTTTGGAGAGAAATGTGGGAGTGATTGCTAATGAGTATGGAGTTTTCTTTTGGGGTGATGAAAATGTTCCCAAATTGATTGTGGTAAGGGTTGCATAACTCTGAATATACTAAAAAACTATTGAATTGTACACTTAAATGAGTACATTGTAAGGTGTGTGAATTATATCTCAACAGTTGTTTTTGAAAAAAGATCCGTTGAAATTGCATGGGTAGCTTTCTAATAAGCTCAGAACGCATGCAGCTAAGAATCATGTTAGAATTGAGTCCTAAGAGCTGAAGTCTAGTAAGGGCTGAAGCTAGAAAAAAAGGCCATGCTCAGAAAAGGAAAAGAGGTTTTTAGGGTGCATTTAGGTTTGAACAGAGAAGGTTCCTGTCTGTCTGCCCCCAGCCTGCTTTGTCAACCATATCTCCTGTGTCCCCTGTGCATTGTCAGGCTTCTACTCACCATTGGCTGTTTTCTCAACATCCAGTGTACTTTCTTCACTCAACATCCTTGCTTGAACTATCCTTTCTACTTGGTTTGCCCATTCTAAAATGTGTACTTGGAGGTGCTGCCCTGAGACAGCGAGAGAATAAGTACTGTGTTTGCTCTGTCCCTTCTCCCATGACTAGAATGAGGAAGATGACAGCTAGTTCACAGACATGCTAGGCACTGTTCTGAGTACTAGGGGGAAGGCAGCAAACTAGGAAGTTACCACTCTCCTGGAGCTTACACTCGGTGAGAGATGACAAACATTAAACATGTAAACAAGTATTCCAGATCAGCGTAAACAGGGTGAACATAGTGATGGGAGTGACTCAGAGTGCTGCTTTAGCTAGGATGGCCAGAGACCGCCTCTGAGGTGATGTTTCACTAAGACTTGAATGCTGAGAAGAATGCAATTTGTGAAGGTCTGGAAAAATGATATTTCAGGCTGAGGGATAGCAAATTCAGTCTCTGAGATGGGAACAAGCTTGGTTGAAGGAAAAAGGAAGGAAGGCCAGTGTGGCTGGAATAGGGAATGTGGTGATGGGACAAGCCATTTTAGTTACAAAGTAAACATTTTATGGATTTAAAACAGAAAGGGATATGACCTGATTTAGGATATTGAAAGCTCCTTTTGGCTGGTTTATGGAGAAGGTGGCAAGATTGGAGAAGGCAAGGAGACCAGTTAAAAGATTATTATTCCAGCCCTGGCTCGTTTTGTTTAGTGGTTAGAGCATCCGCCTGTGGACTGAAGGGTTGTGGGTTCGATTCCGATCAAAGGCACATATCTGGGTTGCACGTTCAATCTCCCGCCCCAGTTGGGGTCATGTGGGAGGCAACTAATCGATGTGTCTCTCTCACGTTGATGTTTCTCTCCCTCCCTCCCTCCCTTCCACTCTCTCTAACAAGTCAATGGAAAAATATCCCCGGGTGAGGAGTGACAACAACAAAAAAGATTGTTATTCCAGTAGTCCCGGTGAGATGTTGATGATTTGGACAAGGATTGTGGAAGTGGAGACTGAGATGAATGATCATACTTGGGACATTTTTTAGGTTGTTCTGACCTCAAAAATCCATGTGGAATTACTCATGGAGTGAAAGGGAAGGAAGATTTTGGTTTGCCAAACTAGAAGGGTAGCTGTGCCACTTACTGAGATGGAAGAACTTTGAGGTGGTAGTGGGGTATAGGTGTTGTGGAGAGACCAGTAATTCTGCTTGGGGCGTATTAAGTTTGAGATACCTACTAGATATTTAAGCAGAGGTATCACAGAAGGCAATTGAACATACACAGCTGGAGCCCAGAAGAAAGATCTGGGCTATAGATGGAGGTCTGTGTATCATCAGCTGGTACTCATAGCATTGGGTAAGGTGGCCTGCATTTAGTTCTCTAGGGCTGCCATACCAAAGTACTGAGGACTGGGTGGCTTTAAGATAGAACTTTTTCTTAGAATTCTAGAGGCTAGAAGGCCAGCATCAAGGTGTCGGCAGGATTGGTTTCTTCTGAGGCCTCCTTCCTAGGCTTGTAGATGTCCTGTGTCTTCACATGGTCTTCCCTCTGAGTATGTCTGTGTCATAATCTTTTTCTTTCTTCAATAAGGACACCAGTCATGTTGGATGAGGACTCACCCTAATAACATTATTTTATCTTATTTACTTCTTTAAAGACCCAATCTCTAAATAATCACAGTCTAGGGTACTGGGGGTTAGGACTTCAACACATGAATATTGGGAGGGGGACACAGTTCAGCCCATAATAATGGTCTAAAGGAGAGAGTATCGATGGAAGGATCAAGGATAGACACCTGGAGCACTTAAGGTTCTCAAGGGCAACAAAGACTGAGGAGGAGGAGGAGTCTGCGGGGTGGGAGGAGAACCACATTGTGTGTGTCACAGGGTCCTGGAGAAGAAAATGTTTCAAGAAAGACTAGGTTAGCTGTGGCAGATACTGCCGAGGCTTTGCCTTAAGTCAGTGCTCAAATGGCATTTTGACTGCCCTTAATGCTTTATTGTTTTTCATATGCAGAGAGCATGTCATATATCACCAAGTATGTATGCGTTAGTGATTCTTTTAAGAGCAGTGATCCGTTCTTTAGACTCATGCTCTCTGGCCTAGCCTTCCAGTTTTATAACATGCTGAACTCTCCTTTATTATTACAGTTGTTGTATTTTAACCATTTCCTGTTGTGCTAGGAGTGAGACTGCTAAAGGAGATGTCTGTTGGAAATGGTGCTTTATTGCAATGAAGGCCACTGTGCAGACCGTCTAGAAAAGAGGCTGTCAGTGACCTAAATTCTAGGCCTCTTCTGGTTAAAAGGAAATTTCAGAAGCTGATAGGAAAATGACAGAAAGAATTGGCCATAGTTGACAGTCATAATATATAAAAGACAAATTTAAAGAAACTGAAGGAAGTTAGACTAGGATAATTGTGATTTTTAATTATTTGGGGTAATTTGCTCTATTAGGTGTTCTTTCTTCATAGGTTATATAGGCTGAGTTAAAAGTTGAAACTTTTAATTCCAACTCTGCCGCTTGTCTGCATGGCCCTGGGACTGTCATAGATTCTTTCTAAATCTAGTTTCTCAAAAGAACAAAGGGATGACAAAACTATTTTCTATCTAACTCATGGAGTTGTAAAGATCACATAATGTAGGTGAAAGTCCTTTGTAAATTGTAAAATGCAATGAAAAGATAATGGCTTTGATACTCACTGATTTGTGTTTGTTTTATGATTAAATCAAATAAATATAAAGGAAAACATTGGGCAGATATATTTGCATCAAACATGTGTAAGAACTGGTTTAAATATCTATAAGGCCGGCATCAAGTGGACGAAAGGTATGAGTAGACCACATAAAGAGAAATACACATAGAAAACTAAAACAGAAAAGGGTCATTCTCGTCACTAAAGAGGAAAAGTATAAATAATTAGTTACCATTTCACATCTATTAAATTATTTAAAAATTTATCAGTTATCCATAAGGCTTTGGGAAAATTGGTTCATTTATACAATATTGGAAAATAGTAATTGGTACGATCCTTATAGAAGACAATTTAATGCTGCATAGTAAGAACCATTAGAAATGCTCATTGCCTTTGATTCCTGCACATTTATCTTACTTTTAGAAATGTGGAAAATATTGTGTTTAAGGATGTTCATTGCAGTGTTACTTGTGACATGAAAAATTGGAGACCATCTATATGTCCTGTGATTTGATGATGATTAAATAATATCAAAACTTAATGAACGAATATGAAACCATTAAAAGTAAAGGTGAAGGTTAGTGATGCAGCCTAAATATGAAATGTTTATGATATAAAAGAAAATACAGAATTCTAAATTATGTTTATGTAAACAAGGCAGAAAGTTGCAAAGAAAATGAGGTGGCTAATTTTATTAAGGCAAGTGAGGCTACACATCAGTAATTTTTCTTTTAAAAGTATCTTTAATATTACCATATGGTTGTTGTTTTTTTTAATCTTCGCCCGAGGATATTTTTCCGTTGATTTTTAGATAAAGTAGAAAGGGGCGGGGGGGGGGGAGAAACATCAACGTGAGAGAGATACATCAATTGGTTGCCTCCCCACACGACCCCAACTTGGGGGCTGAGGATTGAACCTGCAACCCAGGTACTTGTACCTTTCCTGGGAATTGAACCCGTGACCCTTTGGTCTGCGGGCTGACGCTCTAACTGCTGAGCCAAACAAGCTAGGGCATATGGTTTTAATAATACATAAGATGTAGGATAAGATATTATAATGAATTATCTTACTGTGTCTCAAATGTACTCGATTCCCACACATCCTGAAGCCAGTCTGATCAGTCATAACTCTTGAGACCTGACATCTCTCAGCAAACTAACATAAGTATTTGCGTTTATAGCTAAGGTTCTAAAATGTCAAAGTTCTGTGGCAATTCCTAGTAATAGTGATAAATGTAACATGAGACTTCTGTATAATGGGTGGGCACTGGGGTCATGTGGAAAGATTTTTCTCTGGGCAGATATGATCAGAGAAGTCTGTAGTCATGGCTCTATTTGTTCCATTCTTTTACAGCCCAAAGTAGCTCTCCTTGAGATCTAAGGATAAAGGAATGAAAAAAGAAGCAAAAAATGAGAGAGAGGAAATTTACTGGGAATATAGAGGAACATAGTTTATGAAAAGAACATAATGTGGCTAGAGGCAATTAAATAGTCTGGGACATTTCAGTTTGATTTGGAACAAATGTAAAGACCCAGCGTGTATTCATTTCACTGGGTTATTGCCTGAAATATTAAACCAGATTATATCTGTATTTCTTCCAGCTTCATAAAATTCTTGGAGATAAGGTGAACAATACCGCTGTGATTGAAAAACAGGTACTAGAACTTTGGGACAGACTGTATCATTCTTGGTTCGTAAAGGTAAGTTATTTCTATGGATTTCAACTGTCAACTAATAAAGTCCTTTTATTTTGTAGACCCAGTGATCAGACTGGAATTTCATTTATTGAAATTTTTGAGCTGCAGGGTCTTAAACCTTAGGTCACTAAAAGTCAGAGTGATTAATGGTTCATCTCCATGGCAGAATTCACCACTCCCTCTGGTGTATCAGTATTCCATCTTCTGTTCGTCATCATCCGCAGCATTTCATTGTCTAGACCAGCTCTGTGCAGGAGAAATGTAATGCAAGCCACCTAATGTTAATTTTTCTAGTGGCCCCATTACAAAAGCAAATGTAAACAGGTGAAATTGTCTGTTCATATCTCTTTCAAATCTAGTTATTTCTACCAATGTAATTTTCTTCCAGATAGACAAGTTAGATTCCCCTTGTTTCTTTTTCATATTCTTTTCCCTCTATTTTATTGAGATGTAATTGACACATAACATTGTATTAGTTTTAGGTGAACTTTTTCATATTCTTCTCTCCCCTGTGCTCTCTTTATATTGTGCAGAAGGTTAATAAGGGAGTCAAGGAAAGGAGGAAAAAAACAAAAATGAGAGACCAGGAAAAAGGTAGAGGGATTAAAAAGGAGGGGGGAGAAATGAAAGTAAATGCTGTGTTTGTGTACAAATAATGCAAGGTTTTTCACTTTTATATATTTACTAAAGTGCTTAGGTGGACCTAAATCAAAATAGATTATTTATACTTTCTATTCTTTAGGTAGAGATGGAGGTTTCATGTCTGAACTGTTTTATTCCATAGAACGTAACACATTCTGGACGGCACAAAGGACACAAGATGCATATAAGTCGTCAGAATAGCTGGCTGGGAGACATTCTGGACTGGCAGGATATCGCTTCCTTCGTCCACGAGAACATTGAAACATTTCTTTCTGTAAGAAATAGTATTTATAGTTAAACTGGACTTAGAAGTGAAAACAAAAACACTAATTTTCAGTCTTCTTTACACACTTAAAGGCCTTTAGTTACCCTGTTTTTAATGGCACAACGTGCAGTTTTGAAAATTCTAAATGCACTAGAAAGATGTCCAGAAGCTCTAGACCTCAGGTATAGCTGCCCTGATGCCTGGAGAACAACTAGGAGATGCTGAGTCAGGAAGCATACGCATGACACTGCGGCTCTCAGATCCTGAGCTAGGTATCCTTGTCGCCATAGGCTGACCAGAACGTCCCCAGATGGACCCCTGGAGAGGGAGCTGCCTTTCTGGTGGGCAAAGCCCTTTGGCAGATGGGAATACTGTTTTCTCCCCATGCACCATCCACCTCTGCCTTTTTTTTTTTTTTTTTTTTTTTTTTTTTACAAAGGATAATAGGGGGCAAGGAATAGCTAGTAGTGTTGATAAATTTTGATGACCGCTCTTTGTTTTGTAGTGTGCTTTGTGGGGTGTCAGCCTGTGGCTTTTCACTGAGATGAGAAGAACATTATTGTGAATAAACTTGGGACTTGCATCAAGTTAACAAAAGTCGAGGTTTGCAATGCTAGATTTTTTAAATTTAATTTTTATCAAAATAATAGATGATCATAGCTGAAAAATAAAAAATGCTTTAAGAATTATTTATTTTAAATGCTTTAAGATTTTAAATTTAAAAAAGATAGCAATGCCCAACTCTGTGTTTCTCCACTTCATTCTTATTCTCCAGAAATAGCTGTCAATTCTTTTATTCTATTTTATTTTAATTTTTAAATTTATTTATTGAATTTATTGGGGTGACATTGGTTAATAAAATTATATAGGCTTCAGGTGTACAGTTCTGTAATACAGGATCTGTATATTGTATTGTGTGTTCACCACCCCAAGTTTAGCTCTTTCTGGGTATTTACCTCTGAATTTCTACAATACGTTTATGCTGCTCTTTCTTGGGTTTGCAATGTTAGATATTATCTTTTGACTCTCTGATATGGGAGATAAAGGTAAAGATGTGACTTCTTTACAAGTCCCTCAGTGCTCTCCTACCCTTCCTGTGGGGTTTTCTTATAACTCCTTTGGTTGTTACCCCCATTCCTGCACTCACACTTTCCATTCCTCCCATTCACCTGATAGAGCTATAACAGTTTGAAATTAAATCTATTTATTTCTGCCATCATACTTGTAATGCCCAACAGCTCTTTCTTATATTCCAAATCTTCCTTCCTAATCCCCTTGAGTACACAGAAAGGTTACTTGATCTTGGGGACTACCAGTCTACAATTAATGAATTCAGTTAATTTCTTAAGAATGACCACAGGGCATTTCCTATCAGTATGACCCAGAAACTATTCAAAAAAATTTTTTTTGATAAAAATTCCAAAATGACTGAGGCCCCCAAAAGAATGCTTGTCAAAATCACAAATAAGGGCATTGTTGGTTTGTTTTTTGGAATCAGTGCCATTATTCATTTATTCCTTTACCCCACAGGGTCAAACAGTCAATCATGCATATTTTTGTAGGCATTGTGAAACATTTTCAAGATTTTATGTAAGGAGTTTTTGTAAATGAAACCAGCCTGCCAAAGTTCTCTTATGAAGACTGAGCTGAGGTTTGCAAGAAATGCCGAGGACAACAAAACGTGCCTTTATAAATGGTACATTTGAAGTAGGGAAGGCATGGGTAGGCCTTTCATAGCACAGATGGTGTAACTTGAACATATGACAAAAAACAGAACTGCTGTTTTGGAAAGGGCACCAAAATAAAATCAGACTCTGAGTTCTGGTCCCAGCCCTAGTTCCACATACTAGCTCCCTGCCCTTGGGCAAGTTTTTAAAAACCTCTGAGCCTCAGTTTGCATATCTACAAAATAAAGATGGTGTCACCTGCATTTCTTCCCTTACGGTGTTGTGAGGTGTGTGGAAGCATTTTGAAAACTAAGGGAAAAAAATTTTTTTTTATGATCTTGCTTCCATGTTTTTCATTACTTGGGGACAATAGCACAGACATTATCATAAGGGAATTTAAGTTTATGAAGAAATAGGAAATGAAAATATGCAGGTGTGCTATAGATAATATACATCTTCCTTTAGTAATATTTAACATATCAATAACCTTTATTTTAATATCTGATTCTGGTAAATTTGCAGGTGATGGATCTACTGAACTCAGTAGGTCTTAATATAAGGGTCACCGTCTACGTGAGGAACAGTTTTCAGCTGCAGAGCTCTGCCTTTGACCCCATCTGTTCCTTTCCTTTATTGTGATTTTAGTGAAGATGCTTTGGTAGTTGTAGATGAAGCTAAGTTGAAGGTGGCAAGGGAGGAGGAAACTAATAGGACAAATGCTAGATTTTCATTACCTGCACCTGTGAGCCTACAAGCTAAGCATATCCACAGGTTGCATTTTGACATATTCTCCTATAGGAATTTTTTTTCTGTGCATACCATTCTTACATAGTTATAATCATGCTATATGTAAAATGTTCCTATCCTGCTTTTTAAACTTAGCATTATATCATAATACAGATGGTTTTATTTATTTATTTATTATTATTTTTTTATCCTCACCTGAGGACATTTTTTCATTTTTTGTTCAGATAGAGTGGGAGGGAGAGAGAGGAAGAGAGAGAGAGAGAAACATCGACGTGAAAGGGCCACATCGAGTGGCTGCCACCCGCACAACCAACCAGGGCCGGGGACAAACTGCAACCGAGGCACATGCCCTTAGCGGGAACCGAACCTGGGTCTCTCTGGACTGCAGGCCGACGCTCTAACCGCTGAGCCAAACCGGCCAGGGCCAGATGGTTTTATTTTATTTATTTTTTGTTGATCCTTACTTGAGGATATTTTTCCATTTAATTTTAGACAGAGTGGAAGGGAGGGAGGGAGGGAGGGAGAGAGAGAAACATCAATGTGAGAGAGACACATTGATTGGTTGCCTCCCACATGACCCTGACTGGGGCTGGGGGTTGAACCTGCAACCCAGGCATGTGCCCTTGACTGGGAATTGAACCTGAGACCCTTCGGTCCGAGGGCTAATGCTCTAACCGCTGAGCCAAACCAGCCAGGGCATGGTTTTAATGGTTGCCTAATATTATTTGGAGTAGCTTTATCATAATTTACTTAAAATTTTTCTTTACTAATCAGTATTCAAATGTTATCAGATGATTTTTTAAAAAATTTAAACTAATACTCAGTTCTTGTCTTCTCAGTTTTTCGTACTATATTAAAAGCACACTACATTCCTGTAGAAACTCTTTTCCCGAGGATTAGTTCTGACAGTCAGCTTTTCCTCCTCTCAGATCTTAGAGTCTCTGTGGATTGTCATGAGCCGGAATGTGAGCCTGCTTTTCACCACTGTCACCACGCTCCTGACCATCCTCTTCTACAGCGGGACGGCCCTTCTCAACTTCGTGCTCTCTCTGGTATGTACGTGTGGGTGAGAACATACACGTTTCCTTCCGCAGTGAAGCACATTCTTGGTGCTGTTTGTGTTTTATTCCTGTTGTTTCCAAATGTGATTTTTTAGGAGATACTGTCCTTTGTTTTGCAGATAATTTTCCTGACCACACTATTTTATCTATTAAGTTCCAGCGATGAGTACTACAAGCCAGTGAAGTGGGTGATAAGCCTGACACCACTGTCTCAGCCAGGTCCTTCTTCTAATATTATTGGCCAATCTGTGGAAGAAGCTATCAGGTAGGGGTACGGTTTATGCTATTCTTATTTCCTTCAGAAACTTCTTTCCACGAGAAGCCCGTTTTCTGTCTTGAGCCTTCAAGTAATGTTCAGTGTTAAACTAGTGAGGGAACTGGTATCTTCAAAATAATCTTATCTCCTTTTGTGAAGATAATAAATATAAGCTGTGAAAATGTTGATAAGAAAAAAACTCAGAACAGTTTCAATATCCTACTCTCAAGCCTGTGGTTTACAAAGATTTAATGACCTGTCCCCATCAGCTTTTCTTCCCAGGCTCTTGTTCCAGCTGCTGATCATCATGTCACTTGCTCACACACACCGACCTCACTTTCTCTCAGAACCCTCCTTCTGTTCTCAGACATTTCAGCTTTGCTCAGGGGAGGAGCAGGTGGCCTCCCTGTTTCTCTCTCTCTCCCTCCGAAGCCAGGCTGTGCCTTCTGCCAGGAGATAGGTTGGTTACTGGTGATGAAAAGTTTTTGGTTATCTTTAACTCAATGGCTCTGTGTCCATTGCAGGTTCTGGCCAGAAACTTCCATCATGTTTTCTGGGATCCATGTATTACAGGCTTGGTTTCTGAATGAGGTGATTCTTCAACATTTATTCTTATGCTCATTCCAGGTTGCAGGCTCCTGTCCCCCTTTTCTTTTTTCTCTTAATCATTTTCAGTAGAGAGGGGCCTTTTGAAGCCCTGGCCTTGTTCCTCATTGCTCTAAATTTGTCATTAACACTTCATATTTTTACTTTTTAGGAATAGCTACACATATTAAATTCTCACGTTATCCATTAGAGCTCCTTCTTCTGATAAGTTGATAGCCAGGTGGTTGTAAGTTTCTCTTGAATAGTGTGAATCCTTGACTGACATTTCTGTTTCCACATATTTGTAAAAAATACCTTTGCTTGGAACCAGTCTTCTGCAGAAGTCTTGATTTGACCTGATAATCCTGTCTGACTGAGCGTGGCTTATTTTTTCACACTGTTCATGTACCAGCTGGTGAAGATACCCCTTTGATCTTTGGAAAACCCTCTTACGTTTAAATAGGTTGAATGTTCCTTAAATATCTTCTCTCAGGAAACTTTGGTAGGTTTTTTCCTTTTTTCCTACTAGCAAGGCCTAGGTAAGGTCTTCATCAGTATCTTGCTTCCTTGATTAGAAGTCAGTTATTTTATTTTGGATTTAAAATATGTACTATGGTGCCCTTTGGTATCCGTGTGGGACCATCCATGTAAAGATTCCAAGTTTAGGAGCTTTCAGGATGAAGTTTAGGAAGAACTTACTGGCTTTCACATGCCTTCTAAGCCTATATGACTGTTGGTTCTCATCTTTACTGAGTAAATGAATGATGACAACTCTAGCAATAGATTAACTTCAGTTTATCTAAGTAACATCTGTCTGACTCCAAAAAACTACCAAAAAGAAAATAACCTTCTATCTTCCCAGTAGAATAAAGCTGTTGAGTCAGCCATCTCAAAGCCTGGCAGGTCAGTGTGATGTAAGCCAAATTTTATAGAAAAATATTTATTTTGTCCATGAAGAACTTCAAGAAATATGATACTTTATTTTCCTAAAGTAATCTTGATTAGCACTGAGTCTTATTCTCACAAAAGCTTTTCTATCTTCAAATCTCAGTTTTTTAATTTTCTCTTGTTCTATGTTCTTAGAGTGAACCACTTGCTGACCATCCTCTGAATATTGGTCATTGAGTCACCTTTTTCCCCACGAAAACTGAGTTATCCTTTGTTTTAAACTGAATTCTTGAATGTCATGGTTGCGTGGAGCTGGTGAGCAGAGCTGTGGAGCGCACCTAGGATGACGAAGGCTCCTTATCTTTCTGGTGTTCCGGGAGGAGCTGGTTGAGAAGAAGATCACGAGTTAAATTCGTGGTTCTGTTAAGACTTTTCATTCAGATGTACACATGAAGCTGATGGCTAAAAATTCAGGGTTTGGCTCAGGAGGGGATTTGAGATTAAAAGAGTGGTCATCTACAGACCGATGAGGAAATCAGTGTCTTCCTACAAATTAGACGTGCCTGGTAGTCTTGGTTTGGACGCAGTACTCATGCACTCTAACAGTGGCCCATGTCTTGGATCCAGAGTACGCTTGGACAAAACCCATTCATTTTATCATCTTATTTTTAATACAGAAAAAAAAGAATTAACAATACTTAGTACCAGAACTATAATCCTAATGGTTCTTGAAACTGACAGGTTTTTGTGAGTGAAAATAATGGCACAGACTTAGAGAGCTTGTTAAAGCCCGGGCCATTTTTCTAACCATAGCTATATCAACTTATATAAATTAAGGGTTGTAATTCAGGATGATTTTTAGCAGCCTAAGTGCTTTTTGTCTATTTTTTTTTTTTTTTTTACTGGGTCAAATTCAAGACTTAAATCAGAATGTACAGGTTTACATAGATGCCTCTGAAGAACCTTCTCATATCTATGAGAGCAGTGGTTTCTAGTTTTAAGAGCGATTGTCTCAGACTTTTCATTCTGAAGGATTGTATTCAAGATGAAACATGTGTCTTCATGGAGAAACATTTTAAGAGGAAAAACATTATACAAATGATTATGAAAATATTATTATAGTGTCCCAAGAGTGTAGTGTAGTCTGAAAATTATCAGTGGTATCAGATTTTATAAGCATCAATCATTAGTCATCATTGATGTTGCAGTTAAGGCAATCATTAAACTCATTTCATATGGTCCATTAATAAGTTAAAAGTGGAATTGAAATTGGAAGTAAACTGCATGACCAGACAGTGAAAATGTCTTTGTTTTTCAGGCTTTGCCTTTTGGAATATATGGCTACTGTATAATCATTCTCTCATTGAAGTTTTGAACCTTAATTGTTATTTGCAATTCTGAATAAGTATTCTAAATTAATACATTTGTGGTTGGGTTTTCATTTCATGAATTTTTGGGTCAGTGGCATGCATCCTTCATTCCCAAACCATTTTCCTCCCCTTAGAGCATGTTGTGTCCTGAATGTTTGCATCATACCCTTCTTCCCCGATGCTCCCATTCTGCTTGCTCTGGTGGAGATATTGCACATTACTAAGTTGCATGTTTCACGGCCTCAGTGCAATTTAGTGTGTGTGATATTTTCACATGAGTGCATGCACACGGGTATGGCTCTTGCTTGTGGGATCACAGCCTTTCAGTGCCAGTGGGTGGGAGTCCTACTGATGAATTTGATGGGAGATGTTTGTATTATGAGATTTTCATTTGGAAAGTGAACATGCTTTCCATCTCCTCCAATTTTGGAGGATTAAAAGTATTTGGATTTTTTAAAAAATCAGCATTGATCATTTAGTAAATCGGTACTTCCATTTTTTACTTGGAGCAAAGTAAATCTTCATTGGAAAGAAAGTCTCATGGACTTAAGGTTATAAACATTTGTTTAAATTAAAATGTATAAGGAAGTTTAAAGCTGTTAGAAAATGTATTTTCATTTATTTGAAGAGATATCTTTCCTAACACTGGAATAGAGAGACAGAATCTCTTATGCATAATTGGGAAATTGAATTAGCTAGAGTTCTTAAATTAATAACCAAATGAGTAAATAAAACGCCTATTTAACCTACTTGATTAAAGATAGGTCTAATAAACCTAACCTTTTACTTCTTTACGTTTCCAAAGAAAATGACCTTAGCAAACTTTGTCTTGTATTTAGTTTCTCATTGTGTTGCTTTACAAATTGCTAAATTTGTTTTAATAGGCTTATGTAGAACTAGTGTTGAGATACAAATGCTTGCTGTTAGCCTATATAATTGAAACAACCCCATGCATCCATGATAACTAGGCATTGTCAAAGACACAAAACCATGTATTAATGAGATACAAGTATTGAGTTAATATTCCTGCTGCCAAGGTCTCCAGGTGATCTGATGTGATGCCACTGTTGTATGCTTCTGTGTGTGACCTATCTCCAGTGGGGACAAAAGGTGGCCATGTCAGTGCCTGCTCCCCATGCCCCTCAATAGTGCTCTAGGTCTGCACACACACACAGCATGACCATTCCCCTCTGGAATGGGAAATCCACGTTCTTCAAGTTTCTGTGCATTTTACCGTAGAGCTGGGTCTCTGGGGCGGACGGACCAGGAAGGGGAAGGAGATGTAACTTCTCAAGAGAGGTTAGGTAGAATCAAGGGAGCTGGGGGATACTTCTCCCAATTGGTAATGGTAGTCCTCCACTTGTCCCTAAGTTTCGCTTTCCGTGGTTTCAGTTACCTGTGGTCAGTTGCGGTCTGAAAATGTTAAATGGAAAATTCTAGAAATAAACAATTCATAGGTTTTAAATTGTGTGTTGTTCTTTGGAGCGTGATGAAATCTCGGGCCATCTTGTTTCTTCCTGCCTTTGTCCAGCGTATCCACGCTGTATGTGCTCCTGCCGTTAGCCACTTAGTAGCCTTATTGGTGATCAGATTGCAGTGCTTGTGTTCGTCACCCTTATTTTACAGTGGCCCCAAAGTGCAAGAGTAGTGATGCTGGCAATTCAGTTATGCCAAAGACAAGCTGTGAAGTGCTTCCTTTAAGTGAAATGGTTAAGGTTGGGGTCGGGGTTAGGGTTAGGATATAGAGGAAAAAACATAGTGTATGTATAGTTCAGTACTATCCTTGGTTTCAGGCATCCACGTCCCACAGATAAAGGGTCCTACTGTAGGCTGTGACTCCGGAAGCTGGCTTGCCCTCCTCCACTAGGCTACCTACTTAAGGTGCAGTGTATTGCAGGGAGGGTCTAGTACTGATAAGTAACTAGTAGCTGTTGTTTCCTGGGGAAATGATAGTCTGATAGTCTTCCTATTTGACTTTTAGAAAGAAAAGAGGGCAGAACCAGTATAAGGAAATGTCAGGAGTAGGCATCTTTTATTTTGGACACTTCACTCTCCTTTTGTTTCTGTTCTTAGACACATGCTTCCTACTTGTCTGTGATTGAGAGCCCTGTGTATTCTGAGGGCATAGAGCTTCTTGACTATGGTTTTTCATTCTCTCCACTCCCCCTTTGCTTCGAATCTCATTTCATTAAAAGCAGGTTATGTGATCAAATCCTGAGTTGTCTGGCTGGTTTTCTCTCATTCAGTTTAGAAAAGTAACAAGAACAATCTTTAGGTCAGAAATGAGAGAGGACTGATAACTGAAGTGAAGTATCAGGAAACTTGTAAAAGAGTTACAGTTTCAGGTTAGCATTTATGAAGAATGAAGACAGAGAACGAAGAATTAAAATTCTAACTAATTATTTGAAATCAGTTTAAGCCCCTGGTGCAGAGGAGTTAGAGATATAGCTGTGTAAATAAGGCATGGACACACCCACCTTTACTGCAGTCCAGTATAACTACACAACAGCATTTGTTAGGGGAGAGCTTAGAAGCAGACAAAGAGCTGATTGTGTATAAATCTGGAACTTTTCTTCCCAGAGAGGTATATGCTTAGTTGGGGCCTGTCTGGATTGGATGCACTATGGCTTGCCTTCCAGTAGGGGGAACTCTGCCCCAGAACAGTCTGCAGACAGCGCTGGGTGGGGGAGCATCTACAGGATTAACAGTGGAAGTGAGGATGTGGCCTTGTCGAAATGGGGAGCCTCCAGCTCAGTGGCTGGTATCAGTCTCTTCTTCCATTGAGCTAAATCAGCACAGCTGAACTACTACAAAAGGGAAGGAAAAGAGCCTCCAGAGTCTTCTGAATTTAATTCTCTTCAGAAGCCCGGAGATGTAGTTAGAGATAATCTAACAACTGTCAATAATCTTTAAGAATCAATGAAAGGAAAGGTCCCAGAGGACTGAGCACAGGCACTATCAAAACAGAGGGTTGCAGTAGAGAGGGGAGGAACACTATATATTACATGCATATTAGACTGGTGAACTTGGTATAGGTTTTCTGTAAACTTCTACAGTAGGTGCCTGACATATGGTTGTGAGCATTTATAAAGGGAAGGGTCATGTCTGAGGGCACCATGTGTTCACCTAGCACAAGTCATTCGTAATCACTTTTAGAAAATGCCACAAGTCATAGCTATTGTGATTTTTCAGGGGATTTGATGAAGGGTATTATAATGTCTGTCTTGATGGCAAGATGAGAAAATGTTCCTTGGAATCTGAGTATCCAAAAAGTGTTGATTAATGGGGTTGGTATCAGTGAGAGAATGATCTTTCATTGGTATGATTGTAAGAATGTTCTTGCATTGATTAAACTAATGATTTCTGGTAACCCATTCAAACTGTATATTGTGCATGTCATTAGTTATATGCCAGAAGAAGTTTTGATTATGAGAGTAAATTATTCCTAGCAAACTTTGGATTTTAGATTCCTGAGAGACGAGTGATTGTATACTCAGTATTTTGGGTTACTGCTCATATAGGCTGGTCAGTACTTTACAATTTAAAATAACTAGTCCAAAACTCTGTGGTATGCTACTTGAATTTTCAACATTGTCTTACCCTGTATCTCTTTAGCACAAAGCAAAAGTACTTCCAAAACCTGAACGTAAAAAAAAGAGAAATTCTGTGCATTGTTTTTAGCCTTATTATAATGCTAATTAGTAATAATTACACAACAATAATAGCCCCAACTTCATTGAGTGCTTACTGTGTACTGCGCACAAAGCTTAGCACTTTAATTGCATTATTAATCTTCATAATAACACTATGGGGCGACTGCTATTATCTGTTTTACAATCAAGGAAAGAGAGGCTCAGAGAAGTCATGGTTTTCAAGGTCATGCAACTAATAAGTGACAGAACTGGAATTCCAAAGCAGCTGAACTGTTTCAGGTCTCGTGACTCCCATTTCCCTGTTCTTTCTACTGAATCCCTGTCTTATTAGTTCTTCCTTAACATTTCTCATTCTTTTCCTGTCTTCCTCCTCGAGGCCATTCCTTCAGGTCCCCCTCTTCCGTCTCAGTGGGCTCCGAAGCACTGGGCCCTTGACCTCCAGTCTCATCCCTTTTTTCAGTCCATCCTTTACCTTCACATTTGTGTCAATCTCTGTGTTACATGCTGCATATGTGATTTCACGGATTCCCTGTTAGTTCCCATCAGTTCATCCAGAAGAGAGACCTCTGGTCAGAAATCAAGTAAATCTGTTAAACTGGGAATGCAGTGCCGTTAGAGAAAAAAAAAAAAAAAGCTTTAATTGAGGGCCTGAGCTATTTCAGATGAAAAGGCAGGAATAACCCACTCAAAATGGTAGGATCTGTGAACTGGATCACTCTGGTGTGTATGACCTTCCAGTCCAGGCTCCCCACTCCCTGAAGGCCAGAATGGGGCACAGGAGTTCTACTTAAAGTTGTGAGCACTATATGTGGCTGGTCTCCTTGCTCTTCTGTGCCTCTGCTCCTCACCCTGTGATCTACTCTGTTTTCCTGAACACTTCACTCTGATAGGATGACCAGGACCCCAGTTTGTCTCAAGAAGTGTATACTGAGTCCTAGTTCCCCTTTGGAAGTAGTCAGCTAAGGTGGCCATTATCAAATCAAGTTCCTAGGCAGGACCAGATTCAGGCTGTAATGCAACTGACCAGGCTTCTGTTGCATGGTCTCTTGGCTTTGAGGACCATTAAGTACCCAGTTGACCTGCATGAGAATATCTTAATGATATATGATGAAATCTGGATCTCAGAAAAAATTTTCACCCTACATCTTGGCCTTTGGTGAATTGGCTTCTTAGATTTAGAGTTAGTACACCAAAATGATCTAGTACATAGAGCCAACAATTTCCAGAAGGGTTTTTTTTTTTTCCTTTCAACTGGATAATTCAAGCCCACCTTGCCCTCATTTTGAGTTTTTTATTTTTGGTCTTAAAAAACCCCCACAATGTACTTTGAGTTTAACAGATTTACCTGATTTCTGACCAGGAATCTCTTTTGTGCATGGATGAGGGGACCCAACCAGGATATCAATAAAATAACACATACAAAGCACAGAACAGTACTTGGCACATAGTGGGTTGTATTAGTTTCCTATTGCTGCCGTAATAAATTATCATAAACTTAGTGGCTTAAACAAGACAGGTTTTTAATCTTACAATTTTGGAGTTTAGAAGTCCTATAATCAGGGTATTGGTAGGGCTGCATTCTTCCTGTAGGCGTTAGGGGAGAATCCATTTCCTTGCTTTCTCTAGCATCTAGAGGCTGCCTGCATTCCTTGGCCTGTGGTCTCTTCATCTCCCTTCAAGGCCAGCTGTGAAGCATCTTCATGTCTCTCTTTCTCTCTGACCTCTACTTCTGTCCTCATGTCTCCTTCCCTGACTCTACTGTAGAGAAGGCAAAACTGTAATGACAGAAAGCATATCCAGTGGCTTTGAGAGATCCAGGTTTAGGGAGGGATTGACTATAAAAGGGCATGAGGGAACTTATGGGGGTGATGGATATGTTCTATATCTTGACTGTAGTGGTGGTTATGCAACTGTATACATTTGTCAAAATTTACTGGATTACATACTTAAAGTTGGTGAGTTTTTTTTGTTGTTTTTTTATTTTATTTTATTTTTTTATCCTCACCTGAGGACATTTTTCCATTTTTTGTTCGGATAGAGTGGGAGGGAAAGAGAGGAAGAAAGAGTGAAAGAGAAACATCGATGTGAAAGGGACACATCAAGTGGCTGCCTCCCACACGACCCAACCAGGGCTGGGGACAAACTGCAACCAAGGTACATGCCCTTAGCGGGAACCGAACCTGGGTCTCTCTGGACCGTGGGCTGACGCTCTAATCGCTGAGCCAAACTGGCCAGGGCTGAAGTTGGTGAGTTTTATTGTTTATAAATTATAATTCAGTACAGCTGATAACAGAAAAAAAGAGAGAAGAAAAATAGCTAGGAATTTGAGGGAGTTAAAGAATGTCCTTAGTAAGTTGTTAGAGGATTTTTCTCTGCTGTTTTATAAAGCTTGTGTACCAGATCATAAGAAGTACGATGGAGGGGAACACGTCTTTTCTTCCCTCGTTGGGTTGCATGAATGTGTTTAGTAACTGCAAACAATATATAATGCATTTAGGGTCCACAACATTACTTAAGCGTTGCCTTAGTGAGAATATTACGATCAATCAATATTCCCAAAGATAGAAGAAGAGGACTGTGCTGTTTTTGCAAGTGGTCCCTCCTGGATTGAGTGTTGCTTCCTTGCCACCCAGACAGGTGATTCACTTGTGATATTCTGCTGCACCTTTGATGTCAACTAATTTTTGACTTAAAAAATTTAAAATAATGTAAGGTTGATGTAAGTACCTCAACTGTATCTTTTCTCATGGACTCCCCCAGTTCTAATCAAATTCTCTACATTTTTTCTTAGACTTTATTGTCTTTAATCTCTCAGTGATATTTGATCTATTATTATTCCCTCCTTTTCAAAAGCTTCTTTCTCCCTTGGTGTCTAGGAATACTGCACTCGAGGGATTTTCTTCCTACTCTAGAAATGATTTTGTTATCTCTTTGGCTGGTATGTCTTTGTCTATGGGTCCCTTATGAGAACACAGCCCATTGCCCCATTTTCTCTAGGCTTTCCCTTTGGGATATCTTATCCTTTCCTGTGATTAATCCATTCTGGTGCATCTCAAATCTCTTCTCCTCTATTAAGCCTCGTCTCTTCTTTCCAGTCACCTCAGGGTAGTTTCATCATCCTTTTTTCTAACTGTTGCCCAAACTAAATGTATTCCCTTTTCTTCCATGTCCCCTCCCATTCTGGGCTTCTCCATGTCTTTGAGAGTCTGCCATTCTTTCCTCCTCAGCCATTTTCCTTTTCCTTTGTCTCCTCTACTCAGTTACTATTCATGTCTTTTCTATTTCCTGTGGGCCATCTCCCTTCCTTTCAGTCTTTTTGATACCACTTTAATCTCTGTCCTTTTTATCAGAGGTCACAGGGCACCTTCAAGACATTCTTGAGTGAAAGCTGCTGGTCAGGGTGACAAAGAAGGTTTCAGGATTTGAAAAGCCACTCTGTCACCAGATCATGTCTCCAAACCCTACCGAATGACTGAATCACTAGGTTCCAGAGCTTGACTGGGCTCTTACAGTAAACCTCTTGGGATACTGTGGAAAAGCTTGGTGTTTCCTTTTGTGTGTTCAGTATCACCTTTGCTGCCACAGCCTCTGCTTTTTCCATTGCAGATAGCTTTTCCTTCTCATGGGTCTGTGAGTGTGCTTCTCCTGTGCCTGCCAGAGTCCTAATTTCTGTAATGTTGTGATACCTTGGGATAACTTAAGGTTTACTGCCTTTGTGCTTTCTCTGAGCAGTTTCTTCTTTCTCCTCATACAGTACTGTCTTAATAATTTTCCTATTGGAAAGCACAGATGAAGTGCCTGAGATTGCAGATTTTTATGGACTTCATTCCTATTAATCACCGAATATGTGTGTCTGTTTTTACCCCTCTTGTTATTTTCGTCTCTGACTTTAGTTTGGAATTAATACGTTAGGTTTTTTTTTCATAAATTCTCTCACAGTGACCTGCATTCTTTGATAGTTAGCTTTTGTAGAAGTTACTTTGTAGGCTTGGTTGTATAGTTGAAATGTGGGGAAATTTTGTTAACAGGAGAAGAAAGACTGATAAGTACAATTGTGTTATCCCTCACTTGCTCTTCCCAAAGGGGAGGGCTGGCCACAGCCCCAAGGTTAGATTTAACTGTATCCTCAGAAATATGATATTCACATTTAATTTTCTTTTCCTCTATTTTTGGCAGTAAAAGGTCTGCTTTAGAAGGGAAAAGTTGATTAATTATTTCAATGACTAGGGTATTTAAAGGTGTTTTATTCCACTTATTTTTTCATCAGAGAGAAATATAAAGAATAGTTTAGAAAACATATTTCTGGGTTTTAAAATAGGTCTTTATGTTTCTATAAAACAAAATGAAAACAGCATTCTCAGGCACTGGGAAAATTGAAGCTGTTATCTGATTTTAACAAAGTAGACAGAAACCTAGAAATAGTGATTTTTTTAAATCACAATATACTATGTTTATTTACTTTCCCTTTTATCTTTGGGCATTCTAGAGGGGTGTTTGATGCTTCCCTCAAAATGGCTGGCTTCTATGGATTGTATACCTGGCTGACTCACACTATATTTGGCATCAATATTGTCTTCATACCATCAGGTAACAACTGTGTCATAACTTCCACTGTCCTCTATTTAAGGAAAGTTAAGCCATTTTACATACATTGGGAAATGTCATCTTCCCCAGTTTAAAATACTAAATTTTTAGATCTAATCTAGTCCAAATTAGGAGCAGAAATATGATCTGTAATGTTTGTTTATTGCTGTGTCCCCAGGAGCTAGAACAATACCCGGCACATAGAAAGCACTGCATAATATTGTTGAATGAATGCATGTCCTATCACTAAGCACAACACCTAGCATGTATTTGGCACTCAGTAGATGTTTGAACCGAACTGATTGGCAGGAGCAATGAATGAGTTGGTCAGATAGCTATGTCCTGTGAAGGAGACTGTCCCATGGGCAAGATGGATGCTTCTGAGGGCCCATCAACTGTTCCCACACCTCTTGAGGTCTATTCCGATAATACCCACATTCCATAAGCACCAGGATGGTTTAATGACCATCTTTTACTTTTCCTCTATGTTATCTCTGCTCCTCTCCTTCCACTTTTTCTTCCTTTGTTTCTGTGGCTACTTGCCTTCCTAAATATATCTGCCTTCCACATTTGCCTCTACCAGCATTTTTTTCCTCTGGACTGTGATCCCTTCCTTCTTTACATTCCCAAGTTCATTCAGGTTCTTTTCTGCTTTGTTGTCCACAAAGCCACCCTCTTGACATGCAAGCATCCTGAGAGCACATGGAGGTTGTTTATGACAGCCCTTTGAGGTAGGCAGGGTAGGTAATGTCCTTGTTGTACAGATGAGAAACCGAAGTTTTCCAAGGTCACAGACCTGGTTAATGGTTGGGGCCAGAACTGGAATCCATGTCTGCTTGACTTAGTCAGGAGAGCCCAACTCTCAGTAGGGTGCTTTAACATAATGTTCTGAAAGAGGGGACAAGCTTGAGTAAGGTCCTTCAACAAGCTGGGTTTGTTGTTATTTTTAAATTACATTTCATTTTTTATTAGAATCAAGGTGAAGAATGTATACTCATATCTGAGTTATAGAAATTAATTTCTGTTTTGGCTTTGGACTCTACAAATTTTGACCAATGTTCTAGAGTTACATTATAGGACTGTATATTAACTAACTACTGATTCAAAATAACAACTGCAAGACACAAAAATTTAGTTGCTAAAGAATAGATTCATGAAGTAGACATACATTTTAAAAAGACTTTCAACATCAAGTTTTATTTTTTTTATTTTTTTTATCCTCACCTGAGGACATTCTTTCGTTTTTTTGTTCAGATAGAGTGGGAGGGAGAGAGAGGAAGAGAGAGAGAGAGAGAAACATCGACGTGAAAGGGACACATCGAGTGGCCGCCACCCGCACGGCCAACCAGGGCCGGGGACAAACTGCAACCGAGGCACATTCCCTTAGTGGGAACCGAACCCGGGTCTCTCTGTACCACGGGCCGACGCTCTAACCGCTGAGCCAAACCAGCCAGGGCTCAACATCAAGTTTTAAGATATTGGACTTTCATTTAACTAGCAAAGTCAGTTAAACAAGAGCATAACATTTCCCAAGAATTTGAGTTGGTATTTAACTTGTTCTGGTGGAAATTTTTAAGTAGGAGGAGCTAGTGCTTAGGTTCTGCTATTTTGTTATTGTTTTGATGATGATGTTCAGTTGCATTTCTTAATTAATCTTTTACTAGCGTTAGCAGCAATCCTTGGAGCCGTGCCGTTTCTGGGGACATACTGGGCAGCAGTACCTGCAGTTCTAGACCTGTGGCTTACACAAGGCTTAGGATGCAAAGCTGTTCTGCTGCTGGTTTTTCATCTCTTGCCAACATACTTTGTAGATACTGCCATCTATTCTGATATATCAGGGTAAGTATTCCACAGAACTTCCAGTGAATCGTGTCCAGGGATTTCTGTGGCCTTTTAAAGGAGACTTTTTCTTTTGGAGATGGGAGAAAGGACAGATAATAAGAGTTTTTAGTGAAATAGCCTTTTGTGATCCCACTGATATAATCAAAGTTTAATTTAATGTAATTAATATTGTTTGCAGGTATTTTGGTATCATGTAAGTATAATTTATACTATATGAGACCTTGGGTTAAAACAAAAGTGTGAATAGTCATCTGATTTAGTGACATTTAACCTAGGAAAGAAATATTACTAGATGTATATAAAATATTCAAAATAACAAGTTGATGATTATTTTCAGAATGTTTTTGCTTTTGGAGAAAAACATTATTAGGTTGTATGTCTGGCAATTTCCTTGTAAAACCAAATCTCATCAAGGTAATATCTGACAAACAGAGCTCTCTTACTTAAGATGTTGGATAGTATGTTTCTTTGATGAGTACAGCTTAAATTTAAGGCAGAAGCCAAACTTTGGCCATACAGTATCAAAAATAAATGTATATTTTTGAACGTTTTTATATTTCTTTTAGAAATTGCATTAAGTCAAGCCAGTTCTCATTTAGTTACATATTTAGATTCACATTGCTTATTCACATCTGGAATGTTACCAGATGTTGAATTTTGATCAGCTTCTCAAATTCAGGATACGGCCTACTGAAGCTATCATAATAGTGAATGTACTAAGTTTTATTTAAGTAAAACTCACCATCACAATAAACGTAGATGGGGTCCAAGTTTGTAGAAAGAGTACACCCTTCAGTTAATTTGAAATTATAGAAGGACAAATTGTATGCTACCTATTTTCTCTCTAGTAAGTTAAAATAGAAGACAAATGATGTAGACTGTTCTGAAGCCCGAGAGGTCTAGAGCAAAAAGCAACAAATAACTCCATAAACAAGTCTTATAGGAGCTTTTATGCCTAAAACTTGAGAGAGAATGTTAAAGATAAGAGAACATGAGAGTGTGGTTAACTAGTGCTTAACAGTTGAAATTTAAACAGTAGGAATAGGTACACAGTTTATAGCTAAGTTCTTTCATTTCTTTAAACTATACATTTTATATTAAGGTTCCTAGGTAAAATTGAAAATTTATATGTGATTTTTTCTTAATAACAAAATAATACCTTATTTAACTAGAATCATTAGGACATGAAAGATTTTGCATAACTTTATTTATTTATTGTTAATCCTCACTGGAGAACATTTTTTCCATTGATTCCTAGAGAGAGGGAAAGGGAGGGATAGAGGGAGGGAGGGATAAAGAGAGAAACATCGATGTGAGAGAGACACATCGATTGGTTGCCTCCTACATGCACTCCAACAGGGTCTGGTGATTGAACCTGCAACCCAAATACATGCTCTTGACTAGGAATCGAACCTGAGACCCTTCAGTGTGTGGGCCAATGCTATAACCACTGACCCACACAGGCCAGGGCTAAATTGTGGTTTTTTTTTGTTTTTTGTTTTTGGTTTTCTTTATTGATTTGAGAGAGAGAGAAAGGGAGAGAGAGATAGAAACATTGATGAGAGAGAACATTGATTGGCTGCCTCCAGCATGCCCCCACTGGGGATTTGGCCCACCCACATCCTGGGCATGTGCCCTGACCAGGAATTGAACTGGCGACCTCTTAGTGCATGGGTCGACGCTCAACCACTGAGCCACACCGGCTGGGCTGTTTTATTTTTAAATAAATTAAACATTTATTTATAAGCTCTCAAGACATTTTTTAAAGCAGTAAGTCTTTTTAATAGATACTTTACTTAAATGTGTCAATTATTGACATAGCATACATGGAATGCTGCTCTGTATCCTTTTTTAGAATAAGGAAGACAAATTATGAATATAATGTATTGGTCTTCTGAAGACTGGCTTACCTTAAATGTTACTTACTGAACTATAATATAATACAGTACACCCTTCTAGGGTATATAGTTATTTGCCCCTCACGAAATTGTTGTAGTCATGTGTGTTTAAAAACTAGAAACAAACAGAACATACCTTCTCTCAAGTTCCCCTTATGTCAGTGGCCATTGTTATCATTGTGCTGTGTGGTTTTACTCTATCTTATTTCACTCCAGTTATGTAAGTGATATTGTGATAAGCTGGAGGGCAATTATGACTCATTTGTGAAATAAAAACCTTGGGTTTTGTGATGGATATTTTCTTCATGAGGCCTTTTATCACTGCCTATGTTAAAAACTATATTTTGTGGGGTTGCTGGAAGTCTAACCTAGGAGTAACAGAGATGCTATTGTATGATCTTTAAAAAAGCATAATTAATTAATTGCATGCTAAAGTGGGCTCACTTAATCATCCTTGATCTGGAGGTAAACCTAACAGGTGATTGATATAACCAATCCTAAGCCAACATTAACCCACTTCAGGCAACCACGTACTGGGTGCAAGATACCTGTTAACATTACTGATTTTACTCCTTCAGTTGCTGGACCTATATAAAGTGTCAGATGTGTATGTAGGCAAGACAGTTCTTGCATCTCAGTATTATTACAGTGTTCAGTTATCCGCATTGAGATAATCTGAAGAAAGCTGATAAAGTAGTCAAAAGCCTGGTGTATTAGAGAATGAACATTGTATTAGAGAATGTATTTCAGATTTACTCCAGGGTTTATGTTTGTTAAAAGTCATGAGCTAATCTGTGTACTCTTTATTCCAGAGGTGGCCATCCTTACTTGACAGGCTTGGCAGTGGCTGGCGGAGCATACTACCTGGGCCTGGAAGGAGCAATCATTGGACCCATACTTCTCTGCATACTTGTGGTCGCTTCCAACATCTATAGTGCCATGCTAGTGAGTCCCACGAATTCAGTGCCCATGACAAACCAGACCCCGTGGCCTGCTCAGACTCAGCGGTGAGTTAAAGCAGAATGATCTGCCTTCTTGACCTGAGTGTTATGGCAGGATACAGGTGTTTCAGTGCCTACACTCTGCCAAAGATTGTAGTAGACACCGAGTAAAGGGAAATCACTGGATTTTGTAGACCAGGAACATTTGAAAACTTAAGTTATATTAGAATTGTTAATGTCCTGAATGACCAAAAATAAATGAAAAATATAAATGACTGTTTAATAGTTCGGCCAAAACTGAGATAGTGAGAAAGTACCTGTGGCAAAGTGTTAACAGTTGGTGGATCTACATACAGGACGTGTGGTTGTTAATTGTACTAGTCTTCTGCTTTTTCTGCAGGTTTATACTTTTCAGAATAAAAAGGGGGAAAAATTGAGTGTACTAGTGTGGAATTCAGTTATTTATTTTTTTTTTGCAAGTACAGGCACTGGAAAGGTAATTGAAATCGTAATTGCTATCATCTGCTAGCACTAGCATTTCTTAAAATTATAATGTAGTACAAATGATCATTTTTAAAAATGTTCCTTATTGTGTCATAATTTTAAATAACTATTCAGATATATCTTACATGTGGTGAAATACACATCTAAAATATATTTTGATGATTTTTTTCATACACTTCTACCCATGTAAACATCACCCATATCAAGGTATTACTCTAGAAGGCTTTCCCACACTCCCTCCCAGTCAGACCCCTTCTCTGCTAATAATCTGACCATCGTCACCTTAGATTGGTTTTGCCTGTTTTTGAACTTCATATAAAAGAAATCATAGTATGTACTCTTTAGTCAGGCCTCTCTTGCTCAGCATTGTGTTTCTGAGATTTACCCATGTTGTTGCATATAGCAGTTCATTCTTTTTTCGTTGCTGTCTACTATTCCAGTGTACGTTCTTTTTTCGTTGCTGTCTAGTATTCCAGTTCACTGTAGTGTTGATGGACATTTGGGTAGTTTCCTGTTTCTGTTATGAAACAAGCCACTATGAACTTTCTCTACATGTTTTGGTGCCCATGAGTGCTTATTTCAGTAGAGTATATACCCAGAAGTGGAATGACTGGGTATACATCTAGTTTAACTTTAGTGGATACTTGCAAAACAGATTTTTTTATGTGGGTGTCAATTTTTCTAGTTTTTTATTTTTTTAGAGCAAGAGGGAGGGAGGGAGGGAGAGAGAGAGACATCAATGTGGAAGAGAAACATTGATTGGCAGCCTCCTGCATGTCCCCTGCTGGGGATTGAGCCAGAAACCTGGGCATGTGCCCTGACTGAGAATTGAATTGGGTATCTCTTGGTGCATGGGACAGTGCTCAACCACTGAGCCACACTGGTGGGGCTGCTATCTTAGTTTTTTCATTCTGGTTTATTGATGTATTATTTATATAAGTAAAATTTACCTTTTTTAGTATATAATTTTATATCAGTTTTATATAATACATAACAAAGTACCACTAACTTAGTGGTTTAAACCAATGTACATTTATTATATTTATCTCCATGGGTCAGGAGTCCAGGCACAGTTCAGCTGGGTCTTCTGCTCAGGATTTGACAAGGCCACAGTCAAGGTGCCAGCTGCAGCTGGGGTTTTTATCTGTGGATTGGGTTCCTCTTCCATGCTTGCTTATTACTGGCAGCATTCATTTCCTTGCCGTTGTAGAACTGAGGCTTGTAGCTCCTGGAGGCTACCCGTCTAGGCTGTTCATACATGGATGTTTACTACTTTAGGGCCAGCTGGGGAGTATTTTTCTGACTGTCACTGCTAAAACCCCCTTTTTTTCCTTATTAATCCTTACCTGAGGATATTTTTCCATTGATTTTTTAGATGTAATGAGAAGGAAGGAGGGAGAGAGAGAGTAGGGAGAGAAACATCTATGTGAGAGAGACACATCAATTGATTGACTCCCACACTACCCTGACTGGGGCCAGGATTGAACCTTCAACCCAGGTATGTGCCCTTGACTGGGAATCAAACCTGAGATCCTTCAGTCGATGGGCTGACACTCTAACCGCTGAGCCAGACCGTCCAGGGCTAAAACTCTTTTTTTTAAAGAGCTCACCTTATTAAGCCTGGCTACCCAGCATACTATTCTTTTGATTAAAGTCATTTATTAGAGACATTAATTATATCTGTAAAATCCCTTCATTTTTATAATATTAACACAACATAACCATGATATCAGAGAACACACATTTTTGACTCTTGGCTCATACTAAGAGTGAGACACTCACTTGGGATCTGTGGGTGGGTTAACATAATCTGGCAGGGCCATTGTCTTGTGCAATCTTTGATGTCAGTGCTTCTTGGTCCCTTTTTGGGCTAGTGAATTCCACAGGGAAAGATCTTCTGATCTCCTGCCTAAAGGTTGATGGCATGGCTGCCAACTCTCTGGAAGCCGAGATGGGGAAAGGGACTGGGCAGTGTTCAAGGTAGAAACAATCACTTACTTAATTACCCACTGTCAGTATGTATCTCCACCCCCATCTCTGCCTGCTGTTCCCTAGTCCAGAGGGACTTCTCCAGAGGGGGAAGACTCCAGTTTTCTGTCAGTGACAGGGGCAGGTGCTTGGCGGGGTGGGGGTGGGTGAGGGTGTTGGAGCAGTGGGTCTTAACTGCTTTATAAGCAGACTTTAAAGTGGTCCTTCTGCCCCCATCGGTTTGGCTTAGCGGTTAGAGTGTTACTCCGTGGACCAAAGAGTCTCTGGTTTGATTCGGTCAAGGGCATGTACCTCAGTTGCAGTTCTATCCCCGGCCCTGGTCGGGATCATGCAGGAGGCAGCCAATTGATGTCTCTCTCTCACATTGATGTTTCTCTCTTTTTCTCTCCCTCCCTCCCTCCCTCCCTCCCTCCCTCCCTCCTTCCCCTCTATCTGAAGATCAATGGAAAAGTATCCTTGGGTGGGGATTAAAAAAAAATTTTAAGTGGTCCTTCTGTGTTTAGCCCCACCTTCAACCACACTTCCTGAGTTACTTGATGGCACCAATTCCTGAGTCTCATGGGGGATTTTGCTGAATAAATCACTCACTGTTTATTGGCTTTTCCCACTACTGGTTTAGAATTCTGCTTTTTAGGGTATGCCAGAACATAGCAGTTGGCCGTCTCCTTTCCACCTTCTAAAAGTTTGTTGCTCTTACCTCTTCTCTTTTGTTTTCCCTTTTTTCAGGTAGATTTATGCCTTAAAAAAAAACTTTTTACTGGCATTCTAAGGGGTTTGGGGAGGGTCTGAAGGAAATAAGTGTTTAGCACATCCCTCTTTGGTGGGAAGTCTAAATGACATCTTAAAGAGTAATAAACACAACCACTGGTGACATTTATTGGGACTTACTGGGTGCCAAATTCTGTGATAAAACTTTATTGCATTATCTTATTTTACTTAATCTATCCTGTGTTTTTATGAGATTAGGAACAGTTTTCCATGTTTTATAGATGAGAAAATCAAGGCTTAGAGAGGATAACTTGCTTGTAGTCATATGGCTACAAAACATGTGAGCTGATCTGGTGTGTTTGAGCTAAAGATCTTTCTTTTCCTTCATGAACCTTCTCTTCCCTTCCACAAGAAATACATTCTCCTCTCTTTCCTTTGTCAGTAAACGTTACCCTCCCCTTACCTATGCCATTGTGTAGTAATCCTTACTACTTCCCATCTCCGCATTCACTGTCCTTCCCTCAAATCTGCCTGTGCCTCCTTGCCTCTGTGCCCCCTGTCTAAGCTGGGCCCAGCTACTGGGCTTCTCACCTGGACATCCCTGGACATCTTAGTCTCCCAACTACTCTCTAAACCTCCACTCTTTCTGTTCTCCAGTCCATTCTCCATACAGCTGATTTGTTCTTTTCAAAATGGAGGTATTATCAGTGGGGTGCCCTCTGGAAGTGGAGTTCTTGGGGTGCCATGGGGAAAAGAATTTCCTGAGGCCCCCATGGGAGAATGAGTGATATTTATTTGCATGAAATCTCAAACCCCTGGATTTCCAAGGTCCCATTTCCCACTGCGCCGCCATGGAAAAAGTCCAATTTTGTCTTCAGCAGGACTAAGATTAAACACTGCCCAGAGTCTCCTCTCCATATCAAAGCACAGCCCAGTCCAGCATCTGGCTAGCTTAGCTTGTGTTCCCAGCTGCGGTGCATTGTGTGTGGGGTCCCATGGGCCATGCGGCTGCTGTTGCCACATGATGGGCTAGCACACAGGTGAATGTGAAACACGGACCAAGCGAGCACAAGGGAGCAGGAGCGAAGCAAGAGAGCAAGAACTCTTTGTCTGGGGGATATAACCAGGAGCTTAGCCAATTATCCCGTCAGGATTGCCTGCACTTGCAGTGGCTCTAGCCAATTATCTTTTTCCCAGGTTAGACTGACAGGCAAGCACCTTCCCCAAGTCACCCCAACTTCACTGTGCACGTGCCCTTCCTTCCCTTTGCTTGATCCCTTTTCCCATAGATTTGCCGGGAATGGACTGGTGGCTCCCTGGGGAGTGTGAAGTTGCAGCTTCCTGGCGAAGCTGCCCAGATGACCATGCTTATAATGTCTGGCTTCCCCTTTGTTCTCTGTTAGTAACTAGGTAGTTATTACGATAACAGAGACACATCTGATTGTGATACTTTTACCAAAAACAGCCTCCCATTAGTTTTAGGAGGAAAATGAAAATACTTGACATGGCTAATAAGGCCACACGTGATCTGACCTGTGCCTGTCTCACTAAAGCTGAAACATTTTCCCCATGCTCTCTGAGCTGCAGCCATACTGGCTTCCTGTCCAGGGCCTCAGGATCCACTCAGACTCTGGGCCTTTATACGTGCTGTTTTCCCTATCTAGACAGACGCTTTCCCTCCACCCAGTTTTCCTTGCTTAATTAACTCCAAATCAGTCTTTGTATCTCAGCTCAAATGTCAAGTCATCAGAGAAGCCTTCCCTACCCTCATAATCAGATTGCGTCTTTCCTGTTGGTTTAATGCTCTTACAGATAGCACCTTTTAGCTTTCCTCTGTAGTAAAATTTTCATTTATACTCTTGATTGCATATCTGTCTTGTCTTTTCCCACTTGACTCTGGTTGCTGTTACTGCAGGGGCCATGTCAGTTTTAGTTATGATGTATCCACAGCACCTGTCAACAGTGTTTTGTACTTGGAATGTGTTCAATTACTAGTTGAAGGAACAAATGGGCTGTGAGGGAATCGTTTCTACAGAGGGATGTGCTATGTTGGACTTATTTTGGAAACTCTAATGTTGTTACAGTGTGATAATAGAGGGTGGGTGGTTGCATTTCATTAGGCAGACTTACCTTGTAATTGCAGATGCAGCCAATGGTGGCTGAAAAGACCCATTTGCAAGACTGTTTCTATGTACTAGCATCTGTCTTCAGGAAAGATGGAGAGGACCCTATCTGTCCACCTAAGGAAAGATGGAGAGGACCCCTGTCCATGGTAGTGAGTGCAGTATTTGGTGGTGGTGGATGTCGTGGACACAGCACAGCATTGAGCTCCTCACAGTTTGGGGCTGATTCAGTAATCGGAGCCTATCACGTTCTCTCTTCTCTGTTAACACTGGGGCTGTTTGAGGTGTGAGGAAGGACAAAAACACTCCTGCAGTCATGCAGCTTAGAGTACTTTCTTGATCTTTGGACAGGATAATCGTACTTCGTTCGATATACTTATTTCACTCTTACCAAAAACAGAGCAGCAGTCTCTGAATATTAAAGCTCAGAAAAACCCGTAAGGAGGAAATAGGAGACTATCCCAGGAACTCCCCAGGAATGCTGTTCTCTGCATTAGTTTTCTTTTGCCCTCTGTCACACCTTGACACTCCCAGAGGTGACAATTGAATGTGGTCCTTTAGGAACTCAGCTTCATCTTTCTTTTTTTTGTTTTTGGTACGTGCCCCTAGCGGGAACCGAACCCGGGACCTCTCTGGTCCGCAGGCCGACGCTCCAACCGCTGAGCCAAACTGGCCAGGGCAGCTTCATCTTTCTCTAGGGAAGTTATTAGTAACTCATTGCTGTTTTAAGAAGTTACTCTTTTCTGTCTTTACAAAATGAGATACAAAGATGTTCTCCAAAAGCGTTACAACTCCTACAGACCTTTATATTAAACTTTAGAATTTCTGTTGGAATCCTAGTTTGGAATAATGAGAGGAAAAGAGAGAAATCTGGAGTTGGGAATGGAACTACTGGACTCACCCTCTGTTGACTGCTGCCTCTCCTTTAACTCTGCTGCTCACACATGTCCTGAATCTGTTCATTCCTCTGTACTCCCAGTGGGTGACCCAGTGCTGGGAGTACTTCCAGCCTCTTCCCTGGCCCTGCCTCTCTGTCCTGCTCCCTCTGGTCTGCTCTCCATAGTGCAGCTGAGGGAGACTAAAGTTTTGCCACCACAAAATACACCTTTGGGGATTTGATTTTTGAGCTGGTTATTGAGAAACAAAAGACTTAGAAAGAACCTTTGACCTTCCCCCTTTACCTGCCTAAAGAAGTTCAGAAAGAAAAACCTACTTCGAGGGAAAGGAATGTCATGTTAGCATCTCCTTATAAATGAAATGGGGCAGACAGGGAGAACTCTAGCAAAGCCTGTTTGTTGAGCTTCCTTCTGTGTCCTGTTGTCTCAGGGGGCCCAGCAGGAATTTGTTTACCACGCATTTGCTCTTTCTCAGCTACCTGTGAACTGCCTACTTTTCCTTTGAAATCCCAAACCCCTGCCTCCCTCTCCTTTGTCCAAAATGACACATAAACCTCAACTGCCTCTTGTGTCTTTGGGTCTCATATCTTATGACACCCCAAGTGTATAGCTGTAATAAATTTTGGATGTTTTTCCTGTTAATCTTTCTCATGTTAATTTGATTATTAGTGCAGCTAGAAGAATTTAGAAGGTAGGAGTATTGCCATTGAAAATGGGTCCTTTCATGGAGTCACAAGGAAAGCATTCTGGGTACCCATGTATGGGAGGATAAGGTAAGATGTATTGTAGAAGCAAAATCAAAGGACTGTCCTGGGTTCAGCTTTGTTCGCTTTGAAAGAAGTCCCACTTGTCTTCATCAGGCCCAGAACAAAGGCCAGTGTCCAGATATTCTGCACCATTTCTCCAGTCCAGTCCAGTCCGGTCCCCATCCTGCTAGCTTAGCTTCTGTTCCTGGCTGGCGCTGCATTGCCGTACCCAGGCCCACCTTGGAGTCCATGTGGCCGCAAGGCCACAGGCAGCTGCTAGGGCCTTATGGCTGCTATGCAGAGAAAACACGCAAACCAACGGGGCTAGCTTATGTTACAGAGGGAGAGAGAGCATGCTTGCCTTTATTAGGCTGATTATACTACCTTGGGCTTGGGAAGGACGAGGCACCCTTTCAAAATAACCAACCAACTTCCCAATCTTTCCCAGACTGGTGTTGGGTCCTCCCCCTAGCCAATTCATTTCCTAGATTTTCTGGGGTTCTGTGTCCCTTACTCAATCGAACCCTTTTCCCAGGCTGGGCTCCACATCTTATTTCCTGCTGTGCAGGCCTCAACGTGGAAGCACCTCCCCCTGTGCCATCTTGGCTCCTACCTCAGGGAATATTCCCAGAGGATTCTCCTGCTGTTTTTACCAACCCCTTCCCCCCACCCCCAAAGACCAGTCCTGAGGGTGTAGAATGCAGAGGTTCCTTGGGGAGCTTATGAATGCTGCAATTTCCTAGTGAAGCCAGCTTATTATCCCATTCAGTTCCCTAGTTTATTATGCTTAATAATGTCTGATTCCCTTTGCTCCCTTTATTAGTATCTCGCTGCCTATGCTAACATGAGGAAAGTTATTTTTTGTACTCCCACACAGCCTCTGGTTTTTCTGAAGCATAACTGTTATGCCCCTCTATATTTAAAATTCTCTCAGTGGCTTCACATGGCCTTCAAGATAAAGTGGAAACTTTTTATGCCTTCTTTCTGTCTGCCTCTGCAGACTCACTCTCTGCTGCCTGCCTTGCCTTTTCTTTTCTAGCCATATTGAATGTGTTTGTTCCCTGAAGTCAGGGTCATCTTTGCACATGTTTTCCCCTCTGTAAAGAATACCACCCCCTTTCTAGCCAAATCCAGGTTCAAGGTCTATACTCAAAGTACTTTGTTTGTTGTTGTTAATCCTCACCCGAGGATATTTTTCCCATTGAATTTTAGAGAGAGTGGAAGGGAAGGAGGGGGAGAGAGAGAGAGAGAGAGAGAGAGAGAGAGAGAGAGAGAGAGAGAGAGAGATTGATTGGTGCCCTCCTACACATGCCCTGACCGGGCCAAGGAGTGAACCTGCAATCCAGGTACGTGCCCTTGACCAGGAATTGAACCCGAGATCCTTCGGTGTGTGGGCTCTGTCCACTGAGCCACACCGGCCAGGGCTTAAAGTGCTTGTCTTATGAGAAGCATTGCTAGAACTCTCTAGACTAGGTAAGATGTCCCTGCTATGTGTCCCCATAGCATGTTGTACTTCCCCTATTGGAATTGAATACATATTATATAAATGTGTGCTTAATTAATTGTCGTTCTCACTAGTTGGTAAGCTTTCTGAAGGTAGGAACTATGTCTAACTTGTATACCACTGTTTTATCATTCCTAGCATGGTGTTTGGCACATGAAAAGTGCTCAGTGAAAATGTGATGAATTGATAAGGTTAGGGAAACCAAGAGAAGATTTAATAAAAAGATTATTGCAGTATAACCTTGAGGTTGATAAAAACAGGTGGAACATAGTAACCCCCCCCCCCCCTTAGAAATGTAGTCTGTATTTATTGGAAGGGAAGGGATACACATAATAGTGATGACATGATATAATAGTTTCCACAGGTTTTGGACCTGTGTTCAGGGTTTAGGAAATACACACTCAGCTATGCCCAGCCAATGGAAGTTAAATTAGTCACTTAAAGCTTTTTATTTCCAAATTGTCAGTTTATTCCACATCTCTGGGAGGCCAAGAGTCAACAGCTCTTGAGTGGTTAAATCAGAAAAGATTTAAAGATTTACATAAATGAATTTTCATAAAAATTGCATTGAAACTTTAGGGGAAGCAGATCCCCAAACATTTTCAAGTAGCAAAGGATTGTGAATGAGAAACCACACTGCACAATCCCCTTGCAAAATGCTGACAGCTGACCTCTGTCCCCAGCCACAGTGGTCCCATTCTACATTGCTTGTTCTACCACTGTGCTTCTTAGGAGCACAATGATTCTTGTGGTTTGGGAAAGAAGGCTGTATTTTGGTCATTTAGATAAGACATTTACCATTTTTAGAAATACTGTGAATGCGGTCTTTATTTCTTTTTTTCTTCCTAATCCAGAGAGCTGCAGTTTTAAGAGCCCTGCTAATTAGTTAACTCTGTGCCTTCTGATGAGGCCAGAGAGAAATCAAAGAAAGACACATACCTTATGATCTTGCTTACATGTGGAATCTAAAAAATAAATAAATAAAGCTCATAGATACAGAGAACAGATTGGTAGCTGCCAGGGGAGGGGTGGCAGATGGGGGACGAGTGAATTGTTTTTGTTTTGTATTTTTATTTAAATAAATTCCATTAAAAATTTTTTTTTAGTGATTTCTGCATCTCTAGGTTATGGGGTTTGTTTTCCAGGAGATAATTGGAAGTTGGTTTAAGATCCATGTTATGTCTATAGGGTTTTATACACACACTACCATCACCACCCTAAACATCTAAGGAAGATATAATGTGGAAAACTGTTTTCTCAGCTTGCTTAATTTTGTTTTCTTTCTTCTGAGTCCATTTGGAGGTTTTCTTGGCCTGGAGGCAGAATTGAATGGTGGGTATGAATTTCAAGGTTACAGCTAAGCTTACTTGTCAACAGATGGCAGTCACCAGGCCAACCGCAGTCTTAATCTTATTTCATGCGTCTTTGCCCTGAGGCAGAAGTTTTCATTCATAATCTAGAGGAATTGACTAGTTAGAGATTCAAACTTGCAGGTATCTTAGAAATTTGAAAAGATGTCAGAGGATGAATTTAGAAACCTGTTGAGTGTTGGAAATACTTCGAAGTATTGGCCAGTTTTTGGCTATTGGTTGTAAAGCTTTTCCAGGGCTTCCCGGAACTGAGTGCTACCTGAGACTGTTGTCATCTGAAACACTTGGTAGTCAGCTCTGTCTCTATACAGATGTTAAAACAACCTACGAATCTATGAAAAATAGATACATAAATAAATAGATATCTAGAGAAATGGTTCAGTGAGGGGAGTGTAATGTTACTCCCCTCAAGGAACATTTGGCAATGTCTAGAGACATTTTGATTGTAATAGTTGTAGTGGGAAAAGGCAGGGATGCTGCTAAACAGCTTATAAATAATGCACAAAAATGTCAATAGTGATGCTGTTGAGAAACCCTGATTGATTGATAGAGAGTTATTAATATGTATAAAGCATGTGTGTGTATATAAATCTTAGTTTGGGGGAATTTTTCTCAGAGTACAAAATTATTTAAGGAAACAATTCATTTTGATTCCTAGAGCTGTCAGCATATATTCGATATGGTGGTTTTGGCCGTGTCACACACAAACCCTTTCAAAGCCACCGGAGCCAAAGCCAGGAAGCTCACCCATTCCTCAAAGCTGTTCTATGGAAGTAGAGCTGTGCCAGTTAGAGGCATGCTTCAGAGGCTTAGGGGACCCCCCACTGAAAGAGCCTTGAGATAACTGAGCATCCTTGATGCAAGATCTTTTCTGTAACATTTTACCTATGCCCCTCCTGATAGTGAAGTACTCCTGACACTGTATGAAAGGGTAAGTCTTTACCTCCGCCCTCTCTAGCTAATCCTCTAAATACTTGTATGAACTGCAAATTGGGAAAAGATGTAAGAGGTAGCGTGGGTGTGGAATTGCACCTGAAGTTCAGAATTATTTGCTTTGTGAATATTTAAATGATTTGCACCAAATGCTAACTTTTCGTCATTTTTTTTCTTTTAATTTTTTTTAATCCTCACCTGAGGACATTTTTTGCATTTATCCTCAGAGCAGAAGAAGAGAGAGAGAGCGAGAGAGAGAGAGAGAGAGAGAGAGAAACATCAATGTGAGAGAGAGAGAAACATCAACTGTTTGCCACCCACACGACCCCAACCGGGGCCGGGGACAAACCGCACCGAGGTCCGTGCCCTTAGCGGGAACCGAACCCGGGACTCTCTGGTCTGCAGGCCGACACTAACCACTGAGCCAAACCGGCCAGGGCCATTTTTTTTTAATCCTCACCTGAGGACACTTTTCCATTTATCTTCAGATAGAGTGGGAGGGAAAGAGGGAAGGAGAGAGAGAGAAAAAGAGAGAGAGAGACATCAGTGTGAGAGAGACACATCAACTGGTTGCCTCCCGCATGACCCTGACCAGGGCCGGGGACTGAACTGCAGCCAAGGCACAACATGCCCCTGACTGGAATCGAACCCGCGACTCTTTGGTCCATGGGCCAGCACGCTAACTGCTGAGCCAAACTGGCCAGGGCTTAAGTAATCTTTTAAATACTTGGTTATAGGTAAGAAAATATAATGAGCTTTATTTGATAAATAATCTAAGAAGGAACAACATGGTGCAGTGATGTGACCACAAGTTAATATAGTATAACTTGAAGACCTTAAAATTGTTTTGAAAACATGCTGTTTAAGCTCAGATGTTTTTCTGTGTTCCAAATGGTGATATTGCCATAAAGCAGTGGTTCTCAACCTGTAGGTCGCGACCCCTTTGAGGGTCGAACGACCCTTTCACAGGGGTCGCCTAGGACATAACCGTAGCAAAATTACAGTTATGAAGTAGCAACGAAAATAATTTTATGGTTGGGGGTCACCACAACATGAGGAACTGTATTAAACGGTCGCGGCATTAGGAAGGTTGAGAACCACTGCCGAATGGTAATGAACTTCTGCTTCATACTTATACCCTTTAAGATAGATTTGGCTTCATATAACCCAAAGCAAACTAAAAAAACCCACCATCAGTAGAACTCAAAAGACGTAAATGAGCTAGAAGTTTATTTCTCTGGTGAAAGCAGTCCAGAGGTAGGCAGTCCAGGGCTGGTATAACTGTTCGACAAACATCCATGCCAAGCCTCCCTCCTTGATATTCTGCCAGCCTTGGTGTGAGGTCTTTTCATCTAAGATGGGTGCTTGAGCTCATGTTCATTGATAAACTCTGACCTGGCCAGTTGGCTGCCAACACAGATGCAGGCCTGCCTGGGTGACAGAATCCTAGCTTGAGCATGTAAATTACGTAGTCAAGGCAAGCTAGCTACTACAGTCCTGAGGTAGCCAGCTCATAGATGCAGCACACCACCTCTCTCCAGCCCAGATATTACCTGCCAGTTAGTAATATTCACTTAGCTTACCTATGTGGGTCAGACAGTTCAATACTAGGTAATTTGATGAAAAGACCTGACCCCATTTCTCTTGCCCTGAACAGCTTAGATTCTGCTGGGTGGGATTTCCTGTTTTGTAGTAAAATTTATTCACTTAGCTTTTGATCTTTGATCTTGTAGTGTTTTTCTCTAGCATTGCTGTGTACACTTTGCTGCCAGCAAGAAGGGGGATGGGAAGATCACCCTTCTCTTTTAAGGACACTGCTCAGAAGTCACACTACACTTCCACTTATGTCTCATTGGCTAGAACTTAGCCACATGGTTGTTAATTTCAAGGGAAATAGTTTTTTGTATGGGAGACAACGGACTCAGCAAAAAACAAACAAACAAAACCTGGAGTTCTTGTTACTAAGAAATGAGAGACAGCTAGCAGACTTTAAAATAATACTCAAAATATTAACTCATGAAAATATTAAGAAAAAGGACTATATAACCTCATTAAAGCGCTCAGATTATAAAAATAAGGTATTATTTTGTGGCAGTTTATTACTAGTTAGATGCTGTTTTTCCTTTGGTTTTATTCCTCCCACCCCTCGTTTCCAAAAGCAAAACTAATTTTATTTTTTTGTCTTATAGGACTTTCCGTGACATTTCTGAAGATCTGAAATCTTCGATAGACTGACATGGCTTCCACTTCAGTGATTTCTCTAGGAAGTTCAGCCTTGACCGTGAGTTCAGCTCAGCTATGGCCTTCTGTCCTTCCAGCTGTGCCGAGCACGCAGAGCCCAGGGAAAGCAGCAGAAGTCTCCTGGCCTTCGGTACAGAACGCGTGGACAAGAGCGAACTTGCTGTGGGCTGCTTTGCATTGTAAAGCACAGCTTTAGAGCTCTGAAATGTGGTTTGCTCACCTAACTGTTGCTAAGATGGCTTGAAGAGTTTCAGTTTATACACTGGTACCATGGCTCGAAATGTTCCCACTTTGCTTATCTATATTATTATAATATGTATTTATAGAGTTATTTTTCAGAGTCCTAAACTACCTGCTGTTTAAAGTGAATACAATGTAATTTTTCTCCTGTTTTATCAAAACTGTTCATAAACTTTTCTATGACAGTCACTATTCAATGAAAAGGGCTTTCACTTTTGAGTACCTAGTTGCTCGAGCAGGAAAAAGGAGTCTTCTTACCCTTCCTCCACACCGTATGGTCCTCTCTAAGAAAACCAGTTTTTATTGTAAGGGTGGGTGGGATGGCTCATTTCAGTTAGTTTTGTGTTGCAACCATAGGAGAGGCAGACAGACTGAAGACCTTACACCCCTTTCTTCTTCCTCCATCCCCAGTTACACTGTTGCCAAATTTCTAGGACCACATTGAAGTGAAATACATGTAAAGCTGCTATTAATTCTAACAATATGATAGAATTCATGTTGCAATTGTTTTTCTTTCCAAATGTTTTAAGTGAAAAATCTCAGGTGCAGCAGTACTCTTGATTTGTTAAATGTTTCTCAGTTTCACCATTCGGAATTCTGCCACTTAGTTACTTATAGACCAGAATTTTATATTTATGTGATATTTTTCCATCACCTAGCACAGTGCCTTGCATAAGACTCTAGATGAATGCTTATTGAATTAAATTGTGACTTTTTAAATTTGTCAGATATCACAATAACCAGCATAATGCTTTACATTTCACAAAGTCTCTTTGCATATAATTATTTCACAACGACTTCACATAACCATTCATATAGCTTTATGTTGTTTTATTACAGTTTCACACAGACGGGGAAGCTAAAGTTCAGAAAAGTGACTAAAAGTCATTAAATTGAGTAAGACTTGACCTCAAATCTGACTCCGTAAACCTGCAAATGCTGCTATACTGTAGTGTTTCTTCTACTGTCTTACAGTGAGATAGTAGGTGTCCTTGGACTTGTCCTACAGTTAATGAGGCCTGGGACTAGAACCCAGCTCTTAGCTTTGTGCCCTTTCCACTGTATAAAACGTCAGACTTTCTCTCTGTCCCCAGGGGAATACCGAGGAGAAAGATTTCTTAAGTATCAGTGATCACCTTTTTGGAAAACACTTAAAAGTAGAAATCATTTTTCCTAAAACACTTTCTCACTAAGAAGCATAGTTAGTGATAATTAGCTTAAATGTATTCTGATATTAAGAAAAACTCCCATTGGAAGAGAGGCTGCCATGAGATCTTTGTTTATACAGTAGACTAAGTGCAGATCTCTTATTTTTACCATGAATTCTTCAACAATCATAATTTGATTGAACACCAAGTGTTACATTAGGCCACTAAGTAACTTACTGTTTTCTTTGTTAGTTGTTTAATCATTTATTCAGTAAAACATTTGCTGCAAGTTTGCCAGACTCTAGGTTCCATGCCAGGCACTGTACAGGGTGCTATAGGGGATAACTCATAAGAAGGCCTTCTCTCACATTAAATCTTAGCCAGATCATATGTATTGCTAAAATAAAAATTTTGCATTAAAGGGGTTAAAAAAGAAATCAGGTTTGGTTTTGTTAATAGTATATTGGTAAGTTTATAGCTATAATTAGCACATATTCACAAGAGGTAAATATTATACACAATGAGTTAGGGTGCATATACAGATTATGTTCTTTCAAAGTGCTTTTAAGCTGTACAAACTGATATTGCAAAAAACTAAACTTGAGCTAATGTGTGGCTGTAGCTGGTCATAATTATTCACACGAATACCCGGTTCTTAGAGGGGGGAACTCTGAGCTCTAAGACAATAGGTTAGGGTTGCCAAAATGAGCAGTGATGTAATACCACCCTGGAATATCAGGAACAGAGGTGCCCCACAGTGCTACACAGTCCTGATGAGGAAACTTGAAGGGGCCTCAGCACTCCAGCAACTGCATAAGGACTGGGAAGGCGGACTGGCCAGGGGAGGTCCTCCCAGAACCCTCAAAAACAGAAACATGCCCCTCAGATTTAGTGAGGCTTTGCAGAATTTTCACAGGGCATAGAGGTCAAGTGGTATAAAAAGGTCGGAGTCTCAAGCTCAAGTCTCAAAGATGACCGACCCTCAGATTCTCAGTTAGGATTTGACCTAGAAAGAGGGAGACAACGCATTGATGAAGTAGAAGTAGCTTCAGTGAAAACTGAGTATAGAAATCCTATCACAGTGTCTCGCATTTTACAGCTTTATTCAAGATTCGTTTTAAGTTCACACTCACTGTTCAGTTGTAGACTGAGTGAAGGAGATAAAAGCTCTCCACACAAATGTGCTCCTCTCTCTCGGAGAGAACAGACATGTGATAATCAACATAAACTCCATATCATATAAACCCTGCTCCAGTTCCAAAATTCTTGTCACACTCTCTGTTCCTGGAAGTGATCTCTGTCAGACTGCCTTAGATACCAGTCTTATTTATTTTTACATTTGCAAGGAATCCTAACATCCTCTTCCATTAGCAGTGGTTAGCTGGCAGAGTGTTCCCTTGACTTCTGAGACTGGTGTAGATCGACTCTGGACAGTACAGTGGGAGGATACCAGAGAATTGTTATGGAGATGCTGTATTTAAACAAAGTCAGCTCTTTGTTCCAGTTAAAAAATGCTGCACAAGGGCTTGCAGATAAGTTCCCTCGCTAACCTTGGTCTTAACATGAACCCATCCTGGCCCTTCAGGACTTCCTAGTACTGCTAGTTCTCACTTTTGTTGTAGTGAGTGCTTCAGAATATGTCACTGCTGGGCAAGAAATAACTCAGAAATTCAGGCCATGAGGGTTAGATTAGGGCCAAGTAATTTTAGGTGAGCTACTCAGGGCTTTCAACCACAGGTTTATAGGAAAAACCCCTACAGAACTTCCCATGCTCTGGTCCTGACCCATAGCATCCTCTAAGGGTCTTCCAAGACAGTACGCATTTCACAGTGGAAATAGCCTCTGACAACAAACTTCCAAGTGCTGGTTCCAGCTAAGAACAAGTACTTTTGTTTTTATTAACTTGTTTCCTTTACCTATTTTTCCATCAAAATATATTCATTTTATTAACTTACTGAGGACCTGCAAAAAATGTGCATACTGCCTGAAACCACCGAGCAGTTATTTTTTGATAGACTTGATTTACAGTTCTCTTATTTTTAAACTGTCTCCTAGCGTCATAGACATTCTGTGCTAGAAAGGGCCTTATATAGTTAGTTGATTCTGTCCTTTTCTAGGGAAGGAAACAAATCCATAGGTCTAAGTGGCTTTTCTAATAGAGCCAGTTAATGACAGATTTCAGAGTAGAATACAGTTCTTTTTTTCTCTCAGTCCATTGTTCTACTTCTCTGCCCTTTTCCTCATAGATGAGTAGCTTTTGGGAAAACGTCTTCCTTTTCTTCCTTCCTTACAGTTAAAGGAATGTTATTAGATGGTATAAGAGAATAAAGTATGTATGGGGGGAGGGGCACTCCAGGGTCAGTTAAAATTGAGAAATGCTGGGTTTGTTTTCTTTCTGTAGGACTTCTAAGAGTTTTTAATGTGCTATTATATATTGTGAATTTATAAGAGGGGACAAAGACTGTGTACACTTAGACTTATTTGACCTTAAACTGCACCCCCAACCTCCTTTGCTCAGAGCATCTCAAAGTACTACTGGTCCTTTGGGAAACACGGCTCTGCAGTACGTTTACAGCTCTTGTAGAAGACATCCTTCATGGAAATTCTGAAAGGTAAATCTGTTACCATGGTACCCTGTAACTAATGAATCTCAAAGTTTACGGATATACTAGAAAGAAAACATATCTGCCCTTCAGAGCTATATGTAAAATATAGAGTCTTTCCACCTATGATGTGTAAAATCAGTATTTGTGTTTAGATTTGCAAGTTTTTCAAGGATCACTTAATGTGTAAATATAATGGTGATATATTGATATTACATTTTAATAATGCTTTTGTATGGCACTTTATAGTTTTCAGATTGCTCTCATAACAACCCTGTGAGATAGGCAGGTGTTAAGTATTATCAGATGAGGCACTGGAGGCTCAGAAAGGTTTTGGTGATTTCCCCCCCTCCCCTTAAGTTTATACCACAAAATAATGGAGCCAGAATTCAGTTTCAGAATTTCTGACTCCAAGTCCAGTGTTATTCACACCTGATTTTTAATTTTTTCTTCTAGCTTTATATTTTACAGTGAAAGGTGTGGAAGCAATTCTTAAACTATGTAGCATTATCTTGGCTTATTATCAAATACTGTTTCTTCTTTACTGCAGTGAATCAGAAAATGTAACTCCTATTATAGCTGTCCCAAAGAAAACCTTCTTTTGTCCTTTGTGCTGCCATTTGTCTAGGTGACTGGAGTGTATTACAAATACCATTTGATTTTGAAACCAAGATTGGATATATAATTGTGATTGCTTATGTAATTTTGGAAAATGTGCCATTTCTGCACTCCCAGGCAAAGTAGAGATGGTGGGAAAGTAAAAAAGAGTATTCAAATACCGCAGGGCACCTTTATTCTCACGGATGCTGTTTCTTAGCTTTAACTTGCTTTGACAACCTACTGAGGTAACCTCTTTGTAAATGTAAAATATTTATATTTTGAAATAAAATTACTAGTGTTGAATGAATCAGGTGGTACACAGTCTCATTTCTGTTGAGAAATTTGATATTTAGTGAAGTCAGACTTTCACAAATACATCCGTCTCTCAGGTTTTATATAGATTCCTTTGGCACGGAATTTTTATGAAATATGGGCAACTTACATAAAGGAAGATCTGTCTGGGGAGTGGATGCTGGGCACCTTAAAGAGGTGAAAGAGTCTAAGGCTGAGGGAGCCCTCCACAGGATATAGTGGCCTTAAGATGAATAGATAAGGATATAGTGAGGTGGGTGGCTGGGCAGTAAGACATCAGAGGGGGAAAAAGTGGTTTAAAGGAACTGTACATTTTGAATGAACAAAATAAGCCTAAGTTATGGTTATATTCAATACCAGAGATACTGGTGTAGCACTGGCAGATGGAGCTGAACCCACAGTGGGAGTACAGTGAAACACATTTCCATGATGCCTGGGAAGGAGCTTGCTGACCCCTCCAGTGGATGGTCTTCAGCTCATCAACCTGATACTATGGAGAAATGACCTGGCCAAAGGGTGGATGGACTAGCCAGCCACATACTCTTTTCTACTCTGGTTTCTCATGGACAGATAATACTAGTTCACAAAGTATTTCTTCATGCTTCTCAGTCTGTTGCTTAAGCCTAGACCCCTTCAGAGGGAGTGTGCTTCTGACAACCTCCTTTTGGCTTTGCCCTGGAATGCTTAGGTAAGGGATGTTCAGCTCTCTCACACAGGGCCTCTGTGCTTCTTCGCCTTACCCTAAAGCGAGTTAGTCAGAAGTAAACACTAATGATCTTTTTAGTCAACGAACAGCTGTTAAGAAACGATTCTGTGCTAGCACCCGGGGAAAGTAATTTTGAAAAGTAGTTTGAAAAAGTAAGAATATTGAACAGTAGGTGAAGCTTTTCCACGTGCTCTGTTTAATTTCCTTTCAAGAGTAATTCTAAACAGTAGCCTGAAAGATACCCAAACCACTGCCTTCTCGCCTAGTACCTAGATACTCCTTAATTGCATAATCAAATGTTTCATCTTCAGTCCTGCTACAAGTATTGTGAGAAAGATACAGTCGAAAAAGGAGCAGCGTTGCGGGGGGGGGGGGGGGGGGGGGGGAGGGAACCTCAGATGTGCTATTACCGGTGGAATTCCAGTCCCTACAGACTTGACTCTGGTTCTGCTCTACTACTGAGTTTCAACCCCAGCGCAGCTTCTAGAAATTGTGACTGAAGGGGAGATATGGCGAGTCATCTATCCTGAGGACAGGAAGCTTTGCTGGGGACGGTTGTCCTTGTCGTGGTAGGAGGCCACGTGGCCGTGGGAGGCCCTCAGATGTCTTGTTCATCCCAGTGGGGCGAGACGTGTGTGGAACCCACTGAAGGGTGGTCTCAGGAGAGAGACAGGGCGGGGCCGGGGGGCGGGGCCGTGCCGGGGCGAGGCCCGGGTTAGGGGCGGGGCTGCAGGGCAGACCGTAGACAAATGCTCGTGGGGGCGAGGCGGAGGCGGGGCTGTTCCGGGGGCGGGGCGAGGCGGCGGCAGAGCAGGCCGGGGCGGGGCCGTCCGGGGGCGGGCCCGGTCGGGGGCGGGGCCTCGGGCCGCGCGGGTGCATTGCCGCCGCCGCGGGCGGGCTGGCTGGCAGGCGGCGGGCCCGCAGTGGCGCGGCGTCCCGGCTGCGCGACGGGCGGATGGCCATGGCCGCCTCTCCGGGCCCCGCGGGCATTGGCGGCGCCGGGGCAGTGCAAGGCACCGGCCCGTCCGGCTTCGGCTTCGACTCAGGACTCGAGATCAAAACTCGCTCGGTGGAGCAGACGCTGCTGCCGCTGGTTTCTCAGGTAAAGGGGCTCTCCGCGCGGCCCCCCGTCTCCTGGCCGCGGCCGCGATGGCGGCGGCGCTCGCACTGCGGGGTCGGCCGGAGGCAGCCGCTGCCCCACATTCCGCGCCCGCATTACGGCGTGGGTGTCGGACCGCCTGTCTGGGTGGGGGACCCGCCTCGGCGGAGGCGGCGGGAGTCGGGACCCTCCGAATTCCGGGGGCGAGGCCGAGTGGGCTGAACTGCAGGGGAGGCTGCGGGGCGCGGATCCCGGTGCGGACCTGAGTGCCCGGCTAGCAGGTGCGCCGCCCGGCCTGACCCCCAGGACCCGCCTCGTGGCTGCGGATCGCGCGATCCCGGCCCAGCGAGGCCCCCTCGGAGGGTGGGCGGCTGAGCCCAGCTCCCTGGAGGCAGAGAGGACCCCCGCGGGGGCCCTGCTGGCACTTAGGGGCCCTCCTCGTCCGCTCTTGAACCCACTGCCGGCTCACGTTTGCATCCCCAGCCCAGACCCGGACTGGTGGCCACTCTGGCTGGGGCATTCCTACCCGCCTCCAAGTCCAGCGTGCTCTCCCCGAGGCCTTTGTCCCTTTCCCCTGCCTGTGTGTGTCGGCTCGCCAGGCTCCCATTCACCCCGGGCCACCCTGCCCCTTCCCCTTAACCTGCCCCCTCACTCCAGTTGGCTTTTGTCCGGCCTCGGAAGAGTGAAGGACTGTCTGATAGTTAATTCGGATATACATCTTTTTGCCAAATCCCATTTGAGATTTATGCTTTATTGGATTTGCTGGTCCTAACAGAAGTCTGGAATCAGCTAATTGACGCGCTTAGTTTTAGAGAAGTTTTTGTTACCGTGAGACGAGTTATAGGCTGCCCGAGGGCTCGAATTCCTCACCTAGACCTGTTGTCCTGTGCCAAGCAAGGGTGTGTGTGTGTGTGTGTGTGTGTGTGTGTGTGTGTGTATAGAATTCTGTGCCTTCGGGAGCGCGTTGGCGTGTGTGACTCACAACTAGATTGCAACCTCTTGATGACTCACTAGTATTGCCAAAATTTGAGAGGGAGAAGGAATATTAAAGATTATCTGACTCAAAAAAAAATTTTTATTTTTAAATGCTTTCTTACAGCATCCTTGACACCTGGTCGCCAGTCCCTTAAAGGTGGAGCCCGGAGCTGGTCCATAGAATTTTAAATACTATCTCTTCTGCATCCCACCCCCGCAAATACAGCAGTCAGCTGTGTCCCTAGATTCCTGTTATGCTGATTAAATGAACAGTTCCATTTTGTTCACCTGTGCTTATTTTAGTCTGCTAACAGAACAGGGCATGAATACACCTGACAAGCCCCCTCCCCCACCCCTTCTGTGTGGGCTGGAAGCACTGACTAGTGGAAAGGATTGTCTGCACTGTCCCCCTCCCCCAAAAGAATACCACCACCACCTCCACCAATACAACCACAGCCCCACATGAGAAATACTGGATTAGTTTTAAGAGACACAGAGATAAGAGAGTGGTGGAGTTCAAGTTGACAGTATGTTATTCATTTATTTAACATTGGCTATACGATAGGCCATGTTCTAAGCACTTTATAAATATTAACTCACTCTCATAGCAATCCTATGAGGTAGATAGATGTTTATTCTCATTATATGGATGAGGGAACTGAAACATAGTGAAGTTAAGTAACCTGTCATGGGACTGAACTACAAATGTCAAACTGAGACTTGAACCCAGCCTCCAGAGTTTATGCTCTTAGCTACACCATGTGCTGTGTCCTTTCTAGAAATTAGAAGCGGTGATGAGGTCAGTGAGCAGTAGGTACAAAGAAGAGAGTTTACAATGGAAAAACAAGCTGGAAGGTTGTTGTAATCTGAAGAAATGGTAACTTTACATAGTATCACTGCTAAAAATGTATCAGTCCTACAGCTCTGCATTGTGTAATTCTGGGGTAAAGGGGGGTGGAGAGGGTAGGAGAGTGGAGGAGGAATGTATGAATCTCTGCTGAGAGTTAACTAGAGGTCAGTGCCAAAGAGGGAAATGCCAGTTATTTTCCTTCCCTGTTAAAGACTCATTCAGGCCGATAGCTGAGGTTCTGCATCCCACACGTTATATATCCACAACAATACCTTTAGCACAGTACCGTAACCGATGATCCTAATGATTGACTGTACTCAACAATAAAAAGTTAAATTATGCTTAAAAAAACAAACACCTGTATAAAGCATGGCTGGAATACTGTTAACAAAGCAGGAAAATGTACAGTACAATTAAGAGTGATTTTAAGTTTCAGTGAATGTTAGTAGATTAAAACTGCGGCTCTCTAGAAAACTCACGTCCAGGAGTCTCCTTTTCTAAGGATGCTGCACTATTATCCAACTCATGTTTCATCATCTTATCCAAAAAAGTCTTTTAAGCATTTTAAGAAAGCCTTTGTTGTGTGCTTACTACTTGCTGTTCTTTGAGGCTCTTGTATTCTAGTTGGGAGACAGAATATGTACAGAATGGCACATGCCACGTGTCAAATGAACATTATCAATAGTAAATGCTCTAAGTCACAGCGGTTCTCAACCTGTGGGTCGCAACCCCGTTAGGGGTTGAACGACCCTTTCACAGGGGTCACCTAAGACATAACAGTAGCAAAATTACAGTTATGAAGTAGCAACAAAAATAATTTTATGGTTGGGGGTCACCACAACATGAGGAACTGCGGCATTAGGAAGGTTGAGAACCACTGCTAAGAGCTCAAGAAGGCATGGATGGGTAGGAACATTATCCACAGAGGAGACAGAGTCTTGAGGTGAACAAATAGGGCTAGCATTGTACAGTTTAATGAGTTTTTACTCTGATACTATCTAACCTCTCTGACTCTCCAAGTAAAAATTTCTGGGTCACTGGCCTTATTCTAGGAATGCAAGCTTGAGTCAATATTAGACAACTGTATACAATTTTCTGCATTCACATATTAGAAAAGATATATTTTCTTATCATTAGATGCAGAAAAGGCATTCAATTAAATTCAATTTCTAATCATGATAAAAAGCACTTAGCAAGGTAGTAACAGAATCAAACTTCCTTAATTTGATATTTGCAGAAAACCTACAGTTAACATCATAGCAACAAGTAAAAAAAAAATATTTTTAATATGTTTTTTTATTGATTTTTTTAGAGAGAGAGGATGAGAGAGGGAGAGAGAGAGGTAGAAACATCCATTAGCTGCCTCCTGCATGCCCCACACTGGGGATTGAGCCCGCAACCTGGGCATGTGCCCTGACCTGGAATTAAACTGGTGACCTCTTGGTGCATGGGATGATGCTCAACCACTGAGCCACACCAGCCAAACAACAACAACAACAACAAATATATATATATATGTTAAGCTTAAGAGAACACTGCCATATATATTATATAATATATAATAATTAATAAAAAATATTTTTTAATCCTCACCCAAGGATATGTTTTCATTGATTAGAAAGAGACATTGATCAGTTGCCTCCCGTAAGCGCCCTGACCGGGGATTGAACTCACAACCTAGGTGCCCTGACTGGGAATGGAACTACAACCTTTTGGTATCAGGATGGTTCTCCAACTAACTGAGCCACATTGGCCAGAGCTCAGCAGGATTTTTAAAGATAGAATTTGATCAAAGTAATTCTAAAATTTATATGAAAGAGTAAAGAGCTAAGAATAACCAGAAGAGAAGCAAGGTGGGTGGACTTAGCTCTGCCAGATTTCAAAACGTATTGTAAGGCTATAGCAAATTGAGACAGTGTGGGTATAAGAACAGACATGGACAAATAGACTAGTGAAACAGAATAGAGAACCTGGAAACAGATCCACACGTATATGGAAACTTGATAAATCACAGAATTGGCACTGCTGGTCAGTGGGAAAAGGAAGAAATTGTTTTAAAAAATGGGTCTGGGACAATTGGTTATCTAAACAGAAACACATGAAATTGGATTCATAACCCTGAGAGAAACTCCTGTGTGTGTTAGAGACATGGCTTGGAATTTTTGTTTTGTTTTGTGTTTTACTTCTAATGGCCCCAAACTGGAAACGGCCCAAATGTCTTTTAACAGTAGAATGTTTAAATAAATTGTGCTATGTTCATACAATGAGATACTATACAGCAGTGAAATGAATGAACCATGGGTATAATTATCAATATGGATGAATCTCAAAAACGTAGTGTTGAATGAAAAAAAATTAAAGGTTCAACACCTAGCAAAACAAAACTATATCATTTAGGGATATAACATATGTGCAGTAGTTATAATAAGGGAGTAAAGAGCACAAGATCGGGACAGTGGCTTTTTTCTGGGGAGAGGGAGGGGTGATGGAGAAAGGGACCCATGGGGCACATGGGTTGCAGAGGTACTGGCAGTGTTCTCTTAAGCTTGGTGGTGGTTGCCTGTGTCTTCCTTTCAGTTCTTTAAACTATACCTGTATATGTTATATACACTCATTTGTTATATATTTTCTAACTCAGACAATTTTTTAAAAAGCTCTGGGCTAAGTCCCAAACATATTTTCTGCAGAACAACTCCCCACCTTCTTTAATAATTACTTTATTCTTCCTGTCAGAACTCCCACTCCCAGTCTTAAAATGTTTTTACGCAAGGAGGGGAAGAGGGGAGACCTGCCACACAGCTCCACCCTAGTGTGGAATGTTATTCTACCACCCACTAGTCTTTTCCTGTCTGTGAGAGATTTACTTCATTCGCCATTGTGCAGACCCTTTACATTTCTGAGTGGCTCACCCTGTCTTCCCATTTCTCTCTGCAGTGTCCTGGAAGCTTTTCAGGATCCCTGTCCAACTAAGGTGGAGATAAATGGGCTCCATAGAGGGCCTTCTTTGTGATTTGTGTATGTGAATATATGAGTGTTTGTAATTGCAAAGATAAAACACACAAAATTCAAACACTACAATGGAGTGTAAAGTAAGTTGAAAGTGCCCTTTTTTCTGCCTCTTAGAGCATCTCCCATGACTCGGTGTGTTTTATATTGTTGCTATAACTGATTTTTATTTATTTTATTTATTTATTTTTCAATCCTCACCCGAGGATATTTTTCCATTTATCTTTAGACAGAGTAGGTGGGAGGGAGAGAGGGAGAGAAACATCAATGTGTCACATCGACTGGTTGCCTCCCGCGAGACCCCCACCAGGGCTGGGGACGAACCAAAACCGATATACGTGCCCTAGGCCGGAATCAAACCCGGGTCTCATTGGTCCGTGGGCCAGTGCTCTAACCACTGAGCCAAACCGGCCAGGGCGATTTTTATTTATTTTATGTTTTGTTGTTAATACTCTCGAGGATATATATTTTTTCCATTGATATTTTTAGATAGAGTGGAAGGGAGGGAGAAAGAGGGAGAGAAAAAGAAACATCGATGTGAGAGAGACACATTGATTGGCTGCCTCCTGCACCATCCTGACCAGGGCCAGGGATCGAACCTGCAACCCAGGTACCTGCCCTTGACCAGGAATCCGACACTCTAACCACTGAACCAAACTGGCCAGAGCCGATTAACTGATTTTTATGTCTAATAATTTTAAGCATTTATTGATTAGTGTCAACAGAAGAATGTTTAAACTTTAGAAAAGTCTTGCCTTGGCCGGTTTGGCTCAGCGGTTAGAGCGTCGGCCCGCGGACCAGAGAGACCCGGGTTCGGTTCCCGCTAAGGGCGCGTACCTCGGTTGCAGTTTGTCCCCGGCCCCGGTTGGGGTCGTGTGGGTGGCAACCACTGGATGTGTCTCTCTCACATCGACATTTCTCTCTCTCTCTTCCCCGCTCTCTCCTTCCTGCTCTGTCTGAAGATAAATGCAAAAATGTCCTTGAGGGAAAAAAAAAAAAAGAAAAGTCTTATAACCCAGCCCATGTGGCTCAGTGGCTGACCCATGCACCAAGAAGGTCGCCGGTTCAATTCCCAGTCGGGACACATGCCCAGGTTGTGGGCCTGATCCCCAGTGCGGGGCATGTAAAAGGTGGCCAGTCAATGTTCTCTCTCATCGATGTTTCTATCTCTCCCCCTCTAAAATCAATAAAGAAAATTAAAAGAAAAACAGAAAAGTCTTATAGGAGTTTGAATCTAATTGACAATTGCCCAGAAGCAAAATTTCAACGGATTGAGGAAGTGCTCCAGAGAATGGCAGTTTTGCAGCTTATTTTATACATTGGAATCAAATGAGGAAACACAAAGAAGGGGGGAGATTACATGAAACCCATGAGTGGTAGATTAGTGAGGTTGGAGAAAGCAAAGCAGGGAATCCCTGAGATTAGATAAAAAGCCAAACAGACACATACTTCTTTTACATGGTGGGTACAGGGCAGTTAACGTTTATAACACAGAGAGAAGGTATGTGGGCAACAAGATAGCAATGTGGTCTGTGCCTGCTGTGCCTTTGAGAGGTCTGGAAAAGATTACTCCGCAGGTAAGTTATCTTAGATGCACAATAGACAATAGACGATCTCTGAGGTAAAGACTGACCTTTGTCAGGATGCTACCTACACATGACTACCCACCATGACCCTTTTAATAAGGAATTTTTACATTCAGACCACCCTGTGTGGTCACTTTCAGTCTCTGGGTTTGTAAGGCTTCCCCTGAGCCTGTCAGGTTGTAGTATGTGACCCTTTTTTCGTCCCGTGAGTTAAGTCCAGAGACAGTTTTCTCTGGTCTGGGCTGGCTTCCTTATTCTTCAGGTCCCAGGGAATTGAGGCTTTGTTCTTTTATCTGGGCTACCGCCATTTTTTTTTTCTTCCTGGTTTTCACTTTTTTCTTGCCTCCCCACAAAATAAGTAAGTAAACTAAGAAATCCATTTCAATCAAGAGATTACTGTCAGTTATTCTAGAAAATAAGAATAGCATCACAAACGTGATGCAAAAAACAGAGCAAAAAACAGAGATTCTGGAAGTGTAAACAGTATAATATCTAACAATTATGTAGTGTTTAGTATATGCCAGACACTATTCTAAGTACTTTATTGACATTTACTAATTGATTCCCCACAATGACCCAATGAGATGGGTACTCCTAGTATTCCTGTTTTCACAGGTGAGAACACTGAGCCACAGAAAGGTTAGATGACTTGTCACATGGCAGAGCCAGAATTCAAACCCAGGCAAAGGGACACCAGAGAGCCTGCTCTTAAGTGCAAGGCTAGACTGTTAGACGTTGGTGCTTCTTCGCCCCCTTTGTTAGACGTTGGTGCTTCTTCACCCCCTTTGTTAGAAGGAATCAAATAAGCCCTAGTTCTTGCTCTTTTATTCCACAGCTGAGTTCTTTAGTGTATCAGATTCTCTCTCTTCCCCGTGGGATGCCTTCTCTGCCCTCTTTTCCGGTTCATCCAGGCATTCTCTAGACTTGTGTCAGGACAACTCCAGGTTGTGACTCCCGATAGAATCTGTCTCTTATTTTGCCGAATATTGGCTAAAATATTTTTGACACATATAATTTACAAGGCACTTGCACCGGCTGTCTTTTCCTTGATCCTTAATATATCCTTCGAGGAAAGAGAGAGTGTAGTAATTAAGAGTGTAGGCGGGTGGTGGTGGTGGGGGGATCAGGAGGAGGGTGTCAATGGGGGAAAAAGGAGAAACATCTGTAACAAAAATAAATTAAGAAAAAAAAAGTGTAGGCAATTTACTGGCTTTGTTACCTTGGGCAAATTCCTATCCTCTTCAAATTTTAAGTTCTTTATCTGTAAAAGGAGGGTGATAATAGTATCTACCTCATAGAAATATAACCATTAAATGAATTAACACATGTTAAACACATAAAATAGTGCCTGCTATTGTTGTGCTTAATGTTTGTTAAATGTTACCTATTCTTATTTTTTGCATGATGAGGAAATTGAAGTTTGATCTGAATTTTGTAAAACTGTGTTTAAATCTGTATATGTATAAAACAAGACTGAAAGAATTGTGCCAAAATGCTCACGGAGTAGTGGAATTGTGGGTGATTCTTATTTCTTTAGGCTTTTCTAATTTCCCCATCTTTTTACTTTTTTAAAATATGTATAATTTTTTTTTTTTTATCCTCACCTGAGGTCATTTTTTCACTTTTTGTTCAGATAGAGTGGGAGGGAGAGAGAGGAAGAGAGAGAGAGAGAGAGAGAGAGAGAGAGAGAGAGAGAGAGAGAGAGAGAAACATCGACGTGAAAGGGACACATCGAGTGGCTGCCACCCGCACGACCAACCAGGGCCAGGGACAAACCGCAACCGAGGTACATGCCCTTAGTGGGAACCGAACCCGGGTCTCTCTGGACCGCAGGTTGACGCTCTAACTGCTGAGCCAAACCGGCCAGGGCAAAATATGTATAATTTTTGAACCTCCCTTTTAAAAAGTTTGGAATAGTTTTAGGATATAAGTAGACCTTTTATTAAGCAATTTTATAAATTGACTTGGCTCCTCTAACTGCCCATTTTAATGGCATACCTATACCTGTATTTGGACTGAATATTTTCTAGGCTGCTGGGAGTAAGAGGAAGACAGCCAGCCACACGTAATTATGCACCGGGAGGATGCTTGTAGTGAAAGCAAAGTGTGTGTTTCAGAACTGAACAATAGTTGGTGTTTTAGCCTAATTGCAGGATCTTTTCTTTATGATTGAAACTTTAAAGCTTATGTAAATAAAGGATTTACCGAACACAACTTAAACTCCTTTTCACTCCAGAGTCTCTTCCGTGGTGATCAAGCCCTCTGTTCTTCAGGTGGTCTGAAGAGTTCCCTAGTCCATCAGATGTAGAGGAAAACTGAGCTGGTGCCATAGGATTCATCTTTGTTTCCCTGCTTCTCAGCAGCATGACCCACAGTCATCCTCAAAACTCAACCATCACAACTCTTCTTTACCATAATACCCTGGTGGCTTCAGGATATATTTTATTTTGAAGACAATGTTCTGCAACCCTCCAAAAAAAAAAAAAAAAAAAAAAGTCAGGAAGATTGAAAACCTCCACTAAAGGAAAGAGTACTGGGTGGGCTCTGGTGTCAGACAAGCCTAGGTTCACTTTCTAAACTAAGCCAATACTTAATTTCACTCAGCCTCCGTTTTCTTATCTTTAATAGTACCTAAGGATGAAATAAGAGAGCTAATTATAATATACCTCGAGCGCTTACCATAAACTGGATACTCTGTTAAACACAATATGTGGATCATTTCATTTAATCCTCTTATCAACGTCCTAAGGCAGAGGAGGCAGCATGGCGAAGTGGTTAAGAGCTTAGGCTCTGCAGTCAGAACGTCTGGAGTGAGAATATCCCCTTGATGTCCAATTTCTTTGCTCTCCGTGATGTCCAGTATGTCTGTATGCCTCAGATATCTGCCCTCTTGCACACTTGGAATTGTTATCAGTGGAAACATCCTCCTGAAGAGAGATGTAGGATGCTTTGCCGGTTGCCTCTGGGTTGAAGCATTAACTCTCATTTTGGTCAGTGTGCTAGGCTTAATGTACCTGGCCTTTGTGATATAGTTTTAAAAAAAGGTTGATGAGATAAAATTTAAACAAGTTGCTTTTTTTCTTTTTTTTAATTTGTTTTTATTGAGTTTTTGGAGAGAGACATAAAAACATCGATGTGAGGGAGAAACATCGACTGGCTGCCTCCTGCACGCCCCCTACTGGGGATTAAGACTGAAACCTGGGCATGTGCCCTGACTGGAAATCGAACCAGGACCTCTCAGTCCATGGACCAACACTCAATCCACTGAATCACATCAGCCGAGCTAAACAAGTTGCTTTTATCTTTGGTTTTTAGATTACCACACTTATTAATCATAAAGATAATACCAAAAAGTCTGATAAAACTCTGCAAGCAATTCAGCGTGTAGGACAAGCCGTCAACTTGGCAGTTGGAAGATTTGTTAAAGTAGGGGAAGCAATAGCCAATGAAAACTGGGATTTGAAAGAAGAAATAAAAATTGCCTGTATTGAAGCTAAACAAGCAGGTACGTGGATGTTGACAACGAAGCGTGTTTCTACCAATAGTATTGCTTTGGATATTATGGCAAATTATTGTCTCATTTTGAGTCAAGATGTGTGCTGTGATTGAGCCCTGTTGTGACAGCTGCCTGGGACGTCAGCGGCTGGGATTAGTTTCTAGGACTATTGACTTTCTCTTGGCTCAGGTCCTGTATCTGAGACATTGAACTCTTTCACTGGGCAGGGTAGAGACCACCACCATCAGCCACAGAAATGTGAGGGAGAGAGGAGTGTGAGGCCTTAGAGTCAGCCTTTGAGGAGCTATTAGCGTACTTGTCACCACGTAAGAAATGAAAATAAAAATTAGCATGTGCCTGGACTCTACAGCAGACAAAATAGTGACCCAATTTCATGAGGTCCCACCTCTCTCTATAGCTGGTGGCTCAGAGGCCTGAGAGAATCTGGGGTGTTGGGTGGGTTCAGCTCTGTTGAAGTATTATTTATCCATTTATTCTTTTGTTAATCCTTACCCGAGGATATTTTTTCCACTGATTTTTAGAGAGTGGAAGGAGGGGGGGGGGCGGGGAGAAACATCCATGTGAGAGAGACCCCGAAGCTGACTTTCTGCCCATCCCTGCACATCACCTTCAAGATCAGAGAGAAGTCTGGATTTTAAGTGTGTCTAATTACCATTGACATTCTCCCTTGCCTTTCTTGCTAGGAGAAACGATTGCAGCACTTACAGATGTAAGCAGCTTGAACCACTCAGAATCTGGTGGCCAGATCACAATTTTCACAGACAAAACAGGAGTTATAAAGGCTGCAAGATTACTTCTTTCTTCAGTGACCAAAGTGTTGTTGCTGGCAGACCGAGTGGTCATTAAGCAGATAATAACATCGAGAAATAAGGTACTTGCCTTTCTGCTGTTTCTATACTGGGTCTTTCAGGATTGTTCAAAAAGTTTTGTGTGTTTTTTAAGGTTAATTTTAGGTAGTTTGGTAATGCTTGTCTATTTCAATTGTTTATAACTCTAATGATCTATAGCTTAAAAGTGATGTTTCTTCTGTACTGGTACTTCCTAAATGATGTGTGTACTGGCTAAACTTTTTCTTAGAATACTTTGATGTATTTATTGAGGCTTATTGGTGAAAACCTTGCCCTGGCCAGTTTGGCTCAGCGGTTAGAGCATCAGCCCGCAGATCAAAGAGTCTCGGGTTCAATTTGGGTCAAGGGAATGTACCTCTGTTTCGGTTCAGTCCTGGCCCTGGTTGGGGTCATGTGGGAGGCAGCCAATTGATGTGTCTCTGTCACATCGATGTTTCTCTCTGTCTCTGTCGCTCTCCCTCCCACTCTGTCTGAAAATAAATGGAAAAATATTCTCAGGTGAGGATTTAAAAGACAAAGCAAAACAAAAACCTTTTATGTGTACAAATTTGGAAAGAAAAGCTGAACACCATGACAATGTATGTAGTAGGAACCGAGTTGAGCCTCTGATGTGGCTCAGTAGTTAGAGCATCAGCCCCCACACTGAAGAGTCTTGGGATCAATTCCTAGTCAAGGGCATGTACATGGGTTGCAGGTTCAATCCTGGTCAGGGCACATGTGGGAGGCAACCAATCGAAGTGTCTCTCTCCCATTGTTCTCTCTCTCTCTCTCTCCCCCCTCCCCACCCTCTCCATCCTCCTCCCTTCCACTCTCTCTAAAAATCAATGGAAATAACATCCTTGGTTGAGGATTAACACAAAAAGTAAATAAAGAAACTTAGATAAAAATACTGAATTCCTCAGTGCTTTTTTTCCAAGTCAGGGAATAACAATTTATAAGCTTAAGAAAACATTCAGTCACCTGAAACCACAGTTATCCACACAGACTTTCTCTGTGCGAAGTCCCTAAATATTACTGAATAATTACAAAACGTAGGGAATAGATGTAAACTCTTCCAGTGTCTCAGAGAATGGTGTTTCTTGATCATTGGGAAAGCAGGGGATATACAGTCACTTCTTGCCCTGGATAATTCACGAGGCAAAGAGGAGGGCATCAGCCAGGGAAGGGATGGCCCCAGAGTGTTGAAGGGAAACAGCTACCTGATGGATGTGGAGTGAATCAGAAGTGTACGATTGAAGAGAAAAAGAAATTGGAGAGGGGACTGGATCCCGCGCTGCTAGAGGAATAAAAATAACCTTCCTCTCTTTGGCCTTATCTGTGCTAGTTGCCTGGACTTCCTGAGCTGCCAGGGCAGATTAACACGCCAAACATCCATCACATCCTCATTAAAAATAAGTAAACACAGGATATCTGTGTTTTCTTTACCTATCTTGGTCTGAGGAAAACTAATCCAGTAGTGTTATTTTAGAGAGAAGTATTTGAAACTATGTTTCACATCTATTTACTTTATTTCTAATGTTAAGAATACTCATGGCGTTTTCTGTTGCCTCTGCTGCAAGTTCAAGTTCTCTCTTCACCCCTGGCTGCCCAAAGCTTCTTGGCAATTAATTTATTTAACACAGGCAGTTCCTGACTGATCCACACTGTTTTCCTGCTCCTGACGTTTCCAAGCCTCCCTCCCCACTCCTCCCTCCGCACATACCTTCCTTCCACTGTCCTGAGAAGGTGGGCTTTCCCGGTTCTGGTTTAGTAAACCTTAAAGCTTCTACGAACCATCTCTTATCCTCACCCCCTTCCTGTCCTCCAAAGGTTGGATTACTGTAGTCCTACCCATCCTCACCTTCTCCAGAATTTGCTACATACATGCTTTCTTCTTTTGGATATTTTCTTGTATGTTATCTTGTATAGTAGTCATTTCTTTTACTCTTTTTCCTTTTAATTTTCAAGTAAGCCAAAGTCTCCCCATCCTAAAAACGAATCATCCGCTCGATGATTCTCACCTTTGAATCTGCTTCTGCTTCTCTGAGCCCCACTTTCTGTCTTCTCTGACTCCTTCTTCGCTTTTCCCTGGAATTTAAGTTTCTCTTTTCCTCTCTCCTCAGCCTTGACCTCTTGGTCTCTTCCACGTCTACACCTGATGATAAAGTATTCTCTGTTTTGCAGGTTCTTGCAACTATGGAAAGACTGGAGAAAGTGAATAGCTTTCAAGAGTTTGTCCAAATATTCAGTCAATTTGGAAATGAAATGGTGGAGTTTGCACATCTAACTGGAGATAGACAAAATGTATGTATTTACCACATTTTAAAGTTTTCCAGTACATGCATGCTTTTCTTGTGTACACATAAAGTTATTTGTTCCTGACTCACACGCTGGGGAAGGTCAGACTTGCCTTCAAGGCCCAACTCTAGTACTTCTGTTTTGGTGAAACTTTCCGTTTGACTCTTCATCCAGGGCTCAGGCCAATAAATAAATCATATATACTTTTATAGTATTTTGTTATATATTTGTTATTCTTTTTGTAATTATTCTACATTAGATTAACAGTAATAACCAAAGCCATTATTTATTTGCATTGGCTATGTGTTAGGTACTTAATGTCCATGATCTCATTTAATTCTCGAAACATCCCTGCCCTGGCCAGTTTGGCTCAGCAGTTAGAGTGTTGGCCCACGGACCAGAGAGTCCCGGGTTCGGTTCCCACTAAGGGCGCGTACCTCGGTTGCAGTTTGTCCCCGGCCCTGGTTGGGGTCGTGTAGGTGGCAACTGTCGATCTGTCTCTCTCACATGGATGTCTCTCTCTCTTTCTTCCTCCCTCTCTCCCTCCCGCTCTATCTGAAGATAAATGCAAAAATGTCCTCGGGTGAGGATAAAAAAAATACACACAAAAAAAACAAACAAACGAAGCGTCCCTGTAAAGTAGGTATTGTTATTGGTGTTTTACATGTGAGGAAGCTGGACCTGAGAGGATAATAAGCTTCCCCAAGGTCACTCTTCTAGCAGATTGAGCTCAGTTATGTCTGATTCTAAAGCCTGCAGGTTTCAAACTAATCCGTGATGTTAGTTCTTTATAGGTCTGTTCCCCAATTCAGACTGTAAGTTCTGAAGTTTAGGAAGGTGGAAGACTGTATCATATCCAGGACTGACTTTTCCTTGTCGGGGTATTTGTGCATGAGTCTGTCTTGTCAGCAGGTTAAATATATGATAGTCGACCTTTTCTTGAGATGCTTTGGTGTAGTCTCACAGGCTATGGTCTGGGGCGTGAATTTTCCGGTGGTAGCTGGGGTTAAAAGATGGGCGTTGGCCTGGAAGGTTTGGCACAAACCTGATTGTGATGCTTCACTTAGTGCTTCTTGGACCATCTGGATTTATGGAGGCCTCTGTTTTGTCCTGTGGACCAGCGTCTAAGAGATTGAGATGCCATCTTTTCCCATCACGGGCCATCACCATATACATGTGATATCATATGTGGCTTACACGTGTTGTGTGTAGCATACATGCTTGATGCACTGTCAGCCAGACACACAGGTCGTTTTGCAAAAAGTCCTGTTTGGTATGTTAAAGACAAAGTAGAAATTTTAGAAGTCACCTTAACTTTTATTTTTGATACATTCTCATGATAGATGATATTCATATGTAGGACCCTGGCCCTTGGGATGTGACCTTGTGACGTGAATTAACTTTTGGTTCATGGGCACTTTCTTCTCTATTAAAGAAAGCTATATTGGGATGCAAGTGAATGAGAGCAATATTAGAGGATAACTTTGAATCTGCTATAATAATTTACTAAAACAAATAAAAGGCGAATCATTCTCAAACTTTAGGTCTTTGTTATTTGTAAGAAAGGGCTTGTCATCCAACTCACAAAAGAAAAAAGACTGACTGATGTGGCAGGTGAAAATGTTATGTAATTGAAATGTCAGTGTCCACAAGTAGCATTTTATTGGAACACGGCCATGTTCGTTTGTTTCTGTATCGTCTGGGGCAGCTTCAACACTACAAGGATAGAACTCAGTAGTTGTGACACAGCCCACATGGTTCCGAAAGCCTAAAAATGGTACTATCTGGCCTTTTATTGAAAATACATGCTGACCTCTGATTAAATGGTCATAACCAAATTGATATGAGGAGTATTTGGTTCTAGATTTGATAAGCAATATTCGATACTTCTTTGATAGCACACATTCCATCAAGGGCACTTTGAAGGGAAACCAAAAGAAAAAAATTTAAAATGCAGTTCTTGCTTCAGAGTTCATAGTCTAGTTGGGGAAGATTATAAATCTGCGAAACATCTGAAGAACATCTCGTAGCAGCAGGTTGGTTAGCATTAGGTTTAGGAAAAACAAACCTCATATTGAGATGAGTAAGTACTTAGATGGGATTTATCAGATATGGTCCCTGAAAGAATTGACTTCTATTTTTATTTATTTATTTTAAATCTTCACCCGAGGATATTTTTCCATTTATCTTCAGATAGAGTAGGAGGGAGGGAGGGGGAGAGAGAGAGAGAGAGAGAGAGAGAGAGAGAGAGAGAGAGAGAGAGAGAGAGAGAGAGAGAGAAACAACAACGTGAGAGACACATCGACTGGCTGCCTCCCACACAACCCCAACCAGGGCCGGGGACGAACCACAACCTATGGACGCGCCCTTGACCGGAATCAAACCCAAGACTCATTGGTTCTCGGTTGACACTCTAACCCCTGAGCCAAACTGGCCAGGGCGAGTTGACTTCTATTTTGAAGGAAATAATAGCCCACAGATGCTCAATAAATAAGTCATTTTTATTTAAGTAAAGCATGGGATGATTGTTTCTGGTTAGGAGTGAGGTATGTCCACAAGGGCACGAGAATGTCAGGTGTGGCAGACCACCAGAATGTGAGCCTCGTGGCAGCTTCCCCCTAGGGCTCAGTCCCTGGCTCTGCCGCCCTCAGTGGGGAGCTGTGTCATTTCGCTCTGTTCCGTTCATGGAGCTAGATTGGAGAGGAGACATTTTATAAAACTTTACTGTGTTTTTTTTCCCTCTCTGTCACTTTTTTAACCATGTTACTTAATTGTTGAGTATTGTCATTGTCAAGCAAATGATTTTTCAAGAACTGTGATTGTTCACGTGATCCTAGCATGCTCAGTGATTTTACTTCCTTTTTAGGATCTGAAAGACGAAAAGAAAAAGGCAAAAATGGCAGCAGCTAGGGCTGTTCTGGAAAAGTGTACAATGATGCTTCTCACAGCTTCAAAGGTAAGTACATTTTTTGTTTCACTGTGTTGTAAATTAGAGAACCTGATTAAGTGCATCTAATTTATATATTTTACATTTTAAAAAAGGTCAGAGTGTTAAATTGGAATATGGGCTCTCATAGTTCAATCTCAGGTATTCTTTAGCAAGAATGTTAACTTTCTTTCCCAGTTCCAAACAGCAATTAATCTACGAGTCAGCTTTGCTTGAGCAACTAAGCAGAAGATGGTGTATTAGGTGCTGGGAATGGAGGCCTGTCCCACATGGTCACTGCCTGCGGGTTTTGCCAGTCTCACTGGGGAGCCAGCACATGTGTCTCTAGCACAAGCTAGGCAAGTTAGAATCTGTTAAGTAACAGTGGAGTATTAAGCCAGCCCTTTGTTTATTCTGTAAATTCATATCTCTAATTCCTTATCCTACTTTAAACACAATTGTCAATCAAGAGCTTGTAATTCCAAACAGCACTTGGCCAGCAAATTGGTACAATTCAAGAGTGAACTAGTCAACATCTCATTAACAGTTTGTTTAGAATTGCCTTTTCTGCTCAGAATATTTACTCTGCTGAGATCAGTAAAGCCACAAAAACAGATTTCACCGGAGCCCACTTAGAAGCCTCCCTTTGTATCTGGCCCTTGAGTAGTTTTTCATTTACATCACTTTTTAAAAGTCAAACATACATCCACAGTCATATATCACCTGCTCATTTTTCCTCATTCTTTTTTAGTTCTTACACATGTAAGACAGCGTTTAAAAATATTTTAATCATAATAAAGATATAGATAGGTTTTTCCCCCCCAAAATTCTAAGTAAACTGATTATTGAAGTATAAAGATATAGATTTGCACTCTGCCTTTTTCACTTAACCTTGCTATCGCTTTTTACTCATCCTGCTTCCACTTTTAGTGAGGAGAAGCAGCTGGGTGAGCCAGGGACCCGGGAGATTTTGGTAAAGAACCATTTTTATTAGCATGACATGTTCTCTGTAAGATTTTGTGTGTTAGGATATGGATCAAATCTTAAAATAAAAAGCTTCCATTGTTTTGAAGACGTGTCTCAGGCATCCCAACTGTGAATCGGCCCATAAAAACAAAGAAGGAGTATTTGACCGAATGAAAGTGGCATTGGATAAGGTCATTGAAATCGTGACTGACTGCAAACCCAATGGAGAGACTGACATTGCAGCTATCAGTATTTTCACTGGAATTAAAGAATTCAAAGTAAGAATAAAGAGAATATGTTTCGATTTGTTTCTTTCCACTTTAAAGGAGCATCGCTGTATGTAATATCTTTATTTTGTGTAATATTTTAGACTAGATGCTTCACAAAAGCAGATATTTCTCTTTTAAAAGTGCCCTGAGGTACAGACAGCAGTCAGTAACATTTGGCTTAGTGTGGTATGTACAGAGAACACTGGTCTTGGGTTAGAGTAGCTGCTCCAGCCCTGGTTTGGCTGTGGCCTCCTGTCATCTCTTTAGAAGCGTGTTCCTAACCAAGTCTTTGGAGGAGTGCTGTACCATCCATGCATGAGGACAGGCAGCAAATCGTTTCTGCAGGAGTCACTGCTGTTCCCTGGGTGATAGGGTTGATATTTTGAGATGGAAGTAGTAGTAATAGTATTTATGATAACTAAAATTTTAAATGCACAATAATACATGCTAAAATTTTTTGAGCACTTACTCTGTGCCAGCCCTGTTTTGAAATTCTTGACATATATGTATATGTGTAATTCTCACAAGAACTATTGTTCTTATCCCCGTAGACTGTTTAGGAGACAGAAACAGGGATTAAGTATATTTGCCAGCTAGGACATGCCAGAGTTGGGATTTGAAATGAGCAGGTCTGACTCCAGAATCCATGGTTTTAGGGCGAACGTCTCATCCGAAGTCAGAGAGATGGCGAAGCTGCTCTTTGGGTGAGAGCCATGTCTGAGTCAGGAGCCCTAGGAAATCCACTAGCACAACCCCGGATTTAGCAGATGGGAGAACTAGGGCCCTAGGAAATGATCTAACATGCCCGAGGGTTACCACTCCAGTAGGCAGAGCTGTCACAGGGGTGGCGTTTTCATCTCAGTGCACCTTGACTTGTCAGGTGGATTGCTCTGTGATGTGGTTGTAATTCCAGTGTGGTCCTGGGAGGAGCTGAGTGTAGCTGCCACCTGCTCCGCTGCCATCTGGGATCCTCCACGTGGGGTTTCAATGTGCGAAGGTCTAAGTAGGAACATGGGGTGAAAGGACCGTTGTCTTTAGGGGCTGTGCTCTTCATAAATATTATTTAAATCTCACTTTCTTTTTAGGAGGATATTATTATACCCACATTTTTTAATAACTTTTTTAAAAAGTTGATTTTAGAGAGAAACATCGATTTGTTGTTGCACTTATTTAAGCATTCGGTGGTTGCTTCTTGTATGTGCCCTGACCAGGATCAAACCAGCAACCTTGGCATATCAGGACGATGCTGTAACCATCTGAGCTACCTGGCCAGGCCCTATTATATCCACATTTTTTTGAGGAAAAAAGCTAATAAGTGATGGAGTCCTTTTTTATTTTATTTTTTTTCTTTATTGATTTTTGAGAGGAAGGGAGAAGGAGAGAGAGATAGAAACATAGATGAGAGAGAACATCGATTGGCCGCCTCCTGCATGCCCCCCTGGGGATCAGGCCCACAACCTGGGCATGTGCCCTGACTGGGAATCGAACCGGCGACCTCTTGGTGCATGGGTCAATGCTCAACCACTGAGCCATACTGGCCGGGCTGGAGTCCTTCCTTAAAAGCAGGACTTTCTAATCCCAAAGTCTATGATTTTCCAGTTTATACCTCCAGGTTTGTTTATAGGCTGCCAGTCCTATCCTAAATCCCTTCCTGAGGGGGAAGAAGCGACAAAGAGGGAACATTCTCTTAGAGTTTGTATTGCCGAAAGGCATCTTAGAGGTTATTTTTCTGTTCTCCTCTTTTTATAAAGGCTGAGGGGGGAGATGTCTTGTCAAAGGTCAGAGGATAATTGGAGAAACAAGTAGGGTTAGAGCCAGGCCTTCCGCCCCTTGGCACAGCATTTTGGCCGGGTTGACTCGGGGCAGTGCCGCACCTGCGGCCACTGCCCACCGTGTGGCCGCTGGCCGGTCACCCGCAGGCATCCGAGGGCAGATGCTGGGAAGAGACTCAGTCTCACCACCAGTGCTTATCTTTTGGGCATCTTACCTATTTTCTGATGGAGAAAATAATCTGTAGAGGGAATACTTTTACTGTATTTGGTCCTGTGAATATGTGGACAAATCTTCTGAAAGCATAAAAATGAATGGCCTTTAAAAAAATAACTCTACTAAGTTCCTATGTAAAAACACATCTGTGTTCTTGCTAAAGGGAAAATAAAAAACCTTAACCGAATGGCGTGGTCAGCATGGCTGATTTTGATGTAATTCTGTTCAAATTCTCAAATTCTCAGATCCTCATTGTCAACTCCATACCTCACTTTTATCCACGTTCTTTCGTAGCTTAAAAAAAAAATCCTGTCCACGTACGATGGAGTGATGCTGGAGGAGAAGGGGCAGCAGGCAGTCCCCTGTGGCTCTTGATCTTCCTAAATCTTCTTATTTCCGTGGGCCACCTGTAAGGATTAACTTGAAGTAGTATCTGTGAAAAGACTTGAGAGTGCCAGACGAATGTAAGCCATTCTTGCCAGCACCTTCATTGTGACCACAGTCACGGTCGTCGCCACTGGCTGCCTCTTGGCCCCCGTTGTTCCTGGGGTGTATTTCATGGGCTCGAGGTTACAGACGGTTGAGGCATAGCGCATCTTAGAAAACGGAGGGAGGGGGAGCGTGGACCGGGACACTGTCTGTCACATAGTGGAGGAACTCTAAGCACCAGGTGGCCGAAGTGAACATGGGCGTGAGAGACTATTAAAGAGGTATATAAAGGCAGGACCCTAGAGGAGTTTGTGTTTTACCATAGGAGTTTGGGCTTGATTTTATAGGTGGTGAGGAGCCCATAGAGGGAGGTGGCAATATCAGAAGGTTTACTTTTTTTTTTTAATTGATTTATTTTTGTTACAGATGTTTCTCCTTTTTCCCCCATGGACACCCTCCTCCCCATCCCCCCCCCACCGTCCCCAGCTTTGTTGTCCATGTCCATCAGTTATGCATACATGCATATAAGTTCTGTGGTTTATCTCTTCTCTCCCCCCCCCCACCCCCTCTTCTGAGGGTTGTCAGTCTGCACCCTACTTCCATGTCTCTGGGTCTACCCTGTTCCTCAGACTGTTATGTTCATTATATTCCACAAATAAGTGAGATCACGTGATATTTGTCTTTCTCTGCTTGGCTTGTTTCACTTAGGATAATACTCTCCAGGTCCCTCCATGTTGTCTCAAAGGATAAGAGATCTTTCTTTCTTACAGCTGCATAGTACTCCATTGCTTTACCTTTTAAGAAAGATTATACAGGCCCCCTGGTAGAGGATCTTTTGGTCAGGGAGGTGCTGATGGGAATGTGAGACAAAATGTAAGGAGACCAATCGGATGACTGGTAGAGTTTTGCTGAATTAATTAAGGAAAAATTGAATCCTTTCCAAGTCTTTCCCATACCCTCCACCCTCCACACCCTTCCTCCGGGCTCAGTACACATTCTTTTTTGGGTGTGACATTTTCTAGGACTTTGCCTCCGCATTTTCTCAGAGGCAGATCCTTTACCTGGAGGCTGGTTCATTTCCTCTCCGGGTTGCTGCATGATCATGGTCTTTCTGCCTGAGTATCCCCTGATCTGATGGGGATGCTGTGTTCACAGAGATTGGAACAAGGCTCTGTGTGGCCATCGGTGACTCTGGAGCAATGTGTCCCCCCTTTCCCTGGAGGCTGCATGTCCCCTGAGCCCTCAGACAGGGAAAGACACTGCTCGGGTCTTCTGGGCACTGCAGAAGTCGCAGTCCGTTTTGGTTGGGTGGCGCTGACTCTCGTGGCTGTGTGTCCTCTTGTTCTCAGGCAAACATTGAAGCTCTCCGGGAGAACCTTTATTTTCAGTCCAGAGAAAACCTTTCTGCAGCATTGGAAGCTATTGTGGAGCGGACAGAGGACTTCACCGACTCTGCCTACACCAGCCACGAGCACAGGGAGCGCATCCTGGGACTGTCGGCTCACGCCAGGGTGGAGCTCCAGCAGTTCATTTCTGTGTGGATTCAGGCTGTAAGAGCTTTTTCCGTCGAAGTCACTTCTATCTAATAGCTTCCCCCTAAACTTTGAGAGATGTGGGAGCTAACCCCATCAGCAGGAATATGAAGGTGGTCCAGAGGGAGTCAAGGGCGTCTCCTGCCCGTCTCCCTCCTACTTGGCCAAAGTGTCCTTGGCTTCCATCCAGCACGCCAGGACTTACCATCCCCAGGCCTGTTTCTCATCCCGGCCCGTCTGGGTTCTGTGCCATCACCATCACTCATTTACCCTGTTGTCCCTCCTCTTCCACAGACGCACCTGGGAACATTCTTCCCCAGAATGCTTTTTCAGAGTGAGGAGCAGAGGAGTAGACCCTGCCTAGAGGTTCTTGGGACCTGTGTCTTACCGCCGGAGCCATTCCGACAGGCCCAGTTCTCACTCTGAGGACAGCTGATTTACAGGCTCCACGACTTAGAAAACGTTCTGAGGTCTAGATGCAGTGAGGACGAGGGTAGACCCAGCTGGCTGGTGAAAGATTCCTCTCCCTTGCACAGGCTCCTAGTCTGAGATCGGTGGGCAGACACTCAGAGCCTTCCCTAGGCTCGTGGTGCTGCGGCTTACGACACCGGCGCTTCTCTGGGCGATTCTCCAGGTCGAGATGGACAGGAGGAGGTCAACACGGGAAGCACGTGCCCAGGGTCTCGTAGAGGGTGGGCGACAACGTTGAGAGACAGAGGCCTGGGATGTCTCTGGCACCTTTATGTATTTCTTAGCCCTCGGCTGTGTTGAAATGGTGTTGAACATGGTTTTCAACACACAGCAGGGAGAGAGCAAACCTGGAAGTCTTCAGTGGAAGTGTGGGCAGTGCAGATGAGGGGTGGTTGAGGTGAGAGTGCTGAGCACAGCAGAGGACTTCCCAGTGAGCTGACGTGTGAATGGAGAGTAGATACGGATCACAGGTTTCTCGTATTTTCTTGGCATCACAGCATTGCCATTGCTCACATCCGCAGGAAACTTAACCTAGAGTGGCGTGGCGTCAGGGTAAAAGCAGTGTTCTGCATTTAGTTTGAATCATCTGTATGATATCTAATCTGAAGTATAGTTGGCTTCGCTGTTAAATTTTAAGCCCAACATTCAGGGCAAAGGGTTCCTGCGAGGAAATGCTGTCTGTGCTGGGAATCAGCACTTCAGCTTGCAGGGGCACCTTTCACGTTTCCCAAGCACTGCGTCTCCGATGGTACATGCCGGCTGTGTTGTTCACTCCTTCACTGACCTCAGCGGTTGCTACCACGTGCCTTTTACAGGCCAGGCCCCGGACATCTAAAGATGAAATCTTTGCCTGCGAGAATTTTGCAACATGGACACATGTGGGACGGGGAGAGGCAAGGGCAAAAAGCCTTGTCAGTGTCCAGAGAGAAGGCACAGGCCGTGTGCTGAGAGGGTTTGGAGGCCGGGTTTCTGTTTAGGGAGAGGAATCAAGAGGGCTTCTTGAGGATATTGACATTTAACTGTAATTTATTCATTCAAGTAACTGAACACGTACTACCTTCCATTTGCTGGGCCAGGTATTTGGATCCAGTGGTGAGCAAAAGAAAGGTGGCCCCAGCCTTCATGTTGCTTACCAAGGCCTGGTGGGGAACACAGACATCAAACAGACAAGCTCATCACAAGGCACACGGATGGCATGCTGCGAAGGCTGCTCAGGGAGGCCAGAGTGGGTCAGAGGAGGGTCTGAGTTAGATCGTGTGATCTGAGAGGGCCTTTCTGAGAAAGAGACGTTTATGTGAGGAATCGTGTTTGAGTTTTTAACTAGATCAAGAGTGATGAGATGAGCATTCCAGGCATAAGATAAAATAGCTTACTTTTAGACATGATGCATTTATTGAAGAAAATTCTATTTTAGAAATTAACCTGTTTATAGAGTGGGAAAATATTACTAAATACTTAACATTCTATTTTTCTGTGCTAACCACAAACAGGTGAATTTTTAAAATGGACTTTTCTTGTAGTGCGCAGAATGTTAAAATTTTATTATAATTTATAGTTCAAGTAAAATTGGAGTCACCAGATGAAAAAGATGAGGTAACCCTACATATACACTTCTTTAAATTTTTAGCAAAGCAAGAGAACAAAAAGCGTCGCCGAAGAGCTGGAACTCAGTATACTGAAAATCAGTCACGGCCTCAATGAACTTAAGAAAGAAGTAAGTATACTTTGAATCTAGCCTCCTTGAAGTCTTTGCGAGTTTTCACAGTGTGCGTGGCAGGAAGTGCAGTCACATGTCCCTGTGTGCAGAAGACGATTTTTACCGTTTTCCTTTGACCTCGGTGTTTTGAAGCCGCTGTTTTGTTGGTGCCATCGGTCTCAAGGCTTGTACGCAAATGTTCACCGCAGCTTTATTCATAATGGCCCCAAACGGGAAGCAGCCTAAGATTCATCAGTGGGAATTGATCAGTGAATTTTGGTATCACTCAACCAAATATTATTCAGCAATAAAAAGGAGCACTATTGAGTCCTGGCCGGTTTGGCTCAGTGGTTAGAGCATCGGCCCGCAGACCAAAGAGTTGCAGGTTTGATTCCGGTCAAGGGCACAGTTCGGTCCCCAGCCCTGGTCGGGGTCGTGCAGGAGGCAACAACCAGTCGATGTGTCCCTCTCACGTCGATGTTTCTCTCTCTCTCCCTCCCTCCCACTCTGTCTGAAGATAAATGGAAAAATATCCTTGGGTGAGGATTTAAAAAAAAAAAAAAAAAAAAAAAGCAACAATATTGATACAGGCAACAATATGGATGTCACAATGTTACACTGAACATAAGGAGCCAGGAACAGAAGGGTGTGTGTCTATGTCTCTATCTCTGTCTCTTCTCTATCTCTATTTCAATATATCTATCTATCCAAAGATACATAGATATAGATATAGATATATAGCTCTTTGGAACAAATTCTAGAAAAGTCAAAACTAATTTATAGTGACAGAAATCAGATCAGTGGCTGCCTGGGGTCAGGAGTTGGGGGACATTTACTATAGAGGGTCATGGGAGAACTTCTTGGGGTAATAGAAATACAAATATTGATTGTGGTGGTAGGTATATATGTTTGCCAAAACTCATCAAACTGTCCTCTTGGTATATTTCATTGTATATAAATTATACCTTAATAAAGTTGATTTATAAAAAATGTTCTTTTGATTCCAAGAATGAAAACTTGGTCCTCCCATGACTTATCTGGTCGCTCTCAGGTCACTGAAAGTTACTTTGAGGCAGGGGTTTGCAAATTACAACCAGGCTGCCTGTTTTTCTAAGTGAAGTTTTGGGACCACAGTCCCCCATTTGCTTTTGTCTACTGTTTTTATTTTCTTCACACCAACAGCAGCGTTGGGTAGTTGCAATAGAGATTGTGTGACCTGAAAAGCTTAAGCTATTTACTTTCTGGCCCTTGGCAGAAGAAGTTTACCGATCTCTGCTTTACGTCATAAAACACAATCTCAGTTCAAAAAGGAGAATGTTCACTCCAATATATTATTATTTCAATTGTAAGACTTGTCTCCTGTTCTCCAGTCCCCCAGTCCCAGCCAGGGCTTTGGGGACAGTGTGGTCTCCTGTCTCTTTTCACACCCCTCATCCCTCAGTGTGTACTTTCTGTTGCTGATCTTTGCCAGGTGTGGCCCAGGGAGACAGGACAGGAAGTGGGGGGGCGGACTTTCTTAGTGACTGGTACCCTTGTAAGATGCTTTGGGCTGAGTTGATGCTTAAAGCTGACTTTCTCTCCCATGCACACCCGAGGCTCTCCTGTTGTCCCCTGCTCCTCCCCTTTCTACAAGTCCCGTGTCACATCTCGCCCTCTCCGTGGGTGTGCCTGCAGTGGACCCACAGTAAGCACCGTCGGCTCTCCAAGCAGGTCCTCCTCAAGAAAACCTCTCTTCTCCCTCATCTCGAATTTCTTGATTCTTGTATAGTTTTGAAATAGGTCAAGGGGTCAAGAGAATGAAATTGGGTTTGGAGTGTCTCTTTTTATCAATTATATACATGGTGATCTGTTTCACATTTTACCTGGCACCAACCTCTACTGAAACCTTCATTTTAACATCCTATTAAACATGGAAGGATATGGTTTCTATGGTTTAAAAAAACCCTACCCATTTTTTCCCCAGCCTATTCAATTTTAACTGAACTATTGTTAGAAACGTGACTATCAGAAGAGTACAAAATCCTTGAGGCTGAGTGGCTTTCCACAAGCTTCATTTTTCTTACCTCTGAAATGGGTATAACAACACCGAGCTCGGATTTTTGCAAGAATTAAGGGAGGTGATGTCCAGCGGTTGTCGGTGCCTTGTCCTCCCTCCCTCAGGGTTGCTAATAAGTGGTCTCTGGAACCATTTGTAAAGTGTACGTGATCTTGGACGAGTTGCTCGACCTGTTTCATAGTCTGTAAAATAAAGGGCTGGCATTAAGTATTCTCTAAGGCCCTGATGGCTAAACAGAATCTTTTGGAGTTCTCATGTGGCATTTTGTTTCCAAAAGAAAGTGCGTTTTAATGTCTCTGTTTCTGACTGTAATTATTCTCACTTGATTGCATGAACTTGGACTACCTATTGTTAATTTTGTAGAAAGTCCTGTAATTTGAGTTGACATTGGATTACTTCCAAGGGAAAAAACACTTCATTCAAATAGGCTTAATTCAAGGTCATATTTTTTTTTCTGGGGACAGTGTTATTAAAAGTGATCTTTCTGGAGAACCCAAAGTAACCTGTCACATTTTTTTTTTTTTTTTTAAAGCGGGATAAGGAGAAGATTTTGGAGTTAATAGGACCTAAGCTATCCAGTGTGAATGAGCCATGTTTAAAATCCACTCCAAAGTCCAATATAACCTTGGGGGTTGTTACCCTTTTATGTATCATTTCTCCCATGACCCAAGTGGTAAGAGTAAAGCTATGGTTAACAGCCATAGATAGATTGTAACCCGGATGAGGGAAGGGGTGTGTCCTACTTGTCATGTGGGTCCAAGCTCTAATCCAGTGCCTGCCATGATATAGGTATTTAAATAAAATGTTGGAGAATACCTAATTGACTGCATCCCACATTAACACTTTTTCAAAAGTCTCATGAAAGACTCACTCATGATCACAAACTACCAACTGATTTTTGTTCGTAATACTTTGAACACTATACTGTTAATCCTGCTCTATTCCTCACTAACTTTTTTTAAAAATTATTTTTATTAATTTATTTTTGTTACAGATGTTTCTCCTTTTTCCGCCATTGACACTCTTTTCCCCATCACGCCTCCCCCGCCCCGCCCCATCCCCAGCTTTGTCGTCTATGTCCATTGGTTATGCGTACATGCATATAAGTTCTGTGGTTTATCTCTCCCCCCCACCCCCTTTTCTGAGGTTTGTCAGTCTGTACCCTACTTCTATGTCTCTGGGTCTATTTTGTTCATCAGTTTGTTTTGTTCATTATATTCCACAAATAAGTGAGATCATGTGATATTTGTTTTTCTCTGCTTGGCTTGTTTCGCTTAGGATAATACTCTCCAGGTCCCTCCATGTCGTCTCAAAGGATAAGAGATCTTTCTTTCTCACAGCTGCATAGTACTCCATTGTGTACATGTACCACAGCTTTTTTATCCATTCATCCACTGATGGATACTTGGGCTGTTTCCAGATCTTAGCTATTGTAAATAGTGCTGCTATGAACATAGGGGTACATATATTCTTTCTGATTGGTGTTTCAGGCTTCTTAGGATATATTCCTAGAAGTGGGATCACTGGGTCAAATGGCAGTTCAATTTTTAACTTTTTGTATTCCTCACTAACTTTAAGAGTAGCAGAAGCATGTTTTAAGGTAAGAGGTGCTGTGTGGGAAAGAGCTGATTGACAGCAGAACGCACAATGGACAGGCTCGTCTGCCAGGATGACCATTTCCTTTCCCACAGACAGCATTCCCGCAGACACGGGACTCAGAGATGTTCGCATCACCCCGGCCCAGGTCTGCCAACTGCTACCATTCCCACGAGGAACTGGACTCTTCCCCTGAAAGGGTCCAGTGGGACTGTACTGAGGTTGCTGCTCTGTGGTGTTTGAAGTGACTCTGAGGTGCTCGGTCACAAAATCTCATGGTTTGCTGTCTTTCTGTCATCACTCCTCGCCCCACGTCTGCAGCTTCACAGTACAGCGACTCAGCTGGCGGCAGATCTGTTGAAGTACCACGCTGATCATGTGGTTCTGAAAGCATTAAAACGTACTGGAGGAGAAGGAAATTTAGAAGGTTTGGCTGAACATGCCTGTAAATTCTCCGAACAGACAGAACAGCTTGTCGAGGTGAGTGCTCGGTTTACTTGTTCAAGGAATGGCGGGTTCATGACAGCCGCACATCATCAGAGAATGTTAATGCAGATAGTCTTAGGGTAACCTATGTGAGCCTTTTCTCTCTCTCCTTTGGAATTCTGAAGGTATTAGTTTATCTGTTCTGTTCCTAACCACTGTCTGGCTTCTAAAACAAAACAACCAAAATTACTGGAACCCACAAATGTGCTTCTTAATCTTCTTTTCCTTCTTCTGTCGGAGAGGTTAGGCTTTGAGTAGTGTAATGGAGATACACTGTGTGACTTTGTTTTTATTTTAATCCATGGGGTCTCAGCAGGAAAGAAATGGCACACTTAAATTAAGGTCATTTAAAGAGGGTTTAATAAAGGAGCTATTTACAGTCGCATAGACAGGGTGCAGGGGAAACCGCGGGAGTGCAGTAAGGGGGTTAGTGATAGCAGAGCTGGGACCACCTCTAAGCCCAAATCGATGGGGAGCGAGTGGTTACTGGACACTGGAAGGGCACTGAGTCTTCCAGAGAGACACCTAGAGAGGTGATTTTAGGACTAGACACAGAGACAGTCCCAGGTGACCCTGCAGGGAAAGAACATGGGCAGAAAGGCCCTTACTCTCCTCATCCCTGCTGGTCTGTCTCTGGGACGTCCCACTGGCCAAACGTATCTGCAGACCACGTCGGTCAGTGTCCCAGGACAAAGCAGGTTTGAGAGAGGAGAGGGGATATGGAGGGACAGAGATAAGACATCTGGTACAATCTGCCTTCTCTGAAGCTCTCCTGTTCCTCCCAAGTCCCTGTCATGTGTCACTGATACTTTGCCTGCCACTCTGTTATAATTCCAATGATTAACTGATATTCTAAGCCTTCTACCTATTGAGAATGTCAGATGCCTGATCTGGTAATAAAATATATACTTAACCCATGTGTACCTTGTATGTAAAAGGTATGACTTAGGCAATATGCATATAAATGCTCAAATCTGAACCATCTAGCTGTCTGAAGATGATCTAATATGCCCTGCTCATCAAATCTCAGACTAATGGTTGAAGCAAGCTTTAGATCAACTGGACTAGCTTCCTGTCCATTACTTGATTCTATCTGAAAACTGCTAAGGAGTGTTCTTAAAATGAGTCTAGATATATCCTTTTTAAAATAGTTTTGATGCTGTTTTGTTTGTAAGCCAAGTATTATGACTGTATTCAAACTTGCTAATTATAGGAACCCTGAAGCAAACCTTTTTAAAAGATGAAAATATATTTTTTTCTAATTTTCTGTTTTAAGTCTCAAGGCTTTCAATAATTTTGGCTGATACGGGCTCCCTACTCATTTCATTGGTCTTGCCTAATCCAGTGTTATCGCCAGTGAAGGGTGTGTTAATTAACTGACCATGAAGGAAAGTGGTTTTTGAATGAATGTGTAGCTTTTAGTAATTGACCTAGTTTAGCCCAGAGACCTTGGGCAAGTCACTTCTCTGAGCCAAGTATCTTCATACACAAAATGTGTGGGCACTGCTAGATCCTTTGAAAGACTCCTCCTGGTTCCAATAGTCTGTGACCACCTTGAGCGATCAGATAGGAAGTAAAAAAAATACACCTTGTTTGTTCCTGCTTTATTCCTAGAGGATCGGTTGGTAACCAATATAGTATTAATTTCTCGTTGTAAAACTTTATTTTTATGGGTTTTAATGTTTTATTGTCCCTCTGAATTATAAAATGAGACTGTCTTGTGAGGAACGAGAATGTGGAAGTTGAGCTGTAGAAATGCTTTCTTGCAGACTTGTCGCTTGTTGCGACACGTATCTGGGACGGAACCTCTTGAAATAACCTGCGTCCATGCAGAGGAAACATTTCAGGTGACTGGCCAACAGGTATGATCAACAGCAGATTGTTCCTTTGATAGTAAGTCTTGTCTGAGTGTCCTAACAAATTGTGTGCATGGATAATAAAGTGGTTTGCATAACTACAGGCCAAATCTACGGAGAGAAAGGCAGATACTGGCATTTTCCTAGGTAGAGTGCCGGAACATAGCTGACATTCCACTGGGTTATCTGGTCATCTGACAACCTGGAGATTGGTCCACTGAATTGATGTCCTAGTTTACATCTGGTTTAATGAAGCTGTTTATAGTGTGGGTTGTTGTAACACGTTTGAAAGGTAAGCTATCATTATGTAACAAGCCATAAAAATATTCACGTTTTGACTCAGCAGTTCCTAAGGACCTGAGGAGATTAAAAACAACAAAATAAAACAATATCGGTTACAACATTACTTATAATCAGATTCCATTGGAAGCAAAATAGCTATCTTAAGTTAGGTAAATAATATGACTTAAATTAATACTGATAACTAGAATTAGCAACATTGAAAAGTGTTTTGTTAAAACGTTAGGTGATAAAAACAGAATACAGATTTGTATATATATTGTCATTGCTATTATATAAAATGTACTTATATATAAGAAAATGACTCTATGGGAATATGCAGAAATGGAAGTTCTTGTGTTTGTTTGAGAGAATTGTGAGTTACTTTTTCCTGAGTTTTCTAAAATAATTTTCAAAGCCTTTTAAAAATTGACATCCCATTTAATACTGCACCTGCCAAACCACTCTCAGGGAAAAAGTGAGGGACAGAACTTCCTTTCTAACTCCAAAAGTACAATTTATCAGGTGTTCTTGTTTCATTTACCATGGTCGGCCAAAAGGACTTGCTTCTAATTCCAATACTGGAGGTAGATGTCAAGCCTCTGGGTTTACAGTTGAAAACTCTGGAAGTGACTTGGAGACAGTGGTGGTGTGTGCCCTCCTGCTGAACCGTGCTGGGTGTTGGAGGACGATGGTATGCTCTCCTGTAGAGAACAGTATCAAAGGCTTATCATGGAAGCAGGAACTACGTCGCTACACGTGGATTTTTGACTGTGCAAAGATCGGCACCTTTAACCCCTGCGTGGTTCAAGGGTCAACTGTATACGAGTGACTCTCACCAGTGATCATCTGCTGAACGTTTTATTATACCAGAGGATCTCTGTTTATTGGGAGAAGCCAAGACCTCAGTGTTTGCTTGTCCAGTCGGGAGTCATCCTACCGGCCTCGGCTGTACCGTATTTCAGTAGAACTAAGGGTGTGACTCTCCTGCCGTGTGCAATCAGCTGTTTGGTTGCCGTTTTCTGTGCACTGTTTTTCTGCGGCAACGATATTTAGAAAAGCCAGATTCTCTTCCCCAGGATGACGATAGAGCCTGTTGTCAGCTTCTATCATTTGAGAAGCTTTTTCTGTTCCCGCGGCCTCGGCTTTGACCTAGTCTTGACCATCTGTCTCACAAAGGAACTAGAGCATGCCTCTGGGATAATTTCTATTTATTTCTGGATCACTCTGTTTAGCAATGTCATTTTTATATTTCCTTTAAAATGTTAGATCAAATGCAGGGCACAGGTGAGCAGGGCACACTGTTCAGTGGCTCCTGGTGGGGGAGGGCAGCAGTGCCGAAATCCTGCTTGCAGTCTGCTGGCAAGCCAGGTGTCCTCCTTCCCTGGAGATGGGGCCGTGCTCTGCTCGCAAGGCTGCCGCGGGCTGGTCAGGCCTGTGCTGTGGGGCTGTGCCCCCCTGGAGGAGCACCTAGTTCTGACGGTCTCCAAGCATGACTCTGGCTATGTCAGTCTCTGGAAGCTCTCCAATGACTTCCTTTCCCCCGCAGAGACCAGTCCAGTCCTTACTGTGTATGTTCCTCCATCACATGGCCACTGCTGACCTTCCTTTCTTTATGTCAGTCCAGTCACACTGGCTGTTTCTTGAACACACCAGAAACGCTCCCATCTCATCCCAAACCACTTTCCCTAGGTGTCCCTGTGGCTCCCTCACCTTCTTCATTTCTTGGCTGACCTGCCATCTTTTCACTGATAACCTAACTGAATATACTGTGGTCACCTAACACCTTCCATACTCCTTCCCCTTTATTTTTATGCATACCATTCATCATCTTCTAAAATATCTTAAAATTTACTTATATACTTTTAATTGTCTCCCCACATCATAATGTGAGCCCCATAAAGACAGGGACATTTATCTGTGTCATTCACAGCTGTTTCCCCAGCACCTGGAACACGGGCACAGTGCCTGGCATGTAATAGGTGACTGAATAGCCATATCAGTGAGTCCTCACTTAATATTGTCGATAGATTCAGTGCCTTGAAGTAAAACAAAATTATATGTAACAAAACCAATTTACCATAGGCTAATTGATATAAACATGAGTTAAGTTCCTACGGCATCTCATCAATGCTATAATGAAACAATATAAATGAAATGACCTAATTTGAGGATCTGCTTTATTTGGTATTTCCGAGCCTCAGTTTCTCTAGCTGTAAAATGGGAATAATGTTTATTTAGGAAGAGTAGTATTTTGTTTGTGTGTTTTTGAGGATTACTATTAATGTATATCAAGCATCTAACACAGTATCTCAAGAATGTATCTACAATGTATTCAGAGGTGTGTACATGTTACTGCTGCTACCTCTACCACTACTGACACCAGTGCTGCTACTGCTACTGTTACTATCACCACCACCACCACTAACTACTGTTACCGCCACCACCCACCTACTGCTATTGCCACTACCATTGCTACTGCTACTGCTACTACCACTTCCACCACCACTAACTACCATTACTACTACTACCTACCTACTGCTCTTACTACCATTACTACTGCTACTATCTCTTCTACTACAGCATATAGTACACTCTTTGCTGTCTGAGCAGAACGTTGAATTATGCTGCGGACATAACTTAGTTGAAACAGAGTTTTCCTTGAATAAAGAGAATTGCTCCCTTGTGTGCTCTCCCTCCCGGGAGCATGTCCACACTTTTCCCTTCCCTCTCTTCCCCCACAGGCATGCATCTCCTAAACTCTGAGAGACCCCAAGAGATGGGCACCCAGGGGAGCAATGGGCAGTGGCAGCTCGTCCCAGGCTGACCCCCTGAACCTGTCCCCAAGGCCGCTTCTCTCTGACTCTCCAGAGCTGACAGCAGCCCCGCCTTGGCTCTTTCCTGTAGTTTCTGGAGAGTCGGAGCAGCCCCACCTAGCCTCTCCCATTGCTGCTTCGATCCTGCGCCCTGCCTTGGTTCATGGCCTCAGCTTTGATAAACTACTCTCAAACCAAACCAAACCAAACCAAAGATAACTGCTCCCTGGATAAAGGTGTGTATAGAATAATACATACTGTATATGTGTAGATTAGTAGATTATATGATAAGAAACAGTAAGTTTTGTTCTACCATGTATCTACAGTGTACCAGTGCCCAACATGAGGCTTATGTGTGGAAATTACTTCATGCTTGTTTATTGAGTTGATTTGAATAGGACAGACTTAAGTTGGGCCTCCCATGAAATTCTCAGAGATTCTAAGATTTTGAAATTCACACCTGTTTATGTTGTGTTTCTTCAGATAATTTCTGCTGCTGAAACACTGACATTGCATCCATCTAGTAAAATTGCTAAAGAAAACCTAGATGTGTTTTGTGAAGCTTGGGAATCCCAAATTAGTGACCTGTCAACATTGCTAAGAGAAATCAATGACGTGTTTGAAGGAAGACGAGGTGAGAGACTGTCCACATATTAAAATGTATTATTATTTAATGTAACTCTATTCGTTCTTTAAGTTCAAACTTCAGATGCAAAATAAATTATCTTGTCATATCCCAATTGAGCTTTTTTATAGTAAAATATCTTCCACAAAAAATTATGAAAGTATTTGTCTTTTATTTAGTATCTGAGCAGTAAAGTTTGTTGTACAAAGCGCAGTAGATTTCTTTTCTATTAACATTCTAGTTTTCCTATTGAAATTAAGTCATTGTATATTTCTTCTAAATTGTTTTTTAGTTGAAGTACAAGTTTCTTCTGCAATACAGTGATTGTCTGATTTAATTCTACTAATTTCATAACGAAATGAATGTAGTTATTTGATTTTTGAATTGCTTTCCTTGCGCTTGAATGGAATCTTTTTCCTTGATCACTACCTAATCTTGGAATATTTCCTATGGTGGGTAAGTTCATTATTTCTACAACGTGTAGAACACAGTACAGTGCGCAGGAAGGCATCGTTTTTACTTTTTATGTTAACATCACCTGGGAATTTTATTTATTTCCCTTTGTTCTCTGTGTCCTGTTATTTATGTTTGTGTTTTTATATATATTTTTCCCTTCAAATGGCTTCTGTTAGTGTCAAGCATGCTTAGTTTTTAAAATAAAATGGCATTTAAAGTTACAAGAACATCAAATTACATATTTTTACTGAATATGAACATTTAATCATTTCATATTTTTTAAAATATTCATTTAGAATCATCGCCGATATGCTTAAAAACCATTGAATGGTAGACTTTGTAGATATAATTTGTAAAGTATAATAAAGGTTTATCTTTCTTCTACATTGAAAGATTTCTGTGATAGCTGGTCTGAATGGCGTACCATTTTGATGCTTGGATAAACTGTGTATAGTGACTTGGGTTTTATGTGAGACAGGTTCCACATGTTCAAAGGTAAAGGGATGCAGCTGGTCCGCATGTACAGGAGGATCGCTTCGCCCTACGACCTGTTTAGCAGAGGAAGAAAGTGGCCTCCCCAGCCTTTCTTAGCACGAGCACCCACGACGGATAGGCCAGACTTGAAAGAGGAGAAGTCGTGACTTATTTTTAGACTACGTGGTCACTGTGGTTTCTTTTCCTTTCAAGCTGGGTATTATGTAAATGCCCTCTTCTTTAGGTTTGGGTAGCCTATGCAAAAAAATTCAGATTGCCCTGGCCTGTGTGACTCAGTGGTTGAGCATTGTCCCATGCACGGAGAGGCCCCTGGTTCGATTCCCGGTCAGGGCACATGCCTGGGTTTCGGGCTTGATCCCCAGTAGGGGGGCATGCAGGAGGCAGCTGATAAATGTTTGTCTCTCTCATGGATGGCTTCTCTCTCTCTCTCTCTCTCTCTCTCTCTCTCTCTCTCTCTCTCTCCCTTCTTCTCTCTCTAAAATCAATAAAAACGTATTTTGGGGGAAAAAATTCAGGATTACCTTAACCTTCTTAGGGCTGAACAGAAATTCCTTTTTAGGAGGGAAAAACTCTACTGCATTTGATCAATGGGACACTCACCGTTTAACTGCTAAAGACATCAGAAGACAGCGTCATGTGGGGTTGAGATAGAATAGGTTGATTTCATGGACTGCCTTTCTTTTTTTAAAAATTTTTTGTCTTTATTGGTTTTTTTTTTAGAGAGAGAGGAAGGGAAAGGGAGAGAGAGATAGAAACATCGATGAGAGAGAACATCGATTGGCCGCCTCCTGCATGTCCCCAACTGGGCATTGGGCCCACGACCTGGGCATGTGCCCTGACCGGAAATCGAACAGGCAGCCTCTTGGTGCATGGGTCGATGCTCAACCACTGAGCCACACCAGCCGGGCTCTTTCTTTATCCTTGCTTTTTATCATGAAGCTCATAAGATTAGCTTCTTCCACGAAGTCCAACTCCGAGTCAGCAATTGCTGATTGGGTGGAGTCCAGTGTCGCGGTGTTGCTGTTCCTGCTCTGCATGGAGATGACCAGGCTGCCTGTTGCCTGGCCCCTGACACGGCTTGCCATGCAAAGGACAGGGTATTCTTCCGATCCTGACTTCTCTCTGCTAGTTGTGGCTCATGTTATAACTGTGGCTGAAAAGCCTTTGCTGTATTCCAGCCACCTGAGTTCTGCTCTGCGTATCTTGACTCTCCTAACTGGGACAATTATCAAATATGTTTTCAAGAATCATTTAGCCAACCCATTAAGTGGCAAACAACATGCTAAGCAATGGCAAAGAGCCATTAGTGTTCTCATACTTGAAGTCAATCTGAGAGTTGGGTCATCGACTTCTCTACTCGAGACACTCAGATTTCACAGTAGGGCTTCCTGGGATTGTTTTAAGAACTCAAAAATTAATATTTGTCTTCTGGCCTTTTTGTCTTTTCACCTAAACCTCCAGGGAGGCCATGGTCTTCATATTAGAAGGGACCAGATAAAAAAGATGTCACTTTTTCTTGGTGATGAGTATGTATCAGCATTTAGAACTTGAGATTATTTTAGACAAATAAATGTCCAAAAGAAGCCTTCTCTCGTAGCTTGCAGACTCTATCCCTCCTTTAAGGAAGCTGAATTTCCTTGGTTTTGTTTGACTTATTTTGGGGTTCACGTGACTAAGCTCAGTTTTTAAGGATGTGTGTGGTGGCCCTGTTTCATAGATCTGCATGGACTTCATCACTTGGTAGGTTGGATGCATGGGGTCCTGGTGACAGAAATGGGGAGTACAGGAAGAGGCGCATGCTTGGGATTAAATACAGGCTTATTTGGGGGAGGCAAGAGTCTGGAACAAGGAAGCGATCCATTCAGACAAGAGATGATAGGGCGATGATAGTAGAAATGAGAATTAGAGTACTGATATGAGGAGAATTTTACAAATAATATTGGTAGGATTTGGTGATTAATTGAATGTAGAAGTAAGGGAGGGTTTGAGATTGACAACTGGGTTTGGATTAGAATATTTCAAGCCTACTCCTGAGGTTTGCCAATAATCTGCCTATCTTTCAGTGGTTAGGAATTCATTTTAAGTGGGTCTGGGACATGGGTTTTGTTTTCTGATTCATCATGTCATACAGAGCCCCTTGAGAACCCAAAGAAACTAAATGAACTTATAATAGGAAACAATGTAGCACATCTTCAGTGAAACAATGAGGATTATATGTCCTTGGGGAAATTGTTTTATTTTGTAGAGATGCAGGAAAGCTCTGAATATTGAAAATGGGAATAATATTTCTCAATTAGGTTCTCATGAGAAATCACTTTGGTACTCTTATAAGATGAGAGGGCCTTCGGAAATTAAATGTGAACTGAATTTATCTTGCGGTATAAACTCAGAAGTAAAGGTGGCACAGTCACGGATTTGATTTAGGGAGTAGTAAATGAAGGATTTAGTGCTTTGAAAATAATTCTGTAAATCAGATATCTGTGCCAAGGGTGTTTTCCCTAAATATTTGTTTTTCCAATTACTTCTAATGTTTATAACATGTTTTCATCAGAGACAACCTCTTTAATTTGATGTAATATCTAAACATAATTAAGTCAATATATTCTTGCTTTGCTTCGAATCAATGGCAATCATTAGACTTGCATGAAAAAAACTATAAAATTATAAAATGATTCCAATTCATCTTTTTTTTTTTTTTTTTTTTTTTTTTTTTGGTATTTTATCAACTTCTTTGAGTATATTAGATTTGAGGAGAAAGGGGACAACTTTGCCTACAGAACATTTGGAAGAAAACTATCTGAAGAATGATCAATTTTGTAATGATTTTCAAATTTGAAAAGCATTCTGAGTCTAAATGAAGGCTTGGAATAAAGAGTAAAACAAAGTATCTGTAAGAGGGCCACAGGTGCCCAGCCAGTGTGGCTCAGTTAGTTGAGTATCATCCCATGCACCAGGAGGTCACCAGTTTGATTCCTGGTCAGGGCACGTGCCTGGGTTTCTGTCTCGATTCCCAGTAGGGGGCGTGCAGGAGGCAGCTGATGGCTGTTTCTCTCTCATCCATTTTTCTATCCCTCTCTCCCTCTCCCTTCCTCTCTCTGTAAGCAATAAAAACATATTTAAAAAAAAAAAAAAAAAAAAAAAAAAAAGCCCAGCTGGTATGGCTCAGTGGATTGAGCATCATCTCATGGACTGAGAGGTCCTGGTTCAATCCCCAGTCAGGGCACATGCCCGGGTTTTGGGCTCGATCCCCAGTGGGGGTTGTGCAGAGGGCAGCCGATCGATGTTCCTCTCTCTCTAAAAAATCAATAAAAACATCTTTAAAAAAAAAAAAGAGGACCACGGGGATTGGAACTTCCAGGTGATCAGGAACTGGAGAATGGTAGTGATGGTAGCAGGCCAGGTTATGGAAAGGCTCTTTTTATTGCTTTCATTTCTCCCTACCTTCTGGTTTCTTTAACTCTGTTGTACTTTGGAGAAATACTGAAACAGTTGGCTTTTTTCTTTTTCCTTTTGGAGAGGAAAGGTGAGCATTTCAGGGTCATGGGCACTCTGGGGGATCATAAGGGTGGATAATACGGGATCGCTCACCTAAGCTAATTGTGCTAAAGTAATGGTTATGCCCTCTTCTCTTGCATATTAAGACCACCTTTTAGGGGGTATTGTGGGAAGGATTCACATTTTGAATTAAGATAGATGGTGATATAAAAAAAAGATAGATGGTGAATTTTGAGGTTCTGAGTGACTTGAAGATGGTCTGTTGATGTTCTGGCAGCTAAGTGCGACACATTTTACATCAGGGTTAGGAGACAAGGTGTGGGAATGACTACTTCCTCTTCAAAGTTTCATTTTCCTCTCACAAGTCTGAGACCAGAAAACCATTAATAAAACTCCCTTACAATTCTGACATTACAAAGAAATGATTTGAATCATAAAGCCATTCCCAAGTACCATTAAGGCTGACCCTTAATGACAGTTCATCTTCAAGGTCAGCGCTGTTCAATGGAAATACAACGCCAGCCACACAGGTGATTGAAAAGCTGTAGGAGGCACAAGAAAAAACGGAAAAAGAAACAGGTGGAATTCATTTTGATACTGTTTTTATGTAACCTGACATATCCAAAATGCTATTTCAGTTTACAATCAATAGTTTAAAATGATTGAGATCTTTTGCATTTTTTTCTTTATATTAAGTCTTCAAAATCCAGTATGTATTTTATACTTTCAGCAGCACATCTCAATACAGACTGGCCGTGTTTCAACTGCTCAAGAGTCACGCGTGGCTAGTGGATTCCATGTTCAACAGCACAGTTCTAGATGAAATTTTAAATATGTTATGAACAAGTTTTCCCTGTTCATGTAATAGTCATTCTACAAGGAAGGGCATGATTTAGAGTTTTTACATATTATTGGCTTTGATGAGGTGGAACTATATGAAATTGCTGTGTTTGTATTTTGAACTAGTTGAGTATCAGCAATGTTATATGGTTCCACCTAATACATTATAGCTGAACATACTTTTCTTGAAATCAAGAAGCAATGACTGTTCAAATCTTATCTTGAGTTTCCCTCTCAGTTACAACAAACTAGCTTTTAAGAAAAATCTATCATTCATTATAACCTGACTTTTTAAAAAAAATTTTTTTTCTTTATTGATTTTAGAGAGAGGAAGAGAGAGAGAAACATTGATGAGAAAGAACATTGATTGGCTGCCTCCTGCATGCCCCCCACTGGGGATCGGGTCCACAACCTGGGCATGTACCCTGACCGGGAATCGAACCAGCAACCTCTTGGTGCACGGGTCGACGCTCAACCACTGAGCCACACTGGCCGGGCGTAACCTGACTTTCTACATGACCCAGAAGCTGGAAAAATGAAAGGGCAAGGATGAAGTGGGTGTTTCACATCTCCTCTCCTTAGGCGTTGTGCTTCCTGCCGCATGCACCTTCCCAGCCAAGAGTCTGTTATTTGCTCTGTTTCATATTCCTGTCTGTACCCTAGCGTTGTCTTCTTCCCTGACGGGGAGGATATGTTGTGAGGGTAGCTGCAAGTGATGTGGTCTGGTACTTGCAGAAAAGGACGCAAGCACCATTCACTGGTATTGAAGAACCGGGTTTCATTAAGTCAGGCTGCTGTGAAAGCATTCACTGTGGACGAAACTGGTTGTGCATGTAGATTAATGTCAGTGAGCTATTGCACCTTTCTGCCATTTTGTTGGAGGGGGTAGAGACTGGCCAACATAGGTAACTTAAAAGATACAACTGCCGACAGTCTCTGTTCACCCATCAAATTACAAGTTTATTTCTGAATCATATGTAATTAACACACAAAATTATAAAAATGAGTAGAATGACATTCCTGTGTATTTAATAATATTTTTAAATGAAATGTGAATAATAGAAAAATTGTCTTAAGTTATGTATGTTATTTGTAGGAGAGAAGTATGGCTACCTTTCCCTTCCAAAGCCAATGGTAAGTGGAAGAGTTTTGTACATTTCAGAATGTCTTTATTCAGAATTCAACCATGTTCTTGCTGCCTGTTGCTACCCACCCCACAAGCACTGACATTACAAAAATAGGATATTAAATGTTGATTGTTCATAGTTGTTATTCTGAGTAACAATCTAGTTGCAGTCCATACTGTGATTGTTCGTGTTGGGTTGGGGGGTTGAGGGAATAGGTAACAGATTGTATGATTAAGAAGAAGTCATGATCTGAAGTCAGAGGTCTTTTTGTTTTTAATATCTTAGGTCTAATTCACAAGGTCATGTTGGAATAATTTTCTACCAGCTAGGGACTTCCTTTGTGCTTCCTACCTTGATGAAAGTATGCCATGCTGTTTACATGTGGAGACTTGAGATGTATAGCTGTATGTATGTAACTGATGTGTCTGACTGCATTCCAAAGCAGTGTCCACTAGATGGCAAGCTTGGTTGCGTTATTAAGATGGTTTCTGTACCTTTTCAGGCAATGCCTTTCCTATGTTCATAAAACACTGTAATAATAATTTATAAAAGTAAAACTAAGAATAATGAAAACAAAATTCAATTTAAAAGAATGACATGGAACATGACATTCTAAATAAAATAAAACCTAAAAACCCCTGTAGGGTATTCTTAACTTTCTTAAATGCTTTAATTGCTTTGTAGTTTACTAGACTAAGGAAGAAGGTACAGATGATGTGACTGCAGGGAGGAGCCAAAGAGATCATTGAGCATCTTCATTTCTTTTCCAGTGAACATAAGAGGCAGCGTGTGTGTGTAACCTTATAGTTTTCCTGTACTTATTTTCTGTCCTTTAACTTCTCCCGTTTCTTCTATAGTAAAAGGCCTTAGAAAAATCTCAAAAGGGCTATGTTACATGAGCAAATTTAAACTATGGGGTAGGAAAAAAAGAAAAATTGAAGATGTTCTGTTCTACTGTAAGTGGTGACGCAGTAGCTGGTCAGAAGTCAAAGTCATGGTAATAGTGAGGGCAACACAGAGAGGTACACACGTGCCCCAGAGGTACTGGTGATGAGGTGTTTCTTAAGCTAAGCGGGCACAGGAGTGTTTTGTTTTCTTGTAATTTATACTTTGTGTATGTGTGTGACTATGTACTCAGTGTGTGTGTGTGTGTGTTGTTTAAATAAATGTCTCCTAAAAAAAAAAAAATAAAATAAAAGGTTCCCTGCATCTTCTGGCCCCTTTAAGTCCACAAGCCCCAGCTGTTCTGGAACTCCTGCCCCGACTACGGGAGTGCCCAGCAGATCTCAGAGTGAGAGGGATGCCCACCCTGGGCTGCCATCTCAGAGAACTTCTGAAGATATTCAGAGGACCATTGCTGTTGGTAGTGCTTTTTGTCCTTCTACTCAATAGGCATCTGTGGGTCAGCCTGGTAACCTAACCAGTGTACAGTGTTTTCTGCTTTCCCAGGGGAAATATGTTCTGCATTCCAAATAGCTCACATAGGAACACATTTGCTGTTTCAAAAATAGGGGCCTATCAAACATATTGGTCAAATATTAAACCCTAAATTCTAGGTAAAATCTCCTATGTAGCCTGGGTACAGGATTGTACCCAGGGTGTCAGTGACACAAGGGTGCTGAAATGTAGCCCTCAAAGGGCACATTGAGTGAAGGAGTTGAATTCCAGAGTCGTAACAATAGGAACAGATGGACCTCTACCAATAGTGGCTAATTTTATTGTGTCATTCCAGAAGAATAATTCAACAGAGGGGCCAGGAAGGTTTGGGGTATAATAACTGGATGCTGGAAAATGCCAATGTCTTTAAGTCCTTCTGGGACACTGCTCTGCTTCCTTGCCCCAGATTTCTAACTAATTACCTGTTCCAAGCTGAACTCTCATACTACTAGAGTACTTGCAGTTCTTTAACTTAATGTATTTTGTTACAGGTGTTTTGTTATGCTTTCTATTACTATTATAGTTCCTCGCAATGAACTGTACTGCTTTTTAAAATATCGTAATCTTTTTATTGTCACAGAAGAATAACACAAACCTGAAATCATTAAAGCCAGACAAGTCTGACTCTGAGGTGAGAACTTTTTCTTTGTCATAGTCTTAATTCTAATTTCCCTTGTATATCATTAATAACAAAATTGTTGTGATTAAAATGTTTTCTCCATATTTGACAGGAGAAAGCCAAGATTGCAAAGCTCGGACTTAAGCTGGGTTTGCTCACCTCTGATGCCAACTGCGAGATCGAGAAGTGGGAGAATCAGGAGAATGAGATTGTCCGACATGGACGGAACATGTCCAGTATGGCCTATTCTCTATATTTATTTACTAGGTAAATGCACTGCAATCGTTTTGAATCAATTTAATATCTCGTGTAGAGAAAAAGTGCCATGTTAAATCATTGATAGGTTAAAGTCAGTTTGTGTACCTGGTAAAAAGCCTGTCTGTGTAGTTCTTATATCAAGTAAGTGAATGCACCAAGAAAACGTTTAATGAAGATTTAGATTTAGAAGGGATCCTATTCTTTTCATAACTTTGAAATAATTTTGCATTCTACTTTTTTTATCCTATTCATCTGTGTCTGTCCCATCCAGCATTGGTAAGTTTAGAAAATGTGCCCTATAAATCTTGATACAAATGATTGATTAGACACAGATCAAAGAATAGAGCCGTTAGGCCTACCACCTCACTAGAATGCCACATGTCCGTGAATCAGTATTTCTTATGTAGCACAGACTTTACCAACCTTTGCAATGATCTGACCTGCATTCTTGGTCTTGTCCATGTCACAAGACTCTTGGTCAAATCCTTGTTGAAGTCATTGTTGATCACCTTCTAAAATCTTCCATTATAGTAATCTGTCTACATGGTATAGCAATGTATATGTACATACCATAAATATAGTAATGTGTATGTATATATGTATAGTAACTCCATGTTGCTAAATATCAGTTATCTGCTCAATAAATCTATTCTAGAATATTCTCAAGGAATGACTTCAAACTTTTCACTAATTTTCTGAAATCTTTTTCATTTTTGAAAGCCTGGAAAATACTTGATATATCCAGTGTTATGGCCTCTCTTTTACTCATTTTGACTTTGAAAATATTATCAGCAATGGTTCACACCTGCTAGTTGTTCCAGTATTCTGAAATGTAATCCATTTGGTCTGGAATCTTAAGCTTGATTAAAGTAGGTAGGACCTCTACAACTGTGTGGGCTTTGGGGGTCAATAAATAGCACCCTTTCCCTACGTAGCTTCTGAGCAAAATGAAAAATAAGCAAAAGAATAGGCAGGTGGGAGTCAGTAACATTTATACTGATACAGCTGATATCGGACAAGGTAGTTTATATCCACAGGCAGGTAGGTTTTTACAAATGATCTCTGGAATTAGGAAATCTTGCCCTGGTCTGGCTCAGTTGGTTGGGTGTCGTCCTGTGCACCGAAAGGTCGCTGGTTCATTTCCTGGTCAGGGCACATGCCTGGGTTTCTGGCTTGATCCCTGGTAGGGGACGTGCGGCAGCCAATCGATGTTTAGCTATCACAATGATGTTTCTCTCTCTCTCTCAATAAAAATAAAATAAAAATCAGTAAAAATTTTTAGAAAAAGGAAATCTTACTCCACGGAGACAGAATATGTCTCTGAAAACACCTAAAAGAGCAGGTATCTCCCAAAGGCAGCTTTACTTTCAAGAGAAAAAGAAAATAAAGGGTACCATGTCCAATTTTTTTTTTCACAAAGTCACCAAAAAGACGGAGAAGATAAATAAATGTCCACCTGTTCTATAGGATAGGGTAATGAGAGAGCAGAAGGGAGGATGTGTGCTACTGGAAGGAAGCGAGGGCTCGGCATTCATTCAGAAGGAGCATTCCTGTCCGTCTTGGGACGTCTTCTACCTCTTCAAGATAAACCATTCTCCTGGAGGGCGAAGAAGAAATGGTAGTTGAGCAGTTTTGTCTGGGTTGAGCAGTCATTTGTAAATACCTTACCATGTTTACCATCATTGGTGACCTTTCCTCTGTGGTGGTTTCCTTCCTTTGTTCTTAATTGTTTTAGCAAGCTTCTCCTGGGATTAAGTCTTCCCAGCACTAACCCTGACCTCCTTTTACAAATCTGATGAGTCAAATCTACAAAAGAAAGTAAAATGGAACTTCTTTGTTTTCTCGCAAGAAAATGTACACAAATTAACTGAAATAACAAAGATCTTTACTTTTGGCTGGAATCACGCTAGTTATCTCATGGGGATAAAAATCATATCTTAAAAAAAAAACACCTTTATTTTGACTGATAAGAACTGGAGAAATACATTATTACTTAATGAATATAGTCTGACATATAAAATCTTCCCAAACAAATGTTTCATGAGTAGATTTCTTTTTGTTTGTAATTCCTCTTTTATTTTTTGTTTCTTATTTCAGAATAGTTTAGGACGATATGGTCAGCATTTTTTGTTTCAGAATAGTGGATTTGGGTAAGGGATCACATGCCCCCTGCAGAACTGGGAGGCATAGGGGGTTGCATTATGAGTGGTAGGGAAAATTAAAGTTCTGTGGCATGAGACTTGTTGCTGGAAGATGGTTATTGGACAGAAACACTGAGTTTTAGGACAAGAAAATATATTTTTCTTTAAAAAAAAATAACTTCTCTTTATTGATTTTAGAGAGAGAGGAAGGGAGAGGGGGAGAGAGATAGAAACATCGATAGGAGAGAACATCGATAGGCTGCCTCCTGCATGCCCCCCACTGGGGATTTGGCCCATAACCGGGGCATGTGCCCTGACTGGGAATGGAACCGGCGACCTCTTGGTGCATGGGTCGATGCTCAACCACTGAGCCACACTGGCCGGGCAGAAAATAGATTTTTCTGTGATGGATAACACCTTGTGCCATTTGGCAAGTCTTGGAAATAGAATTCAAAAACCTCAAGCTGGCTTTGTTTTCTACTCACGTATTCAGTATGCCTGTGTTTTCTCCAACAATATTTCCTGTTTTCCCTTAAGACTGTAGTTTACCAACCTCATCTAGTTACTTCTTTCTGATACTCATCTGTTGGCCTTTGCTGTATCCAATTTTGTCGTTTTCCTGGATAATTTTAAAGCTCTTCATCGGGCTATTGTTTAATGTTATCTGAACAGTTTATATGCATTTCTTCATAATTTATCTATAATTGTTCATATTTCTTAATAGTTTGTATAGTTTAGATTTTATATTTGCTTTATAGTTTTAAAAAATTTCAACTTTACCAATGCCTTAAGTTTTTAAAGTGGTTTCTGCTCCATAATTTCATTTGATCCTCACAACGATTTGTCAGAGGAAAAATTTGCTCACCTCTTATAGTTGTTGAGAGACAGAACTGGCTGCTGCTAGATTTCCGACTTCCTGACTCACACCCAGTCCTGCTTCATGCCTTCTGTTGCTCTCAGAGGTAATTCGCTGCTCATAGGCAGAAGTCTTCATTCTTGGTGCTTTTCCGTCTGGTACGCCCTAACCTCCTTCTGAGAGAGGTACACAAATAGTAGCATGATTGTTTTATAGACTCGAATTGAAACTAAAATGACATGCCTCATCAAAGACAACTGAGTTCCCGCCAGAGTTGAAATTGGAATCAGAAGTGAGAATTTCCTGACTTTCAGTCTGATCCTCTTTCCATCCGAAAGAGGCCTTTTGGTTAAGACATGTTATTAGATCTTGTATGTTTAACTTATGAAGAAAAGTGAAAAAGGCTAAATAGGAAAAATAAAACTTTAATATAACTTGTCAGTTTTAAATTTCTTTATATTATAAAATTAGGATGTATAATGTTTACTTAAAATTTTAAAAAAGTGGCCAAGAAGTAATAATTAAGTATTAAAGTTGCTTTAAGAATGAAATCACAGTATTATTAATCTATTCAATATTCTTCAAAATTTAGGATCTCCTAATATACAAAATGCTCTAAAACTTTAACAAAACCAATTTCCAGGCAATAAGTTTTCTTACCTCCTTAATAATTCATTTATTTCAGGGGAGAGGGGCCACTGAAAACTTCCCAGGATTTAATTCATCAACTAGAGGTATGTTTTATTTCCATTTTATGCTACTACTTCAGTTCTGGTCTAAAAGTGGGTAATAACTAATTTTTAAATGGTTTACGGTATCATGTTTGTGTGTTTACCTGTGCACACATGTACTAGAGAGGGTGGAGGAAGGTAGAGGGCTTGCAGTAGCATTTTATGGAGCTTTTTAGGTGATCTTATTGGGGGAAAAAACACCTATATAGTAGGGATAAAGTAGAATGGGCTTTGATAGCCAATAGATGAAAGAATAAGTTTTAGGTTTTCCCCAGCAGGTGAATATACCCTGTCAGCAGATGCATGTCTCTTATACTTTCCTGAATGCTAGAAGGCTTTTTGCCCTCTTCATCACTGAATTGGAGGAATGCTAGTGATAAAATGAGATCACATGTGAGAGAGCCTCGGTAAGAAAGCACTGAGACCATTAGAGGGTACTCCGTACATGTTAATTTCCTTTTTTCTTCCATATTCCTGATGATTTGGGGCGTTCGGGGAGAGACAGGTATAGTAACACCCACCGTGTGCCCGTCTCCAATTCTTAGCTTTAGATTGACAAGCAGATGGCAAGATTCCTTCTTCACTTCCCTGTTAGTCTGTTTGCCTGCCCAGCACCCAGAGCAGGCTTGCATTTGAATTGGAAATTTCTATCACTCGATCACCTTTATCCAGTTTTCTTTGGCATTCCCATGCTTCCACCTGAGCCTCTGCAGGAAAGGGATTGCAGCTTGAGAGGATGTTTGTCAGCACAGGCAGGAGAATTGTAGAAAATATTTCTCTTGGACTTTTCTGTAAAGTTGACTATACATGAGCTTTTTCTCTTAAAACAGTTGGAATCAATTCTGGATTCATTCCATTCAGTTTGGCCCATGTCATTCCAAGTCACACCACACCATAGGGGGTATTTCACTGCAAAAGATCCACTGCTCACCTTCTTCCTGTGTGAGCATATTCATGAAACATGTCTGTGGAATTGCCGACAAACTGATGATCTTCAACTGTTCATCGAACATTTACTGAGTTTGTACCATGTGGCAGACCCTGGGGAAAGGGCTCTATGTACAGAAGTGAACTGAACAAAGTCCCTGCCCCCATGGAGCTTACATTCTAATGGCAGGAGAGAGACAATAAAAAGTATAGAATGCCCATGTGTAAGTGCTTAGAGAGAAAAGCATGTAGGATAAGAAGAGAGAGGTGATAGAGAGGTGGTTAGAAAAGACATCTCTAAGGAGATAATATTAGCATAGAGATTTTAGCTAAGTGAGAGATGAGCTGAATGGATATCTTGGGGTTGACTGTTTCAGGCAGACAGAACAAGTAGAAAGGCCCTGAGGTGTGCGGCGAGGCTGGGGGAACCTGAAGAACAATAGGGAGGCAAGTGTAGATGCCATGGAGCGAGCCAGAAAGAAAGTGGTAACATGCCATCTCCGTAGCCATGGAAGAAACTTTTGCCCCCAAGGATGATGGGAAAACGCACTGAGGGTTTTGAGGAGCAGTAGCGTGAGCTGACCAATGGGCTAGGTGGTAGTGCCATTTCCTGAGATGGGGACACTGAGGGACACCAGATCTAGAGAGTGGAAATCAAGCACCGATTTGTTCAAGCAGAATATACAAGACTGGTGTCAGGGTAATGGAGAGAGAGGTTTGGGAGTCCTCAGCTTTCAGGTGGTTTAAAACCGGGACTCTATGAGACAGACATGGATCTTGCCCCCAAGGGGTTTACAGGCTAGAGGGGAAGAAAAGAGATGTAAAATAGAAAGCGGTAATATGGAATGATGAGGAATGTACGAGTAAGGGTGTCACTGCATTTGGTTAGAAGCGAGGTGTAAAACTCATTGGTTTTCCTTTTAAAGGATAGGGAAGGATGCAAAGGATGATTTGACCATGAGATCAGTTTATCCAATGATAGCAAGGTGTTAAGGCTGTTGCACAGAGGACTAAAGTTATCCCTGAAAGTATGGTCTCCTTCATATTCTTCATCTAATTTATTACCCAAACCTGTTTCTTTCCTCCACAAATCATTCTAGATTGCCCTGTTCACTTCATTCTTACTGCTGCCCCCTAAAGCTAAGTCTCCACTCTTTTACCCCCCTGGTCTCTTGCACTTATACTGAATCTTCTTGTCAGTCCAGCTTGTTTGTCACTGTTCTTTCCTGTCATCCTGTTCCCCTACTAAATTGTAAAATGCATGGTGAATAGTCAAAAACCAATCTGAATTGCCCCTCTTGAAGGGCTGATTATGGAATGTGTGTGTGGTCACACATTTTATCTTGCTTAGCTGGAGGAAGGAAACTTCTAACCGTTTGAGCTCGTGCTGTAAGATTCAGCACCCGCTGATAATTGGTGGTATTACAAGATGAGCCCTGGAGCCCTCCAGGAGCCCAGACATAATGCGTATGGCTACGTATCCTAGGTCCGTGGGTCCTCAAGTATTTGGAGGTGTTCAGGTGTGGAGGAGCCTCTTCAGGTGTGGATTGATCCTGCGGCAGGTCGGGGGAGCCTCCTTCTGGATGCTGTTAAAATCGTGTGTTTTCCTGGGTACAAGAAATGTAGGGGTTCCATGCCAGACCTTTATCTTTAGGTTTCAGTTTTTAAATTATCCATGAGTATTTTTCCTGCCAACTACCCGGAAGACATACATCTAAAGTAGTGATATTTTTATTTTTCCTCCAGGTTTTCGCTGAAGAGGGCTTGAAGGTTGCTTCAAGTGTACAAGCTTTCTCAAAACAGGTAACGCAGGTCTACCTGCCTGATGTCATGAATACCCACTTTGGGGGTATATTATTATGGTGTAAAGGTGTTTAAGGTTTAAAAGATAGAGTTTTGTTGGAGTTGTTATAACTTCCTTAATTACATTTCAGCTGAAAGATGATGACAAGCTTATGCTTCTCCTGGAAATAAACAAGCTAATTCCTCTATGCCACCAGCTCCAGACAATAACTAAGACACCTTTGCAGAATCAAGTGTGTCTAAAGGTAAAAGTGAGGGTGGGTTATTCAGGTAGGCACTGGAGAGACTTTGACACTTCATCAGGTTAGCTTCCAGCCCCTTTTCCTTCAAATAAGGGGCCAATAACCACAAGAACTCTTTATTTCGTTTTTTTTTTTACCATGACTGCAAGAGTCATCTATTATCTGAAGTTATAAATTATTCCAAGGAGCAGTAGGTTCACCAAATCAATCGGCTTTTTGACATGATTAATTCTATAGCATTAAGACTCTTCCTTTAAATGCCGGTGTCCTCACACGTCTAAGTAGGACACAGACTCCTCAGAGTATGGGCTCCATCCATAGGACACAGACTCCTCAGAGTATGGGCTCCATCCATAGGGAATTGGTGTGCAACAAAGCAGAATGCAAGGAATTGCAAAGTAGGGGGTTCACTGCCACTATTTTGAATGCTTTGAGGAGCCCCAAAACAGCCTGAAGTAAAATGGGTTGATTTTCCATCCCTTCTTCATGTGCTAGGCATGAGACCCGGCAGCAATCCCTGTATCTGTGTTCTGGGACCCAGGTCATCTAGTTAGCTCATGTGTACTAATCCATATACCTTTGAGATCCCTTAGAGTTCCTTAATGGAGAAATTTTAAAATTAAATAATGACAAAGTCTTTTAAAGTACCCCTTGTAAAGGAGTTTGATTTGCTTGCTTTTTGTCACTATAGGTTGATAAATGTATTACAAAGACAAGATCCATGATGGCTATTTTGGTCCAGCTTCTCTCACTTTGCTTTAAACTGCTGAAGAAGGTGAGAGTTTTCTACCTTACACTCACATTTAAAAATCTAGTTTAAAGGACAATGCAAAAGAAAAGTTTAATTTTGCAACTTTTATTTTGAGAGTAAAGCAGAAATTAATTGTCTTAACTCTTTCCAGCTTCAGATGGAAAACAACAGATGGGTCTCAGTCACAAATAAAGACTCCGTGGATGGTAAAACTTGAGAAGGTTTTGAGATCAGATCTCGGGAACACCATATGGCAAAGCTGACTTTTTAAAAAGCAAATTATCCTTTATATTTTTTGAAATTCAGTAATTTTATAAAGAGAACAACACTGAAATCCTGCTTTATTTTCTGATCATGAAACCGACTGTGGCTTTTTGACAACTAATAAATGCTATGGTAGTTGCTAGAATTTTAATTGCAGTGTGATTTTAAAATGAGACATTGCCACCAATATTGTTCTTTAAAAGTCAAGCCAAATATACCAACTGTCTTAATGACAGTTCAATCCAAAGAAGCTATTTTGAATATGTGCTCACCTTTGGCATATTTGACCTTCCCGTTTTCCGTTTCTAATTTAAGCTTATCATTGAGGACATTACTTTTCACCAGAAAATATACAGTAGTCTGGTTGAAAGCAGTTTTCCTTAAACTTATGGATACTTCTTCAATCCCTCTGTCCACCAAGTGTGACCAGGCCTCTTGGCCACCCACTGTCACCGATCATCCATGCTAGCGGCACACATCTGCTCTGACAAGCATTTCACATAGCACAGGCTATCTGTTGTGATGCATACCCCTCCCCCATCTGCAAAAGCAGGGTCATGGAGCTCATTGCACAGAATCCTGGAGGAACGTACTAGGAACTGGCTTTTAGTTCTAGTTCTAGCAGAGCTGGCCTGTCTGCCCTGAATACTAGCTGGAATCCTAAACTTATCTTACCAGCTTTTAAAAAGTAGCTTTTGAACTGTCTTCAGTAGTGACTGATGGAATGAAAAATGTAAGACAAGGGAATGATAGAACTAAGAAGCTGTTTAAAATAAATTTTGAATAATCGTGCATTTTATATATGTGCCTTTGGAATGTTCATTTTAAAACAAATAAACATCTTTATTCTTTTTAATTTCAGAGTTTAAAGCTTTTCTTATTTATGTGGGGCAGGGATTTGATGGAAGGATGTAGTTTATAGGTCCTGCCCTTATGACTTAGTACAGTTAACTTTGGTTTGGACTTTGGACTCCTTTGGTTTGGACTCCTTTCATAGTGCTTGTATCCCAATGTTTTGACAGCTAATAGGACTTGTATCCCAATGCTTTGACATCTAATAGGACTTGTATCCCAATACTTTGAAATTTAATAGTGCTTGTATCCCAATGCTTTGAAATCTAATAGGACTTGTGTCCTAATACTTTGAAATGTAATAGTGCTTGTATCCCAATGCTTTGAAATCGAATAGCCAAATGGCTGTAGTTATTTATATAAGCTTGTCTCATGGCTCTTATCTGGGTCAGCCATCACAATATTCACAAGATCCCAAAGAATCGCAGTACTATCAATTAGCTAGTCAGTATTTTATTGAAGGAAACTTGAACTTGAATTGTATAGGCCTCAGGGAGAAATGGGATGCACTTAGCTTGGTTAATGATCTTTATGAAATACTTTTTTTTTTTTTTTGGTACGTGCCCCTTGTGGGGATTGAACCCGGGACTCTGGTCCGCAGGCCGATGCTCCAACCGCTGAGCCAAACTGGCCAGGGCTGAAATACTTTTTTTTTTACCCTTACCCGAGGACATTTTTCCATTTTTTGTTCAGATAGAGTGGGAGGGAGAGAGAGAAAGAGAGAAACATCGACGTGAAAGGGACACATCGAGTGGCTGCCTCCCGCATGACCAACCAGGGCCAGGGACAAATTGCAACCGAGGTACGTGCCCCTAGCGGGAACCGAACCCGGGTCTCTCTAGACCGCAGTCCGATGCTCCAACCACTGAGCCATACCAGCCAGGGCTGAAATACTTCTTTATAAAAATCACCAAGCATGATTTTTATTCCCCGAAACCGTTCTTTTAAATTACAATAGAAATAATGGTGAATGATGTGATGTTGTTATATGTGAAATAGATATAATTTTTTTTACTATCTTTAGTAGCTTTATTTTAGGACGTCTTCAGGAATCATTGTGCTGCTCAAACCGAGGACCTACTGGATTGTGCTTACTTTAGCTCACAGCACTGTCAATGTAGGTGTTTGTTGAGTCACATACCTGTATCACGGCTGGTGGGTATGCCTGGGGCAGTCATGCTGGCACTCAAGTTACAAGAAATTTTTCCTGTGAGTCAAAAATAATTAAAAAAAAAAAATTCCGTACCCGAGGATACTTTTTCCATTTATCATCAGATAGAGTGGGAAGGAGGGAGAGAGAGACAGAGAGAAACATCGGTATGATAGAGCCACATCGACTGGCTGCCTCCCACATGACCTGACCAGGGCCAGGGACGAACTGCAACCGAGGTACGTGCCCTTGACCGGAATCGAACCTGCGACTCATTGGTCCGCAGTCCGATGCTCTAACCACTGGGCAAACTGGCCAGGGCTCAAAAATAATTTTTAGATTTTATTTACAAAATACTTTTACATACCTGAAATGAGAATATTCTCTTATTTAAGTGCAAGTGGGGGTGGGGAAGGGATAACTTATGACTTCTACAGCATAAGACAGGGAACCAAAGGAATTTACGCCAAGGGATTTCTGTATTAAACAATTGTTTTATTTAAAAACCGGTAATTAAATGTACATGTGTTGCAGCCCTTAGGAAAATAACAATTTTAAAAGTCTTTTATTTAAAATTCAGTGTAAAGAAGTATATAATTTTAAACCATAAATTCAGTTGTTTTCTTTTTTTAGTTCAAATGATGTGAAAGCTTTTGTCCTATTCAAAGGCCTCTATGTCTTTGAATTACAGTAACTTCTCCTTTGCTCCTTACCTGTAACTAGTGAGACGGAGTGACTGTAATGTACGTATTGCATTGTAATACTCCCATAAGTTAGGAAAGCCCTTTGTGTTTTTCAAAGCCTTTTCATGTTGCCCCTCATACACGAAGCCACAATGTTAGTTCTACTTGGTTTCAGAGGAAGGCCATCCAGCGACATAGGCCTAGGCAAGGCACACTCTACATGCTGCCTCTCCCCTGCAGCCTGGAGAGAAGCTGGGGCAGAAGGGTGGGACTAGACTGGAGCAGACTGGGTAAGAAAGGCCAGCTACTGTTTGTTTGACCTTCAAACTGATGGGAGTTTGAGCAAAAACAATTAACCATGCCGTAACACTCAAACTGAAGTATGAATTATAGGATAATGGGCAAATTATTTTTACTTGCTACTTAAAACTTTAGTCTTTTCCAAATCCTCAAAGTGCTCTGCAAACACCACTTGCTTGTCAGTTTTTAGAAAGAGAAAAGCAAAAGAAGAGCAGAGTGAGTCCACGGCAGGGCAGATCTGGGAGGCTAAAGACAAAATGGGAATCAAGGCTCGTTATGCAACAGAAAGAGAAGGCAGGCTTCCCTGCAGAAGGCTGGTTGGGAAGCAGGCTGCTTGCCATATGCTGGGACTTCTTCAGTGCACTGAGCGGACGCTGCACTGCTTTCCATTCCATCTCAGTCCTCACGACGTGGCTGCTGTGGCATTGACACGTTTCACCACAACTTCTTCATACTGCTTTTGTGTCAGTAACCCTTCTGTTATGCTTTTACTTTCTTCAAATTTGGGCAACACAACTGCAATGTAACCTTCAGTGGATGGCTAGAAAGGAAATAGAACATTTAGTACTGTCAAATGACAGAAATCAGATTACAAGTATGTGGGTGGGATCCTACTCCACCCCGCCCCCCTTTTACCTTCTCTTGAAGAATAGAAGGCTCAAGGAGAATATTTTCATTCACTTCCATCAACCGTCCTCTGACACAGCTATTGAAAAAAGAACTATTTTGAAGAAAAATATTACCTTTTTTTTCTCCTCCTAAATTGTGTTTAAAAAGTAACTCACCTAGATATGGTATATTCTTCCCCATCTGAGCAGTAAATCTTGCACAGAGGTGCAAGTTCTGTTAGAAATTGTGCCCCCTGATAATAAAAGGCGAGAAGTAATTAATCGATGTGCATTTTCACTTTCCTTTGAGAGTAAGTCCTCAGTGTTATCATAGGATATATCCTGGAATTAGTGTTTTATTTATTTATTTTTTTATTTTTTTTATCCTCACCTGAGGATATTTTTACATTAATCTTCAGATAGAGCTGGAAGGAGAGAGAGAGAGAGAGAGAGAGAGAGAGACATCGATGTGAGAGAGACACATCGGCTGGTTGCTACCCGCACAACTCCAACCAGGGCTGGGGACGAACTGCAACCGAGGTACGTGCCCTTGGCCAAGGCTGGAATTAGTGTTTTAAAAACTACTCATGTATTTAAACATTTATGTAAGTGCCTGCTATGGGCCAGGTACCAACCCAGGTTCTAGGGAAACAAGCAAACTAAGACACATGTGATAATAGCTAGTTTAAAGATTAAGACTATGTTTTATGAACTTTAAACCACAAAGCTGCATATAGCCAAGTATAAAGATTTCAACAGTGTAGGGAAGTCCATCAAAAGCAATAATAGAAAATTCAACATGATAGAGTGTGACAGCAATACTGTACAAAGTTAGTGTCATTAAGATTCCTACCTTCTCTAAGACTTTTTGAAAAAGAGATGTTTTTCTAATTAAAAAGTGATAAACTTGGAGAAAAATTTGGAAAACAGGAAAGTTTTAAGTAGCAAATAAGAATCCTTTACCCTCATCAAACAACAAGTGTTGGCGAGGGTATGGAGAAAAGGGGACTCGTGTACACGGCTGGTGGGAATGCAGACTGGTGCAGCCACTATGGAAAACACTATGGTGTTACCTCAAAAAATTAAAAATTGAATTGCCATTTGACCCAGTGATCCCACTTCTAGGAATATACCCTAAGAAGCCTGAAACACCAATCAGAAAGAATATATGTACCCCCATGTTCATAGCAGCACTATTTATAATAGCTAAGATCTGGAAACAGCCCAAGTGTCCATCAGTAGATGAATGGATAAAAAAGCTATGGTACATATACACAATGGAGTACTATGCAGCTTTAAGAAAGAAAGATCTCTTATCCTTTGAGATGACATGGAAGGACGTGGAGAGTATTATCCTAAGCGAAACCAGCCAAGCAGAGAAAGACAAATATCATAGGATCTCACTTATTTGTGGAATATAATGAACATAACAGTCCAAGCAACAAGCAACAGGGTAGACCCAGAGATGTGGAAGTAGGGTACAGACTGACAACCCTCAGAAGAGGGGATGGGGAGGGAAGAAGAGATAAACCACAGAACTTATCTGCATGTACACATAACTGATGGACATGGACAACAAAGCTGGGGATGGGGTGGGGGGGGATGGGGAGGAGGGTGTCAATGGGGAAAAAAGGAGAAACATCTGTAACAAATAAATTAAAAAAAAAAAGAATCCTTTACCCATTATCCTATAACCCAGAAGTAAATACCGCATTTTGACATGTATCTGTTAGAATGTTATGGTGAATTATTGTTTCATGTACTTCACTCTATGGATATATCTGGGGAGTTTCTGACAAAAATCTACAAGGAGGCTCATGGGAAACTGATGCAGCCATGTTTCATGTGTTGCTCTTTTTTCTCCCCTCCAGGGATTTTTCAAGATGCTATTCATTATGATCTCTACTACTCAAAACATTATGAGACAGCATTCAGATATACCACCTTGGCTTCACTCCTCGGGGTGTGGGTACTTCATTTAAAAATACTAGTCAGTGTGACTCCCCAGCTTTAGGAGGAGGGGCTAGGTATTCGTCCCACAGGGTTTGTCTACCACTGGGACTGTGTCAGAAGAGCAGAAGTGTTCTGACTCCTTTTTATCACCTCCCTTGTTAGACTAAATGATTGGCAGTGCTGAGATCCAATTAAAACTTGTCTGTCGTGGGTTCTATTTGCAGGTCCCTCTCTGTTCTTGGGTAGTAACAATAGTGTTAATATTTTGGACAAAGATTTATCACAGGACTTTCACAAGCACTAACTGTTTTAGTTGTGGTTTGCAGACTTTGTCTTTTAAGAATGGTCCATGCTTTACTAAGTCCATGTGTTTCCTGAGTGAGGAAAAAAATCAATAATCATAAATCAAGTTCTTAGGGGATTCTGGGCCTACAAAGGGGAGCATAAACAAGGGTCTCCTAGAACAGCGAGGGTTATTAGCAGAAATTGTTAGTATGAACTCCGTAAATGAAGGACCTAAACCACCCGCTATGATGGATCTACTAAAAGGGACACTCTCCTTTACAAAATGTTGTCTATCCTGCCTAGGGGGTTAGAGGTATTTTGTGGAAGAAGAGGGTATGGCTATATGTGTATGAAACTGGCAACAGAAAATGCTAAGGAACAACTACTGTATATTTTTTCAGATTGATTTTTTTCACTACCTCAGAAAATGTTTTTTTTTTTTTTAATTTACATGTGGAAATATATGGTAAATAGTTGGCCACCTAAATATCTCATGATACTGGTATCAGAGTTGCCCACCTTCCCCATCCTCCGTCCCGGGGATGACAGGGTGGTGGTACAAAACCTGAAATGGCAGATCCTATACCTCCTGAAATACCTCATTTTTTTGGCCTGAGAATTTCTTTAGGGTTAAAGTAGTTTTAAGATCAGCATCTCAAACTGCCAGGGAAGGATGCTGAGTATACATCATAGGATTCTAAGACTGAGTGAATCTATCTTTAAACTACGATATAAAGGATTTAAGTAGAGAATTATAGGAACATACCCGTTTAAATTTCCCAGAGACCTTGTTCTGAAGTCTGCTACAGTTGTTACTGATTTGATAGGAAATGCTTTTAATTGTTTTTCCACTTTGAAGAACTGGATGAGATTCTGCCAATGTGATGACACATATTCTACAAGGAGCAAAAATTGATCCTGGATTATTGCTTGGTATAATTCTTCCTCATATAGCACAGTATTCCTACTGACAAAAGAATATCTGAACTGACATTTATTTAGTCAAATTATCATTTCCCTGTGGTTACTGTAGAATGGGATGCAATAATAATAAAAATAGGAGAAAATGGGATTTTATAGCCTTCCCAGAGAAGGGAAGAGTGCCAGGTCTTTAGGTAGCACTGCGGTGGCAGAGAGAGTAGTAAGGCATGCCTGTATGTACAGGATACCACCTAGGCCTCCACCCCAGCCTTCTCCAGGGGCTCTGGCGATTTGCTGGTTGAGCAAAGGCTGGTTACTTCAGGCAGTAGCTGACTGGGGGCGTGGTGGTCCATCTGGATGTTTGGGTAATCAAATTTGTTTAATGTGAGTAGGCACTGAAAGGCTCATTCTTGTCAACCAAACTCCAATAACAAAGACTATTTCAACACAGTGGAAGATAATCATTTATTGAACATTTTGTTTAATCCAAGACCATAGTAGTCCAGACTACTAGACCAGGAAAAAATTTTTTTTGTTTAATTTAAAATTCCCAATTTGCTTACCGGTTAGAGTGCTGTAATATACAGTGGTCCTCACAGGGTTTTCCTTTGACATCTAGAAGAATGAATGGGTCAGGTGGTTGTGGAGTCAATATTTACTGCCACTGTATAGCACTTTCTTTGGTTCAGAGAGGCAGTTAATTATGAAGATTGTATACATACTGATCACTTGTATCCCTTCGATACTCAAAAAGATATACCTAAAAGGCCTGCCACACTTTTAAAGTAAAGAGATGTGGCCCAGATGTACTCATTCATTCCTCATTAAAGTGATTATTAACTCTTTGCTCCACCTTGCTTTACCCTCACATGAAAACGAGTACACATTATTTCTATTAGAAAAATGTGATTAGCAATGCATTCTTTATATAATACAGTAGTGTATGTTTTGTTGGTCAATTTTAGAGGGACCAAGTGCTCCTGGTTTGCCTAGGACTGTCTTGATGTTAGCGCTGAATGTCTCAAGATTCCAGAAAACCCCTCAGTCATTGGTAAACGGGGATGGTTAGCCATCCAAAATTTGGCTAATAAAACCATGCTACAATATTTTTTAAAAAATGAGTACACCTGTTATCCCTGAACGAAAGGGAGCAAGTAAGAGTTTAAAAGAAGGTCCCCAACGATGCTTTCAACACTGACGTATACTGGGTACACAACACAACAGAATACCTACTTATTAAGTGGCAGAAGTATATAATACGGCTTCTCTTTCAGTAAAACTGTTAGATGCTGGCCTGCTCTCCCTGCCCTCTAATCTTCCCTCACAGGCATGATCCCTTAAACTCTAAGGGACCCAGGAGACTTGCAACCAGGGGAGCAAGGGGCAGTGAGTGGCATCTCGTCCCAGGCTGACCCCCTGAACCTGTCCCCAAGGCCCCCTTTTCTCTGACTCCAGTGAGCTGACAGCAGTCCAGCCTTGGCTCACTTCTTTCCCATAAGGTTTCTAGAGAGTCAAAGCAGCCCCACTTGGTCTCTCTCCCATTGCTGCTTCTATCCTAGGCCCTGCCTTTGTTTCACTGTCCCAGCTTTAATAAACAAACTCTCAAACCCCGCCCCCCCCCAAACTGTTAGATTCTGCTTTCTAAATGCCTCTATTCTAACCCACTCTCTTCTTTCCATCCCTACGGTTTCTGCCTTAGTTACGACCTGATCATTTACATCATTTTATGAATTGCCACCCCCTATAGGACTGCCCCTCAAATCCCTCAGGCACTCCAGGAGACTGTAACTCAACCCTGCCTACCTCTGGGCCTCGCCGTGGACTACCATCTTCCCGCAAGCAACCCACCCAGGAATTCGCACAGCACTCGCCAGCCCCAGAAGGCGCTCTGCTGCATTTCAGTCCTCCATGCCTTCGCAAATGCCCATTCACTCCCGCTTGAAGGCAAGAGATAGGTCCAGTTCCTTCCAGCGTGCGGATGAAGCGCGGGGGTGCGCGCGTGGCTTCTGATGTGCCACCCTAGTAGTCCCTACGGCATCAGGCCAATGCGGCCGAGGAGAGACCGACATCATTCCCCACTTACCCGCTTTGTACCAGCGAGTGAAGTAACGATCCACAAGTGACGGCACGGCGGACTCCACGGCCACCGGCTCGGTAGCCATGGCGACACCGGGCGCCGATACCTCCGCCCCCGGAGACCCGAGCGCTTCCTCCATGCTGGCCCCGGAGGAGGCGGTCCTTCCGGCACGCACCCCCGCGACGTGCGCACGCGCGCTGCAATTCTGGCCCTGCAGGCTCCGCCCACCGACGCCAATCACGGAGCTTTGGGGTTGACGTCAAAGTGGGGGATCAAATACAATAGGCTGCGCCGGAGAAGCTGCGTCTCCCTTTCTCTAGCTGGGGCTGCCTGCGGAAAAAGCCAGCCACGCCCCCGCAGCCTCGACTGTCTCTCCCGCTCGTGTCGACCTGCTTCGCTCGCACGTCGTCCTCTCTGCCGGCTGCAGCCAGTAACTCCGGGGGTCGGGCGGCCCGGCCCGAGGCCTAGTGCGCACGGCGAGAGCTCGCAGCCGCGGACGGAGAGGCGCGTGCGCAGCCCCGGGCGGACTTCGGCCGGCCGGTTGCGCGTGGCCCGCGAGGCGAGGCGAACACACCGTTGTGTGGGGGTGAGCGCGGCGTCAGGTGAGCGTTGGAGTGACTCTTCCGGTGAGGGCACGCAACCGGCCTTGTCCGCCAGGTCCTGGTGCCCCGAACCCCTGAGCGCGCCACCTCTGCGTGCTGCTAGGCCCAGGAGCCGAGCGCTGCGCGACCACTCTGCGCTCGCGGCTCACGTTCTCTTTGTGCGGGCTCGCCCCCACCTGCGGCCTTGGGGCCGGGGGCTCTGCTCCCCAGCTGCACGCTTATCCAGCCTGCGCTTTCCCTGCAGGGGTGGACAGTGCCGCTGAACGAGAATCAATTAATACACACAGGAGGCGACCGTTATTAGAGGTTCGAATACTGTGGCACGTCCCTTCTCGTGTCTGCGACTTTTTCGTGGAGTTGTTGTCCCCTGTGCTTCTCCATCTAATACAGCGTATTATATGGCCCTCTACCGTTAAGCTGTGACCTCCGTGGAGGTAATGCCTCTCAGAGTCCTCTCTTTTCTTCAGATTTGAGCACTTAGTGCTCATTCCGTGTTTGATGTAGGCCACAGACCGGGTCGTGGGATTGACTAGGTACTTGACTGTATAAAGGACTCAAGCTGTATATTGACATCCACAGAGGTAATAAGTGAAGAGTTGAGTATGAAAAGTATGAACAAAAACTAGGCAGTTTTCGGCTTGGGGAATAGAGAGAGTAGAAATGCCATGTTCCCTAATAAGAGAAACATTTGGTGGGAAAATAGCAAGTACTTACTTTATTTTCCAGGTTGCATTTGATGTATTTGTGAGACATCCTTGTGATAACATCAGGAGATTGAAAATGTGAGTTTAGCGTCCAATTTAGGGAGGGTCAAGGCTAGACATTTAGATCTTGGAAGCTTATTAGTGATCTGCCTGGTACTTGTAGTCAGGGGCATGATAATTAGCTAAGAGACAGGTGAAGGAACAAGGAAGAAAATGGAGAAGTTGTTAGAAATTTTGGAAAAGATCAAGATTGATCTTTGGTGTGGAGAGATCTTTACCACGTGTGAAGGCTGAGAAAAGTTTAGGTCATTGAGCGCTGGGAGTTGGAGATTGCAGATGTTTAAGAAAGGGTAGAAATAAGTTGAGATCCTGGGGGAGTTTGGAGAGTACTCCTTTCCTATCCTTGCAAAATGCCTGGGCACACTAGAGAAGATAAAGGAGTAAGGATGATGGGTGTGAGCATTTAGAGAAGTTCTTTTTGAGACTCAGAGAGTTGGGGAGGGGGGAGATGAATGATAAGCTCACCTTTGCTGGTGATTCTGGAAGCTCAGTGATTTGAGAACTCAGGTTGTTTGCTATATTTGTCAGTCAGGGTCCTGTTGGGGAATAGAAGCCACATATTCTTTGAACAGAATTTAATATGAAGAACTGGTTAAATAGCTCTGGGAGGAACAAAAAGCAAAAGAACACAGGGAAGTAACACAAAAGTAAACTGATGGAAGTAGCTACAACACTTAGCTAGGACTGGGGATCAAAACAGGGGGAGACCCTTGGGATTGTCATGGCCTGAACTTGGAGGAGAAGCATTGTAAAGCTGGGACTCAGACTTCTGGTGTTGATACCTTTGGAATTCAGAGGGCAAGCCCCCATGTTGCTGGATTTCAGACATCTGGAGGGGCCCTGCCAGGTTACTGCTGGTACCTCTGGAGATGGAGGTGAAGAGGCTGGTCTTGGGAGTGCTAGAGACTGGGACCAAGGGCCCCTGCAAGGATGAAGGCCCATTGCTGGGGCAGCAGTGATGGGAGCAGTAAGGTAACAGAAAAAAGTAAGTCCTCAGCTCCTGCTGCCTTTACCTTGCAGATTCTTTTTTTTTTATCCTCACCCGAGGACATTTTTTCATTTTTTGTCCAGATAGAGTGGGAGGGAGAGAGAGGAAGAGAGAGAGAGAGAGAGAGAGAGAGAGAGAGAGAGAGAGAGAGAAACATCGACGTGAAAGGGACACATCGAGTGGCTGCCACCTGCACGACCAACCAGGGCCGGGGACAAACCGCAACCGAAGTACATGCCCTTAGCGGGAACCGAACCCGGGTCTCTCTGGATCGCAGGCCGAAGCTCTAACCGCTGAACCAAACCGGCCAGGGCTTTACCTTGCAGATTCTTATCCTGGGGTCCATGGACCCCAGAGCTCCATTATTGGTGAATAGAATCCAAGTTCACAGGAAGGGATATGAAGATATTTTGATGATCTGATCATGGCAATAGTACACCATGATTATTATTAGCTAAACCAGAATGAAAGAGCCAGGAAACTACCACCCCACCCCACCTCTCTTTATCTCTTGCTACTCTGTTCCCTGCTTACTCCCCTTTTAGATCTGGTTTTCTTTAAGTTTAAAGATAAAATATGCAATTTTTATATGCTTTGAAAAGCCTAAACTTTCTATGTAGAATTAGATATAAATTAAAAACCTGCATGGTATAATAAAGGTTCAAATAATTTCTAGAAGTTCTTGAATATAAATAGTATCAAAGCTTACAAAACCATGTCTGCCTTGATTTTTTTCCCCTTGCTTGCACCATGTATGGTTTTGCCTTCCTCTTAATCCACATTATATATGTATCATTCATATTACACTTAATATTATTTGCTGTGTGGGAGATGGATTAACTCATCTTTTTTGATATATGTATGAAATGCCACAATGAGAGAATTCACCTTAGAATATGGTGGCATTAAGGCCATTGTAGTCTGTGTAATTGCCACCACTAACATAACTTAGGGTCTTCCAGTTATAAACCTTAAAAGGATCTGAATATAAATATGTAACACATTAAATTTGTTTTTCTCCGACTTAGATACCATTATACATTAAAGCAAGTCTGACTTTGCCAGACCAAAGAAGGTTTCCTATTTATCATTTTTTTCTCACTTTTCTATTACACTGGTAAAAATCAGTCCAGGAAAGCTGAGTTACATGAAGTAGTTATATCAAGTCATCAAGCTCCCCAAATGTTGGTCGTCATTTTGAAGTAAACGGTTGTAATTTTACAAGTTTCATTTTCCCCCTTAGAACAGTATATAGTTATATTTCCTTTTTTTTAAGACCTCACCCGAGGATACTTTTCCATTTGTCTTCAGATAGAGTGGGAGAGGGAGAGAGAGAGAGAGAAACATCAGTGTGAGAGAGACACATCAATTGGTTGCCTGCTGCATGACCCCGACTAGGGCTGGGGACTGAACCGCAACCGAGGTATGTGCACCTGAATGGAATTGAACCCGTGACTCTTTGGTCCATGGGCTGATGCTCTAACTGCTGAGCCAAACTGGCCAGGGTTTTATTTCTATTTTTTTTTTTTTTTAAAAAGGTCTCACATTTATTACTGAACCAATCTACTGCAGAAAAAAAAAAAAAAAGAAAAATCATGCCTCCAATAATTTCTTAATCAAAATGCCCAACTGTCCAGACAGTAGAGATATTTTCAGTGATATGGTAAGATGCAGGCAACCTGGATACAGCATAAATGTGAGCCATCTCTCATGTGTGATTCCTTATAGACCCAGTTTGGTTCTTCTCCAATGCCTCCTCTTGGAGTTGTACCTACACAGAAGGAAATTACAAGTTACAAAGACAGTCTGACCTCAATTTAGCTGCTCTCATTCATCACAAACTTTGCCTTTTAAGTACCACAATCTCCTTGAAAGGCAAAGGGTCCCGCTTCTTTCTGTTCACAAGTTTGGAGCTCTTTTTTTTATTTCTATTTTTGATTTAAATTTTAAATTAAAGTATATCCCAGTTTATAAATAAATATACCTAGTGTGATATTAAAGTAATTTTATTACAGATTTTCTTCAAATATATATGTATATTATAAATCTGTGGTTATAAAGTTATCCTCATATTCAGAATTAAAATGTTTTCCCATTCATTTTGTTCTTTACAACTTACATGAGGAATAACTGATGTTAAATCTTTTGTTTTCTTAGTAGTAAGTGCTTCATCAAAGGATATTTGTGCTTTTCTTTCAGGAATTGCTTCATCATGAGAAATCTGAAGTTACTTCAGTCCCTGGAGTTCAGGGATATTCAGGCTCCCGGGACACCTCAGTGCTTCTGTCTGAGAACTGAACAGGGCACTGTGCTCATTGGCTCAGAACATGGACTGATAGAGGTGGACCCTGTCGCAAGAGAAGTGAGTTACCGATGGGGAACGTGAGCATTTAGCATGACCGTTTGATCTTGTCTTTTTCCAAACTTGCTTCTCCTAGATAGTCTTTAAGTCCTACTGAGTTTTTATCCTCCTAAATGAACTCCCTTTGCTATGTACTCATGTCATATTAGATATAACTTAAGCAGTAACTTTGCTACTGTTTTAAATCTGAGTTGGCAAAACTCTGACCTTATATTTTATGTGGATGCCCTACATTTTACCCTTTCTACCTTCTACTATTTGTAACAGTGGTTCTCAACTGAGGATGCAAGTGAAAATTGCCTTTTTAAAACTGTTTTCAGCCTCCATCCCATACAACTAAATCAGAATCTTCACTCCTGGATCCTGAGCATTCATATGGTGGGGCAAAAGTAGGTTTATGGTTGATTATATGGAGAAGAATATAATAATTAATAAATAATAATACAAGAATAAACTCTGGGTGGAAGAAAGATGTCAGTGGAATAAGTGGATCTTGCCCCCACCTCCTCCCAGAATCTAACTAGAATTAGAACTAAATTTGGGAATATTCACCCTGAATTACAAGCTGAAGACTGACTAAAGAGAAGACGTAAACAAGGAAGGGCAGAAATCACCCCAAGACTGGTAGGCAGGGTAAGGTCATGAGAGGCGCTGGCTGAGCTCTCAGGAGTGAGGGGCCAAGGGTGAGGAGAATTCTACCCCCAAAACAGGAGAGAGGTGGTGACCCCTGGCAGACAGCCAGAGAACTGAGCCGGGGGCATAGCTGCCCACGCAGCAACGCGGGGCGGGGCTCCTAGCAGCCAGAGAGCTGAACCTGCTGGGCAGCAGCCACCTACTCAGCAACCCATGGCTGGGGCTTCTGTCAGCCAGAGAGCTGAGCCAGGGAACTGAGCCATTGGGAGGCAAAGCGATTTTCTTTTAAAGGGCCGATGCACAGGAATTCTGTTCCCAGTCACTCACCCTATGTTTCGGCAAAGGGAGGGTGGGCAGAGGGAGGGTGGTGCGGACTGGAGTCGCCTGAGGAGAGACGGGTGGGAGGAGTTGGAGAAAGAGGTGGGGAGGACCGCTGCCGGGATACCTGTGCTGAGTCATCACACACACTCCCCTTCTTGCCACCACCACTATCACAGCAGCCATTTCTCCCAACAGCAGAAGCCTGGGGAAAGGCATCTACTCTACCCCCATGGTACAGCTCTCCCCACCCTAAGGAATTTCACTTACTCTACTGTCTGGAATTCAGCATGTCCTACCCTGCACCACGAGCCCAGATGAGGAGGCAGCAATCTCAGGGAGCAGCAGTCTCGAGCATCAGTGGCTGGCTATGGGTTGGGGAACCTGGCTGGCACTTCCCTCTCACAGAGGAGCTGATAGAAACTCCTGGCTTTCAGCAAACCCACTGGCCTGCCTAAGAGGGACTCTGGCAGGCCTAGCACAGGGAAATATTCTGGGTATACACCTTCCATCTGCCTTAGGGTCCTGTGCTGACAATAAACAGGCCTTAGGAGCTCAGCTTGACCCCTCCCATGGACAGACAAGCCCAGTGAAGGCAGCCGCAAGTGGTGGATCACTTGAAGCTTTGAACAGGATGCTGAGAACCAAACTTGGACAGCTGTTGATGTTGGATGGCACAAAAGTACCTCCTGGGAGGCCAGAAATCAGCATATAAAACAGCCTCAGACTACATAAGAGTAGGATCCAAGGGGATATCCTAGCAGGCACAAAAATCTGCCAAGATGAACTTCATGTGGTTTTTTGTTTTGTTTTTTTCCCCATTATTTGTTTTATTTTTTATTGCTTGGGTATTATTATTGTTGTTATTATTTTTTCTCTTTTCTCTCTTGTTTCATATCTCTTATTAGAATCTTTCCTTTTCTTACTCTATTTAAAATTTTTTTCTATCCTTTCTTTTACTTTATCTTTCTCTTCTTTTTACCTTTACATAATTTTTCTTTTTCTCCTTTTCTTTTTTATTATTTTCCTTTTCCTACTCTACTCTTATTTTTTTCTCTCTCCATTTCCTTTCAGAATCTTTTTTCTTCTTTTCTCTTCTAGTATTCTTGTCATTTTTATTTTATTATTGTTATTATGTTTTTTGTCTTGTTTATTATTATTGTTCTCTTTTTTCTTTCCTAATTTTCTTTTCATTTGGGGTTGTTTTGTTGTGTTGTCAGGTTCTTTTATATGTTTTTGTTTCTTTCCTGTTTTGTCCTGTCATCATCTGTACAACAGCTCATATGATGTGGTCAGGGTTGAGCATCACAGTTAGCCAGCCTGAGAGGAGATCACCCATGAATGGGACAACAATCAAGACCCAATTACAACAGGAGAGCCCAAATAACCCACTATAGGGCCACTCCTGGAGCATCCAGCTCAAGAGTTCAAGGAGACCACACCACTGGGTCTCACAGGACATTTACTATAAAAGGCCACCCCACATAGACATGGAGTCATAGTAGGTATATCTAATACATAGAAACAAACACAAGGAGAACTGAAATGGGGAGACAAAGAAACAACCCCCAAATGAAAGAAAATGAGGATTCTCCAGTAAAAGACCTCAGTGAGATGGAGGTAAGCAATTTATCAGACATAGAATTCAGAGTAATGGTTATAAAGGTGCTCAAGGTACTTAATGGGAACTATAGGATAGACAGTGGGAACTATGTCAGCATGAAAAATGACATAGAAATCATGAATAAAAACCACCCAGAAATGAAGAATACTATACCTGATATCAAGAATACACTGGAAGGAATTCAAAGGAGGCTTGATGAAGCAGTGGATTGAATCAGTGATTTGGAAAACAAGGTAGAAAAAAGCAATTAGAGCAGCAAAGAAAAAAACAAAAAGCATGAGGACAGTTTAAGGGAAATTTGGGACAACATGAAATGGGACAACATCCACATCATAGGGGGGGACCAGAGGGAGAAGAATGTGAGCAAGGCATGGAGAAGCTGTTTGAAGAAATAATGACAGAAAAGTTCCCTAACTTGGTGAAGGAAAAAGTCACACAATTTCAGGAGTACAGTCCCAGTCAACAGGAACACAGAGAACCACACCAAGACACATCATAATAAAAAGGCAAATGTTAAAGACAAAGATAGAATCTTAAAGTCAGCAACAGAGAGACAATCCCATAAGACTGTCAGCTGATTTCTCAACAGAAACACTACAGGCCAGAAGGGAATGGCATGAAGTATTCAAAGTAAGGAAAAGCAGGGATCTGAAACCAAGACTATTCTATCCAGCAAGGCTGTCATTCAAAATTGAAGGTGAAATAAAGAGCTTCTCAGGGGAAAAAAAGGCTAAAGGAGTTTATTAGCACCAAACCATCATTGCAAGAAATGCTAAAGGGACTTTTGTAAGAAGAAGAAGAAATATGTAGAGAGGAACATAGGCATAAAGTATAAAAATGGAAATAAGTACCTGTCAATAATAACCTTAAATGTAAATGGATTAAAGCTCCAATAAAGACATAGGATAGCTGAACTGATAAGAAAACATGACCCATACATATGCTGTCTACAAGAGACCTGCTTCAGAACAAAAAACTCACACAGGTTGAAAGTAAAGAGATGGAAAACTTTTTTTCAAGCAAATAGAAACAAAAATGTAGGGGTAGCAATACTTATATCTGGTAAAATAGACTTCAAGACAAAGTCTGTAATAGGAGGTTATGCCATAACACTAAAGGGATCATTCCAACAAGGGGCTATCACCCTGGTAAACATATATACACCCAGTACAGGAGCACCTAAATATATTTTTAAAAACTCCTGGAGAACTGTAAGGGAGAGATTGACAGCAATACAATCATAGTAGGGGACTTGAACACCCCACAGACACCACTGTATTGATCTTCTAGACAAAAAAAAAAATCAACAATTTAACAGTGACCTTAAACAACAAATTAGATCAGATGATTTAATTAATATTTACAGAACATTTCATCTCAAAGCTGCAGAATATACATTCTTTTCAAGTGCACATGGAACGTTTTCAAAGCTAGACCACGTGTTAGGATGCAAAGCAAGTTTCTAAAAGTTCAAACAGATTGAAATCATATCAAACATCTTGGATCACAACAGCATGAAGCTATAAATCAACTACAATAAAAAAACTCAAAAACACATTGAGGCTAAATGGTATGTTATTAAACACTAAGTTACCAGTGTGTTCAAGGAAGAAATAAAAAACTTCCTGGAAACAAATGAAAATGAACACACAACCACACAAAATCTGTGGGACACAGCTAAAGCAGTCCTGAGAGGGAAGTTCATAGCATTACAGGCCTACCTCAAGAAACAAGAAAAAGCTCAAATGAATGATCTAACCCTATAACTAAACAAATTAGAACAACAAGAAAATCCAAGAGGAAGTAGAAGGAAGGAAATAATAAAGATCAGAGCTGAAATAAATGACAGAAACTAAAACGTCAGTACAAAAGATCAATGAAACCAAGAGCTGATTCTTCGAAAAGGTAAACAAGATTGATGAAGCTTTAGCCAGATGCATGAAGAAACAGAGAGGACCCAAATAAGTAAAATCAGAAATGAAAAAGGCAAAGTAACGACTGACACCACAGAAATACAAAGGATTGTAAAAAAGTACTATGAACATCTATATGCTGAAAAAGTGAAAAACCTGGGTGAAATGTTCAAATTCCTGGAAATATACAATTTTCTGAAACTCAATCAGGTGGAATCAGAAAACCTGACTAGGTTGGTGATAACTAATGAAATTGAAGCAGTAATAAAAAAAACTTCCAGCACATAAAAGTCCTGGACTAGATGGATTTACAGGTGAGTTTTACTACACATTTAAAGACCTAACACCTATCCTCCTCAAACTATTCAAAAAAATTCAAGAGGAGGGAAGACTTCCAAGCTTTTTATGAAGTCAGCATTATTCTGATTCCAAAACCAGATAAAGACCCTTCAGAGAAAAAATTACAAGCCAATATTTCTGATGAACATAGATGTTAAAATCCTCAGTGAAATATTAGCAAACCAGATCCTGCAATACATTAAAAAGATCACACACCATGCCAAAGTGGGATTTATTCCGGGGATGCAAGGCTGGTACAATATTCACAAATCAATAAATGTGATACATCATATAAACAAAACGAAGGATAAAAATCACAGTCACATCAGTAGACTCAGAAAAAGCATTTGACAAAATCCAGCACCCATTTTTTTTTAATCCTCACCTGAGGATATTTTTCTATTTATCTTCAGATAGAATGGGAGGGAGGAATGGAGGGGGAGAAAGAGAGAGAGAGAAAGAAACGTCGATGTGAAAGAGACACATCGACTGGTTGGTTCCCGCACTATCCTACCAGGGCCAGGGACGAATTGCAACCAGGGTACATGCCCTTGACCGGAATCGAACCCGAGACTCATTGGTCTGTGGGCCGATGCTCTAACCACTGAGCCAAACCGGCCAGGGCCCAGCACCCATCATACTCAATTGGCAAAAAATAAAAGCATTTCCCTTAAGAACAGGAACAAGACAAGATTGTCTGCTTTCACCACTCTTATTCAATATAGCACAGGAAGTCCTAGCCACAGTAATAAGACAAGAAGAAAAAATAAAAGGCATCCTAATTAGAAAAGAGGACTTAAAACTATCATTATTCGCAGATGACATGATATTGTATATAGAAAACCCTAAAGACTGCACCAAAAAATTACTAGATTTAATAAATGAATTCAGCGAAGTTGCAGGATACAAAATTAACAACAAGAAGTCAATGACATTTTTTTTTTCTTCACCTGAGGACATTTTTGCATTTATCTTCAGATAGTGCAGGAGGGAGAGAGGGAGGAAGAGAGAGAGAGAGAGAAACATCAACATGAGAGAGACACACTGACTGGTTGCCACCCACACAACCCCAATCAGGGCGGGGACAAACTGCAACCGAGGTATGTACCCTTAGTGGGAACCGAACCCAGGACTCCCTGGTCCGCAGGCCAACGCTCTAACTGCTGAGCCAGACTGGCCAGCGCTCAATGACATTTTTATACACTAATAATGAACTCACAGAAGGAGAAACTAAAACGTTTATTTACCATTGCAATGATAAAAATAAGATACCTAGGAATAAACTTCCCCAAGGAGGTAAAAGATCTCTACTTGGAAAACTATACAACATTGCAAAAAGAAATAAAGAAAGGTACAGACAGTTGGAAGCTTATACCATGTTTGTGGATTGGAAGAATTAACATCATTAAAATGTCCATAGTACCCAAAGCAATCTATAGATTCAACACAATCCCTATCATACCAATGCTATAATTTGCAGATCTAGAATAAATATTCCAAAAATTTATATGGAACCAAAAAAGACCCTGAATAGCCACAGCAATCTTGAGAAAGAAGAACCAGATATAGTACCAGATATCAAACTATACTACAAAGCCATTGTAATCAAAATAGCATGGTACTGGCACAAGAACAGGCATATAGATCAATGGGACGGAACAGAAACCCCAGAAATTGACCCATGCCAATATGGTTGGTTAATACAGTGGAACTTTGATTCTTGAACTTAATTTGTTCAGAAAGTCTGTTAGAAAACCGAAGCATGTTTTTCCAATTAGAAGTAATGTAAATTGAATTAATATGTTCCAGAACCCCAAATGATTCCATTTTAACCTTTCTTAAATATAGTACATGTCTAATGTACTGTTTAATCTATAAAGAAATACTTTGAAAACAAAAAGGACATGAACTATAAGTCAAAACTTAAAAAGGAAATGAAATGTATAGTAAATGAAAACTGGATAATACTAAACAGCAACAAAAGCAAAATAATCACAAAAATATAGCACAAAATCCTGAGATGTTAAGAGCAGTAAACTGACTCATACTCACACATTCTCTCCTTTGTTTGTCACTTGAGAGACGAGTGACTGATCATACAGGTATCGGCATAAAAGGGTTGTCAGGTTGAGAAGTGAATTTTTCAAGATGGGAGACATTCGAGCACAGAAGTTTGAATGTATTTGACAAAGGACACAAGAGCATACAGTGGAGTAGAGACAGTTATTCAATAAATGGTGCTGGGAAAATTGGACAGCTACATGCAAAAAAATGAAACTGGAACACCAACTTACACCATACACAAGAATAAACTCAAAGTGGATAAAAGACTGAAATGTAAGTCACAAAACCATAAAAATCCTAGAAGGAAATATAGGCAGTAAAATCTCAGCTCACGCAGCAGAATTTTTGCTGATATATCTCCTAGGGCAAGAGAAACAAAGGAAAAAAGGGACAAATGGGACTTCATTAAACTAAAATGCTTCTGCACAGCAAGAGAAACCATCCACAAAATGAAAAGGGAACCCTCTGTATGGGAGAACATATTCACCAATGATACATCTGATAAGGGATTAATTTCCAAAATATATAAAGAACTCATACAACTCATCAAAAGGAAGACAGTCCAATTTAAAAATGGACAAAAGATCTGACTAGACACTTCTCCAAAGAGTACATACAGTTGGCCAAGGGACATATGAAAAATTGCTGAACATCACTAATCAGAGATGCAAATTAAAACTACAATGACATATTATCACCTCCCTGCCAGAATGGCTACCATCAATAAATTAACAAACAAGTGCTGGTGAGAATGTGGAGAAGAGGGAACCCTAGTGCACTGTTGGTGGGAATGCAGACTGATGTAGCAACTGTGGAAAACAGTATAGAGATTCCTCAAAAAATTAAAAATTAGAACTGAATTTTGACCCAGCAATCCCACTTCTGGGATTATATCCTAAGAAACCTGAAACATCAGTCAGAAAGAATGTATGCAGCCCTATGTTCATAGCAGTGTTATTTGCAATAGTTAAGATTTTGAAACAGCCCGAGTGCCCATTAGTAGGTGAGTGGATAAAAAAAGCTGTAGTACATTTCCACAATGGAATACTATGCAGCTTTAAAAAAGAAGGAACTCTTACCCTTTGAGACAGCTTGGAGGGACCTGGAGATTATATGCTATGCAAAATAAGCCAGTCAGAGAGAGAGAAGTACCACATGATCTCACTTATATGTGGAATCTAACGAACAAAATAAACTGATGAACAAATAGGTCCAGAGACATGGAAGCATGGAACATACTGACAGATCTCAGAAGGAAAGGGGTTGGGGTGGGAAGAGATTAACCAAAGAACATATGTGCGTAGCCCATGGACACAGACAATAGTGTGCTGAAGGACGGGTGGGAGCCAAGTTGAGGGGGCAAAGTGGGGGAAACGAGGGGCATCTGTAATACCCTCAACAATAAAAAAACAAGAAAAAAAAAACAATAGCCCTAGCCAGTGTTGCTCAGTTGGTTGGGCCTTGTCCCATGTACCAAAAGGTTGCCAGTTTGATTCATGGTAGGGGGTGTGCAGAAGGCAGCCTATTGATTTCTTGCTCTTACATCAATGTTTCTCCCTCTCCCCCCACATCCCTCCCTCCCTCCTTCTCTAAAAATCAACTAAATTTTTTAAAATAAAATAAAAATAAAATAGACTCTTGTTTCGTGTACTCATAACTGTAAACCTACTTTTGCCCACCCCTGTGTATATTGAAAAGCTCTTTGGGTTGATGCTAATGTTTTCCCTAAATTATATTTTGCTTCTCATGTATTTTAGGTGATTACATTTTTAGTCCCTTTCCTCCATATGATAGAAATCTTAGGAAATCATAGTTATTAGCTTCATGTTTTATTGGACATGTTAAGAGACCAGGCTTCTTTTATTTTATGTTTGCTTGGCAAAAAGATTGCATTTAACTACTTTTCTTGTTAAATACAGTAGGGCTGTGAGACTCCTCAAGTGAAAGTTTGGATTTTAATCTAGAAAAATAAATTTTTTGAAAACTTTTATAGTATAAAAGAAGCATTAAAAAGTATTTTATTTCTGGAAATATTATGAATTGTTCTTGAAAGTAGATTGGCTTAATTTGCTTATGTGTTTGTTTTGATGAAAGGTGAGAAGTGAAGTTTCTTTAGTGTCGGAAGGCTTTCTCCCGGAGGATGGAAGTGGCCGCATTGTTGGTGTTCAGGACTTGCTGGATCAGGAGTCCGTGTGTGTGGCCACAGCTTCGGGAGATGTCCTGCTCTGCAACCTCAGCACACACCAGGTAAGGGCAAGAGTCCAGTGAGGAGGAAGCCTCCAGTGTCATCAAGCAAGACCTTGTTTTGCATAGAAGTTTAAAAATTCAGGAGCTGTGATATTTAAGAATTTTGCACATTAGTGTCTTTGCACTATATATTTCTTTACAAAAAATTGTTGGCTTGGCTTCAGCTATATTTCAGGATTCTTCTAAAACGCAGTTTTTTCTACTGCATTTGTTAATGAGAACAATTACAACCTGGAAAAAAAAAATCCTAGCCATTCTTGTGTGGTGTAGTTCACCTCTTACATAAAATCTTATCCTGAGTTGTAACCTATGTTTCTCAATTAGAAAGTCTTTGAAATGTTTATATGACTTCTGTTTTCTGTTGGGAGTACTGGTTAAGTCTCTTGTTGATGCTATTTTTAGAGTGCCTGAACTACAGGTCCTACAGTAATACATCATCATACTTTACGATCACCAGAGGAGATAGACTGCAGCCATTAGCCTCTTTCTCTCTTCTAGCATAAGGCTGACTTTCTGGATTTCTATCCTTGCCTTAACAGCAAGTGTTCCACACTAAAATTGTTGGATTTTTAAACTTCTTTGATTACTCTGTTAGTTGTGATCTATTTAACTTTGATCGTGTGATGAGAGTTATAGTATTACTAATAATATAATATGAGTAGTAGTAGTTTATTCATTATTTACAATGTGCCAGGCACTTTGTCAAGTGCTTTTCATGCAGAGTTTTCTTTAAAATTCACTACAGTCTTATGAGGTAGATTGTTTCCCCATTTTTTCGAGCTGGAGGAAATTGAGGCACAGAGAGCTTAAGGAACTAGGCTGAAGTCATACAGTTACCAGAGGGAATATGAATCCTGGCCATCTAATTCTGACACCTTTAGTGCCATAATGGGTCTTACTTTCAATTTATGGTAAGAAACACCAAAGCCATCAAGTATAACTTAATTAGTATTTCTCATATTTAAAAGGTATGCTTTTACTTTGAAAACATTTTGTAGCATTTTTTCCCTGATTACTGAGTTCCTTCAGTCCATTGATTTAATCACATGGGCTGATCCTCCCTATTTGTGGCTTCTCAGTGTCTGTAAGACAGAATCCATGTTCCTTACTGTGCCTTGTAAGACCTTTCACTATCTGTTCCCAACTTCCTTTAGCCTCCCCCATCACTCCTGTGTATATGATACCTTATGCTGTACTTGCAGATGACTTTTAACTGCTCTTTTTATAGTTCTGTGTGTCAACATTGCATTTTCCCCTGATCTCTTTTTCCTGGCCCTATTACCACCCTTCAAGGCACCTTTCCAGAAAAGCTTTCCTGGACTGTCCTGGGCCACTGTAGTGATTCCCTGCTCTGAGCCCCCACTTAATTCCCAGAAACCTCAGTTATAGCCCCAATCCCACTGTAGAGTCGCCTTTTCATCCCCTTCATGAGACAGCTCAGAGTCATGTCGACTTCCTGTGCCTTGTATCATGCCTCGTCCCTCTTTTTTTTTTAATCCTCACTGGAGGATATCTTTTCCATTGAGTTTTAGAGAGAGTGGAAGGGAGGGAGGAAGGAGAGGAAAGAGAGAAAGAGAAACATAGATGTGAGAGCGGCACATCGGTTGGTTGCCTCTAGCATGGGCTCCAACCAGGGCCGTGGATGGAACCTGCAACCCCGGTACGTGCCCTTGACTGGGAATTGAGCCCTCCACCCTTTGGTCTGAGGGCCGACGCTCTAACTGCTGAGCCACACCGGCCAGGGCAATGCCTGGTCTCTTAATATCTGATACTGAATATATGCTTATGGAATAAATTCACATTTGTGTGTTTTGTTTATAATTATCTTGACTAAGGTTGTAGTAAATATGCACTGGGACAGTGGAGTTTTGAAATCTCTCGTATTTTTCCATCTGTTTCAGCTGGAATGTGTTGGGAGTGTAGCTAGTGGTATCTCTGTCATGAGTTGGAGTCCTGATCAAGAGCTGGTGCTTCTTGCTACAGGTAAGCTTGTCATTGTTCTCATCTGACTTTTATGAAGTATGACTTCTAAGATCTTACAGGGTTAAGTTTTGGGCTGTGTTGGTTTCAAAAATTTTCTCTGAACAATTATATCAGCATTATAATTTAGAGATAAATTTTATATTAGCCTTACACGCATAAATAGCTGAGAACCACCACCACGTCAAAAGTTCTTTTTTTTAAATGAGAGTCAAAGCGTTTTGAATGAATTCTGTCTGCCTTGTTCTGACTATCAACTCCCCACACTAGCTCTGCAGTTTCCATTGCCATTGATACTTATGGAGTGGTACGTTCGTTACATGGAAACACAGTCCTCCTTGTTTGTATCCCTCTAAGGTCAACAGACCCTGATTATGATGACAAAAGACTTTGAGCCAATCATGGAACAGCAAATCCACCAGGATGATTTTGGCGAAAGTGAGTATAGCTTTGTTTGAAACATTTTGTGACTTGAGGTTTCTCTCAGGTCTGATCATTTTCTTGCACACTAATATCCATGTCATAACTCCAAGACTATGACACTTGAACTCTCGTTTATTAAGTGTCTGATCGCCCAGTTCCTTTAGCACACCCCTGATCTTCAAGGGCATACCTCTGGTGCCTCTCCAGGTCTGAGAGTTGACTTTGTCAGTAACCTGGGGAATAGAAATCTCTGCTTAGGGTCACCCAGATAGTTGTTGCCCAAAACCCAGGAAAGGCTTAGGCTGGAGGTTCGATGAAAGGGACTATACGCTAGCTAGAATGAGGAGAGCATTTCTGGGATACAACTTTGGGGAGAAAACAAGAGAGGACAGATAGAAGGCTGATTTTTAACTTTTGCTGAGATCTAACTTTATGCCTTCTCATTCCACCAACTCTGAGAAGTCATTTAGAAAACTGCTACTCATTTATTCATTCAAAAGTAATTTATTTGTTCAGTAATAATTTTTGAGTAGGTATGAACCCAGCAGTGTTTGGTGCTATAGATAATTTGGCTTGTCCCTTAGGGAGTCCCATTAGTTCAGTAACACCTTGATGTGCAGGTATTAGGGTAGCATAAGGGGAGGAAGGCAGTAGTGGAGAGGGAAGACTTCTGAGATGAGGCTGCTTGAGCTGAATATTGGCTGAATTGGTGTTGGGTAGATGAGGGTTGAGGGTAGGGAAGTGGTCCAGGCAAGTGAATAAACCCATTCCAGGGCGGGGTGTTTCCCAGGAGCCTTTGACACATAGCTTATTCAGACAACTGAGTACTTAGCATTGATGATTGGCAGGACATGAGTGTGGAATGAAATAAACAGGATGGATTTTGATTAAGTTTGGTACAGAATTTGGACATGGAGTTATAGGTGATGAGCCAATAAAGGTTTTGATGATGCAAGATTGACTGAATGATTGGTGCAGAGGGAAGAGGCAGGGTGACCTGGTAAGCGATTGCTATAGGAATACGGGTGAGGGATAAAGAAGGTGGGTGTGGGGCCAAAAGAGGGAATAATTCAGGAGAAATTTGATTCTCAATGAGGATGGGAGTACATTTTTTGGAATTATCTGAGCAGCTTTTTTGGAAGATAGGTGCATGGCTCCTCTCCTGCCCTAGCCAGTTTGAGAAATACCAGTTTAGAAAGTGAAATAAGGAAGCTTTAGGTATGTAAGGTGAAGGAGAAAGTTTAATGGGGCTCCAGCCAGAAGCTCAGGTGGTGGGAATAAAAATGCCAGGATCTGAGAGGGAAGGTGGGGAAATGCTGGTCTGTAAGGGGCAGGTGGTGAGTTCTGTTTTGGGTTTGTTTCGGGGCCACATGGGATTACTGTGTGAAGTAGGCAGATATAAGGGGCTGAATCATTGGCATGTAGGAATCTTTATAGTCTTGGGAGTAGATGAACTTGCTCAGGGAGTAGGTGTGATACTGGAAGAGTGCAGGCTCCAGGGTGGAACCCTGGGGCATCCAGCTTTGAGGACAGTCGTAGAGATAGATGTTAACCAGCACAACTGTGCTTGGGAAAGTGCCCTGGGCCTGGCAAATCCCACTGACCTTTTTCATAAGATGCTTAATAGAGCAAATCAAGGGAGCGAGGGAGTCCAAGTTAGGGCTTTACATCTTAGAAATGTATTTGTCGGTACAAAACAATCACTCACGAAGTGGTAGATATTTTTCCTCTAACCCAGAGGTTGACAAACTTGCTCTGTAAAGGGCTGGATAGTAAATATTTTTAGCTTTGCAGGCCATATGGTCTCTGATGAAACTACTCACCTCTGCTGTTGCAGTGTGAAAGCAATTATAGACAACACATAAAGAACAGGCACGGCTATTTCAGTGAAAGCTGATTTGTCACAGACACAGGCTGTAGTTTGCTGAGTCCCGCGATAGCCCCATCACTTGTCTGATCCCATTGGAAAGGTTCTCTTGCTTCACTCCTTGGTCCTTTACCTCTCTGTGGAAACTTTGGGGTGGAAGCCCAAGTGTGTGCATAGAATAGCAATGCTATTTGTACCCAGTAGCAAGGTATGCTCTGAGGTACATGGTAGTTGGATGTGCCCATGCAGAGCAGATAGGAAATGGTTGTGCTGACCCATAATTTATAGAAACTATAAACAGCCCCTCTTCATCAGAGTCCATGGTGGGAGGGAAGTATTGGGCCCTGGATTGGCCAGTGCTTTGAGGGACATCTCTGTAGTACTTATTTGCAGGTGGGTGCCAGATCCTGCCTCCAGGAACAGGGTTCTGCATTGTTTCAGCAGCTCTGACTTCATATTTCATGTAAGAGAAGCATTATGGTTTAGAAGGAACCTTGCCTGGAAGGCAGACGCCCTATGTCCTGATTTTAGCCTCTGATAAACTAGGTGGTCTCAGTGTCTGTCTACATGAGGGGTTGAATTCCATCATCTACCATCCCTTCCACCACTAAACAGGGAGGTCAGAAACATTTAGTGAATTGAATGCTTGTAATTAGAATTTTATTCCCAGCTCTTGTGTAGAGCTTTATGTCTTGTTATCAGTGGATATATTGTGTAGCTTCTTTGTGTTTCATTCTTTTTGTACAGTGGGGGGATGGATTGCTGAGTGTCATTAAGGGAATTTAGAAAATATACATGATGGCAGTAAAGCTCTATCCGAAATAGGAGCACTTCAGAGTCTTCAAAATCACTGCAGCATATAATATGCAACATAGGTTTTTCAAATATTGGCTGCTGGTCAATTTATTGAGAGTTCTCAGAGCACCCAAGTAATCATCAGTCCCTAATTTGTTGAAAACTAGCAATGAAACTGCTTTTATTTCAGTTCACTTATCTTACTGGTTGTCTTGCTGCACTCAATCACTTGTTCTCTAGGCAAGTTTATCACCGTTGGATGGGGCAGGAAGGAGACCCAGTTCCATGGATCAGAAGGCAGGCAAGCGGCCTTTCAGGTGCAAATGGTAAGGCTGGTCTGATGGATAAAGAAACTTGATTGGAATAAGTAGAATTTCTGGCACCCACCAGGAGCCCTACGTGTCCGGTTAGAGGCTAATAATGGACATGTGTCTTGTGCTTTAGTAAAACTGAAGCTGTTTAGAAAATGTCAGGGAATGAGTTATCCTAGAACAGTGGTTCTCAACCTGTGGGTCACGGCCCCTTTGAGGGTCGAACGACCCTTTCACAGGGGTCGCCTAAGGCCATCGGAAAACACATATTTCCGATGGCGATTCATAACAGTAGCAAAATTACAGTTATGAAGTAGCAACAAAAGTAATTTTATGGTTGGGGGTCACCACAACATGAGGAACTGTATTAAAGGTTCATGGCATTAGGAAGGTTGAGAACCACTGTCCTAGAAAGATCCTTTTTTTTTATTTAAAAAAAAATTTTTTTTTTCTTTATTGATTTTTAGAGAGAGAGGAAGAGAGAGGGAGAGGGAGAGAGAGAGAGAAACATCGATGAGAGAGAACATTGACTGGCCGCCTCCTGCATGCCCCTCACTGGGAATTGGGCCCACAACCTGGGCATGTGCCCTGACCTGGAATCGAACCGGCGACCTCTTGGTGCATACATAGGTTGACGCTCAACTACTGAGCTACACCAGCCGGGCAACTTTTTTCTTTTAATGCCAAGTTGCTTCATCATTTTTTTTTTTTTTTTTTACAGAATAATTATAACCAATATTCAGTTTAAAATGTAAATCGCAGATAGAAATATGTATCCCTTCCTGATACATAGAGGGAGCTGTTTTTATACTTTCCCTACATGTGTAGATATTAGATATTTTTTCCTCTTGGATGAAACTTATTTTCCTTCTTTCTGGATACATTTTGAAGGTAGAGCTACAGGATTTATTAATAATAGATCAGGTGTGGGGTGTGAGAGACTGGAATTGAGGATGATTTGGGGACTGGGCAAATGGAAGCATTGTGTGTCTAGTATATATAGAAATTTCCATGAGCTGCCCTTCTATGGTAAATGAGTCAGTAATAGACTGCCTGCCTTTTTCCTCCTTCATTATTTCTGGCTGCATTTTGTGACTTCTATTTCGTCCTTTAACCCTGCACTAGAGGAAGTTTGTGTTCTGTACCATGGGCATTTGCATCTGGGACAGATCTTGTTAGCTACCGGTGTAGACTGTGGCACTAGTGCTGTTCTGACGTAGCCTGTCACAGGAGTGGGATGATGGCTCCTCAGTGGGTTTGTCCCCGACCTCGCCTTGAAGGGATTGAGATGCGAGTGGCACTGGAAAGCCTTTCTTCCTCTCGGACTGTGAGCACAGAACTGGTCCGTGTTTTTATCACCGCTGCTGCCTTCATTACTTCTGGCTTGTCTCTTCTGTGCACTGCTGTGAAGCTTACACACAAATAAAACTCTCTCTTACTTAGACAAAGAACATTTGCTTTCTTGTTGTAGTTACCTGGCAGATTACTCAGCTCACTGCTGTTACTGTCCAGATCTGAACTCTTTTCCCTTGTTGTGTGGAGGCCACTTTTTTTTTTAATGCCCAAAGAAGGATTTTGCTTTTTAGTTCTTTTCTCTTCTATTGATGATTTCTGCATCGAAGGGTCCTTTCATCTGATGAGTCCCTTCAGGTTTCTGTGAAGTTGGTTTTCTAGATAGTTTAACCTCATATAAAAGATTGGAATTTAATAGCCTGAGGCTTGTTCGATTCTGGGCCATTTAAGGCCCCAGTGACATTTGTCTTTTGTCATGTCTTTAGCTCGAGTCTGCTTTGCCCTGGGATGACCAGAAACCACAAGTCACCTGGCGTGGTGATGGACAGTTTTTTGCTGTGAGTGTTGTTTGCCCACAGACAGGTATGGAAATAAATTGCAGTTGAACAAAATAAATAAAGAAAAGTTATTAAGGTCAGGAAAGTTTTTCTTTATTTTTTTTAAGACAATACTCAGCATTTTAAAGATTTTTTTAAAAATTGATTTTTACAAAGAGAGGAAGAAGGGAGAGAGAGAAAGAAACATTGATGTGAGAGAGAAACATCTATCAGCTGCCTCCTGCATGCCCTCCACCAGGAATCGAGCCCACAACCTGGGCACGTGCCCTCACCTGGAATCGAACTAGCAGTGGATGATCATGCACAACTAACTGAGCCATACCGGCCGGGGCAGTTTTTTCTTTTTCATTGAGGGTTTTCTTTTACTATGTAAAGATAATGGTGCTTTAGATGTTAATGAATTTAGAGCTAAGAATTAGAAGAGTTCTTTGAGGGTGTTTTATCCAGCCTCCTACTTCTTGGACACAAATTTTTAACAAGATTTATCTAATTGGCTTTGTAAAACTAGGACAGTTTTTATTAATAAGGGAGGTGTTTGGAAAGTTCTGACTTAACAACATTTATCATATGCTTTAAGTTTGTTTGTTTGTTTCTCCTCTTCCTACTGCATAGGGGCTCGGAAGGTCCGAGTGTGGAACCGAGAGTTTGCTTTACAGTCAACCAGTGAGCCTGTAGCAGGACTGGGCCCAGCTCTGGCTTGGAAGTGAGTGGGAGAAGAAATCTTAAAACTCCTTCCTCAGAATTTCTTGGAACTAGGGTAGGGGTGGTGGTACCTGTTTCATCTGGGTGTTTTTATAACACAAAAAAAGAATTACTTTCTTCATTTGGCTGTAAGCTTGTATGTTTCTTTCTTTTTTTTTTTTTTTATCCTCACCCGAGGACATTTTTTTCCACTTTTTGTTCAGATAGAGTAGGAGGGAGAGAGAGGAAGAGAGAGAGAGAGAGAGAAACATTGACGTGAAAGGGACACATCAAGTGGCTGCCTCCCGCACGACCCACCAGGGGCCGGGGACAAACTGCAACCGAGGTACGTGCCCTTAGCGGGAACCGAACCGGGTCTCTCTGGACCGCAGGCTGACGCTCTAACCGCTGAGCCAAACCGGCCAGGGCTCTTTCTTTTTAGTTCTCTGAAATCTGACTACAGTTTGAATGGTAGATTCTAAGCTTCTTTACAGATCTCATCATCCCAAGGCCCACACATTTTGTAGGTTATAGCAGGGTCTCCAAGAAGCCATTGTATAAAACAGAAGATGGTGCTCAGAAGGGAAGCCGCAGCCTGCACAGCTCTGTGGGGCAGTGGAGCCTTGCTGAGGACTAGGAAGAGGCGTCCTTCCTGTGCACAGACTTCCACCTTGTAAGGGGATCTGTGTGCCAAGGAACCTGCAAGCTGGATTCAGCCTGATTCTCCTGTTGGCCCAGCAGCCTTGTGCCAGTCTGCCTGCCTTCCATTTGTGTCTGCCCTGATTATAGACAGAGGAAATGTCTCATTCGCTGTTTCAGTGGCATCTGTTGTATGCAAAGCCACTAGGTCTCTAGGTTTTAGATATCTTGTTTACCACCAGTATTTGAGTGGCAGTTGGATGATAGAGCAAGGAGAAAAATATGTTTTAATTAAAACCTAGAGACCAGATATAAGATGAGGAGATGGAGAAGTCTTTAAAAATACCTACTTAAGCATGGAATGTCTGCTGAAGTTATCTGCTTGAAGGAGAAATAGGTTACGGTTTTATAGGACATTATTCGTGGAAAGATTTAAATACTGGATTGTGGTTTTTTTTTTTTTTTTTAAAGTCACCCAAGTGCAATCTGAATCTGAGGCTTTGTGGGCAAATGGAAGCTTTGTGAAAATTAGGAAAAGGCACTCTTTCCTCTGGGCAGGTGTAGTCTCACACTGCTTACCAAGAGACACATGGAATTTAAAACTTCCTTGGATGGTTCTTGTTTGTTTTTGCTGAAAAAGCCAGTTTCTCCTAATTTCATCTTGTTTGAAGCCAGCTGCGTGCACTGTGGGGCCTTCTAACATACTGTGTTTGCTTTCAGGCCCTCGGGCAGTTTGATTGCATCCACACAAGATAAACCCAACCAGCAGGATGTGGTGTTTTTTGAGAAAAATGGACTTCTCCATGGACAGTTTATGCTTCCTTTCCTCAAAGATGAGGTGAAGGTAGGTGCCTGAGTTGTTTCACCATCAAATTTAGAGGACTTGCACAGCTAGAGAAGATTCGTGTCTGGATGGGTGTATACGTAGGCGCTCCGGTGTAGATAGTGATAGGAATAGTGGCTGCTTATAACTGAGGGCTTTTCCCTTATAGAAAAGAAATTCTTTTTTTTAGAGATTTTATTTTATTATTTTTTAGAGAGAAAGGAAGGGAGAGAGAGATAGAAACATTGATGTGAGAGAGAAACATTGATCGGCTGCCTCCTGACACCCCCTACTGGGGATTGAGCCCACAACCCAGGTATGTGCCCTGACTGGGAATCGAACCGGAACTTCTCAGTCCAAAGGATGATTCTCAATCCACTGAGCCATACCAGCTGGACATTTCTTAGAGATTAAAAAAATTTGTTTTTCTTTATTAAGTTTTAGAGAGAAGAAGGGAGAGGGAGGGAGAGAAACATTGATGAGCGAGAACATCGATTGGCCGCCTCCTGCATGCCCCCCACTGGGAATTGGGCCGACAACCTGGGCATGTGCCCCTGACCAGGAATCGAACTGGCGACCTCTTGGTGCATGGGTCAATGCTCAACCACTGAGCCACACTGGCTGGGCTTCTTAGAGATTTTTAAAGAAGAAATGACATTTCTTTCCCATCCTAGATAAAACATAACAGGAAATAGAAATGCTAGTTTGTATTGTTTATTTTGACAAAAGTACATCTTTAATAAAGATGCTTTTCATTCATAACATTTAAACCTTGAGCAGCTTGTGCACCATTAGGATCTTTGTTGGGGCAGATACACATCAAATGATAATCTTTAATTAAGTACACTAAAAGTTGAGAGAAGAGGTTAATGAACTCCCATGTGTCTACTATTTGTAAAATACCAACATTTTGTAAAATTATTTTATGTATTTATCACTCTGGCATACACACACACAAACACACATTTTTATTTTATTTCCTAGGGTTCTTTTAATTTTAGAAAATGTATTTTTAATATTCATTTCTAACAGTCAAGAACATTTTTGTTTAATCATAAATAACTACAATTATATTATCACATCTTATAAAATTTGTGGTCATTCCTTAGTATTGTCTAATACCCAGTCCATATGCAGATGTCCCTGATTGTGTAGAATGTCACTTGCATTTGGTTAAGTCTCTTTTAATCTTTAAGCATAATTTTGTAAAGTCCTCTCCATATAGTGACATATGACAGATTTGTATAATGACTGTAGGGGGTCCACTCCAGGAGTGGGATTTTTTGGTTTGTGAGAGCAAGGCATTCAGCTGTCATAAAGATTTTGAAGTAAATGCACAGGTAAAGGACAATGATAGGCCTTTTTTCCCTACTAGGTAAATGACCTGCTCTGGAATGCAGATTCCACTGTGCTTGCTGTTTGGTTGGAAGACCTTCAGAGGGAAGAAAATTCCGCTCTAAAAACCTATGGTAAGACAGCTGCATTGTCTCAGCATTATGCCCCATTAAAAGTAGTTGAAATTAGAGTGGAGTTGCCCTTATCCCTTCTACTTAATCCTGCAGTGGACTCAAAGATGGGGGAGGGAGGTGGGTGGAGATGGGCAAGTGGTTAGGTTTTGACTATTTATGGTTTCAGTCATGTATCAGTCAGGGGTCTCTGGAGAAACAGAACCAGGGCAGGCCAGTGAGTTGGAAATTCAGGTGGGAGTTGATGTTTCAGTCTTGTCTGAAATTTATAGGATAGGCCTGCAGTTTGCAGACAAGCAGAATTCTGTTACAGTTTTGAGGCAGAATTCCTTTTTCTCTGGGAACCATTTGCTCTTTAAGGCCTTTAACTCATTGGCTGAGACCCACCCCCATTATGGAGGATAATCTGCTTTATTTAAAGTCAGCTGATTGTAGTAGGGCAAAGTTGGTAAAAGGATCAAATGTATGGTGACAGATGGAAACTAGAATTTTGGTGGTAAGTGCTCTATAGTATTAATATATACAGATATTAAATTGTAATGTACACTGAAATATATATAATGTTACTTACCAATGTTACCTCAATAATAAATAAATAAGTTTTTAGAAAAGTGGAAAAAAAAAGTCAACTGATTATATATGTTAATCACATCTACAGAATATCTTCCTACCTTCCCAGCAACATTTAGATTAGTGTTCAACCAAACAACCTGGCACCATAGCCTAGCCAAGTTGACATATAAAATTGACCATTACAGGCAGGTCATCAGTACTTGCTTTTCTTAGATGGTATTACTACAGAAAATCAAAATATTGACCGAAGGAATATTACTCTGTGGAAGTGAAAGATAAATTGGATTAGATATAAGAATTTTCTCCATACCTTTTAAATTGTGTAAATTGGTATTTTTTAGTGTATATGTAATAGGTGTAAACATTTGAAAATAAAGATGAGAAGAAAAATAGTTAATCAGTAATTGTGTCACTTGAATAATCACTGTTAAAATTTTCTCATCTTCCAGATTTATTGGGTATATCTTAGTATAGCCGTGATCTCACTTTTGTTATGTATATAGGTATGATACATGCAGTTTTGTAATTTACATGCAGTTTTGTAACTTACTTTTCCACTGTCACCAACATATTTTCATTTCAGATACCCATCTGCATTATTCTAAATTGCCGTTTAATATTCATTTGTGCCACAGTTTATTAAATCCCATTCTGTTTTGTAATTTTTCATTATCAACTGTAGTGCACTGAACATTTTTGTTCATAAGTCTTTTTACTTGTTTGGTTATTTCTAAGTGGCTTTCATACTTTTTAATCAGTAGAACTTTTTCTTTAACTCAGATGCTATTAAGAAGCTCATTCATTCATTCATTCATTCATTCATTCATTCATTTGACCCAGTTGTTTTCAACACTGGCTGCACCGTTAGGAAAAAAAAAGCAAAATACTTTCCAGGCCTTATCTCATTGGATTAATTATGTCAGAATGAAGACTATCCATCAGTATGTAATTTAAAAAAGAAAATCTTCCAGATGATTTTTAACGTGCAGCCAGGGCTGAGAACCACAGGGTGTCAAGGGCAGGCACTGTGGTATGCTCAGAATATATGTTGCAGAAGAACGTAAGAACAGCCACAATGCCTGTCTTCACAGAGCATGAGCACATAGTCTAACTTACCAACTCACTGCTAGGGAGAAGTATTTCCATAGTCAGGTTAGAGAACTAGGTTAGATTTGCTGTGAACACTCAGTTAAGAATCAGTGAGCATGGAGATGCTTAAAGAGAATGAGTTTCTTAATATAATCAAGATGCTCATTTACCTATGTCATCTGTTTAAATAAAGGTTGGTTTTAACATGATTAGGTCTTTTTTTTAAAGTTGTATTGAGATACATACATGTATCAAATCATATATTGTGAAATGTTTACCACAATGAGATTCACCTCACATAATTAGCATTTTATTGTTATGGTGAGAACATCTAAGATCACTTAGCAACTTTCAAGTATATGTTACTGTATGGTTAGCTATAGTCACTATGCTCAACATTAGATCCCTGAAACTTACTCATCCTGTAACTAAAGGTTTGTATCCTTTGACCAACATCTCCCCATTTCCCCACCGTCCAGGACAGTGAGCCACAGTTAACATCAGAGAGCCTTATACATGACTGCATGCAGGGCACCTGGGAGAAAATAATAAGCATCTTAACCCTAACAGAATGTAGTGATGCTAGCCCGGTCCTTTTGGGTTGAGTGTTTTAAACATTTTTATTTATTATTTTTATATATATTTTATTGATTATTTTTAGAGAGAGAGATAGAAGTATCGATGTGAAACATCAATCAACTGCCTCCTACACACCCCTCACTAGGGATAGAGCCTGCAACCCAGGCATGTGCCCTGACTGGGAATTGAATTGGGACCTCTCAGTCTGTGGGATGTCACTCAGTTCACCGAGCCACACTGGCTGGGCTTGGATTGAGTGTTTTAATACTTCTAATCTTCTTTTTAAATCTTTTTGGAGAAGAACCACTCACTAAAACACTGTCTTGTCCTAGCAGCCTTCCACCCTCATGATCATAAAGTTTGAAAGTAGAGGCAAAAATAAACATGTGTTTCTGACCTTATTCTTGCTTGACACTTTGTCTCCATGGAAAATTGCCTTTTAATAGTTATTGTTAATATTAACAGAGAGGCTGAGCAGGAAGCATCATTTGAAGAAGAAAAGATTGCCCTGTCTCCTCTAACAAGTGGTAGGAGGCCTGGCCCTCCAGCCTCTGAAGGCCTTCCTTTCATTTCCCTTGCAGTTCAGCTCTGGACTGTGGGGAACTACCACTGGTACCTCAAGCAAAGTCTGCCATTCAGCGCCTGTGGGAAGAGCAAGATTGTGTGTCTGATGTGGGACCCGGTGACCCCGTACCGGCTGCATGTTCTTTGTCAGGGGTGGCACTACCTCTGCTATGACTGGCGCTGGACAACTGACCGGAGCTCAGGGGATAACTCAAGTGACATGGCAAATGTGGCTGTCATCGATGGAAGTAAGCAGCTGGGAAATGTGTCTGTGAGCCTGGAAGGGGTGGGGCCCCTGACCCCGGTGCCTGCACATGGAGTGATTTGACTAAAACAATGGGGAATATTTATTTGTTTGGTTGTTTAGTTTATTTTTACTTATTTGTTTTGTTTGGGTGGGAATGCCCATAGGTGGGGCGTGTACTCTCCTGAGCTCCATAGTCCCTCCTTCCCACACCCACTGGCCCACCCCAGTTCCCTGTTGTGCTGTATCCATGGTCTTCATGTTTACTGGTCCGGCCTTTGAAGACATTGAAAATTTTGACCCTGGGTAGAGGGGACATAGTAGTGTGTGGCTTTGGGTGTGTAGGTTAGCCTTGTCTTTGCCCTGATGTAGCTTTTCATCGACCCTTGTGTCATCCTGCCTGTGTTGCTTTGCTTTCTGATAAAACACTTGTCAGTTACATTCCTCTGCAGTGTGTTCACTTCAAGTCACAGACATCTGTCTAGCATGAAGATTGGCTTGGTGTTTTATAATTAGGTTGAGGGGTTTTTTGTTGTTGTCTTTGTTTTGGTGAGGGGGAGGAAATTGGGGAGAGCAGTAGTCACCCAAATAGACAGCTTACGTTTTGCTAATAACAGAAAGTAAAACTTGTTTCTAAGATTGTAATGTGAGTTGCTGTACTAATTCATGTTCTATGTAGTGGTCATAATACAGACTTAATAACCATGTTCTGTAGAACTTAATCGTATATGCCTTATTACCAAATCCATGCAGAGGAAATTGCTTTAAGGACTTTAAAGGTATTGATTCTCTTGCTGGCTTGGTTGCAGGCCAAAGCTAGAACTCTGCCCTCTTGACCTTGTCCTAGCCCCTGGCACCTGAAACCTCCAAGACCAGAGATGGACTTTTCTAGGTCTGGAGGTGACACCAGCCAGATATAGACAGAGTCTGTGATACTTCCTTCCCCCCCTTACATGATGTTTAAGCTTATTCATGATAGAAACACCAAAAATTGTTTTAAAGAATTGCGTGTATTTCCTACCACCATTATTCGTTAGTGGTACTGTGCTGTTCTAATGCCTTATTTAATGTGTTGAACATCCGTGTGTCTAATCCTCCTTCTCTTCCTCTCTCATGCAGACAGGGTATTGGTGACAGCCTTCCGGCAGAGCATAGTTCCACCTCCCATGTGCACCTTCCGACTGCTGCTCCCACAGCCTGTGAATCAAGTCATGTTCTCTGCACACCCTCAAAGGAGTAACGACCTCGCTGTCCTCGATGCCAGCAACCAGATTTCTGTTTATAAATGTGGTATGTTAAAACTGTTATCAAGATGTTCTGAATCGGGTTTCTCCTCTAAAAAGCAAGTTATAGTTTGATGTTGCCTTTGCTCTAGTGTTTCTTAAATTTTTGAAGTTTATAATTAATATCTTTATCATTATGGTATTTGATTGGCTTGTGGGGTTTCTTTCAAGGGGTTTTCAGTCTTACTCTGGCTTGTAAGAGCTATTTCTTTTGCTTTATTGAACTTGAAGAGTCAGTTATTTACAGAATAACATTCAACCCTGGAAATAAGATGGTGTCTTATTACACCTTTAACGGGTGTTACAGTTTTCGTTGCCTTTGCACGTATTTTCACTTGCTCTCACAGCACTCCTAGGAGCTGTGTCACAGGTGGGAGTTTTCTCTTTTGTAGATGAAGGAACAGAATGCCAGAGGGTTTGAACTTTGCTTGAGCAGGAATGGACAGGGAGTCACACTGAGGTGTTGCAGCTTCTCATCAGTTGTCCTCCACAGCCCATTGCTCTCAGTTCCTAGTTGCTTTCCTGATGGACAGAGAAAACCTGAAACTCGTTTTTAGTTGTGCGTTCTGTGGTCATATCATGAATTAAACTGGCAAATGGCACTGGTGGCTTTCTTTTCAAAGAACTTCTAAATTCTCAGAGAAAAACCTAGATAGCTGCTAGGAGAGAAGAATCAAAATTAACTAATTTGTATTGGAATTTCCTGCTTGCTTATCAGCTTTTCTGTTAAATTGACAGCCTGCTGTTTATACTAATACTACAGCGAGTCCTCGTTTCATTCAGTGACATTTAGTTATAACGTTGATGAAGTGCCTTAGGAACTTAAGTCTTATTTATACCAATTAGCTTGTGATGAAATGGATTTCATTATATATTGTTTTGCTTAAAGCCACAGAACCTATTGATGGCATTAAGTGAGGACTTACTGTACTTGGATATGTCTCCAGCTTCTCTGATTTTAGTTTCACTCTATAAAATGATGTAACAGCCCGCCTTAAACTTTTATTTATTTATTTATTTTTATCCTTACCCAAGGACATTTTTGCATTTATCTTCAGATAGAGCAGGAGGGAGAGAGGGGGGGAAGAGAGAGAGAAACATTGATGTGAGAGTCACATCGACTGGTTGCCAACTGCACGACCCCCACCAGGGCGGGGAAAAATTGCAACTGAGGTATGTGCCCTTAGCGGGAACCGAACCCTGGACTCTCCAGTCTGCAGGCCGATGCTCTAACCACTGAGCCAAACTGGCCAGGGCGCTGCCTTAAACTTTTTATTTCTTAGTAGCTTAACAAAAATAATAATAATTATAATGTGTTCATTGTTAAGGCAGATCAGAAAAAGCAAAAATTAACTGCTTTTCAAAGTAGATTTTCTATCAGCCAGTAATATCAAAAGTAAACAAGTGGATTATCTTTGTACTTGACTACTGTTTGGGTATCTTACTGCTGGTTTTGTGAGATTAAAAAGAATCAGGTGTAGAGTAAGTTTTTGTGGTGCTTACTGTATGATACTAACTTAAGTTTGTGTATCATTTTACGATGTACAGAATATTTTATCCTACATTGACTTAAAAAAATAACTGTCCAGACTGGCCAGTGTGGCTCAGTGGATTGAGCATCATCCCATGGACTGAGAGGTCCCAGTTTGATTCCTGGTCAGGGCACATGCCCGGGTTTCGGACTCGATCCCCAGTAGGGGGTGTGCAGGAGGCAGCCGATAGATATTTTCTCTCACATTGATGTTTCTAGCTCTCTCTCTCCCTTCCTATCTCTCTAAAAAATCAATGAAAAAAACATATTAAAAAAGTAAAAGTAACTATCCATACCACTTACCCATGTAAGGTGTACGAATCTATGCTTTTTAGTATATTTACAGAGTTTTGCAACCATTACCACAGTCAATTTTCGAACATCTTTATCTCCCCAGAATGAAGCCCTCTAGCACCCTCGGTTCATGGTGCTGATCCTTAGAACTCCCTGTGATCAGATAGGGCAGGTTAGAGCTCCACTCTTAGGTGATCTGTCTGTCAGGTGTCAGTATGTGGGGCAGGCCATGGATGTGGGCTCCGGGAGGAAGACAGAGCAGTGAGGCTGGTGCAGAGTGTCTAGGCAGGAGGTGGCGAGAGCTTGAGCCAGGGGAGGGTCTGTAGAAATGGACAGAAGAGAAAGATCATACAAAGCCAGGAGCTAAACACCTGTGGGAGTTAGGAGCATGTTGTAAAGTGTTTGGGTATAAAAGAGTCTGGAAAAGGTTGTGGGAATTTTTATTAGAGGATGCGTAGGATTTAGAGATTAGCCTTTCAAACAGGGAGCAGTTTCAGACGATGGCCCTGTGTGGACAGCTCACATGGCGTTGAAGCTGTTGGATGCCAGCATTGGGCACCTTGTCAGGGAGCACAGGGGGAGGGCAGGTGGGTGAGAGATTCAGGAGTGCTCATGGAGAAGAGCGGCGTCAGCTCTTGTGCAGGTGTCAGTGAACGTTGAAGAACAATCCATTTTATTGGGATCGAAAGGAATGAGAAGAGGAAAGATTGGAAGTTGAGGTTAAAGTCAGAATATTCCAGTTTGAGGTCTCAGAGTGGACAAGTCAGAATACCGATAAGGGCCCAGTGTTAACAAACGAACAACTTGGAGGTGAGTAGAGGACGTTTGAGTCAGGTGAAGACAAATTATATGTCAGAATTTTCAAAGACAACATTCAATGTGTCCCGAGGATTCTCCTTTTTCCCCTCCATGTTTATTGTCTGTCATAGGACAAGTTTTATTCTAAGCCATGCTTCTGTGGAGTTTATCTTCTAGTTGGGGAGAAAGATGGTAAATAAAAGTTTTAATCTAAGAGATGGGAAATGCTGTGGAGAAAAATAAGCAAGGCTGGGATATAGGGAGAGAATGAGAATAAGGGACACAAAGGAAGGTGGCTTTTGCATTTCGGTGGTCAGGAAGCCTCTCTGTGAAGGTGACATTTAAGCAGAGACCCCTTGGGAATTGGAGAGGGAACCTTGCAAACACTCAGGTAAGCACGTTCCAGGCAGAGTAGAAAGCAGTGGCTGAGGTGCTGGTTGTGTGTAGGAAATAGCCAGGAGTTCAGGGTGGCTGCAGCAGAGCAGGTAAGGGGTGGATGGGTGGGGTCATACAGGTGACAGGAAACAGCTCTTGTTGGGCCTCTAGTAAGACGTGAATGTTTATTCTGTGTGAGACAGGAAACCACCAGAGGGTTTGGAGCAGAGGAGTGTGGTGTTCTGACTCAGTTCTTAGAGGGTTGTATTGGCTGCTGTGCAGTGAATAAATGGGATCAAGAATGGGAAGAGAATGTCTTGATCAGGGATTCGAGGTTGGTGAGAGGTGGCTGTGGGACAGTGGGAGGAAGTAGCTCAGGTGAGAGGGCAGCCCTTCCCCGGCCTTGCTGAGGATGGTGAAGATGCTGAGTGGGGTGAGGATGCTGAGCGTGGTGAGGATGCTGAGCATGGTGAGCATGGTGAGGATGCTGAGCGTGGTGAGGATACTGAGCGTGGTGAGGATGGTGAGGATGCTGAGTGGGGTGAGGATACTGAGCGTGGTGAGGATGCTGAGCGTGGTGAGGATACTGAGCGTGGTGAGGATACTGAGCGTGGTGAGGATGCTGAGCGTGGTGAGGATGCTGAGCGTGGTGAGGATGCTGAGCGTGGTGAGGATGCTGAGCGTGGTGAGGATGCTGAGTGTGGTGAGGATGGTGAGGATGCTGAGTGGGGTGAGGATACTGAGCGTGGTGAGGATGCTGAGCGTGGTGAGGATACTGAGCGTGGTGAGGATGCTGAGCGTGGTGAGGATGCTGAGCGTGGTGAGGATGCTGAGCGTGGTGAGGATGCTGAGCGTGGTGAGGATGCTGAGCGTGGTGAGGATGGTGAGGATGCTGAGTGGGGTGAGGATACTGAGCGTGGTGAGGATGCTGAGCGTGGTGAGGATGCTGAGCGTGGTGAGGATACTGAGCGTGGTGAGGATGCTGAGCGTGGTGAGGATACTGAGCGTGGTGAGGATACTGAGCATGGTGAGGATGCTGAGCGTGGTGAGCATGGTGAGGATGCTGAGCGTGGTGAGGATGCTGAGCGTGGTGAGGATACTGAGCGTGGTGAGGATGCTGAGCGTGGTGAGGATACTGAGCGTGGTGAGGATACTGAGTATGGTGAGGATGCTGAGCGTGGTGAGCATGGTGAGGATGCTGAGCGTGGTGAGGATGCTGAGCATGGTGAGCGTGGTGAGGATGCTGAGCGTGGTGAGGATCCTGAGCATGGTGAGGATGCTGAGCGTGGTGAGCATGGTGAGGATGCTGAGCGTGGTGAGGATGCTGAGCGTGGTGAGCGTGGTGAGGATGCTGAGCGTGGTGAGGATGCTGAGCGTGGTGAGGATGGTGAGGATGCTGAGCATGGTGAGGATACTGAGCGTGGTGAGGATCCTGAGCATGCTGAGCGTGGTGAGGATGCTGAGCGTGGTGAGGATGCTGAGCATGGTGAGCCTGGTGAGGCTGGTGAAGATGATGGCCAGTGAAGCATGGAGGGAAAGCTGATTGGGGCTGAGCCTGGGAGGTAGGCAGAGATTTTATTTATTTATTTATTTATTTTTATCCTCACCCGAGGACATTTTTGCATTTATCTTCAGATAGAGTGGGAGGGAGAGACGGGGGAAGAGAGAGAGAGAAACCAAACCGGCCAGGGTGGTAGGCAGAGATTTTAAAAAGAGGTGGAGCCCTGGCTGGTTTGGCTCAGCGGTTAGATTGTCGGCCCGCGGACCAGAGAGTCCTGGGTTCGGTTCCCGCTGGGGGCACGTACGTTGGTTGCAGTTTGTCCCCAGCCCCAGTTGGGGTCATGTGGGTGGCAGCCACTCGATGTGTCTTTCACATCGATATTTCTCTCTCTCTCTTCCCCCCTCTCTCCCTCCCACTCTATCTGAAGATAAATGCAAAAATGTCCTCGGGTGAGGATTTAAAAAAAAAAAAAAAAAAAGAGGTGGAGATGTTACTGACTTTTAGAACCCCATAAACCTTAGTATCAGGAGAAATGTTTGCAGTTTACTATAGTAGTATTTGCAATTTTGTTTTCTAGGTGATAGTCCAAGTGTGGATCCCACGGTGAAGCTGGGAGCTGTGGGTGGAAATGGATTTAAAGTTTCCCTTGAGATGCCTCATCTGGAAAAGAGATACAAGTAGGTGGTTCTTCATTATCTGGGATCTCTGGGAACAGAAGGAGCCAGCATTTGCTCCTAAATTTACCCGTCGGTTGTCCTGTGCCTGCTGCTGAGCAGAGTAAGAAGATACAACACCCAGGTGCTGGTTCTTCAGCCTCGCTGGGGAAGTCACTTACCTGTATTCTAAATGTGGCAGGGGAGCCCCAGTAATAAACCAGCCTAAAACCCGTTCCTTTCAGCACCCTTGGTTCTCCAGGGAAATCGCATGGGAAATGTGGAGATGAAGATAACAGGGCAGAGTTGCATTCCTGTTCCTAAATGCGGGTGTCTAGGTTGTCAGCATGGCTGACCTACCGCAGCCTCTGTCCGCCTCATCCCACACTCCAGAACATTTGAGTGCTGTGTTTTGAGGCCCTGCGGTTGGAAACCAGAATGTGTTTTCCCATGGAAATAATATTAGAAATGACTGGGTGAAATTGAGTACCTCAGGTACACTACAGGCATCATAAAATGACCCAGAAGCCAAATTATTAATTATAATGCCGTTCCTGTGACAATCCAGGATTTGAGTCTGTTCTGTTTGATGAGTCCATGTTCTTAATTACTGCCCTATTCTGCCTCCTGGGAGCACTTATTCCTAAACAAATAGGAATAACAAACTGACTAGAACAAATAACTGAACGTTTCTTAAGTATATGCAATGTATGCATGTGTATAACCTTTGTATGATTTGGGGGCTGCCTATGTAATGCTTAGTAGTTCTCAGAGAACATTGACATGGATGATTTTATTTCACAGACTTGAAACCACTAGAGGGAGAACATATAAGGCAATGTAGAATATAGTTTTGTTTTTTAGAAATTAAGAGGGTCGCTTCAAGTCATTTACAGAAGACTTCATGAAGGACATGAGTACTTATCTCGATCCTTGAAGAAGGGTTAGGTTAGGATTGCAGAGAAGGCTTGGGAACCCTGGGTATGGTGGGCAGAAGAGTGTTGGTGAGAACCAGGTGGGGATGCCCCTGTGTGGAGCCGAGTGCAGTGGAGAAGCAGTCCTGGGGGAGCTGGTCGACAACGAAGATCGGGCTAGTGACCCAGCTCCTTCTGTACGTGCCGAGGGTTTGCTGCTTGAGCTCGAAGGCAGGAGGAAGTAGCCATTATGAGTTCCTGCATGAGGTGGCAAAAATTGCTCTCCTCTGGTGTATAAATGCTGCAGAAGGAAGACATTAGAGGCAGGGAAACTCTCATGCTGACTTACCATTTTGATGTGAGATGCTCGGGAAAGGACACATTCTATTGAGATCCAAATATCTGCTCCAGTTTGGTTTGAATGCTGGTAAGTGGGCGCAGGAGAAAACCTCTGGGGTTTATTAGTGTAGGGTTGACCTGGGGCAGGTAATTTTCTTATGTGTAAGAAACAACAGTAAATAAATAGAAACCACATTTTAGAGCCAGGCAAACAATATTTTTGGATTTTTAGTATTTGACTCACTTCAGGTTCTGTCCCTCCAGCTAACTATATGTTGACTGTATATAGGGTGGTTTATTCTTCCTTTGTTCAGGGAAATCTCAGTGGCATTAAAGTGTTATTCACGTCTTGGATATTCTTAAATATTTAAACAGAATTCAGTTTGAGAATAGTGAAGATCAAGAAGTAAATCCACTGACGTTCAGCTTTTTCACCTGGGTCCAAGAAGACGTCTTCCTGGCCATACGCCACAGCCCGTCCAGTGCACGGTCTGTCATTCACCATCTGACCGCAGTCTCTTCCGGGACGGATGACGAGCAAGGACAGCTCACTGTCAGGTACTCCAGCACTTTCCTGTGTTCCATGTGCTGAGAGATGGGATTGTGCTTTTTCTTTATGAGCACAGGACTTTTTTTGGCTTCTGGTGAGCTGGATTGAAGGGCAGCAGCTTCACTGTTAGACACACTTAGCAAGAGGTTAAGGCTAGTTTTGAGTCCTGTCAAAATACAGGCTAAAAATATATCAAAAAGTGGTGAAAAATAGAACAGATACCAGTAGATGAGGCAAAACATTTTAAGATATGTTAAAAATTTTAATTGAATATAGGCTTACATTTGAGCAAGGTAATTGCTAACCCATGAGAATCAGGCACTCTGATTACCCTTGTTAGTTATTAAAATCCATTAGAAGATCTGTTTCTGTGTGCTGAATCTTGGTGTCCGGCCTCCTCCTCTTTACATTCTGCTTGGCACATGACTACATTTACTACTGGGAAGTCGCCTCTGTTTTTAAAAATTTCTTGTTTTTATTTTTTAATTTTATAGTTTCATTGAGGTTTAATAAACACACAACAAACTGTACAAATTTATGTGTACAATTTGATAACCGGTGACATAGGTATACGTCCATGAAGCCATGTAGTCAGGAAATAGAACACATACTTTTCCCACACACGTCTCCTTGTGCCCCTCTGTAACGTATCCCTCCACGTCCACCACCATCCCCAGTCAACCAGAAATCTGTTTTCTGTCATTGTAGATTGCATTTTGTAGGATTCCTGTATTTTTCTTTGCTAAAATTTCACTGCTCCCTGTCCCTGAGTTTCATTTTGATTCCCGACAGCATCTTTGTCATGTAACAGGTATTAGTCATGAGTGCTGTTTTCTGTAATGCTGCCCTGTGTGCGGTAGATGGAATTGTCTGGACAGCCCTGGGAAATCCTCAGGTTTCCCTTGTCAAAACTTGGCCCTTAGGCATACACGGCAATTAATCTCCAGCTTTATTTGTAATGACAGATCTGGTTAGATGTAAACTCTGAAAACCCTATTGCGAGATTAGCACCTTTCCTCATTGTATACATAATACATATTCTGATAACAGTCATTAACTCTTCATCTTTGACTCATAACGCTTTGTATTTTTAAGAAGCTTTTTGTGAATATGTCTGGATGTGGAAAATGTTGTAGCTACTTGTAACACTTAAAGATAACCAGGGGCTTACTTTTGAAAAGCAGGGCAGTTTTCATTAGAAATGCCTAAATTATGCAAATTTCTACTTTTCAAAATTTAAAATGCTTTACAGAAGATAAAGGTAGATGCAATCATCTCACTTACTGAAAAGGGAATGAGAAGTCATTTAAAATATATTTCTGTTGCTTTGCCTTTTGTTTCTCAAAAAAGACTGTTTTGTTCATAAAAAACGTCAATGTCTTTGATGACTATAAAGTCCCTCAATTAGCTTATAGCTATTAATAGCTTACGTTTAGTAGTACAGCTTGTGCTTTGTGAAAGGTACTCTTCTTAGTGCTTTACCTTAGTGCTTCACGCACTTCTCTCAGTGTCTCTACTGTCAGCTTTGACAGCTGAGACAGCTAAGGCGCAGGGCACTTAAGTAACTTGCCTGAGATCACACAGGTGAAGCCAGGATCCAGTCCCAGCAAGTCTAGCTCCAGAGTCTGTTCTCTTAATTTACAGATAATTTATCCTCACAAAATTTGGGACATTTTGGGTATTTTATAGATTGGTTAAAAATTCTTTGAATAAATGTTAACGTTGGCACCATTTGTTTTTATCACTATTTTCACTTCCTTTAAGACATGTCTAGTTTCTGTTCATTGACTCAGGAAACAATTTAATGGCGATAGCAGATTCCCCTCTTCCCATGAATGAAGACCCACAGGTTTCCATCAGTGAATATGATAGTGATAGAAAGTGCTCTGTTTTCCTACAGATGCACTGCTTCATTAATGAAGTTTATTTTAAGAAGACAGAAATAATATTGGTACCAGGCATGTCTAATGAAGGTGATTAAGTTGCAATAAGTTATAATGAGTTGCTGCCAGAATAGAAGTGATGACTTCACAATGTAACTTATTTGTATTATGGCAAATAGTGTGATGTGACAGGTAATTGCTTTATCTGGGCTTGTGATTGCAATAGTTTATCATTTTGTGTGTGTGTGTGTGTGTGTGTGTGTGTGTGTGTGTGTTATGTGTATATTGTATTGAAATAAGCAGAGCAAACACCAAAAGGAAATTGCTTGTTTCTGTTTCTGTTTTGCAAAATCAGTGAAATGTCACGACTTCTGAGAAAAATGGTCTGTTCACATCCCTTTCCTTTCTTTTTTAACTTTTGTCAGTTCATCTGTGACAGTGGATGGGGTCATAATCAGCCTGTGTTGCAATTCTAAGACCAAGTCAGTAGCATTGCAGCTGGCTGGTGGCCAGATACTTAAGTACCTTTGGGGTGAGTATGAAAATGTTGGGAAAGTGTGTTTATGACTTACATGGATGTTTAATTCTTGAAAACAAGACTTGTATCTTATCTGTGCCACATTGATCATTAGGTCTTTTAACTACTTTGGAAAACCCTGAGTTATAGCGTGGGGTCAACAGGTGTTTTCTTTTTCAAAAGATTTTTTTTTTTTAATCCTCACCTGAGGATATTTTTCTATTTATCTTCAGACAGAGTGGGAGGGAGGGAGAGATAGGGAGAGAGAGAGAAACATCAATGTGAGAAAGACACATCAACTGGTTGCCTCCTGCATGACCCCGACCGTGGCTGGGTACGAACCGCAACTGAGGTACGTGCCCTTGACTGGAATCGACCCGCGGGCTGCGGGCTGTCGCCGTAACCACTGAGCCATACCGGCCAGGGCTTAAAATATTTTTTTATTCATTTTTAGAGAGAGGGAAAAGGAGAGGGAGAGAAAGAAAGATCGATGTGAGAGTGAAAGAGTGAAACATCGATCGGCTGCCTCGTGCACACCCCCTACCAGGGATTAAACCTACAACCCAGGCTTGTGCCCTGACTGGGAATTGAACCAGTAACCTTTCAGTGCACAGGATGATGCCCAACCAACTGAGCCACACTGGTCAGGGTGTTTTCTACCTCTGTTTTCTCTTGTAATGAACTGGAACAACCTAATGAGTTTCCAGAGTACATTTGGAAAGTAATCCAAATTGCATGTTAAGTGTTTCAGCAAGTATTAATGGGACAGTTTTTTTACAAAGCAGATCAGCTCTTTGTAAACCTCATCTGCCAATCCTGCAGAGTCACCCTCTCCGGTTGTTGAACCTTGGAAGAACCCGGGCGGATTTCCTGTTCAAATTCCTTATCCATGCACACAGACTGAATTGGCCCTGATTGGAGGGAAGGTAAGTGACATGGGGCAGAAACATTTACCACTTGAAGCGATGACCCAGGATCTGATAGCATTAGGTAGAATGAGTGTGGGCTTTGGAGGTGGACCTAGGTCTCCACTACATCTTGAGGCAACAGTGAGAAGTTATCCTTCTCCCTGAGCCTCAGCTTCTTCATCTGTGAAATGGAATTAGGAGATTGCCTGGCATGCAGTGGTTAGTTCATTTCTTTCCTTGGAGGTATACATTTAAAAACAGAACAATTCAGTAAGCAAACTTTTATCCCCAGTTGTACAGAGCAAAGTTAGTTTTATTAAATACCTTTTGGGGACAACAGAAATGTAATCTTGAAAGTAGCATTCAGTAGGTTGTCATTCATCAAATATTAAAATGCCTATAATTCTGGTAGGTGGTAGGGTACAGTTGTTACAAAGCAAAACAGTTGTTTAACCCCTTGTTCTGCTGGAGTTTATAATTTATCAACAGGTTCTATGATTAGCGCCTTGGACGGGAGATTGAGGGAAATGAGAGCAGGGTGTGATGGTAGAGAACAGTGAGGTGTGGGGGCCGATTGGAGGATGGGGGCTGTGAGGGTGGGGAGACCTACTTTGGAAAGCTCTGTGAGGTGGTGGTGTGTGTACTGAGCTGTGAAGGAACAGAAACCTCTGTCCCCGAGAAAGGGAGAGTGTTCCAGGGAGAAGGAACTTGAGTTTGGAAAGAGCTCAGCTTATTCAAGAAACTGAGTGGAAGCAGTGTGGCTAGAACATAGTGAGAGGCCATAGGAAGAAGTGTGGATTTTGTTTTTTATTTAACAAAGATGGGCAAATTATTAATACTTTTTAATCAGCAGAATACTGTGATTTGCTTCATGGTTTGAAAGGTTTTTCTGGCTGTCTGGGGGAGAGTAGGTGGGAAAGGAACGAGTGGAAGTGACTTGGAGTGGAGGCAGTGAGGGGTGGAAAGGTGAGAGAGTTGAGATATACATAGGAGATAGAAATGCCAGGGCTTGCTCATAGATTGGATGGCATCATACTCTGCTTGGCACAGGGCCAACCGCATCTCGCGTATCTATATTCAGTCTTGATTATAGAGACTTAGATGTGAAATCACAGGTCAGTAGAACTGTGTGATAGAAAGGTAAGGTTTAAGTAGTTTGGTTAGACTTGTTTGTAATTTCAATTTTATTTCTTTGCAGGAATGTGTCCTTGGTCTGACTGACAGGTGTCGCTTTTTCATCAATGATAATGAGGTATAAGGGCTTGGTTTGGTGCCTCATCCTCTTCAGTGTTGCTTCCAAGTAATAAAGCTAAATTTCCCCCTTGCCTCTTTTGCCTTGTAGGTTGCTTCAAATATTACATCATTTGCAGTATATGATGAGTTTTTATTGTTGACGACTCATTCTCACACCTGCCAGTGTTTTTGTCTGAGTGATGCTTCATTGAAAAGTAAGTTTTCAGTGTATAAAATAGTCCCTTTTCTAATATCTTTTGTCCTTGGAAGTCTTGATGACTTTCAAGTTCTTCACCTACTTTGGCTTTTGACCCTGGAGTCCTAGACTGGAGAAAACCATTAGAGTTCAATTACTTCGTCCCTAATCGCAGCACAATATCTCAGTTAAATCATTCTACACCAGTTAGCAAAGACTTCCCGAGAAGGAAGACTTGCCTTGAGCAGAATATTCTAAAGTTAAACAAAAATCATTCAGGAAATTTTATTATGTAACTAATTTAATGTTTTACTTTGAGTTACCAGTAAATACCAAACAGGCAGTATGCTCTGACTTCTTTGTGACCTTCCTTTTCTCACTGTGGCCTCCCTCCCTTGTACCCGCTGAAGGACTCCATCTTGTGCTTTGTAGGAAATTGGCTCCGTTTTTTTCAATTCCATGCCCACCTATCCCTCCCACCCCCCACTCTGTGTGTGTATGTGTTTTCCTTATTCTGAAAATCCCCACTTACTTTCTTTGCTTCTAGCTTGGAAATGGAATCATTCACTGGTATGATTACAGTGCTAAGAAAGAGAGAAGCTGCCCAATCTCCCCATGTTTTCCAAGACAGTTGATAAGTTGTGTGTGTGAATATGCATGAAAGCTCTGTAAGAGGGCAAGTTCGAGGAAAGAGACTGTTTATCAGAAAGGCTAAAGGTCTGGGAGAGCAAAGGAGCCTGGTTAACTGCTGTCTTCTATTTCGGATAACGTGTGGTCTCAGCTGCAGTCAGTGGACAGTGGCTTGTCACCACAGTCGTTCCTAAGGCTCAGCCAGTGGTGTCTTTAGCATTACAGGCAGGTCTGAGCAGCATCCATGCGTCCAATGGGGAGACTCTGCGGATGGTGGAGAGGGGTTCGCGCATTGTCACTGTTGTGCCCCAGGACACAAAGCTGGTATTACAGGTAAGCTGATTTTTCAGGCTATGTTTCTGGTTGTCATTGGGCAGTCAATACCAAACAATTCTTGCAGAGTATATTTTAGGTTCTCTTATCATTTGCAATAATTTGTTCTAAGTCTTTCCTTACTAGGTTCTCTGTTAGCTTTATACAAAGGAGTGTTCATATACAGGCTCTGTCCAGTAAGGCTAATAGGGAAGCTTTTCCGGAAAGTCAAAATAAATATTGAGCACAATTAGATTCTGCTAAAAGTATGCTCATTTTACTGTGTGTGGTAGTTCACTATGAAGTTAGGTAAAGCTGTGTATCCTGGACATTTCAATGTTTTCTGTTGAATTAAACACTTTATTATTTTGATTTATTTATTTTAAGATGCCAAGGGGAAACTTAGAAGTTGTTCATCATCGAGCTCTGGTTTTAGCTCAGATTCGGAAGTGGTTGGACAAGTAAGTACCATGTATAGGACTAGTTAGCTTGTTATGACTTATGTGTGACAACAATAAATATCCTTTTAAAAGTTTTAAAACGAGAAGTCTGAAAAACCTTCGTTGCAGATGTTGTCAGTCAGATTCTCAGAGGCTTTTTTTCTTTTCACACTGTGATTTTAAAACCATGTGGTATAATAGACATTTCTAGCAGAAAGAATCATGAAGCTCATTGTGTAAGTCAGGGCTTCCTCGCCTAAGGGCATCTGATGGGCTTCCGATGGCCTGTAAGCCCGGGGCACTGTGCACCAAGCAGTGTCTGTGTATTTTTCCAGGCAGAAGGCCCAAGGCTTTCAGATTACAGGGGGGCCTAGGACCCAAAGTGCCTGAGCACTGTTAGGAGAGAAATGATCCATTGTCTGACTGTATGGGGGAAACTTTATATTATTTTGTTAAAAAAGACAGTAGGCCTAAGTACCATGGTGATTTTCTTTCGTGTGTCTGTGAGGATGTAGTCCTCAGTCTGCCATGATGACTAAATCATTCCTTTTAAATGAATGTGGTAGCTGATATTTTTATTCTGTGATTTCAGAGTGGAAATCCATTGGCACTTGGGCTGTAATCTAATTAGAACTGGTGTGTGTCATAATGAAAATGTGCTGGGTCCAGGGCGCTTAGTTTTTGTGAAATGCCTTTTCTGTCCATTCTCTTCATAGGCTTATGTTTAAAGAAGCATTTGAATGCATGAGGAAACTGAGAATTAATCTCAATCTGATTTATGATCATAACCCTAAGGTAACTTTCTCACTCTGCTGTTTACCCTAGCTTACTTTAGACTTGAACTAATGTGATCTGAACTAAAATGTTTTGTCCTTTTTTTTTTTTGGGTAGGTGTTTCTTGAAAATGTGGAGGCCTTCATAAAACAGATAGATTCTGTAAATCATATTAATTTGTTTTTCACAGAATTGAAGTAAGTATTTTGAATAATTTGTGAGTATCATACTCATCATTTTCTGTCTTCTAGTTAAGGAAATCAAATAGATAGATAGCTAGAGGAGAAAATTAGTGTTTAGTATTTTCTTTATCACTGTGACTCTTAAATGTTATATGTATTGGATTTTTGCTCTTTTTCCTTCTTAAAAACAGTCTATTTAAAACTAAGACTTTAAAGTATGTAGGTCAGAATTATTTGACTTTATTTTTAGGTGGACGTATAAATATTTGTTTTTCTTAAGTGTTAGTTTAAAATAAAATCGTGTCTTTTTACATCTGCATTGACTTTTTCTCCAACTTGTTAATGAGAAATTTTAAACATAAAAAAAGTTAAGATAGTTGTCAAATGAACATTCTGTACCTCCATCTAGATTCTAGAATTCATACTTTTCTATGTTTGCTTTATCACTATTTACCATCTGTCCATTCATCATCTATTTTTAGACACATTTCAAGGTAATTATAGACATCATTCCACCTTTGTCTCTCAATATTTCACTTTGTATAGCATTATCTAGAGTGCATTACTTCTGTATGTAGTCCCCTCCGCAGGTCATATTTGTAGTAAGGCACAGATCAATAAGTGTACCATTCAGTGAGTTTTGACAAATGTATACTTCCGTGTAACCTGAACCCCTACAGAGAGAACATTTCAGTCCCTTCTCAGTTCCTGAGTTTTACACCATCAGTTTTGCATGTTCAGGAACTTTATAAATGGGTTCATAGAGTATTTACTTCTCTGTGTAAATAAAGCTTCTTTCCTTTGGTGTATATTATCTTGAGATTTGGCCATTTTGTGCATGTACAAATTCATCTTCCCACTCAAGAGGACGCCGTGTATACATATACACAGTTTGTTTATTCATTCCTCTGTTGGTGGACACCTGGACTGTACCTAGTTCGTGCTGTCTGGATAAAACATCTATCAATATTACTGCACAATCTTTTGTGGATATGCTTTCATTTCTCAATAATTTCTCCATTCTTTACCTTATATGAGTATTTTTATAATTAAACTGTTTTCCAAAAGCTGTTATTTATTATCTCATCAGCAACCTGGATTTATATGAGTAGTTTGAGAAGCAGGGACACATGTTCAGTTAGTGACCTTTTAATACACTTGTTCTTAGGGAAGAAGATGTCACAACGACCATGTACCCTCCACCCATTCCTGGCCCTGTCACGCGGTCCAGGGATCCCGAGGGAAGTAAAGTAGACCTTATCTGCGATGCCATGCGAGCTGCCATGGAGAGCATTGATCCTCACAAGTATGTGTGCTAGCATTAGCTAGCATCTTGTGAATAACAGAAGCATGTAGTTGTCCTTCTCTGTTCATCCTTCTCATTCTGGTGGTGGTCTTCACTTCCTACCTCAGGTACTGCCTGTCGATCCTCACCTCGCATGTGAAGAAAACAACCCCAGAACTGGAAGCTGTGCTGCAGAAGGTACACGAGCTTCAAGGTAGAGACCCATTGGCACAGAGAGGGTTTAACGGAGCCTCAATTGTCAGCAGCCTCCAGTCTCAGGAGAGCTGACCAGGACCAGTGCCACAGCACAGATTTCACATGTGGCTTTGGGTTGCCATTTTGAGATCTGTGTCATTCTGTTGAGCACTGGCCTACAAAGGCATGTAGAAAAAAGTCAGAAGTATCTGTCTGTTAGAGAATTTGATATTTTGTCTCTTTGGCTATATTGCTAGGTATTTGGGTTTTTCCCCAGATGGTTTTGTTCTGTTTTGTTTTCTGACACCCTGACAGGAAATGCTCCCCCTGTTCCTGATGGTGTGAGTGCTGAAGAGGCCCTGAAGTATTTGCTACTGCTGGTAGATGTGAATGAATTATATGATCATTCTCTTGGGACCTATGACTTTGATTTGGTCCTCATGGTAGCTGAGAAGTCACAGAAGGTATGTGGAGTTGCCGCTTTGCCATCTTTTTGGTTCTCGTGTATGTAATCGTGGTAGCAGGAATCCTCTCCTGATAGTGCAGTGTTCTGCCTGATGTGGTCCTGGAGGCAGATCTGCGAGCCTCGGCCCATGCTTCTAAGCACTGTTCTCGATCACAGTTCTGTACTTATCAAAGTGTTTTGATTGCTAGGTTGAGCAAGTGAAATACAATTATATTATTTTTAAGATTATGGGCATATGTGTGAACAAATTCTTTTTTTTAATCCTCACCCGAGGACATTTTTGCATTCATCTTCAGGTAGAGCAGGAGGGACAGATGGAGGAAGAGAGAGAGAGAGAAACATCGATGTGAGAGAGACACATCAAGTGGCTGCCACCCACATGACCCCAACTGGGGCCGGGGACAAACTGCAACCGAGGTACGTGCCGTTAGTGGGAACTGAACCCAGGACTCTCTGCTCCGCTGAGCCAAACCGGCCAGGGCAACAAATTCTGTTATAAAGGAAATACAACAAATAATTCATCTTTCAATTCAGATCTCTGTCTTGTAGCTCATTTTTCCAGTGGAAAGTAGGACGTGGAGAATAGAAAGGTTCGGGCCGCTTGTCCCACCTTAGCATGCTGCAGTCAAAAAGTTTTACTCCCCTGGTCTACACATTTTTTATCTATTTTGCAGCCTCTGTTTCATCCCCTACCATTTCTTCCTTTGGTCTTGCCAGGGTGATCTTTCCAAAAAGGAATTTTTGATCCTTCATTCCTCTGTTTAAAATCCTGTATGGTCCCCACTGCCCCAGGATGAAGTTCAAAAGCCATAATACTACTTAACCCTCTCCGTGATCTGTTCCCTGTGTATCTCTGTTCTCATCCCTTCACATTGTCCCTTTTTCTCTGCCCACGAGGAAAGCAGTGCTTTTGTTGCCTCAGCCACCATGTACCTTTGCAGATAACATGGCTTCTGCCTTCCCTGGGCAGGTGGGCCCTGCCACTCTCAACCTCCCCATTCACCTGGCTAACTCACACTCATCTTGGTCAAAGGATGCCAAGGTGGCATCTTCCCAGCAAGCCATTCTTTTCCTTTTTTGGTGCCTTGACCAGGGATGAAACCTACAATCCCGGTTCCTCAGGATGATGCTCCAGCCAGCTGAGCTACTGCCCAGCCAGGGCTCCCAGTAAGCCGTTCTTGCCTCCCTGCCCACCGCCCACAGACTGGAGGAGATTGTCCACATGTGCTTTCACTGCACCCAGTGCCTACCCCGGCATACCAGTCTGTCTCCTCTCCTAGACTGTACCTTTCCTGAGGTTAAGGGTTATGTTGCTTTATTTGTACATAACAGATTCTTACTAAATGTTTGTTGATTGAATGTTTTGGCCTGTAGTTATCTTCTACATGACATGCATGAACATTTGATTATTTACTCTTTTGGTTTTTTTTCTTATCTTGTTCTCATGTGTATTCATCCTGTCTGCCAGTGAAATTGAGTTAAGAACAGGAAGCATCTCTTCTTCAGGAAGAAAACAGTTTGCTTACGGGGCGTGGCACAGAGCTGGAGATGATCAGTGCCAATAAAAACTTGGTTGGCAGGGCCTCAGAGTTTTGTGTCCAACTCAGTATCATTTTGCTTTTGCAAATGGAGGGCTTGAAATGTCATGGAAACAGCTCTAAGCGCAGTGCCTTGCCCTTTAGGAGAAACTTGGACACATTTGTTGAGTATCTTATAGATTGGAACATTGTTTCCTCATTAGCCTATGAAATAAGTGGCTATTGTGAGACTTAGGTGAGAGGTAGTCATTATTCCTAATGGAAACTAATCACACCCATATGTTAAAGCATTTTCATCAAAAGTTTGTTATGTAGTTTGACTTTTATATGTTATATAAAAAATTATTAATATGGTACCTATTCTTAAAATTATGTAGCTTTGGACTTACTGCTATAATTATTCTATATTTATTTTTATAAGTAATTATAATCACAAGCAATAAAGTTCTCCTATTTATGATTTTTTTTAAGGACCCAAAAGAATATCTTCCATTTCTTAATACACTTAAGAAAATGGAAACTAATTATCAGCGGTTCACCATAGACAAGTATTTGAAACGGTATGAAAAAGCCATTGGCCACCTCAGCAGATGTGGTAAGTATGAGCATTAGTATGTTTATTTCCGCTTCAAATTTTCTTTGGAACTAGCTAAAGTATAACTTAAAAAAAAGTGTTGGTTTAGACATAGACTGATTCCAATTTCCATTCCTGAAATCTTTAACAGTTACATATGTGCACCTTATTTTATATATTCTGAGAAGCTGAGGGAAAAGCAAGTGTCTTTTAAAAACTGAGGAGCTCCACAGATAAGAACATAGAGTAGATCCTTTCTGGGTTAAGAATGATCACCTCCTCAATTCACTTCAGTGTTTCAGAATCAAACTTGGTAGATAGTTCAGTCTTCCCATGGTGTTTGCAAACACCTGAGGGAAACCAGGCTTGTCCGGAGCGAGATGTCCACCAGCCATGCCCTGAAAGCCAGTCTTAATTGTCGGTGACGAGTGGAACAAGCGGGGCACCGGGGCTCTGCTCCACCCCTGTGCCTGACCCGGGCTGCAGCCTCTGGTTTCAGCAGTTTCAGTCTTTGCTGAGGGCTGGGACAGGCACAAGGAAGAGTCACCTGGGGTGCTTGCTAAGCATGCAGCTTCTGGCTTCCTTGGAGAATCTGATTCAGTTGGGCTGGGCAGTACTCGGGTGTGTGTATGTGTAATAAGCTCCCCCAGTGATTCTTATTAAGCAGGTTGAGCAAACTGGGCTGGATGGTCATTCATCAGGGGTAGAATAAAAAATTTTTTTGTAAGTAGAACTCTGATTTCAATCAGTGCTTCTAATACCTCAGAATCTGCAGTGGTATTCATTAAAATTCAAATTCCTGGATACCGCTCTCCAGATCTCTGATTATTCAGGTCTTGAAAAGGTCCCTTGTTGATTTTGTTTGGGGACTGTTAGTTAAAAATTAAATCCTTTCCAAAGTCTTAAGCTTGTGTGTGTATGAATCTTATTTCTGCAGGATCGGAGTACTTCCCTGAATGCTTAAACTTAATAAAAGATAAGAACTTGTATAACGAAGCTCTGAAGTTATATCCACCCAGCTCCCAGCAGTACAAGGTGTGTGGTGTACGAAACGAGGCTCTCCTGGTTTTGCTTTGTGCCTTAGTTGGAAAGGGGCGAGGGTCCTGAGTCCAAAACACTGTCCTTGGTTTCAAGGTACACCTTCAGACAAATTAGCCTCACCTTGAACTTCTTATCTGGGACAGTGGCTCTGGCCTGTTCCTCTTCAGAGGAACCTGCTCAGGCCAGAAACCTAGGCATTGTCCCAGGTTCCTCTTGGGGAATGCCCACGGCAGCTTCCACATGGGGCTCCCTGCCTCCACCCCACTTGTGCACAGCCCTGCCTCACTGCCACATAACTGATCATCCTGCAAAGTGCAGATTATTCTCATTCATTTCAGGATAAAGGGATAACATTTGGTGTGTTTGTTTAAACAAACATCTATTTAGCTTTTCTTATATGTCACATACTTTGCTTATAAGCATATTACATAATTCTTTTAAAAACATGATAGATAGTGTGCACAATTTAACAGATGAGGAAACAACTTGCCTAAGGACCTGGGGCTGTGACGCAGCTGACCTGGGATCTGGAGCCCATGCTGTTAACAGCTACTCACTGTGCTGTCGTCTCCGCCACTTTCCGTTCATCTGCAGATTGCACACGTCTTTCTGTGATCTGGGCCCTGGCTGCCTCTTTAGCCTCAGCTGCCTCGCCAGCCCTCTACCGCCCCTTGCTTTAGCCCCACCTGTCCTTCAAGACACTCGGCACCTCTGCCAGAAAGCCCGTCCTGGATGAGGTTGCAAACGCTGACCTCCCAACTACCTTGCTCTTAACTTGGTGGTGGCATTTGTCAAGCTGCTGATTTGTCTCTCCCACCAGGCAGTGGATTTCCTAAGGGCTGAGATCCATGTTATATTCCTTGCTCTATCCCTGCCCAACGTGAGCCTGGGGATAGAGAATTTGGCCAATGGCTGCCTCTGCTCTCATCTCATTGTTCCTCTCCCTGTGCTCGCTCTGCTTCAGTCGCACCAGGTCTCCTGCGTGTTCCTCCCTGTGTATTCCATACAGTTCCTGCCGATGGCCACCGTGCCTCCTGTGCTCTCGGCCTGGAGCGCTGTCCCCAGCTCTTCACATGGCTTGTTCTGCCCGCTCCCTGGGCCGTTACCACTATAAATCCTTTCTCTGTTGCCACAAGAGCAGGAGCTTGGTGGTGGTTCTTGTTATTGTTTGGTTTTTTTGCTTGTTTGTTTTTATTTTTGGCATTGCAGTACCATTCTCACTGTCCTGAATAGCACCCAGTAATTATTTGTTGAGTGAATAAATGGCACATCCTCGGTAAGGTTTTTTTTTTTCTTTCTTTTAGTGGGAGGGAGAGGCAGGAAGAGAGAGAGAGAAACATCAACGTGAAAGGGACACATCGAGTGGCTGCCTCCTGCACGACCCAACCAGGGCCGGGGACAAACTGCAACTGAGGTACATGCCCCCAGCGGGAACCGAACCCGGGTCTCTCTGGACTGCAGGCCGACACTCTAACCACTGAGCCAAACTGGCCAGGGCCTCAGTAAGGTTTTAAATGGAAGGAAGAGTGATTGAATTCACTGACCGACCACAGGATTTTCCTAAGTAATTCAAGAGTTTCAAGTGGAGTAACTAAGGCAGCTTGCAGTGGAGATTTAAAAATGATGGACACCTTTCCTCACCAACCCTGTATCTCTTGCCACAGGATATCAGCATTGCTTACGGGGAACACCTGATGCAGGAGCACCTCTATGAGCCAGCGGGACTGGTGTTTGCCCGCTGTGGAGCCCACCAAAAAGCTCTTGATGCCTTTCTCGCTGCTGGCAGCTGGCAGCAAGCTCTCTGTATGGCAGCCCAGCTTCACTTGAACAAAGACCAGCTGGCTGCCCTTGGCAGAGCTCTGGCAGGTAACCACTGTCATGTAGGTTCTCCACAGTGAGAATTTCTCCAGAGGTTTTCTGTTTCTTTTTGTTGTTTTATTTGGCAGTTTTGCAAAGAAATGTAGGGCAGCATACCTTGAGGCAGTCTCATACTCCATCAAATGTACTTTGGAATGGTTTCCTAAGCAGAGGAAAGGTTGAACTGCTGCAGCTGGAGTCCTAAGATGCAGCGGTGTAATGAAGAAAGCAGTTTATTTCTCTCCCATCTGACAAGTCCTTCCATTGTGCAGCTCTGCCACCTCCTGGGCAGAGAGCTGTCACTGGGTTAATCTTCTCATCTGCATTCCATTCCTGGGGGAGGGGAGACTCCAAAGTCGTGGGCCAACACTGAAGTTGGAAATGACCTAGAAACTACACTATCACTTCTCCATCTCATTCACCAAAACTAATAGTATGTGGCCACACCTGGTGGAGTGTGACAAGGTAGCAGTGTGCCCTACATGAAGGGGAACTTGAATTTTGAGGTGAGTCCATTCAGGTATAGACAGTAGGTCGTTGGAAACCATAATAGCAGTTTTCAGAAATGAGGTAAGAGAAGAGGCCAAATGTATAAGCATTTGTAGTTTAGAAACAAAGGCAGTTTAGGTGTTTCAGGGTCTAAGGATTGGTCAGTAGAGGCGAGTCTGCACCAGCCTGTTTTCTTAGAGCAGAGGAAAGGTTAAGGTCTGCCCGTGAGCAGAGATGAGTGGGGGTCTGCCCCTCACCTGTGCTTGAAGTGAGCGATTCACCGGCATGTTTTCCCTTACTCTTTCAGGAGACTTGTAAATATTATTTCTTTATTAATTATCTCTAAGAAAAAAAAGCATTCCTGAAAAAATTCCACATCATATCTTATTAAATATATGTACATATTCTCCTTAGTTATTTGAATTACTCTTTTCCTTGGGATTATAAAAATGTGTAAAGTTATTGCTTTTCTTTTTCTGGTATTTTTTGGTTATTAGATCTGTATGTAGACTCTCAGTAAGCCCTCCCAATTTCCCAGCTGAACTCTCCAAGTTTGAGAATTTTTTACCCTAGGCCTTTCAGTTATTCATTCTGGCTCCATTGTTACTTCTGCTTTAGAAACCGGCGTTATTGGTAGTTTATGCCTTCTGGCTCTATGATCTGTGATCGTTTTTTATATTCTTTACAACTGTTAGGTTGCTATTTGCCTTATGATGGAGTACCCCAGTTCTCCCAGATGTTTAGCCGGAAATGGCGGGGAGGCAGTGGTCAGAGATATTTGAGAAATGTTACAGCTGGAGACACTTCATGTGCACATTAACATAGTTAATTTACATAAGCCAGCAAAAGAAAAGACAGCTGTTTAAATAGTGTGGAGGTTACTCTGTTCTTGTGTGTGATAATGTGGCCTAGAGTTAGCAGGACATGGGAGGCATGAATCTGCCAGCCCCTTAGCCTCAGGTTCGGTGTGCCTCTCGTAGTGTGATTATCTCAGCTGGGCTGGCTGAGTATGATCTGAGGATCTAAAACACTTCATGACCCCAAACACGAACCAGTGGTCTCCACCTAGTACTTAACCAAGCAAACGGCAGTCTTCCTATTAGGAAAATGGATTAGTGAGATGCTGGGTCAATTTTCCATATGCATGACTTTGTAAGCATTTTTCATGGCTAATTTTGACTAAACATGGTTTTCATATCTCATGCTAAATTTAGATGGCAACCACCATTCAAGATAGACTCCATGGTTTTCCTGCCTCTTTCCCTTAAATAAATTCACAGAGTACATAGTTTGATACATGAGACATGTTAATGAAACACACTTCAGCGGAAGAATCTGTTAGCTTTGTTTTACCCACCCAGTGCTTCCCAAACTTACTTGATCTGAGAATGGTTTTCAGTACTTCTTTCACTGTCCTCTGAAGCAGTCAGCACTTTTGACACTGCTGTTTTAAAGCAGATCGATTTGAATGTGTACTCTGCAGAGCTCAGTCTCCTATTTGTAAGAGACCGTTTTTACTTAAGTAGTACTACCAAAAACATTTCAGCTTGCGTTTTGGTAAAACTGTTGTTCTTAGCAAGCCAACTGTGCTCAAGTGCTTCTTGTTGTCTTTGCAGGAAAGCTAGTTGAGCAGAGGAAGCACAGGGAGGCGGCCACAGTTTTGGAACAGTATGCCCAGGTAAGCTCAGCTCCTGCCTTCTGAAACGCCTTCATTAACAAGCAAGGACTTCCTCAGTGTATCTTATGAATCATGAACATTAAAAGAACTATGAGTAGGCCCTGGCCAGGTAGCTCAGTTGGTTGGAGAGTCACCCCAATACACCAGTGTTGTGGGTTCCATCCCCAGTCAGGGCACATACAAGAATCAACCATTGAATGCATAAATAAGTGGAGCAACAGATCGATCGACCTCTCTCTCTTTCTCTTTCTCTCATTCTCTTCCTTTCTCTCTAAAATCAATCAAAAATTTTTTTAATGTAAAAAAACACACAAAACTGTGGGTAATTAGGAGGTTCAGAGATAGTTTGTCCTACAATCTTCCATCTTGCTGACTTGACTTGGAAATCTGAATTCAGTGTCTGTGTAATTTCCGAGAGGTAGGACACCAGAGAGCTCTTGCTATAATATGTGCTAGTGGTTTGACCTTGGTAGAAAGTACTAAGTTAAATCTCAAGGAAGTCATACTTTATGGTAACTTGCCAAAGTAGAAACAGTGGGAAGGGACCGTTCTAAAGCAAGGTGATTGAACTTTAAATACTTTTTTGGCTTTTAAACTCATTCTCTTTGTTGGAAATGTTTTTTACCTCAAGTAGGTTGATGGATTCTAATTTTTTCAGAAGATTGTAAAGATAAGTACTTATATCAGCTTTTGATAAATTATATTATCTATTGTGAAAATAATGAAATTACGCACTGATACTGGCCACAGACTAACAGGACCCACGCATACAGTTGACGTCAGAGATGATTGCCTCTAAAGTTTTGGGACTTTGATGAGATAGTGTTTTTACAGGTGTTACTAGTGGGCACATTTGCGTAACATAATCGAGCTTTTAAAATTTTCAGTGTCTTTTATTTAATAAGGGTGAGTAAAAGAAGATAACTCAAATGTCCTATCATTAGATCCTGGACAGAAAATGTGTTGGGTGATTGGCTGAAAACAGCAATGAGTAAAATATGCATACTGCAGCAGGAGAAGAGGAAGACCAAGTGGGAGGCGGATTGGCTCCCTAAAAGAAGCCGTAGGCGTGAGTCTGCAGGGGCTGAGCAGGGCTGTTCAGGACAGGACACTGGCCCTCACTCATTCATGGGTCTGCTAGGAGCTGGAGCCGACTCATGAGCACGTACAACAAACAGGAAAGAGGTTGGAGTAGAAAGATACACCACCTAGGAGTGTAATTGCTTGGATAAGATGTCACCATTTTTTCTTTGTAAATGAAGATTAGTTCATATATACACTTAATTTATAATTTATATATCTTTAATTAGGCTGTCATTTACATACAGTAAAATTTACCAATTTTAAATTAACAATTGGATTAGTTTTGACAAATCTTTACAGTTGTGTAACCACCATTACAGTCACGATATAGAACATTTCTCACACCCCAAAAAGTTCCCTAGTTCCCCTTTTGTGGTCAGTCTTCTCCCCCCACTTTCAGCCCCTATTCACCACTAATGTGCTTTCTGTCATTAATTCTGTTTTTCCTAGAATTTCATATAAATAGAACCATCTGGTGTGTGGTCTTTTTGGCTTTCTTCACTCGCATAATGCTTTTAATTTTTAACATTTCTTTTGATTCTTAAAATTTCCATCTCTCTGTTTACATGACCCATCTGCTCTTGCATTGGTCTTCTTATTCCATTAGAGCCCTTAGCATATTAATCATACTCATTTTAAATCCCCCAGCCTCATATTCCAGTGTCCCTGCCATATCTTAGTCTGGTTATGATGCTCGCTCTGGCTCATCAGACTGTTTTTTGTATTTTATGTCTTGTAATCTTTTGTTGAAAACTTGATATGATGTACTGGATAAAAGGAAGTTCAAGCCCTGGCCGGTTTGGCTCAGCGGTTAGAGCGTCGGCCTGTGGTCCAGAGAGACCCGGGTTCGGTTCCCGCTAAGGGCGCGTACCTCGGTTGCAGTTTGTCCCTGGCCCCTGGTGGGTCGTGCGGGAGGCAGCCACTCGATGTGTCCCTTTCACATAGATGTTTCTCTCTCTCTTTCTCTCTCTCTCTCTCTCCCTCTCTCTCCTTCCCCACTCTATCTGACCAAAAAGTGGAAAAATGTCCTCAGGTGAGGATAAAAAAAAAAGGAAGTTCAATAAATAGGCTGTTAGTGACATGGTGATAAGGTGTGGGGGCAGGAGAAGCTTTCTAGAGTCCTGTGGTAGGTCTCAGTCTTTTAATGAGCCTGTGCCCCTGCACTGTGACCTTCCCCATGCTTCTCAGTCCCCCAAGCCCCCAGGGTAGAACAGTGGGCTGGAAGGGAGCTGTAATTGGGTATTTCCCTTCCCCCACATAGGTGAGGCCTGATAAAACCACTTTGGTTAGGCTCTGGCAAAATAGTTTCTTTAGAGAGCAGGCCTATAAAGAAGAACAGCTTGCTTTGGGTATATTTTTAAATGGCTACGTTTCCCTCCCCCTGCTGGAAACTGGGAGTTCCCTCTGATAGTCACTGTGAGAATCTGGTAGAGCTCCTGGGGTAAAACCTCACAAAAGTGTAGGAGCCTTTGCAAGTCTGGGCCCCATCGAGTTTTTAACTCTCAGCCTTACCCACAGTGAGCCTCCAGCTATTTGTCCATTGCAGTTTAGGTGTTTCCTACCCCAGCACTGATTCCGGTAGAGATTTCTGTTTGTGGGTTTCTGCTCTGCTAAGTTGTAGCTCTGTATCCGCTTCTCTGTTCCTCCATTTTGGGGGGCAGCGGTTTGCCCTGTGACCTCAGTTCTCTGACGGATCTAAGAAGAGTTGATGATTTTCAGTTTCTTGAGCTTTTTACTTGTCGGGATAGAGTAATGACTTCCAGGTTCCTTACATGCTGAACCGGAAACTGGAAGTCATAGAACGCTTTTGAGATTCATCCATATTGTAGTGTGTATCAATGTATTCTTTTTTATTTTGTTGAATAGTATTCCATTGTGTGAATATATCACAGTTAGTCAAAAAAATGGAAAGCAAGAGTTGGCATTGATGTGGAGAAACAGCGACCCTTGTACGTTGCTGGTGGGGATGCAAAAGGGTGCAGCCACTATGGAAAACGGTTTTGTGGTTCCTGAAAAAGTTAAACATAGAATTACCATTTGACCCAGCAGTTTCACTCCTAAGTATATATGAAGAGAAATGGAGACGTGTCCACAAAGAAATTTGTATACATATTAGCAGCATTATAATAGTCAAAAGGTGGAAACAACTCAAATTGTCCACCAGTGACAGATGAATGGATAAATAAATTGTGACACACACACACACACACACACACACACACAAAGGGATATTATTTAGTCATAAAAAGGAACAAAAAACTGATACATGCTACAACTTGGATGAATCTTGGAAACATGCTACGTGAAAGAAGCTGAACACAAATGTCACCTATTGTGTGGTTCCTGTTACATGCTCTGTGTAGACCAGACAAATCCAGAGAAACAAGAAGTGGACTAGAGGTTACCAAGGAATGGGGGAGTGGAAAATGGGGACAGATTACTTAATGGGTATGGAGTATTTTTTATGGGGTGATAATATTTTTGTGGTTATACAATATTGTGAATACTGTAAATATTAAACTGTACACTTTAAAATGATTAATTGCATGTTATGTGATTTTCACCTAACACACACACACACACACACACACACACACATAGGTCAAACAATACACATCCTACGGTGTCCCTCTGTGGACCTGTGATGTGGGCCTGTTAGTGTGGCATGTGCCAGATGCTGCGTCAGGGTCTGGGAAGAACATTTCTTTTTATCTTTTTAATTAAAATAACTTATTTAAGATAGTATATATGTATTATAGATTGTTTAAGGTGCAAATACAAGAAAATGAAATACCTTATTTCTACCTGTCAGAGATTGCTATGGTTAGCACCTCCTGTTTCATTCTAAGAGTATGCAGAGCACAGGTTCGTTCTCTCCCTCCCTCTCTCTGTCTGTCTCTCTCTCTCTATATATATATATGTAATATAATATAATATAATATAATATAATATAATATAATATAATATAATATAATACAATATACACGTATTTTTAACCAAAATGGATTTACACTGTGCTGTGCTATTTGCAAATTTGCTCAATTGTTTGGTTATGATCTTTATATTTCCATGTTAACAAATTTTACTTTGTCTAATAATTAAAATTCAAGTTCCTTCAATGATTCCAAAATTGTACACAGTGGATTGATTCAAATTAGATTTCAATCTAGGTCCATTTGTTACCTCTTGTATCTTATGTCCTTAAATCTCTTTTAATGTAATGGGTGCACCTTACCTTCCTCTTTATGACAGTGACTACTTGAGGGAACCCAGTCAGTTGTCTTATATATTTCATCTTTTTGAGATGTGTTTTGTTTTGTATGATTTATAAATTCACGAATTCAAAATAAATATACTGGGGTACAGGATCAAATTTTTTGCTGTTAATAGTACAAGCATCAAAAACATTTGAAGACCTTAGGGAGTTTATTACACTTACTTTTCAGTTTTCTGTAGAAGTTTTTAAAAATAAAACAGAAAAAATAAACATTAAAAGAGCAAAAAAGAAATAGATTACTATTCTAGTGTTTTCAAAGTGTGGATTTGTTAATTCGGGAGCCCACTTAAACCTGCTGAATCAAACCTGGTGGTGAAGCTGGGGAAATGGGCTTTTTTTTTTTAAATCCTCACCTGAGGGTTGTTTTTTGTTGTTTTTTTTGTTGTTGTTGTTGATCCTTACCCAAAGATATTTTTCCATTGATGTTTAGATAGAGTGGAAGGGAGGGAGGGAGAGAGAGAGAGAGAAACATCGATATGAGAGAGACACATTGATTGGTTGCCTTCTGCACGACCCTGATCTGGGCCAGGGATCGAACCCGAAACCCAGGTATGTGCCCTTCACCAGAAATCAAACCCGTGATCCTTTGGTCTGTAGACTAACACTCTTAACTGTTGAGCCAAACCATCCAGGGCTGAGGGTGTATTTTTTAAAATTAATTTTACAGAGAGAGAGAAAAAAACATTGATCAATTGCCTCCCATACAGACCCCGACCAGGGATTGAACCCGCAACCTAGGTATGTGCTCTGACCCAGAATCGAACCTGCAACCTTTTTGGTGCATGGAATTACTCTCCAACCGAGCCCCCAGCCAGGGCAAAATGGACATATTTTACAGACCTGTCTGGTGGTTTTGATGCTCAGGAAAGTGGAGACATGATACTTACCATACATATGTTCTTTATTATTTGCAGAATGCACACCCTCCCTTTTCTTTTGGATCAGTATTTATTGGGCATGTACTCTAGGCCAGGCACGATGCTGGAACTGGGACTGTAAGGGCCAGCTGGGAAGGCAGATAGAGGCATCTGATTGCTTGCTCCGTTAATCTGTTATTTGCCTTGATGCTCCTTTGTCAGGATTATGAAGAAGCTGTGCTCTTGCTGTTAGAAGGAGCTGCCTGGGAAGAAGCTCTGAGACTGGTAAGAGAACTTTTTAAATCCTCCTAGCGTTAGGTGCTAAGCTGAGCGGGAGTGCAGGGGGACAGGGTCAGCTGGAGTCCCTTGCCTTCTGAGCTCGTGAAATGAAATTGTAGTTCAGGTTCCCAGTCTCAAGGATAAGCAGTGATTTGAAACCATTTAAAAAATTTATTCTTGATGTTAGGAATTAGTCGGTCCTCTAAATGTGAAACATTGCTGTTTTCTGCTGAGATGAGTTGCATTTCCATTGGTTGTCTTATAGGAGGTTTGCTCCTCTGACAGATACCCTGGTCACCTGTGAAGTGATCCACTTCCTTCCAGGCATCTTAACTCTCCGGTGACTTGAATTTTTCCTGCCTAAAATTGTCTTTTTTTCCTTTTAGGTTTACAAATATAACAGACTGGATATTATAGAAACCAACATAAAGCCTTCCATTTTAGAAGGTGAGAGTTACATTTAAATAGAATTTCTCATTTGGAAGTACACAGACGGGGAGGGTGAAGTGGCAAAGTGCTCCCTGTGTTATTGCATCTGGGACTCGTGTTAAATGGAGTCAGTCAGAATTCTCCACTGGTGTGATGCTTAATTCTGACCAGGGTTTTTAATATGCTAACCAGTTAAATGGTAGCACATAAAATATTTGAAGGTTAAAAAGCTGTGATAAGATAGGATTAAGAATTTTGCATTTGGAAATAGTTGCTAACTTGAAAGGAGTAGTATTATATCAGTACACAGTTTTCTACATTTAATAATTATATTGTGTTTATATTAGACAATATATTCTTAGGAGAGAAATGCTGAAGTATCGAGGGATCATATCTGCAACTTAGTCTCAAAGGTTCTACAGAAATAATAGCGAAGGAGAGTGTGTGTAGAAACAGAAGCCAGAAATATGGCAAATGTTAAGAATTGGTAAATCTAGGTTCTGTGTAGGGTGTATGTATGTACATTGAAGTATTGCAACTTTTATGTAGGTTTGGAATTCTTTCAAAATAAAAAATGAAAAGAACCTTTGCAGATGAACTTGATGGTTCTTAGAGAATAGATGAGTGTTATCACTTCTAGAATACTCTGGTGGTCACTGTGACCCCTTACAAGCAAAGCTGAAAAGAATGATATCAGTTTGACTTCTAGAAATCTTTGGGAGTGGAGGGTTGATTTTCAGTTCTGCCGTTTTTAGCAGTCTACCATGTAAGGTCTGGCCTTCCTGACATTAGCATGTATTCACATTCGTACCCTCCCTGCTCCATCCTCCTCCACCCTAATTAGACTGTGGGTGGGTTCTCTCTGTACCATTCACTTTGGGTACCCCTCACCTGGGTGCTGAAAGCATCCTTCCTGGCCCTACAGCAGTCCATTGGCCAGCACTTGCTTAACTTTTCTCCACTGTTGAGAACCTAGAAAAATGCATAAGCCTAACACCTGTGTTGAGGAAGCATTTCAGTGACTTTCCTCCTGTTTCTGTTAATAGCTTCCTGTGCTCTCCTTTCATTTGCCAGTCTTGTTTTGGGCTAGGTATCACGTCTTGTTTAGGTGATTTTGTATGTTTAATGACAGAGAATATTCTAGGATGATGTTGATGAGCTCTAAGATTTGGAATCTCAGTCTCTAGTTCAGCGGTTCTCAACCTGTGGGTCACGACCCCTTTGGGGGTCGAATGACCCTTTCACAGGGGTTGCCTAAGTCAAAACAGTAGCAAAATTAACAGTTATGAAGTAGCAACGAAAATAATTTTATGGTTGAGGGTCACCACAACATGAGGAACTGTATTAAAGGGTCGCGGCATTAGGAAGGTTGAGAACCACTGCTCTAGTTTATTCTCCTAAAATGATGCAGTTTAACCATTAAGACAGAATTTCTGCTTGGGAAACCTAGTAACCTATTTCTTTTTGGTAAATTCCAACTCTTACTCCTCCCGCTCTAGTTTTCTCTCTGTGCTTAAACATCATGCTGAAATTATTTTCCATCTGCACCCTCAGCCCAGAAAAACTATATGGCATTTCTGGACTCTCAGACAGTCTCTTTCAGTCATCATAAAAAACGTTTATTGGTGGTTCGAGAGCTCAAGGAGCAAGCGCAGCGTGTCTACCTGGGTGAGTGCTACATGGAAACGATTGGTGCTGGGGTGGGCGGGGCGGGTGGACAGCAACATCTCTGTCTTAGCTGCTGCTCGTGCCTCCTGCAGCGTGAGGACTGTGTCGTGGGAAGTCTGAGGCCTCTGTGAAAGCCTTTCGGGGCTGTGTGTGTCTGTCTGTGTGTCAGGAGGGCTTGGGAGCAGGACCAAGCACGAATGGGAAGAACCCTGCCAAACCTTCCCCCGCCCCACCCAACCAGAGCGGTTGTCTGCTGTGTTTCACAAAATGAGTCTTCTCATTTCTAAAAGTTCTTTTGCTTGACTAAAAAGAAAGAAAAGACTAAAGAGGTTTGATACTGGTGTACTGGTATATAGTAATAATAACTCTATTTAATATTTTCTCATTTCATTTTGAGATCAACTTTGTAATAATTTTCATCCATCCTTAGATATACCCTGGTTAACTATAACCCACTTACCCCGCTGAAGGTAAACCCACATTACAGGGAGTTTTCATTCCGCATCTGGTTCTTCTTTTCTAGATGATGGGGTGTCCCATGGTCAAGAGTCTGACGTCTTCTCTGAAACCAGCAGTGTCGTGAAGGGCAGTGACACGAGTGGCAGATACTCCCATAGCAACTCCCGGATATCAGCGTACGTGTCACGTTTCCCCATCACACCTCCTGCCCGGGTGCCGGGGAAAGTACGAGTGAGGGTCGGGTTTCCACCAGGACAGCGCGGCAGGAGCCGGAGGACATGCTTCACGGCCACATGGGACTTGTGCAAGGGTTCTCCCAGCACAGCCATAGGTTAGACTTGGTGTGCACATGGGTTCTGCTGTAGCTTCATGGCCCGTGGGCTCAGTTACCCAGTGCCCCCAAGGACCTTACACTGAGTACTCAGTTTATAAACACCTGATTTTATTCATTTAATAAATATTAAGTAACTATAATGGGTGTGCACCGAAATAATAAAAAGATACAAAGAAAAAAGATTTTAGGTTTGTTCAATTGGAAATCAGGATTGGAAGAGGAAATAAATATAAGTCATCACGCTTGTACTCAGTGTAGCACTTTGTAGAAGTATTTATTGAACACCCATGTGCTAGTTGTAGTGGAGGTTACAACGAGAAACTTTTAAGGAGATAGGAGCTGTAAGAGCTCTAGCTTCCTTGGAAGACCAGACTGCACAATGCAGGGTTATGTATTTAAACTGAATTGACCTTGAGGATCTGTGTGAGGTGATCAGAAACGGCAAGAAAGGCACCTGAACTGGGCTTTTCCGAGCTGGGGTGAGCCCGGCCCGAGTGGCTCTGTGGATTGAGCGTCGTCCCATGGACTGAGAGGTACCGGTTGGATTCCTGGTCAGGGCACATGCCCGGGTTGCGGGCTTGATCCCCAGTAGGGGGCGTGCAGGAGGCAGCTGATAGATGTTTCTCTTTCACATCCATGTTTCCAGCTCTCTCTCCCTTCCTCTCTTTCTCTGAAAAATCAATAAAAACATATTAAAAAACAAAACAAAAACAGAGCTGGGGTGAGAGAGCCCCAGACAAAAGAATTGGCATATTAAAGACCTCTGAGGCAGCAAAGGATATTGGATTCATATGTATTTCATCTTATTCAAATTCAGATCTTGTATGTCTATATCTTATTTAAGTTTTATTTTGTTGCCTTTAAAGTTTTAAAAAAAATTTTTTTATTTTTATAAAATTCAAGTTTGATGTTCTGTTCAGTGTTCCAGCTCTTATTATCAGATGTGGCCTCATTTTACTCTGTATTTTAATTAAAGCATCAAGGCCAGGTATTACTTCTTAGGGTTTTCCTTATTCCTGCCTGTAAGACTTGCTTCTCCAAGTTTTATTTTTTTGGTATCACTTTAAACCTCATCATCATTTCTCCCAAATACAGATACCATCTGTAGATGCCTGGTTTCTCAGAAAGTTGGTGGCTAGCAGGTACATTCATTTTTTTAAATCCTCACTGGAGGATATTTTTCCATTTATTTTTAGATAGAGTGGGAGGGGGAGAGAGAAAAAGAGAGAGAGAGAGAGAGATGTGAAAGAGACACATCAACTTGTTCCCTCCCGCACGACCCCAACCAGGGCCGGAGACCGAGCCTTAACCGAGGCATGTGCCCTTGACCAGAATCGAACCCTAGACTCTTTGGTCCGTGGGCTGGTGCTCTAACTGCTGAGCCAAACCGACCAGGGCCAGGTACGTTCATTTTAATGTGTTCAGCACTAGGATAGCCCTTTTAAAATCTAATTTCTAACAGGCGATCGTCTAAGAATCGCCGTAAAGCAGAGCGGAAGAAGCACAGCCTCAAAGAGGGGAACCCCCTGGAGGAGCTGGCCCTTTTGGAGGCCTTGAATGAAGTGGTCCAGGGCACTGAAAAATTGAAAGGTATTTGCTCAGTACTGACTGACGATTGCTGCCCACAGACAGATAGTACATGGACCGCACAGACAGACAGAATTCGGTGCATAATAAAGATACCATTTCCCAACTTGAGAAAGATGAAACCTGTCCGCAGGAAGTGGTATTTTAGGGCACATTCCTGAAATAGCCCTTCCCAGCCAGTAACCTAGAAGCCGTCTGTTGGCATCCATGTACCTGAGCTGGGAGAGCTGATGAGCGCTGAAGCCCAGATACAGGGGTGTGGAGACACTGCTTCGTGCTTGGGGCCTCAGTGTGCTTGTTTTTCCATTTGTAGTAGATCTGTCTAATTTTCCATTTGTAGTAGATCTAATTACTCCAGCCTTTGGGAAGAGGGAAGAAAATGTGGGAGATGGCAACTGGAGTGTGATACTTAATGGTTTTTGTTTGAGAGAGAAACTATGTTATGATTCTAGCTTGGAGCTGGGGACACAGCTTAACACTCCCTCACATTTCTGTTTTCTAGAAGAAATACACTGTATTTTAAAGGTACTCCTTCTCTTTGAGTTTGATGAGCAAGGACGGGAATTACAGAAGGCCTTTGAAGATACTCTACAGCTGATGGAAAGGTCTCTTCCAGAAATTTGGACTCTCAGCCACGAGCATAATTCAGTTACACCTGTAAGTTTTCCTCAAAGACAGAATATGCATTTTCCAATCATTTCACAGGTTTATTACACTCACACAGTCTCTTAAAAGTCGAAGCAAAAGACTTTCCTGTCCTTCAGACATAATATGCCACAGTTAAATGATCTGAGGCTTATGTTTAAGGTGTCATGAAGGTTTTTTATTTGACTACACAGTTACTGTTACACCTTGGCCTAGGTTACGTTTGCTTTTATTTCTCCTCTCTGCATGGAGCAGCTGTCGTGCGGAGGATGGGAAAGTCAGATAGTTGTCCCTGGCCTTCGATGAGGTTGGGGTGGGTAGAGGGAGGTGTTCAGGCTTATGGGTGGTATCCAAGTTCTTTAAAGGAAGCCAGATAACTGCTCTCCTTTTGTTTTATGGAAAATTTTACTTGTGACTTCTGTATTGTTAGGACAAGCCTTGCTAATTATGTTTAAGGGTGTGTGTGTCTCATCAAGAATACAATGTTTTATCATCTATTACGTATACCTCTGCTCAGTCCCTCACAACTCAGGTCTGTTAAGAGTCTGGGTTTGGATCTAGAAAGGCAGTGTATCAGTCAGGGTCTGATAAGGAAAACAAACCCACAGGTGCTCTTTTATCAGGGTGAATTGAATATCTGGAACTGCTTAGACAAGCATTGGAGGACTGAAAGGCAGAGGGGGCACTTGGAGGAGGAACACCGAGGTAGTAACTGTGGGAAGTCACTGCAAGAGCAAAAGGAAGAGTTTGGGATTGTTAGAATTTAGAAGTTCGCAGGCAGGGCCCTGCCGAGCTGGTTCCTGGCCCTCTGAGAAGAGGGTGCCAGCCAGCTGGTACTAGGGCATAATGAGGCTGGTTCTCAAGGTATCGAAATGAACAGAAAGTGGAATGAGCAGCTTCTGATGGCGTACAGCCCTGTACTCCCTCTGGTGTGGAGCCAGCTGACAAGAGCGTGTCTTCTCAGGCCCCTGGCCCCAGCATCCTAGCAGTGTGTAGGAGGGTGGGCTTGGGGCTCGGAGAGGTTGGCAGTCAGCTCACTGGTTACAAACACACAAGTTCACTGGGCCTTGACTCCTCAGTTACAAATGGGGATTATACATCCCCTGCACACCTCATGATATGTTTTGAACGTTAGATAAGAGGATAGATGTAAAAGCATCTTACAAACCATAAAAATAAAAGCAACTAAGAATCATTACCCTCAAAACTACTTGAATTTACTATAATAGGTAGTTCCCAGAAGAAATGTGATCACGTGTAAAACTAGTGATTTCAAAGCTAGCAATTTATAATGCTTCTCCGTGCCCTCCTCTCCCCTCCTCTGTTCAGATCATACTAACTTCTAAGTCACCAACTTTATGAGTCTTTTAGGGAAAATGACCAAGAATATTGTGGTTTTGTTTTAGTTGCTAAAGTATGGTAATGGCATATGTGCAGAATACCATCGGTCACATGACATTGCTGCCCAGGGTGCCACCAAGGGGGCTGCCTGCACGTCACCCTGCAGAACTGAGTGAAGGCAAAGCAGAGGGCCTGGCCTGTGTGCTCTTAGGCTTGTGCAGGTGTAGAATTCCTGTGAAGTCCCTTGTTTACTTTGAACATGTGCAGGATTTTCATTCTATTCCATGGTATGCACCTTTTTATCTTAATATAAAAATTCCCACAAATCTTTGAGTACAGTTTGATGCTCCATGTGTTCTATAGCTCTGGTACTATTCCTTCTCCCCTCAGGGTTGGGCTTGCTCATTTGGAAAGGATCAGGCATACATGGGTGTAGATTTTCTTTCTTTTATTTTAGCAAGAGAAAATAACCAAATTTAATGCAGAATATGTATGGGAACCCTGCATACATGAAAGAGAAACCTCACATACAAGAGAGGTTCCTAGATTTTCTTTTTTATTCAACCCCCATCATCACCTTGTGGTTCTGATAGAAAGGAAATTTAGAGGTCTGAGTTGAGACTGGAGAAACGGGCAAATTAAAATCACATAGGAAAAGGGAATTACTGTGTTTGACACCATAGCGATGAAAGTGACGGGCTGTCTACTGCTGGTAGAGATCTAGCCTTTCGTACTACAGTCATCAGAAGTATAAGGTCATCTTCGCTGACACAGTCTGCTTTCTGCTTAGGTTCTAGGTCCAAATTCTACATCAAACAGTATCATGGCTTCCTATCAACAACAGAAGACTTCAGCTCCTGTTCTTGGTTAGTATTTTTCCCTCTAAATTATTACAGTACTAAGCAGAAGGAATGTCTTTGTCCATGCTGAGAAGTTCAGCGATATAAGGTGAAATTGGGTATTGACTATAATTTTCCCTCGATTCTAAGACTACGTCTTTAGTAAAATCAGTTTCATGTTTCTAATGGGAAGCTGGGGGGCGGGGAATCCAACGTGACATTAAATGTGTAATTTTTTCAATTGTTCTGACGCACACTGGTCAGTACAGCGGCATGTTCTTGTCCATACAGGCACATCACAGTTGACATTTGAGTCTGAATGGTTGAATTTGCACATACATTTTAAAGGTTCTCCCGAATCATAATTTTTGGCTCTTGGCAGTTACACATTTGCATCGTGGGGATGTTTTCATAATCTGTTAGAGCTGGACCTTTTAAATCATCTTTAGGATTGACAGTGTAATTTGAAAGCAAATCCAAAGAACATTAACATTGCATGTGGATTTCCGGTTTACTTATACCTAAAATGTTTGTTGGGGGGAGGTGTTCTCCGTTAGATTATATATCCATCAAAGTTCAAAGTCCTAAAGGCTTTCTTTTGAAAGTTGACTGGGAACTTTTGACAGATCAGTTTAGTACCTGAGTATTTGTCCTTCAGGTGGTTAATCAAGCATACCGAGGTCTTAGCTTTGAGAAGTTAACGATATGTTTAAAATGGCAGTTTTTATTGGTTATTTACATTTTCTAGCATGTGACAAGCAACAGTCTGAAATTTTTTCATTTAAATGCTGAACTATAATAGCATTTTGATGACAGTTGAAGTAGCTTTTGAGGGTTCAAATTAAGTTTAACCTGAATGGCTTATGTTGCTACCAGGAATAAAAACTACCTTCCATCCCAGCTAAACACATGTATCTGGATAGTAACCACTGCATCCCGAGCGCCCCTTCTTCCTGGAAGAAGCCCCTTCCTGGCAGGCTGCTGTGGTATCAGTCCCAAAGCATACGTATTTCTGAGATGCTGCAAATTCATCTTAGACCGGAGGCAGTTTAGTAGTCATTTAGTTGTAATTTCTGCCCCATTTTCCTTCTTGCTGGCCTGAGGCTGACCTGTAGATCAAGTCCAGTCACACCTTTCCCTGGAGTATTCTAGGTGGCTTTATTTATCAAGGAGCACTTCCATTTTCCACCTAAGCCTTAAAGTATCTAATACTGTGAAGCTCCTCATTATCTGAGTATATATTTTATCAATGTCCTTGTTACAAGATTATGTAGGAAAAGAGAAGTTCTCATAATCTCAAAGTAGGCAGATTAACTCACAAAAGTAGTTCCGCTCAAATATTTGTCAGCGACTCCTCCAGCTAGCAGTAGTGGTTCAGTACAGTCGTCCCTCACTATACTATATTGAAAAAGCCGCGATAGAGTGAAGCCTCGAAAGTTGAAGTGCAAAGTGGCGAGGGATGACTGTGCATAAATAATTCTACTTCGCGGAAATTCATTTATCGCGGTAGAGCCTGGAACTGATTAACCGTGATAAACGAGGGCCGACTGTACACTCACACACCCCACGAGTGGGACCGGGGACTCGAAAGGGCCTTTTCTCTGTTTCATGTTTACAATGCAGTGCAACCCCATGCAGATCGATTACAAGTCTTGCAAAAATGAAGGATTTTATAAAATAGATTAAAATGTTATCAGAGACGTGCTTAAGTCATAGCTGAGTTGGACTTGTTCCAATTGATAACAAAATAAGTGCTTCAAATGAGAATGGTTTGACTATGAAGGGATTAAGAAAAGTCCTTGGAAAAATTGATAAAGCCTTCAGTGCATTTTTGTAGAAGTTACCCTTTTTGTGCTGTGCACTTCAAACATGGAAATGTGAAAGACGCCAGGTCCCGCTGTCATACGCTTTGTCAGTGTGATTACTTCCTGCCGAAAGTCAGCACTTGGTCTTTATTCTTATTTAAGTCTAGGAATGAAATACTGTTATAGTAATGCCTAATTTTTTAATAAGTTAGAATATATTTTTCTTTTTTGAAAAACAGATAAAGTCTCAATCAAAGTTTAATCACAGTTAACATGAAATCATGGGCCTTGTTGACCAAGAACTTACTTAAGTAGCCTTCCAGTGTCAGTATCTTCAATAAGCAAAACCTCTTGGTCTTTTTATCTGTATAGTTTTTTGTTTGAGGGAGTAGAGAGCAGTAATTGTATGTGAAATTATAAAAGTGATATAATTAGTAGAGAAAATCTGGATTGTACAGAAAAGTATGTTAGAGAAAATGAAAATTTGATGATTTCTAGTCATATGTTTATACATGTATTTGTGCAAAATATGAAAACCATGTTTTTAAAAACTTTCTTAAGCATTTTTCTGACATTGTTAAATATTCTTGAAAATAAATTTTAATGTCTGTATGGCTTATATCTACAGATATACTGTGGGAAGTTTATCGTGAATCCTGCTAAGATAGAACATCTTTTTATATACATATTTCTCATATCTCTGCTTCCTGTATATGATTCTCATTTAGATAAGAGACTCCACAAATCGAACTGAAAAAGGGCCTGGGAGTTGTATCTAACAGTGACAATTTTCTCTCACCATTCCCCTTCCAACACCCCCCCCCCTTTTTTAAGTAGGGAAATTTTTATTGATCTCAGTGTGCTTGTAGAATTTCTTTTATCATAAAGTGTTTTCTGTCCAGTAAATTTACTTATTGAATACATGCCCCCAACATTTCTTTCACTCTTACAATGGAGGTAAATTTTACATATAGTAAAATGTACAGATTTTAGGTACACACAGTTTGATGGGATTTAGTGTAATATGGCCTTGTAACCACCACCACCCATTCGAAATATAAGACATTCTTTCACATTGAATCCCTCGGTGGGCATTTTTCTGCTACTCTCCCATGCGCCTGAAGCTGTAATGGAATTCCTCTTCCAGGGCCTGGCCTCCAGGCTGCTTTTTTTCTGATTGGAGGTTGTAAGGTAACAGAAACATTAACTCTGCTTCTGATGGTCCTCTTGTACGTGCAGAGTGCAGTAGCCTAGTTTTAGATTAGAGTTGCTGCCTCAGCTCCCACCAACAAGAAAGAATGTGTTCTATCACAGTCTCTTTCCTTTTTATTAGATGCTGAATTTTTGATACCGCCCATGATGAACAAAAGAACCCAGTGGAAACTGACCCTGCTGGAGTGACGGGTGTTCAGTAGGAAGGTTCCAGGAGAGAAGACCGTTTTCTTTCCACCCTCTCTCCAGGCCTGGCCGCTGAGAACCAGGAAGAGTAAGACGATGACCTACCTTAGTATTGCTGAGCGCTGCTCTGTGCAGCAGACCTCTGCAGACACCAAGCAATTCTATTTTATTTTGCATCGAGTTTTAATTAGCAAAACTTTAATCTTTAATCAATATAGCATCATTTTGTAAGAATTATTGTTCTTTTATTTAGTGCAGTTTGAGAGCACATTTCTGGTAATCAGAAGATGGGATTTCATTCCCAGTTACAGATCTCATTCATATGGGACATTAGACAAGTCACAATTAATTTGTGCCTCATTTCATTGGGCATAATGTTTCATGGCTTCTACCTCAAACATTAATGTTTTTACATTGCTTTATGTTCCTGGAGGAAAGCATTATATATAAACAACATGGCTCATAGTGCTACCAACATTTAGTCACATTTAATCACTTAAATGACTTTTCATCTTGAACTAAAGCAGAATGAAGAGCTAGATATATCCTTTGAAGTCCAAAGGTTTTCCATGCTAACAGCTGTTACCTTGTAGTATCTTACCTGGTCGTGTGCTTCCAGTTGTAACTGGGTTGAGCCTCCTATCAGTACGTTTCCACAGGGACTGTCTTCACTGCCTGTGAGTTTTCTCCTAGAGAGTTAGCAGAACAGATTAGGATTTCTGGAGCGCATCATGCACAGCTGTTACAGTGAGCAGTGTTCATCAGATGTAAGTTGCTCCTTTTTCTCCAAATACTGTTTCTTCTAACATAATGTTTTGTCAGTGTCTAGACCATTTCATTTATTTTTCTGTATGGTACTTAACTGACCTCTCTTTTAGCTATTTTCTTTGAAAGAAATGAGAATGTTTTCTCTTTTTGATCAGTCTAGAAAAAGCTTTTTTCATTTTGACAATAGTTTTGTGGCTGATTCTTAGGTTAAGGTTAAAAATATCTTCTACTCCTTTAACATCTTCTACTCCCGAAGCAGATCTTTGTTACTGTGTATAAACTAACAGGAAATGCTACTTTTGGTTCAAGACTTTTCTTAATATAGCAAAATGTTAGCTGTGGAACCTAGGTGTGTTCACTGTATGATTCAACTTTTCTGTATGCCTGCAAATTTTCAAAAAATAAAAAAAAAGATAAAAGATAGGTATATCTTGCTTTGGAGAAATTGACTTTCTCACTCATATCCATATGGATTTGCTGTAATTACGTCCCAACACTGAAAGGCTAAAAGTGCTCTGTGACTTGGGTGAACGTGCATGGTGACTGACAGGACGTTCTCAGCAGGTGCAGGCTCCTGCCGTGGGTGACAGTAATGGGACCGTGCTGATGGACGAAGTAGAAGTAAATGTGTCTGTTGATAATAGTGCGACTTCACGGATGGTCAGTTTTCTTAAAATATGTATTGGAGCAACAAGAAAGAATTTGTGTGATTTCTGTCCATTCAAATAACTATCAGTTGCAATCTCTCATTGGAACAAGATGGAATTTTGTTCATGTGGAGAAGCAGCCAGCGGGAACAGACCTTCCAAATTGAAGGCAAAGTCAAGGAATAATTAATTCATGGGGAAAATGCAGTGTATGGGAAAAGGGGAAACTTCAAGGAGTGATGAGTGCTTCATTTTGGGGAAAGATTCTGTCAAGTTCTAGAAAGAGTATATAACCCCCTCCCCCCAATTTGGACTGTGTCCCGAAGCAAGTCCATGCTGCAGTAAGCAAGAATCCTTTGTTATTGTGTTGGTTTCATTGAGTCAACTTTGCTCAGATGCTCGACATCAAGAGGTAGCTTCCAGAGGACCGTCTCCTAAAATCAAAGTGCATTTTATTGATTTTTTTTTTAACCCTCACCCCAGGATATTTTTCCATTTATTTCAGACAGAGTGGGAGGGAGAGAGAGAGAGAGAGAGAGAGAGAGAAACATCAATGTGAGAGAGACACATTGATTGGTTGCCATCTGCACAGCTCCGACCAGAGTCGGGGACCGAACTGCAACCGAGGTATGTGCCCTCAATGGGAATTGAACCCGTGACTCTTTGGTTCGTGGGCTGATGGTCTAACCGCTGAGCCAAACTGGCCAGGGTGATTTTTTTTTTTTTAGGGAGAGGAAAGGAGAGAGAGAGAGAAACATCAATGTGAGAGAGGAACATCCATCGACTGTCTCCTGCACACCCCCTACTGGGGATCGAACCCACATCCCAGGCATGTGCTCTGACCTGGAATTGAACCCCAACCTCTTAGTCCATGGGATGATGCTCAATCCACTGAGCCACACCAGCCGGGCAAATCAAAGTGCATTTTAAATTTACATTAAAAAAAAAAAAAACTAAGGCAGGAGCTAATGTTTCTGTCATGTCTTTGTGAGTATAGCTTGGTGTAGTTTCTTAGCACTGCTGCATATTTTAAAACATGTTCCATATATATTCATACACATACATGTATTTGTGTGTGTACACATATGCACACATTTGAGCAATTTTTAATGGCCATAATTGAAAGTATTTTTAAAAATAAATAAAACTGGTGATTTTTAGTAATTTAAGGTAACTACACATTTGGGAAGCACTATTAGCTCTCCCGCCCCCTGGGCTGTGCTGGCCCATATACCTCTGCTTCACCGGAATCACTACCTGGGCAAGCCCTTGGGAGGCTTTGACTGTTCTTCCTTGTCTGTCCTGTTTGTTGGTCCCGGGTGAGCACGAACATCTTAGATGCTGGTGACCATAAACAGCCAAGGCGCCAGAGAGTGGCCGGAGCTGCTGCTGAGCGCACGGCAGCCCTGAGACCTCCGTGCCCCGGCTCTGCTCCCTGCGCGCTGGCTGGCCTCAGTGTCGGCCACGCCACCACTGCCCTGCGGGCTCTGAAGCCCGGGGCCTTGAAGGCCAAGTTCCAGACAACTCTCAGGTGTCCTCCGGGCGTGCAGGAAGGAACGAGGCCATAGGTCCATCCATCTAGTGTCCTTGGACAGTCATTTACTCTCACTGAATCTTGCTTTCCTACAACCTTGTGGATCCATTGGGTTCTCAGCCTTGGCTTTTTTTTTTCAATTGTCACCCAAGGATATGTTTATTGATTTTGGAGAGAGAAGAAAGGAGAGTGAGAGGGAAACATTGATCGGTTGCCTCCAGCTGGCACCCCAACCAGGGATCAAACCCACAACCTAGGTAAGTACACTGACTGGGAACTGAACCCACAACTTTGGGGGGGGGTGTACTAGACAACGCCTCAACCAACAGAGCCACCTGGCCGGGGCCGCCTTGGCACTTTTGACACTTTGGGTCCTATCATTCTGTGTTGTAGGGGGCTGCCCTGTGCATTGTATGATGTTCAACGATATCCTTGGCCAGTATGACATACCCCCACTCCTGTTAGGACGACCAAAAGTATCTTAAGACATTGCCAGTGTCCCCTGGGGGTCAGAATTGCCCCATCTGAGAACCACCGGGCTAAGATGACTTCCATATACTAAAAGTACTCATTTTTTTTGTGAGGAGGATCCTTTTTTTTCCTACAAGGGTGATTGTGTAAGGCTCACATGAGGGAATTCATAAAAGTGCTTTGGAAAAACTGCTGCTGTTTAGCCTTATATTGGTATTTTTCATTTTAAAACACAGTGAACGTTTAGGCCACGAATGGCCTGGAGAGGCTGTCCCATCCTCCAGAGGCCCCTCCCACGCCGCCTCTTCAAGACCCTCCCTTGTGGGTAGCGGGAGTTCTTCACTTTCGTTACCCTTCAGGGATCTGAAGATAGTCCTCTGGAATCCTAATTTATTTGATGCATTTAAAAATATTTAGAGGAGGGTGCATAGGCTTTATCACCCTGCCAGACAGGTCCAAAGGTTAAGAATTAACCAAACTTCAATCCGACCATCAGTGAATGGTCACGGAGTGTGGACACTTGAGTGGTTTGGGCAGAAGCTGAGATGAGCAGTACATACCTCTTTTTTCCAACTCCTGGCTGCCTCCGATACTGCGAAGTGAGGCTGTTGTCCTTGCTGAACGTGGGGACTCCAGTGCCCGTCTGTGGCCATCCTCGTCTCCCTACCCCAGCTTGCTGGTGCCAGCAGCGGTGCTCACTCACCAGGCCTGGGCCCGGGGTCTGCCATGTAGGCCGTTCAGGGCCGTCTAGGCAAACCTGGAGGCTGTGAGGGTGGTTCTGTAGGGCTTCTCACTGGGGGTGGTAGGGATGCCATAGCTCTCCTGTGAGTGCTTGAATGTGTGCCTTTGTGGGGGACAGGAGACATAGTAAGACTTTCAGGCTCCTATGTAAGAGGAAGACGTCTACAAGACAGGGCTAACAACTCTTGTGATCCCCTCCTGGAGGCCAGACACTGGTATTCAGGTGCTGTGTGGGAACTGAACCATGACAGCATATTTCTGCTGGTGCTCATCCAGAGGGACCTTCTTGAACTCATATGCATGTATGCATAGCCCATGGACACAGACGACAGTGCAGTGAAGACCTGGGGTGGGGTGGGGGCTGCTGGACGGGGGTAGAGGGGAGGGAATAGGGGACATCTGTAATCCTGTCAACAAAAAAGGGATCTTATATGTCACAACAGCATATAATCTATCATCACACTCCTCCTTCCAAGCAGATTTTAACAATGTAGTTCCTAAAGTGGGAAATACACAAAATAAGAGACAGCATCATTGTAAAGCTAATTCCTACCAAGACCGTTTAAGCAGATAACCCATGATGCATGTCTTTCTCTTCTGTCGTCCACCCCCCACCTCCACCTTTGTGTTGGCAGATGTGTATTTTAAGGCAGAGCTGCAGGTATGAACTTTCTCTCATTCAGTCAGGAAATAGAGAAACACTGTGGAGGAGAACAGGTTGTTTAATACTGCCGGAGTGAGCCTAGGCTCAGCTCCCTGTGTGTGGGGCGGGTGCTCACCCAGCAAGGTTGACACCTGGCAAGCACAGCGACCATGCTCTAGCAGAGTTCAGAAGCACCTTCTGTAGAGGAAGAATGGCCCATGTTCCTGGTACTCAAAGCGGTGGACCCACAGTGACTGGAAGCCCTGAAGTGATGCCAGGATGGAGCCACCCGTCCACACTGCAGTTTCTCTTTCAGGCAACACGTTTACTTGGGGGGTGTCATTGGGACACAGGCTGCTCAGCTCCTTCTGCAGACGGTTAGGGAAGCCGCTGAGCATGGTGCTCCCCCCGCAGAGCAGGACATTCCTCATGAGGTCCCGTTTGAGGGCGATGTCACACTTGTTAAGGCAAGACACTGTCTGGGTGTGGAGGCCCAGCTGCATGGACTTGATCAGAGAAGGCTTGAAGAACATCTCTGAGCAGAGGAACCTTTCCTGGCCCACCTGTATCACCTGCCCATCCGGCAGCTTATACTGGATCATGTGCTCAATATCTGGGACTTTCTTCTCTTCAGTGGGGTCCAGGGCCACAAAGCAGCATTTCTTCTTGATGTCCTCCACAATGCTTATCTGGTCCTCGGTGAAGTGTGTTCCCGAATTGTTCAGCAGGCACATCAGGTAGTCTGTGAGATCCGAGCCCGCATAGTCCAGCCGTCCTGTGATGCTGGGCAGAGGATAACCTTCATAGATGGGGACCACGTAGGACACGCCGTGGCCGACCTCCACCACCAGGCCGGAGGTCCTCCCGTAGGAGTACATGGACAGGCGAGACTGGTAGGCGATGTGCATTGCGGGGGTGTTGAAGGTCTCAAACAGCATCTCCGCATACTTCTCTCTGTTGGTGTGTGGGCTCAGGGGTGGGTCTGAAACCAAGACTGCGTGCTCCTCTGGGGCGATCTTCATCTCCTGATGGAAGAGATACTCCCAGATACCCTGCACTGAATCCCAGTCCACGATGATGCCATGCCGCAGAGGATTAATCAGCCTCAGACAAACCTTTGGATTGACAAGCTCCTGCCCCACGAATGTCTCTTTGCGACTGTCCCCAGTTTTGGTGGTCTCTGTGTAGGGCTTGCCCACTGTTGATGAGATCTTGTGGGTGGGCTTTGGCTGCCCAGCAAAGCCACATTTACAGTAGCCAGTGCCAAGGTCCACGACCACTGCTTTGATCAGCTTTACCTTGGGCTTCTCCTTGACCTCTGCTGACTTGGTAGGTTCTTCGGGCACCGAACAGTTGCGGCGGACCCACACTGCGCGCTTCGCGGGGCCCTCGTTTAAGGAGGCAGTCTGGAGGGCCTGGGTGTTCAGGGAGGCCTGTTCACACCTTCCCTTGTCAGGCCCATCCCCGAAGACTCCTGCCTGTGGGGCCCACATGCCATTCAGAGCTGTCTTGCTCTCAGAAAGTTCCTTGGTCCCACCAGCTGCAAGGCCGGAAAGACTTAAATCAGAGGGCAACTTGAGAATTCCAATTATGACATCACTGATTATGACATGATCCAGTGACATGGGGCTTTCTAGATACTGAGAAACTTTGTCCCACGTTAGGGTTGATTTAGGTAGTGATTTAGGTAGTTTTGTGGTGACCTGCCTTTTTCTAAATTTTGTAATAAACCTGATTCATCCAGTCAATGTTTATTAAGTGCTTGCTATGTTCAGGCAGCTGGGAATACAAGGCAGAAGTAAGAAAAAGAACATTCTCTGCCCTTTTAGAGTTTACATTCTAATCGGAGTTGGAGAGACATAGACAATAACCCAATTTTATATTTATATATAAATTGTGTGTGTGTGTGTATATATATATATATAAATGAAGATGTTAAGGGCAGAAGAGAAAACCAAAGCAGGGAAGGGGGATGGGGAGGGTGGCCGTGTTAAGGTGCCTGGGCTCCCTGAGACAGCACCGCTGACCTGAGGGAGGTGAGGGAGAGTGCCACGTGTATGTCCAAGCAGCAGATGTAGAGGACTGGACGCAGACGTGCCTGATGAGTTAGAGCAGGGGTCAGCAAACTAGGGCCTGCAGCCTGTTTCTGTAAATACAGTTCTATTGGGACACAGCCACTGTCTATGGCTGTGTTTGTTGAGTCATTGCAACAAAGACTGTGGCTCGCAAAGTTGCACGTAAATATTGCCTACCTGGCCCTTTACAGAAAAAGCTCGCCAGCCCCCAGGTTAGAGGATCCCAAGAAGACGAGTGTGGCAGGAGTGGAGAGAGCGAGGAAACGTACATGAGATGGGGGATCTAAGGGGGTAGGGAGGGCTAGCAGCTCACGTGGGGGCCTCATGGGCCATTGCTAGGACTTTGGCTCTGACTCTGCATCAGGTCAGAAAGCACTAGAGAATTTTGAGCAGGGACTTGACATCATCCGATTGAGATTTTAGCAGGAATAATTGCCGTCAGGGTGATTGTGCCAAGAACGTATGTCTCATTTGTTCCTTAGGACAATCTGCAGAGGAATTATTTTTGGACACACATTTGTACATACATTTATCCTTCATCTGGGTCATTGGATCAGCAATGAAATTAGACCCTACAGGGTCCCACTGATGGGAACATGGAGGATCTTGGGTGCATAACTCACCCAAGGATGGCCCAGCCAAGCTCTCCTGGCTACGACTTCTTCCCAGGAGTGTGCAGTGGATGACATACCTTGATGGGACCCGACCCAGGTCTCTGAGGCTGCTCAGTCACCGTCTCACATGCCATCTCTGAAGCTGGGCATGTTGGTGTTGACACCTGCCACTCTCAAGGCCCCCAGAATCCAACCTTGTGTTGTGCAGCCATGTGCTGTTCAGAAAAGAGGCAGTCACTGCAACAGTGGGCTTTCGCCTTTACGGAGGTTACTGGGGGTGTTCTTGGCTCCTTGGGAGCTGTGAGAGAAGAGAAGGACCAAGTCCAGTCTCATGAGCCTTATGACTATCTGATGGGGGCAGCCAAGCTGTGACCTCAGAAAAATCTCCGCTTCTTGATTCATTGGGTAGAGGATGAGATAGCATAGAACTCTGAAAGAACAGGAAAGTGCCTTTCCGTGTGCTTGGCTGCCTGAAGAATAGTTTGCTTGCTTCTGTCATTCATTGGTTTCCATGGCCAGCTTGGATTGTTTGACTTTATTTATATCATGACTCACATGATAAGGCACATTTAATTCAGAATTATCTATTGTCCTTCTCCTCGGCACCCCCCTCTTGAATTTTGAAGAATCTGCAGCTGCTTAGTACATTTTCACCGCCCTGGATTCGCGGAGGGGCCTGTATTAGTTTCCTATTGCTGCTGTAACAAATGACTACAAATGTAGTGGCTTAAAACACAACTTTATTGTAGTTCTGAGACAAAGGTCAGAAGTCCACAGTTAGTCTTAGTGGTCGGCAGAGCCCCGTTCCTTCTGGAGGCTCTTCGGGCTAACTTACGTCCTCGCGCTTTCCGGCTTCTAGAGGCCGCCTGCATTCTTTGGCTTGCGGCCCCTTCATCTTCAAAGACCTCTCAGACTTCTTTGTCACATTTGCTCTGACATGACCCTCCTGTCTTCCTCTTATCAAGATCCTTGTGATTCCTTTGAGCCCACCTGGGTAATCCAGGGTAGTGAACCCCCGCATCCCCCCATCTCAAACTCCTTAACTCACATCTGCAAAGTCCTCTTTGCCATGAAAGGTAACACAGTCACAGGTTCCAGGGACTGAGATGTGGACTTTTGGGAGGGCCATTATTCACCCTGTCACTCAACCTGTGCATCCCACTTCACCAAGACACTCAAAGCCTGACTTGCTGTTTCACGTGCTCCTCCCCCACCCTGTGCTTGGCCATCCTTCACCCTTTCTGTCATCATGGGTGGGAGAGGTGCTGTGCTGGCCTAAGGCCAGCCACTCTACCTAGTCTGTCGGGGTCAGGCTCAAGCCAATGGACACCATTCGCTCCTTATTCTTCCCCTCTCAGGATATCACATGCTTGTTGCTCTTTCCTAATGGAAACCATTGTCCCCTTAGCTTCCATGTCACCCTTGGCTTCCCATCTCTGCTCTCTGGCTCATCACAGTGGTGTCATGATGGAAGGCTGTGGAGACTGTGGGCACTCCACACCAAAACCTCCACTGCCTGGCACACGAGACTCCTCACACTTGTCACTGGCCATCTAAGGTACATGTGGGCTCCCTGGGGTCTCTGGTGAAGTCCCTCCAGGTAGAGACACTCTGTGTGGCTCAGCCTATCTTGGACTTCATGTTCTCATTGGATCACAGCTACTTTTGCTCTTCTGGCCCAAGACCAAAAAATATATATATGAGGCGATCGATCCTTCTTGGTTTTGGGGACACCACCCACCCTTGTCCTTTGGAATACAGGTGGACTAGGCCCCTGTAATTTTAGCAATTGTGGGAGGGAAAAGAGAATCTAGTAAGGAGAAAGCCAAAGTACAGCATTTCTTTTCATGAGCGCCAATTCCTGGCTCCCACCCCAACATTACTGAATCTAAGTATTTCGAACCCAGGACTGTTTAGGCCTAGGACTCCAACTCTTCAATATGTTGACATTTGAGAACCCCTGAGTCAGGAGCTCCTGGCAAAGAAGGGAATTCCTTGCCAAAGAGACGCCATGAGCCTCATTTCCAAAGCTCAGGCCCCAGTGTGGTAACCCAGATACCAAGACTATGTCCTTCTCCCTCAAGGTGGAAGGAAAAGGAGCTCTCTTCAGAAGGTGAAGATACTCCATTGAGGACTCAAATCTGGATCCAGATCATTTCTCTTCTGAGCTCCATATGCCACAGACTAGTGGTCTCTAGGCATTTCTAAGCATACCCAGCTGGAACTCATCACCTTCCTCTATACAAACTCCTGCCCCTGCATTCTCTCTACCTATATGAAGGCCCCACTGTCCCCCTAGTTGTCAAGACAGAAACCTGGAGGCAGTGCATAGGAATCAAGTTGATGAGGGCACAGAGCACTATCATAATCAAATTCAACTCACACTTTGAGTCGTTTGCTCAAGATCATGCAGATTGTAGTAATGGAGTTAGAACTGAATTCAGGTCTTCAAAGTTCCGTTTCTTACTCACCTTTCTATTGTATACTGTCTTTCCATAAGGAATGGAAGAAGTAGGCTCGGGGGCCCACGAGCATTGCCGTTAAGTAGCGTAAGGGTTGTCACATGGAAGAATTAGCTTGCCCAGCACAACCTCAAAAGTAGACCCAAGACCACCTGATGGCTTCTTCAGAGAGAGACATGTGTCAGTCCAGTGTGAGGAAGAGTTTATGGTTCACAGCTGTTCCTTCCAGATCAAGTGTCCAGTCCTCAGGCTCTGATTTGTGATGCCAGCGGTGGAGCCTGGTGACGCCGTGACTGATCCTTACGCTGCCCCCCACGTAATCCAGGCTCACAGAGCCAAGTTCCCATGAGTTCTCATTAGCACTCTCACACGCGTGATAGCAGTCTCAAGTACATCTCGAAATCCCCCTTTTCTTTCCTCTCCATGTCACCTAATCTATTAGCTACGTCTGCTCTTAATTCTCTGAAAATCTCAACCCCAGTTGTTTCTCTTTCCTGTTTTTCTTTTATTTGTTTATCACCAAGGCCCTGATATGCTTGTTTGTTTGTTGGAGGGGCAGGGGCCAGCTTGGAGTGGAGGGCCCTACAGGAACCGAGTGAGGTTCATCGTTCTCCCTCACCCTCGCCTCTAATCCAGTATCTAATGTGAATGCAGTTGGTGAGGCGAGGGATGGCACGGTAGCTGACCAGAGAAGGCCTCAAGTGCTAGAGCAGGAGCTTGGATTGAATTAAGGGTAGTTGGGGAACCAACAAGTTAGATTAGATTCTACCTTCTGCACTTTTCTAGCACCTGTCCCTTGCTCTCTTCCACATCATCACTGCCCTGGTTTAGGCCACCTCGAGTCTTACAAGAATGTCTTCAATTCTCTTTTCAGGTCTCAGAGTATTGCCCTTTATATCACAGCGAAACACAGATCTTTCTAAAATTACCCTGGAAACCAGATCTGACCACTGCTCTGCTTAGTGGTTCTCAACCTTCCTAATGCCGCGACCCTTTAACACAGTTCCTCTTGTTGTGGCGACCCCCAACCATAAAATTATTTTCGTTGCTACTTCATAACTGTAATTTTGCTACTGTATGTCTTAGGCGACCCCTGTGAAAGGGTCGTTCAACCCCCAAAGGGGTCGCGACCCACAGGCTGAGAACCGCTCTAAGCCTTAGCGTCTTTATGGCTTTCCAGCTGTCTTCAGTGATCCCAGCTCCTCCTCCTAGCATTTGAGGCCCTCCCTGGTTGGGTCCATGACCCCGCCAGCTGCATCCATTTTCCCAAACACCTTTACTACAGGCAGTTCCCCACCCTGCCCCCGTCCGAGTCTCCGCTCAGGCTGTGCTCTCTGCTGGGGATGCCTTTCCCTCCTCTTGACTACCTGACAGATGCCCACAGATCTTCCAGAACTCGACTTCGGCCTCACCTCTCCAGGGAGCCTTCTGACTCCCTGCCTCCAGTGAGTGCTCCTTGTACAGCTCTGCCCTCCCACTGACTTTCACCTCACTCTCCTCTGCATCATTCCTTCTTCTTCCCACCTAGACTGGGCACGGGTTGCGGCCAGGTTCCTATCTGTCACCAGCGGGCTGTCCTGGGCTGGACCCACCACAAACCCCAGCCATTGCTGGAGGAAGGGACGTACTGCTGGGGCCCTCACACTCTAGGACCCGGTGCGCCGGAGTTGGATGAACTTGGGTTAAAGTACAAACACTCTTGGAGCTGTCTGCTCATGGGCAAGTCGTTGGGATTCTGAGCCTTGACTTCCTCAGCTCTGCCTAGCATGGGAGTTTGTGAAGTAACATGTGAGGTGCCTGGTACCATGCCTGGCTTAGTGTATGGGCTCAAATATGTCTCACCCTTGCAGCCGAGAAGCAGAGGAGGAAAAGGTGTTCAGTTAGTGAGCAGGGGATTAGGAGAGGGGATATAACAGGGCAGGATCAGAAACCTCTGAGACCCCCGTGTGCTTGGGTTTCTAAACCTGTGCTGGCCACCTGCTCTGTCCTGAGCAAAGTCAAGTTAGGCAGATGGGGGTGGTGATGGCAGATCATGGGTGCCAAGGCCAAGCTTCCCCCCCCCCCCCAGCTGCTGGAATGGACCAGCCCCCAGTGACATCACAATCCTGAGTGGTTGCCAAGGCAACCGCTGAGTGGGTGGACCCTCATTCCTCTCCACCCAGCCCTAGGATGTGGATGTGAGAAGGGTGAGCAAGGAAGGCAGATGGCGAGGAGGAACAGCCCGAACCCCATGCCCATGGGCGCGGCTCAGGGGGACCCTGGGGAGCCAGGACCGCTGTCAGCTCCTGATGCTGGCATCCGGGACACAGGTTCGGCCACTCAGCTGAAGACGAAGCCCAAGTGTGTGCGCCGGATCAAGGCGCTCATCATCGACCTGGGCTCGCAGTACTGTAAGTGTGGCTATGCAGGAGAGCCCAGGCCCACCTACTTCATCTCCTCCACGGTGGGCAAGCGCTGCTCCGAGGCGGCCGCCGTGGGCGACGCCCGCAAGGAGACCTACGTGGGCCACGAGCTGCTCAACATGGAGGCACCTCTGAAGCTGGTCAACCCTCTGAAGTGCGGCGTTGTGGTGGACTGGGACTGTGTCCAGAACATCTGGGAGTACATCTTCCACACGGCCATGAGGATCCTCCCCGAGGACTACGCCGTGCTGGTGTCCGACCCCCCGCTCAGCCCCAGCAGCAACCGGGAGAAGTATGCGGAGCTCATGTTCGAGACCTTCGGCATCCCCGCCATGCACGTGACCTGCCAGTCGCTGCTGTCCATCTACTCCTACGGCAAGACCACCGGGCTGGTGGTGGAGAGCGGGCACGGCGTCTCGCACGTGGTCCCCATCTCAGAGGGCAACGTGCTGCCCGGCCTGACGGGCCTCGCCGACTACGCCGGGAGCGACCTCACCAACTTCCTGCTGCAGCTGCTCAACGAGGCCGGCCACAAGTTCACCGACGACCACCTGCACATCGTCGAGCACATCAAGAAGACGTGCTGCTACTCGGCTCTGCTGCCCGAGCGGGAGCTCAGCCTGGGCCCGGAGGAGCTGCGCGTGGACTACGAGCTCCCCGACGGCAAGCTCATCACCCTCGGCCGGGAGCGCTTCCAGTGCGCCGAGATGCTCTTCAAGCCCACCCTGGTGGGCAGCCACAAGCCCGGCCTGCAGGCGCTCACAGCCACGTGCCTGGGCCGCTGCCAGGAGGCCGGCTTCAAGGAGGAGATGGCCGCCAACGTGCTGCTGTGTGGCGGCTGCACCATGCTGGAGGGCTTCCCCGAGCGCTTCCAGAGGGAGCTGAGCCTCCTCTGCCCGGGGGACGGCCCCACCGTGACTGCTGCCCCCGAGAGGAAGACCTCCGTGTGGACCGGTGGCTCCATCCTGGCATCCCTGCAGGCCTTCCAGCAGCTCTGGGTCAGCAAGGAAGAGTTTGAGGAGCGGGGCGGTGCAGCCATCTACACCAAGTGCTGAGCCGCGGGACCCCGACCGGCCGGCCTTGTGGGCAGGCGACCTCAGGCCACTCTATACCTTTACAGAATTTCACATAAAATTGTAACGCCACGGCTCTTGTCTGGTCTGGGTTTCTTGCTCTAGTCTGACAGCGGAAGGTGGCAGGGAGTTGGGCTTATTGGGATCAGCAGCATTTATTCTGCTGGGTCCGGAGCCGCAGGGGTGGGAGTTGGGGGGGAGGGTCCCCCTCACTGGCCCCTCCCTTCATGAGCGTGACATCATCTCAGAGCCCAGAGTGTGGCTTCCTGATCCATTAGCTCCTCAGGGTCCAAAACCCAGTTCAGCGGACACATTGCTTGCTCGCCCATGGACCACGGGGGAGACAAAGGCTCAGGTTAAGGGACTAGCGTGGGTCATGTAGCTCCGTGGTGGGGACACTCACCACCAGGTGTCTGACTTCCAGCTCCTGGTTCTGCCTGGGGGTCACCAGCCCACAGCTTCATCATTGCTTGACTGCCCCAGGCTCCCTCAGTGACCGCCCTCCCTGCCTGCCCCTCAGAGGTGCAGCCCGCAGGTGGGCATGTCCTGCGTGTGAGGGCCTTTTCCGTCCATCCGCCTTTCAACTTCGGCGAAATGCAATGTTTTTACAGTCACAGAGCAGAGCCGCCGAATCCAGAGGATGTCGGCGGAGCCAGAGTCCTTTGGAAACCACGGGGTTCTCTCCTCCTGTAGAGGTGGGGAAACCGAGGACCAGGAGGGAGGGGCCATGTCAGTGGATAAGTCCAGGTCTCCTGACCCAGGTCGTGATTATTTCCCGAAGGTTGCTTTGGTTTGGGCTGCTATAACCAAATACCACGGACCAGGTGGCTTATAAGCAACAGAAATGTATTTCTCACAGTTCTGGAGACTGCAGTCTGGGACTAGGGTGCCAGCACGGCCGGGTTTGGGGAAGGCCCTCTCCTGGGCTGCAGACTGCCATCGTCCTCTGTGTTCTCACATGGGCGAAGGGATGAGGGGTATCTCTGGGACCGCTTCTAAAGCACTAATCCTAATTCCATTCCCGAGGGCTCTACCCTCATGACCTAACCCACCCCAAAGGCCCCAGCTAATACCATTACCTTGAGCGTTAGGTTTTCAACATGTGAACTTGAGGGGAGGGGAGTGGGGACGAACATCCACCCTACAGCAATGATTCCTAACGCTTAGCAACCACTAAGTACTTACCAAGTGTCTGCCACGGGCGAGGCCCAGAGCTGGAGCCTGCAGTGACCCTCGGGATCACTCGGGACAGCTAGCGGGGGGTTCAGTGGACAGCCACGTGGGTGAGGACACCAGGCCTGAGCTCCGTGTTCTCGGGATGGGAAGGTGGAGGTGGTTTGTTGGAAAGCTGTAATGGAGAAGTACTAGGCTCGGTGGCCACTTAGTGACTTTGGGGCTGAGGGAGAAGTTTCTGGGTCTTGGGAGATTTCAGCTGGTGAATGACTGTCTACCTAGAAGATGGTGGTTCCTGTCCCTGTTACCACCCTCACCTGATGGAGCCCATGACCAGGGGCCCGTGACCAGGTGTCCATGGGATCAGGCGTTGGTGAGCTGTGTAATCTGATGGGCTAACAAATGTCTCTGAGCCACCTCTTACCTTCGACCTGTTTCGGGGCCTCTGTCCTGGGCTGCAGACTTGGGAAAGAACCAGACACAGTCTTAATGCCTAGTACCTTGCTACCTAGTCCTTCCCCGTCACCCAGAATTGGGCTTCGAGCCTGGAGTGTGAGATGCCCCGGGTGGGCAGGGACCTGGTGCTATGCAGGAACTTGGTCCCTTCCCTGTCGAGAGGGGTTGCATGCAGACTGGAGGCTGGTAGGTGACAGGGCCAGTGGACACATCTTGTTTGGCCAGCACAGCGCGTACATTTCTTCAGTGGGGCCTCCATTCTTCAGGTTGCCAAAGTCTCTGCTACCCTGATGTCTGCATACATACCTGCTGCTTCAGCCTCTTTTGCTTAATTAGGCAGCATTCATTTCTATTGCTTACGACTCCAGAACCTTTGAGCAGTACTGATCCTAAACACGTGAGGAGGTACAGAGAGGGAAACAGAGGCTTATACAGGGGGGAGTGGTGCGCCCCAAATCACACAGGCAGTAAGTTAGTGTCGCATGCAAACCCTCTTCCACGCGCCGGTCTTGAAGATCCCCCAAAACCATGTCTGTGTCCACCTCTCCCCACCCCATCTCCTCTTCCTCACTCCCCACGTCCCCAGCTACGTCTCCTGTCCACACAGCCACAGCCTCAGTGCCCTCGCTGCCTGGTCAGCCCTCCAGACGCATCCCTGTGTGGCAGAGCCTGTAGGTCCCTGATCACTCTATCCCGACGTGAATTTATGCCAGCCAACCGCAGGTGCAAAGGAGGTTTCATCTGGGCGGGAAAATGTGGGTCGGTGGTTTCAGTTTGAGATGACTGACTGACCGTGTGTGTTTGTCTCCTCTCCCTCCTAACACTGACAGTGGTAGTAGAGGAATGTAGGTGTATAATCTCCCTGCAGTGAGGAGGATGCTAGGGAGAGTGCAGGAGGCGAGCGATGGCCCCCCGGACTCTGGAAGATGTAGGGCAGGACGGCTGCAGCCTGAAGCGGCCGGGCGCTCCCTGCAGGGGGCGCACCTTCCCGTCCTGAAGAGGGGCAGGAGGTTTGGGACTTGACATGCCAAGTAGAGGAGGAATAGGAATGAGGTATGTGAGACAAAGCGGGATAAGGGAGGGGGTGGTAACATGGTCTCTCTCTTAGAGCACTGTCCCCCTCCCCTGCCCACAGGAACAGAGGGGGGTTTGTAACATGACCAGCTTCTAAGTGTCTATTTCTCAGGCAGGAAAAAAAAAAAAAAAAAAAGAAGAATCCTTCAGGAAGCGGTGTTAGCACAGGGAAGAGTATGAAGAGCAGGTCACAAACACTGCCTGTGTCCCGTTGCCCCTCCCCCAACTCTCAAGGCATGCTCAGGCCGGGCTCATGTTCCCCAGGGGCACCTCAAGTTCCTGCCTCCATTCCCCCTCATCCCTGCCCCACAACTCCCAGTTCTGCATGGGCTTCAGGTGTGCCCCAGGGCTGACTGCCACCGCCGGAGCATGTGACTTAAGTCGATCCAAGCAGTCCATCTGTTTGGCCACAGTGACTGACCTGGAGGTTAGCCTGTGACTTCAGAGCTGAGAATCACAGGCCATTTGCTGGGAAGGTAGATGTGAGATCGGGGTGTAGGGCTAGAACTGTTGGGAGACAACATTTGTTACCAGGAAGGAAGCCAGCTGGAAGCTGACCCACCAAGGAGTGTAAAACTCAAGACAGCCGGTACCCTGATGGCAAAGTGAGCTCCCAGTGAAACCGCGCCTGGGGCGCCCTCTACCGGCAGACCTTTTGTTTCCGCGAGTCATTGCATTCAGCCTCCATGCTCAAGGCAAGTGTGAGTTTGCAGCTTGCAGCTGAGAACTTTCTAACTGCGTCTGTTTCTTTCTCAGCAATGGTATTCCTCCGGAGCAGTTAGCGACCAGGAGGGAGCAGGCTTGGCGAGGCCTCTTATAATTGAAATATTAACACCAACGCTTCATTTATTTCCCAACGAAAAAGCCACTACACATGATGAATTAAAAAAAAAATTTTTGTTTTCTTTCTTGATTTTTAGAGAGAGAGGAAAGAAGAGGGAGAGAGAGATAGAAACATCAATGACAGAGAACATCGATTGGCTGCCTCCTATGTGCCCCCCACTGGGGATCGGGCCCACAACCTGGGCATGTGCCCTGACCAGGAATCGAACTGACTACCTCCTGGTGCATGGGTCCATGCTCAACCACTGAGCCACACGGGCTGGTCCACATGATGAATTGTTATCAAGGTTTTAGGGGATGTCAGATAACACACTAACGCTGAAATACAGACACCTAACCAAGAGGGTCTGCTCGCCGCTGTCCTGTGCACCCTTGTTCAGACATTTGTTCTCGAGGTCGGACTTGGAGTTTCTCAAGGGCAGAAACTTCGATTTCCTTGTCTTCAGCGTCTTGGTGCCCAGGGCATGCCCTGGCACAGTCCATGCCGACGGAAACGACTTACTCCCAGTCGGTGAGGCAGAAGTTACAGTATTTTCGCCCCTATTACGAGGACGCTGAAGCTAGGAGAGGTGAAGAATTGTGTCCATGTCCACCCGCCTGGTCCGCCAGTCTGGTGCGAAATCAAAGTTCTGTGATTCCAGAATGCCTCCTTGCCCTTGTCACCTCTCTTTGTGCAAATTACCAAGCTCTTTTACAAGAAAAAAAAAAAAGACATGTAAAAATTCCTTCAAGTCATGAACAAGTATGATGTTATTTCGTAATCAGCCCAAGGTATGAAAGTTAAAAATGCCAGTCTTTTAGCAAAGGAGAAACTTACCTTGCCCGAGATTTCCGGAGACACAAATAAGCAAGTGTTAGAGCGACATCCTGTGGCGAAGCCCTACTATTCGGCCAGGCAGGAGGCCTGTCCCCACTGCCTCTGGGCAGCCTGATCGCTCCCCCAAGTGTTAATTACCAAATTTGCCCTCAGAGTTATCTGCATAAGGTAGGCTTCAGCAATTCATTAATTTGTTTAATTACAATACAATATCAGTGGTGTTCTGTTTGATGAAAGGTTTTTGTTTTGGACCCTACCTTTTCTTGGGGTGTAGTGTGAACCAGTGGGAAGAGGGGAGTGTGGATTGGTTATGCTGGAGCTAGGGCCTCATGCCTTGTGAGAGCTCACGGGTAACTATTCTGGAGTTTTGCAAGCCAGTTGTTAAATAGTGTTATAGCGTGAGATTGGCCATGGTGGGAGTATTTACCCCCATAGAAACCAGCAAGTATTGCAAATCATGCCACCTCCCAGAGGGTTTGTTTCAAGGGGGAACAGGGAGGGAGTTGGAGAAAAATGGTGAGTAGCAGAATCGTTCAGGGAGCTATTTGAAAAAAATCAAACGAAACCCATGGGTACCTTCCCCCTAGACTGAATCAGTAGATCGGGAAGCACCTAGGACTCTGCAGTTGGTAAGTTCCGGGTGATTTAATAGACACTCTCGTAAAGAAGCTGCCCAGAAGAGTGCCTGGCACAGACGGGGCACGCCCTAGTGTTCCGAAGTCAGGCGGAAGCTGGGGCATGGTGTGGGACAGCCCAGGTACCGACAGACTGAGATGCTCCTTTGGGTCAGAACATCTCTCACCGCTTATCAAGCCCCACTCGTCCTTCAGGGAGCAGCCCAGATGCCCACTCGTCTGAAGGCATGCCCTGATCCCCCGGGCAGGGCGCCGCCTCCCGGTGCCCCTTCGCACTGCTGTGGCTTTGCGTGTCTGCCTTGGCGGAAAGGACGGGGACTCTGTCTTTTCCCTCTTCGTGCTCCTGGGCAAGCTGGGCCTGGCACGGAGCAGGTGCCCCGGGGAAGGTGTGCTGCGTTTGTTCTATTTGATGAAAGGCTTCTTACTTTGCATTTCCTACTTCTTGACTTTTTGTTGTTTTTTCTTCCCAGAACTCTGCAGGACCCCTAGGCTACTGGTTCTTAACCCTTCAACCCTGGCTGCCTGTCAGAGTCACCTGGGGAGCGTTTAAAAAATACGGATGCCCAAGCTCACTCCCAGTCAGACCAGAATGTCTGGGGGACGGGGTGTGGAAGCACCGGTGTGGCCTCGGAGGCCACAGTGACTGGTGTGCAGCTCAGGGGACAGCCGCTGCTCCAGGGGAGCCCGGGCCCTACCTAGGGTTTCATTTGCAGTCAGAGACACCGAGTAGCCCGTCAGGCGGCACTCGGTTGAGAGCAGTGTTCCTGAGACAGAGCCCTGGGGTCTGCCGGTGTCTGCTCCCTGAGCATCCCCGAGAGCAGTGTCCCTGAGACAGAGCCCTGGGGTCTGCGGTGTCTGCTCCCTGAGCATCCCAGAGGCCACTGCACGGCTTCCGGAGGGAGTTCAGCGCCCCTGGCCCTGCGTTTGCACCAACACGCGAGCGAACAGTTAGGAACCAAGTGAGTCATAGAAGAAGCAAGAGAACTATGTTTAATGAGGTCTGGGAAAGTCAGATGACCCTTGAGCAATTGCAGAGGCTGAGAGTTACCTCCAAGGTCTCAGGCAGGAAGTGTCCAGCAGGGAAAACTGTGAGAACCGGCAGTGGATCCGCAAGGTCCTGCCGGACCGGCTCCAGACCCATGGCCTTGAGGGGCACCCATCCCACTTGTTTATGGCTGAATCAGTGGACATGGAGTTGAATTCTACCAAGTCCCCTGTGTTTCCCTCCCTGAAACAAAGGCAGCTGGTGGTTACAGTAGCACTTTCTATGGTCCTGTGAGGCCCGGGCCTCCTCTCCACCCTCACAGGGCGTGTACGTGCATACAGCGTGTGTACGTGTGCACACACGGCAGAGCACGCAGTCTGCCTAGAGCAATGCCTTCCTTTGTTAAGGGGGCACTGACACAATGGAGGGCAAGGTTCCTGTCTTGGCCTGCGGTTCTCAGAGTCTGTCACGTGTTAGAATCTCCTGGGAGCTTCTGAAAACCCCAATGGCAAGGACTTCTGGTGCTGCCAGGACAGAGGAGCCTTATTCTCTCAGGTCCTCCTCTCACAACTCAGAACCCCTGGCCACTGAGCAAACTAGCCAGGTCCTCTGAGCCCCTTCTCAACTGGGCCTCAGCCTGGACCTATAATGACTCGAACAAACACTAACATAGTTCTTTCTTAAAAAAAAAAAATTGATTTTACAGAGAGGAAGAGAGAGAACCATCGATGTAAACATCGATTGGTTGCCCCCCATAAGCACCCTACGGGGAGTGAACGATGCTCCGACCAGCTGAGCCACACTGGCCAGGGCGAACCCTCACACAGTTTCTGACAGCTCACGGCTACGTCCCTGGGATGACCCCATCCTTCCCTAAAGTGCCAGCCTGAGGAAACTCAAAGATGCCAAAAGAACTCACTCTTTGTTCCAGCCAGCACCTGAAGGAAGATGGGGTGCCTGTCCCCCAGCCTCTGTGGGAGGGGAGGAGCCTACCTGCTTCCTGTTGTTTGTAATTTTCATTCCCCTGACCCTGCTGCAGCCTCTGCTGGCGGCCACCCCCAGGCCGCACTCTCCCTTCAAAAGGCTCAGTCACCTTTGTATAAGTTTCCCTGTTTTACTGATTGGAACCTGTCCTTGCCACTCAAACCAGTGTCCAGCTTTGTTTATCTTTGACAGCACAATCAAGCAGCGTGAGAAGACTCCAGAAAGTGAAACACCTGCTCATAGCACGCTGCTATCACCTTTGGGAATTCGTTTATTACATTTAACTATATTTTCTTACTTTTTTTTATAAGACTCCCAAATTCCAAAGCATCAAGAACACAAAAATAAGGAAATGTAGTTGATATAACTGGCCCTGTGACGAGTGGGCCCCCAAATGAACACAGGCTCGGATAACACAGAATAGGTTCCAGGGGGGCTGAGGGAGGACTTGATCTCCCACCCCACCCTGCCACTCCGGGGAAGTAGGTGCCACGCGGATTCCCTGCAATGGGGCCGTGTTGGGGGGTCAGAGTCAAGCTGTACCTCCATCCCCACCCAGCAGCACTGGGGCAGAATAAGGTGAGAGAGGCGGGGCTAGCTGCACTTCCCTCCCTCCTGCTCATCTCTGGAGACAGTGGGGCTCAGTGGGGAGCTCCTCTTATACCCCCTTGGGGGCAAGTCATTCGTGGATGTCAACAATCTGATTTAAAGTGTACGTGGAAAGGTAAAAGACCCCGAAGAGCCAACACAACGCTGAAGAAGGAGAAAAGTTTAGAAGACAGATACTAGATGACGTGAAGACTCACTGGAAAGCTATAGCAAACGAGGCAGCGTGGTACTGCTGGAAGACCGGACAGTGTAGAGTTCCGAGGTAGAGCCTCACAAATACAGTCCATTGATTGTTGACAAAGGAGGGAAGGCTATTCAATAGAGAAAGGATGATCTTTTTAATAAATGGAGCTAGAACAATTGGAAACCCTTTTGCCAAAAAATAAACCTAGACACAGTATTTACCTTTCAAAAAAAAATGAGCTAAAAATGGATCATTGACCTAAACTTAGAATGCAGACCTATAAAACTTCTAGAAGATAACATAGGAGAAAAATGAATCGATGAATTGGACTCTGTTAAAATGAAAGACTTCTGCTCCATGAAAGACACTGCTATGCGAATGAAAAGACAAACCACAGAATGGGAGAAAATATTCCTCCCATGGCGGGAGGAAGGCCATGGAAGAGAATGATAGTTGTCCAGCAAAACACATCTGATAAAGGATTTGAATCCAAAGAACCCTTAAGCTCAACAATAATAAATCAAACAACCCAGTTTAAAAATGGGCAAAAGATTTGAACAAACATTTCACCAAAGAAGACATACAGATGGCAGAGAAGCATATAAAAAGATGCCCATCCTATACAAAAGATGAAAAGTGGTATATCCACATTGAAAGGGAATTTGGCAGGTTATTTATTTATTTATTTTTACCAAGCCAAACATATTCTTACCATGTGATCTAACAATCACACTCCTAGGTATGTACCCATTTGTTTAAAAAAATGTTTTTTTCTTTATTGATTTTAGAGAGAGAGGAAGGGAGAGGGAGATAGAAATATCGATGAGAGAGAACATCTACTGGCTGCCTCCTGCATGCCCCCCACTGGGGATCGGGCCCACAACCTGGGCCTGTGCCCTGACCAGGAATCGAACTGGTGACCTCTTGGAGCATGGGTCGACGCTCAACCACTGAGCCACACTGGCCGGGTGGTATGCACCCATCTGAATTGAAATGTATGTCCACGTAAAAACCTACGCATGAATGTTTATAGCAGTTCTGTTCATAAAACTGGAAGCCACTAAGATGTTCTTCAATAGGTAAATGGATAAATGGTGGTACATCTATACGACGGAACATTATTCACAAATAAAAACTATGGACTTTAGTTAATAGTAATGCGTCAGTACTGGTTACTAATAATAACGAATGTGCCACACTAGTGCAAGATGTCAGTGCTAGGGAAAACACGTACGTCATAGGAGAAGCAAATGAGAAGGAAAGAGCCGTCTTTTCCCTGTAGTTACTGCTGAAGTGTTCGAACAAAGAACAGACAAGGAAAGGTCATGGACACCTGGGGAACTGGAGCAGGGAGTCTAGAAATGATCTGATCAAAACTCTCTTAGATGAGAAAACAGAGGCCTAGGACCCGCCCAGGTACACAGCTGGTGATTGCAGGGACTGCGCCCACTGGGAGATGTTCCAGCATCCAGTCCTGCTCCCTCTCCAAACCACCGGAACTGCTGGTTCAGCCATGTGCAGCAGGGCGCATCCAAAGCATTTGCACTGTGTGCTTCTTAATCCTTTAAGGATCATTTAAAGAGGAACACACTAATCTGCAGACACCAGTGACCTGGCAGGAGCACACTCTTTGCAGGAACAATGTTATTGTGCTACCTCTGCAAAGAGCGGGACGAGTCACCTCCAGTAACAGCCAAACCAGTATCTATCTCTCGACACTGGGGAAAAGTCCCCGCGCATCAAATCCATATCCTCAGAGGACACAGGTGGTGCTCTGGGAAGAGCCCTAGCCCTGGCCTCTGCTCCCAGAGCTCCCTCTTTGGGCTCCAGTTTTCCCACTAGCATTAGGGAGCCCAAGTGGCCAATTGTATCTCACCAGCAGGTCTGATGGCATTGAGGAGACTTCCCCCAACCAAGGCCCAATTTAGTAAACGGCAAAGGCTCACAGCTACACCAAGATCAAGCCAAGCCTTCTTGTTGAAGATGAGGAAAGCGGGAGGAAGGCCATGGAAGAGAATGATAGTTGTCCAGCAAAACATTTCTCTTCCTTGATAGGATTTTTATCTGGACACATGGCTGCCCAGGTGGCGACGATACCTACCAGCCTCCCTTGTAGCTAAGTGTGGTCATGTGACCAAATTCAGGCCAATGAGGTGTGAACGGAGGTGCTATATGCAACTTCTAGGTCATCTGCAGTTTAAAGGAAGATGTCCTGGAGCAGCTCTGCCTTCCTCTTCCCTTGAGCTGGAACGGGAATTCCTGTGACCTGGCTTTGAACTTGCAGACAAGGGTAACGCCCTGGGTGATGGAAGGAACCTGGAATCCCAAATGGCTGCACCAACCTGGACCTCGAGCCATTAGTGACAGGACAAGTCTCCATTGCCTTTAAACTATGTCCTATATTTTGGGGGGTCTTTTGGATATAGAAGCTTATCCTTTACTCTACTTATAATGAGGAGAGCACAATAGGAAGTGGATGATATTTTGAGCAAAACTGGAAGGACCCTAGGGCAGAGCAGGTAAGAAGTCCCATTCCTTTGGAGAATTAGCTGTTCCCCATCCCTTTTCCTTTACGGACAGCTTCCTAAGAGAGCAAGTGAGCTTTCTCATATAAGCCTTATAATAATCCCGTGAACAGGGTTTTCTCCCATTTTATAGGACAGGAAACTGAGACTCAGAGTAGGAAAGTAATTTGCCCAAGACTACACAGTTGATAAATGATGAGACTCTGGTTAGATCTCGGGTCTCTGTGACTCCAGGGTCCAGGTTCTTGCTCTGTGGCATGCTGCCTTCCCAATAAGCCATCATACGTTTCTGAGAATAAGTTCTCTCTGTGTCTTGGTGGTGTTAAAGTCTTAGGATCATAAACAGAAAGACTTGGGCATTGTTTCATGCAGGTAGAGGCTGGCAGGAAGCTGTAATTTCAGGCTGTACCCAATTTATAAATGACCAGTGATCTGACAATTCACTTACATTCCTGTTGTTTGGAACTCGTACCGTGTTTTTCCATAGAATCAATATGATTCATGGTGACACAGGCCCAGGCTAGCTCCCAGACATCTCTGTAACTCATAGCCTGAGGTCTGGGTCTATGGAAGAAGGCGAGAGAGTCACAGCAGAGACTGTGGTTCTCCGATCACCGGATGCCTCGTGCCCATTCCGCCCTATGCTTCTGTCCTGCCTTGCCTCCAAAGTGCCACCTCCCCTGTGTTTCAACCAAATCCCCCAACTCCTCAGTCCAGCTCATTTCACACGGGAATAAATAAAGCAATGTGAGCAATCTAATTTATACTAATGTGATTGTTATCGAAGGAAATTATGTCATTCACTATGGTGGACTTAAAAAAACTTGCTTTCTATTCAGCGCATTTTATTACAGCGCAGTTGTGGTCTACAGGCACACTTGGATCAGGCCAGGGAATTAGCTTATTTTATTGACCACACTGGACTCTTGCAGAGAGACGAAGTTGCATGTGGAAAGGTGTACTTAGTGTCTTAAAGGAGAGAGAGGTCGGGAAACACTTTCAAAAGGCAATCAGATGCATGGCTACCTAGTTTAATTGCCAGAAGACTGGATTGCATTTATAGATTTGGAAAGCAAAGGAATGATCTGTAAACACCAGAGCTGTGTTGTAAGTTGGCTTTGTAACATGTCAATCAGAATTTGGTTCAGGAAATCCATTGTGAATATTGTAAGCAGGAGTATAGAGGGGCAGGAAGAATGCTTATGCTTTAATGTGTGATTTACACATTTATGTGTTGTTTCAATTTATTATTAAAAACATGCCCTACTATCATACTTCTAAAATATTTTTATTTATTTAAAAAAGATAAATATTTATTCACTTAAAAAACAATCATGTGCCCATTATGTGCTACCAGAGTGGGATTTTCAATGGAAAGTAATACAGTTTTCAAAACAAAAATTCAGTGAGAAGAATGGCACTGTTTTATGTTTTTTCAAATATTTAAAGTATCTGGTTGAACAGAAGATGGATTCTTATATATGCTTCTGCATTCTGTAGTGACACCTTATTTTGGTTGAAGTATAGGAAGAAAATACAGCCAAATACGGGTTCTAAAATATTTTAAAAACATAGGAATGCTTTAGTACTCCAAGATATTAGTCTTCCAGAGCTTTTCAGCGGCCCTAATCCCCTTCTCGAGGGCTCCACCCTCGTGACCTAACCCTAATCACTCCTAATACTGTCCTGTTGGGGGGTAGAGTTTTGGAAGATGAACTCGGGAGGGGGGGACACACAGACCTTTAGTCAATAAGATAGTCTCTTTTGAGTTTCCTTTTTATATCTTTTCTTTGTAGTCTACTTCACTACTGCCATCCAAACAAATCGGTATTTTTGGTTCAAATAGTTAAAATAGTTGCTTTTCTATCTCTTCAGAAATGTTTTTGTTTAGATTTTCTGAGCTCTGTCTCAAACTATTATCATACATTATTATTTCTACATTATGTAAAAGGATTTCTAAAAGGACATCAAAATTGTGTGTTGGTATAAAATTTAGACAGTCTGGTCTAAAATTTCAAAGTCCCATTAATCTCTTAAGATAAAATATTCTGAATAGCTCTCATATTTTGAGTATTTACTGTGAACCAGGCATTGCACATGTTATCTCATTTAATCCCTAGAACATTTCTAGGAAATGAGTATTGTTATTCTCATTTTCATGTGAAGAAATCAGTCTTAAAAAGTCTGGGAAATGAATTTGAACCATAGTCTCTAAAATGTTTCTGCTCTTCTCTGCTCCTCATATTCCTCTATATCTTGAGAGAAGAAATAAGTCATCATTCCCAAAAGGGCTGGAAGTAAGAATTCTGTAAGTATAACTTATTTTTTACTTTTGAACTATATAAATGTTTTATATTTTTTGAAAAACAAAATCAACAGGGAAAATAAAGCTAACCCTAAAATTGAAACTAATAACCTTAGTGCCTTATCAAATTGGTTACATAAACACGCAGAGAAAATCATGATTTCAAGTGACTTTGGAATATGTTCTTCTGGTATACATTCTTGGTGGGGTATATTCCAAGGAGAAAAAGAATTGCAAATAATTTCAGACTCCACTCAGTAAGTTTATTATTAGGAGTGATACTTGTATTATAATTTTGAAAGTACATTATGTATTAAGACAGAATAAGAACGGTAATGTCATTAAGATCCAAAATTTGCATTGTGAGAAAAATGCAAAACGTAACAAAAATCAAAATAAAAATCCTGTGTTAAGTTTGAGTTGTACATATTTTTTTTAATCCTCACTGGAGGACATTTTTCCATTTTTTGTTCAGATAGAGTGGGAGGGAGAGAGAGGAAGAGAGAGAGACACATCGAGTGGCTGCCTCCCGCACGACCCAACTAGGGCCAGGGACAAACTGCAACCGAGGTACGTGCCCTTAGCGGGAACCGAACCCGGGTCTCTCTGGATCGCAGGCCGACACTCTAACCACTGAGCCAAACCGGCCAGGGCGAGTTGTACATATTAATATGAACTCATGGTTTAATTTTTTTTTCACATTGTAAGAGAAAGTTTTTTTAGAAAGTTACAGAGGTAGCAGAGTGAGCCAGATGGGCTGCGTGGGCTCAGAAAACAAGTTACAGAAGCGAAACAAGAGCCCTTGGAGCTTCGGAGAGAGACAGGTGAAGGTAATGAGCAGGCATGCTCCTGAGCTGGAGAGCGCTAATTTTTTTTTTCCTTTCTCTGTTCTCTGCAAGAACTTAAAAAAACAACAATATCCCAGCAGCCATCTTAACTGAGAATCGATTCCCTTGATAGTTTTGCTGCTGGTTCTGACAAAGTCCTGCAATATGGCTGGAAAAGGATTGGGTGGCCTGGGCCAAGACTGTTTCGGGTAAGGAAATAATTCAGTGCTTCATTCAGCAGTCAGAAACTTGGGAGTTGTGTGTCAGGGGGAGGCCTGCCCTTGGCTATCCTCATCACCCTCACATCATCTTTCATAAAGGCTACATTGCTCACAGGTGCTTTTGTGTGCAGGTGGGGTTGTGTCCTGTATCTGGGTTGATGCAAGGCAGGAAGCTGGAGATGAGAATAGAGGAAATCTCAAGAACGTAAACTTCTGGCAAAAATTCCTGGAATAACTTCATTTTCAAAGGCTATATAATTGGTAGGGTCGAAGCGGAAGTCACCAAAGGAATAATGGATAATTCAGTATCTGGGTTGTTGGAGGAATGACTAGAAAACAGCACTATTATTTACGATAATAGTGTATCTATGAGATGTAGAAAGGACAGAATTAGATACTAAGGCCCAGAGAAGGATGGAAGGATCTGGAAGCCCCAAGGAGGGATCTACTTGGCTGGATGCTGTGAGGAGGGATTGGGGGTTCACCCTCCTCAGTAAGGGCCTTCTCCTTGAAGGGGTCCTAGTGCTCTGGTGGACAGGACACCTTCTTGGTGCTCAGTTGTCTGAGGCTGATTCACACACACACTTCAGAGAAACTGCTTTCAGATGCTTCTCAGTGAGTCTGGGCACAGGTTCCACTGGATACTTTCTGTGTAGTTCGGGTTTCTGTTTCTGACCCTCTACTGCTTACAGAGGAGTGAAAACTTACCAACTTTTGGGAAAAATAGACACAATAATTTGGCCAGTCCCCAGCAGACATTAACCTTATCCTCTTCCTCTTCCTACTTTTCTAAATCAATTATGCTGACACAGAGAGCCACCTGAGATGGACACTCTCAGGAAAGATTGGAATGTCACCAAGGGGAACAAGGCAAGGGTAGGAGTGGGAGACAGGACTGATATTTGAAGCTCACAGACCCTCCATCTGTGTTTGGTAGAGGGCTCCATGATAAAGTCACAGACCACGGATTGGATAATTAAGAGAGTTCAGGACACCTGTAGGAGGACAGAATCCCTCAACTCTTATTCGTCAGTCACAGTCTGAGCTCAGGTGGCTCTGGGCCAAGGTGTCTCATATCCCTCTGTATTGGGGCTGATATGCAGAACAACGCTCTGAGCCTCTGAAAGCCTCCACTGGGGTGCTGGAGCCCGAGCTCTGTCATCGGGGCAAGTTCCATGTGAATGAGCGACATGTGCCTGCCGTTCTGGGGATCTGTGCCCGTCATCTGCAGAAGATAGGGACTGAAAAAATCAAGTGAGCATACAGAGAAACCTTCAAGTGTTCAAAGAAGGCAAATAGACAATGTTTATACCCACTTTAAAGCGACTAACAGGGATGGATCACAGAGCCCTGTTAAGCCAATATAGATAATCAGATTATCTATGGATAAGGAATGTCCACAATGCCTGTAGAAAAGACTGCGGAAATATCGTCCTAGATGCTCATTCTAGTCTCTCAAGGTCAGTGCAGAGTCAAAAAGAGGGGTAAAAGTGTAGTATTAAAAGGTAAGGTTCAGTCTGGGCAACCCAAGGGTCAACCTTAATCTCACCTTTCTATGAAGGCCCAGGTCCACAGTCTCCAAGGATGTCCGTTCCCAGGGCAAGTCCCTGTTGGAAAGCAGCTCTCGGAGGGGCTGCTATTGTCCAGTATCCATCCAAATAAAAGCATGATGGAGCTGGGCCACGCTGGTGGCAGTGAGAGAGACTTGGAACCACCACTGGTTCTGGAGGCAGAACTCCTGGGTCCCGATTTTGGAAAAGCTGTGGGAACTTGGGTCAGAGAGAGATAGGATATAAGAAGAAAGAGAAGGGTTCAGCCCTCCATTGCTGGCTCTGAAGGTGAAGGACAGGGGCCCCAGGCCAAGCAATGTGGTAGCCTCTAGAAGCCGGGGATGGTTCTCAGCTGACAGCCAGCAAGGAAATGGGGATCTGAGCGCTACAACCACAAGGAATTGAATTCTGCCAACAACCCAATGAACAGGAGACAGATTCTAGCCTAAAGCCTCCAGGAAGTAACGCAGCCTGCCAGCACCTTGATTAGTCTAGTGAGACGCAGTGTGTTTCCTGCTCTGAGCTGGGCTCCTGACCTACAGATCGGTAAGAGGACACATTGGTGGTGTTCTGAGTCACTGCACTGGAACCTCCAGGTCCGGGTTCCCCCCTGCCGTCACACCAGGCCTCGGCACCTCATAGGACTATTGTGAGGATCAAGCGAGATAACGTCTGCGAAAGGCCGTACTATAACCGTCGTGCAGCCCTTTGTATGCTAAGTGTGGTGCTCTCAGAGTCTTGGTCTCAGCACTCTGCTCCTCCTCTCACCAGGAGTGGCCCAGGCTCTGGGTCCCTGGATTGCAGAGGCGGACTGAAAGCATCTGGTGTGGCACAGGACAAGCTTCCCTAGTGAGTAGGAGATGCTCTCTCTCCCCTACTTCCCATGCCCCCTTCCTAGGACGGCTCATGCAGTTTTGGGGCCCAGTGCAGCCTGGGCTGACACTGGGGAGAAAACCCACGGGGCAGGGAGTGTGAAAGCAAGCCCTGGTGGGAGGCATTAGAGAAGCATTGTGAAGTCTGGGATGTGGGGGAACGCAGTGTTTCCTGCTCTGCCTGGCCCCCAGCCCTGCCTTCTTGACTTTAGCTTCCTCCTCCGTCCTCTGCAGCCTGTCAGAGGCAGCTGGTGGCAACCGTTTTGTCAAGATCCCTTCTGTGTGTTGTGTGACATGGTGGCTGTGGAAGTGACATTCTCCTGTGTGGGGAGCCTGATGCTGCTGCCTCAGAGTGCCATGGCTCCTGCCTTTCCTCGGAGGGGGTCAGCCCTGCCCTCAGCCTCTCACTGAGCCTCCGAAGACCCCTCACAACCCCCCGCAGCCCCTGTACCTCTGTGGTATCCACCTGCTCACCGGAGCCTACGGACCGTGAAACACGGGCTTCACCATGGGGCCCGTCTTCCCTCACTGGACTCTGTCTCCTTCCCTCGCAGTTGTATCCTGTGTTCTCAAAGGACCTCCTTCTCACTCCTTGCACCCCCATCACTGGCTTTTGTGAACAGTTTGGTTGGAAAAGCTAAATTTCACAAAAGGTTTCTGAGCATTGTTTTGTCTAGGACTGAAACCTTCCTTACTTTTTTTTTTTTTTTGGAGGGAGAGAGAGGAAGAGAGAGAGAGAGAGAGAAACATCGACGTGAAAGGGACACACCCAGTGGCTGCCTCCCGCATGACCCTAGCCAGGGCGGGGACGAATTGAAACCAAGGTACGTGCCCTTGACTAGAACCAAACCCGCAACTCATTGGTCCGCAGGCCAATGCTCCAACCGCTGAGCCAAACCGGCCAGGGCCCCAAACCTTCCTTTCTATGTATGGCGTGATAAGGGTTTTAGAATTCGGATGTCTAGCCTATTATACTATTTTTCATCCCCAGGTCATTTCTTGGTTGAATCTCGTCACCTAGGAAATCAGCTGATTAATTCCATGCAATTGCTAGCAAAGGAAGTTGGGTGGCAGCCAAAAGAAAGTAAGCACAAACCCCACGGTGTAATTGCCCACGGTAGCCCGATCATGAGCAAATCACAGCCTGGCGTTGGACTCCTGGAGGAATGACTCAATGAGTATTAGGATAAAGACCTTAGAGGTATGATAGTTAATAGATAAGATATGTCAACAATTTAAACCTTAAAGTTGCAGAGAGTAAAAAACAGAAACAGAACAGAAGCACATGCAGGTTGAACCGTGGTGGTCTGGCTCCGGTGGTCTGGTCTGGTGGGTCCTGGGAGATGGGCACACGTCCTGCAGCCACCAGCTTGGTCCTGATGGTCTTGGGTGGAAGGAGCCATTTCCTGCAGTCACCTGATTTGGAGCGACTCCTCAGAGTCCTCTGTTTGCCGTCTCAGGACAGCCTTGCAGTGATTTTGTGTCATTTTCGTCTTTTGACCGGAGGTGTGGGTTTGCTATTGTTACCGTACCTGGGGCAAGGTCCTTCTAAACGAGGTTCGACCACAGTCTTTCTCTGATGTCTGACTGAGCAACTTAGGAAAAATAAGGAAAGGTGTGTTATTATTCAAGAGACTGATAGAAGGAAAGAGAGTTAACAGAATATTTTGGTGATTCAAAAGTAAACTCTGTTATCTAGGTACAAAATAACTTGGTCATTTTATGGAAGGAAAACCCTAATTTTACTCTTTTTGTGTATCATCTATATCACAATCAGCAGTAAAAGATTTGCAAGACTTTTTCTGTGAATAAATCCATTAACATGGAATATACCCTTGAATTTGTCTTTCTGTCATTTATAGAATGAAAATAAATTTAATATACTTTTACTTTTATGTCTTTGTAAATAAAATACATAATGAATATATAATAAAATTTTAGTTTTAAAATATAACGTATAATATATTAGCATACTGAAACAAATGAATATATTATGAAGTATTATCTTTTTTTTTTTTTTTTTTTGGTACATGCCCGGAACCGAACCCGGAACTCTCTGGTCCGCCGGCCGACGCTCCAACCGCTGAGCCAAACTGGCCAGGGCTGAAGTATTATCTTAATTGTTTTTATTAATTACCACATTTAGCCAAGGTACCAATTTTTGTTTTCTCCAGACACAGGGCAGACTAGAAGGCAAGAACCCAAGAACTGCCTAAGTTTTTAGTAGTATGTGTTTTAGATTACATTTTACCTTTTCAGGAGGCAGAATAAACACATTATCCAAAGGCATTTACACATTCTATTAATCTGTAGTCCTTTGTATAATGTATATGAATAATGATTTATTAAAACTATATAGCCCTGGCCGGTTTGGCTCAGTGGTAGAGCGTCAGCCTGCAGACCAATGAGTCGCGGGTTTGATTCCGGTCAAGGGCACGTACCTCGGTTGCGGTTCAGTTCCCAGCCAGGGTCGTGCAGGAGGCAACTAGTTGATGTGTCCCTCTCACGTTGATGTTTCTCTCTCTCTCTCCCTCCCTCCCACTCTATCTGAAGAGAAATAGAAAAAAAAATGTCCTTGGGTGAGGATTGAAAACAAAAAACAAAAAACAAAAACCCAACTATATATATGTAATTTTTTTAGCTTTGAAATTGTTCAGGTATCCAAATAACATATATCAAGTAACTCAACATTTTCTAAAGTTTTAGCATTTTAATTAAGTATTTGGAAGTTACAATTTTAGCTAGAACATTAAGTCTTCATGATTGTAGTATTGTTAGAGTTTTACAAGATCAAAACTCTTTAAAAGACATCTGTTTTATGATTTCATTTAAACACAGTTTTATATTTTGTTCCAACAGTAATCTTTTTCTTGTCCCATAAAAACAATGTACAAAATTTAGAAAGTTTAAATCTTCAGAAGTTTTAATCTTAGCCTTATGTAAACCAGAATATTGTCTTAGCGTTCACTTTATATAAAGAACTAGACAATATATACATATAGTTGTCTTAATAAATATCACTAACTCATTCCAATTCATCCAAAATTCATTTATCAGCAATATTACAGGATACCTTTAAAAATATACTTTATAAATTTTGTATTCATGAAGCAAAATTTAAACAATCATCAATGACATTTAAAAACTCATAGTAAAGCTAAGATCTTTTCTTCTCATAGCTATAGCATGAAGGTTATTTAAATGCATTTGTCTACATTTTATATTGTAAAATATACAGCTTATTGGCATTTTTTTCTTAGACATTTTCAACTATTTAGTATGCAAAATAATGACCATGATATTTTTTTCCTGAGCAACTAATCTTTAAAATTTTCTAAGTGAGAGAAAAAGAGAGGGATAGAGCAGCAATATCAACAAAAATGTGTGTGTGAGAGAGAGAGTTTTAGACAAATATGAAATGACTCTCTCTGTTAGGAGAAGTGAGAACATTCAGATGCAGGAAAATCTTTTTCATGTAGACATAGATACAAAAGAGAAAGTCATTGCAGCTGGTTTCAACAGTAGCTCGAGCCCTGTCCTGGACAATTTTATCAAGCCATGCAATTAAAAGCCAGTGCTTATTAGTCCCCAAACAATGGAAATGGAGGGGAAACCTCCTACATTAATCTCAGGGATCGCTCTCTTTTAGACAGACCAGTTAGTTATACAATCTCTTCTCGAGAGTTTCTTTTCCTTTTTTGCCCCAGGCATCTCTCAAATGAACAGTCTTGTTCATGTCACAGTTCCCCAAGTGGCCACTAGGACTCTAATTTATCCTCAGTGAAGTTATGCCAGGAGGTAGCACAAGCTTATTAGCAAAGCCCATGGCAGAGTGCTTGACTGTTGATCAAAGGTAAAACATCACTTGTGTTTTGAGTTCTCAACCCTAAAGTTAAGCTCCCTCTACTTGCTGACTTGAAAAATCAGCAGCCACCTGACTCATGGAATGTGTGGAGAGCTCTTTCCCAGAGCCAATTTCTCATACCTAGGGAAGACTGGGGAAAGAGCTCACAGACAGAGGATGGTGGGCAAATGGAAGACCGGAGATGGCATTACAAGCCAGACTTCACCAGGGGACACCAAAGACTGATTGGAACCCCAAAATTCCAGGAGACAAGTAATAAATTGATGTTGAAGGACCAGAGTCTAAAGTCAATGCACAACCACACAAAGAGAAGGGGACCTTGAATATCTTGAGACTCAACAAGTCTCAGATATGCACGTTATTACTGAGTCAAGAAGGCCAATCCTTTGTAGGGAGAGTCTTGACCAAATATCAAGAGAATCTCCAAATGTCCTCATCAAGATGCCAGGAGCAAAACTTTAGTCTGACAAAGTCGTTTATTGGTGACAAGGGAGGTCACACACCAGAGGAACCACGGAGTATGTCACCAAGGAAAGGAAAGGTTATGATATAATTTTGGGGAATTAGTTACAATTGATATGAAACAGTATTTCGATAAGTTAAAGCAAAGAAAGGCTGTGTGTAAAGGCGTAACATCAAGTCTGGATGGCAAAGTGGATACAAGATGTCCTTTTCTTAGAAACTGCAAAGTAAGATACATGTGGAATACTGTATCCCAAACCCTCCTACCTGCATCTGCGCCTGGCTTGGACATCAAGGTGGCTGCACTGTGACAAACTGAGTTAGATTCTGCAGGCAAGAGAGACAGGTTTTGTTCTTACTGAAATGATTTCAAAAACAAAGTTTCTGATAAACTATGATTTCAGAAAGTAAGATTTCTCTGGAACAAAGTAAGAGTCATGCTACTGAGTGCCATGAGGACACTTTCCAGATGGAGTGCTTCCTTGGGTGAGGAGTAATTTTCTGCTAACTTTGCAGCTGGCGTTATGTGTATTCTGTGTCTGTTTTTCCAGCTTGATGAATGGCATGGTGGATTTTCATTTTCTTAGGCCAAACTAATTTTCACTTTCTCAACATGTAACCCAGTCTCGTTTTACCAGCTTGTGGAAGTTGTCAAAAAGAAGCTGTAGTGGCCTGGGACCATCTCTGGAAATGATTAATTGCTTCCCGTCTTCCCTGTTTCCCGGTTCCTAGCATGGGCTATGCACTTTTAGGGCCCCAGGGCAGCCTCTGATTGTTCCTGAAGGAGGAACCTGTAAGGAACAGAATGAGAGCCTTGGGGTGAGGGACAAAAGATGTATTCTGAAGTCTAAGACGCCCATTTCCACCTTCTCCTGGTGGCAGGTGTCTGCTGAGGACCTGTTTCTCCCTACCTTCTCATACTGTCATTTCCAGCAGGAGCTTTTTCTTTCCATCCCTTGAGTTCTGTCTCCAGGGAGAGCCTGCCAACAGATCTGTGGAAGCAGGGAGACTCTCTTTGCTCAGTCCAGAAGCTCTTGGAGATACAAATCACAAAAAATGTGGATTTCTAGATTTGGGAGGAGAAAAAGAAGGGATCATTTCTAGAACAATGGAGCGCATAGTACCAACTTTCTTGTTCTGCGACTCCTTTGGCATCATCTGCTGTTGAGCGCTGCTCCATAGCCCTCAGACCCTTCTGGAGACATGAAGGCCAACCAGAGTAACTGCAGAGTCCATACGAGCTTCCAAATCCCCAAACCTTGGGAGACTGTAGCAGAAATGTAGCGGCTCTTCAGAGGGCTCCCCTCTCTGTCCAGGGATGACCCTGCTGGCTCCTCTCTTATTCTTTGATCGCCATCCCCCAGCAGTCTCCCTTTCTCCTACTCAATGTCTAATGGCCTCCTCCCCTAATCCAAAAGCAGAGAGTAAATCCTGCACTGCTTCCTAAGGTCTCAGACCTTTCCCACCCCTTAAAAGCTGTGGTACAGATACACAATGGAGTACTATGCAGCTGTAAGAAAGAAAGATCTCTTATCCTTTGAGACGACATGGGAGGACCTGGAAACTATTATCCTAAGTGAAACCAGCCAAGCAGAGAAAGACAAATATCATATGATCTCACTTATTTCTGGAATATAATAAACATAACAGTCTGAGGAACAGGGTAGTCCCAGAGATGTGGAAGTAGGGTACAGACTGACAATTGCCAGAAGAGGGGGTGGGGGAGGGAAGCGATGAACCACAGAACTTGTACGCATGTACTCATAACCAATGGACATGGACAACAAAACTGGGGACGGGGCAGGGAGGGAGGGGGAGGAGGGTGACAATGGGGGAAAAGGAGAAACATCTGTAACAAAAATAAATTAATAAAAAATTAAAACAAACAAACAAACAAAAACCTAGCCCCAGCCCTTGGGGAAAGGAGCTCACCAAAGAAGAACAGTATCTTCTCTGTTTCCACGTTAGGACTATGAGGATGGAGATGGATTTAGGAATTCTTTCAAGGGTTAAACAGTCCGGGGAGATAGTCATGGCTAAGGACGCCCAGCTCTGGAGCAGCCTGGGTCAGCAGCAGCCCTGTGTTGCTAAGCTTCAGACCCCAAGGAAAACCCAGAAAAAGAATATAGCCCCAAAGGATGAAAGAACCTTGGGAGAGCCAAAGCATAAATACATCAGTGAGGGAGATAGGATTAGGGACCTCCCAAGGCAGTCACCCTCACAGACCAGGGACTTAGTTGATACCTTAATGGGCAAGCCCCTTGTTTTTGCCCCAGATGGAATAGACTTCTACAAAAAGTCACTTGGGGAAAAAGGATGAGATGCTTGTTTCATTGGCTTTGTCCCAGGAAAAACGGCAAAAGGAAGAAGGTCACTTGCAAAAATCTACATCTACAGAAGGTCACTTGCATTGTCCACATCCTGCTGAAACCAGAGGAGTCTTTGGTATCATAGTCATTGTTCCAAGCGTTTGAGATGCATTAGAAAGGAAAATAAAGCTCTCTGCCCTTGTGGAGCTCACATCACTGGTCCTGAGTCAGCCCCCTCTCATCCTACACAAAACTGTACCAAACCTGCACTTCCCTGAAGTGTCCCCCCCCTGCTGAAAGGAGCCATAGCCTTAGATGAGGACTTTTCACCATCAAATCTTCAAAAACTCCTGCATCTTACCCCTTTCCTCTTTACCGGCTGCTGCGTGAAAGAAGGGTCCTTGTGGGAGGCCTTCCTTGACCCTTCCCAGGAAGGGACGGTGCCCATCACATCCCTCGTTACACTGTTGTACCTTTGGGCTGTTATTTAGCTTCTCTGAGGCCAGGGGCCCTTCTCCATCCTCCCCACTGCTGGCCTGGTGTGTTGCATCTATTTAACGGTCAGCAACCGTTCAGGGGAATTTAACAAGGGGCCTCGGGCAGAATCTTCGGGAGAGAGGCCCCGCCCAGCCCGCTTGTGGGCGGGGCTGCGACTTGTGGGCGGAGCTACATCCCGGGCCTGGGCCTAGTTGCCGCCAGAGATGGGGCTTGCATCCTGCTTTCCAGTGGCGTCCTGCCCCTCTTCTAGGAACCTGCGTCCCGAAGTGAGTGCTGCGGGTTCACACCCGAGGTTAGGACAGGGCTTTCGGGCGGCCCGGGGCCTTTCCACCTCCCTCGCCTGCAGCTGCACCAGCTCCTTTCACCGCAGTCCGCCCAGCATCGTGCTGGGGCTGAATGGACAGGGCTGCCTCTGCCGAAGGCGACCCTGCTGCAGTGGCCACATGGACGTGGCGAGGGCAGCGTCTCCCGCCCCTGCAGGACCGGAGTCACGCCGTGGACGGTGGCCACTGCCCGCTGGGAATGGTCCTGGTGCCTCAGCAGGGCCAGGGGGACTGGTACGTGAGAGCCCCAGGGCGAGGCCCATCAGGGCGGCGTGACAGTGGAGGGGATGCGGCTCCGTAGGGGCAGAGACAGAGCCCTGTGCAGATTCCGCGATCGCGGCTCCCAGGGCGGTGCTGAGGCCTCCAGCGGACCGGGCCGAGCTGACGGTCATGGCCAGCCTTCGCAGCGGCCTTCACAGCGCAGGTATGGACGCCACCGTGCTCGCCTCGCGAGCCTCCCCAGGGTCAGGTCCCGTGCTGGACGGAACTCTGGCGACTGTGGTCGTCACCAGGGATGGAAGGAAATTCCGTGCTGCTTCTGCTTTTTCGGGCGCACAAGTTTTCTTCTCTTGTATGAGTATTAGATAGCGAATTTGCAAGATAGAGAATAGTAGATGGCGGTACCCACAGAGTCCTAACCTCAAAACAATATACCGTTGTGATGTACAGGATTTCTTTCCAGACTTTGCTGCCCATATGGTACAGTGTTTAAATAATACATATATTTAAAAGGTAACAAAACCCAGCATGTTAGCATAAGCAATTTCTGCATTTTTGTGCACTCTTCCTAAATATTTTAAACGTCTTTCAGATTAATCATTCTATTTCACTTTGATGCTTAGGTTTGGTCTAACTAAGTTTTGGACATTTTAACACATTACTTAACATGTTTGTGCATAATTGTACTTGCTTATGAACTGTCTGTTCAGAAATCATGAAGCTTTGCCTGAAGCTCACATTATTTTCTAATCTAGGGTTTTGTCCTTGAGTCAGTTTTTTTTCTTTTTCTTTTCTATAATCTCTTTAGGCGAGATAACTACCCACACAATAAGTTATCTTAGAGCTGACTTCTCCCCTTTGCTTCAAATGTATACATCTAAATGCTTGCTACGCATTTCCCAGCCTTGATTTCCCACAGGTGCCCCAGACCTAAAATCTGTAAATTTAACCCCATCTTTCTTTGCTACCAAGCACTCTTGCTCTCTTTATTCCCAGTCTCAATTAGTAACATCTGGTCTCCAAGCCTTTCTGTGTTCCTCCTCCTCCTCCATACAGATTCATTAGTCAATAATCAAGTTCTGCTGATTCTATCTGCTATCTCTTTCTCAGATTTAATTCCCTCTGTTCTTACTACCACCCTGGAAGTTCAGACCCTTATCAACTCTCGCCAAGCTCTGCAGCAGCCTGTTAACTAATCTCTGTGCCTCCAGCTTTGTTCTTCTTAAATTCTTTCCCTCACTACTGTCAGAGCAGTCTGCCTAAAATAGATGTGACCTGGCTTTCAGTCCTTCACTGGCTCTGTTCCCTCCCACATGAAATGTGCAGGGACCTCTACTTACTCATCTGTCTCTTTAGCTTTTCTGCTACTCTCTGCTGTGCGTTTTTCTACTGCAGCAGTAAATGCCCTTTGGTTCAGTGCTTCCACGTTTGCTCATGACTTATCCAGAGTTCCTTAGGCAGCTCAGCGCTGGAGTTCTCACAGTCTACTGCAGTAGGGCAGGGGCTGTGTTGTTCTTCGAGGAATTTGTCCATTTCATCCAAGTTGTTGAATTTATTACACAATTATTTATAATGTTTTCTTATTTGTCTTTTAATGTTAGTAGATCTGGGGATATCCTCTTTCGTTCTTGATATCGGTAATTTGTGTCTTCTCTTTATTGATCAGTCTGACCAGAGATTAACTGTCTTTCTTTCAAAGGAACAGCTTTTGGCCTCATTGAGTTTCTTTATTATTTTTCTGGCTTTTATTTCATTGATTTCTGCTTATGTTTAAAAAAAAATTTTTTTTTTCTTTATTGATTTTAGAGAGAGAGGTAGGGGGGGGGAGAGAGAGAGAGAAACATTGATGAGAGAGAACATTGTTTGGCCGCCTCCTGAATGCCCCCCACTGGGGATTGGGCCCACAACCCGGGAATGTGCCCTGACCAGGAATCGAACTGGTGACCTCTTGGTGCATGGGTCTACACTCAACCACTGAGACACACCGGCCGGGCTCTGCTCATGTTTTTATTATCTTTCTTTCTGTTCGCTTTGGGTTTCTATTGCCTTTTTTTCTAGTTTCTTAAGGTGAATACTTATTAAATCATTGATGTGAGACCATTCTTCTCTTCTCAGTATAAACCTTTGTTTTTGAAGTGAACAAAACCTCAAGATTTTATTGCCTTCATGTTAAAACAAAAGATGAAACTCGGAACTGGATCACCTGGCCCTTTCTCTTGTATCTCTTCCCAGTTCAAAATGCGCACATCTCTTAACAGCCAGCATTCTTTTAGATCTATAGTGGGACTCAGTGCAGTCAGGCCTCAGTACAGTCTGCTTTGCAGCTGTAGCCTTTTCTGGAAAATTGACTTAGTCTGCTCACCATAGCCACACTGCTTCTTGTAGTAACATCACTTTCCTTGGCCACATGCGAATCCTTGCCCTTCTTGTGCTGTGTCATTTTGTGGGATTGTGCTTGCCACACTTCTTATAGAAAGTCTGATGGGTTTTAGGAATATTTATGATGTTTGCGAGGGCACTATTGCTATAAACTTTTAATGCTATGAATTGCCCTGTAAATACTGATTGATCTATAACCCAATGAATTTTGATATGTTGTTTTCATTTTCAATTAAAATTATTTTATAATTTCTCATTTGCCTTATTCTTTGAGTTATTTTAGAAGTATGTTTTTAAATTTCAAAATATTGGGGAATGTTCCAAATATATTTCTATTCTTGATTTCTAATTTAATTCCATTGTGGATTTCAATGTTTAAACTATTGCCATTTGTTTTATGACCTAGTATATATTCTATCTTGGTGACTGTATCATGTATACTTGAAAAAATGTATACTCTGCTGCTTTCTGGGTAGAGTTTTCTATAAATACCAGTGAGGTCAAGTTGGGTTATTCCTGATTTTCTTACAGCTTCTTTACTTACTGAGAGAGGATTGTTGAAGTGTTTGACTATAATCGTGGAGTTGTCTATTTCTCCTTTGAGTTCTATCAGTTTTTCATGCATTTTGAAGTTCTGCTGTTGGATGTTTATACATTTAGGATTCTTATGTCTTGTTAGTGAATTGCCCCCTTTACCATTATCTAATGACACTTTATCTCCAGTAATATTTTTTTCTGAAGTCTACTTTGTCTGGTATTCATAAAGGCAATCCAGGTTTCTTTTGATTAGTGTTTACGTGGTATATCTTTTCCCATTCTTTTAGCTTTTAACCTATTTATGTCTTTATATTGAAGTTGAGTTTCTTGTAGACAGCATATCATGCATGGTGTCTTGCTTTTTAAAAAATCCAATCTGACAATCTCTGCCATTTACATTGTTATTATTGTGGCTATATTTAAATGTACCATATTGCTAGTTGTTTTCTATTTGTTCTATCTGTTCTTTTCTCCCCCTCCCCTTTGCCAACCTGCTTTTGGGTTATTTTTTATGATTCTATTTTCTCTTCATTCTTGTATTTATTTGTTAAACCTCTTTTTATTGTGGCTGTTGCAGGATTTAAAATATTTGCCTTTAATCTACATCTTTAATATTTGTCTTTAATTTATCACATTTTAAAATAGTCATCTTCAGGTGATATTGTGCCAGGTCATGAAAAGTGCAGGAACCTTACAGCATGATACTTTTCTCCCCACTTCTTCGTGCTGTTGTCATACACTCAGGGGCTGTATTAGTTCAGATTAATTTTAAATTTCTTAAGTAATATTATATTCTTTGAGTAAAAATGTTAAAACATTTCATATAAAGTCCACTTGACTCTCCTGTCCTTGAAGGCAAACAACGCTACCAGTTTGTTATACATCCTTCCAAACCTTTGGTGTGCCTTTCACATATATGTTTGAGTGTGTGTATTGTATGTGTATTAGAATATGTACAGAGTTTTACATAAAAGATATGATATGCATAGCATTCTATAGCATGTTTCTTTCATTCAATAATATAGCTTGTCAGTCTACCCATATTAGTATGTATAGATCTGCCTCATTCTTTTGAACTGCTGCATAACAATCTATTAAATGAATTTCCCAGAGGAAGGGAGAGGGAGAGAGAGATAGAAACATTGATGAGAGAGAAACATATCGGCTACCTCCTGCATGCCCCCTACTGGGGATCGAGCTTGCAGCCCGGGCATGTGTCCTGACTGGGAATCAAACCGATGACCTCTTGGTGCATGGAATGACACCCAACCAACTGAGTCACACTGGTCAGGCCAGTTTTGTTTTTAGTTGATAGACATTGTTTTCTATCATTCATTATGGTATACAAGGCCCCATCGAACATCCTTCTGTATACCTTATTGTGGACATTTGCAAGTGCTTCTCTGGCGTACATACTTGGAAGTAGAATTACATTTCTCATAGGACCCTCCAGCAAGAAGCTGGAGAGGAGAGACCGAAGTTAAATCTAGAAGGTTTTAGGGTTGCATTGGGGCTAGTGTGTGTGGTGGTGGGGGTGGTGGCTGTGGTAGGGATGTGACAGAGGACGTAAAGCCTTGAACATCTTTGGTAAAGCTTATACAGCAAGGGCATCATGTGTGGAACTCAGCGATGTTTGAGGGAGAGTGTTGGTTACTATTTACACTCAACTTTTTTTCTTCATCAGAGATAGAAAAGAGAAGAATGTGACACGTTTTGATGGTCTGTCAGAGGGGTTCAACGACTTGCCCAAAGTCATTTGGCTAATAAAGGGCTTGTTTTCTGGTAATCTCAATGGAATGAGTGACAGCTCAGTGGAATGAGTGACAGCTCAGTGACCTTATGAAAGTAATTGAATTAAGACATCATCTGGTTATACACCCTCACTGTTCACATGGGAAACAAGGTCTGGAGAGGGAAAGACTTGCTCAGGATCCTACCTGTAGTCAGGGGTAAAGCTGGCGCTCCAGCCCTAATACCGACGTATTCCAGCTCTGCTGTCGGGGGCAGAAAGCAGAAGCAGGAAGGCAGCAGCCCGGTGCAGCGAGGGGCATCGTGGTGGGGGTCCAAGCAGACAGAGAAGCAAACACAGTGCCGCCTGCTCCGTCCCCTGCAGCCCACTCTCTTCCTTTGTCCAGATTCCTGCGAACTTTTTTCTTCAGCAGCATCCAAGAAGTCCAAAAAGGAAAACTAAACAATCCAAATTACAGGCTGGAGAAAAAACCCATTTCCATGTAAATGTTACCATTCTGCAGCAAAACAAACATAGTAGAAATAATGAGTCTTTGGTTTGGATCTGCGATGTGGAAGGTGGGCATAAATAGTCTCTAAAAAACCAGCAAGTAGAACCATAGGAATTCTCTCCTGGACGGCAGAGGGCTGGGGGCTGGGCACCTCATCCAACGCAGCTATTCAAACAGTGGGCTAGGTCCCCTTGCAGTAAGCATGCATTTCAGGCAACAAAACAAAATAAGCAAAAGCCCGACCGAAGTGTGGAGTGGATCATTACAACAGAAAAGCTGGGCACTCTAAGGACAGCTGGGAAGTAGAGGTTGGGATTGAAACTGTCACCCAGCTCTTGCCCACTTTTACAGCACGGGTCCGCAAACTGCCCGCCCACAAGCGGACTGAGGATGCCCACTGAGAAGTGTGGCGTCTTGGGGTGCTGTCTTCTGAGTATTTGGGAACAGAATATTCTTGCCGTCCAGAAATGTGAGAGGGGAGTCTCCCCGAGAGCCATCTCCCCGCCTTGGGATTCCTGGGATACCTTTTAAAAAGGCAAATTCCTGACTCCCCTACCCCAACTCCAGGACCGGACCAGTGTGGGGATGGGCCGAGAATCTGCGCGTTCCACAACCGCCCAGGTCATTCTTGTGCCGCCTGCTGAGGTTGGCCCTGGGGGGCTTGTGGTGAAGGAACGGTCTTTTTCAAGACCTGTATTGGTTATGTCGGGTCCCTTTGCTAATTTCACACGGTCCAACCTAGTATCTTTATTTTCTTTAAATTTCCGGAAAAACAAATTTTCTAGATCTTTGGACACACTCGCGATGAAGAGACTTTTCCAGGGTGTGAACGTTGACTAACAAGTGGCCTAGCGCGGAGGCTTCTGTATTGGTTACGTCCAGAAACCACCTGAGAAGGCATTTTAGAATTCTTGTTTCTAGAGCCATGAAGTTCAAAGATCTATTTTATGAGGTAGCAGGCCCTTGGGTTTTCAAGTAGTAGTATTATTGATGTTTCAGACCGGATTCCCTTTTCAGGATCTCTACAAATACTTGGGGAGGGTTTCTCCCCAAAGCATAGATAAGGGTTTAAGGCAGCTGTGTAAAACCTCTTCTGGAATAAGACAAGGGTGTCAACCCATCAGTCAGTCAAAACAAAACGGCCCGAGGTGAATGGACGGGCCAGCATCACACTCGCGGCAATCGGGAGCATGGGGCTTTGAACCTAAGCCTTCTGGGAGCGACCTGGCGCTGTAAAAAGAGTATGAATTAATTAAATTTGACCCCGCACTGGGATTGTCACTAGTCAGTTATGTGATCTTGGTCAAATCTAGTCAGTTATGTGGTTTCGTCTTTCTGAATAAAACTGATCCGAGTACCTCCTGGAGCTCTGTGCATCTCTCAAATGGGTGACGTGTTGCAGAGCTGGGGGTGGGTGCTGTTCTGGGGGAAGGCATGTGAGACCCTCAGCAAATGTGTTCCCCTCGGAAGTGCTTAGTAATGGTTATGATTAGGGAATTCTCGGCTGAAGGTTTTTCCACAGACGCGCAGCAGCCTCCCTGGGGAGACAAAGAAGTCTCCCAGCGCCTGTTAGACCGGCTGTGACTCTCCCCTCCTCCTGCACGCTCCCCTCCACACACACAACTGCCCTGGGGAAACTGATGCAGTTGGCACCTCCACCATGGGCACCAGCAGGTGCCAGTGCAGGCTAAGCCTTCGGAAGGGCTGCTTCACTTGATCTTGTCACTCTGCATCCTTCAGCGTGACCCAAGAACGCCCAGACTTCCTTTCCTTTCATCCAGAGTGATCGCTGTCTCTCACAGCCTCTCTTGCTTCCGACCCTGAGCCTGGGAGAAAATGCTCAGTCTCGCACTATCGAATATCAGCGGAGAAGAAAGCCCTCCTGTTTGGGGGAATCCTAGTAACAAAACTCACAACACCAGTGGCTGCCTTTGGGCAGCACTTCACAGTTTGCAGAGTCCTTTTACACCCATTGCTTATTTCATATTTGCAAAGTCGCGGCAGGGCAGTGTGATGTGTAGGGCTGGGCTCTGGAGCCTGAAGATGGCCTTCGAATGCCCATCTTCTCCACTTCCCAGCTGAATCATCTCGGGCAAGTAACTTACCGTCTCTGAACCCGTAGATTTAAGTGGGAAGTACTTAGAACGTGGTAATGAAAGCCGAGTAATTGTTAGTTATTGTTCTGTCATGCCTGTTTTTACCAAGCACGTTTCCCCATAACCATTCATTGGTCCTCAGCCTGACTGGTCAAGTCTCACTTTATTTGTTTTTACACCTTCATCCTTTCTTCCCAACCCCCTGCCTCCACACCCTCCTCGGCCTCACTACCCCTCACACAGCCTACACCGGACTCTCCTTTCCCTGTTCCGCACAGCGGTCTCAGGCCTTTGCACATGTTGTCCTCTCCGTCCCGAGCCTGCTTCCGGGATCCTGGTGGACACCTGCCCATCCTTCCAGTAGAGCGACTTCCTGTGATCCCTGTGCCCCGTCTGCTTTCTGCACACCTCGGTTACAGCGGTTATGTGGGCTGAGATGGTCTCTCTCCCTGTCTGTCTTCTCATCAGACTGTGTGCTCCCTGGGGTCAGGGACCGTATCTCACGTGTGTAGCCCTGTCTGATATCGAAGCGGTACCAAGCAAATGCTGGTTTGAATGAACAAATGCAGAGTTCATCATTCTGGCTAAAATGATCTTAGGTAAGCATTCAGGTCATTGAGCCCAGAGGCTGTGGAGCCAGGGACAGAACCCGGGCTCCAGCTCCCAGGCTCTCCGGGCCCTTCTCGGGGTGCCTCTCCGTGTGGCCGCCTTCTGACCAAGCTGGGCACAGAAAGACAGAAACGAATGAAATGAAAGCATGGGACCTCATATTTATAGGCCCAGAAGAGATTTCCAAATGCCACCAAGCAGCCAGTGTGCAGAGGCCTGCTTTTAATGTGTCAGAAAAGACAAAATGACAGTCTGCCTGCCTTTGATGTGCCGTCTGTTTCGTCTTTCTGAATAAAAGGGAAACTCTGGCTCCAGGCTGATTTTCAATCGCAAAAATAGACTAAATTCCAACCCTTAAATTATCAAAAGTGCCACATACTTGACAAGCAGCTTAGCAGAGAGCAGAAACTACCAAGTTAGTAATTAAACAGAGCTTAAGTCACATGAACAGAGACAGACATTCTTGTCTGGCGGTTAGAACAGAGGCCCGGAGAGCCCTGGGGCTGGCCCCGGTCCTGCATGTGCCAGGGTCACGTCCTGATGTGCAAGCCACAGTGGCCGAGGACAGACACCGTGGGCCCTGCACCCCGTCTTCCTGGAAGGGCTGCCAGGGTGGGCAGAGGGTGTGCTCCTGCCCGCAGATGGGATGGGGCAGGGTAGGCCTGAAAGGGGTCTGGAGGAGGCTGAGGGGGGGGCAGTTCTCTTCCATTTCAGAATTGTTTCCAAATAGTATAAGAGGCCATGGAAGCTTACACACATACACACACACACACACACACACACACACACACACACAATGATTGTATCTTAGGCACTCTTATAAGTCTTTTCATAGAAATTATTCTTTCCCTCAGAAAAGACTGAGTATCTGCAGCGGTGGACAAGGCCAGGCTCTAGCCTTGGAGCGCTGACATGAATGAACAAGCAGACAAGTGTGTAGTGTCGCAGGTGGCCGTAAGTTACAGGAACATAACTATCACGAAAGGAGGAAGACGGGGACTGGAGGAGTAGGAGAGAACAGAGTGGGGAGAAGGGGAGGATGGAGTTGCTCTTTCGAGTAGACACTTAGGGGAGACTTTTCCGATGAGGTGATATTGAGCAGAAACCTAAAAGGGGAAGAGAATTCCAGGCAGAAGGAACAGTAAGTGTAAAGGCCCTGAGTCGGGAGAGTGCTTAGCATGTTTGAGGACAAGCAAGGAGCCCAGTGTGGGCGGATCAGGGCAAGCCAGGGGCTGGGGAGTGGCAGGAGATGACATTTAATTTTTCTTTTTTATCCTTACCTGAGGATTTTTTTCCATTTATCTTCAGATAGAGTGGAAGGGAGGGAGAGAGAGAGAAACATTGATGCAAGAGAGACACATCGACTGGCTGCCTCCTGCATGACCCAACTAGGGCCAGGACGAATCAAAACTGAGGTATGTGACCTTGACCAGAATCGAACCCACGACTCATCAGTCCAAGGGCCAACCCTCTAACCACTGAGCCAAACCGGCCAGGGCAGGGGATGACATTTCAAAGAGATTAGGGGAACTCTGCCCGGTTTGGCTCAGTGGTAGAGCGTCGGCCCATGGACCAAAGAGTCTCAGGTTTGATTCCGGTCACAGGCACGTACCTCGATTGCTGTTGGGTCTCTGGCCCTGGTCGGGGTCATGGGGGAGACAACCAATTGATGTGTCTCTCTCACGTTGACGTTTCTCTCTCTCTCTCCCACTCCATCTGAGGATAAAAATGGAAAAAAGTATCCTCGGGTGAGGATTAAAAAAAAAAAGAGATTAGGGGAGCTGGCCAATGTGGCTCAGTGGATTGAGCATCACCCCATGGACTGGGAGGTCCCGGTTTGATTCCTGGTCAGGGCACATGCCCGGGTTGTGGGCTCGATCCCCAGTAGGGGGCGTGCAGGAGGCAGCCGATTGATACATCTCTCTCACATCAATGTTTCTGTCTCTCTCTCCTTTCCTCTCTCTGTAAAAAAATCAATAAAAACATATTTAAAAAAAAGAGATTAAGGGCTAGATCATGTAGGCATTCTAGGGGCAGCAACCTTCCTGTGAAGTTAAAAGTGGAGGCATTGAAGGATTCTGAGCAGACCGTACATGGTTTATAAGGCTCACCTGAGCTGCTGTGTTGAGAGGAGACTGTGAAGGGCAAGCGCAGAAACAGGAGGCCTGTTCCGGGGCCAGGGCCGTGACTCCGGGGAGAGACCACTGCAGCTTAGATCAGATGGTGGTAAAAAGTGGTTAGAGTCAGAAGAACTTTTCAAAGTAGAGCTTACAGGATTTGTTGATCTTTGATCTGGGATGTAGGAGGAACAAAGGATTCAAGGATGACGGAAGAGTTTGGCTTGGGGGTCAATGGGGGGAAAAGGGGGGGACATCTGTAATACTTCCAACAATAAAGATTTTAAAAAATAATAAAATAATATAAAAGGGGGAAAAAAAGAGTTTGTCCTAAGTGGAATGATGGAGTTCCTATTTAATGAGATTGGGAAGACTGGGAGGAGTAGGTCTGGGGGATGGAAGTCAAGAAGTGACCTTTGGCTATGATGATTCTGAGTTCCCAGTTATACCATATAACAGGTATGGTGTAGAAGCACAGCTCTGGGAATCAATCAAAATGCCATTTTATTTTTGCCTCCTAATGTCCCTTTAACCTTTATTTGGTGGAGGAACAGTTTCTCCTGCTACTGGGTGAAAACTCTGGCAGGCACGATGATTTTTCTGGTCACTCTTCGGTATCAGAAAGTACCACTGTTCCCTTTAAGTAGGAAACCATAGTCTTGGTTCAGCAATAATAATGTCCGACTCAGTTCATTAATTAATGCGTCGTTATTAGAAGTCACGTGTCTTCTGCTTCCACCTTCCTTCACTGTCGAGGCTCTCAAGCTAGGGCTCACATCGGGTAGGGATCCCCACTGGGGAAGAAGTTATGGTTGGCTTTTTTCTCTTTCAAGCTTGTCTTCTCCTCATTTGCTGTGGTTTCAACCATTCCAGAGTCGGAGACCTCGGAGGGTAGAGGAAAAAGAGATTGGAAAGTTGTCATGAGGCTGGGACTGTCCCAACATGATTTCACCCTGTCTGGGGCTGGCTAATACTTAAAGCTGTGTCTTCCTTGGTTCTTTTGTGGATTCTGTCTCTGCAACGTCACTGGTGTGGGTGATGCCTCCTATTCCTCAGCTGCCACTGGTTTTCCTGCAGCTCCCTCCACACAGTCTCACTTACAGCCCCTTCACCCCACCAGGCAGAACCTTTGAGCAAGAAGGATAGGGCTCCTGGCTGACTCTCCTGCGCAGCTCACCTCTGGTCCACAGGAAACACTGTGCCCTGGCTGATCCCCAAGGGAAACATCTCTTCTCTGTGGGATACCACCCACTGCTTTAGCAGTCTCTCACCTTCAGATTCCCTAGGGGGAGTCAGACTCCAGTTAATTACGCAGCTCCCCCACCCCCATTCTCCAAACTGCAGGGAACACACACCAGCCCTCTAGGTCACCTCTATACTAGATCTGAGTGGAGGGAGGACTTCCCTTCCCCTTTCTATTCTCCAGGGAGAGGAGCTATTCAGAGCACAGCTTCCTTCAAAGAAAACCTTTCACAGATCTTCCCTCCCTTCCATCTCTAGTAAGGACCATTTTATGACCTCGATTACAGTGAGGGGTCCAAGTTAAACTGTTCTCAGATACCTTGAAAATACTGATTTCTATCAGCCCCTTACTTTAGAATTTGGTATCTCTTGTGTTGGAGCCTTGGCCTAAATGCCCGTTTAAATATCTTGTTACCCTTTGAAAATTTGAGAGGCAACTGCCTATGAATCACACTTAAAAGCCATGAGATTAGAGGAAATCACCTATGGCATGAACAGCAAAAAGGTCTCGGACCGAGTCCTGAGACTTTCATAAGTTGAAGAAATGACACAGAAGGAGCATTCAGAATTTGCCCTGTTTCTCGACTGGCTTAAAAAAATAAAAAAAGAAACAAAAACCATGTCAGGCATTTAGAACTCATCCTGTTCTGAATTATAATCAAAACTAACAATTGTCTTTCCCAAGAGTGGATTTCCCTTCTTCATCGACGCCAGTCTTCACATATAAATGTCTTTGGCATTTACAAAGTGTCCCTTATCTCATTTCAGCAACCCTGTACTCCTGCGAGGAGGGTTCATCACAGATGGGGAAACTGAGGGCCAAAGAACTTGAGGAGGCTTTCCCTGGGTTCAGGAAGTAAGAGGTAGAGGGTGGATTTGAACTCAGGTCTGCGGCTCCAGGTTCTGAACTCTTTTTTTTCAGTCACCTCAAAGACACTCATGACAATCATAGCGTTTTTTTTTTTTTTTTTTAGGTTTTGCTAAAGTAGACTATTTAATTAAAAGGAAGGCAAAGGTTTCACCTTAGATGCCAGCTTCCATGCATTAATCAGGGTGACCTGGAGAGCTGTGTTGAGCAGAATTCTGAGGCATAAGGAGATTCAGCAGGAAATGAGTGCCTTGATTTATTAGTGATGGTCACTATTGGTCATTAGCGGGAGGGGATCTGGTGGCCTGTATGCCATGCATTTGGTACCACTGATTTAATTATTTCTGCTCTGTGTGTGCACGCGTACGTGTGTGTGTGTGTGTGTGTGTGTGTGTATGTATGTTGTTCCCTGGAACAGTTGTAGTTTCTCAGAACATATTGAAAGGATGGGAAAAGGAAGAAAGAGCAGCCTAAACCCACATGGGGTTGCTGGAGATGACAACATTGTCTACATACATTCCGAGAGCACACATTTTTTAAAGATGTGGCACGGGCAAAGGAAACATCCTGAGCTCAGAGCAGCCTTGCAAATAAGTAAATCTAGCCACTGTTCCCCAGCAGTTTTCTCCCACATTTTTATTCTGAGGGATTTCAAACCAACGGAAAACTTAAAAGACGAGGACAATGAATGCCCGTATACCGTTTTTCTGGATTCATCCATTGTTCATATTCTCTCTCTCTGCTTTTATTCGAAATTATTTCAAAGTAATTGAAAAACCCATGACACCAGCGCATTCACCTCTTAAGAACAAGGACATTCTCCTACACAATCACAATACCTTCTCATACCTGCAACAATAATATATCGTTCATATTCAAATTTCCGTAGTTGCCCCGAAAAGTGGGATCAGCTGGAATGTACTGCTTTTGACCCCTCTATTTCGGTAGATGATGTATGTTGTAAAACTTTTAACTTCATTAATAAAATGCCCTTCAAAAACGAGCACGTTATTTTATTACCTGGATACGGTAGACTGTGTTTTACCAGCCCCTTACTTTTGGGCATTTAAGTCTGTTTTCTCTTTATTGCTTGTCCTGTAAATGCTGCTGCAGTGAGCATTCTGGGGACGTGGTTGGACTGGCCTTAGTATATATTCCGACCTCCTTCTAGGGCCTTCCTCTACCAAGAGACTACATTTCCCAGCCTGCCTTGCAGTTTGCGGTTTCACCAATCACTGGCACTCACCTGAGATTTGGAAGGCAAAGTTTTTGCTGCTGCTCTTGCATTTCTCCTGGGAAGCATGGCCGTTTATTATTATTATTATTATTTTTTCTGCAGTGTTTGGAGAGGCCATGGAAAGCCATTGGAGAGTTGAGGGTGGAGGCACGGCACCATCTGATTTAGTTTTTAAAACTGCTGGCTGTTGTGTGGAGAGTAGATTGTAAAGGGCTGGAATGGGAATCGGGAGCCAGTTAGGAGTCTCTCGCTGTCTGGGTGAAGAGGATGGTGGTTTGGGCTAGGATGGCATCTATTAGAGAGGAGGTAAGAAATAGCTGGGTTAAGAGTATATTTTGAATCATCAGAATTTGCTGCTGGATTGTACATGGGATGTGAGAAGGGTGATCCCTGACTCCCCTGTAGCTAGAGTTCTGGATGTAATTCAGCTTCCACCTGTCAGATGACCTCATGAGATCTGGAAGGCAAAGGTGAGGTAGAGATCTGGCCTTTGCTCTTTCTGACTTAGTCCAGCTGGAGGAAAGATGGTAGGTCCGGTGGTGAGAGCATTGACAGGTTGTCTCTCGTTGTTTTCACTTTTCTCATGAACTAAGAAGCAAGGACATTCTCTGAGGTTGGGGGTTCTGGGAGGAGGGACTGGGACTTACGGCTGATCACGTGTTGCTTCCTCCTGGCCAGGACTCCGCACAATGCCTGGCCCCTCGAAGAGACCAGCTCGTTGTTAACTGGGCAGTTCTCTGCTGTCACAGAAAGGTTACCAGTAAGCATCAGCGTTGACTTCAAGGTAAGTCAGTGCAAACGAAAACAAGCAGAGTCTCACATTGTTAAAAAGAAGTAATCTTTTTTTGATATTTAAAGCTCAGGTTTCAAACAACAGTTGTCTTTGAAAGGTTACAGGTTTAGACATGTTTTCTGATTCTGACCCATCCCTAAAGGTTCTGTGTCTTTCCAAGAATTGATTGTCTCCTCAGGAGCTGATAATGTTTCTTGAAGGGACAGTAGCACCAATATTTGAAAACACTTGAGAAGAAACCTCTGGTATTTTTCTGACAGTCTTGAGAAGTACGTTGGTAAACCTGCCTTTAAAACTTTCTTGTTCGACATTTCTTTTTAGAGCATGTTGGGGATTTTAGTTTTTTCCCATCATCTTTGTTATATCGAATCCTGATTTCTTGATTCAACTGTCTTTACTTAACCTCTACGTGTTCTCAGATTGGAGTAGAGTGTTTAGATTTTATAGAAAGTATCTGTGGTACCAATAGTGGAAAAACTATTTGATTTGGGGCTAGAAGATACAGTTTTGAGTCCTTCCTCTGCAATGCCCTGGCTGTGTGACTTTGGGTTATTAAATTCCTGAGACCGAGTTTCCTGATTATAAAACAAGGATGATACCCACATCATTATAGTTGCAATAATGACAACTAACATCTCTATAATTTTCAATCCTCGTTCTATAGATCATCGTATTTGATCCTCAGGTCAATCCCCGAGCTCAGTGGGGCAAATAATATCAACCTACTTCTACATACAAAAAACAGAGGCCGGGCAAGGCTGATGGGAAAGGTCACATAGGAGGTGTCAGAGCTGGAATTCGAGCTGAAATATTTTTCCTATCAGAGCCCATACACCATCCACCACCTTCCACTGGGTTTAGGTGGTGTTTTATAACTCTCAAAGCATTCCGCAAAAGAAAGGATTGTTACTTCTGCTCTCTGCTGCCCGTCCTGAGCGGCAGTCAGCAGTGTGCTGGTGTGGGACTGGGGACACGCAGCCCGGCGGTCCGGAACTGCGCGGTTCCTCCGGGAGCCGCTCGGCTCCTGCACCTACCGGGTACCTGAGTGTGGCTGATCTCTAAGGAATTGAATTTTAAAATTTTGTTTCATTTTAATAAATTAAATTTAGAAACTGATCCTTAATTCAGTCACAGGAAAACTTTTTTTTAGAGAGAGGGAGAGAGAGACAGAAACATTGATGAGAGAGAGCATCGATTGGCCGCCTCCTGCATGCCCCCCACTGGGGATCAGGCCCACAGTCTGGGCATGTGCCCTGACCGGGAATCGAACCGGTGACCTCTTGGTGCATGGGTTGATGCTCAACCACTGAGCCACACCAGCCAGGCACAAAACTTTTAAGTACATGTGGAACAGTTTGGGTATGTGAATCTGTTTTTTTTGGTCTAAATTTTATGGTCTAAACACTGGTAGGCATTTCCATTGAAAATTTAGCATTGGCACTGAGATGTGCAAAAATACACCGGGTTTTGAAGACCCAGTGTGACAAATGTAAAATATTGCAATAGTGATTTTTATGTGGATGACAACTGGAAGTTGATGATACTTTGGATATTCTGGGTTAACTAAAATATATTATTAAAATTAATTTTATCTGTTTCTCTTTGCCTTTAAATGTGGCGACTAGAAAATGTGAAATTGGACATGTGCCTCCTGTCCTATTTCTCTTGGACAGCGCCGCTCTAGAATTAGCTATGAATGAACACTTGTGTTTTCTTAGCTGGGGATTTCCAGACCAGACCAGTGCAAATCGTAGTGCAGATTCACGTTTTCTCTCAAATGAAGAATTTCTGGAGCAACTGCCGCTGTATATTAGACGCCGGCTAATTACTTCTCCTTTAACACCTGTTGAGACTCTCAACAGGTTGGCTTAGACCTTGTGTGAGGAGGCTTCCTAGTTCCACATCTGTGCTTAGTTCCAGCAGCCAGTCTGGGAGGACGCCCCGCCGCCACTTTCCTTCCTGCCCTCCAGGCCTCCTGGGTTTGTGGACTCAGGCCCCACTTTGACCTGACTTCCCGCCGGTTCTTTCTGACTTGACACAAGCTTGGCTTTGGCGCTTCTGGGTCTGGGCTGGCTTGGCTGTTTCCTTGGGGGGCCCTGCCGTGCCGGGCACGACTGCACATGGCTCCGGTAAAGGCTGGATTGCAGGTAATCCCTGACTTGTATACACATCCACGTTCCTGAAAGCTCGGGTGAAAGTCCGACACACCCCAAAATAGACATTTCAGCTATGGGACGAGGACTGTAAACCCAACAGCTGACACACGTCTCGGATAATACCCTGTCCTTCAGCCACAGTCTCTGATGCTGCCTTCCCAGCATTTCACAGTGCTCTATAACTTAGAGATGGTGTCCACGGTTGACAACATAATTAACTAGCTAAATGTACCACTGGCACTAGAGAGGCACCGCTTTTAACACCCCTAACAAGTGCCCTCATTTTTTTCAAATACATTAAATGTATAAATCCCACACTTCTCAGTAGTGTTAATATTTTCAGTTCTTCCCCACTGTCTAATTTCAAAAATATTAAGGGTAAAGAAAACAATGCTTTTGAAGGAATTTTAGTCTTGGATTTTTTGCCTTTTTCCCCAATGAAACCGCATGTGCGAGCCCAGTAAGTAAAACTGAGCCGTGCAGCATGCTGTGGGCGGGGCGGGGACCTGTGCATCGGATGGGGAGGGGGTCCAGGGGGTCCAGGGGCTCTGCGGGGAACGGACAGATCGCTGCCAACTCGACATGTAAAAAACCCACAAAATCACCGACATAAACTGTTCACACAAGGCAAAGACCTTCTTGGGGGCAGAGAAGGTGATGCTCTGAGACCTGTCCCCCCCACATGGTCCCACCAGGATGTTTTCGAGCCGAGGTGCAGGAGCCTGAAAGTGGTGGCTGAGGACTGTGACAGTGTAACGCACAGACGCGACGGGTGTTCGCTGGAGGCCCGATTGGTCCCGCCTGCATTCTGGAATCCCGTACTGGGAGGTCCTGGAGGGAGGCCGTGTGTGTGTTTTCCTACGAGAACATGCCTGTAATTTGAGGGCGGAGGAGGAGAATACAGAGAAGGACACTTTACTCCATGCTCAACGGTCCGGTTTTATTCCCTCAACATGCAGTTCCCTGAAGATCATGGACGGCTTTCCTGGCCCAGTTTGCCTCATAAACCAAGACAATGAGGTGTAGGGGACACTTGCCAAACACGTGAAAACAGTTGCTAACGCTCTTGAATGCCCTCCTTTCCTGCTCCCACTCCCTGTCCCCACTTGGTGTGTTTGGCGTGGTGGTGGGGAGGGAACAGCTCCGGCACCTCAGGGTGACACCGTCTTAATAAATGTGTATTCTGTTAACGGTAAAGAAATTCCCGCTTTTCCAAACAAGATCTGGTCTCAATGGTAGGGCAGCAACTCAGATTCCTGAGCAAGTGAAAGCTTGATCAAACTGTCCTGTAAACGAAAGCAGGTAAACAGTTTATTGGACCCCGTCCCTCCCAACACCCAAACCCTTTGGCTCTGCACAATGACCTTTAGTTGGCAAAGAACATGAGAAACATGGGTTAGATTATTTACTATATGAGTAGCTCCCTGCTGTATGCTTTAAACAGTCAACCTCACTGAATTCCCACAGTAGTTCTGTGAGGTGGGGTCTATTTTTCCATTCAGATATGAGAAAACCAGGCTCAGAGGAGGTGGTTGGAGTATTTGCTGAAAGTCACATGGCTGGTAACTAGGCATTGCTCTAAAATCCATTTATTTCTGTAACATGAGGAAAACACCGTAAACATTAGAATGAGTAATTCCCACTTAATATCCTTAAAACCCTTTGTACGCAATGGCATGTCACATGCACCCTGATTCCTGTTAATGAACCCGTCTGTCTCTTCACTGTGTACTGTGTGGGTTCCCTGAATTGAGGGCTTGGGGTAGATACTTTTGTTCTCCTCCCATCAGCCACTTTTTTCTTCTTTTTTTGCCAGTAAGACTTATCTCATGGACCAGAATATAGTCACAGGACCACACTTAGCTGCAAGGCTAGGAAATGTAGTCTTTTAAGTGGGCAATTTCTGCCTTAATAAAAATCAGGTTCCCTTGGTAAGAAAGGAAGGGCGTTTGGCTATGGGGTAGTACACTAGTAGTTTCTGCTTCAGGTACTTGAAAAAAAATGTATATTTTAAAATACCTTTAGGAAGGGCACATTTTTTCAGTCCTCCTTTGTCCCTTTAACTTGACTCAATCCACACATTTGTGTTACCTGTGGGCACTGAATTTAGACCCTGGCAGAAACCTCTGAGAGGCAGCATCCTCCTTCTGGTGATTTCCAAAGACCTCTCTAGTTGTCCCACAGGAAATGTAAAAGCACACAGATCTAATGTGGAAATAGGGAAGAATGTATAAATAAATAAACTTTTTTTTTTTTGAATCAGGAAATGAGTCATTTCATGTTGTTCTACTGAAACACAGTTAATACTAATGATGCCGTCCATGATTGGAAGTCCAACTGGCTTTTGGGGTCAGGGTTGCTTGGTGGGCTGGCTCTGTAGGGCAGGGCGATGGCATTCGATTCATCTTAGTCCTTTTAGAAACCAGCACAGAGATAAGCATAGCCAGGGGCCTAGGGCACATGTGTTGAATTGAATGGATACCAAAAGTCGAGTTTCATCAGTGGACCCAGTTGATTCATGTGTTACAACTTCGAGAACATTGCAGATTTCTGTGGGGGCTGTTTTGTGGGGGATCTGTTTGCAAGTTAGTTAATTAGCCTCACATGCATTATTGTGTTCAGGTCAAATTGTTTATGAGCTTTAAGCAGATGATTTTGCTCTGAATGAGAGAATCAGTGGCCATAAATGAATGAAAATGTTTGACTTTTCTATACTCTTTCTGTCTCTGTCATGCAAATTATAGCAGGATCAAGGGTTAATAAATTATTTTGACAGAGAGAATTGTGATCAGGAACTTTCTACCTAAGTAAGGATATAAGTGGTCTCCCACAGTGGTAGTATAAATACAATTTTGAATTTATTAATTGGCAAAATGGGTGATTTCCATCAGGTCAGTGTTAGAGCCAACAGGGCAACCTTTTGACGATTCAATTAAAAATATCAGCAATTAGGAACACCTAATGTGAAATAATAGGAAAAATATATATTGGTCTCTGCCTCCAGTTCCGGGCACAGAGCTCTCAGACCATTGTCACTTCCTGAGTGATAAGAGCATCTTTCATTCTAATATTTGGTCTTTAGCCCTGGGTCCTGACACAGAACTCCCAAGTCCCTTGGAATTTCCTGGGAGATAGCAGTGTCTTTTGTATTAATGAGGTGACTCTCCGGTGGCTCCTGGATGGTCACCAGAAATACCACCCCCCCTTCTCTGGAGAGGGGAGAGGCACTGGAAATGCAGTTAATGACCCTTCTGAAGTGGGGGGACAGACGGTCTTGCAGGACTGAGCCCTTAACCTTTGGGGTCTGATGCTGGCTCCAGGTAGATCGCGTCAGAAGGGAGTTAAATTGTAGTTCATCTCACTGGTGTCGCGCAATTGCTTGGTGTGGGGGAAAAACCCACACATTTGGTGGCAGAAATGTGAGTGTGATAGTGGTGTGAGAGGAACAGGAGAAACTCAGAAGTAGGGGACGTTTTCTTTAGAAAAACATACACATCATAAGTGTATAGCTCGAATTTTTACAAATAGAACCCACTCATGTAATTAGGACTCAGATTAAGAAACAACATGACCAGTACTGTAGAAAATTTGCTTGTGCCCCCTTGCAGTTGCCACTGTTTTTATCTTTAAAAAGAAATCTTTTTCCTTTATTGATTTTAGAGAGAGAGGAATTTTTTTCCCCCCAAGTGCACCTTTTTCTTAGGCACAGAAGGAAGGAAATCATTATTTGTTTCTATCTATTCTTAATACTATCCAAAAGCAAATGAATTCTACCAAAGACAAAGCCATTCCTTGGATTATTCCTAAAATAATAATAATAATAATAATAATAATAATAATAATAGTCTGTTTAATAGTAGTTTTATGTTTCCATTTGTATTACTTTAAAAGAGGTTTTACATTTATTTTCTCATTTAATTTTTACAACTGCCACTAAGGTGTAGGGATGATTTTCACCACTTTTAATGTGAAGAAGGGAGACTTAGGGTGGTCACACAGCATTCAAGGGATCCTGGGACTGAGAGACTCCAGGGGAGGGTCTTGGCTGTTCCATCAAGAAGAGACGAAATGTATGATCCTTCACTGACCAGAATGTGTTATGTATTCAAAGACCTTGAGAATCCCTGGTTTATGTGACTCACAAAAGGAAACGTCTTCATCCATCATGCAAAGACATTCTAAGTATGCAGATAATTCAGAACAGGACTCGGGAGCATTGCTCTCCATTTATTCATTAATTCATTCCTTCTTGATTACTCTTTGCCAGTCACTGTTACAGGGATATAGCATGCAACCAGACAGATATGTCCTTGTCCTCTCTTGGTACTTATATTCTAGAGAAGGGTACAGAAAATAAATAAGTAAACACAAACAGAGACAAGCTAATTTGCAATAGTTATAGAGCTGTGAAGACAATAAATAAAACTAACACGAGAGTGAGAACACAGGGAGCCTGGGGTGGTCAGGGAAGGCTTTTCTGAGGAGGTAACTTATTTTGTAAAATAAACGTCTTTGTTGAAGGATAAGGTACATACAACAAATGCACAAGTCATACGCGTACAGCTTGAATTCCTGCAAAGTAAACACACCCATGTAAGCACCACCCAGGCCAAGAGGTGGAACACTGCCGACACCCCAGAGGTACCCTCATGCCCTGAGGAGGTGACCCTGACGTTGAGACCTGCTTGCTGAGCAGACGCTGTACAAAGGTGCAGGTTCAGAGTGTTCCAGTAAAAGAGGACTACAATTAAGAAGGCAGGGGGAAGAACTTGGCATGTTTGAGGAACAGAAAGAAGGCCGATTTGTACCAGGGCTGTTGACTTAGCACAGCAGTGCTTGAGTTATGTGTTCGTAATATGACTCTGAGCCGGGGACTGGAAGGGAAGCAACACTTTGATTATAACCACTATTCCAGCCCCGTCCATCAGTTAGTTGGGCTTTTAGGATCCCAAAGTAAATGGGAGCAGAGAGTCTCAGCAGGAAAGTCTTGGAGGTTTTGTTGATCCCGGTATCCTCCACATCCAAGGAGGGCTATATCCCCGTCCATGCCCGGCTCAGATATAGAGACTTTCACAAGCATTTTATAATCTCACATTACAAGAATTCGCCTGGATTCCTTTTAATCCCATCCGTCTCCCTTCACCGTGGGAGCCCGGGAAACATGAGTTCCTCCAGCTGTCTTGTGCAGGGCCTGCTCTTGACATCTGATATTCTCCATCATTTCATCATGACCATGTGCTTGAGAATCCCAAGGTGTGTAAACGTTTGAATGCAGGTCGGGTTGATTCCTAAGAAGGGATATAGGGAATTAACCGAGGTATTGCGAGGCACTCACATAACTGGGGCGGGGGGCGGGGGGTGTCATTCCACAAAGATCTGCTACTGAAAGCTATTATGTTCAGAGAAGACGTCAAAACTCTTAAAATTTCCTGCCTGCCCTAGTTAAACTTGAATTTCTGCTTGAACAGTAGACAGTTCCCTTGTTTTTAACATTTCCTTGTATGAACAGACACTCATTCAGAATTTGACAAATGAGGACTTTGGTGAAGAAGCAGTCCTGTCCTCACACTGGGACACAGAGGAACTGACCTGGGACCCCGACAGCCTGGGCAGAAGCTCCCTCTGGGCCCCCAGCCACACTTCAGGGTGTCCCCCACACTCAGAGCAATGGTGTCCATGCTGGGCCCATTCCTGTGGGGGGTTCCACTGTTGTAAGGTAGGCATGGCCGGGACACTGTTCTGTGTCAGTCTGTAACTGGCTGTGACTTCTCCTGTCACCGAGCCCTCAGGTGCCACCGGTGTGTGGAGGAGGACTGGCCCTTCCACGTCTGCTACACGGATTCCAGGTATTCCCATCTTCGCTTACAGCCTTTTGCTCCACAGAGGCTCTGACATGGACCTCATGGGGGCTGGTCAAGAGACACACTGGAGGGACAGACACTTGGCCGAACTGAGAATGTCCCCATCCTTAGGACTTCTTACAGCCTACCAGGATCTTTCTTCCTTTAGGTATGTTCCTTCCCAGTGGCCTCCTTGGCTACTCTCCGTGACAGACATCTGCCAGGCGTGGCAGATGTCCTGACTCCCCAGCCTGGACACAGCACTAGGTCTTTCTCACGGCGGCTCTGCGGCCCACGGATGGGCCACTGGACAGGCCCGGGAAGGCCTGAGTCATGCAGCCTTGAGCTGGGAGCCTCCAGCTCTGTTTAAGCAGCGCTCAGTCAGCAAAAGCCTGAACCTTGTTTTGATGAGTCGTGTCCCAACAGGAGAAGGCAGTACTTGGACTCAGACTACTTGGACATGTAAATCTCAGGGAAGTTGAATCCTTTTTTTGGCTCAGTCTTAGAGAAGAAGACATCAGGCTCCTAACTGATTTTGCTGACCAGAGTTGCCCCCCGTAATTTATCCGCTTGCCTGGGGCCACTTACGTGATCTTTCTAAAACACCGAGTCACACCCCGGCTTTCAAACTGTTAATGCTTGCTCATCGCTTAAAGGCCAAGTTCCTCATCCTGGCAGACAAGGTCCTTCCTGATCCCGTGGCCTTTCTTTTGCCCCCTTTTCCCTACTTCCTTCTGCATGTGGCACCCCCAGTCACACCAGTGTCCCCCAAGCCTGTACCTTTCCTCATGCTGTTCCCCTTTCTGGGATACCACTCCCCACTCCCCTTTTCTACCCAGGAAATTCCTCATCCTTCAGGCCCAGCTCACGTGCTCTCCTCCTGACACACAGGTGGTCTCCTTCCCGCAGAACGTGTCCCCAGAAGGATGAGCAGGCTGTGGCTGGAGCCTTCGAAGCAGAGTCGAAGTTCTGCTTAGGTTGGCTGTCCCGAGGCCTGGTGTGCCTCTCTGCAGGGCGTGGGTTTGCTCCCTGGTGTGTGTGTGAAATGCACGCTTCTTGTGTGGCGGCGGGGGCCCAGCGCGCCATCCAGGAGTGCATCAGGGAGTTGCCTGTTCGTGCGAGATCATCAGCCCCTTAATCCTCCTTTGTAACTGGGTTATGTCAGGCTTCACCGCGCGGTGCGCCTGGAGGCTTCCTGTGGGTCTGATTTCTAAACGACAGAAGTGCCGTACTAACCACCCCCAACTCCTGTAACCATGTGTGTGTTTTTGAAACAGTTTAATAGAATAATATCCAGGAAGAAACGGGAGCAAGCGGGGAAAGAAAGAAAAAAACACTCCCAAACTCACAAGATAGCGAATGCCCCAAGTATGTCAGGGCTCTCAGCTCCTGCAGGAGGTCAGACTGTAGAGGAGCGAGTGCCCTTCCCCCTGGACAGGTGACAGTGTATTGGGCTGCCATTGGGGAGGGCCATTCTCAACAGGACCCTTTCATCAATGCCCAAGACATTGCTAATTCACTAGGTATTGCAGCAAAGGGATTATATGTGTGTGTGCGTAACCAATGGACATAGACAACAATGCTGGAGGTTGGGGGGGCAGGGTGCGGAGGAGGGTGTGGGGGGGGAAGGAAGAACATCTGTAACAAATACAAATTGAGAAAAAAAATAAAGCAAAGGGAGGCAGATACTGAGGGTGGCAGTGGGTGGGGTAGGGGTGGTATGGTGAGGGATGGGAGGATTCGAGTCTTGGGAAGTCAGAGCCGAGGCAGCTACAACAAGCCTGCTTTTCTGGCTATTCAGATGCCTCCTCTGCTCGAAAGCCTTGGTGTTACCCTTTTATAGCCAGTCTCTTCCCTCTCTCCCCCTCCCCTTACCCCAGCCAACCACGAATCTCTTTCCATCTCGACAGTTTTGTCATTTCAAGAATGTTATATAAATGGAACCAGAGTATGTAACCTTTTGAGATGGGCTTTGCCACTCAGCATTTCTTAGTGTGTATCAATGGTGTGTTCCCTTGTATTGCTGAGTCGCAGTCCATGGTATAGATATACAGATGTCCCCCCTTTTCCACTGTTTGGCTTTCTGTGGCTTCAGTTACCCATGGTCAACCACAGTCTGAAAATACTAAATAAAAATTCCAAAAAATAAACAATTCATGGGTTTTAAAAATTTTGCACGGTTCTGAGGAGCGTGATGAAATCTTGCGCCATCCCGCTCTGTCTGTCCCGTGAGACGTGAATCGTCCCTTTGTCCAGCATAGGCATGCTGTATCTGCTCCCCACCTGTCAGTCACGTGGCAGCCGCCTCGGCCATCAGACCGACTGCCCCCGCAGCGCAGTGCTTGTGCGCCAGTCACCCTAATTTTACTTCATAGTGGCCCCAAAGCACACGACTAGTGAAGCTGGCAATTGGGACGTGCCAAAGAGAAGTCGTAAAGTGCTTCCTTTAAGTGAAAAGTGGAAGTTCTTGACTTTATAAGGCACTTTATCATCTCGCATCATCACAAGAAGAAGGGTGAGTACAGTGTACTAAGCTATTTTGAGAGAGAAAGTTATTCACATAACTTTTATTACAGTACATTGTTACAGTTGTTCTAGTTTATTATCTATTGTTGTTAATCTCTTGCTGTGCCTAATTTACAAATTAAAATTTATCATGGGTATGTATGTCCAGGAAAAACCGTGGTATAACTATCCACGGTCTCAGGTAACCAATGGGGGGCTTGGAACGTACGCCCCATAGATAAGGGGGAGCTGTTGTCACCTCTGTTTAATCATTCCATAAAAGGGTAACAGAGAGACCCTTGTGATGGAACTGTTGTGTATTTTGATTGTGGTGGAAGTCACACGAATCGACACGTGATAAGAACGGCATAGAACTAAACACATATGCACGCACACACGTGTGCATATAAAACAGGTGAAGTTAGAAGAAGGTGGGTGGGTTGTGTCAACGTCAGTCTCCTAGTTGAGCTACTGTAGGTCTGGAAGCCGACATCATTGAGGAAAGGAGATGAAAGATACATTGCATCTATCTGTATCGCTTCTCATGTTTGCACGCGAATCTACAGTTATATTAAAAAGAAAAGGCTTGGTGGCACCCCTTTGACTCCGCAGCAAAGGCTGACCCCCCTTGGTCTGGAACTCAAGGCCCTTCCATGTGCTGGCTCCACCCTCCACCTGCCTTTAGCCGTCTCTCTCACGACAGCAGCCAGGCTAACTTGTTCAGCATTTCCCATCCTCACAGTCACTTTGCTGTACAGATACATTCAACTGAGCAGGGCTCACATCATAAAGGTGCAGAGGGATGGACTTTCACCCTGTGAACCCGTCTGTGGAGCCAGCTCTATCTGATCAAGAAGTAGGACACTGCCGGAAGCAGATGTCCCCCTCCTCCCGTCTGTACACGGACCTCCAAGGGATAATCGCTGTCTGATTTCTACCCCGTGCCTCCGTTTGGCCTGTTTTTGAACTTGATGCAAATGAACACACGGGTTTGTGTTTTCACTCTCTGTTGCTCAACCTGCTGGTGAGCTTTTATTCATGTTGCAGGTGGCCGTAGTTTGCTCATTTTCCTTGCTGTATAGTTGTCATCCCACTGTGTGAGCGAACTGCACTTACATAATTTACACACACACTGTTGGTGATTATTGGGTCGCTTACAGTTTTGGGCTGTCTCCAATAGTTCTGCCCTGAAGGTGCCTTGATGTGCCTTTTGGCTCATGTGTGTACTCATGTCACTGGGTCAAGACCTCAAAGTGGACTTGCCGGGTCAGAGGATATGCACATGTTAAGCTTTAGCAGGTACTGCCAACTCATTTTCTAAGTGATTGCACCAATGTACACGCTTACCGGGAGTGTGTGAGGGTTCTTGTTCTGCACATTTGCCAATTCTCGGCATCATTAGTCTTATTAATTTTGGTTACCCTGGTGGGATGTGTAGCTCGTTCTCGAGGACCCGTCGTGGGAGGACTTGCTGCTCCTCACCCAGCAGGAGAATGCTGTTGCTTGGTCTCAGTGTAGGGGTTACCATGGGGACAGGGCTTTCCTGCTTCCTGCCCAGAGGCGATGCCGTCCCTGCCCCTTCTACAGACAGTGCATCTTTGCCTAGGCCTTGGGGTGGGAGGGGTGTCTCCTCCTCCTCTAGCAGCTTAAGGCTTTGGCTTATTGTAAGAGAAGGTTCTGGAAAATAAGGGTTTTGTGCTCTTTTAGCTCTCCTGCCTGCCCCGGCCTTTCTTCTGAGTACCTGGTAGAAATGAATGAAAAGGAGCTTGATGGGATGGACCGCTGTCGTGTCTGGGGCTCCCGGGGACCCTTAGCTTCACCCGGCCCACACCGGACCATTGTGCGTTTGTTAGAACATTAGCCCCTTTCTCGCCCTCCTCCCCCCAGGCGGCTCTGCAGAGGGGGCGCCGTGCCGTGTCCTCTCTGTGGCCGGGCTTGTCGTTCTTCGGAAGTCACTTCTCCCGGTGGCCTTGCGACCCCTGTGCCCTGAAAGGCTCACGGGAAGTTATGGTTCTTTAGATCGTCTGGGTTTCTTTCTTTCACTGTGAGGGCGGGAGTTATGTTCTCTTGTGGCTTTCCACCTCTCACTGTGGTTTTTCATTGGACTTTCGCCCATGACTAACGAGTTTGAGTACCTTTAGATATAACGGCCGTATTTTGCCTTTTGGGGCCCACTGCCTTCGTCTGAAATGCCCTTTCCTTTACTCGCTGCCTGTTCCTTCAGGGGTCAGTTCAAGGGTCTCTGTCTACACAGCAGGCTCTAACCACCTCTGTCTTCATCTGCAGTGCCCCCTCCCCTCCGAACCTTGCTCCTTCCTGCTTCCCCAGCATCTCATACTCTTTGGACTAGGCAGCTGGGAGTTGGAAAAAGATACGCGTTTTTCTGGTCTCCATCCGTTCCTCTTACAAGGATTGGGAGAAGCAGAGCAGGTGGGCAGAGCGGGCCAGTGAGAGGGGGCATTTCCTTGGGGCTTGGACAGAGGAATAGAGAGGATTTCTTCCAAAACTCATAAGGCTGCACCTCATTTCCCCCAAGGCGGTGTTTACAGTCTGGGAATTTGTAGGAGGGTCACCTTACACCCCCCCCCCCAAAGGCCCACTTCTGGCTTTGGTTGTCTCTTTCTTCCTTGCCAGGCACGGTGCCCACTTAACTGAGCCCAAACTGCTGAAAACAAACGTTCTGGGAGTTATCCTCATCCTGCTGGGTATCAGCTTTCCCCGAAACCAAAATTGCTGCTTCGTCTAGACCTGCACGTTTATTGCTCTATTTTAAGAGAAGCCCCAAATCCACACCAGGACAGCAGAGGCGGCTGCTCCACACAGAAGTGCCGTTCCCTGCGGCAGTCGCTCGTCTCCGTGACAGCCCTTTGGATGCTGTCTGTCCCTGGTGGCTTCTGGGTGACTGCAGCTGCTTCGTTCTTGTCCAGGGCAGCAGCAAGGATGGAAACAGCATCTCCAAAGTGAGAGAAGAGTTTGAAAATAGGATAAGTCTCAGGCACAGAGAAGCGAGCCTGAGCCCCAACAGTTAATCGAGCACCTGCTGATTGAGCCGCGTCCAGGCGTGCAGCGCCGTGTCTCCCTCTGTCTGTTTCTCCCTCTGACTCCACGCACTGCGTCTTCCCTTTTCATTCTGCTTCTCCACCTGGGTTTGCTGGATGAGCTGGTGAAGCTCTTCAGTTTCCTACGATTCTCTCCCACTGAGACCTTGGGGCAGTGGTGTGTTAGAAAATGTTTAGCAGCCGGCTCTCTAGGAGGAAAAGCCCTGGTTTGCAGCGTTTGCCCATTTCCATAGTGTAAATACTCCCACTAAGCCAATTAAAAATTTTTTTTCCCTTTATTGATTTTAGAGAGAGAGGAAGGGAGAGGGAGAGAGAGAGAGAGATAGAAACATCGATGAGAGAGAACACCAACCGGCTGCCTCCTGCATGCCCCCCACTGGGGATTGGGCCCACAACCTGGGCATGTGCCCTGACCGGGAATCAAACCGGCGATCTCTTGGTGCAAGGGTTGATACTCAAACACTGAGCCACACTAGCCAGACCATAGCTGATTTTAAGCTGCCAAAGTGATATCACTGAGCATGGAGTTGGAGAGAGATCCTCAGTAGCACACAATTACATACTATTTCTACTCTACAAGTGACATAGATGTAAATAACCCAAGGGCATAGATCAGTGGTTAGCCAATCATGGCCTGTAGGCTAAATCTGACACATGGCCTGCTATTGTGCAGCTAAGATGGGTTTTTACATTTCTAAAGGGTTGTAAAAAAGTGAAGAAGAACAATCTGTGACAGAAGCCGTCTGGCCTTCAAAGCCTAAAATATTTAATATTTATCCCATTACAGGAAAAGTTTGCTGACCCCTGGCACAGATGTTACAGTGTGGTAAAATAATTAGGAAGTGATGACTCTTGAGTATTTTTACTCTTGGGTTTTAATACAATGTATTTAGTTGTCAATGTATGTCATTTAATTTTTTATAACAGCTGTGTTGAACAACACGCTCCCAAATCTCCCCAAACTTAGCAGTCAGTTTTCACGGCCCAGCAAGAGCCGAGCTCAGCTCACCACCGCCTCAAGGGTCAGCGCCGCAGGGACCGCGCGTGTCTTTGGCCCGGTCTCTCTCTTCACGTTACAGATGAGGGAGCTGATGCCCAAAGAGGAGAATGAGGTACTCAGGGTCGCTTGGCAGATTAGGGGCGGAGCCACGTTTCCTACCCCAATTCTGCTGTCTTTGCTCACTGGATGCTGCCCAGTGAATAGCCACGCTCCCTTCCTGTGGCTTGTACCTGTCGCTCCTTGATCTCCCCTGCAGTCTGCGCCAGCAGAGTTGGCACCAGGTGGGTGCCCCTAGCACTGGGCAGCCTCAGGCCGGCGCACAGTGAGCCCGCTCCCCACCGACTCAACTGTGACCCTGTTCAGTTTGCCGACATTTGTTTTTCTGTGTGCTTCGAGGATAAATGCTCCTTTTCTCTCCCCTTGATTCTTGTCCCGGGCATTTTACCAGCACCTGACGTTTTACCCAGTCTTAGCTTCTTCTGACGAGGACGGGTGTTCTTGTGCCAGTCTCCTGGACGACCCACCTCCGCCTTAGGGTGTGCACTGAGCAGCCTTCGAGCTGAATCTTTGTTCTTGTTCGAGGGAACTGGGTTCCGTTGGAAAGAGCCTGATGTCTGGGGAGGAGGCAGGGTGAGGGAGGGAGCAGAGGAAGCTAGGCCTGAACAAGTGAGGAAAATGCCCATGTCAGGGTCTTGGGAAAGGGTAGCCGGCTGGGCCTGCAGCTCCTTTGAGTGTTTGAGTGAGGAGCAGGATCCAGGAGAGAGAGAGAGAGAGGGAGAGAGAGAGAGGGAGAGAGAGGAGAAATAAAGAAGCCATAGTTTGAAGAAAGTTTTCATTTTATGTTTATTTGTGTAAGGCAAGATTGAATTTATTTAAATCAGCACATAGATACTTTGGGATGAGACAACAGATTGTTGGGAAAACACAGGCATCTGGCATTAAAGCATCAGCAGGAGCCCGGCCTGGTGGCTCAGTTGACTGGGCGTTGTCCTGTGCACCGGGAGGCTGCTGGTTGATTCCGTCAGGGCACCTGCCTGGGTTGCAGGCTCCATCCCCGCCAGGGGGCGTGCAGGAGGCAGCCTGCGGACATGTTCTCTTTCTCTCCCTCTCCCTTCCTCTCTCTCTCAAAATCAATATTTAAAAAAAAAAAATTCAGCAGGGATATTGTAATCCTGTCTATTTTTAGGACATAATAATGGCACTAAGAAACACTTGTAAAGAAAAATCCACCCAGAATTCTACTTCCCTGTAACTGATGCTTTCATCTTGCCTGACTTTCCCCTGTGCTCATTTACCTGGGCACAGCACACTCTGCACAGGTGTGTCACAGTAGACTTACGCAGTTTTGAATTATGAAAAGTTTCTGTGTTGCTGTAGCCTATAAACTTTTCATTTCTAATGGTTTACTACAGTTTGTTTAATTATTCTTCTATAATTGGAGATTTAGATTGCTTCCAATATTTGTTATCATCGTCTACAACGAAATGAACACATCTTATTTTTTACTTTAAAATGAAAAGGTACAATTCCTCAGCACAGTCCCCCTGAAGTGGGATCACTGGGTGACTGGGGACGGCTGGCTTCGTGGCAGGGACGCGGGGTTTGGGGTCGGAACCTGGGACAGTTCTTTGATCTATTACTGGAGCGGTCTTGGGCAAATTCCTTCACGTCAGGGAGCTACAGTTTTCTCATCTGTAAACTTCTTTCTTTTAACTTGAATTTATTGAGGGTGACATTGGTTAATAAAATTATATAGGTTTTAGGGGTCCAATTCTATAGTACCTCATCTGTATATTGTATTGTGTGTTCACCGCCCCAGTCAAGTCTTCTCTCACCTGTAGAGTTGATTTATACAGTTTCACACTTTGCGGGATTGTAATGAGGATTAATGAGATATCATGTATGTGTTAGCACATAGCATACTCAGCTGAGCTAGTTTCAGCTGGAAGAGGAGGGACATTTTCATTCCACTTCATCCGTGTCGCCAAACTCCTTTCCGGAAGATAGGACCTTCAGGGCTGTAACGCAAACCCACCAGAACTGTATTTTATGATTTTAAAGGTCAATATAGTAGACACAAATGCTATAAAAAGGTACTTAGGGGCATTCTGAATGTGTAAAAGAAATGCTGAGATAGTGAAAAGTAAGACAGAAATTGCAGCAGCAGGCAAAGCACAGCGTGGCATGAGATGCCTGAAATAAGAGAAAGAATCAAAGAGACGGGATGGGGAGAGGGCGGTGGCCGGAAGTCAGCCCTCTGCCTCTGTCAGGTTGGCTCATGGGTGGGCCGCCCCGGGAGCATCCAACGTTTCCCTTTCTTCTGGACGGGCGGTGCACAGCTCTCTCCCTGGGCCCTGGCAGATGCTCCCAACTCAGCTCTTCTCTGCCCTCCACCCTTAGGGGAACAGATGTAACGCAGGGAGGGAACAATGCCCACGTTGTGAGCCCAGCTGTCACACAGAACTCCCTGCTCCCCTCCCCACCACAGAGGCTGACCCCCATGCTGCCAGGGCCTCCAGCTTGCTTCTCGCCTACTGAGGCCCAGCCCTGCCAGACTCCAGGGGGCGAACAATGCCTGGTTGTTCTCAGGCACCACTGATCTCCTGGCAGGGCAGCCCACCTCCCTTTGCAGAGCTGCCTGTGGCCCATCTCTGTCTCCGGAAGGAGGGGTTCACTCTCCACAGCGGGGCCCTTGGCGCTGGAAGAAGGGACAGCTACCGAAGTTCTAAGGGTTGAAGTGGCCTGGGTCTGTCTTACGACCTTCTGATCATGAGGCTTAAAAGGTCTTGATCATGACCTGAACTGGAAGCATCAGAACAACTCTGGTGAGCTCCATGTTCCAGGACCGCTCTTCTGGAAACTTCCATGGTCTCTATAGCAACGGTCTGTACCGGGGACCACACTGTGGGTTGAAGGAAACAGCCATCTCCGCATCAGGCAGTGGTTCTAAAGTCAAGTACAAAGAATGTTCTGCAGCGTGAGGAGGATTTCTTCCCCTTGAATGTACTTGCTATTCTATCAAAGCTCATTCTCATCCACTCTCTTTGAGGGAGGCAGAACTATAAATGGGAGACTGAGGCCCATGGGTGGAGAGTAGTTACTATCTTTGGGAACTGACTTTGGAATCTAGGTCATCCATCTCCTGGGCAAAGTTGTGTTTTTTCCGTCATACCACACAGAGCTTAGTAAAGAGAATGGAGAAGGGGCAGAAACGAGTCACCCCAGGAAAGCAGAAGGGGATCCCAAGGGATGAGCCTGGAGACGGTCTGCAGAGAGAGAAGCTACCTGAGACTGTCAGGTTTCTTCTGCGTTTGCTGGACACCAAACTCCTCTGTGGTTTCCTGCAGTACTTCCTCTCCCGGGGTTTCCTTGACTTCTAGCAGGACGGAGAGGCCAGCTCTGTGCTGAGGATGCCCAGCGGCTTCTGATGTGTGAGCATTTGTGAGAAACCACGGACTGAGGGCAGCTGCTCAAAACTGGATGGTAACAGCTGGTGGATCTCAGGTCACCTTGATTAGAGGCCGACGGTCTATGTTTCTCCCTTCTAGGCCATCCTATACCTCTCATTAAGGGGGATTATTTTAAAATTCCCCTGCTCAACTATTTCCACGGCTCCCGATTCCCTCAGGAAAAGTGAGCTGAGGCCACACTGGGTCCCCTCAGTTCCGGGGATGTTCCTTAAGACGGTGGATTACTATTTCTTACTTTCTTTTTAAAAAATTTATCTTTATTGTTGAATGTATTACAGATGTCCCCCCCCCTTTTCCCCTATTGACCCCCTCCTCCCCACTCCCACCTCCCTCCTGCCTTCCCTACACTATTGTCCATTGGTTACGCATATATGTATATACGTTCTTTGGTTTATCTCTTCCCGCCCGCCCCCTTCCCTTTGAGTTCCTCAATCTAACAACCAATTTATACTTCTTAATCCTTTCACCTTTTTCACCCATTCTCCCACCCCCCCTCCCATCTGGCAACCATCAAAAAGTTCTCTATATCTATGAGTCTGTTTCTGTTCTGCTTGTTCATTTTGTTTGTAGATTCAGTTGTTGATAGATATGTATTTATTGCCATTTTATTCTTCATAGTTTTGGTCTTCTTCTTCAAGAAGACCCTTCAACATTTCATATAATACTGGTTTGGTGGTGATGAACTCCTTTAGCCTTTTCTTGTCTGGGAAGCTCTTTATATGTCCATCAATTCTAAATGATAGCTTTGCAAAATAGAGTAATCTTGGTTGTAGGTCCTCGCTTTTCATCACTTTGAATATTTCTTGCCACTCCTTTCTGGCCTGCAAAGTTTCTTTTGAGAAATCATCTTACAGTCTTATGGGAGCTCCCTTGTAGGTAACTAACTGCTTTTCTCTTGCTGCTTTTAAGATTCTCTCTTTGTCTTTAACCTTTGGCATTTTGATGATGATGTGTCTTGGTGTGGGCCTCTTGGGGTTCATCTTGTTTGGGACTCTGTGTGCTTCCTGGACTTGTATGTCTGTTTCCTTCACCAAGTTAGAGAAGTTTTCTGTCATTATTGTTTCAAATAGGTTTTCAATTTCTTGTTCTCTGTCTTCTTCTTCTGGCACCCCCATGATGTAAATGTTGGTACTCTTGAAGTTGTTCCAGAGGCTCCTTGCACTATCCTTATTTATTTTTGGATTCTTTTTTCTTTTTGCTGTTCTGATTGGGTATTTTTTGCTTCCTTATATTCCAAATCTATTGGTTTTTTTTCTTGGCTTTGCCTACTCTACTATTGATTCCCTGTAAATTATTCTTTATTTCAGAATGCCTCCTTAATTTCTGACTGTGCATCCTTCATTTCTGACTGGCCCTTTTTTATGCTCTTGAGGTCCTCACTACCTCCATTGAGCATACTTATAACGATATTTTGAACTCTGCATCTGATTGATTGCTTATCTATGTTTCTTTCTATTTAATCATTTTTACTCGGTGCCTACTGTATGCCAGGCAATATCCCAGTCTGAGAAAAGATTTTGGTAGAAAGAATGTGTGTTTTGTTATCTTTTCTTTCCCATGTCCCCAAGGGAACTTTGAATTTGTCTATATGACTTAGCCTCAAATGACAGGCCCAGAAAATCTGGGGAGGTGGTGTGTGTGTGTGTGCGCATGTGTGTGTGCATGTGCATGTATGCGTGTGTGTGCATGCGCGTGTGTGCACGTGTGCATGCATATGTGTGTGTGTGCATGTGTGTGTGCATGTGCATGTATGCGTGTGTGTGTGTGCGTGCGCGTGTGCAGGGGGTGGATAAAAATGTACAGAGAATGAAAAGAGTTTCAGCTGGGTCTGCCCCCCCAGATCACCCCTCCACCCAAGCTCAGCAGGAGGCTCCATTTGTGATATGGAAATGCCCCCTTCAACAGCACCCTGTGGAAGCTCAGATGTTCCTAACAGTTGCTTAATTTTAGCAATAGGGATACATTTTGCCAAGTTGTGATCCCACCGGGCTTTCGAGCAGTCTGAACTTGGAATGAAATCCAAACTATGGGGTCTTGAACTTTTGAAAGTGAAAAAAAAAAAATTGAGAAGAGATTTCCAGGTTCAAAGAAAAAAGCTTCCCTGGGCTCCTGGAAGAAGGAATTGATCCAAAATATAGTCATCCAAAAATAATATTTTGAAGATTTCCTTTGGAAAAAGTAGATATCCATGGGAAAATTTTTCTTTCTAACTAAGAGATATAAAAAGGTAGAGTGTGGGGAATGGGCCTCCTTTCCGTTACATTCAGCAAGAGTGTTTGTCAGGCCAACTGCTCAGAGAAAATAAAATGCTTTTCTTTTTGACTAGGAGAGATCTTCTACGGCCAATGGATTTATAAGTTTGAACCCCACGTACACTGCTTACATTTTAAAGGTGGAGTTCCCAGTCATCCTCTCCGGAGGAGGGGAGGAACCTTAGCAGGAGTCAGACGGAGGACCATTAGCATCATTCGGAGCCGGTTTGGCGGATCGTAAACAAACTGGGATTATGAAAGATAGTCATGCTGATGCGATGTTTCCTACTCCTACAGGATGCACTGGCGATTTGAGCTCCTCTGTAAAGTGTCTCTATACTTTCCCCTCCACTGTCCCTGGCCCATTGCCCTCCTGTTCCCACCAGCTACCTCTTGCCCCAGGTGTGTGGTCTCCCCCCATAAGCTGCTGGTCATGCCCCTTGCCCCAGTCTGCTGCCTGCAGGACCCACACCTTGGGCCCCTCACAGCGTCTGAAATCTTTAGGAGGAGACTGCTGGGTGAGGAATTCTAGCTGGTCCGAGGCGATGGCCGTTTCTCCCCAGGAAACTGCTGGGAGTCACAGGGGTGTCTTCGTCTCCGGGCGGCTTGCAGGGAGGGCGAGGAGACAGAGAAGGGATGCATTCCCTGTGCAGGTCCCTGGGAGGCATCCCTGGCTAGGAAAAGAGTCGGAAGGCCCCAGAGGAAGTGCACACGCAGATCCTGTCCTGGGGTCAGACTTGGCCCCGCCAGCCTCCCTGGCCCGCTAGTGAAGGAGGGGAGAGGTTGCGGGAGATAGCTCTGCTGGCCCGAGTGTCGCCTTGGACCATGCGTGCAGGGAGGCCTGGGCCCTGGGAAGCTCTACTTGGTGAAGAGGGTGCTCAGCAAGGGGCTGTGAACTATGGCTCGAGCTCAGTCGTGGCTGCGCTAGCAGCTGGGCCCATGAACCTGACTTGATAGGATGGAAAAGCGTCTGGAGGAGAAGGAACTAGAACCCTGGAGCTTCATGGGAGGCAGGCTGAGTGTGGGGCAGGAAGGGAGAAGCTTATGCATCTCAGGCAGGACCCTCCCTGCTTTGCGGCTCTGGATCCAAGAACCACAGGGAGCTCCAAGGCAGGCCCATGTGCGGACGGAGTCCTTTCCTCCAGGAAACCTTACGTCGGCCTGGGCTGAGAACGAGGGGAAGGCACACTCCCTGGGCTAGGAAGGGTGGCTCCAGGGAAGGACTCCACTGTGAGGATTTTAGGGCAGTACCCAAATGTGGTTTTGAAACAGGCCCACAATGTCTTTGACACTCTATCCATTGAAAGGTGGCGTCTAAACTCCCCTTGCATGTGGGCTGGCTTCAGCGAGTCACTTGTAACTAATAGGATGTGGCAGGAGGGGTGCTACGTGACTCTGAGGCTAGGTTTGAAAAGGCAGTGCAGCCTCTTGGACCCCAAGCCATCATGCTGTAGAGAGGCCCCGGCCACAAGGAGAAGCCCCCTGAAGGTGTTGCAGCCGAAGTGCTAGCTGAGGTTTAGCCTACAGCCAGCTTCAGAGGCTGCCAGCCCCCAGCCACCGACCCACCCAGCTGATGCCACTCCCCAGACTGCAGCTTCACGAATGGAATACATGTTGCATTGCTTTAAGTCACCAAGTCTTGGGGTAGTTTGTTATATAGCAACAGGTACCTAGAACACCAAATCCCTGGCTCCTCTCAGTTCTTTGACACGTAGGTTTATTGTCTTTTGTCCCGCAGAAGAATGAGGGAAAAAATACAAGCTACGCGCTACATCTATGAAAGGGCCCCAGTTCTGTTTTAAAAACATTGCATAGGAAAAGAACTGAAGGGAACACACCTATATGACGAAGTGGTTGGGTTGTAAGAAATGTTAAAAAGTAAGTTCTATCCATTTCAAATTTTCTATAATGTGTATGTGGTCTTTTAACAACGAGAAAAAGTTGTCACATTAAAAAAATGATCGTCTCCCTGGCCAGTTTGGCTCAGTGGTTAGAGTGTCGGCCTGGGGACCAATGAGTCGTGGGTTCGATTCTGGTCAAGAGCACGTAACTCGGTTGTGGTTTGGTCCCCGGCCCTGGTCGAGGTCATGTAGGAGGTGACCAGTCGATGTGTCTCTCTCATATCGGTGTTTCTCTCTGTCTCTGTCTCTCTTTCTCCCCCTCCCTCCCACTCTATCTGAAGATAAATGGAAAAATATCCTCCGATGAGGATTAAAAAAAAAAAGATGATTAGTCTATTTTCTTTTCTCACACTAAACACGGTGTCATTTTCTTATCCTTAATTTCCAGTATCCAACTACGCATGAGGGGAGATTTCATATTCATCCAGAAAACAGTTCCAAACAGATAATAGTAATTGAAAACACTGGCTTAAAAAAGCACACAAATATAAATGAAATGAGTTTTAGACTTCCAGAAAGTTCATCCCCTCTCCTCTCTCTCACTTCCCTTTTATCTAAGCTTGACTCCGAACCACATTTCATCCCACCGAGTGTCAGCGTCTTCTTGACTTTCTGGAACAGTCTCCTGGACTCGCCTCCTTGCCCTGCTCCGATTCCTGTTCCCAAGCTTATGATTTCTTGCTCCCTAGGAGCAAGAAATCTTTTTTTCGGAACCGTGTCATTTAAAGGCACCTAAATTGGCCTCCAGACGATAGCTTTCTCTTCCTCTCCCTGTGCAGCGCGAATTCAGCTCTGGAATCCAGGAGAGGTACGTGGAGTCCAGGAACATCAGATTTGGAAGCAACCCCACGGATTATTTGATGTTCCTCCTTTCTTCCAAAGGGACGGACTCACGATCTGAAGTGTTTAAATGGCATTCCCGAGAATGCTGTAAGGATGCTGACCAGCACTGGGGCCAGGCAGAACGGGTGGGAAACAGTGAGGGTGGTGTTGGTACCAGACATCCTTGGGTTCAAGCTTCCCCTCTGCCAGTTATTGACTCTGTAAAATTGGGCAAAGTTACTCAATGTTGCCAAGCCTCAGTTTCCCCATCTGTAAAATGAGAACAGTGTGTATCTTGAAGAAATGTGTGATATTAGAAATGCTATATTTCAGTCTGGCTGGGTGGCTCAGTGGTTGAACATCGACCCATGCACCAAGAAGTCTCCGGTTCGATTCCCGGTCAGGACACATGCCCAAGTTGTGGACCTGATCCCCAGTGAGGGGCATGCAGGAGGCGGCCAGTCGATGTTCTCTCTCATCGATGTTTCTATCTCTGTCTCCTTCTCACTTCCTTTCTCTCTAAAATCGACAAAGGAAAAAAAAATACTATATTTCATCTTCCTTTCAGATGATTAAAGAAAATGTTGTTCCTGCTGGGTTTTATTTGAGCACATACTTTCTGCAGAGGAATCAACTCAAGGATCACTGCTGCAGACAACTTGATGTCCAAGACACAAATATAGGCATTTGCAAGGTCCGGAATTTCAAACACCTGAGTTAACAAATGCCCTCCCAGTCTGTCCATGTCACCCTTCACCACCAGCTAGCTTGTCACTTCTTCTTCATCTTGTTCCCACCCCCGGCTGAACGCCCCATTCTCCTCCCCCTGCGCATGGTTTCCTTTACTCATGCACCTATCTTTTAGAATACTTCCTTCCTTCTTCTGTATCTTCCAACATATGTGAATCACCTCAAGGAACTCTCTCTTCTTTTTACCTTCGCCATAAATTTCAAAATCCCCCAAGCCCTGGAGGACATGTACAGTGAAGCTTAGGGTCACGATTCGCCATATAGTGTGCAGGGAAATGAAATCCACATGCTTTTCCAGTGTTATTGGATTGTAATAAAATACGACTAAAACTGAAGTAATACTTTTCATCCATCAGATTGGCAAGAACAAGAGTCCTCATATTCATTATTGATAAGGGTGAGGGGAAATTTGTACTATTATACACTATTATGTTCATAACTATTAATACATGATACATATTATACACTATATTTGTATCAATAAGTGATTACTGAGGCAGCCTGTTGGTAGAACATTTTAACTGTATCACTTAAAATGTAGAAATGTATTTAGTCTTTATTTGTATACATTCACAAAGAGGCATGTCCAAAAATATTTACTAAAGTATTATTTATACTATAAAAAATTAGAAGCAAATTAAATGTTTCTCGGTAAGGAAATGATGAAACGAATTATGGTTCATTCATTTTATGGCATACTCTGATGCAGTTAAAAATAGATCTGTGTTTGCCCACATGGAAAAAGCCAGTCAGCACTTAGGGCAGAAAGGATTGCACCCCGGCAGGACACCAGGGGGGCTCACTGGGAGCCGCGTCAGAGGCTGCTTACCACAGAAACTACTGGCTTAGGAAATTAAGAAAAAAAATCTAAAAATAAACTTGTTTTTGTCAAGCACCATCATTCAATTTTAAATGTGCTTATTCAATTCACTTTCAACTTTAATTATAATAATGACTTAAATATTTTTACATCTTAATGTATTTCTGCAACAATATCTCATATTGGTTAAATACACCTTTGTAACCAGCCTGGGAACTCAGCCATCATTTGGGTCAGAGTTCATATGGGAAGATGCATCTTGAATTCCATATAGTACCTCCCCAGACTGTGGGGACATCACTCACTTGCAAACTGGGGGTACAGGAGCACTCATTCTAGAGATGGAAAATGACCAATCTACCTTCAAATCTCTTTCTCACCCAGGGTTTGCTTACGATGGGCATCTGTTTCATTTAGCATTGCTGTGTAAATACCACCTCAACACTTAATGGCTTAAAGTAACAACCATTTCATTATTGTTCATGGGATGATGGTTGCCTGGGCAGTTGTGTAGTTAGCTGACCGGTCGGCTGGGGCTGAAGGGTCTAGGATGACGTCACTCATGGGTCTGGTGGATGACACACTGGTGTTTCAGCTGGGTCTCGTTTCCCAGTACGCTGGCCAGGGCTTCTGCCCTTGGTGGTCTGAGGGCAAATCGCATTGGTTAGTGCGAGTTACATGGCCCAGTCTGGAGTCAGTAGGGGAGGGGACTATCTAAGGGAGCCCGACCTCACTAGGGGCCTTACTGAACATTACCACCAGTGTCCTAAAGTTTTCAAGTTGTTTTGTCACTCTCTTGTTCTGTCCTGTTTTGTTGAACGTAGCCACCAAAGGGTACGGACCTTGTCACCCAGTGAAAGATTAGCTTACTGTAGTCTCAGTGAGGACTGATCCAGCCCTTGTTCAAAGCCAGGGCTGTTGCTATTTGAGGAAGTGAATTTGAATAACATTTTATCTATTCATCTCTGTATTCTAAGCTCTATCCTCAGCAAGTACGACCAACCAGCATCAACATGCATAACTCAGCCCATTGCACGAACAAAGCATCACTGAGCAACAGTTCAATGCCGTGTCCTTAACTTTTATTCGTGATCAATATGAGGACTGGCCATGAGGAGAAATCTACAGCCCTTTGGTGGAATCACTGTGAAGGATATTATTGATTTTCTTTTTTTTTTTTAATCCTCACCCGAGGACATTTTTCCATTTTTTGGTTCAGATAGAGTGGGAAGGAGAGAGAGGAAGAGAGAGAGAGAGAGAGAGAAACATCGACGTGAAAGGGACACATTGAGTGGCTGACTCCTGCATGACCCAACCAGGGCCGGGGACAAACTGCAACCGAGGTACGTGCCCTTAGCGGGAACCGAACCCGGGTCTCTCTGGACCGCAGGCCGACGCTCTAACCGCTGAGCCAAACTGGCCAGGGCTAGGAATGATTTTCATTCTCCTTTGAATGAAGTACCAAGTGATAAATTCCTTCCAGAAATTAGCATAAGGAAAATGCTTGTGTCACCTGACAAAGGCTAATCAAGGCAGTTAGAGTCTCTTTCTCTCCCCCTCTCTCCCTGCCATGGTTGCTAGAAATGCAAAGGTAAATTTTATGTTTTGTTCTAGTAACTCTGTTACCCTGTTAGCTGTGGCTTTTGATACACTTATTTCCTTCTCTCTACCATGTGATATCTTTCTGTTTTGATGATCTTAATTTTGGGGAAGTGTTAGAGGATTAAAATGACAAATACATGAACAAACTGATAAACATATTAAGCAATCTCAGTTCTGCTGATAACAAGTTGTGTGATCATTTAAAAAATCATACATAAGTTGTGTAATCATTAAAATATACAAAATAAAAACTAATAATTTTCCCTTATGTATAAAGAGGTTGAGATAAGGTTGGCCTAAGTCATCTTTAAAGTCCCTTCGGCTCTTAATAACTCCCAAACTGTTTCTCCTGGGACTCCCCCACTCGAACATTTCATACTTTACGAGTTTTTCCAGCTATTAAATGTCTTGAATGGCTTAGTAGAAAAAGAGGTAAATTCAGACCTGTTTCAGTGTGGTATCAGATTTTTTTCAGTTATTTTGTGTTTGGCAAAAAGGGAATTGCATTGGCAAGCCTTGGCCCCTTGTTGCTAAAGCCCAAGTGTATAATATGTCCAGGCAGATGGAAAGCATATGGCTTCGCTCATGGGACAACTCACCCACAGCTTTCATCAAAACCCATTTGACACCCAAGCAACCTTTATGGACTGACATAAAAAGCTTTAAGTTTGATTTGCTTTTAAAAATAACTTAGATGGCCCTGTCCAGGTGGTTCAGTTGGTTGGAGTGTCATCCTGTACACCAAAAGTTTTCGGGTTTCCAAAATACATAGGTTGTGGATTCAATCCCTGGTTGGGGCACACGCTGGAGGTAGCCAATCAATGTTTCTCTCTCTCTCTCTCTCTCTCTCTCTCTCTCTCTCTCTCTCTCTCTCCCCCCCTCCCTCCCTCCCTCCCCCTTCCTCTCTCTCTCTAATATCAGTAAACATATCCTTGGGTGAGGATAAAAAAACAACCCCAGAACAACTTAGATGCCAAAAGTTACCAAAAGGCAACCACGGACTCTCACGTGTCCTTAAATTCAGCCAAGCACTTTCCTACTGACTATTGCAGGGTAATTCAGCTTTTAGATGCTACTTTGCGATCCTGCTGTTTAGACTGGCTGATTTGTCATACAGAAAACTCTTAAAAAAGAGACATTGGATTAGGGTCTTGCATGGAAGCCCAGTGTAAAAGATACAGGGTCATTCCTGGCTGATTTATCAATGGTTGCTGTAGAAGCACAAGGAAGCATGACTATTTGAAGGTGAATGTCAAACCCCACCTCTGCCCCTCCTCTGCGTGACCCTGGCAGGTTATTTCTCTAAGCTTATTTTTCTAAGTTTTAAAAGGGTGGTCATAACTCTACCTATATTGTAGAAGTGTAAGTAGGAAATGCAGGTAAGCTGGTCAGCATTGTACCTGGTACTTTCTACATACTTAATGACCACCAACTATTATTAATGCTGTTATTATTAATTTTTTTTCTTTATTGATTTTAGAAAAAGGGGAAGGGAGAGGGAGAAAGAGATAGAAACATCGATGAGCGAGAACACTGATCGGCCACCTCCTGCATGCCCCCACTGGGGATTGGGCCCACAACCTGGGCATGTACCCTGACCGGGAATCGAACCGATAACCCCTTGGTGCATGGGTTGACGCTCAACCACTGAGCCACACCGGCTGGGCATTATTTTTGATGTGAGATTATATAGGATTAGACTCATTTGTTTCACTTGCCTCTCTCTTTATGTGAAATGCTTTTATTGAGATTGAAATGAGCTGAGCGCACTTAGAATTGCTGATAGTTTAATTGCGGTCCTGGGGACAGCGAATGAGAGTTAAATTATCACGCACAGGCACACCTTAGAGATATTACCTTGGCAGGTTTGGTTGCATACCACCACAGTAAATCGAACATTGCAATAAAGTGAGTCACATCCATGTTTTCAATTCCCACTGCATATAAAATTTTGTTTACACTATATTGTAGTCTATTAAATGCACAATAGCATTATGTCTGAAAAAATGTACATACCTTCATTAAAAATATTGAATTGCTAAAAATTACTAATCAGCATGTCAGCCCTCAGCAAGCCGTAATCTTTTTGCTGCTGCTGGTGGTGGGGGTCTTGCCTCGGTGTTGATGGCTGATGACTGATCAGGGTGGTGGTGGGGGTCTCGCCTCGGTGTTGATGGCTGATGACTGATCAGGGTGGTGGTGGGGGTCTCGCCTCGGTGTTGATGGCTGATGACTGATCAGGGTGGTGGTGGGGGTCTCGCCTCGGTGTTGATGGCTGATGACTGATCAGGGTGGTGGTGGCTGAAGTTTGGGGTGGCTCTGGCGGTTCTTAAAAATAAGACAACATTGAATTTTGCCACGTTGATCTACTTTTCTTTTCATGAACATTTTCTCTGTAGCATGTGAGGCTATTTGGTACATGTTACCCGCAGAACTTCTTTCAAAATTGGAGTCTATACTCTCAGACCCTGCCACTGCTTTATCAACTAAGTACATGGACTATTCCAAATCCTTGGCTGTGACTTCAACAATCTTTACAGCATCTTCACCATGGGTAGCTTTCATCACACGAAACCACTTTCTTTGTTCATCCACAACAAGCAACTCCTATCTGTTTGAGTTTTATCATAAAATTACAGTGATTCGGTCATATCTCCAGGCTCCACGTCTAATCCTAGTTCTGCTTTTCTCACCACATCTGCAGTTACGTTTTCTGCTGAAGTCTTGAACCCCTTCAAGTCATCCATGACGATTGGAATCGACTTCTTCCAAACTCCCATTAATGTTGATATTTTGACCTCTTCCCAGGAATCATGAATGTCCTTACTGGCATCTAGACTGATGAATCCTTTCCTGGAGGTTTTTAGTTTCCTTTGCTCGGATGCATCAGAAGACTCACTATGGCAGCTATAGCCTCATGTAATGTATTTCTTTCTTTTTAAAAATGTTTTTATTTTATTTTTAGAGAGAGAGGAAGGGAGAGGGAGAGATAGAAACATCAATGAGAGAGAAACATTGATGGGCTGCCTCCTGCACTCCCCTTACTGGGGATTGAGCCTGAAACCTGGGCATGTGTCCTGACCAGGAATTGAATCGGCGACCTCTCAGGGCATGGGTTGACGCTCAACCACTGAGCCACACCGGCTGGGCTGTAATGTATTTCTTAAATAATAATGCTTGAAAGCCGAAATTAACTCTTGATCCATGCAATGCAGAATGAATGTTGGATTAGCAGGCATGAGAACGACATGAATCTCATTGTACCTCTCCATTAAAACTCTTGGGTGGCCAGGTGCATTGTCAATAAGCAGCAACTTTTTTAAAGGAATCTTCTTTGCCGAGCAGCAGATCTCAATGGTGGGCTTAAAATTCAACAGACATGTTGTCAACAGATGTGCTATCAGCAGGCTTTGTTGTTCCATTTACAGAGCACAGGCAGAATGGCTTTAGCATAATTCTGAAGGGCACTAGGATTTTCAGAATGAAGCATCAGCTTCAACTTAAAGTCACCAGTTGGATTAGCCCCTAACAAGAGAGTCAGCCTATCCTTTGAAGCTTTGCAGCCAGGCATTGACTTCTCCTCTCCAGCTACGAAAGTCCTAGATGGCATCTCTTCCATTATAAGGCTGTTTCATGTACACTGAAAATGTAGGTATGCCTGCTGTTTAGTGTAGCAACCTTCATGTCTTAGCTAGACCTCCTGGATAGCTTGCTGAAGCTTCTACATCAGCACTTGCTGCTTCACCTAGCACTTTTTTATTTTAATTTCTAAAAATTTATTTACTTTTTCTTTATTGATTTTAGAGAGAGAGGAAGGGAGAGGGAGAGAGAGATAGAAACATTGATGAGAGAGAACATCGATTGGCCACCTCCTGCTCACCCCCCACTGGGGATTGGGCCCACAACCTGGGCATGTGCCCTGACTGGGAATCGAACTGGCAACCTCCTGGTGCATGGGTTGATGTTCAACCACTGAGCCACACCGGCCAGGCTTATTTTAATTAAAAAAAAATTATCTTGATTGTAGAAAGTATTACAGATGGTCCCCCTTTCCCCCCCATTACCACCTACTCCCTGCTCCCTCCCTCCTCCCCTGCCTTCACCACACTATTGTCTGTGTCCATTGGTTATGTATACATGCATTTAAGTTATTTGGTTTATCTTTCCCCCCTTCCACTCCCCACTTCACTTTTATGTTATGGAGATGGGTTCTTCCCTTAAACATCATGAACCAACCTCTGAGAGCTTCCAACTTTTCTTCTGCGGTTTCCTCACCTCTCTCAGCCTTCATAGAAACAAAGAAAGTTCAGGCCTTGCTCTGGATTAGGCTTAGGCTTAAAGGCAATGTTGTGTCTGTTTCCATCTATCCTGACCACTAAAACTTCCTCCACATTCGCAATTAGGCTGTTTTGCTTCCTTCTTGTTCGCGTGCTCACTGGAGAAACACTTAATTTCCTCCAGGAACTCCTCCTTTGCACCCACAGCTTGTCTAACTGTTTTGTGCCAGAAGCCTAGCTTTCAACGTGCCTTTCCCACGAAGTTGAATGATTTCTAGCTTTCGATGTAAAGTGAGAGACATGTGACTCTTCCTTTCACTTGAACGCAGAGAGGCCATTGTAGGGTTATTTGTTGGCATAATTTCAACGTTGTCGTGTCTCAGGGAACATGGGGCCTGAGGAAAAAAGGGAGATACATGGGGGAAAGGCTAGTTGATGGAGCAGTCTGCTGTCTTACGTGGACACTGTTCGTGGTGCCCCAAAACAATTGTAATAGCAATGCCCAAATCACTGATCACAGGTCACCATAACAGACGTGATAACAATGGAGAAGTTGGAAATGTGAGAATTAGCAAAACGTGAGTCTGAGACGCGAAGTGAGCAAATGCAGTTGGAAAAATGGTGCGGATAGACTAGCCCCACCTTCATTGTCTGGGAATGCACTGAACGCGCACGCCTGTATGCGTGAAGGGAGCAGGCGGCTCTGGGCTGGCGTTCTGGTTCCTCTGCTTGCTGCTCACGCCGAGTGAGCTTCTTCACCTCTCTGGGCACTTTGAAAGCATGTTGTGAATTTTTCTCTCATCCTGGCCAGTAGGCGGAATGCAGGGCTCTCCATTCAGTCACCCACAGTTTGCCTTCTGGTGACTGGGCAAGCGAGACTCTGATAGCAAGACTGCCTATGGCAATGGGGCCTGCTGGCCCCACATGGGGCTCTCAGCTGGGGGGCATTTGGAAAACAATTGGTGTTGTTTTGATTGTCACAGTGTCAGGGGAGGTTGCCAGTAATTAGCAGGCGGGAAGCAGGGGTTCCAGTTGTCCTGCAGTGCATGACATAGCCTTGCACAGTGGAGAACTGTCCTGCCCCAAACACCAGTGGCATCTGCATTCAGAAATGCTAGACTCAAGGGATCTGAGCAGGGTCTCCGGTTCAGAGTCACAAGTTTCAATCACGGTGTTTGGGGTACCACCTCCTATGCGACCAAGACTGCTGACTCATTTGAGGTTCAAGGACGTCTCTGTGGGTGCCACCTTTTCCAAGACTTCACGACTAGCATAGGGAGTGAGTCTTATCTGCAAGGTGCCATACAAATATCACTAGCTTTCCTACTGACGCGGCCTTCTTGCTCTTCCATGCGGCCACGCTCCCCGGTCAGAGCCTTCGCACTGGCTGCAGCTTCTGCTTGGAGTGCTTCCTCTCGACCGCTCTGCCTCCCCTTCTTCATGTCCTCTCGAACAACACCTTCTCAGCGAGCCTACTCTGGACACCCCACTTAAAATCGCACCCCCTCCAACACTTCTGGTTTCCTCTTACTTTGCTCCCCCCATAGTGCCTGCCATCTTCTAAAATATTGTATTATCTATATATTGATCATGTTTATTCTGTCTCTCTCTACTAGAATGTAAATTCCACAAGGGCAATGGTGTGTGTGTGAGTTTAATTCACAAACATGTTCTAAGCCCTTAGTCCAGGGCCTGGCACATTGTATAGCTGCTCCATAGATATTGGTTGAGTGAATGAATATCAATAGTAAGAACTAGAAAGTCTTATGGAGTTAGAAGGCCCCAAACATAAAGTAATAGAAAAAGATTTGAAAAGGAAATGAATTTGGGACATATGCAGGGCCCATGTGAAGAAAACTGTAGTATGTTACAGAGAAGAATGAGAGAAGACCGGATAAATGAGAAGATACGTTGTGGGCTCTTGATCGGCAGATTTTGTATTGAGAAAGCCAGAACTTGAATGAAATTGCAATAAAGATTCTCAAGAGTTTTTCTGAACTCAACAAAAATGGTCTCCAATTCTTTGGGAGAATAACTAATAGAAAAGCTAGGAAACATATAAAAAAGAGTAACAAGGAAAAGCACACCTCCGCTTTATTGAAATAACCAATGATAAAAGTGAAATGGTTAAAACAGTGCCCGACTGGTGCGAGAACCCCGAGACACGGTGGGACCGGACGAAGGCCGCAGAGAGCAACGCAGGGACACACACGGATCTGGAGTGGGACAGAGGCAGAGTTTTGAATGAACAGGGAAAAGTACAAGTAACTGACATTTACTGAGCATTACTATTGTCTGTTTTATTTACTTCTGCGACAGTCCTGGAAGGCATGGACTATCATTACTCATTCACTGCAGACGGAGGGATGAGTGTAGGTGCAGTGGCTGCCCCCGCTCGAAGTCACCGGTTAGCACGTTGCAGATTCGGGATGAGAACCCAGACCTAACACCAAAGTTCAGACCCTTAACCACGACTTGACCATGAATAAAAGATGCTGAGATACTGGCTAAATGTTTGGGAAGATGCCACACACAGATTTAAATGTAAACAATGAAACTGTACTGAAGATTTAGCTTTAAGTATTTTTTTTTAAATCCTTACCTGAGGATATTTTTCCATTTATTTTCAGACAGAGTGAGAGGGGGAGAGAGACAGAGAGAAAGAGAGAGAAACTTCGACGTGAGAGGGACACATGGACTGGTTGCCACCCACACGACCCCGAGCAGGGCCAGGGACGAACCGCAACCGAGGTACGTGCCCTTGACTGGAATCGAAACTGCGACTCATTGGTCCACGGGCCAACGTTCTAACCGCTGAGCCAAACCGGCCAGGGCTACCTTTAAGTATTTTTACAAAAATGGTTTTCTGTTAAAAATTTTAAGCCACATGAATTAATTGCATGTTCTATTTAAAAATAAGTATATATTTTAAGATAAGCTATACCTACAAATTAGAATTCTAGGCAATTGTCAAAAAATGAGGTAGAGGGATATAAAAGTGTGTGAGAACTTATTCACAATCTGTGTGAAAAAATATTTTGCAAAATAGTGTGTAAAGTACAATGTCATCACTATAAAAATGTATTTATAAGCATCAACTAAAGAAGAAGAAGAAGAAGCACCCACCCCCACAAAAACAGGTTTACAGTCATGAGTAGGTGAAACACTGAGTTTATTCTTGTGTTATTATTTATTGATTATTGTATTATTTTCCATACGGACAGTATAAACCTACTCCCCCGCCCCCAAGTTATATGTTTGAAAAAGAAGGCTAGCACTGGAAGAAACCTGTGACTGCTTTTCTCTCTTGTGGGATTCTTTGCTCCCAGTGCCAGACAGAAAATGGTACCCTGGTTCCTTGCAGAAATAGATGCCCAGGTCTTCTTTGTCCGCAGTATTTCTTAACCTGTCACTCCTATCAACAAGCCAAAATAACAGGCTGGCTCTCTCTGCCTGAGAGTTCCCACCGGATTCCTTCCTTCCTTGACCTGACATGTCAGACTCTGTAAAAGACAAATGGGAAGGCTTGTTAACTCTCCTTGACTCTGCCTTGACTTGGAGTGTTTGAAGGTTTCGGCTGGTTAACGATGTCTGTTTTTACGGTTACTCAACCCAGGGCCTTATTTCTTACCCAGATGGCAGGCTGGAGGGAGGCCTTTCTTTAAGCGGTGCCCACTAATGAGCAGAGGTCCAGGTACCCAGTCCCTGCTCCCCCAGGCCTCAGGTCCCTGCTGCCCTGGGGTGTGTGTGTGTGTGTTGACTGCATGCAATTTCTACCTCTCGGCAACCAGCACTGAGGACTCTGTGTCCTGATTATTTAATATGAGTCAGCCTGCCCAGTTAAAACATGTGAGCACGGTGAGATCAGATGGCCCAGTAGAGGCTAGATGTCATTCATCTCTGTGCCCTCAACACTTTGTACTCAGTGTGACATGGAGGAAGGAGCCCTCGGCTCAGGTCTTGGTTGGAATTGATGCTAGCTTGGTAGCTGTGATATAAGCTTTTTCAGCTTCTCCTTTATCGCTTATAAAATGGGTCTAATGTAGTCACCCAGTATGAGCTTTAGTGAAACTATGTATGTGAAGGCATTCATCCCAGAGCCTGGTACAAGGGAGCCTTTTCACTGCTGTCCATTGACCAGCGGCCAGGGCTAATGGCTCCAGGTGGGTGAAGGTGAATCCTCCCCCACAGTAATACAGCTTTGCCACTAGGAGGCGTAAGAGCTCCATGATTGATCTCCTTTCTCCATACTCAAAGTTAGCCTGCACAGTTCAACCTCAAGACTTTACGTTCAATTTATTATTTATGAGTCGTTGAATAGGCCTGCTCCTGTATTCCTTTTCTATTCAAATTATTGTCATTAAAAAATAAAGACAGTGGAGCCGGCGAATAAAACGTTGGCTCCTTTTTGTCTTTTTTTTTTTTTTTCTGGTCTGATCTCCATTTTGGGTACCAACCCTGATACCTGGGTCCCTAAAGCTTAGCCGTCCTTTTGTTCTGTGTATACTTAATACCCCGGGCTGACACCTGGTGTCTTGGTCTGAAGGTGTGGACTATTTGTGGGAAGTTGTGAAACCTGTCTCGATCCATTATCTTTTCTATAACCAAGGAGGGTCTTCTCTGGCCCCAAATGTGCTTAGAAGAAGGATTCTCCGTTCCATCCTTGTTCATCGTCCCTGGCTGTGTTCCCTGAGCTCCAGCAGTGCCCTTCCGGTCCGAGGAGCTGGGTTTCAGCCTTGATGGGCCTCTTAGCCTCACAGGTTAGATTAGGAGGAGCCTTCGGGGAGGAGTGAGCCCACGCCGGCCTCGGACGGGACGGGGACGGGTTGGACGCTGCTCAGAGGGGATCGAGCTAGAACCTGGGCTCTCAGTGTGCCGGTGGGAAAACAGGATGGGGCTGAGTACTTCCTGAGACCCTGCTAACTCAGAGTTCTCACTCGTTCAAGTCCAGAGGCCATGCTCACGAGCCTTCTCCGACTCACCCGCTGTGTGTGACTCCGGTTCCGGGGAGCAGGCAGATCTGTTGTGAACCCTAGATTTACGGGTGTTGTGGCAACCGAGCCCTCGGAGCCACGGCGGGACTGCCTCACAGCAGACGCCGTGCCTTGGGACAAGCTGTTCTGATGAGCAACACAAGGACACGCCAGAGACTCCCGCTGCCCTGCTTGGCCGTGGGGCCCACGATCCTCCTCTGATGTCCCGTGACCCCGGGACAGCGCCAGCATTTGCTTGTATTTGCCGGGCAGGACAGCGTGCCACCAGAAGGCGTGGTCATGAATATTGTCGGGGAAGTCAGTGGCCAAGCTAGGAGGAGAGTTCGGTTTTCTGGCATATGTTAGGCATTTGGTATTGACGGCAGCCAGAGCACAGGGGAAGAGCCTGCCCGGGTTTCAACCCTGCCCGCCGCTGACTGGCCCTGTGACTTCAGACACGTGGCTCAGCTTCTCTGAGGCTCATTCCCTACCTGTGAAATGGGATGGTACCTCCCACCACGTAGCGTTGCTTTTAAGGATCGAGAAGAGAGTATTCTGTAAGGGGCCCACGACGTGTGAGATTGTTTTTATTTCTTTCATTTTGAAGCACAAGAGCAATGAGACATACCTTTTCTCTCCTGAAATGGGAGTTCAGGTCAGTTCAGAATGAGACAGAGTAACTTGAAGGATGTAATAGTGAGCAGCAGCAGAGTCTGAATTAGGGATAACTGAAAATAAAAAGAAAGAGTGGCAGGGGTGATAAGGGGGAAACACACAAGCCCTGCTAATGTCCCTGAGCTTCTGAGAGAAGGGAGGACGGGGATCTTGAATACATGGGGGATTCCTGAAGGACCAGGGTGCTGAGGATCACGTCAACCAGGTGACCACAGCTTCTTATCTTCTGGTATCAACTGCTGGGATATTTATCCTCGTTCTGACCCTTCTGCCTCATCGGCCATGCAAACATCTCTTGAGCACCTGTCGTGAGCCAGGCCTGTGCCACTGCTGAGGACACTAGGAGGCCAAAGACAGGTCCCGGCCTCCACGGCCTGACAGGGAAGACCCAGGGGAAGAGTCAAGTTGCCCATCCCCAGAGCAGAGGGCCTCCGTTGAGGTCTGCCTGCCTCCACGAGGAGGGAGCATCCAGCTCTGCCTTCCAGATGGAGGTCAGGGACGACCTGGCCGAGGAGGAGGTGTCTGGGCCGGGGCTGGGGCCAGTGAGGAGGGGGAGAGCCAGCTCCTGGGGAGCAGCCTGCTGCCTCTCAGAGCTGGGGAGGAGGAGAAGGCAAGGATGCTTGGAGGAAGCTGCTCACCTTGTCTCCTCACTTCTCACGCCCAAGGGTCCAGGTTACCCACAGGGAACACTAAACCCTGGTGGGAAAGCCTTTTCCTGAAGCCTGTGGCTCTAGGAAGACCATTTAAACATATCAGTGTCTCTTTTTAACTCTGCCCTTCATGGCCCGACAGCATGATCTTAGATACTCAAGGAAGCATCTGAGGGGAGAATAAGATCAGCAGGGAGCATACATAGTTCAATCCATAGCTTCTCTCAGGGACTGTTGTGAACTAGCTGACTTGGCAAATGTTTGAAAAAAAAAAAAAAGGTTAACACTCAAAGCTGATGAGTTTCTGTTGAAAATGACACATCTGCAGTCTCTGGCAGCAGTGAACAGGATGGTAAGATGTAGCCACAACCGTGTGTTCCTAGGCCTGCTCCTGGCCCTTAGCTCCATGCACCTACCTGCTAAGGGGACAGGGAACAGAAGGAGTCTTCCCACGAAGCCACCCAGGCTGTGTGTGCACCGAGCTCCAGGGCGGTCATTCAAGGAGACAAGGGCAAACACGGCATCCCCGGGGTGGCTCGCTGCCGCAGTCACGAGAGCAGGGACTTTGTCCCGTTCTCCAGCAGGTTCCGGGGCTGGAAGCTGCATCGGGTACCCTGCAGGAGCTCCGTCAACACTTGCGGACTCACTGTGGCATGCTTGGGTGGCGCGCCAACCCCTGAATCCACTGCCCAGAAATTCAGAATGATTGTCATGACAGCAATGCATCAACTCCCTCATGCTGAAACCCGAACCAGGAAGAGGGGAAGACCCAACTATTGCTTCTCCGGTGTAATTACCACCATGCAAAATTGTACATGAATGTGAAAACAAGGCCTGCAGTGGAATCGCTTAGCGTGCTGAGATGGCGGGCCGTGGCTCTGCAATGTTAAGAGGTTTTCAAAATAAAGTGAAGTCAAATAGTTTCTGACCACACATTTAAGGTCGGTTTAAGAAAAATAAGGCAAGACAATGTTAGTAGTAGAACTGGATTTAAATAACGACTTTATTTCACAACTCTTTTTCTCCCTTGGAGCTAATATTCTTCAAGCATCTGTAATCCATACTTTGTAGCCTCAGTCCCAAGGCAATCAACCAACTCACAAGCAAAAGCACTGCCAAGATGGAAACTGAGAGGAGGCCTTTTGTTTTCAATACCTACTGTGAGAATGCACGCACATCGACAGTGGAGAGCCACGAGAGAACAGCAAGCCCTGGTCTGTTGGAAGGCTTAGCTGCACTCATTGACCAGAGGTAGAATTTCCCTAATGAACTGAGGGCACAGTGAGGGCGACCAAAATAAGGCCCAGAGTGCCCCGAGCCAGAGCTGGCCTTGCCGCAGAGCATGCTGCGAATTTGCCTGTTTCGGTTCCAGCCCCCATCCCTTCTCAGGACACGTTCCTCATCGTGGGAGTGGAACCTGGAGCGAAGCGTCCTGGGCTCACTTCCCCGTTCCACAAGGGGCTCTGCGTCCTCGGTGGAAGACGCGTTCCTTCTCCACGTCTAACTTTCCCAGTCTCTGCCCGGCTGGGACAGAGCTGCGGCTCACGGCCCAGCGATGCCGTGTACAGCAGACGCTCTCAGTGTTTGGCGGGCACCAGAATCGCCTGGAGAACTTGGTAACGCGACTTCCCGGCCGCGGCCCCGGAGATTCTGACTCAGTCGGTCTGCGTGGGGCCCAGGAAGGTGAGGTCTCACCAGCCCCCACGCGGTGTCAACGCTGCCGGCTGGGGCACCGCACTGGAGTGGCACAGGTGTGCAGCTTCCCAGGTGGTCACCAGCTGGTGGTCCAGAGGGGCATCTAGGGAAGGATTCGCCTCCCCTGTGCCATCGCAGTTTGTGCCTTGGGTCCATCGCCAGCAGGATAAAACTACCAGCAACTTTCAGGGATGTAGTAAGGCTGCTGGGGTTCAGGCCCCTTTCTTTCTGTCTTTTTTTTTTTTTTAAACTAGATTTAAGGTCAGGAGCAAGTTAAATTAACCATCTTACGACTCAGTTACCTTGCCTGAAAATGGGGATGATAATGATGGTACCTATATTTTAGCCAGGTTGTAGTGAGGTTTTTTTTTTTTTTAATCCTCACCCGAGGATATTTTTCCATTTATCTCCAGATAGAGCGGGAGGGAGAGAAAGGGAGAGAGAAACATCAACGTGGGAGGGACACATCAACTGGTTGCCTCCCGCACGACCCCGACCAGGGCCAGGGACGAACAGCAACCAAGGTACGTGCCCTTGACCGGAATGGAACCTGCGACTCATCAGTCCGAGGGCTGACGCTATACTGCTGAGCCAAACTGGCCAGGGCAGTTGAAGTGAGGTTTAATGAGATTGTCCCGTGAGACATTAAGCACAGGGCCTGGTATCCAGCAAGGGCTCAGTAAGCATGGACTGCTGTGAGGATTGGAAAGATAAAAGGACACTTTCAGCCCTGGCTGGTTTGTCTCAGCAGTTAGAGCGTCAGCCCGCAGACCAGAGAGTCCTGGGTTCAGTTCCCGCTAGGGGCACGTACCTCCTCGGTTGCAGTTTGTCCCCGGCCCCGGTTGGGGTTATGTGGGTGGCAACCAGTTGATGTGTCTCTCTCACATCGATGTTTCTCTCTCTCTTCCTCCCTCTCTCCCTCCTGCTCTATCTGAAGATAAATGCAACAATGTCCTCGGGTGAGGATAAAAAAAAAAAAAAAGGACACTTTCAAAAATTTAAACTTTATGCCCCTGCCGTGCCTGCGCTGCACTGAGTCCCTTCATTGTCCTCACAGTCCTACTTTACAGGTGGAGAATAAATGACGTCCTTGCCCAGAGTCACACTGATCGTATATGATGGGGTCAGGATTAGAACTCAGGTCTGGGTGCCTCTGCAGCCTGCAGTGTACCTGGCCTCTCACTATCATCCTCACGAAACATCAGAGGCCCTGTTCTGCTCTACAGGTCCTGGTGCCTCAGGAGCTGAGGTCCCTGCTGGAGGGCCACAGCTCTGCTCCAAATGAACACAGCAGCCGTCTGGGCCAGCCGCGAAGGCTCCTCTGTCTGTCAGTCTCCAGCTGTCCACGCAGTCTCCATCCATCCTTCCCCGTCTCCATCACGGTCTCCGTCAGGTGACCCCAGTCACTCAAGTCAGCCAAGCTCCGTTCCTCCCAGGGGTTCCTGGGTCATTTCCCCCATTCTTGAAACAAGGACTCCAAGGCTCAGAGGACTGAAGTGACCAGCTAGGAGGTCGAACAGATGGGAGGCGGCAGAGTCCAAATGCAAACACAAATCAGGCTGATTCAAAAGTCCAGTTTTGGCATCTCATCAGGTTGCTTCTCCTGAAGGATAGAAAACACTTGGTGTAGTGCATGGACTTCAGATTTTCTATTCTTTCAATTTTACTTTGTATTGGTTTCAGGTGTACAGCTTAGTGGTTAGACAATCATATACTTTACAAAGTGTTCCCCTCAATATTTCCAGTACCCACCTGCCACCATACATAGCTGTCACAATATTGTTGACTACAGTCCCTGTGCTGTATTTTATATCCCCATGACTAATTTGTAACTGCAAAATTGTAATTTTTAATCCCTTCACCTCTTTCACTCAGTCCCCCCGCCCCCTGCCCTCTGGCAATCATCAGTCTGTTCTCTGCATCTATGAGTCTATTTCAATCTGCTTATTTTGTTCTTTAGAGTCCACATATAAGTGAAATCATATGGTATTTGTCTTTCTCTGACTGACTGACTTCATTGAGCATAATACCCTAGGTCCATTCACGCTGCCACGAATGGTACGATTTTATTCCTTTTTCTGGCTGAGCAATATTCCATTGTACAGTTGTCCCTCGCCACTTCACGCTTCGACTTTCGCGGCTTCACTCTATCGCAGTTTTTTTCAAATATATTCATTAAAAAGTTGATCGAGACAGTGGAAACGATACAGTGCGCGCTCGGTTGTCTGAGTCAATTATACACCCCTGTATTACAATTAAAATTAAAATTACTGTACGTATGGACTGTAGACCTATGTATTCGAGCACCCCAGGAATCCTTCAACGCCAGCAACTGCCTATCACGATGTCCTCCAGCCATGCACCCAGACACCCACTGCCCACTCCTAGTACCCCTTCAGCAGAAGACGACAACGACGCACCTGCTGAGGACACTGCACCACCTGCAGACTCCCACTGAGGGCGTGCCTTCAGAGGGGCAGTAACCTTGCTCTGCTGTGCAGCACATCTCTCATCTTCATCGCTTCAGCATCGAACAAGTTGCACTATTTTCTTTAAAAAAAAAATTTTTTTTTAATCCTCACCCGAGGACATTTTTGCATTTATCTCCAGACAAAGCAGGAGGGAGAGAGGGAGGAAGAGAGAAAGAGAAACATTGACGTGAGAGAGACACATCGACTGGTTGCCACCCACACGACGCCAACTGGAGCCCGGGACAGACGGCAACCGAGGTGCGTGCCCTTAGCGGGAACCGAACCCGGGACTCTCTGGTCCACAGGCCGACGCTCTAACCACTGAGCAAAACTGGCCAGGGCCAAGTTGCACTGTTTTCATAGGTTAGTGGTTGTGCATAAGAACTGTGTGTGTGTGTGTAATTAAATGTACAATGATAATAATATGATATTTGTAACATCTAGTATGTCTTATTTTCTCTTATTTTGTCTAATATATTGGGTAATACGAGTGTAATGGTGACTAAAGGGTGTTATTTCATGTCTAGAGGGCTCTAATAATGTTAAAAAACGTATTTAGAAGGTCGTAAACAGGTTTTCTATGCTCTAACTGCGAAAATATTTGATTTATAAATAAAGAATCCGACTTTGCGGAAATTCATTTATCGTGGTAGAGTCTGGAACTGATTAACCGCGATAAACGAGGGCCGACTGTATATATATATATATATATATATACACCACAGCTTTTTTTTTTTTTTTAATCTACTGTCCATTGACGGGCACTTGAGTTGCTTTCAGATCTTGGTTACTGTAAATAATGCTGCAGTGAACACAGAGGTGCATATATTCTTTTGCATTAGTGTTTCAGAAATCCCCAGAAGTGAAATAGCTGGGTCATAAGGCAGTTCCAGTTTTAATGTTTTGAGGAAACTCCACACTGCTTTCCACAGTGGCTGCACCAGTCTGCACTTAGGGACTTCACATGTTAGTGACCAGGACCGGGTAGGATAGGCAGGGTGGGGAGGGGAGGCTAGAGCAGAACACACAGGAGAATAGAAAGCGTTCTGTTCTCAGACAGCACAAAGTCAGTCTGAAAAGAGAAGCTGTGGTTGGATGAATTTTATCAGTGTTTCCCCCTCCACTTCCCTTTCTAACCTTTAGTCCCACCACATGCCCCATGACAGTGCTCTCGTGACCCTCCCAGACATGCTTTAAGAATGAACTGAACTGCATTTTAGCATCTGTAGGCTCTCAAAAGACATTCTATGAAAACCGTAATACCTATTATGAGCCAGGCACTGTGCCAGGTATTTTTCCAACATTGTTTCATTTAATCTTTGAAAGACTTCCACTGGGTGGTGGTGGGTGCAGAGGCAACATTAGCCCCATTGTGGATAAGAAAACCGAGGCCCAGACAGGTTGGTTGCTAGGGCTGGAGCAGATTTTGGACCCTGGGCCTCATTCTGAAGCTCCCGCTCTTCACATCCTGCCAGGCGACCTCTCAGGACAGGAATGGGTTTCTCTTCGCAGCTAGTGAGTCGACCCCAGCTCTCCAGTCCAAGCCCCGGACTCTGTTTTATTTTTTTCAGTTTGTTAAGCCTACCAAATTCTCTCTACATGGCCTCTGTCATCCCTCCCGGCTCAGCCACAAACTCTTTTTAGAGGTCCCCTTGGAAGTGCCCCACCCCCAGTCCTCTGTCATCACACCCTGTGTGTTACCTTAGCACCCACGCGGCTCACAGTGACTCCCTTACTTGTTTCTTTTTCTGTTCGTCGTCTCTTACCCCTACTGGGCTGTAATCTCCCTGAGGGCAGGGGCCATACTGCTTTATAAACCTGCCTCTCCCCTGCCTCATCAATTGCCTGGCAGAGATTTGTCAGAATGAATAAATGAATGAATGTACAAATGAATGAATGAACGAATGAATGAACGAATGAACAAAAGCATGAATGGATGAATGAATGAATGAATGACTGGCAGCTATGGCGTCCACTGTCGTTTCCTGCCTCTGCTCTCACTTACAAAGTGACCGGACTCAGATCCAATTTCCTTAGCCATAAATATAGAGCAATGAATCCCACCTCGCAGAGATGTTGTGGAGATGAAATCGAATAACAGCCCGAAAGTGCTTTGCTATAAACCATACAATGCCACGCACGTGTGAGGTGAGGAGGACGTGGTTTCCTTCGCACCGTGGGACTGTGATGAAGATCCAAATCAGCTCCCCCGCTCCCGCACAGCCTTCTTGAATTTTCCTTTTCCTCTCTGAGACCTTTCTTGGCCATGTGGAAAACTTAGTGCCACCTTAATCACGGACCCTGATGACACACCGCTGAAGTACTTCTAAAGTGACGATGCCTGAGGTGGTAACGCATTCTCCCCACTCTCTGGAAAAGCACTCGATGCTTTGTCTCTCAGCCACAGGATTCTCGTTGATTAGACAGGCTGCTAGGGAGGAGTGATCCCTGAGCGTAAACGTCAGAGACCCAGGTTTCATTCCTGGCTCGGCCAGAAGACAGACCTTGGGCGACTTCTTCCCTTCAAGATGAAGACAGTGTTAGGGCCGGAAGTCAGAGATCCTCTAGTCTAGGGAAGGCAAACTGCAGGCCAGTGGGCCACAGGGCCTACCACATGTTTTTATAAATAAAGTTTTATTGGGATACAGCCGTGCTCATTTGTTTACATATTGCCCGTGGCTGCTTTCTTGCTACAAAGACCAAGTAGTGGCCACCGAGACCATATGTATGGCATAGGAAGATGAACATAGTTATTATCTGGCCGTTTCAGAAAAAGATTTCTGCCTCCTGCTCTAGTCCAGCATCCCTTCTTCCTTTTTAAATATGAAACATTAATTTCAGAAAGAGAAAGGAGCTTGCCCAAGATCACATAAAGAGTTAGGAAAATAAAAAAGGCAAAACCTTAGAAAAGAAAAAACTAATGTTAGTGAATACGCTGCTGTAGTCCAGAGGCCAGACATCAGTCATTCTAAGGTCATTAAGACATGTGAGGGGCTGCGCCCGCCCTCACTGTGTATCTGTCTGAACAAGACAAGTATTATCACATGTAAATGGTTCCAAGGGAATAAGTGCCTTGGACAGTCTTATCCTGACGCCTTGCAGTGCGACTCCAACACCTTCATCACGAGGACGAACGGCCGAAACATCCACTGGCGATCGTGTTTCTGTGGCGATCTCTCTGATGTCACGACTCATCTGGAAGTTGTTAATTTGATGATATAAGCTCTGGTTAACTTTATCTTAGCATGGTGTCCGGCAAAATGCTTTACTAAGCCAATCGATAGCGTAGACAAGATTTTTGGGGAGTGGTGTTCTTATAATACTCAGGAGGATAAATGATTTTTAGCACTGCCAAATTACTTAGAAGTGTTTATTTGAAAAGAAAAAGATGACTGGGCAAATCACAGATCCTTTTAATCTCATTAGTGCATGTTCAAGGTCTCTCTAATTGGAAAATATTCTGACAATGTTTCTGTTTGGATATTGAAAGTCATTTCTCTCAGAACAGTCTGTAACTCAATTTTCCACTAATTGTGATCATCCTTTCTCTACAATAGGATCCAAATGGAATATCAGTATGACCTTAGAAATTATCAGAAGATCTTAGAAATTATTAATTGTTTTCCAAACCATAGGAATATTGAGATATTGAATCCTATAGTGAGAATTTATTCCCCTTTAACGTCTCTTTCAATCTTTTAAAAATTCATTTTATTTATTTATTTATTTATTTATTTATTTATTTATTTTTTATTTAATTTTCATCACCCTTTATCCCCCTTCTACTCTCCCCCTCCCAATCGCCACACTGCTGTTCTCGTCCCATTTTTTTCTCTGTTCGATCTTTATGATTAGGGTACATTCTCAGATGGGTGCTGGGAGGTCCCTCGCACCCCTTGAGCACTTGCTAGTCTCCTTGCTTCGGACCAGAGCGCGGAGCTCCGGGAGCCGGCGCTCAGCCGCGTTGCGCAGAGACAAGGACAGCATCTCTCCGTTTCATGCACTTCCTTGTGCGGCCGCCTTCTGTTCCGGCACGTGGTCTGTTTCCACTCACGGTAATTCTCTCACGTTCCCTCTGAAAATCAATGTCAAGAAGGGAAGTGAGGACGCGAGGCCGTTGTAAGCAAGTATATTCCGTAGACACTGCAGTGATCTCTGGATGCGACACAGATCGTAGTGTGGTGTATGCTGACACGGGAGACAGTGAAGATGGGCTCACGTGATGCAAGGTTGGGTTCAGGTAATCTAGTCCCATTGCCTATTTTATGGCAGAGGAAACCGATGCCCAGAGAGGGCTAGAGACAGGCTGAGGTCACACAGCCCTGGTGTTAGCGCTGAGACCAGGAAAAGGCCCATGACTCTCAGCTCATGCTCTTTCTGCCCCTGACACCACCACTTTGCCCCCACATTGGTGTTCCTGCCCAGGGAGAAGTGAAAGTTTGGGAATGTAAGCTTGTTCTCTGAACGTGATGCTTTTTTCACTAACCCACTGTGCATCGAAATGTTTGCCTCACACCAGCCTACCCCGTGGTCTTGAAGAAACGTTTGCTGGAACGATGGCCAGTGGAACAGAGGGTCGGGCCCACACCCTGTTGTGGTTCTGATTCCTTCTGTGACTTCCCTCATGCAGCGTCGAGAGGCCACAATATGTCGTCTCTTTGAGAGGAAATGTGGCCGTCGTCTCAACAATATCTCAGGAGGTATTTGTGTTTCTCCCTCCATGGGGAACCACTACTGAATCATGTGGCCTGTTCCATTCACGGTGTGAAAGCAGCCCTGAGGATCTCCTGGGGCTGCGGGCCATGGCCACAGCCCTGAGATTTCAGATGCCCGTTTCTGTAGAGCTAAGCCAGCAGAGAACTTAGCATCCCGAGGGGGGCGTGGGCTGCAGTAACGGCCTTCTCAGTCTCTGTCTCTCCTTGCGGCAGGCCTGGAGGCAGCCTTGCGGGGCGATGGGGAGATGACCTCTCATATTCCCCAAGCTCCTGGATTCCGGATGCAGCTGAGACTCGAGGTCCTTCCAATGTGGGGCCCCACCCCTTGGCTGTGTCTTCTGGCATCCCAGGCATGTGGAGGATGGACAGATGTCACCCCCCTGCTTTGAAAGTAAAGTGGCGGAGGGAACAAAGGCTCACTTCTCAGTATTGTGCCAGGAAACATATTTCCTATGCATTTTTCAGATGCCACTTGACCCGCCCGAGACAATAATTGTCCTGAAACCACATACCAGCTCTTATGGCACACGATGACACCGGTTTTCAACAATATCCCTTTAAGGGACACAGTGATCGGCAAGTCAGGAGATGAAAGGCCACATAAGGAAGCCAGGTCCACGTCTGGGAATGACCGAAGAAGGATTTAAATAATAATACTAAAATTCCTGCCGCATACTGAGCAGCTTCTTTGGGCCAGGCATTATCCTAAGCACTTTATTCTTCTTGTCTTATTGCATTCTCTCAAACGCTTTTAAAGATATAGATTATAATTCTCACTTTTGGGTGAGAAAATGAGTCTCACAGGGTAAAAGTATGGGCCTAGGGCAAGCCGCCAGCAAGAGGCAGAGCTGGGATGCGATCCCAGGTCTTTCTGACTTTGGAGCCCATGGTCCTTTCAAATGCAGCAGCCTTTATAAAAACACTGGGTTCTTAGGACTCTCTGGTCTTGCCCACATTATACTATTATGCTATTCATCAATGCCACCTTTGAGCAGAGTCTGTTAAATGGGAAATATTACTAATGGGGCCCGGGGAAGACTGACATTGAAAGGAGAAGATTGTTACTGGCTTGTTTTGAACCCTCGAGGCAGCTGCCCCACGGTCTTGTCTGACAGACTGTGAGTGCTTAGGGTGAGGGACTGGTGCCCAGCACGGGCCTGGCATCTGGGGGCTCCCCATTGAATTGGGTTTAGAATCACTTATATCCCCGAGCCCTGGAAGAAACACTCACTGGAGAGAGGGAAAGTCATCAGGAGGGATCCTGTATGTGTCCCTGCTGTGGTCGGAGCTGACCACATTCCGTCTGCCTCACGTGCCGCCTCCTCCCCTGCTGTGTCTCCAGCCCTGCCCAGTGTGGCTGCGGATGGTATTTTTATTGCTGTGGACACAGAGCTAGGCTTCTCCCGGGCAGTGCCATCTGCCTGCCCAGTGGACACTGGAGGCCTCTCCCAGCGCATGCCATCCAGGGGCACGTTCCTGCACTGCTCAAAGGCAGCGTTGTGCGGGCCCACATGTGTGCGCCTGCCCGGCCGTGCCAGCCCCCGGCGAGGCCCCTGGCATCAGACAGTCCGTCAGAATGCCTCTCAGAAAGAGGTCGGTGTGGTTGCCCTGTGATCTGTCCACAGGTCTTCCTGTGCAGTGCCCTGGTGCTTGGAGCCCTGCTGCTCCATCACTGTGCCCTGAATGGCAATGCCACCCACTCACTGGTCCACTCACTCACACATTCCGCCCCCACGCACTGGGCATCTGCTGTGTGTCACTCAGCCTTGTCCCTAAGGAGCTCAGAATCTACTGGGAAACAAAGAAGACAAAAGACCCCTGTAATCTAGTCCATGGGGAGGTGACAAATGGTCCAAAGTGTACGGTGGCTGCTCCTGTCTTCCCAGGAGAGCGGGGGAATCCACATCAGGGAGACCCTTTTAGTTCAGGCCTTTCCGCTTTTGTGGATTCTGCCCTGATGGGCTTCGGCAAGGTTGGCTCCTCACTCCTCTGTACCTTGTCGGCACACCGTGGTGGCAGATGTCACTTCTGCTGTAACCGTCCACATCCTCGTCACAATCTGCCGCCAGACTATGAGCTCCTCAGAGGCTGAGTACCACCAGGTCTTTTTGCCTCTTAGGAAGCAGAGAAAGCCAGATTTGAATCCCAGAGCTGCGAGTTGTCCATGCAGGGCCAGGACAAAGATGAGTGCAATGAGGCACTCACTCTGGGTGCAGTTTGAAAGGGTCACCAACAAACTCAGTAATCAAGGTAAATAATATTTTAATGCACTGTTTTTTTCTTTATTGATTTTTAGAGAGAGAGAAAGGGAGAGGGAGAGAGAGAGAGATAGAAACATTGATGAGAGAGAACATTGATTGGCCGCCTCCTGCACACCCCCCCTGGGGATCAGGCCCACAACCTGGACATGTGCCCTGACTAGGAATCGAACCAATGACCTCCTGGTGCATGGGTTGATGCTCAACCACTGAGCCACACCAGCGGGGCATTAATGCACTATTTTTAAAAATCAACATTAATGCAAAAATCCACGATGAGCAAAATTTTAAATAAAGACAGACTCTGACCTAGAACTTGCATGACTTAGTTGCCTCTCTGTAATCCTGGCCCTGTCATAATAAGCTTTCATGAGCTTGGATTAATTTCTGCATTAATACTGACACAAAAATATTGCCCTCATGGAGCTCATGTTCCAGTGGGGAGATAGATATGTGCACAATTAACAATCCACATACCAAAAAGGGACACAAAACACACCTGTGCAGGAGGCACAGTCCGTCTCCCCAGGCTGCTGCTGCAGGTAGTGGGGTGGAAGTTGGAAAACGTCACTGAGAAGTGGTGACATTTGACCTGGGTCTTGAAGGATGAGTAAGAGTTCAACAGCCGCTCGAGAGGTGGATGGTGGAAGGGAAGCAGTGGGGATGGTCTGAGAAGAAGCAGAAAAGCACGGGAGTGCTGACGTGTCTGGGCAATGTCAAACAGGTTGAGAGCTGTTAGATTTGGGGAGAGCTGTTCTGTTGATAAGAGAACTGATTATTTCCATTCCTGATGTGTTGCGCTTCAAAGGACATTCAAGTGAAGTTTTTCCCTGCAGGCAGTTAGAGATCCTGGGAGTGAGAAGAGAGAGATTTTGGAGCCAGAGGTAGTAAGAGGCAGGGGGAAAGGCGTGAAAGAATGTTTCTTTGGGGAATGGTGTGGGTTATCTTGCCCTTGGCAGAAAACGTGAGCTGACCCCTGGTCTATTACATAGCAGGTGCACATTTAGTTCCTTATGTAATCATGTCATTCAATCCCCACAACAGTCCTGGGTGATAGATTTTATTAGTTTATTATCTCTCATGTCAGGGATGAAGACCTTGGTGAGTTCAAGGAACGTGTTCAAGATTACATAGTATGAGAGTCACTGGAATGTAGGAAAGGGTTGAAGTCATGGGAAATTACCAAGGGAGAGATTATAGAGACTAGATCATTCATTCTAAACCTCTTTCAGAAAGGTCACACGCCTCCTTGGAATCTGATGAAAGCCAAGGACACCCCTTCCCCTCCCCCATTCCAAGTATGTATCTCTATAGAAACACACACAATTGTACACAGTATTCTGTGTACAATTTCAGGGAATTCATGGAACCTGTAAAGCCCCGAGTGATATTGTGATTTATAAGAAGAATTATATATTTGCTCTTTGTCCCTGTTTCTGGCACAAAGCTCTTAAAAACCTTGGCATTTTCTAAGTGGTAAGAGCAATAAAGGTGTCTTGATATTCACTGCACACTCCTTTCGGACACACCTGAGTTTGTTAATGAGGTGACTTTTGGAAAGCACCTAAGGATGGGGGCTGATTGCCATGAGAACCAACCATTCCCTAATCTATAGGGAGGGGAGAGGAGCAGAGGATCACTAGATCGCCAATGGCCAGTGCTTTCATTGATCATGCCCGAGTAATGAAGCCTCTATAAAAAAATAAAACCGGAAAGAACAGAATAGTGCCTTTTTTTTTTTTTTTACCAAGAATGAACCTACATTGACATATCATAATCCATTGTTTACCTTAGGATGTGTTCTTGGTGGTGTCCATTCTATGGGTTTGAGTAAATGTATGATGACATGTATCCACCGTTATAATATCATACAGAATATTTTCACTGCCCTAAAAATCCTCTGTGCTCTGCCTACTTAACTCTCCTTCACCCCTGGCAACTCCTAATCTTTTTATTGCCTTCAGAGTTTTGCCTTTTCCAGAATGTCATGTAGTAGGAATCACACAGTATGCAGCCTTTTCAGATTGGCTTCTTTCTCTAGTAATATGCATGGAAGGCTCCTCCATGTCTTTTCATGGCTCCATGGCTCATTGCTTTTTAGCACTGAATGATATTCCATTGCCTAGATGTACCACAGTTTATTTATTGACCCACTTGCTGAAGGGCATTTGGTTGCTTCCAAGTTTTAGCAGCTATGCATAACGCTGCTATAAACATCTGTGTGCTGGTTTCTGTGTGGATGTAAGTTTTCAACTCCTTTGTAGAGGGAAATGGCTGGATCATATGGTAAGAGTGTGTTGAATTTCGTAATAAACCACCAAACGGTCCTTCAAAGCGGCTGTAACATTTGGCATCCCCACCAGCATGTGTGAGAGTTCCTGTTGTTCCACATCCTCACCAGCACTTGGTGTTGTCGGTGTTCTGGGTTTTGACCGTTCTAATGGGTGTATAGTAGTATCTCATTGCTGTTTTAATTTTTATTTTTCTGATAACATATGATGAGGGGTATCTCTCCATATACTTATTTGCCACCTGTGTATCTTCTTTGGTGAGGTGTTGTTAAGATCGTTGGCCCATTTTTTAAATTATTTGTTTTCTTATAGTTGAGTCTTAAGAGTTCTTTGTATATTTGGACAACAGTCCTTTATGGATGTCTAATGCAAATATTTTCTCCAAATCTGTGGGTTGTTTTCTTATTCTCTTGCTGTTGTTTCTTTTGGCAGAGCAGAAGTTTTTAATTTTAATGAAGCGCAGCTTATCAGTTATTTATTTCATGGATCGTGTCTTTGGTGTTACATCTAAAAAGGCATCACTGTATCCAAGGCCGTCTAAATTTTCTCCTATGTTAGCCTATGAGTTTTATAGCTTTGTGTTTTACATTTAGGTCTATGATGATTTTGAGTTGTTTTTTGTGAAGGGTGTTTTTAAGGGTCTCAATGTGATTTTAATTAGTATTTCTCTGATGACTAATGATGTTGAGTTTCTCTTTTTGTGCTTATTGGCCATCTGTATATTTACTTTTGTGAAATATTTATTCAAGTCTTTTGCCCAATTTAATTGGTTTTTTTTTTTTAAATCCTCCCCCGAGGATATTTTTCCATTTATCTTCAGATAGAGTGGGAGGGAGAGAGAGAGAGACAGAGAGAGGGAGAGAGACAGAAACATTGATGTGAGAGAGACATAGCGATGGGTTGCCTCCCACACGACCCCGACCAGGGCCAGGATGAACTGAAACCGAGGTACGTGCCCTTAACCGGAATCAAATCCGAGACTCTTTGGTCCTCGGGCCCATGCTCTAACCGCTGAGCCAAACTGGCCAGGGCGGCTTGATTGTTTTTTGTTATTAATTTGTAAGGGTTCTTTATATATTCATTTATTTCTGCATAGATATCCAGTGTGTGGGTACCATTTGCAGAAAAAACTTTTCTCATTGAATTGACTTGGTACTTTGGTAAAAAATCAATTGATACTATTATACACGTGTGGGTCTGTTTCTGAACTCTGTTTTGGTCCATTGTTCTTTTTGTCTACCTAATGACAATACCATACTGTTTTGGTTATAGTAGCTTTTCAATGAGCCTAGAAACCAGAAAGTATAAATCTTCCAGCTTTGCTTTTCTTTTTCAAGATTCTTTGTTTTGGCCATTCTTGGACTTTTGCCTTCCATATACATTTTAGAATCAATTTGTCAGGATTTGATTGGGATAGCTTTTTATTTATAGATCCATTTGAAGGTATAATACTTCACAATACTGCCTTATTGAATCCATGAGCCTGATGTTTATCTGTACACATTTAAGACTTTAGCTGTTTTAAGCCTGAAAACAGTGGTTCTCAACTGTCCTAATGCCGCGACCCTTTAATACAGTTCCTCATGTTGTGGTGATCCCCAACCATAAAATTATTTTCCTTGCTACTTCATAACTGTAATTTTGCTACTGTTATGTCTTAGGTGACCCCTGTGAAAGGGTCGTTCGACCCCTAAAGGGGTCATGACCCACAGGTTGAGAACCGCTGTTTTAAGGAGTGCTTTATAGCTTTTGGTGTGGAGGTCTTACACATTTTTTCATTAGATTGATTCCTTGATATTTGAGTTTTAAAATTGTTATTGTAGCCCTGGCCAGTGTGGCTCAGTGGTTAGAGTGCTGGCCTGTGGACCAAAGGGTCATGGGTTTGATTCCTGGTCAAGGGCATGTATCTGGGTTGCAACTTTGATACCCTGCCCTGGTTGGGGCACATGTGGGAGTCAACCAATTGATGTGTCTCTCTCACATATATGTTTCTCTCTCTCTCTCTCTCCCCCTCCCTCCCTCCCTTCCACTTTCTCTGAAAATCAATGGAAAATATATTCTTGGGTGAAGATTTAAAAAAATGTTGTTATTGTAAATGGCATTGGCTTTTAAAATTTTATTTTTAATATTTTGTTTATAATATATGGAACTATAACATTTTTATTGTTGACCTTGTATTCTGAATAATTACCAAATTTACTTAATATATTTTTCCAGTTCCTCAGGGATTTTTTTTTTTTTTTTTTTCATCCTCACCCAAGGACATTTTTTCATTTTTTGTTCAGATAGAGTGGGAGGGAGAGAGAGGAAGAGAGAGAGAGAGAGAAACATCGACGTGAAAGGGACACATCCAGTGGCTGCCACCCGCACGACCAACCAGGGCCGGGGACAAACTGCAACCGAAGTACATGCCCTTAGCGGGAACCGAACCCCGGACTCTCTGGACCGCAGGCCGACGCTCTAACCGCTGAGCCAAACCGGCCAGGGCTCCTCAGGGGTTTTTATACACATAGTGATTCTCCTATGTATAACTAAAGTTTTATTACTTTCTTTCCAATCTGTATGCCTTTCATTTTTCTTGCCTTATTGCACTAATTAGGATCTCTGATAAAATGTTGAATGAAAGTGGTGGGAGCAGACATCTTTGACTTATTCCTGATCTTGTAAAAAAAGCATTCAGAGTTTCATCATTAAATATGTTGGTAGTAAGTTTTTTGCAGACTCTCTTGATCAGATTGAGGAAGTTCCATTTTTCCTCACTTCCATTTTTTTTCAATAATGAATTGTTAACTTTTGTCAAATATTTTTCTTAAATATTTTTCATCACATGATTTTTATCTTTTATTCTGTGAGTATGTTGAATTAATTGATATGCTAATAATAATCTGAGCCTGCATTTTTGGGATAAAACTCACTTGGTCATGATGTGTTTTCCTTCTTATATATCCTTGAATTACATATTGTTAATATTTTGTTAAGAATTTTTACATGGATGATCATGAGGAATTTTATTTTTTGTTATGTTTTGTCTGATTTTGATATCAGGTAATGCTGGCCTTAAAAAGGGTTGAGAGGTATTTTGCTCTATTCTGTTTTCTGAAAGAGTTTATATAAACTTGGTATTATAACTTCCTTAAAAAATTGATATAATTCACTGGTGAAGCTATCTGGATCTGGAGTTTTCTTTGTTGGAAGAATGTTCATAATGAATTAAATTTTAAAAAAGGATATGGGGTACTTCTTGTTCAGTTTTGATAAAGTATTTTTTAAAATACATTTGTCCATTTTTCTTAGTTTTGAAATTGTTAACATGAAGTTGTATTCAATGTGTCCTAATATCCTTTTAAGGTGTGTCAGGTCTGGAATGATGCCCATTTCTTCATTTCTTATGCTTGTAATTTGTGTTTTCTCTCTTTTTTTCTTATTTGTGCTATTAGTATTTTATCAATTTTATTATATCTGATCAAAAACCAAGTTTTGACTTTAAAATTTTCTCTATTTTTTTGTCCATTTTCTTTTTCATTGATTCTTTTCATTGTTTATTTTATTTCTTCTATTTATTAGTTTGATCTTATTTTTCTAGTTTCTTAACATTCAAGATTAGATTATTGACTTACACATTACTTTTTTTCTAATATAGGCATCTAAATCTATACATTTTTCTTTTCATATTAGCTATATCCCACACATTTGATCATCATATTTTCATTTTTTTCCCATGATTTAAAAATAGTTACTTAGAACTACACTGTTTAATATTTGGAGAATTTTCTAGGTAGCTTATTGTTATTGATTTCTTACTTAATACAGAAGTGGCAAGAGAACAGACACTGTATAATTCATTGAGATTTATTCTGTGGCCCAGCATATGGTCAATCCCAGTGAATGTTTCTTGCACACTTAAAAATATGTATATTCTGCAGTTGTGTGTGTAGCGGTCTGTAAATATCAATTAGGTCAATTTGTTTGATAGTGTTGTTTAACTCTTTTATATTCTTAACTTTTTTTTGTCCACCTGTTCCTTAACTTACTGAGAGAAGAGTGTTAAAATCTTCCATTGTGATTGCGGATTTGTCTATTTCCCCCTTTAGTTCTGTTAGTTTTTTCTTCATGTATTTTGAAGCTCTGCTAGTAGGTGCATACACATTTGAAATTATGGCTTCTTGAATTGACCTTTGATTATTAGGAAATGTCCTTGTTTGTATGTGATCGTATTTCTTATGTTGAAGTTTACTGTTTCTGTTATTCATGTAGTTGCATCAACTTTCTTATGTGTAGTGTTTGCAAGGTGTGTTTTTTCACCCTTAGCTTTCAACCTCGCTGTGTTATTATATTTAAAGCATATTTTTGAAAACAACATGTGGTTGGATTTTGCTTTTTGATTCAGTTTGGTTATCACTGCCTTTTAATTGGTGTGTATCATTTATTTACATTTAATGTAACCACTGGTTAGTTTAAGGCTACAGTCTTGCTAGTTATTTCCTATTTGTTCCTTTGTTTCTCCTTCCCTGATTAAAAAAATTTTTTTTTCTTTATTGACTTTAGAGAGAGAGAGGAAGGGAGAGGGAGAGAGAGATAGAAACATCGATGAGAGAGAACATCGACTGGCCGCCTCCTACATGCCCTGACCGGGAATCGAACTGGCAACCTCTTGGTGCATGGGTTGATGTTCAACCACTGAGCCACACCAGCCAGGCTCCTTTCCTGATTTCTTTGGGGTGAAGTGAGTATTTTTTAAGTATCTCATTGTTGCCACTTTAATAGTTTTCCTGTATCTTATTGTGTTACTTTTTGGTGGTTGCTCTAGAGCAGTCTTTCAGCCTTGGGGCTGTTGTCATACAGTTGTTGGGGGGACTGTCCTATGCATTGCAGGATGTTCAGCAGGATCCCTGGTCTCTACTCACTAAACGCCAGTAGCACCCCTCCCTCCAGTTGTGACAACCCAAAATACCTCCAGACATTCCCAAATGTCCCCCGCGGGGCAACATTGCCCCTGACGGAGAACTACTGCTCTGGTGAGAACAGCGTTCAGCCTTACCTTCTAACAGTCTATCTTTGTGCTTCTTCACGAACAAGTGAGAACTTTACAACAATATAATGCAATTTACCCTTTCTCAACCTTTGTGCTTTTGTTATCATATGCTTTAGTTTTAATTATGCTATAAATCCCATAATACATTGTTATTATTTTTGCCTTAGTCAATAGTTTTTTGTTTTTTTTTAAGGAAACACATATGTGTATTATAGGTAATCGTTTTGTTTTATTTTGTTTTATGTGTTGGTATCAGTATGCATTCCCTCATCTCTTCTGCTTTTGCTTCTGCTCCGGGAAGCACCTGGCTGCCCTGCTCTCAGTATTCAGATGTCCCCTGGAGCGCACTGGGTGAATGTCTGGGGGTCTGGGAGGGGGTTCTCTCAGCTCTTCTGCCCCATTCCAAGCCTTTGGAATACCATTTCCATGCTTGGTGAAGACCTTGGCAAAGAGGGACATGGTCTGTGGGGTCAGACCTACCCTGTGACTGAGACCCTTGGAGTTCTGACCCATTCATTTGCTGCTCCCTATACCTAGACATTAACAGTTCATTAAAAATTCAGCTGGTTTCTCTTGTCTCTGTTTACGGTGACTCTTTCATTTCTCCCCAGGAGGAGTTTGCCACTTTCTGGACTTTAATTCATTTGGGTTTCTTGATGTTATCACCTCTCTAATGTGTTTCTAAAAAACTGTGATTTTGTCTTGGTCTTATTGTTACGGTGGGGACAATAGTTTCTTCTGACTCTCTCTATCCTAAGTAGAATGTGTGAACTTTCAAACAAATACCCAGAATCACGAGTAGTGTTATTTTGGTTGAGTTCTTGCCGCGAAGTCCTACACTGTCATCAGCTTCAGTGAGTTCTCACTTATCACCTTCCACACCTGCTCCCCACCCCACCCCTCACTCGGCTGCTCGCAAGACAGACCAGACTGAGCTCTGTGTTGGATTCCAAGGGCTCTCTCCTCGGGAAACACACTGTGGTTATTAAAGACAAGAGTCCGGGAAAGCGGATGCTGACGCCATGGTCAGGGCCGGGTGCCCTCTAATTTGTGGGTTCATGTTTTGAAAAAGAATGAGAGCGTCGAGCCTGTGACACACCTGCCCAGGACTTGTCAGAGCAGCTCGTGTTTATCAACTGTAATGTTCTTCAAGTTCGGTTGCAGGCTGCCTGCAGTCCTGTCCCCAGTGGGAGGACAGGTCACAGCAGAAGTGGGGAGAATGGGGATAATAAAACCTACCCTACAGGGCTGGTAATGACAAAATGAGGTAATGTCTATGACATGGATGGCATGTAATTGGTGCTTAATAAAGACAGCCTCTTATTACCTTTCGTTAGAAGAAAGGGGCTCTCAGAATTGAGGACGCGTTTCCTGTTTTCATGTAGAGACTGTATGAGACTGTTCAGAACTTGTGCAGCCAGTCACCCAATTTAAACCTCGCCCCCACAAAGTCCAACCTGGACAGAGAGCTGGTAGAGGGCGCCCAACAGAAGTCTACTTTCATCATCCAGCACGGGGCCTCCTGTGAACAGTTCATCGAAGGGAAGAGGAGTCAGAGAGGAGTCGGGCGTCAGCTCGGTGCCGGCCTGCAGGGCAGGGGCCACTCGAGTGCGGCTCCCCCTGGGTTTCTCTTCTGCACCAGCCTGTGGATTCCTGTCTTCATCCTGAGAGGAGACAGTGCTGTGTGTGAAAACAGCGCTTTTTTCTTTGGTCTGAAATCATACTGTGTTGAAATCAGGATCTCAAGGAGATACCTGCGTGCCATGCTCAGTGCAGCATTATCCACAGTGGCCCAGCTGTGGAAACAACCTAAATATTCACTGGAAGATGAACAGATAAAGAAAATGGGGTGCATATACCTACAATGGAGTATTATTCAGCCTTAAAAAAGAGGGAAATCCTAATGTTTGTGACCACATGGGTAAATCTGGAGGACTTTATGGTAGGGGAAATAAGCCAGCCACAGAGGGACAATTACTGCATGATCCCCCTTATATGAGGTGTCTAGATTAGTTAAAGTCATAGAAGCAGAGAGTGGAATGGTGGTCGCCAGGGGCTGAGGGGAGAAGGAAATCGAGAGGTGTTGCTCCAGGGGTACGAAGTTTCAGTTATGAGTGAGTGCTAGAGACCTGCTGTATAACACAGCGCCCACAGTTAGCAAGTACTGCACACTCAAACATTTTGTTATGAGGGTGGGTCTGAGGTCAAGCATTCTTACCACACACACACACACGCACACACACGCACGCACACATGCACACACACGCACACACACACGCACGCACACACACACACGCACACTCACACACACACTCACTCACACGCACACGCACACTCACACACACACTCACACACACGCACACGCACACACAGGAAAGGACACAGGAAACCTTTGGAGGTTACGGGTGTGTTTACTACCTTGATGTGTTGATAGCATCGCAGGTGCATGCCTATGTCCAGACTTATCGAATCGTATACATGAAGCATGCAGTATTTTTGTATATCAATTATACTTTAATAAGTCTGGTAAAATAAAATGCAGTAATGCTGTGATGCGAAGTCCAACCCCGCCTGGCTTTAGGATCCGTGCAGCAGAGTGTGGCCTGGGTGTCGGAGAGAGGACTTCTCCCACCTGGCGGGGCAGCCAGGGTCCTGGCACACTGGCTGACGTCAGTGCGGAGAGTCAGAATCCTCGGCTGGAGCACGTAGGGTCTTTACAGGGTCTTCCCAGCTTAGGGATACCCTCTTTCTCTGGGCCCGACTCTTCTATTTTTACTAACATAAATGGGATGAAAATTTGGGGCCACTAGGGATAGAGACTGGTGAAGAGTCTCACTCATCTTTTATCCACTATCCAATTATGCTCAAGTAATACCTTGCTTGGCAGTGGAGGTGTTCAGTCGCCTGAGGGGTCCCCAGAGCCGATGGGGATGGTCCAGGACAGAAGGATCATTCTCACGGCCACGTCTCCATGGCCAAGGTTGCCCTCCAGTGAGGAGAGGGGCCTCTTCTGACCCTGTTCGTTTTTTGCTTTGGTGCAGAAATGGTGGACTCAAGGTGAAATTCAATTAGACTCTTCTGCTCCACTGGAGACATAGCGACAAGTGTCTCTGTATTAGTGGAGACAAACATTTCAGAAGAGCAAACACACTCTGACACCAGGGAGGCACGTGTGTGGGTTCAGTGGAGAGCACCTCTCTTCTTCAGTGTAGGCATGCGGGCAGCTCAGAGGAAAGGGGGCTGACCTTGGAATCATTAGTTGCCCCTGTGCCCTTGGTGGGGGGCACCATCTTTCAAGGCTGGGGCTAGGCATTTGTGGCTTCATTGGGGATTTTCCTGAGGCTCCCCTGTGGCCGGTGTGGTGCCAGCAGCTCTGTGAGGTGGCATCATCGGGGTTTAGCGGGGGCTGGCAGTTGCAGCAGTATTAGCAGCAGCACGACACGGGGCTGGCGGCTTTGTGAGCATCAGGGGACGAAGCCTCTGCTACGATTCACTGCGCCGAGGTGCTGGGTGCCGGCAGCATGGTGGCAGGGGGCACACTCACTTGACTTGCCACTCGACAGAGGCCCAGGAGCCGACCACGCGTGACACAGCAGGAGAGAAAGAGACCATGGGCATTATGTGGTGGCGGGCAGAACCAATGCGTGACACAGCAGGAGAGAAGGAGACCATGGGCATTATGTGGTGGCGGGCAGAACTTGCTCTTGTGCCCAGGTGTGGTCACCCTGCCCCACTGGGCCAGAGTGGAAACCAGAAAAGGGTTCCATTCATTTCCTGGGGCCGAGGTCACGAATCACCACGCTGGGCGGCTTAGCGCCACAGAGGGTCATTCCGTCACAGCTCTGGGGGCCTGACGTCGGGAGTTGAGGTGTTGGCGGGGCTGCATTTCTCCAAGGCTCCAGGGCGGTCTGTTCTTTCCCTGCTCCGGTTCCTGGCCGTTCTCGGCACTCCTTGTGGCTGCCCCTGCCTCCGTCTTCGCCATCCTTCTCTCCGTGTGTCTCAAATCTCCCTTTGCCTTTTTCTTATAAGGATAACTGTCGTTGGATTTCCGGCCCACCCAGATAATCTTGAGGATGCTCTCATCTTAGTTATATCTGCAAAGTCCCTTTTCCCAAGTAAGGCAACATTTACAGGTTCCAGGGATTCGATGTGGCCATAGCTTTTTGGAGACCATCAATCCAACCCACTGAAGAGGGTCAGGGTCAGAGGCCTAATGATCTGACTGATGGGGTGCAGGCAGAGAGAGCAGGGTGAGTGGGCTGATCCTTCCTTTTCACCCATGTATTGCATGTGGCCTCATGTACTATCCCTGTCTTCAACCAGACGACCACTGTCATCCTGAATGCCAGAGCCCCGCTGGGCCCTGCCCTCCTCACGCAGACGTGCAATGTTATACTACCCCCTGAAACCTTTCTTCAGCTTTTGATCAAAGAGCGATGTGCTGATTCTCAGGAAGCCTTGAGGCCCGCCCCTCTCTACCAGATGATTAACGGATAATGCATACTTGCGTGTGTGTTCCAAGACTGTCCTCTTGTAGCAAATGGCTCAGGGGGCCAGCACCTTCCCCAGGTCCACTGGCTCACTGGCATTCTTTCCCCCGGAGCCTAGGCATCCTCTGGCAACATTTGCATTTCCAAGCCTAGACCAGGGAGCTGGTGGAGGAAGGATAAGAGGACAGCGGTGGAGTCGGACCCGGGCTGCCGGTTGGCCGGGCCGCTTGGCTCTGCTGCGGGATCTGGGCATGTCACTGAGCCTCCATCTCATCGTCCAGAGAAAGGGGATACTACTTCCTATTTATAGGATTGGGGAGGGGATTAAAAGACAAGAGGCATGTGTGGCGCCTGGCACAGGGGAGATGCTTAATAAGTTAGTTCCTTTTATCCTTCAGTTCCTCTCATTTGGGTGTCTTGAGAAATCACCTTCCTGTCCCCCCAAAGACATCACTCACTTCTAGTACTTTAGCTCCAAGACAAACACACAAATTGTTCAGCAGCAACCAATTTTGCACCATGGCAACCTGCTGTTTTTAATTATCCGCCTTTACCCTGTAACAGCTGTGGGGCACTTGGCCTGACCAAATGTAATTGAGTCCTGTGACGTGCTCCAGATGTGGAGGTGTTCTGCCAGGTGTTTATTTTGAGGATATAATATGGCATTTTAGCACATGCAGTCTTTCTTTCCCCCATCCCCTCCCTGCTTCACCCCAGATGTTCTTTCAGGAAAGGTCCAGGCTCCGGCCCCCAGCGTCAGACCTGGGCTTTCGGGCCGGTGTTGTGAGTTGGGAATCTTTTTATCTGGGCTTTCTACCTCTTCTGGGGCTCCCCAGCTCCCTGGAGACTGGCTCTGTTAATTGGGAAAACCACTGCTACCCCTTTGAGAAGGAGCCACTCGGTGCCTTGGGGCTTGCCATGCTCTGCGTGGTCTGGGTCAAGTGTTCCGGGCCGGGCCAGGCCTTGCTGGCGGCTTCCCTTTCAGAGCGGAGGCTTATCTTCCTGGGGGAGGGGGGGGGGGCTGCGCTTCCCTGTCGGAATGTGGCTGGAACAATCGAAACATGCGTGATGGAGAATCTAGGAGGCCAGCCCTGAACCGGGCCCGCTGGGTGGCTCCCTCCAGCAGTCCCGGGCTGGATGCACGCGCTTTCCCACGCTGCAGCCACCCTGGAGCCCTGCCGGCCCTGATCGCCGGCCCTCAGCACAGGGGGCAGCTGCTGTGCCAGTGCCGCCTTTGAAAGTGGAGACGTGTGTTTGGAATTTTTTCCTTTTTCCATAATCTCTGTAAATTCGGGACACGTCATTTGGATTGCTGAAGTTTTCCTTTCTTTTGCATTTGACCAAAAACTTTGGGGTAATTTGTTGAAGGAATTGAGCAAATTTGGCTGATGGTGGCTGGTATGAAACTAGGTTTAGATGATTTAATTCGGTTTCACTTTTAACCCAGCCTAGTCTATTTCAGTAATTGTTTTGGAGCACTTCCCTAAGCCAGGGAGTCTTCCAAACACTGGGGAAATGACTGTGGCAAAACCAAACCCCACTTTCATGGAGCTTACAATCTAGTAGGGAACAAAAATAATAAGGAAACAATTAAAGATATGCTATTTTGTTAGGTATGGTAAGTGCTAAAGAAAAATAAAGCAGGATAGAGGATAGAGAATGCTTTGTTCTTTTAGAAACCCTCAAACAGTACATTGAATAAGGTAGACGTGTATATATATGCTTTTTCTCATGCAAAGTCAAACGAGCCATTGCTGCTAAGCTGGCTTCTAGAGCATGAAAGACCCAGCTCTTTTTATCCTCTTGTTCCACCGTCCTCCATATGTGCGGCCTGCACATCAGGGCCTACGAGGCTGCTTCAGCTCCAGCCATCACATCTGCATTCTAGCAGGACGAAGGAAAGGAAAGGAGAAGGGACCGGCCCACTCTTGGAAGATAGTTGCTAGAAGTTGTATACATAACCTCTGTTTTCATCCTTTTGGCCAGATCTTAGTCACGTGGCCACACCTAGCCACAGGAAAGGCCAAGGAAATGCTTTTTTCTATTCCAGGTAGCCACATGTCTGGCTAAAAATCAGGGGTCCTTTTCATAGAAAAAAAACTGAATTGCTATTAGAGGGTAACCACAGTTTGTGAGAGACCTCTCTGAGTAGGCATCACTGGAGCAGAAAGCAGAATGACAAGGTTTCCATTCAGTTCATTTAATTAATCAAATCACCTGTGTGATTGGTATTACCAACGTAAAGATGACTAATAATTTGCAGTCTTGTCCTCATAGAGGACAAGAGCGACAGTGGCAAATTGGTGGCACGAGGGCAGCGTCTAACCGGCAGGTATAATTTGTTTGACTGATGCGTATGCTAACAATTAGGAAATTTCACATAAAAAGTCAGATTTCTAGCTTTTACTAAAACACGAGAGGATTTGGTAACACAGGGTCTGCGTTTCCACCCGGGGAGCGGAACTGCAGCGGCCTCTCCAGGTCGGCCAGGAGCATCCCGTTTGCCCCAGGCTCCACCACGCCCAGTCGTCACACCCTGGCCTGTTTCCCTCTTTTATTTTCTTTTTAAACTTTATGCTAAAAATCACTTTTTTTCTTCTTCATCATTGAGTCCCATTCACCCTCATCTCCAATTATTTGGCTTTTGTAGTTTTATGGTCAGATTTCTAGAATTCTACCTTAATTCCTTCCACTGTCCCACATGGTGCCGCATTATCATTAGCAGACCATTTTCCTGGGCTATTAATGGCTTGTGAAGTCCAGAATTACCTTGGAGATCCGAATTGGTCCAAGAAAAAAATTGGAAACAATTTTTTCCCTCTTTTTTTTTTTTTTAATCTTCACCCGAAGATCCCTTTTCTATTTATCTTCAGAGAGAGTGGGAGGGAGGGGGAGAGAGAGAGAGAAAAACATCAATGTAAGAGAGACACATCGAGTGGGTACCTCCTGCACGGCCCCTACCAGGGCCGGGGACGAACCGCAACCGAGGTACGTGCCCTTGGCTGGAATCGACCCCGAGACTCATTGGTCTACGGGCTGACGCTCTAACCGCTGAGCCAAACTGGCCAGGGCAAATTGTTTCCCTCTTTTTCTTTACCTGCCTGAGCCCTTTAGGCATTTGAGTTAGCAAGAGAGAAACCAATAAATAAAATAATGAAAACAAAACAGACTGTATGATTTGGCTTGTTGACTTACCATTGAGGGTGCCCCTCTACTTGTCGCTTCCCGAAGCCTGGACAGGCCGAGGTGACCACGGGCGTTCCAGTCAGAATTAACCCTGAATTTCTGTTTTTCTTGATCACGTGACATAGTGGGTAAACCATCGAGCCTCGAGTCAGGAGACCCGTGCTCAGGGTCTGCCCCTTAGAGCTAGCTGTGTGAGTCATCTTGGGAAAGTGTCCTTCCTTCTCTGGGCCTCAGTTTCCCTTCCTGTAAAGAAAGAGTGAGGGTAACTCTTCCTGGCCTACTGAACTTCCAGGATTTGGGGACGAGCACACGGTGATGCAGGTGGGAAAGCTCTGTGAGGTGAAGGTACATCACGGCGAGGGGGGAAGGCCATTTGGGCTCTGGGCCCCGAGAGCGCCCTGCGGCGCCGGCGGGAGGGAGCGCAGCCTCGCCCCTGGGAGTGGGAGCTGGGCCTGGGGAGCCTGGAGACTGAGGTGGCTGCTTGCTTTCTCTCTCTCTGGGACCACGTGAGTTTTCATTTTTCTCTCTGTCTATCTGAGCCAGTCACCCTCTTCTTTGCAGACTGTTTTTAATCTTCTTCTTCTTGTTATTATGTACAAGGCCAAAAAGGGTAGCTGCAGCCCTAATGCTACATGACCTTTTAGTTTAACTGCATTTCTTCAAAAATTCAAGAGAAAGATTCTTCTTCTTTTTAATCCTGACCCGAGGATATTTTTCCATTTATCTTCAGATAGAGTGGGAGAGGGAGAGAGAGAGAGAAAGAGACAGAGGGAGAGAGAGAAACATCGATGTGAGAGAGATACACTGATTGATTGCCCCCCGCACGACCCCAACCAGGGCCGGGGACCGAACTGCCACCAAGGTACATGCCCTTGACTGGAATTGAACCCGTGACTCTTTGGTCCGCAGGCCAATGCTCTAACTGCTGAGCCAAACCGGCCAGGGCAAGAGGAAGGTTCTTCACTGATACATCACTTTCCTCTGGGTCAGGCGACAAGCCGACGGCCAGCGACCTGAGACCATGGAAGCAGTATCACATAGTTCAACTACAGCTGCCTGGGCCGGGCCTTCTGCAGGGGCTGAGGGAGCTGTTCTTGGAGCAGGGACAGCAAGCACGTCTCCTGCAACATGAAATGTTTAGCAATGCAGCTACGTGGCTCTGCCTTAATGCCCTGCGACAGCTCTGGCCAGTGGGGTGGAAAGCTTTTCCTAAAGAGACAAGCCATCTGAGATAACTCGGTCATGAACACACGCTCATCTCCAGATACCAGACGTGTGTACCAAGGTCCTTTGTAAAACAGGTCACCTCGCTGCTCCACGAAACATATTAAATCTCCAGCTGCTGCCAGCTTCTGGGCTCCAAAAAGAAGGACCGGTGTGCAAAGAGACCGGCCGAGGAAAGGAAGCGGCCGTTTCCATGGCTACTGGCTCCAGTGCGCATAAGACAAAAGTTTTTGAACTGCAAACATCAATTCATACAAAATATTTTCCCTCTTCTATTTCACTTGTTTACTTGGTAAGCAGAGAAACAGAGCAGGGAATGTTCTGGTACAAATACATAGCCTGAGGGAGTCAGAACTTTTCCAGCTGCCAGGAACATCCCAAACAGAGCCCCGAGTGTTCCGCGAACTCTGGGGACACTCAGAGCTTGTGTGGGTAAATGCGAGACCAGGAGCTGGGGTCTCAGCCCTGCCAGCCAGCAGCTGGGTGATGCTGGGCGAATGCCTTACGTCTCTGATTCAGACATTCAGGTGGCCTGTCTGTAAGAGAAAGACGTGCTGGTTGGATCTGAGCCCTTAGCTGAGGTTCATGCTCACGACCTGTAGCAGCTGAGGTCAGACTCACCTGCATGGGAAAGGAACTCAAGACTGATTTTTATTTTTTTATTATTTATTTATTTTTTTGTTAATCCTCACCGAGGATATTTTTTCCATTGATTTCTAGAGAGGGTGAGAGGGAGGGAGGGAGGGAGAGAAAGAGAGAAAGAAACATCCATGTGAAAGAGACACATCAATTGGTTGCCTCCTGCACGACCCCAGCTAGGGCCAGGGATCGAACCTGCAACCCAGGTACGTGCCCTTGACCGGGAATCGAACCCAAGACCCTTTGGTCCGCAGTCTGATGCTCTGACCGCTGAGCCAAACAGGCCAGGGCTCAAGAGTAATTTTAACACTTACGAGTTTAGTTTTCTGAGTAACAGGCAAGGGTGATGTGATGAAATCACCAGGGATCCTTCCTGTTTCCTGACCCACCATTCCTAGGGCATGGCCCTCGTCTTCGCCGGCCAGATGGCTGGGAGGACTCCAGTGATGACATCCGTGTTCCCGGCAAGAGGATGGAGGTTGGTGTATTTCTGTATCTCCTCCTCTTCAGTGTGGGCTGAACCCAGCGACTTACTTCTAATGAATAGAAACAGCAAAAGTGATGTCATGTCATTCCTGAGATTAGGTTACAAAAAGGCTGTAGCCTCTCTTTTCTTCCTCTCCTTCCTTTCTATTCCTTCCTGTCCTTTTAAAAAATTCCGCTCCCCTCCCCTCCCCTCCACTCTCCCTCTCCTTGGGCTTCCCTTTTGCTGGGGGAAGCGAGCTGCCCTGTTATGAGGCAGCCCAGTGGAGAGGCCCAGGTGGCAAGGAACTAAAACTTGCCAAAGGCCATGTGGGTGAGCTCGGAAGCAGACTCTCCAGCCCCAGTTGCACCTTGCGACAACAGTCCTGGCTGGCAGCTTAATAGCAACCTCACGAGCAGCCTTGAACTGGAGGCACCCTGCTCCCCTGCACGCGAGATTCCTGACCCGAAGAGGCTTTGACAGAAGCAATGCTTTTCCTTTTTAGCTGCTCAGTTTGGGGACAATTTGTTATGCAGCAAAAGAAAATGAATTCACCCTGCGACTGCTTGAGAGGCTCCCAGTGAACGCCGGGTGAAGAGAGATCCCCAGAGACAGCCTAATGGGAAGCAACTTGGAGCCTCTGGTTCTCCCAGGCAGAGGCAGCAGAGTCTGGGCCCAAGCTTTGCTCAGTTTTTTCTCACTTGGATATTTTCCTAAAATTTGCTTAGAGGAAAAGAATGAAGCCATCACACACACTCCATGCACAGAGCACAGCTGACCTAGCACCCATCCTCAGAGCCTGCTTTGTGCATGCCAAAATTTGACCCTGTGCTCTGGGGCACAGGGCAGAGATCTGGCACCGACGTGGCAGATGGGTGGCGCTGACTCTGCTCGCCCTCGCTGGCTCCAGTGGTGCTCAGAGCAGTCTCTTTGGCTGCAGGGTCTCTGTGGCTAGCATCAACCCTGCTCACAGACCAGCACACGGGGCACCTTCCTGCAAATCACACAAGGCCCCCCCTTCCTTGGGTGCTGTGGCTGTGTCAAGGGGATTGGCCCGGAGCCTGCAGCAGGCTGGCCTTTACTCCCAGGAGTCTCCCTGGCCTCTGTGCAGGCCACGGGATATACCACGGCACGTGATGACACTCTCCCCGGGGACCAGGGTCACGAGCCACTAAGAGGATGATAAATAAACCACCTGGTTCTTTTCACAGGGCTGATCTAAGCTCTGCAGAGTGGCCTCCTGGAAATAATTGATTTTTCACCATGTATAACTTCAGTGGAAAAAATCGATCACAAGACAGCTTTCATAGTATGATCCCAGTTATTGATAATTATATGCATATACATACAGATTTCTTGAAGCATTAGCATTAAAATGCTAATAATGTATGGATAGTGGAAATTTGGATAGTGTTTAGTTTCTTCATTTTATTCATTTTAAAAAACATAAGCATGTATTCTTTTTTTTTTTTTTTAATCTGCAGCAGAGAATATTTTCCCACTGATTTTCAGATAGAGTGGGAGAGAAGGGGAGAGAGAGAGAGAGAGAGAAACATTGATGTGAAGGAGACACACCGATTGGTTGCCTCCCATACAACCCCAACCAGGGCTGGGGGAAGAAACCACAACTGAGGTACGTGCCCTTGACTGGGATCGAAGCTGCGACTCTTCGGTCTGTGGGATGAAGCTCTAACCACTGGGCCAAACCAGCCAGGGCTGTATTGTTCATTTGAAGAGAAAATAACAATATGTCCCCTTTTCATTTTGAAAATACGCCCTTTTCCCTTTCATCTGTACAGTGCTTTGCAGCTCAGTGAGTGATCCTCAGTTCCCTGATGCAGAAGCCGAGGCTCAGAGGCGAACTGATGGGCCTGTTTATCAAGCACCTTTCCCTCTCCCTGCCCAGCCTCCAGGTCACCTGCCGAGAATTTCATCTGACACCATCAAGCCTGTGTGACCTGGGCTAGTCATATCCCCTTTCAGTTTTCTCATCTGTAAAATAGGCTAATGATAGCATTTACCTCATAGGGTCATTGTGGGGCTTACATGTGACAGACAGTGTGATGGAGTGCTTAGCACAGTTCCTAGACCCTAGCTAGCAGCAGAGACTCTAGCATTGGTGTTTTTTTGTTGTTGTTAATCCTCACCTGAGGATATTGTTTCCATTGATTTTTTTACTTTTTTTTTTTAGAGAAGGTGGAAGGGAGGGGGGTGGGAGGAGAAAGAGAGAGAGAGAGAGAGAGAGAGAGAGAGAGAGAGAGAGAGATGTGAGAGAGACACATTGATTGGTTGCCTCCTGCATGAACCCTGACCAAGACTGGGGGTCCAACCTGCAACCCAGGTACGTGGCCTAGACCAGGAATCAAACCCCTGACCCCCTGGTCCATGGGCTGACTCTCTAACTGCTGAGCCAAACGGGCCAGGGCAGCATTGGTTATTCTTGGGTTATTTTGGAGCAGGCATTTTCCCTCTCTGGGTCTGTTCCTTCAAATTCAGTGTATGGCCCGGCCAGTGTGGCTCACTGGTTGAGCGTCGACCCATGCACCAAGAGGTCACTGATTCAATTCCCAGTCAGGGCACATGCCCAGGTGTGGGCCCGAACCCCAGTGAGGGGCATGCAGTAGGCAGCCAATCGATGTTCTCTTTCATTGATGTTTCTCTTTCTCTCTCCCTCTCCCTTCCTCTCTCTCTAAAATCAACAAAGAACAAACAAAAAAACAAATTCAGTGTGTGGGTTGGGCTCGATGATTATTGAAAATTCTGCATTTCGATTCTCTGGTTCCAAAATGTTGTTGCTATGATTTCAATAAGCAGTCGTTGTCCATTCATTCCTCTGCTGAATTAGCTCAAAATGATCTAAGTGCATGAACAAGTGGAAAGAGTCTGGGGGAAGGGTATTCCTGGCAGAAGAGCCTGTGCCCACACCCCGGAAGGCGAGGCGGCCTGGAGGGAGCGATGGGGAACCGCGTGCTGGGCGTAGGCTGGCAGCCCTTTCAGAACCGGGTCCATGGCCACCGTCGAAGCAGTGGTGCCCTGCTTCTCGGCGAGCCCTCCACGCCAGGTGGCCAGGCAGCTGAGGAATGGCGTATGTAGGTGTTTTTAAAGGCACAGCATATTCTCTTAAGTATCTGCTTTCGGTCGTTTGTGTTGGTCTGAAGAACATGAGAAAAGTGTCAAGTTCACGCCACGTCATAGATCAGAGGCCTAGATGTGGCTTTTCCATCTTTAACAAGAACACTGGGGCATCCGTGGGAATGCCCTGCCCTGCCCAGAGGATGGTGGAAGGTGTGGCGGGCCGGAAGCTGCTGGCAGGAGACGTTCTGGAAGTCCTTTGAACCCATCAGGAGGTCCAGCTGCGTGCCTGGGAACATGGGAGCACCTGGGTCATGGGAAGTGGGCATCCGTCGAGGACAGGCAGCCAGCCATCGACATGACCTGGCTGGGAAGCGGTGTCCTGGCCTTTATTACGTAGCTGAGGACATGCCCTTTGCCTTGGTGTCATGGTGCTCATCTGGAATAAGGGGACTGACTGGTCGGCAGCATTGACTGTAAGTGAAAAGAGTCATATTTATGCTGCTGCTTCTTGCAGAAAACCAGTTTTATTTCTCAAGCTCTGCCATATTATTTCTAGCGGGTGCTGATGGTCACCTGCCATACTTGCACCAGGTTGTCTGTGTGGCCGGCAAGGAGAGTCTGGCCATCAGCAGACCAGGCCAGAGAGGGGCACTGGGTGGCTCCGCCTTGCCGCAGGTACTGATCACTTCTTGCTTCAACTCATCTACAGCGATCTTGCCCCCAAGTCCCAGATCTTGATGCTGGGGCTGGTGGCAGCACAGAGCCAGTAGTGACCGGGGCTGAAGCAAAGGGCGTTGATGATGTCCCCACCGTCAAGTGTGCAAAGGTGCTTGCCTTCGTTGAGGTCCCACGGGCTGGCCTGGCCGTCCTTGCCTCCAGAAGCACAGAGGGACCCACCTGGAGAGACAGTCACAGTGTCCGGGTGGCCCGTGCGGCCGATGTGATTGGTCTCCAGCTGGCAGTTTGCCAGCTTCCATGCCCTGACCAGCTCGTCCCAGCCACAGGACACGATGATGGGGTTGCTGCTGTTGGGTGAGGAACAGACACAAGACACCCACTCCAAGTGGCTCTCACCCTGGACAGTGTATCTGCAGACACCCAGACTATTCCATACCTGGACGGTTCTATCTCCGGAGCCAGAGACGGTCTGGCCGTTGTCAGAGGAGAAGGCCACGCTCAGCACATCCTCGGTAGGGCCTCCCAATCGGCGTGTGGTGGTGCCCACTGTGAGGTCCCAGAGGCGAAGGGTTCCATCCCAGGAGCCAGAGAGGGCAAACTGGCCATCTGAGAGATGACCACGTCACTAAAAAATGGGAGTGACCCCGAAGAGCATGTGTGGGATGCCGTAGCTGGTCTCATCCCTGGTCAGCTTCCACATGAGGGTCTTGTCTTGCGAGGCGGACAGTATCATGTCTGGGAACTGGGAGTGGTAGCGATCTGGGTCACCCAGCCATCGTGGCCCTCGAGGGTGCCATGAAGGTCATCTGCTCAGTCATGACAGCGGCGGGTGTGGGTGTCGCCGCAGCGACGAGGATGGACCTGGATACCTCAGAGTCTACGCTGCTTTTTGAGGATGGGAATGGGGTTAGAAGATAAAGAAAGCAAAAACAGACAAATGAACAAAAGAACCAAAACAGGATGGAGGCTGCTTACTAGTGAAGGATGCTGCCCCCTCCCCCATTTATTTTTCTTTCCTTGTTTTTCACCTCTCTGATTAAACACGAATAAACTGCTTCCTGTCTGGAGAGTGCTGGAACCATGTGGTCTCTGGGCTTTATCCCCCATTCCCAGGGCATCCCCTACTCACTGAGTTCTTCACGGGGCTTTGCCAGTACAGTGACCTGGTCATGGTGTTCTTTCAGGCCCCCTCCTGGGTACAGCACAGGTGCCCAGGTGTGACCTGCAAGACTGTTTGTCGTCTCCCTTCCAGCCTCCTCTTGAAGGAATCCCATCCCCTCCATCTGGAATCTAGACTATCAGAGCTGGAATGGATTTAGGTATCATTTAGTTCTTTTTCTTGCTTAAACAATATAAAGGGTCTTTCTTACAATCTTATCTGGAACGTCAAAAGAGCAGAGTGTCTAGCTGAAGGAGCCATGGAGGGACTCAGAGGCTCACCCATACTCGCACCCCTTAATATCTTCTCCCCAAAACCTGCCACCACCTCTGAACTTACAGAGGGGCTGTAGGGCTTGGTGGAGATGCTGGAAAAGCACTGATTTTATTAAATTCTCTCTTGTTGCACAGAGGTTGGGTCGCTTGCCCAGGGTCTCTGAGCTGGTACATCGCGGGCCCAGCTCTCTGAGACCCAGGGTAGTGCCCTTGCCTACACATCTTCCCATTCCCACCCCCAGTGTTCCTGCTGTGATTTAGATGGTACATTCCTTTAAAGTGTTGTTTAATTGCTTCTCCAGGCAAAGTTCTTTCCCCAAGGAGCAACTAAAGGAAGGTGCCAGGTAACCTTGGCCACCTATGTCTTTCTTTCCCAGTCACTTGGTTTTTAGGGTCTTGAGGATGTGAGCAGTCCAATAGCCAGATTGCCTTGCAATGTCACCAAAACCCACAAGGTCACGACAGGGAGCCTCTTCCTTCTTGGAGGATTTGTGGATGAGCCCCCTCAAACAGTCTTCTCCTCTCAGGGGTCTTTTCTTCCCGAAGAGACTTCTGGACACAGGATCAGGTTTGCCGTTAGAATTCCGTCTCTGCTGGTTTATTTCGCTTTCACATCGTTCTGAGGAATGCTCCTCCAGCATCAAGGAATCATGAAGCTGGAGAAAGTGCCTCTTTCCCCTCATCTCACACAGTCCGCATCTTCGGCATCTCTGGCCTGTCCGGTTTCTGGGGAAGCGGGTCAGAACTGACCTGCCTGTTCCGCTCACCTTGCTGGATGGGAGGACTCAGAGCCCGGGTAGGAAGAGCAGGTGTTTCAGTTCACGACCAGCTGATCATGATGGTGCAAGAAATGGGATGGGGTGGCTGAGCGTGGCTGGGGGTAAATTTGGTACTCAGCTCGAAGCTCTGAAAAGGGCCTTCCTGACATGATGAGGGTGATGATAACAACGGATACTAATTTTGCATTGTTTATGTCTCAAGCTTTGTGCTAAGTAGTTTATATGCATGATCTTTTTAAAAGTTCTTACACAGTCCCATGAAGCAGATTCACTTTATATAGGTGAAAGAAACGGAAGCTCAGGGAGGCTAGGTCATTGCTTGTGGCCGCACAGCCAGAAAATGGTGCTGCCACCAAAGAGAGACACTTGAGCACAACTCTACACATGACATCATTTCCATGTTAAATCCAAGGAAACAGCACACGCAATGGAAGAAAGGGACGCTGAGGGTTAACTGGTGCCACAGCCCAAGAAAGAGTGTGGTTTGCTGAGAACCCTACGGTACCCCATTCATTGGGAATGGCCTCTGGGGACAGACTGGACAGTCCTGTTGGTACCAGATGACCCTCACCCCTGGCCAGAGCTGATTGGTCCAGAGGTAGACACCTGGTCATGGGGTGGTCAGTTCATTGACTGATCAGCACCTTATCAGACTTTCCATGCAAATTTGAAATAAGATGTGGGAACTGGAGTAAGTTGGTCTTGGGCCCTTGGCCCAAATGATGAGTCGGAGGGGAAAAGAAAACTGAAGTCAGCTTTGTGCTTACTTCCCTCTCGTCCAGACGGCTCTCTCGCTCTGAGACCTGGATGGGAGGTGGGAAGGGGCACAGGCTTTGAAACAGAGAAAAGAGATTGCTGAGCTTATACTTTATCCCAGAGTCTATGATTTTGCCGTGACCTTGGCGAAACCCAAACCCAGGGAAGCTGTGACTTGGTTTCCCAACCAGTGGGGGGCAGCAATGGACCTAGAGCCCAGGTCCTAGCTCCCAGCAGGGAGCGGGACACTTGGAGAGAAGAAGAAGGCTGTGTTTCACATTTGCATTTAGAAGGGAACAACCGGCTTCAAAGAGATGAATCTGGATTATGGATTGCCCTGATCACATAAAAGAAAGTTCTTAGATCTACTCCGAGTGTGAATATTTCACAGTAATCATCACATTTTTGTCTGATATACCTGTGGTGCTAGGGATGTGCGTATCTGGGTTTATAAGCAAATCTATCATTTTTTTTTTTAAGAGTTCATGGAGCTATCCCTCCCTAAAAGCTAGGGTGGAGAGGAAAATAGGAGGCTGGGATAAAGCAATGATTTCAAGCTGAGCTGATTTCCTTGGGTTTTTGGCATGGACTGTACATACACCCTGAGAAATGTACTTTGTCCAGTTACAAGTTATTTTTCTCCGTCATGATGATGTTGGATACCAGTAACTCTGTTTATAATGCACTGTGGGATTACTTACTCTCTGTGTAACGCAGTCATCATTAAACACCGTCATTAAACTCAGCTTCAGGAAAGCTGCAATTGTTGTTTTGATTGCGGTTACCAAGGCGACGAGTGGCCCATTGGTCCTGAGTCTTTTGTGTGACGCTCACAGGGTGTCCTGGTTCGTTCTTCTGTTACATCGTTACATACAGGTTGCGAGTTACGTTTCCAATAGCTCACGTCAGAATTTTAACATGCCCAGACAGAGTCAGGGAAAGGCTCCTGGGGAGGGGAAGGGGCGGGGTTGGATGGCTGCTGTCGTCAGGCTAAAAATGTCCTGTCAGGCCAAACAGACCGTGCCCCTGCCCTGCCTCTGCTCGGCTACCTTCTCCCAGGTCAGACTCACTGACTCTCCATCTTCCAACTATTCTCTGCTCAGGTGTCAGACCCCTTCGGATCTGAGTCAACAGCCCCAGCCTCTTGGAGATCTTTTATTATTTTTATTATTATTTTTTTAATGATTTTTTTTTCCTTTATTGATTTTAGAGAGAGAGGAAGTGAGAGGGAGAGAGAGAGAGATAGAAACATCGATGAGAGAGAACATTGATTGGCCGCCTCCTGCTTGCCCCGCACTGGGGATCTGGCCCACAACCTGGGCATGTGCCCTGACCGGGAATCGAACCAGTGACCTCTTGGTGCATGGGTTGACGCTCAACCACTGAGCCACACCGGCTGGACGGAGATCTCCTTTTATCTTTCACTCCAATCGAATGTCTGGTCTGGAGCCTTGGTCCAGCTTGGGATCCGGTTTCCTCCTGGGACAGGGGCCGACGACCTCTCACTGCCACTTCTGCCGCACAAGGTCAACTGCTCCAGCCTGGCTTGCAGGTGCCTCCTGCCCCCGGCCCATTCTGCTCCTTACTAGCACACTGTGTATAGGCTCCCTCGGGACTCCCTCTGTCACCGACCGCTCCTCCTTTGGACTCTGTGCTTTGCCTACCTGCTGGAATGCCCATTGTCATCTGGCTCTTTCCCCTCCAGAGTCTTCCCTGGTCTCTGTGGGCTTCGCTGGGACCCAGTCTTTCAGCTTCTATCAGACACAACTCCTTCGTCCTTTCTGAAATATGACAACAGGCCAGGGGGACAGCTGTTGGGTCGCCTTCCGGCGTGGGGTTAGCTATGAAAATGTCTTTTGTGTCATTGGAGGTTTCTGCTGGCTTTTAGGGAAGAAAGCAGAAATAACGCAGACCCAGGCACAGGTGAGAGCGTCGGGGGGCAGGTCCCTGCCCCGTCTGTCTCAGGGCTCCACGTCCCGGTCTCCAAGTGTGGAGAATCAGTGTCTGTTCCGAAAACACGGTGCTTCCTTGTGGTTTCTGAAATAAAGTTCAACATCTCCCCAGATCTGTCCTCAGCTTCCTCTCCAGCCCGTGGAACTGAGTTACAGGATGATGACTGAATGCATTTGGTACAATCGGGGGATGGTGCATTTTCTCCCGACGGCCGAGCCCCTTCTCCCAGCCCGCGTCCCCGCCCGGGCAGATCCCGCTGCTGGCCCGCGACCTTCAGCCACCAGAGACGGCTCCTCTTCCAGTGTGAAAAGCCCAGACCAAACCTAGCTCCTAATCCTCATCCGGTTCAAAACGTCTCTCTTCCCTCACACAGCCACCAGCTCGGGCTTGGCCTACGGCTTGGGGACCCATGTCGGGGCATTCTGGCCACACTGGCCCCCTGACAGATTCCAGAGCTCACCAGCCTCGGCTCCTTTCAGAGCCTGCTCCTGGCCTGCCTCTGCCCCCACAGGGTCCCCAGAGCTTGTCACATGAGTAGCCTGTCTCCGCCCAGTCCCGCCCCAGAGGGAGGCTCCTGACTGCTGGCCTGAGCTGTGCCCTTGCTCCAGCTTCTAGACAGAGTCCTTCCTCCTTCCACTCTTTTGATGAGTTTGTTGCACTAGTGTCTGCTTTTTGTCGCAGCAGTGTTAGCTCCAAAGGGGCAGAAACGGTGCTCGTTTTACTTAGAATTATACATCCATGGCCGAATCCATCTGTCACACTGTAGGCGCTCAAAATGTGTGTCTAGTAATGAATTCCTATTTGACATCAATTCCAACATTTTACCTAGTAGTCAAACAATAGATCGAAAAATATGAAATCGCTGACACCTGACCCTTATTTTGTTTGTTTAAAGCATTCCCATTTAAGCCATTTTGAGTGGAGGGTTTTTTTTTTTTTTTTTTTGGGGGTTGTTATTATTTGCAACCCAAAGCTATTAGAAGTCTTTCCTGATCCATAATTTGGTACCAGGAGTGGACTATTACAAGTAATTAATCTCAAATGTGGAAGAGGCTAACTAGCAGAGAAATGTCCTGGTCTGAGATACCCCGGTTATTTCAGGTTAGAAGTTGGTGACTCTTGAGACTTTATACCTTGGGACCTTGACTGTAAGCCTTTGGAGGTGCAGTGTTGGGGGAATGATAGGAACAGCTCAGGATGTTGGCATGTGGCCGAGTTCTGTCTGTCTTCAGTAAGATTCTATAGAGAAAGGGACCAGCATTGCCGAAGGGGCCCATCTGAATGCAGGAAGGGAGGTAAATACAGGTTAGCTAGTTCTTTCTGCCCAAGGCCTGTGATGTGGTCTCATCATTTGGAGTCTTGTCAGTTAAAAAAGCTGAATGTTGTATCCCCAAATTAATATAATCCAAGTAGGGAGAATTAGCAGGAGAGAATTGATAATATTTGGGGAAATTAAACTTTATTTCTTTCTCAACAAATTTATTTAAAAAAATTTTTAAGTTTGTTTTTCTTCACTTGAAGTTGAAAACATAATATATGATTTTAAAATAGTGAATACTGGAGCCCTGGCTGGTTTGGCTCAGTGGTTAGAGAGTCAGCCCGCAGACTGAGGGTCATGGGTTCGATTCCCAGTCAAGGGCATGTACCTGGGTTTTAGGTTTGATCCCTGGCCCCGATTGGGGTCGTGTGGGAGGCAACCAATTGATGTGTCTCTCTCACATTGATGTTTCTCTCTCTCTCTCTGTCTCTCACTTCCACTCTAAAAAATATCCTCAGGTGAGGATAAATAACAAAAACAAAAATAAAAATAGTAAATATTGGAAACAAACAAGGTGTCCAGCAAAGGGGGGTGGTCAAACCATGGAACTTTCACACAATGGGATATCGTGCAACGCTCATGGTATTTCAAGTGAAAAAATTAGGTTGCAAAATTGTTAACGGAATAGGGGTGGGGACTAGAGAGGGGTCTGTTGGCATAATGAATGTCATGACCAGTACCATTTAGTGACCAGTTGCTAAATACCAGTTATTGTGCCAAGGGCTTTACCTGCATTATTTCACTCAATTTGCCCAGTGCACTTTGAGGAACATACGGTTCTTACTCCTCTTACAGATGAGGAAGCTGAAGCTGAGATTTCATATGTTGCTCAGGTAAATGGCAGCACAAACGATTCAAGCACAGGTCTGCTTCATTCCAACGCCTGTACTGTCAGTCCTCACTTAATGTCACGGATAGGTTCTTGGAAACTGACTGTAAGCAAAATGACATACAACAAAACTACTTTTACAATAAGCTAATTGACATAAACAAGAGTGAATTTCTTATGGCATACTTCTGGTCACAAAAACATCATCAAACGTATAAATAAAGACCCAAAACACTCCCATTATTAAACATTGAACTAAATGTGAGCTATGTATACACTTACAGCAGATCGATAAAAACAAGATAAGTATTTTCCAACTTGTTTGTCCCAGTTCAGGGTTGCATCTCTTTAAAATTTTCTTTCATCCTTTTATGTCCAATTATACTGGCCTAGTTCAGGAGATTTTTATTTTTAGTTTGGACAATCACAGCAGTTATTTAACCTGTCTCCCTCCTCTGTTTTCTCTTGTTCATGCCATGAATTCATTTTATCTGTCACTTAGAGATTTATCTTCCAAACACTTTACTTTCATTGTGATTGAAATGGTCCTCTTGCCACCAATACCTGCTCAAATAATCTCTGGGGACTTTGTTTACCAAACACAGTCTAAATTAATTGACTTGGCATTCAAAGCACCACATCCCAGCCTGCCTTCGCAACTGTATCTTCCATTATTTCTCTGAATCAGTGACCTTCAACCTTTTTATCTCATGGCATCCATAAACTAATTACTAAAATTCTGTGGCATGCCAATAATGACATTATACTTTTTGCCAATCTGACCAAAAAAAAAAAAAAAAAGGTATAATTTTGATTCATTCATACCAGATGGCTATTATTGTGTTGGCTGTTGTTATTTTTTAAATTTGAAAATTGAAGGGAAAAAGAGGTCAGTGTCCCTAACTAAATAGTCAGGAATTGCACGTTGTAGAAATTCTTTTGGCACAGTGGTGTGCCTGCCGAGGCATAGCGGTTGAAAATCGCTGCTCTAAATCAGGGGTCAGCAAACAAAGTCCCAGGACTGTTTTTGTAAATAAAGTTTTATTGGAACAGAGCCATGCCCATTCATTTACATGTTCTCTATGGGGGCTTTTGTGCAGCAGGGCTGAAGGATCGTGATATTTGCTATCTGGCCTTTTACCGAAAAAATGTGCAGATCACTGCTCTGGACGAACCATTGCTCTAACAGCGGGTCTCAACCTGTGGGTCACGACCACTTTGGGGGTCAAATGACCCTTTCACAGGGGTCGCCTAAGACATAACAGTAGCAAAATTACAGTTATGGAGTAGCAACGAAAATAATTTTATGGTTGGGGGTCGCCACAACATGAGGAACTGCATTAAAGGGTCGCGGCGTTAGGAAGGTTGAGAACTGCTGCTTAACCAAACGAATCTTCTCTGTCTCTGTCTTGAATAATTTTTGGAACAAGATAGGATAAGTTAAAAAATCTCCAATGTTTCCAGAATACCACTTGAACTTTCTCATCCTCCATGTCTTTAAAAAAAAAAAAAATGCTTTCTCATTCAATGAGTGAATGGTTAAACAAATAAATTCTGGGTACATCTATACTATGGAATACTTCTCAGTGATTAAATTCAGACTTCTAATGCTCTCTGTTCACGTGCGAAACTCATCTCTGAACTCTTTCTCCAAATCACTTTTAAAGGTGTGTCTGCACACCTTAATTTTTTTGTACCATTCACATATGTTTATCCTTTCAATCAAATTTATCACTGTTCAGGGCTTCCTAGGGTGTAGACCCTTGTAGGGCATTTTCCATAATACTCACACAGCAAACCAGCGAGGGCGGGTGGTGATGGGCTTGTAATTGCCATTTTTCAGTGGCAGAAGCTTAGGTGTTCTAAGGTTCCTCGATGTGCCAGTTGTCACAAGTCTGATCTTTGGAATCCAAGGTTAGTGCTGGTCTTCTTTGCCATCTCCCAGAGAGCAGCATTCAGGAAGCTGCACACTGGTATGGCTGGCACCGGGCAACAGTCAGTGAACCATAGATCAGTAGTTCTCAAAGTGCGGCTCCTGTGTGTGTGTGTGTGTGTGTGTGTGTGTGTGCTCGTGCGCCTGTGCATGTGTGTGTGCGCCTGTGCGTGTGTGTGTGTGTGTGTGTGTCTGTGTAAGGCAGGATAGGTTCAGGGACAGGTATTGTTTAGGATTTCACAAAGGAGGACGTTCCTGAGCTAGATTTTAAGACAAGGCAGAGAAGAACATTGGGGACACATTGAACAGAACGTGTAAATGCAGGACGACGTGAAACAGCATGGTGTATTTCAGAAGCCTGGAGCGTTGGTGGGGTCCACAGTGTTAGGGACAGTGGACGGTGAGGCCACAGAAGGAGTCTGGAGGCAGGTCATGGCCATGAATGTGTTTCTAAGGGGTTTGCTTTTGATCAGTAGGCGAGTGTTTCCCGAAATGTATATGTCACGGTACATTGGGTTCAGGGGGTTGTGTTAGGTGTTCTTTGGAAAAAAGATTTCTCTAATCAAGTAAATGCAAAAATTTTAGTAAAATGAAATGGGTTTCTTTTCTGCAAGAACTCTGAGAGCCTTTGACATGCTAAGTGTATTGAGAATACACAGAAGGGGATTCAGAGGGCGTGGGAAACTTTCTGATGAGCTTCCTCAACATCTTAAGGTCCTCCAGAACGCCTTTGGGCAACGCCACTGTGCATGGGTGGGGAGGGCAGTTACTCAGTCCTACCCCAGCGTAAATCTAAGTCCTTAGCTTGGCCTCCAAGGCCCTACCAAATCCAGCTCGGCCCACCTTGCTGACCTGGCCTCCCACCGCCTTTGGGGAACACGGACACATCTGTTCATTTGCATATTGCCTGTTGTCCTGGCCTACCTCCCCAGAGTAGTTGCGATAGAGCCTAAAATGTTTACATTTTGCCCTAAACATAAAAATGTTTGCTGATCCCTGCGTTATAACGTTTCCACAGTATGCGTTTGTCTGCCTCTGTAGGTTTAGTTCTCACATGGCTTTTATCTTGCTGCTTGTGATGTGTTCACCTTTGTGTCACCAGCACCGAGCACAGGGCTTGGCATAGAAGGCACCCAGTGAATGCTTAATGAAAGCATGAATGGAACTTTCATGATCATCATCACGATTGCTGTTTCTACAGGTTTTGTGGTTTTACATACACCATTTCATTTCATCTTCACTGTAGCTCTCTACGATGGATGAACAGTATCCCTGTTACACATCTGAAGAAGCCGAGGCTCAGAGATACCAAGTGATTTTTCCAAAGTAACACAGCCAGGTGAGGATTAGAGGGTGGTCTGCTGCTGCCACGTGCCCTGTTCATTCCATTGCCCTTGACTGTCTCACACCATTGGCCTCGCGACTGATCGCTGGTAGCAGTTTCACTGTGACTCATTTGTTGGTTTCGTGGTTCCTCCTGTTAAATGATCTTCCTGTGGGACCCCTCCCCCTTCCTCCAGCTGCCTTCTTTACCCTCTCTCTAGTCTCTTCCCTCCCTTTCCTTGCTTGCTCCTGCCCTCTGAACAATTTGGGGCTCAGCCACTGAAGGTGTGTATTTCCTGGGAAGCCCATGCACAATGCAGTGTGTGGTCATCTGTGTTTAGGTTAGTTCTTCTCACAGTTAAAAGAGGTCCAAGGCCCAGGAGAAGAACTGTCCTCCAGGCGTGCTCCACCAGGATGGACAAGTGTTTTATTTTGTTTGGGCGCTGAAACAGAACACCATAGACTGGGTGGGTCATATATATATATATATATTTGTTTTATCCTCACCCGAGGACATTTTTCCATTTTTTGTTCAGATAGAGTGGGAGGGAGAGAGAGGAAGAGAGAGAGAGAGAAACATCGACGTGAAAGGGACACATCGAGTGGCTGCCTCCCGCACGACCAACCAGGGTCGGGGACAAATTGCAATTGAGGTACGTGCCCCCAGCGGGAACTGAAACCGGGTCTCTCTGGACCGCGGGCCGACGCTCTAACCGCTGAGCCAAACTGGCCAGGGCGACTGGGTGGCTTATAAACAACAGACATTTTATTTCTCATCGTTCTGGAGGCTGGAAGTCCGAGATCAAGGCACAGGTGGACTTGGCATCCGGCGAGGGTGTGCTTCCTGGTTCCTAGATGGCCATATTCTCATCGTGTCCTCACAGGATGGAAGGGGCAAGGATGTTCTCTGCAGTCTCTTTTATCAGGGCACGCATCCCATCCATGCGGGTTCCACTCTGACGACCTCATCACCTCCCAAAGACCCACCTCCAAGTATCAGTACAAGGGCATTAGGATTTAACTTGTGAATTTGGGGGGGTGGCACACACATTCCATCTATGGCAGATTGACTTCTCTGCCAATAGACAGAGCTCTGCACTGCAGGACAGTGGGGCCTGGGCGCCCTGCTTACAGATCGGTGCTTGAGGCCTGCAGAGAAATGTATTCTACCCCCCAGGACTCTTGTGAGCTGGCCTAAGGGTACTGTTTGCAGGATAAACATTATGCTGAACACCCCCCCCCCCCCAGAGAAAATGAAAGTCAGTGCTTCCCCGAGAGTGATTTATTCGTTCATCGACAACACAGTTGCTATCTTTTCCAACGTTAAATTAGGCCCCTACAGCAAATGCTTTTGTTTCTGACCTGGCTCAAAGGAGAGGCCTGAGCATCACCAGCAAGCTGTCAGTTTTCCTGGTGCTTGCGTTTGGTCAGCTGACAAATCCCTTGCACTCATCACCAGCTGAAATATGTCTGACCTTTATTTCTGGGCTGTCTAATTGTCATCTGATACAAGGCAAGCCTCTAGAAGGAGCTGCTTTATAACTAGCCGTTCGGCCTTTGAAGGAGGTACAATATGCAAAAGAAATTATGTGAGAAAAAAATCTAACACCTTCTCTACTGAGTTACTGCACAGGGTCCAGATATAAGTCTTGTAAAATGAAATCTAAGGTCATAAACATGCTTTGCACATCTGGAAGCTTGCATGTGGCAGATATTCTAAAATTTGAGACGCTCCATTAAAGCAAGGACGAGAGCATTTATTGAATACCTACTAAGTGTTAGGCTTTTTCTCACTTTCCCTCATCACAGCCGCGGTTTTCAACCCTTTCCATGTCACGGCACACACAAACCAGGGGCTACAATTCAACAATGAAAAATATGTTATATTTTCGGCCAATCTGACAAAGAAAATAGGTCTAATTTTGATTCATTCCTACTAGATGGCTACTGTTGTTTTGGCTGTTGTCATTTTTTAATTTTTAATTTAATTTATTTTTTTTATCTTCATCTGAGGATATGTTTATTGATCTGAGAAAGGGAGGGAGGGAAGGAGGGAGGGAGGGAGAGAGACATCGATGTGAGAGAGAAACATCATCGATTGATTGCCTCCCATACGTGCTCCGACAGGGGATCAAACCTGCAATCTAGGTATGCGCCCCAACTGGAAATCGAACCCACAACCTTCTGGTGCATGGGATGATGCTCCAGCCAACTGAACCACCCGGCCAGGGCTGTTGTTATCTTTTTATTTGACAGTCTAAGGGAAAAGAGATGAGTGCCTCTGACAAAATAGGCAGATATTGCATGTTCTAAAAATTCTCGCGGCTCACCAGTTGAAAATCAGCAGCCTGGTGAGCCGAGGTTATCACCAGTTTACGTGTAAATCACCGGAACAAAGATTCAAACTGTAGCTTTGTGACACCAAACCCAAGCACCTTCTGAGTGCATCTTCTGCCACCCCAAGCCAAGCATAGCAAAGAATTTGCCAGGGACACCTAATAGTTTCGTCTGGGGCAGGGGAAGGATTCTGGTTCTTCGACATTCATGAGAAAAAGCGTTTGTTCTGCGTGGGTGGACTGAGGGAGAGCTGGGAGCCGAGGGTGGGAGCCGGGTTTCAGGAGAGCGCTCTGCCTTCCGTGGCCACTTTAACAGTGAACATTCCCTGACTGGCTCTTTGTAACTCAGCTATGGATTTGGGTTGTGATTTTTAATTCTCTTCTGATATCCTTTTTTATTTCTGTGCTAGAAGATGAAGAAAACCAGGATTGTTTTTTTTTTAAGTCCTGCTATTTAACTAAGAAGCATTCTTCTTTGACACGTTATTGGAAATCTATGAAGTGATTTCCTCCTTTTTGAGATGGATTCTTTGCATTTCTGCCTACCTCTATCTGCGAACGTCCTCGCTGGGACACCCTCGCCCAGTAAATCGTGCTCCTCTTCCCACTGCTGAGCCCCGTCTTCGTGGTTCTCCAACTTTCCGGCCCCTGCGGCTGGGTGGCCCATGTGGCCAGTTCTGGCCAGTGGTTGGTGGTGGGAGTGAGGTTTGTCACTGATATCTCAGCATTTAATAGCTGATTCTAAAAGTCTCTAGAGCTTTCTCTTCTTCCTGAGCGTTGACTGCCAGTGTTCTAGAAGATTCTGGCTTCTTGCTTCAGCTTGGGTCCTTTAGTTGAGCAGAGAGCTTTTCTGACATCCTGTGATCAACTTGTACTATGAACCAGAAAGAAACATGTATTATTTTAAGACACGGAAATCCTGTTTTTGGCTCTCATAATGTAATCGAGACTACCGTGACAGAGACAGAATTATTTACTGAATGGATACATCCATTCCTAGCTTCTATTCTCGCCATCGTAAGTCCCAATCAATTCAACTACACTATAAATTCTAGTCGATTTTTTTTTCCAGCTCTTATTCATTTGTGCGCTGCCTTCGGCCTGCTAATATCTAGGGTCCTATTTTGTCCACCTGCCACTTTTTTTTTAATTTTTTTAGCAAATTTGCCTGCTTATGTGATCTTAACTACTACCTATATTTGTAGCAAACAGCATGGTGTGTGTGAAAGAATGCTGGGTTTGGAGATGGATAGGCCTGAGTTCCAGTTCTGACTCTGCCGCGTCACAGAGAGGAGGGTAAACTGCTCCCCACAGTCTCAGGTCTGGCACCTGGAGCAGCTGGAGCGAGGTGATGGCCACGCTGACTTCACCAGGTCACCTGTGAGGACCAGATGGCAGAGCCACTTCCGTAGACTGTGCTTCCGTCCCCGCAAAGCTTCTGCTCTGAACTTCCTCAGGTGCAGGGTCCCCCTTGCCTGGCTGCCTCCTCATTAAGAGGGCCCGCCTCGACATTTGTGCTCACCCACTTTATTGTGGCTGCATTTCATCACCCGCCCTGTGTCCCCAGGGCGTACCCCACCCTCTCTCCCCACAGCTGGCCACCTCTTTATTTCTCTATCATTTTCCTGGATCGTGCCTGTTTCCACCTGGCCACCATCTCCAGGCTGTGCCTCGAAGATCTCCCGCAGCAACCGCGACCGCTTGTTTCGGTGCACACCTCCTCCTTTCGGGTCTCACTCCTCGGACCCAACGCACTTTCATCGCTGAGAACAGGCGGCCCCAGCCCCGCTCAGCTTGCTCACTCCGCCGCTCAGAATTACACGCCGACTCCCAGCTGCCGCTTCCAAATAGGAAGCACATGCCTGCACTCACAGTGTCAGCGGTCGTTACAACAGCGACTCATGCTCGGTGTGCCAAAAAAAGCACAATACAGAAAAGCAAATGGAAAAATAAATGGGCTGCTGTTATCCCATCACTTTACGAGAATCACTGCAAGCATTTTCATTTTTCTGTGTTTTATAAAAATGCTATCAAACAGTGCCCACTGTTTCATACCTAGTTTTCCCCCCTTAGTAATATATTCTGAATATTTTTGTCAGGTCATTAGTTAGACTAATTCAAGCATTAGTTAGACTAATGGCTTCATTGCAGTCCATTGAAGAGATTTGCCATAACTGACAATTTAATTCCATATTATAAAGCATTGATTGTTTTCTATTACAAATAACGTTACGAAATATATTCCTATCATATATCTTGTGCACATATATATTGTATACTTTTTTAGGAGAGGGTAATGAATCTGTTTGGCTGAAGAATACACACATTTCAAGATTTCTGAGATATATTGCTAACTGCCTTTCAACTGTACCAGTCTGTGTTCTGAGCAGTGAGGAAGAGTGTCAATATCCACATACTCTCAGCGGTTAGTCTTTGCTAATTTTATGGGAAACAAACCCCATCATGAACTTTCAATTTGAATGGTTTTGATTAGTAGTAAAGAGGAAGTATTTTTTCTTATATTTATCGATTGTTTTCTTTTCTTGGAAACTGACTCCATGTAGGGTCCCCATTTTTATGATGCAGGGCTAATCTTTTCTTCATTGTATTATAAAATCTCTTTAATGTATTAAAGATATTGATTCCTTACCTATCATATATGTTTTATTTAAGTTTTCTAGTTTGTCATTTGCTTTTTTTCTCTACATTACAAAAGATTTTTATTTTCACCTGGTTCAGTGTATCAGTATTTCCCTTTAAGTTTTCTGACTTTGTTGTTATATTTAGGAGGAGATATATATATATCTATATCTATATCTATATCTATATCTATATCTATATCTATATCTATATCTATATATATATATATCTACATATATATTTCTTGTTATGATTTATTAAAAACATTAACTCTTGAATCAAACTGTAGATTACTTTGAACTGATGTAAGTAAAAGTGTGACTTAACTTACTTTCACGTAGTTGATCCATTAGCTTTATAAAATTTCCCATGGAACATAATTGCTATCTTCGTCATTTAAGAAAGTAGTTATCCTTGGGACCATTTCTGAGTTTTTTATTCTGCTTCTTTGTTCTATGTCTCTCTTCTGGTACCTGTATAGCAATATTTTATTTATGATAGGTTTATAGTATATTTTAAAATCTGCTAGAGCAAGTTTATCTATGTTCTTCCCCGCCCCCAATATTTTCCTGAAGGTGTTCATGCATTTGTTTTTTTAAGCTGAACTTAGGAATTATTTTCTGAAGTTCCAAGAATACTATTGTAATTTTGATTGAAAAAGGAGTAAATCTGTAAATTAGTGTGAAGGCTTACCACCTTTACAAAGTCTGACTTCCCATCCAGGAGCGTGGAATTCTTCTCCATTTATTTCTTTGTCTATGCCTCATTGTAAAATTCTGAATTTTAACGAATATTGCTTAAGTTTTTTAGTTGGTATTTTAATTTTTTTGGTTCCTTGGTTTAAATGAAAACAATTTTTTTTAAATCTTATTTTCTAACTCATCATTGAACTCTTTAGTGATTCTAAAATAAACTATTGTGGATTTTTCTAAGAGGGAAATCTTAGCATCTGAAAATAATTATAAACTGATTCCTCTTTTCAACTATGTGTACCTCTTATTTATTTTTCCTGTCTTATTGCATTGATTAAAAGTTTGAAAACAAGGTTAAAAAGAGGAGTGAGGGTTGGCAGTTTTATCTTATATCGAGTGTTTCCCAGGTAAGTAGATCGCTAGCTGGTGCTTTCAGATAGTTATCCTTTCTCGTGCTAAATAAGTAAATTTCAATTCCCCGTTTTTTAAAAAAATCTTGAATGACTTCAATTTTATCAAATGTCTTTTGGCATCTTTTACAATGATCATATGGTTTTTCTCCTTTGACCTATTGATGTGATGAATTATGTCAATAGATTCCTTCATATTGAACTATCCCGTGTTCCTGGAATCATCTCTGCTTAGTCATTCTGTGTTATTCTTCAAATACACGGCTGGATTTGATTTGGTAATATTTTATTTAGGAGTTTCGCTTCTATGCTTTTGAGATTGGTCTATAGAGATTTTTTTTGAGAGGAGTGTCTGTGCCAGGTTTTGATTTCAGGGTTTTTCTAACTTTCAAAACTGTAAGCTGATCATCTTGAAATAATTAAGGGCCATTTCCAACATGAACATATTAGGTCCTCAGGATGGTGTGGTGGGAAGAACACAGGACTGGTAATTAGAGGACCAAGGTTCAATTCCTTCCTCTGCCCCATTCGCTCTGTAAGTTTGGACAAATCCTGTTACCTCCCTAAACTTCAGTTTCCTTGTCCTTACATTGGGATTACACCCACTTTCTGCCCTGGCTATCTTGCAGGGTTGCTGCGACAGTCCCGTGAGCTAATGAGGATGGGAACACTTTGCAGAGGAGAGAAACATTTACTGAGTTCACCACAAGGTGCTGTGTGTGGCATTTCACATAAATGTCATCACTGGGAATCCTCACGTGCTCCAGCCACCCCAGGACTCCTCAGAGCCCGCAGCTACAGGCCGTCATCCGACATCACCAGCACGATCCGGGGCATGTGTAGAAATGCGGATTCTCCAGCCTCCACACTGAACCAGAATCTGCATTTCTGTAAGACCCGCAGGGTGGTGTGCACTGGCGTTCAAGTTTGAGAAGCGCCGATGTCTCCCGCATCGTGATGGTGCGGACTCCTCGGTGTTAGAACTGAAACACAAATGTAGCATTTAGAAGCAATTCCAATGATGACGCTCTCGTTCATGTTTCTGATATCCTGGATGAGATGGCTGCACTTTGAGACTATAAACGTTAGTCATTTGGAGCAAATATCATGAATATGCACACTAATTTCCAATCCAAAGTCGACTGTCTTTGGAACCTGAGTAAAACTGACTCATCCGTTGTGAGTTATTTTCTAACAAGTACAAAATTAAAAAGTAGTTTTAGAGCCTGCAGATGTATTCCTCTCCGGGGAGACTCAATCATGCTGCATTCCCATCCGTCAATCTGAAGGAATTTCAGCTGATCCTCTGAGCAACCGCAGACCTTTCATTGGGGTGAGGATTACTGTGTCATTTTCATCACGGAGATTACACTAGCCACTCCTCAAGCTTGTTTTAACTTCCACCAAGAGCAAAGGGCAGCATGTGCGAAGCTTCAGCACACACAGTAATATACGCACATGCATGCACGCACATGCATGCTCACACATGCTTAGAGAACATCTAAGATCACGACAGGAACTGAAACCATGGCAACCAAAAGGTCAACAAGGATTCTCTCCCTGGGAGTTCTGCAGGGATGTGTAATGCAGTCGAGGTAACTGTTTGTAGGTTGTGGCTGGCAGTTGCCATGGAGACTGGCAGTGGGGTGAGGGAAACCCTTCATAGTGACGTAGGCACACTGTTTTATTTCTCTAGATCTTGCATGCAAGCACTTCTTTTCCACCCTGTGTGGGAGGGAAGCACAGGTGTGTCCTTGGTTAAGCTAGGGAAGCAGAGGAGAAAGTGCAATGTAAAAATATTCTTTTTTTTTAAAAAAAATCCTCATCGGAGGATACTTTTCCATTTATCTTCAGACAGAGTGGGAGGAGAGAGAGAGAGAGAGAGAGAGAGAAAGAGAGAGAAACATTGATGTGAGAGAGACACATCGATTGGTTGCCTCCCACACGACCCCAACCAGGGGGGCCGGGGACTGAACTGCGATTAAAGTACGTGCCCTTGACCAGAATTGAATCCGCGACTCTTTGGTCCATGGGCTGACACTCTAACTGCTGAGCCAAACCAGCCAGGGCTAAAAATATTCTTAATCATGGCATTATTCTATGATGGAGAAACTGTTTCTCTTGGTCAGAGTTTAATTTTTTTAAAAAATCTTTACTGATTTGAGAGAGAGGAAGGGAGAGGGAGAGAGAGACAGAAACATCGATGAGAGAGAACATTGATTGGCCGCCTCCTGCACGCCCCCCACTGGGGATCGGGCCCACAACCTGGGCATGTGCCCTGACCGGGAATCGAACCGGCTACTTCTTGGTGCATGGGTTGACACTCAACCACAGAGCCACACTGGCCGGGCCCTTTGTCAGAGTTTAAATGGACATTACAAAAAGTGAATGTCCATACTATCAAGGATGCTGTCATTTTAACCCAAAGTGTAGAACTGCCTGTGAATGTGAAGTGATTTCACTGTTAGAACTTACTTCCCAGTTCAGATGTTGTGTCTGGAAGGCTTTCTCCAACTCCCCAGGGCAGAAATAATTGCTTCCGCGGCAGCACACACTCAGAAATTTGTTTAGAAGCTGATTATAACAATTTGTAAGTTATATTGTAGTTTGGATATAAACTACATCTCCACATAACTAGTTCACCTCCCACTGTCCCCACATGGGACTTCTTCCATGGCCTAATCAAGCTAATATGAGCACTGTGCCTACAATAGTGCCCAATACAAAGCACATCCATGACTGTGTTAGTTAGTTATTGCCGTGTAACAAATTACCAGAACCATAGTGGTATAAAAATATACATTCGTTATCTCACAATAATTATCTCATCTGTCTGGCCCCGAGTTAGCTGATTCCTCTGCTCAGAGTCTCATAAAGCTGCAATCAAGGTATTGGGTGGGCTGCCTTCTCATCTGGCAGCTCAACTGGAGAAGAGTTTGCTTCCAAGATCAAACTACTGGCAGAGTTTGTGTCCTTGTGTCCTGTAGGAGTTGAGGGCCTCAGTTCTCCAGGCTGCCCATAGTCCCCTACCACATGACCCGCTCCATTGGACGTTCACAACGTAACGGCTAACTTCTTCAAGGCCAACCGGAGAGCAAGAGTGACTCCAGAAAGACAGAATTTTATGTAGTGCAATGTAATCACGGGAGTGACACTCATCACCTTTGCCATGTTCTCTTGGTGAGAATCAAGTCACAGATTCTTCTCGCACTCAGGGAGGCAAGTTCACAAGAGTGTGAACACCTGGAGGTGGGATTACTTTAGGGTCTGTCTACCATAATCACCTTTTGCAATTTGTCCAATAATCTGGCCATTCAGGTGCACCAGAAACATGAATACTTCATCTGAGTTTGTGAGGATGGGAAAGGAGACACCTGCCCATCACAGAACTCTGTTATTATTATATTCTGGGTTTTTGTGAGAATTGAGTTTTATCACATACAGTGTTTAGCCATCCTTCATGCTTAGTCTGCATCTCTTATAGAAGGCTTTATTTTATTATATTGGCCATTTTTATATTTAGAAAAACGTTGCAGCCCTGGCCGGTTTGGCTCAATGGTTGGAGCGTTGGCCTGTGGACCGAAGGGTCGTGGGTTTGTTTCTGGTCAAAGGCACGTACCTGGGTTGCAATTTTGATCCCCAGCCCCTGTCCAGGTCATGCAGGAGGCAACCCGTCGATGTGTCTCTCTCATATCGATGTTTCTCTCTCTCTCTCCCCCTCTCCCTCTCCCTTCCACTCTCTCTAAAAATCAGTGGAAAAGGATCCTTGGGTGAGGATTAACCAAAAAAAGAAAGAAAATAAAAACATTGCAAAATGCCCAACTGGAGTTGTAAATGAAACAAGTGTTTCAGAAGAGGTTTAGTTGTTTTTTCCCGATTTTGTACAAAATGACCATGGAAGCTGTAAGAATGTACCTCTGACTTTAAGGGTTACGACCGCTCAAGTCTCCAGCTGCTCTGAAGTTCATCACTGCATTCAGGTCAAAGCAAGACTCCCCACAGGGTGCTCTCAGGAGGGAGGGGTACTGAAGGAGGCCTGTTCCTGCCAGGATGGGGTGCTTTCTCATGGGCCACTTGGCCCCAGGTGTCCCTGCAGTGGCCTGGCCAAACGTTCCTTAGGCCTGAATGGCAGTCTGAGATGCATCTAGTCAGTCTTCTTCTGTTCCTTTCTTCCCACTCTCCTCCCTCAGGGTCAGACCTACATCATGGTCGAGAGTTCTCCCAGCCTCCTCTGACTCCCCTGCCATATTTTTTTCTCAGCTGTTCTTGTAATCCATTTCTGGCACATTTAATCCCATCTCGATGTCTACTTCTCAGATGACCCAGATTAACACAATCACTGTCATTTGCACAAGTCTGCAACATTCTTCAGGGCTATATTTCTAGATAAGGTCCCTCCCTCTCAGCTGACTCCAGGAATGGCAAGGGGGGACTGGGAAGAACACGGACATCAGATCTGGAAGGCCTTGGTGTTATTCTGGATGACCTTGGGCAAGTCACAATCTCTCTGAGGCTCATTGATCTCATCTGTAGAATGGAGATAATGCTACTAATAATACATCTATGGAAGGGTTAAAATGAAATTGTACCTAAAAATGTAATGCCTGGAACAGAATAGGTGATTAAAAGGTATTTTTGTTGATATTTTGCAAGACAGTAAGATAGTGATACTTTTTTACAATTTGAGAGGCTGCATTACCAGGAGATGGGTCTTTTCATAAACCTCATTAGAGATGACAAGGTAATCTCTCAGAGGTACAAGGGATATAGGGAGCACAGGATTTTTTCCCCTGGGCATCTCTATGGATGAGAACATTAAAAAAACCAACTAAGGCCGGCCGAAGTGGCTCAGTTGGTTGAGTGTCATCCTGTGCACCGAAAGGTTTCTGGTTCGATTCCGGTCAGGGCACAAGCCTGGGTTGCGGATTTGATCCTGAAGGGGCATATTTGGAAGGCAACCGATCGATGTTTCTCTCTTTCTCCCTTCCTCTCTCTAAGCATGTCCTCGGGTGAGGATTTTAAAAAAAAGACCAACTAAGTCAACATCTCCTTGTGACATGCCCATCGAAGACTGGGCCAGGATGTGGGTGGACAGAGGGATTTCCAGTCGGGGCATTGGGATGGAGGGCAGAGCCTGGGGAAGTGGGAGGGATGGGGCCTGCTGGCCACTGTCGCCTACTTCAGTCCAGCAGCAGAAATTTCAACAGGGGAGAAGACCATGCTTCTCAGAGGGGCTGACTCCCTTCTCCAGTTGAACCTCTGCTGTACCTTCCGGTGGGATTGATGGCTAGATCCAGTGAGATCTCTGTGGTTTCCTTGAACTCCCCCACCTTTCCCCCTCCCCGTATCTCAGCTCACCCGAACTACCTTCACCGGGAATCAGAGTTCTTCCTTCCACCCTTGGTTATAACCAGCTGAACGTGGAGATGCCTTTGGGGACAGTAGTGACCCCGGTGGCAGACAGTGCACACACGTGTGTGGCAGCTGAAAGTTAGGTTTCGGAAGCGGCTCTGGCTTCCAGTCCTGTGCTCCTCTCCCTGTGTGACCCTGAGCAAGCCACCCGCCCCTCTGGGTCTGATTCTCCTCGTCTGTGAAATGGGGTAACGGTCACTTTCCCTTAGGCTGTGAGGACTTACAGGAGCGGCCATGGGGTGGGCTCAGTGAGCTGGCTCCTTCCTTTCCTTGGGTACAACATGATTTAAAATGGCTTTCCCAGTCGTCCTAACAGTAATCTTGGTCCCTGATAGCAGCATTCAAACACATGCAGGAGGGTTTGCTGGGTTGTCTGCCCACTCTGCGGCCACCGGGTTCTGGATAGTGAGAAACGCAGGCGACTGTGACGGTGAGGAGCAGAACCTGGCCTGAAGACAAACACACCACTCCCGAAAGATCACGTAGGCAGCAAAGAGCCTTTCTATGTATAAACGCTAGGGCCATTCTGCCAGCGTGGGCCAAACAGCTTTTTTAAATGGTCACAGGAAAAAAAAAAATTAAGGGGGAAAGGTAGGCAGAAGCCTTCTGGCTAGAACCTGCCCACCTCCTTCCATCTCTCACTTTGCCTGGAAAGGGACACAAAGTGTTTTTCTGTGGATCCCTCTCCGCAAATGACAGCAGTCCTTGGGGGCGGAGCCAGGGCTGGTGTCTTTACAATGTCCTGTAACCCTCTGCGCAGAGTCACCAGGTGTGAAAACCGGGGCCTCCCTCTGCAGTCGGCCCCTTACTGCATGACTGGGGACAAGCCAGTTCATCTCTTTGAACTTCAGTTTCATTGTCTGTAAAATGGATATAACAAAATAAATCATGACACAGGACTGTGTGAGGCTGAAACAGGATAATGAATGCGTCCGACAGCTTCCTGTAAGTGACTGTGTAGATGTCAGCTACTTACTGGATTACTGTGTCCAGCCACAACCCACCCGAGTTAGAGCCTCCCTAGGGTTGTCGTCGAAAGGCAGTCTTTAAATCAGACAGTCACGAGAATTCAGAACAACTGAGTGCGTCATACAGTGGATGACGAGGAGGAGGAGGAGGAGGAGGAGGACATAAGGAGGAATGAGGAGAGCAATTTGGCTGGCAGTGGACGCTGAGAGCTGGTCTGCGAGCTGCCCTCGCACAGCACAGCCGCTGCGTTTACTTACACCATGCGTTTGCTCCTTTAAAGCAGCTGAGGGAAATGTCGGTGAAGGTAATGGAGGGGGAGGGGGGCCAGGGGAGAGTTGAGACTAAATGTTTATATAACTTTTTTTTTTTATTCCTCACCCGAGGATATTTTTCCATTTATCTTCAGACAGAGTGGGAGGGGGAGAGAGAGAGAGAGAAACATCGACGTGAGAGGGACACATCGACTGGTTGCCTCCCCCACGACCCTGACCAGGGCTGGGGACGAACTGCAACCGATGTACATACCCTTGGCAGGAATCAAACCTGAGACTCATTGGTCCGTGGGCCAGTGCTCTACCACTAAGCCAAACTGGTCAGGGCTTATAATAACTTTTTAAATTTTAGATCCTGGGTTTCTTTGGACCCTCACACCTACTCTTCTGTTCCTTTCCCCATTTTATAAGGAAACTGAAATTCAGAAAGGTTAGTTAACTTGTACAAGGCCACACAGCTGCCCAGGTTGGAGCTGAGATTCCATGCCAGGCCTGACTTGGTGCCCGGAGACGAAACATGTGGCAGGGCTTTGTAAGCAATGTCACCTCACGGAGATGGAGGTCATTACCGCTGCTGCGTTTAAACAAAGGGGGCAGCGGAGGCCCACAGCAGTGCGAGGGTTTGCTGGAGCCCACACGGCTCAGAAGCAAGTGCGGGGTCTGGAGGCTGGGCTTCCCCGTTCTCAGAACAGGGCCTGGTCCGCCCTGGCGGCTGCCTTAACAGTGCTCTGTAGTCCTGCCCCCTTTTCTTTTTAAAAAATTAATAAAAGGCAGCCAAGCTCTGGCTAATGGGCTCATGAGAGATTAGGAAACATACTTGTGAGGCCATCACCAGATTGCTTTCAGCAAAACACATGATCTGGGTAACAAAGGGAATACAGAAATTTCTCTGAATGCCCTTCAACCTGATCAACCCTGATGCTGCTAAACTGTTCCTGAAACTCTCCGGTCCTCCCTCTGAAGCCCCCAGTAAAGCATAATGAAATAAGCTATAAGCATTTGGGGGGTTCTTCAACTCTCTGAAGTGCTTGAGGATGCAATTTGTAGGCAAGATGTTAAGGAATTAAAAAAAAAAAAAAAAAAAGAAGCTGGCCGGTGCCAAGCCGCGTTGTACCAATTTCTCCACGGCCCTGTTGCACGTTAGGTATGCATATGGTCCACACATTTTTCAGAAACATACCCCCAGGTGTCAGGGCCTGTGCTTTAGAGCATATCAACTAAATGTGGAGAGACGGGTGTGCTGAGGAAATGAAAAATAAACCCCCAGCTGCTCCTTAGAACATGGCTGTAATTTGGAAGCTTGGCGCAGGCTGCAGTGTTCTTGTCTCGAGTCCTACAAAGGCGGCCCTGAAAGGTGAGCTCCTCCGGGGCAGAACCGCGGGCCCAGCACGGGGCCCAGCACAGAGCAGGGGGTCAGGGGACTTGAGGCAAATGGACGAATAAGCCAAGGGGGCTAGCAGTGAACTTGGTGCAAGGAGAGAAAAGGCCCTTTAGATGAAACTAATTAGAAGAAGCCACGATCCCTGCCTCACCACCCCCTTAGCCAACTCCTGCCTCAAAACCCACCACCATTTTAAAGGGGCGGCTGCATGCGATCCATGTTCCGCCCTCACATCGATGTTTCCCTTTCTCTCCCTAAAAATCAATAAAAACATTTAGGAAAAAAAGAACTGGCTGCATCTGCGGTGAAGAAAGGGAGGAGGAATGAATCTGGAAGACCTGGGTTGTGACCCGGGGGGTTTGCATGTGAGCCCTTTCCTTCTCTAAGGAGTCGGTGTTGGAGCACCAGAGCAGCTGGGTCCGCATCAGGCACACGGTGCATGCTTCCAGCACCCACGCAGCCCTGCAACGTATCCGTCCCAGTGTTAAAACCTAGCGCTCTCAAGGAGCTCAAAACTGAGTGGCTGTGGGAACTTCGTTATCTTTATTTAATTCTCTAGATAGCCCCTTGGAGGCAGAGATGACTTCTCTCCCTCGGATGATGAGGAAGCCAAGCTTCCAAGAAGGTTCACGGCCAGCCCCAGTTTCACAGCCCCGAGGGCCGGTGCCTCAAGCGCAACTGAGCCTCTGAGGTCCACTCGCAGCTCAGCCTCGCCTCACACGTGTTTTGCTGGGGTTGCTCTCGCTTGTAGAGGAAGAAGCATGGGATGGGGACGCGTGCTTCCTCGTTCATTGTGGTCTCTCTGCGACCGAGGTCTAGCCTGTGGGTAGCTGAGTGCGCAATCTCAGCTCAGATCCACTGTCTCCGCACCCAGTGCTGTTTCCAGTGGGCTTAGCGGTCCATGAGCCGCCCCCAGCTGGGCCTGCACCTGCACCCTGCTCGCTCCAGGTCTTTCTGACTTGGTGTTGATGGCACTGCTCTCCCCTACAGTTTGTTTAGCCCCATGAAATGACTGTCAGCTTTGCGTCAAATAGAGCCCAGCCACTTGTGGCAAGCACGGATTTTGGTGTAGTTCCTGGACTTTTTGGGGACAGGGATGGTGGCGGTGGCGGTGGCGATGGTAGTGGGACATTGTATAGCACAGACTTGGCACGTACTGGATGCTCGGTCAGTGCTTCCCAAACAAACAAAAACTAATCTGAAGCTAGCCTCTTCCAATAGCCCCAATTAAAAAAGTGTTTGTTCTCTTCTTTTTCAAACGGAGGAGCATTCCTAGGGCTCTATTCAGTTCAGTTTTCTCAGTTTTCTCACGGAAGGGGCAGGCAGCTGGTATTACATCCCCTAAAATGTTTCCACGCTGAGGTCATCTCTTCCATTTAATGTAGGATGTGGAGCTTTGGGGTCTCCATCAATCACTGGGAAGGGAGCTGGAGAAAATTTGCATCTCCTTCCAGAAAACCACATTGGCCTCGGGTGCTAGGCCTGCCCCAAGCTGCCTCGGAGTGAGCAGGGGTCGCCTCTGCCCTGGAAGTGTCCCCGGTCGTGAAGAAGGGGGGCCCATCGACTGGGTCATGGATAACACAGCCTGTCTGCCCTGTTCACACCTGGGAGACTTAGTCAGGGGGTGAGTGAGTTCTAGCACGTGTGCAGAGCTCATTGAGTACAAGCAAGGCCCATGTGCCATCACTGGTCAAGTTGAGGTGGAATTGCCTGGTGTGCGTGAGTGAGGATTGGAGGTCAGACGGCCTGGGTTAGAATCCTGGTTCCGCACTTTAAAGCTCTAACACTTTGGGCATGTTAACGTCTCTGTCCTTCAGTTTTCTGGTCCGTGTAATGGGTATAATAATTGCACCTACCACGTAGGGTGTTTTTGAGGATTTAATTAGCTGATACCCAGAAATGGCTCAGATCAGTGCTTGGCACATCATAAACACTTGGTGTATGTATTTATTATCAAATTTTCAAGCTCCACCAAGCCTACCCCTGAATTAGGTCTGATTTACAGAAAGCATACACTTTTTACTGACCCAGCTTTGAGGTGGTCCCTTTCAGGGGTAGGGAACCTTTTTTCTGTCAAGGGCCATTTGGCTATTTAACAGTATTGAAGGGCCATACTAAATTATCAACTTAAAAATTAGCCTGCTGCCCCACTGGTGTGGCTCAGTGGTTGAGCATCGACCCATGCACCAAGAGGTCGCCGGTTCGATTCCTGGTCAGGGCACATGCCCGGGTTGTGGGCCAAATCCCCAGTGGGGGGCGTGCAAGAGGCAAACAATCAATGTCCTCTCTCATTGATGTTTCTCTCTCTGTCTCCCTCTCTCTAAAAAAATCAATAAAGAAAAAAAATTAGCCTGCTATATGAGGCGTGTGATGTCAGCTGGCATTGATTTTGTGGCCTTATGCGGCCCGCGGGCTGGACGTTCCCCACCCTTGCTAAGGGCTGGCAGCAGCTGGTCAAGGCACTTGGAGATGGCTTCCTTATCCATGCAGTGCATCTCGGAAAGACGCCTGCCTCTGTCCATGAATATGGTTGCGTTCTGTGGACCCAAAATAAGTGGTGTTACTGTTATTATTATTATTTTTTCTGCCGTAACTGTCAGGAAAGCTAATGTTACCCACTGCTTATTTTGTGTGCTCCCAAACATCCATGCCGTTCATTTCTTTCAAATGGAATATTTTTACTAGACTAGTACTTCTTAATTTTTTCATGGAACCACTGAAAGCAGCCAAGTACAGTGCCTGAGGGGAATTTGAAGATTCCAGTCTTAAGAATACAGAGCCCATTATATACCTGTGTTTGTTCGACTGTCTGATCAGTGTTTTGAACTGTCAATCTTCAAGCAGAACTGATGTTTCGGGAAGGTGCTCCTCTGAATTTATGGCTCCTTATGAGAGCCCTTAGCGCTACTCATCAATTATTTTTGATTCTTCCCCCTTCCAGGCACGTAGTAGGACTGCATGTTCCTACCTCTGGAGGCTAAGGGTCTGTTAACAGGCGACTTGTGGGAACGATGTTCCAGGACTCTTTATGCTTATTGTCCGCTCCTTTCAACAAGTCTCTGCTATGTGCCCGTTTGCCCCCACTGCTGAGAGAGGCGCCGAACAAGATGGCACCCATGTCGTGGTTCCTGTTCCGGAGGATCTTAGAAGCCACTGGGGAGACGGACTCGAAAGCAGAGGTTCTGATGTGATAGGGTACATGATGAGACACAGAGAGCAAGCGGTGTGCGAAGACGGGGGTGGGTGCTTGTTCTAACACGGTTCACACAGAGCCTCCTGGGGGAAATGACACCTGCGTCGGAACTCGAAGGATGAGTGAATCCGTCCACCCGAGGGAGGTGGGCTCAGCATCCCCAGGAGGCAGGGCAGTGGGACAGCAGGGCGCACGGGTACACGGTGTCACCAGCCGCAGGTGTGGAAGCGTGGGGCAGGAGCTGGTGACGAAGAGTGCAAGCTTGATGCGCTTCTAGTGCTTGGTTATTGATGTACTAGGAAGTATAGGAAGTGTAAAACAAACAGCAGTGAGCTTTCTTTCAGGGCATCTGCAACCTGAGGTTACTCGGGAGGCATTGTAAGCCAGGCACGACGTGATTCTCTACCAGAAGGGGTGGGAGGCCAAGAGGGGCGTCAGGTGTGTCAGGTGCCTTCTGAGTGCCAGGCTCTTGGACAGGGGCTTTGGAGACCTCCTGTCACTCAGTTCCCATAACAGCTGTCTGGGTGCATTATCATTTGTAGATGATGTCACTGAGAGTCACAGACTTTGAGTGACTTGATCGATGTCTCATAGTGAGTTGGAGAGCTAGGACTGTATCCATATATATATGAACACATATATATTTTATATATATGTATACACACACACACATACAATATATGTAATATATATATTTAGACGTTGAGTGTTGTCTAAAAGGAAAGAGGAAAAGAGAGGAAAAGAAAATTGAGCAAGTGACCTTGTGGGTTTTGTGTTTAAGGGCTGAAGTTTTAGAAATTGTTGACTCCCAGCTATTGTTTCACTGTGCTGGAGCTCCACGCGGTGTCTGGGAGTGTCCACATGTCCCTCTGGTCCTAGCGCCTTCTCTTCTTGCTCTGGGCAGCTGCCGCCCACTGGAAGATTCAGCGGAGCAGCGGCCGGCCAGCAGGGACATTTCTAACGCGTTGGAAGAATAAGGAGGAGAATGTGGGCTCTTAGTGTGAAGGGGGCCTCTGGGTAGGACAGATCAGGACTCTGGGCAGATAGATACCTGGCTAAACTTTGATCGAAACCTTTATGCGTGCATACCCTGGCCGAGGCCACAAGCTGCCAAGGTGGACATTTTTGCTGTTAAAAAGAAAAGTCTTCCACTTACGGAAGTCTAAGAGACAATGTTTTTCATTGAGAGAGTATGTCTCCGTGGATCGGCCCCTGGTGAGCCCACACTAATAAATCTACCCTTTGTTCCCAGGATGAAGTTCCAACTTCTTTGCATGGCATCCTGAGCCTTTCCCAACATGAACCCAGCTTCCTTCCCCAGCCTTATCTCCTGCTGTTAGCGATGCCACACCCAGACGGAAACACCTGTCCTCCCCCAAAGGCCGATTCACTGAGCCTGTCGTCATGGAGCCCTCTTCCCGTAACACACCTCCTTTCTCTTTCTTGTCTAGTGACTCCTACTCACTCTTTGAGGTCTTGATTATTTATTTGGCACACATCTAAGAGCAGAACCCTGTGCTGTATGCCTGGGGGACACAGTGACGAATAGGACACCGTCCCTGACCTCAAAGAGACCACAAGTATGACTTTCTCTGCGAAAATGTCTTTAATCCCTCTGGTAATTCCCAAAGCATGCTCTTAGGGTCTCTATTCTACCACCGATTGCAATATGTTGCAGTTCCTTGTGTGTGTGTCTCATTTCCTCATCGTTCTGTGAGGGCAGAGACCACACCTGACTTGTTCATTGTTGCTCATGCTCACAGTACCTAGCTCATGTCTGGATCCCAGTCAATACCTATATTTTAAAATCAATGAATAAATGAATGAGCGAGTGAATGGATAAGTAAATGCAGCTTCTAGGTGCTTAAGTCTGTGGAGCTTTGCCAGTGTATACCTCCCGACGGCGGGTTGGGAGAACGACTTCCCTATTCCATATGGAAGTTCTGTGCGAAGATTTCTGTATCTGTACTTGGCCTCTGAAATCTCTCAGTGGAAGAACAGGTTTTTGACCCAGAGCCAGCAAACCTGACAGAGTCAGGTTGCTTTCTTTAAGAAGATTAATGAACAAGGACTTAAGAGAAGGGATGGGTGGACTGGTTACCAACAAGTAAGAACCAGCCATCAGCTCAACCCTATTTCGGGAACAAACCAAACCGAGATCTTTAAGGTTGAGCTTGGCTTAGTTCAACTAATCCTTCTCCTTCTCTTTGTGGCTTGGCGGCTCCCACACCCACCACTGCCTCTCACTCATCCCTGTGGAATCATGAATCACAAGCGGCAGCACCGCCACGCTCTGTCCTCTGCTGGGTCTGGTGTTTCCTTCACCTGGCTGTCCTATGAGGACAGAGGACCGGGGGTGGAGGGAGAGTCTTAGATAAATAAGTCGTTTTGAGTCTTTCAGAGCGGAGAAAGGTCTGAATGGGCCTCGTGATTCATGGTGGGGGGATGATGCGGAGGAGGGAGGAGGCATGGGTTGGGTGGGAATCCGAGGGGAAGAAAGGGAGGTTGTGCCATCTTATGGGGATGTGTGGGCAAAGGGTGAGCCGCCAGAGTCAGATAAGGAGTGGAAGGTTTGCAGCAGGTGGGGGAGGGACTGCAGGCAGAGTGGGGACACGATAGGTGCGTTTTACCTCTTCTCCTCGGGCAGTTCCTCATCGACTCTTAGCACCCAACCCGAACACCCCTTCCTTGTGAAGCCTCCTCCGACTGGTGTGCCCCAAACTGCTAACATCCTTTGGTCCCCTCCTCCCCCATTTCGTTTCACACACTGGCCTCTCCATGGCCTTCTCTTCTAGACTGTGAGCACCTGTGGGGCTGAGGTCTGGTCCACTTATACTGACCAGCATCTCCTAACCCCACATCGGGTCGTGTGTGCTGGCGCAGTGTCTGCCACACGGTCTGAGCAAGGCACAGGGCATCTGACGTGAGGACCACCTTGGGGAATCCAGTACACGTGGTGAGAAGGTGCTGAAGACACAGTGTGCACCCAGAGCCAGGGAATGTAATAGCATTATTCACTTTGCTGCTTTCCCCTCAGATTCCTGGGTTTCTGCCTTCCCTAATATGAAGATGCATTTTGCTGAAATGACTAAGTTTACAAAATTCCTGCAGGCCCCAAACAAGAAGAGGCATGCCCTTAGGTTTCAAAGGGAAACGCATCTTCTGGAATCCTGGGATTGTGGTTCCCGTTTAGTTGATAGGTTCAGCTGGTTACACGAAACTCCCTTTTCTAACCAGGCTCCCTGACAGAAAAGTGAGCAGTGCCGTCAGACCCAGCGTGCAATGATCGCGCCCCTACTGTACTCCAGACCCTTTAGCTCATGTTATTTCATTTAGAACCAGCCTAGGAGACAGGCAGGTATCAGCCACATAAATTGAGCATATGAGGACACTGCTTGACTCCTTGAGGGGCAGAGGTGAGCTGTGCGGGAACTGTTCTGAGGCCCACCACCCACGTCACAGTCCAGACAGTCAATACAAACTAGAAAGAGCCCTTGTTTGTTGAGAATGTGGGGACAGCAGCTGCTCTGGCTGCCTTCGTAGATGGGCCAACGTCCCTCCTCTGGGACACTGGGGGGCAGTGTGGTCCAATGGTTTGAGCTGGGGATTTGGTATAAGTGGATTTGGATGTGGGTTTGAAAGCTGTGTGGCTTTGAGAGAATTATGCAACCTCTCTGAGCCTCAATGTCTTTGTCCGTAAATAGGGATAACCACTATAATACCCACCTCACTGGGCTGTGTGAGCGTCAGATGAGAAATGGGTGTGGAACATGCTTTGTAAACTGTGAAGAGCCGAATGCATGATTCTAATGTTACTGTAAATGCATAATTGGGGGGAGGTGTCCTAAGGCCCTTGCTGACTAAAAGTCATTGCTTTCCTTGACTCTGGAGTTTCCTCTTGGAGTTTAAATACACCCTACAGGAGACCTCTGCTCAAATAAGCATGTATTCCCTGAGATGGAGGTGGGGAGGGACAGCCCAGGTGTAAACGGGGGTACACTGGACATTTTCATTTTGTCTTGCAACGGGAAAGCATGTTCAGGGTCTGGGACAGGTGTATCTGGCAGGGAGGAGGAATGGAGAGGTACTAAGATTGGATGTTCTGGGAGGCCAGGCGAAGACTAGGGCTCTGGGGATTCCGGCCTCGGGACCTGCACTTTGCTGGAAGGAGAAAGGCAGAAATGAGGTGATCTCTCTTTGGAGGGTGGGTGTGGCCGATCAGAGAATCTTGAGATCTTGAGGTGGGGAGGAGCGTCCTTGGTCTTCTAGTCACCCCATCGTTCCCTTGTGTTCAGTCATTCCAGAGTTTTGCCATGTCCCTTCTACTGTCTTTTGCTTGATAGTTTTTTTGACACTGACCAACTTAAATAAATCTAACCTCATCGGAATCAAAGATATTTGTGAGATTGCCTTATACCATTAAAATAAAATACATCTATTCATGTGCCACCTAAAATCACCCTATAGACCCCCAGTCTGTGCTCTCACTTTGCCGGAAACTTGTGCCCTGGATGAGCCACCCACCTGCAAATGGAGTCTACTCTGCAATACTTTAACAAGCCGTCACCCTGCATCTGTTTGCACTCCTCTAGTGATGGGGAGCTCACTCTTTCTCTTGAGGCAGCAATGCCAGAAAGTTCTCGTGTAGATCATGCCCAAGTTTTCTTACCTGTAATTTTACCATTGGCTTTAACTCTTGGGTCACATAGACTATGTCTATTTTCACATCCCAAGACAGCCATTCAGAAATCTGAAGCCAGCTCCCAGGGATCCCACATTCTAGCCAGGCTGGACACCCCTCAGGTCTATCCCCTGTTCCTGTGGTGACATGGTTTCAAGTGTCCTTGCCATCTTCTGTCACTGCTCTTTGAAAAGACTCTAGTTTTGGGATTATCCCTTAAAATAGAACTTCCTGCGTGGTGTGGTCTGGACAAGCCCGATTGGATGTGACTGTCCCCTCCCTCATTCTAGATATGCTACCACTATTAATGCAGCTTAGAAAACACCAGCTTAATAATGCGCCTACCAAAGGTCAGTAGGTCCTGTGCAGCACGACTGCTTTCATAGCAGTGCAGACGCCTCACTGGGAGGAACCCCACTCCCAGCTGCCCACCCTGAAGCCAGCAGAAGACATGTGTGGGCTCACTGACTGCCATCCTGGGCAGTATTCTTGAAAAGGCTTTTTGATTATACAAGCATCTCATTAAACATATATTGAGCATGCATCTCTAATATATGGATATTTATTTAGTTACAAATTATATAATGGATTCATACACAGAGTGCACACAAACATCAGATTTAAAAGTATGAGCTAAGCCAATCAGAAAATAAAATTCTAATATATTTACCCTCCCTCACCTTATGAGATTGTCTTGCACACCACCCGGGAGTTTTCACCCCCAGGATTCAGAGCAATCAGCTCCCTCCTACTAAAAAAAGCAAATCTCTGTGTGAAAGAATCGGACCCCCAGCTGTGGTCACTCAGTACCATGCTCGAATTCATGGCTTTTGAAACTTCCCAGAAGATGACAGTGACGTGCCTGGGTATGCACGCAGGGGACTCAGAGCGAAGGAAAGGGGCCATCTTTACCCCCTTCCCCACCCTTGTCTTGTTTTCTCAACACATATGCCCCATCTTTCCTTTTCCCCACGGCTGCCTCTGTCTTGCACTCAATATTTGTTGTGCATTTTATCCTAAAAGACCGGAGATGTCTTTGGAATGGTGACGTACCGAAGAGCTCATTGTGATTTCGGACGCCAGAGAAGAGAGGAGAAATCTTAGGCAGAAGATTCCTTCCAACGCAGACATCTCAAGTGATAGACCGGAAGTGATCGGTCCTTGGCATGAGTTCCTGAGAGCGTGGACAGAGTGGGGGTGGACGTCAAGCCGTTCCACGGGGAGAGGCTGGAGCCACTGGAGGGCGTTAACCAGGAGAAGAGGTGTTGGACACGAGTGTAGCCTAAGATGCTTGAAGAGAGTCAGGCAGAAGCAGCCTTAAACCTTTTTCCCGGGGCACTCAGGGGTTGACCAGGGAGGCCTAATGGGCTCGCTCTAAGGAAGACTTTTTAGTGGTCAGAGCTGTCTGAAGATCAGCTGGGCTGTGAGGACCAGGCTGTCCCGTTCCTGGGGGAGTTGAAATGTGGGCGGGGCAAGCAGCTGATGGAAGGCTGTGCAGGCCATTAGGTTAGAAGGCTGCAGTGTCCCTGTGAATCCCAAGACCCTGAGCTTCTAGGACAGGGTGGGATATGATTGGGAGGACTCGTTCCACCTGGTCCCCAGTGACTCTGTCATGGACCTGGCACCCTGCCTGGAATTCTGACATCCTGCTTCTTTCTGTCGTCACGAGGCTGCCCCCTTTTGTGAGGCCAAGGCCTAACAGGGTAGGCTGACCAGAGCACTCTGGCACAACGGAGTCCTGGGTGACCGCCACCTGCCACAGTGGGGGCACACCTCGCTAGGTATGCACAAGCCTTAAAGGGGCACGGCTCCCACATCACCCATTTGCCCTCAGTGGGCTCTCCTATTCCGGACATTTTCCTCATGAGTTTCTTTCCAGAGTTCCCAAGAAAGGTGTGAGATCCGAGAGCACGAGGGCACCTGTTCTCTTTCCTGAAGGCAGGAAGAAGACGTTGACACCATTCCTCGTGGGCCAGTGTCACCTCTTGGGCCGCCTTATATCCCACGGAGCCGAAGTCAAGACAGACTGCTAATTTGGCCTCAGGAATGGCTTGGGGGTCCATTCATCTGCTCTTCAACATGTCTGGCTCAGGCCCTTGTCATCCCTCCCCCATAATGGTGACAAGAGCCTCTTGCTGTTTGGTGTCCTGACCTCTAGGCTCCCTCCTCAGGGTGATCATCCTGAAAGACGATCTGGTCCCATCATTGCCCTGCTGAAGGACTGACTCCATGTCCTCTGCACCCAGGAGGGAACCCGCTGCAATCCCCTGCGATGGGATACATCACTGCTGTGCCCGCTCCACCCAGCGTCCTCAGTGTGCCCGGGGTGCCCCGCCACGGTACTCCAGAAGTTCGCCTATGGGATTTTGCCTTTTCAGAATACCCTCGTTTGCCATTTCTGCTTGGGAAATTCCTAATCCTCCCTTAAGACCTCAAATATCACGTGCTGTGGGCTATCTTCCCCACCCTCTCGGAGGGCTCTCCGGCCTCTGAGTCCTCTGAGCCCGACCACTGCGTTTCAGTTGCTCGGTATGGAGTCCAGCCCTGTGGCTCCCGTGTGTGCTCACCAACGACGTGGACAGAGCCATACTCGTGGTGGCACTTTGTGTGTGCCCAGGAAATCTTAGTCAAATAAATGAACGATCAGATTCCCTAGCCTACAATTCATCAACCTTCTGACCATCCCGTAAAGAGCCTGTTAAAAGCAGCTGAAATGGCCGCCAGTGTCCCCCCAGAGCAGGGGTGTGTAGCGGAGAGCACCGTGTTAGTTTTCCAAGGGCTGCTGCGAGGAGGCATCACACACTGGGTGGCTCAAACAACAGGAACGCATTGCCTCAGAGCTCTGGAGACTCGACGTCCGAGATGAAAGGTGTTGGCAGGGCTGGTTCCTCCCAAGGACAGAGAGAATCTGTTCCATGTCTTTCTCCTAGCTTCCGGTGGTTTTCTGGCGACCTTTGAGTTCCTCGGCTTGCAGAAGCATCACCTTCATCCGTGCCTTCACCTTCACATGGTGTTCTCCCTGTGTGTGTATCTGTGTCCAAACTGCCCCCTTCTATAAGGCTGCTAGTCATGTTGGATTCGGGCCCACCCTTCAATGACCTCATTAAAAAACAATTTTTTTTCTTTATTGATTTTAGAGAGAGGGAAAGGGAGAGGGAGAGAGAGAAAGAGACATCGATGAGCGAGAACATTGATTAGCTGCCTCCTGCATGCCCCCCACTGGGGATTTGGCCCACAAACTGGGCATGTGCCCCGACCGGGAATCGAACCTACAACCTCTTGGTGCATGGGTCAATGCTCAACCACTGAGCCACACAGGCTGGGCTAATGACCTCATTTTAGCTTGATTACCCCTGTAAAGACCCTGTCTCCCAATAAGGACACACTGACGTATTAGGGGTTAGGACTTCAACATACAATTTTTGGGGGACACAATTCAATCCATGACAAGTACCAAGTCCTTGGGAGTATGACTTTGCCTCTCGGAGTGCCGCTTTCCACCCCGCAGAATGGGAGCCTGGAGCAGCCGGATAAACCCCGAGGCCCTCTTTATAATTTGCTCTTTTTCCCTCTGGAGAGCCCAGTGGTAACTTCCCTGTCCTTCCCGTGTCTAACAGTTATTCATTGAGGACTCCCTGTGTGCCAGGCACTTGCCGTGCGTGTTCTACAGGCAGAGTTCCCTCAGATGGCTGGTGCCCTCCCTGCTGAGTGGGACACGGTGAAGTGTCCGTGACGTGTCTGTGGTCGGCATCTTCAATGGAACCTGTGTCATGGATTCGATCTGCCTCATCAGCTATTTGAATATTGGTTTCACAATCTGAAGAATAGACTCGTGGCTGCCAAGTTTAAATCGGAGGCATAATCTGGTTATGAAATCTGTTTGGAAATCCTGTGAGTAAGCTGTTCTTCTCTGTCATTCTCCCGGCCTCCATCTGTGGCGTCAGGGGCTCCAGTGTCGTGGACTGCAAAGGCAGGAACAGCACACACCTCCTACGGGGCGGGTCTGCTTTGCTCATCACTGAGCCTCGTTCCAGCTTTTTCCATTTCATTTTTCAGTTACATTTTACATTCTGTATCATTTTGTATTCATTTCAGGGGTACAGCACAGTGGTTAGACAACCATATACTTTACGAAGTGGTCCCCCAATATTTCGAGTAACCACCTGGCACTATACATAGTTATTACAATATTATTATTACACTATACATAGTTATTACAATTATTATTCCTTATTCTAAATGCACATAACCTAGCCAGGTATCCACAGGGACTGGGCACCTCCTGGGGCAGTAGGTGAGCCAGGTCTCCTGGGGTCATTCTCTGGGGTCTCCCTCTTCCCTCGCTGTGCCCACCAGAACTGTGTTCATTGTTTAAAAAGCTTCTGTGGGGCCAGTGCTCCCCATGTGCTCTGGGCTCAGCGCTAAGAACCTTTGCTTTGTCTCATTTGATCTTTGCTACAGCCATGTGAGGTAGGAACTATTAGTATGACCATTTTATAATGAAAAACAGGCATTGCCAAATCTTAACCAGTTTGCCTGAGGTCTTACAGTGAGTAAGGGCAGAGCAGGGTCTCGAATCCAGATCTGACTGACCCTAAAGTGGGGGCTCGTACCTTCTGCTCTCCTGCTATCTCTTCATGCGTGGATCTGATCATATCACTCTCTTCTTAAAAGCAATCTATAGCTCCCTGTTGCCTCCAGGGAGGGCACTTGCATTGGTGCCTAGAGATCTGAGAACACCCTGACACCAAATGCAACATTTTGTATGTGTGTGTGTGTGAGTGGATCCAGAGTGTGGCCAGATTCTCCAGTGTCCCTGACCTCAAAGGCTAAGAGTGCACCTGCCTTGGAGGGGCCGTCGAGACCCTTCGCCGTCAGATCTCCACATTCCTCACTGGGGTTAGCTTTCGCCACGTCTTCTCTGCACAGGTCTGTTGTTCTGAACGTCTAACAACTTTCTGGAAGGTTCCTTGCACTCTCACACCTCCAGGCCTGCACTGGTGTCCTTGGCTGGTACTGCCTGCTGTCCTCTTCTGCACCAGGGACCATTAGCTCATCCTTCGAGGTCTGGCTGCAATGGCACTTTCCTCAACCTGCCCAGGCAAAATCGTTGCTCCCCTTGCTCAGTGCTCCGTGGGCGTTTCTCCCGCTCTGCGCACAGAACTCATTGCATTGACTGGAGACTGTGCAGGAGGTTGTTGAGCCCTGGAGAGCCCAGGGCCCCCTTCACTCCGTGCTGCCTGATACGGGGTCTGGCCGAGGGAGCATCCAGCAGCTGTCTCTTCAGTGGAGTTTAAAATACATTAAGAGTCATTTAGCCCGGCCAGTGTGGCTCAGTGGATCGAGCATTGTCCCATGGACTGAGAGGTCCCGGTTCGATTCCTGGTCAGGGCACATGCCCGGGTTGCGGGCTTGATCCCCAGTAGGGGGCGTGCAGGAAGCAGCCGATCGATGTTTCTCTCTCTCTCCTTTCCTCTCTCTCTAAAAAATCAATAAAAACATATTTAAAAAGAGTCATTTAACTTTCTCTGACTCTCGTATCTAAGGGACACATTTTTAGAGTCTAACGCCCACCTCATAGGCTACAGGTGTCCCAGTTCTTGCTAGGAAGGCTGGGCAGGGGACAGCACTTCCTGCTGTCCCCCAACCCCAACCCAGGTTCATTTCTAATCTTGCCCTCAGGAAGCTCTCCAGGGAGCCCATCTCTCTTGCTTTTCCTTCTCAGCTTCTCCTGTACTCCTCCAGCAAAAAGATTTGATTTCCTTGGAGGAAGCTCTACTCCACCACCCTCCAGATGGGGACCCAGCTTCTAAAGACACTTAGGGTCCTGTTTGCAGAATTTTTGCAGACATGCAAGTTATGGATGTGCAGAGAGACCCTTTCCTAGCCTCGGGGCAGACTGCAGGCTGTCTGGGGGTTCCTAGGACACAGAGGGCATGGGAAAAAACCCAAGCTAATTGGGGTTTAATCCTTCCTTTATTCATTCAGCAAATATTGAGTGAGTTCCAGGTACCACACTGAGCCCTGGGGAAGCCAGGGTGGATGGGACATTGGCCCTTCTCACGGGGTTCAGACTCAGGAAGGGGAAATAGAAGTGAAAATAAGCAACTGAGTGCATTTTCCTAGGGCAGGGTAGGCAGGGGGCTCTAAAATGACAGAGTGGGAATTGTCCAATTCTCATTCATTCTTTCTGTCATTTTTCATCTGATGCCTATGTTTTGTTCTGGGTTAGCATTCTCACATGTGTGATGTGATATGACTCTACTTACATATCTATCAGGAATCAGTTTGCTTTTAATTCCCACATGGGTTTCTCATCAAAAGTGGCCCCCATTCCCATTGCTCCCCAGAAGAGAATTTAAATTCTGCAAGAGCAAAAATCAAGTTTACTCGGTACTATACACCCAGCATTTAGTAGCAAGTTCATTAAAAGGTAAACGCTCAATGAGCATTTGTTGAATGGATTAATAAAAGGGATGGTGAAGCCGAGATGGTCTATGACATTGGTTCCCAAACTTTAACATGAGAATCACACGAAGAGCTGGTTAAATAGAGATCCCCACCCCTACAGACTCTGAGTTAGTAGGTCTGGGGTAGAGCCTGAGAACTGGCATTTCTAACACGCTCCCAGGTGATGCTGCTGGTCTGAGCCCCCCACTTCCTGCAGCCCTGGCCCACGGGGTAGTCTCTCCTCCCAGAGAGAGACAAGACAGGGCACAGGATGCTGTTCTTAGAGGATTGCCATGGGGTTTGGTCCTGCCCACCTAAGCAGGGCCTGGGCTGTCAGGCAGGATGGGTGCAAGCAGGTGGGGTTCGGTACAGGTGCACGATGACACAGATGAGATGCAGCTGTCAAGCCAGCCAGTGGGAGATGAATGCCTGCCGTCAGCTCACTGAGCGAAACACGGCTATTAAAATCCGTCTGCGCGTGAAACCTTTGTGCCTGTCGTGAGGATCACGGTCTCTTCTTACGCAATCAGCTTCTTCAAGGAAAAGGACCTGCTCTTGGGGCAATTTGGGTTTTTACTTATTCATCATCACTGCCTATTCATGCTGAGTAACTTTTAATTGTCTTTGCAGTTGAGCAAAGAGCCCAGTGCTGGTGACCAAGGTGTGCTCACCGCTCTTGCCAAACTGCTAAAGGCTGCACTGACCCCAGGTGAGGGGCAGCTTTCACCGAGCCCACTGCGCGTCTGGGGGAAGAGGTCTGACCCAGTCCCAGTGAGACGCTGTGGTTTCTTCCCTTTCCACAAACTTCGACTGGGGGTGCACCCAGACTTACTGTCGGCCTCTCGTACATCTGCAGCCCCTGTGGAAAGCGGCCTGCCTTTGGTTTGATGCAGTCAGCAGTGTGGTGAGGGGGGCAGAGCCCTGGGTCTTTGAGGATCCGTGTGGGTGTCGCCTTCCCCATGACGTGGGCTGGTTCAGGTGCCTGGGTCGGCTCTGCACACACAACCCCGGGGCTTCTACCGTGGCCCGCAAGGCGCTCCTGACTGCCAGGCTGTGTGACTGCCTCCTTCACCGGATTTGGAGTCCTGGAGCACAGGGATGTCTCTTGTGTTCTCTTTAGCCGCAGAGCCCAGAACAGGGCCTACTGCACTGTAGCAGCTCACCCGGCTGTCGAGGGCATGCGGGATCATGTAGTCCTCGGTCCCACCTGCTGGGCTGCTTGCTGGTCCTGTGATCGCTCAGAGACTTCTCTGAGCCTCTCTTTCCTTTTCTGAGAAACGAGGAGAAGAGGCAAGCTAAGCACTGGTGCTCCCCGACTGCAGGCTTCCCGTGCGATGTCTCGTTCCGTCCTCGTAACCACCCTGCGCACGGGCATTGGTGCCAACTCTGTTTTCAGTTAAGAACACTGAGGAACAGAGAAGTTAGGGGATTTTCTCAGGTTACCTGATACAGGGTAAGGGAGTCAGGATTCGGGCTGTCTGATTCCAGAGTCTCCAAAATTAGCCACTGCAGTAGTGGTTCTTAACTTGGGGCGATGCAGCCCCACCCCCAAGGGACATTTGGCAGTGTCTGGAGACAATCTGGGGTGTCACAAGTGGCAAGAGGAGGTGCTGTTGGCACCTAGCGGGTGGAGGCCGAGGCTGCCCAGCTCCCACGACCAGTGATCGGGTCCAGATGTCAGCAGCCTCGGTGCAGAAGCGTGCACGGCACTGCCCGCCTCACTGACATCCGGTGCGCGGACAGCCAGGGCCAGAGCAGGCCCGCGGCAGACGGCGCTTCGTCCTCCAAGTTCACGGTTACAGCCCAGAGAGGATGAATCACGCAGTCTCCAGTTTCCTTCAGCAGCCCAAGTTTTTTTCTTAATGGTTCCCGGCTGCTTGGCATCTCTATCTTGGGAGTTCCTGTCTTTGTGAAACGTGCTGACAGTTATCAAGAGTCAGGGCAAAACTCTGCTTGGGAGAAGTCCAACATCGCCGAGATCTGGCAGGTCGAGACATTCCAGGCAGAACGCGCACCTTCACGGGGACCCTCCTGGCCTCTGACCTCGCGGCACACGGGACTCTGGGGATGGCTGGGTTTGAGGCAGTAAGTTCCTCTTTTCCGAGAGGGCCTTGTAGGGCACTTGCCACCATCAGTGAGGCCTCGACACGAATGCCCGCGAGGTTCTGGCCCTTGAAAATGCAGGAGTCCAGGGGAAACATGATACATGACCCGTCGGCCGGAACAGTGGCAACTCTGCATGCCAGGCATGCGGGTGGGGAGCTGGGAGGCTGCGGTTTCACCCTGGCCCACCAGGTGACCTTGGGCAGTGCTTGGAACTGACTTCTCTACGGTCAGCAGGCGGGCCTCCTTCCTGCCTCACTGTCATGGGAGGACCTTTGGGCAAGCTGGCATCAGGGGCCTGTTCACGTATAAAAGAGAACTGGAAACAGGAAGGCGATGGAGACTGGAAGGGTGCGGCCCTGCCTGACAGAGGGCGCGTGGGTTAGCGCGTGGGGTTTGCATCCTTGTACATTCACATTCTTTCATGCTGCAGCAATGTAGAGCGCAGAAGTCAGAGCAGTAAAGGTCTGTTGATTTTTTGTTGGAAGCGTGCTCACAGCCTCGCCTGGCTCTTGTACCCAGTGCGACATTTTCTAGCCACGAACGCGAGGAAGTTTTACTTAAAACACTGGCCAGCAGCAGGCAGCATGAACAGACTCAGGAGAAGCGACGGCAAACCAGCAGCTCCCACACCCGCCCTGGCCTGGGAGCAGAAACGGTTGGCTCCTCGGGGGCCTAAGGAAAAAGTTAATTCCAGTTAGGATGTTACCTGGGATTTATGAGCTGAGGAGAATTTGTTCCTTCTTAAAGCTGACATCATGCATGTGTACCTATCTCCGAACTCATCAAGTTGAAGGTGTTAAATATGTATGGCTTTTTGTACGTCGATCACGCCTTGATAAAGTGGCTGAAACGAAAAGCTGACAGAGGGCTCCAGATGGGAGAGCCCGCTGCCTCCGGGGGTGGACGGTGCGGGTTCACAGGAGGTGCCCGCGCTGCACCCGCCGCGGGGATGTCTAACTCCGGGGACCAGCGTGTGCACCTCTCCGCAGCACGGACGTGGTTCCGAGCTCTGAATGTCACGAATAGCACTGGCACCTTGGCCAGAGGGTCCTGCTGGTATTGCAGGTGCGACTGTCGCCTGCATGCTGCGAATCTGGAAACTTCTTGGCTAAAACCTAAGAGGGCAGTGGAGCCAATGATGACGTCCTTCCATGGGTCTCCTTTTCCGAACCAGGTTGGTCACCTAAATCGGTCCCGAAAAGCCCTGTGTGGTGAGATGGCATCACTCAGAGCACAGCCCTGAAAGGCGCGGAGGCTGACTGAGCGCAAACGACAGGCAGAGGGCACCTGCCCACCCCAGGATCCGCGGGTGAGGGCCGCCCTCCCCTGCTCAGGCGTGCAGGCCGGACCTCACAGCCTAGCTGCGGGGCTGGCGGGCGGAGTGCTGAATGGAAGGGCTGTAGGTGTTCAAAAGGGAGAGGAAGTCCAGGCCCCGCGAACAGAACTCACCTCCTGTTCCAGCAGATGAACTTGACTCTTCACAGGCTGTTGGAGACTGAGGATTCTCACATATTCAGAGTGCTCTCCGTTGGATGCCTCAGGGCACGGTGGTATTTGCTGCAGGTCTCATCGGTGTCCTGAAATAAGATAACAATAAAAATAGTAGCAATGATAACACTCATTGGGTACCAGCACCTTATGAGGGCCTTTATCATCTTTTGAACAAACTGAAATTTTGATATTGTTTGCTCTTTTTTGATGTGAACAAAATGAAGCCTAGGGTAGTTAACTGACTGTAGATGATTAGTTGGTGGTAAAGCTAGAATTAGAAGTCAGGTCTGTATGTCTTCAAAACACACATGCTTTCTGTCCTACTTTGGATGAAACCGGTATAGTTAGGGAAGGGCTCAGCTGTAACCCAGTAGCCCAGATACAAAGTGGATTAAACAATATAGAAGCTTATTTCTCTTGCACATCAAGTCCTGTTGCAGACGGGGGGCCCGGATGGCTGGGCAGCCCTGCGAGGCCATCCAGGAACCCAGATCTCCCCTTCATTGTTGCTCCCTGCCTCCTAGAACGCGCTCATCTGCATAGCTCGTTTCTCGCCAACAGCGTGGCTCTCACCCTTTGGAAGGGAGAAAGAAAGTGATTGGCAGGCAAGTCATTCATTGTGAAGAAAATGACCCGAGTTGTACACGCCACTGGGGAGACAGTCACGTGGGCACCCCTAGCTGCAAAGCAGCCTGGGGACATTCAACAGTGGCTGGTATACACCCCTACCTAAAAGTTAAAGCAACGTTCTCTCTTTAGAAAAAAAAAAAACACGAAACCCTTGAAACTTCCATCTGACAAGGCACCCGGGACCCAGCCCTGCCTCCTCACGGAGCTGGTGCTACCGCTAACGTAGCACCAGGGGCAGTGGCCTGGGCCGAAGGAGTGAGACATTGAGCATTGCTGCTTGCTGATCTCGCCCGGGGGAAGGTCTCAGTAAACCCTGACCTTCGCCAGATTTTTCAGGAGCCGGTCACTGGTCGCTCTCAGCCAACACCTGATTGTCACTCAGTCCCCAGGATCACTCAAAGCTGAGCAGGCTCTGGTTGGAGTTCCCACTGCTCCTGGGAAATTCCTCACTTCATGGATTCTGGGTTAGGATGGCGCTATCAACTTAGGAAATGGTGCTTCGAGTTTTCCAGATGTTTGTTTACTTCGTTCCCTCTGTCTGTTCAGTGAGGACAAAGGCATTAAACCGTTCCAGTATCATCGTCCATGCCTGAGATGAGATATGGGCGCTCTCTAATAACAGCACGACCTGGAACCTCTCCTGTGATTCTGTTCTGGGGACACATATGTACTTGAGGTTGGGGTACCCCACATTCCATCCATACCTCTTCCTTCTGTGCTCTCTTCTCCAGCTGTGCTGTGTGAACAAGACGTCTCTGGTTCCCAGAGACCTGAGCTTGTTTCAGGCCACTTCTTTTCCTATTTCTCCCCTCTTCGTGGGGTCCCCCAACCCTACTGCCCAGAGCGACCTTCGATTCCCACGTACCTCCCTGTGATCGCTAACTGACTTCTCTGTTAAATCTCGTTACGACCTCTCTTTCTCTGTGGGGTACCTCCCTTCACTTCCCGGTCGGATTCAGGGGCTCCTTGCCTATGATTCTGAGAGCCTCAGTACGTCTTTCTGTCTTTGCAGTGCAGTCATCAGAAACTGAGTTTGAGTCGGGGCTTGGCCACTTACTAGCTGAACAACCCGAGCAGGTTTCCTCTTCTTGCCAAATCTCAGCCTGTCAGTGCAGTTTGAACGTCAGGCACCGTCCTGCGGGACCGCTGTGAGGACCAGAGGAGTCACTGCCGGCCAGTTGCTCAGCACAGGGTCTGGAACGGGGGAAACACCCAGAACGTCCGGCTGCCTGCGCTCCGAAAACCTTCCTTGTGTTTGGAGGGTCCCTCAGGATGAGTCCCGGAGGGACCACGTCTACCCTCAAAGCTGAACACCGGTGGCCGCTCCCCCTACACTGAAATGCGGGCTCAGGCTTGGCTCATTAGGTGCCCCAGCCTCGAGTCTATGTCCTGTGTCCCTGCATGACGTGTGTGGCGGGGGTTTGTCCTGTCGAACTTGGCAGCAGCAAGAACAGCCTGTTTTCTACAGGAGCTGTGGAAACAGGACTAGGCACGTGTCCTCACCAGGTCTTCCCTGTGGCGGGGTCCTGGCTGTGGTCCTGTTGTGTGTCCTCTCTCAGTTTCTGCCCATTTTCAGCGTCTGGTTCTCCAAGCTTCCCAGAGATTCTGTGAGCAACACCACCCCCCAATAAATTCCTTTTCTGTTTAAATGAGCGAGTTGTTATCTGCTGCTTACAACCAGGAGCCCGACGAGCAGAGTTAATTTTGACTGTTGCTGATGTCGTTGCCCTGATCACAGTGTCTGTGATCACTGGCTGACCCATCTGTCTCCCCTCCTGCACTGTGAACCTGATCACTGAACAGGCCCCCTTGCCCCCCACCAGTGCCGGGCTCAGAATAGACCTATTGAATGAGGGTATATTTAATGATGGGTGGGAAATGAATGTATGATTGACCTATGTCTTATCTGATTATAGCAAGGGCTCCCCAGGAATAACCATAACCAGGTATATGATGTTTTGCCCTTTATGGTGTGTGGGAATGCATATTTCTTCACTTAATCCTCACAGAAATGCTCATTAATAGGTATTACTCTCCCCGTTTTACAGATGAAGAACCAGAGTCTCAAAGAGGATAAGTGGCTTACAGAAGATGACTCACCCAGGAAATAGCAGAGGTATGTCTCAAACTAGGTCCTAATTTCCAAATACCGAGCTGTGTTTTACTTCTCCTCCCCAGGACTGGTAAACTGTCAAGGAGGGTTATTTATCAAGAGTGCTTTTTAAAATGAGGAAGTTAAATTATTCTTGTAGAAGCACTAATCACATTATCTTGGGCACTTTGCTTGGCAACATAGCAGAAGGATTTGCATATGTCATAGCCCAGGAACTGTGCTTGATGTTTTGGGATTTATCCTGGTCATTAGAAAACCATAGAAGATTGGAGCACACATCATGATTTACAGTGTCGTCGACCAAACCCAACTAATTTTCGGTGGTAATAAACCAAGAAGCCTTGGCCAAGAATCCATGTGAATTTTGTAGGACGCTTCCCCAAGATGTTCTCGAATGGTATTTGTCTCCCTCTCCTACTGGCTCAAACGGCCCCTGGTTTTATTTCTGACATTAGCCGTACCCACGTCTCTGTGTTCCTTGTAGGAAACGTGCGGAATCTGGATCCCATCATGCCTGATAACAATGGGCTTTTATCGCAGTGGAGCTATGGAATTTGCAGGCAGGGACTTCTTCAGAACGCTCTTGATTTTATTCCGTAGCCCCGGGGTGGTGGGCAACCTAAGAGGAGGTGTCAACAGCTGAGAATGTTTTGAAGAGGATCGTCGGGTCAATCGCGCACCCCCAATGTGCACAGTTCCTCGACGTTCATAACTATCCTCAGAACAGGAGGCGTTCACCTTTGGCCTTTACGTGCTTTGTCTTTGGCACAAGAACAAAATGGATGATCTTGTGCAGATTCCATTTTATGTTTTGTTGAGGAAAATATACACTTTTAAATAGCGCAAATGACAATTTTGTTCACTTAGGCATCATTCAGATGTATCTAAATGTACTTCATAGCACCTGTCACCATGAGATGGTATCGTGCTGATGTGTCTGTTTACCGATTTCTCTTCTTTCCCCTCTGTCTACAGCGTGAACTGAGAAAGAGTGGAGCCCTTCTCTTTTCTGTTTAACTGTGTCCGCAGCCCCTGAGAGTCCCTGGCACCCGGCACTGACTCGATACATATTGGTTGAATGAATGAATGAATGAATGAACGAATGAAATAAAGTAAATTATTGGATGGGACTGGGATCTTGATACCCAAACTCACTATTCTGGTAGAGATATATTGAAAGAAATACTGAAAGCACGCTAAGAGAATTATGGAAAGATGATTAAATGAGTGAGATGAATTCCAAATCTTTTATCATCTCCTCAGAGCCGTGTTTCCTTATCTGTAAATTGGGAATAATGGTAGTTAGCTGGCAGGTTTTTGGGGGGATTAAAGTTAACTCGTGTACACCTGTGGGTGGCATGAAGGTTGATGCTCAATGAGTTAACAGTGGAATTAACGGTGGAGGCAAAGGAAGGTGTGAGGATTATCCATCCATAGACTGAACATGACATTTTCATATTGTTTTTATGGAATTCAGACCAGGGGCCCCTGGAAGGCAAGGACTGTCTGTATTTTATTTGCAAAATCCGAGAAGCAATCTGATCGGTTACATGTTTATTAGCAACAGGGTTATGGAAAGCTAGTGTATACCTGGTTTGTTTTTGTTCTGTTGAAACAAATACAGACACACTTTCCTTTCCCCCTCCCCCAACTTCACCCCTGCCCCCCTCCCCCCGCCCCAATCTGAACACCTTCAGTGTCAGCCAGTGGACTCTGGGGGAAAGGAAAACAGGTAGAAGCCAGCTTAAAGGAAGGATGGGAATGTCGCTCCCGGTCCGGTGTCCTGCCTCTCCCCTGGCTTTTATACCTTCTGAGCATCCCAGTTACAAAACTTCAGGTTTAAGCCTAGCCTGTACACGTAAAATTATCAAAAAGGCAATGCTATTGATTATATATTGAAAATGTAAGTTACAAGGACTAGAGAAGCTTCCAGTTGACAGGGTCCAAAGAGGTCTAAGTAGATGGAACTGCTACTTTCCTCAGTTTAACCAATGTTTTTTGAACCCTGTGATGAATGACGTACTTGTCCTGCTGTTCCTCTGTAGCTTGTACCATTTCTGGATACAAATGTGTCTGTGAGTGGCAGCTCACGCAGGAAGAGCGTTCAGGATGGTAGTTCAGGGCATGGCTTCTTTATTTTCCTTCTTTCTTTTCTCTTTTCTTTTCCTTTCCTTTCTTTTCTTTTCTTTCCTAAGGGAATAGCATGTGCAGAAAGCATACAGTATGGAAAATACATGGGCTGTGTGGCTTAAGTCCCAAAGATAGGGAGTCTCTTCCTGCAAACCGTATCATCTAAGGTTGTAGATTGCACTGAGCAAAACAAATGCCATGCTTACAGATTATTTCTCCAAATGATTCAAGAGTAAATTCCAAGTAGTATGCCCAGATGCGAGGGTAAAGCTCTTCTGATGACAGAAGAACATTTAGAAACAGAACAAAGCCAAAAGTATGTTATTGTTAGAATTAGGCAGTTGGTGTAGGTGTGTTTCCCAAAGCGACCTAGTGACTGAGGAATGTTGTAGCATTATCATGCAATAATCTAAGGAGAGAGTTCACATAATTCAAGAGATCGTTGTCGAGTTATTGATACGAGGGTAACACCTGGAGTTGCTCCTGCTTATGAGATAGTTCAGTTGAAAATGCCTGCTGTCAGCATCTTCTGTGCGCAGAGAAGTGCTAAAATGGCACCTACACAACCCACGAGGGAAAGTTTTCTAAAGAGAATGATGGCTGGGAATCTGCGTGATTGGAAGCCATCAGAGACCTTCCGAATATTTCAGCTTGGGGAACCTGCGGAGAGTATCCATTTCAATCCCGTGTCTTACAGATGTGTACACGGATTTCATAGAGCATGGGTTTAAAGCTGGGAAGATTTGGATTCAGATCCTTGACCTCTAAGTCAATGGTACTGTCTCTGCATTCTGAGCTAACTGACAGGCAAGTTAGGTAATTTCTGTAAACCTCTGCTCCTCGTCCCTACTGCCGGGATCAAACAGCGCCGTCCTCTTAGGTCCCATGGAGGGTTAAGTGCAACGCCACCCTTATGTCCGTCGTTGCGCAGTCTGTGCGTCCCGCGCCCCCAGTAAGGGAGATGCTATCTCGTAGGGCTAGCCGGTCCATTTTTAAATCATAGTTTTCATTGTCAGAATTTTTTTGAGCCATAAAAATGCGTACCCCCTTTCACCCAGTATCTGTAAATGGCGATAATGGTATTTTGTCTGAAGAGTGAATGAAAAGCTATCAGCATTAAGAAGTTTGCGGCACTAATGTTTATAATAAGACTGCTTTGGAAATCCATTATAAAGTGAATTATAACCTGTCTATTCTGAGGAATATTATATGTCCATTATACTAAAAACAGTAAAAATCATGAAGGAAGAAGAATAAAACTTGTAATATGTTAGATTTAACACGATGAATCCAAAATTATATTTACATTGTGATTATAAAGATGTAGATATATTATGCATCTGGGCAAGAATTGGTAGGCAAGACAGAAAATGAAAAGGACTTTTTGGTGACTGATGAAATTCTGGGTGTATTTTTAAATTTAAATTTTAGCTACCATCACTTTAGGGTTATTTATGTAGAAAATAGTCACAGAAAATGTATTTTTTTAAATAAATAGGTTTTTAAAAAATCCTCATCTAAGGATATTGTTTTTATTAATTTTTTTGTGGGGGAGGAGAAACATCAATGTGAGAGAGAAACATCGATTGGTTGCCTCCCGTACTTGCCCTGACTGGGAATCGAACCTGCAACCTTTTGGTGTATAGGATGGTGCTCCAAACAACTGAGCCCCACCCAGCTGGGGCTGAAATGTTTTTTTAAAGGAAGAAAATCTTTCTCTCCTCTTTAATAAGGTGACTGAAGCTTCCCCCTCTACCACCCCCAGAGCCAGCCGCCTTACATTTTATGCTCCGCGGGCCATTGCCTAAGTCAGTGCGACCTTAACAAGAGCACTTTGGTCGTTAGAAAATGACCTGAAAGTCGGCGTATGTGGGAGGATCAAGAGAAGAAATTCTCTGTCTTGTGTTTTCTTTGTTCCCGAGTAGAGAATGAAGCAAAGGAAAGCAAGGGCGAGTTAGCCAAGTCCAGTTGTATAGGAGATATGCCTTTGGCCACGAAGCCTTCCCTTCTGCATGGACAGGTTACACTGCAAGGCAGTGACTAGGGTGGTGAGAGACTGCGTCACATGAGGGCTGGTGAAGAACTGGGTCAGTTGACTGCAAAATGCTTGCTGCATAGTTTTGAAGTAGGTCAGGGGAAAGAGAGACTAGACTTGTCCCGCTGAGCCTCTCAACGATGAGTAGAACGTGTCAAGTGACAGGTCAGCTCACCATGAGGAAGAATTTTTAAAATAGTCACAGATGTCCCCAAAGAGGATGGTTCAGCTCAGGAGGTGGTGAACTCACCATTCTTGGAGGTATTGCCAGTGAAGGCTGAAGGCTGTAGTGGGGACAGAGCGTTGGCTGGGGTTGGGGTAAGGAAAATAGGGGATAGTCTTTGAGGTGCCTTACCCGTGAGATTCTGGGACTCTTCCTGGATCTGTTCCTCCTTGGTGACAGCAGATCTTAGGGATCCACCCTCTCCTTTCTTGTCGCCCACCCTGAGGCACTCAAGGGAATTACTCCCTGTCACCATTTCCAAAGTGGGGAAGTGAATGACCACTTAGCTGACTCAGTTTACTGTAGGGATTAATAAAGATCAGCAAAGAATTGTCAAGAGATTAAATTTCCCTAAGGATAAAACATTATCATTTGGCTGCCATTTAGGTGAATCATTTTAGGAGGAAGAGCTACGGATGACAAAATACTCTGACTCAGTGTAAATAATACTTCTTTTGCAAACACATTCATTCCTAAAATATTTATCGAGACCATATAAACACTAGAAATTTTCTCTAATTTACGTGGCATACATATATGACACCGTATAATGCATAAAATTAATTTAAGGACAATTGTCTCCCCTCCCCCCAAATCTTCCTGATTTAATCAGAATTATTTAAAATCTCTTCTTATTCTTGTTTCCCCATCTCATCTCCAATTCATAGTCCATTTAGTATTTGACTTTAGGCTGTAGCCTAAAGTTCTTGGATATGTTCAGCAAATTGGAAAAGGATATTAAAAGTGATTTTGCTTTTCACTAAATAAACGGTAACTAATGATTTCCCCTCCTTTCCAGATTATGCTAGTTTATGCACCTCGTTTGCAAGTAAGAGGCCATGACACAAATACCAGAAGACTCGCAAAGACAGGAAGAAGGTAGATGCTCACCCTGGAGTTCACAGCGAGGCAGCTTTTTCTCAGGAAGCAGCCTTGCAGCGGGGTTTGCTGTGTGACAGGTGGGGCTTCAAGGTGACAGAGGCCAGGAGCTCCTGCTTCCTTCTGAAAGCAGGGAGGTCTTCATGGGGCTCCCTGTTGGAGAGGAAGTGTGTTTTCTACTAGGTGGAGATTTGCACAGATTCAAAGAACAAGGAGGAGAGAGCAGGACTGAGCTGAGTAATAGAGTCTGCAGACTGACAGGCCTCTTCGGCGGTGACTTGCCGAGGTGGTTGACGGTGAGGAGGGGTCAGCCTTGAATGCAGGTGTGATGAGGTGCATTGTCTATAGAAAATTTAAAAACAATATTAAAAATAACTAAGAGTCCGTTTGTATTTTTTTTTTAAATCACGTGCGACCTCAATTCTCAACAGTGTCAGTCATACGATACACCTTGAGAAGATCTTTTGTTCTATGTTTTAAATGATTCCTAGGGCAGCTATTACTAATACACAGGTAGGCTTCACGGTAACACATTTTTATCTTTCATCCTTTAATGAGTATTGTCTTCTAAGGGAAGTTAAATCAGAAAACTCCACGTTTCACAGATGGTGCCCCGCACAGTTGGACTTGGCTCCTCGTGTTGGTTTTGAGGGTAAGTTCACAGATTTGGACTCTTTCCTTCTCATTTCATGTGTGCTTCTTGTCTCCAGTTCGTGTACCCCACCTGTTCCTGTGTTTGAGCTGAAGAGTTGACATAAACGAGATAGCACATTGATTACGAATACAAAGAAACGGAATTTAAGTTAAATCATTCTGTTAGTCTGTATGACCACTTAGTGGTTTTATTTGTGCTTAAAATGTAAAACAGTGAGACCACATTTGAACTGTGAGGTGTAACTTTTTGTTTTTAGTGAGTACAAGTTGTAGTGCGTGTGAAGCGTTCTACTGACCTGAATGATATGTTTAAAATGGGCATTTATTCTTCTTTGAATTAATTGTTTTAAAAGTGAAGAATAAAGGAAATAATGATTATTATATGGTAATTACTGAAAATAATCCTGTTGTATAGAAGTGAAAATTTAAAAAAAAAATGGTATTTTGGATGTGAGATTTTCTAGTTTGACCACTGGTCCTTGGAACTGAGCAGCCTTGTGAGGTCAAATCCCCCGAGTTACAGATCGTTCTAAACCTTAGCTTGCTCAGGGATGAAGTCAGTCCCTCCTTCGTAGTCATTGTGAGAGTAAATGAGATGATGCGTATGCCTACCTACTGCAATATCAGGGACGTAGTAAATGCTCGAGAAATGACAGTTTAGTAGTGACACTAGACATAGTTCTTGAATTTTTTGAAATGCATTGCAGACGGGTTTTGAATATTAAAGAGATCCAAGCTGATATTCAAACAATCAGAGACACTGAGAATTCTCTGGAAATAGTCTACCGTCCTTGTTATAAGGAAGTAATAGTCTCATTCATTCATTCATTTAAAAAACATTTTCTGGGGGTGGAGGGCACCATTTCAAGTGTTATGCTGATTCACACACACACACACACACACACACACACACACACGTCTATTGTTTGGGAGAAACAGGTGACTGCTCTATTAAGCGTGTAGGGGACTACATGCTATCAGTATGTATATATTTATATATATATTTATTTATATATGTGTGTGTGTGTGTGTATCAATGAGCAAATAAGACAGACAAGGTCTTTATTCTCAAGGAGCCGACTAGCAGACTTTTAGTGGGATTAAAAGCCCCTTTAGGTACCACTGCTTGAATGTATAGACCCAAACTCCCTGTATGGACAGCATTTTGGTGCCCAGAGTAAGCGGGGACACGTGGAACCCCAGAGCAGCAGTGTGGTTAATTGAAAGAGCACGCACTGTGCAGTCAGACTGGGTGGAATTCCAGCTCTTCTGTGCATGAGCTGTGTGACCTTGGGCAGGTCATTCCCCCTCTCTAAAATGGCGACAGCAATGTCTGCCTCACAGGGTTTTAGTGAGACATGAATGCGAAAACAAGGATAAAGAACATAGTATTGCCCCTGGCACTTAGGGGGCACTCAGCAGATGTCAGTCCCCCTTCTATTCCCGCTTCCCAGATTGCACCTGGATGGAACCTAGCTCTGTCGAGCGCATCATTCTTTATACATTCATATACACATATGAACACATCACATTTGGGAGTATCACAGCCAGGACACAGACTGATGCTTAAGGCAAATTACTCAGGGTTGACATTGGCTGTTTGTCCTGTTAGTGAGGGTATACTTGGAGGCATGCCTACCGATAGCATGTAGTCCCCTCCACGTGTACAGAGCAGCCACCCATTGCTCCCAAACAATAGACCTGTGCACTTACCAACCTAATGTCTGGACGAAGTACCTGCTGGCTTCTGACCACGTACACATGTGGACTTCTTAGGCCAGGTCAATGAATCACATGAGGAGGAGATCAGCTTTCAATACTGTTGGCCATTGTTCTATTCTTCACCAGCGTATGGAGAAAATTAGGAAAAACAAACTAAGAGTTTTTGTTTTTATTGACTTTTTCTTAAACTTTCACTCCACGGAAAGGAATTGCTTATGGGAGAAAATCTGTGTACCATATAGACAAAAGCTCCTATAGAATCTGAGGGAGGAGATGGTTTTCAGTGGGGTGAGCGATGTATCCCACTGCCCCATTTTTACAGACGTGGCATGGTCATAATGTGTCATTGCATTGGATGAGATGGGCATATGCTCCCTATGTCCCCTGACAGAGAGAATAACAATATGCTGACCTCATCATGATTTTTATTGTTTCAAACTCAGACTAATACTTCAACAGACACACCGATGCTGTCATCTAATGGCTGCCAGAAAGAGGTCGCAAGAGCAGCTACTCCAAAACCAGTTTCCTGAATTTGGGCAAAAGTCCTCTAACTGTTCTCACACCGTTGTCATCTTATCTGTTGACCTTCGCTTACATTCTGCAGCTAGTTTCCTTTAGAGGGCTGACAAGGAAATGACGCTTCTTCACATCTGAGGTGATTTGGAGGCTCAGTTGATTCCTTTATGGTCCTAGTGGGCATTTAGGAACAACGGCTTTAAACTTTCTCCTGGCTAAAATGAGCTTAGCCATGCACGTGACACAGAACTTCGGCGTCTTCATCCTTCATTGTCTGTGCACTGGACAGAACACCTGCGTGGAGAACACTTGAACCTGTATTAGGTGTCGAACTTTATTTACCTCTGGCTAGTAGTGGGTTGGCCTTTAATCCAAGACTAATTGTATTTATGAAGATGTCAATTCCCTGTGGCAGATTCTTACAGTTTCCTTTACCCACTGTTCCGTTCTTCCTGGAAGTAATATAATCTTGAGTTTTAGGTCGATATGAGGCTGCCAGGTAGAGATTCCACTCCCCAGTCTTTCTTGCAGATGGGTGTGTCCATATGACTAAATTTTGGGCAGTGTGATGCAAACAGAACGGATATATACGACTTTCAGATCACCATTTTTACAAGGAAGCTGTTTGCCTTTCATTTTCTTTATTTCTTCCTTTGGCTGTAAAATGGAGACAAGCAGAGCAGCTGGCTGGACTCAGAGGAAGCTGCCTGTTGAGGACGCAGGGCTGGCTGCCAGCCTGGGTCCCTAGATGACCTTGTGGCACAGAGTTGCCCCCCCTGCCTTGAACAACCCTCCTACACCTGGGCTGTTACAGGAGCAGAAATAAACTTTCGTTTTATCTAGGTCCCTGTATTTTGGGGTCTCTTTGTTACAGCAGCTTACCCTGCCCTTGAGCATCTGACTGAGAAATCATATGGAGCTCTGCATAATTCCACAGTGCTGACTGTGTTCCAGTGCTTGTTGCTTTCAACTCACTAGTACTTAATCCCTATTAGAAGTTTTTGTGTGAGAAGTAACATTCACAGATCCCAGCACGCGAAGGGTGTGCTTGCTGTTCAAGGATTCCTCCAGAATCTCCAGATGTCCTTTTTGGATTAAGACAGAGCATCAGAGGTTCACACACCTGGGCTGTCTTGACTTGGCTCCTGGGAGGATTGCTCCGTGGATCTAAGCCTTGGCCTGGTGCCATCAGCCCACACGGAGGAATGCTCGCAGACGTCCCTGGGAGCCGCACTGTGGCACGTCCCAGAGGATGTGATTGAGGATGTGGTTTGCTACCCTTGTGAGGGCCCAAGGGAGGAGTTCTTTCAGATCTCGTACCAGGAATAGTCGTGCTTCTCCTGACAACTGGCTTGTTTTGTTTTTGTGGACACTCTAAATTGTGTAACTGTCTGTGTCCTTCAAAGCCACCTCAAATCCTTTGGGAACAAGACAGGGTATAAAATAAAGCTATTCGGAGTCAAGACCAAGCTCCCTATTTAACTCATTATATTGTTTTTGAAAATGTCACTTCATTTGGCTTTACTTTCTTTGCTTGTGAGCTAGAGATAATGAGCGCTTCCTGTGAATAGAGTGTGAATTATTACAAAGCACGGAGAGTTTCCTCAACACAAGTCCTTATGGAAACTAACAGTAATATTTAATTTCTATAACTCTGCTAGTTTGTAATCCCTACTTTCCTTATATCCTTCCTGAAATTCGCTTGTTCATTCATTTATTCTGCACATTCGAGGGCATACCGGGGCACCAGACACCCTGGAAGGATGCACTGTAATAAGCCTGGGTCCTTGCTCTCAAGTAGCATGAGTTGTTGAAGATGTACTTTCCACTGAAATCAAGATTTAAATCACCAACAAATGAATGAATACACAAGTACTTGCATTATAAAATTCTGAGGTTGCCGTGAAGAAAAGGAGCGGAGGACAGTGGGAGAGAATGATAGCTCTGGAGCGAGGGTGGAAGGCACTTCTAAGAGGGCAACATTCAAGCAAAGTCTTGGAGAATGAAAGGGACCAACTCTGCTAGAGCTGAGGACATAAGTCTGAAGGCATGAAAGGGTTTGGCATAGAAATGGCTCTTTGCTCACCTATATAAAGGGGGAAGTACCTACCATCTTGAGTTGTTGTAAGGGTTAAATGAAGAATCGGACAAGTGCAAAATGCTTCCACAGTGCCTGCTGAATAAATTGTAGGTGCTTTTATTGTTCATAATAGGAAAGTAATAATCAAAAGGAAAAGCAAATTCAAAGTTCCCCACCCCCCCAAACACTAAGCATGGAAGACTAGGAAATGGAAAAGCTACTGGATTTAAAAAAAAAAAAAAAAAAAAAAAAAGAGGTAATTAATCTTGGCCCAGTCACTTAACTCATTTCTTCATCCAAAGAGTGGGAACTCCAATTTTCCTTTTGTGTAATTTATTGGATATTTATAAGGAATAGATGTGATTACAGATGCAAAAAGTCTTTGAAAACTGAGTGTTTTCTTTTGTGTTTTATTTACAATATTAGTCTGACTCCTCTAAGAAAGAGATGTGAAGGGTTTGATTAGGGGAAGTACGTGTGAGAGAAAACGGGATGGGAGCTGGAGAAGCTAGCAGAGCTGGCAGACCTCCATGGAGTCTGACTTGAGGGAAGGACAGAGGTAGGGACACTGGGTGGAAGCCATTGTTTGAAGGTTTGGCAAGGGGAGACAACCTTGAACCAAAGCCAGCCAACAGAGGATTCTTGCATGACCCATCTTTCAGAAATGGAGCACCCATGCTATCTCTGCCGAGCTTAGTAACTAGCTGGGAAGAACTCATGGGAAGTTTGGCCTTAGCCTGAAGAAGTGATGAATTTCAGAGCAGTATCTGGGTCCACTGGTTGATTTTACTCTTTGTAGTTGGCATAGTCTCATGACCACAACATTTATCATATGAAGAATCTATTTTCCTAACAGTATACTTTCTGCAACCAAACTATTGATTCTGATTCTCCTTGATGTGTAGGAGAACTCTTCCCAGAGTGTCCAATGCAGTCGTTCTTCCAGTGAAGGTCAACAGAGAGCGTGCAGTGCTCTGACAATGAGCCAAAGGGAATTGTGAGCATGAACCCTGCTTTTGATCACAAGTGGATCTGTTTTTTGAGGAGACATTGGTTTATAACATTATATACATCTCAGGTGTACTACATTCTAATTTGATATATGTATACACTATAGTGTGCTCCTCACCAAAAGTCTAGTTTCCTCTGTTACCAGTTAACCCCCTTTACCCATTTTGCCCTCCCCTTTAGTAACTACCAGTCTATTGTCTGTATCTATGAGTTTGTCTTTAATTGGTTTATTTTATTGTTCTATATTCCACATGAGAGAAATAATATAGTTTTTGTCCTCTGTTGGACTTACATAGCATAATACCCTCAAGATCCATCTATGTTGGTTACAAATGACAAGATTTCATCCTTTCATGGCAGAATAGTATTCTGTTATATGTAGATACCACATCTTCTTTTATCATTTCATCTGCTGATGGACACATAAGTGGATCCTTGAAAGAACTAATGCGGATGGAGTTAGTATTCTCCCTTAGAGCTGGAATCTTTTAGTTCTTGGTACAAAAGAGAATTTATTAATAATGACAGTTGCACCCACTGACTTTTTATTTTTTTTTTATTTTAAAATATGTTTTTATTGATATTTTAGAGAGAGAGGAAGGGAGAGAGATAGAAACATTGATGTGAGAGAGAAACATTGATCGTCTGCCTCCTGCATACCCCACACCGGGGATCAAGCCTGAAACCCAGGCATGTGCCCTGACTGGGAGTTGAACCTGGACCTCTCAGTCCATGGGACAATGCTCAATCCACTGAGCCACACTGGCCAGGAGCATCCACTGACTTTTTATTTTAATTTTATTTATTTAGTCCTCACCTGAGGATATTTTCCCATTGATTTTCAGATGTGGGGGGGTAGAGAGAGAGAAACATGTGAGAGGGACACATCAGTTGGTTGCCTCCTGCACGATCCCAACCAGGGCTGGGGATCGAGATCGAATCATAACCGAGGTACGTGCCCTTGACGGGAATGAAACCTGCGACTCTTTGGTCTGTGGGCTGACGCTCTAACCACTTAGCAAAACTGGCCAGGGCCCCACTGACTTTTTGAAGAGAAATGAAAAGCACTCACTAAATACTTCACATTTTATACACCTTCATATATGTTTTCTCATGAGAGTGCCACACAATTCTTGAGGAGTAAGAACTCCCATTGTAGAGGGACCCAAGTGAGCATCAGAACGATTAAACAATGTGTCTCAGTTACAGGGCTCATGCATGACTAAGTGGGGACTTGAACCCGTGCCCCGACATTGCCAGCTTTTGTCACCGCAGCCCAGTGTTTGCAAGCACCTCAAATTTTATGAAAAATAAATATCCCGAATCTTTCTTATCATTGCTCCCAGTTTGAATGTGCTCATTTTATAAATAATGGAAAAAATCTGGAGAGGCTCTGGAGAAAAGCAGGGAGCATTTTTAACCGGGCCCTCAGAGGAGTGTTGAAGGGACCCGGAGTCACTCTCTTTGGGAAAGAGAGAGCGGAGGGTTGACTTCATTGCTCGCTTTACGGCTGGAAGGGTTATCGTGAGGTAGAGATGGACACCTTGCTCTCCATCCCCAGAAACATCAGGACGTCAGGAAACAGAGCTTAACATGAGGCAGAAGAAAGTCCTGAGTTGTCAGGGTAATTAAACAAATATACCACCAAAACCATGGCAAAGGCTTGACTAGATTCACAGGTAAGAGTGGGTACAACTGCCTGGCTGGGCTCCTACCTGACCTCGGTACCATGTGGGAGCTGTAATTCTTTGACTTCTGAGTCTACTTGTTAGCATCATAATGTGATGACTTGAATCCTGTGAGAGGCATGACATAGCTCAGTCACTCCTTATGCCAGTGACAAAAAAAGCTACTGTCGTTTTGTCTGTTTTTTCATGCAACAAATATTTATTGAGTGCCTACTACTCTCCAGGTACTAATCTGAGCGCTAAGGAGCTATGTAGTGGAGAGCAGACAAGGTCCCTGGCTTTATGGTTCTTATATGTTAGTGGGTGGAGGCAGACAATGAACAAATAAACAAGTGAACAACACATTCAGATAGTGATAAGTGCCGTGGAAACAATAAAGCTCTGTACCGTGATGGAGAGAGACTCCGTGGTCTGGGAAAGTCTCTCTGAAGAGGCGCCATTTGATCCTTGGAAAGGAGTTCTCAACCCTGCAAAGATTCAGAGGAAGAGCGCTTGAGGCATAGGGAGCATCAGTGTAAGGTAGCCTCCGGGCTGAGCCTCGAAGGTAGAGATCTAGCAGAGGGAACACAGCCGGGAGAGGAAAACCGAGCGGGAAGGCGTATTGATTGATGCTTGTGAAGCACTTCCTGGGAATGGTGACCCGTGCAGTTTGCCGGGACGTGGAGTTGGTACAGAGCCGTGGTTCTCAAACTTGAGCTTGCTTCAGAATCCCCAGGAGGTCTTGTTAAAACCCAGATTGCCGGGCCTCACCCAGAGTCAGTGATTCCATTAGTCTGCTGTGAGGCCTGAACATCTGCATTTCTAGTAAGTTCCCAGGTGATGCTGATGCTGCTTGTCCAGGGGATTATGCTTTGAGAAGCACTGGAAAGATCAATTACCATTTTGTGTCCAATTAACTTCCCAATATTAATAAGAAAAGCTCACATTTGCCAAGCCATTACTGCATGTCAGTTACTGCATGGACTCTCTTATGGAATCCATACAACAGACCCGTGAAATAGGAATTATCCCTTTTTACAGCTGTGGCTATCAGCACAGAGAGATAGAAAATAAAGTAATACAACTCATAAAGCTTCTTCACAAAGGAAGGCAGTGGCAGGACTGGGGATGGGGCGGTGGTGAATCATGACCTTGGGATTCCAGAGGTCCTCACCACCGCACTGTGATTCAACTACGAAACCAGAGCCACGGAGAGGCAGCAGCTGGCTGCGGATGAATCAGCGTGGAATGAAGGGATCTCACGGAAAACGCAGCACGCGCGTGTTGGATCCCATTGGTTCCCTGCTCAGCGCGCCTTCCCTGTTGCTCTCTCCTAAGAGAACCCGGCTTGGTTCAGGTCCCTTTCACCTTCCCAGCTGTAAGTGAAACTTAGTTGCTCTGAGTCTAGGTCAGCACACAGCATTTTCCTGTAACTGGTCCTGGTTCTGGGTAGACTGTGTTCTGAATTGGTCACACCAGACTAAGCCTTGGACTGCACGGTTGGGAGGGCAACCTTCTCCTTCTCTTTCCTCGGGCGTGAGCATGGAGATGAGTTCCCCTGGTTGCTGTTGGCAGCCAGTGTTCAACCGTGAAACAGGCAGCTCTGCAGAGAGCTGATAAACCGGCACAGAGCGGGAAGATGGGAGAAACTCTTGATGGCATCATCGAGCTAAGAAACCCCGAAGCCCGCTTGACTTCTGGACTCTGTTAGTGAAATGACCAATCTCCCTGTCACTTGAGCCGATTTGAGTCTGGGTAACGGGCGGCTGAGAGGTTCCGAGCTGACAGAACAAGCTCTACAAGAGGAAGGAGAATGTTGCAAACTTCAACATCACAGCGAGGAGTAAATGTTCCACGTTTGTAGGGTGTGGGGGGACATAATGGAGGCCACTGAATCTGGGATGCTGTCTGGAAAGAGGAGCCATGGGGAGAGGGAAGGGGGAGGTGGTGGAGACTCCCCTTATTGGCCACGGTCTCCCACACCCTCGGGAATGCTCAGTGAATTCGAACAGCTTTAAAGCAAAGTTCCCTCCACACGTCTCTGTCTGTTTATTCGTTCCCTCTTCAAGTCCTTTATCCTGGTCTCTGTGTCCCTTCTCGAACCGAGGGTGGAATCATACTTCAGGGTTCTGGGTGATGAAAGCATTTCGGCCAAAGCAGTTCGGTGAGGAAGAACTGCCCACACAATGCTGTGGCTAGAATGATGATTTGATAAAAACGAAAATTTTACAATCGCTGTTTTTCTCAAATAAGTCTAATTGGTGCACAGTGAGGGTGCTTTTGTACTTCCTGTGTTTCCCTGTTTGTGACAAAGAAAAGCTGAAGGAACCGTATGTCTGATAACAGGTGATTCACTAGAAAAACGAAGTAACCAGTAATAGAGGGTTAGTTGGAAGAACTTAAGTGGCAAAAAGGAGATGAGTTGAAATAAATTAAATGTCCTCTATACTGTCCCCAAAAATAAAATTATATCCAAGAATGATAAGCATAATTGAATGAGAAAGGATTATAAAAAATTCAAGAGGGAAAAAAGAATTTCCAAACACAAAAAATTCCAAATTCTGGATCCTCTTCTTTTAAACTGTTATTTGTGTTTATTAATACTTACTACAGAAAGAGCAGAAATACAAACAGGTAAAAAAACCCCAGCATAATCTCACCTCCCACTTGCTCAGGAGTATACGGCCAGCATTTCATTTATTTCCTTCTGGATTTTGAATGCAGAGGTAATTGTTGTATGTCTTTACCTGGATATAATATACATGTTTATTTTTATTTTTTTATTTTTTATCCTCACCTGAGGACATTTTTGCATTTATCTTCAGATAGAGTGGGAGGGAGGGAGGGAGGGAGGAAGAGAGGGAGAGAAACATTGACGTGAGAGAGACACATTGACTGGCTGCCACCCACATGACCCCAGCCAGGGCAGGGGACAAACTGCAACTGAGGTACGTGCCCTTAGCGGGAACTGAACCCAGGACTCCTCGGTCCACGGACCAATGCTCTAACCGCTGAGCCAAACCGTCCAGGGCCATGTTTATATGTTAGTGTTTTTCTAAGTAAATTTATACTATTTTTGGTATTAAACAAAATGTAACTCAAGTGGTAATTCTTTGTGTCCCATCACACTGGCCATTGAAGTGACTCCAAAATGTCTCTCTTGACATCATGGAAGGAAAGGAGTGATACTGAACGTAAAATATATTAATAAATAGAGCAGGAAAATATTTGCGAACCTGTGAAACATTTCAAAAACAGATACATTTGTTTAAAGACACTTACAATGTTTGCCAAACTGTCGCATTGTGCATTCAGATGAACAATACTTAGAGAAATCAGTGATTGCAGATATTTACTTTTTTTTTTTAAGTTTTATTTTTCAATTACACTTGGCATTCAAGATGACTTGATCTTAGTTTCCGGTGTACAGCGTAATGGTTAGGCAGTCGTATAACTTACGAAGTGATCCCCTCGATAACTCTGGCACCCACCTGGCACCATACATAGTTATTACAACAGTTCTGACTGTATTCCTTATCTGTACTTTACAGGGGATATTTACTTTTGGAAATGATTGTGATTACTTTTTTGATCATCCCATAGCTGGGGGAGTTGTTAGGCTGAACCAGAAGTGACACGGTGTTCAATCTGTGAGCACTAGGTTGACTAAATTGTCCTCATTTACTCGGAACTGTTTGGTTTTGAAACTAAAAGTCCCATAGAAAACCAGGGACTTCTTCAGTCCTGGGCAAAGCAGGGCAGTTGGCCACCCTATTAGACCTCTTTCCCCCCAAAGCTGGGAAGGAATGTAACTCTTTTCAAAATAGTAAAGGCATTTTGAAGAGCTGTCTGTGGGTTTAGAAGGTAGCTGGAGTAAAAAACATTTTTGCGGTGTCTCCTGTATTTGCCAGGGTGAGTGCGACAGCGAACGGGAAAAAGAAACATTCAGGACTAATTTAAATGTTGAACTTTGGGTGACTCAGGTAGAGCAGCACATGCCCAGCCTTTTGGGTTACCATACTGCCCCATCCCCCCTTCTCTCCTCCTTTGGAGCGCATCTACCCACTTGGGGATCTGGAGATTTCCAGAGCCACCCTATGAGGCGAGGAGCTCAGAAATCACCCAGAAGTAGACGAGGACAGTTGACGGGAGAGGAAAACAGTTTAAGATCTCCCAAGGAAGCGAGACATGGGAAAAGGAGATCTGAGATGATAGGTTCAATGGGATGAATGATGTCTCCACTCCCTGGCACAAAGGAGAGGTTAATACAATTAAGAACACATCATGCTTAGACGAGGACAGTTGAGTGGCGAGGAAAACAATCTAAGATCTCCCAAGGAAGTGAGACATGGGAAAAGGAGATCTGAGATGATAGGTTCAATAGGATGAATGATGTCTCCACTCCCCGGTGCAAAGGAGAGGTTAATACAATTAAGAACACAGCGTACTGTTCAAAGCCAGAACATGAGCTGAAGGAGGACAATAAAGAATAGTTTCCATGTAAAAACCGGAAAGGAAAAACAAAACAAAACAGAAACAAAACCAAAGAAGCACAAAACTCACCCCTATAAACAGTCTTCTAGGTGGTTATCCTCTGCCAAGGAAGCGGAACACCCAGGGGAGGCATGGAAAGCAACCTAAGGAACCAGGAGGGGGTGAAGAATAGGCTAGATAACCACACACAGCGGATGCTGTTACATTTTGGATCTGGTGAGGATGTTCGTGACTTTCTTAGGTTGGAAAAGATGGTCGAGTATCAACCATCAATTGGAAGAGAACAGATTAAGGATGATTTATTTTGTTAAACAACTGATGCTTTATTATATTTAAGGAGGAAGTTGGTGTCAAGCAAAAAAGTGACCTACCTATTATTTTCCCAAATTAATACCAAAATATGTTCTAAAGCTATCTTGGCAAGTTTTTCTGATTTTAATCTATCTATCTATCTATCTATCTATCTATCTATCTATCTATCTATCTGTCATCTATCTATCACCTGTCTATCTAACATGCCGTTGGTTTTATTTTGTTTGGGATTTGGTTTTAAAAATGAACACAGACTTCTGCTTCTTGGCAAGGTGGAGATTAAGGGCTGGATTCATCCTCCTGCTCCAAATACCTACTCTCCCCCCCACCCCCGCCCCAAAGCAGACAAAATATGTGAAACAACTATTTCAAGACACTGGACATCGGGCAGTGGGTGTCTTTGATCCCTAAGAGATGAGGTGAGCACTATGAATGTCCCTTACTGCCCAGATCAATGTTCAGGCCATGGAGGAGCTGATACTAGAGGAGCCAGAAAATGCCGTGGCAGAATTACTGAGTTAGTAAAAAAAATAAAAGAGTCTAAACTGCAAACAACTGTAGACAGGGGCTGGAGACTTCTCCGCATGGCCTCTCTCGGCTCTGTGTAAGGAGGCAAAGGCTCTGGAAGTATACCGGCACAGGGCAGAGAAGGGGTCAGCAGGAGTGGGGGAGCAAAGCCACGGCCAGCTAAGGGCTTCACCCCAGCACCGCAGTACGGCCTGGCTGGTACGTGTTTTGTGGTATTTGTTCTGAAGGACACGACGAACCGCACACAGTTCGTTGGACAAGATGGAGTTCCTTTCTCTTGAGTTCCCCCTGTGTTCTGAACAGTCCTGAGTAAAAGCCTCCTTCATCAGCATGTAAGGAAGGGGCCTGACCTGAGCGTGACCCTGCGACCATTCCTAGTGTCTTATCATGGTGCCCTGAGCACGCTGGCCTGTCCAGGAGAGGAGCCCAAGGGAGACCCGTCTTCGTTCCAGCCCATCGCAGACTGACCTTCCAGTTCCAGTGGTACGAGTTAGGGAAGCCAAGTGAGGGGAAAGGGAAAATGTTAAAAAACAAGAATGAAATTTGTGGAAGGCTCTGTGTGTGTGTGTGTGTGTGTGTATTATTCTTTCCTAAAATGAGGTGGGATTTTCTGAAAGATATTACACCAGACATTTCCTAGTACTTTAGATTAATTTTATATTCATATATATGACAATATGATACACACACATATGTGTATATATATAAAATCTATGTATATATATATATATATAAAATCTTATAATTAGGCTAATCTTATAATCTTTATATTCTTTTTAAATGAAAGACTTGAAGTATTCCAATAAATTAATAACTATGAGTTGGCCTCCTGCTATCCATACACCCGTGGTAGGGATGGAAAAGGCGAGTCCCTCCTCTGAGGGCTCTCGTGGTCCGGGAGTGTGGGTTCGGGTGGCAGGATGGCGGGTGGGGACCAGCTGAGGGAGGCCAGCAGAGAGGCACAGGCATAGCGCACGGAGTGTGGTCACCAGAGTCAGAATTGTTCCTCAGAGGTCCTGTGGATGAGGCAGAGTTTTCTGACTTTCGGGAAGCAAAGAAGACCGTATATGGATGTACACCCCAGTGAGAAATCATACCCACCCGTCACGGGGCGGCCTGTAGGCACGTGAGCTGCCCGGGCACGGGAAATGCCTTTTGCGGCTTCAATTTAAAAATAGTTGAGCGCTGAGACACAGAACAGGCATTTTCGGAAATCAATGTCACTCTATAGAGATAGCTGGGAACATCAGGGAATTATGGCGGTGCCCTCTGTGTGATGCTGGTGATGAGGCCTGAGTAAAAGTCACGTTCCTGGGGCTGGTATGTCAGGCCAACTCCCCAAATTCCCATCAAGTGCGGTCCTGCGGAGGTGGAAGTTTGCTTTCGAGTCCGGGCTGAGTCACTGGCATGATGACTCTCCATCAAGAACTGTGGCATTTCTGGGGCCGCAGAATCAGCAGCAAGTGTGAACTGGTATTTGCGAGATGTCTAAGCAGAAACAGCGTCTGAGGTGGGTAAACAGACAGGGGAGAGGATCTGGACAAGTGACAGCACGGGGCGGGAGGCAGAACCACGCGGGGCTGCGTTCCGAGAGTGGATTCGGGGTCAGAGGAGGGCTCATGGGTAGGTTTTGTGAGAGAAGAATCTTTAAAAAGCCATAAAAGGCAAAAGGCAGCCTTGCAGAAAGCATCAGCTTTGTGATTAAGGCATCAGGCTACTAATTATTCAGGGCAAGGTTGTCTGTCTGTCCAGATTTACACGTTAGAGGCAGTGCTGTGAATCACGGGGGGATTTGGTTGTCACAACCAGAAAAACCAGAGAGGGTTCTAGGAGCAGACTTTTGGGATTAGCAGAGACCCTACTAAAAAGAGCGTAAACACCAAGGGTTGACTTCCTTACGTACATGAAGTCTGGGAGCAGACTTCCAGTGGTCCAGTGTTGACGTGGCAGCCCCAGAGTCAGCAGGTGCTCGGACTCCTCCGGACTTACGGCATTGCCACCCCTGGGGCGTGACCCTTGAACTCATAGTTGAAGATGGTGGCTGGGGCTGCATCTGTCACATTTCAGTCCTTGGGAAGGAGGAGGACAAAAGAAGGACCCTTCCTCTTCCTTTTAAGGAAATTCCATGGAAGTACCATACAGTTCTTACATCTCATTGGTCAGCCTTAGTCACAAGGCTACATCTGCCTTTAAGGGAGGCAGGGAAATATATTCCTTTAACTGGGTGTGTGGTTGCTTTGAGTAAGTTCAGGAATTCAGGGTTTTGTTACTAAGGAGATGGGAGGAAAAGTGACCTTGGGAAGTGACTGGCGTCTTTGCCAAGGACGTATGCAATTGATTTTGAAATGGGCAGAAGCATCGTGCACAGAACATGTATCACAAGTGATAGTAGTTACCATTCATCTCATCTCATTCATTCATGTATCATTTGACAAACACCTGTGCGGGCCAGGTCTGGGGACAAAAGTATGGCTTTAGACTCCGCTCCGATTCCTGGAGATCTCGGACTGTCTTGAAAGACAAAACCATGCCCTTTAACCAGAACCCTCTTTGTGGGGGACTTGGGGAAGAGACCACCGGCAGGCTTACACTCTGCCTCTGAGTAGACTCTTCATGTCTGCTGTGCTCGCGGAAGAGTTTGAAGTTGTCTTGAAGTGAGCAAGTGTTTTTGTCAATCCTAGTGAACAGAATCACTTACAAGATCAGAACTTGTAGATGGAGAATGATTTCCTCCTTGGAAAACTTCCAGAGAAACTGAGTGTTAGCAAGTTCTCTGCTATGATGAGGCAGCTTTCTAGCACCCCCCTCCTTACCCTCATCCCCCAAGCCAGAACTCTTAGCCACCCAATGGTAGTTTTGTCTTTGAAGGACCACCTAAAACAATTCTTGGCTCTCTCTTCTCTGCCCACCATCTCTCTGGTCTTCTCTGAGGCTTTATTTTTCCAGACTGAAAAAGCCCGCAAACTTCTTCAGCTGTTCCCCAAATAACATGATTTGGGGACAGGAATAAGGAGGAGAATAAGATGTTTTGGGGGCGTACCGTGTGCTGGATACAGTGCTGGGCTTTTACATGCATTCTTTTGTTTCCGCCTTCACAGCAACCCTGGAGGAGACTGGTCGTCTTTACCTTTTGCAGGTGGGGCCCAGGGTCACGGAGGTTCCCTTCACCAGTCGCCTCTCTGGGTTTCCACACGCAGGCAGGATTGGATTCCGATCTGTTGGGGGACCAGACCGTGCTTTTCCGCCATACCTTGCCGGTCCATCTTCCTGGTCACTCCCTTCTGAGTGAGGATGCTTGGTTTCCTCAGCTGCAGAAGAGGACTCACTTCCTACCTACCTCCGGAAGAGGCACCTGAAAGGCTGAGGCACCTGGGAATTAACCTTCTCTGCCCCAGACGTGGGGTAAATACAGAGAATAAGTGCTGGTTGTGCCAATGACCTGCACACGTGGCAGGCAGGCATGGAGTCAGAACCCCCCGAAAACAGTAGCGGTGCCGACCCCTGTGTAGGAATGCCAGTGGAGATTTCTTGAGGAACAGCTCAGTCAGGTACTGTTATCAACAGCGGGTGGCTTTCTGGAGACTTGGAGCTGGGGAAGCCTTCAGTGGAGATGCTGAAGCTGAGCCTCTCGCATCACACGGCTGCCCCGATACGGCTGCATTGCTGGGGCTTCAGAGTGGCTCTGATTCCTGGACATCTCGGTCTGTCTTGAAAGACAACATCAGCATTAAAAGAGCTTATGCCCCTTTATCAACATTAAAGGAACTTATGCCCCTGCCTGTGTCCATGGCATTTTTTTGAGGGTCAGATACTATTACACTTGTCAAAATGCTCTCTATTCTCACCAAGTAGGTTGTAGGAATTGATGGCAGTTAATAGGAAATCATGGAGGGAACTGCTTCACTGAAATAATGGAACCCTGTCGGAAGCGATTTCCTGTGCTTTACTCTTCCAGGATCTCTGTACCAGACGCGGAACCATCTAGTAGTTCTCCCTAATTTTATAGGGAAGGAAACTGAGGCACAGAACAGGGCCCTATAGCTAGTTGGTCGTTTGGGGGAAGTTTTCTTAGGAGCCCTGGATTTGGACATGCCACTGTCAGCACAGCTGAGGGTTTAGAAACAGTTCATTGTTCAGTGAAGCCTAGCACCTGAGCGCGTCCACCATCCGTGCGACCTGGGTGGGTTAGAGTCGTTGAGCCTCTGTTTTCCCCTCTTAAAATGGGGGTGGTCAAAGTACCTGCCCTAAAAAGACTGTGTGAGACTGCAGGCATTCCTGTTATGAGCCACTTAGGATGGTGACTGGCACATATTAAGTCGCATATCAATGGTTGTTTATTTATTTTTATCCTCACCCGAGGACATTTTTTTTTTTTTTTCATTTATCTTCAGATAGAGCAGGGGGGTGGGGAGGAAGAGAGAGAGAAACATCAATGTGAGAGAGACACATCGACTGGTTGCCACCCACACGACCCCAACCGGGGCCGGGGACAAACTGCAACCGAGGTACGTGCCCTTAGCAGGAACCGAACCTGGGACTCTCTGGCCCGCGGGCCAACACTAACCGCTGAGCCAAACCGACCAGGGCTCAATGGTTGTTTAAAAATGAAAACAAACTTTCATTAGAAGAGAAAATGAGTCATCGGCCTGTGTGACTGGAACTTCCTTATCCTACCCCTTTTGGTCACTGATGATAACCTTTTATAGGGCCCAAGTATTTTATAGGTTATCAAATAATTTTACATGCATTATACACTTTGTCTCAGAGTCCTGTGAGCTGGGTCCTCTTAGCTCCTTTTATTTAAGAAAAACTTACCTTTATTGTTGGAAGTATTACAGATGTCTCCTTTTTTTCCCTCCATTGACCACCCCACCCCCCACCTTCACTGCACTATTGTCTGTGTCCATTGGTTATGCATATAAGCCCTTTGGTTATCTCTTCCTGTCCCTCCCCCCTTCCCTCTGAGGTTTGTCAATCTGTTCCCTGCTTCCCTGTCTCTGGATCTATTCTGTTAGTCAGTTTATTTTGTTCATTAGATTTCACATATAAGTGAGATCATGTGATACTTGTCTTTCTGTGACTGGCTTATTTTGCTCAGCATAATGCCCTCCAGGTCGAGATGCTGAGGGCCAGAGAGGCAAAGTGATTTGTTTGATGTCACACATCTGGGAAGTGACAGAGCCTGATGCACTTCCCCACTAGTCCTAGGACGGTAAGGTATCATCCTCAGTGTTACCGGTGGTGAAAGAGAGGCCCAGAGAGGTTAAATGGCCTGCCTCAGGTCCTATAACGAATGAATGGAGTTATCAGCATTCAAAACCAGGTCTGCTCGAGACCAGAACCCTGTCCTTGTGCTTCAACACACTGACCATCTTCCAGGAGAAAAGATGGATTGTTGGGTGTTGGTGGTGAGGGCTTTGGTAACAAAGACTGTGTCTTCACTTTTATACTCCCTGATCACAGTGCCTGGCACCAAGCCCCGTGTCTGGCTGGATACATTCGAGCTGCTCGAAACGGACCTGGCCTCTTCTCGGCCATCCGTCTTCCTTCTAGCCAGGTAAGAAGATGAGTGTTTAGAAGCCTGGACCTGGGCTCGGCGGCAGCTTGGTGCCAGGTCTCTAGTAAATGTAGTTCCTAAAGTGGTTTTGTTTCTTCTCCAAGCCTGGATGTATATCACCAGATATCGCTTCCTTTGCTGTTTTTTTTTTTTATACTCCTCATTAGGAAACTGTTCAGTGTTATGATTTTGCATGTCCATAGCAGAACAAGGGCTCAGTAATCAATGATAATTGAATTGTTAATGAAAACAGGCTCTGATGAAATGGAAACCCAGCTCCTTGCCAGTTGGGAACATTCAGAGCCAGGGCTACGGAGAGCATGATGGGCGGATTCAGCTGTGTTAACAGTGAAAAAGAGGAGAGGTGGGACAGGCAATGTTGGGAGGGGGCGAGACTGTAAACGTAGAGGAAACGATCCTTGGCACTCGATAGACAAATGAGGCCTGGAAGGCAACGGCTTAGGTGGATTGTACCCGAAGGGAGGGTCGTGCTCACTCACTCATATTAATCCTCAGTCCTGCAGATGAGGATGCTGACTTGCACAGGACAGTGGTCAATATAACGTCATAGAACAATTTGGCATCGAGTCCAAGCCTGGGGCCCAGACTCTTCATTGTCTATCGAGGGCTCTTTTTGTGGTTGTTGTTAATCCTCACCTGAGGCTATTTTCCATTAATGTTTAGATAGAGTGGAAAGGAGAGAGGGTGTGAGACAGCAAGAAACATCGATGTGAGAGATACATAGATTGGTTGCCTCTTGCACGACCATGACCAGGGCTGGGGAGTGAACCCACAACCCAGGGACATGCCCTTACCCAGAAATCGAACCCGAGGCCCTTAGGTCCACTGGCTGACACTTCAGCTGCTGAGCCAGACCGGCCAGGGCTGTCTAGGGCTGTTTTTATACAAGACTTGTGATTGGCTCTGGGGAGTGAAAAGAATGCCCCGAGGATGACCCCCATGCTTCTGGCTGTAATGTTGGGGGAAGGAGGGAAAGAAATAAGCCAAGGTGTTGTGTTTGACAAGTTGACTCATGCAACTAGTAAAGCTGTTTTCTGTCGTCAAGCTAGTGGTGACCCAGTGATGGCGTTCCGTGGAGCCTTTGTGTAGTCATGCTGCAATGGATCGAGGGCGGGAGGGAATGAGGAGGCAGAGACCACCACGCAGATCACACTTCCAATACGGTTGGTGAGGGCAACGACCCAGGGGTAAGGTGGGAACTGGAAGGGGAAAATAAGAGTTTGTTTGTCTATTAAGGATTTGCAAGCCTCGAGCTTGTTTGCAGGCTGAGGGGAAGAAGCCGGAGTGGGGTAACTGAAGACAGGCAGGAGAGGGGGTGGCAGATGGCATGCAGTCTTGAAAGAAGCTGGAGGGGGAGAAATCCGGTCCACAGAGCAATGGGCTAGCTCTGGAGATGAGGCAGGGCATGGAGAGAAGGGAATTATAAGGCATGAGTGCTGTTATATTTAAATTTAGAGGAGGAGGGCCATATGGTACCAGTGCCGAAGGTCATATTCTCTGTAAGGTAGGAAATATTCATGGATAAATGGGGTTGGACTTGAATAAGTTTTGCATCGCTCATAGGAGAGCCGAGATCAGCTAACACTTTCACATAAGAACGGAAAGATAAAGGAATAACGTATGAGTTAGACAAATTAGCATTTGTCCTTTGGAAATGAAGCGTGAACAGAAGGGGTAACGCCTGGCTTTGCTAATTGTTTTGTCTCATTTGGGAACAGAAGCGGGCAGCTGATCATTCGCCAGGATGCTTGTAGATGTGTACACCTCGCTGATGTTTTCTCATGCTTGTTAAACCTACCAGAAAACGGAAACTGCCTTCTGCCAGATCCTTATCGTTCCCCGATCAGCCCTGGGCTCCTAATCGGCCTGGACCACTGTGGTGAATTCTGGCTGCCTTCCCACCCTCTGCTGAAATGTAGCCACTTCTCAGATGGAGCATGAAACTGGACATGGCAGAGCCAGGAAATTGTCACCTCCTGGAAAAGACGAGGCTGGTGACACTGGTGTTTCCGGGCTGGATTCTCTGTCTTACCTGGGACGTAGAAGAGTGTAGACTTCTGGGTGCTCTTGCTGTGCCTCTGCCCCACTGTCCCAGGATTTCAGCCACATGTCACAAAGTGCCCAGTCAGATTTATAGTCCCATCTGTGAAGCTCACAAAGCCTGGGTGTTGCATCCGAGTTTCAGTGTGGAGACCGATGTGCCTGGGTTGAGGTCCTGGCTCCATCACCACCTATGACCTCTAGGGGAGCCTCGTGTGATCTCTTTGAGAGTCAGCATACTTCTCAGTGCAAGGAGATGACAGCGTCTCCCTTGGTATCTACACATGTGTGTTGAGAAGATTACATAGGTTGATGAATATAAAAAGTGGTAGATCAGATAAGGTGTTTTTATTAAGAAGTAGGGGAGGGAACTCTTATTTATTGAATAGCATTTGTGTGCCAGACTGTGCTCTCACTAGGTGCTTTGTTTTCAGGGTCATGTTTCATCCTGTGGAAAACTCTGAGGTTAGTTTTATTTATCCCCACTTTACAGGTGATGAAACATATCCGAGGGTGGAAAGACCCCTTTGTCCCTTTTTGCTTGGCACAGTCCTGGGTCATATCTATTGCCCCAGAGTCATCATTAATAAACCTCTCTTTCACTCTCAAAAACCTGGAATACAAATTATATGGTCACCCTATGTGACGACGAGGGTCTGAGGCTGGGTACAATCATGTCTTTCTTTCTCTAAAGGTGTGGGTGGAAGGGATTTCCTTGGCACAATTTTTTGTACTCTATTTCTACCTTGCAACAAGGCTGCACTTTGCTGTCTCAGAAGGAAGAAAGAGACTCCCTGCTAATCTGCTAAGCCCTGCCTGGGGCACTCTTAGCAAGGCCAGGACATCTAAGGGTAAAGGCTAAGAAATGAAGCAATAGGAAGAAAGAATCATTTGGTTATATGTATGTTGAATTCATCCATCCATCCATCCATCCATCCATCCATCCATCCATCCATCCATCCATCCATCCATTATTTGTTACTTGTAAGTCCCAATGTGATGAGAAGACAGGAGATGAATACAACACCCATCCATCATCAAGAAGCTTAGAGTTTGAAGGGCAGACGCAGTGAACTAAGATGCAAGGCTGAAAGTGCAGAGCTTAAGGGAGCAGTCGGGGGATGTATCATTTGGATTTGGAGAGAGAGAGAGAAAGAGAGAGAGAGAGAGAGAGAGAGAGAGAGAGAGAGAGAGACCACTTCCTGCTTAGGGTAATTTTGGAAAGTTACGTATAGGAGGTGGCCATAAGGCTAACTTGGAAGAGTTGGTAGGACGCGAACCCACACAAAGTAAGGGAAAGGGCTGTCAGGCAGATGGATCACCAAATGCAAGGCAGAGCATCTTGAAATCAGATGCCAGGAGAAAGAAGCCTAATTTTATTCAAATGAAGACTATAGAAAAAGGAGTTGGGGGAAATAAAGTGAGAAAATTTGGTTGGGTTTCTACCATGGATGGTACGTATTCTGGACTAAAAATGCTTAAATTTTAATCTGTTTGTGGTGGATATATAAGACAGATGACTCAGTTAATTAGTCTATTTATTGCTCTATCTATTTTTATTTGAATCAGAAGGGTAAAATGATCAAATCTGGTAGTTCAGTGGAGATGGACCCAGGTTAAGGGAGACCAAAGGCATGGAGATTGTTGTGTGTTGTCTCAGCAAGAAAATCTATCTACAGGAGAGAATGATAAAATTAATAATTCTAACATTTTTCAGTGTACTATTTGTATTTACATACACATGGACTATGACATTTCAGGCATGGCATGATTAAGCATGTTGGCTGCTGGAGAGATGCTTAGTGGCGTGACCCAGGAAATATCATGAGCTGTAAATGGGGATCTTCCAATTCAGATTCAAAGTAGGAAGGGACTTAGAGAACTCTCGGGTCTCTAAGGAATAGAGAACTCTCGGGTCAAAGGGACAGCTGTAGCTTCACCCAACCATTCTGATGGACAGCAGGCAGTGGTTCTCAAAAATTTTACACCAGTAGTAAAAACGTCATGATAATAGTGAAAATGGTAGCAGTGCAGTTGGTTTCTCAGGAACCAAACAAACAGCAGAAATAAAACCTAACAGTAATTCTGTAGATCTGTTCGGTAAAACAAGAGCAGAGGCAACTCAAGGTCATAGTCAACCTAAGACCCCAAATGATGAAGCTCTGGGAACAATGCATTCTTTCTGAAAATTACTAGAATTCCAACCATTTGAGTTTGTATGCACACAGTAAGAACTCTGTCTTTTGTAGAAATAGCCAAACTTGTTTGGTAACCACCGAATTAGAGTTCAGTACATTTTAGCAATGCACTAATTTTAACATATTTCAATACCCAATTTTAGTAATCTTTCATAGCTCAGTAGGTAACCAATAAGTAGTCCTAGATATACGTGGATCTGAAAATCTATGGAATAGTTTAATATGTGCCAAGGAGAAACAGTTCATTGTTCACTAGGGGCTACTTTGGAGTAAAGCCTGTTGCCAGCATTTTTTACAACAAGTTAGAGGCAAGTGCTGCCTCCATGGAAATCAATTATAAAGAATCAATCATTTGATCAAGAGTATAAGCAAAGAGTAAGACAGGAATCAGAGTCCTAGATATTAAGAAAAAAAAACATCAACACCCAACAACAACAAACAACAAACACTCACCCAATCAGATCAAATGGTGTGAGAGATACAATCACTGTCAGACGCACAAAAGAACATCTGGACCTGCCGGGTATAGAGACTTCCCTGCAGCCAGTCTGAGTGTGGGTCTTCTCCATGTTCTATGCCAAGGCTTGAGGATTGAGATTAATGTCCCATAAAGAACAGAGTAACCAAATGTAACTCATTTTAGAGCATGGGCTTGGCCATGTTCAGCAAATATTTTGCCATCTTCATAAAATTATAATCTTAAGAACACCAAAATAACTCTGCTCTTCTAATACAGTAGAAATTCTCTTATCAGCTATGGTTGGGACCAGTAGTTGGATAGCTTTTTGAAAAGTTGGTTAAAGTGGAGATAAAATGATACACACATACCATAAACATTTTATGTTAATATAGGGACTATACATGTACACGCCTCTGCCAATCTTTTGATGTTAGGCCAAAGCTTTCTTTGGGGATGATTCACTGACTGTAGTCATTCTTCTATCATAAACCACATCCATGATGCACAATCCAGTTTCCAGTTCTACTTTCTTTGACATGGAATAAGAACATAAAACATTTGTGAAGCAACTTGAGCATAGAATCCTGGGCTTTTATGACGCCCACCCTCGTCCCAATTATTGACAGGCATTTCACCCACATCTATTCCAAAGCATTTACTTAATGATTCCTCCTTATTGAGTCTTTTCAAAGTATTAAAATTATTTTTCACACACGTAATTCTTACTGCATTCATATTTTATTGGATTCCAAAAATACATAAATTATGTCATTTTACTAGTAAGTACCAATGTAATAAACACATTTGGATTCAAACCCAGGTGACTCTCAGTAAGCCAACAGCAGACTGGTGGAGTGTTCTGGGGAGTAGCCTGCTGTGTGTTTTGAGTCTTTGAGTGTCTGTTCCTATGTTTGACAGAAAGATTGGAGAGTGGGATGAACTCAGCAAGGAGGTTAGATGAAGGGTGCTCAAGGCAGGTATATTGTTCCCTGTGCTTGAGATGTTCCTCAGCCTAAAACCTTGAAGATCTCAGTGTTCGGAGTGGGTAACCTGGATGAATACCTCCTACCACCTTACAGAAATATTTGTGAATGAGGATTATTCCTGTCTGGGTGAGTAGCGTGTTATAATGATTATGATTTTTCAATGCTCAGTAGAAAGTTTCTTGAGGTCTTAATTTTCCTCTTATACCCTTTGCTCCTAACTGAAGGCTCTGTAAATTATAGGTTCTTGATATGTATTCGTTTGATGATTGAGTGACTTCCAAATACCTCCTGCTTCAATGTAAATTTTCAAAGCTGTTTCCATACCTTTCAGAATTGGGGTGAAGGTCTAATTATCCTCATGTCACAGGTGAAGTAACAGAGACTGAAATATTAAAGGACTTGCCCAAGATCACTAGGCAGGGTAAGTGGGGGAGGTGGCAATGCCTTCTGTTTTAATTGCCACACTAGTGTCTTTTAGCAAGGCCTCTCAGGAGCTTTCTCTGGGTTTGAACCTGGCACTGTCAGTTACTAGCTGTGTGACTCTGGGCAAGTAACATACTGTGCAGTGTTTCTGAACTTCACTTGATCTAAATGTGAACTAAGGGTAAGAACACTTACTTTGCAGAGTGTCGTGAGGACTAAGTCTCGGTAAAATGCTCAGCACACTGCTTTGCACAGAGTAGATACTCAATAAGGGGTGATTATTTTGTAATTAATAAATAACACAGTGTTTTAGTGCTGACCTCAAAGGAAGACTTTACACTAGCAGTGACTGTCAAGTCTTTCTGAGAGACTGCAGTAGTGTTTCAGTGGACCACAGATCATTGTCCCTCTCCATCACTTTCTCAGGTCATTCCAGAGTTGCACTGTTTTTTTTTTTTTTAACTGAACCATGTATAGATTTCCTTCTATTCTACATTTTGCAAAGATCTGGAACACATCTTTAATTTTTTTTTTTTTTTTTAGCAGCTGGAGCCTTCTTGGTGGCCCCTGGCAGGTCTGCAAGTATGATTGTACCTACCAGAAAACAAGGTTTACCTGCTGCATGGAAAGGTTAGGCTGAAGTAGTTTTTTGGGCTGAGTCAAGAAAAACTGCAGCTGAATTAAACTTAACTTTGCTGTTTATGTTCCTCTGGGGCAGTGTGAATATAGAAACCAGAATGTTGTGCAATGAGAAAATACAAGCATGAAGCTGAAGCAGGAAGTTAAAGACAATGAAAACACCCATTCTCATTCCCATCTCTGGGAAAACAAACAAGCAACAAACACATCAACCACCACTGGGAAGCTTTAGAGTGTACCCAAGAGAAATATTTGCCTATGGACTGAAGCCCAGCCCCCTCAGAACTATACATCAGGCTCCTTTATGATTTGGCTCCAGCTCAGTTTTGTTCTATTGTTAGCCCTCCCCCCTCACTCTACCTCCTTCCCAGGTATCCAGTGCTTCGACCAAACTAATCCAAACCAAATCAAACAGAACCAAACCAAACCAAACCAAACCAAACCAAACCAAAACCAAACCATTATCCTAAAAACCCACTGTGTGCTTTCAAGCTTCCATGAGGTTGAGACTTCTATCCCAAAGTCTCCTGCCCCCCATTTTCCATCTGGTGAACACCCCTTACTCTTTAAATAAAATCTTCACTCTGCATTTTTCCTAAACATCTCCACCCTGACCCTCAAACATTTCCATGCAAAGTTAGTCATCACACGATTGATAATTGATAGCTCATTACATATACACTTATAATCATACTCATCCCATTCTATTCTTTCTCCTTTCCTACTTATTTTTCTTTTAAAAAAATATCTGTCTTGTATTCTAGAGCTGTGTTGTATGGTAGCCATGTGTGGCTATTTGACTTTAAATTAATTAAAATTCAATCAAATTGAAAGCTTGCATTCCCCAGCCACATTTCCAGTACTCAAGAGCCACATGTGACTAGTGGCTACGACGTTAGTGTCAGAGAGAACGTTTCCATTGCTGCTCCGAGCTACCCCGAATGGAGCCAAGTTACACCGAATGAAGCTTTGCTGGAGTGTAAGCTCCCCGAGGGGAGGAATTGTATCAAGGTTCTTCTCCAACTGCAGAAACTAGCAAAATGTGTGGAGGTTAATGAAGGCTTCAGAGAATGAACGCAACTTAGCTGCAACTGTGGGCTCTGACGAGTAGGTTTGAATCCTAGTGCTTAGATTTTTCAAGAAAATATCAACATCCAGTTCCCTCCCGACATCCCAAACTATATCAAATCTACACATTTCCAGGGCAGAAACAGAAAAAAAAAAAAAAAAAAAAAAGATGTGGCTAGGTTCTTGCATTCCTACTTTAATAATGCTTCTTAAACGCATTTTCCAAAGGTGATAGACCCGTGAACAGAATAAGAGTGACAGGAAGGAAGATGCAGGCAGGTTTTACCTTAGATGGATGTTATCTGCAATCCTACATCTGTTTGAAAGGCTCACTTGTGGGGAGAAGCTTTCGGAATCCTGAAACCTTGTTTTGACAGTTGGTCACTGAGGTGGCTGAGTTTATCTCTGCCAAAATTCTCATCATTTTTGAGGAAAGTGAAATATGCCTTCATTCCCCAAAGGGAGGCAAACATTAAACGGATTCATTGTAAGCGTTTGAGATAAGAGCCTTAGAATCCTTTGCAGAGATAATGAGGTTAGGATCGACCTAGAACACGCTGTCTTTAAGAACCAGCTTCATGTAAGCTCACATCAGGCCATTTATAAGTGTTGCTCCTCTTTCTAAGACGATGCCAAAGGCATGGGACTAAGATCACATACCTTACCAGGGTCCTAGAGCTGACTGAACATAGACTCTGGTTGGAACTCAGGTGTAAGTCCAAGGCTTTTTTCATTTTGCAAGACTCTTCTAAACTCACCTGAATTACCTGGGATCTCTTGTTCAAAATAGCCAGACTTGCTGAATCAAAATCTCAAGACTGGGAGTCTGAGAATTGTATTTTTACCAAGTGCCCAAGGTAGATCAATATAATTAAAATATAATGTGTCAATTTACCTTTGGGATTAAAATCTTATTTTGAAGTATGTGGACCTTGCTATAAAATATCTTCCTATTTAATCACCTGGTTGGGATTTAGAATTGAGTCTGGTTATTTCACACAGGTATAGGATCACAGATTCTGACTCGAGAGGGATGTTGAGTTCGTTTATGCTCATTCTCACTGGACACAGGGATTATTACTACTGTCTCCCTGGCAGAGGGTCAAATAACTGTTGATTGATTAATTCCATTGCTCTAGGGAAACCACTTCCATTGCTGGGCTGTCCCTCTTATTAGAAAGCACTTTCTTCTCGCCCTGGCTGGTTTGACTCAGTGGTAGAGCGTCGGCCCCCGGACCAATGAGTCGTGGGTTTGATTTTGGCCAAGGGCACGTACCTCGGTTGCAGTTCATCCCCGGCCCTGGTTGGAGTCGTGCGGGAGGCAGCTAGTCGATGTGTCCCTCTCATGTCGATGTTTCTCTCTCTCCCTCCCACTCTATCTGAAGATAAATAGAAAGGTATCCTCAGGTGAAGATTAAAAAAAAAAAGAGAAAGCACTTTCTTCTCCTGAGCTAAAAATCTACCTCCTCCTTGGTCTGGTTAGGGCTTCCATAGCAACAAAGAATGTGATTTAGTGTCCTAAGGGGTTGCTGTCCTGCCTGGTGGGACCTTGGGGGTCCATCACCTGGGTGAATCCCCTCATGGTTCAGATGAGGAAACTGATGTACATTCTTTCAACATTTATTTAACAAATACTTATGATACATTTACCCTTTGCCAAGCCCTACACCATGTGCTGGGACATAGGGGGAAAAAGTGGATCTGGACTCTGCTATCCTGGAGGTTACAGCCTGTGAGGGAGACAGACAAATACTGGTTAAATGATCACAGAAGTATGTTATTGTCAAGTACTGATAAATGCTGTGGGAAAAAAGAGTGGACAATGAGATGTCTAATGGGAGCCTGTCTGAGCCGGGGGTCAGGGAAGGTGTCCCTAACAAAGCGATCCCCGAGATGGTCATAAGGGTGAGGAAGATTTGAAGAGTTGATGAGGGAGGGAAGAGCCTTTCAGGCTGAGGAACAACATCTGCAAAGGCTATGAGGAGGGAGGGGTTTTGCGAAACTGAAAGGCTGGAGCTCGGGGAATAGTGGGGAGAAAGGTGGGATGAAACTGGAGTGGGGGGCAGAGGTCTTATGTGCCAAGTTAAGAATTTGTTTTTTATCATAAGAGTAAATGGTGAGCCATGATAAGCTTGTGGGTTTTGGTGTGTGTGTGTGTGTGTGTGTGTGTGTGTGTGTGCGCGCGCGCGCAAGCCTCAGTCTGATTGTAGAGCAAATCTTGGATTGGAGGCCAGTCTCAGTGGGTGTGGGGACACTAGAGCTGAGTCAGAAGTAACTGCACGAGGTCAGATGAGAGATGAAGGTGGATTGGACGAGGGTTTTGGTAGTGGAAGTTGAGACAGGCATGTTCATGTTTGAGACAAACTCAAGAGCCAGGAGAAGTGAAAGTTGTGGTGGATTGGATATAATGGGTAAGAGAGGGATTTAGGGCAGGATAGAAGGGAAACGACTTGGCTAAGACCACATAGCTAGAGAACTCAAAGCTGAAGGAAGATCCTAAAGTCAGAGGTGGGTCAGGGTGCTACAGTGCGAACCCACTCGACTTCGGCAATAGACAGACCCACTTTGAACACTGGCCTTGACGCTGATAAGCTCTACGATCTTGAGTAGTTTCCCTTACCTCTTTGGGATGAGGATGAGGATGATAAGCATACCTCTTCCATAGGGGACTTGAGGGGAATTAAATGAGCTATAACACTGTGCCTAACACATACCAGACACCCAGATAGTAACCTAGCTGAGGTTATTGTTCGTATTATGAAGAGCTGTTCCATCTTCCTTGAGTCTTCCTCAGACTCACTTCCTCCCCCGCTTTTTCATATGTCATAACTTCCAGAATCAGTCCACTTCCTCGGCGTGGCCTCAGACATTCTGCGAGGCTCCAGCTGTGCAAGGTTAAAAGCGCAATAGTGCCTACAAGTGGGACCAACAAGATGCCGAGTTGTGTAACACGCTGGGTGAGATGTAGCCGCTGACGCTGCCTCCAACGACCAGGGCAGACTTCCTAAGCTGATGTTCAGCTCAGACTCAGAGGATGAGTAGATCTTTTCCAGGTGGAGGAGAGGCTGGAGATGGTGGCAGTGTTGGCGAAGGTGTCAGTGGTGGTGGGCATTTTATTCAGAAGGAACACCGAGTAGAAAAACACAGAGGCGGGAGAAGGCCCCCTTCTCTGGCAACCTGCTAGAGGTTCAGCATGGCTGAACTGATGGCTCCTTATGGCTGAGCGGCAGAGTTTGTCATCGGAAAGACAGGCAGAGGCTAGACTACAAAGGATTTGTAGGTCAGACTAAAGATCTTGAGCCTGAATCTGTAGAGAGGTGGGAGACCCTGAAGCTTTTTAAGATGAGTGGCAGAATCAGAATTGTGTGTAAAGGGGTGTTTTTCAAGAGGTTAAGTCTGTAAGTTTTTTTTTCCCCCCCTCTAGTGGGTCATTGCAAGTAGTCCCTCTGGAAGGGTTGATGCTGGAATTACTAAGGAAATATTGCTTAGAAGGAGGTAGCCTTTCTCACAAAGGTGTCTAGGAAAAGGGAATATAATATTATCCTCTGTATTTTTGAGTGTTTAATGCAAAGACTGCCTACTTCTTTCAGGTTGATCTCTGGGGAAGGGAATGGTGAGACGATGGGTGTGGGTTCCTATGGTGGTGGGTGTTGGGACCAGTACTAACCAGTGAACATGGACTCAAGCAGTTAACTGGGGACACACAATGTGACTACACTTGTACCCAAGCTTATGGGCAAGCACACAGGGGGTACAAGTATTTGCCAAGCTCAAGACCATCCGGTTTCATTTCCCAGCAACACAGAAAGAACAGAGGAGAGAACATGAATTTCAAACTGCTCACAGCATCTGAAATAAGAGATGTCCCACTTGATTTTTCTTCTTGATGCCGAATCTATTTGACTAATTTAAAAATAAGAGTTTTCTTAAGAGGGTGCTGTATAATGAGTGTTCTCTTTCTGGTTTTGTTCTTTTCTGAGCACCAGAATCTTGATGATTATAGCCAGGTAGTTTTCATTCAGAGCAAAAGGGTGCTGTATGGAGAAGACAAAAAGATTTATTGACAATGACTTCCATTCTGAGAAAAGGACAGGATTTACTTTTGTTTACTTTCAGTATCGATTGAGAGGGCCTATTGTACTCTGTGAATTATCTTCATGAATTGGGCATAACCGTTCATGCCACCCAACTTCCAGATGCTGGAACTAGTTCAGGTTCACCTACCTCATCCGTTTAGGAACATCGTGTCCTGTTGTTTTCGTCCTGGTCAGGAAATGTGACGCTCAAGTATGTGAAGGAAGCACAGGACCAGATCATCTTGTTCTAACCGTTCTTTTACTGTGTGAGACTTTGAAGACTCCAACTAACGAGCCTATCTAAGAAATAAGAGAAAACAGCCTGGCTGGTGTGGCCCAGTGGATTGAGCGTTCATCACATGGACCAAGAGGTCCCGGTTGGATTCCTGGTCAGGGCACATGCTTGGGTTGCGGGCTTAATCCCCAGTAGGGGGCGTGCAGGAGGCAGCCAAATGATGTTTCCCTCTCACATCCAGGTTTCTATCTCTCTCTAAACAGTCCATAAAACATATTAAAATAAATAAGAGAAAACATAGGAGCTGGACTGTAAGTTGACTTCTGGTATATAAATGCATGCATTAGACAAAAAGTAGAAATGCCTTCTTTATGGAGAGTTTACAATTTCTATTTAAACAGCAGTGATGGTATTGACATTTTCTAGATAAAGTCTATACCCGTGGTAAGAGGGCATTGGTTGAAATTTGCAGGTAGAAGAATAGTTCTTCGTACATTCAGCAAGCATGAGTTTTGTTGTGGTTATTTTTATTTTATTTTTTGGTACAAATTCTGAGGAGCATCCTGGTAAGGATGGTCGAACACCCCTCAGGGCTGGGAGCGATACTCTGGAATCCTGTGCTCGTTTCCAGTCCACTTCCTCTATGACCCAGTGCTCGTTACATTCTTGCTGTTTCTTTATGATCTTACTCTTATACTGTCAGATTCGATGTTTGTATCTGGTCCATGGTTATTGGGTTTGCCTCATAGATTTGGGCACATATTTTCTCGGGGGTTCTTATAATTTCCAGGCATCCAGTACAAACTTTGGGAGGAGAAGGGACTGAAATAGGACTTAAGAAAGGGGGAACTGTGCTTAGTGGAAGGTGGGCAGCTGAAACAAACAAAAGGGATACTCGACATGAGATGAAGTGAAGCACAAAAATCTAAAAATATTGGTTGACAATAACCCTCCGTTAACTGAAAGATCAATTAACCAGACTCTTCATCCCTCAAATATTTCCATTAACTTGGAAAAAATTCTAAACAAAGTCATTAAAAAACAAAACAGATGGATGAGGTCTGGGACTTCAAAAGAGGCAAAGTTTAATACAAGATTTTAATGGGACCCACCTGACAAAACAAAGGCAGGACTTCAGGCCGCACTGTTGGAAATGGAGACGGAATAGAGGCACACAGGACAATGCCTGTTGGGCTGAGAGCTCAAGCTAAGCTGTAATGCAATTTACAAAGCACCAAAGCATGCACAGGACCTAGAAGACCTGCTTGGAATTAACTTCTGATGTTGCCGACTTCAAAGGCAATCAGGATATAGACCCTAAAGAGGCAGATCTTCCCACCATGAGACAGGAGGCATACTTCGTGGCCAGGGACCCAGAAAAAGAGTTCATTGCCATAGATCAGACAAGAAAAAGGAGCGATTTCTCTGCATTATAGAAGACAAACTGTGCCAAATGGCTTGCCAGGTCCTAAGCAGAGCGTTCGAGCCCCGTATGCTAGAGCTGAGGGTCAGAGGCCATGGCAGGGAGGTGAAGTCATTACCAAGAGGCAGCAGCCAAGCTACCTGGATTTTTATTGTCTTTTCTCATAGGCAGTAAACCTTACTGCTTAACCAGTTACTGCACAGCCGACTAGAAGACATAATGGAACCTCAGTGGGTAGAAGGTTCAGGCTGTGTTGAGCTGTGGTTAGAATCGTAGCCAGACTGTCAGACTGACCCAAAACCCGGCACCTAAAAATACTTTAAACTAGCTTCCATCTGGGCTCGACTTGACAGCTGAAGGCATTCAGCCTGGTGGCAGAGCTCGGCAGCAAGTTCTCTAGCAAGTAGTGAATGTACTCCATGGGCACGGCTATGATTCTAGGTGGTCTGTTGACTTTGGGGATAGCCCACTGCTTGGCAGGGAAGCCGTGACCAGCCTCCAGGAAGACAGTGCGGGCCAAAATTGGGCAGAGTGTCAAGGCCACAGACTACTAGCTAGAGTTAAGAGAAGGCTCCACTCTGTAACAGTGAGTATGAACTAAAAATTGGGACCCGGAGAAGAAGCTCAGTTACATAGGCTTAGTAATGATGTAATACTTGTGATAGGGAGCATCCTGTATTATATAAGTGACCTGGGTAGCTAGCCTGATTCCCGAACTTTCTGAGTGTGCTTTGGTCAGCACTGGCTCAGGGACCAAGTAGTAGGGACCAGTGGCTGCGGCACGCTAAGGCTGGGAGGGGGGTGGCCCAGTCCTATACTTGGCACTCAGAGGCTTAGACGAGCTGGGCCGCTCTGCACCCCTCTGGAGCTCAGGCAGCGGAACACAGAGGTGCTGGTCGCACAGTCTGGATTTTATTTTATTTTATTATTATTTTTTTATAATTTATTTTATTATTAATTTGTTTTTGTTACAGATGTTTTTCCTTTTTTTCCCCCATTGACACCCTCCTCCCCCTCCCCTTCTCCTCGTCCCCATCCCTGTTGTCCATGTCCATTGGTTATGCACCCATGCACATAGGCTCTGTGATTTATCTCTTTCCCCCGCCTCCCCCCCTCCTCTGAGGCCCATCATCCCATACTCCACCTCCATGTCTCTGGGTCAATTTCGTTGTTCAGTTTGCTCAGTTCTCCTGTGTGTTGCTGGCTTCCTCCGTTGGTGTGTGGGTCGCTCGGCTCCCTCGCTCTGCCTGGGTTCCTCCGTGGTGGGGGGGTCACAGTCTGGATTTTAAACCTTCATAGCGTTCGTGGCTCTAACTTAGAGAGGGCACGAGCCAGGGTGCTGAGCTGGAAATTAGTCTCTCTCTGTGTCTCTAGTTATATGGAACACCTTCTCCACCCTGCTTTGTGCTCAGGGAGCTGAACTCAATGGACCATATCAACTCAGCTACCTTGCCCTCTTTCTGCTGGCTGGGTCCTGCTGTTGGGAAGCCAGAGCAGTCAGAGAGCAGGTGGGAAAAGGTTCGGTTCTCCCTCATCACTTTGGGGATACTGTCATGTTTTAAGGGTTGTCATAGTATACTTGGTATACATTCAGGTGAGTCATCACTGTCGGTCAAGGTTATCAGTCGTTTCTATGAAGTGACTGGATGGACGCCCCTTCTCCCAGCAATCCCATGGAGACATGTTCACTTCCTGTAAGATTTACCTTGTTCAGCCCTTTGAAGATGAAGTGAGTCTGAATGTGTGACATGTCCAAAATTTTCCAGGGAGAAAGCTTGCCCTAACTCAAAAGTCTGTGCTGCGGTACAAAGGAGTCAGGTTGCCACCTCCGAGGACAAATAGCACAAATAACAGCAAGAAAGTGGAATCACGTGACACATTTACATATGAAAGCAGAGAAGAAGAAATATATCTCTAATTTTTGAGTGTGTTCTTTCTGTTTCTGCTCTTTGAAATGATGGTCATCAGTTGCTTATGGGATGTGCCCCCACCTGGAAATGTGTGGTAGGTGCCTCGTGTCCAGCAGGTCTTCTATGGAACACATGAACGTTTGTTTCCATGCTACTGTTTCTCTCTCTCGGTGCGTGTTACTGTTATCAACCAAGTCACAAAGCTTTCAGGATGATACATAGAGTTAAAAATGCAAATCGGATTATTCAAATTCCCGAGTTAGCTCATCCATGATCTCTCAAGGTACTGGACTAGAACTTCTAAGGCTTGGAATTTCTATTCGTGCTCTTCTTGGGTGGCTCAGCAGCCTTGAAACATCATGAAATCATCTATGATGGGAAGATGGCACCCCAATACCAGTGGGCTAAGGACATCGGTGTGGTTCTCTGTCGTGTGATTAAATCCTGCGTGCATCACACCAGCATTAATTATATTGTTATCAATCCCATCAGGTCTTTCTCTTTAACAGGTGCTAACTTTGGTCCAAGAAGGAAGAGTCCCGAGTGGTTAAATTATAAGTGAGATTGAAAAAAGCATTTTCCCTCATTGTTCTGGACATAAATAACCCCATGTGTAATTATGGACGTGTGTTTTCGTTAGATGGAAGGTGGCACAATGGCAGACGTCTGTGAGTTTGTGATAGTGGTGTTCATACAAGTGATGCCTTTCCTTCTTTGGATCTTTCTTCTCACTGTGGCCATTATGCCTCCAAGAAGATAGCTGGGCTGCCTTGGAGCTCTCTGCTAGGACTTCCTCAGGCCCCTTTATGCCTCCTCCAGGTCCTGCGTTGGAATTCACACTTTGCTGCTTTCCAAGTGAGGCTTATCTATAACATTTTAATGAGTGGGGCAATTACTCATGTGCATGAGAAAATCTCTTATAATGCTCGCTTGAGCCCTTTCCAAGTTTGAGGTAAGAGATAATTGTGCCTCTGGTTGGGAACTCCATACTCTGTTTATGGTATTTGGGCTTTGTTTGTCTTTCAGTAACCGTGATTCCCCCCCCTCCCTCCCCACCGACTTTTATGGCATGATCTTCCTGCTGCCTGAAGTGTGTCATTCTGCATCTTGCCAAGAAGAAAACCTCTCCATAGAGAAAATGACCCATCTCTTCCCCTCTGCAGCCATCTGACTTAATTATGCACTGTGCTTGGCCCCTGGAGAGCGCAGCAAGAACGTGAGGAAGTCCTGGCTTCATCGCCAAGCCCTAGGGTCTTTGTCAATTATCATCTGGCACCCACGAGTCTGGCCAAATTTACAGGCATGTCTGTCTCTCAAAACATGTCAGGCCTGAAGAGTGAATCACTTTTTTATTTTTTTTTTTGGAGCCGCTATAAGTAGAACAATCTTTTCCATTAAAACCCACTTTACTCTCTTCTCAACACCCCCAAGCCTCTTGAACACACCTCCGCTCCACGTGTGGTGCCTGGGAGGCTGCCACGGAATAACGCTGCTCGTTTCCCAGGGCCCACGGCACGCAGGCCGGCGTCGCAGGCCGGAGGGAGGGGCGTGGGCTCTGCAGGCAGACGGAGGGGGTTGCAGAAACCCGTGCTCCCCCCGGCTGCTTGTGAGCCCGCAAGACACCCATGTACCTCCCCGAGCCCCCATTTCTCACCAGCACAGTGGAGATAACAATATCCACGCCACTGGGATGCTGTAAAGTAAAATTAAGATGATGCATGCCAAAGTAATTTTAAAACTAAAACACAGTAAAATTTTAATGAATTTAATGAAGAATAAGAAAAGCAGCACTCATTAACCATATTCCTTACTCCCCCCGCGCTCTGCTCTCTAAGGGAAAAAGAAAAGAGCTCTGTTTGCATCTCGTTTTATTGAGGTTTCATACCGCAGCGTGCCAGAAGCCCGTCCGAGGCATGTTCTCCTGAGGACTGTCCAGGCCCGGATCTGCAGTGCTGAACATGAAACGTCGTATGTTTGGAGATGCCTCTTTTGACCCTGACCTGCGATATTTCAAGTGAATGAGTGATTTCCCCCCACCACTATGACCGTTTTCATCTTTTTGAGGGGACAGTAGCACACTCTGTTCCTGTGCCTATCATACTCCCTGGGGATTGTTCATTTGCAGTCCCCTCCACTGGGCTCCAAGATGAGACAAGGCCACTGTCCCCAGGTCCCCCCATAGGGGCTGGTGCAAAGGAGGAGGTCAGGATGTGACTGTGGGAAGAGGAAAGAAGGAAGGAAGGGGGGACAGGAGAAGGAGGAAAGGAGGGAAGAATTCCAGACCCCATATTCTTACAAGTACAATCAAGGGACACTCGTAACGCCCTGTGAAAGCCACCATACTGGGAAAACCTATTATTACACCCTGGCTTCAAGTGTTGTTTTTATATTTGGGAGGAAATACACTATTTGTGTTTTGGACTAGCCCCATCCGTCTGCTCTCGCCATCCCTGTCCCAGACTTCCCCCGGAGTTGTGTGGGCAGAAGGAGGAGGTCCCTGGTTTGAATCGGTAACTCAAGGCTAATGAATGTTTTCCTGCTCAGAGCGCGCGACGAGCAGTTGCCGATGAGATGAGGAGGAGAGTCCTCCAAGTCAGAATTCTTGGGCTTCTGCCTTACCCTCGGCTCTGCGTGTAGCTGCCTGTGTTATGGGAAGACTGGGAATTGGAAGCTGGTAGCCAAATACTGTTCTAAATGGGTTCGTGTATTTTTAAAAACTTGATGTTGGTTTGATGTCCAATGTCTACTTTGATGCATTTCCCCATCGAAGTAAAATAGTCGTGCTGTTTGCCTTGATTTTGACACATATCACAGAGGCCGCTTCTTCCTGTCTCAAATAACCCGAGCTAAACTTTGCAGCTGAACTGGACACACGACAGGGATAGGAAAAGTGCACTGGTCTTTGTCTCGGAGGAGCTGGGTTTGAATTCCAGCCTATCACGTACCGGCCAAGTGACTCCAAGCAGACCACTAACCTTCTCTGAGACTCAGTTCTTTTCTGGTCCCTCAGTTCTTCAAGGTTGGGACAGTCGTACCTATTATCCTAGCTTATTGTGAGGTTTAAACGATTTAATGTACGTAAAGCACAGTGCTTGGCCCACAGCAAGTCCTCAGTGTGGGGGCGTGTGGGTAAAGGGGGTGGAGGCACAATGCCTTCTTTGCTGTCTTTAAGGCCCACAGGTGGCCTCGGGAGCTGGAAGGGGCGGCAGGGCTCTCATTCTGCCGGAGAGCCTGACAGGCTCCAGGTGGCTGAGGGGCAGCCTCAGGTGGGCCCCAGGTCAGCCGGCTGGCAGATGAACTCATCGAATGTCCGTCATATAACGCACACCAATGGTGGTGGTTTTTCTTCTCCCCAGTGACGGAAACAAACAAACGAAAAAAACAAGCTTAACATTTCTTCACCCCGATCGATCACCTGACCGTGTGTTTTCGGGTTCCCTCCCTGGCCCACATGCAGACGTTGATTGTATACACTGGTGAAACCAGGATGCAGAAACTTGGTGAAATTCTTCCGAAGCTCACGCGTCTGCTGAACTGACTGCCAGCCCGAAGTCTGGGCAGGGCAGGTGAAGGGCACGCGGCTGCTCTTAGGGCCAGACCCTTCGTGCCTCGCGCGTGGGGGGAGAGCACAGCGGCCACTGAGCGGCTCTCTGCATCAGTGGTTCTCCCCTGGGGCGGTTTGAACACCTAGGGATGTTTTCAGTTGTCACAACTGGTGGACGGTGGGCAACTTGGCGTCCAGTGTGCAGAGGCTAGGGATGCTGCTAAGCATCCTAGAATACAAGGGACAGGTCCCCACAACAAAGACTTATTCATCCAAAATGCCAATGTTGCTGAGGTTGGAAAATCCTGCTCTAGAGAAAGAGCTGGAGGCAGTGAAGTCAAGGAGCCCCTAGAAAGCGTATCCAAAATCCCTGTGCGCATGGATGTCAGAGAGAGGCTGAAGCTTTTACGAAATTCTCAAGGAGCAGGGACAGCTCAGAAGCCTGCCCTAGTGTGAGCGAGCGGCTCCCGGGCCTGCTGAATTTGGCTGTCAGTGCAGCGGGTGGCACTGCGTGCGGGTGCCCATCGGAGGAAGTGCTGGGCAGTGTGGGGCATAGAAACACCCAGTCAGGGAGGCACATGTGGGCTCTCTCCAGGGCGCCTGTGCTCTGACAAGCAAACAGCTAGGTACAATCTTCTTGCCAGGTCTGTCTCTCTGGTGCAGAGACATCTGTATCTGTCGGGGCGTTAGAAAACATTTAAGTCACATTAACCGGACTGGCTGTATGCCTGTGCTCAACAGGGGTTTTAATATTTTTGATCTGGGTCTACCTATAATGTTACTGGAAATGCATCACTAGGCACCTAGGGGACAGGGCTGGGTGCTATTCGTTTGTATCCCTGTTGCTCGGAAGTGAGTGCCATGGCGTACTAGTCCGTGATCGTGTGCCACAGGGAGCAGAAGCACTGAACAGATTTGGTCAACACAGGCCTGTTACTCCACATCTTACGAACGAGCATCTTGCTTTTCAGGCCAATGCTTCAGGCGTCTGTAAGCTTGGTTAGTGTGAGTTATCCTCCCGAAATCTGACGGCTTTTGGGACAGTGACAAGATCGAGTTTCCGTCTGCAAGGCTGGGAGGCAGAGACAGATAGGCCGTGTGCACACCGGGACAAGGCTGCCTTGCGGGGCATCTGGAGACGGGGAGGGCGGCACAGCCTTTGCCAGGTAACACCCTGCCACTCCGGAGATGTTCGCTAGGCCCCGACATTGGCTACCCTCGGGAGAGTCAGGGAGGCTGACACGCCAGTCGCTGGCTTGTCTGCTCTCAGATCTAGTCCTGCCCCTCCCCTGCTCGGCTCCTACTGTGAGGAGGCTGACCCTGAAGTCTGCATTTCCCAGGCTCGCATGCCAGCTGGCTTGTGCCTGGTGTGCCAGTGGGAAGTCCTGGTAGTAAACTGGAAGGTGGACAGAAGGGGAAGCGGGGGATGTCTCCCCGTTTTAACGTGGGGTGATCTGCAGCAGTGGTGTGTTTCCTCCACGGTTTGTGGAGGACCCAGTTTTGGGGAGACTAAAACTCATATAATTTGGGGGTCTTCTTTAAGGAAAAAGAATACAAAATGAGATCGAGGGCCTTAGAAGAGACCCAGGAAGGCAGGGAGCCCCAAAGCATAAGCCTCATTAGCTTCATGGTAAATCTCCCCTGCCTACAAGGTTCCAGCTTCTCTTAGGTGACAGGTCCCTGGTCCCTCCTTTGTCCTTCCAGCCTGGAAGTGGTAGCAGCTTCCTGCTCCCTGGGTCACCTCACCATCATCTGCCTAAGCATCGCAGCTTCCCCATTACCTGGATTATTAAATTATCAGTTATTTTTATTGAATTCCGTCCATATTAAGTAGAGTGACTTCTTGTGTTTCTGGTTGGACCCTGATGGAAAAAACAAGCTAAATCAAAGTAGAAACCTTTGAAATTAATTTTGTCATCCACAATACATAACGAGAAGACTTTTTGCCTGATGGGAATAAATAACCAGTTAGAGGCAGCTCTGTGCTATAGAAATGAAGATAGGGCATTCATCACTCCTGAAAATGTTGGAACACCTTGGTGGATTGTACATAACTGCCCTGAAGGAGCTCTCCATCCTCAGATAGTCAGAGGGGCGTTTTGATTTCAGAGAGCCGGGCTGGGTACGCCGTGCATCAGGTGCCTTCTGTGTGATACCCGGCCACGGAGGAACAGCTGCAGCCACTGAGGAATTCGTGATCTGGTGGGAGAGACAGCCCCCAGTGCATGTTCCCTCTCCACTGTGGAGTGTCGGATGCCCTGCTAAGAAGATGGTGTGGGTATTACTCTTGGTGCTTCAGAGAGAGAGTAATGAGGAGGAGTGTTTGAAAAGGCAAGAGAAGCAATCAGGAGACTGGTTATAAAGTGATGGCAAGCATTTGGCCAGGAGCTGGGGCAGGAAGGATGGAGGGAAGGGACAGATGCAACTTACACATAAGGGTACAGTAGAAGGAGGGGCAAGGAGGCTTGTGCTCTCCACTTCGCGCGGAGAGGATGGAGGTGCCACCAACTGGGGCAGCAAGCCTACGCAGGCAAACAGGTTCGGACGGCGAAGTTAATAGTTTGGGTTGGGACAGCCATGTTGGTGGCCAGTGCAGGACAACAGGGGTGGCCTTCCACCAGGTGGCTGGCTTTGCTGTTGTAGACTTGGGAGAGAGGGAGCTGAGTATGTCGGAGAAGGTTCTGTGCTCTTGTGGGAGTAGGATTTATCTGGAACCAGAATGGGCTGCTATGGCATCTTCTAGGAAGAAGGTTATGGAAAGAGCAGGGGCCCTGGGAAAAAAGCTCCAGAAAGGCCACACGCAGAGATGGACAGAGGAAGAGGGGTCAGCTGGTGGGGACCAGGAGACTGGAAGGAGTGTCAGGACTCCAGAAAGGCCACACGCAGAGATGGACAGAGGAAGAGGGGTCAGCTGGTGGGGGCCAGGAGACTGGAAGGAGTGTCAGGACTCCAGAAAGGCCACACGCAGAGATGGAGAGAGGAAGAGGGGTCAGCTGGTGGGGGCCAGGAGACTGGAAGGAGTGTCAGGACTCCAGAAAGGCCACACGCAGAGATGGACAGAGGAAGAGGGGTCAGCTGGTGGGGCCAGGAGACTGGGAGGAGCGTCAGGACTCCAGAAAGGCCACACGCAGAGATGGACAGAGGAAGAGAGGTCAGCTGGTGGGGCCAGGAGACTGGGAGGAGTGTCAGGACTCCAGAAAGGCCACACGCAGAGATGGACAGAGGAAGAGGGGTCAGCTGGTGGGGCCAGGAGACTGGGAGGAGCGTCAGGAAGCCAAGACAGGGGCGGCTTCCCAGAAGTGGCTGCGATCAATATGGAGAAGGCTGAAGTGGGGCAAAGCAGGGCCCCGTCCCATTTGGAAAGGTCGCCAGCGACCTGCGCGGAACGGTTCAGCCTCGTGGGTGCGGCAGAAGGAGATTTCCAGGGGCTGAAGTGTGACTACGAGGTGAGAAGCAGCCGTGGGTGTGGGACGTTCTGAGCAACACACAGTGGCGGAAGGACGGAGGCTGTGGGTGCCTGAATGGGGGCATGAGAACTTCCCAGAATGTTTGCAGGTGAGAGGATGGGAGTCAGAAGAGACGAGGAGAGATCATTGTTGGCACCGAGCAACGTCTCCATCCATGACTAGCCTCGCTGTCCAAGCAAGTGGTCTGGAGCAGGAATCTCAGTCCTGTCTGAGCTGGGACTGTTTGCAACCACGAACCCCAGTTCCAGAACCCAAACGGATCCCAGACAGCACATGAGTTATGCTGTGTGTGGAGGCCGTGTTCAGAGCTGTGGGCGCTGCTGCTGTCTAGAAGAAGTAATTAGCCTCTAGGTCAGATGGGAAATAAAAGGATGATGCCTATATGCATAAGACATACATCAGTGCCTCCATTCTGCACAACTGCCCTCCTAGAGAGAGAAGGATTGTCAGAGACTCTCTGGGCCTTGTGGATTCCGACTGGCAGCCGGGCACGCGGCCAGCGCAGCTTGTCGAACCAGGTTACGTGGGAATGTGCCCAGGGCTGCTGAGAAGAGGCAGCTCCGATCGGTGTGTACGGGCTTGTTAGACTCAGCCTGGTTTTTGCTTTCTTTCAAAGGGACACCTGAGCCTCTCTGTAGGTAATAACTCTGGGTTTGTCCCCACCGCTCTGTTTGCTTTGGTTACTGGCGCTCAGCAGAGGAAGGCTCTGTCTCGGTGAACGGATCTTTTCGGAGAGAATTCTTGGCAAAAAAGGCTTTCCCACCGTGATGATGGTGGCTGCCACTGATGGTGGGCACTCAGTGCTCTGCCGGGGGACCTGTGGGTACTCCTGCTCACAGCACACTGGCCCGGATGGCGTCGTGATTGCCACCTTACGTGAGAGGAACCGGTGGCTCCCTGAGGCTGGCCGAGCTTCCTAGTGTCCTACAGCTGACGAAGGCAGAGCTGGGGTTGGGTTCGATCTCTCTCCCTCTCAGGCCATGCTGTGCTGTCCGCCTCTCCCTCCGCACCGTGTCCTGATTCTACAAAGTGTGTCCACTGACCTGGTGGTGAGCGGCCTCCACAGTGGCCCAGGTGGAAGGTTACTAGGCCACATGACTTCATCCTCTATTGTTCCTTTTAGAACAGATGCGCTACACAAAAATAGCAATAAAACTCCTCCGAACTTGCCTCCTGGCCGTCCCTCTCCCCGGACCGTCTGCCTTCACAGTCCCCAGAGGGAGCTCCCTTCGCGTCTGCGTCACTCCCCTGTCTGAAAGCTCTGGGGCTCCCAGGGCTGTTGGATCGAGTCCAAGCTCCTCGCCTTGGCACACAGGGGAGCCCTTCTTCGACGTGGCTGTCACCCACATCCCCAGCTGCATCCTTCGTCACCTCTGGCTCCCCACACGCACTGGAGATACCCATGTTCCTTTCCCCACTCAGCCTTTGCTCAAGATATTCCCTTCTGCCTGACATGTTCCTACCCCCGTCTCAGCTTGCTAACCCAAGTGGCACTTCCTCTGTAACACCGCCTCTCATTGCTTCAGGTGGAATTGTTCTAGAACATTCCACATTGAATCTTCGTTCATCACGTCTTACTTCCCTAATGCTGGTGAGCAAAGGAGCGAAGTCCTGCATACCACGCTCTCCCTGAGGTCAGCTCGGGGCCTGGCACGCGTTTGGTGCTCAGCAGATGCACGGGACATGGTGTATTTACAGATAGATGCCTTTGAGTTCGATGACCTTGGGGGCTGATGAGTCCCAGTGGGGGTTCCGGCTGCATCATGATGTTTAAAACTGAAGGGGGCTGGAGCTGGCCGGTGCAGAGAGGACGTCCATCTAACCTGTAAGCTGGACCAGCTCTGCCTAGTCATGAAAAACTGCACTCCCTTTTCTGTGTCTCTTCTGCCTCCAAAGGTGCCTTTGGAACCATACCGAGAGAGTTTTACACACGGAGCATTTTAAAATCCCCCGAAGTAAGATGGCAGGTACTTTATACGACCTTAATTAAGCCTCTGTAATTTTATGGTTGATCACTGTTCTCATGGAGATGAGGCCCCGATACCGTTTTTCCTTTCTGTTTCGAATCTTATCGTGGCATTCCACGTGTACTGCATCTAATAGCTTGCTCTCTATTTTAGGTAGGTGCTTCCTAAACTTTTATTATATTGAAAAGCTCTAGCCCGGCCGGTGTGGCTCAGTGGAATGAGCACTGTCCCGTGGACTGAGAGGCCCTGGTTCGATTCCTGATCAGGGCACATGCCAGGGTTTCAGGCTTGATCCCCAGTAGGGGGCGTGCAGGAGGCAGCCGATCGATATTTCTCTCTCATCGATGTTTCTATCTCTCTCTCCCTCTCCCTTCTTCTCCTTCTAAAGTCAATAAAAACATATTTAAAAAAATTGAAAAGCTCTGTCCCTGCGAGGAAGTGAATAATCTTATTCTCAGTTTAGAGATGAGGGAACTGAGGTTGAATTCAACGTTCTAAGATCTTATCTTTTGTAAATAAAGCATTATTTTCCACTTTTCCACTTGTAGCACTGACTTTGATCATAGCCAAAAGTCCATAAAATGACCATCACACGTTAGTCTCATAAGTGTCGCTCTAGTACCCCCAGGAAGGGTAGGGAGCCTCCTCGTTCTTTATGGCCTCTGACCTTTACTTTAGCGGCTGTGTACCCATCTGCGGGGGATGGGGCTGTGTGGATCCCTGGGTTTCCATTTATGAAAGTTGGCGTCTGACACATACTCAGTGCTCTGTGCTGCGTCTCTTTCTTCCAGAGCTGTGTCACCTGCCCCCTTTGTGGGGTTTCTAATTAAAAGTAAAACATTTTTTTCAAGTTAGCTTCTGGGATTTTAAATCTGCTCATGACTGGGGCTTAGACAAATCCTTCAACGAGGCATTCTGATGAGTCTTTGGAACAAGCTGGAGAAAGGCCACCCCGTACTGAATGGCACATTCCAGTGGCAGCGCTTTGCGTGGCTCCGATGCCACCTGTTCTCCTTCGCGGCCGTTGTGCCGATCGGGTAGGTGCAGTGTGACTTCTCGGCTCCTCCCGTCACCGATGACCTCCGCGTGGACGGTCTGCGGCATCCTCTGACTCGACAGTGCTGTCCAGCGCTCACCGTGGACCTGGTGTGGTTCCGTCCACTCGTAGAGGATCAGACCTGGCAGGGCCCCTAGAGGCCGTCAGGTCCAGGGCTCCTCCTTTTCCAGAGATGGCTCAGTGAAGCCTAGGTGGGGAGGAGACCCCCGCATGGTACACGGGAGACGAGCACAGCTGTCAGTGGACACGTCCGTCTCCTCTTCCCAGCCTCACACGCGTGCGGTTAGTGTTCACCTGCTCTTCCTGACTGTGGGTTTATTACTGTTCCCTGGTGAAGGTCAGCCTCTGACGACTTTCCCAGGCAGCCAGCATCCTGCTGGAGCATGAAGTGCCGGAGTTCATGTCCAGCTCCCTCATTAGCGTCTCTGCCTGTCTTTGATTCTGCCAAGAAGAAAATGTGACGACTTTCAGGCACAGGTGGGGGAATGGGGTGACGAGAGGCTGGTCTGCTCTGCTAGATCGAGAGGGACTAAGCTGCAGACACAGTGCGATTGAGGGGACTTCCCGAATCTTGATGCTAATTGCAGTGTGGATTCGGATGGCTGCCTCTCTCATGTGGTGGCGTCGGTACCAACCCTGAGCAGGTGACAAGGACAGCAAACACAGAGCTGTTTATCTCCGCTCCAGTGACACCCGTGTGTGCATAATGCTTTCCCAGAGAACCCAACCACGGGATTGGTCGCAAGAATCCCTGCTCTTGATCAGCGATTACCTGCAAAAGGACCTCTTGGTCTTCGGAAATGTGGCCAGTGTGGGGCAGGCAGAACCCTGTCAAATTAGGGGAAAAATGCACAGAACTAAAACTCAATCCCAAGCTTTGACTAAAAGTCAAACACATCTGCTTAAAAAAAAAAAAACAAAAAAAACAAATTCACTAAAGGAAAAAGAAAAAAGTCAAAAGAAAGATTTTGATTGACTTTTGTTTTTCATTATTTTCCCATTTCACTCATTTCTATACTTCTGGCTTCCAACTGTGACCAGGGAAAGTGGCAGAATATCAGGCGGGGTAGTCCCCCTGGGATTTCAGTCTGACCAAAGGCTGAAAATATGAAAACTCCACCAAATGAAAGAATCCAAATTCCAGGCCTGCTGTGCACACCATGAGTTTAGGGGCATTTTTCTCAGATTTTTTTTTAAAGGTTATTACATTTTTATGTTTCACCAAACTGAAGTGTTTGAACATTTTCTAGTCCATTGACAGGTCTTAAAGGAGGGAAACTGGTCATCAAAGGACGAGGTGTGGGGAGGCATAAGAAATGACCACATTTTTAGCCCTTATTATAGTCTACATATATTATTTCATAGAATCCCTATAAAAGTTCTATGAGGATTCATTCTGCAAGGGGAGAAGTTGCGTGAATTTTCCTCCTCGAGTGTGGGTTTCCTATGGCTGTACCACGAATAGGGGGCGGGACTGGGATTCGGAACTGAGTTTGACTTCAAAACCCTTGCTCTTTCCACCTGCTGTTTCCTGGCCACCTATTTGGAAAGAACACAAAGTGACAGTCCTCTTTCCGTCTTTGCTATTCTTGGTGATCCCTGAGCTCTGGGTAATTCAGTTTGCTTCTTAAATTAATAGTAATTCCTTTACTCTAGTAAGTAAAAAACATTGGCCAGGACCCGAGATTCTTAAGTACATTTAGGTGCTGGGCTGGGGTCAGGATGATGGTATTTGTGTCTCTGTGATTTAATAGGACTTCGTTTTCGGATCATGATATCAAACATCCTGAAGCCACCGTCACCTGGGCAAGCTGGTGTGGGTGGATAAGCACGGACTTTTCGGTCAGAAAACCCAGTTTAAATCCCAGCTTTGCTACTGACTTGTTGGGTGACCTTAGGGGAATTTCTTTCTCCTCTCTGGATCTGAATTTCTCTACCCAAACAACGAGAGGGTTGAGCTGTAAGATCTGTAGGGTAACTCTGACTCTGACAGGCTGGGGTTTTGTCCCACTTGATTTATTTATTTATTTATTTATTTATTTTTATTATTTTTTAAAAAATAATTTTTTTCTTTATTGATTTTTAGAGAGAGAGGAATGGAGAGGGAGAAAGAGATTGATGAGAGAGAACATCGATTGGCCACCTCCTGCATGCCCCCCACTGGGGATTTAGCCCACAACCTGGGCATGTGCCCTGACTGGGAATCGAACCGGCGACCTCTTGGTGCATGGGCTGCTGCTCAACCACTGAGCCACACCGGCTGGGCTGTTCCACCTGATTTAAATGGAAGAGTCATGAAGCCGGGGACTTTGTGTACTCACTGCTGTATCCTCACGTGTTAGCACAGAGTTGGCATTTAGGGTACATTTACTAAGGACACGAACAGTTCTGCTCCCTTTATGAACACAGTATAGAGTAGTATGTGCTGGGCAGATACCCTTGACGGTTGTTAACATGGCTCACATTATATACTAGTCAGCATAATTTTTTTTTTTTTGTCCTCACCTGAGGACATTTTTGCATTTATCTTCAGGTAGAGCGGGAGGGACAGAGGGAGGAAGAGAGAGAGAGAGAAACATCGATGTGAGAGAGACACATTGACTTGGTTGCCACCCACATGACCCCAACTGGGGCAGGGTACAAACTGCAAGCGAGGTACGTGCCCTTAGCGGGAACCGAACCCGGGACTCTCTGGTCCGCAGGCTGCTGCTCTAACCGCTGAGCCAAACCGGCCAGGGCCAAAAAAAGATTTTTAAATTACAGTTGACATTCAATGTTGTACTAGTTTCAGGTATACAACATAGTGGTTAGACATTGATATAACTTACCAAGTGACCCTTCCGATAAGTCTAGTACCCACCTGGCTCGATAGTCATTACAGTCTTATTAACTGTATTCCCTATGCTATACTTTACATCCTTGTGGCTATTTTGTAACTGCCAACGTGTGCTACTTCTTAATCCCGTCAGCTTTTTGCCCTATTCCTCAGCCCTCCTTCCATCTGTCATACCTTTTTTCTTTTGCATTGTCTGTCAAATACTATTTTCCTTTTAGGTCATAAAAGGGGTCTCTAAAAATGGTCAATATTCAGATTCGGTATTTCCCGAACACACACTCAGGACAGGCTGGGATCCCAATTAGTCAATATCAGTCAGTTATGCTCCCAGTTCTACTTCCCAAGGGCTCTCCAGTACGGCCCTGGTCTCCATCTGGAACGCCCATAACAGCAAGTCAAATGGTGGATGTCGCTAATATTACGACCTTTTTTAGCATTCAAAGCCAGGAGGAGGTGAAGGTTAGCCAGTGGGGGTAGCAAAAGTAAACACCATACTGCTAAGATATGTAATATTTTCACTGTTTTATGAGGTCCTCCAATGGCTTCTTTTGGGAAGATGAAGGAGACACGGAGACTAAGGAATAACTTACCCCAGGCCCTACTGGAAAGCATCACCAAGGACTCCGATCAAACCCCCCACCCCCAGCGGTATTTCCAAAACTTAAATATGGCCATGTTCCTCTCCTGCTTACATTCTTTATTGTTTCTCCATTGTCCTTAGGGTAAAATTCAAGCGTCGTAATACCTCACTCGTAGAAAGAAAAGTGGGAATATACATATCCTTATGCATTGCCTGTGAGTGATAACAAGGGGAGGCAGCATTGCTGGGAGGGAGCCATTGCTACTCAAGTCAGCACAGCCACGAGCCAGCCCTCACTCATTTATGTACTTACTCTCTCACTGGCCTTGTTCTTCATTTGTTCTTTTGCTCTTTCATCACCTCCACCCTTTTATTATTCATTCTTTCTTCCACTCACTTATCCATTCTCACTGATTTTCTCACTCACTCATGCAACATTTATTGATCACTTACTTTGTCTTTTCCCTTTTTCTTTTTCTCCCTCCCTATTTGAGTCCTCTCTGGTTTGCTTCCCTACCCCAGCCACTTCTTTGGATTTGTTCCTAAGCTGATCATAGGGCACTAGACTAATGTTTAGGGATAGATCCCCTGTTTGCATACTGAGGGGTCACGAAGGAGTGGTGGTGGCAAAGAGTGGGAGACGGGAGAGCTGGATACCTTGGTTTAATTGTATGTTTTCGCAACTCTTTACTCAGAAATCAGTTTCTTCTCTAACCTTGAGGGCATGGACTACACCAGCTTTTACAAAATTGGTCTTTGACTGAATACTTTCTGCCTGAGATTTATAGACAAGCAGCACAAAAGTAGTTCTGCAGTAAAAAAAAAATCTTGGGAAACATTGGGCTAATTAAAAATAAACATTGGATTAATAAAAACTTTGAAAAGATGTCTGCTCTATGGAGCCTCTCAGAGCCTCTACGATGCTAATAGAAGAGGGACCTACAGATGAAGCTTGGACACCTTGAGAGTTTACGAGCATTGAGAGCAGCTGGGTATCTTCAGTTTGCACAGCCCGTAAAGGTTCGAGGATCACTGGGCAATAGACTGGCCCTTCCAGATCTGAACTATTGAACTTAATAAAATGTAGTGGTTCCATGAGACAATAAATGACATCATTAAATCTTAAAATTTCTGTGGTATATAATTGGACACACTGAAACCTGGCAGTGGCAATGGGAGAGGTGGCGGGGTAGGTGTTGATTACCAAATTGGTGTGTGTGGGGGGGGTTACTGTGTCTTTAGCTCTCATCTTTGCATCATCTGTCTCTTACAAATTGCAAGCAATTCATGATGCAGAGATATCTATCACTAGAGGGCAAGTCACCCAAGTGCTCAATCTCCTTATCTGCAAAGTGGTTAAGGGGTGCCCACAATTATTTTCCAGCTCAAATGGTTGGTGATTTTGTGATTTGCTCACGGGTTACTCATCAAGAGCAGGCCCAACCTTGAATGCCTATGGGAGTTAATCATGTCATGGGGAAATGAAACAATATTTGTTTTCATTATGCCACTGTTAATTAGGTTCACGCTGACCTTGGCTGAATGGTGCAGGCAGGGGCCTGTAACGTGAGAAATGGATCCAAGTGAGAATGCACTACTTGAGCAGAGAGTAGGAAGCACTTAAGTTCAGATCTTTTGAATTGGGATATGATTAGGATGGTTTCTGGAAGGGTGAAACCAACCCTGGTGATGTACGGATCTGCTGAGCTGGTGCTTGTCGCTTGTATATTTTTATTTATACCATGGTCTCTGCCATCCACTTTTGTTTAATGCAATGCAAATAATAAAACTAATATTATTGCTATAATTTATAGAGTACTCCCTACCCCCATGACATGTTTTTCCTTTCTTCTGTTTTTTTCTTTCCATACTGCAGAGAAAAATGCTTGGGCTATGTTTCTCATTCATTCGTTCGTTTGTTCATTCATTCAACCAGTGTATATTAAATACCTATGGCATACTCGGCTTTGTTCCAAGCAATAGAGAATAAGCTGCAAATGAAAGCTGACAATATCATCGTTTTTGCAAATTTTATATTTGTTACTAGGTGATAAATAATAAACAAGTCTAAAATATGTTAGGTGGTGATAAATGCTTCGAAGAAAAGTAAAGCTTGATAAGAGACAGAGTGATGAGGTGTGATTTTGGATCAGTTCATCAAGGAAGCTCTCTCTGATGTTTGAGCACAGCTCTGGATGAATCCATGTGGCCAACTGGAGGAAGAGCGTGCCGTGCACAGGGAAAGGGGGTATGAAGACCGGGAGGTAGTGATGTGACTGGTGTGTTAGAGGAACAGTAGTAGGTGTGTGGCTGAGTAGAGGGAACAAGGGAGAGCATGGCAGCAAATGCTGTTGCAGTTAGCTGTGGCTGTGTAACAACCTGTAATGAAGTAGACTGACTGGGCTTGGGGGGTGCTCTTTCCTTGGGGTCTGTCATACGGTTACACTCAAATAGCAGTTGGGGCTGGAGACATCTGAAGGCTTACTGGGCTGGGAGTACAAGGTGGCTTTCTTACATGGCTGTGGCTGATAATGTTATCCAGGAACTCAGCTGTGGTTGTTGACTGGAGGGCTACCCACAGCCACGTTGCTACCATGTTATCTGGATTTCTAACAGCATGGTGGCCTGAGGGCACTGGACTTCTTACATGGTGGCTTGGTTCACCCAGACACCATACTGCCAGTCACAGCTACTCGTCCTTTGAAAGACTCAGCCTGGAGCCCTGGCCGGTTTGGCTCAGCAGTTAGAGTGTCGGCCCATGGATCAAAGAGTTGCGGGTTTGATTCCAGCCAAGGGCATGTACCTCGGTTGCAGTTCATCCATGGGCCCGGGGGCCATGTGGGTGGCAGCCAATCGATGTGTCTCTCTCACATCGATGTTTCTCTCTCCGTTCTTCCCTTCCTCCCTCCCTCCCTCCTGCTCTATCTGAAGATAAATGGGAAAAAAAATTAAAAAAGAAAAACAAAGACTCAGCCTGGAGCTGGCATAGTGTCACCTTCATCACACTCTTGGCCACACTGTGCTCAGATTCAAGGGCAGGGGAAGTAGACCCACCTCTCAGTGCGAGGAGCATCAAAGTGGCCAGCTTTCATCCATTGCAGAAGAGATTAGGAAAGTAGTGAGAGGTCAGATCATCCGGGGCTTTGCAGGCCATGGGGAGGATTGCGGGACATGTTTCTCTGAGTGTGACAAGAGCCACTGAAGGGTTTTGAGTGGAGAATCGCATGACCTAATTAAGGTTTTACACGTACCACTCTGGCTGCTATGCAGAGACCAGGCTATAGAACAATGCAAGTGGAAATAAGGAGACCAGTTAGGAGGCTTTTTCAAAAACCCAGTGAGAAATCATGGTGGCTTGGATCAGAAAACTTGGGATCGTGGGATATGTTCCAATTCAGCGTGTACCTTGAAGCCAGAAACCTCAGGATCTGGCGGATTAGAAGTGAACAAGGAGAGAAATAGAGGAATAAAAGGTGCCTCTTCTCTGGTTGTTTTGGCCTGTGTGGAGGGAAGACGAGAATTACTGTTTTCTAAGATCCAGAAGACAGATAAAAATCAGTTTTGGAGAGGTGGGTGTGGAGATTCAGGGTTCAGTCTCTGACAGATTAGGTTCAAGTTGCTTACTGAATCTTCATGTAAAGACAGCAAGTAGTTGGTTAGATGTACCAGTCTGGAGTTTAGAGGAGACATGGGACCTGAAGACACAAATCGGGGGATTATCAGTAAATAGCTGGTATTTACAAATTGAGTACCGGATAAAAAAAATCTAGATAGTGAGAGTGTAAATAAAGAAGAGAGTGGGTGTGAGGCCAAAGCCCTGTATGTTCACAGGTCAGGACATGAGATTCCAGCCAATGTGTGGTCAGTGAGACAAGCATGAGACAAGGGTGGCCGAGAGAGACCCAAGTAAGGAGCTGTTTCAAGGTGGAGGGAGGGACCTGCTGTCCAGTGCTACCGAGCATCGATCATCGCTTTCTGGCAGCATAGCTCCAGTTTGTCTGAACCCCAGCTCTGCTTGGCCTTGAGCACTTTATTTCACCTTCTCTGCGCCTTCGCTTGTCTTCTGAAAGTGAAGATAACAGTGCTGATCTTACAGAGTGTGATAACCATCCAATCAAATCAGATAACATATATATATGTATACATACAAATATGTTTATATACCAATGAGAATGTTATCACGGCTCCTGGCGTGCTTCCGTGGAGTGGAGCTCAGACAGTATCCGTGCCCACCAGTCCCCTTTATAAAACACCTACGTGGTATTAGATTGAGCCACAGGAAATGGCCGAGTCTGAATTATTTTCACCCATGAACTTGCGATTTCATCTGGTTCAGCGTAGTAAGTGGATCCGAATGCTGTCTTTCACAAAGGGCAGGCTTTGTCCAGCCTGTTCTCTCCTACGAAGATTTCTCGTTGCACATTTCCCACTTCATAAACTCTCCAGGAGAAGAATCTCCTCGTAATGGTTTCTAAACTGCTCTCCACTTCTGCCCTTGTTGCCTATTCCTTTTCATGTTGGCGCCACGTCAGGGCCCACCATGCGGGCCCAGCTTCACCCACGAATAGCGCTTAGCGATTAGAATTCAGATGTATGAACTCAACCCTTTGGGTCCACTTCCCGAGGGCTTGTTGGGAGGCTCGTCCTTTTCTGGAAGCTCTGGGTACCCTGCTTACAGTTTGGGGAAGCTGCTACCACCAAGTGGACTGTGCTTTCAACTCTAGGAGTGGCCCCATCCCCCAAGCTGTGGTTCTGCTGGAGGGGTTCTCTCCTCCGGTGCAAGGTCTTGGACATCCGTGGGCTTCCACACTCACGAAGGCTCAAGGATCTGATTAACTAGCTGCCCAGTTTCTTCTCAGATCTCAGCTCAGGAGAAACACAGCAAAACAAAATGAAACTAATTTCTACTCTCCAAAATTTGGCAGAAACTGGAAGAGAAAGTTATTAAGGTCTATCAACAACATCATTTCCCAATGATGTACTTTTTCCTGGCTCCCTCTCTTTATCTTAGCTCCTTACCCTGGAAACTTGAGTTTACTAATTAGCTTATATACTTACGCTAACTCATTAAGGCCTGAATTGGCCACTGGCCTTGCCACTCACTCTAAAGGGCCCCCTTAAATGGGCTATACTCGTTTTCCACCAAAGAGCACGTGAATTCATTTTAAAAACAAGCCTAAGGGGTTCAATGAAAACAAAAATTATTTCTCTCTCTTCCATTCCAGCAATAGAACAAAGATTCTTAAGACTTCAGCAAGAAAGAGTGAACGCTTTTAAATGAAATGTTCCTATTTAGTGTACAGGGTCACCCAGAGTTCTGGGAAAGAATACTTATTAAGAAAGAAGAACGTGAAGACATGTTCTGAGCGTCCCATCCTTAAACATGTGCAACCATGTTCAAAGGAAGTGGAAGGATGAGAGACATAATGGGAGAGGGGAAAGCAGCTGGTGATTCCTGCACATTGTCTGTGTGCCAGTCTCTGATCCATCCTGTCTAGGCAATCCCGAGGGCGGGTAACAGCTTCATCTTACAGATGAGAAGATGAGGCCCACAAGGGTTAATCGGCTTGTTACAAGTCAAACAGCTGCTAAGTAGCAAAGTCAGGATTTGAACACAGGTCTGTGGTGGGATTTCCCCCCCCACCCCAACACACGCACACACACACAGAACCCGGCTACTTTCTTGAAAGTATTGGAACAGTGGAAGAGTCTAAAAGCAGACTCTAAGGGCTCTTTGGCCTTTTTTTTTTTTTTTTTCTATAAGGGGAGCATTATGATGAGAGAAGGGTTTTGATTTTCAAGAACTGACCTGCAAATGACTTGAGTCTCCAAGAGAGCCAGACAGAAGCAACAGTCGCCGTTGCCCACCTAAGACAGATGGCTCAGTGTTGAAGAGCGTGGACTCTGGAATGGAGCTGAATTCTTATGCTAGGTGAACTTGGGTAAATCATTTAATTTCTCTGATCCTCAGTTTCCTCGTCTGTGAAATGAGGATGGTAATTAGTCTCATCTTCATAAAGTTTTTTTGTGAGCATTAAATGAATGTAAAACGTTTGGTCCCAGTACCAGGCAATAGTCAGCCCATGAGTTATTAGAGCGGTCTGTGGTCAAGATATCAATGCTACCTAGCTCTGGTTATGCAGAGGGGACAGGGAGCAAGATCTCTTGCACAATTATTGAGCAAGTTTTAATGTTGATACATGTCTCCTGGTCTCCTTTTGCTGCAGGAGCTCAGGATAACCAAGTGCTTAGAAAGCAAATCTTTTTTTTGTTGGTATTTTTATTATTATTTCTTTAAATTTTTAAAAGGTGATTTTAAAGAGTGAGGAAGAGAGAGAGGGAGAGAGAGAAACAACGACGTGAGAAAGAAACATCCATCAGCTCCCTCCTGCATGTACCCATCCATACCAGGTATCAAGCTCACAACCTGGGCATGTGCCCTGACTGGGAATCAAACTGGTGACCTTCTGGTGCACGGGATGATGCTCAACCAACTGAGCTACGCTGGCCAGGGCTAGGAAGCAAATCTTTTAAGTAACTTTTAGCCTACTCAGCTTAGCACACCTAACAAGAGGAAAGTCCCCACACATGCACACACCCCTCAATTAGTCTCCAGTAGATGCGGATGGAGAAGCACGCAGCCTGGGTATTATAGACAGCCGTCTTGCATCCATGATGGAGGCTGGTCTTAGGACCAAGTTGACCACGCAGAAGGAAGAGGGGAAAGAGGAGAAGTCGGGTTCTTGGTCATGTCATTGCCTCATCAAACGACCTTGAGTCCAGCACCATTTCTCAAAATTTCTTATAGAAGTCAAAAATTTATTTTTAATGTTAAAACTTTGCAACTGGAGGGAAAACACAAACACAAAACAAAACAAATCAAACCTTTGCAACTGGAATTTTTCCAACTGACATCACTGGAGGCGGGTAATCTGTGTTGTGGGGCTAGTTCTACAAGATTTGTAACATTGCAATTTCCAAATCTGTAAATCGGGAATTAACTGAGATTATGGAGGTGAACACTTAAAACTCTAACGTAATTATAAATGTTAGGCACTGTTATGATAATTAGTGCTATATGTTGACATCACAATGGATGATTCTGTTTCTTTCCTATCAAAGCCTTGCATTGGCAGCTTGGGCTGACTCCCAGCCCCGGGCAGGCTCCAGTGACTGGCATTTGTTGTGTTTCATCCTCGAAGGTTTTGGTAGGTGATGGGGACCTGTGGCTTTGATAGAGAACCTGAGGGTTTGTCAAATCACCATGAATAGGCTTAGTCTCAACAATACTAAGTATAATAAGCATCAAGCCAGTGGTTTCCTGTTTCTTAATTTTTCTCCACCTGCAATTTGAAGTTCAAAGTTGAAGTTCTCTTAGGGGGTTAAAGTAATGCGATGAAACCAGTGATAAAGTTACGAAGCGTTCAGATAACTCAGCGAAAGGAAGTCAAGTGTCTTTAACCTGAAAACCAAGAACAAGGATAAGTGATCATTTTGTGGCGTCATCAAAAGGACTTTCTTGCTATGAGAAAGCAATGGAAGGGAAAGTGACCTTCACCGAGTCATTACCATATGCTTAGCACCGTGTCCGGTACTTTCCAGTGATGTCTAGGTTGATCTGGTAATGACATCACACAGTGAGGAGCTTTCTCTAACCCTCAGACAATATATAAAGGAAAAAGAACCGTCAGATTTGTAGTATCTTTCGTGATCCAATGTGGAGGCGAGATGGACAGACAACCAGAGGTGGACTCAGAAGCCCGGGTTCCATTCACTTCACTTCCTGGAGCCTCCGATTTTCGTCTGGCAAATGGGCATAATACGCCAGCTACTGCCCACTTCATGGGCCTTTGTGAGCATGAAGTGGGGCCACATTTATTAGACACTATGATATGCTACATATTATTATTATTTTTATTAATGTCAGGTAATAGGAAACTCAGTGATCTCTTAAGCAAATTTTGGTTTTAGTTACTATGTCTCATTTTCCGATTTGGAAATTCCTCGTATGCCAAACATATTGAACAACGAAAATATAAAAACCATCCCAGCAGAACAGAAACATATCACACACAGGATTATTTCCCCTAAAGGCTTCGACCACCCCTTCTAAGGGTGATTCTCAGTTTCAACATACCTGGTATTATCCAGTGCAGCAAGTTGTGCAGAATTTATTTCATTTATAAAATCATGCCCATGAGAAGCCTCTGGGAAGTCTGAGAAGCTGCACAAAACACAAGGCAACAATAGAACACAGAGAGGTGAAGGTGAATGCAGCGACTCCGTCACTGGTGGAGAACTTCCCACCCGATCTGGCACCAGACGAACTGAACGGCCACTTCTTGAGCTAAGTGCCCTCCCACCAGGAGAGTAATTTCCAAAGAGCCCAGACTTCTCATTCTAGTGTTCTTGGTCAGAGACGTGCAACAGAAAGAAATTGCAAGCCACCAATCAAGGCGCATAGGCAATTTAAAACTTTCCAGTAGCCACCTTAGAAAAAGTAAAACGAGACAGGTGAACTAATACATTGTCTAACTATTGAGTTGTTTAACTCAATATGTCAAAACTATTATTTTAGCATGTGATCAACATAGGAGTTTGGACGAGACAGTCCGCGTGTTTTTGAAGCAAGCCTTCCCCGTCTGCCGTGTTTCCCGCCCTCACGTCTCAGCGGAGAGGGCGCCGTTCATGGGCGCGGTAGCCCGCGTGGCTCTTGCATTGGGCAGGGCAGCTCTGGATTCCAGTAAGGGGGATTTTGGGATTTGGAAAGACCTGGGTTTGCGTGCTGGTCCATCACGTACTTCCTGCGTGACTTTGAACACATTACTGTCCTACAGAGCTGTCCTGGAACTTAAATGAGAGGAGTGGCATGCAAACACACCTCTCCCAGCCTCTGGCCCATAGTCCGTGGTCAGTACGTATTAGTTCTCTTCCCAACTTTTCTAAATGGAGATGGAGAGTGGGCTGGGAGAAAGGCAGAGGCATTAGAGCAGGAAACCTGGCTGGATCCTGCAAGGACTGAGAGGTTCGAGAGAGGGCGGAGGTGCGGAGCAGGGCGAGCCGATGGAGACCCGACGGCATCTCCGGATGAGTGCTACACAGTTACTCAAAAAGCTGAAGCGTCTGTGTCCTCCCTGCTGGTCCAGACGGTTAAGCCATGTAGCCCTGCTCAAAGGAGAGCTGTCAGGGATGGTGAAGCGGCTCAAAATGAAGACCCAGAAGGAATGATTGAAAGAGGTAATTGATCTGTTTCCGTTAAAGAGAGGGAAAGAGGCTGAGAAGACTGAGGGAGGACACCATTTTTATCTTCAAATAAACCAGCTTTGTCTGGCCCCAAGAGGCAGAACTAACTTGGAAACCACAGGAAGGAAGATGTCAGCTCCACAAGAAAGGACTTTTGAAGAGAAATGCTTTGAAAATGGAGTGAATGGGTTGTCTGGTGAGGTGGCGACTGTTCTATCAGAAGATGAGATACCACTTGGCCACTTGGAGGGATACTGTGAGGAGGATCAAACGAGACAGCTCACAGAACACCGTGATATACTCTATATCATCATCGTTCTCATGTTAGGTAATGTTGAAGCGATGACCACTTAACACAGGTGTAACTGGACCAGAACCGTGAGGCCCTTTCGATTCCCGCAGCCTCTGAATCACGGCTATTGCTTAGTCATTCACAGGCGCTACACTCTCTTCAAGGCTATGACGCAGCAGGAATTGAATATTCCTTCGTTTGCTCCGACTGTGAGAGAGTGACTTCCTGAGGATCAAAGCGAATTTCTCTTTCCGTCTCAGCCACGGTGGCATCGACGTGTCTCTCTGCGGGACGGACCCTGGAGGATGTGGGTGCTGTCCAGCCTGGGGGCTTCACGTAGCATATTCAGTCTCGAGGGTCCCTTGCACCTTGGTTTCAGGTGTCGCTTTCTTTCAGGTTCCTTCCTATTTCTGGCCCTGTCTTCTTAGAGTCCTACTCTTCTGCTACATGAGTTTTTGAGGGATCTGGCCCAGGCTCTCGTCTCTCTTTCCCCACTCTTCCCCGGTGACCTCTTCTTTTCTCTTGGTCCTGCTCTTGACTCCCACATCTTTTCCCTCCAGCTCAGATGTCCCTCTGAGCTGCCTACATGATGTCCTCCTTTGATGCGTCCCAGGCTCCTCTATGCAACATGCGATCCCTGAGAAAACACCTTGTTCCTCAAACCCTTGTCAGCTGCACAACGGTGAGGGCTCCACCGTCCACCCATGTCCCAGTCAGCCCTGCAGTCATCCCTGGATCCCACCTCAGCTAGCCCGTCACCAGGGTGGACTCTGCGCTGTTGCTCTTACTCATCTTCTCTGGATGACTCTTCTTGTCTTCTTAACACGGTGGCCCAGAGTCCTTTCCTCAGAGCCTTCAGATCTCATAAAAGGGCCCCAGGTACCGTTGTGGGGCCGAGAGGGGGCCGAATAGGCATGCCTGTGGTCCTGGACTCCGGCTTCTCCCGAGGCGGCTCTTTGATCTGTTTCATTTCATATGATCCCACTTTGATTCGAAAGATTCTTCTGTATAAAAAAATAAGGAGGAAAAACATTTTTTTTTGATTGGCTTTCTAGCTTCTAGGCTTCTCTCCTTCCATGTCATATTCCAAGCACACACATGAGATCTTCCCAAAATGAAAAATCTAATCATGTTGTATTCCCGTTTAACACATTTCCTTGAATCCCCACTGCCCACAGGGTAAAGGTCAGCTACGATGGGACCCTTGGCATCCCACGGATGACTTTCAGTTCCCCCAGAATACTCAAGCATTTCGTCGCACGCACAGCTTCCTCTCTTGGGAATTCCTCCCAGCTGCCATTCACCTGGTAAATGCCAGCGTCTCTTTCAAGACTTGGTTCAAGAACCACCTCTTCTCCGAAGCTTTCCTGATGGTGTCGTTAGAAATGGCTGCTCCCATCCTCCCCATTCTCTGTGCCTTGTGTACACATACCTGGAACAGGTGGTGCTCTGAATGGTTTACTGGTCTCTCCCCCAGGCCACCATGAGCAGCAAGCACGACTCTCTTGGTTGTATTGTATGCCCAGTGACCAGCACAGGGCTCGGCCTACAGTAGGTGCTCAGTAAGTGTGGACTGAAAGGACATTTGAACCTAAGGTGTGGTTCGATCATAAGGAATGAAGCCGTGCAGATGGGCTGGTGCTCAGCCCCTTGTGGGAGGCTCGAGGCCAGTGGTTCTCAACCTTCCTAACGCCGCGACCCTTTAATACAGTTCCTCTTGTTGTGGTGACCCCCAACCATAAAATTATTTTCGTTGCTACTTCATAACTGTAATTTTGCTACTGTTATGTCTTAGGTGACCCCTGTGAAAGGGTCATTCGACCCCCAAAGGGGTCGCGACCCACAGGTTGAGAACCGCTGCTCTAGGTGATGTTTTTCCATAAATTTTCCATATTGGAAATAGAACATACAGCAAGTAGCAGACATTCGGATGGCTCCACATTAATGTGTAAATGCATTTGTTTCTACGAGGCCAAAACAATCAAACCAACCTCTGTCCAGTCTCTCTGGATTTGATTTTTGGATGAGACTTTTCTAGCACCAAAAATAATGATGATAAAAATATTATTTGTCCTGAACTTTGTAGCTACAAACTGTTTTACTTCCATTATCGTGTTGGCGATGAGCAACAAGCCTGTGGGTTGGGCAGGACAGATCCTACTCCTGTTTTATAAAGATGTGGAAGCAGATGCTCAGACGTCACAGGCTTTGCCCAAAGTCACACAGCGGGTAATGAATATTTACGCCTTCTTACTTCAAGGCCAGCTGATGGTCCATGTCTCTCTGAGGGTCACACTGTAACTTAAGGAGCGCCTTCCTGTTTCCTTAAACATGATAAATAGGTCATTGGGGTCAGACATAAAAATCTTTGTTGACCCCCTGTCTGACAGTCGGTCATCTGCACACTGGGGTTTTCCACCATCTTATTGACTTGCTCCCCCATTCCTTTCCCCAAGGCTTTCCTGCTTCAGATTGCCAAGACTCTGCAATGGTCTCTGAAATTTGTTGACAAATAACAAAGATGCTCCTTGTCTTGCTGTCAATTTTACATCCTCTGGGTTTGCCAAGTGAGCCCGGCATGCCAGGAAGGCCTTTGTTGTGGTCTCTGACTCACTGTGCTCACCGCTCTGCCGCTCCCTGGGTGCAGGCGATTACAATCTGCCCGTTGCACAACTTCAGCACATCTCCGCGTGAACCGGAGGATGTGAAAGACATCCAGCAGACCGAGGACTCAGCCACTGGGACGTGAATCGAAAGGCATGCTACCATATTAGTTACTCTAATCTCATCTGCAGATTGCTCTGTCATCATCTGGAGATTCAGTGGCAGCTTTCCCTACTAGAGGGAAATGCTTTCTCCTAGGTGGTTCTGTCAACAAAGGCTTGGGACCGGCTGGTGTGGCTCAGTGGTTGAGCGTCGACCCATGCACCAAGAGGTCGCTGGTTCAGTTCCCGGTCAGGGCACCTGCCCAGGGTGTGGGCCAAGTCCCCAGTGGGGGGCATGCAGGAGGCGGCCAATCGATGTTCTCTCTCATCCATGTTTCTATCTCTCTCTCCCTCTCCCTTCCTCTCTCTCTAAAATCAATAAAGAAAAAAAAATTAAAAAACAAGGGATGTGAGTCGGAGAAAGGGCCACTCTCACTTATGCATCAGTACTTCAGTTCAAGTCCTTTGACGAGAGATGTAGTTCACAGGGCTTGCTTGGAGATAACCCCGTGTGTCCACAGTTTAGGTTCTTCTTCTCAACAAGATCTTAGAGGGTCACTTTTTTTGGTGGGGGGAGGGTGAGGATGGGGAGAGGTCACATCATCGATATAGCAAAAGGATCATTTGTGAACTGAAATTCCAGTATGAAATAAAGCAATATAATTTCCTCGCCAATAATGTATTTGTAATACGTCATCAATTGTATATAGGTGAGACTAGAGTTTACTTCAGTTGCCAATGTTAATTGCTACTTTGTCTTCAAACGTTCTCCCCTAAGACTCTTAGGCTGGAGAGGTAAAGTGAGTTAGTGTCTAATCTGGTGAGTATCCTCCCCTTTAATCATCTGTTTCAGCAATTCACTCATTGGTCATTGGTTAGGGTCCTGCTGTAGGCCATCTCTGGAAGCCTGGGGATCCACAGTGACGATTAAGGTACAGTCCACATTCGCAAGAAGCTCCTCATGTAGTGAGAGTGACAGACCCAGGCACCGGTCATTGTGATACACTGGGCTAAGTGCAGAGTTGATATACCCACAAAGTGCTTTGAGAGTGGAGAGGAACAACGTCCAGCTTGGGGAATCTGGGAGAGCTTCTTGGAGGAGGTGATGATACTTGAAGTGAGTCTTAAGCAGAACTGCCTTTGGATTTGTGCAAGAAGGGCCCCTGCCCTGAGTTCCAAGCTGTAGAGGGCCCTTCTCTGGCCTTCTTCCAGCTGTCCATGGATACTCTGAACTCTGAATTTTATGCCACAACAACCCAGAGCCTGCTTCTAGATCCCGTGTCTCCCCTTTCTCAGGCCATTCCCCCTTGAGCTTACTGCATCACCAGGTGAACTCCTAGGCCTGCATGGTGGTCAAAGAGTGGTTGCTGGGGAGGACATGGATGGTGTTTGGGCATGAGGGCTGGGGGGTGGCCACTAGTGTGCATGAGAGACTGCAAGTAAGAGCTGATTCAGGAATGAGAAGGAGGTGGCCTGGGGCTGGGGTAAGGGTCTGTTTCCCCTGAGTCTCCTAGAATTAGTGCAGATCCCTGAGGAGTCCCAGAAGTCTACACTCGAACTTGGCCTTCCAGATTGTTGAGAGTATATTTTTCAAGGTAGGAGGAGGATAGTACATATTTTATTTAACAGGAAGCTGGCTTGACTTATAACTTTTCAATAGTTGAGACATCTACTATTTGGGACTCTGTTTGCATTTTTGACCTGGGCCCCACAAATGTTAGGGGCCAGTCTGATCTCATGACTGAGTGTGGCGTCTCTAGGCTGCACATCGATTTAGATGAATGAGACCCTAAGCCTCAAGGGACTCTGTTTATTGGGGATGCAGACAAGTGTCTAATCACAGTAACAGGGTTCTGAAAAACCACCGTAACAGATGCCGAAAGAGAGGTCTGCACACAGGCGCAGAGAAAAGAGAGATCAGTTCTACTGCAGTGATGAGAAGTCCGAGGCCTCTGACCTGAGCCTTAAAAGTATGCGCATCTGATGGCAGAGAGAGAGGGAAGACATTTTAGACAGAAGCAGCAGAGACTTTAGGGAAACATGACATGAAACTTCAGGGGAAAAGGAACAGTATCACATAGACCATGAGCGGGAAGAGGAAGGCAGGGCTGGATCATGGGAAGTCCTTATAGTTTAGGTTAAGGAGGCTCTTATCCCATGGGCCATGGGACCTCTCAAGGTTTTCAAACAGGAGATTGGGTGATATTTGCCTTTTAGAGAGACCCCACTGGCAGAGTTGCTCAAAGTCTATTTTATGTGCACAGTTTTCACCCATCAGACTTCTGCTGCCCTAGCTCAGTGGTTTGCATTCCAGCCATTCATTCGAATCGCTTGGGGGATCATTTATTTATTTATTTTATTTTAATTTTTTTATCCTTACCCGAGGACATTTTTGCATTTATCTTCAGATAGAGCAGGAGGGAGAGAGGGGGGAAGAGAGAGAGAGAAACATCGATGTGAGAGAGACACATTGACTCGTTGCCACCCACACGACCCCAACCAGGGCCGGGGACAAACTGCAACCGAAGTATGTGCCCCTAGCAGGAACCGAACCTGGGACTCTCTGGTCCGCGGGCTGATGCTCTAACCACTGAGCAAAACTGGCCAGGGCGCTTGGGGGATCGTTTAAAAAGCACCAGTGCCCATTTCTGGTTCTAGACCAATTCAATTAAAATGGTTGGATCTTGCCCAGCCGGTGTGGCTCAGTGGATTGAGCATTGTCCCATGGACTGAGAGGTCCCTATTGGATTCCTGGTCAGGGCACATGCCTGGGTTTGCAGGCTTGATCCCCAGTGGGGGGGCGTGCAGGAGGCAGCCTATCGATGTATCTCTCTCACATTGATGTTTCTATCTCTCTCTCCCTTCCTCTCTCTAAAAAAATCAATAAAAACATATTTTAAAATAAAAAAATAAAAATAAAAAATAAAATTGTTGGGTCTTGGTTATCAGTAATTTTTAGATGCGTCCCAGGTGATTTCTGATGTACACTGAGGACTGTTAATTACTGTGAACTATTTCAATTTGCCACTGCATGGACTGATGTGAGCTAATTATATTTAGGAGGTGAGCACGAACCCTGCTCCTGCCCCTACTATGCACATTCCTGTGCTTTGGTGATCGGAGGGACATTACTAACATCCCTGACTTTATTGGAGGGAAACCAGCTTCTGGTGTTAGGGTTCTATGGCTTGCCTTCCACCACAACCCAGAAGCTCTTTCCTTATTGGGTGCTTCCCATCTCTCACTTGCAGATGTCTCCCTATGCTGCAGAAGCTGGGAGTGAAATTCCCTACTTGGTATTCTTTGGGGATTTTGCAATTGAACTGTTTCATGCCTACCCACTGACAGGTTCCCTTCAAAATTGGACGCCTCATTTCTCAAAGGAGTGCTTTGCCCTTTGGGTTTAGTGGAATGTCCTTGCGTGCCAAAGCACATGGAAACACTGTGGTGGCAGACTCCCTTCCACCCACCTGTGCAGCAGTGAGCAATGTGTGAGCCTGGTTGCAGGGGAGTGTCCTGATCCCAGCTGAACGGAGCTGGAACTCAAGGGGAGTTGAGTGGTTGCCCCCATGGCCAGGGTGTCGTGGGCATGACCACTGTGTCCGATACTCCCTTGGACACTGTGGCGCTCTGTAGAATTCACTTGGATCATGATTGCCCTTGGGTGCTAGGTCCTGGAAAAGACTCTCCCAGAGAAACTTCCAACTCTGTCCCATGTCTGAGTGGAGACAAGTGCCTTGGAGGGGAGGCAGAAGAGCCAGAGAAGGTGAAGGCAGGGTCTGAGCCCATCATATTTTTAACACTTTGCATGTCTTAGGTAGGTGAATGTTTGGAATACATATCCAGGGAACTTGGCCACCTCGGGGAGCGGGCTGGTTCCATCAGGGCACGCCACTGATGTCTACTTTCCTTCCTGACCACGAGGATGTTGACCAGTGGAGGACCAGGTCAGCATTGCCCGTGTGGCTGGGGCAACAGAGGCCTCTGCAAGATCAGAGTCTAACAGAAGGATTCAATTAAGTGACCTAGGACATCTCTAGTTTCAATTCTAGAGCTGTCTGAGTACACACCAAGGGAATTCCTTTGGCGTCTGTACCTCCGCTCTCACACTTACCGAATGCAAGCTGTGCCCGAGGGGGCTGTGGCATTTGCTTTTGTCTCGTTCATGCCAGGAGTCCTCACATCCTTGTGTCTTTCCTCCACCCGGTTGACTCTATTAATACTTCCCCTAACACGTGGATGGGTTGGTTCCTCTTTTACATTTTATTTCCAAACATTTTTCTGATTATAAAGTAGAGGATACTGAATATGGAAAACAGTAGTGAACAGGGAGTGTGTAAAGAATAAAAAACAAAAATTGCCCATGAAACCCACGGACAGATCGTCCTGTGAGTCACTCTTTCTTTCAGTCATTTCTTCCATGCATGTACATATACTAAAAGAAAATCAAGATTTCTATAAAAGTTTGTATTCTGCCTTTTAAATGTACTATATGATATTTTCCCCACACCATCAGTGATTTTGAAATGGTTAAAATGCATATTAACTATAGAAAAATAGGAATAAGAGAAACAAAAAGATAAAAATGCAATCTCAGCAGCCAGTGATGATTACTATTAGTTTTTCAGGTCTGTCTATATGTATTTCTATGAGCAACTGAGCCTGTATACACATGTAGTAATAAATACACATGGGAAAAATTCAAGCACTACAGAAAGGGATAAAATGATGAATCTCCCTTTCCTCCTCAAGGTCACTTAACCAGTCGGCTTTGTTGGAAATCTAGGTTGTTTCAAGTTTGTTTAGTTTTTGCTATCATTATAATGCTGTAATAAACATCGTATAAACACACATTTTTACATATTACACACACACACACACACACACACACACACACACACATCTAGGGATTGCTTTGAAAGTGATGTTTTAAAATCTTTTTTCCCTTCACTCAGTAATATATTACAATTTTTTTCTGATTAGCAAATAAATATACTGTAATATCTTTCAAATGATTATATTGTACTCTATTAGACAGACATACTATAATTTTTTCAACCAATTCCCTATTGTTAGACATTTAGATGTACTCCTTTGTCTTCCTTCCTCTCTCCCTTCCTCCCTTCCTTCCTCTCTCCCTTCCTCCCTTCCTCCCTTCCTCCCTTCCTTCCTTCCTTCCTTCCTTCCTTCCTTCCTTCCTTCCTTCCTTCCTTCCTTCCTTCCTTCCTCCCTTCCTTCCTTCCTTCCTTCCCTCCTTCCTCCCTCCCTCCCTTCCTTCCTTCCTTCCTTCCTTCCTTCCTTCCTTCCTTCCTTCCTTCCTTCCTTCCTTCCTTCCTTCCTTCCTCCCTCCCTCCCTCCCTCCCTCCCTCCCTCCCTCCCTCCCTCCCTCCCTCCCTTCCTTCCTTCCTTCCTTCCTTCCTTCCTTCCTTCCTTCCTTCCTTCCTTCCTTCCGTCCATTTCTACCTTTATTTCCACAATTAAACTTCTGGAAGTAGATTTTCGAGGGCAAACTATTTTTAATTTTTAAAACACAAATAGCCAAATTGCAGTTGAGAAAAGTATTAATTTAAACTTTTGCCATCAGTATATCATCATGTGCATTTCTTTATATCCTCACATCTCCAATTTTAATGCTCCTTAATGCTTTCTAATTTTATAGTTGATAATCATAGTGTTCTCCATTGATACTAGTGTTCTCCCTTGCATTTATTTAATTAATAGTGATACACGTTTTTGTGTGTTTTTTTCATATTTGTATTTCAGTTTTTGGACTTGTTTGCTCTTCTCCTCTGCTCATTTGAAAACTTAGATTCCTATTTATTTGTAGGATCTGTATTTTATGGATAGTTATGATGTCATGTATATTGCAGATATTTTATCTCAGACATCAGTTGTCTTTACTGTGATGGTTAGATGTACAGAAATTTAAAAATTTTAAGTCAGTTTCATCCTATAGGTTGTGCTTTGAGTGCTGTGTTTAGGAATTCCCTCCCCTCTCTAAGACAGTACTCATATTGATATATGTTTTATTCACATTTAAACCTTTACTCAACCCAGTACTTATTTGTGTACATTTTCCCAATTTATTGTCCAGTTATTGTCATTTATTAAATTTTTTTTTTCACTTCTCATTTGAAAGCCTACTTGGTGATCAGATCTGAAATAAACTTGCATTTGTGTTTGAGCTACTGATTGCCTTTTATTGATCTGTCTTCTTATTTCTGCATCATTACTACCCATTTATTGTCCCATCGGAGAATATTTTAACATCTCATTGGACAAGTTCCCTTCTCAGTTCTTTTCTGTATGTAGACCCAAGAGGCAGACTTCTAACCAGGGAATGGAGGCTACAGGCAGATAGCTTTGGCTCATTACAATAACTTAATAACAGAGTTGTTGAGAGAGTCTGAGTTGTTAAGGGAAAACTGGAGTGGGGGTCATAGAAAACTTAAAGAGCCATGTAAGACACAATAGCACCAAACTATGACTTTCCTTTTGAATCATTAAAGCTTGAAAAGGTTTGCAAAGGGAGTGATATTCTCACTCTGAGAAAATGGTATGCAGTTTGAGTTGGCCTGGCAGCCTCTCTGCTGTGCCCCACCCGGGAGACTAGGAGGCTGAGAGTCATTGTGAGGATTAATGAAGATTAATTACTTATGTGACCTTCCAGCACATTACTGGTGCTCAGTATATGGTCATTATTAAAGATGAATAGGCAGCCTGGCCAGTGTGGCTCAGTGGTTGAGTGTCGACCCATGCACCAAGAGGTCGCCGGTTTGATTCCCGGTCAGGGCACATGCCCAGGTTGTGGGCCAAATCCCCAGTGGGGGGCATGCAGGAGGCAGCCGATCGATGTTCTCTCTCATCCATGTTTCCATCTCTCTCCCTCTCCCTTCCTCTCTCTAAAATCAAAAAAGAAAAAAAAAAAAAAAAGGATGACTAGGCAAATTCAGAAGGAAGAGGTCATCCCTCCCTTCCCATTTCCTGGTGGTGTTTCAGGAGCATGGTGGAGAAAGCCTTTTTCAGACTTGAAAGTGCACAGAAATCACCTGGGTTTCTTATTCATGCAGTTTTTTATTCAGTGGGTCTGGGGTGGGGTCTGAGGTTCTGCATTTTTAACAAGCTCCGTGGTGATGCTGCTGCTGGTCCATATTTTTTGTTACATGACTGTAGGAAGGATTCCAGAGTTACAGTGGAGGCTGGACCAGATGGTGTGAGACCCCTTTCAGTCTCCTGATCTTCTGAATCTGTGCCTAGACAGATCGTTCACAGTTCCACAAACTGGAACATTTCCAGGGAGAGGTGGTACATATTTTCAAAAAATGACATGGCATTATTTTTTTTATAGGTGGTGTTTATGCTACAAAATTTAAAAAGTACATAATGGAACTCAGTGAAAATAAATTTCCCTTCCACCCTTGTTTCCTAGCCACCCTGACCTTTTCTACAGAAGCACTCATCACCAGCCTTTCGTGTATTTTTTCTAGAGGAAATTTATGCATGTACAAGCATATGTATATCTATCTATCTATCTATCTATCTATCTATCTATCTATTTTTTACTTTTTCCTATTATTTTTTTAAACCTTATTTTTTCCCCACCTGATATCATAGAAATTATTTGATATTAGTACAGATGGGGTTGCTGTGACTAAAAATAACAGCCTGTGGGTATACTATAATTTAATCTCTATTTGACCTGCATTGTTTCCAAAAATTTGCTGGCACAAACAATATTGCAGTGAACACATCTCGTTTCAGACAAGTAGAACGAATTCTTAGAAGTGGAACTCAAGGCCACAAGCATTCAGAGTTTCGATGGGCAGTGCCGCAATGCGCTCTGCCTGTGCCTTGGGTGTCCAGCCCCACCAGCCACGTCTGCGACGCTTCTTCTCCCACGTGCTGGCCCACGGGATATGTTACCAAACGTTTTGATCTCTGCCCAAATGAGAGGTGGTAAATGATATCTCATTGTGGTTTTAATTTGCATGCCATTTTATGAGTGATATTGAGACATCTTAACAATTGTATAGTATAGGAGACGTTCGCATTTCCTTTCCGAGAACTGTCTATTCATCTTCTTTCTTATCGATTGGTAGGAATTCTTTGTAAATGAAAGGAAATTAGTCATTTATTTGTGATATGAGTTATAAGCATCTTCCTTACATTTTTTTTTCTTTATTGAATTTAGAGAGAGAGGATGGGAGAAGGAGAGAGAGATAGAAACATTGATGAGAGAGAACATCGATTGTCCGCCTCCTGCATGTCCCCCACCAGGGATCGGGCCCACAACCTGGGCATGTGTCCTGACCGGGTATCAAACAGGCGACCTCTTGGTGCGTGGGTCGACGCTCAACTACTGAGCCACACTGGCTGGGCCCTACATTTTTTTTTTTTACTGTAAAAAGCCAGACGTAATCATTTTTATGTAGACTCATTCATCTGGTTTTGTTTTTGTAATTTCTGTCATACTTAGAATCACCCTCTCACCACTTTAAAATATAAAAACAATTCTTCTGATTACTTCCAGTGTTTTTAAAAAAAATCCTGATCCAAGGATATGTTTATTGAGAGAGAGAGAGAGAGAGAGAGAGAGAGAGAGAGAGAGAGAGAGATGTGAGAGAGAGGAGAGAGAGAGATGTGAGAGAGAAACATCAATTGGTTGCTTCCTGTGCATGCCCCCTCTGGGGGTTGAACCCGAAACCTAGGTATGTGCCCTGAGCAGGAATCAAACCCACAACCTTCTGGTATATGGGATGATGCTCCAACCAACTGAGATACCCAGCCAGGGCACTTTTAGTATTTTTTAGTTTTATTCCTTCATGTTTAAATCTTTGATATATCTAGAATTTATCTACATATAAGGTGTGAGGTATGGATCCAACTTTATTTTTCTTTCCAGATGGCTACCCAGTTGACAAAGCATCATTTATATTTTTCCTTCTACCTATTGATTTAAACTGCTACCATATTATAATATATATTTGTATCTATTACTGAACTTTCTACTCCATTCCATTAATCTATCTGTTGCTGAGCCTATCTCAAACTATTTTAATTTTTGATAGCTTTTCAAACAATAAATATCGGGTAGGGCTGGTCCCCACTGACTGCTCTTCTCTTTCCACTCCCCGGCCTCGATATATATATATATTAGTCTTACTTGTTTATTTCCTATGTAAAATTTTGGAGTGTGCTTGTCTATGCTTGCTTGGTTAAAAAAGAATGCCACTGGTGTTTTTATTGGAAGTGTGTTAAATTGATCGATTGATTTAAGAGAACTGATGTTTTTTATGATACACAGTGTTCTTATCAAAGAACACAGCATGCCTTCCATTTTTTTGCTTTTTTTCTGTATATAGATCTAAAGACCTGTGTTTTCTAGCTAGCTCTTATTTATTCCTAGGTCTTTTATCTTGTTGTTTCTATTGTAAATGGTTTTTCGCCTTATATTTTACAATTTACTGTTGTTTGCATATTTACAAGCTATCAGTTTCAGTATATTAATTTTGTATCCGTCTACCGAAACAAATTCTCTGACTTCTAAATATTTGTGAATTGTTTTTCTTGGGTTTTCCAAGCAAATAATATTATTATCTGCAAGGATTCATAACTCTATCACCTCCTTTCCAAGTTTTATACTTACTACTTCTTTATCTTCTCTGTTTATTGTGTTGGGTAGTAGCTTCAAAATAAATTTAAATATTAGTGGTGACAAAGAACTTCCTTGTCTTCTGTGCTTTAATGGAAATGCTCCTTGTACTGGTTCACTAAGCATGATGGATTTGATTGAGATACATATTTTCCAGCGTTGAACAAACCGGCAGCCTTCTGTAGAGATAGTCAGAGGGAAAGAAGGGTGGGGGTAGGTGGTGGTGGGCAAAGGGACATGGGCACGGAAAGGGACTTTGCTTGGGGCGATGGACGCATGATGCAGTGTGCAGATGAGGTTTTATTAAGTTGTGCATTTGAAATCTGTATGGTTTTGAGAACCAATGTCACCCTAATAAATTCAATTAAAAAAAAACAACGAATGTTTCGTTAAAAAACTCAAGAATGGATTTTGAAATTTTCAAACACCTCTCCAGTGTTTATAGGGATTGGCGTACGATTTTTCTTTCTGACCTATGTTTATGGTAAATCATATTAAATTGAGGATTTGAAATCATCTTCCTGATTGCTAGCATGTGAAGGATTCCCTCCACAAACCTCAGTGTCGTTTTTCTCGCCCTACCAGCGAGCTTTCTTGGAGGCCCAGGAGGCGGATTATCCAGAGTTATGTCTCTGTGGTTATATTGCTTTTTGCTCTTTCAAGTGAGGTTTCTGAATGGCCCTAGATGGGGCCTTTCGGTCAAGTCACATGGGTGGCTTTTCCATTCAAGTCTGATTTCTCATCTTAGAGCAACTCGTTTGCTGTGACCCTTTGCTCTTCAACTCTCAGCTGGAAAGACGTGGAGGGGGAAGAACCACTTCTTGAATTCCTGTTCCTGACAGCCCAGAGCTGCTGGGCTTCCTCCTGACTTCCCTGGCAGGAGGCACTCCAGAGCAGTCTCCACACAGGTGCCTGATCAGTTACCTTCCAACCAAGCAGTCATCAGCACCCAGTCTCCCAGCACTGCCTGGGGCACCCACTGATTCATCCAGCAGCGGCCCGAAGCTGTGCACTCAGCTGGGCTGGTCCGACCTGCGTCCTCAGCAGTTTCTCCCGGTGCCGAGTCAGCCCAGGTGCTGGTCTTTCGTGAGGCCCATGATCCCTTAGCATGGAGTCATGTCTCCTCAAGTCCTTTTATCTCCCTATCTCATGTATAGCTCCCGGGGCCATGATGGTTTTCCAGAGGCAGCAAAATGATACCCTGGGAAATGTCATTCTTACAATGGGAGAAAGTGTCAATTCAGTCTGATCCTCAAATCGTCATTGGCCTCTATGTATGAGCTCAGTGTGGGGCCAGGGGGAGAACAGAGAGAGGGATGTGGCCACCACTGCTTTTGATGAGTTCTCCACTTTTAACTGGGAGACCTGGCTATATAACTAGAACAAAGAAGTGCTCATTGAACGCTGTGGACTAACCTTCCTGCCTGCAGTCTTCCCCGTAATCTTGCTTTCATCCAGCTCTCAGAGAGATCTTTCTAACATAAACCTAAGAATGCCAGCTCTGTGCTTAAACATCTCACCTTTGCTTCCAGGATGAACTTCAGAGTTAACCTGCCACACAGGGCCCTTCAGAATCTGGCTTCAGTGAGGTCGCCCTGCTTCATCTTCCTCCTTCACAGATGGCACAGCACACTCCCTGCCCTCTGTGTGTCTGGAGAAGCTGACTTCCTTGTGTAGAATGCCCCCTCCCCTGTCTTTGCCTGATGATCTCCTGCTCATTTTTCAAGACTCAGGTCAGATGTCCTTCCTCTGATATCCCTTTCCAACAGCTAGTTCCTCTTTCCTTTCTAAGTCGTGTTTACTTTTCTCCTCAGCACTTTCCATAACATCCCACACATCTTCTGTTCCAGCGGTGTCCTAATTTGGGTGTGGGGAGCACAGACTAGAACACCCATCTTTGTTTTTGGGTGCTTTGCAGTGTGCTGGAAACATTGGTACAATGGTAAACATATATACTTCATGATTAAATAGTATACCTGTATTGTGGTTGTGTGTTCAAAAGTTGTTTTACTGATAGGGGTTAATAATCTGAAAAGTTTAAAGGTCACTGCTCTAGTATTTAGATGTTGGAGGCCATATTTGTAGGAGCTCAATAAAAATTAGCTGAGTAAGTGAATGAGTGAAATGATGATACATGTTTTCAGAGGAGATACAAACAAGATGCCAAGGGTACAAAGAGTGGAAACACGATTGTGCATTATCAATCCAGGAGTCAGAGAGCCTGGCTTCAAAGTATTTCTTTATGAAGATTCAAAATGCCGGCTGGACTGTCTTAGGCGTGTTGCTCATCTTCTGAGACCACGGTTAGCACACTTTCTATAAAGAGCCAGATAGGAAATAGTCAGCTTTGTTAACCATACGGTTTCGGCAGCTACTCAGATTGCCACAGTCAAAGGCAATAGGTAAACAAGGTGTGGCTGCGTTCCAATAAAGATTTATTTGTAAAAACCGGTGACTGTCTGGTTGGCCTGGGGGCCATACTGTTCCGACCTCTGTCCTAGATGATGATTCCTGGCTTGTGTAATCATTGTATTACATGAGATACCTTTGCAACATGCCCAGCCCATGATTAGTTGTTAAGTGAATGCTCACAGATTTCAGCAATGATTAGTTCTGATTTGTGTCTTGCAAGAAAAAAGATGCTTGAGTTGTCTTTTGATCTGAGTCCCTCTGATAGGGAAGGCAAGTGGGGGCAGGGACTAGAGAGGCAGCAGTCAGTCTAGGGAGGAGCACACACAAAGGCCTTGATGCCCCTTGAGGGGACCCTGGAAACGGCCGCAGCATTCCCTGGTGTCAGCATGGCAGAAAGAGCAAGGTGTGGACTCTGTCTTAATGGTAGAATGAAGACAGTAGCAACCTTTCTTCCTGTAGTGAGAATCAGAGAAACTGCACGTCAAACACCCAGTACCTGGCTATGTCTTGTGACCTGTTGCGTGATGTCTTCAGATGCTGACCTCCACCAACTGTTTGATGCCACAGCTGTTGGCCACTCTGTTTTGCCAAACTGGACTTCCTGTTCATACGTTTAGGGCAATTTATTCCTGTTCTGAACTTGAACCTCTCTCAGTACTTCATGCCTCACCCCAGTGGATAGAAATCAGTGTCACTCTAACATCTGAAGTCTGGAAGAAAAGGGGCCTCTTGACTGGGACTTGCCAAGGTGCCGTCCGTGGAGCACTTGGCCAGTGCCCATTAAAAATGGCATTTCCTGGGCGCCACCCAGAGCTCCACCGTCAGGATCTCTACTCGGGGCCGTTTTAACTAGCTTCCAGGTGATTTGTACAGACGCCAGAGCGGGAGACCTGCTGTTCCAACTAAAACATTAAGAACATTTTCCAAGTCCTCCCTTTAACTCGCCTTAACCCGATGCTTAGCTCTTTGAATCCGGCGTAACCAGCAAAGTCAAGTCAACCCCTAGTTGCCTGTTTGTCTCCCATACAATTTAGTTCAAAAATAATAAGTTGTAGGACGAGTTTTTATCTATGGGGATCTCAAAGTTGCAGGACTCTTTGAAGGTGCCCCTTCTCAGTCAGCTCCGTCCACCCCCACGTAGAAACTCACACAGAACTCCCCTGGTTAGAACACTCCTGGGGGCTTTTCTCGTGGCGACTTCCTGGTTTGCTTTCACAGGGGTCTCCCTGGGATGGAGATTTCACCCTGGATTTTCCCGGCTCAAACTGGCACGCACAGATTTCCTGGTTCGCATCCTCCAGGGAGCTCTGAGGACCTCATCTCAGGGTTCTCTGCTTTGGTGATCTTTCAGTCCAGCTAGTGTGCCTTCATTAAAGTTCAATGGGATGTGAGTTTTATCCATTATATAAAAAAGGCATAGCCAGTCATTTGAAAGGTAATATGATCTTCAAGATTGTAGGATTAGCTCCCAGATATTTAATGTTTAATATTTGATTAGTGAATTATTATTGATTACTCATGCATCACAGGTGTCAGAACCCGCATGACAATGCATATATCTGTATTTGTGTGTGTGTGTACTTATTTGCCTGATTATGGATATTTGCAACAAATTTGCACATCAGTGACCTCACTCCTTCATTGTAAACATTTCCTGGTCATGGCTCGCGTAGGGTTATTCGTTCTGTCTTTGCAATGAGCAAACAGAAGCACCAGGAAGTGAAAGGATGCTTCCAAGGGCACAAGGCCGGCAGGCTGCCGAGCCAGGGCTCCTGTGTAGATTCCTGAACCTGGCAAGCTGTCAGCCCACTTCTCAATCTGGGCCTGGACTCTCTATCCAAATAAAATGAAGGACTTGTCGACACCCTGGGAGAAGAAATCATGGGGACACTTTGCAAGTAAAATGGGTCCAAATAATAAAATGTCTTGAGGTTCTGGCACCCCATGAAATCTCTCAGCTACGGCTGACGCACAATTGGGTCTTTATGAGCCACACCTCCGGAAAAAGCCAAAGAAACCACTAGATGGCAGTGTGTGAACATTAACAGGGAGAAGGACACCACTCCTGACTGGGAGTCCTTGGGACTGCCATGGGGAAAGCCTTGGCAAGGATATTTCATGGGAGCTCACCTTCCAAGAACAATGAATTCGAAGATCATTGTGACTGTGGGCTCCAGCCCGAGGCAGGATGGCTGTGCTCTGGTTCTGCGAGAAGCTAGATCAGCAGCTCTCAGCCCAACCTGTGCATTGGAATCATCTGGCATTCTGATTGCGCTTGATCTGGGGTGGGGGCCCGGGCATCGATATGTTTGTTAAAGTGCCCCAGAGGCTCCAGTGTGCTCCCAGTGTCGATAATCTATGTTAGATGGAGGCCATCTGCCCCTGGGTCTCAAGAACACAATGAAAGCAGCACAGTGATGGTCCAGGCAGGCCACTGAGGCTGCGGAAAGAAATGAGACATTGAAATGTGGTCTCTATACTCAGGAAGCCATAGTTCCGAGGGGACTGAGTTTGATGGGGCGTATTCAGGTGTGCGGTGAAGTATTCCTGCGGTGCAGTCCCTGGGCTGCCCTGCCTGATCCGAAGTCACTTGACCACTCCAGGACTCGCCTTCTTCAAAGGGGTTTGGAGGGATTCCTCACTGGGAGAAGGGGAGTGATGAGCCAGGTGCCTCCAAGGATCCGTGGAGCTCTGCTCCCAAGGGAAGTATCTCTTCTTAGTCAAGTTCTGTGTGTACCCAGGAGCAACCTGCTGTTTTGGAGAGGGATGGAGTCCCTTGGCCTGGCATTAACTCAGCATTTCAGGCAGGACAGAGGGGTCCTGCTGCTGCTGTGTCTGAGTGTTTTTATTTGCCAGTTGGTAGCATTCTAGTTCATTGCAGAAGAAATTAATTGTTGATGATAAAGCATTTAAAAACACACAAGTTCCATGTGCTTGTTTCCCAGCTATGTGTTCCAGACCAGGTGGGACGGGGGATGGGAGAGGGCATCTCCAAACCACAGAGACTCCCCTCCCCCATTCCTACTCCCATCTCCCCATCTCTGTATTCCTAGCTTAAACATGCTGCTGAACTTCCCCCTAAACTAGGATGGCCTCTAGAAGGTTGCTTCATAATCTGTCCCTGTCATGAGGGTTTGATGGGGCATATTCAGGAATGGGGGAGGAATCAGCAGTGATGGCCTGCGGGTCCTGGTCTGCAGTTTATGCTGAAGAATGACTTGAAGAACACAGACGAGATCTTACTCATCCTACTCATTTTCATACCTGGCACTGGGCCTGGTACAGAGTAGGTGTGAGTGAATGTTTGTTGAATTAAGGTTTCTGTAATTTGAGGTATTTAACTATGTCAAGCTGAAATTAAATATTCCGATCTGAGCATCAGAAAGAGCTTTGATGCTATTTGTGTCTTATATACACAGAAAATTATGAAATAGTTTGTGTTTCTCTCTTTGCACTGGCTGTCAGGAAGCTCAGAGATATATTAGTGGCCCACCTCTAGCAAATAATTAAGAAATACCTTATGCTACATATGTGATTATATGATCAATTAGGTGATTATATGTGATTATATAACAAGACCTTATGTACCATATGTGATTATATAATCACAAATGCAATTATATGGTACCTGATTTCCATATATTTTTCTTAAACTTGATATTTATTGTACTGAATAATTATTGCAATCTGCCTCAAATACTTTTTGAAACAAGGAATGGGGAAACATTAAATCTAAGACAATGTCTGGGACAATTCCTGGTACCTGGTAGGAGCTCAAACTATTTATGGAGTAGATGAGTGAATAATATTTTTATCTGAATCTTGAGATTGAATTCATGTTTAAAGAAACCTATCAATCAACCTGAAAGTCACAGTCTGTTAAAAAAAAAAAAAAAACTTGAATAAACGGGGAAGATCAGCAGACCCAGAAAGGCAGAATGACCTGCCTGAGATGATGCACAAATCCAGAGGCTCTAAGTTAAGCCGCGTTACTTTTTACTCTTGATCTACAGCACGTTCTGTTACTCTAAAAACACTTCTTTTGATCTTCCAAGAGAGATAACCATCCTCAAAGACCTTCAAGGATGAAATGCAAGGAAAGGTCTGTTCATCCGGTTGTCCCTCAAGTAGAACTAGTGAGAAAACAAGACAGCGGTGCCATCTGTCTTTGATGGACTGGATTGTCTGTCTGCCGTTTTCCCTTTGACCAAGTCCATGACAGCTCATTTGGTGACCCGTGATGCGGTTTCCTTTCTAAGCTCCACAAGGAGAAAACGTTCGGGAATGCTGGTAGCCCCATTCAGCCGTCTCCCGGGAGGGGGGAAGGGCTCGTTTTGCTGACAGTGTTTATCCTGGACAGAAGCCAGCAGCTGTTGGCCTAAAGCGTAAGCTGCTTCGTCTTATCAAACATCTTCGTCCAAAACGTGGTCAGAGGAGAAGGGAGGCAGCTGAGTGTCTCATGTATTTATTCAGTGTTCTTGTAGAGAGTAAGAGAAGTCATGCTGCTATGTAACAGCCCGACCTGTCTACTTTTTCTGCATTTTCCTAATGACTTGCCTTCAACTCCACCATTTTTCCTACTCTATGTCCACGGTGGAAGTCTCTGCCCAGCAAACACTTTCTAAAAAGTACTCCCTACCCAAGAGAAGAAGTCTTTTTTTCTCTTTCTTGTTCACTTCCCTTGTGTATTTATATAAACATGGAGAGATGTTTATAATTTTCTCTAAAATCAAACTTACAATCTTCTGTAGGCCAATCAGTTTTCACTGGCATTACATCAGTGGTCTACCTCCCCAAACACCTTTAGTTTTGGGATGATCATCTATAGATGCTTTATTTTTATTTATTTCTATAAGTGAGCCTCAAATCTTTTATTACCCTAAATGACTACAACAAATGTCTTGCCCCTGTGTTTGCTCATATTTTTACCTCTGACTGGCGTCCCATTTCACTTTTGATCAACTGGGAGCTCAAACTCAGACGACACTGATGTTTATGATGCTCCCACAAACCATTTACTGTTCTCTGTCTGTGCTCCTGCAATGGACCCATCTCCGTGATGGGATCACCACATCATGTTCTCATTTGAGGGTATGTATCTTTTTTTCCCAGTGCACTGTGAGCTTCTCAAGGGCAGAAGCCATCTCTCCTCCATCTGTGAGTCTCCTGAGCCCACCTAGGGCCACAGGTGTCGTGGATGCCCATGTGCATTTACTCATCCCATTGTTGATTCATCGCGGTTGCTGCTGTTGTCTTACTCAGATCTTTTGCCTTCCCCGTGAGGAGCGGACTCTGCAGAAATTCTGGCCAGAAAGCAATCTGATGTGCTAGTCAGAGCAGCTCACCTGTTGGCTCACTGGTATGAATAAGATGTGACAATCGTGTAGTCCAAAGGCCCAGGCTTTGTTCACAGGCACAGAAACATCTTCTGAGTCATGCTCAGCCCGAGGTAGTCCAGGGATAGTTAGGCTCCTGCCTGCAGCCTCTTCTGCAGATTTCAGCTGGTGCTCTTAACTCCTGACCTTAACCTTCTCTGGAGCTTCTTCCAGTCTGGCTCAGCCTTACTCTCCATTTGAGATGAGATGGCCGAACCAGATACATGCGGGAGAGGAGAGTTTGTCCTTTTGAGTCTGTGTTTAATCCAAGGTAAGATTATGAATTCTTAGCTGCAGCTCAGACCTACCAGGCAAGCCTCAGAGCTTTCTCAGGCCAGAGGTATAGCGGACTTTGGAAAATGTGACTGTCACCATGGAGGAGACAAACTGTGTCTGGGACAAAAAGTCCTAAGGCAGGGGAATTGAAAAGACAAGCCAGGGGATAGTTGCAATTTTGCTTATTTTTCTTTTGAGAGAACAGAGAGGAAATCTTTGATTTCATTTGAAAGTTGGTGTTGGGTATCTATTAGCCTTAAAGCTTTGGTTTCCTTAAAATTTAGATGCCTCCCCCCCATCCTAATTTTTGTATCTATGGGAAGGGTCATTAAACCAAGACCCATCCCCTGGCTCCCTCTTGCTTTAATTATCCCAATGAATTGGTTCTCCAAACTAAGTTTAGACACTTTCTTTGGCAGGCCACCCCCAGCCCCTCTCTCCTCCTCTTTCAAGTCTAGGAAGCCCATTCTTTACACAGCACTGTTAGTTAAAGAAGAAATTTCTCCTAATATTGAGCAGATTTCTGTCTCTGCTGTAGTTCCTACAGATTGTTTCAATTCTACCTTTCAGGCCCACATATAACAAATAAGTCCCCATCAGCCCCTACCCCTAAGGCTTGTGCTCTTTCAGCTGAACAGCCGTTTCTTCAAGCTCTCCTTCTGCGGCACCCCCTCACCACCAGTTGAGCCCCTCTTCTTTGAACACCCTTCAGCGTGCCCTTTTGAAGTGTAAGTAACCCAGACAAAGCAGAAGGGCTCATGTCACACTCAAAGAAGCCCTTGTCAACAACCAAAAGTGATTGAGAAGAAACTGAGATCTTTAATGAAGTTATTTGAAAACCCCAAAGGGTCCATTTCTTGACTCACATCAAAACATGAAATTCACATTTTCCCTCTTTCTCTATTTCTCTCTGCGTCTCCTTCAGTCTTTCATCTCCCCCTATCAAAATCCTGAGGCAGCTCCCCAAATCAGCCCCGTCGGGCTCTCTTAATTTTTCCTCTTCTCTTCCATCTTAGGCTCAGTTCTTTGTTACTGCGGCAGGGGGAAGGACAAGGTGGATGGGGGGGGTTGCAGACACATAATTAAAAAAAATTTTTTTTTGTATGTATGGATTTAGAATCCGTGAGAGCAAATGACCGGAAGTGAAGTCTGACCTGTGCGAAGCAGAGCAAACCCACCACCTCCTGTCCCCTTGACACTCTACTTCTAGTGATAGTGCTTCCAATGTCCTTGGCTTATGGGGCAGACCAGTTCTGCTGATGTCACATAGTAAACTTCCCACAAATCCAAAAGTCTTCCAGTGCTTCTCGAGGACCTGGGGTTGAGGGGGGTGTGGACCCTATAGGTTCTATAGATTCACAGATTCTAGAGATTCATGGTTGAAATGTTTGGGAAGAGGTATGAGGAAGAAAGGTTAGATTCTTAGAGTTTCATTTTGTTAAAGTTAAGATCCAGTTACTTGGAAAAGACAAAATACAAAACAAAGAATTTTTCGAGTGTGGCTGGAGAGCAGAAGGAACTCTGGGGATTCCCAACAGGCACCCTGCCCCACCCCCCACAAGGCATCCTCAGCCCCATCTTGATTGTCTGGACTATTGTTGTTCCCAGAAGTCATTTGTGGGTTTGAGGTTGTCACTTCCTTCCATTCTACATCCCCAACCTAATGGGGACCCCTGCTCCTATTGCCAGGGTGTGGGGGCTGACATGGGGGTGCTGTTACAAGCCCTGTCTTCTTCTCAGGTGGTGAGCTGGTCAGCCATGCCCTCAAATGGCTGCATGTGCCCTACATCTGGCAGAAGTTTTTCATCTATTTTGATCAATTAATGACACCATTCCTGAGATGTTTTCTTATTTTTATAATGTCCTTGGTCATTTTAACAGGAGTTTGGGAACGAGGATGACTAAATCCATGTACACGAACGGGTCTCTTGAACTAGAACGAAATCAAGTTCCATTCCAGCCACACTGGGTGAGGCTGAGTAGGAAGGAATGGTGTACTGTGCTCAGGCTGGTTGTTTTAATGTCATAATTTTGCTCTCTACACATGTCCAAAGCGTTTCAGCACACATTATTTCATTTGATTTTCATGACAGATTTGCCTACAAAGAGTTGCAATTATTACCAATGTTCTGTTAATTCATAGAAAAATTCTCAGAAGAGTTAATAACATACCCAAAAGCAGAAAACGTGTGAGCCAGACTTGATTTACTCCAGCCAGGTGTTTGGATGCCATCCTCCATTGTTGCAATACTCACATGTACCTGTAATAGCATTTCCTGATGGTTTTTCTTTAAACTGAGTCATTTTTAAACTCAAATAAAATCAATATATTTAACAAGAAAACTTCATATTGCCACTATAAATTAAAAAATAATATCACTTTCTAGAATTAGAAAATAACCATGAAAATAAGAACAATCAGAAGGAAGCAGTGTCCTTAGAGTTTAGATAAGCTAAGTATTGATTCCCATGGAAGTCTCTGAGCCCAAGTCCTGTTCTCTCTTTGTTAAAAAGTAAAATTTTAGCATGTTTTTAGGGGGGTGTTGAAGACATATGGCATCAAACTGAGACTTTCTCTTTTATATCATCAGAAGGACTGAAACAGAATTGGAAAAGGAATAACTTTTCCAGTATGCAAATCAGTGTTATTTAATATTGTGTCCCTGTAAAATTCTCTCACACGATTTAAAAATTCTCAAGTTGTTTCACATAGGGTGTGAATACCATAGTTACATAATTAAGGAGTAAATATTGACTGTAAGTTGGGTAGTTCTGGTAGGCTACATGGATATCAGTAATAGTTTTGCTAGTTCAGTTCTGTAACTCAACATTTGTCTCTTGATCCACCCAATAACAACTAATGACCACCTACTGTGTGCTGACCATGCAAAGATGAGTAAGACACAATCTCATCCCTGAAGGAAGTTTGTGATCTTATTAGCACTGACAATGGTATGAACTTCTAACTTCTGCAATATGAGGTATATATCATCAACTTTGCCTGAGGGTGGAAAGGTCCAATATGTGTCGATATCTGAGCTGGGTATTGAAGGATAAGGGTTTATCAGCTGTAAATTTGCCAGAAGGAGTGTAACTTCTACAAAGAAACAATGGTAGGGAAATACATGATTGTCTTGAGGGGCAACTAGCATTTTGGTTTGGTTAAAGTATAGAGCCAAAAGGGAGAGAGGTAGATGGGGTGGGGAGGTGCCAGAAAAGGAGGCAGGAGTGGTAGACCGAAGACAGTCTGAGAACAGCTCTGAGTGCCTTGCCAGAGTTTGGACTGGTCCTGTAGTCAGTAGGGAGCCATCCAGAGTATATAAGCAGGGGAATGACATGCTCAGACGTGCATTTGAGAGAGGTCACTCTGGTAACAGTGAGGCGAGATGAGAGAAGAGAGAGTGAGATGTCAACACAGATATCTCCTTGGGATGCCAATATTAGCTTAAGTTATTCCATGCAAATTAATTAGCTCTCCTTGTCCATGTAAAGTGTTTTGGCAGCCACCACTCTGACCAGAATGGATGATGCTCTGAATGGAGGGTCTGTTGCTTTGGCCTTGGCAGAGTTGCCTGGGGTATTTACTGTTGTAGAACTGCTTCGTAAAAATGGTCTAGTCCATGTGAGCTATTTCAAGTGGGACTTAGAAAAAAAACAACCAACAGCATCCCTTTCACAACCAAGGATGGAATTAATGAGTAGTTTGTATTACTTTTGATTTTGACTAACTTAAGTGATTAGGGACTGATTTTGTGTGTGTGTTTCTTTGCAATTCCCTCAACTCAGCGATGCACACATGAGATGGGGATCTACAGAGCATGACAGAACAAGGAGCTCTTCATAATTATCTAGCCTACTTTCACAGGGAACCTGAGACACAGCCCAGGTCCTTGAACACAGTAGATGCTCAGTAAAGGATCTTAGGTGATCTGCGTTAGTGGTGCTGTTTCCCCCACACCATTTATTCTGCGAATGGACTGAGTTTTCCTTTAATATTTTGTATTATTCCTTTCTGTCTACTTTATAAAGGAATGTAATTTTTAACCAAATAGACTGGAAAGCAAGCTCTCTTTTGGTAATGATAACATGATACATTATAAAGTGAACTGGGCACTTCATTGAAAGTCAGAATTTAAGACGTGGCTTGGCCAATTCCTATATATGTCATGTGGGATAATTCGTTTTCCCTGTCTGAGATTCACTTGCCTCATCAGTAAAATGGATGTTGAGATTTCCAGGATGACAGATAGCTTTCCTTTTGTGTGCCAGCTTCCGTGGGTTGATGGTGATTGTCCAGAGAGGGGGTTCTTAACCTCATAAGGAGTCTTTTCAGACTTTTTTCCCCAGTCACTGCACTGCCCAGGTCATTTTAATGCCACAGATACACTGTGTATCTGTTTATGTACTGTGACCTTTTGGAAGGCCACAAAACAATGGTAATACCTAGAATTTTTTTTTATCTTCCTAGAACCAGGTTTTGGCCCCCTGGGTACTGTATTGCCTGCAATGCATGAGTCAGAGGGCTCTGCTGATAGGAATTGTTCACGGTCACGGTTAGCAGGAAAGGTATCCGGCTGGTCTCTGCCGCAGACGTGGGAAAGGGGAGCAGCAGAATGCGAGCTTTGTGGAAGGTCTGTGTCACCTCTGCCACGTGGACATTCTGAGTTCCCTGTTCCGTATATCTACCTAGCTGATAGTAATGAGCTATTGGGTGTTGATTAGGTGTTGATATAACTTTCGAATCTGAAAACAAAATCTCAAAAGTAATCAGTTTAATAATCATAAGCAGACAGGCCATATTTATGGACTATTTTTATGTGTAATCCTTAATACTTCCTGGGTAATTAAGATGTTCTTCTAAGATATACCTACATACCATTGTAATACATTAGAAATCATTCACTTTGGTTTAGCAGATTTCTCAGGATACGTTTTGATGGCAGAAGTATCTTTTTCAGTGGAATAGCTATAAGGTGGTTTGTCAATGCCTAGGTTAAAGCAAGCCCCTGAGCTTGACTGAGTGGGGGCGCTTTGTGATGAGAATGCCTGGGATTAACCCCCGCACCTTTCTGCTGGATAATTTATTGTACTCAAATCCTACTTCGAGTCAGGAATTATAATGGTGGTGGTAGAAAGATTACCCACCCTCAAGGAGCTTACGGTTTCATGGGGGCTGTCAGAAGAAGTCACTAGTACAATCAGGCCTCTTCAACCTGTGACTTTAAAACGAGGTCACATCCCTGTAACACTTGTTGCTATTCGCTTCAGCCTTTGTCAGCTTTGATGACTGACATGTATCTTCCTTGGCGTGTTCTCAACTGGTTCGCACAGTTCCTCTGGACACTGGCTTAAGTGTGTAAATAAACAGGCCCCCGGTGTCCACCTGTTGTCACCTCTCTGCCATGCTGTGGACTTCTGCTGCTGCTCGTCACTGTCCCATCGAGCATGGCATCCTCGGCTGACGATCACTGCGCTGCTGCTCTCAGGAGAGGGCCCCGCTCTTCTCTTCACTGTTCCACTGAAAGACGGAACACACTTTTCTCTTCATTTACTACCACATACTTGAGCCTACGTTGTAAGTTTTGAACACAGCTTTATTGAATGTTGGGGATTATAGGAGGTAAGCACAAGCAGAAAATATTTAAAAACTGCTGTTTCCCTGCTTTCAAGGACCATAGGCCCAGACTCACTCTCCATGGGCGTCTGAATGGTGTTCTCGTTCTACCTATCTCAAAGAGATCACTTTGCTTTCTCCATGGGAGCCTCTCAGACCTTCAGTGTGTATCCTTCACCAGGGTGTAGACCTGATCTCATGGAGGCTCAGAGCTCAGAGCTGTTTTCCCCTGTCCCCGTCTCACCTGCCAGTCTTACCTCCTTAGTCCTCATGTGTTGTCCTTCTCTGGAGGACAGTGTACAGCAAGGACAGCCATTCTTTTCAGGGGAAACTCTACCCCCGGGGCCCAAAAGACCATCACATCTCAATGCAATATTTCATCATCATTTCACAAAGCCTAGGTTTGTGAATAACATCACAGTCTAGTTCAAGATGACTTAAACATAGCCAATTGAATCTCAACTCCAGCTTAAAGGGAAGGCAGAGTCTTCCCCAGTTTTCCTCAAGTCTCTTTGGTCTGTACTTTCAATCTCATGTGAACAAATTCTAGGAAAACACACACACACACACACACACACACACACACACACACACACTTTCCCAGGAACAAGCAGTAATATACAATCATAAGGAAGATTAAAACTAAAGAAATGCTTTCTCTAGAGAAGCCATGAAGTCTATAGAGACATAGCTTATGCTAAAGCAAATATCTAACTTATATACCGAAGAGAATTCTTTACTTCTTAGTATAAACATTTACTTTCAGATTAATGGTGACTTCATTTTTTCCCCCTCAAATATAATGGCAGGGTATATTGCTTTACATCTGGGTAATTAAAGGGCTCACTGGATTCATTTCTCAAGAACAAAGGACAAAGTGTGGTGTGACCCAAAGGTAAATTCAATCCTTCAGGTCCTAGAAGATAAAAACTACTGAGACCTCTAAGATGATTTTGTTTTTTCGGTATCAAGAGCTATTAAAAAAAAAATCCTAGTGTCCAGTTCAGTGAGAACACCCTGTCACCTCAGAGCAGGTGTTGGCAAACGTTCTCTGTAAAGGGCCAGATAATAAATATTTTAGGCTTCACAGGCTCCGTGGTCCCCGTCACCCCCAGCTCTGCCACTGTGGTACAGAAGTGGCCACAGACACACGTAAACAAGCGAGCAATGCTATGTTCTGATAAAACTTTGGTAAGACTGGCATTTGAATTTTGTATAGTTTTCACATATCATAGAAGAGTATTATTTAAAAAAATTTTTTCAACGATTTAACAATGTAAAAATCTGTCTTAACTTGCGGATCGGACATCAGTAGGTGGCCGGCCAGGTCTGGCCCACGGACTTTGGTTTGCTGACTCCTGCACCAGGGCCTGGGATCACGTTATGGAATTATATATTCACGTTAAGTTTCATGGTCAGTATTAAAAGAGAGGAAAACACAGAGCACTTCGGGGCCACGCAGAGCTAATAAGCCCAACTGGGAAGAACCTGTACCTAGCCAGACGCTGCATGAGGATCTAACCACGTCTAATTCCTTCCAAGAGCGGCCTGAACTCTGTTGCGATTTCAATGTGTTTCCCCTTGGAAAAGACAACTTCCTACACATCAAAAGGAGAGGAAAAAAAAAAGGTCTTGGAAGGCTTCTGGCTATCCAAACTCACATGGGAAAGACATGTTCTGTGAACGAGGCAGAGATAAGGCAGAGGCATATGGTTTAAATCGTCCTTAACAGAGACATGTGTTTCAATCTTGCCGTTCTGAGATGTGTGACCAGTTGTCCTAATGGCTGGTGAACACTCTTGGGGTTGAGCCCACAGAAACCTGTTGAGTGGGTGCAGGTGTGGGCGAGGGGCCATTCTGAATGTGGATAACAGGCATATGTGTGTGTACAGATGTGTGTGTCATGGCGAGACAACTAACAAGGACTAATCATTTGCCTTTGGTAAAATATTCTTCCTTCACTTCCACCTGTCAAAGCCCATTCCCTTATCAAAGTTGAAATCAGGTGTCATGTCCTTGGAGAACCTAGCCCGCATTTCCAGCCACCCTTCCTCCAATCCCATTAGGACTTTCTTTGTTCACTCCTGTTTGGACGATAGTTGAACATCACAAGATTGTGGGCTCTTGAGGTAAGAACCATTATTTTTTCCTCTTTAGAGTTTCTTTGCCTCGTCTTGGACTTGCTGTAAGGTAAGCGCTGAAAAACCAATTTGCCGAATGTGGCAAAATGACCTGAATGGATTAGTGACCGTGACTAAATGATAATTGTTTAATTTGAAAGACCTCACTGATGTTCAGGGAGGTTCTTTTGCTATTGGTATGCCTCCCTGATTGAGGGGAGGGTGCCCCTGGGGCTCACAAAGCCTCATCCGCTCCATCTGAGAGAATGAGGAGAAGCCTGGTTCCCGGCTGTGCTAACTGTTCTCCCCTGAGGTGGAGAGTCGCCAGCCTTGTGATTTTAGCTGTAGGTCATGTGCACACCTACATACCTGCCTAGCCTGAAGAATGACTCAGGCCAAGCTGCTGTCGGGCTGAGGGCCCATTGCTGTGATGTGGATTTGGGTTTAGGGTGGGAGACGGGGAGGCCGAGAGGATTCCGAGGCAGGCTCTGGGTGCTGGCTGGCGGGGTGCATTTGGGGCAAGACCCTGAGTCAGAAGCATCAGAGGTCGGCTCGTCCAACTGCTCCATTGTTCAGGTGGGAAGGCCAAGGGCAGGGGCACGCGATGCCTCAAATCCACGTGGCTTATCGTTGTAAGAGCTGGTTCCCAGCGAGCCCTTCTGTTTCCGGCCTAAGATTTTTTTTTCAAATTACCCAATTAATTAATTAAGCAAACAGCACCGAGGCCCGCCTCGCATCAGGGCTTCTGCTGGGCACTCGGGGACGCAGGGGAGCAGACACGCTCCCTGGCTTCTCAGAGCCTGCAGTCCAGTTGGAGACAGAGTGTAGTCGTAGTGGTGATGTCTCGGGCTTTATATAGATTGGGGTGTGAGATACACCTCTACCCCTTTGTGACTGTGGGAACTAGAAAAATGAAATGCATATGTCCACCTCGTAAAGCTGTTGTGAAGATGTAATGAGATAATCCCTGTAAAACCCTTAACATAATGCCCAGTACCTAGTAAATGCTCAATAATTTGCAGCTATTAGTATTATCGTGGAGACACTCAGCCCTTGGACCCATCAGCTGCCCCAGTGACCTTATTTGAAAAGAGCAGGATGGCAGGCAAAAATATTTGGAGAAAATTTGACCTAAAAAAAAAAAAAATAGTGCAACATTAGCTCCCTTGCCTCAGACAGGGCTGATTCTAATCTGTCTCCTATAAAGTAAATGTTGTTTTCTGCCTCTTCTTTCATAACTAGAGACGGATTCATGGTCCCCAGCTGACTGCCGCCTTCACCCTGCCCTGATCTGGGCCGCCTGCGGGGCTCCCGCGGGGCTCCCCCAGCGCTGGGCAGGCCCCCGGTGCTCACTGCTGGCTGGCTGGCTGGCTGGCTGGCAGAAGCGGGTCACTGCCTCGGAGGCACTTCTCCCATCTCGCTTGTGGCCGGAGTCCCACGAGGTGCAGCTCACCCTGGTTTCATGTGGTGTTGCAATCGAAACTATTGAATCTCGGAATGGAATATAATTAAAGCCGGGTTAATAAAGCGTGTTCCACTCTAGCCAGTAAAGGGTGTCGTGTTTCTCCTTGCAGCTTTAGGCATGGAAACTTAATCTCCAGCTTTGTCAGGGCAGACTGAATCAGAGGTGTGTCATCCGCGGGGAGCCTCTTGTTTTACTTGTTGCAGTCACTACATGGCCAGCCTCATCTCCGTGCGTTTGTGCTAAACACACAGAATCCAGCCCGTGGCGGGGCCCGGGAGGAGAGGCCTGTGGGGGGGAGGAATTAGGGGACTTTCGTTCTATGCTGGCTCCGAAAGTGATCCAGAAGGAGGTACCTCTGATGCACAGGGACAGAGAGCTGTGAACACAAGTGGAGTGTGGTGGTTTAGAGCACGAGGGCTCCAGCGTAGGTCCAGGGAAGGCTTCTCAGCCTTGGACTTGTTTTTCTCACTCATTTTAGTCCTTCCCCTTTTCTTTTTTTCTTCCAGCAACATTCTGCCACTCATTCTTCAGGAATCAACATCACAGGCTTCCCTGACATCCCCGAGAGACAGTTAATACTCATCGATGCTCACTTAGCCCCGGAGACCACTGTAGCATCAGTATTTAACAATTATGGTTAAATACTTGTTAACCATAATTAACAAGTATTATTACTTACCTTGTTTATTATGGTCTAGTCTCTGTGCTGAGCATTTGTATATGTTATCTCATCCAATTCTCTTGACAACCCACATATTACAGATGAGGAAACCGAGGCTCAAAGAGACCGAGTAAATTTCCCAGGGACATATAGTGAATTCATTGATTCAACAGATGTTTATTCAACACCTACTACATGCCAGGTCCTCTTTTAGGCCCTGGAGACAGATCCCTGAACAAACAGCCAAAATAATCCTTGTCCTCATAGAATTTATATTCTGTATGTGTGTGTTACCAAGCAATGAACAGGTCAGTGATGTAGTGTGTTAGAAGGAGGTAAGCCATGGGAAATTGCGCGTGTGAGGCTGAGCGGGAATTTGAACCCAGATCTCCCTTGCACCTGCCATGCTCTTAACCACTCAGTTATGCTGCTCATGGCTCTTGTATCTTCTTGTAATTCTCTATATACTTCCAAGACCGTCCCTCTCCCAGACTTCTCTGGGGCAGGACCTTTCCCTAATCAGTCCTTGTCCCGGCACCCAGCTCAGTGCCTGGCATGGAGTCAGCATTCAATGAACGTTTGCCCAGCGTGTGAGCAAGAGAGTGACCATATGCTGACATAGGGACCTGCTGGACAGCGGTGACTTCCAGGAGTCTGGCCAGTCCTGGAGGCTGGGCTCGGCCACACATGTGTCCTGTTACCCCAGGCCAGTGTTGGAACCCATAAAATCTGCAGAATGGGTGAAAAAAGAATGATGGTTTTGACTTTCTTGTAGCTATGTCACGAGGGTCAATGAAACAGTGCGTGCTCAGAGACCCGAGTTTCTCTGAAGACAGGGACTCCTGATTTCCCCAGTGGGGTGCTCCCTGCTCACAGTTCCAGCGGGGGTCTGGCATGGTGTTTTCAGGGGGGATTGGCCCCAGAGAAATAAGGTTTGTTGTACTGACAAGGTTTCTCAGCCGGTTTTACAAGCGGCCTCTGTCAGGCTGTGGGCCTGTGTGAGGGTTTGCTGCTGAGCAAGTAGGAAAACATATTTTGCCCCCTTTGCTGAAGTGGGCTTCTGAGTCCATGCAAACCCAAGTTTTCATGGGTGTTTTTCTCCCCTTGTGGAAGTAAAACTGCTGGTTTTTATTTGTGCGAAATCTCACTTGTCGGCTGTAGAAAGGTAGCTGTCGGAATGCTTGTTGGCCAAATGCCAAATAGAAGTCACCAGGAAAAGTGGCCTCAGATTCGTGTTCTCTAGGAGGAAAGGGCTCTACCATTGGCTGGGAGAACAGAGAACGGGAAATCCCAGGAATGTCAAAACAGCATGCAAACTCAACTGGAAGGTTTGGTTTACTTCTCTTTTGTTGCTGACGAGTCAGCACCCCAAACCCGTTCAGTGACTCCGGCTCGCACAATGCAGGAGGCCCTCTCGGTATTTTCCTGTTGACCCGATGCCGTGTCCTTAAGCATAATGAACTCAGTTAACCAAAAGCATTGCCAAGAGTCTATTTGACATTGACAAATAGGTCAGCACTGTAGCATTTGCTTGATACGGCAATGTGCTTTCTCAAGACTGGAGGGCTGTTTCCTGGTGGGGAGAAATCCCCCAGTATTACTCAACAAGGACAGGTAATAATGGTTTGGATTTCTCTAGTATCTCTTCTCTAAGAGGTCAGAGGTCTCTCTTACACTGTCTCTTGGCCATCTCTATAGCTCTGTCGTGAAGGCTGAAGCAGGTGTTATCTTCTCTATTTTGGGGAAAAGGAAAGCTAAGGCTCATATTACCGAGTTGACCCACTTCATGCTGATGTTCCTTAGCTCAAGTTCAAGTCTCCTGCTTGATCCAACAGTCATTAATCAACTTGGACCAGGTACTAGGGACCTATGATCTACCAAGCAGGCTCACGCTGGACGCTCTACGTATGGTAGCTTATTTATTTCGTAAAATAAATTACCCTACAAGATTAGTGTTATTATTACCACTTGCGAGTTTAAATAGACAATCCAAATTGACTAGTAACTTGCCTTGGCACTCACATACTGTTGTATCCAAGTTCAATGTCTTTGTGTACTTCAAGCTGCCTCCTTCTACCTATAGAAATACAGAGTTGGCTCTGATTCTGTCCGAGCTATATTGTGCCCAGGTCTGGGTTAAGACATGGGGTGGCACCTCAGGCAGATCATTTGGCATTTACTCACATCAGTGTGTAAAAGATATTTACTCATCATTTATTTTAGTGGGAGAGGAGAGAAACTGATTTTCTATTAAATCGAATTTCTTGATGTTTAATTTTCAAATGAGGAATAAATCACACGCGAATGCACCATTTCAATGCATTTGGCATAGCTGCCCAGTTCACAGCGTTCCGTCACTCCTAACTGGACAGTGTAAGTCACACTCGGAAGGGTCAGGTGAAGTTCCAAGAACACAGTTACACAATCGCATTCAAAAGAGGGTTGAACATCCCTTTTCCTGTTTTGTCTCTTGTCAAATGTTTCCCACTTTTCCGTTTCTCATTCTAATTCTCTTTTCAGCTTTTCATATCATTTTTCAACCATACAACTTCTTGGGAAGCCTATTACGGGGATTAAAATGTAAATATTACACAAAAATCCCTGGTTGCCAGTAAATGGCATGACTCCAGGCATGATTTGCTTTCAGATTTTCCTGTGGCTTCCACAGACGCTCAGCAGGCTGGTCTCAGGCTCGGTGGCCTGGCCATTGTTGTGCCGAGCCACCAGCAGAGGTAGAGTGACCCCACTGAGGAGTGCTGTCAGATTTCCGATGGAAGGAAGGCGCTCCTGGTTTCAGTAAGAGTGGAACCGAGTTCAGCTGTACCAGTTGTGGGAGTGGGAGCCGCAGGCAACTGCCACTACATTTTGATGGATTCCCACGATGTTAAAACACTTGTCTTGGAGACTCCTGGGAGTATCCTACTCTCCTCTTTCCTTCATGAGCATCTAGGACAGTGGTTCTCAACCTTCCTAATGCCGCGACCCCTTAATACAGTTCGTCATGTTGTGGTGACCCCCAACCATAAAATTATTTCCGTTGCTACGTCATAACTGTAATTTTGCTACTGTTATGAATCGCCATCGGAAATATGTGCTTTCCGATGGTCTTAGGTGACCCCTGTGAAAGGGTCGTTCGGCCCCCAAAGGGGTCGCGACCCACAGGTTGAGAACCGCTGATCTAGGAGGACCTCACTTTCCAGTCTTCTTGCCGTTAGATGGGTCACTGACTCGTTCTGGCCAATGAGCACGGAATGGAAGTGGTACATGTCATTTCTGGCCAAGGGGCAGGAAACCGAGGGTGAGCCCCTGCTCTCTTTCTTCCTTGGCAGTGCTGAACCCCAAAGCCACGTGTTAAGACAGAGAAGTCACAACATGATGACTTGTTCCACTGCCAGGCCGGGTCCCTGATTGACTGGATGAAACCGAGCCCACTGCTGACCTGTGCTAGGCATGTCCCATGACCAAGAAAGGAACTTCAGTAGTATTATAGCTCTGATATTTGTCATCCTGACTAATACAGTTGGTGTCTGGGCAGCTACCTGGCTGGTCCACTCCTTTCTCCGATGGGATCTTTCATGACTTAATCCCACGTTCCCCTGTCCTTTATGTATACACCTGAGGTGCTTCCTGGACAGGGAGGGTTTCGCTTGGTCCTTACTGAACCCCAGAGGGGTGCTCTGGATTCTGGGCTGGTGAATGCTGCTGACAACCCATCCAGCACTCATCGCCATTGCTGACCGTCCAGACTGGGGCTTGGAGAATAGGAGGCAGAGGGGGATGCGTAGGTTAAAAAGAGGAGAGAATTGGACACTGTGGGAATAGTGAATGTTCTAAAATAATTAGAATTGGAAAAACAAGATAAGGGACTCATGTTTTCCATTATAGCCCCAGCAAACACTGCCATTTATAGATCAGTCAATGATGCCTTTATTGATTCACTCTTATCTCCCTGACAAAGTCCTTTGTCCATTCCATGCACAGTCAGATCTGTCCTGGGCCAGGTTCTAAACTACAGAGAGAGGAAGGGCACATGCCTGGGCCCCCAGTAGCTGATATTCATAGAAAAGGACATTTGCAGTGCATGGAAGCAAAGAAAACAATGTAGAACTTGCAGAGGCCAAAGGAGTGGGAGGGAGCTGCTGCCAGGGCAGTAACGTCATTGAGGACTGACCCAAGGCTTTGAGGTCCAAGTACATCATCTCGTCAGTATCCCTAGACCTTAGCAATCTCACTCTCATGCTAGGCGAACTCTTAGCTTGCACAGTAGTGATGTAGAAGCTAAATGTCAGTACCTGAATTTGTAAGATAGAAAACTTCCTTCCAGACACTGTATCAAGGAAGTAACAAAAAATATAGATCGCTAATAATAACTGCCATGTATGGAGGGCTCCTGGGTGCCAAGCATGTGTGTTTCCTGTGCCTTGTATCATCTAATCCCACAACCACCTTGTAACGCTGGAATTTATCTCTGTGTCACGATGTCAGAGATGAGGAAACTGGGCCTCGAAGAGATTATGTTAGTTGCCTATGGTCTCTAAGAAAATGGTGGAGTTGGGTTTTGGATCCTGTGGGTTTTTGATACCATCGGCCATCCTTCTCCTCGTTATGTTGTGCTGTCAGCCTAGCAAGGAGAGGACATTAGTCCTTGGCGCACCTTGGCAAACATGGACGCAGAGGGCTGGGGCTGGATGATTTGGAGCCCTGGTGATCCCTGCTCCACAACACCACCTCCTCTCCAGTGACCAGAAGGCTGCTGTCTCCCGGGGTCCATGCCGGCCACCTGAGTGGGGCTACGCAAGCTCCGACAAGTTCTCCTTTTAGGGTCTGTTTTTCTAGACTAGCACATGTCCTTCAGATAGGAGTTCTGGTTCAGTGATCAGAGCATCAGAGTGGTAATTCCCAACTCTGACAAATGGAGCTGGAACCATTGTGCTTGACTGATAGAATCGAGGCCATATGATACTGTCTGGGGTGCTTTTGAGTTGCAGAAGCATACAGACCTCCTCCCTTTTCTTTTCACTAGCTTCTCTTCTGTAAGAATTACACACTGTGGATTGTGGATCGGTATACACCTTTCCCCATCATTGCATGGTTGTGCTTTGCTCTCCCTGATTTGAGTTGGATGATAAGGCACGTTGGCTTGGGAAGAGAGTAGTCTCTTCATGCTGTGGGACTTGCCTGGTTCACTCTTTCAGGGACAACAGGGTCTGAATGAGATTCCTCTATATGGCTGCAATGCACAGAGCAGAGGCCAAGGCGAGGGCAGCAGGAGAAGGGACGGCAAGGGGCTGCACAGCCGCACCATCCCTGGGGGATCTGGGCAGGCCACACCTGAGATGGGCCATGCTTATGGGCTTGGGAGGTGGAGCTAGATTTTTGCAGGAAGTGAAGGTAAGAAAGATTCCTCAGGGAGGGAATGGCATGCACAAAGCATGGCAGCCAGAGAGAGACCTGCGTGTTCAGGGCAGCAGTTAGCAGAGTCACGTGGCGGGAAGTCAGGATGCCTGGGGGACTAGAAAGCTGCTGGAGGCCAAAGGCTGTGTCGTCTGCAGCTCAGCCAGGACTGAGTCAGAAGGGGTGCTCTGTCATAATTTGTTGCAGGAGTGCCTTGGTGGTTGAACAAATGAAGGAAAGAGACAAATCCTGGAAAGACCTACGTGCTTCTCTGAACCCTTCCCTTGAATCAGTCCCCTGTTGGAGCTGAACGGGGATGGGGCTGCTGACGCCAAGCTCTTTGCTCTTCAGCTGCCGACTTAGACTCATCCTCAAGAGAAGAGGATCTCTTCCTTCTTGTTCTCTCCTTCTTTGCAGTTCCTTCTGTTTAGAGCTTTAATATAATCTACCTATTTCTCTTTCACTTACTTTCTTTACCTATCGAGTTTTCACGGAAAAAGATCTGGACCGGGAGTTGGAAGCCTTGGGTTCTGATCCCAGCGGCTGCCCCTTCCTGACTGGGTAAACTTTTGCAACTCACTTGATCTCTTGGTGCCTCGGGTTCATCCTCTATAAAGTGGGAATAATAACGTATGAGACTCAAAGGTACCAAGTAACTGTTTCTCATTGTATGTTCTGCAGATTTTTTTTTTTTTATCCTCACCTGAGGACATTTTTGCATTTATCTTCAGATAGAGCAGGAGGGAGAGAGGGAGGAAGAGAGAGAGAGAAACATCGATGCAAGAGAGACACATCGAATGGTCGCCACCCACACGACCCCAACAGGGGCCGGGGACAAACTGCAACTGAGGTACGTGCCCTCAGCGGGAACCGAACCTGAGTCTCTCTGGTCCGCGGGCCGATGCTCTAACCACTGAGCCAAACCGACCAGGGCTGTTCTGCAGATTTTTGATGGGTGTCATTAGAAGCTGAAGGAAACATCTGTCCTGTGGTTATACGAGTGTGGAAAAGTTTAGATTGAACAAAATATATAAAATTCTCAAACCTTTAATATGTTAAAAGATGGTCGCCAAAAGGGTAGGTTGGTGGATGGAGAACATAAAATACATGATTTCTGCCGAGGCTCTGTTTATTGCCACCCAATATCCCTTTCTTCTTTGCTGTGAGAACTCCTGCTTCTTCTGGCCTCAGACATGTCCAGCCCCTTTGCAGCTGGTCTCTGGCAGTGAGGGCTTGGTGCAGTCACTCAGCTAGCTCTGCCCAGGCAGACTGCAGGCGGGAGATGATGTTGAAGCGGGGCCTTGTGGGACGAGTAGGAGCTTCCATGAAGCGCAGAAGTGGAGGCAGGGAACTTTCCTCTGTCGGCACAAGGCCCAGAACGGCTCATCGTGTCATGGCTTGTAAGTGAGAGGCTCCAGCTTATTCAGACCTTTTCTGTTCTAGGTCTGAGTAATGGGGCTTTGGGAAAGTAAGGGGCAGAGGGAAGCAGCATAAATCATTAGCTTCCTATTCTCCCGAAACGGCGTTATTTGCTCACAAGATCGTGCCCTGTAACCTCCCTCTGTTATAATTGTGGGCTGTGTTTGGGGAAACAGGGCATTCCCCAGGCCAACTGAAAGGCACACCCTAATCCTCCTTGTTCAGATGACACAGGGAGCAGCCGGGAGGAGCAGCAGTCCAACAATAGGGGAGGCATTCTTTGCACTTGACTCTTCCACTCAGACACTCCCAGGTGCTGCCCTGGGGAGGTGGGCGTATCTCCCAGTGGAATGGGGCCCAGAGCTCAAGCCGGATGTTAGCAGCAGCATCCGCCATGTCTGCCTTTGGTCCCCGCACCGAAAAGCTGGTAGCCTTGCAGAAAAATCTCACCACAGCAAGCAGGTGGGGATGGCGAGTGCACCACCTAGGAGACAAGTGCAAAGACAAGACGATGGGGCATCTTGTCCCACCAAGATGGGACTTGAGCACTCTGGAGCAAACCAAGGGGGAGTCTCTGTTTCCAGACGGTGCACCCCTGGAGTCCTATCCATCAGATCTGTTTTGGAGGGAATTCGTCCCAGGCCACCCAAACTGTGTCAGGTGTCTTCCTCTGGGCTTGACCCACACGCCAGCACACATTGCAAACACCTGCCCCGTTCTCCTGGTCGCTTCCTGGGACTGTGGGCTCACTTTCGCACTGAGGGCCGGTGCGTTCGTTTCTCTAGTACCACCCCAAAGACATGCCCAGTGACTGAAGGAACGTATTTACTTGAACATTTCAGCAGCATTCAGGCCCATTTTCCCAGGTTTAGTACCATCATCACTGCTCTTTACATTCCTTTATTACTCAAAATGACTACATTTTAATTTTTAACTTAGGGCAAGCAGTCATGTCAGAAAGACTAGTTTCTTCATGACTTATAACAAGCCAAGGGCCACCTTATTATGTTTGTCATGCCCCACATGGGAGAAGGGGCAGTTTGATGACAAAGGCGTTTCACATGTAGGGTTCCAGCATGGCTCTCACACTAATTCTTAGGCCAAGAAGAAACCATCATTGTTTGTGGACAAGGCACCCGAGGCTTAGGGAGGCTGGCCCAGCTGCTGAAGCTCGACTTCCCTCTCTCCTAAGGCCCAGTTCACGAGGCCTCATGCTCCATTTGGCTGCCTTGCCCAAGTCCACGGTGGTTATTGGGCATTTATTCATTTAATAATAAAGGTGACTAATTCCTAATTTCCTCTCTCAATGGTTAGCCTTCTTTAATAGGCAAGTAAGCTGCTGTACAGAAATTCACCCAGAGGAAAATGGATGCAATCCTTTTCACTAAAAAGGAAGTGATTATTATCATCACGATGACAATGTAGGCAGGCTCTCTTCTCTTCCCTTAGCAACTGTTCCTACGTCCCCAAACGCTCGTCCCAGGTCTTCCTGCATGAGGTCATGCTGATGCCAGCCTCCGCAGCTTGGCGGGAGGACACGCTCTGAAAATAGAACGTAAAAGTATTTCCTTCTTGAAATTCAGACGATTGGGAGGAGGCAGAGTTCAAACACTTGAGTAAACATGGCAGAGCAGAGCAGTTATAACACATTATAATTCTGGGATTTTTTTTAAAAAGCATTTGTCAGATCCTCACTTCATGCTCATGCTTGTTACCTAACATTGTTACCTCTGAATGTCCTGATCACACGCTACACCGACCTGACCACCCAGCAGGAAATTTCCACCTGGGATTCAAAAGATGAGATGAACCCTCTTTCAGACTCCCTGCCAGTTTCTGCACTGGCTTAGGGGTAACAGGTCTGGAAGGGGCAGTTAAAAGGCTTTTCCATTTTCACTCCCCTTAAGGACCAGCCCCTGCCTTGGTCCTGCGGGGTCCTTCCTCATGAGAAACTTTAGAGATCGTCTCGGATGCTATATTGCATGTGCAGTTTTGTGGGTGACACCAGGGGTACGCTCTTTCTAAGACCCATGGAAGCTGCGGAGAATCCTCCCACTTCCTCCTCAGGACTCTGACTGGCAGCTGCTAAGTGAGAGCTCAAAGGAATGTGCCAGTTGAGGTCATTTCCACTCCCAGGGCTGACTTGCTTTCAAGGAGAGGAGAAAGAAGTAGTCTTGGGCCCAAGTCGGCAGCCAGGCTGGGTTGCCACGAGGCCCCTCTCCCCTCGGGCGTCCTCCTGGGGATGAGGGCCTGAGCCCCCCGCAGAGCCGGGAGTCACTCTGTAGACCTCCCTGACAGTTCAAGGGATCCATCAGCAGCCGAGCACAGAGAGCTTTGGGAAACTCCCAGCAGCGTGGATCCCAGATCCAGTGTGTTCTTAGATCGGCTTGCAGTGGGAGGAGCGGAGTCACAGCAGTGAGGCACACCCCACCGAGCGAGGAGGAACCCCTTCTCTCTGGGAGCCAAGGGCGAGGAAGCTCAGGGCTAGGAGAAGCCTTGCTCTCTGCCCAGCCCAGCCTCCACAGCCCACCACGTGGCATCTGCCCTGCACCTCTGGAGATGGAGTGCTCTGCTCGACTCCCCCCTTCTCACCCACCCCATCCCATCAGCAGCCTGACTCTCTGAAAGTTCTCCATCCAATTCAGCAAAATCCAAAACACTCGTCTCGCATGTCCACTCTGGCCCCGACCATGCCTCACCCAAATTCTACTTCCATAACAAGACTTTGGCCCCAGTGGGCCTCTTATTACCCCCCACATTTTAACCCCCCCCCCAGCATTACTTGTTTTTAATAGATGAGGAAACCCAGAAAGGTTAGGTAACTCAGGCTTAACCTTGTCTGTGGCACCCAGGATTACCATCTAGGGCTCCTGACTTCCAGCCGGTTCCTCTTTTAGTGAACCCAATAACTCAGAATTAAAGGAATGAGATACACCCACACACAGAGCAGAACAGCGTATCTTGAATTTCACTGCTGCCTCCAACTAACACTCATAACTCTGGTGATCAGTAATTCATTCCAACAGTTCTGATTTCTCCAAGTGCGGTTCAACATATATTAATAGTGGCAAGCAGACACGGTCTGGAGCCTCGGCGGGAGAAGCACTTCTTGAGGAGTTCTGCATGACCGAGCTGCTGGGCACGCTCCTCCCGGCGGTGCCCGGAATTCCGGATCACATGTGTTCAGTTTCACATCCCCTTCTCCACCTCCCAGAGCAGGACAAATGTGGGCTGGGGTGCTGAGATCCACGTGTCAGATAGGGGGAAGACGGTCCCGGTGGCTCCCTGGAGGGTATGCTGAGGAGGGCTGGCTCATGTGCCGGAATTCCCAAGTAAAAACAAACAAAAAAATCTATCATCACATTGGTGTAGAGTTCTTGCTTCTCAAGAGTTGGATTTCCTGGAGCTACAGCACACAACATTCCCATGACTGGGAACTCCTCATGCCAAGAGAAGACATATGGAGAAGCTTGGGAAATAGCTCTGGCATTCAGAGTGGCCCCCTAGGATTTAACCTTAGCCTACCTTTGCAATGTAGCTTGCATGGCGTCCCTTCCTGCACCCTGTGCTCCAGCCAGAGTGAACTGCTTGTCCTGTCTGTGCCCCGGTGGCCTCCCTGCCCTTGTTCAGGCAGCTCTCTCTCCCTGGAATGTCTCCCTGGAGGAGCTGAACTCTTCGTATCTGCTAGCCTGATCCAGCCTGGTGTTCCAGGTGCAGCTCACACGTTGCCTCCTGACATCCTTTCTGACCTCTGGAAGTGATGCTCTTTCTTCTGGCCCCTCAAAGACCTGTCTCATTATTCATTCACCACATATGGAGTTCCTCCCATGAACCAGGTACTAGTATTGGTATTTGGGGTGCCTCAGTGAATGAACAGAGGTCCCCAACTTTGGCGAGTTTATCTTCTGTTATCACACTTAATTTATTGCTAATGGTGGACATGGCTAGTCCTCCTGACAGACATTATGTCACTCTAGGTCAGATTGATGTAATCTCTGATTCCTTTATGCAATGGTTTCTTACTGCTCTTGGTATAAGGACTCAGTGCTAAGCATTCCCTACTGGATCTCCTATGGATCCAGCCTCCCTTCATATCATTTTCCTGCTGGTGTTCTCTATTCCAGCTTTCTTCCGGTCGCTTCTGCCTACCCCGTGCCCAGTGCTTTCCTGCTGCAGGGGATGCTCCCCCGTCTCCTCCCCACTTAGTTACCTTCAAACCTCAGCTGAGCATTGCTTCCGGAGGAGAGCTTCTTGGCCTCCCTGACTAAATCAAATACCTTGACACTTTATGATATCGTAGTTGTTATATCACTTATCACAATTGCCAGTTTACTTGTATCTGTGATTATTTCACTCATATCTGTCTCCGAATCTAGATGGTAAGTCACTCAAAGGCAGATGTAATGCTCATTTTTGTTTATCATTTACATTCCCAGCAAATAGCAGGGATTCAAGAGATTTTGTTGAATGAATCATTGAAGGAATACCCCCTAGCTATCATGTACCTTAGATGATCTCAAATGCGCTCAATTTTAAGCATTATGTTATTGCCTGTACATTTTTCCTTGTCTGGACATCTGTTTGTCCCAATTTAAGTTTCAAGAATATAGACACTCTTACCATAGCAATGTTCTGTGCTTAGAGAGGAGCTCCATCGATTCTCGTGATTGCGAATTAGATAAAGAAATGAAGTCCAGGTTTGGTAGAATGGGTGGGGTTGAGGGGAGTGAGAATCACATGAAAGAGGAAATTTTGTTTTAGCCAAAGCTGGCAGTGGTGTGTCTCCTCACACACAGATGTGCATATTTTAGGAAGGCTCATCAAAGGAAGCCCAGGCCTGCTGCAGGTCTGTTAGTATTGTATCAACAAGAGAGAAGGCATTTCTTCCCAGAACTGTCACTCGAGGCATACTGAGTTTTACTCGGAGACCTTGTAGTCAGTGTAGAAGATTAGTTCCAATAGAAAGTATTCTTTTAAATGGGAAAGAAAAGTAACGTTGGGTAGTAACTCTTTCTCTCTTGCCATTTGCTCTTTTAAAAAAGCAATAGTAATGCCTTAAGTTTACTGAATAAAGAAACACAGTTGTCAGTTTACAAAGCAAGTTCACCTATATTCACTGATTTTTATTATCGTAATAGTCCAGTGAGAATGGTATCATCGTTCCCATTTTTTGCAGATGAGTAAACCGAGGCTCACAAGTCTGTGCCAAGGACCTGTGGCTGTTGTATCAGCCAGGATTGTCGACATTGTGCTGCAGTAACAAGAATTCCAGAATCTCTGTGCAATCTTCTTGCTCGTGCTGTTTGTCTCCTGCATGTTTGCTCGGGGACTTTGCACCGTGCCTCATTCAAACATGTTGTTCTGGCTACCTCTCATTTTCCTCTTCCTTCTCTAGCTGGTGAACTTCTACATATTCTTCGAGACTTAGCTCAGACTTCACATTTTCTTGAAAACCTTCCCTGGATTTGGCTGAAGATGGTTCTGAGCCTGATGTTCGCAAAGGTCTCTGGACTTTCACCATCAGACTAGCCTGCAGTTGATGGTTTACTTGATTGCACCCCCAAGTGGACTTTGTGCTTCTTTTTATTATTTTTTTTTCTTTATTGATTTTAGAGAGAGAGGAAGGGAGAGGGAGAGAGAGATAGAAACATCAATGAGAGAGAAAATCGATTGGCCACCTCCTGCATACCCCCCACTGGGGATCAGGCCCACAACCTGGGCATGTGCCCTGACCGGGAATTGAACCGGCGACCTCTTGGTGCATGGGTCGACGCTCAACCTCTGAGCCACACTGGCTGGGCGGACTTTGTACTTCTTGTAGGAAAGGACTGTGCCTTGGTTATTTCTGCATTCTCAGTGCTGTTCACGGAGCCTAACTCCAAACAAGTGCGGACTGAAGGGAGAAGAATAATGTAAGCATGATTGAGTGTTTAGCCTGGGAAAAAGCTGAGAATGATGGGTTGCCCATCACACTCATTCAAATATAGCACTCTAGTTCCAGCATGGTGTTCAGTCTTGAGGAAATGAGCCCTGTGAGGCATGTCAGGTCGACTTACCTGCAAACTGTATTTCAGAGTAGTTGAGACATTAAGTTATTGGTCAAGATGTTGAGATTGACCGTTTAAACCCTGATGAAAACCTACCAAGCACAACAACTCTTGTTCAGATTAATTCCTGCAAAGTTTCTTGCTCCTGGCAGTGGTGGATCATCAGAACTAATCATGTCTCAAGACCATTCCACCTAAATACATTTGAGCAACATTTAGACTGTCAGTTTTCTCAAGAGTTAGTTGGATCTTTTTTGTTGCTTTTGGAGAGCTGGGTAATTTTTTTTCAGTTCTAACTCGGGACTTTGACAGCTCATTGTTTATAATTTGGCAAGTCTCATTGGTAATACACCTGTCGAATGATTAATTACAAAGGTTTAAAATATGAAGTTTCAGTGAATGGGGAGCGGCAATTGTTTTATGAGTTTTCTCATTACATCCCATTAGCGTCATATCCAGAACGCAGCAGTTCTCAGAAAAACAATGGACACATGTTCCAGGCTCTCTCCAAACCCGGTGTGGGCATTTCAAGCTTGGAGGCTTCTGTGTGGTTTAAGTGGCGTGCTGCAGACACGACACAGCTAGACATTCCTGTGTGGGCACGCCCAGAATATGAACGTGTTCAGAGAAACGAGCCTTTCCTTTTGAATCCAAGACTGAACAGGGGCATGTGGTGTGAGAACATCCATGGGGCTTAGAGATCCACTGGTCCATGTGCAGGTCACTAAAGGGGAGGACAAAGAGTCTGGTCTTGGAGTCATAACTCCAGAGTCCAAATCCCATTTTGTATTTGTCTTGTTTAAAGTTGATTGTGCAAGAGGCAAGAGGCACCTTTGCTTTCCTGCTGCCAACAGACCTTTTTTGGTGCAGGGTGTAATAGGCTGCAGATGCTGGCAGAGGGAATGGCTTTCAATTGAAGTGACTTTTGCTGTGCAAATGTTCCTGGTGGGTGGTCCTCTGTGACCCTGGGCAAGTTGTTTACGTTCTCTTGAGACTTGGTCGCCTCACTTGTTAAAAGGAAGAGGGTGACATTTACCTTACAAGGGTGAAGTTTGTGAAGTGTCTGGCCATCATGGTGTCCATCAATGGGCAGTTCCCTTTGCAGTCTTTCTCTAGTATTTGGGGTAGAAGAGACTGATTTAGTAAACTTTCCTGTCTTCCCTGCAACTCTCAACACAGGAAGCCCTTCGTGAAAGGGAGAGGAGAGCCGGTCGGGGTCAACCCTAGCATCTAGAATGTGGATCCGGGTGGGATGCTGTGTTTTGTGTCTCCAAAGGCTGACATGTTATGGGGAAGAGTCAGTCCTTACACTGAGTGTTGGATGATTGAAATGTTGACTGACATTGGGGAACTTCAAAAAAAATATTTAATTTTATTTCCATGTGTTACCGGCATTGTGATATTTGATTCCACTAAAAACCAAAATTAGAGATATCACGGTACTATTATAAAGACTCTTTTGAAGGTATTTTTGGTTAAGTAAACCAAAGAGTACAGGAACTATCCTGAGAACTTTTTCCCCTCGTGAGACTGGAAGGTAGATTTTTGTAAGGGATATTCATCCAAATGCCTGTCTGGTTCTTTCTAATTGTTCTGACCCATCATGACTTTGGTCATCCCTGAAAATGTTTTCTTCTGATATTTTCTGTCTTTAATATAAATTGAAAGCTTAAAGTATGAAAGAAAAAAAAATAGCCCATGGTCTAGAACTATCAAAAAAGTCTGGCCCGGCTGGTGTGGCTCAGTGGTTGAGCATTGACCGACGCACCAAGAGGTTGCGGCTTCAATTCCTGGTCAGGGCACATGCCCAGGTTGTGGGCCAAATCCCCAGTGGGGGGCATGCAGGAGGCGGCCAATTGATGTTCTCTCTCATCAATGTTTCTATCTCTCTCTCATTCTCCATTTCCCTCTCTCTCTAAAAATCAATAAAGAAAAATAAATAAATAAAAAGCCTGAATAGTTCTTGCTTCAGATAGCAGGAAAAACATAGGTTCTTTTTCTGCTCAGCTTCAATCGAAAGAGATCACTTTCAGGCCAGAAGGATTTTTGATGTAGCCCAGACATTCCTAGACTTCTTGAATACTTTTTGAGAACACGAAGCACTGGACATCTATGCATGAAATACTTATGAAAATGTTTCCCCCAAAGTTGTCATGTTCTCCCCCCAAAAGAATAAAAAATTCCAAATGGCAATGTATATATCAAAACCAAAATGAAGAAATTTAAACAAGTATCTTACAGCGAACATGTGGCATATCCAATTTAACCACAGAGTATTTGCCATCCGTGTACATCACAACTGTTAGAGGAGCGAGCCATACTGTAGATTCCTCTAGTCTTTCAAGCACAAGCTGTATTTGTGCAGACATTGTTAGTATGCAATTCACATTGCCTTGATTTTGACAGAACTATAATCATTGTTGTATAAAATCTCTAAGTAAATATCATATTTTGGGTGAATTCAAATTCTAGGCATTAAATATGAGGGATACAACTTGAAATCTTGTTCCCTTTCTTCCTTCCCCCTCCCTCCTTCCCTGTGTCCCCTCCTTTACTGTACTTCATTTTTTTTTTTTAATTAAATGTTTTGGTTAATTTTTCTGGTTGTTCCCAGAAAGCGGTGCCACATTTCTAGGAAAAGAGTTCTCACACCCTCACTGATTGATGGCACTGGTTCATCAGCTGTGATATTTTCGCTGACTTTAGGTTGTCATGAAAACTACCCAAAACTGGAGATAGGCAAATGAGGATACTGCGTATATTGATACTGTCAATGCAGTTCAATAGACATTCTATTGACTGGGCTATTCTACAGCTCCTGGACAGCCTGTAGACTTTTATCTGGTAGGAAGCAAATAATTCCTTTTTGACCCCAGACATTAAGGGTTGTGGCTCTGTTGGACATTGGTCCGTTTTGTATCTGATACAGTCATCTATTATTGCCTGTTTATACCTAGCTTCTCAAATGCTCCTTATATTTGTTTTAACATCTTACTAGTTTCCTCATTAATTAATGAGTTGAATGAAGTCTTTGACGCACATTATTTTATATTTATGGGAGTCTGAAAATTATACCTGAACAGCATGTGTGATGTTTTGTTTATCTTTTAAAGGAAAGTATGTCTTGTATTTATTCATATTGGCGGCATTAATGCATTTAGTGACATCCAGGGAGACACGAGGCAGCGTGGACTGATATGAGGGAGCCCGATGAAAGTACTCTGTACCCTGTACATTGTCTCATACTGGTGTGTGCTCAACAAAAGTCTCCTTGTTACTGTTGTTACTGATGGAAAGACAGGAGGAAAGGGAGGCAGCTCGATGTGATGCACTGGTATCTGCTGGTCGAGTCTGGTTTAATTGTTACTTTAATTTAATTGTTACTACCTTGGGCCAGAGGATGGAGGTGGAACTACCATGTTAGCATAGATCAGGAAGTCTAAGTAAATCCCTTGCCTAGTAAACTATATATTACCATAAATGTAAAGAAGAAAAGGCCAACAAATAAAATAGTTTTGGTCACAAAACCACAGGCTTATGAAAATCAGTGTACAGACACATTTGACAGTGGTTTAAAAACGAACGTTAGAGTCTATTTGAGGACAAAATAACCTCAACAACTTGGAAAATTAAACACTCCTTTCTTAGAAACTCTTATTAGAGCCTCTCCCCTTCAAATTGAAAAAGCAGTGATAACACTGTCATGAGAGATTCATGAAGATTCAAAGCCTGATAGCTTTTCAGAAGTTAGCTCTGCTAAGAGGCTCATCTGTACCTGAATCGCCTAGAGACAGTGTTAAAAATACAAATTCCTAGCCCCAGTCCAAGACTGAGTGAGTCAGAATCTTCTCGGGAGTGGATCCAGGAATGTAGGGGATATAGGTGTGTGTGTGTGTGTGTGTGTGTGTGTGTGTGTGTGTGTGTTGAACTTGAACACATTCCCAGGGGATTCAGATGTGCCTTTCAGGCCGGGAACCCCTGGTGGGAGATCCTTGTGCGGACGGGGATCTGAAGTCTGCATCAGGCCAGGACCTTTGCTGACCATGTTGCAGAGGCTCCCATCCTGGTGGCCCTCAGGCAGCACTGCCCACCTCCCAGAACCACGTGCTTCTTGCAGTCACTCTGTTGAGGGAGAGGGAGCGGCTCCGCTATTCCAGGGGCCCAGTGTGGGCTGGGTCTGAACTTAGACCTCTTCACTTTTTTCAAACTTCTTTGTGTTTTGACACCCTCCCAACTTCTTCACTATGGGGAGTAAAAACCACTAAAAAGCACAGACTTTCTGGGAGGCAGGTTGGCTTTGCAGATCAAAAGCCTTAAAACTGATCACATCCTTTGACTCTTTTATTCCACTTTTTAAAATCTGATCTAACAAAAACTAACAATAAGGATTGGGTATATTCATGTGTGTGTGTGTGTGTGTGTGTGTGTGTGTGTGTGTGTGTGTGTGTGTATTTTTTTTTTTACAAAGTTATTCTTGGCCTGGCATTTTACAGTTTTTTAAAAGAAGCAATGTAAATGTCCCAAACTAGGAAAATGATTCCATCTTGGACAGGTAGCGTGAATAAGGTAAGGTGCAGTCGTGATGGTGTGTACGGTGTTTACTGATGTGGGAACATAATTAGTGGGTGCTCACCTCGTTCCAGGCACTTCTCATCTGCGTTTTTCAAATTTTCTGCGATGAACATTTATTAAGTTGAAGCTCACAGGAGTGCCATCAGTTTTACCTTTTGAAGTTTTTCTTCCTATTTTCTACACACAAGTTTGTTAACTAGATCTTGAGGGTTCACAAGGTGATAGTGACTAATGTTTGACTCAGAGACCAATTCTGTAAGGGAATTGAGCATCCTCCATTTACAAGTCATCAGGCAATTTGGTGAATGCCAAGGAGAGAGCGTCTCACGTTATTTAATAGCTCTGGCCTCTGCCTGGCCATGCTTCAGCAGCCCCGATTACTTTATTACTTTATTTATTTTGAAGTCAGAGAACTATTTTTCAGATATAAATTCAAATTGTCCCCCTTCTCTCTTCCCTCAGTCTCCTTCCCCTAATCTATGTACATCAATAACGCTTTACTTTCTTTTACCTGCATATAACAGCATGTATACAAGAACAGGCAATTCATTGGCTGGAGGGAACTGTCACTCCTAGGGAGGATCTGCCCAGGCCTCCAGTTCCTGTGAGCCACACCTTCTCACAGAGGTCGAGTGTTCGAGGGGATAGCTCTTACCCAACACTGTAGACCAGGGTTGGAGTTTTTCCAGGGGAGTTTGGTGGAGAGGGGCAAGGGAGTGATTATGAAATATAGCATGAAAACTCACCTGGGTAAGAAGAAGGTGAGCATTTGATGGAGGTGATGGGAAGTAACACGTTCTGTGGACCCGGTGCTGTGGAGCTCTGAATTGGACCCACATGTTGTTGATGTGGGCGTGGTAGGGGAAGTGAGCTGGTAAGATGGGAGGTGGGCATCCAAGAGAGGGTGTGCAGAAGAGAAGATTTAGACTGGTGTGGTGTTGGTTGGTGAGGTCCAAAGTGTAGCTAAGGCTGGCAGTGAGAAGCCAGGCAATGGATGAGTAATCTACATGGATCATGAAGCCACCAGGACAGATCATAAGAGAAGTGGTTTAAGAAAAAGGTCACCGAGGTCTAACCTCTTCAGTAAACGAGGACAACCAACAGGGAGGCGGGTCTAACGGCACATTCTTCAGTGAAGCTGAGCTTTTGCTTTTTGGGAGTAGGAACTGGGGAGTAGGGAGAAGAAATGATGTGCCAGCAGCGAAGGGATCAGGGAGGATAGTACCCCATGGTGTAAAACGAACCTTGTAACTTACCGAACTCTAGGACCCAACTTGGAAACTGAGACTGGCAAGCTTTCCCCTCAGTTCTGATTCACACCTTTTATCTCTCTGCCCCATGCAGTTTAAAGCTGGACATTGTTTGTGTGCATGTCTGTTTCTCCCTCTAGATTCTAGGTTTTCCTGTGGGCAAGACCCATCAGCTAGCATAAGAACTTGTTTGACTGACATATGCTGAAGGAGCTTTCCGGATTTTGGTTTCCTACAAATGGGTGGACCAATTCTCTTTGGAGACCTGGGCCCTCAGAGCCTTGGCTGGCCTGATCAACGACCTCTGGGCTTGATAGTTTTGACCTGGAATTCCTCATGTGGGCACCTACCTATCCATCAGTATTTTCTTTTTCTAAAACAACTTCTCTTGTGTGCCCTCCACCACTGCTGGGTCTCTGGTATCCCCCCGGGGAAGGGCAGGCTCCCTGCTCTGCGCTGGCACACCCTCCATCCATGCAGGCTCACTGGTCTTCTAAGATAGACACGCATGGCAATGTGCAATTGGCCTCTCTTGGATGGCATCTGAGTTTGAGTCCTGGCTCTATCAGGATCTCACATGTCTTCTATCAGTTGGTTTTGGGGGGCGGGGTTACTTTTCTATTACTTGTAGCAAAGTATCCAAGTGGGGGCCTCGGTTCATTATTTCCATTTTTCTTTCCATCTCAGATGGAGCCTGAACGAGAGTGGCAGTACTGAATCACACCCTATGTCTCAGTAACCTGTGCATCTTTCTGTTACTGGAATACAACTTTAAATACACGGCCCGCGGTTTTATCCTGGGTCAGCTCCTAGTGTCATTTCCGTCATAAACAATGGTCCCCGTGCTCAGGGTTTGGGAGGAAACACCTTTCCTGCGCAGCTCGGTCATATGATGATGGGCAATTAGGATAACGGTGACTTCACTGCAATCAGGAGGGAGGCAACCAGGAGGTCACACGTGGGGCACAGGGTGACTTGCCTAGCACAGAGCATTTTCCATAAGCTACTCCTCTGTAGAGACTAAGGGTTTGTAAATAGTAAACCTATCCTATGTATTGTGGTGCTACCCAATGGGACAGGAAAGGAGAGGCAGCTCGTTGAAAGTATAAAGGGCACGAGTCTCGGAGTCAGAGGATGTGGATTAGAATCCTGACCCTGAAAGTTCCTGCCTGGGAAGCCTTGGGCAGATTCCCTCATCACTCCTAGCTCTGACTTCTCATGCAGAAAACACGGTTCTGATACCCCTTTTATAGGGCGACAGTGAAAAACATATGGAGCCCTGGCCGGTTTGGCTCAGCGGTTAGAGCGTCGGTCTGCGGTCCAGAGAGACCCGGGTTCGGTTCCCGCTAGGGGCATGTACCTCGGTTGCAGTTTGTCCCCGGCCCTGGTTGGTCGTGTGGGTGGCAGCCCCTCGATGTGTCACTTTCACATCGATGTTTCTCTCGCTCTCTCTCTTCCTCTCTCTCCCTCCCACTCTATCTGAACAAAAAATGAAAAAATATCCTCGGGTGAGGATAAAAAAACAAACAAAAAACATATGGAAATGCTCATACGTAGGCTCCAAAAGTATTACTTTGTAGAACACAAATTTTTTTAGCGTCTTAAATTTTTAATATTTGTTTCAGAAGTGGCTTGGTACAGGTAACATTTTGAATTACACGTTCCCGGCAGATGCCATAGTTTTAATATATTAAAGTGAGGATCGACATGGCAAGTTAAATGATGTTTTCCTCATATTTTACATGTTTTTGCAGGGTTCTAAAGGTTGAGTTCAGGTTTTTCGACAAAGAGAAGCAAGGACGTTCCTAACCTGGTTTTGTAAATCTGCACACAGCAGGCAAGGGCAGGCCTTTGGTGGAAGTCAGTGTTCTGAAGAAGTCAGAGGATGCGTACACATCGTTTTCTTACTATTACTCATACAACAATAACAACGCCTCACAGAGGACTTTCAGGTCCATTATCTTCTTAGAACGAAGTCCTCAACACTCCTCGGAGGAATGAAGATGAGCATTTGGTGTCAGCCTTCATCTTGACCTGATATTTGAGATATCAGCCTCCAGTTAAAATGTGTCTACCCTTCCGCAAATTCATTTTAGAATACAATCCTCGGCCAATTTTGTAGACAAAATGGGTCATATTTATCGTTGTCATCATTGTAATCCTCTACTTCTCCTTGCTAATTTCCAGCCTGCCCTCTGCACACATATCTGTAAATCTCACCCATCAACTCAGAATGACAGTGCTTGCGCCGCCCGGCGTGGGCGGTGTGTTTAGCTGGCGAGCTAACAAGTGCCTTTCCTCCTCTGCACGGCCACCAAACAACTGTCAAAATAACAGTATCACCGGGCCTGCGAGATCCAAAGGCAAGTCCTTGTTTTGTGAAAATAAACTGCAGAGTGCACCTGAGCCAAGCGATGCTCCATCCTGTTTGTTATCCACGGGGCGCTGCTGTCACCTCAGCCGCGGTGTTGTTTTGAACGTGAGGCTGCAGGGCTGCCGGGGTCATCAACACGCTCGCCGTTGCAGCTTCACGTCCCGGGGATGGGCTTTGTGGCTACTGTTAGGGACCTACATCCAGGGGGTGCAAAGGAGCCTCCAAATCAGCTGTGTGCGTGCGCGTGTGTGCGTGTGTGCGTGTGTGCGCGCGCGCGTGTGTGTGTGTGTGTGCGTGTGTGCGTGTGTGTGTGCGTGTGTGTGTGTGTGTGCGTGTGCGTGTGTGCATGTGTGCGTGTGCGTGCGCGTGTGTGCGTGTGTGTGTGCGTGTGTGTGTGTGTGTGTGTGCGGTTGGTTGGAAGGGAGGAGGGGCCGTCACATTCGCTATTTACAGTTTCAGGCAATTAGTTTCGTCGTCTCAATGTTGGAGGAGTGTTTAAATGCCATCAAGACCAATCAACCTTTATGGCCATATTTTAGCCTTGAAATATACAAACTATATATATTTACTTTTTAAAATTAGAAAATGCAAGCAAAATGGAAACACCAGCAATAACAGCTGTAATTTCACCGCTCCGGGAAAGCGTAGTTAGGAATTAGATGTAACCTGTGCAGAGTCTTGCCTGTGACAGGGACTGGACTATACTTGCTTTTTAACTTAGCAATAATATGGTGACCATTTTTCCATATAAATAATACATAGCTACATCTGATTTTTATAGTATTCCATTGTGTGGGTTTACCATACTTTTTGAAATTAATTCTCTATTATTGGATCTTAGATTATTTCTGTTTCTTTCCCTATTATAATATGTTAAATAAACATTTTTGTACGTACATTTTTTCACACCCAACTGATTTTTGAAACCTCTAATACTGGGAAACAGCCCACTGCCACTGACCAAGCCACAGCAGATCTCATTAGGGTGTTGGCGCTGGAAATGAACCTGTAACTGAATCTGCGCGATACAGAGTCTCCACGGCATGGCCCCCGTGACAATGTTCCCTGGCTCTTCTGTTCTAGCCATATTCTCTAAAGTCACCAACTACAAGCTTCCAGTCATGACTTCCTTCATTAGAATATGGGTTGCTCAGTCCTCCCAGGCTGCAGGGCCATTTCTAATGTCAATGTCACACAGTGTCAAAGGTCTTCCACCATTCTCTGATTGATGGCTTGTTATCTTTTTCCCATCCAAATATTTTATTGCTTAATCAGTGGTTATGTTCATGTAAGTAAAAAATGGAAAGCAATGGAAAAAATTGAGGGATAAGTACAAAGTTTATGTAAGAAAGGGCACTCAGCCACTGATAAGTCAAGGCTCCCAAGAGGTGACAGGCTGAACAGAGCCTCTGAATGCTTCTCTGAGACATTCCCCACTTGGAAAGTCAGGGGCAAGGAAACATAAGGAGTCCCTTGGCTGCGCTGTCTGGCAGGGTACAGGTGCAGTACAGGTGAGACTCTGGACAACTGGCAGGAAAGTGGTCAGGGCAATGGACTGCTCTGTGTTTTCTGCATCTAAGCTCACCTTGGCCAACTTGTAGCTTGTAGGAATAGGTCCAAGCAGATTACTTTTCTGGGGCAAAATGAGTGACCTTAGCTGATCCGGTGGTGAGGCATGGAGAGGACACCAGGAACGTCCTTCAGCAGTCAGCGTGTAGTTCGGACAAGCCAAATACAGGGACACTGCAGCTACAGCCCTCCTGGTTATCTGCCAATCTGCACCCTCGGTTTCCTCATCCATTTCCTCAAAGGAGTCTTAAGATGTGGCAAAATTTGCAGTTTAATAACCAACAGGTAAAAACATATCTGGGATGTTGAGACCTATTCTTAGATAGCTCTTGCATTCCACTGTGGGTCAAATTGTTGTCAGAGCAGGTGTACACACACACACACACACACACACACACACACACACACACACACAGGCCTAGAAAGAGGCATGGTGGAAAAACCAACCCCATGCATTGCAGAGCTCACTCAGTTCAAGGTTGTGGGTAGAGTTCCCTTTGATCTAGCCTGCTTGATAGTTCCTGTTGGCCGAAAGCGTGTAACAGCACATGTGAAACACACACACACACACAGGGCACCATTATATAGTTGCACACATATTTATGTTTAGAAAATATTTTAGCGACAACAACGCTTTATTAAATTGCTGCTATCTGGGGATCGAGTAAAAGGGACTGGTGTGTATTACGTTAAAACCATCGTCCCACAACTAATTGGTCCCAGTTCCCTCTTCTCGGGGCTACTGAGAATATGTCTCTGTGATTGATTGTCAGAGACTAGAAATGGTTCCTGGGTCTTCTCTTGAACTGAGGTCACAGCTGCATTTTTGTTTCAGTTAATATTATATTTCCAGTGTCTTATGTAACTAGTGTCTAGTTCTCTCCAGCCTGGTTTTGAGAGGGGCAGTGTAAAGAGCACAGCCAGTCTGAGTGTGAGCGTGGGGGTGGGAGGCAGTGTGGAGATGGAAATAAAGAAGAAAGGCAAATGACAGAAAGGAAGTGTCCTGGACTGGATGCTCAGTCAGTTGTCTTTCATTTCATTTCTCCTGGAATGGTCCAGAGAAGAAGAGGAAGCCAAGGCATCTGCCTTTCGGTGTCATACCTGGGCAGCCCAGCCTCCCCCATCACAAGGGGATTTCCCATACAGGTGTGTTAGGAAGCCAACAAGCCAAACTCGGCAGTGAGAATCAGAGACTCAGCATTAAAAGTGGTCCAGATAATATCTCTGGACCAAACCTTCATTTTATAGATGATAATCTGAAACCCAGAGAGGGGATGGGATGTGCCTGAGGCCACTCAGTAAAGTAAGAGCAGAACTGAGAGGAGAACTCAGCTCTCTGCTTTTCAGGTCGATGTCCCCCCCAAGGTGACATCTTTGGGAGCACTGTGAAATGAGGCAGTTCAGGTTAGAGCTACGGGGTGACTGGTGTCCTCCAAAAACCATCCTGAACAAGACACTGCTTGGATAATTACACAGAAGATGCACGGCACATTGGAATTCCATTCTTCTAAAAAAAAAAAAAAAACAAAAAAAACACACACATTTTTTTTTCTGGTTTTGCCATTTAAACTAATGGTTTGATCACGGGTCCGGCAGGCAGCAGTACGTATGGCTGTTTTGCTAGGTTAAATACCTCTCTCCCCACGCCCTCCTGAAGAGAATTTTCTATTCCTCTGTGGAATGTTACTGTCATTTGTTGCCAGAAAACAGGTATGTAAAATGGTAAAATGGCAAGCAAACCTGACTAGTTCCATGACTTCCAGAAGGCAAGGTTTACCAGGGGACTTGGATGCTGCTCCTCTTATGCTCTGGAAAAGGGGTCTGAGGCTCCCCCTCAGGGCCGTGGAAGCTGAGGCTTAGGCAGGGAATCCATGTGTTCTGAGCATTTATGCAGATTCTCTGCAAGTCGAGTGTTAGAGAGGTAGCAGTAGGACCGGGAGCTTCCATTTAGTCCCACCTACTACGTTCCCGTTGGAAGCCCCCATTTTGGGCCCATGCAAATCACACCCAGTCCTTCCCTCATCGCCTTTCAGTGTAGCAGAAAGGGACCCGCCTCTGTCATGGCAACTTCCATGCGCTCAGCGTTGCTGTCCAGACGAGCTGAGAGGCTGGCTCGTCACCAGGCCGGATCACCCTCACTGCACATTTTCTTAAGATATATGGAGTTAACTAGGGCCTTGGCATTCTCTGGTTTGTATCAGCCATTTGAAGAGTTTATTTTCTTGGTTATTTGTACTTTATGCCCTTAGTATTTGAATTGAACTTTTTCTCCCATCTTTTCCCCATTTTATCATACTGTTATTATTCCGTCATGAAGCATGGAACAGACTGGAGAAGCTCAGAGGGAAAGGGGGAAGGGGTGGTGGGAAGAGATTAACCAAAGAACTTATATGCATAACCCATGGACACAGACAATAGTGTGGTGAAGGCCTGGGAGGGTGGGAGCGAGATGGAGGGGGTTGATGAGGGAAAAAAGGGGGGGCATCTGTAATACTTTCGACAATGAAGATAGATTTAAAATAAAGTGCAATAAGCCAATCAGAGAAAGACAAATACCACATGATCTCACTTATTTGTGGAATATAATGAACAAGATGGGCTGATGAACAAAATAGACCCAGAGACATAGAAAGGAGTACGGTTCAGACTGACAAACCTCAGAGGAGGGGGGCTGGGGGAATGGATGAGATGAACCAAAGAACTTCTATGCATGTATGCATAACCATGGACATAGACAACAATGCTAGGGGGCTGGGGGGGGTGGGATGGGGAGGAGGGTGTCTAGGGGGAAAAGGAGAAACATCTGTAACAAAAATAAATTAATTAAAAGTGGGGGAAAAAAAGAAAATCTAAATGAAGAAAGAAAAAAAAAAAGAAAATTGGAACCATGTTTGAATCAGTTTTTTAAGACATGGCACCTGAGGTTGGAACACGTGATTTTGTCTCCCGGTTCTTCCTCTCTCCAGATTTCTGACCTTGGCTAAGTCTAGTCCCTGTTTGGGGCTTTAATTTCTTTGCCTGTAACATGAGAGTGTGGAACTAGAGGAACTGTAAGGGCTCTTTCTGGTCTGAAATGCTCTTTTTTACATTTGCATTTTTCTTTCTGTGTTTTTTTTTTTTCCCCCAATTTTGACTTTTATAAACTCAAGTGGATAACCAGGCCTTTTGGTCTAGGAAGTTGTAGCAGAATTTGATAATCTTGTTTCAGATCAAAGGGTATGGGGACTAGCAGGCCCGGCCAGGACGGTTTCCGTTTGGGATGATCTCCCTGTGGCCGCTGGGCTTCTCAGCAGGTGTCCAGGCCAAGCCTCTGAGCTGCAGACTGCTGCAGACCCCTGCCGACCCGGCCGATGCTGCGTCAGGGGCCTCGGCTCCAGCGCTGCTCCCTGTCATGGTCTCATAGGCTGGGAACAGGGCTGCTTTCAATGTGTCACAAAACCCTTAGCAAACTGTCACCAGGTGGCCCTGCAGCCTTATCTGGTTGTTTCTTTAAAGAGCATGCCTTTTAGTTTCACAGATGATGACTTCTGTGAGGACAACGCTGTACCCTCGCTTTAATGAGGATGATGCTGAGGTCAGAGAACGAGTGAAGGAGACACGATGGCCGCCTGAGCCCAGCTCTCTTTCCGCGTTGGAAAGCTGCCATTTGGGTTAAGTTTAGGGAGTCAATCCAATGTGGCCTCAGGACTCTGAGCCACACCGGCGCCTTTCCTCGTATCAGAGTCAAGCTATAGCACAGCGTTCAAGGCTGTTCAAACTGTAGGTGCACCTGCTTGCCTTAACCCCATTTAAGCCTTCTTACAGGTTCTAAGTCTTCCTAGCCTGTTCTTGATCTTCGGTGACTTACTCTAGTGTCCAGCTGACACCGGCTTTGTCTTTGGAATGATCCCACCCTAACATTTCAGACTCGACCCGAGGACTCAGTATTTCCAGTTTGGACTCTTACCTTGGATCCAGGATTTGGCCTGGGGTTCCCCTCATGGTCTTCAGCTTCTTTCTCAGAGAAAGATACCCTTGGCTGCCTCTTGGAACTTACCTTATTGGTCCATGTTGCTTGTCCTTCCATGTCACCTGTTGAGGCGGGCCAGGAGTAGGGGATTCAGGACAACTGTCCTAGATTCCCTGGGGACCACCTCCTTTCTAGTCCTGGGATAAGCTGGGGATAGAGATGAATTAGACACTCTCCTGCCCTAAAGGGAACTACCGGCCAGCAGGGAAGCCAACTGCTTAAATGCATGAAGGTGGCAATGCATTGTGGGTGCTATGAGAGAACTCCCTGTGGAGTGAGCGAGAGGCACAGAGAAGGGACAAGCCAGGTGTGCCAGGGTGGTGGGGCTGGTTGGGGAAAGTTTCAGAGACGAGGTGCTGGGTCCCCAGGGACAACCCAGGTGGAGAAAGAATGCCTCCTACAGAACCCGATTTCCTCCCTGAGACCCGGGAATAGGTCCCCCGGAAAGAAGTCAACGTTTGTTAATTACGCCTCGGCAGACAGAGTGATGTGAGAAAAAGATCAGAGACTCTTGGCTGGAAGTCTTTGACATGTGGGACCCTGAGTGCCCGGTGGCCCGCCAGCTGGCCGAGGGTCTACTTCGGTCTTCTTCAGAGAGGGGCGATTCCCAGCGGGCTGCAGTGGAAATGCCGAATGGGGACAGCCAGCAGAACAGACACTCGTTTCAGCTGGCTCACATGGGAGGCAGTGGCTCTTGATATGACCTTTCTTGCCTTTGAGACTTGGAAAAACCATCTCAGAAGCAAAATGCTAAGTGAAATGATAAATCCAGAACACCAGTGGGTAATTGTTTCCCCAAGACCATTCTTCTGTGTGTGTGTGTTATCTGAGAAAGGTGTAGTCAGGGGTCCAGCTCGGGGCAAGATGCACAAGGTGGTTTGGGCATGAGATGGTGGGGGCGGCTTGGTACCTGTTGATCGGCTGCAGAGGTGGGACAGGTCCAGGTGGCAGGACATGAGCAGAGAGGAGAGGTACAGGACTGTGTGCTGACCGTCCCCCACCCCCTGCCCAATGCAGAGGGGGTTAAATCGCCTGGCTCACCGAGAGGGGTGTTTCACTGGACACATTTTTCCACGGTGACATTGGCAGCAGTGCCCAGTGAGTGTCCCTGTGGGAAATGCAGTGTGAGAGGAATGGAAAAGAACAATGTTTTCCAGCAGGACCATTACATTATGGAAACCCTGACACTGATTTGTAAATGTCTGTTTTCTCTGACACCTGGGACGTTTATTAACACAGGACGCCATGGACATCTTTCTTCGGTTAAAGTGCACGTGGGCTCATCTCAGGATTATAGCGTCAAGTGGGGGAAAAGCCACGGAAGAATACAGACAGGATGATTTCATTTATATAAAGCTCAAAAAATATACAACGGAGTGTGTGTGCAGTCTGAAGAAGCAAACATGTGTACAATTCTAAAGTAAGCAAGGACATGAGAAACGCAAAATTTGAAAAGGTGATCACTGATTTTGAGAGAGAGAATGTTTGGGATGGTTGGGGCACCTATTGGGGATTTCGAGGTGATGATAAGGTTTTTTGTTTGTTTGTTTGTTTGTTTTTTATGAGTAGTGAGAACAGAGGTGCTCATTGCATGGTATTTATATGTTACATATATTTTATGACTATTACTGTATCTAACGTATTTAGTAAAACAAATCGAACTCTTCTATAAGGGGCAGGATGTGTGTGGGCTGAGGGGTGTGTGTGTGTCTGATGCCCATACGTTTGAAGGAAGGGCATTTGATCGGTTTACTATGAGTCAGCAAGAACTCTGTACCAGCAATGGCTTTATATTTTGAATAAAAACCCAAGTGTATAAACTGACCCCAGGTGCCCCTGTTGAATCAGAAGCTAATTTCTCTTCCTCACGTGGGATATAGGAGTGACATGATGTAAGTTGGAAAAAAAAGTCAAGATACAAAACGACACACACAGGTTCATTCTGATATTGTTAAACATGTTGTTTGTGTGCATAGATTAAAAAGGCTTGGAAAGTGTCTATTAAAGTATTTGAAAGGGGTTATCTCTTTAACGATTTGTTCTCAGGAGAGAAGAGGTTTGACAAGCAGCTTTCCTGTTGGCTGATGTCACTCCTCCCCGTTGCTAGAGGGTCCATCCCCTGCCATTCCCAGCTGCCCCGTGGGAGGGCTGCTTTCTCCTCTGTGTTTCCATTGTCTGTGGAGGACTCTCCTTTCTGCTTTCCAAAACGATGAGGATTTAATTAGGTCACTGGAGCATGTTGGTGAATCCAGGAGCCAGGAGACTAGCCCAGGAGTTAAGAAAGGAGGGTGAAGGAAAGGAGAGGGGAAGGGAAGGAAGGGGAGGAGAGGAGGAAGGGAGGGGAATAGGGGGAGGGGAGTGGAATAGGGGGAGGGCAGGGGATGGGAGGGGATAGGAGGGGATGGGAGGGGAGGGGAGGAAGCAGGATTGGGTGGAGGGAGGACTCAGGCAGTCTCAATGGAAGCCTCAGAGACCCTGCAGGGAGTTGTAAAGATGAGATAACCTGTGAGAGCTGTTCTAGGTTAGTGTGATGGGGCTCAACCTGTACACCCCCTGTCACTTAGACACGGAACCTGGTCATCTCAGAAAGGGACATGGCCTTGGGTGAGGGGCCATCTCCTCAGCAGAGGCAGTCCCCAAAGGGGGCTGACAGCATTTCCGGCAACTTCATTCCAAATCCTTTATTCCTGAAGTGGGATCTGAGCGGCACATGACACCATCCACCGTCCCTCCATCCTGTAATACGAAGATATTTTCTGAAAACATGAGTTTAATAATGTCTGTGGCTCTCCATTGCTCCCAGAAGAAGGACCAAACCCTCACCTCAGCATTCAAGGCTGTTTACAATCTGATCATAATTTTTATTCTTTCTGACAATATTTTCCACCCTTGTTTATGATTTATGACCTAATAAAAACACACCATATTCAGCCACACCAAGCATTTTCACATGCTGAACATACACTTTTATATACCCTGTTTACTCTGTCTGGAATATCTGTACTCTCTCAGACTCCTATTCAGCCTTCAAAGCCTAGCTCAAATGTCCCTTTGCCTATAATGTCTATAAGCAGAGTTTCTGCTTCCTATGGGTTCTCACATCCCATTTTCCTTCCCTTCTCCTTTCTTCATTCATATTATTTTTTCCTCTTTTCTCCTCTCCTTACTTTTGCTTGTCTTCCTTGTTCCTGCACAACTCTTCCCCCATTCTCTCCGATTTCTCCCCTTTTGGGGGGGCACAAGTATGTCACATGAAAAGCTAGAGGCCGCGGGTTTGCTCGTGTTGCCTGTTGCAAGGGAACTCCGCCTTTGACTTGTAAGTTAGTCAGCACTGTCCTCTCGATGCTACTTATGCGGGCCTTCATCATATCGCTTATCCCGACCCGCTCCGATTCTGTGGCCAAGGATAGCTGGGACATCCCCACCAGGCCCTGGGGCTGCTTGCTTTCCCAGCGAGCTGGGCAGCCTTTCTGAGAAACGGTATTAGAGTTCCTCCAGATACCTTCCGCATCAGGTAAGAGGCCCCTTACTGGTAGTTCTTTGTTTATGTTGTTTCTGACTCTGAAAGGATGTTAAGGCCAGGGACTCTGCCTGTCATCGGGGTGTACCCCGCACACAGCACAGCCCTGCGTGAGGGGGGCTTCGTTCAATGTCTGCTGAATGAATGTAGGTTGCTACGTACCTGGTTTTTCATTTGAGGAAAGGGGTAAGAGTGAAATGAAAGTGAATTTCTTTGTGAGACAGTCGGCAAAAGAACGGTAATAAAGTACCACCTGTCTTTCCAATATGCTGTAGGGTTGCTTCACTGCTGAGTTGATGTCACTCACGAGTTGGTTTGTGTGATGGGTGATTCGTTGTGAATGTAAAGACTTCCGTTTACTCCCACCTGTCCCTTACACCATCGGTAGCAGCCGTTGATTGAGGTCCTGCCATGCGCCAGGCTCTGCAGTCATCATTCCTAATCCTCAGAATAATCCGACGCGTTAGATACCTGTGCACCCATTTTGCAGGTGGGGCACCGGAGGCTCAGAGAGGGACAACCAAGTAGTCAGAGGTAGCACACTGGCAAGTGACAGATCAGGATTCGGACCCGGGCAGCCTGGTTCCTGAGTTTTCCATCTCCGCCTTCTTCTTACTGCTGAAATCCAGTGTTCTGCCTTCCGGCACGGAGGCCAGGGGAGGCACTTGCCTGTGAGACGCGGAGGACTTTTGGGGAGCAATTCTGCTATCTTTTCAAAGAAAGGCCACGTGATTTCTCTGTTAAAACAAGAAGCACTGCTACTTCGATGTTGGCATTCTATCTAGAAGTGGGCACATTATTGCGCCTGTGTGTCATTTCTTAAAACTATGCAACAGCCCGGCCGGTGTGGCTCAGTGGTTGAGCGTCTACCCACGCACCAAGAGGTCGCCGGTTCGATTCCCGGTCAGGGCACAAGCCCAAGTTGTGGGCCAAATCCCCAGTGGGGGGCATGCAGGAGGTGGCCAATCGATGTTCTCTCTCATCGATGTTTCTATCTCTCTCTCCCTTCCTCTCTCTCTAAAATTAATAAAGAAAAACAAATTAAAACAACAATAACAAAAACTATGCAACAGAGAGTGGGTGAGCGTGATTATGAGAAAGAGTAATCTTAAAATACTCTGAAACATGAAAATATAATGAAATAATCCCACGTCACTGTTGTATATCAGCAATTCCAGGAGAATGCCTTTGCGAGCGCATCTTCACAGTGGTTTTTCCACGCCGGGCACTGTGCCAACAGCTTTCCGAGCGTCCGGCCATCTAATCCCCACAACAACCCGCGAGGTGAAGGGGACCGTCATCGACGTCCTGTGACTCCACACTCATGCTCTTAGATGTTTCCATGAGAGAAATGAAAATAAAAGCCCACAAACATACTTGCGTAAAAATGGTAATAGTAAATTCATTTCTAAAACAAAAACTGAACACAGCCCGGATGCCCGTTCGTAGGAGACCAGAGGAACAAACCGTGGGGGTGGTAATGTTACGCAGCAATACAGTGGACGTGCCACTGACCTGCGCAACAGCAGGGGTGAATCGCGGAGCCCTTCTGCCGAAGGAGAAGGCACGCTCCATTCAGTGCGTGCGCCGTTACCCCATTCAAATCGCGTGAGTGGGAAAACTTCAGATGTGGTTACCTTTGGGAGGTGTGACTCGAAGAGGCACGAGGGATTTTCTGGGCAGACGGAGATGCTCTAGGTCTTGATGGGGTTCAGGTGACATCAGGGCATGCATTTGTCAGAACTCATCGAAAGGTACAACGCATTTCATGGTGTGTACACTTTACCTTAAAAATGGAAAACAAATATTGCGCTGTCATCATGTGCCTGTTGAGGTTTTTAAAGGTAAAACGCACTGATGTCTACACGTTTTCTTGAAATGCTCTAGAAATAAAATGGCGTGATGGATAGAGAGAGCTCGGTGGCTAGACATGTCATACAGAAAGCATAGTAAATGTCCGTGTAGAACCGAAATGGCACGTCATGGGTATGCACAATGAGTTTCTTTCAACTTCCATGTACATTTGAAAAATTCCATTAAAAAAAATATTGGAAAATGAAGTAGTAGACACCCAAAGAGGGAGTGTAACTAGAATAAACGAGAAAAGACTAAACGCGAATAAAGCGCCCGTTTTGGCCTTTTGCTGATACAAAGCAAGCTCTTTCGCCCAGCGAAGCTCAGAGGACTCTGCTGCCTGCACCCTGGAGCCTGAGCTCCCCCACGTTCCAGCCTCTCCCTACCTGACACTGCGGTCCATCTCCCGCCACTCCCTGCAAACCTCACTCACTGCCCCCTCAGATGACGTCTTCCTCCTTGCATCCGTGCTCCACGCACTGTTAGACTCTGTGCCTTTGCTTTCTGCTGTTCCCTGTGCTTGGAAGATCTTTATCCTTGTAAAATCTCTACTTATTCTTATGGGTCCAGTGCGTGTGTCCCTGACTGCTACTTCCTGTCGCAGCACTGATCGCATTGAGGTCGTCTCCTTCTAGCTCCCTCTTAGGACTTGGAGGCCCCCTAGGATGGGCAGAGCCAATGTCTCACCTGAGCCTCCGAAACTCAGGGCCTTGCATGGAACCTGGTACAGAAAACAAACTCAAGACATGCTGGCACAGGCAGTGGGCACAGGAAATGTTGGGTAGGTGAAATAGAATAGAACTGATATTGAAAAGTCCCTGCACCATTCATTGCCACTTTGAACTCCGATCCTTTTCTTGCCCTTCTGGGCTCTGGGGGGCAGACCCCTGCAAACAACATTTCTCAGGAACCATTACCAGCTGGCTTCTGGCTAGACTTAGCCACTACGAGGCCCCGGTGAAAGATTGGAGGGAGGAGGGAGAAAGCCGGGTGTTTCTCTTCCTCTCTCTGCTTAGGAAAATGTGCCCAACTGTATGGAGAGCTCTAATAACCCATGTATGGAGAGCTTCTGAGCTCATGAGTAGATTTCATGATTTAGTTGTGCCTAAAAATTCCAGGAAAAAGAGATGTTCAGGTGTAAAATCAATGAACAACACATCAGAGATAGAGAAACAGATCCAGGATACTCTCCCTCTGTTTGCAGCTAATATTGTTGTTGACACGTTTGGAGGTCGAGGTTGCTTATGTTATGTATTTTTGCATTCTTCTTTGACCTCTTACATTACATGCATTGTCAAGTGTCCCTAAATTGGGATTAAGTCATTCAAGTTGTATAGTTTTGAAATGGTGGCTTGAATATATTAATATATTACAGTCACTCCTATGTCACCAAACTCAGGAAATACTAGAGAAGACTATTGAAATAAATCCACATCTGCTGATATAGGGAAAGAAGGGACATAGTGACTCAGGAACTATGACAAATCTCTGAAAGACAGGAAGCAGATGGGTTTGAGAAGATAAAAGAGCAGCCTGGGATGGTGTGAGGGGATTGCACCCTGCAGGGTGTTCTGGGGCTGGAGGAAGCTCAGGAGACACTGACAGGCGGGTAGTAGGGGTTCCACGGAGACAGCCACCAGGCGTATTGACCCCACTTGTTGGGTAGGACAGGGCATCTATTCCCAGGCCAAAGTAGTATGTGGGGCCTTTGAGCCAGAGATGGGCCCAAGGTTCAGGTGGTTGGCAATGCTGGGAAGGACATTTTAGACACAGTGTCCTTAACAATTAGAAAGAGAAACCAGAACACAATAAATAAATATAGTAGACGGACATTTGAGCTAGGAACGAAGTAGGGTCACGGGGTTAGTAATTACACAGAGAGAAAGTTTCAGCCCTGCGTCCTCACAATTTAGGGTGACGGCCATTGCAGTTTCCCCAGAATTAAAGGGATTGCAGGTTCACAGGACTTTCAGTGCTAAAACCAAGCAAGTCCCAGGCAAATAGGGACAAGTTGGTCACCTCACCACCATCCTTCCTCTTCTCATGTCATCAATCAAAGCAGCACTTCATCTGACCTTTCTTTCAAAGCCGCTCTGGCTACTTTGTGGCTCAGTTTTTGGCTTTTCCTAACGATGGTTGTGTGGGTTTCAGATCACTTAGGTAACACATCCTCTTGCCCCCTGGAGAGGTCTGTGATTTATTCTTATCACTGAAAACATTTGCAATTACATTAGTTTGATGCACATTGAATGAGATATACAATCATTATGAGGCATGGGAATGAGAAGACACATTGGATTTGTAATAAGAATTCTTTTTCATAGCCAAACCAAGTTTTGGTTCTCACTTCAAGTTCTCCAGGATCTGTGACCACTGCTAATGTCCATGCCCTCCTCAATCACAGGACTCTTCTAACCAATGCCAGCATTGAATCATGTTGACTTAAGTGCAGGCAAGAAGGCAAAGGTTCTGGGTCTGAGTCTCTAGCAGCTGGAGACCTCTTGCCCCTAATTTCTCTTTATGCCCCACGCTTGAGAAGGTATCTGTGGACTTCTTCTGGGGACTCATTCAGCCAGACCTTTTCCTATCAGAGGGTTTCAGTAGCGGTGTCCTGTTACCCATTCTCAAATCAAAGTCTTTATACATTTGTCAGTTTAATTAATTAATTAATTAATTAATTCTTTTGATCAATCGATGAACATTTATTGAGAAACGACTATGTTCCAAAGAGTTCTGGTGTTGGGGGTTTACTAGGGAAGAAATAGACAAAGTCCCTGATTTCAGGGCACGTATTCTAGTGGGGGTGGGGCAGATGAACACACAAACAATGACCACAGAACTAACAAACAACATGTAAACAAGAAAACTGTGCAGGCAGTGTTGGGTGTTCAGCAGACGGTTAAAGCTAGGTGCTTTGGTGAAAAGTTCCTCGGTGGCAACTTCCTGGTGGCTAGGTAGGCCTTTTACGGAGGTGACATTTAAGCTGAAATTGGAATGACAGAGGAGACAGTTCTGCAGAGATGTGGGAATAGGCAAAAAGGGCGTGCCTGCCAGGGGAAAGCTAGGAACAAGCTGTGGGGGGAAATAAAAAGCCTGAAGTGTCTGAGGACCAGCAGAAAGCTCAGGGCGGGTGGAGAGTGGTCGGTTGGAAGGTCAGAGCCGTAGGCAGGGGCCAGAGCATGTGTCTCAGGAGGCTGCGGTGAGGAGTTTGGGTTTTATTCTAAGTTAGTGATAAATCCTTAGTTGTCAGTAGGGGAGTGCTAAGATACGAATTTCCAGAAATCATTCAGGCTGTGGTGGGGAGGATGGATGCAGAGATCGGGGGGAGGCTCCTGGGGCTGGTGCAGGAGTGTCCAGGGAATGACGACAGTGCCGTTGGCCCGAGTGGTGGTAATGACAATGGAAAGAAGGAAAAGATAATGGAATATATGGTGGAGTAAATTGTATGAAACTTGGGACTGATCTGATGTGGAAAGGGGGGTGTAATGGGTTGAATTTTGGCCCCTAAAAGGTATGTCCCCTTGGAACCTCAGAATGTGACCTTATTTGGCAGTGCAATTAAGACAAAGATCTGGAGATGTGATCGTTCTGGATGAGGGCAGGTCCTAAATTCAAAGATGAATGTTCCTATAAGCAACAGAAAAAGACAGACAGGGAGACCCAGAGGGGAAGGTGGTGTGGAGACTGGCAGGGAGGGCATTCCTTGCCTGGCAGAGGCAGCACTCAGTCTCCTCCTGAGCTGTCGGCAGGAACCAACCCTTCTGATGTCCATGCTTGGACTTCTCGCCTCCAGGACTCTGAGAATCAATGTGTTGTTTTAAGCCACTGAGTTTGTGGTAAATTTGTTATGGCAGCCACAGGAAACGAATACAGAGGGGAAGAGGCAAGTCAAGAATCCCTCCTAAATTTTTTAGTTGTAGGTACCTAATGGATGGTGACACCAATGATGACACCATTTACTGAGACTGGGGAGGACTGAGAGAAGAGTAAGCCTTCCTACAATTGGTCATGTCTTCTGGAGGTGGCAAGGTGGAAGGACTTCCACGTGAGGCAGAATTCCTAGGTCCAGCTTGTGGACCCAGGAGAGGGGAGGGGTTAGCAGAGTGGCTCCAGGTCCAGGGGTGAGGTCACAGGGAGGGCCAGCCAAGAGCACTGCTCAAGTCAAAGACTGACAGGGGGACTAGAGGTGCCTCACCCTAACCTTCCCTTACTTGGTGCATGAACTTGAGCCGTTTACTTAACATCTTTGAGTCTCATTTGCTTCGTTTTTAAATGGAACTTTAAAAAATGTAGTACTTTTGTCTTAGCGTCAAGAAGGTAGCCTTTATATCATCCCTTTCCTAGGATGTTTCTCTCAAGATCAACATTTTCCTCTTCTTATTCCAACTCCCAACATCAAGAGAATTAGTTGCAATGCACTGATGTGGTTAAGGGGAATGATTTTTTTTTTTAATCTTCACCTGAGGATATTTTTCCATTAATCTTCAAATAGGGTGGGAGGGAGTGAGAGAGAGAGAAACATCGATGTGAGAGAGACACATCCACTGGTTGCCTCCCGCATGACCCTGACCAGGGCCGGAGACCGAACTGCAACCGAGGTATGTGTCCTTGACTGGAATCGAACTGATGACTCGTTGGTCCGCAGCCGATGCTCTAACTGCTGAGCCAAAGCAACCAGGGCAAGGGGAATGACTCTTTAACAATAGAAGTAAGCTCTGCTACCTTGCAACATTTGGGGCCTGAAAGCCAGCTGTGGTTTGAACATGGGACCAGATACCAAGTGCCTCAAATGTAATTTCAATTTTTCCCCAAGAATTTCTCAATTTCCCATTCAAGAAATTACTCCCCCCCAACCCCCAATACCTAGTCCAGAAGGGATCACTTTATTCTAACATGGTATTTATAAACATGTCAAGGTATTTCACTGCAAAAGAATCTTCAGATTGCAGAATCTAAGAAAGTCTTTTCAGATCATTAAGGCGTTTGCCTCTTGCTCTCTCCATGTAAGATCACGGCTGCCATGATAAAAATCAAAGGAGCTGTTCGGCCCTCCCATGTCAGTTGCCTATAAATTTTCAGGATTCAGTCAGCAGTCCCTGAATGTGCTGACAGATTCTTTAGGTTTTGGTTTCTGCGGTTAGAAAACATCTAGGAAGCTGTAAATAATTGCCTCCCTGCGTTTACTCAAGCTGTTTTCTCTGCCTGAGCCACCGCCCGCCCTCCCTCGCCATTGTTACATCCATCCTGGCCAACTCTTAGCCTTCAGGACACTGCTTAGAGGCCCCAGTTCTGGGAGAATTCCTCATCTTATTCATGATGAGGTAGGGATGTTTGGAGCACTCCAGGCATTCTCTACCCACACCCCACTCCAGCCAGCTGTGACCCCACCCTCCTTCCCATAGCAATTTCATACCTCTTTCAGCTGCTGGACACTCAGCCTGGACTGCTCTGGTTTCCTTCCTTCCTTCCTTCCTTCCTTCCTTCCTTCCTTCCTTCCTTCCTTCCTTCCTTCCTTCCTTCCTTCCTTCCTTCCTTCCTCCCTTCCCTCCCTCCCTCCCTCCTTCCTTCTTTCCTTCCTCCTATCATCTTTCCCTCCCTCCCTCCCTCTCTCCTTTCCTTCCTTCCTTCCTTCCTTCCTTCCTTCCTTCCTTCCTTCCTTCCTTCCTTCCTTCCTTCCTTCCTTCCTTCCTTCCTTCCTTCCTCCCTCCCTCCCTCCCTCCCTCCCTTCCTTCCTTCCTCCCTCCCTCCCTTCCTCCCTTCCTTCCTTCCTCCCTCCCTCCCATCTTCTCTCCCTCCCTCCCTCCCTCCCTCCCATCTTCTCTCCCTCCCTCCCTCCCTCCCTCCCTCACTTCCTTCCTTCCTTCCTTCCTTCCTTCCTTCCTTCCTTCCTTCCTTCCTTCCTTCCTTCCTTCCTTCCTCCCTTCCTTCCTCCCTCCCTCCCATCCTCTCTCCCTTTCTCTCTCTCTCTTGCTCTCGCTCTCCCTTTCTTTCTCAGCGTCTTGATTTATACTCTGTGGACCTTTGCAGCCCTCTCAGCACAGCCTCGCACAGTGGAGACTGGAGAGGGCTGTGTGCATGGGCGGGACGCATGCTTGCAGGCACGTGGCATGCTGAGCACACACACTGTCTCTGAATTTCAAAGTGGCTCTTTCTTTGCCCACGTGCTTGCCTCGGCAGTATGCAGCGGGTGCCACATAGATGGAACATTCTGGAACATGGGTCTTGTTCTTCAAGTTATTTCTTGAACCACCAGTGCGTCTCCTTTTTTCTTACTTCTTCACTCTCCCTTGGACTGTCTTGCTGCTGTGTCCCACTAAACTTCCCCCAATACTCCTAGCTGGTGCTTCCTGGGTGGTAACTCAGCTTGTCTCCTGACCATGTATTCTCCCAACCGTGGCTGCTGTGCGGGGACAATAGACTCTTGGGTTATTTTGGATAAAACACTTCTTAGCTCAATCCCTTCTCCAGAACTCTTCTTCCTATATTCTTCGACTGGGCCTATCTTGCCTTCATTAATAGGGCACTTTTCACCTTATGGACAGTAACTCAGAGAAAACTGAACTCCAGAGACAGGCCACTCTGTCTAGAGAGACAGGTTCTGGCAGCTCAGTTTGTTTACCCATCAGGCTTCATGGGAACCTTGCTTCAGCGTCTAGAAACGCTACCTGGACTTTGTAGGCTCATTTCCTGAACAGCTGTGGTCTGGGGGGACCCGGATCCATGTGGGGCCCCACTGTATGACGACATGACTAAGGAGAAGCATAGCTGTACAGGTAGAAAATTGTCTTTTCAAAGTCAAGCAGGAGAATCAGGCGCAATCCTTCCAAAATCCATTCTATATAGTCACATTGACCTGACTTCGACCATTTTATTGATAACATAATTTAAAAGACATCACTATAACAACCTAGATTACTGAATGTCAGAGTTCGAAGGCCCTGAGAGACCATGGAGTCTGGCGTACGACGTGGGAGATTGTACCCCTGGTGGCATCTGGGTCAGATTGGTGAGGTATTTGGATACAATGCTAAGTGCTGTTGACTCATATAATGAGAAGCGTTCTTTTTGTAATTCTCCAGCCTTCTGATTAGCTGCAATTTGGAGCTAGAAGGTCCTTATCACCTTTCCATTACTTACTAATCATCTATATTTATTCATTTGTTTATAAATAAAGGGAAAGGAAGCCCCAGGCCCTTCTGGAGGCAACCCTCTCTAGGAGAGGAATCCCAGAATGCCTCTGCTGTCACTGTTTATTTGTCATGGTCCACATCCGTATGTGGCAAGGGATATCCATTTTCCATTTAAGGTATGATATAAGGTGTCCACTGACAAACACATACTTAAGTAAAACTGTAAGTTAATTAGAAGGAATATAAGACAGAGTCTCAGGCTCTGGAAAATTGGTGGTGAAAAATGACAACGCAGTCCCCCTTTTAAAAAAGTAGGTCCATTTGTTGAACCTCAGTTTTCATTTCTTGCCTTTTACCCTCTAATTTGAAGCTTCCAGGAATTATTTCCACCACATATCTGATGACTTCTTCCTTGTGGCCATGAACTCCTCGATGCGAAGCCAGGCAAGCCCGGGAAGTGTCAAGGGGTCCAGACCGAGGCCGCTCCTATGGCCAGAGGCCTCACACACACCTCTCTCCATCTTATAAGATGATTTAACTCCCGGCTGATCCAGGAAAGAATTAGTCCACCAAATGCTTCCATGGCTCTGTCAGAAGATGGCTAGATGCTTTTCTTGAAAGCTCTCAGGACGTCATGTAATTCCCTCCCCCCAGCAGAAGGTAGACTGTTGCCACATCTGAGAAGTGATTGGTGACGTTGTCTTCAGGAACCACTTCCCCTCAATTGTCATCTCAGCTTTCACTTTCCAAATCAAGTGGGGGGAAACGATATTGGGGTCTGGCGAACATCTGGGGAGCACATTGGTCAAAGGGATCTGTTTCTCTTTTCCTCTCACAGCAAAGGAACTCTCCTCCATTCCTAGGAATATGATTAATGATAGCACACGGAAGCCAAAAGCATGTACGCTTTACTTTGCCTTCTTTCTTCTTTCTGTCCCTCCTACCTGTGGACAGATAGGCTTTCGCTGTGTATTTTGGCTTGGGATAAGCCAAAGTTCCAGGAATCTCCCCAGCCCTGTTTCTTGAAGGGCCTGTAGGTTTTACTGATTGACTCGCTTTTTGTTAAACTTGAGCAATTATTTGTTGTAGATGACAGTGATTTCTGAAGCATAAAACCCTGCCTTTGCCATCTTTATCGAGTGAAGGCAAACCACAGCCCAGGCAGACAGGAAGGCATGTTCACAAGTGTGTGGTGACCTGAAAGAATTGGCTGACTCATAAGTGAGGTCACGGTCACCTCCTGTGGCCACCTGACTTCGGAGACCTGGCCCCAAACCCCCAGCTCTCCCCTTCGTGCAGTGGCTCGAGGCGTACAACCCCCTCCTTCCTCCACAGGGACTGGAAAGCATGTAGGAAGTGGGGGTCTTGGTGACTTCCTGCAGCCTCAGAACACCAATCCAGCATCCTTCCCCTGCTGCAAGGCCCTCCCCCTGCTGCAAGACCCTCCCCCTGCTGCAAGACCCTCCCCCTGCTGTAAGACCCTCCCCCTGCTGCAAGACCCTCCCCCTGCCGTAAGACCCTCCCCCTGCCGTAAGACCCTCCCCCTGCTGCAAGACCCTCCCCCTTCTGTAAGACCCTCCCCCTGCTGTACGACCCTCCCCCTGCTGTAAGACCCTCCCCCTTGCCGTAAGACCCTCCCCCTGCCGTAAGACCCTCCCCCTGCCGTAAGACCCTCCCCCTGCTGTAAGACCCTCCCCCTGCTGTAAGACCCTCCCCCTGCTGTAAGACTTCCCTCTGCAACCCTTACTCCCAACTCCATTTATTTCCTCTTCACCGTTCTCCTCTCAGGCTCTGGGTTCTCCACAGTTCTTCCTGTTTCCCACTCCTGAGCACACAGGGCTGCCTCTCTGTTGTGGGTCTATCGGGCCTCTTTTCTTCGGTCCTCCGCCCCCTCACCCCAGGGCCTACTCTGCAGTAGAACCCGAGCCACAGCTTTGCCTCAGGAGTGGCGCCCCCTCATCCAGCCAGCTCCCCGGCTGCCCTGGATCTCTGAGGAAGGGTCTCATTTGCGGCCTCTTTGTCCTTCTCTCAGGCCTTGACAATGAGGTTAGATAAGGGCAGGGACACTGAGAACTCGTGTCTTCTGCAAGCCATCCACCTCTGACTCCCTCCTCATCTTGAGCTTTGTTTATGGCTTCCCCGCGGCCTGTCTTCACTCACTGTGGACCCAGTTCTCACGGCCTCTGCTCCCATACCCAGCACCCTACCTCCTGGCTCAGCCAGTCCTCCGCACAGGGCCTGTGCTCACGTCCTCTGTCCTCTTTCTGCTAAGTATCTCCGAGCCAGCGTGGAGGCATAAGGCGGAGCAGATCCCCGACCATCTCGTTTTCTCCCTCATTCACGGTGCAGGGCCCCGCTCCTAGAGAACAGTCCATCTGCTGACTGCAGATGGAAAGAGATGGCTGGGACATGCTTCCATGGCATGATCTGGGGGTGCAGTGGAGCCCTCGGTGGTCCTAGGCGCCCCTGAGAGCCCGGGAAGGAAGCAGAGGCAGGCACCGAGCATGCCCTTCATCCCAGAGTCTGTCGTCAGAGCGCGGGCCCCTGTGCGGGGCTCGGCTGAGGGGGGAGAAGGACCAGACCCTTGGGAGCTTGGGAGCTTACTGTCTACAGGGAGGTGCTCCTGTATGTCTTACACACAATCATTTAGCATAAAAAATTAGTGCCACTTCTGAATACTGATGAATTAGCAGTGGGACTAGAAAAATTATATAATATGTAGGAATGACAGAAATGATAAAATTTAGGAAACATTTAGCGAGAGAGTTACATAATGTGTATAAGAAGACAAATCAGTTTTATTTTTATTTAAAAAACCAGTTGTGCGCAGCCCCCCAAGACCTTGCAGCCCAGGAGTGATCTGACCCAACCTGCAGAGAGGAGTCCTTCCCTAGTGTGCGCCCTCCGTGTGCAAGCCTGGTGGTTACAGCTCTCATCTCTGGGTTGTTTCTATGGATACACCAGCCTGTCTTACTGACATAATTAAGGAAAGCTTCACTACTGAAAAAGAAACATTTTAGTCAATAACGTAAAATACCTGTAAGGCCAATAAGCACATTGATGAAATTTATATGTTTATGCTCATCGAGTTAACCACTTAATAATATTGGCGGTGTTCACGGTAGAGCAGAAGGACATCTAGAGATGAGATCCAAGTATGTGCCAAGTCATTAGTTTCTTTTCATTGCAGAGACGCAGATGTGGATTTTGAACTAGAAAGAACCTTACTGTCTCCTGGGTGAGACTGGTTGGACAGATGAGCCATTTCAATGTGTCTGTACAATGAGTGTCCTTTTTAGTTTATGAAAGAGGTTATATAAATGACAACATGTATTTTATATTACTGATGTTTGTAGTGTTTATATAAGGTACATTTTCTTTAAAATTTTTTAAAAATAAGAATTGTATGTATTTAAGGTGTACAACATGATTTGATAGACATACATAGTGAAATGATGACCACAGTCAATCTAATTAACAGTCTTCTCCTCAGAGAGTTACCATTTTTGTGTGTTTGATGAGAGCACCTGAAATCTACTCTCTTAGCAAATTTCTGGTATTCAATATGGTATTCTTAAAAGGTATATTTTCCAGTATACAACTATATAGTTAAATAGAGCATTGTTAAATAGAATTTGAGAGTATAAATTTTACTAGAGACTAAATGTTATATATTATATATACATATATATGGCTAAAAATCAGAAATAAGCAACATTTTGCTTTAGATCTTAAAATCAGTATACCCCAAAGGTCATATTTTTTCCCATTAGTCAGTTTGTGAGCTATTTCTATGTCTCCCAATTATCCATTATGATATTCCAGACTGTAGCAGGCAAAGTGGTGTGGCGTCGTAAGCAATAACAGCAAACGCTTAACAACGGCCGCTTGAGGAGCCTCTGCCAATGAAATTTACATTCTCAGGGATCAGTCTGTTTTGAAGGAGGTGTTTCAACCTTCAACATATACTGACGACAAGCATGACTCTTTTCAGAACTGTCTAGTGCCTTCCAAACTGTTTTATATGTGACCTGTGGAGTAGAGCTTTTATCACAGGCCACCCATTCTTCTGGACACTGGAGAAAACTGAAAGGCAATGTTCAAGGAGAAGCCTGACCAGGTCGCCAGGCAGGTGGCTCTCGGAAGGGTGTGTGTGTGTGAGAGATGGCGTTTCCTGGCCAGGGACCCAGGGTGCACTAGAGCGTGTTTCCAGACTGGTTTTCAACCCGTTAGTAGGTTATAATTAGTTTAGTGTACTGCTTTCAAGTAGAAATATAAGTCATCTATGTCACTGAAACTTTATTAGCTACATTAAAAAAGTTGATGTTCAAAAACCAAGTTAAAGTTCATTAATAATATATTTTACTTAATCCATTATTTTAAGAATATTGTTGTGACATGTAATTATGAATAAGATATTGTACATTCATTTTATTTTGTCCTAAGTTTTCAAAATCTGGTGTTTATTTTACACTTTCAGCACACCCCAGTTCAGACTAGCCACGTTTCTAGTTCTCAGTAGCCACATGTGGCCAGTGGCTGCCATAGTAAACAGCCCAGTTCAGTGTCTGTAAGTTTAGACATTGAAATAAAATAGCATAGAATGCAAACTTCTAGAAGGCATTGGTCATAGTGAGGTAAATCATTTTTCAGAGGATGTAAAATATGTTTCTGAGTGAGGGTGATAGTTAAAATGAAGTTTGAAAGCTGATGTATGAAAGCACATCGATCCTTCCCCCAGCCTAAGAGTCTGCTTTCTTGGCATATGAACGTGACTCATGGGGCACTTGCCAGGCTCACCACTTCTTGGTCTACTCAAGCCTTAGACAGCTATCAAGTAAGACTGAAAGGTCACTCGAAGGACATGCTGCTCACCAGTCTGCCTTTTCTGGACCAAGACAGATCAGCAGAGAGACAGGGCCCTCGACCCTACTCAGGTTGTTTTTTTTTTTTTTTTTTTTTCTAATGTCTGACTTTGCTGTGACATCATCATAATAGGGCCTGAAGCTGCTTTCCAGAATAGTGTTGTCGCATGTGCCTGGGCGTGCTAATGCGTCGCTGGGGAGTGTGGGTTGGTAGCGTCTCCGTGGGCACTGCAGTGATACACACCAAAGAATTTAAAAATGTGTATGTCCTTGGACCCAGCCCTTCCAGGAGTTTATTGTTCCGCTTCCAGACATAAATGGAAGTGATACATGAATGCGTAAAAATCCAGCTCTACCAAATGCAATGTGGTATGTTGGATTCGGTCCCGGAGCAGAGAACGTTCATTTGTGGAAAAACTAAAGAAATCAGAATAAAGTTTGGAGTTTAGTTAATAATGATGTACCAAATTTGGTTCTTAGTTGTGGCAAATATTCCGTGGTAATGGAAGATGTTACTGTTAAGGGTAACTGGGCATGGGTAGATGGGAACTCTCTGTACTGTCTTTGCAACCTCTCTGTCAATCTAAAATTATTCTAAAATAAAGTGTTTATTAAAATATTTTATTAAAAAAATTAAAAAAATTTTTTAAATTTAATTTTTATAAAAAATATGGATTTTCATTGCAGTACTACTTATAAAAGCAAAAAGTTAGAAACAGCCTAAATATCCAACCATTGAGCATTACTTACATAATTTTGATGCCTCACAGGAGGAGATACCTACCAGGCAGTCATTTAAATGATGTTTTAGAATTATACTTGTTAACAAGTAAGGATGCTCACAATATATTATGTGAAAAAGCAACTTCCAAAATATTACTTTTTTATTTTTTCAAAGGACAGATAAAGCTATGTATTTAAAAATAAGTATCCAATAGTATACTATACATAATTTCAAATAAAAATTACAGCTAGCACCCTAGGCTCCCCTCATGTGCCTTCCACTCACTACCCTTCCCAAGGGTAACCACTGGTCCAACTTCTAAGATTATAGTTTTGCCCCCTTTTGAACACAATACAAATGGAATCACATAGTGTGTGTGTGTGTTTGTGTGTGTTTGTGTGTGTGTGTGTGTGTGTGTGTGTGTGTGTCTGTATGCTCTATGCTCTTTTGTGTCTGGTTTCTTTGGTTTCTCAAAATATTTTTATCAAAAATTTGTGCATCAGGAGAATTGACAGAATGTTCACCAAAATATCAAGACTATTTATATCTAAGTCAACAAGATTAGAAGAGATTATATATATATGTGTGTGTATATGTGTGATCTAGTTTTTGTGTGTGGTGTTTATATTGGTTTTCCAAGAAGACATTTTAGAAGTTTTTCAACTCATTTGCGAATTCGGAGTGATGAGTCAGAGTGCCCGGTGTGGGGCAGCAGTGCTGAGTGTGCTCGTACCACGGGCTTGGAAACGAGGGACTCAGCCTGCCTTCTGAGAATCTGGCTCGGAAACCAACGTCGAAAATATTAGCGTTGAGTCAGGTGAAATCTCTTTAAAGAATCAGAATGACTCAGAGGCCAGAATTAGTCCTGGCTGCAACCACACTTGACATTCAGAAATGCGACTCAGAATGTCAGAGAGGAGTTTGTGAAGAATGGACGTGTCTGAAGGATAGTCACCAATGCGGCCGGTGCCCACTCAGCAGGCTCGGGAGGGATGTGGCCGTCGGCTGGGCCCGTTCTCCTTCTCCGTGGTGAACTGGAAGCATCATCGTGTCATCCTGGCCTGACAACATTAAGCACTCAGATCATGTGGTTCGTTCCCTAGCTCTCATTAGGGGTAGGCCCACAAAAGAGCATGCTGGTCACTTGGCACTCGGTGCAGCCTGTCCACAGCTGGTCAGGCCGACACGAGCCTCCGTCGCTCGACAGTGAGTTTCCTCCTTGCGAATGAGCAGATTTGGCAGCGACTCTGATGCATGTCTCTGTGAGCATCGTTAGAGTGAGTCAGTGCTCTGGGTCCAGTCAAATCTGTGGCTTTGACAGGAGGAATTTATGAGCCTCAGAAGGGAGGGGCCACACAGTGGACCCTTCGCACTGCCCGAGATAACGGTCCCCTTTGGGCCCTGTCAGGCATCCTCCCAGCCTCTTCTCTTTAATGCTACAGGTCACATTTCTCCTGGCATGTGGCGGCTCGCTTATATCTTTTGCGTGCCCTGCCCATCCACTGTGCACTGAGAAAAGCAGTCTTGTCCCCTTGGGTTGTGCAGCAGAGCCTAGTGAGGATGCTGTAGGAACCCGGTCAAAGAACTCAGAGAGACATGGATACCTGATACACTTCCACAGAGGGTGAGTAGTTCCAGATATGAACCTGAACTTGGTGGGATCACTCATGTCCCTGTCCGTCATGGCTCTGTGGTGGTGAGAGAAGCATTAGACAGCGTCGACAGGATTTCTATGGTTTGGGCCTAATTTTCTCAGTGTCTTTGCACAAGCCAACTTTTTGGGTCCTTGACCATAAAATTAAGGATAACAATACTTACCACACAGCTTTGCTATACGTTTAGTTGCTATGATGGATGGGAGAGAGTGTACTATAAACTAGAGAGAACCTTATAAAGTAATGTTATTTCTTTATGCATGAGCCATAATTGGAAATTGTGTGTGAGAGTGATTTTTAAATGCAAAAAAGTTAAACCCTTTTATGTTCCAGAAAATGGAGAACCGATTTAAATGATCATGTAGTATATGGAAATTCATCTGTTACTAAAGAGACAGCCAGCAAAGCCCCTGCTTGCTCAAAACTTTATAATTAAATACTTGACTCATATTAAAAATCCAATTACCAGGTTTTGTTCTGAGTGATAGCTTTGGATCCAAGTTAGATTTCTATTTCCTGTTTTTAAGATACAATTTCATAAAGGAGATTCTTTTGCCGCCAAAATTCCAAAGCCCTGGCAGAAGCCTTCCCAACCGAGAAGCCCCTAGAATTCCTATGGGTTATTTTCTGTGCACTGATGACCACACCACTTCGATTCCCTGGTCTGTGCCCTACTTCTTAGAAGATTACATTCACATGTGACCTTTGCATGGCCACACTTAGCAAAGCAGGAGAAAGACCCCTGGAACTGCAGTCAGAAGACCCTTCCTGTGTGGCTTCTGACGCGTCACTTCAGCTCTGCATGTGTCAGATTCCTCTCCTACAACGGGGAAGAGACTCACTTTGCAGGATACGGCTTCAGTGGAACACTGAAGGGGAAATTGCTTTGTAAACTATTTAACATCCTGGCACTCTTATTACCTGCTTATTTTGTTTGTCCCATACAGTGGTAACACTGAACATTTTGAACTTATTTCTAAGACTGAGATGTAGCATAGGGCAGGCTGACCTCCTGACCCAGACCACTGGGTGTTTGGATGCGGTCCTGCCGGGCCTTTGGGACTTAGCCATCTCCATCGATAGGACGTTCGCTGATGGTGTAAGCAACTACTTCACTGGAAGAGCTCCACTTTAAAATTCCTTCTGTAAATAGAAATCTGCTCTGTTTCCCACCGTTCTTAGTTCTTCCCACTGCAGTCACAATGAGACAAAATCTGCATCCTCTTCTGACACATTTCAAATTGGGAAGAAAACTACTGTGTTGCTTCCACTAGAGTTGTCTCCACACCTCAACCCCCTTAGCTGTTCTTTGCCTGAAATGTTTTCCAAACTCTTCCACATCTTGGCTGAGTGTCTCCAAATATATGACAGTTGGTCAATATCCCCCTTAAGACCAGCCACCTGAATTATAGTTAAGAATGGCTAACATTTATGGAGCACTTACTCTAAGAACGTTACATACATTAGCTCATTCAGTCCCTACAACGACCCTCTGAAGAAGGGATTCTTGTTATCTGGAAATGGAGGTAGAGATAGTAATTTGCTTACCCAGGTGGTAAGTGGAGAGTCTGGGATCTGAACACTGGCCTTCACCATATTATGCAGCCCCATATAAAAAAGAACATGTCCCTGTCTTTGGATGGATGAGCACAGGAGAATGCTGGTCATGACTCATTCACTAGTTGGCCCTGTTATTGATGCTGCACAAGTGTAAGTGGCTTCTTTCTGGATCTTGGTTTCCTCACATGTCATATGAAGGGGTTTGATGAGTTAGTTTCTTAAAAAAAATTTTTTTTTTTTACTTCATTGATTAGAGAGAGAGAGGGAAGTGAGAGGGAGAGAGAGATAGAAATACTTCATTGATTAGAGAGAGAGAGGGAAGTGAGAGGGAGAGAGAGATAGAAATACTTCATTGATTAGAGAGAGAGAGGGAAGTGAGAGGGAGAGAGAGATAGAAATACTTCATTGATTAGAGAGAGAGAGGGAAGTGAGAGGGAGAGAGAGATAGAAACATCGATGAGAGAGAATATCGATTGGCCGCCCCCTGCACACCACCTGGGCATGTGCCCTGAATGGGAATCGAACTGGCAACCTCTTGGTATATTGGTAGATGCTCAACCACTGAGCCACACTGACAGGACTGATGAGTTAGTTTCTTTTTTTTTTTTTTTTTTATTCTCACCCTGAGGACACTTTTCCATTCCATTTGTTCAAATAGAGTGGGAGGGAGAGAGAAGAAGAGAGAGAGAGAGAAACATCGATGTGAAAGGGACACGGGACACATTGAGTGGCTGCCTCCCACACAACCCAACCAGCGCTGGGGACAGATTGCAACCGAGTTACGCACCCTTAGCGGGAACCGAACCTGGGCCTCTCTGGACTGCAGGCCAATGCTCTAACCGCTGAGCCAAACCGGCCAGGGCTAATGAGTTAGTTTCTAAAACACCTTTATAGCAGTAACATGCAAGCATTTTATGGCTCAGAAATTTACAGCAACAGCAACTTAAAATGTCTAGTTCACGTGCCAAAATACATGCTACATGACCCATTATTTAGCCTGAGTTAGTTGACAGCAGTTCGTTTCCTAGGAACATTTTGTTCTGATGTTGACGATTGTTCGATATGATGTAAATGTGCTGAAGAACGTTGGTCCTGGTGAAGCTGGTCAGGTTTGTTCAGATCTGGTCTGCAGTCTTCTCTATTCTCACCTAGCCCATGGGGCACATGCATGCTGACTCGTCTTTTTAAAGCCCAGGTCTGATAGTTCAGTCCAATGACCAGAGATGGGGACTTCCCAGTGTTTACTGATTGGGCATCGACGTTGCCAGCATGCTGCTTCCAGTCATTTCTTCTGTTGGGCATCTTTACCCTCTTGTTGGCTTCACACTTCTTCCCGTGCTTGGAAATGCCCTTAACACCTCTGTCCTTGTCTTTCATGGTCGGCACAGACGACACTTCTTATTTGAAGTCTTCCGTTCCTTCTTCAGTCAGACGCTCTCCACCTGCCTCCAAACTCCCATTGTGTTTAAACCATGTGTCTGTCTCACTTCCATTTACTCCAATTTAATGGCTGTCATAATTATTGCTGTATAGGCAAAATTACCATACATAACAGAACGTTGGTTTTGATGAATGCAAAGCCCCGTAAAAGTCTGTATAGGTATCTGTTCTGAATTATTTTTTAATGACATAATCCTAAGAAAACAGATAACTGAAAAGAAAATCGATTTCAAGGAGAGACTGAGCTGTTAAAACTATTTCAGCGATGACGAAGTGGGATCCATCCTCAAAAGTTGGCCTCAAGAATAAAGCTGGAGGCTGCTTCCTTTCTTCCAGGTTACTAGCTTCCTAGAATCTGCAGAGACAAAGCGTAGAGTTTCGTTGAGCCATTATGCTATCTATAGGTGTGATGGTGTGCATGTCGGAAAGCTTTTGGGGCCTGGCTTATGCGAATCCTGTCTCCACTTGTTAAGTTTCTTCCCCTAAGTGTTTGTTAAAAATGAATGAAAGAGATTTGCCCCATTGGTGAGTGCTCACCAACTATGAATACCCTTCTTTTATCTGGGGACTATTTCACATGACTAAGTCTGCTTCCTCAAGATAGGAGCCAGAATTTTCAGGGTTCAGGCATATGACTACAGGCTCCACCAGTCAGAGCTCTTCACGTGAGACTTCATTTCAGTTGGAACCACCTAAGAATCAGCTGTTATGAGGACTCCATCTTTTGGTGAGGATGGGGTGTGGCATTTTGGGGGGGTTATTAGTGGCCAACCCTCTGTGTCCAGGACACCCGAGCCGCGATGTCTTTGTGCAACAGCAGGAATTAAGATAGGTTTACCAAATGCTTGGGTAGTATTGTTTGGGTGCTTCGTTGGACAGGGTAGACTCCAAAATGAACCTCAGGTCTTCTCCAGAGATTCTGCATATTATTTCAGTAGACCTCTCTTCTGCTTTAATTCGATGGAGGGATTCACTTGGTTGTGTCTAAGACCTCTGACTAACAAGAGGAGCAAACATCTCTGTGACAAGATGTTAAATGTGATTCTTCCAGTTCCCTTGGAATTCAGCGAAAATCTCGAAGGAGGAGAAAAACACAATAGGCGTGCATCTGAGAGGAAGGTATTGGACCACCCCTGCCCGACTTCCTGAGAGACTGGGGATCTGGTTCTGACGGCATTCGCTAACCCCCCACTTCCTACCTGTACAAGAGGTCAAGGCCGAACCCCCAGGACAGTGATGAATTCCTTTAGAGATAGGTGCCTTCCTCCCATGGATCTCAGTCTCAGTGAGAGAGCATTCAAGGGAGTCATCATATGAAGCCTGTGATCATGCATCTGCTGTAGGGTTAGGGGATGCAGAGATGGATACTTCACTCATTGCTTGTCTGTGACTCCAAAGGCCATGATTCAACAGTGCTCTTATATTTTCTCCACTGGAGGCTACTACTAGATAAAAATGCACGCGCACATCTCATAACCAAGTCAACTACTGATAATCTGTATGTAGTGCTCACTTGTCTGTCTTTTCATTGTCTTTATGAAGTCCTACATTTAAAAATCTCCTGTAGGTGTTCTTGTAGCTACTGATCTGGAGTGAATGGGTCTCAAGTCTTGCTGTAAAGATTTTGGTATCCGAATGGGAGGTATAGTTGTACAACTCTACCCTTTCCCCTGTAACTCCCCCATCCCCAACAGACACACATTGACGTTGGACATTCTGATCAAATCAGGCAAGTGTCCATTTGTGTTCGTCCTGAGCTCTGGAGCCCCTGGTTCAGGTCCTGGCGCATGGTGGATTCCTCTTTCCTAGAAAAAAAACACCCATTGCGTTCAGTATCAGTTTTGGTACCAGTAGCTTATAGCATTTTAGCAGCCTCAAATGATGATTAATGCTCGTGACTATCTGACGTCCAGTAAAGTTATCCCCCATTTTTACTGAGCCTGGCAAGGAGAGAGAGATATTGCATTTGTCTTACATACTCGCTGGGGCAGAGCCAGGGTAAACAATGGAGGTTCCATTTAAGGCCAGCTCATTAGAATTTTAACCAATTTGCAAGAATAATCTCAATTAGCACAGCTCATTAGACTCTAATTGGACTTTAAACCTTTTTTTCAACCTGGTAGCCTTAGTGGGCCTCTTGAGGATAGGTTGTCGGCAGTGGATGTACACACAGTTGTATACCTGTGGACGTGCCAAAGAGTTAATTTTCCCACAGCAGGGTGGAGTAATCCAAAGAAAACAAACGAGGAATCAGACTGGCTTGACAAAAGCACTATAGGATTGTAAAGAGGATGACTTACTCGGTGTTAAGCCAAAAATCTGTCCTGGCCCGTGTCCGAGCTGGTACCTACCGTGTGCCTGCAGCGTGTCTGGGCGCCTCTTCTCCCAGGACGGTGTTTGTAAAGTATCCAATGTGCACCTCCAGTTAACTCTTTGTAGATGCCGGTGCTCTGCCTCCCCCTTCCCATCCCTGAAGTTATGAAATCTTGGAAATATGTTGATTTTGCTTGTGAAATCTCTCACCTCAACACCAAGACACCCACTATTTGTTCATGTGTTTGATTCCCAGGAGTACTGGGACTTGGAAGAGGACCCAGGGGTCCCACCCAGAACTCCCAGTTGGCAACAGCATGCCCAGGTGCCCACAGCCCCCACTTCCAGTGACAGGGGCCTGTCAGTCGTCCTCTTTTCTACCCACCCAAGTCTCTTGACTTCCAGGCCATGCTGAATATGCTGCAGCCAGCTTCCCCATGACAGCTTCAGACACACCTGGGACCCCCTTCTCTCTGCTCGCCTTCGGGTGAAGAACTCCCTCCTCCCTTAGCTGTTCCTCAGGTGGTGCCCTGCTGAGACCTTTCTCCATCCTGACCAGCAACCCTCCTCCACGTCCTTAACCTTCCTCACTTACAGGAAAGGGCTTAAACAGAGGATATCCTTCCCCCTGGTCCCACCCCCAACACTGGCATGGAATGGAGTTTCACCTTCCTTGTCCTGGCCTTTACACTTCTATCAAGACAGCCAACATGTGGTGTTTTTAGCTTTATTTGGCAGTCTTGTCAAGCCCGTGGCTCCTATCAAGCATTATGTCAATCAGCTGCTCACGCCCTGGCCCTTTCCATGCGGCAGCTCAGTTGTGTTTATCAGTGCCGTGATTCACCTCCAGCAGGACTTTGCATTGACCCCATTTAACCTTGTATTGTTGCATCTGGATGGCGCTTCTCAGCAACCCACTCAAGAATCGAGACATGTGAACGGTGCTCAAAAGACGCCTGCGTTTGGGTTAATGTTTTGTTGTTGCTACCTTGAAATTCTTTATTTTTGGACATGGGATCCCCCATTTTCATGTTGCATTGGGCCCAACAAATTTTGCAGCTGATCTGTCTTGATTAGGAGTGTTTATCGCTCCCCTCCCTCACCCCAGTCTTGGCATATTGTTTCACCTCATATCCGCTGTACGTAAAATGAGGGGCTTTCCACCTCTGGCGATCTCTGAGTCTGAAACAGAGAAGGTAGAAAAAGGGAGCAGTGAGCTCTGTCAAGAACTGCAGTTGGGACTGAAACTTCACGCTTGATCGGTCCAGGTTCCCCATTTTGTATTGGAGGAAACTCAGTTCTTCAAAGGGAAAGTCCCATAACGCCTTGGAGTAGACTTCTGTGGGTGAATCTTCTCCCAGAGGAGCCCACCAGGAAGGTGATGACTGTAGGCAAGGGAGTGGCCAATGACAGGGCAGGAAGAGTGAGATGGGACTCTTTCTTCTCTACTCTGGTGCCTGTCTTTCTCCTGCTCCCTGAAGCACACTCACACACTCTAAATATCATTAAGCAGCTTTGGTGCTAAGCTCCAGTGATAAATCCAAACCACCAGAGTCCTAGGTAGAAAACTGAGCCCAACGATGTAGCAGAGTATGGAGATGCCTGCCTCGATCAGCCATACATCATCTGGGGACTCCCAGGGTTGGCCTGCCCTTGAGTGCCATGTGGGCACTCTCTCCTACTGTGTTCTGTTCTCTGCCTTTAGATGGGGACTCTGGCTTTTATCATCTCCTCTCTTAAATGCTCACCTCTCCTCCCTCTCTTTCTTTCCCATAGTGACTCTTCCCTTGGAAACTTGGAGCCCCAATCCCTCTGGTGTCATGTAAATATTCATGGCTCACAGCATCTTCTCTGAGTGCAAGCTTCTCTCTGGTGGACCTTCTCTGCTGCTGGGGTGACATGCTGGGGCAAGGTCGGAGGGAAGAAGGATGCGAGGGTATGGGGTTAAACTCCCCACCCCCCGCAGTTTATTTTTTCCTCCAAACTCCTTAAAAATACAATTTACATAGGAAAAGCATGTCTCCCCTGGCAGCCCTCTTTGGATCTCTGTACTAGTTTCATATTTCTCCTGCTAGAGTGATTTTGACCATGTAATTTTAAAAGACCCCTTCCCCTTTCCTCCAACCCCCAGCCGTGCTCCTCCATTGCATCACCGTGCCCTCATCAAAGCACGTGAGCTCACCTCTGGACTGCACCTTGCACCAGGACCCCCCACTCTTGCTGGAGGTGCTCTGGCTTCACTGCTTTTTAAGTTTCTAGAATGTGCTGCATCCTTCACCCCAGGGCTTCTGCCCGAACAACCCCACTCCACCTTTTCCCCAACACATGTCCCCAGAGAAGCCCTTCCTTGACGCTAGTCTAGCGTCCCTGGTGCTCACTCCCACCATCATACCACTTATGTTTGTTTCGAATGTAGTTGTGACTGTTTTGGTGGATGTTTCTGTCCCTCACTGAATTAAAACACGAAGACCTAACATTTACCAAGAGTTTTCTACACCCCAGGGACTTCCACATGTCATGTCATGTTTAAAATAACCCTCAAAGGTAGATACTATTATTATCATTCCCATTTTATAGGTGAGGAAACTGAGACATAGAGAGAGTCATCCATTCATTCAAAGCCACATGACTTACAGGTGGCAGAGTTGGTCATCAGACCAGACAGGGAGTTTGGCCCCAGAGCCCATACTCTGCACCACTCTGCTATCTGCCATGACAACAGGGGCTGTGCTTGACTTTGTGTACCACGGCACCCTCCGTGCCTAGCTCCCGGCGTGCAACAGATCCTCCATCAGTACAAATAAACTCGTGAAGTTGACCAGTTACTTTTTCTTACTTTTAGGGTTTCTTGATGCCTTGTTGCAGGGAGAAGAGGAGGGGCAAATATACATACACAGTAATGTTGGTGGTGAGCACTCGGGCTTCAGCACTCCTGGTGCTTTCATAGGAAAAGGCCACAGAAGGTGTGGGCGAGGGGAGCCGACATCAGGACCGTGATTTCAGGGCGATACCGCCCTGCCTGCCTTTCAGTTACTGTGGCCTGTTCTGACTGCGCCCCCCGCCCCCAGTGTCAATGGAAAACAGCCCTGCCACACTTCTGATGAAACCTGGCCCGAGAATCATGGGAAGGGGTGGCAGGTGGAGAGGCCCCGTTGACATTCTTTGTTTCAGATGTGGTTAAGGGCAGAGCTCCCGCTCTGTGTAGCCTAGGCTTTGGCCCCGTGGTGACTAAGCAGGATGACTCATCAGTAATCTGCCTATTTTCACCATTGAAACAATTCTAACCCAGTCCTGTTTCCATCGCCATGGAGAGCAAACCTTGGCCGTGTTGAGTTGGTTAACATTTAAGCAGAGGTTGGAGGGGATGAGCGTGAAGGCGGTCCCTCGGGGAACCCACAGTCTGGCTGAGGGCTCACTGCAGAGGTTGAAGATGGGTTCTGACCAAATCCACGTTATTGTGCTAAAGGATACGAAGTGCATCCTGGGCCTGGCGCGGTGGTAGTTGCTGTGAGTACAGAGAGGAATAAGACCAAGTTACCTCCCACGGTGTGTGTCTCGGGCATACATTTACCTCCACAGTGATATCGGGCTGACTATACTGGGGAAACCCAGCTGACTGTGCTAGAAATCTAGGGAAATCATTTAAAGAAATCTTAGGGGACTACAGGTGTATTTGACATTACATGATGGATACATGACAAGTTGTCTATAAAGGAAAGTTTATGCCTTTTCACATTTAAACATGTGTTTACATTATAACTTTATAGTGATTCTCACGAGAGAACTCTTTGGGTTTTTTTTTCTGCAATCAAAAATTATCATTGTAATTAGTCAAATGTATAATCAGTCCAGTTTTCAAAGAGTGTATGAATATATCACTTTTCCCATGGGTCGAGATATGAAAGTGACTTAGAATAAAGGGCCTCTCCCACTCTAGCTCCTGGTTCCTGGCCCCGGAGGCCGATACTGCCGCCTGTGTACCATACGTACACTTTTCAGAAAGCTTCTGGGCCTGAACAAGCACATGTGTGCATGGGGCTTTCTGCACAAATGAGAACAAACTATGCGTAGACTTCGCCCCGGCCTTCTTTTTCATTTCATATCAGTGTGTAAGGAACAAGGAATCTCTTTTCTTTTTTTGGCTGCGTAAGACTCTATTGAATGAAATAGAATTCTATTATTCTATCATAATGTATTTAATCTATTATGATGCATAGTTAGGTTGTTTCCTGTCTTTTGCTGTTACAGAGACAAACTTGAACCGAATGTTATTAAACGTTTCTATGCAGGGGGTATAGCCTTAAGCTAAAGTCCTAATAATTTACACTAAATATAGGTCAAGTCCCGTTTCCTTGTGTGTTGTGTTTCAGAGGGCTTGTTGGGCAGCTTCGCTGATAATGCCATTTCTGAGGACATTTTAGCAGAATCAGCGAACTGGAAGATTGTTTAGAGACACCTTTTTTCAGACGGTGATGGCATAGATACGGTGTGATTATACGATGACGTCATTTTGCTTCTCTTTGAAAACATGGATCTCTCGTACACGGAGATAAGTTTTATCCTTCAGTTCTTCCTGGTGTGTGAGACAGACCAGGATCATATCATGGTTTGGCTTCTCCCTAGCGGTGTCGTTGTGGGCAAATGGCTTATTTTCCTGAAAGCTCTTGTATTCTCTGTAAGATCTGGACGCAATGCCTACCTTGTAGGGCGTCCGTGAGAAACAGTGGTGATAAGGTATGTGATGTGCCGCACAGTGCTTTGCCACCCTGCGCAGTAACTAGATCGTAGTCCCCAAATAAAAAGCCATGGGTCTGAAATGGAAGACACACGAAGGAAGGCCTGGCACCGCCTGAGGTGGAGAACGCATACTGTAGCCATATCGTGGAGGACTTCACAGCTTAGCAAATGGTGAAGGGTTGGGGGGATCCCAGCGGGGGGGATCTTCCACCTCTCCTCTCTCCCACCTCCAACAATCCACAGTTCAATTCAGCTCTCAGACAAGAAGGGTGAAGGCAGAGAAGACGAGACCCACAGTCCACAGGGCTCCTCCTCCAAGAGGCCTGACCAGCCCTCTAGCTTCCTGGGGATTTCATCCCCAAAGGCCTATTTCCTGTCACCCTTTCAACACCATCCCACCTATTCCACCTGTACATCAACCAATCTATATATTGATGCTAAAGTAAACCCTAACTGAATTCCTGCTATTTCAATTCACTCTGTTAAATGTGGAGAAGAGATCATCTGAATAAGACAAGCAGACTTTGTGTGCCAAGCTGATACTCTATGGCTGTGATAGTTGTGTGAGTTTGGTGTGGATGATGAACGGAAGCTTGCCCAGGGTCATGTAGGGTAGTGAGTGACTGAGCCTGGATTCAGACTCTGGAAGCTCCCTGGCCTCAGTTCCTAGTCTGTTATGTAAGGAGACTATAAATACATCACAGAGTAGCTAAAGATTAAACTCAATAGCATAAGTAAAGCCCTGGCTCTGTGCCTCACACCTAGTCACTGTGGTTAGTTTCACTGCTTTGCACAGAGTTAGTGCCTGGCAGAGCTGGGACTGGGGCTTGGGGCTCTCTGAGCTCCCCCTAAATTTGTGCTCTTTTTGCAACTCCGCACTGTCTCCCTGCAAGATGATATAGCATATTTTGGGTTAACTTCTCAATATAAAAATTGAAGGTATAAATAGACTAGAGAGTGAAGCAGCATTAAAGTGTTGCTGGAAAAAGGATTAACAAAGTAGATGACTGGTCTGAAGGACGTGCCAATCCATCATTCTTCAGGATTCACTACGCTCTCTCCTCGGATCAAGTCCAAGTCCAGTGAGAAACTGTCATCCAGTGGCTGTCGGACCTCAGCCCTCGATGGCCTGACTTCAGATGACAGCACCATGACATTGTGCTTATTGATTCTACAGCAGTCACCACATCCAAAAAGGCTTTGGAACTTGGCAGACTCGGGTTCACATCCCAATTCCAACACTTGCGCGCTCTCTGATCTGGGTCAGTTCTTTCAGTTTCAATTTCCCCCACTGTCAAATGGGAGTAATAATACCTAGACGCAGGGTTGTTGCAAGGTGATATGAAAATAAAAATTATATACAGCACTTAGTACTGTATCTGACTCACAGAAGCCCTCCACGAGCGGTAGCTTTCGTTGCAAGGAAGTTTTATATCTTTGGTCAGAAGGTTGTTGATGAGTGTTGGGTAACAGTCCATTGTGACATGTATGCTTTTGTAAGTGCTTCTTTGGAAGAGGGAGCCATTTCTCCCAGTCTGGCTCTGTGTGTGACACTGCACAGGGGGGAGGCGAGGAGGGCATGCTGCCAGCCCAAATGTCACTCTGAACAAACCGCTGTGTGGGAGCCTGCGCTTCCAGAAAGATGAATCAGGCGGCAGTCACTCCCTTCACGAAGGACTGGGCAAGAGTGCACGAAATCTGTCCGAAAGTACTTTGGGAAGGCTTAAACGTAAAATAAAGAATAAAATTTATATTAGAATTTTGGGTGATTATATAAAATTCATTTTCCGTTTTATCACGTTGTTTTCCAGGAAGAGATACAAAAGCAATTAAGTAAAAAAAAAAAAAAAAATGTAAAAGAGATTACATATTTTATTTTATTATTTAAAAAAATATATGTTTTTATTTATTTCAGAGAGAGGAAGGGAGAGGGAGAGAGAGAGAGAAACACAGGTGATGAGGGAAACCTCGATTGGCCGCCTCCTGCACGTCCCCTACGGGGGGTCGAGCCCACAACCCGGGCATGGGCCTGATCCGGAAACCAGCCAGGGACCTCCTGGTGCACTGAGCAACACCGGCTGGGAGAGATTAAATATTTCTTTTTCCAACTTTTTTGGAGCACATAACTAACTGTTTCAGTACAACGTGTATATTCCATTTCCCTTGTTTCCTTTTTTTCCTGTCCATTTTTAATGTCCATTGTTATATTTTCATTTTAATACTATTATTCTTTATTCTATTTCTGTCCTCTCCTTTTGTATTTTTAGGTTATGTCTTTTTGAAGGCAAACCAGTTAATATGGACAGTTTGTTAAATAATTGTTAATTCAATTATAGAAAAAAATTCAAACCGCAAAACAAAATCAAAACCAAAAGAAAGTAACCAAAAAAAAAAAAGAGAGACAAAACCCAACCCACCACCACCACCAACCACAGTCATCAAACCATCTAACCCTGCATCCAGACTTTCTCTTAGGCATCCAGTAGATCGACTTCAAAGAGCTGACTGTTCTGCTCAGTTTTTGTTGGCAGTGATGATAAAGCCACTCTCTTTTTGCTTATAGAACCATATAAACCGATCCCTCATTTATTTATTCCCATCTAATGCTTAGAGTTGAGTGTCCTTTCACGGTATTGTTTTTATTACTAAAGTGGTTATCTCTTTCAACCAATGAAGAACTGGTTTTAAATCCTAACCGCATCACTTAGGATCTAGTCACATAGTCAGTCTATGACTCTGTTTCCTTGTCTGTAAAATGGGGAACTGTTATGAGGTTCAAATTAGATGAGACATATGAGAGCTCTTTTTAAGGGCAATCTGATGTTTACCTGCAGGTGATTATTATCCCTGTTGAAATTCTATTGAAAAACTATTTTTTCCCAAGGGATGATAGAGACCTTTCATAGTCCATGGAATCATTCAGGAATGGAAATATAAATACCAACTTCAATTTATTTAGAGATATCATAGTTCTTTCTTGAATGATAAATTGTATCTGAGAAACATTTAAAAATTCTCACTTAACTGCATTTAAAAGCATGACTTCTATTGATTTTTTAAATATCCATAGCCTCCAAAATTCTTATTCTTGACTTAGTTTGAGGCTACTTCCACTTCCTCTGTTCTTATAGGTTACAGATCTGATCTCGCAGAATGTAAATGCATGGAAGATCAGATTGCCATCTCTATTGTTTTTATGAGCCTGTATAAAAGAATATCAATTTAGTTAGATTTAATCTATCCCAATTCAACAAACATCAGTGAGCCTTCAGTGGGGGCCACTGGGAAGGGATTGGAGAATAAAAAGTTGAGCATGGATTGTGGAGGATGATGTACATCTATGCCAGTTAGCTTGCTTGAAATATTTTTCTACTAACATAAAGAGAAAACAATAATTTAACATTTGCGCTATAAGACTTCATTGTTTATAAAGTGTTTTACTTAACTCTTATTCTATCTTAATAATAATCATATGAGATAGATAGTCACTGTTTCTCTATTACAGGTGTTTCTCACCTGTAACAAAGATTGATGTGGTGAGGGTGAAATTTGCTTAAGTGTGAATCCTCAGCTGGTTTATGGCAGAGCCAAGATTCACACACGAGAGCCTGCATTTAACTTCTAATTTTTTCTTTCTTACACTGTACTGTATCCATCCTAAGAAAGATAACACATTCATCAAATAAATTATGGTCTCATTTTTGTATTTCAAATTGGCACAAATAACATCTGTTTCTCCTTGCCAAGTTCACGACTACTCATCTGTCTGTTCTCATGACATATTAGACATAGTAGAGCTTTGAACTCCTTGGAAGAAAGGAACTGTCTAAATTGAAGGTATTATTATTATTATTATTGCTGTTACTATTTGCCAAGACAAATGAAAAGTAGTGAATAGAGCATCTCTTGTCTTACTAGAATGCTTTAATTAAGGAAATTGGTTATTTTCATTCCCTGTAGCTATGTCATGATTAATGCAACATGGTACAATACACTCAGATTGTAAGACTTATCTCACTGAGACCAAGCAACGTGTACCTCTCTAAAGAGAAAAGAACAGAGGCCAGATTGGACCCAACGCTAACATCTGACTCCTACAGTGAAACATTATGCTAGATGTTAAAAATTCTAGAGAGCTATTTATTTCCAGTCTAGGGACCATACATTATCTAGTGAAACTAATTTTGAATATATTCCTTTTATATGTGGAAGTGAAAAAAAAGAGAAATTCATTTGCTCCTAGAGCAAACAGATGACATTGTAAGGCAGATAAATAGCTAAATAATGCTTTACCATACAACACTTATAGCTACACAAAAAAGCCAATGTACAGTTTTCAGTATAATATAAGCAAAGTAGAATTACAATAAAAGCAGTTAAATAACTTACTTTGTCTCAGCTACCAACTTTATGCCAGCTATGGTGGGTGCTATGGGTGTGTATAATCATCTATCTTCATCCCTTGGTGACTGAGCTGCTATTTCATAGCTGTGGGTTCTTAAACATTTTTTCCTAACTCTCAGAGGATCAGTCTTATCATCTGTAAAATAGAGGAAACAATACCTATCTCACGAATTTCTATATGAAGCAGGTCTTTAAATACAGGGTCCAGCTGGAGCAGGTGAATCATAAATTATAGTGAAGAAGCCGATGCTGACAATGGTCCTTTGGCACCAAGCTTTCACCGCTTTTTTGGAATAGGCCAAGAAAGCATTTCTCAACCACTGGCCTTTGGATTCCACTGGCAGGGGTTGGGTCTCAGCCACAACTCTGGCTCACTTCTTAGGAATTTGGCTGTGGCCCATGGTCCCACATTCAGCCCTTTCATTCAGTCCAAGTCTCCACTGTGGCCCTGAGAAGGAGTCCTATTGCTCTGTCTGTGTGCTTTTGGTATTTGAAGGACAGTCATCTGGTCCTTGGGCTCATAGTGTCTCAGGACTCTTGTTCTTCTGGAATTCTGCTGGAGTGTCTATGAAACTGTCACCATCTATGGGACCACGGCTGGCTTGTTAGACTCACCTCTGTGCAGCTGACTTCTGATCCTCATCACTGGGCTCAGCCCGCATGGTGGGTGGAATTACTGATGCTTGTGGGTTCCTACGGAGCTTTGCAATCTTGCATCAGAGTTAATGAGACTCCATTGTGTCTCCCCCACTAGACCACGGTTCTCTCCAGGCAGTGTGTGCATCTCACTCAGACCTTTGTCCCAGTGCCTGACCTACTGTCTATCACATCGTGTTTTCTCACTGAACTTTGGGTGAATCGAACTTTCTGACTTTCGTTTTCTGTGCTGTACTCAACGCTGATGTAGCTGAAGATGATAATGACAATGATAGTGATGGACAAAAAGAGAGAAAAAGACAGAATTGGAAGGAGACGAAGGTAGTCAACAATCATGGGATACAAGCTATGACTCTGCTGCTGGATGTTCAGGAAGGGCAGCGGTTGTCACACAAACTGTCAACCAGAGAACAGAAGGGCTAGACATTCCCCACTGAAACTTGAATCATAAAAAGGGTTTACTCCCGTGATCCACACAACAGCATAAAATTGATAAAAGCCAACAGTTATTGAGTACTTAGTGTGCACTAGTCACTGTTCTAAATATCTTACATCTATTATCTCATTTAAGCTTTCGAAAACCCTATGAAAAAGTCAGTACTATTATTATTATCTCCTCTTTATGGATGAGAAAACAGAAATGTAGAGTTGTTGAGTGATTTGCTCAAGATCACACACCTGGCAGAGCCATAAGTTGAACCCAGACAGTGTGACTCCAGAGCTACCCTCATAACCACTACTATTGCCCTCGGGACATAAGGCCGTAAAGTCACAGGGTTCTAGGTGCAAAATGAGATGTAATTGCCTTGGAAAACTGGGCATTACAAACTTGATATTGGTTGTAATCTTTATTCTTTCACTGACCAATTAAGATAAATTTAAAAATTAACATTAAGCTAAATCCATAAATCAGTGGATCAAGAATCCGGAAGGGAAAGGTAGACCAAGATCATAGTTAAAGCAGATTGACAAATGCACAGAATCAGGGTGTTTTAGTGCAAGGGTCCAGATATAGACGTAGTATTACGTGAGTTATTGGGAAGAATGAAGCTCTGAGCCTGGAACCAGACAATGACAGTCCATTTCCAGGTATAATTATTACCTCTCAAAACCACAAAGAGCAAAGTGGAGGCGTTGATAATCCTTAGGGGACTGGTGAACAGAAACAAGGACTGATGGAGTCTATTGCCCCCTGGTCCCTCCTTTTTGTATAGACTTAACTATGATTTTCTCTCTTGAATATTTTCCTTCTTATATAAGACTGTTTTTATTTCTTTTAGAGACCTAACGAATTATTGCTCTTCCATTCATGTGACCATAGGAACATGAGCCTATAGAAACATTTTATGAGCTTAGATCATAACTCCATAAGATGAGAGGGTAGTACTCAGGGCGTCTGATGTCCACAGGAGCAAATAATAACTGGAAATCAGGCCTCCAAGGATGACTTTCAAAATAAATTGATAATCCGATTCATTTAAGAAAAAGTAGAAATATATATTTTTAAGATCTCATGCTGTCTATGCTTCCTCGTTGGTGATCAGAGACTCACTAGCCTGGAATTGACCAATCCACTATTCACTTTGAATAAAAAAGTTTGGTTTAATATAGGCAAAGGCAAGGAAGAATATCCCATTGACAGGATCCTAGATCTTTTCTTTCTAGAATATATTTTATGCTCACCGGCTTGAACCAATTCCTCATCTTGTTTTTGTGATTTCAAACTACATGGAATGTATTTGTAATCTGAGTCCAGTTTTTGAGCTAGGGATGGTTGTTAAATTCTCATATGGTGTTGTAAAGTTTATAGAACTCCAGGGTAGCATTTCTCTTGCATATTCAAAGGAAGATTTGATTTCTCAGATGCTCCCTGACAGGAGGGTTTTAGTGGCCAAATAAACTTTCCTGAAATGATACAACAGAATCAATGTTGGATTAAAATTTACTTTTAGCTATTTATAAATTAACGTGAAATCTAAGAGTTCATATTGCTTAAAACCTTGTTCCAGTTGCGTATATATTTAAATACTACTGATTAATACTGAAGTTACATATCTGAGTTAATGAAGAAACGAACTACTTCGAGTTGTACAAAAAAGCTTAAATTTAAAGTGAAAAATAATTTTAATGTAATTATTCGGTGTAATCAGTTAATTGAAAAATCAATTAATTCCAAGTTTTCCTAAAGAGAATATAGGAAATGCAGTTGATTTCCCCTCGTGCCTCAGGGTTTTCATTATGAACATTGTGCCATAGCACAGAACAGTGGGGCCTTCGGATCTGTCTGTCTGTGTGGGCCTCCCTCCCCAGACCCTCCCGTTCTTTGAGCTCTGGCACGTGCTGTTTATCAACAGGCTTCATCACCTTCTTCTCTGAAGTTGTCACCTGTCACTTCTTATTTCTCTCCATTCCGATCTCCTTCACTTTTCTTCTGATGTGGTGTGGGATAGGCTGGTGCAGTTTTTAGGACTGTTTGTAAAATCTGATTAATGCGATCTGAGAAATATAACTCTAATAAAGTGTCATTTACTTTAAATGTATGATATTTAGGGGACATTTATTTTTACTGTTCTTTTATTTCTGCATATTCCTTGGATCTGAATAATTGTTGTTTTGAATGTGCAGCGTTTTTACTCTATAATCTATATGATTAATGGATGAAAAACTTTTTTGTTTATTTAAAAAATTAACATATTTTACTGTAAAATACCACTGATCTCATTCTCGGTTGACCCTATGAATGATCGCCTGATGGTTTTAACCAGGCTATCACCAAGGTACTTCCATTCACCTGGTAATGACATATCATAATTACAAACAAATTAAATAACAATGGAGGTTTTATTGAGTTTTGTGATTGCACAGAAAGATGAATGAAGGCTATAATACAGAGCCATCTCAATCACACCCAATGGAAGAGTTGCAAATGACCCTAAAGTGACAAAAGCCACTGGTCAGTGATGTTTCCACTATTGATCAAACTGAGCCGCCTGATCACACTGTATCAGACTTCTGTTCACATCTCTGCAGAGAGAGGTCCTGAGCAAATCTCTGAAATTGCACTTTGCCTGGACCCTTTTCTCAGATGCTCCCAATAACGTTCATAAGTAAAACAGAGAACAAAGTGAGCTCTTTATACCCAAGGCTCTATGTATTGAAATATAGCAGACAAATCTGGTCCACTAGGCTGAATGCTAGGCTATGTTAAACAAAAATTGTAACTTTGACAGCTGAATGTCTCTTTTAAACCGGGTTTATCAGGCCATTGTTATCAATAAAAGACCAGGCTGGGACACAGGTCTAACCCACCAGCAGCGTGGCTAGGTAGAAAAGACAGACATGTCCGTCATGCTGGAGTTTTGCAAGAGTTTTTGTACATTAGGTAGAGGGGAGAAAGATGTTCTAGAAGGAGTAAGCTGTTCTAGAAGGATTTACATTAGCTATAGACAGAAGGGATGAGAGAAGCTGAAATGGGGATAGTTCTGGGATCGATGCAGAGTCTGCAAAGGCGTGTCCCCTCCTGTGGATTAGCTGTGTGAAGCAGATTGGAAAGTTTCTGTGTAAATAAGAAGCAGAGGCTCCTGGGATTCTATGTCGCCTGGTGCATCTCTCTTTTGGATGATCTCAGAAATAGGACCTGGAAATTAATCCTAAATTCCAAAAGATATACAAGAATGTGAACAGTCTTTTGTCAGAGCTGGTCCACAGCTATTATTTTTTAATTTTTTTCCTTTATTGATTTTAGAGAGAGAGAGAAAGTGAGAGGGAGAGAGATAGAACCATCAATGAGAGAGAACATGGATTGGCTGCCTCCTGCATGTCCCCCACTGAGGATTGGGCCCACAACCTGGGCATGTGCCCTGACCGGGAATCGAACCAGTGACCTCTTGGTGCATGGGTCGATGCTCAACCACTGAGCCACACCACAGCTATTATTAACAGGCCTCTTCTGCCTCTTTCTCTCACTCTCCGGCCACTTAATTTTAATTTAGAACATCTCAGAATTTTTTTTTTTTCTCGACAGCAGCTAGAAATTAAAAAAAAAAAAAATCCACAGAAAACTCAGATCTAAATCCCTCAAAGCAACATGATACAAAGAACAGAACTCTGGACTTGATGTCTGGAGGCCCAGAGTAGTCTAGATCCAGCAAAGCTTGAGTCTGCCACTAAGTCGCCTTGTGACCTTGACCAAGTCCCTTGTTCTCCCTGAGCTCCAATTCCCTTCTCTAAAACATGAGGAGTTTCAACGAGACGCTCTGAAGCCTACCCTAGGTCTGGAACTGGTTGTGTCATCTCAGCACAATGGGTATGAGAAGTCCTGCTTCACTGAGGGCCCTGGGCGGGGCCCACGCAGCTAATTCGGTCATGACGCAGGAGAGGAGTGCAGGGCTCTTCTCCCTCCGCTCTCTCTCAGCCTCTCAAGCCTGCTTCTACTTTCCCAGTGCTGCTCTCAACTGTTGGCATCTTTAAAGCAGGGGATGAACCGTGAGAAGGTTTTTGAATTCCCTTCTTTCTTCCTCATAAATAATGTGTTATTTTATGCACACCTTGACCTACTGTTGTCTGGCTCTCATCAGAAACCCGAAGTTATCAACCCGAGGTGGAAGCATGGCCTACTTCCAAGTCCCATCAGACTGTAATAAAGTGGGAGGCGTGATAGGAAAGATTAGCCGGTATAATGACCTACTTAGTGGTTCTAGCTTAGGCTCAGGGGAGGAATAACTATTCAGGAAGAGAACATTTTGGGGGAAGTCTGAGGGCAGTGAGTGGCAGAGGCTGACCTCATCTATTTTCCATCATTTATAATGAGGTTGGTTCATGCCACCCATCTCTTGTTCTGTTTACTTTCGGTATATCTAGTTCTTGTTTACTTCTGATTAGCTAAGCCTCACATAATCCTTTGGACAAGAAATATATTCATTGGAAGACAGTCAAAGAAAAATATTGTGACACGTTCTAAAATATATAGGACAGATAATTTTCATGCAACCTAAACATAGACTCACAGTCTCATCCCTTCATCTCAGGTTCTTGCATCTGTTCTAAGTGAGGCTAACATTTCTTCTTAAGTTTATGTGCTTGAGCAATGTTCTAATCTGTTGATCACGGACAATAACATGAAGTTGTTGAAAAGGGGTGTATGTGTGTCTGTGTGTAAACTGGAAATGTTGCTTCATTTTATGACATTCTTAAAACCAAGTTTTGGTTTGGTTTGGTTTTTACGATCCCTTCTTCTTTCTGTTGTGGGATCCTCTGGGTTCTTTTGACTTTTTCCCTGTTATGGAGTCAGCTGGCGCCCAGACAAAGGCCCCCAAACGCAGTTTAGTCCGATTCAACAGAACTCTGGGTAATGACTTTTAATGAATACTGCCCACACTGTGGGCATTGAAATTGGGGACTGTCAGCAAAGCAGATAAGTCAATTTCAAGGATTCTCTAGGGGAGCTGCACAGAGTTCCTCTCACTGTTGATGGCATATCCTGTTCACAGCTTCAGCCTCTGGAAATGCTTTGATTCAGCAGCAAGTTGGAGCTTTTAAACACTCCAATGGGCCTTTGTTGGCAACTGCTCTGCCTGTATGCACAGAGGGCTCATTCTTCCACAGCGGGCCAGACGGCCTGCTGATGGGCCAAACCAGTTTACACTGATGTTGCTCGTGGGAGGGAGAAGAAAGCAAGCAAGCATGGATCAGCGTGGCCTATAAAGGCACCATTTATCCCTTTCCAGCTCGGTATCTTCTTCCCCAAGTGCTTGCCTCCTCAGTGAGCCTCTTGTTTAATGGCCTTTGAGCTGCAATTCTTACAGACGAAAATACCTCTGACACTCCTCTAAAATAAATTCCTGAATATACAACAGAGGCTGTTACAAGGTGCCTTCCCAGTGTCCCTTGGGGAAAATGCTTTGTGGAGAAAGTAATGCCATCATACGCCCCTCCACACGCCCACATTTCCCTTTGATCTCTGTGTTTACCTGTGGCTTATTGGTACCAAGGCAAACTGGGTATTGAGCATTTGACTTTGAAATAGGTCTGGTTCTCCAATAGGCATTCTTTGAAGTCAGATCCATTATGCCTTGTTTATTGCCCTTTCAAACATACCCACATGTATTTCTAAGACCAATGCTCTTCTTTACTCACTCAAAAGGAGCACTGGAGTTTGTTGCCAAATTGGCCATCCTTTGATATTTTTTAAAATGAGAAAAATAATATCTCTGGAGTCCATTTTGTCCACTTACAAATTATTTTAACAATATATGTTAAGGGCAATTTTACATTCTCTCTATCCCATTACTATCTTCCAAAACACAATTATATGTCAATTGAATGACTCAGAACTTCTTCTGCCCAAGTAATAAATCATAAGTGTAATGGGTAAAAAGAATTTGTCATTGTTCAGTGTGTATACAGAGTTATGTGGCATATAACCTCAAATTTCTTTCAGATCATATATAAGTACATAATAAAATAATAATACTCATTAGTCAACACCAAATATAAGTTCCAGATGTCTGAACATCAAAGTATTTATAGGCCTATAGGAACCGCCTTGAGACAGGAACAGTTCTTCAGAAATGGCACTGGAATAAAGCAGGCTACGAAAACCTCCCAAATTCTCTGAAACAAAAGCTATTCTTGTTTATACATAAATTATGAATGACTTTTTAAGGGCTGACTCATTGGCCAGTGCATGTGCCTACAAATCCGGTTTCACAAGAGAATGGGAGCTGACTGGACCGACAGGAATTCCACAACAAATCACTTTTTCCCAGCTTGTCTCTAGAGCAAGTCAATTTGGGGTTTCAGCCACCACTCTTGTCGAGGCACAGTGGGGTTTGCTGCTTTAACTGGAGCCTGCCATGGCTCTGATGCCACGCGGGTCGCCTGGCCGGAGCTGCCTGCTGCAGGCACATCAGGGACCAGCTCTCCCGTCTGCCAAGCGGCCTTGGAGCCCTGGCGCCCTCAGGCCAGTCTTTGAAGGAAGGGCCTTGGCAGCCCTCACGGGTGGTGGGATTGGAGTGGCAGCAGGTGGACCCCTTCCCTGAAGCCACTCACCCCAAGCAACCTCAGTTCCCAAGTCTTTCCTCTGGATGTCAGCCTTGTGTCCAGAGATGCTGCCCTGGCGGACAAGAGCATCGGCTTCTAACCCTAATGATGCTGTTTATTCACTGCCTGACCTTAAGCAAGTGAGTTGACTCCAAGTCTTCTCATTCATCCCATGAGATGTCAGACAGAATAACCGTTCAGGTCCTGTCCAGCTTTGATGAGCTATGATTTGGTTTTCCTCTACACAAAAAGAAATAAATGAACGTATCACTTAGTTCATCAATGTGATGTATGAGATCCCGATGGCCAAAATTGCTAATGAGTGGCTTAATTAATCATGACTTAATATAAGATTTCACCACTAACACAGACCTTCCAACACTTGAAACATTTATTTCTTGCATGGAGAAGAGAGGGAAGGATATTATTACTTCCTGAGGGTTTAAGTATGAAAAGGTAAAGCCCAGACAACTTGTTGGCAACATGAAAAAAAAAAAATCCTTTTATCCTTTTCTTCCTCAGATCTTCCTCCTACAGGAATTTTTTATAGGAAGGAGGGAAAAAAGAAATTCACTTTTTTAAATGCAGTGATTCAAACCCTCCAGTGACTGATAGTGTATTGAATGTCAAGAATTTTGAACATGAGTTATCCATCCTAATTTTTCTACCCAAAATGCTTTTTGTTGATTTCTCTAATCGCGGAAAAATGTCCCTAAGAAGGAAGTGTTTGCTTTTTGCAGTGTTGAATAGGGAGATAAGTATTTGGATCTGGGCTCCACTGAACCTCTTTGGGAAGCTGTTTCGGTGGATGCAACCACACTTCTCTTCCTTCTTTTCTTAGAAGGAATTTGTTTTTATTGGCACACTTTTCCAAGAATCCTGAATTTCCTCTGATAAAATTTGATCACTACAAGGTGGTAATGGTGTTTAATGATCAGTTTTAATTAACAAATAAATGACTGCAAACTTTGTAGTCAACATGGAATAAAGTCAACATGGAAGAGAGATTACTTAAACCTTGAAACTCTAATGTTGCACAATTAACAATAAATCCATTATTACTTGATGTATTTTCTCAAACAAAAAACACATGTGACTGGGAATTTAAAAACTGAACAGGCATTGGCAAATGTTTTCCAAATATAATACACCATCCTGACAGCTAATGCATCAGCAATGTTTACTTCAGCAAATGTTTCCAATTTGGAGGGAGAAAAAATGGATGTCTAATAATAATCTTTTACATTGGAACATGTGTATGGTGCTTTACAGTTTACAAAGCACTTTCAATGTATACATCCACTCAACTGATCCTTAAAACCACCCTGGGAGGTAGATGGGACACATATTATCTTCCAGCAATTTGTAATTCCCCGCTCTTGTCATGCTGGGTTTTTTTTTTTGGGGTGTGTGTGTGTGTCTTTGTGATTTCACACGTGCTCTTCCTGAGTCCCTGAGTCCCGGAATGTCCTCTTCTCCCTCCTCTGTCCCATTTTTCATCTAGTTAATTCCCAATCAACTTTAAAAATCAACGCAACTGCTGTCTGTTTTCAAATCCTCTGCAAGTCTCCAGTCTGACTGGGATGTTTTCCTTCTGTGCTTTTTCTGTACCCTGTGTGGGATAGCCTTGATCACAGTTTACTGCAATGATCTATTTGCTTCTCTGTCTCTCTCACTAGACCATGAGCTAAATTGATTGCACGGATCTTGTCTTATTTACCCGACACTGCCCCTGTGACATAGTAAGAACTCAATAAATGTGGAAAGAATGAATGCTCTCCACTTAGGCGATGAGGAAACAGATGCTCTTGAATGTAAGTGTCTTGTTCAAGGTCACACAGCTGGTGAGAGGCAGAGGTCGAACTTGAACCTGTGCTGCTGTTCTCCCAGCACAGTAGTCTTTCCCCGGTACCACGCTGTGTTTGCTCTGCTCGTTTCCATTGAAACTCATTAAATGATCATGGATATAGCGTGATAGCATCCTGAGGGTACCTCTGCAGCCTATATAGGAAATGATTGGGAAGAAACCTGCTTACTTTTATTCTTAGTTCTTTATTCATTTGGTATTTTTTAACTCATTATTTACTTCTCACAGTGATTGGAGGCAGTTTAATATAAAGTTTATGTGAGACAAGGATAAAAGGAGCCAGGTAAAAGAGAACAAAAGTGAGGAGGGAAAGTGTTGTATCAGAAATATGAAGCTAAGAAAAGTGACTATAATTGAACTTAAAACTTGGGGTTAATTTCCAAAATATACAGAGTGCTCATACAACTCAACAAAAGGAAGACAAAGAACCCAATTAAAAAATGGGCAGAGGAACTAAATAGACACCTCTCCAAAAAGGACATACAAATGGCTAAGAGACATATGAAGAAATGCTCAACATCATTAATCATCAGAGAGATGCAAATTAAAACAACAATGAGGTATCACCTCACACCTGTCAGAATGGTCGCCATCAACAAATCATCAAACAACAAGTGTTGGCGAGGGTGTGGAGAAAAGGGGACTCTAGTACACTGCTGGTGGGAATGCAGACTGGTGCAGCCACTATGGAAAACACTATGGTGTTACCTCAAAAAATTAAAAATTGAATTGCCATTTGACCCAGTGATCCCACTTCTAGGAATATACCCTAAGAAGCCTGAAACACCAATCAGAAAAAATACATGTACCCCCATGTTCATAGCAGCACTATTTACAATAGCTAAGATCTGGAAACAGCCCAAGTGTCCATCAGTGGATGAATGGATAAAAAAGCTGTGGTACATATACACAATGGAGTACTATGCAGCTGTAAGAAAGAAAGATCTCTTATCCTTTGAGACGACGTGGAGGGACCTCGAGAGTATTATCCTAAGCGAAACAAGCCAAGCAGAGAAAGACAAATATCACATGATCTCACTTATTTGTGGAATATAATGAACATAGCAGTCTGAGGAACAGGGTAGACCCAGAGACGTGGAAGTAGGGTATAAACTGACACCCCTCAGGAGAGGGGGTGGGGGAGAGGGAAGAGATAAACCACAGAACTTATGCACATGTATGCATAAGTGATGGACATGGACAACAAAGCTGGGGACAGGGTGGACGGATGGGGAGGAGGGTGTCAATGGGGAAAAAAGGAGAAACCTCTGTAACAAAAATAAATTGATAAAAAATAAATAAATAAATAAATAAAATAAAATAAAATAAAGGAATAATGCACGGTTCAAAAAAAAAAAAAAAAAAAAAAACTTGGCTTTGGGCTTCCTGGGATCCAGGTAGAAAAGGGAAACACGATGCGTTGCATTGCTCTTATTGTCATGGTAAGAGAGGTATACGTTCTCAGACGAAAGGCACAAACTTCCAGTCGGAAGATAAATGAGTACGAGGGTCGCAGTGTGCAGCGTGATGGCTGTACTGACCACAGCTGTGTGATAGAGAGTAAATCCTGAGAGTTCTCATTATAAGGATAATTTTTTCTTTTTTCCATTTCTTTTTATTGTACCTGTATGAGATGATGGATGTTAACTAAACTTATTGTGGTAATCATGTTACAATATATGTAAGTTAAACCTTTATGCTATTATACCTGAAACTCACACAGTGATACATGTTAATTATATCTCAATAAAACTGGGGGTGGAGGGGTGGGGAGAGGGCAAGAACATCATAGGAGACATTTTACCCCCAGCATTAAACTCTAAGAGGAATTTATTACATAGATATTTATATGAGTCCATGAAAAACATAGTGGAAAATGCCTTCACCTGCAGCTCATAAAAGAGAAATTCCTTCATCAAACTTTATTGAATATCTCCTATATATTAGTCACTGTATCAGGTTAAAGATTCCAAGATGAATAAGATATGACCCTGTGTTCAAAAGGCTTCACAGTGAGGTAGCAGAGAAAAATAATACACAACTAACTAGACTTAAAGGGACAGAAACATTTTTCACTGTTATTTTTTAAAATATGTTTTTATTGATTTTTAGAGAGAGAGCGAGAGGAATGGAGAGGGAGAGAGAGATAGAAACATCCATGAGAGAGAAACATCTGTTCACTGCCTCCTGCATGCCCCCTACTGGGGATCAAGCCTGCAACCCAAGTATGTACCCTGACTGGGAATTGAATCGGTGATCTCTCGGTTCATGGGATGGTGCTCAGTCAACTAAGCCACACTGGCCGGGCTCACAGTTATTTTTTATAGCAACTTTAATACTAACTGGGGGCATTCTATTAAGTTAGAGTTCCCCTGAAGACACCTTTATGAGGAAGCTAAATGCATACAGAATATGTACATCATTTGTATTTTGGGATTAATGCTTTCTAATCAGGACTTCTTTTTTAAAATCACAGATTTTGAAGAATATAAATATTTAAGATATTTTCAATGTCTGCTGAATGAAAGGATTAATGCCTTATTTGCTTTTTTTGTATTTTTCTGAATTCTTTCATTGAAAGTCTATGTGCATTGTCTGATTGCTGCCCAAAATAAGATTGTATGTGTTTAAAAAACTTATAAACATTATCCATACATGGAGACATCTTTTTCAACTCCAGCCTGCTCAGAAGTAAACCTAATAATAAGTTGTCTGGATTCAGAAAACATGGTTAGAGTGAGAAGTCCACATTTTGTTTCTCTAATTGGTAACTCACTCAGAAAATCCTGCGGCTGGCTCAGAACCAGCTGACGACCCCCCAGCTCTGGGCTTATAATGGGGAGCCTATTTTTCTTTTATTACTGGTAACTGGAAAAGCCTAGCAACTATTTTCCATTGACATTCCCTCCAGGATGGAGAGCTTGTTTTTTCTAGATTTTCGTATATTTTTAGGCGGTCATCTTGGGCAGTCTGGCTTTGTATCAAAAGTGGTTTTAATTGAAGAGGTTCTCCCTTGGGCTATTGGGTAGAAAAATACATTCTCTGTATCTCCATGTCTATTTTGGGGGTCACGGTTGGGCTCCAGTTCCCCATCTTTTTGCAAAGCAGCTGCTCTTTCATCCTGTCCCTGCAGTGTGCCTGGAAAAGGAAAAAGGAAGGAAGGAAGGAAGGATCAGAATCCGTGATCAGTCTTCTAAATGGCTGGCTTAGAAGTGGCAAAAGTGACAACCTTGGGCTGCCTACTCTGTTTTCTCAAACTCATGGAAAATTAAGAAAAAATGGGCCCTCGCCGGGTAGTTCAGTTGGTTAGAGCATCGCCCTGTACTCTAAGGTTGTGGGTTTGATCCCTAGTCAGGGCATATAAAAGAAGCAACCAATGAATGCATGAATAAGTGGAACAACAAATCGATGTTTCTCTCTCTCTCCTTCCCTCTCTTTCTCTCTCGAATCAATAAATAAGAAGTTTAAAAAATACACATAAAAATGTTGATGGAAAAGCAGGAGTATTGATTATTGGGCAATAAAAAGATGGCGGTCTTGTCCTTCAGAATTGCTATTGGATGGCGCTTATGGGAGTTTTTACCTGCATTTGGCTCCACCTCCACGATGAGTTTTTCATTTGCATAATTCCCATGTTCTTAGAGGCAGAACAGGTTGTGCTCAGCTTTGGGTTCATGAAACATTTTTTTTTTTTTTTTTAAAGTCCATGCACACGCATGGCTTTTGCTCTCTTTGCTTCCTGCTTGACTTGATGAAGCATAGCATACTTAGTTATCAAGGAGAGTCGTGCTTGATATTTTATCATTTGAGAATATGGTTTAGCAATCTGGAAAGTACTGGGCAAGAAGCCTGGCCTCTCACTTGTATCTAATATAGGGAAGATGGGACATGAACTAACAGGGCTCCGTAGGCTGTAGGTCACTGATATTATGGTAGGCATTTTAGTACATTACCTCATTTAGTTCTCACAGCCAGTGTGCAAGGAAGGAATCTAGTGACAGATTTCAGAGGTTGGCTAACAGGTGAAGGTCATACAGTTGGTAGTGGTGGAGCTAAGGATGGTGGCCTGAAGCTGATATGACTCCAAAGTCTGATGTTTCATTCTGTTGACTAGGCAGCCTCCGTGGAGGCCGTGCCCAGCACACTGTGACACATCTTTAGGAAAGTAAGGAAAAATGACATGTTCTCTCAACAGTTTTCCTTCAGGGATTCTTCCCTCTGGGTGGGATTATCAGTAAAGCAGAGTTTTAGGCTATAACCCAGCAAGCATCTTCTGAGGAAAACACTGATTCACTTAATTATATTATTCAGAGGAGACTACGAATATGAGGCATCAATAGAGAGTGAAATTCCTTTTCAGTGAAACCAGAGATGTCAGACAAAAAGCAATGAAAGACATTTCATAATACTTCATGCACAGTGCACTTATCTGATTCTCCAGCTCTCTTGTCCTAGTTAAGAGGACAGGATAAGGGGTGTGACGCCCACATAGTTTCGCTTGAAAAAGGGACACAGGCTAAAGTCAAACCTTTGAGGTTCATGCTGACAGGGTTTGCTGGGAGTGGCTTCTTTTCAGCCGAGGCCACTGTGGTTCAGTGCGCAGTCTGGAGGCCCAGCTCTAGGCTTCCGCGAGTTTCAGTGTGGCACTATATAGGAACAGGATGCTGCTTAGATTTCTGGGATCATTTGCTTTCATTGAAAAAAGATAAATTTCTGAAACTCCGGTCATAAGTAAAAATTCTTTGGAAGCCTCTAGGGTGTCCTAAATTATTAGTCAGCATGTATATATTGGGGGGTTATACTCTGCATATGAAACATCTGCTTTGGCATGGCCACAGATGACTAGGATGGACCCAGGCTGAGAACTGGGTCTGGGTTGGGAGGAGCTCTAAGCCTTCAGGCGCTGCATTGTGGGAAGGTCTGGGAGGTCTCAAGGGAGAAACCAAGGTGTCCAGAGCAGCAGGGAAGATCTCAGGGGCTATTCATGAATTGACAGAAAATGTCTAACATTTTAACAATAGTTATCACCACACCAGCGTGTATGAACTGAATGTCAGGCTTGTGTACATGACAATCAATCAAAACTAGTGATGAAAGTTCTACATACACAAAGTGCTGTAGGACTGAACAAGGAAAACCCTAAAGCCAACGTAAAACCCCTGTTCTAGGAATCCCGACATCCAACGCCAGAAAGGGGATGTGATGGAATATTTGAGAAAACAGTGTCCGGAGTCAGGCTGCTTGTTTCCCGTGGCTGCTGCAGCAAGTTCTCACCAACTCAGTGGCTTAAGCAATGCACGTTTTATTCTCTTGCAGTTCTGGAGGTGCGATGTCTCAAATCAAGGTGCTGTTAGGGCTGCATTCGTTCGGGAGGCTCTAGGGGAGAATCCCTTTGCTTGTCTTGTCAGCTTCTAGAGGCTGCCTGCATTCCTTGGCTCATGGCCCCTTCCCTTGATCACTCCAAGTCCTTGCTTCCGACATCATGTCTCCTACTACTGACTTTGACCTCTTGTTTCCTTCCTATAAGGACCCTGGTGATTACACTGGGCCCACTTGGATAATCCAGGGTAACCTTCCTATTGCAAGATCCTTAATTTAATCCCATGAGAAAAGTCTCTCCATGTAAGGAAACATATTCATAGATTCTGGGGAATTCGTTCGTGGACATCTCTGGGGGGATCGTTATTGTACCACAATGGATTCCCACCCTAGTTCTGCCACTTCCTGGTCATGTGGCCTAGTGACTAGCGATGAAGCCAGTTACTCATTCTCTCTGTGCCTTGGTTTCCTTGTCTGAAAAATGGGGATAATAGTAGCATTTTACTTGTAGGATGAAGATTAAATGCATTGTTACAGGTGAAGGGCTTGGGGCCGTTCCTAGTTCCTAGCATGAGTTCATTGAGCGCTACCTGCAGAGCCGATGGCCTTGTGAGGTCAGCGTAAGCGGTCAGCGCCTTTTGGTCCTTTATGAATCTGTTTCCTATCCCTGCAGCCCTCCTTTGCTGCAGCCGGGCTCCTTCTTGAGTTCTTCCTGAAGCATCAACATGGCTGCACTTCCCAGACAAGGAGAAGAAGGATAGACTAGCTTTAAGGAATGATAGCTCGATATTCTGGAACTCACTATGAATCCATGCCCCAAACCTACCAATTCCTTGTTTCAGTGACCATCCTTGTAAGAATCTTCCAAAATGGAGTTTTATCCTGTTCTCACCCACCTTTCTAGCACAGGGTTGCTGCCCCCCATCTGAGGGAATCTTCTATTTCTGCCTCACTGGCCCCCACATCCTCCAAGTCCCGCAGCAGCCCACCTGCATCATGTCCTGCCTCTTGAAGGGATTTCAAAGCCTTCCTATCAAATGTGGGGGATCAAAGTCTGTTCCTTTTATAGAAAAAGTTGGATTTGGGCTGCAGGCATCTGCTGTCTGAGGGTTGTCGTGAGAGAAGAAAGTGGCATGGAACAGACAGCCCCTTCCGAGTAGGGGGACCGGCGGGTTCAGCAGAAACACTAGGGAACGTGATGGTGCTCTCGGGGCAGACTGAATGCGGAGAGACTGTTTCTCCAGGGCAGTGCGACAGCTCATTCCGTCTCTGCAGCGTTCAGGTTCGCCTTTTCATACCCGTCTATTGGTGGAAATGTCTCACCTGTAACCCACATGCAGATAAAGGAAATACATTCTGACACTCAACATCAATGTGTTTAAACCACCGATCTCTCCCACGGCCCCCTTGTTCCATTACCGCCATTAAAAAAAAAAAAAGAATTTCAACCACGGCATCACTTTGGTAACTTCCATTGCTTCCAAACTGGGTTGTGCTATTTTGGAAAACAAGAAAGTATTTTACCCAGACCTATTTTCCTTGTCAACTGCCTTCGCCACAAAAGTCTAAATTTGTCTCTATTATGAATAGAGCTCAGTTACAGAGACGTTTCACTGGCTACCTTCAAAGAAGCACGGCTGTTCTAATGAGTAGAATACTCTGAAAGTTTTGTGTTCTTCATTTTCCAGCCCTCTTTTTAAATTAAAAAAAAAAAATCCTTTACTAAAAGAAATGCAAACCATTTCTCCAATAGCAAGACTTGACAACTCGTTAACGTTATGCATCCGAGGAGGGAGACGCAGAAACCCAGCCCAAAGCAGGCTTCAGTCCGAGGCAGTGAGAAGAACACTGGATGAGAGTCAGCAAACCTGGGTACTGGTTCTTATGTATTAATTACTAAGTTAAGACGTAACGTTCTTTGTACTTTAGCGCTTCTTGTGTAAAACCTGGATAATACTTCCTCTACCTCATAAACTGCAGCAGGGCTCAAGGGAAATAGTCTTTAAGGGACTGCCCGGGAGAGGACAAAGGGCCATTTTCAAATGTGGACCGCCAGCAGAGACGAGGCGAGGGAGCACGGCTTTGCGGGGAGCCTGTGCGGGGAGCCCTGTTTCTGTAAAGGAACAAGCTGAGTGACTTGCTCTTTCGTTAACCTCTCTGAGCTTTGAATTCCTCCTCCGTAAATACAAAACTCTCCTGGGTGACTTTGAGGATGGAAAGAGCACAGACCCAGCATTCAGTGATGGTGGCTTTCTACTTTTCTTCACTGAGCAACGCATTCCTGTCTGTATATCTGAGCTATAAATATACTCAGAGGTTTCCCTGGAGCAGGCACTCTTTGGAACATTTGACTCAATAGACTTTCTCCTTTTTTTTTTCTTTAAATGAAAAATTGATACTGTGGGCAGGCTTGTGGTTCTCCATGTCATTAAGTTCAGAAATAAATGAGCTCGACCATAAGCTCCCCATCTTGTCTGCAAAGGCAGCTCAGGTTTTCAGTCTGCACGGAAGGAGGGTGTACTCTTGCCTGCAAGGAGCATTCCTGTCCCTGGGGACAGGGCCCAGGGCCCAGCTGGGGCTCAGGCTGGGGCCACTTTCAGGGCACTGGGTTTAAGAATGTTCTTCACTCTCCTTAGAAAGGTCCAGTGTCTCCTGCAGCTCAGTCCCACACAGCCTTAGGTCAGTGAGTGCAAACTCAGGCGAGGGCAGGGAGGTAACCAAATGGGCGTTGTGTTTATTGGAGGGGCCCCGCATGAGGACCACAGAGAGCAGGGAGTGGCACCTCTCAGTCCAGCAGATGGTTGCGAGGCAGAAATCCAGGCCCAATTTATCTATATTTTGTTTGTTTTCCCCAAGAAAAGCCCCAAATTTGAATTTTCATGTGATATTTTCCAATTTTTAAATGTTGGCAGCTAGCCTGGCTGGTGTGGCTCAGTTGGTTGAGCATTGTCCCATGGACCAAGAGGTCACAGGTTCGAGTCCCAGTCAGGGCACATGTCTGGGTTGCAGGCTCGATTCCCGGTGGGGGGCATGTAGGAGGCAGTAGATTGATGTTTTGCTCTCATATCAATGTTTCCCCCTCTCTCTCTCCCTTCCTCTCTCTCTCTCTAAAAATCAATAAAAAAAAGTTAAAAAATAATTTTTAAAAATTACAGTTTTCAAACCACGTCCACGTAAGACAAGATCACTTCAGCATAGGATGAGAACCCATCTGTGCACCCTGAATCCCAGCACCAGGCAGTTTTTGGAATGGGACAGAGGGGTCTTGGCCAGATATGACTGCCACCGGCATCAAGTTCTGACTTAAAGGCCCATCTAAGATGAACAATTTGCAGGTTGAAACCCATTTGTAGTGGCCCCCCACCCCCTTCCAGGGCATCTGTGGAGATAAGCAACTTCCTGACTCCACTCCCTCTCCCCACTTGGACTGGGCAGAAGCGGGGGAGGCTGGTCCCCTAGGTGACTAGGGGTTGGGGGCGGAGAGGAGTGCAGCTGATGGCCAGTTTCTTGTTTAGGATATTAGTGCTGGAAGGGCAAATGGATTCTTGGAATCAATCGAATTAAACGGCTTTTATACCTGTCCTGAGGTCTTCAGAGGAGCTTGGGGATCTTCCAGAGGCACTGGCCTTTGAAATGACGCTGTGAAGCTTCCTAGCATAGTGGTACTGTATGTGAGAGGTCACTGGAAGAAAGGGTTCCATTAATTAGAGAGAGCAAGCCCCGCTGGCCTCATTTGGACTCTCAGTTGAAGAACTAGCCCAGTGTCTAAGTTGCCCAAGGCTACGCCTAGGTGAAGGTCCAGCCGATCCAGCCCCTGGCGCTGTGGTCTCCAAGCCCTTTCCTACACTCAGTGTGCAGTTAGCTCCCCCTTTCAGCACCTGATTTGTCTCTTCTCAAAGGTGCTGGAGGCATTTTCAATGGCTTCCTACAAGATAAAGTAGCTTGCACTGCTTTTTAAAAAAAATAAGTTTGGGCCATTTGGACATTTTTGACAAGGGCTTAACAGCTACTAGTCAGCACAGCCTCCATAGACCATTTAGACTCATAGTTATTTGGCTGGTGGGATCCTGGCCACCGTGTTTTCTTCCTGGCCTCCATCCAGAAGGACTGTGGTGCGTTGGTATGTTCCAGTGGTGTGCTGAGAAGTTTTAAAGTGGTGTGCTCTCTGGGGGTGGGTAGCCTTGATTTGTACCATTTGCCAATTTCCATCGTGTAGATACTCCCAGCACAGCCAGTTTTAAATTACAAATGAGACATCACTGAGCAAGTGATGGGAAGACTTACTAGACGGGAAAGAGGCTGGAGGGAGGGCAAAATGGGTCAAAGAGGTCAATTGTATGGTGACAGACGGACACTAGACTTTGGTGGTGGGCATGATGTAGTAGATACTGATTTTGAATTATAACGTCGCACACCTAAAGCATATATAATGCTATAAACCATTGTTACCTAAAAAAAAAAAGGAAGGTGGTCGAGGAGGAGAAGAAGGAAAGAGATGTGCACTCTTTCTTACTCTAACATTTTTCTCCCTAAAATGCCAAGCCAGCACCTTGGAATGCTCACTGCATCAAATGACTGATTGGATTCAAAGCATCCTCGTATCATCGAAGAGTTTAAAATGTATTTCAGGTAAGCTCATAGGCAGAGTTTCCCCCATGTCATCCTTTGAAAAACCCTACATCTTCATTGATTTATGTCTTTAACCGTTTCTTAGTTTTGGTTTAAAAATATTTAAGTATTCTGAGTTATTTCACTAGATGGTGCTGTACGTAGTCCAGACTTATGGCAAGTGGCAGCTCCCCATCTGGGAGCCCTCTGAGGAGAGCATTTCTCCTTACGAAGTTGCCATCGAATTCAAACTGGGATATTCCAATTGACTTTTTCTTCCTTCCTTTTTCTTTGGGATTGTAAGTAGAAATTATCATTTGCTACTTACTTTATTATTATTTTTTCATATATATTTATTTCTTTATTGATTTTAGAGAGAGGAAGGGAGAGGGAGAGAGAGATAGAAACATCAATGAGAGAGAACATCAATTGGCCGCCTCCTGCATGCCCCCACTGGGGATCGGGCCCACAACCTGGGCACGTGCCCTGACCAGGAATCAAACTGGTGACCTCTTGGTGCATGGGCCGACACTCAACCACTGAGCCACACTGGCCGGGCTTGCTACTTACTTTAAGCATTACTTTGCCCAGTAGTGGAAGGTGCTTTGAATTTTCTGTGGTCGTAAAGATCTTACAGCTCTGACACAGATCATACTTCATTTGGAAGGTGTCCCTGGCCCTTACCCTGTGACCATTTCTTAGTCCATGTTCTTTGGGTACCAACATTCTCTGTCCCTATAGCCTTATTTCTGAGCTGCAGAATATGTTGTTAAATTATGTTTGAGATGGTTCATAAAGATTTTAATTCTACAAACCTTAAGATTTTCAGTACTTATAATTGGTTGGGAAATGTATGAGTCCGTTTACATATTTTTTCATTCATTATGTACAAGAAATTGATATTTTAACCCAACATTTATAGTGTTTTCCTTCACTCTCTATTCTCAAGAGACACGTAAGAAACTCTCTAAAGAGAGAAGAAAAACCTTATCAACCTGCATTTTGGCACCTGTAAAATTGTCAGTCCTTTTCACTGGTAACCACATGATGTTAGGCCTATTGCTTGATTGTGCTATTAATTTAAACTTTTTATTGCACATTATTGCACTGTAATTAATATTGAAAGTATCTTTCCCACAAGTCTGTTGCCGCCATGAAAGAGCCATGTTTTGCTTATAATTGTAACCCCAGCTCAGTACCAGGTATCTATATCTGCTACATTGATTGTTAGGCTACACACTTTTAAATCCTACCCCAATTACTCTAATTCAGCAATAAAAACAAATGCGTTATCAAGCCATGAAAAGACATGGAAAACCTTAAGTACATATTTCTAAGTGAAAGAAGTCAGCCTTAAAAGGCTACATACTGTATGTTTCCAACTATATGACATTCTGGAAAAGGCAAAACAGTAAAAAGATCAGTAATCGCCAGGGGTTTGGTTGGAGGGAGGGAAGGATGAATAAGTAGAACACAAGGAATTTTTAGGCCAGTGAAACTATTCTTCATGATACTGCAGTAGGGGTACCTACCATTATGCATTTGTCAAAAACCCATAGGACTTCACAGCCCACAGACTAAACCTAATATACACCATGGAATGTAGGTAATAATAATATACCAGTGTTAGTTTACCAAATATAACAAACGTAGTCTACACATGCAAGATGTTAATAATTGGGGGGACTGCGGGGGAGGAGAGGAGGGTACTATGGGAACTCTGGACAAACCTGAAACTACACTGAAAAGTAAAGTGCATTAATTTTTTTTTTTTAAGAAAGAATGTAAGCTTGTGTCTCACGTACACAAACTCACCATATTTTGAATTTCCAGTGACAAACATTCAAGGTAATTTTGTAGTCTGGAATGTTTTAGGAAGAGGAAGAAAGAGCTCAGATGAGCCTATATTTCTTGAAGGAAATGAGGAAACACATTGAACTATCCTTTCTAGTTAGGAAAAAAGGGCTAAATGTTGAAATATTTATTTTTTATGAGTGGACAGAAATAACATTCTTCCAAAGGGATATTTTAAAGCCCTAGTAATAGTACCCTTGTCTATGAATGCCTAAACAGTCCCTAAATTTCAACCCCTTCTGAGCATCCTCCCTTTTGCTGCCAGGGAGAGCAAAGGCAAAAAACAAAACAACAGAAAAACTCTCCTCACAGTCATGTGGTAGTTTTCCTCTCCCCATTGGATAAAGTAAAACACATTATTTCAGCATATAAAGCTGTGCGTGATCTGGTTCTTATCTACCACTTAGTCTCATGTCTTGCGTAAGAATGAATCGTTATATTGTACACCTGAAACTAATATAACCAGTACAAGATTATATACCAACTATACTTAATTTAATAACAATAAAGAATGAATGGACCAATGAGCATATTTAATGAGCAGTTACTTAGTAAAGATCCTTCTGCAACATTCTAGAGGCCCAGCATCAGGAACACAGATGTGTTTTCTACTATTGTATTTTATAACTAAGCGTGTAGAACTTTATAATCCAGCACGTTAAACATTCTAAATCCACTGTGCGCTTTCTCACACACATGCCTCTGTGATCATTAGTCCTGCTGGCTGGAATGCCCTCACCAAGCCTTCCCTCAGCCCTGGTCCTCCAGCAAAATATCTGCTCATCCCTTAAGATTCAGCTCAGTTTACTCCTCTGTGGCATTTTCCCCAACTGCACATCATACCTCCACTGTAGCAATTTCCTGGCTCTGTTACAGCCGTTTCCCCCCCATAATCCCACGGGAGGATGAGCCCTTTGAGGGCTGTATTATTGCATCCCTAAATCCCTAGCACCTGGTTCTCATTCACAGCCTTGCAAGAAGGCATGGGTGAATGAATGGATTTCGTCATTGATTCAGCAAATGTTTGCCGATTGCTTTCTCTGTGGCAGGCTGTGCATTGGGTGCTGTGGACACTATGAGCTCATGGCTCTTACCCTCCAGCAGGGCAGTGAGAAATAACAAAATGACTCGAGAAGGTCGTGAGTGCTATGAAGAAAGTGACAGGTGACAAAGAATGAATTAATGGATGAAGAGGGCAGGGCTTGCTTTAGGCAGGGTGTTTGGGGAAGGCCTTTTGGAAGAGGCGACATTTAAACCAATCCAGGAAGAAAGAGAAGGGGGCAGTTGGGAGGGAGCTGGGGAAGCTGGAAAAACAGGACCAAGGGGTGTTAGCATGGAAAAAGCTTGGTATACTTAAGGAAGAGTAAAGCTGGAACATAGTGATGGAGGCGGAAAGGTACAGATGAGGTTGTAGTGGGGCCAACTGGGTGGAGCCTTTGATGTCATGATGAGGACTCTAGGTTTTATTGTCAGTGCAAAGCGTAGAGGGTTTCAACAAGGTGAGTGACATGATCTGATACACTCGAGAACACCATTCTGGCTGCTGGGTGAGGATGACTGCAAAGGGACGAGAGGAGACTAGTTAGCAGGCTACAGAAGCTGAGTGATGATGGGGGCTTGGATGGGGAAGGGGTAGAATTATCTCCAGTACCCAGCTTTCATTGAGATGTCCACCCTACTACTAAAAAGGCAAATTGATTCTTGCTTCTGAAGTTCGAGTGACAGGTTGACTGTAGGGGAATATGGCACAGGGGATGGATAGATACACAAAAGGAAGGAAACAAGGTAGGTAGATAGGTTGGTTGGCAGGTATGCTTCACGCCTTAAAATTTTACATTATTTGTTTTTCAAATAGGATTTAAAAATGTCGTGGTGAATGGTCAGATCTGTGTACCCGTGAGCTTTAATCCACTGGCGGCGTATATACCCCTATATTGTATTTATATTATGCATGTGTACTAATGAGAAGACTTATGTCCGTATGGCTTGTTCACGCTTTTGTTTTTGTAATTTAAGCTAGTTAAAAAAGGCTTAAGGACACTACCTTGCTACTGATTTTTCACCAGGATGCCTTGCAATATAGTATGCACTCCATAAATATTCATCAGATTTGGATCAGTCAGTAAAGTAACCTTAACTGCCATGCCTGAAAACACATACTGATTAATGCCATTTTTACCCCTTGCCTTTTCCTTCCCTCCCTCCTCCCTCCCTCTCTCCCTCCTTCCCTCCCTCACTCCCTCCCTCCCTCCCTTCATCCCTCCTCCCTTCCTTCCCTTCCTCCCTCACCCTCCCTCCCATCTTTCCTTCCATCATTCTTTGACTCCTTCTTCCTTCTTCTTGGGCTTGGCTGTCTACCACCTAACTGATACCCCAGTGTTTTGTTAGCTGTTGATGAGTGAGTCAGTAGACTTTTAGGTTTTGGGCAAGAAGTATTTTTACAAGAACCTATAAATATGTAAAATCCTCAGTTACATACTCAGTTATTCTCTACTGTGTTCATGCCGGCTAACTGTTGGGTTGAAGACATCCACAGATGAATTACATTTTTAGTTTTATTGCTCTTAAAATAGAACAGAGAAGCAGCCCAGGTGCACAGTAGAAAATATACCACTTGCTCATAGTTTCAAAGTTCTTAAATGAGCTTCCAAGCTAATACACAGATACATTTTTTTAAAAATACATATACATAGTGTCTCATTTGAAATAGAATCCTTTCAATTTGAGGGTAAATTTGATGCTGAAGAAATTGTTTCTGAGCATCATTTTGTAAATTTTAAAGTGTAGGCTTTAAGTCCAAGAAATGAAGAGGAACTCTCTTGCCCTGTTACCACATGCAGAAGGCTCTCCAGCTGAGAGGCTCCAGAGACAGCATTTCCACTTTGAACATGCCCTGGCCCCATGTACACAGACACTGATCTCCTGGCCTTTCATAGACAGCTAGATTGTAAAGAGTTCGAGGGAAAGGCCAGGGTCCCTTCTCACCTATGTTTCCCCTTTGAATCATAGCAGTACTGAGCATGGGAGACTGGGACCTGGAGCAGATCCCAGGTGAGGCCCGATCGGTACCAAGCCATGGGCCAGGAACAAGGAGAAGGACCCAGGAGAACTCCTGCCTCCTTGCCTAGGTCTGAGTGAGTGGGCAATACCTTCCTTAATTGGGGCAAGGGAATGTGAACTTAGCTAGCAAGGTAATTTGGGCATGCCACTTACACTGGAGAGCAAACACACTCTTGTTTTTTTTTGTATTGAGGAATTTTTGAAGTATCCCAGATAGGTTCTATACAGCCTACCTAGGATAACAAAGAAAGGTTGAGGAAATTGGACAAGGTTTACCTAAATGTGGGAAAATAGTCATTGTCCCCTTGTTTTTTTGGTAACACTTGCTTTATAGTTGTCCATCGATTCATAATGGAAACATTTTAAGGCTCATTAAAAATTGCCTGGAAAATGCCCTGTAAGATAACCAGACAATGTAAAACAAACAAACAAACAAACAAACAAACAAACAAACAAAAGTTTAGATGGGCATTAAAGATTATATTTTTATCCAGAGATTTAAAGAAATAATGATGTTATTTAACAGCATGTTTAAGACCAAAACAATACCTATGTTACCTGGATGCTTCATCCTGAAGGCTGGGCCGTACCTTGCCTTCCCCCAAGGTGTATAGCATGGGATGTACACTTAAACTTGGTGGGATCCTGCAAGAGTTCTTTCAAGGTTCCTCTTGTTTCAGGCCAGAGGCCAGCTACTGGCCTCTCCTCCAATCCTGTTTGCTTCCCCACTGCGATGCCAGGTCCCCCCATCAACAGCATTTGGCAGCACGTTGGAGGGAGGCATGCCAGCAAAGCTCTCACAGTGTTTATGGTGCCAGCTGCTTCCTTGGCATCCAGTGAAGTTTCATCATCTTTTGTTTGGGATTTTCTTGAAGCTCATGCTAATTTCTTGAAGGTCGTAAAAGGATGAGGTATTTCCACATCTGCAACCACCAATGCTTGCTCAGTGGAAAATGATGAGAAATAGTTCGGTTGCTTTTGTAGGAGCCAAAGGCACAGGTCTGGAGCACTGTGCAAAGTGTTCTCATACCCAGGGTTTCACTGCAGCCTCTTGGCAAGCCTGGGAAGTAAGCACTACTTATACCAGCAGTTTAACAAGGCCTAAGACGTTGACTAGCCCAGAGCAACTTAACTAGTAAGTAGCAAAGTCCGAACTCAAAGCCAGGACTTTTTCTTTGTATCTGAATAAACTTTATTTCTTAGAGCAGTATTAGAGTCACAGCAAAATTGACAGAAAGTACAGAGATTTTCCATCTACTCCCTGTCCTTACACAAGGACTGTCATTCCCATGATCAATGTCCTTCGTGTTGCATTGGAGAGGTGCATTTGTTACAAATGACAAACCTACTTTGATATAGCATTATCACCCAAAGTTAGTAGTTTACATTAGGGTTCACTCTTGGCATTGTACATTTTTGGGTTTTGACACATGTATAATGGCTTGTATCCATCATTGCAATATCACACAGAATAGTTTCACTGCCCTCCTTCCCGAAATCCTTCATGCTCTGCCTATTCATTTTTTCTTCACCCCTAGCCCCTGGAAACCACTAACATTTTTACTATCTCCATAGTTTTTTCTTTTCCAGGATATCATAAATTGTAATCATGCAATATGCTTGTATGATTATACAGATTAAACAGATTGTCTTCTTCCACCTAGTAATTTGCATTTGTTTCCTATGTGTCTTTTTATAGTTTCATAGCTCATTTCTTTTTAGTGTTGAATAGTATTCCATTGTCTGGATAGACCACAGTTTATTTATTCACTGAAGGACATCTTGGTCGCTTCTAAGATTTGGCAATTATGAATCTAGCTGCTATATACATCTGTGTGCAGATTTTTGTGTGGATATAAATTTCAACTCCTTTGGGTAAACACAAAAGAGCATGATTGCTGGATCATATGGTAAGAGTCTATGAATTCTGTAAGCAATTATCAAAATGTCTTCCAAAGTGGCTGCACCATTTTGCATTCCCACCAGCAATGAATGAGAGTTCCTGTTGCTCCATATTCTCACCAGCCTTGATGATGTCAGTGTTCCAGAATTCAACTGTTCTAATAGGTGTGCAGTAGTACCTTGTTGTTGTCTAATATGCAATTCCCTAATGACATATGATGTTGCATATTATTCATATGCTTGTATGACATCTGTATATTTTCTTTGATGAGGTATATGTCTAGATCTTTTGCCCAATTTTAATCAGACTGTTCATTTTCTTATTGCTAAGTTTTGAGAGTTCTTTGTATAGTTTGAATAATAGTCCTTTATTGGGCGTGTCTTTTGTAACTATTTTCTCCCCATCTGTGGATTGTCTTCTCATTCTCTTGACATTTTGTATATGGAAGTTTTTAGTTTCCATGAAGTCCAGCATTTCAGTTCTTTCTCTCACAGATTGCCCCTTTGGTGTTATATCTAAAAAGTCATTGCCATGTCCGGCCAGTGTGGCTCAGTGGTTGAATGTTGACCCCATGCACCAAGAGGTCGCTGGTTTGATTCCTGGTTGGGACACATGACCAGGTTGTGGGCCCAGTCCCCAGTGGGGGGCATGTAGGAGGCAGCCAGTCAATGTTCTCTCTCATCAATGTTTCTATCTCCCTCTCCCTCTCACTTCCTCTCTAAAATCAATAAAGGAAAAAAAATTTTTTAATAAAAATAAAATAAAAAGTCATTGCCATTCCCAAGGTCATCTAGGTTTTCTCCTTTGTTATCTTCTAGAAGTTTTATAGTTTGCGTTTTACATTTAGACCTATGATCCATCTTGAGTTTATTTTTGTGAAAGATGTAAGGCCTGTTTTAGTTTTAAGCAAAAAATGTATACAGAGTCTACTGAGGATGGCAAAGGGACCGTGTCTTACATTTCACCACACCTCACGTTTCATAGCTCAGTGACTAGTACAAGCTTAGTATAGTTTTTAAGGGGATGATGGTTCGTTCTCCTGATCATAAAACTACACTTCAAATTTCCCAACACATTTGTTTATAAAATACAGCGTACACACTGTTATTTTACAAATACATGTTGTGTCAAAAGCATATCTGCTTGAGGGAAGCCCAGGGAGAATAATAGCTAGAAGCCAGTGTGGGCCATCTGGGGATCTTTGTGAGGATGGAGATTCCAATGGACAAGCACATGCTGGGATTGACAAAGGGAATGAAGCAGGATCATATAAAGAATAGGTATTTGTTTTCTAAGTATTGATGTATTTTGGAGAAATTTATGATGGTGGGTCAACCAAACAGTGTTTATTTGTGATCAGACAACCCAAAATGGCCCAGGAGAATGCAAAATAATTGAGTATAAAATAAAGACTCTCAGGGGCCCAGGAGACATAATTCTGCAGGTCCACTCCCAAATCTCTTCTCAGTAATTTAAGGAGGAAACAATAATGCAGGCCATTCTCTTCAAATATTTCCTGAGTGCACACTGGGTATGTGACATCAGGATGAGGCCCGGGGGAGTAGTGCCTGAGGGTTGACCAAGGAGACAAACTCTCAGCCTCCTCAGAATGTAATCTGAAAGGACACATTTAAGCAGGTGTGCGTGGCAGAGGGGATTAAGGATGGATTCACCCAAGACCCAGATCGAAAATGCCAGTGCCTTGTTTTTGTTGTCGCACGCAAGTCGTTTTGGCCTGGTATAAAAAGAAGGGACTCAGGTTCCGAGCTGGGTTTAAAGATTTCTCCTCGGATTCAGTCCACCCACAAAATGATCATGTATGCCACAGGCATACATTACAGCATGTAATTCTCAGCACAGGCCCAGTCCTCAGCCGTCCTGCAACTCCCGGTTTACTCGAAGATCAAGCTTATTTATTTTTCCAGTTGAGCTTTCAGGCCTTCCAGGGCAGGTAGCGTCCCTCAAACCTGCTCAACGACACTCTCCCTTTTCCAAGAAGACGCAGAAACACGCTCCAACTCACATAGTTTGGTAGCCTATTTTCTTTAGGGAAAAAAAAAAATTTTGTTTTTGTTTAAGCATTTCAAGTTGTGGCCTGTGGCATTTATCTGCGAGACAATGTCTGATACAATGAACAGTTTTAAAACTACCATTTAAAAATAAGTTTCATTTCAACTCCTCCCCCCCACCTCCCCTTTTTAAGCTTAAGAGCATTTCTGAAGAAATATTAACTTTACAACATCTGGGCTAATTCAATATTCTTGATTTGCCTTTTAAATTTTAATTTAGATGCACATGAACAGAAATGTTTTCCAGCCATGCCTTCCAGTGCTGATTTCACTGTGCATTGTCGCAGGCTGTGCGCACACAGAGTAACGAGAGGGTGAGGTGCAGAGTAGATTCATTCTATATGTAAATTGCCCCACGCCAAAAAATCCAAACCTGCATCCCAGAATGCACTTGGATACACAGAAGCTTCAAAGGGAACTCTTTCCCTGGAGGGAATTGGTAAAATTGGACTTGGGTGAACCTCAAAGGACTCTCGATTCGCAAACATTGCTTATGTTTGGATTTGAAATTGAATTTGGCTCCAGTGGTTGGCATCTCTACACTGTGCTGTGAACTGCCCCAGCCACAGAGCAGGGGGAGGAAGAGGAAGAGAGGAAGACTGAATTGCAGAGTAGAATTTCCAAAAACATACAATAGTGCAATGTTGATGCAATTAAGAAAATTAGAAAATGGAGTTTAAATTGAAAAAGTCCGTCTTTATCTTTTGCTCCCTTTGTGATAGGCTTTCAGCTCCATGTCCTCTGTCTCCTTTGATCTCATTTGCCTTCCACTTTTCCTTCCCTTTCTTTTTTTCTTATAAGATTGCTATTCAAGCCCTTCCTCCCTTTCTTCCAGAGTTTGCCTCAAGGGCTTGAGTTATGAATTTCAGAGCTTAAAAAGGCCTGGCAGGTTACAAAACAGTATGTTCAGTATGAGCTAAATTTTGAAAAGGAAAACTATGCATTTATTTATGTGCACAGATCAGTAGGGACTTATAACATTTCAACTGTTTTTTTTTTTCTTTTCCTGGGCTATGTGTGGTTTTCACCACCACTGCCTTCTTCCTCCTCCTCCTTCTCTCCTCCTCCTCCCTTCTTCTTGTTTCCATATTCTTTGTAATGTATATTCTCACTTTTCTGCAAAGAACACATACTATAATGAATGTAATATATAAGAGGGCTGGAAATTTGACATGTTCTTATTACTGATTTTTAGGAATCTTACATTCTTTCCTATGCCCTTAAATTTTTTTTTTATTATTTAGTGTTAATATAATTCTTATCTTTTGCCTATTGCATTTTAGTTATAAAAGGATGTTTCTCTTCATTTAAAAATATTTAAATTTTTATTGTTTGAATATATGTGTGATTAAATAGGTATAACTTTAGACAGTAGACAGTTTTCTGATAGGCTGTAAGTAATGTTTTAACAAATAAATTATATTTAGAAGGCTTTAGAGAACTATGCTCTTCTTGCAAAGAAATTAAAAACAATTCCGTTGGAAAAGAAATAATATCACAAAATTTTCCTTCTTGAAAGTTTCACAGATCACTTTTTCATTATAAAATACTAGGTAGTAATGTGGCTCAAGGAAATAAAAAATAATCAGAGAGAACATAAATACATAGAAATTCACATATAATTTAATTGAAGAAATGAATTATGAGCTATCTGTGCACACATAATATGTGTACATAGGCACATGTAATAGAAAGGGATGAAAAGGGTAGATTTTAAATACAGAAAAGACTCAAAGCAATCTCTGTTAAAAATATTGCTAAATGAGCACCATTGAAAAGCATGGGCACTACCTGGCCGGTGTGGCTCAGTGGTTGAGCGTCGACCCATGCACCAGGAGGTCACCAGTTGGATTCCTGGTCAGGGCACATGCCCAGGTTGTGGGCCCGATCCCCACTGGGGGGCATGCAGGAGGCGGCCAATCCATGTTTCTATCTCTCTCTCCCTCTCCCTTCCTCTCTCTCTAAAATCAATAAAGAAAAGAAAAGAAAAGCGTGGGCACTGTCACAAAACTAAATGTGTCGACTGGTAAGATCTTGGCCGTCTCTAACTATGTTCTCTACTAAGAATAGCGTGGATCAACTTTAAAGAGAGATAGAAACACAGCATTCCTCTAAACCGTGGTAATACTTATACTTTAGCTCTTCAGTAAATCACTCTTCTTGGGGGTCTTAGCTGGAAGATTTCCTTTCAGAAGAAAACACTCCTTTATCTGGGAATACTTTTGTAATATTTCAAAGATTTTACTCTCTTTGTTGGAGTCCAAGAGAGATATGCTTACACCCAATTATTATGATATATGTACATCTTTATAGGTCCCGGGATGACCATTTATTGATTAATTTTCTCAGCTCATCTAAGAAACCCCCATTAACCTCTTACTGTGAGCGAAGCATTGTGCTAGAGGCCAGAGTGAAAGTTACTGAGTCTCCTGTAGAGGTAGATTAGAGATTTTCGATGGGAAAGCATTCGGGCCATTTCATTGAATTTTCAGAGTAGGGATCATGCAAGAATGTCTGCGAGGGCCGCTCCCCTAGGAGGGGCTCAATGGCCCGGGAGAACCGCATGCTGGCTACTTCTCTCGGGTTCCCCGGTCTGAGAAAATGGCTCAGATCTGGAGAAGAGCCACAGGTAACGGGATCAGTGGAACGTCACTGCTCTAATCTGGTTTTGCTGCACGCCGAGGTGTCTGAGCTCATGAAGAAACACCCATGCAAACATTTTCAGTTTTCTCAAATGCATCCTCTTCAGTGAGAGTCCCTTTTCTTGGACTTTCATGACATAGAGCAAAGCTTCTTTAATTCTCATGGAGAATCTGAAAGGAAGAGCAGCGTTGATTGGTAAAGGCCTGAATTATATGTTCTGTCTAACAAAGATGGGAGCTTGATTGTCTAAAAAGGTTTGGAAGGGGAGATGCTGTAAATCACGCATGGTGGGGAATATGGAGCAACGGGAACTCTCATTCGCTGCTGGTGGGAACGTGTCCTAGGATCAAGGTCGAGAGCACGAGCTCTTTGACCAGACAGTCTGTCTGGACTCAGTCACAGCTCAGCCTTTTACTCAGCCTGAGACTTTGAGCCAATTACTTATCTTCCCCATGCCTCAGTTTACTTATTTGTAAAACAAAGAAAATAGTAGTGCTTACATCATACAGTTGCTTTGAGAATTTAGTTACTTAATGCATACATACTCTTAGAATGGGGCCTAGCCATAGCTAATGAGTTCTATCCTCTAGTTAGCTATTATAATTATTTCAAGAAGGCACCTGATACATGAAGACAGATATTGGAGTGGTTGCAATGTGTAATGGTTAAGACCGTAAGATTCAGAGTCACTCTGCCCGGGCTTAAATTCCCATTTATCTCTTATTTGCTGAGCAGCCTTGGACAAAGTACTTAACCATTTTGTGCATCGTTCTCCTCACATGCAGAAGTGTGCTGAAGATAGTACCTACCTCGCAGGTTTATGAGAACGACTTAAAGGCCATTCTAAGGAATTAACATGTATACGTCACTTGGAACCGTGTGGCACATGCGCACTTGGTACAAGTCGGTATGATTACCGCTGGCTGTCCGACCCAGCCGCAGCACTCCCGTAATGGCAATAACTCTCAGGCAGCTCAGGCATCCTCCTAAATTACTTCGTATCTCAGAGGCCCGGTTATTCAAACGCACCCTAAATACCCCAGTTTGTGGAACTGCAGTGGGGAGCCTGCAAAACTCCTGTTTTGCCAGCTGGCTTCGTGACAGATTCTGTCCACAGGGGGCGCTGGTGGGGAGGGACTCACTGCATCCTGTCTGACTCCTGCTGCTTGCCGTCACCCAGCCTGACTTCACCCCAGCAGTGACAGTTCCTCCTGTGGCAGCCCCTGAGTACGGGTTGCAGTTTTCCAACACTCTCGGTTCCAGCGTATGTCCACCTTAGACATCTGGGCACCAGCCCGCCAGCCCAGAGCTCCTGGAGCTGAGACACCAGCACTGGCCACAGTGACCCCACCTCAGGAGTCTGAGCGTCATCCCCCGGGGAATTCTGCATTTTAATGCTTCCAAACTCTTCCTTTGTTCCCTCAGCCTGAGGCAGGATGGCTGCTTCTTGACCTGGCTACCTCTGTGACACCTTCCAGTTTTCTTCTTACTCTTTGTGGTCTAGTTACCTTGATGCCTAAGCGACAGTCTTTTATGTTAAATCATCTCTGTTCAAACAGCTAGTGTGTCTTCTGCCTCCTGCTTGCATGCTGATGGGTCATTTAGGCAACCTTAGACTTTATTCAGGAAGCAGAACACCTAGAGGTTATACTAGTTGAAGCAAAACCTTATGAAAGACTGACATTCTATCTACCCTGAGAGAAGACACCCTTTTCTCTCCATCGGCTGCTGTTATCTCAGTTTCCTACCAATCATTGGTAATAGGCCAGAGATCTGATTTACATTCATGGGAGAAAAATGGGAAGTTGAGAAACTTCCCTCTACTAATTCTTTCCTCTGGAGGGTATAGTTGCTAGAATTTCATCTCAGCAGCGAATCACTCCGATTCAGCTCAAAGGAAATCAGTGTACCTCAGAAGAAAAGTTGACTCTTTACCCCCTCCAATTGTGCTTCTATTCGAAGGGACTAGAGTCCCCCCAACACACACACACACACACACACACACACACACACACACGCTCACACAACGGGAACGTAAGCCCCGACCCCAGTGCAATGATTACAGATTCTGCCTTCCATTCACGAAGTTTACATTTGGAGGAGACTGCTGTGTTCCGGAACATCTTTGAAAAACAAGAAGGCGACTTGGAGAGAGGCAACAGTGTTCCGAGACCGATGTGGAACTGAATTCAAACCTTGTTTTCTGGCTCAGTCTTTTTAATTGTGGCTAATTGTGACTTCCTGTTTTTTTTCCGGGGCAGGGGCAAGGCTAATGAAAAGGCCCCATAAGGATACTTGGACATCAAATGACTCTTACAAAAGAGCATTTTGATGATTTAAGTATAAATAAATTAGAAACATACTACAGTATTTGATGTCTTTTAAAGTCCTCATGAGGGCAAACATGGAGAGCCAGCAAAGAACTAGAGAAAATGAGGAACTCAGTGACATGAACCCTCTGAAGGAGTCTTGGGCCATTTGCTGGTCTCCCAAATGCAGGCAGATTTGCATGTTCTTAATTGATAATGAAAGCACCTCAGGTTAATCCTGATGATCAAATAACACAAGTGACAACTGCAGTTGGAATCTGTTTCAGCCAATGAAGATGTATGTCGTTTTATAAGTGGTCCCGTGCTAATGAATACCTCTTAAGTTATAGGTCACGTTTCCGACGATGCCTAAAGGAAATCTCTTATGGGAAAAGTGAAAGTTTCTGTAACATGGAGGCTGGAGGGGAAGAAATGGGGATGAAAAAGAAGGGATTTTATTTGCCCCATCCTGAAAGGTTTTGGATAGGGGGAGCATTTGTTTCAATGATCTGCTTCTAAATGAAAACAAAGTAAATTGGGAAGAACATTTCCTGTTACATCTGTTAACTTTGACGTCAGTACTTCTCATTTTATTAACATTTCTTCACTGATTTCATAGAAATCAATAAAAGCAAGTCTCTTACTCTTTTCTTCGCCAGAAATCCTGTTAGTAAAAGCTCTTGGCATTAAAGTGAAGGTGGAAAATGAAGGAGGTGCATTTTTCACGATACCTGAAGTGGGCCTAGGGCGGTGGGGATGCCCTTCCCTTCCTGGACCTTGTGTTCTATAAGGCGATGGCCCGAGAGTCACTAATCTTTGAGACCCCCAACCTCTGGCGTCTTGGGAGTCAAACATTTTACAATAAGAATTTAACACCCTCTAATTCTCCCTAATTTCCTTTCCATCTCATACATGGACTTGATTAATATGATCATAGGCTTATTTACCAGATTAAAGGTATTAATAGTTTTGCCTTATATTTGTTATTTTTGAATACTTTTTTACAGTTGCTTTGTTTCATAACCACATTTACAACCATGTAACTGAGCTCTGTTGACCACATTTCAGTAGTTAGTACTGTTTTAAATTTTTCTTTATTGATTTTTGTTAGAGAGAGGAAGGGAGAAGGAGAGAGAGAGAAACATCGATGAGAGAGAACATCGATTGGCCACCCCTGCATGCCCCCCACTGGGGATCGGGCCCACAACCTGGGCATGTGCCCTGACTGGGAATCAAACTGGCAACCTCTTGGTGCATGGGTCGACGCTCAACCACTGAGCCACACCGGCTGGGCATTAGTACTGTTTTATACCCGAATTTCTTCATTCTGGGGTTCTTATCTTTCTTTTGGCTGGTACAGATCTTCAAAAAATATATTTTAGAATATGTAGTTTTGGCAAACTTACGAATCTGAGAATATTTTCCTCTTGCCTTCACCAAGGAATGACGTTTTGACTTGGTGTAAAAGTTCGTGGTCTCTGAGCGTTGCCCTCTCAGTACACAGCAGACATTGCTCTATTTTCCACGATCCTCCTCTTTCCTCCCATTCTTTCCTCTTTCCTCTCATTCTGTTTTCTCCTGCCCTACCAACCCCAACCCCATTTCTTTTTTTCTTTATCTTACAAAAGGTACCAGGTAACTCTAAACTTTTCTTCTGGTTCCTGTCCTAAATCACTTAAGGAAGTAACCTGTTCTCTAAGTTACATGCTTAATATTCTCTCTGGGTCTCTCAGAATTTTTCAGCAGCACTAGGCTGACCGTTCCCTAGAACTTTCCTCATAAAGAAGGCTCGACTTGGATTTGGCCTTCAACGTGAGTCATTGTCGGGTTGGGCTCACCTTCTGGCCATCTGTCGCTTGGAACTGAGGGGAGACATGACAGTCCAGAGTCCAGCACGCCGGGCCCTCTGGCCTCTCCGCTCCCTGGGTCAGCCTACAGCTCCCACGGTCTCCAGGTGGGTGCTTCCCGGCCCAGGTGCACCCTGCGGCATTCGGCCCCCCTCACATGTCCTGACATGTGATTACTTAGACTTTCAGCCCTCAGATAGGACTACAGGCACCGAAAAGCAACACCCGTGCTGTAGAGTGGGATTGCTGAATTTTCTGGTTGTTCTAGTCAGGCTTAATTTTTGGTGTTGATGGAGGTTTTCCTCTTTTTCTCTGACCTCATGTACGTTTTAATGACAGCAGCTCTGGCTGGGGCTGTTAGCCAGATGCCATTGTAAAGCAGAAATAAAATTATTTGGCCAAAGAGCCTGTACATTTAAAACTCTCCTTACAGCCCTGGCCAATTTGGATCAGCAGTTAGAGCGTTGGCCTGAGGACCAAAGAGTAACAGGTTTGATTCGGGTCAAGGGCACGTACCTCGCTTGTGGTTTGGTCTCCAGCCCTGATTGGGGTCGTGCAGGAAGCAACCAGTGTGCCTCTCACACCAATGTTTCTCTCTCTGTCTCTCTTTCCCTCCCTCCCTCCCATCTTCCCTCCATCCCTCTCTCCCACTCTGTCTGAAAATCAATGGAAAAATATCCTTGGGTGAGGATTAAAATAATAAATAAATAAAACTCTCCTTACATATTGCTGAATAGCATTCCTAAAACTTTATACTGATTTGCAACTCTCAGCCAGAAATAGTTTTTCCCAAGGTTTCTTTGGGATCTGTATTATTGATGTCTCAAAGAAATGGCTCTTCAAACAAGCATTTGTATTATCTGCTTTGCTGGTGGTCAGTCAGGTTTGATATTTGAATCTTTAAAGCATCTAACTAACAAACATGTATTTCGTTGTGTCTTTCTTCAGTATGGCATCACTGTGGTGTATGTAGCCAAAGCCCAGTGTTTGTTACCAGGAGTTCGAGCCTTGGGTTCTCCATTCCCTTGCTGTGTGACCAGGACAAGTTGCTCAAGTTCTCTGGGCCTCATCTGCAAAGTTCTGATTGACATTTCTGCATGCGTAGTTAGTTGTAAGGGGCACATGCATCAGGGGCTGGGTTTATTCTCTGTAAATGTAAATTCTGTAGTAATGTTGGCAGAGCGGTTGAGTTAGTGGGTTCTCCGGTCAGAAAGGTATCGATTCCCTCGGCCACGTACTTGCCGCTGGGCTATGGGCCAGACCTCTAACCTCCCTGAGACTTGGTCTCCTCACCTATACAGATAATGAATAAAACATATACACAAGTGATAAAATGGTTTTAAAAAGCATACACATGCCTGTCAAAGTTGCTGTGAGAATTGTTAAATTAATTAAACGAGGAGGCCATTAAACTGAGAATGGCTTAGTGCTGTGGTGGCCTATGTAAGCAAACCAAAGTCTAAGCCTGCACATGCCCAAGGTTATGAAATCAAAACGCGCAGGACAGCCCGTCACAGCTAGGCTTTACGCTATAGCCAATCAAATGATTGCCTTTCTTTCCTTCTGCGCTCGTCTCTGTGTTCCAAGCCTTCCCTGGGCCCCTGGGGGAGAGCGCTCCTTTCCCCTTCTAGTTCGGCACTGCCCAATTCGAATTGATTTTTGCTCAAATAAACGCTTAAAATGTTTAATAGGCGTCAGTTTATTTTCCAGTAGGATTAAATGAAGAAACGAATGTAAAAATCTCTGTAGAGTAAGTGGCACAAAATAAGTGCTTAGTAAACGGTAGTCATAGTTGGAGTCATTAAGTTCTATGGCAGAACACAGTATGTGTCGTCCACGTGGCATCCATCCGCAGGTGGGGACATCTCAGTGAAATGAAGCATACCCATTTCGTAGATCTGCTTGTCTCTCCCAGACCATGGCTCCGAAGCGATTCTAAAACACCGATTTAGTTCTTTTTCTTTCCTTCTGCATGTTTTGTTTTGTTTTTTTCCTGTTGTTCTGTTTTGTTTCACACAAAAAGCCAGCTGACAGTTTGCAACTGTTTATTTGCAGAGGAATTTCCTTTGTTTTCCTCATCTCACAAACAATAAAACAAACAAATACACAAAATCTCACAAAGAAAACCCAAAACTTTCCACCCCTATTCTTCTGCCGAAGGGTCCACATAACTAAAAAATTATCCCACAAAAATGTTTAGGTTGGGTTCTCTCCCCTCCCCGTGTTTTTTTCTTAGTCCTTTTGTCACGAGGTCATGGCAAGATTAGTTCTTGTGCATTGATCTTATCTGAATTTATTTCTCAGGTTCATAGTGGTCTGCTGTGTTGGATGGAAGTTGTATGTGAGATCTGGGGAGGGTTAGACAGGTACGACGTGGAACGTGTCTCAGCAGAGTCGCCGGCGCATGGGGGAGCTCGGTGTGGTGTGCTGCACTGTTTGGTTTGTACGGTCCACGGGGCCTTCCAGCCGTGACTGGCTTGTTTCTTGCTCATTGTCGCACCCGGGGATCAGCTGAACCCGGTGACTGCAGACATCTCAGCCCAGCTTCTCCCCCTGCTCAGCGCTGCTTCCTTCACTCCCCCGTAGGCACTGAGCCTTCTGGAAATCTCCAGCCATCTCCCAGCATGCAAACCTCTGTCTCCAAGCTGGCCACCCAGGACGCCCAACCCGCCACGCAACGCCCCGCCCTCTACATCAAAGCCCAAAAGCACTTTCTGTTGGTTCCATTCGAAGTTCAAATTCTTTAGCACGTGTTTCAAGGTCCTTCCCAGTCCAATCTCCAACTGCTTCTCTTGCATCCTGCCTGAGCAGTTCCTGTCCCTGTGCTTTAGCCCCGGTCACTTCTCCGCGTGCCCCCATAAAGGATGCTCTGTCATGTCTCCATGCTTTCTTCCAAACTTCTCTTCTTCTCGGTGACTTCATCTTTTATCTACCTGATACATTCTTAACTGAAATATTACTTTTGAAGTTCACTTTCTTCCACTGTTCCCCCAGAGTGTATATTGTATTTGCTTTGACCACCACACTTCATGTCAAGTAATGGACTCAGAGAACCGTGACCTTGACTCGTCAGTGACCCGCTCACCCTGCTACACATGCCCGATATGCTGTCCGTGAATTTGTGATCCGCTTATCCATCCTCATCCTCTTGCCCTCGTTTTGGCCAGTCCTGCCAGCTCTGAACTTGGAAAGTTCCTAGGCTTTCCTTCTCTCTTGGTCTCTGCTTGGTCTTGAGGATTTCTTCACTCAGACTTCGTACCTGGTTTTTACTCATTCACAACAAATGTTTGACTCCTTTCCAAAGTTCTTGATTTCCTCCTGCCTCCTAATATCTATGACTGCTCCATTTCACTTTCCCATTCTGTCTCTGTCTTGACTATTGGAATAACCCCCATTACCATTCTGCTTCTCAAACTGGGAACAGGGAACGTTTTCAGTGTCTTGATTGCCCTGTGAGTTTGGACCCCCCGAGGGGGAGGACTCGGATGCGTCTCTGTGCGTCCTTTCCCAGCTCAGGGCCTGCGCTGAGGAGGTGCCAGCGTGGCGTGTTTATGGGGTGGAAGATCAGCAGATAAAAGAGGCTGTTCATCAGCTGTACTCAAGTGAGAACCCATCGCAAAGACATTTACGGCGCTCTCATAATTAAATTGTTTGGAATCTGATATTCTCTCTAAGAGCTGGGCTGGTGCGGCATAGCTCCATCATTACGGTGCAAGGGATATTTAGGGTAATTGTCAGTAAATGTTTCTGTGAGAAGAAACTCGCGCATTTCAGACACTGGGCTGAGTGCTCTGATGATTTAAAAATAAAACCTATAGGGATCCTATACCCAATATGTTCACAGTCTCATGGGGCTGACAAGACATACCTACAAAACATTAGAAGGCAGAATGTTTTGGGAGAAAGCTACGGCTCACAGAACCTGGGAGCTGGGATGAAGGAGAGAGGATGGGGATCTGGGAGGAAGTGGGCCCAGGACTGAATTGTAGTTTGTTCCAGCCTCACTACACTGTGTTTCTCCAAGGCAAAAATCGTGTCTTATTTATATTTATATCTCCAGGGCCTCCCTGCACACCTCCAGCTAATTCCCTAATAGAGACCCTGGCACTGTTATCATAAATATTGGGTGCAAACTCATTGAAATGCTAAAGAATCAAGCTCAGGGGCTGGACAGGAATCCTGGAGGACGGGTAAGGGGGAACAGCCATGGGAACAGCCTCCCTCGGCCTCCGCGATGGGGACCACCTTGGCCTGGACACCTTTGTGCCTCTGGATTAGCAATGCACTTGCTTCCTTTTGAATAATTTTCCAAATGCTGCTGCATCTCTGCACCCCCGCCCCCCGACCCAGTGTTCCAGGGAGGCATATGCTACGCTTTGATATTCTAGGCCAAGACTGGGTCACAGGCGGGTGTGGCAGCACATGGGGATGGCAGAGGAGGAGAGATGCTGATTCCATAGCGGAACCAAGTTCCTGTCTCTCCAGAAGACTCACCCTAGGGGGATTCCCTTTCCTACTCCCCGCCCCCATATAGGAAGGACATGTAGATGCTGCTTAGCCACAGGTGACACATGTTCATCCAGGGATGACAAGTTACGAGCTTAGGCTTTTGGACAACTTGTGTAAATTTTCTAATTCTCCCAGTTGACAATGGGCTGACCCACAGAGAAGGCTTAGAAGTAGATAATTAGTCTCTCACATCTTCACTAGGGCCCTGACAGTTGGCAATATTTAACTGCTCTTAAAAGAATGATCCATGAAACTTGTCTGGATCTTTTTCAGATACGAAAACTAAATCCAGCTTTCTCCTGTTTGCCTGCACATCTGTGATGTGTATCGTACAACCACAGAGATACCTTTGTAGTGTGAAAAGGCTTCCCCGAGGGAGAAACACACACATGGGAAACAAGCAAAATAGGCAACATTGAGTGGGCAAGACAGTTGAAATTTGGCTTCATGACCACCCTATACCTTTTGAATCATTGGAAGAGTCAGCTTCTAGTGGTAACAGACATGGGCAGCTGCTTATATCAGCTATATAATGTACCTTTTGTATGGGATTAAACATTTTTTTCATTTTAATGCTTATGCCATGTTTTCTTTGGAGTTCAAACTCAGCCTGGTGGATTTTTGTGTCTGAAATGAAGCATAAGACATTTTTTAAAAAATCCTCATTCAAGGATATATATATATATATATATATATATATATATATTTTTTTTTTTTTTAATTGATTTTTAGGGAGAGAGAGAGAAAGAGAGAAACATCGATCAGTTGCCTCCCATATGCACCCTGACCAGGGATCTAACCCAAAACCTAGATATGTACCCTGACCAGGAATCAAACCCGTGACCTTTGGGTACATGAGATGATGTTCCAACCAACTGAGCCACCCGGCCAGGGCCATAAACCATTTTTAAAGATCGGGAAATGGGTATGTCTCTGGGAATTGATTAGTTTGTGTAACAACACATTGATGACCATATTGCTGACTACAAATTTTACAAACTATGTTACGAACCCTTTGAAGCAAGGATTGCATATGTATTAACTCCTCTTACTGGTTCACATAGAGAGATACATAAAAAAACAAAAAAGAGGCTAGAGTGGCAGTCAGGTGTGGTCATATAGGCTCCCCAGCGCAGTTCAGATTTCAGTTACCGAGACATACTGTTAGGGATGGCGTAAAGGCAGGCTTTGCAGCTGGATCTTCAGTCCCTACACCTGAAGTAAATGACGGATGCACATCATGACCAGTGTCCAATCACATCACTTCTTTCAAAGCCTGTGGGTGATCGGGCGCCAGGAATCTGTAAATTAGGGTGCACAGTGTGTGGTTGTGCTGTTTCCTTGTCTCCCAGTGATAAAACCATCCGCCTACTACCAGAAAAACGCTCATGAAAATACGGGAAAACACACAAGTACTCAATAGCATGGGAATTAAGGATATTGATCTTCAATTTAGATGGGTAGCTTTGACAGATGATCAGGGCTGATCAATGTCTAGAAGTAGAACTCCCCCAGCACAAAGGAATTATAAAGAACATTTCCATGTCCCTCAGACAAGGAGACAGCCTCAGAAGGGAAAATCTCACCGTCAACCCCAGGGTTGGAGGGCGCTGACTTTTGGGGCAACCACGGTAATATCCTATTTCCTTCCTTGCTGGCCACTGAGAGAATCATTTAGCTGGTCATCCCTCCTTAATCTATGTGACAACCACAGCCCTGAGATAAATTGTATTAATCCTTTTAAATTTAGATAGCTTAGAACCAAACTGAGTAAACTGTAGTGTACTTTTATCTTTTCATTTCTTTGTTCATTTTAATCTTTAAACCTCTAAAAGAAAACTGATAGGAATATATATTATGAAGGCAAAAGCATTATTATTTTATTTTTCCCTCAATGTTTTAATGAAAAATGTTATATAAGAAGTTGAAACAATAAGCACCCATAGACTCTTTATCTAGATTAAATCATTATTAACATGCTGCTCTAATTGCTTTGTCTGTCTCTCTTTTTTGCTCCATAAGATTTTCTGTATCATTTGAAAGTACATTGTAGACATCTTCTAAAGATAAGGACAATCTCCTATGTATTCATAATACCTTATAAGTCACAAGAAAATAAGAAATAATTTAATATCTAATATTCAGGCCAGACTTAAATTTCCCCAATTGTCTCAAAAATATTTTTTGGAGCTTTTAAAAGTATTTTTGGAAACAGGATCCAATCTGGGATCATACAGTGCCTTTGGTTGTTATTTCTCTTAGACCCTTCAACCTGGAATAATCAGACCTGACATCCCTCCTTCCCCCACAACATTTATCCCCCCTGATATTTTATATAATGGTGAGTCCAGGCTAGTTGTCTTACGGAATGTTCCTCATTTTGAGTTTCTCTTGATTATTTTCACTTGCTATAATTTAACTCATCCCTCTATCCCTTTATTTATTTATTTTTTTTGTACATTGAAAACTGTCTAAAGGCTTAATTAGATTCAGGTGAAACACTTTTGGCAAGAATACATGATAGGTGATATGTATTTCCTGTTCCATCACATCGGGGGCACAGAGTTTCAGCTTGTCCCATTATTAGTGGTGCTAATTTGGATTGTCAGGTTTGTCACTGCCAGATCAGAGCAGCACCAAAGTTAAAAATACGGTACAGCCCTGGCCAGTGTGGCTCAGTTGGTTGGAGGTCGTCCTGAGCACCAAAGTTTGCTGGTTTGACTCCTGGTCAGGGCACATGGCCGGATTTGGGGCTTGTTTCCTGAGGGGGCATGCAGGAGGCAGCTGGCTGATGCTTCACTCTCACATCCATGCTTCTCTCTTTCCCTCCCTCTCCCTTCCTCTCTCTCTAAAAATCAATACAAAGATATATATTTTAAACATGGTACAAAGAATTCCCATCTAGCCTTCACTTAGATTCCCCCAAATGCTGCTATTTTAAAATAATTTGCTCTATCATCATCTCATGTTCTCTCTCTCTCTCTTTCTCACCAGTATCTGCATATATTCCAGTGTGTGTTTCCTAAATGCAAGGTCATTCTTTTCTATAACCACATTATAATGATCACAAATCAGAAACTCAACACTAATACAGTATTACTCTCTCATCTAAAACCCTCGTCATTTTGCCAAATTACTAATTAGTACCCATCAGAGCAGCGGCATGTCTCCTCTGGTCTAGAATGTCATCTTGACACACACACTGAGTTTAGTCATGTCTCTGTAGTCTCCCTTCATCTGAAACCGTTCTGCTGTATTGCTTTCGGGAACACGGCCTTGGCATTTGTGAAAAGTACTATTCAATTGTTTTGTAGAATGCCCTTCAATTTGGCTTTCTCTAGCATTTCTTCATTACTATGTTCAGGTTATGCATTTTTGACAGGAAACAGCACAGAAGATAGTTGTGTGCCCTTATCAGCGCCTCAGATCAGGAGGTGTGGAGCATCTACTTTTCCCATCATTGGCGATGTTATCTTTCGTTCCTCGGTTAAGGTGGATTCTGTCAGCTTTCTTCAGTCTGACAGTGTTGTGGCCAGAGGTCTATGCTAATTTTCTTTCCTGGAAATGGGTGTTGATGCCACTCTTTCCAGTGAATTCTTTTTAATTAATAAGTATCTTCGGGGAAAATACTGGAGCCCTAGTTCTTTTGAAACTGTCACCTACAAGTTTTAGCATGTATTGATAGTTTTTTTGCTGTAATTATTACTAGGGTGGCTATTAAATGCTGACTTTCTAATTTATTTTTTCCTTTTAAAGTTTTCTTATATCTTGCACTTTATGTAAACACTTTTCTCTTTTTTTTAAAAAAAAATTTTTTTCCTTTATTGATTTTAGAGAGAGAGGAAGGGAGAGGGAGAGGGAGAGAGAGAGAACATCTATAGGCCACCTCCTGCATGCCCCGCACTGGGGTTCAGGCCCTGGGCATGTGTCCTGACCGGGAATCGAACCGGCGACCTCTTGGTGCATGGGTCGACGCTCAACTGCTGAGCCACACCGGCCGGACTACTTTTCTCTTTTTATTGTAATGTGAAAATACTCAAAATGTTATTTTCATAAGAAGTAAACTTCTATAAAAAGTAATGTCAAAATTTATGCTTTATTGACTTATTTTAATATATCTCCCTGTACTATAAGCTTAGTGAGGGTGGGCATTTGGGTTTTATCCACTATTTGATCTTCAACAGCTCGGGACATACAGTAGGTGCTCAAAAAATATTTTAAAATATATTTTGTAGTTAAGGAAATGGAGGCTTAAGGAGAGAAAGTAACTCTAAAAAATGGCAGAGCCAGGATCCCAGCCAAGTTAGAATACTTTCATTCACCTCATCGTTGCAACAAACAGGTAATGTTACTTTTCACAAGGCTCCTGGTTTGAGGAAGTCCTTACATTGTGTTGTGTTTGAAAATGACATTCTGATGCTCACAGACTACAGCAGGAATACAAGTTAATGAGACAGAATCAATGGTAGAACTGCATGACCAAGTCTTCTCCATCATGCCAAGAAAATATGAAAACAAGACAGTCATACATAATCCGGTCATGGATTATCCCCATTGTGTCCCATGACGTCGGCAAAGCTGCTGAGACAGGAGGCTGCCCCTAAGACAGACACTTCAGAGCAGGGGACGGCTTCCTGAGCACTAGCCGTGACAATGGAGACACACACTCATGAGCACAACACATTCCTGACTTCTTTGTCAGTGTCGTCGATGCATCGCTGTGATCTGAGGCAGGAGAAACGAGAGCTGAAGAAATTGGGGGACTCTATAGAGCCTGTCTATAGCACGTACCAGCAGTGTGCTCTCAGTTGAAACGGTTTCAGCTTAAATGATGGTATGACCTCAGGGGGAAGTCCTTGCTTATATTCACTTAATTTATATTGGGAAGGGCATACCTCACCGATCGATCTTCTCTATATGACCAAGTTCTGGGACAAGAAACACAATTGTTGACTAAGGAACGGATCTCAAGTGCATGTGACAGCCCATTTGCCCTCTTGGACACCTTGGTTCCCTATCTCCCGTCAGTTTTAATGGGATTGAAAAATAAATTTGGGACACAAGGAAGGTCTTTAAATTCATGATCTTTAGCTATAATATAGTACTTTGGGTAGTGATAAAAATGCATTAAATTTATACATTTTTTTAATGCCTCCAACCATAGAGCAGTGATTGGCCAAATTATAATTTATCTTTACTGCTATTAGGAAATAAAAAATCAACTCATAGAAGAATTTATTGTGAATAAATTAATCTTATAGATCACTAAAACCTCCCTGTCACTGACACAATATTTTTTTATGTTAAATACTCTTGATGGAAACTTTTTTCCAAACTGTGTTTTATTACTTAGTTCAGGGGGTACACAGAATAATTTGGGTTGGCAATATTAGGACAGACACAGTTTATAAGTCTTTTTTTTTTTTTTTTTTTTAACATAGGCAGATCCAATGTTTGTTCTTTCAAACTTTGTTAGTTGAGATATATACTCTGGAGAGGGCATGGTAGCTCCTCACCCTTTCCCCAACCCTGCCCTATGTATCTCTGCCATCTGGCTATACCTGAGTTATATCCTTTTGTAATAAACCAGTGATTTAGTAAGTAAAAAACAAAAAGATATATAGTCTGGAAATATGGGCTCATGGGCTTCAAAGTCAAAGTTGTAGTTAGCCTCCCTTAATAAGCATTTGCTTGCTGTGCAAGGCATTTGCGGTAGAACTTGGAGCTATTTGAAACAGACACCGCAAGCATAGGATTTCTATCCATTAGGACTTTTAAATTGCAAATGACAGAAAAATCCCATTCCACTGGCCCAAGCATAGAGGAAATCGATTTCCTCACACACTTGGGAAGACCAGGGGTAAACAAGGCTTTCGACAAGACTGAATGTAGAGCTCAACCATATTGGAAATCAGTTTCTCCCTGTCCTTCCTCTGCTTTCCTCTATGTCAATTTCCGTCTCAGTCTTTCCCTCATAGTGACAAAATGGCTGCCAGTGGCTCCCAGCTTACACCCACAAAAGTTCTGAATCTTGAGAAAACGAATCCTCTTTCTCTACAATGAGCTTGAAGAAAAAGTCCTGGGCCTGGTGTTCACTGGCTTGCATTTGGTCACATTTTCATCCTGGAACAAATTCCTGTCGCCAGAGTAATATAATGTACTGATTAGCCAAGGCCCAGGTTACCTTCCCTTTCCTGGAAATGGGTGTTGATTCATCTCTTTCCAAACCGCATGGTACAAGAACGAGAGAGGAATTGATTCTCTCAAGAAACCAGGTCAATAAGAGAAAGGTGAGTGGAGGAGGGATGGCCGATGGACATTCAATGTCTGCATCAGGTTGAACCCAAATCCTCACACCAAAGGTCTGTTTGGTATAAAACTTCACAGTTTATGAAACACTCATACACAGTATCTCATTTAACCTTCAAAACAACTGCATGAGAGAGGTAGGAGGAATTCTTAGTTCCATTTTAAAGATGAAGGTTTGTCTGGGGCACATTAGCCTTCCTTCCCGCCTGCAGCAGCCCAGCTAAGCCACGATAAGATCTCTGACTGCCCTGGATGGTGTGGCTCAGTTGGTTGGGCACCATCCCATGCACCAAAAAGGTTGCTGGTTTGATTCCTAGTCAGGGCACATGGCCGGGTTGCGGGCTCAATCCCCAGTAGGGGGTATGCAGGCAGCAGCTGATTGATGTTTCCTGCTTTTGTTTCTCTCTCATCAGTGTTTCTCTCCCTCTCCCTTCCTCTCTCTGTAAAATCAATAAAAACATATTAAAAAAAAGATCTCCTCTGACCAAAGCCCTCCTTGTCTGCTGAAAGGCAGGGCTTAGAGCAAGGCTCTGCTTTGGCTCTATTTTGGTAACAGAGCGTTGCAATCATTGGCCTCCACACTGAGGCTGTACTTCTGGTTTTGGTTTTTGTAGCAACCACAATACCTCACAGAGGAATTGTTACTGGAATATGGGAAGAGGAAGAAATCCTCATTTGTGTTAAGTTTTATTGTTCCTGCATGAATTAAGAGCAACAAAACCATCTTCACTAAGTTAAGTAAATATGATGAATACCATACAGCCATTGAGTGATGAAGCAGAAGGAATCGTCAGAAATCTTAGAGCCCTTCTACTGCCATTCTGCAGAGGAGGTGACCGGCGACCACACAGTGGACCTAAGTGGCCCAATTCCACAGACCATGGTAGAGAGGTGGGGCTAGGACTAAAATTAGACTTTTCTGACTCTCAGCCATTGTTTTTTGCCCTATTCCATATTGCTTCTCTTATCAGACATGTCTTATTTATTTTTGTATTTGTAATTATTTATTATTATATTTGTAATGATATGCCCAATGAAAATAAAAACAAAACAAAAGAATGTGAACTATTTTGGGTCTTGAGTTTAGTCCCATCTCAACCTGCTACTCCCTAGGACATGCCTCAGCAACACTCAACAGACCACATTTTCAAGTCACTGCTCCCTTACTTTAGGGTAGCTTGTCAAATTTAGCAGGTAAAAATACAGAATGCCCATGTCAACTTGAATTTCAGATAAACAGTGAAATCAATAAACAATGCAAACAAAACAATAAGTTTGTCCCTGCAATATTTGGGACAGACTCATATTAAAAAATTATTTGTTTTGTATATGAAATTCAAATTGATCTGGGTGTCTTTTGTTTTATCTAGCAAATACTTTGAGGATGCACTAGAAGAACACGCCTTTGTTGGGAGAGGGAAACAGTTAATACATGTTGATTGATGAGTGTGTTCAATCCCAGGGAAAGAAAAGATTGGCTGGCTCAGGAAGACTCTCCTCTGGTCTCTCTCAAGCTTAAAGCTAGAGGACCAGAAGTGGGGTTAAGACACGATCTTCCAAAAAGAGGTGCAGGTAATAATCTGAGTCCAGTTAAACTGACTTAGGAAATGAACGTTCACCCATGGTGGGGGGTGGAGGGGTAGAGGTGGCTAGCTCTCCTTCTTCTGCTGTGATAATCGTATCTGAGGGTACCTGGTGTCTACAGAAGGTTGGCAAATACACCAGTCCATCTGCCCACCTGTAAGCTCACCTTGCCTTCCTACAATTGAAAGCCAAGCCACTTATATGGTTGTAAAGTTTTTAATTTAATTTTATTTTAACACGTTTTTGATTAAGAAAATTCCTTAGAATTAGAGACCCAAGACAAAAAAGGAAGAGATTAGGTGAAGAAACGGACATCTGAAGAATCCGATCTATGTGCCACATGGCTAGGCCAGCTGCTTGAAAGTTAAACCTGTCCTTTGCTTCCTCCCTTTCTTCCTTCTGCCACTCTTTCCCCCTCTTCCTCTTTCCTTCCCTTCTCTACTTCCCTTTCTCTCCTCTCCATAGGCAACCATTCAAATCTGTTTTTTGTATATCCTTTTATTTGCATGCCTTCTTGCAAAATGGCCACTGTATTTTTGTATGGATGCTTTTCAAATTGACATAAATACCACTGTTATACACATCATTCTTTTTACAATCACTCAGTAACATGTATCTGAAGAGCCATTTATGTCGCTATGCCTACGCTGGCAAGGCAATCGGTTGGGCACTTCTAATTGCTTGATTTTTAAAAAATCTACAGTATACTCCTTGAAGGCCAAACCTGTCTTATCTCCAAAGCCAAGTTCAGAGGTTGGCAGTTAAAAAGTACTTAAGCAATTTGTGTTGAGGATTGAAAATATGCTACGAATTATAGTGTTCAGTTAAATGTTGGTGAATGGAAAGGAATAAAATGTTAATGAAAGAAGTAGCCAAGTATTACAGATATTAAGGATTCACTTAGGAAGAATTTGTGTTGTCAAAATCTTTGATTCATTACTTATCTTTTCTAACTTCAGCTTAATACCAATGAGCCATAGTCATAAGTATGATTACTTTGGGACTTCTGTGTGTAGTGAAAAAGGTTTAAACTTAGTCTTATTTAAAGTATGATTTTAGGAAAACAAAAGTGATACACCCAGCATGTAAATTCCAACTTAACTGGCAACTGGGTAGGATTACCCTTAATGGAAATTGGTTAATAGTACTGCTCAGGTCCTACCAGTTCTTGTGAAATTCAAATCCCTGCTTTGAATGAAATTAAATGCAGAAAATTCCACCTTTGTTTCCCTCAAGTAGGGAACCTGAATGTTTGTGTGAGAAAAAGACATGGACTCTGGCAGGAACAACACAACAATCATTGACCTAATATAAAAAAATTTTGTTTCGCCTGGCCGGTGTGGCTCAGTGGTTGAGCGTCTACCCATGCACCAAGGGGTCGCCGGTTCGATTCCTGGTCAGGGCACATGTCCAGGTTGTGGGCCCAGTCCCCAGTGGGGGGCATGCAGGAGGCAGCCGATCGATGTTCTCTCTCATCGATGTTTCTCTCTCTCTCTCTCCTTTCCTCTCTCTAAAATCAGTCAAGAAAATATATAAAATAAATTTTAAAAAAATTTTGTTTCAAGGGAAAAAATATCAACCATATTAGTGGATTCATGTCTTGTTCTTTTGTTTCCATTTGCTGTTTATTGAGAGAGCCCCAAACATACATTTGGCTGGGGAACCACGTGGAGGTGTCATCTGTCACCATGTGAGCTGTGTTATGGAAGAAACAATGTGATGTAACTGAATGGGGCTCGATGGGACTTCTTAGAGACAGGGCCCGGAAGGCAATCACTCCCCCATTCCCTACCTGCCCCAGGAAGAGAGAAAATACTCAAGGGAACCTTAGCTTGTGCTCTGGGAACCAGAGGGCTGGCCGGGGGCTGTTGAGGCAGCTGGTATGAAGGGTCACCAGGGCAAGTTACCCTTGGGTTCCTGTACTTTCAGAAAGAAGCCCTCTTCCAAGAAGAAGATTGTTCTAAGTTCTTTCTCAACTTTACAGTATTGTGTAGTCACTGAAATCATGGACTTCTGAGCCAGACCACCCTGGTTTGCAGACCAGTTCTGCCATTTCCTGCTGAAGGGCCCTGCTCTTTTCAGTCATCCAAAGGCTTCTTTACAGCAGAACTTCTTAGGGTCTGTGATATTACTATTTAATATGGTCGTGACTACCGTGCATAACCAAGAGATTGTTAGAGTAATATAGGACATCCCCAAAATATTTCATCATGGAGTACTTTTTTTTTTCTTAGAGCATCTTATAGGGCTAACTTTCTGAGCCACACATTTGGGAAATGCTGCCATATGAGGATGTTCTAGATACTTATTTAAGTCATGACCGAGCAATAATTATTGATTGCTAGATTGACTGAGAAATCACTGGAGCTCAGGCACATTCTGAGCGCTTTACATGCATTACATTTATTTTTATACATCAGCCCTATAACATAGTACTGTTCCTATCCATATTTTGCAAATAGGAACACTGAGGCATGTAGAAGTTCATTAACTAGTCTAAGGTCCTGTAGCTCTCCTCGGCTATCTAATCTATGTAACCTAGATCTTGACTTCTTAGTTTCAGTGACTACATTTTTCATTTCCACACGTTCTATTTGGTTCATTTACATATCTATTCATTCTTTTCATTAGTGTCCCTTTCTTTCATTATAGTTTCCATTCCTTCTTTCATCTCTATGAGTATTTAAAGCATTTTTCTTTGTAGTGTCGGAATTTGCTTCGTAATTTCTGGTTCTTGGAGTGCAAATTATTGCATTTACTATGTCTACCAAACTACCCATCACGGTGGCTCATTTCCTTATGGAATTTTTAGATTTTTGCAGGTGACTTTATAACCAGATTACATGTTTGTTTTCTACAGCTGCTGCTTATCTCTAGAGCAACAGAGTTGTTGGATTTAGCAAATAAAAATACAGAATAACCAGTTAAATTCAACTTTCAGAAAAATAGCAACTTATATTTAGTATAAGTATGCCCCAAAATTGCAATTAAAAATTAACTTGAATTCAAATTTAACGGGGCCCACTGTACTTTCTCTGATAACTTTATCTGGGGAGTCCTCAGTACCCTGCTCTGTGGAAGTCTGTCTGTCGAGGGATTGCACACTTGAGTCCAGTTGAATCTACAGAGATTCATAAGCGTGAGACTAGTTTCTATACGCTTGCGCAGCTTGGGGTTTCTATACAATGTGGATCAGGTAAATTTGGATGCTGCGTGGTAGGACCAGACTTCCAGATTGGCCTGGGCCTGAGGGACTGTCTGAGACACAGAATTTTCAGTGCTAAAACCAGGAAAGTATGAGCAGTGGGGATGAGTTCATTATCCTATTGCCACACCCCTGGGTGATACGGATGTGCAGTCTCGATTTTTTGTAGAACCTTCCCCTCCTTCTTTTTCTTTTTCTAACTCCTGGGCATATAGCAAATTCCCTGGATATATCTCAGGGTTATTGCCTAAATTTTTCTAATTCTATTTTCATGAAAAGAACAGCTATTTGAGGGTCCCAAGTTAATGCAGGTGCCTCTCCACCTGGCCTTGTCCCCTGTCCCAATGTGGGTGTTAAATGTCCAACTCTTGGCCTTACGGCTTCTCTCTGGGTTTGATACTCATGGTGTGTCGAGGTGTCCACTGAACCTTACTGGCCAGACTTTGAGTTTTCCTTTTGTTTCTTGGGTCTTCTCTTGGATTTTGTTTTTCTTTGCCTTAAACTTGGCTGCGTATATTTTTTGCTGTTATAGTTAATAAGCTTGTTTAGCATTTCTAGTGAGAGATTGAATAGCATCTTGTGAGAGTGGCAAACATCTCTATAATAACTGTATTTCCTGTAACAAGAATCAATAAAAAAATAATATTATGAAGGGACTAATGACACTTAATTCTCTTCTGCTGATGTTGGGAATGAAAATGGTGCAACCTTTTGAGAAGATAACTTGATAAGAATTACCAAGAGCCTTAGAAATGTTTACGTGCCTTAATCTAGGAATCGATCCTAAGGAAATAATGCAAAATGCCAGAAAAGTTTCAAGCACAAATATATTTTTTATAATGTTATTTATGATAAACAACAATTAGAAACAACCTAAACATGCAAAATGTAGAATTAGAGTACTTTTATATCCTGGAATCTTATATAAAATTTTGATTACAAAAATTTTTACTGAAATGGAAAATTGTGTTTCCCTATTTTTACTGAGCATTATATGTGCCACAAACTGTGCTGAATACTTTATATTAATATGACGCCATAATTTATGAACTATATGCTACTATCTCTGTTTTACAGATGAGAAAACAGAGTCTCAGTGGTCAGAGAGTCCTAGTCTGCCTGACTCCACAATTTACTCCCCAACCCCCCACACTAGGACTTCACAATTGTATTTACACTTCAGAGTAAAAATAACAAGTGCACTAACTATTAATGGTGGCTGCCTCGGGGTTGTGAGATTGTGGAAGTTCTGGTTTCGTCTTTACCCTTGTCCAGAGTTCCTGTATTTTCTTCATTGACATGTTCTTAGTATCAGAAATGTTTTAAATTTTTAAAATGTATGTTGATACCATTCTTTTTCTTGCTAGAGAAGTTTCAGCTAATCACATTGGTTTTCTTTTTACATTTGTTTGGCATTAATTTTTTTAAAGTCTAACAATATGTAAAAAGACAACTCCTGCTCTGCCGGGTGGCTCGGGTGGCTGGGCACCTTCCCATACACCGAAGGTCCCGGGTTTGATCCCGGGTCGGGGCATGTACAGGGGGCAACCATTTGATATTTCTCTCTCACATTGATGTTTCTCTCTCTCTCTTTCTCCCTTTCTCTCTGAAATCAATACAAATATATCCTTGGGTGAGGATTAAAAATAAAGAGATAACTCCCATCTAAAGCACTTTTATAACTCAAAGGGTTTTTTTTTGTTTTGTTTTGTAATTAGGTAAAAGCCATCGTTTTTTAGTGTACAGTTCTACTGGTTTTGACAACTTGTAGTTATAGTATGTAACAACCACTGTAATCAAGATCTAGTGACGCTCCACCCCCTCCCCTTAAATTCTCTTTTGCCCTTTTGGGGTCAAATCCTCTCTGACCTCCAGCCTCTGGTTACCACTGATTTATTTTGTGTCCCTACAACTTTTCCTTTTCCATATTGTCATATAGATGGGATCATAGAGTATTGGAACCTGTTGCCTTTTGAGTCAGGTTTCTTTCGTTTAGAATAATGCATTTGTGATTCATCTATATTGTTGGATATGTCAGTAATTTTTTTTCCTGAAAAGTATTTCATTTATGGATGTACCACAGTTTACTTGTCTAGTCATCAGCCTAAGGACATTTAGGTTGTTTACAGTTTTTGAAAGATTATAAATAAATTGCTGTAAGCATTCATGTTTAGGTTTTTGCGTGAACACAGTTTTCATTTATCTTGGATAAATACCAAGGAGTGGGATTACTGGGTCATATGGCAACTGTATGTTTAATTTTGTAAGAAATTGCCAAATTGTTTTCTGGAGTGGTTGTACCAAATTTACACCCCCACCAGCAAAGTATGAGGTTTCCTGTTGTTTGCATTTGTATCAGCACTTCCTGCAGTTGGTATTGTCTCGTGTTTTATTTATTTTTATTTCTTTTTTTTTGGCCGTGCTGTGTAGTGCTGTCTCATTGTGATTTTAACTTTCATTTTTAAAAAATGATATTGAGTGTCTTTTAACTTTTTTTTATTTCTTTTTTGTATTTCTTAATGTATTTATTTTACATTTTAAAAAATTGAATTACGTATTTCTTATTGTTGAATTTTAAGTTTTTAAAAAATATTTGAGATACAAATCTTTTATCAGATGTGTGTTTCATAAATATTTTCTCTCAGTCTGTGGCATCTTTTGAAGAACAGAAGTTTTTAATTTTAATGGAGTCCAATTTGTCAACCTTTTCTTTTGTGGGTTATGTTGTGTTATTGTATATAATTTATCTTTGCCTAACCAGAGGCCACAAAGATTTTGTCCTATGTTTCTTCCAGAATTTTTATAGTTTCAGATTTTACTTTTAGTTCTGTGATTCATATTGAGTTAACTTTTTGTATGTTGTGCATAGAATGAGTTCTGGTTTACTTTTTGCATATGAGTGTCCAACTAGTTCTTTTCCTGCACTATTTGTTGGAAAGGTGCTTTTCACCTTTGCTGAAAATCAAACGTGTGAGTCCACTTCTGGATTCTATTTCTCCCCCACTGATCTGTGTGCCTGTTTTTTTTGCCCTTACCACACTGCCATGATTTCTATAGCTTTATGTAAGTCTTCTAATCAGACAACCTGAGTTCTCCAACATTGTCCTTTTTTTCCAAGTTGTTTTGGTTATTCTTGTTTCTTTGCTTTTCATACAAATTTTAAAATTGCTTGTTGATTCTAAAATTGTGACAGCTTTGAATCTGTAGATCAGTTTGAGTAACCTGTCATCCTAACGGTACAGAGTCTTCCAAAATGGGAGCAAAGATCTCCGTTCACTTAGCCCTTCCCTGGACTTTTAAAAAATCTGCATCTTGTTGTTTTCCATATATAGATATTACATATATTTTGTTAGGTTTATTCTTCAATATTTTATGTTTTCTGATGCTACTTAAAACACTGTTGTTCTAATGTATAGTTGTTCAATGCTAGTATATAGAAATACCATTGATTTTCATTATATTAACCTTGTATTTTGCAACCGTACTAAACTCACTTATTAATTCTAGTAACTTTTTAAAAGATTCCTTGGGACTTTTTACATAGACAATCATTGTTGTCTGTGAACAGAGGCAATTTTATTTCTTTCTTTTTCATCTTTATTCCTTTTATGTCTTTTTCTTTCTTTATTGCACTGGCTGGGACCTCTAATACAATGCTGCATAAGTGCAGGAACAGTAAACCAGAAAGTGAATTTTATGTAGTTATAGCATTTTAAAACAATTAAAATTAGAGGAAAATTCATCTTGTGTCAGGTGTGTGTGTTGGATGACCAGATGTTTCTGGTTTGCTCAGGATTTCCAAGTTTTGTCAATGAAAGGCTTATGTTCTGAGAACTATCTCTGACTCAGTCAGATCTGGGTGGTTAGTCATCCTAGTGTGTGTGTTGTTGCGTGTGTTTGTGGCAGTGCACATGTGTGTGCGAGTGTGTGTGTATGTGTGTGGGGGGTGTTCGCAGGTGGAGAATAGGGGATAAAGTGACTTAATTCTCTTCCTAGACCGACCTTTAAATTACAGGGTTACTTGTAGCTATTAACACTTTCTTTTAATCTAAGAAATATGTATATTTATAAGAAGAGGAGAAAGCTGGGGAAAACAAAGAAGCAAAGGCTTTAACTCTCATCCAGTTGGTTTGAACACTAACAAAGAATTCTAATTAGACAGAAACAAATATTATCTATGCGTGTGTGTTCTCAAATGAACACCGTTTAATTGAGAGTGAGATTAGTGTAGAAGATTTAGAAAAAAATCCTCTCTGGCTGTACCTTCTATTTCATAACTATGCAAGCTCTGCTTTTGCAATTTGGTGAAAATGCATTTTTATCTTTATGATTTCTGAGCAAGTAGTCACAAGAGGAAAATTCATGTATGGCTCATGCCAGAAAGAAAGAAAGAAAAAAAGACTAATCTTGTAAACGTTTCCAATTTAGAATATTGTACAAATCTATCATATGTCCAAGGGAATAAAATTCATGATTATTCATCCTAATATATACTTTAGTACCTAGTCACATGCAAAATAAATAAATAAATAAGAAGTAGTTTTGGCATAATCTTCCGCGGTAATCCTTAGGACGCTCATGAAAACCATACCCAAGTAGGGTTCTGAGTCATTCAGCTTTTGAATATGATTTGTGGAGTGGAGTTAAAATAAATCTGAAATGAAGAAGCCCTTAGTTATACTGACTAAAAGTATTATCATCATAATTCATCTTTTTTGGTTCTGGTTGTCTTTGCATGAGTCACGGGCAGTCGTGTGAGCATCCAAAGAGAGTAGACACAAAGGGCCGAGCAAGAGTCCTGTAATCCGCCCAGTTCTCCTGAGTCTGAAAAGCAGACACATCCATTTTCTAGTTTCTCTAAGAGACCATTAACCCTTTCCTTCTTCACACTATTCGGCCGGTTCTTTCCTGCCTCCTCTTCCCCAGGCCAGGGACCTGCTCTCCACATCGACGTCACAGAGCTCAGCGCTCGTTTGACTCGTGTGCCCTTGGAGACATGTCAGCGATGCTGTGAATGCTGTTTTTTCAATGACCGAGGTACATCTGACATGTACTCTATACTTATGGTTGGTTTGGAGAAATGAATTGGGAGTTGTCCAGGTGTTCCCGTTCTTTTGAAATATTTAGCTTTTCTTGACTTCAGCTTTGACATTCAGGAGCGCCTGCCATGAGCCAGAAATCACACGATACCACATCGCTTCATAATTTGCAGGAATTCAAAGAACTCTCTTTTCCTTCCCTGACATCCTTCCCTCCCTCTTCCCTTCCCTTCTTTCTTCTTCCTCCCTCCCTGTTGAATATAATGCACACAGAGAAAGCCTAACAGGGCTGGGGACAAGCTGCAACCGAGGTACGTGCCCTTAGCAGGAACCGAACCCGGGTCCCTCTGGTCCGCGGGCCGACGCTCTAACCGCTGAGCCAAACCGGCCAGAGCGCACCTCTGTGCCTTTTAACACAGAGTTTAAAGAACAGTGAACTACATCAATTTTATTTTCACAGTGTGCCCTGCTTCTTTCATATCACTCTTCTTCTTACAGCGTCAGTTCTGGTTAAGGACCCAGACGAAAACCACGAACTGTCTTCGATGTTCTCCCTTCGATTCCCCTTCCACCCAAAAGTGACCATTTCCCGTCCATCCTTTTCTTACCTCATTTCTACAGTCTGGCCTCTCCTCTCTGTCCACGTACCTTCACCCGAATTCAGGGTTTCTTTTCTCTCCTGGACCAGAGCAATAACCACTGAATTAATCTCCCTGTCTATTAATTTCCTAGGGCTCTCATTAAAAACTTACCACAAACTTTGGGATGTCAAACAACAGGACTTTTTTCTCCCACAGTTCAGGAGGCCAAAGTCTGCGATCAAGGTGGCTGCAGGGCCGGTTCCTCGTGGAGACCAAGGGAGATCTGTCCCTAGCTTGCACTGTGGCCAGCAGTCCTGGGCCTTCCTTGACCTGCAGGTTCATCACTTTAATTTCTGCCTCCGCCTTCCTGTCACCTCTTTCTTTGCGTCCTCGCTGTCTTATGAGGAGCTTCTTCTTGGACTTAGGGACCACCTTCATCCAGTATGATCTCATCTGTCCTTCCCTTAATGACATCAGCCAAGACCTTATTTCCAAACAAGGCCACATTCTGAGGTTCCTGGTGGACAGGAATATTTGGTGGGCACTCGTCAACCCACTACCCGCTACAACTCATACCCCTTTCCTCATGATCTTTACTCCACACAGCACAGGGGAATTTTCTTAAACACAGATTTCCTCATGCCATGTCCCCTCCTGAAACTCTTCCGTGACCCTGAATTGCCTACCAGCCAAAGAGCAAGGCTTTAACCTGGAAATCAAGGATCTTTGTGATCTGGATGCAAACCTCCTTTAAAGCCTTCTTTCTTTCCACTCCCTCCCAATTTCAAGCATCAGACTCTCTTGCCACACGGGAACCCTGTCTTATGGGCCTTGGCTCCTGGTAATCCGCCTGCTTGACTCTCTCCCATACCCCCCTTCATCTTGCACAGGCCTGTCCCACTCATCCTCCAGGCCCAGCTCAAATGTCACCTCCTGGATTAAGTCACCCAAGCTTTCCTTCCTGGTCCACTCCCTGACCCAGCATTTTATGCAACTCCACTCCAGTGTGTGTCACTGCAGACATTACAGTGAGATTACTCATTTGTTATAGGATGAGTTTTAAGGGAAAAGGTTGTTTCCTGATTCTTCTCTGCAGTTCCACTGAGGGGAACCTCGGCTGGCAGGTAGGAGTGTCTGTAGCACAGTGATCGAGTGCTTGGGCTCCAGACTGGGACTGTCTGCACTGAGTTTCTGCCCCCCTGCTGTGTGGCTTTGACAAGCTACTTAGTTAAGTTGCCATTTTTCTTCTGTATAAAATGGGTAAAAAAAAGTAATGCCCACCCAACAGGGTTGTTATGAAGATTGAATGAGTTATTCTATGCTTAGCGCAATCTTCCATATATAAATATTCAACAAATGCTATCTCTTATTACATGATAAGAGTTGCTCAGTTTGCTTTCACCGAAGGAAGAGGAGGTGAGTGGAGGGGTTGATGCAGGGAGGGTGGGGATGAATAGAGGACTAAATACACAAGGGCTGACTTCCTCTTTTCTGATTTTCTTGTTTCTGTTGGTCCTTACAGCTTTTTCTCATTTTTGCCAGCCTTCACGTCTCAGGCACCTCCTCCTTCCCTGGCCACTCACACCCGCCTGTCTATGCACCCGTGAATTAATCCAAACGTGCATCCATTTACTTATTCTCTCCACAAATATGTGATGGCTGACTATACATTCTTAGAAACATCTTAGTCTTTCAGTTGGAAATTAAAGGGTCAATATGCATTTATGTATCTCTTAATTTAATAAATATCGGTTAAACTGGACATCTGTCACTGTTCTAGGCTCCGAGACTACCCAGGTGAGTAGGAGCAGCACTGTGATCTTCGTCACTCAGGACCTTTAGTCCATCAGACAGGACGCGCTTGATCAAAATAGAAGGCACGGCAGTGACCAGGTACAAATGAAGAGCTGTCAGAATCTGGGGTGGAAGGTCTACGCAGAGATGTTCTTCATGTGGGAATATCGGGAAAGGTTCATGGGAGAAGGAGGCATCCGACGTTTATTTGTTCATCTCATGAAGTTTAAAGTAGGTGTTTCTGGTCAGCCAGAGGCTCTCTGCTGGCACACATTCAGGGACATAGGCCCCTTGCATCTTTTGACTCCACCCCCTTCATCACAGGACTTCTCAGATGGCCCTGCTGTCTGCTTCAGGCTGGCAGAGAGGATGACAGGTGAGAGATTTTGGAGGGTGAGATCTGAAAGTGGCACCCATCACTTCCACTGACACTGCACCATCTAGACTCCATTCTCATGCCCATGCCTAACTGCAAGGAAGGCCAGGGATGGTCTTCTCACTGTGCGCCCAGAACAAAGGGATGGTGACATTGCACCATCTAGACCCCATTCTCATGCCCATGCCTAACTGCAAGGAAGGCCAGGGATGGTCCTCTCACTGTGTGCCCAGAACAAAGGGATGGCGGGGTGAACAGCCAGCCAGTCTCTGAATGCAGGAAGCATTTAGAACGGCCTGTGTGTGCTATGAGAGAACACACATAATAGTTTAAAGGAGCCAGCCCCTTGACAACCAGGAGTTGTTGTCATCAGGAGAATGCTGCTGCAGAAACACCCATGAGGAACAGAAAATACGAGGTTACTCTGAGGCCAGCACCAGTGTGAAAGGGATAATTAACGCTGTGTACCAGTTCTGGGCAAGCGTATTTTCCAAAGGAGAACAAAACAAGTTCCCTTTCTGTTTCCATGAAGCTTTTGTACAAACCATTCTTCTGAGCAACCACCTCACTTAACTAATGTCTGCTGGACGCCACCACCTCGGCATCTCATAGACATCTCCATCTCAGAACATCCAAGGTCGAACGCATTATCCTTTCTGTCTATTGCCCCCTATACGTAGAATTCTTAACTTCATTTATCAAAACAAGGGTAAGAAAAACCGAGTTTATAAAACCCAGCTATGGATTTGAAAAACCTTTCCTTGAATGAGCATATGCACATTGTCAGTGAACAGCTCAATGACTCCACAAACGAAACACACCCGTATCATCGACTCTCAGGTCCAAAGAGAGCATCTGACTAGCGCTCTGGAAGCCACCTGGGGCCTGACTGCCAGTCACTGTTCACCACCCCACCCCAAGCCCCCAGCCACTATCCTGACTCCTAGCAGCAGAGATTAAGTTGGCCTGTCTTTATACTTCCTGTAAATGGGATCGTGCTCTTCTTTTAGTCTGACTTCTTTTGCTTCATGTTATGCTTGTGAGATTTATTCATATTATTTTGTATAATTGCAGATCATTAATTTACTATCCGTTATATAACTGATGGGTACTTGGGTAATTTTCTGCTTTAGGCTTTGCTAATAATACTGCAGTGTACGCTCTAGTACATGCCTTTTGGTGTGTATACCACATATGTACTTTTCTTTTGGGGGTATCCCTAGAATGAAATTGCTGGTCACAAAGTATTGGGCAATATTTTTTTAATCTTTAGAACCAGTTATAATTTTATGTACTTCTTTGCATTCTCTTCATTATCTGGGCTCCCCAAATCTAAAGCTCCTGATTGGGGCAAGGAAGGCTGAAGAGGAGGTGCCCTCACATCCCCCTTGCATTGCTTCATGACCAAGAAATGGAGGGGGAGAAGGTACCTGACCTAGCCAATGGCAGTGAGGCCTTGGTGAGGGCTGGGCTGTACCAAACTCTTTTAAAGAACTGGAAACCCTTTTAAAGCATCCATCCATAGGTTTTCCATTGTTGTAGTATCTATAGAAGTAAAATCTGTATGTCTTTTCCTTGGATGCCCACGGAAGGCATGACTAGGTTGGGCAGTAGTCAAAGAGAAAGGCTGGCAGGAGCCCCAGCAGGAAAGGGTGCCAGGAGAGTTCAAGTGTTCCCCTCTCTGCTCCACCGTGTCACCCAGGCCGGGAAGCTGGTCATCAGTCATCTCTTTCTTTGCTTTACTTTCACATCTAATCAGTCATTAAGTTTCATCTATTCTGCCATCATTGTCTCTCAACTCCACTCTTTTTTTCTCCATCCTCCTGCCATAGTTCAGTCCAACATCATCTGCGTCCCTCTCTATATCACCAATGTCTCAACTGTCCTTCTTGCTCTGTTCTTCACCTCCTCTCACATACCTTTCCTCCACCCCTCACTTCTCATCTGCCAGCAAGGGGTTCTAAACTCGAAAGCTGGTTGAGATATCAGTTTATTCTCCAACCAGAACCCTTCATGAATTCCCATGGCCTTCAGTATAAAGGACAGACTCCCTGTTTGGATAAACCTGAGACGGTAAAGGAGCAAGGATGCCTGCAGTTTGATTTCCGTCTGTACCTCATGTCTTACCACTGAACCCTAACCCTCCACAGGACCCTGGCTGCACCGCACATCTTGCGGTTCTGGGGAATGTCATACTATCAGTTTGCACACACAGCCCCCCCTTCCTTACCCTGCCTTCCTCTACTGTCTCCTTTCCTCTTCAAGCATAACATAAGATGTCAGGTGACTTCCAGCCAACCTCGGACTCCCTCAAAGTCGGGACGGGGTCCTTCCTCTCGGCTCCAGCACACCTTGTGCTTTCCTTAGTAACAACATATGGCAATCATCTGCCTGTCTGTTTCTCTCCTAGTAATTCTCAACTTTGGCTCCATTTTGGGCTTCACCCCAGTGATTATAATTTAATAGTTAGCAGTGGGGCCCATCAGTACACATTGTTTTTCAACCCTCACCCGAGGATATTTTTTCTATTTATCATCAGATAGAGTGGGAGGCAGGGAGAGAGAGAAACATCGATGTGAGAGAGACACATCGACTGGCTGCCTCCCACACGACCCAACCAGGGCCGGGGATGAATCGCAACCGAGGTAGGGGATTGAACCCACAACTCATTGGTCCGCGGGCTGACGTTCTAACCACTGAGCCAGACTGGCCAGGGCCCGTCAGGACTCTTTTAAAGCCCTAGAAAATTTTACTGTGCATCCAGGGTTGAGCAACACTACCCCAGACTGTTCAGATCCTCTGATCTTGGAACCCTTCTAAACTAACAGTGTGTCTCCTCAGGGCCTGGCTCAGAGTGAGCTCTCCAGGTCCTCAGTCAATATTTGTTGAGTAAATGAGTACAGATCATGAAAGAGGAAGTTTGCTGGGGCCTAGTTAGAGGTTCAGGAAGGGGAGGGATTATTCCAGCCTGTGGCTGAGACCAGGCTGAGCCCTGGAGTGCTCGTCCCTGCATAGCTTGGCCAGGCTTAGGGTGCTGGAAGCGTGCCAATCCCTTACCTGGGAGATGTTTAATCTCGGGATGTTTCATCTCCATTTGCACATTTCAACCTCACTGGTCCATCAGTCACAAACGTTCTATGCATGACTGAATCTGTGGAAAGAGTGGGAGCTCCCTAGCTCTGTAATTTATGGTGTAATACAATAATTAATAGAATAGACAGAGTTTATTTAAGTGGGAGGGCAGGGGATCATGGCTGGTAAAATTATTTTTTATGGCTCTTCTTTCATCTTCCAGAGCTGCGTTTAGTGGAAGACATTCCTGTCATTCAGAGGGAAGCCATTAAAGTAGCTTATCTCCCCCACCCTGTGTACACTAGAAATAAAAAAATGCAACTGATAAAGTACTAGCCGTACTCACAGTGAAGGCTGTAGTTCCGAACTCATGTTGGTCTCCGTTATGTCTTTAAAGCATGTACCCTGTTGGCTCAGTTTTCGTACTTTGTACACAGCAAATACTGAAACTCTTTTTGAATTCAGGGGAGAAAGAATAGATGTATGTTTTCAATGCATGCATTGACTTTAGTGTGTTATTTTTCTGTTTTTCTCTCCCCCCACCAGTGTGATGAACACGTCCTATTTTCCATTTAGAACTGTGTTCTGTTTCATACTTGAATGACTAGAGGGAAACCTTCACCTGAATCCGAGGTGAAATGCAGACCTTCCACTGGAGACACCTTGTTTCGAGTTCCGTCTCTGTGTTGGTTCTGTATTCTGCCGTGGAACCTGGGTCCTGGGGCCAAGATTCTTGGAACTCTATAACCAGGAAATTCATCCAGACACAGGCTGTCATTTCAGAAAACAACAAAGGAAGTGTAGAGATTTACACTCTTTTTGACCTTAAGTAGATCTTTCCTCATAAATACTGCACAAACACAGGGCAGCGGCGTCATGGGTGGGTTCCCGAGTCCTGGTTCTGGGCTTTCGTTCCTGATGCAGCTGCCTGAGAACGGGCCCCTGAGCCTCGTCCTGCATCTGCTGAGCCTCGTCCTGCATCTCCTGAGCCGCGTCCTGCATCTCCTGAGCCTCGTCCCTGCATCTCCTGAGCCTCGTCCTGCATCTCCTGAGCCTCGTCCTGCATGTCCTGAGCCTCGTCCCTGCATCTCCTGAGCCTCGTCCTGCATCTCCTGAGCCTCGTCCTGCATCTCCTGAGCCTCGTCCTGCATCTCCTGAGCCTCGTCCCTGCATGTCCTGAGCCTCGTCCTGCATCTCCTGAGCCTCGTCCCTGCATCTCCTGAGCCTCGTCCTGCATCTCCTGAGCCTCGTCCTGCATCTCCTGAGCCTCGTCCTGCATCTCCTGAGCCTCGTCCCTGCATCTCCTGAGCCTCGTCCTGCATCTCCTGAGCCGCGTCCTGCATCTCCTGAGCCTCGTCCCTGCATGTCCTGAGCCTCGTCCTGCATCTCCTGAGCCTTGTCCTGCATGTCCTGAGCCTCGTCCCTGCATCTCCTGAGCCTCGTCCTGCATCTCCTGAGCCTCGTCCTGCATCTGCTGAGCCTCGTCCTGCATCTCCTGAGCCGCGTCCTGCATCTCCTGAGCCTCGTCCCTGCATCTCCTGAGCCTCGTCCTGCATCTCCTGAGCCTTGTCCTGCATGTCCTGAGCCTCGTCCCTGCATCTCCTGAGCCTCGTCCTGCATCTCCTGAGCCTCGTCCTGCATCTCCTGAGCCTCGTCCTGCATCTCCTGAGCCTCGTCCCTGCATCTCCTGAGCCTCGTCCTGCATCTCCTGAGCCTCGTCCTGCATCTCCTGAGCCTCGTCCTGCATCTCCTGAGCCTCGTCCCTGCATCTCCTGAGCCTCGTCCTGCATCTCCTGAGCCGCGTCCTGCATCTCCTGAGCCTCGTCCCTGCATGTCCTGAGCCTCGTCCTGCATCTCCTGAGCCTTGTCCTGCATGTCCTGAGCCTCGTCCCTGCATCTCCTGAGCCTCGTCCTGCATCTCCTGAGCCTCGTCCTGCATCTGCTGAGCCTCGTCCTGCATCTCCTGAGCCGCGTCCTGCATCTCCTGAGCCTCGTCCCTGCATCTCCTGAGCCTCGTCCTGCATCTCCTGAGCCTTGTCCTGCATGTCCTGAGCCTCGTCCCTGCATCTCCTGAGCCTCGTCCTGCATCTCCTGAGCCTCGTCCTGCATCTCCTGAGCCTCGTCCTGCATCTCCTGAGCCTCGTCCCTGCATCTCCTGAGCCTCGTCCTGCATCTCCTGAGCCTCGTCCTGCATCTCCTGAGCCTCGTCCTGCATCTCCTGAGCCTCGTCCCTGCATCTCCTGAGCCTCGTCCTGCATCTCCTGAGCCGCGTCCTGCATCTCCTGAGCCTCGTCCCTGCATGTCCTGAGCCTCGTCCTGCATCTCCTGAGCCTTGTCCTGCATGTCCTGAGCCTCGTCCCTGCATCTCCTGAGCCTCGTCCTGCATCTCCTGAGCCTCGTCCTGCATCTCCTGAGCCTCGTCCTGCATCTCCTGAGCCTCGTCCCTGCATCTCCTGAGCCTCGTCCTGCATCTCCTGAGCCTCGTCCTGCATCTCCTGAGCCTCGTCCTGCATCTCCTGAGCCTCGTCCCTGCATCTCCTGAGCCTCGTCCCTGCATCTCCTGAGCGTCGTCCCTGCATCTCCTGAGCCTCGTCCTGCATGTCCTGAGCCTCGTCCTGCATCTGCTGAGCCTCGTCCTGCATCTCCTGAGCCGCGTCATGCATCTCCTGAGCCTCGTCCCTGCATCTCCTGAGCCTCGTCCTGCATCTCCTGAGCCTCGTCCCTGCATCTCCTGAGCCTCGTCCTGCATCTCCTGAGGCTCGTCCTGCATCTCCTGAGCCTCGTCCCTGCATCTCCTGAGCCTCGTCCCTGCATCTCCTGAGCTGCGTCCTGCATCTCCTGAGCCTCGTCCTGCATCTCCTGAGCCGCGTCCCTGCATCTCCTGAGCCTCGTCCCTGCATCTCCTGAGCTGCGTCCTGCATCTCCTGAGCCTCGTCCTGCATCTCCTGAGCCTCGTCCTGCATCTCCTGAGTCGCTGGTCCGCTCACCTCCTGTCTCAGTCCCTCTGCTTAACTCTCCGTACCGCTTCCAGAGCCAGCCTCAAAATATACGATCTTGCCCTGCTTCCCTAAATTTAAACACCTTTAAGTCTCACTCACTGCTCACAAAATAACTATTCAACCTCTTCCTCTAACATTCCAGGCCCACAGATATCAGGCGCCAGTATTCCTCTCCTGGGAAGTAAACACCCTAGCTTTATTTTGAAGTTGAACTTGAGGCCTGGGAAGTGAAGAGACTCCTTCGGGGTCACACAGATGGCCACGGAGCTGAGGGTCAGCCCTCCAATCCCTGGACACCTGTTCTTCCCACCAGAGAATGTTGTCTTCATACCGCACCTCTGCCAGTCCCTGTTGAATGAGGTTATGATGGCGATTACTTCTGTGGAGTGGGGGCATGCTGTACACCCCCACAATGGCCGGTACCAGCTTCGTCTCCCGGTATCCATGCCCGAGGCAGTCCTCTGGGCGGGCCTGGGGAAGCCGATAGGATATTTCTGGATGTGATGGTGTGTCACTTTCCAGGCCAGGAAAACTTGCCCTGGGGAAGTCAGCTTCCATCTGTTGAGGCCACTCAAGCAGCAATGTGGAGAGGCCACGTGGCCAGCTGCTGAGGCCTCCTGCCGAGAGCCAGGAAGGAACGGACACACCGAGTCCACAGCCGTGTGAGTGAGTCCCGCTGGGCGTGGCCCCTCCAGCGGCAGCCACGCCTCAGGTGACTGCAGTGTGGACGAAGTCGTGACTGCAGCCTGAGCTCACTGCCCAGCTGCGCTGCTCCTGACTCCTGACCCACGGCACCTGGGAGATAATGAATGCTCGTGGTTCCAAGCCCTAAGTGTTGGGGTAGTTGGTTATGCAGCAGTAGATAACTATACCAGGATTAGGAAAAACACAACAACAACCTCTTGAGGTCCTTTTCAACCCTGCCTTAGGTCTGGGATTCTATGAGAAAACCATGATCTGCCCTTCTGAGGCCAATGGAAGTCCATCCTACAACTGAGACAGCTGCTCTGTGGCCAATCAGATAGATTTTTAAAATTCCAGGGACTGTAATAAATGTATCATAGTCTCCCCGTTTAAATAGAGAGGCACTCTTAGACATAGAAAAAGTTGTCCCAAATTCCTCCCTTCATTCCTACTCCGCCCAGTGGGTACTGACAGTGGTGGACTTTATCCCCTAAAGGTCTCTCTGTTCCCTCACCTCCATCTCCGGGCCAGGCCACAGTTCAGGATTTTGTCACAGCCAATGCTGACTGAACTATTCCAATGACTTTCAAGGTCTCTCCGTCTCGTTCACCTTTCAAGCTGCTGCCGTGGTTGTTCCCAAACCCAGATGGGGGGGGGCGGGGGGCATTTAACTGCCCTGTTTGAAAAGACTCTCCATCATCCTTAAGCTCCCTGGCCAGCAGCACAGAGCCCACCACGATGCGGCTCCTGCTGGCTTCCCCAGCCCTCTGTTCCGAACCCTAGGTTCTGGACTTGCTGGATCACCCATATTCTAGTTTGTATGCGCCTTTCCATCCTTGCTCATGCTGTTTCCTCCACCTGGACCATCCTTCTCCAGTGTCCAAATGCTCTTCTCTCCTACCTGCCTGGTTGGCAGATAGATACCCCTTCTCATCTTCAAGGTTAGCTTCTGGAGAAATCTCCCTTGGTGTCCCACAGAGTTACTTTCTCTCCAGGTACCTCATGCCCTCTTCTATTAAAGCATTCCTCACTAACACACCAGGTGGGAACGCTTTGTGCACACACCTCCTCTCCACACCCGACTGGGAACTCCTGGAGGACAGCTGTTCTGTTTTATTAGCTATATCAGTGTGCCTAGTACTTCGTTTTGGGCCTGGGATGGACTAGATGTTCAGTAAACTTCTTTTGAATGGAAGCATGGCTAAAAGAATTAGAAAAGCTTTCATTTTTCTCTAGAAATATAGTGTATCTGTAATTGTTTAGAGTATATCTGGGCTGTTGAGTCTTCTTTTAAAAGTTGGCCTACCTCTTTTATTTCCTGAAGACTTTTGAACATTTTACATTTGAGCATTCATCTGTGAAAGCTGTAAGGACCCTAAGTCCTGAAGAGTTACTCAGGATAAGATCTGGCAACTTTTGGTAACTGCTCAGGGTCTGATTTGACTGGAGGTCTGGACTGTGCCCTGTAGTGGCCAAGTGGGGTGAGGCAGAGCGGGGATGGTCTCAAAGACACCCGCAGTGGCTAGCAGAATACAGAAAGAGAAGGCAAACAATGGAAAGAGGATCCAGGAGCAGCCGGTGATGCCTGGAGACACAGAGGTCCAGAGAGGTGGCCAGTCAGAGTGATGAAGGATGAAAATGTGGGAGCAAGTGATACCTGGAAATAGGACTGGACAAGGAGACCTACCCCAAGGGAGCACACGGGGCCAAATCATCCAACTTCTCTGCTCCTCCACTTCTTTATTTGTGAAGAGGGGGGGATAACAGTATCTGCCTAATAGGATTGTTGTGAGAAGTAAATGCATAAATGCATGTAAAAGTCTTAGAACAGGTCACTCACCACCTGATCGTTCTTTGTATTTGTATTACTATGGTATTAGTATTATTAATACAAGGTCCTAGGGATGCTAATTCCTAGAGTTCCAAGTCAAGAGTTCTGATGAGTCCTGGTTGGGTGGCTCAGTTGTTTGGAGCATTGTCCTGTACACCAGAAGGTTGTAGGTTTGATCCCCGGTCAGGGTGCATACAGGAGGCAACCGATCGATGTTTCTCTCTCACATTGATGTTTCTCTCTCTCTCTCTCTCTCAAAATTAGTGAAAACATATCCTAAGGTGAGGATTAAAAAAAAAAAAAAAAGAGGTCTGATGGGATAGAGTAAGGGAGAAGCCCATCCCCAGGACCCAACTCAGGCACACAGAGGATGACAGAGGCCTGATATTAGACCGGACACACAAAGTCAAGTTGGGGTCTGGGAAATGTGGCAGGAGGGCAGTTCCAATGACAATGAACAAAGCAAAGCAAAACAAACAAACAAACAAAAGAACACAAATGACCTTTTACTGAAGGTTGCTTCTGTTTCAGGATCTGCGAAATCCCCTGAAAAAGGTATTGGTCAAAACATCTAAAATTACTGTTTGGATGGATGAATAAAGGTGCAATGTCGGCGATTTCATATGGTTTAACCTCATACATCACACAGTGTATCCAAAGAGGAGGATCCTAGAGTATGATCTGTGGAGTCCTCCATTTACTAGCTGTGTGACTTTGGGCAACTTATTTACCCTTTATGACTCAGTTTCCCCACTTTTAAAATTGGGAAAATAATGTATTGCTATTTCATTGGATTATTGTGAGGGTTAACAAAAATCATGGGAGTACTGTGAAGATTTAATCTGCTCAGAAATATGAATGAACTGTTTATAATTAACTTGTTTATATAATAGAGGGACACAAGGAAACGTTTGGAGGTGATGAGTATGTTTATTACCTGGATTTTGGGGTGGTAACATGAGTGTATACATTATTTCCAAATCACAAAATTGTATTCATTAATACTGTGCAGTTTTTTTTCATATACAAATTATACCTCAATACAACTGGGGGAAAAAGAGAAATAACATGTTTAGAAATGTGCATGGCATGTAGTAAGCATTTAACAATATTAACTATTATTATTCCAGATCCCAGACAACAGTGCCCAATGTATAGTAGGTATTCAATAAATATGCATCAAATGAGTGAATGAATTAATTCATGTAAAGAGCTGTGTACCAGAGCCTGGCTCGTTTTACACCCTACATTAGCGACTATAATTATGTCTTCTCATTAAATCTTACAATGATCCTGTGAGATAGCTATTGTTGTCTTTCTTTTTATTAGGTGAGATGAACTAAGTTATAAAAAGGTGAAGAAACTTTCCATAGGACATTCAGTAAAAACAGGCAAAGGCAACATGTGAAACCATGTTTTTCTGACTCTGGCATTACCTTGGGTTCAATGTCAGGGCTTGGAGAAGACAGAGGATATTTGATGTTTCCTGTTTTTGAGCTGGGGGTGCTTAAATCCCTCTTGCTTCAAATCAGGATGGGTCCTGGATTCTGAGTGTGGCCGAGCCTGCTGATGTGGGTCACACGGTCCAGCTGTGTCCATAGGAGGCTAAGCTAAGACTGCAGTTCTAAAGCCTTAGATTGTATCTGGCTGTGCCATTTATTTTCTAAATTTAACTCTGGAAAAGCATCCCCCACCCTCAAAAATCATTGTAATAAAAATAGAAGTCATGATGATACAGTTGCTTCTGGAAGTCCTGAAGCAGCTGAGAGAGGTTGGATGGTGAGACTGTGCCTTTCCCTGGTCAGGGTCTTGGTGTAGGGCCTGGTTTAGGGGATGGGCACGAGGCTCAAGCCAGCCTGTAACCAGCTCTGCTTTTCTGGGGACTCAGGATATGAGCTGATGTCTCGGGCACGATTGCTTCAGTCTAATTTCACCTCATGGTGTCCTCTGACGGCTCCTATGAAGGACAGTCTTTGTGTTCTGACCAGTAACACCCCTGGTATCCCTTCTCCTCCGAAGACAAGCAGCTGCCTCTGTAGTGAGCCTCCTGTGCTGAATCTGCAGGGCTTGCTCAGAGTACCAAGTGCTCAGCCCGTCTTGCATCTGCTCACAAACCTCAAACCCATCAGCAGTTTCTCTCTATTCAACTATGAGGAATGCTCTTTTTAATCTAAACCCCGAAGCTGGAGCAATAGCCGGAGTAGCTTCCGCTCACTGAGTGTGTACTGTGTGCTAGCTATAAAACGTTTAGGATCAAGGAACCGAGACCAGTTCTTCTCAAACTTTACTTTGCATACGACTCACCTTGGGATCTTGCTAATGCAGATTCTCGGTGAGTAGGTCTAGGATGGAGTCTGAGACTCTGCATTTCTAACAAGCTTCCAAATGCTGCTGGTGGGCCAGGGACCACACTGTGCGTACCGAGGGATTTACTCCTGAATCAGAATCTGCATTTTAACAAGATCGCCAAATGCTTCATGCTGAGATGTTTTATTTTTTCCCCACCGACACCAACTACGTGGTGTCTTTTCCAACACCAGTTCTGCGGTTTTCCAGACACCAACTGGGTGTCCAAAAATTCAATGCAACTCTGACACTGTCTACCTGGAGGTGGCGTCAGGACCCACAGGTTAAAGGGCTCAGTCCCACAAGACTGCCCCTACTTTAGACACCAGATGATAATGGGGTATCCAGGCTACTGACATTTCTGCTTGGCCAACTACAAATTTGGGAGTTCCCACGACCTTCCCTTAGGTTCGATAATTTGCTAGAATGATTCCCAGAACTCAGGAAAGCTTTTTATTTGCCATTACTAGGTTCTTATAAAGGATAAAACTCAGAGACAGCCAAATGGAAGAGATGTACGTAGCAAGGTATGTGGGAAGAGGTACAGAGATTCCAAGCCCTCTTCTGGCACAGCACCCTCCCAGCACCTCTATGTGTCCACCAACCCGAAAGTTCTCTGAACCTGTCTTTTAAGGGGTTTTATGGAAGTTTTACTAAGTGGGCATGTTTGATTAAATCATTGGCCGTTGGTGATTGAGCTCAGTCCCCAGTCCACTTTCCCCTCCTGGGAGGTAGGAGTAGGGACTGAAAGTTTCAACCCTCTAATCATGGCCTGGTCTTTCTAGTGGCCATTCTCCATCTTGAAGATATCTAGGGGTCTCTAGAACGTCACCTCATTAGCATAAACTCAGGTATTGGCTATCACTCAGGAAATTCCTAGTGTTTTAGGAGCTCTCTGCCAGGAAATGGGGACAAAGACCAAATATATACATTTCCCATTGTACCACACATGTGCAGGTGAATATAGGGGTACTTCATAGTAATTATACTTTCTGCATGTTTCTTTGCTGTGTAGAAAAAACTTTCCCATATTTTATCTTCCTTGCTCCTCGCCAAACCCTATTCAGTGTGTATGAAGTAGCATTAGCCCCATGGGTGTGTCAGTCACATCCATCGTTCAGATAAGTCACTAGGTTGCCATAGCTGTGAATTTTGAAAAGTGCACCCAAACAACTGAGGTTCATCCACACCCCATTCATTATAAGAAATGGAATTTCTTTAGAAAGAAGGGAGGGCAGCGATAAAGTAATGAAGTGTGAAGCTGACTGGGATTTGCTTAGCCAAATCTTCAGATGCTGGCTCGCATCCGTCATGCGCCTGGGCTGGGTTTGGGAGCGCAGGGCAGCGGGACAGCCAAGAGGACTTAGGAGCTCAGAGAAGTCCTGTCCCAGATGAAGGAGGAGGAGAAATGGCCAAGCCTTTCACCAGGGCTCACCCAGAGCTAATATATGGTTTGGGTCAAAAGCCAAAAATGTTCTTACCTTTATCTAATAAATCTCAATTCTGGGCATTTATTTTAAGGAAAAACTATACTTACATGTTACTTACTATAGTTTTTTTTTTTTTTTAAATAACACAGAATTGGAAACAAATCAGATGTCCAGATTACTAGAAGATTGACTAAGTAACTTACAGTATTTGATGAACTCTGCAGCCAGAAAAATTGTACATTTTGTACCAAAAAAATAGAAATAAAAATTATATGTATCAACATGGAAAATATTTGCAACTGAGAGTGAAGTGAAATAGCAGATTATACAAATTTATGTGTTCTGTGATTGCAATTATGTAAAGAGAGAAAAAGGAGATAGAGTAAAAATAATATTGTGATCGAGTGTTGGGATTAGAAATGAGTTTTCTCTTTAAAGTTTCCGTTAATATTGTTATTGCTTTTATAATAAAAATATGAATAGTCTTCAGAATCCAAGTGTACTGTATCAGTAAGTACCATGGCTCTGTCCTAACAATTCATGATGAGGAAGACCCAAACTATAAACAAACTTCACTAACCTAATAGAATCTGTGTGAATAAAATTGATTTGGGGGGTGGGTTTGCCTCCTCTCAATGTGTCCTATGAAATGACTACATTGTTGTCAAATTTAAAACGATGTCCAGGTGGATCTGACTCAGAATCTAGGGCAAGGGGCGTTCGTGGCCTTCTCTCGGAGAGGTCGTCGCCTGGAAGCTCACAGTGCCAAGCGAGCATCGTCTAGACGCGCTAAGCTGTGGGCAGAGAAGAAAGAATTGTAATTCTGAGCCCAAGTCAATAGCCATGCTTCAAACGATAGGCGCTGATTTTGATGGGACTTCTCCTGACAGGGCAGCGCTCTGTAGAAAACTGATGGTAAATTTGAGCAAGGACTTATGAATTTAATGATAGAAAAAGGGTGGGGTCAGCAACACCTGGGACGCTGGCCAGTTCCCGAATAACGTAACATATCTTACATACCAAAAAAATGTTTCCATATCACAATTAATAATAATAATAAAAATGTTTCCATGTTTATTATCACTGTACATCCTGTAGCCTTGCTGGTGCCAAAATAGGGGCAATTATGTAGAAATGAAATATTTTGTTACTTTTGCCGTTTTTTTCAGGCAGTCAATTGATGGTGTTGGAAAATGGATAAACTCAGTACTTCTCACACTCCGCCACCCCACCCACTGCTTTTGCCAAAAGCAGTGACACAGGCTCAGTGGTTGAGCGTCGACCCATGCATCAAGAGGTCGCCGGTTCGATTCCTGGTCAGGACACATGCCCAGGTTGTGGGCCCGATCCCCAGTGGGGGGCATGCAGGAGGCGGCCAATCGATGTTCTCTCTCATCGATGTTTCTATCTCTCTCTCCCTCTCCCTCTCTTTCTAAAATCAATAAAGGAAAATAAATAAAAGCAGTGACACAGGCTCAGTGGAACATGCCTGGTTCCTAGAGACTCTGTCGCATCCAGGAGCCTGGCCAATGCACCATCAAACGGGACTCAAGGCCTGGATCCTGTCTGCCAGGGGCCTTCCACGACACCTCCACTGCCCGCCCGGTCATGCTCTCCTATTGGTCCACCGCCACCTTGTGACTCCATCCCCAGAAGCCTCACCTTAGATTCTTCCCCCCTGCAGCCTCTCTCAGGAGCCAGCTTTCAGAAAGTGAGATTATATATCAAACCAACAAAGACATCTGCCTTCCCTTTCCTTCTCTCAGACGTTAACACCGATTCTAAAACTATAGAAATGCATGTGATTAAAATATAGATTCCCCGGAGCTACGCTGACGGATGGAAGCTCCTAAAAGAAGACCCTAGTGTTTAGGGCAGCTTACAGCACTCAACTGGCGATTTCCTTTAAGTGGCTGCACAAGCAAAGGCATCTTGAAACTATTTTTAAGGGATAGTTTGACCTCAAAATCAAAATTTAGCATTTGAAACCTCTAAACAAACAGCTGAGACGAAATTGCAGCAACATGTTTATTCCTGAAGGATTTGGGGCCAACTGTGAAGCAGCAGTGGACGGGCGCATCATGATAAATAGGACCGGGGTTCTCCCAGCACCATTCGGAGGTGTTGCCCAAAGGATGGGACAACCTGTCTCGACACACTCGGCCTCCTCATCCTTGCGCTTCTCTCTTCCCCTATCTTTGATGATCTGCCAGACACACCTGTTCGACGTGTACTACTTAGCTTAACTGGTCAGAGCAAAGCTGACTTCTCGATGATCTCCCCAAGGTCGCACAGCGATCAGGCTGGCTGAGCTCTGATTCTGAACACTGTGATGTTACGCTCTGTGCTTTACTGCTTCCTTTTTCAGCTGTGAATAACTTTCCCGGGGATTTCTATGTCACTTTCATCACCTCCGTGCTCTGGGAGATGGGGACCATTCCAGTGGGAAGGTGTGGCAGGGCCTTCATTTCACTCTCTCCTACTCCCAATGCAAATGAACATAGAAATGGAAAACAAGGACACTGTTTCACTGACTGTGATATTTAAATGAAACTAATTTTTTTCCAACAGTTTCTTAGAACCGTCACCTGGAGGTTTCCTCCCCAGGAGACAGTTCTGGGGTGGGGTCGCAGTTCACAGCTCATGACACGTCTTCTGCGTGACCTCTTCCAGAAAGGCAGACCCCAGCTCCTCCTGCCCAGGTTTCTCCCCGACAGGAGCAGAACTTTTAGTATCCCTTGAGAAAGTGATTGAGAAAGGCTGGGATGCTGCTTAAAACGGACGTCTTCAATGTCCTCCAGGCTTGGCTTTGACTCTCTGCCCCCCAGGTGTGTTACATGGGGTCTAACGCCCCTGACACTCAGCTTCCTTACCCGTAAGTGAGGGCAGCGCCCCTCATAGACCATCGGCGTGAACTTCAATGAACTAATAAGCCATAGAAGACACAGAGAAGTTATGCACTTGGCTCGCTTGACTTGAGCCTCAAAAGCAGGGACAAACCCAGGATTTGAACCCAAGCAGCCTGTCCCGAGGCTCCCTGGTAAGCATGTTGCTGTGGTAATGGATATCATGGGCCAGTGCATGGCCAAGTGGGGGACACGGGAAGGACTCTAAGCCAAGCCAAGAGGGAAGGGGTTGGGGAAAGCTTTTCAGGGGCGATAACATCCAAACTAGAAGCTGTAGGAGTTAACCAAAGAAAGGGAAGCGGGTTGGAGGTAGGAAGACGCATATTGGGTGGTGAGGGTTGCAGTGGGAGAGAATGTTCCAGGCAGAAGGAACAGTATGTACAAAGGCCAGAAGGCACCACTGAGCTTGGCACAGTGTGTTACTCGCCCTAGGCGACGAATCAGTGGGATAGAAACATTGCTGTGTCAGAGGTTTCTGTGTAGGGATTACTGATTGAGCAACTCCGTCTCTGGGCATAGAGCATCCTGGGCTCTCGTGCGCATGGCCCGTGCGGCCACCTGTGGCTGCCTTGTGTGCGCGGTGCGATTCCAGGGCGTTCCAAGCTTCCTGAGGGCAGGACCCCGGCTTGGGCTTCATTCCTTCTCCAGAACAGAGCACCTGCCAAGATCTCCAAACATGCCGGGCAAGACCTGCTGGTATACATTAATCTGCAAATGACTTAGTAAAGCCTACCCTGTTATGAACAGAAAAATGTCAGAAAACCTTCTCTTAGTCCCCAGGGATATGGAGTACCCAGGCATATGGTGTGGTGGCCAGGATTTGTTTTGATCCTTGGGGGTTACCAATACCACATGTTTCATGCGGACAGTCAGTACTGGCAGGGGCTCATGAAGCAGACAGGTGACGGGCACTGCCTGGAATCAGATGGCACGTTCAGAGGAGAGGTCTTGCCTCCCATTGGGCTGGGCAGGCGTTGCTGTTCTGGGCCAGCGTGGAGCTCTGTAAATAAAGCCCTGCCATGAAGCTGATTGTTCAAGCCACCAGGGGAGTGGTTACTGTCTTTCCTCATCGGAACCAGGACCCTCAGCGTGGCCTGATGTGACCGTTTCCTGTTCATATCCAGAAATATAACCTCTAGCTCTTGGTTTTTTTAAAAGAGAAAGAATGTGGGTTAATGATTTCACTGTATTGAATAGGTATCAGTTTTCTCATTGTAGTCTTTAAAATAAGAGAAAGGGTTTTTTTTTGCACTGGGAAACATCATAACAAAATGGGTAAGTGGCAGCAGTCCCGGATCGCGGCACGAGTGCCAAGTTGGGAGGCCTTCTGAGGTGACCCTGTGCGTCGCTTTCATTTATTGAGATTTTGGTTTCGTAGTAAATATGCATGACTGTATATTTTTGGAGATGTTCTTAAAATGCCTTCCTTTGCTCTTGAATGGAGAGTGGTTATAATTTTGTGGTGCTGGTGCAATCATTTGCTTGGCTTAATTTATTTTTAACTTTTATTTGAAATGTTTTCAAACTTACAAAAATAGAACAAAGAGCACTCCTACAGACTATACCCAAGTTCATCTAGTGCTAACATTTTGCCCTGTTCGTCTGATCTATTTGTCTATCTAGCTATATACATTTTTTTTTTCTGACTAAATTGAAAGTAAGTTGCATGTCATGTTCATTTACCCTTAAATACTTCACTGTCTGTTTCCTAGGGATATGGATATTCTCTCCTCTGAGCACAGCACAGTTATCAACCTCAACAGTTTTATCCACTTTGTGGTCTATATTTTAATGATCAATGAACCCACAAATGTCCTTTATACCATCTCCTCCTCCAGTCACACATCCACTTGTCCTGTCTCTTCAGTCTCCTTTCGGCAGAAACAGTGCTTCAGCCTTTCTTTGTCTTTAGGATACTAATATTTTTGGAGAATACAATTTCTTCCCCCTTTTTAAATTAAAATGCTCCTCATTTGGAGTTCATCTGATGTTTCTCCCAGCTCTTCGTTCTTCACTAGGTACATGACTTTTAAAAGGGATTCGGGTCCGGCTGGTGTGGCTCAGTGGTTGAGCGTTGACCCATGCACCAAGAGGTCGCCAGTTCGATTCCCGGTCAGGGCACATGCCCAGGTTGTGGGCCCGATCCCCAGTGGGGGGCATGTAGGAGGCGGCCAATCGATGTTTCTCTCTTATTGATGTTTCCGTCTCTCTCTCCTTCTCACTTCTTCTCTCTCTAAAATCAATAAAGAAAAAAAAAAAAAAAGAGATTCGGTCACATAGATAGTAATCTAACAATGGGTCACCTAATCCCAAATACTTGATCTTTGTGAGCTGTGTGCCACCAGCCTGGAGCCTGAGTTATGGGCTTAGCCCTGCTATTGACTCGCTGTGCCATCCTGGGCTAGTCACCCTTCTGGAAAGGATTGAGCGAGCTGACCTTTAATCGCCCTCTGGATTAGACATTTATGACTTTTTAATGGATGTTTGATAATCAATGGTTGTGTTGAAAGGCGGTTAGTACCCTTACAAAGAGTGAAAACAATAATAGCAACTCTCTTCGTTTCCTGGAACTTTGGAGAGCTCGGGCTGGATTTGCAAGCAAAGCTGAAACTGTAAACTGGAAAAGTTCACTGAATGTTGATTAGTGAGGGAGAGATTACGCCTTGGCCTGGGCACAAAATGCAGTTTATCTCATGCAGATAGACTGACACATTAACATCAGGGTTCCAAGATGCTCACATATTTCAAAACATATACCTAGGATCTAAAGCCTTCTTTCTGGCTGATAACAAGATTCCTGTAATAACATGTATTTAGGGTATTTTCCAAATACCCGAAGGCACGCAAGACTTTAAAGAACACATGTGCATTTCATTGTAGGAACCCACTTTTGCGCTTAATTAAATTCCACTTGGCAGAAGTGGCAATTTGAATTCAATGCACTATCACTGCATCGTATTACCAATATGCATTTTAGGCTCCTGCCCTGGGCGCCCTGAGATCAAGCACCGAGCAGCAGAAAGGAGGAGTCTGTGAAGCTGCCAAAGGTGGGCTCCGCGGTCCCCAGGGCAGCCCCGAAACCTGGAAAGAGGAGCGTGAGCACTCAGAGGGGCAGGCTCACGGTGCCCTGGAGGGCTGCTCAGCACCCCTTCCCCCTTGGGGCGCTCTTCAGTCAATACAAACAACTGGCTAGAGAACCTCTCTGACATTTGTTCTTGGGCACTCAGTCCGGCTCTCAGACATTTATGTTGGAAGCAGTGGTCATCAGGAGTGCAGAGTGTGTGGCGTTTGTGTTTCCATGCTGTGGGAGGCGGCCTGGAGGAAGGGAGGCAGCAGGGAGAAACAGGAGGTGGAGAGCCTGGGTTCAAATCTGACTCGAACACTTCCCAACAGTACGGCCTTCGGCAAGTTACTTAGCCTCCCTGGGTCTCCTTAGTCTGTGAAGTGGGCTTTATAATGTCTGCTGTTGCGGTGGGGATGAAAAAAGGTGTAGCTGTGTAAGTTGGCTTCCTGGCACAGATCTGGCACGCAACGTATAATTCTTTGCGTCCCCCCCCCCCCTTCTTTTGAAATAGGTAGACGGGATGAGTATTGCTAGTCATGTTTTGTATGGGAGAAAATGGAGGCTCCTAGACTTTTAAAGTCACTCACCTGGTGAGGTCGTAAGGTGGATTTGAACTTCAGATTTTTCACTAGCCCGTTCATGTTTATCTTCCTTGCAAAGCTGTCTCCTGGAAGTTGGTTATATCACTGAGCCAATTTCAGCAAGGCTTGTGGGAATTTGTTTTTTAATTAACTTACTTTTTTTTTTTTTAAAGTTTGAAATGTTTGCAGCGTACAGAGTTCCTATATACTCCTCATCCAGGTTCCCCAGTTGTTGATTGCTGATGCCTTATATCACTGTGTGTATATTTTTCACAACTAAGAAACTAACATTGGCACATTACTATTAGCCATTCATTACTGTTACTAGTAACGGAACTCTACACTGAATTGGGCTTTCACGAGCTTTGCCCTAATGTCCTAGTTCTTTTCCGGGATCCTATGTTACATGTAATCGTCATGTCTCCTTAGCCTTCTCCGGTCTGTGGCAGCTTCACAGACTTTCCTTGTTTTGAGGACCTTGATCGTTTTGAGGAGGAGCTCATTAGCTTTGTGTGATGATTTTCTCAAGGTTAGATGGGAGTCATGGATTTCTGAGAGGGCAGTCATCTCGACCACCCTCAACTGGGATCAGTCCTGTGATTTTTATCTTACCGAGCACAGAACTCAAAGGTAAAACTTTTGGCCACCCCAGGCTGCTCAAAAGATTCCCTCACATGCTATCTAATTACATAAGATCATGAGACAGAGAAAAGGCACAACAGTACGTAATCCTTGCAAAGTCACAGCCTGTCTTGTTGGGAAAGAAGTCGGCAAATGTTGGAGGAGAGGTGATGTGGGGTGAGGCAGAGCACATCAGCCTGGTAGGTTGGGGCGAGATTTTCCAGCACCTGTCTATCTACCTTGTCGACGAATTGGTGTTTCATTCTGTAGGTTTGAAAGTAATAGTCAAAGGTGTTAAGCAGAGGAGTGAGATGATGAGATGTATATTCTACAAAGATCACGCTGTGCTTTGGAAGGAAGCAGGGAAACTGGTCAGGAGACTCTTGCAACAACGGTCCACCCAGGAGATGGTGTGGATGTGAATTCACCATTCACCGACGTCTCGTCTGCTTGCAAAAGCACCTCGTTCATGTTAGGTACTGTATATACAATCACATTATATGCTTCTGAAGGACCAATAATTGCACTTTATTGGACCAATACAGAAGCAGATAAGTGAGGGCAATAGGAAAGTGGTTACTTGAGATGCAAAGCAAGGGAGAGCCGAGGATGAGAGGTGGACAGTGTGGGATGCCAGCCTCCGGAATCCAGACAGCAGCCCTCCGGAGCCGCGAGGACTGGTGGCTGCGGGAGGTGCAAGCTCCTATTTGCTTTTCCCCTTCCTCTGCTTCCTGCTCCCCATTCCTCCTGTTGACTCTGCTGTCTGCAACATGCATGGGTGCAAAGAGCTCACCTGAGGAATTATCTAATGATGCAGTCATGCTTTGAGCAATCTCCATTAGCCTTATTTGACAAACTGTCAGAGTACAGGGGCAAAGAGAAATCTTTATATTACAGGTTTGAATGTTAAATCCTGTCATAAACTGCTCAGCAATGCTTCACAGGAGGAAAAATCTATTTGGTGAACAATGGAGTCAAGTTAAAACAAGAAATAGAGCATGTGCTGTTCTTTGGCAAATGTTCCCCTGCCAAGTATGGGAGTTCTGCAGTTTTCAGGGCCGTATGCAAGGCTGGGGCTTGACTGGCCAGGAGCTGCCTGTGAGGCCGCCTGGGCAGACAAACAGAGCTCAGGGGGTTGACAGCGCTCAGAAGGTGGTGTGGTGGGTGACTGTGAAATGTGATTTAAAGAACACTTAGAACTGGCTCTCTTTGGGGTTAAACAGCTGGGTGGCTGGTTTCCAGTCCCTTCTGCATTTGGCAGTGACGGGAACAGCACGAGGCATCAAAACAGAGCAGAGAGGTCCCCGGCTAAAGTGGGAGAGCTGAGTTCAGGTCCCCCTCCAACCATAATCCCAGTGAGACCTTGGCAAAGTCACTGCTGCTGTCCAGGGGTTGTTTATCCATCAGCAAAGTGAGAGGGTGTGGGGTTAGATCACCTCTCAGTTCCTTTCACTCTGACCAGTCTTTCACTCCATGGTGCCTACTCTGTGAAGAGTTAGTAACAACTTGTATAGAGTAGTGAGGGGTTGGTGTTCTCTGTGAAACAGGTAATCATGCCTACCTCACAAAGATGGTTTCAGGAATATTTACAGTGAGATTGTGAGTGACAGTCATTGGCATAGAACCTGTCCAACAGTGGGTTCTCAGGAAACCCAAGCGTCCCCGAGCGAGTCTCCCACCCATTGAACGTGTTTACTGAGCACCTGCTCTGTGTCGGGCAGTGTTCCAGGAGCTGGTTCCACAGCAGTGAATGAAATAGAGGACTCTGCTGCCTCCACGGAGCTTTCAATGAACAGGCTAATGAATGCACCCTGACACACAATTCCTCCTCTTTCTTCCTCTCTGGCTCCTTCCTCCCCACTCCTCTTCAACCCGTTTGCTCTCAGCTCCTGTTTTAGATCCTGGTTGACTAGCATCTAACCCGATGAGTGACAGAGCGAAGGCCAGAGGTCCTGGTGTGCGAGACTGCACATGGCCAGGGTTTGGGGAAGGGCGTGGATAAATGAGCCTGAACCTCGACAAGGGTAGAAACAGAATTGCCCGAAGTGAGTGGACGCTAGGGCCGTACATCAGGATCCATGCATCTGAAAACGTTGATAACACTAGACTGGTTCTTTCTGTAGATGAAATGCCTGAAAAGCCACACACACAGGAGAGTGTGTAAAGAAAACCAAAACATTTATGACTCTACAGAGCAGCCCACATTTACCAACACCATCTGGGGCAGGCTGGGCCAGGCGTCGGCTTCCCGGAGGTGAATGATACTTCCCGTCTACTTCCAGGAACTCACGTTTTCCTGGGAGAGGAAGACAGGAATCTCAATGTAATGTGCTAAGGGCTGTTATAGATGTACAAATCCAAGAAGCTGAACAATGTAAAGCAAACTATTTTGACCTTATCATTTTGACATTGCCATTTTAATCCTCTGGAGGTAAAAAAAAAATTCTTCTGAAATTCAACAACTCTAAAAAGTATTTATTTTTAGCTAATGAAATCACAACTAAATATTGCAGGTAGAGATAGTCAACATGTTGATAACACCGCCCCCCTCATATATATATATATATATATATATATATATATATATATATATGTATATATATTTAAATTTACTGATTACAAATTGACAAAATATTAAATTACTTTATTGAGGTTTTTATCTGCAAAATTTATCCAGATTAAAAAATAAAACAGACCTGGTAAAATAATCTCAACAACAAATCACAATGGCGGAAGGTATCATTTGTAAAATTTAATACAGGAGAAAAAAATGATAAATTAAAAAAATGTCTTTATTTTGATGTATATTGAAAAGACCCTATGGACATATCTGAACAAAATATTAAAATAGAAGAATGTGTATAATTTCCCATGGCTAGAAAACACATTGGTTAAGGATTTCCAGTGGAGGAAAATTTATCAGCATTGAAGTCCATTAAAAGCGAACTTGGTGTGAAAGAACAGAGTGTAAAAGGTGGATAACAGATCTGGAGGAATAACAGAAAACATCTAGCACATGTGTTTTCTCTCGAATAAGTCAATAAAGGCTCTTTGTACATAATTTTATCCAATTCATTTCTGTGGACCCCAGAGCAATGAATAGCACATTGCATGCTGTGGTTACTTGGTAAAGGTTTGTTGAGTGAATGAAGAATGAATGAACAAGTGAAAATAAGAAGGATAATAGACCACTGACCCTCAAAGCATCATTAATCACCTTGGACAATAATACTTCCTATCACTTTGCACTGTTACTTATTTTCATGTTACGTCAGAGGGTGATTTTGTGAAGAGCAAGGGCCATTGTTTTCATGCATATGTTTATATTGAGTTCCTGTAACTAAGCAGGCATTCAGAGAATGTTTGCTAAATAAATGAATGACAAAATTTTATATTAAGGGTCAGGTTACTTAATCTCAGAAAGCTGAGATGTTTCCCTCCTATTTCATTTTCATCACAATGGAAGTTTAGATGAGCCAGGGGTATGTGGTTTTGGGCCTTCTAACCCTGTAGAAGCAGTCTGATTAGGAAATGTACTTTGTAAGGGTAACACCTACACCATTTAGAGGAAAATATGAACTAAGACAAAGTCTACTGAGGGCTCTCCCCAGAGCTGGTTTCTACTCCGCTGTTTCCCTGGAGACCCCTGGCTCGGTTTGCTCTGTTCTTCTCAGCACAGCTTTTGGCCCCAGCCTTGACAGCAGCTTGGAGGCAGATAGGAACATTGTTTCATGAAGTAATTTAGATATGATTAAAAAAAAAGTCTCATCTTGGCACAAACCCTACAAGAGCTTGGGTTTAACCTGTTATTATAACTTTGCAGGGAATAATAAACAGGCTGCAGAATGGAAAACTGCACAAGCTTGAGAAGAAGGAACTTAAATCGAAGCTTGCAGACAAGACACTCACCATAAAATAAAAGGGAACTTAGAGAAGTGAAGTACATTAGTTAGTTAGTTAGTTAGTTAGTTAGTTTGTTAGTTTGTTAGTTTGTTAGTATAGGGTTGTCGTTTCTGCATATTATTGCAGGAAAAACACTTGAAGAGTTTCCTCTTTGTTCTAATTTCTAGAAAGGATAGGTACTTAGAATATCACAATTATAGAGTCTGTAGCCCAGGATGGTTGGAAATTCTTGATATTGGGCCAGGGGTTCTAAGGGTCTGGTCCATCATGGTTATTATTAAAAGGTCCCCTTTGGTAGGTCTCAGAGACTCATTTCATTATCTAGCCCTGAAAGGGTACATACAGGGTGTCTGCTGATCTGATCACTGGAAAAGCTAGTAATTCAAGAGATGGGAGATACAGAATCCAGCTTTGTGGTCATGCAGATGAAATGTTGTATGAAATTTGGACAAGTTATTCAACTTCTCTAAGCCTCAGTTTCCTCATCTGTACAATGGTGATTGAATGAGGAAAAGTATGTAAAGCATCCAGCACAGAGCTGAGCACACAGCCAATGCCCCAAAGCTGTCTTTAGAAGAACTAAAGATCAGAGGTGGGACGTGACCAACTCCAGGTCTCACACACACTCATGTCGACCTTTCAATCCAACATCCTTTTAACGTTTGTTTCCTTTGAAATAATTTATTGAGGTAAAATTTACATAATGTAGAGCTAACCATTTTAAATTGAACAGTTCAGTGGCATTTAGTAAATTCATAGTGTTGTGCAACCACCATCCCTATCTAGTTTCTAACATCTCCATTACTCCAAAGGAAGTCTCTCCCCATCCCCTTGTCCTCCCAGCCCCTGGCAACCATCAATACGTTTTGTTTCTATGGAGTTATCTTGTCTGGATATTACATATCAATGGAGTCATACATTATATGGTCTTTTGTGTCTGGCTTCTTTTACTTACCATAATATTTTAGAGATATCTTTTTTTAAAAATCTGGAAATCTGCTCCCCTCCTTTTTAAGGTTAAATTCACACACACCAAAATGCACAACTTTTAAGTACAGAGTTTAAAAGTTTTCACAAATGTCAACACTAGCGCAATCCCCACTCAATTGAAATGTAGAACATTTCCATCTACCCCAGAAAGTTCTCTTTCTTAAATGAACTTAATTATAAGTATTTTATGTTTTTGCTGCTATTATAAATGGTATTCTTTCTATAGTTTCCTTTTTAATTTCTTGTTATTTGGTATATAGAAATATAATTTATTTTTATGTATCAATCTTATATCCTGTGACCTCAGTAAATTCACTTCTTCATTATAATAGGTTTTTTTTGGGTAGATTTAAAATTTTTTTTCTACATAAACAATCGTGTCCTCTGTGAATAAAAGAAAATTTGACTTCTTTTTCCTAATCTGCAGGACTTTTACTTCTTTTTCTTGCCTTATTGCTCTGGCTAGCACCTTCAGTGCACGAAACTAGAAGCATGAGAGTGGACATTTTACCAAAATGAGTCTGGGAATGAAGCCTTAGATGTTGGCCACAATGATAGAATAAGACAAGCAAAAGGAAGCAGAGCAGGAAACAGATATGGAAGGGCTGCCGAGTCAGAAATGCACCATGGTGACTCTCATCAGCACAGACAGAAGACAGGCTCTCACAATGAAACGTCCTCAAGCCCCCACTCTTGTCTTTTGGAATCCAACCCAGACCATAGCATGACCTAGAGTGGTGGATTCCTGGAAGGTTTTTGTTAGGTACCTAGTCTCTGCTTCCTAAACATGTACACAGGGGACTGTGCTCATAACAAAGAATGTGTTCATGCCACACAACACAAACCATCCTTATCAACTGACTATTACCAATGGGTCAGACTTGGTCAAATTTTCATCTCAGCAAAAGAGAAGCTGAAGGTGTTTATGAATCTCTGTGCTCATAAAAGAAGAAAATTAGAAAAGAATCAAGTCAGAAAAGTGGTAAAACTTTAAGTAATTGATGAGGTGACAGGGATCTGATTGTCTTCATATACTGAAGTTCTGTGACATCAGCATATGAAATCACGTGCAAGTTTTCAAATAGGACCTGCTTTTCCGACCTCACAACTTGTCCTCATTTATTCTCTCTTCCTAGATTTCCCTTCCTCCCATTGACCAGTGATGAATTCCTACTTATTTATCAAGACCCAGGTAAGATCACGTGCTCAGTGAAAGCCTCAGTGGGCCCCACAGAATCCTCTGCTCTACCTTGTCCATATTTCTAAGCAATGGGATAGAATAATATTATCCAAATGTAGTGAAATGATGTGTATATATGTAACCATTTAACTCCAGGGTTCTTGAGGTGGGAGACTGTGTCTTAGTCATCTTTCTACTGCAGATCCTGTATGAATGCTGGTACATATTAGACTGTCAAAGACTTGCGCAGCAAACAAACAGTGAAAAAAACTCACAACCCTGGGAAATTCTGTTAAACATACCTTATATAACTAGAAAAAAACGTCCATACATTTGCATATTGTCTCCAGGTTAGATGCACTGCTAAAGAGAAATAAGTGTCAGCATTTAATTTCTCTGCCGGCCGTCATGCTGTAGAAAGAGAGTATTTCCACTGCTTGTAGAATTTATTGACATCCAAGGTTACATGTTGCTTTAGGAATGCACACCATGAAACAGAAAAGGGAAGGCTAGGGAAATGGGTGGAAATGGGTGAAAATGTGAGCCTGTTGGTAGAAAATATTTAACTTCTAAAATTATATTAGGATATATTTTATTCAAGTTAATGATTAGAGGTCACAAACTTAATTGCACATTCACTGAGTTGACAACTTGACAGGTCCAGATATAAATTGTGCCTGTTCCACTTGTTCCCCTGTGAGAGCCCAAACCTTTCTGAGCCTTGTTGTCTGTCTGCTGAATGGAGGCCATGCATACCTGCCCAAATAAAATTTGTTTTTGGGTCTCAACTTTCACAACGCTCCAACAGTATTTTGGGAAACGTAAAGGCTTTGTCATTGAAATTATTTTGATGTCAAGATGCTGATTACCCCTAAATTAATCCATAAGTTTAACCAAATCCCAACTGAAATTCTAATGGAATTATTTTTGAAATTTGATGAAATACTATCAAGTTCTTCTAGAAAAGTATCGGAGAAGGGGAGTCCAGAACACCTTGAAAACGAGGAATAATTAAGGTGTACCTACACCACGATGTAGCAAAGCACATTATGAAGTTAAAGTAACTTAAAAAGTATTGGTGCAGGGATAGGGCCTGACAGACAGATGGTATACCAAAATTTTAGTAAATAATAAAAGCGGAATTTCAAATTACGGATGAGAGCAGAGGCTATTCGGTGAATGGGTCAGCACAGTTGGCTAGCTGTTTGGAAAAATGGTAGCCAGTGCTGTGCATTAGGCATGCCTCTACATACTTTCTACCAGTTAACGTCTTTAATTTTCACAGGAATTCCATGAGTACATACTATTATTCTCACCATTTTATAGATGAGGAAATTGAGACATAGACAGGCTACGTAATTTGTCCAAAGTCATACAACTCGTCAGGAATAGAGCTGGAATTTGAACCCACGCGCCTCGAGTCTGAGTTCGTGCTGTCAGTCACTGTGCGACACTGTCTGCCAGCCTCATGTTTTGCACCAAAATACGTGTCAAATGGTTGAGGTTTAAAAAGTAAATTTAAAACTAGAAGAACATATAAGCAAATCTTTCTATAATTCAGGGATGGGTAAGACATTTAAAAATGACATTAAAATCAGAAATTATGAAAGAAAAAAATGATAGATCTGACTTTATAAACATTCACAAACCAAGCCAACAAAAATACAAATTTAGAAAATTATCCAAATTAACCAAACAACAGAACGAACACAGGAAATTAACACCATTAATGGAGAACTCGGAACCTATACAAGCAACATATGTGGTCAAGTATGAACAGGTCGGCGAATAAAGAAAGAGTTGGGAAAAGGATTGGTGAAGTAACCCGGGGACATCCACACACTGTGGAAAATCGCTGTTTTTTAAAAATGACAGAGTTCACTGTTATTTATTAGCATGGAGCATGCCTGTGGTACGTTAATGAGTAGAAAATTGTAAACTCATGTGATGACCCTATTTTGTGGGGTGCGAAAAGCATGAGGGTGCTTGTGTGTTTGTGTTAGTGTATGTATATATAGGAAAAGCCTGGAAAGGTAAAAGCAAAAATACCTCTGGGTAGTGTGGTTACGGGTGAGTATGGATGAGTTTTACCTTTTATCTTTGCACCTTTATTGATTGGCAGAATTCCTTGAAGTATACATGTATTTCTTCAATTAAAAAAGTGATCTAAGCCTTTAATTACATCTTCCCCTAAAGTTAGTAAAAGAGGGATATTCTAAGTGCATAATAAATGTTTATATTTCTAGATCACAGTAATTTCTGTGATGTTTTGGTGTAAAGCTTATGGTTTGGGGAGAATGATTTATAGGAAAAGGCCAAGGAGACCATATAAGTTAATTCATTTCTACTTTTAAATTGCCTGTGCTCTGAGAATAGAGACCAATCTGATTCCTACTTCGGGGAATTGATTTTGGCTTTATTTTGCAGTCAAATATATGAGCTATATTTGTAAATGTTCCAGAAGATTTTGAAAGGAAGGTTTGTTATCTGTCTCTTGCCCTGAATCGCTACATATATACTAAATTAATGCAGCATTGTTATTGTAATCTTCCATATCTTGGGTTGTCTTTTATCTACTCGAAAGACCAAGGTGGAAGGGGTACTCCCAAGTCTCCCGTAGTTGTGTGTCTGTACATTCGTGTAGTATTTCTAACACATACGCATTTTGTATTATTGCAATCTCCGTGGAGCGTGCTTCTGTGGATGTGCAAGGTCCTTCCCGGTCCAGTTTCGTGCCCCCTGTTGCATATTCTCTTTTACCTGACAGTAATATTGTAACTCCTACTTCTTTACAGTTTGGGCTTGCTAAAGCTGAAGCGTGCCTTCCTTCCTGTCTTTGTGTTTTTAATATTTTAAACTTATTTAATACTTTGGTTGCAGAGCTTTCTCTCAGAGTTCAGTTTTGAACTCTGAACATGTATCTGTCATCACGGTGATATGTTTGGTCTTATTTCTATGATCTTCTTTCTATTATGCGTCCATGGCATTAGAGCTTCATTCTCCAAAGTGGGATGCAGGTACCCCCGTTGGTGTACAAGATCATTCATTGGAGGCTCAGAAGAAAATATTATTTTTTTACTTAAAAATTAAAAAGGCGTCAAGCTTTACTAACATTTAACGTAAGTTGATGCTGGTACGTTACTCAGGTCCGTGTGCGAGGCAGACCCACTCAGTTTATTCACAGTAAGCGAGGTAGGAGAGTGAATTCCAGATGTCGGGGTGAATGATGGAGACACTTTTACATTTTGCTCGCTCTCCTGACTCACTGGAGTTTAAGTGGATTTTAGGGTTACTTCATTTACTTTTATCTAGGGTAATTCACAAAATTGGCAAGGATCTTAAAATGATTCCTGAAAAAAAGAATGCAGCTTAAAGTAATATCCCTGATGCAAATACAGAAGAACAATGATAACAGCCCTCTCCTCCCTTTTCCCATTCCCCCCTCCTCGACCCCCCCGCAAAAAAGGTCTAGCTACAACTTTCCTTTTTCCTGGCAGGAATTCACCATCAGCCACACTATGAGGTAATAGAGAGTGTGTTCAAAACGGATGTTTGGAAATGTTTCCCGGCATTTCCATTGCTATCTGATACATCGCTGAAAACGATATAAATGTTACACCTATAAAAATAATCTCTCACATCAACACACTTAAAAACCTGAAACAGACATTTTATCCTGTTTAAAAGTTTCAGAGAATTTAAACCCGTTTGTTGAAGCATAAGCATAGAGCATGCGCTGATTCCTTTTCAAGGACACTTGATGGCTATCATGGAAAGTGGAAATTTACTACCACATTTCAACAATAACAAGTCCTTAGTTGGTGGGGGGAATAGGAAATAAGTGTTGTGATTATTAAGTATAGCCAATGTCTTACGTTTTAGCCTTGAGCTTTTCTATCTCTGCGGAGGATCTAACTCAGCTACTATAGTCATAAAAACAAAGTTTGAAGTAAAATTGGACCCTGATCACACTTTGGAATTGCTATATTGTGGAACCAAGATTTTCCAAAACAGTGAGAACAAATTTCATCATTCTGTTCCCACTAAAGGTTATTCTTATTAAAGTGAAAGAAAATAGTTGTTTGTGTTGTTAATAAATGCAATACAATTTACTCTAAATTAGTGGTAACTTTAGGTTTATCTCACCATTTTGGTGATTCTATTACCATATGGTCTAAAATACAAACACACATATATGTACATACAACAGTACATATATTTATATATGATTATTAAGAAAGCACTAGAGCCTGGCCGGTGTGGCTCAGTGGTTGAGCGTTGACCCATGCACCAAGAGGTTGCTGGTTCAATTCTTGGTCAGGGCACATGCCCAGGTTGTGGGCCTGATCCCCAGTGGGGGGCATGCAGGAGGCGGCCAATCAATGTTCTCTCTCATCGATGTTTCTATCTCTCTTTCCCTTCCTCTCTCTCTAAAAATAAATAAAGGAAAAAAAAAAGCACTAGAGTGGGGATACATTACTCAAAGTCTTACAGATAAAATTAAAAGATTTTTATTTGGCCTCTATTTTTTCCCTTTAATTTTAAATATATATATTTGAATATATTTTCTCTAATTACTGACAATGAGAATGAAAGAATATTAATTTCCATTGCATAAAAATTGAGCATGCTTTTCCCACATCCTACATTTTATTGGTAATAATTTGTGACTTTGACCCAAATTATCATTTTCATCATGTAGCTTCTCTTTTAAGGCTTATTATTAAAACCATATTTATAATTATTTAAACAACTCTTTGTGTAATTTCATTTGCATCACTGAGGCTTTTCTACCACAACTTCCACATTGTTGAATTCTAAAATTTTGCTTTATGTCTTGATTAAATCTTCCAGCAATTTTGATCTGTGTGTGCTTTTCTGGAAGCATATACAGATGACTTAATTTCCATGTCGTATGTCCCTCAGTATAAATCTTTCCGCCTCATATACAGAAAGCAATTGTTTACTTGTAGGATTCTTTGTCACATTCTTTTCCCCTTAAAATGCTCTGGATTTCACTCCATTGTTTTCTGGAAGTTTGTAATAGAGAGAATGTCCGTTTTATCTCCATTGTAATTTTAATGTTATTGTCTCCTGAACTGTACACTCTATGCTTCTTCTACTGGTTTCTCCTGGGCTCACTCCTATGGCCACAGTTATCTGCAGCTCACCTGGGACTAGAGGGTCTCAGATGACCTTGGCTGGCTTCACACACAGGCTGGGGCCTTGGTACCGGCTGTAACAGGGTCTTCTCCATGTGGTCTCTCTGATGACCCAGGTTCTCCCACATGAAGAAGGCGGTATTCCAATAGGTGCGGACAAGATCTCAAGGCCTAGGCTCTAGAATTCACACAGTGTCACTACTGCCACATTCTGTTGGTCTAAACTAGTCACAACCAATCAGGTTCTATCGATCACTCGTAAAAGGTATACTAATGTGATTAATAATAAGAAATATATACAGACAGTCCCTGGCTTATCATGGTTTGACTTAAAGATTTTTCTTTTTTTGACTTTATGATGGTGCAAAAGCATGATGCATTCAGTACTTTGAATTTTGAATTTGATCTTTTCCCGGGCTAGCAGTATGTGGCATGATACTTTCCTGCTGTCCTATGGAGCAGCAAGCTCCGAGATCACAAGGGTAAACAACCGATACTCTCCAGTGTACTGTGTTGCCCACATTTTTTGGTATTGTGTTCTGAGCACTTTACGGTAGGCTAAGCTAAGTTATGGTGTCCGGTAGGCTAGGTGAATTAAATGCATTTTTGACTTATGATGGGTTTATCCTGACATACTTCATGGTAAGTCTGGGAGCATCTGTATTTGATCTTCATCCCTGTATCAGGCACAGAACTCCTAAAACTCTTGGAAATCTCCAGTGGGATAGTGTCCTTTCGTATGCTAATGAGATGACTGAGGGCTGGGGCTCCTGAATAAACCTCAGGATAGGGAGTGGTTGCCAGGGGAACCAACTACATAATTAGAGGGTTGGAAATTTCAGCCCTATCCCTGGATCTCAGGGGAGAAAGAGGTTAGGGATGACTCAGTGGCCAATGCTTTAATAAATTGTGCTTACAAAATGAAGCCTCCATAAAAATCCTACCTGGATTTGGAGAATTTCCCTGTCACTGACCGCATGGAGGTGCTGGGAAGGTGGCTTGCCCAAAGACAGCTGGGAACTCTGGGCCCCCACCCCCACACCGCCTTGCCCTGTGCGTCTCTTCCTCCTGGCTGTGCCTGAGTTGTGTCCTTCCATAATAACTGGTAATCTAGTTAGAAAAACGTTTTCCTGAGTTTTATGAGTCATTCTAATAAACTATAGAAACCAAGGAGGTGGTGGTGGGAACCCCCTGATTTACAGCTGGTCAGTCGGAGGCACAGAGGGCAGCCTTGGCTTGTGACTAGCCTCTGAAGTGGGGCAGTCCTGTGGGACTGAGCCCTTAACCTGTGGGAGCAGAGGCTGTCTCCAGGTGGCTAGTGTCGGGATTGAGTTGAATTGTAGGACACCCGGCTGGTGTCCACAGAGAACTGCAGAGTTGCTCAGCGGGAGGGCGGGGGGAACCGCACACATTTGGTGTCAGAAGTGAAGTATTGGTGTGAGTGTAGTAGAGTGTGGAAAAACGGTTTCCCTTTAAGTTGGCCAAGAGAGTGCAGAGAGGAAATAGCGTTTTTCCTTTCGAAGGCACGGCAAAGTCACATTGCAAAGGGGTGTGGGTACTGGGAGGGAAGGAATTTGCAGCCATTAAATAATCTAGCACACCAACAAAGCCCAATACAACTGTTAACAAATAGAAGTTAATTTTTCCCTCCATCCCCGAGGACCTCGGAGTCCTCTGTCTCCAGGCAGCTGGAACAGACAGGATGCTAGAGAGGGCACCTGGTTTCCTGGGCACCCTCACCCAGCAGAGATGCTCCACTTCTGCTCAGATTCCTTTGGCAAGAACTGTTCAGACGGCTGTCCTCTGAAGGAAGGGGCAGATGCCTCCTGCGAATCATAGCGGAAGGAGGACCATGACATCTTGGTGGACACCTGGCCACGTATACCGCATTCCACAACTGCGTTCTTTTTACTTCCCCTGCCTGGCTGTGTCACAGAAACTCGCTCAGAAGTCCCCTGCAATCTTTCTGAGACGCAGATGAGCACACTTGCCTTCTTATTTCTTAGAACAAATACAGGGCTGGGCAAAAGGAGGTTTACAGTTGTTCGTATGGAAAATAATACAATAATTGATAAATCATAATACAAGAATAACCTCTGTGTTTCGCGTACTCGCCACTGTAACTGTACTTTTGCCCACCCCTGTGTTTCAGAAGAAGCATTTCACCTCTTCAAGGAGATTTTCTTGTTTGGACCAGCAGCACTCGTTCAGGACGAGGATCCCCAAAATGACCCTGTTCGAGGGGGCCTCTTGAAGTGTCTTCCCACTTCTGTCGTGAGTGCCATTTCTTGAGCATTTTCTTCTGGCTTCATCGTTTTCCTGTCCCAAGGTCTCTTTCCACCCCTTGCAAATTAGCTGGTCTTACAGGAATTGTCCAGGTCCCTCCGCTGCCTTGCGTTCCTTCTCTGTCACGGGGCAGTCATGAATGCAGCCCCATTGTGCCTCCAGCTCATTACCATCAGCGTCGATGAAATACACATCCCTTATATTTTCCAATGCTGATGCCGGTTTTTCCCTAATTTTATATCCATTGGTCATCCCACTCGACGGAGGGTGGAGGGCTGAGTGTTCAACGCCTGCACTGACATCACCCTCAGATGCAGAGGAATGACACAGTCTTACATTGACATGCTTGTGGAAATTATACGGCCTGTGATATCAGTTTCTTGAAAACACCTTGTAAACTTTCACTTTTGCAGAACTATCATAAATCTGTTTAATTCAGCAGTTTACGCTAAGTACTCCGGTATTCCACTTAGAAGTACAGTGTTTTTCTGCCTGATCGAAACGGCATCGTTGGAAGTTGTTAAGAATACCGTTTGTTGCAGCCAAATTTCTCCATATCTGATGGTCAGAAGCTGTGAGAGCTCACATGTGCATCCATTTAGTGAGCCTTCCCCGGGCGGCGCCGCTGGGCCAGGAGGTGCGGAGCGGGGCGCAGCGTGGGGACCGCGGCCTCTGCCCGCAGGCGGCTCCCAGTCACTGAGCAGACGGCCACTGAGCCCGTGGGGCTGTGCCGTGGACTAGGGGCCACGGTGCTCTCTTTGCTCTTCCCCTTACGTGTGACCATTCCGCACTGACTCTGGGGAAACAGGATTGAGAGGGTCAGAAACAGCAGGTGAGCTTTTCTCTTTGTTACTGTTTTTCAACCTTTCACGCGGGCATTTGAGACCCCAAAGGCAGGCTTGAGGAGAGCAGGGTATAAACTTGATGCCAATGTGAAATGCTGAAGGAGTTCTCCGTCTCACACGTGGCAGGGGCGTGGCTTCGGGGGAGGGGGAGAAATGACCCTGCGGAGCTGGGTGGTGTGGACGGGACGGAGGGTCAGACCTGGGGGTCCATGTGAAGGGCAGCAGGGACCACACTGTGGAAACTCCATCACTTCTTCAGCCCAAGACCTTGCTGAGCTGGGAGAAGGACCGTTTGCCCTCTTCCATGGCTTGGGACAACTCTGTCCCTCTCAAAACAAATAAACAAACGCACACATACACCAACGCCCTGGGCCAGGACACCCCGAGAAGCAGTTGGTGATGTGGAAGAGGAAGCCTTGCTTGGCTTTAGGGCAAGAGAGCAAGAGGGAAACCCACAGCGTGAGATCCTAAAATAGATTTTTATGTAGATGGCTACTGAACAATGACAGAGGACGTGGTGCTGAGAGGGGCCAGCAAGGGGGGCGTCACCAGCAGCAGCTCCCTGCAGCCTAAACGCACATCCTCCTGGGCCAGGCCAGCGAGAAGGTGGCTCTGATTACACAGGTGGAGTGAAGAAGGTGTGGGATTTTAGGAACATAGTTTTCTATTCAGTGTGAAGACACCATCCCGCGAAAGACCCCTAAATGTATTTATGTGTAAAGCTTTTCGGAGGCATGTGAATCAAATCATGCTTAACCATGTTTTAATGAAAACCACCTTAATGTAAAAAATAAGTTCATTAATTCAGTATCATCCTGGAGAAAGCTAATCCCCAAAGCACACGGTAGGGAAATGATGACGAGCATTCTAGAACTGAGCATAGCCCTGGCTGGGTGGCTCAGTTGGTGGGAGTGTAGTCCCATACGCCAGAAGTTTGCAGGTTTGATTCCCGGTCAGGGCGCATACCTAGGTTTCGGGTTCAGTCCCCAGTTGGGGTGCCTACGGGAGGCAAGCAGTCGATGTTTCTCTCTCTCTTTCTCCCTTCCTCTCTCTCTAAAATTGATAAAAACATATCCTTGGGTGAGAATTTTTTAAAATTCTATAAAATTGGGCATAAAATATATATTACGTATGTAATATGTAAACATATTGCTACTTGTAGGAAAAGTATGGTTTCTGGGATTATGGGAGGGTTTTGAAATAATGAACATATATGTTTTATAGTTAGAAAAAATTTACTATAAATCTCTTGAAAATAGGAAATTGGGATGTTCTGACTAATAAAGATTTTTTTTCTATAAATTTTTCTGTGCAATTTATCTTGGCATATCTATCAAAATAACGAATGAAAACTTGAAGTTAAAGTTGTTTTAAAAATTATTTTTATAAGCTTTGTGTTAAGGGGAGGTCGTTTTTATTTTTGTTCAACACCTTTAAAAAGTATAACTCTACCTTAAAATTTGGCATTTTCATCATGACTAACAACTTCTAAATACGATTGCTCTTGAAAAAAGAAGTGATTCTTTGTTCTTGAAACCAAAGACAAAGGATCACGTGACTGTTTCTTCTAACTTACTTCATTCCGTTTGACTTCTGTTTGCATCTATTCCATGTCCTGTTTCAGCAACCTGCCTGACATCGATCTCAACATTTCATTAGGAATTTACGGTGGAAAGAAATTACTCCGAACATTTGTACCTTGTTCTTACAGTAAATGAAGTGTCATTTACATTTCAGATCTTTTCCTGCTAACCTGTCACCCCTTGAAGATTTGGGTACTTTCCCATTATTAGCTCAAAGACATTTATCATTTCCCCTCTTGATTTATGCTGAGACCTCAGTAATTGAGCCACGATGGGTCATTACACAAAATTGTGTAAGTGCTTTGTGACCAAAAGAAATTCCTTTAAACTTCTTGATGACAAACTATAGAAGAAGTTGGTTTCCTAGCGTTTTCCTTTACAAAAGGACTGTGTTATTACAGTGGCACCGTTTTAGCTACTGTGGTTTGATCTCCTGGGTGTGAAAAAGTGCACATTTAGACTTTGGAAACGACATTTCATAGTGGAAAGAGTACCAGCGTTAGAAGTGACAAACCTCAGTTCTCATTCAACACTCAGGTCAATACTTGCTTAGTGTTCTTAGACAAGTCACTTCACTTCTCTGAGTCTCTCTTTTCCATTTCAAAGTGGGATTTAAATGTGGGGGGGTGGGAGCAGGGTGGAGGGGGTCAATGGGGGAAAAAGAGGGGACATCTGTAATACTTTCTTTTATAAATCAAAAAAATTTTTTTTTCCTTTATTGATTTTAGAGAGAGAAGGAAGTGAGAGGGAGAGAGATAGAAACATTGATGAAAGAGAACATCAATTGGCTGCCTCCTGCATGCCCCCCACTGGGGATTGGGCTCACAACCTGGGCATGTGCTCTGACTGGGAATTGAACCAGCGACCTCTTGGTGCATGGGTCGATGCTCAACCACTGAGCCACACTGGCCAGACTGTAATACTTTCAACAATAAACAAAAACAAAAAATAAAATAAAATATAAACAACGGCCTTTCAGAATTGTTAGGAGGAGGAGAAGCACCGAGTATCGTGTGTAGCAAATGCTCAGCATGCGGTAGTAAGAGTCTGCTCCTTTCCCTGCTTTCTGCTCTGTCAGTTCCCATGTGGGCAGCGTGGCGGGCACTTCCTGGATGCTGAATGAGCAGCTGTGCTCTGAGTTTTGGAATTCAGGAAGGCCTGGTCTGGGACACAGGAGCTCTTATCTGCGCGGTGGCCTTGAAAACTCCATCGCGTGCTTATTCTCACATTTGCAGTGCTGAAGTCAAAGAGCTGCCGTACTTGACATTTTAACTGCTTTGAAATCCAACCAAAAGTCAGAAGATTGCCTCATTATGTTAACTGTGAAACGCATTGGTTCTTAAGTTCAGCAACTGTTCACTGAGCACCTGTAAAGTACCTGGGTACAGAGTCAAAAGGACAGGCAAGGGCCCTGGCTGCTTGAAAATAGCTTTTGAGTGGGGAGAAAGTTCAAGGGGGAAAAGACAGATAAGCGAATAAATAAAATGCATATCAGAGCTTGTGTGAAGTGTTGGTGGCTGGAGAGTAACAGATGACTTACTGCGATAGCCGATCCCACTCCCGGGAAGCCTAGGGCTGGGGCTGGCATTGCAGCGTCAACGAGAAACAGCCATTTCTGCAGACAGGAGGCACATGACTGGGGCAGGACGCCAGAAAAGCATAGGCAAAGCCCCAGGCTAGGAACGTGGGACATTGGATGACTCTCCAGGTTGTTGTCAGGGCCGTTATCATCTTTTCTTCTATCATTCCACTTGTGAACTGATGAAGCGAGGTGAGACGTGATAATTTGTGACTTCTGTTAGCCCTATATTAAAATATTCTTGAATAAGTTAGTCCAGGAGATTATGTATGGGCAGGCCTAATGTCTACTAAAACAGGTTTACAGTCACTAAATAAAAGCAATCTAGCCCTCTTGTTTATTATTATACATAATAATAATAATAATAATAATAATAATAATAATACCACTGTTATTTTACAGTGTACTTGTAGTTCACAGAGAGCCAAGGAAATACTAGAATAGTAAGTAGATCTGGGGTTGGGGTCGGGCTCTGTTTGCTCATGCTCTCAGGGGCACTGTTGATGTTCTCATCAGCCAGGTCACAGCACATCTGAAGTTCAGGTGGCCCTGAAGCTTCCGTCACAAACCTGACTCCAGAAGTTGTGCTTAGCCAGGGAGTCCCAGTGACTGGACAGGACCCCCGCTTCCAACACCTTCCTCGCCTTCTCCCTCCCCTATCCGTTTGCCTTCTCCTCTCCCTACACAAAGGCATTTAATGCCCCAATTTCCCCAGCAAAACCCCCTCAAGGTCTCACTTTCAGAAGACAAGAGCCAGGAAGGGAGATTGACTTGGGCAAAAGAATGACCTTGGCTGTCCTTTTGATAGGAAAATACAGTAAGAACCCGACCCTAATACTTGCCATCGGAAAGCTCAGAATGTAATAGAATATGTGTGTTTTTTTAAAAATTTGGACTCTAGCCCTGGCCAGTTTGGCTCAGCAGTAGTGCGTCGGCCCGAGGACCAACGAGTCGTGGGTTCGATTCTGGCCAAGGGCATGTACCTTGGTTGTGGTTTGTCCCCTGCCCTGATGAGGATCGTGTGGGAGGCAGCCAGTCGATGTGTCCTTCTCACGTCGATGTTTCTCTCTTTCTCCCTTTCTCTCCTTCTCTCTCCCTCCCACTCTCTATTAAGATAAATGGAAAAATATCCTCAGGTGAGGATTAAAAAAAAAATTTGGATTCTATTTGATCAGTTATATGTGTACATAATTCTATGACAAGTAGAACTTACCATCTATTCCTTTGTTCCTCTCCTTAGAGCCAACCACTTACAACACTCAGAATATTTTAGTATTCAGCCCTGCATATTTAAATCAAGCTTCTGTTGCTGTTTCTTGATTTGTAAAATAACAATTTAAGTACTAATACTGATTTCCCACTATTGTAAATGAGGGTTTACCCCTATACACATAGCTCATACCCCGTTCTCCCAATGTAACTATATGACCATATAAAGATAATTTATAGCTGAGTATGCAGAGTTGCATTATTACTTTTCTTGCACAATATTTTATTGTACTTGGAATTAATCTTGTTTTTATCCTTTGCTTAGGTTTCTATGTATTCATCATTAATTCATCCCCAAATTGACCCCCAATTTAAAACATCTTAGGTATTCTATCCATTTTAAATCCTTGAATAATTTTCTTCTGGATTCTGTTAACATGCTACAGCCTGGACCAGTGTGGAGGACTCAGAGATGGGTTGACCAGAAGGCCCTTCAAGGAGGGACCTTTGGTTCCAGCTGCTTGGGAACGAGTTAGCAGATAGCTTCCAGCTGTCAGCTTCTTTATCTCTTGCCACCATTGCAGAGAGGTGTTCTGCCCAAGAGCATGCCCTTCTCAAGGTGGCCTGTTCAATGGCTAATACAGAGAGGGTATAAAAATCACTTGATCTCACTATGGAACAACTCAAGTGGGCTGCAATGCTCTAGAGTTCCCTGAAGGGTTGGCTGAGGCATTCTTGTATCTGCATCATAATTCAGCTTCTCCCTCTGCTCAATGTTGTCTCTTCCCTCTCCCTTCTTCCTGCTCCCTGAGAAGTATTGACTGCTAATAAGTATCCCACATGCCAAACTCCTTCTCTGCATCTGCTTCTGGAGAACCCAACCTACAACTATTTACTCTAGGCTTCTGCAAAGGGGACTTCTGGAAGCATCCCTTCCTTACTATCCTGGAGAGTCCCTTTGAGGCATTGTCATATTGGGTGCTCTATTTCTGGGATCTCATGCCTTTTCTTTCATTTATTGTCTTGTTTTGATGGGGAGCATCCTCTGCTAGTTTCCAGAGGAAGGTGTATGGAAGATAATTTTTTTTTTAAACCTATGTGTCTGGAAATGGCTTTATTCCCATCACATTTCATTGATAGCTTCACTGGGGATAGTCTTTTGTGTAGGAAATAATTTTCCCTCAGAATTTTGAAGGCATTACTCAATTTTCTTTCGGTTCCAAGATTTCTGTTTAGAACCTTGATGGCAGTATAATTCTTCAAGCTTCACTTGAAAACTGTATTTCTTCTCTGCAAACTTGTAGGATCTTCTTTGTTCTCAATTGTTTTGAAATCTTCCTCCAGTTTAGGATTCTGCTAAGTCTATTTCTACTCACCCAATCACTTTCAAGCTTCCAAAATTGTAGTGCTCTTAGCGTCCTTCTTCTTCCTCTGTCCTTGTGTATTTACAACTTTAAACAGTCAGGCAGACAGACAAACAAGCAGTAACAAAACATTATAGTGTTTAATGGCATTTAAGTAGACTTTGGGGAAGGAGGGAGCAGAGGTTAAGCATGTGTGTTCAGCCTAACATCTTTAAGTAGAAGTGGAATTTGTCCCCCGCCTCCAAGGAAAAGGTGATCTGGTGGAGCTGCTATGTGTTTCTTCCTTTCCTTCTTTTCGTTTTTTGCTTCTTTTTCCACAAGCATGAATTGCATAACTATGCTCTACCAGACCTTGTGTTTATAAAGTCGTTTTGCTGCCTTTAATGCTACATATCTGTGGCTTGGGTAAAAAGAACTCCGCTCTTGCCTGATTCCAATCCTGTGCCTGCTTTGCTTAGAGCTAACCAAACTGCTGGACGTGGAGGCGGAGTCATCTTTATGCATTAGAGCCAAGCTGGACACCTGTGAATTTCGTTAAGGCTAGAATCCAGGAAGGTCCAGCTTCAATGAGCGTAGAGAGCTACAGGTCCCTCTAGGAAGTAGAAGCAGTGAAATAGACCCTTAGCACACTATTGAAAATTTCTACCCAAATTACTTTTTTTGGTGGTGAGTTACTGATATGAGGGAAACAGAACCCTCTCAGCTGACACTAATGAATAATAATTAGTCTTGAACTGAGAGAGAGAAAATGGACCTTAATGAATCAGCTGCCTAATTCTTCATGCCATTTGGAATCAGACATGATCTCTATGTGAGATACAACTATTTAGCATTATGTGCTAAATAGTGTGAACTCACAGACCGTCATTCTTCTGGGCGTCAATTAGTTGGGAAAGTGAGAAATAAAACTTAAAGCTCTTAACTTCTTGTTCTATTTGTTGTAGTGATGGGAGTACTAGTAGAAAAACAGAAATCCCTCACCCCCTTTTAAAAATTTCAGCCACTATGCTTAATAGCTGTATGACTCGGGGTAAGCTACTTTAACGCTCTAAGATTTGTGTTCCTTATTTGTAATTTGGATAAAATATTAATTTATTCAAATGGTTGTTGTTAATAAATAAATGTACATAAAGGTATGAGCACACACAATGTCCACATATGGTAGGTATTCAATCAGTGGTATTGTGTCATCTACATTGACCGAGAAAATTATAATTTTTACATGCAGTAAAATTTTCGGGCCACACTATTAACACTCCCTTCAGAGATTCTACAAGATAAGGAGATTTCACCTGTATTAACTGAGTTGTGGACTGTGAATTCAGTTAATAGGCCTTAATCCTCAAATTAAGGCCACTCAATTTAAGGTGCCACAAGGGCCTCAGAGTCAGGGAAGATTTCATAACTGGAGTCAACTGCAGCAAAGAAAATTTGGGTCTGTAAATAAGAACTGACAGCTAAAGCAAAGATTAATCTTAATGGCATGCGTTAACAATGTGCAGTTTGAGATTGGCAGTGGAGAACTCTCCCTGAGAACTGGCACCAGGCGGTATGGGCCTTGACGTGGGAATTCACATGGGCAAGCGCCCTCATTCAACACACCTTGTCTGTCCTGAAGACATTAGCATACCCAGAGACCCACAAGTTCAGGCAAAGTGGCCTATTTATTCACATCAAATCATCTGATGCACAGGTTGTTTCCATTTAATATAATTGTCATTTGGCAACAGACTCACTTGGTATAACTTAGAAGTGACAAGGAAATTGGATGGAGCTTCACATGGTTGACTGTAGAAAAACAATGAAGCAGTGACGAGAAACCTAAATGTTAAACCCGGATGTCTACAAAGGCTTGGGGGTTTTGTGGCCAAATCAAAAGTGGTGGCAGAAAGGTACCCGGTTTGGTAATGGGGGACTTTCACCAGGTTCTTTCCCAGGATCCTTGTCTTGGGTGCGATTCTGGCCTGAAGGGTGATGCCACTATGATCCCCAGCTCCTCTTCAGGACGCAGGTGGTGAAGGGCCTGGATGTTGTCTGCTTCAGAGTCTGTTCACACTGATTTCACCCTCTGGGCTGGCCAGGCAAAACGTAACGTTTTAACACCTCATTTGAGCAGATCCAATTACAACTGCATGACCCTCCTAATGAGACTGTTCCAAAGAGTTGCCAGGGGAGTAATGGGGGACTAAGGCCAGGCAGCCCAAGGAACTCTGGATTCTCAATACTCAAGCCAAAGGATCAGCTCTGTCCAAACAGTGTGAAGGTAAGAATTGGTGACCTTGTGCAATAATCTTCAAAGGCACAGAAAAGGAAGTGGATTTACATTCAGTCTGATGAAGTGGGCCTGACGGAGGCGGACCGATCAGGACGGGCAACAGGCCCTCCTCCACGATCCCTCACACGTGTCCTTGGGCTCCTTCTGCCCTTGTTAGCAGCCTGGCTCTCCAAACAGACTTGACAGTGATTCTTTGACCACGTAACTGAGTTGCTTCATGTGTTCAGCTCAGTAACTCTTCATCCCACATATGATCCGGGGAAATGGGTTTGACTGGGTCCTGGAGGAGCCCGTACTTGTCCAGCCCACCTGCCTGTACTGTTGTTGATCACTCTCCGTTGGCCAGAGGCTCGGTGGACCTGAAAGCTACCGAAAATAAAAATTGCCAAACTGTTTGAAAATGGGGGCTGGAGACAAAGAGTGAGTTTATTGGTAAACGCCTCCTGATCGCCCCTACAGAAGCAAGGGTGAGGGGAGCTCCTTCTCCAGGTGGTCTGCCCAGGGGAGAAGCCTGCTGAAGAGATTGCCTGCCAGTGGGGGTTGTTTGGGGTCCCAGGACCACCTTCTGTCTCCTCTGTCGGAGGGAGGTGTGGGGAGCACGTTTGGGTCAGTCGGTGACCGATGCAGGGGTTCAGCCTGTTTCCCTCATGGCGTGCTTCTCCGTGTCCCAAGGCAAAGAAAGCTTCGGGAAGCCACGCATCATTTATGCAAGCGCTTGTGCTGTTCAGGGGTCCAAACTTCTTTCCCATGTCAATGCCGAGGTTCCAAACCATGGGGGAGAGCAGAGGTGTTTCAGGGGCTTCAAGGTCTTTATCTAGGGATATACCATCTTTGGTAATTTTACAGTTGACTGGGCATTCGTCTTCCCTCCAGCTACCATTGTTTCTTCTGGCCTAACGTCCAGCTTCTGTCAGGTTTAGGAAACCGTAAGCATAAAAGCCACCGGCGCAGAGAGACTGGTGGAAGAAAACCCGTGTGTTAAGGACATAGTTGGGCTTCCCGACCAGCACATGGAGGAGCTTTGCCACGCCATCCCATCAGGTGGGTGCTGGGCTCCTGGGCCTGGCCCACTGTCCGTGAGCACATCCCCGTTGGCCCCCGGCGGGGAGCAGAGCAGTGATGCCCTTCCTCTATTTCGTGCTTCAGAACCTCAGTCTTCTATTGTATAAAACGGGTGCAATAATAACCCTTGCGGGGGCGAAGCAGGTGCCTGGCGGGGTGTCATGAGGATCAAGTGCGATCCCGTGTTTGATTTCCCAGCACGGTATCGAATTAAGCCAATGCTTTTGCTACACTCCCCTTACCATTTCTGAGTCAGAACCAGTCCGGATTCACTGTGGAATCAACCTCCACATCCACAAGCTTCTAATCCTCCTGTTTTGGGGGAAAACAAGGAAAATCCATTTTTTTCCCTCCCATAGAACTGGAGTTCTTTTTTTTTTAATCCTCATCTGAGGACATTTTTTTTTTTCATTTATCTTCAGATAGAGAAGGAGGGAGAGAGAAACATCGACGTGAAGAGACACATCAAGTGGTTGCCACCCACACGACCCCATCCAGGTCCAGGGACAAACTGCAACTGAGGTACACACCCTTAGCAGGAACCGAACCCGGGACTCTCTGGTCCGTGGGCCGATGCTCTAACCGCTGAGCCAAACTGGCCAGGGCAGAGCTGGAGTTCTTTATGACCTGGTCTGGCTTATCTCACCAACCTTATCTGCCCTGCCCCCAAACCACTGCACTCATCACACCTTCCTCTGTCACCTCTGACCCTGCACTCTTCCCACTTTGAGAATCACGCTGCAGTGTCAGGTGCCACGTCTGGTTCCTCTTCTGGACAGAACGGCGTGGGGAGAGGGACGGCGTCTTCTTTGTTTGTATTTGATATCTAGTGCTTAGTAGGTTACCAATAAACTTTTGGCTTATAAAACATTAAACCAGACTCGGGGGGAGTTGTGAAGATGGCCTGAATATTTTAGAGGGATCCTTCTGGTTTCTTTGAAGACTTCCCACCAAGTAAATACATATGATTTCATTTTAGAAGGGAGGATAATTGATTTTTCTCTGTGAACAGGAAGACACTTCCTTTTCCCCCTACTGCTGTGTGGTGAAGGACATAAATTACCTAGAAAACAGGACATGGAGACATAAACCTGCTTAATCCAATTACATATTTTAATCAACAGACAGGGTCTCAAGAGAGGGGAGGAGGATCACCAGGACAGAGGCCACTGCAGGGGATCTGGGAGGCTGTGCTCCTCACTTTTCTCTGGAAAGGGAGAAAAAGCAGCGAAGATAGAGGAAGGGAAGAAGCAGCTGTCATAGGAAGTGAGAATCAGTGTTATTTGTTATGCAATATAAAATAAATCTCCAAGAGGATGTTCAGTCTTTGGAATGTTCAGCAGTGGATACATAAATAATTTCTGAAGACAAAGGAAAAGAAGCCCCAAAAAAACAAACCCACAAAACAAAACAAAGAAACTAAATTGTGGAAAACAAAAGCCAGGCTTTTAAAAAGGAAAGGCCTTTTAATTGCAGCCATTCGACTTGGGGGGAAAACTGTGCTTGTAGGCTGATGAGGACAACACACAGCTTCTAATTCCAAGGAGAAAGCACCTAACGGAGGCCCCTGGGGTCGGGACACAGAGGGACAGAGGGACAGCAGGGACAGTGGCAGTAATGAACGCTGGACCAAGCTCTTTGACTTCACATACGGCACCTTACCTAGGCCTTAACACAACGACGCTGTAAAGCAAGAGTCTGTTACTTACATTTTGCAAATAACTGTTTCAAGGCCAAGGCTTTTATTTAGCTGGTTAATGGTCCAGGTGAAATTCGAACCCAAGTCTGTGCGACTCACCTTCCACGCCTCCTCTATTGTACCGCGTGCTCTTTCAGCTGATGGAATGTGATTCATGAAACCCTGTTCCCGGGGCTCCAGAACGCAGACTGTTCGTGCCGCTGGCTGTGCACCCCGGGGCAGGGCCTCCTCGTTCTCCCAGCTGGATGTGCATTCTTCGCACCCACAGCAGTTGAAGCTGTCTCCTGCAGATCGCCTTGCCTCTCTTTCCCGAAGCTGAATTCTCTTGCTCCTACCTGGGACCCAGGCTGACGGGGTGGCTGCCACTTGGAGCCTGGCCCCCATCACCATGGCAAGGGACAGACAGTGTCCTGCAGAGTGTCAAACTAACAGTTGCATGGTGCAGCCCAGTGTGAGACTGCTCACAGTGCCATGGCCGGATGGAGGTAGACACCTGGAAAGCCAGGGGACGGTTTGGCGGACAGCGTCAGTGACTCCCACAGCATTTGTCTTTAGCCTACTGTACGTGTTATTCCTGTATCACGCTCCTCATCTGGCTTCCTGCGCAGAATGTCGTTCCATGAGCACAGAGGTCTTCGAGGAGTGCTCGGCAAAAGCAGACACTCAACCGACAGCTGATGGAGCGAACACATACTGTCAGCTCTGCCTGCACTCCCCGAGTGGTCGCGGGCAAGTCTATTGTATACGCGCTCAGCCTCCGGGGTTCCTTTCAGAAAACGACGAGGAAGGGGTGTGCTCTCCTGGGACTGTGGTGAGAATGGATGAGCTACGCAGGCAAAGAGACTAGGATACGACCTTGTCCATGAAGAGCCCTGGATAGATATTAGTTTCATTTCACCTCCAGTGGCCAAATTAGCCCTTTGACTTTTATCCAAATTCTCAAGCACATTTATGAAATCAATCAATCAATCAATAAAAGAAATAGAGCAAATGTGTACTGTGAATACTTTCGTAACTTTTCCGTTTCTCCCCTGTATACAGAACAATACTGATGTTCCTCCCAGAAAGATTTCGCTTTAACGTTGCTGGAAAACTCTGTGAACGGAGCAGGCTTTCTGGCTGGGCGTGGGGGCGAGGCCGGGCACAGCCACTGGCCAAGCCTTTCAGACCGTGTAACAAATGATGTGTGGGCACAACTGGGGAAAAACGCACACATTCTTCAGGGGTCTGGCGAAATCGTGTTTGGCCCCCAGGTGCATTCGACCTGTTAACAACATTTAGACAGATTTATCAGCTGTAAACTTTGCACCAAGCGAAAAGAGAACACTTATTTTTTCTCTCCCTCTAAACATAAAGCAGAGAGATGTGTCAGCAGCGGGGGAAATTCAAACACGGCAAGTCGAGAGCTTGGTTCTCTCTGCCCCTCCACGGCCCGGCTGTGGCTCACGGACTCCTGGCACCAAGTTCTCGGAACCGGAGAGCTTCCAGGGACCGGCGGGGTGAGGACGGCAGCGAGGCCCGGGGAGCTCTGGTTACAAGGGCCTGGACCAAGTAAAAAACGGGACGGCACGTTCTTAATTAACACCATTACGAAGAGGGAGAAAAGAAAGAAAGCACATTAAAAAATAGTTATGCAAAACTTTCCAGAACTTTTTGTGGTTCTCTTCTCTATGTATTTGTATGAGGTCATGTGCTTGAAAGTGTATTGTTTGAAAATCCAGACGGAGCTGGTTTGGAAACGCCCAGCTAGAACCGGCTGCCACGAGTCAGAATGCCACGGGCCTCGTGTTTATGAGACATCTGCAATGACACGGGAGAAAGAGAATGGGATGTGGACGAGTCCACACTCCACAATTCACCGGCTGTGTCGCTCTGGGTAACACCAGCTCTGAAGCCTCAGTTTCCTCATGTGTCATAAGGAGACTGTAAAAGCCAAGTGAGGTGGCTGTTAGGAGAATTTCACGAGCTCGTGTTTCTGAAATGGCGTTACCAAGCTTAAAATGCAATGGTGGCACTTACCGTTTTTCTGGAGAATTATAAGCAGTTCACTAAAAGTTTTTCTGTGTTTCCTCGGGGAGATCTCAAGGACACATCACCCCCTTCTCCCTTTGCCACCCCCCATTTTCTTATAAAGCCAATTAGTATGCATGTATGTATTATATATTAATGTATGATTAGTATTACATATGCACACTAATGTATTAGTATATAATTAGTATACACACTAATCAATTAGTGTATATGTGTATATGTACTCTGAGTGTGTATGTGTGTGTGTGTGTGTGTGTGTGTGTGTGTGTGTGTGTGTGGAGAGAGAGAGGGAGAGAGAATACCCTTTCCTTAGCATTCCATGGTCACTTACAATCCCTTTCCTAGCCGGCTGCAGTAGCCACTGAACCAGTTTGGCTGTCTTTGTCTGGGTTTCTAACCCAGAACAGTCTAGAGTGAATGCACGCCGGACCATGCCATCTGACCTTAGGGGCCTCTGACCCAGCATAGAGCTCAAAGTCCTTAGTCTTGTACGGTCATTCTTAACCAGAAGACTTTACCCCTAGGGGACATTTGACAACATCTGGAGACAGTTTGGGTGGTCACGTTGGGGAGGGTGGATGTGCTACTGGCAGGTAGTGGGTGAAGCCGGGGCGCTGTTGAACACCCCACCGTGCACAGAACAGCTCCCCATCCCTCTCCCAGCACATGGTCACCCTGCCAAACTGTCCGTAGTGACCAACGAGAAGCCAGGCTCAGCCCATGATCTCCCGAAGGGCTTCCAGCAAGCTCCAGCTTCTTTGCTGCCCTGGCACCCGGCCTCTGGCCTCTGGCCTTGGTGAATTACTCTCGTACCTCCACGTCCTCCCAACAGTCCCAACTGCACGGCGTCTCTGGGCCTCGGTCCTGGTGGCCTTCCTGCTCTGAAGAAGCTTCCCTTGCCTTCTTTCCTACTCTGCTTACCCACTCTTGTGTGTGCCCGGCACCTCCTGTCCCTTAGGAAGACGTTCACACTTCTGGGCCCCTTCTCTGTGGGGCCACAGCCCCCTGCCCTCCCTCACTTGACTTACCCCACTGGAGTGAGGTGGATCTCATTCTGCCGTGACATTTCTCAGAGCCAGGCTCCCACCCACCAGCGCGGTCGGAAAGGCTGGGACGCTCCTCCCCCGTCTTTGCAGCCTCAGAGCCTAGCGCTGGCTGCATACATAATCTCCGCAAGTGTGTTGATTGAAGCAGAGAATACGTGGCCCTCTGTTGCTGCAACTGCAGGGTTATTCTGCAATGCTGTGAGGTGAGAGAGAGAGGGAGAGAGAATACCCCTGAGCAAAGGTCCTGGTCCGTCCTGTGGCTGCCATGCACCTCAAGATTGTCACCCGATTTCACTGGCGGTGGTTCACACGTACTGATTGTACTGTGTGCCAGGAGCTGGCAAGGACTTCACATTGCGTTCTCACTCTGCTGAATCTTTACTCTCATGCATATCTCCTCCCATTATTTCCATTTTACAGATGTGAGAAGTGAGGCTTAGAGGTTAAGAAATCAAGTCACGCAAGTGATGGAACCAGGGCTCAATCCAGGCATTCGGACCTCACAGACCACCTCTCTGCTGCCATGCTAATTAGTCCACTGTCAGGCACCGTGCTGATGTTTGGGAAGAGTTTCAGTGGGTTTACATTTTAGAGATGAAGAAATAAAGCTTGTAGGAGACAGTCCTCAGTGAGGACTGTGTCACAGCCAGGCCAGAAGTTGGTTTGATGTCTTTCTATACAACTATATCTCAGGGACCCAATTAAACTCTCTCATCTAAGTTTATATTTTCCCACATTGGCCCATCCAGTGGGACAAAGAGGCCAGCATTTGCATGTGTCACCTGAGAACAGACCCTGGGAGTCTCCGCGCCCACCTTGGAGACCTGCTGCGAAGAGATCACTGGCAATCACTATGCCCCTAGAAATCGGGACCAGATCGGTGACAGCTTTGGTTCCCGTCTGGGACAAGTTCTGCATCCTGGGAGGTCTCTGCACTGAATCCCATTTGCTACAGATTTCTAAAAGCTTCCAGGCTGCTGAACTCTTCCCAAACTTCTTGGTTTAAAAATACATTTCTAATCAGTGGGTCTGGGTGCATTCTTTGTGCCTGGAGAATGCCGTTCCCTTCAGCTTTGGAGCGGGCCCGTACATAGCACAGACCCAAAAATGTGACACCCGTTTCCAGACTGAGTGGGCTGGGAGCACAGGGTGGGTGGAGGGGGTTCCCACGCGATTCCGAGGACAAGGCTTTGCTTTTCCCGGGTGGTCCAGTGGTCTTGGATTGCAGTTAGCTAGTTTGCTGGGATCCTTTGGGAAATCTCACAGAAAGTTTATTGCAGAAATTCTCACTTTTGCTTTCTTTCCGCTGGGGGATATCTTTTCCAGGACCCATGGCTTATTTTAAATGTCATTTGTCCTCCCTCGCTTGCTTTAGTTCTTCTCATATATTCACTCTACAAGCACTCACAAAGTGACTCGTAGATGCCAGGTACCCCAATAGGTGCTGGGAACACAGGGGTGCAAATGGAGGCTTGCTCTCAAAGTGCTCACAGTCTAGGGGAAAAGACATTCAAGGCAACTGATGGCGATTAGTCCTATACTAGAAGCTTAGAGATCTAGGAATGCACATAAGACAGACCCCAAGTCAGCCCAGGGAATCAGAGATTACATCCTGGATGATGGGGGCCAAACTGATGCATGAGGAGTAGAGATAATCCAGGCAGAAGACCTTGAAAGAAAGGGGAGACAAGAATTCTAGGCAACAGAAGTAGAGGATACATAGTCCCTGGGGCAAAAATAAAAAGAAGTCCCCGGGACATCTGGCAAGTGCCGGAGCTGAAGCTGGCTGGCAGTTAGAGCCCGCGTGTGGGGCTGCTGGCGGCCGGCGGAGGGGAGAGTGTTGAGAGAAGAACGAGAGAGGTTGTCATAAATCATAGCCTGCTGGACTTCGCAGGTCATGCTAAGGGTTTTGGACTTTATCTCGAGGGTAAATGAAGCAGATTGTAATCAAGAACATGACATGGTCAGGTTTGCTTTTTATTAAGTCCTGTTAGGAGAGAATTCAGCAGAAAGGCCTAGGGATTTTGTGACTGAGTGTTTTTTTTTTTAGAAGAGAAGCTTATTTCTGCCTTTCTCATAGGAGCCAGCCCCAGAGGACATTACGGAGTCCTTTCTGCCAGGTTGATGATAGAGAGTTGGGGCAAAGCCTGGGCAAACCCAAGAGATTCAGAAGCAAGTGTGGACACTTGTTAAGCCTGGGGTGCAGGGGCAAGAGAGAAAGAGAGGGAAGGAGCAGAAAAGAAGACTGGACTCCAGCCAACGTCATTCCCTGGAGGTAGGTGGGGTTATAAGCAGGTAGTACAGCCAGGGGTGAGGTTTAGGGATTCAAGGCAAAGTTGAAGCCTAAGGTTCCAGATGGGCTACCCAAAGGAGGAGAGAGTCAAACATTTACCCAGTGCCAGGCGCTGGCATAGGCACTTTGCAAGCATTCATCTTACTATGAGTGCCAGAAGGTAGGTGCCACTATCTTCATCTGGCAGCTGAGGACAGGGAGGCTCAGAGAGGTGAAGTGACTTACCCAAGGTTGCACAGCTACTAAGTACAGAGCCAGGATTTTAGCCCAGTGTTGTCTAGCTTTAAGCTCACTTTCACCAAATGTTAGAAATGGCACTCAGCCCCAAATCTCTTGTAATAACCCACTGCACTCTGATGCCTCTTTAATTTTTCTTCTTTAAAAGAAAAATGGGTCTGCATTCGCTTCTTCCCAACATGAAAGCCCCATCCCACAATACCTTGCATCAAGAACTCAGTGGCTCCAGGTCTTCTGCCAGAAACATCCCATCACACCAGGGTATGCTGCCTGCATGGCCCGCCCACGTCTCCCCCATTTGTTTGCATCAGTGTTTGGCTGCCCAGGTGATCAGCACAGGTGCCCTCACAGAGTGACACCCCTCTTTCCATTGGAGCTCAGTGGCCACTCATGTCAATGTCTCCGGAGGAGAATTGACACCTGCAGGATCCTTGGGCTTCAGAACACAGCACTTCAGTCCTGCAGTTCTTTTAACTCACCTAATCTTCTCTAACGGACCACTCCCAGCCAGCTGCACTGGGTAACTAGTTGCTGGGAAGAAACCACTCCAGTCATCTCAACTCTAGAGCCAGTGCGGGGCTGCACATGGAAAGAGCTGCAGCTTTCAGTCCGTCAGACCTGGGTCCCCAGCTCTGCCACTGCCTAGCTGTGTGAATTGGGCGAATCCCTTAACTCCACTGAGGCTCACTGTCCTCATCTGTGTATGGAAAACAGCATGTGCACCTCCCAGGTCTGTTTTGAGAATTGCTTGAACAGAGCTTGTCATGATGTCTGGCACATAGCAGGGACTTATAAATAAATAGTACTCAGTATCATCATCGTCATTATTATTATGAGCACAACTTCCCTGCAAACCTAGGAGAAACTCCATCCTGAGCAGCGTTTATATTTTGTGTGCATGGGAAGGCTGAGTCCTGGTTTCATCCTCCAAGGTGTGTATGGATCAGTCCCAGGCTCAAGCGGAACACTAGCTCGTGAATAGAGCGTATGATTGTGTGACTTTTTCACAAGAGGAGCTAATTTGCGTACTTACTTCTCAAGGCAGTGGTAAGGATTAAGATCAACTGAACAATGAAATGCCTTTACAAACTGTAAAGAAGTGTGCATGTTTCTGTTTATTTTATGATTTTTATTTTTTAAATGAAATTTCTTCCAGTATAATTGGCATACAATACGATGCTTACATTTTGAGTGTATACTTAGATGAGTTTTGACAAATGTATCCACCAGGGTGACCACTGCTTCCATATGACACAGAACATTTCCATCACTCCAGAAAATTCTCTCATGGCTCTTTGCAGTTGAGTCTCCTCATATGCATTGCCTCAGACAAACATTTATCTGATTTCTGTCACTATTGATCAAGGCCGTCATACAAATGGAATCATACTGGATGTCCTATTTCATGACTGGCTTCTTTTGCTCAGCATAATGTTTGAGATTCCTTCATGTTGTTGTGTCCATCAGGAACTCATTCCTTTTTATTGTTGAGTACTACTTCATTGTTTGAATACACCACAGTTTGGTTATCTGTTTACCAGTTGATGAACATTTGGGACTATTACAAATAAAGCTACCTTAAAGATTCACATAAAATTTTTTTTGTGAATATGTTTTTATTCTCTTAGGCAAATACCTATGATTAAAAGTGCTGAAGTATAGGGTAGGTGTATGATTAACTTTAGAAGAAACCACCAACTGGTTTTCCAAAGTAGTTGTACTGTTCTTCTATTTAAGTAGCAAGATATGAGTTGCCCCCATCTTTGTCAACACTTGGTATTATCAGTCTTTTAACTCTAGCCATTCTTGTAGGTATATAATGGGATCTGATTGTGGTTTTAATATGTATTTCCATGAGGATTGACAATGTTTACTCTCTTTTTATATACTTATGGTCATTTGAATATCTTTTGTCAAGTATTTGTTCAAATTGTTGCTGTATTTATTTGTTTCTTTTATTTATTTTTTCCCCCTTCTTATTATCCAGTTGGAAGAGTTCTTTTCATATTGTAGTTCTTTGTCATATGTCTGTGTTGTTAATTTTCTTCCTGCCAGTGGCTGACCTTTTTATTTCTTAAGTGTCTTTTAAAGAGCAGAACATTAATTTTGATGAAGATAAATGTGTCATGTTTTTTCTTTTCTGATCCATGTTTATTGTGTCTTGTTTAAGAAATCTTTGCTTACCCATAGGTTATGAAGATTTTCTCCTATGTTTTCTTCTAAAATGTTTACAATTTTACCTTTAATATTTATGTCTGTGATTTCATTTTATTTTTTAAATTTTTTTTCTTTATTGATGTTAGAGACAGAGAGGAAGGGAGAGGGAGAGAGAGATAGAAACATTGATGAGAGAGAACATTGATTGGCCGCCTCCTGCATGCCCCTCACTGGGGATCGGGCCCACAACCTGGGCATGTGCCCTGACAGGGAATCAAATCAGCAACCTCTTGGTGCAACCACTGAGCCACACCGGCCGGGTTGTGATTTCATTTTAAATCAAATTTGTGCATGTCATGGAGTAGGAGCTGAGATCCTGTTGTTTGCTTGTTTTTCATACTTGGATATCCAGCTGTTTCAGAACTCTGTGTTGAAAAGAATCCTTCTTTCCCATCAAATTATGTTGGTGCATTTGTTAAAGATCAGTTGGCCAAATATGTGTGAGCTTATATCTGGACTGTAGTTTTTCTTGTTGATGTATATCTATGCCCTTAGCCAATAGAATGATGTCTTGCTTAATGAAGTGTATGGTAAGTCTTGGCATTAAGTCATGTAACTCATCCAAATTTTGTGGGGTTTTTAAAAATACCGCTTTTGCTGTTTTTGGCCCTTTGCATTTTTGTATAAATTTTGGAATCATCTTTTCTACTAGAATTTGGTTGGTGTTGCATTAAAGCTATTGATCAATTTGTAAAGAATGGACATATTAACAACATTGAATTTTCTGATCTGTAAACATATATATTTATTTAGATAATAAAATTTTCTCTGAGAAATTTTTTTAGTTTTTAATGTAGAGGTCTTAAACATCTTTCATTAATTTATTTTTAATAATTTTATATTTTTATGCTATTTCAAATAGTATTTTAATATATTTTTTGATTGATTTTTAGAGAGAAGGAGGAAGGGGGGAGAGAGAAAAAGAGAGAAAGAGAGAGAGAGAGAGAGAGAAACATTGATTTGTTGTTCCACTTATTTATGCATTCATTGATTGCTTCTTGTATGTGCCCTGACTAGGAATTAAACTCTCAACCTTGGCGTATTGGAACAACACTCTAACCAACCGAGATACCTGGCCAGGGCTCAAATAGTATTTTTAAATTTAATTTTCTAATTATTTCTTGCCAGTTAGGTTTACAGTAGGAGAGCTAGTCTGGCACCAGGTGTTCTAGCATAACCAGAAATAGGTCTTATTTTTAATAGTAACGGTGGGAAAATTGAAATATCGTCTCATGAACTGATATTTTTCTTCTTTTTAAAATGTTTCAAGAACTCTGTGCAAAGTAGACTTTTTTTTTTTTTTTTTGGTCTCTGTTAGATTCCAAAGCATTAAACAGATGGGCAGATTGTGTGTGTGTGTGTGTGTGTGTGTGTGTGTGTGTGTGTCTGCTGCTGCTACTTGCATTTGGATTTGGGTTTCATAAATTCTCTTCTGGAGAAGTTTACCACTATAATTTTTTTTTTTTGGCATCAGTAAACTAAGAACAATTTGTGAGCATAGCAGGTATAATACTATCTATGTTTGGTTCATTCACAAGCCTGGGAAGCATCTGAGCCTTCCCAATGGCCAGTTTAGAAGCACTGCCGAATATTAGCTGAATGACCCGGCCTAAATTAGAAAGCACATAGAAAGGTAAATATTGACTCGTTCAACAAAGTTGTTACATTTGCATTCAACGCACTCTTGGAGGCTTGAAGAAGCCAGTTTATAAGCAAAATGAATCAGACTGAAAATAGCTTATTTCCATAAATTCTCAGACAGGAGGATTCCAAGTTATTAATAATCACATATTTTTATATCCTATATTCTACTTTTTAAAGCATTTTCAGATTCCACATTAAACATATGTTCCAATGCACATATTTATTCTGCTCCCTGTGCCTGGAACACCACTCTCTTCTTTCTCTGAACTTTTATTCATTCTTTAACAATAATCTCAGTGTGTTCCCTACCTCCCCACCTCCACCTCCATCAAAAAGTAAGACTCCCATCAAAAAATCCCCACCTTCTTGATGCTTTCATCATAATACCTTTTCCACATTTATTCCATTCAGCAAGTTTTCCTTGGGCCCCTGTTCTGCTCAAAAGTAGAGCGTCAGTGAAACTTCTTAGACTTTCTCAGATACCCTAAGTAGCATTTGTAGGTTTTTTTCATTCCTTCTCTGTTTAATCCTGTCAGCATTTAGGATTTGTTCTGGGTTATCTTCTTTTACCACATTCAAGGAAGAAGAGTCAACTAATCGAGAGACAGCACTGGGGGGTATGAGTGGAAGCAGCTCAAGGTCAAAGGTCCTGAGACTTGGTCCTGACTTGGTCACAACCAACTCTGACCAGCCCAACACTTGCCACACAAAAGGTATTTATTGATGAGTGAACCAACTTGAAGAAGTCACTTGACCTCTGTTGGCCTCAGCTTCTACACCTAGAATGAAGGAGTTGGAGTTGAAGGTCTCTAATTCCATTTCGGCTTCATAACTCATGCACCCGTATGACCCTTCAGCATGTAAATCAATCACTATAGTAAAACTTATTTTTTAGATTAATTGAGAAATGAGAATAGAAATGACACTTATGGAGTGACTACTAGGAGCTAGATATTTTGCTGTATTTGGAAGTGTTTCAGAATAATGAATTATAATGGTCTTGTCCTCTCATTTCTGTGGGTTCATTTAGATTTTCATTCACCCTTATAATTTCTCTTAGTCAGGTTAGCAAGTGAGCAAGGGTTAAGAACTACTCTTCTAGAGTGAGAGAGGAAGGGAGGGAGCTGCTCCATGAAGACAGATAAACGCTTCAGACTTGGTACACCCAATATTGACATGCAAATGCATATTTCAAATGCACTTCATGCTGATCGAAGTAAATATACCCTTTCCTTGAAGGTGATCAATTGATAACCTAGCATAAAGATAAACCTTCAGGATAACTTCTATCACAAAATCCAAGTAGGTGGGCAGTTTGAATTAATGATCTTTTACTACATATGCCAGGACTGAAGATAGACCGAGGTGTTTGCTAGGACAGACATTTTCTTGGGCATGATAATCTTAGGATATGGTTCGTCCCATGAAATATGACCCTGCCCCGTGGCTGCCAAGAAGGAACCCGCCTTGCTGCGAGGCCCCGTTCTTTCCCTCCTTTGCTCGAGAGAGTTATCATCTTGGCTTATGCTTCCTCCGCAGGGAAGTTGGTGAGATTTTATCATGGCAGGTGCCGTGAAGCACGAAGCTTCCTGTACCTGTACCCTTTGAGTGCTGGGTTCTAGACTCCAGGTCTGCTTCCATGTAGCTCTCTGGGTCGCCCGATGGAAGAGTTGGCGCCATCTGCCATAATAAAGTATCGAAGACTGGGGAGCTTAAACTACAAAAATGTATTTTCTCACAGTTCTTGTCTCTGGAAATCCATGATCCTGGTTCAACATGACTGGCTTCTCCCAAGGCCTTTCTCCTCGGCCTGCAGATGGCTTCCTCTTGCTGGGTTCCCACACAGCTTTTTCTCGCCATGCCTGAGCATCCCTGGTGAATCTCCCTTTTTTTTATAAGCACATTAGTCATATTGGATTCAGGCCCCATACTTATGACCTTATTTAACCTGAATTATCTCCCTAGAGATCCTCTCTCCAAAAATAGCTATACTCCAAGGTACTGGGGTTAGGACTTAAATGTGTGAATTCGTGGGAGGTGTGGTTCAGTCCGTAGCACCCTCCGAGGACCCGGGCCTCTATATCGATCTGGTGGCACAGAGGGGCGGCTCCGGCAGACATGTGTAGCTAGTGTTAGAGCCAGACCCCCGGGTCACTGAGAAGAACATTCACGTCTCCTGTGGGAGGAGGCACGGGGAAGAAGAGCCGCTCACCTCTTTGGACCTTAACATGCCGCAGATGTAAACCATAGAGCTCCTCCTGACGGAGTTGTTTGGGCAAAGAAAACAGCATAGTTACCAGTTCAGTGACAACTCTAGAATTTTAGGGGATGAACAACCTCCACCAAAGAGCTTCTGTGAGGAAGGTGGTCCTGGGTCTACCGGGACGGGTGCAATGCGTAAGTCACACCCATACTGCTGTGTTAGCAAGCGCTTGGCTCACCTTGTCACAAGTCAGCATCCCCTTATTGTTCGGTGGCTTGTGCGTGTTGACACAAAAATCCATTATGCTTGCACCGGAGAGGTGCTTAGGGTCACCCCAGGTCGCCTCTGTGAGCCGCGGCGTTAGCAAGAAGACCCACGGGGCCTGGTGCGCCGGGTGCAGCAAGCTGCATGTCCCACAACCAGAGGAGGGAGCGTGTGACAAGGTTAATAAAACCCTGTCTTCCCAGAGGTGAAACAGGAGCGACTGTGAGGCCTACCTGTCATCAGAAGCAGGACATCGGATGGGTCTGGGAGGCTCCCTGCCCTGGCTCAGCCAGCAAGCTCTGGTCTCCTGCAGGGAGGTGCCAACGGCCGCGCAGAAGGCCAGAGGCTGACGTGATGGTGATGGCAAGAATGCCGGATAGGAAATCGGGCTGGGCTCTGTGACGAACCGTGACACTTTGGGCAATTTATTTAGCTCCCTGCAGGTCCCAGTTTTGTCCTCCATAAAATGGAGTAAGATATCTCAGTGGTGCCTTCCAGCTCCAAACGCACCGTGTGCAGACACCGCTTCTCTTCGAGGGCCTGTGAACTTCGGGACAAAGGGGTTCACCCAGGAATCATTCAGAATCACATGAACAAGCTCGGATTGCTAGGTGGGTGTTTGTGTCTTTAAAGTACACTGATTTGGACAAATCTCTTTTTAAAATAAAGCATAAGTTCTAGAAAGTAAAGTGTCTCTCTCTCTCTCCCTCCCTCCCTCCCTCCCTCTCCCCCAATAGAAAGACAAAAAATAAAAAAAATAAAAATAAAGCATAAGTTCTTTATGTCTTTTCGAGGATCGTGTTCCAGTGGTAGTATAGGGGGTAAGTCATCCCTTTAAAAACATGCTAAGTTTCCAATAAGGGAAATCATTGGCCCTTGGTTTCTAATTAAGGTGTTTCCTCGTGCGATGGCATTGGGCATTGGTCATGGAGTAGACGTCCTGAGGCTCTCGGGCAGATGGAGCTAGAAGACCGAACACATGTACACATAGGTTGATTATTTCTGCACCCTTTGGGCTGGTCTGTGATACCTGGAAGAGGAAAAAATCTCTGTCACCTTCAGGGAAAAGATCAGACAGAACTTCTTATCATCATTGAAAGCTGGTGATTTCATTTTAGTACTTAAAATATAGTTCATGAAAATGTCTTTTCATTCTACCTGTAATACCAATAAAAAGAAGTTAGTAGTACAGTCATTACGTCATGAAAACACCATATTCTTACGAATTTGCCATTAATAAAATGACAGTATTAAAAACGATTATGTATTAACTTAGGCAAGGTTATTGCTTCCTGTCAACATAAATGTTCTAAACTTTGCCTTCAACCCAACAAAATGATTTGTCGTTGGGGTGAGGATGCCTTTTAAAATAATTTCCCTCCGAAGAATTGCTACCATGAGCTTCAAACCCACACGTTCCACCTGGGTCAAGGTCACCTCCATGCTTTCCTCCTGGTCACTGGGATGGCCACTCCCTTAGTCACTCGGGCTCATCGTCACTTCCCATTCCTTTCCTCCCCTCTTGCTCATTCCTGTCTCACCAGTCACACTGGCTCTGCTCAAACCCACCCTCTCCTTACTATTCACACTGCTGTTGCCCTGCACTAGGCTCTCCTTAACGTTAGTTAGTTGAATTTCCTGCCATTTCTAGGTTGAACTTTTTTTTTCCTTTATTGATTTTACAGAGAGAGGAAGTGAGAGGGAGAGAGAGATAGAAACATCGATGGGAGAGAACATCAATTGGCCGCCTGCCTCCTGCCTACCCCCCACTGGGGATCAGGCCCACAACCTGGGCATGTGTCCCGACTGGGAATCAAACCAGTGACCTCTTGACCACAACGGCCAGACTCTTCTTTTTTTAAATCCTCACCCAGGGATATGTTTTTATTTATTTCTTTTTAGAGAGAGAGAGAGGAAGGGGCAGGGGGAGAGAGAGAAACATCGATTGGTTGCCTCCCACACCCACCCAGATTGGGGATCAAACCTGAAACCTTTTTCTTTGATTTAGGGAACAATGCTCTAACCAACGGGGCCATCTGGCCAGCGCTGGTCGAACTTCCTACAGAATAGGTGTGGTTATCTCACTGCACTCAGTACCTTCAAGGACTCTCCAGGCATGTGGGGTAAAACTCCTCAATCAACGCGAGGGTCTCTGATCCGATTCTCCCTAGATTGCCAATCATATTCTCCAACATATTCCCCGATGACTCCCAAGACATAGCTTCAGTGGTCTCGTCACTTTTCTTCACTCTGGACTATGGTCATGCTGTCATCTCCACGTAGAATTTTTGTTTGGTTGTTTTTACTTGGCCGATTGAGAATCTTCTCGTTCTTCAAATGCATTCTGAGTGTCCAGTCTGGAAGTTAGAGCCCACAGTTGGTAGTTAAATACAGGGTATTTAACCTGGGGAACTAGTTAAAATCTGTTGGAAAAGCTCAAAGTCCAACGGGATGGTGAGGTGATTGAGAGAATGAGCATCAAGGTTCGCGAGCCTGGCTATGGGGAGGCTGTGGGGACAACAGAAGGAGGTGGCACTCCTGGACCCCAGGAGCTGGGGCCATCCAACGGGAGCTGAGGCATTATGGAGATTCAGCCACAGCCAGAGGTGGCACCTACAGCAGGAGAGAGGCAGGCAGACGGAAATGCCCTGGCCTCCTGCCTCCCTCCAATCTCCTGCCTGAGCTTCTCCTTGGCCAAACCTAGCCTGAAGCTCGTTGGCAAAGGAGCCTGGGAAATGTAGTTTTCAGGGATCAACTCTCCTGTGATACAGTGCAGGGCAAGGGAAAGACTACGAATCAATCTCAGAGCAAAGAGGCAAAAACCTAACATGTACTTCCTCTGAAATCACTGCTTTTCTGTCGGAATAATACTGAGTCCCCATGTCTCCTTTGTGCTGTTTGAACCTCTACGACCGTCTCTGATAAACCTTCCCTATATGAGGTTTACTTCTTGTTCGTGCTCATCTGCGCCACCAAACTGGACGTTAGTTGAAGGCAGAGATTCTGTTTCATTAATCTTTGTCACTCCTGAACTCTGTACCATCTCTGGAATTTTGTAGTAACCCGGGAATATTTCATACTGGATTAGACAGGAAGCAGTATTAACGGCAAGAAAGCTCAAGGGATAATAATTCATTAAGAGATATCCCACGCTCTGAGGAGACAGAGGAGAAGAAACAAGGAGTGTCGAAGAACTCATCAGGGCCAAATAGAAGTGAGTAGTAGTGAACTGCTAAACACTGAAATCCCAGGGCTTCCTAAGTTGTCTGTAATATCAGAATCTCTTTACATTTCAGTTTTCTTGGAGTGGAATCCTTGGCGTAGCATGCACAGTGGGGGAGGCCATGCCAGTCTGCAAAGTAGCACATGCAAGGATGCTCTCTGCTGCTTCTCATGACTTGTCTAAGAAAGAAGGCTTCTGTTAGCTCTCCTAATTGCTAAAGGGCACTGTGTAGAAGGGGAATTAAAAGCGGAGAGGGAAGTGTGTGTCATTTCCTTGGGCTTTCATGGGGATGATTCAATGTTCGGTTTCTTTTACCTTTTGTAAGTTAATAAGCTTCCAAATTCTGAACTGAGAACTTTCGTCTCGCTGTCCCTTCCCTAAGTTGGCTCTTCCTCTGCTGTACATATGTTTCCTGTTTTATAAAATAAAAGGACCAGGGAAAAGTAGATTTTTGTTTAAAAAAGAATCTGTGCTTCTAATTCAAAAATCAGCAGATTTACTTAATCATATTTGGAGAATGCAGAAAACTACATAGAACATAGAAAAATTTCACCCCCAACAATAATCACTGTGATTTTCAATTTATAATTCCAGTCTTCTTTTCTATCTCAAAATGGAATCACACTCAATAGACTGTGTTATAAACTGCTTTTTTTTACTTAAAATTATAACATGCACCTTTTGCTGTTTCAATAAATATGAATCAACACTTTTAAAAAAGGGCTGCATTGTATTCCCCTGGAAGTTATTTACGTCATTCCCGGTTGTTGGATATTTCGGTTGTGGCTTCATGTTTTTGGTATAATGTAACACCGTTCTATTAGTTTCTTATTGCCGCTGTAACAAATTACCACAAACTAAATGACTTACAGGTCTGGAGGCCAGAAGTTCAAAGTCAGTTTCATTGAGCTAAAGTTGAGGTATGGGTGGGGCTGGTTCCTTTGGGAGGCTCTAGAGGAGACTCCATTTTCTTGCCTTTTCCAGTTTTGAGAGGCTGTCTGCATCTTTGGGTTTTGGGCCCCTTTCTCCATCTCCCAAGTGAATTGGTCCAGCCGCTGCCTCCGCTGTCGCGTGGCCGTCTCTCTGACCCCGACTCCCCGTGCTTCCCGATCCCAAGGACCCATGTGGTTGTATTGCGCCCATTTGGATAACCCAGAATAATCTCCTCATCACAGGTGCAAAGTCCCCTTTTCAGGTAAGGGAACAGTCACTGGCTCCGGGGACTAGGCATCTTTGGGGACCTTCATTCAGACCACCTCCTTGTATCAACAGCAGTAGGGACATTTTCAAACCTATCCCAGCTCTGTGATTTTATGGTGAATCTTTCTAAGGGTCAAATGAAATTACTGTAGCTTCAGAAAGGTTTATGAGAGCAAGTGGAATAGAAAAATGGAGAGTCAGCCCAGCCGGTGTGGCTCAGTGGATTGAGCATGGTCCCATGGACTGAGAGGTCTCAGTTCGATTCCCGGTCAGGGCACCTGCCTGGGTTGTGGGCTTGATCCCCAGTAGGGGGCGTGCAGGAGGCAGCCGATCAATGTTTCTCTCTCACATCGATATTTCTATCTCTCTCTACCTTCCTCTTTCTCTAAAAAAATCAATCAAAACATATTTAAAAACAAAAAAGAAAAGGAGAGAGTCGGAACACTGGAGTAGCCCTGGATCTGTCACTGACTTACTGTACATCTTGGGGGTCAGTTGGCCTTTTTTTCTTGCTGCAACAACCTCAGTATCCTCATCTGTAAGGTGAGGGAGTTGGGGATGCCTCCCTTTTTATTTTATTTCTTTTAATTTTTTTTCCTTTATTGATTTTAGAGAGATAGGAAGTGAGAGGGAGAGAGAGAGAAACATCAATGAGAGAGAACATCCACTGGCCGCCTCCTGCATGCCCCCCACTGGGGGTCGGGCCCACAACCTGGGCATGTGTCCTGACTGGGAATCAAACCAGCGACCTCTTGGTGCATGGGTTGACGCTCAACCACTGAGCCACACCGACCAGGCTAATTTTTATGTATTGATTTGAGAGAGGGAGGAGAGAGAGAAATATCCATTAGTTGTTCCATGTATTTACGTATTCATTAGTTGCTCCTTGTATGTGCCTTGACCGGGGATCGAACCCACAACCTTGGCATATCAGGACAACACTCTAACCAACCGAACACCCTGCCAGAGCAGAGATGCCTTTCAAACTGAATTTTCCACGATTCTCTGCATTGAAGCCCTTTAAGTTGTATAAATTAAAAACAACAGAAGTGCATTAAAAGGGTTGACGGAGGCAATGTAGGAACAGTATCCTAGGGCCAGGATACACTGTAAACATGTTTTAATAACTACTCGTCTTGGAAGGAAACATGACCTCAACCCTAATTAATTAACCATTTATTAAACATACACTGTGTACAGGATGTTTTATACACATCATCAATAAAAATCTCATAAATTAGGAATACTATGCATACTTTTAAAACAGTTGAAGTAACCGTTCCAGGCTCCCCAGTCAGCGAAGAACAGAATTGCCATGTCCGTTTGGATCCGAGTGGAGGCTTTCTGTTCGATCCTGCTGCCTGTGCACGCACTCTGTTGAATTAGTTGCAGCAATGGTTTTAGAGGCTTCACCTGACATTTTTGGAATAATTGATAACACATCATTGAGGGTTTGGGCATTTCTGAATGCAGTCGAATGGTTAGTTCTTTGTGAACCTGCCGGGCCAGGTGCAAGAGCTCTCCATTTCTCTCCAAAGTAACTTTTCCAGCCCTACACCGTACAGAGGGACCGAGGGAAATTTCTTCCTTCTCTTTGGCTGCTTTTACTGGTGCTCGCGGTCAGGATGTGCACGTGCTGCAGTTACGTGGCCAGCTATTCGCCAAGTTCCCTTGCCTTATGGAAACCAGATGGAAGCTGGAGTCGAAGTTCTCGGCCACAGAAGTGAGGCTGGGCTGCTCTCTGGATGGAATCTCTGAATTAAGGAGGCATAATCCTTTCTCCTCCTCCTCCCCACGCACCACTTCTTCCAAAAACCGAGTCAGTTTCGGAGGTATAGCCTTTCTCTGTGCAGTTGCCCAGACATATAAAAAAAAAAATGTATATATACATATTTAATTTGTAATTGCAACTTTGTTTGTAGCAAAAGCTCTGTTTGGTTGTCATAAATTGTAACCAAGAGGAATAATATCCACAAAACAGTCAGAGCTGGCACATGCTTTGAATAGCCTAGATTGATAATGTGAGGTCTTGCACAACTCCACTAACCTCTACTTGCATTTGGGGAGAATTAAACAAATACCCAGTGAAACAATCAAACAAGCAAAAACAAACAAACAAAACCTGGGGGAGGAGGGAGGGGACGTTTCCAATGTGTTGGTAACCAGCGATACGCAACAAGATTGGTTCTGAGCCGTACTGGGGAGTTTTCAGGGACTCAGTATTTCAAGAGGAGGAGAGATCTCAGAGCTCACCAATAATTGATTTCATCTCGCTATTCCATATTGCAAGAACCTGAAAGAGCCCAGGAGGAGTTCCATTGTGAAACACGATTGTCATAAACATTCCCGCTCACTGGTCATTTTTATGGCCGTAGGAGGAATAATGGTAATTATAAAAGTAGAGCAATTGGTGGAATGTCAGATATGAAGGATTGAGAATTTCATAGTTGAACAGTCACACGCTAGTGGCATGCTTTGGGGACGGTCCAGGGCTGCAGTAAAAGCAGAGGATATGAGTCAGAAAGACGCTGGACTTGCTTACTCGTTGGCCGCGTGGCCTCGGGTGAAGAATTTAACCTCTGAGTTTGCATTTTGGCATCAGAAGCAGAGTTAGAACGAGTTTCGAATGTGATCTGGCCCAGTGCTGAGAACATGGTATATACTTAGGGACTGGTGGCTCCTGGGTCTGTCATACCCAGTCCATAAATTCTCTACCTGTGCATCTGTGTCAACTCCTAAGGGAAGCTTGAGGCAGAGGACTAGAGGGGATTTATCTCTGGACTCAATCTCCTATTCTGGGCCTGGAGCCTCTGCCCTTTTCCAGAAGGTCGTGGTCCTCGCAGGAGGCCTCACAGTATAGTGGCAGTTGGAGCCAGATAGCTTTGAGCTTAGTCTCTGAGCTGGGTATCCCAAGACAAGTCACTTAAAAGAGGGCCAGGCACACTGTGAATGTGAAATAAATCTTGGTTGAATACATGACTAAGGGAACAAATTGCACTTAAAAAAAATTTTTTTTCTTTATTGATTTTAGAGAGAGAGGAAAGGAGAGAGAGAGATAGAAACATCGATGAGAGAGAACATCAATTGGCTGCCTCCAGCATGCCCCCCACTGGGAATTTGGCTCACAACCTGGGCATGTGCTCTGACTGGGAATTGAACTGGAGACCTCTTGGTGCATGGATTAATGCTTAACCACTGAGCCACACTAGCTGGGCCGAATTGCACTCTTCTACCCCTTTCTCCCTGGAAAAAAATTTTAACTCATTTTTCAAGGCCCTATTTGTATTACTTCCACTGGAACTTTCCCTCAGAACATCGAGAACCTTGTATTAGAGCAGCGGGCACAGCCCGCACACCTCAGCGATGAATGAATGAACTTCTCAAAGGCAGAGCTGTGACTTGCGTTCCCTGAATGTAGCAGGGATTGTGGAAATTGATTATAAAAGAAATAAATTCATGGGTAAATGAAAAAAAAAAATCCTAAAGACAGCATCCCAACCTCTCCCTTCTCTCACTTCTGGACTACTTTTGCAGTTCCCGTACTCAGGTCCTTTACAGAGAACTGGTGACATGTTCCTTACTTCCTGGCCACTGCACAGTCACAGTGATTTACTGCCAGTTCTTGGGCTTATCTTGTCAGGAAGGTGACCCAGAATATTTCCTGAGTACAAGCAGAAAGCCATTGCCAAGGTGTGTCTCAGAACTTCGCAGCATCCAAGACAGATCAACTGATTAGGCAAACGAGATTCTGGCTGAGTGTTTCCAAGACATTGGCCCACTGAGGAATTTTTGTGTTGCTCAGCGGATTCAGAGCGTGATATTCTCCAACCCAATTTCTCAATTTCTCTTCAAGGAAGTGTTCTGCTCTCAGTCAACTGCAAAGCCTGTCTTTTCTCTTTCGTCCTCTCACATTCACTCTGTTCCCAGACCTCATTATTTCTGTTGTGTTAACTGATAAGGATTTGCGGTCCTGTTCCAGGGCGGGTGAACTGTTTGATTTGGGGTAAATCATTCATATTCTCTGAGCCCCGGTTTCTTCATAAATCAAATGGGACGGTAGCCTGTTGTGCCTTCCTCATGGTCGTCACCTGAGTGAGTTCCGAGCAGGGAAGGGAAAGAGCGTTGCCAACTGTGAAACACTGGCACTGTGAGCCCTCACTCCTTCTGTGATTTATCCCCTAGAGTGACCAGCCATCCTAGTTTGCCCCGGAATGCAGGGTTTTAGCACCTGAAGTTCCACATCTTGGGAAAGCCCTCTGTGAAAACCAGGATGGTCGGCCATCCTGCCCCTTACCTCGGTTCCCTTGGCCTCCTCCCCGGTTCAGTTCCTTCCTACTGTGCTTTAAAGTCCACGCAGGTCCGTCTCCAGCCAACCCTACCCACCTGTCACCACTGGCGTGATTTCGCTTAAGTACTGGGTAGATAGGAGAGTACGTCTGCCCATTCCTCAGGGCTGCCCTGAGAGGTAATGGTGTTTTACAGTATAGTGCAGGGTAGAAGCTCAGTATACATTAATTTCCTCTCCTTTCCCATTGCATACAGTTTAATGAGAATTTTTAGGTGCCTTAGGTCCAGTTAAGTTCACTGAAGGGGCATTTCTCCTTAGGTCTAATTCAACTTTATAATCCTCAGAACCTAGCATAATAGCACATAGTATGTATGCAAAAATGTGAAGTAGTAAGTGAACAACTTTTGTCGTGTATTTTAATATATGCCTTTTTCTTTTCCCTCTTTGCATCTTTTTATTTATTTATTTTAGCTTATTTAATTCATAGTTTATTACTGTTTTTTGTCTGGTTATCCTTGAGCGGTGAAAGAGAGTTTGGGAAACCCTAGTTGATGACATATTATAACATAGTGTATGTTAAAATACAGCATATAAAATCTGGAATGGAGGAGGCCCTCTAAAATAGAATTTTTAAAATAGAAAGTTATAAAAGAAGTAACTCATTTATTTGACTGTAAAATATCGGAAATTTGGTTGTATAGTCTATGTGCTACATGTAATATGGGAGGAAAAAGAAGACCAGACAGAAGCTTACCGGAATTTCAATAGTGCTCACCTCTGAATGAAGCAGAATGAGCCATACATGAGGACTGGCGTTTACTTTTCTTATTTAACTCTTACTGTTTCTAAGTTTTGTGGTGTCATTATGTTTTACTTTTGGAGTACAGTATTCACATTCTTTTTCAAATACAGAAACCCTTTCTTAAGGCTCGGGATAAATTCCAGTTCCTCCATACGACAACGCGTTACTTTCCAGTCTTCGCTAGCGTTATGGACACCGCAGCCCTACGAAGCGCATATTCTCACTATCTTCGTTTTGCAGATGAAAATACTAAAGTTCAATGATAACAAAAACGTAACCAGGGTCCCATAGCTAGGAATAGCAAGCCTGGCGTTTAAACCCCCGTTTCTCAATTTTCCAGAGCCGGGGATCCTACCGTCTACATTCTTTTCCAAACCTGTTGAGCGCTTGGTACCCTGTTTGGTAACTTCTGCTTCCCTGTTTGATTATCGGGGTTCTTTTCTCTTCCTCTTCCTGGACAGGAAGCAACGTGAGCTCAGTGGCTGTGGTTTGCCTACCCCTGGCCTTCCCACAGAACCTCACAGGCAGGAGGGGTTTCAATAGGAACCACATGTTGGCTTCATGACTGCCTGAGAATGAATGAAGGTGGACTCCACCTAATGGGACGGTGACGTCTGCAGCCAATATCATCTCTACGTTTTACTGCATCCACCTCCTAGGAGGGCTTTGATTTCTGCCAGCAGTTCTGGCTGTGGGTACCAAAGCCAAAGCCAAAGTCTATATTTTAAAAAGTGGTTTTTTTTTTAATATCAAGACAACAGATATTAAACTGGAGGCCACGTGCCTCAAAGTCAAGGTTGTTCTGTCTTGTTCTGACCCAAGTATGCCCCACAATGGATTAATGAGTGCTGTGAATCCTTCGGTCCCTGAGGCATCACGACAGAGCATCATAACTGGTGTTGCTGGACGAGGATGGGAGAGTTTGTTTTAAAATAATAAGTTAGGTGCTCGGGCGGATGGCCTTGAAAAGCCTTTACAGCTTTCAGGAGGTGTTTGTGCGGCAGAACGAGGGCTCGTTTGAAACCAGGAATCACGGAAGCAGGATTCCAGTGCATTCTAACCATACCATTTTTTTTATAGGCTTCTGCCAAGTGGTGCTAAGGCGTCCTCGCCAGATGTACCACGGTCTTGGCATCTTTGGCCTGAAAGCTGAACACACTGTGAAGCAGTGTTGTGTCAAATACATATCAGGAATTACAGTGCATTGTGATTTGTAGGATATAAGGAATTCTTTTCCTCTCGCCCCTCCCCTATCTCTTTGTCTTAAAAAAATTTTTTAACTAAATCCCATCAATTCACTGTTTTCCTCCAAGAAAATATGACTAAACCAGCCAATCATTTTAAAGGTATCCTTGACTTGAATGTCTTATTAGAGAGAAAAACAACACAGAATAGGAAAATATTTTTTGTTCCCCTTGAGAGCAAATTAGAGATTCCATATGTTGAGTTTAGGAATATTGATCTGCATTTGCAAAGGGAAACTGCCACTGTCATTGGGCTGACAGTGGATTGGACCAGGGAGAGATGCCTGATCCAATGAGAGTCTCTGCCCTGGAGTGTTCGAATTGTGATAAGAGATTCATTTCAGTCTGGGATGTTTGTTTGAATGTAGTTGATTAAATGTTAGGAGCTTGGGAGAGGCAGAGAAAGCCACTGAGCAAGGAGAGCAGAGTCAAGGAGACGCAAAGAGGACGGAGAGAGAGCCTGAGAGAAGCTGGTCTAAGGTCGTCCATCCCACCCTAGATGGGGAAGTCGGGCTGCCCCCAAAATGTGACCTTGAATGTAATGCAATGTTTTTCTCCTTCCAAAAACTTCTCCATTTTATTAGGCTGCTTCTGGAAACCAAAGACCACATATCACCACCCTTCCCACTTTGTTTTAAACCGGCCCATGGGTTGCTTTCCTGCGTTAAACCGAGAGTTTCTCTAGGTCACAGACCTGTTGCTCCCTATCCCCTGCACTGAGCATGTGTCTAGCACAGAAGGAAGTCAGTGACTGTTAAATAAATAGACGAGGGAACAGAGATGGTACCCTGTCAGCTTCATTCATTCACTGAGACTCTTCTTTTAGAACAGTATACATAGTTTCCAGTCATCTTTAGATGGTATGAGTATACTCTGACTTATCTCAAATCATAATTATATATATGCCTATCTCCAGGATTCTGGGAAACCACTGTGGTAATAAAAAGGCGAAATCATTTTTCAAATGCAAAGTAGATGTGAGTGAGATAAACTTAGTATATTGGGATATATATATAGAGAGAGAGAGAATGATTGATTCTTGAAAGGAAGTAAGAACACAGAAATTGATTTGGGGGTAGATAAAAGAGGAATGACTTTAGGCCTGCCTCGAGAAGACAGAGTTTTCCAGAAATTGGCAAGAGGACTTCTGAATCCTCAGCGTTTGGTGTGTGATATTGATAAGTCCTCCAACAACCAAGGGTGGGGGGACTCCACGCACTGGATGTTCACGGGGTTCCCTTGGAGAGACGGGGGCAGCCAGAGCGGATATGCCCAGGCGCACTCATGTGAGTCCGCCAGACTTAATAGTTAAAGAGGCCTTGGCATGTCTCCATTTCTGATTCTGCCCTTATAAAATGTGTTGCTAATTAAAATGACTGCCGGCTCAGGCTCCTGCAAGGAAACCCATCCACGTGCTCAGAGGGTTGTTTTCCATGTTTCTAGCTCTGGTTAAATAAATAAAAGCTACAAAACCAGCAGCAGAACCCATCTCACTGAGACAGCTTAAGGGGTGCCCTGCCCACGTGTAAGCAATCAGGCACTGGGTTAATTCAGCCTTCCCTGCGCCAGAGAAGGAAAGGGTTAAGTACCAGATTATGCTATAGGCATGTTTGACTTGGCAAGTTGAAAAAGAAGCACAAAACACATGTCCTGACAGAGTCGAGAATTATCAAACTGAATTCAATACACTCACCAAACTGAATTTGTAGTGTGTCTTTCTTCTTCCTCTGAGCCCTCGTTTGTGCAGTTGCTTAGGCATTTATAGCCACTCCTTACCCTCCTTGCTATTCCCTCTCCATTGGCTTCCTATCACATTTTCCACAAAGTTTAAGCTCCCTTACGTGGCATGGCTAAAAAACCTTTTATGACCCAGGCCTCACCTTTCTAGCTTCTGGTCTCATTGATCCCTCTTCAGCCACACCAAAGTACTTGCAATGCCCTGAAAATGCCGTATGTTCTCTTCCCTCCATGCCTCTGGACGTGTGTTTTCATCTGCCTGGAATGCCTGTTCCATATATCCCTATTCCCCTGCCCAACTCATAAACAGTCCCATAGCTCAGCGATCCTACAACCTTGCTTAATTAGGAAGTCTCCCCTGACATCTCAGCTTCCTCTACGCCGAATCTGGAGAAATATCTCCTTTGAGCTTCCCTGGTTCCTGCCCTGTCCTTTACTTCTAAACCTACCCCATTACAGTCGGCACGAATGCAGAAGGGACTGCTCTGTAGCTACATTTAACAGCCCGAATCTCGGGGTGCCCAAGACCCCGATGCTGCAGGTATCCCGATGAACAAAGGAGGGTTTGCAGAGCTGAAACCCTATGGAGGACTGAGGACCAAAAGTACTAACCAGTCTTAGAAATGAGGTGTGATTAGAAGTCTGAAATGATAAATTTACTCATTCATTCATCTGTTCATTCATACTTTAAATTATTTTTTATTAAGTACTTTGTGCTGAACCTACACGGAGTGCTGGGGATTAGAAATGTGGTTGAGACCTGGGTGGTGGTTCCTTATAGCTAGAACGTATAAATTAGTGAGAAAGACATACATGCATACATACATATAAGCAATTATTCAATCACCAACTTTATTGGACCTGCAAAGTAAAAGAAAGGAATGAAATGAGGGCTATTGTAGAGAGACCTAATTCAGTATGGGAGTCAAAGAACACATCCCCAGAAAAGTGCCATTCAAGCTGCAATAGGATGTCTGTGCCTTACAGCAGGGTGGGAGGGGAAGGACACCAGACAAAAGGAACAGCATATGCAAGGGCTCAGAAATAAAAAGAGATTGATATGTTCAGGGAACAAGGGAAGACCGATGGAGTTAGAGCAAATGTAACAAAACGATGAAGAGGAAGAAGATGAGCCTGGGGCCGTAGAGGGGATGCAGAGCCTCCTAGGACAAGGTAAGGCTCTTGAGTGTTATCCTAATTGTAATTGGAAACCACTAAGAGGGCTTAATCCTAATTTTAAATAGAGTTTGCAGTTTTTTTTTTAAACAAACTGTGGAGAATGGATTGGAAAGGGGCAAGAGTGGGAGAGAGTAGACCAACTGGGAGGCTGCTGCAGGATGTTCGAGAGAGACGGCTTCTTGCCCTAACGCAGCTGGAGAAACGGTGCAGAACTGTGGATGGAGGCAAGAGATCTTGAGGAATTAGAATCGTGGGTCTTTGGGATTGATTAGCTGTCAGGGTTGAAGCAGAATGAGACATCAATGCTATTGACTGTCTCTGATGTGCCAGGTAGAGAATGACGCCTTAAACATACATGTCTAGGACTGCCGTCCCCCAAACGCTGTAACACAGATCCGTCTGTAAGAGAGCGCTGGAAAGTTTACTTTATTTCTGATGCCTGAGTAACTGTGATACATGCCTTTAAAAGCCTCCCACTAAGCTTTTGTCAGGTCACGTGTTGAGCTGGTCACAGCTCATAGCTCCATCGCACCCACTGCCACGAGAGACAGCTCTGTTTCCGTGAGTCGCCTCGCAGGCTTGCTTGTACGCCCCATCTCAGAGTTCCAGCTGTCCACGCGGAATATTGTGAGAACCTGCCCATCAGCCCTCCCTCCCTGACTCACACGGATAGGTACCACAGTGAATTCTGCCTCAGTCTCTCACTAACTGCATGTACTGGGAATGACACTAGCCTCCCCAACTTCAGGGTTCTCCTCTCTAAATAAGGTCAATGTGATCACCAACGTCCCGCACGGGCGATCAGGTGTAATATGCTTCCTACAGTGATGTTATGTGAAGCAAAGTGATTCCCCTATGATGTATTTTGGCCCCAGACTTTAACTAGAAAATAACCAGACATTTAGATCCATCCTCCAGCTTACCAGGCGCAAGAGGAATAGACATCACGAGGGAGCAGCACCCTACGGGAGCAAGTCCGGAAAGCGGACCTCCGCCTGACAAATGGCCAGGAGTGGGGCCTGTTCTAGATTGAAAGGAGTTAAGAGTAGAGACATAATAACTGGATGCAATACATCGTTCTCGATTGGTACAACTGGGAAAATGTGAATGTGAACATTGACGTAGGTAATGTTGGGGAATTACGGTTGATATTTGTTGTTAATTTTATTAGGCATTATTATTTGGAGGATATTGCTCCTATCATTTAGAAATGCATAACAAAATATTTAAGGGAGGAATATCCTGGTGTCTGTGTTATACTTTAGAAATTGTGTGTGTGTGTGTGTGTGTGTGTGTGTATGCCTACACGTATGAACTAAAATGTAGTGAAATGCTATTGTTATTTAAATCCAGGTGATATACATATGGGCGTTTTTATACTATTCTCTCTACTATTATGCATTTAATAATAAAAAGTGAAATAGATAAAATTATACTTATATTACAGGGCTGTGAGGGTGAGAGATAATGTCCAAAAAGACCTAATTTGTATTACGTGTCATTAGGTAAATGAGTACTCTATTTCACAGCTGTTTTCCGCCAGTCTGCATCAGAACCTCACTCCAATCCAGAATCTCATTGCATTCAGCAGCTGTCATGAAGACCTGGTCAGAAATCTCCGGGGCCCCTTGGGGGATAATCCAGATGTGAGCTGGCAGGCTGGCGTCATGCTTGGTGGAATGAACTTTTCATATTCCTGGTCTATTCACGACCGTGCACAGAAATGCTGCAATCCTTTCCCAGCTCAAAAGTCAACACTCAAATAACAGATTCATGGGCAGAAGTGCAGGACTGTTCAAAAGTCAAAAGATCTTAGGTCTGCTCCAGACGCAAAAGAGGGGTGAAGTATCCCCACCACGTGGGAGAGTGGGGAGAACACTACACTTGGACGAAGGCAGGAGAATTAGCTTGTGTATTATACACAGACATATCCCAGTTTGATCTTGCTGCCCGACAATACTGGATAGCATCCTTTTCACCCTCAGTCGTATCCTGGTTCAATGATAAATTCTCTGGTCCTTCTAAATACACAGCATGTTTCTCTCCTAAGTTCCTTCTGTGAATGGTCCCTAGTCTCTCCCTGTCCGGCCACTCATACCCCCACCTTGCAACAGTCCAGCTGCATCAATCCGTAGCATTCGTGAGCTATATACTCTCTCTGACCTCTGTGGTTGTGCATCTGCTCATCCCTCCCCCACCTCTCTCTGTATCTGGCAAAGCCCTGCTCCTTCTCAGAGAACTGAGTGCAAAGCCATCGGCTCTGGGAAACTTCCCTAGATTCCACAGAGAGAAGTTGGGTCTTTCTCCCTGGGCCAGGACAGAGGTCAGGCAAGTGAGGTACCTTGGGCATAAAATTTAAGGCGGCTCTCGTTCTCAGTGTGGTTCAAGCTCTGACTCTGCAAGTCCCATGACCCCGACAGTGAGTGCCTCCTTACTTTTTGCAACATAGGCTCCCCACTTGCCTCGCCCTCTCCTGGCCCTTGGTTTCAACATCTCCTGTATCCCACCATCATAACTGCACCGTGGAATGTATGTGTCAGTCTGTCTTCCTGACTGGAACATGAACTCTTTTAGCCGAAGGACTATGTCTTATTTATTACTACGGTCTCAGTCCCTACCACTGTGCTTGGCACACGAGAAGTGTTTATAAAAGACAGTTGGAAGAGGAGAATGATGCAGGGAGTCAAGTGGTATTAGAGACATTAAACGATCAAGGACCAAAGGCAGCTGCTCCAAAGCTAGGAGAGGATTCAGAGACAGAAAAACTGGATAAAATATGAAACTTGTCATCTGAAGTATACCTAGTGACCGGATGCTGGTGAACTGCTTGACAGTACTACCTGCCTCCAGGGGATCCTGAGAAAGGATGCATAGACACAAAGTCTGGAACACCAGCGAAGCTGTGTGAAATCAGATTGTCCCCTAAACCCAGGTTTCCTCCAGCAGGGAACCTCTCCTAATGCCCCCTCCCCCATTCTTCTTCACACTATTCATATGGTATGTTCATGGTATCAGTTCAGAAGGAATGGCATGAGCTGGACTTTAGGAAGGCTCTTTCATGTGCCCATCATTGTGCCAGCCCTTCACAAAACTGTAGTGTTGACTCATCGCAACAACGCAGTGAAGCAAGTGTTCGTGTCCCTGGTCTTTGGCTAGGGAAAGCCAGAGACATGTAAGTTGCCTGAAGCCACACAGCTAGGAGTTGGTGGAAAACAGAGCACCTCCAGCGTTCAGGGCAATTGAAACTTGATTGTTTAATAGAGCCCTGTCCCCTACCCCACAAAAAACATTGTCACAGACTAGAATTATAAACAGATTCACAAAGTGCATATATTGTTTTATGTAAATACTTGTGCATCTGCTGTGTGCTCCACTGTGGGTGTCGAGTCCTGAAAGGCTGTGCAGGGAGACTGTATCGGGGTGCAGCGGGGAGAGAGGGACGATAGATGTTGAACGCTTCACAGGTGGGTTTCAAAGAGCAAACACGCCCCGGCCGGTGTGGCTCCGTGGGTAGAGCATCGGCCTGTGCATAGAAGGGTCTCAGGTTGGATTCCTGGCCAAGGGCACGTACTTGAGTTGCAGGTTCAATCCCCAACCCCAGCTGCATGCAGGAGGCAACCAATCAATGTGTTTCTCTCACATCCATATGTCTCTCTTTCTCTCTCCCTCCCTCCCTTCTACTCTCTCTAAAAATCAATGCAAAAAAATATCCTCCAGTGAGATTTAACAAAAACCGCAGAAAAAGAGCCAACATATTCTCGTACAGCACGTTCTCCAGGGGAGAGTACAAAGAAATGGAAATACCATGTTTCAATAATGCTAAAAGCCACAGGACTGGAGAATCCCAACAGCGAAGGTGCTTCTCAGGGGAAAACTCTTCCTGTGCGCCCTGCCTACAAGGACCCACGTGGCTGGTCTGACCACGAGGTTGGTGCTCACTGTAGGTTAAGGCGGAGAATGAGACCATAGCGCAGGTAACTTTCAGGACAGGTCGCTGGCCGTTGTTTCTCGGTGCACTTTCTTTTGGGAGAGGGGCCTGCTTTCCAGCATACGGAGCTAAAAATCTCAGCCTCCTCTTCGTACTCTAACAGAGTCTCACCCTTCACCGAGCAGGCCCACTGAGGCGTGACTCCAGGCCCCGCACTTGGCCCTTTCGCTTCGTGTTTCGAGCAAACTGCGGTTGTAGGAGCCGGTGCGCGGGCCAGGACGGCTCAGCGTTCCTCCGCGCTGTCGGGCTGCTCACTCATCGTTTCCGGAGCCAGGACACAGACCTCAAGTGAGTCCAGTCGAGGTTTCCCCACCGAAGCCCCGTTCCCTGGGACGGGATTACAAATGCGTTTAGCTCCGCGGCACACACGTTCTGGAGGACTTCTTGGCAGGGTCTGTGAAGCATGCTTTCCTATTCTTTGCATCTCGTCTTTGTAGCGCAGCTTCGTGGAAAAACATCACATTCCAAGTGCAACTGGGAAGTTTCATTCAGCACAGTGGTTGCCAGTAACATGTGGGGAGTTTATTGTCCTTCCAGCGAGCTCATCAAATCCAAACAAAATGTGTTCCCTGCAGTTTCAGCGGCTTCATTTCCACGAGACGCAAGTTGATGCTATTTACGAGCTACCCAAAGACCAATTTAAGAGTCTAAACTATGGTGGGATTAAATATACAATCGTTTTTAACTCGATATGTATCATTAGAGTCTTAGCGGGAAACAGTATGGCACACTCAAAAGGGTTCAGCTGAATGTAATATTCTGAAGAGCGTATTTAAGAGGCATGAGCTTGGTTAAGGGAATCCACAAGGAATGGTGAGACACCAGGAACTGTCAACATCAGGAAGCTCTTACTGCCCCAGGCAGCAGGGGCTGGGGGTAGAACTGGGAGGCGGGGGGCCTGGAAGAGGGCTGGCCCAACAGGACCTGTAGCTGTAGGAATGCAGCTCAGCTCAGTACAGCCAGGCTAGGCGGAAATGCCCCCAACTCTCTCCTCCCATCGTCTGGCCACTGGCTGGTACCACCTATTGGCCAAGCCCAGCCAGAAGGCAGAGGGTGAGGGAGACTGGGAATACTCACCATTGAGGTCAGCCTCCTGGGGGGTCCATGACAGACAGAGAAGGGCAGAGACTTGTCTTGGGGTAGCTCATGCCAGCTGATTTCAGAGTTTACTCAGAAACAGAGTGGTGTTACAGAATGAACATAGATTTTGATGTCAGAAAGACCTGGATTCAAATTCCACCTCCTAATGGGTCTTTTCTAGACAGCTTCAGTAGAGTTCCAACTTACCCTTTCTGAGTTTCAGTTTCTTATCCAGTCAGATGGAAATAGTAATAACTACCAATAATAATAATAACAACAACAACAGGAAATAATATACTAGGAAATAACAATGACCTACCTAATTGAGTGCAAATATTAAACACGTTGACCAAGGAAAAGAGCCTGGCACAATGGGTGACATGCAATGGATTTGGTGTCTGTCGCTTTCCTCCAGTTAGCCCTCCATCAGTTCGCCCTGGCATGGTGAGGTGCCTGCCCCGTGGAGGTGGGAGAACCAGTCTGACCATCTTTCTCCTGCTGGGCTCTTTCGGGGAGTCCCCTGTTGACTCATAGCTGGAGCCATGGGCGGGACTGTGTTGTTCTTGAAAACTTGTTAACTGGGGTCCCCTTGTCAGGAGAGAACCAACCATTTGCGGGCGTCACTTTTCTGAAGAAACACCTCTTGGGGCACCTCCAGGAAAGCTCCAATTTTATCTCTTCCACAGGGACACTGGTTCTTAGGGGACTGTTGCTCCTCGGCCATTTCTTTAGCAAGTTTCGTCCCCTGTACACCGGCTGATACTCAGACAGCTCGTCCTTTCTCCTGGTGTGTGTTAGCTGTTGGCAAGGCATCCGCTGCATGTGTAAGAACTTGGCCAGTTCAGTTCCCGAGAGTCCGGGCAATCTCCTTCCTACTTGAAGGCACCAAGGAGGCTTTGGTTTGCTGTCGTTTGGGATCGTTGTCTGCTGGGTTTGGAACATGAGAGTGTTTGGTTATTTGTGAATTTGGACTGGACCCCCAGAAAGGGTACTGGTGACTGAAAAATAAAAAGCCACAACAATTCATTGGTTCAAAGTAGCATTTGTGAGCTGGGTGTAATCCCCAATTCTCATAACCATCCTGTAAGGTAATGTCTTATTGTCAGCTGAGGAAACTGAGGCTCAGAGAGATGGGTTGAGACGTCCAGTTGGTAAGAGGTAGAGATGAGCTGTATCTGAATTAAAGTACAGAGGTCTGTTTGTCTTTATGATGGTTGCAGAGTCAACTGTAATACTTCCATCCAGACACGACCATCTAAAATAAAGTCACAAGGCTGTGAGTTTCCTCACGACAAGGGGCAAGACTTACTCATTCCTCTCTTTTTTACAGCTAACCACTGCCCCTGCCCGAAAGTGGGTGCCTGTTTTAATGTTTGTTGAATGAAAAAAAATGATTGACTGAATGAATCACCAATGCAAAGATATTTTTGTCTCCATGTAGCATTTTTCTAATGCATATTTATATTTCATTTGACAGTGTTTGAAAATTGTATAATATTCCCCTTCAGCATAACTTCAGCAGTGTGGAAATGCTTCCATATGCGAGATGTTTCCCCTCATTTGACTGAGGGAGAAAAAAAAAGACTAAGAAAAACATCACATAGCGGCTAAGGATCCATGCAAACACAATTTCTAGTATGTACTGTTTGTGAATGGTGTATTTTGGAAGGGTGATTTTGCAGAAATATTGAAGTAGACATTCAGTTCGGATTGGTATAGGTTAGGAAAATGTTCTCGTGCAGGCAAATACAGTTTTATGTTAATTCACTGTGTTATAGAAGGTATAAGGTAGGGGAGAAGGGCATGAGTCCGGGAGCAACTGCCTGTATTCAAATTCATTCCTTAGTAGCTGTGTGACTTGGGCAATGTAATCTATTTGTGTCTTAGTTTAACTTGTGTGTACAATGGGGATAAGAATACCATATCCCACATGAGATGGTTGATAGAATTAAATACATTAATACAGGAGGATTTCTGAAACCATGCCTGATAAATGGCAAGGCTCAATAAATGCTATTATCCCCAAGCCCCACGGAGTCTAGTTTGGAAAAGTCCTATCTCTTTTCACCGCTCCATCCCCATCACCCCCACCTTAGTTCAGGAGTTCATCAAGTCTTGCCTGATTTTACCCTCCAGCTCACCCTTCACATGGTCACTGGAGTGAATCCTTAAAGACTTATACTAAACCAGGCCCTTCACCTTCTTCAAGCAAGGCCATCATTCCCTATCAACTTTAGGACTAAGCACAACACCCTATGGCATTCAAAGTCCTTCATGAGCTCATTCCTTTTTCCTCCTCTGGCCTCATCTCTCTTCACTCCTACATGCGTGATATACTGCAAGTACCAGCAAATGCCCAAAGTAGAAAAGTTCAGTTGGCTTGATTAATAAACAATAGATAAGTAAGAAGAGTGGGTGAGCTGCTAATCTTACTGATGGGTTCATAGAGAGCTTCAAAGAAGAGATATCTAAGTTGTATCTTGAAGAATAAGTTGATATTGGCCAAGCAAGGGAGGGTGGAATGTGGTTGGATGGATCACCTACAATGAGGGGAGGATTTATGCGCTGGAACAGAAAAACAAGGTGTATTCATGAAATGAGAACTTGTCTAGTAATGAGAGGACTGAACTAGGGGATGCTTAAATGTGGGAGTGAGGGACAGTGGAGCATCAAAAAGGGCCCTTAAATTTGGCATGAATACCTGGATGGAACACTGATGTTATCAATGGAGATGAGGAATATCCAGGAGAAGGAATATATGTGTGTGTGTGTGTGTGTGTGTGTGTGTGTGTGTGTGTGTGTGTGTGTTTTGAATTGGAAATAATAGGTGTATGTTTGGTATACTCGTGTACAAAAGTTACCTGGGAGTATTCAGGTATAAGCTCTTAATCTTGTCCCCGATCCCACCTTCAGACCTATTTCCTGGCAAATTCCCCCTCTGAGTAAATGGCAACTCTGTTCTTTACAGTCCTAAATGATATCTCTCTTTTAAATCCTATTTTTGACCCTTCAGCAAACTCTGTTGGCTTTTTCTTCAAAATATATCTAGCATATGACCATTTCTCATCGTCTTCATGGCTACCATTCTCATTGAAGTCACCATCTTTTATGGGATTACAGGCACACTTCGGAGATAGTGTGATTCCAGACCACCCTACTAGAGCAAGTATCACAATAAAGTGGGTTGCCATTTTTGTGCTGGGGAGGGTCTTGCCTTCACTTTGTAAAAAATGAAACATCTGTGAAGTGCAATAAAGCAAAGCACAATGAAAAGAGGTCTGTCTGTATTGAAATAGTCTCCTAGACTGCCTGCCTGCTTTCCACCTTGCCCTCCTTCAGTCTATTTTTAACACCTCAGCCAAAAGTGGTCCTCTTAAAAAGAAGTCAGATCATGACTCCTCTTTCCATAGCCACCCAAGGACATCCCATTTTGCTCAGAGTAAAATGTAACCCACCCTCCCAACCCTTGGCCCATTGTTACTCAGATTTCTTCTTTCAGTCCAGGGCTCTGTGTCACCACTCTGCCATGTTGGTTCCTCACTGTTCCTCGGACATGCCTGATGTGTTTCGCCTATGAGACTTTCCAGTGACTGTTGCCCTGCCTGGAATGACTTTTCTTCAGGTGCCCACCTAACCATCTCCCCCATGTCCTTCAAATCTTCCCTCCAATGTTATCTACTCAGTGATGTCTCCTCTGGTTACCTCATCTACACCCGTGGCTTCCCTTTACCTCTGTTCTCCCAATCTCTCCCCTATTTCTCTGCATTTTTTTTTTTTTAGCACATATTACTATCCTTCACCCTCCTTGAATCTAGACTATGTATCCATGATGACACTGATTCCTGTATTGTTCCCCTCTGTTCCCTGTACCGGACCACAAGTTGCTCAATGGATATTTGCTGAATAAAAGAATGAGTCCAGGTGGGGACTAGAATAGTATGTTGCTACAGGAATCTGGTACTCGGGAGGCAGATCTGGGTTAAAGATAGATTTGGGAATCCTTAGCAATGAGGTGAAAGATGTGTGGGAGTAGCTAAGATGATTAAAAAAAAAGACCAACATAAAACTTGGGGAAAATAATAATTAAAGACTGTGCAGATAAAGTGGCAGAGTTGAGAGCAAATGACTGGGATTACAGACTGGAGTTAAAATCTTTGCTCCACCATTACTAGCTTTATGACCGTGGGGAAGTGACTTGGATGATTCGTGGCCTCCATATTCTCACGGGTAATTGTGAAAAAGGTCTCCACTTCAGAGGGCTGTTGAGTGAACCAATAAAATGCATAGAAATCATTTAGCAAATTGTAACAAAGAGTATAGGTTGTTGTTGTTGATACTAACTCCTTTATTATTATCAAATCCTGGAAAAAATCCTGAAAAATAGAAGAAGTATAGGAACATAGTGGAAGATAAGTGAGGAGAGGTCTTCAAGAAAGAAGGGCAGGAACTCTAGAGGTGTTGGTCTGTGGTCAAGGCTAAATCTTGAGAAGTACATACGGCCCTGGGGTAGAGCTATTTGAGAAAACAGTTTTACTTGAATCAAAAACTCATAATCCCATATTTTAAAATGAGCCAATGTTTTGTGGAAAATAACAATAATTGTCCTAGAAAAAAAAAATCAAATAAAAACAAAACAAAACAACACTGGGCCCTCAATTGTGTCCAGCTGACAAATGCAAGAACATAGTGACCCAAAAATTTGCTTGTCTCTGGTCTGTGGGAGATTTACTTGCTCGCTAGTCAGAACTAGTTTGCTAGTTTTATGAGGTTAAGCTATTGTGCAATACTATTCAGCGGGCTCTGTGGGTGTTTATTTACAGATGGCTGCCATCTTGATTTATTGTCTGTCAAATTATAATTATTAAGGATGGAGTTAATTGTCATTTCAACCACCTGGCAATTACCCATTGTGCTTTCATGTGGTGATAAATCTGTCCTTTAGATCAAAATTTGAAGGTTCATAAGATATTTCACTTCCATGTTTATCTCCATTCATGTCTTGTTCAAAATAAGTGATTACTAGAAGCTATTGATCCTTTTTCAGTGTAATTTGTGGACCTTCAAGTAAAAGAATTGCTGATTATTGTAAATGTTTCTAAGTAGCAGGGCTGGTATAACAAGAATCCAGTGATGTGAGTTACAATAATTAAAATTAAAATAACGAGGCATGCTCTTTCAAAGATTAGTCTAATAAAAAAAATTTAACAATGCTCCCAGTATATTCCATGCTGCATCACCTAGATGGTGCTTTATAGCCCTCACTGTTTGTTTACCCTATTGTTTACCCAAGTCACTTTATCCTTATCCCCTTCTGAACTTTTGGGACAGAATTCAGCAGAGTCAGTGAGGTTACCCTAGTCTTGTAAGGCCTCAGTGACTTTGATCCAGGACTATGAATGGGATTGTCTGCGGGGTCCCTCTTTAGGGAGACATCTGATAGAACTAATGGGAACAAAGAGGAGGGGCTATCTCTGTGTCATAGGAGCTGCACCCCTCCTCCCATTGTGGGTGTTGGGTTCGTTGTTTGTGTACTTTTCAGGAGGTCATACATACTTTGCTAAATCAGCCAGCCAAGGATCAAGTGGAAGGTTTCTCACCACACACAGCCTCGGGACGCTGCCGTGGTCTCATCATCTTTTCCCTCTCAGGAAACCCATCCGGCAAACATTCTGTGCCCAGCTTCCTCCAGCGTGCAGACTAGCAGCCTAGAGGGGAAGCTCACGTCCCTGGCTCGTCAGTATTTCCATGCAGAGCCACCTTCTCATTGACAGCTGCCAACCTAGAGTCCTTGGTGGCCACGAGGTCTCACCTTGGCACTAGCTGTGCGGTGAGACTCAGCCTGGGCTGATGTCTGTTAATACCTCCTTCCGGACAGAAGCCATGCCTCCACTGGGCCCAGGGAAAACCTGTGACAATGTCTGCTTTCCTTCACTTTGGAAGACTGTGAACCAGATGAGGAAGGAAAGCCCAGTAGAGGTGGGTGTCTAGGACCACCCTATAGTTTGTCACCGGGCATTTCCTGACATTTCCTAAGATGTGCTGACCTGCCCTATAAAAATTCCCCTTTGGGGCAATTTTCTGTGGTCAAGTGCCCTGACATGGCTGCCCCTGTTCTCCCTTCCTCACTTCTAGTTCATGAGGCAAAGACCTCTCTCACTTGCCAGAGGTCCCGATCTCCGGTACCTGTCCCCTTCACTCTACCTTCTGCATAGCATTGAGGGGGGTCTCAAAATTTGGCCTCTACCAGTACCTCCGATCTCATGTTCCTGCACTTCCCCTTGATGGAGGGCATTGCAGGGCCTTGACGCTGAAGGTTCCAATGGGCTGCCATGTCCTTTCCCTCTCCGTGCCATTCGTCTGTTGGATTCTCAATTACTCTTCAAAATTCGTAAGTCAGCAGTCAGATCCTCACTGGAGTCTTCTATGATCACTTCCACTCCCCTGATAATTCTATCACTCGTGGTATTATTTCTGTAACGTAGACTTCTTTCCACTCTTGTATCATCGTATCATATGACATTTTATTTTTGCTTGCCTTTCCATCTCCCTTCTGGGGTCCTCAAGAGCAGGGTGGAATTATTTCTGCCATCGTAGAGCAGGAGCTAAATAATAGTTGAATTACTTTTTGTTCAATTCTTTGCCCATCTCCCTTTCCCTAGCACCCCTAGAACAGGGCTAAGCGGCAGGGGATACTAGAAACATAGTTGCTGATGGATCCTTATTAAACAGAGCTAAAATCTTGGCTAATCTTGTACTGATGTGAGAGTAGATGAGAGTCTTTATGGAAAAGTCAGAACCGGCTTCATGGAGAAGTTGACCCTTTATCCAAGACATACATGACAGTTTCTGATTGGAAGAAAAGACAGTTAATCATATCCAAATGGAAAGAAGAGAAGGCTTTGGCTTTGGTTAATAGAAAACGTTTTTACTAAATATTAAGGAAATGGGATATGTGCTCCTTTTTTATAGTCAATGTATATTTTCTTTTATATGAGACATTTCTGTGGAACACGAAGGATATTCTTTCTTTCCTTCTCTCTTTACTCCCCTCCCTTCCTCCCTCCCTCCTTTCCTTCCTTCCTGTAAAGATAGACAATCTTGGACAAAACAGAGGCTGCTGACTTCTATAGAGGAAAAGTATTCTGATGTCAGTACAAACCTTCTGATGGTAGATTAGGCCCTCATCCCAGCCTAAGATTATAACTGCGATACACATTTCTGAGAAACCCATCTTCTACTCGGTGTCAACCTGCGGATAATTGTCTTTATTGGCCCAGCGTGGAGACTGGTTCCACGAATGTCTGGGGAATTTTTTTTTCTTGGTTGGAATTGAATTAAGAACGGTCTTTTCTGAAATCAGAAAGGCTCCATATAGAACCTGAACTGTTCTACTTCTATTTTGTTCTATTTTGACACCATCAGGAACTTCTCAAGGCAAAGCAGACAGCTAAGTTCTAGAGTGGCTGGAAAATGGAACTCATACAGCACATGACTCCTCGAGGCCCGGCCATTCTCTAGGAACCATTAATTATTGTCATGATGGCTTATATGTATGTATCTACTATCTTCTTATCAGAAAGTACTGCTCTGGACTTGCCTCCCAGTCTCGTGGGAGAAGCTGCCGTCTCCGTCCCTCCTACAGGAAACAGTTAAGTAAAACGAGGTGACATGTCAGGTGCAGGGACAGAGCTCTGTGGCCCCGCTGTGGCTTCACCTTTGGTCTTTCTGCTACTGAGCCCTGTTCTTGAGCACAGAGCTTCCTCTTATCCTGCCTGTCACGGCGTCAACACACAAGTTCAGAGGGAAGGAGTACACAGAACAGACGTGTAGATTTCCGAGTAGAAAGCAAACGTTATCACATTTCCTTTCCTCGAACCGATGGATCCTAAAAGCTTGAGGAAGCAGTATTACGACACCTGCTAGGAACATGTTACCTTTCACTCTGGCCAACAAGTAGTGGGAAGAACCCTGATCTGAGAGTCAGTGGACCTGGCGTCCTTAGCTGGTACTGACCGATCCTATCGCCTTGGACAGCTCACTTCTTTTCTCTAGCCTCAGTTTCCTGCCTTGATATGATGAGGTGATCACTAAGGCTTCTTCCAGGTATAAGTACTCTGAAAAGTCGAAAGCCACAGGAGAATGGGTGGGTCACATGACAAACCTCTAAGTTCCCTGCACACACACCCAACTCAGCGTCTGCCGAGAAGTGTCTTCTTTGATCGCCACCATGGAAACCTCTCAGGGATGTACCATTGTTCACACCCATCGAATTAGGAACTCCACTCCTGGGAGTTTATTGTACAGGAATCAACTCCTTTGGAAAGACGAAAAGTTACATTAACAAAAAAAAAAAAATTTGCTCATGGTATAATTCAAAATGTGTTGTGAGCTCAGTGTCCAACAGTAGGAGAAAGGACTCGGACAGTCAGTGGGCTGTTTCAGAGTCCTGAGAACGACCTGGAGAAATGCTTTTACAACACAAGAAAGCAAAATGCATTTGCTTTGTGGATTGCAACTATGTATATGACTAAGTGAGAGGTAAGAGGAGCGGTTGCCTGTGCTCTACCCTCCCGGGGTCAGGTGCTATCCTAAGCATTTTGTTACATTAATCATCTCACTTATTCTGTTGAACAGCTGTGAGGATAAGTACCACCTTTAGCAATTTACAGATAAGGAACCTAAAATTCAGAGGACAATCACTCACCAGGCCACCGCTGCTGTTAATGGGTTAGTGCTCAAGATTCAAACCCAGGTATAACTGGTTTCCTTTATTCCCGGCAGTTTGGGGAATGAACGTGGTGTGAGGATACACGGCAGCAGCACTGGATGCTGGATAAGTTGACATTATAAAACATCCTTGTCCGTTTTCTCTTGAGAAAGGCTCAGGTAAGAGCCAAGAGCCGATCTCTGCAGAGGGATGGAGGCTTTGCCAGGCTTCTCAGACCTGCTATGTCTGAGGCTTGGGTGCCTGGCTCCGGAAAGCGACTTAAAATTAGCCTGGACTTGGGTGAGATTCTTTGGGAGATAAACATGGCCCAGGGCTGCAGTATCGAGGACAGTTTCATCAGTGTGTGTAGTGTATCCGAGGAGAGTCACAACAAACAAACCATCCCTAGGACAACGGGAGTGGGGGCAGGAGGCAGTCCACACAGTGAAGTCTACGTTGTGGAGAAACTCTGCTCACCACGCTTGTAAGAAGACCAGCGCTGGGGCCCATGCTGGAGCCAGCTCAAAAGTCACCTGGAGTTAGAGCTCTTACGGCTCTACCCTCACTGCTGACAGATAGGGAAACTGAGGCCCAGAGAGGGCCAGAAAGCAGCTCCCAATCAAACCCCAAGGGAGTGGCTGTGTCAGGACTGGAATTCAGCCTTGTCACCAAACTATCGTTCTAGACAGTTATTACTAGATTTAGGAGAAGAAACTGGACAGAAGTCCCAAGTTTGCAGAGAAGCCATTGCTTGTACCAGCTGCTGTGTTTGTGCCCACGCCGGCCGCCGCAGCCTCCACAATCCTGTTCAGGGAACCGTTTTCCCCCCTCCACCTGGTCTCTCAGCATCTGGCTCTGGAGTGTCCTGTGGAAATTTACGTGGTCCTAGTGGGAATTCATCCCAGGAGCGCTATTCTCCATCAGCGAAGATGATCCCTGTGGTGGATGGAAGAGAGTCAAGGGGAATTAAAATCCTGTTCCATGTTCTTTAGCTCTAACAGACCCTTCTTTGCTAGGTTTTGTGTGGAGGTCTGTGGTTTGTAGGGCTCCCGGAAGAGGTTGAATATGATTGATTGGTCAGGACCAGGGGTGTGCTGGTAAACTGGCTTTCTGGAAGGTGGGGCAGGGAAGCAATGATCTGTTATGTTTGCCAATATCTGTGGTGTAAATACTGCCACCATGGTAGATTTCAAGCTATCAACAGTTTAAGAAACAGCTTGCAGCATTCCTGAAAATTGAGCAGTCCACTCTCCTGAGCCTGCTCCAGCCTTCTCCAGCACACGGCTATAGCTCTCCAAGAAGAGGGGGTTCTGGGGCATGACTGGGAAGGGGGTTGTGGCTGATCCTGCTTAGTTTTGTTAGGTCAGATCTCCCCTGAGAGGGTGTGTCTTGTTGAATCCTAGATTATAAGAGGAACATTGACAAATTGCAAATTCTTCAGGGTGTTGAGCAAGAAACAGTTCTTATCTAGAAAAAAGCCACTGGGAGGGAGGGCTATTTTGCTGGGATGAGAATCTAGGAGAAAAAAACTACAGGGCATCCTGGTCATTGTTTCCGTATCTCTGTGGGTAGTGAGTTATCCTGGGTGTGAGGGGGAGTGTCTAGGACGGGGAAGATGAACTCGGCTCATCCTAAGAACTTTCTGATAGAGCTGCCCCAGGAAAGGCAGGGCGGCTGGGTGTCACAGAGTGCTTGTCCCCTGACGTATGAATTCCTGGGGGCAACCACTAGGTGGGGCTGTGGCAGTGGGAACTCCAGGGCCCCTCTCGTTTCTGGGGGGGCTGATCCTGCAATAGAGTCTTCTTTCTTCTCTTTCTCCCGTTTAGCCAGCTTCATCTTCTGTTTGGTCCTTTTTACTCTTTTTCATCTCTCCCCTGGCTCACTTTCTTAGTTGACTTTGGCTTATTGACCTGGTTTAGCTCTTTCCTTTGACATCCACCCCACAAAATAATTGAATCAGCAAAGCACTGTGTTGTTGCATGACCAGGGTGGAAGCAGCCCTGGATGCTGTGTAAATATTCTGCCTTCACGATAACTTTTAGCACCTCGTTGTTTTGCTACCTCCCTGTCCACGTTAACCGGCCACTTCTGTGGCGCAGGGGGGGAGACAAGAGGCTTAGAACTGACCCCTCCATCTCTCTCAACAGAGATCAAGCTTCTGAGCTTCCTCCTGACTGCTTATATCCAAGGAGGGAACACAAACCTTCCTTTCCCCATTTTTCTTTGCTTTTTCTCTCTCCTTCCACTTTCTCAGCACCACATTTGTGACTGAAGAAGAGCAAATAAACAAATTGAAACTGAAACTGTGCGTTGGCCATAAAGTGAGGACATCTGGGAGGCTTGCAAGGAAATTTACATGCTTGTCTGGTTTCAGGTTACATATTTTGTGTTGCCTGGTAACCAGCCCCACAGCTTCCTTTCATGCTTTATTCTTCCCTATCCCTTGTTTATAGTGTAATTACCACTGTGACATCATAATCCCCCATTGAACAGCTGTCAGGGGGGCCCAACTGCTGAGTAAACAGGGCTTTACAATCTCTCCTCCCACAGGCTGATTTACTAAATAGATCAATATTTGGTTTGTAGGCACAGGGATTAGGAGGTGGAAGTGTCTTTTGAAAAAGCCCTCTCTATTCCCAGGGCCTCCAGTGCACCTGAGAATGCTGGAAAGAAAAGCCAGGTTCAGGGACAAAAAAAAAACAAAAAACACAACGCATCACCCAGGCTGCTCCACCTGCCCCTAATTTCCCAAGGAGCAGCTTGTCTTTAAGAAGCGAGACCTATTTGAGAATTAGTAATGTCTTAGGGTCTTTATTATAGTGCTTAAAGAATTCCACTTTCTTCTCTCTCTCTCCCTCTCTCTCTCCCTCCCTCCCTCCCGCCCCTTAGCTCCCCTTTCTCAGTCCCCTGTCCCATTTGATTTAATCTTTCTAAATGGATAGTATAGCCTCAGGGACTAAAAGAATGACAGGTGGATAAACAGGATCCAAGCTCCTGAAGATCTCCTCCTACCTGGCCCCCACCATTCTCCCATCCTGCTCTGGGATTAGAAACTCTATAAAGAAAGCAGCCTCTTCCAAGAGGTTTTTTGTTGATTTTTGTTTTTTGGTTTTTTTTGGTCAAACTAGAGATTCCTGGGTGATAGCTTGGGAAAGGATATTTTAGATCTTGGTTCTCCTGGGTCAGAAAAAATATGACTGAAACAAACTTGGGAGCAGAGAATTTAGAGCCTGGGCATCAGGAATGGGGAGTTCTATCCCTGGCCCTTCCTGTAATTTGCTTTGCGACCTTGGACAAGTCCCTGGTGGATACAACGTTGCAGTTGGGCCTAAGGATCTCGAAGGCCTTTCCCAGGAAGCCAAGAAGCATCAGACTGAGCTGGGCTCAAAAGCTAGTCTTAATACTAATCCATTGCAGAGTGCCGCCAACCACAGGCAACTCCTTGGAGCTGCGTTTGCTTACTTGTAACACGCAGGGGTGGGGGAAGAGTTCCTCCATCACTGTGAGGATTAAATGAGGTGATGTCCAGGACACACCCAGCTAGGGGCAGGATACTTAGTGGGTGGTTTTTTAAAGCTAGCTAACATTGTGTAATTCCTGTAAAAAATAAAACTGTGATAAAGAAAGGCTTGGAGGTAAAAATTAGAAAAGAGAAGAAAAAGAACAGTAACAGCCAACACTTGTGTAACCCGTTCACCACATGCAAAGCGCCTTCCACATGTAGGTCTCAGGTAATCTTCGCAACCCTGAAGAAGGGGGAAGCACCCCGTGGACTGATCTCAGCATCATCTCTCCTGCTCCTCTTGTAAAGGGCAGGTTCTTATTTTCCCTGTTCCACAGATGACTGAGGTTCAGAGACATGAAATGACCTGCCCAAGGTCACCCAGCTGGTGCGTGTTGGACCCACTCAGGTCCATCCGGTTCTAAGCCTCTCGTCTTTCCCCCTGTGCCACAGAAGTGGCCTGTTCCTGTGGAGACGGAGGTAGCGAAACAACGAGGTGCTAAAAGTTCCCGACTTAGGTGAAGGAACAGAATATTTACACAACATCCAGGCTGCCTCCACTGTGGTCATGCAACAACACAGTGCTTTGCTGATTCAGTTATTTTGTGGGGCAATTATAGTCCGCCTCTACAAAATAAAACACCGCGGCTGGCTGCTGTCTCTTGGACTTTGTGACTTCCTTTCCCCAGGTGATTGCAAAAGGCCTGGGCTGCTGAAGGTGCCCCGAAGGCTCATGGAGCCGGAATGGAGGGGGAAGCAGGCTATGGGGGGGGGGTCGACCTCAGACGATCTACAGAAGCCCAGTTCCTGAGGTTCCCGCAGCAGGGATGCCGTAGGCGTCATGTAATTCCTCTACTTTCTCTAGCTGGTGGCTTTCTCTTTGAAAAACTGTGTGGTTTCAGTTCAGTTTCATATAGATGTGTGTGTAGATCTGTAGAGTGATAACATTCCTCTGCGCTAAGTGTGTCCAAGATAACTAACCTGTTTCCAAGATCTAATTTTGTACGTGGGAATCTCGCCTTGTCCTGATTTCCAGACCCATAGGCACGCTCGGCAGGCGGTTGTCGGGGGAGGCCCTGGGCTGGCCCTGGTGCTGAGCGGGCCTCCGCTCCCCCCCGCAGGAAGAAGCACCTGTCCTGGAACAGGACGAGCTGTGTCTGCGGCGGAGCTCCGGCTTCCTGAAGGGGAAGCCCCTGGAGATGCAAGTCCCCTTGAATATGTTAAAACCTGTGTGTATTTGCCAATAAAGAAAGTGCACTTTCCAGGAACCCCTTCTGATATCAGCCTCTGTGAATTGGGTCCTGAAGAAAAATAAATAAATAAATATAAATAAAAGCGAGAGCCCCCTGGGAACTTTCTGTAAACCAAGTAACTCTCCAATGGTAGCAAGCATCGGCATCTCCTGGAAGGCGTGTTAAACACAGAAGACTGGGGTGCATCGCAGAGTTTCTGATTTAGTAGATCTGGAGTGGGACCCCAGGATTCGCATTTCTAACGACTTCCCAGGCAGGCAGGGCTGGTGGGGGGGCCACACTTGGAGAACCACTGGTCCCAACTAGCCACTCCAGCTGCTGGGGTCCATGGAGTCCCTAACGTTTAACTGTCTTTAGCATGATTTCTTCCAGTTGGGCACTGTTCTGATCCTTTCTTCCTGAAGTGTCTGGGAGTCCCTTTCTCCTCTTAAACAAGAATGAGAGGCAAGATGCCTTCTCCGGCCTCCTTTTCCACGTCATCTTGCAGCCTGTGTCCTGTCTGCTCTTAGATGTGGCAGATGCTCTGCCCTCTCTTCTCTCTCACCACTCTGCATCTTTGGACTGGCTGTTTGCTCTGTGGGCTAGTGGGCCTCCCCAGCTCTGCGGTGAATTGTGAATTGCATGTCAAGATGGAAATCATGGCACAGCCCTGGTAGAGTCATCCCTGAACAACCTACTCAAGCAAGACAGTTTCCTTTCTCTTTATTTCATTCTACAGCTTCTAGTACAAAATTGCATTTCAGCCCTGGGCACATCCTCATGTAAGTGATTATTGGCAGGCTTCATACGTCCTCCAGACAAGGAGGTTCCGACGGCAGACACCAGGAATGACTCCACCCAGGTTCCCCGAAGTAGCAAGCATGTGGGCCTCGACCCTGGCTGCACCTCAGAATCACCTGAGGAACTTGCAAAACATTCCAATGCTCAGGTCTTCCTTTCTTTCTTTTTTATTTTATTTTTTTTACAAGCAAAAGTTTATTTAGAAAGTTGCAGAGGTAGAAGAAGTGAACCAGGGAAGAAGTGAGCCAGCTGGGCTGCGTGGGCTCAGGAAACAAGTTACAGAAGCAAAAGTAGGGCCTTTGGAGCTTAGGAGAAAGAGAGAGGCCAGGAAAATGCACCTGGGGGAAGGGATGGGGAAAGGCAGGGGCTCTCTGGAGAGAGCCACTCAGGTCTTTCTTTAGACCCATTAGATCAGAAACTCTGGGCCTCCAGCCTCCTGATTTCCTAAGGAGAATGTTTTCAGCAGCTATAGCTCCATCCTGATGTTGTGATTTTGTAGTCCAGTATCTTATCTATGAGGCAGACAGAAACGGCTTTATGGTTCCTACTTTATAAGTGAGGAAGTGCTCTAAGTATCCGCATGTACATAGACACAAGCACACACTTACATAAACACACACACACACACACAGATCAGAGTGGGGATCCCTGCTTTGGCTTTGTCTAGGTGTTGATACCCAAGGCCCCTTTTCTCCTGGAAGCTCAGATAGTTTTAAATAAATTTTTTGCTGGAAATCCAGGGTCCTCTGACAAGTGGCATCACCCCCTCACACCAGCCTGGGGCAAGTGTGGGGAACCCAGACAACCAAAAGATGGGATCTGAGAGTCACAGTGTCCAGGACCGTGGGCTACACTCCCCCTCATCCAGTCTCAGCTAAGGTGTTCCTTCCTTTTCGTTGTTTTGGAAAGACCAGAGGAGGAAGGATTGGGGTGCCCGGTCACTCTGTTCCAAGCCTTGCAGCTCGCAGCTGTCAGTTCATGTCACCTTCATGTTTCCTTTCTTAAAAAACTTACTGTTAAATGGTGGGGGAAAAAGCCTTTTTCCCCCCACAATACATAGTCAATAGGAATTAACCCAGTCTTTAAACATTGCTACCAGTAAGAAAACATGGGTGTCCAGAGGAAAAACTGTTCATGCTTGTCAGGCTAAAACAATCTTCTGAACTTTCTATTGTGCAACGGCCTCTCTGTTTTTTTGGCAGTGTTTTACATGACTCAAGAAATAAAAGCAGTTAAGGGCTGTGCATAGCATGGTCTTTCAGAAACAACAGCAGAATAGATTAATTAAATAAAGTACTAAAAGTTTCAATAAACTACGGATGGCTAAAATAAGTCTGTTCTGTAGGGTAGACCTGATTAACTAATTACAACAGCTACCATTTCTTAAACCCTTGCCAAGTGTTAGATAATATATCAGGTATTTTACTTGTTTTATCTCAGGCAGTTACCCCCCTACACACACACACACACACACACACACACACAAACACACACAAATACAAACACTTTCATAGAAAAAAAATTGAAGCCCAGAGAAGTTAAATAGCCACCTCCCAGGTCAAACACCGAGTGAATGGGATTTGAATCCACCTGTTTCTGAACCTCATGATATTTTCCAACATTACAGTCCCTTGGCCCTCAGCACCTCTGTTTTCTCATCTATAGAATGGATAATATAATAATCATCCCTCCTTGCGGGAAGATGGAATAATAACTGTTATTAGCAATAATAATACCTGCAGTTTGTGTAACACTTCACTTTCCAAAGTGCTTTGTATCCTGAGTCCCATTTGAGCAACACAACCACCTGTGACATAGGTACGATCATACCCATCATCCATATGGGCTCAGGGAGATAAGGTGATTTGTCCAAGGCCACAGCCCTAAAGAACGGTAGCGCCAGAACATTCGTACCAAGGTCAGTGCTTGGTCTTCCTAACAGGAGCTTCCTCTTTAATTACCAGAGTAACTGCGATAGACTCGAGGTTCCCAGGGAAGGAAGGACTCGTGGTATAATATTATGTAGAGGGATATTATCATTGTTGCCATGCGTGTTATGAGTTACCAAAGGACAATTGGGAAGTGACTGGTCCTTTTATCCCTCAGCAGATCCCCTCCTCGCTCCTGCTAGTCAGACTCCCCTTCTTCATCTCTTGGTCCTTGAGGCTGTGGTCTCATATGCTCTCAGAAATTTGAATCTGAACTTGGCCAGGTGCTTGGTGGCTCTTCATGGGCTCTGTTCTCCCTTGAGTGACTGGGAGGAAGTTGGGGTATTCAGGAATTTTTAACATCTCAGATACCTGAATGGCAGCTATAGTCATTAAATTGGCCTCTGCTGTCTGGCTGGTGTGGCTCAGTGGTTGAGCGTTGACCCATGTACCAAGAGGTCGCTGGTTCGGTTCCCAGTCAGGGCACATGCCCAGGTTGTGGTCCAAATCCCCAGTGGGGGACATGCTGAAGGCAGCCAACAGATGCTCTCTCTCATCGATGTTTCTATCTCTCTCTCCCTCCCCGCTCCTCTCTCTCTAAAATCAATAAAGAAAAAAAATTAAATTGGCCTCTGCTATACACTGATGTGACAGCAAGCCCCTGGGAAAAGCTGGATTATAATCAGGGTGTGATCTTGACACTTGGACTGGCCAAATGGATAGGTGAAGGCCATTAGGGAAAATGCAAAGTAGTCATTCCAGAGAGAGGAATAAACTATGTACTTAATAAGAAGAAGAGCTCAGGGTCACAGTGAATCACAAGTTATGCATCAGGCACAGTGTGGAGAAGATTTTGTATTGCTAGAAGCTCTAATTCTCCTACCATTGATCTTAGCCATAGGAGTTATTTTTGGAGATCTTTTGACTTAGAAAATATGGAATTTAGACAGGATCTAGGGAAGAACTGACAAAAACATTAATGTTTCTAAAAGGAATAATATGAGGAAGAACTATAGGAACTGGTATAGTTTAGATTAGGTTTGGCATAAAAGGAGGCCATACACTCACATATATTCTGAAGAATAATGGATGAGAGGTCAGGGGTCTTCTGGGGCAGGATAAAGGCATCAGAACAAACCGAGCGGTGTCCTTCCCTCCCTGCCAACTCAAAACAGAGGAACTTTCACCCACTTAGGGGTGGTGCTCACCCTCCTGGCACCTGGCTCCTGGCTCCTGGCTCTGCTCGGTGAGCTGGTAGAAGTCTATTTTGGTGGCCATTTCTCTTGTGGATGAGATAGACAACGCTTCTCATGAGTGGCCTTTGTCTCCTGAATTCTCTGCACTCAATGAGGCAAGTGATGGTGCTCCTTGTCCTGGAGGTTGTCTGACCCCACTGGCCTCAGGTGTGAGTCTCAAGGTCCAAAACAAGAAGAAAAGCTGTGGAAGCTCCTACAGGCCTCCTGGCTCTCGTGTCCCAGTACCACCTTCCCATCGGGCATACTGACATCGAGAGCCCTGTTTAACTCCGGGGTTTCTTCCTTAGCAGATTCGGAACTCCAGTGGGAGAGGTGCCACGAAGCAGTTCCCTAAGCAGCCCCAACAAAGCCCCGTCAAGCAGAATTGCAGTTTAGTTTTGAAGAAATCCTTTCTTTCCTCTATTGTGAGATACTGATAGAAATAGATCATGCAGGAGAAGAAGAATCTTTTGAGATAAAAAAAATTTAAGAGCTGAAACAGAATATCGAAAGGATTTTTAATTGCTGGATTGAAGATAGACTCTCCTAAGGCCCCTTAAGTCTCTGTTCTTTGGCGGGTAATTAAACTCAGAGAATGGTCGTTGGAAAAGTCTATGCAATGTCTTGCTTCCAAGAAGGCAATGAGGAGTGGGTGTCCCTCATGCAATGATAGAAATGTCTTGGACGGCCATAAAGTTTCTGGTTGAAGAAATCCTCAATGCCAGGGCAATATGGAGGGACTGTCACTGGCCTGGGAATGGCATCTGTTGTCACCAATCTGAAAGTGGCAAAAATCATTTGTCCAGAAACCCATTGCAGAGGCAGTTGGGTAATCAGCTTCTCTGACCCCATTCTCTCTCCCTTCCCCATGCCCGCTACCCCAATCTGATCGGTTATCACACCCTGAGGGTGTGCAGCCATTTTGCATTATACAGGAACAAAGGAGGTATCATTCAGGCACTTTCTTACGTTATATGACTCAATCTTGTGAGCAGGTGGGTCTGTCCCTGGCCTACAGAAGGGAAACCAAAGCTTGGTCTATGTAAATGGCTCAAGACTAAAGAATGTCTAAGTGGTAGAGACTGGTTCAAATCTAAATCTAACTGGTTCTGCATTTTATTCTCAAATACTCTGCCTCTGAAAGCGAGGGGAAAAAAGTCAGATATGTGTCTTCTCTCTGCCTCTGCTTATTCTTTTCTCTTTACCTAGGAGGCCATGAATTCATTTATTCATTCATTCAACAGTATTTGTAGGACACGTACTGTGTGCCTGGAAATGGGCTCTGCTCTGGCAAAATAGCTGAACAAAAACACGCTTCCAAAGTATCCCTGCCTCTCTAGGGAGAGATGGGTATAGAAAAGAAGAAATAACTATCACATGGCGAATTCCACGGGTGAGAACCAGGCAGCACTCTGAAATCCTAGGCAGTTAAGAATTAACTCCATCAGCAGGTGGCAAGGTGGGCTGAGGGAGCTACAGGGGAGGTGAAGAGAGGATGCTTGAGAAGGCATTTGAGAAAACATACATGGAACTGTTCACCACAGTACCTGAACAATATCAAACATAAAAATTCACTTGCTGGCCCTGGCCGGTTTGGCTCAGCGGTTAGAGCGTTGGTCTGCGGTCCAGAGAGACCCGGGTTTGGTTCCCGCTGGAGGCACGTACCTCGGTTGCAATTTGTCCCCGGCCCTGGTTGGTCGTGCAGGAGGCAGCCACTCAATGTGTCCCTTTCACGTCGATGTTTCTCTCTCTCTCTCTCAGTTCCTCTCTCTCCCTCCCACTCTATCTGAACAAAAAAAATGGAAAAATGTCCTCGGGTGAGGATAAAAAATAAAAATTCACTTGCTGGTTTTTAAAACTTAATTCAACGGGTATTTATTAAGAGGCCTCTGTATGCCAGGTACCACTTTAGGCATTGCAGATCGAGTAAGAATTGGAGTCCCTGGCCTCATGAAGGTTACGTGTTAGTGGAAGAATCAGATGCAAAATAACGAAGAGCTCTGTAATATGATGCCACGCACCGATCCACGTGGTGATGAAAAATAAACCTAGCTAGGCAGATTCGGGGAGAGCGGCAGGTAGTCTGGCCTTTGGGGAGAGGGGATGGAGCCATGTGGGTTTCCGGGAGGAGGTGGCTCAGGGCGAGGAAAGAGTGGGTTCTGAAGGCAGGTCATGCTGCCTGACTCTGCAGGGATGGCAAGAAGGCCCGTGTGGCTGGACAGAGCAAGAGGAGAAGCCTGATCACAGAGGAGGGCAGGGAGGTGTCCAAGAGCCAGATCAGGCAGGGCCTTGTAGGCTGTGGGAAGACTTGGGAAGCAACTGCATGAATGCATTTAATGACCATATCTTATATACACCTGTCTTATTCAGGACAGAATACCATAGGCTGAGTGGCTTATGAACAAAATAATTTATTTCTCCCAGTTCTGGAGGCTGAAGATCTGCTTTCAGTGTTGGGTTCTGGGTAGAGCTTTCTTACCGGGTGCCGATGGTAATTTTCTTGATATATCCTCACATGGCAGAAAGCGGTCTCTTTTGTAAGGTCACTAACCCCATTCTCGAGAGTTCCACCCTCATGACCTAATTGTGAGTCTCCACCTCCTGATATCATTACATTCGTGGTTAGGACTTCAACATACGAATTGGGGGGTGGGGGGGGACACAAACATTCAGTCCATAACAATGGGTACAAGGTTGTTCAATGGACATTTAAAATACAATCACTTCTACAAATCTATGGTAAAATAAAATATGTTTTAAGTATGTATTTTATTGGGCTAGCTCAAGCCATTTTCAAATGAATCAAAACTGATAGTCCTCATGTCTGGTTGATACTGGCTTCAGGGCCACTTAAAGGCAGGATGTCCATCATCTGAGGTCTAGGAAAGTTCTCTTTTAAAAGGAAATTTGTAAGTGGTAACTCTGCAACAACAATTTCAGACGAACCCGTCGGAAAACTACCATGTGGATCAAAACCAGCATCTGTCTTCATCTGGTCATTTTGGTTCGGTTCCTTTTCCAGGTCCACTCAGAAAAACCAGCGGCATTTTCACAGACAGTCTGACCTTGAAGTTGGGTGCAACAGTCTAGACCTGAAGGTAAGGCCAGAAACGGAATGCCTCCGAGTCTCTTGTTCAAGTTCTCGAAGGTCTCAGTTCTAGGAGAACCTACTTCCCCTTGTTCTGGAATGTTCACAGCTGGGCTTTCCACGCAGACCATGGTGGGGGCTCTGGGGCCACTTGCAGATCCAGAGAGGCCTGTGTTAGCTCCCACGGTGGGGGGGTGGGCGTCTGAGCGTGCCACCCGCCGCGAGAACGATGCATTGTTCCCTGGTCCTGGCTCCGCTCCCTGGCAACCCTGAGCCCAGAACATCGTGAAGATCCTCAGAGCCCTGCTGCTACAGAGACGCCTGAGCCAAGAGGGGAGGAGAGGGAGAGTCTGAGTCAGCCCTTCGGGATCTAGTAAATCAACCCTTTGCAGAATAGGACTCGGGGGAAGGGACCGAGGGAAATCCCTCAGGAGCTCCATGTAGCCTTCATTTCCTCAAACACCCACCCGGGTTCACATGAATGTTTCTGATTTCAGAAGAGGGTGAGTTGGGGCAGGAAGATGGGACTTAGCAAATGAGTGAGTTCAGACCTTCATTGGAAGCTCCCAGCATCGGTGGCCCCTCTCCTGAGGCACCTGTCCAGGGGACAGTGCGGCTGCCCACAGCTGCGGCCAGTGTCTTCCCCACTCACCGTGAACTCGCCCAGTTCCTTGGTGAATCTGAGGTGTGCCAACCTTCTCCTGCGAGGGCCTCCTCTCCTCTTCGCCCAGGGATGTGAATCCCACTGAGCTCAGGAGGCTCCCTGCGCCTCCGCGGCCTTCTTCAGTTTCCCGTTGCTGGGTGTTGCTCCCCCCTTTCGTTAATGCTTAGCTTAAACCACACCATGTCCCTCCACCAGAGGGACATCCCCCCCAGAACCCTTCCCACAGGTGAGGAAACTGAGGCCAGAAACAGGAAATGGCTTGTTTCGAGTCCCAGACCTCCTCCTCCCCCCACTTCTTATTTGGAGGGGCTGCTGTGCGGAGCAACCCAAGATGCTGCATCGTTGTGTTCCCGTTGACGCTTTCGGGACCTGCAGCGCCAGGGCTTCCTTGGATCCACTCGTGGGTGAAGCACCCGGGCCACGTGGTGTCCCTTCGCTCCCAGTGACCCCGCTCAGGGGACCCACATTGGCGTCCTGGGAGAAGCGCTTGGCAAGCCGCTGCAGGAGAGCGGCCGCAGGCTGAGCGGTGCTGGAAGGTGTCAGCTGCGGAGGCGCCTTTGGAAGTGGATCTTGTCAGGTTATCTCAGCTGGGGTTTTCACTGAACGTTTTCGTATACCCCTGGTCAGGCGCTCTTGGTGAGATTTTAAAGGGCGTCTGACTCATTTCCTTGAAAATTAGTCAAACGCACAGGACAGGCACACCACACACACACCTCAGGCACTCACCGTCTGTGCACCCGCGCTCGGTTCAGGTCTGTTTTCCAGCGCGTGACCTTGTAATTACGACGCGCGTTGTCTTTGAAGGGACAATTACAGTTACAGACGGCAGTCCGGGGGAAGCTCAGAGGACGTTCCCGGTGCTAATCAGAGGCCATTGGCATGGCCACTTAGACCTCTTGCTGAAGTTTCAACATAATAAAGTGAGAATGCTTATAAAAGTACCAAAACACTTCTGTGCTTGCAGCTGAGCTGAAGCTTGAACCAGTTATTCAAAAAAAAGTGGGATGTCGCCGTAGGGGTTCAGGACAGATCCCCTCTCCTCCACCTCTACCTGCACATCCAACGTAGAGTCGTAGGGTGTCTGAGCTACAACTCAGAAAGTGGACCAGCTCATCTCATTAACAAACTCACTGTACAAAGGGGACGGTCATGTACTCAAGAAGGAAAGCGATTTGACCAAGTTCGCAGAGGAAATTGAGCATAGATTTGGACCAGGGCCCCATGGATTCCTGACTCTTGTCTGGATTATCCCATGACCCAGGCTGTTCCTATCTGACATGAGCTTACAGGCAGTTTCTCAAAAAGATGCTTCCTAAACTCAGTTCATCTAAGCAGAGGAAGGCCAGGTGCTGGGACAAGTTGACACGGACAAAGCTGGTGACATCTAAAGGCAGGGCTGGTTGGTCCATGATACAGGAGCCGAGCCTGAAGGAACAGGTGATGTTCAGAAGAGCGTGTTTGCCCCTCAAAGGCAGAGCCCATGCTTATTGACTCTGGTAAACATGGTATCAGGTCAGTGCCTCAGTAAAGGAACTGACGTTTAATGAGACCCTGTGATGCAATGGACACGTCAGCATGACAAAGATCCCGTGAGATGGGCTATGTCACCCCCATTTTGTAGATGGGAAAACAGAGGCTCAGGAACAACCGTGCCTTGCAGAAAGTCACTTAGCTAGGGAACAGTGCAGCCCTAACTCCGGCCCGGCCCCGACTGCTCCAAGGCACCTCCCATCTCACTCCAGTGTGTCTGCTGAACCAGGGCCGTGGGTGGAAATGATGGAGGCAGATTCCAGTTAGATTAACTCAAGAAAATAAGACTATCCCAGAAGTCTAAAAATCAAGCCGGCTCCGTTGGATAGGGGCGAGCACCCTGTCCCTGAAACTGTGTGAGGAGAGGCTGGCTGTACCTGTGGTGGGATGCTGTGGGGATCCTGTCACTGGAGGAGATGCACGGCCGGTTGGTTAGGGAGCAGGCATAGTCCCTACAGCCCACAGGCTTCCTTTTGGCCTCGACATAATCCAGCATCCTGTGTGGATGGGTCACTTGTATACGTGTGTGGGATGTGCCTGTGTGTGTGCATGTGTGGTATGGGCAGAGGAACTATCTCTGGTGTTTCTCTGGCCTCCATGGCTGTGCCTTCATCCCTCAGCAGCTCGTAACCCTGTGGCCAGGGTGAAATGGTGTTATCTCAGCACTCTCAATCCCCTTGCCTTTCTTTATTATTTTCCATAGCATTTCTCACTGTCTAGCCAAACTATGTCATTTACTCATTATGCTTATTATTTTTTTATCGATCTCCCTGCCCCTTGCCCCCAACAAAACTTAAGTTTCACGAAGAAAGGGATTTTTGTTTGTTTTGTTTACAGAAGTAACCAAATACTTAGAATGCTTGCTAGGCATGTCTTAGGCAGTCACCAAATATCTGCTGGGTGAATGAATGGATGGGTGCTCCTGTGAATATGTTTTAGGGGTGAAGACAGCTGCAGAAAAGGGCCTTCTGTTCTGTTCTTCTGAATGCTTGACCGATGCCCTCCTACACTGACACTGAATAAGGGTGTACAACAGGAATTCCAAACAAGGACTAAATTAGAAACTTTTGAGGTACAATTCTTGGACTTACACTGTTGTACATAAGAATGGGACAGTGTTCTGGGATAAAAAGGATGCCAGACTGGCAATCAGAAAGAATACTTGAATCCAAGTCCTGCAAGTCTCTTTTCACTTCTGCACATGTCATTCATTCATCCCTCCATTTATGCATCTATCCATCCATCTGACTAATATTCTGAAGAAAATGCGATGCCTTAAGCATTATCTTAGGAGGGAAGAGCACAACAGTGAACATGATGGCAAGGGTTCCACTTCCTTGGAACTTATGATCTGATAGCTGAGATAAAAAGGAGCTGGAAAACGTTAAAATTCATGATAAACACTCTGAAGGAAATAAAGCGGGAAAGGAAATAGACATTGTTGAGTTGCATGATTTCAAAGTCCTCTTCTCATTCTGGCATTTGTGAAACTATGAAGTTAATTCCTTCTTTAAAACAGCACCCCACAATTAAGCTTTCCAAATAGTACTGAACAGAGTTCAGGAAATATTATACCTCAAAGCCTCTCAAGCACATTTTAAAAAGTACTATCTCAACTATAATTTGATAATTATGTTTTGACATTTTAAACTTTAGCTTCATTGAAGCTAAGCAGTACTCTCTATTATTGTGGGCATATAATATCACTTACCTGTAAATGCTTCTTGACTCAATAAATACCTATTGAACTCTTACTATGTGGTAGGTACTATGCTAGATGTTACTAAGAAGAATACATTGCCCTTCCTCTTAAGAGACTTCGCCTGGGACCTGTAAAGAAACAGTACAGGACACCAAGCCAAGTGGTTAGATCCTTTAAGATAATGTTTGCATGGAGTCTGGAGGGAGCACAGAGCAGAAAGTGACTAACTCTGTTTGGGGTGGTAGGAGAAAGTCAGGGAAAGTTGCAAGGAAGAGCTGATTTTTAAGCTGAGTCTTGGGGAATGCAAAGCCCTGCGTGCACTTAGCATTCATCCATATTTGAACTAAGCCAAGATGATGCAGTGGCAGCTTTATCACCCCATGAAGGCTCTTGGTACGGGAGTAGGTTTGCCTGGTCTGTAAGAGACAGTGTGGTCATTTCTGTACCAACAAGCCATAACACGAGAATGAACCTTTAGCTGTTCTGAAAACATACAAGGAATGTGTGCGATTTCAGTTGTTTCATAAAAAAATGTTTTAAAAAGAAAATAGACTCTTTTATTTAAAAAAAAAAAAAAAAAAAAAAAGCTTTTGGGAAAAACTCACCAAGTCCACCAACATTTCACAAATTCCCTGCAGTGCCCTCACTTGCTTTCACCTTTGGGAAGATTAAGATGCCCTCTGCCAAGGGTGGCCTGCTAGAGTCCTACTCCGTCTGCGATGGTAACCCCTCCACTGGCTGTTCTAGGGAATGGGTGGCGGTCATCGTGCAGCTCCACAGGTCTGTAAAAACTAGAGCAAGAAATGGTCAAGAGGCATTAGGCAGAAACGAGTTCCCTCTAATCTGACACTGTCGCTCAGAGTGAATAAGATTGTGTCCCTGGTTTGCACTTGTATAGACATTAGGTCATTTCGTCCTCACCATGCCCTGTGAAGTAAGATCGTCTCCTCTTCCATTTATGGATAGGGAGCAGGGAAAAGGACAAGTGAAGTAATGTCCCGTGTGTAGAGCCAGAAAGTGGCAGAGCTAAGCTTCCTGGTCAGATCTCCTGAAGATCAAAGGAGATTAGTTGGGCGTTTCAGAAATGATACAAAAAGGAGGAATATAGACATCCCTTTGCAACAATGTGGCGGAGTATATATGCAGTGAAACACTCCTTGTAGAGAGGCATCCTAGAGCTTAGATCAAGTCGTTTTGTATAAGTGCGACTGAGCTTGTGGTCAAGAATGAAAAACACAGGAAACTATGTTACCAGAGGTATAACTAAGTGCAGGGTGCCCTGCTGGACTCCACAATCTTACATTCTTAGTTTTAATGAACCAGGAAGGCAGAGCATAGGAAACAAAGTCCAGGACCTGAGCACAATGGGATGTTATTACAGAAATGATTGCAACACACACACACACACACACACACACACACACACACACACACGTATCTGTCAAGATGTCCTAAATGTGTGATCTAAAATAAAACCTGACCCACAGAGGCAAATGTGACAGTTTTGGCTTTGGCTGTTGTTGGGGCAGCCAGGCAGGGGATTGGAGGGAAGGGAGAGTATGTCCAATCAGCCTGCCTAAACCCACGTGTCCAAAATTCACTCCACCTCTGTGGCCCCAAAGCCCCAAAGCATAAATTTAGTTTAATATGGTCCCTGGTTTAATACAAACACATATTGTTCATATGTGTTTAATTGAGGTTCTAGAATGAGAGAATAGAGGGGAAGCAACATTTGAAGGGATGAGAGCTGAGAACTTTACAAAATTAACTGGTGAAAAACACAAGCGCTCCATCTTAGGAGAGTCACTAAATCTCAAGCAAGATCAATAAATAAATTTAAAAAAAAAATCCACACCTAAAATTTCAGAGTAGCAAAGATGAAAAAAATACCTTGAAGGCAGTTAAAAAGAAAAGATTATCAACCAGATATTGACAGATTGACAGCTGACTTCTCAGCAGCTTCTTCCTGCTGCTGATTGTTGTCATTTACTCTTGATGGACTTCTTCTTGGTCTGCTCTTCTCTTGGTTTGGATCCCGAAGTGACCAGGTGGCAGCCCAAACTTAAAGTTCAGTAGGACTCTTAATGTGTTCCCAGAAGGAAGTGTTCACCCTCTGGGAAGCAGGATTTCTAGACCTATAGAGCCTAGGACTTCAGGGGTGGGAAGCATAAATCCTCCAACTGGGTCATGGAGGGTCACGATGATTGGGTCCACTTCTACTCCCATCTCTTGGCTCCTAGATCCATTATTCCACCTATTGAGAATATATCAAAGATTAAGATCATTGATTTAAGGTGCAGACAACCTTGACTATGGTGACCCATCTCAGAAGGGCATCCTCTCCAAGATGGCATTCTGCTGCCTCTTCAAGAGGCCATTCTACCATTCTACAAGGCTGGTGTCTTCTGGGCAGTATGCATTGTGAAACATGGATTCCATGGTTATATGCCCACCACTCTTCCTCTTCTGCTAGAAAAGCGGACTCTGATCTGAAACAGTATTGTATGGGATTCCATGTTGGTGGATCAAATATTCTGTGAGTTTTTGGATAATTGTGTTGTTGACCAAGGTTCTGTAGACAGGAAAGGCAAACCCATTGCCAGAAGATGGGTTAACCCCAGTCAGTGTGAATCACTGGTCTCTCCATGGCGGAAGGGGTGGAATTGTAATCAGCTATGAAACAATGTAGTAGGCTTGCCTTGCAGTGGCTGATTTCTTCCTTGAGGGTTGGTGCTGCACTATGGGCTCAGCATTGGCTTCTGTGACTAGACATTGGCAGCAGTGGTCGTCGGATCATCCTTGGCGAGTTGGAGGCCTTGCAGAGCCTCCGGTCCTGTCTCTGTGGCACTCCGTTGCTCGTCAGCCCTCATTTTGTATTAGGAGATCTGCTGGGGTACAGAATTTACTCTTCTTTGCAAGTGGCCATTGAGTAATCCAATGCAGATGGCATTGTGGAGTCTGCCTGGGAGGACCACCTCTAGCGTCAATGTTCTCAGACTGGTTTCCTGAAAATAGACTCTGAGAAGAGAGTGGATGGGCGTGTGCTCTCAGAAGTTACACCTGTCATTGTTAATGACGCCTCGGCTCATCCTAGGGGAACATGGGATGGGACGGCCCTTCAGAGTTATTCCAAACTGAGGCTGGGCGTTTGTAGCCCTGCACTGGGGGCAGACCAATGGGGGAGAATGTAACCAGGCCAGAGGTAGTTTCCTGACGTCAAGGGCAATCCCCACTGAGGGTACAGCTGTGAGAGGTGTAGCCAATATTCCCATCATCCAGGGAATGGTGCTCTAGCTCTGAAGAGTACACCTGGGCAAAGCAAAGCAGCACCCATAGCTCTTCTCTCCACAAACTCTGTTTTAAAAAAGATAACCGACTTTTTATCTGTTCATTTCAATCATGCTTCCCAGAATGTGTAGCAACTCCACAAGTTCAACTGTTTCTTGGTATGTGTATCTAGTTCTTTAAGGAGCAAACATTTTCTGTTCCTCATGGCTCTGTTTAGAATTTAGGACGAATCCCCTTATACCAGTCAGATTTTTGCTGGACTGAACGAATTTGTAGCAGGAATGTTTAATGCTTAGCAAGCCACAGACTCCATATGACATTTATTTGTAACATTTGTTACTAGTATATTTAGCACTTCAACTTTGCAAATAGGGAAGTTGTTTTACATGCATTGTGGGTGGGGTAACCATGATGTTTAAGAATATAAGAACTGTGAATTATTATTATTTTTTTACCCAAGAATAGACAAAGCAGAATAAGATTTACTCTGAAGCTGCTAAAATTTAAGCTTCCAGGCTGCTCGCTTGCCCAGGCCTCTTTCACATGCTCAAATGATTTTATAATATTTGGAAAGAAAGATATTTTTATTTTTTTGTGATTTCATTTCTCATTCCAGATAAATCCTCCCTTTTATAATGTATGTGGTATTCATAATTTGTGTGTTATTTTTCTTAAAGAGCACCCCTTCCCCAATTGTATAAAACTAAAAGTGGAATCTACCCCTGGATAAGAATTAGTAGGAAGTCACTCCCTGCCTAGTTTTAAGTAGCTGAGCTCCATCAAGAGACAGACAACTTGATGCTTATTGGCCTGAGACTACCAAGGCTGAGCTTTTGACTAATAAAATGTTTCCAAACTCTGGATGACTATGCTTATATAATGACTTGTCCTTTGAATCAAAAGTGTGTTACTAGCAACTTACATGTGAACAGTATAAATACCTATGTCATTGTAGTTTGAGTTTCAGAATAACTTACAAATTAGGTATTGCAGATGAGGAAACCAGGAATTAGAACGCTTAACAAAGTCAACAGATGTCCTGGGGATAGGATGTGGCAAGCTGTAACCCCAAATTAAGCCTTTATGGTTCCTCACCCATGGGGCTTGCTACTCTGCCACAGTATCCTCTTAGGAGAATACTTATCGAGATCTCTCTGGCAATTCTTTTCCTGTTAAAATGACAAAAACATTTCCCAAATGTATCCAGAGTTTCTATATCTCTCTCTCAAGGCTTAGTACTAGAGTTGAATTAGGTAGCGTACACCTGAGCAGGAAAGGTTCAGCGGCACTAGAGGAAGTGGGTGTGGAGAAGGGGGATGGGGGGATCTAGGAGGTGGAGCTGGTAGAAGTTGGCAGTGACCTAGTTGTGGGGGAGGGGGCAGAGAAAAAGTCAAGGTGACTGCAGGTTACTAGCACAGGTGGCTAGATAAAAACAGTGTAATTACGGAGACAGCAAGCAGAGATGGTGGTAGACAGACTAATGCCTCCCCCCAAATTACCCACGTCCTAATCCCCCAGACCTGTCGATTTTACATTACATGGCAAAAGGGACTTTGAAGATGTGATTAAGTAAAAACCTTGAGACAGGGAGCGTGCCCTTGCTTTTCTAGATGAGTCCCATGTAATCACAAAGGTCTTTGTAAGAGGGAGACAAGAGGGTTAGGGTCAGAGAAGAAGATGTAAGGACAGAAGTAGAGTGCAGAGAGAGATTTGAAGACAATACACTGCCGGCCCTGAGGATGGAGGAAGGGGCCACGAGCCAAGGAATGCAAGCTGAAGGCGTGAGGAGACATCCTCTCAGCGCCTCTAGGAGGCACGCAGCCCTGCCGACGTCTTGATTTTAGGACTTCTGACCTTCAGAACTACAAGATAATAAATGTGTGTTGTTCGAAGCCACCAAGTGTGTGGTGATTTGTTACTGTAGCAATAGGAAACTAACACAGGTGAGAAAGTAGGTGTGGGGTCAGGGAATAATGCAGAGTTAACTTTGGTCCTGTTGAGTATGAGAAGGCTAAAGGATGTCCCGGCTGAAATGTCTGGTAGGAAATTAGACATGCAACTATGTATGTGTGTATATGTACACACACACACACACACACACACACACACACACACACACACAGATCTAGATCTAGGGATGATAGATAGATAGATAGATAGATAGATAGATAGATAGATAGACAGACAGACAGACAGACAGATACTGCTTTCATAGTGATAGGCATGTGGTTAGGTAAGAGCTGAAACCATCAGGAAATGAGATGCCAACAGAGAAAAAAGAGAAGAGAGTCGTCTCCTTTGGCTCTGATGTCCTCTAACCCTAAGAGATGGACAGAGAAGAAAAGTTTGGGAAAAGCCGAGAAAGAATAACTCAAGGGGAAAGAAAAAGCACAGGAGAATGGCATCGCCAAAACCTATCATTAAGCTAGTTCCTAGAACGACGTGGTAGGCAGCAGGGTGAGGCCAAAGCAACCCTGCAGCGCGCCGTGTTTCCGGTTCGGGCAAAGGCCGGTGTCGGTGGCCCGCTGAGTGCGGCAGCGACCGCGCGATGGGAACCGACGTTCAGTGGGATGGAGGCGTGATGAGAGTCGGATGGAGGCGTGATGGGAGTCGGATGGAGGCGTGATGGGAGTCGGATGGAGGCGTGATGGGAGTCGGATGGAGGCGTGATGGGAGTCGGATGGAGGCGTGATGGGAGTCGGATGGAGGCGTGATGGGAGTCGGATGGAGGCGTGATGAGAGCCGGCAACTGGAGACGATGATGGAGGCTGTTCTTTCAGGAACGTTCGCGGCGAAGCTATGGTGACAGACGTGTCCAGACCTTGAAGAGGCTGCAGTTTCCGGGGAGGGAGTTGGGACCGAGTGGCAGGAGGTGACACTTGCGAAGATGCGGAGCTCACTGGCTCCAGTGTCCCAGTGTCCGAGGGGAAAGCTCCTGAGCGGCCCCTCGTTTATTGCAGCCTCGGCCGTTTTCGTCACCACCGTGTCTCCCGCCCTAGAGCGGGTCACGTTAGAGCGGTTCAGCATCTCGGGCTCTGCTTTGATTGGAAAGTGCCCCGTTCTCTGCCACGCTGAACATGTTTGAGCCATAGTTTACAAAAATAGATAATTGTAAAAAAAAATTACCCTGTTCCTTTCACGTCTCTGTATCACGTCTCTGTCTGTAGTTCTTTTTGGATAGACTTACGGTCTCCACTGGGCACCTCCACCCAGGTGCCCCAGAGATACACAGCCAGACAGCAGCAGGAAGTTAGACTCACAGGGCCACTTACTATTTATTTATATTATCTCTTTGAATTCCTCTTTTCTGTTTATGAAAAATGGGAACAAATATGGAGCTCTGGTTCATTTTTAAAAATAAAGATTAAGTCATGATAATTCTATTTAAAAATTCCATAGTGTATAGTGTCCAGTAGGGTCCTGACCATCCATCCCTCTTCCCATCGATATCCTTATCTATCAATGAGGATATGAATGCCAGCTTCACACAGTTGTTACATGGATTAAAACAGATCACACATGAAAAGCATCTATCATAGAGACTGGCAAAATGATAGTCGTCAGTGCTATCTCTTTCATTTGTTTATCCATTCAGTCAACATTATATAATTGGACTGTTTTATTTACCCAAAGGCAGGCAAATTCCACCTTTGTCTTCCGGAAAGAAACCTGCTGTTAAATGCAGGTGCCAGCCCTGGCATGAGTGGATGGAGCAGTCCTGGAATACCTCTTCCTGTTCTTCATAAATGTCCTCTGAGCACCATCCTAGTAGAAGTTGTCAGCACCCGTGGGGTGGCTATGTCTGCCCTCCATTCCCACAGCTGCTGTTCTCAGCCTTTCCATCTTCGTTCCTGCAGCCTGGAGACAGTAACTCAGGTTCCAAAGTGCAGTTTGCACTTTATCACAAACAGTTTCCCTCTTAATACAAAATATTTAATCAGCATAGAACTGTTTAATTCTCCTCAGAACATTTGGTAGGGGTTCAAGGCTGTGATAATTCTCTCTAGATGAGAGAGAGAGAGAGAGAAAGAGAGAGAGAATGAGAATTTATTCATCTTTGATGACCCAAGACAGCAGCAGACCTTGCTAGATTTGTGTTTCTGAAGGGGCAGCTATGACATCAGAATGTAGTGATCCAAGCCCAGAACAACAGTCGTTCTTGGTCTGTGGTTTCTAGGCCCCTAAGGACTGACCTTTGAGTCCTTTTCAAACTTCAAAATGACTGCCCCCAAATTGTATGTTTTCCCGTGATTAGGAAAGGAATTTCTCAATAAAAGAGTTCTGAGTTTTCTATATGCCATTAGTTAATAAGAGGAAGATATCTGTATGTATTAGGTTGTTTCCTTGGTAGATGAAATCGTCCACCGCACTGTCAGGCTATGGGGACAGGAGAACACGTTCTTGGGTATTAGGAGTCATTGGTGAGGAGCTGGGATGGGGGAAGGACCACACACTGGGCAGCAGCAGAGTCTCACACGTGCTGGGTAATCAATAAACGTTCTTTAAATGAATGGGTGGGGTATTTCCTCTGGATTGATGTCTACCCCTAAGCACCTGACCGTAGACAGGTCCCTTTGCCCAGACTTCAGGATCCTCCCGAGTAAAGCGCGGTGAACATACCAGCTGTCGCACATCCACGCACGACAGCAGCCGGGTGGGTGCCATGAGCCACTGTTGATGTCAGGAAGCACATTTACAGGTTCTGGACATTAGGGCGGGGGTGGGGCATCACCCTACCCAGTACACCTGGGTAGCCAGTATTTGGGCAATCCAGACAAGTGCGGGGCTGTGAGCTCACTGAAGGCAAGAACTCTGCTCACATTCACTTTTCTCGCCTGCATTTGGTCGACGTTCAGTCAATGCTGATTTCTGAACTGGTGTAAGTACAGGATGTCATAGTAACAATGACCTCAGCAATCTAGTCCGATGTACTCATTTTACAGATGAGAAAACAGAGCTCCAGAGAGGAGAAAGATGGTGAGTAATGAGGTGCTCCGTCTGTGGCCCTCTCCACTGTATCCAGGTTTTCTTCGGCCACCAGGGACTGTAGCAACGTTCCTATGTGATGAGAAAACAGTCAATGGTGGTCATATTCAGAAAAGAATTAGTTGAAAGTGGCATGTCCCTGAGGGATCAAAGCAGGACATGGGGCAATCATGAGGTGCCCTGAATGAATTGGAAAGAAGAGAACCTCCAGAAAGTTGAACTTTAAAATAAACACACAGTGCATTCGAGTGGAGCAGGGGTTGGCAAGCATTTTCTCTAAAGGGCCAGACAGTAAATACTTCAGCCTTTGCCGGCCACGTGGTCCCTGTTGTAGCTAAAACTCTGCCGTTGTCAGGCAAAAGCAGCTGCAGACAACCCATAAATGAATGGACATGGCTGTGCTCCAATAAAACTTTATTTATAAACATTGAAATTTGAGTTTCATATCATTTTTATATGTTATGAAATAGCATTTTTCTTTTGATATTTTTCAACCATTTTTAAAAAGTAAAAACATTCTTAATTCATGGACTGTTCAAAACAAACAAACAAACAAACAAACAAACAAACAAACAAACAAACATAGCTACAGTTTGCTGGCCCCTGGAACAGAGTCAGGGTCACCAGAAAGAGATAAGAAATCTCTCAGGCCTTAAGACCTGATAGTGATGTAACTGAAGATGTCACCACCTCTGAAGAGTGAAGGTGCCAGTGTGAAGGGAGTCTGGTTAGCCAAAGAAACCACGGAGGGACGACGAGGGAGAGTCATGAAGGAGTCGTGGAGAGTACCCACCCCGCAGTGACTCAGGAAGGGTGCTCTTGGCCAGTGGTTATCACATATTGGGACTCAATTTTTTAAAGTTAATTCTGTAATGGGAAAGGATATTTCAAGCTATGTTATTGGAAGGTCTCTTTTTTAATTGAAAAAATGTATATATATATATGCATACACACACAAATATGTCTATGTATATGTATGTATGTGTGTGTGTGTGTGTGTGTGTGTGTGTGTGTGTGTGTGGAGTCATTATCTTGTTGATTCTTAACCACTTGCTAGCTCTATGACCTTGGTTAAATTTTTTAACTTTTCTGTGCTTCTTCTTGTCTGTAAAATGGAGAGATAATAATACCCATGTTAATGGGTTATTTTCAGAAGTAAATAAGCCCTGGCCGGTTTGGCTCAGGGGTTAGAGCGTCGGCCCACGGTCCAGAGAGATCTGGGTTCGGTTCCTGCTAAGGGCATGTACCTCGGTTGCAGTTTGTCCCTGGCCCCGGTTGAGGTCGTGTGGGTTGCAACCACTAGATGTGTCTCTCTCACATCGATGTTTCTCTCTCTCTCTCTCTCTCTCTCTCTCTCTCTCTCTCTCTCTCTTCCTCCCTCTCTACCTCTCGTTCTATCTGAGGATGAATGCAAAAGTGTCCTCGGGTGAGGATAAAAAAAAAGAAAGAAAGAAAGAGAAGTAAATGAGATAATGAATGTGAAATATCTAGCATTTAGGATGTGCTTACTATAGAAAGTGCATAATAACTCCCATTATTTTTTATGTCCATATTATATAAAAATATAATACCTGCATATACACATGTAAATTATATGTGTTATATACATGTATGGTATATATTCGTACACACACACTAAGGAACTATATCACACTAGGGTTCCTTTCATATATGCTATTTTGAAATTTGCATTTTTCCCTTAACAGGTCATGGCTAGCGAGGGGACAATATAGAGCAGGGATTAAGAGCTTGGCTTCTGCCATCTGACCGCTTGGGCTTGAGTCCTGGCTCCATTATTATAAGAGCTTGAGTTACTTTAATTCTCCAGGCCATGGTGTCATTCCCTGTGCTATGATGGTGAGAACAGTACCTACCATGCACCATGGTGCTGTGAGGATGAAATGAAATACAGGGCTGGGCAAATGTAGGTTTACAGTCATGAGTACTCAGAACAGATTTACTCTTGTACTATTTATTTATTTACTATTGTATTTATTATTATTTATTATCATTCACCTACTTTTGCTCACACCTGTATTTGTAAAATTCTTGGAACACCTGACATCCAAACAAATCTTAAAAGTCATTAGCACAAAGCCCAGCTTATAGTAAATGACCAAGTATTATTCTAAAAAATAAAAAACACAAATGAAAGTTTGGTATTTAAGAAAATATTAGACCGATCTGGAATATTTATGTAGCTTTCTCATGAAATTCTCAGCACGGCAGCAAGCGAGGACACATGGGGAACATCTGGTTGAGGAGAAAAAGAGCTATTAAGACTCCTTCCTGCAGAAGGACAGCAGAACATCTGGAAGAAGGGGCGGTCTCCCGGCAGTCGGGAGAATGCCCTGCACTCAGGCAGCCTCATAAGGCAGTTTTCAGAAGTAGCGCCTTTTCAAAGACATTACTAAGCAGGAGCCTGAATCATCTCCAGTTTACTGTGATAATTAGGTGGTGAATACATTTTTAAAAGGCGACTCAATACCTGATTTAACCATAAATTATTCACTTTTAAAAAGATTGCTCTGGTATATGGAACTTTCTTCGAGACAAAGCCTCTACCTTTTTGACGTGATTTATGGAATCACCCTTGAAGTACAAGATTTGGCGGGGTGATTTATTGCAGCTTTCATTTTTACTGGAATTTAATTTGTGCATAGAGCAATGTGGGCTAATGTCAGAAAATGTGTCTAGAAGGGTGACCAAAAGGAAGCGTGTCGATGTCACCCAAAGGGTTTGTCAAAGAGTAAAAATTGTAATCGCTGATCGTTTTTTTAAGTGTGTGTCTGCAACATTAGGGAGCTATTGGGACCAGATTTGTTGAGATAAATTAATCAGCTAATTCCAAAAAATAACATGACAGGCAACTTCCTCAAAGTAGGTGCTCAATTAATGTAACAATCTGTTGTACCATTTCCTGAGGGTTTGCCATATGCCAGCAGCCTCCAGTGTTGTCTTGTTTAATTTAAATCCACACAACCCTTGAAAAGAGTTTCATTCAGAAATCACACAGAATGGAATAGATTGGATGACTTCTGCTCTTTCTTATTAAAAAAAAAAAAATTCTCCTTTCTCCCATTCCACCTCCCACCCTCCCTCCTTGCTTTCCGGGGTCCCTTCTTGCTTTTCTTCCTCCCTCCCCTTCTCTCTCTCCCTCCTTCCTTCCTGCTTCCCCTCAGCAAGAGAACCATGCTGCTTATGGATATGATGGAAGAACTTGGTCTTTTAAATTCTGAGTATGTGTCTGTGTGAATGTTTTATATGGAGAGGTGTGTGTTCTGTTTCAGTGAAAAACACAAACCCCATAATAAGGCTGATGAGTAAATTAGTCTCTTTTAAAAGTATTTTGCAACACTTACTCATTTTCTTCAAAGAGGAATGATGAGAGGGAATTATGTTTAAACTTCCCTGAGTGCCTTATTTCTTACGTCAAAGATGGTTTTGAAATTATAACGCGCATGAGGGGGAGTTACATGTGAACCTCACCGAGGGCCGTATTTATTATGTCAAAGATCTTTCCAAGCTGTAATGCCCATTAGAGTCTGCCATGTATTATAGTTACTTATTCATCTGCCTCCTTGAATAAGGAGTGAGCTCCTTAATGTCAAAACCCAGGCTTCATTTTTATTTTTTTCAATTCCAGTATTAAGTTGAAAGGAAAGGACTTTGAAAATATGATGCTTATTGATAATTCACTTGGTTCCAACTCCAACTAATACATTGTTTTTGCATTTCTCTATGGGGATATAGCCTTCTGTACCTTGCTAGGATTGTAGAGAACATTACTATGTTGAGAAATGTTTCTTCCATGGAAGGAAGTACGAAGATCTGGGCTGAGAATTGTTGACAAGAGGAAAAGTCTCATCCACGTGAAATAAGGCAAAACTTTCTAACAAGTGGAGGCAGTAGAAAGCATTGTCCCGAGTCTAAGAGCACAAGATTTTGGTATCAACCCTATTGCTAATTAGTGATGGAACTTTAATCAGGTAGCCTTATTGGGTTTTGATATTATGATTTGTCAAACAGACAAACAAACAAACAAAGAGCTGTATTCCTAGACCAGGGCTAAATCAATGTGATCGCTCAGCCATCGAGATCCTGAATGTATAGTCTCTACTCTACCTTCTTCATCACCAGGGAAAAAACAATCAGAGAAAATATAATCCATCTTTTGACAGATTTTTAACAAAGCAGATAAACGTTAAAATCACAACTCTTAAAAATGACAAAATGAGAACTAAAATAGTTTGTAAAATTAAACATAAAAGGGCCAAAATCCCCTCTGAAGCAGCAAAGACACTTTGGGTGGATCTCGCGGCCCCACCCTGCTAATTAAAGCAGGTGATAGTTAAAAGAGACACACCTAAACCAAATAATGCAGAATGGCAAAAAAAAAAACAAAACAAACAAACAAAAAAACATGGGCAAAGATATAGAAGGAAAATACAATTTGAAAGAAAGCAAGACTTCTAATAGCAACACGAGATCAAGCAGAAGTAGAAAAAATAATAATAATAATTAGAAAAAATGAACTGAAGAAGTGGAAAAATAAATAATTGACCAGGAAAGAAATTTAAAATGCTATTAAATTATTAGACATAAAAAAGGCTTCCGTTCTAAACATTTTATGTGATTTCAAACTTTTAATACATTCTATAAAACATGTTCTAAAACCTAGAAAAAGATAAAACTTAACTTTATAAATTAGCATCATTGTAATATTGAAACCCTGACAAAAAAAAAAAAAACAGTAGAAACCAAAAATGCAGACCTATTTTCTATATAAATGGACTTAAAAAAAATCCTCTATAAAACACTAGTAAAATGTATTTAGCAGAATATTAAAGGAACCCTTATAATAATAATTCCATATTGGAAAACTGTTGCTGTGAAATAGCACACCATGAAATCCAAGGGGGAAATGAAATATATGGGCACTGGTGTGGTCTGAATGTTTGTGTCTCCCCCAAATGTACAAATTGGAATCCTGGGGCCCAATGTGGCAGCGTGAGAGGCATGTCCCACCAGCACCTTGATTGCAGACTTCCAGCCTCCAGGACTGTGACAGAATTAAGGCCTCTTGCTCTGAGCTACCCCGTGTGTGATCCTTTGTCATGGCAGCGCCAGGAAACCAACCCAGCCTGCAGCGAGTGTGTTCATGCCTTTAGCGCTGTTGTACTTGACTAAGATTTGTGAACCTCAGACCTACTTGTGTAACAGTTATCCAAAGAAGTATTTTAATAGCAACCTAATTTTAAATAATTTTTAAAATGCCCTGAATTATCTTCGAGGTTAGGGAGACATGTTGCTGCAAAATAAGTACTGGGGGAATATTGTGTGTTAAACAGATTGGGAACCGCAATTGATTACTTTAAAAATTCTAAGAATTGATTGTCAGTCCTAGTAGAGGTACATAATCTAATAATATACAGGGTGGGCCAAAAGTAGGTTTACAGTTCTGAGTATGTGAATCGCAGAGTTTATTCTTGTGTTATGAATTATTTTATTATTTTTTCCATAGGAACCAGTGTAAACCTACTTTTGCTATACCCTGTATACATGCCATAACAGTCTATTTTAAAATTCTATCCTCTAATTTATTCTTAGGTCAAATACATAATTTATTGAGCTCTTATTAGGTCTTGGTATCTAATGAATCAGGCAAAGGTCCTGCCTTGGAGGAACTTGCAGTCTTTTGGGGAGGTTAAGACATTCAGCAGAAAACTGTGGTATGGCCCTGGCCGGTTTGGCTCAGCGGTTAGAGCGTCGGACTGCGGTCCAGAGAGACCCGGGTTCGGTTCCCGCTAAGGGCATGTACCTCGGTTGCAGTTTGTCCCCGGCCCTGGTTGGTCGTGCGGGTGGCAGCCACTCGATGTGTCCCTTTCACGTCGATGTTTCTCTCTCTCTCTCTTCCTCTCTCTCCCTCCCACTCTATCTGAACAAAAAAATGAAAAAATGTCCTTGGGTGAGGATAAAAAATAAAGTAAAAAATAAAAATAAAAATTACTTTATTAAAAAAAAAAAAAGAAAACTGTGGTATGGTAAGAGAAAAAGAGCAGAAACACAGAGTCAATTACACAAAAATTCAAGTGGAAGTGATCACTTTAAACAGGAATGAGCATGGAAGGCATGAAGGGAAAGTAAGTGAGTCCTTGAAGAACTTGGACACAAGAGAAAGACCCACCACCCCAGTGGACGGCGTATCTACGCCAAAAGACACAACTGGTGATCCTAGGGATTGTTTGAAGAACAGCAAATAGGACAACTCGTAAAATGTTTGCAGTTATTCTGTTCCATTGAAACATCCATTAAAACCAAGTCAAATCAGTGAGTTGGATAATACTGGATTATCCTGGATAATACCATACATTACCAGGATCAAGGCCTCTAAAGTTATAAAATAGTAAGTGGATTTCAATAGAAGATTTGCTTTCATGACTCATGAGATGATGCTCGGGGGAAGAGCTGGGATGCTGTGTGTGTGATGGGGCTGTCTAGCAAGCCTGGGCTAGGGAGGGCCAAAGAACAGAGATGCTTTTGGGTCTTCGCTGGTGGCCGGGAGTACGTGGCTTCAGTGGACCAGTGCTACCACGCCATGTGGCACTGTATCTGCGGGATGGTTTCTAAAAAGATCATCAACTTCTGAAGACTTAACACAGCTGGAATAGGTTTTCATTCCCCTGAGATGGTTCAATAATAACATTTCATATTTCCTTTCAAGATAGCCTAGCAGAATCAGCCAGCGTGTGGTGGAGCTCTGGAAAGGGAGGTGGAAGGTATAAGCAGTGATTATTGACATTTTTAAAAATTACTGTTATCCTGACTACAGTAGTTTCAAAGCAGACTTGAAGCACTTTACTGTAGAGAGCTCAGATCCAGTAAGACTAGAAATTATTCAGAATCAGATATTGTGAGCAAATGAGACATTGCTGTTGTTTTGGTTTGTTCTTTGCTTTTCCCCATTTATTAAAAAGGGAGGAAAACCCAGCAATAATTTAAATAAAGTAGAAAATAAGGGGAGGGTCTTTTCTTTCTTTCTTTCTTTCTTTTTTTTTTAACTATTAATATTTGGGCAGGAAGCAAACAAAAACAACCTTGGACACCAAAGATGAAGAAACACAAATGTATAATTTTTGAATTACAATTCTGATTAGTTGTTTCTATTAGTGAATACTCTATTTCCTGGAACAATGGATATACTTTATTAAACTGGTCAGATGGTGAAAGAGGCATTTTATAGGTATGATTTTCTCTGTCACTTATGGTTTTTTGCACCAGGCAAAAACTGACTTACAAAAAGCGGTGAAAGATGAAAAAGAGGTCCCTTGTTGCTATGCGTAACTGTGAGAAAAGGGGATAACACAGAACTTAGCCAATACCATTTTTAAATGAGAACATGTAAGTCATTAAGCATCTAGCGTTGTTTTCAAATTTCAGATAACATCCGGAGCAACATTGAAAGACATGCAAACAGCCAGGTTCACATCCAACACCGTCTTTTACTGAGTTTAACCACGATCACTCAGCATTTTGGGGGTTTCCTTTGTCTGCTAGGGAAACGTCCACCTCCCAGCGCTCTGAGCGTGTGCAAACCAGAGGACCACAGGACCGGTGTTCTTCATGAACTATTTGTGGTTTGGCACGGAGAGTCCTCACGACTGTGCCCGTGTTACTGTAGAGCTCGCAGCCCGGCTTCCTCCCGTGAGTTCCAGCTCTGGTTGGCCAGCGTGTTCCCACGTCTGCCTCTGTATGTGCGCGTGCAAATGTGTGGGTGGCATGGGACGGGGTGGGGGGTGGCCAAGAATTGTCATTCTGTGTACCACACTACACGATTAGTCAAAGAGTCAGGCCGAGGTTTTCATTTATGTCTTTTTCTGGTCTATATACAGGCGCAGGGGATATTAGTTTTCAATAAAGAAAAAGTTCTCTTTAGCAAGTCAGGTCTCAGGGAATGTATTTTTTCAGAGACGAATGGCCTCTTCACTAAGTCTTATAGCTGAACAAATGACTCTGGCAGGCCAAAGTATTTCTGAAAGGCATCACCTTTTGTGTGTGTTTTCTTTTCAACGTAGGGTATTAAATACATGCATGGCAGGGACACCGGCACTGTCACCAGGGACTGCGACCATGAGACGTTAGGAGTAGATCGTGGTACCCCTTGCTCCCTGAGCCTGCCTCTGGTCTCAGACCCTTCTCAGCAGAAAGCTCCAGGAAGAGCCACTAACAGCTCATCGATATTGAATGCAACTTGGACACAGTTTTCCGACCTTGCCGTGAATGTCATCGACAGTTGTAGCTAGTTGTCTAGTTTTTCAGTGTGCTCATTCTGGTGATAATTTCTTCCTCTGGATGTGATCAACGCAAGGCCCTTCGTGAGCTGGCACCCAAGGGTTTTGTTTGTTTGTTTCCCTCTGGTTTTACTCACACCTCTCATTTTGCAAGACTTTCAGAACCGTTTAAAGAAAACCAGATTTGGTAGAGCCTACTAAAGCAGCGTAGATGGGCGTACACTCCGTGCTAAATTCTGTTCATTTCTCTTAACAAATGATTATTGAGCATCTAGCTTATTCTCTAGACAGAGAGTAAAAGGCAGAGTTCCTGCCTTCAAAAACTTTATATTTTAAGCAAAGAAAAGATATTTTAGGGAACCATTTATTCTGTTTTCAGGAGGACCGTTTAGGCTGTCAAAATGCTTTCCACAAACTTTTTTTTTTTTTTTTTGGATAAGCACCAGTCTCAAATACAAACTCCGTGTGCAGCATTCTTCAGAAACAATCCAGCGAGCTGGCCGTGCCTGTGATCGACACCAACTGCTCGGAGCCTCGGAGAGGGGATAGCATGTGTCTGCTGTGTACGGTACAGGAATGCCGCCGAAATCCGACTTAATCCATTAACTCATAAAACAGACTCCGTGTTTGTTTAGTGCTTGGCAATACATTTTCTCCAATTTCAAAACTCTTTGGAAATCCCACCCACATCTGAACATATTTTTTTCTTCTGAAATTCTTCAAAGTAATCTTTGCAGAAAAGGAACCCCAAACGGTTCATGTCATGAGACTTGAAGTTCCTGTGACACCTGACAACTTGGCACATTGGGGAAAGCATGCTCTTTGATGTCAGAAGGGCCTTCCAGTCTCTGTTATGTGAGTCTCGGCAAGTCGGGTGACATCTCTGAGGCTCATTTCTTCTTCTCTCGAGTGGGGCTAATGCTAGCTACCTGCCAGGCCCATTATAAGGATTAAAGGGATAATACATATTGAAGTCCTGGTGCATTCTAGGCACTTCATAAAAATTAGCTCTTGTTATCATTCTTCTTATCAGTAGTAATTCTGTGAAGGGCTCTATGTTAGGCTTATGCTTCTCACTCGTTCATTCATTCATTCAGCGAGTGTTTCCAGCACAGGGTCTGCTCTGTGCAAGTTCCTGTGTGGGGCTGAAATGATAAACACTCATGAATTTTGCCTCCAATGGTCTTATTTTCTAGTTGGGAAAATACATGCATGAATAATTAGAAGAGAAAGTGGCAAGGAGAGGCTGACTAAATGGCACAGGACTTAGAAGGGGGAAGGGTCCGATTTTATTAGGAATGGATGGAGAAAATGCAACTCTGGAGAAAATACTGCTCTGTTCCCCCTCCCCACTGCGGGAGTGGGTCCCTCCAGCTCACTTAGCTCAAACCAAAACTGCCCTCTCTCCCTCTGACTGACATCTCTGACATTCTTTGCCATGTTTCCAATGGCTATTAGTGGCCTCTGCTTTTAGGGGTCCCTCATTTTGGCCTAGAAGATCTGAAATGGACATTAAAGATCAACTCCATTTCCCTGAAGGATCACATAAAACAAAAAAAGGTCTATTTGTAAAAGCAAATGCTTGCTTTCCTTGTGAGGTACGAAGCAACAGTGTATCTATCTCTGACCTGCCCTTGGCATCTTATTTTGGTTTCATGTTTAGTGATCCCCTTGGGCAATGAGGATCCAAGTTTTCCATATAACTAGCTGATCTTTGTCAAATTCCGTGGCAGTTACTTTGCTCTCCTTAAACAGCTTGTATGCCATTTCTTTTTTAAAAGTACACTGAAATTGTCTTCATAATATATGCGTAAACTTGAGGTTACTGGGGATGTGTTTTTACAGAAGTAAAGCGTTGCCCTTCTCTGTTACAGGCAATAAGTTCATTATAATTAAAATTATTACCCCATTTTTGCCTAGAAACTTCCTGCCAAGCACAAAACCTAGCTTTAGGAATTCTATTCTTTTTATTTAGTATACTGTTTTTTAAAATTAAATTTACTAGGGATAATTTCGTTCTTGATAGGTTTTAAAAAGGCATTTAATAACTTATAATCATTCCTTGTTAAAAATCTAGGAGGAACAGAATTAAGAGGCTTTTTCCTCCAGAGATTCACATACATGTGCATACATATTCACACACACACACACACACACACACACACACACACACACACATTACACACGATGCCATTTCCTTTAAGGTCAGTCACAAGCCAAGCCTGTCTATGATCACCACCATTATTTCACACTGTTTTACAAAATCTAGCCATGCAAATAGTTAAGAAAATAAAATTAAAGGTATAAATACACACACAAAAAAGTCAAATTTTCAATTTCATAAAATCCTAAGAAAGCAACTAAAAAATCTTATATGTAAAAACAGAAACCAATAAGGTAGCTGGCTAAAAAACGAATACACAAAACTCAAAAATCTCTTATCTAACAAGAAGGATCAAACAGAAAATATAATGGTGAGCATTCTGATACAAAATGCAACTTAATACATAAAATATTTAGGAATGAACTGAAAAATAAAGGTTTAGACTTTGAATGAAGAAAACTATAAAACCCCAACAAAGATGATGCAAAGGGGGGAGTAAATGGAGTTACGCTTGGTTCTTGTGTGAATACTCACTCCGGTGATGCCATTATTCACTGAGCAAACCTATATGTTTCACACAATCTTGATTTAAAAGCTCATTACATTATTTCAAAGTTCATCCCAAAACAAATAGCGTAGTAACATATTTCTGAAAAGGAACAGCAATTGAGGAGGGCCCCGAGCTGCCAGACATTCAAATACAATGCATGCAAGGTAGCCAAAAAGCATTTGAATAGCTGTCACACTGTACTAATCAACAAAGACACACAAATGAAAAGGAAAACGCCAGTTTCATTTTTGCTTTTTGGGGGACAAATATTAAAAATTATAAAGCTGTCTAGAGTTCATAACTAAAGGGCTCTAGCATCCCTATACCACTAAGGTAAGTGGGTATATTTTTTTGAGAGAAATTTGGTGATAGATTTCAAATTTTTAAATGTGCATGCTCTTAGAGTAATTCACCCAAGTATGTAGGTGTGAAGGTGTGTTAGCCATCAGCTGTTTTGCCTGGGAATTCTTCCTGTATAAATAATCTCTAGTGGGCATGAGTTCCCTGGAGTCTGTTGGCTGATTCCTTTCCTTTGTGAGCACCCAGCAAGACTACACCTCCCAGGCTCCCTCCTGGTTAGATTTGGGCATGTGGCCAATTTTAAACCGGTGGATTGAGTGGGAGTGAGGGGCCCTGCTTTCAAACCTGGTCCATCCAACCTCTCATGGGCTATCCTCTATGCCCCTTCTAGCATCTGGCTAGATATTAATACCTGGAACGACCTTGAAAACTGTGTTGAAGGTGACAGAGCCTGGATCTTTGTTTTGTTTTGTTTTTCAATCCTCACCTGAGGACATTTTTTTCATTTTTTGTTCAGACAGAGTGGGAAGGAGAGAGAGGAAGAGAGAGAGAGAGAGAAACATCGACGTGAAAGGGACACATCGAGTGGCTGCCACCTGCACGACCAACCAGGGCCGGGGACAAACTGCAACCGAGGTACATGCCCTCAGCGGGAACCGAACCCGGGCTCTCTGTACCGCAGGCCGACGCTCTAACCGCTGAGCCAAACCGGCCAGGACTTTGAATGACTTGTGACCAGTTATCTGACAGCCTAGGATTGCCTTGGACTATTTCTGAGTGCTCATGCACACACACACACACACATACACACACACACCAAAAACATAAACAGACAAACAAAGCCAAAAGCAAACAAACAACAAGAAAGAAATACTTCTAGATTTGAGCCATTATATATGAGTCCATTTGTTGTTGCAGATAATTGGCCCTAACTGATCCCCAAACTGTATCATTTTCCATGTGGTGCTGGGCCAGTGTCCCTTCCCCAAGTCTGGTTTACATTTTGCACCTTCGTCGGCACAGCTTGTACCCATGTACCTGAGTCCTTCATGAAACGAGCTCCTTCAGGTGGTCCCCCAGCCTCCCTCCACAGGGCTCATACCTGAGTTCCGGGGGCATAGACGGGAACATGCTCAGATATGTTCACGGTAGCGTTCTCCTTTCCTCTTCTGCCTTCTCCTTAGACACACATATTCTGAACTGCTGATCTTTCAGCTTATCCGTCATGGCATTTGACTCAGAGGAACCTCTTGATGCGCCTTCTTCCCAGCTGATCAGCTGTCCTAGGATAGCTGGAAGCCAAACTGGGATTCCCGTGATGCCTTCAAGAAACTGTCTAATTTCAGAGGATGTTTGTAAGCTTCCAAGTCTGAAATAATTGAATCAGGAGCCTCAGGCCCCAAGGTCATCAGTAAGGAAGTGGGGGTTAGCAGATAACACATCAGAGGGACCTGGGTTCGAGTTCCGAATCCTGTTATGAGTTGTGCTGACCTCTCTGACTCTGTTTCCTCAGCAGCAAAATAGAAAAAAAAAATTCCTATATGATAAGCACGTTCTGAAATATACACAGGATTATCTTTGTAAATCGCTCGGTACTCATGTCACAGTCACTGACATAAAATTTGGTAATATGAAGGAAAATGGTAATGATAGAAAAAATGGCAGAAAAGAATCATTAGGTTGAAATTCTACAGGAGAGAGGGCGAATGATTGAAAGAAAGAGGGACACTTGGATGTGCAAAGGGTGAGCACTGACCCTGAGTTCAATGAAATTGCAATCGAAGGCATTTTAATGTTACTGGTGACTCACAGCTATTAAATACAGTTTCCGACCTGGATGGCATTCTTATCTACTTGGTCTGCCATGTCTAAGGTGCTCGTTCCCTCTCCTCCCCCGAATTTCCATTATTCTCTTTGGCTGTATTTTATGTGAACGTATATCTTTTCAGCAGGTTTTTACGCCCCATTGAGATATTAGCACCTTCTAGAGTACTTCGTGATTTCATCTCCTTAGCATGTATTCCCATGGAAACAGACTATAGTGTAACACCACTGAGAAGGGGCACCGTTCCCCTGTCCTCTGTCTGTCTTCAAGAAAGGCATTAACTGGGGGAATGAGGCTGGGAGTATGGAGTTTATTGCGGCTTTGCACAGTGATTCCCTTTGCATCTCTCAAAGAGTTCTGTTTTTAATAAACTTTACTAGAAATGTAACATTACCAAAAAGTATAATCAAGTTCATTGTATATGTATGAATCATAATAAACGGGGATTAGATAATGTTTTTGCTTATATACATAGGCTGTTTCGCAGTTGGTATTTATTTTTTAGCGGAAAAATTTGTTTAGGTGAAGCAAGGGACTCTGGGTGAAAGGCTTGAGAGTGAGTGGTCTGAGAGTCGAGCAAAATCTAGGGATACACATGAGATCCACCGACGTTCTCTCTAACAGCTCCCAGTGAACTTGACCCCGTGCTGCCCTCGAGCACTCGAGCATGGGCTGAACTGGTGAGTTCTGATGGCCCCAAGGCTAGCAATCATCTGAATGCCCCAGAAGGTCTGTCCTCAGAATCATTCTCCAATTGGGGGCCTTTACAACGAACTGCACTTAGTCTCGGCTTTCTCATTTGTAAAACACAGCTGCTGAGCGGTGAGCCTAGCACATCAGACAGATGAAGACAGATCATTCCAGACACCCCTGCCCCCCACCTCTAAGTGACAAAATAATCGTCAGTAATAATCACAAAATGGCTAAATAATAATAGTGGCATGAAAAGCAGTATAGATAGTACAATTTTTCTGTGAACGTATACATAATCATGCCAGTAAAAATTATATTCTAAAAAGGAAAATTACAGAGTTTTTAATTACATTCATATATTTTTTTTAAAGGGGAAATGGCTTCAACCTACAATTACATATAGCATTGCTGGTTTCTGTGTTTGTACCTCATGCAAATGTGTCTGTAAATGGGTCAGGTTTGGTCCTCTTTGCCTGTTATGTTCAATAGACAGCATAGCCAGGCTTGTCAATCTGTCTTCCCTTATAGTTGATCAAAGATTCTTTGTTTTTATTCATTTTAATTTCAAAAATTCTCTTGCGCAAGACTGAAAAGATACACAGATAGTTAAGAAAAATGTTATACTTAGAATAAGTTTGACAGATTCATAAAAATCCCATTTTACAATAAATTTCAGAAATTATTATACTTGCCCGGCCCATGTGGCTCAGTGCTTGAGCATTGACCCATGCACCAAAAGGTCACCGGTTCGATTTCTGGTCAGGGCACATGCCCAGGTTGTGGGCCAAATCCCCAGTGGGGGGCATGCAGGAGGCAGCCAATCGGTGTTCTCTTTCTTCGATGTTTCTATTTCTCTCTCTCTCTCCCTCTCCCTTCCTCTCTCTCTAAAATCAATAAAGGAAAAAAAAAAAAAAAGAGAGATTGTTATACCAGCCACATCTTCTTTCTTTGGGATCAATTCTACCAGCTTTCAGATGTCTCTGAAATTAAAATAAAAAATTCCATTAAAATAAATTCAGAAATTTTATTTTAAAATATCTTTTACATTTTGTGAACTCTGCAAAAATCAGGGAAAGTGGCTTTATGATAACTCATATTGAAATTATTCAATCAGTTGCTTTAGGACAAGTTTTCAGTTCCTTGAGAAAATGAAAGAGGCAGTCTGACATCCTTTGTCCTTTTGGTTTCTTCTCACAATGTAAGACCAGCATCTTTTATTGCTTCTTCTGCACTTTTCTTTGAAATTTGAATCATTTTCTTAGGCAAAATAACCATTTCCTTATGTCTTGTTGTAGAGTTAATGACCCTTTCCACAATTCCTATGTGCTGAACTTCAAGGATTAATTTTAAATCATGGTGTTTTAAGGTACATTGATTAGGCTGATTCTGGCTGTTTGTAAATAATGTTTTTGGTGTCTGATTAATCTCATCTAAAAATTCACACCAGAAAAATTTAAATTCAAAACAATATTTCATTTATGATCTAAAATTTGCGTTGACCAGCCAAGAATGTAACACCTTGTACTTTCACTCTGTTCTAAATTTTTTAAAACCAAATTCACATTGTATTTACGTTGAAATAAACTATACAAAATTGACTTTCCTCACCAAAAATTTTAAATGCAAAGTAATTTTTCAAGTGGTCACCCAGAATGTCAAAAATGAGTTAACTCGCCCTTACTGGTGTGGCTCAGTTGAATGGATGTGGTCCAGTGCACCCAAAGGTTGCTGTTTCAATTCCTGGTTGGGGCACATGTGGCTTGATCCCCTGTAGGGGGCATGCAAGAGGCAACCAATAGATGTTTCACTCTCACATTGATGTTTCTCTCTCTCTCCCCCCTCCCTAAAAATCAATACAAAATATTAAAAAAAGAGAAATGGAAGAACTCTAGTTCTGTTTCTTCATCTTTTTTATGCTGTTGATATTCATTCAGAATCACCCATTTAAATATAGGGAGCAGTAATACCATAAGTGCTAGGGATGTGAACTGCACTTGGTATGAGCTAGAGCGATTGCAAACAGTCTCAGCATGATGGACTGTAGCCGGCTTGGGGCACGCTGGGGGCTGCCTGTGTAACTGCCAGTTCTCTGAGTTAGTTCTGTGTAGAAAATCTAATGTTTATTAGAGGATAAGTAACAAAAAGTGTTAATTTAAAGCTTACAGTTCTATTATTACAACTGAATAGTAGCCACAATCATTGTTTAGCGTTTAGACTAACAAAAGTTTTTTTGTCAGGGAGGAGTATTTTATCACAGACATTGTTTAGAATTTCTGGCTCATGGCGATAATAAAGAGCAGACAGATTTTTCAGTCTGTTTTCAGTATTGTCTTTAAATCCTTTACGGACAAGGCACCCCTCACTGCCTGCACCCAGGGTAGACAGCTCACACCATCCTGCCCTTAGTACCTCAAGGTTTGGAAAAGCCACTAGAACTAAGCTGGCTTGTGTTAGTTGTCAACAGATGCTAATTTTTGAGTTTACTCAACACCCATCCGAACTTTACCCTGCAATGTATTTGTGTGTGTGGGTATACATGTATACATTCTTCATACCTTTTCTGTCCAGGCACATGACCACAGACCCTGTTCTGGGTCTCGAGAATACAAGGACGAAAGACCTAGCAGTCCCTGCTTTTGAAGAGACTACTGACCCATTAATGAATACATTATTTTTCAGAATCTCAATGGTCATTGGAAATTTTCTTAATGTATCTTTAAAATAAGGGCAGCTGGAAGTAACAGCATGCATGTCTTAAACTGTGGGACCATGTACTGTTGGATCGGCATGCTGTCCAGACGTGTGAGGACCCAGGCTCGATTGCCTTTGGTCCTTTGTTTCTGCCATCCGTCGTCTGTCTGCTCGTCTCCCCTTGTGGCCGTAAGGTGGCTGCCACAGCTCTGGGAGTCACGCGCTCCCCAGTGTCTGCTCCTTATGTCTCATTGGCCAGGACTGGGTTGCCTGCTGAACTCTGAGTAAATCATTGATGAAGGAAAGTGGGATTGTCATGACTGGTTTACATCTATCATGATTGATTATCTGGGCCTGTGCACAGAACCATATGAATAAAATCAGAGTTTTGTTAGCCAAGAAGAAGTGGGGTATGGCAGTTGAGTTTGACAGTCAACAATGTTTCCGTATCTGAGCCAGGAGAACCATTTGCAAAGCCTGTGAAGGCATAATTTGTCAGATTATTGCCTCAGTTACTTCTTTGTAACCGAGTCTCTACTGAGCCCATAAAAATGCTTGAAGCAGAGACTCAAGTTTTGGGTCAGAGAAGTTCTAAATTCTATCTGTTCTTTATTAACATGAGAGAAGACTCCCTTCAGCCCTTAGTCTCCTTCAACTTTAAAATGAATTTAGGATTGGATGAACTTCCCAGTTCCTTTTTATTCAGATACGGCATGAATTAGTTCACTGGTGTCCAGAGTTCATCAATGATAGCAGCCTCTGCTTTCCTACGACCTGTCACCGTTCAGATAAGATTCTCTGATGGCCCTGCCACACGACTCTGTCAACAGAGACATCTAAGCCATCTGCTCCAGCCATTTAATGACTAATGGAGAAGATGGTTGGAGAAGAAAAAGTATTGCTTGTCTTTGTATTGTTTCAGTCCAGCTACTGTCAAAATAGCATAAACATGTGAGAAATCTTCCCAGCTATGTGAAAAGTTGGGGCACTGGGTGCAATTCAGGCAACGTAAGTCACGGCAGCACTTGGAGTACTTCGCTCCTCTGAGGCGCTCCAGCCACACAAAACCCCTTGAGGAATGACATGACAAAGGTCCCCATGGATCTGTGCCTGTTTTCTTGGGGAGAAAGTTTTGCTACGAATCATGTTTCAAGGACACGTCAACATACATCCTCTTGTACATCTAAGGACACTTCAAGGTACTTGAGACATGAGTGTCCCTCAGCGGACACAAGTGATTCTTAGCATTGATTTGTTCTCCTGAGGTTTGCCCAATACAACAGCAGAGGGGGGAAATAGTAGAATCGAACATTCCTGGCTTAAATGGTTCCTTTTGTTCTTTAGTATCTGTGTCATCATAGGCAAGGTGTTAGGCCCCCTCCCAGCCTCTGCCCTGCCGTCTTTGAGACAGGGGTGTTAAAGATGGTAGACTAGATCTCCTCAAATGAAAGCTTAGCATCAAGAGACAAGGCAATGTAATTGGGAGGACTAAGTCTGCCCCTCACTGTGTGGTCTTAGTGACGTCCCTCCTCATTAACTTTCTTTGGGTTAAGGTCCCACGTGTGTGCAGCAAGGGGTAGCACCCAGCTCAGATAACTGGTAACTCAATGTAGAAGTTGCCATCTAACTGATCACAAGAGAAGCCCACATATTAAAGAAGAAAGGAACCAGAAAGGGCCTAGGGACCAAGCTATACTAAGCCAGGCTTAGGAACTCTTCAGGAGATAAGAGGAAGATCGACGACAATTTTAGGACAACTGCTGGACAGGTCCAGGCCTATCGAGAGCATAGATCATCCCATCTTCATATCTCAGCTTTTGAAAATGTCTGCTTAATCACCACACAATAGATGCTGAAGTCAGACAGGGGTCTCACTACAGTGATACATGGCAGTAACTTAGGGAGTCATCTCGTTCATATCTTCACCACCCTATTTGCACTTTTCCCATGGCGAAAGTAGGAAGACCAGGGGATATAGCGTCATAGGGAATGGTTTCTAGCTACTGTTCCAAGATACTGGGGTTGAATTCCGCTTAGCTTCCTTCACCCTGCCTCAGCATGCAGCCTGTAGCATGAACAAGGAGGTCTCCCGAGTGGCAGCCTCTTCTCTAGACACCTGTGCCTTCATGCTGTCCTCTCTGATTCCCCAGAGTGTCCCCAGCAGTCTGGCTTCAAGTAGCAATCAAACCAACAGGGACAAAAGTCTGGGTCCTCACCAACTTTCAGTGTTCCTAAATCACTTTGCAGATGATTTATCTGGAAAAGTATTTACTTCTTCATTGACCTGGTGAATCCTGTTTTCCCGACATCACGTCTTGTTATCCCTTTGTCACTGATTCTCTATTCTGCCTTCCCTACTTTACATGTATGTCTGTCACACTGCATCCTCACGACCATTGACCAGTCTTCACTTCAGCAGACTCTGAGCTCTTTGGTGGCAAGACCTGCGACTGACCGTCCTCGCAGCTCACTCGGTGCCTGGTGAATGGATGTGTGGTCTGTGAGTCTGACCCATCGATGGCTGACGGCGAGCCAGCCCCCTCGCCAGCTGCAGAGTGCTGCGCCCACCAGGCTCCACTGTTGCAACTCTGGTCTAGTTTGTGAGGAAGCACTTTTCGCATGAGATAGACATCCTCATCCGGACCTCATTCCTTTGCCTCAAATGTCGATAAATAATTCAGGAGGAGATAAGCTGAGTTGTTGGGCATGGGCTCAAACTGAGGAATCTAAAAGCAAATAGAAGATGAGATACTGACTATTTCAAGCTGCAACGTCAAATGCACGTGCGCGCACACACACACACACACACACACACACACACACACACAACCATATTCATTCAAATTCAAAGCACGCTGAAGCAACCCAGAGTGTCACTGAAAGAATTCTCTTCTGCTTGGACAGGAGACTGACTGACAGGCAAAGGAAGACCAAGAACATTTTATGGGGTGGAGGAAAGGGACATTCCTGTTCACCTCTGTGGGTCTAGAGATTCAAGTGAGTCAGCCTTGAGCAACACAAGAGGCTGGACTTGAGATTAATGAATAAGTTCACTAAATGCCCAGCCAGTACCCACTAAGTACCCATTCTTCATTTCTGCCCATTTAGAAATGAAAAGAGCTCATGGTATTGGGAGAAACAGCTTGTTATTACAGTATGTGGTAAAGAGAGGTGCGTGGCATGGTGTGGGGGACCTAACGCAGCCTGGGGAGGCGGGGAGGGAAGAGGTAAGATGTGGGCTGAATTTCAAGGAACACACAATAATCAGACGAAGTGGGAGAGTCAGGTGGAAAGTCTTTCATGCAACAGAGCAGCCTCAACAAAGGCATGGGGACCAGAAATTCTAGCAAACTGGGAAAATGGTAAATTACTCCTTAAGCCAGAAGCTGACAGAGAAACAGAGAACAAATGGTACGTCAGGAGAGCAACCATGGCAGAAGATAAGGAGGGACAATCAGGCAGGAGCCAGTAAAATGCCTTGGGAGTCCTGACAAGAAAATCAGCCCTTCCAGGTGGCACCAAGAAGCCACAGGGAGATCGCTTGGGTATGATGTCATTCGTCCGCGTGGCAGAGAGAGGCATGTCCCTCAACACCGCTGCGTTTCCAGTGAAGCCCAGGGAAGGAAAGGGGCCGCCAAGCCTTTAGGGTTCTAACGCCAGGATCCTAATTTCTTAAGGAATATAGTCAGAGCTACATTAAAGGAGGACTATCCAAGGCTCACGTCAACCAGACACAGTTGCATATTGTATTTGACATCAGAGAATTAGGAGAAATGCAGCAGAGGCTGGGATGAGCGCATCCCTCGCACCTAACCACCGCCCTCTACCCATTTGTAGGTCCAGCAGAAACCGAGCTGCCAAAGACAGACGTGCAGAGTTTCAAATATGACATAAGGAGGAACCACAGGGGCTGGGACCCTTTTAGCACATCCTAACGAAGGGGGGTAGGAAGAAGCAGTAGAGAGAGAAGGTCATAAAGGGGAGGATGGAAGTCAGAGAGAAGAGGAGAGAGAGAGACAAGAGGGAACCTCTGGAGTATTCTGCTAAGGCCCACCCAGCACAATAGTTAGCTGTTTATTAGAACCCTTTAATGACCAGCTGCTCAAACACCTCTCAAGCTATACTGTGTAATTCAGTTATTCCACGTAAGACGTGATGGACGTTATTTAGAATGGTGAGGGGAGCTCAGTGTGTTCTGACGATGATAGGCTCATTCCCCAGTGAAGTACAAACTAGTTAAGAAGATTAATCAGTATAAACTAGCAATGGGAGAGCTAGACGTCCTATTCTAGTCATTTTTCTCTCTCGTGATCATATCAAGCGATATTTATTGTGGAGCCAAAAGGATGAGATTAGGGAATGCCTGCAGGGATTCCTGACATTTATCGGGAACATTCTATGTGCCAGGGGCTGAGCTAAACGCTTCGTGTACATGATCTCCTTTAAGCCCAACAAGAATCCTGTTCATCAATACTATTTATCTTTAGCCTCATTTTAGAGGTGAGGATAAAGAGACTTGTAAATGTTAAGAGTCAACATGGTAACTCAGATATCCTGAAGGTCCTTCTGCTACAAAATTCATAAAACTTCTGGGTGAGAAGTTGGAGAAGGAGGAGGAGAAGCATTCCATTCAATTGATGAATCAGTGGGTTTGAAACGGCAGGCCCTGTCTCAACAATTTTGTGGGCTGTGAGTAGCATTTAAAAAATCGATAGGGATGGAATACGATAGGGTAGGGTAGGGTAGGAAAGAAAAAATGTTAGCATGTGCTCTAGGTAGGAAGGGTAAGGATTATTTCATGAATTAAGCGTTTGTGTGTACCGCGTTGCAATATAAAATGTGTGTTTATGTGAGTCACTCGGAATTTGAAACTCACTGTTGAAACGCATAGTTGAGCTTGTTAGAAATTTAGGGAAATCTTCAAAGCCAAAACAGAGCAGGACCCCCTGCTCTGGAGGTATAACGTTAATCTGCTGAGTGGCAACCCGGCTGAAAGATTGTGGTCTTTTTAAATTGAAGTTTTAAATCTGTTCTCAACTTTCGGCAGAGTTGCAAAATGTTGACGAGAATGCAGAAAGTGCACATAAGCTCGACTTTCTATAGGAGGTTCCGGTTGCTGGTGGATGTTGGAACATTTTTTTAATCCAAGTATTCTTTAAAGAGTTACTTTCCCATTAAAATGCATCCTGGATACACATAAACTTAGGGCATTGGGATACAGTAACTGGTGAATCCGAGAGAAAGATTTCCTTTCAAAGACACTTTTGCAAAAACTGTCGTCAGAATGATTCTTGCAAACTGATGAAAAGAAAAACTCAAGCCTTATTATTATTATTTTTTTTTCCTTTTGAGACAACTCCCAACGAGCAGCATTTCCTCATCTCTGGTTCCATAGAAGGTACAGTTCTCGTTCCTGTGACTCCACACTGCGGGGCTCTGCTCAGCAGTTGGCAGACAGGCTTAGTTAGCCTCCCAGGGAGGAAATCGATTACCATTTCAGGACTTCCACGAAGCCGCTGTCCAAACCGCAGTGAGCACGATAGACCGTAAGTTAAACTGACCTCCTGCTGATGCGCCTGGGACAGCTTCGGAATCTATTTCCAAATATCGTGGAAGGGACTTTGTGAAATCCTCTGGCTCTGGAGCATCACATTGGATGGGAACCTGTTTTTTATTATGGTTGGGAATAAAAAATATATATATAATGTTTAACTATTCCATGACTTTAATGGAACACAGATTTGGTTTGTCTTGGAAATGACTGTTCAACATTATAATTACAATTTGCTTGTAGCGTCAGCGACGGCGCACAGTGGAGTTGGCTTCCAAACCACAGAGGCAAAGAAGAGAGAGGACAGGCACTAAAATACATGTGTGCGGACACACGTACACACATACACATATACATCACCCGTTGGTTCATTTGCAATTCATGACACTTTGGAAAAGGGAGGATTTTTTTTTTTTTCAAAAGGCAACATCCGTTCCCTGACAAACTCATAAATCATTTTATTTCTCGACTATAAAGCAAAAATCGTCTTAAAAACCAGTGCGATCTTTGAGTCTCTGTTCATTTGGCAAATGCACCTCGTGCTGAAATAAACCTGCTGTCACGCTTGACGAGAAGCCTGCATTCCCTGGATGTATGTGTTTGCAGCGTTCAGCCAGGGGCACACCAGTTTGGAGAATGCCCTCGTCCAGGCTCTCTTGCCAGAGTGCTGCACTCAGCGTTTATGTCCATCCCCTGGGGCCCTGCCAGTCTGGCCCTTCCCCCACGTTTGAGGGCTTCACAGTTTCACCCCAGGTTTAAGTGTGATGGTACAGTCTGGAGAAAATCTAAATGGGGCAGGGAGGGGAGAAGGCAGATTCCAGCTAAAATGGTTCTGCAAAGCACCATGTGTTAATTCTGGGATGGTCACTGTGTTCTCTTAGAAACTATCCTCAGCTGAGTGAATGTCAGGGGAGGGGTGGGACCCCCGGCCATACGTTCCTCAGTGCCCAGGGTGTCATCGGCTGTGCCTCGGTGCCCACTGTTCTCGCTCCCTTCACAGTGCTTTCTCCAAGTGTTTGCACAGCCACCTCCTTATTCTGTGGGTCTCAGCTCATTTAATGTTAATAATTATTCACGGTGTTTAGTGTTATTAGCACCTCTGAAAAAATAAAGAAACTGGGGCTCCAATAGTCTAGGTGGTGTGTAAACTAATAACTGGCAGAGAAGGGATTCCAGCCCCGCAGTTCTGAATCCAAGGCCCGTATTCCTGAAGATTTAGTTTTCCACTCTCAAAAGAATCTCGGACTGGTGCAGAAGGACAGCTAGTTCTTACTAACCGGTTCCAGAATGGAGGCGGCCACGTGATGTTGCCGAAGCAGGGGGTTCCGTGAAGGGCTCCTGAAGGAAGCAGACCTTGAGTTGAGTCTTGAAGGAGCACTAAAAGAGGAAAGGATGCTCTATGGAAAGCACCAGGAGGCAAAATAGCGTATGATTTTGAAATAGCAAGAACTGTAGAGAAAGCCGTTCTAAGGAGTTGAGCATTACTCAGGCATTGCTGTAACGAAAGTGGTAGAAGCTAAGGGCTGGAGAATCTGGTAGGAATACATATAAGGTATAAGATGCTACGTTACAGAGCCTCCGGCCTCGGAGTGGAGTGACTGTGGGTAGCAGGGTGATGTGGTCAGACTTGCCTTTTAAGGGTATCATTGTGGCTGCCACGTGGAGAATGGATTGGAGCAACGCAAGCCTAGAGGAGAGAAGACTTTTTTAGGAAAACACTGCAGCCGGGCAGGTAGGAGATGCTGTGGGCCTGAAGCAAGACAGTGAGAGACAGGGAGAGGATGGGTCTAATTCATGAAGGTTTAGAAGGTAAGATCAGTAAGCCTTGGGTTTGGGAGGTTGGGAGGACAAAAGATGAGTTTAAGGAAACTCCCGGGTTTCTGGCTCCTGTCCCCTACGTGGAAGATGGTGCCATTCTTGGAGAAGGGGGACCAAGTTTAATGAAGAAAAGGATAAGCTATGTTGGTTTCTTACACGATGGGACATGGTGGTGCAAGTGCCTGTCATATCCTGCACAGGAAGTGCCAAAGAGATGAGAGCTTCGATGGTGCGTTGGAATGCAAGAGGTTGTTAACACCACTGAGTCAAGCAAAGTATGTGGAGAGAGAATAGGGTCCTTAGACCCACGTGGCGCAGCAGCGTGTGTGGGCTGCCAGAGCGAGAGGAACTCCCAGGAAACGCTTGACTCTGAATGGGGCAGGGCCAGGGAGACCTAGGTCCCCTCTAAGCCTGCAGCTGCCTGTCTTCTCTGAAACATGGATCGATGTTTCTTTGGGGATGAAAAACAGTAGGCAGGCCCTGGCCGGTTTGGCTCAGCGGTTAGAGCGTCGGCCTGCGGTCCAGAGAGACCCGGGTTCGGTTCCCGCTAAGGGCATGTACCTCGGTTGCAGTTTGTCCCCGGCCCTGGTTGGTCGTGCGGGTGGCAGCCACTCGATGTGTCCCTTTCACGTTGATGTTTCTCTCTCTCCCTCCCACTCTATCTGAACAAAAAATGAAAAAATGTCCTTGGTGAGGATAGAAAAAAACAAAAAACAAACAAACAAACAAAAAACAAAAAAACAGTAGGCAGAAGGACCCGTGCAAATTATTGCAAACCCATCACGTATCCGAGTGTGCTAACTCTAAGTGGTCCAACAATGGAGAACATAAAGCTCTTCTGAAAACTTAGAATTGCCCTTGAAGGAGTGGACACTTGTAATACTGTTTAGCAAAACCCACAGAATTGGAGTTGACTGTAAATAACACGAGCGGTTTGACTGCAATAACTGTTTGTCATTGTTGTTATTTTTCCCTCAGTCTAGCTCTTGTTTGCATAGGGGTCGTGTTCACAAAGTTCTGGCCCTTAGTTGTGACAGAATGCCCAATGTTAGAGAGAAAATGGAGTAGGAGGGGAAAATATTTTTTTATTTTCATCATTAACAATTCAAAGGTTTGGTGTATGTAATTATTTTCTAATTAGACATCATTTGAGGCTAGCCATTCCCATGAATATTGAGATTTAACAGTCTGTTCACGCATGTCTGCTGTCTGCTGGAGCCACGCTAGGTACCGCGGTGTGCAGTGTTTTCTTTAAACCTCGAAAAAGGGCCAGACTGAGGTCGGGATGGTTGTGTCCACTTTACAGAAGTAAAAACTGAGGCTCTATGAGGTGAAGTGATTTTTTCAGGTTTACTCAGCCAAATAGAGGAAGCCAAGGATTTGAACACGGTGTGTGCACACACATTATCCATACACACATTTTAAATTCTAGGTCTAGCGGCTTTTTCCCTTATAATACAACTGCTGTTTCTAATTCTAAAATGTGGTTTGCATCTTGCTGGTGTTTCCAACTGAATAAATCTTTTCTCTTCTTTCTTTAACTCCTGAGCACCCCAGTCCCACTGAATAAATGCATAAAAAGGGGAAGAAATGAAATTGTGACCTTTATCAAACAACCATTCCCAGAGCGTCTTTGTAAATTGTGTTGGTCTATATGTTCATTCGTTTTCATTACTGGTCTACAGGAACTAATGGGTTGTATGTACAATTCAGCATCAATGATTTTTCTCATCAACTTCCTTGAGACTAGAGAGTTATAGTGATTCATATAAATTCATAGAGCTATTTGGCATCAGATTAACTATATGACATGCTACATCTTTAAATATGTCCAAATTATCTATGAGGTTCAAAAACAGGCCTACGAGGCATGCATACCTTCAGTGCTCAAGTCCTGTGTGGCTGCAGCAATGAGTCTTGGGTAACACAGTCCTGCATGACTTCCATGTCTAAGTAAACCCCGATATTTGGCTCACCAAAGCACGCGTAATTGCTGTTATTGTCATTCACGTTTCTGTCTTCTTTCATTTGATTTTCATATGAAACTGAGTGGACACCACGATTGTATGTAGGGGGGAAATTCTTGTGTTTTTTCAACCAAATTTGGTGGGACAAAAGAGTAGACAATAACTTGAAAACAGGAGGGTAAAACACCACCACATTTGTCCAGTTCCTTCATTCATTCGGCAAATATCAATAATCTACTCTAGCCCTGACCAGCTTGCCTCAGCGGTTAGAGCGTTGGCCCGCAGAGCAGAGGGACCCGAGTTCGGTTCCCGCTAAGGGCACGTACCTCGGTTACAGTTTGTCCCCGGCCCTGGTTGGGGTTGTGTGGGTGGCAGCTAGTCGGTGTGTATCTCTCACATCGATGTTTCTCTCTCTCTTCCTCCCTCTCTCCCTCCTGCTCTATCTGAAGATAAATGCAAAAAAAAAGTCCTCGGGTGAGTATTAAAATAAATTAATTAATAAATAATCTACTCTAAGCCAGGCCCTGTGTTAGACATCGGGGGCATGACAATAAACCAGATAGATACAGATTCTGCTGCTACTCTTGCAGATAAACAGGTCATTGTAAGTGCCTACTGTCTGCCTTACATATTTTCTACAGAGACATTGATAGTGGTTGTAGATATCTGAGTAGACCAGATGTCTGAAGCTGGATCCCTCAGAAGAATTTCTGAACAGGAAATTAAGCACATATCTTAGCTGGAGGTTTTCTCTATTTCAATTGTTCAATTGGAGAAGCCCTGCTACGGATCTGATAAATAGCAAAGGGAAAAGAGATTGAGATGGAGGACCACAGTGTGGGTGTCTGGACTTACCTGATGCCTTCAAGGAGTGGAGAGGAACTGCAAACTATCAGGAGGGTTACTGAAAACGCCTCGATGCAGCAATTCTTTGCTTACCTGTGGGCAGGTCCCTGTAGTGCCATCATTATTAGTAAAAATAATACTAACTAGAAAAATAATGTTAAAATGTCTTGAGTCTGTTAAGTGTCTATTATATGCCAGGTCCTGTTCCAGTTATTCTGTAAACATGATCTCGTTGAATCCTCAGAGCACTGCTGTGAGGCATGCATTGTTATTACTGCACCCATGAAAAGCAGGATCAGAGATGTGACATGGCTGGACGAAGGTCATGTAACTTCTGTGCTTCCCAGGATGCCCTGTGAAGTCTGTGCTGCAACTGCTTTTTCAGGCTCCCCGCCATCATTTACTGCCTGGCACTATCAGGACATTCTCCTCTGGGAAACTTGTGTTGTTTTCTCCTCTTTCATATTTCAAATGACATGTAAGCCAAAGGCAATGTGTACATTGCCTCATTTAAGTTGCTCTGTGCACTGTGGCGTGGGCATCATCCCTATTTTATTCATGTCGATAATGAGTTTCAGAGACTTTTAGTACTTGGCTGAAGGTCATGTGGCTTTTAAGGAATCAGTTATCCCAGAGGAAGGAATAGTTATCTATTGCTGCATAATAAATGACCCCAACACTTAGCAGCTTAAAATAACACACATTTGTTGGCTCAGAGTTTCTGTGGGTCAGGAAGCCAGGCAGGGCACAGCTGAATCTGCTGGCTCGCGGTTTCTCCTAAGACTGTGATCGTGGTGTTGACCGGGGCCACTGCCACCTCAAGGTTCAGCTGAGGAGAGGTCCACTCCAAGCTCACTCGGTGGTTGTTGGGAGACTTTACTGCTTTTTTTCAATGGGATGTTGGACTGAGGACCTAGCTGTTGGCCAGAGGCTGCCTCCAGTTCCTTGCCATGTGGGTCTCTCCCTAGGACAGCCCACATCATGGCAGCTGGCTTTGTCAAGTGAGCGAGGGAAAGAGAGGACATAAGCAAGACGGAAGCCCGTCTTTCATGACCTCGTCTTGGAAGTGACCGCCTATAACATTTTCTGGGTTCTGGTTACTAGTAACAAGTCACTAGATCCAGCCCACAGATAAAGGGAGGAGATTATTCTCTGATGTGCATACCGGGAGGCGGAAGCCATAGGAAGTCATTTCTGAAGCTGCCTAGCACACCTCATCTGAGTCGGCTGTTAACTGAGCCTCTTTTTAGCCTTGGTTTCCCCATGTTTGAAGTAAGAAAAATAGCCCGGCCAGTGTGGCTCAGTGGTTGAGCATCGACCCATGCACCAAGAGGTCGCCAGTTCGATTCCCGGTCAGGGCACATGCCCAGGTTGTGGGCCTGATCCCCAGTGGGGGGCACGCAGGAGGCGGCCAGTCGATGTTCTCTCTCATCGATGTTTCTATCTCTCCCTACTTCTCCCTTCTTCTCTCTCTAACACCAACAAAGAAACAAATTTAAATAATAAATAAAGTAAGAAAAATATCCACACTGCACACTTGATGTGAGAATTAAGCAATTGTAGACTGTATAAAGCCCTGGCCCCTAATAGCTGCTCAGCTATTGTTACATTGTAACGATCGCTGTTACCGTTTGGTTGATATTGTAAGTAGGAGAGTCAGAATTTGAACCCAGGTACGTGTGATTGCAATCCATGTTATCTCTACACCGCCTCCTGCACAGAGTTGCTTTTGGTCTGAAGTAATCCATCCTGAGATGGGCCCTTATTTTCTAAGATAATTGGCTTAAAGTAGTCCAAGAAGAATCCATCTTGTCTTAATGTCACACGCAAAGGGAGAGAGGCAAGGTGGATTTTTTTTTTCCTTAACAACCATAAAATGTGAGGAAGCCTTTGTAGCAGAGGTTTTCTTTGTTCAAGTCTTTAGCTAGTCTCATAAGACATTTTAATGTTAATAAGGCTCCCAGAGGGACAATATAATTGATACAATACTCTTCCAAAGCTGTTCTAAACACTGCAGTCGCCCGAGTGTGGTAATATATCTTCCCAGTGTCAGAAAAGGCAGAGCGGTTACTGGACCCGGCTCGCTTGCCTCTGGGATGGTTTCTCTGAAGAAGGATCTTAATGGGGAGGCGGACGTGGGGCCATGGGAGCAAGGCTGATGAATGTGCTGGAAGTGCTTCAGCGGCCTTTAAAATGCCTGGATGTCACTGGGGGAAATAAAAACGCTAAGGAGAATTAATGTGATAAGCAAGTGCTGTCGGTGAGCCATCTCTGAACCGCAGACTTCGGATTTGAGCAAAACTGCGTGGTGCGGGGGAGTCAGCCAGACAAAACTGGGTTTGAGTCCGGGTCCTGCCTCTTCTCTAGCTGGGTGGAAACTCCCGCAGATACTTGAACTTCTTCTTCTTCTTCTTTTTTTAAAAATATTTTTTCTTTATTGATTTTAGAGAGAAAGGAAAGGAGAGGGAGAGAGAACATTGATTGGCTGCCTTCTGCATGCCCCCCACTGGGGATCGGGCCCACAACCTGGGTATGTGCCCTGACCGGGAATCCAACTGGCAACCTCTTGGTGTATGGGTTGATGCTCAACCACTGAGCCACACCGGCCGTGCAATTCTTGAACTTCTCAAACACTCTCAGTTACTTACTCTACAGAGTTGCGCAACAGTTATATCACAAGGTTGCATGGGTGTCAAGGATCACACTGAAGGTGCTTAATAACTTTTAGACCTCATCTTCCTTTTACAGCTTTTAACCCAGGAGTGGTAAATATTTAACAAGGGTCTCTCCAAAGGGGAGGAGGGAAGCCCTGGTGGGTATCACCGCCTATTTCTGTGCTGTAAAAACTTTCAACCTGGTCACTGGACGTGGAGTTGGGAAGAGATCTGTGCAATCATCTCTTGTGAGTGTCGCTGTCCCTCTGTCTCTGTCCAACTTTCTCCCTCTTTTATGCTGATTTGTGCCTTTTGTCAGGGCTATGATCCATTTTTTTGCAAAGTTTTAAAAAGGTGGCTCTCCCCTGCCCCAAGCCACTGAGTGGACCATACCAGCTCAAGGCTAAGGCTTGGTTAGCAGGTGGCACCTTTGTGCAAAGAAAAAGGCAGCCTGTCCTTCCCTCCTCTGCAAGGATATGGCCCTAAGTCAGAGCATGTGGCTTGGCAAGAGGAAGATGGACTGTTCTCTGTGTCCCCTCACACCCTTGGCTGAGTACCCTTGTGTGGGATACAACTCTTCAACTTCACCTGGTGGCCTTGCCTGTTGTAATTTCCCTTCGCAATCAATGTGCCACCCCTCCACCCGCCTGCTGACGAAGTAACTGCCCGTTAATAGGCTACACCTCCCAAGACAGGCAAATGAACTTCCATCCTTCACGTCTGGTGCTTCTCTGAACCAGAAAGACGGTAAATGTGTCATGGTTTGCTCTCAATACTTGGTTTCATGTAGAAATATGCATGCGGAGTGGAGTATGTGTAGGACTTGAAAGGTTGAAGAGGAGAAACCAAAAAGATGTGTGAATTTTTCCTTATCATTAAGACATTAGCTTGAGAGACTTCAGTCACTAAGATTTCTTCTAGTTCTCAGAAATCGCTCACGTCTGTATCATGTGAGATGGATTAGAAACCACTTTTAGAAATGTCATCTCGTTTGGAACACACCTTATGAGGTCAGTCCTTTAATTATCCTGTTTAACAGATGAGGACACTGAGGCTCGGAGGAGTTTATGCCATGCTGAAACTGGGCCTCTAACCAGGGTCTTCTGGCTACAGGCTTCTGGCTTTGTTGACTGCGTTATCTCTATTCCTCGTTATTAACTCCTCCTTCTAGGCAATCCTTCTGAACTGGGGTTCCCCGTCTAAACCACAGAATGTATAAAATGATTTGAATGGCCATGATCTCAGCCCTCCTAAGAATGCATCTAGTACATTCTAGATGCAAGGAGAAGATCACTCACTGCAACAATAGATGCCTTAGGGCAATAGGGCTTAATCCTCTTGCCCGGAAAAGCTTTCTAATCCATGACTATATAGTCCACGATCCCATATCACCAACAGAACCGAGGGTGACCTATTTAGGCCTGTGCTCAAAGACATTTTCCTTTCAATTCCACAGCCCCATTTCAGTTCTTACTAGCCAACATCCAACTTTCTTCTAGGACAAGTGAGATGAAATCTGTGTTCTTGGAAAATGTCCTGGGTTATACATATGCTCTGATGTTTCCATGGTAGGCATGCTGTGAATCTTCAATGCGTTGGTTATGATTTTATATAGCGATCCTCTTTTATTTGCTCCACTTTTTAAAATTCATAAACACTAATGAAGTATCACTGTTCTTGGTCCTATACATGTGTTATCTTTCTTTTGATATTATTATTCTCTCACCCACTTTCTTCACTTTCTTCTGCATTTTTGAAGAGTTGTTTTTTTCCCCTCTTCCTCCCACATTACAGCCTGGAATTTAAACACTGTTGATCCTGTCCCTTATTCTGTCCTTCTGAAGCACATTTTAAGTCTGCGACTGCATTTCAATTTCCTTCTGTGATTGTCTTATTTTGTCCTGCTCCCATTTATTTATTTATTTATTTTTATTTTTTATTTATTTATTTGGTACGTGCCCCTAGCGGGAACCGAACCCGGGACTCTCTGGTCCGCAGGCCGACGCTCCAACCGCTGAGCCAAACCGGCCAGGGCTGTCCTGCTCCCATTTATTTATGCCTGGTTCTAAACCCACATCTGAGGAAGCAACTGAATGGGGGAGATCCCTGTAGGTAACTGTTTCCAAATTTGGAGCAGTATGTTTGACTGTTTGATTATTATCTTGCCTTTTATCTTTTGCTTCATAGCCCAAGTTTTCCCAGAATTTTATGAAGAGTAGATATGGTCCTGCTTTATATAAAAACACTTCTTTAAACATACACTCTTCCTTTGCCTTCACAGCGCTCCATTATCCATTGTTGTCACTGGGGTTTTTATTTCACCGGGAACATTCTCAATTTCTATTTATCCATTCACGCTTGCGTCTGGGTGAATGGATGGCCTTTGCTTCTCATTCATCCTTGAACACAGGTGAGCGAATGATCCTTGTTTCCCTTCACTGTTCACCTGGCTCTTCCCATCACAGTCTGGAGGGCAAATGGATGTGTTTGTTTCCAGTCGATCGATAGAACAGTCAGAGGGAAGAAGGAAGAGAGCTGAGGCTCCGGGCCATCTCCCCTTTGCTGTTCTCTGTGTTTGTTCAAACCATTGTTCCAAGGGTCACCTTCTGCATCCGGTTTCCCCTTGATCTGGTTTCTTGTCCGGGTGCACAGTGTGGCCATCGCCAGGTACCAGAGCCTGGTGGATAAAGGAAAAGTCTGTCCCTTTGCTAACTGTCTGGCAAAGCTGCTGGTCAGAACTATGATAATTACCATAAAACAGCATCCTGTTTACCCGATGTCTTCTCGCCCTTTTCCCTTCGGAAAGTTCAGGGGCCTGCATGGATCTGCTCCACCTGTTTGCTTTTCTAAGTGCAGGATTGACGAGTTAGTTCTCACTGCCTTCCTTTCAATTTTTGGTCCCTTCTAGTAGAGGTCCCTATAATAAAAAGGTTGTTTCTTTCCTAGGAGGCACAAATACAGCCTTGTCCTTATTTTTGATGTTTCTCTCTCATCCATGTTTCTCTCTCTCTCCCTCTCCTTTTTTCTCTCTCTCTCCAATCAATAAAAATATATTTTAAAAAAAATCTTGTGATCATTTGAATAGCGATGCAGGAAGGGAGAAGTCACTCTTCTGAAGTCACCGTCTCACTTGGATGACATTGGCTAACATTTGCGGGTTAACTGGGAATCAAATGCTGTAAGGAAACAGACAAAGCAGTGTGCATGTCCACCTGCCACTGCAAACCTTTTACGGGGGATTAGGAAGGACCCTGGAGCTTCCCAAATTCGTAAGTTTCATCCCAGCAGCAAGTAGAGGAACCCCTTTAAATGTTGGCCCTGTCCTGGCTAAATTGTTTTATTCTACTGGACTATGAAAAAACAAAAATCCGCCAGCATGACTGTTATAATTACTTTAAGAAGCGTTTGTAGCTGCCCCACACTATTCCAGTGAGAAACAAGCCTCCTTCCCTGCACGTGTGTGCGTGGGAGAGTTGCAACATAGAGCACCCCTCAAGCACCCCTTTGCATTATAGAGCCATCGCCCCAGAGTTCAGAGATTTTAGGGAGAGTTTGTGCAGCGAAAAACTCCCCATGTACAGATTCCTTAGGATGAAAGAGTGTTACATTGAATATTTTCTGCATAAACTATGGTGACCATCCCAGTGCGTTTTGAGAAAAACCAACCCTGCTCCTGAACACAGCTGATTGGAAAGACACGCTGGAGGGAGGTCAGCTACTTCAGAGATGTCCTGGTGGAAACTTGGACCAGTCGAGACATTTCACAGTGAGTGGCGGCAAATGGAGCCAATTACATTTTCTTCGAGGTGGGGAGGAAGATAGAAGTGCTAGGTTAAGTGGGGAGAGGGTAGCTACTTCAGCTCAGGCTGCTGCCCCACGAAAACTGAGCAAACCTTCCAGTTTCCACAAACCCATTATCCACCCCATGTTCAGAAGTGCAGAGACTCCAGAATCTCATGACACAGTCCCCAGTGTGTGTCTTTCCTGTGCACTGTTATCGAGCGGGACACGACTATCAAGTCCAATGTCTTAATGATTAACGGAAGAGTTTCACATGCCTTTCAAACAGGAGAGCATGGGCCCTGGAAAGAGCAGGCCAACGCAAATGCTTTATTCTTTCTGGAAAGGAAGCCCGAACAAGGGTCCCCCCTCCACCATCCCCCAAAGAACTCTATCTATGCTCTTTTGTAACGGGAGAGCCTTGGATCAGGATCTAGCGGCATAAAGCCTAGGCACATGTGCCCTTTGACCTGTTTTGTAGAGTGAGCCCTCATGGTGTCCTGAGAGCTGCCCCTGGTTCAAATGAAGACAGTTTAGAAAGTTGGACGGGGTTCCTGTTGACAGTATTAACTTGGCGCTAGACCCCTTATTACACATCCAAGCATTGGGAGATCATTTTATGACTAACATTTGGGTTAAATCTGTAAACATTGTTTATCTTTGACATTATTTCTCTAAGAAAGAAAAAAAGGTGGGGGGGGGGCAATCGCAGCAGCATTTTCTCCTTCTGTCATATCGGCCTGTACCAGGGAAAGGAGGTTGGTGGAGCGAGGGCGAGGAAGGCAATGATGACAAGATGCTGAGACGCTCTCTCTCCCGATAGCTCTCGGTTTTGCTGGTAGAGGGAAAAATGTTGACATGACACAGAAGGTCTTGCCTGAGGGAGTCCCATGAGTGGAAAGTGATGGATGTTCACCACCAAATCCCTTCTTTTAAGGGTTGTTATCATGTCACATTTCTGAAAATACAGAAAGCACCCTGGATAATATTTTCACATATGCTGATACATGCAGCTGCCAAGAAAAGCATACTTTACAAAAACCCAAGAGCGGCTGAGGGCTGTGGCTCTTCTTGAGCAGAATTCGTGTTTTCCTGGTCTTTGTTGATGGTCTCAGTTATATGATAAGGTTTACCTGTGCCCCTCACTGCTCGCTCCCACCTTAATCTTGCCCAGAAAGGGAGGAGTAGAAATAATTAAAGCTTAATTCTTAATTTTCTAACAATACATGGTGATGGAGATAATAATCATGCCCCATTTTGGGGTAAAAAAAGCACACACACACACACACACACACACACACACACACAGCCAAACCAACCTAAAAGGAAAGACAGTTCTAATATGTGAAACAAAATCATCTATAATGAAACATTATAACATTTTGATTTTTATATTCTAGCGTTCAGTTTATATATTTTACATCAATGCAGTCCTTTTGAATTCCAAGTTTCATTGAAGAAATGGAGTCAGTTTGGCAGACATAATGATTTTATTTCTCCGGAGTAATCAAGGAAAAAGGTATTCTGTATTTTACCTCGCTGTTTCCCCGTTTTTGCAGAACTAGGTTGTTTTCCATTTAACCAGTCGTAGGTAGAGTTGCAATGACCATTTTATCCCTTGGCCTTTGTTTTTCTTTTGATTGGGTCACTTTCTTAAGAAAAAAATGTAAGAAACATGATTATTGGGGGTTAGCATTTTGACCACATTTGCCAAATTATTTTCCCAAAGAATTTTCCAAGAGTAACTATGGATACCATTTTGTGTAGCCTTAATTTCAAAAAGAGGACAACTTTACATAGGCATCGGGGATTTTGTAAAATGTTCTCAGACACAATGAGCGGGTGTTGAAACTCAGGTGGTCAGGTGATAGAAAAAGGAAGTAAGCAGCCCTGGTTATTCTGATGCAGGGCCAATGAATGATACATTGGAAAACACTTAATAACCAGTTGCTCTTCTCTTTGCATTGTCTCCTACGAGTAAAACATATAGCCCATCTTTATCACAATATAGAATTATCCTTCATTTCTCGTGGATTAATCTTGCTTCTGGCTTCATTTTATTGTTTTGCCTTCATTTTTTTCTTAATCCCGATTTCTTCTCATTTTATTTTCAATCCATCTTTCTCTGACTATTGCTATGAGTTCATCGTTTGTACTAGATCAAAGTATTTTTTTTTAAAGGATCCTGCTAGGAAAATACTCTGAGGTAGCATATGCGCATTGAATACTGTTGCATGAATAGGTAAACACACTATTTAGGAGGATCTTGAATGTTCAAAGAACATGCATGCTCTTATCAAATAAAGCTAGGCAATACCAACCCTGGCCTGCTAATTTAGGTTCTCGCTAATTTCATGTTTTTATTGTCATGCCACTTCCTAGTTTAAAAGTTTTTTTTTTTTTCACTTCCATGATCTTATTTTGGTCCTCACCAGAATCCTATGAATTAGAGAAGACTGACATCACTTTCTCGTTTCGCAGAAGAGGGAGCAAAAGCCCAGACAGGAAGGAAAGGCTTTAAGGCCGTATAGCTCATGTCGCGTGCCGGGGCTTTACTTGTGTTCAAACTGAAGCAGGTATAGTTATTCCAGTTTTACCAAAAAGAAATAGAATTTCAGAGGAATTAAAGTAGCTTGCCTAGCACCAGGGCGAGGGCCGGGCCAGTTGATCATGGGCCACTGTTTTGTTGTTGTTAATCCTCACCTGAGGATATATTTTTCCATTGATTTTTTAGAGAGAGTGGAAGGGAGGGAGGAGGAAGAGAGAGAGAGAGAAACATCCATTGGCTGCCTCCTGCACGCATCCCAGCTGAGCCCGGGGATCGAACCTGCAACCCAGGTACACGCCATTGACCAGGAATCTAACCCAAGACCCTCTGGTGCATGGGCCGATGCTCTAACCACTGAGCCATGCTGTCCGGGGCCATGCTGCACTTTTCCTGTCACTTACCCACTGATCCTCCATTTGGCGGAGCTCTGACTACTGTTCTTTTACAAACGAGGGGACTGAGGCTCCGAAATGGTCTGCTCTTGCCTCAGCTCCTGCAGCTTGTACTGGGAGCAGCCGGAATGTAGATCACAGTCTTTGTCAAAGAAATAGGTGCTCTGCTCACTCTTTGAGGGCAAATACAAAACAGAGCGTCTGCAGTTTTCTGGGAGGTCATCTGATATAATAACAAATAAAGCAGCTGATATGCTGAGAACATATATGTCAAACGTCATGCTAAACAGTATATATACACACATATGTGCACACACACAGTTCTCACAACAACACTATGAGGAAGGCACTATTGCTAACCACGCCTCCCATTTTATAGGCGGTAAAACAGGGGCCACGGATATGAAGTAACTTGCCCACGGCCACAAAGTGAGGGCAGAGCAAACCTTGCATCCTGGGTGTGAATTACTCTCCACAGCTCTATAGCATTCTCTGCACCCCGAGACCTCCAGAGACGGGATCGCCCTCTGATGATGCAGTCTGTCCCAACTGTTAGAAAATCCACCTGGTGTCTGCCTCCCAGAGACCCCTCCTGTGGGTGTGGCCGAGTGCCTGGGAGAATGAGCACTGTGCCATGTTTGTTCAATAAATGCACAGATTTCTTTGGAAGTCTGGCTCTGTAGGACTGTTTGCTCTTCCCTGTCGAGGCCTTGCTGAGACTGGAGGGCTTGGATTGTATTTCTCTGAGCTCTCTTCTCCAGACTGCATATCCTCATCTCTTCCCCGCCCCCCCAAATATTGCCCATCTGTCAATTTTTTAATGCCTTAACTTATTCTTCTAGAACAGGGGTGGGGAACATCCGGCCCGCGTGCCGTGTAAGGCCCAAGAAGGCATTTGGTCTGCCCTGCCAAGGGAACTGCAGGCAGGACTCGAAATCCAATAACTCTAGGAGCTCTTTTCATAGCGACATAAATTTATGTTAAGTGACTCATAATAATAACATACATTTTGAGAGACAAGCAAGGAATGTCCTTACGGGATAGACAGGACACATACGAGTACGTGACAGGACAGACACACGTGCTTATCGGTGGCTGCCCGAGGCCCATCTGCCTGTGTTGCGGTGACTCAGAGGGCAGTCAGTGCCAGGCAGGCTGGGAGTGTACACGCTGAGAAAGTGTTAACACACTGTGGTGAAACTACGGCGATCCGGTGATGATGAGACGAGATGCAATGAGATGATTCCTCGGGATATTGATGACCTTGCCTCCGACGATGGATGACAATGTTGTCGACTTCTTTGTTGACAGTTAACTCCAATACAACCTTTATCCACATGTCCACGATCAACAGTTCTCACACAAAAAAAGAAGCTCAGATGAAGATAAGGAAATTACAGTACACCGAAAAGACCTCAAAAGTCGATGATACAAATGTTGGATATGTTCCAAATCCAAGATGCAGGAAAAGCAGCGATCCAAGCAAAATAATCACGTTGCCGGCGACACACACACACTGCATAGTTACTAAAACTTAAGTGGTGTGACATCCTACAAATGGCGACTACAAAGAAAAGTTGACGCAGAGTGTCGATCTTTCCAAAAGAAATGGATGAATGATGATTTTTTTGATGAAGTCAAAGGCAAACCTGTGTGCCTAGTTTGTGGCAACGTGTTAGCAGTAATGAAAAAACCAATCTGGAGCATCATTACAGCTCGAAACATGCTCAACTCAATGACTTGGGAGGCCAAATGCGTCTGGATAAAATCAATGCTGTTCAGCAGAGTTTGGAATCACAGCAAGCCGCTTTCACTAGGCCTCGTTGTGACAGAGACGATGTTGTTCAGACGATTTATGCAGTGAGCGAGCTAATCGCAAAGAAGCTGAGGCCTCAGGTAGAGGGAGAGTTCATGAAAGAGTGCATGGTGGCTGCCTTGGAGTTGTTAGCACCAAAGTAAAATTGTTTCAGAGTGTTAGTTTGTCTAGGAGAACTATCTCAGATCGGGTTACTGATTTAGCACAAGATATTGAAAAAAACACTGCAGGATTCTGCAGGAGATTTCCCATTTTTCTCTCTAGCTTGTGACAAGACAACGGACATAACAAACACTGCCCAACTGGCCGTTTTCGTTCATGGGATGACTGCAGAGGTTGACACACGAGAGGAACTGCAGTCACTGCAAGCCATGCATGGCACACAAGAGGTGACGACTTGTTTTATCAATGAAAAAACTTGAGCTAATGTTTGAAAAGTGAAGTGGCCTTACTACAGATGGAGCTCCAGCCGTGGTTGGCTTGCAAAAAGGGTTAATTGCATTTGTCAAGAAAGAACTGAGTCCTCTCGATCTTGATCCCAATGATTTAATTCTGTGCCACTGCATCATACACCAAGAATGTCTCTGTGCACAGTCATTGCAGCTCAACAATGTGATGTCAACAGTAGGGTCATGCAAAAATTTTGTCAAAAGCAGAGGATTTAACAGCTGTCAGTTTAAGGAGTTACTCGATCTTGACTCTGAGTACGGTGATCTTGTTTATCGCAGTGGCTGAGTCGCAGGAACATGCTCATGTGGTTTTATGAACTGTGGCATGAAGTCAAGCAGTTCATGCAGAGGAAGGGAAAACCTGTCAGGGAACTCAATGACAGCGAGTGGCTGTGTGATTTAGTGTTCACGGTGGACACGACCAAGTGCCTCTCAGAGCTGAATCAAGCTGCAGGGCCCCAACCAGCTTCTCAGCTCCCTGCTTTCAAATGTGAAATCACATGAAGCTAGATTAAAGCTGTGGAAATTGCAACTCGAAAGAAATAACATGGTGCATTTCCCCACTCTGGAAGGACAAAAGCCTTCTCTGACACCTGAATATGCTGGTGAATGTGTGAAACTAACTGAGGCATTTAGTGTAGGATTCAAGGATGTGAAAAGTAAACAAATGGAATTGAACACCTTCACCACACCGTTCTATGTGGAACCAGCTGATGTGCCTGATGACCTACAACACGAAATCATTCAGCTGCAAAGCGACGATGAGCTGAAAGCTAGCTACAACAGCCTCCCACTGCCTGAGTTCTATACACATCACATAAGCAACGATGAATTTCCCAGTTTGAGGAGACATGCATTGAACGATGCCTCTGTGTTCAGAACAACTTATTGCTGCGAGCAGTTCTTTTCAAAACTTACCATCACAAAGAGTCAATGCTCCAGAGTGACCTTCACAAACCTGGGGAAGAAGTTGTGAGTAACAACATCATCAGTACCAGCTGACGCCACACGCCTCACCACAGAGAAGCAGTTCCAGCCATCGCATTAGGGTGGGTTCATTATGTGTTTGACCAAATATAGCAGGCTAGTGTTTAAGTTGATAATTCTGTATGGCCCGCGAATGATGTTATAAATATCCAAATGGCTCTTGGCAGAAAAAAGGTTCCCCACCCCTGTTCTAGAACCTTCGATACGGAATGAGTACTAGAAGGCCAGTGCTACCTTCTTCTGTCTTACAGAAAATCATCCAAGTGAAAGCATGTCTTCTTAGTTAAGTGACAAACACGAGTACGCTTCCCATTTCATGACCCCCCATTTCCATTCCTGAAGCCCTGGGATAAGGGGCTGAGGGAATCATCACAATAAAGGGAACCCACTGTTTTCATGGTAAAATAGGCACCGTGACAGTGTGACTTCTTTTCTTATTGTGAATTCTCAAACTAAGCTTAGGCCATCTATTAAAACTCTTTAGTATATTTCCCCCCATTAAAGTAAAATCCTTCTTTATTATTGAAGAAACAATAATAGTATATTTGTTATATTAAAATATTTTTTTCATATCTACCAAAGTTGAGAGTATTCATGACCATTTATCCAGCAATCGCTGTCCTAAGAATACATTATAAAGAAATGTGTGCACACATGTGCTAGGAAATTCCAACACAGATATTTATGTTAGCAGTGGTCCAAATAGCTAGAGACTGGAAACAATGTAAACATTCATCAACGGTAGAATGGATCAGTATGTCACAGGGTATTTATATAATGAGATATTGCATGACGCTAAAAACAAATCAACTCGCGATGCATGCAATACCTAGGATGAATCTTAAAATCATAACGTTGCGTAAAAGAAGTTGGACTCAAACGAACACATACAACTTGAGTCCATCCATATAAAGCTTGAAAACAAAGAGTAGATTGTTTCAGAAGATACAGAAAAAACGATTAAACAATAAAGATAAGCAAAATGATTACCATAGGAGTCAGGAAGACGGAGGTCTTTGGGGGTGGGCATCATGATTGGGAAGGCGATCTGGGTCGTGGCAAATGGGTATTCGTTCAACAACATCTTATAAACCCTTTTATTTATGTACATATGTCATATTTCACAGTAAAAAAAAAAGTCAAAAGAATAGCAATCGGGAGAAAAAAGAAATCGCCACATGTCTGCTGCTCAAATCCACCACTGAAAACGCCCCAGTGTATTTCCTTTGCCATCCAGAAAACATGCTTCTAGCCTGTCTGCTTCTCCCCGGACTTCCGCAAATGTACAAAGATGTGGGTGAGGAGGAGAACAGTGGGGGTCTCTTTTGTTTCGTAGACTTTTAGTCCCCCCACCTCCCTGTTTGAATGAGCCCCACTGAACAAACAATGAGTTGATGGAGAAACAGGTGTCTAAGCTGTGGGCTCTCCTGTGCATCTCAGGTCCCTAACACGGACCGCGTTGGAGACAATGGAAGGATTGGCCATATGCTGCTCTCCTCTGGCAAGACCTCGGTCTGTGCGCTGGCGAACAAAGCTCCAGGCTGTGGGTTTCATTAAGAGCGGTAAGTAGTGGCAGGAATAACAAGCTGTGCTAACGTGATCCATGCTCGTGCCCGCCAGCCGCACGGCCCTCCGTGAGGAAGTCGAGGGCCTCCTTTCCACTGTGTTGTACAAGCTGAGAAACAGAATCACAATGCATGGGGGGGGGCTGCGCACAGCGCTCAGCTGTCCTCCTGCCAAGTCTTCTAAGACATTTAGCTTCCCCTGGAAGGATTTCCTACACGGGCCTTCAGCGTGCACTCTCTACGCTCCCTCACTGATCCCCGCATATATCACAAGACATTTATGTTTCCCTGGGATTGCAACATCGCCTAAATATTTGTCCTTATTTTCCTAAGATGCGTGGAAACTGGATCAGGCTGAATATGAAGCAAACCAGGCCTGTCTAATTCATCCAGGCCACTCATTAACGTCCTCCCATTCACTCAGATCGGGGGCTTATTTGGGGTTCTTCCCAGGGGGACTGCGAGTGGGGTTCAAAGCAGCCATAGCTGCTGGGTCATACATCTCCGTGAGGTTGTTTCACCAAGGCAGGGCGCATCTCCACAATTTGGGGTGATTCCCAGGCTGGCATGATATGTCTGTCATTCCAGACTATCTGGTGTGCCCTTTTGAATGAGACAGTGATTTCAGTGGGGCAACTGCCTGTGTGCCTGATTAAATTTCTTCAGGACCACATCTACTGAGCTGTGTGTGTCAGGCCCAGGGCTCTGTGCTGGAGCTCAGAAGGAAATTACATTTCACAACTGACATGGAAACAAATGCATCTCAATCAAGTGAGAGAAATGCAATGTCAGGGGTGTTTCTATGAGGCATTGAGAAAGAAATCATTAATGATTGATGGGGAGGAGGGCAAGGCAAGGAAAGCATCACAAGACACTGGTACTTCCGTGAAGGAGGGAAGATTCATCATAGCCCCAACAAAGCAATTTGGGAAAAGTAAAACTGAACCATCTCTGGGCAGATCAAGGGGTCTAATTATGAAATGCCCCAGAGAAAACTCCTAGTGAAGAAATAAAGAGCAGTAGGTAGGTAGGAGCTTAATTCTCTTCTCCCGTCAAGATGATTAAACACAAAACAACACACACACACACAACCCTCCAAGATTCTTTAGAATGGAAATACAGCATAGGGAATATTCCTCTCGTGGTATTCTCAGTACCCAGTATGTCTCAGTAAATGCACCTTGATGGAATGAATGAAGGATTTATTATTCAACCTGAAAATATATACACACATACGTATAGAAAGTGTGTGGGGGCGGGTGTCATGTGTATAATATATGGAAACAAACATGTTTGCAGAGAGGGTTGCTTCTAATTGGCTCAGCTGTTGAAAGCATGTGCTAATAATAGCTTGGTTTCAGCAATGGTTTTGTGTAATCTGTGGTGTATGCTCAAAGCAGATACCTGCAGTAGGCTTTCTTTTGTCATTGCCTGAATAGGCGATCGATCGGGTGAGAGAAAAGAGACACATAGATGGGTTTCCGTTCCCTTTCTTCCATGATGGTCTGCTGCATTAAGGACAAGGTCAGGGCCCCTAAGAAGGAACATACAAAGAGCCAACCAAGCCGGAATTTCAGATTCCAAGCCGTCCTTCCATCACCCATTCCTCTGTCTTCCTTTGGCCATCCCACCAGCCTTCACTGTGTTTCTCCAGAATAATCTGGCTACATGTGTTCTCACAGGCATGGTGACCACCTCCGGGTTGAGTCCAGGAGCTTTCCCATTCTGCTGTATTTGAGTAGGCTGTTCTCTCTCCTTCCTCGGAGTTGGCATCTGATCATGGTCTTGAGACCGACTCGCCTTCCATAATTGCATACTACTAGCTCTCACATGCTGCCCTGATTGGGATCAGCTCAGTCTGGGATGGAGCTCGCCCAGATGGACTGGACACACCCACTGATTCCCCGGGACAGCTCAAATCCCTCTGTCCATCCTCACTGGTGCTGGTGCTCATCCCCACGCATGTGGAACCCTGAGTGGCCAATGCCTGCATCAAAGCAGCGTGGGACAGAATGAGTCACAGCTAAGGACACATTTTCTTTTGATGGTAGGAGATGAAATGCACTAGCATTTTCTCTGTCATTCCCTCTAAGGGCAAAACTGCCACTGTCAGGTATCTGTTCTGAATCTGGGAAAGATGGGCACCTGGACAGGGAGATAGCGCTTAGAAGAAGGCTCCAGTGAGGCAGGGAGACACGGGAATGATGGCAGCGCTGGCTCACTCACTCACTGGCTTGGGGAGAGCGATGATTGATGCAGTCCGCTTCTCTCTGTCCAGGCTCATGGCATTGTCTCCAGCCAGGCAACAGATTCCGTCTCTATTGTAAATCGGGAAGGCTTTGGCTGGCCTTCAGACCGTGCTCTTAGATGACTGCGGTGCAATGATGGGCAGAGCACTTCCCATCTCTGGACCTCAGACTCAATCTATAAAATGACTGGGGTTTAAGTGTAATGGTCCTTCCAGTTATTACAGTCTATTAAATTTCAAAGTGTTCTCAAAGATGAAGTTTGGACGAAAAAAAAAATAATTTAGGAGAAAAAAAAGTTCAGAAGCAGAACAAACCCTCAGTCCTTTCATTTAAGAAAAAATAAAATCCAGACGCAAATTCCAGCAGTGTCTTTATTATCCAGTGACTTCCCATAATATCTTTCTCAATAAAATGCAAATGACAGAGCACCAAAGCTGCCTGCATGGAGGGGTCGTCTGTTTCAGTGTTCCAGCTCCTTAAGGACACATCCTCTCAAAGGTTTTATATTTACAAGTTACTCCTTTCTTAACTCTTTTTCAAAAGACACTAGAATTTGGAAACCCAACGTCACAGTTCATGCAAATGAAACTGGACACTTTCGATTCCAGGAAGGGCATTGTGCTAACGAACTCCAGTTGCTTTCACGCACAGACTCCTGTGCCTTCCACCTGGCCAGTGCATTTCGCTTCTTAGCTATCCCACAAACTCAGCCCCCGCAACACTGACCTCCTGAACCCTGCCCTGCCCACCCTCGCTTTTCATAGTCAGTTAATAATAATTGCACTTTGTAGCTTAAAAGAACTTTACAGTTCAGAACATATTTCAGATGCATTCTTCACTGGATTTGTATTTTGCATTATCCCCAGTTTTCAGGTGAGACAATGGACGCTCAAAGTAGTCAATCGCCACATAATGAAGAAGATGAATATAGGTTATTACCAGACTATCAGAGACGCTTTCCCTGACCTCACTTGTCTGCTAAAAGTCCTTTGCTGGCTTCCCATCAATTGCAGAATAAAGTTCAGTCTCCATAGCCTGGGATTCAAGGACTCCATCAGACCCAAACATCTTCCCAGTATTCTCTTCCTGTAAATTTAGACAGTCCTCCCTCAGAGGAGTGCAGACAAATCACCGTTCCCAATCCACGTGCTGCTCTTCTTTTGCACATTCTGTCCCTTCCCGTACGCTGTCTACTGGGATCCTGGCCATCCTCTAGGACAGTTCACACACTGGGCCACAACCCTTTATCTAAAATCCTTGGGGCCAGGTGTTTTGGAATCCAGAACATTTTTGCATTGAAGAAATGTAATAGAGTTTGTATACTGAGTATTAGGAAGTAATTTCAGTGGAGGTTAGGACAGCACCCTGCATTTAAATGTGCTAACGATGTACAGCAAAGCATGCGAGTAGTCATGCTAAGCGGAATAAATAAAGCTACTGCACGGGTCAGGTGAGGTTTTGCCACCTAATGAATTAAGAAAAGACTTGGTTTTCAGAGCCCTGGGGTTTAGAATTGCTCAGAAGTGACCCCAGTCCTGCATGCTTATTTCTGGAAGCCTCCCTGGTTTGGCCTCCTCTCTTCTCGGTGCACCCGCCTTCCTGGCCCCTGAGAATTTTATTCTACACATTCATGAACTCAGTTACTTACTCTGTAAGCACTTCTTGTGTATTATGTTAGCTACTACTGAACATTCTGTGATAAATCAGATAAATTCGTCTTCTCCTGCAGGTCCTTGTCTTATGGCAAAAGCAGAGACATAAAAATGCAGAAATGGTCAGATGGTGGGTCCTAGGATGAAGCTGAGCACAGGGAACTCTGGGAGCAAACAGGAGGCACCAAACCAGCCTGCAGTTGCAGGTAAAGGAAGGGAGAAATGGTCAAGGTTCCCATTTGGGCCAAGCCTCGAGCAAGGCCTAGGGCTTAGCAAAGCTAAGAAATGGAGAGGAGGGCTGGAGGCAGAGAGAGCAGGCTGTTAATAACTTGGAGGAGAGGCGGGGCTAGGGCGATTGGCATCTGTGTTTGGGCTTCAGAGGGTTGAGGGAGGCGTGAGGGGAGAGGGCCAGAAGTGAAGCTACCGAGCTTGTACGGGTGCTCATGAGTTAATACTTTATTCTTAAAGGCCAGGGATGTAGGGCTGAGCACTCACCGCATTGCGGGAAGTGAACTGGGGGAAGGCAGACTCTTCAGGACGTTCTCATTCTAATCAGCAGGTGGGGGCAACAGTGCAGAAGGGAAGGCTCTAGGGCTCCTCCACCCTGCCCCCTCTCCCAACAGCGCTCGTCCCCGATTGCCCTGTGGTCAGTTTAATTTTACAAATGAATGATCTTTCACACAGGGATCATGTCTCAATTTATTCATTCAACAAATGTTGTTGAACATCTACAATGGACCAGACCTACTTGAAACCCCGGGGATACTGCTGTGTGCGCGCCAAGCCAGACCCTTCTTCTCGTGGAGATATTTATCCAAAGGGATGGAGGGGAGTCAAGCAATTTTTTTAAAAAAAACAAAGAAACAAGCCAAATTCAAACAGTAAGACGGAAATGTGGTGAAGAAAATAAAGCAGAGTTCTGTGATTGAGTGGAGGAGAGGGGAGCGCTCTCAGGAGAAGCGGTTCTGGCTAAGGCCCTGAGGTGTCAGGCATGCAAAGGACCAGAAGGGACCAGGGACCGTGATGGCAGAAAATTCCCGGGGTGAGAACCAAACCAGCTCGTGCAACCCAGGCAGAGAGAACTGCCCAGTGCAGGGGGCATGAAGCGCCTGGGGGCAGCCCTGTGTCGGGAGTGAGGCCGGTGGGCAGGTGGCTGGTGGTTTCTTGCTGATGGTAAGGAGCTTAGATTTTATTCTAAGTAACTTGGGACATCACTGGAAGGTATTAAACAATCGAGTGTTATAATATGGTTCTGAGTTTACAAAGTTCACGTGGCTGCTGTGCGGAAAAGGACTGAAAGGTTATGAGATGCAGTAGGATCCTGTTGAAGGGATCATGGGAGTGATTGACCAGGGCTGGAGCAGGGACATGAGAGAAGGTAAGAAGTCATGGCTTTGTTTTGGACTTGCCTATGGGGGTGGGGGTGGGAGTGGGAGTGAAGCAGGGAAGAGAGAGAAAGGGAGAGAGGGGGAGGGAGGGAGAGAGGGAGAGAGAGGGAGGGAGAGAGAGAGAGAGGGAGGGAGGGAGAGAGAGAGGGAGGGAGGGAGGGGGGAGAGAGAGAGAGAGAGGGAGGGAGGGAGAGAGAGAAGGAGAGGGAGAGAGAGAGAGAGAGAGGGAGGGAGGGAGAGAGGGAAGGACAGATAGGGAGAGGGAGGGAGAGAGGGAAGGACAGAGAGGGAGAGGGAGGGAGAGAGAGAGGGGGAGGGAGAGAGGCTGATGCCAGAAATCAGGGTTATTGTGGTCACCCTGAGACTTGGCATGTAAGTAGCCCTATTTAAGTGTTTGATGCATTGAAAGCATTTGTTTCTTTTTATTTAAAAAATTATCAACCCTCTGCCTAACAGTGTAATAACTACACAGCCAATGCATCATGCGAGCTTCATGAAAGTGTTCTGAGAGGGTTTTCAACAAAATTGCATTGAGAAGTAAATATTTACTCGAAGACAACTCATTTGTGAAATTAAGTCATCTTCCTGAGGCACACTCAATTATTTGTGTAACTAGCGAGCGACACACTATGGAATTTCTAACTATCCTGTTTGGGAAACAGAAACACAGACTTTTTTTTTCAAGTGCAGTAACGGACAAAACAAGTCTCCTTGCACCTCAAAAACATCTAGTAAGTGTCTGTGCAGATCTGACTAGGACAACCGGAAATCTCAGACAAGCAGGAGGCCATGACTTCTGTGCCTTTTCCCAGTTACGAAGGACCACTGAGGATCCTCCAGGCTTCCCACCTAACCCTGCACTTCTCTCCCCGGGAACACGTGCAGGACCGCGGGAGATCATGGCTTTCAGATATGCTCGCCCCTCTGCCTGGCGTGCCTGGTTCTGGCTCTGGGCAAACCAACCCACCCTGCGAGTCTCCGTCTACACCTCCTGCAGCAGAAAGGCCTTCCCCTGCGACCTTCCCCATCTGCTGTCTCCCCTGTCTTCCGCCCTGAGAGACGGGTATTTGATCTCATGGTGTCATTTAGAGTGTAAGCACACATTCAGCTGCGGGTTGCCTAGTGTCTGTCTCCCCCAGCAGATGGTAGGCTGCTGGAAGGCACGGAACAGGTCGCTCTGGCTGACCTCACCCTCAGCACAAACCACAGGGCCCAGCTCTGCGGACACCAGGGTCACGGAGAACAGCAATTGGCCCAATAGCAGCTAGCTGTGCCATTTACTAGCCAGTCGATACGGGAAAGTCATTGATCGCCTTGAGTCCCAGCGTGAAACGTGGATAACAATCCCTATCTTGCTCACTGGCGAGTCATCTGAGCACAAGCAGGATGATGGATCAGGACGTACCCTGTATAGCATAAGGCATTACTTAAATATCAGCAAAATTTACCATGTTTTCCAATAATTGTCTGCTCAACCCATCTGTAAACAGGGTGTCTTCTTTTTATAGATCAGGAAAATGGTTGAAGGAGCTCAAATCATTTGCTTTAGTCCCCAAAGTGCCAGGTTGCAAACAGAGAGTAACCAGATCTTAGCACGGTCTATCTCTTCTCTCCCTCCCCTCCTTTCCCTGCCTCTTCCCTTCTTCTCTTGGCTCCCCAGTGTCTCAACTCCCACCCCTGTCTCTCCACATAATTACTTTCTAACACCGATAATCCTTACTTGACCTCATCCTCAAAACTTGTGTGCACTAAGGGACCATTTCCTACAAACTTCTGCTGCAGAAAATGATCTCACAGTGCCCGGCGTGCTGCCGAGAGCCAGAGCGCATCTTCCCCACGACGGTGCAAACCAAGGCCCCGGGGATCTGGCCCCCGTACAGCCACAAACCATTGGATTTTTCTCTTCTCCAACTGGAAGGGCAGGGCACGATAAAGCAGCGGAGGACTCGGTCCACTAACGGGATTTGCTGTAAGATCCTAACGTGTGTTTGATGGGGAGAGCGAGGAAATATAGCAACGGCGGTCATCGGTGGACACTTCGTGTTCGCTGCAGTCGGCTGGCGTTTACACCAACACTTGATCAAATCGCATCCGCATTTTCTTATCGGATGTACACAACAGCGCTGCAAATCCCGTTTTATAGAGGAAAAAACTCAGAAGGGCTCTGCAAACGTGTCCAGGTCACATAGCTGGGAAGTGGTGCTGATGTGACTAGAAATTCTTAGGCCAAGTTTTGGGTTTTTAACAAAAGTACTGCAGCAAGCTACCAGACACTAAGAAGGCTAGCATGGGGAATAAGAAGTTCGGGAGGCGTTTCTGCACTGCTCCTCTGCCCGGGATGCCCTCTGCCACCATGCCCCCTCCTCCCGTTTCCACGACTTCCTGGAGGAGCTCTGCTTCTTCTGAGAACCGTTCCTTCACCTGGGAGCCCTCTGCCCAGGCTGGGCCCTCCGCCCTGCTCGGTGCTGCCTCCTTCGTCCTGCCGGCAGTCACTTCGGGCCCCTACCCCGTCCTTCCTGGAAGGTGTTCGTGAGCATGGCCCTTCTGATTGGTCGGGTGCTGTGCATTCTGAGGGTGCACAACCCAGACCTCTCCCTTGTCTTCCTCCTGTTCTGGCTGCTTCAGTCAATTCTCCGAACTTCACATCATCAGCCGTAAATCAGCCAAGGGGTGGATGATGCTCTCCCCGCCCCTTCCCAAAGCCCTGGCTGCCCAGGGCTCCATCCCAACCCGAGCTGCCAAACAAAGTGTAGGAGACCTAGTTAAATTTGAATCCCATATACACAGTGAATATATATATATATATATATATATATATATATATATATATATATACACACACTGTGTGTGTGTGTGTGTGTGTGTATATATATATATATATATCAAATATTGCTTGGGATATGCATACACAAAAATTTATTTCTTGTTTATCTGACATTCACACTACACTGGGCACCCTGTTTTGTTTCTTGCTAAATCTACCAAGCCTAATGAATTCTTATTCTTTTTTTGTTGTTTTTATCTTGGAGGCTGAGGCAGTGGGAAGGGTGGTGGGAGAGGTGTGGACTGGGCTGCAGGAGGCTGGGCTACAGTCCTAGCTTTCCTCTCTCCTCAATGAAGCGTCTTCCGGAAGGAAGTCTTGTCCAGCTCAGTGGCTCAGTGTCCCCACCTGAGCACGGGGGAGTAAGTCAGGGGGTCTCTGAAGACGTAGCTCACCCTCCTGCCTAGGAGAGAGGGCCTCTATGCCCACGCTCCTGCCGTCGTGCTCAGTAGGTAAGAGGGGGTGGTTATTTGATCCTGAAACAGGCATCACTCGATAGAACCTTCTGAGTGCAAGGTGTTTGTTACTCACGGTGCTGTAGAGCGAAACAAAACAAAACAAGACTTGGACATCCTGAGTTGAAGACCTGGCAGCACCATTTACGAGTTACTTAACCTGTGTGAGTCTGATCTGAGCATCTCCTTATAATCGAAGGCTTATGTGAGCTCCTGCACACCCGCCTGAGCGCACAGCAAACACGGAACGAGCAGCAGCCCTTGTCCCTGAGTTTGGGTCTAGAATGTGGCAAGGGTTCTAAGGGCACTCTAAGTATCAGATGAAAAAAAAAAAAAACTGAGAAAGGTCATTGTAGAGCTAAACTGCAAAGATTACCTAGCCATGAGCACCAAGGGAAGCCTAGAAGCTTCCTCCTTGTAAAAAGGATTCCAGTGGGCTGGCATCTGCTGGACTTCGTGGGAAGGCAGCTACCTTAGGGCCCTGAGCAGGCTCAGAGTCAGTTCACCAGGGATGGGTGTGGCCTGGGCCCTCTTCCAGGCTCAGCCAATCCGTTGGCTCAGAGGAATGGATGTTTGAGCAGGAGACATCTTGCAACTGTCAGAGCCTGGCTCCAGTGTGGAAACTCCGGGACCGGGGTGTCTGGCCATCTCCCAAGCAGTTGGAAGCATTCAGTGCGTTCTTGGCCACGGCACATAATATGTAGATGAGGAGGTGGGAAGCATAATGTATTCTTTGGGCAAAACTGAGGGCTGATGAATGGGTATGTTGATCGGACTTTCTGATTGGAGTGCCAACTGCAAAAGGTAAATCGAGTCCCAAATCTGGGGGAGCTGAGAGCGAGAGCAAGGCCAAGGGAAAGGGTAGAGGCAGAGAGAAAGATGGGGAGAACGGAATCCAAGAGGGCCGGCACCCAGGTGTGCTGGGGTATCTGTGCTGCGGGGGGCAGAGCAAGGAGGCAGCCTGGAGAGGCGAGCGCTCATCTTTTGGTGGAATTAGTTGACTCGGAACGGAGTTCAGGCCTCTCGGAGGCACCATGTCACTCTTAGTAGCAATATTAACAACTAACATGTATTCACCACTTAGTGGGTGCCAGGCATCGTACTGCGTGTTGACATGGATTGTGGAATCTAATCATGGTGATTGCTCTCTGAAGTATTTACCAATAGCAGGGGTCATGTTTAGCTAGTATGGCTGGGTGCTAAAATGTTGAAATGGTTCAAGCCCAGTTAGTAAATAGAGCTGACCTGATATCCCAGAGTGGCCTCCTACCCTCCTGGACGACTCCGCCCCTCCCAGGAGGCAGGAGGGCGGGGGGTAGACTGAATAACGGCCCCCAAAGAAATCTATGTCCTAGTCCCTGAACTCCGGATGTCACTGTATGGCAAAAGAGACTTTGCAAATGTGACTGACTTAAGGATTTTGAGATGGGGAGATTATCTTAAAATAACCAGTTGGCCCTAAGTGCAATTAAAAGTGTCCTTCTAAGCAGGAGGCAAAGGGAGGTTTGACACGGAGGCCGAAGGTGAGGTACTAATGGAAGCGGAGGGAGATTTGGAGGCTACGCTGCTGGCTTTGAGGGTGGACAGAGGGGCTGCAATCCAAGGCATGGAGCTCCTGAGGCTGAAAAGACCGGGAATGGGTTCTTCCCTTGAACCTCTGGAGGGAGCATAGCCCCGCTGACATCTTGGATTGGGCTCTAGTATGAGCAGATGCGTTTGTATGATGAAGTCACTGAGTTCATGGTAATTTGTTAGAGCCGTCATTGGAAATGAACACAGTTGTCCTGACCAATAACAGTCCACCTGAAGAGACCAAAGCTCGATGGGGTAAGTGATTTGCTCCAAGTCGATGGTCTGCGTTTGAATTTAGGTTGTTGACTCCAGAACCCACGCTCGTAACCATGAGGCTGCCTTTCGATAATGCTGCAGGAAATGATCATTATACCCATTTCAACGTGAGGTGGATCGCAGAGGCTTGGAGAAGCCCATGACTTTGTCCAAGGTCCGAGCTGTGCCTGAAGGACAGACTTGGAATTTGGGACGCAGGGGTATATCATTTTGATGATTTCCATACTACCCAGTCTTCCTCTTCTGTGGCCTGGGCTAAATAGTCACCACCACTCGGAGGTTTGTGGGTACCTAGAATTCAGCCCAGGTCTAGTGCTAGCCTCTCAAGGGGCAGCAAACCCCCCTCCAGTGCTGGAGGCAAGCCTGCAGGTCTTCATGGTGGCCGAGTGGGGTGGCTTAGCGGTGTAGGCTTAGAAGCGGCCTGGGCTACAGGGCTACAGGGAGCGAAGAATACCAGGGTGGGAAAGGAAGCCCTTGACGAGTTTGCTTTCTGGGTTCAGCAATATCCAGAGAAATCAGTGGGAGGGCACTTGTTGGCTGGCAGGCTGAAGCACATGCCACCGGGGGACCCATGGGCATCCGTCAGCCAGGGCCTGCGGGCCAGCTGCGGTGAGGTGGTGCCAGCACCTCCATTCAATCTTGGATTCTGTGAGAAGCTTCCTCGGGTCAGGTCACTATGCAGAGTTCCAGGCCAGGCCACAGAATGAACGCGGAAACCCTACCGTCTATGAGGGGCTGTGCAAGCATAACAGCAACTTGGGCCCAAACCAACGTTTTTTTTCCTGCACAGCCCATTCTTTGGTCATTTTCTCCAAATTAACACACCTATGAGGCAGAAGAAGACACGTACCAGAAGATGGAGACTGACGCGGCGGAGGGCAGGGGAAGAGGGCTCCGTCTGGTTGGGGCATCAGCGTGCATTCCCCAAGGATATTGACTGAGCCTTGAGAGTGAGTAGGAACTGGGATGGGTTCAACAGTGTCTTCCAAAAAGATATGCCAGCCCCATGCACCTGTGAATGTGACCCAATTTGGAAACAGGGTCTCTGAAGTTGTAATCAAGCTAAGACAAGGTCACGAGGGTTGGCCCTTACTCTAATATGACTGGTGTCCTTCTGAGAAGAGCGGGGTGCCACAGGAAGGCACAGGGTCACACAGACACACGGGGGAGCATGCCGTCTGACAACAGAGCAGAGATCAGAGTGATGCAGCTGTAAGCCAGGAACACCAAGGACGGCCCCTCATCACGACGCTAGGACTCCTTGGAAGGGTTTCACCTCTTAGCAAACACATGGCCCTGCTGATACCTCAGTTTTACACTTCTGCCCTCCACAACTGGGAGAGAATACATTTCTGCTGTTTTAAGTCACCTAGTTAGTCATACTTTGTTCTGGCAGCCCTGGGAGACTCACACAGGACCCGAGGGTCCGTGCCATGAGGTTGCTCATTCTCTTTTGTGTCTCCTTCAGACCTGATTCGAGGCCTGTCACTCAGAGGCTCCGCCTAAGGCCGCGAGCGGAGACTTGGGGAGGGGCATTTGAGCAAAGGCCTAGAGGCTGAAAGGTTTGGATCACGTGCGAGGGAAAGGGAACTTGGCAGGACAGGCAGCATCCTGTTCCCAAGCTTGATACAGTCTCTTGGGCTCTGGACCTCCTCTTCCTCGGAGAGGTAAAGCCTGCGAGTCTCCCAAAATTACCAGGAAGACAAAACATCAGAGCCCACCTACCCCCTTGTCCCCTCCTCCCACAGACGCACTGTCGGTTTTTGTTTCGACGGTTCCTGCTTCCCTGTTCTGCCCCGATTCCCGCCTGCAGCTGGAGTGGATTTAAGGGCGGACGATGGATACCAAGGATGACTTTCAATGCGATGAGACCTTGCTGGAGTGTGCGGCTTCGCGTGAGGCCAATGTGCCTGGCTTTGGGATAGCGAAGCGGTAAGAGAGCTGGGGTCTGCAGAGCAGGGCCACCAGCCACAGCCACTGCCTCGTCACCCCGGGGGCAGGGAGGAGGTGAGCCGATCCTTGGCTCTGGATTTCGGAGGTGCCCGTAGGGAGCCACGAGCGAGAGCTGTCCCACCAGCCCGGGGACTCGCTGTGCCTCTGAAGGGGTGTTCGGGCAGGGCAGGAGGCCCGCGTGCTCAAGGAAACTCGGAGGTGTGGAGAACGAGCTTTCTGCTCCTTGAAGCATTAATGTGATGGCTGTGTGTCCATGTGACACCTTCCTGGGCGAGGTGGGGCTCGAGCGGAAGAGTGGGAAGGAGAAGGGGGCAGCCTTCAAATCCACATCAAGGTGGCCGAGGCCTAAGGGACACCGAGGGGAAACCAGGAGGGAGGGAACAGCAGGGTTAGAGTTAGAAGACATGGGCTGTTTTCACCTTTGCTATGGACTTGCTGACCTACTTGCAAGCTCCTTCGTCTGGACATTAGTTTGCTATTTGGACACCCAAAAAATTGTGTGTGTGTGTGTGTGTGTGTGTGTGTGTGTGTGTGTGTTATATCATATAATATATGATATATATGCTACATATCACATATGCATACACATATGCATATCACATATGCATATATTTCTATATGAATATATGTCATATATATGATCCCTGTAAGCTCAGAGCTAAGGTCATGACCTCGGGACAGGGACCAGACTGAATGCCTCTGGGAGGAAATGTCTAGACGGTTCCTTACCTGGACGTTGACAGAACATATTCCCGCCGATATTATTTCGCCTGAGTGCAAAGAGAGAAACCTGGTCCATCGTTGCATGCTTCCAGGCACCTCCACTTCTCATCCTGGTACTAGGTATCACTTTGACATGACCTGAGAGCAATACTTGGGGTAATAAAGAGAAAATGATTTGACTCCCATAGCCTCTCGGGAGGGGGCTGTTCTGAGGTGGAAACGATGGTGTTCCTAGAGCTGGGAGGCAGAGGAGGGCCCTCCAGGCCCAGCCCCGCCCTGTCGTGGTGGAAGAGGGGGGGAAAGCGGGGCACTGGGCCTTCAGGTGGGAGGCAGCTTTCCCAGGGCCCTGCTGCCCCAGCCGAGCTCTGAGGGGCCCCCGGAGTTCCAGCCTCAGCCCACAGCCCCTTTCTGGTTACCTACTCTCCCCTACTGCTGTAACCGCCTCCTGTAACATGCCGAAACTCCTGGATGGGTGTCCCCAGACTGGTCCCGGCTTGGCTATCCTGACTCCTGGAGGACATTTCCACCTACACGGCCCCGGGGAGCCTCAAAGCCAGCATGTTGAAAGTCAGGGCCAGCATCATCTCTCCCTGTCCCCAGGGCCGTTTTCCTTTCTCAGTGAGTGATGCAACGCCTCCCTGGTCACCCAGGAGAGAAACGGGAGTCATTCTGAGCAGCAGTTCCCTTGTCTCCCGCCAAGCCTGAGCCTGACAGTCCTGCTCCCTGAACATCTCTGCCCACCCCTCCTCTCCACCCTCGCTCTGCTGGCTCCTGGCAGACTTCGAACTGCTCCCCCGGCTTCGGGCTCACTTCTTCTCCCTCTTCTTCTAGACCGAGGGTCAGGAGTTTGTTTTTCTGTAAAGGGCCAGGTGGGGAATATTTTTGGCTCTGTGAGCCCAGTGGTCTCCATCCCAGCTACTCAACACCCCGCGGCACTGTGAGAGCAGCACAGACCGTACACAGATGAATGAGCATGGCGGGGTTCCAGCAGAACTTTACTTATGACGACAGGTGGAGGGCCAGATTTGTCCCACAGGCCGCGCTTGGCTGGCCCCTGCTCTATGCGGGGGCCAACGTGATCTTTCTGAAAGGCTCGTTGAACGCTATTTGCTGTCTTACTCACAGACCTTCAGTGGCGCCCCCATCAGCTCTAAGCTCCTCCCAAAGCCCTGTGGAGCCGGCCCCTCGTGGCATTCCCAGTGGCCCTGCATGGGCGGCTCTGTCCTGTTTGCAGTCCCCAGGGCACGTGGTTCTATTTGTCAGTCTCATACCTTCGCACACCTGTCCCCTCAGCCCTGAAGGTTGTTGATCCTCCTGCCACCGTGCTTGTGGGGATGCTGCTCATCTCCTTGTCTGACTTTCTTCATTCGTTTCTTCAGACACGTATTCATTTAGCATTTATCTGTAAGGCACTTGGTGAGCAATCACTCTGCACCAGGAAGAGCGTGTACAGGGCATAGTGAAATGGGGCTGCGGCCCGCCAACTGCTTGGCGTGGGTTTAGGGCGACTAGATTGAGGCTTGAAGCATTTTCTCCAAATGAGTTTACCTCCAGGATGGAGACAAGTCGTTTATCATTCTACGTAAAATTTTTGTCCGACTCCTAGAACACATTGTCCGAGGTGTATTATCATTCCATAAATAAAATAAATGAAAACTTGAATCATTCGGTGACTAACAGAATAACACTGCACTGTGTTTTGAAATCAGTCATTTGTTACATGCAAACATTTAAAACACAGCATAATTTTTGTAATCTCAGTCTGGCGTTGGTTCATTTTATATCATATTAGAAGTTTAAAATAAATGATGATGGGCCGCGGGAAGTTCTAAGAGGCTACGGGACAGTGGTGTCACAGGGCGTGGCTTGGAGGGACGTGTCGAGCTGCTTTTCCCTAATCTCCAACCGTCGGCCACCAAAGCCATGCCGAATAGACGTGCGATCACCGAAACAAGCAACACGGGGCTCGCCTGAAAACAACTTCAGTCCGACACCCATTCCACGCACATTGCTGTCCCTGAACAGCTCCTGGGTGGACAGTCCAGAGACAGCACTGTCCAGAGCTGAGCAGTGCTGTAGATGCCGGATGTACACTGATGACCGAGAGCGACAGGCGTCCCCTCTCCTGGAGCTCTCATTCGCGTGGAAGTCACGAGTCAGTGAACAAGAGGGTGTGAGCTTTGAACCATGAAGGTCATTACCCAGGAGGTGTGCTGTGGAGTGACAGATGGGGGCGGGAGAGGAAGAAGGGGCCGGGTCACTGGGCATTCCGTTTCAGATGGCATGGCCACAGGAAGGGTTCCCGAGTGGTGTGACCTCTGGCTGTGCCCTCCCTACACTGGGATAGCCCCGTCATTCAGCCTGTCATGTCCCATTTGTTCATCTGCGGCCTCGCCTCTCTCTCCCTGGACCGTGAGCTCCTCATCAGCAGAAGCATCCCCGAGTGCCCCCCCTCTCCTCGCCTGGGACCCAGTAGCCGCTTCATTAGAATTTGCTGAATGAGTACATCCACTCGCACCCTCCGAGCTCTGCCTGCAATTCTGCCGCCGACCACAGTCATTTAGGGCGACCAAGGCAGCGGCAGGGGAACCTTGAAGTCGAGCTCAGTGGCAAGCCCACTTCAAAGGCGGATGGCTGAAAAGAGACGGTAATACATGTGCCTTAAATTTACCTTGGAAATTAAGAGCCAACATCTTCCAGACAAGCGCCGCTGGGGTTTCACCCACCATCGAAACGTCTGAAAGATAGCCCGAGACACTGCACACACACAGAATGTGGCCGGGTGTAGCTGGCTGTGGTGATGCCGCTAAAAATAGCCCGTCCACGGCCGGATCCCATAGCAGAGACAAAGCTCTCTCAGTTCTGATGGGGGAGGACATTCGTTTTTAAATCCTACTCTCAGACACCAAAATGAGTTTTTACGTATTCTTTATTTACCCATCACGAAAGAAACACTCGCTTGGAAATTACGGAGCATTGCAAAGCTGCTTGGGCTCGTGCGTTTCCTTCCGATCTCCGATCAGTCCGACTCCCGTGCCGACAGCAGGTTAGAATGAATCGGATAAAGAGGGAAAATGCCGTATTTTTTTCCTCTCTTTTTATTGTGGCAAAACATTCATAACACAAAATTGACCATTTTAACTATTTTCAAGTATAGAATTTCCTGGCATGAAGTGCATTCCCAGTGTTGTCCAAACATCACCACTGTCCCTTTCCGGCACCCCAGACTGAACCTCTGCTCCCATTCAGCATGAACCCCTCCTCCTGCCTCCTCCCAGCCAGGTCGCCTGTGTTCTGCTTTCTGTCTCTAGGAACGCACCGTTCCAGGTGCCTCATGGAAATGGAATCACTTGGCCCTTTTGTGTCTGGCCTAGTTCACTGAGCCTGATGTTTGCAAAGTTTGTCCATGTGGTAGCATGTATCAGAATTTCCCTCTGCTTCCTTGTTTAAATTAATTAATTAAACAAGGAGGTCATTAGACTGGGGTGACTCGGGTGCCTGGGTGGCCCAGGTGAGCAAGCCCAAACCTGAGCCTGGAAGTCACGAAATCAAACCTAAGGACCGCCCTTCACAAACAGCCAGCTAGGCTTTCCCAGAGGCAACGGCCACTTAAATGATCACCAGTCAAATCACGTCCTTGCTTTGCTTCCACACTTTCTCTGCAAAAGTCCTCTCGCTCCTGTCCTGGAGCGCTCCTAATCGTTTCTGCGTCGGCGCGGTCCAATTGGAATTAATATTTGCTCAAATAAATTCTTAATATTTTCAATACACCTTGCTTTCTCTTTTAGCAAGGGTGACTAATACCTCATTGGATGCACAGTATAGACCACGTTTACCCATCCATCTGGCGATGGACATTGAGGTTTCCCCCACCTTTTGTATATTCTTAATAGTACTGCTGTGAACACGGGTGTGCAGGTACCCTGTGAGCCCCTGTTTTCCATTCTTTCGGGTCCAAACCTAGGAGGGGAACGCTGGATTCTATGGCAATTCTGCAAGAACCACCATTTTCCCGCAGCTGCCATCCACCGTTTGACATTCTCCCAGCAACGCACGAGTTTCCAGTCTCTCCGCACTCTGACCAACATTTTTTATTTTCCTTTTTTTTTTTAAATCCTCATGTGTGTGAACTGGCCTCTGATTGTGGTTTTGATGTGCATTTCCCTAATGCATGTCTCTTTCTTGAATGGAGGAGGAGACTAAATCATAGCAAAACTAACCTACTCAAGATCACACAGACGGTGAGTTGTAGACACAGGATTCAAATGATGTCCTCTGACTCCGGTGTCCCCGCTTTCAATGGCCTCACTGCTTCGTTTGCCTTCCTTCAGGCCAGAAATGGTTTCCAGCAAGATGCCCTCCTTTAAGTGGGAGATTCCACAGTTGCCCAGACTTTCATCAAAGCATTCCTGTCCTGACTGCTAAAAGGTGGTCCCCACTTCCAAAGGTCTCTCAGACTTTAGGACAGTGCTTCTCAAACTTGAGGTGAAGAACCAGTTTTACTTCTTTCATTTCCATGCCGTTACTTGCTGGTTTTATTGTAAACCACATTATAAAGGAATTACTAGAAAAATAAAATGAAACGAGAGAGACATAATGCCCGACTATCTTATTTGATTTGCTCCAAAACAATGCCTCTGTCAACTAGCCTTAACCATTTATGTACTTTCACTTTTCATCCTTACTGTGGACAAGGAAGAGGACCCAGACAGCACTGTCCACAAATTCCCTATCAAGGGAGCCCCGGGATCCTGACAGGGAGGAGACACGTGTTGAAGCTGGAAGAACGTGAGCTGGGCATTGTTAATATGGGATGCCGGGCTCTCCACTGTTCTCATCTCTTTTCTTGAGGAACTAGGACCTAGAGTACATGGAAAATTCCAAGGGCATTAAAATCTGGCTGCCAAGAATCGACGTAGTACAATTATTTAAATAGACTTTGCAGTCAGGCAGATCTGGAGTTAAATTCCAGGAGCTGTGTGACCCAGCTGGGGTGACTTGCTGACGAGCAAGTCAATTCTCTCTCAACCTCATTATCATCATCCTAAAAAAAAAAATGAGGCTAAAAAGTCCCATCTTACAGGGATGCTCTTACGATGGAATGTCCCCAAGTATGTAGATCACTTAGCACAGTGCCCAGGCTGTCATGGCCACTCCACCAATGAATGGGGGTCCCTGCCCTTTTCCCTTGGCCGCAGAGTACCAGACCTCCGCTGTCTAAAAATGCATCCTCTCTTAATTACTGTTTGGTGTGGAGGGAGACTTACTCATCTTTAGCCCCAGCGGCAGCAGGTCCTGGTCAGGACAGAGCGATGCCGGGTCACTGGCACACCCTGGAACTCTGCCTCTTCCCAGCATGCTCTGGGCTGCTGCCACACTGGGGCCATTCAGGCTCAGCAAAGCAAAAATGCTTCTAATGTGTCATTTTATTTGAAAAAGCTGGACTTTGGGAGAGCCAAAAAAAAGGGGGGGGAAGGGGGTCTAACAAAGCAAATTTAGTGTTTTCCATTACTCTGGCTTTACTTCAAAAGAACCAAATACTGCACCGAAGATTCTAGCACCATCTTTGAAAATCTGTGAAATCCTGATATCCCAGGACATTGGCAAATAAGTCATGTTCCCCATCCTCCCCCTTTCCTTTTGGCAGGACTTTGTGGACATAATGCATGGAAGATGTTTGGTTTGGGGATCTGGGTTTAAATTTTAAATCCGTAGCACCAGCTGTGTGATCTTGAAAGACTCGTATATTAAATGGGTGCATAATTATTCTAGTGCCACAATGCCTGTTTCTGAAAGAAGTAGATAAGATTATGAGTGTGAAACTGCTGCACACCCCCTCCCCCTCTCCCTTTCCTCCCCTGAAATGATAAAGGACGAATGAGTTTTAGGCACAACCTAATGTTTTGGGGCCCGTGGCTCAAGGGACAGAATTTCAGGGATGCTCCGCCTCCTATCCAGAATACCAGGGTTGCCCCTGGGAGGGTGGAGAATAAACTTTTACTGTTCAGAGGGCATACATCAAAGCCCAGGCTGACTGCCTGCATACCTCAGAGTGCGCAGTCCTGAAATGTGAGCGCAGCCGCTGAGTTTTGTGTGGCTGAACAAGGAAATAATTTGTTGGTCGTTCTGTAAAGGGACTCTGAACTTACACCAATAACAAGGAGCCTGTGTTTATCTGGAATCTTTCTCTAAAAAATTTATGGTTCAGCACAGGCCTGGAAACGAGGGACAAGGAGTGATGGGGACCACATGGCCCTCAAAACGCGATTGCCTTTATGCTCACTACGTGTAGGATGTATTTTCCTAATTTTTTCACCGGAGAGTTGGATTGGCCTTTCGATATGCCTGTAGCAGAGACCGTGGGTTAGCATGACTCCTGGGGGGTGGGCACCCGAGCAGAATGGACTCCGTAGTACCAGCATTAGACCGGGGCTCCCGAAAGATCAGAGAGGTGCCTTTCCCCTGGCGTCATCCTCATCAGTAATTCACACCTGGCAGTCTGTGATTTTATCACATGCTCTGTGGTTCTGTCCTTATCTTGATGCCCCAAAAGCTTTGGGTTTCTTGGTCAAAACCGTGACAACCTGGCCAAGCTGCCTTGTGCGACATCCCTCCTACCTAGACCTCGGCTCGAGGATCCTCTCCACCCCAGCTGTTTTTACCAGCAGCTCCCCCCTTGATGTGCCCGTTCCCGGCGTAACGGGTTCATCCTGAACACCGACTGAGCTGGTGGGACGGGACGCAGAGCCCCTCTCTTGAAATTTAATCAACGGATATATTCCCAAAGCCTGAATGTGGCTGTGAGAGGAAATACACGGGAAGGAACAGTACCCTCTGTTTTTAAATTCACCCTAGGACTAACCAGAGACAGGTCTTGAGTTCTCCTCTATTTATATCGTTGGCTGATCTTTCGCATTTTAAGGAAACAGGTCTCGGCAAACATGTTTTCTTAAAATAGTAAAGCGAGACCTACCTTCCGTTTTCTATGCTGAAGGAGGAGCAGAGGCAGGGGCAACCCAGCAGGGCCCGTAGCCCCCCAAGTCCTTGATATTTCTATTTTGAATTTATTATGATAATGAAACAACTGGTAAAACATGTACCTCTGGAAAGACGCAAAACAGTCTCTGTGGGATGAAGGGTTTTCATACCGTTGTTAAGGATCTGTAGGCAAATCGACTTCCATAATTCATGCAATTTTTTTATCACCTTGGAACCTGGGGCAACTGAACAAACAAACAAAACTAAACGCCTCCTGCGGAAGAGGGGGCCTGTGCTGGGAAGGCTGCTGGTCCAGTGCAAGAGAACAGACTCTGCGCTGAACTTCTTCACATGTAGCAGCAGGATGAATGAAAAGAGTCATTTTTAAAGAACGGTACCTCTTTAAATATCTTAGCGGAGTTCAGGGGTTCATCTTTGGAGGCATATGGCTGTTTGGTTGTAAAAACATTTTGATGAGACTATTGTTATTCAACTATGAGGCCTTGGACCTCAGTGGAGGGGAGATGTTTAGGCAAAGGGGAGAGAAATGGCTTTGCCTGTGCGGTAAAAGGTTCCTGATGAGGAAGAGACTTGTGTGAATGGTAACTGTTTCACATTCTCCAGAGGCAGAGTCCAGGAACAGGGGTCTGGGCTGGACCAGGTGAGCGCCATGAAGACACAGGTGTGGTAGGAGTGGACCTGGCAGCCCGGCAGGGAGTGGGTGTTCGGAGAGGCAGGGCTGTGGCTCATACCAGGCTCCCCACCAGTGCCGGGCAACCACCCAGCTTCTCCATCTTCACCCCAACTTACATGATGCTGGGGGAGGAAGAAAAAAAGAGAGGAGGAAAAAACCTTGGGCTGACCAAGTTTTTAATCTTTAATTGGCCAACTTCACATTCAAAACAAACTATTACATGTGCCATGATTTTAATGAAACTTCACCCCTCTTCGAATCACACCCACACTCATGGTATCGGTCGAGTTTTTATCTAAACTCCGTGATTTCCATTGTTCTTTTGTTTCGGGGAGTTAATGACATGCTGGACTGACGTTCCGCCTCCATAGCGCCTGGTCTTCCCCATCACAGCCCTTCCACTCAGCGGTTTGCTTTTCTCCTCGAGCTCCACGCGGCAGAGGCCCTGGAGACACTTTCACGCTGTACCCCAGCCTTCAGTAGAGCGCCCAGAACAGAGTGGGTGCTCCGTCATCGTTTGTTGAATGAATGCCTGAAACAAGGAGGAGGGCGTGGCCAGGGGAGAAGGGGCAGTCAGAATGGGAGCAGAGGAAGGGATGGATGGTCAGTAGGTCCTGAGGAGGAAGGAGGCCGTTGATTGGGTCAGTACAACTGGGGGCACGTAGCCCGCAGCGTGGCTGCACGAGATGAGGACCAGGAAGTCCAGGGTGGGCTGGAGAGGGCACCAGGCAAGTTGCTACAATTCCATGCCAAGCACTCAGGGAGCTGGCAGATTGCTGATTCCCTGTGACTGACTCCCAGCCCGGTGAAGATTGTGGGGTGGGAGGAGATAGAGCAGACTGGTTTTGGTTCAAGGTGTTCGCGTCTTTCCACCTCTCACTGCAGAGCAGGTGTGATGCCAGCTCAGTGAGTCTATAAACAAGGCTGTTCTCCTGAGCAGCTGCAATCGCTCTTATCGTTCTGAGCTCCCTTGTAGAATGTTCTGCCAGCATGTGCAGCCCGAAGCTCAGGGCAAACCGAAACCCTCTGCCACGGATCCTGGAACACCTGGATTAGGTTATTCCCGCTCCCAGCACCTTCGGTGGCTTCTGCGGGCTTTCGAGATCTATTTTAAGGAGAGGAGGCTTGTTTAACTCTTCTCCTACAGCAGCTCTGAGGAGTATTCGCTACACTTCCAATAGCATAAACCTTCCTGAATGGATTGGATGCCCCCATCTTCCAGATTCTGTGAGGGAACAGGAAGGAGAATGAGAATAGAAGCACTGGGGATGAAATCCTGATGGACGGAAGACCGTGGGAGACCACTGCTGGGCAGAGACTTGGGTGGGCTGTGGGATAGTGGGGGCAGAGCTGAGGGCTGGCACCGTTCTTTCCTACGTCCTCTTCTTCCTGCTCAGCTCTCTACGTTGCTGTCTATCTCATTATGAATTAGTAAACATGAAAATCCTTAGAGCACTGGTTGGCTCAGAGTTAACCTAGAATAAGTGGCTGCTATTCTTTGCATTTATTATTCTATTCTTTCTGTTTTTTTTTTTACTGCTCATGTTTTTGCTACCTTTAATCATGGTTTGGTAAAGGTGAATGTGGGGTGGGGGTGGTATCCAGTAGGTTTGGTGAGGAGATTAAGCTCCCCATGGGTCTGGAGACAGGGGTGGGGTGGAGGAGTGGGGGGTGGGAGTGGGGGGTGGAGAGTGGCTGCTGGGATAGACCAGTGTGAGGATCAGATGAAAATGGCCCATCTTTGCTCTCGGCTTGGGTCAGGAGGTGTCAGGGTCGTGCCCATTGAACGTCTGCTGAACAAAACGCATGGTGGTATTTGACTGGGCTTCCCGTCAGCGCAAGAGATGTTCAAGGTCACAGTTTTTCTGTAGGGGAACTAAAGAAGTGGCAGAAAGAAGCAGTTCTGTGACTATAATAATAAAAGAATGTGAACCAAATGGGAAAAAAAGAACAAAAGTCTGAGTAAAAGCCTGGGAGAATTTTGCCTTCCAGATTTCTGAATAAGCTTTCCTCATGTCATGGGGCTTAGAAAAATCCCCATGGAAGTCAGATGTGTGTGTGATGATACCAGGCGGGTGGTCTTCCTCAGAGACACCGTGCCCACCCACTAGCACAGGGAGAGGGCCGAGCACAGCTTCTGGGAACACTAAGAGATTGTGCTGAGTCATCCCTGTTTGCTCTGAAGCTGCATTCCTCAACATATGTTTGTCAGAATGCCTCCCTTCCCCTTTACGAACAGGGTACGTCCAGGGTATTTAGCTTAGCAGGTATGGCCCTGCTGATTTCTTCAGCTTAATCTCCCGCACACATCACCACCCCCATGCACACACAATCCTGTGTCACAGCGATGCTGGTGGGAACTCAGACTAGACACATCGTCCTCTTTTCCACCTCCTTGACTATGTCCATATCATTTCCTTTGTCTGGATTTCTTTTCCCCTCTTATGTGCTTGTCAGATTCCTATTCATCCTTCAAAACCCAAATCAAATGGTCTCTTTTTTCAGTGGCCTTCTCGGAAACACTGCAGTGTTTTGTTAAGAGCATTCTCTCATTTAGTAAATATTTATTGAGCACCTACTATGTGCCAACACTCAGGGCAAGGACTACATATTGCTCACGTGTACTGTTCGTTGCAATCTCAATACTTCCAGAAGCTAGCACAAACAAGAGCCCAAGAAGTGTAGGGGAAAAAATGAATGAATGAATGAATGAATGAATGAAATGAATCACCTCCCCTGGGCTCCTCATGTTCCCATCATAGATCTGATTTGTTTATGATATGAAAAATTGAGTATTCTGCACCCCTGGGGAAAATGCTGACACCCTACTCTGGGATTCTCTGGCCGCCTATGATTTTATGTAAATCAGCAAATTCTCTGCAGTTCTCTGGAAGAGAACTCTCTCTGATGGTCGTACACACTTTTCTCTTCTGAACGCATGTGTTCCTGTGGTCCCAGAGGTTGAACAAGAGCAATGACATCATGAGTCACCATCCTCTTTGTAGGCCGCAGAGGAGCGGCTGGGCCGACAGGCCACCAGGGGGAAGGCTGACCACCCAAGTCTGCCATGCTGCCTGTCTGCATCCTGCTGTCAACCTCCAACCAAGACTGGAGCAATTTGGGGTTTTTCTAAAAATACTTTGCACCGATTTCAAAGACAACTCTAAAAATGGGGTTTGAGGACTAAACAGGCAGCCATATAATCACATTCTCTTCTTCTTTGGGAGAGACGTAATAGGCTCCTCTTTTGATTTGATGATGAGTAGGTTGGTCCAGGCATTTCCAGGCTCTGGGCTGGAATTAGAACATTTCTGTAAAGGGTCACTGTGAATCAATAGGACTGATTTCTTCTATTCCCACACCTGAATGTAGATATGAAAATGACAGTCGTCATCCTTAAGATGGTCTCCTGAAGAGTGGGATCCTGGAAAGAGCACTTGATTGGGAGTCAGAAAAACTGGGCATTTGCATGTCAACTATAATTTAAAAATAGAAAATAAAATGTAAAATTTTACAAAGAAGTACTGGGCATCAGTGTATTTACCAAACAGTGATATTGGGCAAATCATCCATCTCCTTCATAAAAAACGGACATAATGCTTACTTTGCAGGGATGTTTTAAGGTTCAAGTGGGGCAGCGTATCGATAAGGAACCTGGTGCAGAGAAGACTACTTTATATGAATTTCCTCTTTCTTTGGAAAACATGTGCTCTTTGTACTAATGTTGCCTTTGGAGCCTCTCCTTGAAAATGACTAACAAAGCCATATGTAAAGTGACAATGTTGCAGCTACCATTTATTGAGGATCTTGGCCCTTCTATCACTCCCTGGGATTGGCTGGAAACCGCTGGCAATTCATTCTCGACTCTCCTGTTGCGTTGCTCTTGGTGGCGACTTCTTTAAGGAAGGAGCGCATTTGTCTGGCCTCGGGCCTCCTTCCCCTGGTCTGTGTGGAGATGGACAAAGAAAGAGACCTCATCTGACAACTTTAAAATATTTGGGAGAATTGGCTTTATTCACTGAGGTCAATGGCTGTGGCCCACCAACACGGTAACCTGCCCCACTTTCGCTGGGTGAAGTGAAGTGTTAAGGCAAGGAGGCCCACATCCAAAATGACACAATCTGTGACACCTGAGCCCTGACTAAAGCCAGGCTGTAGCTGTCCTGGGAGTTGGCCTTCTCATCACCGCACTGCTGTCGGGATCCTGTTACTGCAGCGTTCACAGCCAACCCACACCCTTGGGGACCCAGTGAAAAGGCAACGAGCATTCTGAAGCTACTCATTCTGTCCTGGTGATGTCCCCTTGGCTGTCTTGTACCCGGATTCCTCCTGTCTGCCCAGCTTGTATTGGTGCTTTGCTCTGCCTCTTAATGGAGTTTTTGAATAGTTCCCAGTCTTATACTTCTGCAGACGGGCCATTCCCAGTCTACCCCTTTCCACAACCAAGAACTCCAGCCCCCTACCAGCCTAGAAGAGAATAGTGTTGGAGCTGGCTGATTTCCCACCAAGACTGAGGAGCCGGAATAAGAGACTTTCAGTGACACCTGGCCTCACGCAGAGCCTGTCAGAGCCCTGGATCAAAGAAGAGGGAGACCCCCCCCCCCAACTGCAAAGTATGGCCATCAAATGCTGGTGCTGCGTGGGGAGCTTCTGTGAAGGCTGCACTTTGGGCAAGTGACCTTTGTCCCTGTTTGAAAGGGGAAAGAGAAATGTCACAAGTCTCTAGGGTGACTAAACGCTGGGCAAAGTAATTTCTTGGGTTCTTCAGAATTGCTTTCCAGGAAGAGGAGTCAGCGATTAGAAAGAGACAATCAACACTTTACAGAGTTATTTAAAAAAACAAAACGCTGCATTTATCTTATTGAGGTGTTAACATGCAATGCTGTCCCTTATGTTTTCTTCAACCTCTATGTTAAACAGCAGGTTTTAATTCATTCCACATTTCATGAAATTTTGCAATGTGGAAAGTGGAAGCCATGAGAAGATCATGATTTTGTTTTGGCTTGGCTTTATTGCTTTTCGCTGAAGCCCTACCTGAATGCATTATGCTAAGTGTCCTTGATGGAGGGAAGAGATGGGAAATGTGATGGGTCCAATGATTAACCCAGGCTCAGGTCCTGCCTCGTTTTGTTCTCTAAGAAAAGGACCAAAGCTGAGAGTGGCTGGCTGCTTGTCTGTGTAGGGGGCAGGAACCTGGGCACCGGAGTGGTAAAGGGTCCCAAAGCTGTGGCATGGAAGCAGCTGGACTTTAAGGGGCTGCTTCAGGCCCAGTGAACATGTTCATGGTGACCGTGATGAACTGGGAACCCGAGAGCCCTCTTCTTTGGGGGAAACCAAAGAAGGCTTCCAGATTTTGATGTGGCCCTATAGGACCAAGGGGACTACCCCTCATAACTGAGATTGGCCGGATAGAATGACACAGCTAGAGTCATATTCAACTTGATTTAAAGCAAAGACAGAAGTGTGCTATTTCTTGTGTACCTGGAGATGCAAATTGAGATTCACACTTCTACGTATAAACTAAGTTGAGTCTTTAATGTTAGCTGCTTGCAGAAGGGTGCTCAAAGAAGTGTAGTGAATTGGTAGTTTTCTGCTTAAAAAATAAGAGTTTGGTTTTTATCTTGTTTTAGCTGAAATGCCCTTTCTTCAGAAAAAGTCTTATGTACCATCTCAATATACAATTCAGGTGAGAGTGAAAGTGTCCTGAGTGGAGTGGGTAGGACTCACAGCCCTTGTACTTGGCCTATCCCTCACGCTGACTGGCTCATGAAGGACATCTGTGAAGTCCCAGGGCTCTGAGTGTCAGCAGGTCACAGACTTGCTTTGAGAAGTAGGTGGTTGAGATATCAAGGAGCTGGTGACTTCTGGGTTAGGCCAGCGTTCCTTAGCACTTTACTTGAGGTCCTTCACCATGTGGCCCATTTCTCCCTCCCAGCCCCGACCCTTGCTCTGCACCCACCTTTGTATTCTGAGGGACAGCGCTGGGTCCCTTCAGTGCCTGGTGCAGATAGACATTAAATAGATGCAAATAAATGGTGTAACCCATGTCATTTGAGGGAAGTCATCTTGCAGCCCAAAGGATACAGGGGAATAGAATAAAATTGTTGGCATTGCAGAGAAAGAGAACACATTACGCTTGCTTTTATTTGTTTCTTCCTTAGTTTGGAACGAGTTCGACACGATTCTACCCACAGTTGAGGTTTAATACACCAAAACGACTTGAGTCTTTCACTATTCTTCTTCCCCCGCCTCACAGGGCATGCGTACACCCACCTACACATGCACTGTATCTGAAACCAGCTGAGACAGAGGTCAAGGATGGAGGTCAAAGTAACAGTTCTTTTGCTGGTAATGCTGGATCAGAGAAGCTGGCGTGAGCAGTCTTCCTCCTTGTCCTCAAATCTTTGGAAAGAGCTGCCTTAGCTCTGTTTTACTTAACCAGCCAGCTTAGCCTCAAGAAAACATGGCCAGCGCACACCTACCTGAAAGACCTCAAAGTAAGAACAGAGAGATTTGTATCTCCAGATCTACCTCTGGGCTCTGATCCACATATACTTTCACTTGGAAGCAGATGCAAAGCACAATGAGAGAGAGAGAGAGAGCAAGAGAGAGAGAGAGAGAGCCCATGATAATTCTATTCAGGAAGTCTTTCCTACTCCCTGGGGTTACGGTGGGGGAAGGAGGTGTAGAATTAAGAGTAGGGGAACTACTTTCTAATATTTATGAGTGACTAGGCTGAAGTTTTTAGAACATTGTAGAGAATTCAGAAAGTGTCCCTAAGAGTCATTTTTTTTTTGCTACATTAAACTCAGTTGCATTCATGAAAGGCCCACTGGGATCTTCATGTCAACCAGACAACTTGAACTGTGGTTTTTATGTTTATTGCCTGGGGCAAGGCCTATGCTCCTTTCCATCAGGGTGACCACACTTGGTGGGTACTGCATGATGGCTGAATTCTGCAAAAATGAAAAGAAACTAACCCAAAAGTTATGTGCACTGTGTTTATGAATGTATAACAGAGTTGTACAGTAAATGCCCTAAAAGAATTTTGCTTTAGCTCTTGTGCATGCAGCTAAACCCCAGTACACACCAAAAAAGGTATGTGTAAGTAGAAATTAGGAACTGGGAACAGATGGGCAGAGACAAAACACAGCAATGCAAGTGAAGGGACGCAGGGCCTAACAGCCTATTCGTTGTAGAGAAAGCACGAACACAGATAAAGATCAACATGTAAAATTCATCATCTCATTTAGCTCCCCCCTAAGTGGAATCCTTAACACCCACAGTTTGCAAGAGGAGAGGCCAACAGAGGCTGAAATCTGAGACAGGGCTGAGGTTGCTATATAAAGAATCTGGGTTAGGCAGTGTCCCCAGAGAATGAAGTCACAGGTGTTAGACATGGCTCACAGGGAGAAGGATGTGTGCCAGCCAGACTCCTTGGTTGCAAGCAACAGCACCCAACTCCTTTGGGATAAATGGGAATCTTTGTAATTCATGGAAGCTTGAAGAAGTAGATTTGGCAAACAGACAAGATTTAAAGAGTCTCTGGAAGCCAGGTAGCAATAGCAGCCTGACCAGGACCACATGCACCAATGCTGGACACGACGATAGCCAGGCCCCCACTGCTGTTAGCCATCGCTTTGCACTGTAGGTCATCACTGCCACTACTGGGCACTGACCTTGGACACCATGGCTGCTAGGTGACACCACAGTCATTCCAACTTGGCTTCTTTTTGGCATCTCTTGCTTTCAATTCCAATTTCCTGGTCACAATGTACCTTTATGCCCTGGCTGCTATGGGGACAAGGAGATTTCCCTTCATGCCATCAAAAAAACATGCAATGGGAAATGCTCCCCACCGCCCACTTCCCACGAGGAAAGGAGATCTGAATGACGGGCAGCCTAAACACATTAACAGTAAAACTCCTGGATACATCGATTATGTCTCCTGAGGAGAATTAACATTCAAATGCTAAAATTAAATGCACATCTGAAAGCGTGAGGTGCCACAAAGCCAACAGAAACATTGCTTCCAGTCACAAAGAAAGAGGTATTTATTTAGTTCCGTGATCATTTTTATTTTTTTATTTTAAAAAAGTTGTTTTCTTTATTAATTTTACAGAGAGAGAGAGAGGAAGGGAGAGGGAGAGAGAGATAGAAACATTGATGAGAGAGAACATCGACTGGCTGCCTCCTGCATGCCCCCCACTGGGGATTTGGCCCACAACCTGGGCAAGTGCCCTGACCGGGAATCGAACTGTCAACCTCCTGGTGCATGGGTCGACGCTCAACCAGTGAGCCACACCGGCCGGGCACATGATCATTTTGAAAAAATAAAAATCAAGTTGCCTGTCTTATATCGATACATTTCAATCTGTCTGGCTCACACCTCTTCTTATGATTTCTTCTCCCCCTCCTCTACCTATTTGCCTTTGAATTTCCAACATATGTCCATTAAATGAAGATCGAGGCACCGGCCAATAAAAGTCACTAGGGGGGAAAAAATGAAGCAAAGATGCAGTTTATACTTTTTTGATCGGAAGGGTTGACTCATATAGTAACAGGTAGATCGCACTAGTTATGCTTGCTAAATAAAATACCTGAGATAATAATAATATGCACTGAGTGTTACTGAGCCAGCCAGATGCTTTGCATATGTTATCTTGTTCAGTCATCATGGCAACTTGGTTGAAATTATTGTTACCATTTTTTTCAAAAGAAGAAACTAAGGCTCAGACAACATAAGTGACTCTGGTGAAGGTTATAAAACCCAGCCAGGGGCAGAATTGAGATCTTAACCCCCTGTCTGCATAAGCCCGAAAGTCCTTCCCCCACGCCACGCCTCCTCGGCGTGTTTGCAAATTTGAATAGAACTGAGTCCATGTTCCTCCGGTGGGCGTTGGCTTCCTGCACAGGCACGTTCCTTCAAAGATAAAAGCATCGCTCTCACAGGTTTCTTGGCAGCGACAATGGGAATCTCAGCTGCAAACTGAAACTGAGGATTTGTTGCAGGAAGTGGGGATTGGCAGAAAAGGGAAAAAGAGGATCTTGAACAGCACTGCCCGGAAAGGCGGTGCCCTGCGAGGTTGGGTCAGCCAGTGAAACTGCTTTTGGCCAAAGCTGCTTTCTTCCCAGCAAATGGAAATTAACGCTCACCCCCAGATTAGGTGACACAGCTCGCCTTTATTGGATGGTTCCTTCTGCCTGTGTGATGTTTCCCAGGGTTCTTTCTCATACAAGCATTGTTAGACGTTCTGTGAATCACGACCATTTCGCCTTGGCGTTAGGTTCTTAAAAATGCTCAAACTGCATTACAGTTAAACTGCAAGTACAAAAACACCAAATGCACTAAAAAAACACACACAAACAAACAAAGGTCTGTAATACTTTATACAGTACTAAAATCTTTATTTTTCCCTAGAGAAAAAACACAAGTATGAGCTTTGAATAAGATGGGAAAAGAACTGACCATAAGACTAGAATGATGTGACCCTTCTCAGACATCTTCAACCTATGAAGATTTATTTCTTGACTATCTAGTAGCATAAGCCAGAAATCAATAAATTAACAAAAGAAAAAAATCACTAATCATTTTGCTATTTTAGTAAATCAAGCACCTTAAAGGTTTCTTTTTACAGAGAGTCATGGTATATCCAGCTTTCTTCCCTCAACCCTACGTCATGGACATTTCTCGTGAATACGTAGTATTTTAAATGACATTTTTATTTGCTGCATCAAATTCATTTGAAGGGATATCGTGTAGTTTATTTGACTAGTTTCTTAATAGGGAACTTTCAAGTTGTTTCTGATTTTTCATTATTATGGGAGGCACTTCGATAAATTTAGTTTTGCTCTTGGTCCCTCCCCCCCCTTTTAGGGAACTAGTTCCTTAAAACAAATTTCCCGTGGTTGAGTCACTCGGTCTAATGAAATGCACTATTTTGCTGTTCTTGGTAGATATTCCAAATTGCTTTCCAAAAAGGTTTTTTTAATCAATTTACACTGCCACCAGCAGTATTTCCATAGGCCACTCTGCACTACAAACTTAGCAGCCTAGGGTATTTTATGTCTTTTAAATTGAAATTCTTAAGGGAAGGTGTCTCTTCGTTGAAGTGAGGCTAAAAATCCAGCACTCAGCTATTGTGTTAACTCTTAGAGACTGACTATGAAATCACAGCAGAAAAACATTGGCGATGTCAGAGGCCCTTGAGTTTGATCTGCCCTCTGTGGTGGGTGTTGGATTGCTACCCGCATGCCAGTACTTTAGGGACTCAAATGAGTGGAATATGTTTGTCAAACATGCCAGTCTGAGTTCCCATAAGACTCGGCCACAAAATGTTGACAAAGCTGCAATACAAAGGCTGGCTCTGTGCCCACTGTCCCCTGCAAGGCTTGGGAGCCCATGAAAGGAAGGGCATCTCCTGGGTATGCTACAGAGCCTTTCTGGATTCCAGAACTTTGCTTGGACACCTGGCATTCAAATTTCCATCGCTGCTCCACCGGAATAAACAATGGTCCCACAGGGCTGCTGTCTACTATTTCATTCTCTGAATGTGTCGTTTGTAATGTTGAAGTGTATTCTGCTGGAATGCCATTGGACTTACAAGTTCCCAGGGCATGGCCCAACCCCCTTATTCAAAGAGGAGGAAGCTGAAGCCCAGTGAGTAGGAGGGTCTAATGCCTAGGTTTCTAAATCCCCAATATGGTGGTGGTACCCATGACCTACACACATTATTTTTAGTGATGAAATGCCTTTTATAAAAGCTGATTCAGGACTGTCTTGCTAAATTAATCTATTAGTGAGATCTTCCTTGTTACTGCCGATTGCTCCCGGTGTATCAGGCAATAATTGCAAAACATGCATTGAGAAATTGTGGGCATTAATCTCAGGATTTTTGTGTAGTTCAGTTAGAAGGATGAGTAACATTGCTTTAGTGCCAGCCTCTGTTCCAAGCAATTTTCATGAATGAACTCATTTTCTCCAACAGTTTTCCAAACTATATTTTTTCATCATCCTCATTCTACAGAGGTAAACAGTAGTTTTCAGAATCATATATTAGACAGTATACGCTAAATTATGCTGCAGTAACAACCCCAGATCTCACTGACTTACAACAGTAACGCTGTATCTCCTTCTCATGTTATATGTCCATTGCAAGTGAATGTCAGTCCTCTCCTCTGGGAACCACACTGGAAGAGTAGCCCTTATCTACCACCTAGCTGTGTCCTAGCAGCTAGAAGATGGTACTGGTAGAAAACACAATGCTCTTAAAGCTGCAGATTGAAAAGCGACACGTGCTACTTCCTCTCAACTTCATTGACCAAAGCTACTTACATGGCCAAGCCTGGCATTAATGAGGCAGGTAGTAAGAAACTCTAGCAGGAAAGGCCTAGGGAATATATTGAATAAATATAATCTACCATTGATGGGAACTTACTGAAGGCCCCATACCAAGTACATTTTGCAGGCAGGATTCGGACTCAGTATGATTCCAGAGCCAACGCACTCAACTTATCTGCTTTACTTTCCCACTGATCAAACATGGGAAATGTCCTTGGAACCCAGGTGGAACCTGAGAAGCTATTCTTTGGCCTCTATGAAAAATGCCTTTGTGAGTGTTCAGCGTGCATTCATATTTTCTAGGCGAGCTATTTCACAACATTCCCCGGATGCTTCCTCTACTGGAACACTGGAACATTATTAGTTTGCATGCCATTTCCTTCTGGGTAAAAGAGTCTGCGCCTATACATAAGACAGCTTAAAGACCTCATAGGCTCTCAGGGCAGCCAGGGCCAGAGGCCGGCAAGGCCAGTGTCCTGCCAGTGCTGGTGTCCTGGTTACAGAAGCCTACCAGGAGCCCAGGCAGCCTCTCGTGTGTCACATCCTACCCAGGAGGGCGGGCCACTTGTGAGCAGCTCTCTGTGGGAAGGGTCTACCTTGAGTTGAATCTTCCTTCCAGAGCTTCCGTTCTTTGGGCTAAGTTTTAAGATAAATGTAATCCTTTGTATATTTTTATATAATATATGCATATATAATTATATATATGATACATAAACATAAATATTCTTTATGTATTACATTCCATGTATATAATATTTATACATTATTGTTTATATTTACATGCATTCTATATTATATATAATATATATAAAATATCACTCTATTATCTATCTATGCCAGCTTTTTTTAAAATTTTTTTTCTTTATTGATTTTAGAGAGAGAGGAAGTGAGAGGAAGAGAGAGAGAGAAACATCGATGAGAGAGAACATCGATTGGCTGCCTTCTGCATGCCCCCCACTGGGGATCGGGCCCACAACCTGGGCATGTGCCCTGACTGGGAATCGAACCGGCGACCTCTTGGTGCATGGGTCGACGCTCAACCCCTGAGCCACGTGGGCTGGACTCTATGCCAGCTTTTTATTTTACTGTAGGGGGTATGGCCATCTAATCCTTAGCTTCGCTAGCCTCAAATGACCCAATTTTCTGTGAATATGATATGACTTTGTATCTCAAAACATCCCAATCACCATTTTAGAAGGTAGTCTGGTCTATCCTCAATTTAAAAAAAGGGGTTTGTATAATATTATCCATCCCTCCCCCTTCATTTAGACTATTGGAGTTATAACTCCAGAAATGGGAATTTATTTTAGATTTAATAAGACAGCATGGTCTTTTCTATGAGGAATTAAATTTCTTTAGCAATTTCATCAATACAAACTAAGTTTGATATTTAGAATACTCAGAAATGCTGAGAGGTAAGGTAAGACTATCCCCAAATCCTTTAAGACATGCTTTAGAAATTATTCCAAGATAAAGGATACCTTATTTTTTTGATAAGTAAGACTGTTTTGATTTCATACTTATTATTTACTTTAAACAATTGGTTTATAAACAAATATAGAACATATAGTTTACTTCTCTTCAGTAACTATTTGACAAATTCTCTATTTAAATTTGTTTTATTTTAAAATTACAGTTGACATTCAATATTATATGAGTTTCAGGAGTACAGCGTGATGGTTAGACATATACATCGCTTGTGAAGTGATCTCCCCAATAAGTCCAGTACTCATCTGGCACCATACATAGTTACTGACAATTTATTTTTTTAATCCTCATCGGAGGATACTTTTTTCCATTTTCATCTTCAGATAGAGTGGGAGAGAGAGAGAGAAAGACATCAATGTAAGAGAGACACCTTGATTGGTTGCCTCTCGTACGACCCTGACCAGGTCTGGGGACCGAACCGCAACCAAGGTACGTGACCTTGACCGGAATCGAACCCGAGACTCTTTGGTCCGCGGGCCGATGCTCTACCGCTGAGCCAAACTGGCCAGGGCACTGACAATTTTTTAAATTGGCTTTTAATTTGCAGGAACTTTTTGCTACGTAGACAGAATCAAGTCATTTTCAGAAATTGTCTGATATTTTATAGTCTTTAAAATAATATTCCTTTTACTTTATAGATGCTTTTTTAGAAGGGAAGGACCATGACTTTCTTGTTCATCACTGACCCCTAATTAATGAAATTAATCTTAAGGCATTGGTGGTAAAATGGAAGAAAAGAGATTTGAAATCTATTTAAGAGGTACAGACTGGTAAGATTTACTGAATGATTGGAAGGTGTGAAAGATTAGGGGAAAAGGGGCTAGAATAACTTAGGAGTCTCTGTTCTGAGTGACTGCAGGTAGGTGAGTTATGGGCTGTTCAAAAACAGTCCATTCCTTGTTTTGTTGATAAACTTTCATTGGAATTCAGCCATGCACATTTATTTACATATTATCTGTGGCTGCTCCCACACTATAATGGCAGAGTTGGGGAGTTGTGACAAAGACCATATGGCTTATAGAGACCAAAAAAAAAAAAAAAAAAAATTGACTAGCACGTTACAGAAAAACGTTGGTTGAATCTTGCTCTACAGAATACAGATTTTTTGGTTGTTGGGGGTGGATATTGGGGCAAATAGCTTCTCTTTGTTAAGGTGCTGAGTTTGCGATGCTTACTGAATGTGCCAGCGAAGATGTTCTGCAGGAAGCTGTAAATACAAGCCTGAAATTCAGGCACAAAATTGTGACTGAACATTTAGATTTAGTAGTTTGTGGTCAAGACGTGGCTTTGGCCGCTATGTTGAAACAACATGGGAGCTGAGCATCTGAAATGGAGAGACTGTTGGTGAGGAACAGTACTCCTTGAGATCTAGCTTAGGAGGTGAATCAGCAGCTGATTTGATCTTGTGTAAACACGTGAGAAGAAAGACAGGGCTGTGTTGGGTGCATTCGCTTCCTCTTCCAGAATGTGGGGCAGGGGATCCCACCGAGCACGAGACCCAGGTAGAGTCCTCCAGCCGCCCCACCCATTTGCTTCAGGGGGACCCGTGATGCTACAAGTCCTCACAGTAGGCCCCACGCCGAAATCAGAAGCATCCCTTTCAGCTGTACTGTGCAGCTTTGCAGCCCAACCACAGAACATCTCATATTGGTTGATTAAGGGGAGGCAAAACTCCATGTCGGTTACAGTTCTAAAGTGGTGCCCGTCCTGGGTATGTGAGGCTCTGCTGTAGCCACCAGGGTTAAGCCTCACGAGGCAGCTCGTGTACTCTCCAGGCCGTTTTCCAGCTGGTAAGTGAATATTTCTGTCCTGCACGTGGTGCAGAGAGCTTAACACAGTGCAGGAACAGTTTGTTCCAACAGAGGTTTTCAGGCCAGTTCCAACATGCCTTTGAATCTTCTTACTTCCGGAGTGATTCACTTCCATTTCCTCTTTTGCCAAGTAGGGGAAATCGCAACCCCTCTTTCTCATCCTCGGTGAAGGTTGTAAGGACACATATTTTGGGTGGGATGGAGAGTGTGCAACTATAAGAATAGTGAGCTGCTGGAGGGAAGACCCTGCAGCTTTTATAGTGGAGGCTGACCATGAGTAGACATTCAGGATATTGAATAAGTGAATCCTTAAAGAATCATTTACTCCAAATACTGTTGTATAGACGTTCTAATGTAGTGGCCCATGAAATCAACATTGGCTGTCTTAAAGGAGCAAAATGATTGGCAACTGTGCTAAGATCTTCCCCCTTTTTCTCCTTTTTTTATTTGCTGCTGGAGATAATGAACTTCATGGGTGAAGTTAATTTGATTTGTATTTTTTTAAATGGAGTTAACTCAGTCGATGGGTAACCCTACTCTAAACCCACTCCAATACATGTTCTTGAGCCGTGTTTCTGAATGCAGTTTCAGAGCATAAGTGCTTGATTTTTTCCAGTTTCAGCAGAGGCCATTATGCTAAATCCTGAAAAGTGCATTGAAAAAAATGGGTGGAACCAAAGTCGAGGGAAGAAGACTACGATCAGATTTTTTCTTAGATGACCTTTTTTTTTTTTTTTTTTTTAACTTCATCAGGAAATTCTTGGATTTTATTTTTATCATTGAATGTCCATATTTCCTTTTTGAATTTCATGTGTATGCCAGTATGTGCTCTTGTGTATATGAGTGTTGGTATGTCAGACTGTGGACACGGACCCCTGCCTGGCTGGCGTAAACTTGTGGGTCTGTGCGCATGTGCGCATGTGTGTGGATATGTGTGGGTGTAGTTTCCTTGTGGATATGCTGGTCTGATGGAAGGAGCTCTTAGATCCCACAAGAACCACATGCCTATCAGGAGGGATCTTTGTTACGTTTTCAGCACATGCATTTGCAGAATTAAAGAGTGTAGGCACCAGTCTAACCACAGAACCCTCCGTGAACTATTCTGGGTCTCCCCGAAGACCTTTAATTTACAAAGACCTTTATTGTATTTACAGACAATGCATGGCCTTGCATAGTGGCATCTGCAAATGCTCATCTGCTCAGTGGCCTGGGAACCCCGCGTTGGGATCCACGCAAAGGTTCACCTGGCACCCGCCGAGTCTTAGTTGGATAGTACATTTCACTAGAGAGTTTTTGTTTGCCTGTTTTCCTCCTGGCTCACTCCTGGCCCAGACTCAAGATAAACTTTGCTGCCTCTCTGCCTGCTGTGCTTAATTTTCTGTGGTACCTAAAATGCTGGATTTGTAGCCTTTTTCGTTTGGCTGCGGTTTGGCTTCTCCTTTCCAATTCAACGTTCAAGTTTCCTCTGTGTGCAGGACTCAGAAATGTTTCATTTGAGAGTTTAGGTTTCATGATTTTAATTATTCACATCGTCTAAACTTGGCTTTAAAATCAACCATATCAGGCATGACAATTCACCCAAGAGTCTGAAATGGAATAAAGAGAGCAGAGATGAAGAGACATCTGGTGCCAAACCACCCCCAGTGAGGTGCCCATATGTTTACGAACGGGGCCGGGAGGAGGCAGGAGCTGGGGAGGAGAGAGAACGAACTTTGATGAAGCACCTACACGAGATAAGCACTGGGTTTGCAGTACATTCGGCACTTTGCCCACCACGCATCCCTTTGGAGGTAGGGGTTTCCCAAATTATTTTTCAGCTCCTGCTTGCATTTCTGCACATGTGTGCCCTAGGCGGGATGCTGTAGTTGTCGTGGGGTGAATAAAAGATGTCACTCGGACACTCTGGGTTATAGAAGACGTGCTCTCTTTGTTATCCAGAAGTTCTCGTCTCTCTGGGTGTTTTCTGTATCCCATTAACTGATGCCACCCTGGTTTTATAAACTGAAGCTAAAAACTGCCAGCTCATTTTTTTTGGGCCCCTGGTATTTTATTGTTCGACTGTTTCTACCCTCACTATGTGTGGGTTCTTTCTATAATGAGCGTTGGTCTGATGTTTAGGATTCTACGATGTCGGGTACAGAAAGGTCCTGTGACACACTGATCTGAAACTGTGATTCTTAGGAATGAAGGTCACCCAGTTCCTTAACGGCCAACCAAGGCTTCTTCATTTTTGGAACTCTCCCTTAATAAAGTCATCTACTATGTAGGCACTAAGAGTGGGATCTTTGGCCCGGCCGGTGTGGCTCAGTGGTTGAGTGTCGACCCATGCACCGAGAGGTCGCTGGTTCGATTCCCAGTCAGGGCACATGCCCAGGTTGTGGGCCCGATCCCCAATGGGGTGCATGCAGGAGGCGGCCAGTCGATGTTCTCTCTCATCGATGTTTCTATCTTTCCCTCTTCCTTCCTCTCTCTTTAAAAATTAATAAAGAAAAAAAAATTAAAAAAAAAAAAGAGAGAATGAGATCTTTGGCATGGGAGGGTAGATGCATGTGGAAATTATTTGTCTGATTATAAACATGTAAAAAGATTGGAAAGAGGACACAACAGAAAATAAAACTCATGCATCACCTAACCAACCCCAAAGAACTCTACTAATATTTTGTAGTATTTCCCTCCTTCCCTTCCTCCCTTCCTTCTTTGTTTCTCTTTTCTTTCTACATGTTTTTAAAAATGTAATGTAATCACTGACTTGGGCAGAACAAGTCTTCAGATACAATCACAAAGAAAAATTATTTTCTCTCTCTTCCACTGTCTTTTAAAAATTAATTAGAAGAAAGAATTCTTCCCCTGCCCTAAAAGTTGCCGTAAGAGTCTTGTGACTCTTACGATCACGCCTAAGTAATAAGAGGGCCAAAGGTCCCTCTTTCAACAAACACAATTGCAATTCAAAAATTATGGTTCCCTGTCCCTTATAGTAACCAAAACTTTTATTTGAAATTGTCTTCACGTCCCCAGTTAAGCTGGCTACCACAGGGAAACCTGAAGAAGGCAAAGGGTGTGGTTGGCTTATGCTCTCAGCTTTGGCTCTTCGCCTCTGCTTGTGTCCATGTCCGACCCGACCAGGGCTGGCGTCAGGGCAGGGGCCAGAGGTTCCTTAGGACTGGCACTGTCCGAGGTGAGCTTCCCACTCTCTGGACCAGGCGGACGTCCAAGTCAGTGTTCTCATTGACCTTCAACATGTCCTTCAAGACACTCCTGGCCCCACACCAGGACTTCCCAGGACTTTTCTCTGCAGTTCTCTAAATTTGATGATGTATTCTCCTTCTCCAGCTCATGTTTACCCCTTTTCAGTCCCTAGTAATCCCAGCACTACCTTCAGCTTCTCTCTGGTGGGGACTGTGTTCCCTTCATCGGTCCTGTTGGGTAGGACTCGAACCCTACACTGCTTCTCTCTCACTCTCCCTTGATATTTGTTCCATGGAAAGGCACATGCTTTGCTCCTGGAGGAGTGCTTCCATCCAACACAACTCCCCTTCTTCACTCTTACCACTGGGAGAGGTAGCCAAGCTGGCTCGTTCTACTGTGTGACTCCCAAGTTCAAGAAACATCTATCAAGTCTCCCCAGGTGTGAGATGCGTTTCAGGTACCCCCCTCCCTCATCAGTACACACACATTTAAATACTTTGTGGACACACATGGAAGGTACACCACAGCAACAGTTCTCGCCAAAGGAATTCACTGATTCCTCCTTCTTAACTTCTCAAACTGGAACTTTTCACACTCGACAGGTAGATGAGGGATGAGTCACGTAGGCTTTTTATAACGATTTCCTTTTGAAATTGCATCTTGATTGGGTACCTCACTTAAATGTTACATCTGTTGAATCTGGTGACAGTTGAGACTTATGTTTTATACCAGCTTTTATAATCCTTGTTTTCAAATAGCATGTATCTTGAAAATGATTCTGTATCGTTATTCATTTTTTAAAATATGATTTTTAGTGGTGTTTTAGTAATAACATTAGTTTCTTGTTGACGCTGTTACAAATTACCGTACACTTTGTAGCTTAACACAACACAAATTTATTGTTTCGTAGTTCTGGAGGTCAGAAGGCTTAAATCCCTGTCGGTGGGCTAAAATCAAAGCTCTGGCAGAGCTGTGTTCCTGAAAGCTTTAGGGGACAAGCTGTTTCTTTGCCTTTTCCAGCTGCCTGCATTCCTTGGCTTGTGGCCCTGCCTCTCTCCATCCTTCGTTTCCATCATCACAGTGCCTCCCCTCCCTCTGCCTCATGGTCACATTGTTCTGACTCTGACCCACTTGCCTCCCTCTTACAAGGACCCTTGTGATTACATTGCACCCACCCAGATAATCCAACATAATCTCTCTATCTCAAGATCCTGAACTTAATCATATCAGCAAATTCCCATTTGTCATGCACGGTAACATATTCACAAATTCTAAGGATTAGGACCTGAATATTTGGGGGGGGGGTGCAGAGGAAGCATTATTCGGCCTACTGTACCCATATTTTGGATGCTTCACCATTTAATTTTACTTTCAAGTCTTTATTTTAAGTATTATAAACAGTGCTGCAATGAGATTCCTGATGAATAGAAACATTTTTATGAGTTTTTTTCTGATGATTTCCTCAGTATAAACTCCTGAAGTGGTGTTATTGGGCAAGAGCATGGGTTCATCTTGCCAAATTCCCTCCCAGGAAGATTTTGTAAAATTTTGACTCCACGAGCAATAAGGAGAATTCCCTCACCAGCACTGAGTGTTCTTCTTCTTCTATCTAATTTTTGGGTCAATTTGATAGCTAAAAATGGTATCTCCTATAGGTTTTTTTTTTTTTTTTTTCCTTTTCCCTATAGGTTTTTTATTTCTAGCAGACTGAATGTTTATTATATGTATTGACCAAATGCATTTCTTCCTTCGTGAAATAGATGTTTATTGCCTTTGGCCATTTCATCAGGCTCTTGTAGAGAGGTGTCTAGTTTTTTGTGTGTTGTTGTTTTGTTTGTTTGTTCAGCTGTGTGACCTCGTGCAAATAACATAACTGCCCTTTGCTTCAATATTCTCACTTTGTACATGTGAATGAAAGGCCCGACTCCACAGTGAGAGGATTCGGGGAGACGATGGGTGCGGAGCGACTGGAAGCCTGTTTGTGCTCCGTGAGAGGGGCTGTTGCGTTGCTCCCTCGTGGTTAAACTCGTGGTGTCCGAGAAAAAGAATTTGTAGGATATATTTTTATGTATTTTTAAAAAATATAAGACTCCTGTTGTTTATATTTGTTGAAAATGCTTTTCCAATTTTTCATTTCTCTTCTTTTTACCCATGTGGTGTAAAACTGTCTAATATTTTGTGATCGACGTGTTATCATTCGTGGTTTCTTTCATTTATTTTGTCTTTAGAAGTCATGCCCTAGTCTCAAGATAATTTAAATATTTATTGTTATTTTTATTTTTCAATCATTGTTTTCCTTGTTTTCACATATATCTGTACAACACATGGGGTTTGAATTGGTGGATATGCGAGATGAGGATGAAGTGAGATTTATTTCTCCCCAGTTTTAGCCACATTCCCCAGTGTCGTGTGATGGCACATCTTTTCTGCATTGAATTTTATTTATTTATTTATTTATTTTATTTTATTTTTTTTTTATCTTCACCTGAGGACATTTTTTCATTTTTTGTTCAGACAGAGTAGGAGGGAGAGAGAGGAAGAGAGAGAGAGAGAAACATCGACGTGAAAGGGACACATCGAGTGGCTGCCACCCGCACGACCAACCAGGGCCGGGGACAAACTGCAACTGAGGTACATGCCCTTAGCGGGAACCGAACCCGGGTCTCTCCGGACCGCAGGCCGACGCTCTAACCGCTGAGCCAAACCGGCCAGGGCTCTGCATTGAATTTTAAAACTGCTTGCATTGTTATTATATATTAAGTTCTACAGGTAGTGTTTTAAGATTGTTCTAGAACTTTCTATTATGTTATATTGATACAGCTGTCTTGTCTTACGGCACTATGCTCCTGTTTGAAGGATTATAGTATGACATCTATGTTGAGCACACTCGCTCTCATTTCTCTTAGCTATTGTACTCATGTGTTCTTGATCTTTGGAATAACTTTTCAGCTATTTTCTCAGTGTAAAACCCCACCATTATCACGATAAGCTTATATATAAATTTAGGAAGATCTGACATCCTTCTGTGTTCATCTCCTCTGGGAACTTAAACTCTCTCTTGATTTTGTAAAAGAAAAACATTTTTTTAAGTCTCTGTAATCCTCTGAGGTTTTATTTCCATAGATCACATTCTTTTATTAAAGTTCCTGAGGAGTCTGTTTTAATATGAATATATTCAATTTTTCCCATTATGATTTTAAATGGATGTTGCTGCTATAGAGAAAAGTTATTTATTTTATTCTTGATCTTATTTGGCTAATTTACTGTGCTTTCTTATTAGTTCTAGTAGTTTTTTCTTCTCAGCTTTTTTAGCTTTACACTATATAGTCGATCATTTAAAAATAATAATTTTATATCCTTTTCCCTAGGAGTCTTGCTTTATTTTTATTTTTTTTGATTCTTGCTTTATTGTATTAGCTAAAATGTCCAGAAAAATAATAAGTATTAATGTCACAGATGGGCATCCTTGTCCTTTATGTTAATTGCAATGCTTCTGGTATTTCACCATGAAGTAAGGCAAAGTAGGTGTTCTCCTCATGGAGGTACTTAAAGATTGTTCTAACGACCTCCTTTGAATATCTTCATTAGAATTATTAGGAAAATGCATGTCAATAGCCCAGAAACATACCAGACACCATTGATGGCATTCGAGTGGCATTTAGCACAATGGAAAGAACATGTGCTTTGGTGTCAGGGGCCCTTGGATTTCAATGCTTGTTCCAACACTTACCGGGTAGGCAGTTTGCAAAAAACACCTACAGTTTTTATTTTTTTGCTCTTTAAAATGTAAGTGATACTATTCCAAGACTGTGTTGGAGATTTATAAGACTGTATTGGAGATTCAGTAAGATATGGGAAAAATACCTCAGACAATACCTGGTAGACAGTAGTCATGGGACATGGGAGACATCCTATCCGCGTTAGTTTTGTTCTGCAAACTGTGGATTGGAAACCTGCAGAATGAATTTTATTAAGAAGGGCCAGACGTTACTGATGACTTCTATGGACTTCAATTTCTTCCCCTATCTATATGCAAACTTTCCTGGTTGGGAAAATTCAGAAAATTCAATGACTCTCTAATCACAAGAGCACCCACTTCTCAGACTCCGTCGCAGAGTGGACTTGAAGGCAGCCCCTGCCCTGGTCGCACCGCCGCAGAAGGAACAGGGGCAGCCACGGGACGCCTGGGTGGCAGCTGCGTGCTCCTCTTTGCCCCTCCCCCCCCACCCCGGGAGAGCGGTGCTGTGTGTTGATGCTGTCGTACTGTACTGTTCTACCACATGGAGTCATAGTTAGCATTTTTCTTCCAGGCACATTTAAAACGCTTGGCTCGCATCCTTCTTGAGCTGTTTTATAAGGGCAATAACCGAGGCCAGGGTGTGCTCTTGTCAGCAGGCAAAGCACGCAGCGGAGGCTGCCAGAGTTTCCTGCTCGGGGGCCACCCATCCTTGGCTGCAGGACGCATGGCTGGAGCTCATGGCAACTTGCACAGAGCAGCGCTGGGACTTTCTGTTCTCAGGGCTCATGCTTTGGATTCCATCCTTCGGTCCTGCTCCACAGCTCAGCCGAGGCTGTTGTGTTTGCGCTTGTTTGGGACGGGCTCAGAACACATGTGGCAGCGGCGGCTCAAGGCCTAGCTCCGAGGCTCAGAGCTGGGAGAATGCCCGAGAAGGACCAGCAAGCTGCTCTGCGCTCCTCTCAGTGAGGCGCACAGTTCCCACGCATCAGCGGCCGGGGCGGGCGGCATTCCCCTCATCCCACGCTCTGTGAACTCGCTTCTGGAACGGGCGGCCAGCACAGGGTTCCAGCACTGCTGCCCGGCTCTCTTTGAAGTCCACCTTGGCATGAGCTGACCGCTTTTCATGTATTATTTATCACCAAGGACTGTGACGGGGAGAATCCACAGCAGATCCCTGGAGCTGTTCTTTTTTTCTCCAGGATTTCCTTTGATTGGAAGCGGTTGGCTGTGCCTTCTGCAGCTGGCTCTGTCACAGAGCAGCAGGCTCAGCACGTCGCGGGGGTGACAGCTGCCGCTGCCATGCCAGCACAAAGGAGGCCCTGGCATGCAAGTGCCTGGATTCCAAGTAACGGCACAAGTGGCCAGGGTGGTGTTATTCCTTGACTCGCCAGTAGGGAGACAGTGCGATGCCTGAGTGGGAAGAACATAGCCTCAAGCCTAAGAGGAGCCAGTTGAAATGTCAGCCCTTCCATGGACTCAGATGGTGATCTTGACCTCAGTTTTCCCATTTCAGTGAAAAGATTCACCCTTACCCTGGCGGGGCAGCTCAGATGATTAGAGTGTCATCTCCATATGCCAAGGTTTCAGGTTCAGTCCCCGGTCAGGGCACATACAAGAATCAACCAATGAACCAATGAATGCATAAATAAGTAAAACAACAAATTGATGTTTCTCTCTCTCTCTGTAAAGTCAATGAATTAAAAAGATTCACCCTCTAACTTTTAGCCAAGAATCAATAAGGTAAGACATACACAGTGTTCAGCTCCTTTCTTCCAAATTCCAAAGTTAGTCTAGAAATGTTAAAGCTGTGTGGATAACGAACAATAAATACTCAGTCATTATCTTCTTCCTTTATTCATTATTCACTCAGTGAGCATTCGCTAAAAAAAAAGGACATTTCGGTGCCTTTAACATTTTAGGTAATGTGCTAGGTACTAGGAATAAAGAAATATATGTTCAAGACATGGCCTCATCCCTTGTCTATCTCTGAAAATGAAATGACAAAATAGAAAGGGCGTTATGGTGCTGGAAGGTTCAGGAAGTAAGGGGTACACCCAGGTTGCTTACACCAGTTTATGGAATGACAGATGGTCTTCCGGAGAGAGAGACGTTTCACCAAGGGGTGATGTCAGTACACAGAAGACAGCATAAAATCTTCCCAGAATTTAGAGAAAATGACCTTTTGAAATGTGATGAGTGACTTGCCCATAGAGATAGACAGTCCATGGGTTGCTATGGGAAGAGTAAAAATGTCAAGTCTGTAAAGAATGCTGTTCCTGGTCATCTGTGACTAAATTTAGCCAAGTCCTACTCAACAGAATTGTCTTTGTCAGCCGGGAGCAAGAACAGGCTCAGCCTGGAACCCAGGACTGGGATTGGATCACAAAAGGACAGATTTCTGCCTCCTTATCCTACCTCTATCAGAATACTTCTGCTTCTCCTTAACTACTTTGTTATTGCTTTTACCTACCTTTTGGTTGAGCAAAGGGCTCTAGGCTCAGTAAAGACTTTGCAGACAATGGTAGCATACCATATCATCTAGGAAAGCTTTTCCTGGAAAATGAGTGTCATTGCTAAGGACAGAGAGTACATTGTGATTTACAGAAGTTCCTCTTCTTCTTCTGCACCTTCCCCCACATTATCTGAGGATACCTGTTCTCCCAGGAACACATGAGCTCCTTGGGAGCAGGGACTTTGAATAGTCATCATTTCACCCCGAATGCTTAGTGGAATACTGGGCAGACAGTTGTTACTTACGTACTACTCAATCCTGCCACCCAAATGATCATTTTAATGTATAAACCTGATTATACTGCTTGTCCAGTGTAATTTATTAATTTTTAGAGAGAGAGGAAGTGTGAGGGGGAGAGAAACATCAATGTGAGAGTGAAACGTCAATCAGCTGCCTCCTGCATGCCCTTCCCCACCTTACAGAGGATCAAGCCTGCAACCCAGGTATGTGCCCTTGACTGGGAATTGAACCAGCAACCTCCCTGTGCACGGACGACACCCAGCCAACTAAGCCACACCAGCCAGGGCTTAATATTCTTCAGTGAAAGCTTATAAAGGGTCAGGCCCTGTGGGTGTGGATGATGAAGGGATATCAAACATAGCATGAGAGAAATAAGAAGGAGTATCTCCTTTTCTTATAATGCAATTTGGAGTTTAATCCCAAAGGAATTTATCAGACAACAAGGTGTGGAAGGAGCGTACCAGGAAGAGGACTAGAGATGAATGATGGACAACAAACCTAAGTAGATCACAGGCTCGGTCTTCTGCTGTCCTGCTCCCAGGACTTATGTACTTTCATCATAGGTTTCCTGAAAACTATTCTGAAGGGATGAGGATGCTAAGATATTAATCTTCCTTATAGTAAATAATTATTTTACGGGACTCTGTTGGGGTCAGAACAATACCAGAATACCCCCTTCAATGGCACCCTCCACTGGGAGGACTCTCAGCAACACAGCATGGCCCAGAATGACCAAACCAGATGGAAAAAGTGAAATTGTCAAGGTCCCATTTTATGGATGGGAAAACAAACTCAAGGAGAGGAAGTGAAGTGACCAAATTCTCACAGAGGTTAGTCTCTGGAGCCAGGACCCAGGTTCTCAGACTCCTTGCTCAGTGCCTTTTATACTAAATTCATGTGTGAACAGATCTTTTGTCTAATTGAAGGCTGAAAAGGCATGTTGAGTCTAATTCGATCTTTAATTAGGAGAGGAAGATAACATGTATTAAATTCTTACTATATGCCAGCCACGGTACCAAACATCTTAGCCATGTTCTCATTGATCGTCACAGCAATGTAGCAGATAACAGACTACACAGTGTTTGTACCTGAGACTTGCAGAAGCTGCCTGAGGCTTTCTACCTTCAAGGCCATTTAAGATCAAGTACATTCCATGGTCTCACCTGGAATCAGTGTCTCATAGTTGTGTCTCTAGTGACTGGACACCATTTCACTTTATGGCAGCCCATGAAATAACTTCTGGTTGTCTGTGGTTTATAAACTCTGCACCGTGTCAAGCACAGCAATTGGCATTTAATCTTCTGGCTAACACAATCCTGAAATTGTAATGGGGCAAATACAATTAAATCTCTCTTTGGGTAGCTTATTGATCTTGATATCTAATTTCTCTGGGTTTAAATTACAAGTTCAGTATTCATCAATATGAATTTCAGTTATTTGAAATTGAATCAAATAACATGTCTTAAAAGACTATGCCCTTCGCCCTGCCAGTGTAGCTCAGTGGTTGAGCATTGACCCGTGCACCAAAAGGTTGCCAATTCAATTCCCGGTCAGGACACATGCCCAGGTTGTGGGCCAAATCCTCAGTGGGGGCATGCAGGAGGCAGCCAGTCAATGTTCTCTCTCATCGATGTTTCTCTCTCTCTCCCTCTCCCTTCCTCTCTCTAAAAATAAATAAAGAAAAAAAATTTTTTAGAAAAAGACTATGCCCTTCATAATTTATAATAGATAACAGTTTTTACCAATCTTATTATTTCACTGATCAACTGAATGAGAAAATTACCTATAAATTGACAGTGTGTGTGTGTGTGTGTGTGTGTGTGTGTGTGTGTGTGTTGCCCGATCAATATTATCCACCAAATTGGACACTATCCTGAATACCGCAAGAAGCAGTTTTGAAAATTCATTTTTGCACGATCACTATTTGTCAGTGGATTGGTTCACATGGATGCCACATCTTATAAATAAGAGCTAGTCAGAGCTGGGTGAATGTTGAGGAAGTGGAATAGCCCGATTGTTTTCAGTATCTGTGGGTATGAGGTGTTGGAGAGTGAGAGAGTCAATATGTACAGGACCACGTTTACGAAAAAAAGTAGCAAGTCAAATAAAAGGGAAAATGTCTTCTGTGCTAGGTGGCCAAGGCGAGGTCAGTGTCAATATTGGCACTGGCACTGCCAAGTCCGTGTTTTGCATGATGATAATTTAATCAAGATGTGTTGGTGACAAAAGGCTTATCAAACATAGAATATTTTATTACACAAATTGGTGTGTTTGACCAAAGGAACACCCATCTTCTTCCACAAAGCTACTGCGAAATTTGTATCCGGTCTTGCAAAAATTTATGTCGACGGCAAAGACTGCGAGGCACAGACTTATTGAACATTTGACATGCTTATTACTCATCATTTTTTTTAAAAAGTGTTTCTTTTTTCAGGAAACAGGGATATTTATCTTTACCCCAAAGAAGAAAATTGTATAATAAAAGTGATATGTATAATCTGGGCGTTGAAACATACACTTACTGAATCTGACAATATTTCACACACTAAGGAGAGTACACAGGTGATAGTAGTCCTGCTTCACTGTTTGATAAACTGAGATACAATGAATTTGAATTACTTATCAACCTTTCCTATTCCTCTCGGCCACTGTGACAGGCAACAGTCCAGGAAAGCCATCCGACATAAAACGTGGAGTTCCGAGAGACCAGCTCAGGAGAGCATTGTCTATGCCTTTCATTGTTTACTTGGTTTATTTATTTATTCAATTTCTGCCAAATTTCCAATAGGAATCTTGCTACTCAAAAGCCTTTGGAGAAGAGGAAGAAGTGAATAGCCTTAAGAAAATTTTATTCACAGGCAGTTTCTACAGATGAGGACCAAATTGAGCAGCTGACTCTTCTGTTAGCCAAGACCAAAAAACACAAATAAAAGGAAACAGAATGTAACCTCACCGCCACTATCCAGGATAAGAGGAAGTGTATCTTTTCATAGGTTGTGACAAAATTTTCCCAAACGGTAAAGCATAACAGAAATTCATCCACTGCTTTGTACACACACACACACACACACACACACACACACTGCACTTACATAACAGTCATTATCAACACAACCATCGAACCATCTGTGATACAAATGAGAAGAGTAATGAAGTTTCTTCATATATTATTCAAAGACATTTCAAGGGCAGTGACTGTCTATAGGAAAGTGGAGGTCACTTGTAGTTCAGTCCCAGGCCTTATAAACAGGGAAATACTCGAATTAAAAGAAATCACACCCCCTAAATGAATTTCTCTTCCATGAAGATTGGCTCTTCATGGAAGAGAAATCTCCAAACATATTCAGATATGACTAATAGACTGTGATGCGCATGTCCAGCCCTATTCAGTACTCTGAGTGTGTACCCCTCTCCCCCAGCACCCCGATTTGCTGAGCTCCTCGTCATGTAGAAGGAGTCATAACTGCTTTCTTGGAGATCCCACCCATTTGTTGACATTTCAAAGCCACCGGTCAGCTCCATGTCTTCCTCCAAGCCGCAGCCCTTCGACTGTTTGGAGACAGCTGTCCTAAGGCGCAGCTCCAGACCTCTGTGCAGAGAGCCGAGGGGCGGCGTTCTGACCGCCTCCGCTCTTCCAAGAGCATGCTGTTCTGACACGCTGTGTGCATGGATTCGTGCGGGTCTGGAGACAGTCGCTGTAGAGATCACGGGACTGGTCTTTAGCCGTTCCCACCCCCAGCCATCCTGTGATGCTGTCACTGTTTACCAAGAGGTGTTGAAAATGTACAGGCAGGGCCCACAGGTCTGGGCACCCACTGGTCTCCGAGCAAACACAGATAACTCTATTCCCAACACCCTGTCACTCAGCCACCTGGAGAGAAGACCTAGAAAGTCACCTCTGCCTGAAGCCATCTGTAGGGACAATGTACCTATTAACCTGTGTTGTGTCCTCGGGAAAGAAATGGCTCAAAGATTCAGGGGACCTGGGTTTTAAAAACAGCTGGTAAAGATTGATTAGGGAAAAGGAATGGATGGGCTGGCAAATGAGGTCCTCACGACTCCACGTGCCTCTCAGAGACATCTTTCATGGTCAGGCTGCAGGTCAAAGCCCGGGTCTGAGTAGAGGGTAACCACTCCGTAGTGCTGGGGACGGAGAGGAAGGGTTCATCTGATCTCTGGCATTTTGGCGATGGGCGTCGTCTTCCTGAGCCTGCTGCCCATTGCGATATTCACCAAACGAGCTTCGTTGGTCTCTGAGGTGGGTGGCGTAACTCCTGTGAGATCCCTTCTGATCTCCAGGTGGCTCCCCTGATGGAAATGCTGAAATCCACAATCATAATATTGACAATCACCATCTTTTACGTTTGTCTGGCTTGGCAAGTGTACAAGGAACCTTGACATTTACTCCTCACATCATCCCTGAAAGACCGGTGTTAAAACCCTATTTGACAGCAAACAAAACTGTGGCTCAAGCAGGCGACGTGTTTGCTTTGCGCTGTGGAGCTCGTAAGTGGCTGCGGCCCTGGGAAAGCCATCACTCCCCCACCTGAAAGAGGGTCCTTTAAGGCGGGCAAAATGCAAAGGTCGTATTTGGTCACTGTGCTTGAGAGTAGGCCTTGCTCTGTGAAGGAGCCAAGGGATGCAAGTCTGAGGCCAGGAGGGGAGGGGAGGCAAGAAGAGGCCGAGGGAGCCTGCTGCCCCCGGAGGCGGTCCGGCCACCTGCCTTGGCTCACCTGTGGCTGTCTCCTTGTCTCCGTGGCTGTCTGCTCCTCCTCCACCCCCGTTAACAAAATTAGAAGCTCTAGTTGTCCTGCCTGGAAGTCTGGGGCAGTAGACCTAGGGTCTAGGGAAAGCTCTGTACTTGGCTGAGTAGCTTTTCCTCCTTGGCCTGCTATCTGTCTGCATAAGAGTGGTTAGACCCAGGGAGCCAAGGCACCGGAGTAGGCAGTAATGTCCTGGTAGAGGTTTAATAACAACAACAGGAAAAAGCAGAAGAGGAATGGAAGTGCTGGTTTGTAGGCTTTGCCGAATTCTGTGGTATAAATCCTCCCACATCGCCCATTTCAAGCCACCCACTTGATGTCCACTGACTCGCAGAATTCCCGAAAATGTAGCTGTTGGCTCTCACGATCCAGGACAAGCGTCTCCAGCACAAGACTGGCTAAGGGACTGTCCAGAGAGAACGGGCAGCGGCTTTGTGCCTGGTTAGGCGACAGGCCTCCTCCACGCGCTCAGCCTCTCACCCGGGGCCCTGTGGATGTTTCCAAGCTGCACAGGTGCGAAGCCACGCGTGGGCGGGGCTCTGTCCTTAGCACATTTATTCCTCTTAGAAACTGCAAGGGCACCAATGGGTGACAGGTCAGAATAGGATTCCAGATTTCTCTGGTAGTCTTATATTTATCTCTCAGCAAACTGTGTGCGTGTGCGTGTGCGTGTGCGTGTGCGTGTGCGTGTGTGTGTGTTCACGCATGCGCGCACTTACGCTCCCTACTGTGTTAACAAAATGTATACGCTCCCACCTAAGTTGTGCAAATGTCACGAGATGGGGCTTTCTCATGAAACAGACGTGAATTTGATTCCCAGCCCTTTCACTTCTACGAGGTGCTTAAACTCTCCAAGGGGCACTTTTCTTATCTGTAAATTAGGGGTATTAGTAAGCACCTGATAAGGGTGGTCTGGAGATTAAATAAGATAATATTGGTTTAAAACTTAACCTCTAATAACTGGTAGTTGCCATTTTTGTTTTCCCCATGCCCACGTTGCTGAGTTCCCAGCGGCTCGCAGTGTCCCCCCGTCCACGTGGACCCGTCAGGGATTAGCCACACAGGGCTTGAGGCCGAGGGACATTTACTGGGTTCCTGTTTGAACTGGGTGATAGGGATGTTGATAGTCTGGTACATTTTTTATTCAAATAATTTTCCCACATGTTCAAATAATATACTTGTCACCCCTCGCAGGCCTGGGAACAGATCTTATCTGCTTGTCCACAAAATGGTTCCTGCCTGAGTAAACAGAAACACAGAATGGAGAGGCAAGGTCCTCGCCCAGCATTTGTAACCTAACTCACAAGGCAAACAGACACTATGGCCGCAGGCTTAGCCTTCCAAAGCAATTTTAATCACAGAAGCAATGATTTATAAACCTCTAGGATACAAATAAAAGATTGTTACATTGTCCGGGAGCTACCTTGAGTCCTTGAAGAAAGAGTGATAACACTGGTGAATATGAATATTTAGAAATTAAAGTAATCTGTGAGAGTCAAGGGTAGAGGTTAATGTCTTACCTTTTTCCATGATGTGGTATGTTCGCTTTTTAAAATAAATTCAGTTTGCATTCTGTCAGTGTGATTCACATGAGTAGCTTAAAGAATCAAATAATTCTATTTGCAAATATGTACACTCATTCTTTTTATTTTTTTTTCCTTTATTGATTTTAGAGAGAGAGGAAGTGAGGAGAGAGAGATAGAAACATCAATGAGAGAGAACATCGATTGGTCACCTGCTGGGGATTGGGCCCACAACCTGGGCATGTGTCCTGACCAGGAATCGAACCGGTGACCTCTTGGTGCATGGGTCAACGCTCAACCACTGAGCCACACCAGCCGGACTGTACACTCATTCTTTAGCTCAGTGTTTTGATATTAGCCTCCATATCCTCTAAATAACATGCTTATCATGCTATGTCTTAGATTTTAGTTTAGTTTAGGAATTGTATCGTAACTTCCCAATATGGGAAATTAAAATTGAGCTCAGTTTCATCCTCTTTTCCACCTAATCGACGCAGATTTTGTTCCTTCCTTTTTAGACCAAGATAACTATACTTCAATTGTGGTTCAATCAATTTTAAGTATCCACATTAAATGATTATATAAATGTTATTCACAGTTGCTCCATGTTGTAGACTTCTTTTCCTGAACAATCTTTTGGTTTTCCAATTTTTTTTCTTTTTTACTTAGTTTTCCACATGCATATCACTAATTTACCCCCAAATTCTTCCCAAGTTATGACATATCTTAAATACATTCAAACACATGGGCGAATATTGATTTCATCTTGAAGAGATACTCCGAAGTCCTCTGACCGTTTCCTATATAGACAATTTTCTCTAGACCTCTTGCATGACTCCCCATTTCTGCCATTATCTTGGGGACTCCCCATTGTCTGTCTCCTTGTTGGAGCCACTGTTCCCTGGATGCCATTTCTGTCTTGGTTGTCTCTCTCGGTAAAAGTATCTTTATTTTACTATCCCACTTCATGGATAATTTGTCTAGGTATAATATTGCTCAGTTTTCCTCTAGCCTTTAGGTATGCTCGTGCTGCTGGTGGAAACCAGGCTGTTCCACAGGATCACGAGAAAAGCACTCACAGACCCACGCGTGGGAGATTGTTTTGTGGCAAAGGTTATCCAGGAAGCTGCCCCTGGGTTTCCAGTGTCCCATCTCGGTCCATCCCACCATGGAAAAAGCCCATCGTGTCTTCAGCAAGGCCAAATCAAAGGCCAGTGTCCAGAGTTTCTGCTTCACATTACAGCTTAGTCCTTTGGAGCCTGCGTGATCTGTGGCCCAGTTAGCTGCTAGGCCGAAATGGTCCCATGGCCCAGTTAGCTGCCAGACCCAAATGGTCCTGTGGCCCAGTTAGTTGCCAGGCCCAAATTGTCCCATGGCCCAGTTAGCTGCTAGACCCAAATGGCCTCAAGCTCCTGGGTGAGGGAACTCGCCAATGAACAAGGCAAGAGTAGGTCACCAGTGAGAGAGAGCGAGAGAGAGAGAGAGAGAGAGAGAGAGAGAGAGAGAGAGAGAGAGAGAGAGATTGAACTTTGTTCACCTGGGATTATAACCAGGAGCTTTTCCAAAATAACCAATCAACTTCCCAAACTTTTGTGGGCTTCTGATGGTTCCACCCCATGACCATTGATCCCTTTCCCAGTGTAGACTGACAGGCCTCTATGGTCAGGTACCTCCCCCTGCTCCCCCCGACAATCCAGTACCGGGGGAGGGCTGCTCTCTGCATGGGGGAAAGGAGGGGTATTAATCCCCTTGGAGGGACAATGTTGTAGCTTCCGGGTGAAACAAAGAAGTTCAGTTCTGATTCCCTTTGCTTTCTTCCTAATATCTACCTACCTATGGGAACACTTGGAAAAGTTACCTTTCTTACTCCTGATTCTCTGTGTGAAAATACTTATTTCTCTTTCTAAAAGACTTAAAGATTGACTTCATTCGCAGTGATCTGAAATTGTGTGATGACGCATTTTGATGTGGGAGTATTTTCATCCATTCTGCTGGACCCCCTCAACCTGAAAATCCCATCCTTCAATTCTGAATTTGTTTTCTTGAGTTATTTCTTTAAGGATGTCTAACCTTCTGTTTTATGTCTTGTATTTTTCCTGAGTTTCATTTTTTCAGATGTTAGACCTCCTGGAATGATTCACTTATTTCCCATCTCTTTTCTTTGCATTTTCTTTCTGAATGAGTTCCCCAGATTTACCTTAAGACCCTCTCGTTTAATGTTTCATTGAAATGTTTTCCCTGTGGTTTGTATTCTCATTTCTCATACATGGTTCTTGTTCCACTGAAACAAATTCCTCTTTCATCTCTTATAGAATAGTAATGATGGTTTTCTGGAATGTTCGCGTCCCTGCACAGGCCATATTTCTTGTTTGCTAATTCATTTTTACCTCCGTTGCATGGTAAGCACTTTGCCCAAATGTCACATTTAAGTTGCTATACTGAAATTCTCTGCGTATCTGGAGGAATGCTTCGTGAGCTTCAGGATCAGATCTTCCGGTTGGGCCATTTCCTACTCCAATGTTAGTCTTTATGGGCTTCTTTCTCTCAGGATGATCAGGTTGCCCAGAAGGTCCCCTCTAGCCTCCTGCCTAGAGGGTCTAAGTCTAGATCCCTGCATCCTGGAAGCCATGTGAGGGGAACTACGCTTTTATTCAGTAACCCCTTTTCAATGTGTCACCCACTTTTCAACTCTGTTCATGTTCTCCAGTCTTGAGGTCTGCCATTCTACTCTCTTAAGAGAAAAAAAGCTTACAATATTCTGCTGGGATGTGACAGTAGGTGGTGGTGGGAGGGGTGGGGAGTCTCGCTGATTTTTAAATATACTTCCACCAATCCTCCTGCTTTGAACCCCCTTTACAGAGGTACCTAATGCCACCAAGCCTGGGTATTCTGCCGCCTTCTCTACTTATAACTCAGCTTCACTGAGTCTGCGAAGTCAGGTCCCATCTGCTTTCCATCTTGCAAATTGTCGTTTCTGTTTTCTCCCGTATTCTTTATCCTTGTGGGCATCTGTCTTTATTTTGTAGTCCCTAAACTATTTTTCAAATGGAATTTTGAGACAGAAGTAGAAGAAAATGCATGTGTACAATAAATAATCTTTAGACCTCTATATTTACTTTTCAAAGTAATTTTCCTCACTGATACTCACTGCATCTCTTACCATGTTATTTTAATCATCTTTTTCCACTATATCATCGCCTTTGAGTCTGATTCAACATGATGTATGAAGTAGCTACTAAGAGTCAGGCAGTACACTGAGTGTTATGGATATACAAATGCAGGAAAAAACCCTGCCCCCCTTGAGGAATTTGGGGAATAATAATAAGAAGAAAGCCATAAAGTTATTTTGAAACAGTTACTGGGCTGAACTTAAATGTATCCTCCTGTTCCCTTTTGGTTAATTTTAAATTGCCAGTGTTTACAAGTTTTCTGCGTCTTCCAATGCCAACAGCATGACGATAGCCCCTTGGCTTTTATAGTCTATGTACGTTTATATTTTACCTCCTGCATTTCCCAGCCTCTCCGTGGTGCTTTGTGTCTCTCCCCTCCATCCCCACCATGCACTACACTCGCTCCTCTTTGCACTCGACACACACTTACCAAGTGCACAATGTTGAAGGAAAGTCTGTTCTTTCCATCTTTCTATCTGCGGTCCCCTGGTTCCAAACAGAGATGAAAAGACGTAGTCCTGTCTTGATGGAAGTACTTCCTTTAGCAGAGAGATGGATATGTAACCGATCATTTCAAGATAGTATGGCGTGTGCCTTAACGAATGCAATTAGAAATGACCCACTCCTCAGAAAAGTTCCTGAAGGTGGTGGCAGCTGAGCTACTCTGAAGGACGGTTAGGAATCGACCAGGTGCTTTCTACACTACATTCAGGTGATCAGTTACTTCCTCACTAGGCTGCAGGCATAATAACGGAGGGCCAGCATCTGAGCACTTCTTGAACACTCACTGCCAAGAGCAGAGCCTGGCACACGGTAGACGCTCAATGATTACCGAACGATGCAACAATATAGGAGAAGTAGAAATTTGAGTTAAATCTGTATTGCGCTCAGACAAATAGGAAAGTAAATAAAACCGATGGTAGAACCCGGCTCCTACAATGATTTTGCTTATCTGACATTAATCTGTTTTATTCTATTCTAAAGAAACCAGATATGGGTTTTTTGTTTGTTTTTTCTTAATCCTCACCCGAGGATATTTTTTCCATTGATTTTTAAAGAGAGTGGAAGGGGGGAGAGAGAGAGAGATGAAGAAACATCGATGTGAGAGAGACACATTGATTGATTGCCTCCTGCATGCATCCCAGTTGGGACCAGGGATCTAACTTGCAACCCAGGCACGTGCCCTTGACCAGGAGTCAAACCCACAACCCCTTGGTGTGTGGGCCAATGCTCTAACTACTGAGTCACGCCGGCCAGGGCAAAACAACATATGTTTTTTAAAATTATATTTGCTTTCCAAAATTACCTGGCATGCGTCCACTAATGTGATTGGAAGATACTGAACTGGATAAAATTTTGTAAGACGTTCAACTATTTCTCCCCTTCTAAAATAATTCTTTTTTTTTTTTTTTTTTTGTAGTTTGCAAACAAACAGAAAAATTTAGTGCTTTAACTTAAGACTCAGAGCTAACTTTCGTGACAGGGTTGAAAAATAACACGAGGAGATCCTCGCTCTCTGGGTTTATTCTGGGTCACTCGGGAAGAGCCTGAGTTGGAAAGCCTGGTTTCTGGGTGAACATGAGGCGCACAGGCAGAAAGAGCCTTCTGAGGTTCCCGCTGTAGAAAGGAAACTGTTGATCTGGAATGAGCTCACTTACATCCGTATTTATGCTGGATGTGGTGAAGACAGCACACAGATCCACTGAGGACTGCTGAAGTCACAAGTGTGACTCAGAAATGTGTGCCCCTCTATTGTTAATTTCAACATGAGGATCTAGACTAAGTGATCATTGCCAGTCAGTGGGGTTCTGATGCTCACTTTAACTCCTCCTAGGAACGGTGAAGAACTCTACTACGGGTGCTCAGGAAAAACAGTTCTCTTCAGGATCGTCAGGATTCCTCTGTTTTGCGACATCAGGCCTCGACAGTCCCCTTTCACAGAGGTCAAAAGAGTGAGTCCGGGCTCACAGGTGCCCCCTGTGGATGAGACGTGCAATCTCCACTTCACCCCACTGCTCCCACTTTGTCGCCCAGTCCCCCAAAGCATCGATCTTTTCTGTCCCTTATTATGGGATTTTTTGCCTCTTACGTTGGTGTGCTCTGCAGAATACCCAATGACAGTTCAGTTTTTAAAAACACATTTGTTTAATGCCACATTGTGCCAGTGGTCAGCACAGCACAGCACCGTGGGCAACCCAGCCTCACACCTTCCTGCTGAGAACTTGGGAGGCAGGCCACTCAGCCTCTCTGAGCTCAGTTTTGTCATCCGCAGACTAGAAATATGAAGAGTGCACACCCAACCCGTTAGTTCTAAAGACAGAATGAGATGATTCATGGAAGGACCGAGCCCATAAAGAGCAAACAGTAATTCCTTTTCCCCCTTTCTCCTCCTTCTATGGTTATTGTTGCCATCATTATTATCAGTATTATTATATTAGTTGCAGATTATATTAGTTGCAGATGTCTTGCCCTAAGTACAAGGGTGTGAGCAAAACAAAAACCTGTACAAGATAAGATTACTGACCTTGAAGAACTCACACTCTATTAGTAAAGAGGCGTGACAATGTAACACGCACAGTAAGAGATGCCTTTCCAGGACAGGGAGGAGCAGACTCCCAGGAAGAGAGGAAGGGGAGGGGGGAGAGGCGGAGGAGCCCCCACCTGGCTGATACCCAGCGCTGGCATTGCTGCTTTGGCAAAGTGAGCAGGGTATCGAGGCTGGACTCAGTACATGCTTTAGAGATACGCTCGGTCTAGTCTGGCCGTGAGCTCACAGCTGTATTTCTTGAATAACTGTCTTCGCCTTAACATTGAGAAAGTAGTATGTGATACCAGTGATGTTCGGGAAAAGGTACTGAAGTAGGATGAGGAGGCAAAGACCGTGCTTCCCGTGCCCATGCTTCCAGCGTGTTTCTCGCCAGCCCTCCCTCCACGCGTGGCGCGGTTCAGCGGTGAGGCCACAATGAGACCCGCTGCGTGGCCGCTTCGGCTCGGCACTGGTGGCCACAGGTGACGTCTCCCTTCTTCAGTTCTGAGTGACCAGTGACTGGGAGGCGAGCTTTGGTGAAACAGCAACAGCGCTCCTCTCCTCCTTCTGCCCAAGACGCACTTGGCCGGTCGTAGGGTTTCTGTGGAGCGGCGCCGGGCAGGGAGGAGAGATGGGCAGGACGCTGGGTGCTGGGAACTGCCTGGGCCGAGGACAGAGAGAGAGGGAGGGACAGAGAGAGAGAGAGGGAGAGAGGGACAGAGAGAAAGAGAGGGAGGGAGGGACAGAGAGAGAGAGAGGGAGGGACAGAGAGAGAGAGAGGGAGGGACAGAGAGAGAGGGAGAGGGAGGGACAGAGATGGGGGGAGAGAGAGGGAGGATTTTAGTAGTGATGTAGTCAACCTAACTAATTCCTCCCTCTATGATTTCAAAACAGATAATGCTGTAAACACGTTGTTTCTGTTGTTGCTGCTTTACCTGGAGTGTGAAGACCCTCAGGAAGCAAGGACAGCGGGGGTGACTGTTCACGAGCACTCCTGCAGCCTCTATTGCGCTGGCGGATTCCCACTTTCCCTCCTACCATCCTCACCCCGGAAAGGCAGAGCCTGGGTTACAGAGGGGGAAACCGAGGCACCGGAAGTTCAAGTTCCTGGAGAGGTCAGGTGACTAGGAAGCGGTAGGGCTGTGTAGGATTCCAGCCCCTCAGAAAGACCACAGGTCTCTTGTCACCGCCCCTGCGGCTGGGCGTCCTTCTGCTCGTCCCATCGGCCCTGTTAAAGGTGCTGTTCTGTGACCACCTGATCTCACTGACCTCGGCCTGCCCCACGGACAGAGCAGTCCTCTGAGCTCCGAAAGTCAGCTTTGAGCTAATTGTTGAGTCCCCAGCACAGATAGGACAAAACGTCAAAGATCAATGAATACCTGTTCAAGATATGAATGAATGCGTGAAAGCCTGGTGTCTCTCTAATTTCCAAATTAGCCGTTTTCAAATTCGACTACAGCACCCCTCAGTTCTTTGGAAATCGGTGTAAGCTGACCAGGCACACGGTGTTGCTCCGATACAGATGAATATTAAATGCAAACAATTTACTTCTCCTCCTCATGTGAGCAAGAGACTAAAATGCCTCTCCACATCTGTTGCAGTTATAGAAAATAGAATCCATGACCAAAAAATGAAGGATTCAGACCATAAAATCTGGGCAAGAGTGAAGGCAACTCTTGCATCCTTGTTCTGAGTGTTAACACACGATTAGGAAGAGAACTTCGCCGTTTGCCATCTACGCCTGAATCGTCTTTACCCGCTGGTGTAGCGCAGAGGGCGAGGGCCTAGAGGTGGAGGGAAAGCCCCAGCCTAGGAGATCTGAAGACTTGTAGGATAGTTACTTAGAAATGTCTCCCTTGGCCCAAAGCAGTGCCACGTGTAATGCTCACTTTTAAATGAACTTGTATTTCAACAGAAGGCAAGGGAGCCTTTGCTCTCGGCATTCTGATAAACCCTCCAGAAGTCAGTAAGTGATGCTCTGAGGTGAGGCCAGGTGTGGGCGCTAAGGCATCCTTGCTCACCTGTGGCTGAGCTGGGGTCCCTCACTCATCCCCAGAGGGCGGGCTGAGCCCCAGAGAAATGCTCAGGAAGGAGCTGAGCACAGGGCTCTGGCGGCTGCTGGCTGGAGCTTGGAGGCCCCCATCCCAGTGACTGCCCTCCCCCAGTTCTCTCCTCTCCCTCTGCACCCCGAGAACGGGTCCCGCGTGGTAAGATGCTCTAGCTGGCATTGCCCTTGGTCCAGTCCTTGTCTCTTGTTGGTGTTGTTTGCTGTGAAAGTTTTTTAAATTGAATTTGAACATATACTTTAGCCAGAGTCTGTGCTAAGTACTTCGTGTGGGTTAGTGTTAACCTGTATGGCATCCAACGAGGCAGCTCCGTTGCCTTATTATCTCCATTTTATAGAAGAGGAAACTGAGAAGTGATTTTATTTATCCAGGTTAAACAACACGAGTTAGAAACTGAAGTAGTCCCCAGAGAGTGTGAACAGGAGCCCACGTTTTAAAACAGTGTCTGTACGATTTTCCATCTCAGGGACGCTTGCTCACCCGGACAACGTCCACGCCCTCCGGGCTGGCCTGCGTGACTCCGGTCCAGCAACCCCCAGGTGAGCGTTCGCAAAGTGTGACTCAGCACTCTGCATACGGGGCGCACGCGAAGTCGCTGCACACTCCGTATGCCTGTCGCTCTCTGAAAACGATCGGACTTGAACTCTGAGAGCAATACGATTTAAATGGACAACTTAGATGTCCCACGACACATGATGGGATGAAATGGATCATTCCGTTTCGTTTCCAGGGAAAACTGCAGAGAGGAATATTTCACTTTAGGAACCACAGTGATTGCTTTGATCTCAGACTGCCCCCGTTCTCCTGTCTCTTCAGGAGCTGGACACTGGTCCTGCCTCAGCCCTGTGCCCCAGCCCCCGCCCACTTCCTTGCATCTGAAACTCCGTGCATGGCCCATAGTGGGGAATTCCCACATGCTGTGGGGTGTACACTCTTTCTTATGTCTTCAGTGCTCATCCATCATATCTATATGATGAACTACTAAAAAAACCCTGAAAAAAGTGTCACCTCCTCTAGAAGCCCTCCCTGCTACTCCCAGAAACTCTGGGACGAATTGTGTGCTTTGTACACATTTCTTTTTTTTTTTTTTATCCTCACCCGAGGACATTTTTTCATTTTTTGTTCAGATAGAGTGGGAGGGAGAGAGAGGAAGAGAGAGAGAGAGAGAGAAACATCGACGTGAAAGGGACACATCGAGTGGCTGCCACCCGCACAACCAACCAGGGCCGGGGACAAACTGCAACCGAAGTACATGCCCCTAGCGGGAACCGAACCCAGGTCTCTCTGGACCGCAGGCCGACGCTCTAACCGCTGAGCCAAACTGACCAGGGCTGCTTTGTACACATTTCTAAAATTGCACTCATCTTATACCAAGATGAGTTTGAGGCACCTGTCTTTCCAAATAACTGTGAACTTCCCAAGGGCAGGGACAATGTGAGAATCATGATCATTTTCATCCCTCCAGATTCAGAGAGGTACAGCAACTTGCCCAAAGTCACACAGCTGGGTTTCCAAGTGTGGTAAGGGGTTTGGATTACTCTCCAAAGACCGGACCTGACTCTTTGCTTTTCTGAAATGGGTTTCAGATGCTGGCTTGTTTCTTTCACCCACTGTATCTTTTGGTGACTTAGCATCTGAGGGGAGGGTCTCAAAAGACCAAGGTGCTGGTGACTTCATGTGAGACCTTCTCTGGGCCTCGGTTTTCTCATCTGTCGGTGATGGCATTGAGCCTCCTTTGACTCAGTCCAGTGTGTACGTGCTGTGGCTCACAACTCCTAGGTGACTTTGTCATGTCAACAACCCACGCTCTGCCCAAGGAGCTGAGCCAGGCTGTGGGAATGGGCAGAGGAAAGAATGGCTCCTTCACCAGGACACTTTGCATGGGGCCAGCGTTATCGCCAGAGGAAATTGACTTACGGAGATAGCACGTTAGTATCAGAGAAAGCCAGCCTATCTGTGGGCAGCCCCTGCAGCCCCAGCCCTCCTTACCAAGGGTGCCTCGGGCTGGGCAGCCAGCCCTGCTGACACCCAGTGAAGACGGTGCCAGCCCCAGGATAAGCTCCTGTGGGGAAGCATGGGAATTTCTAGGGTTCAAACAGGGTCAGTCCCTCTCTGTAGCCCCCTCAACACCCAGGCAACTAGACCCCAGACTCTACCAGTTCTACAATCACTCTGACAGAGAGGGGCGATACCTCCCCCAAGAAAGACTCTGCTGTTCCCACAGTGCCCGGTTCCCTGTCCTGTGCGGTCCTTCCCTGGACCCCTGCTCTTTGACCCCACGCACTCCCAATGCTGCCGGCCATTTCCCAGAAACACAGATCACCGCACAGAAAGCATCCAAGCAGCCTCATCCCACTAGTCAGGAGCAACAGCAACTTTCCCCAGCTCTTTCTGCACCTTTGCTGGGCCAAATTCACCTTCAGCATCAAACCTTAGCTCGAGCGTCACCTCCTCCAGGAAGCCTTCCTTGACCTCCCATGGCCTGGGTTGGGCACCGAGCCTGACACTTCCTTCCACCTTGGTGTTAGCATCACTCTCTGTATGTCATGGGTTCTGAGAACTTTAAGAAAAGAAATAATTTCCCCCCTGTCACTCATCCATGCATCCATTAAGCAAGTATTCTTGTGTGCTTACTCCCTGAGAGACACAAAATAGTGGAGGAAAAAACCAGAAACGATCCCCGATGTCACGGTACGTACAGTCTAGTAAGGGAGTTAAACCAGTCATCATCCAATACATAGAAAACTAAAACTTGGCGTGAGGAACGGCCACTGCACAGCGCACTAAACACAGGAGAATGTGAGGCAAGCTGGTCAGCGGAGCGTTTTCTGGAGAGGTGTTGACGATCCAAGGAAGACCTGGGGTTCTAGGCAAAAAGATCAAGGAGATGACCCACTGATCCTTGTCTCCTCGGTGTATCTCAGTGCCTAGGTCCCGGGTTACTCAATGCACGTTTGCAAATACTGCAGCCACATTTCCTGCCAAGTTGGCTCTGAGGCAGCGATCCAGTTACTGCCAGGGTCCATGTGCCCTGTAAGTGTTTCAGCGAATATTCTCATTTTACTGTCACCCTGGGAAACATCCCTGTCTTGCCCATCCTATTTCCCCTCAAGGTTCGTAGTCTTTGATTCAGCGCTGGCCTGGAGCCCAGGGCCATCCCATCTGCTGCAGACTTTCACATGCCCTCCGTCTGTGGACTCTCCAAAATTCACCTGCACGGCTGCTCCCTTTCTCCCAAGAACCCATGTGGACTTCTACCATTTCTGGTCTTTCCTGCCCATGCGACTGTGCGTGAGCTATTCGACCTAATCCGCCACCCTGATTCCAGCGTGACAACGTCCAGCCTACCGATGGGGCTGGTCTGAGCAGGCTCCCTGTGTCCACCAGGGCTTCCTGGTCTCCCGGAAACAGGATTCGTTCCGGGACCCAGGCATCCTTGATTCACGCCGCCAGCCAGCCATGCCCAGCGCTGTCCTGAGACACTACCCAAATGTTCTTAGCACTGAGTTCATCGCAGCCAAAAACACATTTGGTTCATCAGCGTTCTTTTTCCAAACTGGAGCCACTCTGATCAAGATTGAAAATGTGCCCCCATTGTAAGTGGCTACTGTTTCCAATTACATATGCTTCCCTCAGCCACCATGCAATCTGTTCACTTCATGCTGGTTTGCAAGAGCTGTTCGCACCAAGCCCTTGACAGCCACTATCTAAACTGAAACCATCTGCTGAGCCATTTGCCATGCACGGCTGGGTCCTGCCGGCTTACCCAGTCGAGGCCCCGTGGAGCAGTCCATAAAACAAGCACGAATTAACACAGCCTGTTTTCACTGAATGTCTTGCCACTGATGGGAAGACGGACAAGCCCGTCTGGCAAGGATGATGGCCAGTCCTCACAGCATCTGAAGTCTTGGAGAGACTCCAACCGCATCCTGCATCTCAGGAGCATCGAGTGTTTCAGGAGTGTGGTCGGCTTAGAAACAGTTCGTCTATAAAAGCCTTTTAAAGACGTTGCGGTTTCTCCTTTCTTGTGAAATAGAACGTATTGGTGAGCTCTTCAGCCGTAACTGACACGCGTTCTGTTTTCCTTGAAAGTACTGAGATGGACACGCAGAGAGACGCCGGCAAGGACTTGGGTCTTCAGTGGAGCAGGCGGATCTGTGGCGATCACCATCTCCAGAAGATCAGGACAGATAGGTGTCCTCTGACTCCTATGGAAAGTCTACACAACAGTCAGATCTGGCTTATTCAGTGACCTGGAAAACTCTCCCATGCACTTTGTCTGAAAACCTTGGCCAAGGAAGTGAGGCATCAAGGGAGAGGCTCTCTTGACCCACTCGCGCCAGTCACATCTTTGTGGCCAGAAGTTTTCCAGAGCGTCGGAAAGGAACACCAGCTGTCAAACTCAAGGGTGCTGCCAGGAATCGAGACGGTTTAGCAACCCCTGCCTACTCTGATCCCAGGCTCACCGGGCAACTGTGTGTGCTCCTTGCCGATCATTTCCTTAGAATGGGTAGACTTCCAGGAAATGAGACCAGTCACTGGGTCAGTCATTTTGAGCAGTTTTAAGGCCTCTGATGCAGATTGCCACAGTGCTTTCTGGAAGGTGGTTACCAGTGCACCCGAGGCCAGTGGGGCACGTACTTGCTGGTGTCTCAAAGCCTGGTTGATGCAGTGATGCACAGTAGGGAGAGGACCAAAAGCTCCTCCTTGCAATGGACCCGAGGACAAGCTGGGAAGACCCCAGCCTGAGCCTGGAAATGCCATCCCTGCTCTGCCGTTGACCCTGGGTGGCATTGGGTTCGTGCTTGCCTCTCCCTGGGTCTCGGTTTTCCCAAGTGTGACATGCAGGAGACGGAGCAGGTGGCCGTGTGGGCCTCTTCAACTCTACTTCTCCTTGACACTTTGGGAGAAGGTAAAACCTCTTCAGGCACCCAGTGACTTGGAATATCAGTGATGTCTCCAGCTGTTTATTAAAAAAGCAGCTGGGAAACTGTCTTTTAGAGGTAGGTTAGGGTTTCCATTCTGCCTTCATTTACTCTGTGGGAGATGCTACGGAATCATTTCCCTTTTCTGAGCTCTGACTTCATCATCTGTGGAAGGTGGATAGCCTCGCCGGGTTTTTAGAAAGGTCAAATGGGATAACATATATAAACCATGGCACATAGTAGGAGCTCAGCAAACAGTAGTTCTCTTTATAGAGGAAAATGTAATACTTCCCTTTCTCCTACTCTTTTTTGTTTTCTAGTATAATTTCACTTTTATTTGAGATAGATGTATATTTAGCTTTAATGTATACATATTGTTGAGTTTGGACATAGGCATGCACCCATGATACCATCACCACAGTCCAGGTATCAAACATAGTCATCACCTCTGAAATGTCCTTGTGTTCTGTTTTTGTGCGCTCTTAACATATTTGAAAGTGCACAGTACTCTGCTGTTAACCACAGGTGTTGTGTTTTACAGCAGATCCTCCCCCCGCTTCTTGAGTAAAGAATAACAGGGTTGCCCAGCTGGTGTGGCTCAGTGGTTGAGCATCAACCCATGCACCAAGAGGTCTCCAGTTCGATTCCCGGTCAGGGCGCATGCCCAGGTTGTGGGCCAGATCCCCAGTGGGGGGCATGCAGGAGGCGGCCAATCGATGTTCTCTCTCATCGATGTTTCTCTCTCTCCCTCTCCCGTCTTCTCTCTCTAAAAAGCAATACAGAAAAAAATATTAAAAAAAGAAAAAGAATAACAGGGTTCTTTTTTTGTTTGTTATATTCTACATATGAGCGAGATCATGCAACATCTGTCTTTCTGTGTCTGGCTTATTAAAGGCACCTCCAATTAACTATTCAAAATTCCTGAGCACCCAGACGCCTCAGGATTCTGGCTTTTTATCCTAGGCGTCTGCAGTTTCCAGTATCTTCCAGCTTGACGTCCCAGCCCTGAGCACCATCCACCCACGTCCAAGTGTTTCCAGATTTAAATTGGAGCTGAGCGCTCCGTGTTGACCCTCTGTATAACTAGAGGTACCGGCGCATGAGTACAAACCTGTCCCTGACATCGCAGGTTGGCCTCAGCGGCTTTGATGTCGCAACAGTTTACTAATGCCTCTGTCAGTTCGGGGAGCTCTCGGAGCTGGACACTGATTGATTAAATGATGAATTCACTCTGCAGCTTTGCATCTGTTCGCCACACACTCACCAGCGTGGCCTTCCCTGGGCGATAGGGTTCCCGAGATGAATAGGAGTTACTACCTGTCCTCTGGAGTTCCCAGACTAGTGGGCGAGAGGCCCAGGTAAACACATAATTACAATACAGTGTGGTAAGTGCTACCCTAGAGGCAGGTGCAGTGAGTTTGGGGAGCGCAGGCGAGGGAGGGGTTCACGATGGGGGGAAGAGAAGTTGAGACAGGCTTCCCAGTGGATGTGATATTTTATTGAGATCTTGAAATCTGAATAAAAATGTGTTAAGTAGAGGATGAGGAAGAAGATGCTTGATTAGAGGGAACGGTTTGAACAAAGGCATAGAGGTGAAAATAAAGTGTTTAGTGTATTTGTGGGGAAATCAAATAGGAAGTGTGGTTGGAAATGAGACAGCTATGCAAATCGGGATGGGGGAGGGGCATTGGGACACCACCCCCCATGTTTACAGTGTCTAATGGTAGCACTAGACGCATATAGCTCTTTACACATAAACTAATTAAATTAAACATTAAGTTATGTCCCTCAGTTGTACTAACTGTATTTCAATACTGAACAGGCTCATGAGGCTAGCAGCTGCTGTATTGGATGGTGCAGTTATAGGCCATTTGTGTCATCTCAGAAGACTATGACTGGTGCTGTAGCCTATGACATAGAATGAGTGATGGATTCCGAGTGGACAGTCACGGGTAGATTTGTCTGCAACGTGTAGGATCGATATGAAATGGACAAAAGCAGAGGCGAGGAAGCTATTGCAACACTCCGGTCAGGAGTTGATGAGAGCCAGAAATGGAGCCGGTGGGAGGGAACCAAGACCACTCTGCTCGTGAAGTGTCAAGAGACCAAAGACTGTGGGTCACCAGTGCAGTTTGCTAGTTGGGATATTATGAGATTTTGGAGAGAAATCATGTCATCTTCTGTCATGAGCACCCTTTGGCTTGATGCCTCAACCCTGCAGCTTCTCCCCTGGCTCTGGGGGTGTGGGCACATTCCCAAGTGCACGTGAGCTGTCTGCAGCCTCCCTGCCCTGGCTTGCCTCTGTTTCGTCATGCCATTGGGTCTGAATCAGATGCTATCTCACTTGGCCCCTTCTCCACCCATGGCGACCGAAGTTTGCAACAAGAGGATTATGTAGCCAGCCCACATGACTGTTTTGCTTCCAGTGTCTGGGTTCCATGGTTATAACACTGTAATGGATGCCGAAGAAAGGCAGTGGCAGATTGCATGATAAGATGTGGTTCCTCGTCTCCTCCCTGCCTGATAGGATCTCTGTGAACCATAAACAAATTACTTCCATTCACAGCTGAAAGGCGAAAGAGTTGTACTCTGCTTGGGGAGTTGCTGAGTGCACTGTGGTAAGGAATGCAGACTATTTCTTAAGAATGCAAAGATGCTCTTAGGGACAGTCCCGGTGCCGTGGGCAGTTTACCGATACCCCAGAACACGGCCTCGATGTGGGTTCTGCCCGGCCATGTCACCCCAGCTCAGCTCCTTTCATCATAGCTATCACAGCATCTATCAGCCCTGTCCCCGTCCAATGACACGTGTTACAGAGCACGCGGGGGAAATGCAGCCCCTAGAGAAAGAAGGACGTTTTCTGATGGTGAAACACGCATTTTCTAAAATCCTCCTCATTCTTCAAGGCCCACCTCAAGCACTAACCGCTTTGTGAAATCTTCAAGTCCGGAATTCTGCTCGAACGGAAGCTTCATGCAAACCTCTGTTTGGCACACACCAGCTGTAGTCGGATGACTGTGTTCCTGCCTGCCTCCCTACCTAATGAGCATTTCTGAGCAGGGTTTGGCCGAAGTCAGGCTTGCACCTAAGGGACCTGCCCAGAATTCCATTCTGTAAAGGTGCACTCAATTGTACGAATGATGAGGCATCGTCTCCAGTATATCCGAGGAAAAAGCAAATTAGAAAACATCTAGGAAAGAGTTCAGGTAAGAATCTAGGGAAGAAAGTATTCATTTATTTTAGGTGTTTTTGTTTCATCATCCCTTTGTGTATTCATTCATTCATTCATTCATTCATTCGCTCATTCATTCTTTCATTTATGCATTTCCTCTATTACCGTACAAACATTTAATGAATCCCTACTGATAGCCCAGCAATGTTCAGTACATAGAGTAGCAAAATGAAGAGTTTAGAAGCTGGTGGGGTGGGCAGAGCTTTAAGTAAATCATGGCAGTCCATGTAGCAACTTCTCTGCTGGAGCATGTACCAGCTACAGATGGAGGAAATCAGAGACGTGCTCACTCTGTGCAGTGACGAGCAGAGACCCTGGGCTTACAATCCTGGCTCCGTGTCGAGTGGCAGGGTAGCCTTGGGCAATTTGTCCCTCTGGACCTCAGTGTCTTTATCTTTAAAGTGGACAGATGTTGTGTGGGGGAAAACGCCGTTATAGTTACAAAGGTCTTGACAAGATGTGTGGAACAGAGTAAGCGCTCAGCCAGTGTTAGTGTTCAGGCCTCCGCGTTTGTCAGCTTCGAGGATCAGAATCCTTTCCATCGTCGCGTGGTTGGAGAAGTACGTGACTCACTGGGCTGCGGGACTTGGAGCCAAAGGAGGGTGCTCAGATGTCTCTGATAACGTGTTTCAGATGATTCAGCCTTTGACCAGAGACCTTCTCCTAGATCTGGCTTCCAGAGATTAAACAGTACGAGTCTGACTGTGAGACGTGGATACTCAGAGAGCTGTAGCTGTTTGGGGCTGGATTGGTGAGTGATTTTTCGTAGGTTTTCATTGTAAACATATGAATGGAGACATGGTGTTCCAAAGGAGCCATAGAATTTTACTGAAAGGTGTACAGTGATCTCCACGGAAAGCACATACAGACCCAGATGGTGATTAGGGTTACTGTTGTCATCATTAAGCCAACAGAGAGTTAGTGTGATCATGATGGCGAATGGTAGTGATTGATGTTTAGTGCTGGTCAAAACAGGAAAAGACCCTACTGCCACAAAGAATCTAGACCTTCATAGAGACAGACGATAAAACTCAGAGACACTAACCAGTCAAGCAACCCTGTTGTCTTTCCTGCTGTGGAGAGAAGAGAGGACTGGCTGGTTTATATGCTCACCGACTCCTCCCTTCTCTCAGAGTGAGAACCAATGAGAAGCCACGTCTCTCAGAGTGAGAACCAATGAGAAGCCACGTCAATGAGAAGAGAGGACTGGCTGGTTTATATGCTCACCGACTCCTCCCTTCTCTCAGAGTGAGAACCAATGAGAAGCCACGTCTCTCAGAGTGAGAACCAATGAGAAGCCACGTCAAGGTCTGATCCCTGTCTCAGAGTCAGGACCGGGCTGTCGGCGGGAGAGAGGGAAGATTCCTCACAGCCTTTCTCTCTGCAGCTCTCCTTGCCAATTGGGAACAAACATCCTGGACGATCAGTAATTCTTCCATTAAAAATGTCTAATTTCTAAGCATTGACTGAGATTAATCAGCTTTTCTCAAACACACTTGAAATTGCCGGCCCTCCAAAAAGTTGTTTAAAGGGAAGGAGAAAGGAAACAATAGTTAATGGGTCCTTCTCTTTAGAATAATGGATTGTCCTTATATTGCATTTAAGAAATCAGAAGCTTTTTATTTGTAATATGTTGGGGGAAGCAAAGGTAGGTGCCTTTATTAGCCCAGACTCTCTTGATTTTAAGTGATAGAAATCTAACTTGAAATAATTTAAATTAAAGTCTTTCTTGACTTATATAACCATCAGGAAGAGATGACTGAGGAATGACTTGAGGGTGTGGAATGTATTTCACTTCTCTATTTACCCCTAGTGTCTTCTCCAGTGTGTTGAGCGGGACTGTACTAGTCGGGCAGGATATTCTGGAGACTGTGAATGAATCTGTATTTATAGAGCAACCAGATAGAACCTTGATGTTTCCATCACATGTCTCTGGACAACAAGTCCACCTGCTCGGAACTGAATCTTCTACCAAGATTTCCACCCTCTGCTTTAGTACCCCCTTCACCAAGGAGCTCATTCCCTTCCGAGGCAGCCGGATTTCTCTCCTGAGGTCATCGTTAGCGCCCCTTCATTTCTTCAGCCCAATTGGCCCCTTTTCTTCAAGGTATTTTTTCAGCAGTACAATCATGCATCATTCATATCATTCAGACTAGAGCTTTCAATGCTCAATCTGTTGTCACGAATTCGGTTCGATTTGATTCAACCACATTTTGCTGAGCCCTCCTGAGTATGTGGAACCCGGCAGTTCTGGGGACAGAAGTGAGTTCAGTGGAGTCACTGCTATCACGATTTCGTGCCATAGATTGTCAAGGATATATATATATATATATATATATATATATATATATATATATATATATATATATATTTTTTTTTTTAAATCATAGGCACTTTTGAACAAAACAGGAGTGCATATGAAGTATAAGGGAGGAAGTGGTCAGGTGTTTTAGGTACTGGAACACAGTAATAAATAGAATATTATCACTGTTCTCAGGGAGCTTCAGGACTAGCAGGGAAGATAGAACCATTATTCATTATAATAAATTTGCTATTACAATAATTATATTATAATGAGAAATAAATTGATGTTAACATATTATGAACATTATATAAAATAATATATAATACTATCAAAATAGAAATTTTATCATAATAAAATTAGTGGTGATTAAGACTATGACTATAGCCCTGGCCGGTTTGGCTCAGTGGTTAGAGCGTCGGCCCGCGGACGGGAGAGTCCCGGGTTCGGTTCCCACTAAGGGCACGTACCTCGGTTGCAGTTTGTCCCCGGCCCGGTTGGGGTCGTGCAAGTGGCAACCAGTCGATGTGTCTCTCTCACGTCGATGTTTCTCTCTCTCTCTTCCTCCCTCTCTCCCCCAACTCTATCTGAAGATAAATGCAAAAATGTCCTCAGGTGAGGATAAAAAAATTTTTAAAAAGACTATGACTATATTATATAGATTATTCATATTAACATACTTATATAAATATATTTATATCAACATAAACCTATATGAAACTATTTATATATAAGCAAGTGTTCAGTTCCATCCCTGGGGAAGGGCTTCACAAAGTCCTGAAGGTCTGTCACTTCTCCTTTCAGACTTCCTGCCTCCCTCATCTCTGCCACGACCTCAGATTGCCCTCATATGTCATGCTGTGCTTCCCATGGCTGATTCCTGCTATTTGCTTAGCTAGGAGAAAAGAAAAGAGACCGTAGGATGTGTTGGTAGCATTCCTTGTGATGTCATCTATGTGATGAATATGAACGTGTGCATTTTCTCTGAGTTATTTCTCCAGGAGGAGATACCTGCAGAGACACCTGCAGAGGGGGCAGCCAACTCTCCTGGCCAGAGGACTCGCAGTCCCGCCCCGAGCCCTTTCGTAAGGGAGCAGGAATCTCAGAGGCTGCCCCAGCATGAGCCAAGGGGTGGGTCTCCTGTGTCTGGACCATTTGGCCTGGATGTTACATTCCCCAGAATTTTACTATCATGGGGCTGGGCAGGGTTGAGAGAGGTCATTAGGACAACATTCTGTTGTTTAATTTCCCCAGAGCTAAAGGGTCTACAACTTTCTTCAGGACATTTTCTAGTCTCTCATCGTTACGTAAAGCAGGCAGTTCTTCCTAAGTGGTGCAGGTGGCATTTGCGGGGGCGGGGGGATGTTTTTGTCATGCTGGACACCCCATTTATACGCAGGTGTTTATCCTTCTTGATCCCTCACCAGCCACTGAGACATTTCCAACACCCACCCCCAGGGGAACAGTTCCATTTCTAATGGAAACCATTGGATGATGTCACCAAATTTGGTTTCAACTGAGTCTCAATGACTGATTCACTCATGTGAACCTTGCAAGAACAAAGCCCCGATCCCACTGTGCACCTGCAGAGAGGGGGAAGGTACCTCCTGAGACCTTTCTCCAAGTGCAAGGAAAAGCTGAACACCAGTGTAACAATAGCTGTTCACGAATTTGAAAATACGTGTTGAATATCTGTTCACTGTGGGTCACGGCCTGTGACTCAGACAGTGTTCCATGTATACAAGACAGAATGGAGCGCAAGAACCATATGAACTCGGAGGGAGAGGGTGTCCTCCCTCGGGGGATCTGGGAGTTCCCTGGAAGTAGTGTTCCAGGTAACGCTCGGAAGGACCTGAGTAGCTAGATTGGTGATGCCCGGGGTAGAGCAACCCAGGAGGGGAACGCCACACGCAGAAGTGAGGTGGCAGGTGACCTGCCTTGACTGGGGGGACGAGTGAGAACGTGTGAGCGTGAAAACGGCGTCTGGAAAGGCGAGAATAAAGGGTCGGAATTCTGCGGAACTTTAGTTTACATTCTCTTGGCCACTGAAGGGGTTTTAAAGGGTGTGTTCATCCCAGATGCACTTTACCTGAAAGCATTTCTCAGGTTCTCCCCCCACGCCTGTTCTCCAGACACCAGGACGCACCAGCACATGTCCACGCGCATGCATACCCTTTCCCATTTGGGGGTAACATGCCCTTTGTTCATTTAGCCTCACAGGAACCATTCTCCAGCTCAGGGGAGCACATGAAGACTGGCAGATGGATCGTAGGTGCCAGCACCCATGGCTTGTGCAGATTGAATTACGTCTAGATCGGGCAGGTGCGCTCCAGCTCACCAGAGGCCCCAGCTCTTCCCAGTGTCCACCATGACCTCCTTCCGTGGTGCTCTTGAGGTTGAAACTCCTCTACTTGACCTTCAAGGCCTCCACCTACTCTGCCACCTCATCTTCTTCAGGTTCCCTCCCACCTTCACCCCAGCCACCCTGGGCTGCACCCTCCCACCTTCACCCCAACTACCCTGGGCTGCACCCTCCCACCTTCACCCCAACTACCCTGGGCTGCACCCTCCCACCTTCACCCCAGCCACCCTGGGCTGCACCCTCCCACCTTCTCCCCAGCCACCCTGGGCTGCACCCTCCCACCTTCACCCCAGCCACCCTGGGCTGCACCCTCCCACCTTCACCCCAGCCACCCTGGGCTGCACCCTCCCACCTTCTCCCCAGCCACCCTGGGCTGCACCCTCCCACCTTCACCCCAGCCACCCTGGGCTGCACCCTCCCACCTTCACCCCAGCCACCCTGGGCTGCACCCTCCCACCTTCACCCCAGCCACCCTGGGCTGCACCCTCCCACCTTCACCCCAACTACCCTGGGCTGCACCCTCCCACCTTCACCCCAGCCACCCTGGGCTGCACCCTCCCGCCTTCACCCCAGCCACCCTGGGCTGCACCCTCCCACCTTCACCCCAGCCACCCTGGGCTGCACCCTCCCACCTTCACCCCAGCCACCCTGGGCTGCACGGTTTGATGTCACTCTCTGCCTGATTCTCACGACGAATTCCTGACCTTTCCGTTCTCAATCCACACCCCTCCTCTGTGAGGTCCTCCCTGAGCCTCCAATATCAGTTAGATGTCATCCACCTACCATTCCCTAACCCCATCCCAGTTTCTTTCAATCAACACCCCAGCCCATATCTTGATACTCCTTTTGACTATTCCAGCCCTTTCTGAATTTTTAACATTTATTGCCTGAATTTTTCATCTGGCTGCATAGCACACATGGTTGTTAGAGTCGGTTTTATTTCTGTGTTTAGACATCTTACACACCCTCCCCATTGCTCTCCAGCCCTGCTGACCATCTTCCAGTTCCATCCTGCCCCAGTGCCTTTGTGCCTTCTTCCTTTCCCAGAATGCAATTCCCACCTTCACCCCTGCCAACCAACCCTTCCCCTGACCCCCTTCACTAAGTCATCCCCTACTCTTCTTCCAAATCTCAGCCCAGTGATCGTTTTCTCAGAAAGCCAGACTTCCCCGAGTAACACAGATCGATTCCATGCGTTGTCTGTCTCACCGCACCAGCATCTGCTCCTTCCCGTTTATCTGGGTGCTTTTTGGTCCGCTCCAATACATCGTAAGCTCAGGTAGGCAAGATACTGTATTTGCTTTTGCTCACCACTGTTTTGACTCCGGCATTCAGCACCTCGCTGTTCCAGAGGCTCCGTGGCCACTGGTTGCTAAACATACACACGAATGAAGAGGTTGGCTTTCTGTGCTGCAAAACAACGCGTCATGCCATGGGACTTACCTGACCTCTACCCAGGCGGACTGATAAGTGATGAGAAATATTGACCAGAATAGCCTTTTAACTCCAACTTAGCCTGGTAAGTTCTAGCTAAGAAGAAAAAAAAAAAAAAGTGGCAATTTTTGTTTTTGGGCTAGATGTTGAAAAGGACGTTTCGAGAGCATGTTGGTGTACTTCAACACTGAGATTCACTGCAACCGTGGACCGTGCACGCAGACTTGGCTCGGAAGGGGTGCTGTGACTGAGTCATCCGGAGAGACTGGAAATGCGGTTTCTAATCAAATCATCTGGAGAGCTCTCAGGTGCTTCACGTGAATTCTGTGGTAATGAAGATCCGCCGTGAGATATCGGTCGTTGGGAGCTTTTCTCATAATCCCGTCAGTTCTCCTGGAAATAGAAACACTGATTTATTAAACTCAAGTGACCTAGGGGCACGATTTGGATTCCACAGTGATGAAATGCTTTCTGGGAACTCCTTTTCTCTGGAGACCAGAGAATGAATTTACAGTTATTAAGCTCAAGTCTTATTTGTACATATTTACAAACTTGGAAGCAAAATGTAGTGTCAGCCAAAACACTAGCAGTCCTTGAGCTCCTCGCTCAGGGCTCACCTCTCTGTCCCAGTCCGTGGAAGGTCCTGGACCAGAGGAAGAAGTGAACACTGAGGAATCCAGGGTTAGTTCTCCACGAAGGCTGCTGAGCAAACTCTTACCACTGACCACCCCACCCTTTGAGGGGCAGAAGATGCTGATTTGAGCTGTGGCCTTCAATCTTCAATCAATAACAGAATTCTGTCTAGTGTCTACCCTCCTGTCTGCAAAGCAGCCGGAACAGGGCCCAGAAAAACGCCAACATCAGAACCAATAAGCAGACTGACAAAGCACAGTTCCTATTTATGCCATAGGTTCAGGACATTTTCTGTATCTCTCTGGCTTCCGACTCTCCTGCCCATCTTCTCCACCTGGGCGCCTCATGTCTTTTGCCTCTCAGTAGTATTCTCCTGGACATTTTGTCTTCTCCCCAGTCATAGCTCACAGACTTGGCTATGTTCATTCTGCAATATTCGCAAGGATCAAAGCCTCTGCATTCATCCCTGCACCCGCGTACCTCCCCTGCCCTCCACATGCACGCTCCATGCAGAGTCCCCCCCATCATGTCTGGTTTCCAGAGGCATTGCTCAGCTTCCGTGGCTGGGTGGTAACGGGTGGGAAACATCCTGATGCTCATGGAAGGACTGACCCTTCCAGGATGATGCTCTTGGGTCTTCCCTCCAAACCAACTTATGGCGGCCAGAGTGATCTCTCTGAAACAGATCCCACCTTGTCCTCCTAACTCCTCTTTCTGATAACTTTAGATGTTTCCACAATATAAAAAATAACAAAACCCAAACTCTTTAAGCTAGCATTCAATGACCTTTACTCTTTCTTCCCAGTGTCACCGCCGGTCATTCTCCCCAGGTCTCCCACCCTGCACTCCCACACATCACTGGTCTTCATGGTCCCCGTCATGGCCACCTTCTCAACCTTCTCCACGCCTCCCTGTGCTTCTCCAGTGCTGTTCCTTCTGCCTTAAATAAACTTACCCTGTACAAGGGTGGGCAAAAGCAGGTTTACAGATGTGAGCATGCAAAACAGTTTATTCTTGTATCATTATTTATTCGTGATTGTATTATTTTTCATACGAACAACTGCAAACCTACCAACCCCATGTATCTCCCCGTGGAAAACACTTCTGCCTTGAAGACACAGATCTCAGACCCTTTGCCCTCCTCTCTTTCCCACCCTCTTCACTTCTAGACATAGAGATTACCCTTCCTATGCTCTCTTAGCTTCTAATTCTACCTCTATTTAGTTTCTAAATTTCCGTTAGGGACAAGAAGACTGTGAGGTGTCAGATAAAAGTAGGGGGTCTGAAAGCCAAAACTAAATGATCAGGATGAGAAAAACCAGAGTGTATGGTCACAGAAGCCATTGAGTGTGGATGAGATGAAGGTAAGAAGGCCAGCACCCAGGTTCAAAGTCCCATTGAAGAGTAAGGGCATAGGGTTCAATCCAAGGAGGACATACAGACAGGCAGAAGCCAGACAGACACCCTTCAGCTAGATCAGAAGAGGCAACTGGACAAAATACTCTGGGACTGTGGAGGCTGGAAGGAAACAATTCTATCTATGGGGTTGGTCAAGGTCAGCTTTCACTGAGGAGATGGCATTTGAACTGGATTTTGATGAATTTGTGCTTGTCGGTCTCAAAAGGAAGAAAGGGTAGCATAAGCCCTTGTCATCAGTGTGCCCAGCAGCCAGGGAGATAAGTGAATTCACACCAGAGAGTAAGGACTAGCAGCCCTACTCATTTCCTGGAGAAATGTTATCACTGCATTTTGCAATCTGTCAGAAAATTATATGGAAATAATGATAAAAAAATTATCTAGGGTTTTTCTTCAAGCTGATTCATACTCATGCATGCTTAAGATTATAGATTCAGGGAAGTTTATAAACTCTGATTTCAAAATCCTAACGAGGAACCTATTGGGTCATTCTGATAGAAAGATAGCCTCTACTATGTATATGGAAATTGATACAAGAATATCAGCAGTGTGTTTGGTATTCTCTAGGCATAATCCTATTGAATCCTCATACAAAATCTACTACTACCCCCATTTTACAGATAATGAAACTGAGACATAGAGGAAAATACAAAACCTCACCCAAGATCATATAACACAAGCATTTGAGGTCGACATTAAGAGCCCAAGTTGTTATTTGTCTCAATCCCATCCCTTCGACCACTTCTGAATAAGACTGGGTAGATTTTTGTTAGGAAAATTCTTTGGCTAGAACTGTTTCAGTGTTAAATTCTTTTCAACTCAAGACAACTGATGGGACTTCAATAGGACCACTAAGAGAGCGTTGAAGTGTGTTCCCTATATTTGGTTGATGCAGACATCGGTGTCCCTCCTGCCTGGGAATCTAGCAAGTGAGAGACCAAGAGTCAGAAGAGCATGTTTGCTTTGGCATCGGCCTGCTGTCTCAGGTTGTTGGAGCAAGGGGTTTGTGGGTATTTCCTAGGGACCAGTTGTGGGACATATGGGAGAGAATGTTCCGTGAGTGTGTGGATGGGGTGGAGGTGGGCATATATTACTGGTATCATTTTGAGTGGGGCTGGGAGAGGGGGGTTGTAGAAACTGGTGGTGGTGGTGGATGAGAGGCTTGGGTCACTAGAATCCTAAGACTGAGGAAAGAGTTGAAATGGACCATCTAGAAATAGGGGAACCTAGGAAGGACCCTCCGAAACTTCCATGAAAATGTAGACATTTGCCTGGTCCAGGGAGCCCAGAGACAGCTTAGAATGGGATTTGTTCAAGTAACAACTTACCTGTCCCTTTCTCTCCCCTTTGTCTTTCTCCTCAACCAGAGATCTTGGTGGAACCAAAACAGAAACCAGCAAGGGGGTTGATGGTGAGGGGCCGGGAGCGGGGACAGGCGGAGAAGTGTAAGGCAGAGAAACAAAGACAACACGCCCTGTGTTCCCCGCAGGCTTCAGACACAAACATCTCAAATGGGACAGGGAGAAGGTGTAACACGATGAAATTGGCCATTAAGATTCATTTCTGGAAGGGGACACATTAGGATTTTGGAATTGAGATTGTGTTTTAAAATAAGGACTCTGCACTATGACCTACGAGGAAGTGAACCGTGAAAGACCTGTTGGGCTTTCCATGCGGAGGGTAGTCATTCCATTGGTCCTTCTCAAAGGGAGTGTGGCAGGCAGGAACAACAGGACAACCTATCTGCAGCAGCCTCAGTAGCTCTTCTACACGAAACCCCACTTTGAAAATGCTCCTGGTAGCAATTCCTACATAAAGACAAAAAGTAAACCCAGGAGGGAAATTCAAGAGGTATGGAATGGAAGATAATCAAGTTACTTAATAAAGTTGTTGTTGTTGTTTCCAAAAAAGAAAGAAAGAAAGGAAGGAAGGAAGGAAGGAAGGAAGGAAGGAGGGAGGGAGGGAGGGAGGGAGGGAGGGAGGGAGGGAGGAAGGAAGGAAGAAAGAAAGAAAGAAAGAAAGAAAGAAAGAAAGAAAGAAAGAAAGAAAGAAAGAAAGAAAGAAAGAAAGAAAGAAAGAAAACAAGGACTAAAAATTAAAGATAATTTAGAATTACAATTTTAGACAAATAAATCACAGCAGGGATGAGAGTGAGAACAGGGAGTAGAGAAAAATTAACATAAGAATATGCTTGACAATCTTTCTTATTCATACAAACATAAATATTAACACATTGAAGATACTAACAGTGTAATAAAACACTGATATTGACTTAATATAAACTGGAAAACGGGAAAGAAAAAAAGAACCAAGTATTTTTCTATTGGATAAATCAAATTTTATATACTGATTTATGAATTTTAGTTATATATTACCCTGAAACAATTTTTATAATAGAAAACAACAATAAAATGGCAAGAAAGTACTAATGTAACAAGTATTATAGGTATAAGTGGTTAAACTCACCAACTAAAATAGTGTCGGTTTAGATTTTTAAAAAATACAAATTGCGTTATCAACATACACACTTAAATAAAAAAGATACAAGAATGTTTCAAAATCTAATGACAAAAAAAAAAATGTATCAGGCAACTATAAACCAAATGAAATCTGGAATAGCAGTCCTAAAAACGGAAGGATTCTTTTTGAGATGATTACAAAGTTCTGGAGGTGTTTGGTGGTGACCGTTGTACAACAATGTGAATGCATTTAATGCTCTGAATTGTACGCTTGAAAATAGTTGAAATGGTAAATTTTATATTTATGTGTATTTTGCAACAATAAAAAAAATTAAGGTGAAGGGAACAGTATCTGAGAGGAAATAGAGGGATGTCATATTCTAGAACAACAGAGAAAGATGAAATATCCATCGTTAGCACGTTAGACTATAGTATAGCCTCCAAATATATAAAGCAGCAAATTATAAAACTATAGTGAGAAATAGATCAATCAGCCATTATAGTAAGAGATTTTTTACCACATCCTCTCAAAACACAACAAATTAAATAGCCAAAAATAAACAGATGATAAGTGATCTGAATGATATAAATTCAAAAGTAGGTTAACATATATCTTATATTTAAGTAAGGCTTTTCTGACAATGGAAACATGTTTCAACATCAGATAATCTTTCAATATAATGTGTCTATATTAATAGACTAAAGAAAAATTTCATATGATTACTTCATGGATGAAGAATTACAACTATTTATTCAAAAATTTTTCTGATGAAGTTCAATGTCCACTGATGGTAATAAAACAAGAGAAGATAAACACATTTCCTAGCATACCAGGGATAAAGGTTTATTTTTATATTTGTCAATTTTTATTAATTTATTTTTGTTACAGATGTTTCTCCTTTTTTCCCCCTAGACACCCTCCTCCTCATCCTGCCCCCACCCACCCCCAGCATTGTTGTCTATGTCCATTGGTTATGTATATATACATATAAGTTCTTTGGTTTATCTCATCCATCCCCCGCCCCCCGCCCCCCTCCTCTGAGGTCTGTCAGTCTGAACCATACCCTTTTCTATGTCTCTGGGTATATTTTGTTCATCAGCTTATTTTGTTCGTTATATTCCACAAATAAGTGAGATCATGTGATATTTGTCTTTCTCTGATTGGCTTATTTCACTTAGCATAATACTCTCCAGTTCCCTCCATGTCGTCTCAAAAGATAAGAGATCTGTCTTTTTTACAGCTGCATAGTATTCCACTGTGTATATGTACCACAGCTTTTTTATCCACTCATCTACTGATGGACACTTGGGCTGTTTCCAGATCTTAGCAATTGTAAATAGTGCTGCTATGAACATAAGGGTACATATATTCTTTCTGATTGGTGTTTCAGACTTCTTAGGGTATATTCCTAGGAGTGGGATCACTGAGTAAAATGGCAGCTCAATTTTTAATTTTTTGAGGAAACACCATATTGTTTTCCATAGTGGCTGCACCAATCTGCATTCCCACAAGCAGTGTACTAGGGTCCCCTTTTCTCCACACCCTCGCCAGCACTTGTTGTTTGATGATTTGTTGATGGCAGCCATTCTGGCAGGTGTGAGGTGATACCTCATTGTCATTTTAATTTGCATCTCTCTGATGATTAGTGACACTGAGCGTATTTTCATATGTCTCTTGGCCATTTGTATGTCCTTTTTGGAGAGGTGTCTATTTAGGTCTTCTGCCCATTTTTTAATTGGATTCTTTGTCTTTTTTTGTTGAGTGGTATGAGCACTCTATATATTTTGAAAATTAACCCCTCATCTGATGTATCGTTGGCGATTATGCTCTCCCATATAGTAGGTTCCCTTTCCATTTTGATGGTTGTTTCTTTTGCTGTGTAGAAGCTTTTTAGTTTGATGTAGTCCCATGTGTTCATTTTTTCCTGTTTCTCTTGCCTTAGGTGTTGTATGGTGGTCAGTCTAGTTTCATTTTTTTGCATGTAGCTGTCCAATTTTCCCAACACAATTTATTGAAGAGGCTGTCTTTACTCCATTGTGTGCTCTTGCCACCTTTGTCAAATATTAATTGAGCATAATGTCTTGAGTCAATTTCTGGTTCTCTATTCTGTTCCATTGATCTATATGCCTGTTCTTGTGCCAGTACCAGGCTGTTTTGATTACAATGGCTTTGTAGTACAACCTGATATTCGGTACTGTGATCCCTCCTACTTTGTCCTTCTTCTTCAAGATTGCTGTGGCTATTCGGAGTCTCTTTTGGTTCCATATGAACTTTTGAAGTATTTGTTCTAGTTCTGTGAAATGTGTCGTTGGTATTTTGATGGGGATTGCATTGAATCTATAGATTGCTTTGGGTAGTATGGACATTTTAATGTTAATTCTTCCAATCCATGAACAAGGTATATGCTTCCACTTTTTTATATCTTCCTCTATTTCTTTTCTCAATGTCCTGTAGTTTTCTGCAAATAGGTCCTTTACTTCTTTGGTTAAGTTTATTCCTAGGTATCTTATTTTTTTTTGCCGCAGTGGTAAATGGGATTGTTTTTTTAGTTTCTCTTTCTGTGAGTTCATTATTGGTGTATAAAAATGCTGTTGATTTCTTGATGTTAATTTTCTATCCTGCTACGTTGCCAAATTCGTTTATTAAATCTAGTAGATTTTTGATGGAGTCTTTAGGGTTTTCTATGTACAATATCATGTCATCTGTGAATAATGACAGTTTCACTTCCTCCTTTCCAATTTGGATCCCTTTTATTTTTTCTTCATGTCTAATTGCTGTGGCTAAGACTTCCAGTACTATTTTAAATAAGAGTGTGAAAGTGGGCATCCCTGTCTTGTTCCTGTTCTTAAAGGAAATGCTTTTAGTTTTTGCCCATTGAGTATGATGTTGGCTGTAGGTTTTTCATATATGGACTTTATTATGTCAAGATGTGATCCCTCTATTCCCACATTGCTGAGCATTTTTATCAGAAATGGGCGCTGGATTTTGTCAAATGCTTTTTCAGTGTCTATTAATATGATCACGTGGTTTTTATCTTTCATTTTGTTTATGTGGTATAACACATTATTGATTTGTGAATATTGTACCAGCCTTGCATCCCTGGGATGAAACCTACTTGGTCATGGTAAATAATTCTTTAATGTATTGCTGGATCTGATTTGCTAATATTTTGTTAAGGATTTTGGCATCTATGTTCATCAGGGATATTGGCCTGTAGTTTTCTTTCTTTGTAGTGTCTTTATCTGGTTTTGGAATTAGAATTATGTTGGCCTCATAAAACGAGTTTGGAAGTTTTCCTTCGTCTTGAATTTTTTGGAATAGTTTGAGGAGAATGGGTGTTAGTTCTTCCTTGAATGTTCGGTAAAACTCCCCTGTGAAGCTGTCTGGGCCTGGGCATTTGTTTGCTGGGAGAGTCTTGATTACATCTTCAATTTCCTTAGTTGTTATTGGTCTGTTCAAGTTTTCTATCTCTTCCCAGTTCAGTTTTGGGAGACTATGTGTTTCTAGAAATTTGTCCATTTTGCCTAGATTGTCCAATTTGTTGCCATAAAATTGTTCATAGTATTGGTTAACGATCCTTTGTATTTCTGTGGTGTCAGTTGTTACTTCTCCTCTTTCATTTTTGATTTTGTGTACTTGGGTCCTCTCTCTTGGTGAGTCTAGCTAAGGGTCCATCAATCTTGTTTAATCTTTTCAAAGAACCAGCTCTTTGTTTCATTGATCTTTTGAATTTTTTTTTTTTTTTTTTTTTTTTTGTCTCTATGTCATTTATTTCTGCTCTGATCTTTACTATTTCTTTCCTTCTACTTGTTCTGGGGTTTTCTTTTTGTTTGATTTCTAGTTCTTTAAGTTGTGAGGTTAGAGAGTCAATTAGAAATTTTTCTTGTTTCTTGAGGTAGGCCTGTAGTGCTATGAACTTCCCCCTCAGGACTGCTTTCACTCTGTCCCACAAATTTTGTGTTGTTGTGTGTCATGCTTTCTTATCCAATCAGCTATTCTGTGTCTTTTGATCATAGTTCAATTCATTTACATTTAAGGTTATTATTGATATGTACTTATTTATTGCCATATTTGTTTATTGTGGTTATATTTTTTCTTCCTATTTCTTCTACTAATTACAGCAGTCCTTTTAACATTTCTTGCAGTGCTAGTTTGGTGCTAACACAGTCCCTTAGCCTTTTTTTGGTCTGGGAAGCTTTTTATTTCACCTTCTATTTTGAATGATACCCTTGCTGGATAGAGTAGTCTTGGATTCAGATCCTTGTTTTTCATGACCTTGATTACTTCATGCCATTCCCTTTTGGCCTGTAGTGTTTCTGTTGAGAAGTCAGCTGATAGCCTTATGGGGGTTCTTTTGTAGGTAAACTATTGCTTTTCTCTTGCTGCCTTTAGGATTCTCTCTTTGTCTTTAATTTTTCACATTTTAATTATTATGTGTCTTGGTGTGGGCCTGTTTGGATTCTTCTTACTTGGGCCTCTCTGTGCTTCTTGAACTTGAATGCTTTTTTCCTTCACCAAGTTTGGGAAGTTTTCTGTCACTATTTCTTCAAATATATTTTCTAACCCTTGCTCGTTTACTTCTTCTTCTGGAACTCCTATGATTCAAATGTTGTTACATTTCCAATTGTCCCACAGTTCTCTTAACCTGTCTTCCTGCTTTTTAATTGTTTTTCTTTTTGGTTTTCTGATTGGATGATTTCTTCTACCCTGTCTTCTAATTCACTGATCTAGTCCTCAGCTTCCTCTACTCTGCTGGTTATTCCTTCCAATGTGTTCTTTGTTTCGGCTATGTCATTCTTCATTTCCAATTGGTTGGTTTTCAATGTTTCTATATCTTTACTCATGGTGCTGAGCTCTTTACTCATGCTGTTGAGCTTCCTCATTATCATCAGTCTGAACTCTACCTCTGATAACTTGCTTAACTGCATTTCATTTATCTCAGCTTCAGTAGAGTTCTCTTGTTCTTTCATTTGAGATTTGTTTCTTTGTTTTACCATTTCGGCTATCTCAGTGGGTTTTGGAGCCTGCCAAATTTTCCCTGTGGGTGTTGGTGTTCTGCTGTTTGTGGCTTCCTCTACTGGGTTTGGATGAGTGTGGGAGGACCCACGTTAAGCACCACTGTCAAGTCTTACTTCCCTGGGTAGATTTACAAGCCCAGGAAAGGTTCAGTTATCCTCTAGCTTTTCTCCTGGAGGCTATTAGTCTCAGTTACTTGATAAGCCTTGGGTTGTAGCCCTCAGCTGAATGAAAAAATCCCTCAGGTGTTCAGGGTAAGAAGAATTCCAGAGGGTGGGGCAGATGCTGGCTGTTAATGAGCCTCAATTTACATTTCTCTGGCCCAGTTGTGTGGAGTTAAATTTCTGAGGGAGGGGCTGTTGCTTCTCCCCAGAGCTCTGGGAAGGGGCTCTTTGAGTAAGATGTCTACTGTCCTGTGAGGGAGATTCAGCACAAAACTCCCAATGCCCTCCCAGCTCTCTAAGCTCCCAAGTGTCCACACAGTTAAGGGCAGTCCGCCCTCCCTCTGCTGGAGCCCAAGGTGAGTGGCTGTAGCTAATTTAGTGCTCTGTCCCAGCCCTCTGAGCTGTGGAGCCAGCTTGGGATTTTAACCCTGCGGGAGCTGCTCACAGCTAAAACAGCTGCTGTCCGTGGGCTCCCAGCCTGCCCTCTCGTGCCTCCGCAAATCCTACCAGGCTCGATTCAGTGTTTTTTCCCTGTCCCTCATTATATGGGTCCTCTCCAGCTGCTTTTCTGTTGCTTTTTCCTGATGATTTGTCTTTATGTAATTCCAGTTTTGTCCTGGGAGATGGTCTGTGGACCTTCCATTCACTCCACCGCCATTTTGGAAAATCGGGATAAAGGCTGTATACAAGAACATCTAATGCAAACATTGCACTCAATGGAGAAACTTTAGATACATTATCTTGAAGGTCAGATACGAGTCAAGGATGCCTACTATGGCAGCTGCTATTTAAGATAGGACAACTTTAGAATAGAGGCAGGACCTTCTTGCACATGATAGTTGTTGATTTTCAGAAATTTGCTCCATTTTTTTCTATTTCTTGAAATATTATTATTCAAATATTGGCAATCAATTCCATTTCTATTTATTTTCCATCTCTCTTAGATTTTTTTGTTTTCAATTTTATTTTTTAAAATGTTTTCCTACCACATCTGGCCTGTGTGGCTCACTCGTTGAACGTTGACCCATGCACCAAGAGGTCACCAGTTTGATTCCTGGTTGGGGCACATGCCTAGGTTGTGGGCCTGAACCCCGTGGGGGGCACTCAGGAGGCGGCCAATCAATGTTCTCTCTTATCAATGTTTCTACCTCTCTCTCCCTTCCTATCTCTCTCTAAAATCAATAAAAAAAATTTTTTAAAAATGTGTTATGTTTTAAATAAATAAATAAATAAATAAATAAATAAATAAATAAATAAATGTTTTCCTACCTCCCCTCAGTGACTTTTGGAAGGAATCTGATTCTTACACCCACTAAATCATTCTTCCTTTGTATTCATTTGGATCATTTTCCCCAATAGGTTTGTTTTATATCTTTCTTTAACTATTACATTTTTTATTCCTCAAATTAGTACTTGGAATTTTGTAGCTCATTTGAATTTCATATTACCAATATTTGTTCTTTGAGTATATATGTTTATGCATATTTTAAATTCTTATCCTTTCTATAGTTCTATTTTATATATAATGAATGTTGTCTTTCTTTTATACTAGTTATACCCATCTAGTTATTTTGGTCTGTGTGTTCATGTTCCCTGAAAATCACTATTTAGTCAAGGTGTTTTGAACAGATGGTTAGGAACCTAGATCCAAGTAGGTGTCCCTCCTGGTGAGTTTAAGAAGGGAAGTTGGCCCGGCTGGTGTAGCTCAGTGGATTGAGTATCATCCCATGGACTGAGAGGTCCCAGTTTGATTCCCGGTCAGCGCACCTGCTCAGGATGCAGGCTTCATCCCTACTAGAGGATGTGCAGGAGGCAGCTGATTGATGTTTCTCTCTCACATTGATATTTCTCTCTTTCTCACTAAAATAATCAATAAAAACATATTAAAAACAACAACAACAAAGAAGGGAAATTGTCTCTCTCTATTTTCTCCAAACACCTCCTATAAGGGACTCTCCTTTGAGAAGAGAAGCACTGGGAGAAGACCACCTGTTCAAAGTGCAGTATTAGGCCCTGTAGATAGAGGGGGCAGGGCAGGAGTGAATGCCCAAGGACAGCTGGTTAGAAAGGGCCTATTTCATCCTCCTCCTCTCCAACATGGCTCCTCTATGTCCTCACCGTGGCTCTGCTGAGTTACTTCAAGAATTGACAAGCCTCTTCCAGCTGCTGTGGATGAGTTGTAACCATCAGAAGACCCCCTAACTTCCTAGAGAAGGGAAAACCTAAGAGTATCAACACAGGGGGAAGAGGAGGGGTTTGCATAGTCATCCTTGATAAGGGTCCTACAGAGACTCAGGAATGGGTCCCAACCAAAAGACCAGTTTCTTATGTGTAAAAGATTAGAAAGTTAATAGCTTAGAAATCATTACTCTGTGGTTACTCTTTGCTGTTAGACTTTGGCCAAGTCATTTACCTCTCTGAGTCACAGTCTCCTCATCTGGCACATGGAGATAAGAATAACCCCTCCCGCAGCACCACAGGTGGGTTTGCAGGTGAGGCTGGGTGAGAGGGTGTTCGTAAGGTGTCCAGCACAATACAGGCAGCCCTCCATTCCCTTGATGGCTATGCTCCCAGATCTTGTCTTTGCTTCTTTGACTTCACTTGGCAGATTGAATGATGTGGCTACTTGTTGACAGCTCCAAAGTTGTCATCATGATGTAGCACATCCAAGTCCTTGGAATAAGTGCCACCGTCCATGGGTGTGTATCTCGTCCTTACCTGCTCTCAGGGATCTGAGGCCAAGTGGGTACAGGTTCAGTCTGGGTTCTTCGCTGGAGGCCCACACTGCTTATACACACCACCCCATGTCTCAGCAGGCCCTTGACAGAAAGCGTTTGTCTGGTATTAATTACTGGGACTCTTGGCTGAAAGATCTTATCCATTCACCTCTTCTCCCTAGGTGTGTGTGTGTGTGTGTGTGTGTGTGTGTGTGTGTGTGTGTGGCATAGTGGGGGGGGGGTAATTGGGGAGAAGGATCAAGCAAAATTCACCAGGCACCTCCTATGGTGCTGCAAATGAAACAACCCCCGGAGGCAATTATAACAGCACTGCAGGGATCTGTGTGCCAACCTGGATGTGCTCTGGAAGATGCTGGGCCACTTAACAACTGAAGATCACATGCAAGAGAACCCTAAGGAAACTGCTGCGTGCTTATGCAGAAGTTACTGCAAAGAGCAAAAATCACAACACTCCCTCCTCCTCCTTCTCCTCTTCTTCTTCTTGTTCAAATAAATGAGTTGCTGCTAATGCAACATAAAATAATGAAAAGAGAACAGATTTTGGAGTCAGAAGTCCTGGGTTTGAATTCTGATACTATCACTGGATAACTGTGAGCCCTTGGATAAGTCATGCAATCATCCTAAAGCTCACTGTCTTTACTTAGAAAGTGTGACAATAATAATTTATATGCCATAGAGTGATTTAGATAAGTGAAATGCACTATGAAATAAAATTGAAACTGGACGGTGAATGTAAATGAATGTTGGAGACTACACAGAACTTTGCAGACAGATGTTGGCTGTCACCAGAGTCACTGGCTTAGTCCTCAGCAGGGTGTGAGCTTTAGTAACCGGATTCGTTTGATGGCAATTGTGTTGGGGTGACAACTGAACTCTGGATTGTTGAATGTATTCTTTAGTTTCCAGAACGTATGTATCTTCTCTTTAATGCATAAAACAGAATACTTTAAAATTTTTTTCCTTTATAGATTTTAGAGAGAGAGGAAGGGAGAGAGAGAGAGAGATAGAAACATTGATGAGAGAGAACATCGATTGGCCACCTCCTGCATGCTCCCCACTGGGGATCAGGCCCACAACCTGGGCATGTGCCCTGACCGGGAATGGATCTGGCGACCTCTAAGTGCATGGGTTGATGCTCAACCACTGAGCCACACCAGCTGGGCAGAACTAATACTTTTTGAGAGACAATTGTATATGAGGCACGTGAAACCCTCCACTACAGTTGTGCATGAAAGGTGTTGAATTCAACCTCCAATAAGACCCCCTAGGACCCTGTCTTCTGCTGTTGGCTCCTTGTGTAGCCCCCTCCCACACTGTGCCAGCATCAACCTCTGTGACCAGTAGAACATGTCCGAAGAGGTGGTATGTCACTTCCAAATTAGATTACAAAAGACCCTGTGGCTTCTGTCTTGAGTGCAATCTCGTTGTCGCTCTCACATCTTGTACTTTGTGGAAACCAACTGCCACAATGTGAGAGACTCATGGGGAAGGAACTGAGACCCCGTCCAACAACCTGTGAGTAAACATGGAAGTGGGTCTTCCAGCCCCAGTCAAGCCTTCAGATGACTGCAGCCTTAGTGAACAACTTGATTGCAGCCACATGAGAGACCTTGAACTAGAACCACCTAGCTAAGTTACTCCGAGATTCCTGACGCTCAGAAACTGTGTGAGATAATAAATGTTTGCTGTCTTTAGCTACCAAGTTTTGAGTTACTTTGTTAAGCAACAATGGATAACTAGTATAGGAGGTATGATTATTCCTCTTTGAAACACGAGAAAACTATGAATTAGAGAGGCTACATATTTTTCCCCAAGGTCATATAGTCAAAAATACTGGATTTTAACTAGGTTTTTGTTTTGTTTTTTCTGTCTTTTAAAAATAATTAATTTTGTATTACAGATGTCTTTCCTTTTCCCCCATTCACACCCTCCCCCCCTACCTTCATCTATGCATATACGTTCTTTGGTTTATCTCTTCCCACCCCCCTCCACGCCCCTTCCCTCTGAGGTTTGTCAGTCTGTTCCCTACTTCCATATTTCTGGATCTGTTTTGTTCATTATATTCCACAAATACGTGAGATCATGTGGTACTTGTCTTTCTCTGATTGGCTTATTTCACTCAGCGTAATACTCTGCAGGTCCCTCCGTGTCGTCTCTTTTACTTTAAAGCAGCATGATCTTACCATGGAATACGCTGGCTTCCCGTGATGGAAGTGCACCATTATCCTGAACAGGGAAAAAAGAACCTTAACATTTCAGCTTTTCAAGGGAGACACATTCTTTTCATACATAATTTTTATGATTACTCTAACTGATGCCTCAAAGAATTATTTTGAGTGATGAGTACCCCAAACTGAATGTAAAACAGACTTGGTCGGGAGGAAGGGAAAAGTTAATTCCTTTTTACACAAATGTCTTGTAACCCACTGAATGCCACCTTGTGGGGATACAATTGAATCTAACCGGCATGTGTCCTGTTCCATTGTGCTCTCTGTCTGCTGTTGAAAACAGTTCAATAATTACAACTCGTAAGAAAATGTAGAATAGTAATTGAGAGCTCTGGAATCTGGCAGAATTTGGTAAAAATCTACCACTTTGCATTTGTGTGACCTTGGACAAATGACCCATTGCTTACTATGCAAAGGACTGTACTAAATTCTTCACATTTATCTTCTCTTCCAGCACTAAGCTCTTTATATGCATTATCATGCTTACCAAGTTCTAAACCCTTTACATGAATTATCCCACTTAATCCTCACAACAATCCTGTCAATAAGTATTATTACCACAATTTGATAGATTAGCACCTGTCTCATTGGATTGCTCAGAGAATTAAAATATAGAATCCACATAATGAGCTTGACCCAGCATGGGCTCATGGTACGTGCTGACTGAATGACTGTGACTTAGTGTGGGTTACTCCCAAGCAGACCCTGAGTCAAGCTTATATGCAGCTGATAAGCTTATAAGTAGCTGATCTAAGAAAGGGTGCAAGAGGCTGTGAGAGAGTAACTCAGTGAAATGACGTAGAGAAGGGAAGAAGACAATAGAGTGTATTCATCAGTAGGTTACCTCTGTGGGAAGCTGGGCTCAATTCCACTGGGGAGTCCTTGAGATTGTCCCAATAACGCTACAATGATTGGTTAATTATCTACCAACACTTAATGCCTCATTGATTGAGGTTAACTTTGCAAAGCTTCCGGCCTGCCCTTGGTGTGGGTCAAACATGCTCTGTGGTCAAAGAACATCTTCAAGCAGAGGCATAGGAAACTCCTCAATGGGGACATGCCTGCAGATGACTCAGAGGTAGGTCCAGACAACATCTGTTACAAGTAACTATTATTAATATTTCTGTACTTATAAGTTAATAATATCACGGAAGGATTAATATTGTGATAGAATTATGGTATATCTTGTCTTGGAACACAATGAGGGTCACTTTCCATAAGAAAATTAGGACAAGCTTCTTGGATGTGGGGTCAACGGGACATGAATAAAGGTTTGGGGGATAAAATATAACAGAGAAGAGTTTTAGGCAGAGAGAACCTTGTATGAGAAATCTAATCAAGGGTCAAGAAAAAGGACAGCTTATTCTAGAAAATGAAAGAAATGTGGTTGTCTAAATTTTCAGTTGAAAGAAAAGACCCTTGAGAGTTAAGTCTGGAAAAGTCAGACTACCCAAGTCAAATCATGCAGGCCTAGCAGGCTATATTGAGGAATTTGGGCTTTATCCGGCGAGCAATGGGAAATCCTTAAAGGATATCCAACAGATGCATGTTTTGACATTTTATTCAAGTCCCTGTAAGGAAAATGAACTTGGAAAAGGAAGAAATTTGGAAGCAAAGGGGCAGATTAGAGAAGCATTTGCAGTAGCTTAGATGAGAGGTATCACGGACTAGGTAAAAATAGATATAACGAAGGCTTAATAGTGAACATCCAGATCTCACAAAGCTTTTGTGGGCCAGGAATCCAGCATATCTGGAGGTTCTGGCTCAGGATTTTTCATGAGGTTGCAGTCAGGAAGCTCACAAGGACTGCAGTCATCCGAAGGCTTGATTGGGGCTGGAGGATCTGCTTCCATCACTCACGTGGATGTTGGCAAGAGATCTGTTTCCTGCCATGTGGACTTCTCCACAGGGCTGCTTGATGCCTTCATGACATAGCATCTGACTTCCTTCAGAGTGAGTGATCAGAGAGAGAGAGAGAGAGAGAGAGAGCGCTATACCTTTTATGACCTAGTCTCAAAAGCTACACTCCATCATTTCTGAAGTATCCTATTGGTCACTCAGGCCAGCCCTACCCTTAGAGGCTGGCTGTGACAGTCTAACCTCAGCCCCCAGCGGTTCATATCCATCCCACATGCAAAACATACCCTTTCCCAAGGCTCCCCAAAGTCTCAATCTACTATAGTACAATATGAGAGTGAAGTCCAGAATCTCATTATCTAAATGAGGTTTAATGCAGAGAGAAGTCTTCTTGGGTACACTTCCTTAAGGATAGCTCCTTGAGTGTAGGTCCTCTTGACCTGAACTCCTGTGAACTAAAGAGAAAAATGATCTGCCCCGCACACAATGGTAGGACAGGCATAAAATAACTGCTGTAGACACTCCTATTCCGAAAAGGTCACCAGAGCAAGTCTGAAATCTAGCCAGGAAAATGTTGGAATTTCCTCGATTAATACTCAGTCTTGTTCATGCTGAGGAATGGTTCTTGACTCTCATGGTTCTTGAATCTGCCCTGTGTTGCCATGCATTGGACATGTAGCCCAAACAAAAAAATAAATGTATGTCACTGAGACTTTAAGGGTTATTTTTAGTGCAGCATGACCTAGCCCATCCTGACAGGTAGAGTTATCATGGGGGGAAAGGCATTTAAAGTGAAGGTGGAGAAGCCTGCAATGGAAACCGAGAAGTGGCCAGGAAATAAAAGAAAAACCAACAAACTTCAGGGTTAAAGAAGACAGTCTTGCAAGAAGTGGGAATTCATCAACAGTAATCAACCAAAACCTTTCAGAGGTCAAATTATAAATGCCTCGGGAGTGGTTTGTTTTTTTAGGTTCATGAAAAAGTTGGTTTGGGGAAACCATGGGAAGGAATGATTTCAGTGGAATGAAAAGATCAGAAGTCAGATGATAATGGTTTGAGGAGTCAGTAGGAGTAGAAAATTAGAAGCACTACTATTGGCCTTGAAGGATAGGAGTTGAAAGGAAACATGGGTAAAGGAAACAAAGATGGAGGAGAGTGAGCATTTTTAAGCTTATAGAAAGGAACAACTAAACAACAAAAAGAGGAAACTAGAGGCAAGATGAGGTTTCCGAGAACAGGGGATGGGATCTAGAGTTAGAGAGGAGGGACATTTAAACATCTTAACAGGAGAGGGGGAGAGGATGGGCCATTTCTCCCGGAAATGTCTGGGGTAGAACAGGAAGGCTGGGGAGGAAGCTGCATTCAGGTTACACAGAGGTTCTCTGTGGTTGGAGGGTTGGCTGCCCTGAGGCCAAGGGAGGAAGCTGTGGGTGGAGAATGGGTCAGTAGGAGAAGTTACGGAGGGCTCACAATCAAACGGCGTAGAGTGATACGTTCAGACTGTGTATATTAGAGATTTCTTTAGGGATTTTAAGCAGCATGATGAGACTTTCTTTGCAGATATTGGTGATTGGTTACCTATGAGAGTGAGGGAGAGGAAGACACTGGCATGCTAGTCACCTTGGAAGGCTGCCGGATGTTGCTGTTATTGACCTACATAAGGACCACCATGGCAGAAACAGGATTAGACATTCATTTTGGAAACCCTGGAACACATTCAGAATTGCTGCTGAGCCGGGAAAACTGCGTTCCATTTCACTGATGAAAAGTGGGGCCAGCAGTTCTGGGTTCCACAGCCAGGAGGGGCTGTCAGAGGGCCCATGGCCACATCTAACACTGAGCACCCGGTGGCTTTTCTCTTCAATGAACCGGACATGAGCTTGAAAGGAAACTTTTCCTGCATCGAGCTGGTGCCCAAGAGAACCAAGGGACCAATGAAATGCAGGGGAGATGATGAATGTATAAAGACAGACTCACTGAATATCAGAATTGGAAGTCATCTCACAGCTGATCCAGCCCTGGCAGTGCCCAGGTGGATGATCTTGGGTGCATCACTTGCTACCTGACCCTCAAATTCCTGAGGTATAATGGTGATGGGAATGCCTATCTTAAAAGGTTGCTGCAATGACTAGTGGCTTTTTTCTCCTTCATTATTTATATCGTGTGTACAAGGCCACAGGCATTTTTCTAAGCATTTTATAAATGTTAACTAATTAAACCCTCATAACTGTTGTGTGGGGTAGGACTATTATATCTGTATTTTTAAAATGATAAATGTGAGGCCCAGAGAGGAGAAGGGGCTTGGCCAACGCCACCGAGTGTTTCAGAAGCAGAGCCAGGACGAGCACCCAGGCCCCCCGGCCCTGGGAACTGTGCTTTCCACATTTCAGCTGGGTACACGCAGGCATTTCCCAGCTGCATCGTCATGTACCTGTGCGTGGCTTGTTTCCGGGATGTGACTGGTGCCTGTGAAATGCTGGGAACACTGTGACGTTAAGATGTCACAGAAGTTTCCATTGGTATTTCGGGAACACGCTCTCCCCGCTCCCCAGGGCCAGGTGAGTGCTGACGCTGTAGCTCCGCTCCGCGGCGAGATGGACAGCGGGCTCCGCAGCAGCTGGGTGGGGAGGGTGGGCTTGGCTGGGCTGTGGGACCCCGTGTCCTGGGGGAACCACCACCTGAGGTCTACCCTTTCTGATCTTCCTAATCTTAATAGGACCCAGGTTACCTGTTTCTGACTTGTTTCTCTTATTTTTCATTCACTTATTCATTCATTCGTTTCTGAGAAGGTTCCCAGCTTCAGGGAGTCTCGGCAGAACTGGAAGTGCCCAGCATTCTCCCGCTTCCATGTTAGAGAGTAGACAGAAGGGTGTGGGCGCCCCTTTTGTCCCCTGCAGAAACGAACAGTTCCCTCAGCCGTTAGGTATAAACAGGAAGACTGGCGGAATCACTGGGTAGAAACACTCAGTATCCCAGTCATTGAGTCAACTAAGCACCTGTGGCCAGGGTTGTTAAGAACCTCAAACCCCATCGGGTCCAAGTGCCCCTTTGGTGCGTGGGGTGTCTCCCCCTCTGTGGGATGGACACGAGCATGCAACCCGCTCGACACCCCAGAAACCAGCAGCTCAGTGCCCTGAGGGTCAAATCCCCGTCCAGAACTTTCTGAACACTAGAAGCTCTCCATCGCTCTGAGCTCGGAGATCCCTTTCTGGAACTCCTACCTACTGGGCCTGGTCCCAAGCCACCAAGAGAGTGACTCTCTAGGGTCCCTCACCGGTGTCCTGGACAATGGAGTCCCAGCTCTTCCCTTCTCACCAAGATCTCTCCTGCTGTTTCCTTGTGTAAAATGGAAATAGCTGTCTTCCCTTTCACCGGCAAAGTCCTTTCTTCCCCAAACTTCAAATAAGTACTTCCATGATTTCAAAGCTTTTCATATTCTAAATGACCTAATTGTTTTATCGAAAGAGAAAAGAATGGAGCCACCCAAAGCCTTCCACATGCAGATGTTCGGGGAACACCTGGTACCTGGGAAGGATTAAGCCGGGTCCTGGTCACAGGAGGAAATGATTTGGATAATCACGGCTGGTGCTGGACACCATCATTCTGCTGTTCTGTGCGGACCCAGGAACCAGCCCGTGTCTCAGATCAAAGGAGCAGTCTGGGCGCAGGGGAGCTGGTGGGGGATCGCTGGAAGGGCAGCCGCAGAGTGACAGGGGTTGGGCAGGAAAGCCGGTTTCCCGAGAAGGACTGGCTACGAAATTTGTGGGGCCCGGTGCAAAAGGAAAATAAATGTGAAGTCTCCTGCGAAAATTATTGAGAATTCTACGATGGCGGCAGCATAGCATGACCCAGACACAGGCCCTGGGCAACGGGGTAAGAGCCACACCAAGCCTCCGGCCCGATGGGCGGTCCCGTCTGTTCTGCTCAGGGAGCTCCAGACTGTGTAGGCTGCAGAGGAGAAGGCCCTCTCCTCAAACTCTTCCCCGATGCTCTGTGGAAAGGTAATGGGATCAGGTCTCCCAGCTGCCTCTGCTGTGCTTTTCTTATTCCACTGGCATCCTTTTCTCATCCAAAGGCAGGAAGGCACTGACTTACACAGAGGAGAAGGAACTCACTTGTCACTTGCCGCAATGTCTAAAAGGAGGTAGTGGACATAGCAGGGGGAGGACAGCAGGTGCCACCAGTCCCAAGGCCCCCCACACTAGCCATGGATAGGACACCACCCAGGTCTCTGAGCCACCTTTCCCTTGTCGCTAGGGCAGGGATCCTAGAGCGGGGTTGTCTTTATATGACAGCCAGTGTTCGATAAAAATAAGACATGCAAAGTGTTTTGCACGGGGCCTGGCACGTGCAAAAAGAGCATTGCACCCACATTTTGTTGGGATAAAAATACGGAAGAGGGAGATGAAGGGAGAAAGGAGGCGAGGTGGAGAAGGGTCGGGAAAGGAACGATGTTCTGTGCTTCTGCCTTGAATGTCCTTCTGAAACTGCTTGTCCCCGCCTCTGGGCCCTCCTCTGTCACAGACCCCGTATGGGAACTGGGTGTCAGCTTTCTTTCCTGCCACTGGACCCAGCGCTCTTGGCGGACACCCTCCGTGCTCTGCCCAACTCTGTGTCCCCAGGGACTAGCCCGGCACTTGTCCAGAGGAAAAGTTCTGTTCACACTTCGTGAACGAAGGAGGGAAGAAGATGGGAGAAGGAGAGAAAGAAATTGAGTGACTGCAGGTGGGGAAGCCCTGCCCGTGCCGGGCCTGCTGGACAACTGGTTCGCTGTGGAGTTGCTCTTACTGGGACCAGCCTTCCAGCACCCGTGGCTCGCTCAGTTTCACCAGACATCCTCACTATGTCTCCCCAAGCCTCAGCGTGTAGCCCCAGCTGAGCCGAAGGTCTTCCGTAGAGAGATGCAAAAGGCGGAACCTGGTGGGAGGGGTGAGAAAATCAGAAGAGAAACTGAAGGGGAGGACCGGACCGGAGATGCTCCCCCTTCCTGCCCCTTGCCTCCCCAGCATCCAGCCGACCACAGCCATGGGCCCAGGCAGAGTGGGGGGCTCAGGGGATTCCCCGTCCTGAGCAAGCCTGGGCAGGGGACAGGGAGAGGAGGAGAGGAGGAGGGGCAGAGCTGGGAGAGAACGCTGAAGGGACAAAGGTGGAGGTGGGACCTCAGGGCGACTGGGCAACTGCTGACCTGTCCTTGGAGGGGAGAGTGGAGGCTGGGATGTGAGGCTGGAGATGCCGAGGTGGATGGCAACTCCCCCTTGACTCTTAGGAAGACATGGACACAGCTGCTGAGGGCGAGGCGGGAGCCGTGATCAGGACCCCAGCTGTCGTCTTGACAGTGGATGGTCACACCAGGCCCCTCAGGCCATGCAGACGGAGATTCTTGGGCGCCTAAAATGCCCCACCAGCAGGGAGGGGGCTTGCACACTTATGACCTGGTGGTTCCAACAGCTACACTCCTCACCTCCACTGGGTCCTCTTCACTGCTTCCCCAGACTCACGCCTGCTCATGTCCTCACGTCCCTTCACGGACACGACTGGCATCCCAGCCGGAAACGCCAGACTTTCCCTGCGCCCACGCCTGTGTCAGCCCCCACGGACAAGCCTCTACTCTCAGTGCTGCTTTTCCACCCCAGGCACTGCCCCACTCAGGCCACCATCATCCTGCACTTGGAGCATCACACCTTCTTCTCTCTCTCTTTTTTTTTTTTTTTTTTGCTTGGCCAGTCTTCTGGGCTACATCAAATGACTTACCTACAATACCGCCCTGGTCACGTTTCTCCCTGGTTAAACACGCCATACCTCCTTTGGTGTTTACGGAAACAAACCGGTGGCCTGACTTTTAAGGCGCTGCGTGATCTGTTCCCAGCCTACTTCTTTCCCACTCTGTCCACATAGCCCAAGCATCAGTCACCTGCCAAACATCCCCGGCCTCTCCACCTCCATGCCTTTGCTCAGGCCGTGCGCTCTGGGCGAGTGCGTTCTGCTCCACGCCTGCCTGAGCGTTCTCTCCGTGTCCCGGGGGAGAAGCCCAGCCACACGGCTCCGTCCTCACTCACGCCTCTGGCCGAGTTCCTCGGCTCAGAGCCTGCTCCTCGGAGCTGGTCTGGAGCACCGACCGCCTTACATGCTAATTGGTGGTCCGTACCTGTCATGTCCCCTCCCTGGAGTCTGAGAGCCCCTAAAAAGCGAGGACTGCTCATTCATCTCACAACAGACAGCCCCGAATGGTTGCGGATCCAAACTGCATTGCAATAGGTCAGGCACCTGACGCTGGCCACCACCGGGGCGTCGTTGCCTAATTAAAACACTCCAGAGACACTCTGTTTCTCCTTGCATCAAATCCGCCCCGGCAGATCCTCTGGGGGCAGAGACAATATTAGCATGGATAAGTACATCACTGTAAGTGACACATCCAAGACTCGTAATTAGGAGATAAACATCTGGAACACATGCATCTCGGCAGTTGCAGTCTGTACAGAGGGCCCGCCGACAAGTCACAGAGCAGGGTTTCAGGTCACACGGCTGTCTGTCAGCACGGTGATGTAACATCTGCACGCTTGTCTGAGGGAGTGTGGACGAGTGGGCAGGGAGCTCATGTGTCACCGGCTCCTCACTTAAGCCTCGGGGATGCCAGTCCCAGAAAGGTACAGCAGCTGACTCGAGAGGAGGACCAGATGGCCAACTTAGTCAAGGGCTGTCCAACCGTGGAGGGACATTAGGGGGAAATCATCACAGCTGCTGCTCACGGGATGCCAGCAGAACCCCACCTCGTCAGTCTCTTTTCTCATGCCGTTCCTGTGTCTCCTCTTTTCTGCCATCAAGCACACTCTGTCTCTGGCAGCATTTTACAAAAGCCTCTCTCGTGCACAGTCCCGTTCGAGGTGACGTGAGAGTGATGTGAGGATCGGAGAGGGGAAGCCGTGTGGGCAGAGTTACCCAACAAGTGAGTGGCCAAGATGGGATCCATAGCCAGTCCCGTCTGTTTTCCCTGATCCTTTTTCCTCTTCAGTCTGTCTGGAGTGGACTGAACAGTGACCACCTCCCAAATTATTCAGTCTGGAGTTAGGGTCTAAGGACTTCATACATGGACATCGCTGGCCCCATGCAAACGGGTCTCAGTTTACCGTTATGCAAAATGGGGATGAAATAATAGCCCTTAATTGGGACTGGGCTCACATCCTGATTGTGCCACTTAGCACTGAAGTCACTTCCCTCTCCAAGTGTCCCAAGTGCTACGCGGGGTCTGAGCCCCAGGGAGACTATGGTGTCAGCCAGAGACAACACTGGACGAGCAGACGCAAAGCCACATGCAGGGCTGTGCAGAGGTCAGCGGTTATTCTTCAACAAATCTAATGGTATTTGATTGGGGCTATTTCTTCGGCTGCCACTCTATTTTTGATAGCCCAGCATAAGCACTTAAGAGTGCGGCTCAGGAGCCAGGCCGCCCGGGTTCAATCCCAGCTCTGAGGTTTGCGAGCAGCGTGGTCTCAGGCAGGTCACCTGATCTCCACATTCCTTCGCGTCCTCATCTGCAGAGCGGGGAAGCACGGGCACCTACCTCGTGGGACTGTTTTAAGGGTTAAATGAGTTAGTGGGCATAAAGTGCTTAAATTAAGACCTGATACTAGGGGGCCTTGAATGAGTGTTGGCTTTTTAACATTTCACGTTTTTCAAAACGACTTTTTTATATTCCAATTGCTTGGCAGTTATAGGAAGTGATCCAGACCCGGCCTTGTCGTTCTTCTGCTGACATCACCTACACTTACACTGGAACCAAGAATGTGCTCCTGGAAAACGTAGGTTGGAAGCAGTCGGCCAAAGGGATTCTCTTCATTAGAATGGAAATGGGGAGGGGGCGCGGTGTAGCGATGGCTCTACCCTGAACCCGCCTCCAAGGGCAGTGTGCTTCTCGGCACCTCGCTCTCTTCAGTGAGATTCAGTGTACTGGTCTGTAAAACGGGCAGGCAGGTGCACGTGTGTGCACAGGTGTTGGCAGGTGGCAGGAGGGGTGGCGGGGTACTGTGGCTGAACAGCCGACGGTCTTGCTCTCAGCACTCAGAGGTCTGCCACGTAGCAGAAGCTGTCGATTCTCAGTGCCACCGGCCACCTCCACCATGTCGGCTGAAGCCTCTGGCAGGGACAACCACAGAGACTGTCCAGTACCAGCCAACATCAGGACAATGACCAGGCAGCGGGCTTTGGAGCCAGGCCAGGCAAGGAAGGGACAGATCTGCTCAGGTCTGCAGGGCCAGGCAAGCTGGGGACACAGCCAGGGAATGGGAGGAAAGACACTCACTCCTCAAGCCACACCAGTCCAGGAGCAAAGCGGCACTGTGGGTCAAGCCACAAAGGTCACTGGTGTCAACACCTCAGGACAGACCGAGGCTGCTGCTGGTCACACTGACACAGCCATACAAAACCCAAGTCACTCTTCCCTAAGTCTAGCCTTTCACAACCTTCCAAACAACTTCATTTTATAGCCTCACAACCCAGGAGTGCTGTTCTAGTCAGACAACAGCACTGTCCGTCCCTGGTCCTCCGAACACGCGTGCAGTGTCACAACCACACGAGGACCCGCGGTGTTGGAGGTGAGGTGTGGGTCACCTCCCACCACACTTGCTGTGTGAACTCGGATACGGCATTCAGTCTTCCAGCTTCTGTGTCCTCATCTGTCGAAGCAGGAGGGTAGATCAGTCGATCTCTAAACAGCTTCCAGCTCTTGAGTTCTACAAGTTTTGTTTTTCGTGTGAAACCTCAGTTTTGTGTCACACAAAATCGAACACTCCCTATACCTGTCTTAATAAATCCTAATGGGAAAGTCAGGTGTCCCTGACCTGAAGGAATGCACACTCACTGGACTGCTGTCTTTAGAAAGAAACTTTGGAAAACACCATTTGGCCTAAGGAACACACGTTTTGGACGTAGGGCTGGAAAAGTGTCCTGAATTTGCTCGAGATTCTGTCTGTCCATCCTTAGCCTTCTAACCGTCCTGGGGACTCCGCCACGCAGGACTCAAAGCCAGCAGGGACGTCCATCTCGTAAGCATCTCCCTGTGCCCCTGATACTCTCCATTTGGATCCTCCCAAGCTTTTGATTTCTGACGTCTGCTTCTAGTCCTCCTTGTTGCAAGGACCCACTGAGGCAGACATCCAAGGGCACCCGTCTTAGCTTCCAGGCGTGGGCACAACCCCGCGGCCGCTCAGTGTGAGACGCTCACCCAGCGCATCCTCCGGCCTCTCTCCTTCTCTCCCCGTCCCCGGAAAGGAGTTAGGGATAACCTGGGCACGATACTGCATTACGTAGCAAATGTAGGAATGGGGGCTTTCCGAGTGGAAACAGCCCCATGAGATGTTTGAACGCTGGTTGGGAAGAGTGGAGGTAGCCGCGGGGGCTCCACGCTGAGCCTGCGAGAAGGCAGCCCCCGCAGCCCCGCAGCCCGCGGTTCTCGCCTGCGGAAAGGGCAGATTTCAGCGATCGCCAGCTCCGTGCCTCCGGGGGTCATGGTGCGGTTCCTCTTAATACCACGGGGAACTCGGGGAACTCGAAACACACGGTGCGGCGTGAAGTGTGGATTCAGCCCGGCCCCAGCGCCGCGCGTTGGGAGGAAGGAGGGAAGTGGTGGGAGGGGCGAATCTGTGTGCAGGAATGACAGATGTGGTTGATCCACTTTGGATTTATCTGCCCATCTGGACTTTCAAAAGAGAAGAAAGTGGTGTGGTAACAATTTCATAGCAAAGGCCACAGGCTGCTTAATCTTCAGGGATTTTTTTGAGCTAACTTCTGAAAACGTCGATTTGGCCTATTGATATCACATTAATTGGCTCTGACTAGCTGGCCCCCGGCCAGAGGAATCCCAGCACGCCGTGAGCTGCGGCTGTCAATCCGCCCTCTGGTGCTCTGCGGCGCCGCGTGGCTGGTGGCTCCTGCCACGGCGCGTGGGCCCCTTCTAGGAAGCGGTTTTGGCCAGACCCGGCGTTCTGAAATGGAAGGAAAGTTGATGATGAGGGAGAAAAATTAACCCTCCATGCGCTGTATTCTCTGTCCTGGAAACTGAGCCCATTTCATTGGGAATGGGGCCAAGCTGCTGAGCCTCAGAAAAAGACAGAAGAGGGGGGTGGGGGGCGGCACGGAGGAAGGGAGAGAAAGAGAACAGAGGCGCACACAGAGAGAAAGTCAGAGAAAGAACAGAAAACAAACGAAACAGAGAAAGGGAGAGAAAAAGAAATGAAAAACCGAGAGACAGCGAGAGACACAGAGAGATTGAGAGAGACAGAGAGAGATAGAGAGAGACGTCCAGAGACAGAGACATACAGAATCAGAAAGAGAGAGACGCAGAGAGAGACCGTGGGGAAACTGAAAGATACGGAGACTGAAAAGAGAGAAAAGCGAAACAGACTGAGACAGAGAACACGCAAAGACAGCAGCTCAGAGAGACCGGGAGAGAAGGAGCAATAGAGAGACGCAGGGGTGAGATGCGTCTTCAGAGAGACAGAGGTGGGTGGGGAAGAGACTCGTCCTGCCACGTGAGTAAACATGGACCCACTGGGAACTGGCCAGAGCGCAGGCATAAGGGAGAGAGGATGACAGCAAGGGGCCCGACAAGTTGAGAAAGAGATGACGGGTGAAGGAAACTTCAGCAGTGTCAGCCCCAGAGCAACCCAGGGGGGCCTAGGAGCAGCTTGGCCCTGGGGCTGCCCACCCTAGAGCCCCCCGCTGCTGCCCCTGGCGCCAGCTCTGTGGGCCCGCACGCAGGCCTCAGTGCAGCTCAGATCCCAGGGCTGCGGAACAGGTTAGTGTTTGGTGATGGGACAATGACTGGATCGTGAACTTCTGAAAACAAAACAGGAGAACAAAGCAGGGAGGAAGAAACCCGCAGTCATCGTTCGGAGCCCTGATTTTCTGCGTGCAGCTGCTAAGCAGTTTCCCCCTGGGTGTGGTCCTCGTGGTCCTGAGCAGCACGAGGACTGCGGGGACGCAGGTGTCAGGGAGGTGTGCTGTGTGGTCTCCGAGGTCTCGAACGGATGGGCTTCTCCTTGGGGGGCCAGAAGAAGGGCAACTATCCTGAGAAGCAAAATTAAAAGGGACTGACTTCCAAGCCTTCGTAGCCCAGTTCCCTCCCAACCACCCACCACACGGCAGGGAAAACATGGTGACCCTTCAGTATCTCAGGGATGTACCATCATCTAAGTCAGGAAACTGGGTCACATGGGCTTCTCCCTCCATGTCATTCAGTAGGTCCCAGGAGCTGCTCCTGCCTCCACAGCCTGGTCTGCACCCTGGTGACTCCATGGCAGAACACTGCCACCCAACTCTCTCTGTGCCTCCAGCCTGGGCCATTTCCTCCGACACAAACCGAACTGTGTCACCCAATGGCAGAGGCTGCATCCACCTCATCTCTCCGGGCCAGTGCCGAGCCCAGAGAAGGTGCTCAGTCTGTGGTTGCCGAGCGAATGAGAACTCCAGCACAGAAACATTATAGACGTCTAGCATCTGGTCACTGGGCCCAGCTCCATCATGTTACAGATGAGTGAACGCAGAAACAACGTGGGGAAGATACACCAGTTCCCAGTCTGTGATCCCTCGATGTCGTAAAGGTCGCGGTCATGTATAACCCGAAGTTGTACATTGCTGTTAGGTTCTTGTCAACTCCCCTCCTCCACCTTTGATTTCCTATAGCTCAGTGGGAATGTGCCATTACTAGCCTGCATTCAGACCGGCCCAGAGATGCCAATAGCTGTGACAAGACCCCCACCCCCCACCCCCCAGCCTCAGAAAGTAACAGTTTCATTTGTTTGGGGCTGCCAATTAGGGTTGTCTTGATTGCAAGCAATAGATCTATAATCTAACTTGAGAAAATCAAACCAAGAGAAGAATTTATTGGAAGAGTATAAGTGACTTCACAGGAGTAATCAGACCAGGGAGAAACCAAGATTCAGGGCTGATCTAGTCTGCAGGAAGCTGTGGTCGGGATCTTGGCATCGCAGCCCCTGGGATGAGCTCGGGCTAGTTGTATTCCTCCTTGCGGAACTGGGCTCAGAGCTCCTGGGCCAGAGTCTGAGTGATTCAGACTCAGTCAGGGGTCTCCCTTTGGCCAGGAGAGGGGAGAAGCTCTGATTAAGAATCCCACTGAGACAGACACTCGGTCCCACAAAGACAGCAGCTGCCTTGAGCAATCTGAGTGATGTTAAGAAAAGAGGAGGAAAGGGGCACTGGGGAGCCAACGCCCCCACTTCGGGGAGTGTGTGTCCTCCGGGGGGCGGGGAGAAAGCCTTGCTGTGTAGGCCAGTTATATTTAGGGTGGCTGTGCTTCCTTTTCACATTGTCTGTGGGAGGTGGGACATCAGAGGGCCCTAGTCTCCAGGGGAGAAAAGCGGGAGATGGCCACGAGGCTCGGAGTGGGGGAGAACACCTAGGGAGGAGCACAGGGTTGGGTGTTCATGATCCCCTGAGCCGGGGCAGCAGGGCGGCGGGGAGGATCACCCTGGCCCCAAGGCAGAAAGACAGAGAGGACCGCATGATAGGGGTCCAGCTTTCTCTTCGCTTAGATTGCCTAGAAACCCCAATTCTGTCTAGGCCAACATGCTTCCCTGCATCAAACTCATGAGAATATAGGAGGATATTTTCAAAAACTGACATTCCTGGCCATTCCATCAGATGAGCTTACCCTTTGCAACAGTTACAAGATTACCACAGCTGAGGCAGATCGGGGCGGGCAGCACCGGGTCCTCGAATGGCTCAGCGGACACCCGCCGCTCACAGATCCCCACAACCTGTTCCCAGCTCCTTCTCATGACAGAATGTGATGCAATGCCTCGGTGATTGCACTGTGCTTTCTTCCCATTTACAATATCCCGAAAACTTAGTGAAAAAAAAAATGTTCTGCGTAGAAACACAGATACCACTCCCAATTATAAGCATCACGGTTGAAACTTGGCGGATCTTCATTCTGAACACCTGGGCCGTTCCAGCTGCTTCCAGTGGCTCCAGGAATGTGCGTCTACTTCAGTACAACCCACACAATAATTAACAGGGCAATTTGCTTCTACATAAAGAATCACAGAGTGCAGCCCAAACCACATGAAAGACGTCTCTGCTCTCGCTGCAGTTGGGTTCTCCCTGGCCGGCCACAGTCTGTCCTGGGAATCGTGCCTGCTTTGTTTAGTGACTTTCGAAGGGACCAAAGTGACGGGGAAGATCCCCAGGTCCTGTTTCTTCCCTGGCCCCAGCATTCCCACGGAGCCGATCCGAAGTGAAGTTTCCCATCCGCAAATTGAAAATAAGAATACGAACTCTGCCTTTCTCAGGGCTGTGGTTCAGATCCAAATGAAGAAATGTGTGTGAAATCCCTTCCAACAATACAAAGTCTCTGTACAAATAGGCTGGTGCTTTGACTTCTGCGAACAAAGGATTTCTCCAGAAGTACACATACAGAGCAGATAGGAGCAGGACCCAAAAGCACCTTGGGAGGAGGGGGAACGATATTATTCAGAAAGTGCCAGCACAATTGTGGGTTCCCCACTTGAATGCAACCGTAAGCCAGGGGTGTGTTGGTAAATATTTAACAACCAGCTCCTCCTTGGAGGGGGAGAAAAGCCTCAGTTGTTGGGTTGACCAATTTCCATGGTGTGTATACTGCTAACCAGAGCCAATGTCAAGATATCAACATGACATCAACTGGCTAGCAAGACTCCTGGGAATTTAACAGTTCTCTCTCTCTGTCTCCAGCACACCACTACCCTAAGTCAATGCCAAGGTTGTCTCCATCACAGCAGCCTGACCTTACACCTGCTCGCCTGCTGAATTTATAGAGCCCACTGTCTGACAAAAGCAGCAACGAATGACTCTGACAGGTAACCCTCCTTGCTCTGCATGTGAGGGGGCTGCAGGAAGACCTTCTTCCCAGGGGCGTTGATGTGGGAGGGCCTTCTCCGTCCGTGAAGGGCTGTCTGAGGGACCAGGGCTCCCAGGCTGAAGGTCTGGCTGACCCATCTGATCCCCTGGACCAGGAAAGGGGAGGGTCCCTTCCCATTTGCAGGTTTCATTAAGCACTTCTTATTGCCCTGTCCCTATACTCCGGGCACTGTAGCTCAAAGGCTCAGTAAGCTTTGTCCTTCCCCCACGTAGGGGAACAATGACGATGCCATGAGAACAGTGCTCTGCGGGGAGACACACAGAGTGTTGTGGAATAAGTTCCCCCAGGCTGGGGAGATTGGGGACCACACCACAGATTTTGCATCAAAAACATGCTTGTGGCTAATGGACAGCATTTGTAGAGGTTCTAGAGTTCGGGGACACACTCTCGCCTGCCACCTTGCTTGGTGACCAGCAGCGGGGGAAGCGGGGGGGACTCACGTCCCTCCTGCTGCCTCTTTCCAGCGGGCAGAGAGACAGGCACAGCCTCAGGTCTGGGCAGAGGCTACACGAATGCGTTGTATTACGGATACTTTATCAACGGAGAGCAGAAACCTGACATTTTGAACGTTTCTATTGGTTATTGCTTCTTCCTAAAATAAACTAAAACATGCTCCAGGTTGGTGTCTAATGGGCTTTGGCAGCTTAGAGGTCTCTGGAGGTCTAACCGTGGACGGACCATGGCGTGGGAGCACATTTAGAAAAAGCCGTAAATAGGGCATTACTTTCTCAATTTCTAGAAACAACGTAGGATTTTCTGACTGCGCCAGCTTACTTTTTGCCAAGGGGTGTACACTGGAGTTCCTTCAACGCTACTTTCAGTGGCTTTTGGAGCTAAAAATATGAGACGTGTTTTGTTTTGCTTTGTTTCTCTCCCTCCCTCCCTCCCTCCCTCTCTCTCTCTCTCCCTCCCCTCTTCTCTGTTAACGCAAGATGCAAGACACAGAGATCCATCCCAAATCCTTCAGGCCCCAGGAATTCCTGCTCATTGATCTCACTGAAAAGAAGTCTCTGGTTTCTGGCATGAAAAACTGGGGTGCAGGAAAGGAGCCTTGATCCATCCCCCGCCAAGGGGAGATGCTTCCCAGGACCGTCACTGGGCCGCTCCACAGGGAAGGAGCCACTAGCCCCCAAAGCCCAGCCAGGGCAGGAGTCAAAGCAGAGGAGAAATTCTTTTTGTCATGCAAACACAGTGACGTGTCCATCGGTTTTCTGGAAATGTCAGCAAACCTGTGTAGAACAGCTTGGACAACGACCACGGACTCGGGGAGAGTAGACGTGAACAGTCCCTGCCTCAGTTGCCTCCCAGCTTTATCAGTCCAGGTCGTAGCACCTTTCAGCTGAGTCACTCGGGAGTACCAGCCCCCTGGCCTGCTTCTATGTAAACGAAACCCGGGGCCCAGCCTCCGAAACATGTCAAGAGCATTTGTGTAATTTTGTGCTCAATTTGGCGAGAGGAAAGTGAGTTTTGAAGTCTGACTCTGAGCCTCAGTTTCCTGTGGTGAAGTCTAACACCAATTTCTCCTGTGATCCCAGCGCCACTCTGGGGAGACTCCTAGGAAGTGGGCGCTCCGAAGGTGTCTGTAAACTGCAAGATGTACACAGATGGGCAGGTGGGCCTGGGCGACTCCCAGCACCGTGGGGCACCCCTGAGTAGGGGGAGGGATGAGGCTTTTGCTTTTCCTAACCTGATGGGATATGAGTACTGTCCCGATGACAGCCATGCTGTGAAGGACAAAGTCCTAAGTGCATCTGTAATATTGTCATTTATAGTAAGAAATATACATTTGGTCTCCATCCCAGTTTCATGCACAGAACTCCTAAAACACCATAAAAAGGGTCTTGTATTATGTTAATGAGATAACTTTTGAAATACTCCTAGGCCACCTGAGGAACCAACCCTGTGATTGGAGGGTTGTAATGTTCAGTCCCAGCCCTGACCTCCAGAGAACGGAGAGGGGCTGGAGACTAAGTTCAGTCACCAATGGCCAGTGAGTTCATCAGTGGTGCTGTGTAAGGAAGCCTCTGTAAACCCCAAAGGGCTGGGGTTCAGAGAGCCTCCTGGTAGGTGAATGCATGGCGGTGCTGGGAGAGTGGCGTGCTGGGGGACGAGGGGGCACAGAGGATCTGCACCCTTTCCCCATACCTGTCCCTGTGCATCTCTCCCATCTGGCGGTTCCTGACTTGTAGCCTTTCACAGTGAACTGGTAGTCTAGTAAGCAGATGTTTCTCTGAGTTTGGTGAGCCGCTCTAGCAACTTAAGCGAACCCTAGGTGGGGTCATTGAAACCTCTGATCCACGGACGGTTTGGTCAGAAACCCAGGCGATAACCTGGTCTTGCAAGTGGTACATGAAGTGGAGGGAGGACAGCCTGGCAGGACTGAGCCCTTAACTTGTGGGATCTGATGCCGAACCCAGGTAGGCAGTGTCAGAACTGAGCTGAATTGGAGGATATCCAGGCAGTGCCAGAGTTACTTCGTGTGGGGAAAACCTCACAAGTTGGCACTGGGAGCAGAAATATAGCATCTCCAGCACTTTTTACATATAGGTCATGTGGAAGAACACCAGAGGCTTGATGCTCACAGGAGATTGGAGTAGTGAGACCTATTGGGCAACTGTTCTTTAGAACTCATTCTTGTAGCACAGGCATTCAAATACTGGTCCCTGGCAAGCTCTTGGAAAGGTGGTGTTGAGTAATATGTATTGCCAGCTAGCATCGCTTGGTGTAGGCTGGAACTCCAGGCAGAGGGTCAGCAGGGTGCATGAATGCCCGGTGCAAAGGTGGTCTGGGGCAGGACACCACTGAACAAACTGTGGAATTACACTCTAGAACAGGGACCACCCCAGTGATCCTGTTTGGTGCAGGGCAAGAGGGATAGCACTCCTGTAAGCTCGGGGACAATGAGTCCATGTTTGGACAGCTGCCCAGGAAAGCTGTGGGCCAGCTCAGGGGGCCACGCTTGGAGACCCAGTGAAAAAGGATCTGTGCACAGGGCTTCTGGCTGGAGGGAGGCACTGAGACCGTCAGGGGACAGCCCTGCTTGTTTCCTCACAGATGTCCTACCTGGATTTCTACGTGAGGAAATGTGGGAAATGGAGAGAATTCCAGTTTACTGAGCTCCTACTATGTGTCAGGCTGTGTCCGTTGCTTCCCATATTTGATGTCATTTAATTCTTCCAAAAACTCCAAGAAAGAAGTATTAAATCACAGTTTAAGGATGAAGGTGTGAAGCTCAGAAAGACTGAACAACTTCCTGAAATTACTGAGGGACAGACAGGAATCCAGCCTGTGTTTCTGATTCCGAAGGCATGTTTTTTGTTGTTGTTTTCTCGGTGAAGGTGAAAAAGCCCTCACAAGCTTGGAGACCTGGTTTCTAATCATAGAGAACACTGGAATGACCTGGGGGCAGGGCATTTAAAAAGTAACCATACCCAAACCCCATCCCTAGTGGTTCTGCTTTCATGGGCCTGGGATGGGGCCCGGGCACTGGTATACCTTAAAATCTCTCCAGATGATTCTAAGAGGCAACCTGCTTATGTTGTTTTGTTGGTTACAAATCATGTTCAGAAAAGTTTCTAATTCATCTGGAGCTAGCATAAAGTCTACTTCCAAGGGGGGATTCATTCATTCATTCATGCATTCATTCATTCACTTATTCAAGACCCCTGACCTGTAGGAATTTGTCTACACTTGGAGCCTGAAGGGGCATCCAGGTGGGATCTCCACTGGGGTCCACTGGAAGACTAACTAATACTGCTTCTTTTAAACTGATCTAACAATGCTGCAATATGTATCTGAAAACCTTGTAGTCTTTAAGAATTAAGAGCACGCGTGTGCACACACACACCCCGAATCACCACTAGTGATAAGAAGTGTGGACCAAGGAAGTGGTTCCTGATTCTTCTCAAAAGGCAGGAAGGACAAAAGGCTGGGAGTTGTGAAATAATAACAAGCTTCACTGGAAATACTTACAGCAGAGTTATGCATCCCTGAGAAATCTCTCTCTGATCCTCTGTTTCTTTTTCCTCTATTCCCTTTTCTTCCCTCAGCCATTTCTAGTTTCTTATCTGCTCACATGTGGCTGACTGCCTCTTGATGATAAACAAGAGCAACACACACACAGAGACAGTGTGCAATGAGAAGGAATGAAATTCTTTTTCTCTTCACTCCATTCTCCAAGTGGATCTGGTCGTCTCCCTCCTGTTTCAACTTCCCCAGGCCCCGCTAGTGCTCATTCAAGTGCTGTGATTAGAAGGAGCCAGACTGTACCAGCTGGGCTGTGCTGGACTGTGTCACAAGCTTGAGCAAGTGACTTAGCCTTCTCGTGACTTGGTTTCAGAGAGATAATAATAGTTACTATCTCATGGGATGGTTTTGAGTTTTAGAGTTAATACATGTAAAACACTTAGGCGTGTATCTGGTACACATTAAGTGCCCAATAAATGCTGACATAATTCTGTTCTTGCTGCTACTGCTATTGCTGCTGGTATCACCAAGGGTCTGATTCTCCCCAGCTCCTTTCTCATCTTTTCCCCCCCATGCAGTTTCCATTCTGGCCACAGGGAACCTCCTTGCAATTACTAGAAACTGCCATCCGCTCCCGTGCCCCTGGGCATTGGTTCACGCTTCCATTTTGGTAAACCTCTGCATTTTCTTAGTTTCCTATTGTTATTGTGGCTGGAAAATACACACGTTTAGTATCTTACAGCCCTGGAGGTCAGAAGTCCAACATGGGGTCTCAGCTGGCTAAAGTCAAGCAAGGTGTTAGCAGGGCTGCGTTCCTGGCCCTTCCTCCGTCTTCAAAGGCAGCACCCGTGGGTCTGAGTCCTCCCATCACATCCCTCGGACCGTCCTTCCCTGTTCACATTCCTCTGACCACAGCTAGACAGGAAAGGTTCTCCATTTTTAAGAATTCATGGGACTTTTTTGGGGCCCTTTCTGGATAACCCAGGCCCGCTTTCCTACTTGGGGCCCTTAACCTTAATCACAGTGTGACACCCCTTTCCCCATGCAGTGTGACATACTCAAAGTCCCGGGATGAGGCATGGATCCTGGGATGGGGGTCTTAGTCTGCCTACTATGCCTATTAAATCCTTGCTGTCTTTCTAGGCTCATCTCGAACATTACTTCTCCTGGGCGTTTCTGATTCCTCAGGCGACCAAAGGCTTTGTGTCCCTGTACTTGGAAATGCTCCGCCTTTCAGGCCTTATCACAATACTTGGCGGTCATCGGCTTAGACCTTGCTGACCCCACAGAACTTTGAGAGCTGAGACTGGGTGTCCTTCACATTTGCATTCCCAGTGCCGGATGTGAGCCTCTGTGGTGCTCGTTAAATAAATGAAATTTCAGTCGTACGATTTAGTGCTTCTCTGCCCACGCGAATACCACCCAAAACGTAAGGCACAAAGTCTGCTTTAGTATTTTACGGCAACAACTAATAACTTCTCTGTGTCATACTTGATGTATTCGTATCCATTGTCTTCATCTCGATCACTGTCTCACAGGGAAGACAGGCAGGTCACCATTTAGCACTGGAGAAAACTGGACTGGGGAGGGGGGGGTGCCGTGCCCAGTCGTTCCTCCAGTCGTCCATCGGCAACGTGGAGAATCCAGGCCCAGCTTCAGGCCTCAGGCAGAAGACACGTCAGTTCTGTTTCTCCAGAAGAGCAGTACGATGAGGATGAGACGGGGAACCTGGGAGACACTTTCAAATCGGAACCTCTTGTGGCGAAAAGTCATTCATTCAAAGCCATTGAAAGGCGGGGCAGTAAAAATACGTAACTGGCAGAGTACATCCTTCCAATAATGACCAAGATAATGAGTCTATTTCAGACTCCCAGTGTGTTAAAAATATTTATTTCACAGTGTTATAAAGCTCAGTTATATAACAATGTGAAGTTCTCGGGGTTCGGGGTGGACAGAGGCGAAGCAGACATCAGTTCTATCCTAATGGAAATCGTCGCAGGGCCACAGGACAGCGAGAGGGTTCAAATGCACTTGCGTGTCGACAGGACAGTGTGACATCCGTGAGGAGGCGTGATGCAGTGCTGTGGAGCTCAACGGGGACGAAAGTCTAGCTGCAAGGTGCTAGAGCACGTGTCAGAGGAAGTCCATCACACACCAGCCTTCATGGAGGGATCAGAACCGATTCAAGAGGAGTGAATTTACGCATCTTTAATTGTGTAGAAATAGTTCCTTTCTGTGGCCTTCAAAAGTTTTCTCCCTCAAGCAGGCAAAAATATCAACTCAGCGACTGTGCCTGTTATCATTCATTTGCTTGTTAACCACTTTTTCTCCTAGAGAAGGCAAAGTAAAATCCTCCGTCACTGTTCATTAAATGAGCTTCCAAAGCAGTGGCCCTCAAATGCATGAGGTGTCACAAGCATTGCCAACCCGGCGGTCTAATAGCTACCTTTCCCGAACAGGTGGAGAGAGGTTCAGTGATCACCTGAGTGACATAAAACCATGTCACTGAGCCTGAAAACACCATTCTGGAAACTTATGCTGCTCACCAAATTTATAGAGTTGGCAGGTGAGGATGTGGTCTGACGCAGGAAAAGGAGGGACGCATTAGAGAATCCAGTTTCTCAGGCTGTGCTGAGCGCAGTGCTGACCATCCACAGAGCGGGAGGCGGGGGCACAGTGCTCTGCTTCCCTCCGCCTGTGCGTCACAGGGAGTGTTCCCTTTCAAGGGTCTTGGCCGTGTGTAGGTGGTCCTTCTCCACACCCTTCAAGACCCTTCTCAGGTGTCACTTGAGAAGCCTTCCTGGCAGCCTCTGTGACAGGAATTGCTTTCCCCTCAGCGTTCTCTGAGACCTTGAGCTTGTTTCAATCACATTCTTAGCTCTTTTGAATCTGCCTTCCCCACTAGACAGTTTCTCGAAGGTGCAATTGTCTTTTCATTTCTGTACCCCGATTCTAGCCATAGGGCATGACGTAAAGAGGGTGCTTAATCAATGTTTGCGCAAATAAATATTATAGTTTAACATCATCAACCCAAAGGTCTGCCCAGAACCCTGCTCTCCTCTAATGACCGTGTTTATAAACACAAGTATGCACAGACGTCCCCCACCGTGTCATGGAATCTCAGAAGCTGAAAAGTCATAATTAATGAGACACAGATATACATAGCGTTAAATACACAGGACGGCCAATCTGGAAGTCAGGGAGAGAGTACTCCCCTTTCTACTTCGTTGAGACAAACCTACTCCATGTGACCACATTTGGGTCCCATCTGTAATTTTTACCAGCATGCTTTATATTTTTATGATTCAATTATCTTTGTCATAAAAAAATATGCAATTACACAGTGACTTGTGCCTGGCGAAATCAACTGGGCTGGACTCCAGGGCTTCATTTTTTGGTTACTTTTTGGAAACTCATGCCATTCTCCCAAAGGGACTTTGTAAATGTGCAGCTTCCCAAACTTCCCTATGAAAATCGATTTCCCTCCTTTATTCCTACCAGTGCTCCTAGGGACACGGGTTCAATGCTGAGCAGCACATGGAATGGGCTTGCGAGTGTGGGAACAGCAGCAGGCACAAAGCAGCTGGGTGGAACGGGTGTGTTCTTTGACTCAATTCAAGTGTCAGACCCTCCAGAAAATAGTCCCTCACCCCCTCACCCCCAGGAGAGGTTAGGGACCTCACTGGTGACTCCTTCAGCTTCCCAGGCTTGTTATTCTCCTAAGCCTAGGATCCTGGGGCTTGGATCCCCAGTGCCAAGAACAGAGCTCAACATGAATGAATGAATGAATGAATGAATGAACGAACGAACTGAGCAAATGAATGACCAACTCTGCAAATCCTCTTGTATCACTCAAGGCTCTGCGGTAAGATGCTATAGAAACTCACTGTAGTCAACCTAGGTCAAACAGAATTTGCTAGAATGAGAGATGGTGGCTAATTGCTCAGACCTGCAATCGGGGGAGGCTCTTGAGAGACTCCAGGAGACAGGCCAGATGACTGAACAGCTCCAAGTCTTTTGGGTTAAAAGAACAACAACAACAAAAAACTCCTAGCTATTTTATTCAGTCCTTATGTGACTCTGCTGAAGATTCAAATTCCAAGGAGACTGAAGGAAACACTTCATGGGGTTTAGGAGAGGTGGGGGCATCTCGATGGATTTACCAGCGCTGCATACAATGGAGGAAAAGTAGTTCCCCAAATTAAAAAAAATGAGGGAGGGGCCCGGCTGGTGTGGCTCAGCGGTTGAGCATCAACCCATGCACCAAGAGGTCGCCAGTTTGATTCCTGGTCAGGGCACATGCCCAGGTTGTGGGCCCGATCCCCAGTGGGGGGCATGCAGGAGGCGGCCAAATGATGTTCTCTCTCATCGATGTTTCTCTCTCTCTTTCTCTCCCTTCCTCTCTCTAAAATCAATAAAGAAACATTTAAAATTTTTTTTTTTAAAAATGGGGGAGGAGATGGGGACATGCTGGGCAGGAGCAATATAGACTTTAAACACTGGGAGTCACCTGCAAGGTCAAACTTCAGGTCTTCAGATAGCATTCCTTTTCTTCCAGATTCTCTGGAGCTTAAATACATATTATTTTACCAAGCTGAAGTCTGCCTCCCAGAAGGTTCTGCCCATTTCCACCCATCTCCACATCCTGCAGAATTTTTCAGAATAAATTAACTCCTTCCTCCACAGGGCAGCTTCCCTAGCCTTGACCCTGTGCCTTTAAAACAACCTGATCCCTACCTCCCACCACATGGCTGCTCCTAGTACAACGCCTCTCGACAGGCGTCACTCACATCGCTGCGCGCCCGCACCCCTCCACTCTGGCCTTTGGGTGCTTTCTAAGGTGTGTGGCTGTCTCTCCCTGGCTTCGCCCACCCTGGGCTGGTTCATGGACTCTAGCCCACCTCTCCCAGCCCCCTGCCGTCAGGGCACCTCCTCACCGAATACGCTCATCCTCTCCTGCAGTCAAGGGTGTTGGCTTGGCCTTGAGTCAGATCTTGTTCTAATTTGACTCTACCGCTTACTCTTCCTATTTCCAGAGCAAATGCTTCAACTCTCTGAAACTCAGTTTCTTGATTCATAATATGACATAATGCATACCTTTAGCAGGCTGCTCATGGGTTGTATGGGATGACGCACTTTAGACAATTTTCATGATGCTTTGAAGCTAGGTGCTTAACAGATGGTAGCTGTTACAGTTATCCTTTTAAATATTGATTTTATCATTTATGAAATTACAAAAGTTATACTTGTATCTAGTTTTCATGAAATCAAGCCATAAAGCAATAAAAATGAAGGCAAGGGGTCAAAATAAAAAGTAAAGAATCTTTCTCTTCCTAATCTCATATCCTTTCCGGAAAGTAAGCTCTGATATGTTCTCTTCCAGAAAGTGCACAGCCCATGCCTGGCTCCTTGTCTGTAACCTTATCTTGCTTTTGCAGTTTAGAATATGACTGAGACAACTTTTCTTGTCAATATTTACATCTCTATGTCATCCCTTTTTGATGGCTGTCTAGTGTTCCACCGCATGTGCTCGCCATCATTGATTTAACCATTTCCCCTCCGATGCACATTTAAGTTTCCACTGTTTGGCACATGTGTGCATATTTCAGAAAGAGCCATTCCTAGAATGGTATTGCTACACCACAGAATTTGCACATTTTACATTTCAATGAAACTTAAATGATTTTGAAAATAAATGTTATCAATTCTATTCATATCCACACTTTATAAGAATTGCTACTTCTCCACACCCTCACCATAACTTATTAGCTTTTTGCATGTTTTGCAAACCATATGGGCTAAAAGTGGGATGAGGTAGATGGTTTTGTGTTCTTCTGGTTACTGTGAGGTTCACTATCTTTTCTTGTGTTCAGTGGCCATTTGTACTTTCTAGTTTGTGAACTGCCTTCTTATGTCATTTACCCATTATTTTGATTGGGCTACTTTTTACTTATTGAACTGTTAAAGCTCTTTACATATTATTTATGTTCATTATTTATTAATATTTTTAATATTAACATTAAAATATTAATATTATTTTCTCCCAGTATGTCTCCACCTTGTTCAGGTTAACTTTTTTTCCAATCAAAAATTAAATTAAGTGATATTTATTGTTTTTTTCTTTTTGTTTTTGTTTTTTCTGTATTATTTAAGGCTTACCTATCCCAAGAATATATTTTCTTCAATATTATTATAGTGATTTAAAAATATTTAGGTTTTTAATCCACCTGAATGTATTTTGAAATGCTGCTGTACATATTTAATGACTCGTCGGTTGCTGATTTAAAATGCCCCTTTTACTATATACTAAATTATACACTTGAGTTCATTCCTAGGTTCTCTATTCTCTTCCATTGACTTATATAGATGTTCTTGCATCCATATCAAAAACTGTATGATACAACATATATACTATATTGTATAATATTCCATGTACATTACACATTCTACATATCACATATAATCCATATATAGGCACGCACAGTCAGATTTGGGGGTACTGAGTAAGGGCTATGGGATTTCAGAGGTGAAATGCTTCCTTTGTAATTTAGGAAGTCACAGAACGAGTTCATGAGGAGGTGATATTCAAACTGTACCTTCAGGTAAGAGGTGGTCATGACTGACAGATCAAAGTGCATTCTGAGAAAAAGGAATTGCTTTATCAAAATGACAGAGACAAGAAAGCACAGGTTATGACCCTGCTCGCCACCAACCCATGAGAACAAGTGCTGTAGCTTGGTTGGAAGATGAGGAATGTCTGAAAAGGGAGATGATGGAAATAAGTTTGGGAGAGTCAGATTGGGGCAGGATCATAGAAGCCCCAAGCCCCAGCCAGGTCGGATAAACCATCTTGATTCTGGGAGCAATCAGGGGTCCTGGAAGTGTCCAGCAGTGGAAGGACCTTCCCTATGTTTTAGAAAGGTGGCGGGGAGGAGCAGACCCAGGGGAAGCCAGAGGGGAGACAGGGAGAACAGTCAAGTCACCGTGGGCAGTTTCAGACAGAAGATGAATAGGCCTAAAAAAGCGGCAAAGAAAGGGTCCAGCATTATTTTGGTCAACATTTTCTATTTTCTTCCTAATACTAATATTAAAAGGAATTGATTGGAAATTGCAAGACCCAAAGTCTTGTATTTATGCAACAAAGTAGCCAAGGCAACTTTCTCACTTTTTTGTCCCCTGAGAGACCCCCAAGGTACTTAAAGTGTTAAACTTTGTGCAGTCTGACTATGTCTGAGTGTCTTGTGACAGTTTTTTTCAGGAGAGCAGCTCTGGCAAGGTCCTCTGCCTTGTTCAGGGTTTCTCAGCCTCGGCACTGTTGACATCTCGGGCCAGACAGTTCTTTGTTGTGGGGGTGAACTCACACTCATGTTCAGCAGCACCCCTGGCCTTCATCCACTAGATGCCAGTAGCATCACCCAGCCAGGAGCATCACTCAGACATTTCCAAATGTCCCCGTGTCTCGTGAGCCCAAGTTCTCTTTCCTGGTGAATTTGTTTCGGGTCTAAGAAGTGAGAAGAGCTGAGATGGTGGACAGCACTTGGACTTGGGCGTTGACACCAAGCCAACCCCAGTACTTGGTAGCTATAGGTCTTTGAGCAAATCACATGTAAGCTCACCAAGCTTCACTCTTCTCACCAAGAAAATGAAGATAATGACAGCTACTTCACAGGGTTACTTTGGAGATTAGATGAGATGACATGTGGAGTGGAGACAAATGCAGCGCTTGGCTCGCTGCCGTTGTTCAATAAATACGTGCTGACTCATCCGCCATCCTCCTCATCGCTTCAGTGAAGTCTCTCTCAACACAAAGGGAGACTCTTACCTTGGCTGAAAAACGCTTTCAAATGCCCCCTCCCTGGCACAAGCTAAATCCCAGGCTTTGGTGTCTTGCTCCTTTTTCTTTGAGGCACATAAAGAATGTCGAGCTGATAAAGAACCCAGGTACAAATCCATCATCTGTCAACGTGGGAGAGCTGTTTCCATGTCAATGTCTGAAGGGATATTGTTGTGAGTGATGCTATAGCAACCCTAATACACCCTGCCCCGGCTGGGCTGCTGAGGCAGTTCCTTTAAGATCACAGCCTCGGAGTTTCAAGGCTGAGAATGAGAAGAGCTGAAAGCAGCGGGCCTTCATTCCTCCCGGGAAGATCCCAGGTGGTATTTTCTTCCGCAGTTATAGACGCGTGGGACCCTTTCTCCCGTTGTCTGATCCTCCTCAATCTTCTTCTCCCCTGACTCAGAGTTGATTCTTTCTCCTCAACCTCTGCCCTCTTCCCCTCACCAGCCAGAGGAAAGTTTGCTTTTTGCTTATGAATTCCATTCCCTACTCTCCTTTCCTTTTTCTCCACACCACTGACTTGTTATCCACCTCTCAGCATCTTTCTCTTAACTTCACTTTGCATATATAGTATTTACTTATTTTTTTAAAAATTACTCTCTTAGTTCAGAATTTTAAAAGCAGACACCCTGGCCAGTTTGGCCCTGGTGAGGGTCATGCGGGAGGCAACCAATCGATGTGTCCCTCTCACGTCAATGTTTCTCTCTCACTCCCTCTCCCTCCCTCCCTCCCACTCTATCTGATGATAAATAGAAAAATATCCTCAGGTGAGGATTAAAATAAATAAATAAAAGAAAAGAAAAGCAGAAGACTTGAACATTAAATTTCTTTTTACATTTTACTGACATGCACATTTTTAAGTCTTCTGGACCCCCACAGGGGAAAGATTTCTAGCACTCTGACAGTTCTCCAACATCCTCACTGCTCTCACAGGAATCTACCTGGGTTGTCGTAAGTTTTTCTTAGCAGGGTTTAGTGTGTGTGTGTGTGTGGGGGGGGGGGGATTGGAGCGAAAGCACATTTGTGGAAAGCGCTGGGTATTTAGATAGCGCTGTTGTTTCAAGAATCTCTGTAGAGCTTGGTTACTCTTAAAGAAAATAGAAATGGAATCATCAACACACACCTCAGCTGGATTTCTGCTCACAGAGGAACAATTAACACCCCCACCCCCGCCCTCCAGCACAACTACCTGTCCTGCTTCCTCATTCCCTTTGCTTCCTCTGCGACAAGCTTCCCAGGACCCTGGGTCCCTTTGCCAGTGTCGGCAGCTGCTGGTGGACGGTGGATGGTGGGCATGGAGCTGGAAACAGGGCTGCTAATCACCTTGGAGGCGGGCTCGGGAAAATCAGCTTTTGCCCCTAGTAGGCACTTGTTGTGGCATTGAAAGGAGGCCACACAGTTGCCCCACAGCTGTGGGTGGAATTTGTAACTTGAAACAACTCCCCATGATTTAATCTTTAGTACCTTGTATCACATGTATACACACCAAATGAACACAACACAGAGGATTTCAAAGAGGCCCCGGCCTTGGCTGTTTTCATTGGTTGATCAAACGCGGGTGAAAAACAAGCCAGGGCAACAGTAGAGTCGAGTTTCCTCTGGAAAGTGCCCACCAGTGTCTTGGGAAATTTAACCGGTCTGGGCCAGGCCCAGGACTTGGGCTTTTCTATGGAGACACCCCCAAACCTCCTAGGAGAAAGACCAACACACAGCCAACAGCATGAGCAGACACAGATGAACTCCATTTTGGGAACCCCAGCTGGATGTGCCCCCATCTGTGAGAGCTTCCTGACTGCTCAGAGGGAACTCACCTGCTTCCTCCTCTTTGATCTCCCAGCACTGTGGCTGCACCTTGCTTATCGCTCTGAATGTGCTCCCTCATAACGACCCCTTTCCTTATCTCTCCCAGTTCCTTGAGGGCAAAGACAAAAATTCTGTTCTTCTCCATATCTGCACAGCATCTAACACAAAGCCCAGCCCGGACAGAGACTGATAAAAAAATAATCTCAGACGGAGGGCCAAATCCCATCCACTCATTGACAAACCCGGCCCATCGGGTCAGCATTGTCTATGGCTGCCTCCCTGCTGCAGGGCAGGAGGGACGAGTCGCAGCAGAGAACATGTGACCCTCGAAACGTAAGCTCCTCACTAGGGCTCTCTACAGACAGGTTGCCACCCCTCACTGTGGCACCTCGCCAGCTGAACAGAGTCAACCGAAATGTTGTCAGAAGAACGTTAACTAGAAGTAGGGACGCCGATTCAGAGTATCGCTGAAAGGAGACAGTCCGTTCTGTCTTCCTTCACAAAGACCTTACCTTCCACGTCAAACACCTGGAACTCATTCCACCTTTTCTTTTTCCACATTAGGTTTTTGTCCTCGATTTCCACCAGGGTTTTTCTTTCTTTCTTTTTTTTTCTTTCATTCCAGCAAAGGAATAGGATTTTATCTACTAAATATTATTTTTGAAGTATATTTTATGTCATATCATAATAAATAATACAAATAACACCGAGTGAAACAAAAGCAAAATATACGAATTTATACACCGTCTGATTCCAACCGATGTTTTCAAAAAGTAATGTTCAGAGACAGAAAGGGAAAAGAGCACTACGGTGTCGGGAGTGGTTGCTTCTAGACAGCTCCGTGTGAGCGATGCTCGCCCTCTTTATACTCCGATGTACTGACAATAGCGACGGACCTGCCCCACGTGCCAAGCATCTCTGATGGACGCAGGTCTGAATTCAGCACCGGTGTGATGACACGGACACGGTCTCCAACAGGCTCTCCCACATTGCTGCACGCCGGACTCGCTCATAAACTCTACCTGTGACTCATCTGCATCATATCTGTGAAACTGCTTTGGGTGAAAAGTCGCTACGTGTGTGGAAAATATTGTCAGTTCTGTTTTTTACAATCTTGTAAAAAAAAAAAAAAATTAGGTTATTCCCCAAACCTAATTTGTGATGTTAGTTCTACTTCTCAGGTCTGTTCAAGAAGACAGAAGACAGATTCCACTTTTTCAGTTGCTTTCCATAATGAAGTGCTTTCTAGTCCAGACTTCTACCTGCTGCCAGAGGCTGAAAGAGAAAGCAGCATGTAGAGTTTGGGAGCAGTGGAGAGAGACTGAGCGGCACGGTGCCCTCCAAGGGGGGCTCCAGCTCCAGCTTTGCCACCTCCCGTGACCTCAGGGAAGTCCCTTCAGCTCTCAGAGCCTCATCCTTCATCTGCCAGATGGGAGTGCTAATAATTCACGGGGTTACAGAGAGGCTTAGAGAGAGCACTTTTCATATAAGCACCTATGTCAGTCTAGCAACCCCACTGGTGCTTGATAAATAGGCTTTTGTGGGGGAACAAAAAGGAATGGTTTTAAAACCAGTGAAAGTGCTTATTACGAAAGGAAATGCAAGGTGCTTCCAGTGGAAGAGCCCCAGGAGGAAACGATACTTCCTGCCTCTCTGACTCAGCCCAAAGCAGGAAGACTTCCTTCACATGCTCTGCGAAGTACCTTCTGCAATCCGTGCGAAAGAACGCGGGCCGATGAGTCGGGGCCCAGGCCCCGCTTCGGCCTCTGATCTGCTGTGCAGTCTGAAATGTTTGCTCGTCTGTTACAGGGAGGCTTTAGACAGGTATCTCTCTGAGGTTTTAATGTCTAGTACAGAGATGCTGTAGATCAAAAATTGTAAAAGTGTGTCATATTGACTAAATAAACCAATAAAGTTTTTTAAAAATCACCTCTAAAGAAAACAAGCAATATAGGTACAGCACTTTACAGCTTACTGTATTCTTTTGTATCCGTGATTCCCAGAACAGTCTCAGGAACTGGGAAAGGGAGTATTATAATCCATGCAACAGAGAAGGAAAACACACCCGTGATCACATAGCCAGCAAGGGAATGCACCAAGATGTGAACCCAGGTCTGCCCAGTACCCACCTTTTGCAAACTTTCTACTCTACCCAGAACACGTTTCACTGCTCTGGTCGTTGACCTTGAAGATCTTGTTTCCAGTGAATTCATAATTAAATTACATTTGATTGTAGGTCTTGCTCGTTCTGCCCTTGGATTTGCCAGCATGGGAAATTCATTTGCACAGGGTCATCTTGACGATGTCCACAGTCTAGATTTTATTAAGGAGAGTATCCCATCAAGAGACGCTCCTACAGAGGGCAAGTGTTAACATCAGAGGGCAGCCACTGAGAGAACAGTCTCTGTAAAAGCTCTGTGTTCCATGGCCTCAGGGGGAAGCTGGAGAAGAATTACCCCACACAGAACTCCCACTGGATCGTACCCAGGAGGGGCAACTGCTCCAGTAGGGAGCAGCCTGGACTAGAAAATAAGCGCTGGGCAGCTTGGGGCAAGCTACCCCCTCCACAGAGCTCTGTGTCCCCATGGCACATCTGTAAAGTAAAATACCCAGCACACTTCTCCTTGACTTGAACCAGTGGGCTCGGATAGCTTCTCCTCTAAGAAGTCTCCCCGGTTCGTGCAAAAATGATCATGGATCTTCTGCTCTATTCTGTATCTTAGCCTTTGTCTAATGCATTATCTACTTTGCACATGTATTGTTGTTGCTGTTGTTATTATTATTATTATCATCATCATCATCATTATATGTTAACTATCTCTCCCACATCATCATCATCATCATTATATGTTAACTATCTCTCCCACTAGACTGTGGGACCACTATATATATATATATATATATATATATATATATATATATATATATATATATATATATATATATATATTTTTTTTTTTTTTTTTTTTTCTGTCGGAGATATTCAAGTCCCCTAGACATTCACAGTTGGTGTTTGCAATATTATACCCTGGCAGTATCTTCACAGCGGCCTCACAGACCAAACAGGGCCTCCCTGACCTTATCTCCCTGAGTTTCCATCCTTTCTCTACACATTAGTCATTCCACTCAGCCTCCCTGGCTCCCCAGCTGTTCTGCTGACGCCCAGGAGGCACAGTCCTGGCTTGGCCCTTTAGGGAACAGTTCTTTCTTTCTGGAACGCTCCTCCCCCAGAAACTTGTAGGCCAACATGATCACCTCCTTCATGTCTTTGCTCCAATCTCGCCATCTCAGTGACGCCAAAACGTAAACCTCCTACTTAATTCTGCAACCTACTTTCCAACACTGCCGATGCCCTGCCCACGCTCAGCGTGTCTTCTCTTCCACAGCTTCTCAAGCTCGAGCACACTGCTGGCTACGGGGACTCATTTACCGTCTGCCTCCTCCGCCAGAACGTGAGCTCCGTGAGAGAAGGGCTCTGGTGTTCACTGGGATAGCCCGCCTCCCTGAGAAAGTACCAGGCGCACAGTAAATGCTCACTCACCGTTGTCGAGGTTATTTAAATCTACCTTTTTTTTCCCCCCCTGTTTAAGCTATTTAAGTCCCCTAGAGGAGTCAGGCTGAGCTCTTCCAATATTTTGGACCTAAATATGCCCGCAGATCACTTTGCTTCTCTGCTGGTCGTTACGTAGGCATGACCCTAAGCACGTGGAATCCCACAGCAGAGCTCTGCACGCAGGACGTGACGAGTCCTGTCGTAACACAAATCTCATCTAGCTATTACAGACTGCTTTTGCTGCTTCTTCTTTTTTTTTTTAATCCTCACCCGAGGACATTTTTGCATTTATCTTACAGAGTGGGAGGGAGAGAGGAAGAGAGAGAGAGAAACATTGATGTGAGAGAGACACATCGAGTGGCTGCCACCCACACAACCCCAACCGGGGCTGGGGACAAACTGCAACCGAGATACATGCCCTTAGCGGGAACCGAACCCGGGTCTCTCTGGTCTGCAAGCCAATGCTCTAACCGCTGAACAAAACCGGCCAGGGCAACTTTTGCTTAAAAGAAAAAAAAAAGATTGTTTCTCCTTATACAATAGTTCCAAAACTGAAATTTCAAACTGGATGGAGGCATTCTAGCCCCCCACTACCCTCCCCCCCGCCCCAAAGGTGGGTCAAGCTCCCCTTATGTGGAGAGTACGGGCTGCAGCAGAAACTCCTTTCAGTGGGCTCATCTTTCCCACTTTCATTGTCTTTCCACCTCTGTGAGTCAATAACTGTGCTAATCACAACTAAAACAAAGCTAATAATTGCTTCTTGGAACATTGTGTAACCACGGAATGTTGCCACGGGCCTCTGAGAACCAGCCCCTAACTCTGCTCAGAGCGACTTCTCGGAGATTTTTACTTGCCGACTCTAAGCTGAATGTTTATCATTGTCCTTCTTATTGTTTCTGGCTCCTCCCATGCCTTTGAAGTTTCTGAAATCTTTAAGCACTTGGCTGGTGTCTATACACCATGGGGTCTTCTCCCTCCGAGAGGCACCTGGCCAAGAGAAAGGGATCGGAGCTCCTCTCCTGGCGGTGCCTATAAAGCAATCGGATCGCTCCGCAGCCTGCCCGGGGAAACGTGAGCTGCACTGAAAGTACAGACATGCAGCGTGCTCCAAGGAGATCAGAATGCCCCGGCGGGACCCGGGTGAACGGAGAGGGAGAGGAGCGTGTCCTGCACACGCAGCGTGACCCGCGCTTCCCCAGGCCGCCCGTCTACAAGGGGAGGTCCAGGCCATGGACCCGCTCCCTCTCCTGCCCCTCACCATCTTGATCTGTGGAAGTTACAGGAGGGCGCTTTCCATGAAACGCCTGGCTGGCTCTCTTCCATACCATCTGGTAACTTGCGTCCACAGTCACCCTTTTCTGAGTCTAGGCTGGTGGTTCTCAGCCTTCCCAATGCCGCGACCCTTTAATGCAGTTCCTCATGTTGTGGCGACCCCCAACCATGAAATTATTTTCAGTGCTACTTCATAACTGTAACTTTGCTACTGTTATGTCTTAGGCGACCCCTGTGAAAGGGTCGTTCGACCCCCAAAGGGGTAGTGACCCACAGGTTGGGACCCGCTGGTCTAGGCGACCCCAGGTTCCAGGGCTTTCTCACAGGGGACGCGGGCCCTGATGCTATTCTCTTTGTTCTTTCTCAAAGTAGTGAGAGATTTTTTCCCTACCTCCCACCCCTGCCAGGGTTTTTTTTCATTCTTTTGACAATTTCCAAGAAAAGGGATGGGCTGTAGCCACCGTGCCACGAGCAGATCCCAGACACCCCAGCTCAGAGCCCAGAGTGAGCATTTGTGTGGAAGAGAAAACTCACCATATATTTGAAGGTTAGTTCTCATGAATAGGGTCTGGCCCATACAGTCTCTGTTCTTTCAGAGACTCAGTCAAAAAGTAGGAAGCTGAAAAAGCTGAGGTGGCTGGTTTCACCTAACTCCAATGTCAATTTTTTTAACACTTGTTTTTTTAACCTTCACAGTGTGTGTTTGTTATCCCTTCTGAGGCATCTCTGGAGCTCAAACTTAGCCTCCCACGGGACCAGCAGCACCGAGGTGAGATTTGTGCAGCTGGCAGCAATGACAGTAGAGGACCCTTCAGATAGAGCCAGGCGAGGTCAGAGGTGGTAAGGCTCAGAGTGACCCGTAATTCCGTGTGAGTGAAGGGATGGCGGGGCCAAGCCTGCCCCGGATATACCCTAACCTCCAAGGCCAGTCCTGTGCAATGAAAGCCGGATAGACCACATGAGTGATGAACCTCCAGCCACTCGTGAAAGAGGGAGTCACTCTGCTGCCTACCTGAGAGTGGTAGGATTCTGAGCCTCTGGCTTGTCCAGCTTCAATCCCTGTCACTCTTTAGTAGGAACTCAGGATGGGGGGTTATGACGAATGTGTCAAGTGGCAATGAGTGCTTGGTTGTTGGGAAAAGGCAGCAAATGCCACAGTGTTCCTGCCAAGCTCACACTCTAGTTAGTTCTGGAATCACTGATCCCCTCTCTCACCCAGCTGACATCACAATCCCAGTTACGGTGTCCCTGATAGGAGCACACTGGATCTCTTTTTGGGTGCCTCCATCGATGGCGAGCCTGTGACCCCAGAGGTGACCCCAAATAGCCGCACTGTTTGGATTATTAAAAAGCGTGATGATATGGTCTGAATGCCTACTGATTTGATAGCTGACTCTTGAAAAAATATCAGTATGTCATGGTCCCCATTATTTCGTCAAAATTGCCAAGGAAATTTTGCATGCTCCACACATTCGAAGGTGGCCACTTGTGACTTCTTCCAGCTGCCGAAACCCAAGAGAGTAACTGCTGTGGAAGGTTCAGGACACTTTGCACCACCCAGATCTTCAGCTACTCCAGACTGCTCCCCTCCTCTCTCCCCCCACTTCGATTCACTGTCAGTCAAAGCACCACCTTCTTCATCGCTTCTAGCAGAGATCGCTCTCAACATCTGTGGTCCCAGTCCCATCCTAGGGACCCCTGCCTTACTCTCAACATGGAATGGAAAGAATCCATTTTATTCCTATCAAACAGCTCCTTTTATGTTATGAAAAAGAGGCTTACAGTAGTTAAAGTTGCGCGTGCACACACACACACACCCCATTTCAATATGGAGCATTTGGACTAATTCATTGTCTTAGGTCACTTTCTCTAGAAGCAGACCCTGAGAGGACAATTCAAATGCAAGTGATTCATTAGCAAAATGTTCCCAGGACGTCCTAGAAAAGGAGGAAAGCAAGGTAGGGAAGGGGAGCAAGACAAGCAAGTGTGCAGTTTCAGGCAAAGCCCAGCCTTAGCCTGATCCCACAGGAGGCTCTGGAGTAGAAATTTCTTCCTGAGTCCATCCAGATGCGAAGCAAGGGAACTGAGTGTTCATTGGCAAAGGGCCACCTGCCAGTTGTAAACTCCTGGGTGTTTCCAGCTGTCTGAGCCATTGGGCAAAGTGGCTCCAGTAGCCCAAGGACGCTGTCTTTAGAAACAAAGGCACCAGAAGCCAGGGAAGGGGTATAAAGAAATGTAAATGGGACCTGAGTGGATCTGGACAGAACATCAATATGTCCACTCACTCACCCATGTCATCCCCAGTGGGTTTGTTTAGCTCTAGACTTGACGTACCTCTCTAACATACTATGGCATCTCTACAGTAAGAGATGCTCAACAAACTTTTCATGGAGTACTCAGGGTATGGTGAGCCCGGGAATTTTCTTCCTGACCATATATTCCACTGAGAACATATAATGCAGTCTAGGTCCACGCTGGCTGTTTGGTGTGCTCTTGCATTTTGATGGACACTGTTCAAATAAATCTTTGAAACACTCTACGGAGGCTGCTACGAAGTCTTGTTTGCTGAGCCTCTGTGTGTATATTTGTCATGTGCCCTCCTTCACTAGAGTGTTTTATCCAGATGCCCATCAAGACCAGTCGAATCACCTCCCCAAAGACGATCAAGGCTTGGGTGAGCAACCCTGGAGCGCGTCTCCCAGTTTTGCAGATGCTGCATGTCTCGAAGGCAATGCACATGTCGATGCAAAATCACCCACGTACATCTCTTCTGCACAAATACAAACTCAAATAAAGCTGCTTTTACTTTCCTCACAGGAAACAACCCCAAATCTAGAGACCTATCAAATCAGGCCTTTATCTTTGTGGGCATATTTTTGTTTAATTTTCCAGTAATAAAAAGTAGACCCCTGGTGAACCTATAACATGATGAGGAAATTTCAAGGCATTGCCATTTCAGTTCTTACCAGAGTTTTACTAGCCCAACATTAGGTCCTGTTTTCTCTCTCTCCCCTTCCCTCGCCTCCCCTCCCTCCAGTAAATAAAAGCATATGTTTATTTCCTCTTCTCCCTATATCACCTAAAAAAGCAGAAGAGAGAAAACCCCAGAGAGCAAAGCTCTGAAGTCAGAACCAGTCCACATGAGTTAGACTCTCATGTCTTTTAACAGAAAGTATCCTGTTTCCTCTGACAGCCACGTGGTGGTAGACTCCCTGGTCCTCCCTCCTTCCTCTGTAGCTCTGGCCCTGCCGTATTTCTTCCCCTATGTTCTCTACCAGCATCTGTGTCTTGTCTTGAGAACTTGTTTCATTATTTAGTTGTCCACTGTTCCCACGGAGACAAAGAAATGAATAAAACCACATTTCTGAGCACTTCCTATGTATCTGGTATCTTCCGTCCATCAGCTTATTTTAATCCTCACAGACCTCACTGCCTCACCTTGTGAACTAAAATTATTTTCCCCATTGTAGATACTACAAAACTGAGGTACAGAGTAGCTCAGTGACTCTTCCCAGAACATGCAGCCAGGAAAGGAACAGACCTTGACGTTGAACCCGTGTTCAGTGTGTCTAAGTCTGATCATTTCTGTCCTACCCCAGTTTCTATTCCCCAGAATATGCTTTGGGTCTTCAACTTCCATGTGAACACTACAGAATGCTGACTATCTGAGGCCCCCCGCCCCCAACGGGTGGTCCAACTGTGAAAAAACTCTGATTTTAAGCACATAAAATCTATAAAAAGTGTCAACAGCTTATACTTGGAAAAAGAGAAGCAACATCTTCCTTCCTTCAGAGAAGTCTGTAATTTACCAGCATTAACATCCGTTCTGAACAGGACTGAAATCATTCTTTTTATGATTCCCACAGAATGATTTTGTAACACGAGTCTGTAAAACAACATTTTAAAATATATCGTTCAATCAAATGACAATCCCTATGGCTTGCAACTCAAGATGTGCTGGTGGTGAAATACTCATTAGTCACCTGCTCGAAGTCGATGGAGTGTGCCGGACACAGAGCCTGGAAAAGCAAATGGTCTCGTGAAGCTGTCCGGTCACACGGTGTACAGCCTCACACTACGACACTGTCATCGGGAACAAGGCTTGGACCGGGCGCTGCACAAACCGGGAAACTGCTTTTGGGAAGCCTGACTTTCCTTACACGGGCCGAGTTCATGTGTTTCCTACTGTTGTAACAACGACATGTGAGTCACATCTGTGCGCTCGAGATTCCTCAGCTGGATTCCTGCAGCTGCTGATGTCATCAGAAATAACCTCTGGGTCTTTGAGACTAGGAGACGCAGGAGAACTGCCCAGCTGATGCAATTGCTGACTTTCATTAGTGCTATCTATCGCCAGCATCCCGGCATTCCAGCGTTCAGATCTCCTTGAGAAATTATTCATCAATACTCTGTTTTCACTTGGAAAATATTTTTACAACCAAGGCAAAATATTTCTGGTTGTAAAAATATTTTCAGCCCGAAAACTTATCTTGACTCACCGTGCAGAGGTGGATTGTCTGGGGGGGAAAGAACCCGAGGCTGCGGGTCAGGCACGTCCATGTCTGAATCCGGCTTGGCCGCTTACCAGCTGTGTGATGTCAGACAGGTAAGTAACCTCTCTGAGCCTCGAGTCTCCAAGGTGGAAAACTGGGAAATTATTGCCATCTCACAGCACTATGAAATGAAGTTAGACATAGAAAAGCACCTGGTAAAATAGCAGGGCACAATGCAGATAAGGGGGTGTTAGGGCCCAGGCTTGCCCACAGGGAGCCTGGCTTGACCAATCTTCTGGGCCTTGAGCCCTGTGTGGCCAGGAAGGGAACCTGCTCTAGTTCTGAGCCCTCGGGCCCTGCTCCTCTCCCAGCTCCCTAACCAGTGGACTCATTCAAGCTCTCCCCAGGGCTTCACAGGAAGCAAGAGGAAAGGGAGAAGGTAGAGAAGGGAGGTGGCAGTGTTGAGCCAGCTCTTGCAAGAATAGTCTTTCCTACGGGAATGCCCTTTATCCGTCATTGAGATTGCAAAGCAGCAGGAGTATGCGACTGAGAATCCTGACCTTCGGAATGTCTGTGGGCAGCTCTCTGTGTTAGAGAAAGAAGGGGGATGGCAGCTGTGTAAGGAAGATCGTGGAAAGGCTGCAGTGCCATGTGGGCAGAGATCAGGGCAGTGCTGGGAGCCGTGGGTGATTCACTGGGCAGGAAAGAGGAGCATCCTTTCAGAGTGCCTCAGTCACCCAGAAGAAGGGAGCGTGAAGGATCTGCTTTGAGGACCACATCACAGTACTTGTGTCCTCAGTCTTCTTGTTTATGGAACATCATGAACAAAATAAGCTAACAATCACAATAGACCCAGAGACATAGAAGTAGGGAACAGACTGACAAACCTCAGAGGGAAGGGGGTGGAGAGAGATAAACCAAAGAACTGATATGCATGTATCCATAACCAATAGACACAGACAATAGTGTGGGGAAGGCAGGAGTGGGGTAGGAGCGGGGAGGAGGGTGTCAATGGGGGAAAAGGGGGGAACATCTGTAATACTTTCAACAATAAAGATTTAAATAAAATTTTAAAAAAAGCTTTTCCTGCCCTGGCCGATGTGGCTCAGTGGTTGAACGCTGTCCCACGCACCGAAAGGTCACCGGTTCAATTCCAGGTCAGGGCACATGCCCAGGTTGGGCGTTTGGCCCCTGGTTGGGGTGTGTAGGAGAAGTAACCGATCTGTGTTTCTCTCTCACATCCACGTTTCTCCCTCCCTCTCCTTTCCTCTCTCTCTAAAATCAATAAAAACATTTTTAAAAGGCTTTTCCTTATGTACCTGGTATTTTGAGCTTCCCTCCAACACCGTGAGTCAGGAATCCCCTTCTGAGAGATGAGCAGCTTGAGGCACAGAAACCCCGTGGGGCCTGAGCCCTCTGAGAGCACGCTGGAGACGCAGCACGTGGGGCCTCCGTGGGCTAGGTGCCCCTACACTTTTCTCTTAACGCAGCCTGACCTTGGATTACATCCTGAAGATCTGGGGAAAGGCGGAGGATGTTATCCAGCGTATAAAGTCCTTCCGTGTTTTAGCGGTTCTATTCCAAAAGAAGCAAGAGGGGGGAAATGCAAAAGAAAAGAAAAGAAAGAAATGATATGCTGCATAAAAATTCTGTAGTGAAACTCAGCAACTGGGGTAGCTATGTTCTCAAGCGTTTATTGAAAAGAAAACTCTGTAAGAAACAATAAGTATCTTTATCTTATCCAAGGCTGATATGCAAATGAGAAGTTGCTTCCTCTTTCTAATAATAATAATAATAATAATAAGTGCTTATCATATTCTAGGCAGCATGTGAAGTACTTTACATTATTCGCATTATCCATTATCCCCTCGATCCAATGGAACAGCTCTTGCTATACTATTTTTCAGAGGTGAAGAAAGGATTTAGAGAAGTTAAGTAACTAGCCCAAGGACACTCAGCTGGTATGTGGCAGAACCGGGATCTGAACACATTCTGATGCCAGGCACGTGCTCTAGCTCTGAACTGCCACCTCCCAGAAACTGGCAGCTCACATGCATTTTTTCACTGAATTATGGAAAGAAAAAAAAAAGAGCCTTGTGAGGTAGGAATTATTACTGTAAATTCTCAGATAAGGAAACCGAAGATCAAAACCCTCGTGTGACTTCTCCATGACCACACAGCTAGTCAGAGGAAGAGTCAGGATTCAGACCCAGAACCTTTGACTCAGTGCCTGGGGCTGTTTCTCCCTCCACACCTGGTATGGTACTTCCTCACGAGAGGAAACTGGTCAGTGCGGAATTTATTCCTCCACGAGAAGAACCTGTTAAATTGCACAGAGTGGGACCACCCCACTCGCTGCCAAAATACTCCTTCGCTCAGTTGTGAACCAATATTTACAGAGTATGAGGCATGCAGCTGGCATCGCCACGTGCCTTGGAGCACAGAGAGAGCACAGAATAAAGATGGGTCTCTACCCTCACAGTGCTTTCGGGTCCCTGATGCCTCCTTTCCCAGACACACTTACCCAGCATTGATGAGGAAAGAATTCCAGCTCTAACTCTCAGTTATCTGCTACTGAATTTCCCCTGATATCCCCATGGCTTTTGAGATAGCCTGGCTGTTTTCAGGGGGTTCTACAGAGCCGTGACCCCAATGAGGCTGATGACAGTGAGTCTCTGACCAACTCTTCAGACCTCTCCATCACTAGCCTGGTTCCGCAGTGTGTCCTAAGCAACTCTGGCCTCAGCCAACACCAAACAGCAAGCTCAGAGCATGGACGTGTGCCTTGATGTCATTCTGAGCACAGACACCTGCCTAGCAAGTCTCTTTGCAGCTTCCTTGGAACGGCTTGATTTCTACCGGGAGAGCACTTCTCTGGGCCCTGGGGTTGAACTGCTCCATGAATCTCCAGCCCTTCTGCTGCCGGCAACAACTGCCAAAAGGAGATTCCTTGGAGTGGTGATGAGAGCGTATCTTGTTTGTCTCCCCTGAGCGCAGGGAAGGACTGGAAAGAAGCAATCAGATGGGATGACTGGCTATTAGCAGTTTCCAGCTGACTTTGCCAGGCCCAGAGAACTATGACCTAACCTCTGCTTCAAGGAGACTACAAACAAATGTAAACAATCAGTTTCCAAGGCCGGTGTCCAACTCCTGGTGTCTTGGTCCCCTCTGCATTGTAATGTATGTCTCAGTAACCTGGTAACTGGAGAGAGCTCGCAGTCCAGAGGACCGGTGCAGATTGCAATCTCAATAGACAGCGAGGTCCACATGTGCACATCTTTCTACAGTTAACATGATCCTGTTATTTCCAGCACCTCACTCAATACCCATAAGAATGAGCAATGGCAAGTGTTGCTATTCTCACATCACAAATGAAGAAACCAAGAGTTAGTGGCAGAACTGGGGCTAGATACTAGGCTTATCAACTATTGGAATGACTTTCCATCTCCTGCTCTATCATAAGATGAGATGGGTACTATCACAAGAATACCTTCCTTGAAAGTTTCTTATAAGGTCTAGAGATTATGTCAACACTTGAATAAGTGCATATATTTCAATATCCATCTATGCATGTATAAACATACATGTATGTATAAACAAACATGCATACATATATATGACAGCCTTTTGCCTAACGTAAAATGGTTTATTGTTTTGTTTGTTTGTTTTAAGGTAAGGCAGCATAGTATAATTGTTGAGACATGGTTTCTGAACTCAGGTCAACTTCGGGTGATATCATGACCTTGGACCAGTTACTTAACCTCTCAGGTATTAGTTTGTTTATCTGAAAATGAGGATGATGATTTTAAAAGACCCCAAAGGTTTGAATGAAAGTTGTATAGATAGAAGATAGAACCCTGCTCCCCAATACTGAAATGCAAGAAGCAAACCACTACTTTGATACGGCGGAGCTGGGGGGAACCCCTGTCCCCTTTCGAAGCTATCTACAAAGATCCAGGAGTCTTCCATGATGCCCGAATGGAAGAAAGCACTCCATTCTTAAGTCCACAGCTATTCACTGAGATGCTGAAATGAAAATGTTTCCATTCACAAACAAGGTACTCTTCGCCCCCATGGTAAGCACGACCACTGGACTATTCTGCAAAGGTCCCCAAGCGGACTCTCGGGGGCCAGTTCTGTGGTGTCCGTGTACCACTCCATCTGAAATCCTGGCAGCCTCTCAGGATGCTGCATAAGTTCCTGTCACTTGTGGGACCTGCCACAGCATGCTCCCCAACCCGAGGCTTCAGGAGGATAACCCGTGCTTACCTTGTAGGGCCAGTTCTGCCTCCTTCTCCACGCCAGATACCAATTTCCCTCAGTAAGTCCCTCAAACAAAGGCCTGAGGATGGGAGTCGGTATGAGGGTGTCTTTTAGATGCCTTATCTGTGCAGGCTACAACACAAGCCTTTAATAACTCTATCAAGAGAAGGAGACACATGCTCTAGACACATTTTTTTGAGCCTATCATCTGAAAAACACAAATTACTATCCAAATATTTTTTTATCTTTGTTGTTGAGAGTGTTACAGATGTTCCCCCTTTTTTCCCCATTGCCCCCCTCCACCCAGTTTCCACCTCACCCCAGGCCTTCACCACTCTATTGTCTGTGTCCATGGGCAATGCATATATGTATATAAGTTCTCTGGTTAATCTCTTCCCACCCCCTTGCCGCCTTTCCTCTGACATTTGCCTGTCTATTCCATGTTTCCATGCCTCTGGTTCTATTTTATTAATCAGTTTATGTTGTTCTTTAGATTCCAAATATTAGTGAGATCATGTGATATTTGTTTTTCTCTGACTGGCTTATTTCACTTAGCATAATAATCTCCAGGTCCCTCTATGCTGTCTCAAAGGTCAACAGAGACTTCTTTTTCTATAGTTGCATAGCATTCCATTGTGTAAATGTACCACATGTCTTTTTTGCCTATAATAATATTATTGATAATAATAATGTATAATAATAATAATAATAAGAAGAAGAAGAATAAGAAGAGCCCTGGCCAGGTACCGGGTGGCTCAGTTGGTTAGAGCAATGTCCTGATACACCAAGGTTGTGGGTTTGATCTGCAGTCAGGGCACGTACAAGAATCAACCAGTGAATGCATAAATAAGTGGAACAACAAATCTATGTTTCTCTCTCTCTCTAAACAAAAAAAAATCTATAAAAAAAAGAAGAAGAAGAAATAACATGTAGTATCCAGCTGGTGTGGCTCAGTGGATTGAGCATTGTCTCAATGGTCTGAGAAGTCCCAGTTCAATTCTCCATCAGGGCACATGCCTGGGTTGCGGGCTCAATCCCCAGTAGGGGGCAGGCAGGAGACAGCTGATGGATATTTCTCTCTCACATCAATGTTTCTATCTCTCTCTCCCTTCCTCTCTTAAAAAAAATCAATAAAAAGCATATCATATTAAAAAAAAGAAATAACATGTAATATCAAGTATAGTATGGCATACTGTAAACAATAAATGGTAGTATAACTACTGTGCTATTGCAGTTTTATGTTACCGGTATTGCCCCATGATGCTTCAGTACTTCCTTTCTATGCTTTGCTAAAATGAGGACAGGATCTTGGAGTGAGAAACTGTGACACAGAACAAGCACTTCATCAGATGGTCAATGACCAGATGCTCCAACATGAATAGAAATGAGATCTTGAAATCTCATCTGGGCCTTTACTTGCTAACCTCCCCTATTTCTTTTTTTTTTAAATTTTTTGTCTGTATTTATTTTTATCATTTATTTTTTATTTTTTGCATTTATCTTCAGGTAGAGCAGGAGGGAGAGAAGGAGGAAGAGAGACACATTGAAGGGCTACCACCCACACGACCCCAACCGGGGCTGGGGACAAACTGCAACAGAGGTATGTGCCCTTAGAGGGAACTGAACCCGGGTCTCTCTGGACCGCAGGCTGACACTCTAATCACTGAGCCAAACCAGCCAGGGCCCCTATTTCGTAATGTAGTTTGGCTTGAATCAAGAAAGAGAATTTGGAAAATATTAATGTGGGGCAATATCATTTGTGTAAGTACATAAATAAAATGTGAGGCAATCCAAACCAGCAGTATCTTAAAAGAATAATGCACTCTGACTAAGCAGAGTTCATTCCAGAAATGCAAGGATGGTTCAACACTGAAAATGTTGATAACTGCATTACATCAATACATCAGATGGTAAAGGAGAAAAAACATCTTGATGAAAGTTACCATACTGTCCTGATTAAACTAGAAAAAGTACAGAAGGAATTGAAGGATAGTTCTCACATAGTAAAGAATAAAAGAAGTCAATTTCAAACTTAAAAAATTAAACACCAGGTGCATTACCATTAAATTCAAGAATAAAACACAGATGTCCACTATCATCTGTTATTATTTAACATTGTTCTGGAAATGTAAGTCAGTGAAATAAAGTACAGAGAGATAAATCTATTAAATAGGAGATTTTAAAATCAATTATTATTTTCTGTTTTTTAACCCAAAAACAAACAAAAGCAATGAAAACTTACTAGTATAGAAAGGTTACTGGCTATAAAGAAATATATGTAAATCAATAACTTCTATATATATCCATAGTAGGTAATTGAAGTATTAGTAGGAAAAAGGGTAAATTCATTGTAAAAATTAAATGATGTTAACCATAACACCATATACAAAAAATCCCCCCAAATTTGTATAGACATAAATGTAAGAGCAAAAACTATATAACTTTTAGAAGAAAATATAGAAATAAACTTTCATTACTGTGGGTTAGGCAAAGTCTTTTTATATATGATACCATACACACAAACAACAGAAGAAATAAATTGGACTTGATAAAAATTTTAAGCTTTTGTGCTTCAAAGAACACTTTTAAGAAAGTGAAATGAAATGACAAGTGCTGGCGAGGGTGTGGAGAAAAGGGGACTCTAGCACACTGCTGGTAGCAATGCAGACCAGTGCAGCCACTATGGAAAACAGTATGGAGTCTCTGCAAAAAATTAAAAGTGGAACTGCCATTTGACCCAGTGATCCCACTTCTAGGAATATATCCTAAGAAGCCTGAAACACCAATCAGAAAGAATATATGCACCCCTATGTTCATAGCAGCACTATTTACAATAGCTAAGATCTAGAAACAGCCCAAGAGTCCATCAGTAGATGAGTGGATAAAAAAGCTGTGGTACATATACACAATGGAATACTATGCAGCTGTAAGAAAGAAAGATCTCTTACCCTTTGAGACGACATGGAAGGACCTGGAGAGTATTATGTTAAGTGAAATAAGCTAGTCAGAGAAAGACAAGTACCATATTATCTCATTTATATGTGGAATCTAATGAACAAAATAACCTGATGAACAAAATAGAGCCAGAGACATGGAAGTAGGGAACAGATTGACAAACCTCAGAGGGAAGGAGAGGGGGGTGGGAAGAGATAAACCAAAGAACTTATATGCATATATGCATAATCAATGAACACAGACAGTGCAGTGAAGGTGGGGGTGGGGGGGAGGACCATGGAGGAGGGGGTCAGTGGGGGAAAAAAGAAAGGACATCTGTAATACTTTCAACAATAAAGATAAATTTAAAAAAAAAAAGAAAGTGAAATGATAACCAACAAATAAAGAGAAAATATTTACACATAATTTATATATATTGGCTAGAGACTTGTATCCAGAATATATAAAGAACTCCTACACCTCAATAATAAAATGACAACCCAGTTAAAAAATGTGCAAATGCCTGGCTGGTGTGACTCAGTGGTTGAGCATCAATCCATGCACCAAGAGGTTGCTAGTTCGATTCCCGGTCAGGGCACATGCCCAGGTTGTGGGCCTGATCCCCAGTGGGGGGCATGCAGGAGGCAAGAATTGATGTTCTTGCTCATTGATGTTTCTCTCTTTCCCTCTCCTTTCCTGTCTCTCTAAAAAATCAATACAAATAAGTGAAAATATTTTTAAAAAATAAAAAATGGGCAAATGGTCTGAATAGACATTGCCTTAAAGAAGCTGTACAAATAGCCAGTATGTACACGAAAAGATGCTCAACATCACAATGCAAATCAAAATTACAATAAAATCTCCCAGGATGATGGTGTCTGAGAACTGGTTACTCAGCTACCATCTCAGGATCATGTCAACAAATAATGTTTAGCCCAAGAGATATGCCAAACTGATACATCAAGAGGCAGCATACAAATTTAATTCAGAACTATAAACAACAGTTAAAGTAGCTGAAATGTCTAAATATGGGGTCAGAACTGGTAAATAGGGACAAAGAGAAAGGATTACTCTGCTTTACTGTAAGACCTGTAGTAGTGTTTGATTAAAAAAAAAATCATATTCATGCATAACATGGCTGAAAAAATAAAAATTGGGATAGTAATCTCTACTCTGCAGGACTGCAGTGTGGATGAGAGATAATATAAGGAAAGAGCCTGGCTCAGACTGCCCGGTCAATGGATACAGTGCCACACCGCAGGCTTGGCGGGGCATCCCAGCCTCCAAGCCCTGAAGGCCTCCATGAGTCCTTGCTTCTGCAGCTGAAATCTGTTACTTTGTGCACGTTTTTTGTTTTTTTCCCCAGGAAAGCTGGAAAGAAGCTATCATGGCCTTTTCTCAATATATCTGCCATATGAATCCGTAACCTTTGTCTCTGCCTCTCTCCTGACACCCTGCTTTATTTAATCATGTATTTAGCAAACCTAAACCTGTGGCTTCTCTCACCAAAATGATACTTGCCTAAGCTCAGAGGTATTGATCAAATAAAAAACCTTGTCAGCTGGCACTGCTGGATCCCACCCTCTAAAGCTGCCCATGCTCTCTCCAAGAAGTGGCTTCAATGATGGGTTCACAGGCTGTGCCCAGGACTCCCTTAAAGTCAGCCTGTCTGTCACTGCCTGTCTCAGAAAGATGGGCAGTCGATGGCCAGGAGTGGCTTCCGACCAGATGCCCGCCAGCCAGCCCTGTGAATGTTCCTCTTAGTTTGAGAAAGAATCCGGCTGAGCACAGACGGTTTTGGCAGACAACGGAGGGATGAGTCAAGGCAAAGAGCAGAACTGAGCCATGGTGAACCTGAGTCACCAGAATGGCATTTGCCATTCAACAAACATTTATCTAGCCGTGCTGTCGGCTGCTGTTTTCTCACGTGCCACCTCCCCAGATACGCAGCTACCCTATGAATAGCCATTATCTCCTCGTTTTACAGATGGAAAACAAACAGAGTGATGTTAGGCGACCCTCTGTTAGGCTCCCTGCTAGTACCTGCTCACGGCAGGATTTGAACTGTCTCCAAATTAGTGCTTCTTCCATATATATCACAGCTACCTCTGCTTCACGCATGAAGTACATTAATGAATCCTGCCCATGCCAGCCTGAGAAGGTCTCAGGTTGAGGAGTATAGGTTTTGGAATCTTAGGTTTGTACTTTCCTTAGGACAGTGTTTCCCCAGCTCTACGTGTTTATGCATACATTCTGCAGTGATTTACAGAACACTTCCCATGTGCCTGGTACCGTGCTGGGCGCTGGAAATCAGGGAAGACCAGGATGGGGTCTTTACCAACACCATCGCTTTAGAGAAGAGCGGGGACTGTGTCTGCACAAAGTGGGAAATACGAGTAGCTGTCAGCTCCTGCCTTCTCGAGCCAACTTTCCAACAACCCATGAAGCCTTCAGCTTACAAGTCCGGCCCTACCCTGCCTGAGTCAACTCAGCAGGGTTGTTGTTAACTGAGGAGCATGCTACCACAGCAAGTTAGCTCCGAGAGGGGTCCTGCCACCCCCCTCAGAGAGCAGCAACCTGCCACTGGTCACTGCCCCCAGTGCCTGGTGCCTGGCGAGCCTGGCGGCAGCCCTGGACAGCTCTGTGCCTTTGGCTGCTAGAGCATACCCCCATCTAGAATAAGTGATGCCCGCTGATACCCCAGGCATCCCCCTCAGTCCTGACATAAGTCTCATCTCCTGCTTGAACGAATACCTGGTCTGACACCTTAGATCTCTTGGCTGGTGTTCTGAGGACCAATCTCTTTCAAATTGCCTTCTTTCTGAGGCTACCCCCATCCCAGGCCTTCTGGCAATGGATGAGGATGTTTCCTAAACCAGGCAGGCTCGGGGTCAACCATGCAGATCGGAAGGACGAAGACACCTGGCCCAGGACTCTCCTCCACAGACCTTCCCTGTAGATCTCAGTGTAGACACTGCTCAAACCTGAGACCGGACACGCGGACAGGTCTCTTTCAGGTTGCAAATAACAAGAAACTGGCTTGCCTCAGATGCAGAGATTTTTGTGGAAGGATATTCAGGGAAGTAGGAAGTTGCAGAAACTGGCAGCTGCTCTGCCAAGCCTCAGGAAAAGAGCACAGGGATGCCCCGTGGCACCAGAAACATCAGCAGCCTGGAATGTTTATCCTCGGAAGCCATCACGGCGCTCCCTGTTCTGATGGTCCTTATTCCTGCACGTCCCTTCTGCTTCTCTCTCTATCTGCAATTGCTGCTCCCTCTACTCACACGTTTCTCCACAATTTTTACCCCTTTTCACTGAATTGTCTCCATGTATCATATTCATAACTCTCCTAGAGAGATCCTGAGGTGTCCCTTTATCAGCCTACACTATGTATGGAGTCTTCCTGTAGGGCAGATGCTCAAGGCCACTGCTCATTACCTAAGACTGGATTCTAGCCAGGGAGTAAATCGTTGGTCTTTCTTATCAGCTGTCACCTGGGTAAGAGAGTCCCAGTGCACAGAGCATGACAAGCTATACCCAGGGCACCACAGCCTGGCAGGCACTCGGAATCCCCAGCACTCACGTTCGCCAAACCCCATCAAGGACTGGCCTCCTCTCTTCTCCTCGTCAGTTACCCAGCCAAGGGATCCAAAAGGGTCCCCGAGTATCACTGAGATCCCGCCGCGCCTTGCAGTCCAATGCAGTTAAAGGACCACAATATAATTCATATAAAGCCATTCCCTATTTGTTGTGGGATGGATCTAATGCTCAGAAAAAGAAGAAACCATCTGGCTTTTTTCAGTTACTGCCCTTCTTTCTGGTTCACCAGGATCCCGGTTTCCTGTTTTTTCACCATATTTTTCATCCATCTCTGATAAAGAAACAAACCCGATTTCTCATGAACTCATTTAGAGTCTTGGCTTCAGCCGCTTCCCCGAGTAACTCACTCCACATGTTTGTCCCTCCTGGTTCAGTTCTCCTGGAGGACCTGCTGCTATTTGTTCTTCAGCAAACATTACTTGGCTTGACCTACAAGCCAGGTAGTGCACTGGGACTGGGGGGTGGGGAAGGTGGTGATCGATCGCCAGCCTCGCCGATATCATTCCTGCCAGCATCACTGCCGGTCACTTAGCATTTACCAGGACAGGAGCCTTCAGCCACGCTCTGTCTCGGAGAAGCTGAGTGGACTTAGGAAGTCAAGGTCACCGTGAGGACTTTGGGATCTACAGGTGAGCCGCCCAGTGGGAAGGGCAGGCTGCCCTATGGCATGCATCTGCCCCGCTGATCTGAATATAACCTGAATGCTGTTTCTAGGCCAACCTCTATCGGCAATGTGGTTCCTTTCCTGATGATAAACGAGGTCACTTTGCAATGTTCCCCTCCGCCCCTCCCACCCAAACCGCAGCATGTACGGGACCAACACAGGCCATAAGACCACGCACACTAACTCTTCAGGGTTCATCTCATAACACCTGGGAGTAATGGTCCATACTGTGTGGCACCTCATGGTTTGTCCTGCATGCACACATTTTGCACATTTACCACAATAACTCTGCCAGTCCATTGAGGGCAGGGACCGTCATCTCCATTGCTTCACTGATTTATGTATTCATCTATAGCAGTGTGCCTGTCCCTGTGCCAACAGACGGAGGAACATGGTGTTAATAGGCTTGTGTACCTCTCAAGAAGGCGGTCTAGTGGTGGCCACTTCCCGGTACCAAGGGTGCTCACCATTTGGCTGATGTGACTGAGAGCACAGGGATGGTTTCAAGGAGAAGGCAGAATCAGAGGTGCTGGGGTACACACGGGACACCTCAGAGTCAGGGGGCGGGGTCTGGACTGTAGCCTGAGGGCCATGAGATGTAGGCTCGGGGCATTCAGAGAAGTTGCCTGAGCTGCAGGGAGGCTCTTGCAGTCTTGTCCTTTCATAAAGAGACAAAGTCATCCAGGACTCCTCCAGCAGGCACTGGCTGGAGGAACTGGGAACCCCGGGAGGTCTGGTGGGAGAGACCAGACGAGAAGAGGAAACTCACGTTGAATGGGTACATGCTAGGTGTTCCACAAATGACATGATTTTAATCTCACGTTAGCCATGAAGACCCAGGAGACCTGGTTTCAGGCCCAGGGCTCACCTTCGGTCATGAGACCTTGGACAAATCGCTCTACTGCTCTGTGGACCCGTTTCCTCCTGGATGAAGGCTGCGAATCAGGGCTCAAGAGAAGTCAAAACTGGAAAAAGGCATCGGCTATTCTAAAGGCAGCTCACAGGCAAGGCCTTTTGTTTGCTTGGATATGGGACGCCGACAGAGCACCCCTAGGCCCAGTCAAAGACGAGAAAGCTGGGGGAAGGGAGGGCAGAGGAAGAAGAAAGGGGCCTGGGGTACAGTTGCGGTTCTATCCCCAGTCACCATGTGAAAGCAATGTGTCTCTTCATTGTGACCACTTTCCACCCGGAAAAAAAAAAAAAGAGTCTTCCAGCATCAGATGTCTAAGAGTCTACAAGACAGGGAAGAGGGTGGTAGCTCTGAAGATACAAAGTAAGCGGAGGGGAAATGGCAAGTTGTGTGCAGCCGCGCCTGCCCCGGGACCCCTTTCTGTGTCACGCACTGGGAAGCTAGGACTCAACCTCTCTCCACCGCAGAAGGGAAGACCCCTGTTCCATTTCGAAAACAATAAACCTCTTTCATCTTTTACGTTCCCTGTGTGGATGGTCAGCATCCCCCTGTCTAGCTGCCCCAGCTGGGTACCGGGCCGTCATTGCAGTCGCTCCCCCTCCGTCGTCTCCCTCACCCAGTCCGAGCCCCGTGGATTCTCCCTCCCTAACCGTTCTCCAGAGTGGCGCCTCCCCTTCCTCTCACTCCACGTGCTTGGCTTTCCTCCCACGCTGTTTTTCACCTGGTCTACCACAGCAGTTGCCTGAATGGACTTCCTCTCCTGACTCACCTCTCCACACACCCACACTGCAGAGAGACCTTGTATCTGCGCTGCTCGTGCCCTCCGCACATCCTTTCAACTGCTGGGGGTGGGGGAGGGTCTGAGGCCCTGTCCCCCAGCTGCACCTGGGTTTTCTGTCACAGCATGTGGCAGGGCACCCATGGGAGCCCGCACTAATGCGTGGGCAAATCTGAAAATTCAAGGGAGTTAACATCCCATGGAGCAGTCCTTCACCAGTGGGGGCGGGAAGCAGGTGGATTAGTGATCCCATTTCCCATCTTCAGACAGACTGGGAAGACTGCTGGGCTCTTACTCATCTTCCACGTCCCAGCCCAATGTCAGCTTCACTGTGATGCTTTCCAAGTGCCCCCCCCATCCCCAACACACGGCCACCCACTTGAGTGGCCCATGACAACACCTTCCCAGTCATCACCATTATCTTCCTCCTAAGTCACATATACTGAACTCTTACAACGAGCCGTGAGCTCTGATAATCTCTCAAAAGCCTTTTAAGAAAAGATAATTATGATACTGAGGCTATAGGTCCAGATGGGAAACTGAGGCTCTTGGAAGTTCAGGAGCTGGCCATGCCAGACAGTGTCCCTGCAGGATTTGCAGTCGTGTGGTTATTCCCGTGTCCTTTCTCACCAGACCCGAGCTGGCGGGGGGCAGGGGCTGAGTCAGCAGGGACTGAGTCTTCCACGATGTCTCTGTGACCTCCTCAGAGCGGAGTCCAGCATGGATGTCAGCACATCCCACCCCCAGGACTGGACTCTGAGCCCCCTTGCTGCTTCCAAAGTTCCTGTGTTTCCCTTTATGGAAGAATAATTGTTAACTTTTCTTGAGGACTTGCTACAACTAATTTAATCCTCAAATAAGCCTATAAGCTTTTGACAGCACAGCTTGACCATTCTGCATTATATAATAGTCCCCACCTCCTGCGAGGACCCTGAGGGTCTAGGAGGAGGATCCTTGCCGGCTTTGCCACTGTTTCCACAGCCTCCCGCCCAGGGCTGGGCACAGAGAAGCGCTGCACAGTGCAGGGCAGGGCCGCGGGGCCAGGCCTGTGAGGCGTGGCAGCTGGTGTTTTCCCCAGCTGGGCCCGGGCCCTGTTGTCCTGTGGTCAGCCTCAGACCTGCCTTGGGATCTGGCTTCTCTCAGGAGCCCAGGTTTATAAACAAAAAACAAACGGAGCAAATAAAAACATTATCTCATTGGTGCTTGAGTCAGCTGCTCCAGATGTCTTGGGGGGATGAAGAGGGGGTGCTGCGGAGACAGCAGGAGCTCAGCCCCCCCTAAAGTGGAGTAAAGACGACTCTGGGTTTGAGTGTTTGCAGTCAACGGGGCCACCTTCACTGGCATCCCTGCCCCCAACCTGCCCCTACCAGCTGGCCACGATGGATGCCTACCACCACCTGGGCATCCAGCTGGCACCTCTGAGTCCCCAGAGGAGGCCCAGGACAGCTGCTCAATATGATAAACGAACTGCTGAATTAGGTACCTTACCTCTATTATCTCATTTAATCCCCACACATAGCCAGCGAGGTCAGGCTTACCAGCCCCACCAGACAGATGAGAGGCTGAAGCCCAGCACGTTAAATGATGTGCCCACAGCCAGGAGCACACCAGTGGATCTGGACGTCACCCAACGTCATTTGTCCCTAGCTTCTGAGCTTGTTCCAGTCACCCCGCCAAGACAATGTAATGACCCCAGAGCTGAAAGCAAACTTCTCATTTCCAATCTGAGGACAGTGAAGGATGGTAGGGGAGATGCTTAAGAGAGAAAATCAGCTGGTGTTTGCAGAACTACGGTCCCCTGTTGTGTTACAGGAGGAAGAGCACTCTCCTGGTGTCAGGGGTCATGGGTGTGAGGCCGGACTCCCTCGCCACCGGTGTTCTCTGCACTCCGGGCACTTCCTCCGATTTACAAGTGACTGTTTTTTTTGAGATGAGCCCTGACCCCAGGCAACCCACATGGCTGTAACTTCCTGTCCCATATTAGGTGTCCACATTTTAGAGGAATCTTCGACACTTTCGCCTCTTCTGAACCATCCACAGACACGAAATGTCAGTCCACTCGCGGGTTCATGGAGCACCCCCAGAGCAAGGGCAGAGCACAGCGGGGCTGGCACAGTGGTGTCCGCGCTCTGCCCATCCGCAGTCTCTCTCTCCGGCCATGCAGCAAACACGCAGACACTCCGAGGAGAGCTGGGCTCCGTCCTCCTAGTTTTCTCGTGTGTCTCGGGGTTTGGCTCTGCCCAACATTTCATTCTCCAGACGTGATTCAGAGCAGAAGTTCCAATACATCTTGACATTTTCCACCCAGTCTGAAGGTCCTGCCTACGAGCCTATCCTGGGGCCCTCTGGCTGTTTACTCAGTAACTAATTAGTGCTGGTAGAGGAACAAGTGTAGCCTCGAGGCTGTTGCCAAGACCAACAGCATCCGATTCTACTGGAGGTAAGAAGGGTGGGACGGAGTCCAGAGTCTGGCAGAGACCAACAGAGCCAGGCCATGCTGGGGCGGGGGAAGGGCGAGAAGTGAGAGAAGGCGCTGCGGGGGGGTGGCGAGGACTGGGGAGGGGTATCTTGCAGGAGAGGAGTCTAGCTGGACTTAGAAGGGAATTCAGACTTAAAATCATGGGTGATAACTTCTCCCTCCTCTCCCTTCTGTTTGCTGACATCATGTGTCCTGGATTAACCCCAAATTGTACCGTGTCTGAGATTTTTTTGGGGGGCAGGTGTCATGGTGGATCAGGCCAGATAAATGGAAGACCTCCATGGCCACCAGAATGCAATCATTTCATTTGCACTCCTGAATGAGCTTCTTCTCTGGCTGGGACACCACCGATGTGGAGGCGAATGTCTCATGGTCGCTGGTCTTAAGACGCTGAGCAGCCCGAGGAGAGGCAGACAGGGAGACAGACAGGAGGTTCCGTGTGAGAAGGGGGATGGTAGTGTGTGGTGTCAGCCCTAGGCGACACGAAGGCCAAGGGACCTGCTCTGGCTGGGGACGTGGAGAAAGGCTTTCTGGTGGAGGAGATTTCGCATGGGGCTCGCACACTGGGTGGGGACTGATGGAGGAGGGCGCAGCGCTGAGGCAAGCCCCTGACGCTGCGGACCTCTTTCGTCCTGCTCCAGTCCCAGGGCTGTGAAGCATGGAGTAGCTCACCTGGAGCAAGGCGCTGCAGGTGGTGGGTGCATCATGAGAATATTCTAGGCTGAATGAGAAGGCACTGCCCAGGTCAGGAAGAGTCTCATTGTCAGGCTGAGGACTCGGGATTTCATACTCCAGGCCTGCATGGTCCGGTGAGGGAGTTCCTAGCCACATGAGGCTATTTAAGTGGAATAAAATTAAAAATTCAGTTCCTCAGCAGCGCAAGTAATAGTTCAGTCACTCAACAGACACAGGTGTCTAGTGGCTGCTGTATTGGGCAGTGCATACAGAGACCTTTGTGCTCACAGGAAGTTCCACCGGACAGTCCTGCTTTAGACAGTGGGAACCACGGAAGGTTTAACCTGAGAGGTACGAGGGTCAGATCTGTGCCATGCAAGGATCTGGCTGAGGCGGGAAGAGAACGCACACACGTCATCTGGGATCCTTTCACTGTGAGTCCAGCGGAAACCTCATGAGAGTGGAGAAGAGAAGGGGATGAGGAATGAGTGTGAGGCTTCTGTTGGTCCAGGTGAGCCGTGACGAATATGGAGGAGAGACAGGAAAGGCAGATCCGTGCGACCTTGATCCAGGGGACCAGCTCCTTTCCAGGGCTGCTGCCTTCTGGAGCTGTTGGGCGCAAGTGCTCCTCCCCTAGCCATCGGGCCGTGTCTTCTCCATGTCCACTCTCCCTGGCTCCACGGAACCTGCAGGGACTCCGCTCCAGGCTGTCTGCATTCAAAGCTCACAGTGGCACTTGCTAGCTGGATGACTCTGTGAAAGTTTAGAACCTCTCTCTGCCTTTGTTTCTTCATGTGTAACAGGGATAATAATGACACTGACATGGTAGACTTACTGAGGCTCAAAGGAGATGATATTGTTAATATACTTAAAACATAATCTGGCTGCCATAGTGAGCTCGAAATAGGTATAAGCTGGTGTCATGACCAAGAAGCAGGGTGGTCCGGGGTTTAGAGCATGGACTCCGATTGTTCCCTGTGTACTTGAAACTCAGCTCAGTCACTTTCCAGCTGGGGGCTTTGGAAAATGCATTTGCAGTTCTCTGAGCTTTCGTCCCGGATCTCAGAAGCAGGCTGGTGCTAGTGCCTGCCTCATGAGGCCGTTGCGCGAGTTCGATGAAATCATGCATGCAGGAGACTTACACTGCCACCTGGCATGTGGACATGCCCGCAGGTGTGAGCCCACCTCCTTACTGTGCATGTCACCTCAGTGCTATTGGTGCCATGCTCAGGGGAGCTCGGCGATGTTCTGCTTCTCTCAGACTTGAACACTGTAGCCTACCCTTCCAGTGTTGACCCCCTCAAAAAGTGGAGGGAGTAGGAACCTGACTTGGAGATGTTCTCCATGAACCCCTCAAGCCAAGCATTTCTTCTTCCTCTTCATATTTCCACGAGCCTGTCCCACCTCATGTTCCAAGTTGCTCGGAGTAATGCACTAGAAGTAGCTCTTGATTGGGGAATTCAAAATCTCTCCTGTTTTCTTCACAAAATCTAGCTTCTGAGACCCTTGACTCGCTACACCCAAGGTGAAGATGTCAGAAGAGGGACACGATGCTGTTCTTCTCTTTGCATTATTGCTCGAAAAAAAATCCAGTTCTTTCCCAGGGAAAAATCCAGTTCTTTGCCTCCGCCTCACTCGGGGAAGAAGGTTCTGTGCAAAGAAATGTGAAAAAGAATGTACCCTGATCCGTTCCAGAAGCACACTGGCCCGTGCCCTGTGTGTCTACGAGTTCGTACTGCAGGGTCCAGGGTTTCAGGTCCTCAATCTGGACCCAGGATGAGTCAGTACTGGTTTGTGAGGGGGCATCCCTTTACAAAGCGCTTACTGATGACCTCTCTGAGTTTCCCCTGGGCCTTTCCCCAAAGGACAGCTCGGATAGACATAAGTGCATATCAGAAGCCCCTGGCAGATGGCCCACACGGCCGGGCAACTGCTGAGTGAGGAAAGTGACAACTGTGGTTTTTAAAGCCCTTTCATTCCTATCACTAATCCCCCGACATTCTTCCCCGCACGGTCATGCATGCAAATCAGATATGATTATTCCATTGCCACTCCGCTTCTGCCAATCACCCCGACATTGACTCCAGGATGCCTCCTCGCTCTTTCTGCACCAAGGAGAGCTTGGGGGGGGGGGGCCTGGGATTAACTTGAGGTGACTGACCTCAGAGTGTTTGTGACTGGAGTGGAGGTGGCTGAGGGCTTATGCCTGCCAGGCATGAGAACCCCCTCACTTGCTCCAGGCCGCATTCAGTGAGATGGGCATCATACTCTTTGGTTTATAGGAAAGGACACCAACGCTGGGAGACCCAGTGGTTCTGCAGCTTGTCAGAGGTGGAGCTCAAGTCTGAGTGTATCTCCATCCCACCAAGGCTCTTTGTCGAACGCCCCATGGTGCCTCCTCCACGGTGTGGAGGGGCTAGGGAGTGATCTGAAGCCAGGCAAGTCTTATTCCGTAAGTATTTTTGAACACCTACTTCATGCCGGCCATGTGCAAGGAAGGGTGTGAGGGAAAGACAGGCACGGTTCCGGCCCCCGAGAAGTGGGACTGAGGGCAAAACACAAGCCATCCCCAAGGATGGACTGTTTAGAAACGGACCATTGACGTGAAAGGATCCAGCGTGGAATTAATAGTGACTACGTGGCCATGCGTATGTGGAGAGGAGACGATTAGAGGCTGCAGCATTTCCTAGGGCTGCGGAACACATTCCCACACACCTGGTGGCGTCAGAACAACCAAAATGTGTCCTCTCGCGCTCTGGAGGCCAGGCGTGTGACACCCAGGTGCTGGCAGGTGCGCTCCCTCTGAAGGCTCCAGGGCAGAATCCGGCCTCCCTGTCCAGCTGCTGGTGGCTGTCAGGGCTCCTTGGCTTGGGCTTGTATAACCCCAACCTCTTCCTCCTTCTTCACATCGCCTTCCTCTCTCCATGCATCTCTGCATTCTCCTCTTCTTCTAAGGACACCGGTCCCGGGATTTAGGGCTCACTTTAAATCCTGGACAGTCTCATCTCCAGATCCTCAACTTAATTACTTCTGCAAAGCCCTTTTCCCAAACATGGTCACCTTCTGTTTCCAGATGTTGGGACATGAACATGTCTTTGTTGGGGGGGGGGGGGCAGGGTGCAATCACTATTCAGTCCATTTCAGTGACCAAGGAAGGACTTTCTGAGATGGGGACAGTGACATAGAAAAATGTGACTTGGAAAGAACAGTTCAAGAGAACAAGGCGCCCTGAGATCCTGAAGTAGGAAAGAGCTGTGTGTCTGAGGAGCACAACAGACACACCTGGAGCTGAGAGCTGGTCAGCAAAGGGGCAGGAGCCCGAGGAGGCCGAGGAGGGCGGGCAGGAGGGTCTGGCGTCACAGGCGGTCAGGCCAGAAGGGGTCTCAGAGTGATGCGCCCTGCCTCCAGCCTCCTCTCCACCAGAACTCTCCCTCTCACCGGCCCGTGGCCTGGGAGACGTGCTCTCTCTGCATGGCAGTCACTCCTGGGCCCGGCCAAGGTGACAGTCGACACTGCAGGAAGAAGCCCTGTGTTTGTGCCACTGAAATGTGTCATCCGGCTGGAGTGGCAGCAGTTTCATCGTGCCACAGCGAGCCTGGGTCTCAGGGCCAACTTCCAGTTTCGATGTGACAGGCCCCATCAGGCCCCACGGGGAGCTGCTGGCTGATGTCTTTGAACAGCCTGCCCGGCTGGTTTCAAGCCACTCACACAGCTGTGGGGCTGGGGCGTGAGCTCTGGCCTGAAGTCTGGGAGCTGAGGTCGGATCCCACCTCCGGCTCACACTAGCCCCTCAGAGCTTCCATTTCCTCTCCCGTAGAATGCAAATGACAAACCCAGTCTCCCAGCAAGGTTGTAAGACTCAAATAAGAGGTTGTGTTTGAAAATGTCTTATGAGTCATCCAAGGAGATGTGACCAGTTGCATCAAAGACCTGGGGGTCTCTGACGATCTCCCTGGAGGCAGGGGGTCCTCAGGATCCCACTGCACCCCATCATGAACTCATACCTCTGCACTGAAGGCTGTGTCCCTGTCTGTCACTCCCTAAAGGGTTAACATGCACCATGTCCCATTGTCCCACTGTCCCATTGAGGTAGCATCATGGAGCAAGCTCCCAAAATGGAAAGAAACAAAACTCCAATTTGTCTCCCTATAAAAAGCAGCCTGCCTTTGAAACTTGACCCCGTGGAAAACCTACTGAATTGAACATAGAGGAAAAGGAGGAGGAGAAGAAGAAGAAAAGGGAAAAAAAGCCATGAGAGTAATTAATCAGCATTTTGTCCAACCTAATTTGGTTTTAAAGGACATTCATCAAGACCAACGTACCTGTCCAGGCCAATCTGGGAGGCCGGTGAGCGGCTGCGTGGACAGCCTTCCCGCTGACTGCAGTCCCCTCATGTGCAGACTGGCTTCAGTGAAGGTAACAGTTTGTGGTAATGGGAACCATATGGGCTGGTGGCTGCTGTCAGTAAAAATAGCCGACATGGCCTGTGTGGCCAGACACAACGTCAGGCTAAGAGCAGGAAGACGAGAGCTGTGTGAAGGAAGGAAAGAAGTTGTTTCAGAAGACTAGAGACAGGAGCCCGCCTGACAGGGAGGAGGTGTCAGGGGCCGGGACATGAAGCCTAGGGACTCATCCACAGCAAAGACGTGTGCATGACACGCCAGCCCTCCCCAGCCTGGTTTTCCACACTCTGATGACCCAGTTGCGAGGGGCAGGAAGGCTGTTTGGGGACAGAGCTGAGGCCCAGCGCAGGTGCAGGTCTCTGTGGGATGGGTCCTGGGCACGGGACCCTCTCCCACCTGCATCCCCCTAGGTGCCGGAGCCTGAAGAAACTATGCAAGGAGGTAAGGCAAGAAATTAAAAAAAAAAAAAAATGTAAGCATAAACATTAGGACGCTATGCAAATGTATCCTGTTTTGTAGCATAATAGGAAGAGTAAGGATTTGAAAATTGTGAGACGTAATTTAAACACACCCACTGTATAAACATAAGCAAATTATTTCATCTTTCAGAGCTTCGATTTATTAGTCTGTAAAATGGAGATAATATAACCAATGGTTGTTTTCATGTGCTGAAGCTCCGTTTAGTAGAATGCCCTGTTCATTCATTCATCCATCCATTCATTCAACAAATATTTATGAAGTACCTACGAGGGGCCAGGCATGGTTACAGAGGAATAAGTCAATGAATTTTTTAAAAAAGTTACCTGCTTTACATTCTAGTCGTAAGTAAAATGCAGAAGGTTAGAAGGTGAAAAGTGCTCTGGATACAAACAAAGTAGGGAAGAGATTCAGGAAGACAGGGATTAGGGTGCAGTTTAAATAGGGTCATAGGGTCGTCAGAGAGGGCCTTGCTGAGAAGGTGGTATTGAACAAAGATTGAAGGAGATGAGAAAGTGAGGCATGGAGACATCGGAGCGTTAGTACTGAAAGCATCCTGAGTGGCAGAGAGCCTGGGCTGCTCTGGGGCTGGCGGAGGGCAGCCCGCAGTCAGAGGGGGTGGGCCCGAGCAAGCCTGGTGGGGGGGGGGGGAGGGGGGTTGCATCAGAACTTCAGCGGACTCTGTAGGAGTGGGCTATCTTGGGAAGGTTTTGAACAGGGCAGTGAAAGGGTCAGATTTGTTTTTATATATTTATTTTTAATTAATTTTTTGTTAGTCCTCACCCGAGGACATTTTTTAGGTAGAGTGGAAGGGAAGGAGGGAGCGAGAGAGAAACCTGGATGCGAGGGAGACATCCATAAGTTGCCTCCCGCACTCAGGGACCAGACCTGCAACCCAGGTACATACCCTTGACCGGGAATCAAGCCCGAGACCCTTCAGTCCACGGGCCGACGTTCTAACTGCTGAGCCAAACTGGCCAGGGTGGACTGATTTATTTTTAATAGGATGGCACCGGCTACTGAGGTGAGAAGAGTTTCTACAGGGGTAAGTGCAGCAGCAGAGAGACTGGTCAGGAGGCCACCGCAAGAACCCAGGTGAGAACAAACGGTGCCTTGGATTGAGATGGTAACAGCAGAGGTGGTGGGAGTAGTGGGGTGCTGGACTGTACTCTAAAAGTAGCCTCCAGGGTTGGCTGATAGTTTGAATGTGCGTTAGAGAGAGGGGTCAAGAAAGACCCAAGGATTTGAGCTGAAGGAAGCTGCTGTTCACAGATGGGGACAGTTACAGGTGAAACAGGCTGGGGAGGGGGAATTGGGAGTTCAGCCTGGCGCACGCTCAGTCTGAGATGCTTATGAGCCATTCAAATGAAGGTATCCAGGTAGATGAAAATCATAAACATGTAGACGGTATTTAAGATCACAAAACATTAGCTCACCCTGGGAGTGGGTGAAGACAGAGAAGGAAAGGTGGAGATGTTTCTCCATGGTGCACCAAGATGAGCAGAGCGCAGGCAGCCTTCTACGCAACACCCTCTTCCAGATGCATGAGCTACCACGTCAGCAAGTATCTTAAATATCTTGAGTATCTGTGTGGACCGTGAAACCTTCTAGGATCACTGGTGCTATCATTATTTTATATACAAGAGAAGTAAGAACCAGAGAAGTGAATTAATTTGCTCAATGTCAAATAGCAAATGGAAAACAGAACAGGAATTCAGACCCAGGTATCCAGACCCCAATTCCAAGGCTCTTTCCACGGCAGCCATCTGCCCAGTGACTTCCAAGGCAGACATGCATCTTTTGTCCTCAACATATTCGTCATGCTTCTCCAAGTTTGAAATCCAAACCAGGTCATTCTAGCAGTGAAACACTCTCGTTTTCCAAGCTGGGGGTCCTGCCAGCCGCAGAAAGTAGAAACAAATTATGAAAAACTGTCTTTGGCAAAAACCAAAAACAAAAAAACAAGGAATGAAAGGGAAAGAGAGAATGACCAAAAAAATCCTGCCTTCCATTTTTCCCATAGGTGCGCACTATCTCCTGGACTCTAAATCATCTCTTCTGTCTTTGGAGGGCGTAGATAGAAGGCAGATACTATCTTCCCTGTCTTCTAAATCAGGCACATGGCAGGGATAGAAAAAACAGAGATCGATGTGGGGGCCCCGGGCGGTTTGTGAGTGTGACTTGGAAGAGGTTTGTGAGTGTGACTAGTTCTTCCCCACCACTGTTTCCCCACAGCCCACTTAACACTGCTTTATACCACGTGGACAGAAACCGGTGAAAATAAACAATATTTGGTCATCTGTGGAGCTCTTTTTATCCACTACCGACGTAAAACACGTTTTGAGATAGCTACTATCTATGTGAGCATCCATTTTCAAGACAGATAAACGTGGCTTGGAGGGAGTAAGTGACGTGATTTTAAGAATGGGATTATACTCACTAGAAAATAAGTATAAATCTATTTTTTAAAGCGCACTTCACTGGGCATCTACAGGACCTACACCAGGTGAGCCCAGCTCTGCTTTTTGACATCGCTGTTTTCTGCAGGGTGGTCCGGAGTCTCCCCTGCATCTTCCTTCTCCCTTTCCTGTTTGGTTACCATCACTTCTTGAGAACCACCTAGATACGCAAGATATTTCCTCGCGTGGTAGCTCACACATCTGGAAGAGGATGTTGCACAGAGGGCTACTTAAGCTCTGTTAATCCTGGTGCCCCATAGAGAAACATCTCTACCTTTCCTTCTCCATCTTCACTCACTCCCATGGTGAGCTGATGCTGTTCCTCTCAAAGGAATGGCTGGGTCTCCTGCACCCTGGCATCTCCATGCCTTTCTGGTTTCCTGTCACAGTACAGGGCATGACAAACGCTGGCTGGACTGCACTGAGCTGAAATCGGTGAACTGAAGAGGAGGAGGATTAGGTTGTAACTACAGGTTGGAGTAAGACCACATAGAGCCTCGAATGCCAAGCTGAGCTGTGTGCCTATCCATCTATAATTAGCAGGTTGCCGGGGCCACGGCTTGGTCTAGCCCCCAGGTTCTGCATCTCCATGTTGGGTTTTATTGCAGAAAGAAGGAGCTTTCTGAGTAAATAAAATGGAGTGAACACATCTTCCTCACAAACCTCAGAAAACCCACGCCAACATTTCTTACTGTTTTTGATAACTTCACTTTTTTTTTCTTTCTTCCCACTCACACCTCAGGTCTTATCACGGCCGCAGCCAAAGAAAACCTATTCAGACAGGGCCATTTCAGGCTTGTCCTGAGCCCAAAGTAGAGAGACAGCAGGAGATGACATTTGATGTTCTGAGGTTTCCTGCTCAAGTTTAAGACCTAGCCATTCTGTGTGGGCCGTTTGAGTCAGATGACCTAGGGAGAAGTGTTCGGTTTCATTCAACTCATCCCATCTTTATTAGCTGTGCTAGGACCAGGAGGGAGAGAGAAAGGTGTTGGCTCCTGACCTCAGGCAGCTTCTCTGTCGAAGGAGAAGGAAAGAAAGAGAAATGCACAGGTAAGAGCACAGTAAGGCAGGACGGGATGCTGAGAAGTGACGGCACATGCCCTGTGGACTCACAGATCGCATGCAGTTGAGGGAGGTGGAGAAGAGGAGCCTTCCTACGGCAGTGAGTGTGAGATTGGCCTTCAGGGACCTGTCAGACTTTGACAGATAAAGATCGAATGGGGAGGGGGTCATTTACATGGGAAGGAATAAGTGGGGTAAGTGAAGGAGGCAGAAAGTCCCCAAGAAGGAGAGTCAGGGAGCAGTGGCTATTGATTTGTACTTGACATGAGCTATGTAGGGACCTCTGGGGACATTTTCTGAGCCCCGTATTGAGGGAAATGAAGCCTGGTTGATTCTAAATACACTGGGTTTAGGAGTCAGGGATGGATTGATTGACATACTGATTGATTATAAGGAATTGGCTCACATAACGATTATGGAGGCCGACAAGTCCCAGGATCGGCAGGGTGAGTTGGCAAACTGGAGACCCAGGGAGAGCTGATGGTGCAGTTCCCGTCTGCGTCCAAAGGCCTGAGACCCAGGACAGCTAATGGCGTAGTTTCAGTCTGAAGGCCGGCAGGCTTGAGACCCAGGAAGAACGGATGTTTCAGTGCAAGTCCAAAGTCAGGAAAAAAAGACAAATTTCTAAGTTTGAAGGCAGACAGACAGGAAGAATTCACTCCTACTTAGGGAATGGTCAGCCTTTTGGTTCTATTCAGGCAGGCCTTCAACTGATTGGATAAGGCCCACCCACATTAGCAATGGCAACCTTCTTTACTCAGACTGCTGAATTTTTTTCTCAATCCTCACTCAAGGATATATTTCTAGTTATCTTCAGATGGGGGCAGGGAGAGAGAAACATCAACCTGAGAGGGACACATCAACTGGTTGCCTCCCGCAAACCCCAACCAGGGCTGGGGACAAACCACAACCAAGGTACGTGTCCTTGACCAGAATCGAACTCGTGACTCATTGGTCCTTGGGCCGATGTTCTAACCACTGAGCCAAACTGGCCAGGGCCAGACTACTGATTTAAATGTTGATCTCATCCCCAAACACCCAGAATGCTGTTTGACCAATTATCTGGGCACCTCGTGGCCCAAGCAAATTGACACATAAAATTAGCTATCACAATTATGTATTTTATTTAATGGTTTTAAATTTTTACCCACTCTCTTTCTGTAGGGATATAATGCATAAATTCTCTCTAAATTTGTGTTCAGGCTTTTTCTGTATTTCATGGATCAGAAAAAAAATTTTTTTAAGAGGGAAATAATCAAAAGGTTGTTGATTTTTTTTATCCTTTCAAGGAATACAATTAAAAATAATTTAAAAATAAACACATCTTTCATCAGTTATCTTCTTACTTCACAAAAGGATGAGAATTTTAACACCCTCCACCCTCCAAAGGCAAGGGTATAATCTCAGAAGGAAAAGCGTCTTTCCCAGGAAAGACACTGGGCCTCCGGCAGTGTCCTTTTAAAGGATACACTTACAATTTTAAAATAAAGTGCAATGTAAAATTGTATTTTATTATTTGTGTTGCAGATCCTGTTTTTGGGACAGAAGTTGTCAGCTGAGATCATCTATTTATTTATATATATATAATGTTGTAATGCAAAGTGAGTTTGAGTCTCCAAGTAGTTTTGTCACTTCATGATTTCTACTGTCATCGAGCATAAAAGTTCAGAGACACGGACTGATGAGAATGGAAAGTATACCCTCTCACTGTTGCGCTCAACGTGTACTCTCCTGGGCGCACTCAGAGAGGGGCGTGAGCAACTGGACTTCACCGTCCAGGGCTTCTCCCTCCTTCCCCAGAGCTGCGAGGAGAGCGCAGTACCGTGGCCGGCGTCTGGGTGGTGAGGCCGCAGGAGGGATCTGCCAGCCTCTTCCCTTCCTGGCACCCGCCGCAAGCAGCGCTTGACCTCCCTGGTGGCCCAATCTGGAGCCGTCAGGAATTTGTCTGAGTGGGATGTCGTCGTGGACTTGACTTCAGCACAGGCCAGCACCCTCCAAGTATGTCTATTTGAGAACCACTAATTTGGCCTAACCTCTCACTTTTATTCTGAGGAAACCGAGACCCTGAGGCCCAGAAATCTCCCCACCCCAGAATTATGGAAATCAGCCTTATGTCTCCCTGGCTTCAATATAGCTTTTTTTTTTTCCATCCTAATTCAGATAACTGTTTCTCTTATCTGTTTAATGTCCCAGTGATTTGGGGGCTGGGTCCTTCCTCTATCTTGAAATTTATCACCTCCTCACAGATTCACACACACACACACACACACACACACACACAAATGGCATAATTATAGGAAAAAAATCATCCTTTCCTGAAATCCACTTGACGACTGAAGACCCGTAACCCAAGTCTAAGGGGCCTGGATCCTGCTGCTATTTCTAGATAGATGTCTCTGGATATGCCTGGATACTGCCAGTAAGCATCGTTTTTAAAAACTAACTTCAGGCCAAATTTTGTGATCTCATTCGTTACTCCCAAGACCCCATGAGGTTGAAATGAGGGTGCCCCTTGTATAAGAACACGGGAGCCTGGCAAGCCTCTGTGACTTCCCCAGAGTCACCCAACTGACCGTGGAGGAATGTGACAGCATGCCCCCTGCAGGGGCCCAGCGTGTCCTCTGCCAGTGGTCCGTGTGGGCCAGGGCCTGGCGTGTGGTAAGCGCACAGGGAGCTTGCCCAGATGGAGAAATGAGTAACTAACGTCCTTCTCCATTTGGAGATTCTGTCTCCCCCGTCACCAGGCCACCTCCACAGTGATTCACAAAACGTCCTGTTAAATGTGAGCTACAACTATAATGATAATCTCTGCACAGGCAAAGGATGTGCTGACTTGTTACCCTTAAAATACTTGGTGTGAGTTAGATGTGAGGCCCGGCGAGGTCCCCAGATCTGTCCCTGCTGGCTGGGGGCCAGCGGGGCTCCCTTCTCCAACTTCCACAACATTTGAAGGGAAATGCCGGCTCTCGCGTGGACCCCTGCTGCACTTCGTCTGACTGGATCTGGCTCATTGTTCCAGCCCACTGACATCATTTAGAAGTTTGATCTTGTCATCAATCATTTTTTTTTTCTATCTCTCCCAGCTGTGTGTCAGCCACAGATGTGATAAGCGGACTTTATATATCTCTGTCCAAATCGCTGGTACCAAACATTAAACAGGGCTAAGGACAGTTCTCTGGAGCATACCTCTGCCGTGAGCCCAGGGCACTTGCACGGGCCTTTGTTCCGGCATCTGTCCCACGCCATTGTCAATTTTTTTTATCTTATACGCAAGTGCTTCAAGAGTCAAGCCTTGATGCCGTTCTCCTTTTCATCCTCACTGGGCACCATGCCGGCCATTGCAGAAAAACTGTGTTTGCTGACTAGTGCAATCGAGGCATTGACTTAGTCTAAGAAGACTCAGGTTCCAGCCACAGATAATCCTTTCCTACGGCCGCACACAAGCTGTTCATCTGCCCAGGGTCTCAGTGTATCTAATAGGGGTGACGGTCCCTGCAGACAAGCTCGTTCAACTGCTCGATGAAGTGACGGATGCAGATGTGTTTGTTCACTCACCCCTGGCTTTTACGTACACATGTCTTGAATCTGAAATTTATTTTCCCTCCCTTTCCCATCAACACCACCCTCACCCTGCTCCCCTCCTTCTACTTCTCTGAGAATCCTTCCCTGGCCTCCTAAGTAGGCCGTTATCGCCTCCTCCGAGCTCTCCCCTGGCCCTCTGCAGGTCTTCACAGGGCCATTCGTCTCCTGTGTTCTCAGTTGTCTGGTGACACGTCCATCTTCCCCTCCAGACAGTGGTCTTAGACATCAAGAGCTACACCTTGGCTATCTGTCCCTGGAACCAGCACAGGGGCGGGACACGGAAAGCACTGCATGACAGGTTTATGGAACAAACGTGAGTGAGCGTGAGCTGCAAAGTCAGCTCCATTCCTGCCTTAGTGACGGCTGCAGGGGATGCTGCGGCTACTGCAAAGTGTCACCGTGAGCACCACGTGCCGGGCAGGATGCTCTCGGCTTATCCTTGGGGGGAAACAAAGGTGGGCCTGATGGCAGCCAGCCCCCCAGCTCTGTGAGAACAGGCATCAGATCTGTTTTGCTTACCATGGTCACAGAGTGGGTTCCCCGGCAAGCAGACTCTGAGATGAGATTTGCATACAAGAAGTTTCCTGGGGAGTCTTCGGGGTCCAGCCCTACAGGAGAGTGAGGGAAGCGGGACTGAGCAGATGGGGAAGTCAAGCTGCAACGCAGTGGCCACAAGGGAGTGGTTCCAAACTGAGACACGGGGCCGGGCCTCGAGGGATACCCTCCTACTGACTCGTCTTGGATGAAGGCTGCCTCCAGGAGTGGGGTGACATCTTGGAGTTCTCTTTCACTGAGGACATCCCCAAAGAGGGACACAGCTGAGATCACCACATTTGCAGCTGCTGGAAACCTGAGAGCCTCGGTGCCGGAACTGATAGTGTCTGTTAATGTCACTGTGCCCGAGAGCATCTGTCTGGCTCACTGCAGCCTTCCATGAACACGTGTGTGAATGGAGGAATCTGGGCTCATCTCAGATGGAATCCCGCAGGCTCTCTGTGGGTCTTCCAACACACACCGAGTCCGTGTATCTTTAGAATGTGCAACCTCTCAGCCAAGGCTCTGCAGGTGCTGGATTCCGGGATGAGTAGGCAGACATGAACGGCCAGTCCTACCTTGGGGGGAGGACTCTAGGTAGAGTAAGCCCAGAGGGCTGTGATGGCACAGGAAAGGCAGACAGCTTCTTGAAGAAGGTGACATTGAAACTGAGTCCAGAAGGACAAGAAACAGGGAGAGTCTAGGAAAAACTTCAGGAGTGAGCAAGAGATGCTGCTGGAGAGACCATGGCATGGACCTGGGGGGGAGGTAGACTGGGACAGGCTATCAGGGCCTTGAGTGCCAGACCTCAACACCTGGCCCCGGTCCTAACAGCAATGAGGAGAGAAGGAAGGGTTTCCAGCAGAGGCCTGACAGCCCAGGCTTTCTTTCTCAAACGAACATGGGTTCAGCTCCCCGTGTAATTTTCCATCCAGGGATTCCATGGGAACCAGACATCTAAGCACATACCATACCTGGGCCTCCGCCCAGAGCACAGCATGAACTGTCCCCATTGCTGCGTTCTCTGGCAGGTTGCGGGAGCCCCTGCCCTCTGGAGCAAGGGCATGCTCTTGCCTTGACATGCAGACCAGGAGTTCCTGAGGGTGTGACCCTAAAGAGAGGAAACCCAGTCGACACAGAGAAGTCAGGGTGACTCTTCCTACACCGAAGGGACAGTGACATACAGTGGAAAGAGCATTGCCCGAGGGGTCTGGCCGGACTGGCTTACAGTCCACTCTCAACTGCGTACTGGGTCCGAGGTTCAGGCAAGTCACTGCCCTCAATTTCTTTATCCATCAAATGAGAAAAAGAATCCAACCACACCAGCGATAAGGATATACAAATAACCTAATAATAAAATATCGTTATGCATATCTGATTGACAGAGATTTTTTTTTTAAAAGATAATGATCAGTGCTGATGAGGGTGGATAATGCAGGTTGGCTATTTCACTGTGGGGAGGTGTGGTGGATCGGAATCGACGATTCCAGGGAGCGCTTGGGCAACAAGCATCAAGTCTGGGAAATGAGTGCATATCCTTTGACCCACTTCTAGGAATTCATTCTAAGGAAACAGCCAGCAGTGAAAGGTGGGGAAAGGTACGTTAAAGAGTAGTTAGCAAAGCACACTGACCCGAGCAAATATTCTTATGTGTGGAAACAAGCGAAATGTGCATCAACCCCACAGGCCAATAATTGTTCTAATAAACGCCAGCACGCCTGCACGTTGGAGACTCTGCAACAATGGAACATCGGGCTTGTGAATTTGCGGGCCTGGCACCTCAGAAAGGTCTCGGCATGGTAACATCATGGCAATCTCTGAAAGGTGCCTCTAAGCTATCCCCCAATCCTTCCTGTCTCTTCAGGCCCCCTGTCCTGTCCGGGTTCAGATCCTCATCGCCTCCTGCCACTACCACCATACTAGCCCCATTTCTGTTCTTCTTGTCTCCTGGACCCTGGTCTCCTTCACCCAACCTGCTGCAGCCAATGTGACAGTTCCACTGTACACCTGTCAAGCCCTTGCTGTTGCCACAGGGGGCAGTCCAAGCTTCTCTGTGTGGGGTATGAGGCCATGTGTGATATAACCTCCTTCTAAGTCTCCAGGGATATCTTCTCCTTCTCTGCCATGTCCCAAAACACAACCTTGGCTGCGGCCAAGCTGTATTATGGTAATTCCCCAACACTCCATTCTTTTTTAATGCCTCTATCTTCCCAGAATATTCTTTTTCCTCCCCTTCATTCTGTGAACTTCCATTCGGCCTTTCCAGGCGTTCTCTGTGAAGTAGCTTTCCCTCCACTCTCCGTCCCATGCCCAAAGATGTCTACTATGATGCCTGCAATTCTTCTAATGTAGGTGATTCTTTACATGTTTTTCCGCTCCATTGGACCAAAAGGTCCTCAAGGAGGTATCTTATTCACCTTTGAAACATTGCCACCTAACATGTGCCCAGCACAGTCCAGGGGTCTGTTAATATTTTCTTGAATGAACTTTGTCAGAATTGTACCCCACAGCATAAAGTAAATCATATCTACATTTGCCCTGGCTGCTCTGTAATGCTGACTTCACTAAGTCCCCAGGCATCCAAGTGATCTCTCATAGTTGTCATCTGCAGGACAGGGGAGCTCTAGGGGGAAAGTAGAGCCCCTCAATTACCAATTCTGACAATCCTCATTTTAGCTCAGGTCTCCCCATGCAAACAGACAGTCGACATGTGATTGGAGAAGAAATAGAAGTATGTTTCTATTAAAACCATGCTCCTTAGGTTGTCACTCTGAATTTATATCCCTCTGGCCCTTGCCAAGTTGGCTCTTGGCTATACTCTGTCCTAAAATGAGAGCATTCTTCTTATAGCCCCAGGAGATGCCTACAATGCCTGAAGATTGAAAACAGACCCTACAGCATGGATTTGGGAATTTATAGAGTCCAAATCACCACCGTCCTATATAACCTGCCCCAGATAATCTAGCTTCCCTTCACACTTCTGATTTGAGTGTTGTTGGGTAGAATAGTTCGATGCTTGAATGGCATTCCTGCTACCCAAGATGATGGGCAAGAAATCTGGTTGTAAAGAGAGTTAACCAGCTCAGGGTACAGGAAAATGTCATTCACGGCCAGCGGGTTTTAGCCTTTGGGCAGAACCAACCATGGGGTGTATGTGCATCTAAGTGTTTAAATAAATAAAAACAAGAAATCACAGGGTACCTACTAGTCACAGGGCCTTCTGCTGGATCTGGTGAGGGATGAAGGGCTGTCCTTAAACTGCTCATTTCTACTGAAGAGAAAGGTTTGGCTCTACGCAGCCATGGCTTACAGGACAGGATAAGTACCACGAGCCACAGAATGTGCACGTGTGAGCCGATGGGTAACGCGCAATGGTGGCGAGAGCACGTTAGCAGGTTCCGGCTCCACTGCATGTGTTAGCCACTAGCTTTCGGCAAAGTGCTGCACTTCCCAGAGCTCCGTGTCCTCACCTGTAAGAGGAGCTCCAATGGCCACTTCTAGAAGGAGTTAGATGGGGATCACATGAAATGGGGCCCCTGGCTCCTGAGCTCCAGGAGCGCTAGCTTCTTTCACTTTCACTGTTAGTCAGAGCTAAGACCCAGTGACCCCGCAAATGACCCGGGGCAAACACTCAGGGATCCCAGAAAGGGGAGTCAGGAAGGAAGACAAGAGACTGCTGGGGTGATAGCCTTTGCCCCATTCTTTTCATTTTCAGAAGAATGTCTTCCTGTTCAGTGACCTTGTGCCTACATATCTTTGGACTGAGCAATGCTCTGTCTGACAGGTTAAATGCTTTTAGCTCATTTGGATTACAATTGCTGTCAGCCTAAGAAATTGAGCTGGGCTCACTCAGACCAGGAACTAGGCAGGATTGCTGGCATGGTGGCATCGCTCTTGAGGTCCCCAGCTCCTTGCCAGACCGCAGAGCGGGGAAGGAGAGGAAGACGCACAGCAAGCCGGGGGAGACGTGGCCTTCCCCTCGTCGGGGCTGTTACCCTGGCCTGCGGTCACGAGCGGTGCAATCAAGCCTGGGGAATCTCGGCTTGGTTTACGATGTCTGATTGTTGGAATGCTCAGACTTCTGACAGAAGCACATGGGCAACGGGTTTCTGTCTCTGGGCCTTGTTTCATTTTGTATACAAAGAAAAGAAAATTTCCAAATATCTCCGTATATAGGGGAGATGCCCACTTTTCCACTTGTGGTTCTTACCCAAAATACAACGAAGCAGGAACATTACAGTTAGGCTTGAGGAGTTTAAGTGCAGCATAACAGGTAAAATTACTGGACCATTTGAAAGAAGACTAGGAGTCCATGTTGTCTTGCTATGTCTGAGCTAGAGGGCTTTGAAACAACCATTTAAATCTCTCATGACTCAGTGTCTTCCTCTTTGAAATCAGCACAGTAACATCTGCTCCACTGAGTTGGTTTGCAGATTAAATAAGTTAGTATATGCAAAGAATTTGGCACATCAACAAATGTGAGTTTGTCTCACAACTCCGACCCTATGAGATATTGGGTAAATCCTTCAATGTGTTAGAATTTCTCTTTTGCACAATTACGTTCATCTACCTCACCCTTTTTACCTCTCAGAGCTGATTGGAGAAGTTAAAGTGACGGCGGAATGAATGTGCTTTGTAACTAGAAAGAAGGGAGGCAAAATAAAGCCTATCAGGATGGCTCTTTCAATCCCTTGGGAATGGCTCGGGAGAGGACAGTGTGTCCTTTTGAAGAACCACTTCTTCAATCACCTCTCAGATCTAAGGGCCACTCCAGAATAGACTAGACTGATTGATCAATTAGCATCAAAGAGCTGGAGAAAAAGTTCAGGCTCCAGTTGCTGTCGAAGTCAAACCATGTCGGCTATAGGGCCAGTGCCCAAACCCTTTGAATGCCATACAGCCTCAAAGAAATAAAGGCTGGCAAAGCTTGACGCCAGCTACATGATTAACTGGACAAAACCTAAACACTCTGAGCCGTGAGATCAAAGAGAACACTCTTTCCAACAAGTAAACCCTCTTAGAGAATTGGAACATGATTCATCCTAACAAGCCACTTAGGAGTCAGGCGAGCAGACCGTCCCCAGTCTGAGGAATTAAACACAGGCCAGTCCCAAAGAGAGAGGAGAATGATGGAGTCATCCCTAAGGGCTTTCATGTCCAGAAGCAATATGTTATTGATCTGAGGTTGACATCCTGAGAAAGTTGCCCCTGGATCTACAAAACAGCCCCCTGAGGGCAGGGATGCGGGATTCAGCTGACTCCCAATTCTAGTTCAGGACCTCGTATAGCTTGGATATCAGGAACATCGTTTTCTATGCTTATGTCAGAAAAATCTTCACTATTAACGCAAGCCAAGAGTTAACTTAGCCCTAACTTGCCTATTAAAGCTCTTTTTCCAGCACTTCTTCCTATGGTTGGAAGGGTAGAATGGATATAAACCAATGTGCTTGCAAATTTCTCCTAAAATCCTCAAAGAAGCTCAAATCAATCAGAATGGGGAGATGGCTGGGATATGGGGCATTATTATTTCTCTCTTTTCTGTGGGGAGGTCTTATGGGTTGACTATATCCCCCCAAACTCATAAGTTGAAGCCCGAACCCCTATGTGATAGCATTTGGAGATGTGGCCACTTGGGAGGTAATCAGCGTTAGATGAGATCATGAGGGTGGAGTCCTTTTGATGGGATTAGTGTCCCTATAAGAAAACACACCAGAGAACTTGTTCTGTCTCTCTCCTTATGAGCACGTACTGAGGAAAGGCCTTGTGAACACACAATGAGAAAGTGACCGTCAATAAACCAGGAAGAGAGCTCTCACCGGAAACCGGCCATGCTTCTACCTTGACCTTGGACTTCCAGCCTTCAGAACTGTGAGAAAATGAATTTCAGTTGCTTAAGTCACCCTGTCTAGGGTATTTTGGCAGCCCGAGCTGACAAAGACATGAGGAAAAGAGAGTTCTTCTCTAGCAGTTGGCACCATTATCTACCATCTTGTCCCAGCCAGAAATTTCAGAGTCATTCTTGAGTCCTCTTACTCCTTCTATCTCCTTCACCTCATCAATTACAATGTCTTAGTGAAAATTCTCCAATCTGCTTTATTCTGCAGCAGGACTCACCAGGTCCTCTCCATGCCATGGAACTGTGCACGAGTTCCAAACCCCAGCACTTCTCTCTAGGACTGAGGCAGCAGCCCTTGGTAGTCTCCCTGCCTTTGCTCTTTCCACACCAATCCAGCCTTCACATGACCATCAGAGCCACTTTACAAAACATGACTTAGTGCTCCCCTGCATAATGCCCTTTCACTGGCTCCTGTTCACCCAGCCTTGGCCCTTTAGCTGAACATGCACAGGCACTGGATGACCTGCCCCGCAGGTCAATCTCACAGCCTCATGTCTCATCTCCACATGCGTGCCCCCTATCCCCTGCCTCACCCCACAGCTTCAGAAGACCATGCTCTCTCACACTTCTGCACCTTCACATACCCTAGTTTGGTTTTACTCTCCCATTTCCCACAGCAAACTCTTCCTCATTCTCAAAAACTCAGCTTAAGTGTTTCTTCCCCAACGGTGCCTTCTCTTCCAGCCTCCCAACCCCTCCCTCCAGGGTTGGGGACATCCTCTGGGCTCTCATAGCAACCCCAGGGCATAACCAACATGATGTTTATTACAGGGTATTTCAGTCGACCAATTTCTTACTTGCCTATTTCCCCTTTCAAACCAGGGTATGCGTTTTCTAAGGCTGCCATAACAGAGTACCACAGGCTGGGGGGCTTGAATAGCAGAAATGTATTTTCTCATAGTTCTGGAGACTGAAAGTCCAAGATCAAGGCTTTGGCAGGGTTGGTTCATTCTAAGGCCTCCTCCTTGGCTTGTAGAGGGCTGTCTTCTCCTCCCTAGATGTCCACATGGTCTTCCCTCTGTGTGCATCTGTGAACTAATCTCTTCCTCTTGTAAGGACACCAGTCATATTGGATTAGGACCCACTCTAATGTCTTCATTTTAATTTAATTATTTCTTTAAAGGTCCTATCTCCAAATGGAATCACCCCCTGAGGTAGTAGGGTTTAAGACCTCAACATATGAATTCTAGGGGGACAAAACTCAACCCATAATGACCAGCCATGAGCTCGTTGAGGACAGACACTGTGTCTCATTCATACTGCATCATCAGGCCTAGCTCATCTCATAGGTCATTGCAGATGTCTCAGGAATTAACTACAGAATGAAGACAGTCCATGACATTCTGAGTCAGAGAAACCTCTCTCTGCTCTCAACTCTGGAGACCCCTCCTCAAGTCTCATTTATTCTCTGAATCAGACAAGCCAATCAAATGCTTATAAGTTGCCATGACACATTCTTCTCAGAACTAGAACAACTAATTCTAAAATTTATATGGAAATATAAAAGACCCTGAATAGCCAAAAAAATCTTAAGAAAGAACAAAGTGGGAGGTATTATGCTCCTGATTTCAAACTATACTATAAAACTATAATAATTAAAACAGTATGATACTGACATAAAAACAGATATATGGATCGACAGAATAGAATAGAGAGCCCAGAAATAAATCACTTATATGGTCAAGTAATATTTGACAAAGGAGGCAAGAATATACAACTGAGTAGAAACAATCTCTTTAATGAGTGATGTTGGTATACTAGACAGATACATGCAAAAAAACAAAACAAAACAAAAACCACTTTCTTACATCATATGCAAAAATAACCTCAAATTGAATTAAGATTTAAGGGTAAGACCTAAAACCATAAAACTTCTAGAGGAAAACATATGCAGTAAACGTTTTGACATCAATCTTAGCATCATCATTTTAGATGTGTCTCCCTGGGCAAAGACAACAAAAGCAAAAGTAAACAAATGGGGCTTACATGAAACTAAAAAGTTTTGGGCACAGGTAAGGAAACCATTAACAAAATGAAAAGACAACCTACTGAGTGACAAAGATATTTGCAAAAGATATATCTGATAGGGGGCTAATATCCAAAATATATAAGGAACTCAAACAACTTACTGCCAAAAACACAATCCAATTAAAAATGGGCAGAGGACCTGAATAGACATTTCTTCAAGGAAGACAAAAGACGCTCAACATCACTAATCATCAGGAAAATGCAAATCAAAAACACAATGAGGTACCCCCTCACACCTGTCAGAATGGCTACCATAAAAAAATCAACAAAAAATAAGTGCTGGCAAAGATGTTGAGAAAAGGGAATCCTCGTGCACTGTTGATGAGACTGTAAATTGATGCAGCTACTATGGGAGTGTGGAGATGCCTCAAAAAATTAAAAAACAGAGTTTCCATATAACCGAGCAATTCCACTTCTGTGTATTTATCCAAAGGAAACAAAAACACTGATTTGAAAAGATATATGCACCCCTATGTTCCTTGCAGCATTATTTACAATAGCCAAAATATGGAAGCAGCCTATGTTTCCATTAATAGAGGAGTGGGTAAAGATATGGCATATATATAATGGAATATTACTCAGGAATAAAAAAATGTAAAATATCTTGCCATTTGCAACAACATGGATGGACCTAGAGGGTATTATGCTAAGTAAAATGTCAGACACAGAAAGACAAATACTATACGATTTCACTTATATGTAGAATCATTTAAAAAAATGGGGATAAAAAAAAAACCAAAGCAGAAACAGACCCACAGATACAGAGAACAAGCCAATGGTTGCCAAAGGAGAGGGGATGGGGAGGTGAGGGGGGCTCATTGCCAAGACAATGAGAGAGAATACAGGGTAATGGAATGATTGTTATGCCAGAGACCATTAGCTTGGACTCCTATTCGGGCTCCACATTAGTTGACGCCCTCAAGGAACTCACTTAACCTCTCTGAACTTTGATCTCTTCACATGAAAAATGAGCCACTGGAAAAGAACCAGTGGTTTTCATTCCTGCTGTCCATTAAATCCTTTTTTTGCAGGAAACACTGGGCACTGATATTTTTTGAAGTTCCCCAGGTGACCTAATGGCCAGAGTTTAGGGCCACTAGAACAGAGGAGAGAAATATACCAACTGGTGTGAGAGGCAATATTTGCACTTGCTTAGGCAACCATGAAAAGAGTTTCAGAACATCCCCATCTCTGAACAGTTCTGAGTACTTAGAAGACAGGTGGAAAGGAAGCAGCAAGAATAGATGCATGAACTCATTCACTGTACCAGGCACTGTGCTAGGTGAGCGATCTCATGGAGTCACCACAACAGTCCTGTAAATGTTCTCCCCATGTTACCCGTGAGACATGTGCACTCAGAGAAGGGAAATGACCTGCCTCGCTTTGCAGGCTGGAAAGAAAAGGAAGTCACAGTGGAGCTGGGCACTGACTGCAGACTCCATACATGCAGCACTACAATGTGCAGAGTAACTGGCCATCTGGGACTGGGCCCAGGGCGATGGCATACACCAGGTGCTCCACAGAGCTGTGGAAGGAAGGACATGAATCAACACTTACTGAACGTCCGTGTGTGCTGGGCACTGTACTGTGCTTGCACTATACCTCTCTCCTCAACTGGGATTGTACACAGTTGGGGAGGTTAAATAACTACTCTTTTGGAGTATGTTCCAGCTAATTCTTCCAAAAGATTAGGAGAAGGGCAAAGAGCTTACTCATGACCCATCTGGGATTCCAAACCCAGGATTCTCTGACTCCAAAACACATGCTCTCCCCTCCCCACACTTCGCTTCCCGACACACATTCAGGACTTCGCTGGGCATCTTCCTGGAGAGCACTGTACACAAGCTAATGGAAACTTGCTCTTTTTCCCGCCGCTGGGTCTCTGTTGGAAAGGGCTGCAGCTGGATCTTCCTGGGCTACACCCTCTCTGCTGCCTGGAATTCTGAATCCTGTGTCGTGCAAATGAGGAGAGAAGAGGTGTGTGCTTGGGTGTAACCAGTGTCCTGCACAGGCTGCCCTTCTTATGATTATATGACTACAAATAGGGAGCTTGAGAAGGCACCCTTGGCTCAGAGCAATTTCCAAGGCCAGGCAAGACTCAGAGTGGGAAATTCCGTCTAGAAGGCAACGGAACTGAGTGCGTTTGGAGCAGGCAGTGGGGGTGACCGTGGCTGTGGAGCTCGGGCTTCAGAACTCCAGAGATCAGGAGCTCTCTCCACGGGAAGCCAGCTGAGAGGACGAGCATGCTCCTGTAGCCTCCCCTCCACCTGCTGGGTGCTCACAAGGACCAGCAGCCGGAAGGGATGCTGAGTGAGGCTGCAGGCACCAGAGGAGTTTCCCTAGGAAGCCTGGATAACCGAGGCTTGCAAAGTTAAAAATAAGAGCCCAGATGTGGAAGGCAAACATAACCCTCCAAGTGAGTGATTCACAGCATGGAGGTGGGGTTGGCTCTGTCCTTTTTTTTTTCAATTCCTTCAAGCAGTTCCTAAGGAGATACCTTTTTTTGAATGGGAAGCAGGAGAAAAGTACTTAAATGTTCTTATCCTATTGTCCGGGTGGTATGTCCTTCAACCCTGACCCAAAGACAGAGGTGTATTTTATAAATGGCAACCCCCTTTGCTTGCAGAAGAGGCTGCTAGCATTTAAATCACGGCAGTTGTGTTCACTGGGAAGCACACGGACGTTGTGGACACGGCACCAACTTTGGAGTTAATGTTGTCTGGATTCAACCCTGACTCCATTCACCATGCTGTGCAACATTGGGCAAGTGTCTTTATGTCTCTGAGCCTCAGTGTTTATACCTGTAAAATGGAGGTGATAACAATAGAAGCGAAAATGTATTGAGCGCTTTGATATCAAGTCACTTTGAACATTAGAAGGGCTTTAAACTCAGCCGTGCAGCCTCATTACCGAACCACACGCCACACGGCACCAGGGCATCGAGGCAGCTGTTCACAGCTTTGACGGCCCGCGTGGCATTTTTATATCAGAGAGCCCATTGGATTTTCATAATTAACCAAGGAGGTAGACCCAGTAGGGATGATGTGCCCCATTTTAAAGTGAAGACATGATGCTCACTTTAGTGGTCTACTGGCTGGCTGAAGGGTGTTCACACTAAGGATATCTGCATATCATACAAATCATACTTCATCATTATCTGAAACACTTGACTTAAAGAAGTTCAGTTGGATTGGAAATCCATGTGCATGATTGTAAACAAGTCAATATTTACCAATACAGAAGGAAGAGCAGTTAGGTCCTTTTTTTTTTTCAGTAAAGTGTTTTATTCCTTTAAGTTATTTAGTGTTTTGTTTATTAAACTAGAGCTTTTTTTTTTTTTAAGTTAAAATGAACAATTGAAGCTTAAACCCAGTGGATTTCACATAGGAACAAATGATTTGTTCACATATATAAGTGATCTTAAAAAAAAAAAATAGGCTAGTGGAGCAAAGCTTTAACGTTACTTATAAACTGACACCCCCTTCAAAATGTTTGTCTTTTGTATACAGGAACATCAGCACCCTTTATTGTATTTTCCTTTTGTGTGTTAGGAAAGACGTTTCTCTAACTGCAGTTAGTAATTAACTGATTGGAAAACTTTAGTATCGATTATGAATCTATTAAAGTGGGGAAAGCTCTGCTCGGAGTGAGAACTGAAGTTCAAGAAGTTTCTGAAGAAACATGTTTCTCATTCAATACAGACTGAATCTTGAACATTGAACTGATTGTTCATGTTTTACTTTCCAAGAGGGACTTTACAGGTTTAAGATCTTATTTGCCATAAGTAAATTTAAGTATAATTTCAACTATAGAACATTTTAAATAGTTCTATAAATAGTTTATCATCTGAATCACCTCTCTGTGAAAAGTTTCTGGTCTATGGTCAACAACGTAAAGAGACAGTCACTAAATGATCCTCGTCAGGGACTGTGCAGCCATTTCAAGCATAAGGACCGATCATTTCAAGGTTATGTGAATGGACACATGCTCAGTTACTCGTTGGAGAATTTAAAAACATTTATTTGGGAGTTTTGTATAAATTCAATATTCTTTAAACTTTCTGTTTGATCATAATTTTGTAATATAAAGAAAAAATAGTGATTTTTAAACATCCAGCCCATAGAGACATCCCTAGATACCTTCAACCTGCTCTAGGTTACTGTGTGTGCTATGACACGGGAGAGCTTGGGAAGACTGCCGGACGGCGTCGACGGCCTGGGCACTGGGTCGCCAGCCATGTTTATGAGCGTCCACAGCTGTACTGCTAACTCGTGCAGGTGGGGAGTTTGCTATTTATGCATCTTTGGAGGTCCTATGATGTCGCATACAGGGCTTGGAACTGAGCACTTTAAATGCCTGTTTCAGACGTTTCCTCTTATACATAGTTTGAACTTGTAGTAACTGTAACAATAGGTACCGTTTATTAAACACATACCATATCCAGCACCATATCCAGTGCCTCCCAAACATGGTTTCTTTTCTTTGGAATGCCATAGTTGATGTGCACAAAAGTGTAAATCTAAACTCTATGTAAGTCTGAAAGCCAATAATATAATGAACCATTAAAAAAACATTATTTGTAATCCCTACCACAAACTCACTGAAAGATTAATATTATTGTCGCTTTTTTACAAATAAGGAAAGTAGGGCATGGAGAGAATAAGTCACTACCCAAGGTCACACAACAAATGATGTCATTTTAGGCTGTTAGTACTTGACTGAATGGCTTACATTAGCATGTTTCAAAACATATACACAATGGAATACTATGCAGCTGTAAGAAAGAGAGATCTCTTATTCTTTGAGACGACATGGAGGGACCTGGAGAGTATCATCCTAAGTGAAACAAGCCAATTAGAGAAAGACAAATATCACATGATCTCACTTATTTTGGAATATAATGAACAAAACAAGCTGAGGAACAAGATAGACCCAGAGACAAGGAAGTGGGGTGCAGACTGATAAACCTCAGAAGGGATGGGTGGGAGGGGAGGGAAGAGATAAAACCACAGAACTTATATGCATGTATGCGTAAACAAGGACATAGACAACAATGCTGGGGGTGGGGCGGGATTGGGAGGAGGGTGTCAATGGGGGAAAAAGGAAAAACATCTGTAACAAAAATAAATAAACATTAAAAAACAAACAAACAAACAAAAAAAAACCTATAGAAATCAGACCAGTTTCGGGATCAAAGATCTAGAGAATCCTTCCTACAAATAAAAGAGAAACTATTTATGTAGGTCTGATAGATACAGGAAAACTGTATTTAAAATCTTGGAAATAGTCCCGACCCTATCGTAACTTCTCTAAAAGAAGAAAGGGACCAGGAGGGAGGAAGAGGAGGAGGGAAAAGAGCGCATAGAGGCCTCAGATGAACTCAGTAATAGAAACTGAAATTCGACCCATCCTATTCTCATGTCTTGATTCAACAAAGTTAGATGAAAATAATGAAGTTAAAGAAATACGATCATGTGGGGATTTTTAAAAATGTAAATTATGCACGTGTTAATGAAGTAATCCAAGAACTTGAACAAGATTTTTTGTGAAAGGAGACGCAGACCGCAATGGCCTCACGTCCTCTCTGACAGCACCCTGACCTGCTTTACAGTCATCAAAGACACACAACTGGCCATCATTTGGGAGGGGAGGTCACTAGGAGGGAAGAAAAAGATAAAATTTCTCCCTCAAATCCCTTTCCAGAGGTCCTGTAGAACAGTGAGGCAGTAAGATACACCGTTCACCTGGGAGGCTTTCAGATCGGCATGACCCAGAAAAGGTAATGAGGGTTCTACAAGAAATAAGTCTGACTGAAACTCTGTGTTAGGGGAAGACCGAGGACATGTCAGGAAATGTTACATGTGACCCAGTTGGGTCACGAACGTGGGAAGGAATAAGGATTCTAGGTATCAGATAAAGCTGGGTGTCATCAAGTGGTGTCCTGGATTTACACTGAATCTTCTAGGGAAATTTAAGCATGACCTTGGTGTCATGGAGGGTGGAGTGTGTCTCAAAGTGTGAGCCGACAGGTCTAGAAACAAGATCAAGAAGCAGAGCATGCTGAAATCCATGGGTGTTAAGAAGTAGCTTCTCTAAATGTCACTAACAAACTAGCTCAGAATGCAACGCACAGAATATCTGTAAAAAGTTACTTCCCTTCCTCGTTCACGGGTAGTGACCAAGTCAGTAATGGAAAGAACAATTATTATATGAAATAGCTTTCATAACAATAAAAAACAAACAAAAATGTGATTTAAATATATTCCTTAGTAATTTAGAAAAGAAACAATAAACTAGACAGCATCTGGAATAAAAAAATAAATAAATATGGAAACATTAATATCAATAAACTAAATTAAAAACTGGTGCATTAGTCAGGGTTGTCCAGAGAAACAGAACCAATAGGATGTGTATAGATGGATGGATGGATAGATAGATAGATAGATATAGAGATATATAGATAGAGAGATTTATTTTAAGGAATTGGCTTATGTAATAGTGGAGGCTTGGTAATTCCAAGACCTGTAGGGTAGGCCAGCAGTCTGGAGACCCAGGAAAGAGTTGCAGTTCAAGTTCAAAGGCCATCTGCTGGTAGAATTCATTCTTGCTCAGAGGAGGTCACTCTTTGTTTTATTAAGGCCTTCAATTGATTGTACAAGGCCCACCATATTATAGAGGAAACCTGCTTTGCTTAAAATCCACCCATTTATGTGTTAACATCATGCAAAAAACACCTTCACAGAAACAGCCAGAATAATGTTTGACCAAGTATCTGGACATCGTGGCCCTGCCAACTTGACACATAAAATGAAACCATCAGGCCCTGGCCGGTTTGGCTCAGCGGTTAGAGCGTCGGTCTGTGGTCCAGAGAGACCTGGGTTCGGTTCCTGCTAGGGGCGTGTACCTCAGTTGCAGTTTGTCCCCGGCCCTGGTTGGTCGTGCAGGAGGCAGCCACTCGATGTGTCCCTTTTACGTTGATGTTTCTCTCTCTCTCTCTCTTCCTCTCCTCCCTCCCACTCTATCTGAACAAAAAATGGAAAAATGTCCTCGGGTGAGGATAAAAAAAAAAAAAAATGAACCATCAGAACTAGTTTATGGAACTCATTCTTCCTTAGAGCTTTATAGTTCTCGCTGCACATTGACAGTCATTATTTCCCTTGGTCCACTCAACTCACTTCATGGATCTGCAAACTGAGGCTGAAACGCTGAGTCACTCTCCAAGCACATCCAATAGTTAGTATCCTGACCACAGTGCCCTGACTCCCTCCTCTGTGCCACCCTCATGGTGGTGCCAACACAGATTCAAACCCAGCCTCTGACTCCAGTGCTGTGCTGCTTCCCTGGGGCTGGGCTCCTCTTCAAAAATAATAATACAAAACAACAGATACTAGCGTGAACCTATCAGCAGAAAGATTTGGTGTCCTTGCTGTGGGTACTTCTTTTGTTTTTGTTTTTTTATCCTCACCCGAGGACATTTTTGCATGTATCTTCAGATAGAGCGGGAGGGAGAGAGAGGGAGAAACATTGAGTGGTTGTCACCCACACGACCTCAACCAGGGCCAGGGACAAACCGCAACTGAGGTACATGCCCTTAGGGGGAATCAAACCCGGGACTCTCTGGTCCACAGGCCAACGCTCTAACCGTGAGCCAAACCGGCCAGGGCACTGTGGGTACTTCTTTTTAAATATTACCTATGAGCAATGGTTTTGCTAAAGCCCTTACTTTCCTTATTAGAGAAGATCTGGTCTGGCCCTGAAAGTCTCTCCTTTAACACAGACATCTTTTTAAAACTCAGCTTTCTACACGGACCTTTTATGCCATCCTTTCAGTGAATATTTGCTCAGTGCCTCTTATGTCAAGGAAGAAGGTTAATTTCCAGTGGGAAAGCATTGCAAGCCCAACACAAAAGTATACATGCCATAAGATTTCATTTATATAAAGTTCAAGAACAGGCAAAACTAAAGTCAGAACAGCGATTGCCTTGGGCGGGAAGCAGTGAAGGCCAGAGGCGCCCAGGAGGTGTCTGCGTGCTGGAAATGGTCCAGATCTTGATCAGAGTGCCTGTTACACAGGTGTATGTGTAAGTAAAGTCACTGCCCTGGACACCTGAGATGTGTGAGTTTTATTGCATGTAAGTTACTTCTCAGTTTAAAAAAATAAATCTTCTACTGGAAGAAGAAGGACAGAAGGGGGGAAGTATTGGGAAGTGCTTGTTTGTAGCACGGGGCTGGTGAATGCACCCATGAGCCAAGTAAGAACATACCTGGTGCACTTTTGTTGCAAAGGAGAAAATAGTCAAGAAACGTGGAGGTGATAGCACAGGATGAGGACCTGCTTCTGTTCAGTGAAGGTTTGCAGGGCCAAGCCCAATCCCAGGATGGGACAGAGGTAGGAAAGGAAGTGAGGACATTTTGTTTAACATAGGAAATCACAAATATACTGCTTCCTAAATATCCTGGGAAGGGGGAGAATGCAAAGCCCCTATCTTAGGAGATCTGTAAGTCGAAAAATGAAGTAGAACATGACCTCTTCTACTAACAAGTTTTGGAGAAGATGGATTGCATTTTACTTTAAAGCATGATTTCCAAAAATCTGGAGCCTTCTGTGTGGATGAGCAGATCAGGTCTCCTGTGGGATCCTTAAGGAAGTGTTATCTGGAATGGTGGGTGGGCCATTCCAGAAGTTACCTAACTTTTGGATAGAAATTTCTGATATACTGAAAGTATATGTGAACAGGTCATGTCCTTGCCCTCAGAGTCATTTCTAGAGTAAACATGGATTTCTATTTACACCCAGGAATAAATGAACCAAGTAATATTCTCTTCCTGGCCCCTGCCCCCAGAGATGGTTCTGGGACCAAGGAAATGTTGCTGCAGGCATGGATTTCTAGATGGTTTCTAAGAGTTGCTTGGGTTTTGGTGAAAAGAGAATTCTCCCAAATTGAATCGTCTTGGATTTTCCAATTCCATGCTCTAATTGTAGCAGAGACCAGAGGCTCTAAGTCACTGTGCATGCTGCGTGCTGAATTTGACTCACTGGAAGCAGAGGGAGCTGGCCAAGGCCAGTATGGCCCATGGCCCAGCAACTGCCTTTGATTGGGCTCTGCTGCCAGAATGAGTGGGGGTTGGGGGGGTTATGGCCCCTGAGGACTCTGAAAGGGAATGATTCTGACTAAAAATGACACACACAGTTTCTGAAGAAGTGTGCTCTGGGCCATTGTGGCCACCAAGCTTGTGGGAACAACAGGGATTTCACTGGGCTTGTCACGAGCAATGCTTGTGGGGTTGGGTTCATCCTGGTCATGCATTCCTCTATGCCAAACCTTCCTGGTGAGGTAAGGAATGTGCCAACCTTCAATCATTCTCCAAGCACCCCACCAGCCTACGACAATGACCACATCTCCAAAATTCAAAACATGTGAGTGTAGGAGGGACATAGCAACCTGTGCAAGATGAACCTAGCAATCCTTCTCTTCCAGAATGTTCCATGTCCCTTCCCCTTCTAGTCACTCCCATCCTCCAATCTTTCTCTCTCTCCTGTGTGTTCAGTTATAACCCTTATTTCCCCTCCTCTAAACTAGCTTAATCTTGATATTTTAGCTGAAGTCTTCCTTTTAATTTCAAGGAAAAACCAAGACAAATCCTTGAGATTATAAAACATTGGAGCCACGGCAATGAATAGCCAAGCCAGCGTGTGATGAGACTCGCAACCTAACAACATCGTGGTTGGACAGTGTCCACCGCATAGGTCGACCCTCTCTGCTGGGCAGCGTGCAGGACGCTCCAGGACACCGAGGCGGAAGGAGGGAAACCAGGACGGGCGAAGCACTGGGAACAGCCTCGTTCACTGAGCATTCTCTTTGTGTCAAGTTAGGTGGAAAGCTTTCTGTATGTATCAGCCTATTTCATCCTCTCAAAACCCTACGAGGAGGGCCCCGTTGGCCCGATATTCCAGAGGAGGACACTGAGGCTTAGAAGGTTCAACACCTTCACGGGATGGCCCAGCTAGTTTGTGGGGGAGGCCGTCTACCCCAGAGCGCTGACTCGGACTGCCAAACCCTTCCTTCATGTTATCTTACTCGATTATCACAACTGACTTGCAAAGTAGGCTGTATTATTCCTGTTTCATAGCTGATGAAACCAATTCAGAAATTTCGAGTAACTTACCTAAGGTCACACAGCTAATCAACAACAGAAAGAAAAAAAATGAACCCCAGTTGTCTATCTCCAGAATGTGTATTCTTTCCACAAACCATGTGGTCACGTGGTCCCAAACTGAGGAGTTCTTAATTTACTAAGTGTGCTGAGACACACAAACGGCTATCAGGAAAACCAGGTGTAGAGGAGAAAGGCCACCGCGGGCTGAGGGGCAGAGCAGGCCCCCTGGGGAAGGCAGCGTTGCCGTGGTGGAGTTAGGCTGGAAGCCACGGCCCACCGCCTGCCCCATGTCCAGTGTGACAGGACTGCCTTCGTCTCCTTCAGCCTGACTTGCTAGGTGGGGTCCCAATTCTCAGTTTACTAGGTCCAGCCCTTTCTCCCAGTAGAAACCTTTAGTGGAAAAATATCCAGATAGAAAAAGTAGAAGGAATGACTATGGAATTGGAATAGTTTTCTAAGAATATTAAACAATGGTTTCCATACCATAAAAATAAAAATAAAAAGATTCGTAATAAAAATAATAAAATAATAATTACCACTTCGAGCCATGATGGCATCTTTCACGCAACCGCCTACTGCTCCAGAGTTGGCCTCATCATCAACAATGAGACTGCCTCCTCTGTCCTGATTGCTATCTTAATGGGGAAATGGCTTCCAGGGAAGCCGAAGTGGGTTTTGCAAATGGGTCACTAAGTCTTGTAGAGAAGATGGGGGAAGGACTCAAGATCCTCTCCCCGCAAGTTTGTTTTCTTATCCCCCAGAAACAGTGTATCTGTGTTGAGTGCCTGCTTTGGACCAGGAACTGCGCTGGGGCCGAAAGGTGTGATGGCCTCAGTGGAAACGAGGCAGAGGTGCTGTTATACCAGGTACAGCCTCCAAATCTCTGCTCACAGTGAGGTCCTCCTGCCTCTTGCACAACGCAAAGGTTACATAACTCACATTTGAGCAACCTAGAATCTTGCTTCAAATCAAAGGTTTCACAACTGCATAGTTGATTTCCAGCCTCCTATATTGCAGTAGGGTCTAATTGTCAGAGGCCAGAGAAGAAACCAGGTCAACTCCAAGAATCTGAGAAAACAATAATCACTTCTTAAGAACTCACTATTTGAAGCCAGGGCTGTTGATGGAGTGGAGAGAGGTAGGAGTCAAGAACATCTTCACAGAGAGATTCTTGAGCTAGGCTTTAAAGGGTGAGTGGGGAATGTGCAGGCAAACAAAGGAGGAAGAGTTCCCCCAATCAGAGTGAAAGCATGTGCAGAGGTACAGGGGTGTGAAACTAGATGGTGAATTCGTGAAACTGTAGTAGTTTGGCATAACTAACAAGAACCCTGGTGAGTTCTGTTGCATTGTTTTAGCACTGGGGAATTCTTGCAAGCCCACCTTTAAAACTCTGGAACTTCTGAGATGCTCTCCAAGAGTCAATGTACATGAGCTTCCCTGGCCTCTTAGAAGACACGGTGAAGCCAACCCTTCAGACTGACACAAGCCTCCAGGACTATTGGGACTAAAATGCTGGTTTGTGGAGATCATGACGTTTCTCCACGCTCTGCAGTGGCTTCTCCAGGTCAGCCTGGAGCTCATCTTGGATCAGAAGAACCAAAAGAAACTGGCCTCAGATTAGACTGAAATTGATGCACAGTTGTGTTGTTTAAGTCCTCTCCCCTCAATCTCTAAAATCGAGAGGGATCAGGTCAACTGAGAAAGGAGACCCAGTGGGAGCTGGAGCGGATGAGAAGCGCAGCTGACAGAGCTCTTGAGAATGTGGGAAAGGCCACTGTCAGCCCTTCCCTCTGTGTCCTTGTCTTTGTTGCTGTTATTCAGAAGAAAGTTACAATCCTTGGGTCTGCTCCTAATTAGGTTGGAGACTTATTTACACACCCTCCCATTGATTGGAGGTCATCTGAAGCCTATGAAATGTATTAACGTCTCCGCTGCGATACCTCAGCCCAGAAAACCAGCCCCAAAGACACCACGTGGGGCTGTTGTCAGAGCTGGTATTTATGCATTGATAACAATGGAAATAATCAATAACAACTAATATGTGGATATCACTTTGCCCTGCAACAAGCCCTTTTCACATATACCTTTTCTTTATCACATACAGTATCAACCTTGGGTAAGAATTTCTAAAAACAGCTCCATTTGACCAATGAGGACATTTGGCCTCAACGAGATGATAGAAATTGCTCAGTGTCATATAGATGGTGAGGGACGAGGCAAGAATTTCAGGGCCAGCTGCTGACGCCTCCAAAGAGCGTTCATTGGCTTTCAACATGTTCTTGCTATTAAAGTCCTTTGGGGCTCCATAAATTCATGCCCTTCAGTCCTAGGCCTAGTGCTGCTGAATGTCCTGTCCCTGGACTGTCCTCCTGCTCAGGTTCAACGGCTCACCTTGGTGTGGGATAAAAGCACAGTGACACTGTGTACTCAGTGATCAGGGGCCAGGCCACAAGTATGCTGGATATCCCGGAATACTCACAGCAGCCTCCCTGAGACGGGCCCATCTCTGAGTGGGGCGACTGTGTTTTTCTTGTGCACACTATGTCCCCACCACTGTGCCTGACACTTGGGAGATACTCAATGTGTATTAATTGAATTGGGATGAACATCTCTATCCCCATTACTTTTTTTTTTCCTTTATTGATTTTAGAGAGAGAAGAAGGGAGAGGGAGCGAGAGATAGAAACATCGATGAGAGAGAACATCGACTGGCCGCCTCCTACATGCCCTCTGCTGGGGTTTGGGCCCACAACCTGGGCATGTGCCCTGACCGGGAATCGAACTGGCGATTTCTTGGTGCATAGGTCGACCCTTAACCAGTGAGCCACACCGGCCGGTCTCCCCATTTTTTAAAGAAGGAAGCTGAGGCCCTGGCCGGTTTGGCTCAGCAGTTGGAGCATCAACCTGCGGACCAGAGAGTCCCGGGTTCAGTTCCCACTAGGGGCGTGTACCTCGGTTGCAGTTTGTCCCCAGCCCTGGTTGGGGTCGTGTGGGTAGAAGCCACTCGATGTGTCTCTCTCGCATCGATGTTTCTCTTTCTCTCTTTCTCCCTCTCTCCTTCCCACTCTGTCTGAAGATACATGCAAAAATGTCCTCAGGTGAAGATAAAAAAAAAAAAGGAAGCTGAGGCTCAGAGGAGCCAAGCAGCACACTTGAGAGGACACAGCTGGTGAGTGACAGAGCAGCAGCTCAGACAGAGGCTGCCTGTGGCCACAGATGCCACTCTGCCTTCTGCCAGGAGTCAAAACTACCTGATGGCCTTTCTAGCTACCAACTGTTTCCTTCTCTGAACTAAAGAGAGTTCATGCAATTACCCAGCTTGGAAGTCAAAGGGGTGTGTATGTGCGTGTGCGTGCGCGCGCGTGTGCGTGTGCGTGTGTGTGTGTGTATGCGTGTGTGTATGTGTGTGTATGTACGTGTGTGTGTGCATGTGTGTGTATGTACGTGTGTGTGTGCATGTGTGTGTGTGCAGTTGTGCTTGCTTATGTGTTTGGGGTGGGGTGGGGAGGCTTTGTAAATATATAGGAGTCCTGTCTAAACTTCATTTCTTTCACAGTCAGAAGACTACACTTCTGAGACTCCATTGCTAGGATAGTTTCTAGGAGCCTGGTCATGTTGCCTGCTTCTGGATGATCCTGCACATCCTTTCACACTCCCTGGGGTATTTACCTTCGCGTCAACTAGACTACCTTCCTTATATTGCCAAGACATGGCCTTTTTCTACAAACTAGACAGTCCTTAAATGCCAAGCGAAGTAAAATTTAGTGTACTGAAGACACTGCTTGCTGGGATTGTCAAGTGAAACATGGATTTTACCACAGTGATGGGTCCTTCACCCTCGGGGGTAAGAGTGGGGGGGTACCTTCTCCATCGCAGAGGCAGCAGACATCTATGATTAACTATACAAAGTGCCAGTTTGATGATAAAAGCTATACTTAGCATCGACTCCATAGCAGGAGTCTGGGGGTGCAGCTTTGGAGGATTTTTTTTTTAATGGAAGCTTTTGTTAACATCAGATATCTAATTAACTTAGGTTTTAAAAACGACTGAGGTGCTGTGTCTTCAAGAAAGATGGTTATCAAAATAGTTTCATCTAACATAATTACCCTAAACCTGCTCTGGAAGAAAGAATGGAAATGTTTCCTTTTTTAGGGAAAGCCGATGTGTTGAGTAGCATGAGAGCATTTTGTTGTGGGATCCCTGTCTACGCAGTCGAGGCTCGATCAACGTACTAACCGGCATAATTATCGTATCCAGAGTTTGTCTCGGGAAATGCCTTCCAGAGTAAGGAAAACACAGTGTCTGTGCCCACGAGGATGACTTGGCCCCCCCGAGGATGAAAGGCTCCAGCTGCTCTGCAGTTATAATCAAACTGGCTCTCCCCCAGCCTCCTCGGGCTCACCCGTCACACAGTAATAACAGACTTGCTGGCTGCTCATCTCCAAAATGGTGTTTAGGACATCAAATGCTTCAACTACCACCTGTGTGCATGATGACTCCCAAGTATGTCTTCAGCCCAGGTCTTCCTCTTCCTCTCCCCCAGACTCCAAAGCAAGCTGCCTATGGGACATTTGGACGTCCCTCCAGACTCTCCAAGGCAGTATGTCCAAAACCAGACATACCATCTTCCTCTCTTTACCCCCCATTAAGTGAACCCCTTTGCTCAGATTCCCTGCCTTAACCACCCCTACTCTCCTGACAGTCACCCACAACCCTTATTTCAAGGGTTCACATTATTATTTTTAGCAGCCTTTCTATTCTAGAACACTTTTAGATTTACAGAGAAATTGTGAAAACAGTACAGAGAGTTCCCATAGTCAGTTTCCCTATTGTTAATACCTTATATTAGTATGGTTCATTTGTTGCAATTAATAAACCAGTAACGGTACATGACTGCTAACTAAAGTCCATACTTTATTCAGATGGCCTTAGGTTTCACCTAACATCCGCTGTCTCTCCTAGGATCCCATACAGGGAACCACATAAAGTTGGTCATGTGTCTCCTCAGGCTCCCCTTGGCTGTGGCAGTCTCTCAGGTTTTCCTTGTTTTTGAGGACCTTCACAGTTTAGAGGAACGCTGGTCAGGTGTATTCTAGGATACCCTTCTGTTGAGATGGACTGATGTTTCCTCATGACTAAACTAGAGTTACAGGTTATTGGGAAGAAGACTGTAGAAGTTGAGGGCTGACATTTTTAAGCATTGTTTGGACATTGGAGAGGGTGGTCAGTGTGGCCCTTTGACAGAGGAAAGGCTAACACTGTTTGATCTTGCACTTAGTAAACTGAATCATAACCTCTCATTTTCCTCGTCCCTCCAAGACTGGGACCTATGAGGATAGAGACCGTGCCTGAGCCATCTCTGTGTCTCCAGAATCAATCACCGGTCACAAACCAAGTCAGGGCTCGGTGCTCATTTCCTCATCTATCAGGTGGGATACTAAAACTTATTTCTAAGAACTTTTGATGATTACATTCAAGTAGTAAAAGGCTTGGCCCAGGGCCTTGCACTCAGAATAGTTAGTACTCACATATGTTAGCTGCTACCCTTCTGTCACCTTTATTGGATCCACCTGCTATGCAAGATACCCTGGAGACCCACTCACTTTGATCCACTCCATATCTAAATTTAGAGATGGCCCGGACTCAAGAAGGGTCAAGCTCAGCTTTACACGTTCTAGAATTCTCTTCTGTAAATTTGGGTTGCGTGCAGTTCACGTTGACGGGACTACTTGACAAGACTCCTTAACAACGGTCCAGATCCAAAAGAAATACAAGGCATGGCTCCTACTCTCAAGACCTTATAAACTGACTGTCAGATAATAATACAGAGCAGCATTTGATGCGGAGCCAAGCAGAGGCCATGTGGGTGTGGGAAGTTCTGAGAAGGGGCTGTGCCTGTGTGGGCTGTATTGTTGCTAACGCTTGAGATGCAGGCATTGAATGACGGGTCAGATTTGGAGGGTCAGAGAGAAAGGTGGGAAAGTCATAAGCGAGGATCTGGAAAGAATCTGTATACAAAATTCAGTACCTGAGAGGAATCCAACCTGCCTGGCACTAGGATTTATGCAGATAAGAATAGGAGGTGGCGTTGGACAGGACATCAGACAGAGCAAGACAGCAGGATGGGGGTGGCTTGACAACTGGTCTGAAGAGTAACAAAGAGCCACTTGTATTTTTGAGCAACAGAGCAGCTGGATAAAGATGGACCTTTCGGAGGTAGCTCTGTTGGCAGTGGGCTTGACCAACTGGAGAGGGAAAGACCAGTGGTGGAAAGATGAGTCTGCTAGTTCATTCACTCCTGTATCTATCCACTGGTTATATATATACACTCAGCAAATATTTAAGGAGCTCCTCTAAGACGCTGAGCATATGGAGACACATGCCTTGGTCCCTACCCTTAGGAGGCTCAAGGACCAGAGGGGGAAAAGATGAAAGAAGTTTCTGCTATAATCCAGACTAGATCATAGTGCAACCAGAGAGAAAAGAAGGAAGGAATCTGTGGGAGACAAATGGATAGACAAGCAGACAGAAGGATAATAGATAGCTATATTAGGTATCTATCTATTATAAAAATAATGAAAAAAGTTATGGTTCAAGAAGCAGGAGGACAATCCAACAGGAGGGAAGTCTAAGAAGAGGATAATCAATGATATCAAACACTATTGGTACGAGATAGAAAACCTGCCCAGGAACAATGACGCCTAACGACAATGATAAACAACAACAATAATAGCACTTTTAACCAATCACTATGTCTCTGACCCTGACGTCATTCTAAGGCAGTTAATATGTTTTCTCATTTTTCTTTGGGCCTAATACAGCATAAGATGCATAGCAATTCTTTGTAAATGACATGCTCTGGGCCAGCGATTTTCAACCAGTGTCCTGCAAGAATTTTTAAAACATGCAGTACTTGAGTATTTAGTCAGGGGCACTGACCTCTTTTCCCTGAAATTGTCAAATAAAAAAATGATAGAAGCCAACACAGCAATCGCTGTCCAGTGTGAATGAATCAAAATTATACCTATTTCTTTTTGTCAGATTGGCAAAAGATGTATTTTTTGGTGTGCCACAGAATTTTAGTAATTAGTTTATGTGTGCCATGAGATTGAAAATGGCTGTTCTAGGCCAAACTTGAGCACTGTTAGAAATCTGGCTGCGGAGGTAATATAGCTGGGAATGCTAGGAATGGGGTTTATAGACTGATAGAGTAGTCGTTTCTCTCCTGGGGTTAAATCATTGGTCCGGGTTCAATCATCGGTTGATTCCAGCCAGTAAAATCCTGTTTGATAAGATGCCTTCCCTTTGTCCTGTGTGAGAATGCATTTCTTACTCATGTGGGGTTGGGTGGAACCCAAAATGTTCTTCAATCCAACCTTTCTGGCCAACAGAACCCCTGAGCAACAGCTGACTTTGGAAGATTGGTCACTCTTCCTGAAGCACTGATGTTCGCCAGTGTATCACAGGAGAGGCCATGGTCTGAGCAGGGGCGGGGTTCACATGGGGAGGTTTGGAGAGGTGGGTGGAAGTGGACTGGACTTCCAAGAAAAGTTGCCAGTGACCTGGTTCTTTTTCCCAAGGCATCTCAGAACTGCTTTATATCCATCCAAAGGCTGAACACATTTTAGAAAAACAGGAGATTTCTGCAGAGTGACTTTCAGTTTGGGGAACCAAGTCCCTCCCAGAGGGCAAGGGGGAACATGCTTTTAGGAAAGGCTGTTACATTTAAGGTTGTTACATTGGTGTACCTTCAGTTCAGGCTGGGACTCACTAACTTGCTCTGTAAATGGCATGCAATGACTTTACATATATATGTGTATGAGTTGCCCGCCCAACAGATGTCTTCATAAAGAGCTTTCAGACATACAGTGGAATATATTATAAAGTTATAGGATCCACCTAAGAAAAACAAAGAAGCGCTTTTTCATTTAAAACTCAAACTTTTAAAGAGGCAGCAGGAATTCTGGTACTAAAATAAATCTTAGCAAACTCTTCCTTACGCCAGCAAGACTATGTCTAGGACTCCAACGTCCTCCAAGTCACAGCCTTCGTTCCAAACCCTTCTCCACATCTGGAAGGCATGGAGCATGGCACAGTTATGTACTAGGGTGAAAGATTTCATTCACGGTCGCTTACATAGGGGATCCAGGATTCAAACCTGGTTCTGTCCACTCCCAAGTTCTTCCTGTCTACCTGGTGTCCTTCTCATAAGTTGATGTTGACCCTACGATCAATGAAAGGTCACAGGCTAAATGGGGTTCCTTCAGAGAGCACGACCCCAGTCTGGAAGAAAGAAGTGGACAGTGACTGTGGGAATAAGGGATTAGGTGATAAGAATCAACGCTGGCAGGTAGCTTGGTTAGGATGAAGGAAAGGACTAGTCGCTCCAAGTGGTTTTCCTCATCCTTTCAAGGCCTCTCTGCTCCTCACCCTGAGTCTCTAGCATGTACATCCTCTTGCACATGGTATTTTGAAACCATATTTGTCCCCAGTGTATGATTATTTTAAATTTTGTTTTTTATATATGTATCAGGACATGAGTTATAGAGAAAAACTGGTCAGGGCCACACCTACAGGGGCAGTAAGAGCAAGCTTGGTGGGATGTTCCGCTCCAACCCTTGGAACATTGGACTCTCACAATCAGTAGAAGATTTCAATACTAGCAGGAGGGAGGTGTGGAGGGAAATGAGTGGGTAGGCTGCTGTGGATGAGACAGCACAGTGAGAGGAATGGACACTATGAGGTCAAAAGAAGCTGGACATCCCTTAGAGATCTGCCTTCAGGGCACAGGGGACCCTGGAATTTTCCACCGGGCTCCAGGGATAATGCCTCAGGAGTAAGATATGTGCCTTGTTCAGCCTGGTTCTGGCTTAATTCACTTCTAACTATATATCTCCACAAAATCCTTGCGTGAATGGTGGGATTGAAATGGAGCCCCATCAGCAGCAGGTCTTTGCAAATAAGAATCTCACGCATCCCTTTAGCCTACTCGGTAGTACTTTGGGATTTCCGAGACTCCTACTATCACCTACATACACGCATACACAAACGTTCCAGAACCCTGCTCCTCTCGCTGAAATCCCTGGGTCCTAAAATCGTAGCAGAGTCATCAACAATCAACTTGGAATGGGTGGGAAGGAAAATAGGGCCACAACACAGTACTGTCATTCAATTGGACAAAATTCTATGTGTATTCAGTTGAACTGCGATGTTTATTTAGCACCCTCCTGGGCCCTGGTTTGGTGAACCAGACAGGGTTTCTGCCCTCAAAGAATCACAGCCAAATGGCAAAGCCTCCGGGCTAGTGTTTCTGACCTTAGATTCAGCTTGGGAGCTCATGAAAATGCAGATTTCTCAGCCATATCCTAGCTTTTCAAACTAGAATACCCGGGGTGGTGGAACCCAGGGATCTCTATTTTAAAGTCATCGCAGGTGACTTGGGCATTGTAAACTTTGAGATCATCAGCCTTAGGCTCTTAACTAACTACTGGTTTTCTCTCCAGACCTCAAGCACAGAGAACACTCTAGCGGCCTACCTGGTGAGGGGAGGGACAGATTGGGGGACACATTTTGTCACCACACGTTTCCTGAGCCTCTAACATTCAGGAAACTGCAGCTGACTTCACCTGGGACTCCAGAGCAAAAGGACATCTAATTAAAAGCTCTTCTTGGCCCACAAGTCACAGGATCAACCTTTTTCTTTATAAAAATAAGACACAATTGTGACTTGAAGAGGACACTGGAATGTGGTGCCCAAGATTCAAGGTCAGGTGTACCTGCTGTCGACCGGCTCCATCCCTCCTACTACCCTCGGCCCACCACTACCTTTGGAAGCATGCCTTCTGCCTGTCTGTGCTGAGCAGCATGAGGAGGCCAGCTCAGCCGTATGGACTGGCCTGCCATGCACCTGAAATTGTAATCCAGCTCTCCTAGCTACAAGCCCAAGGTTGTTAGGAGCTTGCAACTTTGGAAGAACTTCTCCATTTGGCCCATATCCAAAAGTATAACGTTTCAACGGGAACTGGGGCAGAAGTAAATTAATCCTGGTCATTGGGAAATGGCTGTGATGTGCTATAGTTTACAGACCTAAGTCTTGGGGCCTAGGTCTCACTCTGCTTACTAACTAGGTGACCTCGGTCATATTCCCCTCATCCATGCAGCTCCCCAAGCCATACACCCAGGGGTTTTCCTTGACACCTCCCTCTCACTCATGCTGCACATGAAATGCATTCTTGCTGGTTTTGCCTTCTAAATATCTCCAAATGTATACGATCTTTCTGTCTCCACCAGTGTCACTTAGCCTGGACTACTGCGAGAACTCAGCAGATCACTCCCCTTCTGTTCTTGCCATTCTTCTTCTCCCCACTGACCTGCCCCACAAGAGCCAATTCATAAGATGTCCCTCCTTTACTTATAGACCTTCAACAGCTTCCAATTTATCTTGGGATAAAACTAAATTTCTTACCAAGGTCTACAGTCCCCAACCTACGTCTGCAGACTCACCCTCAGCCTCTCTCTGCCTAGCTCTCTGGGCTCCAAGGTGTACAGTCCCCAGCCTACATCTGCAGACTCGTCCTCAGCCTCTCTCTGCCTAGCTCTCTGGGCTCCAAGGTGTACAGTCCCCAGCCTACATCTGCAGACTCGTCCTCAGCCTCTCTCTGCCTAGCTCTCTGGGCTCCAAGGTGTACAGTCCCCAGCCTACATCTGCAGACTCGTCCTCAGCCTCTCTCTGCCTAGCTCTCTGGGCTCCAAGGTGTACAGTCCCCAGCCTACGTCTGCAGACTCACCCTCAGCCTCTCTCTGCCTAGCTCTCTGGGCTCCAAGGTCTACAGTCCCCAGCCTACGTCTGCAGACTCACCCTCAGCCTCTCTCTGCCTAGCTCTCTGGGCTCCAAGGTCTACAGTCCCCAACCTACGTCTGCAGACTCACCCTCAGCCTCTCTCTGCCTAGCTCTCTGGGATCCAAGGTGTACAGTCCCCAGCCTACATCTGCACACTCGTCCTCAGCCTCTCTCTGCCTAGCTCTCTGGGCTCCAGGCATGTTTCTGTCTTTCAAAGACTCCGTTCCCTCTTCGGCTCAGAAGCCTTCCTAGAGACTGGTCCTTCCCAGGGGAGCACTTTTCACCTAATTCACCCACTGAACTCATTCTTCAGATCTCAGTTCATTGCCATCGGCCCTGGAGCCTCCCTCCTCCCTCCTCACCACCAGGTCAGTGCCTGTCACAGACTCTCGTGGCTCCCTGCACTCACCAGTCTGCAATTATGTGTCCCAGGGTGATTTCCGGTCTCTCCCACTAGAGTGTGATCTACGTCAAGGTGGAGACCACGTCTGCTTTCTCCACCGCCACCTTCCTCCTAGCACCTGACCACAGAACCTGCAGTGCAGTGAGACAGGAACGTGGTGCTGCCACCGCCCGTGGCTGCCGAGTGCCCAGCGTGTGCCAGTCTTGTGTCTAAGGGCCTGAAAACCTGATGAATTGGGAGGCCCTCCACGGATGAATGGATGTACCTCATTTCTCTGAGCCTCGTTTTCCTTACTGACAAAATGGAGAAAGTAATATGTGAGCAAATCACAACCAAATCTGACGTACTTCCCACTTTCTCTAGTCATTTACAAATGAAGGACTGAAACATTTGGAAAACTTTCTGGGGGTTTCAAAAAGATGCGTGTGTGTATGCATATACCCTTTGCCGTATTCAAAAACAGCATTTCTCAACCTTTTAAAAAAGTATTGCCACACACACACACACACACACACCACAAAAGGAGAAAATATATACATTAAATGTAAATTATCCCTAATGAGAGGAATTCATAAGATTCCCTTGGGTAGGGTTCACCTCTGTAGGGCCACAAACCATTGGAATATCTATGTGATTTTTTTTTTCACATCCAAAAAGCAATTTTTAACTCTTTGGCAGTAACCTCACTGCTCCCCTCTTTGAGAAAAGTACTAAAAGGAAGAAGGGAAGCAAGGGAAAGAGGAGAGGAGGAGCAGAGGTGGGAGGGAGGGAGAGTGAACCGAGCTATGGGGAGACCCCATACAATGGGGGTTTGAGAAGCAGATGGAGCCAAGTTGAAATAAAGCGAATATCCAGCCTGCCAGGTGCTTAGTAGAAAAAAATATATAATTTCTTTAAAAAAATTTTTTTTCTTTATTGATTTTATAGAGAGAGGAAGGGGGAGGGAGAGAGAGATGGAAACATTGATGAGAGAAAACATCCATTGGCCGCCTCTTGCATGCCCCCCACTGGGGATCGGGCCCACAACCTGGGCATGTGTCCTGATCGGGAATCAAACCAGCGACCGCTTGGTGCAGGGGTCGATGCTCAGCCACTGAGCCACACCGACCAGGCAATATATAATTTATTTACAACTAGCAGGCAATACTGAGAGCAAACCACCTTCAGCCATTCCTCCTTAAGCTTCCACGTGTTGTCCGGTTATGTTTCTCCATGAGAGCCACTGGGATGCAGGTAAGTCTGTGTGAAATGCTCAGGTGGGGAGGGGGCAGGGGGTTGATGGCAGGACAACAGATAAGGAAAGTGCTCGGTCACAGCTGGCTCCCATCAGGTCTTTACTACAGAGAACCACTCTTACACAGAGACAATCCGTGGGATTCTTTGTATTTAGGATTTCTGTCTTCTGCAAAATTCTTTGCAAGTAGTTTAATAGAGTGAACTTCAGAGGCAGAAACAGCACCATTAAAAAAAAAACACTAAAAATGTAAAAAACAAAATCCTATTTTCTACTGATTTTTTGTATAATGGGAAACAACTACAGTTACTGTTCTTCCTGCGGGCAAGGGCTGGTCTGTAAAAGTCCACTGACTGTTATTTTCTCCTCTGCTCAATTCCACGCATCAGCTATAAAGAGGGAGGATGGTCATTCCCATGCTTTCTTGTCTAAATACCCAAAGAACCCATCCCCTCTAACCAATCACAGGGAAGACAAAACAATAGCAGTCCACCGAACATGTGAACATATTTGTATGACCTCAGCATGTTTTTAAAGCCTGTTATGAAAGAGCAATCACAGACAGGCAGGACAGAAATGCATTGACCTCACTTCAGTGCTGGGCCAAGGTGCAGCTTTGACCAACAAGACTAAAGCCTTTTCCCAGCAGGGCCCAGAGCCACAACAATGCCGAGGAGGCTCTGTCCCGAGAGCCCTTGCAACAGCTGGCTGGAGTCAGAGGGTAGGGCAGCTGAACCAAGGGTGACTTTGCTGACCTCCCTGGTCGCTGGAGAAATAACTATACATGCCTTAGGCAAACAAGCTTGACTTCCCCAAGCAGCTGCTCTTCCTCTCCTTCCACAAATAGCATCGGACTCATCTTGCTCACCTGCAGGAGACAGGGCTACCATGTCCTGCAGGCCCTCTGCATCTCCTGCCTGGACCACTGCAAGAACGTCCTAAATAGCCTCTCCACTGCTTTGTCCCTTTCTCCTGTCCAGCCTTTGCATGAACCCCACGGCATTTCTAAAGCAAGCTTAGAACATGGAATTCACCGGCTTGAAAATCTCCACTTGCCCCCTGTTGCCGAGGGTGTAAAACTCATTCTTCTTAACCTGCAATAGCAGAAACCTCTCATCCTGGCCCCTGGATTTCCAGTTTTACTTCTACCCCTTCCCCACTACTCACATGTGCCAGCCACACAGAATTCCACAGTATTTCCAAGACAATTCGGCCCTTTCACAACTCAGTGGCTTTGCATAAGCTGCTCTCTCTACCTCCAAGCACGCGTGACATCTCCCTTGGGAAAACCCCCTGTCATCCTTCCAGATCCAAACTCAAATGACATTTCCTCAGTAAAGCCTTCACTGAATCCCCCTTGCCACCAAGGACAGAGAGGACAATTCCCTGTGTCCCTATATCTCTCTCCACACACCTCTGTGAGCAAGGCAGGATAGCAAGTATCTAAGGAGATGCACTTCATAGATTAACAGGCTTCAAACCTCAGCCCTGCACACTCTAGTTTTCTAACCTTGAACAAATGAGCTAATCTATGTCTCAGCATCCTCAAATGCAAAACAAGAGGAATAATAGTAAATACCGCATGGGATTTACTATGCAGTGTCAAGCACCTGAAACCCTCAGAAGCATGTCCCATTCATAATAAATGCTCAATGTTAGCTATTATTATTATATCCACTAAAATTTTAATACTGTCATCATCTGTTTAGGTGTCTCTCTCTTTGTCTAGAGAAGAGGGTGGGGACTGTGTCTCATTCATGCTTATGTTCCTGGTGCCTAACAGTTCCACATAATAGGCCCTCAATAAATGTTTATTGAATAAGTTGATTATTTTCTAGGCAGTAAAATATCCCCATGACTCCAGAGACTATATCTCAAGGAACTTTATTTCTTCCTTTTCCTCCATGGAAAGCAAGACATTATGTAAATCCATAAAACACTCTGTCTGGAACAGAGATGCTTGCAGGTAATTTCACGAGTCCCTCCTTGAAGTGAGAGTCTGGCATCCTGATAAGAGCTGTGGTTCCAGCAGGGCGTGTGTCCTTGGACAAGTCACCGTCATTCATGTGTCAGGCACTGTTCTAGGGGCTGGGACAAAAGCATTGCATACGACAGGCAAGATTGCCATTCACATAGTCCTTGATGGAAGGGAGATAGTGCATTAAATAATACACAAGAGAGGGGCGGGGAGCTAAAGTTGGATAGCTATAAGTGCTATGATTGAAATGAAATAGGCAAATATGTTAGAAAGGGCCTGGGAAGGCTACATTTGAAAAGCAGATCAAGGACGTCCTCTGTGAAGGCAGACAATAACCTTTAGGCTTGGAGCTGAGACCTCCAGGGAAAACAGTCTAGGCAGAGGGGCAGCTGCAACAAGGGTTCAGTGTGAAACTGAGCTTGGAGTGCTCCAGGGATCAGCAGAAAGCCCGTGCCTGGACCTTGGGAAGTGGGGGTAAGAATCACACCACCTGAGGTCACTGAGGAAGACAGGGGCCCTAAAGGCCAAGAGAAGGAATGTGGATTTTATACTAAGTGTACCAAGTGGTCACTGGAATTTTTTGAGCAGGACTGGAATAGCATCCCTGCAGGGAGAATAGATTATGAGGGAAATAGAGGCAGGAGTGTAAGCCATGAGACCAGTGAAGGTGAGCAATGAACAGCTAAGTTCAGATGGTATCTGAGGAGAAGGACTTCATGACCCAGAGTCCCGATTCTGATCAATTAAATGTAGGGGTGAGAGAAAGAGAAGCAGCAAGGACGGTTCCTCAGTTTTTGCTCATAGTGTCTGAGACAATCCTACTGGCTGGGCAACACATTCCACACCTAGGAATGCCCATACACCAGGTGACAGGGATGGGTACAATCACTGCATAGGGACAGCTAGGCAAGGCACAGACTGGAGACAGCAGATTCCAGACGTCTGTCTTCAAAATGTGAAGCTGGAGATGCCTAGTAGATAGATTATCCAGGGGAGAAGACAGAAAGTCGGATACACAAGTCTCAAATGCAGTGGGAGAGGTCAGGACTGTAGATATACAAGTAAGAATCATTGGCACTCAGATAGCTTTTATAGCTACGGAAACAGGTGCGATCACCTACAGCGAGCACATAGTTGAAGATATAGAGCCTCAGAGCAGAGCCCTGGGAAGAACAGCATCTGAAGGTGGAGTGGGGGGACAAGCAAAAGAGACCATGAGGAAGCGGCCAGTATCGACAAATAAACTCTAGAAGAGTATGTTGTCATGGCAGCCAAGAGAAGAAAGTGTTTCCAAAGGGAGTGGTAATCTGGGTCAAATGCTGCCAAGAGGTCAACTAGGAAGAGGGTTGAATTTGGCAACATGGAAGTCTTTGGTGACTTTGAAGGGTTCGATTTCACTTTTCATCTCAATTCCAGCTTGTCTATCTATTTTTTAAGGAAATAGTTTTCAAGCATTTTTTTTCAACAGAAGTACTCTTTTCTGAAAATAAATCATTAAAAGAATCCCAAGATATAAAAAAGAACACAATTAGAACTGCCGTAGTTGAAGCAGGGACTTCAAGAACGTATCTAGTCCCACCTCCTTGCCCTTGCAGCTGACCCAAAGGCAGCTTTGGAAAGTGCTAGGGCTCCTTGGAGAGAAGATCCAAAGTTGCTGGGCTAAAAGGGCTCTTTGGCCAAGAGAACCTAAGTAGGAAGGTGTGGGTAGCTCTCAGTCTGATGAGTGACTGGCTCAGAACATCCTTACGTGTGTGTGCTGTGAAGAACACCACATCCCAGGATTACAGGTAAGAATGCTTGGGAGCTCCTATAATCACAGTTCACTCTGCTTTCAGTACCCATTTCCTGCCAGAGTAGGCCATTTGCGCACCCATTCAACTGGTTTGCCCAGATCCTGCCTCTCTGCCACACCTCCAAAAAGCATCCAAAGCCCTTCCTTTGTTGCAAAATGATTCAGTGTTGTTTCCATAAAACGTGGGGACCTGAGCATATGTTCACACACGCAACCTGTGCGTACTGGAAGATTTAAAGGGAGACATCCTTTAAGGGAACAGGCCGCCGGAATAAATTCCTGGTGCCTTAGAGAAACCGCCAAGCATAACATCATTTGCATAGTCCCTGTTCCCTCAGAAGTGAGCTATAGCTCTGTTGCTCTGTTGGAAATAATCACAGAAGGAACATTTAAGTGTGGCTAGTGGGAGAAGAGGAATCAATGGCCATGTATAGGATCTTTAGGAAGTATCCAATACACTGACAGAAGGAGATAAAATTCTTAACTCAGCGGGGTACACACGGTGTGCTGGGTACTCTGCTCGGCCTGGACAGAGGTGAGACGTGCAAAAACATCGATTCCTTGGGACACCTCGTTTGCTTATCTGAATCGAGTCATCTTCCTTCAGTTAGTTCTAAGACAGCTCTCAGTTGTGAGATACTTTCTTTTCCATTTATACTTTACAGTTACATATGTTATGATCTCACCACCACCCTATGGGGATCTATATGTTAATTTCTCATTTTACAGAGGTGACACCGAGCTGTTAAGTTCTGTGAGCCAGGTCATAGAGCACTTAACAGAACCTGGCTTTTACCTGTTTGTAAATCCTAGGGTCCTAATTGCCCCACCATCTGGGTCGTATACAAAGCAGGAGCAGGGCTGAGATTTGAACCCAGTTTTCTTTCCTAAAGGACTAACACAGTCCCCTGACATCCTTTGCCATGTGTTTAGATCTTGGGTTCATGCCTGGAGTTTTGATGTTTGAGCATCCCCCTGCCCCCCACCTTTCTTTCATCTTTTAAAGATTTTGTTGTGAAGATATTACTCTTGGAAAGTACCTTGTTTGGCAAGTTCCCATGGCCACTGGGGATTCAGCCTGAAGGGAAGCACTAGGAAAATATTTTTGATGACTCTGGAATAGAAGAAAAGTACACCATTCTGGCTGGATTCCACCCAGAAAACCCTTCACACGTGTTGTGGGGAGCCAGGGGCGGGGTAGGGGTGAGGCGTGGAGATCCCCTGGGATGGGAGGTGAAATGCCATGTGTCCATCTAAGGTTACCTCTGGTCATCTGTAGCCCAAGATTAATGGACCACAGATCCTAATGCAACAACGATAGAAATCACACCTAGATCTTCATCTTAATCCTTGGAGTTGAGCAAACATCAAAAAGCTCAGCAGGTTGGTTCAGATCATTATGATAATGATTAATAACAGGCTTGTTTACGGAGCTTCTGTCTCCATAGTTTGTCACTGCCTCTCTCCAGGAGACTCTGTTGTGTGAAGATAAAACAACAACAACATTGAGAACTGATTGAGTTTCCCCAAGTACATCAATCTCTCCATCAACTTGGACCCTGATTCTCATCCTGAACACCTCTGTAATGTACCTTTCTTTTACTCCATGGATTCAAAAGCCATTTTGTCCATGTAAATGAATATAAGGAGAATATCTCATAGAATACTGGATTGTATCAATTTCTAATACATACCGTGTCAACACTGTATCTGCCTCTCCCTCTGTATTCAGAAAAGGCAGGAGCTAAGACCACATGTGATTCACCTTTTTATTGGCAGCACTTCACCCAGTGTCCCTTACACAGAAGATACTCAACAAATGTCTGCAGTGTGTTAAACCTATGAGGTCATCACTCTGAGGAGACTTCTGGCACAACCCTTTATTTTACATAGAAGAAAACTGAGGTCCAGAGAGTGGACATGAGTTATTCACGGTCACTGAGCTAGTGACTGGAGCAGACCTGAGTCTAGAAACATTGTCACTTGACTGACCTGCCACTGCTGTTTCTACACGATAGATCCAGCCTAGAAATGACCAGCCAATCAAAGATACCAGCCTCCCAGGAAAGCTGCTATCAGGAAAGTATGAACGTATGACCCAGTGTAACCTTGCTGCCAAATCTCCAAGCCTCTCTGATATCCCCCCAAGGAAGAGCTCAGCAGCACTGGCCCGCTCCTGGGATGGATTACATTAGTCAGCCTCCAAACTTGAGCCAGAAGGAGCAAGGACGTATTCTTCTCGTCTTCCAACTCACTTGGAATTGAAACACAGAGAAATCAAATGAAAGCTCGTAGTTTCTTTATCATTGCCTGGGAATGGAAGGGATTCTAAATAAGGACAGAGATTAGTGTTGCCCGTGACATTTAGGAAGTAAATGAGCAAAGCACCTGTAATTATTGTCATTGTTCATCCAGTAACAGGAGAGTCTCAAGGACGGGGGAAAAAAAAAAAAAAAAAGGATTTCTGGGCAATTATTCATTCATTCATTCAAAGAGCTTACATGAACTTTATCCTTTCAACCTGATCAAACCAAAAAGATCTCCAATTATCTCCTAATTGCCAAAAGGGCAAGAGTCTACCAAGCTTTACTTTGGAAGGAAATCTGAAGCCTTGAGGACTGGCCAGATGGTCCATCTCTGTCTCAGATCATTAGGACTGTGGTAGGGGCCGATATCCTAGTCATTGACTCTGAGCATGATGATTTCTGTAGATGGATGGATTTGTTCACAACAGTACACTTTCTCTCCGGCCTCTCTCCTGCAATCTAGCAAGGGCAGACTATGGTGAAGCAGACTGGATCAAGAAAAGCTCAGGCTTGTGAATGTGGCCTCATTCACCCTAGAACTTCCTTGGCCAAGGCTCCACAGCAGGTCTCTTTTCTACATGCTGCTGTGTATCAGTTAATGTGATGAGCGGTGTGGCTTGGGACCAGTGGTAGACGAGTTGGCTGGTTCCAACATGTCTCACGTGCGTTTTTATGGAAGGAAGGCTTTGACACACACCTGTTGTTCAGCAATTCATATGGGCCACGTCTCAACCAGGCCTGAGGTTGAATTTAGCTGATGAAAATAAATGATTAATTTGATGAAATATTGAATGATTTACTTAAATGGCTTATTTGATTTGTTAAAAATGTAATTATCTTCCTTCTTATCAGAAAAGAAAGCAGCATGTTATTGCAAGAGGCCAGGTGTAGGGATGAGGCTATCTTGGGTTCCAGTCCTTGATCCACTATCTGGGTGATCTCGGCTAATTATTTAATCTCTCTGAGCCCCCATGTCTTCATTTTTTAAATGGAAATAGAAATCTCTCCACTGCAAAGTTTACTCTGAATATTAGCGTAAAAAAAAATTAAGAGCATGGAACATCAAGAGTATGTAATAAATATTTCCTTCTTTTTCTCCTGAAATCTTTGGTTTCATGTTCTTAAAAAAATCAAAGTCCTGAACTAAATGGATTCAAATGTGCGCTGTCATTCTTTTTAGTGCCTTAGCCAAATTGAAGGATGGTTCAATGGTTATGAAAACAGGTGGTTATAAGCAGCCAGGCAATCTATCAGCTCATGTGATAGATCACTCCACTCACTGCATGAGGAAATTTCCCTTGCTGCTAATGAACCCCAGGTCAGGCTTGGTTGTGAAGTGAGTGTGTGTCCCTGAGGGCACGGGGTCATTTTCTGTATGTGTAAAGGGTACCATCCATTAGGGTGCTGCCACGCCCAGCAGAAGCGCCTGCGTGCTTCGTGGGGTGAGGTGGTTGTGTCGACATGTGTGGTGTGTGCTCGAGCCTGAGTTTGTGGGATCTGCTCGATTGCCACCGTATTTTTGCACAGATTCCTCAAAATATAGCGCTTGGAGCCTGACCCTCTTTCTGGAGAGAGGGGTTTGGGATAGTCCTAATAAGACCAGCAAGATATCCTATTACCTGCTTCCTTCTCCTGGGCCTTTTAAAATGAGAATAGCAATTCCTCCACCGCAAGAGTTACTTTGAAATTTTAGCTTTAAAAAAATACTTCAAGTTTAAGTGCTTGTGTATATACATGTATGTGTCCATACCATTTAAAAAATTACAGTGAATTCTTGATAGCTTTCTGAAATATGTCGAGTTCCTTTACTCTGTCACACCTTGTATGTGCTGGTGCCTCTGCCTAGGACACTGTACAGACTCTCACACCCGCTCATCCTTCTGGAATCAGCGCGGGTGGTACCTCTTCTCATAGGTTTATCTGACTTCTCCAAGTTAGGCTGGGACGTTCCTTTTTCCATTCCTCCTGAACATTTTTTTAATTAAAGTGCTTTCACATAATAGATCAATCACCTATACCAACAGTGAATTTCTTAAAGACCTAGAGCATGTTTTATTTACTTATCGCAGCCTCCAGAGTGCCCAGCACAGGACCTGACATACTGTGACTCTCACATTGAATCAATGAATGAATGGTTTCAGGCCCAGGGCCAGGTCTAAGTGTGGTTACAGCCCCAAAAGTCTTTGAAAGGCAGGGTGGGGTCTTGCTCAACAACCCCTAAGCATCAGGACCTCAGAGAGGAAACAGCTCCCTTAGGCAGGTGCACCGGCTTGTATAATACAGGATGGTTCGGTGGCTAATAGATCAAGCAATTTGTCCACTTTCCTGGAGTGAAGCTTTCAGCCTGCGCTCGCCCAGCTCAGAAAGCCGAGTGCATGATGCTGCATGTCTCCTTCCGCGCAGTTAAATTAAGCTTAATATCTTATGACTCAAGAGTTTGCACACCAAGGCTTGGCACTTAATATTGTAATTACCCCTTTTGATTAGAACTGCCTTTCATAAGCAAATCGACGCAGTGATTTGACAAGCTTGAGGAATTGTGTTTGGAGCTCACCCTACGAGTTCCACAGGGAGCTATAATCATAGTAATTACTATCGAAGCGAGATTCCAGTTCTCGATGTACCAGGAGGTGAGTGAGTAAGAGTCACACGCTGCCTCCTTTCCCATCTCAGGATAGGCTGTGGGGCTGAAAACAAGGAAGGAAGGTGGAAGTAAACACAGCGTGATCGCCAGCCAGCCCAGGGACTGCGGTGGTTCTCCTTTGACAGGGCTCAGCCTCTGGAGATTCAGGACATTGAAAAGAAATCTTTAGCTGCCTTGCGTGTGTCTGTGTATGAGTGTGTGTGTGTGTGTGTGTGTGTGTGTGTGTATGTGTGTGCACACGCCTGCGCATTTCACCGACTCTACTCTTCTGGTCTGGGCTAACTTTCATAAATACGTAGAGAAGGCAGACATGAATCCACAGACTCTATCCTTTGAGGGGCTCCCAAACTAATGTTAGGGTGAATGTGGAAACTGAAACTGGTTAGAAGCAGGATCCGCAATGACTCAACGGCACAACAGGCCGGTGTTCCTGGCGATCTGTAGATAGCACACTCCCTGGAGGGCGCGTTCAGATCACCACTGGAGGTGCTCAGAGCGTTCTGGGCTGGTTCTGAAAGCACACATGCCTCGCCAGGGACAAGAGCCGTGTTCCAAACCACAGGGAGCCTTGCTCCGCAGCCACAGAGGCCTTCAGCTTACAAATGAGCAGCGCTGCCCTTCTGTTCCACGGCCCCGTGCGGGCTTCCCTGGGAGGCCGGAGCACGTTCCAGATGCCGAAGAGGCCTGTTTCCCCGGGGGACTCACGAGGGGGCTCTGAGGAATGGTTATTTCTTTTCTGTGTCTGGTAGAAATTGTTTATATTGGGGGGCCCCCTACTTTCTGGAAACCCGATCTCTTGTGCATAAACCCCACAATTACGGCTCCCCACTGTCCATACTTTATGGATTCCCTCCCCCCACCTTCTGCTTTTCCCTCCATCATCCACAGCCTGAAAATTCATTTAACAATTAACGGCACAAGAAGGAAAATGCCACAAGCCCCAGATTGCTAGCAGATGCTCTGGGGGTGCTGCAAGAGAAAAGGCAGTTCGAGGCCAGGGCTCCCCTCCCTGTCTTTTAAAAAGTCTACACAGAATCAGGTGAGGCAGAGCCCACTTCCATTCACTTACTCGTTTGATTCTTTTAACAAATATCTTTTGAGTAACAGAGTGTGCCAAATCCCCCAGTGGATTCTGGAACCTCCTAGTCTAAATAATGAACATTTATTGTTTACTACAGGCAAGGCACTATTCTCAATATTTTAAATTTAATAACATGTTAACTCACTTTTCATAACAGTCCTATTTTTAATTCTCAGATAAGGAAAGAAAAAACAGAGAGGTTGAGAATCTTGCCCAATGTCACACAGGTATTAGAAAGAGGGGTGAGGATTTGATCCCAGGCAGTCTGGTCCCACAGCCTAAGCCAGGAGTCGACAAGTTTTTCCTGTAAAGGGCCAGATAGTAAATATTTCAGGCTCCCCAGGCATCTGGTCTGTCGCCATGACTCACCCCTGCTGCTGTAGCTTAAAAGCAGCACAGCCCCACGGAAAGAAACGGCGTGGCTGTGCTCCAGTAAAACTGTTTATGGACACCGACGTCCGCATTTTATAGAATTTTTGTGTCACGAACTATTTTGTTGTTTTTTTTTTTTTTTCCTCAACCATTTAAAAACATGAAACCGTTTTTACATCACAAGCTGTACAAAAACAAGCGTGTGGCCGGAGTTGGTTAATCTCTGGCCTAAGCTTGCTGTCTGTCCACTAGTAAGGAAGAATTGTTATCCTGGCGGGGGAGACATGGGAACTGAAAGCCTTTCAAGAATCCTTTCATCTACGCATGTGCTGCCTGCTTTGCCTGACTACTCGACCTCTCATCCTGTGTCCTCCTTCTGGCTAAACCCTGCGTGCCTCTGACACTCCGGCTCAGCACCAGCCGCTTTCAGGAAGCTGTCTTGGACATCACCCGAGGCCCAGCCCTCCTCTATTTTCCCAGCATTCTGTCCTGCCTTCTCCATCACAGCGTTCTCGGAGTGAGACAGTCAGATGTCTGCTCCGGAGGCAAGTCCCACTCATTCCTGCTTTCCTGGATTCTGACCTGGCCCCTGGCCACAATACATATTGTGGAATCAACTTGCAGGTGGGGGAATCTCAAGAAGGGTCAATGGGGAAGGGAAGAGTTTTCCAATTCAATAAGATGGAGAAGATTGTTCGGGGTGGGGGGCGGCGGATAAACTGCATATGACAAGACAAGAGGCAGAGATGAGCAAAACATGGCATGTTCATGGACTCACCAGTTTGGGGCAGAAAGGCCAATGGTAAGAGATATGGCAGACAACATCTGTATTGACAAAGGTCTGATTGCTGCAGAGCATGGGAGGACAGTTGAAGGTCATTGATCATGGAGATGACATGTGCAGATTTGTGCCTTAAGAGTAAGAGTCAGAAAACCAGAACCCCTGGACCATTTGGAGCCCAATATCACACAGTTACAAAGGGAGGGAGCTGGGGATGGAACTCAGGGCTGTGTGAGCCCCTGGCTCTGTGTTCTTTCCCTCTACCAAGCTGCTTTCCCTCATTTCTGGGATGTGCCTATTCCTCCTTGAGCCTTTGTCCTCATCTATACAATGAAGAGTTGGGCTCAACGCTCTCAAAGGGGCCTTATCACGATAGGATTCTAAACATTGTGAGGATTCCATATGCCACATTAAAATACCTGTGGCTCAAAGATGTATACGTGATGAGAGTCCTGCAAACAGAGGAAACAGGAGAAGAGACATCACTCTCACCCTCGAGGTGAGCAACAATCCAGGGCTTTAGGAGAGAAAGGAGAATCCACAGCCCGCTTACCTGGGAGAGGAGAGAGCTTGTTAAGGGAATTTAAAGCCTACTGTCTTAATAACCCTTTGTAGTTCCTTGGCGCCTGGCTTTTCTCGAGGCTCAAAGTATTTTGCAAACATTAGCTCATTAATCCTGCCAGAAGCCCTGTGAAGTGGGTAGGTGTGAATGTCTTATCCCCATCTGAAAACTTTGAATTTGATGGGGTAAGGGGCTCTAGCCAGTGACTAGTGGGAGGTGGTGGGGGGGGGGGGGGCTGGACTAAATTGAATACTAATTTTTAGGGTTTTTAATTTTAATCAGTATTCTACCAGAGGAGTAGTGGATGGTCTAGCTAGGCTTCTACAATTTTGTGACTTTGGGCAAGTCCCTCAACTTTTGTGAAATTCAATTTCCCTTCAGAAAAGGGGGTGATGATACCTAACACCTCACCAATTCATAGTCTGAGAAATGTAAATACAAAGTTCATCTCAAAGTCATTTGACTATTGGAAGTTTCAATAAATATATTTAAGAGATTCTGATTAGAGAGATTTTTATTAAACTCACCAGACATTTGGCACAAAGTTACATGGGTTTTGTGTTCTGGTGAGTGAAGTTCAACCCCCTGAGCTCAGACAGGGAGTGAATGGGGTGGCGCTCCAGGTGGGACAGTAGGGGCAGGAGAGAGGTCCTGGAAACCGCACTCTTGGTCTTGGTCAGACAGGCCAACCAACCAGGCTGAGTTGAGTTGTCTTGAGATGAAGCTGAAGAAGGGGCTCATAACCCACTAACTAGGAAAGGCGTTGGGCGGATGATGAGAGTCCATTTCTCCTTGGAGCCTGGAAGGCGTGAGTAGGGAACTGACCTGGTCAGGTCTGCAGTGTGAAGACTGCTCTGGCGTCAGCACAGAGGACCAAGGTCTTGGCAGGGGTGGGCGAGCTGGAATGTGTATGGGATGAAAAATTTTGACATCTCCTTAGCTATTTTCTAAAACTTATTATTTTAAAATTTCTTTTTGTGTGTAGGTTTTAAAGGTAATTATTTCTAAAATAGTATGTATGTGTATGAGAGACAGAGAGAGAGAGCTATATAAAATTTCTTAGTGATGGGGCACATGATCTCACTGCACGAGAAGGGGAGAGACCGATGCACAATCCCATCTGAAAGTTCCTGAAGGCATCTGAGAGTGACCTAACGGAAGCCTGGGTAGAACAGTGGTTGGGAACAAAAAGGAAAGAATCTAAAAACCCCATCACACAGGAAGAAGAGGCAGGCTTGGTGATTCTTGTTCATGAAGAGCGAGTGATTGGAGAAGAGGGAAGAGGCAAAGCTGACTGGGAGGTTTCGATCCTTGGCCAAGAGAATGCTGGCACCACCAAGGAAATGAGGAAGGTCAGAGAGGAAGCTGGCTGGAGGAAAGGTGAAGAGTTCTGCCCAGGCCCAGTGGGATGTACAGTAAGGGCAGCAGAGAGAGAAGTTGGGGATATGAGGCTGGGGCTTAGAAGAGAGCCCCGGCTAATGGTAGAGGAGCTAGGTGCCTCCCGTGGAGCTGAGTGGAGGGAAGAGGGGTCAAGGAGCCAGCACAATGGGAAGGGATGTTCTCATCCCCAACCAAAAGTCAGTGTTAAGAGAACCCACTGTCAGAGGTCAGCTGTCACTTCATGTGGTCTCGAGTTTATAGACTCAGAGGATATCAGAGTTGTAATGACCCTTAGAGACTATCTAGTTTCTGATTGTCTTGGTTTAAGTAACTTTAAGTCATAATCTTAATATACCCCAAGTGTGTATATTAAGACCTCTCAGTTGCAAACAACAGAATTCACATTGGCTAATTTAAGCAGAAAATGGAGTTATCAAAAGATATTGAAAAAGATATCAGAGAATCCTTAGGAAAACTGAAGAAATGGATTTGAGGCTATGCTTCCAGAAACAGTATTTAAAACCACAACACACTGGATTATTTGGCAACGTAAAGAAGTGAAGTACTGAGCGAGGCTGCAACATCGATGAACCTTGAAAACATTGTGCCAAGTAAAAGAAGCCAGTCACAAAGGACCCCGTCTCGTATGATTCCATTTATATGCAATGTCCAGAACAGGTAAATAGAAAGCTGACTAGCAGTTGCTTAGGGATGGGTGGAGTAGGAAATTGGGAGGTGACAGCTAAGAGGTATGGGGTTTTGTGGGGAAGTAATAAAAATGTTCAGAAAGTCATTGTAATGATAGATACACACCTCTGTGAATGTCAGAAACAAACATGGAACTGTATACTTTGAGTGAATTGTATGGTATGTGAATATATCTCAATAAAGCTATTAAACACTCTCTCTCTCTTTCTCTCTCTCTCTCTCTCACACACACACACACACACACCTCAGAAAGGCAGATGGGAAAAGGGTCATTACTGTCTCCACTGCCAATGCCAAACAGGAAATGCCAAGAACTTAGATTTATTGCAACTTCCGCTCTCAGCATGCCTGGTGCCACCTCTGCCTCAGGGACTCAGCCAAGCAACCACAGGCTCTCCCGAAAATGACATCTCTGCCCTCACCTATAGGAACACATGGAAGGTCTGGGAAGATTCCATGTCTTCAAATGGTTCTCTTATCATTCGAAGTCCAGCATGGTTGTATCTGACAGATGAAACCAAGAACACGCTGTATATGTGTGTTACCTAGCTGCAAGGGACTCTAAAATTTTGAGTTGTGATCACTACATTGGGAATCAGGAGAATGTCCCTAGAAAAAGACTAGTCCAAAGATGATGGAGAGGGAGGGATGAATAGGCAGAGCGCAGAGGATTTTTAGGGTAGTGAAACTACTCTGTATGACACCATAAGGATAAACAGGTGTCATTGTACATCTGTCTGAACCCACAGAATGTACAACACCAAGTGTGAACCCTAATGTAAACGAGGGACCTTGGGTGATAATGGCATGTCAATGTAGGTCCATCAGATGTAACAAATGTACCACTCTGGTGGGGGATGTTGACAATGGGGAGCTGTGCCTGTGGGAGGGCAAGGGGTGTATGGGAAAGCTCTGTACCTTCTGCTCAATTTTGCTGTGAACGTAAAACTTCTGTAAAAACTGAAGTCTATTTTTTTAAAAAAGATGATGGGCAGCCACAAATATAACAACATCCACTCTTAGACTATATTATAGAATTTCAAAATAAAAATTAATAGAACTTGGTCATTTTAACAGTCCCCCTAAGAGGACTTTATCACTTGAAGTAAAAAGCAGCCACATGGTGTAAAAAGAGTGGGCAGGGTGGCTGGCAGAATGACCACAGGCTGTGGAGCCCACCGGCTCTGGGTTGGAAACTCGGGCCTGCCCCTTACCAGTTTGATCTCCACAGGTCACTTGATATCACTGAGCCTCACCTGGAAAACGTCAACAGCAATGCCCACTCCACAGGGCTTTATTTCTAGGGCTGGGAGAATGAATGCTGAATAAATCTTAGCTTCTGCCAACACAAAAAGAAAAACAAGTGTTCTTGTTTCTATTCATTTTATTAGATCAGACTCAACTGTTACCCTGATTCCTATATTTTTATAATTTTTAAAAGATATGCTATTGCTACATGTTATTCTCATAATGAGCTTGTTCTTTGTAAATTTCCTCTTGCTGCTTGTGGGAGTTTTAGAAACTTATCTATATGAGAACTGTATAGAAAAAAAACACAAAAAGAACATGCGAGATGTTGACAATCACATGGTTTCCTTTTTCCTTCTACTTTTATGAATTTCCATTTGTTTTCTTCTTTTTCAATACTGATGGAGTAGTAGTTTTAAACGCAGATATAAGTAAACAATCAAACACAGTGAAAGTGACAGCCCTCAGAGCCTGGTATATAAAACTCACATGAGCAGCTCCTTCTCCATGAAGCAGCTGCATCACCCGACGTGCGGAAGTGAGCCCTCATCAGGAGCCCGCATATCCTTTCCCGGACCACCAGCTCCAGGTGTGGCACCGAACATCTTATCCACCCATTCTGTCATGGGATTCCAGATACCACCTCTGGTCAGAATCCAGAAACCCCTAGCTTTCAGCGAACTTCCAGGGAAGTTTATTGCATAGGATCCAAGTCTTATGTTTCTCTTGGGTTATTTAAAGCAGGATGATAACTCTAGTCTCCTGATTCCATAGCTAGAATCCTTGTCATTCTCCGGCCCCTTGTCAAATCTGACCCTCAAGGAACTCGTTTACCAAAGGGAGTAAATAACCAATAAACATGCTAGATCCTTCAGGGGTCCCAGTAATGGTGATACCACTCTCTTGATTACATGTTCTGTATCTTCCTGATGCTCAGTGCTTTCTTCGTTTCTGATGGCTTCGTTGGCCAATCTTCTGATATTAAATCATGACCACCTGATGTTTGGGTAATATTTGAGAGTGGCAAGGACCAAGACTTGAAAGACTAATGTGTTAGGGTCCAGAGTTATTCGAGTAGCCATGAAGATAAAAACATGTACTACAATGGAACAGGGAAATACTTTGCTAGTCTCCATCTGACTTATACACAGCTTCTCAGAAATACGTGTTTGATGTGTTAGACCATGTCACTGACTTTCTTGCTGTCTTCTCTTAGCTCCCTATCTCCTTTGCTCTAAGGGTCACACTCCTTAGCAACTAGGCCTTTTATATGAGAATCCTCCCTGCTTCTCTCACTCTACCTCCTGCTTCCTCTGAGACTCCTTTGCTCTCTGATCCAACCACATAGAAGACTTCCTGACTCCTCCAAGGAAAAGGAGAGGCTCTCTCCTGTTTGTTCCCAAAGCACAGAGGCTTCATTTAATAGTCAATCCACAAACATTTGTCACTCTGGGTCTGGAAGGCGTAGCCTGGCAACAGACAGCCATGTGAAATGTTTGGTTATGACAAGGGTGCCATTTCCTCTTTCTCCACACCACCCAGCTAGAGTGACCTGTGCCCTCTGTCTCTGAGCCCAACCCAGAACAAGGAGAGCCTTGGATCCAGCCTCAGAGAACCCTGGGGAACATCACATACTTTGGTGCCCACTGCCTATCATAGGTGCTTTATCCCTTGTGCATTAGTCCAGACCATATGACTGGGTGCATCTCTAGCTCAGTTTCCCTACCAAACATGCCATTTCACTATTGCCACTGAGCCTAACCTGCTGTGTGGGTCTTTCCAATCCACCTGCCTCATGCAAGACTCTTACTCCAGAGGCTAGAATTGTTCCAGGGAGACCCGGTGGTGGCTGGGGTTCTGTTTGCCATGTCAGGGACCAGGAACCTCCCAGTTGATGCTGTGATGGCCTTCTCCAAGGGCCTTTGCAGCTGAACACTCAATGAAGCATCCTACCCGAGCATGCTTAGCCCTTCTTCCCCACATGCTGAGTTGAACTTCCCTCCTGGAGGAGCATGCTCCTTTGGACTATGGACTATTCCCTTAAATATTTCCTCCAACGAGGAAGGTAGGCTGCCCCTGGCCTCTGCCTTGCCCAAAACACCTCTTCCTACCCCAAGAAAGTGGACTCAATAAGCTGAAGGTTTGCCATGCCCTGGGAGAAGCCAAGGTAAGAGGAAAAAGGGGTGATTAAAATAGCCACACAGGAGGACTTTAAGAGAGTTTCATTAAAGGAAGGGGGGAACATAAGAAGAAAGAAACCTGCAATTGGATATGAAAAGTCTAAGAACCAAAATATCATGGTCTTTGAATATGTGAATCTAAAAAAGGACTGCCCACATTTTGTGGAAAATAACAATATTGGCTAATATTCATTGAGCACTTAGAATGGTCCAGGAATTCAGAAAGGTGTTTCACATGAGTTTTCTTATTTAATCTTTACAACAGCCTCATGAAATGTGTTCTGTCAATATCCCCACTTTTTAGAAGAAGAAATGGCTTAGAGAAACGAAGCAACTTGTCTTGCAACCAGAAAGTAAGAGATGTCCATCAGTAGGAAAGTGATTTGAGTAAATTATGGTTTCTCTTAGCCATGAACTCATAGGCATTACAAAGAATAAGTTCAAACTATCCCAGTTGACTTAGGAAGGGATTTTTCCAGAGGAGTTGAGAAAAATTGCCAGACACAGGTAAGTGTGAATGCTATGGTCCCACATGCCTTTACCAACGACCTACGCCTCTTATCTGTGTATGTGTGTATACATGTATGTATATGCTTACAGAGTAACATGAGCCCTATGTATGTGCACTTATTTTTGATTATGTGAATGAGCAAAGAGAAGCCATGGAAGAATCTGTCGACCTTGGCCATGTGGGAGGGGACAGAGGAGCAGGAAGGGAAAGAGAGCTTTTTGGGGGGTTATATATCTTTGCATCATTGGGCTTGTTGTGGCAAACATGTATTGCTTTCAGAATCTGAAGCGATCAAATAGAGACACTGATTTATAATAAATAAATATTTGGCCAAAGGAACATACTCTCCATCTCAACGCTAAACAGTGAGAAAGGAAAGTGGTCTGTGCTCCAACAGTCCCCCTCAGCCATGCACTGCACACGAGGGTTTGGATCCATAAAAGGTTTTCATGGACCATCTTCAGCTTCATTGTCATGTAGGGTCAGTTACATTTTAATTATGACTTTTCCAGACACTGTAGGTCACATGGCTTAGGCCACACAACAGGCATCAAGAGAAGCCTAAATGGCAGCCCACAGTTTAGACTTCAAATTCAGCGCTCTCGTGTTGAGAGTCTAAAACTATGTAATGTAGAAACACATTTTAAAATACCAACTTTTAAAGCTGCATCAGAATCAATCTGGTTAATACAGTGAAAACTTCTAGAGGTGTAATGTATCATTATTATAATTATCATTTAGCTTCCCTTTTTTGCCTATCATTAGGGTTAGATGCCATCAGTTACATGGGTAGTGGATCCTCGATTATAGGCTCACACATTCATTCAACAAACATTCATTGAGTACCTAATAGGTGCCCAGCACTCAGTGAGGTGCTGGGTCAGCCTTACAACGTAAGCAAACACTTTCCACAGGCGTTTGGCCAAGAGCAATTAGTACATGCTTCCAACCTTTGTCCTTTTAAAAGTAAAGAGACTATTTTATTAAACATGAAAGTTTAGTAAACATTAAAGACTTTTTAATTTTAGAAGGGCTTTGATTCAGAAGACACTTATAAGAAATGAGCATCGTTTAGTGAAAGAAATATAGACGATGAATAAGTCCGGTGTGAGTGAGCATGAGGACCATGAAGAGCACTAGCCATTCTGAGTGCACACTATTGCCGAACACTTTCTATGCATCATCATAACAAGTGCTCACAACAACCGTAGATGGAGGGAACTGTTATTATTCAGTTTACCAGTGAGGAGACTGGTCATAGGGGAAGTTTTGGAACCAGGATTCGAGTATAAACTTGTCTAACTACAGAAATCATGCATTTCTTTTACTACTTTGTCCTGCTTGCCAAGGAGACTGTTCCCCTCAAGAGCACATCAGCTTTACATGGCCAAGGTGTGTCCATCACCTGGACCATGTGCCCTAAGTGGAGGTCTCTTGTGAACACCAGAATAGTAACCCTGACCTTTCCAGATAGCCCATCACCTGCCAGGTGCCATTCTTGACATTGTTCTGGCCCTTTCCACACACTGTTTCCAACCCCAAGCGGCTAAGTGGCCTCCTAGCTTCTTGATTTGTCAGCCTTACGCTTTCCTTCGATGCATCTATCAGAGGTGTCTTCTTAAAACTCGAGTCAGGCCAGCTCTTTTTTGCACAAAATGCTCGAATGACTTAAAGGTCTTACATATTCACCCCCACCTCCTTGGCCTCATGTCTCACTTTTCTACCCTTGCTGCCTTGTCTCTGACCTTTCTACTGCATGAAGTTGGGTATTCTAATGGATGTGTTTATTAATTAATCTTTGAAAAAAATTGTTTTCATTTTCTTTTGTTAATTACACATTCATATTCACTTGTAAGTCTCCCTGCGGTTCTCAGGGATCCCTCCTCCCCTCACTGACCACGGCACACCCCCTTCTCCTAGGACTCAGTATCCCCACTGCCATAATTTTCTCCAACATGGCTTATCACCTTCTGATATACTAGATAGTTGACTTCCTTGTCTCGATCATTGTCTGTCTCCCTCTCCCAGAGCATAAGAACCAGGAGGTCAGGAATGTGTGTTTGATTTTTTCACTGGTATATTTCCATCGCCCAGAGCAGTGTGCAGCATGCAGCAGGCAGTCACTAGACACCTGCAGAATTGAGGAATGAGCCCTCTCCCCAGCCTGGTATGGATGACTATTATTATCCCCATTTTAAAGCTTAGAAACTCAAGATCAGACTTTTATGCTCAAAGTCAACATCTGGAGAGTGGCTGAGCTGGGATTCAAAATGACAGGGATTCCTCAGGGAGGAAGAGGGGAAAAGGAGGCGGTGGAGGATGCCTCTCGCCTGCTGGACTCTCCAGCTCCACAGTCCCCACCAGCAACCCCAACCACCATGGCCTCTGTCTTCCACAGTGACATCAGAAAAGTGTGGGAATGACTGAGTACAGACATCCTCTGCCATCACTGGTGGTCCCTGCCAACAGTCTCTGAGACCCCAAGCTGAGAGCCAGGCTGTCATTCTGCTTCTGGGAAGGAAATAAAAAAAGAGATGCTAACAATGCATGAGAACGTTACAGGGCTGAGTCCAGGAGCCGGAATGCTCTGAGTCCCTCACGTGAAAGACTCTTTATACACACTTAAGGCCAAATAGGAAAATTAACAGGTGTGATAAGATAGCATCGGGTCTGCTGGAAGGGTTCCTGTTTGCCCAACACCAAGTGACTACTGCTGGGGCCATCACACAGCCCCATCTCCCTCTGACATCAAACACTGCCTGGCCCGTGAGTACCAAGCGGCGATCACTACGGCAAAAAGTCAGCACAGCCTCCAGAAGGTCCTACATGGGCTTGTCCATCTCTCAACTTTTCTTTAAAGCATGGATTGTGTCTCCTCCCTTTTCTAGACCCTATACTAGGCCCCAAGGACACAGTATGGAAGCAGACTACTGTTTTCAGGTGTTGGCATTCTGGTAGGGAGACAGACACATAGGCAATCACCATGAAAGCCATGTGACCTTGGCTTGAGAGCGAGAGGACCAAAGTGCTGATGGATCCCAGCTCTGCAAGGCTGCCAGAGAAGATGACATTTAAGACAGCGAGGTTCCCTTCGGAGCACATGGGTTGGCAGGACTTCAGAGCGCTGAATTAGGCCCTGAGCCTGCAACCCCCAAAGAGGAAATGGGGAGGCTCCTGCACTACCGTACCTGGAACAGATTCCTGAGAAGCCAGTGGCCCAGAGGTCCCTGTTGTAAACAAAGGGTTTGTGATGAACTAGAGCCGGAGGGTCTGCTCTGCCCTGTCCTAAACTCAAGGAATTCCTAACAACAACAATGCCCATCATTTATTCAACTCTGGGCCAAGCCCTACACTACGTACTTTTCATTCATTATCTAATTTAATTGTTGCAATAACTATGTCATAGATGAAGAAATGGAGATTTACAGAAGTGAAAGGCTTTATGCAAAAGCCTCAGAGCTGAAGGCAGTAGGAGAATCCAGGATTTAGGTCTCAAAATCCAGTGCTCTTTCCGCAATACGGAGCCCTCCTCCTTCCACTTAATGCTGACATTGCTCAGAGACCTGTGGTTATTCTCAGCTCTCAAATCAATGGCTTGGAGAAGTTGGAGCAACACCTGCTACTACGGGCCAAAGGGAGACCTACAGGATTTCGTGGTTGGAGTGACTCGGGTTTAAATGTCAGCTCTCATTCACTCCACTTGAGACCTCGGGGAAGTGGCTTTACTTTCCTGGCGCCTTAGATGTTCCTTCTGGAAAATGGAGATCACTGAACTGTTGTGAGGCTTCCGTGGAATGAAGTCCATGATGTAGCCTGAACCTAGCAGGCCTGTCTTCTGGGGAACTCTGTGCTAAGTGTGTCTGACAAGGTTCCGCTTTGGGAGACAAGTGAAGATAGACAACAACCACCTGCCAAGAGGTTGTCAGCATGTCCTTCTTCAGTTAATTTTTTTTTTTCCGTACATAGGGAAATTAAGCACTATCTTGGATCTATCATTATTGAAAATGAATTTACTTATTCATTGTTAGGACATTCTTCACCCTCTTCCCAAAGATCTTGCTCATGGTCATGGTAGACCTAAAGGGAGTGTGGACCACTGCCCGGTCCTGCCTCTCAGCTAAGTTGAGTTCTTTATTTCTTGGCAGTTTGTCAGCCATCAATTGCAAGCCCTTGACTGCCGAGGGTGTTTGGCCCTGAGTAATTGCTGAGGGAACGTGATGATTTCCGGCATGGGAAATACAGTGTGAGCCCCCCTGTAATTACTATGGAGCCCAGGAGGTGTAATTACCACACAGGCTGCACAAATGGCACCTCCTGGCACCATCAGCTCAGGCCGTGCTCTTGGGAGGCAGCAGCTGCCGAGCCCTGTGAGTGTGTGGACCTGGGTATCCTCATTGACCTGATATTTTTCAGTGAAACTTTTTTTTCTTTTTAAATGATTATAGGTTCTGTTGTAAAAAACAATAGAGTAACAAGAGATAACACAGCGAGATCTACAATCCTTTGACCCAGTTTCCTCCAGGGGTAACATCTTGAAAAATTATTGTACAGGATGACAGCTAGGATACTGACATGGATAGAGTCAAGGTACAAAACATTTCCATTGCCCCAAGGATCCCCCGAGTTGCCCTTTCGTAGCCACTCACTTCCTCTTGCCCCCACGCCCTCCTTAACCTCTACCAACCACAAATCTGTTCTCTGTCCTTTTGTCGTTTTAAGAATGTGAGATAAATGGAATCGAACAGTATGGAACCCTTTGGGGTAGGCTCTTTCTCTTACTATGGTACTCTGGAGATGTGGCCATGCTGTGGCGCGTATCTTCTGTTTTACTTCTGAGTAGTATTCCATAGGTTGGATGCACCGTAGTTTGTTTAACTACTCACTGGTAGGCCATCTGGATTGTTTACAGTCTGGGGCTATTATGAATGAAGCTGCTATAAACATTCGTCTACAGGTTTTTATGCAAATGTAGTCCTCCTGTCTCTGGGGAAAATGCCCAGGGGTGCAGTTGCTGGGTTATATGGTTTTTGCATATTAGATTTTTAAGAAACTGCCAAATTGTTTTTCAAAGTGCTGTCCCATTTTATATTCCCACCAGCAAAACATTAGTGGTCATAACCGTTTCTTCGCATATTCTGCGTATGACTTTTCTTTTATTTTCTTTGGTTGATGTTTGGCTTTACTGCCCTGGCTAGATCCTCCAGCAGGCTATATATTTCATAAAATGAATTGGGAAGTATTTCCTCCTCCTCTTCTATATTCTGGAAGATGCTGTGTGCAATTGGTGTTAATTCTTTAAATGCTTAGTAAATTTTTCAGTGAAACCATTTGGGCCAGGAGAATAATTTTTTTTTTTTAGCTTGTAAATTAAAAATTCAATTTATTTAATAGTTATACCACTACGTAGCTAATCTATTTTATATTCAGTTGAGATACTTCGTAATTTTTGAGAAATTGGTCCATTTCATCCAAGTTGTCAGATGTATGTGTATATTTTTTTCTATTTATCTTCAAGGTCTGTAATGTTACTGCCTATTTCATCCCTGATATTGGTCATTTGAATCTTCTCCTTTATCTCCCCTATTTGTTTTTTTGCCAGTCTTGCTAGAAGTTTATAAATTTTATTAATCTTTTCAAAGAATCAGCTCTTTGTTTCATTGATTTTCTCTATTGATTCTCTGTTTTCGGTTTCATCAGTTTCTGAAATTGTCTTTGTTATTTACTTCCTTCTGCTTGGTTTGGATTTATTTTACTTTTCTTTTTCCAGGTCCTCCAGGTGGAAAGTTCAACCGAGCCTTTTCCTTCTCTCTAACTTAGGTGTCAGGGCTATGGATTTCCATTTCAGCACTTTAGCTGTGTCCCACACATTTTCACATGTTGTATTTTACTTGCATTCAGTTCTATGTTTTGTGTTGTTGCTTTCTAATTTCCCTTGAGAGTCTTCTTTTGGCCCATGGATTATGTAGAAATGTGTTGTTTGGTTTCCAAGTGTTTGGAGATGTTTGTCTTAGCTGTCTGTTGTTGATTTCTACTTTGATCCCATCATGGTAAGAACACACATTCTGCATGATTTCTAATATTTCAAATGTTTTGAGGTTTATCTTATGGCCCAGGACATACACTGTGTATGTTGAATGTGTACTCTGCTGTCATGCGTCCTGCTGTTGGGGGAGTGTTCTGTGTCACCTGCATCATGGTGAACCGATGGACATTTTCACAGGGTGTGGGGTTCTGTGTGGACAGTTCTCTTCTCCTCCCAAGGACTCCAATGACATGAATTTAAATATATTTTTGTTATTATCCCACAAGTCCCTGAGCTTCTACTCTTTTTTTTTTCCCAGTCTATTTTCTCTCTGTTGTTTAGAATAGAGATGATTGTACTTCTTTCTTTCCAATGTGGATGACTTTTATTTCTTTTTCTTGCCTAACTCTTCTGACTAGGACTTCCACTACATGAGCCATTAGGTGTAAGAGAATGTGCATATACGGGATTGAACAAAGGTGGAAACTCAGAAAGGCTGGTAGAGTCCAAGAGCCAGTTTTCACTTCAAAGGCATTTGCCAGCCTGATGAATATGAGCATCATGGTGCTGCCTTGTGGCAAGTGAGTGACAGAAGATAAGCCTGGGGTTCTGAGGAGTCTCATCTGAATCCATAAAGCTGGGCCCTCAAATGTCTACACCCTCATGTGTAGGGGTACAAATCACCTTGGTCTCCACTGCCTCAAGTAGGACTGAAAGAAACCTTTATGTCTCCCATACTGCTACCAGGTGGAGGTGGGCAAAGATCTCCCTTAAGAGTTCATAACCACAAGCCACCCTCCCGTGGGTTGCACCCTTACATGGAACAATTTTTACATGGAATTGTATTCACTGGCAGCTTTGAATTCTAAAAGCCTTAAAAATGAATGCAGATCTGTACTCTAGGTTTTCTCAAAGGAATCAATGCAATGATTTGGAAGGATCCAACAAAGAAAAGCAAAATCCTCATTAGACATTATTCCTTTTCTCTATCTCTCTCATTCTCTTCCCTGCATTCCTCACCTGGGGATCTCTGTGCCATGCTGTTTTCACCCGTTCACCACTGGGCTATCCCATCCTGCCTCTCGACCAGCAGTGACCACCAGAATTTCTTTCACCATGCTCAGGCTATGCTGAGCTGATCCAGACAGCTAGAGAACACAAGGCCCCATGTCCCTGGTCCTCCCTCCTTCCATATCAAGGGAAGAATGCAGAAAAGTAAGGTTCTTCTCTATTATTCTTAAATGTTTATGCTGAATTCAATTTTTACTTTGTTCTACCACAAAAATCCAAGCTACCACGTTAATTAAATAACCCACACAAACCAGTAGTCACACACACAGAACCCTACTGTCTGCTAACCGTCTAGACAGAACCACAGTGCCTCCAACATTGAGGACCGTTTATGTGTATCCCTGAGCAGTCTGTTGTGGGAACATAAGGTCTTTAGCCATAAAGGGAAGGGACATTTCACCAGTGTTCTTATGTGGGAGGAAGAAACGCATACCATTGTGAAATGCTTTGCTATGTAAAAGTATCCCATGAAATGCAAATGTACAATAGATGTCCCAACCACCCTTGCCACTTCGTGAGAATTCTAGAGTACCAGGAAATGTCATGTCCAGAAATACCTGAAATTATGAGGGACACTAATCATCCCTACAACAGTCACCCTCAGAATTACAAAACTTCTTATTGTTGTAACCAATTAGCTTCACAATGACATGGATGCGCTCCCTCGTGTGTTTCCTGTCACTGGTACCCCAACATGACCAACCACAAAAGTATAATTTTGTCACAAAACCGTCACACAAAATGTGTCCTAAATATCAGATTCCAATTCAGCCACACGTATTGAGAGTCTACTCATAGACAATCCTTAAAACAGCCATGTGAATAGATTGCATTTTTATACATTTTACATATAAGTAAATTAAGGTTCCAAAGGCTAACGATTGTGTCCAAAACTAGACATCCAGTAAATGTCGTACTTGATATCTTAGACCTGTTTCTCAGATTCTAAGTGCTGTGCTCTTTCCGCTGACCAACCTGGGAATTACAGCAAGAGAAATGAGGTCCCTTGCAAATGGGGAAATTGTGCTGTGTCCGGAGAACTGCACCATTGTGGTCAAGGCTGTAGACCTGGTCCAGAGCAATTAGTTCTCCTCTGTCCTAGTGGTCTAATCTCTAAATCTTTCCATTATTTAGCCAAATTGGTCACAATAGCAACAGAGTTAGAATTTGTGGATGGCTCACAAAATTAATGAGAACATATATACGGTTTTTCTGCATTTAAAAATTCCCATTTACATTCATTATCTACTTTGCATCCAAAATAGGATAGGATGAGTTTTTATTATTCTCACTCTACCAATAAGGAAAGTGAGGCTGAGAGAGTGTGCTGTGAGTGCCCAGGACCAGACCACTGGTGAGTGAAGGAGGCTAAAGCTGAAACCCAGAGTCTCCGACTCCAGTGTCAGTGTGCTTCCTGCTGCCCCAGAATAAACCCAGACTCTCCCTAGGCTTAAAACATTATTTTAAAGCCCACAGCTTCTCGGGGGACTATGGGGCCTCTTGAGCGGAAGACCATATCATAGATTCCCAGTTGAGTCCATGTGGTCCTTCATCACCCTGGGACTCATCTAGCTCCTCATTTATTCCCTTCCCTAAAGCACATGCCAGTTGAGCAATGCCAAACACCTGATCTCCCAGGTCCACTTCCTGAGACACTGACCTATGTAATATGTAAAAGCTAGAGCCCCACCCAAGGAGCATGCATGGACATTTGCTGGTTGTCCCCAGCACCCATTCCTCTTCCCCTTCCCTAAGTCTACCCTACTTTCTCAATAAGTATTCTGAGTGGAATTAATCCTGAATGCTGACTCCCTTGAAAATGGCATCAAAGTAACCAGTTAATAAGACAAAGCTGGGTGTATTCTCATTGAAGGAAGGGGGAATACTGCCATGACAGAGTCTTAGTAACAGCACAGGGCACAGTTGGGATGTTTATAAGATTTCAGAGTCGGGTTTAAGAAGGGCTTTCAGTGGAGGGAGGCTGAGTTAGGACTGGCTAAGGCTCATGATATCAGAGTTTGAGATTGGTAGACAATGAAGGGCAGAGTCAGCGCTTCAAAGAGTCTTGGAGGACAAACAGTCATCTGATGCTATTTATCGAAAATTCCGAGTTAGGTGCTGTTGGGGCCCAGGAACCTGGCCTGTTGTTGATAGAGGCCGCGGTTCAGGACATGACCCTGAACTGGCTGCGCAGGCGCAGACCACCTTACCCTTATATAAGCATGACACAGCAAAAGCTTAGGACAGGGCCCCACGCACTGTCCCCTGCACTCCCCCGGGCAAGTACCCCGCCACACGAGTCTATAAAAGCCCTAGCTGTACTGAATAAAGCTGCTGCCCTTTGTTGCTCCCCCCTGATGTCACCTCCATGTGCTTTCCTTACCTTGGGTATCTCACCGCCGAAATCACCCTTGAACCCCCGGTCTCTGACACTTGGCGTAGCCGGCAGGGTGAGGTGAGTACCCAGATGACCCTCAGTGAGGAGCAGCCCCCGGCAGACAGGATGTGGCCCCCCAATCCCTCTGGTACCCAGTGGCAGCCTACCTGATGGCCTGGACGCCGCGGGAAGATTGGGACGCTGTGCTCCCCGGCCTGAAGTACGGAAGGCTTTGGAAGCGCTGGAGCCGAATGTCCCCGCAACGCATCGAGAGCCTGCGGGTCGGGTGGTCTGGATGTTCCTGGCTGCCTTGCGACATGCCAGCCAGACATCCAGGACCTTAGGAACCAAGCGCAGCAGCTAGAGCGGAAGGATGACTCGGAGCAGTGCCTGGCGGTGGCTGAGCGCATGCTCCGCCCGGAAGAGTCCGCTGCGTCTTCTCGCGATAGCAGCCCTGTGGGGCCATAGGACTCCCCCGAGCCTAGGTGTGGCACAGGGTAGAGATAGAAGAACTTTCCGTGCCGGGAGGCGGTATGGCGGGATCCCCACAATCGACCCAGCATACATCCTCTACCACGTATTCCGCCATGGAGTTACGGGCTTGGCCAAGCAATGCAAGCAGTAGTTAGGGGAGTCTGTCCCAGCTTGGTTGTTAGCCTCTGGGAGGACGGTGCAGACAGTACTGAGCTCAGCCCCACTGAGATGAAACAGCTGGCCAGTATCGCCACCGTCCCCTCACTGCGGCAGCGATTGCAGACAAACCCCCAGGCTGATAATCAGACATTGATCAATTGGTTGATGGCGGCTGCCCGAACCGTGTGGGATGATGCTGGAGATCGCAGAGCATGTGAGTAAGTGGGCTGCTTACTGGGACTCAGTGCAAGTCATACGGGAGATGGGTATGCGCCAGATGATTTTGGCACAGCGGTATACACCAGCCCAGATGAAGAGCCGTTTACCGCCCGAATGAAGGACATGGTGCTAGCCAGTGGCCCTTCAGGGACTTTGGGACTATGGCGGCTTTATTGGCCCCTTACACAGACCGCCCGGTCCATGAAGTAACCACCGCCTTGGTACGGCTGGGGGATGTGGAAGTACGGAAACAAGGCGGGGCAACACAGATACGGGAGCTTACGGAGGGCAAGGCTAAGCGTTCTCGGGCCCCACCGGCTGCGAGTGCCACAGGCAGGGGGACCCGATGCAGACGTTAACTGTGGTGTGACCCCGCAGCAGCTGGCTGGCCAAGGAGAAGCTAGATGGGCAGCCACTGGAACTGCTGTTGGCCCTGTGGTGGGAACTGCGCCCTGATCAACAATACACTCCCCTACGCCCTGTGGCTAAGACACCAGAGGTGCAGTTGGCAGAGTACCTGCCTGATTAGGGAGCAGGCCGAGGCACCCACTGGCGGGGGAGCCGGATGACCGGAGGCCATATGTAGAAGTGACTATTTACTGGTGCTCCCAGAATGTTGGCCCTTGTGGATATGGGGGCAGACTCGACCCTGATTTATGGGAAACCGGACCGATTTCAGGGCCCTAGAGCCACAGTAGAGGGGTATGGCGGAAGGCATGTCCGAGTACGCCCAGTCACCCTTAGGCTGGGTGCTGGATGTTTGCCACCAACCCCCTAAGAAGTGTATATTTCACCGATTGCGGAATATACACTGAGAATGGACGTTTTACAGGGTCTCCCCGTCTAAACTAGCAAGGCGAATTTCACCTAGGGGTGCGTGGGGTAAAGACAGTGATTAGAGGACAGCCACACCACGCACCCTTGCGGCTCCCGCAAGCAACACAGGTAGTCAACGTGAAACAGTATCGACTACCCGGAGGCCAGGAAGAAACTGGGTGAACCATTCTGAAACTGGAGGAAGCAAGGGTTATTCGCCCAACGCATAGCCCCTATAATTCCCCTGTGTGGCCAGTATGGAAGCCTGACGGCTCATGGAGAATGGCTGTGGACTACCGGGAACTGAACAAGGTCACTCCGCCCGTACATGCAGCGGTACCCAATATCACTGAACTGATGACTGCTTGCTTGTCACAGGACTTGGGGCGGTTTCATTATGTTGTGGAGTTGGCTAATGCCTTTTTCTCCATAGACATTGACTGGAGAGCCAGGAACACTTTGCCTTTGCCTGGGAAGGAAGACCATGGACCTTTCAAGTGTTACCCCAAGGCTATTTACACAGTCCAAAGCTCTGTGATGGTTTGGTAGCCCAGGACTCAGCCTCCTGGAACAAACCTCCGAATGTACACTTGTTCCATTATATTGATGATACAATGTTGATCTCTGATTCTCTTACAGAACTAGAAGGCGGAGCACTCAGCCTTCGGGAAGCCCTGGCAGGCTGGGGGTGGGCCGTCAATGAGGACTGCGTCCAAGGGCCTGGACACTCTGTCAAGTTCTTGGGTGTTGTCTAGTCGGGTAAGACGAAGGTCATGCCTGAGGCAATTACAGATAAGATACAGGCCCATCCCCGACCAGAAACAGTGAAACAGTTGCAGACATTTTTGGGACCGCTAGGGTTCTGGCAAACGTTTATACCCCATTTAGCCATGCTGATGAAACCCCTCCACCACATGGCCCGAAGGGGAGGCCTGGGACTGGTCTCCTGAGGTGGAGCAAGTGTTTCTGGCCACGAAATGGGCGGTGGCCCAGGCGCGGACGCTGCGAGGCGTGGATCCGGCTTTGCCGTTCTTCCTGATGTACAGGTGGACAACTCGGGGTTTGGCTGAGGTCTTGGGCAGAAACAAGGGGCTCAGAAGAGTCTTGCTGGGTTTTGGTCCCAATTGTGGAAGGGAGCTGAGAGTCGTTAATCCCTCATTGAGAAGGTGTTGGCGGCAGTGTATGCAGCCCTATTAGCCAGTGAAAGTATCGCTGGTCCTTGTCCTGCCACAGTCCAAACCACCTACCCCATAGAGGGGTGGTTACATCTTGGGCTACTCGACCACGCACAGGGGTGGCCCAAACTCCCACTTTGACAAAGTGGGGAGCTGACTTGGAACAGAGGGCTCTGTTCTCTGCCAGCCCCTTGACGCAGGAGCTGCACTCCTTGCTGGGACCTAGACAGTTTAGGGCTGAACGGGAGGAGCCCTCTGCGGAAGGAGGAAAGCCCCAGCCCTTTGAGGAGGGAAGCCTCCCGCTCTGGCAGATACCTGGTATACTGATGGTTCCTGCCGAGGCCAACCGCCAACGTGGGCGGCGGTGGCCCTGCAACTGGCAATGGATACCTTTTGGTACAATACAGGGGCCGGGCGTTCGAGCCAGTGGGCCGAACTGAGAGCTATGTGGATAGAGTTAATGAAAGAGTCAGGCCGTGTGCATGTGTGCACCGGTAGTTGGGTGGTGTACAGAGGCCTAACCCTATGGCCGCCTCACTGGGCAGCCCAAGAATGGTTCATAGGCCATCAGCCTCTGTGGGGAAGGATATGTGGCAGGACCTGTGGGAATGGGGCCTGAAAGAAGGAGCAGTGATTAACCATGTATCAGGGCATTAGCCCTTGCAGGGCCCTGGAAATGACGCACTGGTACGGGTGCGAGCCCTTCTAGGCTCTCCGGAACCGACTGCAGTAGCCACCTGCTATATAAGAAATTGGGTCATGTTGGTGCCTGAACCATGGGCTTGGTGGCCCGGCACTGGGGCTTGCCTGTAACTAGAGCTAAAGCCCAGCAAGTTGTGCGTGAGTGTCTGTGGTGTGCTGAACATCACCCAAAGCAGAGACGGTTACCGCTGAAACTGGGGCAGATTCCCCGAGGAGCCCGTCCCTTGCAAAATTGGTAGGTGGATTACATTGGCCCATTGCTGAGGACCAAGGAGCACGGTATGTGTTAACTGCTACTGACACTGCTCCAGGACTGGGATTGGCCAAAGCAGATCAGCTCACACCCTCCAAGCTCTGCAGTAGTTGGCGGCTGCCTGTGGGAGGCCCCTTGTTATAGCCAGTGATGGGAACTCATTTTACAGGCCCCTTGATCCAAGCCTGGGCACGGCACAATGACATAGACCGGCAATTACATGTCCCTTAGAGACCCCAGGCCACAGGTATGATAGAGATTCAATGGGCTCTTAAAGGAAAAGTTACGAGCCCTAACACCGCATTGAAGGCACTGGGAGAGACACCTGCCCATGGCGGTGAGGCTATTGAATGAACAGCTGCGGAAAACAGAGTCTGGACAGAGTCACAAGGGTACTACCGGCATACTACGTGTGTCACCTGGAAAGGAACCTGACTTAGAGCCCTCCCTGAGTGGAGGTGCCATGATTTCACCTGCTCCCACAGCGGTGGCTCCAGGACGCACAGAGCAGTGGGCGTGGCCTTGGCAAGCGGAAACCTGTGAGTCCCCCTGGGTAGCTCTGCTAGAACCCTGGGGTCAAGGTTTGGAAAGGGGCCTCTCACTCACTCCCTGGTTAGGACACTGGCCTCTGACAGTACGGGCCGCGTTGCCTCCTGAGGCGGACAGTTCCCACTTTTGAGGTGTGCCAGTCATTCGCCTGTGGCCCATACCCTTATATTTAGTAAACGCGGAAGAGGAGCCCATGCCCCCTACGCCTGGACTGCAGGTGTGGTATCATCGGCCAGGAGGGGCCCCTCTACAGGCTACCATCCTATCACAGGATGAGCAGGTAGCGTGCATCTTGCCAGAGGGTCGTGACTTGCCAATGATGGTTTCATTATCTGCTTTGTCTTACTGCCCAGGCTGACCACTGGGAACAGTTTGCTGGGTGCACAATGTGTCACATTGCTGAGTCTGTCCTGAGCTTCCATCTGACACTTTGGACAGCCTTCCCTGGTGAGTAGCTCCAACTACGATCGAGAATTGGACGGTCCTCCGCAATTGGAACTGCACCGGTGCTGAATGGAATGCCCACCACTGGGTTACTGAGACCTTTGCACCAGACTTATCCCTATGAAACCCCCTTACTCGGAAAAGCTGTATAGAATGGTTGGGGGTAGGTGACGGGGACCCATGTAGAATTATTGCAAGTAGCTCCTTCCTGTATAGAGCAAGTGAATTACACTGTCCCTGATGGTACAGTAGGCTGGATCCCCAAGGAATTGTGTCAGAATATCTCCTGTAGAGAGAATTCCAACCACTGGTGGGATGGAAGGAAACCAGTGGGTACCAAGCCTACTGACTTTTTGCCAAGCGATCCTCTCTGGATCTGTGGACGCTATGGATGGCCCTACCTTCCCGCCCACTGGACGGGACAGTGTACATGGGGGCGCCCCTTCACACAGGGCCGCCTCACACCTACCTTAACCCAGAGGCCCACTGACTGGGACCCTGTTTATCATAGATGGCACCGAGAGAAAAGAGCTGCCTGGTGGTTCCATCCTCTGGCTTTGTTTATAGCTGGGGGTGGGACAATGGCTGTAGAATTGGAAGTAGAAGCTTTGGCCCAACACATGGCCCAAGCCTTGAATGTTACTCGTACGTCCCTAGCTTTGCTGATAGATGAAACTACGCAAATGCGTTAAGCAGTGTTACAGACCAGGATGGCCTTAGACCTCCTGACTGCGGTACAGGGAGGAACTTGTGCCCTTTTGCATGTTGAATGTTGTGTTTATATCCCAGACCACCAGCAGCAGACACAGGAAGCCTTGAAAGAAATGGACGCTGAAGTTTCAGCGATACAGGCTCTCCAGGAAGACCCTCTGACACAATGGTGGACCAAGCTGGGGAATTCCTGGAGACGGGCCCTGCTGAGTCTGGCCGGCCTCGCTGGAGGCCTGTGGTTCTGTGCTGCAGCCTGTATTGCTGCTGTGGGCTCTGGGCGCAGGGAAATGCTTTATGGGTCAAGTCCAGACACCGCAGCCTCTAGGGGGTGGAGTGTTGGCACCTGGAAGCCTGGCCTATTGTTGATAGAGGCCCGGAACTGGCTGCGCAGGCGCAGACCACCTCACCGTTATATAAGCATGACACAGCAAAAGCTTAGGACATGGGCACCACGCACTGTCCCATGCACTGCCCGGGGCGAGTACCCCGCCACACGAGTCTACAAAAGCCGTTTGCTGTATCGAATAAAGCTGCTGCCGTTTGCTGACCCCTCCTGATGTCGCCTCCGTGTGCTTTCTTTACCTTGGGTATCTCGCCGCCAAAACCCCCCTTGAAACCCCCGGTCTCTGACAGATGCTCATTTGTGTACTTGTTTGTTTGGTTTTGGTGAGGACTAGATAGTAAATTCCTGAAATAAAGTAAACTGAAACTTCTGTCTTTCCGGGCAAGAGTTCCCTGGAGGAGTGAGTTTGCGTGGATGAAGATAGTGGAATAGCAAAGTCACATTAGCGAAGATGGTCAGATAATAAAGCCAGGTTAAGGTGGACAGTAGGCTGTGTGGGTGTAGAAGGATGTGGGTCCGAACCCATCGCCAGGAATGTGCCCCGAATGACTTCCATGATTCAGCATAGTCCATCCCCCGATCAACGTGATTGGCTCCGTTGGGCACAAAAACCAAACCAGGCCCGTGGGCACCAATGGAGATGTATCATGGAGCTTATATGCAAAACAGACTTTCCAGTATCTGCTGAACTTGAACCCTGGAGCCTGTAACCCCACACATTATTGGCAGTGACCTTGCAACCATAAGACAAATTCTTCCTGGAAGAGAGCAGATGCAAAGGGAGAAGGGCTGAGAAAGAAGACAGGGAAGCCAGGTTCCGGTCTAATAACTCACCTGAGCCATTAAATCAAACCTTGAAGCCAGCCTTCCAGGGACTGGTGTAATTATGTAAACAAGGTGTTTCTCCTATAAAGCTATTCGAAGGTGAATCTTCTATTACTTACAGTGCAAAGTGCTCAAAGCCCAGCACACAGTTGTTAGTAAGTAGTAACTCTGGCTATGACAGCTCTAGCTATTACTCTGCAACTAACCAGCCAGACAACCCGGGTTAAGTCATTAATCTTCTGCAGGCATCTGATTCTATATCTATAACATTTCAAGACCATTAGCTAGTCTTCAAACCCCTAATCGACTCCTAGATTTCATTATTGTGTGTGTTATCTTTCTGCAAACTAGAATGAATGAAACTGGAAACCCCCTCCGGGCCCTGCCACACGATTCAACAAGCCAGCCCCGGAGAGATGACACACTGGTATTTGATACCAGCTTGGGTTCTTGGCTGTGATAACAAACAGGACTCTGACTTGGTCACCACTTGAGCAGATTCCAAGTAGCAGGTCAGATTTGGGAAGCTGGCTGGATAAATATTAGCCCTTATCACAACTCAAACAACCCCAACTGCCAAACCAAAGAGTTCTTGGGGAGGAACTGTGTTTCCCTCTTCCGCTTTGGAGAACTAGAAATCAAAATGCCATTTTGAAACACTGCCCAGAAGATAACTCTCTTTGCTAGCTAGTAAGTAAAGGTGGGCACCACCCTGTGTGTTTAAAGGTATCACATGCCTACGCTCACTCTCTCCTTCAGGCAAGGAGGAGTGGGGTTGGATTAACCAGAGACACTGCCAAGACATTGGAGGTGGGTTTTGCCTCTGGCCAACCTGAGAACTCTGGTCACAGGAAGGCCGGTCCTGAGAGTCTGGAGGATTATTAAAAGAGACTGCAAAAAAGTCACATCTAGAAAGAGAAAGTTCGCAACTTCGTGTTCATGGCAGAATTCCTTTCCAAATGTCAAAAGCTGTGTCAGCACAAACAATGGGAGTTGGAGAACTGAAGCAATCATCTGGGTGATTCAAGTCAAAATGTTTTCCCCTAAATCATTCAGTTGAGACAAAAAAATTTCCCTTCTGAATTTCCTAGGCAATCACACTACCCTTCATATCTCATATCTGTACAGTTCTTTACAGTTTTCACAGTACAGCCCCGAAGGACTCTTGTTCAGGGGCAGAACACCTATAGTGATCGTCTAAGTGACAGAGAGATGGATTCTAATGCCATCCTGGCCTCATGGCCCCTGGAAAGTCCGCGGCCTAATAGGGGAGCTTGTGTCTAGGTTTCATTGAGAGAGACACAGAGAGAAAGTGAGGAGACAGACAGAGATAGGGAGAGGGGTGGGGAGAGGAAGAATGTACATCTGCCTGTAACACAAGCTTACTTTTTATGCCCGGAGAGTCTAATAATCCTTTTGGATAGGAGTCAGCTTGGGGCCATAAATTACCAGGGCCATCATCTCTTTAGGGAGATATCTGCAACGAGCAAATATTAGAAGGAATGTAAATTTTCTAGAAGTCTGAAAAAGATGAGTAAGCATTTCTTTTCTGGTGATTCATGCAGAGTGTGTAGCCGCTCTCCCTCCTGAGATAAAACAGGACTGTCAACTTCTCATGCTTCGCTGAAGGTTTCTGGAAAGTGTCACGTGTCGGAGCCCAGAGGAGACGCACCCCACGGCCTCTCCCTGTGGAACTGGTGACAAGCAGCCATCCTGGAGTGGAGAGCGTCAGGCACAGAGGAGCAGGACTGAGCCAAGGGAGAAGCCATGCCGAGCTCCGTGTGGCAGGAGAAAGAACCACTTCTAACCACTAGCCTCTCCAGCCAGGACACCCCGAGGCTGAGAGGATGCATGGGAAGAGGGGTCAGAGCAGGAGAGACCACGCATGTCCTCAGGACAGGCCCTGGACTAGGGGCTCCAGACAGGCTCTGCCAATGTCAGTCTGAGACTCCAGCAAGATACTTCCCCTCTCTAGGTTCAGAAGTCTTTATACGTATGACAACACGCAGACTGGCTCAGCTTAGAGACCCATCCCATTGGGAAAGCCCTGTAATCCATCGATCAGTTCAGTCCAGGGCTGAGTCAGTGACTACTTCCTGAGTGCTTGGCCCTGGGCCAGGGGCTAGAGGCACGCCTGGCATGACTCAGTGCCTGCCCTCAGAAAGCTCCCATTTCAATGCCTGAATCAGGCCAAGCAATGACCTACAGCTGGAAAAAGTGACAGCGGATATGGAAAAGGGAAGATATGGGATGCGGGGGGGAGAGCCGGGGGCGGGGGGGGGGGCGAGGAGGAGGTCTGGGAAGACTTTCTAGGGGAGGGAAGGTAAGAACTGGACTTTGAAGGCACCAGCAGCAGGACCAGCATGGACAAAGGCTGCAGGGAGGAGAAGGCGGAAGGCGCAGGACACGGGGAACACCAGCTGTGGCTGGAGCACCCGAGGAGGCTCCCGGGTCCAGGGCTGCGTCTCCCCTCCCTGTCCTTGTGCACTGTGGGGCCTCACCCCTTTCAGGACACTCAGCTGGGGTGAGACCAAGGAAGAGGACCCCGGAGGAGCCTCCTACCCCTGGCTTGGGGAAAGGTGCATGGGGCAAAGAGCGGTGAGCAGAGACCAAGGCTCCTAGAGCACCGCTGATCCAAAGAAGGGGTGGCGAAGGGGAAAGTGTTTTCTGAGTCCTCTCCCCTTCTGTTATGTTGACTCACTTCATTCCACGTATCCCATGTGTATACAAAGTGTGCTTGATTCCATTAGTGCGTTCTTTTCGCGTCTCAGCGTGGCTCCCCCATCGCCCTCTCCTCTGCCCCCCATCACTGTCTCTCACCTCCGCAGCCTCTCCCCAGCTACCCATGCTCACAGCACACGGTCAGGGGCCTTGCAGGAGGCCGATGGTACACTCACGCCGTGCTCAAGGAGACTTTGGAACAGGGACGATTTTTAAGGCACGAGTGGGGTTCGGAAAAATGAGGAAAAGATGGTGAAGCAAGAGCAGATAGGCCTTTGCTTGAAGGGTCAAAGACCCTTCAGAGAGCACTCACAAGGAGGTGCCCGCCAGGGGCTACGGCCACCGCCACCCAGAGGAGAGGAGCCAGGGGAATGTGCCCTGACCTCAGATTTCTCTCCCCTCCTCATGTTTTGCTGGTACTTCTCCTCTGCCAAGCCAACCAGAAGCCCAAGGGCACCTGGACTATAGACACAGCCCATGAAGGACAGGCGTAGGGCACTGGCTGGATGGAAGGGTGGGGAATGGATCTGGAGACCAACAGAAAATACCCAGCACAATCCAATGTGCACTCTTTCATAAGTTTCTCTGCAAACATGTAATTCTCTAGAGACCTATATATTCATATGCATCATACATGAGATTTTTCTCATTGTTTGGTAAAAATAGCATCATATTGCACACTTTTGCTTATCTTGCTTTTCTCATCCAGCAGAATCTCACAAATAAATCCTCCATGTCATCTTGTAGAGCTGTGTTCCTTTTTGTTTTGTAAAGTCTGCAAAATATCCCAGAAGATGAATGAATAATTATTCAGTCATTCTCTTATTTTTCTGTTGTTGTTGTTGTTGTTTTCAGTATGAGCCGGGCTGCTAAAAACATCTGTATATTCATGCCATTATCTATGAGTGTTTTTTCTATGCTATAAATTCCCAGAATGGAGACAGTTTGGTCTAAGAGTGTATTTGAGAATCTCTGTACCTTATTCTCAATTCTATTGTAAACCTAAACCTACTCTAGAAAAAAATAGGGTCTTTTTAAAAAGAGTACATTGGGGTACATGTAAGTATAAAGATTTTTAATAGAAGTTGTCCGAATGCAATTGTGCTCTGTCTTTCAAGTGCTCAGGAAGAACACGCAAGAAGGAGAACTGAGCCACGAGTCCCCCCTCACAGGTCACCTGCTCCGGAGGCCATCCCTGAGCTCCCCCTCCCTCCCCTGTACTGCCACTGCTCCTGGTCTATCCCTCTCATCCATACCCCACTCCATCCCGAAGACCACAAACTTACAGAGCTTAGATATTGTGTCGGATCCGTCTCTGAGCCGCCACCATCAAACGTGGAGCCTACAATATGTTAGACTTTTCGTGTTCATGAAGCAAAAGAATCAATGAACCACACAAAAATGACAAGGACCTTCCGATTTCTCCTCTGCCTTTCCAGGCTTGGAAAAGCAACAGGGGTCCAGGACTGAGGTTCTGTGTCGGTACAGAGTGTGCCATTAGTGGAACATTCCCTGTGGTCCACTTCTTGGGTCCCGAGCTTGGCCGACAAGGTACAGATGGCAAGGAGCAGGCCTCGGATGTGGAAGAAGAATGTGCGAGGACCACAGAGCATAGATTAGGTGTTCCCAGATGCATGGTTTTGTCTTACTCTCAGGGAGAGGAAATAAAAACAAGACCCCCGCTTATTAAACACCTTTGGAGAGATGTCTCCTAAGAAAGCATAGTTCCGAAGAACAGTAAGAGGAGGGCCTTGTTTCAGCCTCTTCTGTGTGGGCTCCTTACCTCCTCCCTCCCCTCAGACTGCTCACTGCACAGCACGTTGTCTCGGACCATCTGCTGATGGGCTTCACGGCGGAAGTCATTCTCTTGGAGCTGCTGCTTTCAGAAGCAGAAGGAAATGACAAAGTGATGATGATGTTTCTGCTTTTCACGAACAGAAAAGGTTGTTTTGAATGATCTTGTGGGTCCTTTGCATTTTAATATTTGTCTTTGTAGTGTCTCCAGAAAGCCTCCCTACCTGATGTTCTTCAGGGAAGTGCATTTGTTCTTGCCCAAAACTGCCAGCCAGCATCTCAGTGGGTCTGAGTTGAAGCCATCACGTGTGGGGCTAACAGAAAACAGGCCTTTGTTAAGGGGACTGACCTTCGATGGACTGCCTGCCAGGCTGGGGCTGGGCCTCCACCACCTGTGCCCCTCGGGTCCCTGGAGAGAGGATGTTTGGGAGAGGCAGAGGAGAACTGACTACACGTGTTGCCATCCATAGCAGGTGAAGGTACAGAACACTGGTCCAGAAGGATGTTCTCACAGAGCCAGCTTGTCTAGTGGAGGTGATGGGTGTGCTGGGGTGGGGGTGGGTCAGGACACGCAGGTTGGTCTGGACACTTCACCAGAAGTGGCTGGAGGCAGAAAAGTGAGAGAGAACATCTGGAATCTAGTCAACCAGGGGAACCAAGGCCATGGCCAGGGAAGGAGGGTCAAGTTCTAGTCTAGGGTTTCTCAACCTCAGCACATTTTACATTTTGGACCATCACCTAATCCCAGAAGTGATATCCCTTCACACGTGCCATATTGGATTTGCTAGAAGCAAGTCACTAATTCCAGGGGAGGGGTTAACAGGTGTCAATGCCAGGAGGTGAGGGTCATGGGGAGCCATTCCTCTGCCTCCTGTTGCCCAGTGGTTCCTGGTGGTGATTCCCACCCAAGATCTACCTAGCGCCAGTGGCAGCTCAGAAATAACCGTACCCCTTGGGTCAGTTCTGTATTGCTTGGAAATTATCCATGAATCTTAGCCTAGAACCTGCTCCTTCAGCCTTTAACCTATTTTGTGAACATGCAGTTGCTTATGTTAAACCCTATCCTGCTGAAAATACCTAGTGTGATCTGTTTCCTGTCACTACACGAATTGATACATATTTTGTCATCTGAAGTCCACCATTTTAAAGCCCTCCCTTTGCAACGCAAAGCCCTTAACTTACTGATGTTTCCTTCATGAACATAAATAGGAAGAATTCTAGGAAATGCAGAGCTTCAGCTCACAGCCGAGCCCCAGAGCTCACTACCTTGCCTGGAACCTGCCCTCTTGACTTGTGAAACAATTCTTTCTGGTATTTTCTAACTGTGAACTCCCCCACTTTTACTAAGTTGTCTATACCTTGGGGAAGGCAGAGCAGGGATCATGATGGACTCCAAACTTCCGGTGCCTCCGCCAAAACACACTTCCCCAGGTGTGAAAAGCAGCCCGGAGAGGCTCAGCCCACTCCCCACCAGGCCCACCAGCTATTCCCTCTGCCCATGCACAGGACCGCAGGTGTCTCTGTGTTCAGGTATAGGAAGGAATCTATCCCGGTGAGAGAAGGCAGTGAAGTCCATCAGAGAGGGCACCTCAGTCTCCATTGTTACCTGCAAACCAAGTTTGTATCCCAAGTTTCTTTAATACTTGAAAATACTAGGAGTGGACATTAAACTGTAGCTGTCCAAGGGAGTCGGTGGCCAGCCAGACCTGAGCTCCAACCCCAGCACTACCACTCGGAGGACATGTAACCTCAGGTAGGTCGTTCAGCCTCTGTGAGCCTCAGCTTCTCATCTATAAAGTGGAGCTACCACTTCACAGAGTCGGTGCAAAGATCAAATACAATTGCCTCACTGGTTCCTAGTAAATGTTGAACCGTGGTAGTTCCTTTCCATCAACGCCATTCTGTGAGAGTGCAACCAATCACAGAGTCAGGTTCTCACGACATCAGAGTTGGAGAGGGCCAGCGTGTTGACTGGCAGAGAGTTGGCAGGCAATACGTGTTTGTTGAACTAATGAATTAATTGTTGAAGAATGTAATTGAATAATTTTACAACCTCCTATGAAACTCAAAATCCTGGAGCAACTTGCCAAAGTCCTAGAACTAATTGGTGACAGGACCAGGGATCAACATATAACCCTCAATTCCCAATCGGTGTTCTCCGCCCGGACCCATTTCTTTACAAAGCCGTATGCAGTTCTCAAAATGATTTGTAGGCAAAATAGCACTGATTTATGGAAAGCAAATCATAAATTATTCTCCAATACTTATTTCTCAGCATCTGAGACCCATTTTACATGGAGCAGGAATTCAGATTTCCTATTGAAAATCACTTCAGGGGCCAAGGATTACAGAGCCTGTTTCCCCAAAGCAAATGTTCCCCTACTCTCTCCATGGGACTCTGAGTAAGATGCTGAGAATGAAGCCCTGGATGCTGGGACGCAGAGGGGAGGGAGAGAGGCCTTTGTGCTGTGCGCTCTAACGATCCTTCAGAAACCTTCTCCAAGGCCTGGACATCCTTAGTGATACAAAAATATTGTGAGTCGGCAACCTGAACCACCATGATTCACAGCAGAAAGTCCCATTAAGCAAATGAAATCACGACCGAGAAAAAGGAGACAGCTGAATATGAGAAGCGGCTCCGCACACCCTCTGAAAGGAGGAATCACAAGGTTCAGAGAACGGGCAACTCGAGAGAAAATTGCCATTGATTTAAGTGAAAACAGTCCAGAAGTTTGGGAATCATAGGATCGGTGGACTGGCTTATTTTCCTGGTCCATACTCCACATAACTCTTCTGCCTGCAACTCCCAAGGCAGACGCTTCTCCTGGATGAATTAGGCCGGGTGAAGAGAACAGGATTCTTGCCCGTAATTTTTTCAGCGTATCTAGTTGATTTATCTGTTGATACCACTGTGTTATGGCAGTTAAAACACTGCAACATTAGAACAAGCTGGAACAGACTTCGGGCATTCATAAAAGCCATATGAAAACCACATGTAGGAGACGTGGGAGAGGCGGCCCAGATAAGACGCTGGATGCAAACGTTTGCAATCCCTCGCTTAGAGCTGAAGTGAGGCAGTGTTTGGCTGTGGAACTGTAAACACCGCAATGGAATTTGGGGATCAGCACCTTGGAGAATCCTGGAGACAGACGGAGCGGGTTTTGCTTTGGGACAGGTGCTGGCCAAAGCTGGTGGGAGGGACACCTTTTCGCTCTCCGCCTAGGAGGACCCACACTGACCAACAGGAAGTCGGTAACATTCCTCGTTTCCAATCCCACCCACTTTGACTCTGTGCCCCCTAGACGGTTTCTGGGGAAACTGGAGCCTTTGGGTCATTCTCTGGCTAAAAAACTGGAGTTTTCGTGTTCTTAGGCGCTCGCCGGGATGGATTCGGTGCCAGAGGTGGGAGCGAGAATCTGTCAGTTCCTAGGTGTGCGACCGTGGGTACAAAGCTCAACCTCTCTTCAAAATATTGTGCTAGTCACTCACTCGCATACTCCAAGGAGAGGCGGCGGGACTGTTTCTACAACTCCACTGTTCAGAGTCACTGAAACTGATGTAATAGCAACAGATGATCCTTGAGGAACTCAGGTTTGAACTGCGCACACTTTTACGCACCTTTTTTCCCCAATAAATGTGTACAGTACTGTAAATGTGTTCTCTCTTCCTTATGATTTTCTTAATAACATTTTCTTTTTTCCAGCTTATTTGATGGTAAGAATACAGTATATAATATATACAATAATCAAAATATGTGTTGATGGTTTATGTTATCGATAAGGCTTCTGATCAACAGTAGACTATTAATCGTTAAGGTTTGGAGGAGTCAAAAGTTACACCAGATTTTTTACTGCACAGGGATTTAGGTTCCCAAAGCCACTGTGCTGTTCAAGGGTCCACTGTGAACGCTTTCATATGGAAAAAGTAAATGTCATGGTACCCTAAGAAAATGACCTCGGACATGGGACTTGTCTCCACTTTGAAATCCACAAATTGAAGCAATGACTGTCTCATATTTTCTATATTAAAAAGAAATCTCTCCATGTCAAATGTTCACTCGCATTGTTTAAAGTAATTTTTAATGTATACTAAGTAAATGAGATTATTTTGAAGATCATCCAAACAGAAGTGCAAAACGTTTAAAATGGTGTCATCCTGGGCTCTCCAAGAATGAACCACAAATTAATCCTTGTTTGAGAAACACTGGCAGGCCAGTTAAGAAGCTGGATTTTAATCCCGCCTTTGCCATTTACTAGTTGTGTGATTTGGGGCAGGGAACATAATCTCTCTAAAGCCTCAATTTCCTCGTTTTAGATTACTGGGCCCAGAAGTACTGATTAAAGGTGAGCAAACCTCGTGGAATCCTACTCTGCAAACACAATCACACGGGAAAGAAATTCTAGTCGAGGGGTCTTAAAGCAGAGGGTCAGGGCCAAGCTTGGGCCAAGCAAGCTGTGCAAGCTTGGGCACACCACTCGCCCTCTCTGAGCCTCGGTTTCCTCTCGGAGGAAAGAGGGCGAACACCTCTGACCAGCTGACCTGCCTGGCAGAGCTGCCAGGGAGGATCAAAGCGCCGATGGGCAGGAGCCTCTGTGCCCAGGAGAGCACCCTGCAGAACAGGACTCCCGGAAACAGGCTGCAGCATTGCTCAAGGCTTAGAAACCACCGTCCCTATCTGGAAAATCGAATCCGTCCTGAGGTTAGAGCTCTGGTTTATGATCCTCTGCTTCTCTGCCAGAAATGAGCTCAGCCGAAAGTGCCATTAACTACCCGCTGCTGGGGTGGGTTCGCTGTCAAGATCCTTTTTATCAGTCAGCTGGCTGTGAAAAGGCAGATAGTGCTTCAGCACAGCCCGTACCCAGAGAGGCCAGCAGTTCGCACCGCTGCTCCCAGGAGAAATGCACAGGAAGCCAGGGCATCCGAGTGGCTCACCGACTCCTCTCTCCTTCCCCCCTTTACTTTTCCTCTTCTACCCCTACCACCGAGGCAAATCTGATGACAGAGAGCCCCAGGAAGTCTCTGTCCAACCTTCTAGAACTGACCTGGGGGCAGTCGGCTAATATTTCAGCCTGTGTTCCTTCAGGTGTCTCCTGTGTACCAGGAGGCAGGCCAGGGGCTCTCTCCCAACATTCTCTCTATTTCAGCTCCACAATCACTCTGAAATGTTAGAATTACTGTTCCCATTTCACAGCCAGGGGATAGAGGAGAAACGACACTCTCTGCAGAGACCCCTCCAGGTGTCTTGCAGCTGGTCTACAATATCTAGTGTGGCTTTTATTTTGACTGTGGCTACTCAAACACCGCCCCCCGCCCCAGACACTAGGAGGATGGTTCTAGTCCCAGCACCACCCCCAAACCACGGTGTGCCCTTGGACCCTCACTGGGACCTGCTCTGAGCCACGGCCCCCTCCTGGTTAACGTTGCCCGTGTGTGATGAGGGTGTGGGGTTTCACTGAGAGGATGCAGAGGGGTTGTCTATACACAGTGAGGCACGTACCACCTGGGAAGGTTGTCACGAAAGTTGTAGAAAACACCGTAAGCTCTTCACTCAGACTCTAAGCCGCCTTCTGAAGGAGGCAGGCATCGTGCTGACACCCACTGAAGAGCTGAAGAGGATGCCCAGCGTGGGACCTGCTTCCCGGAGCCCAGCCCGGCCACGTCCACTTGCCTAATATAGGACAGCACGACTTCAGGGTTTTGATGGTTCACCATGACTGCATGAACTATGACACGGAGTCCAATCTGCCTGGCCACTGTGCCTTCTAGCTGCGTGGTTTGGGGCACTAGCTCTTTGCACCTTAGACTCTTCTTTAAAATAGAGCTGGTAGTCGCTGCCCTACCTCCCAGGGCTGTTGTACAAATTAAAAGAAAGTATGTGAACACATTGGCACGGTGCCCAGAATGTCAGGGAAGTTCAATGGGTACTTACTCCTTCATGTGTGAGTCTTAAAAACGTGTAGGTTTTCACACACGGTGTCACTGCTGTTGACAAGGGAGGATCCCACGGGGGTAAGAACAAGAAGGGCTTCACTTCCCACGCACAGGTCCGAGGGAAAACCAGCATCAGGAATGCCGCCGAAAAGAATGTCTGTCCCCAGGAAAGGTATTTAGAGACCAGTCACCAGTAGGCATTCCTCACCTGACCCCAAACGTATAAGAAAGCCAAGAACACCGCTGTCGTTAGCAAATTGCTTGGACACCAGGTCTTTCTATGATGAGTAACGAAGTTTCCTTTGGATGGTTAGCAATGGCACTCTCCAAAGGAAATTCCTTAATGTAGAGCTGGGTCTCACTGTTTGGCCCACCCAGCCAGCACTAGTGGGTCGCCAATGGACGTGTGTCCCAGGTGTGGAGCAGACATCCAGCCAGATGATGACTGACCTAAGAAAGTGGTGCAGCCCTGGCCGGTTTGGCTCAGTGGTTGGAGCGTTGGCCCCCGGACCAAAGGATCGCGGGTTCGATTCCTGGTCAAGGGCACATACCTGTATTGTAGGTTCCATCCCAGGCAACCAATTGATGTGTCTCTCTCACACTGATGTTTCTCTCTCTCTCCTCCCTTTCAACTCTATCTAAAAATCAATGGAAAAATATCCTCAGGTGAGGATTAAAAAAAAGAAAGAAAGTGGTGAGTTGTTGAGTCCAGGGAAGAGCCGCTTCTGGGAAGCTATTCTTGCTTCTCTGCTCATATTCTTCTCAGTTTCTAGGCAAATTGTGACGTTAAAAGGCAGGCAGAATTTTACCCATGTAAGGAACCCAATTATACTTCCTGACCCTCAGACTTAAGGTTTTAACTGTGGTTCCAAGAGCTACATGTTCCTTTCAGTACTCTGTCTTTGGCTCACTAAAATGTTTGAACAAAAAGATAGAGAGTAAAAGGAAACAGGTCGGGGGATCTCAAGAGAAGGATTATGTGCTGTAGGAGAACAGACGAAAAAAACTAAACATGCAAGGAAATGAGGCAAGAGGAGTCAGCATTTAAGATGAAACCCTGAAAAATGGGTAGTATTTGAAAGTGTAGAAGTGGAAGGGAGGTGCATTCCAGTGGAACCACATAAACAAAGATATGGAACCAATACACTCAAAAGATTTTAAAGAGCAAGGAGTTTGATGTATTTGGACTGAGTAGTACACCCTCTATACACACAACTTAACTGCTGTGCCCTTGTTCATGGAAGACAGTCCGTTCATAGTGGAGGTTGGGTGGAGAACCAAAGTATGCTCACCCCCATTTAGCTTTCTTTTTCTTCTGGACACGAGGGAGGATTCCCGTCCACACCACCCTTGTAGTTAGCCAAGGCGATCTGATGAATGCTGGGCAATGCATTGTAGAAGTAGTGTCACTTTCTAGCCAAAGTGATTGTCAATGCAGTAACGTCCAGCACTTCTTTCCCTGCCATGTCCACTGGAAAGGTTGTGTTTCCCAAATAGTATTGCTACAGGACAGTGGAGACTGCTTACGTATGGATCACTGAATCATTCCATGGAGAGTAAGGGGCTTAGAAAGTCTCCTCCAGCTTAAGTAAACTTTTCATAAGCCACTAGGATTTTAGGGATGTTTGTTATGGCAGCGTAACCTAGTTTGTCCTAACTAATACAGAGTATCTGAAGAAATATCATTATCTTCTGAAGACCACTCTGGACCTAATCTGTCTACTTGCTTCTCTGAGGATACTAATCCGAAGCATCCTTATGGTCAAAAAAGATATAGCTATTTTATTTGTACAAGACTTCTGGCACATTTAGATGCCTTCCTCATTCTAGACAGAATCTGTCCAAGGTAGCAACACTACCAAGGGCTTTGTGGCTTTCTTTTGAAGCAATGATGAAGGAAGATATATTTGACAATCCCTAAAGCTACACTGAGATTTAAATAACTTGAACAATGACCTCATAGCAGCTTTGCATCGTACTAATTGCTACCATTTAATAAATTACTGACATTCCAACGTGTGAGTGGACACCTTCCATTCTTGGCCAGTTTCACTCTTACACTAAACTTGCAACATTTAGATTAGTATCCCCAATTTACAGATAAGAAAGCAGGCTCAGAGAAGGAACATGCCTTGCTCAAGTTCACCTGCCTCAGTTAGAGGAGCGCTAAGACTCAACCCCAGATATGTTGGACTCTAAACCCAAGCTCCTTTGATGGGGTTATCTTGCCTACTAAAGCTCACAGGAAGGGTAGATAAAAATAGAATCTTACCCAGAATTGCTTATCTTTATTTTCACAAGAGGGAAAAATGAAATGTGGCAGAAACAGATAGGACTAAATATTTATTTCCTCTTCTATATTTTCCAGCCTCTCCAGCAATTAGTCTGGGGCCATGTGACTAGTTTTGGCCAATGAACTGTGAACAGAAGTGACATAAGGCCAGCGTGTTTCTTCTGTCCTTCTCTGCCCCTGCTTTCCTGGGAGGCCACATAATCCAGCTGGCGTGACTACAGGATGGAGGAGAGCCTCCAGACCTTCATGAGATGTGATGGTCATAAGAAATAAGCCCTGTTATGTAAAGCCAGTGGCAACTACGTTTAGAGACGTGTTTTGTTCATATGGGACCACAGGCAGATAGCACTGAATTAATCCTAATGTTCATGACACATCTCAATCATTGTCTTCCCATGGCCCACTTTTATTTCATTAGCTATTTAATTAGTCAATTTAAATAACATATACATTCATGACACCATCTCTCAGAACTAAAACTGGGACCTTGACCATAACCTTCATGTAACTAAATAGTCTATCAACTCCTTCTCCGGCCTTCCCTCACACATGGCAACCATCACTCTAAATCCTGCATTCTTCACGCCCTTGCTTTTCTTACTATATGGCTTTATTGTATCTATATGTGTATTCTTATAAACTATGTGTGTGTGCATGTGTGCATGTGTGCGTGTGTGCATAGACACAGTCTCTGTTCTCTCATCTGCAAAACACAGTTGTTATGAAAATCAAATCAGATCATGTAAGTTGAATGCTAAGAATAGGCCCTGAAGTAAGAAGATGCTTGTTTAAATTCTGGTTTTCTTTATATTTTCCTTTCCTCCACAGTCAGTTTTCTCAGAGACATTTTGGTAAAGGAGAAGTGTCACAGTATGATTTAAAATACCTAAGAAAAATGATGTAACTTACTAAACCAATGTAACTAATGAGATGGCAGTTTCCGTATCAGAAGGAAAAAACACTTCATTCAGGTCTGAGAAAGATTTTGGCTTTCTAGATGTTTGTTTTGGCAAAAGCAGAAACTGAATCCTGGCCTGGGTGGAGAGCAGCAGCTCACAGGCAGCTGCACTGCCTCCCTTCTGGATGGCCAGGGAAGCTGGTCAGTGACAGCAAGGAGAATGGATGGCCAGGGAAGCTGGTCAGTGACAGCAAGGAGACTGGATGGCCAGGGAAGCTGGTCAGTGACAGCAAGGAGACTGGATGGCCAGGGAAGCTGGTCAGTGACAGCAAGGAGACTGGATGGCCAGGGAAGCTGGTCAGTGACAGCAAGGAGATTGGACGGCCAGGGAAGCTGGTCAGTGACAGCAAGGAGACATCACCTTACGGGAAAGGAGACACGTGTTCAAGTGTGGGAGAGAAGATACTTTAAAAGAAAGTAGCGCAGAAGGGTGGGAGGATTCCCTGAGACTTACTTCAGATAACAGTAAATAGTAAGCTATTCCAAGGAAGAACATAAATATTGGGAGCAGCCAAGGAGGCCAACCAACTACCTGCCCTGATGAGCTGACTCTTTAAAAGCAAGGCAGAGACGAGAGAAGACAGTAGATCGGTGGGACCCATACAAGAAATACTCGAGCCTCGGAATTCTAGTCCGGGATCTTTGCCACCACTCAGTGGGGTGACTCAGGTGAGTCCCAAACAGTGGCTTTGATGAGGGAAAGAGAAAATTACATCAGCAGATGGAGAACTTTCAGTCACGGAAAAGGTCAGGCTAGGGCTGGACACTGTCCAATATGGTAGCTACATGTGGCGATTTTCATTACATAATTAGATTTTTGAAATGAAAACTTGAGTTCCTCAGCCACACTAGCCACATTTCAAGGGCTCAGTAGCCACGTGTTGCCAGTGGCTGCCACATTGGACAGCACAGATAAGCACGTGGCAGGAAGTTCTAATGGGCAACACAGGAGAGCACAGAGTGTCACTGAGACCGGAACACGAGCTTGAAGCGAGTGCTGGATGCAAACGGGGTCGGCACTGGAAAGGAGCCCCCGAGGGAACGTGGTTGCTGTGTTTTGAACTTGCCCAATCCCAGCCACACCGGGGTCACACGTGCACCTGAAAGTAAAAGTCTCTGTGTGAAACAGAAAAACACGGGAGATGGAGACATTCCACTGTTACCTTCACAACCAGCCACCAAGCGGTCAACTCACCTGGAGCATGGATGACCCAGAACAGACACTATGTTTAAATCCTCCATACAAGAGACATTCAAGGTGATGAAAAGCAATGACCTACAAGCAACATTACTCTATCCTGCAAAGCTGTCATTTAGAATCGATGGACATATCAAGAGTTTCCCAGACAAGAAAAAGCTAAAGGAGTTCATCACCACCAAACCAGTATTATATGAAATGTTGAAGGGTCTTCTTGAAGGTGAAGAAGAACAAAAATATGAACAATAAAATGGCAATTAATACATATCTATCAACAATGGAATCTACAAACAAAATGAGCAAGCAGAACAGAAACAGACTCATAGATAGAGAGAACTTTTTGTTGCTTGCCAGATGGGTGGGGACTGGGTGGATGGGTGAAAAAGATGAAGGAGTTAAGAAGTACAAATAGGTTGTTAGACTGATGAACCTCAAAGGGAAGGGGGGAGGGAGGATGGGATGAGATAAACCAAAGAACTTCTATGCATATATGCATAACCAATGGACACCGACAATAGTGTGGGGAAGGCAGGAGGGGGTGGGATTGGGGAGGAGGGGGTCGATAGGGAAAAAAGGGAGAAACATCTATAATACATTCAACAATAAAGATGAGTTAAAAAAAAAAAATCCTCCATGCAAAGTTTTCAGAGGAGCCCTTTGGCCTGCCCAGGGCATCAGTGTTGGAAGTCACAGAACAACGGGGGCCTTAGAGCTATGAGTACTTTAAGTCTCCAGCATCTCACCACATTCACTTGAACATTTTCTTAGTCATTGCTTAAAGAGGGACAAATAATTTTAGTATTTTTTATTATTATCACTGATCAGAGCTACATGATAGGGTATCTAAATTTCAGAATTACTCCCAGCTTGTCCAATTCCTTCTCTGCATGGAAATAAATGACAACTCAGCCTTATAAATAATTTCTCTAAGCAAAGCTTCCACAGGAGAATCTCCATACAGCTGCCATGACGACCAAATGCTCACCCCCCTTCAGGGCCATCCCCCTTCATCAAGCTGCAGAACGGTAGAGTCCAAAGGGCCTTCAAGACTGATCTAGTCAGAACCTTTCATTCCTCAAGACGTAAATTTGGGGATCAGACTTACCAGCCAACGAGGGCCAGAGCAAGGATCCTTCCAGGGTTACTAGGATGCAGGAGTCCATGAGGTCAATATTATTCTCATAATAATTCCTAGATATTACTTACTTTTCTAAATGTTCTCGCAGGTGTGCAGTGATTTCTAGAGGTTACATGACATACCCACAGTTATCTAAAAAATGCTATTAAAATACTCGCCACTTTTCCCTTTATATATCTACGTGAAGCCAGATTTTCTTTTGTTTTAATCCTCACCCGAGGATATTTTTCCATTTATCTTCAAACAGAGTGGGAGGGAGAGGAAGAGAAAGGGAGAGAGAAACATCGACATGAGAGGGACACATCGACTGGCTGCCTCCCGCACGCCCCGACCAGGGCCGGGGACGAACCAAAACTGAGGAACATGCCCTTGGCCGGAATCGAACCCGAGACTCATTGGTCCCCAGGCCAACGCTCTAACCGCTGAGCCAAACCAGCCAGGGCCAGATTTTCTTTATACATGCCAACCAAAACAGTAGATAACAGCAGATGGTATGAGGAGGCCGATATGAGGGCCCCACTGTTTTCTATTAAGCTAGGTATTAGAGAGATTTTCAAAACATGTAAACAAGGGCATTTTTCTCACTAAACATTTTTGGACTCCACAGTTATTATTTATTAAAATTTTTGTTTATGTTGATACACAAATGGGCTTATTATTTTTATTCTTAAGTGAATTAATAACTTTCAAAATTCCTTGGTTTTAATTTCTAACAAGGTAAAGATTGGTAGCTATATAAACATGTAAAACAAAGATATTTGGAGCCTTTGATATTTTTTAAGAGTGCCAAGGGGGTTGGATACTAATATGCTTGATAGTAGCTAGTTTAGGAGAAACAAAAAAAGGTGAAGAATTAGGAAAGTGCATGCAATTTATAAAGGAAATCGGGTTGGTTTTCATGGAGCTGAAGACTGCATTTGTTGGATTTGTTCTGAGCGGACCCAAGGGACATAAATAATGAAAGCCACCCATAAGTAAAAGCCCAACAAGTGGTTTTCAGTCCAATAATAAGAACTTTCCATCCAGCCGGTGTGGCTCAGTGGTTGAGCGTCGACCCATGCTCCAAGAGGTCTCTGGTTCGATTCTCGGTCAGGGCATATGCCCAGGTTGTGGGCCTGATCCCCAGTGGGAGGCATGCAGGAGGCGGCCAATCGATGTTCTCTCTCATCGATGTTTCTATCTCTCTCTCCCTCTCACTTCCTCTCTCTCTGGGGTCAATAAAGGAAAAAAAAAGAAAGAAAACAGAACTTTCCAATGGCCTGAGCTATGCCAAGATGAAAGGGACTGGCTTGACAAGGAGTGAGCTCCCCCACCCCTGGAAGGATGTAAGCAGAGTCCAGCAGATTATCTAGCAAGGATGTTGTAGAGAGAAAGCCAAGTACCAGAGGAAGCTAGAGGGGGAAGGGGGGAGAGGATGGAATATGCAAAGGGCTTTCAGACCCCTCACAATTGGAGCATCTAATTTGAGGAAAGACCTAAAATGATTTTCATACAAGTCAAAAGACCACTGGCCCCATCCTAACACTAACGTTGCCCCTGGTCACTTGCAGGGCACTCAAAGGCAAAACTCTCACAAGTTGCCTTGTAATAACCCCTGACATTTGCACTGGGCTTTGCAGCTGATAAAACTCTTCTCATGCCTTGTTTATTGTGAACCTCTCAGCTGTCCCATGAACTAGATAGGACCTCACAGACAAAGCGCCGAGAGGTACTGCAAGTGGCCCTAAATGGCACAGCTGGTAAGTGGCCTATCCTTCTGGCACCCAGCACGGTATTCCTTCCACTGTATTTCAACCACCTCCCTCTGGTTCAAAGTCTGGGCGAGCACCGGGAAGCAAAAGCCCAGCTCTGACTTCTACTCAGCCCTCATGTGGCGTATTTGTAATGAAACTGTTTCCCTAGCTCCACTCCTGCCAAGGTACCTGCTCACAGAGAAGTCTCTTACCCTCAGAGCTGCCCTCTCCCCTGCAAATTCCTTCTTGGGAAACACTGGATTCTTGAGAAGCCTGAACTGTTCAACTTTGCTGGGCACATTAATGAGTTGTCTCAAGCTGTGTGTGAGTTTAATGTTCAGGAAACCCGGGAGCTAAGTGATCACAGCCCAGGCGTGGAGGCGCGAGGTGCCGCCCGGTGCCGTGCAGCCTGCCCTCTGCTCAGACGTTACCACCTCTTTGGAGTGGCACTTCCACCCGCCGTCAGCCAGCCTTCCTTGGGCAAAGATCCCATCTGATTTTACAAGCCGGGCAGGGTCAGGCCTGGTGAAAATGTAAATGGGGATGCCCAGAACAACAAAGGCACCAGGCGGGGTTCCTAGGGAGACAGGGGTGAGCCAAGCCACGTGCCGGCAGTCAGGGGCACCAGTGGGCAAGCCGTGGGCAGGACAGTAGCAGACCCCATAGCCCAGACCTCATAAAGACGGTTTTTGAAGAAAGACTTTCGTTTTGATGATTTTCCAACAGCTGTATTACCACGAGCAGGCTTGTGAGTTGTAACTATTTCGAGGGTAGGGGTAGGCAAACCCTTTCTATAAAAGGACTGAGAGTCAATATTTTAGGCTTTGCCGGTCCAATGGTCTGTGTTGCAACTACTCAGTTCTGCTATTGTACTTGAAAGCAGCCATAGATAAATGAAGGAGCGTAGCTGTGTCTCAATAACGCTTTATTTACGGACACTGAAATGTGAATGTTCTATGATGTTCACATACCCCGAAATGTTCTTCTTTTGATTTTTAAAAACTATTTAAAAATGAAAATATCATTTTGAGCTCCTGGGCTGTAGAAATCAGATGGGCTAAATTTGGTTGTAGGCTATAGATTGCCAAACTGTTCTGTGGCCACGGTTCTCAAACTATATATGGCAAGTGACCTTTTTTTTTTTTTTCTAAGTTTTCTCAAACATTTCTGTGAATTTATAGCAAAACTGACCACTGTAAAAAGAAAAAAGAGGCAAAAATATAAGTCTACTGACGATAACATTTTTGTAAAGTCTGTTAAAAGCTTTTTTTTTTAACTGGGGCATTTTGTCTTATTATTGAGTTGTTGGATGATAGATAGATAGATAGATAGATAGATAGATAGATAGATAGATAGATAGATAGATAGATATAAATGCCCTTTGAGGGCCCAATGGCCTTTGTTGTACAATAGAAATATGTTGTATAATATTTTTCCCCCAGTATGTGGCTTGCCTTTTTATTTTACAAATGGTGTATTTTGAAAAATAAAATATTTTACTCTTGCTGAAATACAGCCATATTATTTCCTTATGGCTAGTGCTTTTTTGTGTCCTAAGAAATTTCTACCTATCCCAAGATTAAAAAGGTTTTTTCTTATGTTTTTTAATAGAAGATTTAAAATCTGAGCTCATGTTTAGGTCTATGATCCATTTCAAATTAACTTTTGGTTGTTGTGTGAGGCCAGGGTCAAAGTTTATTCTTTAAAACTATTTCAATGTCATTTACTGAGAAGCTTGTCCTTTCTCCCATTGGATTTCCTTGATTCCTTTGTTGAAAAATCAATCAACCTTATACTCTGGACTGCCTACTTCACTGTGTTCATCTGTATGTCTATCCTCATGCCAAATCCATCCTCTACTGATTGTAGCTTGTAGTATCGGGTAGTACGTGTTCTTCACCTTTGTTCGTTTTCAAAATTGTGTAGGCTACTTTAGGTTTTTGGATTTTCAAATAAATCTTAGAATTGACTAAAAAAAAAGCCTGACATTTTTATTTTGATTACATTAAATCACTAGATCAATTTGGGGAGACTGAAATCTTATATCAATTCTTCAAAACAATGAACATAGTATATCTTTTAATTTTTTTTTTGATACTTTTATATTTCTATCACCAATGCTTGGTAGTTTTCAATGTTTTGAATATATTTTGTTATATTTGCAGTTTTGTTTATTATTATAGTTATTTGTTATATATTTATTTTAAAAACTATCAGTACACGTTTGAACAGTAGTAGTGATTTCCTTCCATTGTTCATGATCTTAGAGGACAAAACATCTAATTTTCCACTTTAATTGTGATGCAGGCGGTGGGTTTTTATACATAGTCATTATCAGATTGAGTCCTAATTTACTGAGAGTTTTAAACTCATAAATTAGTATGGAATTTTGTCAAATATATTTTCTGAATCTATTGAAAAAAAGTATATATATATATTTTCTCTTTCATTCTTCATATGACAGATGGCCTTGGTTGATTTTTGAATGTTAAACCAATCTTACATTCCTGAAATAAACCCCATTAGGACATATTGTACTACATTTATAATATATTGCTGGATTAACACACTAATACTTTGCTGAGGATTTTTGATCCTGTGTTCATTAAGGATATTGTGTAGGGTGCCTGCCACTGACGGGTTTCCTGGGACATGGGATTTTCAGGGCTAAAGCTTGGACAACCCCAAGACAAACCCAGGTGGTTAGTTGCCGTAGATACTAGTCTCTAGATACTAGTCTCTTTTCTCTTAATATCGTGTCTGGTTAATATCTTTGTCTTAATATCAAGGGTAGACAAAAATAAATTAATTAAAAAAAATATCAAGGCTAGAGTCATAAAGTAAGCTAAGAAGTCTTTTCTTTATTCTTGTTTTGTGAAACATTTTGTAGAATTTGTATTTCTTCCTTCATTGTTTGATGGGATTCACTAGAAAAGCCATTTATGCCCAGACTTTTGTTTTCAGTCACTAATGCATTTTTTAAATTAAATGTAGGGCTAGTCACATATTCTATTTCTTCTTGTTTCATTTCTTCTTGTTCCATCCACATGTGAATGGTAAGCAGAACAATGACCTCCCACAGATGTTAACATCATAATCCCAGTATCTGTGAATACGTTATGTTACATAGCAAAAGGTAATAAAGTTGCAGATGAAATTAAGGTTGCTACTGAACTGATCTGGAGATGGAAAGATGATCCTGGATAACCTGGATGGGCCCAATCCAATCACAAGAGTCCTTATAAGTGGAAGAGGGAGGCAGAAAAAAGAGAACCAGAGAGATCGCAGTATGCCAAGGATGTGGTCCAATGTTGCTGTTTTCAAAGATAGAAGAATTGGGCCGAGAGCCAAGGAATGTATGTGGCCTCTACAACCGGGAAAAAAATATATGGATTTTCCTCTAAAACCTCTGAAAGGAATGCAAGCCTGCTGATACCTCGATTTTAGCACAATTAGACACATTTCAGACTTCTTACCTCCAGAACTCTAAGATAATGTTTATGGGTTGTTTTAAGCTATTGAGTTTGTAGTAATCTGTCACAGCAGCAGTAAAAAAATTAATAGTGTGTTATTTAATTTGTCCATTTTATTTACGGTGTAAAATTTATTTCCATGTCCTGCTGGTTTGGCTCAGTGAATTGAGCATCGTCCCATGGACTGAGGGGTCCTAGTTCAATTCCCTGTCAGAGCACATGCGTGGGTTTCGGGTTCGATCTCCAGTAGGGGGCGCGCAGGAGGCAGCCGATCCATGTTTCTCTCTCACATCGATGTTTCTCTCTTTCCCTTCCTTTCTCTCTAAAAAAATCAATAAAAATATATTTTTAAAATATTTCCATAAAATTGTTCATAATGTAAACATATTAGTCCTTTAAGGTTCATAGGATCTGTACAGACAGCCCCTCTTTTATTGCTGGTGTTGATAATTTCCATCTTCTCTCTTTTTATCTTGATGGCTTAAGGTTGAAGTTAATTCATTTTACTGATCTTTTTAAAGAATAAGCTTTTAATTTACTTTTTGCTATTTATTTTATTTACTTTGACTCTGACCTATATTATTTTCTTCCTTCAGCTTATTTTGGATGAAATATGCTCTCTTTTTTTCTTTGTTTCTTAAAATGGAAGTTCAGATCATTGTTTTAGACCCTGTTGGAGACAGGTCTCCGGGATACCTCAGGTTTCTGCGTGTCTTGCAAGCAAACGCACTAACTGCCTGGGTACTGGACTGTCTTTCCCGGAATGTTTATATGGCAACCAAGCCTGGAGAATACACTATCTCCGACCAAAACAAAGGCAGGTGTGTTTATTGTTCAGTATAATAAATACAGTGTCTCCTTCTGGAGCAAAGGTCACCCAGGCTACTGTCCATTATAAAATAATCCAGGTTTCCTAAGTTTGGGCTTCCTCTCCTGCCATGCAACTCACTGCATGATTGGGTGTCATCTGGCCCTGTGGGAACTGGGACTCACAGAGTCATCACAAATGCTGATACTCTGGCTACTGCTACTGCTGCGTGTACTCAGGTGGAATTGCTGGGTCATAAGGCAGTTCCACTTTTCATCGTTTGAGGAAACTCCGCACCGTTTTCCACAGTGGCTGCACCAGTCTGCATTCCACCAACAGTGCACGAGGGTTTCCTTTCCTCCTCATCCTCACCAGCACCTGTTGTGTGTCGGTGTATTGAGGAGAGCCATTCTGACAGGTGTGACGTGATATCTCATTGTGGTTTCAACTGGCGTTTCTCTGATGATTAGTGCCATTGAGCATCTTTTCACATGTCTATTGGCCATCCGTATATCCTCTTTGGAGAAGTGTCCAAAGTGTCCATTCGGGTCCTTTGGCTATGTTTTAACTGGATTATTTTTCCTTGGTGTTGAGTTGTAGACAACCTACTATGTTTCTTGAGAAGCTGAAGCCAGCTCAGCACACAGTCTTCTTATATTTGCTTTTCCTCTTTCTCTTTCTCATTTCCTTTTCCCCCTCACTTTTGCTCCCCTGGATTACAGTTCTCGATGAAACATCTCCACGTGAGCTTTACCTCTGACTCAACGTTCTAGGAAATCCAGGCTATATTAGTATGATCTATGCTGGGTACACAGTAGGTACTCAATGAATGTCCTCTTTCTTCCCTCTTCACCACATGTTTCCTTCTTCTGTACCTCATAGGATTTTGTGAGGCTCACCTGAGATAATACACGAGGAAGCATTTCGCGAACAGCAGCTAGGCTGTGCAAGCTGAAATCATCATTACAAATCCATTGACGCAACTGGGCTAACCAATCAAGTGGCTGTGCCTTCACATGCTGACCAAGGCATACCTGTTCTTGTTCCCCGTGCGCGAACGGTTGCTGTCACAGCTTTTTACTAGCTGGGCTGTCCTGGGAAAATGGCTTCTCTTCCTGAGCCTCAGTTTCCTCATCTCTAAAATGGGGATAACAATAGCTAACTCATCTCACTGTTATGAGGTTTTAATAAAATCATGGGTGTGGACTTGCTTTGCAAACTCTCAAGTACTGTGGAAATGAAAAGGGTATTGTGACTACAAGAAAGGTAGCAGCTCAATAAATACTTGTCGGATAAATGACTGTGTGTGGTATAAGAAAACGAATTCAGGTAGTGCCCGGGGTCTTGATGTAAATGAGGCATGCATCTTGGTCTACAATTTATAAATCTTCCTGAGAATTTGGAGCAAGAGAATGGGAATTAGAGGCCCTATTCTTGTTGAATGTGTTAGGAATTAATACTCCCGATATTGCAAATGCAGCCCAAATGTAAGGTAGGAATAACAGTGTTTCTGGAGTGGTAAAATATAATCAAGCCACTTATTTAGTTGACATAGGAGACTTGGCAACCACTTCAGGGAATTAAACTTCCAATCATAACTTTTATTTGTTGTTCATATACCTTTTGTATTATATCAATGTATTATTTAATCTCTCCAAACATCTTATGAAGTAGGTATGAATTCTCTCATTTTTAGTTACAGAAACTGAGATTTAGAGAAGTTTGGCAACTTGCCTCAAATCCAAAGCTAGTAGTTTTATGGAACCAATATTTGAAACAAGATCTATCTCATCCCCAAATCTGTACTTGTTCCTCTACACCAGGCTGCTGTCCGAAAGTACTGTCCTCCCTCTTACTCCTTTGCAAAGTGTCCTCTCTCCAAAATCCGTTTGACACCAAAAGTGAATTCCTAGAACCCCAAGGACAACTACAAAACCCAAAGACACATTGATCATCCATCAACTGATAATTCTCAAGAGAAAATACATAACATTATTTTGTAGTGTTTGCCAATTTCCATGGTGTAAATGTTCTTACTATGGCTGATCTGAGTTAGCAACTTGACGTCAGTGAATGCAAAATCAGAAAGAGATGTATACAGCAGCTGGCACACGCTGGGTCCAGCACACCACCACCTTCAGCTAGGATCTCAGCTTTCCACAAAGCACTCTGGGGTAAGAGACAATGATAGTCTCTGTTTTCAAATGTGTTTGCTCATTGTTTGTTTACAGTTTATTTGGAAGACAAATAATATGCCCAATTAATAGAACACTCTGTAATCTTTTTTTATGGCTTGTACTAACACTCAGCTCAGGGAAAAGGTAAAGGTGAACAGATTAAATCTAAAGCCAGTAGCAATATAAACAGGCGCAACCCTTTGGGGAAGCAAGAGTAATAAATATCAAAGTGCAAAGATGTCCATATTGTTGACCAGTAATCATCCCACCCATAGGAGTTTATCTAAGCTATTGGACCTATTGAAGCAAGAAGTAAGTGAATGAACATTCACTGAAGTGTTATCTACAAAAATAAACAAAGAAATTAATAAAGCACCTGCAAACTCTCTTAATATCCCACAATAAGTAATGGTTCGCTTAAAGGCTTGTAGTAAACAGGATAATAGCTTCCCAAAGATGCCCATGCCTTACTCTCTGGAGCTTATGAATATATTACATGATATGATAAAAGAGACTTACTTTGCAGACATAATTAAGGTTACAGACCTTAAAATAAAGTGAGTTTCCTGGATTATCTAGATGGACTCAGGGCTATTATATGAGCCCTTAAACACAGAGAACGCTCTCTGGCTGGAGCAGACAAATGTGGCCGAGGGGAACTCAGAGAGTCTGGGTGCGGGAAGGGTCTGATGCACCATTGCCGACTCCGAGGTGGAGGGACCTGCAGACAAGAACCAGAATGAGGCCTCTAGGAGTTGAAAGCTGGCCCCAGCTGACAACCTTAGCTCGATGACAGCAAGAAGCAGAATTCTGCTAATAAGCTGAATAAACTCAGAAGCAAATTCTCCCCAGATGAGAGCTTGATTTTAGCCTGTGAGGCCCAGACTTCTGACCTATGGAACTGTGAGATAATACATTTATATTGTTTTAAGCCACTACATTTACAGTAATTTTTGTGACAGCGATAGAAACCTAATATAGTACTCTTCATCCATATGAAGTAACATTATATCCATATTTTTAAATGATCCTTGCAAAGACCCGACAGTAACACAAAGAGTTCTTCATGATCTGAAGATAAGTGAAAAGAATAAAGATTACTACATGAAGTCCTGTATCCTCTTAGGTAAAAAAAAAAAAAAATGCAAATGAATGCCATTACCAAAAGAGAATATGCACAGGTGGAAATAATTAGGATTTGGAGCGGGACACTTCTTTAAGGGTCTAAACATCAGTGCTTGGAAGAACTTGCATGGACCTCCCTGACAAGAAGGTCTCACTTTTTCCAGAGAAGTGACATTCCTCAAAGAGACCGAGGTACTCCGGAGATGTAGCTGAATCACTGATAATTCTTCTTCACCTATAGATACAATGAAGTCAATGGATAGTCTTCTCAATGCCAACTTTTTCTGTGATCTTTTCTTTTTTAAACCTATGGCACCTGCTACCACCTGGCCAGCGCTCACAGATGTCAACATGAACATGAAAGGAACACTGGGAAAAGGATGATCAGGTTACCTTCGGCAAGTTCTGTTTTTCATCCGTGGCTGTGATTTTTCTATTGCCTGCTGATAATATGTTCATGTCTGCGATTTGCCATTTGTTTGGATTGATAGAATTAAACTCTCTTTGCCTTTCAGAAGAGCTCATCTGCAATCCTGGTTGCTAAACAAACACTGGTGATTCCTTCCACCCGACCCAACTGTTTCAGAAAGGAAGAAGGGAATGGTGGGTGCAACTGTGCCTGCGATATTATGTTCTAAGGTCAGCAGAACTGACTCTAACAAAAGAGCAAGTCCTATTTACACACACTGGTGCAAAGATCCCATGTGCTCCCCACCCAGCTGGGAGCTGGGATAGGGACTTGTATGAGGCTGCAAACCAAAGCTGCCTTGATTTGACTTTGGGTGGTGGGCACACAATGCAACATACAGATCATGCACCATAGAAACATACTCGTGAAACCTCTATGACCCTAGTAACCAATGTCACCCCAATACATTTAATTTATTTAATTTTTTTAAAAGCTGCCGTGAGTTGCTTATTGTTGGAGTAATATATCCAGAATGACAGAAGTAAGTGGTGAACACTACTGCAGTCCGATGTAGACTTCAGAAGTGGCCACTTTCACTCCCAAATCATGGGCTGAGAGTGATGTGTGCAAACACCCATGTCCGGGACAGCAGGATCGAGGAAGCAGCGATCGCTTCGCTCTGAGGGGCCAGCACCATGCTCAGCGCCTTGCTCATCTCACTGATGCTTGCACTGTACAGATGACAAAGCTGAGACGCAGGGCAGAGCAGTGATTGCCCCAGTCAGCACACAGGTGTCCCCACTCAGTTGTCTCTGCCTGACATTTCCACTGTCTCACATTATCTTTCAGACACCAAGAAAGGGACGGGGTCAGGAAACTGAGCCACTTAAGATGTGACTCAGCACACTGGCGATGGCTGCTCTGAAGGAGGGACCCCGAAAACTCACAGAATGTGGCTTAGATCCCAGAAGGGCTGCCACAGAAGAAATAAGCAGAACTCTTCTGTGTAGCTCTAGCTTTGGCGATCAGTTTGGTGGTAAGTCTGGGGAAGCAGAAGTAACGAGACGTAAAACTACCTTCTAACAATGACAGCTCATCAGTGGGAGTTAGGGCCTGAGTTCCCCATCAGAGGAGAGATCAAGCAGAGCCTGCACCTGCAACTCTCCAGCTCACACCATAGGAGGTGGATTTCTGCATTAGGTCCTTCCCGCCTTGAAGATGACATGAGCTCCCGAGTTCCGATTCCTCATTGTGTCTATAATTTAAGGGAAGGGAAACTAGCGTTTCTGAAGCCCTCATCTGTGCCAGGTGATCCGCCAGGCCTTCCGCATCTATCACATTTCATCCTTACAACACCCGCCTCTCACCTTCCCAGATGGGCAACGAGGCAGCCTCACTTATCTCTACACCTACAGGTACAGATTCACGTGCATTGCAGTCAAAATGTGCAATGCCTGTTTCCATGGCTAGTGCCAGGCAAAGAGGACTGGGGATTGAAGCAATAGTCCTGGCCACCTGCTATCCAAAATGACCTGTCTCCTGGCTCACGCCCCACAAAGGACCATTCTTGCTTCCAGGAGAACATCAGCTGAACCCAGCGGGCGGGGAAATAGAGGGAGGGGAGAAGCCAAAATGTGAGACTAGTTTTTCCTAGCCGGAGGCATGGAGATGTTGAAGCTCTGCTTTTGTTTTCGTTGTTAAGATTGGTATTTTATTTGTGTGTGTGTGTCAATTAATTGACTGAGTGCCCGAGAGAGAAGTTATCTCCCTCGACAGGCACGTCTTGCTCCAGCTAAAATGGACACAGAGGGAGACAGAGTCAGGGGATTACCAGGACAATTGGTCTCTCTGGCGGGCTGGCAGACCCTTAGCCTGGCTCTCCTCCCTGTCTTCGTTCCTCCTGCCCACCGGCAGCCTGGAGATGCAGCCACATGGCCAGGGAGAATGGAGGGAAAGTGTCTATGTAGGAAGCACCTCTGGGCTGAAGTGCAGAGCCGCATGACAACAGAGAATGGGGAGGGACAGGGAAGGAGGAGAGAGGTGGAGAGAGAGGAAGAGAAGGCAACAGGGAGCAGCAGTGGGGAAGGAGGGGAGAGCCGTGAGGGAGGAAAGACAAGGAGACCAATAATAGAGGGGGCCAGGGACCAAACAGCTGGGCTGACGCATGGACATCAAGTAAGAGGGAGCCCAGATTAGGAGGAAGTAATACAGGAGTCTTCGAGGGGAGCCAGGCCTCTGGAAGATAAAGGGAAGCACTGCTGAAAATGTTGAAGTAGACCAAGAAAGATGGAGAAAGAGAACCATTACTGAGTGCCACGTAGTTGGAATTCAAAGCCCACACCCTTGGCCATTCAACTATGCTGCCTCCCAAGCATTCTGCCAAGAAGTGGGACCAAGATGAACTTTAGCTCATGAGAGGGGTCTGTGTCTCAGCCTGCCCACCTTGCCCCAGAGTGCCAGGCCTTCCCCTTGGACCAGGTGGACCCACCACAAAGGCTGGTGTGACTGACTCCTACGTGATCAGGAGTGATGCTCTCACTTCTAGTCATTTTCCACCAAAAATCAGAGCACTGACCCAGGGTGTGGCGAAGGGTGACTTCAGCTGGAGAGGCCCCCTGCCCAGGGAAGGGGGTGAGGGGGTTCCTCAGGTTCCTCATTTTATTTAGCACCTACTAAATGCCTGGCTTGCTCTCATTTCAAACACACAGAAGTCCCTTGTGAGTGGACGGTGACCCACTGTTGCCGTCCACACTTGCACTGAGAATTTAAGGCTCAGAGAACTCAACTCGCCTGCCTAGATGGGGTGTCATCATCCAAACGGGTCCTTCATCTTGGTGCTAAGTTGAACAAAGCAGCACAGGGCAACCGTTTCACGTGATGAGCAGATTTGATGGGTACAAGCAGAAAAGAGTTCCATTCTTTCCCACCATTCTCATGAACAGGGTCTCACTGAAAATGTCTTTCTCTAGCCTCAGAGTGTGTGTAGGGGGTGAGGGGACACAAATCAGTCCCATAACCTCTGCAGGCATTCTTGGATGAGACGTTTTCCAGTTACTTTAATTCACAAGAATGCTCACATGTTAAAAATTCAAACGTCCTGTCCAGGCTAATAACACTACAGCCAGCCCTGTACCTATAGATCAGACCTGCTTCCACCATCCCTTCGGTGGTGGAGGGACGTGGTTGGTTTCCCTTGTCCTTCTGGCATCAGACAAGGGGTTTCCGTCGTATTATTTTTATACCAATGAAAATCAAATACCAGCCTAACATTCTAGGGGACATGCTTTGAGCCCTCCAGTCCGCTGAGCGCTCATAGCATGTCCTTAATGAATGACACCTGGCTTTAAGATCTGGAAGTACTTGGTGCTCACCCAAGTACGTGAGACAGAGATGAAAGGGTCCTGCTTCCACCTCTGTTGCAGAAGCACTGAGAAGTCCTGGAAGAGGTCCAGCTTTGTGGACACGACATTCCTAACCGTAACACTCTAACTACTATCCATTGTGCAAGTTTTTGTTTATCCTGCTTAATTTAAATCAGAGCTCTTGACCAAATAAGATCTGGCATATGCCTTCATAGGAAGACACACGTATGAGTCACTTGATAAATGTATTGATCCAACACTCAGAGGCTCAAGAGAAATGTCTCATTAACTCTGAGTCACAGAGGCAGGCCACGGCAGTGCTCAAGCCAACACATTCCAGAGAAAAGGGCATTCTAGCCAACGGAGCTCGAGGGTGATGGCCCCACTCCCCGGGCTAGCCACATCAGGGGTGTGGACGGGGGGATGCATCAAGCTGTCTTAGCTGGAGAAGACATCCAGCCACCCTTGCTCCAACGTCATGCTCAATGACGTCTGGTTATTTACAAATGCACCTCATTCCAACACAGCAGTCACCACGTGGCTGATAGAAAAGCCACTCACGGGTACAACAGTGTGTTCATTCTGCTGTGCCAACTCCAGGCTGGAGCTAGACTTCCCAGAATCTCCTTCACTGTTTGGTTCCAGGAGAAACTTGGCCAAGAAGAGGAACTTGCAGGGATGAGGAAGACCAAGGTGAAGCAGCAGCTATCACTTCCGGAAGGCACTCATGATAAGATACGATGACAGACAGGCGCAGAGGTGCCCCGTGGACCCCGACTCGTCCTCAGCTCTCCTCGGCCCCCCACGCATGTCTCCCGGATCACCACAGAGGTGGTAGCCGCACAGACGTAGTGGCCTCATCACCCACAGCACGTGGAAGACAGAGGCAGTCGGCCAGAGACATGGATGTCATGGCCAGAGAAGAAAGTGAAGTTCCAAGGTTACGAAAACACAGAGAAAACCCATTCTTTAATCGCATGTAGCATGTAGTAGATGTTTTTCAGAGTAATTAGAAAAAGCAGACCTTAGGAAAACTAGATAACCCATCACTGGTCTGGTACTTAGAGTGATCGGTGAGCAGATCAGAAGACTGACAATTTTAGCTAAAAATAAAGACCCGAGAACAGAGGGGGCTGGACTCCGGCTGGTGAGAATGAGAGGCCCACAGAGAAAGGGTCCATAACTTCGTACAACAAAGAAGGAAAACCCACACACGACCTGCATAAACTCTAATCAGAGGGTGGCAAAGGCGTGTTATCAGTCCCTTACTGAGGAGGAATCGGGACGATGCTATCAAAACCCCATTTTTAAGGTGTAGTATGCACATGCGTCTACCGTGGCTGAGGAAGCCTGGTGTTGTGACTGAACCCATGATACTGGGGCAGATTCCCTGGGTTCAAACCCTGCCTCTGCCACTTCTGGCTGAGTTCAAACTCTCTGTTCCTCAGTTTCCTCGTCTGGAGGGTAATTAGCACAAATCTCACAGGGATGCTTGGGAAATTAATGAGTCGATGTTTGTGAAGCATTTAAGAGTTGCCGGCACACAGCAGTGCTGTAGAGGTGTGTTCCAGAGGAACATGTTGAGCTGTCCTTCCACAGTGCTACCTCCGTTCCCCGTCAGACCCTCCTGCCCTCTTCCCAGTTCTGGTTAGAGAGGCTCTCTGCACCCCACACCTAAGCCTGTCACCAGTAGGCATTGCCCCCCCGGCATTGGCATGCAGGGGCATGGCGCTGAGGTGAGCAAGCCCAGGAGAGCCCTCCCTGCAAAATTCTGCTTTGCAAAGACTGATTCCCAGGCTGCAAGGCTGAAGTTCTTAAGTGGAACCACTCAGTCTGCAAATAATTTCTCTAGGTGTTCTGCCAAAGCCGGGTTCGAAAGACCTCGTCTCTCGCCCCTACCCAGTGGGTTCCGACTCTGGGTCCAGCACAGCTGTCCGGAGCTGCCGGCTCCTGGCTCCCACTTCCTGGTAACCCCCACCGGCTCTCCTGGGAATCCTAGGGGATCAGTCCGCCTTCCTTTCAGCTCGGGTCTACGTGTTTTCACCTTATGATTCCTGACGGTTGCTTTAGCATCCTTTCTTAGTCGCCAGATCGAGGCTGTCTTCCCAAACAGCACCGACGCCCACGACCCCTCCGTCTCCTCGTCCTTTATCAGGGTGGAGGTGGCTAAGTGGTAATGAACGTGAGATCAGAGGGGCCCTGTCCTGCCCTGGGCCCACCGCCTCCTTGGCAAGGTGTCCACGGCGGGCAGAGCTGGCATGGGGGGAGGGGGTGCGGGCCACGTTGCATAGCTCTCTTGGCACAGAAGAGCAACTGGAAGTTTCAGTGTTCGCATGTGACAAATTTCACTTCACAAATTTCCTTAAGTTCATACACGGGCACGTGTGCATGGGCAAGTATAAGAAACCTCCCCGGTCTTCCTTTCAGAGCTCTAACCAGCGAAGACTCTTTGCCTCGGAAGAATTTGCTGGGCACCTGCTTGGCCAGGTCAGGAGCAGGCCGAAATGGTTCAGATGTGGTCCCTGCCTCCTGGGCGCTCACAGTCACGTGGAGATACATGCACACAGAGGAACCGCAGGGCAAGCTGGTGGGCGCCAGGAGGGGGGTATGATGGCAAGTGGATGAGGCCCCATCTCTGCTGGGGGCTCAGGGGAGGCTTCTGTACGGAGGCAAAGGTGCCCGAGGGGCTTCCATGCAGACATTCCCAGGAGGTTGGTGGATATACCAGCCTGCTGCCCCACCAAGAGGTCTTGGCTGGATATAAAGGTGGAGTCCATTGCAGAAGTGAATGGCAGTGGTCAGGGAATTAGAGGAATTGGAGGCTGGCCGGAGCCAGGAGAATGACAAGAGAAGGCAGCCCGAACACAGAACTGTACAGTGATTACCAGCGTGCTTGAGAATGGACGGGAGGTGAGCTCACAGCGGAGGCTGAGACCCTGCGAGGCATCTCACCACTTTCCGGGAGACCAGCCCTGGACAGGAGGCGGCCCATTCGTCCAGGACTGCCCTCTCCTCCAGCCCCCGTCCCTGAGCAGACAATCGCTCTGGGACAGCCACCCCACGGGTCCACTCACCACCCTCCCTCCCACTCCTTCTTACAGTGTCTCCACCGTTTACAGTCACACAGGGGTTGGTCTTAGGTTCCCCGGGGACAGGAACCTCTGTGCCTTGGTCCCTAAGCTCTCTGTGGAGCCGAGCTCAGATGTTCCCAGAGCTTCAGGAATGAGAACTACTTCTCCATTCCAGGCAGTCCCCTGAGACCCAATTCCTTGTTGTAAGAAAGAGGAAGAACAGTCTGGGGCTCCCTTGGGGTCTGTTCTCCCTCAAGGTCTGTCCTTGCATGGTCCTTGCCAGACTGGGGGCCCCTCAGGGTGGAAAACGTACCCACCCACCCTTGGATGCCCGGCGTCCACCAGGAGATGCTCCGTGGCCGTGAGCTCTTTGGTCCTGGCTCCAGGAGGGACAGGGATGACGTGGCTTCTGTACCCCCAGACATGAGGTTGTGGGAGTTGAGAACTAGGCCCCCCTCCCCAGTAGGAAGATTTTTCCCCCATGGGGTGACTTTGAAGATACAACATTTGCAGTGTGTGAGCCTTAAAACAGAACACTCAAACGGGTACGAATATAAACACCCACCTGCTTTTCCAAGGACATAAAATCGCTTTTAGAATGACACAAAGCCTCCTTTCTCTGCACATTCCCCTCCATAGGGCACTTCCTAAACGAGTTGATGAATCTGGGTCCAGAAATTCTATCATGTGACTGAACCTGATTTTTTTTTTTTCCATCCACCCTGATTAAAGCTGAAACATTCCAGGGAAACTCACTTTCCAAAACTTACACCTCTCCAGAGAAGCAGAAAATAGCTCGCTTTCAAATCCACTGTAAAGATTTCACTTAAAAAAAATAAAATAAAATGGAACCAAACACTCCTGGCATCTAATCTGAGTACAAATTGAAAACTATACTAGTGTTTACATGGTGTGGGGTTTTATTAGGAAAGAGTTGCCCGGCATTAATAATACGATGCTTAGCTGGAATGGGATTCCCGCTCTCCGTCTTCCCAGACTCTGGGGAGATGGGAACACCCTGTCCGTGCTCTGGAGGAGCCCTGGGTTTAAGACGCAAATGAGAATCACAGCTGCCGTGGATTTACACATAGAAGACCTCGGAGGTCTCCCACACTCCTGGTGCATGGATGCCATCCATCCCACTGTACACACGAGGAAACTGAGGCTCAGATGGATTAAGTTCCTGGCACAGGCAGTAAGGAAGCAAGAATGTGCATCAGAGTTTGTCTGCACTCATTGGTTAGATGCCTTGATTCATCCGATGACTCGGTGGTCCTCAACGCGTCAGTGTGTGTGTGTGCAGGAGACATGGGCCATGTCTGCAGACATTTCTGGTTGTCACATCCAGGGGTTTGCTGCTGGCATCTAATGAGTAGAGGCTATGGATGCAGCTCAATATCCTGCAATACACAGAACAGCCTCCCACATCCAAGAATGATCTGACCCTCAACGCCAGTAGTGCAAAGATGGGAAGCCCTGAACCGGCTCTAAGAGCTGGGCGAACACTGGAGCACACAATGTTTTTGAAGGACACAGCCGCCCAAAGAATACGAGAACTCCTTGGAAATGGACACGTTCCGTCATCAGTAGAAAAGAATACCTACACTTTTTCTTGAAAATTATTTAAGGGAGAGGTGGTTAATTTCAATAGAAATATTTGGGGGAGAAGTAACTGGGCCATTTCCTTTTCCTTTCTCTGCATGACAATGGAACCTTACACATCTGAGGGCAGTGGAATAGGGGTCAGAGGGTCCAGCCCCAAACACACGACTCCCTTTTGGAGATTTCCCGGGGAGCCCCCTGAGAGGCCCTGGGAGTCGGGCTCACTGGCTCAGAGTGTAGCAGTGAGACTTTCTGCGAGTGGGTGAGAGGCAGAGTTTTGAGCTGCTTGTTTTGGGATTGCCCTTCAGAATCCTTCCAAGCCAGGGCTTGATGAGTTGGGGGATTTAGCAGGAGTGGGCTTGACTGATTAGGGAAAAAAAAAAAAAAAAAGAAGAAAGACTAACCATGGAATCACACCCAAGAAGTTTCCAAAAATTCGAGATACAAAGGAGAGGTCGGGAACCAACAAATCACGGAAGAGGCTAGAAAGAGGGAAGCAGGCAAGAATGAACAGCGTTTGTCAGGAACATGACCAGGGCTTGTCGTGTGCGGGTCTGTCTGCTTTAGAGGTAAGATAAGAATCAGATGAACACCACCTAGTCCTTCTCTGACTCCGGAGGGGTATCTAGGTCTCCTCCCCGAAGCCCTGGCCTTCTCTGTAATCCGCGGTTTGGGGCCGAAGCCACAGCACTGTGCCCAGCAAGGCCATCAGAGGTGGAAAGACACCGAGGCACTCATGCTCAACCAAACCCAGCCCTCGTGAGCTCGTGAGCACGTGAGCTCGGAACAGGCCGGTCTTCAGCTTCATGCCTGCACGTGTGGAGACCATGGACCGGAAACAAGACCAAAAGGAGGTGGTGTGTCTGCGGCCACGTCTGCACAGAGACACAAGGAGGGTGCGTTGCAACCCGTGCAGGGCCTGCAGCCCCTGGGCAGAAGCCGGTCTGTGCCATACGGTACTCAGCCTGTGCTCTCCAATTTCATCATCGCTGGCTCAAAACGGGCCTGCAATTTTCATTTCTTTATGGGCTTAAGTAATCTATTGCAAATGTCACCAGCAGGCTGTAATGCATTCTTGCCGAGGAAACTGTTCTTTCTGCTCAGTAACATTCCGGCTGAAGACTTGCCGGGCCGGGTAACTGTTTTACATTAGCTCTAATGGTGTTTACATTGGATGCACCGATGTTTAAATCACTGGACAGATTTGTTATTAGCAGGCAGGCAGTGGCATTGTTTGGTCCGAGTATCTGGGTAGGGGGGGTGGGGAGGGGGCTTCTATTGGTATTGATAATATTTTACAAGAGACCTTGCAGGGATGTTTATAATAATAGCAATGGCTGTTTATCTTACCAGGATTATGTTGAAGCAACTTTAATTGTATTCATATTAAACATATCAGTGTTAGAACTGATGTAATATGTTTAGCATTAATATGAAGGTTGCTAAGTTGGGGGCTTTTGAGATAGAATTAAAGGGCCAGGAAGACAATGGGACATATGGAAAGCATTTGGGGGGTTTCTGTTCTTGTCTAACAAGAGGGATTAGTGCATTTGCCGAAATACAGTATAAGATGTACGTTGGTTGTAACGCCAGCATCTGTTTCCCTTACGCTCGCGTTCTCTTGGCTGGTGCGCGCGCGCCATTGCTCTCGAGTCCGTGCGTTCTCAGCAGCTCCACCAAAGCCTACATGTCAGGGATACTTCAGATGCTTTGCAGCTGGCTGTCGCACCCAGAGATGCTTCAAGATGGATTTTGTAATGGCTTATAAAAGTCCCACGTTATGCGCTGGCGGTTATTGAGTGTGATATAGTGCACACAGGAATGTTCCCAATTCCCCCCGCGCTGTATCCATCAATCTGGCTCTATTAGGGCTGGCAGGATAATGACCGGAGTGAGGCTCTGGACTTTATCTCCAGCTGAAAGAAGCGTCCTAATTATCTACTCATCAGAGCTACCCCACTCCTGGCTCAGGGAAACCACTGCCAGCTCAGGCCCCGAAATTCCACATCCTCACCGTCACCGACCAGGCCCACAAAGGTCGGGATGCAAGAGTCTGTCCTGCCCAGCTGGGGAATCGAGGTCCCAATAAATCCTGGAAATCCTTCTGACTCCCCAGCTGGAGACACCATCCAGTTAACCCATCAAGGCTCAGTTTCCTGGTCTGCCTCCTTCCAGGCCAGTTCAGTTCCCTGGGCCCTGATGACTTTCTGAGGCTGTGTGGCAATGGCTCGGACCCAGCTCAGGCAAGTCAGGAGCCCTGGCTTTCCATAACATAGGGACGCTCTCTGCACCTCCCTGCTGAGGCCTCTGGGAGGAGTCGATGGGAAAGCACGTGACGGCACCTAGCAGAGAAACCGAACACATCGTGCACTTATCATTGGCCAAATTAGAAAGCCTCGTGGAGCATTAGGCCTCTGCAGGAAATGAATGGCTTGCTTGACAGAGACATGTCTGTTTTCTAGTAGAATACTCAAAGAATATGTATAAAGAAATTTCTTTTTTACATAATACCTCTCACGAATATTATCCTGTAAGCTTGCATCATTATCACTATTATTATTTTCACCCCCGTTCTATTGACGAGAAAGCTAAGACTGAGAGAGAGGAGATGACCCGTCCATTTGTTCATGATTATTTCCTGCGTGCTGCTTTGCACTGCGGTTAACGAGTGAGTGGGAGGGGAGCGAACACACAGGGCCGCCAGGTCCACGTGCCGTTTGCTTTCCAAGCCACCGTGCTGCCTCCCTTCCAGAAAGTTCCCAGGCGGCCTGCAAATGTGGGAGGGGGTGGGGTAGAGCACACCCATAAATAACTCTACTGTAAAGTGCAGAGAACTTAGGAGGCATGAGAGACAGCGTGCAGAGAGTTGAGAAACGGGAGAGACAACAGTTGATGGGATGCAAAGGCCTCACAGAGGAGGTGGAATTTGAGCTGTGCCTGGAACATCAGTCGGACTTACACATGCAAAGGGAGAGAAGGCAGGCTGGGCAGAGGGGACAGGTGAGCACAGGTCGAGGGCGGGAAAGCAGGAGGAACACATGGGGAGTGGCAGGTGTTTTCCTTTGGTTTCCAGTGATTCCACTGATGGGGAGGGGAAGGGGGGGCAGGTCCTGCTGAGCGCTGATGTGGAGCTGGTCAGGGCAAGCTGACAAGCTAGGCTTTTTCCTTTAAGGAATGGGGAGCCACGGAATGTTTTAGAGCGGGATCATGACAAACATGATCAGACCTGTGTTTTCAGACGATTAAACTGAAAGGTTTGGATGAAGTGGATGGCAGGAGGAGAGGCAGGCTGGTCCATGGCAGAGTAATCGAGGCCTGGGCAAGGGAGGCTTTCATAGGGGTGGAAAGGGGCAGGCAATATGCATGCCAGAGAGACCGGAAGTGGAAATGTGACCACATGTGGCTGTTTCCTCACTCTGCTCCTTGGAGGGGCATTGGCAGCAGCCCAATGAGAAAGGCCGAGGGACAAGCCATGTGGCAGCAAGATTCAGCCCAGGTGGTGTTTCCAAGCACTGGTGAGTGTTGTCTCTGTATCTCACCTTGGAAATATACTTTGGAGGATGTATGTGTTTGCTCAGGCTGCTATAACAAGGTACCACACTCTGGGGAGCTTAAACAACAGACATTTATTTACTCACAGCTCTGGAGGCCAGAAGTCCAAGATCAAGGTGTCAGTAGGGTGTGTTTTCCTCAGGCCTCTCTCCTTGGTTTGTGAATGGCCATCGTCTCTGTGTCTTCCCAGGCTCCTCCCTTTCTCCCTGTCTGCATCCAAATCCCTCTTCTGACACGGACACCAGCCCTGTTGGATTAGGACCCACCCTAATGGCCTCATTTTAACTTAATTACCTCTTTAAAGAGCTTGTCTCCTATTAAAGCCACATTCAAGGTACAAATTAGGGTGAGGGGTCACAGTTCAGCCCATAACAAAGGAATTTACAGTTTTCCCCCCGCATGCCTAGTGTCATGTAAGGCTATGCCAAGCCAGAGCAAAGGAAGACAGTTTCCCAGGCTCTCCTCCATGGCACAAGGAAGGACTCATCTGCCAGCAGCGTCAGGTAGAACCAGGAGTGGGAAACGGATGGGATCTAGGGCCAGCCAGGCCCGCTTCTCTCTCTGTGCCCGCAGGTCCTCACTTGTAAAATGGAGTTAATGGTCGTCTGCCCCTGACACGTTTGTTAGGAGGGCTGACTGGGTGAACATATGGACGGATCCTAAAGAAGACTTACACACTGCCCAACATTGCACAAGCAGGACATCGAGCAGAGCTGGCAGCCAAGACGGAAGCCTGGGAGTTCTGTCGGAATGTCAGAGCCATGGCTGGTCCTCACAGAGGCGTGTGGTGCTCCGCGCAGGGTTGGTGACAGTTCTAGGAGCTCATGTGGGGTGGAGCGTGGACCCTACAGGGAGCCACAGAGGGACAGCATGCCAGGCTCTTAGCCCCAGGTTGCAGAGAGCTGACTGCTACCACCCAGCACTGCGCTCTCTGGGTAGGACGGCTAATGTGGCCTCGCTTTCTGGGTGCCCCGGAGAGTGCAGTTCACGCCTGTTGTCCTGGCATCACTGTTCGCAGCTCACACTGTTACTATGAAACATGTCTCGGTCTGGATAGAAACCTAAAGCATCGCCCTGATTACAGCAGGTGGGAGAAATTGCGCTGTGGATTTCTTCTCCTCCACCAAATCCCTTCCATTTGACTGAAAGCTCGGCCAGGACCAGGTCTGTGTCCTCCCTGTTTCCCCGGTGGCTGGCCCAAGAACCCGCTCAGGGCAGACACTCTTGAAATATTTGCTAAATGGAACAAAATTGAGGAAGCCAAACAACATACATTCTCTGCTGCTGAGTCTGCCTTCCCTGTACTCCCCATCAAGGCATCCACTCCTGGTCTCTGACTCTCCGAGGAAGGGACAACTGTCTCCAGAGCCACTGTGCTGGGTGTGAGTCAGAGAGGAAAGCAGAAATGAAAGCAAGCCAGAAGGCAAGAGGCCCTGCCTGGCTTGCACTGGGCCTGGAACAAGTGCCGAAGGCACACCCTGCGGGATCGGGACGGGGTTCTGCTCTTGCCAGTGCCAGGGGAACCCCAGCCCGTTCCTCAGAGGACCGCTGCAGCCCAGACCCCCTACACAAAGCGCATCCTCCATCAGACATTTAGCTGAGAAATGCTCGCTGAGTGTGAGGAATGCGGGACCCAGAGGCAATGGCCAGTCCCTGGACAGGGAAGAGGAACTGTTTGGCATCGCCCTGTGCAAAAGTCTAACCTTTCTGGATTCTACCTTGGGTTCTCCCAGATGCTCCCCTCCTTAGGGAAAGTCCTTCCAGGTTGCTGTCTTTGCCCCTGACCTTGACTCTGAAAGGAACCTGCCTTACTCTCTTTGCTCATCATTACATCGTTTTCCTCCCCAGCCCCTATCCAAGGCCACCTGTCCTTAGAGCAGCGGTTCTCGGACCTTATTGACTGCATCAAAGTCACCCGCAGCGCCTGATAAATACAGATCACCGAGTCTCCCCATCCCTGGAGTTTCTGCTTTAGTAGGTCTGGAGTAAAGCCCAAGAATGTGCTTTTTTGTTGTTGTTAATCCTCACCTGAGGATATTTTTCCATTGATCTTTTAGAGAGAGAAAAAATATATAAACATCGATGTGAGAGAGACACATGGATTGGTTGCCTCCCACACGACCCCAACCAGGGCCAGGGATCAAACTTGCAACCCAGGTACGTGCCCTTGACCGGGAGTCAAACCCTCTGGTGCGAGGGCCGACGCTCCCCCTGCTGAGCCACACCAGCCAGAGCCAGAACGTGCATTCTGTACAGGTTCTGGGTGCTGCTGACCCTGTGGTCTGGAGACACACTGCGAGGACCACCGTTCCTGATCCTCTCTGGGGAAGGGCCTGCTCCCAGCGGCTGGACCGCCCTCTGAGGCGGCCGTCTCCTGGCTGCACATCGGGTCAGCGGGGGAGCCCGTGAAAGTCCGCACTGCAGCCCACACCCGCACCTACTGCACGCAGATCCGGCGGTGGGGCCCAGGCCAGCAGCACTCAGAAGGCTGCTCAGGTGATTCCAAAGTGCACTCCAGAAACTTGACTTTCCTTGGCCCTCCTGCCCATCGCAGCTTCCCCTCTGGTCGGAACTGAGCAGGTGCCCTTCTCCTCTGCGTGCTCTCGGCCCGATTTTCCCGCCTCACTGCACGGTGCTCTCCATCTACTCCATCCTCACCGGTGGTGGGTGGGGCCGGCCGATCAAAACCTGTGACACCGTCACACAGTATTCTTTCTTTTTTAGGGGGAAATTTTAACCATTTACTTCTTGGGTTTAAAAATCTTAATTTGCTGTTGTTACCAGGTCAGCATTGTATTTTATCTCATTTGTCCTTCTACAGACTAAGAGGTATGTTACATTCTTGATTGTTCAGTTTTTGACATTCTTCTTTATTTTTTTTACTTATTTATTTATTTTTGTTACAGATGTTTCTCCTTTTCCCCCCCACTGACACCTTCCTCCCAATCCCGCCCCGCCCCCAGCATTGTTGTCTATGTCCTTGTCTGCGCATACATGTGTGTAAGTTCTGTGGTTTATCTCTTCCCTCCCCCCATGTCCACCTCTTCCTCACACAATATTCTTTAAATACTAGTCCAACATTTATTTAATGGGGGTGGTGAGTAAATGTTCTCTTAATACCAATTATATGCAGAAACAGGTTCTCCTGATAATTCATTCCCATGGCCAAAGGAGATTAAATGTTCTCTTTTAAAAAACAAACAAACATTTTTCTGTGGTTCTGGAACTCCCTTCAGTTGTCTTTTGTGATTTTCTGAATCAGACCAGCTTCTTGGGAGGACCAATCAAGCGTTTACATTTAGACAGTAAAACGAATCCGTAGCGTAAAGCTCACCCATCAGCGTGCTCTTGGGTTCCGCCGGAGCTGACGGCGCCTGCCTGAGCACGGCACAGAAATACGCAGCTGAAGGAGGCGATTGCTGGTAGGGCTTTTTTTTCTTTTTAACTTCCACTCAAAGGCGTTTTGTACTTGGACAAGAGAGGGACCAGTTTACATTTTGCCAGTTATGTAAAGCGTTGCACACAGAGGTTCCAAATACACCAGCACATTTCCAATTCATTTCTAGGACGTTTGGCCTGCAAAGGATGGATGCCCTGGGAGGTGGTCCAGCTGGCCTCCCCTCCATCCACACTGGCCTCCAAGTTATTCTTCCCATCACAAGCATTCTCAGAGGCGGACACGATAGCCGCTTCTGCTCTTACAAAAAACGGGGAAGAGAGACTTCCAGGCTGGAGGGACTTAGCGCCCATGCCCCATGCAGAGGATTGGCCGAGTAAGCGGAGACCGCAAAGGCATCGATTTGGAGAACCAGGGTCACGTGGGAAAGGAGAGCCTGAGCGTGGAAAGCTCTTTGGGAAAGTTCAGTTGAGGAGAGGAAGAGGGAGATGAGAGAGAACGCTGAAAAAAGGCAGGACCAGAGGGGTGTTTGTTTGTTTGTTTTGTTCTGTTTTGTTTTATCAGATCAGAGAGACTTGAGTTCATACGTATAGGTCAGGAGGACTGGTAGAGACTAAGAGAGAGATAAAGAGGGTACCAGTAACACATGGCATTTTGTCACTCAAGAGGCAAAGAGGGTGAGGCTCTGAGTGAAATTTACCAAAGGTTTGCTACACTCTGCTGCGTTTCTGAGCAGTGGCTGCTTTCTTTGTCTTTTGCTTTTTCCCTCGCCAGCTTAGGAGTGCGTTGTCTCTACCAAACTCCCACAGAAGGTACACATTACTGGGTGACAGGGGGTCCATCACAGGGAAGGACTTCTTGGAAGAGGATTAGGTCAGAATGGCCAATATTATAACTGGGTTTCTAAAACTCTATTTAGAGTGGCTTTTAAAAATTTTGTTAGTTTTGTTTTGTTTTACTTTTTTATGAAGTTAAACATTTCAAGAAAGTATACAGTACTAATCTCAGCATAGAGCCTGTTGAATTTGTACGTACAGTATGTATATACCCACAGAACTCCCACCGGATAAGACACAGGACTCCCAAGCACCCTAGCAGGCTCTCTATCCCTCTCCCAGTCAATACCCCACCCCCAAACCTCTGCAGATTAAGTCTCCTGTTCTTGGACTTCATATAAATGAAATTACATGTAAATGGCTTCCCTGGATCAACGTAATGTCTGTGAGATTCCTCCGTGTACAGGCAAGTATCATTACTTAGTTCACTGTTTTGTTGCTCTGAAGTAGTCTATTATATGGAAGCATTATAATTTATATAGCCATTCTTCTCTTGATAGACACTGGGCTACTTCTGGTTCAGGGCTCTTATGAATCAAGGCACTGAGAGTATTCTAGAACACGCCTTTGGTGGACATACATACTTTTTCTCTTGGTGGTATATCTGGGAGTGAAATGGCTGGGTCCTAGACTGGTGTATGTTCAGCTGTAGGAAATAAGAGCAAGGGTGTTTTGAGGTTTGGGGGCTTCCCATGAACCAGGGGATAAGGCCGGAGCTTTAAAGCACATGGCACCACCCAGTCTATTGCCCTTGTCCACCTCTCTACCTTACTCTCATATGGCCCTCCTGCACCCTGCCCAGTCGCCATCTGAATGCCACACGTGCCCCTGACCTTCTTTGTCATCTGGTGTCTCCAGGCCTGTGTTCTTGCTGTCTCCTAAGCCACGATGCCTTCTTCCCCTTGTCTATGAGAGACATCCTATCGACCCCTGAAGACAATGGACAAGAATTATCCATCACCGGGTCCTTCGCCAGCCTTTTCCCTTCTCCCCTGTCTAAGTTTTCATCTGTGCACTCAATGCCTCTGCACTTACCTTTATTGGCTCTCACCACTCTGTGCTGAGATTTCTTGGTTATGAGACAGGGACCCCCTGCAAGGCAGGGCCTGCGCCCTGGTCATCCCTCTGTCCTCGAGGACCTCAAACTAAGAAGGGTCTTAATAAATATTTTTCAGATTGAACAAATGAACTGGATTTTAAATAAACTAGGAAGATGGCCTTTTTTTTCCCCCCTTCTCAGAGACACAGAAACATAACAATAAGAGGTGAGCCATCCCGTGTCTATGACATTTCAGATGGAATTGCTTGTCAGATCTGCAGCAAATTGTAAAGATGGAAGTGGACCAGACACAGAAGTGGGCCCTCTGGGGGACCATCTCCTCCCCCCCTCAAAGGAATGCACTTTCCCAACGCGAAAGGACATGCTGGTGACTCAGACCTGTCTCTGTCCCATAGTACCAGACACTTGATACAAAGTGTTTTCTGTTGGTTTTTGTTCTTTGGCAAACTGTCCAGATGTTTCCAAACATCCAGATGTCCCCCCGATATAGCCCAAACAACTCTGTGTCATTGTCACATTTTATTAAGATATTTGGTATCATGAAAACAGAGCTTGGATTAAGTTGCAAATTCAGTCAAGACAGAACCAAGGGCAGAAACTTTGACTGACTCACACTGCACTTTAGAGGTTGCCTGAGAAACGCGGCCCAGAGATGAATCCGGAAGATACACTGAGCTGTGCAAAGTCATCACCATCCAACTACTGCAGGAACTGCCTCGTCAGGGTGCTTCAGCTGTTCCCCCAGCTACGTGCCGGGCACCTGCCTCAAGGTTCCAGTCCTCCGCGGCCGGGCTAGATGACCGACCGCCTGGCCCCAAGCATGTCAAGCACTATTTTTTGTATTTATTATTATTTTTAATCCTCACCCGAGGATATTTTTCCGTCGATCTTCAGATAGAGTGGGGTTAGAGATGAGAGATTGTTTGGGGACATACCTTGTTGGTTCGGGGGAAGTCACCTTCAGTATAAAAATGTGCCAGAGAAGAAGACACAGCAGAAAGGAGGGGCCTCTGTGTGGAGGACGGGCATGCAGGCCCACTGACTTCTGTGCCCGCAGTGCCCTTCCTGGCCTGGCACGGGGAGGCCCGAGGTCAGTGTTTCGTGAGTGAAGGAAGGTTTTTATCCAGCTGAGATTCAGGAAAGGCAAGGACTTTGTTTCTGGAACTGGGGACAGGGAGGAGCCGGGCCTTTCAGAACTGAAGCATCGGATCGGAGCACATCTACAGTGACACTCAGAAGTTGAGCCACTGGAGAATTAGACTCAGGATCCTTAAATCAACTCTGGCTCGAGGAGAGTTACTCCCGGAGCCTGGGTCGGGCTGCGCCTCTCACTGGGAGCCAAGTGTCTCCGCTTGTGAGGACGGAAGCATTGCCTGACAGTGTCTGACTGGGTCCCTCTCAAAGGCAAGTCATCTATGTATTTCCTAAGGGCCCTTTGAGCTCTAAAGCTCCCCTGGGCTCTGCCTGCCTGCTCAGCGGGGACTCCTGACCTCTCTCTCTTCATCCATCCTCTCTCCCCTTTTTCTCCTTTACCTCCTCGATCACACAATGGCGGGTTACACAAAAGCCGCAAATTCCAAGCTATATGTAGCAGAGAGCGGCTGTTTGTCCCAAAATACCACGTCGCTGACTACAGCAAACACAAATTACAAGCTTTATCTAATCACAGTTATGTGACCAGTCATTTCTGGTTTCCAAAAATGACGGCAAGTGGCGTGCTTCTGCAGCTGGTGGCGGCACTGGCTTGGGTTTCAGATCTCGAGTGCACACAGATGCACAGGGAGTCGGGCATCCCAAGTGACCGGTTCAGAAAGGGAAATAAGAGAGGGAAGAGAGGAAGTACGACTCCGCAGATAAACAAAGCCCTCTGGTTTTGGGCATCAAAAATAAATTCGTTAAAATCGCCAAAGGTTATCGGCACTCCTCTCCCTGGTACAGTTTTCTCACGTAGGAGATGACACCAAAGTGGCCGTACCAGGAACTGGAGGACATGGAGCTCGTTTGAGTCACCGATTTTGTTCTGGGGTTGGGTTTGTTTGCTTTCTTTGCTTTCCTCCAAGCGCAGTTGCAGTGGTGGTGCGAGGACCGGGCTTGGAGTTTGGCACCTGGGTTGAGTTATGACCATGACCTTGAGCATGTCAGCCCACATCTCTGAGTGACCCCGTGAATAAGGTGAGGCACATAACACCGCCCACCTCCCCGGGGTGACCAGAGGGTAAGATGGGGGGACTTTGGAAGTGCCAGCCACATATATGGCACCAATCAGCCTGGATAAAAGGGACTGAGCCATTCACTAGGACCCGGATTCTCTCTCTGCACCATTTCATCGTAACCGTTTTGACTGCTCCCTCACCCCCATGCGTGTGGGCTTTCATTTGCTGGAAACCGGCAGGAGAGGGGCCCAGCTTCTCTCAACACGTCTTGCAGCTTAGGTTTTCTGCATGATGAGCTCGGCCTGTGATGCAGTGTCAAATACTGCCACTCAAAATAAACTGCTGTTCTGCTGAGAGGCCTGGGCATGTGTGCACACTTGGACTCCCCTGTGCGCTTTAAATAGCCCCAAGAAGTGCTTCAGCGATTCTCCCTGCTGGCGCACGAAAGCGTGGAGGAAAGCACAGCCCTGTGGAGACCCACATCTCCCCACCCCAAGGCCATTGCTTCCCAGGAACGTGAGTGTCCCTGGGAGCCTCTTCAGCAGCAGAGGCGTGACGTCCCAGGGCCAGCAGAGGGGAGAAGAAGGATGGACAATTCTACCCGAGGCCGAAGCAGAAGCAATGAAACAATGAACCGTCCGAACTCAAACTGACTCTCACTTCCCTATCCTATAAATAACTCAGCTTTTTTTCTTCTTCTTCACTTTAATTCCACGTTAGTACTTCTTGTGAATGGCCCTTTAAGAGAAAGAAAGGGCATTTGAGGGTGAGACTGGAGCTGGATAATGCTGGAAAATGCAACCGTCCCCTCACTCTGGGAAGGGAAGGCGTTGGACACACCAGCCAGGCTGCTTTCAGCGCTAGCATTCTATTGCACTGAGGCCGCTTCATGCTGGGAAGTGGTTGGAAGAAGAATCTTACCCAAAGATTCATTCTCCCAGCTCCCCCACCGGATCCGAAACGCAGTTAACTAGAAATGGTCATTTTCCAGCCTCTACCACCTTGGAAAAGGAATAAAACTCTGGCTCTCATTCAATTCAAGGAGCAGCCACGGTGCCCGAGTGAGTGGATTTCTGACTTCAAGCAGAAACCCTAGAAGAAGTCGCAGTGATGACAGAAACGAGCGTTTGCAGAGTCTCTACGGCGTGCTACCCGTGATACTTCAGGGTTTCACATCTAATTCCTACTTTTTCTAATTTCATTTCATTCTCAGAACTGTGCTATAGTGTAGGTGCTTTTATTACCATTTTATCAACGGCAAAGCCCAGAGTCTTCCTCTGTGTCCTCTGACTACTAGGCAGCTCAAGGTTAAATCTGGTCAAATTCAAGTGCACAGTGGGTTGTACTTGTGGTTTTGTCATTCCCAGCTCCGTTTTTTCTCCCGCCCCTACTTTCCTGTTTTCTTTCTCCCTTGCTTGCAATTTATTTCTGCATTTTGCCTGTAGTGTAAAGCAACCTTAAGTCCTTTTTGGAGGAGAGAATGAGTTGTCAAAAAGTAAAAGCGGACCAGCCAGGCAGAGCCAAGACGGGAACCAAGACGAGAACTCGGGTCCCCGGGCCTGAGCCAGCTGCCATCCCACGCGCTCTGCTCCAGAAGGGGCCGTTTCCCTGGAAACGTGCTTCTGCAAAGGTGACGGGTCCGTAGGAGGTCAAGAGGAGACTCCCAATCTGCAACAACCACAGGCTGCTTGGGTTCTGGCTGCGGAGGGGCGGCGGGGGGAGACGGAGGAGCCACTCACATTTCAGCTTTTTCTATGGAAGAACTTGGCTCTTTTGACCAGAGGCCCACAGAGGGAGGACCCAAGAAGGAGTGTTAAACCGAAAGTGGCTCCTGACTCTGGGTGGAGGCAACCCTCCACATGGCTCGAGGAACTTACATGTTCCAGCATCTCTTTAGGAACACGGCCCAGCTTTCAGAAGCCGTGAGCCGAAGGGTCACACTGTGGCTACCTGAACAGAACCGTCCACGAGGATCCCAAAGGGGTGGGGCACACGATACAAGAGCAGTCCTTTACAGCATCCTGGTGTGTCCGCGGGAAACCGTTGTGAACGTGTGCAGGGGCAACGCCATCTACTTATAATGCGTACGAATTTCTGGCGAGCTGAAGAAGGTCCAGTGAAGCGCCAGGTTGTGATGGGGAGAAAATTAAAAGGAAATGAAAATTAAGTGCCCACAACGTGGCAGGCCCTGTGCAGAGCGTTTCACATCCCGTCCCTCGTGTACTTAGAATGGCAGCCCTGTGAAGTGGGCCCTGTCATCTTGCTGGCTCAGAGGGAGTGAGGCTCGGGGTGGTCAATAGTCTGGACAAGCTGGCAGGTGGCGGACGGGATTCACACCCAGGGACGGTCCAGTTGAAAAGCCCCGCGCTTTCCACCCAACAACGCCACTTAGAAGAAATGTCTCAAGTTCACTCCACCCTGACCCACCCAATAATGGATGTGTGTCTTAAATGGACACTGATTCAATATCACACGGTCTCCTTTTAGAACTCAGGGATATAGAAAGTTCGTAGGAAATATAAATGCATGAGAACATGCACACACACACAAAACAAAATGCTGAAACAATAAGCCCACCTACCAAAAAGTTAAACCAAGTCACAAAGCAGCAATAATAAAAATGTGTAATAGTCAAGGAGTAGAGAACATGAATTTTTGTAACAGAAAAAAAAGGACACAGGAGTATTTAGAATATAATCAGGTAAGCATCAAAAGTAATTGAGATAATGAACTCTGCTTTAATCAGTTATTTTCTGTAACTGGATCACAGTTTAGAGATAAAATAATTTAGATTACACCTTATATGATTAGAAAAAATAAATCCCAAGTGGATTTTAAAAGTAAGCTATTAAAACGAACCGTAGAAATAACAGAAGTAAAACAGAATTTTTTTTTTCACACATTTGGGGGAATGTTTATTTGATAAATAGCAAGTAATAGTATAACTTCCAAAGGAACAAAAGAATTCAACTCTATAACAGCTTCTCTTCAAAATAATATAACTCTCTTAAATAAAAACAACTGCCCTTATAGTGACAGTGAAGCTATTTACTTTTAAAATCACAGCACAGATGATTAACTTGATGTCTGTGATGTACAGAGAGCCAGCACAACTAGGATCCAATAGATAACAGGTAAATATCAGTTCACACAGGACAGTTCAACTGCAGAAAATACAAATGTTGCACAATGAAGCACCATCTGATACATAGTTTCTAATGACACCATTTTTTTGGTTTTGTTCTTTAAGAAAACAGTATAGTGATATATAAAATCTTTAACACAACTGGTGCTCTTTGAGCCAGTAAATCTATCTAGAAATTAATCCAAAGGAGATAACCCAAAAGAATCAGAATTTGTCAACACATTTCATGGCATCTTTCTGAGAAGATGGCTATCAGCTGAAGCTGTCGTGGTAATCATTTCACAATGTATTAAATCAAATCGTTCTGCTGCACTCCTTGTACGTATACAGTGATGTATGACAATGATTTCTCAGTAAAACTGGAAAAAATGTATAAACACGAAGATATTCTTTGTAATGTTATCTAAACGAGTAAAAAAAAATAAAATCATTCAAATTACCGACCAACAGGAGTGAAATGAGGAAATGATTGTGGTATAACGACCGGATGGAATATCAGGCCGACACCGTACGGTGATGTAACAGCAATGCTGTGTGGAGGGGAAAGGGCAGATCACAAGGATAAGTGTGGACTGAGGTCACGATCACATACGCATGTGTGCAAACAGAAGAGAGCTGGCAAGGGCCACAGAAAACGGCAAGTTTCATGAAAGAGGAATGTGATGAAGATTTTCCATGTTTTTAATTCCCCTCAATGTTGTTCTAACGAAGCTTTAACCATAATTTAAAGTCTGGTGTAAGCAGATTCTGAGCGTCCGTGGGACACCCAGCTATGTGCTAGCAGAGACGTCAGGATGCTCCTCGTGAGAATGCCACTGACCCGTCCTGCCCAGGAGGTGGGTGCACCTGTAATGCAGGCACGGCATTGCTCCTGGGACAGGCAGGTGCGATGGAGAGACTCTCAGTCCCTCTCAGCAACGTGTCTGTGTGGGACGCAGGGCTACGATAACAGAGTGCCACACACTGGGTGGCTTTTTCAAAGAAAATGTGTTCTCTGACAGTTCTGAAGGCTAGAAAGCTGGAACCCAGGTGTCAGCAGGGCCAGGACCCTCTGGAGTCTGGGCAGAATCCTTCCTTGTTTCTCCCGAGCTTCTGTGGTAGTCCTTGGGGCTCCTTCACCTACAGCTGCGTGACATGGCCTTCGCTCTCTGTGTCTTCACACTGTCTTCCTATAAGGACATGGGTCATATTGGATCAAGGGCCCACCGTAATCTAGGACAATTTTATCTTAACTTGACTAATTGACTCCACAATGTCCTTATTTCCAAATAAGGTCGTGCTTTGTAAGGTACTGGGAATAAGAACTTCATCACATCTTTTGGGGGGACACAATTGAACAGTGTCTAGCCCAGGAACATTCAACTATGGCCTGGCCCATCTCCAAAAAATCTCGATGCTGATAAGCCTTACTCCTCCACCTCTCTCAGTTCTCCCATCAATGTGATATAGGTAAGAAGTAGGACAATAAAAATTAAATTTTAGCTCAGCTGGTGTGGCTCAGTGGTTGAGCATCCACCCATGCACCAGGAAGTCGCTGGTTCGATTCCCGGTCAGGGCACATGCCCAGGTTGTGGGCCCAATCCCCAGTGGGGGGCATGCAGGAGGTGGCCAATCGATGTTCTCTCTCATTTATGTTTCTCTCTCTCCCTCTCTCTCTCCCTTCCTCTCTCTAAAATCAATAAAGAAAAAAAAGTTGTTTTTTTTTTTAAATTAAATTTTAAGGTAGCCATTTAGCACCATTTTGCACCCAGCCACAGACACCTCTTGCTGGAATAGCTCTGGAGGAAAGATCTGAGGATTGACTTGAGGAACGACTTCCAGGAGGGTTTTCCAAGGAGCTCTCTGACTTGGGGACTGAGAGTTATTGAACTCCATGGTGCTCTATTCCTCTCGCTGCTCTGGCTTCAGCAGCATTTAAGTAAAGGCAGCATGGGATTCACCCAAGATGTATGGCTTCCGTGACTGATTCCTGTCACCTGTAGCTTTGGGGACCTTAGAGGCCATGGTGTGGGGTAGGAGGGCTCGCAGGGCAGACGGGCAGAGGCGCACCCAGGGTCCGAAAGCCTGGACACGGTCAGCAGAAAAGTGGAATTGCTTAGGGCTGCCTGAAATCACCATTGGAGGCCGTGTAACATGTTCTAGAGAAACCATAAAAGGGCTTTGGGGGAGATTCTTGAGCTCCAGTGGAGCTCTGTGTATTTTTCCCTTTCCTGATAAGGTCAAGTCTAAACACAACTGCATGTGCTCGCCATCTGTCCTCAACCAAGCTCTCTGGCCTCCTATTGTACCAGACCTGGGTGCTCGCTCGACTTTTCCTCAACAGACCTTCTGACTTAGCATGCCTGTAGCTTGGTCCGTGACCTCCTTCCCGCAGCCCGCCTCTCTGGCCTCCACACCTGGAGAAGGGGCAGCCCAAAGATTCCCCCCACCACACCGTGGTCATTCTCTATATTTTCTCCATTCATTTGCTAAGTTCATTCAGTATTTAGTCAGCCATTGAATATTTGTTGGTTTGATTTGCCAGGCTCTCTCTGAAGGCTCTTGGGAAGACTCCTTCCTGCCTCTCCCTAGCTTCCGATGGTGACTGGAAATCCTTGGCAACCTTTGGCCTCCAGCTGTGTCACTCCAGTCTCTGCCTCTGACATCAGCTGGCCTTCTTGTCCCCTCGCTGTATGGCTCTGTTCCTCTGTGTCTCTGTGTTCAATCTCCCTCCCTTTTCTCTTACAAAGATATTAGTTACTGGGTTAGGGGCCACCCTAATTCGCTATGACTTCATCCTAACTGTTTTTATTGAGGTATAGTTGACATACTGTTAAATATTTATTGGCTGCTGACAATATGCCCAGGACCGTGTGTAACATGAGAGGATGGGTGGGCGGTATTACTCTGAACTCTCAGGCAGGAGGAGTCTGGGCTCGTGGATAAAGAGTTGCAGGTCCAAGTGGAGAGCTCTGTGGAATTGCAATAAGGGACAAGAACAGACACCAGGCGCTTTCCACGACAGGGGCATCTGGAGCCCTGTGTTGGGACAGCATGAGGCTCTCACCTCCACGTAGCTTGCTGCAGCCTGGAGGATGGTTACCCTGGGGATGGGCATTCTCACACCTCTGCAGGGAATCCAGGAACAGAGGGTAGTCATGGGCCCAGCTGTCCCCATCTGCGGCAGTGGCCAAGCCAGGTGGCCTAAAGAGGAACACAAAACCTCTGAGAGCAGCTTCCCCATCCTCCTATGGGAATCCCCAGGTCTCTTCCCCAGGGATACAGGAGCAGCCAGTGCTTTGCCTCTGACATCGAGCACGTGTCATTTCTTGACCGAGGAGGCAGGTTCCGTTTCCTGAGCCCAGTTATGCATTGGAGAAATATCCCAACTTCAAAAGCAGTGGGGAAGGTTACTCATTCCTGGTTTTGTCAGGACCCTCTGTGCTTCTGTTAGATTAGAACTTTTATTTCCTCCTCTCTCCTCTATTTTTGATTGCATATACTTCCTCTATTTGCTGCCCCAATGGTCCAAGCCACCCCTACATATCACTTCCATAAGAGAAATAAGCAGAGGTAAATGAACCACTTCTTCCTCGGTTCTCCACTGGAGCTCTGCCCTTCCCTCCACCACTGCAAAGCCCCGCTCATGGTGATTGCTGCTGTCCCTTCTCTCTCCCCACCTAGACCGTGAGCTCCCCAGGGCAGGGACCCTGCCTGTTTTAGCTCTGTCCCCTAAGCAGAGCCTGGTGCAGAGTACTTGTAAGTTTTTACTGCATGGATAGAATACAATGAAAGTTGGTTATGCTTCTGTGTTCTGATACCTTGATTTCTTTTAAAGTCTCTCTGGGTGAATACAAATGGGAAACGTAGGTCCTATATTCTGTCCTGCTCTCCCCAAGCTACAGACTATCCTCCTTCCAGACTTTGTTCAGATGAACAAACTGGCGCGCGATAAATGAATATACGAATGAATGAATGAATTCATGAATTATTGAATGAATGAATCACAGAAAGGCAGGACTGGAACATCTCTTAGAAATCAGTTCAACCAACCCTCAATGACCAGACGGACCCTGAAGCCCAAGGTCTGTCCGTGGGTCCCTGGCAGACCCACGAGGAAAATGCAAGTCTCCAGATTCTCAGGCACAGCACCTCTTTCCACACACCACCTTCACGCAAATGTCTCTGCAAAGACGTCCAGCACACAGAGGGTCGGGGTGGAGGGGCCGTCCTCCAGCTGGACGCTCAGCCAGTCCCTCCCTACCTCCCCACCTATGAGCTTGGCCATGCCCACGTGTGCCACCGAGTCTATCCAGGACACCGGCGATCTCCCGATAGGATCAAATCACGCCTGCAAAGGACACTGAGAAAGACGTTAGGAGCACGTGGATGGATGAACGCAGGGAGCTCTGTCCTGCCAGCCTCCTTCCTTCCCTGGCCCAGGGCCACCCGAGTTGGTGCTTCCTCCTCTCAAGGAGACAGAGAAACCTGAACTTCCTGCAGGGAGTTGGGCCACAAATGCAGGAGGAACGCTTGCCTCACTGATATTTCAAGACTATTTCACAATCGCGAAACCACCAGCCACATGCAATCACTGGCTGAAAAGCAAAAAGTGCAAGTTTGGATTGTGTGCGTGTGCGTGTGTGCGCGCGTGTGTGTGTGTGCGTGTGTGTGCATGTGTGTGTGTGCGTGTGTGCGTGCGTGTGTTCAAACACAAATAATAATGTTTGAAGGAAACTCGGACAGCCAGCAGAATTCCTTGTTATGGCAGAGTGGATTTTGGCCAACAGAACATGTTTGGGGCAGGGAGGAGAGAGGCTTATTCCATTCAAGATCCATGTGTTAAGTCACCAGATTAAAGAAAAAAAAAAAATCTCCGCAAGACAAACATAAAATGTGACATACAGACACAGAATTGTGTTTCTTAAACTCAAATAAATAAATGTTAGATTAAAAAAAACCTGGCCCTGGCCAGTTTGGCTCAGCGGTTAGAGCGTCGGCCTGCGGTCCGGAGAGACCCGGGTTCGGTTCCCGCTAAGGGCATGTACTTCGGTTGCAGTTTGTCACCGGCCCTGGTTGGTCGTGCGGGTGGCAGCCACTCGATGTGTCCCTTTCACGTCGATGTTTCTCTCTCTCTTCCTCTCTCTCCCTCCCACTCTATCTGAACAACAACAACAACAAAAAAACCTGGATGTAGTATTGTTTTTCCTTCTGCATATAATACTTTGGATGCTATGATGTCACAAGTTAAAAGATGAAAAAGAAAGATTTTTACTCATATAACAAAAGCAAAAATTAACAGGTTTTTTTGTTTGTTTTTTTGCTCATTCACTTGGTTGTTTGTTTTTCCCATTTTTTCGCTAAAGTAATGGAGGGAGAACAGGATACCTCCAAGGTAGGGTTGCCAAATAAAATACAGACCCTGAGATAAATTTGAATTTTAGATATATGACCAATACTGTTTAGAGTATAATTATGTCCCAAATATTGTACGGAACATACTTACACTATAAAGTGTTGGTTGTATATCTGAAATTCAAACTCAACTGGTTGGTCTGTATTTTGACTTACTAAATAAGGCAACCCTACCACCAGGCCTCCAGGCGGCAATTTCGTGGGTCCTTTATCTTGGAAGACTACAGCCGTGTCCACACCTCCTGCAAAGTCTCCACAATGTCAGACCTGGAAGCTGACCGTGTCCGATGTCCTCACTGTACAGATAAGGAAACTGGGGTCAGAGAGAAGAAGTGACTTGCTCAAGGTCACACAAAGATTCCATGGTACAACCAGGACACAAACCTCAGGCTGGTTTGCCACGAGTGACAAAGCCTCAAGTTACCATCGGGTCATCTGCAAAGGTCGAACCAAAGTCCCAACCACGCCAGGGTCAAGTGGATATAAAAATAAGCTGTCTGAAATCTTTAGGCCTGTTTACTGAGAAACGGTAAGTTGAAAGCTGAAGACTCACGAGTGTCAGCACTTTTCCAATGCCCACGACGTGTGACTCAAACAAAAGTGTACACGAAATCCAGTGTATAAAATAAATTAAAACGAAAATCGCTCTGGTTGAATCAAGGTTAGGGTGGTGGCCCTCATGGCCCTCCCTTTCTCTGCTCAAGCACCCCAAAGTTGTATTCGTGGGCTCTCTCGTGTCCCACCAAGTGCCTGGGGGTAAATGCTGTGTGATGGAACTAGCCCCGGCCCTGCATTCAGAAACTTCACCACCACCATTCTTGGGCCAAACACCGACTTCTCCGAGTCTCAATGTCCTCATCACTTACGTAGAGAAAGAACCGTCATGAATACCGAGATGGCATTGCAGGCGCGAATGTCAGGTGCTGTGGGCGCTGCACCGGCAGAGCTCACCAGGTGTCTGCTTGTATGTAAATGAAAGAAGAATAAGTAGAGCCCTGGCCGGTTTGGCTCAGCAGTTCGAGTGTTGGCCTGTGGACCAGAGAGTCCCGGGTTCTGTTCCCACTATGGGCACATACCAAAAATAAAAAATAAGAAAATAAGTAGAACATTGGGGGGACTATGTGTTAGCTCTATCACCCCTCTGTCTGTCAAGCCATTCCTTCTTCATCTCTGTCATGACTCCTCTTGAGATCTTCGGGATGGACTGCGATGGTCTCTGTGGCTGTTGTTCGTGGATTCTGAAGCGCTAAGCAGTGTGGAGGCTGGTCAGGGAAGCAAAAGGTAGGGCCCATGTTTGGCCTTTCCAGGTGGCTGGGACCCCATTCCCCAACCAGAAACTTCAGCTGCTAGAACCCCCAACCCTCCAGTATCTCAGGTGTGTCTGTGAGAATTCTAAAGCTCTTTGTTTCCGGGAAGACATTTGAGTGTCCTGAGAACACCTGGTACGTACGTAACCCAAAGGCTGGGTTCACACAGAAGGCCGTCCTCTGACCCATCTGTCGAGGGTGGACTTGCCCAGAGCCGTGTCCACTGGCGCTGCGCTGGCTGCGACCTATTCCCTCCTGAGACCGTTGTCTGGCCACGAGCTTGTTGCGCTGTCCCATGTTGGGATCTCTTGGACCTGATCCTTCATTTCAACTAAACATGTGTCATCCCCAAACATCATAGATCCTGAGCCCTTGGTTCTTGTGAACACAGCCCGTGGCCTTGGGGAAATCCTGAGAAGCAAGAGCCCAGGGAGCTGGCTTGGACCAGCGTGAGGAACCGTGTGTGTGTTCTCGAGCAAGTCAAGCCTTCTCTTGTGCTTCGGTTTATACAGAAGAGTGCAGGCTTGCCGGTCTCACCCGGAGACCTGGAGAACCTAAAATCAATGGGCATGTGCAGGGTGGTCAGTAAAACACTATTCAGATGTCAGGTTTTCTCTTTCTACTGGCGGTTGGAGGCTTTAATCAACTCCACAGTCTCCCATTCCAATGCCCAGTCGAAAGTAATTGATCATCAAATACTCGATGTCCTTAAAGTGAATTCCTGATACTAGTCAGATTGCAACATTTGTTGAAAAACACAAAAAGATGGACATTTCAAATCTGACTCTTCGGTGCTTTGAATAATGAGATCTGCCCTTTCCACAATAACCTTGCGGACATGTTCTAAATGAAAGGTTTACTTGGTCAGAGTTCCTTCTCTGGTACTGGTTTTCTAGTAAAACTGAAAAAAAAAAAAATGAAGGACGACACACAGCTGGAGTGATGGGGATAGGACCAGGGTAGCTCAGTGGCCAGGGTGACTGGGAACAGATATAAATATGCATGAATTTGTTTCTCCTCAATAGATCAACTAGCCAGGACTTTGTCAGGCTAAGAATGAAAAGAAATAAATCCAGAAGCCTCAACTGAAAATCCTCTACCCTGGCCCCTTATGTCTTAGATCTCTTACAGAGCCGTCCCTTGCCTCTGAGGGATCCTCGGTTGTTTTTCTCAGAGGCGCATGTACATTTGAGGGGAGCATAGGTGTGACTCCGATGGCACCCAGACTTTCCCAGCGCCCCGAGAACCCAGAGATCTGCCCTTCCTAGATATACCTGTGGATGTGGGACAGAAGAGTTCACTGGGAACCTTTGAGGCAGGGCCACAGGACATAACCATTTGCAAATTCCTCGAATTTTGAAGTTGAGGAACTGGACTCACAGAAATATCACTCCTTTACCAGGGGGCAAAGGGGCATTTGTAAGGATATGTTGCAAAAAGGGAAAGGAGAAATAAAGAACATGGAGAAACCGTAGTCTTGTGTAAGCATTTCCATTTCAGAGTCTCACACTCTGCTAATGGGTCTGTATCCCAGGACCGAGCTCCATCCACAGTCCTCTCCAGAGTGCTCGGGCTTCTCCTCCTAGGGCTCAAAGCCTGCTCAGGGCTGCCATTGGCCACGTGGCCTCCTTGCACCGGAGGTTGGGAATTTGCAAGGAGTTCTCTGGTGCATGATCTCATTTGCTCCTCTCTGCCACCCTGGAAATAAAGATATGGTCACACTCATACCCCAGATAAGACGATCAGCCGTAGCCTGCCTGCCTGCATGAGCCCATTTGCAATTATGAAATAATATTTAAACTACTTAGGGATAAGCAGAGTGAAGAAATTTCCTGTCACATTTATGCTTTTGGAAAACAACATTTCCAGAGAGTAAGCAGAACCAAAACTAAGTATTAATTGCCTAATAACCATGGTTTTTACTGGATGGAATTTTATGAGATGCCCAAGTTGGGCATGCCGTTTGTAGACGAAAGGACTGAAAATGGTCATTTTGATTTGTTTTACTCAATAGATTTAGCCCTCTCATTAATCTTCATTAATGGGATGGGTAGGACATGGAGAGCAAAGCCAAAAGGATGCTTAAATTCCTCAGGATTAGAGAAATGTGACATGTAAATAAAAGCTCCCCCGCTACCTACCCTAATCCCTACCAAAGTCTGTCTGGCCTGGGGAATAGAGTCATTTTTCTCTATTAAGCCAGCTCTATCAAAAATGTCAGCATGGAATCGGAGCCCAGGCTGCACTGGAAGTGCCTCAGAGACACCGCGTTGACCAGAGACACTTCTACTGAGAGTGGAAGGAAGAGGCCATGCTGGGTGCTCGGCACCCTCGTAGGTGCACACGCATGGCAGACTTTCCCAGAACTCGAGAAGCAGATTGCTGTCCACCCCCTCGTTTGACAGATGAGGAAATGGGGCTCAGAGGGTGAAAGGACTTAACTGGCCTTAGTAGCTCTGGAGCCAGAACCAATGGCTATACTACTAATTCAGACTGTGGCGGGTGTGGTGTAGGGTGCCTGTGTGTGTGCCTGTGTGTGCTTGTGTGTGCACAGGTGTGTGTGTGCATGTGTCTCTGTGTGTGCATGTGTGTATGTGTCTGTGTGTGTGCACATGTGTGTGCCTGTGTGTGCACGTGTGTGCATGTGTGTGTGTGTGCCTGTGTGTGTGCATATGTGTGTGCCTGTGTGTGTTGAGGTGAGAAGCCCAGGGCCACAAAAGGATTCTTTGGGAGGTGAAACTGAGCTGGGTCTCACATGGTAAGCAGAAGTTAGATGGGGCAGAGTGAGGGGTAGAACATTTTCTGAAAGAGACTAGTTGCAAAGCGTGAGAAGTCTGAGTGTTGAAGGGATTGCGGGAAGTTCGATCAGTCTGGGGAAGTGGGTGGAGATTGGGAGAGGGAAGGGCAGGGGCCAGATCCAAGACCCCCATGTTCATTCCAACCGACTTGCCCTGCTCTGTGCCAGCCGCTGGCCCCCGAGGCGTGTGGGCCAGTCCTCACCAGCTGCCCATCCCCACGCTGGGACTCTTAGCCACTCTCCGCCCCGTATGCCAGTACCACTCAGCTCTCTATCTCCCTCTAGACCTGGTCTCTCCCTTAAGGTCCCCACCCACCTCTCTTCACCCTCTCTTCCCGAGGAGCTGGCGCACATGCTGCCAGGGCAGACCCCTCGGGTGAGGGGGTGGGCACTGGGGAGAGGGCAGTGAGAGAAGGAGGGCTGCACATTCACCCCTTTCAGAGTCATGCCTTCGGGGAGTGCTCCCAGAGGACACGGGGACCCCTTCCTCCCTTCAAGGCTGTGATCACAGTCCCAGAAAGGTGGAGGCCAAGGGGACCACGTGATCTTCAGGCCTGCCTTGGCTGACCTGTGGAGCGAGGTTGAAGCTGGTGGGGTTCCCTTCCAGGGCTTGTCTCCTGCTCCTACCCAGCCCTGCTCTACTGCTCACCACCCGGACCCAACGCAAGCAGGATGGTTCGGCCACGCTGAGGGCTCCGTCTTCGGTGCCTGTACCATTGGGGTTGAGTTGCTGGTGAAAGACCTAAAGAGTTCTTGGGAGCTGAGGACTGCCCACCACTCCAGAATGGTACCCCTATATAGAAATGGCCTTCAAAATAGGCCCATGCTCTGACTTCAGGAATAGCATCCTGTTTTTGCTCACCATCTTTGATGTTTGAAATTTTTTAGTGGACGGCACTTGATTGCTTTGGGAAAAACAAAGAATTGCAAAAAGTTGGAATTTGCATTGGTTTTGTTTATTGCTAAGTCCTGGCTCTCCGGAGCAAAACGTGCACATCTCTCCCCCTTCCACGGTCAATGACGTCAACTTGGTGGCTTGCCGTCAGCCACTGTGGACGAATTTGCACTACAAAGAGCAGTAGATACTTCATTCACCACTGGCTTCATCTCTCTCCTGGGAAGAACCACACAAAACCAATACTCAGAGCAGAAAACGAACTGAATTCCGGTACTTTGGAATGGCCTGAAAAGCAAGAAACATCACACCTTAAACAAGCCTTCTCCTGACAACCTGGGAGCAAATAGACATCTTTTTATTTTCTGCTGCAGAGCAGAGATTCTTTCGAAGTACAATAATAACAAGAGACCTGAATCTGCAATCAGAAGGCACGGGTGTAAGCCCGAGCCTCACCATTGGTTCGACAGGTGTAAGTAATCAGTGCTTCCTGAGTCAGTCTTTGAGTCTCAGTTTCTCCATTTGTAACACAAGGTGAAAAAACAACTCCCCACCCTGATCGTTGAGAACTGAACAAAATAACAGACGTTAAATATAGAGTCCGGGGCAAACAATAGATAGTAAGATGACTAACAGTCTAGAAAATATGGGAACCATCTTGCCAACCAAATGAAGAATTCTTCTCTTTCTTCAAAGGGAATTCCATCCGTACAGGTGGATTTAACGTCACTCCAGTATTGACCTGGCACTTTTATCTGCACGAGCCATTGCGAGCTGTGCCCACTCAGCACAAGAGCACGGGACAGTCGTGGGCAGGGAGGGGACTTCGTTACCCTCCTTTGCCCGCTCTCCTGGTGGTGCTGGTGATGACTCCCTGGGAAGCTGTCACAGCCAGATGTCGGCAAGCATGACACATGACACATGACACATGACAAGCTCCAGAAACTTTTCCAGCTGTAGCATCTTTGATCTCTGGGAATTCTCTAGACTCGTGAAGAAACAGATCTTATTATGAGCACGCTTTCTTCCTCTAAGCTCTCTGGAGAGAGCATTGTCTGTCCGGGAGTCTTAAAAGAAGGAGTCCTGGCAGAAGGTCTGAGGGCAGTGTGCTGGTTATTGTTGCTGCTCAGCCAATTACTCCAACACTTAGTGGCTTCAAATAATCATTTTGGCTTACTCACCAATTCTGGATGTTGGGGATTTGGAAAGGAAGCAGGTTTGACTCTGCTCCCCAATGTCTGAAGAGATGGCTGGGAAAACTCAGAGGCGGGGGGACTCCGCAGCTAGGGACTGGAGTCAGCTGGAGGCTTCTTCACTCACATGTCTGCAAAGACCTCACTGGTGTCAACCAGAGAGGCTGCACGTGACCTCGCCTTGTGGTCTGGTCTTCCCCACAGCATGGCGGCCTTGGGTTTTTTCAATGTCAGCTCAGGACTCCAAGGGCAAATGTCCCAGCTCCAAAGGTGGAAGCTCACCTCACTTCCCAGCCCCAACCTTTTATGATCTGACCTCAAAAGCCACTCCTCATCACTTTCTGCAGCATGCTATTCCTTCCGAGCAAGTTGGGAGCCCTGCCCAGATTCAGGGAAGGGGAGTTACACTCCCCTTCTTGATGTGAAAGTGGCAAGGTTCTAGAAAAGCATGTAGCATGGGAGATATTATTGCCACCATCCTTAGGAACCTACAGGTAGCAACGGATGTTTCTCACGTGGGGCCTTCACCTTCCCGTCATGTAATGTGGAGAGCTACAGCTTTGATGTCTGCCCGTGGCCTTTCTAGAGGTCTGCTCCTCTCCAAGCCCAAAGCTAGGTCTGGCCCATCACTCCTTCGTGATGTTGCCATTGAAAGGATTTTGCAAGCAGCTTGGGGTCAAAGCCATGAGGGCTCAGCTGCCATCTCCCATCCACATGCTGCTCCCGGCAAAGAACAGGGCCCAGCAACGGTTACTGAGCTGGAATGAACAGGCTATTCAGATCTTACAGAATGGAACGATAATCTTAAGAAATGTTTATATAGTTCTTCTTATATGCCAGGCATGGTGCTAAGTGTTTTAGAGATGTTAACTCATTTCACCCTCTAAGGAGCTTTAGAAGGGAGGGACCACTGTTATCCCCGTTTCATAGATAAGGAAGCTGAGGCACAGGCAGCTTGAGGGACTTGCCTATGATCACTCAGCTAACAAGTGGCAAAGCCAAGGTCTGAAGCCAGCAGCCCGGTCCCTAGAGCCTGCACTCCTAACCACTCACCACCCACCTCCCAGGGCGTGGGGGCCCTGGTTAAATAAACAGGCTATTGGGCGTTGATGATAATCCTCCCTGAGCATCTGCAAGTTCTTGTCTCTTTCTGTGTGTCTATGCCTTCATCAGTCACGCAAAGAGGATGAGCTGGACTTCTCAGGGCCTTCCAGGTCAGCTATATATGCTCGGTCTTCACAAGCAGACTAAGCCAAAAGATGAACATTTTTTTTTAAATTTTTTTTCTTTATTGATTTTATAAAGAGAGGAAGTGAGAGGGAGAGAGAGATAGAAACATTAATGAGAGAGAACATGGATTGGCCACCTCCTGCATTCCCCCCACTGGGGATCGGGCCCACAACCTGGGCATGTGCCCTGACCGAGAATCGAACCGGCGACCTGTTGGTGCATGGGTCAGCGCTCAACCACTGAGCCACACCGGCCAGACCAAAAGCCAAACCCTTTATACAAGCTCTTATGGTCCTCTAGAAAGAGCTTATTGGGGACTTTCAAAGGTTATTGAGGACCCACAATCCTGGGACAAAATGCCACAAACAAGAACACAACATTCATTTCAAGTCACCCATCCTGGGAATGTTTGCTGAGCACCTAACAGACGTCATGTGAGCCGGAGGTACCACAGTGAGTAGGAGCTGCGTGGGTCCCCCCGACCAGAGTACAGAATCAGGAATCACAGGGAACAAGGGAGATGAGTGTGCCACTTGGGATGCCACGAGCGGGCGCAGCCAAGGCATCTGACTTTCAGAGGAAGATCAAAACCTGCATGGTTCTCTCTTGGTGGTCCTGGCCAGATCTGAGGCCTTGTTTTCTGGGACTGCTCAGAGCTCTGCCTGAGGGGGAACCCACTGAGAAACCATGTTCCAGGCTACTGCTGTCTTTTCTTTTTATTTCCTTTTTTTAAAATCCTCACCTGAGGGTATTCTTCCATTGATTTTTTTTTTCAGATAGAGTGGGAGGGAGAGAGACACATCGATTGGTTGCCTCCTGCGTGACCCCGACTGGGGCCAGGGATCTAAACCGCAACCAAAGTTGCCCTTGACCGGGAATCGAACCCATGACCCACCAGTCCGCAGGCCAATGCTCTAACCACTGAGCCAAACTGGCCAGAGCTCACGCTGCCTTTTCTTGACACCAAATGCTTGCCTGGCCTATACTCCCCGCTCGCCCGCAGAGAGAATGAGGACAAACGCCCCGCAGCGGTATTTGGATCCCCCTCCTATCTCAGCAGTGCAAGAGCAGCGGGACAAGAAAGAGGACAGGGCAGAAGCCAGGGAGGACTGAGAGGCCAGGCAAGGCGGGCCTGCCCCAGGGGCGCAGCAGGCCCGGAAGAGCTACAAATTGGCCGCCTGCAGCCCTCCCCGCCTGCACCGCTCTGAGCAGACTGCCCCATCAAACGCCCGCGCCAGGCAGAGCCGGTGAAAGGCAAATGCCTTCCATTCGCTCCGCGCCGCCGTGCCATCAGCAGCACACGGAAAGAATTTGGGTGTCAGATTTTTTATCCCGAAAGCCTCGCTCAGATAACGGGGTGTTTCGTTTACATAGCAGTCTGCTTCTGACGGGATTTCCCTCCCGTGTTCAAAACTCTTCCTGCTTCAAGCCTCGCACGAGCAAAGCTTTGCTCTCCTTTTCGTCATCTCTTCTCCCTTCCACCTTTGCGACAATGGCAGAGGCCCGTTTTCCAAGCTCCGGCTGGGTGGAGGCCCTCCCCAGCGATCCCCAGCCTTGGAACTTCTTAACAACTTTGACATCAGTGTTATCAGTCTGTCCTTCCTTGAGGAGGCTGTGCAGGCTCAGAGGGGCAAAGCCACGGACCCAGGTTCACACAGCTGGGTAGTGAGGCCACAGACCTCACCCCTCCCTGCTGCTGCCACCCCCGTAAGTCCTGCAGAAACTCCAAGTGGCCAGAATCGCGGTTTCACCTGAGCCGCTCCAGTTTGTCATTCCTGTGCTTAATCAGTCACTGCAGGTGTGTTAGCGTTGGCTTGGGGACCGTCTCAGGTAGTTTTGTGGCTTCTCTAAAACATTTGGAATTTTCCCCGGGAAGGTAATTTTTTGAAGTTTAACACAGACTCAGAGTTTTGTTGTTGTTATTTAATACACAGTGGGGGTTTGGTGTTTTTTTAATGATGTTCTTGTTTTATTCGGTGTCACTGAGAACTTGCTACATCTACTTCAAGGGAATAAAATGATACCAGAATAGATTTATGGAAAATGAAAACAGGAACTGGCGAAGTCGATGCTATTTCACAATTATTGGCTAAAGGAGTTTGCAAAACTCGCGTTTTCGTTGCCTTATTAGTATTTTTTGTTCTGTTTCAAATGAATGATTAGTCTGAATTTAAGACATTTTGAACTTGCTAGAATGCCACATGCCTAGTCGCGAGGAGAAGGAGGGGGAGGGGGGAGAACGCTATGAAAAATCCAAGAATGAAAAACGTACACCTCGCATGAGGATGGCTGGGCTCCCAGGTCCCCTAAATTGGGAAGCTGCTTTCTCTGTAACCTCAACGAGCTTGTGCTGCCTCTTTAGAGAACAGAAAGAACAGTATCCTCTTTTAAAGATAAAACACTCAGGACTACCCCTCTGCCTTACAGTCCGTGGAAGAAGGCCGGGAGACGTTGAAACATCTCTGAACCTCAGTGTTAGAATTTCTGAATCCATATTTACCGGACTCACGAAAAAGGTTGCTGTGAGGCTGACCTGTCCCATGTAAGGCTAGTTAGCATGTGAAAGAGCTTTAAATTCTACACAACCTAGTGAACGAGGGTTGGTCACTGGAGCTGCTGTCGTGATCCCGACCCGCGATAATTAAATGTGCAGGCACAACGCAGATGGTGCCACCTCCCGTGATTTACTGAAAGCCTTTCAGCAGGACGTTTCTAATCTGGTCCTGGCAAATATGTCACCTGTGGTAAGACTTTATATTTACGAGCGATTCCAGGAATTGGTGATGCCTCAGTCAAGGGCTTGGCTTAAACTGACCTTTGATACAAAAGGGAAAAAAAGACTCACTTGTCATTCATTCATTCATTCTTTCATTCATTCAACCAACCTTGAATGCCCTTTACAGAGCCTGCAGATTAGAAAACTCAAGCATTTTAGAAGCACCTTTTAAGCAGGCTTTTCACATGCTAAAGATCCCATACCAAGAATGGGTGGGAAATCACGCTGCAAACTGCTCAGGTCACAGAAAGGTGACGCATTGACTTGATAAATCATTTTGCGCTCTGCCCTCAAGCACATCCCAGAGATCCCTCTCATTCACCTTTGATCGTCTAACTTAAGTCCACAGGAAGAGTTTAAAATTGTCAGGCATATTTCACAGCCATGCTCTAGATTCATCTGTAACTTATCGATTTCGGTGTCAACTTTCTCCGGTTCTTTGGAAGCAGTAAGATTGAACATTCATGAAGATGGAGCAGAGGGCAGGACGCCAGAGACGCTCAGGGCCTGTGCCTGGGAGGGTGCCTGAAGGCAAATCATTCCCCGTGCAGCTTGAGGTCCCTGGAGGGTCTCCGCTGAATCTTCTGAAGAGATGAGGTTCTGCCAGCCTCCACCCTGACTTTCTCCGCCTGAGCCGCACAGGTCATGCCTTCTCAGGGGATGTTTGTGGGTCTCTTGGGCCACGAGGCTTCCTTTCCTCGCCTGGGCTTCTCTGCATCCTGTCTGTCTGCTTCCTGGGTGAGGACAGTGATACACTGGGAGGCGCTTCCCAGCAAGCAGGTGCTGGGGTATTCTGCTCTTCAGACACATACCCTAGGGTTTAGGGAAAAGTTCTTCCCTGATAGGACACTGAGAACTGGGGTAACTAGGACATAAAGAGGGTGAACTTTTCTAAGCTTTAGCGGAAGACAGTGGGTGCAGAAGAAAAAGAACACAGGCTCTCTTGAATTATATGGCAGGTGCTTACACTGAGCTTGTCATTTCGTGGCTCAAGCCAGTTCAACTCTGTAAGCCTCAGTTTCTTCATCTGTAAGATGGGGATGGTAATAACTCTTACAGGGAAGTAACTACTGTCTGTAAAGTAACAAGCACTGTAACAAGCACAAAATAGCGGGCCTGTAAATAACGTTGAACACCATGGCCCATTATGGGCTCAGACATGTACACTAATGCAGGCGTGAGGCGGCATGAGCCACAAATTCCTTCCAGAACCATGGGGACAACAGGGGCCCAGCCCGCTGCCCAGGAAGCTTCCTGCTCTGGCCTTTTTCTGCACCTCCTGCCTGTCTTCCCAACTCCGAAGTTTGTTCTCTGCACCCTCTACCTCCCACACCAAGAATCTTCTTCTCCCTGTCTTCATTCTGCCAAGTCCTTGTGCAAAGGTTATCAGACAAGGGCCCCATCATTGCTCTCAGTGAGCTCTCCTCAGGCCTCCCAGGGAGTGCCCTAGCCGTCATCTCTCTCCTGGGCTGCAGTACTGCCTTTTCTGTGGTCTCCCTGCTTCTGACCCTTATCCCACCCCACACCCTCAATCTCTGCAACCCACAGATCTTTCAGGTCTCCTATTGACAGTCTCCAGAATGGGACGCACATAGCCTGTGGAGTGGTCAGCTGATCCACTGAGTACAGAAGGCTATGTTAGAGCTTTATTTACACATATGTTACACCTCATTCATTTTAGCTTCTATTCGTGTGTTTTATATTTTGAGCTAACATTTATTGTGCACTTACTATGTGCTGAGTCCCATTGAATTTATTCTAGTAAGATACACAGTCATCACAACAACTCTGGGTTATCCTCTCCAAGATGGGGAAACTGAGGCAGATCTCTGTTAAATAATGTTAAAGAGAAGACCACAGGCCCAAAATGGTGTCACTCGTGCTAAAAAAAAAAAAGTGCCCATGATACCACACCAAGATTGAATGCTTAACATAACATCAACCAGACTAGAGGTTTCTGGTCAGTACCAATGAGGTAACCTGTCCTGTGGGCCCTCTCCATGCCCCACAGAGAGAAGAGGCAGTCTGCATGACAAAACCCCTCACAGGCTCTGTTCTATTCCCCTAAAGAAGATGTCCCTGCCCCAAAATAATCCTTTCTTTTCTTTTTTTTTTTCCCTTCATTGATTTTAGAGAGAGAGGAAGAGAGAGGGAGAGAGAGATAGAAACATCGATGAGAGAGAACATCAATTGGCTGCCTCCTGCATGCCCCCCACTGGGGATCAAGCCCACAACCTGGGCATGTGCCCTGACTGGGAATCAAACCGGCGACCTCTTGGTGCATGGGTCAATGCTCAATCACTGAGCCACACTGGCCAGGCTCTTTTCTCTTCTTAATAGCTCCCTTGCCACATCCTTCTTCCTATAAAAACCTTCCATTTGTACAACCCCTCAGAGCACCCTCCTAGTTGCGGGATGAGATGCTGCTTCATCCATGAATGTTTAATCAAGTCAATTAGATCTCCAAATGCACTCAGTGGAATTTTCTTTTTAACAGTAATTTACCTATAGTTACATAATTAAATGGCCAAACGTATGCTCTTTGAATTATGCTGGTATCATAATACATGTACATAATTTATAGTGAAATAAAAATGTACACATTGGGATTAAATGCTCAAAATATTTGTTTTGCTGTGGTTGTACAATTTTAAAGGTTTGGATGCGATCAACACTCTTGATCTTGGCCTTCCGGAGCTGCTATGACCTGCCTACTTGTGTGTCCTTCCACAGGGCTTCAGGCCTCCAGGCCTTTGCTGTCTCCTCTGACCAGAGGCCCTGCCCTGAAGACCTGTCAGCACAGGTGAAATTTGAATTTGAACAGGCAAAAGTGTGCTTTAATGAGAAACTCTATATTATCTAGACGAGGATCCCTTCCAGGCTATTTTACAACTCTGGATGTTGTGAATAACTGATAGCCATGCAAAATGATTCTTGTTTACAGACATGTAAATGTTGTCCCATCCACAGAGGTTCAATTCACTTCTCTCCTGTCTGGGACAGAAGCTGGTTTTGCCTCTATTTGCACATTCATTTCAATATTCCCCATCTACACCTGGTTATAATGGCTGCCTGGTTCTCTCACTGATTAATGAATTAAATGAAATCTTTAGCACGTGTCTAGTTTCCGTCTGTATTAGAGTCATGATGCTATCCTTGTTTGAAAATAACCACTTAATAAAAGTGAGGTCCGACCCAGAACCCACGCTCTTTCCTCTCATTTATTCAACAAACCTTCCCTGAAAAGGGACGTGGTACCAGGCAATGTGTTGGGTGTTTGGGATCAGGGATGACTGCCACCAGGTCAGGTTCATGGGACAGGAATACTGACACAGACAGACTCTGTGGGGTCAAAGTGAGGAGAGCCTAGCCCCAGTCGGGAACATAGAGAAAGTTTCCTGAAACTCAAGGTAATAATTCATACAATGAGTTAATCCCATTACAGCAAATACAAAAATTCTATCTGAAAGCATTGGACAAAATGTAATTTTATATTGAATATTATTTGGATTAAGTGAAGTCAACCTTGGCAACATCTGGTTTCTCATGAAATACATTAGTAATGATATTTGGCCTGTGCTGAACTTGAAATGATACTGTACTTGAAATAATACCGTATCCTTTACCAAAGAACATTGTTCAATATTTCCAAACCCCAGGTACAGAACTGGTTAGTTGGAGCTATTCAGACAATAGTAATCAAAAAGCCATCCCCGCGGGAAGGAAAATACACACCTGCACAACAGTGGATCTGACACCAGGCAAACTTTGAAATTACAGTCATGTGCCCTGTAACAATGTTTCAGTCAATGACAGATTGCGTATATGATGGTGGGCCTGTGTGATTATAATGGAGCTAAAAAACCCCTATTGCCTAGTGACATGGTAGCTGTCATAACGTCATAGTATAAGGCATGACTCACGGTCTGTGGGGATGCTGCTGTACACAAACCCTCTGTACTGCTCGTCCTAGGAAAGTATACCACATGCAATTATGTATGGTACATAATACCTGATAATGATGATAAATGACTGTTACTGGTTTATGTGTTTACTATATCATGCTTTTTGTTGTTATTTTAGAGTGTACTCTTTCTAGTTATGAAGAGAGTTTGCTGTAAAGCAGTATGCCATGTTATACTGGCAGTAGCCTCATACACTTTGTGTTTACAGTGTCTCTTATTGCATAATTTTTGCTTGTGCTTGATTTAATCTCATGTTACTTTGTACAGTAACATGCTGTACGGGCTTGTAGCCTAGGAGCGATAGGCCTAGCTGTGTAGTGGGCTACGCCATCTAGGCTTGTGTAAGGACATTCTACGATGTTCTCATCATAACGGAATCACCTAACGACACATTTCTCAGAATATCCCCCCGCCGTTAAGCGGCCCATGACTGTAAAATGAAGACACGCATATATTTAACTGAGCTTTGGATTGGTTATCCATATGCAAGTTAACTGGTTTTATTCATCTTTATGTTCCAAGTGCCTTGCCCAATTCATTTATTCATTCTTTCATCCATCATTCATTCATCCTACAATCCGAACTGAATGCCCATTTGGGTCTACAGGAGCTTGAGGGGTATATGATGGAAAAAGACTCAGTTCCTGTCCTCCAAAGGCTTATGGTCTTGTAGACAGACATGGGGAAAGGGCCCACAGGTAAATACCTATACTGCAAGTTCATGTCTATTGATGGGTTATATTCAAAATGGCATGAGAGCAGAGGAGACTGTAATAACTTGTGAGGCGTGAGAAGGCAGAGAACTTTCCACCAAAGGAAAAGCACGAGGCTAGCTGGGCTAGAGAAACTGGAAACGACAGCTCGTTTCCACTTTCAGACGCGTGGGTGTCAAGAGCATTGTTAAAGTATTATTTTCAAGAAGCTAAAAACATGACTTTTTTACAAATATAAAACAGTGTCAAAGATTTTGTTCGACTCTCAAACTAACAAGATGTTAAAACCAGTTCCAACGAGAATTGAAGGAGCGAGGTATTTGTGGGCAATTTCATTTTTAAAATGTAAGAATAAGATTACAGATGGGATATAAAAGTGGTTCATGAACAATAAACTTTGGGTTATTGACAGAAAGGATCCTGCATGTTGCACGTATCCACAGGTTCAGTGAGCTGGGCTAAATATCCCACAAAAGACCTGCCCGCCTCTGCATCTGTGGACCCTACCCATCAAGCTTGAGATGAACCAAGAAATTGTTAGAAGACAAATAGTCTTATCTGGCTTTGTTCTTTGTGCTCCTTCTTCCTATATGTCACGGGAGAGATGTAATGGAAGTTTGTAGGAAAGAAGTATGTAGGCATTTGGTACTTGGAGAAGAGGAGCACATTGTATTTTAAAGTCCAAGGTGTCATAAAAAGTATCTGAAAGTTAGAAATAGGCAACAGAGTTACTGGTGTTCTTTCTTTCAGTGGGGTTCTGGGCTTTGACCTTTGAGTGGCTTTCTATTGACTGGGCTATTTTTTCTTTTTTTTTTTTAATTTCCAAAAGGTATTTTATTATTTTTTTTATTAATTTGCTTTTGTTACAGATGTTTCTCCTTTTTCCCCCCATTGACACCCTCCTCTCCATCCCCCCTGCCCTATCCCCAGCTTTGTTGTCTATGTCCATTGGTCATGCATACATGCATATAAGTTCTGTGGTTTGTAAGGGCTGAGGTTATTTGTAGTTCTTTTTGCTTTTTGTCTTTGTTTTTTTGGTGGCGTTGCAACATTTCTGACTGTATTAAGCTTTCACGGTTCACGCTGCAATGACATTAGCAGTATTCAATGGCAGTGGGCTTACCCAGTTTGGGGTTTTTCTGGATCAACAGTAGCAGCGGCAGTGGCCACCAGCAGAATGAGCTGATTTGCCAACTCTCACTAAGCGCTTTGAGAAGATTCAACCAGCCCATGAGAAAGAAAGAAGCTGGGGTTTTAGGAAACAAAAAGGAGTTTGCTTTCACCGACAAGTACTTTGGGGCCTGGGGATGATGGGGTCAAGTGGTGTGAAGAAGGTTGTGAGTTTGTTAATGAGTGTGGAGATTCCCCATGCTGGATTTGAATGCAAGACCAAGGATAACCCCCAGGGGGTTCTAACCCAGAGGGAGAAGGTCCATTCCAAGCATGTTCACGGCTGCTCTCAAAGGTTAGAGTCAGGACACTCAGCAGGGGGCACGGAAAAGAGCTGGACTGGGTGTTTCAGAGAAATACTGAAGTGGCAGAATTCACAGAGTTGGTAACCAATTCATGTGAGGAGTGAAAGAGAAGATGAGAATCTGTTAATTTTCTAATGTGAGTATTTGAGAGGAAGGTGGTGCCATTTAAAAATAAATAAATAGACTGGTGCAGCCACTGTGGAAAACACTGTGCTATTTCCTCAAAAAGTTAAAAATTGAATTGCCATTTGACCCAGTGATCCCACTTCTAGGAATATATCCTAAAAAGCCTGAAACACCAGTCATAAAGAATATATGTACCCCTATGTTCATAGCAGCACTATTTACAATAGCTAAGATCTGGAAACAGCCCAAGTGCCCATCAGTAGATGAGTGGATAACAAAGCTGTGGTACATTTACACAATGGAATACTATGCAGCTGTAAGAAAGGAAGATCTCTTATCCTTTGAGACAACATGGAGGGACCTGGAGAACATTATGCTAAGCGAAATAAGCCAATAAGAGAAAGACAAATACCACATGCTCTCACTAATTTGTGGAATATAATGAACAAATAAGCTGAAGAACAAAATAGACCCAGAGACATAGAAAGGAGTACGGTTCAGACTGACAATCCTGGAGGGAGGCGGGGGATGAAGGAGATAACCCAAAGAACTTATATGCATGTATGCTTAACCAATGGACATAGACAACAATACTGGTGGGGCGGGGGGAGGGAGCGGGAGGAGGGTGCCTAGGGGGGAAAAGGAGAAACATCTGCAACAAAAATAAATTAATAAAAATTGCAAAAAAAAAAAAAAAAACGAACAGAAAGGAGAAATGAAAGGGCTTCAACATGAATAAGGTCCTCCGAGCTACGTGAGTGAGGACCTGAAAGGATACGCTGTAGGCAGCGTGTTCTGCTCACGGTGAGCCTGCCATCCTGGTGATACCAGCAAATGCTTTTTCTGTAACTTCGTTTCAGAACCTTACAGTGTGGCATGGAGGCCTTGATCCAACCATGGCTGAATCACCTTGATAATTCATTTGATGCTTTAAAAGACTAGAATATTTGAATTCCTATTTCTGCTGCTAAAAGTCCTTACACGTCTTGCTCGACGGCTTGCGTGAAGAGAAGACATGGATTCTGCTATTAGAAACCGAGACGCAGAGCATTATACTGCGGTAATTAATTAAAGCAAATACGACTTTCAAACAAAATAAATAAATAGCTAAAGCAGGTTTAGGGAAAATGGCTCGAGGTGGTGAATTTGGTCCTAGGTAGAGTGAGCACTGAGGAGGAGTTGAGAGATCTCGATGAACTGGACAGAACTCAGAGGGCCCATTGGGTTTTTGTTTTGTGTGATGGATCTATCTTGGAATCACCAGTACCCTTGAAAACCCTTGAAAGTATTTATACTTCTTAATCCCTTCACTTTTTTCACCCAGACCCCTATCTGGATGGGACGTAAAATACAGCATAGGGAATACAGTCAATAATATTGTAATAACTATGTACGGTACAGGTGGGTATTGGAAATATCAGGGGAATCCTTTGTAAAGTATATGATTGTCTAACCACTCTGCTGTACACCTAAAACTAATACAAAATAATATTGAATGTAAACTGTAACTAAGAAAAGAAATTTACAAACAGAAAGTATTTCTAGAAGCAACACAGTCTGAGGCTCACGGCACAATTCTGGCAGAATGTGACACTTCCACTGTCCTCCTGGACAATTATTTATGAGGATTTGAATACCTGCCGTGTGTCAGGCACGTACTGGGGTGCACAGGTTACTCAGATACGCCTTTGTCCTCTGGAGGGTCATAGTCTCCCAGAAATGAGCACTAGCAGACAATAATGGCAGGTGGGAGGGGGCGAGAGGGTCGCAGAGAAGAGCCCACCCATTCCGAGCCCGAGGCAGCGGCCCTCTCCTGGGGCACAAGGTCAGCTGGCCGCAGGGCTCACATGCCGCCTCCATCTGATACAAGAAGCCACTCACAGGAGGAAGGGGAGAAAGTAACTAAAAATAAAGTGGTTTCTGATTTGAGTATTTTGCAACATTCTTTGGGTCATTTTAAGGAACAAGTCCCTGTGTTCTTGCAAGAAGAACTTGGAAATCAGCAGCCATGGATTATTTGAGTCATAAAATGTTTAAGGCCTGAACCAGGCTTCTAGAAGTCCTTTGGACATTACTTCTCCCTAAAGGGAAAAGAAAACTTTGTTTTTCTTTCTCTCTCTCTCTCTCTCTCTCTCTCTCTCTTCTCTCTCCTCACATATAACTATCTATCTCTCTCCTTTTCCTTCTCCTCTTTTTTTTTTTTTAATCTCAACAACACAGGTGCAAAGAAATACATTCATTTGATCCCTTCACTCCCAAGTCTATAGCATAATATCACCAAAGGTTCGGGTTCAGGTACAAGGTGTGAAGCCTTTTAAATGTTTGTTGGGCAAACATTCCTGCAGACTCGTGGGAACAGAACAAAGAGAATCTCTCTTAAGGTTTAATCGACCACTGCAACAGAAATGAAAATTGGGGGACGTACGCCTCCCCTCCTCACAGACCCTCTTCTAGCAGAAAGGGTGCCAACTGGGGAAAAGGGGGTCCTGAGTTCTGGCTTTGCCACTTAACCACAAGACCTGAGGAAGTCATTTCCCACATTCCCTGCAGTCCTGGGTTTCCTTCATCACTCTAACACCTGCCATCTTCACAGGCTTCTGTTAAAGATCAAATCAGAATGCAAATGAATGAAGTTTCAGAAAGTATAGAGTGTTATTCAAATATAAGATGTTCTTGTTACTGTTCTTGTTATTATTGTTATTACCGTATCCTGTCTGCCAGGAAGGGAGAATTAATGATGGGACCCTTTGCACTAGCACCTAGAAAAGGTGAAATCGCCACTGGCAAGATCTTGTTTGGCCCAAAGAAAATGTAAATGCATAGTATCTGTTGACCCAAAAGCATGACACATTTTATAGTGTGTTTCTAAGTAGCAATTTTCCGCAAAAAAAAAAAAAAAAGAACAATGTCCCTTGGCTTGAGGGTTTTTAGCAAGACTTACTTATTTTTCCCTCTTAAAGAACTTCTAAGGATTTCTGGAAACACCAAATCATCCTTGAATCCATTCATTTCCTACTAATTATCCACAAAAGTACTTCTGACTAACACAATAGGCTGTAACATTCTGAAGAACACTGGACATTCATTCAGACAAATGCTTCTTGGAAGAACAAAACAAAAGGGACCTCAACGCCTCCCCATCTCTTCCTGCAGGGGCCCCATCTAATGGGCATTCTGTTGGAAACAGGCTTTTGTACAAAGGGGGCAAACTTTTCATGAAGAACGAAAACAGGACTTTTGTGCCGGGGTGGAAGTTCTCCTGTGTCTGTGACACGCAGTGTTGAGCATGTGGACCCCCCCCCCACTCCCCACCATCATCACCCCTGGAAGACCCTGTGCTCCATTCATCTGGCAAATAAACAAGGTCCCAACATCCCAAGAGTTTGCCGAGTTTCTTGGGTTGTTGCAAAGCAAGCTCTTGACCACGTATCTCTGCTCAAAAGATCCTTATTGTGGGAACTTCCTGTGTGAATTTATTTTCAAGCAACACGAGTGACTTCATCACTTCAACGTCCGTTCGGTGAGATGACTCGGCCACAATGTGTGGGACACATTGCCGTAGGCCCTGAGAGACAGGCTGTACACAGCCTTGTCTCACGGTGCGTCCAGACTGACGGGGTCAAGAGCAAGACGCGATCACCGAGAATCCTTTGTAGTTTTGTTTCACACTTTTTGAACGCCACGTCTAATACGTTTGTTCCATTTGTTTGTTTGTGTTTGAAACATGTGACTACTCTCCTGCCAACCCAGAATGAAATACGGAATTAAGGAAGAATCAGGTTAGCGTGACCGGTGCAGTAGACGGAGAAGGGGGACAGTTAGAACTCCCCAGCTCTGCAGAGGAGCCAGGATGTTCTGTTCTGCTGCGTGTGGTGGTCAGATTAACCTAAACCCCTCTGAAACCTAACTGTCCTTAGCCAACTCAGCGAGGGTTTCAGGCTGCAACACAGAGGAAGGCAGAGCAAAGAATAACACTGCGATAGAAAGAGTTTGGTGAGAGATGAGAAAAAAATAACGTGTTAAGTGAGGGTTGGGCAAACTTTTGCAGACCCGTATGAAAGACACACAGGGGACTCCTTCTCAAGGTTGAGCTGGTGACTAGACCAATTTTTTAAAAAACTGGCATTGATTAGCGAGTGTGACTGTATGGGCTATTTGTAGCTTTAGTTTTCATTCCAAGAAACTGGCAGCATCTCTCACCACTGATCTCCCCAAATTGATGGATGGTAGCAATTATATAGAGTTATTTATGTAATGTGTTGTAATAGCAGCACACGTTGGCTGTCGCTTTGACCCTGACACCCCCTCGCCCAATTATAAAGAAACCCCATCACAGTGCTGCCTTCAACCAGGGGCCAGGGGAAGGAAGAAAAGGGGGGAAAAAAGAAAACCTCTTCACTCCTCCTCTCAAGGAAATAGGAACTTGGAAGGCCTTTGAGAAAATAATGCCTCTCTGGTAGGAGTACTTAACAGTATGGTTCAATATTAATTTGTCTTTGTGATTTATTGTTCCATCTGGGCGTTTATTCCTGCCTGTTCTTATAGCAAAGAAAGATTATTAATTTAAAAACTAAATACTATTCTTTCACTAAATGGGTGTCTAATGACTGTGCATCCAGTGTCTTGTCTGGGGCGGGGGGGCCTGGGAGGGCAAAGGTGAACTAAAGCTCCTGTGTTCTGGAAGCAGGTGGCCGGTGCCTCCAGGATGGCAGTGGGGACAATGAGCATAATCATCACTGCTTTCCTATATTGAGCACCTGCTGGGTACCAGACACTGCAGTGGGGGCTTTAACACACAAGCCCTTACAGTGCTCCGATGAGGTCAGCTCTCCTGTCCTCTCGCCTTTCGTCACTGATGGCTTGACTCTTCCTGAACGCTGGGTGTGCTCCTGACTCAGGGTCCTGCATGGCTGCCTCTGCCCGGACTGTTCTTTGCTCAGAAATCCGTGTCTCACATCCTCACTTCATTCAGGTCCCTGCTCAATCATCCCTGTATCTGGAAGGCCTCCCTGATCTCCCTGGGTAGGTAGGCAGCATCTTCCCCATCACCCCACTTAGTTCCCATCAGAGCACACATCACTCCTGACAAATTCTAGATCCCCTCGCAACTGGCCGGCAGCCAGGGAGCGGTGATAGTTCCACGTTGAGATGTACCAAAACCCACGGCACGCTACATCTCAAAGGGGTGATTGTATGGTATTCCCTACCCCTGCTCACCGGATGTCAGCTTTAAGGGCTGTTCAGAAATGCTCTCATTTGTCCAGTCATTCAGTATTTATTGAGCACCTACTCTGTGTCATGCTGGGCTCGAAGGAAACAAGGGTTTACGAGCAGGTGTGATCATTCTGCCCCTCCCCTTGCAGAGCACAGAGTCTGCAGGTCCCCAGGGGAGGGACCCTCTGCCTGCCTGCGCGTGGGCCTCGCTCTCCGAGGAGCTGTGAGGGCTGGCTTTGTAGGAGCAGGAGCCCACTGGTCCTTCTTTCTTCCTCTTCCCTCTCCGTGGGTCCAGCGCTTGAGGGCTGAATTCCTGGAAGGAGGAACCTTTCGTCTCTCCCTCTGGTCACACAAATGAACTAAGGCAAACCACCTCTCTGTACCCTCCAAGTGTGCTGGAGTCCTCGAAAAGATGAAATCTGCCCAGGTGGAGTGAGGGAGCCGAGCAACCCCCCCACCACGGAGGAACCCAGGCAGAGTGAGGGAGCCAGGCAACCCCCCCACCACGGAGGAACCCAGGCGGAGCGAGGGAGCCGAGCGACCCCCACACCAACGGAGGAAGCCGGCAACACACAGGAGAACTGAGCAAACTGAACAACGAAATTGACCCAGAGACATGGAGGTGGAGTACGGGATGACGGGCCTCAGAGGAGGGGGGGAGGCGGGGGAAAGAGATGAATCACAGAGCCTATGTGCATGGGTGCATAACCAATGGACATGGACAACAGGGATGGGGACGAGGAGAAGGGGAGGGGGAGGAGGGTGTCAATGGGGGAAAAAAAGGAAAAACATCTGTAACAAAAACAAATTAATAATAAAATAAATTATAAAAAAAAAAAAAAAAAAGAAAAGAAAAGATCAAATCTGACTTCAGGCGTCAAAGGCCTGTGGTACCAGAAGCCGACCGCCCTCAGCCAGGGCCCTCTCTCGGGCAGCATCAGAGGAACGCCCGGTTCGGTTTGCCAGACTTCTCCCCCATCGGGAACTAGTCTCCAGCTGTTACAGGATGCTAGAGAAGCCCCACGGACATGCCATTTCAGTGAGCTTCCAATGCACCGCTGAGGTTTTCATCTCAAAGGGGGGGTTTTTCCTTCTTCCGTGGACCAATAGCCTCATTGGAAACAAATGTGTTAATCCTCATGGGTAATAAGGTGAGTTACAGCTTGGAGTAGAATGGGCAGAATTCGACTCCCTGACTCTCCTTGTAAAAAGTCCTGTGCAAATATCAGGGCACTTTCATTTCTCGCCCTTCATCACAACGTGGTGGGAGGGACACGACCTTCCTTCCAGATGCTGCCTGCACTGTGCTTGGGAAAGAAGCAGCCCACCTGTGGTCCGTGTCATCTGCTGTGACTTTCTGGCCTTCAGGGATGACTTTCAAGGCTGTCACAGGTCTCCCTTCCTAGGTCACACTGCGTGCCCACACATTGAGACGCTTAGATCTGTTTTCAGGATTTGTGCTCACACGGTCTGGACATAACCTTCACCACACAGATCAATTTCTCTATAAAAAACATTAGATTCTTTTATATCTAATAAGAAATTACTTGATAACACAGCACCACATGCATTATCTCACTTAATGTTACAGCAATCCTAGGAGGTAGGGATCATTCTTTTTAGACAGGAAGAAACCAAGACTTAGTCATTTTGTGAGAAATAAAATCAAGACCCAAATCCAGGTCCTCAGATTTCAAATCAAATATTTCTCATCTAGTGCACAGCTGCCCTGCCACTTCTTCATGGAGCCCTCTTGGAAATTAAATATATATAATGTAGTAGATAGTCAAGATCTATATGGTGGCTCTTACTTTATGGGCAATGATGAGAAACCAAGGTACAGTTTAGCCAATGATGCAACAAGGAACAGCACTTGCCTGGCCCTTTTGCCATAATCCTGGAAATGTAAAGCAGTTTTCATGAACTGAACTTTCTTTGGAATGCTCCGTCTCCATCTGAAAAACTGGTATTGATTCTGTTTTCTACATTTGTAAATGAGTCACTTCAAGGCTGAGAGAGATGATTAGGGAGAGAGATGATCTGGGGCTCCCCCCACCCCCCGGCAGCCAGAACCAGTTATGAGGGCAAGCTTTGTTGAGGAGAGCCCACAGAGCTAGCCAAGTCCACTGAGGCACAGAAGCGCCCACACACCTTTCCTCTTTCTTCATGATTTTAGGCACTAGATAGGTTCTGAAGAGTTGCATGAAATCACATACAGCAAGCTACTAAAAAAATAGGTGCAAGAGGAATCATCTTTTGGGGGGAAATAAGGAATTGTTTTTTTCTCCCCTCTCCCTTCATACTTCTTCGTTCATGACTTGCCCACTATTTCCCGTCTATTCCCATCCTGAATGGCTTTCTTTACCTATTGGCTCCTGGATTTCCTAAAATGCATGGTTACAGAAGAATAAAACAGAAAAGACTTTTAAGCTATCACGTTCCTGGTTTGGAAAGTTTAAACAGGTTTACGTACTTGGGAAGTCAAGGTTCATACCCTACCAAAATTCAGTGCTGAGAAAAGCATCCCCCACGGAGCTCAAAGCTGAGGGACAGCAGAGATCAGGCACCCCATAATCCTACCACCTGACCCAAATGACAAAGTATGTGGAAGAGTCCAGGGGGATGTGCCGGAGCACGATGGGCTTATCAACAGCCCCGTGAACACTCCTCATCTTCCTACTTCCCAAACACGTGGTCAAGGCTAGGGAACAAGGATCGGGGAAAACATTTTCAAGGAGGAGAAGAAAACGCCACACTCGCTGCTCCCTTACTGCTCATCCCATCACACGGGAGCATCACAGATGTCCCCCACACACAGCAGCAGTGTGAAGGAGGGTGGGTGGTCTCCTCCCGGGCAAGCGCAGGGATACTTACGCCTCCGGCCAATCCTTGGCAAGTTCAGAGCGAGCGTGGCATGGGGTGGAGGACACAGGCTCAGAACCAAAACGCCTCAGCCTGAATTCCAGCTCCACCACTTGCTATTTGATCTTGAGAAGAATAACAGTGTCAACCTCACAGGACTGTGAAGATTAAACGAATTAACGTGTAAAGTCTTCAGGAGAGTCCCCGGTACATAGTAAGTACTATATAAATATGAGGACATTGGGTGGAGCCCAGAGTCTTGTCTGCGAGGATTTTCCTCTTTGTCCCTCTCCAAGAGACCCAACCCCCGAGCGGAAGAGTCCTCACTTGGATTAATCAGCCACTGGGTAGTCCTTTGTGGGAGTGTGGGGTGGGGAGGGATGACTTCCCAAGCCCCTGCTGTGTTCTCACCCTTGTAAATTTCCTTACCCCTTATTCTGCGTTAACTGTGGCTTCCTTTCCACGCCATTCCCCCATCCTACTTCATTGAGGAGTGAATGGAGCTTTCTCCACTTTGCAACCTGAAACCAGTATCATTTAATTTTCTTTAAATAGTCCAGGCCACAGTGATGAAAATAAGAAAGCATTTCAATAACACTACATTTCTTTTTACTAAGGAAGATAACAACATTGAACATGCACACGCTTGTCTTTGTTTGAAACCTCTCCCATAGTATATCTGAAATCTTTGACAGTTCTTTCTATCAATGTTTAAAAACAGTGTAATCCTCCTTTTAAAGAAAAGCTTCCCTGAGGATCAGTAATTCACTGCCAGTGTCAAAACTAGGTGAAATATGGAAATAGCTTGAAGCAGCAACACGTCTCAATTTCAGCTTGCTACACAGCAAAGAGTTTCAAAAAGAACATGGATTGAAAATCAAAAGACCTGGACGTTCCAGATCATCGTTTCCTCTATTTATGATTTGCTGTGTGACATTGGGTAAGGTTCTCTCTCTGGAACTCAGCTTTTCATTTTCGAAACAAGGAGTTTCAGTTTCAGAACAGTGGTCCTTCCTCCCTTCCTTCCTTCCTTCCTTCCTTCCTTCCTTCCTTCCTTCCTTCCTTCCTTCCTTCCTTCCTTCCTCCCTCTCTCCTTCCCTTCCTTTCTTTCTTCCTTTCTTTCTTCCTTTCCTTCTTTCCTTCCTCCTTTTCCTCTTCCTCTCTCCTTCCCTTCCTCATCTTTCTCCTTTTCTTCGTGTCCTTTCGTTCAAGCGACAGGAGCACCCGTGCCCCGCGAGGTGAAATCACATCCCGTTGGCCAACATATTAAACACGAACACGGAGAGGCTTTTTGCGTTGCTTTCCTCCTCGGTCTCCTCCTCGCCTGCAGGCGTGCACATGACCGCGAACTAGCAAACTAGGTCTCCTTAGAACCAGTTTTTAAAAAGAAAAAACACTGAATTACAGGATGAAATACCTACTGCACAGTGCAAAGTGCATGCCCTTTGGAATGAGACGGCCCTCAGTCCAAACCTTTATTCACGCCTGCTCTTACCAGGGTGTGAGTAGAGATGAGTCGTTTTGCTCCTTGAGCCCTCGTTTCTTCATCCATTAAATGGGAATAACAGCATTCCTAAGGATAAAGTAGAAGTATTATTAAAGGATGGGTTAAATTCCTAGTGGGTAGTAGGAGTTCAATAAATATCACAGATGGTTTATTGTTGAGAAGACCGAATGTCCCACCCAAACCCTGGGGCCCTGGCATAATTATCAATAGCACACCCTTTCACTCTTAAAAGGTCTTCGTTCGGACAATAAATTATATGACTAAAGCCCCATCCCCAGTTTTGATTCTGGGGCTCTGAAAACATGCAGGAGCCAGTTGGTTGGGTCCTCGCATCCCACGAGGGGATTCTTTTCAACCTCAAGGCGCGGGAATGCGGTCGGTGCCGTTGCAGAGGTGGGCAGGCAACTCGCAGACACAGGGGAAATATTTGCTTTTCTGCTTCGCCAGCGGAGAGGTCCCCTCAACCCAGTAACTGGCCGATTCTGCCGTCACGCACGTTCGGAGTCAGAGGGCCACTTGTGCGGAGGAAAGCCAGTCCCCAGGAGAGCCAGCCTTTGCTCTTGTTAAGAGGATGTGTGTTTGGAGTCAACAATCCCTCATTCATGTCATGTCTCCTGCACCCCCAGCGCTTCCTTTCCCTGGTGAACAAAGGCATGAGCGATTCACTCACACTGCTGGGAAGTAAAACACTTGCACTGTAAACTCGGAACTGGGAAAAAGGGAACACTGATCTTAACAATGTCCTCTGAGTAAACACTTATCACTGTGGCAGCCTCAACAAACAGCATTCTGGAGTGTTAACAGCCCTTAATAGGGACTCTCACTGCTGCTGGTTAAACAAACAGGCACTCGGTTGAGGAAGGCAGCCCGTGGCCCATCTCCACGCTGACGGAGGGTCGCCGGCGTTGGCCTCCGTGACATGGTGGACGCTGCAGCCTCAGCACCGTCTCAGAGCTGGCGGTATGTGCCACCTGGGAAACAGAGGCCTTACTGTCTAAACCCCAGTGGAAACACTAGCTGTCAACAGACCTTGTGCCACTTTCAGATGTGAGAGGTGCTCTTTGGAGAAGGAATTTGGATGTTTAAATATTGGCATTTCTGGAATATTTTCATGACTTACAGCATCAGTGGGGCAGAAAGTTTAGGAAACGATCAGGGATCCTTTGTGGCTGTGCCTGGGAAGAGCCGCTCGTCTCCTCGGGAGGGGGAAGGCCTGGCAGGGTGGGAGGGCAGCAGCAAGGTCTTCACGCAAACGCTGTGGGCTGCCAGCTGGAGCCACCCTCCATGCTGCGCTGCCCTTAGCCTGTTTAAGTATCGGGGTGATTTAAAGCGTCTGCGCTCCCCTCTTTTGTTCACAACCAGTAATAACCCCACTTTTTCTCCCAGGCCCTCTTCAAATACCACTCACCTCCTCCCGCAAGTTTCTTTCCTGCTTCCGCTTCCACAGCCTGCGTGAGAGTGGGTCTTTTCTCCTCTGAGTTCCCACAGTACAAGCTTCAGCTGCATGTGAGTTCCTTGAAGTGCGTGGCATCAATGGCTGGAAATCCCGCCTGCGTATTTCAATCACTTGGGGGCCATTGAAAGGAATGTTCTCCACATGCTCCTATGGGCAGCCAGCGCTGAGAACCACCTCTTCTCTCCAAAGGAATTCCGATTCTGTTCAGCTCACGCAGGGTCAGGGGTGTCCATTCCCAACCAGCACCCTGGGGCAGGGTCTCCCCGTTCACACTTGAGAACTACCCTTGCGTTCTAAATGGCGCTCGACACCTGACAGATTAATATTGCTTTCTAAGGCGAACCCTTCAGTCTTCTGAGCCTTATGCTGCCATTTACATCAGCAAGGCTAGAGGTAGGAGTTCAGGCAGAGATGAATCGTTCTACCTCATGAAAGAGAGAGAGCTGCCCATGTGGGTGTGGGGGAGGGGAGCGGGTACTGGGATGGAGGAAATGGGGACCAGCTAGGCTGGGGTAAAGGGAGAGCAGAAAACCCATTACCCTGGCATAGAACCATGTCCCAGAACCAACTCTGAGGAATGAAAATGTTTCAAGAGCATGTTGTAGATCATTCGCTCCAAAATGTGCAAAGCAACCTCCCTCCTCCATCTCCCCTTCGGAATCTTAAGAGGTGCTGGAGGCCGTCCCCACATCGGCCAGGGTGGGGACCAGGAGAGGACGTGAAGAGGCAGAGGAAGAATGGAAGGACAGCTCACATCTGGCTCGCATGTGTGGGCTTCATCTCCGAACACAGCCTGTTACACAAAACAGGTGTTCAACAAGTATTTGTGAGACAAATGCAGTAACTACTGGGAAGAGCTCAGAAGACCAGGGTTCCTACCACAAAGGACTGACCAGGATAGAAAGAGAAACGAAGCGGCCTTCCCCTTATCAGTTTGCAAAGGAAGTCCTGACCTCAGTTTCAAGCTACACGGGACACAGTGTCTTTCCAAGAAAGAGCAGGCAAATTTAAAGCTTATAGAACTGAGAAACTCTTCATGTGACATTGGCGTGGCTTGGGGAGTTGGGCTATGGTTACTGTTTCTGAAACTTTGGGCAAAAACAACAAAAAAAATTAAAGAGGGCATTCAAAATACATGGAGAAACAGCTCACGTGCCCCTATCCTGATGTGCACATTGGTCTAGGAGCACGGACAGCAGGGCACGTCCATATGACCCCCAGCTGCTTGAGGGAAATTCTGCCCTGCGTCCCATCTGCTCTAAGCCAAAGGGACAGACGCAGCCTGGGATTTCTCCTCACAGTTCAGCTGTGCACAGCTCAGCAGCAGCTCTTCCCTTCTTGTGCAACTTATTTCCCTTTGCGTGGAAGCTATATGTACAGATTTCTAAACCAGCAGAGTTCACATTAATGACTTCGGAGACAACTGTCTTAGGACTAACCCTGACTCATGGGGAGACGTCAGGAAGAGCCAGGAGCGAGTATTTTCCTTCTCCAGTGCACCTGAGGTGCGGTAGATATCCTTTGTGTTTATCTGCCTGGCGTTCCTACTGCCTTTGGGCAACTTCCTTCTTCGTCTGTATCATGCCAGTATAGCTTCGGGCCTCCACATCCACCAGCACCCCCTTCCTGATCCCAGGGTGGGACGTGGGACTCAGACCTGCCGGTCTCCGAGCTCTGTGCCTCCAGTAGTAGTGATTGATCCAGGTATAGTTGTCAGCTCTAAGCAAGGCCAATCAAAGTCTTGCCTGGGTTGATAAATGGTCACTAGAAACTAATAAGCTAGAAAGCATGAGAATCTGGAGCTGCAGGTAGCCAGAACCTGTCCATAGGGCAGAGCCAACACTGAAAAGGACAGTGAACTAAGGGGGGAAGAGAGGCTGAGCCCCGATGTCACTGCTGGAACCCCTGAACCCAGCTGTATCGGAAGGTAGTCATTCCTGGACTTGCTGGGTACACAGAATTTCATTTGTTCAGTTATGCTTAGGCTAGTTTTAAGTTGGGTTTCTATAACTTACAAGGGAAAATGTTGTAATGAGTAGAAATGAATAGGAAATGTTTTTACAGTCAAGTTATCTTCATGAAGCAAAATGGAATAACCACTGCAGTACTGATGGCATCCTTGTTTGGAGTCAGGACCGGTACCGGGACAGTGAGTCCACCGCACTGGAATGTCCCACCTAACGAGGGAAGGCATCTGAGACTCAGAGGTGGCTTGATGTTGCAAAAATCCCTGAGCCGGCCAGTGGAGCTGAGGCTCTTACTCCCCATCTCTGTTTGCAGTCACCCCACTCTGCTCCCAAAGGAAGAGTGTACATATAGGGCAGCCTAATTGTTTAGAATCAGCAATTCTTCTGTGCTCATTCAGTTCAGAGAGTGCCAGGACTTCCCTGTGAAGTTTCCCCACCAGCCCAGTCCCTTCGTCCTACACAAGGCTCTAAAGGTCTCCGTCCTCCTGAGGGAGGCAGAGCCTGGCTCAGAAACCAGTGGCAAAGCCTCCCTACTGGCTGGTTGGGCTGCCCATACCACATGCCAGCCAATCAGAAGAGGCTGGCTCTGCAGTTAGCACCCACTCACTGCAAGCTGGAGGTGGGGCAGGGGGGACAGAAACACTGTGATGGTGAGCTTCATCCAGGACCAGCTACTTCCGTAGTCCACAGTGAGCCCGTCCAGCCTTTGCTGCAGTGGGGAAGCTGAGGGGGGGATGGATCTGATATATTGGAAGGGGGAGGGAGCTTATCCAAGTTCGTCCCCCTTCCTATTTGACTAACTTTGCCCATCCTTTTGCTCCCCCTGCTCCCCACCCCCTGGAAGTGGCAGGAGACTCATAGCCTAAAGAATACATTCCAGAGGCCCATTAATGAGATTTTTCCTTATTTGACTATTAACTCCCATTTGTGAAAAATGCCCACACTACCATTCATTGCCTCTGTGACTTGGGGCAAGTAATATAGTCTCTCTGAGCACAGGTCTCCTCTTCTGAAAATGGGTATGGTTCTGCCTACCCAAGGTATCACAAGAATTTCCCAAGGGGACATGCCGTCAATCCTCCTGGTGTGTGGCAGATGCCCCATAATGGTAAATACTGGCGGGCTTTCCCAGGAGTGCTCACGGGAACAAACTTAATGCATGCTGGCCCTTCGCTCCTCTGCCTCATCTTGAGTTGCTGCCCAAATAGCAAGCCTTTTCCAAATGAGGCAGGGAGTGAGAGATGGCTTTTCCTGTTTCCCATATTTCATGACTAGAATCCCAGCAAGTAATCCCCGGCCACAGTTGGCCAGATGGAAGAGAGCTATCTTAAGGCCATGGAATTACTACCCAAGCCTAACCAACAACTGTGTGAACTACTTGGATGCTAAGGTTAATTATGGGTGAGTTGTATGTGCTATGGCGATACAAGAAATAGCTCAGAACCCGGAAATTAACCCAAGACATTATGCTCAATTAATATTTGACAAAGGTGGCAAGAGCATACAATGGAGTAAAGACAGCCTCTTTAATAAATGGTGCTGGGAAAATTGGACAGGTACAAGCAAAAAAATGAAACTAGACCACCAACTTATACCATACACAAGAATAAACTCAAAATGGATAAAAGATTTAATGTGTCTCGTGAATCCATAAAAATCCTAGAAGAAAGTGTAGGCAACAAAACTTCAGACATCATACCCAGCAGAATTTTCACTGATACAACGCCTAAGAGAAACAAAGGAAAAAAGTAATACATAGGACTACATCAAACTAAAAAGCTTCTGCACAGCAAAAGAAACAACCATCAAAATGGAAAGGGAACCCACTGTATGGGAGAGCATAATTGCCAATGATACATCAGATAAAGGGTTAATTTCCAAAATATATAAAGTACTCATACAACTCAACCAAAGGAAGAGAAAAAATCCAATTAAAAAATGGGCAGAGGACCTAAGTAGACACCTCTCCAAAAAGGACATACAAATGGCCAAGAGACATATGAATAAATGCTCAACGTCACTAATCATCAGAGAGATGCAAATTAAAACAACGATGAGGTATCACCTCACACCTGCCAGAATGGCTGCCATCAACAAATCATCACACAACAAGTGTTGGCGAGGGTGTGGAGAAAAGGGGACTCTAGTACACTGCTGGTGGGAATGCAGACTGGTGCAGCCACTGTGGAAAACACTATGCTGTTTCCTCAAAAAATTAAAAATTGAATTGCCATTTGACCCAGTGATCCCACTTCTAGGAATATACCCTAAAAAGCCTGAAACACCAATCAGAAAGAATATATGTACCCCTATGTTCATAGCAGCACTATTTACAATTGCAAAGATCTGGGAACAGCCCAAGTGTCCATCAGTAGATGAGTGGATAAAAAAGCTGTGGTACATATACACAATGGAGTACTATGCAGCTGTAAGAAAGAAAGATCTCTTATCCTTTGAGATGACATGGAGGGATCTGGAGAGCATTATGCTAAGCGAAATAAGCCAATCATAGAAAGACAAATACCACATGATCTCACTTATCTGTGGAATATAATGAACAAAATAAGCTGAAGAACAAAATAGACCCAGAGACATAGAAAGGAGTACGGTTCAGACTGACAGACCTCAGAGGAGGGGGCAGGATGAGATAAACCAAAGAACTTATATGCATATATGAGTAACCATGGACATAGACAACAATGCTGGGGGAGGTGGGGATCAGGAGGAGGGTGTCAGTGGGGGGAAAAGGAGAAACATCTGTAATAAAAATTGCAAGAAAGAAAGAAGTAGCTTAGAAAGGAGGTGCAGAGGTCCCGGGTTTCAGATACGACCCCTCCAGCTTCTACCGAGGCCCTGGGGCCCTAGGGGGGATGCAGCAGATAAGAAGGAGACAAGAGGCCCCAACCACTTTCTAAGTTCACAGCCTTTGATTGCCAAACCTCCCTTTCTGTCAAGGCCCAGGTGTGCACCCCACATGTCCACCTCGGGGGTGGAGGGGTCCCCCAGGCTCTAGACAATCACAGGGCACTCAAGCTCAGGGAAAGCCTATGCTGGAACTTCCCCGCTATTCCTTGTGTGGACTGGGAAGGCAGGGTCTTGGAAGAAGGGTTGCCTCCATGAGTGTTCCTGCCAAGACAGAGCATCAAGGACAGTGACTGACCATCCTTGCTGTGCGCTGGGGATCACCTGGGGATCTTGTTCGAATTCAGCAGGTCTGGAGTGGGCCTTGAGAGTCTGCATTTCTCACAGACTCCCAAGTGATGCTGATGCTTCTGGCCCAGGAACCACATTTTGAGACTAGCAAGGCTCTAGGACATAGGACGTTTAGAACAAATGTTTGCCAATTAATTAGTAATAAGTAAATTGATGAATGAACATACAGGTAAATAAAAAGGGGGAAAGTAGATTAAGATGGGAATTCTATTATCCAAGGCTACTTGGAGACTATGCCTCCAGACTTCCACTCTTGACCTCTATCCACCCCCACCCACCCCCATATGTTCCTTTAGATTCTTTTTGCTCTATTATCTCTCCTCAGTGCCGAGGCAGTAGAAAGATCAAAGTCACGATCTCTGGTGTGCTCTCTGATCCTCAGTGTCCAAATCTGTACAATGGGAATATTTCTCCCTATCTCACAGTTGTTGCAAGGACTAAATAGCTCATAAGACCCCAAGAAATGGTGGCTATTGACTATTAGCCATATTAATGAACTTGAAGTGATAACAGGTCCCTCTCTTTCATGTAGAAGGAGTGGGGAGACAGCTATTACTTGTATATCTATGTGCTGGCACTGTCCTAAAGCATTTGAGGTCCACAGTGTCATGCCAGTTTTACAGAGAGGGAAACTGAGCCTTAGAAAGAACAAGCGACTTCTGTCCAAGGTAACAAAGCTAAGTGAGTGGTAGGGACCCGCTGTGTGTTGTTCCAAAGCCACATGCTTCCCCGCCCCCCATCCTGCCGCACCGCTGTGCCCTGGCTGTGGGCGACATGCCCCATTTGAACACAGTCCTCTGCAGTCCCAGGCTCTGGGCATTCGCAGTCAGGGCTCCAGCTCCGACCCACATCCAGGCTCCTTCGTTGGCTCTGGAGCAGACAGCCTATTTACCCAGCACAGGTCTGGGATGGCCAAGTGCTCAGTGCCTGTTAGTCTGCTTTTGCCTTCTCTTCTCACTCAGACCTTCAATGAGTCAGTTATGGTCAAACCCAAGGACAGTGTGTGCCCAGCTCACTCCAACTTACCAGGAAGGTGTCTGAAGCCCTGAGGGTCACTGGGTAAAAGTGTCACAGCAGACAGACAGATGACCTCTCGCCTCCTGCAGGAGGGAGCTGTTTGTTGAGCAGAGGGCTTGGGCACCATCCCCTGCGAGTCCCACACAGGCCTGAATCACCAGCCCCACTTTCCAACCACAGATGTTTTCTTGCTCACAGCCAGGTTCCAAATGGGGCAGGACCTGCCAGACTGAGCTCTAGAAAAGGCTGGGAGGAAAGAAATGTGAATCTGAAATGTTGTTTTCACCACTATAAACCCAACTTCCTGGTCCCGAGCCCAACACTGCCTCAGTAGTGCCCCACCTGGGGCAGAGATGGCTAACTGCTCCCCAGAGGTTCCCTCTCCCCTTCCGCTGCATGGAATTGTCCCTGGCACGTGATTGCCAGGTCAGTGATCCCATTTCCCAGCACGCCTTGCATCTGTGGGGATCATGTGACCACTTCTCACCAATGAGCAGAAGCAATGTGTCTCCCTCCTGGGCCACGCATGCCTTCTCCACCCTCTCTTTTTTCATCCTAAAGAGAAAGAGCCACAGGTAGGAGAAGTCACTTGGGTTCCTGACTCACCACGTGGCTTCCTGGGGACCAGGAACACCCACATAGACAGCTTGGAGAGTGAGAAATAGAGCTTTATTCTTTTGAAGACACTGAAACGTTCAGGTTTGTTTGTATAGCAGCTCGTGTTACTCTTGTTAGAATACCCTTGGGTTGGGACAGCAGCATCAGCTCGGATTGGACCTGACACTGTGCTCAGAACTTGATCACTGGGATCTCACGGAGCCCTCATACCGTTCTGACAGATCATTGCCATGCCCACGTCAGACCATAGCTACCTTGGTTCTGGGATGTCAACTCGTTTGTCCCAGATCATATGGCTGGGAAGTGGCAGAGGGTTCGAACACATTCCCGTCTGTAATGTGTAAGACACCTTCCTTCTGCCACCTCTAGACAGTGTGATCCTGAAGGCCCATCAGAAAGAGCATCTGTCCACAGCTGTCCCTGGCACGATCCACCCTCTGAACAGTTACTGGTTTATAGGACCCCTCCCCCACGGGCTCCAACTCAGGGTCCGAGAAGAACGAGGACAGGGAGGAAGAGTGAAAATTGATTCCTCACCCCTCTGACCTGGCCAGCCAGGGGACAAAAGAAGCCCTTTCAGGGGTAGAAATACCCTTCCTGAACCCTCTCCCCTAGCTCTGGCACAGACCCCAAATAGTAGCAGCAAGTTCAGCTGAAGTCCCTTTGGAGTGGAATGTGTTTGTTAAAGTGAGTTTAAACTTGCTGTTGGCAGGTCGTAGTAAAATAGAGTTCCAGCACATTTCCCACTTGAGGTGACTCAAAGGATTTAAATTAAAATTTGCCAAGGTGGCCAAATTGTAAGGTGTGAATTATGCCGTGCTGAGATTCAGGGCAGGGCCACCAGACACTGGCAATAACGTACTCAAGTGGGGAAAAATATTGAGCTTGGAGTAAGAAGCTGGAGGCCCACACCTGACTCCTGGCTTAACGTCTTGAGCGAGAGAGAACCTTTCAGAGTCCCAGCTTCCTCATTTCTGAAAAGGGAGTGAAAGTGGGAAAAGTGCTACCCCATCTTTCTTACAATGTTTTCAGGAGATTTCCCTTTCCTTTTCCTCTTAACGCTCAGCATCTTCAGGCTTCAGCAATCACACCCGAACTATTGCAATAGGCCCCTGGAGGGGGAGAGAGGGAATCCAGTATCACTCGCTCCTGCTTCCCTCTTCACTGTACCCAGTACTCCCAGCAAGAATCCCCCACCATCCTTAGGAAAAAATCCAAGCTCCCTAGACTGCTATTCAAAGTATTCTCGATATAACCCTGACCTTCATTTCTATTGTATATTCCTTTACTCCAGTCCTTCATCCTACACTTGATCCCAATGACAAGTCTCACACTTCCCTGTGCACCTTTCTGCTATTTGTTCCTTCTAACTCCCCTGATATGCAGTTCTTTATCTTGTTACACTTTTCAAACCGTATTCATCTTTCAAAGTTCATGTCAATACAACTCTTCTAGAAAACCTTTCCTGACGTCCACAGCTGGGATTCCCATCTCCCTCTCTGAGCTCAGACAGTGGGATTTATTAGCCCCTGATATATTTCAAATTTGTTGAGTCATTATTTAATCCTATTTCTTATCTTTACTCCCAAATGCTTTAAAAAAAAAAGAATTCCTTTTTCATCTTTGCGTTCTCTAGCACCTAGGATTGTGCCTGGTACAAAGTTGGTATTTCTTAAGTTTACTAAGCTAATTGAACATCCTAAGTCAAGAAAAGATTCAGAAGAGGCAGTTGATAAGAGGGAGAATTAGAGCAAACCATGCTGTAGTAATAAGTAAACTCTGATACTCAGGGCTTAACACAATGAACGGTTGCTTCTCGCTCTTCTCACAGACCCTCACAGGTTGGACTGCTCCCCAGAGCAGAGCCCCAGCGGTCGGTGGTGCAGGAACCCCGCCTCCTTCTATCCCTCAAGGTCTCTGCATCCTGAGTGCTTTGCTTCTAGCTGTGCAGATATGGTCGAGAGATCATGGAAGTCTGCATAGGACACTTGATGGCTGGGCTGGAACTGGTGGACACTCTTCACACCTGAAGTGTTGTCTAAAACCAGCAGCTCTGGCATTTCCTGAGAACTTGTTGAGATGCGGAATCATAGGCCCCACCTGAGACCTGCTGAATCCAAGACTGTGTTTTAACAACATCCCCAAGTGATGGGTGTGCACGTTACCATGTGAAAAGCATCATTTCTGTGCATGTTCCATTGGCAAGAACTCAGTTGTAAGGCCCCAGCTGACCTCAAGGAAGGCTGAGAAAGTGTATTCTACTCCAATGCCTTAAAAGAGGAAATGAGTTTTGCTAGCCATCGACTCTACCTCACATAGCATGTCAGAGGGAACAGGTTCATCCCACTTCCAGGTCAACCAAGGCACGTGGGGACGCTGTACCTCAGTCATCCGCTCTGCAATAGCAGGGGATGGACGCAGTGTCTATACCTGGCTGAATAGGGGGACAGGCTGTTTCCAGATAGTGGAGTCCAGCAGAAAGTCAGGGACTTCCAACATATCTGGAGGGAGATAGAAGTCAGGTGAAAAAACACCTTAAGAAAGACTCGCAGCTAAGAAGGTGAAAAAACATTTGAACAGTAGTGTATTCTGAAGAACAGAGCTCCCTGCTGCTCCCACCGATGATCCCTGGACCATTGCAAAGACCATAACAGCCTCAGAAGCAAGCTGGAACAACCCAGTGTTCATTCTCTGTAAAGTGTTGACCTGCTGGATCCAACTGTTTTCACTATTTCCATTGGTCATCGTTTCTGGTTCTCATTAGTTGACATTTATTTTAATTATTCTGTGACTCTATTTTTTCCAGAACACAAGGATTTAAGGTTCACATACTTTCATCTTTTCTTTATGATTGGTTAATTAACCAGCACTGAGTGGGGGAGTGTGGGGGAGGAGTGGAGGAAACTTTAAAAATCCTTTTTCATGTAAATGTGTAGACCACTTAACAAGAAAACTCAGAGGTCCTTTGCAATAGTTGTACTTGATGGCATTTTACTTGGGAAATGCTGTTGAGCCAGCTCTGATCTTACGTTTTAAAGCATTTCATTAAAATAAAAAAAAATAAAATTTCATAATATGAATTAGCTCCATCTTGCATGTGTGAGGCAGGAAAAAACCAACCCTGAAGCAATGAACATTTCCCCATCAACACTGAGCCTATAACATTTATAGCCAAGCATCCCTTGTCCAAACATATTGTACTTTTCATTTTAAACCACGGGGAAAGAAATGACTTAGAAACTCAGTAGGAAAAGAAAATAAATCTTTAAAAGAGGTATCTAAAGAAGAGGTGGCACATATATGCAATGGAATACTTACCCAGCCATAAGAGAAGATGAAATAATGTTATTTGTGACAACATGGATGGACCTTGAGAATATTATGCTAAGCAAAATAAGTCAGGCAGAAAAGGCTAAGAACCATATGATTCCACTCATATGTGGGATATAAAACTGAAACTCGTAGACACAGACAACAGTATGGTAGTTTCCAGAGGGAAGTGGGTGGAGAGTGGGAGTAGGGTAAAGGGGGCCAAATATTTGGTGACAGAAGATCATTTGACTCTGGGTGATGGGCACATAATGCAATATACAGACCATGTATGACAGCAATGTACACTTGAAACCTATATGATCCTATTAGCCAATGTCACCCCAACAAATTTAATTTTTTTAAAAAGTATGTATCATGGAAAGCATTTCTAGTGCAAGTATAAATTGGCATTTTAGGTCCATTCATGTGATTTAATGTTATAAGTCAAGATAGTGTTACATACTCCATGCATGAACTGCAAGGGTGAATGGGTAATGTAGGTAGGCATGCCATCAGTCATGGGATAGTTTCTGCATTGTTAAAGGGCCATGTATCTTTCCTCTTCCTTTTGCTCTCATTTGAAGGTAGGCCATCTCGCTTGCCTTCCACAACCAGGTTGATGACTTTCAAGTCTATCTCTCCAGAATCCACTTTGCTCTTGAACTTTATACTTGCAAAACCAATTCAACGTTGGACACCTCTATTTCCAGAAGGACCCAACTTTGCCTGTCTTAAAAGTAGCTTACCATCATCTCCCAAAACCTCTTCTTTTTTTCTAAGAAAGTATTCAAATGTTCATTGAATTATTGAGGGAGGTAGAGATTCGTTCTTCATTTTCCTCATTTTTACCTCCACAAATTAAGATGATCATTCATGTACATTCATGTTTGTACTTGTTTGTACCAACAAGTACATGTTGGTACCATTCATGTACATGTTTGTACCACTTCCCTCCCCCCCCAAAAAATAGAAGTGAATTTTTTAAAATTTGCACTATACTACAATGAAAACTGTCAAAGAAATCATGGGAATGGCCAAATAATTAGAAAAATTGAATGAAGCCAGAGGAAGACTGATTCCCAGCACTGTGTCGCAGGAAGTTGGGACACAAATTAGGTTCTGAGTTTTCCAAAGGCTAGAGCAAAGTAGGAAACACTGATCAAGGAGTGTGATTCACAGTGTCTGTCAGATTAAAGGAAATATATTATTTCCAGCTGTTCAAGAGGGACATGATTTTATTATGTAACAAAAGCTACGCCAGCAAATGAGGGCAGTGTGGACTTTCATACAAGATGACTTAGGCCAGATGAAACCTCCTTGGTTTCCTATCTTGTCTATTTTATAATTAGTGTTTGACAATGGACTTAGGTAACTGCCTTGGTGAATACTTAAACTTTCATTGAGGACACTCTGGAAAAGAGTGGAAGTGGGCAAAGAATTACCTAACGTCCATAGTCTTTTCTATTTCTCTAAGTATGTGAACGTAGTGAGCCTCCCAAAACACAACGTTGGTCCAGTATAAAGCATATTTAATGGAAGCAGGGTCTTTCATGGTCTGGCTTCAATTCCATCTCTTGCCATGTGGTCTCGAAACCAATAAGATTGCATTTACTGTCCTTCAAGCACACAGCACCCCACCCCTCACGCCTTCCCTTGTGCTGCATCTCCTGCAAATAGACACTTACCCCCAGTTCTCCTCTGCTTCATATCCTGTCCATCCTGTACAACCCCAGACTCATTTCCAGACTTTGCCCTGACTCCAGAATTACCAGTTATCCAGAGTGTACCAAGATGTTGCATTAAGTGGCTGCTACCACATAAAACAAGCGAATGTTTATTGAGCACTTACTATGTGGATAAAGCAAGCACTGAGCTAAATGCTTTACTATGTATCATTTTTTATTCTTTGATCAGTGTTCTGTTGCTGAACAACCAGTAACAACACTGGGAGACCTTAAACAGCAAGCACTTGTTCTCTCAGTTTCTGTGGACCAGGAGAGTGGGTGTGGCTAAGCAGGAGGCCCCTGGGTCACGGCCTCTCAGGAGGTTGTCCTCACGCTGCTGGATGGGACTGTGGAGTCATCTGAAGGCTGGAAATTTGGTAATTTGTAAATGGGGAGTCATTTTACTAGGTTTTTTTTATTGTGTGTGTATGTTTGACATTCTTCATGATGAAAGGTAAAATGAAATCTGAAGAACCCTGGCTGGTTTGGCTCAGTGGTTAGAGCATCAGCCCACAGACCACTGAGTCGCGGGTTCGATTCTGGTCAAGGGCACGTACCTTGGTTGCGGTTTGTCCCCGGCCCTGTTCAGGTCGTGTGGGAGGCAACCAATCGATGTGGCTCTATCACATCGATGTTTCTCTCTGTCTCTCTCTCTCTCCCTCCCTCCCACTCTGTCTGATATAAATAGAAAAGTATCCTCAGGTGAGGAATAAAAAAAAAACGATTTAAAAAATATCTTCAGATACTTAAAGTATCTAAGTCATGTTAGGAGGGAAGGAAAAAATACAGGGACACTACTTCAGCGAATCCCTATGACACCTCTTTGAAGGAGGTTTTGATGTCCCAGTTTACAGACGAGGAAACTGAAGCTCATTGAGATTTTTAGATTCTGGAACTGGGATTCATAGCCATGTCTGTTTCCCTCCAAGACCAACATTTCCCTCAGTATACCACACGAACATAGACAAATGTTATCTCTGCATCTAAGATGACTCGGTTGCACTGGATTCTGGGAATGCATGAGGTTACAGTCACTCCCACCCTACAATGACGCTCAGCCTTCATCATGCCCGCCTCAAGGCTCCTGGAGTCACCTGGGTGTCTCACCTGCTCAGAGCACATAATGGGCACCAAGTGCTGGGCCTTAATACCATCTCATCTTCACAATACTCCTAGTAGGTGGGATGGTCACCCCCCTTTTCCAGAAGGGAAAAGAGACTCTGAGAGACGAAGCCACATCTCCAGTCACAAAGCTAGAAGAGATGGAGGAGTTCCGATCTGAACCCGGGGCTGTCGGACCACAAATGATCGTTCTTTCTCTTAGCAGAAGTGCGATAATACAACAGTGATCCTATGAGCAGGAAAAAAATCTAGAATGATCTCACTTATATATGGAATCTAAAGATCAAAATAAAAGAGCAAACAAAATAGAAACAGACTCATAGATACAGAGAACAGACTGCTGGGTGCCAGAGGGGGGATTAGGGGACTGGGTGAAAAAGGTGAAGGCTACACATTGGTAGTTACAAAACACACCGAGGGAGGTAAAGCACAGCCTGGGAATATAGTCAATAATATTGTAATAACTATGGATGGTGCCAGGTGGGTACTGGAAATGTCAGGGGGAACACTGTGTAAAGTGTGTGATTATCTAAACACTATGCTGTACACCTGAAACTAATACAAAGTAATATTGAACGTAAACAGTAATTGAAAAACATGTTTTAAATCTGGACTAGCAGTTCAGTAGCCTGAGTTGTGATCCCCTTTTCTTGCTGATTTCCAATGAGATCTTTCTCAGACTGCTTTCCAATCTGGCCGTAGTCTTCACATCTATCAAAGTGGTCTGGTCTCAATATCCCTTAGGGTGGGGTTTTCAGAGCAAAGGTCAGACCCATTAGCAAGCATTTAATCAAATCAACAGGGTTACCACAGGCATTTAAAAAAACAAAAAACAAAAAAAACAGAGACAAAAGAAAAGCAAAAAACATCAGAGTAAAGATGAGCATTGTGTCATGACAGACACACACACATATACATAGGCGTGTGTGTGTGTGTGTGTGTGTGTGTGTGTGTGTGTGTGTGTGTGTGTGTTGGGTCCTGATAGATCAGTTTGTCACTGTGCGGTGCTGTCTAGAGCTTGAGAGCTGCTGCTCTGAGCACCATTCAGACTCGGATCTCAGGCTGCATTTGGTCTGACAATTCGCCAATGCAAACCCAATCGTTTCCTACAGACGCTGTAGACCGACAGAAAGAAGGGAACTTGAGACTCAGACAGACTTGGATTTGACCTCTAGTTCTGACTTGATGCCCTTGGGCAAGTCATTTCACCTCTTCAGGCTGCAGTTTCATCGCCTGTAAAATTCAAGTAATAACGCCCATCTTATAGGACAGTAATGAGGCTTGGACAAGAAAGTAGAAACACTTAGTACATAGTAACACTCAAAACATATTACTTATAATCATTATTGTTCATTTTAATATTTTCATGATGAACACTATCATTATTTTTAAATTACATTGAAATTACTTGTTCACATGTGTCTTTGTCATGTTTCCAAAACACATTTTATTGAAAGCAAATTGATGATGTTGACAGCACCTTCAAAGTCAGAACTCGGACTGGAAGATACAAAGACAATGCCACACAGCCCCAAGCCATCTGCAATGAAAGGACTTGCTTTGGGTTAAGGAGTCCCGCACTCAGAAGGGCTCCAGGCTGAGTTTAATGCCCTGTTGGCACCACCTTGAAATGATGAATAATCTCTGTCTTTGAACATTTGTTTTATAAAGTCTGATGAACAGGGGAATAGGTAGGTAAGCCAAAGAGACATGGGCAACGCATGTGTCCGCTGTGCCTCGACACCCAACCATGTACAGTGTCGGCCACGCCCATGAGCACAGAATTCCCGTGGACCCACCCTGGGTGGGAGCTCCGCGAGGCTCCAACCAAGTGCCAGTTCAGTGGATCACTTCTGCGACCGAGTACGCCGAGGGGAGGGGGCGCTGACCCTGCTAAGGGGTCACGCTTTTCATTGGAGCCAGAAGGTGTTCCGAGCGACCGGGCAGCCCTGCCATATGTTTTAGCTAACCATGTTAACCAGTGCGTCCAGCTTCCTTTCAGTCTGGCCTCACTCCCCAGTGAGCCAGAGGCAGAGAATGCCGGCAGAATGTGCACGCATCAAAAAGTGAATTAGAAACAGTTGAGCTGGTTTTGGGCAGCATTTACACTGCTCTGATAAGAATGAAGGCGTGTGTGTGTCGAAACGACAGAACACATATCCAGCATGGTGTCTTGGCGATTCCTCGTCGGAGTTTGTCCACAGAACTCAGCAAATAATTGCGAATGCAGTCCCTTCCAGGGAAGCGGAGCAGGATTTTGCTAAGACCCTCTTCCTTCTTCCTCCTCCCCACCCCTCTCTAACTACCTTCTGTCTCAACAGCTGGCTGATGGCTTTTTTGCACAATCTAATCGGTGACAGGCGCCCAGGCCAACTTCTCCAGATAGTGACAGATTAATAACTGTGTTGATTTGGGGGCCAGTATTTGGTAAAAGGCAGCAGGGCTGATATTTCTCTATTGCTATGCATTCTAGAATGCTTAGGTTCTTTATTTACTTGCCTGCTGGTAAATTCTTACATCCTGGTTCTGCCAAATAGTGCTCTCCCTTAGGTGAAAGCCTTATTTCTGAAATACAACTTTTGAACTTTGGACTGCAATAAAATCACTCTGGGTCTTATGAGTTGATTCTTCTTTGTAAAATTACCATGCTTCCCTCCCAAGGACATAATTATAGCAAAGTCATTTTATATCATGTTATGGCCAGTGTGCAAAATCCCCACGGGCTGATGACCCAGAGCCTGGAGAAGAACAAACCTAACTCTGAAAGCAGCCGTTTCAAACTCACGGCTGCACGGCAGAAGGAACTGGGGAGCTTTACGAAGTAGGAGCGCCTGGGTCTCACCCTCCTCGATTCTGAACCGGTGGGTCTCGGGTACGTCCTGGGCACTGAGAGTGGAGGTGATTCTGCCTGCAGCCCCAGTTCGGGAGGTGCTGACAGCCACTGCTCTAAGATCTCGCGTGTTTCCATTTGGAGTTAAAAATCCACGCAGCCAGCTGGGTCAGAACATCCGCCTTTGGATCTGCAGGAGGCCCCGGTGTCTGACAGGCCTAGAGCTGGGCCCTTTGGGAATAACAAAGATGACAAAGATAACCCCCAGCCCAGAGGAGTTACAAGACGGAGGGCAAGTGAGAACGTCAGCAGACTAATCTGAGAGGAAGGAGAGCGTTAGGAGACAATTGGAGCAGAGAGGTCGCCCGGAGCCAGTGCGATGCTGTACATGTGTGTTGCCTCCAGAAGGGCACTTCCAGGACACTGCTGATGGGACAGGAAAAGCAAAAAAGATTACACAGCAGGGAGCACGCAGGACAGGGACAATGTCTTGTTTGACTTTGTGTCCAACTGACCACGCCATGCTGGCACAGAGTAGGGGTGATCAACAAATGTTTGAAGAACAAATGAAGGGCCTGATGTGTGCATAAGATACTCAAAGGACCCAAACCAGAACGGTTGGAAAGCTATGTCTGAACCACGTAGACCTGGAAAGTTCTTGAGCTGGGCAGTTCCATCACCTGAGCTGTTCAGCAGTAAATACAGCTGGCAATAGATGCATGTGGTTCTTCTTGGGTTGGAGAATAAACCTGGAGGTGATGTAGGAAGCAAGAGCCCAAAGGGGACTGATATGGACCTGAACTAGGCCAGGGGAAGTGGGGATGAAGTGGAAAGTCATGCTAAGAGACTGTTCACTGATGAGCTTAGGAAAGAAGCCTTACCTGAGGACATCTCACCCATATCCTCTCCTACCCTGAGAGTCCGTTGTCACCTAATCTGACTCTCTTTAGGCAAGATGCAGGCAGAGATGCATCTGCTCCCTGGTCCTTCCCAATCAGCCCTCTCTGCATTCCCAGAGCCCGCCTACAGTAGTATTGTAGGTGCCATTTATTGAATACCTACTATGTGCCAAGCTAGAGTAGATACATTGGGATGTCCGCCCAACTTTAACAATGCACCCACAGCCCCAGCTGAGGTGAGCAATAGAAGAGAGGCGTGGAGTTTGAATCCTACCCCTTGATCCCTTGAGCAGGTGACTTAGCCTTGCAGTGCCTTTATCACCTGTAAGACCTGAATAAAATAGTGTCTGCCTCGTAGGGCTCTGGTGAGAGCTGACTGAGGGAGCACATGGGAGCCTGTGCGACACTGCCCAGCCCAAAGCAAGGCCATGTCAGCATGGCCCCCTCTGTTCCACTCTTCCCCTCGCAGACAGCCAAGAGCACCCTGACTCCCCCGTAAAGAGACAGCTACGCACACCCTCCTTCGGGCCTTCTCACCTTGACTCTGAGAAACACGGGCTTTTCTGAGGTGGGAGTCTCAGCGCAGAGTCGGGGCAGAGAGGGCTGAAGAGGTTCTTCTTTCCCAGACTCTGCAGGCCGAAAGAGCCCTTCGAGGTCCACTTTGTGGACCGGGGCGCCAGGCCCAGAGAGGAGCAGCCATCTGCTCAGAACTGCCAGCACCTTTGAGGGCTCAGAGAGATTCCATCCACCAAGTAAGAGGAAAGGCCAGGCTGCCAGGGTGTGGTGAGCCCAGTCCTGCTCCCCGCCCCCCAGCCCAGCAACCCCACGGAGCAGGGTTGTCCTGAAGAACAGATCCAAGTGCTAACCCAGGAGGCTGTTACAGTTCCTTCTAGCTTGAGGGACACAGTTGCCAGAAAACTCTCTTCCCGGGAGATGTTTTATACAACTGACTCAGTGGGTTTGACCACCTCCTGTGAGCACTCAAATCCAAATCCATCTCGTCTTTTCCCCCATACAGAATAACCGTCTCCACTGATAAAGACTAGACAGAAAATGTTTGACTCAATTTCTTAACAGAAATGCACTTTTTTAAGAGAGCTACTCAGTCGTTGAATGTCAATACATACGAAACAGGGAAAGAATGAGGAGGGGATCAGAAGTAGCAATTGCTCTTTCCCCAGAAAATTAGATTAACCCCCAAAATCCCTAAGAATGTCCAAACTGTCTACGACGGTTCATTTTATGTGTCAACATCACTGGACCATGAGATCATGAGATGCCCAGACACTGGGTGAAATGTTCTTCTTGGTGTGTCTGTGAGAGTGTTTCTGCATGAGATTAACATTTGAATTGGCAGACTGAGGAAAGCAGATTGCCCTCCCTAATGTGGTGAGCCTCGTCCAGTCTGTTGAAGGCCCGAAGAGTACCATGCACTGAATAGAATAGAATAGAATTCACACTCTGCCCTACTGTCTTTGAGCTGAGACATTGGTCTCCTCCTGCCTTTGGATCATTGACCCCCTTGGTTCTCAGGCCTTCAGACTCGGACTACAACTTACACCATCATCTCTGGGTCTCCAGCTTACCAACTACAGCTCTTGGGACTTCTTAGCTTCATGATCACATGAGCCAATTTTTTATTTTATGTAGTAAAATTAATTTATATATAATTTCAATTATATATATATATTAATTAATATGACTGCTTGCACTGCCACAGCAAAATACCATAGACAGGGTGGTTTGAACAACAGAAGGTTATTCCTTACAGTTCTGGAAGCTGGGAAATCCAAGATCGGGGTGCCTGCCGATTTGGTTCCTGGTGAGGGCTCTCTTCTTGGCTTCCTGCCATCTTGCTGTGTCCTCACATGGCAGGGAGAGAGAGTGAGCAAGCTCTCTGAGGTCACTTCTCATAAGGGCACTAGCCCCATTATTAGGGTCCCATTCTCATGACCTCACCTAATCCTAATGACCTCCCAGAGGCCCCATTGCCAAATAGCATCACATTGAGGGTCAGGGCTTCAGCACATGAATTTTGGAGGACACAAAGACTCAGTGGATGACAGTATGTCACAGAGGCTTGGAGAAGGCAGGTGATTTGCCAAGTCACCAAACTTGTAAGTTTAAGAGTCAGAACCTAGCCGACCTCTCTCCCGCAACCACCGTTCTTTGTACTATAATTATTTTTAGCTAGTTATTCTTACCTAGCCAGGACCTCATCTTTAGAAACGACCAGTAAAGATATGAAAAATTGCTCCAACTTTCCAGTTATCTGGGAGTACTAATTAAAATGACAGCAAGATTTCATTTTTCACTCATCAGATTGGCAAAAATTAAAGACTAATAACATCTAGTGTGCGTGAGGGAGGGGGAGAGGCGTGCTCTTAACTACAGCTTGCAGGAACACACATCAGTGGACGGTTCTGAGGGCAATTTGGCAGTATCTATAAAAACTTTAAATGTGCATTCTCTTTGATCAAGCAATTTAGGTTCTTGATACCCACCCCAGGGAAATACTTTCACATGGGTACAAAGAGGTGTACACTGCATTTTCTGGTAGCGATGAAACATGGGAAGCACCATATTTCCCATCAGTAGGGAAAGGTTGAAAGAGCCATGTGACTCCAAACTATGACATCTGTGAAACTTTTCCAAAGAATGTGGCTGATTTGTATATTCTGACATAGAATATTTTATTCAGTAAAACAAGAAAACTGTAGAGTGTCTATAGCATAATTCTGTTTATGAAATCCCCCAAAAGCACCATAATGTCTACATTATATGTCTAGATGTATATAATATCATTTTTTTAAAATCACAAGGATACATACGCAAAAGGGAAAAGAGAGCTTTTGTTCCAACAATGTGTCGACTGAGATTTCACAGTTAGAATACATTCATGTTATTGTTTGTATAAGCGTAACAAATAAACACATAGATAAAAGTATGGAAGAGAAGGTGATCTCCTCCACGGTATTTTCTTTTTTCTTCCTCTACGAAGAACCTCGTGGGGTAGACAGGATCGGATTATTGCCTCAACAGTCTAAATGAGAAACCAGACTCTGAGAGAGGGAACTTGTCTGGGTAACAGGAGAGGTTAGTGACAGTCAGGACTAGAATCGAGGTCTCTTGACTCCAGTTCCAGTGCTCTGTGGACTGTCCCCCTGCTTCCTTCAGCACCCCGGTCTTCATGCCATCCTGACCATGGTCTAAGAAAACCATCAACCCATTCTTTCAAAAGCACCCCCAACCCTTAAAGAGTTGTGAGGTGTCACCTATTTTCTGCTCCCTCTCCTGTTTTTAGAGCACCGCCGGGACTGGGGGCTGGCATCCCCCAAACCTATACTGGGTCCAGCCGTGAAGCGCTAGTCTGATCTTCCGTCCGATTTCCATCCAAATAAATCTCATTTTGCTGATGTCTGTAAAGTCTGACTTTATAGCAGAGTGCTCTCCTGGAACTCTGTCTTTAATAAAAGGGGAAAGAAGTGAAACTACTAATTTAGTTTCTTTAAAAGGCATGTATTTTCATGCACATTAAGTCCGTCTGTTGGTGAAATGGATGCCTTTGCACAGCGTATAATTTGATAAAACCCAAAAGAACTCAGAGCGCCCAGCTTGAAGCAGAAATAGAGAAAGTGGCTGGGAACCTGACGAAAGTGGAGAAATCCCACCAAACACTATTTTTAGAACTAAAAACTGATTTTTTTTTTAAATGCCCATTATGGAGACAGATTAGTGTTCTTAGTATAAGAGCCCCTCAGCACATTTGAACTGCGCTGGGGACCAAGATCAAAGGGCCCACTGTCTCTGCGGCTCATTGATTGGGGATATCTTTTTCTCAGCTCTGTGCAGTGTCTGAGCACCTCACTTCTGTCTCCACACGGTCCAGCGGCTCCCCACCAGCTGCAGAGAGTGTATGGACTGCCAGTCAGGCTCCACTGACCAGCGCAAAGTATTTAGAAAGTGGAAATGTTGACAACTTTGGCATTTCACACTAAAAATCAGAAATTTCACACACAAAAATCAGAAGTCAGTATTCTGATTTCTCCTGAAACATCAGAAGATCTGATCATGTTGGGTCCCAATTCCTGCGCCGCATCCACAGCTGATACCGTCGTGAAGGCGTAATACAGACATTTTGTGCCTCTGGGTTTGCCACAATCCCCACCTGTACCTATCTGGCCCCTGTGGACACTTGAACTTGCAACATCTGGTCTTGGGGATTAAAATCTAAACTTTTCAGAAGGACATTCAAGGTCCTTCACTATTGGCTTGTGGCCAGCCTCTCCGTCCTCATCCTTTCCCAGTTCTTTACCCATGTACTTAGTAAACGTTTGTTGATTGCTAGCACATACCAGGCTGTGTGCTAGGTGAGTGCAAAGATGAATAAAATGCATATACCAGTCAGGGCCCCAGTAGATGGCATGCACAAACTAGGACAAGTCAAGCAGTCTATAGGGGTCTTCTTTCTGGGCAGAGAAAGGGCAGAATGGATCCAAGCTGCAAATAGAAGACACTGAGCCAACCCTACTCTGTCCTTCGAGGAACTCACAGTTCAGAGAGGAGAAAGGCAAGGGCAACAGGCAATGCCAGTGCTGTGGGGGCAGTTCTGTGTCAGTGAGAATCATGGCGGGCTACTGGAGCTCAGAGGAGACCATCTACCCAGACAGGCAGTCGAGAATCCTCCCGGGAAACGCTGAGCTCAAAGTTGAATACAAATGACTAAAGAACAAGGAGTTATCCAGACTGCGGTGAGAAGGGAGAGGTGGGATGTCCTAGGAGAGGGCGCATCCCATTGCTCGATGCATGGACACCATACGTTCAGCTCCCTGGGCCACTCAAGGGTTCCTAGACCTCTCTTGTTCTTTTGCAACTATGTGTCTGTGCATCGACCCTTCCTTGGCTGGGGGAGCCCCACCCACCATCCTTTTGGGGGAAGTTATCTCATCCTCATCCTCTCCAAGCAAATCTACTTCTGTATGTACCCAATAGAAAGGTGAACATACAGTCACCAAAAGACACACCTTGGAATGTTCACAACAACAAATGCTCACAAAAGCATCGTGCATGGTAACCTTCTGTGTATCAACAGAGAAGGGGTCAGTGAATTAGATGTAGCCACAGCTACCCAGAGTGAGAATGTGTGATCTACAATTATGTATGAAAATGTGAAGAATATCACAAATATAATGTTGAGTGAAAGAGACCACACACAAAAGAGGAGCTCCCATAAGATTCCATTGATAAGTTCAAAATCAGGCAAAATCAATCTATGGTGTTAGATAGAATTCGGGGTAGTAGCTACCCCTTGGGGGAGTGGTAGTTACTACAAAATAGCACGAGATGGGTGGGGGTGGGCGGATTCTGTGTTGCTAGTGATGTCCTGTTTCACCAGCTGGGTGCTGGCTGCAGGGTTCACAAAAATTCATGGAGTTGTACACTTATATGCTTTATGTTATACTGTAAGTCACCTTCTCTGGCCAGCCTCCCAGGTTATTGAATAACAAGGGCTTCACGTCCAAAGAGCTCAGAAAACCCTTCCGTAACACTCACCCATGATGTCTGAAAACCACTGAGGAACGAGCCCCAGACCTGCCTCAGTTTCCCTGGTGATCCTTGACAAATCCTGTCCACTCTCTCAGCTCCATCCACTGCTTTCCCATGGGGCAGGGGAGCAGACGGGCGTCTAGTTCCTCCCAGTGATCAGAGGTTGTACAGGCATCAGAGACCCACGGGTCATCAAGCACTCTCTGAGCTTCCTTGCCCATGCTGGGCAGCCTCTGCTCTGAAACGGCTGCCAGTCTCAGCGGAGCGACCTCCAAGTTCCTCATCAGGGGGGACCCCGCCACTAGTTTTCTCCCATGAGCTTCACGTAATGAGAGAGGATGCAAATTTTTTTTTTAAAAAAAGATGTTTATTGTGTAATGATCCATTTGTTTTAGTCAAGATGTTTATATACAGCTGCCAACCTGACCTGGCAACCAGCATGAGATTATGATATCTCCCCAACGGCTTATGTAATTCCTGCCCAAGGCAGAGTAACACGATCGTTCAGTTCTCCCGGGGAATACTCACAGCAGGGGCTCAGAGGAGGATTTCCATTATTAATTGTCCGAAGTAGAAATTCACGCAGGAGCCCTGATTTCCTTTCCTCAAACCGCTCAGGATGGCACCCCTAGCTCAGGGCCACCGCGTTAGTGCCTCATCCAGCACACTGAAGAGACGGTGGGTTTCGCCTTCAGATATGTCTTGGTGCTGCTTTCCTGACTGCTCGTCAATGACGATCTCAGAACGACATGGCCTCTGCGATGTGAATAAGCCAAGTGAACTGAAGCCCAATGCCGGCCGCCGTGTGCACTGTGCCTCTCACAGGTGCTGCTACTCCGTGGGCACCTCCTACCGGTTCCTGCCGGCTGTGGAGTCAGACAGCGTGAGTTCGAATCCCACCTCTGATCCTTATTGGTCCAGTGACCTTGAGTGATCAGGTACTTAACCTCTGAGTCTCCCTTTCCTTATCTAAAGAATGGGAGTCTTAGCATAGTTAGGCATTGAGTTACTTGGGGTGGGGGGAGTAAAATGTGTTTAATCCACAGAAGCTCATGGCCCAGGGCTTGGCACAGAGGAATCGCTCAAAGCTATTCATAGTAATTCCACATTCTTCACAACAGGCCTTTCGGGAAAGCGTCGTTATCCCCATTTTGTTCAAGAAAAACTGAGGCTCAGAGACTTGCCCAAGACCACACGGTGACTAAGTGACAGACCCAGGATTTTTAACCCTGCGTGTGCTGGACGCCAAATCCCGACCTCTTTCCACCAGCCAGAACCTCAGCCTCCACTGCTGTGGCTGAAAGGCTCACTAGTTGCTTCTGTTTGTTCCCTTATAACCATAGATTGTTTTTATTATTTAATTTAATTATATAAAAGAAAGCAATAAAATTATTAGGTAAGCCTTTTGTCCTTGTCATAAAAACTCAGTTTTCCCCAGCTTCGTGTTTGTATGGACCCATTCAAGGTTGTCAGCCCTAATGTTGAGACTGTCGGCAATCTTGTTTCAGGCATCAGCAAAGGCTCAAAGAACCCTGGCCAAGCTGTGTGACCTTGGACACCTCTGCTGCCGCTCACGTGGGCCTCAGTTTCCCCTTTTGTAGAACAGGGGAGTGGGTGGAGCTCCCCCAGTCCCTGCAGCCTTGACTTGGAAGCCTCTCTCCTGACATCATCCCGGGGCTTTTTACACACGTGAGCAGCTGGGCTTCAAACATTCGGTTCCTGCCCTGTCTTCCTGAGCGATGTCAGAGAGGGGAAGGGAAAAAAAAAAAAAGAAAGAAAAAGAAAACCAACATCTGTTTCCACACCAGGGCTGGGAACTCATTCCTGAAACATTTTTCATACTTGACCAGAAGGGCATTTCGTCACGAGTAACAGGATCCGTCCTTTGCTCCCTGGCGTCCTCTGCGCTCTGCTGATAAGACAGTAACGAATGTGCTGATGTGCGCTTCCAGGAACCGCAGCTTCTCCCTGGCAGGTGTCAGAGCCCAGTGCCCACGAGGGCTTCCCAGGCGAGCCCGCCAAGTCCCTGTCCTTGGGGCTCTCTTCCCACCAGCACCTCCCTCAGGCTCCTGCAGGCAGAGACTGGTCACTGGTACAGCCCCAATCAAACATTCTCCCTGACTTCCAGGTCCCTGGCCCGCTTGAGGGAGAAGGACCACCACCCCGCCCCCTGCTGTTTCTGAATCTCCCAGGCGTAGGAAGAGCTGAGCACACCTTCGTCCCACCAGTGTCTCCGGGCGGCTCTGCCACTCACTCCTAGCATGACTTTGAGCAGGTCTCTCGCTTCTCTGGACCTCCATCCATAATAGCCAAGATTTACGGACACTCCGTCTGTACCAGGCATTGTTCTAGTTACTTTTTATAGGAATCAACTCCTATCTAAACCATTCAACAACCTTCCATCTTGTGTGATTAGTTTTCTTGTTACTCTATTTTACAGATGAGGAAACTAAGCCACCAAGAGGTTATATGGTTCACCTACTAACAGACATATTCAGAATTCGAACCCAGACCCTCAGGCTCCAGGAGGGCTCACGGTTACCAGCAGTCCTCAAACGCCGTGGTCTCAGAACTCCTTCACAGTCCTCAGAATGACTGAGGATCCCGAAAGCCTTTGTCTCCGTGGTTCATATCCATCACCATAACTGGAAATCGAACCTGAGAAATGTCTGAAGCTCGTGAGCACCCCCCACACGCTCCATCAGTGGTCAGAGCAATGGCATCGTCGTCACACACCGAGGAGCCTCCAGAAAACGCTCCTGGTTGCCCATGAGAGAATGGCAGTGACAAAAGCAAATGACATCTTAGTGTTATTACACAAACAGTTTTAACCTCATGGACCCCCGAAGGGCTGTGCGGGACTCCGAGGGGTCCCCAGACCACACTTTGAAAACTCATGCACTGTCCTGCCTCCACGACCTTGCTACAGAGATCTGCCGTCCCCTCCCCCGGGGTACGGATGCCGTGAGTCAGTCCTCCCCAGCACCGAGGCTGTGTGCGCCCCGTGCCAGGTGCTGGGACACGGCCGGGAGGAGCAAGCACACCTGCCCTGTGGAGCGTCCAGCCCAGTGGAGGAGACAGACATTAAGAAGAAAAAAAGTTCCTTCCAATAAGTAATTTGCAATTATGAAAATTATTAGAAAAGAAAAACACGGGACACAACAAGACCATAAATCAGAGGCACAACGTCGTCTGGGGGTCAGCGAAGTTTTTCCTGAGGACTTGGAAAACTGACTCTGCTTTGCAAAAAGGAACTATTGGTCTGTTCCCAAAAGCACCCATTAAACCTATTTAGTCCACCCCTGGGCTCCTAGCTAGCTGAGCTCAGAAGCCCTTCCCTCCCAGCGTTCGGTCCCAGCACAACTGTTCCAGCTGTGGCCAGGAGGAGAGGAGGCAGCTCGGGGAGGGAAAGAGCGCTGCGTGTCGAGCTCCATGCTTAAATATAGGCCGTTTCAAAGAAAGTCTGTAATTCAAAATAGCCTTTGAAGGATGCGTGCTAGGTTTTTGCTTTTTTTTTTTTTGGTCCTTTTTCTAAACACTGAGCCACAAATGCAAAAAAGCAGCTGTAATTTCTTCAGGACAAAAGTCTTGGTGGTTCAGAACTCATCTTTGCTCCTCTTGTTTACCTTTTAAAACCAAGCCTCCTTACAAGGTCCCCTGGAGTGTTTGGTCGAAGGCACATCGGGCCCGGGAATCAGGCCCTGGGTCCCAGCCCAGTTCAACCACGGAGTCGAGCTTCTTCTCTTGTTTGAGACACAGTTTTCATATCTCTGAAATGGGTGGGGAGGTGGGGAGAATCTTTGATGACATCAATATTTCTGAAAGCCTGGGCACCACACAGTGCAAGGAACCTATGGGGGATGATTTCAGGAGTCACAAACTTAAGAGAAAATAACTTGGTAAAAAGGGCGATCACTTTTCAATTCTCCTTTCATCCTTGGATTCCAGGTCCCAAAGAAATTCCCACGCTGGGGCCTGTGTGTCCTGTCCTCGGTAACCAAGAACGTGTGTTAGGACTGGCCTTCAGCAAGCAAGAAGAGCTAGAATTGAATTTCCTTCTTTTGTTATCCTTGTGTATGTGCCTTGGTTAACTTCTGCTTTAGCCAGTAACTCTATTTCTGTTTTCTTTTATCGTAATGATATAAAGTTTCTTTTGTAATTAAATTCATTGCAGTTTTTAAAAGTGAGTTGTTAAAAAAAAAAAAAAATGTAGCAGATGTTGCAGGAAGTGCAAAGCTACGGCAGCAACTGGCCATGTCTCCAAGTTAAGAACGCTGTGTGCTGACGTCTGAACTTACTTCCCTCCCTGGTCTAGGCACAGCCGTTGGCTGAGGATGGCTGTCACGGGATGTTCTCATTGTCCTCCATTCCCCTGAAGTTGTGCTCAGCAGGCTCTGGACCAGGGGTAGAGAGGTCCAGGCTGCTTGGGAATTTTGTCCGGCCACAGAGAGAAGAACAGCAGGTCCCCCCTGCAGGAATATAAGCCTATATACAGCGGGGGAGACTCTGGTTGCGGGTTTAGCTGTGTTAGGAACAAACTACCATGATCATGAGTTCTGGATGGTGTAAGACTTGACAAGGTGATTCCTGGCATATGAGCTCAGGAGTCCTCCCCACACACCTCCAATCTAGGTATTATTTCTGATTTCATTTTAGGGGTGAGGAACGGGAAACTCAGAAGCTGAAATGACTTGAGAAGTCACACATCTAGAAAGAGATGGAATGAGGACTTCAAATCCTCATCTTTTCTCATCAAATTTCACGCTTGTTCAAGTACAAATGATGCTAAAGGTTTGGAAATAAATCAGAAAGATGAACCAGGTATTTTTATGGTAATAAATATCCCATTCTATGAATGCACTATCTAAATAGTCCCTTAATGTGGAACACGTATCTTGTATCCAGTAAATAAAAGATCTTGGTGCTAAACTTCTGCATGCGTCTATAATATGTTTATCAGATAATTTCTAAAATTTAACTGTTATGTCAAAAACTCTGTGTACATCTTTAAGACTCTTGACACGTATTGACCTGCATTGTCAAAATGCCCTTCAGAAAGGTTGCACCGATCAACTCATGTGGGCCCGGTGTGAAGGAGAGTGCCCAGTCTGTCCCGCTTACCCTAATGCTGAGTATTTTCATTAAGTTTCTTAAAATTAGAGAGAAATGGCCCTCCAGTGTTTTAATGAACATTTCTTTGACTATTAGTGAAGTTAAGCATCTTCCCATGTGCTCATTGACCAGTTAGATTTATCTTTGGAAACTTGAAGCTCAAGTTCATTGTTGACTTTTTAAATATTTTATACATGCAGCATTCGGGAGAAGGGAAACGGTCCCAGAAGCTGTCTGGGCCCCAGTTTTCCTAACTGTGCAATGGGTTTGGGAGGAAATGCTCTCCAGATCCCCTCAGCTCTAATCTTAACTGGGGGAGAGGCGGCATCCGTGCTGCTGGGAGCCTGGGGACATCTCCCAGACTGGGGTCTCAGCCCCCGGCCCCTTCCCACTCATCTCAGGAGAGATGGCCCAGGCTGCCAAAGGTGGGCCACCTCTGCCGACTCAGCACTGAACCCCGCTTCCCCCCAGGGACAGCCACCCAGGATCATTCGCTGCGGCAGTGACTGTCTTTTGCATCCATGTTAAACAAAATTATTTATAATTCAAGAAGGGTTTTGTTCTTGCTACTTCACGTTTCATTACTCCTCCCTCTCCTTGCCTCCCTGCCAACCCCACCAGCACCCTTATCCCTGGAAAACAGACACGCAGAAGGTGGACTTGCCATGGTACCTTAAACATCTCCATGACAACCAGAGGGGATGCTCCTGACATGTACACAAAAGAACGTATCCCCAGCTTAGAAGACGAAAACTACAAAGCCATAACAGAAACTTTACATCTGTCTTTACAAAACATAAATAAATACATGGAAAGGTTAATTCTTTACTCTAGACTTCCTTTAATGATGATTATTAAGTTAGAAAAAATTTATATTTTTATCTTGGGTGGGTGTCCGGTGAAGATGAATTTTGTTTAGTTGAAAATGCAGGAAGTTGAAATTCCTCCAAACCGCTCATTGCTTGAAAATGAATACGTAAGCCTAGACGGTAATGAGGAAAGTACTGGAAGTGCGTATCTTAATGCACCAGGGAGGCTCAGATGACATGTGTTATTTCACGTCTTCCAGAAAAAAAAAAGAGGAGTTGTACATTTTAACCTTGGCCTCCCTTTATGTCCCATGTCCCATCCTTTCAGGGGACTGACCCACCCATGCATCACACTCACGATGGTCAGTGAATGTGAACTGCAAACAGAGCTGGTCGTGGGGTCCTGGAGAACCCCATCTCCTAGATGCTCTCCACCTGCTCTCCCTCTTCCCGAACTCCTGGCCCCATCCACTGCTCTCCTCCCAGTGGCCACACCTCCCTGAATCCCTACTGGACCATCTTTAGCTTTGCCAAACCTTGTGTTCTAGTAGCTCTCGATGTCCTAGTTCTCCTAATTCCCACACCACCTCCCCCCAGTCCCACCCGAACTCTGAGTGAAGAAAGGTAGATGCCAGCCATTCCTCGTTTCATCTTTGGAGCAGGAGATGCCTGGCAGAGCGCAGTGTGGGCGCTTGGCTAAACCATCATCACACGTACACATTTGAACCAAATGCTTAGTTTGCCAATGTTTGGTCCGGTTGTCATTCTGGCCAGGAGCCATATCAAAGGGAACTAAGCGTGTCCTAGAGAGGAGAGACAGGCTGACGAACAAAGGGGTCCGGGTGCCTCTCTTAGCTCTCACCCCTAACCTTGCTTGAGCGGGGAGAGAAGGAGGAAGGGTAACATCTATTGAGCACCTCGTCTAGTATAACATACAAAGCATTGCTGAGTTCTCAGCCATAGAAGAGCTGTGTTATTTTCCCCCCTTTATAGGAGAGAAAGCTGGGCTCAGAGAGGTTAAGCGACTTACCCAAGGCCACCCAGACAAGGCTGCCCAGGAGCTGCATTCCATCTTTCCATGGATGAGAGGCCGTGTGGTCAGCACAGCTCACGTGGGAAGAAAGCTGCTTCCGCCAGGATGAGGGGCAGTTTCCACAGGATGGAGGTGGGCCGGGAGCCCAGCACCTCCTGGCCCACTGCCTCCCACTGTTCAACTGTTACTGTCACTCGCGCAGGGTCAGGGCTGGAGGGAAGACGCTGGAATTCTGTCTGTGTCTGTGTTGGCCTTGCCGCGAGAGATGACTGAGACACACGTGTGAACCCCAAGTTCATGCCATTTGGGCACCTCCCGGGGGTGAAGAGTTCAGCACCACGGTGGAAGCTATTGGGGGCCATCAGAGTCAGAGTCCCTCTAAGAAAATCCTCTCAACAACTGGCTGATGAAGACTCCGGTAGAACAAGAGCGGAGAGGGCAAAGGAACCCGACGACATTCTTTTAAAACCAAACTCCCCCCAGGTTTCCGATTCCAGCTCCACGGAAATCACCTTCTGTTATCTTGGGGGAGTGACCTTCTGTTTCTCGGGGGGCCTCGTCTGTAAAAGGTGTGAATACCCGTCGTGGAGCGTGGTGGACCACACAGCACCCAGCATACAGTAGGAGCTCAGTAAATGTAGCTCCCTTCTCTGTGGAAACAAGGCCTGACGGGAGAGAAGTCATGAAGCCTAAAGGAAGCGCTAGGGATGGGAAAGTTGGACCAAAAGGTCAGGGTGGGCAGAAGTCCTCTGAGCCCTGTAGCCATGACGACGGTGGGAAGGGGAAGCCGGCGAAGTGATGAGGAGGAGGAGGAGGCAGCAGGGACAAGGAGCACAGCCAATCTCAAGGCTCTGCACTCTTCCCTCAGAAGTGGCCTGGCTCCAGGTGACCTTTGTCACCTGTCGCACTCAGTGAGATGGAGGGTCACTCAGTCGGCAGGAGGGGAGTTGAGAATGAGAAGGGGGCGGGTGGGCGGCACATTAGCCCCAGGTCACAGCAGGTCAGCGGGAGGGCTCTGAAATCAGACAGCCTGGAGTCAAGTCTCTGCTCTCCTGTTTGCTAAGTTCTGACCTCTACGACCTCAGGCAAGTCAGCTCCCATCTCTGAGCCTCAGTTATCCCACCTCTAAAATCGGGATAAGGTCATCCGTCTCTCCAAATATCATTGAGATGATACATTGAATGAGAAAAGTACGTGAAGCGCTGAGTAGGGTGCCCTGTACTTCGAAAGCACTCAGTTCGAGGTGGCATTGTCGTCGTCATCATTATTATTATTATTATTATTATTATTATTATTATTATTATTATTTTATCTTCGGGATTATTACAGGGCCCCGGTAAGCAACTCTTTTCAAGCTGTCTGCAAAGTCTCAGAGAATCCTGCATTGTGGCCAGGTTAATGCTGCCGAACATCCAGGTCGGGGTGGACAGCATCACCCCCCAGGGTCCACTCTGAGCCTCAGTTTCCTCCTCTGTAATCTGGTGTCACTGGACACTGCCTGGGCAGCGGTGGGAAGTGGCCAGCACTGGGCTTGGCACAGAGGAGGGTTTGAGGAATGGGAGGTCCCTTTCTTTGCCTGCTCTCCCTGGGAAAGGGCGGAGAGCCAGGCGAAGGACCTGCGAGGCTTCTCTGGCGGCCTGACGGAGGGAGAGCCGAGCGGAGAGCAGGAGGGGGTGGTGAGGGACAAAGCTGGTCGGTTTATTTCCCCTCCACGATCCAGCAATCTGGAAGCAGACTCCCTGTCGGCCGTTCGTCCAGCCCACCGCAGCCCCTCCCGAACAATGGCAGGACACGGGCCTGTGCACCAGCCGTGGCCGACAGTCTCTGGGCCAGGCAGGGCTTGTCTCCGGTGCACAGACGGCCAGCAGCCTCAGCATCAAATGAGGGGACCCCTGGTACAGCCTGGAATTTTCACCTACTGCCTCCCAGGGAGGCCCAAGTACTAAGGCTGAGGAATTTGGGCGTCCTGGGAGAGCTGACGGAGACACAGGAAAGGGGCTTGGGGGTCCCTGGAACATGGGTTGGAGGGCCTTCACACTCACAGGTCTCCCTCCCTCTCACTCTGGGCTGGTGTCCAGACTCCCGGTGTCCCCTAGGAGAACTTTGCCACACTCTACGCTATTCCTGATGCCACTCTAATAAGCTGCCATTTTTTAGCCGAGTACCTATGGCATGCCAGGTCCAACATGAAGTACAGTCAGTCCTCATGGCTCCTGGATTCTGTATTTGCAAATTCACTGACTCGCTACAATTGATTTGTAACCCCCAAATCAACACTGCGGCTTTTTTTGTTTTTTTTTTCACTGTCACAGTCATTCACTGCCATGTGCAGAGAAGCGAAAAAATGTGTCCCAAATGCACAGGTTCCCAGCTGGGGCGGAGCACGGCGAGGCCTGGTCTCAGCGCGCAGGCCTCGGGGATGCCATGGTTTTCCCATCGGGGGGCTTTTCGTTGACAACGGTGCTCTTTAAGAGGCCCCAAGTGCAGTGCTGAAGTGCTGTCCGGTGTTCCTAAGGGCGAGAGGGCGGTGATGTCCTCACAGAGAAAATGCGGGTGTTAGATAAGCTCTGTGAAGGCGTGAGGGAAAGTGCTGCTGGCCTGAGTGCATGAATATTGATGAATGAGACGTACGCATTAAATAAGGGGTCTCTAACAGAAACGCACATAGAGCCATGCCTCCATGGGTTCGTGAACACACGGATGAGAGGCTCACAGTCCTAACCCTGTACCTCCCCTGGGAGCCGGGCTTAGTACTCGATCATTGTTTTCGGTGACTTGATAAGACAACCACTGCAAAAAGCGACAGTCAGTTGTATTTGTTCTTATGTGAGCTTGCAAAGAACCACAGAGGAGGTACATATTATTATCCCCTTTTTACAGATGTGGAGACCAACAGAGAAAAGTGGACTTTCCTGAGGTCACCTTGCTCAGATGTGGCTGAGCTGGGGTCACACCTGTCTGCCCCCGGTGCTTGCATCCTTCCCGCCCTGGGCTGCTGCAACTCACACCCACAGGGACAGAATGTGTGAGCAGGACCAGTCTGCTGAGCTATAGCCTGGTCCTCAATTTATGGGGAAACTGAGGCCTGAAGAGAGCAAGTTTCGGGCCCGAGGGCATACGAACTCACAGAGGGCCAGAGTAACATCTGCATTCTTAGTTCTTAACCAGTTCCTTGGCCTCTGCCAAGTTGTCTGGGCTCCTAAGATCTCATTTTGCAAGTTTCCCATAACCCTGTTTTGGGGAAAATATAGATTTTTTAAAAAGAAAACTAATATTTGTCAAGCACCTACCTCGTGCTAGGCATTTATTCTCACAGCCCTGAGAGGTCCAGAGTATTCCTCCTGGAATTGCCCGCTGGAAGCTTTGCCCACGCACCCTCAGCATTAACCGCTGCCCACAAAGGCTGCCTACGGTGACGGAGACACGTGACTTTCTTTTTTCCTGGGTATTAGAGTACACTGGGCCCATGTGCAAGGCAAGACAGAGGGGCAGAGAGTTAATGCCCCTGGAGCCACACCCAGACAATGATGGAGGGTGTTGTGGTTCAGTCGCCCAGCTTCCTCACTGCTTGGTAGGGATCGCCCCCAGTCAGGGTCCATACTGTCACCCAGGGCTCCCCAGCGGAACAGAGCTCCAGTCTCCCACGACGGTATCTGGCTTCATACAGTTTCCTTCCCCTCCTCTCAAGATCTCTTCCCCAACAGTGTTTCCTGGGATCTCCTCCCACTCTATAACAGCTTTCCACTCAAGGGAACCACGTGCCTGGAACGCGGAAGGCAGGCAGTGCAGACGGTGACACGGTTCCACACGGATCAACATGGACCACTTTGTCTTTCTCAACACAATGCCACCTCTGGGAGAGCAAGAACTAATACGCGCTGCATGGGCGACTTAGAACAAAGGAGACCAGGATGAAGAATTTACCACCGGAGAGTGACAGGCAGCAGCAGGTGACGGCTGTGTGCCGTGACCCCCAGCAGGTGCTCCAATCAGGTTCTGAGCAAAAGACGAAAAAGAAGGAAACAATGTTTTTATGCAGATCTACTCTGTGACGGTCATCCTGCTAAATGACTGACAGGACTTCCAGACGTCATTTCTTTTACTCCTCTCGGTATATCTAAGTAGATTATCACAGATGAGCCTCAGAAAGGTAAACGTAGGTGACATTGCACGGTGGCACCTTGATTTGGTATCAGGCTCACCCGACTCTGAGCTTTGCTCTTCCCTTCCCTGCCCCGCCCCTAAGACTCTGAAAAATTTACTCTCCCACGGCCGACATGCAATGGCGAGCTCTTGGGGCTGGGGTGCACGGCAGGACGGGACCGGCTCTCAAACCCCACTCTGTGGGCGGCTGCAGATGCTACCCGCTTATACAACGGATGTAGCTGTGGCTCTGTAACCCTTTGACGCTGACTGGACTCTCCTAGAAGCAGGTTCCTGTGCTGCTTCTTGCCGGAGGAACCCGTAGGAGGTATCTATTACTCTAATAAATTACCACAAAACCGGCAGCTTTAAACAAACACACACATTCACCTCACAGGTAAATGTGAGACTCAGCTCTGGTCAGGGTCTCACAGGCTGCAGTGAAGGTGCCGGCTGGGCTGTGTGCTCACCGAGAAGATCCGATGGAGAAGACTGTGTTTCCAAGCCCATTCAGGTTGCTGGCAGAATGCATTTCTGCAGCTGCATGGCTGAGGACCCCACTTGCAGTGGCTGAACAGCCAGTCCTGGAAGCCACCAGCTCCCCGCTGCCTGGCCCCCTCCAGGTGGCAATTTGCTTCCCCAAGGCCAGCAGGAGAATCTCTCCCTCCAGCCCACTGAGATGGAATCCTATAGAATGCACCGTAACTATGGGTGTGACATCCCATCACCTGATACACGATGGCTAAGTTCGTTATTTGTGTTACCATCATCCTTTGTATTATTATTTTTTATGATTGTTATAAACTCAGGATTCTGAAATGTAGTACTAAGATCCCATTTACTTTTAGCATAAAAGCCTTCCATTGTCCCAATGCCTGTAGAATGAAATCCAAGTTCCCAAGCCTGTCTTCCATGCCCCTGGGTTACCCTCCTGATTTCGCCTTTGCCCACTCCTGGCTGTTCCCTGATCGTGCCAACTCTCCATCTCCTCTCAGCACATGCAGCCCTTCCTGGGCACCAAAACTCTGGGCATGTGCCTCTGTCTCCAGCTGGTCACACTACATCATGTGATTTCATCAGACAGTGAGTTTGAGTTCACCTCTGAATTCCAGGGCTCGGTGCAGAGTAGCTGGATAAATCACGCTGAATGAATACATAATCACTATGCCTAACAGCAACTTTTCTTATATGGCCTGTGATTCAGTCTATTCAGCCGACGGAGGCCAGGCTGGAGTGAAGACACTGGAAAAAGGCAGCGAGAGGCAGCGGGATGGCCCTGCAGCGAGCAGTCAGAACTGGACGTCCTCTTCCCATAGACTGTCAGGCTCCAGAGCGCGGCTCCGCTGCAGCCTGGGCTCAGCACTTCCGTCTTCACTACTGCTATTCTCGGTGCTTCTCTTCCCCAAAGCCTGCTTCCATATTTTCAGGTCTTTGAATGTTGCAGCCAAACCACTGCTGTACTTCTGAAAGCAGAACCAAACACACCAGCGGCCACCGCTCCTCACTGACTTCCTGCTCCCGGCTCGGATCCCGGCCTGGCTCCCTCCCTCCGCTCTGCTCCTTTCCCGGGGGCAGGTCCCCTCCTGCGCGGGCCCTGCACACTGCCCCTCCGCCTGCTCCGGCCCCTCCACGGGCGCCCGGGACCCCTGCCCTGCTCCTCACCACTCTCCTCCTGGGCGAACCACTTCCCCATTTGAATTCTCCACGTCCCTCCTCCCTTTATTCTGGGGAAGCCTGGTCCAAAGGCCAGTGTGACTTCTGTGGGTTAAAGGCCAGGAGTAAAAATAGGAAGGAGTTACCATTTCTGTCACCCCACTTCCTTAGCCAGGAAGCGGCCACAAAGGTAGCGTGCCCTGACCACGCAGAGGCTGCTAGAGGTGGCAGCACCAGCCGGGACCCTGGGGAAGGGGTCAGGAGAGCACGAGGCCCACCGATGGGCTCAGGCACGGGCTTCGGCGTCCCATGAAACGGAAGGGACACTGACCATGCCCATTTCACAGAGATTACTCTCAGCTTTGAATCTAATTGAAATGGACAGAAGCAAGGCGGCGTGAGGGAGTGGCACACAACCCCGTGAGGACACGCTTCCCCTAAAACTGAGAAAGATGAGGTCCTCCACGTGGGATGACCACGAGAACAGAGTGAGGTACTATTTAAAGTGAGTAGCACAGCATATAACGCATAGAAATCTCGCCACAGAAAGCCAGTTGCTCCCCCTTTCACACTGCCGCTGCTGCCTTCAGCGGGGGCCCCGGGAGGCTCCCTGAGCTGCCCGCGAGCACCTTCGGGCGCTGCCATCAGAGGTCTCACGCAGGCCTGCCGCCAGTCCAGCTGGGGTGGTGGTGAGTGGCACCGAGCCAGCGTCCTCGGCAACGTCAGGAGCTGCTGAGACAGGGCGACTTTGATGTGGAGCCAAGGAAGACGTGTTGCAATTATCTAAATTATCTGAGGCCCCCACAAAACCCGGAGAAGTACAGGTCGCTTGCAAATTCTAAATTCCCTGCTGCTCGCCATCACACCAGCTACACTTTTGGTTCCTCATCAAGTCCTGCAGTCTCACAGCCTGGTGCCTTTGCACGTACTTGAGTCCCTGCCTAGAATTCCCTCCTCTCTCTGTAGCTGCTCATAGAATTTCCGCTCATGCTCCAGGTCTCAGCCCCATGGCCCCTCCTCCAGGAAGCCCTCTCTGCCCATCCCTCCCCAGTGCTCTGTACACGTGGCATTTATCACTCTCTGCTGTAATCCCCCATGTACCCCCAACAAATGTGGGCTCATCGAAGGCAGCGAGCAAGCCTTGCTCCTGTTCCTGCCTGGCGCACCCACGATGCCTGGCACAGAGAGGTCCTCAAGAAGTGTGTGTTGAAATGCACTCCTACAATGATGTGCTGGTGGAAGGAACCAAAGTTTTAAAATCTAAAAGACCTCGCCCTGGCCAGTGTGACTCAGTGGTTAGAGCATCGGCCCGCGAACAGAAGAGTCATGGGTTCGATTCCTGGTCAAGGGCATATACCTCGGCTGCGGGAGGCAACCAATCGATGTGTCTCTCTCACATAGATGTTTTCTCTCTCTCTCTTTCTCCCTCCCTCCCTTCCGTGCTCTCTCTAAAAATCAATGGAAAAAATATCCTTGGGTGAGGATTAACAAAAAATAAATTTTACAATAATCTAAACTAAATAGCCCATGCCACTGGTTTGAGTTGTTTAGCCTTTCTGCACCTCAGTTTTCATTTTGTGAAACAGAATGATGAGATGAGTCTCAGAACTGTTTAAAGGACACGCACACACACACACACACACACACACACCCATGCACGCTCCAGTGCGCCAGGTTTCCACAGTTAGAGAGAAATGGAGAGTGAACCATTTACACTGACACTCCAGGTCAAGCAGGATTGCCCATCACCACCACTCAGGGGTGTTGACCTTGAGGTCTTGATCTCAGCCTCTTCTATACACAGGCCCTAAGTCCTGGGAGTAGACAGCTCAGCAGGGCGACCGGAACACACGAGGCCTCCTGAGCATCCCTCCCAAGGACAGAGCATGTCGTGGCCCCTGGCCCAGGTCAGAGTCTCCCACAGACCGCAGCCCGACCTTACGCCTGCACAGGTGAAAGGAGGCAGTGGCACTTGAAGCGGCACCCCCAGTGGGCCCTCTCTCGGGCCACAGTGGACAGAAGCTCAACTCCAAGACTCGGATTCTGGCTGTATATAAGAAACAGAAGGTCAGCTGGGAACCTCAGAACAGACTCGTTTTCCCAGAGTACAAGCCCACATGTCAGGCCAGGAGCCTTCCTGCCTTGAAGATGTGCACTGTGGGTTGAGTGTTCGTTAGGATAGGCTGGGAGATGCTGCAGTAACAACAAGCCCCCACATCTCAGTGGCTTACCGTCACAAAGGCTCCTTGCTCTCAGTGTTATGGGTTGTGAAGCCTCCCCGGGGCAGCCGCTCTCCCTGTGATGGCTCAGAATGACACCCCACATCAGCACGGGCTGCCACATGGGCGTGGCCCAGGAAGAACCAGCACCAGGGGCTCACTCAGCAATGACACACCGCACCAGGACATTAATGTGCCTGTTACCTTTACGTCTGTTCACCCCCTGAGACTGTAAGCTCCCTCAGAAACAGAGCCATACCTTTTCTTTCATTGCTGTGTGCCTGTTTCAGAGGAGACGTACAATAAATGTTTGTTGTGTAAACAAACACAAGAACGGACGCACTTGTTATTCATTTATTCCTTAGCTAGGAGCCTGGCTGTTTCATCTGCGCCAGGCTTTGGAATGAGTGAGGGGGACATAACTGGAAACAAGACTCGGCTTCTGCTCTCAGTGAGCTCCCCGTCTAAGGGGGAAGTCGCTGTCCAAAGAAACACTGATTCAGGGCAGCATAATAAGGGCCTTCATTGAAATCCATGCAAGCAAGTTAAGGAAAAAAATAATCTTCCTGGGAAAGCCAGGAAGGATTTAATGAGGAAATGATATGTGAGCTGGCTCTTAAAGATAGGTTTTGCTGAGTAGAAGGGATGAGAGAGAGACAAGGGCAATAGCACGGATGGGGAGGTGGATGTTAGCACCAGCCTGGTGTGGTCAGGGAGGGGAGAGCTGCGTTCTGTGTGCAGCTGGACAGGTGCAGATGAGATGCGGATGATGAGAGCAGAGACCGAAAGAGGAGCATGACATCGCCATGTCATGGAGACCAGGGGACCAGAGATATCAAGCCAAGGAGTTTGAATTTCATCCCATAGGACATGGGAGCCTCTGTAGCCTGCAGGAGATGAAGATGTCAGCAGGGAAACGCCGAGAGCCATGGTACCGATCAGAATGCTCTCTCAGTAGAGCCTGTCTCTGACAGGTAGGTGCTCTCGGTCCTGGCTCTGTAGCAGGAATGCCCTCCGTGGTCAACAGATGTGTCTTATTTCAGTGCGTTCACGTGCATACGTGTGCACGCGAGTCTTCAACATACCAGAGTCTTCAACATTGATTGGTGTATAAAACCTCTCCGAGGAAGGCAGACCGTTGATAAAACCAAGCCACCCAGAGTTTAGTACTGAAATGACAGATGACAAGTTGTCACTTTTTCTACAGAGAGCTAGAAGCATTGGAGTCCATGACCCAATGCCCACGAGCACAGGGTCTGGTATATAGACAATGTTTAATGCTTTTTGTTTCTGGGAGGAAATACGTCAAAGTCAAAACGAGATGACCTCCTAAGTTCCTCCCTGCCCTGGCATCTATAAACCTCGGGTGCAGAGGGACTAAGTGACCCACCCAAGGGTGCATGCACGGTTATCAGAAACCTGAGACTGAGATCTGGTGCAGAAACATCCGAGGCTGGTCATCTGTGTCTTGTTCGTTTTGCTATCATGAACAACATCACAGAAAGCGATGCATGAGGCCACATTGACTATTGTGTAGCAAAGATATGCAGTTAATTAAACAGAAATAAGATTATTTTCAAATCGTTACCATAAAAGTTGTTTTAAGAATTATTTTATTGACTTTATTTATAAAAAAGCAAAACCTAAGACCATCATCATAAGTCTCACGCTGGTCACTGCTCAAAGTCGATGAGAAAGTCAGTGTTTTCAGACTGAATGCGTTAGGAGGGGGCAGGTGATCTGGAAGGACCCCTCAATTCTGACTCCAAATTTCATCATAAAGAGTTGCTTTCAGCTGTAGTTTTAGTGCATCATGAAAGATGACAGATTTTCCCAGAAGCAGGTGGGGCTAACCACGGTCCAGAGTTTGGCTGCAGGATTCAATAGTCATCTCAAACTATCTCTGAGGACTTTACTGAGCAGCCACAGTGTGGTTTTCAGCTTCATTCCTCTTATAATTTAGTCAAGCTGAGCAGGGCGAGTGCTTGATCATCAGACCCACCCTCAGGAGCCCACTCCAAGGACATTGTATGAACTTGGGGACAGGCTGGCCTTTGATCCAAATCTGTACATTTCTTCTGGATTTGCCATGGGTCAGTCAGGGGTCTCCAGAAAACAAAACAAAACCAGGAGTATCTATCTATCCATCTATTTATTTATATCTGTGTGTGTGTGTGTGTGTGTGTGTGTGTGTGTGTGTATGATGGCTAGTAGGCCCGACATTTATAGGGAAGGCTAAAAACTCATTCAAGAGTTGATGCTGCAGTCTAAGTCAGAATTTTTTCCTCTCTAGGGAACCTTAGTGTTTGCTCTTAAGGCCTTCAACTGATTGGATGAGGCCCACCCACATTATCAAGGGCAACCTTTTTACTCTAAGTCAACTGATTGTAGATGTTAGCCACACCTACAAAAGGCCTTCACAGCAACACCTACATTAGTATTTGCCTAAATAACTGGGTACTACAGCCTAGTCATGTTGACACAAAAAACTAACCATCACACTGAAATTCTTCCATTTTCCAAAACCTATGATTCCCCCGGATGTGGAGCAAGTTAGCTACAGAAGAATCATAGCATTTTCAGTTTCCATAAACTGGACCTATCTGTACAAATTAGCAACACTCTTGGGTGTTTTTCGGTCTTTGGGGTTGTTTTTCTTATGGTAATTTCAAGTTTGGTGTGCCCAGATGTCTTGTCACATCATTTAGGAAGCACAAACGTGTGAGTCACGGAGGGTCTGGCAGGAGGAATTTTCAAATCCCCGGAACAGGTTTTCATGGCCCGGCCGTCTGACAGCCCAACACACCCAACTGCCATGCTCTGCTTCACCTTCTTCCAAAGACCCCGTGACCTGGAGATGACTCAGGGCCCAAGAATGAAGAAAATAGTCAGAGTCCCAATCACTTCCTCCATCACATCCTCAGAAAGTCTCCGGATGAATGAGGAACGTGGAAGCTGAGCCCAGCAGCCTTCTCTCTGAATGTGAATGAATGGTTGCAACATTCTTTCCAATCTGGGTCAAGGGAGTTCAGCTTTTCTGCCTTTAGCCTGCGGGTCTCAGATGACAACCTGGCAGGTGGACCGCCCTGCTATTTCTTGTAGGCTAGCAAATTGTATACAATTCTCGAACAAAAAATGAAAAAGACAGTCAAGAGCGTGTTCTGAAAAGAATGTGGAGCAACCATCAAACTGCTGATAAGAATATAAGTTGGTACAGCCACACTGAAAACCTCTGTGGCAGTAGCTCCAAAAGCTGAGAACACCTTAGGTCCCTGCAGTCCCTCTCCTGGTACGTATCCAACAGATGTGCACACGCCGGAATGCCCATAGCAATGCTATTCATAGTAGCCCAAGGCTGGCAGTAACACAAATGTCTACAAGCAGTAGAATGGATACATCAGTACATTCACACAATGGAATGCAGCAATGAGAATGATTCTCTGTGGCTACAAGAAACATCAGGGAAGAATGTCACAAACGTAATATTGAGCCAGAGACCAGACACCAAAAAAGGACATATTGTGTGATTCCACTGATAGAAAGTATACAAGCAGACCTAATCTATAGTATACATGTCAGGAGAATGGTTACCATTGAAGGGAACATTGTGACAGGAAAGGGTCACCAGGGGGCTCTTCACTGACGGATAAGGTTTGATTATCTACTGCTGCCTAATAAATCACCCCACAAATATTAGGGGCTTAAAACAATAACTAATTCTTTATATCTCATGACTTTGTGGGTCAGGAACTCAGGCAGGGCTCAGCTGGGGGACTCTCTGCTCCCTGTGGTTTTGATGGAGGTCATGTCACTCAGTGGTCTCCAGCTGGCAGATGAACTGGTCTGCAGGGATCACCAAAGCCTGGGCTCCACGGGAACTACTGGCAGGAGCACCCATGTGTAGCCTCTCCGACAAGGCAGTGTTGGGTAGCGGGGTGTCTTACGTGGTGGGTCAGAGTCCCCAGCATGTCCAAAGGACCCAAGTGAAAATTGCAGTGTCCCTCATGATCTAGCCCTCGGGTCATTTCTGTTTCATTCTATTGGTCAAAGAAGTCACTAAGCCAGTCTCGAATGCGGGGAGGAGGGGAAGAGATTCCACGTCTGTGGGGAACAGGCATGGTGAACACAGAGGGAAGGAGTTGACGGCAGCCTTCGTGGAGATCGGCCACCACAGCTAATGTTCTGTTTCCTGATGTGGTTGTTGGTTACGGGTTACATTCAGTTTGTGAAAATTCACCAAGCTATATACTCATGATATGTGCCATTTGCCGTATGTGTATGTGCTATAGACCCATCAATGTTTCATTTTTGTTCCCCCAAACGTCACATGTTGAAAGTTAGTCCCCAGTGTGATGATATTTGGAGGTGGGACCTTGAAGAGGTGACTGGGGTTAGTGCCTTTAAAAAAAGAGGCCCTGGAGAGCTCCGTCACCCCCTCTTCCATGTGAGGACACCGTGAGAAGACAGCTGTCTGAACCAAGAAGTGGGTTCCCACCAGACACCGAATCTGCCGGCACCCTGACCTTGGACTTCCAGCCTCCAGACCTGTGAGAAAGAACTGTCTGTTGTTTACAAGCCATCCAGCCTATGGTGTTCTCTTATAGCAGCCTAAAGGGGATAAGACAATGTGATTTTAATTAAATGTTTACTTTTTAAAAGAATTTCGAAGCAGGATGACCCTGGGAACTGGCTGGTCCCATCTGGGCCCTCGGGTGCCACGATGAGCTCTCCTGCTTCCCTGGCGTCACGCACCCTCCACCAGCCCGGTGATCTCGGGGCACGTGCCTGTGGACCCTCAAGCCCCTTTCCCTGTGAGGTCCTCAGTTTCAGTGAGGGAGGGAGGTTGAAACAAACTAAAACTCCCAGCACATCCTGGATTCTCAGTTACATTAGCTTTATTTCATTTCACTGCCTCCGACTCCAGCTCCTCAGTTGCCAAGGAAGTTAGCAGCTAAGACTTCCTAGAAGGCCTGATAGGGTCCAGACAGAGCTTTCCAACCCCTCCCCACAGACTTCACCTGGTGAGCCATGAAAGGGCACCTTCTCATGCACATGTGCCCTTGGGGGGTGTACATCTGGAAAACTAAGTTTTCTCTCTGATTTTTAAGAAAGTATTCCTTTTCCTTCTTTCCTTTTCTCTCTATCCTGTTTCCTGCACCAAACGTTTCCTTCCATCATTGCCTTTGCACAAACTTCTAGAGTGGCCTTTGAAAAGAGGACCACAGCATTGATGGATGAATGGATAAAGAAAATGTGAGATAGATTAGATAGATAGATAGATAGATAGATAGATAGATAGATAGATAGATAGATAGATAGATAGATAGATATAGATATATGGATATAAATATATATGAGGTGTTGGGGAGAGCCTGAGTTGGAAGCCAATGAGAACACTGTGGCTGCCAGAACAAGACCAAAGTCCCTAAGCAGAGCGACAATGAGTCATCCCGATTCATGCTTAGTCACTGCAAGGTACTTTCCACACGGACACATGGAGATGGTTACCAGAGAACTAACTGTCTGCTGGCTGCTCTCACATCAGCTCAAAGAAAATGTTGTTGTAACCTTTACTTTGGAGGGGGGAAAAATAGCATCACTTTCCCTTTCCTTTTCTTGTTGGAGAGAGATTTGTTGGCAAAGTCGTTGAAGTGGTTGTTTTTGTTTACCCTGGAGAAAGTTTCCAGATAGCTCTGAATCCTGAGCTTTGTGTATGTGGCAGGCCCTTCCAGTCTTAAGCACTTAATGTCTAAGTGTGTAAACAACCCCCTTACAGATGACTGTCATAGGCCATCCAGATCCCGGGGCCTCCCATCAAGCTCTCAGATCACCAGCAAAGTCCTTTCAGCTTGGAGGAGTTAGAGAGCCCGGACTCCAAATCCTCACTCTGATCTACAATATCAGTATAAACTAGGGCTTGGTTTTCCAACTTCTTGACCCTCCAACCTCCTAATTAATAATAGTGAGGATTAGTAATGCTTACCAACAAAGTGGTTCTGAGAATTAAATGGGGTGATTTGTAGAAGCACCCCAAACACTGCTTGGCACTAACACAGTAGTTGATTAGTTAAAATGAGTTCACCCCTCCCTCCTCTCTCCTGATCCTTCATTCATTATTTCCCTCTCCACTTTCCTTTTTAAATTCCCTCTCTTCCTCTTCTTTCCCTCCACTCCAAACGTAATCAATGCTCAATTCTTTCCTTCCTCTCTGCTATCTGCATTTTCTATGTATTTATATTAACTGCTTTGCTTCCAGTCTCAAAGCCCCTCTGCACTCAGCCGTCCCTCTGGCTGGTACAGGCTTGGCCTGGTGGCTATTGAAATCCAGCCAAATTCTGGTTAAAAACACTGCAATTCTTGGCCAGACTTTCTCTCCTTACAAACAAGGGTGATGTTTCAGGCATGGGAAGTCTTCCCATCCATTTAAACCCCAGGGGAAAAAATAGCAACACCTCAGTGTGTGGCCTTAGGTGGACAGCGATGTGGGGCTCCGAGTATTGACAGAAATAAATCTGGTGTTTCTGAAAATTGTGAAACATGTGCACTGAATGTGTCATCCCAGCAAAAGTGAGTCAGTCCCCAGGCCTGGGCCCAAATCTGGTGGTGTTTGCTTTCTAAATAGAAAGTATATTCCTGGCCAGCCTAACATTAGCAAATTGGTGGTCAATGAGAGTGGAAAGAGAGAAGCAGAAGAGGCATGCAAATCTATACTTTGCAAGCACTTTTACTGGAAAAATGAAGTTCTCCCTCTGTGATTTAAAATATATATATATTCCTTTTCCCCCTTTCCTTTTCTCTCTATTCTTCTGTCTGCATTAGACATTTCCTTCCAGCGTTATCTTAGCACAGACTTCTAAAGTGGTCTTTGAAAATAGGACCACATAAAGACTGGAAAAAAAAGATCAATGAAGCCAAGAGCTGGTTCTTTGAAAAGATAAATAAGATTGGCAAACCTCTAAGCACACTCATAAAGAAAAAAGAGAGGACCCAAATAAATAAAATCAGAAATGAAAGAGGAGAAGTAATAACTGACACCATAGAAACACACAGGATTATGAGAAAATATTATGAATAATTATATGCCAACAAATTGGACAAAGTGGAATAATTCCTACAAACATACACTGTTCCAAAACTGAATCAGGAAGAATCAGAAAACCTGAGCAGACTGATTACAATGAATGAAATTGAAGTGGTAAGCTAAACACTCCCAGCAAACAAAACTCCTGGACCGGATGGCTTCACAGGTGAATTTTACCCAACATTCAAAGAGGAAATAATACCTATCCTTCTCAAACTATTCCAAAATATTTAAGAGGAGGGAAGACTCCCAAGCTCATTATATGAGGTCAGCATTCTCTTTATTCTAAAACCAGATAAAGACACCACAAAGAAAGAAAATTATAGGCCAGTATTCCTGATGAATATAGATGCAAAAATACTCAATAAAATATTAGCAAACTGGATCCAGCAACACATTTAAGAAGATCATACACCATGATCAAGTGGGATTTATTCCTGGGATGCAAGTTTGGTACAATATTCACAAATCAATTAACGTGATATACCACATAAACAAAATGAAGGATAAAAATCACATGATCATATCAATAGATGCAGAAAAAGCATTTGATAAAATCAAGCACTCATTTATGATAAAAACTCTCAGTAAAGTGGGAATAGAGGGAATATACCTCAATATAATAAAGGCCATATATGACAAACCCACAGCCAACATCATACTCAATGGGCAAAAACTACAAGTGCTTCCCTTCAGATCAGGAACAAGACAGGGATGTTTGCTTTCACCACTCTTATTCAACATAGTACTGGAAGTCCTAGCCACAGCAATTGGACAAGAAGAAGAAATAAAAGGCATCCAAATTGGAAAGGAAGAAGTAAAACTGTCATTATTTGCAGATGTCATGATACTGTATATAGAGAACCCCAAAGATCCCACCAAAAAACTACTGGAACTGTAAAATGAATTTAGTAAAGTAGCAGGATTCAAAATAAATATCCAGAAATTGGTTGCATTTTTATACAGAAAGGAAAACTAAGAAAACAATCCCATTTACAATTGCACCAATAAAATAAAATACTCAGGAATAAATTTAACCAAGGAAGTAAAAGACCTGTGCTTGGAATACTATAGGGCATTGAAGAAAGAAATAAAAGAAGATACAAATAAATGGAGGCATATACCATGTTCATGGATAGGAAGAATTAACATCATTAAAATGTCCATACTACCCAAAACAATCTATAGGTTCAAAGTAATCCTGTCAAAATACCAATGGTGTATTTCACAGAACTAGAACAAATATTCTAAAAATGTATATGGAACTACAAAAAAAAAAAATACCCCTAATAGCCTCAACAATATTGAGAAAGAACAAAGTTGGGGGTATCACACTATCCACTATAGAACTATACTACAAGGCCATAGTAATCAAAACAGTATGGTACTGGCATAAAAAGAGACATACCGATCAACAGAACAGAATAGAGAGCCCAGAAATAAACCCACATCTGTATGGTCAGTTAATATTTGACAAAGGAGGCAAGGACATACAATGGGGTAAAGACAGTCTATTCAATAAAACGAGGTGGAAAAACTGGACAGATATGTGCAAAAAAATAAAACTAGACCATCTCCTTACACCTTACACAAGAATAAACTTAGAAAGGATTAAAGACTTAAATGTAAGACTTGAAACCATAAAACCCCTAGAAGAATATCCAATAAAAACTTTGTTATCACTCTTAGTAATAATTTTTAGATATATCTTCTTGGGTAAGGGAAACAAATGAAAAAATAAACAAATGGAATTACATCAAACTAAAAAGTTTTTGCACAGCAAAGGAAACCATTAAAAAAAAATTAAGAAACAACCTACCAAATGGGAGAACATATTTGCCAATGATACATCTGCTAAGGGGTTAATATCTAAAATGTATAAAGAACTCATGCTAATCAACACCAAAAAAAAACAAACAATCCCATGAAAATATAGGCCGAGGATCTGAATAGATGTCTCCAAAGAGGACATACAGCAGGCCAATAGACATGTGAAAAGATGCTCAACTTCGCTAACTGTCAGAGAAATACAAATTAAAACCACAATGGTATATCATCTCACACCTGTCACAATGGCTATCATCAACAAATCCACAAATGTCAAGTGTTGGTGAGGATGTGGAGAAAAGGGATCTTTATGCAGTGTTGGTGGGAACACAGACTGGGGCATCCAGTATAGAAAGCAGTATGGAGTTACCTCAAAAGATTAAAAATGGAACTGCCTCATGACCCAGCAATGCCACTGCCGGGGACTTATCTGAAGAAACCCAAAACACTAATTCGAAAGAATATACACATCCTTATGTTCAGTGCAGCGTTATTTACAAGAGTCAAGCTATGGAAGCAACCAAAATGCCCATCAGTAAACGAGTGGATATAAAAGCTGTGGTACATATGTATGCAATGGGATATTACTCCGCCACAAAAAAGAATGAAATCTTACCATTTGCGACAGCATGGATGGACCTAGAGCGTTTATGCTCAGTGAAATAAGTCAGTCAGAGAGACAAATAGCACATGATTTCACTTAGACGTGGAAACTAAAGAACAGATAAATAAACAAAATTAAAACAAAGTCATAGATACAGAGAGAACTGGTGGATGCCAGGGTGGGGCGTACTGGGTGAAAGAGGTGAAGGGACTAAGAAGCACAAATTGGTAACTACAGAATAGTCACGGGGAAGTAAAGCATGGAAATATAGCCAATGATATTGTAATGACTATGTAGGGGCCATTTAGGGTACTGGAAATATCAGGGGGAACACTATGTAATGTATATGATTGTCTAACCACTAAGCTATATACCCAAAACCAATACATAATTTTAAAAAAGAAAGAAAGAAAGTAGGACCACAATACTAATGGATGCATGGATAAAGAAAATGTGATACACACACACACACACACACACACACACACACACACACACACACTGGAATATTATTCAACCAAAATAAGAAAGAAACCCTGCCATTTGCAACAACATGGATCGGCCTTGAAGGTACTATGCTAGGTGAAATAAGACAGACAGAGAAAGGCAAATACTGTGTTCTCACTTACATGTGGAATCTAAAAAATAATAAATAAAAATAATTTTTTTAAAAAGCCATTAGATACAGAGAACAGATTGTTGGTTGTCAGAGGCAAATGTGGGTGGGGGGGCAGGGAGGGTGTGAAATGGGTGAAGGGGGTCAAAGGTACAAACCTCCAGTTATAAAATAAATACGTCCTAGGGATTTACAACATGGTGATTATAGTCAATAACAGTATATTGCATATTTGAAAGTTGCTAAGAGAGTAAATAAAAGCTCTCATTTCAAGAAAAATAAATTTTATAACTGTGTATGGTGACGGATGTTAACTAGAATTATTGTGGTGCTCATTTTGCCCTATATACAAATATTGAATCATTATGTTGCACATCTGAAAGTAATATAATGTTATATGTCAATTAGACCAATTACATTTTTTAAATGATTAACTCTTAAAGATTTTCAAAAGTTAAAAAAGTAAAAAGAAAAAACAGAATCATCAAGTTGCATCGAAACTGCAACCTTTGGAGTCCCTTTGGAGTGAGATAGGCCTGGGTTCAAATCCTGGTCCCACCGTTAACTAGCTCTGCCTGTGAGACAGAGAGGAAAAAGACATCCTGTCTGGAGGCTTAGTCTCACTTTAAGCAGTAGGAACGTCCTGCCTCTCGCCTGTGAAGATCACAGACTAACAGCAGTGCCGACGCCACAGCAGGTGCCCAGTGAATCTGAGTCACCTTTCTCTGCCTTTCTCTAGGAAGGTACATTTCCGGAACTTGATGCCTCTCATTCCTGGTTCTCGGAGCACATGGGGCTGCCCCTTCTGGAGGGTGTGAGCACTGAGCCTTCCGGAGCAGCAGTAACCACACGGCGGCTACGTCAGCTTTGCCTCTCCACTCCAGACAGATCCTAGAGAAAGGCAGCAGCACAGGGTCCGGGCCTCCTGTGCCAGCATCCCTGGCCAGCCCCATGCCTGAGTCACGTGGTCTCTGTGGTGCCAGAGGAAGTGATGCAACCACCCTCCAGCTTTGGGTCAGCCAGGAGGAAAGTGTCCTGTTACAGCGTAGGCGTGGCTGGTTCAGGGCTCCAGGCCTGCACCCTGTCCCAAACCCACAGCAGAGGCAGCAGGAGGGCCCGGCTCTGTGCGTACACTGCCTGCTGTTTACCCTGCTTTGCGCAGTGCCGTCCAGGCCCTTGGCTTCTCCCTTCCCCTTACTCCAGCTTACAAGTTGCCCTGACGACAAACACCTGTTTCCCTTTGCCTGGACCCTATGGAGTACAGCTATTCTATTGACTTCACATGCATAGCAGGAATATAATTGAATTCAATTATAATAACTACACTCATTAAAAACCTATGTAATGTTCATTAAGCAGCCTAGGTAATATGCAATTAATATCATTAACATATGAATTGTGCATTGGGTCACTAATATGCACATTATGTATAATATTCAACGTATGTATTAATTACAGCACATGCCAGAAAAACACAACATTCAAAGCTTGCAGGCCTGTCCCAGTTATAAACCCTTTTGATCTCATAGAAATCCCTTTTATGGAACATCTCTTTCATTTGTTGGAACATATGCTTTTCAGCTCTTTACACAAAGATGGGTACTGGAGAGAAAGGACTCGGAGAAGCTGGTAAGTGCTCGAGTTGAATAAACCTGAGAAGCCTATATCAGAGTGTATCCTGGAGAAGGGCCATGACCTTGAGGGCAGAGTTCAGACTTCTGTGTTCTGTCCTCGCCTCTGTGCCAAGACTTCCCCTGCCAATCACTCCCACCTCCAAGGGGACATCCATTATCTGGGAAATGGGCATAATAGCACTTGACATCACCAGGACATTAAGTAGATTATCTCATTAGGGAGACGACTAATATGCTTTGGAAATGCAGAATGGCAATAGCATTGGGCATCGCTGCCAGGAAGCTCCCCACGGAAAGCTCCTGCATTAAAGAAAAGTGCCTGCTCCTTCGCACCCAGCCTGCCCTCGACACGGGCAGGTTTGTCCAAGGGCACGCAACCATGACGAGCAGGCATTGGGAACGGCTGCCCTTCAGGTGGGTTCTCTCATAGTTTCTCCTCAAACCTCATTCTTGGCATTGCCTGGTGCTTGGAGTTACCAACCCCACTTTACAAAATTTGGAAAGCAGGCCTTGGTGAATGCAGTGAGTTACCCAAGGTCAACTCAGAAGGCCACCCTGGCATGAAGGAGATGACAGAAAGCAGACAGAGAGGCCTGCGTCCTAGTGCCTTGGGACTGGTTTCTGACTCTGCACCCAGCCTGAGATTAGCCAATCGCTGACTGCGCACCCCCTCATTCTTCTCCCCATCTGTCGCTCCCTATCAGGAAAGCCCTAGGGATCCCACCTCTAAAGGATCTGTCAGCCGTCCTTTGTTCCCCTCCAACATTCATTGGCGCATCTAGTGACCACCTTCTGTAAACCGGGCCCTGTGCTGGGCACTGAGGCGAGACACATGAGCGAGAAGTTGACACCGGATATGAGTGTTGCTCTCAATATTCTTCGCCTCCCTTACGCACATTCTCCTGAGTGGGAAGAGATATCTCAGTGGCCTAGGTCCTTTTCTTTCTCTCAACACCATGAAACACTGGGTGTCGCTCAGAACACAGACTAAAACCCACCTAACACCAGGGCTGGGTCTGCACCCGACTCGTCATCCTCAGTGCCACCCTCATCCCCACCCACTTTGTCTCATCCACCTTCGTTTTTCTCACTGACGGAGGAGAGCACATGGCCCTGCATAGGTGCTTGGCTCATCACTAAGTTTCTTGAAAAGACCCAAGTCAAAGCCACCTCCTCCTGGAAGCCTTCCCTAATACCCCCAAGCAAAGCTGCTTCCTCTCTCCACCTAGCACTCCACAGGGATCGTTTATTTACCTACCTATCCTCTTCTGCTTGAGCCACCAGTGTGTGCTGTTGATCTCTGTCCCCACACAGTAGAATTACAAATAACCGGTCAAACTAACGAATGAATCCATCCCAGAAAGCTAAAAGGAGTCATGTAGAAGAAAGAACCCATAGTCTGGGGTCAGATGGATCTGAACTTAATCCCTGCTTTTACATTTTCAGGTAAAGTGGCCTTTGGCAAGACGCTTGAACCCTTCAGTCACTCGAGTGAGTGAGTTCTGTATAAAGTAGAGATCGTGACCCTTTCTTCAGAGTACTGAGGATTCATCAGGTATTGCACCTAAAACACCTGGCCCAGAGGCTGGCACCTGGTAGACCCTCAAGTCAAGTTCCAGTCATTCTCTCCCTTTTCTCCAGCGACCCGCCAGTCCCCTTGGCCGCTACTCTGTGAAGGTGAGGTGGGCCAGGGCCTCCCACAGCCAAAGGGGCTCCAGGCCCTGGCTGCTTCTTGCATCGTAAGACGGAGTCTCCCACACCATGTGAGTGTCCTGAGCTGAAATAAGAAGGAAGCTCACATTTGCCCAGCACCCACTGGCACCCAGTGCTGATGCACCCGACCGCGCCTTCTTTCTCCTGGAAGAAAGGAAATGAGATGCTGCCTGCTCGTGGGATTTGTGAACTGTAAATCAGGATGCAAATGTTCACGGTGGCCTTTCCAGAGGAAACAAAGGCCTCCCCCTACTGCCCCCACTCACCTTCCCAGAGTCTGAACCCGCAGAGGGCCAAAGGCCCTGCCTGGCCAGGTTCGGTTCTGGGAAAGGTGCTGGAGAGGACAGCCGATTCGTACTCATTCACTGATTCCTTTGCTCATTCATTCACTCACACACACTCACTCGCCGATCCACTCGCTCGTGTATTTGTTCGTGAAGCATGCCCGCAGTGTGTGCTGTGCCCGGCTCTGTGCTGAGAGCCCCTGACGGGACCCACGTGACTCGCCGGTCTCTGCCTGGAGGAGTTGAGGGCTCTGCGGACACCTCCGCTGAGAGTGCACACGTGTGGGAACAGGCGTGGAAGCAGGTCCTGCGATGTGCGATGTGCCCCCTGAGCCTGCCACGGGACCCCAGAGACAGAATCGCCCTCGTGTGAGGCTGGAACGTGGGCCTGGAGTGCTGACCACAGGGCTGAGTGCAGAGAGCAGGACTCTGGGACTCCAGGGGCCGAGCCAAAGCGTTATTTTGTGCCGCAGGCAAACAGGAACCACTGAAAGCCTTAAAGCAAAGAGCTGCCGGAAGTCCTCCTCCAGCTCCTGCTCAATTCCCCATCTTCCCCATCTGCCTTCCCCGGTGCTAGAGTCAAGGTCACTGGCACCTACGGAGCATTCCCTGTATGACTTGAGCAAATCATTGTATTCCTTTGAGCCTCAAAATCAGAAATACCAACCTATCACCCCCCGTCACTGAATACGTTAAAGCAGTGATAGCCCAGTAGTTAAGGTGCAGGCTCAAAGGTCAGACCCACTGAACGTACCGACTCTGTTATGTGGGGACCACTTGACCCCTTGGAGCCTCAGTCTTCCCGCCTCTAAGATGGGCATGCTCCCATTTCCCTGTGGTTGTGTGAATTAAAAGAGAAAGTGCATGTAGAGAGACTAGCATAGTGCTGGCACGTAGTAAGCACACAATACATGATATTCTCATCACTCTCATTTTTATGTCCTTATTGATAGCGATAGGATAACTGCCTGACCCTTGGGATTCCCTCAGAACATCAAGCTTATTCCATGCTCTTGCCTCGCACCTGCCCAAGGATCTCAGGCCACGCCCAGGTGCCACGCCCATTGGCGCCTCCTCCCTGAGTTCCAGTGCCAAAGAAAACCCTACTGCCTGGCTTTTCTATCGCAGAGAAAAATTAAAAATGCAAAACACTTGCCGGAACATACCACTTTTTGTCCCAGGTACTTCCTAAAAGTCTGAGGGCCTTTCCACAGCACTGCTGGCCCACGCCTGCCACCAGGATACTTCCCGGCACACGTGGCTGGTGCCCCCAGCCGTGCTCCAAGAAGAGGGCAGGGGGAGGTCCTGCCGGGTACGGATGCACCCAAAGCCAAGCTGTGTTCATCTTCCCGGCCTCGTCGCCCTGCAGGGAAGGTGGGGCAGGCTTTGGGCTGTGTCCAGGGTTCTGAGGAAAAAGCCCTGTTTACCTCCAGAGAAGAAGATGCAAGGCTTCCCACCTCCCTTGACACTTGGCTGCTCCTCTGGAGAGAGAAAGTTCTCCTGAAAGACCAGAGAACCTATTCTTTGCTGTGTCTCCTGGCCCTGTTCTGCTTTCCATCTGGGCAGAGCTGGGACTTCACCCCAAGCCCCTCCCTGTGCCCTGGGGAAGTGTACTTCACCCTCACAGTGCAGAGGAAGGAGAGGCTGACCCTCTGCTGGGCTCCCTGCGCTCAGGGGCGGCTCAGATGCATGACCACACATGAGGAGCAGCCCTTAGCACACAGTAGGCGCTTCCAAAGTAATAAATGATTAAGCAACGTATCAGATTCCTGAGCAAGTCGCTGCTCTATTATCTCATTTAATTCTCACGCTAACCCTGCAGAGCAGATCTCCTCAGCCCCACTTTGCAGACACTTTGGAGAAGAACCGAGGCTCAGAAAGGCTAAAAAGTTGACCAAGGTTCCAAGGGGAGAAAGTGACAGTGCCGGGACTGGAACCCAGTCTGTCTCACTGCAAGGCTCTCCCTCTGCAGCCCCCGCCTCTCAGCTTCCAGACTCTGCCCACAGAGCTGCCGGACACTGCTGCAGCCTGGGGAGGGAGACTGAGCCCGATCGCCGATCGCCGATCGCCGATGGCCAAGGCCCTGCCTCCCGCCCAGGAAGCTAGCTCAGGCAGAGAATGCAGGGCAGGATAAGGGAAGTGGCAGAGGGCACCTGATGAATATTATCAGCAAATCAGCACAGAGGTCTCTCGCATCCAGCGCTGTACGAATGCGAGGCACCAATTACCCTCCTGTCAGCGGCGGGCAGGAAGACTCAGGAGGAGCCTCTGCGGCCCAGATCCAGGGAGTCGGGCAAGAACAATAAAAAGGAGAGCCACTGTTTATAAACTGCCTACATGTCCAAATGCTCTGCCGGGCACAGCCCAGGCGTAACGGTATGCAGTCCCCACACCAACCCCAAGGGGTGAGAGCTATGATCCTACTGTACACAGGACACCGAGGCTCAGATCACGTCGCTGGCCCCGCAGCTGGTAAGTGGCACGGTCAGGGTTTGCACCCACATCTGACTGTCTCCGGTGCCTGTTCTACTTCATACGCTCCACGGGCTACAGGAGCCGGGCAGGCTACACAAATGGGGGACACGTGGTGGGCGTGACAGGAAGTCGTGGGGGCTGGAGAGAGCTGGAGAGCTCACACTCCATACAGGTAGCTGCTTCTCAGCTTCGGCCACTTCTTGCCATTTGAGAATGTACACCCCGCATGGCCAGTCTTCTCATTTCAAGATAAGCCAGTTGTAATTTCTACTTTGGGGTGTAAAATCCAATATTTAAGCTTTCAGGATTAATTTGTTAAATGTGGCAACACTTGGCAGTCTAAGCAAAGCCCGTCTGAAAGACAGAGGTGGCGTGTAGGCCACCACTTTGTAATCTCCGCACTACAGTGTGGGTGGTAGAGAGCGCCCCGTCACCAGAGGTGCTCAGGCATCTTCTGCACTGCTGGCCGAGGTGTGGTGAAGAAGCAGTTGGAGAGGACGTTGCTGGGGGTGGACCTTTAAGAGTCCAAGCCTGAGACTGCATGAATCCATGCACTGGCAGAGTGGAAATGGGCAGGTGCCCTGAGCCAGGAGGTTATGAGCAAAGGTGTGGAGCTAGGAACAGTCCCTTTATCCTCATTCACTCCCAGCTCCAAAACCTTCGATGGCGCCCCATTTTCCTCTTACCTTGGCATTCGGATACACTGCTCCGCCCTGAATCTCTGACCTAACTGAGCGTTGCAGTGGGTCTAGGAAAGGCCACCCTCAGTGCTTCCCAGACCTGCCTCCAGACCCTCCCCACCTGCCCAGGCCTCTCCAAGCTGCCATCCCACCCATCACCTTCACCGCCCAACCTAAACGACCACCGAGGATGGCTGCCTGTCATTCATCTCTTCTCCCCAACTGGTCCGTAACCCCGAGTGTCCACGGCACCCCTGCTGCATGAAGAGCTCTCGGCAAGGCCTTCAGGCTGCCACATGGACAGGACAGACGAGGTCTCTTCCGCATCCGTAGTTTCTTCGAGACCATACCAACGTCCAGCCCGGTCCTGGCCATGTCGGAGAGACTCCGCACGGACATGCCAAAGGGAAGCAAATGCTGATGGGGTGGAGATAGCGTTGACCGCCCCGTCTCTCTCTCGGCAAGCCCCTTCTCCTCCTCCACCTCACAAACACCCAGCCCTGTTGCTTCTTCCTTAATCTCTCTCCCAGGCATTAAAAGAGGCACAGTCAGGGGGAAAAAAAAAAGCCCTGGGAACCTACGAAGAAAATAGTCAAATAGTCAAAAGGTGGTGTCTTTTCTTTTTCTTCTAATGTTCTCATTCCCCCACCAACCATGGCAAAGACCCATTTGCAGACACTCCTCCTGAAGCTGGCCGCTGGCCTTGCCTCCGCTGTGGCAGGCCGCCCTGCGCTGGCTGCCAGGGGCCTGGGGTGGAGTACGGACACCCCATCCCCCTTTCAAGGAGACCAAGAGCCAAGAGCTCAACCCTGGGCACCCAGCCAGGTTCCCTTCAAGCCAGGGCCTGAGCACATGGACCCTAATCAACTAAAACCCCCCACCCTTCCTTCTGCAAACACCCTCGTGGCCAGCCGCAGGGCGGGCCCACAGGCAGGGCTGATCTTCCTGACCTCCCTGCCTGGCCCCACACCTAAGACGCGGGCCCAGGACCCTCACCCCTGCCAGCGTCAGCAGGGTCATCCGAGAAGGTTTCGTCCGCGCCCTCCGGACAAGGAGAGGGGGTCCAGGGCAGAGGAGGATGCTGACTTTGCGGGACTCTGGTCCTCACTTCCTCCATTCTGTGCTTGAATGCCACCTTATCAGGGAGGCCTGCCCTCACCTCCTGCAGTTACAGACACAGCCGCCACCCGCCGGGGCCCTCCCCAGGCTTTCCTTTTCCTTTGTAGGAATGTCACCGTCCCATAGAGCATAATGTGTTCATGTGGGACATTCACTAGAATGAACGTTTTATGAGGACAGGGACCTTTTTGTGGTCCGCTGCTGGTCCTCAAGTTCCCAGTTCTTAGCAGACGCTCAGTAAACGGTGGAGGAAGGAAAAGGGAGAAGGAAGGGAGGGAGGGTAGGCCCCGGTGAGCCTCTCTCTCTTCCCAGCTGGCATCTCCCACGCAGAACGCCCTCGGACTGGCGGCCTCGCCTTTCGAGAGAAATGACTTTAGCTACCACCTTTTAAACAGCCATTTAAGCGTGGCCGGCTCTGCACCAGGCACAAGGGACACGTGAGCCCAGTCATCCTCTCAGTAACCCCGAGGTCCATGTCACTGTTTTGACTGTGGCTTTCTCCACCTCTGCACTGCTGATGATCGGGCCAGATAACCCTTTGTGGCTGGGCTGTCCCGTGCACCGGAGCATGCCGGCCTCTCCCTACAGAGTGACAGTACCCACCCCTGTGTGGCTACTAAAATGTCTCCAGACATTGTTAATTGTCCCCTGGGAGCAAAATCGCCCCGTTCGAGAACCTCTGTGTTAATTCTGCAAATGAGGAAACAGGCCCAGAGAAGCCTGTGTGTTGTATGTTGCCCGATGGGTCAGCAGAGGCTGGAATTCACCTCAGTCTGTCCTGCCCACCAGCCCACCTTCCCCTTGGTAGGCTGGGCTGCCGGCCCAGGGGACTGTCACCGGGAAGACCCAGGGGCCTCTGCCCAGGCCTGGCTGTGTCCCGGCGATGAACGACAGCGAGGCCTCTACTGTGCGGGCCGAGCCTCCCCGAGCAGCCTGAGAAACACTTACTCACACTCTGGCTGTGCCTGGGAAACATCAGCGGTGATAAATCATATCTCTTAATTATCTGTGATTTCTGCGGCCAGCCAAGATTTCCTTTCGTGACAAGTATTTGCTCTGAAATTCCTTTCCCCCTGAAAGGGAGAAGCAACAGCATGAGTGAGCCCGAGGGCTGGTCTCTTCAGGGTGAGCCCAAACATCTCTGGTCAGCCCTCGGGTCCCACCCAGCCCATCGAGAGCAGGGCTCTTGCCTGGGCATGCCTCTTCCCTCCAGGCTGTGAGGAGTGAAATCCTGCCCCCCTCCGCACCCCAGTTTCTGTGGTGTTTGGGTTTTGGGTTTTTGCTTTTCCCGAAGGGTTTCTGCACTAGAGATTTCACTCATTCAGATGAGTCCTGCTTGAAGTCACTGTGAGGGAGAGAGGAAGACAGAAAATGAAAGGGCACAGGGCCAGGGGTGAAAAGGCCAGGGTTCAAGTCTGCTTGAACATGCTGCAGGAAAAATTACTCCACCCTTCTCAGGCTCCTCTGCACTGTAAGGAGAATGTCCAGGCATCTCAGCCTCCATAACTTTTAGCTCTTCACCCTCGGGGAAGGAACACCTACACCTTCTATCACCTTCCAATTGGATACCTTGGAATAAGATCTCATCTCGCCTCACTCCTCCCTAAGCCCCAGTCATGCTGAACCTATTGACTAGCTTTTAAACATGATTTTGCACAGTTATTTTCTTTACAGTGAATGCTTTTCCCTATTCTCTTCCCAGAAAACTCCTATTCATACTCTGAAACCCAATGCAAATATCCCTTCCTTCAACCTCCTGCCCAATCCAGACTAAGTTCATCCCTCCCTCTCTGGGATCCCTCAGCAGCTTGTACCAACATCAGTTGAACTTGGTACACTCTCCTAGGGATATATGTGTAATAGGAGTCCATGGGAAAAGCTGAATCAGCAACCAGAGCAACTAGAGATGGCCTGCTGAGATGTGAAAAAAACCTTCGGGTTATTTTCTTCCAGGGCCTTGCTTTCTACCCAGCATGGTTTTCCTTGGTTCACTAACATATATGACTTTCATGGATGCATCTTCTAGATAAACTTGCAAAGATGCTCTCTAGCACTCAGAGACCCTCACCCTATTTTGTTCTCGTTTCTGAAGCAGGTGACATGGGCCACTACTTCCTATGATAACAATCTGGGTTCTGGTTACAGCTGGGTGCCACTGTCACAGAGCTAGGCTCATTGAAGGCACCTGACCCCAATCAATCTCTTTCCTCTTGGTGTGAAAAGGTGAAGGGGCCGAAGTGGACGGCCTGGTCCAGGATGACACAGAGAGCAAGTCAGCCTCCAGCCATAAATCCTCACAGGCCACCCAAAACCAGCTGAGACCGGGAACTCTCCTCTTCTGGTCTGATCCTGGTCAGGGAGAGAAGAGTAGGTCAAAGGCCTGCCTCAGGTGCTCAGAGCTCGCTGCCCGTCCTTCACTGAAGTCCTGAAATGTCACGCCCCACCCTGAGAGAATGCCCCACACCTCCTTGAACTTGCGTGGCCGGTGATAATGTGTGTGTGAGGTTCCTTGAGGAGGCTGGGTTTGCAGATCAGCAGACATTCAGCTGGCAGGCTGGGGAGCACACAGAGGGGCGCCCCTCCTCCTTTGTGTCCCCAAAGCCCTACGTTTATTAAATTGCACATATATCTAGAATGGTGTCCCTGTGTAATCATTTAGAAAGTGGCTCCACTCCCCACGCAGGAGTAGCCAGGCTGCTATGGAGAAGAAAACACAAAAACTTGTATTTGACGGTAGAGGACGGGACTAAGGATGAGGGTAGGTAAATAACTTGGGGACAGGGGGCACAGGTATTGAATGACAAATCGGGAGTTTGGTTATAACTCTTTAGACAGTTGGTTCCCACAGTCCGTCCCTCCTGCTCTGGTCCTTATCATGGGTAAGGAGCCTGGGGAGGTGGGGAGACGGGGAGGCAGGACTTTGGCGTGCGCCCACTGAGTTAGAGGTACCTGGGCAACATCCGCGTGAACGTGGCCAAAGGGCCTGAACCTCGGGCAGAAGTGGAAGTCCAGCATAGAAGTTGTTGTTGTTAAGTCCACAGAAGAGGCACCTCCCAGACAGAGTGCAGGAGGAAAGAGGAGTCCTGGAACAGAGCCCACGGACTCGCAGCCTGGAAGGGAAAGCCAGAGAGCGGGCTCCGCACGGCAAGAGAGCTAGGAGCTGGGGCACGATCGGCAGGGGTACGATCAGCAGAGGACCACGTCGGAAGCACCAGCACGGCACCTGACACCAGGAAGGCATCCTCAGGATGGGCAACTTTCCACCCCCCGGCAATAATGGGAACAATGATAGCGGTCATGAGGTGCTGAACTTTTACTAGACGGAATGCTGAGCACATGTCCTAAATAGTTTACGTGCTCTTCTCAGCCACTGGGAAGTGGCTACTATTTCATCCCCATTTTAAAGGCAAGGTGAATGAAGCACGAAGAAATGACCCAATGTGGGTAATACCCTCATTTACAGATGGAGAGACTGAGCACAGGGTGAAAAGATAGAGTCCATATCAGGAAAGCGGGCACCTGAGCCCCTGGCAAAGCAGTTAGCATCGTCCCCGGGTCCAAGCCCTGCTCCACCCACCAGATGCTGCTGGAACGGCCGCTCGCCTGCTGGGGTCCAGGGCACTCAGCACCAGACAGTGCTGCGCATCTCGACTCCAAGGCAAAGGGCTGGAAGCAAGCTGCCAAGGTCCCCTGGCTGCCAGACTGTGATTGCAAAACCACTTCTGATGATTTAACTGTAAATGAATCTGAAACACACAGACTGAATTTCTCTTGAACGGCACATTAAATTTTTAATTTACTAAAAAAGAAAATAAGGCTCTGTTGAAAAATTGTAAAGAAGAAAAACAAGGTGGCAATTACATGGGGGTCAAAGGGCATGGAAAGCAGGAGGTGGTAGAGAGAGAACACTTTCCACTTCACCCAAGTGCCAAGCAAGTGAGAGATCTTACAAAGGGCTGTGAATGTCTCCAGCCTTTCCTGGGGCGTGTGTGTGTGCGCGCACGTGCGCGTGTGTGCAGCCCTCCTGAAACTGACAGCCACTGTGGGCATCCAGTGACTGCTGAGGAGTGGCAGTTTGGGAAAGAGAAAAACATATATATTCAGTGGACTCTGTGAGTGTGTGTGTGTGTGTGTGTGTGTGTGTGTGTGTGTAATTGCTTAGAAAAAAAGGAATATATACACACAGATATAAACACATATGTATATAAACCATCTTCTTTTCATATAGTTATAAAATATATATAATTTATGTAATTTAAAGAACAATTCTACAAATAAAATTAAAATTAAATGTATTTAAATTTAACATATTTAAATTTAAATTTTATATATAGAATGGGTCTTTCTCAAGCAGTTACTTGGAGATATAGATATAGATACATAGATATATTATAGCTATATAAAGAAACGATGGTTCATATACATATGTACATGTGCATATTATATACAAATAATGCAAAGCTTGAATGTTTCATGTTTTAAGTAGACATATTCTAAAAATGTGTATTTTAAATATATGGTCTAAAAATACATTTAAAAAATAGGCAGTGTAAATATATACATGTGTATACATGTATATTCTAAAACAAAACACAGCAGGAAGAGAAACTGATAGGAGATAGGTGGAAGCTGAGTAAACCTGGCCCGGCTCCTCCCCAGTGCCTGGGAGCTGGGAAGGTCGGAGACAGCCATCAGGATCTGAGGCGATGTGCTTCCGATGGCTTCTGTGCCTGTCTCTTCAACTCAACATCATATGAGAAGCAGGGCCCTTCATCAGACTGAGCGACACACGGGGAGGGGCCACCACCAGGCAAAACAGGGAGCTCCTGCCCCGGGGCCCAGCAGTCCCCCACTTCACACCCTGCTTCTTCCATGACTGGATATTTCCAAACCATCCACTGTGTACAACTTCATCTCCTGGAAGTCACAATAGCTGGCTGAAAACCTCCAAAAGGGTGGAGAGATCACCCCAACTTAAAGAAAAAGAAAAATCGCCTCTGCCAGAAAGAGGCTACCCGCTCAGAAGCTCTCGTTTCCAATTGTGAGGCGCCCAGAGTCACGGCGCAGGCTTTGGGGCAACGGTGAGGGGGGGTGGTGGTGGTTTGTTTGGTGTTTTTCTTCCCCAGTAAATTCTACAATCCTGTTCTGTTTTCGTTTCTCCCCTCTCCTAACCCCTCAGTGCTGTTAGGAAATCATTTTGGGAAACACTTGTTCAAAACACAACAGCAGAAGATGGGTTCACAGCCAATACGTTTTTCAAAGGAACTATTTGGCAGCGCTGAGACACATTACCACGCTGGTACGAGCCTAGACTGCAGGGTTGCAGATGTCAGAATTGTGCGTATTCAGAAATATGCACAACTGGAATCTCCATCGTAACGCCTGGCCCCACCAACATTGCAAAACGCTGGCCAAGAGAAGAAAGACCATTGGGTCACAGGCTTTTCCCTGAGCAGAGGTGGGGCTCAGCAAGCTGCAGTTCACTGTCAATAAGGTCTGGAAATTCCTTGACTCAAATACGCTGGACCTCTCCCCACACGTCTCTGTTGAAAATGGCTTTCTTTTAGGCGAGCCCTATCGGCAAAAGGGTACGGGTATGAACCCTGCCAAGAATCCGCCAGTTCTCCGGCACAAGGCCAGAGTTAACCCTTGACAGGATGCAGAACGTGAGATCGTCCACTGCGGACAGTGTCAGTGGAGCCAGACAGTGTCAGTTCAAACCTCAGCTCTAAAACTTACTTGTTATGGGGTTGGGGACCAGTGACTTAACCTCTGTGCCTCAGGTACCCCACCTATAAAGTGGGCATGATAATCACTGCACCCATATTGTAAAGACAGTGTAAGGATAAACTATGACAAATACGACAAGGCAAAGTAAGTTCTCAGGAGATGGTCGTTGCCGTCGTGTTGCTTCGTTGTTGTTGGCCTCAGTTCACCAAAATCAAAAGGGAGGAAGAGTGTGCTTTCCCGAAATTGGCACTAGCAAAAATTTTCTAAGAACTATGTATGTGAACCCTTTTGTTAAGCACCATGGGATATTTCTTAACCCTAGAGACTACACCCAAAATCACACTATACTTACTTCATCTCATTACTTCTCCGTTGATTGATTCATCCTTACATCCATGGAGCATTAGCACGGAGGGAGAGCCACTTGAATAAGACGTGGTTCCTGCTGTAATGGGATTCGTAGTCTCATCAAGCAGGTAAACATGGACAGAATGATGTCTCAAGGTACAGCCACCCACGTTCTAAATATTAATAGGAGGATCCACAGAAGGCAGAAGGAGGAGCAATGAGATCTGACTTGAGGAATCTGAGAGGGCTTCATGGTGGTGGCATTGAGTTTAGGCTAGAAGATGCGAAGGACATAAATAATTAGAGAGAGAAAGCTTCATATGCAAAGAAAGAGGTCGGCATCGAGGCTGGGAGATGGGAGAGAGCCTCACCACCTAAACAGACAGCAAGTCTTCGGGTTGCTTAGAGTGTGGTATGAGTTACAAGCCACGTGGGAACTGAGACCAGAGATGGAAACAGGGGCCAGATCATGGAAGAGCCGGATGTCCTGCTCAGGAGGTGGCAGTCCCTCCTGGCAGCAAAAGAAAAGAAATATGGGTCAACTTGATTCCGACTTGTCATCAGACATCACCTGTCACAGGGCACCTTCCCGGATGCCTCCTCTTGCCCTGTCAGGTGCCTTCTCTCCTGTAGCACTCACGACATTCAGGGACACTCACCAGCCACTCTGTCTTCTCCTCCCGGTCAGGGCCTCTTCCAAGGCAGGGTTGACACCAGCTTTGTATATCATTGTTCCCCCCGAGAATGAATGCATGAATGGATGAGTGAAGGAATCAATTGATCGATCGATCAATCAATCAATAAGAGAGGATGAATTAAAGATGATCCTTCTGAATTATCAGCCAGAGGCCTGTTGGGAAGCAGCCATACTGGCCTGGGGTAATTTCTTTGAATAGCACTCTCTGCTTATCAGAAAGACCCAAGCAGAGAACCAAGGTCTAAGCACGTAACCAGTCTGTCTTCATCATGTAAAAATGTGTCGGTGCTGAGATCTGAGGATCCCCAGGGTGAGCTAGCACTCTTTTGCCAAAGATGCATGGATCTAGAGGTCACCTCGTGCTGTGTCAGAGTGACAAGTATAATGTCAGCTACCCATGGAAATGGACCTCAGGGAAACTTGCATAAACACAGACCATAGCAAGTAACCTCTTAGCCTTGTTTTAAAAACCCAACCTTTCAGTAAGCAGGAACCCAAACCACAATGGGAAGGGAGAAGAATGCTGTTAAGAATCCCATGATGTTCTGGGTACAGTGCTGAGTCCTTCACACACCATCTGAGAAGACAGGTAGCAGTATCTCTATTTTACAGGTAGGGGTCCTGAGGCTCAGACAAGCCAAGCAACTTGCCCAGCGCCACACAGCTAGTAAGAGTTAAGTTGGGGCCTGAACCCAGGTTTGCTGACTCCAAAGCTGGTGCTCTTGTTTCTGAACCACACTGTCTCTCTTCTTCACGCTATCCTGGCATCATGAGGCATACCTTTCTCAAAGGAAATCTTCAAGTGCCTTTTTCATTATCGAAGTTCTTCAGGGAAATCGGGGATCCCAGGATAAAAACTCTACCTACAGATTATCTTAACGTACTTGCGTTTCCTTAAAGAATGCCTGGCACCGCCCACAACTCTGGTCTGGCAGTGCCAGGGCCTTGCTCAGCCAGGAGGCTCTGAGAATCGATTGGCTGTGGTCTCACTGACGGCTGACGCCAACAGATGCTATGAATCAGAAGTTGCCATCTGTCCATGACGCTCAGCTTTACGGGGGCCTCCAGAGCTCCCCGGCCTGGAGAAGCAGGCCCCGTCCCATCAGGGCTCTGCCATAGCTAATCCTCGGCACTGGCGGAATGCTAGCCTTCCAGTGGGAAAACCTCAGCAGGCTTTGGGGTCCGGGGTGCGCTCAACCAGAGTGAGGGGCAAAGGGGATGCAGTGCTTTTCCGGAGGCCAAGCGCATGGCCACCCCCAAAGACACTAACTGTGTGGGAGGAAGGGGAATGTGCAGGTTGGTTGAAGAAGAGAGTTCGCAGGAAAAACACCGGCTTTGACCTCACTTGAGAATAAGGAAACGGGGACTCGGCATCCTGAGCGCACTGTGCCACACCCGGAGCAGAAAGGACACTGGATTTGAGACTGGGGACTGGATTCACCCCCGGGCTCACCTCTCACCAGCTGGATTACCTTAGGCAATCACACACCTCTCATTGCACCTCCAGGTCTAGAAAATGGAATAGCTCTCGCTTACTCCAAAGAATTGCAGCAGACATTAAACAAGATAAGGATGCTGCCCTGGCCCGCGTGGCTCAGTTGGTTGGGCATCGTCCCGTGCACCAGGAGGTTGCTGGTTTGATTCCTGGTCAGGGCACATGCCTGGGTTGCAGGCTTGATCCCCAGTGCGGGGGGCATACAGGAGGTAGCCGATCAATTTTCCACTCTAATATCAATGTTTCTCTTTCTCTCTCCCTCTCCCTTCCTCTCTCTCTAAAAATCAATAAAAACATATTTTTTTAAAAACCGAGATGCAAAACACTTAGCAGGCAATGACGAACACCAGTTCCATGTGAACCTCACGCCTTACTCTGTAGTGGTATTACGTCACTAGATCAAGTGTTTTTCTGATACAGCTCTTGCATCAGAGCGACACTTGAAATACAATCCTGAACCACATAAACACCCCTGAAGAGGCATTTCTTTTGCACATGTTGTGATGTGCTTACCATTCCAGCCCTGGTCATACACGCCAACTTGCTCACTGCCCTGCTCCTGACTCCTATCTGGTTTCTCTCTAGTGAGTAATATCTGCCTTGGCCTGACTTCTTTGTTGTCATATGTACGACCACAGAAAACACTCTTAACGCCAAAGAATTCCAGCTCTTTCCTAGTGACACGGAGCAAAGAGAAGGATTTCTTCCAAATGCAAGGGTCACCTCAAAACTGATGAGTCAACAGGATCCTGACATTCCTCAGACTTACATAGTTCTGTCCAAGATTCCTGTGCTGTGTGTGTGTGTGTGTGTGTGTGTGTGTGTGTGTGTGTACATCATAGAAACAGTTCTCCAATAACCTTGGACTTCTGTAAGTCAAACAAACTATTTCAGGGCTCCCCATGACTCTCCTCCACTCGCCAAGATGACCAGGAATCCCCTTCAAGAGATCTCTAGAATGTCTTCAGCCTGCTGTGATGCTAGGAATGCTAATGGTCACCAAAAGGTAGAATTTTGGGTGGGGGTTTCAGTAGTCGAAGTCACCATCTAATGAGTGTGACAAAATTTTCAAACCGATGTAGACAGATACTCAGCGTTTTCATTGGTTTGGTTTGCTCTGACTTGCTCTGAGGACTGTGAGCGGTAGAGAGGTATCCCCATGGTGCTGGTAGGGGCTGGGTTTCAGACTTTCAGCTAGAAGATGCTCTTGGCCAGAGTGTCCATAACTTTGCCTCCGAAGAGCTAATTCTCTGGGAAATGTGGCCAAATCTAACTGCATCACTACCACCCTCATTCCCACCTCCAACCACCTCACACCCTCAACAAGTTTGCGTATCCACTATGGCCATCCATACTCATGGTGGTACTCACGGCCCTTCGCAACCTGGTTCTGGCTTCCTCTTCAGTCTCTTCTCTAATTTCTGCTCCCTCTCTGGACCTTATTCTATAGCTGGGTTGATTAATCGCAACAGAACAACTGCAGAAACCAATGGCCTCCTAATCTCAGTGATCTAAGCCATGGATTTTCCCTAGTTCACACTAGATAGAGTCCAGTGGGTAGACCACTGGGTCCCTGTTCCCCACACTGGTTCAGGGACCCTGGACCCATGCAACTTATGGTTCTATTATCCTCTTGGTCCTTGGAATTCTCATCATTAAGCCAGAGGAATGGGAAACAGTGTGGGTGTTTTACACATTTTACCAGTCGGCACTTAGTCACATGGTCCTGCCTAACTGCAAAGGCAGGTGTGGAGAGTAGCCTTGCTGTGTGTCCAAGAGGAAAGAGAAAAAGTGGTTGGCAGACACACACGTTGTCCCTGCCACACACAACAAGTAGTGTGGTATCGCCAAAGAGTTTTGCTTCAATTTCCTCTATAATTTCCAAGCACTGTACCCATGGCCTCATCCCTCTATTTCCCCATGCTGACCCAGGTCCATGCCATTTTCAGCATGAGAACGTCTCCTTATCCTTCTCCAGATGTTCACAGCATCTACCCACACTGGAATAGTTTGTTGTCCTTTCCTCTGCCCTTCCCACTGTCGCTCATACTGTCACCAACCATCACCATGTACACTACATCTCTCTGTTGATGCTCCTACCTCCTCACTAGACCGTGAACTCTGTAAGAGAAGGGACTATGCCTATTGGGGTCTGCAGCCCCAGTTCCCAGCCTGTGCCCGAGGCATGCTTGGCATTATGCAAATATTTGCAGTTGTAGAAAGAGACCAACAGGTGTGGTTTGCCAACACTACATGGGATGGAGTCTGTGAGGATGACCCCTCCATTCGGAGATCTTTTCAGAATAACCTCAGGAATAAAATCATTTAATGGAGACCTCTGAAAAAGTGTTTTGAAAAAGCAGTGGGGAGAACCAAGCATTATGAGATTGCAGGAACTATGGGATGAGGGGCCATGGGCTGGAGTGCCCAGAGAACCATCTGGAAGGACCCCAAGAGTCTGAGGAGATCGGCAGCACCCAATGGGAAGAGAGAAAGCCACCAGCTGGAAGGTGACAGGAGGGTTAGCTCTGTAGGAGACTATGCAAAAGCCCCTCCACTTCAGGGGAAGTAGGAAGAAGGATGCGTTGCCCTCCCATGAACAGGAGTGTGAAGATCTGAACTTCAGGCCACGGGCTCAGACAGAATGGAAGAGCACACTATTCTACACAAATCAACTTAACTTTGATCCTGGGCTCCCTCCTGCCAGAATGGAAGAAATGCAGTCCCACCTTTCTGCGGGACCCCTCTGTTTCCTCAGGTTGTACCCGTGTCTCACTCGGTACCAAGGTGACATGGAGTTCCTTTCGTGGCTATAAATGGTTCCTTTCCTTCTGAGACTGCCCCTGCCACTGCCCAGTGTGCATGGTCTCTTTGGGTCTAATAGTCTGCCATGTGGCGACAGGTTCTCTGAATAAGAGAGCTCGGATGTACTACCAGCCTCCTGGGAGAATTACAAAGCTGTTCCCTCTGAGGTCTTGCCACCCTTAGGGTACTTAAAGGACCGCGATACAGGTCCCTCTGCACAAAGAATCCATAGAGACATCCCTCTCTACCGTAGCCTGGGGGATCTCTCTTCCACCTGGCGGAATCTTTCTATCCTCTGTGATGGCCACACCAGAGGCCTAGCTTCAGCTGTCAAGATGGTTTTATCCAGCAGAGTGTAGACCTGCACCGGTCTTTAAAACACAAAGTTGAATTAATTGCAATGTTTTAAGTCAGGAGATTGTATAGAGAGATCCGGAATGGTCTCTTCTTTGAAAAGTTTGGAGATCTGACCTCATGCGGGCCCGCTACGCAGCTGACTGTTCGGTTCAGAGCATGGTTCTTTATTTTGCCCCCTGCCCACTGACTATATTTGCACCCAGCCTGCGTCCGCTGTGTTCTGCTTTCATCTCACCTGCCTGGATCCTGCGGGAGTCTGGTTTCTCAGCACAGCTGACGCCACAAACCTCTCGCTGTGGGCCTCCTGCTATAAAGCTCCGAGAAGGAGAAGCACAGACTTTCCACCTGCTTGAGAGGAGGAAAGAGAAAGGAAAAGGAAAAAATCCAGAGAGATAAAAACAAATTAATGTTTTAAAGGACTCTACCTTTGAAGTGTTAACTACGACCATGCTGGGGCCACAAAAACATATTCTCTGAGCTTCTCACATCTCTCAAAGCCCATCTCCGTGAAGTCAAGGGGGTGAGAAAACATTCACGTGCCACCATCCTCCCAATACGACTGAAGGGCTGTCCCCCACGTGCTGAGACCACATTGCAGTGACGCCCAGGGGCCGGAGAAAGACTCCACAGGGTATTGTCTGTGGGGGAGGGGAGGCTCTCGGTGCCCACAAAGGCTGGGACAGTGCCTGGCACACACTGGGCATCCAGTCAGGGAGAGTCCTCGTTACGTTAAAACACTCGTAACCTTGTTTAATTCTCATAATAACCCTGCACGGCCAGCAGAGACATCCCTGTGCTACAAGCGGGAGAACTGAAGCTTCAGGAGATGAAGTGAACGTGCCCAAGGTCACAGCTTGCGAGGGGCAGAGAGGGGGTTTCGGCCACACAGTCTAGCTGGAACTCTTTGCATTATTTGCATCGAGTGAAAGAACCAATGATTCCAGGGGGCCTGGGGGTCCCAGAGGCTCTGAGCAGGGGAGGGCGTCAGCCCGGAGCCCTTGGCATTGGCGACAAGAGCCTCCAGCGAGGAGAAGCAGTGGTGAGAAGCCTGGAGTGGCGGTTAAGAACACTGACTTGAGCTGGAGGGCTTGGGTTCAAATCCCAGTTCTGCCTCTTTCTACCTGTGTGACGTGAGGCAAGTTACTTCGACATGCCTTCGTTTCCCCTTGACAGTGTCCCCATCTGTGAATTGGGGCACAGAGCTGCTCAGTGTTTGGAAGGAGCTGGAATTTGCAATGCACTCAGGACAGTGCCCGCTGCGTAGTAAGTGCTGTGCAGGTGACTGTTGACTGCATGTCCTCAGGTCATGGTCAGGCAAGGTCACACTTGCCCCTGGAAAGTGATGCTGCCAGGCCTGGCACTGCCCTCTGGAGCACTGTCCGCTGCAAGGCCCCTGTGCTGTGGCCATGTCTCCCCATCACCACGCTCTCCCGTACTCTTCTGCACACTCTGAAGTGCCCAGCCACCAAGAGCAGACCCAAGCAGGGCCGACCCTCGTTATCAATGCCAACAGCGTTAGTAAAGGCTCTGTTTCAGCCTGCGTGGCAGGACTGCCTTAGCCAATGAGAAACACAGGTAGAGATTTTGAAGTGTATGAAATTCAGCAGCTGGAGAGGCAGCGGAGGAACCTGGTGGGGGCAGGGACGAAGGTGCAGCATTTGTAATGAGGCAGATACGGGGCATCGCGTTGGCATCTGCGGGAAGCGGAAAAGGACTGCAGCAGGAGAATTCAGCAGGCTTCGGCACAGCGGCACACTGGCGGGCATGATCGGGGCAGGGACGGGCAGAGCCCTCTGAAAGCAGGCAAAATGCGATGGGAATAAAAGCCTTTGCAGAACGCCTGGGGACACGGGCAAGCGGGGCAGCAGGAGCTAACTTACAGGCCAGGGGAGACCCGCCGGCTTGGCAACCATGGGCTCCCAGCCTGCCTATCTACCCGGGAGCTCTGGCAGTTTAAATGTTCCGGCATGGTTTGGGGCATCAAGTTCCCAGATAGATGAGACTCAGATCTTCCGTGTGTCAGCTGAGAGAATATTTCCTCCGTGGGACTCTCATCGATTTCTGGGAAGGCAAATTTCCACTACCGTATTTCGTCCATAAAAAAGGAAGGTCAAAAGAGGATTGTATTTGAGAACAAGGTATCCAGTTTCTTTGTGGTTTGAGAGAAGGGTGGGTTGTTTTGTAACAGTCAGAAATGGCCTTTAGACATCAGAAGTCCCCCCAGAGCACGATGTCCTCGTGCCCAAAGGCAACTGTCCCTCCAAACAGCTGTCTGACCATCCCTCCGACCACAAAGCTGAGACTTTGTATCTGTGTCACGTGGACTCGGAGCCTTGCGTCCCCTGGCCTGGCCAGGGAGGTCATCTCTCCCCTGGGATGGAGTTGGGGTTGGCATGGGAACGCAAGCAAAGGGAGCAAAAGCAAAGGGCACTCAACTACCGGACACCGAAGCCCTTCCTATGTGCAGCTCACATCACGTCCGTGATTGGACCTCACCTCCACAAGGACAGTTCGGCAGGACAGAGGGCCATGCCCGTGGTGCCAGATGAGGAAGCCACAGCCCTGAGAAGGACTTGCCTGCAGCCTTGTCACCGGTAACTAGTGGGCCCGCAATCTGGAACCACACTGCCTGGCTCTAACTCCTATGTTCCAGACGCTTTCCCAGAAGCCTCCGGAGAATCTGACTTTTCAGAACTCAGTGCATCTGCAAAGCCTCAGAGGCTTACTGCCTTTTATCTCTTTTTGAGCATCAAACATTTAATGAGCACTTATTATGTGCCAAGCAATCATCTCAAATCATCACCCAGCTCCGCTTCACAGGTGAGGACACCTCCCAGCCAGGTGATCGGAGTTGTTTCCTTGGCAAAACCCTCTGCCCGTCTGGACCACAGGCTCGTCGATGACGCCGAGGAAGGGGAAAGAAGAGCTTGCCCCCAGCACACACGTGTTCCCACGCCTTCTCTCCAGGAGCCTCGCCTGTCCATTCCGCGGGACACGTGTTTGTGGACAGACGCGCATTAGAGAAAGTCTCCGTCTGCCTTCTCCAACCCCCCTACACGATAACTCTTGAGACACCCCGAGAAGTTTCATACTGTTCTCCCATTTTTCTAGATGCAGAGACGGAGATGAGGGGTGAGTCTGAGCCCACACAGGAAGTACGGCCGACAGCTTCCAAGGGGGGGGCCTGGAGTTCCTGCCCGAGGGGCCTCCTCACCAGCTCAGCTGTGCCCCCACTCAGACCCCACAGCCTGAGAGTCAAGCAAATAGGCCCTTTTCCTCATGGGATGAGGAGTGTGGACACAGCTTCAGTGAAGAAACTGGGGGCCCCTCTTGGACAGTCTGATTACAGTCAGGTAAGATTGACGCTTGGATGAAGGGTGCCCAGGAGGCTTGCCAGGCTGAGGCCCGGAGCGGCTCCTTTGTCTCCACCCAAGGAAAGATGCAGACCTTTGAACATGCAGCTCCTAATTTGGCAAAAGTGAACTTTCGAAATCCAAATCTAGCCAAGCAGTTTCTTTCCTTGAAAACGTTGAGGGCTCCGACCCACTCCGGTCACCATCAGGATGACGTCCAAGCAGCTAGCCAGACGTCGGGAACTGGCCTCGGCCTGCCGCAGCCTCCCCTCCCTCCACTCCTCCGCGAACACTGTGTTTCCATCAGGACTCGCGGCCCACCCATCCCAGGGCTCTCCGTGCTGCACAGTGACTCAGTCTTTGTGCTGTTGCTTTTCCCCATGTCGGGAATCCATCGCCTCCCTTCTGTCACCAGAGAGTATGTCCTCAAGCCTCAAGCCTGACGCCGGGGCATCCCCTCATCCCATGACACTACCCCTAACACTCCACCCAACCACCATCATTACGACTCAACGGCGTCCACACCCATCGTCCTGGACGCGCCCCCGCCTCCCACATCACACACAAGCACAGGTCTCTCCGCTCTGGCACTTGAGGCTGGAATTGTTTCTTCATTGGCCTTTCTCCCCACCAGACCGTGAGCCCCCAGGGACAGGGACTGGGTCCGGTAGACTCCGGTTCCCCAGTATCAGCGTAGGGCCCGGCACTGGGCTCCACCTCGTGGGTCTGGATGGTCGGGCCACCGGTTCTTTTCTTGTGGACAGACAGAGATCAAGGATGTTTTCCTCCCTGCTGAACCTGTGTTGAGGGAGGGAGAGAAGTCAACACAGTGCCTTGGATACAGTGGTCCTTTCGCTTGGAACGAGATTCCTGCTGTCTGGCACTGTCACGTCCTGGTCCCGAGCAGAAGTGACTCAGTGTGAGCACCGTCTAACATGACTCTCTGTCCTGGCCTGCTCCACCACCACCCCACGTCCACTGTCTCATCAAGTCCGCTGCTGGGGCCCACTGAGAAGGCACACCTTGGACCCAGCGACCTCTCACCGTTCCCAGCACTGCCACACTGTCTCGGCCACCCCGCCTTTCATGTGGTTTGTCACTGTTGCACCAAATTGTTCTCCCCACTCCTGGCTTTGCCCGCCTCCAGCCCATTCTCCACCCAGCAGCCACAGGGTGGTTCTTCACAAACTGAAAATCAGATCATGTTTTCCTGCTGCTCAAAACCTTCCAGCAGCTTCCACTCCCACTTAGAATGAGATCCAAGCTCTTTCCCACGGCCTGCGAGGCCCTCAGCATCCAGCTCCAACCCCTCTCTGACCTCACGGCCCCCCTCTCGCCCTCCCTCACCCCGCTCCAGACACAGTGGCCTCCTCGACATGCCTGATCTTTCCCAACTTGGCACCTTCGTGACTGCTCTCCTCTCTGCCTGGAATGTCCTTCCACCCCGCCCCCCACCAAAATCCAGTGCTCCCTACCCCTCACGAGTCAAGAATTCTGTCCAATTTCACTTCTTTATAACAGGTTTGCTTGGGCACCGTCTCTGAAGCAGCATGTCCTTCCTCCATCCTCTTCCTCTCGTTTTCTTCAGGGCAGCTGTCCTCACCTGAAAGTAGATTGCTGGGTTCTCGTAGTCATGGCCTCACTCTCGCACTTAGCTGACCAGCCCACGAGAGGCGGGACCTGGTCACCTTTCCACTGGTAGAACCCCGGCCTCCAGAAAAGTGCTTAGAACATAGCAGGCACCCAGTAACTATTTGTTGAATGAATGCACCGATGCAAAAGAGAATTAATGTGATGACTATTTTTGGACAAACTTCTGATCTAAACTTCACTATGCCCTTGACGAGTGACATAACTCTCTGCGACTCCCTTGCCTCACGCGTACACTTTGAGGACTGAGAAAGGGGACCGGGGGAGAGTGTAGTCCAACGGGGCAGCATGAGGGGTCCTGTGGTGTTGGAACTGTGGCGGATCCTGAGAACAGTGGCAGGTCCACCAACTACACATGTGAGAAAATGGCACAGAACTTACCAAACACACACATACACACAGATCAGTACAAATAAAACTAGAGAAATATGAACACAACTGGTAGATGGTAACCATGTCGATATCCTAGCTGTGCCATCATACTATAGACTTGCACGATGATGCCAGCAGGGGACACTGAGTATACAGGATCTCTCCATATTCTTTTTTACAACTACCTGTGAATCTACAAATCTTAACATTTCAACTAAATATTAAATTAAATTAATTAGGGGGGGTGTGTCTGCACATTGAAACACTCAGCTCACAGCCTGGCACACAGAATTGACTAAATGTGAGTCCCTGCTCCTAAATACCTATTTCACCTCCTACTGGCTTCTTCACGTTCTATCACTGAAAGTGGCGTAAGTATAGCTGTTATTCTGCAGGCCCAACCCACAGCCCAGACTGAGAAATGGAGATCAGACTTCACCTTGCCCTGGGGGAACATTCCACCAGCAGGCATGCTGTTTCGGGTGTGTGTGCGTGTGTGCATGTGTGCGTGTGCGTGTGTGTGTGTGAGAGAGAGAGAGGGAGACAGTCACAGAGAGTAGGAATTAAGGATTGGTACCTGTTGAATAATTAATGGATCCTGGCCAATCCAGTACCTTTTCCTAACCATTGCCAAGTTGTTGCAACTACCTGAAGGGACTCCGTCTCAAATCCTCTGCCTTACAGTGGGAATCTCGGTACAGAATCCATCACGGTTAGCCAAGCCCTGCCGTCCTGCAAAGCCCTGATATAAATCTCCTCCAGGAACAAAAAGTCCTCTTCCTCCCAACACAGGCTGGAGTCCCACACCCAGAGTCTTGACCTGACTCCCCATCTACGCACCAAAACCCGAGATTTGGGTCAATGCTTCCTTCTTGGGAAGCTTGAATCAAGTTTGCATTTAATGGTTTTCTCTTTGCTTACATTTTACGCAGATTGATTCTGGGGAGCACTGTATCCCACAGTGAGGGCCAGTCACAAAGGCTGGTGAGGTCCCTCCCTCCGCTTCTACCTGTCTCCATCTGCTCTTTTTCCCCACAGCCCATGACTGACACTCCACATGCCCTGGTGTTAAAGTCCCAAAGGTTTCCCAAATACTGACTGTGAGTCAGTCTATCTGATAAGTGCCAACTATTCAGAGAATAATAAGACACATTTTTCTCCACTGAGGCTCCTAATTCACGCAGAAGAGGGAAGAGAGAACAGATGATTCCAAACACTGAATATGGAGGTGTCACAAGATGCTGCGGGAGGCTCAGAGAGGGAAGGAGAAGCTACATGTAACTAGACACCGTGCAGGGGAGTCTCAGAGCTGAGTATTGCAAGATGTGCAAGGACTAGGCAAGGACACCAGGTGAGGAAGGGCTCTTTTAAGGAAAGGGGTCAGCAAGTGCGAGCGCCTGGGTCAGCACAGCTGTTTCTGGAAACACCAGACTATTGGTAGGGCTGGAGCATAAATTACAAAGGATAAGCATCCAGAGATGTGGTTGAGAGAAAGACGGGTAAAGCCTGATCATGGACCACCTGGGAGTGTCTCTATCAGGAGTTTGGATTTCTCCAATGATGAGGAGGAATTAGTAGTGCAACTCTTAGGTTAACCACAACAACTTGGACACAGGTTGTCTGGAGATGTTAGGAAGTCGGTGTGTAGGATCGCCTACACGGCTGCATCTTATCTGGGTGCTGACTAACAGGAGTCCCATGACTTCCCACAAACTCCATGTGTTACTGGTAGGGTATTGCTTCATGGAACTGCCCTTCTGGACTGCCAGGGCATAAAAAGGTGGGAGCCACAGGTGACTTTCTGTTGCTCCTTGGCTATAAACTCTCGCAAAGAGAACAGCAGAGCGACGTGTGGTGAAAACACCTCTACCATGAAGCACTTTTTCAGGATTGCCATTATCGCCAAGGAAAGGCCATGTCCTCGTGGCAGGAGGCCAGTGCATCTGGGCCTCTGTTCAGCAGATGCTCTTCCCTCAGATGGGGAGCCACCGGCTTCATTATCTCCTGGTTCACTGCATGTAGAAGAGAGAATGCAGAACAGGCCCTGAGGTGAGGCATACCTGTGCGCACATCCCAGGTATCACACACCGACTCTTCCATCGGGGGCAAGGGACTCCTGAGCCTTAGTTTCCCATCTGTAACACAGAAATAATCTCCCTAGCCTCCGAGTGATGTTTACTAATAAAAAGCAAGGGAAGCACCTGGAAGAGAAGGTATTCTCGAAGAGAGAGATAGGTGTTGTTACTGTTGGAGGTCAAGTCCTGCTTTCAGTCCAGATTTTAAAAGGGGTGGAGAATGAGGTACCAGGCACCCAGGGGAGCTAGCCTTTCTCCTAGCCGCGTGGCTGCACGTCATTCCAGGGCATGCAGTGGCTCGGCCAAGGACGAGCTGACAAGTCACTGGTCTTCTTGGCATGGGCACCTGCCTTCCTGTGTCTGTTTGGCTCACCATTCAGCTATGGGGAGGACTGCCAATCACCCAGATGACACTGATCACCGACAAGGAGCTTGCCAAGGGATCTGAGGTTGGAGGATTGAAGAACAATCCTGGGAAGAAAACATTTGCACAAGTCCATTGAGAAGTCTGAAGTTACCATCACGTCACTTCAGTGAGACAGAAGCACATCCCTCCCAAGTCCATTGCAAATGAACTTAACCTGGCAAGAAAAAGCAGGGAATGGAGATGAATGGACAGCATGTGGCTACTATCTATCAGCGTAGCCCACCTCATCTTGGGCAGAGATGGACTAAACAGCATCAGCGCTGAATCCAGTGTAAGTCCTGATGTCAGAAGTGTAATGGGACTGCAAAGGTCTTCTGCTTGAACCTCAAAGAGAGCGACTCTTCCTGCCAACTGGAACTCAAATGCTCTTCCTAGGGTCACAGCAGAGGACAGTTACCCTAAGGCAGGACATATCATTCCAGAGACAATGCAGACCAGTGTTTAGGTTGCAAAACAGCAGCTCCCCATCTCCATGGTCAGCAAGCAGAGGAGGCGGGCAGCAGTTGAGAAAGCTCACTAGGGAAAGTTCAGCTTCCATGAAAATCAAGTGAAACACTGATTCAAAAGAGATATATATGCACCCCTATGTTCATTGCAGCGCTATTTACAATAGTCAAGATTGGAAGCAGCCCAAGTGCCCATCAGTAGATGAGGGGATAAAAAGGCTGTGGTACATTTACACACTGCAATACTACTGGGCCATAAAAATAAATAAATAAATAAATAAATAAATAAATAAATAAATAAATAAAATCTTCCCTTCTGCATCATGGATGAACCTAGAGGGTGTTATGCTAAGCGAAATGAGCTTGTCAGAAAGACAAATACCATATGGTTTCACTTACATGTGGAATCTAATGAACAAAATAAACAAACAAACAAAATAGAGACAGACTCATAGATACAGAGAACAGACTGACAGCTGTCAGAGGGGAGGGTTGTTGGGGCGCTGAGTGAAATAAGTGAAGAAAGTAAGCAAAAAAAGCAAAACTCATAGACACAGTATGGTGATTACCAGAGGGAAAGCGGGTGGGGCAGATAGAACAGGGTAAAGGGGGCATAAATGATGATGAAAGGAGACTTTCTTGGGGTGGTGAACACACAATACAATATACAGATGATGTAGTATAGAGCTGTACACCTGAAACCTACATAATTGTATTAACCAATGCCACCCCAATAAATTCAATAAAAATATTTTTAAAAAGTCAAGTGATACGGGGAAGCCCTTTCAGAATCTCCTTTGAGGAAGTCCTAAGCAAAGACCAAACCATCGAGGATTAATGATAGAGACTCTGAAGGAAGGAGCAGGTGTCTCAGTATCCGCTGCTGGGGATAAGGTGGCGTGAAACACACAGAGAACGGCCGGGGGAAGAACCAGCGTGGGATCTGGCCACCACGCCAAGACCGTGCTCCGCCTCTTCAACCTGGGACAGATGGAGGCAACTGCTCCGATCTCAGCCACAGGGAGAGAAGGCAGCGGATGGCCTCCAGCCACAACGCTGGCTTTCCAGCCAAGGCCACATTCTCCCTGAGCACCCTCTAGCCCATGCCGGGCGTGGCGGGGGTATGTGCCTGGCCACTGCCGCTCAGCAGGCACTTAACAGGTAGTCTCTGCTCCAGAGCAACCAGCAGGGTTGGCACGGACTTGGATCAGATTCGTGGTCTGAGGCTCTCCTTGCCTGGGGCCTCCCTCTTGCCTTTTGGTACAGATGCTGCATTTGCATTACGGTCTGAAGGCTTTCTCTGGCCAATTCTGCTTCCTACCCCTGTCTTATGCAATGGCCCCCTCACCCATGAACACTTACGCTCCTACCTCCGTCTCACGGGCCCAGAAAACCCAGTGGAAAAACGGATTACCTTATTTAATATTATTACCGCCTTCCAAAGTAGATGGTAACAGCCCCATTTTACAAAGTAGGAGATGAAGGACCAGAGAGGTAGACGGGAGAGCTGCACGTGATTCAAACCCAGGTCTGCTTGACCTGGGAGAAAACAATCAGGAGGCAACATTTCCTATTCAAATGGTCAGCAGACAGAAAAGTTTCCCTAGTGTTACTTTGTCTGTGTAAAGAGAAGACAAAGACCTAGAGCAGAGAGATAACAGTTCCTGTGCCCCTTCGGAGATCTGTCTGGATAACAGGGAGCTCTGTGTGGAGCTCCAGCCCCTGAGGCTTTTGAGAAGGAGCCGCTCGGGTTAGGACAATCATGCACTTACTTACACGCATGGACCCTTTGGGCACGATGGTGCCTTCTACAGAACCCTTCTCAGACAAATATTTTTAAATGCATAAAACGGAATGTGTCAGATTGTAAAGGAAATCCATTACATTAAAATAAAGCTATCAAAATAGTTTTTTAAATCTGCAATAGGGTAATATATGTGCTTCTCTATTGATGCTTTAAATAACAAGATTTGGCAGCAGACCTCAAAGTAACATAATTTTGAAGTATTTTTGTACTCAAAAGGTATTTTAAGATATCTACAACTCCCGTGTGATATGAAAAATTTGTAATTTATATTGGTGAGCAAGTCACAGGTCGTGCTAATATGACTGTGGTTTGTTGCTTACATTCGTAATCGAAAGACATGCTAAATTCCAGTTAGAGATTAGCGGAAACAAAGATGGAATTTATTCCCGTGTAAATTCATGAACCCTAGATGACTAAAAAGCCTTTAGTGAATTCTAGTAATACCTAACAAACCACGAGACAAATTCTAACTCACTCAAAAATGGTACAATCATTCTCAAAGAGGCAATGAGCTCTAGGAGCCTCTAAGGGATCCCCAAGAAAAAGTTCTACCAAGTAACTTTACTCATTTTTGTGATAAGAAAGAGACTAATAGATTGGGAAACACTACCTGTACCCACATTATGTCTGAAAGGCCCCTGACCAAAATACGCATGATATCTTAGAGCTGAAATAAAGAGATGCGAGCTGGACAGCAATGCAGTTGGCTGACTTCCTAGTCAGTTCAGCCACAGTCTCCAAAGGGTCAAAGACAAGCAGAAGAGTATGTACAAATTGCATCCTGGAGGACTCAGCCCTCTGCTCCGGCTGCTCCAACAGTTCCTTGCAGAGACTTGGATGAGGACTTAGAAAACCAGCTGAGCCAATTCTCAAACGACATGAAGCCAGGAGGCTTGGTAAATACTCTGGATAGCAAACTCAAAACCCAAAGTGATGCTAGGGAGCCAGAAAAAAAGTTTTCCCGGGAAGGAATGTAATAAGAATGGGTGCAAAGTCAGACACTGAAGTTTACAAGTATGACTGCAGGTGCAGAAGAGGGGCAGGCGAGCTTATGAGCATGTAAGTGGTGTGAAGACTTAGAGATGCTGTTTCTGTCACAGATGGAAGCCTGTGCTGCCCTGGTGTGAAAGCTGTTGTCCAGAGTAAGGGAGGTGATAGTCTTTCTTGCCTCTAAACTGGATGGCCCAAATCCAGGGGTGATTGGGTTGGGGTACATGCTAAAAGTCATCATACTCAAAGGACTTGTAATAATTGTGATTGCATTTAGCAGAGAGCCGAAGAAGCCAAACTCTATGGTATGAGAGTATTTAAGCCATCAACAACATTTGGTCCTTTTGGAAGGAAGGGGACAGGGAGATAAGATCATTTTCCTCAAAGTCCATTATGGAGATCTGGGGTCAGAAAATATTTTCTGTCAAGGGCCAGATAGTAAATATTTTCTGCTTTGCAGACCTGTGGCACATCTGATTTCCATCCCTGCTACACAGTCTGCCATTGTATGTCTGTGTTCCAATAAAACTTTATTTACAAAAACTGGTAGAAAGTCAGCTTTGGCCTGTGAGGCATAGTTTGCCAACCCCTGATGGAAAAGGAGGAAAGTAACATTTCCTTAGCATGGACTCTGTGCCAAACCTCTGCTTATTATCTCATTGATTCCTCCCAGAACTCCTACAAGGTAGGTACTATCTCCCCATTTTACAGATGGGAAAACTGAGACTCCATATATTTCTATACTTGCATACTTCCTATAAAGTTATTAAGAAACCATGCCCCCAACCCCGCAGTTATGTGATAGCCCTAGGGTTGTAACAAGGTTCCATCACAGCACTCCCTTGAGATTTGAGGGTGGGGTGGGGGTGGGAGGTTTACAACTGGCATAATTCATCATCATAGCAATAGCAAACAGTACATCTGTAAGGACCACCAAGCTCCAGAAGCATCCTGAGAAATGCAGAGACCATCATTCCAGTCGTGAGGAGGAGGCCTGGGTCAGACGTGGGTTGAAAGCTTGATGAAGTGACCTATGGTGCCCCCTCTTTATGGGAATAAACCAGCTAAGGGTTTTTCTCATTGTTTTGAGTATTTTTTTCAATTAGATGATTCATTAGCCACAGAGACATTTCCACAGCACTACTTACCACAGCGCTTCCTGCCAAGAACAAGGTCAGAGGCAAGGGTCTCTGGATAGCTGCGGCATCAGGGTTAGAACGATGCAATGACATCTCTTTCCGGGCAAAAGCACTGCTTTCCCCTCCCCGTCCCCTCTGCCCTTGCTCCTCCCCATACACCCCTTGGAAACCTCCCCCTAGCTCTCCAGCCAATCTCCGGGCAGTCACTCCCTCCTCTGTCTCTGTCCACGCTGCCATCATCACACCTGTTCTCAGGAAGACCATCCCCAAGGCACACGCTGCACGTCACTTGTCACTGTGTCTCAGGGCTCAAGGTGCGTGACAGACAGACGCACTCAGTCAACGCTTGTTTTGTTAAGCTTCACTTAAACATGTCTCAACCAAATGCTTCACCTCCATTTCCCACTTAACTTCCACGCCCATCAGGTAACACATTATCCTCTGTCTTCCTTTACAGAGAGAAGAAACTGAGGCTCTGAAGGCTGCCTAGACAGGGGGCAGAAAGAACTGATGGTGCCCCCTGATCTTCTCGTGCCCCCGAGCTCCGCATCGTTCCCCCACCTCAGGCCAGGACCGCTTTTCTTCAGTGATTACTGGCCGAGATTGTTTTTGTTTGTTTCTGTTTCAAATCAATGTCTAAAGGCTACTTCTCGAGCAAACCGAGAGTAAACTGACTGGACAGGCCAACCCTGCCTTGGACCCACTCTATTGTTTTATTGCTACAATCACTTTCCTCATGAGTATTTACTGACCAGCATCTTCATAGACCCAACACAGTGTGAAGAAGAAAGCAAGGCTCTGAGGTTAAATCCTGGTTCTGCCCTTTATCCGCTGTGTGACCTTAAACAGGTTGCTTAATCTCCCTGGGACTTGATTTTCTTATCTGTAAAATGAGGTTAAAAACACCTACTTTGTAGATTTGTGAGATTAAGAGAAATAATGGACCAGAAAAAGCATTTGTAAAATGTCCATATAGATAAGATCGATGATAGATAGATAGATAGATAGATAGATAGATAGATAGATAGATAGATAGATAGATAGATAGATAGATAGACAGACAGATGACAGCAGCATGCAATAATAACCTTATTTTGTAACTTGAAAATTGAATGATAAGAGTTTAGGAAAAGGAGGAGTCATGCTGTTTTCATAAACACCTATCCTCTTTCTGAATGAGGGACCAGAAACTCAGAGAGGTGAGATAATAGCCTAATGGCACACAGCTGATAGAGAACTGATGGGTTCTCACCTTACATCGTGCACTTACACGGCGCCTGGCACGCACTGGGCACTCTGAGCATCTGCAGACTGATTACCTGGAGTGCTGAGAGGACGTGGTGTGCAAAGCCAGCGGTGTAATCCAGGAGCACAGTTCTCTGGTCTCCTTCAGGCAGAGCCATACTGGTTGCATTTTATTGGGACTAATAGTCTTACCTGACTCCAGTGGGAATTGTCTCCATAGCCCTGAGAACTAACTTAACTCACTGTCTACAACCTTCTCCAATAAGAGAGGCTGGGGCTCAAGAACATAAGAGTTTTAACTGTTCTAATTTAATGTATATGACCAATCTTTTTTTTTAAATTTTTTTTTCTTTATTGATTTTAGAGAGAGAGGGAGAGAGAGAGAAACATAGATGAAAGAGAACATCAATTGGCCACTTCCTGCATGCCCACACAGGGGATTTGGCCCACAACCTGGGCATGTGCCCTGACTGGGAATCAAACTGGCGACCTCTTGGTGCATGGGTCAATGCTCAACCACTGAGCCACACCAGCTGGGCCTGTATATGACCATTCTTAAACAAGTAAGATAAAGTTCCCTTCTTGCCCTGAGATATTACAGAAATAGAATCCCACTTAGTGATATTCAATATACCATCAGTCCTCATTTGTTTTCATATTACAGAACTAGGCTGAGTTCTATAAACACCGAAATCCATGTTGATACAATGGAAAGAACACTAGACATGGCATTCGGAGACACGCGTTTAAACCTCAGGTCCCAGGTGAACTCCTGGCATGTGCCCTTTGCCTCTGTTTCTTCATGTACAAAATGGAAAGAATAATAGTTGCCCCTCTCCATTATGAGTGAAGGTTAAGTGGGATCACTACGTAAAAATGCTTAGCCTGGTGCTTAGCACACGAGAGTGCTTAATAAATATTTACCCATTTGAGAGAATGTTCTTATTAAACATGCATAATAAGAGTCTATCCATTTAGTTCAATCCTAGCATTATACTTAGGTCCTTAGAAGGCACTTAATAAATGTTTATTCACTCAGTGGACTACTTACCCAATGACTGGCCTAGTAGTTGCTTAATGAATGTTCATTCATTCCGTGGAATCTTGCATAGTGCATAGCACTTAGTTGACACTCAATAAATGTTGGTTGAAATCACATAGAGAAAATGGAACTTTATTCATTTAAGATTTTGCAATCCCATAAATATTGGATGCTGTTGCCAGTGCTTTACAAAGTGAATCAACTGTTGCTGAAATGTTCTCGGCTTGTACTGCCTAACCAACCATTGTAAGTTTTCTTCTAACACACAGCATTCCATGCATACACCACAATAACACTGGCAGTGTTAAATGCCCCCCAGACCCCAAACCAGTGGCAGGAAAGTGAAGCATATGAATTAATTTAGAAGTCGACACAGGCTCCATCTTCACAGACAAAGGCGACTGAACAATCCTTCCCATGTTTGCCCAGAGATCAGCTTGACAGTTGTTCCGGCAGATCCTAGAGATATTAGACCCCAAGGAAAAATTCCCAAGTACAGCTGTAGGCAGAGATAGTCAGGAATTAGAAATACATCTATGCAAATGTATACATATGTAAGAGTGTGCGTGCGTGTGTGTATAAAATATTCTTCCTTTTTTTTTTTTTTAAGGTCTCAAGGTGATTTCTGCCAATGAAAATTTTATTTTGGTTTGCAAAGTGTTTTGTTTTGTTTTATTTACTTAATTTAGTTTTGTTACAGGTGTTTCTCCTTTTCCCCAATTGACACCCTCCTCCTGTTCCCGCTCCCCCCACCCCAGCATTGTTGTCTATGGTTATGCTTAATGCATTAGTTCTTTGGTTTATCTCTTCCCTCCCTGCCACCTTCTCCTCTGAAGATTGTCAGTCTGAACCCTACTACTATGTCTCTGGGCCTATTTTGTTCATCAGCTTATTTTGTTCATTATATTCCACAAATAAGTGAGATCATGTGATACTTGTATTTCTCTGACTGGCTTATTTTGCTTAGCATAATACTCTCCAGGTCCCTCCATGTCGTCTCAAAGGGTAAGAGATCTTTCTTTCTTACAGCTGCATGGTATTCCATTGTGTCTATGTACCACAGCTTTTTTTTAAATATATTTTTTCTTTATCAATTTTAGAGAGAGAAAAACAGAGAGGGAGAGAGAGATAGAAACATTAATGAGAGAACATCGATCGGCCGCCTCCTGCATGCCCCCCACTGGGGTTTGGGCCCACAACCCGGATATGTGCCCTGACCGGGAATTGAACCAGGGACCTCTTGGTGCGTGGGTCGATGCTCAACCACTGAACCACACTGGCCTGGTTGTACCACAGCTTTTTTATCCACTCATCTATTGATGGACACTTGGGCTGTTTCCAGATCTTAGCAATCGTAAATAGTCCATCATAAAATATTCTTATAAAGGATTTGTCTTTGAAAGTTTTGCTTACTTTAAGTACATTGCATCAAGAAAGCAATTCCCTTGGGGGAAGGGGAAGTGGCTTTTAATAGCATAGCTTCTCCTGTTAAAGGCCACTTCTCTAGAATGACCAATTAGCAAAGACTTTAAAGAAAGGAGGGAGAGAGGCCTCAAGAGGCAAGTCATTTCCCCAATTAAGCCATAGTCCATGAAGGAGAAACAGACACTATTCTTTTGCAGAGCAGATGACACCGAAGTTCAGTTCTGAAGAATGAGCATGAGTTCTCTCACAGGACAGGTGCAGCAAGAGCATTCAAGGTGTAAGGAGTTTGATATCCCTGGGTGTGTAGGGCCAAGGGGTTGGGAAACAGCAAATGATACTGAAGAGGTCAGCCAGGCCTGGGGGGCATGCTATGCTTGTATCTCCCTTATAACACATCACCATGTGTCTTATTTTAGACTTGGTTGCTTATTATGGACTTTTTCTACTCTATAATTCCTTGAGACCAGATGTGTGCATTCATTGCCTTTATTCACACCTGTGAATCTAGCTTACACGCTGTCCATAAGTACAGAACAAATTCCAGTGTAAATAAAATGCAATGATACTCTTCTAGAAGTTAATATCTGTTGCCTATTATCTGATCCTTTTTCATATGCAAAGTCAGTGCACCAGTTAGGGATCAATAAGGAAAAAAAAGCCCCTCTAGGTATTTTCAACAGAAGGACAATCAACACAGGGAAAGAGTTCCTTGGAAACTGGAGGAACCGCTCGGGGGTTCCGGTCTCAAGGGCACACCTCCAAAGCTAAGATGCAGAGGTCAGAGAACTACTGCTGCTGCTTCTGACACAAACGACCAACGCCTCTCATCCCCCAAAAGACTCCATTACAGGCCATAAATCTGAGTCAGTCCACAGACACGTGTGTGTCTATGATCTCACTTGCCAGCAGCAATGACAACAGGACTGTGGCTTCCAGCTCACTTCCAACTTCCACGTTCCTGGAATATCATCTCATTGGTGGAACCCAGAACTTCAGTGCTAGGGAGGCAGGGAAATGTAGTTTGTAGCCTTCCAGCCCCTGTAATAGAGAAAGATCTCTAAGAAGGGGGTGGGAATGGATGCCTGGTTCTAATTAAAGATACCCAGCACAGCCAAGGATGCTTTGAACTATTGCCTGCTTAATACATGAAGTATGTTCTCAAAAAAAAAAAAAAGAAAGAAAAAAACACAACACCTCCTTCTAGCCTGGATAAAATTCCCTAAGAAATGAAATGATTTTTTTATTATTATTATTTCAAAGAGAGAGGAAGTGAGAAGGAGAAACAGAAACATGGATGAGAGAGAACATCGATTGGCTGCCTCCTGCATGCCCCCCACTGGGGATCGGGCCCACAACCTGGGCATGTGCCCTGAATGGGAATCAAACTGGCGACCTCTTGGTGCAGGGGTCGACACTCAACCACTGAGGCACACCAGCCAGGCAGAAATGATTTTTTTAAATAGCCTTATTTTTAACTAAAATGAGAAGCACCTGCTTTTCCTCCTTCTCTTTCCTTTTCCCTTTTTTTTCTCTTCCTTTTCCTTTCTGAACAATTTAGTTTTAAACCTGTTAGTTGGGACCAAGCAGGTTCAGCTGAGGTTGACAGCAGGTGTCAGAGCCCCAGCCCGCAGCAGGGCAGCTTGGCGTGGGATGTCAGCTCCTGAGCAGGGTCAGAAGGGAGTCCCTATGGGGACACAGCCCAGCATGGGCTGTCAGAGCCTGGGCGCAGAGAAAACAGCTTCCATTTGGGCAAAATGTCCAAAAGGGGGAGTTAAAGCCCAAGAAAGGTGAGGAGAGCATCCATGTGAGGGGATGGCCCAGAGCAGGTGTCAGCCTGAGCTGGGGGAGGACATCCACACAGTGGGACGGAAGGGAAAGGGGCAGAAATGGAAGAGGTTACACACAGGGGGACCAATCAAACAGTAAATATGTTGGGGATTTTGGAAGCCAAGTTATTCACTGTGGGAGAAGGAACTCACAGTACAGGACAAGGAGAAAACTAGAATGAATCCTCTGGTGTTAAAGCCATGAGGACGAACTTGTTATTTTCAGTACATATGTAGGTAGGTAGGTAGGTAGGTAGGTAGGTAGATAGATAGATAGAGATAGATAGATAGATAGAAAATAAATATAGATGTAAGTGGGAATTGTGTGTGTGCATGTGTGTTTCCTGGCTCTGTCCATACGCCAAGGACTTGGGAACAGTGACACCCCAATAGCAATGAGAACAACTAGTACCCACATCTTGGCTTTCAAATAGCATTCTGCACTGCAAGGGACTAGGGCTCCTTGGAGAAATGGCTGATTCTAGGACCAGGCAAGGCAGGGACGAGAAGAGCCTGAACATCTGTTGTGCCAGAACGTAAGGGAAGACTCGGAGGGTGATAGGGATGTGTCAGAAGAACACAGAAGCCAGACTGAAAGGACCCCCACTGGCCAGATCTGGGACACTTCGAACATCAAAATAAATGATGGAGAAGGACTGTGACTCACTGAATCAAAGAGGAAGCCGTGATTCTATACTGAAAAACAACAGACAAAGTGGACATTTGACCAAGAATGGGGTATTTATGTAGTTTCAAAGTATCTCCCCACGAAATTAAATAAACACCACCGTAGGAAGTGACCGTAAGGACCACCATCAGTGAGGGGACAGGCTGGAATCCCACACCGCTGAGGGGATGCAAGGAGAACAGCACCGCATCTGTGATATTCCTGCCAGAGGTGTGCAGCTGGGATAAGATCATGAGAAAACAGCAGACAAACCCAGTCTCACTGAGGGACACTCTGCAAAAGGAGTGGCCTGTAATCTTCAGAGTGTTATGGTTATGAAAATAATGGAAGACTGGAAACTGTTCATGCTAAAAGAGGCTAGAGAGACGCTGCAACCAAGGACAATAATTCTAATGTGGAGTCCTTCAGAAGGACTAACAGGACATTACCCATTATCAGGACAATGGGTAAAACTGGAATGAGGTCTGAAGATTAGATAGTAATATTGTATCGATGTCAATTTCCTGATTTGGACAGTTGCATTGTGGTTATACAGGAGAATATCCTTGTTTGTAGGAAATAGCCACTTATGTATTTGGGGTCAAAGGACATCAGATTGGTGATATATTATTTTCAAATAATCCAGAAGGAAAAAGGAGTTATTTGCATTGTACTTGCAGTTCTTCTGTAAGGTGGGGAATATTTCAGAATAAAATTTATTTTTTTTAAATAATAAGTACCCAATTCCAAGGGAACCCAAGTTTATGAAATGAATAGCCTAAACCTCACCTGAGATAGGTGAAGCTGTAAGAGAACAGCTTCAAAAAAAACTCCATTTAGCCTGGCCAGTGTGGCTTAGTGGTTGAGCGTGGACCCATGCACCAAAAGGTCGCTGGTTCGATTCCCAGTCAGGGCACATGCCCAGGTTGTGGGCCTGATCCCCAGTGGGGGGCATGCAGGAGGCGGCCAATCGATGTTCTCTCTCATCGATGTTTCTATCTCTCTCTCCCTCTCCCTTCCTCTCTCTCTAAAACCAATAAAGAAAAAATATGAAGTTAAAAAATAAAAATAAAAAGAACTCCATTTAAACTATTCAAACAGCTAAGAGATTTTCCTTTTTCACATTGGATCTGGGAAACAGAAAACTCTATTGATGAGTTTTCTGGACTAGGCAGTACTCCGAAGGCTGCCTCGGATATAGCCCACCTCTAACCTCCCTGTGTCTGTCATAGCGTATGGACAGAAAACGTGACTAAGAGTAAGCAGACCCAGGGTCAGAATGCCATTTTCACCCCTTTTTAAATATGCTACGTTGGGCAACTGCTTACCCTCCCTAGGCCTTGGTTTCCTTAATTATAAAATGGAGATAATAATATTTACTTCACGGTATTGTTGGAAGAATTAAATACAATGATGGGTGTGAACCTGCCTACATACGATTGGCATCGGAGCACAGGGCTTTTCTTCTGTTTTCAATTGCACAACAATTTATCTTATATAACCCACAAGTTCCTTGGACTCTGACCCAATTTCTCCGGCTTATGATGGACGCATTCGCCGTTTAGTCACTCATTCTTACTCATGTATGCACTTTAATGTTTGACAAATACTTGCTGGGAGTCTCCTACACAGGGGACTCTGTTCCGAGTCAGGAAGGATAAACCCCAAGTTACCCCTTTTGTGTTTTCCTATAGAGAGGAAGCTGCCGTGGAAACAATGCTTTCTACAGCTGTGAATTATGAATTTTAAAAAGTTTAATAATCCAAGCAAGGGTGTGTTTGCATTTCATTCCCTCTCTCTTATTGTAGCTATTCGGTCCACCCACTCCATCGCATCCATATTTATTTTCCAAGGAGTTCTGAAAGAGGTCCAAGGGAAAGCAAGAGACAGGGAATGCAGCTGACGTCTGCCTCCCCCTGGGTATTAGGTCACTCCTTGATCTAATTCCTCCTGACATTTTCCACATTATATTTTCTGCTCTTCTTCAAAATACATCCCTCTCAGAAAACCTGACGACCCGGGACAATCTTGGCAACAGATGCAATTGATCATGTGTAGAGTTAAAAAAAACAACAACAACAAAACCAAAAACAAGCAAACAGAGTGTGGAGACCTGTCCCGGAAGGTCTCCGGAGCACTGAAGGGCTGGTTCTGGAACAGCCAAAGACCCAGGGGTTTCTCTTCAACCCCACTTAGCAAGGCGGACGGTTTATTTTCCATTTTTCCGGCCTTTGGCAATTTTGTTTGCTTAAGCTTAATTGTTCCCGGATATTGAGAGGGTACAGAAGGTATGTTTGATTTTAATGACTCTTTTGGCCTTGATTTAACATCCTCTCTGAAAAAATTACCAAGGCACACACGTGCAAATAGACAGGGGTTTTTGTTTTACGTTTTTCCCCCCTGAAGAAATGCGCATGGAGGTGAAACGCAGATAAAATCCAGCTATGCAGCCCATGCCCTTTACGTGAGTTGCTGGTTCGCAGTCACCAACCCGACCTCATGAGCACAGAGCAGCAGGAGGGCAGGACTTCTGTTGGTCTGAGCAGAGCAGACAGTAGCTGTGCCCTCAGCCAGCCGGGAGAATCGTCCACACCTCTCCCTGCTCCTGCACCTCCCCCTCACCCCTCTGCCCTCTGCAAGCCTGCTTCTCTGTCCCCCACTTCTCCAAAACTGCGCTGGACAAGTGGTGCTGTACTGGGAGCACCCACCTCCCTGACTGCCCAGACACAGGGTAATTTTAACTGCCAGACCACGGCAGAGCTTTCTGGAGTGCATGAAACCAGCCACGTCAATTCTGAAACAACTGTTGTGTGACAGTATCAGATCCTGCAGACTAGGTCCCCTGGGGGAGGGGAGGCAACCTCCACCCTCCCTGGACCCGACCCACCAAGTTCAGTCTCCTGTGTGTGCAGGAGGCAACCCTCACCTGCCAGCCTGACCACATGTCCTCGCCTGAGTCCTCACCATGCAGCTGGTGCAGGTGCCTCCCCCAGAAGCCCTCTCATCCCTGACTCCCCTGTCCCCTCCACCCCTACACACAACCCCCCTTACATCACCCCCGCTCCCCCACCCCTCTGACCCCGCCCCCCTTTCTTTTTCAGGCTCCTTGTTCTCAGCCCTCCTTTGAAAAGTTGGTGTAGCCCTGGCTGGTTTGGCTCAGTGCTTAGAGCATCGGCCCTGGACCAGAGACTTTAGGGATCATTTCAGGTCAAGAGCACGTACCTTGGTTTCAGTTGTCCCTGGCCCTGGTCGGGGTTGTGCAGGAGGCAACCAGTTGATGTCTCTCTCTCTCGCGCTCTCTCTCTCTCTCTCTCTCTCTCTCTCTCTCTCTCTCTCTGCCTCCCTCCCACTCTATCTGAAGATAAATGGAAAAATATCCTCGAGTGAGAATTAAAAATAATATTAATAATAAAGAAAAATAAAAGTTGGTGTAATCCAGGCCTGGGAGAGAGAGCAAAATGCCAGCCATATCAGAATCTCTGAGATGGGTAAATAAATTTTGAAAAAGCATATTCGACAGTATAACAATATTTAATAAAAGAAAGCAATGTCTGTTTTAAAAATACAAATCCTTGCAAGCCAAGCTCAGCAAAGTCTCCTTGGTTGTGGAGACACAGAAATGGCAGTGATTCCCGGCTGCACCCATGACCCACAGAGTCCTAGCCGTTTGTTTTTCTGGGGTTTACTTTTAGGGGGGGATATGTTTACCAAAACAGGATATGTGCTGGGTTTAAGGTTGAGAAATTCTGTTCTCAATAACCCCGTCCACTCCCACAGCTCCAATTATACGTCTAAGCCGACCACTCCCAGTGCTCTATCTCCATCCCAGATCTGTCCATGCCTCTGATCCACCTATGGACTGCGTATGAGATGTTTCCACCTGCAAGGCTCAAACCTAACTGGTCTGAAAGTGAGCTCAGCACCTTCCCCACACCCTGCTTCCAGTCTCTGCAAGTGGCACCAGGGTCTGCCTCATCACCCAGGCCGGGGACTTGGGATGCTCCCCTTCCCCTTGCTTGTCCCATACCAGGGCACCTCTAAAGTATCTCATCTATCCATCCTCTCCTCTTCTTCACTGCAGACACGACCTCAGCTTGGGCCCGCCCTCCAGGGTCTCTTAGGAGATAACAGCCTCCCGACTGGGTCCTTGGCTTCAGACTCTCCTTCCTACGTATCTTCCATGCTGTTGCAAAACAGCCCGTCTAAAACACAAGTCTAAGCAGTTCACTCACTCCCTTGCTTAAAGTGCTCTGCTGGCTCCTGGTTGCTAACCGAGTGCGCTTTCATGTTCTTAGAACAACCATGGAAGGCTCAGTGCAATAAAACCCATCCTGCCTTCCCTGCTTTTCCTGCCAGCCCGCCTTCAGATTCTACTCTCCAGCCCCACACTCTTTCCCACTACAAACTCTTACGCCTAAAATTCCTTCTTCCCACCTGGCTATACAGTGAGCTCCTACACTTCCTGCAGAACCCAACCGAGTGTCACCTTCTGTTAGAGCCTTTCCAAACTTCTCCAGGTAAAAACAATTGTTCCCTTCACTGTTTTCCTGCTGTACTTCCTACAGGTTTCTTTCAGCCCTTATCATTTTGTGAATTTAATTATTTGGTTAGTGTCGATTTTCCCCTGTATGTCATCACCTCTGAGTACAGAAGCTGAAGCAGCATTTGCATCTAAGTTTCTGAAGAGTCTAACACAGAGGCAGGTACAGAGTAGTGAGTGAGTGAGTGAGTGAATGAATGAATGAATGAATGAATGAATGATAAACTCAGGGTTCCTGCTGCTTTTTCTCAGCATCACAGTCCTCTCAAGTCCTCTGGGACATAATAGGGCTAGAAAGTCAGTAAAGGATTGCAATATCTTCGCATTAGCTCTCTACTGCTGGATAACAAATTACCCCAAATTTAGTAGCTTAAAAAAGCAATCAGCATTGATGATCTCTCTGTGAAGGGAATTTGGACAGAACACGTATGCCTTCCTCATGAAGTCTGAGGCCTCCACTGGAAGAGTCAAAGGCTGGGGGCTAGAATTATCTGAAGGCTCATTTACTCACACACTGACATTGGCTGCCAGCTGGGGTTTAACTAAGACTGTCAGCCAGAGCATTTCTATGTGACTTCTCCGCGTGGCCTGAGCTTCCTCACAACAGAGTGGATGGGTTTCAAGGACAAATGTCCTAGGAGAGAAAAAAAAAAAAAAACAGGTAGAAACCATATTGCCTTTTATGACCTAGCATGAATGACTTCCACCACACTCTATTGATCAAGGCAATTCCAAAGGGCCATCCAGGTTCAAGGACAGGAAACAGAGCCCACTTATCGATGGAAGAGTGTTAACATTGCAATAAGAACGTGTCGGATGGATCTGCACTGGTGTGGCCATCTTTGCAAAATGTCTGCCCCGATCCTCCAGGAACACCACCCTCTACTATCGTGTGGGCACCCGCCTGTATCCCATGAGGCACTGGGGGCACATTACACCTCTAATCCTAAATGCCTCCCCAGCTTTGTCATAAACACGTGTGCTCTGAATCTCAGATAGGAGCTTTCCATCCAATTAGCCAGAACCCTGTGCCCTCAGGGACATACAACTGTGCTGGGAGAACTGAAAGCAATTAGGTAGGTTCCATTTATTAAATTCACACAAAGGCAGACTGGGCCAGGCCCTAGAAGCTGGGTCAGAGGCAGCCCCTGCCTGCCAGAAGAAACTAGACTCAAAACCACTTCTCGCCACTGCAAGCACACCATCATTCTTGAACCAAGTTACTGCGCTTCCACTTCCCTTCCCCTTGAGACGGGACCCTCGTTCCATATGCAGAATGGACTCTGAAGATGTGCCCGGTCATGCCTGAGTCCAGGGACAAACACATTTTAGGCTTCCACCATTAAAACAGACAAAAATATTAATAGTGACTAGAATGTATAGATATTATAAGACTCAGTTTCCTTAGAGTGAGAAAATTACAACCCAGGGGCAAAATGCTGCCAGAAGCCTGCTTTTATAAATAAAGTTTTATTGAAACACGGCCATGCCCATTGATTTAAGTATGATATATGGCTACTTTCGTGGGATAAAGTTGAGCAGTTGCAGTGGAGAGCATGTGGCCCCACAAAACCTAACATATTTAATATCTGACCTTTACAGAAAAAGTTTGCTGACCTTGCTCTGGAGACCAGACTAAATCTGTTTCCTCACTTGCATAAATCATAGTGGCTGCCATTGATCAGGCATCACCTGTATGCCAGGCTCTATGCTGGGAATCCCTGTGTGTGTTACCTTTAAACTTGACACACAGCTACCAGGGCAGTATCACTAGCCTCCCCTTGCAGATGGAGAAAACTGAGACTTAAGGAAGTCAAAGATCTGCACAAAGCCACAAGTCAGGGGTGAACTTCACCCCCAGGCCATGCTCTTCATACCGTCAATGAAAGCATGGGGAAGAGACCCTGCTGCTTTCTGGCTGCCTGGTGAGAAACAACTGCTCATCTTGCTGGAACTAGAAGCTGCCATACATGACTATTAGCCTAGGGAGTCTGCACCGGAGCAGAACCACGTGTCCCGAATGGCTGCTTGCAGTGGAGATGACATCATCCAGTGAGGCAGGAATCACAGAGGTTGCCCACTGAAGCCCTTGGAATGAATGGAGAGAGATGGGTCACCCAAGCCCACAGCATGAACTTCCCACCTGCTCAGACAGGGGACTTGGAGTGACAGACACAGAACTGTATAGACCCCACCCCTTTCCTCAGAGTACCTCAACTTGGAAGGGTTGCCCAGGCTATCTGGGGGATCAGAAAGAACCCAGTCATGACAGGTATATTTTATCTGGACAGTAGTCACTATTGCAATGAAGCTTCCATTAGCACCTGCCAAATTCTGTGGGTCTCGGGTTCAGCTGGGAGCTACTGTGAAAGGCCACAAGGGCCTCTGACTATCTGAGAGCCACAGTGGGAGCAAGTGATTCCCCATAGGGAGGAAGGAGGATGGCCTTCCAGAGAGCTAAAAGCCATCTGGGAGTGAGTGGGAGCTAGGGATAGAATATTTGGCTCAGTGGAAGTGTACCTGGAAAACAACAGGTCTGGCTTCTTGTGCACTTACAAATGCAGTCTGGAAGCCTCCGGGGGGGGCTGAGAATTATCTCCCAATACTAGCCCTTCCAAGTGGTTTTATTGCCCTGGGTTAAACAGTGGTAATCCCTTTAGGGCAAAAACAAACTTATTAATGCCAGATGGCCAGCTGAGGGGACGTTCCAAGGGTTGAATGTGGTGCCCGTGTGTAAGATTCAATGTACTCATGGTGCGGACCAGTTGTGAAGACCAAATGGATTCAGGTTATGATCTCAGTATGAGTTTCCACAAAGTGTCAAGCATCATTCCTTGTGGCTGGGGATACAAAGGGGATTAGGCACATCCTTGTTCAGTTCTGTAGGATGGACAAGTAAATACACATTGAACCACAGTGCGATGTGATGAGAACTGGGACAGAGGAATGAGGAGCAGGAGGCAAGGAGCACTAACTCTGATGGGACCAGGAGTGGAGCAGCATGACTGTCAATGCTACCAAACACTTGTGAGCTGTGTGACCTTCAGCAACTTACTTAACCTCTCTAGGCTTCAGTTCCTTGTCTGTAAAGTGGAAATTAAACCAATTCTTTGCTTGGAATTTTGTTATAAGGATTAAATGTCAATATATATATAAGGTACTTATAGCAGGGCCTGGTATGTCCCAAGTGTCATTTGAGAGCTGTCATTATTCAAGGTTCACTGTGCCCTAGGTCCTGTTCCAAGTGTTTTGCATGAATCAACAACCTACACAGTAGGGACTCTTGTTGACCCTATTTTATGGGTGCACAAGGAGGTTGGGTGATGAGGGTGCATGGGGTTCTCAGTCCTGGGGCTGGAACTGAACCCAAGCAGTCAGGCTCCCAAGTCTGTGCTCTTGACCTAACACAGTCCTGCCTCAGGACCCAGCACAGAATGTGGACAGGTGAGTGGAATCATTCCAAAAGTTATAACATCAGACTTGGTAACATTTGCCATCTGTAGGGAGTTAGACGGATGGAATAGCAATGTGTCACCTGACATAGGGTTCAAGGGCATTGGTTTGGGCATTAGAACCCCTACTCCACTGCTTGCCAGCAGTATAACCTCCAGTGAGTTGCTGAGTATCTACACCTCAGTTTTCTCATGTGTAAAATGGGGGATACCATCCCTACCTTGAAAGGCTGCTGTGCAGATGAGATAAACTCACAAATGTAAAGCACTTAGGATGTTACCCAACATCTAATGAGTGTGCGATGAATGGAGGCCATTTTCCCCAAGCTTCACTTGTCCCCAGTGGCCTTGCATTGCTCATACTTTCACACTGTCTCACTCCTGCCCCTAACTATGACTCACCCCCATTCTCTTTAGGGAACATTGGTGGTTAGTTGTACTTTTCCAACTTCGTTTGCCCAGAAAATGCTCTCTTGGTTTTCTTCATCCCCCCTGGGACCTCGTTCACCATTTCCTCTCCAGGTTTCTCTTCCTCTGTTCATCCTTAAACACTGGTGTTTCTGTGGGTTCCACCACTGGTCATCTCTCTGCCCACTCCACACACTCTCCTGAGTAATCTGTGCATTCATCTACTGACAACTCCTGGATCTGTATGTCTGGAGCAGGTCACTCTGGAGCCTTTGACCCACATTTCCATCTACCACCTCCGCTTGTATGTCCCAGTGCTACATGTCCAAATAGGAATCATCCTTTTCATCTCCAAACCTGCTCTTCCTCCTGATATCCCAACCTCAGCAACCGGCACCACCACCCTCCCAGTTGCCCAAGCTAGAAACTGGGAGTTGTTCTAGAGTCCTCTTGCCATTCTACCTCCACATCTAATTAGTCACCAAGCCGGGTTGATTTCACCTCCTTGGGCACCTTCCCCTTCTCTCCAGCTCCATTGCCTCTGCCTAGTGCAGGCTTTTGCCATGACCTTCATAGTTTTGTATGACTTCCGAACAAAGCTCCTTCTCACCAGCCTTTACCCTCTAATCCATCCTCTACATCAGAGGTTGACAAACATCTTCTCTAAAGGACCTGGTAGCAAATATTTTACACTTTGAGACCATAGGATCGCTGTCACAACTGGGCAACTCTGTCATTGCAGTGCGTAAGCAATGATAGGCAGCATATATGCATGTGGCTGTGTTCCAATAAAATGCCATTTAGAAAAACAGGACCTGGGTGGATTTGGCTCAAGAGCCACAGTTCGCCAGCCCTTGTTCTACATGATTGCCAAGGTGGTCTTTCTAGCAAGACTAAGACTCCCTGCCATTCCTCTGTTTAGAGCTCTTCACTGACCTCCCAACACAATGCAGGCTCTCTTGGCTGTTTCAGGCTGCCGTAGGTGACATGTATTCTGGCTCCACTCGGTCCCTGAAACTTTGTCCTACATATTAGGACTGGACAGGTCCCATTCAGCATAACAGCCCATGAGGAATAGTAACCAAAATATAAATAAATCTCAAAATGTATGACACCAAGCTCCTACTAAATAGACTTATGGAGATACATTTTCTAATTCAATAGAGATTAACTGTGCATCTATTATATGCCACACAATGTACTGGGACCTGAAGAGTTAGAAGCTATGGCCTCTGCTCACAGGATGCTCACTATCGGTAAGACCCACTGAAATGTGATAAAACACATCTATAAATGCACACAAATATTCACAGTCTGCTGCTTACTCTTTTAGCCTGATTTCTCCCCACTTCCCAGTGCTTCTTGAACTCCAGCCACACAAAATCTCTCCCTTTCCATGATCATTCACAAGTCTGCAAATTTGCCCATGCTCCTTCCTCTGCTGGAATTGCTGTCTCTGCACCCTTCTCCAGCTGCCAAGTTCTCTATTGCTCATCATGAACCACCCACATCTAACTCATTGGTGAATGTCCCTGACAGCTAGGAAGTCAATGAATCTAAGGAATAAATAAAAACCCGATTCAGTGATCTACCCTCTGTGAAGCCCATCTGGATTTTTTTTCAAGCAGAATTAGTCTGCTGCCTTCTCCATACTCCCATGGCCCCTGTGTTCACATCTTCATCAAAGCACAAAGTACCTTGTTCTAAAATTACGAATTTATATGTCTCATGTCCCAACTCTTAGCTCCTTAAGAGTAAAGGTAATGTATTAGATATGTTTATATATATGACTCCCTTCCCTAATACCTGTACCCTTTCTCTGGAATCATCACTGTTTGATATATTTTTTCTGTTCAATAACTGATTGATAAAACAATAAATATAAAATGAGTAAATGAGCCCTGGCCAGTTTGGCTCAGCGGTTAGAGTGTCGGCCTGCGGTCCAAAGAGACCCGGGTTCGGTTCCCGCTAAGGGCATGTACCTCGGTTGCAGTTTGTCCCCAACCCTGGTGGGTCGTGCGGGAGGCAGCCACTCGATGTATCCTTTTCACGTCAATATTTCTCTCTCTCTTCCTCTCGCTCCCTCCCACTCTATCTGAACAAAAAGTGGAAAAATGTCCTCGAGTGAGGATAAAAAAAAGAATTTTTTTTTTAAATGAGTAAATGAATAATGGATGTACAATATCATGCAGGTACAACAATGAGAGGATTCATTCTTCCAAGGGCAATCAGGAAAAGCTACATAGAGAAGATGGTGTAAGAATTGAGCCTGAGACATTATTAGAAGTGTGTCTACTAAGCAGGAAAGGAGAAGGCACTCCAAGAGAGAAATGGTTTAAGCAAAGGTAAGGAAGAACGAACGAATGTGACAGATTTGGGTAATGATGACTACATTGATCTGGCTGGAGCTAAAGAGGAGTAGGCCATTATGATGCTGGACAGGAAGGAGTCAAATGGTGAAGGTCTGGATGGTCCCTCTGAGGGGTATAGATTCTATTGTGGGGCCAAGGAAGAGCCGCTGCAGGGGAGTGACATGATCAGATGTGCACTGTAGAAAGATAAGTGTGGACTAATTGTGGAAGAGAGATTGGAAGCCAGGAGAGCCTTCTGAGGCTGCTGCCCTTGTCCCTGTCTAGAGGACTGAAGGAGAAGATCTGGACGGAGAATATGAATGTGGAGGTGGAGAAGAGGGATAGCTCAATAGCTCTTTAAGAACTGACTCACCAGGAGCTCGAATTTTGCAGGAAAAGCAGCCCAGACGTAGAGAGAACGGAACCAATGAGAATGTAAACTAAGAGAAGTGGAATCAGATCATTAGGTGAATTGCCAAGCCATCAGCCTTCTAGAAGGAAATGGTGCAAACTCAGAAGTCAAGCGGGTGTTATTGCAAATAGGGAACCCAACCAAGGAAAAATTCCCTCCACATTTCATGGGATTTAGAAGCCTGGTGAGGAAAACTGGGTTCTTAGCTGAGGTTCACACTGAGCTAAGGACCAAGAGCAACACGTGCATGACTAACAACCTCATAATAGGCTCTTCTTGGGAGATGAAATGAGAGCCTCGCTGACAGACGTGGCAGGTGTCCTCGGCAATCTCAGGGAGCGACCGCTGCAGAGCTCACTGACAAAAACAGGTGAGACTCATGCTCATCCTCGCTGTTGGTGTGTGAGCACGCCAGGTTTCTCAAGCATCCTGATAGTTTCTTTGCCCATTTAGAGGGATGATCCTAATATCTTAGCTGTAAGACCTTACGAGAGCCTGACCTGGGGATCATTTTCTTCATCTGTAAAAGAGATAACAGCACAAGCCATTTTGAAAGGTGACTGGGAGAAACTGATGAGAAAAGCACCAATAAATGTTGGGGATTAGTATTATTATCTTACAAACCAAGGACTGTACCTGGCATTTATTTCCTCATATTTGTGAGAAAAATAGAGTGTGTTTCTTGGGGTGTGTGTGTGTGTGTGTGTGTGCGCGCTCGCGCATGCACAAACCATCCAAAGTGTTAGCAATTTTATTTCCTGGTAGAGAATAATTTCTTCTGTTAAAAGGGAAGTGATGCTTTGCTAAGGGCAAACACATCAGAAAATGTGAGTGTGGTCTTCCCAGTGCCACTCAGAGACCAAGCAGAGCCCACCAGCGTCTGCAATGGCTCTGAACGGGCAGGAGGCAAACGGAGCTGACCACAGGCAAGGAGGGAAGAGTTCCATACACATCTTCTCTCCCTAAAGTAGCTTCCACTGGCTTGACACATCCCTGCAAGAGCCTGGAAACCAAGAGGAGGAAGAACAGCTCACCATCTTAGAATTTGCCACCTCCGATTAAAAACTGGTAGCTAAGGGGGAAGAATTGCAAAAATGCAGGCGACAGAGAGCTAGAGAACACCTGTTTTCATTTGTGATTATTCACCGGGTTCTTTTCCTTTGTGACAGTATCCTATGTTCATGGGTTTGTTTAGAAATATTTGCACGCTCATGATTCTACCTGGTCCTCCCGCTAAGCCGCGAAGACGGATATCAGTGTTATTGTCATTGTTCCCATTTCAGAGCTGGAGAAATGGAAGCTCAGAGTGACAGGCAGTCACAGGCAAGCTATGGCACCTGACTCCCTGCACACCACTCTTCCTGCACTCAACAGGACAGCAAGCTCCCCAGACGCAGGGCCGAGATGTCTGCTTCCCTCAGTGCCTCACCTGCTGCTCACAGTAGACACTGACCAGTGCCTCCTACTTAAACTGTCTGATTTGTTTCTATACGTCTCCATTCCACACACATGGGCTGGGCACCCGAGAAGTGCTGCTGTGGACAGTGAAGAATTTCATGAGAACTGAATGTGGCTTGCAACCTGGTAGGGGAGGGTGTGAGGAGAAGACAGGGCAGCCGTCCACAGTCACTTAGGATTGAACCTACAGAAAGAAACATCAGCAGAAAACACCATTCGAAGGGATTGAACCAATAGTCATTGCCGGTGAAGGAAGAATGCTGTTGGGATAACAGAGGGGGTGTGAGGTCATTTCCTCTAGGCCAGTGGTTCTCAGAGTGGGGTGTGTAGCGGAATCACCTGGAGAGCGACTGAAGAATGCAGAGGCCCGGGCTCTGTGAAGTAGGATAGGACCAGGGCCTTCGGATTTTACCAACATGTCCCAGGTGATTCTGACATTGACCAAAGTTTGAGGACCACCGTTCGAAGCAGACTTTGCTTAGTAGTCAGTGGCTCTGAATTGTCCCTGCTTCTTCCCTGGTAAGATAAAGGCAATGAAGCTCCCAGTGGAGGCCAGTGGTTGGCCTCTGCCCATTAGGGGTACTGCCTATGTGTAAACCCACAGCACTTGGTCCAGGCTGCAGTGTCTAAGTTAGGACTGGAGGATGGGAAACCAGTTGGTGGTAAAGCTCTCTGGGGTGCTCCATCTCCACTGGGCAGGATACGGTCTGGCTACACTTGTGATGCCTTCCCCAGTGTACAGTTTGGCTCTTAAAACAAAGTTCTGTTCAATGAACCCTGACTACGCCACGTCCATGTACCAAGAACCGGGTCGGTCCCAGAGGTGAATCAGGCAATGTCCTACCTCCAAGGGTCTCCAGGCTGGTGGGACAGACCAGAGGCCTGTGGAATAACATTGCAAATCCTGTACAAAATGATGAGGGCCAGAGGAGAAAGACCAACTCAGCTGGGCCAGGGAAAGGCTCCTGGAGGAAGCGACATTTAAAGCACAAGCACACCAGGCGGCCAAGGGGAAGCAGGCTCTTGGTCGAGAAACCAGCTGGTGGCAAGGCCAGAGGGCTGCCCTGAGCAGAGCACAGCTAATAGACCAGTGCGGCTGAGGGGCAGGGTGCGGGGGACAGAGAGGAGGACTGGTAGGGCCAGATGGGAAGGGCCTTGAATGCCATGCAAAAGAGTTTAGACTTCATCTTAAACAACTGAGAGGCCTCCCTTTTTCTTACCTTCCCCTCCCACTGTTCTCTCTGTTTTCCTCCTTCTGCCCTTTAGGAAGCTAGAGAAGAGAGAAAAGTGTGTTGGTGGTGGTGGTGGGGGGGGGGGTTGCAAAGGGAAAGGGAGAGAGGAAGAGAGACATTCCAGTTCCTTTTTTGGAGGGCCACACCTTGAAATGTTGTTGCTTGTGTTTTATAAGGAATTAGCAATCTAATGATTTCTGGCTTCACAAGACACTTAAGTGCTGAGCTTCAAGCTGAGAGGGCTGGGCACAACTCTAGGTGACCCAGTTCTGGACAGGCGAGAGTCCTGGCTCCCAACCTCTTGACCTCAAGGGTCATCCCTTGCCCGCTGTGGTTTTACTTAGGCTTGTGGTGTCTATTGATTGAGAAAATACAAAAGGAAAAGAAAACCGCTGTTAATTCAGGAGCACTCTAAAGTAAATTTGCATTCACTGTATGCAATAGCATTCTCACACTTGAAAATCCATTAGTGCCCTAATGCCTTAAGATATAAAGAGTTCTTACAAATTAATAAGAAAAAGAAAAAAATGGGTAAAGGACATTTGCAATGGTGTTCACAGAAAAAGAAATAGAGATATATTAATTTCTCTCATAGTAAATATATATATATGGAAAACCATTTTTTTAACCTGGTAGAGTAGCAGAGACTAAAATGTTTGATAATCATAATGTGTAAAGGGTGTGTCAGGAAAATAACACTTTCATTTGACATTGGGAAAATGTAAATGAATTACCTGAAGAGCAATTTGACTATGTCTATCTAAATTTAAAATACACTCTTGCTTAACAGCCTGGTACTGGCACAAGAACAGGCATATAGACCAGTGGAACAGAACAGAGAATCCGGAAATTGACCCAAGACATTATGCTCAATTAATATTTGACAAAGGTGGCAAGAGCATACAATGGAGTAAAGACAGCCTCTTTAATAAATGGTGCTGGGAAAATTGGACAACTACATGCAAAAAAAAAATGAAACTAGACCATCAACTTATACCATACACAAGAATAAACTCAAAATGGATAAAAGACTTAAATATGACTCATGAATCCATAAAAATTCTAGAAGAAATTGTAGACAACAAAATTTCAGACATCACACGCAGCAGAATCTTCACTGTTACATCACCTAAGGCAACAGAAACAAAGGAAAAAAATGAACACATGGGACTACATCAAACTAAAAAGCTTCTGCACAGCAAAAGAAACAACCATCAAAATGGAAAGGGAACCCACTGTATGGAGAGCATAATTGTCAATGATACATCAGATAAGTGGTTAATCTCCAAAATATATAGAGTGCTCATACAACTCAACAAAAGGAAGACAAAGAACCCAATTAAAAAATGGGTAGAGGAACTAAATAGACACCTCTCCAAACAGGACTTAGAAATGGCTAAGAGACATATGAAGAAATGCTCAACATCACTAATTATCAGAGAGATGCAAATTAAAACAACAGTGAGGTATCACCTCACACCTGTCAGAATGGCCGCCATCAACAAATCATCAATAAGTGTTGGCGAGGGTGTGGAGAAAAGGGCACTCTAGTACACTGCTTGTGGGAATGCAGACTGGTGCAGCCACTAAGGAAAACACTATGGTGTTACCTCAAAAAATTAAAAATTGAATTGCCATTTGACCCAGTGATCCCACTTCTAGGAATATACCCTAAGAAGCCTGAAACACCAATCAGAAAGAATATATGTACCTCCATGTTCATAGCAGCACTATTTACAATTGCTAAGATCTGGAAACAGCCCAAGTGTCCATCAGTAGATGAGTGGATAAAAAAGCTGTGGTACATATACACAATGGAGTACTATGCAGCTGTAAGAAAGAAAGATCTCTTATTCTTTGAGACGACATGGAGGGACCTGGAGAGTATTATCCTAAGCGAAACAAGCCAAGTAGAGAAAGACAAATATCACATGATCTCACTTATTTGTGGAATATAATGAACATAACAGTCTGAGGAACAGGGTAGACCCAGAGATGTGGAAGTAGGGTACAGACTGACACCCTCAGAAGAGGGGGTGGGGAGGAGGGAAGAGATAAACCACAGAACTTATCTGCATGTACACATAACTGATGGACATGGACAACAAAGATGGGGATGGGGTGGGGGGATTGGGAGGAGGGTGTCAATGAGGAAAAAAGGAGAAACATCTGTAACAAAAATAAATTAATAAATGTCCTAAAAAAAAGGAGAAACATCTGTAACAAAAATAAATTAATAAAATAAACTTAAAAAATAAATAATAAATAAATAAATAAATAAAATATACTCTTGCTTGATACAGAAAGTCCACTTCAAGAAATTGATGCTGCATATAAAATCACAAATGTTTATAAAGAACATCGAATGAGCTAGCTCAATAGAGAGCAATTATAATGCAACTTTATTTTTTTCTCACTCTGTGAACTCATTCATCTGGTCCTTTAATTCCCAAAAAGTCTCTGTCATGTCAAAGCACACTCCAGTGTACTGACCAGAACTCTGAACAATTTCATTTGAAAGATTCTCCCAGCAGGGTGCTCTGGCTCTTTGTCAACTCTTCAGGTCATCCTATCCTCCCCTCACAAGTCTTACACTTCCAGACTCAGGTCCCAGGAACTGAGGCCAAGCCCTTGGAGAGTGCCTTCTAAGCCTTTGTCAGTTGGTTTAATCCAACCTCATGGGAGAGGAGCGTGGAGAGGGTCAGGGAGGACACACTGACAACACTCTCCAAGGAAAGTCTCCCTTCCCAGCCTGTCCAATCTCTGCCACCCCTGAAGGCTGGAGGCTGGGGATGGTCCATACAGTCTCGCTAGGGCCTGCCGAAGTGGTTCAGCCGCTCATTTAGGATTGGGGAGAGAGAAATTCAGTACTGACTGTATTGTTTCTAGGGATCTGGAGCCTTGACTAGACACTGACACTAAAAGAGTCCCATTTTAACATTCTTTTATATCTATGTATATGTATGTAAATGTATATTACATACATCATTGTTTAGAATAGGAAAAAATAACCTAAATGTCTGGTAAGTAAATCATGGAACAGCCATATCATAGTCTGCACATGTCATTATAGCAAAAACTCTACATGATATATTATTAAGTTTAAAAACAGCCTGACCGGTGTGGCTCATTATTCCCATGGACTGAGAGGTCCCGGTTTGATTCCCAATCAGGGCCTGGGTGCAGGCTCAATCCCCAGTAGGGGGCATGCAGGAGGCAGCCGATCCATGTTTCTTGCTCTCTCTCCTTTCCTCTCTCTAAAAAATCAATAAAAAACATAATTTTTTTAAAAAGCAGCGTGCAGAACACTCTGGGCTTCCATTTGCATGTGAGTGGTGGAAAGGAACTTTTATATACAGGGCTGTGTCTGCACACAACTTCTGAGGAGTCAGATGGTGAGCAGACCTACCAAACAGTGTATAATTTTTTATACATTTTTTGAATTTTTATCATTATATTTTACAATTTAAAAATCTAGCATAGTACATTGTATTCCTTTTTAGGAAGCATTGCTTTATTGCCAGAAGCAATACACCTTCATTCAAACAATACAAAAATACATAAAGAAAAAAAGAAGATATCTATAGAATATATCTATAAAGAAAAAAAAAAAGAAAATATATACCCCATAAAAAATTTTTTTAAATCCATCTCCTACCCTGTCTCTGCCCTTTGAGATTACCACTCTTCACAGTTAAGTGTTTATCTTCTTCCAGGTGTTTCAGTGTGACTTTGTAACATATAATTTTCTTTAAGCCAAAAGTGGAATCACACTACACACAGTGTTCTTAAGCCTGAATTTTTTTTTTCACTTTAAAATATGCCTTGGACCACCTTCCACGCTGGTGTAGAGAAACCCACCCCACTTTTCCTTGTCTTTGAAGCAGCTGACCTCTGTGTGTCCCCGACACACGCAGTTCACGTGGCCATAACTCGAGACTGACCACCCTACACACGTTTGCACACCATAACATCATTCCCATCCATTAGATCCCTTAGGCAGACTCACTGGGGTGTGGAACATGTTGACAGGCACTCAGAATTCTACCCCACTCCTCTCCCTGCCTGCCCATCAACACACCTCCCTCTGACAACAGCTGTAGCACCCTGAGCCACGTTCCTGATGCAGTTATAAACACACCGACTCCAGATTTACAGACTGGGACCCATGGACCACATTGGTGTCTCCCCACTAGGACATGATATCCCTGCAACTATCCGGCAGAAGAAGGTGGGAGAATGAAAAGCAATGCTGTATTTTTATTTCACAATAGATGACATTTGGAATGAAAGGCAAAGTCTGCATCATCATCGTCACTGAGAGAAAACATAAATCACTCACGAAATGTCTTGCTTGCGCCCAGCAGCTTCACACTACGCCCGAGACCCCTTGTGGGATCCCTGTCCACTCTCTTCTGCCCTTTGATAACCCTATTGAATTTCTCCAGCCTACAGAAAAGAGGAGGCAATAACTCGACCCATGAAGCTTCTGGATGCCATATGAGGGAGGAATGAAAGCCATTTGTCTGGAGTCTGGAGTCGTCTGGAGAAACAAACAGCTTGGGAGTCAAGAGGGTTATCATCAAAAAACAGGAAGGGCCATCCCAAGGACGGAGGAGCAGGCTAATCACAGAACAGGAGCGAAAGTTCACAGCAACAGGCAAGCAGGTTTTAAAGCGAGACAAGAGAGGACTTTCTTAACCATCAGAACTGCCCAGAGCTTCCAGGGGAAGCATCCGCACCAGCCAAGACTAGAGTCATGGACATCTATAGAAGCCAAGAGAGACGGGACAATGTACATTGTAGCATGAACAGTACTATCTGAAGAAGTCCAACTGGCTATCACCAAGGAGCCACAACAGTCTACATTTATTTTATTATTTGTGTGAAATCCCCTATGTCACCAATCCCCTAAGCATTTGGCTAACACTTTTCAGATACCTGATTTGATTCAAACAGGTAGATTGGTCTCTCACAGAAGATTCATATCAACCAAGCACAGAGAGATAGATGTATAAGCCAGAGTATCAGTGCATTCATTTACAAGGAGAGATGGCCATCAGGTGGACCACAAACTCAAGTCATCCTCATCAAATATCCTCATCCCCTTGGCAGATGGATTCAATGTGGGTAGTTTTGTCCATGGAGTTGTAATTCTCAAAGTCTATTGGCTAAGACTGACTTGGATGATGCCAGGATGGGCTCTGCCCAGACACTGCTGTGACTTCCCTTAATCCTCACTTGCATGGATGATGAATCCCCCCTTCAGAATGTTCTACTCCATCTTCTAATACATAAACATCTCAGTACTGTCGTTGGCAGGTCCTGTTGTTCTGGGAGACTCTTTTTAAATCGACTTTATGAATTTCTACTCTGGTGTACTGCATGTGAGTTTCATGTCCTACTGTCATAGAACAGATTCTCTTCTGGTTAAAAATAAAACAATCCTTTGCCTAGGTGAGTAGAGGGAACTCTCATGCACCAGCTTACTGCATACTAAGTGAGAGGCAGTGTGGAGTCACAGCTAAGATCACAGACACCCCAGATTGAATCCCAGTGCACCCCTTACTACGTGACCTCCGGCAAGTTATATCATCTCCCTCTGCTCCAGTTTCCTCTTCTGAAAAGTGGAGATGATGATCATATCTGCTCATGGAGTTTGTGGTGAGGATGAATGAGTTCATAAGTAAAGTCCTCAGAGCAGTGCCTGTGATTATCAGGCCCTGGTGTAAACCTTGCCAACCTAATCCTCACCATGGGATTAGTCATATTCTTGTCTCCACTCTACCAATAGAATGCAGAAGCTCAGCGAGGTCAGAGAGAGAGCCAGAATTGAAACCCAGGCTTCCCTGAGCATGAAGCCCACTCTGTCACCCACATCCTACCATGTCCCTCTCACAGATATGGTGGAGCCACTTCTCTTCTCTTCACTGAGTTGGGGTGTGGTGGGGGAAGTCTATTTTCATCACGGCAGTTCATCCTTGAGCAAGAAAAATGATCGTGCCCTCTGCCTCGGGTCAGGCCAGAGCTGGCTGGTGAGGAGCACACATTGTGCCACGTGAGCAGCTGCTTCGGCAGATGTGTCCGCAGCTCCGTGTGACACAAGCTTCATTTCCAGAGTCAAGAAAGAGTACCTATCCCAAAACATCCCCATGACCTGACCAGAGGTGAATGGGGCACGAACAACGGGAGAGTTTGTTCCTACAAGCAGCCCTATCTTCTCTGTTCTAACAACTGCTGAAGGTACAACCCTGTCACCTTCCCATACAGCCAGTGGCTCTGGTCACAAGGGTCCCGGGTCTCCCTGAGTTTACTGAACATTTGAACACTGCCTGCAGAACAGTCACTTGTGAAAGAGAAAATACTAAGAGAAAGGGAGAGCCAGTGACCTTGAAATTCAAGGCTCCAGAAGGAACTCTCATCCATTCAAAGCTGGAGAAAGGCTGGGTAGCTAGATAGACCTGAATTTCGAGCTGTCCAGAGTTTTTGTTGGACTGGGCAAGCTATTCAACCTCTCTGACTTCAGTTTTCTTTTCTTCAAATTGGAAGAACATTCTTACCTTGCAGGTTTGTTGTAAAATGCTGAGACTGTTATTATAGAGGTGTCAGGAACCACCATTAGCCAAGAACAATCAAAGACTAGGATGGACAAGACAGCCCACTGAATGGGAGAACATATTTGCCAGTGATACATATGAATAGGGGTTAATTTTAAAAATTTATAAAGAACTTATACAACTCAACACCAAAAATGCAAACAATCCAATGAAAAAAATGGGCAAAGGACTTGAATAGACACTTCTCCAAAGAGGACATAGAGATGGTCAATAGACATATGAAAAGATGTTCGATGTCATTGATCATCGTAGAAATGCAAACTAAAATCACAATGAAATATTACCTCACACCTGTCAGAATGGCTATCATCAATAATTCAACAAACAACAAGTACTGACAAGGATGTGGAGAACAGGGAACCCTCATGCACGGCTGGTGGGAATGCAGACTGGTGCAGCCACTGTGCAAAGCAGTATGGAGTTTCCTCAGAAATTTCAAAATGGAACTGCCTTATGACCCAGCGATTTCACTTCTAGGAATATATCCAAAGAAGCCCGGTCGGTGTGGCTCAGTGGTTGAGCATCGACCCATGCACCAAGAGGTCACCGGTTCGATTCCCGGTCAGGGCACATGCCCAGGTTGTGGGCCCGATCCCCTGTGGGGGGCATGCAGGAGGCGGCCAATTGATGTTCTCTCTCATCGATGTTTCTCTCTCTCTCCCTCTCCCTTCCTCTCTATAATCAAAAAAGGAAGAAAAATAAAATAAAAAGCTGTGGTACATTTACACAATGGAATACTATTCCACTATTTTTAAAAAAAGAAGGAAATCTTACCTTTTGTGACAGCATGGATGGACCTGGAGAGTATTATGCTAAGTGAAATAAGCCAGTCAGAGAAAGACAAGTACCATATAATTGCACTTACATGTGAATCTAATAAACAAAATAAACTAATAAACAAAATAGAAACAGACTCATAGATAGAGAGAACGGACTAATAACTGTCAGAGAGGAGGGAGGAGAGGGGCTGGGAGAAAAAGGTGAAGGGATAAAGAAAGAAAGAAAGAAACCTCATAGACAGATATCAGCATGGTGCTCACCAGAGGGAAAGTGGGCTGGGGGAAGCAGAAGAGGGTAAAGGGGGAAATGTGATGGAAGGAGACTTGGCTTGGGATGGTGAACACACAACATAATACACAGATGATGTATTGTAGAACTGTACCCCTGAAACCCATATAATTTTATTAACCAATGTCACCCCAATAAATTCAATTAAAAAAAAAAGACTAGGATGGATGGAAATATTTTTTAAGAGACCAAGAAAGTAAAACACATTTTTATAAGTGTCAATCGATTACAAAGGGAAGAGAGAAAAGGAACAAATATATTTAGTACCTACTATAGGCCAGAGATCTTATAAGGCCCTCTGTCTACACTTAATCTTCCAGTGGGAAACATGTCATCCCTCAGAGCCCCAGCTCCACACTGCAAAACTAAAGCAGAGGCTCAGAGGAATGTTTGCAAGTCCCCCTCTTTGCCTGCTCACCCCAAGTCTCCCTTCAGGGCTCCCCCAGACCCCGCCTGGCCTCCTGCCCTCGAGCTGGACAGGGCACCCTCCTCTGCAACAAGGAGAGCTACCATTCGCTCTGTGCCTTACGCTGTATTATCTTATCTCACTTCATTTTTTTACAGTAGGCCTTTAAGGAGAGTGTCATCACCAAGTTCTCCATAGAAAGTAATCGAAGCTCAGAGAAGTTAAATAACATATAGAAAGCCAAAGAGATAGTAAGAAACACAGACGGGCTTGGAATAGAGGTCTCTGTATCACCTGGTAATGCCTCCCACCAAGACGGATTTGCAAAGAATTCAGCACCTAGAAAGTACTCAATAAATAAGTCCCTAACATCAACCCCAATCAGAAGCAGTGGGTAAAACAGGAAATGGATTGCAATGTTCATAGTACACCCACAGAGTGGAATACAGCTCAACCATGCAGAATGATACTGTAGAATAGCAGCTGCTGATATGGAAAGATACTCGTGATGTGGACTGAGTAAGGCAAGCTGCAGAGGAGAATGCACAGTGTGATTCTATCCAGGTATATCCATTATCTAGCCATACAGATAGGTATGTACACACACACACACACACACACACACACACACACCTTAAGGAAAAATACACCAGATGTTGACAATGTATATGTCTTTGTGATGAGATTGAGAGTGGCCTTTGTGTTATTATTTCTATACCTCTATTTTTTCTAAAGTTTTCCTAGTAACGATGGCCTTCCTGGTCCTGGAAGGTCATACCTGAGTACAACTGCAGGGGCCACATGGAGAGAGAGTGTGTGACAATAAGTAGAACAGACTGTTTTATTTTGCTTTTTGTTTTAAGTGTCCTGTGAGTGACTTAAGTGTACCTCAGTCTCTCATCACCACCTGTCTAAAACAGTTTATTCCCAAAGAGTTTTATTTTGAAATGTGGAAGTCATTGGGGTTTCCAAAGCCATAATTTGGGGTGATCCAAATTGGACTTGCTCAGTGTCACTCACTGTTTATTTCTATTGGATGCTCCCAGGGCCTATTTATTTATAGGAAATGTTTTCCCAGTCAGCTAACGATGTGGGGAAAGCGGAAGAATCGGCCACTAGCTCTGGGCATTTGTATTATCCTTGATGTCAGTATGGTGACAGGCTTTGGGGTCCAGAGTGCACCGTTGTCTCACACCCCAAGCTGAAGTGAAGGAGGCATATTCCTTGAGTGTAAGAGAGACCCTCTGAGGCTGTGCAGTCGGCCTCCCCACCAGACCTTTCCACGGGGCTCTGTTCCATCCAGATGCGAACTTGCAGAAGGTGTCTTGCTAAGTTCACTGAGATGTTTACGTGGTAACCATTTCTGAACCCTCGACAGGCCATGGGGGAGGCGGGAGATTGGAAAGCACAGCCACTGGCCTCAGAAGCACCTGGGTTCACATTCCACCCCCACTCACCAGCTGCGTGGCAGCTCCTCATCCTCTTCTGATCTCTTGTCCGCCCAGGGAAATGGGGATAGTGCTGGGTGGTTGAGACCGCTAACTGAGGTGACCTTCGGATGATGTCGTTGCCTTGCCCAGCTGCAGCCTGATGTCAGCAGATTTTCGATACATGTCAGTTGCTGTCACATGAACTGGTTTTCAACCTGACTCACTAAGGTTAGAAATGCCGTTGGAATTCTTATGAACTGGGTTCTTGGCAAGCTGGGGGTGGTAGCCGTAGGTGCAGATGCTATCGCTTACATCTGCATTGAGGACACCACCAAAACAAAAAAAATCACATATATCTTCCACCTCCTTGATAGCCAAGTAAACCCTAGTAGCTATAAGAACTATGTGGCTGAAATAAGTCAGACAGAGAAAGACATATACCATGTGATTTCACTTACAGGTGACATCTAAAGAACAAAATTCACAAACAAGCAAAACAGAAATGGCTTCATAGATCCAGAGAACAGACTCATGGCTGCCAGAGGTGAAGGGGGTTGGGGGCCTGGGTGAAAAGGGTGAAGGGATTGACAGGTACAAATTCGTAGTTTCAGAAGAGTCACAGAGATATAGACTGCAGCGCAGGGAACAGAGTCAGCGGTGGCTACATTGTAATGGCTATGAATGGGGCCACGGGGGTGCTTGAAGGATGGAGGGGACCACTCTGTGGAGCGCACGATCGTCTCACACTGTGCTGTGCATCTGAGACTAATGCAGAATGATAGCGCATGTAGACTGCAATTGAAAATTTTAAAAAAAAAAATAAGAACTATATGTCTGGATAACAGATACACTCAACTTTTGCACCCCACTTCACTCAGTCAACATCAACATCTCTCTGTGTCGGTACCTTGCCTTCTACAACCTCCCTTGGTGAGGCTGAGATACAATTCAGCCACTCACGGGACAGAAGAGAGAGACAAAGGCAGAAGAAAACACCCTGTCACACTTATTGCCACACCCTCTCTCCAAGCAGCCCCTCTGATGGTGTTCCGCCAGGACCTTCCAGGACCAGATAAACCAGGGACGGCACAGACACCCTGAGACGTGGGCCAGCTCCTGAACTGCGCGGCTTTGGCCAGCGTGGGAGCAGTTGCCCCCGGGAGCCCACCGAGAGGAGGAGCCTGCGGGATGCAGTGAAATCATGTTCTAAAACCCGGAGGGCTTTTAAAGAACAGCCTGGCGGGGTGGGGGCTGGGAGATGGGCAGGTCCGGAAATGCCAGTTTAAAGTTAGCTCTGACCTATTAATCAGCAGCAGGGACAATGATGCAGGCGGGGCGGGAAGGCCGGACATGTGCTCGCGCCAGATTTATGGGCCCAGAACAAAGGGCGGCCGGCTCGTTTAGAGAGTCTCTTTCCCTTTTCCTCTGGCAAAACGAGGACATTGTTTAAAAAGCCAAAAAGAACAAATATTCTAAAGACTGAGGTCATTTCCAGAGATGCAGCAGGTCCTGATGGGGACCCATACACATGCTGGGCGCGGAAGACCGTGCAGAGGGGCTCAGGCGGCGTTGTGGGGTGCCCCGTGCAGCAGGGACACGGGAGGAGCGGGCACCCCTGCCTGGACCACTCCACAGGCCTCTGGCGAGCCCACCTGAAGCCCCTCAAGATAAATCCAGAGGTGTTGGGAGGCCTTCCATTCAGGCTGAAAACACTGCCCTTCAGCCCTTCTGGGAAGGTCTTCCCGAAGTGGGGCTGCCTAGCGTGCCGGCCAGCTCAGCCCCCCTCACGTCCAGCAGACTCCTGTTTCACCCCTCCTCACGTCATCAGACTAGGGCAGAAGCAGGCAGTGAGGAGAATAGGAGGGGAAAGGAGAGCACACCACTCTGAGGGAGGGGATGATGCTTCTGATGCCCCCAGTCGTTCAGTGTCTGGGGACCGACCAGCTGTGGCCTCCAGCCTCTCCTTCTCCATGGCTACCACCATCAGTCGGCTGCTGGCTGCCTCTTCCCAGAGCCTCTAGAAGGGTCTGCTTGGCTCCTGTCTTGCTTTCCTCCCCTCTGACCTCCACCCAGGCACCGGGATGAACTTTCTAAATAATGCAACTGACCATCTCTTTCCTGGCTAGAAAGCACTTGGTGATTCTGCCTTCTCTTCAGAAAAGAGGTTCAGAAACCTCAGCCTGGTGACAGGCTCCTTCATGTGATGGGCCCACCTTCCTTTCCAGCTCATGTCCCATCTCTCTTCGGTCCCTACATGTCCTTTAGCCTCATAGAATTATTTTCTGTTCCCTGAACACCATATGCCCCTCCTAGAAAAATTCGAGGTGTTCTTTAAGACCTAAGTTCCGATGCTACCACCTTCGTGAAGGTAAGCTCCCTTATGTTGAGCCCGTACACCATGTGCTGGCTGGATTAATCACTGCTTTGTCTGGGGTCCAATGCATGTGTTCATACTGCCAGTAATAATAATTATAGTAATAATAAAATAGCATAGCACTTTTCATAGCAACTACACTACTCAATTGCAGGTCACTTGAAAGCATGAACTCCATTGAATGACGCTTGAACGAACGAATGAATGAATGAATGAATGAATGAATGATGACCTACTAGACAGGGTTATCCCTAGGGTATGTGGGGGCTCATGCAAATATTTTTGTGAGTCCTCTGCATACATAAACAATCTGAGTCACCAAAATCAGTGTTTCAGCACCTTCTGACAGCCCAATTTCATGTGATCGATCCTGCAAAATAAATACTCTCTGGCCAGCAGAAAAGATCCTTTCACCAGGCAGCCCTCCTGAACTGGGGCTTGTTCATGAGTCCCTTAGACAACCTCTTAGGTGCCAGGCCTGGAGCTCCGATGGGGTATCTAGTTGGCCCCATGCACTAGGTAGAAAATTGGAGAGCACCCCAAAGGGGAGAAATGAGGACCAAAGCCAAAGTGCATGTACGTTGGGCTCAGAGCACCCTGTCTGGTGAATCTCGATCCCTGGAAGGGCTTAGAAAATGTTGGGATAGCATTCCAAAGTTCAGTGTCCCATGAAGTCCAGAACCCAGGCATACTCCCTACTTGCCCAGGGACTGCTCTTAGGTAACCATGTGATTATACACAATGTTGTTCAACAAACATTGACTGAGCACCTAGTATGCACCAGGCACTTCGTCAGAAGCTGAAGTTACACGTTCATTTGTACTTGTTACTAAGTTAGCAAGTTATGTCTGCCAAGGAGTGAAATTAATAATAACACAGCAAGACCTGCAGAGCGTGGGAGCTGAGGTATCATTCTGGCGATCAGGAAACGGAGCTGGAGAGAGGCTGCCATCTATTCCATGAAGGGCCAACCACGCACACTACTCCTGGGTGTGGTTACAATGCAGCAGAGAAGTTCCTGAAAGAAAGCAAAGGCCAATCCATTGATCTCATTTCCAAAAATAAACCAAAACGTGAGGAGAGGGGGGAAGGGGAGTGAACGATGACCTAAAGCCTATTCTGAGGCTCGAGAGATGATGGAAATAATGACGAAAATACATGTAAATGGCTCCATACTGTGTTTTCAGAAACTGCAGTTGCTAAGCTGGCTGGTAAAGCCTCTCACAGCAGAGCAATGTCGAGGGCCAGGGAAGGACCCCAGTTTCTCCCCCTCTCCCTGAGCCTTGATTTCCTCATCTGTACACCAGGGAGCAGGACTCTCATGTGCTATGGCAAGATTCAAATGAGCTTGAAGGTCATGAGCAACCAGTGTGCACTTGAAGCACCATCCCTGAGCAGCTCATTATTAATAGAGGCAGAGGGGTTATTCTGTGCCTTTCTCACCTCACCAAACAAAAACCCACAAGAGGAGGGGATTTCCACAATGTGAGCTCTTACCAAACGTGAAATGATCAAGGGAAGAAACCGTCCTTTGCTGAGATTAACCCTGAAACTCTTAAGAATGTAACTCCATGCTGTCTTCTCAGTTTTGCACCTGTACACACACACACACTCCACAGCCTGATCCTTGAACATCCCTTCTTCCAAGTCTTGGTTCTCAACCGAGGGAAATTTTGTCCCCCCTGGGAACAGATGCCAATGTCTGGAGACATGTTAGGTTGTCACACCTTACACAGGGAGAGGGTGGCTTTGTTCCTGGCACCTAATGGGTAGAGGTCAGGGATGCCACTAAACAGCCTCCCATCCATAGGACAGCCCCACAACAAAGAATTATCCAGCCAAAAATGTCAACTGTGCCAAACTAAGAAACTCCACTCTAAGCCTTTGTTCATACTCTTCCTTCCATTGTAAGTTGTCTTTCCTCTTCTCCGCTTACCTTCAATACGACTCCTCCAGAGAGAAGAAAGACCCCAGCACATGCTGCTGGAGGTCTTAAACCAAAAAACCTTCTTTTGTAATTTGACCAGAACTCACAGAATTATAAACACCCAGACCCTTGGAACAAAGTGCACCCTAGTATGCACTAGGATGTTTACTGTTTGTGTGATAAGGAAAGACTAAACACAACCTAACTGTTCTCTTCAGGAGGGATCGGTAGCTGTAAAGTGTAAAGCTTTGATACAAAGCAATTATCTGCAGCCCTTGACTTAGAAAGAATAAGGTCAAAACCTTATTCTTCCAAAAAGGCTGATAGGGGAAGGGCACTGAGATACATTGTTAAATTTAAAAAGCAATGTAGTAATGTTCAGGACAGCCCTATTATTATGTCTTATTTGGTAAATTAGTAAAAGGAATATTCACAAAAATTTTTATGTATATCTATGGAAAATACCATGAAAGTCTGTGTAAGAAAGTGCTAATATTGATTGCCTTTAGAGAGGAGGCCTTGGTCAGGGCAATTAGAAGATTTACTTGTCATTTTATCATCCATCAGACTGAATATTTTTTTAACCATATGTAAACATTTATTTTTATTTAGAAAAAATAGTTCATTAAAATTTTTAAGTGGCGAATCTAGGTGAAGGACATACATGAATTCATTGTACGATTCTTGCAACTCTGGGTTTGAAATTTTTTCAAAATAAAAACTTTGTAAAAGGCTTCTAGAAAAAAAACAAATAGAAAAATATCTTCCTACCTTGGAGTAGCCTAGAACTTCTTAAATAGTGTACAAAATAACTAAATTTAAAAGAAAAAGTTGGCATACTATATTTCATTAAAACTGAGAACTTCTCTTTATCAGACAAGACCACGAAGCGCAAAAGGACAAGTCACAGATGAGAAAGGAGATTTGCAGTAGATACATGTAACAAGGGACTTGTAGCCATAACATAAAGAATTCCCCCAACTGTAGTCAATAATATTGTAATAACTATGTATGGTGCCAGGTGGGCACTAGACTTATTGAGGGGACTGCTTTGTAAGTTATATAAATGCCTAACCACCATGCTATACACCTGATACTAATGTAATACTGAATATCAACTGGAACCAAAAGAAAAAATTTTTTACGTAGAAGAAAAAATTAAAAATAAAGAACTCCCCCAAATCAATGAAACACAGTCAGCATTTTTTTTAATGAGCAAAAAATTTGAATAGGCACATCACAAAAAGGACATTCAAAGGGCTAATAATAATCATATGAAAAGAGGCTCAAAATCATTAGTCATTAGGAAAATGTAAAATAAGCCACAATGAAATAGCACTGCTCCCCCACCAGAATGCTAAAATTAAAAAAGACTGACATTAAATAAGGATATGAGTAACTGGATTTCTCATACGTCACTGGTAGGAGCGTCAAGTGGTACCACCACTCTGAAAATTCTTTGGCAGCATCTATGAAAGCTGAACATTCCAACCTTACCTCTACAAATCCTCCCCCATCCGCACAGATTTCTCTTTCCCTAATCCCTGGGATTTACACTCTGTGCTTACTACCCTTTCAATTCTGCCCTAAATTCTCAAACTTTCGTTGCCTCTATCTAAGTAAAATTTGCTGAACATCTACTCAACAAGGCTCTTGAGAATCTTATCATTGGGAATAAGGAGATGACCTGTTTTTAGAATCTATGTTGTAACCTGGGAGGAGCTCATGGACTAGATGGAGGCAAGCTGAGCGGCATACAGCATAGAAGACAGATACCACTTCAGACTAACCTTCTCTTCCTAACTAAATCCCAGTTGTAGAGCCTTGTGTTGTACTTCTCTCATAGTCTCAGAGTTGACTTCATAATGACCCCACGTGGGAACTGAGAAAGAAAGCAAGAACCTGCTGAACTGATCCAGTGGACATGTATGTCCACAGACAGCAAGGAAGATTTGGGCTACGTAAAAAATAAATAGATTTTGGTCACTGACATCTTCAATATGAAGGCTTTAAGACATTTAAAACTTAGCCCCACGCTGGCCAATTTTATATCCATTAGCTCATCCCATTCTCAGAATAATCCTGTGATGTAGGTATTATTATCACCATTTGGCAAATGAGAAAATTGAGGTTAAGACAGATTACGTGATTTGCCAAGGTCATGTAGCCACGCACTGGCAGGGCTGAAAGCCAAACACCTGATCCCTTGATTTAAATTCCGGTTCTTTCCTCTACATCACATCAGAAGCATCCCTGTACAACTCCAGAGATGTGGCAATCGAAATGTCTCTCTGGCTTGGGTCCCTTGCACATGCTTCTCCTCTCCCTGAAACACTTATCCAGCCACCATCGCTCCTCCCATCCTGCCTCCTCTTGGCCAACTCCTTCTCCTTCCTTAAATCTCTACCTTAATTTTAGTCTTTCCAGAAGGCCTTTCCCGATCCTCCAGACAAGCTTTGATGCCATGGCCATGAGCGACCAAAGCGCCCTGTACTTCAGACCGTTCACTACTCTGTGTTGTCTTGGATAGTTTCAAGTTGCCTTCCCCTCTAGGCTGTGAGCGGCTACCCTCCCTGCTTGTTGCTAAATTCCCAATGCCTTGCACATGGGAGGGGTTCATTATATATTGTTGAATGAATGAATAAATGAGTGAATGAATGAATGAATGAATGAATGAATGAATGGTGAGAGCATTCTTCTACGTTTAACCCTAACTGTTCCCCATCAACCCTGTCTAACAAAAAACAATAACCAGAGATCAAAAAAGAGAAGACCAACATGGTCCGACGGACCAAGAAGTGCAGGTTCTCAGAACTGTTCTGAGACGTATCGGGTGGGCTATCCCGTCCTCTCTGTAACTCAGTTCTGCCAGTTGCACAATAGCAGCAGCAAAGCAGTTTGCTTCTGTATCTCTGCCTTGCACCACTCTGCTCTGGTGCTATTACAGGACTTGGCCAGGAAGTCAGCTCTGCCTATACCCATCTTCGTTTCCAGCTGTGGGAGATCAGCAACTATGAGCTTCATATGGTTTCATGGAAATTTCTGTGGCTGCAAGGTGATGCATGGTGATGAAAGTAAAACTCGTGAATGACAACCACATGACCCCGAACATTCGGCTGGTATGCTTTTTAATAATAATCAGTGGTTCAAAACTATGTTAACCTGGTGCTGTCAGCTCTGCCACACCAATTTGTGTCCAGTTGCTCTTGGAAAGCCCACGTTTTTAGATGGCGCTACAAGTTTTTTTAGAAAAGTTCCCTGGGAAAATGGAGTAGAATTAAATTATTGTCATCCCACTTAAAAATCCGCCTTGTAAATAATTGAGGATGCCAGAAGCCATCTGGCCTCACCCTGCACAGCATCATTGTTAGGTGGTCATGCAATTCATGCTTGATAGTCCCTAATTACAAGACATCTCACACCTGGGAAGCAGCGCACTCCACGTTTGACAGTTCTAATTGGAAGAAAGTTGTTTATTGTGCTTCGTTGAGGTCTGCCACGCTGCAGCTTTCCATTGGACCGGTTCTGTCTTCCTCATACACTGAGTAAATGTCTAATCCTCTTCCATATGACAACCATTAAAAATACTGAGGATGGGTGAAATACATAGAAACGGTTACATAAAAATTGAAAACTGTAGTAAACAAAAACAATCAACCAACACAAACAAAGAAACCACCATAAAGAAATTTAATTGGCACACTTGGGGGAAATTGTGTGTAATATGTATAAGAGAAAAAGTGTTATTACACCTACAAAGAATTCATACAAATTTTTTGGAAAGGAAAATGGGCAAAGGATAAGAAATGCAACGGTACCAAACATAAAAAATTCAAATGAGCCCAAGTAACCTAAGAAAAGTAAATAGAACCAAGTTAATTGTGGAGTGTCAATTGGTTCAGTCTTTCTGGAGGACAGCATAATAAAATCAAAATTTTAACTGTGCAGATAGACTGATCCAGAAGTTTTACTTCTAGGAATTTACCCTAAGAAAATAATTAGCCAAATAACAGCAGAAATATTTTACAACTAAATTTCTACCAATAAGAAATTGGTTACATAAATTACAGTAAAACTATAAAATGAAATTCTAAGCACCCATTAAATATGATAACCTAGTTGACACAAAAATATGTTCATTACATAATGTTGAGTACGAAAATGATTAGTATTACACCTTTTATGTAAAATTGTATGCATGTTTCGTCCTTGGATTAGCAAAATGCTGTCTAGAAGCATGTTGATCAAGATATCAATGGCGTTCCTCTTAGATAATACAATTCAGGAAAATACCTTTCTTCTTTGCCCTTTTTGGTTGTCTTTACCTTTCTTTGTATTGAGTATTAGGATTTTATAATTTAAAAATAATACACATGTTTTTATTTTGAAACCATAAATATTGAAAAACATTTCAATATTCCTCCTAACTCTTTTTTTCCCTAAGCCAAGCCTTCCTGACTCTTTCAATATTTCTTCAAATGCAATGAACTAGAGTCCCTCTTTCTATCCTCAGAAGACCTTACCCTTAAAGGTCTCCCTTAAAGTACAGTGACCAGAATGGAACCTAGTGATGGGGATATGGTCTCCCCAGCCCAAAGAAGATCATGAAACTCACTTCCAGATACCATGCAGCCAATGGTGTCATGAGCCTTGATGACATCACACCTCCCTGCTGATCTACATTGAGCTCCCTGGTCTTTCACCCTCAAGTGGTTGTTAAGCCACCAGATCCCCACCATGTAGTGATGCTGTTGCTTACTTGGGCCCAGACTTGACATCTCTCTCCATTGGACATTTCATTAGCCTAGACTGAGCTCATGTTTTCTGATGTGAAGAGCTTTATAGAGCCTGAGTCATCCAATCAGCTTCTTTGCTGTCCCTCTAGGCAACTGAGAACTCTGAAATAGCATGGTCATTTTCTGCCAAGGTTATCCCAGTTCCTCCTCATAAGACAAATGTAGATGGAGTCCTCTATTTGCTTCCTCTGTGTTCCGGTAGATGAAATTATCTACTTTGCAAGTCAAAAACATACATTTTTTTCTAACCATTCATTATTGGTAGGGATGTAAGTTGATACAGAGTTTCTGGAAGGCAACTAGAAGATGTCTATGCAAACATTAAATGTGGATAACCTTTGACACCAAAATTACATACACATATATCTATATAGTTTCCTTATGTGCTGTCTTATATAATTTTACTTTAAGGATGACTTCCTAGAAGTGTCTTAATATGTGTGTGTGTATGTTCATCACTGATCATAGAGGTGTTCAAGACAGTGAAAATTGAAAGCAAACTAAATATTAAAACAATGAGGAATTAGGTAATCAATATATGATAGTCTTTATACAATTAAATACAATGTAGACATTGAAAATGGTGATGTAGTACCATAATTATCATACTAGTCTAAAAAGTATGATTAGTATAATTTCTTTTTTAAGGAAAAAAAATATATAGGAAAAGAGAAATGTTTGGAAGGATATGTTTCAAAGTTGCAAGAGTTTATCTGAATGGTGAATACAAAGGTGACTTTCACTCTCTTATGCTTTTCCATAGTGTCTAAATTATTTTTATAATGAGCATGTCATTTTCAACAACAAGAAAATCAATAAGGTTCACTTATTGATTTTTAATTTTTTTTTAGTTTTTTTTCTTTATTGATTTTAGAGAGAGAGGAAGAGAGAGGGAGAGATAAAAACATCAATGAGAGAGAACATCGACTGGCCGCCTCCTGCATGCCCTCCACTGGGGATTTGGCCCACAACCTGGGCATGTGCCCTGACTGGGAAATGAACCAGCGACCTCTTTGTGCATGGGTCAATGCTCAACCACTGAGCCACACCAGCCAGGCAATTTGGGGATTCTTAATATGTGCTTCCCTGCTTCTATTCAAATGAAGGTTGATAGTTGCAGCACTATTTATATTAATTTTTTCTGTAAAGGGCCAGACAGTAAATACCTTAGGCTTTGTGGGCCAGACAGTCTTTATCACAACTACTTAACTCTGCTGTTGTAGAGCAAAACCAGATATGCAAACAAATGAGTTTGGCTGTGTTCCATTAAAACTTTATTTGCAAAAATAGGCAGTGGACTGGGTTTGGCTTGTTTGCCAACCCCTGTTCTTCACCTACATCAAGAGTGCATTTTCCTTTTCCCACTTGGTGTTTGCAATCTCTTGCATATACCATGTATCAGTTAGTTTTTGCTGCATAACAAATCACCCCAAAACGTAGGAGCTCAAAACAACAACCACCTATTCACTTATGACTCTACGAGTCAAAACTTTGGGTTGGGACATCTCAGCTCTGCTTCATCTAGGATCAACTGGGCACACTCATTTGTTGGAGGTCAGCTAGCTGTCACAGTCTAACACATGTCTGGCTGGCTGTCAGCAGAAGTGATGGAAGTAACTGGGCCACGTGTCTCTCATCATCCAGCAGGTTGCCTCAGCGTATTCATATGGTGGTGATCTCAGTGTAACCAAGAGCAGTAGGATAGGGCTATCCCTAATCTGAAGCATGTTCCAAGCCTCTGCCTCCATGACATTTGCTAGGAGGTCACTGACCAAACACATCACATGTGCAAGTCCATATTCCAGGGCTGGAGGTCCCATCTCCTGCAGAGAAGACTTGCAGGCACATGCAAAGGGATGTGTATACCGGTTGGGGGATAATTTGTGGCCATTTTGGGGGCAACCTGACAAACTCCCTCAACAATGTCACCTCTGGTCCTTTCTCCTTCCAGAAGCTCTTCCAGGCACCTCCCACTCAGGTGACTGACTGTCCTGCAGACGCCTCCTCCACTTCTCCTTAAGCAAAACCCTTGCTGTAGCGTTTGGTCAAGAACTACAATCTCAGTTCCTCTCTTCCAGATACAGGTCCATAATTCTTCTCCCCACCTCCAGTCCATCGTTACTCACCCTGCAAAAGTGAGTTGAGCCGCTATTTATAAAGCTGCTCAAAATATTTCTCCACTCTCTGATTTCCCTCGTTAAAATTTATATTTAAATCATTAGCCTGCGTCACTTCCCATTCACTGAATTCTCCCTGCTTTCCATGTGTTCCTATTCAGGCCTTTGAAAAATGAAGATTATAAAACTGGGACAGTTCCCATGGTGACACATTGGTCTCTTTGATCCTCTTGACTCTCACATGGCGAGTGAACCACCCAGACAGCTGAAGCTCATTATGATCCTTTCTGTGAAGAGAGATCATGCCTTCTTCATTCACCCTCCTCCCCCAACAGCATATACAACACTGCTGGCAACCTTTAAAAGAGAAGACTTTTTAATCTGGCTCAACAACCATCATTGATGGAGATATTGAGTGACAGTGGAGATGTAGAGGAAAGAGCATTAAATATGGAGTCAGAAGGTCTATCTGGGTTTCCAGCCAACCTCCGCCACTATTGGTGTGGCCTGGGACACGTCGTTTTTATTTTTCTCACGTGAAAGCACCCAGCACAGTATAGGGAACAGAGTGCTCAGTAAATGTTTAAATGTGTGGTCCCTCATGTTTGCCTGCAGTCGTGTGCAGAGCGCTATGGGAAGGGGCCACAACGGGTTCCGTGATCAGTGAGACCCACGTGCCAATGGGGAGCTCACGACATGGTAGTGAGTTAAAGTTCACAGCCCAAAGCTTCTATTTTTTTATTTTCAGTAAAAGGATGATGTAGGAGGAAAACACTTTAAAACATTTGTCACCCTTTGAGCTGAATAAGAAGAAAATGAACAATAATGATAATGACCTTCAGACTCGTTTTGTCATCCAGGCCATCCCCACCATTAGCTCTGAGTCTGAACGTGTTTCCTAAGGAAGAAACCCTCTAACACAAGCCCACTGTCGGTGCGGCTTCCAGCACCTCGTCCTTGACAGTCAACATCTCAAAAAGGCTTCAGCAAGCTCAGTTCATCCCAGAAGCAGAGAGAACTGGGGAGGGAGGTCGTGGAGTCCCAAATGACAACTGCTTTCGCCCGAGAATCTCTGGATGGAGAAGAATAAGTGCGAAGAGCAAAGGCAGCTATGTTTTTGCAAGAAAATAAAGATGATTTCATTTTGGCTTATGTCACTTGGTTGTTTACTTTCATTCTTTAAAAAATGACAAGAGAAAATTGAAAACAAAGAGTCAGTTTAAATTAGAGATGTTTGTAAACCCAAGCTGCTATTTGAGTGACTGTGAACAAATTAATTTAAACTCTTTGTACCTTAGAACATTCATCTATAAAATGAGGATCATGATCCTTATTATCTCTGACAATGTGTCAACATCTAGTAGAGGCACTCCCAAAATAAAAAAATAAATGACCAATATACTCTACACCATTTGGGTTTTGGTCGCCCCAAAGTGGCCTTTAGAAGAGAGAGAATGTTGTACCTAAGATGTGCCATGGAAAACGCCCATCCTTAGCTCTGTTTATCTTCGGGTCTATAGATCAGGAACCTGAGGCTAGAAGTTAGGTAACTGGACCAAGATCACAGAGCTTCTAAGCAGCAGGTGCTCCTAACTCCAAAATTAATACTCCTCCTAAGCCACTGTCCAAATACTGTTGACCACAGCCACAAACTAGGACAGAGTGTGGCCCCGGTACCCCAGGAGGAATGTTTCTCCTGCAGAGACACAAGCTCTGGATTAGAACTTGGCCAGAAGTCCCAGGAGGAGGCCTGGCCTGGCTGGGGGAAGTGTCTGGCAGGCACCCTGGGGAGCCGCGCTCGGTCTGGCTAGATGCGCAGTCTGCACCAATGAGCAGGAAGAGGGTGTAGCTCTGGCTCTAATGAAGTTAGCAGATGCTGGAGACATGTTGTAAACACCAGTGGGTGTGGGTGACCAGGAGGGTGGAGGAGCCACAATGGGGCTGTTCTAGCAGCTCAGAGCAGATAGAAATATGGGCAAGAGGTAACGAGAGGAAACCCCGTCCACTGGGGCTTGTTTGGGAACAGATAGCGGCCCGGGCACTTGGAGCAGGAGGCCAGGGGTATGGAGGCAAGAGTGGCCCTCACACCAGAGGGAGAACTCCAGGAAAGGTGAGGAGAAACCTGGAGCTCCGAACTGGCGGCGTTCATCCACCAGCAAGGGTTCACCCTGCCCCTCTGCAGTGTGGCTCTGGGTCTCAGACTTGGTCCCTGTTCACCACATAACAGTGTCATTAATATTAATGGATTGGAATCCTGGCTCCCTCCTTGCCAGCTGGGTGACTTAGCAAATCACTAAACTTTAAACTCTACTTTTCTCATCTGCAAAATGGATATAATAACTGGTACCCTCTACACAGAGTAGTTATGAGGATTAAATGATATAATGTATGTAAACACACACACACACTTGGCACAGTGCTTAACCCACCTTCAGCCCTTAATAAATTGTGGCTGCTCCTGGCTGATGTGGCTCAGCTAGTTGGACGTTGTCCTGTGCACCGAAAGGTCACTGGTTCGATTCCCGGTCAGGGCATATGCCTGGGTTGGGGGCTCAATCTCTAATAGGGGATATGCGGGAGGCAGCTGATCGATGTTTTGCTCTCACATCAATGTTTCTCTCTCTTTCTCCGTCTCCCTTCCTTTCTCTCCAAAAATCTATTTAAAGTCTAAAAAAAAAGAGTAGCTGCTAATACTAATAATAGCCTCTCTGATGCGCCCAGACAGCAGGCTTGACATTGTCTGGGTACTGGCAGGATGCAGACAACACACTCACCTGGGACACTAGCATTTTATTAAAGGAGCCATTTGTGGCGGTCTGGACAGGGCCGAGGGGAAGAGCAATGAATTTTAGACACCCAGAACTAACAACATTAGCAACCTAATTTCTCTACCCCCCAGCCTTTATTGTTTAGCTAGACGCCAAGAACACTGGCCACCACCAATGGGAGCCGCAGCTAGAGTGTGGAGAGAGGGGTGTGGCCATCGGCCAGAACCGGGCAAAAGCATGGGGAGTGGTTACGGGAGCCTCCCTTTCTTTTCCTAGGTGCCCCTCAATCTTCTGCCACTGCCTCCCATTGGCTGAACTTCAAGGAATGGCAGAAGGCAAGAAATGCCTCCCTGCTCCGTCTCCTGGGCAGAGGGACACTGACTGTGAGGCTGGGAAGCAAACAAAACAGCCCAGGCTCCCAGGCTCATGTATTAGTCTCATTAACCCTAAGCAAGTTGGTGTCATTATCTTTCTTTTGTAGATGAGGGAATTGACTCAGGGAGGTACAGCAATTCATTCAGAAAACCAGCTAAAAGAAAAACGGGGGAGGGCCCAGGAGAATCCAAATCCACCTCACCCAGCTGCCTCAACAGACTTGGTCAATTATCAAGGGAATAGATTTGGAGGCCCTTGTTGTCCACGGGGATTGGATGGGAGGGTTTTCCCACCGGAAACCAAAATGGTTGCATAGAATTTTAAATCAGTTTGGATTAAGGGGTGGTCTGTAAAAACAAGCAGAATAAGAAAAACGAAAGCCTAGTGTGCCCACTTGGGTGAGAGTTCCTCATCTCTTCAACAGGCATGTCCTTGATGCGTTGAGGGCTCCCTGGGGGACTGGAAGAGAGATGACAGCTAGCCGGCTCAGCTGTCCCTTCTATAGCACTGTCACGTGCCAGAACTATTATTCCAAGTACTTTGTGTGTTTACACATTTTAATAGCAGATTTAATTCACTTAATCATTATGAAATCACTTAATCAAACATGGATTGTTGGACAAATAAGTCTGTTGTGTATGGTCCAGTATAAGAGACTGAGCAGTGTGACATCTGCTCAGTCGGAGGGGCAACCAGAGGTCTAAGAGCAAAGGGAAGAGTCAGTGACTCAGTGGTGAGCTGGAGGTGGCCTCTACTGGCTCCCCAGAGCCAACTCTTCATAACTGAGTCTTTAGCGACCACATTGCCAACTTGAAATCAGCCATGGTGGGAGTAATTGGTAATCGCTACAAATGAAGGTGGTTATTTTGGTTTGTGTTTTGTTTTTGTTTTTTTGAGGGACTATGGTTAAACATTGACCAGCACATCTTGCCTGGGGGGCTTCCTAGGGGAGGAAGTATCTGAGGCAAGCTTATTTATAGAGATAGAAAGGTGCCCAGCCTCCTCCTCTTCCCCTGCCTTCCCACACCCCTTGCTCCTTCCTCATTGGCTAATCAAGGCATGCCCCACTTCATCTCCTGTGTGCTGCTCTGCCCTCTGCCCTCTGCCGGGAAGATCCCTTCCCTTTTATCTACCAAAGAAGCTCTTATGCCTGGTGAGTCTCTTTGCAGACACTATATATGCAAACACCTGCCCAGAACCCAATGCCAGCTAAACGACCTTGGGTGTCCTGACCATCTCAAAACCTTGTTTTCCTAGGCTGTAAAATGGGAGAAATATGAGCTGCCCTGTCTACTCCACAGAGTTGTCGTGGGAATGGAATAAGATGGTCCAAGGGCCACCCTGGAGAGGTGAGCACCAACAAAGGCATGCAATGAAACGCTGGACGTCAGAGCTGGGAGCAAGCTCAGAAACCATCGAAACCAATCTTCTCAACTTACAAATGAGCGAGCGTATTCCTTGGCTAGATTACTGAGGGCAGTGGAAAAACATGATCCCGTGAGTGTCCCAGAAGGAGACCTCTCCTGGGTGCCCACCATGGACTTGTGGGCACCACCAGGCCAGACCTCCCAGGAATGAGATTCTGGAATCAGCGCAGAAACAACAACTGCCCAGAACTTTCTAGGCAGTGGGCCAGGGAGAGGAGAGAGAACCAGGTGGGCCAGTGCTACGCACAGATCTGGTGGGGTGGGACCCGTGGAGTGCTACCTGGGACGGTGGTGTGGCTCATACTTTCTCACCCACCCACCCTCAGTCCAGCAGAAGAGAGGAAGGAGGGGAGGCAGAGAGGGAGGCAAGGAGAAACGGAAGAGCCAGTCTGCAAGAAGAGCTGTAACACTGGCTCTCTCAGAGACCGAGCGCTGGGGCCAGCTCTGCTTGGGATCCGGTGAGGTGAGCCATGGGGGTAATACTGAACTGAGGATCAGACCAAGGCCAGGTTAAGTCTTGGGGAGCAGTTCATAGGGGAGACGCTCATAGAGCAGGTGGTCATCAACAGGGGCCCAAGACCAGAGGGAGACACCAAGGGGCTGGAGAGTCGTAGGACACTGCTGAGGTCCTGGAGGAGAGGTGCGGAGGACGAGAGCTTCAGTTCTCATCACTCTCCTCGTAGGAGATCAGAGTAAGGATGCGGTTGTGTTTCAAGTGGTCTTAAGGACACAATGTTGCATCAATACAGTCTCATTGCAAACAACACAGACGTGACAAGCGGGACTCCCCAGAGGCTCACGTTGATGTGCACCCTTCCAAGCCTTTGTGAGTTTATATCCATGTATGCTCACAGGGGGAATATGCGTGTGTGTGTGTGTGTGTGTGTGTGTGTGAAAGGAATCAGCTGGACGCACTATCCTGAATCTTCCTATTTGCACCTGAGATGGCAGCACACATTCACAGAGCAGAATCACCGCATTCTTTGTAAACCTCCCATACAGTTCCATGGTCTGGGGGATGACGGGTTATCTAATCCAGCCCCCACTGATGGACACGATAGACTGTTTCCAGTTTTTCCTTTTCAAGCAATATGCTAATGAATGACCATCCTTCACAAGCTTGGCACCAGGAAGCAAAGAAAATTAGATTGCATAGATTTTTTTATATCTATGAGGGAAAAAAACTTTTCAGAGGTGAGGCTTGCCTAGGAAAAGTGTGCACCTCAACCCCTGATTGGTGCACCCCCTAATTTAAAGCCAATCTAGACAAAATTCTTGAAAGAATATCCTCAGGAACCGTGACTGTGTGAACCCAAGATGGGACCAAAATGCTAAATAAGTCATTTCCGTCTCCACTTGCGAGGACTCCGTCTATCTTATGTCTCCTTAGTCATCATTTGGGTGAGTTCTACACATTTATGCTTGTTCTTTTTTGAATCTGTCCTCATAAATCAACCCCTGCAGTCTCCTAATCAAAGCCAGCTTTTCAAACGAAACCGTAGCCGGGTGTTTAACTAACTAAATATTGTTTTTCCCCCAGCACTGACAGAGAGGGGGTGGGATGCGGCCTTGATAATTGTCCTCCCTTCCTCGGCAACCCAAGGAAACCACGTGCTGCCCGGCTGTTACTGACAGAGCCCCAGGTGGGTGGCAGCCGCAGGTTTGGAAGGAGCTGTGTGGGGAGGTTTTCCTTTGCTGTCTGGATTTTGCCCCTCTATCCTGGGACCCCCAGGAAGAAAGTTACCTTCCCTGGCGAATAGATCACCCACCATTCATTAAAGGGGGAAATAAAGTGTGAAGCTGCCTGAAGTGGCACGCAGCCAGCCAACTGCCTTCCGAGCGATGCTGCTGGCATCTCCTTCCCCGGGGCCTGCCAACCTCTAGGCCAGCGAGCCTCAACGGGCGTGCTGCAAGAATTTTTAAAACGTGCAATACCTACTTCGTCAGGAGCACTGATCTCCTTCCCTTTCGAGTGTCAAATTTAAAAAAATGACAATATCCAACTCAACAATAGCCATCTGGTGTGAATGAATTAAAATTATACCTTTTTTTCTTTTGGTCAGATCGACAAAGAATATATTCGTTGGTGTGCCACAGAATTTTAGTAATTAGTGTGTGCACGCCATGAGATGAAAAAGGTCAAAAATCACCACTCCAGGCTGTCGTCGGAGAACAGAAGGGGTCAGCTCCTGCTATGGGCTTCCAACAATCTCCCACTCTGGTCTCAGGTGGCTACTAGTGAGGCCTCCGGAGCAGCAAGACTGAGCGTGTTTCCCTGAAAACTGCCCTCGAACCTCATCTCGAACTTGCCCTCAGCCCTCTGACTGTCCCCGCCATCTGTAGCAGTGGTTCTCAAAGTCTGGTCCCTGGACCACCCGCAGCAGCATCACCTGGGAACTGGTTAGAAATGCAGATTCTCAGACCCCAGCCCAGACCTGCTGGGTCAGAATCTCAGGGCTGGGGCCCAGCCTTGTATGTTCTAATGAGCCCTCCAGGTGACTTTGACGCAGGCTCAACTTTGAGAAGCACTGTCCAAGCTCCTAACTCAGACCCAGCCTTCCGTGCACAGGCCCTGCCAGCCCCCCCAGCCCCCTAGCCCCTCAGCCCCCCAGCTCCTCCAGCCCCTCCAGCCCCTCCAGCTCCTCCAGTCCCTCCAGCCCCCCCAGCCCCCCAGCCCCTCCAGCCCCCCAGCCCCATCCCTCATTGCTTTCCTTTTGCTCCTCTCCACCACCCGGAGCAGACAACCCGTGTGGGTCTCTCCTTGTCTCTGAGCTTGCTGTCCCTCTGCCCGGGGTGACCTCGCCCACCTGACTCCACGTATCAAATGCCTACCCCCATTTTAAATCCCAGTTCAGTGTCCCTAGAAAGACTTCCTTGAACTCTCCAAGAAGAGATAAAAATAGCTAACGTCTACAAGGTGCTTATTATATACTTACTAACATCCATTCCAAGAACCTGACATTTAATAAAATTTAATCCTCTCAGTGACTCTACAAGGAAGGTATGACTGTTACTCCCATATTACAGATGAAAACACAGAGGCCAGGGAGCTTAAATACCTTGCCCAAGTTAGTAAGAGGCGAAACTGGGATTTAAAACTCTCATCCTACCCAAGATAGCTCTTCCCCAGCCCATACCCAGCGTTCGCTCGACTGGCCTCCATGTGACTCGGTGTCCTATCCCAGCTGCCAGCCCTGTCGCCACAGCTGGTTTCTGAGCGGGGAGGCCTCTGCACTGTCCTCTCATTGGCTGCCTTTGATTTCTCCTATTTCCTGTTTCAAATTTCAGGGCCCAAGCCTTTGCAAATAGAATGATGACATGACATGCTTTCGGAAAAATCTCATTTTCTAAAGGCATTTCCTATTGATTTCCTTCCTTACTGAGGCTCCTCCCGGCCTGGCTTATGTTAAAAAAGAAAAAAAAAAAAAAAAAAAGAGGGGGAAAGAAATCCGTATTTTTCCAAGCTCAGACTGACTGGCAGATTGCTGTCCGGGTCCCACTATGGGTGAGCTGCTCAGCAGGGTGTCTCAAAGCCACAGGCCTTGGAACCATCTCGGAAAATGCAAGCACCGAAACGCCCCTGGAAGTCCTCTCCCCCACCTGTGTGGGATTTGCGGCCCAGTCGTTTCTCCCAGGGAATTCTCCGGCTTGAAAGATCTGCCTTGAAAAGGAAAGGGTCACTTCCCGTCTCTCCTCAGCTTAGGAAGTCTAGCTTGTCATCCTAGGAGACCTCCACATCCCTTGCACGCTCCCACTTCTCCTCGAAGGAGGCCCGAGTGCCGGCTTTGGAGTCGATGCGCCTGAGCTTGAACTGGAGCTCCGTTAGCTCGGTGGCTTTGCAGAAGGCCTTTAACCTCCCTAATCCAGTTTTCCCGTTTGTTAAACGGGGTAAGAGAATGCTGTGTCATTTCCTAGGGCTGCCATAAGAAATGACAGACTGGGTGGCCTAAAATACAGACGTGCACTCTCACCATTCTGGAGGCCAGACGTCCAAAATCCGGGTGTTGGCCAGTTGCTGCCCCTCTGCGGGCTCCAGGGGAGAAGGTTTTCCTCGCTCCTGCAGCGTCTGGTGGCTCCAGGTGCTCCTCGGCTTACGGCCGCATCGCTCCGATCTCCGCCTCCGTGTTCACGCAGCCTTCCTCTCTTCTCCCTGTGAGTCTCTCCACTCTGTGTCTCTTCTGGGGGCACACTTGTCGTTGGATTTAGGAACCCCCTGGATGATTCAAGATGATCGCCTCTCAGTATCCTTAACTTGATTACAGCTGCAAAGACCCTTTTTTCAAATAGAGTCAAATTCACAGGTTTCCAGGGTTGGGACACAGGCATATCTTCCGGAGGCCACCATGGAATGCCCTGCAAATACCCACTCCATAGGGTCATGGTGCAGTTGAAACGAGAGCACAAATACAAGGTGCCTGGTGGAGGGTCAGGCACAGGTGCCCAGCAAGTGTATAGATGTGGTTTCTCCTCTTCTCCTCTGCCTCCATATTGGGGATCTGGCTTTCTGAACTGTCTGCTTCCAGATGGCCCAAGACCAGTAATAATCATGTTAACAGGCTGCATGTTACAATGGCTCCACGAAGCCCTCCTTACATATACAGACCCATCTAGCTCATGTCAACAGCCTGGTGAAGGAAGCATGGCAGGTACTTCATTTATCCCCATTTTAAAGGTGGGTTCATGGAGGCTCAGAGAAGTTACATCCCTTTCTAGTCCCACTCCGCGAATAACTAGCATATCCAATGAGGCTATCAGATCTCCCTGAGCTTTCATGTGTGACCAGAGGGGGACCTTGATGACGATGTTTAGCTATGGGTCATCTGGAGGTGTTGAGAATGCAGGGAGATGGCCGCCTAAGATGTCATTCCTGCCAAAGGTCAAAAATCTGCTTCTGCTTTGTCGCCAGCCGGACGGTAAGTGCAGAAAATGCAGCAATCCCTGGGCTTGCGTCAGGGTGCCAGCCCACCTCACATCTCCAGTGATGTCTAAAGGAACTTCATAGTTGTTCTTGTTCCAGAGTCTTGTCATGGTCAAAGGGGCCAAGTGGGAAATAATCTCAAAACTGAGTGCCTGGCCTAACATAGGTATCCCAATAAACGTTTGCAGGATTAAGGGAAGGAGAAAGCTCTACCTTGATTGTAGCCCCAACTCAGATGCTCACTCACAAGCTGTGTGATATTAGGCCCATGCCAAGCCCTCTCTGTGTCTCAACGTGGCCACATGTGGGCAAAGTAGGTTTGCTTAGGATGACAGCCCAGTCTTTCCATCTCAGCAAGTCTAGGAGTCCTGGGATCTAGCATCTCTGTACCATCAGACTTGTCTAAAAAGGAAGAGGCTCTGGAAGCTCCAAGCCCAGAGCTGAAGACTGGGGAGTAACCCTGGACAAGTACCAAACCAACTCTACGGCCATAAGGGGACATTCTGGCAAGGCCCTTCTAGAACTGGCTGCTGGCCTTAATCTCCATAAAGAAATAATTGCTAGATCTCTGGGAACTCGCACGTGTGTGTGTGTGTGTGTGTGTGCGCGCGCGCGCGCACGCGCGCGTTGGTGTATTTGATGGGGTTAGGAGATCTTTGTATCCAAATGACCTGAGCTTGATTCTCCCACTTCTGGGCTACAAAACCTTTGCTAGTCACCTCCTGTCCCTGTGTCAATCACCTTCTCATGAGTGGGAGAATAACGTTAGGACAATTCAGTGGTGTAAAGGGAAGGGGAATACGAGTTCTAGGAATAACAGCATTCTTTCCCTAAATCAGGACAGGGATGGAGCCCTGGAGGCTGGGGGTCGGGGAGCGTGTCTGAGGCCGAAGAACACCCCACAATCCTATCAGATAGGCTCTGATTTTCCTAGAGGCTGGGCTGCTGGTTCATTCATCCTCTTATTCATTCAACAAACAGTGACTGAGGCCCCCTATGAATCAGGGGCTGTGCGTACCCTTGGAACTCAGAGACAAACAAGACCTGGGCCCTGCCTGGAGGAGTCCACTGCCCAGTGGGAGAGACAGGCACATCCATAGATCATTGCTCAGAATCCAGTGAACACCATGAGAAAGTCTGAGTGGAGAACAGCGTGGGGGAGGGAGGAGGCTGGCTCTGAGGGGAGAAGCCAGAAAGGCTTCAGAGAAGACAAAGCATTACAATAGGGCTTCAAGGGGATGATGCTCACAAGGCAGGGAAGAGAGGGAAGGGTCATTCCCAGCAGAGGCCGCTCTAACCGCAGGGGGTATGGGGTGTCAGCTGAGCAGATGCGGAAACGTTTGATGTCAATAAGCTAGAGAGGTAAGCTGGGCCAGGAGAAAAAAGGGCCACACAGGCCTTGCCAAGGAGCTTAGACAAGAGGAGCCAGAGACGCAACCAGATCTGACTTGGTCTACAGCGCGGTTCAGTGGGGTCTGTGGACCAGCAGCATCAGCATCGCCAGGAGCTAGTTAGAAATGCAGATCCTCAGGCCCCACCCTGCACCTCCTGGATCAGCAGCTGTGGGGCGGTGCCAGGAATCGGTGTTTTACCGAGCCCTCCAGGTGGGTCTGCAGCAAGGTGGAGTCTGAGCAGCAGCTGTGTAGAGCATGATAACTAACAGCTGCGGTTCACGAAGCACCTACTTGTGGCAGGCGCTGGGCCTAGTCCTGCACATGCCTCATCTGATTTCATCCTCCCCACAAGCCCGTGAGGCGATCTGTCAGTATCCCTACCTTATAGATGAGAAACTGAGGCTAGTAGGCAAAGTAATTCACCTGAGGTTGCAAAGCTACTAAGTAGCAAATCTGTGATTTAAACTCAACCTGTTGGACTCCTGGGCACCCAGAGAAAGGGGTCAGCCTTCGGAGCCATTGCAGTTTTTGACTCCAGGAGATGGAGAAGAGCGTCAGAACCTGAGATTTTCTGGGGATAACAGCAGGATCTGAAGGCCTTGAAATGTATGCGGAGGGAGCAAGAATAGACAAGGAAGAGCCCCAGCTTCCTAGGTTGAAAAACTGAGGGAGTGGAGACCCCGTTATCTCACACAGGGACATCAGAAAACTGGGAATGGGGTGAGGAGGTTTCCCCTTGGGATGTGCAGAGCATAAGGGGACCATCAAAGGTGGAAAGTGTGCCCATGAGAACTGGAAAACAGGGTTGTGATCTACCTCCTGGTGGGTGGCATAACCACAGGGGCATTGGATCAGACCAAAAAGTACACTTGGCTCAAATTACTGCAGCTTGGGAGCATCAGGCACTAGGGGGGCTCAGTCACTACAAGATTTATGCGTGTGTGGGGAAGGTGTTCGGGCTGAGGGGTATTGTTCTCACCATGAGCACCGGTAAAGGGAACCCAAGTCTTTAGAACCGGTTCAATTCCTCCAAGGTGTGCAGACTTGACCTTGATGTGACCTTTATCTGGGTCTCAGAAAGAGGGGGGGGAACCTGTCCTTACAGTAGAGGGTGACAGAGCAATTAATAAGGCAGATTCTAAAGCGTACGAAATGCCCCAAAGCAAGGATCCAGGTGCTAAATTCATCTGCTCTAAAGATGAGAAAACAGAAAACCCTCTTTTGGTTCCTATTTGGGTAAAGCTGGACATAAATCATTCTTTGAAAAGGTGCTGTGGGTGCCTTTGGTTGTAGAGGCTCAAGCCCTTTCCAAACATCATCTCATTAATCCTGGAGAGAGCCCGACAGGCGGCACCTTTGTGTCACTGAACAGATGAGACCTGGCCTCTAACTCAAAGATGCAGGCAGTTTCCAGGTGGACCTGGCCCGAGACCCTGCCCACTGACTGTTAGCTACCCTGCCCTGTGGGCTGGGGGAGAGTGGGGAGAGCCAGGAGTGAGACTGAGTGTGAGTGTGTGTGTGTGTGTGTGTGTGTATGCTTTTAGTCTTCTTAATTATCTCCTACCATGAAAGAAAATGAGGTGGCAGCAGCTGGCGTTATTAGCTGGTGGCAAGGTGACAGGTAACTGGGAAATCTACATTCTCCTCTGAAACTGCCAGGTTTGTGCAAGAATTCAATCCCCTTTTCTGGGTAAGCTCTTAGATAAATGCTTCTCCTTTCTTTCCAGCCCTTCCACTTAGCACATGATTTCGAGGCTAGTTCTAACCTCAAAGGGGGGCTAGGACCAGGACTGAGAAGAAGAGGAAGTTCCAGCAAAGTCCAGCAACAGACACTTAAGCGTCATTTGTCCCCTTTGGGTTTATTTCAGAGTTTCATCTAGTTTGGTGTTTCAAAGTAAGAAAAAGATACAAAGTACCAGGTATCTTAGAAATGGAAATGATTTGATGTGGTCTCTCCCTTTCCTTTTAATAAAGCAGGGAAAAGGAGGAGAGAAGGAAGAAAATAGAAAGGAGAGACAGAGAAACAAGGAGGGAAAAAGAAAGAAAAAGAGAAAGAGAGGAAAGAAAGGAAAGAAAGAAAAGAAAAGAAAAGAAAAAAGAAAGGAAAAGAAAAGAAAAGAAAAGAAAAGAAAAGAAAAGAAAAGAAAAGAAAAGAAAAGAAAAGAAAAGAAAAGAAAAGGAGAGTGACAGGAGGAGAGCAGGCAGCGAGAAAGGAGAGGGACAGGAGCAGAGAGGCGGTGGCGAGCGCCTGGAGCCCCGCGAAACCCCGGCTTCCTACCGGGAGAGCCGAGCACTTTCCGCAGCAGCCGCGGGCTCGGAGCTTTTAAGGGTTTCTAATCCTGGAAGGCTGTCTGACATCACCCCGTTTCTTGTCGGCTGATGTTTCGTACAAGCCTCTCATTTCCTCAGTGTTTTCAGAGCCACCAATTACTGCAACAATCTCGTGTTTATGTTTTCTCTCTCCTGGCCGGCTGGCCCTCCGCCTGGAGCCTAGCCTCTCCGACGCACGGACGAGGGGGCTGGGTGGGGGAGCGGGTGGGGGGGTCTGGATCAGGCATGGAAGAAAAAGGGAGGGGTCCCCCTTAATTTTTTTTCATTGACTTCAGCACCATGTGATCAGGAAGTCTGGCCTCCCTCCATTTCCCCTCCCGACTAAAGGGAAACATTGTGTAGCAGCCGCCGAGGCCACTGGTGGGATGGCCTTCGCCGCCTGACGTAGGGAGATAAAAATAACCGGCATATTTAAGGCAGGAGCAGGAATCCCGGCGCTCACACGCGGCCTGGTCAGTGCCCGGGGCGGGCAGCGCGGCCGGCGGCGCGCACAGGGGCTGTGGCCGGTGCCAGCGCGGCCACCTCGGCACCCAGGCGCACACCAGGCCCGCGGCGCCTCGCGGAGCCCAGGAAGGGCGCTGCGACACACGGGCAGCCTGGCTGGCGCGCACTGGGCCGGGCCTGGGTTCTGTGTCCTGCCTCCCTGGAGGGGAAAAGGAAGGATGCGGTGGCAGAGGGAGAGTGGCACGAAGCCTGATGCTGGGGAGGGGACGTCGGGAGGCACACACCAAGCTGGCACTAACAGAGCCTGCAGGGCCGCAGGCATACAGACCACTCTGCGCGCACACACACACACACACACTCAACTCAAGTCCCTCTTTCTGCATCCCCTGAATCTCGTTGTAACTGCACGTCGCAGAGATTTGCAAACATGTGGAAACAAACAAAAACAAGCTCACTAAAGAAAATGGGGTAAATTCTCGCGGAGCTGGCCATTTTTTGGAGAATAGACTTCCTGTTGTCCAGACACCTACCTAATGCCCCGACAGGTTTCCTCAGAACTTGGCTGCCACTACCTCTGACCTATCCAGAGATCCCTCAAATAGAAAAGGAGGAAGTGTCCCTGTCCCCGAGTGAGCCTATGTCCCCAGTGTCGAGAGCAAAAGCCATAGTGAACAGTATTTCACGTTCTAAGTACTGACCTATTTCCATAGGCGAACTCTCATTTAATTCTCAACCTGCCCCATACTGGAGGGCCTGTTATCCTAGCTTCACACAAAGGGAAACTGAGGCTCAGGGAGCTGAAATGATGGCCGAGTCCACACGTGGGCAATTCTTCCACACCACATCAGTAGCCTCCCCTGATTGCTCTTACATGGCCAAGTTGATTTCTCATTCTGGAAACCACCTTCTTCTGTTCCTCCTACTCCCTAAATAAAATTAATACCAAGCAAAAACAACCATGGTGAGCTTTCAACTGACCTGTGAAATCACAGTTTTGACCTTGCTCTGGGCCACGAAGAAATTTTTACTTTCAATTAATAATGGGAAACCTCCCAGCCTTCTGATGTTTAAAGTAACAAGATATTCCAAAATTTCTGGCAGAGTTTTTTTTTTTCACCTAAAAGCCAGATGTGCTGATGAAAAATGAATAGGCACTCACCCCCAATTCTTTTGGTGTTACAGAGATAACAGGCAGCTATTTAACTGGGTGGAAGAGGCAAAGAACTGTCATTTAGAGAGACTCGGGAATTTAACCACCTCAAGGATGGAGACCCCGGGATCTGGCGTGGTCACTGCTACATCCCCAGCACCATGACTGACATTTAAAGTACTCCACCCACATTCTCTGGACGGAATGAAGAGTGGGTTGTGGGAAAGTGCGGGGCAGTACTGAGACACACTTTGGGATGATGTGTGCCGGCCATGCCTTCAGTGGTTGTAGGGCATGATTGCGTTTAGTCCTTACAGCAGCCCTCGGACATGAGTACTGTGACGATCCCTGCCTTGCATATAGGGATGCTGTAGCACAGAGTAACTTGCTTAAAATAACACAGCTCAGGGAGCACTGGTGCTGGAATTTGAACCCAGGCAGCCTTACTCTGAAAGGCAAGCCCTTAAACCCTAGGCTAAACCCAAAGAAGTGTCCCTGAGACATCAGAGAGAGGGACCCACCATTTACTAAGCACCCCCTCTGACTCAAGCTCCCCACTTGCTGCTGGAGAGGTGGACCAGGCGCCAGAGGCTTCAGGCCCTCAGGCAGGTGAGTCGGAGAGCAAGAATGGACTGGAGGGTCCTTAAAGGGAGCCCTGATTCTCCTTCATCTCTGTATTCCCGACACTGACTGCTGAATTGTCCCGCCTGAGAGATGCCTTCTTTGGCCGCTGTCATTCGCAGACATTCAGCTCTCCTCCCCATCCCTCTGGAAGACACTGTACATGACTGCGTTAAAGCACCTGTCACAAGGTATCAGAGCCCCTTGCTCACCTGCCCACTCTCCCACTGGTCTGGGAGCACCAGGAGGACAGAATCAAGGTGTGATTCAGCTCTGTTTCCCACTAAGGGCTCCGGAGTGTGGTATCAGACCTCCACCAGCCTCCATAAAGATAGAGACCACCTATCACCACCACGCCTGACTTTCTCTATCTCAGCCCCCCATTCTGTGGCACTATAGAATTTGCCACAATCTATTACTGAAATCATTTCCTTCCACCCCCCTCCCACCTCATCCCCATAAACCCATGAGCACAGGAACCACAACTATTACCCCGCCATAGTATTTCCAGTATCAATTAAAGCGCCACACACGTTGCAGGCATTCCGTAAACACTCGTAAAATAAATGAGTAAATGAATGAGTGAATGAATCAACGAATGAATACACTGATCGTCCTTAGAACAATTCTTACCTTTCCATGGGCAAGCACTTTATTCCAAGACCAATCATAATTGAGCAGAGCCACTTGAAATAATGTCACTACCCAAACTGTATTCATAAAGTAAGTGCTTTTTGTTTGGTGACCACTTCCAACCCAAGTCTCATCCATATTGATGATAAGAAAGACTTAAAAGGGGGGTTATTGAATGAGGCCCTTCTTCTCATACAATGTGGACTCCAGTGACCACTACAGTTGGAGCTGCACACAGGCTCCCTTTATGCCCCTCTGTTTTCATTAGCTCGGGTAACTTGCCAGAGAGTGATCCTTTTGGGCTGAAATTTTCCATGCTGGGTCTTGGCAAAAGGTGAATTTTGGGGGAAAGTTTGAATAAAATCCCTTCAGCCATTTTTTAGTTTGATGAGGATAAAAAAAAAAAATACATTTTTTTTTCCTTGCTTTTAATTAAAGACATTTTTAGGACACAGGAAACACCAAACCAGTTGAACTCTGAAAACTTGAAACTCGTGTCTAATCCCATCTAAGGAAACTGTGGAGATCATTTGGAACGCCAAACAATTTTTTTTAATTAAAAAAAAAAACCTATGAAGTAATTGAAAAATCTCTCTTCAGCCTTAGCAATCAAGGCATTTTTTCCCCCACTCGGGTAACATAAGTCTTTCTGTGATTCTAGCAAATCATAAAAGCTCAGAACTGTTTAGAGGGGATTATAAAACTTGGATTTCGGCTCCTTTTGGCCATGACAGATGATATTATTGCCCTCTTTCTTTTGTCTCAAGTATCTTCCCTCAACACTGTATGAGGAATATATTATTTAAATTACAGGCTCAGTAAATAAAAAAGCTGAGGTTCCTGGAATGAAAGGACCACTCCTTCAAAGCCAAATATACAACCGAGTTTCCAAAGCTTTCTTAGACAAATGCTAACCAAATATTTTATCTTACATTGGATTCTCTCAATAACTCATGTCAGCATCATATTCTTGCTTTCTTGTTCACTGGAAACTAGCTAACACTAGTCATAGTATAGTTCTTGCCACAGAGTTATTCCAGAATGACCTGGGTTTGATTCTCTGCTCTGATATTTACCAAACAAATACTTTAACCTCCCTAAGACTCAGTTTGTTTGCCTATAAAATGGGGATAATATTTGCTCCGTAGCTATTGTAAGGATCAATTTAGGCCAAGTGTCCCCCCACCGTGCCTGGTATAAAATAAGTGCTCAGTAAAGAGCAATACCTTTCTTCCCTCCTCCATCAGCCAATTCCTCGCATTTATCTGGTCTTTATACTACTTAGTTGGCATCTCGTGTCTTCCATTCTCAGTTCCTCATGGTGTCTAGTGCAATCTGAGGTGCAGGGTCATTGTTCAGCGCGGACGTGCAGAGCAGAATCAATGTAGTGCCGAGCATGCATTCCCAGTGACACCCGCAAATGTCTTGTCTTTACCTACTTCCTTGCCTTTCTCTCCTACTAGGATCTCTTTCACCTTTGAAACCCAGGATGTAGCCGGGTAAATGACTGAATGGAAGAAAGAAACAGTAAAGGTCTCCTGTTTCCTTGCAGGATCTAAGACCTGAATCTTGGCCTCGGTTTTCAAGAAGTTTTATTCTAGCTCAGGTCTTGCCTGACAGCCAGGATTTGTTTGGAATGTTCACTTACCTTGGTTACGTATTCAAAATCAACCACATCTCAGATGATCCTCTTTACCTGTCGTTTTATTTAGCACTGAGCAAGCAGGGGACCGACAACTATAGACCTTGGCTGGGGCAAGATTGCTCGTACTTGAATTTCCCACCGCACAGACATAGAACCACTTCAAAAGAGGAAAATACTGCAAGAACTAACTCCAAAGCGGGGGGAGGAGTCAGCTTAAGCCAGCATACCTCCACCTACCCAAATAACACATATCCAATATTTGTTTTTTTCCTTCTGCAAAGTTGGCTGCCCTCTTGCCTCCTCTTTAACAATTAATTTTTTAAAAAATTCAACATGATTGCGTTCCAGCTATGGCTCAGAGAGGATGGGAAACTCGCCTTCAGTTACACGCCTAGAAGACGACACTGCATTTCAAAAGCATTGCTGATTCCTGAGTTTCTCCAGTCTCTCCCCCACCCCACATCCTCTCTTTATAACCCCGGCCCGACACACGTGCTGGGGTGCACACACGCACATGCTCATGCTTAATTAATTATGCTTTACAGAAAGATACAAGAGTGGAGGAAGCCTCTATACTGAAACAAACGGGGAAAGCGTCATTATAGGAAGGATAAACCCCAATCCACCACTCTGGGGGTGGGTTACAATCAGAAAAGGGTGCAGAGAAAGCTTCAACTGTTTGGCTAAGTTTTCCCTCTTAAGCTGGTTATTTATACGGGTGTTTTTATGTTGAGCTTTATAAATGTTCGTCTGTTTTAAATGGGTCATAATACATGTTTTGAAGATCTCGCAGCATTGCCTGGATGCTTCCTCCCAGTTCTGGCTGTTCATACACATCCTTAAACACACACACAGGGTCACACCCAGTACACACTCACCCACTGACAAGCATACTCAAGCACCAACATACACACTACACATATTTGCACATTCACCTACACATGTTCAGTCACAAGAACCCACACACTCATTCACCTGTACATACACACACACACACACACACACGCACACTCACTGCCTGCCAGCCTCAGCCTTCAACCACCACTCCTCTCTCAGGATCAAGGACAGCAGGGTCACACCAAGGGACCCTGAAACCTGGGCATGGGATGAGCGAGGGGACCACCTGGAAGAAGGGAGCGTGAGGATGCACACACGGGGCAACTGGCAGGGCTGGCACAGATGATGCCACCGATGGCCAGTCGACCAGGGCCGCTGTGTGGCCCAGACCCAGATGTTCTCCCACCACGGGCTCGTCTAGGAAGGGACAGAGTTAAGGAACAGAGAGAAGACGCTGGTTTTTCGCAGTTCAGGGTGGGAAGCAGTAACTTGTGTGGGAAACAACCTCCTCAGAAACCATGGCAACACCCATTTGGCGGCTCTGGATTGGACCCCGACCAGACATTTATTAAGCAGCCTCATAAGCTGTGGTCTCCAGAAGAACAATACCAAACTGATCAAATGTTAATAGCTTCAATCTGTTCCTCCTCACAGAACTCCCGCTCCATCCCCCTCTCTCCACAGACTTTGCATTTCTGTTCCCAGCCTCTGCTGAGAACTGCATCTGCCGCTACCCCAGAGCCCAGGGTCAAGGTCAGGACCGTGAGGTGCAGGTGACTTAGGGTACAGAGATGAAAGGCAGGTCAAACCAGGCACCCCGGGTGTCCAAAGAGGGCCATTCTGAGGTTAGACTTTCTGAGTTGGAAAGTCTCTCAGATCATTGGGTCAAGTGGTCTCAAGCTGGCTGCGTGTACGCTTGGCCTGGGGAGCTCTGAAAAACGCCAGTGTTCCTTCCACCCTCGTCCAGTGAAGTCTGAATCTCTAGACGGTGGGGCCTGATCATCTGTGCTTTTTAAACCTCTCCAGATCACTCTCATAAGCAGCCCGGGTTGACAGCCACTGAGTTGTGGCCACCCCCATGGAAGTGGGGGTGGGAGATCCCGAGAGAGAGATTTGCCCAAGGCCCCGGAGCTGGTGAGGCACCATACTGAGAATGGAACCCAGACCTGCTAACTGCCAGCCCAGAGTTCTGTCCACGTGTCTGGGCTAAAGCACTCCATGAGTCCTAAAAATGTACCTCTCTCCTTGACTCTCCATGACTTCTGCTCTTTCCTACCAGGAGCTGGGAGGTTGGGGGGAGGGAGAGGGATGCAAAATGGATCCAAGGAGGGTGCACAGATACATAGTTTTAACAGAAATATGGGGACCAGACATTCAAGAAATCCCAACAACCACGCCGATTCCCTGCGTTTACCGTCGTCACAACAGAATGTATCTGTGACCTAACCATGTGACCTTCATGCAGACACCAAAATCGCCAACCCAAAACCTGGTAGACATCTTCACCTCTTCCAGCTTTGTCACGCTCCATGTGCAGTCCGTCTCTAAGCCATGAAGGGTCAACCTCATAAGGCCGAGTCCAATTCACTCATAAGTTCATGCCACCTAAAATGCCCTAAGGGCCTCCTAACCAGTCTCCCTAAATAAACATACATTCTCCAATCCATCCTCTACAGAACCACCAAAGTATTCCTCCAGATTACACATCGGTCTGTCTCCCCTCAACCAAAGCTTCACAAACAGGCCTATGGGTTCAGATGCACCCAGGCAACATGCTCTTCTCACACTAGGGCAGAGTGGAAAATAGATAAACACAGTCCCTGGTGATGTGCAACTTACATTCTTGATGAAGAGATGGATATTCACTAATCGTATCATTACTACTGGGAAGGAACTAGGAGAAAGGTTTAATGGGGGATAGTTTAATCTACTCTGGGGGATGTCGAGAATGGCTCCTCTGAGCAAAGGATGGGATATTTAATCTGATATCAGAAGGGTGAAAAGAAGTTAAGCAAAAGGGGAGGAATGTTCTAGATGCAAGGAACAGTGGAACGCACAGATGGTCTGGGTGATGAAGGAGTATAGTCTGGAACCCCAAGAGCGAGTAGAGAGGGATGGCAAGATGAGGCTAGTCAGGGGTCAGATTACACAAGGCCTTTTAAGTTATGGTAGAGATCTGCAGTTTTAACTTTGCATTTTAGTCAAGTGATCAACCATTCCAGTGTACCCAGGACTGAGAGGTTTTCCGGATGCAGGGCTCACAGTGTTAAGATGAGGGAGGATGATGAAGAAGGGTGACCAAGGATGGCGCCCACATCTCTGACCTGCACTGCTGAGTGTGTGTGATGGAGCCACTACCTGAAAGGGACCAGGATAGACGGGAGGGTGTCAAATCCAGTTGTTAAGCTTGGGACATTAGGGTAATATTCAAGTGCAGATGCTAGGTTAGATCTTGGGTCTGTGGTCTGAAGCTGGAGGTCTTTGCAGAAAGATGTAGGTTTGGGAGCTTTCAGCATAGAAATAGTCATCAAATTTTGGGAGTGGATTAGGCAACCTAGAGATAAAGACAAACAAAGCTGACAAGAGGAACTACCTACATCCCAGCCTAAGCAATTCCAATATTTAAAGATCTAGTAGTAAGAGTGAAACCCAACAGAGGAGGCTGAGAAAGAGTAGTTGAGGATGGACAGTGAAAACCCAGAGTCTGTCGTCACAAAGCATGAGAAGCATGTGTGTCCAGCAGGATAGGGTGGTCCACCATGCCCAATGCTACTAGAAACCAAATACAATGACTGGGAAATGCCTACTGACTCAGGAACGTAGAGGTCATGACAACCTTCTCAGAAGTGTCTGAGTGAAGCAACGAGGGTAGAGGTAGAATGAGAAGTGGGAGGGAACGACATGGAGACAGGATGTAGAGCATAGAAAATGTACTTGGTCAATTTGTCTGGGAAGGAAATTGATGGGCAGGAGCTAGAGAGAGACATCAGGATGAAGGATGGTTTTCTCTGAGATGAGAGACCTGAACATGGCTAAACGCTGATAGGGAGGATCCAGGAGAGAAGAAGAATTGAAAGACAGGAGAATGAGAAGGGCTCATTACCACTCCCCACAATGCACTTCCTATTGCACTGCTGCGCCAAGCACTCTGCTCTCAGTCTGCTGGTACTTTTCCCTTGTCCATAGTCACTCCCTGGGACCAAAGGATGACCTTAGGGAGCCTTTCCTCCTCTGTATGTGTACAGCCTGGTGCACACACCTCCACCACTGCACTCAAAGCCGGATGGTCACCATGTTGTCTCTCCCACCAATGAGGAGCTCATCAAAGGCAAGACACTGGTCTCAATTCCTAGCCCACAGCATTGGCTGGCCCAGAGTATGTATGCGCTCAGGAAACATTTGTGGTATAAGTGAATGAGTGAATGACGTGATGAATAAACAATGATGAATTCAAAGGCATACATGGGTAGCCATGAGGGCAGTCTGGGCTGGCATGAGGAGGTCTCTCTTCTCCAGGAGCACAGCCCTCAGGACTCGGTTCCTGTGATCCCAGTTAGGGGCAGGGAGGCAGGGTGGGGTGGGCTCCTCACTGAGCTCGAATTCTTCCCTTCCATTGTTCCTGACAGCTGCACATGGAAAGTACAACATCCACCAAGGCCCATGTGCTTCCCCTCCTCCCCTCCCTCAGCAGGGAGGGAACAGATGGGCGTAATTTATGCCCAAACCCTTCCCTTGCAGCCCTGGCACTGGGGAGAGGGGATGCAGGGGCAGAGACCCACCCAGGTTCCACAAACTTCACTCAGCATCTAGGCAAGAGAGCCGCAGTAGGGGCCAGCCAGGGTCAGGAGCCAACAGAGGACAGGCAGAGGAGGAGGAGAGGAGAAGAGAGGACCTGCCACTTGTGCGTAGCCACAGCATTCCAGCCCATGTGCCGCCAGAGTGTACACATTATCTCTGCAACAAAACAGACTCTTCACCTGCTTCAAAGACAAGGAAACTGAGGCTCGGAGAGGTGAAGGAACTGATCCAAGGTCACCCAGCAGGGGACTGGCTGCAGAGCCAGGATTCCAATCCAGGTCTGTCTGGCTCCAAAAACTGTGTCCTCTCCTCCAGACCACACTGAGGAAGAAGTCATATCTTCAGCCCCCTTCCATCCTCCCGCTCCTGGGTCATCTAGGGTAGTGGGCACAGGGACCTTGAGGCCCAGACTCCTCTGTCAAAGGGGACTGGACACCAAAGCTAAGGCTGCAGAGATCACATAGACAAGCAGAGACTGTGCTAGAGGGAAGCCTGAAGGGGCATCCTGGAGGGTCAAGGAACGGGGTCCTGTTGGGACGGGCATTCCTCTGACTGGCTTTCGAGGCCAGCCCTCTGTAGAGAGCTGTCCTGCAGCCAACCCTCAAGGCTGGAAGATGGGGTAAAGGTGAGATTCTAAGGGCTGCTGAGCTCCTGGTCACCAAAACAGACCTCCCAAGCCACCCCTTGCCTCCTCATTCAGTGGCAATTAGAGCAACTGGCAGAGAACTCACAGTTTGGGAGTCAGCTGAAGCTAAGTTCAAACCACAGAGCCTCTCCATGCTAGCCCTCTGCCCGTGGGCAAGCCGCTTGACCTCCCTAGCCCTCGGTTTCTTTATCCATAAAATGGGCTCGTAAGAAGGGAATGGCTGAACCCCACCTATAACTGTTCATTTGGCCCATTGGGACTTGTTTGGGTTTGGTTTGTTTTCGTTCCATCAAATCAGCTGTTAATTGTAACAACCTGAAGGTATCAATCTCCAACTTCTTTGAATAATCAGGTTTGCAACTTGGACCTGCATGGCCCATGGCTACAACTGGGAGGGGACATGCATGCATTCGTTTTCCGCTGTCCTGCCGCTCCCTCCTTCCCTCATCAACATCACCTGCCAAGGGATGGGGCATTTGCTACTCCTGCTGCAAAAACCATTTTGCCACAGCCCTGAAATTCTGAGCACGGTGAGAGCAGTGAGCCCAACCAATTCTGATTCATCAACATCTCCACAGAGCCCAGCACAAGGCCTGGTACCCAGCAGGTGTCCGGCCATTCATTTGTTTAACAAATACATAACTATGTTGAGTCCCAGCTCTGTGCAGGCGCCTCCCGAGAGGCTGGAGGTCGAGCAACAAACAAGCCAGATACGTATAGTGTGCTCACAACAATCCGTGAGACCAGTTCTCTCACTGTCTCTGGCATACGGGTGAGATAGGGAAACTGAGGCACGGAGAAAGGGAGGAACTTGCCCAGGATTCCAAGGTAAGGAGACTCAGAGGCAGGATGCAAACACAGCTCAGCCGATTCAAACCAATCAATGTTCTGAACTGGGGTCTGCAAACTATGGTCTATTAGCCTGCCACCTGTTTTTATGAATAAAGTTTTACGGAAGCACAGCCACGCCCATCATTTATATGATCTGTGGCAGCTTCACAGCATGATGGCAGAGCTGAGTGGTTGCGGCACAGACTGTATGGCCCCTCAAAGCCTGAGTTGTTTACTATCGAGCCCTTTACAGAACAAGTGTACCAGCCCTGCTCTGAGCCACGATTCTAAGCATCCTGCCTTCACGAGAGGTCGTTGCTCTCATATCATACTGGGGGAAGGGAGAGAGGGGCAGACAAGAAAAACAAAGCAAAAAAGCATTAAAAAGACGCGCGCTGCGGCAGAGAGGGCCTAGGTAGCTCCTGTACTGAGTGCTCAGGGAAGGACTCAGGAAAACGGGTCATTGGGCTGAGAGCTGAGCAACAGGAGCCGGGCACATGGGGACAGGGGAGGAGAGCCTTCTGGGCAGGGGGACCAGCGGGGCAAAGGTCCTAGGGGGTGAGCAAGGTCCCACGGTGATCGATCTCCACGGACAAAGCAAGGCTGCGTGCCCAGCGCTCAGGAGATGAGGCGGGTACGTGGGAGACAAGGCTCTGGCAGGAAGGGCTTCCTGCAAGTGTGTGAGCAGAACTGAGCTGGGCCCGGAGGGGACCTGAAACCCCGTCTGACGAGCTGGCTTTCCAGATCCAGATCCTTCCGTGACCCGGGCAGGGCCTCCTCTCCCTGGGCTGTGAAGTGCGTTCTCTCTGCGAGCCGAGCCGCCCTTCTGGGACTGGCATGGGCCAGAAGCAGTAAAACGCATGACGACAAAGCCGGTCGCAACCGCGCAGGGCAGCCCCCGCGGCCTGACGGCTGCCCCTGACGTGTGTGCTGAAGCCCAGGTTCATGACCCCTGACCGCTGGAGCCCGAGATCCGGCCTTGTGCTGGGGCCAGGGAAGCCTCCCTTCCCAGCCAGGCTGATTCACGGCTGCCTCGCACGCTCCTGGGCCGGGTGCCTCCCTCTCACTCAGCCCTGGGCAGATGGGGAAGTCTGGCCGAAGGAAAGAAAGGTGGCCGGTGCAGGAGGCACCTGAGGGCCTGGGGGGAAAGCCCGGATGTCACTGCGGGGTGCGACGGAACCTGCTGGAAAAATCTGAGCAGAAGTTTGGGAAAAGAAAGAGTGTGAAAAGAAAGAGTCTGAAAAGAAAGAGTGTGTATGGGGGGCGGGGGTGGGCATTGGGAAGCAGGAGCCAAAGAAGGGGGTGCCTGGGTGATACGTGAGCAGAGCTTTCTAACTGCCATTTATGCAGTTCCTGGGTCTTTGATGCCATGGGTAATGCTAAGCACCCATTTCAACCACTGACTTGCCAATCTGTGAAGATTTGAAAAGTGAAGAAATAACACGAATGATGCACAAATAAAAGACTTTGAGTCCAACAAGCCCAGGTTGCCTTCCTGGCTTTACCACTGAGCTGTGTGGTTTTTGGAAAATCACATTTACATGCCAAGTCTCGGTCTCCTCACCTATAAAATGGGGATACCTGAAAAAGTCATTTTGGGCATTAGCAAGCTTAGAGTAACTATGCACTTAGAAAAGCGCAGGGTTCACAGTGGCTCTCAAAACTGTCCGCACCTTTGCCCTCTTCGATGGCCAGGGTCTAGCTGGGCTGGCACGGGGGCGGAGGAGATCTGGACGGCACGGACAGACGGGTGTCTGAAGCCCGTGTGTCTGGTGCGTGCAGAATGGGCCAGCCCTTCAGGACACACGGACGAGCGCCATGAGGACGCCCAGGTGAATAAATGGCCCCGTGAATGAGCTTCACTGTTAACTAACAGATTCACTGAGCAAAACGCATGGGCCTCCCCAGTGGGCTGTGCCCTGCAGGCTGTAGGGCACACAGAGGGCAGTGAGGGGAGTCAGGAAGCTGCAGCCCAGCTTGGAGAAGGGTGACCGGCGCGTGGTGGGCACACAGGTAAATACGCTGAGTGAGCACACAGACAAAGGACCCTGTTCCCGTGTTCCTTGGGCACTGACACTCTTCCTGCTCAGAGGAAAGCATCACTTCGATCCAAAACCAGGACCAGGGAACAACCCAGGTTTTCCATCCCAGACAGAACCGGGTTCAAATCCCAGTGCCTCCAAATCCAACGCTGGGACCTGAGCAGGCCATTCACTTCCCGAGTCTCGTTCCTCGCAGTTACCTTGGCAATCCTGTCTGCCCCCTCTGGCCCAGAGGTGTGGGAGCTGGAACAGAGGACAGGGAAGCTCACATCTGTGGTACTGACGCTAGTTACCCTCCAATATCCACCCTCCCCTTCCCTCAGTGGTAGAACCCCTTTATATGAGTTGAGTACATGGCCACCCAGAATAAATCACAGCTTCTCCCCCTGCTACACTGGCCCAGTGACTACGCTCTGATCAACAGGATGTAGTTGGAAAGGTGTCCACATGTCCCAGGAAGTGTGCTTGTCCTCATCTCTGACCCTTCCTTCCTGCTCTCCGGATACAGAGACAACGGCAGCAGTTCCGGCTGGCATCTGGGGCCAGCAGGTGAGCTTGAGGATAGCAGCAAGACAGGAGCCCGTAACCCTGACCTTGTCACATGCCAACCCTGGACTGGGCTCTCACTGACATCTTATACGGAGAGAAAAACAAAACCAGAAACTTCTCTCTTGCTAACATTATACTTGCTAAGGGTTTGGGGGATGGGGGATGTTTCAAATCCTTCCGACGGAATCCAGTTATGACTAACTCATTTTCATTAATATCAGCAAAACATATGCGGCGGACCGAGCACCCCGTGTTCTCAGAGCCAGTGAGATCCTGTGTGGTCAGCATTGCTCCACAGATCGTGGTCACCATTTCCTCCTGACTGAGGACCACCTTCCCTGGCCTCAGTGACTCCTACGCCCTGGCCCCTCCCTTGCTTCCAGTTCTCCTTCAGTCAGGTTGGAAGCCTGTTAGGACACCCTCAGTGTGCTGAGTTCATTCGTAGCTGGCAGGGGCTCTGCTGCAGGGTTCAGGTGGCTGCAAGATCAAAAATACGGGAACACCTTTGCAGGTGCACAAAGATGAGAACGTTTCCGAAAGCGGCACCCAAATCTCTGTACAGACCAAGTCCAGCTGGGCGACTGAGTACGCACTTGTTCAGTACGCACCCCCGTGGAATGCCTTCTCCAGCCAGGACACCGTGCCAAGCCCTGCAGGGTGGAGGGAAGAAGGCGGCCCTATTCCTGGGAACCAGGAGCCAACGTCCAAGTGAGGAGTTAACAGGTTCACACAGAGTAATACACGATGCGGTTCATTCATTCACTCAGCAACTATTTATTGAGCACCTACTACGTACCAGGAAAAGGGAGCAAGTTGATAAGGAAGAGAATCCGGAATTCAGCCTAGGGCTGTCAATTCAATGTGAAAACATCCGTCTTCACCCTCTCAGTCCCAGAAAAGCCACACGTGCCCCCGAACTCCTTCCTTTTGGAGTCCAAATATTCCTAACAATGAAAGGGGTCACAGGGCTTAACACCCAGACTTGACTTTTGAGAAGCTGAGCACGGGTAGGCGGGCGTCAGCAGTACTGGGAAGAGACCCGAGGTTTCCTAGGTAGCAGTTGTCATCTGAGTCCCAGGTCACCTGCTTCCTAAGGCAGAGTGGCCCTCCACCCCCTAAGCCTCAGTGTGCTCATCTGAAAAATGACATGGTGATGAAGAGAAAGCTCTGTCATCAGGCTCAGCTGAGATGGAATCCTGGCTCAGCCAACACAGGGCAACTAACCTGTGTGACATGGGGGACTTGTTTGATGTTTCTGTAAAATGGGAACAATACACTACCAACCTCATTTGATGCTAGGAGGATAAACTGCTCTCTCTCTATAGAAAAAACAAAGGAGAAGGAAGAGTAAAGGGGGAGGGGGGGAGTCTAAAAGCTCCCTCCCAGCATAAGGCCCTATAACTTACGTATTTATATTTTATTCTTGTAAAATATGCATAATAAACAAGCACCATCCCCTTTCTGGGCCTCAGTGAAGGGGTTGCTCTGGCCAGTTTGGCTCAGTAGTTAGACCGAAGGGTCATGGGTTCGATTCCTGGTCAAGGGCATGTACCTGGGTTGCAGGTTTGATCCCCAGCCCCGGTCAGGGTCGTGCAGGAGGCAACCAATCAATGTGTCTCTCTCACATCAATGTTTTTCTCTCTCTCTCCCTCCCTCCCTTCCACTCTCTATAAAAAAATAAAATAAAAAATAAATCAATGGGAAAATATCCTTGGGTGAAGATTAACAACAGAGCGAAGGGGTTGGCCCGGGAAGATTCTCCTGCTCTGCTTCTATTCAGAAGACGCCGACTTTAACACTGAACTACAGACTCTCTGGCCTTCTCTTAAGCATGACTTTGCAGCACAGTTTTATATTCACAGAGCATTTCACAGTCAGTCATCTGAGAGCAATCTCCAGGTAAGCGTTTTCCCAGGGAAGTAAGAGGGGCGTGGGCAGGGGACACGCTCGAGCCAGGACGGGACAGCCAGGCGTGGACTGCAGCCCGGGGAGAGCGCTGGAGGCTGCGTCGGCCTCGCTCGCCAGAGCCCCGATCCTATAGCTCCCGCTGTATCCAGAAGTCTCGTTAAATCTGTTTTATAAGTATTTTTTGACAAGTGAGGCCTTTAAAACATGTTTCCTCATTGTGCAAAGGGTGAAGTTCAGTCCAAACATTTGTCTGCAGAAGAAACTGGGTGGACCCAGTTGCCAGGGGGACCATCATAAACTCCACTCACACTCGGGGGCCCCGGGAAGGGGCTGCTTCTTCCAGATACCCTGTGTTGATGGCTTCTGCTAAGGGTAATAATGCGACACAGAGAATGGAAAACCCAGTGTCTGAACAGCTTCTGTCTGTCTGTATTTTATGTAATCTTTAACCTCGCAAAACCAATACTCTTATCCTGGTTTCTCATTCAAAGCCGCACAGTGAGACAGAGCTACACCAGCACCCAGACTGTGGTCTCCCTGGTGTCAAAGCCTTACCTCTCTGTTCCACCAGTTACCTGCCAATGCCAGAGGCCAAGACGGTGAGTGCGGGGAGGCGAGCTTTTTAGGAACCAGCCTCAGGTGCCTACATCAGCACACTTTTTGTTGGGCCCCAAAGGAAGACCACTTTCCTACACAGACCTGTCTTGGCCACTGTGTGCGGCTGGGAGAGCTGAGACGGAGTCGAATCTCCCCCATGCGATGGGGCATCGCTGCCGGAAGAGTCGTGCCTTGCAGCAACAGGGCGCCACACTCTAAAGGCCTTGCCTTTGATGTTCCTCAGGGTCAGGTCAGGTGAGGGAGGCCTCCTTGATGACTCCTGAACCCTGCTGGAGTCACAACCACTCACTTGTTAGGAGCAGGTTCAAAGGGGGGAGCGGGGTCAAACCCTAGAGGGAGCAGGGGGACAGGACAGGTCGTGGGAAAGTCCCCTTCTTGAGAGATTTCCTAACTCACCTGAGTGAGTCCTCAATGCCTGTGTCAGGGGCAAAATCTGGCTGCTTAGGGCAGGACACACAAGTCCCTCAAGGATTGGCCTGTCCTCCACGGTGGGCCTCTCCCACCCACTCCTAAGCACCTGCACAGGCCCAGTGCTCGGCCACACGAAAGGCCAAGGATCCCCACATTGTCACACAGTACATGCTCCCGCCCCACTGGCAATGTCTCTCTACCCCTGACCAACACCTACTCATCCCTGAAGCCAGTTCAACTGTCACCTTGGTGAGGCCTTTCGAAGTCCCCTGCTCCCTCCTTCTGCCCAACACTGGTTGTCCCCATATAACCATTTAGCCAGTTCATGCCTCAGCCCACCTGTGTAAATTAGAGATAATAATAATAATGAATACCTTTCTCATAGGGTTGACGTGAGGACTCGGCGAGATAAAACAAATGAGTGCTTAAACAGGAGTGGTCCGGACTGAGCGCTTGCTAAATGTACCCATCATCATCATCCTTCTGTGAGGACTGGACTCCAGGGAGCCGACACGAGGCTCAGCCCTCGCCCCCCAGGGGACTTCTCTTTGCTCCCAGGGCTCAGCTCAAGCTTCCATGCTGCAAAGACCTCTTTGGCTACCCCAGCAGGGGACCCCACTCCCCTGAGGCCACCATGAAGGCCCCTGGCCCCCAGTACAGCAGTGTTCTGTCTACATTCTTCTCTCCTATAACACTGAGATAGATACCATTCCTGACTCCTCGTGACGGCTGCCTCAGTGATGAAAGAAAGCCAACGACAAAAATCGATTTCTTCACACATCTCTGGAGAAATCCCCTACACCCAAAGCAAAACTCCAGTTAAGGAGGAGATAGGCAACTGTTACAAATCAAATCCCCGTAATTTGTCATGGGCTGCTGTCCATGAAAGCAGGGGAAAGGTACGGATTTTTTATGCACACTTCCTTCACTTTGATCACAGACTTTCAGAAATTTGCAACATTACGTTTTTGGCAGAAACCTGAAAGATCCTCCAAGCCAACCCCCTTTGGATGCTTGAATCGCCATTCTAAAAGCACACCTCCAGTGACAGGGAACCCAATACCAGTCAAAATAACCCACTCTGTATTTGATATACCTGACTGCTGTTGGGTGTCCCTTGTGTTGATCTGAAACTTCTTTCCTTAGTCATGCTTCTGCCCCTGAACCCCATAGAATCCATCTGCCTCCTCTGCCCAGGACATGAGGCTTCAAGGCAGGTCTCTCATACCTCCATCCCCTTCCTGCCTCCAAAGTAACTTCCCAGTTTCACCTGCCAAGGCTTCGGGCCCCTCCCACCCGGTCATCTATTTCCATCCCCACGGATTTCCCTCTCACAGTACCGGACCCAGAGCTGTGGGCAAACCTCTCATAGATGCTAACTAGAACTAAACAGCAGTTTAGACTCCCAGAACCAGAGGTCCTTAGCGATCACTCGGGGAAGGTCAGCTCCCCCACCTTACCCCCCACCTGACGGGTGAGACCGAAGACACAGACGTTCAGTCATTTACACAACAGCTCTGATTCCCAGTAGAACAACAGGACCGTGTTTGTCAACAACAGTAAACGGTATCATCACTGTTATTATTGTTCCCACCGGCAGCCATATCACAGGATGACCTATGTTGAAACGTGGGTCCTAGAATTTTTATATTTTCTTCAATGATGTCAGTATTAATCTTGGAATTTTTCCTAGTAAACAAGTCAGTAAAAAATAAATAGGTAGATAGATAGATAAAGGAAATCCTTAGAAACTGAAACTAGATCGGTGGCAGCAGAGAGGTTGGGGGGAGGAGAGGATGGAGGGCGAGCGCGATTGCTAAGGGGTGCGAGGTTCCTCTGGGGGGTGATTAAAATGTCCTGAAATGTGATAGTGGTGATGGTTGCACAACTCCGTGAACATACTGAAAGGTCACTGACCTGTTCACTTGTAAAGGGTGACTCTCATGGTATTTTAATTATATCTCAATAAAGCTGTCACTTTTGAAAAATAAAGGAATAGAGGACTCTCTCTCCAACTTTCTTCAGCTCAGTAGCCTGTCCTTAGCGCTGTTAGTCAACAGATCCTCAAAGGGATCCTAGGGATTGAGAGGACTGACATCACCAGGCAGAACAAACCTTAGAAATTCTTTATTGGATGTTTTCGAAACTTCTCATTCCAAGTCAGCATTCCAAGAAATGGACTCCATCCGTTTGTTTTGGTCTGAGACGTGAAACTCCCAGGCTACAAGTTATGAACACTCTCTGTGTCAAATGCCTCCAGTAATAATCCTGCTTAGTCTTCCCAGAAATCTTGAAGGTAGTGGTTCTCAAACTTTGAGTGTGCATCAGAACTACCTAGAGGGCTTGCTCAAACCCGGATTGCTGGGCTCCACCCTCAGCGTTTCTGATTCATAGGTCTGGGTGGGACTCAAGTTTCCAGACAACAACGCTGTTGCTGGTATGGGAACCACACGTCACGCGTACTCTCCTGTTTTACAAATGCAAACGCTGAAGCTCAAAAAGAGTCAGTAAATTGCCTGGAATCACCTGATGTGGCAGATGCTATCGGGAGCTGACCCAATAGCATTTCTCAAAGCTCTCCTCCCTGGCCGCTCTCAAGAAGAGAGGATGGAAATGTTCATAATCCTTTTCCAACATTCCTCACAGCTACATAGGGCTAGGCAGCATGATTCCGACCAGAATCCCCTTCTTCCTGCTTCGAATGCCGACGAGATGCTTGGAGATACGTTCTCTTCCCCGTGAGAGCTACATACTCGACATGCTGAGCAGAGGAACAAAATGACCCTGGGTCTTTGATGACTGGCACCTGACACAAGGATCCCAACTACCCCAGGACTTCTTGTTATGTAGGAAACATAAACCCCTATTGACTTAAGCTACTGTTAGTCAATCATCCTGTTTTTATAGCGTGTATCATCCCTAATGATACAGAGAAATGATCACTATTGGGGCCAGGATTTATTCTAAGTCTATCTATCCCCTGACTTACTCTTTCCACTTTCCATACTGCCGATGGAAATGGAATTGGGCTGCAAAGGACTCAACACTCCCTAAGAAATCTCTTAACTTCTAATAATGTTCCGCAAAGGGAAGTGGCTTCAAGTAATTCACCTCAACCCCAAGCAGAGGAATTGGATGTGGTCTGAATCTAACCAATGTCCCATGACTGACCCAACCCAAACCTTGCCTTCAGACCGACCCTTACTACTCGAAGTGTGGTTCGCCCCTCCCATCAGCAGCAGCATCACCTCGAAGCTGGTTGAAAGTAGAATCTCCATCCCCAGCCCAGTCCTACTGAGTCAGATGCCAGCAAGATCCACAGAAGCCTCGTGCTCACTGAAATTTGAGAAGTAGAGCTCTAGGTCAATGGTTCCCAAGACCGACTGAGCATTAGAATCACCTGGAAGTCTAAAACCAAATAAACTAACCAAAACACAGTGTTCTGGGCCTCACCCCAGGCCAACTGAATGAAAACTCTGCTTGAGTAGGAACCGGAAACCACATCACCTGTTCTTTCCAGTATTTTGCTCAGAGACCACTTTGAGAAACCAGTGAAAGCTATGGCCCTTCTCCCAGAGAACTGCATATATACATACGCACACATCCACCTTCAGGGGTTCAGGGAAGTCCACCCAGAGTCCTCCTAGACCGTGTGAACTCCAGAACGGGAGCCCTGTCTCTGCATGTTCGGGCAGTTAGAGATGCACTCGGATCCTAACGAGAAGAGGCAGCCCAGCTCCTGTCCACTGGGCCAGCCCTGGTTAGTTCTCACCTGAGGTGGTTTATGTAACCAGCTGGAGCCCAGGGTCACACAGTTCAATTAGCAGCTTCTGCAGCAAGCTCAGCTTTGTGCTCCCTGGGCTTCCCCATCACCCCTGATTACAGAGCTTTTCATTTCATTTTCACCAAATTAACCTAATTCACATGGAGGACTTCCTGCCCAACCACTGCCCGTGAGGATGCCGCAGAGGCAGGTGCCTCGTTCAATTAGGAGATTTTGGAAAATACACGCAGCACACATTCTTCAAGACAAAGTGTTCAGCACACAGGGGCAGAGCATCACTGCCTCCCCCAGTCAACGAGGCAGATTAATCTCCCTCTCCACCCACATGTTGTACGGCCACACTTCTAACAGCATTTTGTCATGTCACTGACTATTGGTTTTATCACACCACAGGCTCCTGAAGGTTTTCATCACTGTAGTGCTACACCTAAACCTAGCACAGGACCTGGTAAAAGTCCTACGAAGGTGATGATTGGATGGATCACTGAAAAGGTGATGACTGGAAGGAAGGAAGGAAGGAAGGAAGGAAGGAAGGAAGGAAGGAAGGAAGGAAGGACAGATAGAAAGGTGGAGGATTCTGTTCTTTGAACATACTAAAATAAAATAAACATAAACAGGAAGTCAGAGCCTGGGAAATGCAAGTGCAAGGTCTACCATGCACGAGACAGCCATGGCATTTAACCTTGAACCTTGGTTTCCCCTCTACGAGATGAGGTCACTGAGGGCACACACCTGAATTCCTAGTTATTGTGACAGTTGAATTGGAGAATTCATGTGAACATATTTTCATAGAAAATAGCTCTCAGACTGGGACTGTGGAAAAATGGGTCCCCAAATCTGGCAGAGCTGAGCTCCAAGTCTGGCTTCATCACTGTCAGCCATTTGACCATGAGTAACTGTCATGAATCGCACTTGCTTCCTCATTTGGGGGCGGCAACAACAGCCCTCCCAGGGGCTCTGAAGGAGGCAGGAGATGATAGGCAGAGGGTGGGTGCCAGCCAAATATGCATCCCCTTCGCTTAAGCCCTCTGCCTGCCCCATTGCGGGATGGCATATATAAGTTTGTGGTTAGATAAGAAACATTGCTGTTTCAATAAATCTAATCAAATTGTGTGGGAAAGCAGGACCCAACCACCAGATCTATAATTAGAGGTTGGGGAGAGTAGGGTGTGCTGAGAAAATTCTCACCATGTGGGCCTCTCAGCTCAGAGCTCTATGGAATATAAAGCCTTCAAAGCCATGTTTCAAAATTTTCTATCACTTGAGCAAACTTCACTTTCCCCAATGAGGCAATAACTGTGTGCTTTTATTTAAGTATTTCCCTTTTCTTCCTCTCCCCCACCCTCCTCACTCACCCACTCTGCCTTCTTCCCAGCCCCCAGCTTTAGCTACTTTCCTAGCCTCTGGGGTGGCAAAGTTGTTCAGGGATTTGGGGCCAGGGTCCTGGATTCCAATCCCAGCTGCCACTTCCTGGCTGCATGACCTAGCACAGGTCAGACCACCTCCCTGGGCCCTGGTTTCCTTTGCTTCCAGAGCTATCCACTCCAGCCTAGGGGTGGGGGCTGCTGTCAGGATTCAGTGAGATGCCATTGCTGATACGGCAGGGACGGGTAGGCCATAGTTTCTCTCTTCCTCTGTGTGTGTCGGGGATCCAGCTAGCAAAGCTCAAATGGATCCAATTCATTTGTTCAGGAAGAAGGGGAAGTGAGAAATCCTCAGACCCAAACCAATCTTGGATGGAAATCAAGGAGTGGGGAGAGCGCTTTATTGCAAACGCTTATGGAAACATCCTGGTATTTTATAAGCCTCTGGCGCCTTCCACCAGGCTCTGAGGCTGATTCAGCCGGAAGGGCCAGCAGCTGTCCTCTTGATAGTCTGGTGGTTCTCCATCCCTCTCTGCCTGGTGTCTGTCGGGAGGTAGTCAGAAGTCAGCTGTACAGGAAGAGACATCCATTGCCCAGAATGATTCCCCAGAACCCCCAACTCAATTCAACCCACACCATGGGAGAGCCCACAATCAAGACGAGCTCTAACAGCAAGAGAGCAGCAGGGAGGCTTGTGATGAGCCCTTGTGACGCCACCAAAACACAGCTCCGTGGGGCAGTGGCCAGCTACCCATTCACATGGCGTGAGCCCTCCCAGTTTCCAGGGCAGCTCACGTGGAGCCCAGGCTCCCATGCAGGGGGCTCTGAGGCAGTGCCAGGAATCTTCTCCAGCCCCTTGAGTTCTCACGATGGGGAGAGGAGGAGGAACTACTGAGGAGCCCTTGACAGCTTGCAGAGCGTGGTCTGTGCAGCTCAGTTCTCTGCATACGACATGCTGGGCTCTTTCACGGGCATTGTCAGGCCACCTCCCCTCTGCAGTGGACCCTGTTGAACCCATTTTACAGATGAAGAAACTGAGGCCCCGGGAGATGTGAAGTGCCCAGTGAACTCAGCTGTACCATAGCAGACCCAGGTTTCAAAGGAGTGTCTGGCAGATTTCCTATCCAGCAGCCTTTGCAATACCCAGGAGCTGTTAGACACCACCTTCCCTGATCTGTATTTTTTCAGCCCTTCTCCACCCAAGTTTCCAGTGTCCTAGACCCAGCTTGAAGAGCAAATGAAAAAAAGCACAAAGTGCCAAGCAGCAGAATACACTTGCTGGTGGGTGAATCAGGGCTTTCCTTCTGCACAGTCATTGGGCAGGAACACCAACCTTCACCCATGGTGGAACTAACCAGGGCTCCCGGCAGTCATCCCATAGCAGAATAGGGCCCATTAGCCACCCCACCAAAGCCTGAAATACCTATAATTTCCAAAGTTCAGGAGTTGTCATTGATGTAGCCTCAGGTCTAGGAACCACCCTTCACACAGCCAACGTGGGCCAAACAAGTGCCCCTCCAAGGCTGCACTATGGCAGAGACAAAAAGACTCATTGGGCAAATGTAGCTCAGGCCTGTAGGCCAAAACTCCAATGTTAACCAACAGGCTAGGGGGGGAGACAAAGAATTCATCAGTGGAATGACAGAACGCCCATGGGTAAAGCCAGAACCGCATTTTCTCACCACGCAGATTCCCCCGTTCTCCTGTAAATAAGGTGACATTTACAACCCAATGTGCTCCACCGTGAGGGGCGGCTATGTTTACTGGCTATAAAAACATCTCTGAACGCGCTGACCTTCAGCAGGTGAGCCCTGGCGTTTATAGCACCGAGAAATTGTTTTACTGCTCCAGCTCAGGCAATAGTTATGCTGAACACCTGTTGGGGGTGAGAGGCGGGAGATCCAGCCCTCTGGAATTTCAGAAAAATGAAACCCTCAGAAGAGCAAGGTGTCCCCAATGTGAGCCAACCAGATAAAAGAAACCACCAAAAATGCCTAGCCAGAGCTTGGTTCAGGGTAGACATCCAAGTCTAAGATGAGCCAACCAAACAGGCCTACACCAAGGACTGAGGGCTGGGGGGCGCTGCTGCAGCTGGAGAATCCTATTACAGGTCAAGGGGATGACGTTCAGGATAAGCCTTGAGGGAATGCCAAGGACCAAGCTGGGACCACCTGAATAAATTGATCATTATAAAGGGCAGGAGCAACACAAAGATCGAAGATGTATTAGGCAAGGTCTCCAGAGAAACAGGATCCATAGGATGTACAGACTATACACGTGAATGTGGACAGAGAGATATGAGATGTAATATACAAACTGGCTCCCACAGTGATGAAGGCCGAGAAGTCCCACAGTCTGCCATCTGCAGGCAGGACAACCAGGAAAGCTGGCGGTGTAATTGAGTCTGAGTTCAAACACCCAAGAACCAGGAGTGCTGATGTCTGCGGGCAGGAGAAGCAGAAAGAGCAAATTCACCTTTCCTCCCCCTTTTTGTTATCCTCGGGTCCTCAGAGGATTGGATGACACCCATCAGCATTGGAAAGGGGGGATCTTCTTTACTCCGTCTATCTGTTCAAATGCTAATCTCTTTCGTAGACACCCTCACAGACACACCCAGAAACAATGTTTTACCAGCTCTCTGGGCATCCGTTGGCCCAGGCGAGCTGACACCTGAAATTAACCATCACAGATGGAATGACAGCCGGAGGCCCAATAGTGAGCAAATGAGGCATAGAGGCAAAGCAAGGACGGTCTGAAAAGTGTTCATGAACCAAAGCAGGGCCTCTGCCCGTTCACGGCCGCTGTCAACCAGCTCAGGGTGAATTGGGCAGGCTGAGAAGAGCAGGGCTAGGGTAAATAAAAACATTCCTTCTTCTTCGCCCTTCAACTTGCTTTGAGAAGGTATTCTTTTTCCCATCAATGCCTACATATGTATGGAGATTTCCGAGAGGCCCCAGTGCAGACCTCACTTCCCCAAAAGGCAATTACCAAACTGTGCCTCGGCTAGGCACATACTCTTTCCGTGTTCACCAGAAAGCTAAGGGGACATCTGGCAAAACCTCTAGGGTTTTGGACCACATTGTCAGGCCCAGCCCCTTTGAGAACGGACAGAAGTGTACAAAATAAAGAACAGCCAGCTAAAAAGTACACGGGGAGCGCCCTGAGCCCCTGTGGCCATGACGAAATCGAGGACTGCGTAGTTTGTTCACGAGAAGAGTTCTGGAAGAAGCGCCAGGCTCAGCGAGCGTCCTGGCCAAATGAGGAAGAGCTGAATGGGCCGGCCTGCAGTTGCCCAACGCCCGGGGCCTCTGGGGAGAAATAAGGAGGAAGAAAGCCATTGTGTCCAGACCGATTTAGAAACCTGGTGACTTCCATTCCTGGTGTTTGTAATTCTGTGCCTTTGAAAGTCATTTTCGTTTTTTAATTGAAAAAAAATATAGATTACGGCTGATGACCTGCCAGGTCTTCACACATAAGTATCATTGAAAGCCAGAGGTCCCCCCACCTTTTGGTAAATAAACAGGCAGAACAATATCTGAGAAGACATGGAGGTTGGTGGTGGGAAGGAGATCCTTCATTCCTGTTCCGTGCTCCCCAGTACACACACCACATGCGCACACACACACGTGCACGCACACCACATACACATACCACACAGACATACATGTACATGCATGAACACACACCTGTGACTCTTCAAGCAAGGCTTGTTCACCAGCATAACCCAGCACCTAGCACGGGAGCTAGGATAATACAGCTACATAGTGACGATTTGGCAAATAAACTGATTAATAAATAAGGCTATAAATAAAAGCTAGAAACCAGATACACAAGGAAGAGAGGGAGGAAGGGGTTCAAAGCAGATGTGACCTAGTATTTTGCACCCAGAGAGCTCAGAAATCTATTGGCAATAACAAGACCTGACATTTGCATAGCACTTTTCAAATTGCAAAGCCCTTCCACAGCCCATATTAGTTTTGATTCTCACCCTACTACCAAGAGGTAAGAGTCTCTGTGCATGTCACAGGAGAAGAAAATAAAGCCCCGAAAGGTCTGCTGGCTTATCCAAGGTAGAAAGAAGCAAAGCTAGGAACTGAAACTTTGAAGTCAAAGCTTGAGCTCTGATGGCTCCTGGTCTATGGCTTTGGGACCCCTGGTCTAAATCTACACTATGACAGTCAGTGACTCCATCACAATTCAGGAAGACTGGAGAACTGGAACGCCCATCCATTCATTTCTTCACTCAACACATACGTCATGGGCACCTGTTATGTTCCAGGCTGTGTTTGAGGAGCTAGAGACACAGTAATAAACAGGACAGACACAGTCCCTGTCCTCCCCACGCTGACATACCGATGGGAGAAACAGACCAAATGGGGCACACAAAGACATACACAAGGAGATTATAGACTGTGGTGAGTGCTCTGAATGGGAGAAACAAGGTGATGGAATAGAAAAAAATAGGATGGGCAGCCAGAGAAGCTTCTAAGGAAGAGTCATTTGAACTAAGAGCTACAGGATGAGAATGAGCTGTCCTTCCGGAAGCATGTGCCATGTGTTGGAGGTGGTAACAGTTCAGGGGTTCCAGGATGAGGAAGGAGGCCACTGTGGCTAGAGTATAACGAGTAAGAAAGAAGAACCTCCCCATAGAGGTAAATGTAGATGTAGACGTAGATATAGACGTAGATGTAGATGTACATGTACATGTAGATGTAGATATAGACATAGATATACATGTAGATATAGACGTAGATGTAGATATAGACGTAGATGTACATGTAGATGTAGATATAGACGTAGATGTAGATATAGACGTAGATGTACATGTACATGTAGATGTAGATATAGACGTAGATATACATGTAGATGTAGACGTAGATGTAGATATAGACGTAGATGTACATGTAGATGTAGATATAGACGTAGATGTAGATATAGACGTAGATGTACATGTAGATGTAGATATAGACGTAGATGTAGATATAGACGTAGATGTACATGTAGATGTAGATATAGACGCAGATGTAGATATAGACGTAGATGTACATGTAGATGTAGATATAGACGTAGATGTAGATATAGACGTAGATGTACATGTAGATGTAGATGTAGACGTAGATGTAGATATAGACGTAGATGTAGATATAGACGTAGATGTACATGTAGATGTAGATGTAGACGTAGATGTAGATATAGACGTAGATGTAGATATAGACGTAGATGTAGATATAGACGTAGATGTACATGTACATGTACATGTAGATATAGACATAGATATACATGTAGATGTAGACGTAGATGTAGATATAGACGTAGATGTACATGTAGATATAGAGATAGATGTAGATGTACATGTACATGTAGATGTAGATATAGACGTAGATGTACATGTAGATATAGACGTAGATGTAGATATAGACGTAGATGTACATGTAGATGTAGATATAGACGTAGATGTAGATATAGACGTAGATGTAGATATAGACGTAGATGTACATGTAGATGTAGACGTAGATATAGCAGTAGACGTAGACGTAGATGTAGATTTAGATGTAGACGCGTGGACGTGGACGTAGATCATCTTGGTTTTGCCTGCCCAGCATCCCACCTCCTTATCCTTGCAGCAGAATGTCATTTTCCTCTGAATAATTACCCTTCCACTGTTCTCATCCCATGAGGTGTGAGTGGTGTCGATGCATGCCCCAGCCCCAGAAATGGGCACATTTTCCATGCTTGGATGATCATTCCCTGCTTCTACACCCCATCATCCTCACCAACTAACCCACCCACCCCACCCCTAGCAAAGCACCATGTAACTCAACTAGGCCAATAAACAAAACTTCCGCCAGAACCATTGGTAAAGAGAAAAGTGTGAGCCCTGGCTGGTTTGACTCAGCAGTTAGAGCATCGGCCTGCGGACCAAAGAGTCACTGGTTCAATTCTGATCAAGGGCACGTACCTCGGTTGCAGTTTGGTCCCCAGCCCTGGTCAGGGTCATGCGGGAGGCAACCAGTCGATGTGTCTCTTTCACATCAATGTTTCTCTCTCTCCCTCACACTCTATCTGAAGATAAATAGAAAAATATCTTCTGGTGAGGATTTTAAAAAGAGAGAGAGATACGTGTGAGCTGCTGGTGACCATCTCACCACAACCAGAGGAGAACAGGCTTAAGACTAAAGCCAGTCCAGAGTAAAGCAGAGCTGGGAATGAGTCCTGCAACTACTGTTGGAGCCCCGGGACCCAGCTGTACCTGGACTTTTCACCCATGTGAGCTACTAAATGCTGGGGGGTTTGTATTTTGTTTCAACTGAGTTTGAGACAGAGTTCAACTTGCAGCTTGTGCATGATCCACACTCACAGTTACGCTGGCTGCTGAGTGGCAAGTTGACTGAGGAGGGACAAAAGAAGAAGCCGAGAAACCCACTGGGAGGCTACTGCAGACGCCAGGACAGCAGGACTGAAGAGTCCCACTAAACAGGATCCAGATTTTTGAAGCAAGAGAATACACTGAAACGTGTGGATCTATACGCTGTATAACTGCTCACACATCCAGCTCACTTGATATTGGGGAGACACCTCCTTTTGCACGAGCTCCCCTCCTCTATCTGGATCACCCTCATTCTCCAGCTTTCAGCTCAAATGACCCTTTCTCAGAGTGGCTTCCAAGAAATCCGCACAAGTGGACTCCCGTAACGTTTTTCTATCCCGTCGCTTTGCCCATCCCTTCATAGCACTGCCATGGTCCAGAGCTGCCTTATTATTTGTTTATCCCTTTTGGTCTCTGTCTCCCCCAGTGGAATGGATGCCAGCTTGAGGAGGACAGGAACTGTGTCTGTCCTATTCACAGTTGGGTCTCTAGCTCCTAGACACATCCAGGTACACAACAGGTGCTCAAAAATACATGATCAATACCCTTTGACCCAACAAGCCCTCTTCCTGACAATTATTCCAAAAAGGCCACTCAAAACAAATCTTTAAATAATATAGATACAGATAGTGATTGTAAACTAAACTGCCCAAACTAGAGGTCTTTAATAATGGCACATCCACAAGGTGGTTACTGCAAGGAGAGAAAATTACAGTTATGGAGGTTTAGAAAAGTGTCACCAAGTAATGTCAAATGATAAAGGAAGGATAAAACATTGTATGGATGGCCCCTCTATTTAAAAACGAGTATATGCCTGTAATCAAAATCTAAACACACACAGATAAGTACAGGAAGGGAGGGTGCAAAAATAAACAGGCGATGTGAAAGGTGTACAAACCCAGGTTGTTGTTTTTATAGTGTTCTTTATTTCCTTACAGGCAGATTTAACAATAAATAGGCAATGTGGCGTTGTACAAAATGACCAGATTCAGAATAGAATGCTACAGAGTATCTACCTTATATAGTTCTTATTGGGCTGTAGGAGTAATGCCAAGCACAGAGCTGTTGTGAAATTTAAATGGGATCCTGGATTTAGAAGTGGCCAGCCCATGCCCAGCCGGTGTGGCTCAGTGGTTGAGCATTGACCCATGCACCAAGAGGTCGCCAGTTCGATTTACGGTCAGGGCACATGCCCAGGTTGTGGGTGCAGTCCCCAGTGGGAGGGCATGCAGGAGGCGGCCAATTGATGTTCTCTCTTATTGATGTTTCTATCTCTCTCTCCCTCCCCTTTCCTCTCTCTCTAAAAATCAATTTTAAAAAAATTTAAAAAAACAAGTGGCCAGTCCAGGTCTGGCATAAATGTTTATTTCAGAAAATGTAATAATGGTAACAATAATACCAACCACAATAAAAGCATAGTGCTGATAAACATCATATTCTGAGGCTAAGAGAATGGGCTCCACCACTACCTACACAACCTTGGGGAAAATATTTAATGGCTCTAAGCCTCAGTTTCCCCATATATAAAAGGAGATGATGACAGTATCTACCTTATATAGTTCTTTTTTTTCTTTTATTGATTTTAGAGAGAGGAAGGGAGAGGGAGAGAGAGATAGAAACATCGATGAGCGAGAACATCGATTGGCCACCTCCTGCATGCCCCCCACTGGGGACTGTGCCCACAACCTGGGCATGTGCCCTGACCGTAAATCGAACTGGCGACCTCTTGGTGCATGGGTCAACGCTCAACCACTGAGCCACACCGACTGGGCTTATATAGTTCTTATGAAGCTTTCTTGCATATAGTAGCACTCAGTAGACATCATCCCCATCACCATCACCATCATCACCACCATCACCATCATCACCACCATCACCATCATCACCACCATCATCACCACCATCACCATCATCACCACCATCACCATCACCATCATCACCACCATCATCACCACCATCACCATCATCATCACCATCACCATCACCATCACCATCACCATCACCATCACCATCACCATCACCATTACCATCATCATCATCATCATCATCATATCTTCATCATCACCAAGCAGTAAGAATTGTGAGGAACAAAAGTTCAATCAGCATCAAATTACTCTGTCCCTGGATCTGGTTGATGCTGACTCTCCCTTCATTGTTGTTAACGGAGTGCAGGAAAAGGGCGTCAGTGGAGAACGAAGTGTAGAAAGAAATGACTCACTGGATCCTTCAAGAGAGGGAAATTTTTTTTTATTCTTATGTCACATCAAAAGGGCACTTATGGTTGCAAAATGGTTTGCAAGTGTTGCTGGCTCCTTGCCAGGTGCCACCGGGGATGCCTAGGTCATCTCCATTCTCTCCTGAAGCCTGCTGTGGTCTCGAGCTTCGGGACAAAGTGAAGTAGCAGACACATCTGTGCCCACGAGGAGCTACCTCTCAAGTTACAGCGTCGGGAACCACGGAGAGAGCAGGAGGACTTTATCCACAGTACCTCATTGTCACGCAACAAAGGCCAGTCAGACACCTGTCTCCTCTGTCCCATGTTCCAGTGGTTCATTCCTGTCCATGTCACTTACATCTGTCTATTGCTTTTCATCCCCTCACCCCAAGCATCTTTGAGCAGGCCCTGGACATCCCCACCCTGGTTAGGGAAACAAGTGTATAGTCCAACTGTGTCTATATGCAAATTCTAGCTCTACCGCTTCCTAGCTGTGTGACTTTGGGCAAGTTATTTAAACCCTCTGAGGCTGTTTCCTAATGAGGCTATTATGAAAATTAAATGACATTTGGGGATGGTGCTTAGCACAAGGCCTGCAACACAGTACATATTCAAAAAATGGTAGCAATTATTATTATTATTATTACTACTACTTTTAGAAAGACTAGAGGGAATATCAGAGGCCAGTTAGACATTGTAAAAAATGAAGAACAAAAGAAAAGAAGGTAGGAAGGGAGTCAAGTCTGCTGCCTTCCACCCCTGGGTGGGGGCTGCCGTCTCTGTACATAGCTGGTTTTCCTCACCTGAGCCTGAAGGAAAGCAGAGTGAGCGGTGTGCCTACACATCGCCAAAATTACCATCCCCCATGTCCCCTCTCCCTCCTGCTTCTCAGCCACTCTTTCTGCATCTCAACCTGCGGGGATGGAAGGAAGAAAGAATGATCAGATCCTCACTGGGGCTCTCCTCTGAGAAGTAAAAACACAACTTCCAGAAACATGGAAATGAAGACCCAGCAATTACACTATCACAGTGATGCTAGTTGCTAATTCATTGTACGAAATCAGACTTATTCCCCCAACTCACATCTTAAGGTTCCTCCCGAGATCACAAGCTCAAAGCTTTCCCAACTCAAAGCCTTGGGGGTTTGATATGATATCCCTGTCCACCCGCAAGGACATTGTCTTGAAGAGTATTCATTTTTCTCTTCCACAGTGCTTTGTAGATAAAGATGTAAGAGCCAGTGAAGTACACTGGGGCATGCACAGAAGAATTGAGGGTTGTCACCATTGTCCACAGGTGCCCATTCAGAACCAATAACCAGTCTACACTGACGAGCTGAGACCCAGACACACCATGCATAGATAACTATTTCATACCTCACTGTGAATAGTTATAATTTTTTAACTGTGGCTGTCACATTTCCCAGTGTGATGCTTTTGCTGGCCAGCTCAGTGGACACAGATATTGAAACCAGAGCCACACAAACCTAGATTTTCCAATGACAGCAGAAAAAAATCTCTCCCTCCCCAACACATCATAAATGAATTAAAAATATTGAAGGGAGTCCTGCCTGGTTTGGCTCAGCAGTTAGAGTGTCAGCCTGCGGACCGAAGGTTCATGGGTTTGATTCCCAGCCAAGGGCACATACCTGGGTTGCAGGTTCAATCCCCAGCCCCAGTCAGAGTCATGCAGGAGGCAATTAATCAATGTGTCTCTCTCACATCTCTCTCTCTCTCTCTCTCTCTCTCTCTCTCTCTCTCTCTCTCTCTCTCTCTCTCTGTCTCTGTCTCTCCCCACTCCCCTCCCTCCCTCCCTTCCATTCTATCTAAAAATCAATGGAAAAATGTCTTTGGGTGAGTATTAACAAATATATATGCATATATATATATAGAGAGAGAGAGAGAGAGAAAGGACACACACATGGTCTCTGAGGTATTGAGAATCCTATAAGTGAGTCTAGCATGTAGAAAAGCCAAAGTTTTTGTCAATGAGATCATGACTTCCCCAAAGCCAGGCCCCCTTCTCCATCATATTCCCAGTGGCTGGCATATAGAAGGCACTCAGTCAACAAGTGCGAACGCATGAATGAATGAATGAATGAATGAATGAATGAATGAATGAATGAATGAGCAAGTGGATTGAATCACTTTCAAACATACGCCTAGTTACCTCTTGGATTCATGGTGAAAACTTGAAGCCAAATTTAGAAAGCAAAGACTTTCCTATGTCCCTAACCCTAGTGTTGCCCCTACACCCATTGGCCAAGCGCTCCCACTTAAAGGAAGATATACTAATTAGGGTGTTTTCATCAACAAAGGATAAGCCACCCAATTCAAAGTGGCTTTAAAAATTAGGAAATGTATTATCTCAAACGCAGCCACTACGGGGGTTTCAGGTGAGCTACAGAAGAGGCCCCTCCCCCCCACAGGCACACTCCTACACATACTCACCTGTTATATAAGTCCCCGGTTTAATCATCTAACGGTAGAGAATCTTACTGAACTTAGAGTGACCACACAAGGCAGGCGCAGATCAGAGCCCATGTCTTAGTGAGGGTTCTCCTGAACTTCTGCTGACACTCAGAGGACTGCGTCACTGACCCTTCTCACTCACGGCTTACATCCCCAGGCTAGAAGAATGTCCCCTAACATCTGTGGATTCTGTGTAAGGCAGTGTTTAAACATAGCATGAGTGAGTCCACTTCCTGTAGGAAGAAAGCAGAGTCTATGACCAGGAATCCCCAAATATCACCTTGCCTCCAGCGTTACAGGACACCAGAAAATCCATTTCTTCACATTTTATTTGAGATTTGGATACAGAATGTTAGTACAATGATTACAAATCCACTTCTCCCAACTCAAGTAACATAAAGGTTGGAGGTAACGTGACGTAAGGGTTGACTTGATAACTTTATCAAGGACCCAGCTTTTCCTCATGTCTCAATACATTAACTTGGTTCCCAGACTGGCTTCCCTCATGGTGACAAGAGGTCTGCCATGATTCCAGGCATCACATCTGGACATGAAAACACCCGGAAGCAGAAGAGAGACTGGATTTTCTAGTTTCCCCTTTGGAAAAGTTGAAGAAACCTTTTCCAGATGCCTTTCATCAGCTCCCCCTTCACATCTCTCGGGCCACGAAAGACCATGTATCTACCTTAAAATCCATTGTTGACAAGGGAAAATAGGATTGTTGTAACCAATAATAATTGTCATTAAACTAATGACAATCCACCCTTCAGCCGGAGATAGAGACACCTTCCAGGACCAATCCGAGGTTCTGCTAGCAGAGAAGAAAGGGGGAGTAGGCAAAGGGCGGGCATCTAACAGCACCTGTGCAAAAGGGGCCCTCATCCAGGGACCCGGCGGGGCCCTGTGCTGTCTGGGACCCGGAGGTCCCTTCAGGAAGAGAGGCTGTGGCAGGGAAGGGCTTTGGCACTGGGGCATCCATGGTGTTTGCTTCTGGCTCCACTTAGGGCCTCCGCACAGGATGTGGGATGTGCTGACACCATGATTTATGGCACTGCTGGCACTACTGCTCAGTGCCGGCCTGTGCCACTTCCCAAGGCTTCCCGGTCTCAGAGGATACGACAGTCAGGGACAAGGGCAAAGGGAGCCACTTTATTGGGTACCTGCCAGACATGAGGCATTTTTTTACACGCTAGATCATTTCATTCTCACAACCACTGCCAGCGAAGGATCACGGGCACTCTGTGGAAACGAGGAAGCTGAGGCGTGATGAAAGGACTCACCCGACGTCCTCAGCCAGAAAGCGGCAGAGCCGAGGTCAGGCTCCGCACTGTCTGCCTCTCGAACCCGTGCGCACGTGCCAAGGGCTACCTCCCCGCGTCCGTACCTGCAGCCAGCACCACAGTAACGAGAAAGGGACACACCAGCCCGGGCCGGTTTGGCTCAACGGTTAGAGCATCAGCCTTCGGATTGAAGGGTCGTGGGTTCGATTCCTGGTCAAAGGCACAACGGCACCAGTCGGGGTCTCTCCCACATCGATGTTTTCTTCTCTCTCCCTTCCCTCCCTTCTACTCTGTCTAAAAAATCAATGGGAAAATATCCTCGGATGAGGATTAAAAATAAAAATAAATAAAAAAGACAGGGACACACCAGAAAACATTAAGTCAGTGTAAGAATGTAATGGGAAAAGCTAGAGAAAGAGTTAATGATGTTCAGGGAACAGATCAGCACCCATTATGACCCCACACACAGCTCACACACGCTACGTACCGGGCTCTCCCTGCTCCCAAAGCCCTGGCGAGCTGATGTCCCCAGACCCCTAAACCAGGGTTACTCAGAACAGTCCCTGGACCCCTGCTGGGCCACAAACCATTCGTTTCCGGTTCACGATAAACACAGAAATGAAGTGAGTGGTTAGGAATCTTCGTAACACCTGGGCGTCCCCGTGACCTCCAAACGCACGATCAGGGGACCCGTCTCGCGGAACGGGGTCGACACCAGGATGGACGTTGTTGAACTCAGGTTGCGAGTGGCACAGGCTACTCTACTGTTGGTCTCCGACAGACTGGAAAATTAAAAACTAAGAACACGGAATGATTTTTTTAAAACCCTGGTGCTTCCCCACAGAAAGTTGGAAAAGCAGCACCCTAGAGTTCTGCTGAGTAGACAGAATCACTCCCACTGTACACGTGCAGAGAATGAGACTGAGACACTGAGTCACTTACTTGCCCAAGGTCAGCAGCGCTGGTAGGAGGCAGGAAAGGGAAACTCTAGTTCAATGACAAATGAGGACTGAAATCTCTCAGCTCCCGACACTGAAAGAGTGTTGGCGAGAGGGGGCTGGAAGGGTGAGCACTGGTCGCAGATACAGCATTTCCTCTGCTCCGCCCCTGCCAGTTCAGCTGGGATGCGCAGCTCAGATGAGGACACCGATGGAGAGAAGCAGGAACGACAGGGACGCAGGCGGCTCCATCCCTGACCCAGGCCGGTCCGTCGCAGCCTGATTTGCAGACTGACTTCCTCACGGTTACTGCAATTTCACTTCCACAAACCATGAAGGGCTTTTCAAACCCTCCCAGCCTGGCTCTGGAACCCACCAACCCCATCACCGTCTCGCAGCCCAACTAGACTGAGCGTCCCACCTCCTCAGAGCTTGGCCCTTTCTAGAACATTCTACCATGACCTCTTCCCCTTCCCCACTGGAAAAGCTCTGCTCTGCCTTAAAACATTTTAGGAATAGATGACTGTTATAGCAAGACTCTGGGTTTCAAGACTCGAGAGTCATCTGAGCTCGTTTGAAGAGGGGTATGCGTAAGGGATGCCCAGTGGTCTCTGTACTCATGACAGCTCAGCTTCTCAGCTTATCTGCCCGCGTCCTTTTCTCCCAGGTTCCCTCTGTTTACTGATGCTTTACTGATGCTATAACTCACTCACACACGCCCACCGCGGCCCACCAACCTCAGCCCCACCTTGCAATCACGAATGCAGCACCAGCGCCAGCGAGGTCCATCTGTCTGTCCCCCAGCCTCACGTCCTGAAAAAGGAACCTGATCGCCTGAGCTCATCTTTGCAGCCAGGCCACACATCAGTGGTCCCAGCCTACCCAAGCATCAGCCTTCCTGAGGTCTGAGGTCAATCCCTGGTCTCAACATCTGAGGCCAGAACAGGCCAGGTATGCGATAGGAAGAATGTCTGCTTGAACGAAGGAGGCTGTAAGCAGACAGGCCGACTCTGCTAACACGGTCTGTCTGGGAATAAATGAGACATAAACAAACTCCTATTTATCCTTCAGTTCCCAACTCTGGTGACACCTTCTCAGGGTGCTGGCTATAAAGGGGGCTCAATAAATGAGCAGGGAGTGAAAGACTGAATGAACAGCTGAGTTGGCACCTGAAGGAAAGGCTGAGTAGCACACTGTGCTATTCAATTCAACAAATCTAAGTCCCCTGTGTCCACTCTAGAAAGGGAAAGGAGGAGGAATTAAGAAGTTGAAAGAGTCCACGAGGAAAAGTAAAATGAAAGAAAATTCGCCCCAGAAAGAAGAGACAGAAAAAAAGATGCTGGTTGTGTTGCGTCATCTTTTGTTTCCAGGTGTTTCTTCTGGGTGGATGCCTTGATGCAGCAGGTGGGGATGCGGGATTACAGCTTGGATCAGTTTCCCCATCTGTACACTGGAGTTGGAGCAGCTGCTTTGCTGGGTGGCTGAGAGGACAGAAATGAATGAACAGATGAAAAGTGCCCAGCAGAGCACCTGGGGGCAGGTAAGAGACTCCTGGCGTATGGGGGGTCATTTCAGAACTGCCCAGAACATGCCAGGCAGGCTCTCGATGGCAACAGGTAGTGTATACAGGGCTTTCCCGGGGAATCATTCTTCGCCCTGGGGCTGAGAGCTGGAGGGAGCCGGCAGCCAGGGTGTTACTCCCCTTTACAGCAGGGGGCCTGCGCAGGCCAATAACAATATTATCATGTTAATCATTAAAATGCTGTGTCTGTTTTTGTCTGGGGACAAGGCGTTTTCGATCTTTGTTCTCCCTCCATAAAGATGAAAGGTGAAGTGCTACCAAAGGGGGTGACTCCGAGCTGAGAGGACGGCATGGCGGGCTGGCCACCGCTCCCCTGGCCCCAGCATTCTCGGAGCCCCTGCAGCCAAGCCCGAGGAGGTGCAGGTGGAAAGGGAGGGAGGCTGATCAGCTCCTCCCAGGAGACCAGGCTCCATGCATTCACACGAGAGTCCTCTGCACCTTGCTGGCAAAGGAGAGCTAGACAGCAAGGCAAAGGTCTACACCCAAGAGAAACGAAAACATGTGTCCACACAGAAACTTGAACATGAGTGTTCACTGCAGCATTATTCATCAGAGCCAAAAGGTGGGAACAACCTAAATGCCCATCGACTCGTGCATGGGTGGACCAAACGCAGTGTACCCACACCACGGAACATCACTCGGCAGCAAACGGGAATGAAGTTCAGATATGACGGGGGCAAAGCTTGAAAACGTGATGCTGAGTGCAAGAAGCCACTCACAAAAGACCACAGATGACGTGATTTCACTTATATGAAATGTCCAGAACAGGCAGATCCACAGACCATGTAAATTAGGGTTGCCAGGGCCTGGGGTACAGGGGAACGGGGAGCGACTGCTCATGGACACAGGGTTTCCTGCTGAGGTGATGGAAATGTGCAGCTTTGTGACTAGACTAAAACCCATTGAACTGTACACTTTCAGTGAATGAAGAGTGTGGTGTGTGAATTACAGGTCATATCTGAACGCTGGGTCAGACTCTTAGCTCCCACATTTTAATCAAGAAAACATTGAACCCCTACTAAGTGCCAAGAACGGCTGTAGATGCTGAGTCTACAACAATGAATAAGATGGACAATGCCCTGTCCATCTCATGTCCTGGAGAAGTCTGCCAAAAAATAAATAAATAATTGCACATGTGCTGAAACCATGAAGCAAATAATAATAATAATAATAATAATAATAATAATAATAATAATAAATGGAGCTTAAGAAAGAATCCCTTCGGACATAGAAGCGTGCCTGGAATGGGAGACGTTCTGGGCAGAGGGGCCAGCATGTGTAAAGGGCCTGGGGTGGAAAAGGACTCGGTATGTTGAAGACACTGAAATAAACCAGGGGAGTTGAAACAGTCACTCTAATCCTTCTTCCTGTGGACCTTAGACAGTGCCCCAGCTCTCTGAGCCATTAGCCAGTATGATGGGGAGAACACCACACCTGCTCACTCACGGGCACACCTGTCTCTGTGCTGGGCAGAGGGTAGGACCCAAATATTCCCCTCCCTCTCCATCCCCAACTCAGGTGCTGGCTATGATCCAGTCCTCCAGCCTGGATCGCATGGTCTTCGTTTCTCTCCCTCTGGAAGGACAGACATTCCCTACAAGAATCTACAGAAGCAGCAAATGTACCACTCAATTATCTTGGTAACGGTGGGAGCCAGACACACTGTCCCTGAACGTCTGCACTCCAGTGGCCACAACGATGAGCCTGTGATGGTGTGTGAACAGTTTTTCCTTGGACAGGCATGAGCTCTGAGGTCCTCGACAGGTCCCCATTGACCAGTACCCCACAGGGGCTTATGCTGCCTTCTCCACCCCTTAGCCACCTCCCCGCTGGTCTAGGCTCTGTCTGGTGTGAGTCGGGAAGCTTAGTGAAAGGAGAGAAGGTGATGCTGTTGATAAGAGCAGAGGCTTTAGACTGGAGCATATCTAGATTCCACACTTACTTCTACTTCTTCCTGGCCAAGTGCCCTGGGGTGTGGGACTTCCCCTCGCCGGTCATATTTCTCCAGCAGCATCGGCCTTCGGCTACCATTTATAGGAGCACCATTCAACATCTAATGGAATCCTTGCCATCATCCTTAAAGCTAGACACTGCAGCTACCCCCATTTTACAGAAGAGTAAGCCGAGGCTCGGAGAGCTGAAGTGTGTCCATACAGCTAGTTGACGAAAGAGCCCAGAATTCAACCCAGAGCCTGTGATCTTTTACATACTTTTCCTCTGCCATCCTCAACTCTAAAATGAACTCTAACACCTGCATGGTGGGATTCTCACGAAGACTGACTGAGCTAACGAACAGGAAGCATCTTGGTGCTGGTAACTTACACACTGCCCGATAAATGGTGCCTAGCCTGCCCCCTGACACCCCTGGAGTGAAGGGGGCTCTGCTGGAAGGGACTTTTTCCAGACTTCCGGGTGAGGTGTGCCCAGGGGGAGACAGACAACGCCGAGTGGAGACCTCCAGCCATCACTGAAGCTTCCGTCTTGGCCCAGGAGTCCACCGGAGGACAGACCCAGGACAGCTGATTTCAAGCTTTCAAGGGAGGCCATCAGAGTCCGCTGCAGGGGAGCCGGAGCCTGGCAACAGCTCTGCGTGGCTTCCGTGGCTCACTGGAGGAACAGGCAGGGCTCCCGGGAGGTGGCTGGGGTCCTTCCCACTTGTCCCAATCCATGTCAGTGGCTGTCAGAGTCAACCCCAAGAGTCTCTGGGGCAGAAGGAAACTTTCCATGAGAAACTTTCGAAGGACCCTTGGGTCTCAGCTTGGCAGTGAGTGAGAGGGCACCAGGCTCCATCACGAGCTTTTCCCCTGTGGAGGGAGCCCAGCCTCGTTCCAGCATTTACCAAAAAAGAGTTCCTCACCTTGTTGAGACTCGGTTTCTCCATCGGCAACATGAAACAAATAACACCGACCTTACAAAGGGTCATCAGAACTAATGTATGGTATCTAGTACAGGGGCTGGCACGTATCTTTATTTTTACATAACAATAATCACAGCTCCTATTTACTATGCTAAACGTTATATATGCACTTGATATTCTCACTGGGTCCCCACAACCACTCTATGAGGTAGATATTCCTACTAGCCCCATTTTGCAGATGATGAAACTGAGGTTTAAAGAGTTACAAAGTTGCATGTTCCAGGTCATACATCTGGTGAGTTGTCAAGAAAAGACCTGAAGCAGGCGGTGAGCGCCTCCATCTGAATGGGTTCCCTTCTCCAGAGACCTGCCCTTCCCCTTCTCAGGAGATCACACTATCAGGCCGACACCAGTTCGTGTTTACGGGGCCACTCCCAGTCACGAGCACAGCACGGAGGGGTGGCTGGGACCACCTTCAGCCCGCCTTCAGAGGCGCAGTAGCAGCATCTCACTGAATACCTGCAGCAGGTCCCTGAGGACGTACTATTGTAACTTCACTGTGCGGACGAGGAAACGGAGGCAGAGGGATGAAGTGAATCATCCAAGGTTACAGCCGGGCAGTAAGAAGAGAAATGAGAGCCCACTTCAGTCCTAGGCTGGGTTCCAGGAAAATAGTTGCTAGATAATAAGTTATCTCACCTCTGGGAGGCCAGGCAGCCTTGTGTCTACACAGGAAAACAAAGGTAGATAAATGCAGGAATTCACAGCCCTATAAAAAATGAATTAAGATAAAATGCGTAGCCTTACTACTTAATGAGGGAGGTTTATGAACACAAATGCATGACAATGACTCACAGGAGTATAATTATCTTATCATAAGTTGAAGGCAATCAATTTTCATTTCTAAGTAAATATCATATTTCCTACATCCTAAAGCATACCTATTTTTTTTTTTCACATTTGATCATTTCTAGTGAACATCCAATGCACTTACCACGGATGGGCACATTGATATGTGTCTTTCTTCCCCCCCTTCCCCTCCCCCAGTAAAGGTTGGTGTTGAACTGAGACTGTGTCTTAGAACTGAAGTTCCTGCTTCTTCTTATCTCAACTCCTTCCTAGGTAAAGGCCCCCCTCCCTGCCCCCTGCCTTCCTTTCCCTTTTTCAAGTCAGAAGAGAAGAACTGTACATCCCGTGTGAGGAGATAAGAGGTAGCCACCACTCTCTTACCGGACTCATGGGACAATGAAGTGATAAGGGAAAGAGAAAACAGGGGTCGTCTCTCCCCCAGCCCAGAACTACCCCATACTCGGAATCCTAATGCAAGGATATGGGAACGGCTGACTGAGCCGGGACCCACCTGTCCTAGGCTGGAGGGGTGTGGTCAGGGGAGACACGTCTGTGTGCAGCTGGGACCTGGGAGTCCAGACAGGCAGAGCCCCACTGCAGACCACGCAGCTACCCCACAGTAGAGCCCAGCTGCCAGCCCAAGGCTCTGGGTTCCCAGAACAAAGTCTTCTCACTCTGCTGCCTTCCTGGAGGCAGAACCGGCTGTGTGGCCCTGGGTATGTCACCTTGTCTCCTCTCCTGCTGCTTGAACCCCTTAGCTCATCCAGCCCAGGCTTCTTCTCGGGATAAGCAATGGGCCTCCTTCAAGGGCCTTCATTCTCAGATGTGGGATTTACAGCCATCATGGGCCATCGAGGGCCTCCTTCTCGCTCCTGAAGCTTTAAAAATAGAGGTAAAGTATAAAAGGAAGAAAAGAGTCAAAGAAAGTACCCAGTCAGAATCAGAAGTGCTGGGTTCAGGCCCTGACCCTCACCTTTCCTCTCTTTGAAATGGGCGCAGCCCTTCCCTGTCTCTGAACCTGGTTTCCCAGGTCCCTTCCAGCCTGGCCTCTGAGGCCTGCAGTGCTCAGACTGAGCCCCCTTTGCTCCTGGCAGGCCCTGATTGCTGCATTCACGGTCCCAGCTGTGACCTTGGGCCATGACAGCCTACCTGTGAAATGGGAGTAAATCGTACCTGCCTGCTCAGAACAGTGCCTAGCACAGAGCAAATCCCACAGTATTGTTCGTTGCTACTACCTGCCCAGAGGTTTACACACACTATTATCTCCCAGAATCTTCATAACAAGCCTGGGAAGAAATAATTATTTTCTAGATGAAAAACCTGAGCCTCAAGTCACACCGCCAGTTTGTAACAGGGCTGGGATATAAAGGCCCTATTCTAACTTCCAGTTCCACTGGCCCAGGTTCCCTCCCGGAGGGGCACAGAAACCACAACACAGTGGGGAAGGGACACACGTGACAGAAGAGAAACTGAGGCGCTGGGAAAGGCTCCAGTGGGAGACGCTGGCTGGCGGGGCAGCCAATGAAGCATCTTTTCCCCCGTGAGGTCTGTGAGTGCTGCTGTCTCCTCAGGAGGGTGCTGGCTGTGGGCTGAGGGCCCGCTGGGCGCCCCACGTGTTTCCCAGCAATGCTCAGTCTCTGTGCGAGAATTCCTGCTGCCAGCCACACCACAGATCAGCAGCCTTGAGGGAGGAAGAAGGAAGGGCAGGGCACCCCGGGTAGCCCTGGGTCAGGTCCCTGCACAGGCCTGGGGCTCTAGCACAACCACAGGCTAGGACACCTCATTGACACCCCATGGTCCCCAGGCTCCTCTGGTCCCAGACCTCTCATTCTAGAGAAGGACTGAGGAGGCTGGGCACAGAGGGGGAGGAGCCACAGGGGAGGGTGAGCAGGCCACACCCCCTCCCATCCCAGCACACAGCAGAGCAGGCCAGTGGGGAGGGGGGCAGGAGCCCAGAGGGCCAACAGCTGCGACCACAGGGCAGGCATCTTCCTGGCCACAAGGCTGGCAAAGGGAGATCAGAGTGTCTTCTCAGGCAGAAACGAGAAGGAGGCTCTTCAGGCTGGAGAAACTCCTGCCCATGCCCCTACTTTCCAAATGTTAGAACACGAAAGGGGCTTCCCGAGGCCGGCCAACAGGATGATTCTGTGGTGGAGGACATAGGTCACACAAGGTTGGGAGATATAAACGGGACCAGAACATGGGTGCTCTAACTCCAGGAGCTAGCCCCGTGGGCTTTGGGAGAAACCTTTGACACTCAGAGTCAGGCCTCCAGGGCTCTGGATCTGCTCTGGACCTGCTCCCATCTAGCAATCTGTACTATTCCAGAAGCTCCCTTCACCTTGTGGATTCCGTAGTTCTGAGCTACAGGGTGCATGCATGCGTGTGTCGACTCATTCAGCAGCAAGTATTCATGGAGCGGCTTGGGCCAGGCTCCCTGTTGGGCCCTGGAGATAACGCAGTTCACAGGACAGATGGAGCTCTCCTCTTAAGGGGCTGACATTCGGCAGAGACACCTACAGACCTGTAGGAATCTTTGGAGAAGGGCCCCCGTGTGCCGTCTGTGCCCAGGCTCTGGTAGGTGGGAATGTCCTGTAGATACCACTGAGGGCCATAGCCTTCTCGGGGCCTCCTTGGGTTTTGCAGGTTCTTGAGAAATCCTGTGAAAACATCCTGAGCCCCCTCCCACACCTTGACACCCTGCTCCCACAGCACCCCAAGATGCTTCTTTGGGCATTCTGCACCCTGCCTTGCAATCACCAATTTTGCTCTCTGACTTTCTGAGCAACCTGAAGAGGGTCTGCATGTGTGTGTCCTCTGATGCCAGCATGTGGGAGACAGAAGCCCCTGCAAACTCTTGCTGAATAATGAGCTGACTGAATGAAGCCACGGATTCTGAGCTCTGATTGCTCGGTGATAACTATCTGGACGGCTCCTGACTGTCCTGCAGATCAGATGAGACGAAGAGAGGAGAGGACCTTGGAACCAGCAAGCTGTGCTTCCAGCGATCGTTCTTATTGTCCCCCATAAAAAATGGCACCAGTTGAGTGCCTGTTCCGGGAAAGTGCAGCTGTGGAGATCCCTGGTGTCAGCTGGGAGTGCGTGCTTGTGCAGGAACACTGTGTGTGAGCGTGACTGTGTCCCGGCCTGGAGGGCAGGTGGTCCCAAAAGAAGATCTGTCCTTTCAAGGACGCTGCTCAGGACACCATGGCAGAGGGCGAGGGGGAGGAAGGGAAACAGAAAAGGCACCCCGAGTCCCCATGTCCGTCCACCCGTCCTTCTGCCTGCTGAGCCAGTGACTCGCCAGGCAGGACGGAAGCACTGCCCCGCTGTAAATGACTGTTGGCTCCACGCTGGCCGCCCGCCCTGGCCGCCCGCACGGAAGGGCCGGACTTTACCCAGCAAATCGGGAAGGAACTGGAACCTCTGAACTTGGGACTTGGGCTCCGTCGATAAGGCCAGTGGACAAACAGAGGGCAGGGGCTGAGGCTCCCCTTTATACACACAGAAGCCCAGCTCCGGGCTGATACTGCTGAGATCTTTGCCCTTTAGTTCAAACAGGAAATCTTAAAATGGAAAATGAGCTGCGTAAGGAAGGGGCGCGGCCACCAGCCGCCAGGGAAGACGGAGCAGGTTGTTCGCAACAGAGTGGCCAGGCTCGTGAGGAGGACCCCGCTGGCCTGGGGTGCGGGGCCACGGGCAAGGACCACGTGGGGAAGGTGGGAGGCAGGTGGGGGGACAGGAAGAAGCAGAAGCCGGGCTCTGACCCACAAGACCCAGCTTATTCATCAGGTGGCTTGTGGGGAGTGACCTCACCCACAGGAACCTCGGTTTTCCCATCCATAACCGGGGCTAGCACCTTCCACCTCAGAGGGCCCAGGAGAGGATGTGGATGAAGTCATGAGTGTGGAGGTACCCTGCAAACTGCAAAGGACTCCACTGGCCAACCCTGCATCCTGGCCGAGGCCCTCCCCCAAAAGGTATTTCATAATGGAGAGGGGAAAATCCAAAATAACATCTCCCACTCCTCATGCCTCCCCCACACACCCCCGTGCAAGCAGTTCAAAGAAACGAAGATGGGGAGAAGATAAATAATTAGAGAACCCCAGCAGTCTCCCTGCAGAGGTTTCCAAGTAATTATTCACGTGTAAATTACTCCTCTCCTCTTAATCCTATCTCCAGATCCTTTAGACAAGGTACATTCATTTATTTACATCTCTAACTATCCTGCTTTGGTAAACATTCCAACAAGCTTGGATGGCCCATTAAAGAAAAAAAAAATTGAAGAAATGAGGCAGGCAGGAGAGAGAGAGAGAGAAATTAACTCTTGGTCATTACTGGCACCTACAGAATTAAACTTCCAGGGTAATTAACAAGGAATCAAAGCCAAGGCAAACCTCAGCCCAGCCAGAAGGGAGCCGGTCCAGGCACGGTGGAACCACAGGAGGCCTTTCTCCACATGGCCCACAACTCCCACCAGCGACAGGCGTTGAGGGGAGACTATTAGAAGGTTCTGGAACCTTCCAGTACTCTCCCCTCAACTCCTCTGCCCTAGGCTGCTCTTTCACTTTCAAGAAGAACCCTCCTTATCTGGTGAAATCACTCTTGATGCTCCCCTCTCGCTCACAGACCCCCAAGCAAGGCCTGGCCATTTCTGGGCCTGATACATCCTGGGTGCTCAGTCACCCTCTGCGGAATGAATGAATCCATGTACTATTCATTCCAGTGCCTGAAAGCCTCTCAAATTTGTCAAACTCCACAGTCACCCCCTTAAGTTAAGGCCACCACCATGTTTTGCCTAGACTGGGGCCTCTGACTACTCTGCCTCCAGTCTCTGCTTCTCTCTCCTTCTACACAGAATTATCTTCTCAAAAGGCAAACTGAAAAAGCAAGCAAGGTAACACTTCAGCTCTGACCCCTGAGGAGAAAGTCATGGTTAAGACAGTGACCCCTGGAGACAGTCTGGGTTTGAAGTCTGGGTCAGCAACAGACCACCTGTGTGGCCTTGGAAAAACGACTTAACATCTCTGAACCTTAGCTTCCTCGTCTATGAAACAAAAATAATAATAGCATTTACCCCTTACAGTGTCTGTTGCATGCACTGTGAGTTCATGGAGAAACGCCTAGCACTTAATAAACATTAGCTATTGGCAGCAGCACGTCGATAACTGCCACGATCACCGTCTCGTTTCACATGCCTTCACTGCCTTGCCACCGTCCTTGAGTCAGAAGTCAGGCGTTCAGCATGGCTCGGGAAGCCAGGGCTCCGCCTGCCTCCCAGCCTCAATTCTCACCACTTCCCCACCCTCCCTGGTCCAGCCACAAAAGCCCTTGCAATTTCCCAAATGCTCTATTTGCTCTCCACCTCAGCTCTTTGCACAGGCTGCTCTCTGCCTCCCAGGAATGACACCCCAGACCCCAGGCATGCACAGACAGCAAACCCAGAGAGGCATCACAAAGGAATTTGTCTCTCAGACGTTACCCCAGTTTGAGTAGCAAGTGTGTATAAGGCTCAGAGTTGACCTCACAGCCTTCCCAAGTCCATGTGTCTTCCAAAAACAGCTTTCTTGCCCTGGCCGGTTTAGCACAGTGGTTAGAGGATAGGCCCAAGGACCAAAGGGTTTTGGGTCCAATTCTGGTCAAGGGCATGTACCTGAGTTGTGGGTTCGATCCCTGGCCCTGATCAGGGTCATGCAGAAGGCAACTAATCAATGTTTCTCTCTCACATCAATGTTTCTCTCTCTCTTTTCCTCCCTCCTTCCCTTCCACTCTCTCTAAAATTCAGTGAAAAAATATCCTTGGGTGAAGATTAACAAAAAAGAAAGAAAAGGAAAAAAGAGCTTTCTTTTGCTCTGAAATGTCCAACATCCTTTGAAAAGAGAAGGTAGAGAAGACTCTGCCCAGTTTCAAGATGAAGAAACTATGGTCCACAGAAGGCTTGTGACTTGCCCAAGGTCACCATCTAGTAGCAGCGGGAACAGAATCTTAAGTCTTCCAGGACAGCACAATGGTGGAAAGAATACCCACTTGGGGGTGGACCTGAGTCCACATCCCCAGTCAAGACCTTGAGAAAATGTTCACGTCCCTACACCCCCTGTTTCTTCATCTGCACAGTAGAGGTAGGAATGACCTTCTTGCAAGGTGGTTAGGGAAGATGACTTGAGACACCTACTGTGAGGGAAAGTGCCTGGCCACTGCCTGTCCTTGGAAATGAAGAGCAAAGCGGCAGGAGGGAGAGGGAGGCTTCACAGAGGCAGATGAGAAAGGATCTGAAAGGCCGTAGAGAGCAGAAGGCAGCCTCTGCCTCACCCCTGGGCTCAGAGCCCTTCACAGCCTACACTCGCAAAGGCCAAGGGCAAACGGTGTCCTCAGCAGAGAGGCACAGGTCAGTTAAGACAGGGCGTGGAGGCAAGGTTGGGGCGCCTAGGACCAGGAGGCAGGGAAAGGGACTTGGAGAGGGTAGGGTCCTAAAATACACAACAATGATTATAGCATCGTCACCACAACAATCCACCCAGAAATAGCAACTCTATTTATTCAACATTTTCCTCTGAGTGTTCTCTAAGAGATTTTTTTTTCTATTTCACTGAAAGAACAAATGATCCCACAATGCCATTAGTCATGTTAGGAGAAAGCAATTCAAGCTTTCTTCACTTTCCAACCAGAACATGGACTTCTCAAGAACAAAATACAGATCCAGAGCCTGGCCCAGGGTGGCCTCAAAAGATATGGTGAGTGGTTGGGAAAATTAATGAAGAGCTAACACTAAGCTCAAAAGGAAAAGTACCCAGATAGCCCTTACATTCATATTTTCCTAATATGAATACTATTATATCTTATTTTCCAAATGAGAAACTATGCTATTATATGAGTAGAGAAACTGTTTTGACTTCAACTAACCTGAATTAACTCCTGCTTCCTCCAATTACTTCTCTGAGCCTCAGTTTCCTTCATCTGTTAAATACACATTACTTTGTATTTAGAATCTTTGTTGGGAGGAGTCAAGATAATGTATATAAAGTGTATTCCACATGGTTTTCACTTCATACATGAAACCTTGTCTTTCAGACCATAAAGCAAGTCCAACAAAATTCAGAAGCATAGCGTACATGCTACATTCTCCAACCGCAAAGCAATGCAGTTGGAGATAAGTAACAAAAAGATAACAAAAGGAACCTTGTGGTTTGGGAAATGTATGAGCATACTTTTAAATAAGCCAAAGACCAAAGTGGAAATTAGAACATACATAGAACTGAATGTTAATGAAAATATAACATATCAAAATGTATCAAATACAGCTAAATCAACACTTGAGGAGGAATAGTAGCCTTAAATGGTTAGATTAGAAAAGAAGAAATATTGAAATACCACCAGCTAAATAGCCAATTTAAGAAATTAGAAAATAACCACAGAATAAGCCTAAGGAGAGTAGACATAACAAAGAAACAAAAATGAGAGCAAAAATTAGTAAAATAGAAAGTGAAAAATCAGTAAAATAGAAAGGTAGAGAACTACAGTCAAAAGTTGGTTCTCTATGAAGTCTAAGAAAATTGATAAACTTTTGGTGAGAAAGATCAAGAAGAAAATGACAGAGGCTCAAATAAATAATATTAGGAATACTATTAATGACTTCATGCCAATAATTTTTTTTTTATCTTCTTTTTTATCTTCACTCGAGGACATGTTTATTGATTTGAGAGAGAGGAAAGAAGAGAGAGAGAAACATCAATCTGTTGCCTCCTGTATGCGCCCTGACTAAGGATCAAACCCGCAACCTAGGTATGTGCCCTGACCAGAAATCAAACCTGCAACCTTTTGGTATACAGGATGATGTGCCAACCAACTCAGCCACCCAGCCAGGTCAATGCCAATAAATTTTAAAACTTAGATAAAATAGAAAGATTCTTAAAAAAGTATAATCAACCAAAATTGACTTAAAAAAGGCTTTTCCTTTAACTATTAAAGAAATTAAATCTATAATTTAAAGCCATCCCATAAAGAACTCACAGGCTCAATGGTACAAAAGCAAGTTCTAATTAAATGTCAAGAAGAGGTAATAACAGATAATTCAAACTCTTGCAGAGAATTGAAAGAGGAGAGGGACCTCCCCACTCATATAATGAGGGAAGTACAGCTTTGATATCAAAATGAGGCAAATATAGTATAAAGAAGAAAAATCAATAGCCATTAAAAATCACTAGCCTTATGCACCTAGATGCCAAGTCCCCAAACAAAATTTTAGCAAATCAAATCCAGAAATTATAAAGAAAGATAACACACATGACCAAATTTGGTCTATCCAAGAAATGCCATTGAATTAAATTAGATATTTATTTTTGCTATGATTCATTGAAACATATAAAGTGAGATAAATCACAAGAGATGTGCATAGACATACAAAACACTCTTTAAAAATTAAACACTAATAAGTGCTTTAACAAAAAACCTTAGAAACTAGAAATAAAAAGAAATTTCTTCAATTTTAATAAAAAAAGGATATTTACAAAAATCCAAAATAAATATCATACTTACTGGTAAATGATTAAAATAATTTCCTTTATAGTCAGCAAAAAAAGCTGCTTTCCTGGTTTAAATGTGTTTGTTGTTGTTGTTTTTGGGAGTCCTACCTCATGCAATTAGATAATACAAATAGAGAATACAATGTATAAAATTATCTTTATTCTTAAATTATATGATTGTCTACAGAAAATACCAATAAAAACTACAAATTATAAGAATATGAACATTAGTAAAATAGTTATTGATAAAGAAAACTCAATTACATTTTTATAACCCAACAACCATCACTTAAAGTTGCAATTTTAGAAATGTGATTTATTATGGTAACAAAAATCATTCTAATACAAAATTTGCAAGGCCTTTATGGAAAAAGTCCTATAACTTCCTAAATGACACTTACAAAGATTTCAGTGGAAGGAATGGGACTGCATTCATGGATAGGAAGTTTCAATATACAGATGTCAACAGTACCAAATCAATCTGGAGATTTAATATGATTGAAATAAACATAGCAGCAGGGTTGTACAGAGCTTGAGCATCTCACTGGAAACGCATGAGCAAGAGCAAAGGGCCAATAGTAATTCAGTCCATTCTGAAGAGTAACAAATAATAAAAAAATAAAACTTGTGTTTCCAAATATCAGAACTTGATATAAAATTATACAAATTAAGACAGGGTACTGTCCATATGCGGAGAGACATATATGCCAATTGGAAGAGAACTGAGCCCAGAAACAGACCTATGCCTTTACGGATACCTAAGATAGAAAGGAGCTTCATGACAGATCAGTTGATAAAGACAGACTACTCAGTGAATAGCTGTGGAACAATCAGCTATTCATATGGAAGAAATAATGAAAACTCTTATTCCTACTTCACCCACACAAAAATCAGTTTCAGGTATTTTGGTCATTGAAATGAAAAGCAAAACTTTAAAAATCTTTGAAAAGAATATATTGATGACTTCAGGGCAGGGAAGGATTTCTTAAGTAAGACACACCAATAAATAAATAAATAAACTAACAGAAAAATGAGCAAAGGATATTAATAGACTTCTCAAGAAAGGAGAAAACTTGAATGGCAAAAAAAAATTAAAGGCAGTCAACCAGATCAGAAATCAAGAAAATTCCAATTAAAACCACAGTGTGCTATCATTTTCAGCTACCAGAATGGCAAAAATGGAAAAGTCTGACAATACCCAGCATTGCCAAGGGTCTGAAGCAACAGGAACCCTTTTGTACTTTCCAGAGGAGTTTTTTGTGCAATCATTTTGGAACACAATTTGCCATTTTCTGGTACCTTTGAGGATACACACACCCTATGACCCAGCACAGATAGATGTATGCCCTAAATTAAGAACTCACACGTGTGAGCCAGAAACATGCCTAACAATGCCCATAAAAGCAGTGTTTAAAATACTCAAACATCAGAAACAACCCAAATGTCTATCCACAGGATAATCGATACGTATTGAACTTGTGATATACTCATATAATGAAATACTATACAGCAGTAAAATGAACTACAAATAAACATATCCTCATGACTGAACACCACAAACAGGAGGAGTCAACCTTTCGTTATGTCTTGACTCACATAGAGAAGCATAATACTTCTACTGTCTACACAACACACCAGCATTAAGCTGAACCTGGGGTGATCCACCCAGAGTCGCTTGGTGACCAGTTCCCTTAAGATTTCTTAGCACTCCTGAACTATATACTATGCTAGCATTTATATAAAGCTCAAAAACATGCAAAATTGCGCAATCTATTATTTAGCAACACCTAAATATGTGCAAAACTGTGAGGGGCGGGGGAAGCACTGGAATTATAAACAAATTTATCTCTGGAAGAGAAGGAAGATGTGATGAGAAAGGGCCATGCAATGTATTCAGCCACGTGTTGGAAATATTTCATTGCAACTGTGGGATACAAAGCTATATGTGTCATATGGACTTAACTATTTAAAGAAGCATAGAAAAAAAGAAAGACTGAAAGACAAAGTATTGAAGTGTTAACCATGGTTATCTTTGAATGGAAGATTTTTTTTTTAATTCATTTTTTTTTTTTGGTAGTTTCTAATTTTCTACAATGAACATGTATTTCTTATATAATGAAGGAAAGAAAGAAAAAATACTTTGTTTAACAAGACAAACCCCTTAATTGTGACGATAAATACCAGGCAGTTAAAAGGAGAAGGAAGAGGGGAGGGGGGAAAACCACTAGGTACAAAAATAACTTTCCCTGGTTTGATCTTCAAGCCACAAGCTACAATCTCAGGAACTCTTTCTCCCCTGAGCTTTTCAGGATCCTACGCAACAAAATGAGGCAAAATGTGCCTGTTGGATTATATTGTTCCCTAGTCAGGTAGAAAAGAGAAACTTTTTGTGCATTTAAGGGAAAAGCCCACTGGTCCTCTGCGGACCTTATTTTTAGATTTACTGTAACTTGGTCTCCCGAAAGGCTCCGCAGCCAAGTGAACTCGGAAAGTATGTTTTTCATTCTCTAAGCGTCATTTGTTTCTCTGCTTTCTGTGGAGGTGAGTGCAGTCAGTGCCGTTTTACTGAAGGCAGGGACTTCCCTTCAGATTAGCATGTTCCCTGGCATTCATCTGATTTGGCCCCAGCCACTCACTGGCCTCAGCAGTTGCTAAATTATTTCCTGGGAGGAGATTGGGAACTTGGGGCAGTGAGAGAATAATAAAAGCAATAATGGTCAGCTGGGAGTATGGTCTCCCTGATGTAGATGTCAAAACTGAGACGCCAAGACGTGAAGGGGGAATCAGGTGTGGAACTAAGTGCCACCAGCTGTGACCAGCTTTGCCTCGTGTCTTGCCCAGACATCCCCAGATCCTGTCTTTTAGCCGTTTGGTAAGGTCCCACCTACCTAGATGCCAAGAGCCAGTTCTAGGGTTCCACCCAGGAGCCCTAAAAAGTCTTTTCCTGGGCAATATAAAGAGAAGAGGAAGAGAGGCGATGGGAGAAAGGAGAGACAGGAGAAAAATCATCTTCATAGTAACAGCTAGTACATTTTCAGAGCTTGCCACAGGCCAGACATTATCCCAGACCATTCACCCTATATTATCTCATTTAGTCCACACGATACAATGAAGTCAGTGATGGGGTGGGGGGGTTGCTATTTTTCAGAGAATGAAACAGCTTCAAAGTGGTTAAGCGATTTGCCCACCATTACGTGCTATTAAGGGCTGGAACTAGGACCTGATCCTAATCATCTAGTTCCAGAGCTTGAGTCTTAGCTGAGATTCCTCCTATCACCCTCCTCAAGTACCCATCACAGGACCCTGAGGAATTTCTTCCTCTAAAACAGAAAATAAACTCGATGTGGCTCACCTGCCCCAAACATTCAAGGGCTCCCTACTTCCTACACTTGTTTATCAGAAATCCATGTCTACCTCTACAATCTCTCCCCAGTATGACCTCCACCCACCTATCCAAGTCCCAAGTTTGTGCAGAATACCTGATCCCCACCCCCCACCCCCCACCCCAGCCTAGAAGCCATCTCTGGTTTTAACAGCCAGGCTGCTCCTCCCCTGGCTCGTCTCCAGGAATGCATTCTTTTCAGCCCAGTAAATCGAAGTCTACCTCCTCCAAGAAGACTTCTGTGATTTCATTAAATTCACTAATCTCATTCATTCAGTCAACAAATTTTATTAAGCACCATCATGTAACACTTGAGTCTGAGAAGCACTTGTCCAAAGATGAGCAACCAGAAGCAGGGATTGGCTTCCTCAGTTATAAACACACAGCCCCGAGCAAACTCATCAGGACTGAAAATTGAGGGTCCCTCCTGGAACTCCAGTCCCACTGCCAAACTCAAGCCAACCTGAAGAACCTCAAGACCAAACCAGCTCAGGGAATAGGGCCTCCCCATTTTACTGGCCCCCAAGTAAGGGCTCCTACCTTTGCCAAGGATGCCTTTTCCTTCTGGGTGCAGTTACATCCCAACTCAAAAGTCCCTTCCTCTGGTAACCCTTCAGAAGCAATTCCCAGACAAAGTAAATTGCTCCCTGCTCGGTGCTCCCAGGGTACGGAGTATCTATAGACTTTCATTATGGCCAGCACTTCATGGTGGTGTGTGAATTAGTTTAGAAACATCTTCCGTTGATACGTGCCATCCATCAGGGTAGCCACCAGCCACCTGTGGCTACTGAGCACTACCAATGGGCTAATACAAACTGAGATAGGTTGTGAGTGTAAAATTCACACTGGAGCTTCAAAATAATGTAGTACAAATAAAAGAATGTAAAATACCTCATTAATAATTTTCATGTTGATTACATGCTGACAGGTCAGAACTTTGCATAGATTGCAGTAAGTAGACACATTGTCTCATTTCACCTGTTTCCGTTTTCTGTTGTGACTACCAGACAAGTTCGGTTGCATGTGTGGCTCACACTGGAGCTCCGTGGGGCAGAACTCCACTGTGGCCGTGGCAGGCCTCACTCACCGTGGGACCCCAAGCCAACCTCCTCTCTTGCACATACAGCTGCCTCTTGAACAACGCAGGCTTGCACTGCGCGGATCCACTTCAACTGGGATTTTCTTTCTGTAAGTACAGTCAGCCCTCCCGGTCCCTGGGTTTCGCATCTGCAGATTGAACAAACCGCGAACTGAAAGCCGTATTTTCACATTCCCAGCTGCAGATTCCCAACCGAGGATGGAAAATGCTGTTTTCAACCCGCAGTTGGTTGAAGGGCCGGACTCTAGTTAAGTTGTGGGGAAGTCCGATGTTATAGGGGGATTTGCAACTGCATGGGGGGTCGGCACCCCTCACCCCGACATTGTTCAAGAGCCCCCTGTAGTAGACACTCAAGAAATGAGCCTAGAAAAGTAAAAGAATTCACAAACACCTCAAGGTACTTGTGATCTTGTCGATGTTCTCACACGTAGATGCATTGCTATCAACATCTGGGACTGATTGAGTACAGGAGGACGCCTTTGGGGGTCTGAAGTCGGTTCTGATGCGGACCCCCAGCAACCAGAGAAGTTCGTGCAGTTCAGTCTCCTTGACTCCAGTCTTTGCTGCCATGCCCACCCCGCTCTTTGGGCAGCTGAATGAGAACGTAAAGAGGGGCCGGTTGCAGCGATGATTCGCGCTGGATGGAGGAGGGTGAGAAATCCTCCACCCCCAGCCCCAGCCCCTCCATTGTCTGGCTTAGATTTTCTAGAAAGCTTCAGAGTGTGCGGACATTGTGTTCCCAAGATTTATAGCTCACTTTATAATGTTTTGGGTGAGGCCAGAAACTTTACAAGCACGATTGTTTTCCTTGTCTTTAAACTAAATAGGATTTCACTCAAAGGAAGAATTCCAGAAGGGGGGGGGGGGGCTGCTAAGAGTAAGTGAGAAGGCGCCTGCGTCGTTCCTCCTCGTACCCGGGCTGTGTATCTCGGTCCACGTCCCGGGAACAGGGAGGAAAGTTCTCTTAAGAGTTGGAAGTTTATCTTACACCAGCCTTGCAAGTATCAAAAAATTCAACAGCCCACCACATGTCTGATTCCATAGTTGTCATTGACGCTGTTACCGCCCATCCTCATTATTTCTTATTTATGAATTCGCCAAGTAGCTAAAATTTATTTGTAACCCGAACATCAACACTCGTGGCAATTTTGAGGTCATTCACAGACATGCGCAGAGGAGCAAAAATTTGCGTCCCCAGACACACACTGTTATGGAATAAATTGTGCCAACTCAAAATCATAAGTCCTAACCCCCAGTCTCCAGTACTCCAGAATGTGACTCTGGAGACTGGACCTTTAAAGGGGTGCTTAAGTTAAAACAAGGCCATGTGAGTGGGCGCTGAGCTGACTGGTGTGCTCACAGGAAGAGGAGATTAGGACAGGGAGACGGGAGGAAAGACCAATGTGAAGACAGGGAGAAGGTGAGGTGACCATCTACCGCCAAGGACAGGGGCGTCAGGAGAAACCAGACCTGCTGCCACCCTGATCTCAGACTTCCAGCCTCCAGAACTGTGAGGACATTCGTTTCTGTTGTTTAAGCCCCCAGTCTGTGGTGCTTTGTTACTGCAGTTTGAGCAAATAATTGCACACGTTCCCAGCTGAGGCTGAGCAAGGCCACGCTCTGCCTTCTTCATCACTCCTGCTCTAGACCAGCATCCTTTTCCCTGTGGGTTTCGCGTCACTTTCACACGTTTGTGCTTTTCTGTTGGTGATTTCACTGCTTCAATGACCCCCAAGCACAGGGCTGAAGTGCTACTATTCCTAAGCACAAGTAGGCCTTATAGAGAAAATATGTGTTAGGATAGCTTCATTCAGGCCTGAGTTACAGCGCTACAATATTCAATGCGCTGAGTTCAATGGTAATGAGTCAACAATATATATTAAATAAGGGGTCTCTGAACAGAAGCACACATACAACAATGTGTTGATCAGCTGATGAAAATGTGATGAGAGGGTCACAGGAACCTTACCCCATATTTTCCTTGGGAATAATATTAATTCAGTTTTCACTTTATAGATAACCACTGCAGCAAATGAAAATCGGCTGGATCCAGCAATTCCACTTCTGGGTATGTACCTGCAGGAAACAGAATCACTATCTCAGAAGGATACCTGCACCCCATGTTTATTGCAGCATTGTTGACAATAGGCAAGACATGAAACAACCTGAGTGTCCATCGACAAGTGACTAGATAAAGAAAATACGGTGTGTGTACACACACAGACACGGTGGAATACTGTAGCCATCAAAAAGAAGGAAATCTTGCCATTTGCAACAACATTGATGGACTTTGAAGGCATTATGCTAATTGAAATAAGTCAGAAAAAGGCAAATACCAGATGATCTAACTTCTATGTGGAATCTAAAAAAGCTGAACTCATAGAAACAGAGAACAGACTGCTGGTCGCAGAGGTAGGAAGTGGGGGTGGGGAAAATGGGTGAAGGTAGTCAAAAGATACAAACTTTCAGACGTACAATGTAATGTACAACAGGATAGCTATAGTTCAACATTACTGCACTGCATATTTGAAAGTTGTTAAGAGGGTAAATCTTAAACGTTCTCATTACAAGAAAAAAAAAATTGTAACAATGCATGCTGATGGATGTTAACCAAACTTATTGTGGTGGTCAGTTCCCAATATATACATATACCAAATCATTGTGTTGTTCACCTTAAACTAATACAATGTCACATATCAAGTATATCTCAATAATAATAAAAAATACTTTAAAAATTGACTGTAAGTGTTATTTTTGTTGTTTTGTTTTGGTTTTATGCCCCAACTGGGAATTGAACCAGTGACCTTCCAGTGCACAGGACGATGCTCAGCCAACTGAGGCACACCCACCAGGGCTATAAATGTTTTTAAGAAGAGTAATGAGTTCTTCTCTTTTGATAAATTGATCTTTTCATGTGTCACCCCCCTGGCTTGCCCCTCTCTCTCTTCTGAATGGCCTCAGAGCATATAACCTGGTGAAGCTCAGCAGACATGCTCAGGGAAGACAAGAGAAGGGAGAGCGATCACGCCTCACAGCTCGTCAGCAGGAAAGCACCTGATTTGTCTCATATTGTTCAGAGGAAGGGTTACGCTGGCCGGGCACAGGCATCAGCATGTGGGCTAAGGAATAGAGATTAGAAATTAAACTCTTAATTGGACAGACAGGTTCCAAACCGTCTGTTAATAAAAATAAAAATTTAAACAGCGCACCCTTTACCAGTTTACTGGCACATGGAATCCAGCACATAAGATATCCAGACAATCATAAATGAAATTGGCAACTTTATTAGCTCCCTGGCATGAAAGGCACTTGCCTCAGAAGAAGGAAACCTTTGACCTTACTTCCTGAGTCACTCATCTGGCGCCTCTCCTGCCCCATGGAAAGGTCAGGGGTTGTGGAGACAGACAGACATACGTTAAAATCCTGTCTGCCCCACTCACTGGCTGTGCAAACTTTAGCCTCAGTTTCCTCATCTGTAAACTAGGGCTAATAGTACCTATTTCGTGGGTTATTGGAAGGCTTGAGGGAAATTAAGTGCTTACTGCAATCCCTGGCATACACTGGGTCATCCAGGAAGGTTCTTCGATGTCTCTTTTCTTTTGGCAGTGCGTGTTTATTTGTGAATATCATCTCTTAGCAACCCTTTCTCCTGAGGGACGAAAGGACCCTGTGTCAACCTTTCAGTCCTTTAGCAAAGTTATTGTGCACCTGCTACTTACCAAGCTCTGTGTGATATGAGAGAAACAGAAATGTAAAGCTCCCATAACCTTATTTTGAAGAAATCCTCTCTAGTGTTAGTAGAAACATATCCCTATCTTAAATAATAATATCTTAGTATCTTTTATATCCCTAATGCAACAAATAGAGTAATAAGAGACTTAAGGAATCAGATCTATGGCTCTAAAAATTCTGCAGAAGATACTATTTATATGTTGGTGGGGGTAGGGAGAGCTGAGAAGGCTTCCTGGAGAAAGTGATGGTCGATCTAGGCCTTTGCCTAGATTCAGAGAAATACAGGTGGGGTGATGGGAGAAACAGTGAGTAGCTTGGTTTCACAGGAGCATATATCTGAGCCCTGAGGGCCTGAGTGAAAAATCACGTAGTGAAAATACTCTGGGTTACATTTTTTCAACAGCTCCTCGCCTCCCATACAAAAGCCGGTCTTGCTTCTTTCCTCCTTTTTACTTTAATGAAATTGGACACATTTTTACATTATTTTCTAAATTATGTAAATATTGAATGTTCTATGAGCAAATTTAGAAAATTCAATTAAAGAAAAAGAAAATAAAAATCACCCACATGCTTATTCCTTAGAGATAACTATTATTAACATTCTGGTGAATTCCTTTCTAGAATATCATGTAAGTGTGTGTGTGTGTGTGTGTGTGTGTGTGTGTGTGAGATACTGAACATGATATTTATAAACTAGGATCACAGTGTGCATGTTTTAGACCTGACTTTTTATCACTTGGCTAACATGTTGCAGACATGTTTTTGATGTCAATAAATATGGAGCACTATTATTATCTTTATAGATTTTAAAGAGAGAGAAACATCGATGTGAGATAGAAATATCCATCAGTTGCCTCTCGCATATGCCCTGATTGAGGATTGAGCCCAAAACCCAGGCGTGTGCCCTGGCCGGGAATCGAACCCACAAACTTTTGGTGCACAGGACGATGCTCCAACCAACCGATCCACCCAGCCGGGGCTCAATTATTATCTTTAACAACTATATAGTATTCCACTGAATGTACTTACCATAATTTATTTAATATTTTCTTTCCTGAAGAACTCATTATGTACCTGTATGTTTTTAAGATTATTCTAGCCCAGCCAGTGTGGCTCAGTGGTTGAGCATCAACCCATGGACCAAGAGGTCGCTGGTTCGATTCCCAGTCAGGGCACATGCCTGGGTTGTGGGCCAAATCCCCAGTGGGGGGCATGCAGGAGGCAGCCTATTGATGTTCTCCCTCATCAATGTCTCTATCTCTCTCCCTCTTCCTTCTTCTCTCTGTCTAAAATCAATAAAGAAAAATTATTTTTAAAAAAAGATGTGCAAAGTTGAAAGAAAAACAAAATCACTCCTATTTTTACCACTGTTAACATTTTGATGGGTATCCCGCCAACCTTTTTCTATACATACTTAGTAAACTATTTTTACACAGCTAGATCATAGTAGAAATATAATCTTACACTCTGCTTATTTTAATCACAATGCAAGCATTTTCCATTTATAAACTCTTCATAAACATTTTTTATGGGTGCATAATACTCCACTGAGCAGCTACGTAATCATTTACATAATGCTTCCCCTATGTGTGAACATTTAGGCTGTTTTATGTTTTTCTCTGTTATACATAAAGTTTCGATCTAGATGCATAAACCCAGCTCTGCGCTTTAGATTATTTCCTTATGAGAGATTCCCAGAAGTGGAATGACTAGCTCTAAGGCAATGAACATTTTTCAGGCCTGTGATACATATTGCCAAATTGCTTTCCCAAAAGGGTTGTGCCATTTCACACTCCCACTAACAGTGTTGCTCATTCCGTTTTTAATAGCACCATGTGACTTCAATGGCCAATAGAAAGCTTTACATAAACTATCATGCATCTAACCAGTGAATTATACAGCCCATGAACTTGGTTATGAGGCCTGCATAAAACATGGAAAAACAGTTATGCTGCAAAGTCAAGCAAAAAACAGAATTGACTGTAATTGCATTGCATTAAAAAAAATAATAATAAGTCTGTATAATGATGAGGACTGGAAAAATAAAACAGGAAATATTGACATGTAAGGATAAGTGTGGCAAGGTGATGACTTCAAGATTTATCACTGCCCCTCCGGATTTAATTATTTTCATTCCCTGTGTTAAGTTCACCTTAGGTTGCTATAGCACCATTTAATATTTCAAAAACTTTAAATACAGGCAAAATATTCAGGGTACAAAACTGCACTGTACAGGATTTCTCCAAAGTTGGTCCTGCAGAATTCTAACATTTTCAAGGCCGGCCCAAGCGTTTTCGCGGCTCGAGGATCATGGTGGTCTTTTCTGAATTCCCAGAAATAATTAAGTCAATGAATGGAATTTTCTCAAATGTAAATTCTCCCATGATTTTTTTTTCCTGAAACCTCTGGCAACTGTCACCACTCCTCTGCTAGCAGACGACAAGAATGAAGACTTTACAAATAGTCACAGAAACCACTGAAACAGCCAGTCACATTCGATGGGTCCTGCCCTGTGGTCGGACCATTTTACCCAACAGGGAAGAGAGTCTTTTTCTGTGGGCAAAACTGTTCCAAGCCTTGTGCTAGAGTGCATGTCAATAGGTTACGATGACCCCCCAGGAGCACGGATGTCAGTTGCCCGAAACTCACCATCTTAAGAGACTTGAGCGAAGCTAAGTTCTGACCCCTCGCACAGGATGACACACCCGGGGCCGAGGGGGTCTGATCCCCAAAGCTCACTGGAGAAGAAGCAAGCCTGTGCCAGCTCCCCGCTCCCCGGTGTCTGCATGGACACTCTTCCTGCCTCCAGCCTCTCCCTCATCAGTCCGCACTGACTTTAAATATAGCCACTTAAAAATCTCTCTACTTCAAGTGTGTTCCAGGGACCAACAGCATCAGCACAACCCTGGAACTTGTGAGACATGCAGAAAACCAGGCTCCACCCCAGATATACAGAGTCAGAATCCACACTTCAACAAGATGCCCGGGTGATTCACATAGGAGTTTGAGAAGTCCCGGGCTAAACCACAAGTGTCATTCTTCTGTCCAGACACTTTCAGTGGCTCCCTGTGGCCTGAAGGAAACCATCCACACTCCCGCAACTTCATCCCAGTCTACCTGCCCAGCCTCTTCTCCGTGAACGCCCACGTGGTCAGCATTCTCAGGCCCAGCAAAGCACAGCCATGTATGCACGGCTCCCCCTGCAAGAATGCCTTTCCACAAACAGGGAAATCACACTCAGCCTTCAAAACCAGCCCCAGACCTCCTCCAGGAAGCCTTCTGGGACTTCTCCCCACACACATGCCCTCACGGCTCCTTGCTCTGATCTCCGCAGCCCTCAGATGTTACGCAGCCTGTGTACACACACATGTGTAGACCTGACTAGGCAGCGACTTTCTGTGGGTACCTCAGGAGGTATGTAAGCCATGTGTGCTCAATGAAAATGAATGAACAGACGAAGAGGGTGGCTTCTGACTCTGCCACGCCATCACTGATGTGATTTTCCTCTTTGAAAAGTGTCCTATCGCACGGGGACATTGTGAAAATCAAGTAAGTTTGATGCGTGGAAAAGCGTCAAACACAAAGATCTGGGGGGGTTGGATGCATCCCAACACTACTGAGGGGCCACCCCTGGATCTGCCTGGTGTTGGCCCCGTGATCAGGACCTGAGGAGACGTTGATACATACAGAGTCCAAGGGCCCACCCGCAGAGATTGGGTTCTGGAGGAATTCTGCATTTCAGCAAGCTTTCCAGATGGTTTCGGCATGAAGTCCAATCTGAAAACTCCTGGCCTGTGAGACCCACCTGCACACTTCTGGGCCCAGGGCCTAGACCAGCGTGAGGTAAGAGCACTCCGGTGGGAAATGGAAGGAGGCCCTCGTTCTCAAGGTTGTGCAAGTGCAGGGTCGGCGGCCTAGGAGGGAGGGCCTCCCTAATTTAGCCTGTGGCCCCAGGTGCCTCTCTCGCCAGACCTTAGCGCTAGTCTGGCCTTGACCACCCCCAGCAAATCAGTCCGGGTCCACTGTGCAATCTCACCCACACTCAGCGCCTGCCTTGCGGCCCACCATCCCAGCCCTCATGAAAACCCAGCCGAGCCTGCCCTGTGGGGAGCTTCGGGCCCTCGGCCACAGGCAGGCCCAGGTGAGTTGAGGACAAGGTGTCCTCACAGCCTAGGAATTCCAGGCCCAACCACTGCAGCCCCATGAACGGCCTGTTTTCCCTTAAGTGGGGAAAAGGCAGACTGATTCCAACCTCATGCCTCACAAAGTCTGACCACCTCGGGCACCAGGGTCCTTTGAAGAACCTAAGGCTTGGCACCCAAGCGAGGAACACTTCCTGGGTTTTCAGACCCCGAACGCCAGCCCTCAGGATTCCTGGTGGTCAGCAATCCATCAGGCTTGTGGGGACTGTCCCTGGGCTGCCTGGGCATAAGGGCAGGTGAAGGCCCACTTTACTGGCTGCTCACCGCCCTCCTACGACCCAGAGGGCACAAAATTTGCTCCCTGACCTTGTTTTTCGTGTTTTGTTGTTGTTTTTTTCATTTTTCATGGGTTGGCCATGGATGTGTGCCTACTGAGTGTGTCAAGCTCTATGGAAGACACATCACATATATATATTTTTTTATCACCTTTATAACCCTGCAACATAGGTACAGTAAGTCCTCATGTAAGTTCGTCGATAAGTTCTGCGACTGTAGGCAAAACAACGAATCAGGAAACCGATTTTACCATACGCTAATTGATACACACCGGGTCCAGTGCCTAAAGCGTCTCATCCACGTGACAAGGAAAAGATGTTGTCAGAGGTCCTGCTGTGCTGTTATCACTGTTTCCCAGGTGGACAGACAGAGCCTCAGAGAGCAGAGGGAACTTGTCCCAAGTCACACATCAAGCCCATGGCAGAGCTGGGATTTAAACCCAAAAGCTCTCCCGCCTCTCTGAACTTTCACATTCATCCCCCTACTTTCCATTTCCAAGGCCCTGCCTCTATGTTCCTGGGGCATCTATAGACAACAGGAATCAGTGGCCTGGGGCTCTGGCAGTCTCCCCTGAGGATATTTCTTGGAATTTAAGTCTGAATTATCTTGAGATTGTGGGTTTGTGTGTGTGTGAGTGTGTGTGCGTGCATGCACGTGCGAACTAGTGCACTGGGACCTGCTTGGCAGTCTCTGGACATCTCAAAATAATGTGTTTACATGTGTACAATAAAATGCCTGTGATTGCAAAGAAGGGCAATGTGTAATTCTCAATTATCAGAATATGAAAAAGCAAATTTGTGATATGATGATATAGGCTTCCTTATGAATGCATTAAATAATAAGATCTAATGATGAGTCTAATTTCCCAGCAATACTGCGCATAATAATATCTGAGAAATTGGCATCAACTATCACTCGATATGAAAATAGCAATAGCAATGTGACGTAGGCTGCCTTGGGTACAGTGCAGAGTTTCACCTCCTGACATTGCCTTAAAGCTTCTTCATTGACAGTGCTTACATATAAAATTTCATGGGATCTCCAGGATTTCCCAGAAAAAGGGTCATATGACCCTCTTCTTGAAAAGGTAAAAAACAAAGTTTCTCATTCAAGGTCACAGCTAGTGAAAGAATGAACCAATAAATCTGCAGGCCTTTCCTGCCCTTTCCAGTACCCCAGGTACCTTATCAGCCCAGAGATAGAAGAGATGAGTGTGTCTGGATAGGGGAAAGAGAATGTGTGTGTAAGTAGTGCTACGTGATGTATTCTGACTCTCTCGCAATTTTGTAGAGGTTGCCAGAGTTACCCAAGCAATCAATCCTACATCATGGGTACACCAAGAAATACCAACTTCTAAAAACAAACCCAACTGGAATGAATCACAAAACAATCCGAGGCATGGCAACAGAAGACAGGAATCCCCAAACTCAGTGGGCTGGTCGGCCTGGGTGCTGGGGATCAGAGAGGTGAGCGTGAATGCACGTGGTGGAACCGTTCAGATAGCAAAGAAGGGGGTCTGGAATGTCTATGACTCATGGAAAATGGGGAGCCATTGGAGGTTTTGTAGGAGAGGAGAAACCCATTGAGCATTGTGCTTCCAGGTCACAAAGCTCAGCTTAGGACAACCAACACTTCCTGGCTTTGCTCCTGTGCTGGTTGGGGAACATAAGGGAAAGAAAGAAGTCAGAGGTCCTATATCCAAAGAGCACGAATCCCTACCATGTGACCCATATCATGACAGAAAGGAGCCCCAGGGAGACTTCCTGGGGGAGATGAGCCATGAATGAAAGGCTAGATGACAAAGGGAAGTGAGCCAGATCTAGTCATAGCAATGGGAACAGCTTTGAAGGGGAGAGACAACAAAGGTGGGTAGGTTAGACATGCAGGACACCTCCCATGGGAACGCCAGCACCACTCTGCATATTTCTTCTTCACTTTGCTCTGTGCCCCAGGAGGCTGACCTTCATGGACTACTTCAGTGATAACCTTGACTTTCCTTATGGTTGGGTTCAGCCTATGGGAGGCACTGGCAGAAGACGGGAGGAGACAGGGAGAGAGGTTGGTATACTGATCCCCTATCTCCCACCCCTTGACCCTTCAGGTCTTGGGGAATATATAAGATGCCCACCAATACTAGTCTTAAGGTACTGCCCTAATGTTTTTTGGTGTCCCCAAATCCCACCCACCCCTTTATAAAAGTAGCTTTATCCAACACTCCCAAATGTACTATTAGTGTCCAGCAAAGACCATGACTGATATAGTAGGCATGAAGGAGACTTTCCATTGTCCACATACAGTGTGACAGTAGCCTAAACTAAGGAAGAAGCAGAGATGTTACCCTGTAAATCTGCAGCACTCTACAGTTAGCAAGGTCCTTTCCCAGGTATAGAATTATTCGCAATTCACAAGCATCAGGCAAGTCAGAGCTACCAATTCCTTCTCATAGATGTGGCAGCAGAGGCCCAAGAGTACGTGAAGACGTGACCAAGGGGTGTGGTCGGTCAGTGAGAGAGGCGGCCCGGGCCTGCAGCCTGATTTTTTCATTGCTAATCCAGTCCCTTTCTACCAATGCAAATTAAGGTAGGCCAGGAATAGAAAAAGAAATTCAGAGTCCTTATACACACACACACACACACACACACACACACACACACACATTCAACAAGAATTAGTGATTCATTCAACAAACATTTACTTGAGCTCTGACTAGGTTTTCAGACTTGCGTTAGAAACTGCCAGATAAAAATGATTAGATATGGGGAGGAGAATGAGTCAGAGCAGAAGGGGTGGCTGGCGGTGGAAGGTGGTGGACAAAGAGCAGTGGTACTGGGGTTAAGTGACCTGGCTCCCAATCCAAGTCTGTATGTTGTGCCTCTGAGATTGTCCATCGACTGAACTTGAAATGTTTGGAAGGGCACTGCTTCTGGGTTTAGCCAAAATAGTCCATTTTAGATGCACCTGTGGAGTTGAAATCCCTTCAGCAGCTCCGGACATCCTAGCATGACACCCAAGACCCTTCATCCCCTGGCCCTTGCTTCTCACTCCAGGCTGACTGCTGGAGGTTCTGTGCCTCCTGTCCTCCCTGCTGCCCTAACAGTAGGCGCTATCTATTGTTCCCCATAAGCTGTACTTCTCTCTTACCTACAAGACTTGTACCAGCTGTTCCCTATGCCTGAAAGGCTCTTCCCCACTCCTCACTCCACTTTCTTCACCTGGAAAATGCTTCCTCAACCTTCAAGACTCAAGTTAGGCTAGTTACTGTATCCTCAGTGTAACTAGCAATAACAGTCACTGAGATAGCCTCCAATTTTTTGGTATTAATGATTCAGTTGATTAATAACAATAATAAAATAACTATATGGTGAGTATATTCTGTCTCCATGGGATAATAGCAGAAATATCAAACAATCCTTTTGGAGAACAGGAACTTGGACTTGGTTGAAGAGTAAATGAATGGATGGTTGGATGGATGGATGGATGGATGGATGGATGGATGGATGGATGGATGGATGGATGGATGATGGATGGATGGATGGATGGATAAATTGGTGGATGGATGATTGGATGGATGGATGGATGCATGGTTGGATGGATGGACCGAGGATGGTGAGTGAGAGTAGATGAATGGGTGGGTGAGTGGCTTCATGAATGGATAGTTGGATGGATGGAATGACTTGCATGAACTTGATTAAAAGGAATTTGGGAACCCAGTCTCAAGGCAGTGAGAAAGAGCAGAATTCTCATTGGTGAGATTGGACTGTGAAGCTTGCTATGAAAACATCAGGAATCTCACCAGCAATTGTAGGATATGCTTGCGGACGAGTAACCATTAGCACAAAGCCCTCAGTGAACCCCAGTCTGCTGTTTCAGGTGAATCCCTGAGGATGACGCCAGCTGTGAATGTCTGCTGACTGACTGACTGACTGACCGACAGGACTGGACAGAAGCCCATCGAGCTTAGTTCAAGATATAAAAATGTGACCTTTAGGCTTATGGAAGCTGACCAAAATGTCTCTGTGACTCCGGTGAACACAGTGAAGAAACAGGTGGGAGAAGAGGAAGAGATGCACGAACCGCTGTTAAACAAAGCAGAAGTCCCTCTCCTGGTGTCCGAGCTTCATTCTGCACACACGGCGGCAGCTCCTGGACCTGCCTGCCTCCCCCTCATCCAGTAGCCGCCTCCCCTACCTTGCACTGCTCTTTCCTTAGAAGCCCGGGGTTAGTCCCCTGGTCACGGTCCTCCTTGGCCCCTCCCACATAGAGCGGCCTGTCAAATCGGGGCCTCCAGAGCTTCCGGAGGGCTGGAGAGCCTCCCTGATGACCCACAAATGCTGCTGGGCCCAGGAAAAGCCCTGCTGGCACGTTCCCATCAGGGTGTGGCTGGCCTTTCTTTGGAGCCAAAGATAAAAAATGCAGCAGGAGTCTGCTTTGTATGATGGCCTGCGCTGAAAGGGGATTTTTTTTTTTTTAAGTACAAGACTTTTTTTTTTTCCAAAGTGAAAAGGAGAGAGAATTCAGAGCTAGCACAGGAAAACAGTGAGCTTTCACTGACCAAGGCTTTTCACGAGCTTTCAGTTTGACCTCCACAAGATCGTTCTAGGAGGTGCTCTCCTTTAGCTGCACAACAGTTTGCAAAAGTCCTGAGGCCCTCGTCAGACCCAAGAACAGTCCCGTGAGGATCTCGGGCATAGAGCGGGTGCAGGTCCTAGTTCATTGCAACGTCACTGCACGTAAGGACAGGACTAGGGTATCATCCCCATTTTGCCAAGGCTTGGGAACCTCCAGAGAAGTGAAATCAGTTGGCCTCAGGTCTCACAGCCTGTGGAGGTGAATTTCGAAACCAGGTCCTCCATTTACTCTCAGGCCCATTACTCCCTGTGTTCTTCCCGCTGTAGCTCACATGGCCACACGAGAAAAACAGTTACTAACACACACTGAGCTCTTACTATGAGCAAGCGCTCTGGTAAACACTTTACATACGTGAACTCATTTCATCTCCCACATAGCACTCAGGTATTTACTGCAGTTATCTCCTTTACAGATAAAGAAACCAAGACGCAGAGAGTTCAGGCCCTTACCTGACGTCACAGAGTAGGTGGGGCTGCCATTTCAAGGATGTCCTCTCGCCAGCAGTAAATGTCCATGTTCCCCAGGACTTTGTCCTAAGCCCTCTTATTTGCACTCCCGAGGTCCCATGGCCATCTTCTCACGAGTAAGTCCCATGTCCTTGTCTTCAGCCCATCTTTCTCTCCTGAGCAATAATCCTTTCTGTCTAACCACCATTTGGATAGTTCCTATGAGTGCCATGTTCACAAATTAATGTATCATGTCCCCCAAGTCCTGTTCTCCATAGGCCACCTCTCTCAAAGAACTGGACCAGCAGCCACCTCTTTGTTCAAGCCAGAAATGACTGTCATCTTTGAATCTCTCAGATCCTTCTTCCCCCATAACCCACTGGTAGCTTCTCCTAGTTCACTCCTTCTTCTCAGTCTCTGCCCCAATCAGGCCTTCATCACTTGACCACACACGGGGGTGTTGTCCCAAATGGCCTCCCTGCCTTCAGTCTGTCCTCACCCGCTCTGTGCCATGACTGATACTCCGAAACACAACGCTGATCCTGGAACGGTCCCCAACAGCTTCCAAAAGGACAGTTATCCAAACCTCTCATCTGGCTTTCAAGGTATGCTAACCCTTCCTGGATTCAAAGAATTTAAGTTCTTTGGCCAATAGTCAAGAAGAGACAGACATTAGACCAGAGTCTGAATACAAGAGGATGATATCCTTCTTAGAAAGAGGGGCCCCGCTGTCCGGGGAGACATTACTGACTTCCTATGCACAGTAGAGTCCTGGGGACCACCTTCTCTATGGAAGTTACAGCTCCCACGAAACCCACACATTCAGATAATGGAGCTTCCAGCCTCATTCCCCACCACCCCTGGTCCCTCTGCTCACACCAGAGGGACTCTGCGTTGTTCCCTATTTGCATCATACCCTTTACTGTCGCACTTTGTTGCATGCTGTTCCTCTGGTTCAGGATATCCTTCCTCTCTTCCCTTTCTGGGACTCTCAGTTATGCTTCAAAATTCAGCCTTTCCTTCCTTCCTTTGGGATGTCCTCTCCAGCTCACACAAGCAGACGGAGCTCCCCCTCTGGATTCCGATAACACTTGCTACCACCCTGCACTGTGGCACTGGGCACCCTTCCTCATTTACCTCCTGCATCTCCCACAGGACTGACTTACCTTTGCAGCCATGCCCACAACCATGCCCTACCCTGGCACATAGTAGATGGTAGGTGCTCAGTAATGCTTGCTGAATGAATATTTCTGGATAAAGAAAGGCAAAATTATTTCACTACAGAAAACCAATGTTGATCAAGTAGAGGGTTCTTGGGGACCTTTTATCCTGATCTTTGAAAATATTGGCCAAGTTTCCCTAACTAAATCAATTATTCCTGGAGTGTGGCAAGTTCATGAAAGTCCTATTGGAATCTGTAAAACGTGGGCTGGAGCGTGACACACAAGTCGTGCTATACGTAACTCTTCAGTTCTCTGACCTCCAGGTGCAAGTTCTTACAGCTTCCGGGAGACCATGTGCCTACAGCTTCAATTTGACATTTTTAAAAGTTGTCCTTTATTTATTTATTTTTTAATCTTGACTTGATAAGTTTATAGCTGATTATTTTTTTAATATGTTTTAATTGATTTTTTTAGAAAGAGAGGAAGGAAGAGATAGAAATATCAATGTGGGCCCTGGCTGGTTTGGCTCAGCAGTTAGAGCATCGGCCCACGGACCAGAGAGTCCCGGGTTCGGTTCCAGCTAAGGGCACATACCTCGGTTGCAGTTTGTCCCCGCCCTGGTTGGGGTCGTGTGGGTGGCAACCACTCCATGTGTCTCTCTCACATCGATGTTTCTCTCTCTCTCCCTCCGGCTCTATCTGAACATAAATGCGAAAATGTCCTTGGGTGTGGATTTAAAAAAAAAAGAAAGAAATATCGATGTGAAAGAGACATCAATCGGCTGCCTCCTGCTCACCCCCTACTGGGGATCGAGCCTGCAACCTGGGCGTGTGCCCTGACCGGGAATCGAACCGGGACCTCTCAGTCCATGGGAGGACACTCAATCCACTGAGCCATACTGGCCAGGCAAGAGCTGTCCTTCATCATCAGAACAAAGCCACTGTAATGATACATTACACACAATGAACAATAAAAATAATCATAATAAAAATAAGTGGAAGTCTTAGATTTTTCTGGTTGCTATCAAATACCATTCAGGTCATACAGTGGGAAAGATGCAAGTTTCTTCAATCAGCAGCTTGGTTGGTGACCTGTTTTTTGTTTCTTCGTGTTTTTATTCTACCCTGTTTTTCCTATTTCAACAACATTAAGATATCTAATCTATAATTGGATCTACAATTTTCTGCTTGCCTGACCTTGCAAAAAGCCTCATTGAAACTATTGATACTTGAAAGGAAACAATCAGACAATGCAAACACTATTTCCCTGGAGTCTCTTCAGGCTATTCCTGCATGATACACAGAAAGCCTCCTAACTCACTGTGAGTTCCTCATCTAAACGCATCGGTACCTGTCATTTCCTGGTGTAGGAGACAGCGACACGCAAAACACTCCTATTACTTTGCTAACAGTTTTATTTGGGGGCTACTTTTCATTTCCATGTTCCTTCCAGTTTTATCTCATAACCTCTCAGAGTTTACCACTGAAGGAAAAAGAAAGTGACTATTGATGAGCTGGTCCACTTTTGTTTATTGTCCCATATGGCCTTTAACTCATCCTTTTCCAATTCCCCTTGACTGCGAGGAAGCTCAGTTCTCAGTTTTGTGCGTTATTGCAACAGATATTCTTATGCTACGTATCTGGATCAACTAACTTCCCCATTACATTATTATGTTTTATGGCTCATGATCTGTCTTCCTTATTTTGATGGTTTTATTTAGGCAGCCTCAAATCTCTTTTGGGAAAAAAAAAAAGCAGAGCATAATAATGTAGTGAGAGAGAGAAGATACCAGTACCCAACCCTTTTCTTAAATGTAATCACATTTGCCTTCTAAAGTTAATAGAGGAATCAAAATTAATTGCCAGTTGATAGCACCTGAAACCTGACAAAGGGCTGTGAGAGCAGAATCGATGCTTTACTCACATCTGAAGTCTGATCTCCTACAAATACTCTCTCATCCCAACTTTACAGCGCTTAGCACAGTGCCTGACATAGAGCAGGAATTTCTTAAGTATTTGTTGAATAAATGAAGGCATGAACAAACATCAGCCTTCCAGGTCTTGTCAAAGAAACCTCAGATAATAGAAGATTTGGAACAATAAAAGCTTATAAAAAAAAATGATGATGAAGAAGATGATGATTAGTACCTTCTGTGTATGGAAGGCTTACCAGCATTGTGCAAAACAGCGTATCAGTAATTGACGAAGCCTGTATTATTATACCCATTTCACTGATTAGGAAGCTGAGGCTCAGAGCAACTAAGCACAGCTAGGAAGTGTTGGAATTTGGACTCTGGTCTGTCTGCTGCTACACTTCATGTTCTTCATCACCATGCTGTACTTCCTCAAATATTTGTGAATATTTGATACTACCTCTGTAATTTGGTCATGTGTATTCAGGACATGAGACTTGTGAAAGGAAAATTAAATATGACTTTTATTTTTCACCTTGCTGATTCCTTAGCTTCCTCCATCTGGAACTGAAAAATAGGAGGAGGAGGGAATAATATAGAAGGGAGAATATATATGTGCATGATTTATGATCATTTTAAATCTATATGTATATAATGAATATAGACGCTGCATAAAGCACCGAATTCGTCATTCAGTCATAAATCCCTCTCCTTTTCAAGTGTACCAAGCGTATTTTCACATCTGTCACGTGATTGGACTCTAAAAGCCTGCAAGGTGGGTTCTGATATTTCTGCCTTCCAGATGAGGAAAACCAGCGCAAGGGGATCAAATGAGCCCGCGTCACTGGCGATGGCGCCTGGACGCCGTCCAGCAAACCTGGCTCCAGAGCGCATGCGCCAACCGTGACCTTCCGCCCTCAGCCAGAGGCCATCGGAACTCGTGGGATGGCGTTTTCACCGTGAGACGTATTTATGCATATTCCAAATGTGTTAATTATACGCACACTTGGGGTGCAGTAGAGGGTTAGGTTTACAGAGGTCAGGGATATTTCAGAATAGAGGTGAGTCCGAAGCAGCAGGGCCTTGCACGCTGGCAGAGGGCTGCACGCTGAGCTTGGGAGGAGCCAGGGAAGGAAAGTCCTACACCTAAATAGCAGCCGTGGGTTCAAGCCACAGGACTGGTGTGGTGTGCGTGTGTTTTGTTTGTTTTTAGTCTATGCAATATTAACCTTTTAACTAAAATTTTCAGTCAATTAAAACAGTGTTTTTAGTATAGCTGAGCCCGCTCTATCTCATTCGTATTTTTTACCTTAAGCAATTGAGTTTGGGATGTGACATGTACAAAGGCCCGCTTCTATCCTTCCCAGCCTCCTGGGTCTCTTTCAAAAACACCTCAAGTGTCCCCACTCCTCTTAAGCACCACCCTTGAACATCCCTGAAAAGAGTGAAAGGGAGGGAACCAAAAGGATTCAGCTTCCCGTCACACCTCAGGGGGTCCCCGTGGGGGTTTAGGCCATTCAAGGCTCTGGTCCTTTTCTTGCACGTTCTCCAAACAGCCTGCTGCTCCGTGCCCCGGGGCTGTTCCCTCTGCCCTGAAAGCCTTTCTTTCCTCCTCAGCCTGCAATTTGCCCTTTCAAAAGTCAGCTCAGCTCACATGGGATTCCTCCCCCAAACTAGAACACCCCAACACTAGAGCCCATGTCCCCCGTGCCCTCACAGCACTTAGCACAATTCAGCTGAAACCACTGCTTCCCCTTTGCCCTGAGCTGCGCATTTTTCAGGTCTGAGATTTACCCTTGTATTACCTTATTGCCTTTTGTATCCCAAATGCCTGGCAAGGGGCCTCGCACAAGCCCAGGCTGGCAACATCAGAAGTTTGCAGAGTAAATCAACGTGGCACACACTTCATTTCTTGCAAGATTATACGTATCTGAAGCCTCTACTTATAGGAATTAATGTTTGTAATGGGTACGTTAATTTGCATACCCATTTACATATAGGACTTCCAATTATATTACCTCTCCTGATCCTCAGAGCAGCCCTAAGATCTGGGTGTTATCTGATCACTCTCAGATGAGGAAATTAAGGCTCAGAGAGCAGTGATGGCCCAGAGTCACAGTGTGAGAAGTGGCGGCCGGGATCCTGGTCTTCCGGCCCTTGAGGGGCATTCGCAAGACTGCGGATGTACGACCGCTCACGGACCGCTCACGTGCTGCCACGCACCTCACGAGTCCGGTCTAGATAACATGTACAACTTCTCGGAACAGCCAAGCCCTCCAGCTGCTATTTCTAATGTGCTGTCACCAGTACGTTCCATTCCTGGACTGTGTTCATCTCTTCATAAACTGGGACCATCTGGGGACCTGCTCTCCTTCCGCTCAAAACAAGTCTTGGGAGATCCAAGTTCAGAAAAGCTCCCCACACACCTCCAGGCATGGGGCCCCCACTCAGATCTCAAGCTGCCACCCAAGAGAAGTGGTTTATCCACGTGACCCATGTGTTCCTGGAATTGTCTTTGCTGGCATTAAAACCCTAATGTTGCCCGGCCAGTGTGGCTCAGTGGATTGAGCGTCAACCCATGAAATGAGAGGTCCCTGTTTGATTCCCGGACAGGGCACATGCCTGGGTTGTCCGCCCAAGCCCCTGTGGGGGGCGTGCAGGAGGCAGCTAATTTATGTTCTCTCTCATCAATGTCTCTATCTCTCTCCCTCTCCCTTCCTCTCTCTGTAAAATCAACAAAGAAAAACGATTTTAGAAAAAAATTAAAAATCAGTAAGAACATATAAAATCCTAATGTCATGCACTAGGAACTTTGGTATCTAGCGGGGCCCTGCTGGCAGTTACGGAGCAAGATTCTTCTGTAACAAGAAGGGCTAGCCCAGAGAAGCTCAGTTCTATCTGATGGGTTTGCTTAAAGCAGTCCCTACGGGCTCCCACTCCCAAGTGTGAGGTCCCAGCGTGTGCGCTGAGGAGGGGCCCTGGACCCTCAGTGAGTTGCGGCCTTGGGGGACAGGGGGATAAAGACACAGAGCTGCCAGGCCATGAGCTGGATGATGCACGAGGGAAGAAAGAAGTGTCTAGATTTCACAATGGCTGTGTCTAATATCACTTTCATTTTCACACTGGAGACAGGACTTGGTGACTCTTACTCATGCTGCATCACTGAAGGCAGAGAGGCATCGTGTCCTTTAGAAACCCTGACAGGCCCGCACAGTTGTGCTCCTGGGGGCTTATGGGAGGAGGTCACGCTGGCTCTGGAACATCACCCAGGAAGCCGTTCCCTGGACCATGCTGTGGGTGCACCCCCATTTCTCTCAGCAGCCAGTTCCAAACTTCCACCCCCTCCTCAAACCCCAAACTGGCTCATCAGCCACTGCAGAGAAGTCTTCGGGTCCTGCCTCTCCTCCTCCACCAGAGCCTGCCACCTCCCCATCCCTCTCCTCAGGGGCGCCACACTGTCCGTGCTCTTCTCTGCCTGCAGTATCTTCAATACATTCCTTTCCACCAGCACTTCCTCCCACATTCAAAGGTGCTCGCCTCTCTCACACTACAAAATAAATATACACATGTAGAAACCTTCACTGCAACCCCCCTCCAGCTATTACCTTAGCTCTCACTAGCGTTGGCTCAACTCTCTTCCTCTCCAGTCCTGCACAGCCCACAGGCTGGCATCAGGACCGTTCTGCTACTGAAACAGCTCTTACCAAGGTCTCCAGGATCTTTTGTCAGCCAAACCCAGTTGTTAGTAAGAATAACCATCCCCGTCCCTGCTCAGAGCCATTGCTCATTCCATCATCATGTCTAACGCTTCATCCCCAACCCCCAAATGCTCCCGGAGGTCCCTGGCCACAGCAGGTCCCTGGGCATGGCCGGAAGATGTTCTCTATAGACAGACCTACCCGTAGGGTCTTGGAGGGTCTGAGACACAGTGACCTGAAAGTGTAGCAGGTTTGCGTGAACACGTCCTGGAGCATCAGCCTCCATTTACCCTAATAGAGAAAGGCTCTAAATTTGGTGCCGAGACCCCATCAACCTCTGCACTTCCCATTTTCCAAGATTCCAGAAATGACCTGGTTGCCCTTAAGTAGATACAATCCTTCTTTAGATATGTTAAATTCGGGATACCCTTGCTCAGGTCACCTGTTCTATCTCCTTTTGATTTGCATATCTCTGGTCCCATCTCTGCTGGGCTAGTTGATTGTTCACCGACAGAGATCCTGTGACCGGCATGAGATCATCCATCTGGAGTTAGTGACCTTTCCACCTACTAACTCTCTAACTGCTCCTTCCTCACCCCTGCCCAAGCCCCCTCCTCCGTTCTCAGAGGCCCCCTGAACTCCCTCCCCTCCTGCAAGCCCCCAGCCCCATCAGATAGACAGAACGGGTCTCCCACTGGGCTCCTCCCTGGACTATAAACTTACAATACACCAGTATTGATTATTCTTGACATCCTATTAGGGCCATTTTGGGCTTATTGTCATATTTATTTTCATTTAAAACAGAGTGTTAAAAAGCAATCTACAACTGCCTGATACCTACACAAACATGGGAAACCATTATGTCAATAACTTGGTAAATGTTCCACTCGCTGGCTTCCAGCTGCCATGGGGAGAGATCCTGCCATTCGCCAGATGCTCAGATGCTGCCTGGAGAACAGATCTATACGGTGCCTTATGTCCTGGGAGGGAGAGGGAGGGCTACAGTAAATAAACCACTTTAGGGCTGCTGAACATTTCATATCTATTTTTTTCAAAAATAAAAAAAGAAAGGCATCATGCAGTGGGAAAAGTATGGACAAAGCTTGGATTCATCTTGGACAAACTGGACTCTAATCCTGACAGTACCACTCACTAGCTCTGTGTACTCTCTGGGACTCAGTTTCCTTACCTGTACAATGGGTACACATAATAGCAAGCCTGCCTGCCTCCCTGGGAACTGTTGGGATAATAGGTGGTGAGCTGTAAACTATTTCTCAAATGGGCAGCAGAGCTGTTTTTGCTGGTAGCATTGATGTTTTGTGCTGAAAAGAAAAACTGGGCCCTGGCCGGTTTGGCTCAGTGGTTAGAGCGTCGTCCCGCGGACCAGAAATCAGAGAAAAACTGGAACAGCGAACCAAGGACCTTTATCTTGACCCAACTGGGTCACTCTGAGCACAAGATGCCTGCATTACTTCACAGGATTCCGTGGGAGACAGTGATACACGAAATGGCAAATAGCTTCCAAAAGCCAAGAGGCTGGGACAAGAGTTGAGGGAACTCAATGGCCAAACACAATAACTGTTTATGCAGGAGCAAATTGAGACTATGGAGTCCCACTTCCTCTCCCATGGTGACATCCAGCACAGGAAGGTCCGCTGGCCAGGAAAGAGAACTTCAGTGTCTACCCACAACACGAACCGCTGACCATCCCCTACCCATTTCCATCTTCCTGGTCTGGCAACAGAAGAGGCCTGCAGTCTAGATGACCTTGCGCTGGTCACTTAGGTTCTCTGTCCTCTCTCCTCGGAGCCTTGCTTCATGGTTACTGTGTGAGCATCAAGTGAGGTCATGTATTTGAAAGATGTTCATAAACATTTAAGTGTTTATTTACCAAGCCGTAGGCATGCTAATGATCAGCGTTATTTACAGTCAGTGTGTGAGGTTATACGAAGGAAACCCAACGACAGTCCCTTTCCCAGACCAACTAGGCAGAAGCAAAGTTCTCTTTAAAAGAACCTGGCTTCTGATGTCTCCTTGTCATTGACAGAGCAGCAGGGGTGGGGGCCGAGATTAGGGTCCAGAGCACAGTAGTTTGGGGATGTCAATCCTGACTGTGTCACTAGTGGCGACAATTTACATAATCTTAGGTAATTATTTAATCTTTCTGAGTCTCTGGTTTTTCCTCTGTAAAATGAGAATTATAATAGCACTTACCTCACAGGGTTGTTATGTTGATTATTTGAGATAATGCACTTAAAACAATTCACACAATGCTCGGCTGCACGGGTTAACAATGCCAGTTTCAGTAAGTAGGTGGGCTGGAGAAAGGAAGACGAGGGAGTGGACTGTATTAACTGTCAATGATATTTTGCTCCATACCATGGGTCATTTTCACCTAATATATAAAAAGGATGCATGTTGGCAAGAACTGGACCATCACATGAAAGAGAATTATCTTGCTAGTTATGGTGGACATGGGGAAGTGACTGCTTTTCCTTTATCTCCTGTCATAATGTTGTTTGCACCAAGGATACCGTTTTGTTATATGTATAAAATTTAAATGCCCTGCCCTGGCCGGTTTGGCTCAGTGGTTAGAGCGTTGGCCCACAGACCAGAGTCCCGGGTTCGGTTCCCGCTAAGGGCACGTGCCTCGGTTGCAGTTTGTCCCTGCCCCGGTTGGGGTCATGTGGGTGGCAGCCACTCAATGTGTCTTTCTCACATTGATATTTCTCACTCTCTCTTCCTCCCTCTCTCCCTCCCGCTCTATCTGAAAATAAATGCAACAAATAAAAATAATAATAAATAAATAAATTTAAATGCCCTGAAGAGTAGCAGCCCCGGACTTTGAGAATGCCCTCAAGACCAGGAGTTTTAGGCAGGTGGAAACAGCAAACGACAACTTGCCACGAGAAAGGTCAGAAAGGTGTTAAACAGATGCATCCTTGTTGCATTTGAAATAAAATCCAGGCCCAGCCGGTGTGCCTCAGTGGATTGAGCATCGTCCCATGGACCGAGAGGTCCTGGTTCAATTCCCAGTCAGGGCACATGTCCAGGTTGTGGGCCCAATCCCCAGTGGGGAGCATGCAGGAGGCGGCCAATCGATGTTCTCTCTCATTGATGTTTCTATCTCTCTCCCTCTCCCTTCCTTTCTCTCTAAAATCAATAAAGAAAAATAAAATAAAATCCAGGCTCCTTCCTGGGGCCTTCCTTGAATATAGAAGGTACTCAAGGTAGGATTCCACTCTGGCCTTTCTCCCCTCAGTTTCCTCTCCTATGGCCTCATGAAATAACTGTCATTCTGACTCCCACTCCTCCCTGACCCCCCTTCACCTGGGCCAGGTAGTAGCATGCTCCAAATTCAGATCTCTTACCAAGGTTATCTCCTTCCAGGGACCAGCCCTAATCCTTCTATCTCATTATCCTTTTTTCTTCATAACATGTTGACACTATCTAACATTATCTCATGTTTACATGTTTATTAGGTGCCTTTCTCTAGACTATAAACATCAGCAGATCAAGAACTTTATGTGTCCCTTGGCCACCAGATCTCCAGCAGGGGAACTCTGACAGGCCCTCAGTAAGTATTTGCTGAAGAAACAAAAGGAATACGTGCCAATTGCTAATGCTGAGGGGATGGGGGATGAGTGCCCCACCTCCCAGCTGACAGTTAGGCACAGTACCTGGGCATAAGTTCAGGCATTTTAGCAAAGAGCAGATGGCAGCCAAAGCCAAGTGGTAGGTAGCAATTGGCACAAAAGGCTCCTGCCATCACAGAAACCTGTAAGTGTGGTCTCAGCACTACCAGCCTTGTATATCTTAGGGCAGCAATCTGCTGGTTAGACACGGCCACTTAGATCTGCTATCTGGGCTTTGGTGCAGCCGTGAGTATAAAGCCAAAATTCCATGTCCTTCCTGTATTTAAAAAAAGAAGAAGAAGAAGAAGAAGACAAAATGTAACTCAAGGGCAACAAATTCTTGGGAAACAGCACAGCTTACTTTGACTCAACTCACATTTACTGGGCCAGGATGAGCAAGATTCAGAGTGTACATCTTATAAGGTGCATATGACTAGAATAACTAACAAAGCAGAATGAGGAGAGTACTGACCTAGCACTTCGCTACCCACAGAGGAGGGGTTCAGAAGCTCCCTGGACAGTGAAGGCCAGTGTCCCGTTTCCGCAGAGGTGAGGGTGCAGCCAGTAGAGAAATCCACAACAGAAACAACCCTGGCTCTTCCAGGAGTGGTGGGCTTGATAAATTGCTTCTGGCTGTTTGCAGAAAGCCGGAGAAGATCTTGAACCACTGGGTTCCTCCAGAACAGTGAGTTCTGACCACAGCCTGGGCAGTTCCAGAGGCTGCCTGGAAGGAGGTGAGGCCTCTGCTCACGTCTGGCAGGTGCAGGTGGGGGGCTCTGAGCTCCAGGAGAAGATATTCTAGTGAGTATTTTTAGCAATGGGACTGCTTCTAAAAGGTTATATCTAAGAGCCTGTGTGGAGAAGGAAGGAAGGGAAAGAAAAAAGAAAAGAGAGAGAGAGGGAGGGAGGGAGGAGAAAGAAGGAGGGAAGAAAGAAGGGAGAGGGAGGGAGGAAGAAAGAGGGAGGGAGGGGAAAGAAAAAAAAGGAAGGGAGGGAGAGAGAGGGAGGGGAAAGAAAGAGAAAAAGAAAGAAAGAAAAGGAAGAAAGGAGGGAGGGAAGGAAGGAAGAAGAAAGGAGGGAGGGAGGGGAGGAGAGGGAAGGAAGAAAGAGAAATGTCCCTTCTAGTCTAGTCTATCTATCAGAAGTAATGCTGTTTACACAGCTGGGGTGTACCTCCATGCAGAGGTTTGTGGAAATAAACAGAGCTTTCGGGTCCACACATCTGATTTTAGTCCTGTGTCATCTAACAATTTTCTCTAACAATTTTCTTAAGCAACTCTTTCCAACTCTCTGTGCCTCAGTTTCCTAATCTGCAATTGAGGGACTGTGTGAAAACAGTGTGTTTCAAACTGCAAGATTTGACCCATTCATAGGTAATAAAATCAATAAAGTTGGTTGCAACCTACATTTTTTAAAAAATGAAATAGAAGCCCTGGCTGGGTAGCTCAGTTAGTTAAGAGTGTCATCCCAATAAGCCAAGTTTGCGGGTTCCATCCCTGATCAGGGCACATACAAGAATCAACCAATGAATGCATAAATAAGTGGAACAACAAATCAATGTCTCTCTCTCTCTCTCTCTCTCTCTCTCTCTCTCTCTCTCTCTCTCTCTCTCTCTCTCTCCCTCCCTCCCTCTCTGAAATCAATAAAAAAAATTTAAGTGAAATAGAAGAGTTTAGAATATAAAATATCTGGGTACATTGTAGTTAATAGATAGGCATTGTCTTGCGAAACTTTTATTTAATCTATATAAACACATATGTACTGAAATCAATACAAAATGTACTTCTCAGTGTGGGTTAGTTTTGTTTTGTTTTTTAAGTTCAAAACATAACTATGTTGCGTTTTCAAGGCTAGTAGCAGAGGCAGACCAATCAATAGGTCCACACTACTCCTTGACTAATTGCCAAGTTCCCATTGTTTGCCTGAGGACTGAGCCTGGCTCCAAGTGAACACGTGATCACATATATATACACGTGTGTGTGTGTGTGTGTGTGTGTGTGTGTGTGTGTGTGTGTATTTATATCTATAAAGTGAATCTTTCCAAAGGGAAAGAGAATGAACCCAGACACCTGCACCATGACTCCTCCTCCCCAGATGACAGGACTTTCCTGACTTCTGACACTATACATTAGCTGTGCTTGGTTTTTGAACTCGTATAAATGGAATCAGACAATGAACTCTTAACAGTGACCTAGAAAAGGAAATGCTCAATGCTGCATTTATTGTCCAGCATGATATCAGCCAGAAAGCATTGTGAAAATAATAATATTATGGTTATTGGGTGAAGGCCTGGGATGTGCCAGGTCTGTGTTTGAGTTCACTCTCACCAAGCGCATGTGATGCATGGGGTATGTTATCATCCCATTTCTCAGAAAGGAAACTGAGGCACAGAGAAGCTGTGAGGTGGCATTCCAAGGTCACAGAACCTGGAAATGGCTAAGAGTTGGCATCTTCATCTGTCCGCCTCCAGAGTCCTTTCCATGACACTCTTTTTCCAGGGGCTGAGATACTTTACGACAAAGTCGCTGGGAAATAACAGTTCGTTCCGTCCGTAAGAAACCAGTCCGCAATGTACAAGCAACCAAGTCCTCCCGCCTGGCTTGCACCACACTTGGTGGGACTGAGTTGGTTTACATTTCTAAGGAAGCAATCAAACTACCCTTCATGAAGCCAGCGGGTTCCAGAAGGCCTGAATTAAGCTGAGAGGTCTAATTTGGGGACATTCTTACTACACAAAATTTCTTCCAGAACATTTGGTCCTTTGGGATTTCCCCAAATTGCCAACCATTAGACAGAAAATTCCATCTCCCTCTCCCTGGTTGCTTCATAGTATCCAATGTTTCCCCTGGACCTTACCTATGAGTATAGTTTCTTCTTGGGCTACTTTGGCAACTCCTTACTATCCAGAGAAATGTAGGGGGTTTTGTTTGTTTGTTTAACAAATATAACTACATTTCACCTCACTGGTGAAGCCACATCTAACCCATGACATTGGTTAGTAACTTGTTGATTGTGCTAAAAAAAAAAAAATAGAGGATAAAGGGGTCCATGTATCAATTCTCCTCATATTAAAGATCTTAAGAGTTTTTATATTCACCATCCAGATTACAACATACCTACTACCAGCCAGAGTGCCAAGGAAATTAGTCAGACCTTAAATTAAACTTTAACCTTGTTTCAAATTAAAAATACAACTTGCCACATTAGTTTCATATGTTTCTATTTCCTGGCCTCAAAAACATTAACAGCTCTTAACTAATAGTTGAAATCCTACTTAGCACTCAATAACTGACAACTTCCCTAAACCCCTGGCAAGCCTTACAGAAGGGGTCCTTTTGCTTCCACAATGCTTTGCAAAATTTTAGAGGCATGTTCCTCCATCCCTTACCAGCCCCCCGAGTAAGCCTTCAATATTTGTGATTTCATTGAATTAATTCTAAGTAAGGTTGTAATTGAAGTGTAATATGCACACAGACAGGTGCACAATCACAAGTGTTTTGAGTGTTCACAAAATGAAAGAGAATCTATGCAGCACCCCAGAAGGCCTGCACCGTGACCCCGCCTCCCCAAACCGCGAGACTTCCCTGAACGTTAGCTTCGCTTGGTTTTTGAACTTTGTATAAATGGAATCCCAGTATCAACTCTCTTGGTTTTGCTTATTCTATTAAACATCATTCTTGCGAGACTTAACCATGTCGTTCCGCGTAGCACTGGTTGATTTATTCCCATTTGCGGCACAGCATTCCACTCCAACTGTGCAGCTATTTATTTATCCATCCTGGTGATGGACATTTGGGTTGTTTCTAATTGGGGGCTCTTATAAATAGAGTTGCTATGGACATTCTTGGATATTTCTTTCTATTAAATATTTATGTAGGAGTACAGTTGTTCAGGTTTAGTGAATACCACTGAACAGTTTTTAAGGTGGTTGTAGAAAACCAGCTGATTCTAAAATGTAAAGGGCCAAAAAGCCCTGGACCGTTTGGCTCAGCCCTTAGTGTCAGCCCTTGGACCTAAGCATTGCAGGTTCGATTCCCAGTCAAGGGCACGTACCTGAGTTCCCTGGGTCAGGGTTGTGTGGGAGGCAACCAACTGATCTCTCTCTCTCTCTCTCTCTCTCTCTCTCTCTCTCTCTCTCTCTCTCCCCCCTTCCACTCTATCTAAAAAAATAATGGAAAAATATCCTCGGGTGAGGATTAACAAAAAATAATAATAAATAAATAAATGGCCAAAAAATATTCAAGACAATCTTGAACAAAGCTGGAGGCCTAACGCTACTACATATTATAAAAGTACAGTACTTAAGGCAGTGTGGTTTGGGCACAATAGACCAATGGATTGAAAGAGAGAATTCAGAAACAGATTCATAAATATAGGTTACGTGATTTATGATATAGGTGACAATTGCAATGCAGAGGGGGAAAGAATGATGTTTTCAATAAATGGTGCCAGATCCATTGGATAAACACATGAAAAAAATCACCACACATTAAAATCAATTCCAGATGGATTATAGATGTAAATGTTAAAAGGAAAACAACAGGGCTTTGTTAAAATATATATAGAGATAATATAACATATTACTTAGGGTAGGCAAAAATTTCTTGTAAATAGTACATTAAAAACACTAACCATAAAAGAAAATTTTGATAAATTGGATATTTTAAAAATATAAATATTAAATATTTTAATACTTTAAAAATAAGAACTGTTCCTCAAAAGACATCATTAAGTGATTGAAAACACAGAGCACAGATTGAGAAAAAGATATTTTCAAAAATATATCCAACAAAAGACTTGTAAACAGAATGTATATAGAACTCCTACACATCGATTACAATTTGGCTCAGCGGTTAGAGCGTTGGCCCTCAGACCAAAGAGTCACGGGCTCGATTCTGGTCAAGGGCATATACCCTGGTTGCAGCTGGGTCGCAGGCCCTGGTCGGGGTCATGCAGGAGGCAACCAATCAATGTGTCTCTCTCGTATCAGTGTTTCTCCCTTTCTCTCTCTCTCTCTCTCTCTCCCACTCTATCTGAAGATAAAATGGAAAAATATCCTCGGGTGAGGATTAAAAAGAAGAAGAAGATAAACAACCCAACAGAAAAACTGTGCAGGAGGAGGAGGAGGAGGAGAAACTTGAAAGGGCACTTCACACACACACATACACACACACAGTATATCCAAACGGCCAATAAACATATAAAAAGGTTCATAAGGGAAATGCAAAGTAACACTACCATGGACACCCAAGAGAGTGGCTACAATGAAAAAGTCAGGTAATACCCAGTGTCGGCAAGAACGTGGAGTGACCAAGCCCTCATACACTGCTAGGGTGTTGAATATGGACACATCCACTGAATTTTTTTTTTTTTTTAATTTTATTTTATGTACAAAGAGATAGCATTCTGTGGTAAGGTAGATGTCTTGAATGGCCCATTCATGGAAGTTCACTTAGTCCAACTTAATGAAGCCGATGTCCTTCGCGTACTGGCGGAAACACTGGCGGCACATATTGAGGCCGTATTTGCGGATCAGACCGTGCCGGTTTCAGCAGACGCCGCAAGAACGGGAACCCTGGCCGAACTTTCTCGGATGGCTCCAGTAGAGTTGCTGGTGACCCATCTTGTTCGCTCGGGAGCAACGAGGCAAAAAGGCTGAATTTTTAAAAATAGGATCTGCCCCGTTCAGCCAGTGTGGCTCAGTGGTTGAGCATCAACCTATGCACCAAAAGGTCACCAGTTCGATTCCCAGTCAGGGCACATGCCCAGGTTGTGGGCCCAACCCCCAGTGCGGGGCATGCAGGAGGCAGCCAATAGATGTTCTCTCTTATCAATGTTTCTATCTCTCTCTCCCTCTCCCTTCCTCTCTCTCTAAAAATCAATAAAGAAAGAAAAATAAATAAAAAATAAAAATAGGATCTGCCCCAATTTCTCTCTCTCCCCACCTCCCAAGGGAAAGGACCGCTGTGGGAGGATGGCGGGGGGAAGCCTCTGTGGTTGTTCACATCAAGCTTGCGCACACCCCTATTTATTCATTTTCTTCTTTCTACTCATTCACCCACACATCAAACACTCCTGAGCCATATTTCCCCCTTGGTCCATTTGCTAAAGACTGTGCACACCACTGGGAATAAGACTCACTTCTGACCAGCCTGGCCCCACAAGCTCCTGGAGAAACAAGCTCGTACTATAAACGACATGTTTATCTCATCCAAAGACCTGAACCTTTCTTGCCATTCTTAAATATGTTCGCAAACTGAATTCCTAGGATTCAAGGTTAGGCTCGAAGTCTAGAAATTTAAGTTGCAAAAGTCAGGTTCAAGTTTGTAGAAGTGTCCTCCTTGCCAGGTTGGACCAACATACAGTTCCTCCACAGACGGCCACCTGCCCTGTTTGTCAACATGCTGAAAAACAGTATCTTTTTGATCACTAGTAAAACTAAACTTCTAAAGTGTGTTTGTTGGACCTTTTTATTTCTTCTTTTGTAATTGGCAGTTCACATATTTGGAACAAGTTGCCATTAAAGTTTTCTTATAATTTTGAAAGAATGTCCTTGCTACATACAGTGAAAATATGTTCCCCAATATTTGGTTTTCCCTCTTTAATTTTGTTGTGGGTTTTCTCCCCACAGAGATGAATTCTAAATGTTTGTATAGTAAAGTCTGTCCATCTGTTAAAACTTCTGTAGTTTTGCAAAATTCTTCGGAAAGTTCTTTCCATTTCAAAATTATAAAAATGGTTATACATTTTTTCTATATTTTCTCCTTTGTTATTTCTAAATATTTTTTGTTGTTGTTAATCCTCACCCAAGGATATTTTTTCCATTGATTTTTAGATAGAGTGGAAGGGAGGGAGGGAGAGACAGAAACATCAATTGGTTGCCTCCTGCACAACTCTGACTGGGGCCAGAGATCAAACCTGCAACCCAGGTACATGCCCTTGACCAGGAATCAAACACGAGACCCTTCAGTCTGTGGGCTGACAGGCTAACTGCTAAGCCAAACCAGCCAGGGCTTATTTCTAAGTATTTAAATCACTTAGAGTTTATTTTGCATGGGGTGCAAGGTAGGACTCCCGTAGCGTGTGTGTGTGAATTTCTTTCTGAATGGTAGTCAGCTGACCTAGTACCATATACTGAAGAATGTATATGTCCCCTACTTTCTGTGTGTTTTAGATCAGCAGTTCTCAACCTTCCTAATGCCTCGACCGTTTAATACAGTTCCTCATGTTGTGGCGACCCCCAACCATAAAATTATTTTTGTTCCTACTTCATAACTGTCATTTTGCTACTGTTATGTCTTCAGCGACCTCTGTGAAAGGGTCATTCGACCCCCAAAGTGGTTGTGACCCACAGGTTGAGAACCGCTGTTTTAGATGGTGTAGCTGAAGAATGAGATCTGGTATCAGCAAGATCTCCCTGTCTGTCTAGGCTGTCAGATTGACCTTGAGTGGCCAGAGAGCAGGTATGGACCAGCAGGAGGGTCAGTTGCTGCAACAGTGCAGGAGGAAAGTTGAAGGCCTGAATTACAACAGGCACCTGGCGGTGAGGAGAGAGGACGACATCCCTCGTCTCTCCCCTCTGCTCACTATACTCACCTCACCCAGCTGCCTTGCCCCAGTCTGCAAACCTCATCCTCCATCAAGGTCGGGAATAAAGCCCAGTAGTTACTCTTGAAGAATCCAGAATCCGGTTGCTGCATTTATATCCTGACGTCACCCCTGACATCAGCCTGGTGATCTCAGGTAGGTGTCTTGATATTTCCGGTCCTTGGTGCTTCCACCTGTGAAATGGAGATAATAATCTGTTGTGGAGCATGTCAAGGAGAATTTAAGGAGCTAATTCACATGCGCCTCTTATCCTGGTGCCTGGCACAGACTCATCTCAATGAGTCAATAATGTTATCGGTTGGTTTATAAGGAAGTTTGAACCGCCACTTGTCTCAACAGAACAGAACTTGAGTGCTACCTTTGGGTGGGTGTAGGGGGTCCGAGCCTGAAACAGAGCAGTTAGAGGAGTAGGCAAAAGGGGCAAGGCGATGGGGAAGGATTCCAGGTCACATGGTTGAAGGCACCGGTCTAGAAAACGCTTTATTTAGGGAGCCTCTATTCTTTAAGGTGTACTTATGCAACAAAGCCTAAGAACTAAGGACTACCATTCGTAAAATAAATTAGCATATCAATGAATGATGTGCTGTATTCTCCCCATCCCCTTTTAAACTTTTAAACATAACTGGTTTTTGTTTATGAAAAGCTTTAATCAAAGTGGAGCCGCAGGTGACTTTCTTTCCTTCTCATAGCTTTTGGAGAGAAGGAGGTAAGAGCAACAGCTGACTGACTGCATCGCAGGCACAGTGCTAAGCCCTTTAAAAATCAGCTCATATAATACACTCTCTGTAATAACTTTCAGGTTGTTATCATCCTCGATGCACAGACGAGGGAAGAGAGTCCCCCAGGAATGAGGGAGTGACCTGCATGGCGCCACCATTATTAGGACCAAGATTCAACCTCAGGTCTCTGAGACTCCAGCATCTAAGCTCTAAACCCAACGATGAACACACGGGTGTTGAGTTGGAATTTTGCAGGCGGGGAAGTCCAGGTCGGCAGATGGGAGAAATTACTTTCTGAAGGATTTAGTGCCTTCTACTTATTTGTAAAGTGGTCAAGCCTGGAAGGACTTCAGGAGTCACCTAACCCAGCTTCTTCACTGCACAGATGGAGAGCCTGGAGCCCAGACCCACGAGAGGTGCCCACGCTGACTACGCACTCAGTCCTCCACTGCGCCCTGGGCCTCCTCACCCTGGGCAGTGCTTGCAGTCTCCACGTGGCCTCAAGACCAAAGGCCCTGAAACGGAGAGGAGTCATGCTTGGTGCTGCACGGGGAAAAAGACATTGTCCTGGCCCGAGGACACTTGCAAATCAGCAAGGGAGAGGATTCCGGCCCACAGATAACAAGCACCATGAGGAAAAGGGTGAAAGCACTGTGGGCTCTTTGAAGGGCTCCATCCCTGTGGCCAGAATCAGGGAAGACTCCTTGGAGGAGGTTGCGGGAGAGTTGGGTCTGCAGCAGCAACGGCAGGAAGGATGTTCCAGGTGAAGAGGGCACACCTAGAAGGGATTACTAACCATGAAGGCTAACATGTACTGAGTTGTAACATGCATAAAAATGTTCTGGAGATGGAGGGTGGGGATGGTTGCCCAACAATGTGGATATACTTAACACCACTGAACTGGACGCTTACAAATGGTTTGCAGTGGTAAATTTTATGTTCTGTGTACTTTATCACAATTTAAAATATGTCTACATCCTTTAGTAGATGAATGAATTAATAAACTCTGGTATATCCAGACAATGGAATAGTATTCAGTGCTGAGAGAGAGAGAGTTATCAAAACTTTTAGCATGTAGGCTTGTGGGTTGTTACCCTCAAAAGCCACAGTTACCTCTCAGCTGCTCAGCTGGAATTCAATTCTGATAAGTGAGCTTTGACCTTAATAGAAATGAATTTCATGGACAAAACACTCCCCAGATGACCCACTAACTCAGATGACCCTGCTCCCTGTTCTCCAGCTCTCCTCTTTGCACCCAGCCTCCTCCTACCATCTTTCCAGAACTCTCAAATCCATCTGGACCGTCCAGCACCCGCTTTCTACGCCCTGAGCATGGGTGTCAGAGGCACTGATTCCAATGCGGCGGCTAGCTACTCACCTGGCCGCCACGGGACCAGAGTCAGAGGCCACAGGGAGATGCCCTAAAGCAGTAGGGCAAAGATACCGAAGCTGAGGAGAGATAGAGGGAATGGCTCTCCCAGAACAGAGCTGACCCTGATTTAGGGTTAAGGAATCTAAGGAAGGAATGTGTCCATCAGAAGTGGCCAGAGGCAAGAAGAGAAGGAAAAAGCAGAGTCACTTTTCCATTCATTCATTCATTCAACAAACAGTTACGAACCTTTGCCGTGCGCCAGGCACTGCTCTGGGTATGAGGACGAAGAGTGAACGAAACACAAGGTTCCTGCTCTTGTGTAGCTTGTGTTCCAAGCAGGAGGTCAGACAACAAAAAAGATAACTCAGAAAAATAAATGATACTTCAGTGGGTGACAAGTGATACAGAGAAAATGAAGTTAGCAAGAGGAATGGAGATTTCCAGGTTTGGGAAGGGCAGGTTGCAATATTTTAAAGGCTGGTTATGCCGAGAAGTTGGTATTTGAGCAAAGACTTGAAATGAATCTGCCCTTTGGACGGCTGAGGAAGGGGGTCCTAGGGAGAGGAAATTGCAGCCACAAAAGACCAGAGGTGGGAGGTGTCAGGAGTGTTGAAGGAGCCACAAGAAGGCAGGAGCTGGAAGGGAGTTTGCAAGTGGGGACAAAGAGGTAAGTCAGGAAAGAAACGGGGAGCCAGGCTGTCTAGGGCCTTGTAGGTCACAGGAAAGACAAGGTGAGACAGAGAGGTAGATCCCAGCACTATTCAGGGACGGGGTCCTCCCCAGTGGAGTTCGGGCCTTCCCTTCCCAGTGGCAGAATGGGAGCACCAGGCTGTCAGGGGCTGAATCATTTAAAGGACCCTGACTGACCTCCTGCTTGGATTCCAGGCCCACAAGGTGACCTTCTGGTCATACCCTGGCTTCCCAGGGACAGATCTTCTAGAGGGAGGGAATGCTGGAAACCAGGGAATTGTCCTCCCTGTGACACTTCTGCTTTTCATTGTAAATCCATACATAATACGGTATGCTATGGTAAAAACCAATGTAATGCAATACAATATGAACATCATACCTCAGCGTTGTATAATGTGACTCCAGCCCCCAGAGCTGAAGCAGCCCTGGGTGGGTGGACTAACCCAGTCCCTACATCTGCCAGGCCCCCGGACTAGGCCCCAAGGCCGCAGTGACTTCTTCCACAGCTGTGCCACTATATGAGGTCACTCAGCAGCCAGTCAGCTGCCCATCCCTTGGTACCATTCTGACCTCACCACTCAACTTTTGGTCCAAACCACTGGGCCTCACCCAGCCTCAGTTTACTCAACTATAAAATGGGCATGATGTGTCCAGCTTCCAAGGGTGGCTGTGGGAACCAACTGAGATACAACATCTGACAACCTGCAGGATTGTGGCTTCCTCTCTCTCCCTTCCCTCCCTGAGATAGACCCTCACTCCTCTGTTGGACCACCCCCAGCAGGGCCTGCCCAGCCCCTGAGATAGACCCTCCTCCTCTGTTGGACCACCCCCAGCAGGGCCTGCCCAGCCCCTGAGATAGACCCTCACTCCTCTGTTGGACCACCCCCAGCAGGGCCTGCCCAGCCCCTGAGATAGACCCTCACTCCTCTGTTGGACCACCCCCAGCAGGGCCTGCCCAGCCCCTGAGATAGACCCTCACTCCTCTGTTGGACCACCCCCAGCAGGGCCTGCCCAGCCTCTGAGATAGACCCTCACTCCTCTGTTGGACCACCCCCAGCAGGGCCTGCCCAGCCCCTGAGATAGACCCTCGCTCCTCTGTTGGACCACCCCCAGCAGGGCCTGCCCAGCCCGAGATAGACCCTCCTCCTCTGTTGGACCACCCCCAGCAGGGCCTGCCCAGCCCCTGAGATAGACCCTCCTCCTCTGTTGGACCACCCCCAGCAGGGCCTGCCGAGCCTCCCATCAGGTATCCTCAAGCCCCCTGGCACGCTGCAGGCAGATGCCATTCTAAAACACAGGCCTGATCATGGCCCTTCCCTGGCCTTTCCGCCAAGCCAGGTCTCCCGTCTGCCATAGCACCCCGTGTGCATTGCCCTCCGTCAAGCACTTACTGCTCCACTGTCTACAACCACTCGGGGCTTTTCGTTCGTTTGTTTGTTTGTTTGTCCTTCTAAGACATGAGTCCCATGAGGACAAAGGGGGAATCATCTTCTCAAACACCACATTTCATCATTTTATGAACCCACTGAGGAAGAAAAATGCTGCCAGTTTCACCAGCACACATTGCCTTCTTATCACAGGGAATTTCTACTTTGAACGTAGTGACAGAGCGGCTTCTGAACTTACTTAGAAACTGTTTCTGAGATCATCTACCACTCGTGTGCATAGTCTATACACATTTACATGTGAAGTCAGCCGAGTCAGGCATGAGCACGTCATGACTAGCAACCTGTCCAGGAGCGATTGTAAGAGCCATTGATGTTAAAATGGGGGAAAGGTGTCGGCAACTCAAGGAAACACAGGCAGCCCTTTCTCCTAGATGACGGTGTGGCATGCGGAAGATGCCGTCACTGTTTGCAGGCTTGCTGTGGGTCTGTGACAGGCCCCAGGCCACTTCTCTGTTGCCTGGAGTGTCACGTGTTCAAGGCTTCCCGAAGGACAGGTTGGCACCGAGGCCACACTTAGCCGCTCACTCAGAAGGTGCCCTGGAGGCAGGGGAGCAGTCTGGGGCCTCGGAGGAGGTCCTGGCTTCCTGGTGGGTGAGAGGACCGGGAGTGAGGAGTCGTGGGGCAGGTAGGAGGTGGATGTGAAGTCCTTCACACCCCCCGGATGTCCGGCCGGGTCAGGCTGGGACTGAGCTCCGGGGTACAAAGCCTTGGCCCTTAGGAGGGGGTTTTCATTAATGTGTCAACTTTTGGACCCCAGGGCCAGAAACAGCAATGACTACTGTGCGCTGTCTCCAGCTGCCCCACCGTCCCTCGGTGCGAGCTGAGAAGGGAACTCTATATTTTCGGACAGCGAGAGACAGGGAAACAATTATAACCTAAGGAACATAATTGCGCATTCAGGCCAGAACCGCCCCACTGTGTCTCCATGTGAATGTAATTTTATTTGAACGAGTTGAACTAAATTTAATTTGGCTGATCTTGAATTTGAAACACACACACAATCTTTATTGGGGGGGGGCGTAAAGAAACACCCCCACTGCTTGGTGTTATATTTTAAACTTGGATAAATTGGGGAGGCCATTCTGAAGCCTCTAATGTGAGGTTACCCTGAGCCTCACTGTGCACAGAGGAATTTGTCAAAGCTCAAGTGGGTTTGGCCAGCCCCGATGCTTGACAACACCCAGACTAGAAGAGGCTTTGCTGTGTCCTGGGAAGAGCCCTGGACTCGGAGGCAGGAGCATCACACACCCGCTGGGGGAGTGGGGCTTACGTAACATGGGCCTGTGCAGCCTCCTCCCAGACAGGGGTGACAGTGCACCCTTGAACAACCCATAAGGGTGCCTGGCCCCCCTACGGTGCTTAGAGTTAACCCTTTGGTTGCTGGATCACTGGGAGCACCAGGGGACTCCAGAGGAGGAACCAGTGGGGGTGGGGAGGCACTCAGGACAGTTGCTATTGACCAACCTCCACAATACTTAATATAATTATAACAGTCAATTTGACTACACCAGTCTATATCACATGAATGGCACCCTGCCTCTGAGCTTCTGCAAGGATTAATGAGATCATGCCAATGAATGAGTGAGTGAATAAGCATCTGAGGCTGTTCACCAGTCATGAATACATACTCTCTTCCAGTAGACACTTTTTCTTTTTTTCACTTTTGTTTTTGTTTTTCATCCAGTAAATGTGTATGGAACATCTAAAATGTGTTGTTTTTTTCAATCTTTGCCTGAGGATATTTTTCCATTGATTTTTTTTTTCCTATAGAGAGAGAAGGAGGAAAGGAGAGAGAGAGAAACATTGATGGGACAGAGACACATCTATTGGCTGCCTCCCGCACGACCCCGACCAGGGCCGGGGATTGAGCCGCAACCAAGGTACGTGCCCTTGACCAGAATCGAACCTGCGACTCTTTGGTCCAAGGGCCAAAGCTCTAACCACTGAGCCAAACCGGCCAGAGCTAAAATGTGCTGGTTTTTATGTCAGGTGCTGAGGACGAAAGGCTGATTCAGAAGGAACCTTTCTTCAGAGTCCCCCTGGGGGTAATACATGATGGGTGGGAAGGACATCCCCAGTAGGAGGAACAGTAAGAGCAAAGGCGCAGAGGCAAAAACAAAAGCAAGCAAACAAAAAGCAGCTTACCTCGTTCTGGAAGCTACAAGCCTCCGTCGTGCTCAGCGCAAAGTTGGAGGCTGGAAGCAGCAAGAGACGGGGCTCGTGGAGCCCAAATGATGGCCGCCCTCCCGAGGGCCGAGACTGCTGTGCAGGACAGTGAAGGGTGGGCAGTGGCAAGTTATCTGCACACGAAGGTAATCACTCCAGCAGCAGCGTGAGAATGTTTTCCTGAGGCCAAGAGCAGACGCAGGGAGGCCCACGTAATGAGCTACTGCAGCGATCCAGGCAAATGATGACAGGCACATATGAACTGGTAGAATACATTAAAAATATAAAGTGGGTCAGCCCTGGCAGGTTTGGCTCAGCAGTTAGAGCGTCGGCCCGTGGACCAAAGAGTTGCGGGTTCAATTCCGGTCAAGGGCACGTACCTCGGTGGCGGTTCGTCCCCGGCCCTGGTCAGGTCATGCGGGAGGCAACCTGTCGATGTGTCCCTCTCACATTGATCTCTCTCTCTTGCTCTCTCTCTCCTTCCCTCCCACGCTATCTGAAGATACATAGAAAAATATCCTCCGGTGAGGATTAATAAATAATAAAAATAAATAAATAAAAAGTTGGTAAAGATCCTGCCCAGCATATCGTTTGTTTCCTTTGTTATTGAGGTGCAGCCTACGGACAGAAAAGCACACGAATCCTAAGTGTACAGCTCGACGAGCATGCCGTGTCGATTGCATTAAAGACCTTAAAAAGCTCAGAGGCACACAGAGAAATAATAAAACATGCAGAAATATAAGTCAGGCCCTGACCACTGTGGCTGAGTGGATAGAGCATGGGCCCATGCACTGAAAGGTCACAGGTTTGATTCCCAGTCAAGGGCACGTACCTGGGTTGCAGGTTCGATCCCCAGCCCCAGCCAGGGCACATGCAGGAAGTAACCAATTGATGTGTCTCTCTCACATCAATGTTTCTCTCCCCCCCCCCCAACCTCCCTCCCTCCCTCCTACTCTCTAAAAATCAATGGGGAAAAAAATATCCTCGGGTGAGGATTAACAAAAAAATATATATATATTCATCTTTAAGAACTTTCATTTCAGGAAGATAGACTCTGAGCAGTCAGGGGTTCGACAGCACCATTAAGCCCAACCACCCTATTTCACATGGAATATAAGACCCTTTGAGATTGACCCCTGCCCACTTCTCTCTCATCTAGTGCCACCAGCCCCTTCCCAAATCCAGCCCCAGCCTCAGTATCCCGGATCCCCGCTGCTCACCTATCCATCCACACCCACCATGCTTCTCATGCCTTCCCCCACTTGCTCACAGGTCTATCCAGCAATTTGTCCCTTGGGCTACAAGGCCCATACCAGTGCTTCCTTTCTGTGGAGCCATCCTCGTCTACTCTCTTACCTCCCACCCCTAGTGCACCCCATTTCAGTGGCTGCGTCTTCATTTCTAAACTCTGTAACAGCACAGTTACACGGCAGCTTCTCCACACAGAGTTTGAGTCTTCACTATCTTTGGAGCCCATTGCCATCACTGAGCGCTCAAAAAATGTCTGTATTGAAGGATGGATGGACAGACGGACGGACGGATGGATGGAAGGAAGGAAGATATGAGAATTCACTTTTATACTCAGTTCCTGAGCCTGACAAAAGTATGTTTGCTATGAAAGAACGGGAATGCGAAACCCAGGTCTGCTTGTGTCTGAATTCCACAACTAACCAACTGCGGACCACAGACAAGTCCGTCAACCTCTCTGGGCCTGGTTTCTTCCACTTTTCACATGTCCAAGATCCCTAAGCCAAGAGTTTAGCATTATCATAAACAGTAGGCTACCTATTTTGTTCTTCTGCTTCCACCGTCTCTCATTTGGTCTCCACGCATGTGAACAGAGACCGATGCAAAACATATTTCTTTTCATTTTTACACTCCGAGATGTAAATCTGAGAGACAGACAGGGAGAGGAAACAAGAGATGCTGGATTCTTTCTACACGCGATACAATCAAGTTAAGTAATATGGGGCTTTGATTGTTCTGCAAGAGAGCGAGATCAACAGCTTGGTTAGCAACTCTACCGTGGCCCTCTCTCTTCCTCCACGGGGCAATGTGACGTGCACATTCTCAGGGGCAAACCGGCTAACCGCCCTGCGTCTGTCATCCTCTTTCACGAGGCCCCTCCATTCAGACCCCATTTTCTTGAACACAATTCACTTCATTAAGTGGCTGCAGCTGCAATTAGGAGTGGGAGAGTCCAGGCATGTGTTTGGGTTCGAGATGTGTCTTGTGTGATTTTTCAAATACTTTGGGTTTGGCAGAAGCCGAGACGCATTCTGTCAAGTTCTTGTTCCCCTGCGTTTCTAAGCCCATGTGTATTCAAGAGAAATGTGGCCCATCTGATTCTCATTCATTTTCGCTTAACTCAACAAAAAGTTGTCTCGGAAGAGCTAGAAAATATCCAAGCGGCAAATCCAGACTCTTTAATGGAAGCCTTATTAGAATGTCTTTCTCTCAAGCCCCCAACAGCCTGACCATCCCCAAGCAGGCCAAGCATTTCCGTCTTCTTTGCTGCCTTTGCCCTAGCTCCCTACGCCTGGGATGCCCCCCGTTACTCCCGTCTCTGCCTACCGAGTCCTTTTCTCCATGGCCCAACTTGCAAATACAGGCGCCCCCCCCCCCCCCCCCGTTATCCACGGTTTCAGTTACCTGCAGTCAACTGTCATCCAAAAATATCAAAAGGGAAATTCCAGGAATAAACACTTGCTAAGTTTGAAGTCGCACACATCCTGAAGGCTGTGACGAAATCTCATGATGCCGTGCTTTCTGAGCCCAGACGTGACTCATCCCTTTCTCCAACATCTCCGCACTGTACACGCTCCCTGCCCGTTCGTTAGTAGCTGGTCGCCATCGAGGTATCTCTGTGCTTGTGTCCAAGTCACCCTGGTTTTGCTTATTAATGGCCCCAGAGTTCAAGAGTTAGTGATGCCACAGCCTGCGGTCCAGAGAGACCCAGGTTCGGTTCCCACTAAGGGCACGTACCTCGGTTGCAGTTTGTCCCCAGACCTGGTTGGGTCGTGCGGGAGGCAGCCACTCGATGTGTCCCTTTCATGTGGATGTTTCTCTCTCTCTCTCTCTCTCTCTCTCTCTCTCTCTCTCTCTCTCTCTCTCTCTCTCTCCTTCCCACTCTATCTGAACAAAAAAATGGAAAAATGTCCTCGGGTGAGGATAAAAAATAAATACATAAATAAGAGTTAGTGATGCCAGCCATTCGGAGGTGCCCAAGAGAAGCCGCCAAGTACTTCCTTTAAGGGGAAAGGTGAAAGTTCCGACTCAGTAAGAGAAGAAAAGAATCGTATGCTGAGGTTGCCAAGATCTACGGTAAGAACGAAATTATGAGGAAGGAAAAAGCAACGTGCTGCCGGGGCACCTCGGCCTGGGACAGGCACGGCCGCAGAGCGTGAGGAGCGCTTGGTGAGGACGGAGAAGGCCTTCGCTCTGCGGGTGGAGGACATGAACAGAATATGCGCTCTGAGCGACACAAACTCGCTGTGCCAGACAGCTAGCCCATGCGGGGACTTCAGCAAGGGATCCCCCGAAACGAGTGACACCAAGCTTTTTACTGCAAGTAAGCAATGGCTTCCAGATTCAGGAATGGGTTTCTACTGAAAGATACAAAACTTCTGGACAGGCTGTGTCTGCTGATGAAGAAACTGCTGTCTCAGTCCGGCGGAGTTAAAGACGTTGATTAGGATTTAGTACTATGTGGTTCCAGGCATCCGCTGGGGGTCTCGCAACGTATCCCCCATGGATAAGGGGAGACGTCTGTCACCCCACAGTCCTCTGGGCTCCTGCTGTATTTCACCTGTGGCCCCCACTAGCCTGTCTTCTGTCCTGCTTTGCGTCAGCCGGCTGCTGAGCCAGGTTAGCCAAGCCCTCACTGAGGTCGGCTTGAATGTTAAGCCCTTGACCTTAATTAACAGTCTTTACAAGAAATGACAGGCAAAAACTGGCATTTGTGGTAAAGCTGTTGCCCAAAACATTAATTATTGTGTCTATCAATGTCCCTCCTGGGCTTCCAGGTAAGCAGAGAAGCTGAGGCTTGAGGACCCTGAATAACAAAGGCTTCTTCCCGTGCTAATGGGAGCTATGCAAACTCAGTTCCCTTTCGGTCTTGGCCGCCAGGAAGCTGAAAAGCAGCTGATGTTCAGTCACAGCAACAATATTGCAAGCTATATATAAGTTTCCTTCAGAAGCTTGATTTTCTATTTCTATATTATTAATGTTATAAAGCAGGGTGGGGGGGCGGCGTCCTTCACTGTAAGTCATTTCAAAGTCTCTGTAGAATGGCAGTGTAAAGTAAAAATAAGAAGAAAGAAGCTATTCGTGATAGTTTCATCTGTAGCACAGACCTAGTATTTAGCAGTGATGGGGAAAAGTTTTGCTTTTAATCTTAGATTTTTTTCATAAACTACTTGAATCTTTTGCCATGTGCATGTACTAGTTAATACAAAATTAATTTTTTTTAACTTATAAAATTAATTACATTTAATTATTTTTTAAATAATCCTTTATAATTCTGACTGCCCCAGGAACATAGCTTCTGTCATTCATATTCCCTGAATCTCCTTTCTCACAGCAGAGCACTTTGTACATAACTGGAATCCAGCAAACGTCTGTTAAGTGGATGAGAAACAGACTTCACCCAAGTGAACTGAGAAGCCAAAGAGAGAGCCTCTGGTTTTGGATCTCTGGACAGCCCTGGATTCAAAGCGCAGCTCTGGCTGGCCACACAGCCCTGAGACCCACAGTAACTTGGATCCACTGGAGCCTCAGTTTCTTCATCTGTAAGATGGGGGCTTTAACCACGACTCTTTCAGAGTTGTTTTGAGGACTGACTCGGGGACAAGATGCTTAATATTACAAATTATCTTTCTTTTACTTATGAGTGTTCCTGGGCAGAAAAAAACACTGAGTTTTTTTTTTTGTTGTTTTTTTTTAAAAATTGATTTTAGATAGAGAGGAAAGGAGAAGGGGAAAGATAGAAACATCGATGAGAGAGAACATCGACTGGCTGCCTCCTGCATGCCCCCGACTGGTGATTTGGCCTACAACCTGGGCATGTGCCCTGACCAGGAATTGAACCGGCGACCTCTTGGTGCAGGGGTCGACACTCAACCACTGAGCCACACCGGCCGGGCAACACTGTAAGTTTTAAACGGGCAACTGGCCACCAGAAGCTTTACTGCTGAGGAGCACAAGAGGGGGGATGTGGGTGATTGTCATCGGATGGGCAGTGCATGCTCTTCAAACCACAGAAAAGGGAGAAAATAGATAAAGGAGAAAACCCAAGCCCAAAGGCTTCTTCCAGGGGCTGCTGCAAGCCTTACCTGCTGGTCATGGAAATCTTAGCAGTCCAGGTAGAAGAGATTCTGCTGCATCCCTGAATGCAACACAAAAGTGATGGAAGAAATGTCAGCTTTAGCTTTGCACATCTAAATCACCCTCGAGTTGCGGCAGAATGGCTTTTATCACACTGGAACATGAGTACCATGGGACACAAGGTGACTTCAGATGGCACAGGGAGAAACATATTATTTTCGTTGTTATGCATTTATTGAATCATGGTTTAAGCCAGCACATCCAAATGTGATATTACATATTATTGTTAAATATGTTTTAAAGTTTCAAGATGTTTTAAAAATGAATCGATTTAAAGAAAAACATTATCATATTAGGACTGGTAGAACACATCCATGTCAAAAAAGCGAATGCAGTTCTAGAAAGACCAGAAGTGTGGGAAATACAACTTCACGCGTGGGTCTTGAGCAACTATTTGTCTTAAGGGGAGTCATGACACTGAGCCCCTCAATTCTGGTCCCCAAATGACTTTTCCAAAGGTTCACCGATCCCACCTATACATTCCACTCTGGCCCCACTGGGTGTCGTACCAGCCCACCTACACAGCTGGCATCCTTCCATCTCATGCCTTGATCTGCCTGGACACCCCTCCCCTTCCCTCCCTCAAGCAGAATCAACCCCTTTCTCTTCGGGGTTCCTTGTGCACCCCACTTGCTATGATGCCCCTTGGCGCCAGTATTACAATTTTTTTCAGGGGTGTGTCTCCTAGGCAATGCCTTGTTTATCTCTCTGCCCTGAGTCCCTGCCTAGGGCATTAAATAACTTTAAAAATTTTAAATAACTTTAAAATACCATTGAGGTCATGCTGGGTTTAGAAATTCAAGGGCATAAATACTTGTCTTAATCATTTACTGGGGCCCAGAGGTCACAGAGAGAACACGACGTTTCCCTCCTCACTGCACTCCTCGTACACCCGACGAGGCCAGCTCCGCCGGTTCTGAGCTTTCCCGGACCGTGCGTCCTCTCTCACCGCGGTTTTCGCAGTTTGCGATAACTTTTGTGATCATTTGATCAATGTCTTTCTCCTGGCAGTAGACTATCAGCTCCTCGTGGGTAAGACCACATCTATCTTTGTTCACCCTGGGTGTTCCCGATGCTCAGCACCAAGCCGGACAGAGCTGGTGCTTCCTAAACAGCAGCTGTATAAATGAACGAGTGAATGTCTCTCCCTGGACACACGCAGACACATGTGCACGCACGCAATGCACACACTATGGCACTTACATTGTTATATAGCTCACTGAGTGGGCAGATGGCTGACACGGAGCCCAGTGTAAACTCTCCTGTTTGTTTTTCAGGCAGATTACAGTGGAACACAGTATTTGCCAACCAGAAGAGGAGAAATTCAACATGGTAAAAGGAGCATTCCCACTCACAGGGCTCCATGAGGGCTTGATAAACAGCACAGAGCCAAAACAAAAAGTTTACAAGTATACTCCAGCAAAAGAGTATTGACCGTGTCCTCTCAAGAATTCCCCCAGCCATCAAGAAGAAAAACTTTACGAGAATTAAGGCAACCAGAGAATATATCACATACACTGACAGCTCAGAACACCAGACCACAGAAAAAAAGAAGAATCAGTGTTCTCTTAAAACAAAGGCAAAGCCACTCTAAGAACTGCTTTTGTCTAGCCAGACAACAGATTTTTTAAAAGGATCAAACCTACTTTACGAGCTCAATTTTTAGCAGAGCTGTAGGGAGAATTGAGAAATGTCTCAGCTTGGAGAGCTAGCAGATTCAATGCTCTTTTCATCTTAGGTTGAGACTATCAAGGCTGAGGCCACGTGGACAAAGTCAAGAACAGATCCGACCATCCAGATTAATCCCAATACTTCTGAACCACAAGGGACCTGCTCTACCCCCTCCTTCACATTAGGGCTCAGCAGAGGAAGCCAATGACTAACCCAAGCTCTCAAAGTATGTCACAGGAGCACCCAGTCTGGAGGCTGAGCCTTTCGGCTGCATGGAAGGGCTCACCTCTGTGCCCATCCTGCTCCGTGGCCTCACAAGACCAAACAGCAAGCCTCAACCGCCCTCGACCAGCATCCAAACAGAGCCAGTTGGCTGCGAGCTCTGCCTTCAGATCAGCCGTCCGGCACCACGCCTGAGCTCATCTATGGTCTATTATCTCTCAGTGGTTTTCTATCCCTCAGGCATTCCTCGGGTACTCACAAAATGGTGCCAACTTAGAAAACAAGCAGTGAGCCTCTTGGCACTATCTTTTTTTAAACATCTCCTGATTTCAGGCAACCTAAACTGATCATGTCCCAGCGGTCTTGAATACCAGACGAGAATCACTGGCTGCTCCCTGCGCTCGTCGAAGGCAACGACCACTTTTCATTTACCTGTGAGGCCTCGGTGCCAGGCTCTGTCTCGTTCACAGTAGGACAGCAAAACAGGAGGCTGTTCGAACTGCACAGAAGCCCTTTGGTGGACGGGACAACGCTCCAACCAGCTGAGCCACTGGCCAGGGCACCTACCTAGGTTTCGGGTCTGATCCCTGGTCGGTGCACGTACAGGAGGCAACAGATCGATGTTTCTCTCCCACACTGATGTTCTCTCTCTCTCTCTCCCCTTTGCTCTCTAAAAATCAATAAAAACAATATCCTCGAATGAGGACTTAAAAAGGGGTCCTTGGCCCAGAGCTTACAAAGGTGCCTAACCTCCGTGGGCTTCAGTGTTCTCACCGCCACGAACAGCCACCAGCTTACAGAGGCTGAGGATGGGATGCGGTGACCCTGTGCCTAGCGCACCAGGCCACGAGATGCTCCATCCATCAGAGCCCTTACCGTGGCCAGGTCCTGCATCAGAGCTCATGCAAGGAAACGCGGTAAGTCAAAGTTCAAACTGGTTCTCTTCTAGGACACAAGCAAGGAATAAAGAAGAGGGACCAACCAATGTGACTACCCATCCTGTGAGTGGTCAGACTTTCCTTTGCTCTTTCTTGTCAGAGCTTCGAGCCCTGTTTTAAAGCGGGCCCTGCCTCATCCCGACTTCTGCTTCATCTCCCAGTGAAGTCATAACGCTGGGCTAGCTCCCTGTCTATTGACACAGAGAGCCTGTGAGTCACAAATTCAACAGGATGACTTTGCTGCAGTGTGATTGACTGGAAAATGTTCCCTCATCTGAAATTTTTTTTTTTTTTTCAAGCAAATGGACATGCTTATTTTTGCAACATGGAGTGCAGGCTCTTTATTTATTTGATGTTGGTCTCTGCGACATTCCAGCTGGCCCAGGGAGGACTCACAACATTCATGATTTGCCTTCTGAAGTTACATATATTTTTCCCCCTCGGGCTCCTTCTCCCTTCCTGCCGACTATTATATCTAAAGCAAACAGTCCCAGCACAATAGTTAGATTGCACTTGAATTTGGTGTTTACTTGACATTTACACACTGGCCATGCTGGACAGCTCAGTCATTCCAGAACACGGGCTCGGCCAGCAAGCATTGTGTTCCACTTGTGCTCGGCCCGGAGCAGCACAGAACTGACACAGCGAGCTGGTGTCTTGAGAAGTTGTTTGTGCTGCTAGGTTTTACTCTTACACCTGAAATAGTGCATGTTAGTGGGGGGTAGGCATCGGTGTGTCTTCAGTTTTCCCAGGAAACATCTCCTTTTGCCACACAGGGCTTCGCGGACACCACCTTTCTCCCCTTAAATCCGACTCACACACAGTCACAGTCTTCCTTCTAAAACAAATCGAGTCGAGTCCCTGGTGCTGAATCTCGGGACTGGGCACAGACCACTAATCCGATTGACGGAGTCCCCAGTTCTTCCATTTCCTCCTCTGTATAACCGAATAATACCTACCTCGCGGGATCCTTGTGGGCATAACGTACGCAAAGAACCTACAGCAGGTTGAAGCTCTTAAAAAGTGCCCCGAAAACGTGGGTTCTCCTCCCCTCCCGAGGTCCATGACTCCGGCTTCAGGAGGAAAGGGAGCCCAGAAAGGGCAGGTTGTGGGGGTTCCTGTGTCGGTTCAATGCAGGGAAGGAGGCTTGGACTTGGCTGGGGGCCAGGACACGCATTTCGTAGTCCCAGCTCGGCCAGCGTGTGGCTTGGGGAAGTTCCCTCCACTCCTGAGGCCTCTGTTTCCAGATGTGCCAAGTGGAAGCCTCCAATTACATTCCATCATTGAACAGCTTCCACATCTTCAGCCACCGGAGGAAGTCCAAGCTAACTGCCATAAAAAGGATCACTGGCCCGAAGCTGGTATGTGTAGGTGCCAGTATCTAAAAGGCGTATCAAAGGACCAGGTCAAAATACCTAGCGCTGTGCTGCACGTCAGGAAACCAGCATCTTCCTACCTTGCTGATGGGACTGCAATTTTTTTGAATAACAACTTGTTACTGGTTGATAATGCTGACCTAGTAAATCAATTTCTGTAATTTGAGTTTAATGAAATAAGCGAATACATCTAAGGGTACACATAAAAATTTTGTAATAGTGAAAAATTAGAGTTCTGGCCGGTTTGGCTCAGCAGTTAGAACGTCAGCCCGTGGACCAATGAGTTGTGGGTTCGATTCCGGTCAAGGGCACGTACCTCGGTTGTAGTTTGGTCCCCGGCCCTGGTCGGGGTCATGTGGGAGGCAACCAAATGATGTGTCTCCCTCGCATTAATGTCTCTCTTTCCCTCCCTCTTCCCCTCCCACTCTATTTGAAGATAAATGGAAAAATATCCTCGGGTGCAGATAAAAAAAAAAAAAAAAAATTAGAAACAATCTCAATGTCCATCAAAAGGAAATTGATTAAATAACAATAGAAAATACTATGATATTTTTAAAATATAAGGTCTATCTATGTATTAACATGAATAGATGTCTGTGGCACATTGCTAAGGGAAAATAAAATAAAATTTACAAAACTGTGTGCAAATGATGATTGGATTTTGGTTAAGTATGGTGTATTAAACAAATGCGTTCTTTGTTTGGGCTTTTTGTTTTGTTTTGTTTTTAGTGATTTTAGAAAGAGAGAGAAACATCAATTTGTTGTTCCATTTAAGCACTTATTGGTTGATTCTTTTTTTTTTTTTTTTATCCTCACCCGAGGACATTTTTCCATTTTTTGTTCAGATAGAGTGGGAGAGAGAGAGAGGAAGAGAGAGACAGAGAGAGGGAAACATCGACGTGAAAGGTACACATCGAGTGGCTGCCTCCCGCATGACCCAACCAGGGCTGGGGACAAACTGCAACCGAGATACGTGCCCTTAGTGGGAGCCGAACCCAGGTGTCTGGACCACAGGCCGGTGCTCTAACCGCTGAGCCAAACCGGCCAGGGCTATTGGCTGATTCTTGAATGTGCCCTGACCAGGGATCAAACCCACAACCTCAGCATATCTGGACGACGCTAACCAACTGAACTACCCAGCCAGGGCAGAAATGTGTTTTCTGATGCTCCTTCTGAAACCCCATTCAAGTGATAGTAAAAAAAATCAAAAAAAAAAAAAAATCAAAAAGGCAAAACTGACCAGGACAGAGAGTAGAGCTGGGAAGCAGATGGACAAACTGTCCATAAACTCAGGTCAGAGAAAGTGGACAATGAAGGGACTGGTTTTCAGGTGCAGGACCCCTGGAAGTCTCAGGAAGTGAAAACACCTCGTTACTCAGAAAGTGAGGTACGTGTGAGAATGAAACCATGATTACTGATTGGAAGCCTATACAAGCAGCAGTCAGAAAATCCATCCATCCATCCATCATCCATCCATGCATCCATCCATCCATCCAAGCAGTTGGGCACTAAGATTCCTCCTCAGCCTGGTGCAGCTGGGTGACTGCTCTTCCCCTCACCCTGGCAGAAGATCAGAGGTCTGCTCTCCAGAGAACTTGATGGCAGGACTCTGGAGGCAGGGAAGCCTGGCACAGCTGAGGACAGGCACAAACAAGGATGACAAAAGAGCGGGCTACATATGGAAGAGCGATGCCTCCTTCCCTGGGTGGGCTTCAAGAGCACTGGCCGCCTCACTCACTTAGCTGCACAGCCCTGGGCTAGCCACTTAACCTCTCTACACTGTAGTTTTTAACTGTAACATGGGGCTCACTTATTAAACAAACATGCATTACATTCCTATTACGTAGCTGCAAACCAGGTAGGGTCTGTGCCCCGTGAAGCCTACGTTCCAGTGCACCAATGGCAGCACCAACCTCAGAGGGCAAATGACTTAGTGCATATAAAATGCTTGGCACACTACTTGGTTCAGTGTCTGGTAGCCATGACGCTAATTATTCATTCAAATGTCCATGCTTCCTCTGAAACCCCATTCAAGTGATAGTAAAAAACAAACAAACAAAAAAAACCATTCAAGTGATTCCTGAAGGGAGAACAGAGTGGGTTCTTCCAGCACTCTTCCAGGAAAGACAAGGTTAGAATTTTGCAGACCTAGTCAACCAGCATTTCATTCTTCAATGGTGAACTTGACTTTGAAAGGCCCCTCTGTCCAACCTAACTCTTGACTGGCTTATGAAGGGATAAGGTCATTCAGCTTTCCTAGACTTTACACAACACCCCCCCCCCCCAAGAAAAAGTCCTTTGCAAGTCATGGCACACACCCAGGAAGGCTGATTCCCATGTAAATGTATACCTGGCCCTACTTAACAGTATCTCCGTGAAGTTTCAGGTGAGCCTGGTTCTTGTCGCATCTGCAGGGCCACTGGAGTATTAGGGGGAAGAAAAACACTGTGGAAAAGCATTTGAATCCTCAGCTCAAGATACTGCATCATCTCCCAATGTTTGGTGCTACAGAACCAAGAATTCTCGTTTATCAAACTGGGATGATCACAGCAGGTTTGACTGCTAGAGGGGAGAAACTAACAATAGTAGCTTTCACAGTCCATTATCTCACTTAATCCTCAGGACAGCTTTGGGAGGCGGGCACATTCATAGCCCCATTTTACAGACTAGGAAAGAAGGGCAGCTCGATGATAACACTTGCCCAAGGTCATCTGGCTAGTCAGAGGTAGCACAGGGCCTGGAATGCAAATTTCTGGGTGGCAGTCCACAGCCATTTCCGCCAGAGTCTCCACTACTTTCCTTCCAAGCCATTCCCTTCATCGTCCATAACCCAGTGATTTCTGCCAAAAAACCCTCTCCTTCAGTGAGTGATAGCTACAGGGTGCGAAGAATTAAATTCAGATAATGACATTCTAATCTGCACTCAGCCCAGAGATAGTGTCTTGTCTTTAAAGAAGCCCAAATGAGTTTCTATTTTAATGGAAAACCCAGTTTGACTGAATGAAACACAGGACATTGAAATTCAACAGTTCAGTGTTTCCCATAAACTCATCACTCTGAGAGCTTCCTGGGTGAAAGTAGGAACCAGAAAAATTCACCAGTAACTAACAACACAGACTGAGTACAGTCTTTGAATAGTTACCTCCCTGAATCTCTATTATAACGCTGGGAATTCCACTAAGATTGGGTTAACTATTCCAGGGCTTCCTCTTCTAAGAAGCTTCTGATCATCCACTGATACCACTGTATCTAGATCTGAGTTATCAACTTTGAAAAACGCATCAAGCATAATATGAGATATTCGAGCACTGCCAAGAATTTTATTTTGGCCTTTTTTTTCTCTTTTTTTTTTCACATTGACACTGGCCATCCCTCCCAGCACTCTCCCCACCAGCCAGTATATTAAAATTGATTAATGAACACAATGTTTGTTAAAAAGAGTCAACTACAGGGTAATCAAATGTACTGTTTTTTTTTTAATCATTTCCCTGGCTCAAAGTACATAATGTCAAACTGGCAAAAATATCCTCTCCTCTTGTCCTGCCCACAAACTGAGAAGAAAATTAAACACAGAATTGTTTGTTTCTTGTTTGCATTTCTCAGGGTGTGAAGCGTTCATTTTCAAACCTCAAAATCCCTACGCTTTCCATAGTGCAAAAATTTCACCTCCACTCTGATTAAAACCAAGGAACAGTGTTTTTCTCAGAAGGGCAACATTGTCCTAGTCTAAGAATCCGAGGGATGGAGACTATTAAATTAAGAAAATAAAATCTTTGAGACTATAATGTCTTAGTTCTCCTTTTGATGCTAATTCTCCCAGGGAAAGAGTTTACCAGGCCAGGGAAATCAAGGAGAAACAGGTTTTGTCTGCTGACTTGCCATCTTTGCTAGGTCATTTACTTTTAAATGTTATATTTATTTTCAAATGCATATAGTAGCAGAGTATTTATTTTCAAATGCATATAGTATCAGAGTATTCTTCTTGTGACCTTAAAAACAATCATACTTGCCCTAGCCAGTTTGCTCAATGGTTAGAGCTTCGCCCTGCAGACAGGAGGGTGGAGGGTTCAATTCGCAGTCAAGGGCATGGACCTGTGTTGCAGGTTAGATCTCCCAGGGGCCTGTACGAGGCAACCAATCAATGTGTCTTAAAATTAGTTTTTTTTTAAAATGGTAAATGCTAGACCCTAATTTTTTTTGTTAAGAGAAATATTACTACTACATATCTTTCTCTTAAAAGATATTACTATGTGCTATATTACATTTACAAATAAACAACCTGAAAAGAGGGTTTTTTTGTTGTTATTTGTTTTTTGGGGGGTGTTTTTTGTTTTGTGGTAGGGTTGGTTGTTTTTTTTTGTATCTTAACATACAGACCAAGGACACTGGAAAGTTGAATTTAACACAATGCTGTCAGAATAGTTCAAAAGTTTTTAAGATAATCCCACTGAGTTCAAAATTAATTTTTAAATAGCTTAAAGAATATACTGAGCCTAAATTTGGAGGGGGCTGATCATATAACTTAAGTTCACGAAAAAGATTTTAGTTCTATTTCTGAGAATTGACTTTTAAATGTCTGTGATTCATTTTCTGCTCTACAAACTTCAATACCCAATGTTTGGGTTTTGAAAGGCACTGGATTTGGCTACAGAAAAGAGTTGACTCTTTCTCCATTTGGTTTTGGTTTGGCTTTTGGTTCATTTTGTTTGTGTTTTCTAGTTGGTTTTATTACAATGCCTTGGCCAGGCTGTTCTCTCACTTTTTGTCCAACTGTTTTGAGAGGCCAGAGTTATGAAGGACTTTATTTTGAGTCTCCTTCACAGAGCTTTTCAAAGAAGGAAAAGAACTGGATGGAGGAAGAAAAGAGATGGATAACAGTACCTAGCCAGTGAACTCTCCACCAGAGAGAAAACTCATGGACAAGCAGGGCTCCCAGATGAGTTGGTTTACCCAGGCGGTTTTGCTCACTTCCTTCATTCTACAATGAATACTTACTGGGCATTTGTCCTAAAGATGCCACAGTGGAACACAAGCCACAAACAAGTAATCAGATAATTCACTGGGCGAATGGTATGGCAGAGTCTCCACACAGCTTTATTAGAGCTCAGAGGAAACAGGACCAACCTGGACAGGGACTACCAGACCAAGGGACAATTCAGAGGGGCTCTGGAGTTTGAGGATGATGGGGGCCCCCAAGGGGAGAAAAGGCATTTCAGACAGGAAAAACAGCCAGTGAAAATGCACATTATGTATTCAGAAACTTGAAAGAACATCCAGTTAAAGTTTAGGGAGGGTGGAGTTGGTCTCTAGAGATGATCCTGTAAAGTCTGTCGAGGGCCAGAGGAAGAAGGGGAGTTGGGTCTCGCTCCCGCAGCCTAAAGGGAGCTGGTAGGGGGAAGGTGAACAGAAGGGAATCTCGGTGATTTGTGAGCAAAATGGACTGGATCTAGCAGGGAAATTCCAGTGGGACAGTTGGGGAGGAGGAGGCCAACAGTTTGGAGGTTACAGCAATAACTAAAAACTGCAAATGAGGAGTACTTAAAACAAGGCAGCCCAGCCCTGGCTGGTTTGGCTCAGCGGTTAGAGCGTCAGCCTGTGGTCCAGAGAGACCTGGGTTCGGTTCCTGCTAAGGGCATGTACCTCAGTTGCAGTTTGTCCCCAGCCCCGAATGGGGCTGTGTGGGTGGCAGCCAGTCAATGTGTCTCTCTCACATCGATGTTTCTCTCTCTCTCTCTCTCTTCCTCTCTATCTCCCTCCCTCTCACTCTATCTGAAGATGAATCCAAAAGTGTCCTTGGATGAGGATAAAAAAGTAAAATAAAAAAGCTTTAAAAAAAAATTTTTTTTAAAGGCAGCCCAACTTGCAGTGGAAAAAAGAGAGTAGAGAAATATAGGAATGGAAACTGTTGAACTCCGTAGATGCCTGGGTGCCCAGTTCAAAGAAATAAGGCAGGAAGTAAGGGAAATCTAGGTTTCCAGCTTGGGAAGCTGGGGAGGAGTGAGGAAATAACGTGGGGATAATCATGAGACGATATGAGTGAACTGAGGTTCCTGACAAGAATGAGGATTAGGAGAGCTGAAAGGAAAGGCAGGCTTCCTGCTAATGAACTGTTCAAAAAGGAAAAGTACATTATTCATTCATTCAACAAACACTTACAGAGCATTACCATGTACTGGGCAGGCTCTGTACCAGGATTTAGGGATATGGCAGGGAGCAAAACCATAGCTCCTGTCCTCATGAAGCAGATGGTCCCCTGGAGAATACTGGTGGTAACAATACCTACCATGTACTGAGTGTCAAGTCCCTGCTAAATACTTGACTTGGAAGATGCCATCTACAAGCCTCATCACTTTAAGAAGAAGGTACTATTGCCTAGCCGGTATGGCTCAATGGACTGAGAGTCATCCCATGGACTGAGAGGTACCAGTTCAATTCCCAGTCAGGGCACATGCCCAGGTTGCAGGCTCAAACCCTAGTAGGGGGCGTGCAGGAGGCAGCCGATCTATGTTTCTCTCACATCAATGTTTAAAAAAAAAAAAATTAACAACAAAAAAGAAGTAGGTACTATTCATAACCCCATTTTATGGACGAAGAAACAGGCAAAGCGAGGTTAAGTAACTTGCCTAGCTAGAAAGCAGCGCGGCCAGAACACAAACCCAGGAAATCTGGTGCCAACGCCCACTTTCTTAACCTCTACCCAAGACAGGTTACAAAGAGGCTGGAGTTTACGAGGAGGTGCAAGTGGCGGCTGAGAGACGCTCTTGCCACCTCGTGAAAGTGCAAGCCCCTCTCACAGTTATTCATCAGGAGGTATTTCATTTCAAAACAATCTGGATACTTAAAATGATCTCTTGCTTTCTCTTCTTTAAAAGTAGCTCTTCCAAAAAACATAATTAAATAAAATAAAAACAGCTCTTCCTAAGTCCTGTGCCGCCAGGAGCCCAGATCCAGTGCCCAGTTCTGGGTGCAGAGTCCCGCACTGAAACCTTTACACAGCCTCCTCTATCACACCCTCCATGGCTCCATATTAATCCCCCAACACCAGTGGTTTCCATCACATCTTCTGCCTACTAATGTCGTTTGTACTGGAAAAAAAAAAATCTATAACTCCAAGGACATTAATAATTAACTTCCATACCACAAAACTTGTAATATCAGTTTGCTGAAATAAAGTCACCAGTAAGTATTTAATTCTTCTTTAAAGGGTGTCTTCTATTATTATTATTTTAGAGTACAATTTAGTCATCAAAGGTTTACTCATCCTCATGTTTATAAATTATATAGGGCAGGGACTTAACTCTTCTGGACCTACCTGTTCTGAAGAGAGGGAGGGTCATAACCCTGTTGTCACACCAGGCACCTGCCTTGAAAGGAGATGATTTGTGAACCTGAAGTTCCTTACCTCTTATAGAAATCTGAGGTGAATATAAAGATTTCCCTTTATGATGCAATCAGAGGAATAACCAGATAGTTGCCACGAAGAAGCACTGGCTTTCTTCCTCCAGAAGACCTATTGGGAAATTCAAGTTCATCTTTTTAAACTGAGTTTCAGAATCTTGTCTTGATTATATGACATAATAATAGTGGCTTTCCAATTCATCTGTGTAATATTGTGTTTTTTTATTATGGTGGTTACTTTTGTTAAAGGGCAAGGGCTACTGCCTTAGAAAAATTAAAACAAAGCAGAAAAAAACCTCATGCATTGGCTTGAAACTCCAAGTCCTCCTGACTTATGTGTTTACATCCTGAGGGTGATGGCTGCCATCAAGGGCTCGTCCAAGTTCACTGGGGTTTAAGAACCTTGGCCTTGACCGAAAAGTGGTAAGTTTTCCATGCAATCCTAAAGTCCTAGCATCCCAAAGAAAGGGGTAGGGGTGTGGGGGGGATAACAGGTGCTTTCCTTTCTTGATTCCTCCTTTTGAAAGCGGCAATATCTTCAGAGTTAAAGTAACTGGCCTGCTCCTATGGGGTGGGGTTGAACCCCTCTAGGCCATCGGAGAGAGAGGCAGGATTTTCCTGCCAAAGCATGCCCCTCCCCCCCAGCTGCAGGCCATCACAGCCCTTGGCCAAAGCTGGTTTAGAAGAGGGAAGTTATCTTCAAGGGAGTCCAATTCTCCGGACCTAGCTTTGGCAGAGGGGCGAGTGAATTCATTCGGGGAGAGATGCATTCCAAGAATGCTTCTGTGGTCGGTCAGGAGTGGAAAAACCAGAGATAACAAATACGCTGAGGAAACTTAATAGGTACCATAATCTCAGGACTCAAACAGGTGACGATTTCAAGTAGTAGGCAGCTAGAGCTCAATGGAGGTGAGTGCACACTCTGCCTAGGGATGGGGCTTGGACCATTTTCCAAGCCCCCCTCCTCCCTTTTGTTTCCTAGGCTGACACCCTGCCTGAGCCGCTGCATTTACCAGTGAGGGATATCGGTGGAAAGGGCGGGCGGAGTCCTCCGCGCGCCTGAATCCAAGCTAAACACCTCGCAGGCGGACGTTTAGCAAGAGATACTGAACACCATACTCACGTTTGGGGAGGGGGGGCAGGGGGGGCGGCACTCTGCAGAGAAGATGAAGGCGAAAACATTTCCCTGCTGGAAAATTACTGATCACAAACTAAGCGGGGAGTGGGGGTGAGGAGGCAGAGTTATAAGACTAAAATAACGATCGCCGTTTCCTCTTCTCTTCCCGGTGGACAGAGACGGCAGCAGCCGCTCGGTGCGCCCTTTTGGAGAACCGGGGTCCCACCAAACCGCTCCACTTCCTGGCTAAGTCCCTTTCAGTGAGGTTGACCGCTCGGAGCCTAAGCCAGGGGAGCGAGTTGCCGTTTGACCTTTGTCTCGCCATTTCACCTCTTTATGACTCAGTTTTCTCATCCATAAAGTGGAAAGGAGAGTGCGTGGCTTGTAAAGTGCTTTGAGATTCCCTGCTTGAAAATGTCCCCGCGCCAAAGTAAATCTTGAGCCCTTTCACTCCCTTCCTTGCTCCTTTAAACTTCAAAACTTTTCCCCACCACCACCACCACCACAGTTTTCTCAGGCTGTTAGTCCTCGTTACACATTGCTGGGCACCCGCTCCTCTCGACACTCGCCCACCCGGCACAAAAGCCCACCAAGAACCGTGCGAGGCCACGCCACGCTCCCGCACTGGCTCTCGGGACCAGAGCCGGGCTCCCGCGTGCATAAGGGAGGGACGGAGGGCTGGATGAGTCACGCAGATAATCGCGCTTTTCTCCAGTGCGCACACAGCGGCGAGTGCGTTACCCACCCCCTCGGCCCCCACCGGCCTTCTCAGCCGCGGGATTCGAACCCAGAGACTGCCCTGGCCGCGCGGCGACCGGACCTGCGCCCGGTACGGAGCCCTGCGCCAAGACAGCCGCCGCCACCGCCGCCGGCGTCAGCGCGGCTCCCGCCCGCCAGCTGCCGGGCTGGCGTCACGGACTGGCTGGGCCCCGCCTGCGCCCCTCCTTCCCCCCCGCCCCCACGTGCGCCGAGTTTGTTTATTTAGCTGCCATGGCAACGCACGGGGGGGCCTCAGGAGGGAGGAGAAAAGAAAGGGAGGGGCGGGGCCTGGAGGCGCGCTGCCGCAGACAGCCGGTAGGAGGCGGGGGGAAGGGCAGGAGCCAAAGTTATAAGTAAGGAGTGCGCGGCGGCTGCCGGCAGTTCCCCTGCCCGAGAGAACGAGCGCCGCTGCGGGCGCGCGGGGAGCAGAGGCGGTGGCGGGCGGCGGCGGCACCGGGAGCCGCCAAGTGCCCCTCCCCGCCCCTCCGGCCCCCCACCCACCCGCCTGAGGCCAGCGCCCATGGCCGCGCGCGCCTCGCGCAGCCCCCCGGACTCCGCGCCCTGTGCCGCCGCCCAGTCCGCAGATCCGCGCCACCGCGGCCAGTCTCACCTGGCGGCGCCGCCCGCCCGCCACCCCGGCCACAGCCACAGCTCTCACAGCGACAGCCGCGGCAACAGCGACAGCGGCGGGGGACGCTGCTGAGTCGAAGACAGCAGCCCGGCCACCGGACCTACTTACTCGCCTTGTTGATTGTCTATTTTTATAAGAGTTTACGACTTTTTAAGAACTTTTGTATACAAAAGAACTTTTTTAAAAAACAGGCATCTCCCATTTATATTTAATCCAAAGAAGAAGGATCTCGGGCAATTTGGGGTTTTGGTTTTGGCTTCGTTTCTAAGTTTTCTTCCTCTTCGTTGACTTTGGGGTTCGGGTATCCCCACTGCTTCGGACTCCCGAGGACCTTCTGGGCCCCCACATTAATGAGGTAGGTGCAGCGCAGGGCGAAGGGAGGGGTGAGGGCTGGTGGGACAAGCCTGAGTGGCAATCGAGAGTGGGGCCCTGACTCCTGCCTCCTTGTGTGCCCCACCCGGCCCACAGGCAGCCACCTGGCGAGTCTGACATGGCTGTCAGCGACGCACTGCTCCCGTCCTTCTCCACGTTCGCGTCCGGCCCGGCGGGAAGGGAGAAGACACTGCGTCCAGCAGGTGCCCCGAATAACGTGAGTGTTGCCCCGGGCCATGGGGAGCGTCCGGCGGGCTTCCATGGGTTAGGTTGGGGACGGGCGGAGCCCTGGTGTCGCCGAGAACCACCGGGCCAGGGGGAGGAGTGGACACAACGCGGGTTCTGCAGCCTTCCCGGGATGGCTTCCGCGCCCTTGGCTCAGCTGTACGTGCGTGTGGTCTGGGCACTGGGGAGCCGCCGGGGGCGCACACCGGGTCCACACACGTCTCCTAGCGCGCAGGCGGCAGGGCAGACGCGCGGGCCACCGGGCGGGAGGTGGTTGTGTCCACAGACACTGGCTGGGCCTGAGAGAGCTTGGCGCGTAGGCGTCCCCGTGGCGAGGGCACACCGGGAGAGCCTCCGTGTCCCAATTCCGGGGACGGCGGGAGCGTTCCCTGGATCTGGCGGGGGAGGGACCCGGACTGGCGAGCCGCAGGGCTCGCTCACACGCAATCGGGCAGAGACAGCATAACACCCTCCGTCTGGACGCACAGCCTCTCCTCGGACCCCGGTGTGGGTCGAGATTGCAGCATTGGCACTGGAGTTCCCGGGCGCTGCCTGCCTGTTCCCCCCCATGCCTGGGCGGTGTAGGCGCGCCGGGTCTGCCAGTATGTCGGTTGGCAGCTGGAGACCACCACTGACGGACTCTCTCCCGCCCTGTCCCCACAGCGCTGGCGGGAGGAGCTCTCCCACATGAAGCGACTTCCTCCTCTGCTTCCCGGCCGCCCGTACGATCTGGCGGCGGCAACCGTGGCCACCGACCTGGAGAGTGGCGGAGTTGGTGCGGCTTGCGGCAGCAACCCGGCACTCCTACCACGGAGAGAGCCAGAGGAGTTCAACGATCTCCTGGACCTGGACTTTATCCTCTCCAATTCGCTGTCCCATCAGGAGTCAGTGGGCGCCACCGTGTCCTCGTCTGCATCAGCCTCATCCTCGTCCTCCCCTTCGAGCAGCGGTCCTGCCAGTGCGCCTTCCACCTGCAGCTTCAGCTATCCGATCCGGCCAGGGGTCGATCCGGGTGTGGCATCCGGCAGCACCAGTGGTGGTCTCCTCTATGGCCGGGAGTCTGCGCCCCCTCCCACAGCTCCTTTCAACCTGGCGGATATCAATGACGTGAGCCCCTCGGGCGGCTTCGTGGCCGAACTTCTTCGGCCGGAATTGGACCCGGTGTACATTCCGCCGCAGCAGCAGCCGCCGCCAGGTGGCGGGCTAATGGGCAAGTTTGTGTTGAAGGCGTCACTGAGTGCCCCTGGCAGTGAGTACGGCAGCCCATCGGTCATCAGTGTTAGTAAAGGCAGCGCGAGCGGCAGCCATACGGTGGTGGTGGCGCCCTACAGCGGCGGGCCGCCGCGCATGTGCCCTAAGATCAAGCAGGAGGCGGTCTCCTCGTGCACCGTCGGTCGGCCCCTGGAGGCCCACTTGGGCACTGGACCCCCTCTCAGCAATGGTCACCGGCCACCACCAGCGCATGATTTCCCCCTGGGGCGGCAGCTCCCCAACAGGACTACCCCAACCCTGGGTGCCGAGGAACTGCTGAGCAGCAGGGACTGCCATCCTGCCCTGCCGCTCGCCCCGGGCTTCCATCCCCACCCGGGGCCCAACTACCCACCCTTCCTGCCCGAACAGATGCAGCCGCAGGTTCCACCACTCCATTACCAAGGTCAGTCCTGGGGATTCATAGTTGGGGCTGGGGAGCCCTGCGTGTGCCGGCCCTCTGGTGCTGACGGGATGATGCTGATCCCACCTTCTTCACCCCTAGAGCTCATGCCACCCGGGTCCTGCATGCCGGAGGAGCCCAAACCTAAGAGGGGGAGAAGGTCGTGGCCCCGGAAAAGGACAGCCACTCACACTTGTGATTATGCGGGTTGCGGCAAAACCTACACGAAGAGTTCTCATCTCAAGGCACACCTGCGAACCCACACAGGTAGGAGGACAGAAGTGGCAGAAAGGAGAGGGAGGGTTGGTGTCCAGCCCCACCCAATAACTATGACCTCCCTTGGGTTGTGGGGTGCAGTCTATCTCCTCCATCTCCTGGATCACGGGAGAGAGCAGCAAACGGCGCCTACTTTTTTGCCCAGGAGCCTTTTGCTTGATGGATGGTATCAGTGCTTGAATGTGCCGTTTTCGGCAGGCCTTTGAAAGGCAGAGAGATTCCAGGCTGAACGTGAGCCTCTCCTAGCTTAAGCAAAGCATTGCCCTTGTAATGAAGAAATTATACTTTGCAGTGAAAAAACTTGATGGGGTTTTTAATCCATTTTTAACTTTCTAGACAGTTTTCATTGGCTGTTCCCTTCCGAGATTCACCCTTTCTATTTTTAGTTCTAGTCTTAATAATTAGTTTGTATTTGAATTCAAGAATTTAATGGTTCTAATTGCTGAGATCCTGGTTCAGGATTGTCACTGCAGAGAACTTCCATGTCAGTGTAAGTAGGTATACAAGGTCGCGTAGGTGTAGCATTCAGCAAAATAACAGAAATGTGGGTACAAAAAAAGTAGCCTCCTGTGGTTTTTAGACCCAATTTAGTGGGATTAGGATATTGTTACTTGGCTTGGGCTAGGAGAGACACACTAGCAGACATAATTTCCAAATTCATTTCTACCACTGTGATATCTTGACTCCAAAGAATGAAAATGTTAGCTGTATTAGAAGTGTAGGTTTAGGTGGTATTTGTGTGCTTTCACGGCTCAACTATCTAATGCCTCCCAAAAAAAAAGGAGAGCAAAAAGAATATACATAAATATTTTTACTTATGGATGTGAAATTTAATATGGCCTTAAGTGGTATAAGGACATTCCTAGATCCTATCAGAGTGGGGTACTTGCGGAGTTAGTTTTAATATTTGGGCTCCAGTTTTTTAAATGGCCAATTCTTTTTTTTCTTTTTATCTCTGTTTTTATTATTGAGGGAAAATTCACATAACATAAAATGAGACACTAACCTTTTTAAAGTATACAATGCTGTGTAATTAAGTACATTCATAATGTTCATCATAAGTTCTATCTAGTTCCAAGACATTTCACCACCGCAAAGTAAACCTCAAAGGAATTAAGCAGTTACTCCCATTCCTTCCCATCCTCCGGCCACCCCCCAGCTCCTAGCAACCACTAATCTGCTTTCTGTTTCGATGGACTTATCTATTCTGGATTATGTCTTCTTGGATAATTGACCCCCTTATCATTATGTAATACCCCTCTTTATCCCTGATAATTACCCTTGTTCTGAAGTCTTCTTTTTCTGAAATTAAAAAGCAACTCCAGCTTTCTTTTAACTAGTGTTAACATGGTACATGTTTCTTCAGCCCTTTAGTTGTCTTTTTTTGTTTTTTTAAAAAAAATCTCATTTTCTAAATTGAATTTATTGGGATGACATTAGTTAATAAAATTATATAGATTTCAGGTGTGCCATTCTATAATAAATACATTTTCTGTATATATTCTTCTTAAAAAAATTTTTTTTTCCTTTATTGATTTTAGAGAGAGAGGAAAGGAGAGGGAGAGAGAGAGAAAAACATCCATGAGAGAGAACATCGATTGGCCGCCTCCTGCATGCCCCCCACTGTGTATTTGGCCCACAACCTGGGCATGTGCCTTGACCAGGTCGAACTGGCGACCTCTTGGTGCATGGGTCTATGCTCAACCACTGAGCCACACCAGCCGGGCATGTATATATTCTTTAGCAATGGCTTCAACGGCTTTATTTTCCTGTTACAGGTGAGAAACCTTACCACTGTGACTGGGATGGCTGTGGGTGGAAGTTTGCCCGCTCAGATGAACTGACCAGGCACTACCGAAAACACACCGGGCACCGCCCCTTCCAGTGCCAGAAGTGCGACCGGGCATTCTCCAGGTCGGACCACCTCGCCTTACACATGAAGAGGCACTTTTAAATCCCCAAACAGTGGATAGGACCCACACTGCCAGAAGAGAATTCAGTATTTTTTTCCCTTTCACATTGTCTTCCCGATGAGGGGAGGAACCTAGCTGGAAAGCACTACAATCATGGTCAATTTCCCAAAAGTCAACTTGTGAATGGATAATCAGGAGACAGGAGAAAGCCTAAAGACTTAATCAAAGAACAGATGGGGTCTGTGACTGGATCTTCTATCATTCCAAATCTAAACCCAACTTGAATATACCTGGACTTACAAAACGTCAAGGGGGTGACTGGAAGCTGTGGATATCAGGGTATAAATTAGATCCGTGAGTTGCGGGGGGGGGTGGGGGAGGGAAGACCAGAATTCCCTTGAATTGTGTTTTGATGCAATATACGTATAAAGATCACCTTGTATTCTCTTTGCCTTCTAAAAGCCATTATTATGATATTAGAAGAAGAGGAAGAAATTCAGGTACAGAAAATGTGTTTTAATAGCCTAAACGATGGTGCTTGGTGAGTCTTGGTTCTAAAGGTACCAAATGAGGAAGCCAAAGTTCTCAAACTGCTGCATACTTTGACAAGGAAAATCTATTTTTGTCTTCCGATCTACATGTATGACCTAAGTCAGGTAAATATGCCTGGTTTACTTTAACATTTTTATGCAGACAGTCTGTTATGCACTGTGGTTTCAAATGTGCAATAATTTGTACAATGGTTTATTCCCAAGTATGCCTTAAGCAGAACAAATGTTTTTTCTATATAGTTCCTTGCCTTAATAAATATGTAATATAAATTTAAGCAAACTTCTATTTTGTATATTTGTAAACTACAAAGTAAAATGAACATTTTGTGGAGTTTGTATTTTGCATACTCAAGGTGAGAATTAAGTTTTAAATAAACCTATAATATTTTATCTGAACACTGTTTTTGTTTTGTTTTTCCCCCTGAAAAAGTGTGTAACAGAAATACCAGTTTAAACACAGTGGGTAGGGCATGTGAAAAGCATACTAAAAAGCCAGTTTTATCTCAACAGATTAAAAGAAGACTTTAATAGGCTACTTAGTTTTACAAAGTACAGTCAATGTGGTAGGGCTAAAAGCTCTAAGTTTTTTGGAGAGCACAGAATTTAATGTATCTGTTTCTGGTTGCTCTTTCCAATGTACATAAAAGTACATGAAAAGCAGTTTGCTTACCTGAGTGTGAATTTCTAGGTAGAAACAGCTCAATCAATCATTTTTCAATTTGCTCAGTTTAATATGAAAGTATTCATAGAATAAACACACATTCCAACTTCACATTTTAAAAGTTCCTTATGGTTTCTCTTTAAAAATTAAATGAAAATGTAAAAATCTTCTGTCTCTTGGAGGCCTGGCCTTGCATTGAGAACAATTTGTGTAACAAGAAACTCCCACAGCAGAGAACCCTAAGAACACAGTTCCACAGTGCCCTCCTGAGGATTAAAGGCTTCATTTATGCTCAGTATGTGTTACAGAAGTAATTCCTGTAGCTATAACCCTAAAGAAGTCAGAATCAAAGTTTCTAGTAGATGGTTCTAAAACTTCATCACTCCTCTGAGGATGGCTAGCCCTATTGTTTCAACAGACCAAAACCAAAGGATTACAAATTTTTCAAAATCCCCAAACTAAGTGTAAAGTAAAATTCAGTCAATTTTTAAATAGTGTTTTTGTAAGCTTATTTCTGAAGTTATGAAAGCTTACAACAGCACTGAGACTTTTTTGAGGTGGGTCCCTAATGAGTCTGAAGTTCATTTGTGGCAGTCACAAAAAAGGAAAAAGCATCTGTGACATTTGTTGACACTATATATTTGTGATAGTGATGTGGGTGACTAATTAACATTGTCAAGTAGACGGAAGCTGACTGGCATTTTCTTGAAACTGCTTATTAACCACCCATTATATCTAGTGTCCAGAAGTGTTCGCACTGTGGGTGCATTTTATAAAGGGAATAAAAAATAGCAATCCATAGGAGGTGGACCAACAGAAAGTATTTCCCTTGGCTTTCTAAGAGTCCGGCATAGCAGGGAAACATGGCTTGTGTCTTGGCTTAAAAGAAAACAGGTGCAGCAATAGGATGGAATTTTATGTGGCCAAGAACATATTCAAAGCATACTTAATGACATGGAAAAATGCTCATGGTATGTTAAGTGGAAAAAGCAGGATATAAGACTATAAACAGTATGATTCCAATTGTATAAGTTTAAATGTGTGGCATTGAAGGAGAGAGAAGCAATAGAAAAGGGGAGGGAAACACTGGACTGAAATGTCAAACTATGAATACCGCCCTGGCCGGGTGGCTCAATTGGTTGAGCGTCATCCCTTACACCAAAAGGTTTCAGGTTCAATTCCCAGTCAGGGCACATGCCTCGGTGGCAGTTTCGATGCCTGGTTGGGGCACGCATGGGAGGCAATCAAATCGATGTTTCTCACATCAGTGTTTCTTTCTTGCTCCTTTTCTCTAAGATCAATGAAAACATTCTCAGGTGAGGATGAAATTTTTAAAAATATGAATACTGGTTTTCTCAGTTTGAACTTTCTAGTTTTCAAATATTCTAAAGTAAGTATCTATTTAAAATGGAGAAACTTTTTTTAAGAATGCAAGTCCAAGTATTTAGGCTTTAATTTTAAAAGATCAATTAAAGCTATTTCAACAAGAACTCTACATTCAAACACATTTTCTTCTTATTAAATTGTGATTGTTACTCTTGTAACCTGCCTTTCTCTTATATAACGCCTCTGGCCCATGGTGGCTGTATGAAAAGTGTTCACTGGCCCTGGCCGGTTTGGCTCAGCGGTTAGAGCGTCGGCCTGCGGTACAGAGAGACCCGGGTTCGGTTCCCGCTAAGGGCATGTACCTCGGTTGCAGTTTGTCCCCGGCCCTGGTCCCTGGTTGGTCGTGCGGGTGGCAGCCACTCGATGTGTCCCTTTCACGTCGATGTTTCTCTCTCTCTCTTCCTCTCTCTCCCTCCCACTCTATCTGAGCAAAAAATGAAAAAATGTCCTCGGGTGAGGATAAAAAAAAAAAAGAAGAAAAAGAAAAGTGTTCACTGGACGCTTGTTGTCATTTTCATATTTGCTAAGTGCCTATTATCACAAATGGAAGAGACAATCATAAAATATCAAGACATTTTCAATTTATTCAAATTTTTCTGATAGCATAGGGACATATCACTCGCATTAATTTTAACCTGAAAAAAGCTTAAATGTTTAAAATGAATGAAGAAGATCCCGGGCCCGGTAGCTCAGTTGGTTAGAATATTGTCCTGATACACCAAGGTTGCAGATTTGATTCCCAGTCAAGTCACATACAAGAATCAACCAATGAAAGCATAAATAAGTAGAACAACAAATCCATGTTTCTCTCTCTCCCTCTCTTTCTAAAATCAATAAATACAAATTTTTAAATTTTAAATAAAAATAAACGAGGAAGATTTCCCAAAAATGTAACAGGACAAAACTATTCCACATGCCCAGGTAGCTAAAACTATTTAGTACCTATCAGTTCTGAGCTCCAGGTGTACTGTCATTACTGCATTACAGAGCTGCTTATACTGTATAATAAAGAAGACCTAATAATTGAGATGCCTGCTTATTACATTTTCCTTGTAAGATTTAATTTTATATGTCCTAGATTTAACTTGTGCACACACACAAAGGATTAACAATAGTGTTTTCTACGCATCAACAGGCTTTCCGTCTATCTCTTTTCCAGCAAGATATTCTTTCTGCCTGAAAAACTCTTTGACTCTTAACAGTCCTGTTTTGGTTTGTTAAAACAGGAACTGTCACCATCTCAAGTAGGATGATCGGGAGAATAATTCGTTTCAAAAATTGTTCTGTGTTACAAGATCTGTATATTAACCATGGTCACTCCAATAAATGTAATAAAAAAATTTTTAAAGGAAAAAGATTGTTCCAATTTTTAGAAACATGCAATGTTATTTCACATTTGGAGATCAACAATTTTTACATATAATTTCTTTACACATTAGAAAGTCCAACTAAGACCGTCTTTATGCTATGAAAGCAAGACCCCAGGGAAAGTATTAAAACAAGCAGGGATGTACCTGTTGTACTTTGATATATGGGAGTATCTAAATTTAGCTGCCTATGTCAGCCACCTGTTCTATTATATAAGGCTCTGAAGCTTCCTTCAGCACAACACTGCACATACATAAGTGAGTTTCAGTCCATATTCTCTCCCTACCCCTCCCCCTTCTCTCTCCCTGATACACCCATAGACCCCATCCAGTCCTACACAGACCTTTTTTATTTTACATATTCTATTATCGTCTTATTTATGTATTTTATTTTATATAGTTATTTTTTCATGTTAGCACCTTCTAGAGGCCATTGTACAGTGACATGCTTTTCTAGTACTAAACTAATCTACATCTGATTCCTAAAGTTTGTTTATGAAACTGTCATTGTTCACGTGCAGTCCTTCAGTAATATTTTATATAAAGCCACCGAGAACTCTACATAATGAATGCTGCGGAACAATGTTCTATCTGTGAAAGCGCCAAGGACCTCGTTACAATCAGCAGGTCCTTTTTTTTTTTTCTTTCTTCACATTAAGTGAAACTAAAATGAACGTTGCAAACACACACCTTTTGGAAGCTTTTCCCTTAAGCAGGATAGAAATGTAAATGTCTCACCATCTCCTGAAAAACTAATAAATTCTTAAACCCTTAGGAAGTGCCTGGAGCTTCAATGCCCTGGTCACGGTCAAAACACAGGGAAAACCAACCACTGAAATAGCATAAGGACAGAAGTCTTTCAGGCTGGTGTCGGCCACCGTCGCCAGATAACTCAGGGAGAGGAGGGCTCAGGGGGTAGGAATTATCCACCAAATTGCTTTTGTGGAATCATGCACGTTGGGAGTTTATCTTTTTGATTGTTTTCCACGGTGCCGTTGATATAATTACTCTTTCGAACCGCTTCGGTTTTCTCGGCAACCTAGATGAGTCAGCATGTTGCAACCAGCCCTCCCAAGTGTCCTTCTCCACTTGTTTTTAAAGGAAAAGGAGGAAATAAATAGAAATCTAACTTAATAACAACTACAAAAAGTAAATGAATACTTTCAGGGTCCCTTTGACATTTACACCTAACAGACCATTTTTCACTGATATGACACAATAATCATAACGATACCCAAGACTGTGAGGACTATTTGCCATCCTTCCAAGTCTATGTTGGATGTTATTATCTAAACAGAGTTAGAGATAAGTGAAGTAGTTCTTTATGGAGAGAAAGATAGATAGATAGATAGATAGGTAGGTAGGTAGATAGATAGATAGATAGATAGATAGATAGATAGATAGATAGATAGATAGAGCAAGTCTCAGGTAGAGTTTTGACAACCTAGAATCAGTTAGGGGGAACCATCAAATCTGTCCAGTCCAGGGTATCTGGGCTGGGAGGTTGAGTGGGGTTATAATACCTATGCTCACCTATAATACTTGACCCTATAGAAAATGGCACTGGATCAACATATTACTGAGTGGCAGCCAGACTGCCATGACACCAAGCCAATGCATTCAGATGAGATACTTGCATACCCACCTAAAAACTAAAATGCGTAAATAACTTTACCGAGAAATTGAAGGAACTCTGGACATATTCACTGAAAGCCAGGAAGATAAGTGAATCACTGTAAACCACAAAGCAGAGCTTCTTAGACTTGACAAATGGAAGGTGCTTTTTTCAGTAAGGACAGGCACGTCTCTTGTCAGATTCCAGTCATTCTACACAACTCTGTGAGGTCTATGAAGCATTTACAGTCTCCAGTACCTCAATTCATCCTCACAATGAAAGATAAGGGTGGGATTTCCCTTTCCCATCCCCATTTTATTTTATTTATTTATTTAAATTTTCTTTATTGATTTTAGAGAGAGAGGAAGGGAGAGGGAGAGAGAGATGGAAACATTAATGAGAGAGAACATCGATTGGCCGCCTCCTGCATGCCCCCCACTGGGGATCAGGCCCCCAACCTGGGCATGTGTCCTGACTGGGAATCAAACCAGCGACCTCTTGGTGCATGGGTCGACACTCAACCACCGAGCCACACCAGCTGGGCTTCCATCCCCGTTTTACAGATGACCTAACTGAGGTTCCCTTTACAGGTTAGCCTTTTTGCTTTTGTTTCTCATCTTGTTGACATACTCAAAGTGTTTCTCTTCTAATACTTTTGTCTTCAGTGTGCTGGGCAGGTAGGGCTCCAGGAAAAATAAATACAACCCAATTCAAAAGGATTTGCTACTATCCACGTTCTCCCAGTAAACCTGTTTAAGAGTCAAAAGACCCAGACTTTCTGTCTCCCAGTCAGTGTGCTATTTCCTTTTCAAGGCAGACTGACAAGGAAGCCCGAGTTTCCTTCAGAGTCTTCTTGAGCTGGTCACTATGTCACACACTGATCTACACTTTCAGTCTGATGTGGAAGAAAAACTACTGTTTCTGTCCTCGCCTCTGGCTGAGCACACAGTTCTCCAGGTCAAACAGATCTGGTCAAGCCCCTCCCCTACTTCTCCACAGTCCCCAGTGCCTAGTGGATTAAGATTCAACATGGGGCCCAGCCGGTGTGGCTCAGTGGTTGAGCGTCCACCCATGCACCAAGAGGTCGCCGGTTTGATTCCCAGTCAGGGCACATGCCCAGGTTGTGGGCCCGATCCCCAGTGGAGGGCATGCAGGAGGCGGCCAGTCGATGTTCTCGTTCATAGATGTTTCTCTCTCCCTCTCCCTTCCTCTGTCTAAAATCAATAAAAATAAAAAATAAAAAGCTTCAACATGATCACTCCTCCAATTGTGGCCTCCAGCTATTTGTCCCTTGTCTTCTCCTTAAGTATCTAACCCTTCCTTAAACGGACAGGCCATGCTAAGCTACTCTTGACCCCCAGCACACTGTGCCTGTTTCAGCCTTGGAGATTTTGCTTGCAGATGTTGGTCTCTGCTGCTTGTGGAAAGACCCATATTCCCCTGGCAAGCTTCTTCATAACCTTCAAAGCCCAGCTCTCATAAAGCCTCCTCCACTGCACTTGATCTAGAGCTTTGTTAAACTCTTAGCCTTATATGTTCAAGATTTTATGGGTCTGGCTCCTCCAAAAGACATGTGCTCCTGGGGGGCCCGGGGAGCTCTCTTTATTTGCCCTTGAATTACCAGTTACTGGAATTAATTAAATAAGTTAATCACTTATTTAGCTCCAAATCCTAGCATCTCTTTTAGGTGATTCTCTGCATTGATTCTAGAAAGAATTTTGTTCATTTGGGTTTGTTTTTTCTATATCGGGGGAGGCAGGTGTCAGCTGATCACAGGTAAAAAAAAAAAAAAAAAAAAAAAAGGAAATATTCCTGGCCGGTTTGGCTCAGCAGTTAGAGCATCGGCCCGTGGACCAGAGAGTCCTGGGTTCGGTTCCCACTAAGGGCACATACCTCGGTTGCAGTTTGTCCCCAGCCCACAGTTGGGGTCGTGTGGGTGGCAACCAGTCTATGTCTCTCTCACATCGATGTTTCTCTCTCTTTCTCTGCCCCCCTCTCTCCCTCCTGCTCTATCTGAAGATAAAGGCAAGAAAAATGTCCTCGAGTGAGGATAAAAAAAAAAAGAAAATATTTTATCTTTCTCCTTGGGTAATCCATGTAGGACAAAAATATAAGTGTACTATGAACATATTAAGCTTTTTGTTTAAAAAAAGAAATCACTTTAAAAGCTTAAAGAAGGCATGTTCCTAGATGGGATCCCAGATGGGCCAGTCTGCCCAAATGAGGCACACCAGTCACATCAAATCGGCCCAAGTTCACATCGGGTCAGGATCTGAGCACCAGCCAGTGCCTAGTTCTCACTTAACAGGCCAACAGTTGATGGTTCAATTCCCTTTGAGAACCCAAGGGAAGCTTAGAAGGGAATAAATAAAATTTAAAAATACCATGCAGGCCTCAGCTGGGTAGTTCAGTTGGTTAGAGCACCATCCTGATACTCCAAAGTTGGGGGTTCTAGCCCCACCCAGGGCACATAGAAGAATCAACCAATGAATGCATACATCAGTGGAACAACAAATCGATATTTCTCCCTTTCCCTTTCCCTCTCTCCCTCTCCCCTTCCTCTCTCTCTAAAATCAGTAAATAACAATTTAAAAATAAATAAATAAACCATGCAAAAAAAGTAATTTTAGCATCGACCCATGCACCAAGAGGCCACCGATTCCCTGTCAGGGCACATGCGTGGGTTTCTCCAGCTCTGTCCCCAGATGGGGGGGATGCAGGAGGCAGCCGATCAATGTTGATGTTTCTCTCTCATCAATGTTTCTATCTCTCTCTCCCGCTTCCTTTCTCTCTCTCTAAAATCAATTAAAAACAAAACAAAACATTTTTTTTAATGGAAAATTCGGGGGATGGGCAGGATAGGGAGAAGTGTGTCTGCGGGAGGAAAAGGAGAAACATCTGTAACAAAAATAAATAAATTAATAAAATAAATAAATAAAAATTAAAAAAGGAAAACTCTATATTCAATGTGACATTGTGCTCTGATGCCCAAAAACGTATTTCATTGTTCTCTATAGTGCTTCTGTAGTGTTGTGTTACCAGCCACCTAAGACAGGTACTATTCACTCACCACTGTGCCCCTCTATAGAGAACATAGGAACCATTCCATAAAAGTGTCAAACTATAACTTTGGCTTTGTTCTGCTTTCTTTTTTCATGCAGTTCCATTCAAATATATATAATTTGCTCAAGGACCTACCTTACCAGCCTCTGTGCAAAGGAGAGAGGAGAACCAAAGATGAATAAGTATATATAGATATGCATATCCACAGATATTTTTTTCCTGGTACAATTGCTCTGAAAGGGGTTCAGTTCCTGGCCCTGGTCGTGCAGGAGGCAACCAGTCAATGTGTCTCTCTCACATCAATGTTTCTCTCTCTCTCTCTCTCTCTCTCTCTCTCTCTCTCTCTCTCTCTCTCTCCCTCCCTTCCACTCTATCTGAAGATGAATGGATAAATATCCTCCATTGAGGATTTTAAAAAAAAAATTGCTCCACAAGGGATAGAAAATATAACTTAAATGAAAATCAGCATCCAAGCCCTAGTAAAAACTGTTTACCTCTTTTGGAAAAGTGATGGTATAGTTCTTAGAGAGACTCAACCACATATACCATATTTTTTCTCCCTGCGATTTTCTCGATTGCTTATTATTTTAGCTACATCCAACTTGGCTATCAGGTACATGTTAAAGCATGTAAAACGCGTTATTCAGGTTTAGCGTGAAGGCTTCGCCTTATTCAACAAAATATCACAAACTTCTTTTGGAATTAATGATTCTGGCAAAATGGAGCTCAAGCTGCACGCCAGGGCACCTTAGGTTTCTTTGATTTCATGATTGCACATCTAGACCAGGGGGGACAACCTGGTTTTGTTGCAGGCGCAGGGAACTTTACAGCTAGGGAGTGGAAGTGGTTTCAGAAGGCTCTCTTGGTGCCCAAGCTTGTAGGAACAGAGGAGGCTTTGCCTAAGGGAGGCTTTGCATTAAAGACTCTGTTAGGCAAAGCCACCTGGGCCTCTGAGTCTGATTTGCAATTTGTGCCTTTGTCAAAGGATTAGAAGATGGCTATTGTTTCATGTGGGGATCTCAATTTGCATTTGGAAACACGTGACCTCTTCCAGGTTTAGTGTTCTCCTTTATTTTCACTTTCTTGTCCTGATATACAGTTGAAACTGTATGTTAAAAATTTGATAAAACTGCTCAGCCGAATGTTTGCACTGATTAAGGAAATGTTTGCACTATCAGTGATGGAGTCTACCTGGGCTCCAGCAATACTAAGCCAGTCAGTAATCTTTTTAGCAACTGGCAAATAACACATAGGTATAGGTACACACACATTTCGTTTATTTCCTTAATTAGAATACTTGGTACTTAAAAAAAAAATTAAAAAGGTCTCATCAGACAGTGGAGCTACAAAAAGAACTGAAAGAAAAAAACATCCTCCGACCGCCTCAGAACGTATTGGAACACTTCTGTCCAATGTCTTCCTTTATAAATAAAGGTTTGAGAAAACTTATTTTAGGTTCGTGATAACTACTCTCAGCTGTACATGGTATTTAACTACCTGTCCCTTGGTAAACAATTTCTAACTAACATTTGCTTTGACAATGTTCCCAGATTGGCAGCGTAAAAACCTGAAACAGACACTGCGTGAGGAGGGGCAATTTCTTGGACTGTGGGTTTAGGACTCGTGGTAGGTTTGTTTGTTTGTTTTCTTTTTTAACTCTTCAATTACTCACACCTTTATTGTCATTGACCACAGAAGATATTGCTTGCGTGTCAGGGTGGATGAATGTCTTGGAACTTGGATTTGAAGTTGGTGGTTGAGTGAGCTGGAGGTCGACGGAAAGGATTCACATTCATTGAACACCTATGGTACGCCAAGAACTTTGCTACCTGTTTAGGAATTGGTTATCACACCCATTTTGTGATGGAGAAGACTAAGGCCAGGAGGAGTCCAGTGACTTGCCCAATGTCACACTGCTGGGATAAGAACCCAGATCGACCTGACTCCTGAGTTCAGCCTTAAAGCTAACTGCATTCCTCACCTCCTTGGAATGCGTTCTTTAAAAAAAAATCTAAACAGGGATTCTGTTTGGTGCACAGGAAGCTATTGGACAAAATTAACAAAACCCATCCCTCTTTCTAATAGAAACAAGTAATAATATCTGCCATTCTATTGAAAATACACCACATTCCTCTGTGCTCCAGTTTGGATAATGACTCAAGACAAGACAGTTGGTTTCTGCATCCTAGCACCCCCAGAGCCTCTATAAAATCATCAAGAGTAAATAAACCATTGCTTTTCTTCCCTGGTATTTCATTCACTGATTCCAAAGCACTTGACACACGTATTCAATTAGAATAAAGACTAGCAGGCCTTTTGATAGTTGGGCCAATTGGAAGTTAGCCTAAAAAAGTATGTATCTCTTGCTGAAGATCACACACTCTGAGGCCCCCTTGAATGGAGAACGTAGAAGAGGAAGTCAGCCAAAAGGAGTGGAACCTTGGACTGTGGTGCCTTTTCCCCTCCTCTTTTTCTCTTTCTCTTCTTTCTTCTTCTTTCCTCTTTTTGGAGTGTGATGCTTTGAGCCCACATTCTCAGCCACGTCCCACGGGAAACACTGCCTCTTTGCCATCTTCCAAACTGTTCTGCCAACATTCTCCCTAATACTCTCAATATCTAAAGAGAATCTATTTTCCCTTAAATGGCATCTCAACCTAAAATAGATCTGGGTATGTGCCGTGGGGCATGAACAAATGACTCAGATCTCAGAAGCAGGGAAGGCTCTTTCAGAGCCTGGGAGCATGATCTGGGAGCCAGTTAGGACTCAAGAAACAAATGAATGACAGAGCTGGAAGGAATTCCAAAGGACATTTCACCTGAAGGTTCTTTTGCACAACTGAGAAAGGTGAGGCCCCAATCTCCCACAGTTATGCCACTGCAGAACCTCATTCCAGCCTAAGACTTTTCCAGACCCTCGTCCTCAGCCTGCACAGGAGGCCATAGATTAACTGGCTAAGCAAGACCCAGGGATTAGGTTTATAGCCAATTCTTGGTTAAGTAAGCCCTAGAATGTCCTTAGAATGAACTACCATGCTCTATTAAAATTATCTGGGAAACATTAATAAATAAGAGACAACATTTACTAAGGTTTACTATATGTACTCCTTATAGTCATTATTTTACATGCATTTTTCTCATTTAGTCCCCACAATAACCCTACGAGGTAGGAAATAGTATTCTCTTCATTGTAAGGATGAGGAATCTGAAGCAAAGAGTTTAGGTAACCTGCCTTAAGTTACAAAACCAGAGTGCTGGAGCTGGGATTTAAACCTGATTCCACCAGTCCCATGTTCTTGAGCCATATACTCTTTACACAGAGAAGAATGTTCAGACTTTAATGGGAGGCGGGCAAGCCTGTAAAGTACAATCCAACTTGGTAAGATAGATTTATTTGTATTTGGGTGTATATTGGCATTGGAAAACTTCTAGAAGGACCACTCAATGTCAATTCCTTGAAGCAGTCTTCCATGACCACGCTAAAAGAGCCAGCCCACTCCACCCGTTATTCTTTATCTTTTTATTGTGCTTGGTTTTTCCTCATGGCACTTCATTATCTGAAATGCGACACATACTGTGTCCATTTATTGTCTAGCTCATCTCTAGAATGAGGGGGGAGGACAAGGCCTTAAAAAGTGCCTAATATGTAGTAGGTGCTCAATAAATATTTGTGGATTCAAATGTCGCAAACTATTTTTTATTGATTTTAGAGAGAAGGAGAGAGAGGTAAAGAGAGAGAGAAACACTGATTTGTTGTTCCACTTATTTATGCATTCATTGGTTGATCCTTGTATGATCCCTGACCAGGGATCGAACCTGCAACCTTGGCGTATCCAGGTGATGTTCTAACCAACTGAGCTACCTGGCCAGGGTGCAAACTCTTAATGTTGAGTTCTCTCTCTCCCTCTCTCTCTCTCATTAAATTCTAGATACTTCAATGGATTGGATTTTTTTTTTCATATTACATCTGAAATTCTCTGAGTTAAAAAAAAAAAGTCCACTCCACTTAAGGATCAAGAACAAGAAGACCATTGGAAATCTACTTAGGTAAACTTGCTTTGAGTCAAAAGAGGCTCATTAATGTTTCAACTGCTAATCCATTTAGTGCTCTATTCACCCACCTGGCTTTTCTGAGCACCCTCCTGGTGGTTTTAGAAAGATAAGGGGCGGGGGGGGGGGGGGGGGGGGGGGCATCTGTAATAGTCTCAACAATAAAGAAAAAAAAAAAGATAAACCTTCCAGTCATCAGGCTCAACTGAACAACAGCAAAAGACGATGGACTGCAGATGAAGGGACTGACTGAAGTTTCTGAGATGAATGAATGACTGCCTATCTGGCTAATGTGAAAATGAAAGGAACTTTGAAATGAACTGATATGAGTTAGTAATAAACTCTCTCTTTTTTTCTCTAAAAAAGGATTAGGCCTCCTGTGAATGGGAGTCTTGCCTTCAAGTCTTATGGCCTTGACCTTTCCTTGTATTGTTCTACTCATTCTATTAATTTATTTATTTTTGTTAAGTCTCCCCCAAGGATATTTTTCCATTGATTTTTAGACATAGAGTGGAAGGGAGGGAGGGAGAGAGAGAGAGACACACATCGATCGGTTGCCTCCTGCACGACCCTGACAAGGGCCAGGGATTGAACCTGCAACCCATGTACCGTGCCCTTGACCGGGAATCGAACCCAAGACCCTTCGCAGGCAGACACTAACCACTGAGCCTAACCTGCCAGGGCTGTTCTACTCTCTTTAAACCAAGGGTGGCAGTTTGAGATTTTTCGTTCTCAACCATGTCCGTCTGAGGGGTGACTCTTGCCCCATCCACCCACAGCTTCAAGAACCACCTACAAGTCAGGAGCCAAGTTTTCCTGCATTCCATGCTGAGGAGGGGGTGCCTTGGCGGCCTTCCTTCCTCCTTCCCCAAACAGAACCAAGCTCCTATATAAAATTCATAAATTCTTGGCAGGAAAAATATCCTCCCATTGGAAGGAACAGATGTTCTGCGAGTAACTTTTGCCATTATACTCTGTTCCTAATATCATAGTTTTAAAGTGTGGGGGGATGTTAACTTTTTTTTTTTAATGTCAACATGTTCTGGGCAGCTTTTCCATCTCCATCTGTGGCATACACATCACCAGTCCTCCCACCGCCCCTTTTAAATTTCCAGAGACTAGTTGGGAATTGGAAAGATATTAAAATCTTTCCAAAGCAGAACGCTCAATTCAACAAGTATGCTAATGAATAACCTAATGCAGAAAGTAATACGATGTTTCCCGCCCAGTTGTAAATCTCAGAAACATTCTTTCCCTTCTACTCTTAGAACTTGGAGGGGTCTTACAAGACGTTTAACAAGGTAATTATGACCAATTAACATGCAGGGGTTATTACTGGTAACAGAATTCCATGAGAGTAACCTATTCATAAAATTCTCCTTCTAAAAACCTTCAATCCCCGACTCAAATTCAAGAGGCTACTAGGCCATTTTCACTTCGTTATCACCTCGTTATACTGCCCACCTTAAATGCCTGTGTCCCAGGTGACCGCAGGGAAGGGTCAAGGTCAGTGGATGCCACATACCTCGCCTAGGAGTAACTTTAGAAAGCGTGACTTCGCCTGGGTTAGTCCGAGGTGGGGTCCCCTCCCCCGGGACAGCGATGCGCACTACAGCTGCGGTGGCCAGGGCCGGAGCGCCTGCTGGCTGGGGCCTGGCCCCAAGCACGCCTGATCACATTTGGGTTCAAAGTCAGATTTTGGTGAGCGGACTGGGTGGGGTGTGGAATCTGCAGGGCAGGAGAGGTGACAGCGAGGGCGGGGTGGGGAAGTAGCAGACCGACATTCAAATGAGCCCGGGGATCCTCTCTCCGGCCGGGTTTCCCCTCTTCCCTCGGGTCGGAGCCAGACGAGTCTAAATCCCCAGATCCCTGGCGGGGCCCAGTGCCGGGACTGCCACGTCCACCCCCGAAGACCCGGTCCCTGGAGGCTTTTGGCGCCCAAGTGGAGATGTAAGTGTGAGCGCGCGCAGGGCGGGGCGCGGGGAGCACCCAGGCGGAGAGCTGACCGGGGACCGCGCGCCTACAACTCGGGGGTGTCCGCACAGGCCCCGAGGGACCCGATCCGGCTTCCCCAGAATCCTCGCGGGGAGGAGGGTCAGCGCTCCAGGTTCGGGGGTGGCTGGGGCCCGGGCGGGGGCGAGAGCGACGCACGAAGGCGCGACGGTTCCGGGCGCCCGAAGCTGCAGGCGGCGCAGGGTGGCCAGCGGTCTGCAGTGCCCCCCGCCGGACAGCCCCGCACAGGACGGCTCCGGGCCGCAGGTCCCCGCGCCGCACCTCTGCGTGGGAGACGCGCGCCCCCTTCCTCTCTGCTGAGGCTCACCCGGTGTTAACGGAATTTAAAGTCAGATCCAAATCAATGGAAAAAATATCCTCGGGTGAGGATTATAAATAAATAAATAAATAAATAAATAAATAAATAAATAAATAAATAAATAAATAAAACCAGGTCCAAGTGCATTCTCATCCTGGATCCTGGCTCTGTCACATCCTGGCTTCCTGCTCCTGGGAGCTCTGGACTGCTGCTCCCTCCCTCTAGCTAATGTGGATAATATCTCCGACAAAGTTAATGAAACAAAGTGAGAGCATGCACTCAAGTGCCTGGTGTAGAGTAAGTACTCAGTAAATGGTGGGTATTATTATTATCAGTATTGTTGTTGTTATCATTATTATTATTAATAGCTGGCTAGACCTTGGATGGAGGTCTCACTGAAGTCTCTGCTCTTCTATGGAGGGGTGAAGGGGAGGACGGGAGAGCTGGCTTCTGCCTCTCCGTTGAAGTGGAGAACCTGAGCGCCCAGGTGGAATCCAGCCTTGCTGTGCGTCCAACCGTCCAACGCCACCTATAGCTGTGCACTCAGCCGTCCCCTGCTTGAACCTAATATCCTCATGCAAAACAGGAATAATTATACCCGACTCAGAGTGGCTGCAAGATAAGAAACGCAGACCTGCTGCTGTATGCTCAGGGCAAGCTCACTCTCTTGTCCCCTTCCCCAGCCAGCAGGTCCCAGAACCCTTGTACCTGTAGCACAGGGTAGGTGCTGTGCAAAATCCCCGCCCGTTCACACAGCCAGTCAGCAGGCCCAAGTTCCCTTATCTGTATTACAACACAAAGTAGGAGCTCAGTACCAGCCCCGCCCACCCCCAGCAATCAGTAGCTATTTATTGGGTGATCCTTGTATCCCAGTCTGTGACCTGGTCTCCTTGGGCTGCAGGAGGCTTTAACTGCTGGAGTCCTTCTATCTCATCTCTCCTGGAAAGCCTCTCTCACAGATGCCTCAGATCCTTTCTGGAAATGAGTAGTGTTAGAAATACTAAGGGGAGTGGGGAGGGGGGCTAGGCGAGGAAGGTGAGGGGATTAAGCAAAAAAAAAAAAAATCCTCATAGACAGACAACAGTATGGTCATTAACAGAGGGAAATAGGGATGGGGGAGGTAGGAGAGGGTAAAGGGGTGATAAATGGTGATGGAAGGACCCCCAGCCAGTGGTTCAGTTGGTTGGAGCATTTGTTTCCTGTTCACCAAAAAGATTGTGGGTTTGATCTTTCAGGGCACATACCTAGGTTTCAGGTTAGATCACAGGAGGCAATGGATCGATGTTTCTCTCTCTCTCCCTCTTCCTCTCTTCCTAAATCAATAAACATATCTTCACTGGGGTGGTGAACACACAATACAATATATAGATGATGCATTACAGAATTGCACCCTTGAAACCTATATAATTTTATTAACCAATGTCACCCCAATAAATTCAATTTAAAAAATATATGCTAAATATATACTCCTAACCTGGAGTAATGGAAAGTACAGTCAGAGGACCTGGCGGTCAAGGGCAGCCCTACCAGTTCCTGACTGTCTTTATCCTGCAACCTCAGTTACCTCATCTTTAAAAACTGAGGCAATAACACCTTCTGGAGTGGACCACTGTGAGTAGATATGTGTGTATGAAAGCACCAAGCACACAGCAGGTATTCAGTAAATGCTAATACATAATGATTTGTTTGAAGCACAAAGCAGTTGCCCTCATGCTTATTTGTTGTATTGCACTGCGTTTCCCCCTTCGCTGTGTTCTATACAGCGAAAGTTTCGCTTTAGGCGTTCTCCCTGTCCTTGACTTTGTCAAATGCCGTGCCCTGTGACCTGTCATTCCTGCCTTCTTTCTAGAGGTCGGTACTTTGCAAAGAGGAGGGGTGATGGACCTGTCCAGAGTACAAGCCTAGTATTGCCTCCTTCCAACCCATCTGTGATAGTTATTTCAAGTTTCCTGAGATAGAATTCAACATGGAAATCTATTTTCATTTTCTTTTGGGTGGCCAATGTGCCTTTTATTGTGGGGGTAGGGTTTAAAAGTTATTGTAAAGTCATCCTGAGTTATATGAGTATTTCTGTAACAATATTTTCTGCCAACAATCCAAATGTGATTCATTTTCTGGATGTGTGATAAGACACCAGCCCGTTTTCCAGATGAACCTCGCTGAGGCAGAGTGACTGACACAGTGCTCATTTCTATGACAGGTGCCTCTCCCGCCCTGCCTCATCTCCAGGCCGCTCTCACGCTATGATGTGGGGCTTTTCACTGGTCATCTTAACGAGTATTCTTGGAGACTCCTTAGAAATGATAGGACATGAACTTTATTAATACAGAGCACTAAACAAATTAGAGAGTTTTCCCATATTATGACAAAGTAGGCGACAGCTGTTACTTTACTGAAACTACTCATTATGGGGCCATTTGTTTAAAGGTTGCCCTGGTGGTGTGGAGACAGTGCCTTTTGCTCTCTGACTCACAGGAAGTAAAAATAAGTTACTATCAGGTGATGGTCATACTTAGAAGCCAAACTAAAAATGAGAAGGTTTGTCATCCTTGGGGGTAGGGCAGTTGGTTCCACTTTTCTAACTGGTAAGCTCCGGGCTTTTCAACATTTAAAATTCTCTTTGTGTCATACATTGTAAAAATTCTATTCAAACATTTGCTGAATAATTATGGTGTGCCAGTTTCTGTGTATGGCAACACAAAAAGGGATATTACATGGTCTCTGTGGTCCAGTGTTTCAGGGTCTGGTAGGAGAGATGCATGTATTAAGTGCCCAATAGACGCCTCATCTGTGGAGTGGGGATAATCACGGGGGCCTGTAAGGGCAGGCCGTGAAAAGCATGGGTGGGAAGCAGCTGCTGACGACCTGACCCAAGCAGGCTCTCACTTACACAGGGGTTGCATTAACCCCATTTTCAGACAAAGAAACTGAGGCTCCAGGAGGGAAAGAGATTTGCTAGTTCACAGCATAGCCAGGATTCAAATTCAAGGATTCAATTCAAAGCAGCTTTGCATTTGCTCTTCTTGGCCAGGGCAACTCACTGGAGTGTCTTTGAAGAGCCTGTCTTGAACTGGTCTCTGTTAGAGTGGGGTCCAAAGGATGCCCAGGTGTACGCAAGCTCTTTGTCTTATTAGATTTCTAGAGCATGTCAAGTGCACTCCCCATCCTCCACTCAATTTCAGTTTTCCACAGAGTTCTTTCAGAAGAGGAGCATGACTTCCAGTCTCTGTGTTTATCCCGGAAGTTAACATGAACAACTTTCCTCACTCTCCCCCAAAAGGACAGATTTTATTTAGTGAACAAATACATCAGGTATCTCAAGTTCTTTGGAGATGAAACAAGAGTTTTTGGTTGTTTGTTTCTTATTCAGCTTTATGGAGGTATAATTGTACCCCAAACTCTGCACGTGTTTAATGTATACGATTTGATGAGTTGAGACATATACTATACACCTGTGATTCCATCACCACAGTCAAGGTAATACATGTATTCATCACTTCCAAAAGTTTCCTTATGTCCGTGTGTGTGCACGCGCGCGCGCAGTAAGAACACAAGAAGATCTATCCTCTCAACAAATTTTTAGGTGCACAACATCATACTGTTAACTATAGACACTATGTTGTATAACAGATTTCTAGAATGTATTCATCTTGTATAACTGAAATTTTATACCCATTGAGCAATAACTCCCTATTTCCTCCCCCCGAGCCCCTGACAACCACCAATCTATTTTCTACATCTATGAGTTTGACTATTTTTGTCTTCCAGAAATTTGAACACTATTTTATGACATTATTTTAAATTAATTTACAAATAATTATAATGATATTGTGATAATACTTTTTTTTTTAGTTTATTGGGGTGACATTGGTCAATAAAACCATACAGGCTTCAAGTGTACAACTCAACAAACATCATCTGCACGCGACATTGCACGCCCATCACCCAAAGTCTCTTTCTATCCCCATTTACCCCCCCATGCCCTCTTCCACGTCCCCCCACTTCTTTCCCTCTGGCTGTCACCATACTGTTGTCTGTGTCTGTGTGATATATGTAATTATTTTGCTTAATCCCTTCACCTTTATTTCACCTAACCCAGCAACCTCCTTCCCCTCTGACAGCTGTCACTCTGTTCTATGTATCTATACATCTGTTTCTATTTTGTTTGTTAAATTATTTTGTTCATTAGAGTCCACATATAAGTGAGATCATATGGTATTTGTTTTTCTCTGACTGGCTTATTTCACTTAGTATAATATCCCCCAGGTCTGTCCACATTGTCACAGATGGTAGGATGTCTTTTTTAAAACATTGAATAATATTCCATTGTGTGCATGACATTTTCCTTATCCATTCATCTGTTGATGGACATTGAGTTATTTCTATAACTTGGCTATTGTGAATAATTAATGCTGCAATGAACATGAGAGTGAAGTTATCTCTTTGAGAGTCTGATTTCAATTATTCTTGATATATTTCAAGCAGTGGGATTGCTGAATCATATGGTAGCTCTCGTGTGAATTTTTTTGAGGACCCTTTATACTGTTTTCTTTTGGGCGGCACCATTTTGTATTTCCATCAACAGTATACAAGGTTTCCAATTTCTCCACATCCTTACCAACCCACTTCTTATCATTTTTTTTTTTTTATAATAGCCATACTAACAGATGTGAAGTGACATCTCATTGTGGGTTTAATTTGTATTTATCTGATGAGTAGTGATGTTGAACACCTTTTCATATACCTGGCAGCCATTTGTATATCTTTTTTTGAGAAATGTCTATTCAATTCCTTTGCCTGTTTAAAAAATTGGGCTAGTTTTTTTTTTTTAATCTTCACCCAAGGACATTTTTCCATTTTTTGTTCAGATAGAGTGGGAGGGAGAGAGAGGAAGAGAGAGAGAGAGAGAGAGGAACATTGACGTGAAAGGGACACATTGAGTGGCTGCCTCCCGCACGACCCAACCAGGGCTGGGGACAAACTGTAACCGAGGTACATGCCCTTAGCAGGAACCGAACCCGGGTCTCTCTGGACCGCAGGCCAATGCTCTAACCGCTGAGCCAAACCGGCCAGGGCTGGGCAAGTTTTTTGTTGTTGTTTGTTTGGTTTTTACTATTGAATTGTATGAGTTCCTTGTGTATTTTGGATATTAACCCTTTATTAGATAAATGGTTTGCAAATATTTTCTCCCTTTTCACTCTGTTGATTGTTTCCTTTACTGTGCAGATGTTTATGATGTAGTCATGATGTACTCCCATGTGTCTGTTTTGTTGACTGAGCTTTTGGTGTCATATCCAAGAAACCATTGCCATGACCAATGTCAAGAAGATTGTCTCCTATTTTTTTTCTATGGGTTTATGGTTTCAGGTCTAATGTCCAAGTCTTTAATTCATTTTGAGTTGATTTTTGTGTGTGGTGTAAGATAGGGGTCCCATTTCATTGTTTTGTGTGTGGATATCTGGTTTTCCCAATACCAGAAGAGACTATGTGTTGAAGAAACTATCCTTTACCCATTGTGTATTGTTGGCGCCTTTCTGGAAGATCAGTTAACGGTGGTATGCCAGTAACATACTGTTTTAATTATAATAGCTTTGTAATATATTTTAAAATCAGGAGTGTGATGTCTTCAGTTTATTCTTCTTTCTCAAGATCACTTTGGCTACTCTGAATCTTATGTGTTTTCATATGAATTTTAAGATTGTTTTTCTCTATTTCTGTAAAGATGCCACTGGGATTTTGAGGGGGTTAGTATTGCACCTATAGATCACTTTGGGTCATATGGACATAATATTAAGTCTTCCAATCCATGAACATAGGATATCTTTTTTGTCTTATTTAATTTCTTTTTTAAATGTTTTATAGTTTCACTGTACAAGTCTTTCACCTCCATGGTTAAATTAATTTCTAAGTATTTTTTCTTTTGATGCTATTGTAAATGGAACTGTTTTCTTAACTTTTCTTTCATTGTTACTGTATAAAACACAATTGATTTTTGTATGTTGATTTTTTTATTCTGCCACTGTACTGAATTTGTTTATTTGTTCTAACAGTTTTTTGGTGGAGTCTTTAGGGATTTCTATTTATAAGATCATGTCATCTGCATTTTACATTTTTCTTTCAGATTTGGATAACTTTTTTTTTTTAATCCTCACTTGAGGATATTTTCCCATTGCTTTTAGATAGAGTCGGAGGGAGGGAGAGAGAGAGAGACATCGATTGGTTGACTCCCGCACCACCCCAACCAGGGCCAGGGATTAAATCTGCAACCCAGGTACGTACCTTTGACCGGGAATCAAACCTACGACCCTTCGGTGCACAGGCTGATGCTCTAACCGCTGAGCCAAACCAGCCAGGGCTCCTTTGATTTTTTTTTTTTAATAGAATGAAAGGGAAGGAGGGAGAGAGAGAGAGAGAGAAATATCAATATGAGAGAGACACATCAATCAGTTGCCTCCCACATGACCCAGACCAGGCCAGGGATCAAACCTACAACCCTTGACCGGGAATTGAACCCGTGACCCTTTGGTCCATGAGCCAGCACTCTAACCACTAAGTCAAACTGGCCAGGGCAAGATTTGGATGACTTTCACTCCTTTTTCTTGCACCCTTTTCTTATTACTGATCTCAGAGGAAAAGCTTTCTGTTTTTCACCACTTAATATGATGTTAGCTGTAGGCTTGTCATGTATGTCCCTCCATACCTAGTATATTGAGTATTTTTATCACTGAAAAGGGAATTTACAGTTCCAGGGACAACACATACCTACATAAAAAAAGAGACCATGTCTTGCATATAAATCATGTACGGGACTGTAGAAACAGCTATAAAAATAATGGCATCACTACAGAGAATTAAAATGGAGCCCATTTCAGGCACAGAACTGGCTTTGTGTGCTTTTAGCAGGAACTCCATAGACTAAATCTGGAGTTAAACGGAAACCCCTAGATGTGTTTTTAGCAATGCGTTTCAAAACAGTATACACACAAGGAAAGAAATATGCTGGCATTTATTACCACATTTACCATTTTATATCTTATCTTCCCAAACACTGTTACATTGCTACATCTCATTGTTTTGCCTGCTCCTGGATTTCCAGCAACCTCTCTGGGCATTTTTAGATGATTCGAGCAAGTGTTGACTGGAGAATGATTCCAAGTTCCCCTTTCCTAGGAATTCAGACTGCCTCGTGATAAATGATGGATAGGCCATCTTAATCCTGTTTGGCTCAGAACAGACCACCCAGCTGAGGTGAGGGTAGAGCTGACTTCTAGAGACCATGAAAGAAATGACACTGTCCATCCAGGTCCCCTTACCAGAAGCTTTTATTTATTTATTTACTTATTTATTTTATTGTTGAAAGAATTACAGATGTCTCCCCTTTTTCCCCATTGACCTCCTCCTCCCTGCTTCCAGCCCCCTGCTGCTTTCCCCAACCTAATGTCTGTGTTCATTGATTATGCATATATGCGTATAAGTTCTTTGGTTTATCCCTTCCCACCCCCTACCCCTCTTCCCTCTGAGGTTTGTCAGTCTGTTCCCTACTTCCGTGACTCTGCATCTATTTTGATTGACAACTAATTTTGTTCATGATGTTCCATAAATAAGTGAGATCATGTGGTACTTGTCTTTCTCTGACTGGCTTATTTCACTCAGCATAATACTCTCCAGGTCCATCCATGTCATCTCAAAGGGTAAGAGATCTTTCTTTTTTACAGCTGCATAGTATTCCATTGTGTAAATGTACCACAGCTTTTTTATCCACTCATCTACTGATGGACACTTTGGCTGTTTCCAGATCTTAGCGATTTGTAAATAGTGCTGCTATGAACATAGGGGTGTATATATTCTTTCTGATTGTCACCAGAAGCTTTTAAACAGGATAATTGGTGTCTCATAGAATGACCCTCTGGAACAAAAGCAAATACAAAGCTTTCTAAGTATGTTCTTATGGGCAAATTTCCTTCTCTGAACCTGAGTTTCCTATAAGATGGGGTTAATATTCACATGGCCAGTGTCTTGTGAAGGCTCAATGAGGCAGTGCATCTGAAAGAAGCCACACACTGGAATACAGCAGCCACCTGGCAATCGTACCCATAGTGAGAGCAGCAATAGTACTGGCAATGATAACCGTTTCTTCAACACTTACTCCGTCCCAGGCACTGTGCAGAGCATTTGACACACAGTGTTAGGGAGATTTTATAGACAAGTGTGGCTGAGCGTGGCTTCTGGAGTTAGCCTGGGTTTCAATCCTGGACCTGTTACTTACTATAATCTGGAGCAAAGAATTTAACTTACCTTTACTTTGGCTTCCTGTCTGTACAATGAGGATAATAACAGTACTTTCTGCATAGGATTGCTGAATAACCCATGTAAAGTAGTTAGTGTGATAGTGTCATGGGCTTTATAGATAAGAGTGTGAGAGCTGTTTGCTACTATTGGCTCATTCAGCCATCCTAGCAACCTTTGGAGGCTAGAAATGGGATTACTCTCATTTACAGATGAGAGGGCCGAGTGTCAAGGAGACTGAGACCCTGCCCAGAGTTTCATGGCTAGTCCTCCACAGAGCCCGAACTTCACCTCAAGACCAGCCCATGCCAAATGCCTTGCATGTTGTTAACCACCTCACCAGGTCACATTGCACAACTCCAGGGTCCATTATCATTGCTTTTCGTGTACAGTCATACCTTGAAGATACCGCAGGTTTGGTTCCAGACTCCAGACTACTACAATAAAGTGAATATCACACTAAAGCAAGTCACATGACTTTTTAAAAATTTCCCAGTGCATATAAGTTATGTTTACACCATATTGTAGTCTATTAAGTGTGCAATAGCATTATGTCTAAAAAAGCAATGTAAATACCTTAACTAAAAATACTAACCACATAGGAGAAACATCTGTAACAAAAATAAATTAATAATAATAATAAAAAAAAGAATGAAAACAATGAAAGAATATAAAAAAATACTAACCACGATCTGAGCCTTCAGTGAGTCATCTTTTTGCTAGTGGAGGATCTTACCTTCAATTTGTAAAATAAAAAGGGGGGGCATTATCTGCAAAGTGCAATAAAACGAGGTGGGCCTGTACACAGTACCCTCCACAGGCTCTTTCATTGCCCATGACATCTTCAGGTGAGCAGTTTGAATAAGTAACAAGCACCTTTCTGAAAACAGGGTTCACATGGTGACGACTGTGACTCAAAGCAGCCGTCTCCTTCCTTTCTCATTGCTCCCTAGCCAATGAAAAATGTTAGTACACCTTCCTCACTACGTACTGTATTTATAATTATGTTATGTATGTATTTATTTTTATTTATATTGTTTGTAAATAATGCATGCAGTTATATAGAGATAGGTGTGCACAGTTTTTAAAAATGCCTTATAATAATTCACAAAACTACATATTTGTGTGGGTTTTTTGTACCTGAGCTTTATTTTACAAGGTTGAAAATATCAGAGGCAGCATTCTCCGGTTTTATGTGCATGGGGCTTTAAGCTCTGTCGCCCAAAGCAACAGTTAAGGAGTCAATGGCTGTGATTCTTCCAAACCTAACCACATTGCAGCTGTCTGCTTTTCTCAGGGCACCGCCAGGAAGGAGAACTTGTAGCCTGACACAGGAGAAATAACAAAGGCTTTGGAATGAGAGAGACCTCGCTAAAGCTGCTGTCCACACGTTTTACTTGTTGCCTTCTTCTTAACAGCCGTGCGATGTTGTGCAAACTCCCCAGTCTTGCAAAGCTTCGGTTTCCTCATGTACCAACTAGGGATAATGTATTGTTGTGAGGATTAGGTAAGCTTGTGCAATGGTATACAGTAGATGCTCAAGTGATGCTATTACTATAATTGTTTTCATGAGTCAAAAAACAGGTTGGCCAGGTTCTAGGATCTGGAAAGCGTGTGAGTCTGCCACCATGTTGGGTAGTCATTCTGATTGTTCCCACAAGTTGCTCTAAGCCCAGGGGTCTTTTCTCCTCCTGCTGTCTGCTTTACCCTGGAGGACAGGTCTGAGCAGGGAAGCATTGGTCATACCTTTGTGTGCTGGGAGCATGTGATCCTTTTTGGGGGTGTCCTTCCCTGGGGACATTACATAAGGAACCAATGAGTCACCTTTTCAGTGACAAAATCAATGAGAAAAACTTCTTCATTGACTATTCCTTCCCTATCTGGGGCTCTGAATGTGGGAGGTGTGGGCTCATCTGTAGGAAGCCTTCTGCTCCCCTGGGTCCATCTTCAGCCCACGCTCTGAGGCCACCAGGACCTGTCTGACACTCCACTTTTCTGAAGACAAGTCTGAGTGACATCCTTCTCCTCTGAGAGACATTTGGCAATGTCTGGAGACTGTTTTGGTGGCCATAACTGGGAAGATGCTAGTGGCAGCCAGTGGACAGAGACCAGGGATGCTGATAAACACTCTACAGCATAGGGGACAGCTCCTCACAGCAGAGACTTGTGAGGCCCCAGCCGCCCATGGTGCCAAGGCTGAGAAATCCTGGTCTGGAGGGAAGCGGACAGGAGGCTTGTGACCTGAACCCTCTAGGCTCTGCCCCAGGCACCTTGGCATGTACCCTGTTTACAGACAGAATGCTTGAGGCTTATGAGTGGTTATAGGACTTGCCCAAAGTTATTGAGCTGTCAGCGAGATGGTTTGCTGACTCAAAGGCTCATTCTCTGTTAGAGCTATGCCTCCTCTTGAAGTTTATGGTAACCCTTTATTTTATTTATTTCTATTGATTTTAGAGAGAGAGAAAAACATTGATTTGTTGTTCCACACAGTTACACATTCACTGGTTGCTTCTTGTATGTGCCCTGACTGGGGATCGAACCCACAACCTTGGTGTATAGGGACGATGCTCTAACCAACTGAGCTACCTCGCCAGGGCCTTATGGTAACCCTTTAAACTAAGACCTTCAAAGGACCACTTGAGGCACAAGAAGGAGGTGATGGTTTTCCCTTCTGAGCTGCTCAGAGCACCAACTTCTACTGCTTCCCGTTCTCAGCTCTGATGACACAGCATGCTCCCGAGCCAGGCACACAAGTCCTTTCAAGTTCAGGCCCCTCTCAGGTCTCCGACTTCACATCACAGCGCTCGCCTCACACCGGCTCCCAGCGTTTCCTCCACACCCCACGTTCTTACTCAGAGCCACACCTTGGTTCTCTGTTTGCCAGCTGCAGTACCACTCGACCGGATGAGCACACCAGACCCTTTCCAGGGGCATAAAAGGATGACTGTGTTCCCCTTGAATCCTTGGGTGTTTATTTTCAGTGTATCAGGAACAAAGAAGCTAGCCAACAACTCTCATGATTTCATGTGTCTTTTGAGAATGAACCCATGTAAGGTTCAGAAATAGTCAATTAAAAATAGGATTGGGCCCGGCCGGTGTGGCTCAGTGGTTGAGCTTCAATCCATGCACCAAGAGGTCGCTGGTTCGATTCCCGGTGGGGGCACATGCCCAGGTTGTGGGCCAGGCCCCCAGTGGGGGGCATGCAGGAGGCGGCCAGTCGATGTTCTCTCTCGTCGATGTTTCTATCTCTCTCTCCCTCTCCTTTCCTCTCTCCCTGAAATTAATAAAGAAAAAAAAATTAAAAATAGGATCAGTACAGGTTGATCGGGAGTCGGTTGTAGTAACACTCGTGACGGTGCTGTACATGGAGTGTGTCTTTGTTTAAGCTCTTTCCTTGTCTTTGTTTCATTTATTTATTTTTCAAGTACAGTCTACATTCAATATTCTGTGTTAGTTTCAGGTGTTCAGCACAGTGGTTAGAAAACCATGCACTTTACAGAGTGGGTCCCCCGATATTTCAAGTACCCACCTGGCCCCATACATAGTTATTACAATATTATCGACTATATTCCCAGGGTGTGATTTATATCTCTGTAACTATTTTGTCACTACCAATTTGTACTTCTTAATGCCTTCACTTTTCTCACCCAGCCCCCCAACCCCTTCCCCTCTATCAACTGTCTGTCTGTTCTCTGTGTCTATGAGTCTATTTTGTTCGTTCATTTTGTTCTTTAGATTCCACATATAAGTGAAATCATATGATATTTGTCTTTCTCTGCCTGACTTATTTCACTGAGCATAAGACCCTCTAGGTCCATCCTTGCTGTCACAAATGGTAAGATTTCCTTCTTTTTATTTTTTATGGCCGAGTAGTATTCCCGTGTGTATATGTACCACAGCTCTTTTATCCAATCATCTACTGATGGGCATCTTTCCCTGCCTTCATGCCTTTTCCCTGCCTGGTCTTCAGGTCTCTCCAGCTTGTCTCCTGTCTCCTCATCCTCACACCCTTGCTGAGAAATGCCTACTCATGCTTGGAGACCCAGCTCAGGCTTTCGTTCCTGCAGAAGCTGCTCTGCCTCCCACCCCCACTCCAGCCCTTGCTGGAAGGCTTTCCTCGTGGGTTCCAGGAGGCAGGAAACACGGCTCCTGAACTCCGAGGTAGAGCTGCCTGGCACAGACAAATAGGGGCCCCGCGGAGGTCATGGTGAAGGGCAGGCACAAAGCACCCCTTTTCACTGTGAGGATTCGGTCACCAGTTCAGCCTGTCCCGAGGAATGAGCTCCTGGCCGTAACAGAACCTCAGCAATAAGCCAGGCTTCAGAGCAATTCAACGTCATCTCTGCATTCACCCTGGACAGGCACCAACTGCCCTGTGGCGCTGTACCCCAGCCTCGTCTGTACAGGTTGTTGCTATGTGCTCAAAACTCTCTAAACTCGGGACTGGGAGACCTTGATCTGTTTGCATTGGGCCAAGTCGGTTTTCCTCCCTGGGTTCAGTTTCCCCACCTGGGAAATGGGAGGGGAGAGTGCCACCCACCTCCCAAGGTGGCTGTGAGTTTTGACCTGAGTGAACAGCTGCGGAAGCACTTTGTAAAAACCATAAATCACTTTTGAACAGATGAAGGGGGTTGTTATTTTTAAGCTCATAAATGAGGACAGCCGGGTGCTATGGGGTTTTCAGCGTGATGCTGTGTAACTAGAATAACTGGATTGCACGTTTATGCATCTATACATACATGCGTGCACACACCCTGATTACAGAAGGTGGCTTTGAGGCCTCTTTGGGAGCCAGGGCACGCAAGTAGCTTGAAGAGGACAGTGAGGACTCTACAGCTCAGAGGGGCAGAGCCTGAAAGGAGAGATACGTGATCACAGTCCAGAAACAGTTTCTTCCCCTCAGACATACAATAGCCCTTGCTTGAGCAGCCCCTCTGAGCTAGGCCCTGCCAGCACCGAGGTAAAGGCTCTGCCTCTGGCCTTGGCAGGCATCTGTGCTAGCAGGGAAGACCTCCACGTGAATCGCAGTTCCAGTGCCGAGCAACAAGGGGACCACAGGAATTCCCAGATGGAGCCCCCAAACCTGAGGATCCAGAGCTCGCTGCAAGGCAGATGAGAAAGAGGTTGTTTCACAGATAAAAGAAATGAAATACTACTTTCCTAATCATCTCAGACCTGGTTCACAAGAAAACGCCTTTATTTCCCAGAGGTGTTTTAAAATGGCCTAGGTATTTGGGAAGCGCAACAGTGACCTTGGGAGGCGCAGCTAAATCGTGGGCCCTCTGGAGGGCAGGAGCTGTGTCGAGAACTCCCCAGCATCTCCCAGTGTCGAGCAGAGCTCACACAATGATCGAAGGTGCTGATAAATGATGCTAGATCAGCACAGAGGGACAACCAACAAACGCTGCCTGGCCACATCCTGTGCAGGGCCGGGCCGCTGGAGGAGCGTGGGAGGCTGCACGCTGGCCGAGCCAGGGGTCGGACTGCAGAGGGCAGCCGTGTGATGGGGCCCGAGGCCGGACTGCCTCTCACCGGGTGGAGTGACGGAACCAGCTCACATATAAATGTAGGTCCACTGTCTCACTAGTGTTTGGGTTGGCTCTCCTGATTTCCATCAAAAATCTGAGACAGGAGTTCAGCTGCTTTGGTGGTCAAGGTAGACTTGAGATGGCAGTTGCTTTAAGCCCTTTGCTTTCATTAGGCATCCGTTGGCTAAGATTACCTTCTTTTTCTCACGGAGACACCTTGAGCTTCTGCTACGACAAGCATTCTTGGCCAGTAGTCATTCTACACATTATATAAATCCAGCATTCATCATTATGAATTGGGATTTTTAAATAAAGGGCTATTTTTTGTTGTTCTTCCCCAGGAAAAAAAAAAAAAAATCTATGAACCACCACCCAACTCAGAAACCAGAACATTTTTAGTGCTGCTACATCAGCTGGGCCAGCCTGTCCAGCCCATCCCCTGCCAGACCCCTGTGGACCACCCCTCATGGCCACTCTCCTGAACTGTTGATCATTCTCTTTCTTCTTTATAGGTTTCACTCCAGATTATAGATAAGAAAACAATCTATTATTTCGTTTAGTTATTTTGTGCTTCATAAAAAGGTGTCCTACTCTATCCGGCCCTGTGCAGTTTGCTTTCTTCACTCATTAATTCTCTATGATTGCTCGAGGCCGTGATGGATGCTCGCTCACCTCTGCGCAGCGTTCCCCCGTGTGAATGACCGTCATTGTTATCCATCCGCCTGCCGATGGACATTATGCTCGGTTCCAGTTGTCTTCCAGTCTTTGCAACACTGCTGCGGACACTCTGTGTGTTAGTTCTGGCGCACACGAGTGGGGCTTCAGCTAGGGTACGCACTGAGAAGTACATGGCTGGGTTGTAAGGCTGCTGAATGTGCGGCAGCCTAGAATTCAGAGTTACCTGTAACCGGGTCCACAGTGCTCTCCAACTCTTCTCCCACGACCCCTGCCAAGCCCACCCCTCTGGGTGCCATCCCCAAAATGCTGATTGGCCCTGCATGTCCTCGTCTCTAAGACTCTGGCCAGGCCTGCGGTGACTTTTCTACTCCTTTCCATCTCTCTTCTCTCAAAGTCCAGCTCAAAGCCCCACCTCCCTGCCTGCCGGCCAGTCTCCTCTGACCCCTGCATGCTTCGCTTGGGGCTGGGGAGGAAATAACCGACAAGGAGCCCCGGCCCTGCGGTCTCCTGCTGTTGTGATTTTGCAGGGTGTTTGCATCTCTCTGAATCTCAGGTCTGCATGCCTGAAACGGAAGGGAACTGCTACAACTACCGAGTGTTTACTGCGGCCAGGCTTGCACTTTTTACATGCATTCCTCAATTAAGACACTGCGGTGTCACGTGACGGTAGGCTCATTCGCTTTGGAATTAGATCATCCTGGGCTTGAGAAGTACATGAGTCAAGTATATAAAAGGCTTAGACAATACCCAGCCCATAGAAAACATGCAGTGATTTCTAGTTAATACTCGTGGCTTTATGAAGGAGTTGCTGCTTCTATTCCCAGTTTGCAGATAAGAACACTGAGACACAGAGAGGTTTCATAGCGTGTCGAGTTAGGGATATGAACCTAACTTAACAAGCCTCTAACTACTTCTCATAATGGCAGTTTGAAGACAAGAGGCTAAAAAAAAAAAGTATAAACATTAGAAAGTATTTTCTTCTTTGCTGACTGCTGGATAGTTGGCCAAAGCCCTTTGACTTGTGCCTGAATCTCTATTTTCTCTCTTTGAAAGTAAAAACTTTCAGATGGAAAAGCCTGGCCATTTTTGCATCTGGTATAGCTGGGGCAAAAGGATGCATTTAAATAATCAAAATAGCCCGGCTGGTGTGGCTCAGTGATTGAGTATCATCCCATGTACCAGGGGGTCGCTGGTTCAATTCCTGGTCAGGGCACATGCCTGGGTTGTGGGCTCGATCCCCAATAGGGGGCATGCAGGGGGCAGCCGATCGATGTTTCTCTCTCATCGATGTTTCTGTCTCTCTCTCCCCCTCCCTTCCTCTCTCTCTAAACATCAATAAAAACATATTAAAAATAAATAAATAATCAAAATAGTTCATTTAGGGGGAATCTCCTTGCTAGAAGCCATCGCCCCCCTCTGTCTTTCTCTCACCTAAATAATATTTTTGAAAAACAAGTTTATGAAGTAATAAGCCAACACTATAAACATGTTTTCCAATCCACTACCAGCTGTCTGGTGAATCATAAAGCTGCCTGAAATGCGGTAGGAATGAGGATCATCTCCACAGGGAAAAGCTTAGGCTTTGGGTTTTAAAGTGGTAAACTGGTAACCAGAGCCTTCAGACTCGTTAAGTCATTTGAAGAATAAACACCCTGCCCTGTGCTTCCCTGGCCTTTCCATCCGGGCACCACAAGCATTCGTCAATGGGATTTGGTGTTCTTCCAACTTTGCGCTCTCTAAGAGGCGAGGATTATTGTATTTTACTTTTAATTGTGATAAAAAACACACAGCATAAAGTTTGCCACCTTAGCCATTTTTGCGTGTACATTTCACTGGCGCTGAGTGTGTCCATATCACTGTGCTGTCATCACCACCCTCCGTCTCCAGAACCCTTCATCTTCGCTGCTGAAACTCACTAAACAACAACCCTCTGTGTCCCTTTCCTCCCAGCCCCTCATGGCCACCGTCCTACTTTCTGTCTCTCTGACTTTGACCTCTCCAGGTACTTCACAGGTGGAATCACACACAGTCTTTTTCTGACTGGCTCATCCACGTTGAATTTCCTTCCTTTTGAAGGCTGATATTCATTCCCTGGTATGTCTATACCACCTTTTGTTGACCCATTCAGTGATGGACATTTAGGCTGTCCCATCTTTTAGCTACCCTAAACAATACTGCTATGAACACAGGTGTACAAATACCTGTTTAAGGCCCTGGTTTCAATTCTTTGGGGTATATACCCAGAAGTAGAATTGTTAAGTCATCTGGTAGTTCTATGTTTAATGTTTTAAAGAAACACCGTACTGTTTTCCGTGGGGGCTGCCCCACTTTACATTCCCACTAACGGTGCATGAGGTTTGCAATTTCTCAGTTCTCACCGACACTTCTTATTTTCTGTTTTGTTTTTATCGTGGCCCTCCCAATGGATATGAGGCAGTGGTTTTGAAGACACTAAGTCTTATAAATTTGCACTCAATGCACCTCTTATATTAGGCCCAGGTCCCCATGAAGTAGGTGCTAAAATGGGATTAGGCATGGACCTGTTAGACATGGACCTGTTGGATGGCACTGGAAGCACCTAGGAAGGAAAACCCAGAGGGAGCAGTGGGAGGTGGGGCACTCCGTAGGTAGGAGAGGGAAGAGACGTGTCTGTGGAGTTATCTCAAGAGGCAGAACAAGGCTGGACGCAAATCTGGCCCCAAGTGAAGGAGATAAGGAAGGAAGCTTGAGTAGAAGCATCCTAGATAGTCCTGAAGTCGAAGGAAGATGCAGCAAGGTGGCTGGGGAGTCCTTGAACCAACGTCACCTCTCAGAGGCATCCAGTATCTCCCAGAACCAGGGCTGCCTTGGCATGCCTGCCATACTCGGTCAATGTCTGGGAGCGCCCGTGTGAAGTGTGGCCAGTACAAACACAGCGACAGATTTCAGAGCAGCTCTGGTCGCTTACAGTCAAGGACTCTCTGTAGCTGGAGATCTAAGTTAAATGAGGTCATATTGGAGTAGGGTGGGCCCCTAACCCAGTAAGACTGACGTCCTTACAAAAAAGGGGGATTTGGCCCAGCTGGTGTGGCTCAGCGGTTGAGCATCGACCCACGCACCAAGAGGTCGCTGGTTCCAATTCCCGGTCAGGGCACATGCCCAGGTTGTGGGCCCGATCCCCAGTGGGGGGCATGCAGGAGGCGGCCAATCGATGTTCTCTCTTATTGATGTTTCTATCTCTCTCTCCCTCTCCCTTCCTCTCTCTCTAAATCAATAAAGAAAAAATATTTTTTAAAATTCAATAAAGAAAAAAAAATTATTTTTAAAAGTGGGGAATTTGGACACAGACATGCACACAGGGAGAATGCCATGTGAGGATGAAGGCAGAGATGGGTGATGCTTCTACAAGCCAAGGAACGTCAGAGATTGCTCGCCAAGCACCAGCAGCTAGGGGAAGGCATGGACAGCTTTTCCCTCAGAGCCGGCAGAAGGGACCAGCCCTGCCGACACTTTGATCTTGTGCTTCAAATCTTCAGAACTATGAGACAATCCGTGTCTGTTGTTTTAGCTTCTTAGTTTGCGGTCTTCTGTACGGCAGCCCCAGAGAACTAATTTGGAAGAGGAAGAAACCAGGTTGTCATGATGATCATACTGGATATTTACTTTTTCAGGAGCATCTACCTCAGCATCTAATCTCAGTGCATGATTACGTTGAAGAAAACGATGTTACTAGCAAAAAAAATAGTTGCTTATCAGGAGATGATTCTGATGTGGCAATACACAAATGTTTTCAAACAGCTGGTACCTTGTAAAAGGACGCTCTTGTAAACAGGATATTCCTGTTGGCATGGGACTGTGTATTTGCTTAAAAAAACAGTGCCCAGTTTCTGCAACATTCAACCAATGCAAACAAGGAAATATAGCTGGAGAAATTCGAAAATGTATACATTGTAGAAAATCCCCTGGACATGAATGGAGACAAGACCAGAGTGACAAAAGATGGCTGGCAAACATAGAAGCTTGCCCTTTGAAATGTTTAACGTTTTCCTGGAAAAGTCACACTCAGGTACATTGAAAAGGAAAAGCATAGAATGTCAAAGCGGGGAGGGAGCTTAGCGATAATCTGTTTTAACTGGTTGCAGAAACTGAAGCTCAGAGAGGGAAAGGGATTTGCCCAGGGTCACACAGCCAGCAAGTGGCTGCTGGGACTCCTGAAGCCAGCTTTTCTGACTCAGAGTCAATGAGTCCTTCCCTCTCTGCCATCCTTTCCTCTTTCATTCTTCTACGTCTCTCCACACCTGGTTCCTAATTGAGTTGCTGGAGTGCATTAGAAAAAAAAACCTTACCTTCTGCCTGACAAGGGGACTGTCCTCACTGCTCCCGTCATCCCGGGATTTCAGCAGGGCTGGCCTTGTGCTCTTTCCCACTGACCTGGGAGTGTCTGAGAACCCTTCCAAGTTATGTCATGGAGCTGACAGGCACTGTGACATCCTTCTCCCCCGGACCTTGGTTTATTGCCCCATGGGGAAAATTGAATGCCCAGCAAAGTCCTCCCTCCCTGGCTCTCTCCATCCCCATGAAGGCCCACCCCCAAGGAGACCCTTGACCTTGGGACATGTGGGAAAGGAGGGGTGGGGGGCAACTCCCTCACAGCATATCACATGACCCACTGAGCACTCACAACACACACAGCCACACAGCCCCTGGAGGAACAAGGCGCGCTCCTACCGAACCGGTGTGGGAAAATGTGCAGTGGGGGAGGAGAACGGTTCCGCCCTTGGGTTTGAACCTGGCTCTGTCCTAACCTTGGACAGGTTCCTGAACTTCTCCGAGCTTTCGTTTCAGCATCTGAGCACCAGCTGTCGGGAGGACTGGATGAGATGATGCACACGGGGGGCTCACTCCGGTGCTCACTGCCTAATGCCAGACACGTGGTTGCCATGTTGCTGTTTTCATATGAAGCCTGCTTGTCTGGGTGTCTGGTTGCTTCCCACTGCCGGGACTTGGGGTACCACGAAGACCAAGGCTGGTGCGGTCTGACGGGCTGGTGTGGCAGCCTCCTAAGGACTCTCTGCCTCCATTCCTGCCTCCCCACTCCACCTGCCCTCCAACGGGACCTTGCTCAAGTGCCAATCTGTTCATGTTCTTCCCTCCGCAAGGCACTCCTTTGGCTGCCCTTCACTTCCAGGATCAAGTCCAAACTTCGAGGCTTGGCACACGAGTCCATCATCATCTGTACCTGGCAACCCACCACGTTCCAGCCTCACAAATGTGCTCGGAGCTCTCTCAACACCTGTTGCTTCCTCACCCCTCAGGTCTTTGCATCCACGTCCGGCCCCTCCTGGCATGCCCTTCCTTCTCTTCTCCATCCAGCTGAGTGGTTCTCAAAGTGTGGGCCCTGGACCACAGTGGCTGCTCCACTGGGGAGCTTGTTAGCAATGCAAATCCTTGGGTCCTACCCCGGACCTCCTGAGTCAGAAACACGGCGTGGGGACCAGCAGTCTGAGTTTTAACAAGTCCTCCAGGCGATTCGGATGCGCGCTTAAGTTGGAGAAGTGCTATTTAGTGGAAATGTACTCAACCAAGCTCAAGTGTTGCTGATGATGACAGCCTTCCCAAGTCCCTGCGCCCTGCCTTTCCCATACGGAGCGTTTCCTTCCTCAAAGGTCCTCAGAGTGTTCAGAGAACTCTGAACGCACCTCATAGCACTTAATCACACTCAGTGGTCATTACTGTTCTCTCTTCACCGTTGTGTTCCCACCATTAGCCAGGACAGCCTTGAGGCCTGGGGCCTGGTCACACTTTGTGTCTGCCCCAGTGCCCAGCACAGGGCCTGAGACGTGTGATGACTGTGCCAGTGAATATTCCCGTCCTGTCGAACTTAGATTTGCCTGTGTTTACAAAGCACATCCAACTCCATGACCCTGGGCCAAGCTCGGGAGCAAGGGCTGACAAGGCCTCTGGGGGAGTGTCTCACACTCCAACTGTGATTCTGAACTTTGCCTCTCTCCCTTCCCCCGCATTCAATATCTATCCTCCCCCCCACCCCCCCCACAAATGTCTAGAAATTCCTGGACATCTCATGTACTAATGCATTCTGTTCTCTGCTATACCTGTGCTAGTCTTTTATTTTTATTTTTAATTTTGGTAAAATACACATGACGTAAAGTTGACCATCTTAACCATTTTTAAGTGTACAATTTAGTAGTGTAAGTATATTCATTCTACACTATTTTTAATGGGGAAAATGATTCAAATTACTTGAAGACAAACAAAATTGGCAATCCAAAACTATTCATCACATCCACCCTGAGATTTGGATCTCTCCAAGAAGTATATGTGCCTCACTTTGAGAATAGGGGTCACAGCTGACACTGAGTAGATGCTTCTTGGGTTCCAGGTCCCATGCTAAGTGCTGTCAAACATATTCTATTTAGCATTTCTACCAACTCTAGGAGATGGGTATTGTTACTACCTCTCTGTTACAGAAGAAGAAATGAATGTCTAGAGAAATAGAGGAACTTGCTAAAGAGCTCTGGATCTCTGGACTCAGATCTCAGAGATGCTATTCTGAAGCTTCCGGAGCTACCCAGAGCCCAGGTCCCAGCCACTCCAGAGACACCAGTGTCTCTCAGGGGGACAGTGGTCCCTTTTGCCTTCCAGATCCATCCTCAGCTAGGTGGCCTTTGCATCTGTGGGCCATAGATGACCCAGGCAATCTTCTCTCTGCTCTTCTCTCTGTTATCCAGGCTGAGCCTTTTCTCAGCCCCATGGAATCATAGTCTCTTATTTGGAACCAGACCAGGGCTATAGTCCTCAATCTATCATTCGGCACCTCTGGGGCCTAAGACAATTTGCCTCTCACCTTTCTCAGTTGTAAAATGGGAATAATCCGGGGTCAGAATCTCTGACTTAAAGCCCCCCTGGCCAGCTGTCTCAGAGGTCAGCATTTTCAGACTTTAGAAAGGTAACAAGCATACATACTGTGTATTATATAACACCCCACTGGAATCTGGACAGCAACCCCCAAATCAAACACATTCCTATTTTTGCTACAAAAGTATAAATATTCACACTGAGTGGGATAAAGACTCATGTTATTTCAAATTAGGTTTTACCATCAGAAAAGTTACACAAGTGTTTTCATTTTTAGAGTCTTCTGGCATTTGGGATGGAGATTTTGGATCTGTACTTGCCTCAGAGGAGAAGGACTAAATACACTCAAAGTACATGTAAATACCTTTAAGCTCAGGCTCTGGCCCCTTGGAGGAATAGACGGTACTTAACCGAAGGTAGGTAGCCCTTCTTTTCCTCCCTTTCCAAATCCTACACTTTTCTCCAGCCCCTTCCAAATGCTCCTTGACTTTCCTGCTCATAACCCACCTCCTCAGGGTGTTCCTCCCAGACCAAGACCTGCTTTCTTCACATCCTCCTAACTGGAATCTCTCCAGACATGTACAGTCATTTGATGACATCCCCGAGCTTAGAAATGTCAAATTGTACACTCCCCCATGAGCTGGCCTTTGACGCTTTATTAGAGCTGCTTGAGGCAAGCTACCACTGCCACTTTCTCACAAAAGCACAGTCACATGCAACCCAAGTTTTTCTAGAAAGATGAGCACACACCCCCCCCCCCCCCCCTTCCAGAAAGTCCACCCAAAGCAGCCTTCTCTTATGGACAAACGGCTGCGGGAGGGTGAGTCAAGAGGTGATGAACCAGCTGGGCTAATCTCTTAGTCTTCTCGGGATCAGCCAACCCTGGGTCTCTCTAGGGTCTAGCACCTCTCACTAGCCAGGTATTGTACCACACCGTGTTTGGGGAATGACTTTGGAGCGCGCAGGAATGTGGTGAGGGCAGAGGCAGGGATCACTGCCGACCGACGTCAGCCTGCGGAGTGCTGTTGTTGCTGTTATGACGATATTGCACCGGGCGATGGGAAAGGCTCTTCCCTGATCTAAGCCATTATTATGTGGGCCCTATTCTGGCCACAGACATCACGTGGGTAGCCAGGTCTCTGCTGTTATTTCAGCCTCGGGGGTGAAAACATTGAACAGTGGAATCTTTTTTGTTCCTGGCTCCAACTTGGAATGTAGACTTTGGATTCACCGTTGTTTGTCTCCACCTATCACCACACCAAGCAGAAGGGCCTCCTGAGGCACAGCTCCTCTCCTTCCTGTGTCTCTGGCCTGCTCACAGCTGGCACTCGCGCCGCCACCTTGGCAGGGGCCCAAGGCCTAGAACATTAAGGAACTCAGGCAACCGTTTGGGACATCGTCCTGCTGTGTTAGGGGCGAGGCTGGTGGAAGGAACATCGTGGTGGAGGTGGGGCCCAGCTGAGCTAGCCAGCCTGAGGTCCCCCTGGAGAAGTGGGGAAAGGAAGGCTGCCAGGGGGCTGGGTGGCAGCCAGCGTCAGCCTTCTCTGCTTGCGCCCCTCGTGGCGCTCTCAGGAACTGCAGGCCGAGATCCTGGGTTACTGTTATTGTTGATTTCTCCAGCTTTGATGAGGCGGGAGCGGGCTTCTTCAGAGGAATGCAGGGCCTGTCAGCACCCGAAAACCAAAACCGAGTCCAAGGGGCGTGGCTGGGTAGCTGGCGGAGAAGCCCCACCTCACCTGGGCGAACACTGGCATCTGGAATGAGGCCTGGCAGAGTGGGCCCAGGGCCAGCCACACTGCTTTCCCACGTGTGCAGGCGTTGGCTTCCCCAAAACTAGACTCCAGGGAGGAGGGGGGAAGAAGCCTCCCCGGGAGAGGAAAGCTGGGGGCTTCCCCCTCTGTGTGCGCTGACCTGTGCCTAGAAGCAGCTTCTCCAAAGAGCCCACCTGCGGCTTTCGCAGGGATTCTAAGGATTAGTCCTTAGATACTCAGAATCACTAGACCTCCTCGGTTCTGAGCCCTGGCTTAAAGCCTTCCCAGGGCTCCCTCACCACCAGCTGTCCTGCCCAATAATAGCCACTAGGTGCTTGTGGCTTTTGGGCGCCTGCGATGTGTTCCTCATGCATGCCAGATTTCAAAACTTAGTATAAGAACAAAGGATGTAAACATCTTATTGATAAACATCTTTGTATATTGAGTTTAATAAAATATTAAAATTCGTTTTACCTGTTTGTTTTCATTTAAAAAAAATATGTGGCTACTAGAAAATTGAAAATTACACACGGGGTTCATATTGTATTTCTATTGCCGGTCCAGCATGCCAAGCTTCCTCTGGCCTCAGGGCCTTTGTACTTGCTCTTCTCTCTGCCTAGAGTGCCTTTCTTGTGTTTTGTTATTGAGATCGCAATACAAGCTTCTCATACCCGACTACTAAACCGTCCCACTCCATCTCTCTTTCACCATATTATCCAGTTTTACTGTCTTTGCAACACTTAATACTCTTTTTGATATCATGTTAATTGTCCCCCAGTCGCTCTTCACCCTTAGAATATAAGCTCCTTGACAGCAGAGACCTTAAACATTCTGGTCACTGTGGACTCCTTGGTGCCCACAGTCAATATTTGTTGCATGAATGTTGAAAGGCTGGAGTGGGTGGGGTGGGGGATCGTTCAAGTGCCTTTCTTTGCCGTCAAGATGGCCAGAGCCGAATTCTAGTCTGTGCACCTGCCAGGGACATTCTCATGGACACTTTATTTACTTGCTTATCCTGGGAAATGGAAAAGCAAATGTGAATTCTTACGTTGTAACAGTCTTTTCTTTTTTCTTTTTGGTTTGTTATTGAGCTTCCAGGTTAAGAGTCAAGCTTTAGCTACAAGGGTTTCTATTCTTGGTTCTGCTAGTCAGTCCTGTGACTAGCAGAGTCTCAGTGCCCCCTAAGTTCTGGTCACTAAGAGTCCCTCCTGCCCAAATGTGAGGATTTGGGTGTCTGGACTAAGAGCACTTTACTCTGTTTTTCCCTCCAAAGTTGGCATGGCAAAGTCTCCATTAACCAACTAGCCAGAGTGCTTGGGGCAAGAGGTGTCCTGGTTAATTTAACTTCCTGGCTAAGGGTCAACTAACCAGAACGTTCTTACTGAAAACATGAGTAGTACATGAATCTACTTCCCAACTCTAGAAAGTCACTTCATTAAACACAATCACATATTCTTAGAAAGTGTAGTAAATGGCATTGCTGTTTTCCTCTTAAAATTAAAACTGAGTGCTGGGGTTGAGTCAGAGAGATCCTGTGGGGTCCCGGCTCTGTGAAGCACAGCTGTGTGACTTCAGGCAAGGTGGCCTTCACCTCCAGTATGTATTTTCTTGTGGGGGAAAAGGTGATTACCCAGCTTCCAGGGCAGTTGGGAGGACGCAAGGAGGTGACACGTGTTACGTGCTTAGCACAGAGTCTGGCGCGCAGCAAGTGCTCAGCATTTATTGTTTTTCTTTGCAATGTCTCTGACCCCCGCAAGGTACTGAGCCACACGTGTAATTAAAAGAGGGCAAGTGCAGGCCTCGAAATCACTCCCGAGCACCGGGTGAGTGCCACCACTCCCTGGCCTCGGTTTCCTCTCGGGTAAGATGAGATGGTCTGCTTAGTCTCTGACCAGGTGCTGGACACACTGGGGTCTTTTCTTCTGTCGACCATGAGTCTCAGCCTGGCTCTTGCCCAGCCCTCCTCGCTCCTTCCAGGGACCTTCCCAGGAGCTGGCTTCCAGCCCAGCCCAACTGTTGTCAACCCAAGTGTCTGTTCCAAGCAACTGCAAGTCCCTGGCCCCACCTAGGAAAAGCTGTCCTGTGACGCCCTCTGGAGGACACAGAGCTTACTGCCTTCTGCCATCAGGTGCTCAGCCTCCAAGCCTGGGCCCCAAGAATTGGATTGGACCCAGGCCCTAACTGGAGAAACAGAAAAAAGCATTAAGCCTGCAAATGCATGCCTGCTGGGAACAGAGGTAGACTATTCTTGCTAATCTTCCATCTCGGGCCCTGCACGGGCCTCCTCTCTGGGCTCCCAGCCTCCAGAAGCCCACTAATGCCCTCCTAGGCTGCCTGCTCAGCCCCTGCTCAAAACTCTTCAAGGCTTTTCTGCCAAGTTCCCCACAGGACACCCAGCGCCCAGTGGGATGGCAGCTCATGGGCATTTCTAGGCTCATCTGCCCAGCGACCGCTCTCCAGGACTGATTTACCAGTTAGATATTGCAGATGTCGCTACAAACAGATTCCTCTCCAGAGCACCACCCCTCTCTCTATATATTCTCCAAAAATTATGAAACAAAAAGGCTGCCAAGTTTAGTACATGTGTAATTAAATGTGTACAGTAAATTATGTCAACGGTCTTTGCAGCTGTTATATAGCTATATATAACTCATATTTAATATGCAATGTGGGTGATTTTAATATGCCTGATATGATGCAGGGGTGGGGCCTTAGAAAATAACAGTGCCTGGGGCCTCCAAGGTCTAAAGCCGTCCCTGCCCTTCACACCCTCTGTGAAGCCATCCTGCAAGGCTGGCTGCTCCTCCCACAGGCTCGCTCTCCCCGGATCCTGGGCCTTCGGGCCTGCAGCTCCCGGCTGCCAATGCCCCTCCCTCCCTTCCCCACCCCCTCTCCACCTTGCCTGGCTGAATCCCACGAATCCCTCAACAGACATCTAAGGACCCACTTCTTCTGAGAAGCTTTCGGACACCCAGCCAGGAACCCCAGCTACGAGCGCCCTTTCTCTCCTGTCTATGAGAAGAACACCCTACAATAAAGGTGTTGGCTGAGTTGTACTCTTGCTGAACGTTAGGCTAAGGGTGAATCTGCTCCTAGGCAACCTCAAGTTATCAGCAGAATGTGTTTCCCCGTGACTGTAGAATTCATGGCAGTTTGCTTCTTCATAGCCAGAAATCAGGGGTGGGGAGAGACGGACTCTGCTTCTTGGAGTCTCTGATTTCAAGAAAGTCTGGGCCCCCTTGAGAGGCTCACCTGATTAGGTCAGGCCCACCCAGAACATTCAACCCCAGCTGATCAGGGAACTTAATTGTATCAGCAAAATCTTGTCACTCGCCGTATAATATGATACGATCCCAGGAGTGCTACCCCATCCCCTCGACCATATTCCGTAGACTGGAAGCAGATCACTGGTCCTTCCCACACTCAAGGGGTGGGGATTAGATTGGGCGGAACAGCAGAGGGCCCGTCTTAGAATTAGAGTACCACTCACCCTATTAATGATCATTTGGCTCAGGTCAGAATTTAAAATGTAAAGTGTTAGCGAGGACCAGTAAGCTGCTTGGGACCCTCACTCTATATACTCGGGAACAAGTAGTTAGTTCCTCGGACCTGGGCCAAGGAAACATGTTCTGGCCCAAGTTCCACCACTAACTCACTGCAGCAGTTTGGATGGATTCCTTCCTTTCTCCAAGCCTCACTTTCTTATCCAACGACGTATGGGCACGGTTGGTGGTCCTGCCTGCCTCCCCGTGTTGGCGTGAGAATTTCTGGGTGAGAGTCTCCCCCCACTTCGGCACTCACACCTGATCCCGCAGTCGCCACACAGCTCACGTGCCCGTCTCACGGAGCCACACATCAGGCCTCTGCAGTCACACTCTACGCCTCAAGGTCATGCAAAGCCTCGGCTCTCACATCCTTCCGACCCCCTGGCCTTACCCACCCCAAGCAGTGGGCATGCCAGGCACATGCGAGTCCACCTTTACATGAACACAGGCACGTGGACTTAACATATGTCCGCCCCCTAAGGAAGGGGGGAAAGCAAAGAAGAAAAGCATGACCTTCTAAGGGAAAATGAGCACAGTCATACCTGTCACGTTGAATGTGAATTCCTCCCCTCCTGACAGCTGCCGAAGGAAGAGCAAAGAGCCTGACTAAAGGTATCATTAGCTTTTACTCCCTCTGCTTTACGGTGACATTTGGTCCGCAGTGGCACAGAACCAGCTTTAGTGCTTTAATGCTGTAAAACTGCTCACATGAGCCAGACCATTCACAGGGGGCTGGAGGGGAGGCTGGAGGGCGGCCGGTGAAAGCCCAGGGCCTGGTGGGCGACTGGCTTCCCCTGCGACGTCGCTTTGCCAACAGTGGCCTTCTCTGTTCTAAGCATCACCCTCTTCCCTTGTTGTTTTTAGTTTCTTTTAATTATAGTAAAATAGATATAACATTTGCCATTTGAACCATTTTCATTGTGCAATTCAGTGGCATTAAGTACAATCATATTTTTGTGTGATTAACCCAATATCCATCTCCAGAAACTTTCATCTTCCAACACTGACACTCTGTGCCCATGAAACACTAACTCCCTGTTCCTCCCTCCCTCCAGTCCCTGGTACTCATGATTTTATTTCCTGTCTCTATAAATTTGACCAATCAACTTCCTCATAGACTGTACATGGAATTGTTCATACAATATTTGTCCTTTAGTGACTGACTCATTTCACTTCGAGGTTCATCCATGTTATAGCAGGTGTCAGAATTTCATTCATTTTTTTAAGGCTGAATAATATTCCGTTGTATGAATGGACCACATTTTGTTGATCCATTCATCTGTGGATGGACATTCATGCTGCTTCGCCTGTTGGCTATTACTTGCTGTGAACGCGGGTGTATAAATACCTGCTTACGTCTTTGCTTTCAGTTCTTTGGAAATATGCCCAGAAGTGGAATTGCTGGGTCATACCATCATTCTATGTTTAATTTTTTGAGAAACTGCCATACTGTTTTCCACAGAGGCCGCACCATTTTACATTCCCATTGGCAATGCATAACGATTCTAATTTCTCCACAATCTCACCAACACTTGCTATTTTCTGGGGATTTTGTTTGTTTGTTGCTGTTGTTGTTGTTTATAATAACTATCCTAATGGGTGTGAGGTTGTATCTCATTATAGTTTCGATTTGCATTTGTATCACCCCTCTTGACCCAATAAAAAAAATCTGGTCCCTCTGCTTTGGCTGAGCCCCTTCTCTGGGGAAGCATGCCCACTGGGTTTGTCCTGGCCTGCTAGAGACCCAGGTCATCCTTTAGACGTCAGGTTAGCCCTAAGGCCGGGTCTATCCCAGAGACTGTGTGTATGAGCAGGCTCACTCAAAGACTGAGTCCCAGTCTTGTCTTCGACAGCTTGGATGGGAGGCTCCTGCCTATACGGAAACGCCCCAGCACCCCTCCCTGGGCCTGCCTCCCATGGAGCCAGGCATCTGTCTGGAGGTGAAGGAGGGCTGGCAGCAGCCGAGGTTTCAGCGCTCAGCCTCTGAAGAAATGTGAGGGCCAGCAGGCAGCACACCCCACACAGCCAGGGATGTGCTGTGCTATTTCCAACCGGGCTGTCATGATGCCACTTGGAGCTGACATGGAGCACCTGGGTGGATTTCCCTCGCGCTCTGAGCCCACAAGAATTTATACGGGTCATCATGGAGCCCTGTTTGGGAACACAGAGGCTTCCAGGGTATATTTTTGGTAAATTTGATGTATCTTTAATACACAGTTGCTTAGAAACGGCAATTTGTATAAGGTATACAGTGACTAGTTTCCAAGCCTAAAATCAGAAGACTAAGTCCGGCAAGATGAGTGCATTTATGGGGACACAGGTCATATAAAAGTGGAACCCCACAGAAAATTCCAGAGGTACTGGCTCCCTAGAAAGGCTTGGCACACTAACAAGTTCACACATAGGATGGGATTCGGGTGACTGATTTCTCCACATTCACAGTCTTGAGCTTAGGAATGTGCTTCTGCACAGAGCAAGAAGTATCTTTTTAATTTGATTTCAACAACCCAAACAATCCATAAATACACTCTCACTGAAAACAACAACAACAACATCAATAATAATAAAGCCAGACTTCCTTGACTATTGCCCCCAATCCTAGTCCCCTTTCAGCTGGAAGTACTGCTCTGTTCGGTGTGTTGCCTTCTTGTGGTTGTTGTATTCATTTACATACATATATCTCTTTGTACACATGTTATTCTATGTATTTTATAACACATATTTATATATAATGTGCTACGTATGTCATACATTGCACCACGTTTTCATATTACATTTCAGCTTACTATTTTCACTTAATATATATTAGGATTTTTCAAATCTGGACATGCAGTGCTAACTTATTATGACTGTTCTTATTAGGACTATTTTATGGCAGCTGCACAGTCCTTTATGACACGGAGATGCTGTGGTTGACTCAGCCACTCCCCGGTGGATAGGCTTTTAACTTATTCCCGGCTAGTCATAGTTATAAGCAATGACACGATGAAAAATGTCATCATGCTACTTAGGACACATGTGAAAGTGTTTCTTTAGGATGAATGTTCAGAGGTGGGGTCTGAAAATGGTGAAGACGTGTTCTAGAATGTCATGTTGCTGTTGGAGATGTGGTTTACCTTGGTCCTGGCTGAAAGGGAATTAGTTACATACAAGGGAGGCCCAGCTGGACGGAACACAGGTGACAAACCCTAATGCCTACAGGGACCAGGCAGTAAATATCAATGAGGGGAGCCAGCTGGGGGTAAGCAGGAGAGGTGGGAGCATGGTGGGCAGCAGACCACCATGCCCTGTGTCTGGGGTAGCCTCTACTCAGCTCCCACCAGCTCTTGGGAATGAAGACCGTATTGACAGATAGTCCATAAGAACATAGATTTTAAAATGTGGACTCTTTTTAAATGTTGACACTAATTCTATATTTATTAAAAAAAAATTTTTTTTCTTTATTGATGTTAGAGAGAGAGAGAGTGAGATAGAAACATCGATGAGAGAACATCGACTGGCTGCCTCCTGCACACCTTCACTGGGGATCAGGCCCACAACCCGGGCATGTGTCCTGACCGGGAATCGAACTGGCTACCTCTTGGTGCATGGGTCGACGCTCAACCACTGAGCCACACCAGCTGGGCAAATTCTATCTTTAAAAAACACTGAATTCAAATAAAACAGACCAGATTCAGCGACCTATGGGCTGGCTGCCAGCGTCTGACCTCTAGGGAGTGAGCGGCATGGGGAATGGCTGTTTGGGACCCTTTTTTGTTGTTGTTATTCCTCACCCGAGGACATTTTTCCCACTAAATTTTTTTAGAGAGAGTAGAAGGGAGGCGGGGGTGAAGAGAGAGAAACACATCAATTGATTGCTTCCCACACACAACCCTACAGGGGCTGGGGATTGAACCTGCAACCTAGGTACGTGCCCTTGACCAAGAATCAAACCTGCGACCCTTTGGTGTGCCGGCCGACGCTCTAACCACTGAGCGACACCAGCCAGGGCGGGATCCATTTTTGACCAGTGGGAATGGATCACCTGGTGCAATGGAAGAAGCAGTAATGATGACAGAGAATGGCCCTCTCCTCCGGGGATCCAGGGAAGGGCGTGCCAAGCAGAGTACTGCACAGGGCTCAGAATACAGGGAGACGGCGCTCAAGAGTTCAGAAAACACCCAGTTGGTTACAGCATCATCTCAATACACCACAGTTGCAGGTTCGAGCCCTGGTCAGGGCACATGCAGGAATCAACCAATGAATGCATAAATAAGTGGAACAATAAATCGATATTTCTTTCTCTCACTCTCTTAAAAATCAATAATAATAATAAAAAAAAGAGTTCAGAAAACACTACAGTCTGGTTGCTGGGAGGAAGCTCCCTGCTCCTGAGTATGCAAAGAGAGACTGGCTCTTCATCCAGAAGGGATATCGTAGCTGAGATTCTGGCCTGAGATGCGGGCTGAACCAAAGGACAATTAAAGTTCTGTGCATTCTTGAGGTTACAATTTCTATTTAAATTAAACTGTTACTTAATGAGACCTTACTGGGTGTGAGGGAAAGGAGCCAAAGGTCTACATTTGTAGAGTGCCTACTAAGCGCCACGCATGCAGTGGTGGCACCTTCATAGACACCATCGACTCCAGGCCTGCCACCCTGGCTGGTTTGGCTCAGTGGTTAGAGCGTCGGCCTGCAGACCAAAGAGTCACGGGTTCGATTCCAGTCAAGGGCATGTATCTGGGTTGCGGATCGTTCCCAGCCCTGGTTGGGGTTGTGTGGGAGGCAACCAGTCGGTGTCTCTCTCATATCGATGTTTCTCTCTCTCTCTCCCTCTCTTTCTTCCTCCCTCCCACTCTATCTGAAAGTCAATGGAAAAATATCCTCAGGTGAGGATTTAAAAAAAAAAAAAAAAATCCAGGCCTCCCAACAATCCCGCGAGACAGGCATTAACCTCCTTTTTGCTGATGAAGAAAATGAGACATAGCCCTGGCCGGTTTGGCTCAGCGGTTGGAGCGTCGGCCTGCGGACCAGAAAGTCCCAGGTTTGGTTCCTGCTAGGGACACTTACCAAAAAAAAGAAAAAAGAAAATGAGACTTAGAAGCTAAATAACTTGTTCAAGGTTATGTGGCCAGAAAGTGGTGGGGCCAGGCCTTAAACGCTGGTCCTTTTGGCTCAAAATTCAATACCCTTTCCACTGTGGGTCTTTATACCCATGAGGTCTCTATTTTATTTGTACCCTGTAGGAAAGAGTTTAAAATGATGATAACCAGCCCATCCAGCTGCCTGATGCTCTAGCACTTACAAAGCTTTCTTTTTTAATCCTCACCTGAGGATATTTTTCCTTTATCTTCACATAGAGTGGAAGGGAGGGAGAGAGAGAGAGAAACATCGGCGTGAGAGGTGCAGATCGACTGGTTGCCTCCCGCACGACCCTGACCAGGGCCGGGGACGAACCACAACTGTGGTACCTGCCCTTGACCGGAATCGAACCCAAGACTCCTTGGTCTGTGGGCCAGTGCTCTAACAGCTGAGCAAACTTGCCAGGGCTACAAAGCTTTTCTACATTCATTTTTGCTTGTTCCCAATGAACCTTGAAAGCCTCCGAATCACCTGCCTGCATCTCTGTTATCCTGAAATATTTGCTCCTTACATCAGTCAGCAAAACGAAGGGAGCCCTACACCAGTGCCATTTCTCCTTCTGGGTCACAGCCAAGACGGTCTCACAGTTGGCTCCTGGACGCCCTAACAGCATGTGGTGACAATTACAATGCCAGTTTCCAATTTTCAGGGAAATCCCTGCTTTCATTTTGGGAGCAAGCATTCTATTTCTGCAGATAGAAGCAAAACACTCAATTCTTTAGGAGTGTATCTGGCTGCAGGGAACAGAAACCCAGTCACAGAAGTTTAACCACCAAGGGGTTTCATTTTCTTAACATATCAGGAAGCCTGCAAGAAGCTTCCAGGAGTGGAGCAGTGACTCCGATACCACCAGGAACCCAGACTCTCCATCTTCCTGCTCTGCCATACTTAGCATGCAGCCCTCTTTCTAAGGCTCAGGGACAGCGGTAGCACCCCCAGGCCTTTGTCCTAGTTTCAGAGGTGAAGCGGAGGAAGGACTGAAAGTGAAAATCATAAGCCGAGTAAGCCTGTTATTTTTACCAGGAGAAGGAATAATGGATTCCCTGGACGCCCCACGCACTGGCCTCTCTGGCCACCCCTCACTTGGGAGTATCTGGGATATGGAGTTTGTCTCAGCTGGTACGTTGCTACCCTGATAGTCAGGGGACTAGATGGACACTGGGTGGGCTCCTAGCAGTGTCTGTCATATTGTATTGAACATGACCTTTTTTCAGATTATAGCATATGTATCTACAAAATCATTTTTAAACTTCAGCGACAGTCCAGAGTCATATCAGCTTGAAAACTGAGACAATCTATGGGCTCAACTGGCCAAAAGATTCTGACCATGGAATCCCCAGGATATAAAGGGTGGTGGGCTTTTGGACCCCACTGGTCCATTTTTATAAAGTTGAGGCGCCGAGCAGCTGTGGGCTTTTTCAGCGACAGCAGTGGACGGTCTTCCCACCCAGGACTCCTCACTCTGTGCAGTGCCTTGCACCTGCAGCAGGTCCCCTCTCTGAAACAAGTTCCCGGTCGCTTTCCAACTTTTTACGCTTCAAAAATATTTTTATGATAACACAAAAGACAGATACAGGAAGCCACACAGATTAAATCACGGTATAACCTTGCCTAGGTCAAGGAAAGAAGAACTTTGTCACAACATCCTTTCTCTGCCCGTAAAAATTCCATGCTTGGTTCAGATCACTTCCAGGTATTTTTTAGTGTGATATCACCCACAGGTGCATCCCAAGATTGAGTTTAGTCTAGCTCACTTAAAAATTTCAATGTGTGTTTTTTTTTTTTTTAGAAAGAGTAAGTAAAATTGTTTTATTTTATTTTTTAATCTTCACCTGAGGATATTTTTCTATTTATCTTCAGATAGAGTGGGAGGGAGGAGAAAGAGGGAGAGAGAGAGAGGGGGAGAGAGAAAGAGAGAGAGACAGAGAGACAGAGAGAGACAGAGAGAGAGAGACAGAGAAATATTAATATGAGAGCAACACATCGACTGGTTCTTTCTGCACAACCTCGACCAGGGTTAGGGATGAACCACAACTGAGGCACGTGCCCTTGACTGAAATCAAACCCGTGACTCATTGGTCTGAGGGTTGACGCTCTAACCACTGAGCAAAACTGGCCAGGGCTGTTTTTCTTTTTTTAAATTAATTAATTTATCTTTGTTTCATATGTTCCTCCTTTTTCCTCCACTGTCACCCTTTCCCCGCTCCCGTCCACCCCCCTTAAGTATTGTTGTCTATGTCCATTGGTTACACATATATGCATATAAGTTCTTCGGTTTATCTCTTCCAGCCCTGCGCCCCTCATCCTCCACTCCCCCACCCCCCGCCAGCCCTTCCTCTGAGGTTTGTCAGTCTGATCCCTACTTCTATGTCTCTGGCTCTATTTTGTTCATCAGCGTATTTTGTTCATTATATTCCACAAATAATTGAGAACATATGATATTTGTCTTTCTCTGATTGGCTTATTTCACTTAGCATAATACTTCCCAGGTCCCTCCAGGTCCTCTCAAAGGATAAGAGATCTTTCTTTCTTACAGCTGCATAGTATTCCATTGTGTATATGTACCACCGCTGTTTTATCCACTCACCTATTGACGGACACTTCGGCTGTTTCCAGATCGTAGCTATTGTAAATAGTGCTGCTATGAACATAGGGGTACATATATTCTTTCTGATTGGTGTTTCAGGCTTCTTAGGATATATTCCGTAGAAGTGGGATCACTGGGTCAAATGGCAGCTTAATTTTTAATTTTTTTGAGGAAACTCCATATTGTTTTCCATGATGGCTGCACCAGTCTGCATTCCCACCAGCAGTGTACTAGGGTCCCCTTTTCTCCAAACCCTCGCCAACACTTGTTGTGTGGTGATTTGGTGATGACAGCCATTCTGATAGGTGTGAGATGATACCTCATTATCATTTTAATTTGCATGTCTCTGATGGTTAGTGACATTGAGCATTTTTTATGTCTCTTGGCCATTTGTATGTCTTGTTTGGAGAGGTGTCTATTTAGATCCTCTGCCCATTTTTCAATTGGATTCTTTGTCTTCCTTTTGTTGAGTTGTATGAGTACTCTATATATTTTGGAGATTAATCCCTTATCTGATGTATCGTTGGCAATTATGCTCTCCCATATAGTGGGTTCCCTTTCCATTTTGATGCTTGTTTCTTTTGCTGTGCAGAAGCTTTTTAGTTTGATGTAGTCCCATGTATTAATTTTTTCCTTTGTTTCTCTTGCCTTAGGCATTGTATTAGTGAAAATTCTGTTGCGTGTGATGTCTGAAATTTTGTTGCCTACGTTTTCTTCTAGGATTTTTATGGATTCATGAGTCACATTTAAATCTTTTATCCATTTTGAGTTTATTCTTGTGTATGGTGTAAGTTGGTGGTCTAGCTTCATTTTTTTGCATGTACCTGTCCAATTTTCCCAACACCATTTATTGAAGAGGCTGTCTTTACTCCATTGTAAGCTCTTGCCACCTTTGTCAAATATTAATTAAGTATAATGTCTTGGGTCCATTTCTGGGTTCTCTGTTCTGTTCCATTGATCTATATGCCTGTTCTTGTGCCAGTACCAGGCTGTTTTGATTATAATGGCTTTGTAGTACAACCTGATATCCGGTATTGTGATCCCTCCTACTTTGTTCTTCTTTTTCAAGATTGCTATGGCTATTTGGGGTCTTTTTTGGTTCCATATAAACTTTGGAAGTATTTGTTCTAGTTCTGTGAAATATGTCATTGGTATTTTAATGGGGATTGCATTGAATCCATAGATTGTTTTGGGTAATATGGACATTTTAATGATGTTAATTCTTAAAATCCATGAACAAGGTATATGCTTCCACTTTTTTATATCTTCTTCTATTTCTTTTTTCAATGTCCTGTAGTTTTCTGCAAATAGGTCCTTTACTTCTTTGGTTAAGTTTATTCCTAGATATCTTAATTTTTTTGTTGCAATGGTAAATGGGATTTTTTTTTAGTTTCTCTTTCTGCGTGTTCATTATTGGTATATAAAAATGCCAGCAATTTCTGGATGTTGATTTTATATCCTACTACTTTGCCGAATTCATTTATTAAATCTAGTAGTTTTTTTGATGGAGTCTTTAGGGTTTTCTATGTATAATATCATACCATCTGCAAATAATGACAGTTTCACTTCCTCCTTTCCAATTTGGATCCCTTTAATTTTTTCTCTTCTTGTCTGATTGCTGTGGCTAACACTTCCAGTACTATGTTGAATAAGAGTGGCAAAAGTGGACATCCCTGTCTTTTTCCTATTCTTAAGGGAAATGCTTTTAGCTTTTGCCCATTGAGTATGATGTCGGCTGTAGGTTTGTCATATATGGCCTTTATTATGTTGAAGTATGATCCTTCTATTCCCACTTTGCTGAGAGTTTTTATCAAAAATGCGTGCTGGATTTTGTCAAATTGTTTTTCAGCATCTATTGATATGATCATATGATTTTTATCTTGCATTTTGTTTATGTGGTGTATCACATTTATTAATTTATGAATATTGTACCAGTCTTGCATCCCTGGGATAAATCCCACTTGGTCGTGGTGTATAATTTTTTAAATATATTGCTGGATCCGATTTGCTAATATTTTGTTGAGGATTTTGGCATCTATGTTCATCAGGAATATTGGCCTGTAATTTTCTTTCTTTGTACTGTCTTTACGTGGTTTTGGGATTTGTACTATGCTGACCTCATAAAAAGAGCTTGGAAGTCTTCCTTCCTCTTGAATTTTTTGGAATAGTTTGAGGAGAATAGGTGATAGTTCTTCTCTGAATGTTTGGTAAAACTCCCCTGTGAAGCCATCCAGACCAGGGCTGTTGTTTGCTGGGAGTTTATTGATTACAGCTTCTATTTCCTTACTTGTTATTGGTCTGTTCAGGTTTTCTGACTCTTCCCAGTTGAGTTTTGGAAGACTGAATGATTCTAAGAATTTGTCCATTTTGCCTAGATTGTTGAATTTGTTGGCATATAATTGTTCATAGTATATTCTTACAATCCTTTGTATTTCTGTGGTGTCAGTTGTTACGTCACCTCTTTCATTTATGATTTTATTAATTTGGGTCTTCTCTCTTTGTTTCTTTGTGAGTCTGGCTAAAGGTTGATCAATCTTGTTTATCTTTTCAAAGAACCAGCTCTTGGTTTCATTGATTTTTTGTATTTTTTTTTTTTTTTTTTAGTATCTATATCATTTATTTCAGCTCTGATCTTTATTATTTCCTTCCTTCTACTAACTCGTGGTTTTCTTTTTGTTTTCTTTCTCAATCTTTAAGTTGTAGGACTAGGTACTTTATTAGAAATTTTTCTTGTTGCTTGAGGTGGGCCTATATTGCTATGAACTTCCCCCTCAGAGTCACTTTTGCTGTGTCCCATAGATTTTGTGTTGTTGTGTGTTCATTTTCATTAGTTTCCAGGAATTTTCTTTCTTTCTTTCTTTCTTTCTTTCTTTCTTTCTTTCTTTCATCCTCACCCGAGGACATTTTTGCATTTATCTGCAGACAGAGAGGGAGGGAGAGAGGAAAGAAGAGAGAGAGAAACATTGATGTGAGAGAGACACATCGACTGGTTGCCACCCACACATCCCCAATCGGGGCCGGGGACAAACTGCAACCAGGTCTGTACCCTGAGCGGGAACTGAACTCAGGACTCTCTGGTCCGCGGGCTGACACTCTAACCACTGAGCCAAACTGGCCAGGGCTTATTTCTTTCTTGATCTTATTGGTAACCAATTCATTGTTTAATAACATGCTATTTAGCCTCCACGTGTTTGAATGTTTTTGAGTGGTTGTTTTTGTTTTTCTCTTTCCTTTATTGATTTTACAAAGAGAGGAAGGGAGAAGGAGAGAGATAGAAACATCGATGAGAGAGAACATCAATTGGCTGCCTCCAGCATGCCCCTCACTGGGGATCAGGCCCACAACCTGGGCATGTGTCCTGACCGGGAATTGAACCGGCGACCTCTTGGTGCATGGTTCGACACTCAACCACTGAGCCACACTGGCTGGACTTGAGTGTTTTTATTGTAATTTATTTCTAGTTTCACACCATTGTGATCCAAGAAGATGCTTGATATAAATTCAATCTTCTTGAATTTGTAGAGGCTTACTTTGTGTCCTAACATGTGGTCTATCTTTGAGAATGTCCCATGTGCACTTGAGAAGAATGTATATTCTGCAGCTTTGGGGTGAAATGTTCTGTAAATATCAATTAAGTCCAACTGATCTAGTGTGTCATTTAGGGACTCTGTTTCTTTGTTAATTTTTTGTCTAAACGATCTCTCCAGTGGTGTCAGTGGGGTGTTAAAGTCACCTACTATCATTGTATTGCTATCAACCTCTCCCTTGAAGTCCTCCAGAAGTTTTTTGATATATTTTGGTGTTCCTATATTCAGTGCATATATGTTTACCAGGGTTATATCCTCTTGTTAGATCGATCTCTTTAACATTATGCAGTGACCTTCTTTGTCTCTTATTTGGACCTTGTTTTGAAGTCTATCTTATCAGATATTAATATTGCTACAACAGCTTTATTTTCATTTCCATTTGTCTGGAAATTTTTTTCCATCCCTTTACTTTCATCCTGTGTGAGTCTTTTTGTTGTGAGGTGGGTCTCTTATAGACAGCATATATATGGGTTGTGTTTTCTTATCCAATTAGCTACCATATGTCTTTTTTTTTTTTATCCTCACCCGAGGACATTTTTCCATTTTTTGTTCAGATAGAGTGGGAGGGAGAGAGAGGGAGAGAAAGAAACATCTACGTGAAAGGGACACATCGAGTGGCTGCCTCCTGCATGACCAACCGGGGCCGGGAACAAACTGCAACCGAGGTACATGCCCCTAGCGGGAACCGAACCTGGGTCTCTCTGGACCACAGGCCGACACTCTAACTGCTGAGCCAAACCGGCCAGGGCTACCCTATGTCTTTTGATTGGAGCATTTAAGCCACTTACATTTAAGGTTATTATTGATAGATACTTATTTGTTGACATTTTTATTTTATTCCTGTGTTCCTCTCTCTCTCTTTCTATTTCTTCTTCTTCATACAACAGTCCCTTTAGCATTTCTTGTAGTGCTGGTTTGGTGGTAGTAAATTCCTTTAGTCTTTTTTCCTCTGTGAAGCTCTTTATTTCACCTTTAATTTTGAATAATAGCCTTGCTGGATAGAGTAGTCTTGGATTCAGACTCTTGCTTTTCATTACTTTGTACACTTCATGCCAATCCCTTCTAGCCTGCAGTGTTTCTATTGAGAAATCAGCTGAAAGTCTAATGGGAGCTCTCTTGTAGGTAACTTTCTGTCTCTCTCTTGTTTCCTTTAAGATTCTTTCTTTGCCTTTAATGCTTGCCATTTTAATTATGATGTGTCTAGCTGTGGGTCTTTAGGCGTTCATCTTGCTTGGGATTCTGTGTTTCCTGGACTTGTGTGACTTTTTCCTTCACCAGATTAGGGAAGTTTTCTGTCATTATTTCTTCAAACAGGTTCTCTTTTCCTTTCTCCGATTCTTCTCCTTCTGGTACCCCTATGTTGCAAATGTTATATTTTGTGTTGTCCCAAAGCTCCCTTAAACTCTCCTCCTGCTTTAATAAATTTTTTTTTCCCATTTGCTGCTCTATTTGGGTGTTTTTTTCTACCTTGTATTCTAACTCGCTGATTTGGTCTTCAGCTTTTTTAAATCTACTATTGAATCCTTCCAAGATATTTTTTTTATATCAGCTATGTCATTCTTTATTTCCACTTGATTTTTATTAATAGCTTTTACCTCTTTTTTTATGCTGATGTAGTTCCCATTGAGCTCTTTATATTTCTCATTAAGTTGCTTGTAGTTCTCACTAAGTTGTTTGAGCACCCTTAAAACCATTGCTTTGAATTCTTTATCTGACAAATTGCTTGCTTCCATTTCATGTAGTTCCTTTTCTAGTGATTCCTCCTTTTCTTTCATTTGGGGATTGTTTCTTTGTCTCACCATTTTAGTAGTCTGGCAGTTCCAGGCCAGGTGAGGCGTGTTGGGATGTGTGGGCAGGTGGTTGTGTATCAGATAAGACTGCTATGCCTTCCACACTGTTCTGGTGCATGGTACCTCTTGTCTGCTGTGGGTCCTGGAGAATTGACAGTTGGTGGCTCGTGTTGGTCTATCGTGGTAGGTGCTGCTGGGATGCATGGGTCCAGCTGGTGCACTGCTGGGGTGTGTGGGTCTCAGCTCCTGATTAGTTGCTGCTGATGCTGCTGGGGTGGGTCTCAGCTGCCAATCTGTACTGCTATTGGGGGGAGAAGATGCTCAGCTTTTTGGACGTTGCTGGCACTGGGGGTAGGGCTCCACTCCCAATCCTCTGCTGCAGTTGTCAGGGGCAGGTCTCAGTCCCTGAGCCTTGCTGTTGCTAGGGCTCAGGCACTGCTCCTGAGCCTCAGCTGCTGTTGGGGGTGGGGCTCTGCTCTGGAGCCAGTCACTGCTGCTGTCAGGGATGGTGCTCGGCTCCCAAGCTGGCGCTACTGCTGCTGGGGGTGGTGCTTGGCTCCCAAGCCCTGCTGCTGCTTCTGGGAATGGGTATCTTGAAAGTGCTGCTACTATGTGCTGGGCCACTGGTCTGTTGGTGCAAGGAGCACTGGGGGCCTCAGGTCACTGGGTCTTAGCTGCTCCCCACTGCCTCCTCCCAGAGAAGACCCAGCGGATCTTCCAAAATGGTGGGGCCTTCCGGCCACGCAGGGAGAAGCACCCTGACAAGCTGCTTGCAGCAGTAGTTGGCTACACCCAGTCCACAGCACTGGAACCCTCTGCCCCAAGTTTCCCACTGCTGTGCGGTTGCTCATCCACACTCCCGTCCACTCACACTCTCTCCCGCACTTGCTCACACTCTCACACACTCACCCTCACTCCGGTCCTACCTGCTGCCATCTGTTTTTCTGATGTGTCTTTTAAATGTTTTTTAATCTATGTTTTTCTCCTCCATCGCTTTCATTTCATTACAACTCATCAGTTGATGAAGCCAGGGTTTTGGACCCATAGAAATTCCACAGTGGATTTTGCTAATTGCACACTTTGGTGTAGTTCTTCATGTTCCTTTTTCCTTTGTATTTCCTGGAAATGGACAGCTGGATCCAGACACAGGATCAGGTTTAATCCTTTTGGCAGGATTATCAGCAGTGTTTTTTTTCAGACCATAGGCACACAACATGTCTAGTGTCTCTTTTTGTATCTTCTCAGCTGTTGAGATCTGCGTTTTCTTTCAGTCTTGTAGAGGAAATGCAGAATCTGAGTGACTAAAGCCTCTTGGAACTCATGGCTTCCTATCTTCCTTCTCCCAGGAGATGTTGGGCTCCTAACTTCTGAAGTTTGGGGAGGCACTTGTGCAAAAGGATGGGTTCCTGTGCCTCCTGTAGAGATTTCTGAGGTCCCCATGCTGGTGAAGTGGGCTTAGGATGGATGCCCACCTCTCAGTCCTACTCAGGTCTTACAGGGTGACAGAGGAACCCACAGGTTCAGTCACTGCTTTTGGTGTCATTTCCAAAAAAATCATTGCCAAGATCTATGTCAAGGAACTTTTCCAGTATGTTTTCTCCTATGAGTTTTCTGGTTCAGGTCTTTTTTTTTTTTTTTTTTAATTCTCACTGGAGGACATTTTTTTTGGCCTTTATCCTCAGATAGAGCGGGAGGGAGAGAGGGAGAAAGAGAGAGAGAGAAACATCGATGTGAGAGAGACACATCGAATGGCCGCCACCCACACAACCCCAACCGGGGCCGGGGACAAACTGCAACCGAGGTATATGCCCTTAGCGGGAACCGAACCCGGGTCTCTCTGGACTGCAGACTGACGCTCTAACCAAACCGACCAGGGCTGGTTCAGGTCTTTTATATTTAAGTCTTTAACCCATTTTGAGTTAATTTTTTTTTAACGGTGTAAGGTAGAAGTCCAGTTTCACTCTTTTGCATGTGGATATTCAGTCTTCCCAACATCATTTATTGAAGAGACTATGTTCTCCCCGTTGAGTAGTCTTGGCTCCCTTGTCAAAGATTAGTTGACTGGAAGATGGCGGCGTAGGTAAACGCGGTATCACATCCTCCCACAACCACATCAAAGTTACAACTAAACTACAGAACAACCATTATTCAAAAACCTCCTGAAATCAAGCTGAATGGAAGTCCTACAACTACGAAATTAAGGAAGCCACATGGAGACTGCATACTGCTCTCTAGGTCCCTCCATGTCGTCTCAAAGGACAAGAGATCTTGCAGCGGTGGGTGGGGGAGCTGAGCCCCCCCCCCCAGCAGCAGCCGTGGGCATGCGGGAGCTGAGCCCCCCCACCCCCACCCCCCACAGCAGCAGCTAAGTGAAATAAACCAGTCAGAGAAAGAGGATACCACATGATCTTGCTTATGTGTGGAATATGATGAATGAGATGGGCTGATGAGCGGAATAGACCCAGAGACTTAGAAAGGAGCACGGTTCAGACTGACAAACCTGGGGGGGAGGGGAGATTGGGAGGAGGGTGTCGGGGGGGGGAAGTAGGAGAAACATCTGTAACAAAAATAAATTAATTAATAATAAAAAAAAAGATTAGTTGACTGTATATGTGTGGGGTTTTTCTGGGCTCTCAATTGTGTTCCATTGATCTACACGTCTATTTTCATGCCAGGACTATAATATTGTGATCACTGTTGCTTCATAGTGTAGTTTGAAATCAGGAAGTGTGATGCCTCTGGCGTGGTTCTTTCTCAAGATCGTTCTGGCTATTCAGGGTGCTTTGTGCTTCTGTGGGAATTTCAGGATTGTTTGTTCTATTTCTGTGAAAAATGTCCTTGGAATTTTTATTGTGATTACATTGAATCTATCGACTTGGGTAGTATGGACATCTTAACATTGATTATTCTGATCCACGAACACGAGATACCTTTTATAATCTTCTTCAGTTTCTTTCTTCAATGTCTTACAGTTTTCAGGGTGAGGAACCCTCTAGCCAGTTTTAACTTCTATATGTACCTGAGTCTCACCCTCAGAAACTCTGATTTAATTGGTTCAGGGTTAGGCCTAAGCACTGAGATTTCTCAAACCTCCCTCAGGTAGTTCTAATGGGTGGCCGGTTGGCCCAGTGCAGAAGTTGTAAGTGGGTGGCCTTAGGGCCAAATCCACTCGACACAACTGTTGGGTTGGGCCCACCAGTGTTTTAAATGTGTTCCACTGCCAACATTTAAAAGTGGAAATTTCATATTCAAATACACACAAAACCCTACTTTTCCAGGTTTTCCTGATAAAATCGGAAAATCTGTTTCTCTCAGCCCGATTCCTACGTGGCCACAATGAACGGATGTTGAGTAGCTGGTGCCTCCTGCAATGGTCTTCAGGAGCCCAGGGCACTGCTCGTCCGCTGTGGCCTTACCCCCCGCCTCACCCCGTGGACCTGCAGGCTCGCCAGCCCAGACTGGACTCTAGAGGCACCTATTGGACCTTCTCCCTTGGATTCTGTCTTTGGCTGTGCAGCTTGGCAGGGAGGAAAACATTTCTTTCCAAAATCTGTTTTTAGATTTTCAAATTGTAAAACAGCCAGTAGTGTGTTGTAAATCTGGATATCCTGCCCATACATCTTAATCTCCAATATGTTACATCCTGCACAGCATTGTTTTACAGGCGTTTCTGAATGACCCAAGACAAATTATGATCCCTTGTTAGAAAACCACATGAACCACTTGAGGGATCCAGGCCTGGTCAGTTTTGGCACTTCAGATTAATGCATCTATCTCCTCATTCACGTCTTTCATTGGATCTTCACAGCAAATGTGTTATCTTCTGTTATTGACAAGGCAAACGAGGCTCAAAGAGGGTGAACGACCTTCTCAAGCCAACCTGGCCTGTGACTCAGCTCTTCAAGCTTTACTGATTCCTAACCCTGTACTTTCTGCCCCTTCCCTCCCCATGCCACCTCTAGAGAAGGCTCCTTTAGAAAATGCCCCTTGCCTGGCCGGTGTAGCTCAGTGGACTGAGTGTCATCCCATGGACTGAGAGGTCCCGGTTCAATTCCCGGTCATGGCACATGCCCAGGTTTTAGGCTCGATCCCCAGTAGGGGTGTGTGCAAGAGGCAGCCAATCGATGTTTCTCTCTCATATGGATGTTTCTGTCTCTCTAAAAAAATCAATAAAAACATATTTGAAAAAATAAAATACCTATTTTAAAAAAAGAAAAGAAAAGAAAATGCCCCTTTAAGAAATCCCACGAGAACCGTGGCCCCTCATTGGAAGATGCTGATTTGGAAACACACGGCTTTGGAAATGCTCAGTCCTCGGTCACATCTGCTTTCTGACCTCATGCTGTTCAGATTAGATTGCTCTTGGAAAAGCTTTGATTTATCAGAAAAACAAAAGATACCAAAGTATGCTTGGTCCAGTGGAAAGAACATGGACTGTGGAGTCGTACAGACCTGGATTCCAAGAGTCTCCAAACCTCACCCCAGCAGCCCAGTCAAGGGAAAACCAGATGCACCCAATTGGCTGAGCAGGAATCAGAGCCAAGAGAAGGAATGGAAACTGAGGGGAAAGAAAGTTGTTGTTGTTTTTTTTAATGAGAGGGCTGTTTTCTATAAAGAAGAGAGGGTCACCCTGGCTCGTTTGGCTCAGAGGTTAGAGCATCGGCCCGCAGACCAATGAGTTGCGGGTTCGATTCCGGTCAGGCGCACGTACCTTGGTTGCGGTTTGTCCCCAGGCCAGGTTGGGTCATGCGGGAGGCAACCAGTCAATGTGTCCCTCTCATGTCGATGTTTCTCTCTCTCTCTCCCTCCCACTCTATCTGATGATAAATAGAAAAATATCCTCCATTGAGGATTAAAAAAAAAGGAAAGAAAAGAAAAGAGGGTCAAGCAGAGAGAGAAAGACAACCTTGATGCCTGGCTTTGGTGGCTTTAGAAGAGCGGGGGAAGTAAAGAATTACTTTATAAAATCTTTGGGACATAACGTGTATGCACCGTAGTCTGCTAGGGGCCTCTCTGGTGTCAGGCTGTCCCTCCCCACCCCCCCTTTACTAGGAGAATAGCTAAGGTGCTATGCTTGCTTAGCCAAACTCACTCCCTTGCTGGAAGGGTGGGCAACAAAGTGAAATTGGGGGAAGGTAGAGCAGATGTTGTATTCATGAGTATTCTTACTAATTATGCATCTGGGCTTGAGGGAGGACCAAAAGGTCAGTGGAACTCGCCGTTTCCATCATGTCTGTCCTCATTTTTCCTCATCATCTCTCACCTGCAGCATGGCATCAGCCTTCTAAGTGGCTTCTCTGCTTCTCTTCATCCAACCGTTCTCATCCTCCATGCTACAGCTAAGAGAGGTGGTCTCATCCTCGCCCACGTACTGGAGTCACCTGGGAAGTTAAGGTAATAGATGAGGGAGGGTGTGGCCTGTTTGGGAATAGCTAGGTTATACCAGTTACAGGATTTAGACTTTATCCTGCAAGTAGTTTCAGAAAAGATTATTTTAGTGCAGTAGCCCTCAACCTTGACTTTACATTAGAATCAGCTGAGGGACATTTAAGACTGTCTATATTGGGCCACACCCCAGACCAATTATATTAGTGTCTCTGTGGGGTTGAACCCAGGCATCAGTGGGTTAAAACTTCCCTGGTGAACCCAGTTGCATCAAGGATGAGAACCACTGTTCATAGCTCCAATGTGGAGGATAGATCGGAAAAAGGGACACTAAGGGAGAAGCAGAAACGTAGGTGAACAGGCTGATAGAATGGTCGAGGTGAGAGATGATAAGGCAGGAATCAGGAAAAAAGTGGTGGAAATAGGAAAGAAGGGATATGACCTGGGTTAAGTGAGGAGATGGCTGGGGTAGGCAGGACAAGAGAGATATCAAGGATGTTTTCCAGGGTCCTGCTTGATGAAATGGTAGAATATAGCATCATCACTGAGGTGAGGGAGACTGGGAGAGAAGTAGCAGGGATGGGAGGAGATGTTGACTGTGACAGGACTAGGGGAGACCCAGGAGGAGATGTTAAATGTATGTCTGAAGCTCAGAGACGACACCCAAGGGAAAGAGTATATGATTCTGCCCTGGACCATGAGAAAAATGATTCTAGGTAGTAGTTGAAACTGTGGATGTTGAGTGGGCAAGGGAGAAGGTGGAAACAAAGTCAAGAAGAACATCAGCTAAAAGGAAAAATAATAATGGAGTAACATTAAACAAACAAATTGTGCCTGAGGATAAGGTCAAGGATTCTTATCCCTCAGCATCCTAGAGGGCAAGACAGAGAGGAGAGGAGAACTGCTAGCCAGCACTGGCTCCCAGCTGAAGCGGCCATATTGCCTAACATATTGTTCAAATACTTTATTTATTTATTTATTTATTTATTTAAATATTTTTTCTTTATTGGTTTTAGAGAGAGAGGAAGAGAGAGAGAGATAGAAACATCAATGAGAGAGAACATCAATTGACCGCCTCCTGCATGACCCCCACTGGGGATCAGGCCCACAACCTGGGCATGTGCCCAGACCAGGAATCCAACCGGTGACCGCTTAGTGCATGGTTTGACGCTCAACCATTGAGCCACACTGGCCGGGATGCTCAAATATTTTAAAGCACACAGTTCCTGACCCCATTCTACCATGTGCCCCTAGCCTGTGTTAGGAATGACATCTGAATTAAGAAAATAAATCTGAATGCAACATCCTGCCCTTGTTGGTGGGAGGGGTGGTAGCACAAGAATCCCAGTTCATTTCATAGACCTTAAATTAGGAAGTTTAGCCTTATTCCACAGATTTGAAAACTGAGGTTCAGAGGATGGAAATGCCTTGTCAAGGTGCCACAGCAAGTTGGTGGCCAGGTCAGGGAGTTGGAATCCAGTTCCCTTGGAACCAATCCATGGTGTCCTTCATTGCAGTTTGGACATTGTCACAAATTCCAGCACAGCGCTCAGCATCTACCCAGGTACTCGGTGCATCAAAAGCATTTTATAAGCATCTTGTTAAAGGGATAAATATTTCAAAAATATCTGAGATCTGACAAAATGAGGATTGTTTGGAGGAAGGCAAGAGGGTGCCAGGGCTCATCAACTTGAAAGCATTCATTCGGGCACAATATTTGCTAAAGGAGAATGAAGCCTGCTGTAAAGAGTACTTCCTTGGATAATTCACTTTGTCCACAGGTTGGTCTAACAACAATCAACAGACTCTAGCTAAGAAATGTCATCAGAATCTGGGGTCAAGACAATTGGCTACCCAGGAGAAAGAACGAGAGACAGGAGGTCTGCCATTGCCTACTTTCTTGAGCTAATCATGTCCCCTCTGCATGTTGCCTATACGATGATGAGGTCAGACTAAATAATCTTTGAGATTCTTCAAAACCAATGACTTGGTTTATCCGTTGCCTTTCCCCAGACCCCCATGAGCTAGCTACCGTAAATTCTTTCCTAAACATGGAAGAAGGACTCTTCCTCGCCCAATGCCTGGCTCCTTCCTCCAGGTGGAACTAATTAGCTATCAAGGTTTGATGTGGGGGAAAAAGGAATTCCATTCTCATGTTATATTTGTTAAAAACACATTTCCATATAAGCACATACATCTGTCTCTGTGCTTGTGCTGACAGTTTCTTGGAGAGTTCAGAGAGCAGGAGGCCTCTTTTTCCAGCACTCACCTTGCTCAAGAGTGAGGGTTTTGAAGCCCAAACAGTCTGTAGACTTCTAGGCATGGGGTGCATGTATCTCCCTTTTTGGCTCACAAGACGCTTTCCCATAAATTAAGTCATCGGGTCCTCATCTGCCCTATGAGGTACATAGTGTGGGTGTTATTACCATTTTATTGATGAGGCATCTGAGGTTAGGAGAGGTTAAATGACTTGGCCAAGATCACAGTGGTCGCTGGCAGAGCTAGGGTACCAATCAAGGCTATGACCTCATAGCCTACCCTCTTACCATTACTTATTTATTTATTCATTCACTCATCCATTCGACATGCATTTACTAAGCACCTCACATGAGCTAAGTACTGTGACAGGCTCTGAAAATACAGAGATAAGTAAGACACAATGCCTCCCTTGAGTAGCTCACAGTCTGATGAGATGGGAGACTGATTTGTAAAGCATTAATGGCTATAGAAGCCCTGTGCTTTGGGAGGGAAGGAAACCTTCTCAGAGAAGCAGATGTTGGGACAGAAGTCTTTAAAGCAACAAAGAGGGAACAGAACACTGCAAGGAGGAGGAACAGCATGGGTAAAGGCACAGAGGCATGAATAGTTGACCCGTTCAGGGGACACTGAAAAGTCCAGTGTGGCTGAATATTAGGGTGCATGTTGGGCTGTGGAGGGAGATGAGGCTGAGGGGTTAGCAGGGACTTGGTGGTAAAGGCTACCTAGCTTTCCGAGTGGGGCTGGTCTTGCTCCAGTGAGTGATGGGTAGTTGAATAGTCAGCATATGGATGTTCCAGATTTTCCTGTTTGGTCAATGGTGTGTTGACTGCTGCCTGATACACAGTCACCTACACAATCCAATTGTCTCCTCCTCCCTACCCATGGCTGACTTGACCCAATTATTCCAGAGCATTTCTCAACCTCTGTATAGCTTCCATAAGAGGCAAAAAAAAAAAAAAAAAAAGAGGAGGAGGAAAGAGGGGGAAGAAGAGAGATGCTTGAGCAATCCAGGAGGCCCAGCCAGGACCTGCCCTCTGAGAGGCCCATGTGGGTTTCACATTCTCAGGAAAATATTTGCCATCATTTTGGACGAGGGGGAGTGGAGGTTATCCACGCACTGTTTGAGCACAGGTCTAGGCCTGAATGGGAGTGAGTCAGTGGCCTCAGAGCAGGTTGGAAGGGAGCTGGTGGCTGATGGTGGGCCTGGGTGAAGGAGATACTGGGTGGACGGGTACTCCTCTTTCGGTCAGGCAGATTTTCCTGCTCATGAGGGCCCCTCCAATGATCAAAACTCCCTGAGTTTCCTCTTGTTCCTCCCAAAGGCAAGGGTAGGAAAAGGGACCTTGTCAAATATTGAGGGTGACATTCCAACTCTTGTGTTTTCAGTCTTAATTTACAGTTAGCCATTCTAACCACAAATGCAACATATACAACCTAGTATTTGTACAGCCCCTTAGAGTTTATACTTGATCATCCAAACTGGTATCCTGAGAGTGTTATGTTGCTAAACAGGACGCTGGGACATCGCATATAATCTGGGACTGTTCTAGACACAGTGTGGTGTGTGGTCAACATAGATATTTCCAAATCACAGAGCCAGGAGGTGGAGCTTACGGTTTCCATTTTACAGTTGAAGAAAGGCGTGTGTTTCCTGTTAGCTGGCCACCAGGGGTGGGGGCTACCAGGGGACAGAAGAGGCAGGTGGTCCAGCAGACACTGGGTGGGGCCAGTGCCTCTCTTGCCCAGCTCTTCCTGGGCAGCAGGGGTTTCAAGGTGAGAGGGAAGGTGCCTGGGGGGGGGGGGGCAGGAAGTGACGTGAGTCTGGGGGTCAGGTGGGTCTTGCCTTCCGCGCTCATACCTCCATGGCCTCCTTTCATTCTGACCTCAGCCCTGCGAGGAGATTACATTATGCCAGCAAGAAAAACAAGGCTCAGAGAAATCAAGTAAGTTGTCTACAGTCACAGAGGACTTTAAGTGAGGAACTGAGATTCAAATCTAAACCTGGACCTTTTCCATGGCACTCTGGGGCCCCCGCTCTGGGTGCAGGAGGCCCGTGTCCTGTGGCACCTATTCCCCAGTGTTCTTCTCTGCCCCCTTTGCTAGCCAACTACAACTTTAGCCTTCAGGCACTTGTCTAAATACGCCTTGAGTCTAGGCAGAGTTGTGCCTGATATGAAATATATACATGGAAAGAGCCAGTAAAGAAACCCTCATTAACTCTACTTCCCCCTCTGGCGGGGAGGCTGCTTGAACAGATCTGCTCTACAGAATCTGGGTGAGAAGGCCAAGAAGTGAGTCACGGAGGTTGTCTCTGGTGGGTTGCTTGTGGTTCCAGGCTGGGCCTGAGAAGGCTGGAGCTCCCAACGTAAAGGGCATAGCCCCTGGCTCTATCTCCGCCCCTGGGATATGGTGGTGTCCCCCTTACTCTGTGCTGATCACAATGACCTGCAGGAAGTCTTCTGGACTCACTCCACTCACTGCCTCTCTTTCCAATGACAAGGCAAGGGGCCCAGTAGCCATCACCTTTCCCTGCTCATGAATGGTAACTTGCACACAAGGCAATGGGGGTTTGGAGTGTGTCTTCTCTTCAAGCTACTCACATGTTCCATAACATGAGTCTGCATGGCAGTTATCTCATCCTGGATCGCATGTCCAGGTGCCTGCGGGATCTTGCCAAGTTTTCTCGAGAACACTATGAGCCCTATTAGGTTCCTGTTTGTCTGAAATGTTCCTCTCCTCTCCGGTGAGTCAATGCCTAGCGTGGTCTATTCCCTTCCTACTCAGAGTGTGGACCACACTGTTCAGTTTAATCGATACCACCTGGGTGCTTGTTAGCAATGCACAGTCTCGGGTCCCACCCAGGCCTACTGAATCAGACTTTGCACTTATCAAGATCATAACATTTGAAAAGAACGGCTCTGGATGTCCATGAAAGTTCAATTCCAAAGCCCCATCATCTCCTAAAATAAATTGAGTATAATGAAGGATTGAAGATGATGGTCAAGTGCTAGAAGATATTATTGAAACACTACAGAGCACGCCTCTACGAAGATTATAAAGTTATTTGTAGACTTGTGGATACAGAGAACAGATTGACAGTTTCCAGATGGGGGTGGGGGGTTGGGTAAAATAGGTGAAGGGATTGAGAAGTACAGTTGGCGGTTACAAAATAGCCATGGGGATGTAAAGTACAACATATAAAATTATATTGCAGTAACTATGTATGGTGCCAGGTGGGTACCGAAAATATCGGGGCAGGGGACCACTTTGTAAAGTATATGGCTGTCTAACCACTATGCTGTACACTTGAAATGAATACAAAATTATATATATATATATATTTTTTTAATCCTCACCTGAGGACATTTTTACATTTATCTTCAGACAGAGTGGGAGGGAGAGAGACAGAAGAAACATCGATGTGAGAGAGACACATTGACTGGTTGCCACCTGCATGACCCCAACCAGGGCCGGGGATGAACTGCAACTGAAGTACATGCCCTTGGCTGGAATCAAACCCGGGACTCCTTGGTCTGAGGGCTGATGCTCTAACCACTGAACCAAACCGGCCAGGGCACAAAATAATATTGAATGTAAACTGTAATTTAAAAAACATTTTTTTAACACTTTTCAGTTATTTGAGGACTGGTTGGAGAGATTTATAGAAATATCTTAGTTCAGGAACACTTACTAAGCCTGTCTTGTAAGCCAAGGCCAGATCACTGGTGGTGGCACTTGGAGCTCGGTGTTGGGAACAGGTCCGTGTTCGGGTTGGAGGCTGTGTTTGGGTTCCGTGGGTACACGTCGTGAAGAGTGGCAGTGTCCGCCACGGACCCTCCCCGTCCTAGGGCTCTGCTCTCCTGGCACCTGTTCTCATTCCCATCTCGGCAGTGTCCCCACTCAGCCTGTGGCATCCCCTCGTCACTCCTGGGGGACTGAGGACTGACTCCAGCCCTGACCACGTGGGACAAGGACTCGATCCAATACCAGCTCCCTGTCCTATAGACAGTGACCCCTGGTCATGGGCTTTTTCAGCTCCAAGAAGTGTAATCCCAGCTGCATTTCTACAGGAAGTTGGAGCAAAGATGGCCCTGAAAGGGGCTCCCTTGCTGTGTTTGACCCACTTTTCTCCTGGGGGCTGTGGGAACCATGGACTTCTCACCACAGGGTCCGGGACTTGTTGCAAATCCTGGAAACTTGTCTACGTCACATGAGCATGACAGTCTTGCCCAGAACGCGCTGTTCAAGGTGGTAGGCACAGCCGCTTTGAGTCTCAGTGCGTCCTGGTCAGCCTACAGCTTAACAGGAGTGAGGCAGTGACCGGCTGGCACGAAACCTTGCGACCGAGGATTTCATGAGCGAGGATGACCGAGGCCAAGTCAAAAGGCTAAGAGCTCAGTGTGAGACCCAAAAATAGAAGCCTGCCCTCATTTCCCTCTTGGACAGTCAGCCGCCCCAATCCCCAGGTCAGTAACCCTTTCCTTTTCAAAGAAACGCTGTGGAGGCTTCAAAACCAGAGCCCGAGGACACCGAGGACACCAAGTCCACTGTCCCCAGTGCCTGTCCTGTCCACAGCTGCCTGAAAAATGGGAAGGAACATGCACTGAGTGCCTGTTCAGTGCTAGGCAATGTCATACACTTCATCTCACACTCTACAGCAATCCCGTATGGTGAATGTCAGTATCCATATTTATGGGCGAGTTAAATAACACGTCCAAGGTCACAGAGCTAGTAAGTGGTAGAACTAAAATTCAAACACAATCCTATTAGATTTCCAAGTTGGCATGCCTTCCCTGTTCCTAATGTCTGCAGTGAAACCCAAGATCCCCCTGTTGCCAAATTCAGCGACAACTTCTTAGTCCCCATCGCATTCGACGTTTTAGCAATATTCGGCGCAGCTGACCGTGCCCTCCTCTTAAAACACGTTCTTCTCTCGGCGTCTATGAAATCTCACTTGCTGTTGTTCCTCCTCCCTCAATGGCTGCTCCTCCTCAGAGTCCTTTTCAGAGTCTCTGTTTTCTGCTCAACCTCTCAGCTTTAAAGGACTCGGGAATCCATCCTGAGCTTTTTCTCTTCTCCACCTATACTCTGTCTTGATGACTCCACCAATCTTCTGGTTAAATACCATCCATGTATGGCTATTTCCAAGTCTTCAGTTCATGCCCTGACTTCTCTCTGGATTTCCACACTCACATAATCGACTCTCTGTTTGACATTTCTACTTAGATAATTAATAGGATTGTTAATTTTCCCCCTGAAAAATTTTCTTCTCTTCCAATTTTCCGCATCAGAGTACACAGCACCCAGTTACCCAAGCCGAAAGTCTAGGATTTATCTGATTCCTCCGTTTCCCTGTGCCCCGTGCCCACTCCTTCAACAAGTCCTGTAACCTCTTCCTCCAAAAGGAATCCAGCATCCATTTCTCTCCTCCGTTTCCAGCACTCGAATCTAAGCCCTGAGCATCCCTTGCCTGGATCACTGCGCTACCCTTAGAACTGGCATCCCTGCTTCCAATCTCCCGGCAACTCATTTGCCACTTAACAGCCAGAGGATCTTCCTAAAAACATAAATCAGATCAAGTCACTTTCTTACTTGAACACCTTCCAGTGACTTTCCATCTCCCTTTGAATAAATTCCAGAATCCTTGCCTTCCCTCACACAGCCCCACCTGACCTGACTTTATCTTGGCTGCTTTCGCCCTCACCCACAACACTTGAGCCACGCCCACTGAACAGGTTTCTGCCTGAAAGCCTTTTGAAAATGCTATCTACTCTCCAGAATGTTCTTCTCCTGATCTTCCCAGCTGAAGTGCTACCTCCTCAGAGAGGCCTTCCTTGACCACCAATGTAAAGTAGCCTCACAGTCAGCCACTATCACAGCCTTGTCTTTGAATTCTATGTATAGCACTTACTACTTTCTGATCATTTCTTGTTTATATATTTGTTGTTATATTATATTAAGCTTCTCATTATAAAACAGAATCTAAGACCTTCCCTGTCCTGTTCACCATTGTATATCCAGTGCCTAGAATGGTGTCTAGCACATAGGAAGCTCTGCGTAAATACCTATTTCATGAATGGATGGCCTTGACTTGGGTGGTGAACACACAAGACAATATACAAATGATGTATTATACACTCGTACACCTGAAACCTATATAATTTTATTAACTAATGTCAGCCCAATAAATTCAATTAAAAAGTGAATGAATGAATGAATGAGTGTATGACCAAGGACACAAAGCACTGATGTTTGTAATTCAGAGAGACAAAGCCACCGGGCAGCCTTTGAAGAGAAGAAGGCATGGTGACCCAGCGCAGCGTGGCTCGGGCACATCAGAGACAAGGCACTGGTCTGGGAGTGCTTGTGAACTCCTTCACATCTTCAGGGACAAAGTCCATTTCTTCTCCCCCTCTCCTTTGAAAAAAATTTTTATTGATTTTAGAGAGAAAGAGGAAGGGAGAGGGAGAGAGAGGGAAAAGTCAATGAGAGAGAAACATCAGTTGGCTGCCTCCTGCACACCCCCTACTGGGAATCAAGCCTGCAACCTGGGCATGTGCCCTGACCGGGAGTCAAACCAGTGACCTCTTGGTGTCCGGAATGATGCCCACTAACTGAGCCACACTGGCCAGGGCTCTTCTCTCACTTTTTTGTTAATTATAGAATTATATTTTTAAAGAGCTACACGTAATCCTGTCACCCTAACAAAAAAATTCTTTTCACATATGCATATTTCCTTCAAGCCTTTCCCCATGGCCAGATACCATTTTTACAAAACTGCATCTGTAGGATATGTAGTATTTAGTGGATGTTTTGCATGTTCTATTGTGTTGTAAATGTTTCCCAGGCCACCCCAGATCTGCACACTTTTCTAGAATATTAACAATAGCCGGCATATATTGAGTGTCTATGCCAGCTACTATGATTATGGATCGTCTCATCTTATCCTCACAGTAACCTCACAAGATGGGTACCATGAGTATTTCCATTCTGCAGATGCAGACACTGTAGCACAGAGAGGTTAAATAATTGGTGTGAATGTGACGTAGCCAGGAAGTGGCGTTCTGAGTCCAGAGGCTGAGCTCTTCCCACTGTTTCACTGTGAAGTGGAAGTTGCATTCTCTGATATTGGGTATTCAGTTCTTCATCTGTAAAATGGAGATAACAATAGTGCCTCCCTCAGAGGGTTGTTTTGAGAATAAGTTGAGAAAAATGTGCCAACTATATGAACAGACAATTCGTAGAATTCAAGCAGCCAACAGAAGAATGAAAAGGTGCCCCACTTCACTGGTGAGCAGCAAGGTGAATACTGTCCTCATCATTCATCCTTTCCTCAGGGTGTCAACCATGATGTTTTGTCATATATATATATTTATTTTATCCTCACTCGATATTTTCCCATTTATCTTCAGATAGAGTGGGAGAGAGAGAGAAACATCGGCGTGAGAGAGACACATCGACTGGTTGCCTCCCGCATGACCCCAACCAGGGCCGGGGATGAACTGAAACCAAGGTACGTGCCCTTGGCCAGAATTGAACCCACGACTCTTTGGTCTGTGGGCCGACACTCTAATCGCTGAGCCAAACCTGCCAGGGCTGTCATATATATTTTTAAAATTTTTTTAAAGAAACCATTTCTGGAAATCCCCACATATACCATCCTGATCTCATTCCTATTTATCCTTCTCCAACCATTCTCCAGAATTTAGTGTTTATCTTCCTACATACATTTTTACTACACTGCTCTGATTTCTGTCTCTGAGTACCTCATATGTCTCCGTCCACTTGGGCTACTATAACAGAATACCATAGACTGGGCAGCTTATAAACAACAGAAATGTATTTCTCAAATTTCTGGAGGCTGGAAGTCCCAGATCAAGAAACCAGCAGATTGGGTGTCTGGTGAGACCTGGCTTCCTGGCTCTTTTTGTTGTGTCCTCGTGTGGTAGAAGGGCCCAGGGAACTCTCTGGGGTCTCTTTTATAAGGGCACTAATCCCGCTCAGGAGGGCTCCACCCTCATGACCTAATCATCTTCCAAAGGCTCCGTCTCCAAACACCATCGCATCGGATATCAGGTTTCAACATATGAACTTAGTGGGGGACACAAACATTCAAGGTTGCAGCATCATAAAAGTAGAATCATACAAATGTCTTTTTGTGGTGGGCTTATTTCATTTTGCATAGTGTCCTCAAGGTTTATCCATGTGGTAGCACGTGCCAGAATTTCTTTTTAAGGCTAACTACCCCTCAATCCAGTGTCCCCATATCCCTGGTGTGGGTGATTCCATTGTCCTCTCTGAGTCCTAGTCCTCAGTTTTTGCATCTTGCAAACTCTGGAACTCTGAGTTCCACCAGTTGTTACTGAAATCACTCCTCTACCTGTTTCTGAATCAGTTCGTGGAGTGGGACGAGGAGGCAGGGGGAGGCTTGGACTCCTCAGCTGCAGTTCGATCTCCCCAACGGAGAATGCTTTCCCTAGCTGCTTCTGGATTACCTGAGGACAGCACCCCCACCACTGAAACCATTAACCTTCTTCCAAAGGTGGAAATCTTGTCTCATAGGATGAATATATATTTCTCCTATTGAGAAATATTGCCCTGGCCGGTGTGGCTCAGTTGGTTGGAGCGCTGTCCCGTACACCAAAAGGTGGTGGGTTCAAATCCCAGTCAGGGCACATACATCGATGAGAGAGAACATCGATTGGCCGCCTCCTGCATGCCCCCCACTGGGGATTTGGGCCCACAACCTGGGCATGTGCCCTGGCTGGGAATCAAACCGGCGACCTCTTGGTACATGGGTCGATGCTCAACCAGTGAGGCACACCAGCCGGGCTTAGCTGAATTTTTTAAATGACTGAGCTACCTGTAGCTAGTTCCTCTCTGATTCCCAACTTTTTTCTTGGACAGAGAGAGGAAGCCGAGTTCCTGTCACCCCACCACGTCTGGACAGGGCAGAGAGAGCAAGGATGATACATAAGTCTTTGATCTCCATTCTTCCCTCCCCTGGGTCCTTCCTTTCTGCATGCAAGTATCTCCCACCCTGAATAACTTTCCCTTCGCCGCAGCGTGCCCTTCAGTCATCACGCATCTCTTCCCTTCACTTTGCAGCCAGCAGACTGAACAAATAACCCTCACACTTTGTTTTCACTTACTCGCCTCCCACACACCCTCAACCCACAGTGTTCTGGTTTCCTCCTGACCTCTCCACTGAAACTGGTTTGACAAAGGTCAATCGCCTCCTTTTGCCAAACCCGGGGGGGACTTTTCAGTCTTTATCTCACTTGACGTCTCTGTGAGAGTCTCGTGTCAATTGCCCCATTCTTCGTGACAGTCACTTCACTGGGTCTCCACACCTCTCTCTCAAGGTTCACTTCCTACCTACTTGGCTTCTTTCTCCTTTCCACAGCGATAGCATTCTCAGTTGTGATGACAACAGAGAGACACCACCAGTAATCAGAGGTGGCACACAACACCTGGGGTCCCAGTGATGTTTCTTACTGGGGATTAGAATTCCACTAACTGTTTACCAAGAGCGTGGCAAACACAGCACAGAGGTGTCTATGGAGCTAAAGACATCTGTGTCCAGGTGCCCGAGCAAGTACCATGGAAAATTCTGCATCATTCACCTCCTCAAGTGTCTTCCAAGTTCCCAGAATCCTTCCTACCAGGATAGAAATATCCATGAAATAGACACATGGTCCCAGCACTCAAATGCCATCTGGCTCGGTGACATCAAATAAATCAAAACAATACAAACCATCCAACCTTAAGGCTCTGAGAATCAAGGGTGAGGAACGATTGATGAGCAGTCTCTCCCTTCATGCATTACAAGAACGTGACCCCGGCAGCTCTTCCCCATCTCTCCCCTACACGGTCAGTTTCTTCTCTCCACTAGATCATTCCCATCAGCATACAAACATGCTGTTGTTCCTCCCATCTTTGAAAAAAGTAGTATCACATGGGATTTATCTTTTCTCTGTCTGACTTATCTCTGACTTAGTGTAATGCCTTCAAGGTCCACTCATGCTGTCAAAAATGGCAGGATATCCTTCTTTTTCATGGCTGAGTAATATTCCATCATATATATATATATATATATGTATATATACACACACACACACACACACACACACACACACACACACAGGGTGGGCAAAAATCGGTTTACAGTGTTCATATGCAAATAATATAATAATTAATAAATAATACAAGAATAAACCCTGTTTTGCATAGTCATAACTGTAAGCCTACTTTTGCTCCATCCTGTACACACACACACACACACACACACACACACACACACGCGCGCGCGCAGCTGAGTGACTGCATTCTTGCCCAAGTGACTGCTTTCTGCGGGCAGAAGTGAAAATGGAGAGAAAAGACATCCCTCCAGGGAGCAGCCTGAAGTCACTGCCTCTATGTCAGGAGAGGGGCGTTGGCAGCCTCCTCTCCTGAATTACTGTGGCTCTGCCCAGTGGAGCCCCCAGCCCTAGGGGCACAGGTGGGCTGGAGCTGCCGAGTGAGAGCAGTCGCTCACTGTCCGGGTGGTAGGATGCGCTGGGCTAGGAGCCCTGAGCCCCGTGGCACCGTGGGGTTGTCAGGTAGAAAGGAGCTGCGTGTGTGTACACGTGTGTGGAAACACTAAAGCCCTGGGAGCTGGCTTCTGCAGTGGGTCCCTTCCCTGAGGGTGACACTGAATGGAACACAGCCTCCCATTGTGAGGTACGGCCTGGGGGTGAGCATGAGTCTGGGCATCCGCAGAACTCTGAGGGCAATGGCAGCAGGGCTGGCTTGGCCTGGGGGCCCATGAGCAGGAGGCTGCGGCAGCCAGGACGCCCCCAGACTGCCTGGGGCTCAAAACCCCACCTCTGGGATTCTGAATTTACCAGAGTAGGGGGAACCAGACATGGCGGGGGGAGGGAGATATCTTTGCAGGCACTCTGGAATCATTCCACTTGAACTTTGACAGAAATCTGACCTTTGGACTCGAGCTATTAAGGCAGCACACATCAGTTATTTAGTTCGTTTTGGTCATCTTTCACGTTGAAAGTGGATTTTCCCCCCAATCATATGAATGAGCACATGGTGATTTTTTTTTTTTTTTTTATCCTCACCCGAGGATGTTTTTCTATTTATCTTCAGATAGAGTGGGAGGGAGAGAGAGAGAGAAACATCGATGTGAGAGGGACACATCGACTGGTTGCCTCCCGCATGACTCTGACGAGGGCTGGGGACAAACCACAACCGAGGTACGTGCCCTTGACTGGAATCGAACCCGAGACTCATTGGTCCGTGGGCTGATGCTCTAACCACTGAGCCAAACCGGCCAGGGCTCCATGGTGATTTTTAAGCATCAGAAGTATTCATGTAAAGTTCTGGACAGCAAATGCCACATAAAATCTCACCACTCTGAGCTAACCACCATTAATGCTGGTCATCAGCGTCTCTCGTGCGTCTTTATGCATTCATGGGCACTCGTGTACACGTAAATTCTCACAAACGAGAGGGTATCAGATGTGAAAATCACGGACACCTTCCACCCTATCCACACCCCGCGGGCAGTCCTCGCTCAGCCTGGTGTGTGTCCTTCCTTTTCTCCACCCCACACAAACCTAGACAGTGTGTTGTCTGTAGCTTTGTACTGTTGGCCTTTGTTTTCGAAAATGAGATCACTGTTTCCTTGCACCTTGCTTTTCTCGCCAGCAGCACTCCTGAAATCCCTCCAGGCCACCTGGAAGGGCTCCAGCTCTTCAATGGCTGCTAACTAATCCGTGGTCGGTACGTTAAATTGTCATTTCTCCACCCACTTTCTCCAGGGATCCTGGTCCTTGCAGAGGCACAGAACTCTCCATCTACCCGGGAAGACAGTGGGGCAGTGGGAGACCAGGGAGTCTGGAGACTTTGTTTCTTCAGAAACCTGCTGAGCCGTAAACTGGGAAGACCAGGGGAAGGGAGAGCCTTTTAAATAATGACGCCGTGGACGCTGAAGGCCACAAAGACTATTATTTGCATTTATTGGTTTTGACCTTCTTACTGACTTTATTGTTTTTTGTCTAAGTGTACTTGTTCAGTAAGTAATGCCTTGTCATGGTTCAAAATGTCCAAACTTACAAAGGGTACACAGTTTGCCACTGCTCTCGCCCAGCCGCCCAGTTCCCCCGCCCACAGAAGACCACGGTTATTGTTTTTTTGTGTGTTGGTATTTTATATATTACAAATAATGTTGGTTTTCTTTATCCCACGTACTCCTCCTACTGCAGTAAAGTGGGTCGTCGAGCAGATACATCTGTCGTCTGTGTTGCAAATGAGCACGATGAGACGCCAAGTCAGACGCTCGGCACAGCCTGGACGGGGACCCTCTGCAGGCGTTCTGTTCACCAACGTGCCTCCTGTGGCGCCGTTAGGGGAGCCCAGTGAACACTGACCTCCGCACTGACTTAGCGTAGCACTTAAGCAAGACTGGACTTTTCTCCCCAGAGGGCTTTTCTTTTCTTTTTTTAAATTCCAGCAGAGCTGATTCCCTGAGCAGTGGGATGTGACTGAGCCAAGGACTGTCCCACCTACGTTCTTGCGGCATCTGGGAAAACTTCTGGAGGCCGGTGCTTGTGCAGCTGGGCCTCTTCTTGCGCCTTCTCCCTATCTGCCTGGTGTCTGCCCCCAGGGCCTCAGGACAGAGGCTGTCTGTTCTTTGTATCTGTTTTGCTACTTCTGCCAGGAAGCTTTCCTGGATGCCCCTTGATAAGAACCCCTGATGCTCAGTTGAGAAAGATTCCCCCAGTACTCGTGGGCTCGTTCACCGGACCCTCACAATAAGAGCATGAGACCCACACGAGGAAACTGAGGGAGGCACAGAGAGGCCAAGTGACCTGCCCAAGATGACCAGCAGGCAAGTGGCCCCAATGGGACTTGAACCAAGGTTTTCTCATGGCAGTTCTCATTAGCAGGCCACCTCTCTGGACTGCCCATACCCTTGGCTTCTGCCTCCGGTGCTCAGGCCGTATATATGGAAGTTAAGGTCAGGGGCTTGGGGATCAGCAAGCGGGCGCTGAGGCCTGACTTCGGCACCTATCAGCTCTATCATTCAGGGTACATTCCCAGTCTCTCTAAATTTTGGAAAGTGAGGTGATAAGATTGGACTCACAGTGTCCTCGCAGATCACCGCACGCAGTGAGAAGATGAGAGCGTGCACACAGCACAGCCGTCTCGGGGCTTGGTCAGCTGAGCAGCAAGGGCTATCTGTGATGATTTCAAAGCCTACTTATCAGACCTAGTTCTCTTCTCTTGCTCCAGGCAGGCAGAGGCCTGGACTCACCCATCTTTGGAGTTTGGGGCAGCGTTTTGCACAGAACAGCTGACATTTTGAGTTGAGGCTCGAAAGACGTCTTATCAGACAAACGAGGAGAAGCTGCCAAAACCAGCAGGTGTGAGAGTGCTGGGGTTCCCCCAAAATGCTGCTCTTCCCGAGTCCTGGGCTTGCAGGTGGCCTGAGGGGTGTGGGGAGAGAGAAGCCTCTAGAGGTAAAGAGGGACCAGACCTGTACAGGGGGTGAATTGATAATAAAATTGGCTTTTGGTCCCCAGGATGGGGATCTGAGTCTATTTTAGGCAGGATGGAAAAGAAACAGAACTTCCTGGGTGCCTCCAGCTACCCCACAGCTGACTGGCAGCAAGAACAGCATTCTTGTTGTTGGACGAACAAGTTGGTCTCTTTTCCCAAATGCAAGTTTCCTTTATGGAGAACTGTTTTCCCTAGATTTACCGGTCTACCCTTCCCACGCTCTCTTATGAGTTTGGGAGTAGAAACAATTAGGAACGTTCAGTTGTAAATTCAAAAAGGTTTTGATTATTGGGAGGAAGGATCAGATTAAAATAAGAAAACAAAAAAAAGGCTGCCCCTTAGCCGGGCCGTCTGCCACACAGGAAAATCAACGGATAAGTTTCTTACTAAAACCGCCGAGGAAAGAAATTCTCTAAAGTGTATGTCGAACAAGAGATGGCCCATAGAAAATAACACGGTGCCACAATTTCTAATTTTATACATGGAACACGTCACCGGCATTTGCTTTGCTTCCTAAGCCATCTTGATCGTTTCATTTTCATGACGTAGAAATTTCTAAGCATGACCTCGTTTCCCCAGGCCTTGCCCACCTGTGGGTAGTCTTGGGGTTACATTGAACAGTAATAACTCAGTTTTTGCCTGTGATCATCAGAATAATGCCCCTCCCCCCAAGATGTCCATGTCCTTATTCCTGGAACCCGTGACCATGGCAAAGGGGGATTACTGCTGCTAATCAGCTGACTCCAAAGGAGACAACCCAGGTGGGCCCAGTGGAACCACAATGGTCCTGACAAGAGGGACACAGGATTGTTGGTTGATGTGGCGATGGAAGCAGAGGCCTCAGTGACGTGGCCACAGCTAAGGAATGCAGGTGGCCTTTGGAAGATGGAAAAGGCAAGAACACCAATTCTCCCCTGGAGTCTCCAGAAAGAGAGGCAGCCCTGCTGACACCCCGAGTTTACCCTCGTGAGACCCTCTGACATCCAGAACTAGAGGATGATAAACCTGTGCTATTTTAAGCTGCTAATTTTGCAGTGACTTGGTGCAGCAGAAACGGGAAACGGACATTAATGCCCTTACTGGCTGACCCAAGGGCTGAGCCCTCCCACCCACCCCAAGACTCAGTGTTTGTTCGGGACAGCCGTCCGAGCTGACGCCTGAGATCTCAGCCGCACCTCTCCACGCTCCACCCCAGCTCCTTCCTTGATGTGTGATGCTGACGCTGCCTTTGGGCCACGCTTTGCCACTGTGGCCGGTGTCCCCTGAGAGCACAGGCCCACCCCTGAGGATCATCTTACAGGACACATAGAGCATGAAATGCTGTGTTTCCAGCGTGGCACTCAGTCCCCGCTGTCCTCGTCACTGTGGACCCCGCTGCTGTCCAGGAAGGAGCCGAAAGAAGACTTCATCTCCCACTTGGTGTTTCACTTGGGCATCTGTTCTCAGGGGAGTGTCACTTGTGTCCCTGGACACCTTCAGCCTGCATCCACAACCCCTCGGGGTGCAGTCTCCCGGGAGGATTGGATCTGCGCCCGAGATGCCACCATGGCCGTGTGTCCCACCCCAGTTCTCCCCAAGGCTCGCACTGCAACCTGCCAGCTCCTTCAGCCAAAAACGCTTACTCTGACTGTCCACACATGCGCCCCTCTCACCAGACCAGCCAGATGTATTTTCATTCTTGTGAAGGCCACAGGGACCCCCGCTCTCCATGACCACAAGAGAGCGTCAGAGTTTGACTCGCCCCACCCTGCTCCTAGCCCGTGTTCCTAGAGTCTTGAGTTCCTCCACAGTGAACTCAGCCACCATGGGAGTTTTCAGGACCTTGACCTGATAGAAGGGAAGAGCCACTGAAATGCTTTACCCCAGGGTGTGTGTGTGTGGGGGGGGGGGTCCTCCCATCCCAACACCCCACAGCCCCATCATCCCACCATCCAACCTGCCGCTGGGCACACTGAGCAGGGAGAAGTCAGCACCTGGCCCCGGTTTGTGCCCTCAAAGTCTTACTTGCCAAGGCAGCCTCTTTGGGGTGAGATGAGGATATGACAGGAACTAAATACCATTGCCCCCGACTTTATCACTCTACCAGTGTCACCCCCCCAAAGCTGCTCATCCCTGGTGGCCATCAGGAGCAGGCAGGGATGACCCAGCCGGGCCCCAGGTGGCTGCCTCTGGCTGATTGAGCAGTGAAGGGGAAGGGGCAGGGTCTCCTGCAACCTGGGCCAGAGCTCACCAATCAGACCCTGCCTCTGCAGCTGAGTCTCCTGTGAGCTCATTTGCATAATTTGGTTCAATATTTACGAAGCCAGCCTCATTTTCTGGGCTGTCTCCATGGCCGACAGCTGGGAAGGCTGCAATTACAGCATTACACGCGTGCAGGGAAGCCACCGCGCACACGGGGAGGCAGCTGCCAGACAAACACAGCCCCAGGGGAGCCCCGGCCTTGGCCTACCCCAGGTCCCTACAGCTGGAGCCCCGCCTGGGCCACATCTGCAAGCCAAGCTACACAGACACAGCCAACAACAACAAGGGCAGCGGGAACAATTATGGTTACTTTTCATTATGCTAATCACAATAGCTGACTTGCGCTGGGTGTGTAAGTGCGGGCGCCAGGCTAAGTTCTCTGCGTGAAATCTCTCACTGAACCCTCACAGCAGCGCTGGGAAGGAGTGAATCAGTTGGGACTGTTTCAAGCCACTATTTAGACAAAAATGATATCCAGCCCTGGCCGGTTTGGCTCAGCGGTTAGAGCGTCGGCCTGTGGTCCAGAGAGTCCTGGGTTCGGTTCCGGCTAAGGGCATGTACCTCGGTTGCAGTTTGTCCCCGGCCCTGGTTGGGTCGTGCAGGAGGCAGCCACTTGATGTGTCCCTTTCACGTCGACGTTTCTCTCTCTCTCTTTCTCTCCCTCCCACTCTATCTGAACAAAAAATGGAAAAAAGTCCTCGGATAAGGATAAAAAATATATATATATATTTCCTATGGACTGCTGTGTCCCCTGATAAAATAGTTTAAAAAAATAATAACACGAACCATTTTTTTAGCATGCTTTGCCATTTACAATGCACCTTTATAATAATCTCATTTGATCCTCTCTAAACATCCGTGTGGCTTAGATGATAACTAATATTGGTAGAGTTAATCCTTGCCAGGCACAGGTGCTGTGCACCTGTGAATTCCCTTCTAGATGCTGTGCACCTGTTAATTCCTTTCATCTTCACCAGAGCCCTGACAAGTGGACACTATGCTCCCCATGTTACAATGAGGAAACTGAGGCACAGAGGTTAAGTAACATGACAGTGATAAACAGCGGAGGCCCAGATCATGTGGCACCAGCCTACTCTTTTTAACAAGAAGCTGTCTCGTTGGTTCCATGAGAAAACTGGACCTGAAGTAGTGCACAGGTCTCCGGTGAGTGGCCAAGCTGGGAACGGGGTGCAATCATCCGTATCCTTTCTACACCCCAGCCCGCAAAGCCCTCTCTTTCCTCAGTGTAAAGGTACTGTGCTCAGAGCAGCTGCCCACGGGGCTCAGACCCAGACCCGCACCCATCCCTGTCTCTGAGGTCACTGCGTGGTGTCAAGGGGAGAACAGGGATCCCTACTCAACTCCTCTGTGCTTCAGGCCACACCTCAGAGCCAGTGCACCCTCGGGTTGGCAGGGCAGGCAGAGGGACACGCTAGCTGGGTGCCCTGGTGCAGCACCCACCCCCACACCCATAGGCGAGCACCGGAAGATGGCTAATGGGCCAAATCAAGACAAGCACACTACTGAGCTGGGTCCTGTGGGAGTTTTTTCCACATGCCAGCAGCGAGGAGACACTCACAGAGAAAACAGTGAGCAGTCAGATGCCACAATCTGGGGCTGCCCACACACACCTGGGGCAGCGAGCGGCACCTGACTGGTTTGGGGCCACAAAACCTTTGTGGGAACAGCAGGCAGTAAGGCAGACAGCTCGAAGGTGTACACCTGAGTCCAAATCTCTGCCCAGCTAAGTGCAAGGCAGGACCTTGGATCTGATCTTGGAACAGTAAAAGGTCATTAGTGGAAATCCACACAAGGTCTGTGGTTGGGTGACTAGTAAAGCACCAGCATTCGTTTCTCAGTTGTGACAAATGTGCCATTACTTAAGATGTCAACATCAGGGGACACTGGGCGAAGGGTATCAGGCACTCTCCGCATTATCTTTTTCTGAAAGTTTATAATTACTCCAAGAATGTGTTATTTAAAAAATTAAAAATTCTCTGTATGGAATACCAACCCCATCACATACTACGCAACCTTGACTAAGTCACTGAAGCTCTCTGGTTAGGTTTCCTCACCTGGGTGTACGAACATGGGGATAATAATGGTCCCGGCTTTAGAGCGTGAGTGGCCAATAGCCTTGTCCAGCACTGTGTATGCTCAGTAAATGTTGGCTACTACTCTCATGCACATAGTCTGCTGTCAGGGATTGTGGTAACCACAGGGACTGCTCCCAGATCACCTTTGCTGCAGGGAGCGGCCTTGCCCAAGGTCACGTCCTTCCTGGGTCAGACACACCTGACAACTGAGTAATAGGGGCAACTGAGGCAGGTATAAAGGCCCAACCTCTTCAGCCAGAGGGGAGCTCTGCCCAGCGGCTTGCTCCAGGTCTCCTTGTGGACTGGCCGAGGCTTTGTGAGGCCTGCATCTTCCTCCACCCAGTTCCTCACAGGTTCGATCCCTAATAAACATCTTGCCCCCTGAGCCCCATTTCAGTGTTTGCTTCTGAGACCCTCACCTGTGGCAGCTGGTACTGGGATGGTCCAAGAAAGCAGGTGGTTAGATGGGGCTCGGGAGCTGCATCACTCCCCTCTCGGCCGGCAAGGAGGCCCCGGGGCTGGTGGTGGGCGAAGCACAGGCAGGCCCCAGCACAGGGTGGCCTCCAGTTGTTAAAACGCACCTGTGGTGACCTGGATGGTGCACCAGGGGTGGAGTGTGCTAGCAGGCAGTGCAGGTATTTGAGGCCGAGGTAGCTCTGAAGGTCATATTCGATGGCCATGGGTAAGCACTGCCGACACCCCTTCTGAAAGATGAACAGTGAAGGCTAGTAGCAGATGATAGAAAGCCAGGCGTGGAAACCGCAGGGCCTCTTTAATTGCATACAAGGAAACTCCCATCTTCCCCAGAGGGGAGGGGGAATGAACCCAGGCCAAGCACAAGATGTAACAGTCCAGAGTGGCTGAACTTCAAAGACAGTTAACTGCCCAACTAGGGCAAGTCCCTTGGGCCAAGGTAAAGTCCCTGGGATCCCGACCAATGGGATCAGGACATCTGAACAGATGCCTCTGAATGTTTCAATTCCCCAGGCTCCTCTGCACCTTTTGGTCCAGCCTGCCCCGCCCCCTCCCCAACAACAGGCCTCTTCCTTAAAGGCAGCATGTACCCCTCAGGGGCTCACCTCGACCTCCTCCTCTCCATTTAGGATATTCTTTAAGAAATCCTTACCATTAGCCACAACAATAAGACAGAAAAAAGAAAAGGCATCCAAATAGGAAAAGAAGTAAAACTGTCATCATTTGCAGGTGACATGCTACTATATAGCGAGAACCCTAAAGATTCCACCAAAAAAACTACTAGAACCGATAAATGAATTCAGTCAAGTAGCAGGATACAAAATAAATATCCAGAAATAAGTTATATTTTTAAAAATATTTTTTCCCTTTATTGATTTTAGAGAGAGAGGAAGGGAGAGGGAGAGAGAGATAGAAACATTGATGAGAGAGAACATCAATTGGCCACCTCCTGCATGCCCCCCACTGGGGATTGGGTCCACAACCTGGGCGTGTGTCCTGACCAGGAATCGAACAGGTGACCTTTGGTGCATGGGTCGATGCTCAACCACTGAGCCACACCGGCCGGGCTCAGTTACATTTTTATACACCAATAATGAACTATCAGAAAGGGAAACTGCTTTGGCTGGTTTAGCTCAGCAGTTGGAGTGTCAGTCCATGAACCAAAGGATTCTGGGTTTGATTCCCAATCAAGGGCACATGCCTAGGTTGTAGGTCCAATCCCTGGCCCTGGTCAGGGTCATGTGGGAGGCAATCGATGTGTCTCTCTCACATAGATATTTCTCTCTCTCTCTCTCTCTCTCTCTCACTGTCCCTCCCTTCCACTCTATCTAAAAGTTAATGGAAAAATATCCTTGGGTGAGGATTAACCAAAAAGAAAAAAGTGGGGGGAGGTGGGGAGAGAACTAAGAAAACACTCCCATTTATAATTGCATCAAAACAAACAAACAACCTAGGAATAAATTTAGCCAAGGATGTAAAAGACCTATACTAAGAAAATTATAAGAGACTGAAGAAAGAAATTGAAAAAGATACAAATAAGTGGAAGCATATACCATGTTCATGGATAAGAAGAATTAACATCATTAAAATATCCATACTACCCAAAGCAATCTATAGATTTAGCGCAATTCCTATCAAGATACTAACAGTGTGCCCTGGCCGGTTTGGCTCAGAGGTTAGAACATCTGCCTGTGGACCGCAGAGTCCCGGGTTCGGTTCCCGCTAAGGGCACGTGCCTTGGTTGCAGTTTGTCCCCGGCCCCAGTTGGGGTCATGTGGGTGGCACCCACTCGATGTGTCTCTCTCACATTGATGTTTCTCTCTCTCTCTTCCTCCCTCTCTCCCTCCCCTTCTGTCTGAAGATAAATGCAAAATTTATCTCGGGTGAGGACTAAAAAAAAAAAAAAGATACTAACAGTTTACTTCACAGAACTAGGACAAATATTCCAAAAATTTACATGAAACCACAAAAGACCCCAAATAGCTATAGCAATTTTGAGAAAGAAGAATAAAGTTGGAGGAATCATGCTACCTGATATCAAGCTGTACTACAAAGGCATAGTAATTAAAACAGCATGGCACTGGCATAAAAACAGATATATAAGATCAGTGGAACAGAATAGAGAGCTCAAAAATAAACCCATGCCTTTATGGTCAATTAATATTTGACAAAGAAGGCAAGACCATACAACAGGATAAAGGCAGTCTATTCAATAAATGGTGTTGGAAATAGTGAACAGATAATACGCAAAAAAGAAAGAAAGAAATAAATAAAGAAAGAAATAAAGAAAGAAAGAAAGAAAGAAACTAGATCACCTTCTTACACTACATGCACAAGAATGAACAAAATGCTTTAGAGACTCAAAACTATAAAACCTAGAAGAAAACATAGGCAGTAAAATCTTGGACATTTCTCATAACAATATTTTTTTTTCTGATATATCTCCTTGAGCAAGAGAAACAAAGGAAAAATAAACAAATGGGACTACATCAAACTAAAAAGTTTTTGCACAGCAAAGGAAACCATCAACAAAATGAAGACAGCCCACTGACTGGGAGACCATATTTGCCAGTGATACATCTGATAAGGGGTTAATATCCACAAGGTATAAAAAACTTATAGCCCTGCCAGTTTGGCTCAGCAGTTAGAGCATCAGCCTGCAGACCAAAGAGTCGCAGGTTTGACTCCGGTCAAGGGCCTGTACCTCAGTTGTGGTTCGGTCCCCGGCCCTGATCGGGGTCATGTGGGAGGCAACCAATCAATGTGTCTCTCTCACATCAATGTTTTTCCCTCTCTCTCTCTGTCCCCCTCCTTCCTACTCCATCTGAAGATAGATGGATAGATGGGAAAATATCCTTGGGTGAAGATTTAAAAAAAAAATTTATAAAACAACACCAAAAAAGCAAACACTCTATTTAAAAAATGGGCAAAGGACCTGAACAGACACTTCTCCAAAGAGGACATGCAGATGGCCAACAGACATATGAAAAGATGCTCAGCATCACTAATCATCAGATAAACGCAAATTAAAACCACACTGAGATACCACCTCACACCTGTCAGAATGGCTATCATCAATAAATAAACAAACAACAAGTGTTGGTGAGGATGTGGAGACAAGGGAACCCTTGTGCACTGGTGGTGGGAATGCAGACTGGTGCAGCCACTGTGGAAAGCAGTATGGACTTACCTCAAAAAATTAAAAATAGAACTGCCTTATGACCCAGCGATTCCACTTCTGGGAATATATCTGAAGAAACCTGAAACACTAATTTGAAAGACTACAATAGCCAAGCTATGGAAGCAATCCAAGTGCCCATCAGTAAATGAGTGGGTAAAAAAGCTGTGGTATGCCCTGGCTGGTGTGGCTCAGTTGGTCGGGCATCACCCCATGCACTGAAAGGTTGATGGTTTGATTCCTGATCAGGGCACATGGCAGGGTGGCAGGCTCCATCCCTGGTAGGGGGCATGCAGAAGGCAGCCAATCGATGTTTCACTCTCACATTGATGTTTCTCTCTCTCTCTCCCTCTCCCTTCCTCACTCCTGAAAAATCAATAAAAAATCTTTAGAAAAAAAATGCTGTGATACATTCACACACTGGAATACTACTTGGCTATAAAAAAGAAGGAAATCTTATCCTTTGCAACAGCATGGATGGATCTGGAGAGCATTATGCTAAGTGAAATAAGCCAGTCAGGGAAAAACAAGTACCATATGATTTCACTTATATGTGGAACCTAATGAACAAAATAAACTAACAAACAAAATAGAAACAGATTCAAAGATACAGAGCACAGCCCGGTCAGTGTGGTTCAGTGGTTGAGCATCAACCCATGCACCAAGAGGTCGCCGGTTCGATTCCCGGTCAGGACACATGCCCAGGTTGTGGGCCCAATCCCCAGGGCGGGGCATGCAGGAGGCGGCCAATCGATGTTCTCTCTCATCGATGTTTCATCTCTCTCTCCCTCTCACTTTCTCTCTCTAAAATCAATAAAGAAAAAAAAAAACAGAGAGAGAACAGACTGACAGGTGTCAGAGGGGAGATGGGTTGGGAGCTGGGTGAAAAAGGGAATAGACTTAAGCAATAAAACCCAAAAAAACTAATAGACACAGATAATAGTATGGTGATTACCAGAGGGACAGGGAGTTGTGGGGAGGTAGAAGAGGATGTGAGGGGATAAATTGTGATGGAAGGAGACTTAACTTGGGGTGGTGAACACACAGTACAATAGAGAGATGATGTATTGTAGAATTGTACACCTGAAACCTATATAATTTTATTAACCAATGTCACCCCAATAAATTCATTTAAAAAAAAGGGAGAAGTCCTTACCTTCCCCGAGGTTAAATAATGCTCATATTCCTTTTATTAGTTTTTTGTTTTTTTTTTCCCAGAATCCAAAATCTTCTTAATAACAAGGCAGGATCTGGTTTAGTTTTGGTAGCAGAGGCTGGTCTGTCAGCCTCTGGGGCGCTAGAACTTGCAGACTTTGGAGGGCATGCAGGGTTCCTGGGGCCATGCCAAAATGCCTGCACACCCTCAGCCCTTTCCAGGACCAGAGAGCAGGCCAGTGCCATAGCCCCGGGAGGAGTCCAGTGACGGCTGGTCGAAGGTGAGGGTCTTGCCCCGGCCTTGGTGATGTGGCTCTGGGCGTAGCTGCTCACACAGTACACACCTTCGGTTTGGGCACCTGCTGGACACAAACATCATCCCTACAACACGCTGTTTTGTGTTCCTGGACAGGCAGCTTCATCTTGTGGATCATCCGGGAAAGGGACCCACCAACAACCTCTGCAGCACAAATTGGTTAAAGGTGGAGTTGGTTCGTCCGGCCAGAAACCTGTGCAGCTTGACCGACAGCCTTCAGCCGATGTCCTGGCCCTCGGGCTCCTTGTGCAGATCTTTCGGTCCTTGCAGCAGATGTGACTCCCATGGTGGCATCTCCTACTCAGCCAGGTCCGTAAAGTCCTTTCATCAGTTTGTCTAGTTTCACCTTCCACACTGCGGTCTTTAATCAGCCAAACATAACTGAAGACACACACACAATGTGCCTTTATTTTTGTCCAGAGAGAAGCCAGTTTCCCCAACACCATTTGCTAAATAGTCCATCCTTTGTCCACTGATTGTTGATGCCGTTTCTCTCACACAGCAAGCTCTCAGCTGCTCCTAGATCTGTTTCAGGACCTTCTGCTTTCTTCCATTTGCCTGCTTCGTCCTGTGTTTCTTCGGCTCTGGCTTTGTAATGTCTTAATAACTGGTAAGTGAGGTAGGTGTAAATAATAATTATTACCATTACAGATGAGGACGCTCAGGCCAGGAAAGTATGAGTGAGTTGTCCAAAATCACATGGCTAATCAGTGGCCAAACCAGGATTTGAACCCATATCTGCATTATTTCAAAGATCAGGCTCTTTCCACTCTACCAAGCTGTCCTCTGTGCTCTTTTCCAGGAAGTAAAAGGTTGGGATGGCATTTTGATTGCACTGGCTTTGTGCTCAGTCTCAAAGGGGGTCAAGTTCCTTCCCAGATGAAACTGACATCTCCTTTTGGCTCCTGGAACCAGAGGGAGAAGGCATATTATCTGCCACTATCGTCTTCTCGTGGGACCATCCAGCAGAGCTCAGAGAACCCCCCCCCGCCCCCCCCGCTTTAGTGGGCTTCCTGCTTCCTGTACTGTGGCTGCAAGGAAGGGCTGAGAAGCCACATAATTATCTTTATCTTTTTTAAAACAGATCTGACCACATCTGTCTCCCCTGCTAAAATCAAAATAAACAAATGACACTATCAGCCTCCCCACCCCACCCCCCACCAAGAAAAACAAAATGTGCAAGTACCTCCCAATGAAGCAACAGGCTGCAGACTTGTTTTTCTTTTTTAGCCAATAACCCTCTTTTCCCCTATGATAGAATCACATGCAGGAGCCTCAAATGCCAGACATTCAAGTGTAGCTTTAAAGGCAGGCGGCCTGTTCAGCCTCCTCGTGCCTGGCATACAGTAGGTACTCACTAAATACTTACGGACTTAATGAAGTAGGCCTTGGGGCCTGTCCACGGAACCTGTGTGGCCACCCACTGACCTTGAGCTCAAGTGTGTCTCCAAAATGGCATCTGAGCCCTTTATAAATTTGGCTCTGTCCTAACTTAACCTCCCACTTCCAAGACCAAGGCCTGACCCACACTAACAGTCTAGTGTCATCATGTCCAAATTTGCCTGGTTCTTTCTTGCATCGGTGCCGTGCAAAAGCTGTTCCTTCAGCCTGGAATGCCTTTCCTCCCATTTCCCCTGTTGTGTGTCCTCCTCCTGAACCTTCACAGCCCAGCTCCACGAAGCCTTCCTCGCGTTCCTGCCAGTCCCTCTGTAAGCTCCATCGTTGTGCTAGTCATGCATCTGCTATACTTGTTATGGCGAGGTAAAGCTGTCACAGAACTGCTCAGGGCAGGGTTTGAGCCCTTAATCCATGTCCTCAGTCTGGCTCTTCGTGCTCAACAAATATTACATGAATGAATGGATGAACGAATGAATGAACGAATGAATAAGTCACTCAATAGCACACTCTCAACACAAGAATACGAAGATACTGGTCAACCCACTGGAGGTCTGTGGTTGGAGGAGTCAGCCCAGGACAGACCTCGGGGACAGAGCAGCAATGGCAGACACCTGGCAATGTGGCCCCAAGAACGTGGTCCTCTCCGCATCCAAGTCTGGGAAGGGTTGCTACCATCTCCGGAGGAGAGGCAGCAGCTGATCAAGTCAGCTCTTGCAGGGAGGGGGAGGGGCCTTTGCCCACCAAGGACTCCTCTTCTCCAGCACTCACACCTCCCTCTGTGTTCACCATCACCACCAGACCCGGGCCTTGGAGAAGTCCCTCCCACCTCTGGATGGCCCCCGGGAAGAGCCCGTCCCACATGCTAACGCCCGAGTTTCCTTTGGAATTTTGTAGTTGGCTGTTCCATGTGCAGATATCAACAGCCCCCTTTGTCCCTGAGAACGTGCCCGGGTCCTCTCCAAATAGTGATCCTTTTGGAGGTCTGGGGCCCTGCCTCATTAATCATTTTCTCTATTGGCCCAAGGGGGTGCCTAGTGCTGGGCTTTGCCTTAGGGCTCAATGAATATCCTTTTCCCTGCACAGCTTGGGCAAGAGAGAGCCAGCCTGTATGAGCTGGGGTTTTTAGATCGGCATCTTCCCTCCCCTCCCCCTGGCCTGATTCCCCACAGGTTGCTTCAACTCTTCCATCTCCCAGAGGTGCTGGACCTTCCTCACCTGCCTGGCTCTCCCCCACCACAAGGGGGCGTGTGAGGGCACGGTGGAGAGCATTTTCCCTACACCTTTCCAACCTGTCTGTCAGGTCCTGGCATTTCCCCTTGACTCACCAGGGCTTTTCATTTTGCTCTCCCTCTGCAATGCCAGCCCAGCCCTGCTTCCACCCCAGCCCTGTGGCACAACTCCTTCCAGTTCTCGCTGGCCATGGGTGCTGAGCTCTGACGCCCGCCGACTGATTCGGCAAGTTTTGCTTTTGACTTTGACACATCCGTAATACAAATGTGCAAATGAATAATTATGGTCAGACACGCACAGTTCATGCACCCCGTGTTCAGAGAGTAGAATGGGGAGGAGTCTTCTGCCGGCTCAGGCAGGAGAACCTTCAGAGAGCAGGTAACACCAAAGTGGGTTTAAAGGTTGAGCAGGAGTTCAGATGAGCAGGGAGGAGCATGGGAGAATTTCTAGGCAGAGGGACCAGCACATGTAAATGCGTGGAGGTGGGGAAAGGCCTGGGGAATGAGGTCCTGTTATATATACACGTGGTGGACAGGGACGGAGGCAGGCGGAAGGTGTGAGTTGGAGCAAGGCTGTAAGGGGTGTTGAAAGCCAAGCAGAGAAGGTTAGAGTTTGTTACCCTGGAAGTGGGAAGGAAGGCAGTATGGCAGGGGGCATGGGACAAGCTCCTGACATTCCACCCGTGTGTGCAGCAGACAGGAGGCAACACTTCAGCACCCGAGTGATCTTCCCAGGCAAGGTTTTCTGGGTCACTTCACAAGTCTAACATGGAAAAACCACCTAACACAGCAGTTCCCAAACTTTCTGGTCTTAGCACCTCTTCCCCCTCCTAAAAATGGAGAAACTTGAGTTTTTGTTCATATGGGTTATGTCTACCAATATTTACTCGATTAGAAGTTTAAATGGGAGAAATCTAAAAAATATTAATACTAATTCATTTAAAATAACCCCATTACATGTTAAAAACTTAAATCTATGAAAAACTTTTAAAAATTGATGAAAGAATGGTGTTTGATTTTTGCAAATGTCTGTTGTCTGGCTTAATAGAGGATAGTGGATTCTCACATCTGTTCCTTCCATCTGCTGCGATAGCACACATCACACAGCCTCTGGGAAACTCCACTGTACCTATCAGAGCAGTTTTAGTGCTTTGAAAATAGTTCTGACCTTACAGAACCCGCCCAAGGGGTCCTCAAGCCACATTTAAGAACTGCTGGTCTGGCAAGAGCCAGGCAGATCACCAGAGGAGCAAATAACTGTCACAGCAAAATCACAGGAAGGAAAGACTTAGCTCAGGGATGAGAGCAAGAGTGTCACCAAGGTCTTTGGAGCCTGGCTGACATTTAGTTGCTGTGTAACTTTGGCCTGACTGACCTCAGCTAATCCATCACAAGACGGCAATAATGCTCGCATTTCACAGGGTGAGAGACCTGGACTGGTCAAGATTAGCTCCCCTCTCTTGTCCAGGACAGGACTTGGTAAAAGCAGCACGAGTTCACAGCTAGGAGATACATGTACGTCTGGGGTAGGCTGCTTTTGCTCCTGTAACATGGATCAGATGTGGACTCGGAATGCAGACACCTTGAAAGCCCTGGTATGTTAGCACAGCTGCTCAAGCCATGGTCACAGGGTAGTGTGGCACACCAGCAAGCTCAATTTTTTAAAAAATGATTTATTTTTTTAAAGAGAGAGGAAAGGAGAGGGAGAAACATCAATGTGAGAGAAACATCTATCTCATGCCTCCTACACGCCCCCCCCCCCCCCACTGGGGATCGAACCCAAAACCCAGGCATGTAATGCGCCAGGAACTGAACCAGCAACCTTTAGGTGCACTGGACGATGCTCAACCAACTGAGCCATACCAGCCAGGCCCAGCAAGCTCAAATTTAGGCTGCATCAATTGAGGTATCATGCACAGAACAAGGGATGTGAGAGCTCCTACACAGTTCATACTACTCAGACCCTCCCTGAAGTACTGTGTTCATCAGGATGGGGAAGGGACTTCACATAACTCATTCCAAGCGAGGGATTCTTTTCAGCATTAAGAAGACTTGGCCAGAGGGTGGGAGGTGGTCATGGAGAGATGCAATCACTCTTCTTAAAGACGGAAAGGTTGACCCAATGACTTAAGAGTGACCCCACAAATGAATTAGGGTCTGAGGAGGGCCGATGGAGAGATGGGGGAGGGGACTTGACAGTCACTGGTGTCTGAGCTGTAAGCAGTCTGAGCCGGCAGCAGTGGGGGCTAGAGACCAGGCGTGAAAGAGGCACTGTGCTTGATCCCTGGATGGCGCCCATCCCTTCCAGATCAGAAAGACTGTCAGGAGACATCAAAAGAAACACTCGAGAAGAGTCCCGTGGGATGGGCGAAGGAACAGTGGGCCTTTTTGTCAGGCAGGTCTGCTGGGTTCTCTGCCAAATTTGACCTGGAGCTGGGATGTAGCTGCCAATTCCTTGGCCTAGAAACTGACAGAGGAGAAAATTCAGCTTTGCTCCAAAACAGTTCACAGAAATGACAACAGTCCGTGCCTAACAAGTCACGTCTGAGCTGTGCTCCCAGCGGAGTGGGCAGCCCACCAGTCTCTTGGGAACACTGAGGTGGTAACCACAGTGAAGCAGGGAGGACAAAGGCACCCAGAGACCAAACAGGCGTACTCAGCCACTCAGTCCTCTCGCGGCAACCTTCCCGTCACTGGAGGGCAGAGAACTTCTCCCCGACTTCCCGGTTCGCAGTTAGCAGACACAACAAAGCTGGCTGGGTAAAGATGCTCTCCAATCCATTCTCACCTGACCACCCCCCACCCCCGCCAGGACACAAAGGTAGAGCCACATGGCCCAAGTCACACGATTGGTGTGGAGTGTGAAGACAGAAATCCAGGTCGGACTGAACCCAAGTCCTGAGCCCCAGTCCCTCCGACCTGGCCTCAGCATGGGACACCTGGAAGTGCAGCTGTTGGTCTGCTCTTCCAGTCTCGGATATAGACCCATCTGGAGTTTGTCAACAGAATCCCACCGTCTCTCCAACCAGCCAGCTCACTGTGTTACACGTCAGAATTTCAGAATCGGGTGCAAATTCCCTGAGCTGAGGCAAGAAAACCAAAGCAACCTTAGGGATATTGTTGTCACTCAACTTCTTAGTTGGCTTTTAAAGCTGAAGGGGTGGCAGTAAAGGTAAGAAGCCTAGAGATCCCCAGAAAACATGACCAAAGTCCCAACCATTTGTTCATTGCCATTTATCCACCCTGTATTGACCGGCATCTCCTTTGGTCTAGCCTTTCACTCGGTTCTGGGGATAAAGGTGAAAGGTGCCGTCCTTGACTTGGAAGAACTCAAGTGAGTTCTGTCTCAGTCACTACCTTAGTTTATGGATTTTCACTTCTATAGATCTCCCCCCCCCCCATTGATTTGAGAGAGAGAGGAAGGGAGGAGAGACAGAAACATCGATGAGAGAGAACATCGATTGGCTGCCTCCTACATGCCCCTTACTGGGGATCAGGCCCACAACCTGGGCATGTGCCCTGACCGGTAATCGAACCCGCGACCTCTTGGGTCGATGCTCAACCACTGAGAAACAGCGGCCCGGCACTTCTATAGATATTTACATGTGGCTGAGAAAACAGAGGCCTCTGGCCCAAAATGGAGGGAAAAGGGGGTCACAGGGAGGCTTTGCATGGTTTCTGACACAGGGGAATTAGCAAGATACAGGAGGTGGGAACAGTTCCAAACACGTGCTTGGCCCTAGGTGGTTGCTCATTCTTTGCTGAATGTATGAACCAGGGGAAGCAGCATGTGGACTGGAGGGAACCACAAATAGTCCTTCACCACACCAGCACCTAAAACACACATTGGTCCCAAACGAAGGAAACTGGGAGAACTCACCCAGCCTCTGGACTCCATTGATTCCAGGGCAGCTAGAGACTGATCTGGCGGCACAGCGGCAGGGACGGTAAAGGCCTCCTCCAGTGCAGAGGTGCCGTTACTGGAGTGCTAAATTCAGAGATGTTCTAAGCACATTTCACCTCCAGTTAAGTCCAGTGGAGAACATTTAAAATATTAATGCCCCAGCTGTGTGGAAGTGGTTGCGCAGGGTGGCAACTCAGCACGCAAACAAGAAAGGCAGCCGAGTGCCCTGGTTACACGCGGGAGATGACGAGGACGGCAACATGTCGAGCGTAATGGGGGCCGAGTTTCTCACTGTCCAAGGGAGTTGGAAACACAGAAAGAGAGAAGCTAGATTATAGGCTGTGGTGTTGGAGTAGAATTAAAGGTACCCAGCCGTGGTCTGTTTGGCTCAGCGGTTAGAGTGTCGGCCTGAGGACCAGAGTCGCGGGTTCAATTCTGGCCAAGGGCATGTACCTTGGTTGCAGTTTGTCTCTGGCCCTGGTCAGGGTCGTGCGGGAGGCAACCAGTCCCTGTGTCTATCTCACATCGATGGTTCTCTCTCCCTCCCTCCCACTCTATCTGAAGATAAATGGAAGAATATCCTTGGGTGAGGATTTAAAATATATATATTTTAAATATATATATATATAATTAAAAGTACCTGTGTGAACTCAAGTTTTCAATTACCTACGTGCAGACACAGAAAGATAGATGTAAATGTGTGTTATTCTCTATGAGCCTAGACAGATGGCTTGGGAGCAGTGAGACTCCAGCAGCCATGAGCACAAGTAGCACAAAGTTTGGTTTCTAAATATAATCTCCACGCAAGGGCTCCACGAAGAGATGGTGAACTCCAGGGATGGGGCACAGAAAGTACAAGAGCCTGGAATATATCATGTACCAGAAAGTAAGGAAGTGTGCAGAGGTGACAAGAGCACCCCAAACACAGAAGCCAGGTTTAAGAATGCACACAACAGCAAGACCTGGGACAATACGAGCATCAAAATAATAGTACTAGATTATATGCCATTGACTAAAAGAGGAATCCGAACCCACAGAGAAGCAAATTGTAAGTGGGGGAAGGAGAATGTCAGAATACAGGAGAACGTGAGCTAATAAATGTAAATTATGTAATCTGAAAATTACCACTTGGCAACCATCTTTGTATTAATTCAGGCAAGAAATATTAGTAGATAGCAAAACTAGTGGGCAGACTGTTGGTGAGAAATAAGATATATAGTAAACACAAAGGGACAAACTGACCGTTCGGTGGGGAAGCCTGGCAGACACCATCCTCCGTGATCCAAGTGAACATGACTGGTGATGGGACAACCTGTGCCCCCCTGGAACGCGGTAAAAGAGCACAGCAGCACTTCTCTGGTACTTCTTCCACAAATGTCTGATTTGAGTCATGAGGGAACACCAAAAAAACTGAGGGACGTTCTATACAACAACTGCCTTGTGATCTCAGAACAGCGTTGAGGTCATAAAGGTCAAGGAAGGACTGAAATTAAGTATGGATTGAAGGAGACCAACTAAATACAGCATGTTAATCTGGATCGGATCCCTCTGCTATGAAGGGCATCAACTACAAAATTCAAATGGGTTTAGGGGGTGGTGGTGAATGGGAGCTCTTTGTGCTGTTCCTGCAACTTTTCTGTAAGTTTGAAATTGTTTACAAATGAAAAGTTAATGCTCTTTGCAAAAATGCAAATATGGTGTAAAAATGGTAACACCAAAGTTAAAGATATAAAAATATTTTACAATTAAAGTAGTAATAAGCAATAATTTTGTTAAAATATTTAACTTTCCTTTACTTCATTTCTTTAGAACTGGAGAAAATATAAAAATTAGTTAAAATGCTATGAAACAAGCAGAAGCAGTTTTAACTGACCAAAAAGAAATTTGAAAACAACCCCAAACAACAAAAAACCCCTGAACTAGACTAAAATGCAATAAAGTTGCAAAAATCACTCCAGGGTTCATAAAATCATTCAAAAAACAAGAACCCTAACCCCAAGCTGTTCTAAGGCATAGCCCCACTTGCCCCATTCATTCTCATCCAATTTTTGGGTTTTTATTGATTTTTTTTGAGAGAGGAAGGGAGAGGGAAACATCGATGAGAGGGAACATCGGTTGGCTGCCTCCTGCATGCCCCCCACTGGGGATTTGGCCCACAACCTGGGCATGTGCCCTCACCGGGAGTTGAACTGGCGACCTCTTGGTTCATGGGTTGACGCTCAACCACTGAGCCACATGTGCCGGGCAATTCTCATCCAATTTTTAACCAATGTTGAATTAATGTATCAAGTGTTCTTCTAACCTGATATTGCAGGCAAATAAAACCCAGATTGGCTCCTGTAATTTACAGCCAAACTTTAAGTGCATTTTGAAATAATTTTGGCCTTTGTTATACAGATAGAAGCTGTCAATAATCAAACCCAAGATCCATACCAAACATCCTTTGAGCCTTAAGGAGACTATTCTACAGGAAGTAACCAGCTATAGTTGACACAGGCGTAGGTGTGGAGGCCAGTAACAGGAAGGAGGCCCACCTAAGGCTAGTATAGGTGCAGGATAGCTTCCCAACATTTTCTTCACGGCAAACATAGCACTTGTACCAAACATTGCGGAAAAAATATGCTGCTGCTTGGGGCTGGGGTTGAGGCCAGGTTCCCCAGGTGCCCTAAAAACCACCTCACGAGCTGGAGAGCACTGTTATCTCTAACTCTTTCTGAGCCAGGTGGGCAAGGATGAGGAGGGCCTAGAGAATAGAAAACTGAGATATGAGGCAGGAGTCTGGGTGACTATTTTCTTTTCTTTTTAAAAAAATTTTTAAATTGATTTGAGAGATAGAAACATCATCCATCGCTGCCCCCTGTACGCCCCTCACTGGGGATCGAGCTAGCAACCAGGACTTGAGCCCTGACCTGGAATCAAACCAGCGACCTCTTAATGCATGGGGTTGATGCCCAACCACTGCGCCACACTGGCTGGGCTTGGGTGACTATTTTCTAATTTGTGCTCCTGGAAGACGAGTCACACTGTTTCTATCATAGGATTCATTACTATTCAATGGTAATTCAAACTCACTGGCAGAGACTATGTTTCCATTTATTTTGGAATCTGCAGCACCACACATAGGAGACAGATTCATCATCACTATATTTCTGTGGTACTCTCGGCCTCCTCTCCAGTGCAACCCTACTTGAGGGACCAGTTTTCCAAATCTAACCTCATCATGATAGGGAAGGCATTTTACAACCTATTTGTCACTACTGCAGCCCCTGTGGTTCCCAAACCCTTACTGCACAGTGCCGTGTCTTTCTCCTAGCAAGTCCAAGCCTTCAACTCCCTGCCTCGTCACTGCCCCTCCCCATACCCACACAGTTCTGGAAACTAGTCTGCCACCCAAACAGGTCCAACTGCTACAGTTCTCCCTCTAGGGTCCCCCCCCCCTTCTTTTTCCAGCTGCTCATCTGCCCCAACTCTGATCCCAAGGCCCAAGGATTCATCTGACTTTTTTGTTCTGACTGATTCATCACTATGCCAGGTGCTTTTGACAGTACGTTTAATACTGAATTTCATTATCTTCCTGTAAGAGCAAGAAATAGTGCGGCAACAGCAGAAAATAGTATCAAGATACCACATACATTCTAGGCCTGCACACGAGGCACACAGTGCTCCTTCGTCAGTGCAGATGCGGGGGTGATACCACTCCTCTGGAAAGAACCTGTGACAATAACAAATCCAACTGAAGCTAAGACCTGAAGTCAAGAGGCCAAGAATGCCCAGAAGGAAAAAAAAAAAATCATATAATTTAACATATGATGGGCTAGTCGCAGTTCAGAACAGGAATAACAAACTTTTTCTGTAAAGGGCCAGACAATAATTATTTAGGCATTGCAGGCCTTGGCCTCTGTTGCAACTATTCAACACCAAACCCCCAGAGCATAAAAGTAGGTACAGATAATATGTAAACAAATGAGCATGGTTGTGTTTCAATAAAACTCTTGATGGAGACTGAAATTTGGATTATTTTCTTTTATCATAAATTTAAAAAACCATTTTAAAATGTGAAGACTATTCTTAGCTTATGGAACATGCAACAGGCAGTGAGCCAGGGTTGGCTCATGGGACTGTAGTTTGCCAGCCCCTGGTTTAGAACGAAGTGAAACAAAATGGACAAGGGAGGTCAACTGAATGGACAAATGAACCTCACGGCAGGGGAACTCACCAGAATAAACTTGACCAGGAAGTCCTCACTCCCTGAAATTGCTGACATTTGGCTGTATATTTTGTAGCAGTCTTAGGATGGCTGGTGTAAGATATGAAGTATGGGAAAAATGGGGATATTGAAATCTCTAAAAAAGCTCTCATGAAACTTGATTTACATCCCAACAGGTATCCCCGGTTCTGTTTTGATGCTTCAGTTGAGAAAACAAACAGGAGACCTAATAAAACTGATCTAGTGCCTGGCCTTCTACATGCTACCGAACTTCACCATTCACTAAACAGAAGGATCAGTGACAGAGGCATTGCCAACTTTCAACCTTAGATTTTATATGGCTAAATCACTTAAAAAATGAGAAATGCAATCTTGGATGTATTGAAAATACTTTATAATTAATTCTCTAGAATCCTAGCCATCTAGTACAGGAAAAAAAATTTTTTTGATGGAACACCAGTATTTTTAAACAACGTAGACATATTTGACTTGAGGATGGCAATAAGATTTTAACAAATATAGACTTAAGCTTCCTCACATTTTCCATAGAGCAACTAAACAATAAAAACATTTCAAGAAATAGATGACATAATACCTCAAATGCAAAATTCCAAAGTCAAATAGTCACTTACATTAAGATTTACCAAAACTGTAAATTAAAAGACAACAGTAATAGGTTACAAAAAGCCTATTTCTTTCATAGCGTCTTGTCTGGTTCTTTTGAGTGGATAAACAAGGTATTGTAAAGAATGGTCAACACTTGGCCTGAACTGTCCTCTGGTAATAATTAATCCCACTATTTGTAGTTTTGTTGTCCAAGGACAAAAGCTCCATGCCAACTTCTGCTGTCACTTTCCAGAGAGTAAGGAAGAGGCTGCTGTTTTGTTTTTTTTTGTTTTTCCTTTTTCCAGTTTTCGCTATCTGTGAGCAATAAGGTAGCAGATTAAAATGTCATAAAAGTATTCCATAATCCGACCAGAAATGCCACCCCTTTCCAACCCCTCTGCCTTGAAAGATGAACATATTTACAAATCCTCATTTTATTCTCCTGAGATATTTTGCATGATTCATTATAAAACATACAGGTAATATAAAGTCCAAAGACCTGTTGCGTTTATGGAATAAACACATGAAGATTAAACTACATGATTAACATTGTTGGGAGAAATCATGGTTTCATCTATTTTCAAAGGAAATGGGTTACGAGTGCACGACGTAAAAGCTTAAAAGTCATCACCAAACAGTGCTAAGGATTATTGCAAGAGATTATGCAGGGGGAAATCTGTGCAAATTCATCTTCTTAACTCAGTTATCAGATGGTAGGAAAACATTTCTTTAAATAGTCTTGTTTATATTCAGGAAAATAGATTTGAAAAACTGAGTAAGTAGACATCTGCCCCCTCTTTATGATCAAATAACAATGCCAATGAAGGAGATTCCAAAGAAAAAACTGAGATGAAAAAAATCCAAATAAAAGCCAACACTGCTATTAAGATTTTTCTTTTAATATGCCACGCGTTATCTTGATTGTATATTTTCCAAAGTACTTTTCCAGCCTCATCTCCCAACCCTTCCAAATGATTTCATCAGTCTTTCCAATAAAAGATGCTGGATTATAATTCTGTCCACCTTCTCTTTTTGAAAGCAATTTAATGGTCACACATTCTTATCTAATAAGGAAAAACATGTACAAATATCAGAAACCCAGTTTTGAAACATTTGCATTCATCTTGCACTGAATCAGCATTTTGTGGGCTTTAAAAAAGGCAGCAGTTGGAACTCACGACTTGTGACAAGCACGTTTCTGCTGAGGAAAGAGACGAGAGGGAGAGTGAATCTGCATTTTTCCATGGGCCCCAAAGTGCTAACTCCACAAAGGGTCACATCAAAAGCAAACATGCAATGGTGGTTTTAAAATTTTTACTGCAATATAACAAGGAAGTAAACAGTAATCAGACACCTACCAATTTCCCCCCAAAACAAACCAAAAAAAAAAAAAAATGTAAACAGGAAAATAACTCTGCCTATACTTGTACAGCTTCTCAAATCATGTCAGAAAGGTCTCACATTCAATGATCAAGAGATTTTAAAATAGCAGTAATTATTTTCACTTTAAGAAAAGGTTCTCCTTCTTCCCCCCCACCCCAAGTATTTAACATGAAAGAATGGGCTTTCTTGACATTAATTTTATACTCATTTGAAGCAGCAACAATAACCGTCAATTATTTGGCATTTCTATTTATAGTTGTTCCAATTTTTTTTCAATTTCATAAAGCCATTATCCAGTGTTGCCATGAAATAGAGACTGTAGATTCTAGGTAGCAAATATTCTTTCTGAAACCAATGTTAAGTCAAAGAAATATAAAGCAGGGCATTACACTAAATTTCTGGATCTAGTACACTAAAGAGTGAAACCTAGGAAGTTACCTACTGTTTTATACAAGAGATAAAGACCTGCAAAGCTGATTTTTGGTTGTCTAATTTACACACGGTTTGGGTCTGCAGCATCTGCTAATTGAAGCAGACATGCACTGTATTTATCCCTGCCCTATGTCCTAGATCCCTCCCTCCCACCCCAACAATCTACTACCTTATACAGGTATTGTGGATATGAGCCCAAGTCATCCCAGACAATCCAGTGAACAAAGTTAGTGTAATGCACTGGTGTGAAGTGTGAGATTAAAAAAAAAAAAAAAAAAGTCCCTTTCAATCTTCATCAAAGTTTTGCTGTAGAAGAAAATTGGCAGCCAAATTCTCATTCTTCTCACAAGCAAAATATGCTTGTATCACAAGTCCTTCAGGAAATCCTAATGCCTTTAACTGAAAGAAAAGAAAGAAAACATATCATTGCAGCATAGCACTACTGACTGACTAATTATCACTGAAAACTTACTATAAAACACACAAAAGCTCTTGAGAATTTTACATGAATCCATCCCTATCCAAACCAAGGAGCCCAGAAATAAACTCTCACATTTATGGTCAACTAATTTAGTAAGAATGTCAAGACAACTTAGTGGGGAAATAGTAGTACTTTTAATAAATGGTGCTGTGGTAACTGGATAGCCAGATGCAAAAGAATATAGCTAGACACCATAAACAAAAAGTAACTCAAAATGGATCACAAACCTCAATGTAATAATAACTATAAACTCTTCAGAGAAAAGCAACAGTAAATCTTTTAACCTTGTATTAGGCAATGTTCTCTTAGTATGACATTAAAAACACAAGCAAAAAAAGAATAGTTCTTCAACACAGAACTCAAGAACTGATAACGCTAACCTCAAAAAACATTGCTCTAGAACAATTAAGGCAAATGTCATTTACTCATTTCTGTTACTTGAGGGGGGAAAATACCAGCTCGATATATAAAGTACCTTTTAAGAAACACATAATTGCCCTGGCTGGTTTGGCTCAGCGATTAGACTGTCAGCCCACAGACCAATGAGTCTCAGGTTCGATTCCTGCCAAAGGCACGTACCTCGGTTGCGGTTCGTCCGCAGCCCTGGTCAGGATTGTGCAAGAGGCAACCTGTAGATGTGTCCCTCTAACGTTGATGTTTGTTTCTTTCTCTCTCTCTCCCTCCCTCCCTTCCACTCTATCTGAAGATAAATAGAAAAATATACTCGAGGATTAAAAAAAAAGACATAATTATAAACCTTTATATGTTTATATCATAAACAAGGACACATTATTGTCCAGATGGTTTTCTAAGTAGTAAGTTAAAATGCATTTTATCAAATTTCCATCTCAGAACACTCTGTAAAACAGAGCAAGTACTATGATTCCCTATTTACAAATGTTAACAGTGGGGCCAGAGAATGAATGACCAGTCATAGTATAAAAACTAGATTACAGCAGCGCCACGAACTACACTGGTTGACCTGGTAAGAATGGGAAGAGAATCAGGATAGAAAGTTCTGATCTTTACTGTACATCATTTTTTATATAATTCTTATACATATTTATTTTACATTTTAGTGACAGTAATAAAGTCAAAATATAAATTTAAAATGGATAATTTTAAATTGGGCACACACCTAAAGATCATTTTCTTCCTGAATTTAAAAACATCAATGAAAATTTTTAGTTTCTTAATGCATTTATAGCTATTTCATGCTAGAATGGTATTCACTGCTGGTCCCTCAGCTTCACAAAGAACAAGATGGGAGAGCAGGGCTGAGAAAAGCTTGCCTTTACTGCAATCCCTCGGAGCAATGCTCTATTTGGCTCTAAAAGAACTCCCTCCTGTGATGGAAATACTCTGTATCAGTGTCATCCAATGCAGCAGCCACCAGCTCCATGAATACTGAGCTTGTGAAATGTGACTATTGTGAGCGAAGAACTGAACTGTTAGTTTTACTTAAACTCACCCTTTCTATAGCTTCTTTTTCCTGAGGCGTTACTTGAATGTAGTTCATGTGACCACTTCCAGCTTCTGCAATTCCTCCACTGCCACCTCCACCCCCTCCTCCTTGACCACCTGCTTCTTGAACTGGTTCATTTAACATCTGAATAAAATGCTCCTGGTGTTGGCTAATTTGCTGTGGTGATTTGAAGGACAGAGAAAAAAAACACATTGATATAAAGTATCTTCTGGAAAATAAGAATTCTAAATACAAATAAGAGAGAAGCTATAACTTTGCAAGTGCAATATTTTAGAATGTTTCTAGATCATTTAGTCTTTGGAAGGATATGATTCCTTGTATATTATTAAAGAAGTTGAGTTCTTTTCAGGGAGGTAAACAGTGATTAAGATAATTCAAATTCTCTTTCATAAATGTACCCTGCCAAAATAAAATCAAGTGTTAAAAAACTGCTTGACAACTATAAGAAGAAACAGAACTTATATATGTCTTCCACACTAGCAGGCAGTAACGATGTACAAAACTCAAATACTTTGTGATTTAAAGCATTTATTAAGCCCATGAATATGTTTTCTATGGGGCAGGAAAAAAGACTTAAGTCAAACAATTTCTTTGCTGAAGAGTTTCTCTCAGATTCTTTAATAAAAGTGTTTCCCAAATTTATTATTTGACCAACTTAAATGAACCCAACCTCGACTCCCAACTCTTTTCCCACTACATTTATATAGCATATTCTACTGAAGGAAACTTAGAAGAATGGTTGAGTTGGTGGATGGGAAAGGATTGCTCATGAACTTTTTAAAAGATACACTCTAAACCTACTTCTGAAATTAACACTGGTTAAATAGTCACCTGCAGTAACTGAGGATTTTCTCGACCTATCTGTTGTAGCAATGCTGGAAGCAGGGAAGGATTCTGTTGAATTATTTGTCTCATCTGTTGAAACTGAGGCTGATTCCGTAAAAATTCAAGGGGATGTCCTAAAATACACATAAATATTATTCAACAAAAGTAGCAATTACATATGGAAAGAGCTGGTTCAATCATAGACAGCAGATACTCGAAAGTAAAAAAAAAAAAAAAAAAATTGAGTTCTCATATGTATACAAAATGAAGGAAATAATGACAAAATCTTCACACTCTACCAATTTCCAAGTGTCATGCTACAGAAATTATTCCCCATTAGCAAAGAACACTAGTATAGAACACTAAAAGAAAGGTATTTTCCTACAACTGCCCTGGGTACTCAATATTATCAAATAATACTGAGGACTTGTGCTCTGTATGTACTCCATAAAAATAAAAAGTACTGTAATTTGTTTCTGTTGCTCAAAGTCCCCAAGAAAAATATATAATGGGACTAAGGAAAAAACAAAAAACAAACCAAAAAAAACCCCAAACAATCCGAGCTTGAACTCCCAGGAAATTTGAAACAGGAGTGGACACAAAAGTAGGTTTACAGTTGTTCACACGGAAAAATACAAATTAATAAATAATAATATAAAAACGGTGTTTCATGTACTCACAACTGTAAACCTACTTTTGCCAACCTTTGTATTTAATAATTAAAAGTTAAGAGTTCAGGTTCACAGATCAGATGGAGTTTTAATACAAAATGAATTACAGTTAGAAGATTTTTTTTATTATTACCACCAAATTTCAAACATTTATAGTCTATAAAAACTTGAGATAAACAAGCCACAAGACAATCTAGTACTAATACATTTAGAATTCTTTAGTCCAAGGTCCCTTTATAATAATAAATATTAATAATGCCAAATAAGGTATAAGATCTAGAACTTGTGACTTTTTGGGGTGGTGGTTTGTCTGATTATGCTATTCAAAATAAAAAATTGCATACAAAAGAAATGTGTTTTTGAGATTACTAATGAACAATGAGAATTTTTTAGATGTTATTTCCTAAATTTTAATTTAAGACAATCATTCAAATTAAAATGACCACATAACAGATATTTATTCTTCTTTGGGTAACAGCAGTTTTACAGATGAAGAGAGTTTCACATGACTCAGAAACTAAGTTACTCAGTAAGTGCTGCTGAATGGGACAGCATCCTCAATCTGAACAAAGCCGTGGCCTCCTCTTCCCATTCCCATGCTAATTCTCAAGAAATGAAAAGCCTGTCTTCTGGGAGACTATACACAAAGTGCTTAGAAATTATTGTCAATGAGAGTTGACTGCCATAATTAGAGCTAGAAAATGCATCAAAGAATGGCCTCTTCAAAATTAATAGTGAATACTTTATCAATATACAGAAGAATGAACAAAGGAGAGAACACTAAGTAATTCCTGAGCCTACCGAAGTCTAAGCTTTTTGCCTTGTAGTCAAACTTTTGGCAATAAAAATGGGGGGGGGGGTTAGCCAATAGACATTTGAATTCAAATTTGCTTTCATCATTTAAAGTCAGTTAACTATACAGAGTAAAAGATTTATTAATATATTTAATATCCTTGTCTAATTTCCAAAAGCATCAAACATGTCTCCTTCAATTTGCTTTCACCTCTAGACATAAGATTTTAAACCTTTTGAGGTTTTATTTTCTTGGTTGCATAATAACCACTAAGATACTACTGGCTTTGAAATTATACATACTTTATGACATTTATAAGGAGAGGAAGAGACAAGGCAAGCAAACCATTTGAAATGGCCTCATAATGTAACAAGGAATGCAAACTGGGAAGCACCTCTTCCTTAGACTATGCCCTTTACCGAAACTGCAGCAATGATGCTTAATATAAGCAAGAATATCTTTTATATCTACTCAGTAGAATTTCTTTTGGGCCCTTCTTCTAATATTAATAAATAGAGAATGTGCTTTAGGAGTTATTCCAAATGCTATGGGAATAAACACCACCTCGAAATATTTCAAATTAAATTATTTTACAGGACAATTTCCTCCCCATCAGAAAGAGTCCACTTTACCTCCAGAACTTGTTGTTGTAGTCGTTGCTGTGGTAGTTGCTGCAGCTGCAGCCACTGAGGACTGAGGAGGTCCAGTACTAGCTGCTGGAGGGGGATCAACCACAGCCTGACTTTCTCTGTCTCCGGGGATTCCCTATAATACAATTTCCAAGCTTTAAATATCCCATCATTTAAAGTCAGTTAACTATACAGAGTAAAAGATTTATTAATATATTTAATATCCTTGTCTAATTTCCAAAAGCATCAAACATGTCTCCTTCAATTAAAAGTAAAGGCTCAAGCCTGGTCAGTGTGGCTCAGTGGATTGAGCATCCTCCCATGGAATGAGAGGTCCCAGTTTGATTCCCAGTCAGGGCACATGCCTGGTTTGTGGGCTCGGTCCCCAGTAGAGGCGTGCAGGAGGCAGCCGATCTATGTTTCTCACATAGATGTTTCTATCTCTCCCTTCCTCTCTCTCTCTCTAAAAAAAAAAAATCAATAAAAATATATTTTAAAAAAAAATTTCTTTAAAAGTAAAGGATCAAGCCCTGTCTGGGTAGCTAAGTTGGTTAGAGCATCTGATATGCCAAGGTTGTGGGATTTGATCCCTGGTGAGGGCATATAAGGAACAATCAATGAATGCAGACTAAGTGGAACAACAAATCAATGTTTCTCTTTCCCCCTCTAAAAAAAAAAAATCAATAAATTAAAATTTTTTATAAAGTAAAGAATCAAGACTTATCTGAAAACTACATATATTTAAATTAGATTACAAATTGCCTGAGTGTGGTATAGAAGAACCCATATTTCTATCATATAAGGCAGCACTGTCCAACATAACTTTCCATGATAATAGAAATATTCTATAGCTATGCTGTCAATAAAATACCCATTAGCCATATGTAGCTACTTGAGAACTTGAAATGTAGTTATTGTTACTCAGAAACCAAAATTTGAATACACTTTTAATTTTATTAAACTTAAATAGCTACTTGTAGTTAATAGCTACCTTACCAGACAGCACAGATCTAAGGTATAAAGGGATTTTGTAATTTAGAAAAAACTGCATTTGTAACCCTAGCTTTAAGATTATCCAAAGAAAGAGGTTTTGATGCATACATGGCAGTTGTGAAATGACCCCAGGAAAAAAATTACCTCAGCCTCCATTAGACTGAGCAGGTGATAACAGTGACCAAGCATGGAGGATCTCCTCTACTGAGCCATGAAAATCCATTATTCAAAACTTACACAAACAGTATGAATAAGAGAACCTTAAATAATTATTTAGGTGATACTTTGTCTAAGTTTGTAGCATTTATGTTTTGAAGTTACTATAACTTAAAACTGCACTAAGACTTGAATTTTGATGCAAATGACTTGCAAAACTTCTCATATACAACTTATTAAAAAGGTCTTGCCCTGACCACTTTGGCTCAGGGGTTAGAGTGTCAGCCCTCAGACCAAAGGGTCTCAGGTTCGATCCCAGCCCCAGCTGGGGTTGTGTGGGAGGCAACCAATAGATGTTTCTCCCTCCCTTGCACTCTATCTAAAAAAATAAAAATAATAAAAAAAAAAAAAAAAAAAAAGGAAAAATACCGTTGGGTGAGGAGTAACAAAATAAAGAAAGAAACCGTCATAGATTTTGGAAGGAGAATAAAGAAAATATTACATTTAAATAAGAGATTATAATAATAAATATTTCCATTTCCCAATAAATCAGAAGCCAAAATTGCAGACATATAAAGAATTAAAGCTTTGTAAGGTATATGAATGTCTAATCACTGTTATACACCTGAAGCTAATATAATAGTGTATGTCAATTGTAATGGGAAAAAAAAGAATCAAGGGTAATGAACAGCACCGTAATGGCTGCCTGCATTAAATGTCACTTTGGGCATTGAAAACAAATGCTTTTGAGCAAGTCCATCAATTCAAACCCTTAGATGAGAAGCTATTTATTAAGTGCTAACAAACCACAAACAGATTGAGGGTCCAAAGCTGCTCTCAAATTCTCAGATTTGTTAAAACTAAAACGTTAATCATCACTGTTACAGATCTACCTCAAACTCTCACAGATTGTATTTAGCCTTTTGTTAGATCAATATCTCTTCTTTCCATCCATTCACCCTCACTTATGCAGGTCTAAAAAACTAGTAACAATTAAAGGTAGCCCCCACTTCAGTCTATGAAACAATCAGTAACTACATCAGAAACACTTTAAACTATTTAATGAACTTATCTCTCATCTATTCATTTGTAGTTGATGCTAAATAGCAGTAGCAACTTTGAGAATAGTGATTCATTTATCTATGCCTCGAAGTTTCAAATCTATTAGATCAAAATATCTGATTCTATTAAACTGATGTAGAATTCCAAATCAGGTATAAATTAAAGGCATTCTATATAAGAAAAGGCGGTACTTTAATATGTGGAGTTTGGGGGAATGGGATGGAGAAGTAACCACAAACAGATCCAAAGTGATTATCAATCCAATATAATTCCTCAATGCTAAACAAATTAACAAAATGAACTACCAGCATTTTAAAAACTCTCAAGAGGACAATGGAAAAGAACATTCAAAAGAAAAAATGATATGCTAAGAAAAGATCTGGTGAATCTCACATGCAAATGCATGTGAAAATAACTGGTGGAGGCAGAGCATTTATTTGCTCCTAACTGGCTCTCCTGAAACTACTATCTGAAAACGCAACTAACAACCTGGAAACTAAGGAATTTGGTTAAACTATGGACTGTATTTCCCTGAGTTAGGATCATGGACGATATTTAGGGCAATTCAGACTTTGATGATACTTCAAAACACCAGAAAATTATAAAATAAAATGTTAAGACTAAAGAAAAAAAAAAATCTAATATTACTCCAAAATTTCTATGCTATTACTTTAGCCCATGCTTCATCTGTAAAACTAACAGACATTCATTGTCATAAAATATCAAGGGTTTCAGCCCATGCTCACAACAACCTATTTCTCAAAAACCTTTATGCCAGTAAAAAACTAAGTAACTTATTCAAAATCAACTCAGCTGTTACCAACTATAAACAAACTAACAATTCAAATGTCAATGGAACCAGGCAAGTAATATCATATGTTAAATTAAATGCATAACACTATGTCAGGTAACAATGAATGAAAGGGAAGAGAGTGAATTGAGTGTTGTCTCATGGACTGAGAGGTTCCAGTTTGATTCCCAGTAAGGGCACATGCCCGGGTTAGGGGCTCGATTCCTGGTGGGGGATGTGCAGGAGGAGCTGATCAATGTTTCTCTCTCACACTGATGTTTCTATCTCTCCCTTCCTCTCTCTCTAAAAAATTAATAAAAAACATATATATTTTTAAAAAGAGTGGATAGTGAAGATATCCTTTAAACAATTTAAAAAAACATATAAAACTTTTCCTAATCACTTGCAAAAATTTGAGATCCAACTTGTCCAGATAATTCAGATTATCTGAATTTGTTAAGTCAAATCCCCCCCCCCCCAAATTTTTAAATCCTCACCTGAGGATATTTTCCCATTTATCTTCAGATAAGAGTGGGAGGGAGGGAGAGAGAAACATCAATGTGAGACAGACACATCGAGGGGTTGCCTCCTGCATGACACCAACCAGGGCTGGGAATGAATCACAACCGAGGTACATGCCCTTGGCCAGAATCGAACCTGCGACTCATTGGTCTGCGGGCGGATGCTCTAACCGCTGAGTGAAATCAGCCAGGGCCAGATCTCCCAATTTTTAAAAGTTAGTAATTAATTACAAAAATTTAGACTATAAGTCAAATAAAACTTGGGTTGGGCTTCTGATTTGAAACTTTTGTTCTAAATAGTACATCCAGGATTATGCTGGCAGTCAAAAAAGCTACTAAAATGTTAGATTACATTACATGAAAAAGAAATCTTCACCCACCTGCCCAACACACAACTACCAGCCTTTGAGGATGACATAATTGGGATAGAAGGATCTACTCCAAATGGACAGCCAACTTTACAACTCAGTTAGCCATGTTGTTTAGTAACTAAAAAGTCATACCAAAATCTTTTAGAAGAGGTCATTTTATCAACACAAAATGTTAACATACTAAGAAAATAAAGCATTATATAAATTATCTAGCATATTATTATTCTCCTATGTTACTGCTCCTTTAAAATCTTTGTTTATTTGAGATTTTGGTCTTAAACTAGAATGAAGAAGTAAAATGTTTCTCACCATTAAAAGATACTCCACTGCTCTGTCAGGGTTGTTGAAACTGGCTCTCAGGGCTGCAATTACTTGTTCTCGCTCATAGCCCATTGACATGATCTCAGTTACCATATTCTCATAAGACTGACCTGTCACTACAAAAAGGTGGGAGCATAGGTGGGAAGAGGGAAAAGAAAGGAACATTTAATGTCAAACATTCTCCACATACTTCTTGAACGTATACAATGTTTCAGGTACTACAGTGCTAGGAATACAAAGATGAATAACAGTATAAACTACAACATATATGTGATAGGTAGAATGAATAATGCCTCCCCACCCATGCCAATCCCTGGAACAGACAAATATGTTAGGTTACCTGGAAAAGGGAATTAAGGTTGCTGATCAGCTAAAATAGGGAAATTATCCTGGATTATGTGAGTGGGCCCAATACAAGAGTCCTTAAACATAGGAGGGAAGCAGATAAGAGGGTCAGAGAAACAGATGTAAGGAAGAGAGAAGAGCAGGGACAGAAATGCTACGCTGCTTTGATGATGACGGGGGAAGAGGCTATGAGACAAGGAATGTGGGCAGCCTCTCAAAGCTGAAAGGACACAGAATAAATCCTCCCCTAGAGTTCCAGAAAAGAATTAATGCAGCCTTGATTTTAGCCCAGTGATTTAGTCCTTTGATTTTTGTCCAGTGAGCCCCTTGTCAGACTTCTAACCTATAGTACTATACGATAACAAATCTGTGTTGTTTTATACCACTAAGTTGGTGGTAACTTATTATAGTAGCAATAGAAAACTAACATAGTATGTTGAATAAGTACAATAAAAATATCAGCTACAAACGTAGCACAAATATAGGATAGAATTAGTGGGTCAGGGACAGCAACCTGGAAGAGGAGACAGATGAAATGACTTGAAAACAAGAGGAGTATTTTAAGCAACTGAGTCTGCCATAACAAGTTCAGCTTTCTTTTGACATCTTTTATTTATTATAAAAGCAGAGGGAAAAAGGAGGTTAAAAGCTAGAAAGTTAGAATTTCACATACTATGCAAAGTTGGTACAGCGACCAAAGCACTGTAACCCAGTAAGTCACTTTTACCTCACTTAAGCCATCTTTTCCTCCACTTGTGTTTTCGGTACCATTCTTATCCATCTCCCACCTTTCCCCTTCCACTTAATTATCCTGATCAGCCGTTAACTGTGTCCTTGAATGTCATCCTAAAACCAAGTCATGCCTCCCTTGACCACATCCCAATTCCTCTTTCAAGAACTGGTCCACGCCTTGGCCAGTTTGGCTCAGTGGTTAGAGCATTGGCTCATGGACTGAAGGGTAGTGGGTCTGATTCCCAGTCAAGAGCATGTACCTGGGTTGCAGGTTCCATCCCTGGCCCCGACTGGGGCCATGCAGGAGGTAACCATCGATGTGTCTCTCCCTCCCTCCCTTCCACTCTATCTAGAAATCAATGGAAAAATATCCTTGGGTGAGGATTAACCAAAAAAAGAGAGAGAGCCCTGGCAGGTTTGGCTCAGCGGTTAGAGCGTTGGCCCACGGATCAGAGTCCCGGGTTCGGTTCCCGTTAAGGGCATGTACCTTGGTTGCAGTTTGTCTCCAGCCCGTTGGGGTCATGTGGGTGGCAACCAGTCGATGTGTCTCTCTCAAATCGACGTTTCTTTCTCTCTCTTCCTCTCTCTTTCCCTCCCACTCTATCTGAAGATAAATGCAAAAATATCCTCGGGTGAGGATAAAAAAAAAGAGAGAGAGAGAGAATTGGTCCATTTGTCTGCTCTCTTCCATTCACAGCCATAGCTGTCTGCACATACTGTGTCCACTTCACATTCCACTCACTCCTAAACCATTACCAATATATGACTTTGGATCTCTAAAGATTTCCCCCTCAATGTGTCCCATTATCTGCCACCTCCATTTCAATAAACAGCACCGCTATCCATCCAAGTACTTAAACCAGAAACCTCAGTGGTTTCAATTCTCTTTTCCTTGCTCCCACATCTTATCTATTATAGCACATCTAACAGGTCCTATCCTTTCTCTAAATTTTATCCCAAACTCCTCTACGTTTCCTCTTTTTCCACTGCCTTCACTTAAGACCAGTCCAGAACAATTGCTAGTCTGGATTATAAACTGCTTCCTCCTTTCCTGCCCCAAAGCCTACAATCCATTCTTTAGCTAGCTGCAAAAGCAAGCTTTTAAAAAAGAAAACCTCAGCCTGGCCGGATGACTCGTTGTCCTGTACACCAAAACAGCTGTGGGTTCGATCTCAATCAGGGTGTGTATGGGAGGCAACTGATCAATGTTTCTCTCTCTCATCAATGAACATATCCTCAGGTGAGGAAAAGAAAGGACGGAGAGGAAGGAAAAGAAGGGAGTGAGGGAGGGAGAGGGAGAGAGAGAGAGAGAAAGAAAAGAAGGAAGGAAGGAAGGAAGGAAGGAAGGAAGGAAGGAAGGAAGGAAGGAAGGAAGGAAGGAAGGAAAGAAGGAAAGAAGGAAGGAAGGAAGGAAAGAAAGAAGGAAAGAAAGAAAGAAACTCATCTCATTTCAGGCTCTTAACCCTCAACAATCCTCCACATACCACACTTCAACTGATCTTCTCCAGTTTACTTCAGAAATCATACCTCCTCCTGCCCCAGAACCTTGACATACACCAGGCTTCTTTGATGGCCAGTTCCTTTACATGCTCCAGTTCTCAATTTAAATGTTATAGGAGGATCAAGTGCCTTCTGTTTTTCTTTATGAAAGCCATTAGTTTTTAAAATACCATTTATCATGGTTTGTATTACGTTTCCCTTTTTAATTTCCCCCATCTGAACACAGGTACAAGGGACCGTGTTGTTTTGCATCAGTTTCCCTGACACTTAGATGACATTCATCAGTTAAATGATTTTTTTTTCTGCAGAATTTTAAATAAAGGTATTTAACAGCTATGAAAGTACAGTTTAAAAAACTATTTATCACTGAGTAAATTTGGCATTTTAGAGTAATGACTTTTCCTTTTCCATTCCACACAAGACTTTTTTTAAAAAATTAACCACTGATATACTGCTGGCACAAAGCCCCTCAAGTGCTGATACACTTTCAGTAATCCAGTTGCCAGACACAGAAATCAGCATTAATAAAAACAAAATTAAGAGTGGTGAAGTATCAGAACTACACTATTTTCACAGTGTTTCTCATTTAATTCTTAGAGTAACTCTGTGAGAAAGGCTTATTTTATTCTACTATTAAAGATGATGAATGAGGCTGAGGCTTAGAGAGATTAATAATGTGATGATGGTGTCAATGGCTGGTAAGTCACAGTGCAGAGACACAAACACAGGCTGTCAAGACTCCAGAGCCCCCACACTTACTCATTATGCTATGTCTCCTAACATTATGCTCCCTAATTAATCAAGTTATAAAAAAAGAAAAAAAGAAATGCCTATAAGCAGTTTGACACCTTTTAGATCTTTAAAGTACAAGTCAAATGACTCATAGAAAATTAGGGACAATGAACAACAAAAGACAGAGCCAAAGAGGCTAAAAAAGTAATAATGACGAACCTTTGAACTTATCTTCTAGGTCACCTAGGAGCTATGAAATGAACCAACAATGACCTTATTAGATTTACCTTTTAGAAAGTCCACTATGGCAGAGAATAGACCAGTTAGAAGCAGGTAATTCAAGAATATCAGTGAGGTAAGGACATACACTAAGGTAATTTAATGGCAGAAGAAACAAATACTTCAGAGACTTTGGGAAGAAGAAAGAGGACTCCTGGGCTCACTGGGCCAAGAGACAGAGGGTCAAGGATGATGCCTATGTTTTGGTAGAGGGTGGATGATGATACAAGCAAGGAAGGGAACAAAGAAGAATCAGATGGCAGAATAAAATATGAGTCCATCGGAACCTAAAGAGTTTGTGGAGGTTATAGTTTTTCTAGTTGGCGGTTTAAAGAATGAGTCCAGAAGCTCAAAGGAAGATGTGCACCAGAGTTAAATTTTTAGGAATCCTTCTAGTATAGTATATGGGAATTCTATATAGTATATAGCATATCTGCCATTCCCACAGTTTAAACTTTGAACTAAGCCTAGAGCAGAACCATAAAAAAAATGCATATATTTAAGGGCTAGGTAAAACAAAAAGAATTAACTAGAAAGCCTGAGAAGGAAGTCAGAGATATGGATCAAGAACAGAGTGGGAGAGTGGGTCTGGCTGGTGTGGCTCAGTAGATTAACCATTGTCCCATTGACGGAGAGGTCCTGGTCTGATTCCCGGTCAGGGCACATGCCCGAGTTTTGGGCTCAATCCTCAGTGGGGGACGTGCAGGAGGCAGCCAATCGATGTTTCTATCTCTCTCTCCCTTCCTCTCTCTTTAAAAAAAAAAAAAAAAACCAATAAAAACATATTTAAAAAAAAAAGAAAGAAAAGAGTGGTATCACAGAAGGCCAAGAAGTCAAATTTAAAGAAGCAGGTAAAGACTGGTAAATAAAAGATCAAAGAGGAAAGGGATCCCAAGACCATAAAGTTGAGAATGGGCTATTCTAGGAGATAAAAGATGTAAAAGACAGACATTGCCATCAGCAGCTAGAGCTGTGGACTACTGGGCTCCTGCTTGGCAGCAGCATCAATGCATTTCAACTGAAGCAGCAGTGGTGATAGCCAGAGCCCTCAGCAACATCAGGGGCAAGTGCCAGCTGGTTCCAGCTCTGAGGCTACAGAGCACTTTACTGATATCTGGATAATCTCCTTGCGCCCTTCCAGTATGACCGCAACAGATTCCTAAGATTAAGCCTTCCCTGTTTGAAATAGTGATTTCTGTTATCCTGACTGGGCACCAACTAATACACATTTGATAGCAGGGTAATCCCAGAAAACAGTCCTTCAAAGATGTGAATGTGGGTTTGGTACATCCAGGTGATTTTAGGTTGATTATTTAAACAACTATTTTGCACCTGTACACTATGGGCAACCAGTGTGCCATTTTTGATGGCAATAAGGGCAACATGGAGTTCAAGTTCAGTTAGGTCAGAGGGCCAAGCCCAGATCTTGAGGTGCTACTGCAGCAACTAAATAAGGAATCTAGAAGCCCATATGCCACTAAAGCTGCTGTTCCCTCCTATTGTTCCCAGTCTTCTACCTCTCTACCATTTCCAGTAATACAGAGAGTACTGAATGGTAGGAATGGGGTTGTTAGCTAATAGACCAATAATTAGCAGGCAGAGCAGGAAACTGTACCAAAGATGTTACAATGGAAAAATGGAGGAAAAAAATAAAACTGATTTTGACAGATTAAGTGTAAAATAAAGATGGAAAGACATTCTTCAATAGGTAAAATTAAAAGTTGGCATAAAAAGGCATTTCATTATAAGTACAATATAAGCAACAAGATGTAGATGGGAACCTACAAGGCTACAAGCTGAAATAAAGGCTGGAGGTGAATAAAGAAGAAGTATGAGACAGATTTAGTAACATTTTATACCCATTTCAAAGACATTTTATAATAAACCTGTACACAGTTCAAACTTTGTTAAGATTGCATTTAAAATTCACATTTGGAAAATAAAAAGTATGTGCTTTAAGGAAAAAAGTATGCTTAACACTAACAGTACAATTTAAAGGATTCAATGTATACTTCTGACAATATGAATGGACCTAGAATGCACTGTACGTGAGATAGGTTGAACAGAAAAAGACAAATACCATATAATTTCACTAATATGTGAAATCTGAAAAAGAAAATAAACGAACAAGCAAGACAGAAACAAACTTATAGATACAGAGAATAAACTGATGGTTGCCAGATGGGACGGAGATTGGAGGGTTGGCTCAAAAAGGTGAAGGGATTAAGAAGTACAAATTGGCAGTTACAATATAGTCATGGGGATATAAAGCACACCTTAGGGAATATAGTCAATAAATTGTAATAGCTATATATGGTGCCAGGTGGGTACAAGACTTATTGGGGGATCACTTTGTAAGTTATATAAATGTCTAACCACTATGCTATACACACGAAACCTATAACATTGAATGTTAACTGTAATTAAAATATTTAAAAACCCACCTTGAAAAAAAAGGAATCAATGTATGAAACATTAATTTACAGTCTTTATAACATTATTAATTAATTATCTAAATCAATTATTTAACAGTTTGATTATAAACAATGATGAAAACACATTATCATGATCTAGAAAAATAAAACTTAAACCTCTCCCCTATCTCTTATAGGGTTGTTTACAATGTAGATACTTACCAAGTGCACTTGTTGCATCTTCAAAAAGGTTTGACCGAGAAGAATCTCCTGATGTACTGTAAAAGGTTTTTAGAAAATCTTATCAGAAAGTATGTAAAATTTAAATTAAAGTTTACTAACTGTCTGATTTGTAAAGAGTTTCTTTGATTTTAAGTAAATGTAAAAGTCTGGCTATAGTATTAAAAACAGTCTTCTAAATTAAACCTCAATGCTTTATCCATAACATTTATAGCTTGGGAAAAACTTTCAATCTTAATACTCATTCTGTTCTGCAAATTCATAATTTTAAAAGTCCAAAGATTTAAAATAACATCCTCAGATAGCTTACTATTTAAATACAAAAAAGATAATGCACAACCATTTCCCTGAAAGAATTTATATAAGTTAAATAATCTATAAGTCAAATCACAGTTGAAATACCAAGAGCAGTACATGATAAATAGCACACGTAGAAACTGCATTAGGCTAGAAAGACCTGGGAAGTCTTTACATAGTGGAATTCCAGTTAGATCTTATACGTAGTTTTGAACACAAAACTGAAGAAGAAGAAAAAAAGGCATTCAAAGTCAAGGAATACAGCATAAACAAAAAATGCAGAACAGGGTTAAATCCAAGTTGTAACTGAAAGTAAATCAGTTTAAAGAGACTAAGTTTCTGTTGGGCAATTGCAGATGAGTCTGGAAAACAAAGTAGACAAAAACAGGATTATAAAAAGACCATGAAGAGTAGGCCAAAGAAAAATAAACTGAAGTTTACAAAAGTGGTAAAGGTAGCAGAGTTAGCAGTTTAGATTAAAACATACACACAAGACAACACACACTTATACTTCTGCCCCAATTTTAAAAACAAACACAATATACTTCAGTTCTGAGAAAACTAGATAGTAAAACTAACATGTGCAGAAGGCAAAACTTCAAAAAGAAATATATATTGGGAAACTTAAGTCTTCTGCACAAGAGCCCTGCCCAGAGACAACCACCACTACCAGTTTCTATACAATCAACACTTGTGTCCTCTTTTGTGTTTTATTTAACTTAACAACTATTCCATGTCAGCCACAACTACCTCAAGTTTCTCCAACAGATGCACAGTACTCCATTTAATTGACCAAATCAAGTTCTTATTAAGGAATTTTTGTTTGGTTGCCAACATTTAAATTCTTTCTGTAGTCAAATTTATTAATTGTTCCCCTTTTATGACTTTTTTGGTTAAGATTAATTTTCCCCACGTTCTCTTCTAGTTTACGGTTTCACTTTTACATTCCATCTTTATCCATGTAGAATTTATTTTTGTGAGTGTAAGGTATTTGATCCATCCTCCAGAAGGCTAGGCATTCATCCCAACAGCCTTTTTCCCACAATGGTCTGAAATTACATCTTTATCTTATAGTAAGCCCTTATATGTAATTTGGTCTGTTTCTAGACTACTGTCTATTTCAATGTGCAGTCTTTCTAGTAAGAGCCATTCTAAATTGTTATAATCGTTACTATGTATAACACATTTTACTATCTGGCAGGATTAGTCCCCTTCATTATTGTGCTTTTACAGAATAATTTATGCTATTTTTCCACATTGTTTTAAAATTTCTTTTTGAACATTACAGCTAAGACTAAGGTATCATTTAACCACCATTCTTCATTCTTCATTTTGCCTCACTACTTCTTCCCTCCCCAACCACAGAGGAAACCACTTATCAGTCAGTCAGTCTACTGTCCCTTTGCTACCGTTTTTCTACACATTAATATGCATACCCACAGAAATATACAATGTTGTCTGTGGCTTGTGTTTTATTTACGGTTATTACCTGTATTGTTATGTGATCTGCTTTTTACACTTAATAACAAGGCCTTGAAACTACATTCAATATGAATCTATAGTGCATACTTTCACTGGCCTGTGGTACTGGATATCAGAGCTTCTCAAACTTTAGGAAGCCTAAAGAATTCACCAGGAGAGCTTATTAAATACAGACTTCTGGGACCTACCCCCGGGTAAGTTTGATTTAGAGGTCTGAGGTGAAGTCCAAGAATTAATATTAAACAAACTTCCAGTGATGCCAGTGCTGCCTACTGACTGCTGCACTTTGAGCAGCACTGTTTTCTAATAGGAATAAGTCACAGGGCAGGTCATTCCCTTACTAATGAATATTTAGTTTGGTTACAATTTGTCCTCAATTACAAACAACACAGTTCCTGTGCACAAGTGCAATATCTCTGAGTCAGCTTATTAACCTCAGAGAATGAACTAAGAGAAGAACTTGTACTATAATAGTTTCTAAAGAACAAAATTGACCTAAGAAACAAATCTCTAACAAAATGTCAGGCCAGTGGTGATAGACAAACTTTCTTACACCCCCTCAAATTCATACCAGAATATCTCCTGATAATCATCTCACTAAATTTTGTGCTTTTTACAGGACACTAACTGTTTTACGGCACAGATGAAGGGACTAAGGCACAGTTAAGTAGCTTGTTTTCTGAGCTCCTCTAATCCTTCCCTTCCTGTGTTATCCTTCTCTGAGGTGCATAATTTTGGGAAATAAGAGTAAATTACTGCAGTTTGTATCTGGTTCTGATTCCAAAGACTCCAGCTACTGCCACTGAGGTCTTGAGATGCACTAAAGTCACAAAATAAAAACAGCTCCAAAGACCACACCAGACATAATACAATGCATGTTCTCACATAAAGTTGGGATTCCCTTGTACAATTTCCAGTCAAGAGAACTGAAGTATTTGCTCTGGTTATTTTATTTATTATTAGGGAGGAAAAAAAATCTTTGTCATAAACTACTCAATATCCTAACTGCCAACTTGCCACAAGAAATGATTTCTTGTTCCCAAAATATCCCAGCACTTTTTCTTTTGTTCTAAAGATCTACACAGGTAAGAACTTAAATTTCTACACATTCACAAAGATAAAACATGGCAAAACTGAAACAATCCATATGTTCAAACAAAAGGTGATAGGTGAAATATTCACAATAGCTGCTATTTACTCAGTGCTTAGTGTGTGCCATGTGCTATTTCACATCTCTTACACGCATTATTCCATTTAATTCTTACAACAACTCAATGAGACAAGTTCTACTGCCATTTACATTTTACAGATGAGGAAAAAACCCGAAGATGTTAATTATTTCTTTAAGGTTAAGAGCTAACAAATGACCCAACCACAGTGTGATGCAGCAACTGGAAATATTCACTGACATGGAAGAAAGCTTATCATGTATACAACAATGATCAGAAAGAATACAGATCAAATATAAATAATGTTGGGGGGGGTGTCAAGTTATTTATAGTATGTCAAGCTATAATATATTATTTTATAGTTCTTTTTGGTCATTTGCATTTCCAAACTTTTCTACACAAAATGAATAATGACTTTGATCCTTCTCCCTTTCCCTCTTGGGGGAGGAGTAGAGTATACAAATCTCGATCATGGAAATTTAAAGATACAAGTAACATTATTTTCGTCAGAGTTTGAAGTTTAGAAAAAGTTTAACATAGTAGAAAGTTAATTTGATCAAAACAATAAGCAAAATAAATTAATACATGAAGTTCTTGTTATGAATATATTTTAAGATATAATTTTCTAGAATCCAGTTCTTACCTGTCAGTTGATGTTGGGCTAGTAGCCACTGGTGTTTCTGCTGGCTTTTCTGCAGGGTTCTCCTGTTTTGTTGCACTGGCAGGTGCAGGTTCAGAAGATGCTGTTGTTGATGCTGGAGTGACAGATGCAGGTGTGGGAGTGGGAGCCAAAGCAGGGGTGGGGGTTGGGACCTGAGCCACAGCTGGTGCTGTGGAGGAACTAACTGTGGTAGTGGTGGTGGGATTTGATGGTTGAGTTGTTGTTGGTGCTGGTGTAGTCACTGGTTTGGGCTAAACACATTAAAAAGCAAAATAATGAATTTCAATAAAATACATTATTACCTGATCTCTGATTAGACTGTACTGTTACAGGATACTACAAACTCAACACTAATAATACAAACTTGCAACTTGAAGACAACTTAGTAAAGTGACATAATAGTCAATATTAGGACTCTGAATCGCTCTGTTACTCTTTCAAAGCTGATGAAAGCATATATATTATCTTAACTATTAACCTCAATTAGCTTCAGCCACCAGTTTCAGTCTTCATATCAAGTTAATATGAAAAAAGTCAGTATTTAACTGAGTAGATAGAAGTACAAAGAGGTTAACATAACTTCTGAGATGTATATATAGTTAAAAAAAATAATAAACACCAAATAAAGTTATGACCACATGCTCCACACTTTCTGAACTAGAAGCAGAGCCATAGTGATTCTCACAGAACAAAAAGCAATTATATATGGGTAAAAATCAAACTGTTAGAAGTCTTTTTATACTCCTAAGGCTTATCAATGCTCACTACTATTTAGCTTACAACTTTCCTAATGAAAAAAGGTAACTCTTTTGATGGAAGATGGGATTAAAATTCCACATAATTTGCACCAACAAATTGTAGAAGCAATGAGTTGACTTATGTCTTGTTCAATCTGAGCCAGTACAAAGTGCATTAGAAAAAAAGTGGCTAGTGCAAGATAAGGAACTTTAAAAAATAATAGCACTAATCACCTCCTTTCTCTATATGTATTTAGCTCTATTAACTTTTTAAACTGCCGATTTAATACTGCAAATTATTAATGTTCTAAAACTCCAATCTGGATAAAAATGTAATTTAAATGCATTTTGCCCATTTAATATTTCCCTTAAGATCATCTGCAATCACTATAATATTATAACATACCATGCCCCCGGTCTCTGTTGCCACAAAGAGCAATTTAAGCCTCCTTCTAAACAGTACCAAACCAGCCTGTTTTTTGAAGTTTTTCTGCTTACTTTTTATCTAAATTGTTTTCTTCCTGTCTTTTCTTTGTAACAAGATCATTTCTCATTATTTTCATAATCCTAATTATAGCAGTCTTCTTCCCCTTCTAATAACTATTAACTTGAAAATAAAGCAACCACAAATATCACTGGAATCCTATGTAAAATAAGAACAGGCTAGGCTCCAAGTAGCTATTCTTCAAATGCACGCACCTATTCTGAGACCTATCCTGCCAATTCTTAATTATGTTCTAATAGTCAAGGTTACTGTAATACTAACGGTAATAAGACCAATAACAAATACATATCCAAATGTGTGGCCACCACATTTTCCATTGTGTACTATATGATAAAAGTAGATGAGACAATGGAATATTATTCAGCCCTAAAAAGGACAGTAATGCTACAACATGGATTGAAGTCAGTCTGTCACAAAAGGACAAATACTGTATGATTCCATTTACACAAAGTATGTAGATATGCAGAGGTGGAGGGGAGGTATGGATGGAAAGTTACTGTTTAATGGGTACAATTTCAGTTTGGGAAGATGAAAAAAGTTCTAGAAACTGATGGTGGTGATGGATGCACAATGTGAAACTACTTAATGACACTAGACGTACACTTAAAAATGGTTAAATCAGTAAATGTTATGTGATGTATATTTTTATCGTATTTTTTTAAAACACTACATGAGACAAAGTTTCCTCATGTGATATGTTCCTCTGTATTTAAAGTTTAACATTTAATGAATAAGTGCTGTGCTTGAATATTACAAAGTCAATATGGTTCAATAGGTGCTGTGTTGAATATTACAAAGTCAATATGGTTCCTGATGGATTAAAATTGTTCAAGTCCAATCCATGTAAACTGTTACTTAGTACAAATGTAGTCAAAATTTATATGTTCAATTCTACTTAATACTGCATATATCAATTATTTTGTGACTTTAAAAGCCATATTTAGCCCTGGCCAAGTGGCTCAGTTGGAGCATCATCTCATACACCAAAAAGGTTGCGTGTTCAATTCCTGTTCAGGATATGTAAGGGAGGCAATCGATCGATGATCCTCTCTTACATCCATGTCTCTCTCTCTCTTTCTAAAATCAATAAAAACATATCCACAGGTGAGGATGAAAAAAGCGCCTTATTTATTCTATTTTTGGTCTTTGGTATACTGGTTTCTAATTTAAACTTATTTTTAGTGCCACAAATAACATTATTCTTCTCAGATTATGACAATTCATTCCTAAAAATTAATGTCATGAGTACTACCACTTTTCTGTCTTAATTCTTCACTGCATGCTTACGTACTATTAAATAAGTATATAAATAAAATCTCTGAAATAATATATATTTATTTCTGCTTCAGAGAACAACTTTGGCTTTTATAACTTGTCCCAAATATATTTTAGTCCAATAAATCACAAATAAGTCCCTGTTAAAACTTCGTCACAATAATCATTCCATCATTTTTTCAGCTGCCTTTTCCTTTTCAGTTTCTAAAAATCTATCCCATTAACTAAGAAATAGCAATGAAATTATGAATCTACACGTCTTTGCTACAAAACCTTGAGGAGTATGTGAGGTATATATAGTACATAATTTAGCAAGTTAATTTAAGGTACCCTTATTAAAAACTAGAAAATAAGGAACATTAATTCTATTTCCAAGAATCACATTTTATAATAATTATGTAGTAAGTGATATTACTACTCCAGCAAAACCTAACAATTCTTTTTTTTTTTCTTTATTGATCTTAGAGAGAGAGAGGAAGGGAGAGGGAGAGACAGAAACATCAATGAGAGAGAACATCCAGTGGCCGCCTTCTGCATGCCCCCCACTGGGGAATTGGCCAACAACCTGGGCTTGTGCCCTGACTGGGAATCGAACCGGTGACCTCCTGGTGCATGGGCCGATGCTCAACCAGAGCCACAGAGGCTGGGCATAACCTAATTCTTAACATGACATCCTATATATCAATTGTTATAATTTAATTAAAATTATGTTCAAGCCTGGCCAGTGTGGCTCAGTGGATTGAGCATTGTCCCATGGACTGAGAGGTCCTGGTCTGATTCCCAGTCAGGGCACATGCCCGGGGTTGCAGGCTCGATTCCCAGTGGGGGGCGTGCGGGAGGCAGCCGATTGATGTTTCTCTCTCACACTGATATTTCTATCTCTCTCTCCCTTCCTTTCTCTCTAAAAAAAAATCAATAAAAAATATATTTAAAAATAAATAAATGAAAAAAATTATGTTCAAACTATAAGTATGTAAAATTATTAAGTTGGGCTGACCCAAGGTAAATTTTAAAACCCTTAAAAACACTTAAGTGCACACCATTACAGATGTGAATAAACTATATTCACTCAAAGGTGTAAAGGCTGGACTTGGGATCATTATTATTTAAAAACTCACATGCATGAAGATATACAATAAGGCAAAAACTTACTTTTGTCACCATAACCACCACAAAATTTTTCTCATCAATTTTATATTCTTTTAGAGCAGTATCATCATTGAGGATTTTGCCTAGTATATTAAGAAAAAACAACGACACGTCATTTAAGGCAAAGTAAACTTTGTCTTGCACGCAAATGAAGTTAAAATAATCACCAAATGTCAATTCTATCAATTAATACTTTCCCAAAGGAAAAACATTAACCAATCAGCCAGATGAGGATAAATATAAATGGAAACACAATTAAACACAGTTAAGAAGGCATAATAAGCACTTGATTAAAAGATATCAAACACATATACAGTATATAGATATCCCAAGCAATTCTTAAAAATTACTACTTATAATAAAAAGACCTGCTGGTTAAGAAAACATTAACTAGGTCCAAAGAAAGGAAATTATAAAGACAAATAAAAATTCAATATTGAGATTGCACAAGGATTCTCACTGGGGAATAACCTATAATCCTTCTTCATGGGAGGAAGGAGAAAAGGACAAACTTTCTGCTCCCACAAATAACAGACACCTGGAAAAATAGAAATGTTTCAATGCTATAAAAGTGTGATACTCATAACAAAAAGTACTTCAGAAAATGATTTAGTATACAGAAATGACAAGATGATATAGAGCTGGGTAAGACACAAAGAAGTACATAAGACTTTGGTAATGCTAAAGGTCAAATGGTAGGTTGGGAATTCCTTCAGGTTTTCTTTTCTTTGAATTTATTTTCCATTTTTAAAAAGTTATTGAATAAAAGGCTACAGGCATTAAAAAACCAAAAAGAATAGTCTCTCTACTCTTTATGGGACTGAGAAAACAGACCAAGACTAAGAACCAGAAATTCTAGTTTTATGTCTGCCACCAATGACCTGCCTCTTAAGGCTTCTGATCCTTTTGGGGTTAGTGTTTTCTTTAAACCATCTCAGTTAAGAAAATACCACAAAATCTCTATCTAGGAAGAGTTACTGACATCTACAATAATGATATTATGTTGTACTGGAGAACAAAGAAAAGTATTTTCTCCGTAAAAGTCGAATATTAAGTCTACTATTATTTATTATTATTTTTGTTACTCCTCACCTGAGGATATTTTTTTCCATTGATTTTTAGAGAGTGGAAGGCAGGAAGGAAAGGGAGTAGAGAGAGAAAAACATTAATGTGAGAGAGACACAACAATTGGTTGCCTCCAGCACATGCCCCTGAGGCCGTGGATCAAACCTGCAACCGAGGTAAATTCCCCTGATCGGAAATGAAACATGAGACCCTTTGGTGTTTGGTCCGAGGCTCTAACCACTAAGCCAAACCGGCGAGGGCTCAAGTCTATTTTTAAAATACATTTTCCTGGTTACTAGTAAGACTAGTAATACAATTTCCTAACTCATATCCTTTGTAGCTTTTTAAATTGCGTTATCCTTTCCTTATTATTTTCTAACAGCTCTTTATATAACCTGAATTTTTTTTTTTTAATCCTCACCTGAGGACATTTTGGCATTTATCCTCAGATCGAGTGGGAGGGAGAGAGGGAGGAAGAGAGAGAGACAAACATTGATGTGAGAGAGACACATCGAGTGGCTGCCACCCACACGACCCCAACTGGGGCGGGGGACAAACTGCAACCGAGGTACATGCCCTTAGCGGGAACCGAACACGGGTCTGTCTGGTCCGCGGGCCAACGCTCGCTGAGCCAAACTGGCCAGGGTTATATAACCTGAATATTAACTTTTTCTTTTATTTATTTATTGTGTCTTTGGACATACAAGGTTTTCTATATGCTTCAGTAAATTTTGGTATTTTTAAAACAAAATAAACAAACAAACAAAGAAAAACCAGTCACACAGCCATGGCTGGTGTAACTCAGTTGGTTGGTGCTTCATCCTGTGCACCAAAAGGTTGCCTGTTCGGCCCTGGCCGGTTTGGCTCAGCGGTTAGAGCTTCGGCCCGCGGACCAGAGAGTCCCAGGTTCGGTTCCCACTAAGCACATGTACCTTGGTTGCAGTTTGTCCCCGGCCCCGGTTGGGGTGGTGTGGGTGGCAACCACTCGATGTGTCTCTCTCACATCGATGTTTCTCTCTTTCTCTTTTCCTTCCTCTCTCCCTCCCGCTCTATCTGAAGATAAACGCAAAAATGTCCACGAGTGAGGATTAAAAAAAAAAGGTTGCCTGTTCGATTCCCAGTCAGGTCACATACCCTAGGTTTCAGGTTCAATCCCCAGTAGGGGGTGTGTAGGGCAGGTAACTGATTGAGGTTTCTTTCATACATCAATGTTTCAATGTCTCTCTCTCTCTCTCTCTCTCTCTCTCTCTCTCTCTCCCCTTTCCCTTCTCTCTAAAATCAGTAAAACATATCCTCGAGTGAGGATTAAAAAAAAGAAAAAGATAAACTAAAATTTAATTTCACAGGAATGATTCCAAGCACATCACAAAACATAATCATTATAAATGGTTTCATTTCAACAGATTAAAAAAAAAAAAAGACTCAGATTGATTAAAAATACAAAAGCCAGGGAAAAGAGCGTCTCCTTAATAAACAATGCTGGGAAAACTGGAGAAACACAGGCAGAACAATAAAACTGGACCCTTGTATCTACACCACTCCCAAAAATTAACTAAAAATGGATCAAAGACTTAAACATCAGACCTGATACCATAAAACTCCTAGAATAAAATGTAGGAACCCCAATAAATTCAGTAATAAAAGAAAAAAAATGTAAGAAGAAGCTCTTCAATATTGTTCTTGGCAATGTTTTGGGTATGATACCAAAACAACAAACACAACAAAAGAAAAATATCAACAAATGGAACTACACCAAACTCAAAAGTTTTTGCACAGCAAAAGAACAGTTAACAAAATAATGAAAAGAGAACTCTATACATTATTGATGGGAATGTAAATTGGTACAATCAATATGGAAAATAATATGGAAGCCCTGGCCAGTTTGGCTCAGCAGTTAAGAGCGTCGGCCTGCGGTCCAGAGAGACCCAGGTTCGGTTCCCGCTAAGGGCACATACCTTAGTTGCAGTTTGTCCTGGCCCTGGTTGGAGTCATGTGGGTGGCAACCAGTAGATGTGTCTCTCTCACATCGATGTTTCTCTCTCTCTTCCTCCCTCTCTCCCTCCCGCTCTATCTGAAGATAAATGCAAAAATGTCCTCGGGTGAGGATTAAAAAAAAAAAAGAAAAGAAAAAAAATGGAAGTTCCTCAAAAAATTAAAAATAGATCTACTATACAATCTAGCAATTCCACTTATGGGTATATACCCAAGGAAAACAGGATTTCAACCAGATATATGTATTCCCATGTTTATTATAGCACTATTCACAATAGCCAAGATATGGAAACAGCCAGCCCAAAGGTACATCAAAAACGAATGGATAAAAAAAAAAATGACACACACACAATGGAATATTATTCGGCCACAAGAAAGATATCATCACATTTATGACAACAGGGATAGACCTTGATAATATGCTAAGCGAGATAAGTTGGACAGAGAGACACAGTATTGTATGGTATCCCTTAAATGTGGGATCTAAGAAAGTTAAACCACTAAAAAACAGAGTAAAATGGTGGTTACCAGGGAAGACTGGTTACTAGGGTGGGGAGGGGCTAAGAGTGATATTTTTGTTTAATGGTATAAACTTGTAACTAGTAACTTATACAATGTTACACATCAAATTTATTCAATAGAAATTAATTTAAAAAACACAAAAACGGCCCTGGCCGGTTTTGCTCAGCGGTTAGAGCGTTGGCCCACGGATCGGAGAGTCCTGGGTTCGGTTCCCTCTAGGGGCACATACTTCGGTTGTGGTTCATCCTCGGCCCCTGTTGGGCTTGTGTGGGTGGCAGCCAGTCGATGTGTCTCTCTCACATCAATGTTTCTCTCTCTCTCCCTCCCTCTCTCCCTCCCGCTCTATCTAAAGTTAAATGCAAGAATGTCCTCGGGTGAGGATAAAAAAACTAAAACAAAACAAAAATACAAAAATTTACATTAGATTAAACAAAACTAACACCATTAGATAAGATAGATATAAAGCAAATGTGAATAAAGAGGGAACTGGATATTCAAATGACTGCTCATTCACTGCTTCCACTTATACAATCATGTTTCTGACAGAATCAATTTATATACACTACAATTCACAAAATGACGATTCCTAAAACTAAACGAGTATCACAGTGAGGTATAAAATGGCATATTAATTTCAATATTCAATCCATACCTGCATAAATTAATTTTTGACCCGCTACAGGAAAGGCATCTTTCCCCTTTTCAGATTCAATCTTCTCTTTCAGGGCTTTCACCTACAGGAAAAACAAATATTTTTTATTTTAAAGTCTAAACAACAAATGACAGTCCAGAATCTGAATAAATGATGCAAGAAAAATTTGTATACATATTAATGCTTCCAAAAACTTAATTATCATGTCTTTACAATATCATATCAAGCGAATCATTAAGTTAAACCCATATTATTAGGTACAATAAGTATACACTTTGTTTTACCACCATCTGTTACACACACACAGAGATTTTTTAAAAATGTTATCAGTTGACTTGATAAATCTATTTAAAATAAGGGTTTTCAACATCAAAGTTTTGATTTTCATTATAAAGTTTATGGGCTTATTTCCTGAAGTGAGATAGCAAAGAAAAGGTCTAAAAAATAAAATGGTTCCATCTATAATACAAAAAATTAAATGTGAATGTTATAAGGCAAATGATTCACTTTAAAAGTGGGTTGTGCTTCATTATAATCACTTAAGGGGGCTTTATAAAGACTAATTAAAAGCATCATTTCTTAGGGTGGGGCCTTGACACACCTTTTTAAAAGCTTTACTACCAGTAGTTCCAAGTTCAGCAAGGCTGAGAATCACTGTCCTACTTAAATGATCTTAAACAAGCACCTTGGTTTCTCTCAGCATCAGCTGCATCTATAAAGTAAGGGACTGGAATACAGTGATGATCTTTATGTTCTCTTCAATTCCTAAAATTACGTGACAATAGACTCATGATGAAGCCTATCACTTCCTGAAACTAACTGATCACAAAGTAGGGTGGAATGAGAGTAAAAAGGCAAGGAAATATAATGGGACAAGTTTCATTACCTTAAAGAAAAAAGAAACAAGGGGGAATATTCCATTTCCTTCAATTTCCCAGAATACTTCCAAAAACTGTGTAAAAGTTGATACTTCTAAGCTTTAGGTGAAAACTGTCTGATAGGGATACAGAAAGTACAAAGAGAGGGTTCCTTTGTACAATTAAAAAGCTGTGGTATAGTCTTTCACACACACACACACACACACACACACACACACACAAAGTTAATAATGTTTATATAACTTAAAGTACATTAACACACACAAATTCACATAATCCTCAAAACTCTACAATAAATGGGAATATCATCCACTTAATTTTATGGATGAGGAAACAGAAATAAAGTTTAAATATCCTTGACAAATCACACTGCTACTAAGTAGTACTAAAACCTGAAAACAGCTCTTCGGACTCCAAGCTCTGAAGCAGAGTATTTTGCAAGTATTATATAAATCACACTTGCTACACTGATCTTCCTAAAATGGGTTAGTAGCATCACTGCTATTCTGATGTTTCTCGGTGTAGAAATACATAAGACTCAACTCACTATTTTCTTCTGTTCCAAATTTCAAATGTAAAACTAACATAGGTAACAACTTTATTTTTTTATCCTCACCCGAGGCCATTTTTCCATTTTTTGTTCAGATAGAATGGGAGGGAGAGAGAGGAAGAGAGAGAGAGAGAGAGAGAGAGAGAGAGAGAGAGAGAGAGAGAGAGAGAGAGAGAGAGAGAGAGAGAACATCGACGTGAAAGAGACACATCGAGTAGCTGCCTCCCACACGACCAACCAGGGTCGGGGGACAAATCGCAACCGAGGTACATGCCCTTAGCGGGAACCGAACCCGGGTCTCTCTGGACTGCAGGCTGACGCTCTAACTGCTGAGCCAAACTGGCCAGGGCTAGGTAACAACTTTATAAGAAAGCACTCAACTCAGAAAATCTGAACTCAACATTGGTAAACTATGAATATAAATTCCATGGTAATATCAAATTTAGTAAATTTGTTGTCTATTAAATGGTAAACTGTGCTAGGTGTGGTCCAGAATAAAAAAGTCACATTGGCTGGTGTGGTTAGAGCATCATCCCCTACATTAAAATTAAAAGGTGGCGCGTTTGATTCCCTGTCAGGGCACACACCCAGGATGAGGGTTCGATTCCTAGTTCAGGCACATGTGGGAGGCAACCAATCAATCTCTCTCTCTTCCCTTTCCTCTCTCAAAAAATCAATAAAATAAAATTTTAAAAAGTGCAGGAGTCCACAACTTCTGCAACAACTCTATGGTCTGCTCTGCTTTAAATAACATTTATGCAGTTCTGACTTTACCTATACATTCAGTTAACAATTGATGATAACAGTGGAAAATAAAATATACTATCTAAATTTCTGAGACAATGTAACCTTTAAAGACGATCTAGCTAAACCTACATTGCTATTGGATGCTAAGGCTTACAGCAGAGATTCTCAAGGTGAGGTCCAGGGAGTCCTGAATGTTTACTTGACACTATCAAGTGGTCTGTAAGGTCAAAAGGAATTATTTGCCTTTTTCACTCTCATTTTCTCACAAGTATACACTCGAGTTTTCCAGAGGCTACAAAGCATGTGATATCACAAAAAAACTAAAATGCAGAAGCAGATGAGAATCCATTTATCTTCTATTAAGCAAACATTAAAGAGATTTGCAAAAGAGGACAACAATGTCAGAGTCTTCTCACTACCTTTTGTTGTTTTGGAACATAATTTATGCAAAAAAATTAATTATAACATGTACTGGGTTTATCATGTTTAAATTAATATGTAAAATATTTGTTTTCCTTTCTAATATGGTAAATATCAATAAATAAGCATACAGACGAAAGTTATTTTGGAGTCTTCAATAATTTTTAAGTATAAAGGGATATTGAAAACAAAAAGCTTGAGAAGTGCTATCTTACATGCTAAATATAAATAACTTGCCCGAAGTCAACTGAGTGGTGGCAGAGCTTGGTTAGAGCACTCTGGTGAATGATAAATTTCTTTCCACACTTTTTTTTTAAGAAAGGAAGAAAGAAGCGATGCAATATTTGCAACTGTGACTGCTTGGTGAAAATCATGAATTACAGATCACATATGTCACTATGAATGAATCCAATACTCAGAACAGTACATAGTGGTTTAGCACATAGCTGGTGCTCAGTTATTACTTACTGAATGGATAAATTAATATAGCATAAAATATGTTTAGAAAAAAACAAAAAATATATATATGAAACAAAAAATAAAAGAAAGAAGCAGGAATCTCATTCTTTGACAGGTCAGGATGAGCAGTATATGATGAACTATATATATAGTTTCTACCCAATAAAAACTCTATTTTTATTTCTAGGACCCATATAGAATATGTATTTTGACAGTTTAGGCCACAAAGACTATTCCACTATTTTCAAAAGCCTAAATAAGCAACGATCACTCTTTTAGTTTTGTATATAAAAAAGGAGGGAAAAAAACCAAAAAACAAACTCTTGTAAATTATTAAGTAGGACAAAAACAACAATACAACACCTTCAATAATTTACTAGTAAACAACATTTGCTTCAAAGAAAGAAAAACTGTGAATCCCAGCCTGTGTGGCTCAGTGGTTGAGCGTCGACCCATGCACCAAGAGGTCACCGGTTCGATTCCCGGTCAGGGCACATGCCCAGGTGTAGGCCAAATCCCCAGAGGGGGAGGGGGCTGCAGGAGGCAGCCAACTGATGTTTTCTCTCATTGATGTTTCTATCTCCCTCTCCCTCTCCCTTCCTCTCTCTCTAAAATCAATAAAGGAAAAACAAAAATACTGTGCTTAAATATTAAGAACATAACAATGAGAACTCTATACACATCAATACCTATATGGTTTGGCTAAAAAAGTAATCAGACTAACACTAAAAGTGTTTATTATTAAACAAAGAAAGAAAATTAATAAACTAAGCACACAATTCAAATAGAAATAACAAGACAAATACTAAAAGGAGAAATGCAAATCAAAGAAATTAATTAAGAAAAGTGACATGGTAGAAAAAGGTTCTTGTGCCAACAGAAAAAAAGGACAAATGACAGAGGCAGGCAATTCACAATTACACAGTCAAAAAAAAGTCAATGTCTTTAGTAACCAAAAGCATATATATAGAGCCACTTCCTCTTTGCCCTAGCATCACAGGTGCAGCACAGCAGCTGCATCTGTGGTGCTGGCAGTTCCAGCATCTGGCAGGGCAGCCAAAAGCATAGATTTTAGTGCCAGACATCCTTACTCCAATAGACTATTAATATTGCAAAGACTGTCCTGAACAATTCTTGGTATTAAGTGTGAAGAGATACACTGTCAGAATGAGAGTATAAAATGATAAAGGTTTTGAGAGCAATGTGCCAAAATGCCAAAACTTTCTTTTTTTACTTGGGGGGAAGTGGGGTATATTTGACCTAGCAATACCACTTCAGGTAATGTATCAAAGAAAATAATTAAACTATACTTTGGAACCGGGTTAACTGACCCGTCCAAAATTCTGTCATTGTTCTTTAACCTCAACACAATGATCTTGACTTCCAAGCCACTTAAGTTGTCTAATACTTATAGGACACAGGCTGAATCTTATTATCCCAAAACTGCTCCATCTTTAAAATTTTAAGTATAATGTTCACTACACCTGGTCTTGCATCTCATTAGGACTTCAGTCCCTAGATCCTCCCTTTCATTTTTATCTTTACTGTCAGTTCTATTCAACTTAGACAACAATGCCACTGCTTCCATCAGTTTCTTCCCACTATCACAGACTTCCTTGTATTTCTGCTGCTCCTGCCAGGCAAAATTTCATATTTGGATCGACACAAATCGTCAGTACTTAACATAAAATTATTTCAACCACTCTGTGGTGTCACACTCTCCTATCTCTCACTTAGCTAACAAATCTCATCTTTAACTACCTAACCGACTGCCTATCCACATCTATATCCAGTCTTCTAAATGCTAAAGGAGAGCCCTGGCTGGTGTGGCTCAGCGGTTGGAGCGTCGGCCTGCGGTACAGAGAGGCCCGGGTTCGGTTCCCGCTGGGGGCGTGTACCTCGGTTGCGGTTTGTCCCCGGCCCTGGTTGGTCGTGCGGGTGGCGGCCGCTCGATGTGTCCCTTTCACGTCTATGTTTCTCTCTCTCTCTCTCTCTTCCTCTCTCTCCCTCCCACTCTATCTGAACAAAGAATGAAAAAATGTCCTCGGGTGAGGATTAAAAAAAAAAAAATGCTAAAGGAGAAAACAAAAGGTATCATCTGTCCTGTTCTCCTGTTTAGCCTTCTCCCCACTCTCGGTATTTCAAACCTGCACCCTCCTCTAACTCTGATTCCCAGCACTACCCATCCCATGACCACTTTCTACTTCATTCAAAACATAGGACATTTTTTAACATCCAGATCCACCTAATCTCCTTCCCACCTACTAAGTAAAACTTAATTTTTTCCCATCCCCAGGTTCTCCTGTATCTTGCTTAAGTCATTGTTTCCTACCCTTCCCAGCTTTATTTTCGAATTCTCCCTCAAAGCCAGTTCATTTTCATTCACATTTAAACAGACCCAATCCAATTCTCTATCTTAAAAACAAAGCAAAAGAACTCACAACCCCTTGTCTCCTGCTAGTTACACACTCCTTCCCTTAATCTCAAGCCTTTTTCAAAAATTTAACTACACACATTGTCTTCACTTTCTGGTAACCCCATACCTATTACTCATGTGTGCAATACAGTGCTGATGAACAGATGCATGGACTTCGTTCTCATTTTGCTGCGCATTTTCTTTAGTAGTGCCTACTCCATTTAGATTGTTCTTACCAGTATCACCGATTTCAGCAAAATCACAATCAGACATTTTTTACTCCTTCCCTATTTTACTTGACCTGTCACATTTGACAACACTGACCTGTCTCCTTTTCACACTGTCTTCCTTTGGCTTCCGTAAGGCCATACTCTTCTGCTTTTCCTTCTACCTCTGTTCACTACTTTGTAAAATCCTCTTCCTCAGTCGGCCCTTTAAAGCTGCCTTTTCTCCTATTCCAGGATAATCCATCTCATCTACTCCTAGTTTTAATAACCACCCAGATGTCACCTGCATCTCAAGTTCAGTTCTCTCCTTACCTTCTTCAGTAATGCATACCCAAAACTCTCCACTGGACACCTGCACTGGATGTCTCAGGCAATTAAACCTTAATGTATTTGTTGAAGGATGCCTTCTAGGCTACTTTGCCTAAATCTTCCCTAACCAATCAAATTGAGCACACTTTAAAACCGCTTATAAAGAAAGGCCTTCTTTCCAGATATTGTGAAGAAGGAATAGGTAGCAACCGTGCACACGGTTTCTCTTGGGAAGGTATGGCCAGCAATGTATGCAGTTACGACTCTTTATGCCGAGCTCTGTGTCAGTTAGTGCTCTTCTTCCAGTAAGTCATCTCAACAGGATGGATCTAAAACTGAGCTCCACATTCCCAGTAGAGAACCAGGGCTACTTTATCCAAGGTTAATAAACAAGCACGGACTAAACTTTCATTTTGCTGCTTACTTCCTCCTAAAGAATGGGAGTTTATCACTAACTCAACTAGAGACAAAGAATGGTTAACACTCAAGAAATGAAGTTTTTCTAGTCACATACTTCTCTTATGAAATTGTACACTTTAAAAGAAAAGCATACTCGATATCTAATATTAAACATAGTTGACATGGCTTTTATTTTTTCCCCAAAGGGAGACAATCACAGTAATAATACAGGCATACCTTGTTTTAATGTGCTTCACTTTACTGCGCATCACAGATGTTGCTTTTTGTTTTTTTAAATGAACTGAAGGCAAGACCCCCTCCGCCCCCTCAGCAAAACTATTACAACTCACTTTATTCTGATACTTGCTTTACTGCGATGGTCTGGAACCGAACCAGCGAACCATCTGAGGTATGCCTGTAGTCTACTAAAAAGTGCTAAAGCTAAAGCTGATGGGCTATCCTTTTTTTATCCCATTCCCTTGTGAGGGGCTTTTCTCTTCCTTCTTCCACATTCCTCACATCAAATCATTTATTCAGTGGTTCCAATTTACCATCTAACTATTGCCCAATGTGAACACTACATTGCATCCCGTGGCACTACCCTAGTAAAGGCCAACAAACATTAAAAGTAGTCCTTGCCCAGCTGGTGTGGCTCAGTGGTTGAGTGTCAACCCATGCACCAAGAGGTCATCAGTTCGATTCCTGGTCAGGGCACATGCCCAGGTTGTGGGCCCAATCCCCGGTGGGTGGCATGCAGGAGGTGGCCAAGCGATGTTCTCTCTCATCGATGTTTCTATCTCTTTCTCCCTCTCCCTTTCTCTCTCTTTAAAATCAATAAAGAAAAAACAAAAAAACAAAAAACAAAAACCACACACTAAAATAAATAAAATCAATAAAGAAAAAATAAATTTTAAAAATTAGTCCTTTTCATTTAACAAGTTCCAGTTTCATGTTTCAGATATCAAAATGTCTTATAAAGTATGTCCCCCTCATAGTAGTATGATGTTTTGCATGTCAGTCCTCTTACACAGCACTTTTGCATAAGATTTCTAAGACTACTGCTTATTGATTAGGTCAGCAATTGAATATTTACAATGACTCAGCTTCCTCAATGTTACAGTATATTTTCCTTATTACTGTTGTAACTATGTTGTTTCTTAAGCATTATGCAAGCTGCTCTAAAACATTGTGGCTAAATGAATAACAGCTCATAGGTGCTATGTACTTGCCATATGCCAGGCAGTATACAAAGAGCTTCACAATATTTAACTTATTTAATCTGTGCTACATCTCTATTTGAATCCCAGCTAGTTACTCATGTGGAAGTTGGTATTTGTATACAAATACCGTTGATATTTGTGAACACTGCTGCAGGCATGTTTGAGGCAACCTGCCAGCTTTTGATCCAATAATTTCCTATCTAGAAATCAATGCTGAAGAGATGCTCACAAGAACTTCAAAGATACATATATGAAAAAGATATGTGCACTACACTTTTTAGGTAATACTTAATTAAAATAACCCTAAATACCCGGCCGGTATGGCTCAGTGGTTGAGCATTGATCCATGCACCAAGAGGTCACTGGTTCAATTCCTGGTCAGGGCACATGCCCAGGTTGTGGGCCCAATCTCCAGTTGGAGGCATGCAGAAGGCGGCCAATCGATGTTCTCTCTCATTGATGTTTCTATCTCTCTCTCCTTTTCCCTTCCTCTCTCTCTAAAAATAAATAAAGAAGAAAAAAATTAAAAACAAAAAACAAAAATAACCCTAAATATCCATTAATGGTGAAATAATAAACACATTATTGCACATGCATTCATTTGAATACTATGCAATACAACAAGAAAGATGACTATATACACAAGGTATTCACTGAATGTATGTACATATGAATGAATAAAAAAATCTTTATTTTTTGTTAATCCTCACCTGAGGCTATTTTTCCACTAATTTTTAGATCAAGTGGGAGGGAGGGGGGAGGGAGGGGTAGGGGGAGACGGGGGGAGATGGGGGGAGACGGGGAGAGAGAGGGAGAAAGAGAGAGAGAGATACATCAATTGGTTGCCTCCCATGATCGGAGCTGGGGATCGAACCTGCAACCCAAGTACATGCCCTTGACCAGAAATCAAACCCGTGACCCTTCCGTCCCACCACTGAGCCAAACCAGCCAGGGCTAAACATGTTTTCATTGATTTTTTTGGAGAGAAAGGGAGAGGGAGACAGAAATACTAATGAGAAACACATTGATTGGCTGCCTCCTGCACTCCCCCTACTGGGGATCCAGCCTGCAACCCAGGCATCCAACGGGGTGCCCTGACCAGGAATCCAACTGGTGACCCCTTGGTGCATGGGTTGATGCTCAATGACTGAACCACACCAGCTGGGCAAAAATATTTGCAATTACCTTTAAAAGACAAAAAGATAGTTGCCAAGCATTTTATTTTTTAAAAATAAAGGTAGTATAGCTGTGTTTATATATTACACATGGGTATAAAAATATGACTAGTAGTATATAGAGTCCAGTGGTTACTTAGACTAGTGGCCCAAAATCTATCACTTTTTACTTTACATATTTTATTTACTATAACAAGCCTGAATTATTTTAGTAATTTCAGAGAAAATTTAGAGCTTAAAAGAAAAAAAGCCATCCCACTGCATTCTCCCAAGCATTGCGTACTAGTATTACACAAGAATATACTACAATTTGGGGAGATTTTGCTAAGAAAGAAAAGTCTGCCCTGGCCGGTTTGGCTCAGCGGTTAGAGCATCGGCCCGCGGACCAATGAGTCACGGGTTTGATTCCAGGCAAGACACATACCTCGGTTGCAATTCATCCCTGGCCCTGGTTGGGGTTGTGCAGGAGGCAGCCACTCGATGTGTCCCTTTCACATCGATGTCTCTCTCTCTCTCTCTCTCTCTCTCTCTCTCTCTCTCTCTCTCTCTCTCTCTCTCTCCCTGTCTCTCTCTCTTCCTCTCTCCCTCACACTCTATCTGAACAAAAACGGAAAAATGTCCTCGGGTGAGGATAAAAAATAAAAAAAAAAGAAAAGTCTGAGGCAGTAGTTCTAATATCACATAGCCTAGCAAATTATAAAAAAAATAAGAGCAACTGCCCTGGCCGGTTTGGCTCAGCGGTTAGAGCATCGGCCCGCAGACCAGAGAGTCCCGGGTTTGGTTCCTGCTAAGGGCACATACCTTGCTTGCAGTTTGTCCCTGGCCCCGGCTGGGGTCGTGTGGGTGGCAACCATTCGATGTGTCTCTCTCACGTCGATGTTTCTCTCTCTGTCTTCCTCCCTCTCTCCTTCCCGCTCTATCTGAAGATAAATGCAAAAAAAAAAAAAAAAGTCCTTGGGTGAGGATAAAAAAAAAAAAAGCAACTAAATTTTGGCAATTAACTATTAACAAAAGGAAAGAGTCCCAAGCCAAAAAGGTTTACAAAAAAAAGTCATACATTTACACTATGGGCAAAGCCTTTTCTTTCCTTGGGTGGTATCCTTCCATTTGAGAAACTGGCTCAGGCACCAAGGAGTATTTCCTGAATTTCTCCCTAAAGTAGGTTCCTGCTAATTCTAAGAATAGAATCGATTATAAATATGTTAGTTGACTTCAGTGCAACAAGAAAGGACCCAAGAAATGAAAGAATATAGCACAAGTGCTATTTTTTAAATTGAAACAATAACTGAGAATACAATATTAATAATGTATAAACAGATAGTAAACAAAGGCAATTAATTCTTAAATTAGGGTTATGGTCCCAAACTCCTACTTTAAATATAATATCCAGAACCCACATCTCCCACAGAAACTATGGTATTTAGGTTCCTAAGCCAACCTATTCATGCCAATTTAATTTATTCTATTATTAAATATATTCCTAGTAGTATGATTTCAACAAGATCAAAAGAGGTACAGAGTTTGAAGACTAAGTAGAAAAGTAGAAACTCCCAAGATACCTGTAACTTTTAAAGCTTTTATATAGGCAGAGAATGGACTTAATGCACTATCAAAAAAAAAAAAAAAAAAAAAAGGAAAAAAGCCAACTACCTAATTCAACCAGAAGTGTGTGGGGGAGAAGAGAGAGGGTGTGACAAATAAATTTTTATCTACCTGTTGAAGCATCTAGGACCTGTTCATATATATTAGTCATTTGTAGCCAGTCTACCTTCTCTGCTGGAAAAGGTTTACATAATGTTTTAAAGGGTTTATAAAGTTCACTCAGTTATAAAATTAGCTCTTTGAGACATTACACAAGGAATTTATTTATCCAAACTTATAGGGAACAGATGGTGTGGTATCCTTCGACAGGACTCACTGTGCTATGGCAAGCTTAAATTTAGCACACTTCTTTCCAAAAGTGACAAAAATGTTATGCATTACCCATCAAATAATCTCACAACTTTCAAGCTAAAAAAAAAAAAAGACAGAACACCGCTCTTAAAGACTGTTTGAAATTGCTGATTATATCAAGTTGAGTGTAAGAAGGATATCTCATTTACACAAACCCTTTTTAAGAAAGGATAGTGAATATATTAATCAATAATAGAGAACTGATGAAAGTAGAATTTGTTTTTAAAACTGCATAAATTTATATCTAATTTCACAATTCACTAAAAATTTTCAGCTCTGTGATCTCACCTGATTATCACATCAATTCAATGAAGGCAGATAATTATTACTGTACTCTCATTTTACCAATGAGAAAGAGATTTAGTATTGTCTTCAAGGACACAGGACAACTACAAAGTGGGAGAAAACTCTCTTCTAATTTAGAAACAGTATGATACATTTGAAATAGAGCAAGATGCAGGAAAAAGTAAACAGACTCAAGAGCTGATATTAAGTTTTGCTCTAAGGAAGAGCAGCGAAATGAGGCAGTAGCCAAAGAGGGATGTGGATTGGGGGGTGGGGGTCTTCAAGATGGGAGAAATGTTTGTATACTCTAGAAATGGAAAAAGCAATGATGCAGAAGAGAAAAGGAGAAATGATAGAGTGATGTCCTTCACAGATGACAGAGTAGTGTAGGATATAGCAGAAAAGTGGAGGGACTGGGCTTAGAATAGCGCCATTCACAATAGATAGCTATCCACAATAAAAGGAGGCTAGCAGGTAGGTAGCTCCGGTAGGCCCTTGTAAAAGTTGTTCCAATTGTTTCTACATTCTCAGTAAAATATAAAATTTCAATAAACTATAAAATCTAGGGTCATCAGCTGAAAATAAGGAAGAGTATGGAATCTGCCTAGGGCAGTGGAAGAGTGAATGTATTGGAGAAATGTTTGACAATCAGGCAGTATGTAGGGCCTGGTTAAGGTTGTTAAGGCTAATGTTCATAAATTTATTTTTATATATTTATTTTCATCATTTTTTTTTTTTTATCCTCACCCGAGGACACTTTTTCATTTTTTGTTCAGATAGAGTGGGAGGGAGAGAGAGGAAGAGAGAGAGAGAGAAACATTGATGCGAAGGTGACACATCGAGTGGCTGCCACCCGCACGACCAACCAGGGCCGGGGAAAAACTGCAACCAAAGTACATGCCCTTAACGGGAACCGAACCCGGGTCTCTCTGGACCGCAGGCCGACGCTCTAACTGCTGAGCCAAACCGGCCAGGGCTTCATCATTTTTTCTAGTGTTGGGAAGTAGTATCTTTAATGAAGAAAATTTGGAGAGCACAGAAAAGTCAAAAGAGGAAAATAAAATGTATGCCAATTTCCACCATCCAGAGATAGCTGTTGGCTGTGAGAATGGCACCAGGTGTTAGGCCAGTGGAGTCAGACCAGATATCTGTTCAACAACTTTCATACTTGAGTTCTGCTAAGAAAGAATTCAGAGTCAAGACTCAACTATAAGAGAAAGTTTATTTAGAAAGTCACAGAGGTAGAAGTGAGCCAGGTGAATTACAAAGGCCAACGTTCATGAATTTAAGTGAGATGAATCAATGTGGCTGTGCTCACCTTCTAGCTGCACAGGTGCAAGCACAAACATAGGGTTGAATTTAACCACATTTGGGGCTTTCCAAGCAAGAACAATGGAGCGCAAGTTGCCAAGTACTCTCAAGATTCTAAGCACTTCATGTACATTATCTCAAACTCATATAACCTTCAAATCAACCCTAGTTGAGGTTAGTACTTTCAGTGGCAGTGCTCATTTTACAGATGAGGAAGCAGGCACATAATTGGGTAGCCCAAGGTCATATAGCATATGCTACAGCTAGGATAAAAACTCTGGCAGCCTGGCTCAAGAGACATGCTATACTGACCCTTACATGGTGGTAATTTTAATCACTAGCCCTATTTATAGCTGGGCAACAGTGGAAGCAGTATCATGAATGGAGGGCCAGTGAAAAGAAATATGGATAAAATGGATTATAGGTCTCATCAGAACTGGAATCAGAGGGAAGGTAAAGTGGGATACCAAAATCAGATTAGTGGGGATGGGGAAAGAGCTACAGCTAATAGTAATGATAAGCGCTAGTTACTAATCAATGGGACTGAGGTAGAGTAGAAGGAAAGATCACTGGGTGAGAATTTAAGGAATAGAAGGCCAGGGTACGGGCAAGATCATCTTTCAAAGATATTGAAACTATATACCAGGGTCACTGACTGTGTGACCCCAGGCAAGTTACTAATCATGCTGGTCTTCATTTCTTTTATTTATTTATTTTTAAAAATATGTCTTTTTTTTTTTTTTAATCCTCACCCGAGGACATGTTTGCATTTATCTTCAGATAGAGCAGGAGGGAGAGAGGGAGGAACAGATAGAGAGAAACATCGATGTGAGAGAGACATATCGAGTGGTTGCCACCCACACGACCCCAACCAGGGCCGCGGACAAACTGCAACTGAGGTACGTGCCCTTAGCAGGAACCGAACCCGGGACTCTCTGGTCCAAGGGCCGATGCTCTAACCGCTGAGCCAAACCGGCCAGGGCTAAAATATGTTTTTATAGATTTTTTAGAGAGGAAGGGAGAGAGAGATAGCAACAACGGTGTGAGATAAACATTGATCGGCTGCCTCCTGCATGACCCCGCAGCTCAGGCATGTTCCCTGACTGGGAATCAAACCTGGACCTCTCAGTTCATGGGACGATGCTCAATCCACTGAGCTATACCAGCTGGGCCATTTATTATTTTTAAAACATACACTGTTACATATTTTTTCATAGTTCTGGTGTAGGTTTCTTTTGAAAACAATGTCTACCACATGCTGTGAACCTAAGAATTATTGTAATCATTTTCATATGTTTTTAACCTACAGATAAGGTAGCTAGACCAGGAAAAGGGGAAATATCAAGGATAATTATCAGTGTATGTCCATAGGTACTATCTCCACTTCCTCATCTCCTAAGTATTCCTCAATCCACTCAAATCTAACTTCTGGTCCTGCCATTCCATGGACACTACTCATCAGGGTCAATAGTGACCTCCAAGTTGCCAAAACCAAAGGTCATGTCTTGTTTTAAATCTTACTTTTGATTTCTCAATTATCAGACACATTTGACATTTTCCTCCTCCTTGAAACATTTTCCTGGATTTTTCCTACCTCAAAGGTTGCTCCTTGATTGACCTCATCACTATTCAATCTTCACATATTAGAGCATCCCAGGATTCAGCCCTAGGCCCTTATCCTATTACCTAGCAATATTCTCATCAAGGTTCCTCAATTCTAGTAGCATAGATGTTAATTAAATACATATATAATGAATACTTTAGGCATTAGGGCTCAAAAAAGACTAAGCATTAAAAAAGACTACTGGATGATTTCATTTAGTCCCATGGACTGAAATCAACCATATATGCTGCCTATTGTCAGCCTCTATCTCCAGCCCAAACTTCTCTCTGGAATAGAGATTTATAACAAATCTTGTCATCCCCACTTGAATGTTTAATAACCATCTTAAACTTAAGTCTTGCTCCCACCCCAACTCCCAAACCCACTCCTCTCCCGCCCTCCACATCTCAGGAAAAGAATGTAAGTATTCACAAAATTTATGCAACCAAAATCTAGGTTTAATCTTTGATTTCTCAATTTTCCCCACTCCACTCCACTCCATTAAAAAAAATTCTCAACTCCATACTCCCAAACTGTCTCAAATCCATCCACTTCTTTTCATAGCCCTTCCACTTCCCTGGTCAAAGCCTCCACTGCTCAAGACTACTGTGCAGCAAGCCTCCTAACTGGTCTCCCTGCTTTCACTCCTGCTCATTCTACTATCCATTCTCCATACAGCAGTCCAAGTAACTCTTTAAAATTATACAAGAGCCCTGGCCGGTTTGGCTCAGCGGTTGGAGCGTCGGCCTGCGGTCCAGAGAGAACTGGGTTCGGTTCCCGCTAGGGGCATGTACCTCAGTTGCGGTTTGTCCCCGGCCCTGGCTGGTCGTGCGGGTGGCAGCCACTCGATGTGTCACCTTCACATCAATGTTTCTCTCTCTCTCTCTCTCTTCCTCTCTCCCTCCCACTCTATCTGAACAAAAAATGAAAAAATGTCCTCGGGTGAGGATAAAAATAAATAAATAAATAAATAAAATTATACAAGAAATAATTTTTCTTCTCTGCTTAAAATCCCCCAAAAGCTTCCTATTCTACTTTGAAAACCCCCAGCTGATTACAGAGCCCTACAGATTCTGGCCCCTAACCTAACCCTCCAATCTCTAATCTCTCTGCCCTGCACCGCCCCCACCCCCAACCAGATCAGCAATACAGGCCTTTTTTGATTCCCCAAAATCAAAGGCCTCTCTTAAAGGCCTTAAAAGAAAAAAAAAACTATTCCTTTTCCAAAAATTTTTAAAAGAATTAAAAAAATTTTTTTATTTCTTGATTTTAGAGAGAGGGAGAGAAGGAGGAGGAGAAGGGAGAGGAAGACAGATAAGGAGAGGGAAAGAGGGGGGCGGGGAGAGAGAGAAACATGGATTTGTCGTTCTCCTTCTTCATGCATTTACTGGTTGCTTCTTGTATGTGCCCTGACTGGGGATCAGAACCCTCAACCTTGGCATATAGGGACAATGCTCTAACCAACTGGAGCTACCTGGCCAGGGCTTAAAGGTCTTTACCTATAGAAAATATTCTCCCCATTTGAGTGCTTATTATTATTATTCAGATTTCAGTTTAAATGTTACCTTAAACAGGCTTTTTGTGACCAGTCAATTGAAAAGCAGCCACCCTGTAATGCACTACCACATTACCTCACCCTATTTCAATTCTCTACAAAGATCCCACCATTATCTGGTTTTAAAAATTTGTTTTCTGACTGATTTATTCCACTATGATGTATGCATCATGACAGCAGGGCCTGACATTTAATAAGTACTCAACAAATATTAAATAAATGAATCAACATGCAAACATGAGGGATCACTGACTGGACAGTTCACCAAAAGAATGTATTCAATTCATACAAAAGACCTTTATTAAATGCCTACCGTGTGCCAGGTATAAAAAGAGAAGAAGTCTGGTAGAAACTACACCACATTTCCCAGGTACTTTGTTTTACCAATGTGTCAAGACACCTTAGTTTCATCTCTGCAATATAGATCTTGATACATTTATTACTTGATGTTTTAATAATCTGGGAAACATCTACAATAAGATACTATCATAACTGTATTAAAATACAATAAACCTCAAGAAAGAAAATGCACTAATAAAAAATGGCTAGCAAACAACATATACAAAACAAGTACTAAAGCAGTATTTTATAGCATAATCAACAGTATACAGATAAATAACATAGGGAGATAATTCTTTGCAGATTACTGTATTGCAAACTAACTATGATATTTACAGTAATTAAAACTACTGTACGCCCAACTAGTGTGGCTCAGTGTGGTTGAGCGTCGAGCCATGCACCAAGAGGTCACCAGTTAGATTCCTGGTCAGGGCACATGCCCAGGTAGTGGGCCAAATCCCCAGTGGGGAGCATGCAGGAGGCGGCCAATCGATGTTCTCTCTCATCAATGTTTCTATCTCTCTCTCCCTCTCCCTTCCTCTCTAAAATGAATAAAGAAAAAAAATTAAAAAACAAAAACTACTGTACGTTTACAATTCTCTTGTCAAAAATTTCCAATGTATATACACAGCTTTGATGTCACTTATACAACAATATAATTATATTTCAGCTTGTGCATTTAAAGTCTCATCTCAGCTGGTTTTGTTTTTCTTTTTTGGTCCCATTATTGAAAGCTCACAACAGTGGCAGGGATTAGCAGACTGAAGAATTAAATCTGTATACCATGTACTCGTTCTCGTCATTTTCAGTGATACAATAAGATCTGCAATGCATTACAGTAATATCAATTTGTTTTTTTAATCCATCTGTTCTCCATTAATGGATTTAAGTAATGGCAAAACAAAAAATTAAGTGACTTTGAATCTGAGCTTAAAAACTTTCCCTCTAAATAAATATCCATCATACTACCAACCTTTAGAATTTTTAAGAACTTTGTATGAGGCCCAGCCACTGTGACTCAGTGGCTGAGCATCGACCTACGCACCAGGAGGTCGCCAGTTCAATTCCTTGTCAGGGGTCAGGGGTCAGGGCACTTGCTTAGGTTGCAGGCTTGATCCCCAATAGGGGGTGTGCAGGAGGATCTTGATGTTTATCTCATTAATGTACCTATCTCTCTTTCCCTCTCCCTTTCTCTCTCTAAAATCAATAAAAACACCACCACCACCATACCACCCCACCCCACCATCAGCAACCCACATACCCACCAAAAAAAACTAAAATCAAACATATTTTAAAAAAAGAATCTTGTATGAGTATCAACCTATTAGACATCTCAGAATGCTTTATTATATAGCTTAAATTTCTCCCTCCCCCTTTTTTAAAGGCAAATCATCTATTTGAAATATAGAACACACAATGAAGAATATTCTTTAAGCAAAGGTTTCCCCATCCCACCTTCTCATTTTGTTTGAATATTTTATAGGAGATGCATTACTACTGTGATAATAAAAAAGACTTTTGCAATGGTTCAAAATGTGTTAAGAAAGTTTTGTTGGTTAGAAAAAAGGGGAAGGACTTTCAACATTCAAACATTAAAGCAAATACAAACACCTTGAACACAAATCCTCTTGCCTTTCCCTTTATAGCCCTAAGCTATGACTAGGTCAATTAGGCTTCCTGAAGACCCAGACCAGATCCTTCAAGTCCCTGTACTGCTTCAGTCCAGCCAGTCAAAGCTCACTAAACATTTACTTGTTCAACCAATGAATCACTCCCATGATTATTCTTATCTCTCAGTTCTTTCACTCATTTGTGCTCCTGCTCATCCCCCACAAGAAGTTCACTACTGGCAACTTCAAGTTACTTAATTTCCTCAGTTCATTCTAAGCAAAAACCAAACAAGGACAAACCTTTGAGCAGCCAAAATAGGTCTCAAAGACCAAATCTGTTCATTTTATGTGGATCTCCCTACAAGTCTCACTATAATCCATTTTTACCTTTATTTTAGACCGATCTCTAAAATCCTTGGTTATCTAGTTTTCACAACAGATTAGAAACAGGTTACTTAGTCTCTCTATACGAGCATAATCTTCATTATTTCTTTTCTTACTGGAATTCTACACTCAAATTCTGCATCAAAAATATTAATTAAAAACACTATAGTGACAAACTTAAAACAGTTTTATCTTGAAAAACACTTATGAAATTTAAATTCATTAAAATGAAAACCTACAATTCATTTTAATGTAAATGTTCCATATATCACAGATTAAATGTTTTCATTTCCTGCCCCAGACTAACAGCGTTAGTTTTTACATTTCTATAAATAGCAATAAAAGGTAAAGAAGCCACTCTGTAACAATGAGCTTTCTGAAAATATATACTTCTGGAAGTATAATTCATGTAACTAATATACTGCCTTGGAAATAAATGGGAAAATAGCAAATAGTTAAAAATCTGTACAAATACAATACTTGCTCACAGATAATGTATAAAGTGCCCAAAGAGCTATACAAATCTTATAAAATATAAATATTTCAGTGGAGCTGTAGAAAGTCACTGAATAACTTCAATACATTCACAGATATTTTAAAAAATCTTTTGTTTCAATAATTTTGGAATTAATTCTGAATATAAGCTGGTCAACTTCCTGCAGCACCAACATTTAATACTACAAAGAACCAAAATCAAATACATTTTATCTCAAAACATTAAAAAGACAGCTGCATTTTAACTTTCATCCTCCAACTTATTAGTACACACTAAGCAGTAAAGGAATAGTCAAGAATCTGATTCTATTAAGAAAAACATACACTATTACAATTTCAAAAGTATCCATGATTATCAAGTCCATTTAGTGACCACCAATTAAATAGCATTTTATCTTCACATCTCTCTCTGCAAGGCAGATACACAACAAGTAAGTACAAAGTCACAATAAAACCCAGGTCTATTTCATTAATACTAAGGCCCCTGATCTCCACCAAGAATAGAATCAACTACTTTTTAAAATATAGATGGGCAGAAAGTTGCTGGTTTAAATTTAGCATTCTGTGTGCAGAATGACAATTCCAAACATAAGCAGTAAATGTGTGCTCATGACATTTTAAGATTCTTGATATAAAGTTGTACTGATTTCAATATAGTGGCTCTTTTTGCAGTCACAAACACTGAAGATGGCATGGTAATTTATCATGTGGACTTCTGAAGTGTTCAAAGGTTTAACTGCGGAAGAGTCAAAAGTTTGTGTGTTTTTTTTTCTCCCCTGAAGTGCTATTATTGGGGGGTGGGGAGGGGTGTTCCAACTCCTACAATTCCAAGACTTTTAACACCGAGGACCCCTGTTAACCTGGACTTGAGTTTGAGCCAGGATTTGAAGGGCTCTAAAGCAAAATCTTCACCACCAGAGGCCTCAAAGTGCAATCTACCTAAGGGTGTAGTAGTGTAGGTTCGGCGGCGGGAGAAATGCCACCAAAGGATTTAATATATAGAGGCAAATAAAAAGGTTACCAATTCTGGGGGGAAGAGGGCACAGAATTCACTTTCCCCACTCCTCACCCTTCGACAGACGGAACCTGACACCCTATTTTAAAAGGCTTATTATCTCCGGTTACCACCTCCCTAAAGCTTAGCGCCTAACCAGGTCCACGCAGTGGTAGTGGCGACGCCTACTTCTCCCTCCCCCACCTATGCACCCACACCGGAGTGCCCGGCTACACCGCCGAGGAAACCCTGGCCCCACCCACCCAATCTCTGGCCCAGCTAAAGAGAGCTCCTAGGCCAAGGCCTCCAAGTACCCCGCGTGCGTGAGCTCCACGCCATTCGCCGCCTGGCCACTGCTTCCCCTTACTCCTGCCACAAAGCCCGTGGCCAACTCCGAAGGGTCTGGGCGGCCGCACGTCACCCGGGCCGGAACGCCGAGCCCTGCCTGCGCCCGGAGCCCGCAGGCCTCATCCGGTGCCCGGGACCCGAGGCCCACGCACGCCGCGTTCTCCCGGGTGCACAGGGGCTCACCCCGCTCAAGAGCGCCGCGGGGCCCTGCTCAGAGCTGAGCGGGGACCCCTCGCACTACCGCGCCGTCCCCCGCCCAGGCCTGGAGGACCCCTCGAGTTCCCCGCGGCCCGTGCCGTCCGCCCCTGCCCCGCGCTCCCCGCCGCTCGCACCGTCTCCTCCGGGTCGATGTCGATCTTAAAGGTCTGCTGCTGGAGGGTCTTCAGGGTGACCTGCATGGTGCTGCCGCGCAGCTCGGCTGCCGGGCCTGCTCCGGGTGCTGGCCGCTGGGCGGGGTCTGTGGCCTGGCGGGCCCCGGGGTCGCCCGCGCTCCTCGTGCACTCGGGAGGAAGGCGGTGGGGGTGGGGGGTTTGTCACATTCGCCCTGCGGAGCGGCCTCTCCCCCAGCGGTGGCCTCGGGCCGCGCCGCTGCCTCCGCGACTGCGGCCTTTCCCGCGAGCTCGGGCCGCCGTGCTTCCTTAAGCGCCTGGCGCCAGTCACTGAGTTTGCAGGAGGCTCTAGAAGCTCTTCGAGACAAGCAGAGAATCCGCTAGCTCACCACAGGCTGGTGGCCGCCATCGTCGTGACTCACCGAGAGGCGCCCCCTCCCCCACCCGAAAGATCTGGGGGATGGGTCCGGGCTGGCTGAGCGCGCAGGCGTAGGTTGCGGCGAGGCTGTGCGGCGAGGCTGTGCGCAGGCGCGGCTAAGAACTCCGCCCCGAAATTGGGGCGGGGCGATTGCGGCTTCGGAATGTCGGCGGCCTGGATCCGGTGTACGCAGGCGCAGTCCCTGTGTCTCGTGGGCTCTTGGGGCTGCCTGGGAGCGTCTGCAATTCGGGCGTTCTCCCGCCTGCCGCCGCTCCGCCTACGTCCAGACTCCGCCCGCTGCTCGAATTGCGCAATCCGTAGCCGTAGCTGGGGAACGCTACGTGGAGACCCGACTAAGTGGATCCCGAGCTCTGGAGCTGGGGAGCTAGAGGGCGGTAGGTCGGGGCCGGGCTTAAGTGAAAGGATCGTGGTCACCACATAAGTGAGCCAGCGCTCGCAGGACGCCCGTTGTGTAGCTGAGCCTTTATGGTGGCGGCTGTTTTAATCTTGAGAGCACAGACTCTAGCGCCGGGACTGCCTGTGTGGACCTTGAGCCTAAACAGAAGGGCCGATAACAGGAGGTCAAGTCCTATCACTCCTTTGGGAAGAACTATGTTGATTTCTCATCTCACCCAGAGCAAAAGTCAAAGTTGTTAAAACTCGGTCCTCAGCTTATGCCTCTCCCCGCGTCTCTCCCGCTTGCTCTGGGTGGTGGTGTGATGGATACTGAGCACATGCTCCCTCCTGCCCTTGCACCCGCTGCTCAGTCCTCTTTCCCCCGACACCTGGGTGGCTCGCTGTCTCGCCTCCTACGAATCTTTACTCAAATGTCACCTTCTTAGTGAGGTCTAGCCTAGATACCCAACTTAAAACCGCAACTTCCCTTGCCCCGTGATTCTGGTCAGTTTTTTTTCTATAGCATTTATCATCTTGTAATTACCTTATAATGTATATCTTTATTTTATGTTTTTCATCTCCCTTCTCTCGACCCCAGACTGAAACCGCACAAAGGCAAGGATCTTGTTTTGTTAACCGGTGTATCCCCAGCACAAAGAAACATGCAGACACGCAAATACTTGTGGAAGGGGTGAATGGGCTTCCGGTTCCTCGTCAGTAAGATGAGGATACTAATAGCATTCAACTCTATTGATTATTGGGGGCGGGGTGGGGGGTGTTGAATAATGTATGTAAAATCTTAGTACAAGGAACATAATAGCAGTCCATAAGTAGTTAGCTATTAATAGTATGCCCATTTACAGATAAGAAAACTGGAGTATAGAGATGTTGAGTAATGTGCTTGGGAACACCCTCCTACTAAGTGGTTGATCTAGAATTTGAACCCAAACAGAATGGTTCCAGAGCCCTTGCTCCTAGGTCTATTCTCTCTTAATAGGGCACATTAAGGTACTCACTGTGGCACCTTTGACTTTAAGTGGTTCAAGTAAAAAGCAAAGTTACAATTAGACCACTAGCTATGAGACCAACTGCAAAGTATTTCTGTGGGACAGCATCCTCACTGATAACAATGTCACGGCTTGGTGTTCCATGGATACTAGGAGTTCAAATATAATTCTGTGGAACTTCCCCTGACCAACCTCCCTCTTCACTAATCTGGTATTTCCCCTTCACAGCAAGTATCTACCTATGTTGTAATTCAATATCAAGTCCTCTGCCCAGGTGATCTCATCTTGTCCCTTGTTTTGAAATGCCTCCAGCTTGGACCTCTCCACTTAGCTACAGATAGGAGTAGCCAATTGCCTGTGCAATCTTCACTTAAAACATGACAAGCCTCTGAAACAACATAGCCAGACAGAACCTTTGATTTCTCTCCCTCTGAACCTCCCTTCCCCCTGAAACTTGCTCCTCTCCCAATTTCCCCATCATAGTTCATGGGACCACCATCTTACCCAGGTGGTCAGACCAAAAATCTAATCACCCCTGATAGGTCTCCTTCCTCCCCCTCAACCACCACATCTAATCTGTTATCAAAACCTGTCAACTTTATTCTCCAAACCATATTCCAATATTCAGCCATTTCTCACCATTTCTACTTCTATCACCATAGGCTAATCATTATCCTTCACCCGCCTCCCAGCTGGTCTCTCCACTTCCATTCTTTTCCCCTAACAGCCTCCCCAGCAGTCAGAGTGGTCTTTTTCAACAATAAATCAAATCACATCACATCTATTATTAATACCTAATTACACTTTAGAATAAAATTCAAACTCCTTACCTATCCTTGGACAGCTCACATGATTCGACTCCTGCCATATTCTCTGGCCTTATCTCTTTTTTCCCCCTCATTTAATGTCATCCTTCTGTACCATATTTCTTTCATGTCTCAAACAAGCTAAACTCAGGGCCTCAGGGCCTTTGCACTTAAGATTACTTCAGTTTGAAACTGTCTTCCTGTATCTTTAAATGGCTAACTCCTTTTCATCATTCAGATTCCAAATTAAATTTTACTTCCTTAGAGAGGACTTCAGCAACTTTCATAATATATAATAAACATATATTGCCCTTTACCCCAGGCATGGCGCCGTTCTAGCCACTTTACATGGATAATCTCATTGGAGCCCCACAAATTCCATGAGACAGGTACAACATTTCCCTGATTTAATTTTTTTTCATGGATCTACCTGAAATTATTATTTTTTAACTTGTTTATTGTCTATCTCACATGACTACTCCACTTCCACTTCCCATGTCTGCTTCTTGGGGAGAGGAACTCACTGCCTTATTCACAGCTTTTTCTCCAGCATATAGAACAGTGCCTGGAACACAGCAGGTGCTAATTACATATGTTGATTGACTCTCAACTCAGCTGTAAGCTCTGTGGGACCAGATGTGTGATGATCATGTTCATAATATCTTCAGAGTCTAGTACAATGTGGATATTTAAATACATTGATTGAAAAAATGGTTGTTACTTTAGTTAAAATTGACAACAGTTGTAAGTAAACACAAGAAAACATTTTAAAAACTCTGTACTGTATAAAGTTATTATACTTTTAAAACTTTTCAAAAACAAAAAACGTTTCCTGCTACAACTACTATTGTCTGCAGGGAAAAAAAAAAAACAAAAACAAGCAAGAGATGCCTCTCCACTTATTAGTGTGTATTTTTTTTAAAACTAATCTTTTTCTCATGGCAAAATATATATATATTCAACAGTATAGGAAGGGAGTGATTGAAAGTAAAAATCTTCCTCCTCTCTTCCGAGAAATAAGCATTGTTTTGAGTGTCTAGAAACTTTCTAGATTATACAAGAATATATCCCCCCAAAGAGTTGTGACAACAGTACATTTTATTTGTTTTTCTTTGTGACAACAGTAAATTTTAAATGTCAGTTAGCTGAAAGATTCACCCAATAACATTTCCTAAAGTACAGTGTTAAGATAAAAAGTTGTTTTGCATTCGGATCTTGCTCTCCACACAAATATCATGCAGCTGAAGAGTCAGTTGGGACCATAGTACTGGTCCAGTGTTGTCTCATTGGACATAATTTACCACTGGCCAGCCTCCAAATTCCCACACAGAAAAAAAAAAAAGATTAAAAGTTATTTTTGTTTTCTTTTAATTTCTGGGAAAACTATGCTAGACATACCCACTCTTGGCCCAATAGCACAGTTTGAATAGGCTATATGTCTCCTTGTACCCTGTGATCACCTTTGCCCAGAGTCCCACAGTTCACATGACAGATGACAGGACCCCACTCCCACCTGCCCCCGCTCCCAATACAAAGGCCACCAAGATGAAAGCACTTGTGAGCAAGGCCTTTTAGGATAGGCCTTGGGCTCTTTCAAGAGCTATTGGACCAAGAGAAAAAGATCAGAAGGAATCATTTAATCCAAATATTTGGTAATAAGCCAGGGAATTTTGCTTGTATTTTTGGAAATCAGTCAAATGATTTCAGGAAGAGGATGAGCCAGCAGAGATGCATCATCTGCTGACTTAGAAAATACCAGGGTAAAAATACCAGACGTCAAACCATTCATTCAGCAAATAGTTATTGAGACTCCTTGCCAAAAACTGTTCTGGGTGCTGGGGATATAATAGGGAACAAAACAAAGTTTGGAGTTTATATTCTAACGCAGCGATTTTCAACCAGTGTGCCACAAGAATTGCAATACCTGACTATTTAGTCAGGGGCACTGACCTCTTCTCTTAGATTGTCAAATGAAGAAATGACAGCAGCCAACATAGCAATAGCTGTCCCATTTGAATGAATCAAAATTATACCTATTCTTTTTTTTGTCAGATACAGCAAAAATCTATTTTTTAGTGTGCTACAGAATTTTAGTAATTAGTTTATGTGTGCAATTAGATGAAAAAGGTTGAAAAGTTGCTGTTCTAGTAGGATAATAGATAAACATAATAAACTAAAATTAAAGACACTTATAATATACCAGGTGATGATAAGTGCTATTTTTTCCTTAATCCTCACCCAAGGATATTTTTCCATTAATTTTTTCTCTTTTTTAAGAGAGAATGGAAGGAAGGGGGGTGGGGGAGAGGGAGAGAGAGACAGAGACACATTGACTGGTTGCTTACTGCACATGCCTGTCCAGGCAGGGCCAGAGATCAAACCTGCAACCAAGGTGCATGCCCTTGACCAGGAATTGAACCCGAGACCCTTTGGTCCACAGGCTGACACTCTAACCACTGAGCCACACAGGCCAGGGCATAAGCGCTATTTTATAAAAAGCACATGAAGAGGACCAATAGTGCTCAGAAAAATAGAATTGCTACAGAAAATGTGCCAGATATCTTTCATTCCTCTTCTATCATTTTGTCTTCCCTCTTCACCCAACAATTGGCCCCAAGAAGGCTGACCAATATGAGTTACTACATTTGGCTTCCTGGGGAGTCCTAGCAGGAGATAGGAGGGAGAGAGGAGAGTGAAGTTAGGGAATTTATTTCTCTTTGTGGTTGACAGTGCTCTTGATACAAGGTCATTGCTTCTGTAGCATGGCCCTCAGGTAACTTTCTTCTTACAGATGCTTCTCTCCTTCTAAGTTCTAATAACTGCTCCCTATTTGCCCTTTCAGGCCTCGAGAGCTCTTATTTTTCACTCCAGGGAACTGCACTCTCCCTGTGGTTTCCCTATACTGTACTCGCCCCGACATCATTGTAAAGAGTCCCTTTATTGAATCTTCCTGGAATACACCCATATTAGTTTCCCAGAGCTGCCATAACAAAGTACCACAAACTGGTTGGCTTAAAACAATCAAAATTTATCATCTCACAGTTCTAGAAGTTAGAAGTCCAACATTAAGGCTTGGCAGGGCTATGGTCCCTCTGAAGCCTGTCAAGGAGACTCCTCCCTTGCCGCTTTCTAGCTTCTGTTGGTTTGCTGGCAATCCTTGGCCTTCCTTGGCTTGAGCTGCAGCACCCCAATCTCTGCCTCCATCATCATATAATGTTCTCCCTTTGTATGTCTGTCCCTCTGTGTCTCTTCCTATAAGGATACCCATGGAATAGGAAACCTCTGTTGTTTCTCATATTGTCCTCACCACTGAATTATTACTCTTAATACTTCACTTCCAGTCACCAAACATGTGGGGTTTTCCCTCCACACCGAGGAATTCTTCCATTATCTGCAGACACCATCTGGATGCCCTACAATTCAACTAAATTCTGACACTGTCTACCTTTGAGATTGCATCAGATCCCACAAGCTAAGGGCTCAGTCCAGATGCCAATTACAAGTCCCAGCTTGTCACCTGTACTTCAGCCGACTGGCTATAAACTGGAGTTTCCACAACGCCCTTCTTGGGTTTGATCATTTGCTAGTATGGTTCATAGAACTTGGGGAAACATATTTACCAGTTTATTATATAATGAAGGATATGACAAAAGATACAGCCAGATAAAGAGATATATAGGGCAAAGTTTGGAAGTGTCTTGAGTGCAGGAACTTCTGTCCCCATGGAATTTGGGTGCCCCACCCTCCCAGCACATGGATGTATTTACCAACCTACAAACTCTCTGAACTCCATAGTTTTGGGATTTTAATGGAGGTTTCATTATGTAGGCATGGTCAATTACTAACTCACTTTCCAGCCTCTCTTCCCTGTCTGGAGAATGGAGGGGTGAGGGGATGGGGAGGAGGACAGAAAGTCTCCATCCAGGAGTCCACCAACAGTTGCTTCAGAACAAGATACTGTTATCACCCAGGAAATTCCAAGGGACTTAGGAGTTCTGTGTGAAAAACCAGGGTAAAAGACCAAATATTAGCAAGAACCAGGAGCACCGAACAATATGTATATATAATACCAATGTCTTATTTCACACCAGCGTACTGGGTTAAGGACTCACCCTACTCCATTATAACTTTAACTAATTACATCTGCAGTGGTCCTTCCAAATAAGGTCACATTCTGAGGTACTGAGGGTTAGGTCCTCAACATATCTTTTGGAGGGGGACACAGTTCAACCCAAAATAATACCTAATTTGAATGTGGCATGTTTTCTGCTGAGAGTCTGCTATATGGGTTAATCAAGGAAAGTCTCCCTAATAACGTGACAGGGTAGAGAAAAGCCAGGAAGCCAGCCATGCAGATACCAGGGAGAAAAAGAGGGAACAATAGTAACTGCCATAAATGTTTATAGTCATATAGCATTTATTATTTGCAGGTGCAAGGCCATGAGGTAGAAGCATCCTTGGCATGTTGGAGGAATACCCAGGAGGTCAGATAAAGGAAATGAGGAAGCAATGGGGAGAGAGTAGCTGATGACGTTAGAGATGTAAAGAAGTGGGGCAATGAGCAGAAAGCAGTTGGAAAGACTTTGGCTTTTATTCAGAGTAACATGGAAAGTCATTGGAGGGTTTAAAGCAGAGGAGTGACAGGATCTGACTTACGTTTTGAAAGGATACCCTGATTGCTGTGTGGAGACCATCCTGGGGGGAGGGCAAAGATGGATGCCGAGGCACCAGTTAGGAGGTTATTGCAATAATCCAGAAGAGAGTGGTGACTTGTATCAGGGTGGAAGCCGTACAACTGGTAAACGGTTGGATTCTGGATTTATTGTACAGCTTACAGGCTTTGTTGATAGGAGCTGATGTGAGGTACAAGAGGAGGCTCACCACACATGTTTATGTTGGAATTCTCTGGTCCTCCTCATTCAAGAGTGGCTGCCCTGACTGATGGTGTTCTGCAGAATACCAGTCTAATCCAGCAAATATTCTCTGAGCACCTACTCTGTGCAAGGCATTGTGTTGGAAATACAATAATGAACAAAGTCTATTCAGAAAAATGACAGTATTTGACATAAGCCCTCCCATCTCCATTATTTATAAAATCTGTTGGTTTATGACATAAGTTTTATGGTAATAGAACCTCTTTCCAAGTTCTAGACATTTGTAGAGTGACACAACTCATTATTAAAAGCAATTCTACATACCACAATTCAATTAAATATATTTTTAAAAGCACATTCAGCCCTTAACAGTTGAGCTTTAAAAATATCTTTTGTCTTCTCGCTTAGACTTCTGACTTCCTCAAACTCTGTCTTTCTTCCTTCACCCCAATTTTCTCAGCCCTATGAATCTCATCCATTGTTCAGTCACTATGTCAATTTAGTTCTCTTGGAAGAAGCAGACACTGAAGTAGAGTTGGGAGTACAGGAGGTTTTTTGGTGGGTGTCAACTGTGAAAATAAAGGGGAGGAAGCAGGATTTGTCAAAGAAAGACTTCAGACCATAATGCTGATATGTTTGCTGGGAAAGGAAAGAGGGAAGGAAGCAGAACTGGGTAGAGAAAGACTCAGACTGTGATGCAGAGCTGACAGTCTTAGCCAGCCCATCAGACAGCTCTGGAGTAAAAATTACTTATTAGAGCAGTCACTCTTTGTACAGAATTTCTAGACTCTGGTATCCCTGCCATGTTCAGTGGCTAGGGACTGCCTAGGAAGGGCTGTCAGCTAACTGTACTTCTCACAGGTAAGTTTTTTCTTGAAGGGTGATCTGAGCATTGTATGTCCTAAGCTGCACAGGCCTCTGCTTGCACCCTGCAAGCCTGCTCATCCATCCACACTCAGGAAGCAGCTGCTCCAGGGACCCACCGAGCATCTCTTTTTATTTTATTTTATTTTTTTAAGTCCTCACCCGAGGACATTTTTACATTTATCTTCAGATAGAGCGGGAGGGAGAGAGGGAAGAAGACAGAGAGAGAAACATCAACATGAGAGAGATACATCGAGTGGTCGCCACCCACACGACCCCAACCGGGGCTGGGGACAAACTGAAACTGAGGTATGTGCCCTTAGCGGGAACCGAACCTGGGACTCTCTGGTCCGCAGGCCAACGCTCTAACCGCTGAGCCAAACTGGCCAGGGCTGAGCATCTCTTTTTAAAGGAAATTTAGAAGCGGTAGGATGGTGGAACAAACTACACAGTCCATGCCAGCAATTGGTTTGAGGGCCACTACTGGTAATCATCATTTCTCTTCTCCACTATCCATCCTAAGTTCCTCTTGCTCTACTGGTCTTGGTTTACCTAGTGGTGTGACCCAAACCTTTATTCCTGAATGGAATGAGTCTTTGGTGATTACATTCTTCCCAGGCCAGGGTTGCTGTACTATTCCGTTCACAGTCACAGATGGCCAAGTGAGTAGCAAGAGGCATTGAAATCAATTCTACATATATTCCTTCCTGTCCCCTGATGTGTGACAGTGGTCCTACCTCCTGTTGCTAATAAGGATCAGTTGTACCTACCAAGTTAATGACTCTCCTTTTTTTTTTTTCTAAAATGTTTTTATTGATCACAGAGAAAGGAAGGGAGTGGGGAGAGAGCTAGAAACATTGATGAGAGAGAAACATCGATGGGCTGCCTCCTGCAAGCCCCCTACTGGGGATCTAACCCATAACCCAGGCATATGCCCTGACCAGGAATCGAACTGGTGACCTCCTGGTGCATGGGATGATTGATGAGTCTTCTTGTTTATTGATTCCTTAATATAAACAGTAGCGGCAATAGCTTGTAGTTCAGTGGGACCATTGCTATGTCCCGAGGTAAAGTGCACCCCTTTTGAGGACTAGGATTTTAACCCTACGAGATTCAAGGTTGTGGGGACAGAAAGTTCCTCAGTGGGTCATTGGGAGTAGTAAGTGGGACTACTCTTGCTTGCTTCCCTGCATTGGTTCCTGGACTCAACTAGTCTTCCTGCTGGGGACACCATGTCCTATAGTATTTGATTCAGTGTATACATTGCATCCTGGAGAATAAGACCCTGACCTTGCACAGTATTGCCTCCAAGATGGTGCTTCAGCTGTACCATCAGTGGGCCATCCCATTGCTCTCTCTCTCATGCTGGCTTTTATGGAGAGAGTGGTATGTGATAAGACCAATGGATCCCTTGATCATGGGATCACTCCCAAACCTCCTTCACTGTGAAATGGGTCCCCTGGTTGGATGCTATAATGGGTGGGGTTTCATGCCTGTGGATCAGACACCCTGTAAAATCCTGTATAGTGATATAGGCTGAAGCTCAGCAGGCAGGAAATGTAAACATATACCCAGAATAAATGTCTGTTCCTTTGAGAACAAACTGTTTGCCCTTTCAGCATGTAAAGGGCCATTGCAGTCAACTGGCCAGTTGATCCCTCAAAGAATAGTGCCATTTCTGGATTTCAGCACCAGTCTCTCTTTCTGGCAGGTTGGATGTTTAGAGATTATGGTAGCTATTGAGAGCCCATGCCAAGTGACCATGCATGGTCTCCATCTCTGCCACCATGGTCATTCTGTTCATGTGCCCATCATGTCCCTACTCTTGCCTTCATATAGTCTATTGTGAATACAATAGCCAGATCCTTTTAAAACATAGCTAAGTTCATTCGTGCTCAAAACCCTGTATGGCTCCCCACTCTACTCAGTAAAACCCCAAGTCTTTACACTGGCTCCCCTCCTCTCCCTTCCCATTACTTATCTGCTTTCATCAGCTACACCTTTCCCCAAGTATACTCTACGTCAGCCACACTGGCCTCCTGGGTCTTTTAAAAATTTTTTTTATCCTCACCTGAGGACATTTTTTGCATTTATCTTCAGATAGAGCGGGAGGGAGAGAGAGAGAGAAACATCGATATGAGAGAGACACATCAACAGGTTGCCACTCACATGACCCCAACCAGGGCCCGGGACAAACTGCAACCGAGGTACGTGCCCTTTGCGGGAACTGAACCCGGGTCTCTGTGGTCCATGGGCCGACGCTCTAACCGCTGAGCCAAACTGGCCAGGGCCCTCCTGGGTCTTTTGTTCTCTCTCCCTGAAATACTCCTCTATAGAAATCCACCCTCTCCTTCACTTCCTTCAATCTTTGCTCAAATCTCACTTCCTCAATGAGATTTAAAAACTTACCCTGACCCTCTGATTACCCTATTTAATAAGACAAAATGCCCTACACTTCCCAGTCCAGCATTCCTGATACTTTACTTTTTTCCCAGTTAAACTTACCATATTCTAACATACTATGTAATTTATTTATTAAACATCTTTTATTGATTTTTAGAGAGAGAGGAAGGGAGAGGGAGAGAGAGAAACATCGATGCCAGATGTTGATTGATTGGCTGCCTCCTGCACGCCCCCTGTCAGATCCAGCCTGAAACCCAGGCATGTGCCCTGACCAGCAATCAGACCAGCAACCTTTCAGTGCACGGGACACTGCCCAACCAACTGAACCACGCCAGCCAGGACATGTAACTTATTTATTACGTTTCTTGACTAGTGCCTGTCTCTCCTGCTAGAAGATAGGAATCTTTGTCTATTTTGCTCATTCACATTCTTTTTTTTTTTTTTTTTCAATATTTTTTAATTTCTTGATTTGAGAGAGAGAAACATCGATTTGTTGTTCCACTTATTTTTGCATTCATTGGTTGATTCTTGTATATGCCCTGACTGGGGATCAAACCTGCAACCTTGGCATATTGGGATGATGCTCTAACCAACTGAGCTACCTGGCTAGGGCATCATTCATATTCTTTAAGTATCAGGAAGAGTGCCTGGAACAGAGGAGGGGCTCAATTAATAATGAAAGAACAACTTAGTCACCCACCAAAACAAGTATTTTAAAACAAGGTGATACTGTTCTGTGTTAAAATTGGCAGTTAAGACTTAACCTCCAATATTATTATCAAAAGTGTATGGGAATGATGTTTTCATGGTTTGTGGGTGAGTTTACAATTTTTTACAACCTTTTGGAAAGCCATTTAGCCATAGAGGTAGTCCTTAATTTCCAGAATTTCAACTCTCCTACACACTACATAAATATCCCTGAAAGTATTTTTCTTGATTTAGCTATCTAATTATGGTTTGAAAACTTGATTTTTATGGTGTAGTCAGCCAGCCACTGGGGCAAAGGCCTAGCATTCACATGTTTTATGTTTAAACAGTATCACTTACACAACCCAACATTCCTTTTTCTCATTTGACCTGATTTTCTCATTAGTTTTGCAAGAGAAAGTAGAAAAATTGTTAGCAATAAATTGTGAAATAGATCTTTTGCTAAAGTTCAATGTGTTTAAACAGTTTGGTTTTTTTGTTGTGTTTTCTTTTTTTTCTCAATATTCTTTTTTCATTCAACAGGTTTTTTCATTTCTAGCTAAAGCTGATTTTAATACATTTATTTCAAGCATACCAGCCTTGCCTTTTGAACTAAAATCATAGCAGGCTTTTTGTTGATATCATGTTTATTTGTTAATTAGTTTATTATCATTTATTCTCCATATTTATTGGGAAGTGATTCTATTCCAGGCCCTACCTATGTTGATGCATCTCTGAATCTCTGCCCTCAGGAGGTTATTAGGATGCAGAGAAATTGCAACCCTTGTTCAGTGCTGGTAGGAATGTAAATGGTGCAGCCACTATGACTGTTCTTCAAAAAAAAATTAAGCATAAAATTACCATTTGATCCAGCAATTCCACTATGGTTATATACCCAAAAGGATTCAAAGCAGAGATTCAAACACATATTTGTACACCCATGTTCACAGCAGCATAATTCACCTTAGTTAAAAGGTGGAAACAACCAAAATGTCCATAGGCAGATGAATGGGTAAACAAAATATGGTGTATACATACAATACAATATTATTCAGCCTTAAAAAGGAAGGTGATTCTGATACATGCTACAACATAAATGAAACTTGAAGAAATTATGCTACATTTACTTTATAATAATTTGGAACTGGCAGTGAGGAAACACAAGAAAAAAAAAAAGAGACATACTGGGAATACCAAAGGGAACTAGAAACTATAAAGTCAATTTCACTAAAGCATGTATATGCAAGAAAAGATGTATCCATGGGCCAACTTCATTGAAATATTTTTTAAACTTTAAGTGGAAAGTGTGAGTTCCTTTTTCATGGACCCATGTTTATTATTTTTGGTTTTGCAATGCCTGCCTGTATTTTGCATAGCTGTTATACTATATATTAAGAAGAACCCAGGACCCAAAGTGTTTGAAATAAAGTTTGAAGATAGCCAAATGTATGTGTGTTGATTCACAGACTGTGGACCACAAAGTTTGAATCCCAGGTTAGATTTCAAAAGGAATCACTAACATCTTTTCCAACTGTAGATTTCAACATCCTCTTATCCATTTTTGTCTTTTCAGCCCCACAATCACAGTCCTTGTCAGAGCCTAAAGGAATGTGATATCATTTGAGAAATACTCCATCCTTCCTACCATTTGTCATCATAATTCCCTTGATCCCATAACACTTTTTCTGGTCCTTACCATTTTTGCATGCTTTGATTCTTCTAGGATTTTAACATTACTTTTGCTGTTTATGTGGTTCTATGTCACTACCATAGAGTTATCATTTGCTTCCATCTTTTGGAATGTTCATCCTGTATCCTAGCTTAACGTGCTGTGTGCTGTCACTCTAATCTCTTCAAGAATCTCCTCACCTCTTTTCTCTTCATTAGAATTACCCATAGACATGTTTCTGAGCACATGCTGGTACTGTCTCCTTTTGGAAACTTGTGGAATTATGCCTATAATTTCTTAAAATATTTGGAAATCTAGCTTCCTAAAGTCCTCTGTATACATTTTATCCAGCTCAACCCTGCCCTCCCTTGAAAGGAGCTCATCCCTTCCACTCCAACAAATGGCTTTTTCCCATTGGTTGGAATCAGTCAGAGCACAGTTATTTTTATTCCTTCCTCTACCTTCTAGGACTTGAAATTGTTAGGAGGGCAAGTGGAAAAATCTGCTTTTATCTGAATGAAGTATCAAGAATGTTATCTCCATTGTGTGTGCTCTGCCAATTTTGCGGCTTTCCTCCAAGTGGCTCAGCTCTGCTTCCATAAAAATATTACTCTGTTCCTTTCTCCTTTCATCTTTATCCAAGTGTTCAGGAATTCCTCTGAATGTACTGTTATCACAGCCTACAGTGCTGCTCCATCTCCTCCCAACAGGTCTTTGTGTACAGCACACCCTTCTATCATTATGTTCCCATGGATCCGTTCCATCCAACCAACTCTCAGCGGTATCTGTGAGGTCTTGTTTGTCACCCGGTGCTATAATCTCAAGGTTACTATGTTGCTCATGTTCTGTGCATGATATCTGGATATCTGCTGCATACGTTCGGTTTCTGATGTCCTTTCCAATTGTTTTCTCATTGAATTACTCAGCACCTCCCTCCCTGTTGAAACTCTTCCCAGCTCTCCTTAATGTCATCCATGGAAACCCATTTCAGTTTTGTCTAGGTGTTTTTTTCTTCCTTCCCATCTGTTTTCCATTTACAGCCCTTTTGGCCAGATGAGTTGGTCTCTGACTAAACACATTCTTTTCAGTTTTTGAAAAATGCTCTCTATTCTTGGTCAAATATTTGTCATTCCTATATTTGAAGTTATGGCCCTGAAATAAAAAATTACACCAATATGTACCTAATAGATCATATTTCATATCATATTTTATTCTCCACATTTGTGTCCCTAAGTCCTTTATTTATTTATTTTTAAATTTTTTTTCCTTCATAGATTTTAGAGAGAGAGAAAGGGAGAGGGAGAAAAAGATGGAAACATCAATGAGAGAGAACATCGCTTGGCCACCTCCTGCATGCCCCCCACTGGGGATTCGGCCCACAACCTGAGCATGTGCCCTGATCAGGAATCGAACTGGCGACCTCTTGGTGCATGGGTTGATGCTCAACCACTGAGCCACACTGGCCGGACAAAGTCCTTTATTTTTTTTTTTTTAGTTTTCTAAGTCTTTTATTTTACACCCCAAATTTCACAGCATCTCAAGATGCTTCCATACTCTATTTTGATTGGTTTTCATTTTCTCATAACTTGGCAATTGATAGCTTTGACCAGCCACAGCAAGCTCTGCCATGTGCTAGATTCATACTCCATGAAGATGACACCCCTTCTTGCATGACTTGATTGTGTCAATTCACAGACATTACCATATCCCTCACAAGGGGAGTCCCTAAGTTCCAGCATGTGACTTTTCTTCCATAGCTTTACCATTTCATGTGTCTTCCTCCTCGGTGGGGAAAGAATATTACAGGTGTTGTAGTAGAGTAGAAAGGAGGCTTGCTCTGCTACTTATTACTGGATAGGTAAAGAGGACAATAACTGAGTGAACTCACTAAGCTTCAGCTTCTTTATCCATTAAGTGGGGGTGTCATGCTGACCTTACAGGGTTGTTATGATGATTTAATAAGGTACTATGTATGAAACCACTTTGTATGCTAAAAGTAACACAAACTTAGATTTTAAAAACAATTATGGGATTATTTTTCTTCCAACCAGCAGAGCACATGCAGCTTCATTAGAGGTTGCTCAACATTAGCCGCAGCCCCATATTAACTCATTTATTGAGTGCCTTCTGGAAGCCAGATCCTGTAAGGAGAAACAGCGGCATGTGTATAAAACTTGGTGGTGGACTTCTCAGCCAGGAGGAAAGTGAATTTGGGAGCATATCCTTCCCCAGAGGATTAAAGCAGGCATTGCACTGTGCACAAACATCTATGCCTTGCCTTGTTCTTTGGATTTTAATACCATCATGCACAACTGTTTCTGAGCATCCCAGAGCATCCCAGCCGTGTGCACAAATCTGTTTATTTTCTAGAACCCTGGGCAGTTCTGACTTCTAGCTCCTGCAGGATCCACCTTAAACTAACTTCATCTGGGAACCTGCCACAGTACACCCTACCCAGGATGGGATGGCATGGTTCTCTTGCTAGTTTGTAGGACAGTCATAACAACTAACCATGATAATAGCAACTACAATTTTCATGTATTGAATACCTACCATATGTCACATACTCTTCTAGGCTGTTTATGTACATCAGTGTTTTTCAATCATTTAAAAAAATTACTGCCTGACCAGTGTGGCTCAGTTGGTTGAACATTGTCCCAGGTACCAGGAGGTCACTAGTTTGATTCTCAATCAGGGCACATGCCCAGGTTGTGGGCTCAATCCCCAGTAGGGGGTGTGCAGGAGGCAGCAGATGGATGTTTCTCTCTCATTGATGATTCTCTCTCTCCCTCTCCCTTCCTCTCTCTGAAATCAATAATTAAAAAAATATATTTAAAAAATTACTGCTCCTTGCCCTGGCCAGTTTGGCTCAGCGGTTAGAACGTAGGCCCGTGGTCCAGAGAGTCCTGGGTTCGGTTCCCGCTAAGGGCACGTACCTCGGTTGCAGTTTGTCCCCGGCCCTGGTTGGGGTCATGTGGGTGGCAACCACTCGATTTGTCTCTCTTACATCGATGTTTCTCTCTCTTCCTCCCTCTCGCCCTCACACTATATCTGAAAATGAATACAAAAATGTCCTTGGGTGAGGATTAAAAAAAAATTTTTTTTTTAAATTACTGCTCCCCTAACAAGCCTTTTTAGACATGTTTTTCTTAATATTCCCTCCATTAAATTTTAATACCACAGATATCCTGTGTATTTGTTTAGGTGCTATCTGTATGTAGGTACTGCCTGTGCTTTATATACAAAAAGAGTGATATTTTTTCATCCTCTCCCTCAAAAAACAATTTTCACACCCTTGGGGGCAATATTACCCCCACTGAAAATTCATTATGTATGATACATAAATATATTACTATAGATATTAATCATATATAAATATATTAGTTATATACTATGTAAACATTAATATATTAGTTACATATTTTTTTCTTTCATTCCCTCCTCAGTCATTCCTCAAGTAATTTTTAAACTGTTTGCTCAATTCCTGAACCTATTACACAACTGTTCACACCAGCAAAAGAAACCTTGATTCAGAGGTAACAGCAAACACTCCATTTGAGGAGAGGCTGCATTTCCACATAGAGCCCAGCCCCCAGGTCCAACCTGGACAGACCCCAGCTTGATGAAGTCCTGTGGTCTCTCTTAATGCACACTAGTGTCTTTGTGACCTCCTCCCCCAGGACCTTGAATGGATGCTGAACATTCCTCATGAGAAACCTGAGGAGGATACTAAAAAGACAGCCACAATTTTCCTACTGCCTGCTGCCAAGTTTCTTGAGAGTCCAGCTGTTGGGGTAAGATTTTTGTAGAATTTATATATATATTGCAATCTCTGAGGTCACAAATGCTGTCTTTGTTTTCTGACGTGTCAAAGGGCTAGAAAATGTGGAAACGAGGGAAGGAGTGGCAGGACTGGTGAAAGAGAGGAGAGAGAGGAGAGGAGAGAAGGCTAGAGGGATGGGGTGGGAGGAAAGAGAAAGAAAAGTGGAGCAAGATAAAGTGCAATGGAAAGAGCAAGGGCCTTGGAATCAGACAACTGGCTTGGTCACTGTGTGACCTTGGAAAAGCTACTAAAACACTCTGGGTCAATAATAGTACTTGTTTTCCAAGGTCTATGTTTGTGTGATATCTGGCACATGAAAGATGCTGAAATGTATAAGCATTGTTATCACATACACATATTGGTAATAAGAGGAATTCTAATGAAGTAAATTTTCCAGTTTTTTTAACTTAGAAAAGGCTTGTGCATACCAATCTATTTAGGCACAGCCACAAGGCATCCTGGGACCTCAGGAGAAAAGGCCGAAGACAGAAGACCCTTTTGGAGTTTCTAAGGGGCCCAATCAATAGCACCACTTTTCCCCATTCAGTTTTGAGCCAAATGAGATATAGGACAAAGGAGTCAGCAGATGGAAGCCAATATGTGTCCCTTATTACTAATCAATGTCACTTTACAGACCTAGCTTCTATCTTGGAGCAAGGGGAGTACTTAACATGAACTCCAGAATTTGACAAACCTACTCAGCAGGCAACACCAGAACAGGGAAGGCTTCCCCAAGTGGAGAAAGGTGCTCCCTGTGGGTAGCTCCTAAGAAAAGGAACAGAGGCAGGAATTAGGCCATGCATGATATCTTTCTCCTTCTAAACTCACTGGCCGGGTAAGTCAGTTCACCTCCATGGGGGAGGAATGTGTGAGGGAGCGGAAGAAGCCAGGTGTGTTATGCTAATGGGTGTCACTCCACCTGGACAAGATAAATCAAGAGGGAGTTGGGTATGAGCTTCCAACCTGCAACAGGCCCAAAGCTGGTAACGGGAGGCGACCAGAATCAGGAGAATTTAATGAGACTATAGAACTGGGTCTGGAGTGGAAGGACAGGATACTGTAGTGTGCTGCAAGGTGTTTAACAATTAGCTCTCTGGAAAAAAATTATATCAGTTTATACATTTTACTGATATAAAGGGTGTCTAGCACATAATTTATAAATGATAATAAAATACACAATGCTTTTTATTTTGAATTCCATATAGCCAAATGATTCTGACTGAATGCTTTCACTGAGTTTTGCTGAGTTCATATCCATAATCAACCTATGGTTTGCAATTCAATCACGATTTGACAAGTGGAGTAATTTCCACCATCCAGATAACAATAGATGAAAATAACTCACGGACATAGACAATAGTAAAATATAGTAAGATTATTAAGAAGTGATGCGTTTTGAGTATTTTTGATCTTTGCTTTTAATATAAATCAATTGTAAATTTATGTAATTTTAATTTCAATAATGGCTGTGTTTAACAGTCCAACTTGTAAAAAGCCTGAAAATGTATCAGTTAGCACACCACGGAGGGATATTGCACAGTCCTAATATGTTTTCCACAGGCATGGCACATTACAGTTCAATCCCCACATGCAGAGAGATTCTGGTGCCACATGTGGAGTGAGGGGTGGGCTGGCTGCAAGGATCTCCAGGCAGGAGAGCGGCATCCACCAGAGGTCAGTGTGGTCCAGATGTAGGGAGCCAGGCCTGTGGTTACTAGATGATTAAGAATAAGGGCCACATCTAGGGGCAGAGGGCTGAGACTCAGGGCTTCTCTGTGGGTGTTGACCAGAGGAGCAATCTGGAAACCAAACAGAAGTCCTGAGGTGCTATTGGAGAAGTGGTCAGGGGAGAAGCCCCCTGCTCCTCGCACCCATCTGGCTATAGGAAAGGAGAGAAAGATCCTTTCTAGACACCACTCTCTGGTGGGGTGAAGACTCATTGTAGACAGAGGATGAACTTGGCCTCAGTAGCTAGGGTGAGACAGAACTTGACTCGAAATGGGGCTCAGGCCTGTAATTGAGAGGGCCAGGGAAGGGAGACCAACACTAGAAGCAAAGCAGGCTTTTCTTGTCAGTTAAACAATTTGGAGCTTGGAGAACACAAGCAGGATCACAAAAATCCAATTTCTAAACTTTTCTGTTTCCTGCATGTGAGAACTGTGGATGAATTTTATTTATTTATTTTTTTCTTTTCTTTTTTTTTGGTACATGCCACTAGTGGGAACCCAACCCGGGACTCTCTGGTCCGCAGGCCGACGCTCCAACTGCTGAGCCAAACTGGCCAGGGCCTGTGGGTGAATTTTAAAGCAGGAGCAGCTACATAGCACAACACACCCATCAACAGAAGTTCCGATATTTTAAGTACTTTATGTTTAACTTATTCTAACTTCATTTTATATGCTTACAGTTATTTTCTGTAAGGCCCAGTTAAAGCTAAAATACTTCTTTAGGAGTTTGAAAGGGCAATGCCTTGGTGACTTACTTTTTCCCTATCAAAGGCAAATCTAGCTACTTTAACAGAGTAAAAGCATAATTGGTACCTGGAAAAATCGTATTTTCTTACTAATTTAGTCAAAATTGTCCCTAAAATTATATAAACTATCCAGATCATTTATATGAAGTAGGCTTTTGTTTGTTTCTCTACACTCACCTGTTAGGAGAGTCAGTTTGCTTCCTTGTCTCATTTAAGAAGGTCTAGCTTTGTACTGAAATTTGAAAGCCCAAGATTTCGAAAGATTTGTGGTTAACTCTTTGCTTGATTCAGGCATGAATTACTCCCAGGCCAGCAGGATAAAAGTCTCTCTCTTTCTTTCTTTCTTTCTTTCTTTCTTTCTTTCTTTCTTTCTTTCTTTCTTTCTTTCTTTCTTTCTTTCTTTCTTTCTTTCTTTCTTTCTTTCTTCCCTTTATTGATTTTCGAGAGAGAAGAAGGGAGAGAGAGAAAGAGATAGAAACATTGATGAGAGAGAACATCAATTGGCCACCTCTTGCATGCCCCCCACTAGGGATCAGACCTACAACCTGGGCATGTGCCCTGATCGGGAATCGAACTGGCGACCTCTTGGTGCATGGGTGGACGCTCAACCACTGAGCCACACCAGCCGGGCAAAAGTCACTTTAACACTGATGTGTGGGCCTTAGATTAATAGAAGACCCACAAATTTAGCTGGAGACAACCTGTGACTTCATTTTACATTGTTATTTTTAACAGTTTATCAACTGCTATTCAGTGGTATATTAGAAATCATGGGGAAAGAGCAAATTTGGAGTGATTGATGTCTAGCATAAATTAGTTCAAGTTGTTGAATAATTTATTACATAAAGTATATTATGTCTATGTTAAAAAGTATATTTCATATAGGAGAGTAAGAAAAAAGATATCTACAATAAACTAATAAATAAGATCACAGTATACATACTGTTTTATAACTTAAAAAAAATTTTACAGTCCATAATTTTATACATGTGCAGAAACAGAGAGTAGAATATAATGAATCCTCAAATTTTGTTAATCTTTTTTCAGCTATAGTTTTCCAACCCCATCAGTGTTGCATTTCATCTCTCAATATAGAAGTTTAAAAATAATATATCATTATCACATTTAAAAAATAATTTAAAAAATTCTGTGGTATCATTCAATAATTGATCATTGTCCAGATTTCTTCAATTTGCGTGTGTGTGGCTTGGACAATACAGTACACTGCAATTAGTTAATATGTCTCTTAAGTCTCAAGCTATAGGTTCTTCTGCCATCTCTCTTTTTTTTCTTTACAATTTATTAAAGATAACTTTATTTTACTTAATATATCACAAACATTTCTCTATTATTTTTCAGGACTTCGTAATGTTCCACTGGGTGCATGTTCCACAGTTCATTTCCACAGTCCTCTATTGTTGGATAATTGTTTTCAATATTTTCCTGATATTCAATCTTTTTCAGTAAATACTCAAATACATATAATTGTGGAGCCTTGCTTGATTATTTCTTTAAGAAAAATTGATAGAGCATTGGCCACTGTGACTCAGTGGTTAGGGCATAGGCCTGCACACTGAAGGGTTTTGGGTTCAAGACCTGGTCAAGGGTACGTACCTGGGTTGCAGGTTTGATCCCTGGCCCTGGTCTGGACTCCGTCAGGTGGCAATCAATCAATGTGTCTCTCTTGTGTCAATGTTTCTCTCTTTTGCATGAACTCTCTCTCTTTCTGCCCATACCCCCTCACCGGTGAGGATTAACAACAACAACAAAAATGGATAGATGCAGAAGTACTGGTTGAAAGAATCTCTGTCTCCCCCAGTGCTTTTCCCAATGGTTTGCTTTACTTCTAAAGTAAAGATATGAACTTGCTTTTGAATGTGATTTAAATTTAAACTCTCTAAAAACTGAGGATTCCTGCAAATCATTTCTTAGCATACCAGTAGGGTTCAGGATTCAGTAAACAGTCTGTCATTACGGAGGATCAGGGAGAGATGTATGGCCAGATGTGGCAGGTGTTTACAGTCAAGGAGCAGGTTAAACTGGAAGGTGTTATGTGTCCTCAATGACTCACCCCTCTGGCTTGATGAGTCACTTTAGTTTGAACTGAAAATGTCACCTTCTTTTTTATGATTGATGAAAAACCTTCAGCATGTAAATAGAAGGCCTTAGAAAATGTGTTAATTCCTTCTTTGATGGCTGTGCTCAGACTATAAAGTTACAAGAAAGTCTAGTCTCCAGGATAGAATGTGAGTAGTTGTAATCGCCACAGGGTAAGATTCCATGACTTCTTTTGAAAGCTCTCAGGAATTCAGTGTGGGAATGAATGAATGGGAAGGGGAAGAGAGTAAAGATAAACCAAGATCAGCCACAAATTGATAATTATTGAAGGTAGGTGATGGGTACATGGTAATTTATTTTATTATTCTCCCTAATTTGGGGTATGTGTGAAAATTCATGTCCATAATAAAAATTTAGAATGCCTCTCAGAGCAATAGGCTAATTCATGGCCATGTGCCCCTGGGTGACTCTTTGGGGCTCCAACTCCAGCCCTTAAAGCAACCATGAATGAATAAAGATTTCACAATAAATTATTGTAATGGGGTGTTTTTAAAGTAATAACAAGTCCTTGGAGAGATTTCAATGATATTCCATGCAAGTGGGTGCCACCATTCACTTTTATTTCATGCAGTAAATGAATTATATAGGATATTTTACAGTAGAAATTATAGCCCCTTGTCAATGACACTGGAGGATTCTGCCTTATACCCTTTGTCAAGGAGACCATTCTTTTAAAACATGGCAGTCTTAAAAAAATTAGCAATCAAGAAATTCTACCTTCTTATAATCTGCTTTATAAAAGGCACTGAAAACAGCTATGTTGTATTCAGTTGGGATTTGTGAAATAACACTGATTATTTTTCTTTTAAACTTCTTTTGAAAGTCAGGGATGCTGGAGGACCTTATACACAGTAGGCCATCACCTAGAGTGGCTCTAGAAAATCAAGTGTCTAAAGTTTTTTTTTTAATTGTGGAATTACTCTCATGTCCTGGTGGAATTAAGTTTGGATATAAAGAATGTTTATATAACTATCCAGATATTTGACCTGTTAGATGCCTTCTCATAGTAGGCTAAGGACTAGGTGTTGAAAATGCAAAGGCAAATCACTTAACCAGCTTCAGTGGCGATTTTCTGACATACACAGAAGAGGAGGAATTTCGATTTATGAGTCAGCAGCCACTGGCAAGCAGATGGCTGATTTTTGTGTCCCCACACCCTGACAATGAAACTAGAATGCTATAACCCTTGTTGGGCATAAATTCGATCTTGATTATAGAAGACCTCATTTCATAAAATAATAAAGACTTTATTGCTTTGAGGCATTATTTATTTTACACATAAGGAAAACAAGAATGAATTAGGTTTATAAGCTCAAGGTTAGATTGAAATCACTGTTTGTTCTTATTTGACTACATGAAGTGGCAAAAGCTAAAATTCATCTGGTGACTTCCTTCATAAGAGAACAGTCTATATTCTCAGTGAAAAAATGCATTATATTCTGTCTGCCATCAACAACTACCTGTTTCTTATCAGGATCAAAGTATATAATATCACATCCATTTTGAGTTTGTCTAGAATAGAGTTAAAACACAATGGTGAGCAGAAGCCAGCTAGTATTAGGTCAGGAGAGCCTATTTACACCTGTCTTCCCAACTCCATGTTCTGACTTCAACCATCTGGGTGGTTGAAGTCAGACATGGTGGGAGTATTTACACCACAGAAATTGGCAAACACTCCAATCAGGACTTTTTTTTTTTACTTTGAAGAGCAGGTTTGCCAGTTCACCACTTGTTATACTATGGATGCTTACTAGTCAAGGCTTTAATACTTACAGTTTCAACCTATTTGCAGGTAATCATGAAGGCTCATTACATTCTACTAAGGCATTGATCAAGTCAATATCTTCAATATGGTCCTGCATGGTTTGGCCCTTGCCCACATCTTAAGCTTTGTCATGTGTCATCCTTTTACTTGCTCACTGTTCTTCAGACCCACAGACATGCTTTCATTCCTTTAAAACTCCTTGCTCCTTCCCAACATTTAGCCTCTTTACAGTTTGTTTTTCTGTGCCTCAATCTACCTGCTCCTAGTTAACACTTACATGTCCTTCAGCTCATAGCTGAATTTCCACTTCCTCAGGGAAACAGTCCCTGACTCCCAAGTCTAGGTCAGGTATCAGGGCTAAAGCTTTCCTCAAACTCAAAACCTTGGGTGTATAAAATAGATGGCAGTTTGTAACTCTATACCAGTCTGATTGTTTTGATTCAGGGCTGCCTCCTTCACTGGGCAGCGACTCCCATGGGAGGTGGAGCTGTGTCTGTTTTTCCTCCATGTGCTTTCCCTACTAACTAGTAGTCATAGGGCCTTTTATTTTTCTTATTGATTTTCAGATAGAGTGGGAGGGAGAGGGAGGGAGAGAAACATCGATGTGAGAGAGACACATGGATTGGCTGCCTCAAAAATATGTATTTAGAAAATAGTTCAAAGATTTATAAAAATGTAGAAAATAATATAATACACACCTGTACTTATCAACCAGCTTTAACAAATCTCACCATTTTGCCAGAATTGTTCCACATTTTTTCAAAGAATGAAAACACTAATACTCAAATTAAAACCTTTGCGAATTCCTCTCAGTCCCACAGCCTTCCTTTCCTTATCATGAAGGTGGTGTGTACCCCTCCTCCATAAGAACAAGCATAGTTTGCATGGGAAGGTTCATGCACATGCATGTTTAGAAAAGATATTACTCATCTTCAGCAGCATATTTGGTGGCTGAAAGTGAGCAAAAGACCCTTGCCAATGAGAAAGTATGAATAGCAAGCTCCTTGGAAAGAGGATTGATGCCCTGTTTGGTTCAGGATTTCCCAATATTTAGTGTAGTCAATCATTTTACACTGTCTTTTAAAAATTGTTTATAATTTTTTAAAAGTTGTCTAAGTTCTAACATCAGCTTGATCTTTAGACACTGTGAGCTGCATTTTCATGACAGAGAGGGAGTGCTGAGTAGTGGTGAAGAGTATGACCTGCTGGGGTGTGATCTGTATTAACTAATCTTCCAGAACAGTGTGATCCCTGAGCGGCACGATGGGCATCACTGGGGGAACTTGTTAGAAATGCACATCGGGCTCCCACCCCAGACGCCCTGAACCAGACACTCAAGGGTGGGGCCCAGCACACTGTTTTAACAAGCCCTCCAGGTGATTCCAGAACTAAAGTTTGAGAACCAGCCCTCTAAGCCTCAGTTTACTTCTCTGTAAAACAGAAATGATAATATTATTTACGACACAGGATCTTTGTGTGAATTAAATCTAGGCTAACATTTACTGAACACTTCTCCCAGTGCTAGGCACTGTTCTTAGCACTTCTCGTGTTTTATCTCATTTAATCTGTAAATTAACTTTATCACAAATAAAAAGAGATTAGAAAAGTACCTGGTGCATAGCAAGCACTGAGTAATTGTTAGTATTCTATTATTATTATTGGCTTTTTGAGTTGTAAAGATTAAATGAGATGATATAAATACTTAGCACAACACTAATACTTAGCATATGCTTAACAGGTATTAACTATTTGCATATAAAATATTTGTCTAATGAGTAAATATTATTCATATAGGTCATTATGGGGAGTGGGATCTAGTCTATATAGATAACTGACAGGGAATGTCCCAATGGGAAAAAAGGCTATTATAGAAAAATTTTATAGATCACGTTCTTTTTCTGATTTGTCATAAGTTGAGGAAGTTAAAGAGAGCTCTTTGAACTAATTGGGAGGGCCAAGAGGTAATTAACTAGTCTCTAATTAAGCTGGTAATAGCTGCTCTCTGTTGGAGAGATCAAAAGCCAGAGAAACACTGCCTTGGAGGACTTTTGAAGACAGGCTGCTCTCAGTGATGACAGCCTTGGAGTTTATGACCCTACAAAGTAGCTGAGAGAGAGTTGCCTCTGTCTCTCAGGGTCTAAGAGAAAGAAGAGAAAGGTCCAGGTGGATGGATAACAGTTAAGGTTTGTCAGGAAAGTGTTCACTTGTATTTAGGCATTTGTATTTGTTTTATTTTTTATTAATTAATTAATTAAATTTTTTAATCCTCACCTGAGAATATTTTTCTATTTATCTTCAGATAGAGTGGGAGGGAGAGAGAGGGAGAAAAAGGGAGAGAGAGAGAAACATTGATATGAGAGGGACACATCGACTGGTTGCCTCCCTTGCAACCCTGACCAGGGCTGGGGACGAACAGCAACCGAGGTACATGCCCTTGGCCAGAATCGAACCCACGACTCATTGGTCCTTGGGGCCGACGCTCTACCGCTGAGTCAAACCGGCCAGGGCTATTTGTTTTATTTTTATTTATGTTTATTTTTTTTGAGAGTACATTTATTAAAGTTGGGGATAGTCAAACAAGGGAAGGGCTTAGGGTAGAAGAAGCAGCAGGAGAGAGCCTAGGTGGAGCTCTGCCTTAGCTCTCTGGAAATGTTAGAGGAAAGAAGTGAGCCAAGGTGGGGCTGTTTTAGCTTCCTGAAAAGTCAGAGGAAAGAGGCCCTTGGAGACAGGCTCAGGAGGTTAGCCTGGGACGAGCTGCCACCGCCTGCTGCTTACCTGGTTGCAGGTCTTGTGGGGATCCTTAGAACTTAAGGAGAAAAGGTAAAGATACATGCCTGGGAAAGAAAGACATGGGTGTGCTCCAGAGAGAGCCCCTGTTCTAAAATCTTACTCTGAATTGTGTGTTCTAAAATAAAAAGTCAGTAGTAATTGCTTTGTAGTTTTATATAAAGAATTCCTATCTATTGGAAAAGGACTGTTGCATGGACAAGTGTATCTTATCTGCTGTGATTGGGAAACCACGCAGTTGAAGCCTTCCCTATTCACACAGTCTTCCCCAGCTAAACTGAACACTCTCTGTGTGCCTGAAACATGACTGGCTGCTCCTCTCACGGCACTAGTCTTTTTCTTGGTCTAGACTAGTACTGTCCAATAGTGTGAGCTACATTTGTGACGTTAAGTTTTCTTAAATAGACACTTTCAAAAAGTAAAAAAGAACAGGTGGAGTTAACGTTAACAATGTATTTTATTGAAACCAATATATCCTGAATAGTATCACTTTGATATGTAATTCATATATAAATATTAATGAGATGTTTTAAAGTGTTTTGGAGGGTACTAATTCTTTGGTCTTTTTGTTTTGTTTTTTTATCCTCACTCGAGGACATTTTTGCATTTTTCTTCAGATAGAGCAGGAGGGAGAGAGGGGGGAAGAGAGAAAGAGAAATATCGATGTGAGAGAGACACATCAAGTGGTTGCCACCCACACAACCCCAACCGGGGCTGGGGACAAACTGCAACTGAGGCATGTGCCCTTAGTGGGAACCGAACCCAGGACTCTCAGGTCCACGGGCTGACGCTCTAACCGCTGAGCCAAACTGACCAGGGCGGGAGGGTACTAATTCTTTGAAATCCAGTGTGCAGTTTACATTTATAACACATCACAGCTTGAATTAGCCACATTTTGAGTGCTCAATCGCCATGTATGGCTGGGGGCTCCTGTATTGGGCATTGTGGGGCTAGAGGATGAGCAACTCAAAGGCATCTAATCTATCTTTGTATCCACTGTCCCTTGTGCAGTACCTGAAACATAAATGCTGTTCCAGTAAGTAAATGTGGTACGCAGAATTGTAAGATCACCTCTAATGAGCCTTACCTTTATATAATCCCTTTCCGTTTGAGAGTGGGTGGGACATGTGAATATGAGAGATCAGTCTGTTGATTATGCTACATTATCTGACAAAAGGGAGCTTATCCTGGGTGGGCTTGCTCTCATCAGGTGAGTCCTTTAAGAGCAGAGAGTTTTTTCCGACCGGTAGCAAAGGAAGAAATCAGAGAGAATCATTCCTGCTGGTCTGGAAGAAGGCCCAAAGGTGGGCAATTGAGGGTGAAGAATAAAATTGTTTTCTTTTTGTACCTTAGGAGTCCAGCTTGCTCAGTGAGATAATTTAGTTAGTACTATTGAAATAATCTCAATCCACAACTAGATCTCAACCTTGTAGCCATGGCAATGTAACATTTTTCTGGTGGACACAGTCTCCTGTTCTCTGCAAAGTTATCTTAAGCCTCTCTGCCTTCCTTGATCCTTGAACTTCACAGTGCTCCTTGACTCTCAGATGACCTTGCCTCTGTCTTTGCAGAAAAAGTAGTATCCATCAGATGGGAGGAAATTTCTTCATTTCTTCTGTATCACCAAATGGACCTTAGAACTAGGCTTAGAGGGTTGTTAATTAACATATGTATTGTACGTATGTAAAGGATGGTTCCATGATTTGACAATAGTATATGCTTAGGCAGGTGGACTAGTTCCTCCATAATCTTATGTTCAATCTTGGTTTCCTTATCTCATTTTTATACAATGTAAAAATAAACTTTTAACTCAATTTAAAATCTGGAAACGTTTTCTGTTTATATTAAAATTGAGGAGAGGATCTAAAATCAAGTTTAATTTATATGTATTGCATTCTGCAAAATATGTCGACAAGATTATCATTTGTATGGTAAGTATTTCACAATATTTGAAATAGGACGTTTTATGCCTCTGCCATTACCCTCAGAGAGCTCTTCTAGTTTCATTTCTCTTATTTTGTCTAATTACAATTTCATTTTAAAAGCAGTTGGGAGCATATATACCCTGAGCATTTAAAAAAGTTACATTTAATGTATCTAATGGGTTTTTAATTCTAGTATAACTAACAAAAATAATTGAAAAACTGAGTTGCTAATGGAAGCATGCTTCTTTATAAAAGTAATTTACATTATCTAAAAGAAGTCTAAGTTCATTATAGAAAATTTGAAAATCACAGGAAAGTATAAAGACTAAAATAAAAAATGGCCTTAATCACATCACTTCTTCTACACTCAATCCTGAGATCTTCCCGTCTTTTCTATTTCTCAAACATGGTGTAAAATGCAGACATGTTCTAAAATCCTGCTGTTTTCCCACTAAACTTGTATTGAGGCCATCATTTTTTCCTGTGCTATTTAATACTATTCAACAATCTAGTTTTGAAGACTGGCTTGTATTCCATCATATTATAGAGTTAAAATTTATTATATTGTAATTCATATTGTACATAACATCCTAATATATAACCTGGTCCTATTATAATTTATTTAACAATTCCCAGCATGCTTATTTTTAGAAATAGAAAAATCTAGTGTATACTTGGCCTCTGACATGTATGCATATATTTATTTATTAAAAAAATTTTTTTCCTTTATTGGTTTTAGAGAGAGAGGAAGGGAGAGAGAGAGAGAGAGAGAGAGAGAGAGAGAGAGAGAGAGAAACATTGATGAGAGAGAACATCGATTGGCCGCCTCCCACATGCCCCCCACTGGGGATCGGGCCCACAACTTAGGCATGTGTCCTGACCGGGAATCGAGCCAGCGACCTCTTGGTGCATGGGTTGATGCTCAACCACTGAGCCACACCGGCTGAGCAAGGCATGTATTTAGTTTCGGGGTTTTCACCCCACCACCAATAACCTTAACTAAAAGTTTTACCCAATTGCAGACCTGTTTTAAATTCAGCAGAATAAAAAGGCCACCAAACTTTTAGGTTTCTGAAATTGCAGTCTTTGCTCGGGGTCTCTCTTTTCCCCCTTTCCTTTACTTCTTAATCCATTATTATCCAGCTTTTCCCCCCTATTGAATTCTTTTTACTCCTTCCTCTGTCCCTTTTCAACATGGAGTTTGTTTTTATTGGACTTTTTCTTACTTCTAAATACTCATTATAGAAAAAAATCAGATATTATACACAAGGCTTGTCATTCTTATGTTTGTCTACATAGCATACATTTACCTACATATCAAGAGTGGAACTATCTAGTGAGAGATTGCTGTATACCAAGTTCATCACACTGATGATCAGAATACCAGTTTTTAAATTTACCCAGTGAGCAATGGATTGTCATGTGGTCTGAAATGCTCTATGACTAACACATCCTTTGACTGGAGATAGATCTTCAAGGAAAACAAAATCGGAAGTTTGCTTAATAAGAATGAAATCAAAGCAAGAATGTTGGGTGGCAGCAGGCTAAGGCAGGCTTATGTATGCATTTTTTAAATTAAGGTTAGATGTCAGCTTAGGGTTAGGCAGAGGGATGGAAATTGTGATTCTGAGAAACTCACCAAGCACATGAGTGCCATCTAGAAGTGCCTCTGTGTGACAGCCAGCTTGCCTTGTTAAATACGCCTGCCCTACTGTTCATGGTGCACCATTCTATCAGAACCTTCGGGGAGGGTAACTTGCTTCTTCACTCACTCCTTCTTCCTGGTCATCCATCTATGATTCCTGCTTTTTTCATCCTCCTCCTACGTCTAATTGTCATTTCTCTGTCTTCTTTCCATGCTGACTCAGTTCTTGCATCTCTGGTGTAACATGTTTATACAAATTCTGTCCTGGACCTTGAGGTAGTCATTAATGTGGCTCCTTGTGTCAGCACTCCTCTCTTTCCAGGTGCGGGGTTGGATGCCATGTCCTGCTTTCCCTGTGCTTGTGGTTGGGCAGGGCTAAGTGATGAGTCCTGGCCCTTGGATTACGAGCAGGAGCAATGTCTGTCCCTTCTGGGCTAGCACGTTTTAATTGCCGGCATGAGACCCTTCTTTCCTCCGGCTGCAGAGCTCAGCAATGTTCTAGGCAGGTGGTTGCTCAGTAGTCAAAATGCCAGAGTGAGATGACACTAAACAGAATTCCTAGTCAACTCTGGACAGAAATTGGCTGCGAAAGAAACCTTTGATGTATTAAGTCACTGCAATTTGGGGGTTGTTTGTTCTGCAGCATAATCTAGCTCTACCCTGACTGAAACAGTCTTCTATTTTTTTTCCAAACTCTTTACCTTATCCCCTGATGAGTTTATCCAAGATTATGGCTTTAACTTTATCTTCTAATTCAGCAATTTTCAAACTTTTTTAAAATCTCATGGCACACATAAACTAATTACTACAATTCTGCAGCACACTAAAAATATATATTTTTTGCTGATCTGACAAAAAAATAGGTATAATTTTGATTCATTCACATCGGATGGCTATTGTTGTGTTGGCTGTTGTCATTTTTTTATTAGACAATCTAAGGAGAAAGAGGTCAGTGCCCCTGACTAAATAGTCAGGTATTGCATGTTTTAAAAACTCTTGTGGCACACCTGTTGAAAATTGCTGCTCTAATCAAAGGAATTCCAAATCCACTGAAGTAAACTTAATTGGTCCCTTGAGCACAGGTCTCACTTTTCTAGTTTCTTGTGACACTTTCAGTGCTCACAAGAACCTCAACTGAATATTCTGTAGGTATTTCAAATTCACCATGCCCCAAACAAACTTGTCATCTTCTTTCCCTCAATTGCAGATTGTTCCTTCTCCTCTCTTGCAAATTTCAGTTACTAACACTATCTTTCCTGGTTCACTCAGCATTTGAACCTTGGAAATGTGTGAATTTCCTTCTCATGAGTTAAGTGGGGCCAGCCTTACCCGTGGAAGACTTAAATGGCAGAGAGACCAAGGTCAAACATAAAACCCAGGAACCAGAGACACAAAAGAGTTGTGTCCATTCAAGCTCCTAGAAATTGTTTCTCTTAAACTCTTCCAAGTATATAAATGAGGTTCTCACTTTCATTTTCAGACCATGGGGATTGGCTTTCTCTTCCACTGGTTTGCTGAAAGCAAAAGTGATCGTCTTCTCCATCAGCCACCAAAAAAGATGAGATTATTCTTTTTATTCTTTCTTTCCATTAAAAGAACACTGATAACAACAGAATTACAGTATGTGTCAAGCATATTGGCTGTTGCAGGCTCCATAAACTATGATGGATTTTCTAAGCATCACCTTCTTGTCTCCATTACATAGTCTGTGAGGAGCTGGCATCTGGCCCCTGAATGTAGCCAAGAAAGGGAAATCAAGGCCGATGTTCCTTAGGTGGTGAGGTCATAGCAAATCCATAGTCCTTGAGCCCGATGTTTCCACCCCAGCTTCAGTATCTGTGTCTGCAATTTTATGGCGAATGCAGATCTGGAAGGCTGCCACTCCAGATGTCACCATGCCACTTTTTTACTCATCGAAGCAAGCTCATGAACCAGTTGTTCCTTCAATCATCAGCAGAAAAGGAAAGGGTGATGAAATCAGTCTTTGGTTACATTGCAGAAGTCAGAAATACATTTGTATTGGCTGCTGCAGCTGCATTTTAGGTTACAATCACAAGAGGAGAACAGGGAATTGAGAGCACTATCCAAAGAATAGAGGGTCCAGGGAACACTCCACGCTGGTCTCTATGAAGCAGTTCCTCAGTATCTCTGTAGGTTGAGAACCCAGGGCTGGGAGGATACACCATACCAAGTACTTACACAGGCAAGCACCAGTCTTTTGTGGGAGCCCATGTATGAGGTCAAAGTTGTAGAACCAAGCATTTGGAGAGCAAATCAAGATCAAGCTGCTAGTGTTGCTGCTGAGAGGATGATGCCATTCTTATCCTGATTCTTTGTGACTAGTTTTCTCTCTCCTGTCTGCAGTTTTAAGCTTGAATGGCGATATTTTTGAGAACTAACATAAAGAAGGGAGTGGAGTTGGGTTGGACTTGCTGTTTATTATGTGATTTTTTTTCACTCAGTCTCCCCACATAATTGTGGTGACTCACTCCGTTTGTGGCTGTGTCTGGTGTTCCCAAGTCCAAAACACCTCTGTACAGCACGTCCACAGGGGACACCCCTGATGTTCCACTGGGGTGGGGACTGTGGCTGCCTGGCTACAGAGAGCTGGTGAAGGGACCAGGGAGGTTGCTCACTGCCTCATAGACTTGCCATCGTTGTCCTGTTTTGAAACCCACTCAGCATTTCTGCCTTGAGAGGCACCCGGCGTCAATTCCTGAGACTTTCTGGGGATTCTGAGGCCTGAACTGCTTTGCTTTTGGTTGATTCCTTCTCTCATACCCCTTTTCCTTTCTCTCCAGAACATGTGGCTGTCATCTCCTTTTCTCTTTGTTTTTGTAGGTTCATGTTTTATTTTTCTTTTAATGTTTACTGTCATTCTAGAGGGCTTAAGAAAGGAAAGGCAAATTTGTATATATAGTCTTTTGTGTTTACTGGAGGTCCACTTATTCTTCCAGTTTTTATTATGTTTCTCAGAGCACTGCTGAATGTGTCTTGAACCCAGTAGGTACTCAATACAAACCAAAGCAGTTATAATATGATAAAGTGGCTTCCCTGACCCAAGGGGGAAAAATGGCAGGGATTAAAATTACCCTGCATGAAGATTTCTGAAATGATAATGCAGATAATGCAATATTTATCCAAATTCCTTGTCCTGCATGCATTCAAAATCGAGCGAGCACCACCCTCAGATTTCAGAGCTGGCACAGGACAAAATGATTAGAAATCTTAGAGCCTCGCCTGAGGAATTTGCATCTCTTCGCATGACACATGGTAGTTCAATCACTAGTGTAAGCTGACCTTTTGCTATAGGCTGGAGTGACAGAGAAGAGTGACTGTCTTTTTATAGTGAGAAAACAGCTGTGCCATCATTGCCTTTGCCAGGAGAGAGGAAAAATTGTCAGGGGTTCTGTTTGCCGTTGGCAGGAACAGTGAGATGCCGGGGTAACACAAATTATTCCAGAGCTACAGACTCTTCTGTCAGTTTCCAAGGACTGGCTTAGCTTTAGCCACAAAGACCGCAATGGAGGGTCTGAACTCCTCTTTTGACCAGCCAGAGCACAGCCTTTACACAGAATATTTCACGATGCCAACAGATGGTTTCCAGAGAGGAACTGGGAATTATGTTGAGCTCTGGTTGCCGATGGTTCTTTTTCATGCCTAGCTACCCAGACAAAGGGAGTGAGCCAGGAGCCAGGTCTGTGAGTGCACACCACGGTGGAATTGGTGCATGGGAATGTACAGAGCTGTGCCCGATTGAAGTACTCCCACAGCCCTGGGGGCATTTCTCTGTGCCTCCCCTCTTGTATTCTGGCAGCTCTCTCTTCCCTACCCCACCATCCCTGTCCTCAGGTCCTCAAATCCGTTTGTACTATAGTTTGGAAGGAGCCCAACTCACACAGATTAGCAGCGCTGTCATTGGTGTCTTACTTACCTCCACCTCTTTTCTCTCTGCACTTGATCATTCTGATAATGACAGCTTATTTTCTCTCCCTTTACCATCAGAAAACAAAAAGAAACTTCTAAGAAGAGTTGTGCAGTTGTATTTGAGTTTTCTGATATCCTGCTATGGGAAATAAAATTCATATTTTTAAATGTTTTCCCATGTTCGTTCCCCTCTTCCTCTCTCCTCACTCAAACAGTCAACACTGATGGGAAACATTCGTGTTGAGAATTGTTTTTTCCCTCAGAAGGTTGTTGTGACTACAGTGGCAACATCCTTGAGAGTTGACATGTCAAAATGTTGATGTTCTCATTTAAGACCTTCATCCTTGTCGTCATAATTGGTGCCTCCATTAGCTAGACTGTGTTTATTTATGTGCATTTTTAAGTGATAGTTCTTGGGATAATATTCACAAGGGTTTGGGGCTCCTGGAATAAAAAGTGTTATGTAAACTGAAATGCTTACCCCCTGGCAAAAGGTAATCTCCACTGCACACACCACCTGGTTCTAACAGCTCATATTTGCACAATGTTTGTAGTTCAGGAAGAATTTCCTTGTACATTGTTTCATGTAATCCCCCTGATAACACTGTGAAAAACACATCAGGGATGCTCTGGCTCCAGGAATCATCCCACCCTGCCTTGCCGCCAGGCGTGTGCGCGTCTGTACCTGGTGTGCTGCTAACTTTTCACAGCTGTTACTGTGCAGCTCTGTAGAAGCTAGTCCCAGGTGGTTCAGTCTCAGAGAAGAGTCAGATTTATAGAGGCACAAATAAGCACATAATAATTAGAGGAATTCTTTTATTTTCTTGTGTTTCCCAGGGAGGAAAACTGGGCAGATTATTAATTACAGGAACTCTTTGGCAGGCTGGGGGAGAGGGGAAATCTATGGATACTGCAAAATTAATAAAATTGTTTCCGTCACAACTATAAACATTTTAGGTAAGGATACATATAATTAGAGCAATAGCTATAAGACCAACTGGGTATATCATGTGATATACCATAGATTAGAATACGATTTCTTGTGAGTGGTAGTAATGCATTGGTAAGCCAGTGGGGAAGAATAAAAGAGATGGTTGTTTACTGGGACATACATAACCTTTGAACTGAGATTTGATAAGAAGCATTTCAAGGCAGTAAACGGTTTCTCTAGAAGAGCACCCTTCTGGAAGAGAAGACCAAACAATACTGTAAGAATTGTGGGTGTGATTTGATTTCTTCAGAGGTCTTGCCTAGAAGTCTAGTTCTTGAAGGAATGCCTTAAATGCAGAACTGTTAATAAACCCAGCTGTAGATGGCCACATAGCACTGTGGAATAAAACATGGGTCTTTGAGAGGAGCACAGGCCTTGGACAAAGTAGAACCGAGCTTGACTCCCAGATCCCCCAAGTACCAGTTGTACAACCTTGAGCAAACCTTGATCTTTGTGAGCCTCAGTTTTTCTGTGTCAACATCTGTGAATTTAAGAGGCCTCCTTTACAAAACAGCCATGAGGATAAAGTGGGATAAAACGTGCAGAGATGGTGGCCATCCTTACTGTGGCTTGGTGTTACTCTTCTCCACGGAACGTAGGGTTAAGACTCAGCTCAGATCCTTTTTCTGTTCCCCTGAAGGCTTTCAGAAAGGCTTTAATTTGGCTGCAGTTAGTATTTATTCATTACAACCTTGCTTTCCACTCACATCCAGTTTGATAAATTGGCTCAATTGGACGAGTTTTAGAAAGGACTGTTTATAAAGCACTGTTTTGGCCGATTAGATGACAGCTGATAACATGGTCCAGAATCTGTCTTATGTGAAGGATTGCAAATAGGAATCAACTTTTCATTTCTCATGCAACAAAGGGAAAAGGATTGTGGCTTTATCTATTACACATTGTAAATCACTTAGATATCTCTCACCTAAGAGTTCTGGGGTCATATTTAAGGAGCATGGGGGCCATGAATGCACCCCCCAGGATCTGAAGTGGGAATCACACTTGCTTTGCATTTCTTTTTATTTCAGTTACACTCACCACAGGATCCCTGGTGAGAAGGGACCGATTTCTAGAGGTGTTCAACTGGCCATCCTCCTGCACATAAGGCATCTCCCATAAATAGACTCAAAAAAGGAATTACAGCAGACCTGAGAGTGAGCTGGTATGTTGGTGAAAAACTTCTTGTTGGAAAACAGAACTCTGAACATAACAGCTCAGGCAAAATAGAAAATTTATTGGCTCACATGACTTGGGAATTCAGGGATGCCACTGGATATCAACCCCATGGGAAAAGAGGTATTCTGATTACTCTGGCAGGAAAGTCCTAGGGAAGGTTCTGCTTAGATGTGCATTGTTGGACTGACAAAGGAAAATTGCACGATTGCATGTCAGGTTCTATTATTTACTACAAACATCACTTGGTCACTTAATATTACTTCTGTTTTGTTTTCTGCCTTTCTCTTCCTTTCTCTCTTTTGTGATCTGGGTGTTTATCCTTAAATATAGTATATGTTTTCTATTCCTATTTCACTTATCATGACTTGGCTTCTATCACATGCCTATCTTTGAACCATTCATCATGACCAGAGAGATGAGCATATTGATTGGTCAGCCTGGGCCACATGACCACTTTTGCATTGGGAGGAGGAAGGCATCATTGTTCACAGATCCATCAGGACCACATGAACTGGGAGGATGCAAGGTAGACAGACAACACATGTCTACTGCACCCATCACTGTGTTGTACCTTATCTGTTGAGAAATGTAATTGTGAGTAAGCGGATTGCCTCTGGCTCCAGTTCAATCCTTTTCCTTTTCTGCCAGATGGTCAGTCTTTTCATGATTCTCCCTCGGTAAAAGGCAACGATTAAACCCTTAAAGGTTCCTGAGAAGTTACATTATTTCATAGCCTTTACAAATTTAACAATGAGAAAAACAATCCCCATTTCCATTAAGTTTTCCCAGGCAGAATATATAAGTCTTTTGCCATCTTCATAAATCTGATAGACAGTATTGTCTTTATTTTTCTTGTCTTTTTCTAGTTCAGGATTCCAAATGAAGCTGATGTAGCATGGGGTATTGGTCTGTAGCATGGGGTATTGGTCTGGGGTATAAGGTATTGGTCTGTAGCATAGGGTATTGGTCTGTAGTATAGGGTATTGGTCTGGGGCATAAGGTATTGGTCTGTAGTATAGGGTATTGGTCTGTGGCATAGGGTATTGGTCTGTGGCATAGGGTATTGGTCTGTGGCATAAGGTATTGGTCTGTAGCATAGGGTATTGGTCTGTGGCATAGGGTATTGGTCTGTGGCATAGGGTATTGGTCTGTGGCATAGGGTATTGGTCTGTAGTATAGGGTATTGGTATATAGTATAGGGTATTGGTAAGAGAATATGAATTTCTGGGTCAACTGATTTGTGTTCAAATCCCACTTCAAACACCAGCAGTTGTTAGGGAAATGAAAATAAAATTGCTATTTTTTTCATTTATCATATTGGGAAGAATTTTAAGTATTGACATGATATATTCCTATTTTTTTTTTCCTGCCTTGCATCAATGTTTTCCATTCCTTTGCAACAATATCATATACGTTTTATATGAATCCACATCTACTCCTGGACTGCTCAGTTACAGGAGCCAATAGAATACATTCCCTTTTATTATTTATTTATTTATTTATTTTGTTAATCCTCATGTGAGGATACCTTTCCATTATTTTTTTTTTTTAGGTAGAGTAGAAGGGAGGGAGGGAGAGAGAGAGAAATATCGTTGTGAGAGAAATACATCAATTGGTTGCCTCCCACCCGACCCCGACCAGGGCCAGGGATGAAACCTGCAACCCAGGTACGTGCCCTTGACTGGGAATCGAACCCAAGACCCTTTGGTCTGTGGGATGATGCTCTAACTACTGAGCCAAACTGGCCAGGGCTCCCTTTTTTAAAAAAATCCTCACTTGAGGATTTTCAAATTGATTTTAGAGAGAGAGGAATGGGGAGAGATATAGAGAGAGAAACATTGATCAATTGCCTCTCCTATGCGCCCTGACCAGGGATCGAACCTACAACCTAGGCATGTGCCCTGACCGGGAATCTAACCTACAATTTTTGGTGTATGGGATGATGCTCTAACCAACTGAGTGACCTGGCCAGGGCAATTGATTTCATTTTTAGTTTAAACCACTTTGGGTCAGTTATCTATTACTTGAAACCAAATTGCAACTCACATAATTGATAAATTCCCTTTCTTGTGAAGGGTGTGAGGAAGGTATCAGCCAGACACCTGGCAGCAGGTTAACTGTATCAGACCCTTCCTGCAACACCAGTTGCAGCAGTAGGAACTATAGCTTTTCCCAGGAAGCCTCTGTATTAAGTCTTTCGTAGAGACAGTGGAAGGCACCCACACTGAAGGCTGTTGATGAATGGGACTGAAGATGGGGCAAGAGTGGATCTGAGCAGCACAAGAGATGTACTGTGTCAGATGCTTTGTGTGCGTCGCTTCACATCCTCACACCTTCTCAGCCCACATTCTACCCCAGCCGCTGTCGTGGTAGCTGGCTTTATGCAGGCATATTCTGACAGTGCCTCACTTCATCTGCATCTCATCTTTCTGCCCTGGGACCTCTAATGCTGTGCTGTGCGATGGCTGAGGAAACCCACTCAGGCACACGCCACCCGAAAGGGCAGGGGAGTTAAAGCCCAGTGGGGCATCCCTTTTCTAATGGGGATGAGAGCTGGCGCATAAATGAGGCATATTCTATATGGCTCCTTGGAAGGTCTTAGTGGGTCAAGCCCTAGTAACCAGCAGTGACCAACTTGATATTGTACTCTTGTATTGCTGTTCCCTTGTCCCCTCACTTTCCTGGATCATTTCCTAAATGAACTCCTTGCACCCAAGCCCTTGTCTCAGGCTCTTTTTTTTTTTTTTTTTGTAATAACAGTCCATTTTAATTTTAGCACCTGAAGCTATACAAGAGTACACTTTATAAACCCCCCAGGACTGTTGTAGATGTTCAATAAAGTGACAACTGTGCAATACCACTTAGTATCTCAAAATCAGGGACATATTTTTGCATTGTATAAACACAATCCACAGAATTAAAAGCAAAATCAGAAGCCATTCGCAGTTATACTAATTGTCAATTTAAAGTTTTACACGTACTACTCGATATACAGTCAATACCTAGTAGGGATGTTAAAAGTGATCGCAGATCCTCATCCTGTGTACTCTATTGAGAAGGTTTCTTGAGTAGCTACGTGACTGGCCAAATGGTACAACCAGGACCAGAACAGCAAGGAAAGTTCTACCATACGTTCTGTAGATTTCACTTTTATTTTCTTTGTTGTTAAAAAATAAACAGTGACAAACAACAAGGACTGGTGGGGGTGTGGAAAAAAGGGAGCCCTCATGCACTGTTGGTGGGAATGCAGCTGGTGCAGCCACTGTGAAAAGCAGTATGGAGTTACCTCAAAAAATTAAAAATGGAACTGCCTTATGACCCAACGATTCCACTTCTGGGAATATATCCGAAGAAACCCAAAACACCAATTGGAAAGAATGTATGCACCCATATGTTCATAGCAGCATTATTTACAATAGCCAAGATTTGGAAGCAGCCCAAGTGCCCAACAGTAGATGAGTGGATAAAAAGGCTGTGGTACATTTACACTGAAATACTACTCGGCTGTAAAAAAGATGGAAATCTCACCCTTTGCAACAGCATGGGTGGACCTGGAGAGTATTTTGCTAATTGAAATAAGCCAGTCAGGGAAAGACAAGGACCATATGATTTCACTCATACGTGAAATCCAATGAAGAAAATAAACTAACAAATAAAATAGAAACAGACTCATAGATAGAGAACAGACTGACAGCTGTCAGAGGGGATGGGGGGGTGTGGGGATGGGTAAAAAAAGGTGTAGGGATTAAGCAAATAAAACCAAACAACAGCCCGGCTGGTGTGGCGCAGTGGTTGGGTGTTGACCCATGCACAAAGAGGTCACCAGTTTGATTCCCGGTCAGAGCACATGTCCACATTGTGAGCCAAATCCCCAGTGAGAGGTATGCAGGAGGCAGCCAGTCGATGTTCTCTCTCATCGATGTTTCTATCTCTCTCCCTCTCTCCTTCTCCCTTCCTCTTTCTCTAAAATCAATAAAGAAAACAAAAACAAACAAAAAACTCATAGATGCAGATAATAGTGTGGTGATTACCAGAGGGAAAGGGAGGTAGGGGGAGGTAGAAGAGGGTATAGGGGGAATAAATGGTGATGGAAGGAGATGACTCAGAGTGGTGGACACAATACAATATACAGATGATGTACTATAAAATTGTATACCTGAAACCTATATAGTTTTATTAACCAATGTCACCCCAATAAATTAAATTAAAAAGTTTTAATAAAGAACAGTGAGAATTAAATACTTATCTTTACATATACACAAGGTATGCTGCAAAAGCATAGTTGCTTATACACGTACAAAAATGCATGTTTACTAGTTTGATAAGAAAATAATGCATAAAAGTATAGAGCAGTAACATTAATCATCTCTGACTTTGGAAAGATCAGTTCCATGTTTTATATTATAAACCAAAACAGTTTGCCCTGGCCGGTTTGGCTCAGCGGTTAGAGTGTCGGCCCATGGACCAGAGAGTCCCGGGTTCAGTTTCCACTAAGGGCACGTACCTCAGTTGCCGTTTGTCCCCGGCCCCGGTTGGGGTCGTGTGGGTGGTAACCAGTTGATGTGTCTCTCTCACATCAATGTTTCTCTCTCTCTCTTCCTCCCTCTCTCCCTCTCGCTCTATCTGAAGATAAAAATGCAAAAAAAAAAAAAAAAAAAAAGTCCTCGGGTGAGGATAAAAAAAGCAAACAAACAAACAAAAAAACAGTTTTAGTTTTTTTGAATCCCTTATCCAGAAATACTTAAAAAGGAAGACAGACATACATTCTTTATTTTTACTCTCAACATGGCTGTGAAAAGAGTTAAATTAGAAAACCAAGAACATTAAAATGCCTAAGTCCAGAATGAGTCCAAATATTTGGCCACATAGAATATTATCATCTTTAAGAGTAGAAGTAATAATAAAGGCTTTTAAAGCAGTTTTTAATTTATAAACACAATAGGCATCATTTTGGCCCCTGGAAAACAAAAGCTGTAGCATCAGTAAAGGTCTGAGATGTCTCACTTTTGAGGATTCAATTCAGTGTACGTAAGGTAACTAAAGGTGACAGTAACGTTTTAGAGATAAGGAAAAATTCACCTTAAAAAACAACAACAAGAATTCCCTATGTTTCTATTTACAGTAACAGTAGGCAATATGATTCCAGAAGCTAAAAGTGATTTCAAAACTTATGACTTCAACTTGGCTAACAACTTAGGTTCCAATCTGATTCATCCCCATTAAAATGTAAGCCCTTAAAAAAAGAATGTCTGTATACAGATACATATTTTAAAATAATCAGATAATCTTTGAAGAGGCCTTAGTGTTTCCTTTAAATCTGTCTTGAAATGACCAAAGGATTAGCTTCACAGAAAGGCTCAGCCAGCTTCTCGGTCTAAGGCTACCCCGGTGATCGTTTGTCTAAGGCTAGAAAGGTACCATCTTGATGTAAACAGTAAGGAGAGAAGAAGATAAAGGCTTTTCCTGGCAGTTGGTAGCCGAAACTCAAGAGATTCTTAGAAAATGACACAATGGCAGCCTTTCTTGTTATTTTATTTCTGCATTGGTTCTGATAAGGAGACATTCCTGTTCTTGAAATTTCCTTATAACCTGAACAAGTTGATACAAAGCTTGATCTGCATTCATCCTAATCTTTGCTGACACCCCCATGTAAGTCACCTTCAGGTGTGTACTAACTGCTGTTCTTCCTGTGTTACCTGTCTTTGATGATCCCAGCCTGTTTTGTTACCAATTACAATCACTGGAAACTCATCACGATCTTTTTTTCTGAGAATCCGTCTTTGAAACACAGATTTCTTCAAAACTCCTCTGTGACTGAGAAGACGGACAGGAGGCCCTGGAAGTTCTCATCTACTGTTCTCTCATAGCTCCACACTATTCTTGTCCTGCAGTTCTGGAGTACCTAGCCTGGCTGCTCTGCCGTCCATCATGCACTGCTTTGTGTAGGGATTCTCCATGGTTGGATCATAATCGTCACAAAACAGAACTGGATGACCTGGATGGTGAGCACCGACTTGCCCCCACCACTCCCGCCGACACCACAATCTGGTATTTCTGTCCTGAGGGGGCACGGCCATGGGGATGCAGCAGAGCTCACCCTGCCACGCTAAGCAGCCACCCACCCTAGGCCTGGCTCCAGGGATGTGTGCGGCTGGCTGGCTGGCTGCAGGTGAGTAGCCAGATGGGGTCCCCAGGGCCTGGAGTTGCCGGGAAGGTGGGTGTGTGCTGCAGTGTGGCACCCAGCAGGCCAAGTCCTTCCCAAGGTGAGAGAAGCAGGGTGACCGCAGGGGCCAGGGGCTAGTCCACAGGTTTCTGCAGCGCCTCACAGGCTCTGTTTTTGAAGGAGAATCCAGAATCACCACAATTCTAATGAGATTCCCAAATTTAACCCAGGTTTCCTTAATTCTTACCTGCATAAGTAGATACAGTGGAGCGCAGTGGCTTTTGTCCCAAAACTGTATGAGTTGACAAACACCAATCTCAAGTTCTGTCTCTCTGGCTTACACAGTCACTGTCCACCAACTGAAAAGCCCCTCAGCGGTCATGCCTCAGGACTGTCACCGATGCCAGGGCCTGGGGTGACAACTGTGATGTCTGTGCTCTCCAAGGGATACCCAAGACGCCAACCTGACTCTGCACTCCCTTGAATCTTCTCTGTGTTGGATCCACACAGCAATGAAGAGAAGATCCCTCTCCCCATTTGGATCACATTAGTTCCCCAGATCCAATGCGCTGGGAGCAATGTCTTCACGTTTCCTTTCGATTCTGCCTGCGGCCCAGAGAGGGGACCGAGTTCATGGCCAGGGAGTGACATACAAGGCTGTCATTTCATCTCCATCTCTCAGACACTTTTCATACCTTCTCCACTGGCTTCCTTCCGAATAGCCCTGTAATTCAGAAAGCCCCTTCCTTGTAGTTATTCAGTTATGGCCTGTCCCTTTGTCTGACTCAGCAGGAAGGTCTGCAACTCAGCAGTGGATATATCTTAGATTTAAATGGAGTCCTGCCATTTTTTCCTCCACAATATTATCCTGAGAAAGTGAGCTTCGAAACTAAAACACCAACCTTTAAATAGAATGGAACGTCAACAAAATCCTTCTTGTTATATACTGTGATTCCAAACGTGACTTATGGTTTTCCAGGACTCACCAGCCTCTGGTTTACCAAATAAGGTCATATTTCCTTTTATGATCTAAAGTAAAGTGACCCTAAGTTCCCATCCTTTGAAGACCCTTCCTCTGCTGGGTTTTCCTCCCCAGTGAATTCTGAGAGTCAAGAGAACACTCACTTGCTCTATATCTGTTCTGCTGGTCGCACTTGTCAGCCATTCCTCCTAAAGTGACCTGCTTCTCCAGCATCCCTTGCTCTCCACATAGATTTGCAAGTGCAGAAGAGGCCTGTGAACTGGACTCAATCAATTTGGTAATCACAGCCCATAAGGTTGTTTTTTAAGCTAATATTAGTCACCACAAGGAAGTTTGAGGTAGGTGGGAATTTGACACTCCCACATAACCTCACTCCCATGCTATGATGAAAGCCAGTCTCAGACCAGATTCTGCCACAGCAGACGTGTGCTAAACACACGTTCACTGGCAGGCAGGCACAAAACAGCTCATGCTGTGTGTTCTGGAAGCTTGAGGAAGTCAAGCCTCTGTCTGGCCTTTTGGATGGTCCAATGATCGTCTGTTCACTGGAGACAAAAGTCAAGACTACAGAGGCAGGATCCTGTCACCCTTTCAGTCGCTGTCAGACAAGGATATTCCACATCAATGGCCACACGCTGGCGGTGCTCGTAGAACCTTTTAGCAACAATCAGGTCACCCTAGGGCTGACTGTTGAGCTCTGGATTCTGACACCCTAATTGTACAAGGGTAGAGATATCTTAGCCAGTCCACATATTAAAAATACTTTTTAAAGTATTCTTTGAAACATCTTCATTATAAGTGTTCTTGTTTAAAAAAAAACTTTTAAAAATGGAAATATATTTGACAAAGAATACTTTTAATTTCACTAATAAGAGCCCATTTCGGACATTTTTTGCTGATCAACAGGGCATCACTTTCCACCATTAAAACCCATATTTGACATTCCGAGTGCCAATTAGCAAAGCTTTGACTGTTGGCTGAGCTACAGACAGCAGAAGCAGCGTTGGATGGACTTCAGATGAGAATGCCCACTGACCACCCAGGTACGCCCAGAGTTAAAGCGGAAACTAAATGGCACATCTATATCTCACAGTCTAATTTGAAAGTTTTAAAGTCAACTACTGTCATCATTATAGGTCCCTGAACTTCAAAGTCAAAAGCCCCAAATCTCTTGGATGCCAGATAAAGTAATCACAATAGTGAATGTTTTTCAAACGGCAAATTATGACCCATTAACAGGTCATTATATGAATTCAATGAGACATTACCAACGTTAAAACAATGGCATGGAATATATAGAAATATCGGCATTACGTGTAACAGGATAAATATTGCTTCATGAAACTTGTTTATATTGGATACTTCTGGCATGGGTTTACTAGAATACTATGTAAAATATAAAATATTCTCTAAGATGTCTTTTAAAAAAATGTGTATCAAGAAAGTTGTGAATGAACTCAAATAGTTGAAAATACATTTCAAAAAGTTGGTGATATTCACTCTTTAAATACCACTTAAATACCAGTGGTCCTACTGTAGATTCCCATTTAGGCATGTGCTTCTGGACATGGTTCTGGTGAAGATACCCTGCTTACATCATTGGGCAGGATACCTGGCATCTTAATCTGCAACATCATTCAGATTTATGGTGACTTCACTGCAGTCACCAAGGACAATGAGTGAGCACTTGCTTTACACAAGGTGGGGCCAAAGTGGGTTTACAGCTGTGAGTACATGAAACAGAGTTTATTCTTGCATTATTATTTATTAAGGATTGTATTATTTTTCATAAGAATAACTGTAAACCTACTTTTGCCCCGCCCTATATTTATATAACTACAGGGCCAATCCTGGTAATTTTCCAAGAAAAACAACAACAACAAAGGAATTTATCTGTTCCAAAAATTCTGAGAGCTCTCTCAACCTCCCAAAACTAAAAACAGCCATCAACCTCCAATTGGCAGTTCCAGAAAAAAAGAAAGAAAAGAAAAAAGAAGTTCTGTCTTTATTAGGTACCAGTATCATATCTGCTCACAAATAGTCTGTATTCTGAACACACCCTAAACCAGATGTTTTCTTATATATCAAATAAATTGAAAAGAATGGTTGAAGCTTTTCTGACTATTGCATTGCCTCCATCTCTGCTTGCAAACAGTGCCTTGTGTAGAGGGGAACATCTGTCATAGGCAACCGAGTTCTGTCGAGTGCTTTTAAGAACTCTCTTATTGAAAGGTAGCACTACCCAGGAGCGATTATTAACTTCAGAGAGCACTTTTATTAGCTGAGTCATCAATGCACCGAGATCCTGCATAAGAATCGACAATGGAGTTTGCAGGGATGAATAGTCCACACGATTCTTTGAACTTAAACTCAGTGTTTGCTTAGTAACATGATTTTTAAAAATTTACAGTATTGGCTGCTAATATTAAAATATAAATATATGTATCGATACGTATGTGCATTAAAAATAAAGAATATTATATGCAAAAAGTGATGAGTAGAAAGCCGGTTTGTTCTCCCAGTGGGACATTTCAATGGAAGGATACAGAGTTGGCTTACCTGAGGGGAAAACGTGCTTAATAATGAATGGAAATGGCTGAGAGAAGGAGCTCACCAAGGATGGCATGTGGATCATCCCCAGAAATGGGAGGGAAGGGAATTTGTGATGTCTGGGGCAGAAGTCTCAGGTAAAATGATCTGGAGGCCTGCACTGGGGTGTATACAAAGGCACTCATCTGAGAGAAGCAGAAATAATGCAGTTTGTGATGAGGGAGCCTGTGAACTAGTGACACAGGAAGTGACTCAGAGGGCAGTGGGGATGAGTCATATCAAGTTGTGGTTCGGGAACCAAGGAGAGAGCTTGAAAACACCGAGGAAGCCCGTCATGCGCAGGGCAGCCAGCGGACAATGGGCGTTCCATTTAGTGCATCAGCACAGCGTGAGATGTAACCTGCTGAAAAAGCCCAGTCTCCTGTTCCAGCAACCAGAATGGTCCAATTTTCCCAAAAGACCTCACAACTGACACTTTTTTTTTTTTCAGAATCAGAAAATTGTGAGAAATGTCTGTCTTTTATAATTTGCATTTTTTGGTGTGTGCCCTCAAAAAATGAAAGGGAAATTCCAAAATTAATCACATTTTAGTTTCTTCAACATACAGTGTGTAGCAAATAACGGAACATATTGCTAACCTGTTAAGTTTGTCCTCAGACGCTGCGGTCCATCCCTGTTGTGTTGGATGCTGAGTGTGGGTGAGTAGGGCAGGGCAACAGCGTCAGAACTGCAGGAGTGCAAAAGGCATGATGATAAGAGGTCAGGGGCAGCCTTGGGCATCACACCATCTGCCGTAACATCCCAGCTCTGCAGTTTTTACCTGGACCTTACTTTCCATCTATTAGAAATATAGGGCAAGCTCATCTGGAGTTTAATTATTTACATTTGTTGACCTGTGTAGGCCCCAAATCCCTATATGATTTCTCATATCTCTGCTAGTTCTATCTAAGATGCATGGGGATTAAAAATATAGGTTCAGGACCTGGGCTCAAATCCTGACTCTGCCACTTATATGCCATGAGACCTTGGGGCAGTTAAGCCACCTCTCTGTGCCTCAGTTTCCTCAATTGTGAAATAGGGATAATGACATTACCTACATCATAGAGTTTTATGAGTATAAAATTACTTATAAGAACATGCTAAATCCTCATTCACTATTATTACGCTTAATAGAGGCAGTATAGCACAAGGGTTCAAGTAAGGAGTCAGAGCCAGACTGCTTGAATCTAAATCCTGGCTGTGTGACCTTAGGCAACTCCCTTACCTTCTCTGTTACCTCAGTTCTCTCATTTGTTAAACAGGGATAGTAAGAGTACCTACTTCATAGGAACTGAGCAAGAATTAAATGAGTTAATATGTTTAAGGTTCCTAGAATAGTGCCTGGCATATAATACATGTTTGCCACTATTATGATGGTGCTTACTTTGCGTGTTTTTAAAAATTTATCTTTATTGTTGAAAGTATTACAGATGTCCCTCCTTTTTCCCCCCATTGACACCCTCCTCCCCGCCCCCGCTTCACCGCACTGTTGTCTGTGTCCATTGGTTATGCATATATGCATGCAAGTTCTTTGGTTTATTTCTTCCTGCCCCTTACTCCCCTTCCCTCTGAGGTTTGTCAGTCTACTTCCTACTTCCATATCTCTGGATCTATTTTGTTCTTCAGCTTATTTTGTTCATTAGATTACACCAATAAGTAAGATCATGTGATACTTGTCTTTCTCTGACTGACTTATTTTGTTTAGCATAATGTTCTCCAGATCCCTCCATGCTGTATCAAAGGGTAAGATATCTTTCTTTTTCACAGCTGCATAGTATTCCATTGTGTGAATATACCACAGCTTTTTTTTTTTTCTTTATTGATTTTAGAGAGAGTGGAAGGGAGAGGGAGAGAAAGATAGAAACATCGATGAGAGAAAACATCAACTGGCCGCCTCCTGCATGCCCCCCACTGGGGATTGGGTCCACAACCTGGGCATATGCCCTGACCGGGAATCAAACTGGCAACCTCTTGGTACATGGGTCGACACTCAACCACTGAGCCACACTGGCCGGGCTGTACAACAGCTTTTGACCCAGTGATCCCACTTCTAGGAATATATGCTAAGAAGCCTGAAACACCATCAGAAAGAATATATGCACCCCTATGTTCATAGCAGTACTATTTATAATAGCCAAGATCTGGAAACAACCCAAGTGTCCATCAGTAGATGAATGAATAAAAAAGCTATGGTATATTTACATGTGTTTGTTTGTTTTTTAAGTCAAGCACTGGGCCTTGCCCATACTAAGTACTCATTAAGAGGCTGTCGGACACATGAAGGAATGACTACATACAGTCTAATTTAGTGGCTTTCAGGATAGATATTGACCATCCATATTATTTCAGATTTGCCAAATACTCTTGGACTTGTCTGCATCACACACGATTTTAGATAAAGCATAGACACTGTCCTCAGCTCCCTCTCCCTTTTCTGCCCTGTGGTGCTTAGTGCTAAAAGGGAGAGTCTCTGGGCCTTGGAGCCATGACAGCCAGGAAGCATCTTTCCATTTCTGCATTGGGTACATTCGAGGGTCATCATAACATTCCCGAAGTTTGGAAATCCAAGGAAGATACACAAACTATAAACACAAGTCAGATTACCCTCCACTCCTTTCTGTGTGAATATTTCTGGTGGAGAGCAACCACCACTACATGTGAGTGTTCAGGTGGCGCTGCTGGGGAATGAGCAGGCCCCCGGGCTGGCAAGCTCCCCCATGAACCCAGAGACTCTCCCTCTGCTGCCTGGGTGGCAGAGGCAGTTTGCCCCTTCGTAAACATCAAGACACAAAATAATGGAATGTTTAGTCTGAGTAATACATTAAGGAAATCAATTAGGCCCACATGCAACTTTCTAAGATTTTAATTACAGTACTTAGGGCACCACACTAGAGCAGTTTGTCAGGAACATAATTTGTTAATGAATAACAACTGACACAGTGTATTAGTAGGGATTGTAATTAGCTCTTGCTAGCCATCTATTGGAACCCTGATCAAAAGCCAGTCAGCGAAAGCAGGCGAAATGAGCATAAATGATAACCTCAGCTGCTCTCTCTGGGCCGCCTCCTCGGTGCCCGTGCACCCAGAGGGGCCTGGCTAAGACCACGTGCACATTTCCACTCAAGTGTGGTGGGGAGCAGCATCGACCTCACCTAGAAGCTTGTTAGAAATGCAGACTCTTGGGCCCCACCCCAAACCTAACAAATCCAGATCTGCATTTTAAGACGCCCCGGTGACTTATGAGCATGTTAAAGTTTGAGAAGCATTGTAGGAATTGAAAGAGCCCAGGTTCAAAATCAGACGGATTTGACTGTAACTCCTGTCACTCTGAGCCTCGGTGTCCTTGTCTCTAAGTTAGATCGGCTCATACCTGTACTGCAGGGTCATAGTAAAGGCTAGCAATAGCATGTGCGTGCACCTAGCACAGAGCAGCTGAACAATGAATGAGCTTCGGAGACACTCAGCAAGGCTTCCTGAGGCCTGGGCCTGACTACAGACAGTGCCACATGTTTCTCTGACCTGGGTCATTTATGTGATGCCTTTTCTGAAAATCTGAGTATCTTCTGATCTCCAATCTACCCATTCCACAATGAGGTGGGACTAGGAGAAAAAAGATAAAACATTAGAAATAAGTTAAAAGAGTTAGTAGAGAACATATTTCAAAAGATAAAATAATGAAGATAGTGAAATTAGCCAAAGAATGTGCTAAAATTAGATTAAATTGTTTTTGTTTTATTTTTAAAGTGGCCAAATGACCAAGTAAGAAAACGTGGCTTGGTCATATCAAACACCTGAGAGAGTGCAGGGCGCCCAGATTGTTCTGTATCTTCCCGCTGGAGGGCAGATCCTGAGGAATGAGGTACCCACACGCAATCCTCCCGAGATGGGATTCTTACAAGAATCTTGAGACTGAGATCCATAGTTGAGGATCAAATTTTTAAGGAAATATCCTTGATACAATGTACACAATGGATATGTTCTTGATACAGTATGCAAACTTAAAAATATGTACATTGAAGCAATTTCCTCTAAGGAAAATTTCCCACTAAGCCTCCTCACCCAGCTGAAGATAGTGCTGGAAGGAGATCCCTTAAGTAAGCTGATTATTACACCATGTGCTCAAATGCAGGGGATTAACTGTTGCGTCATGGCTCATACAGAAAATGGTAATGTTCTTACAGCACATTGTAGGTAGACTGAAGGGGTTCTGGAGTTCTGTGTGACAGAGTGAAAAAAAAGTCATCATGTAAATACAAGGAGAATTAAAAATTGAAAAGGATATTAGATATTAGGTTTGCATAAAACACCCAAATAGACTGAATTTTTTTAATGAGAAAATGAGTTTGCTTCTGAAAATGTAACTTTAAAAAAAATCAAGCTTGATGCCTGAAATGGCTGTACTCAGTCCTAATCAAAGGTTTTAATAATGATCTCTTCAAATTTTGGACCTTCGCCACCAATGAGTAACTTTGCATGAGGAGGTCATTAAACCATATTTAAACCATTGCTTTACAATTGTACCAAAATTCAAACTACTTGAAGTTATGTTTAGGGACTATAGCAGCTCATCCTTTTAGTGACAAATTTAATGTTGAAATTTCTTGTGATAATGCCAGAATCATGCAAGTAGGGAACAGACTGATAGACCTCAGAAGCATGGTGGGTGGGTGGGAAGAGATAAATCAAATAACTTACATGCATATATGCACAACCAGTGGACACAGACATTAGTTTGGGGAAAGCAGGAGTGGAGTGGAAGCAGGGAGGAGGAGATCAATGGGGGGGAAAGGGGGGACATCTGTAATACTTTCAAAATTAAAAAAAAGATAATGCAGCCCAGCCGGTATGGCTCAGTGATTGAGTGTTGACCCATGCACCAAGAGGTCGCCAGTTCGATTCCTGGTCAGGGAACATGCCCAGGTTGTGGGCCACATCCCCAGTGGGGGGCATGTAGGAGGCGGCCAAACGATGTTCTCTCTCATCGATGTTTCTATCTCTCTCTCCCTCTCCCTTCCTCTCTCTCTAAAAATCAATAAAGAAAAAAATTAAAAAAAAAAAAAAAGATAATGCAGCCTGGCCGGTGTGGCTCAGTGGTTGAGTGTTGACCCATGCACCAGGAGGTCACTGGTTCGATTCCCAGTCTAGGCGCATGCCCAAGTTGTGGGCCAAATACCCAGTGGGGGCATGTAGGAGGCGGCCAATCAATATTCTCTCTCATTGATGTTTCTGTCTCTCTCTCCCTCTCCCTTCCTTTCTCTCTAAAATCAATAAAGAAAAATAAATTTTTTTAAAAAAATTATGCAAATGTTTTAAAAATCTAATTGAACTTTTTTATATGTAGTATTTTAAAATATTAATGTGACTCTAATGTGCAGACTGTCACATATCATGAGAGCAGTCACCATTGAAAGGACACATCAGTTACAAGCAGACAGAAATCCCAGTAGAGAAGGCCACCACCAGGAGCTCAACCTTCCTGCTCCCTCTTCTCTGAACACAGACAGGTGGCACCTTGGGCTATGCACCGTGCTCCTTGGCCACCGGCAACACAAACTCCTCCAGAAGACCCATGGGCCACTTGTCTGTGCTGGGCACTCTGGGCTCCATGTTTAGCTGCTAGCGTGGCTGTTCAGGTGGAAAGGCTATTCCTTGGCTCTGACCAGCACATTGAGGCTGAGCCAGTGCTCAGTGGCACTCGTTACACTCCTGCCTGCAGGGACTGTGGGATGTACAGAGAGATCTTGCTCATCTTGGGCCACCCTCGGCAGAGCCCCAGATAAGGCTGCTTATGGCCAGAAGTGACCAGTCCGGGATCTCCAGCAGCCCCAAAGGCTTGGGGGTTCTAAGGTCTTGTGGCACACCTGTAGCCCATTCTTGGCACGCAACTTGGCCAGTTGGGAAGCTTTGAATTACTCAGTGGCAGGAACCAAGCCATCCTCTTTCTCTTTCACTTCTTCTTTTTTTTTTAAATATTTTTATTGATTTTTTTTTTTTTTATCCTCACCCGAGGATATTTTTGCATTTATCTTCAGATAGAGCGGGAGGGAGAGAGGGAGGAAGAGAGAGAGAGAAACATCAATGTGAGAGAGACACACCGAGTGGTCACCACCCACATGACCCCAACCGGGGCCGGGGACAAACTGCAACTGAGGTACATGCCCCTAGTGGGAACCAAACCCAGGACTCTGGTCTGCGGGCCGATGCTCTAACCTCTGAGCAAAACCAACCAGGGCTCTCTTTCACTTCTTGAATCTGTGCCTGGTGAGTTCTCTTTACCCTTTCCTCTTTTACTTCCTGTTCCAAAGATTGGTTGAAAGACTGGGGTCGTTCTCTCCCCTGTCGGGAGACTTGGCCATCTCCAGTCAGCTTTCATTTCTCCCAGATCACAACCTGACGTTGTCTACCATTCTCATCCCACAGTAAGATGCTTAGAATACTGAGCACCAGATTTGGGATCAAATGTGGTCTTTTAGTTGCTTAATTTGCTCTGCTTTCTCTGGTCGTCGTGGGGTGCTGCTTCACATCGGTCTTTGCACTGCGATGGTAACATCCACCCCTGCGCCTGGGGAACCGAAGAGGCAGAGATTCAGTGAGTAGGAAGCAAGATGCTGCAGGCCTCATCTGCATTCTTTATTCTCTTACAAGGGCTTCGTATTGGAGCATCAAGCACGCACATAGCAGTTAATACATTCTGTCATTTCTTTCCTGTTTGGTCACTGAAAACTAAACAGGATGTTATCTGGGAGGTTTCAATGGATGCAACAACATACATTCTGTGGAGATTCTAGGCCATATGCAGAAGTTATAGAGAAGTTACGTTGAAAAGCACAGCTCGCCCTGGCCGGTTTGGCTCAGCGGTTAGAGCATCGGCCTGCAGACCAGAAGAGTCCTGGGTTCAGTTCCCGCTAAGGGCATGTACCTTGGTTGCGGTTTGTCCCCGGCCCTGGTTAGGGTCATGTGGGTGGCAACCACTCGTAGCGTCTCTCTCACGTCGATGTTTCTCTCTTCCTCCCTCCCTCCCTCTCGTTCTTTCTGAAGATAAATGCAAAAATGTCCTCGGGCGAGGTTAAAAAAAAAAAAAGAAAACACAGCTCACCAAACCCCCAGCCATATCAGGGGTATAATAAGGTTGAGAAAGCGGAGAGTTAGGGAAAATGTATGAGCATTTCTTTGGAGAGAGTGTGGCTGTGCTGTGATTCCTCCTTCCCTATCTAAGGAGGAAGGTTCAGAGAGCTTCCCCCTCACTTTGTCAAGTGAGAGGAGTTTCAGTGGGACCGAGAGCAGTTAGGGGAACACCCAGGCCTGTTGTCTGACACCACACCACTGCCCCACCCAGGAGGTCAGAGGATGAAACCTGGGACAGCAAAAAAAAAAAAAAAAAAAGATTGTTTCTGCTTGAGGATTGGCCTTCACTCCCACTAGAGTTATTAAGGTGGAAGCAGTGGTCTCGACAGAAGTTAAGCCAAAGCTGTATTTCTAGATTCCTAAAGGCAGAGGAGAGTTAGCAATACCAGACCAGCCTGGGTCAAGGTCATGGCCTGTGAGAGCCATCGGCAAACTGCCCAGAAAACAACTTCCACATCTTCCCAACCTGCTTACGCTAGAGAAAACATTTGCTGCTATTCTACCCTTTCCTATCACCTATGTCCACCTGATCCTGCCCTACCCCAACCCTGAGGGCATCAGATTGCAGTTGACAAGCTGGGAGAGGGGAGAATTGGCCAGTAGAAGAAACTACCCCACTCCTTACCCCTTCCTCCAGCCCCTGCCCTCCTTGGGAAGAAAGAGAAAGTCTTGCCTTCAAAGGAGTTGGCAGCTTTAATTACTATTACAGGAGACTAGACTTTTTAATCACTGAATTTATACTGTTTGCAGCTTAAAGTGGCCATCAGACTGTTGATCAGAAAATGGTCAGAAAATCATGAGATTGAGTTTTATCTCACTGGATACAATCTGAAGGGGAAGTAGGAGACACAAATATAATTGCCATCTGATGACATTCCACAAGTCCTGGTTGCCCATGGTGCTGCCTACCATTTCTTAATATATACTCCTTGGGCAGGGAGCTCTTAGGGACAGAGAGCATTGGAACAAACCCCACACAGATCTTCAAGGTAGAGTCACAGAATGTCCGGCCTGAAAGGAAGCTTCCAGTCATCCATTCCACCTGTCTGCTCTTTTGAGCCCCTCTGCCACACCCCGTCCAATGCTGACCCCACTTGTGTTTGAACATCTGCATAAATAAGAGGGTACATGTCTTCTCAAGACAGTTTATGCCAGTTTGGAACAGCACTTTTCCTTCTGAGGATTGTTTCCTTTTCAGTTTGATGGAGTCCTGGTTGTTTGTTTTGGTTTTGCTGCCTTTGCTCTTGGAGTCAAATTCAAAAACCAATATCAAGGACCTTTGACTCTGTTTTCTTCTAGGAGTTTTATGGTATCAGGTCTTCTGTTTAAGTCTTTAATCGATTTCAAGTTAATTTTTGTGAGTGGTGTAAAGTAGGGGCCCGATTTCATTCTTCTTCTTGTGATTATCTAGTTTTCCCAGCACCATTGATTGAAGAGACTATTCTTACCCCATTGAGTATTGTTGGCTCCCTTGTCAAATTGTTGATTGCATGTGCGAAGGTTTATTTCTGGGCTCTGAACCTGTTCCGTTGGTCTGTGTATCTATTTTTCTGACAGTACCATACTGTTTTTATTACTATACTTTGTTTTCAGCCTTTTGTTGTTGTTAATTCTCATCTGAGAATATTTTTCCATTTATTTTTTTAGATAGAGTGGAAGGGAGGGAGGGAGGGAGAGAGAAAGAACATCAATGTATGAGAGACACATCAATTAGTTGCCTTCTGCATGACCCAACTAGGACTGGGGATGGAACCTGCAACCCAAGTATGTTCCCTTGACCAGGAATCAAACCTGAGACCCTTTGGTTCCTAGGCTGACACTCTAACCACTGAGCAAAACCAGTCAGGGCTGATCACTATACTTTTGTAATATAGTTTGAAATCAGTAAGTATGATGTGGAAGTTCAGGAGACACTGATTTCTGATTCCTGATATATTCTTCCTTGGATAATGCCTATTTACTCAAGTCTCTGAGAGCCTTCTCTGGCTCCCCAAACTTCTGCTATTCATATCGTTGCTCCCATTACACTGGATGGGATTTTTTTCTGTATGCCCATGCGCACCCTGAAGACAAGGATTATCTTGTCTTGTTCATTGTTAAATCCACAACACCAAGTTCAGTATTTGAAGAGTAACAAATGCCAATAAATTAGTTCCCTTCCTGTCACTGCATAATTCGTAGTCTTCACAGGGTGGGCTTCCAGCTATTCCCCTTCGGTCTTATCAGGAGAACACTGATTCTTTGATCAGATCGATTACCCTTTCTTTGCTACCAGCCTCATTCCTAGGTTTGTCTTTCCAATTCTAAAAAACACTTTGATTTTTTAAAAATTATACTGAAAAGAGGAGGAAAATGACTTTTCAAGGTCAGGTGGTTGGGCTGATGGGTCAACTGGGAAAGAAATAGATGAATTCTAATCTATCGCATGAAACTCTGTCCATAAAAATCAAACCATTCTATTTCTGATATTTTCACCTCATTCAATAACATTGTTTTCTCTGTAAGGATAGAACATTTATTATTCAGACTCTGGACATAGGAATGAAACAGCCTGGATCTTGAGATAAGGGGCAATTTACTACTGACCAGCTGCTGTCCTTGGCATCTAACAAGTATAGGTTTAAATGAAAACATCACAGGCCCATTGCTGCCTCTGCTCCAAAAGAGAACTATTTATTTTGAGCCATAGTTTTGACTGTCTTTAAAGCTGTTTTTGAAAAAATGCTGTACTTTCATCTCACTCTGTGCTTCTCCCCTCCCTCCTGGCCCAGCCTCTGCCTTAGGAGAGCCTTATGACCACTCATTAGGTCATTTCAATAGCCTCCCACCTGGTTCCCTTGACTTTGGGTTCTCCCTCCATCCTTTTCAATTCAACCCCCATGCCACACACTTTCTAAAGTTCAACTCTGGCCTCCCTGTCAAAAGCCCCCATGGGCTCACTGAACAAGGGCCAAGTACATGAGCGCTGGGAGCGTGGCCTTGGAGGCTCTCTACCTTTTGATCTTTCCTAGTGCGTGCTTTCTGCTCCAGCCAGTTTCACCAACAGCTGCTCTGTGAACATTTCCTCCCTTTTTCTAGAGCGCTCTGTTTCCTCCCTCGGAATGTGCCTTCACTCAAACACTGCATGCCCTCCTCTCCTCATCTTCTCCACTCTCTTTAAGTCTCCCCGGTAGCCTTCTATCTTTTCTCCTCCCCTTACAACCTTGGCATTTGCAGTTCCCTCCAGAATACTAGATTTCTGTATGGCCATCTCCTCCTTTGGGGCCCCATTCAGAGTCAAATGTCACCCTCCTCCATTTGTTATAATATTTGATGTATGCAAGACCTCTTATTTATTTACTCAGACTTTTATTGAGTTTTATTACTGTGAACTTGGCACTCTGCTGGGTACAAAGGATACCCAAATGAACAAGACCAAGTTGTTCTCCTCAAGGCCTCCGTTGAGTGAGAGAGCCAGAAAAGTAATTTCAAAGACCTCGGGATATTTACGGTACAATGCTGAAAAGAGCTGTAATGGGAGTCTTGTGGGAGCACAGAGAAGGACATAACTATTAATAACTATGCCTGGGGGTATCAAGGAAGGTTTTAGAGAGTAACTGACTTTACCTGGATAATTATAGGGGAGCATCCTTATTTTAGAATGAATGAAATTGAACTAAATTCTACTGTTCTATTTAAGACCTAGGATTTATCTGTGTTTGGTAAATATTTAAACATGAGGAATTCTTGATTTTCATACACAGTTTTAATGGGCATTAAATGTATTCGGAGTAGATTTCTTTACTTTTTTATTTATCAGGGTTTCAGCACTTCTTGCTTAGCTGACTTTACAACAGAGATGGATGGGGAAAGTAATATCAAAAGGTAGACTGAGTTGGTGGGGCTCCAGCTTGTCTAGTTGAAATGGGGTGAGTGGAAGGTCATGGTCACATGGCTGACCTGTTGTTGTTTTTTTAAATCCCTGAAATAAACTTGATTAAGTAGATCCCTTTTCCCTCAGAGAGGTAGGCACATTCCTAATTGTCCTTTGCATGTCCCAGGAAGGTAGATGTCTCTTCTTCTTTTCCCCCAACTTTATTGAGATATAATTGACACATAACTGTGTAAGTTTAAGGTATACAATGTGATGATTCGATACACATATCCATCACCTCACATAATCACATTTTTTTTATGAGTGGTGAGAACCTGTAAGATCGCTCTCTCTTTGCAACTTTCAAGTATATAATTCAGTGTCGCTAACTATCATCACTATGCTTGTACATTACATTCCCAGAATTTATTAATCTTATAACTAGAAGTTTGTACCCTTTGACCAACATCTTCCCATTTCAATCACCCTCCAGCCCCTGGCAACCACCACTTTACTCTCTGTTTCTATGAGTACAGCTTTTTTAGATTCCACATATATCATGCAGTATTTGTCTTTTCTCTACCTGACTTATTTCACTTAGCACAAGGTCCATCCATGTTTTGCAAATGACAAGGTTTTCTTTTTTATAGCTGAATAATATTTGTGTGTGTGTGTGTGTGTGTGTGTGTGTGTGTGTGTCACAGTTTCTTCATCCATTCATCTGTTGTTGGACACTTAGGTTGTTTCCATGTCTTGGCTAGTGTGAATAATGCTGCAGTGAACACGGGGTGCAGACATCTCTTCCAGACAGTGATTTCATTTCCTTGGGTGTCTCTTCCTAATCAATCTTTGTAGAGGTGGTTGGAAAGAGAAAATGTCCAAACTCATGATTTCCACTCTATAACTATCACAACCACATGCTTTTACTTTTCTCTTATACTTTTCCTTCCTATTAGTCATCAGAATTTGCAATTATGTATTCATTTGGAGTTATTTGTTGCCTAGCCCTGTCTCTGCTATACTGAAAACTCCACAAAGGAGGACATTTCTGTGGTCCAGTGTTGTCTTTCCATATTGAGCACCTGGCATATAATTGGTGCTCAAAATATATGTATTCAACAAATGAATGAATGAATGAATGAATGAATGAATGAATGAATGAATGAATGAACGAACGAATGAACGAATAATCTGATAATTTGAGTAAAAGCCTAAAAAAGATAATGGGAAGATTCATATAAATTAAAGAATAGTTGGGGTTGTAAAGACACCTCCTTGGGGTGCATATCAACCTATTGTAGTTCATAGAGATATTGCAATTGGGTGTGAATTCCAGGTCCCTAACTATTCTGGTATTTTCTTCCAAAGGGATAATTTAAATTGGACTCCTGGGGCAGGAGGTGCTCAAAATGATAGATAATGGAAATACCTTTCATTTGCTCACTTAGCAAGTATTCTTTGCTTCTAACAGAAAGGGAGAAATGTTAGTAATTTCTCTATAGAACAGAATATATTAAATTTGTTGGATATACTCAAACAGAATATTCTTTAGAATAAGTTTTAATAAATGGGTAAAAGTTGGTATAATTTGGGAATAGGTCATTTAACAAGTAGTTGGAATTGGTGAACAGATCATTGAGCAAATGGGCTTCTTTTTACTCTTCTGGGTATCAAGCTCCACCTGCCTTTTTGTGGGAGAGGCCTATACATGTCTTTGTCACTGAAAAGGGGGACTGATTCATCCAGATGGTTTGGATGGAGCGCAAGAGTCTTCTGGCAGGTCTGACAGGTTTCCCATCCTAGTGTTATGAACTGACTTGACGTAATCTAATGATATGCAAGTCCTAGGCTCATCTTGGTAGAAAACGATAGCTGAAAAGCACTGGTGCCTTTTAGCCAAAGGTCACCATGAATGTACTTGTGGTCAGAGTTAGGTTCCTTAGTGTGGTAGGCAGATGCCTCTCCAAATTCCTGCCCCCCTGGTGGACATAACCCAGGTAATTCCCCCCAACCCCAATCTAAGTGGGACCTGTGAATATGTTGGAATATTACTCCTATGATTAGGTTAACAAGATCAAGTCTTGAGCCTTTTAAAATCTCCCCAGGTGGTTCTAATGTGCAGCCAACTTTGGAACCAGAGCAGTGGTTCTCAAAGCGTATTTTCAGGACCAGGATCATCAGCGGCACCTGGGAACTTGATGAAATGCAAATTCTCAGGTCCCGCCCCAGCCCTCCTGAATCAAAACCTCTGGCGGTGGGGCCCAGTGATCTGTATTTTAAGGACCTTCCAGGGGATTCTGATGTCCGATGGAGTTTGAGATCCTCTGCTGTGGGCATCTACCCTCTACCACACAAGCCTCTCTTTGGTGGTGGGGTGGAGTGAAGGGGGGAGGGAGGAAAGAGGGAGACCTCTCTTTGGGGGGAATCTCTTCCCCACCAGCAGTGGCATTGCTTTTGAATTTCAGCCTGCCTGTTTGAGGACAGAATTTAAAGTTGATCTATCAGGTAAACAAAATGAGTACACACATAACTGGATTAACCAGGAGAATGAGCATATACACACTCACATTCGTCAGGCATATTTTTCAGCAGACAGTAGCATCAGACACTTTTGTTTTATTTTAGAGAGAGAGAAAGTGAGAGGGAGAGAGAGATAGAAACATCGATGAGAGAGAACATTGATTGGCTGCCTCCTGCATCCCCCCTACTGGGGATCAGGCCCACAACCTGGGCATGTGCCCTGACCGGGAATCGAACCGGCGACCTCTTGGTGCATGGGTCGATGCTCAACCACTGAGCCACACCGGCTGGACTGTTTTATTTTTTATTTTAAATATATTTGTTATTGATTTTTTAGAGAGAGAGCAAAGGAGAAAGAGATAGAAACCAATGTGAGAGAGAAACATTGATCGGCTGCCTCCTGCATGCCCCCTACTGGGAATCAAGGCTGAAATCCAGGCATATGCCCTGACCGGGAATCCAACTGGGACCTCTCAGTCCATGGGAGGATGCTCAATCCACTGAGCCACATTGGCGGGTGATGCCTTGTTCGAAATAAAACAGCGGAGCTTACTAGGTTAATTTTCACTGCATTTCATTTTTCTTGGTATTTAATAGCACTGAAAGAGATATTAACATGATAAAGCAAACTTTCACGATGCCCATTGCTGTGTCCTGACCCAGGCTGATTGGCCTGTTCACAAGGATCAGCTTTCCAATGATCAAAGGTGGGTGAGGGCAGTAGGTCTCCTTTCCCAAAACCTCACTTCTGGGTGATGTGTTTCAATGCAAGCCAGTCCTGAATCTAGTTCAGCCACGTGTAACAACAAAATACTAAACAAACAAACAAAACCCAACACAATAACAGAAAACCAACACGAAGATGGTGGACCTGTTTTGTAAGCACACTGCAGAGTGGATCCTTTGTTCTTGGGGTTCTCCAACCTCGAAGGTTCACTTTGAGGCAAAAATGCCACAAGGTCCTGAGAGCATTGGCTAAGCTTCTCTGGCATCCTGGCATTTTGGGAGCTGGACTTTCCCAGATATCCTAGGGTATTTGTCAACCCTGGATCCAGGCACTGGATTCTGCTACCATCCTCCCCCACCACTATCCCCTAGTCATTGTGATAACCCAGAACACACACCCTTTTCCAAACCTCTGATAAATGTAGGGCTGATGGGGTTAAATGAAATTCTTGACCTAAAGTATTAATCCAATGGTGTTAGGTTACTGGTTTTGATACCAGTTTTTCCAAACATTCTGTTAATCCAAGTCAGAACAGTTCTGGAATAGCTCATATTACACCAATGAATCATTATTTCTATATCCTTATGCTGATTAACAAGATCAATCTGCAGCTTCAGGTAGTGATATTTAAAGCAAGCACTTCTCGAGGTGCTTGTTGTGGGCTCTGGAGTTAGAGTGGGACTCCTGATTAGGGCCTTTCAAATGCTAACCAGCCACCTCTGGAATGTGGATTCCTGATTAGGGTACTTCACATATTAATTAACTGTTTCTAGGGTATATTTTCACTTACACCTCGTATTTCTCACTATCTATGCTGAAGCATGTTAATGTAAATTACAAATAAGGTACTATACCTGGAAGGGAAGCAGGATGGGTGTGGAAATCAGCACATGTCTGGTGGGTGATCCAGCAGTGTGTGTAAGAAGGCCTTGGAAAGTGCATTGCCTTTGACCCAGGCCTTGGGAAGTGCATTTGCCTAGCTGTCCTGGTTTGCTAGGACAGGGTGATTTTCTGGAATGTGGGGCTTTTGGTGCAAAACCCAGGACAGCCCAGGGCAGACTGGGACAGTCAATCACCCTACCAGTGACTCTGCCTCTGAAAATCTATCCCAAGGTAACAAGTCAGGAAAGGTTACTTTTAATACCTTTAATAGGTATTACTTGTGAAAGTGCAAATTTGGATGCAGTTTGAAGAATTAGTGATAGGGAATTTGTTAATCAAATGAAGCTATATCCATCAGATAGAATAGTTCTAAAAAGCTCATGCTGTCCATATAAGCTCAGGCTGCCATGACAAAATATCACAGACTGGGTGCTTAAACAACAGACGTTTATTTTGTGGCTGTTCCGGAGGCTGGAAGTCCGATGAAGATCTAGCAGGGTCCATTTCTGGTGAGGGTTCTCTTCCTGGGTTGCAGACGGACGCCTTCTTGCTGTGTCCTCAGGAGGCGGAGTGAGCAGCAAGCCAGCTCTCTGGTATCTCTTCTTGTAAGGACACGAATCCCATTGGATCAGCACCCTGCTTTATGACCTCATTTAACCTTAATTGCTTCTTTACCCTGGAAATAGCCACATTGGGAGTTAGGGCTTCAACATATGAATGTTGGGGGGACAGAGGTCACTCCATAGCATTCTGAAAGACCACTTGTGGAAAAGAAGAAATGTTCACAATACCTCGTTAATTGATGTCACAACAGTGTCTACGGTATGATTCAATCTTTAAAAACTAATATATGGCCCTGGCCAGTGTGGCTCAGTTTAGAGTGTCGGCCCGCACACCAAAGGATTGTGGGTTCCATTCCTGGTGCAGGGCACATACCTGGGTTGCAGGTTTGATCCCTGGCCCTGGTTGGGACATGTGCAGGAGGCTACCAATCAATATTTCTCTCTCTCCCTCCCTCCCTCCCTCCCCTCTACTCTCTAAAAATCAATGAAAAAAATGTCCTCAGGTGAGCATTAACAACAACAAAAAACAAACAAACAAATATATGTGTCCATAGGAAGCCTATTAAAAATGGAAATTAAGGTGATTTTAAGTTTCTTTATCCTTTCTGTATTCTTTAAAAAAATTTTTTTCTTTATTGATTTTTAGAGTGAGAAGAAGGGAGAGGGAGAGAGAGATAGAAACATCAATGAGAAAGAACATCGATTGGCCGCCTCCTGCATGCCCCCCACTGGGTATCAGGCCCACAACCTGGGCATGTGCCCTGACCAGGAATCGAACCGGCGACCTCTTGATGCATGTTGACGCTCAACCACTGAGCCACACTGGCCAGGCTGTATTCTTTTTTATATTCCAAAAGTTTGAAAAGTTAACATGCAATATTTTTTTTAATAAGAAAATTGTGGTTTACAAATACATGCTCCGGTTAGATTGCCGCTAGACCAGGTGGAAATGGGTATGACGCCTACGAGGGAGAAAAATGGGGCCTAGGTGGGTGGTAACTGGAAAAGAACAAACGAAGAGGGAATCTATAATGTTTGTGTAAAACTCAGTTGAATATTTCCTGTCTGAGTTGGTAAATTGAGCCTTACCGTGTATGACAATGGCTGATGACTAAGCACCTAGTACCAGGAACTGACAACATGGCTGCAGTCCCAGCCCTTCACCTTGCTGGCTGGCTGTCCTTGGGCAAGTTTCTCTCTGTCTTCATTGCATACAGGATGGGAATAACAGTAATGCCACCCCACTGGCTTATTGAGAGGTTAGAGTAAGTTATTACATGAAGGGCCTCAGGGAAGTGCCTGCCAAGTAAAAAGGTACTCAGTAAATCAGCTATTGTTGTGATTATTATCTTTCTTATAAGAATGCCTGGCTTTGGACAACATCCCTTGTTTCCTTGAGAGGGTTTGTTAAGTATTGTTAATAACTTGTTAGATTTAATAAATAAAACCTCAGAACACCCAGGTAAGTCTGAATTTCAGATAAACAACAAATCATGTTTTTAGTCTAAGTAGGTTCAAATATTGCCTAGGGCATACTTACACTAAATAATTATTTGCTATCTGAAATTCAAATTTAACTTGGTGCCCTGTATTCTATCTGGCAATCCTAATTATTAGAGATATGACAACAGCATTGAAAAGAAATCCAGCCCTGGCCAATGTGGCTCAGTTGGTTGAGCATCACCCTGTGCACCAAAAGGTCACTGGTTCAATTCCCAGTCAGGGCACATGCCCAGGTTGTGGGTTTGCTCCTCAGTCGGGGTGCATGCAGGAGGCAGCCAACTGATGTTTCTCTCTCACATTGATGTTTCCCTCTCCCTTCCTCTTTCTCTAAAAATCAATAAAAAGATATTTAAAAAAAATAGAAATCCAACGATGAAGCTCTCTTAATCAGATCCACCTAAGCCAAGCCTGACCCTGCTGAACTCCTGGCGCTGGCATTGCCTTTGTAGTGAGGAGTGTGTGGAGTGACCTCTGTGTAGATCCTGGCTTGCTCGGCAAGTGGCACACAGTACATGCACAATTAATCAGGCAGGCGAGCCTGCCCTTTACTTGCCATGTGACTTGGGAAAATTACATAATTGCTTTAAGCTTCAATATCCTCACATGCAAAATGGGGCTAATAATAAGACCTGCTTCATTGTGAGAATTTAAGAAAATGAGATAATTCCCAGCTCGTGGGAAGTGTGGTCTGCGGGGTGAAGGTGAGGGTGGATTTCAGAGGACAGTAGCAGGGAGTTGGGCCATTCCCAGTCCTTGCAGTGAAGTGAGAGGTTCATCTGATCACTGCCACAGCCCTCTGTTCTCATGACCTTTCTTGCCTGGAGAAAGTAAAGACAGCAGGAAAAAGGCCTCCACGTCGCTCCCCCCACTCCAATCTGGCATGAGTACGTTAATTGGTGGAACATAAATTGGATAACAAACCCTAGCTGCAAGTGAGCTTTGGAGTTGTAATATCTATTTCCAGCCACTCTGAATGGGAATGGATGCTGAGAGCATTGGATGCTGAGAGCACTGGATGCTGAGTGCACTGGATGCTGAGAGCACTGGATGCTGAGAGCACTGGATGCGGAGAGCATTGGATAATGAGAGCACTGGATGCAGAGAGCACTGGATGCTGAGAGCATTGGGTGCTGAGAACACTGGATGCTGAGAGCATTGGATGCTGAGAACACTGGGTGCTGAGAGCACTGGATGCTGAGAGCACTGGATGCTGAGAGCATTGGATGCTGAGTGCACTGGATGCTGAGAGCACTGGATGCTGAGAGCATTGGATAATGAGAGCACTGGATGCTGAGAGCACTGGATGCTGAGAGCATTGGGTGCTGAGAGCACTGGATAATGAGAGCACTGGATGCTGAGAGCATTGGGTGCTGAGAGCACTGGATGCTGAGAGCACTGGATGCTGAGAGCATTGGGTGCTGAGAGCACTGGATGCTGAGAGCACTGGATGCTGAGAGCACTGGGTGCTGCTCCACCCAGCAGAATGTCACGAAGGTGAAGGGTGCAGTACAGGTAGCTGTCTGGATCAAGAGGGAGGTATCCAACTCCCGTTCTCTGCGACGCAGCATCGGCCCTCATGCTGCTTGGGTACTCTGTGTTTGAGACCCAGCCTTGATTCTTTTCTTCCTCTGCCTTCTACCTTCTTCCTCCCTGGGGACCAGTCTCAATCTGACCCCCATTCTAGGTTCCGAGAGTTGGTTATGGGTTGTCAGACTTCTCAGGGTTGCCAGTCTGAATTTCTAAGCATTGCCTCTCCTGGTTCTCCAAGATGGAAATCGAGAGGCAACCCCAGAGACATTTCCAGACAGATTTTATTAAGCTTATGCTCGAGCACAAGGGAGGCAGCAGAAAGGGAAGAAAGGTCCTCTCAGCTGGCTCTGGAGCTGGCTCTGCTTGGCTGCTTTTATAAGCTGGGGACAAAGCTTGCGTGAAAAATGTGGGCTTAAAAAAAAAAAAGCAGGCCTGGCCAGTGTGGCTCTGTGGTTGAGCGTCAACCCATGCACCAAGAGGTCGCCGGTTTGATTCCCAGTCAGGGCACATGCCCAGGATGTGGGCCTGATCCCCAGTGGGGGGCATGCAGGAAGCAGCCAATTGATGTTCTCTCTCATCGATGTTTCTATCTCTCTCTCCTTTTTCTTTCCTCTCTCTAATATCAATAAAAATAAAAAATAAAAGTAGGCCTGTGGAATTTTCCATATTAGGGTACGAGAAGCAAGCAGTTAGAAGGGAGAAAAGACATGTTTCATTGGGAGTGGAGGGGTGGTTGCGTTCTTGTGGTGGGCTTATCCAGTGTTTTTTTCTGGCCACCTAGTGTCCTTGGGATCCCAGAGAGGGGCAGCGGGGTGGTGCCAGCTCTATGGTTTTTCTTCAATGTCCTTGGGATCCTGGACCTAGGTTTTTACGCTGTCTCACTAGATCCCTTGTCTTTGTGCCCTATTGTCAAATATCCTCTGCTCTTTGAAGTCTGTTCTTTACCTACAGGTTGCACTTTTTCTTATCACCTGGAGCTCATCTGCTCTGGTCTGATATCCAGTGAGCCTTGTTCAATTTGCCACCCCCATGATTGTCCCCATCTTGCTATGGTTAAGGGTTATGAAAGAGAAAAAGTCCTCATGGACCAAACCTAGACCACAGCAATTTAAAGACACAAAGCATGGGCCCAGCTATAGCCTGCATGCTCCTGGGGATGGGAGCGAGAAGAGCAGCTCAGCTCCCAGGTCCACACTGTCAGCCAATCACTTTGCATATTAAACTGATGCTGAACTCCTCAAGGACCAGCAGCCACAGCATTTGTAAATCACAATGCGTCCTTTCTGCTGCCAGAGACGGAACTGTAATTTCCCCCTCCTCTCAAAACAAACGCTTTGCGTGGTTCTGAAAAATTTTAACAATTAGTTGTACCATCACCTCTCATTAGCCATTGGCAAACACAATTGAGATAATAAAGCTTACCGAAGGGAAAGCATAAATAAGCACCAGATTCTGGGGAAGTGACCCTGATGAATCATTTAATAGTCACTGTAATGTAATCTTGCAGGTTTGTTATACACACACCACAGAGAACATATTAAGTGGATCTGAGCCATAAGAGAGTCTTAATGATTAATTTGCCATATGCTTCTGAAAATATCATTTTTTTGACAAACAATACATAACGACTCTTTTTCTTATTAACAAAACCATCAAGAAAACCCACTTTTCTTTCCATCTCACTAATGGCTCCGTCTAACTTCATGGATATCCAGGGATTGGTCTTTTTAAAAAAATTATTTCTAAATCCCCATGGAAATCAGAACACAGTTATTTACTCTCTTTATGTATTTGATTTCAAGTGTTAGCAATAGCTTTTTAATCATTTTTATTTAATCATTTTATTCCACGGCGACATCGTGGGGAAGATGATTGTTACTCCTTTTATTGACAGGGTAAATGCCGCTGCAGGGTGAAGTGGCATGCCCCAGACCTCTGCAAGGGGTAGTCTAGGTTGGAACCCAGCCTGCAGATCCTCAGCATGTCTTGCACAGAAGGCAGGAAATGGAAAGCCACAACTCTGAGTGATAAAACCTGACCAAGAGAAGGGTGCCCTGACTCTGAGCAACACCATCGAAAGGCAGTTTCCGGATCTGTAAAATGGGCTTGTCGTGGGACATGGTTGTGAGGATCCAGTAAAATAGTGGATATAGAAAGGTTTGGGGTTACATACACCTAAAGGATTGCAGGAAGAAGAGGCTCCCTTGCCCCTGTCCTCTTGTCCTGTAGGATGGGGGCCTGGCTGGTCTCTGAGCAGGTTAAGTAGAGGGGATGGGTCTTACTCTTGTTCCATGTGGGTCATTGCCTGTGGGCATCTGCTGCTGGACACACAGTTGGCCACAAGAAGGCTGCTGCTGCTCTTCTCCATCTGGCTCGGATACTACAGCACTCAGCTTTCTTCGAAGCAAAGGCGTATTGACGCCCAGTAAACATTCGAGCAGGTATTTCCTGCAGGGGCCTCTGGAGATCACTTCAAAGTCTTACAGAGCATGGGGCAGGGGTAGGTGGGTTTGGGGAACAGGTTTCAGCCTAGCTACATCACCCTCTCCTATCACAGAAGGGCCGAGGCCTTGCTGCCGAGGAGGCAGTGGGGTGGGGATGGAGGGTGTGCTCACATGGAGGCTGTCCAGGCCTGTGGACCCCCAGGTCACCCCCCCCTTCTGCTTCTAGCAACCCTCTCTCTCTAACGCCCTCTGACTCCCTGCTTCCCTCTGCATGCCGCTGCTTCCTAAAGAAATAATCGGTCTCTTCTCAATCTCTCCTGATGTTTGGCAGATTTTGCATGGTCCTGAAAAATTTTAGTAATTAGCTTATACCATCACCCCTAATGGGCCACTGGCAAACGCAGTTGGGGTGATGAATGTCAATGGCCAGGTTCTCCCCTAGCCTATACAGCACCTTTGTTCAAATCAGAAAAAGGAGCCTTGCTGTGAACAGGCACACTGCTTGGGACATTGGAAGTCCCCTTTGGGGAAGAACAACTGTGCCTCTTTCTCTCAGAGGGTGCCGTGCTGACAGGACTCATGGTTCGGCCTGCAGAGAGCAGGCTGCATCTCAGTCCCCTTCTCCAGGGAGCCCTTAGCCAGGGGCTTTTGTGCAGTGAGCAAGCTGGACAGCCACACATGAGGCCCCATCAGTGGCTTCTATGCCCATGTGCAGCTGGGGCTGAGGGGGGTGGGCTCTGGCAGGGCCAGGGGCTCTCCTTGCCCTTTGCATCACCCAAGAGGGGAAAATGAGCTCAGATTATATTAATGAGGGTATAGTGGGCTATATCATGGCCCCCTCCCCCCAAAAGATATGTCTAGTTCCTAATCCCTGGAACCAGTGAATGTGACCTTATTTGGAAAAGGGGTCTTTGAGATGTAATTATAACTTAAGGATCTGGAGATGAGATCATCCTGGATTACCTGGGTGAGCCCGAAATGCAGCGACAGCTGTCCTTCTAAGAGAAGGCAGAGGAAGATTAGACAGAAGAAGAGGGCATCTGAAGAAACACAAGGAAGACGGCCACATGAGGATGGAGGCAGAGGTCGGAGTCATGCAGCTTCAAGATGAGGAGCACCAAATGATAACCACAGCCACCAGAAGCTGGAAGAGGCCAGGAGCAGAGTCACCCCGGAACCTCCAGAAGGTGTGCGGTTCTGCTGACATCTGGATTTCCAACGTCTCGCCTCCAGAACTGGGAGAAAAGGCATTTCTGTTGTGTTAAGCTGTGGTCACTTGTTACAACACCCCAGGAAACTAACACAGGGCTAAGGGTGGGGCGTGAGGGGAGACGAGACAGGGTTTTCCCTCTCCAAGTTGTAAGCGGTCCTTTCTGCAGTACCTAAGACCAAGCACATTTTACCCTGCGGACAGCCCTTAGCTTTATAAGAGAAACTACTTCTCCTCTTAACATAATTACTTTGGAAACTGACACGGACTAAGCATGACTTCTTGGCCCTCTCAATTTTATACAAGAAAGTAGTATTTCTCCTATTAACATACTCTCTTAGGAACTGGCCCCACAGCTTTGTTGTGCTAAGAGTGTTTTTCCGTCCCTGGCCTAACTACCTTCCTTTAACTTGCCCTTGCCAGTCAGAGAGAGGAAGCTCAACCTATCCTTCCACAGTTTTAAGCACCTGTAACCCACTATTTTCCCTCCAGGCATTATTTTTTTAAATATGTTTTTACTGATTTTTTTTTTTTTTTTTTTTTTAGAGAGAGGATGGAAGACAGGAGGAGAGAGAGAGAGGAACATCAATGTGAGAGAGAAACATCAATTGGTTGCCTCTGGTACGTACCTTGACCAGGGATAGAACCGGCAACCTGGGCATGTGCCCCAACTGGGAACTGAACCAGCAACCTTTCAGTGCACAGGACAGTGCCCAACCAACTGAGCCACACCGGCCAGGGCCTCCCTCCAGGCATTATTAATCTCAGTACCATCCAACACAGGACATGGCATGTGGCAGATGGTCAGGAAATGTTTGTTAACTAGGTTGACCAACCATCCCGCTTTTCCCAGGACAGCCGGATTTCTGGGGACATCAGGCTCCCAGTGTTAAAACTGGAGCTGCCCTGGGCAAACCAGAATGCACAAGTGGTCTCCCTGGTTAACTCAATGAATGAATTGCCCTGATCCCATTGTTCTTGGAGCATGTCACCCAATATAAAGTTGTTTAGTCCTAGTCCCCACCGCTCCACATTGCAGGGTTTCCAAGCCTCCCAGGGTCCTTCTTCCCGGGAGCCTCCTCCTCCGGCCAGCACCACTGCTGGGGCACCAGCTCTGGCCCGGTCCCAGGAGCCCTCTGCTTAATGCCCCCATGTGCAGTTCCAGCTCCCCTGTCTTGACTATTTTGTTCTCTAAATTCTTTCCTAGCTGGTTTTTCTCCTCTTGCTCCTGAAATATTCAACTTCTCCAGGATGCTGTCCTTGGTCCATTTCCAAATAGGTCATGGGTGACCTCAAGGAGTGAAATTAAGAAAAAACAAAACCCACCTTGCATGCTGTTACCAACTTTTTTGCATTTTACATTCCATATGTCAACAAGCTCTGCTGATTCCCTCTTCTGAATAAATATTAAATCAGTTCCCTTCTCTCCATCCCCATGGTTGCTGCCATATGCCAGAACCTTATCATTCCTTGTCTGTTACTTAGATTTCCCATTTCTCACCCTAACCTTTCCAGTTCATCCTTTTTACTGCTTCGGAGTAATTGCTCTAACGTGCAAATGTGGCTGCGTTCCTTCCTTGCTGAAACGATGACAAAGTTTCCCTGAGCTCATCGGGGATTAAGTTGCCACTTTCTTAAGCTGGCACATGACCTGCCCTTGTCCAGCAGTGGCTTCATCTGTCGCCCTGTGCCCATCTCAGACCCCACGTTCCTGTCTCAGTGAACCCGTCCTGTTCCGTCCATGACCAGACCCTCGGATCTACACCTCCCTCCCTCTGTGCTGCCATCCAGCATCCTCTCCCTGGCCGCCTCCTGCCAGGCCTTCAGAAATCAGCTCACAAGTTGCCGTGACCCCGTTAAGCTGGGTGGGATGCCTCCTTTGTGCTGGATGGGCTCACCTGCCTGCTGGTATCCCTCCCTGGGGGTGAGCAACGACAGTGTTCGTTCACCTCTGTCTTCTCCACAGCGCTCGGCACAGTTTAGGTGCCTGTACTGGTCTGTATCATGTCCCCCCAAATTCATGTCCACCTGGAACTTAACAAAGTGACCTCACTTGAAAATAGGGTCTTTGAAGATGTCATAGGTTAAGTTGAGGTCATACTGCCTTAGGGTGGGCCTCTAAACTGTCATGACTGGTGTCCTGAATGAAAGAAAAGACAGAGCGATACAGACGTGCAGAGAGACACTAGTGATGCAGCTACAAGCCAAGGACCACCAAGGATCGCAGCTAATCACCTGGCGCTAGGAGAGAGGCGAGGAAGGACGCTTCCCCAGAGCCTTCAAAGGGAGCTTGGCCCTGCTGACACCTTCATTCTGGACTTCCGGCCGCCAGGTCTATGAAGGAATACATTTCTGTTGCTTTAAGCCACCGAGTTTACGATACTTTGTTATGGCAGCCCTAGGAAACTAATTCAGTGCCAACATATTTGGTTGGCTCAGTGAATGATCGAACCCCACTCCTCCTTCCCTACAGCCATTGGGAGACGCCTCTGTCCACTCCAGGCTGGAATGTTCTGGCAGCCTTGTGACCGATCTCCCTGTGTGAGCTGAATGGAGCAGTGCCACGAACTTTTGACTCCAAATGGACCGTGCATTTGTTAGGCTGATTGTCAGAGACATTCTTCTATGGCCTGACTACCAGTTTACCTGAATCCCGGTGCTAAAATGTGTCACCTCTGCCCTGAGTGAAGTTTTCACGCAAGGCTGTGCTGGACACCTAAAGTGACAATTATTCTGGGTATCACTGAGCTCACAGAGCCAGCCGCATGCCTGCGTGTGCACCTGCTTGCTAATACATGCGAGTCTGTGTGGCGGGATTCTGACACTCACTTCCATTATGACAGACAGAGACCTGTGGCCCCAAGACCTCACGCATTTACACGGTGAATGACAACGTTGACTCGGGTCAGTTCTAGCCAAGAAGGTGGTGAAAGAACAGTTTCAGAACAATACAGGCTTGGACTGGAATCCCAGCTCCCCCACTGATTGCCTGAATCACCTATGATGTTGCTTCAGAGGGTGGTGACAGCAGTCCCAGCCCGCCTCACCGGGTCATCGCTGGAGTTAGGGATCAAGCATGTGAAAGGCTGCGGGTGTTGCAGATGCTCCCTGTTACCTAGTAACTCGAATGCAGCCCAGCGGCCGAGGGCCGAGATGCTGTCTGGGGTCTCAGCCCTGAGGACAGTGCTCTTTCCCCTGAAATAGACACAGTGTCCTCTAACGAGGGCCTTGAGTGTTAATTAGGAACCTGGCATGTACCACCTTATGCACTTTCATATACATTTTCTACTTTCATCCTCACCAAAGGTTTTTATTTTTAGAATTCTTATCATTAAAAGTATAGCTCAGCTTTGGGGATGGTGCCCACAGAGAGGGTGCAGCTCCCCACAGCCCTTGAGAGCAGTGCTTCTCAGCCTTGGCGCCGCTCGGGCTTTGGGACAGCCTCATGCCCGGGTTGCCGCCCAGACCGGCGAAACCAGGTCTGATTCCGGGGCCCAGGCATCAGAACTTTAAAAAGTGTCGGTGGCTCCAAGTGCAGCCAACTTGGAAGATCTGTGCTCTGGAGTTTAGGTCACTGTCCCCAGATGAAGTGATCTGAACTTTTACTGTCCCGGGGGGACAGCAGAGTAGATTTAGTTCATTGTCCCCACTCTGAAGATGGGAAAACCAAGGCTCCAGAGAAAATTCTAGAAGGGCTTGGACTGGCAACCAGATTTCCCAGCTCTCCAATGCTCTGTCTGTGTGGTAGGGGGAGGGGTGTGCCGGGTCGCTGACCTTGCGGGCTCCCTTTCGACTGCGCCTGAGAAGGCTGCCTTGGGTCCTCGGGACAGGTTTCCGCTGACTAACCAGCACAAGGTTCCGATGGCGCTGCCCCCAGTGCCCAGCCCTGGTCCCCCCTGCCCCCCCGCAGCGCCTGCGTGCCGTGCCCTGCAGCACAGCGCAGAGGCCGAGGGGTTTTCCATGTGGGCCACTCAGATCCATTTCATTCCCGCTTCAGTTTTTCCATCTGCCTTGTCATAGGGTGTGTGGTACGGGCTTGTCTCTGCCAAACGCTTTAGAGGCTCTGGAACGGGGAGAGCAGCAGGAGCCCAGAGTGTTTATTCCATGGGAAGAGCTGGACTTTTCCATACATCACTCCTCTCTCCTGCCCCTGGGTTCTCATGCCCCCCGTGATTCCCAGGGGGCCACCAGCAATTAAGACACAGTTCTGGAAAGCAGAAGGCTCTGACAGCCCCACAAATCAGCCTCAATATTCCCACCCCCAACACACACACCCCAGTCCCTCCCAGGACAATGCTATCAAGTCATCTTGAGCAAAGGAACCAGAAACCAGCAACGCAGTGAAAGAGAGCAGAGGCCTCCCTTTCTGGCTGCTGCAGCGGTTTCAATAGAAAGCCCTTCTCGAGCAGGAAGGAGCAGTTCTTCTGGTGTATCCTAACAAAAGCTGACCTCTTCCTTGGCGGCATTTGGCAGGCCCAGAATCAAGCTGGGGTTATTTCCCCACCATCGCCATAGTCATAGCAACAGCTTTGATTAATGCGGTGGCCCATTAGAGGGATAATGTCAGCCCTAATCAGAAACGCCTCAAGTATCTCTCTTTGCATTTTGGTAAATGGCGTAATCACATTATGGTTCGATGTGTCTGGGAGCTGATTGCTGTCGCGAAAAGTCTGCCTGATTTTCCAGGTTAAGGGGTGTCAGGGGGCCTGAGATACAGCTAATCACCATGCATTGTTGGGAGTGTTGGGAGGGAAGACGGAGGGCACAGAGGCCGCCTGGTATGTGCTGCCCTTCCCTTCCTTCTGGGTTGACAGGAGTACTCTGGGCTGGTGGTCTGTTTGCAAGGGGTGCCTCCCTGAAGGAGGTGGGCTGAGAGTCAGAGCCGTGGCATTTACTGTTGTGGGTAAGCATAAAGAAAGCAGAGGCATGGCCGGAAAGAACAGGCAGGCAGCTGAGTGGGGCTTGGCTGTTCCTGCCCCTTGTCCATCAAGCATGTGATGGATAGACAGCCTCAGGTCATGCCACTGGGCTGGAAAACTGGCAGGAGAGCCCCACTCTGGCCTGACGATAGGAAATGGCAGGGGTGACGTGCACTGCAAAGCCACATAATGAGTGTGGACTTGACTTTCATAATAGCACTTGGCTGCTGGCAGGCCCTGCTTTGCTGAAGAATCTGTGGAAGCTTCCCACTCCCGGGTAGATTCTTGTGTACCCCAGGGAAAGGGAGACTTCCCCACCTCTCTCCTTTCCTAGGGAAACCAAGGCAAAGAGACATGACATCTCTCATCCCCGTGTTTATATAATGCTAGGTTCCACCTCCCAAGGGACCCTGCTTTTGTCTCTGCAAGTCCGTGGGCGAGAGACACAGTAAATCGTCACCACCGATGTTGAAAGATTAAGAGGAGGACCCGAGGAAATATGCACTGAGCCCCCAGAGGCTATTTTTAGATGCTCCATGGAGGCTTTTAAAAAGGACTCACACAGTTAACTATTTATGACTTTCCGAATGCAGAACCGAGATAGAAGGTGGCACTAGCTTCTCCAGTAAAATCCTCTCCGAGGCCGGAAACCGCCTTGGGGCCATTAAATCTACTCTCTCTTGGATGACATTTAATATCTAGCATAATGTGTTCATTCTTGGCCACAACGCTGGTTTTTCCTCTCAGTGTTGAAAATTATCTGGAGAGTCGCTAAGGAAACTGAGTCAGTGAGTGAGAACTAGCTCAGAGTGGCAGGGTTCGTCTGTGGCCAAGCCCTGGTGGAAGCAAATCTCTTGCTACTTGGGCCAAAGTTTACTTCAGAGGGTCCAGCTGAATGTCCCAGGGCAGATCTGGGTGTGGGAAGGTCCTCAGGGGGACCCAATCCAACAGACAGACAAGACTCCACAACACCGCAAGTCAACCAAATTCTGTCTTCCATCTTCCTTTGCTCCAGGCCAGCTTTCCACCCGGGAGAGTCCTATCCTTCCCAAGGAGACGTTGGGTTAGACACGTTACAGGACACAGGCTCGCTGCCTGCCCTAAAACCTCACAGACTGGTGTTGTCTTGCGAGTAGGACAGAATGGATTTCCCAGGCGAGGATGTACCTCTGTCCTGGAGGGACTAGCAGCATTTCCCCAACTGCTCTAAAGCAGTATGGTGTCTTCCCAGTAGCCAGGTCCTTGATCATCTCTTCCTTGAAACTCAGCTGACCAAGGAATTGGAAATTAAAGCAACTCAAGGATGTAGGGCCTTGTCCCCACACAGGCAATAGCTTTAAGCTAAACCCACACGGAGACCAGCATTTGTCTGCACAGAAAACCACAGAGGAATGGATTAACATTACGGGGAGAGTTTCTATCTGGCCCCTGCTGGCACCCTCACCACAGGAGCCGCCTGAGCTGGCTGCCCCCCTCCCTGTTGGCTCAGCCTGATGCCAGTCCCTGGGCCAATCCTGACAGAGGCAAGATGTGTATTAATAATCTCTGTTCTGTAGCCCAGTCGACGGGCTTCCCAGACCTGGGACTCAGGGGTCCAGCCTCTGTTACTGCCTCCCTCTGCTCTTCCCTCTGCTTCCGCTGACAACCACATCCAGCTCTTGGCATCCCAGAGGCGAGATCTCCCTCGCCAAGTAGACATAACGGACCACATGGATCTTCTTCTTCTTTTCTTATCCTCACCCGAGGACTTGCTTAAAGAGAGGAAGGGAGAAAGAGAGAAACATTGATGTGAGCGAGAAACATCGATCCGTTGCCTTCCGTATGTGCCCCGACCAGGGATCAAACCCACAACCCAGGCATGTTCCCTGACTGGGAATTGAACTGGCAACCTTTCAGTGCATGGGACGATGCTCTAACCACCTGAGCCACTCCTGCTGGGCTGCATCTTCTTGATGACTTCTCACCTGACCCTTCAGTTTGGGCAGTGTTGCCCTTTTACAATTCCTCTTGGCTACTCTGGCTCCGACCACATTTGGAATTGGCTCCCTCAGACACTGCTCACTCTCCAGGACCAGCGGCTGTAGCTGATTCTGTTTCTGCCGATGGCTGCCTCCTCCAGTCCTAGCTCGCTCCTCTTCCCTGACCACACGTGAGCAGCCTCACCACACCTGGCACAGTACTTGCATGTTAACTTGTCGGTCTTCCTCCACCAGACCGTGAGCTGCATGAAAGCAGAAATCTCATTTGCTTTCCCCTCATTGTATCCCCAGCACCTAGCGCAACATAGCAACGTTTAATACATATTTGATGAACAAAAGCATGAATAAACAAGTGGCATCCCCTCCCCGCAGAAGGAATTGATAACTCACTTGATTTTGCTAATACACGTCCATCTCTGTTTATTTAAACTGAAAGAGCAAATTCAGGATTCAACCCTGGCAGGATTTTGTCACTTCTGAAAAGACGGTCTCTTTACAAAGACCTGTGCTCATTACAAAAGAGCCATCATAGGAAATGTGTTCCTTTTGTTTGCTTTATAATTGTATTCAATTGCTCACCATTCTGCCAATTAATCAAGTCTTTGGTGGCTTCAAATAAAAAAATAGTTATTTTTTAGAATTGGATTGGAGGGGAAATGACACTTGATTGGAGACGACAAGATGGCTCTGATCACTAATCGCCTATATATTTTTGAGTGAGTCACAAAGTATCTCAAAGCCTTAGTTTTCTCATCTGGAAATTGTGGTAGCTGGACTCAGTAATCACTAAGTTCTCTCCCAGGTTTATTGCCTCTATTAACCTACAATTCTGTTCCACTAATGCAAGTCCAAAGCATGCCCTTTCTGTCTTGTAGTTTGGCCAAGTCACAACTTCAGGTTGAAAGCCTTGGCACAACTTTCAATATGTTGCCACCAGGTGGCAGGAGCGTGCCACAGTCCTTTTGTCCCAAGCACAAAGCGAGAGCATCTTACAGGAAGCTGAATTCAGACAGTAGCTTTCTAAGCTGGAGGCCAGAGTCTGAGTTTTTGAAATAGCAAACATTTAGTCGTATGCAAAACAACAGTTTCAGGGTTAGCAGTGACCGTATCTAGGAATGAATGAATGCTCAAGGACCCAGATTTATGTGGTTCAGAATTTTGAGGGCACCATAGCTCAGCTCCTGGTGGTCTTCCCACTCTCTCTTTACATCCGAGTGAGTCAGTGGCGGCCCATCACCCCAGCAGCAACGGCAGGAGTCAGTGTCCCATGAAAAGAATCACCATGTGCTGAGCCAGAATTGATGGATTTTGTCCTGTTCTTTCCTGTCTCCTTCCAGGAAAGAGATAAGGGCTGAGCTCAGGCCACGTTGGGACAGTTCCCTAAGTCTTTTTTTATTTTCATTTTTAAACTATTTGCCTAATTACAATAAAATTTTCCTTAACCACAGACTCAGCAAGAGAAATTCCATCTCCCCTCTTCCCTACTCCGTGATTAATTTTATGTGTTAACCGGACTGGGCCATGGAGCACCTAGACATTTTTGGTCAAACATTATTCTTTGTGTTTCTGTGAGGGTGTTTTTGGATGAAATTGACATTTAAATCTGAGTAAAGCAAATTGCCCTCCCTAAGGTGGTGGGCCTCATCCAATCAGTTGAAGCCTTGAATAGAACAAAAAGGCTTATCCTCTCCCAAATAAGAGAGAATTCTTCTTGCCTAACTGCCTTTGAACTGGGGCATTGGCTTTCTTCCTGACTTTGGATTTGAACTGAAACATCGGTTCTTCCTGGGTCTTGAGCCTGCCAGGCTTCAGAGGGGATCCACACCATAGACTCTCCTGGGCCCCCAGCTGGGAAACTCACCCCACAGACCTTGAGATTTGTCAGCCTCCATCATCATCCTTATAATAAATCTCTTTATATGTAAACTCACATGTGTGAGTTATACACACCTATGTTCGTGTGTGTCTGTGTATCTCCTATTGGTTCTGTCCCCCAGAGAACTCGATGAGTGCACCTCCTCCCTGGATATCCGTCACTTGGTTGTGCACATCCGTGTGCTGAGCACCTGCTTTGTGCCAGGCCCTGTACCAGGCTTTGGGATAGGGAAACGAGCAAGTTCCCTGCTCAGGGAGCTTCCAGTCTCCTGAGGGCATAAACAGTTGAATACTCTCACGAGTGTAAAACCAGAGCTACAGCAAGTGCCACTGAGGTTAGGGTTGCTGCCGGAGGCCAGGGGGAGTGGGGAGGAGACACTTGAGGTGCACTGTAGGCAGGAGCCACACATTTAAACTTAAATTAGTCAAAAACGAAGTTTAAAAATTCAGTCCAGTGGCTAGCCGTATTTCAAGTGCAGTTTCCACATGTGGTGAGTGGCCAGCCCAGTTCCCTCTACAGTGTGGTAATTCTTTTTTTTTTCTTTATTGATTTTAGAGAGAGAAGAAGGGAGAGAGACATAGAAACATCGATGAGAGAGAACATCGATTGGCTGCCTCCTGCATGCCCCCCACTGGGGATCAGGCCCACAACCTGGGCATGTGCCCTGACCGGGAATCGAACCAGCGACCTCTTGGTACATGGGTCGACGCTCAACCACTGAGCCACAGCGGCCGGACTACAGCGTGGTAATTCTTGATACTTCTTTTGACTTTATGGACAGCTGGGACTGGCCTATGTGAATTTTAAGTCAGCATCCTGAAGTGGGAATATAACTGGCCTAACTCATTTTCCTAAAGCAAGACCACACACGCCATGGACTCCGAGTCTGTAGGACAGGCCCCATTGGAGACTGGGGTCTGCGCTTATTTGTGCCACTTGGTACAGAGCCTGACTGCGTCAGTTCAACGGGGACCTGCAGTAGAAGGTGTGAGTGAGCCAGGTGCCCCGGTACACAACTCATCCACATCTACTACTCTGACCTCGTTCCTACTTTCTCTCTTTTTCTCTTGTCATCCATAGCTCTGGAACGGATTCAGCATTCTTTATTTTCTTCTCTGTAATAAACTCTTTCCTGCCTTCATCACCTAGTACAGTACCTAGCACCTAGTAGGCATTCAACAAACTCTTGTTGTTTTGATGTCTGTTAGTCAAAGACCTCCAGGAACATACCTATACTTAAACAAGTGTGGGTTTATTTAGCTTGCTCCAATAAGGGAGAGTTCCTGGTGCCTTGCTAAGAGAGTGTCGGAGGGGTTTATTAAAGGACCCGGGCTTTGACGAGGTGGTTCTCAGGAAGGGCTAGAGAAACAGGAACTAGTTTTGTATTCAGCAACTTGGTATCTCAGAAATCCTGTTCAGGAATTAGAACAAAACGGGGCTGAGGATGCCTTCAGTAAGAAAGCAACAATCGCTCAGAAGTAATTTTTTTTTTTTTTGCTTCACTGTGGCTTTGCCTTTGTTTGGCTAGAAACACCATTTATCACAGTCTAACTGACAGCTGGGTTGATCTCCACTTTTTCAGTTAAATTTTTTTTAAAAAGCTGAATAAATATTTACCCAAACGTAGAAGCAACTGCAGTGGGTTACAGGTAAGACTGAGATACCATCTTCAAACCAGCCCAAATGTCTCTTCACATTATCTGTCTTTTAGGTAACTGCTTTTTACTGACTTTGAACAAAATTGGCCTTTAGTATAATGATATTATGTAGATTCATCTAAGGTTCAATCTACCATTTTGGAAATAAATCGTGATGTCTGTTTTTCATTATTGGTATATTAATTTTGATTGCTCATTCAGGGATACTCTGTGGTTCGTCAGTGTCCTCTTCAAATGTGGTCCCACACAGGCCAGATGTCACCTGCATGGAGCTAAGAACAATGAGTCAATTACGTCCTGGGTTTGCAACACCAAGTTCATGTGACACATCTTCTCCTCCAGGAGTCACCTTACCCCGTTGTTCACATGAGCTGTTTTTAAGCAAGTGTGCCCCTGGCCTGGCATGCATGCAATTGATTTCTAGAATCTGAATTAAAAATTCATTTATCCTTGCAACATCTCATTCATTTTTACTCAACATTCTAGAGGGTTGGAAAAAATACCTACCATATTTGCTATCGTTCTGACTTTTTGTTATTTGCAGTTTGGTTAGCATCTCTTCTTTGCAATTCATTCATAACATTGGCCAAAAATTGAACAGGTTATGTGTAAGAACAGAATTCCTCCGGCCTCAGGAAGTCATCAACAACACTCTTTTGATATGGTTGTTGGTCTGTTTTCAGTATGACTAACCATTCCACATTTCATCTCTGTACATGCATGGACAGAATGAGAGCTTTTGACAACTGTGCATTTTGAGAAGTTTACTGCAACACAGAAAGGCTTTGGGGGGGGGGGAGGGTGTTGAGGGGAGGGAGTAGGAGCAAGGAGACCTGTGGGGATAATAAGAAATAATCCAGACTTGAGGTCATCAGTTCTTAAACTAGGGTGGGGTACTTTTGGAAATGGATAGGGAGGTGTTGTTGCTACAAACATTGTGAAGGGAAAATCCAGCAGGTCTCTATGAACAAATGAACATGGGAAGAAAGGGGGAAAAGAGGAGTTTAGAGGCTGAGTGACTTGGATGGGGTTGTCATAACTGGAAATGCAGAGGCCTTGGGGAGAAGTTGTTTGTGGCGGCAGTTAGATGGTGGAGGGAATTCTTGCTGCAATGTGATGGGCATAAGTAGAGGCACAGTGGCTAGAAAGAATCATAGAGGGATTTTATGGTTCTGTTGGTTAAAAGGTAGAGTAAAAATATTTTTAAATGCCAGAGGTTTGTTTGTATTTACTGTCGAGAGCATACAATAGAGAAGAAGAGGTAGAAGATGGAGAAGAGGTTGGGCATGGCATATGGAATAAGGCCCACAAGTGGGCACAGGCATGAGGATCAGCCTTCAAATGCACAGGAAGGAGGCAGGAAGGGAGCGCTGTGGATGAGAGCACATTTTAGATCTTTGAACATGCCAAATTCATCTCCTCTAAGGGCCGTTCCCTCTGCTAAAAATGCTTTTCCCCACATATCCTCATTGCTTTTCCTGTAAATCTTCACATGGCTGTCTTCTACTTTTTATTCAGGCCTCAGCTCGTAGGTCACCTGCTCACAGAGTCTTTCCCGGACCATCCACCTGTCACCAGACCTGTTCCATGTCAGGACTGGCCCTGCCCCAGCACGGTCCAGGACCTCCAGGCTCTTGACTCATGCAGGAAAGAATTGAAGAACAAGTGAAAGAATTCAAGAACAAGTCATGGTGAGAGTGAAAGCGAGTTTTATTTAGGTAGAGAAAAAGAGGCTAAGATGTGGGTTCCTGGAGACAGGATCAGGGGTTGGGCTGCCCACTGCCCCTCTGGCTGCAAGTCTCACTGGCAGTCTCTGTGAAAGAAGCAAAAGTACCTGTCCAAGTGGACAGGGGCAAACTCATGAGGGAGTTGTATGCCGGGTCAGTCAGTTCTTGGGATTTTATGTGGATTGTTCCTGAACTCTGTGGCACCAAATTCTGACTCTGCCTTCTGGTTGGGAGAAGGGGACTTGTTCCTAATATGGTCCATTCCGGAAGTGTCATGGCTTCCCTCCTCTTTGGTCCCCTTCTACCTGTGGTGTCAGTTTTCATTATAATGATGGTATAATGAGCTTGGTGGTCAGTCTCTTCTCAGTTTTTCCTCCATGTTGGAATGATCTGGGTGTAACCAGTCCTTGTTGCTGTCGTTGATTTCTGTGACCGCTGCAGGAGTTTCCTGCCATAGACTGTTTCCCTTTGGTCTTGCATGGGGGTGGGGGCTCTGGGGAGTGGACCTAGGAGCTTATTGGCCCAGTGATGTTCGCTCCTACTCTCTCATTCCACTTGTCAGTTTTCTCTAACTTCTTTCTTGCGAAGAAGAAATAGTCCTCCACCCTCATCTGAAATTATCTTATTTGCTTATCTGTGTTTTTGTTTTTGTTTTTTGCTGTGAGCTCCATGAAAGCTGGGACCTTTGTGTGTTGGTTCATGGATGTACTTCCAGTGCCTGGTACATGTTTATTGAACAAATGAACAGCATGCAGAAAGTCTGGAAGGAGTTCACTTGGGGGAAGTGAGGGGCTGTGACTTAGTTCTCTTTGTATTCCATGCACTCAATGTTGAATGCAAAAATGAGCTACCATTGTACTCCCAGGTATATACTCAAGAGAACTGAGGAGACTTGTACAAAAATGTCTATAACAGCAGTATTCATAATAAACAAGAGTTGGAAACAATCCAAATGTCCATCAGCTGGCAAGTGGATAAACAAATTGTGGTATATCCATACAATGGGGTATTGTTCAGCCATGAGGGCAATGAAATGCTGATACCTGTCACAACATGGCTGAGCCCTGAGAACATTATAAGTAAAAGAAGCCAGACACAAAAAGTCACATATCATATAATGCCATTTATATGAAATATCCAGGATACATAAATTCATAGAGACAGAAAGCAGATTAATGATCAGAAGGGGGTGTGGGGAGTGATTGCTTAGTGGGTACAGAGTCCTTTTTGGGGTGATGAAATGTTCTGGAATTAGCTCTGGCCAGGTGGTTCAGTTGGCTGGAGCGCCCGTCCTATACACCAAACGGTTTCTGGTTCAGTCCTGGTCAGGGCACATAAGGGAGGCAACCGATCCATGTTTCTTTCTCACATCAATGTTTCTCTCTGCCTCCCTCTCTCTCTCAAATCAAAGAAACATATCCTTGGGTGAGGATTAAAAAAGAGAGAGAGAATGTTCTGGAATTAGATAGTGGTGATAGTTGTGTCACATCGCAAATGTGCTGGAAGCCACTGAATTACACACTTTCAAATGGTTAAAACGGTGAATTTTATGTTATGTACATTTTACCTCAATAAAAAGATAGAATGGATCAGCATATAAAGTATAATTGAACTCTAAGATGCACAGGGCAGATGCTTCAAACTCACCTACAGACATTTCGAAGAACCATGTAAAGCAACCCTGTGGCATGAATCTACCAAACAAATATATTGTTCAGATTTATCAATTCACTACTTACAGGATTCTCGAAGGATTCCTTCACATTGTGAGCGCTCTTCTCTTTGGCATGAGAACCACTTGATTCCTACGCAGACCTTTGGGGGCAATATTTATTGCATGAAAGAAGACCTGCTTTGGTGATTGTAAATGTGATTACTGAATGTACAAGTGTTTATTTAATGACCAGAAACCACCTCCTCATCTCTCCACCCTCAAACCACAGCTCAGGACAGCCAGCACTTCCAAGGGGTTTTTCTCCCATGGTTTTGGGGAGAGGGGGCCCAACATGGGGTCTCTGGGGGTGAAAAGGCCACCGGTAGCTGTGATGTGAGCTCAGCATCCTCTGGGGGCAGACCCTGGGGCAGGTGTCTTCCCAGGAGCCCCGAGCTGCAGGAGTGATGCCTGCTATTTCTAGCTGTGAATAGACCTCTAGTGGCAGCTTCTGAAATTAACCTGCTCTCCCCAGAGCCAAGAGAGTGCCCCCTCTGAATGAGCATGGCTCCTTTCTTTCAAGGCACTACGGGTTGCAGCCGTTCCAACAGATCGGAGCATCCCCAGCAACATTAAACCTCCTACCGGTCTGGTTTGGTCAAATGTGCTCTTTAAAAATCTCTAAGCAAATTTTCTTTATTGATCATCTTCTTCGTGGGCTGAACCATAGACACCGTAGTTGCCCTGTGCTGACAGGGCAACTGGGCACTGGGAGGAAGCCCTAAAGACAGGATCTCGTTTATGTGAAAGGAGTTTGGATGTGAGGTTCACTTGACTCTTGCCAGAGAAAAGACTCCCTGTGGATGGTGATATTTGAGTTAGAATTAAGTTCAAGCTTCAGCGGGCATCATTCCTACTTTGTTATTGGACGGTGGTTCTCAAACGTGTGCCAAACAACTCAGTGTCATATCATCTCGTCCAGGGAGGCGGCTTCTCCTGCTGATCGCCTCTTATCCAGACAGATACTCATGCCCTGCTCTGTGATCACACGTCTGTTTGGGCACTTCTTGTAGTGAGGCCATTCGTTCATTCAACAAGTGCTTATTGACCTGCCTTGAGTTATGCACTGTTTGGGTGCTAGGGATAAGGTAGTGAATATAGAAGGCAAAGTGTTGGTGCTCACATGGAGACAACAAGTACATATATATGGTAAATAAATATAAAACGTATATGAAGAAAAGTTGGGTAAAGGACATAGGGAGTGCACTGAGTAGATGGAGATTAGTATATATTTTTTTAATCCTCACCCGGGGGTATGTTTCCATTGATTTTTTTTTTAGATAGAGTGGGAGGGAGGGGGAGAGAGAGAGAGAAACATCAACATGAGAGACACATTGATTGGTTGCCTCCCACAAGACCCCAACTGGGGCTAGGGATCGAACCAGCAATGGAGGTACGTGCCCTTGACCAGAAATCGAACTTGAGACTCTGGTTCGTGAGCTGATGCTCTAACCTCTGAGCCAAACTGGCCAGGGCAGAGATGAGTATTTTTAATAGGGTTGTTAGGGAAGGGCTCTCTGATTAGATGACATTTGAACAGAGAGATCTGAGGGATTGATGGAGCAAACCATGCAGAGGATGTTGGGCTAAGGAAGTAAATGATACAAATACATTTTAACAGGACCACTCTGGCTGCTGGGGGGAGAACAGAATGAAAAAGAACACAGAAAAGCCGATCAGTTAGGAGCTGATTGCTGGAATCTAGGTGGAGGTAATAGTGGCTCGGCCAGGGTGACAGATGGCCAGATACAGGACACATTTTGAAGGTAGAACTCACAGGTTTGGCTGATGGGTTGCATGTAGGAGAAAGAGAAGCCAAGGATGATTCCATGTTTGGATGCCTGGAAGAATGGAGCAAAATGGCAAAAATGTGGAAGGGGCCCGGCCAGTGTGGCTCAGTGGTTGAGTGTCGACCCATGCACCAAGAGGTCGCTGGTTCGATTCCCAGTCAGGGCAAATGCCCAGGTTGTGGGTCAAATCCCCAGTGGGGGGCATGCGGGAGGTGGCCAATTGATGTTCTCTCTCATTGATGTTTCTATCTCTGTCTCCCTCTCCCTTTCTCTCTCTCTAAAATCAATAAAGAAAAAAAAATATTTTTTAAAAATGTGGGAGGAGCGTTTTAAACAGGAAAACCAGGAGTTTGGTTTTGGACTTGTTAGGTCTGAGACATCATTTAGACATCCAAGAAGGCAGTTGTAGATAAAAGTCTGGAATTCAGGGAGAGGTCCAGACTGGGGCTATAAAATTAAGAGTTGTCAGAGTACAGATGCCATTTAAAGTGCAGAGTAGGATGAGATCATCATCCAGGGAGTGGAAATAGATACGAAAGAGAAGCATCTCAAGAACCGAGCTCTGGGCCACAAGGGACAGCAAGTGAAGGGTACTGAGAATGAGTGACAGATGAGACTAGAAGAGAACCTCAAGACAGTGATGTCCTAGAAACCAAGTGAAAAAAGTCTTTCAAGAAAGAAGGAGTAAAATGAGCTGTGCGTTTCAGGAAGAGAACTGAGAATTGACTATTGGACTTTGCAATGTCGAGGTCATTGCTGACCTTGTAAGAGCTCTCCCAGAAGCATGATGGGGCCTAAAACCTGGTGAAAGTGACTTCAAGAGAGAAAGGGAGGAGATGGAGAGGGGACAGTGAGCCTTGACAGCTCCTTTGAAGAATTTTTCCATAAAGAGGGCCTGAAAAACACGCATTAGATGGAGAGGAGTGAAGTCCTTGAGTAGGTGGGAAGTAATGGGTTCCATTGTACAAATGGAAGAGTTAGGCTTAGAAAGGAATGTGGACATGTCAATGATTTATTTTTCATCCTTTTAAAAAGGAAATCTATGAGTCAGTGTCTTCATTCCACAGCTACTATGTATCCTGAGCTGTGGGCTGGCAGAGATGGACAGGAGAGGCAGTGGGACTGACATTATCTATGTATTGAATTGGACTATTTGTGGAACACCATAAAATATTGATATATGAAATTTGAAATAGCTAAGTATATAACACATCATTCAATACCAGATTCTAGCTTGGATAAGCACTAACAGGTGCCATATATAAAAGAAAAAATTGAAAAATGTCCAGCCATTAGCTGAACGTATTTCCATGAAGTAGGAAATGCCCACTGGGCTCTTATTTGTGCAGCTGACACCTGTCCAGTCTGCAGAACACCCGGTTCCATAGGTTCAGAGACTGCTCTTCCTGCCCCCAGAACTGTACATTCAGAACCAACATCTTGAATGCTGAAGTCATCCCTCCACTGATGTCCAGAGTCTCTTTGAATAACAAATGAGGGTATTGACTTTGGCCCCCTAAGGTCAATACCTTCAACGCTGAGATCACCCAGCATTTGCTTGGTGTGCTGGGCAGAGAAGGTAGTGGGTGGCTCAGGTGGTTTTCTCTCCTTCTCCTCTTTCTTCCAGCCGGGAGAGAGATTTCACAGAACTAATTTTTCAGAGACAAACAGCCCTTATAATTATTGTTGAAGTCCCAGTAGACCCACCCTCCCAGCCCCTGTGCTGTTTAAATTGGAAGCAATGACAACAGGGATGCAGCAGGCTGGGGAAAGCGCTCTGGTCTGCCTGTGGCAGCAGCAGCCCTGATGAAATACATTACATTCATTTCCCTCATAAATTTGACTTCCTGAGTTTAACCAAAATACAAATTGCTCCATTCTCTGTGTGGTTCGCTTGAAGTGGCAAAGACATGTGCCGGATGAGCAAGATCCCTTTCTGTTGGCCACTAAATTCATTCCCCGGGGGCTGATTCGAAATGTTTCTTCTCTCTTACACTGTGTGCATCCAGTGGTGGCTCTGGGTTTACCTAGAAGAGGTTATCACGATGTGTGGCTGCTCTTTGATGGCCACTGAGTGAGTTCAGGAATGAGCTCTGGATTCAGGAAGAGCAGGGAGTGGCTCCAGGGGGGTGGGGCAGCCACGTCAATATAAATGTCTGGTTGTCAGACCCACCCATTCAGAGAGAGAGAGAACAAGATGTAGTTGTTATGTGTGCTGAGTAACAAATTACTTCAAAATACAGCAGCTTAAAACAAACATTTATTATCTTATGTGGTTTCTGAGACTCAGGAATCTGAGAGTAGCTTAACTGGGTGGTTCCAGCTAAGGGTCTCTCAGAGTTTGCAGTCAAGTTCAAGTTGTCAGTCGGCTGCAGTCACCTGAAGGCTTGCTTGTGGTTAGAGGATCTGCATCTGAGATGGCTCACATATGGCTGTTGGCAAGAGGCCTCAGATCCTCGCCATGTTGTCCTGTGGCATGGCAACTGGCTTCTCCCAGACTGAGGGATCTGAAAAGAGAGATGAGAAGCCCCCAGGTCTTTTATAACCGATAGTCTCCAAAGCTACACACATCACTTCTACTTTAATGTGTTGGTCATGCAGACCAACCCTGATACAGTGCGAGAAGGGATTCCACAAAGGTCCATTCCAGCAGGTGGGATCTTTCGGGACCATCTTGGAGGCTGGCCATCTTGAAAGGCATGGACATCAGATGGACTTGGAGTCAAATTTCACTTTGACATCTAACCAGCTGTATGATCCTGGGAAAATCCATTCATTTCTTTGACCCTCAAGTATCTTCACCAGTGAAATGGAACTCAATAACATCTGCTTAAAGCGGTTACCATGAGGTTTCCATTAGATAGCATATGTAAAGTGCTTGGCACACACACAAATAGCTTAATAAGTACTAGCTCACTTTTTTCCTCTTTTCCTTCATTGCATTTTTAGAACTAAAAAAAAGGAGCTATATTGGTGTGATGGGCTGCAGACAAACACAATTTCTCAAGAAAGGGGGCCATGTTTGATTAAGAACTAGGATTTCAGATGAGCTCAATGTGGTTTCATCAGGGTTCTTGAATTTCTAAGGGCTTTAGTTTCTTCCTATGTGAAACAGAGGTAATAACACCTACTTCACTGGGTGTCTGTTAGGACTAAATGTGTTCAAATGTGGAAATAGCATCTACATTGTATGTTCATCTATGCTCACATATAGAACAGCATCTATCAGGAATAAATGCTCAATAAGTCTGCTATTTAGGGGGCATGGGCTGGGTCCTCTGTTAGATGCCTGCGGTGTGGGCCTTGCCTGCCAGGAGCTTACAGGTGGAGGAGGAAGAAGCAGATAAATTGCCAGTTATAGTGGTTAAATTGGGAAACCCAGAAGTCAGCTGGGGGCCTCACAGACACTCATATCTTTGCATGTTGCCCCTTGAGCCTTGTATCCCCCTTTTCTCTTCTTACCTCCTCTCTTGGATTTCTTCCAGATTCCCAGTTCCTCTCCGTCTGGTATGTATGGTAGCTTACCCTTTCCGCCACACCCTGAGTGGCAGGCGATGCTGGGATTCTGGAGGTTCTGCTTTCTACCCCACATGGTACAATCAGGGAATTAGCCAACAGAGATGCTAAGGAAATATATATGAGCATTTGGAACATGCCTTAGTCATATGCTAGTTTATTTCCAGAGACCTGCACACTTAGTCTAATAGAACCTCTTCACAACTTTAGTTATTAGAGACATTACAACATTAACAAATGTATAGCATCTTGCCTTCATAATCTTTTACATAGATCAGAAATTTTAAAAATATATGAGTTTATTACAAAAAAATAGCTGAACTCTGCCCTACTGCCCTGTTCTTCAGAGGCAGCCAAAACTGTTCTAGTTATGTCTTCTGGAGTTTACCTCCATATCCCTAAATAATACACTTATACAGCTGTGCTGCAGTTTCTTGAAATTATCTGTCCACCTCCTTTTATAGTGAATGAGGATTTGGTCTTATGCAAACATCACTCCACTTCTTAATCCCTTTATCCTCACAAAACAACTACCTCACAATTTCTTGTTAAAATGATAGCATTTCCATGATTCTGATCACATTTTTCTCATGCTGAGTCAAATAGTGTGCTATGATTGTGTTTCCTTTCTTATACAATTATTTTTTTAAATCTAGCATTAGTATTTTCCTTTATTTTCCCATTTGGTGTTATTTGTTTATATGACTCTCTTCCCGTTTAGGCCATGAGAGCCTCCAGAGCAAGGATTATCTTTATCTTAATCATATATAAATAAACACATCTATCACATATTTATCTTTGGATTCCCAGACTAGCATAGTAGCTGGCAAGAAAGATGCTAAATATGCACAGATGATTGATTGAATGTATCTGTCAGTCTGGTTGTGTCCCTCAGTAGAAGCACTGCTGGCATTTTGGACAGGACACATCTTTGTTGGGAGGGACTGTCCTGCATGCTGCAGGAAGTTAAAGGTCCCTGGCTTCTGCCTACTAAAGGTCAGCAGTTATCTCCAGTCATTGGGTCAACCCAAAGTCACCCTCACGTATTTCCAAATCCCCCTTATAGTGGTGGTGCTGCCCATGGCTGAGACCAACTGTATCCAATGAAGTGGGTGTCAGCACCCACATGTGACTGTGTTTGGCTGATGCCGGAAGCAGTGAAATCTAGCATCAAGAGCAGAATGAGAGCTGATGACTTCTGTAGTGATGGGAACCCCTTCCACTTTGGGGAGAGAAGTTTAGGTCTAGGATGGTATAAAGGTTGAACAGGGCTCCAATCCAGAGAGACAAAGTAGTGTCAACCCAGAATCAGTCACCTTATCAAGGATATCATGCCATAAAATTAGAATGTTTTGGAATCTGTTCCTTTCCTACACCCTCCACCTTAGGAAATCCCACTCACCACTCTTGTGAGAAGCATCCCTATGAACATGAACATGGTGGACTTTCTACCCACACTTAATGGAACCAAAGATATACACATGAAACAACGAGACAATTCATTGGCTGACTGGTGACCTTTCAGATTTTTTTTCTCTTGAGTAGTTGAATAATAGGCTAGAGACTGTAGTCAGTTAGTGGTGGGTATTTGAGACAAAAGGTCCGATAGACGTAAGATGAAGGTTGCAACATGACAAAGGGAAAGCCACAGCACATGTAAGTCCAAGTTTTGGGGGAGCAGAGAAGCCATGATCAAGGAGAGGAAGCCAGTGCACAGGGGAGCATGACTCAGCCCTGCAGAAAGAGGAGAGGTAAGAGCATGTGGCTCCAGAGAGACTGGCGGGACAGACAGAGAACGACAGCAGTTTCCTGACTACTTCCTTCGGGTTCCATTGACTTTCAATTACTTTTCTTCTTATTTTGTGCAGTCGGACTGGTTTCTGACTCATGAAACCAATGATATACATTGACTATAACTCTATGGTTAGAGCTGCTATCAGAGTATGGTCTAATGTCCGTCATTAAGGCCGGGAATAAAGAACCAGAGTCAGGGAAGAGAAAGAGGCCAGTCCTCGTGGTAAAGTTGCTTTAACAATGCTGGAGCAGATCCAGTCTCCTGTTGAAGCTGGGGAGCATGTAGGATGGTAGGAGACAGCTGGGGGACAAGACCTCCCCACATAAGGAGTGGTGTGGAGGCAGCCACTGCTGGGAGCTTCCTTCAGCCTCACGCAGGGCATCTGATTCATTTGCCTTGCTCGACTTGGCTGGTAATTTCATCTTTCAGCCAGAAGCGGAAGAGACTTGGGGAACTTCTGTTCTGGACCTAATTCTGACCAACTAGGAAAAATTGCTTGGCAAAGTGGATGTGACAGGAACTTGGGAGAGAGCAACAACGTCATCCTGGAGTGTGTGAAAGCTGAAAAGGTTGGAGGCTGGGCCATTAGAATGCAGAGCCAGTGACCATTCGTAGACTGATTAAGCTTATCGAGCACAGGCTCTGTGCCAGGCAGCATTCTCGGTGCTGGAACTACAACATGTAACAAGGCAATATCCCTACCCTTGGAAGGCTTCTATTTTACAGTAAGCAAACAAATGAGCAAAATCATTTCAGATGGTTTTTAAATGCTACACAAACAGTAAAACAGAGTAACTGGGAAGAGTTGGGGGTGGGCTGAGTCTAGATCAGGTGGTCAGGGAAGGCCTCCCGGGAGAGGGGAGATATTTGAGCTGAAATCCAAGCGATGAGAAAGAACCAGCCATACAAAGAGCACATCACGAGGAGGACTCGCAAGCATAGAGGTCTGCCGTGTAGCTCTGGCTCGGTGTGGTCCAGACACAAAAGGAGCACAGGTTTTCCTTAGAGTGACAGTGGCTCTGTGAGATTCCAGAGGAGTTTTTCCATTACAGTTGAACTTGGGCAGTTAACTTGGTGATCTTAGGGAAAAGCCTAGACTCGATTATTAAATAAATATTTCCTGAGCACCTGTACAAAAATTGATGGTCACCAGTGTCTATTTTGTGACCCCTAACATAACTAGGCCCTCTCCACATTTTGGGGAGGGGGCAGGTTTAAAGAATAATTGGGCAGAGAGAGGTAGACACTGTATATTTTGATTTCAGTAAGTCATTTTATGGACAAATAAGAAAAATGAAAGTGGTATTCTTATTTAGCCAGCTGAACCCAATAATAGGTGGCCTTAATGAAGAAGGACCAGATCTGATCTGTGTTTCCAGAAGCCAAACTGGGACCAATGGTTGGAAATTATGGGAAAGCAGATTTTAAATGAGTGTAAGTCCGACCTTTCTAAGAGTAAGACATGTCCTGAAGCTGCTTTGGAATTAGGACACAGATGAGCAAATTGATGAAGCAGATGGTGAATGTTTGGGGGGCTGGTTTCATCCTTCATAATAATCTAGGATTATGTGATTCAGGAGAAATAACTGAACATTATGCACCATTTTCTCTCTCTGATTTAATAATGGTCTCTATAATAAAGGCTATGTCAGTCACCCAGGTGAGAAACCTCAACATCTTCATTCACTTCCCCTCTCCCTTACCCTGCACTTTCTATCCATTCTCATATGCCTTCTCCTGTCATGCCCATCCTCACTGCCATTGCCCGAGGTCAACTTCCATCATCTCTTGCCCTGAACTATTGTGTTGGCCTCTTCATTGTTCTTCCAACTTCTACTCTCTTCCCCCATGACTTCATTCTTGGTGTGTGGCCAGATAGCACTTTAACAGACAGAAATGACACCAAACCCATCTACTAAAATCTCCACTGGCCCTTCTTTCCCCCAAAGAGAAGCCCCACAGGTGTAGATACTTCTCAAGGCTCCACCCTCACTTCATGTGTATCTACCCCGCTCCACGCCTGCCACGTAGGCTCGGCCTCCTGTTAGCACAGCTTTCAGGGCTCTCTCGAATGCCACCTCTGAGAAACCTTGTTTCCCCAAGAAGAATAATTATCTTCCCACCTTTCTTTCCACACAATAACTTGTCTCATTAATTATTCATTTACTATTTATTTTATTCTTCATTTTTTTATTCTTCAAACTAGTGGTGCCTACTGTGGACTAGCTCTATGCTGGGTGTTAGAGGAAGTGAACAGAGTAAGATTTCTACTGATTTATTATGTGACAGGTATTGTGATATGTGTTTATATCCATTATCTCAACCTTTATCCAATGAGACAGTTACTATTATTATGAAATAATAGAGATATTATCCCAATGCAATAGCCCTATGAGTATAGTCACTATGATTTTAGAGAGAGAGGAAGGGAGAGGGGGAGAGAGAGAAACATCTATGAGAGAGAAACCTCAATCGGCTGCCTCCTGAATGCCCCCTACTGAGGATTGAGCCCACAACCCCAACATGTGCCCTACGAACTGGTGACCTCTCAGTGCATGGGACGACGCTCAACCAACTGAGCCACACCAGCCAGGGCAAGTATCCTTATTTTAAAGATGAGGAAACTGAGGTTTAAAGAAGTGAACCAGCTCACCCAACCAAGGTCATGCATTGTCATGAGCGTGGGCTGGGGTTTCTACCTGGGTTGTCTGATTCCAGAGTTCAGACTTCTAGTCACCATGCTAGGACATCTTTTCACTACAGCCGAAGGGACACAGATAAAATCTTGCCCTCAAAGAGTTCAAAGATTGGTGCTTCTGGCTGCTGGATGTTTCCTTAGCATTCATGTATTTCTGCCTGAGACACATTTGGCCACTTCCACATCTAGCCCATCCATTTGATTATAAGCTCTTTAAGGGCAGACACGGCCCCATCCCATCCCATTCGTCCCCCATCTTCCAGGCACAGAGTTACTCTAATTATGTTTGCAGATTGAGTTAGCAAATCATTATATGTGTCAGACCAACTATGCTGCAAGTTTCCCTGGGTAAGAGGATTTTTAATTATATCCAGCTCTGGGCCCTGCACAATGGGGACATTGACAAGCTGGTGCACATTCACCCAGAAAGTGGAGGGGGCTGTTTTGAATGCTATTTATAAACACTGCCTTCCTTGGCATTTATTTGGAAAGTATTAAAATAAACTGTGAATGTGTTAGAAGATCTTTCTGTTCCCTATTTTATAAATTATTATTTCAGTCTTGAACAAAGCTGTTTTTTTCTTTTGCATGTACCATACTGTTTATAGCCTGATAATCCTATAATATTAATAATGATAAAGCACATTACAGCTGTAAAATTGACATTAAGAAATAAAAGTTTCCAAGTCAAGAGGACAGCAGGTACAGTGAGGTGGGGATGTGTGCTGCTGTGCCCAGTAATTGCTCATGGCTAACCTTGATGCAGAGCTTGCTATGTGCCTGGCCCTGTTTTGCATGCTTTACATGTATAAACTTATTTGTGCCATTACCACCTTTTATAGTTGAGGGGTGCAGAGGCACAGAGTCATTTAACTACAGGTCTGTAGTCAGCATTTACCACTTTCTTTTTAAAACAATAATTTTTCTTTATTGATTTTAGAGAGAGAAGAAGGGAGAGGGAGAGAGAGATATAGACATCAATGAGAGAGAACATTGATTGGCCGCCTCCTGCATGCCCCCCACTGGGGATCGGGCCCACAACCTGGGCATGTGCCCTGACTGGGAATCGAACTGGTGACCTCTTGGTGCATGGATGGATGCTCAACCACTGAGCCACACCAGCCGGGCAGCATTTACCACTTTCTATTATTGGTATGCCTGGCTTCGCCATCCACTGGTTCTTCAAAGTGTCTGGTGCAGCTTCGTGCCTTGGGGCCTGGCAAGTTCCTGGCAGAACAGAACCTCATGCTGTGTCAGATAACAGTGCTCAGGCAGCAGGGCTCCTTCCCTACCTGCTCACCTGGGAAGAGTTGAGTGAACACAGTGGGCTTGCTGTCAAGTAAGGCCAACACGTTCTTCTGGGGCGGACCGAGGGGAAACTCTAATTAGCTGAGCTGTTCCCCAGCAGAATAAGGCAAACTGAAGATGGGCTGTTGAGCATGGAACCAAAGCATAGAAGTAGATGGTTGGAATATTGAAAAGCCTCATCCTAAGATGACCACAGTAGGTGTGGTCTTGTCCATGGAACCATAATCCTCTAGGTCTGCGGTAAGACGTCATCTGAACTCACCGGTGAGGCACCATCCTGGTCAGCCCTCCTTGTCATGCATCCATTTCCCACAAGCCCCCTTTAGTGGCACAATTTTGTTCTTCAGAGATGTTAATGCTTTTAGTCAAACTCTTGCTGGCTACTCTTTCTGGCTCTTTAATGTGGCCTTGCCTATCTCGCTTTGATTTGTAACAAGCTGATTTTACAGTTTCAATCCTTAGAGAGCTACCTCCTTCCCCTTGTTTTAAATTGTCATCTGCCCCCATCCCTCCACTCCCAAGTAGGACCTATATCATTATCCCCATTTCACAGATGAGCAACAGAGCCCAGCCTCCTGACTTTCAAGCCTAGCATTTTCCCCACTGTCAGCACCATTTCAACAGTCCCAAGTGCTTTTACTTGGGCTATTTGACTGTAGGCCGCACATGTAAATATCTTTAGGTGATGGCACGGCCATCACTGGAGTCTTGGTGCAGGCTGTGAACTGCTAGGTGCCCTGTCAATACTGGCTGCTGGGGTTCTTTGCTAATGTGCTGGGCACAGCAGCCTCGGAGCCGAACCCCTTCTTTCCTACGCAGCTCACGGTGGTTTTCAAGCAGATGCTCGCTTCCCGTCTTTGATCTTCCCCTGCATGGCTCTGGGGTCCTTTTATGTGGCCACGTTTCTGTATATACACAGAAGCCTCGTGTACACTGCCCCCAACAGTACTTATAATCACCTCTCCTGAGGCCAACACCATCATCTCATGTCTAATTCACTGTCTCGTTTTCATTCCTCTGCCTCCTTCACTTTTACTCCTGCCCTGAGCCTCTCAACAGAGGCCATTTCTCCAAATATGTCAGGTCGGCCGGAATCCCCTTCCCACCCATATAATCAGAACCTCCCCCTTCTCTGCCTGTTATTTACCTCGTTATTGAGAAGCACATCCCCTTTATTATTAAATTTCATTTACACAGACCTCGGGCCCCTGTGTGTGATTTCCCGGCTTTCAGCTGGTTGACTACCTCTTTTCTGCCCCCAACTGCAAAGCAGACGTTAGTAATCAACACAGAGCGTTCCTGATAATCAAATTAGACAAGTGGGACTCTGCCTCTGTTTTCTTTGCAATCATTGGGTGTGATAGTAATAATGTCAGCTGGAATAATCTGGTGGCATGAACCTCTCTGCATGTTATTTTTTTCCAGCTCTACTTGAGGTTCACCCCAGAGCCAGAGAATGCAAACTATGTCCTCACCCAGGTTGGGTTTAGAATCTTGATTGTAGACCATGTCAACAGCTTCAAGCCTGGGTGAAGCTCATAATTGGATGGTAGTATATCATACAGGGGATTTTTTTTTTTTTTATCCTTCACCCTAGCTGGTAATGAGTTTGTGCCCTGCAGCTAGTCTTGATAGCCCTTGACATTTTCTGTTGCTCCAGGAGCGAGGCTGCTGCTCTGCTCTGCTCTTTGTTGGTGGGTGGAGCAGCTTGGGCAGAAGAGACAAGGGAGTCACTGCCACTGCCTCCAGTTCCTCAGGCAACCTTGGCCAAGTCACTTTTCTCAGTTGTAAATGAAGTGTCCTGGTCTCCAATGCTCTCCACTGGGATATAGAGGGACAGAGAGAATGTTTCCGGAGCCCTTGAAGCCACTTAGCACAAGGATGGTCGGTAGACAGTGAAGTGTCTGTAGAAATGCAGTGCTAAGTACACAGTGAAATTAACAAGTGTGAACCCTTGAAGATGTGGTTGGAGTTCCTGTAGTTGGCACAGGGCTGTGGCTTTCTGATGCAAAGATGAAACCAAGTTGTCCAAGGTGAAACTGAGGCCCTGAAAGGTCACATCTCCTTTGAAATGGCTGGAAAACGGGTACCAGAAGCCACAATAGGATCTGGGTGTTATCAAAATTAGAGGAGATTGTAGTAGATTTGTAGACCCCCCACCCCCCCCAAAAAAAGGATATTTATGACTTGTTGACTTTGGGCAAGTCATTTAACCTAAATCTTACGTTCTTATCTGTGAAATGGGCATAACAATACTACCTCACAGGTTTTTTTCCAGAATATGAGGAAGAGGAAGGGAGATCCTAATAAAAACTATTGTGTTGGTAAACTGGATCTCCAGAAGAAAAGTCCTGTTGGGGTGGCATTTGCCAATTCCTATGGTGTAAATATACCAATAACTATTTCAGGCTACCAATGGTTGAACCACTCACTGGAGGGCAAGGTTCATGAATATTTACACTTGGCTCTTGTGAGCCTGCTGGCTCTAGCACCATAGGTACCATTCAGTAAGGGCCTTGCATATACCAGGCTTCACATATTTCATTTCATCTTCACAGCTACTTCCTCAGGTAGTTATAAGACAAAGATGGTGAGGTTCTGAGATCAGAAGTGGTTTGTATAGGGTCTCATGGTAAGTGGCAGAAGCAGGATTTGAACCCAGATTGATCTAATTTTAGAATATGTGTTCCTTCCTCAAAGCCAAGTTGTGTAAGCAGGGCCATACATGGGTAAGTGCAGCATAAACTGAAATATGTTACAAACCTGAAATAAATTACTCCCTTATCTGAGATGTGATAGGATGCATTATCACCTCTTGAGTCTTCTAGGGTTCGCCCTGGGCCTTTCAGACTCAGAAGGAATGTGGACCCACCCAGTTTCTTTCTCCTGGCCAACAAACCATCAGATGGAAGGAAGGCATCTGTTTCTACTTCTCTGCTGGGAATCCTCACACATTTCTGTCCAAGAAGTGTAGTATGAAAATCTTTCTGGGAGGCCATTAAAATTAATCCTGGGAGATGAGGCAAGCCAGGATTTGGCCAAATTCCAGTATAATGTGCTATCCCCCAAAGAGGAAAAAGAACATTCCTTCTGAGATGGTGCCCATCTTTGAATATTTGAGCCTGGCCCAACTAAGGTTGAACAGAACTCCATAGAGAACTATCTGTTTACTCTCCCTTACAGATTTTTCTTTTTGCTAGGCCAGCTCTTTATGCCCTATTTTTGGATCCAGTTAGCTACCTACATGCCTCAGTCCTATGGTACTCAAGAACTGGATTATAATTGTTCATTTGCCTGCTAGACTGAGTTGCTCTGAGAGCGTGAGAAACCAACTGTTATCACTGCCAGCCCTATATTTCTCCCAGCCAGAGGCCATCCTCCAATAAGGAGCCATGATTTTTTCACATGGGCTTTGCCCACAAGAAGAGCAGCAGCTCATGTTGACCGCCAAGGTCAGTTTTACTTTCTGTCCAGGTGACACCCACATCCTGGTACACCTTTCTCCTCTAAAGAGCCCAGAGGCAGACTATAAGCTGACTTGGGAAGCTGACCAGAGGCAGAATGACTTGCCAAGTCTCCAGCTCCTGGACTGAGATTCTACTGCTCAGTTCTCAGCAGTTGCCAACAGCAGAGTTTCCAGTACGTAGGTGGCAACCAGCATGGATCCTGGGCAGTGGCCACCATCCAGGGAAGTAGATGCTTGTAGCAGAGGGGGAAACAAGTTAGAGGGGATTCCCAGCTTGGTTTCTGCAGCTCACAGTGCTAACCTATGAGCTCACAGTAGGCTGTACAAAACAGGCAGGGACTGGATTTGGCCCATGAACTGTAGTTTACTGGCCTCTGCTTTAGACAGTCAACAAAATAATAAATCAGGCCCTGTTTCTAGTGTTTGCCAATTTCTGTGGTGCAAATACTCCCACCATGGCCGATTTCAAGTTACCAATATGACATCACTGGATGTTGGGTTGGGAAGAGGTGTGCAGTAATACACCATTAAATAGTATTTCCACCATAAAGATACAATAGACATAAATAACCTCAAGAGCATAGCTAATAGTAAACTGCTGTAAAATAATTAGGACATGATGAGTTTTGAGTAGTTATTACTTTTGTTTTTAATTTATTTGATTTATTTACTTGTAAGTTTTTGTAATTTAATATTAAATAATAGCTGTGTGACAACTAACTTGCAGAATTCCTGAAAATTTGGCACTGCCTTGGCTCTAGCACACCACTGCCCCTGGGCCATCTGACTATGCCAACCATGTGGAAGGGAAGAGAGAAAAGCCACTCACAAGGTGAGAACTGAGAAGTAGCTCTTAACATAGAAGCGTTAACCTCTTCCATTCCTCCCTCTGAAAACTTCATCCCTTAGTGTGATGTTCTATTGTGTACTCAGTATAACAAATTAGTTTCTTCTCCTCAGGCATGGAGTAAAGAGGGTTCTTGAACCACCCCCTAGTGGTTAGTGTGTGATCAACATGAAATCCACATCCTTTGTTCATTTGTGCTCCACTCCTATGAGATGCTATTGGTTGTGTGCCAACTGTGTGCCAGGTACTCTTTTGGGAACATTCCATACAGTATCTTGCCTAATCTTTACAACAACCTTGCAAGTGAGCAATATTGTCAAATTTTACAGATGATGAAACAGAGGCTCAGGAAAATTATGCAACAAGCAGCCCAAGGTTACATACCTAGGACACATCAGAGTTGGCATTCAAATCTCAACTCTGGCTTTCTCCCCAACTTTGTGCTGGCATTTGCTCCTCTTCCTTTGATACCTGTCATTCTGGTCCCACAGCCATCTCAGGAACAGAGCAGAGACTGGTGAGGTAGGACCCTGGATGCCTTTGCTCTCCTTTCTGTCTCTTGGACAAATGGACAGTGGCTCTGGAGAAAATCAGGCATGGGAAATAAAAGCCAGAGAAGATCATTTAGAAAAACAGACGAAACCCTTTGATTTCAGAGATTAGGAATCAACTGGATAAGTAGATCAGCATGACAAAGGCAGGCCTGCCAACCTCCAGAGACTGTGTTCTTGTCACCGTGCTATCATACATAACCCTGCTCTCAGAATTTCCCAGTCCAGGTGGCCTTTGGCTGACAACATGGTTCTGCCATCCTGTCCCACCTCATGGGCAAGTTGGGGATTGTCCCTGAGGCCTCGGCCCTGTCAGACAGGAAAGCTTTCCAGAGAAGACTAACAGAAGGGTGGTGTATAAGTCTCCTACTGCTGTTCTAACAAATTACCACAAGCATTATGGCTTAAAGCAACACAAATTTATTATCTTTTAGGTCTAGAGGCCAGAAGTCCAACACAGGTCTCACTGGGCTAAAATCAAGGTCATCAGGGCTGTATTCCTTTCTGGTGGTTTAGGAGGCATATCTATTTCCCTGCCTTTTCCAGTTTCCAGAGAACAGATTTCTTGACTCATAGGTCCTTGTTTTCAGTCTTCAAAGCCAGCAATGTTACATCTCTCTGACCTCTCTTCCATAGTCACAGCTCCCTCTCTGACTCAGCTGGGAAAGAATCTCCACTTAGAAGCACAGATTGGGCAAACCCAGATGATCTAGATTAATCTCCCCATTTCAAGGCTCATGCCCTTAACCACATCTACAAAATCTGTGTTGCCATGTAAGGACTGAGGATTAGGACATGGACATCTTCGGGGGTCCATGTTCCTTCATATTACAAAGAGTGGAAAACAACAACAATAAAAACAACCAGCTAGACGCACTGAAGGCCAAAACCAGGGAGGCTAACACTGACCCTCAGTCAAAGGGACTAGACACGAGAGGCAGAGCCAAGAAGTTTGTGTATTGAGCAGACCAAGGATGGAGTCACATCCAAACAGAAAGGGACAGGGTGGGCATGGGGACAGAGTACCTGACACTCATCTTTACTGGATACTGACTGGCTCAGTCTTGTTTAAGACAGAGTCACAGTGGACTTATGGTTCGGCCATTTCTGATCACCACCTCAGTTTGGGCTTTATCAACAAATCTCAGAGGACACAGTATAGATACATCACATGTTGGCAGGGAGACTAGGGAGTATTGGTGATGATGGGAGCTCATCACTGCTCATCAGAATGTCTAGGTTACTCAGGCTGATGGAGCAGGGCTAGCTCAGATACTGCCCTTGCAGTGCCAGAGGGAAAGAAGATCTATGGTCTTTCACTTGGTGATTAAGTTCTCTGGCCCAGAAGTGCTACCTCTCAGTTCTTTATAGAACTCATTGTCCAGAACTGGAATTAGTTACAAGGCCCCATCTAAGCCCATGGGAACCAGGAAGTGTAATTCTACCAGGGACCCAGAAGGTACTTCAGGGGAGACAGAAACATCTAGAGAGTAGCACTAATGGCTATGTACAAAAGTAGAGAAATGCCAAAGTCCATTTGAGAGGAAGTAGTAACACCTAGCTGTTGAAGGACAAGGTTCACCATGCCTTGGGGAGAATTCATGCAGAGACCAAAGGAGGGGAGGAGGCTGGTGTGTTTGAGGGGTGGCAGGAAGTGCTAGTGGTTAGACAGAAGGTTCAGTAGTGAACAGAAAGAGATGAGTGTGAAGGACAACAGGGGCCAGGTGGTGCCTGATTTCTGTGCTGCCCTAAGGAATTTGGACTTGACCCTGTGGGCAATCGGAGGGAATGCTTAAGAGTTTTAATCATGGGTAAGACATGATCAAATGTGTATAGTAGGCCCAGCTGGTGTGGCTCAATTCGTTGAGCATTGTCCCATGCACCAGGAGGTCATGGTTTGATACCTGGTCAGGGCACTGGGCTCAATCCCCAGTGGGGAGTGTGCAGGAGGCAGCCAATCAATGTTTCTCTCCCATTGATATTTCTCTCACCCTCTCCCTCTCCCTTCCTCTCTGTGAAATCAGTAAAAACATATGTATATATTTAAGTGTGTGTAGTAGAAAGATATCTCTGACTGAAGGGTTAGCAGTAGATCAGAGGAGCCAATCCTGAAAGCAGAGAGACCGGTTAAACAATATAGGTGATGAGAGCCTGATCAAGGAAGGAAGCAAGAGAAGGAAGACATCAGACACTTCCTGGGAAGGACCAGGTTGTGGCACAGTGCTGCAGAAATGACAGGGCAAACGGGTGCCTACTGCTCCCAGGGTCCTTTTCTTCTTCCCCTCTTGTCATCCCTTATTCCTTGATCTTATTTTTTCAATACTCTTCTTGTTTTGACCCCAACCCCAAAGAAATGGGCAAAATCAGAATTAGGCGTTCTCTCCACATATGTTCACCTTTCCCATGACCCCCACAAATACTTCATTCCTGGCCCAGCTCTCCGAGTGGCTGGCATTTCTTTTCACTCCCCGACTCTGTCCAGCTGAAGAGGGAAGTGGATCGTTCTTCAGGGCGTCCATGTCTCCATGTCCCAGGGACACAGGAAGCTCCTGATCAAGGTAGATGATTGTAAAAGAGCAAAATGCTTCCTCTCTCGGACGGTCTTCAGACCAATGGCTCCTGCTATAGACATACTACTTAACTATAGGAATTCTGCCCGAGTCTGGAGCAGCCCTCTGTCAGGGAAGAGGTGGGGAAATATGTACACAGGAATGACTCCAAAACCAGACTCGGGTCAGCAGGAGTGTGCCAGGAACAAAGGGGTTTAGAAATGTCCCCTCTTCCTTGGATCCCTTTCATGCCTACCTGCTACCATCCCCAACCACCTCACTACTCATCTTCCCTTCCCCTGATATAAAAAACGCCTGCATTTTTAGCTTTCTTAAGATGGGTTTGAGAATTAGTTGTCCCATCTTCTCGAACTAGGCCTTCTGAGTCAATACCTTTCCTTGCTCCAAACTCTGATCTGTTGAGTATTGGCTTTTCTTCTGAAGCATCTGGCACACGAACCTGGTGCCTGTAACACTATCATTTTGTCACCGTGGTTTTTGTTTGCGTACTTGTCATGCTTTGACATTTCAGTGGATACCTTGAGACTTGACTTGAAGGCTTCAAGCGCAGAGTTGCTTGCAAGGTGGAAAACGACCTGGGACCTGGGTTGGAACTGGTTGACCTGCCATTTACTAGCTCAGTGACCTCATGCAGGGGCACTGACTTTGGTGAGCCCTGCACATTCGGCCTCGCAGAGCCTTTTGTGTGAGTCCAAATGACTCGATGCTGGAAGGTGCCATCAGGCGTGAGTCATTATTTTTTTACCTAGGAAGTTTTTTGTTGTGTTTTGTTTTCTTTGTTTGTTTTTTTCAAAGGGACTCTCCAGGCCTTTCTCCTATCTTTCATAGGGTAATTGCCCTCCTTCCGCTGAAACAGAGAGTTCCTTGTCCCTGCAAGCCACCAGGGCCTGGTCACGGGGCAGAGCCTGCAGCCAAGGGTGGCTTTTCTGCCAGGACCAGCCAGGCTCCTGCCTCCAGATAACCCTGGTCCTCCCCTTCTCCTGCCCCGGCAGCTTCCCACACAGCTGTGGCCTCATTATCCAGGTGACTGCTAGCAGCTGAAAGGAGTTTAGCTAGGGGTAGGCTTTCAAGTGTTCGTAATAAAGCTTCAAAGTTCACACCTTCATTAAGATGTGAAGTCAGGTCCTCCCCCCACCTCTCCCAGGGCTATTGTTCCCTTCCTATCAGGCTGCAGATTCAAAAGACAAGCAGGATTGGCTTTCTTTGTCCAGACAGCTCTCCTAACCAGAAAGGCTAGACCTGTTTGTTAAGAGAAGGCTCCTCTCCTGCAGCCCCCTTCAGACCTGCTGGAAGGTTTCACAGATGCTGGGGAATTGGGGCATTTCTCGGGGCTGGAAGGGCTGTCTCCAGGAGGCAGGACTGGACTTGTGGTGTGAGGTCTCGAGGCAGTGGACCTAGGACCCGTGTGTGGAAGCAGAGGGGAGGCAGGTTTCAGAATACCGGAAGGGAGAGCCCACTAGCACAGATGTGCAGAGTGGACCTCAGTGGTGGGCAGGGATGCACTCCAGGTGAGTGAGGAGAGCAGGAGCAGCGGCCTGACTCTCGGCGGGGAAGCTGCGAAGACCTGCAAGCTGTGGCCGTGCAGCTGGACGGCAGAACTTTCAGGCTGCTTCCCGCCACGTCATGCTGGAACCTCCTGCCTCCATGGCCTCTGCATATTTGGCCACTTCCCAGCTTTTTCTTTAAACTCCCTTGTCCCCCAGACTCCCAACTGTGGGTGTCCTCATGGGTATATGTTTGGCCCCCCTGCCTTTTCTGTTTTTCTTTTAGCCATTTGAGAGCAAAGCTAGCAAGACATCTCAGGGCCTCCTTTGTCACCAAGAACATCTTTGCTTCCTTTGGCTATGCACACAGGTTCTGAAGGGTCCGTTTCCATTTATCTGCCCCTCAGGGACAGAGCAGAGCTCTGAGAAGCCCAGGCACCCCTCGAACCTGGGACAGCTGTGAACAGCTTCTCCTAGGTAGCAGACAGCTTCACAAAAGAGCCCTCTCTCCTCCGTCCTGGGAAAGGATATGAAGGGGATTTTCCGTGAGGGTACCACGCCCTTCACGTGGTCCTCTTGGTTTCATGATGAGGAATAAAGCAGGAGGCTGGCATTAGGTAAGACAGGGGTTGATTTGGAATGAGTTAAAGAGCTGAGCTGGGGGAGGGGCTGGGGTACTGGGGGGCTCTTTGAAATAGAATAGTCTGGGAGACCTCTCTGGGGAGATGTTGTTTGAACAAAGACCTGACTCAAAGAGGGACTGAGTCCCACATGCCAGCAGAAGCCCTGGAGTGGGAACAAGCGTGGGGCGGTCTGAGAGCAGCAAAGGGCTGCAGGACAGTGGGAGGCAGGCCATGGAGACCTCCTAGGGACTTAGGGTTTTTGCACACAAGGAGGAGCCACCAGAGGGTTTGAGGGAAGGATGACATGACGGGGCCACATTTTGGGAAAGGCCATTCTGGCTGCTTTGGGAGAAGAGAGACTGGAGGAAGGCAGGGCTGTCAGGCCCAGACCAAGTGCATAGCTCTTGCAGTTTCCCGAGAGAGCCACGACGCCAGTTTGTGCCATCGTGACAGTGGTGAGGTGGTGAGAAACAGTCGGATTGGATTCATGGTATATTTAGCAGGTAGAGCTGATAGGATTTTTTTTTTTTTTTTAATCCTCACCCAAGGACATTTTTTGCTCAGATAGAGTGGGAGGGAGAGAGAGGAAGAGAGAGAGAGAAAGAGAAACATCGATGTGAAAGTGACACATCGAGTGGCTGCCACCCGCACGACCAACCAGGGCCGGGGACAAACTGCAACCGAAGTACATGCCCTTAGCGGGAACCGAACCCGGGTCTCTCTGGACCGCAGGCCAACGCTCTAACCGCTGAGCCAAACCGGCCAGGGCGGATTTTTGATGTTTTAAATGTGGGTTTTGAGGGAAAGAGAGCTAAAGATGACATGCTTGACAAGCGCTAGGCAAATGTGCATTCTCACAATTAGAAACTGTTAATAATGGGCCCTCACGGAAACTTGACAGTTTTCCCTGAGGCTTGACATCCCCTTTCCGACTTGGTTCTCACCTCTGCCCTCTAGGGTAAGAACTGTTGTCATCTGACAGCTGAAGAAACTGAGGCTCGGGCATGCCTTGCCAAAGGTCACAAAGCTGCTGTAGAGGTTTGAGTCACTTAAATCTTGTGCTCAGTATACACTCTGTTCATGGTCATCACTGGATATGGCTTCTCCGTTAGCAAGCTGTGGGGCTCATGATGGAAGGTATTGGGACCAGGTGAGTGAAGGAGGAAGCTTTGAAGTATTAGGGGGACCGGAAAGTAATGTCGTTTCTGGGCGTTTCGATATTTGGTTGTCATTTATCAGCTCATAGTGTACTTCAAAATCGTGCCAAAGACATTTTAAGGTTAGAGTGACTTGTTTACTCGTAAATAATTAAATCTTAATTTTTTTTTTTTTTTGCAATTTATAGTGAAATGGCCAGCCAAATACTAGAAGAGGTACATATCTGACATTGTATGCTTTTTGAGTTTCACAAGGGTAGTAATGCAACAGTTGTTACCAAAAACATTTGCAATGTTTATCCAAGTGCATGAGACATTCGTAAATGCCAAAGGTGGTTTCCTAAGTTCAAATCCAGTAGTTTTTATCTTTCTGACTCGTATCGATCAGGAAGACCAACAACTTTAGACAATGACATGTTAAGGGTGGAAGTGGCAGCAAATCCGTGTCAGACAGTCGAGGAACTGTCAAACACTCTTAACCAGCCTTGGTCGACCATCCAAGAACATTTGCAGCAGATTGGTACAGTAAGCAGAGCAGGTGTTTGGGTCCCGCATAATCTGTCCGAAGAAAACAAAGCTAACCGGTCCACCACATGCAACTTATTGCTTCAGCGGCACAATGCAGAAGCGTTTTTTGATCGCTTGATCACGAGATGAGAAATGGGTCCTCTATGATAATCCAAAACGCAAAAGGCAGTGGCTCTCTCCGAATGAATCACCACGAAGTATAGCTAAGCCAGGTTTACACCCCAAAAAGGCACTTTTGTGTGTTTGGTGGAGTATTCGCGGGGTCGTTCATTTTGAAGTGCTGAAACCTGGACAAACTGTGAGTGCAGACCTTTACGGTGAACAATTGGATCGAGTAAATCAATCTTTAATTGAAAAGTGCCCAGCAATTGTCACCAGAAAAGGCGTTATTCTGCAACACGATAATGCAAGACCACACTGTGCAAGACGAACCCTGGAAAAAATTAATGAATTGGGTGGGAGGTATTGCCTCACCCACCATACTCGCCTGATATTGCGCCATCGGATTTCCATTTATTCCGATCACTACAACATTTTCTAAGTGGCAAAAAATTTGAAAATTTGGATGATGTCCAAAATGCCATCTCCAGATATTTTGCTCAAAAACCAATTGATTTTTATCTATCTGGCATTGAAAATCTGCACACTAGATGGCAAAAGGTTGTTGATAACGAGGGTGATTACATCATTGATTAAAAATAAAAACTTGTTAAAAATTTATCTGTTTTGAATTAATGTTGTAAAAACACGACATTACTTTCCGGTCCCCCTAATAGATGGAATTTCAGCATCTGTGGTTCGCTTCCTTCCACAGGTTGGTGGGAATAGGCTCATGCTACGGCAGCCTGGTTGGGCCATTGGAAACAGGTGGTGGCTGCTGGAATCTCCGTGGGGCGAGGCAGAGAGCCACTCCCCACCACCAGGGGCCAGGCACAGTGGGTTACTTCTTAGGGATTGGCCCAGGTCACTTCAAGCCATTCTTCTCAAACAGGTCGGCTCCTCCCACTGCCTCCTTTCCCTCAGCTCATCCCTGAACCCACTGCAGACTGGTTCCCACCTCCGCTGTTCCCCTAAAAAGACACTCTCTGACTCTCCTGGCCAAACCTGTGACCTCTTTCTTCTCTCTCCTTGCCCGTCTGACCTCCCTGCAGCATTTGATGCCGACAACCTTTTTCTCCTTGTCACCTCCTCTTTCCTTCTGCTCTGTGTTGTTTCTCTCTTCTGCATCTTTCTCCATACCAACATCTTCTGCCTTGGAGCTCCTCCTTAGGTCACAGTCCCACCCAAACATTGCTCTTCCTGAAATTCCCCTCCCTTCCTCCTCTTTCCTTCCACCCCTCTTCTCTTCTCCACCTCCACTACTTACTGATCCCCAGCTCCAGGCTTTCAGTTCTGACTTCTACAGAGATCTCCCAGTCTGCATCTCCAGCTCAGTCTCCTGAGCTCCTCACCTGCATTGCCACATGCCTCTCTGCTTCCAGGCAGAGACAACAGTCTTGAAGGCAGCTGAAAGGCCCAGGGGATGGAGAGGAGGTCTGTTTGACCTGAACTGGAGATGAAGGGGTGGGTTGAGGCCAGATTGTGAGAGGTCATGCTAAAAAGGCTTTATGCATCTTGGATTCAGGATTGAAAACAGGTTTCTGGGCCAAGAGAAATGACATATGTTTTGGAAGGATTGTTAAGCAGCCTTGTGGAAGGCGGACTCAACTGGATTTTACTAGTTTAAGAGAGAAGAGGGGATGGGGAAGAGACCTGAGGAGTGGCCAGCCTTGGAACACATAAACAATCTTCTGAGTAGTGGATTGGAATTGAGTGAGTGTGGGAAGGACATAATGGGAGAGAAAAGAGAGGCTCACATAATTGTATTAATATTTGGTTCTCACAGTGAGGCTGTCATGTAGCCGTTTTGCAGATGAAGAAACCGAGGGTCAGAGAGATGCAGCATGCCCAGGGTCAGACAGCTGTCAGGGGCAGAGTCAGGCCTTGAACCCATGTCTTCTGACTCCTTGGCCAATGCTTCCATCAGGCCATGGTTAGTGACTGGTTAAACCCACCAGCATGTCTGAAATTTCCAGCACCAAACAAAGAAGCTTTGCATTAGACACAAGCTGTTTTTGCTGCTCAGCTTACAGATCCCTCCCCACTTTTGATATTTGCATCTTTATTAGTTAAGATAATGTACACTGCTGCAAGGAACAAATCCCCAAAGGCATAATGTTTCAAACATGACAAAATATTCACAATGGATGTTCTGTCTGGTGGGCAGCTTCCCTCCAGTGGGTAAGGATTTAGGGAGCAGGCTCTTTCCATTTTGTGCATCTACCATCTTCTACTCATCTACTGGCTTCCACAGTTGGGTAGGAGGTTTTGACGGGCATGGAAGCAAAACCTACTCTTTCTCCTCGCCTTCCATTAGCTAGAACCCAGTCACATGGACACACTCAACTGTGCAGGGGGCTGAAAACAATAATTAGAATGAGTATCAGGAAGAAGAGAAAACTGATTAGGGAAAGAGTGAGACAGACACTGCCATAGCTGTGGCGAACCCTTGTCCTGACCTCTCTGCCCATCAGGCTTCCCACCCTCGGTCCTCCTCATCTAAGGTCCACGATGATTCAGCCTGGATAGTAATAATAAGTGAAATCAGCTTATTTCCCTTCCTGCACATGATGGCTGGTTTGGGTATCGGCACATAGCTGACCCACGTTGATGGAATGAGACTCCATCCTAGGATTTCGTGGGAACTTTTGGCAAAGAGAACCTGTCTTTCCACTGGGGTTGCTGAGGTAAAGAGATGAACCAAGCCAACCATTTTGTCAGCATGATGGGAGAGGCTGCTTGAGGATGAAGCAACAAATAGGAAAGCAGGGCTAAGAGATAGAAGAAGATCCCTTTCAATGGCATCCTTTGCGTGTCTGTGTTCTATATTCAGGCATGTTATTCTTGATCCCAGTTTGAATTGAGTTTCTGTCACTTGTAAGCTAGACGCCTAAGAGAAGCCCGTTTGCAAAACTCTGGGACACCGTCTCACCTCTTCTCTCCATCCTCAGACCCAAGGACATGAGCACCCGGCTCTGCTTTCCTTGAAAGTGCGCCCTCTGTTGGTGAGTGGCCCTCTGAGATGGGGCTGCCTTTGAGTCATCCCACCTCCATATGGCTGGACTGCTCATTTTCTCACTTGTTTTTTTTTTTTAAAACACCAGAATTGTTTTGAATCAAATGCAATATTTGTTGCCTTCTAAAGAGGTCAGAGTTATTTAGAATCACATTGGTATTTTTATAGCCCACAGAAATTATAGCAGAAAAACACTTTAAAAAAGATGTAAACTTGCCCTGGCTGATTTGGCTCAGCAGTTAGAGCATGAGCCCTCAGACCGAAGGGTTGTGGGTTCGATTCCCAGTCAGGGTCATGCAGGAGGCAACCACAACTCTTATAAACTTGCACACCAAGATTTACTGGGGAGAGAATAAAGTTTGCCCAGCTCCGGGAGGACTGATAACAGAGTTGACAATTCAGAGATGGTGCCAAAGGGTCATTCTGGACAGGCCAAATAAATCTTGTGAGTACTTTAGTCTGTGACTGACTCATTTTTCTCAATCACATGGGGAACAACTGAGACAATTTAGATGAGTACTTTGAAATGAAATGACCTGACTTTCCCACTTGTAGGGTAGCCATTACCCAGTTAATACTAGGGTGGCCGGTCTGCCTGGGAGAGCTCAAGTTTGCACCTGTTGACCCTGCTAACTATTTATAGTGCCCCAGTTAAATCTCACAAGTGTCCCAATGTGGATGTAATTTTTGGCCACCCTATTAATGGAGAACTCTGTTGGCCTGACATATCACAGACAGAGCTGGACTCAAAGACAGTTTCCTTTAAGCTGGAGAGGGCCTTGACTCTAGCTATGCACCATGTCTTAGCAGCGAGGAAGGAAAAAATTTCCCCTGGTGCCCTTCTGTTGCTTTCTGCATAGGAAGAGGGAAATTTACTCTCTCTCTTAATTTGTGGCAAAAAGTTGGTGTTCTCTATTATCATTTCAATCTTTATAACAGCTCTGCCATAGGTGTTACGTATTTCACAGATAAAGAAGCGGGGGTTCAGAGACATTAAGTGTATTGCTCAAGAGCACACAGCAAATAAGGGTCAGTGCCAATGTCACCTAATTTTGTTTCTTTCCATCTCATGTCCTGTCTACTTTGCAGCATTGCTCACAATTTGGAAAATGCTTTCACAACCACATTCCCTTATTTTGGAGCTAATTTCTCCCTGTCTGAATTATTAAGTAATTGATATAATTTCTGCCTTACCAAAGGCAACCCTACTTGACTTCTGTTTGTGTTAAAAGATCGTTCTGGCCTATGAAGTTCAGTCTGTAGATTGTGTTGTTTCTGATATGGAGTAAGAATTGGGTTTTTATGAACAAGGTACTCTTTTGAGTTATTCTCAGCAATTATCTTTTGACTTAAGAGCTGTTAATATGTAATTAGGTAGGTTTAACTGGAAAACATTTTAATTATTTATGATAGAGACAAGGAAGGGATTCAGGAGTGGGGACAGGAACTAGACAGCAGAGCTAATAAAGCTTTGTCTTGCGTTTATTCCAACATCGAGGGTCACAGTGTTGCCTGCAATAGCAAAACATTGCGAACCACCTGTAGTCCCAGTTACATCCATATGATATAATACTATGCAGCCATTATAGTAACTGGTTATAGATACTTACTGATGTCAAAAGATAGATGCAAAACATAGTTAAGCAGGTTATAAAGCAATATACATTATCATGCTTAAAAAATGCACACCTACACAAATGTCTGGAAAGATATCTAAGTATCTCTGCTGTCAAAATTATGGGTGTTTTTCATTTTCCCCCTTTTGTATTTATTTGAATTTTCTAAGTAAACATAAAATATATGTACAATTTTAAGTTAAAAATTATTAAGTGTATCAGAGAGAAGAAAATGCTAATTTCTCTCTCATCACTATCAAAAGGCTGTATGTTATTCAGCATCAACAAAGAAGGAAATCCTACCATATTCAAAACAGATGAACCTCGAGGACATTTGCTAAGGGAAATGAGCCAGTCACAGAAAGCCGAATCTGGCACAATGCCACTTACATGAGGGATACAGAAGAGTCAAACGTGTCAAAGCAGAAAGGTGGATGGTGGTTGTCAGGGGCGGGGGTGGGGGAGGGGGCGGGCAAGAAATGGGGAGTTGCTATTCAATGAGCATCAGGTTCTAGAGATCACTGAGCCACGCTGTGCCGAGAGTTCCCATCACTGTACTGTGCACCTACGAATTTGTTAAGGGGGTAGATCTCATGTTAAGTGTCCTTACCACAATGTAAAAATAGTAACAATATAAAATAAAGGTCATGTGTGTCCCACAGGGCTATTTCCCACAGCTGAGCCGCCACCATGATCGACAGGGTACTGGCCCCTGCTTCCCTTCAGAGACGCTGAGACTCATACCGCTCAGTTACGAAATGCTGATAACATGCTAGGAACTGGGCAATAGGTTTTCCCCCATGGGATTTTCTTTATTCCTCCTATAAACCCCGTAAAGCAGAAACTGTTATTCCCATTGGCAGGTGAGGAAATGATGTTGGGGGTCCTGAGATGCACGATGGAACTTCTATTCTGAAACAGGTTCTGCTCTTTTAGAAGAACAGCCTGCTCGACATCAAGCCCAGAGCTCTTTAGGAGAATAGCGACTAGAAATGGGAATAAAGAGTAAGCATAAATTGAAGCATGGGAGAGGAGAGCAAGCTGACAAAGTGTCTCCTTGCCTCTGAAGTTGGGACTGTGGTCCCTTTGTGGTCTCAGGCCATTTATGTAGTTAGCTCCTGGAAAAAGCATTTATTGGAAAAATAATCTATTTCACCTTAAAATGAATGGCCAAGCACAGTGTGCCAGACCCCACACTGAGTACTTTGCAGACACCATCTCATTTAATCCTCATAACCACCATCCTGTGAGGTAGTTTCTTTATCCTCATTTTTGCTAACAAAGAAATTGAAGCTTGCAGAGGTGAAAGGTTTTGGTCAAGGTCACACAGCTTGTGAGCCGCAGAGCTCCCAAAATCTATGCTCTTAATCCAGTGCTACTTTGCCTCCAGAATTAAAAGGAAAAGGAAGTCGAAGGAGAGGTCAAAGAGCAAACCTGAAGACCTGGAGACCTGGTGAGGACCCTGGACCAGCTGGAACTTTGGGTCCCTCCCAGCGCTTCTGGTCTATGCTTCTTGTCCATCCATGGCAAGATCCTTTAGATTCCTTAGTGGGAAGGTAATGGGATACGCTATGGTATGGCAGGCTAGAAAAAATCACAGGTTTGGGATCCCTGCTGATGGGTTCAACTGCTATCAGTGCCACCTACAAACTGTGGGCTTTGGTGAGCTACATAACTTTCCCAAGCCCTGCATTTATCATGGCCCGTTGGGATGGATCAATGAGGAAAATAGGTGTAAAGGTGCCTGACACAGGCTTTGGCAGATACATTAGTCAGGCCCTGCTAGACCATCTGAGCTAGCAAATCCCCAATTATTTTCCATAATTAAAACCCATTTCTCATTCACCTGACGTCCCATCCTAGTCAGGCAACCCTCTTCATCCTGTTGCTCTGTCATCTGTCAATCCGAGTTGCAACCCAGCTCCAAGCTGCCTTGGCCCAGAAGTGGGACATGTCACTTCTGTTTCCAGTCCATTGGCCAGAACTAGACACAGAAGCCCGAGGGGAGCAGGTGGATATTCAGTGCAGGGGGTTGCTCCACGAGGTGAGCATTTCCTTCTCTCCTACTTCCACATGTATTTTCCAGAACTGAAATTCACACACAAGTCTAGAGCTATTAGAAAGCTCTGGTTTTCGGTGAGTAGATTCAGTACCTTTCATATTTCCCCCCCCCCCTACATTGTACATGAGAAGGAAATATAAGTGAATTATTCTAATTTGACACACGATGTCATGGGGAAAATATTTGGAATGAAATCAATAACACACCATATTTTGGGAGACTAATTAAGAGGACCAAATGTCGCTTGGGGAAAAAAAAAAGTATCTTAATCTGGTGTGTGTGCATAGATTTTATTTTTTATTGTATCGCAGATAATTAGAACTAAAATTACCTTAGCAATTGTTTGCTTGTGCATTCTTACCTTACCTTGTTCCACAGAATTGGAAGCAAAACCTTAGAAATTACAGAATACTGCAACAGTCTGTTCTTCCTGCTTTCTGTCTCCTTTTGTTATTGGAGGGGAGAGGGGCTTATCTCCTCTGGTTGCTGCTGGGGGTGGAGTTCTTGGGGTACCACTGGAATAAGCATATCTGGAGGCCCCCACAGGAAGATGAGATATAGTAGAAAGCTTTATTTCCATGGAATTATACCCCTGCATTTCCAAAGTCCCATTTCCCTTAGTCCAGTCATAAAAGAAGTGTAGCTGGGGTTTAGTAGAGCTAGAAACGGAGCCAGTATCCAGAGCTTCCCTTCCATGTTGGAGCCAGGTCCAGTTCAGCATCAGGCTAGTTTAGCTTGGTTTTCTAGCTGCAGTCTGTCAGTCTGCACATGAGATCCCCATGGCCTTTGGCCATAGAGGTGAATGCAAGAGAACGTACCCCAAGCAACAAGAGTCCCAGGAGTCCAAGGGCAACAAGAGAGCGAATTCCATTGTTTAGGGGATTATGTATTCCCAAATGTTCCTGTGCCTGCAGTGGCCACGCCCATTCTGGCCGACCATCTCTGTCCCCAGGTGGGTATGATTAACAGGCAAGTGCTTTCCCAGCTTTACTGAGCATGCATCTATCTTCCCTTTGTTGGGCCCCTTCCCCCCGACCCCCAGGGAGTGCAAAGTTGTAGCTTCCTGGTGAAGCTGCCCAAGTGACATACCTTCCCTTTGCTTCTTTCCTATAATTAATAACTAGCTAATTACAATTACAGTGGTATCACCACTACCAATTATTCTCCATCCTGGCACCCAAAATATCTTTTTAAAGCTGATCAAGCCACATCTGACCCCCACCCCTCAAATCGCCTTAGCCTGGCAGCATAGTCTGCCCAGACTTACCTCTGCAGCCAGGGATAGCTGTGCTTTGTTTTAATCTGATTAAACTGGAACTACACTTCCCGGAATTCCTTTCCCTGTTTAATTCTGGGTTGGCCACAGATAAGTTTGCTACAAGGGAAATTAAGGTGAGACTCATAATATTAGAAGATTTCTAATAAAAAGCTGTAAGATGGGAGACCAAGTAGATGTTCACTGCTAACATGTACAAAGTGTGTACCATATGCCAAGACTGGTCCAAAACCCTTACATGTACTAACTTATTTGTTCCTGACAATGATCCCTTGAATTAGGTCCTATTGTTATTATACAGATGTAGAAACAGATTGAGCCTCTTGCTCGAGCTGTACAGCATACTACGATCATCCAGTCAAGATTTGGACTCCGACTATGTGACTCCATAGCCCATGCTTTTTATTATTATTATAATTATATGCTGCAGAAGCTTTAAAAGAGTTTCTAGGAGAGTTTAATTCTTTACGAAAGAGACAGAAAGAAATGACTTCTTTTTGTATGGATATGATAACTGGAATTTTCAGCTACTTCTTTATGAGCCTGGGATTAAAGCTGAACCCCTCAGAGGACAGAGCTGATAGATACTCACAAAGTTATTTATGCTCCATTGGTGCTTGTGTATGTGAGAGACTAACATTTGTCTGTACTCTGCAGTACTCTTTTTCCCTGTGATCAGAGGATCCCATTAGGTTTGCCATGGCATGGTCAGGATAGGAGAGGCTTTGCTGCAGTAACAAATGATCCTCAGATTTCTTAAAACAAAAGAAGTTTATTCCTTGCTTATGCTAGATGGCCCTTGTGAGTTGGCAGTGGTTCTGCTCCACAGTCTTCACTCCGGGATCCAGGATGATGTGGAACATTGCTGGTCTCTGCACTAGAGGGAAAGAGCAAGGCAGAGGACATATTGGCTCTTAAAGATTCTGCCTGAGTTGTTGTAGTTGGTGCTCTGTGCTCTGTGGCTCCAGGAGCCAGCTGCATCCCTTCCCCACCACCTCCATGAAGTGGATGTTTAAGGAGGACCACTTGCTGGAACACAATGTGTGGAATCTGTGAAGACCCTAGCAAAATATTCCGACAGGGTTCTTGTGATTGTGGAAAAAGTCTCAGGCTCTCAGATTGTTGACATTGACAAACGGAAGTTTCTGGTTCCATCTGACATGCCTGTGGCTCAGTTCGTGTGGATCATCAGGAAAAGGATCCTTCCTTCTGGAAAGGCAATGTTCCTGTGTGTGGATCTCACAGTCCCACAGTCCAACTATGGGACAACTTTATGAGAGGGAAAAAGATGAAGGTAGATTCCCATAACTGGCCTGCAGTTGGAGAGAACACATTTGGCTTCCGAGGGCCAGTGCTGGGCTAGGCGCACCACACCTGTTTGGGTATCTTATAAATAATCATTCATTTTCAGTTACTATACCAGAGCTTCTTCATGTAGACCTATTAGTGCATTTGTGACTGGATCAATTTCTTAATATATTGGAAAGCTTTTGTGTCCTAAATTATCATACAGAATGAAAAGAAACATTCTGCCTGAAAGTGGCATGTCACTTCTGCTTGCATATCATTGGCCAAACAAGACACGTGGCCATGTAGGAGTCCACAGGGAGAGGAAATATAATCTTCTTGCTGGGAGGGCCAGTAATTTGGCTGAGCTGTCAATCAGCTTATCATGAGACATTGATCCCTTAGCCACAGGGTGGATTGGGGAGGCTGGGAGGTAGAAACCCTCTAGAGGTCATCTTTGGCATGAGTAACCTTTCATATTTACCCTAGTGTGCTGTACAAATATTATCTTCTTCTGTACCATGAAGTAAAAATAGTTGGGAATCTTGACTCTGGTTGTCTCAATTCTCACAAGAGTTAGGGCACTAGGCACTATTAATTCAAGCCCAGTCAGTAATACAAAGGCAGGACTGGGATTTGGGATTTTAGTCTTCATACCCAAGGTTGTGTTGGCTCTAATAAGGGACACTGAGTAGGTCAGCAGAATCTGTGACCTGAGCCAGAGCCCAGGCCCTTCAGCCCCATCGGCATCTACACAGCTCTTTTCTTGGCTTGAACTGGCTCATTGACAGGGTTAGCGGTGACCACACAGGCTCAGTGATAACCAGGAAGAGTGTTGAGCACATATACACTACAGACTGTATTTTTTCTTTTTATTAAGGCTCTGGAGACAAGAACATGACAACATTTTGGCAGCTGGGACTGTAGCCATGTGTGAGGAGAAAGTGATTTGCATGAGCAATGCAAAACCACCTGGTTTATTGCAACTGACTCTGAACAAGTTAAGTGAATCAAATTCCCAGTTGGATACCAGAAGCAGCTAACTTACGCGCGTGCGCGCACACACACACACACACACACACACACACACACACACACACCCTGAAAAAAGAAAAGAAAAAAGGAAACCCAATGTTTGCATTCCATACAAATAAACAATCAAGGAGCCTCTTGCCCTCTTTCTCTCACTTCCAGGCCTTGATTTTCCTGGTGAGTCTGTATGACTCCTCTTACCCTGGTCCTTTGTACCTGGGCTTCCTCACCCCTCCGCAGACACTCTCCAGAAAGATATGCAAAATTTTGGGTCCAGTCTACTCTTGTTAGTCTTTGCCATGTGGATAAAGGCAAGGGTCTGTTTGTCATGCACGGGTTTGTTCCTGAAGTATCAGCTGACAGTTTCTACTAACTAGCCCCTATTGAAGCCTGGTCTGGTCTGCAACTTGTACTGTTGTTTATAAAAAGGTAAAGGAATAAACTTCTACCTCGTCTAAACCATGGTATTGGGGTGGGGCGGGGCTCCTGACTGTACCAGCTTAGCCAGTCCTCACCTAGTACACGGAGCCAGCATCGTCATGTGGGGTCTTGGAGACCATGGTTTGGGGTTGGCCCCTTATTCTAAGACCAGTGGGAGAGTCATTAGCAGATTTCAAGCAGCAAAGCAAAATGATCTCATTTATTCTTTAAAAAGTTCCCTCTGGTTATTCCGTGAGTCTGTGTTCTCTAAGTCTCAGGTTTCTAATTTGTAAAACAGGAGTCTGAGATAGAATTTTCCACCCTGCTTATCCCCACAAAAGGCTCTCCTTTCCAGGCTAAACATTCCAGGTCTTTTAACTGTCCTTCACGCAGTTTGGGCTCTTCACAAGCTTGGTTATTCTCTGTGGAATTTACATGTGGTCAGGTCCACTGGAACTGGGGTACTTTCCATGAAGACCCAGCCTAACACACTCTCTCCATGGTCTGTCCAACCTGGGGTAGGAATGGGGTTCCCAGTCCTCTTGTGAGATCGCTTTTGACATATGTTAGCGGTCATAGTTTCACTGCAGAATCTCCTTGCTCTACCCCGAAGGTGAATTGTATGAAATTATTGTTTGCTGCTCTGGAGCCGTTCCCCTTCACGCCCATCACACATTCTCCTTGCCATTGGCAACACCAGAACAGAAAAGACCAGGGGTCCTCGAAGGATAGATATCTCCTCTGAGATGGTCTTGTGATAAGAGATGGCCTAGTTGGAATTCCAGGCATCATCTCTGCAAGACTAGCATGTCCCTTTGAAAAGTGGCTACAGAGACGATCTTTGCATTCAAATCATCGAGGACTTGAATCTTAGCTCCAAAGAGAACCATCTGAGAAGGGTGCTGCAGATGGGCCTGAAACCTGATGTGGAGTTCTCATACAAATGATCAGTTCTGTCTGGAGTTCAGATAAAAGGTCGCACCAGCTAATTTAGATAGGAATGATAACTTTCCAACTGGGGTAACAGATAAGTGCTTCCAGAAACAGCTTCTTTGGACAATGAAGCCGCAAAGGGCTGCCTTCAAAGAGAAGGGGGAAATTGTAGAAGACAGAGAAGAATTTAGGTCAGCCAGAATGGGGCCCCCAAAAAAGTCAAGTTCAGAAATAATTTAACAGATAGGGATCCAAAGAATATGTGGTTTGCCTGACAAATGACATTCACTTTGAAAGTGAAAATGAAATTGGAGAAAGCAAAATTGCTGCATATTGGGTCCCGGAGACTGAAGAGAAATGATACCAGGGGAGAAAGGAGTTGCAAAGCCTTCCTAGTTAAGCACAGAATTGGAATGAACAAATTTTGGTCCATAAAGGGTCAGGTGAAGATCGTACAGATAATGGCTTAATCCCAAGCAGCTCCAAATGACGTTCATTAGCAGAGGAGCGCAAGCCTTGGCAAGCGTGCCTGACCAGACTTCACGCTGCCCTCTCTCAAAACTGCTCATTCTGGATGGAACTCTTTAACAGAACAAGACCACTTAATTTAACAGTTTAAGCCAAGGAAAGATGGAAAAAGGCTTTTCCCTGAATGTCAAGGGGCCCCGAAAGAGCTCTGTGGTGTGTGAGGGGGAAACAATGATGCACGCTGAAACTGAAGACACGCTGTGGGGCCGGCGGAACCTCGCCGTTGCGAATAATGATCCTTGGCCACCAAGCAAAAGGCACATGGACTTCTGCCTAGGGACATCTGGGCTTTATTCCTGGTCTAATGAACGGACTCTCTGTGAGATTGTTAGATCAGACACTTCATCTGTGTGAGACTCGTTTTATCCACTCCCGGGACAAGTATAATCATATCTACCAACCCCTTTCTACTTCCACTTCACAGAAGTAAAGGTTGGCACAGTGCTTTCATCAACACTGACTTCTCATTTAACCCTAACAATAATTCTTCAGGGGGCATGATCGGCTCCATTTTATGGATGAGGGAACTGAGGCCCAGAAGTGTTAAATGACTTTCCCAAGGGACAGGCATATGTGGAAGAACCAAGACTAGAGTATAATTCAGTTTCAAATATAGGGCTCTTTCCATGACCACATAACCATCTGTTAAACCAGAGAGAAAATTGTGAGCGCTTCTTCTGGGATACAGTCTATTGTGGTAAATGCATGGATTTTACAATAAGTCCAAATTCCAGTTTTGTCATTTTCTAGTGGTGTCACATGAACCTTAGCATTTTGTTTATAAAATGGGAAGCAAAATGGTGCCTCAGCCATGAGATTATTGTGGATTCAATGTCCACAGAGTATTTGGTGCATCTCAAAGCAAGTGCTCAATGAATAGAAACTTAGCCATGGGAATGTATTGCCAGAGAGCTTGACAGGAGAGTGCTTAAGAGGAATGGCTCTGAAGTCTGATGACATGAGTTCAAATTCTGACTCAGCCACTTATCATGAGTGACCTTAAGAAAATTATTCACCTTTTCTATGCCTCAGTTTCCTCATCTATAAAATGGGATAAATAACGGTACATGTCTCCTTTTGTGGCTGTGAGAATTAAATCGGATACTTGAAGGATGCCTAGCACATTGTGAGTGCACCAGAATTATGCTCCATTATCATGTTGTTGTATTGTGAATGTTTATTAATGAGCAGGAAGAAGGGTAAGCCTTGTAAAAGTGAACAGTTCCAAGAAAATCAGTACCCACATCCACGAAAGGTGAATCTAGGGTGAAACATGGGGCTGTTGGGACCTGAAGAGTGTTTCCTCTCCATGATGCTTCGTGGTGACTCCCATGTCTGTCTCAACACTCTCTATTATGGCTGCTTGGGATTCTTGCCATAATCTATGGGTTTTCATTTTCAGCTCAATCCATTAGTTTGTTGACTCATTCCTTCCCTTCCTCATACATTTATTCACTTACCCACTTGTTTGTTTATCCTTCTATCCTGCAAGCATTTCTTGTGTATTTCCTTGGTGTCAGGCCTTATTTACTGGGAGTGTAGCAATGAATCAGACATGGTCATGCCACTCCAGAGCCTATAGTGTACTGAAGGAGATGATATGTGTATAAATTCCAAAGTACAGGGGTCACTGTAGAAGGATGGTTAAGTTGAAGAAGCATAGAGGCCATCTAAAAGGGGAATCATGAGGGAGGGACATTGAGGTGGATGTGGGTGGTGAATGGATGATCCAAAGAAGGTACTAGCCTAGCTAAAAGATTAACGGAGCTCAGAGGAAATATGTTACTTGGCCTGGCTGCCTGAGCTCTGACCCTTGCTGTGGGCAGCCCTGTTGAGACAGAGACAGAAGAGAGTAATGGGGCAGGGAATGCAAGGAACAGAGAATGCATGAGTCAGATAGAGGTTCACATACTGGCTCCACCTCACACTAGCTGGATGGCTTTACTTCTTGGAGCCTCGGTCTTTCCATCAGCAATATGGGGATAATCTAGCCTTTCTCACAGGTGAGCAATGGGAGCTCAGGTGAAATCAAATATGAGAAAATCCTCCTATAAGACAGCTCTTGCATTGGAATGGAAACCAGGACATCACTTTTATTGCCAGCCTGCAGTTTTATAGGATTAGTGGTAGCAGCCCACTGTGATACTGTCCAAGAGCTGGCTCCCAAAGGATCTCATCTTACTATCCCTGTGGAGAAACCTGTCACACAGAGTGCACACAATGGAAACTAAATGGTTAAGTCAGCTTTGGAGATGCAAGTTGATAGTTTTCTCCTCTGTGTTCTCTTCTTTCCCCTCATTGAGGCCAGGAGGAAGCTCTGTGCTTTCTTGCCCCAAAGGAGTTTGTGATAGAATAGAAAGCAGGAGTGGCCTCCAAGAAACTTCCCTTCCTGGCTTTTGTTTTCAAAAGTCTAAACCCACTGAGGAGATTATGCTTGGTGTGCTAGAGGGAGGGGACAGAGAGATCCTGTTATCAAGGGAAATCCTGAAAGAGACACCAAAACAGGGATCTCTGGAAATCAGGGAGAGAAAGAGAGGCCAGTGGGCTCCATGAGAAGGGGCAGCAGCACCCCGACCCTGGCAGGCCTCAGGAGAAGCCCTGCATGGTTCCAGGCTTAAAAAAGATTCCTTTGCCCCAAGGCAGCAGAAGCAATGGACCTGAGGGACCATGTGCCATTTGGACAAAGGGTGTCTCAGGCTAACGGTATGAACTGATAACTGATGATTTCAGCCAAGGGAGGCTCCCAAATTTAGTGGCACTACAAAAACTCCTGGTACTTTTACCCTGTAGGAGAAAGCCCCAGGAAGACTGAGGTTGAATTCCTCACAGCTGGAAGAGTGGGGACTTGTTTTTAAGACTTGATTAAAAGAAAAAATTTAAATGTGATCTTGCTTATACCTTTGCATGTCTGAAATGAGATCTGCACCTCCTCAGCTATAATATATACAGGTCCACACATTTTACTCGGAGATGTGTTTGGGGATATTTTATTTGCATAATCTGTTCAACTGTCTATTTGCTTAAAGCAAAGTAAAAAGTTTGTGCTCTGTTCCACATATAACTTTCCTACCATGACATCACAGAGTAGTCACTGCAACCTGCACTTGTAAATGTGCATCCCTGGGCTGATGTTTGGGTCACTCAGACCATGAAGAAATTCAGTTAATCAGAACTTACAGGGTTCAGTCATCATAAAGAGGCTGTTCTCAGAGTTCTCAACCTGGCCACCTGGGGAGTCTATGTGGCACTTTATATCCAACATCGGCCACTTGGAGAAGTGAATTACCTGTGACTAGTGGGGAACACTAAAATAATAATGCTATCTTCATCACTACAATAATAATGCTGTGTCAATAATGCCATATCCTTACAGAAATATCTGCAATAGAACAAAGGCAGAACAGTTCAATCAGCTGTTCAAGGAGACAGAAGTGAAGACTGTGGGGTTGATCTTACTGAGATACGAATTTTCTGTAGGTCTTCTTTACTCGTTACTTTTGATCTCCATTTACAAACATAAAGTTCTCTTTGCTTTTCACAAGTCATATCTGGTAAGTGGGCAGAATTGGTGAGAGGGTATGGAGAAGTGGACGAGGATCTGCTCTTTCCTAACACCATCTCAGAGGTCAATATACAGGCACTCAAAGTATTTTTCCAAACTGGACAGACCCTCTTAAATGAGTGGCCTTTGATGGTGTTGGTCCATTACCTGAGCCTCCTGCTGGGTAAATGCTAGGGATCACTTCTCAATTTCTATTTCTTTCTCTCTTCAAGACCCCAAAGGTCTCTGCCTCCTAGTCAGTTTCTTAGTAACAACCTTCCTTCTAGCCTTCCTGAAAGTACCTCCTTGTTTAGGTTAAAGCTCTTTCATACCTGAGGGTCTGCTACTCTACAGCTAATTGTTGCAGTCAATCCCGTGATAGGCCCAGCCCTTCCTCGCCCAATCTCAGTGAGAGAAGAAAAAACACTAGACCAGATCATGGCCTAGCCCATCACATGTCTGAGCCTCAGCTGGAGGGATGCTGGGACAACTACATAAGATAGAGAATACAGGAGCAGAGTGACTATCCTGGGGAAGAGACTGCACAGAGTCTTGAGTATGTTGAAGTACTGCTAGACATCCAGGTGGAGGTTTCCATGTGTAGTTAGTTGTAGATATGGGTCTGAAATTAAAGGGAGAGGTCTTGGCTGGAGAAACTAATTTGGGCATCGTGCTATGGGCACAGATACAGTAGAAGCCATGTGAATGGGTACCATGACCCAAGAAGAGGATACAAAATGGGAAGAGAAGGGAATCCAGGACAAAATCCCCAGGAACATCAGAATTTAAAGAGCAAACAAAGGTAAAAGGATCCAGAGAAAGCTACCAGCAACAGAGAATGTAGAAGGAAGAGAAAGACCCAAGATGAGTGCTAGTTTAGAAGAAAAAGAAGAGTGTACTAAGAGGAAGGATGTGGTCAACCTTGTCAAATGCTTCACATAAATCAACTAAAGTAAAGAACTAAAAGTTCACAGGGTTTGACACAGAGGAAGTAACCCTAGAGGTGGAGTGATAGAAGAGACAGATTGTTGAAATGTTCACTATTTCAAGAAGACAATGACAGAATGCAAGAGTAGAGGGATTATCTCTAAAAGAAGCTTTCCTTCCTAAGGGGCCACAAGAGAGGAAATAATAATAGATAAAAATATATTCAATTTTGGAGGTGGATGGGAAGGATTCTGGGGAGATTTATATGTAGTGATCTTTACTATGTGAAGTAAGAGATGACTGGGGCGGTGGGAGAACAGCTGGAGTCCAGGAGGAGAGGGCTGATGGTTTGGATCAGGTTTGTGAAGAACGGAAGGAGTGAAAGGGATAAGAGATTGAGGGCAGGTTGGTGATTTTTTTGAGGTCAAGATTTTAGAGGTAGACATTGGAGGGCATAAATGTGAGTTTCTGGAGTGGAAGAGAAGGCTATGGAAATAGGTTAAGCAAGACTCTGAAAGTTGAGATTCTGAAAAATCCTTCAACAGATCTTGAGGGCATATGAGATGGCAGCAGGGGTTGGGGGTGAAGAGTAAGGCTGTGAACCAGTGCCAACATTCAGCAAATGTTGAGTATCTACTTCATGCCAGGCACTGGATGCCATGGTGTCTAGTAAACACAGGGGATGAATTTGAATATAGTCAGTGCGTAAGAGGGGTGGGGCTAGGAGACAATGGTATAGCCTGATATTATGACTCACTGGGACAGGAAGGTCTTTGAATCACATAGGATGGGAATTTTTATACACAGCAGTGGGGGGACTAGAAAAATACTAACTCCCTGGTTGTGGGGTATGTGTTTTAAGGGCGTGGTGGTGAGGACTGTGGGCAGATGAGCAGTCTTCCCTGGAGAAGGCTGCAGAGAAGCAGAATCATTAGGGACACACCACGTGCCTATCCATGTGTTAAGTGCCTGAATAATGACAGCATTTGGCCCTGCTCTGAGGGTCCCTGGAACCTTTTGGGGCACCCATCTGTGCCACCAGACCTTGATGGGTTTACTGTTTCTCTCTGCTCTGTTGGCTAAAGCCTGCTCACACAGGGATAATGAAGGTCTCATTTGCCTTCAACAATATGGTGCCTTTCTGCATAATTTACATGTTTTCTTCAAGGCTCAGACACTAACTAATGGGGTAACAAATTCTGGTGCAGGGTCTTGCTACTGATACATGGAAGCCCAGACTCTGCCTGTATTCTTCTGTAGTATCTCCCAGCACACATCTAGAGAAAGGTGTCTTTCTATCCTGGTCTTGGCAGGCACCTGTTAAAGAGAGAACTTGGACTTCTCTGGAAGACTGGCCACATCTAAGCGTGAGCTCTATGTTGCTGTCACCTCCTGAAATTCAGCTGCAGTCAGTAGATTTATAAATATTTTCTAAGATGGAATTTTGTTTCCAGTTTGTTAGCACATTAACAACCATTTATTGAACACTTACGTGTGTCAGCCACTGTACTAAGGATTTACGTGAACTATTTATTTTAATCTGCACAGCAACTAATGGAATAGGTGCTGCTTTTCTGTTTTCTTTTTCTTTGTTTTTTTAAAAGGAGGTAACTGAAGCTCAGGGAAAATCAGTTGTCCATGGGCACAGATCCTGATGGCGACAGGATCACACCCAGAGCCTGCCCCCTTAGCCGCCACCACACCTCTTCCTTAGGTCTTCTATTCCCTCCACCATTTGGCATCAATATATTTATAGTGTTTCAGGTCTCACACATTTGTTCATTTGGCAGTCTTTCACTGAGTACCAAATCTGTTGTAGACCCCATGGGAGAAGACCTCTAGGAGTGTAGGATTGCTGGAGAGTAAGATAAGGCAAAGAATAGAGGTCTCTGATGCTATGGATGGGGACGGGATCTAGCTCACAAAGGCTGTATTGGCCATTTTCAGAGGTTTGGACTTTATCCCACTGGTGATGGGGAGATATTTGAAGATTTCAAGTAGTGGAGTTAACATTATGCAAACATATATTCACTGCCCATCTCCTGTCTGTCAGATATCCAGGAGGGTAACGATGTAGGGATCAGGTGAGGCTACTCGGGTGCTAGAATTTAAGGACTCCTAGAGTAAGTGCTTCCTCAAATTTTGTGCCCTAGCTGCCTGGCTTTCTTCACCCTAGTCCGGGCCCTGGAGGGTGCTGTAGGGGAGTGAAATATGAATATAACTTGGATCTCCACCCTTAAAGCATGATGAACTATGGGTGGGGTGGGGTGGGGGGGAGAAGAGTAGACAGAGTTACAATTAACTACTAATGCAGGGCACTGAGTGAGGAGAGACTCTAGGAGTATACAGCATTATCCGTGTTCCTATAGGAGAAGCTGAGAACCTAACAACGTCCATGTCCTACCATCTTTCTCAATTGAATCTAACATCAGATATTTCTAACAGTATTTTGCAAGTCTTCTCAAGTGAGTGATGAGATTTAACTAATTTCATTTGCTTTTTCTTATTGACAAGTTACCAGCCTCTGGTACACTAGGCCCGGAGGCTGGTTGTGGAAATTCCTATAACATAGATCCATCTTTGGTCACCAAGATCCATTAGGATTCAAAGTCAAGCTAGCTAGGAGCTCAGCTGCTTGGAATGGGCGTAGGGCAGAGAGCAGCTCCTGGACTTGTCCAGGTTTTGTACAAGGATCCTTGGACAAGACTGAGGATCCTCCAGATCTTCCCATTCTTTGGACTCAGACTCTGAGTCCAAACTCTAGTTCGTTGCTCTTTAGGAATCACAATCACCTAAATAAAGAGCAACTGGCATCCAGGCTACTTCTGCCTTCATATCTTCAACTCCAATAATCCTAATGCTTTGACCTTTTAAAATTAATATATAGAGGGGATTAAATGACTAAAGAGCAAAACTACATTAAATTCCTGGAGGTGAGGGACACTGTTGGCACAACACAGGAAATAACCAGAGTAAAATGTGAAACATAATCCCTGCAGGCCTTGCTCTGTAAAGGCTGAGGCAGGGAGAAAGAATGTTCTGCCGTTATCAACCCTGAGGACAGTCAATGGCCAGTTCACTGGGGACTCCAAGAGAATGCTGACCCATGCTAGGACATACATGCAGAGGGGTTGGGACTCTCTTAGGAAGGGAGAAGACGTCTGCTGTCCGTTTCGATTGTCTATAGATGATGGAAAGCAGCACAGTGCAGTGGAAAGGGCACTGGTCTGGAGGATGAGAGATTTAGTCCTGCTCTAGCTCTGCTACCATCCCGGGATAAGTAACTTGGCTTCTCTGGATTTTTCTCCACTTCATAATGACTACACCATGCATGTTGCATCCAGCACATGGATTTCCCATTCTGTGAATGCCGGGGAAAAAAGAAAACATCTTTTATTTCCTGCCAGCAGTGTCTCTTAACTCCAGAAATTTAATGTAGTTTTGCTCTTTAGCCATTTAACCCCCTCTATATATTGATTTTAAAAGGTCAAAGCATTAGGATTATTGGAGTTGAAGATATGAAGGCAGAAGTAGCCTGGATGCCAGTTGCTCTTTATTTAGGTGATTGTGATTCCTAAAGAGCAATGAACTAGAGTTTGGACTCAGAGTCTGAGTCCAAAGAATGGGAAGATCTGGAGGATCCTCAGTCTTGTCCAAGGATCCCTGTCCAAAATCTGGACAAGTCCAGGAGCTGTTCTCTGCCCCACGCCCATTCCAAGCAGCTGAGCTCCTAGCTAGCTTGACTTTGAATCCTAATGGATCTTGGTGACCAAAGATGGATCTATGTTGTAGGAATTTCCATAATCAGGCCTAGTGTACCAGAGGCTGGTAACTTGTCAATAAGAAAAAGCAAATGAAATTAGTTAAATCCCATCACTCACTTGAGAAGACTTGCAAAATGCTGTTAGGAATATCTGATGTTGGATTCAATTGAGAAGGATGGTAGGACACGGACGTTGTTAGGTTCTCAGCTTCTCCTATAGGAACACGGATAATGTTGTATACTCCTAGAGTCTCTCCTTCACTCAGTGCCCTGCATTAGTGGTTAATTGTAACTCTGTCTACCGCATCTGGCTCCCACCTTCTAGAGGATGAACTGTGGAGCTGTAGCTCTTCAGGGCCAGATGGTAGGCAGGTGTCTGTTTCTGTATTTGGTGTGATGTGAGAGGAGTGAAAGAAAAATAATGATGTTTGAGCCAACCCATGTAGGCAGGCTGGCTCCTCACCCAACCTCCCTCACCCACTGTTCAATGTGTGTGGTTTGTCATGGGACCCTCGGCGTCTGCTACCTGACCCACCCTCCTCAGTTCCACTGGCTGTTTCCATGATTATTCCCCAGGGAAGTCTACGTGTTTGCGGAGTCTCTGTCTTTGATGATGTTTTCAACTGTTGCTCTCACAGTTCTCAGTCCTAGAGGTCTTCATTGAAGCCAACCAAGCGTGTAACACTTCAAAAGAAACGTTGCCACATGTAAGATATTTAACACTGCAAATCCCCTCTCTGAGCACAGCTTCTGTCTTTCCACTTTGCCCAGAGTCTGTAGTGTTGAGCGATAAAAAGAGCAGGGGCTTTGGAGTACAGTAGGGATGTGGGGCCCTGGGCAGTGGCCAAGAGAGGGTAATAGTGTATGCCTGAAGAGTGGATGAGAGAATTAAAAGAGAGGATGTCTGAGAAACACCCTTGGTCTCAGAAAGAACATGTGGGCTCCTTCCTTTCCACTTGTAGTGGCTACTTAGCTGAGTCCCCAACCTGTGTTTCATCCCAGGTAAGTCAATCATGAGACTTTCTACCTTTTTCTGTGTTTGGTTTAGGCAAGGCCATGTGACCTAATTCTGGCTGATGAGACATGAGAGTAAGTCTGTTGAGGGGCTCTTTCCTTTCTCCTAATAAGAGACACAAGAGACAGTCCCTGTTTTCCTCTGGATGATGTGCTCTCTGAAGGTGACCTCTAATTCCTATAGCCATTTTGCTACTGGCCAGATGAAGCCAATATATAGAGAAGATGCCTCAAAGCACTCATTTGGTGATGCCCTACCTGTGAACTTTTTGTTATGCGGGTTAACTCACATATTTCCTTGTTATTTAAACTAGTTTTTGATTTAGGGTTTTCTGTTCCTTTCAGCTGAAGGCATCCAGATTGCTAAACCTCCCATTATGGGCACCTACCCTAACTCATCAATCCTTCATGTTCTCATGGTCCAGCCAACATTCCTCCTGCTGTTTCCCTTGCTTCATAGCCCTCTGGGGCTCCGGAGCCAACTATTCCAGTAGCAGGACACCTCCTGCCAACCCTTACGCATGGACATTTGGCCCTTTCTGCCTAAACAAGTCCTGGTATTGTTCCTTTGCCCTGCCATCTCCAGGGCTGCAAAGTATTGCTGAAGAAGTATAAAATTACGCCCAGTGGCCATATGATCAGTCCATGCTTTCTTTCTTCCTGGCCATAGCTGCTGCTCCAGTCAATCTAACGTCTTCGCTATTTCTGCCTCCACACAATTACTCATGCTGTTCCTACCGGCCGGTGTGCCCCCCCCCCCCAAAGCATTCTTTCCCATCCTTCCAGGCCCATCCCCAATTCCCAGTGCGATGCAAATGGCACCTTCCCAGAACCCCATTAGAGCACCACCTCTCTCTTCAAATCCAGGTCACCCCCTAATATAGATATCTGCCCATTCCTTTTATCTTCTCTCGTAGACTCTGATCTCCTGAGACATGAAGAGACGCACAGATACAAATTAAGAAAGAAGCAAAGGATAAAGACCAAGGGCGCAGGTTTTAAATCAGCCAGACTTTAGTCTGAAGATGGCTATGCCACTTAATAGTTAAGAGAAATGAGGAAAATTATTAAATTCTGTGCCACAATTTTTATCTGAGGATGGAACTAATAATACCTACCTAAGGCAGTTGGGAAGATTATATGAGACAATTATATAAAATGCCAGGCACATAGTAGGCCCTCAATATTACTTTTTCCTCCCTTGTCACCATAAGTCTAAGAAAGTATGTCCTTGTTTCTGCTCGTCAAATGTGCGTATGTGTGTGTATACAAATCCTTTCCCATGGATATCAAGTAGTCTACAATGCTATAAAATAAATTCATTTTGGCAACATTCAATCAAAAATAAAATGCTTGTGTCCCCTTTGTCCATCACACGGAGGTTGACAGGAATTCAGCATTCAGTACACACCTTCTGTTGGCCAGCTCTGTGCTACATGAAATGATACATAGAGCAACTGAATATGGAAATAAGATTCCTCACCATGATTCCTGAAATGCGTGGGGCATTCACAGATAGTAAATGCTTCTGCACGCTGGATTGCCTTTCTTAGATGTCTGTGCCCTCTTCCCAACGGATAAAAATCAGAGGGGATATGACATTTTAAGAGTCTTTCCTGTTACTGTAGTTGAGTGGTTCTCGGACTTGCGTGGTAATAACAATGAGTTGGGGGCTTTCCGTGCGGGCGGATTCCTAGCCTCACGTATCGGTGTGGCCCAGGGCTCTACATCTTTAGCTAGCATCCAATCTGATCCTGATCCAGGCGAGAAACACCGATGCTGGGCTGTGAACAGTGGCAGGGAAGCTGGTTCTCACAGGAGTGAGCACCGTGACATCCCAAGCTGACATGGCTGATAGCTCAGAACATTCATGGGACCCCAGCAAATGGACCTCAGGGTCCTGCACGTAACATGGAAACCAGGGGTCTCATGCCAAAAGGAGCATTCCCAGGGCATGGAAGGTCCAAGGGGAATGGGTTGAAATTAACACGGAAGAGCTTTGGCATTGGTCCAAGAAACAGGATAAGCTAAATCTCTCAATCTATTCTGGAGATCAGAATGGCCTGGGAACTACCTAGAAGTGAGATGGGGAGGTGAGCTTGGGGTGGGGAGGGGAGAGGTAATCTCAACCGCCAAGATCTGGAACCATCAGGGACTTGGACTATGGAAACTTGACAGTTTTCTACTTCAAATAAACATTTATTTGTTCATTTGCTTTTGGACCTTCCTTAATATTTTGTATAGTTCCTGTTGAAAGTTTTAACTCAGTTTGGAGGAACAGCTGGGTGATGTCAGTTATTAGAGAGGTGGGAATTGACTAATGGCTACCATTCATTTTATTGACTGCCTTTATGGGCCAGATACTTTATACAGTATCTCTGATTTTCACATGACTAAGTAGGTGTTAATAGTCTTTGTTTTTTGGATGAGGATTGGAAGTTTCAGAGAGTTTAAGTAATTTGCCTGGGACCACACAGCAAAGAAGAGGCATGCACAGGGTGAGCCCTTCTTTCCTTTTCTTTTAAATTATTTTTTAAAAAATTTTAATCCTCACCTGAGGATATGTTTTTGTTGATTTTGAGAGAGAGAGAGAAACATCGTTAAGAGAGAAACATCGATCAGTTGCCTCCCGTATGCACCCTGACCAGGGATCGAACTCACAACCAGTTGAACCCACAGGACAATGGTCCAACCAACTGAGCCACCCAGCCAGGGCAGGCGAGCCCTTCTTACTGGAGGTTCTTGGTGCCTCCTCACACTCACGCATTGGAGGGCTTGATGCTTCAGGAAAAAACCTCCTGAAACTCACCAATCCCGCCTTTCTAGGTACCTGGCAGAGAAAGTGATTTCTGAAGCAGGAGAAAACCCAGGAAGATTGCTCAGTTCCTGTGAGCGCTGCCTCCCAGCTGGGGATGACAGCTAATCTTGAAAATCAATTCAGTGCTGGCTCTCGCTGCAGACACTCCCCAGGGCAGGCCACGCGGCTCTCGCTGCTGTTAAACAGCACACAAAGTGGTTGCCAGCGCGAGGAGGTCAGGGGCAGCTGTGTGCTGGGCCTGGGGTCATCCACAGAGCACTCGCTGTGGGGCTCACAGGTGGCACCTTCAGCCTCAGGGGCAGTCAGGGCACAGGTGGACAAGGAATGGTTCTGGCCACATCTGCCTGAGCGAGCAGTCAGCTCACATAGGCAACCTCGGTCTCTCTGGCAGTCAGCACGGGCCTCTTCTGCTTTATGGTAAAGCCGTTCTTCTTGGGATACTTTCTGGACTGTGACCCTGGGCCTTGTGCAACCTCCCCAAAACTAGACAAGGCTGCCCTGGCCGGTTTGGCTCAGCAGTTAGAGCGTCGGCCTGAGGACCAGAGAGACCCGGGTTTGGTTCCTGCTAAGGGCACGTACCTCAGTTGCAGTTTGTCCCCGGCCCCGGTTGGGGTTGTGTGGGTGGCAACCAGTCGATGTGCCTCTCTCGCATCGATGTCTCTCTCTCTCTTTCTCCTTCTCTCCCTCCCGCTCTATCTGAAGATAAATGCAAAAATGTCCTCAGGTGAGGATTAAAAAAAAACTAGACAATGCTGACCCATGGGTGATGACCCAACAAAGACCAGGGCCCTCTGTGTGCAGCTAAGAGGCTCCTGACATTTCAGGTTCGTGTCTTCCAGGCCACAATTATAACACACTGCTCTGAGACTAGTGAGTATGGCAGATTTTTCTAGAACCTTCTCCCAAATTCTGAAAGGCAGGCAGGAGGTACCACTTTCCAAAGGAATCAGTCTACTTCCTAAAAAGGCAAGACGGGAAGCCAGCGGCGTCCCCTGATGGGACAAGTTACAACATGACCTCACAGCGCCTTGGCGTTCATCTCATGGCATTCCACCTACGAGGTCGCAGTCTGGGAGAAACTGGTATCCCCACTTTACAGAGGAGGGAACTGACATCCAGAGACTCTGACAAGTCTCTGCACTGAAGTGCTAGCAGGTGAATTCCGATACAGATCTTCTCATTACAAATACCTGCTTTTCACAGTTACCCCCGCCACATGACTATGTACATCTGAGATGGAGTCTCTTCTCCTGGAGGACACTGTCGGCACAAGGCAGGGGTAGTTATGTAATAGTAACGCGGATATCCGAGGCCTGTGCGGAGTCACGGAGGCCACGGGCGTGAAAGTGGATTGTGAAGCGACTGTGCCGTGCACGGGCGTGTGATGTGAATGTTACTCACAGTCCTGCCGCTTCACCTTTCCTTCCCTTCACATCTATCCTCAGCAGTGACTGTCTTCCTGTCTCTTCCCTACCCAGCTCTGTCACCTGAGTGAGTAGAATGAGAGCCGACGTCTGGGGGCCATGCCGCCGGGATTACTATCACTGTTTTACAGATGGGTAAACTGAGGCTCAGGGAAGTGACTTTGCCAGTGTTTGGCAGAGCCAGGGTTCTCTGCCTCCTGCTGTGACCCAGGACAGCAATTGATGAAGCCTGGACTCTGGAGCACAGAGTTCAGCTCCCAGGTGAACTGTCGCTCACTGCTCTACTTCACCCCTCTGTACTGGGGACTTCAGGGCCTCTCACACCCTGCACGTTCTAGAGAGACACCCATGCACACGTCATAGTCACATCTCATGTATACACATCAGCATCTCCACAGTGGCTCTATGGCAGGGAGAGCAGACTATTCTTACAATCGGGGGCCCAGAAATAGGTGTATATGAGGGCTGTTTCTCTGAATGGCACAGGGGGGCCTACCAAAATGCCTTCACATAGGAGCTGGGCAGCAGGGAGTGGCTGATGGGACCCTGGCACCATATCTCCCAAAGTCCACGGTGAGAAGGATGGTTTCTGAAAGCCCAATTTATCTGGGGATCTCAGCCATCTTAGAGGGGAAAACCACATAGGCCTTCCCTTCCCACACAGTCAGAATGGTGGGGAGAATTGGACACTGGGCTCAGAGCTAGGAGACCTGGATAGTAGGGGTGAGTGAAATTTCTGGAGAGAGGCTACATGTAGTTGAATTCCAGTCCTGCCATGTCATAAACGTGTGATCACGGCTAACTCACGTGATTTCTATGAGCCTCAGTTTCTCATCTCAAAAATGGGTGTTGATTCAAGAATTCAAAAAGCCTGTGCTAAGTGGTAAGCAAGTGCTGTTCGAGGTGTGGGGGATACACTGAGGAGTCAGATAGAGCAGGCCTTAGGGACTGATACTTACTCAGGGGGCCAGTGTGACAGTGAAGGAAGCCCATGGGGTGGGGGTGGGGGTGGGGGTGTGCCAGGACTCATTAAATGAAAGCGAGAGGGGTTTTCAAATTATCTGGGGCAACCAAGGGTTTGTTTACCTTTTTATTTATCTATTTATTTATTTATTTATTTATTTATTTATTTATTTATTTATTTATTTATTTATTTATTTTTATCCTCACCCGAGGACATTCTTTTTCCATTTTTTTGTTCAGATAGAGTGGGAAGGAGAGAGAGGAAGAGAGAGAGAGTGAGAAACATCGACGTGAAAGGGCCACATCGAGTGGCTGCCACCCGCACAACCAACCAGGGCCGGGGACAAACTGCAACCGAGGTACATGCCCTTAGCGGGAACTGAACCTGGGTCTCTCTGGACCGCAGGCCGACGCTCTTACCGCTGAGCCAAACCGGCCAGGGCTGTTTACCTTTTTAAAACGTTAGCTAGCAACAGTATATGCTCTGTGGTCCTTTGGGGAGGATCTGACCTCCAGCTGCTTAACCTTTGCTAAGATAGTTTATCAGTAGTTCTTGGGTGTGGCCTCACATAAGCAATTCTAGGAGAAACTTCAGAGAATGTGATCTTTCCAGACGCCACCCCCAAATTCCGATCCATAGGTTGTTCCTCACATGCGTCGGGGTTGCATACGGCTAATGATGAGAATATGCTCCATTGGTTCTGCAATGTGTTCTGAGTTCTGTCTTTAGCATGCAGCTGGACCACTAAAGAGCTACTGGACCACATTATCCCTGATAATGACATTGGCTTCCTAATGATCAAAAGGTTTGGAATTATGCTTTACTGTCTTGTCCTTGGTCTTTATTAAGGACAGATACAAGAAACAGCTATCTTAAAAATATTTCTGCATTTGCTATAGAACTATTTTGGAAGCTATTACAGTATTCACTATAATAAACCTGTTTTAGAATTTAAGTATTGGTATGGCTTCTCTTCCCAGTTAGTGAGAATTAAGTAATCCAACATACTTACCTTTTTTGCCTTGGCTGCCAGGAAACTCAGAGTCCAATGTGAAGTCCACCTAAAGTAACTGTACCAAACTGCACAGATAGCATACTCTTAACTCATGGTTTTCACATTTCTAGTTTAATACTATTATCGATTATATGTGAAGAGCCTGAATGAAGGTTCTTCAGAAGCACGAACCAGCACATTTTGCTGGAGTTTATGGAAGAATGACAGTCACAGACCATAGGCATCACTGTTATTATCATGTGGGTGGCAGACACTCTGAAACCAAACCACTGGGTGTTTGGGAATGGAAACATTTCTTGGAAGTACATGCAGTTGAATCAAAGGCAAAAGCATTCCCACAATCTCAGCAGAAAGGAGACTGGGTGTTCCTCATCTGTGTCAGAATTTGTCTCACACAGGCCCCCCCCCCCCCCAAGAAAAAAGGCAAGAAACCGGTGTACACAATGTGCAAGCCCTTTTCCTCTTCTGGTTGTTACAACAAACCCTTCAAAACAGGTATTACAGGGGGAAACAGGCTCAGAATGATCCAATACTACAGATTCAGGAGGTAGCAGACCTGGGATGCAAGTCTGTCTTTCGGTGACAAGTCCCTCTTTTCTTCTGGATGTACTTCTCTGTCACCTGTAGATGAGCCTGACTGCACCACGCTGGCCTCTGCCAGGGCCCTGTAAAAACGTAGTTTTCTCCTTCCCTGTTATTCCAACTTTTGTCCTGACCTCCAGTGTATTCCTCTCAGTCTTTCTCTCTTCTACCTCCACACCTGGTCACCCCCAGTACTGTAATCATCATATCCAATAACTGCAGAGCAGAGGGCCCACCCCCGCAAACCATGGGGTCCACCGCCAGCGGGGGAGGTGTGTGAGCTGCTTTGCTCCTGCTCTTGGTTGGGGCCCAGGATGATTCTGAAAGCCCTACTCCACCAGGCTTTCAACTTTTAGAAGGGATTTCCTCTCTCTCTCTCTTCCTTTCTATTAATTATTTTTATTTTTATTTATATTCTCCCATGTTCCACAAACAGTCTAAGGGGGCTCAGGTTAAGAGATGTTTCCTCCTTAAACTGAAGCTGCCATTTTGCCCTGGGACAGCACCTACCCAGGGGAGCTGCGCCCAGGCCAATGGAAAAGACCCCCGAGGACCCCCTACACCCATAGTGCTCCTCTGCTCGAATGCACCACCCTCTCTGTTCCAGCTATGCTGTCAGCAAAGGTATCCATTTTTGAAATTATACCCCTATTACGGGTTATCTGTATAGCGTAGACCGAAGTGTCCATAATGCTTGTCCATAAGGCGAGCACCTTCTTATTTCTGACTATTCTTTACTTAAAAGTTACCACCTGTTTCCTGGATTTGAGCCAATTTGCCATCCATTTTTATTAGATGCTGCTACTTCTGTGCTTTTAGACTGTTACCCACTTTCTTGGGTGGCACTGGTCTTTATTGGTTTTCTAGGTGTAGACATAGATGGGTCACAGACTCTACTGTAAATTCTAATTGACCAGGTTATGAAGACAGGTGAGCGAGCATGTTCTCTCTTACACACACACACACACACACACACACACACACAGCCCCCTCAACGTTTTGTAGTCTTTGATTTGGGTGTGTTCCCTGGACTCTTCTTGCCTTGAAAAGAAAGAAGTCAAAATGTTTTCCTTGCTCTAGAAACATCAGTGTCTGACTAATAAGTCCTTGGTTTCCATGAACCACCAAGACTTCTTTCTTGCACCAAAGAAACGGGAATGGAACTGGAATAACTCTCCTTCTACGAATCAAGTACTGCTCTCTAAACCTTTCAGCTATGAAGAAATTGCCTCCAAAGAGTCCCTGCTGTTTCCCTGTTTTTTCCTTTGTATCCAGATGTCGCTCTTTGGGGCCATGTTCCTTCTCACCTATCTTCTGCCTTGATCACCTTATTATTCCGTTTCACAGAGAGTCTTTTTCCATGACATACCTCATAGTCCCTCATGATTCTTTCCACCCATCCCCTTCTTTGAGAGCCTCAGTGCAAGGGAACGCTAACATGAGGATCTGGTAACAGGTTCTTGGTGGGGCGCAGGTCTTTCCATCCTAGTGATCTGCTGATCTGCAATTATAGTAGGATATTGACATTAATACAGACAAGATGTGGACTATTTCCAGCACCACATGAATCTCTCGTGCTGTCTTTTTAGACACAACACACCTGCCTCCATCATCCCTGACTCCTAGAAACCACTAATCTATTCTCCACCTCTATAATTTTGTTATTTCAAGAATGTTATATGAGTAGAATCATACCATATGTAACCTTCACTTAGCATAATTGTCTGGAGATTCATCCAGGTTGTAGCATGTGTCAATAGTTTGTCTTTTAAAAAATTTTTCTGAGCAGTATTCCATGGTAGGACTATACCACAATTTATTTAACCATTCACCCATTGAAGGACATCTGGGTTGTTTCTAGTTTTTGGCTTTTCTGAATAAAGCAGCTATAAACATTCGTGTTCAGTTTCTTGTGTCAATGCAAGTCTTCATTCTCTGGGATAAATGCCCAAGAGCATAATTGTTGGATCACATGCTAGTTGCGGGTTTTATTGTTTTTAAGAAACTGCCGAAGTTCTCCACTGTGACCGTACCACTCTACGTTCCCACCAGCAATGTATGTTTCCCCACATCTTTGCCAGCATTTGGTGTTGTCACCGTTTTTTTATTTTTAGCCATTTTGGTAGGTGTGTAGTCATAGTTCATTGTAGTTTTTAGTTGTATTTCCGTAATGGTTAATGTTGCCGAATATCTTCATGTGCTTGTTTTTCAACCATCTGTCCTTTTCAGTGAAAAGTCTCTTCATGTATCTTGCAAATTTTCTAATAGGATTGTTTGTTCTTCTATTGTTGAGTTTTTTTGTGTTTTTTAATCCTCACCTGAGGATATTTTTCCATTTATCTTCAGATATAGTGGGGGGGAGGGAGAGAGAGAGAAACATCGATGTGAGAGGGACACATCAACTGGTTGCCTCCCGCACAACCCCGACCACGGCTGAGGACAGACCACAACCAAGGTACGTACGTGCCCTTGGCTGGAATCAAACCCGTGACTCATTGGTCCGTGGGCCAATGCTCTAACCACTGAGCCAAACTGGCCAGGGCTACTATTGAGTTTTGAGTACTCTTCTAGATACTCATCTTTTGTCAAATACGTGGTTTGCAAATATTTTATCCCACTCCACAGTTTGTCTTTTAATCCTAACAGGATCTTTCACAGAGCAAGTTTTTAATTTTAACAAAGCTCCATTTTTTTCTTTTATGAAGTGCGTTTTTGGTGTCATGTCTAAGAACTTTGCTTAGCCCTAGATCATGAAGATGACCTCCTACTATTTTTCTACATTTTATAGTTTTATTTATTTTTGTTCTTGGTGTCATATTTTTAAAAATCATGCCAAGACCTATGTTTTCTTCAAATAATTTTACAGTTTGGGATCTTACATTTAAATCATTAAGTCATTTCATGTTAATTTTTGTGAGTGGTGTAAGATAGGGGTCCAGTTTCATTCTTCTGCATGTGATTATCCAGTTTTCCCAACACAGTTATTGAAGAGACTGTCCTTTCCCCCCATTGAATATTCTTGATTCCCTTGTCAAATACAGGATGGGGCAAATGTAGGTTTACAGTAGTTTGTATGCAAAATCATACAATAATTAGTAAATAATAATACAAGAATAAACTCGTTTCACATACCTACGACTGTAAACCTCCTTTTGCCTCACCCTGTATTAGTTGATCATATATGTGAAGGTTTATTTCTGGGCTCTTAAATCTATTCCATTGGCCTATGTGTCTGTTTTTATGCCAGTACCATACTGTTTTAATTACTATAGCTTTGTAGTATAGTTTGAAATCAGGAAGTGTGATGCCTCTGGCTTTGTTCTTTTTCAGGATTGCTTTGGCTGTTTGGTGTCTTTTGTTATTCCATACAAATCATAGGATTGCTTTTTTCTATTTCTGTGAAAAATGTCATTGACATTTTGATAAGGATTACATTGACTCTATAGACAGCTTTGGGTAGTATAGACATTTCTACAATATTAATTCTTCCAATCCATGACATAGGATATCTTTCTATTTATTTGTGTCTTCTTCAATTTCTTTCAAGTCATACTTTTCAGTGTACAGATATTTCATCTCCTTTGTAAAATGTATTCGTAAATATTTTATTGTTTTTGATGCTATTATGTTTGAGATTGTTTTCTATTTTAAATCCTTACCCAAGGATATGTTTCTTATAGACTCTAGAGAGAGGGAAGGAGAGAGAGAGAGAGAGAGAGAGAGAGAGAGAGAGAAAGAGATCAATGTGAGAGAGAAACATTGATCTGTTGCCTTCTGTGTGAGCCCTGGCTCGGGATTTAACCCCCGACTTAGGTATGTGCCCTGACCAGGAATCAATCAACCTTTCAGTGTATGGGACAATGTTCCAACCAACTGAGCCTCCTGGCCAGGATGGGATTATTTTCTTTATTTCTTTTTCAGATATTTCATTGTTAATGTATAGAACACAACTGATTTCTGTATGCTGATTTTGTATCCTGCAACTTCACTGAGTTCATTCATTAATTCTAACATTTTTTTGGTGGACTCTTTAGGATATTCTATATATAAGATCATATCATGTGCAAACAAATTTTACTTTTTCTTTCCTATGTGAATGACTTTTTATTTATTTTTTTATTATTTTTATTTTATTTTGCCTAATTGCTCTGGCTGGGACTTTCAGTACTGTGTTGAGTAGGAGTAGATGCAAGTGGCCTTCTTGTCTTATTTCTGATCTTAGAAGAATAACTTTAAAGCTTTCACCTTTGAGTATGATGTTAGCTGTGGGCTTATCATAGATAGACTTTGTTATATTGAGGTGTATTCCTTCTATACCAAATCTGTTGAGAGTTTTTATATGGAAGGATATTATATTTTGTCAAATGCTTCTTCTTCATTTATTGAGATGATCATGTGATTTTTATCTTTCATTCTATTAACATGGTGTATCACATTTATTGATTTGCTTATGTTGAACCATCCTTGCAGAGATAAATCCCACTTAACCATCATGAATATGTCTTTTTAATGTGCTATTGAATTTGGTTTGCTAATATATTGTTGAGAATTTTTGCATCTATGTTCATCAGGGATATTGGTCTGCAGTTTTCTTTCTTTGTAGTGTACTTGTCTGGCTTTGGTATCAGCTAATGCCGTCCTTCTAAAGTGTTTATGAGGGAGTGTGCTTTCTTCTTAAATTTTTTGCAAAAGTTTGAGAAGAATTGAAATTATTCTTTAAATGTTTGGTGGAATTCACCAGGGAAACTATTTAGTCCTGGGCTTTTCTTTGTTAGGAGATTTTTATTATTATTGATTCAATCTCTTGTTATTGATCTATTCAGATTTTCTGTTTCTTCATGATTCAGTCTTGGTATGTTTCTAGGAATTTATTCATTTCTTCCAGGTTTCCAGTTTGTTGGCATGTAACTATTTATAGTAATCTCTTGTGATACTTTGCATTTCTGTGGTATCAGTTGTAATGTCTCCTCTTTCGTTTCTGATTTTATTTATTTGAATCTTCTGTTTTTCTTAGTTTAGAGAAAGGTTTGTCAATTTTGTTTATCTCTTTTAAAAACAAGTTCTTAGTTTTGCTGATTTTTTCTGGTTTCTTTTTCATTTATTTCTGCTCTGATGTTTGTAATTTCTCTCCTTCTGCTAACTTTGGGTTTAGCTTGTCCTTGTTGTTATAGTTCCTTGAGTATAAAGTTAGGCAGTTTAGTTGACATCTTTCTTTTTTCTTAATGTAGATGTTTATTGCTATAAAATTCCCTCTCAGAACTGCTTTTGCAGCATCCCTTAGGTTTTGTATATTATGTTCACTTTCATTTGTATGTTTGTGTGTTTGTGTGTGTGTGTGTATTTATATATTTATATTTGAGGGAGAGGGAGAAAGAGATAGAAACATCAATGAGAGAGAAAACCATTGATTGGCTGCCTCCTGCACGCCCCCTACTGGGTATTCCCCTGACCAGGAATCAAACCAGCAACTTCTGGGTGCATGGGACAATACTGAACCAACAGAGCCACACCGGCCAGAGCTGTTTCAAGATATTTTTATTTCCCTTTTGATTTCTTCCTTGACCCATTGTTTGTTCAGGAGTATGTTGTTTAATTTTATTGATTTCTGTTTCATACCATTGTGGTTGGAAAGGTACTTGTTATGATTTCAGTCTTCTGGAATTTGCTAAGACTTGCTTTGTGACCCATCATATGATCTTTCCTGAAGAATGCCTTATTGAGAAGAATGTGTGTTCTGCTGCTGTTGGATGGAATGTTCTATATATGTATGTCAGCTTTATTTGGTCTAACGTATAGTTCAAATCCAACATTTCCTTATGATTTCATGTCTGTATAATCTAGTCATTGTTGAAAGTGGGATATTGATTAAGAAATATTTTTGGCCCTGGCTGGTCTGGCTCAGTGGTTAGAGTGTCAGCCCGCGGACCAGAGAGTCCCAGATTCGGTTCCTGCTAAGGGCACGTACCTCGGTTGCAGTTTGTCCCGGGCCCCGGTTGGGGTCATGTGGGTGGCAACCACTAGATGGGTCTCTCTCACATCGATGTTTCTCTCTCTCTCTTCCTCCCTCTCTCCCTCCCACTCTACCTGAAGATAAATGCAAAAATGTCCTCGGGTGAGGATAAAAAAAAAAGAAGAAGAAATATTTTTGAAGGTTGCATAGCCAGCAAATGGCAGATCTTGGCATTGTAGGTGGGAAGAGATTCAATTATTTTTTACAAGGTCAAGCCATTACTATAGGTTAACTAAATACAGGAACAATAATCTCCTTCTCTCACTTCTTCTCATCCTTAAAAAATTGAGAAAGTAACAAACTATCCTTGAAAAACTCAAATATTTCATCTCTAGATGACTCAAATTTGTATAGTCTCAGAAGCAAGGACTCACGATAAATTTAGAGGAAACTGTGCTTGACTCTAGCCCATGGCAGTCATGCTGCCTCTTCCCCTTCTGTGTGCCTGTCAGACATTATTCATTGAAAATAACACTTTCTCCACTGAGCATGGTCAAAAGTTAACAGTTCTCTACACAACATTTCAGGGAGTGATGGCAAACTGTTTCCAGGGGAGTCAACATAACAGATAAACTTGCTATCCAGAGCTATCCCTGCTGGAGACTCTGAGAGGATCACACGAGGTAGCCAATTCTTAGAACAGATCTGTTCCTAGAGTTCTCTGGTGACAAAGCTGCATCACCTTCTATTTTACATGTTCTTAGCACAGGCAGTCAGGGATGGACAATACTTACCTTGGAGCAGTTATTTGCTGGCTTTTAATAAGAACAGGAGCACAACCAGGGAGATGAAACAATGTCCAGCTACAAAGGACATCAACCCCCTGAGGACAACTGTGGCTGGTAGAGGTTCATCTTTATTTTGAAATTGACGTTTTGCTAAAATGGCATCAACCTTGCCTTTCTGTTGTAGCAGGAAGTGACGGCAATAAGGACCCAGGTTTGACATGGCAAACCTGGGAAGAGGCCTCAGCATAGTATTTGTTAATAAAGAAGTTGCTGGTATTATGGCTCCATTTTCTAGCAAATCTCTATTTTCTCCTTGGCAACTGCTATGGTAACAGGATGAACTCTGTGCTCCTTAGCCTGGCATGTAAAGCCCTTGGTGATCTTATTGCAGAACTGCAGATGGTTCATGCTGGAAAGCCCACAGCTTACACACAGGGTTTTTAGGTTGCCTGATGCCCAAGGGTTCTAGTGCCAATTGTGCATTCGGCTAGAAAAAAAATCCAAATCCCTACCGAGGCCAATGCAAGGGACTGCAGACAACTGAGGCTCATCATTCAGTCTTCCAATCAGCCAGTTAACCAATGACTTTTTATGTTTCCTGCACTACTTAGGCTCCTGGGGTTGTAAAGTATTGCAACTCTCTTACGCTACTTCCAGAAATGTAAGTTCAATGAAAAGATACACGTGACAAGAGAGACGTGAAGCTCATGGAAAACCATGAAAAGTGTCTGGAAGTTCATTGAGAATTCAAGGCTGCCAGGACCACTGCTGTCATGGGTACCCCAAGGGCAACTGCCTGGCTGGGTACCCCAAGGGCAACTGATTCTCCTTACCAACTCTGTTACCCTCTGCTCTGCATGGCTCCCTCTTCCTCATTTATTTGTTCAACTCATACCTTCGTCATATTCACAACACCTAGGACTTGCCTTCTTTGGAACTTTTTAGCTTTGGCTTCTATTGCCAATTGGGTGAATCTGTGCATTTGCTGGTTTGGATTTCTGGGACTCTGATTAGCACGTTAGTCCCTGTTTTGGTAGTTCTTTTAGCAACTAGATGAACTCATAAATTGTTGGCCTGGATTGGATTGGCTTCTCTTGGGCCAAGTGCTAAGAAAGAGAGGATCACAGAGGTATGAGGAAGGTGACCCTGCTCTGCCGTGTGAGGATCGAGCAGTAAGACAACCATCCGAAAACCAGAAAGAGGGTTCTCACCAGGAACTGCATCAGCCAGCACGTTGGTCTCAGACGTCCTGGCCTTCAGAACAATGAGGAATACATTCTATTGTTTAAGAGAGAGAGAGTCCACCGGTGCCATAAACATGGTTGCCTCAGGCTGAGTCCCTAGCAGGGCTGTGGGAAGTCCAGGAGCCTTTAGGAGGGGCTCAGGGATGTAACTGCTGCCATGATTTCCTTGTCTAGTACACCTGCTAAGCCCTGAAGATAACGATCAAAGATCCCCTGATGTTAGGGAGCATAGAGTCCAGTGGATGTAGGACCCTAGATCAGAATTTAAGATAAGAGAACATTTGTGTGACTCTTGCAAACCAGCTGTTTTTAATCAAGACATGAACATAAAAAGGCTTAGCAGAAAATTGTTCAGAATAATTAGAGGTGGGCTGTTTATTGGAACCTAGAGTAGAAACTTAAATTTAGTTGAATTAAATTGTATCTAATTGCAGAGAGTGGAGGCAATTCAAAGGAATTGGGAAGGTATGCCTTCAAAGGAAAGAGGGTAATAAAACTGGGGCATGGTATAGTATTAAGAACAAGGATTTCAGAGTCAGGCAGATTTGGATTCTGGTTCTGTCTCAAGCTAATTCAGTGACCTTGAACAAATTACTTAGGTTCCTTGAGCTTTGGTTTCTTCATCAGAAAATAGACTAATAATATTTACTTTGGGGGGGATTTATGACAATTAAGTGTAATAATGTGTACAACATAACAGAGCTTAGAACATAAATATCAATAAATATTAGCTGTTATATTATTATTATTATATTAATGATGATAAAGATACATTTATGGTCTCAAAGGGCCCATAGTTTACAATGCCTGAGAAGTCTAGAAAAAGCCAGTGTGGTGGGCTGAGAGAGAAAGTGCTCCCGAGCTGATGTCCACCGAGGAGCCCTGTTTGGGTACAGAGCGCTGGACCATTAGCTAAAGGAGCTTTAGAAACTTAATGCTTTGAAGTAATATCAGGAATTTTCCCTGGACACAGGATACCCCAAACTACACATGTGCACACAGCAGGGGTTCAACTAGTGATTATTGAATCAGTAAGTCACACAAATCAGTAATGAAAACGAGGTGTGCTCCTCTCCGTCAGTTGAGGTGATCCCTTTGAGTTGTGACAGCTTATGAATGTATTTTCCAGGGAAGACTCTGCTGGTAGACGGGAGTGGGTGTAAGGTTAAGAGAGGAGAAGGTGCTGGCACAAGACACACCTTTTTCTCTTTAAAGTCTCCTGTAGAAGTTACTAACTTGGGGATTCCTCGAGCGTCGAGGTTGAATTTCAGCAGAGAAGTCATTTGCCTGCACTGTTGCTGGGGACCCTTCTGAGTGCCTCACTGGTAGGCTCCTTTATGTTTCCTTTTCTTGTCAGCAGTAATTTACATTTCAGCAAAAACCACAGAATCTTCTCCCACGTCACAAACACTATCAGTAAACTCCAGAGTTTGCACAGAGCCTGGCGCGTAGTAGGCACTAAGGACCAATTTGTTCAATGAATAAATAAATGCCTTAGTGATTTAGTTCAACTTGCCTATTTTATAGATTGGGAAATTGAGGCTTGGAGAAGAAAAATAAGTCACAGAAGTTTATCAGTGAAAAGCAGGTCTACAAACCCACAATTTCTCCAAGACTAGAAATTACTCTAAAGCCCCAAATTTGAATGACCAGGTAGATATAATTGTGAACACAAGACATTCTAATTTTGAGCAGCAAATAGCCCCTGCAAGGCATTGGCAAACTTCCTATATAAAGGACTGTGTTTTAGGCACTACGGACCACACAGTATTTGTCACAGCGACCCAACTCCATCAGAGCACAAAACCAGCCCCAGGCAATATGTATAGAAATGAGCATGGCTGTGTTCTCATATAACTTTGAAACTATGAGACGAAAAACATTTTATTTATCGGCACTGAAATTTGAATTTCATATAATTTACATGCGTCACAAAATATTCTTCTTTTGATTTTTTTTTAACCATTCAAAAACATAAAAACGATTATTAGCTCCCAGGCCACATATAAATAGGTGGTGGGCTGGACTTGGCTGACCCCTGGACTATGACATTAGAAAGAAGAAAACTTTTGCTGAATTTTTGGCAGCTGCAGAAATTCCCTTAGCCCTTCTCTCATGTTCACTGGAAAGAGCGCCATGAGCCTGGAAGAATGGAGTTCCAAGGCCCTGGCCAAGCAGCTCAGTTGGTTAGAGCATCATCCCGATACGCCCATGTTGCAGGTTCGATCCTCGGTCAGGGCACATATAAGAATCGACCAATTAATGCATTAAAAAGTGAAACAAGAAATTGATGTTTTAAAGAAAAAAAATTTTTTAAAGAATAGAATTCCAAAGTTTACTTCAGTTGTAATATGTTCTTTCCACTTATTTAAGGTCTGTCTTTTCAAAGTGGTTCTGCAGGTTCGCACAGTACTAAAAACAACAAAATGACCAAAATATGGGGATTGGTTAAATAACTATCTCTACATCCATACAATATAATAATAACCAGCCAAACTATGATGACAATATTGATATGGGAAAATTGCTGTTGTTCATAATTAAGTGAGGAAAGGCAGGTCTCCAAGCACGATGCCTGCTTTAATCCGATTAATGTGAATGTATTGTTGTGTAATGCAGAGTAAAAATTATAAGCACATATAGCACTTTAAGCAAATATAACATGTTTTGTTTGTGTTTTTTCTTCTCTCTCTATTATTATTTTTCTATAATTTATAATGGTGAATTATGCAATAATTTTTAAATTATATACAATGGAACCTTAAAAAGGAAAAAAGACTCTGATTCTAGATGAAGTCTCTAGCTATTGATCTTGAAGTCACTTGTTCTAGTGACCAGATTCCACTTCATTAGTGGCATCAGATGATCCAGAATCTTTTCTGCCCTGTATGTTTCCCCAGCTCTCAGCCCACTCAGAGAGGGCACGTGCAGCCTGCAGAGCCCTTTCTCCACTTGTCTCCTCCTCCCCTTTCCCCCTCCCCCTTCCTCACCTCCTCCTCCCCTTTCTTCATCCTTCCTCCCAGCCTCCGCTTCTTCCTTCTTCTTCTTTATAATCTATGAACCTTTCCATGTTATAGATAAGCCTCCCTTGGTGGAAAAATCACTAATAAACTTGTCACTGGATAAATCTATTTCAGCAGCCAAGAGAAGAACATGGTTTGTCATTAGAACAAACTTCCATACCATACTGGGTGTGTGTGTGTGGGGGGGGGGGTCCTATCATCTGTTATCAAGTGTTAGATGTGATTACTGAAAATAGTTCAGTGGTATTATCTCTTTTGCTTATATATATTCTTAAATTGGATGTGGAGGAGAAAAGGAAAGCAGCAAAGAAATGAGTATTTGTGGAGTGCCCACGAGACGCGGAGCACTTCACCTGTCTTTCCTCTTCTCCTCCTCACAATAACCCCGGAAAGAGGTTAATCGTCCCTCTTCACAAAGGAAGGATGCGAAGCCCAGAGAGGTGCAGTAATGTGCTCAGTGTTACACAGTGTGGAGAGGAACAGGATTAAAAGCACAATTTGACGGGTCTTCAAAGACCATGTGCTTTCGATTACAAATGTCAACAGAACTGCATTCTGAAACAGCTTACTAATCTTGCTTTTAGGAAAAAGTTAGGAGGAAAAAATTCCATTAACGACCTTAAGTCTCAACAACAAACCAAAATTAACATTGATTAAATACTTAAAAATCATAGCTACAAGACCCAGCTTTGTAGAGAATTAGAGCATGCCTCCCAAGGAGTGTAATATGCAATCTGAAAACTGTTCCATACTCAGAGATTTTTAAAGACCTTGGTGACACTGTAGTCCAATTGCTGCACTTTACAGATGAGAACACTGAGGGTCTAAGAGAGGAAATGGTTTGTCTAAGTCCCTAGCAATCAATGAGCAACATGGGGCTAGAACCCAGTTCTTCCATCTCCTGTTTCCTTCTGCTTGGTCACAGGGTTCCATGTTTCTCAGTTCAGTACATCAATCGACCAAGCTCTGTGTGAAATGTCTGGGAGGTTGTGAGAGTTCAAATTGGAGAAAGGAAATGTCCCTGCTCTCAAAGGGCCAATGGTCTACTGCAGGAACACCCAGGATGCACACAGAGCACGCTCAGTGTTGTAATGGAAGGAGGCATATATGGCTTGATAAAGAACAAATGTCCATGGAGACATTTGGTTCATGCCAAAGGTACTTGATATTTGGTCATGTCCAAAATAACCACAAAGATATTTGTTCCATGCCAAATGGTCTTTGATATGGTCCTGTCTAAAAAAATCCATGCTTAGAAAACATCTCTGGGTTCAAATAGTTCATAACGTTCATTTCTACTTTTTTTAAAAAATTTTTAAACTTATCTTTATTGTTGAATGTATTACAGATGTCCCTCTTTTATTCCCCCCTTGACCCCTTCCTCCCCAATCCCGCCCCCCTCCTGCTGTCCCCACACTGTTGTCTGTGTCTGTTGGTTATGCATATATGCATATAAGTTCTTTGGTTTCTCTCTTCCCGCCCCACCTCCCCCCTTCCCTTTGAGGTTCATCAGTCTGACATTTTGATTTACAGGATTAATGCATTAAAAATACTATCATGTATTATTGGCCCAATAATTGTGCTGTGGCTGTATTGCCAATAACCCTTCTTGCCTCGGAAACCTCGCTGGTCATGGCCCATGGGGTTGGGTCGATGGGTCAGGATTTGAATCTTGCAGAAGAGTGGGATTTATAGTACCTGTGCCCATTTTGGACAGGACCAAACTTCATGATCCTTTTGTCATGGACCAAATGTCGTAGTGGATGATTTAGACAGGACCAAATGTCTGCTAATTATGTATGTGTGTGTGTGTGTGTGTGTGTTTCCTAGGTGTTCTTTCAAATTCTGAATTAATTTCTGTTTTGAATAACAAAAAAAAAAATGTTAAGAATGTCCCTAAGTTTTATTCCTTGAGATATGGAAGTTGCATTAACAGCCAATAAGCTCCTTGACCCTTTTGTTGAGGTCCATGGAGCTTGAAGAAGTAACTGGAGTTCAGGGGTGGGACACTGACAGCTTACAGCAAAGCATTCCCCGCACAAAATGCAAGCGTGGAAAATCCCTCTGGCTGGCCAAATGCTGGCATGCAAGGAGCTTGTGGACCTGCTTGGGTTCTTGCCAGAAACCTTCGCTACACCGCTCGCAGCTCACAGCTCTTAATAACCCCTTTCAAGGCAGACACTTGCCGTGCGCCTCTCGGTGCTTCCCTGTGACAGCATCTGAAGGTCTTTGCAAAGAAAAACAGCCTTTAAACAAGGAACTGGCCTCTGCTGCGTTCTCGCTGTGTAATCTTGATCTGGTTGTGTGTTTTCTTCTGGATTTCAGGTTTCCTCTCTGGAAGAGGAAAGTGTAGGACTACCTCAGGGCCAGCAAGCATGTGTCATTTATTCCAGTGGTGTGCTGGAACTGGCTCCTACCGGCTCATGAGAGCTGAATATGAACTTTTCAGGAATTCTGTGAACCAGTTCACAACTTACTGATTGCTTAAAATCTGCCATAGTGGGAATGTTTACGCCACGTAAACTGGTAAATGGAACAAATCAGGACACCACTTCCCCCACACCGCCCCAACTCTGAGAACTAGTTATTAAACACTTACCAGCATACCACTGCCTTCGTGACACTTATTCTGGTGTTTTACCCATGGCAGACATTGCTAATTAATCACAGAATTCTACATACGACTTAACAGTCTTCCTTCCTTCCTCCTTCCTTCCTTCCTTCCTTCCTTCCTTCCTTCCTTCCTTCCTTCCTTCCTTCCGTCCTTTTTTCTTTCCAATCTTTTATGCAGCAAATACTCTTTGAGTGCCTTTATGTGCCAGGCGGTGGAGATGGAGTAATGAACAAAATCTAAAAAATTTCTCTTCTCATGAAATTTACTTTCTAGTGGAGAGAAACGGATATTAAAGAAATAAAAAATGAATAGAAAAATAATTTCATGTGGTATACATGCTCTAAAGGAAACAAATCCAGGCAGAATGATGGTGCCTGAGGGGAAACTAGTTTAGATGAGATTATCAGGGAAGACTTCCCTGAGGAAGTGGCTTTGCGGGAGGACTGAATGATAAAAAATGATGGTCCTGCTCAAAGCCAATGGAAGGATATTCTGGGAAGAGAGAACAGCAGGTACCAAGGCCCTGAGGGGAAAATAAACTTGATGTGTTTAAGAAACCAAAGGCTGGCCCTGGCGGGTTTGGCTCAGTGATTAGAGCGTCAGCCTGCGGGCCAAAGAGTTGCGGGTTCAATTCCCATCAAGGGCACGTACCTCGGTTGTGTTTCGGTCCCCGGCCCTGGCCGGGTCATGCGGGAGGCAACCAATCGATGTTTCTCTCTCTCTCTCTCTCTCTCCCCCTCCCTCCCACTCTATCTGAAGATAAATGGAAAAGTATCCTCGGGTGAGGATTTAGAAAGAAACAACAAAGGCTGTGTGACTCACGTCCAGTAAAGCGACAGTGAGGGTGAAAGAGAGGTGCTCGAAGTAGGCAGGACCAGGTATTGAAATGGAAATTCCTTGCAAAAGAAATCAGAAGCTGTTGGAAGAGGAGTGTTCAACTGCTATTAGCTGACAGGATTTTCTCTATTACGGGATTTGTAATAGAGGTGAAATTCACACAACATAAAATCAACCATTTTAAAGTAAGCAATCCAATGCCAAGTCACTGACAACCAGCATCTCTGTCTCATTCCCACATTTTTTTATCATCCTGAAGGAAATCCTGTACCCACTAAACTCAAATGATCCACCAGGGCGTGAAGGCCTGATCACAGCCCTCCCTCCTAATGGTGCACAGGCCAGGGCTCTGGACCTCATTGCTTCTGGGTCCTCAACCTGATAGCTCTGAATAAACTCACATACGGTTTCATAATTCTGCAATAATTTCTCAAAATCTCCTTCACTGCCATTGAACTTCAAGAGGATCTTTAACTTGAATCCAATTACCCTTCTATAATTGGAGGGGTAGGGTCAATTGGCTAATATATTACTTTTATTATATATACTATAACGTATTGCATTTACTGAGATCAAATGGAACTGATAATTATCAAAGAGCAATGTTAGGTATACTTGCCTTCAAAAATCCAGTACCTCCAGAAGCACATTCGCCAAGATCTTACCAGAAACAGCACATCATCCCAATTAATCCGCTCTTCCAGGGAATGCTTATCCTGCTGCTTTTTTTCTTTCAACATTGAAAAGTAATAGGGAGTCAAAGTGATAAAATCCCACAGGCTATATAAAGACATTTTTTCCCCCTCTGTCTTTTAATTAGCCATAGGTAGTTGCTAAAACCCACAGACAAATAAAGGACCAGAAATGACTCACTCATTAGGAAACAGCTGTGATAATCTTGGCTTTGGAGTATGGAATATTGATCTGAGGTGTGTGTGTGTGTGTGTGTGTGTGTGTGTGTGTGTGTCCCTGCCTATTCTTGGAATGGTAGTCTGTGCACAGCTCCATCTTCTAATTTCTGATGCACCACTACAATGGGGCACACGACATGCAGAGCGTGGGAATCAGAGATTGTGCCATTCATCTTTAATGTGTTCTTACACATCCTGAATTTCAGATAATCTAATTCTGAAAACATTGAGAACCTTGCAGCTCTGATTTATGTTGCTCTCCCTACGGTGTCTCACTGACGGAGAGAGAAACACGTGGATGGATGTTAGTGCAATTCACGAAGATAAAACACACACACATGCACACACACACACACACACACACACACACACACACACACCATGCATGGGATGAAGAGAAGATCTGGATGGGGAAGATTGGTAAATTTTACACATACTCAAGGAGTATGCCAGTAGAACACCTAAGTGAAAATGTCTGAGGGCAACTGGATCTGTGACTCTAAGGTTGAGGAACATAGTCTGTGTTGATAATTTAAATGTTTGAGTCATCAGATTATATATGGTAATTAAGGCCATGAGATTATAGGAGATGGTTTAGGGAGACAGTATTAAGTGACCATAAAAGGCAGAATACCAACCTTAAGAATAGGCAGAGAAACAGAATATTCAATGTGTCTAAGATCTCCCTGGAAAAGGATGTACTACCCTGTTCTGGACAGTACACGTTCCTGAAGGAGTGCAGTTACTCCTCAGGCTAGGAAAGCTGCAGACGCACCAACTGTCTCTTGGGAAGGCAATATCCACCAAAAGTCCTCAGCCACTTCCAGCCGACACAGAGCTCTCCCGAACTTTAGATCTTCATTCTCTAATGTCTCCTTGATGCCCACAAGCACCCTATCTTTCCTTGCAAAGCTGATCCCCATTGAAAAATATTTAAAAGATAGAATATCAAGGATCAGGGACTGATTCAATGGAGAAGTAAAGAAGAGGAAGTAGTTGATCAATGGGAGACTGTAGCATCCTTTTAAAAAATATTTAAGGATAGGAAAGCTGTATTTAAAAAAAGGAAAGAACCATGAACACAGACAAGAGTGCAGTGAAGGTCTGGGGATGGGAGCGGGATGGAGGGAGTCAATGGGGAGTAAGGGGGTGGGGCATCTGTAATACTTTCAACATTAAAGATAAATTTTAAAAAGACAAGAAAAATACCAGTGGTATTAAATATCTATACATGCTATGAATTCGCACTCTTTAGAGCTGGGGATGTATTATACTTTTGTGTACCAGTGCTTAGAGTAGTGACTGACACAGACAAGAGTTATGAACAAATGTTTGTAGAACTGATTTGCATGCACCTTTAAATGGGGCCAGTAGCACCTTCCCATGAGGATTTATCACAAACACCCCCAGGGGCCGTAGTCATTTTTGCTCAGGCAACAATTTCATCAGTCAAATGAGGGAATTGGGTCACATTCTGGGACACACAGTGTAAAACTCTTCTCAGTTACACCAGACTAGCGTATTATACCTATCATTTTCACTTCTAATTAATGTGTGTGTATAAAATAAAATCAAAAGCTTGTTAACGCAACACAACTCCATTATCAGCCATTTGTGATAAGTTCCATATTTAAGAGCCATTTGGATGCTATTGTGGGTTGAACTGTGTCCCCCCAAAATACATGTTCCAGTTCTAACCGCCTGTATTGTGAACGTGACCTTATTTGGAAATAGGGCCTTTGCAAATGTTGTCAGGTGAAAGTGATGATTTTAATCCAACACGACTGGTGTCATCAAGGAGAGGAGACGGGAGATACGCAAGGAGAACGCCCTGTGACGATGAAGGGTTGGAATGGCACGTACAGACCCAGGAACACTAAGGATTGCTGGCAACCAGAAGCTGGAAGAGGCAAGGACGGATCCTCCTGCAGCCTTCGGAGAGAGCATTAGACACTTTGACTTTGGACTTGTGGCCTCCTGAACTGTGAGAAAATAAATTTCTATTGTTTGAAGCCACCCAGTTTGTGGTAATTTGTTACAGGAGCCACAGGAAACGAACACAGGTACCCGGGTTCTAGCGGATCCACTCCAATGCTTTCTGGATTGCAAAGGAGTTTGCTGGGCTGAGGAGGAGGGCCTGACGCAGAGGGAGCGGTCTTACCATTGTAACTCACAGTCCTTTACTAGTGGCAGGAGACAGAATTAAGGGCTACCTGTATGTTAAAAAGCAGTGACAGCACCCACCAAATGTCTCCAGTTCAAGGAGACACACTACCATCAAGTGGTTTAGTGGCTCCTCCAAAGGAAAGAAGCAGTTTGGAGCAGTGGAAAGAGTATATAGTTTTGGAGTCGATTGAATGAGACTTGGTTCCATGCTTTAGGAAGCTTATCGTTTTGAAAGAGTAATAAGATATGAAGAATGAAACCTGTTAAAAGGCAGAATGGTCAACATCAATCTGAGAGGTAGGAACTACTTATGATTATAGGTCTATAGGAAGCTTTCCAGAAAAGGAGGGCACTGCAATAAATTTCTGGGTCATGGGGGTGGGTGCAGAGAGGGACATTTGGTCAGGAGGAAGAGCAGAAACACAGGGAAGAGAAAAATCTAGGATTCATTCAGGGTCTCGTGAAGTCTGAGGAAAACATTTATGATGACAGGAGGCATTAAGGGCTGAGCTAAACACCTCAGGTCAGATTTTCCAGGTATTGGGGAGACACCAGAGGTTTCTGGAGAGGAGAGTAATATGACCAGAGCCAGGCTTTGGGTAGGACATCATGGTGGCTGTGTTTAGTTTGAGTTGGTAGAGGAAAAGTGGAAGCAGGGAAAGCAATTGGAAATGTATTGTTAAATCAGCTGTATTTTCTAGAGTGGCATCTTGCTGATTGTCATTCAATTCCTTGAAGATTTAATTACACATGAAGTTCAGGATCCATAAAGAAAGTTCACAGAACAAAAAAGAGTCTTCAAAAATGGGATTAGAACAAAGAAGCAAGCATCTTCCAATTGTCTCCATTACCCCTCTTCCTATCACCCTAAATAATAATCAATAAATGTCAGGGAAGCTGGTGATATTTGTTTTACTCCTACCTTACAGCTAACAAGACGTACGAAGCACAATTATTCCAAGGGATTTTGTTGTGAGCCCCTGATTTCCAGCTATAATACAGAATTGCTATAGACTCATTGGGATTTATTGCCTACATATCACCAACAGGTCCACTTCGACAAACCTTAGTCATCTTCACCATACATTAAACAGGGCTGGGCTTGGAATCCCAAGTTCAAACATCTCCCTCTTCCTCAGTTCCTTTCCTGTTGCCCAACAACAAGGGGTCCTTCTCTTCTCTCCTTTTGCATCAATGGAAAGGTTGCCATCTTTTCCCTTTCCCTTTCCATTTCCATTTCTCTTTCTCACAGTTCAGCTCAGCCCTAGGTGCTGTCTCCAAAGTACCCGCTCTGCTGGTGCTCAGTGAAAGAAAAGCTGGCCTGTTAATAGACCCACCACCTTAGAAGGCAAGTTAGGAACTCCTTTTTGCATTTGAGTTTGCCTTTTGGACTCTTGCTCCCACATATGTAGCTTTCACAGCATTTCCCCACAAACTATAGAAATGCTCTGTGGAGGAGAATTTCTATTTCCTACTGATTATTGGGCTGATAGGGGAGTAAAGATGATGATGCACCTCGTAGGTTATGGATGAAAACATACAGTTAATGTGCACAAGCGGAAGAAAGATCAGCAAAGTCACTGCTCATGCTTTTGTGTTCTCATCCATGCTCAAGGTTGATTGTTTAATTAAGACCATCTGGTTCATTCAGCAGTAGCTCACACAAGGAAATACTTAAAGGACTGGTTTTCTGATATTAAATATGACTTTTGAAACCCAAATTGTTCTTACTATTAAGCCTGAGATCAAAGGACAACTTAATTCTCTTTAGGACGAGAACTGTAAATAGAAAAGGCGTTCGGGAACAAGCACCTTATCCTTCCCAGCAGACCAGCGGACACACTGCGTCTCTCTCCAGGACGATGGAGAAATGCAATGCATGTGGGGAAAACGTTAGCACAGCACTCCCCAGGGAATTTGCCTGATGTAAATGTAACACACATCCATATACATTTATATATGAAAAAACATCTTTTATAGCAAGTGCATTACTTTCTCCATCGCTTAGTAATCATTTTGAAGTCCATCTTCAGTATCTTTTCTAAGACTTTTTCTTCAGCACCAGACATTCAAAAAAATTTCCTGAAGGATCCCTTTGTAAATTAATACTGCTATATTAAGACTCTTAAATCCTTTAATAATTCTTTGGATAATTCCTAAATTACTCTAAGAACTGTATCCTTGGCAATAAATCCTAAGAACAAAATGAACATGGTTTTGTTGGAAGAACCAGCTAAAGGAAATAGGCATCTTGAAGTGCAGTAGAAAAGTGGCAAAAGCTTTTCAGACAACCGTTTGCTACCCTCATGGAGGAATAGATGAAAACGTCTGAAAGAAATAGAAATGTTAAATGCTCTAATTTCGCCTCAAGTCTGTAATTTCTTCTTTGTTTTGTTTTATATCCAACCAGTTGGAACCTGCAAAATAATACAGCACAGATTTCTTTTTGTTGGTCCTATAATACTTCCCCTGGAACAATTACGCATGCCATTTGGGGACTGTCACAGCCAAACTGATGTCTTCCCTTGGGACCGTGAGGAACAATTGCCCTTCCCCGTGGGGTAGCTCTAAAAGCAGAGTCTGAAAGCCGGGCCCATCTGATGAGTGGCAGCCGCTCTCTGGAGTGTGCCACCCCTCGTGGGCGAGGCAGGGAGGCTGCGCAGTGAAGCCAAAAGACTTTCTCCCAAGTGGTCAGCTGCAAATTGTGTGTGACGGCTGCACAGCCCTGTAATCACCAAAGAAGAGAAACTGTGACCATTTTTAAAAATTAGCAAAAAAACATGTTTGGGATTGTTTTTTTTTTTTTAATCCCCGAAGGGTCCAGTGTTTGGTCTATTTTTTAGTTGTCCTGGTTTGTTTCAATCTTCTTCTAGGTTTACATGTCATTAAATGAACAATGCATGAACATTTTATTTGAAAACCAAGTAACACATATTTTTAAGTTCCAAACCCCACAGGATGTAACTTTAGATCCATAACAAGTGTAAAAATTAAATATTTCATTAGCTGAATTGTTCCCTAAAGAGCCATTTTCCCCCTTCTGAATTGCTCTCCGGTCTCCCGCTTTCTCTCTCTCATCCTCATAGGTTTCAAAACTTCTGGAAAATGAACCTACTTAGTGTTATATGGGGAAAGTGTGGACCTCGAAGCCAGGGGTTGAAATCCCTGCTTGGGTACTAACCGTGATTTATGGAAAAATGACTTCATCTCTCTGAAACTCAACTTTTTATCTCTAAAATGGGGCCAGTAACACTCTAGAGGACCTGGGAAATATGCTAGAATGTGAAATATAGTCCTAAGCAGCCCGGGTTCGACTCTCTAATCCACCCCTTACTACCTGTATGAAATTCCTTCTCTTTTCTATGCATCACTTTTCTCATGTATAAAATAGGAATGAAAACAGTGCTTACCCTGTCCCATTGCTGGGAGGCTAACGTGACTTCATATACGTGCAAAGTGCTTAGATAATGCCCACTGCACAGTAAACACTTGACAAATGCTTGCCATTGTTGTAACAGAGCTTCCCTGCTCTCCACCTATCTCGTCGTGTTAATGATGTGTCTGAGGTGTGTCCACTCCCTCCACCCCAAGCTCAGGGGCACTCCAGTGAACCTGTCCAGCTCCAAAGTTCAGCTTCTTTCCTACACCAAGAGATCATGCAGTGTCCCTTGGAGTTGATGCTTGTGTGATGGTGTAGCTGGGAGGTACCCTCAGACAGTGACTAGATTTTTGTCTTGCAAGGTCTTGAAACACAGGTTGGGTGTCGATGGTGATCAGTGAAGGGGACCTAATGCTGCTCAGAGCTTGGGGTGTCACAGAAAGCACCAAAGAGCTGACCACCAAGGACTACTTCCTTACTGAGGCCAGAAACCTAAGCCCCTGCATGTGTTCAAGGTTGGGGAAATGAGTGGCCCAGGGACAGTCATGGTGATCTTATGAAATAATTGATTGTCCAGAGATTTGGTTAGGAGAACTCCCCCCAGATAGCCCAACACAGTTGAGTCTGCCAAGCAGAAGCCAAGAGCCACCCAGCAACAGGAATCTGAGACATTTGACACCCGCTTCATTTTGGGGATGAGAGAGATTCATGCACAATCTCTACTTTGGAGTTTTATTGGACTTCTGCACTCTCGCTAGCTTAGGGGCTTCTCACAGTAAATTAGTTTCAGAATTTCCCCCTCAGTTGGTGAATTCTGGTGGAGAACCCACGTACTAAAAACACCCTCTCTCCTACAGTCTGGGATAAACCTAGCATAGTGGGTGAAGCAATGGCCACCCATGGATTTCCTAGGTGTTGGCTCCTTGCTTCTACTGGCCAATGGATGTGTAAACAGGATGCTGTCCATTCTCCCTTTGACGTGTAAACCAACACAGGTCCCCACTTTGAATCACTGTGTCCAATGACCCTCTACACATATTCCCCAAATTTGCAAATGATTGATTATTTTAAGGCCAGGAATTCTAATTTGTGAGGAGGGTCCCTGGTCTCTCATACACATAGGTCTTTGGTAGTGAGTATTGTAGGCTTTCCTCTTCGTTTTTGCTCTACTATAAATCTAGGCCCTCAAAGCTGACCTCTCTGTATAAAATAAGGACTTAGTAGGAGCCTGTGAAGGCAGAATTCTGATACCTAGTACAGGCCTCCCTTCACCAATTATGAAAAGGTTTGAGAGGTTGGCAGTGGTGGTGGTGGGGATGTCAGGGTTATTGTCCCTCCTGGGGCTTCCTCTTCCTCTTAGATAGTACAATCCAGAAATACTCCTTCACAAATGTCCTGTAATACCTCTAAATCTCAAGAGCCCTGTGGTTCTGGGAAAGACTCCCCAACCAAATGTGGCCTGTCTTTTCTTAAATAGACAGGGTTCTTGGCTGCAGCAGAAAATAAATTCTCTGCAAGTCACCAAAGTGGCCAAGGGTTTAGTGGGTTAATGTGCTATAGTCTCAGTATTTTACACAGATTCCATTTTATTCAAACTCTCAATCACATTCCCCACCCCAGAATACCCGTTTAAAAGTTTGACAATAAATGTTAAAATATGAGGGTCTGGACTATAAAATTCGTAGGGACCTAGCACAACTTCTCATGATATTTCATCTAAAATATCAGGTTATTCTAGGGAATTGTAGGTACTTCTCATGGTGGCTTTCTAAGGTAATTGTAAAACTTTTAAAGTTGGCCAATCTCCAGTTATTTGATTCACATTAGCTCAATTCCAAATAGAATTCATAAAACCAAAAGTTCTTGAGGTGACCTCTGTCAAGTCTGACATTTGTTCTTCCTTGGGGACCTCATCTGCAGAGGATGTTTTCAGAACCCTAAGGAAGCCACTTCACCTGCATCAAGTACAGAGGGATGGGAGGGGCAGGGTTGCTGCAATGATGACTCAGCATTTGAATGACTAATTTGGTCTCGTTGTAGCCTGGAGCTAGCAAATTGGATCTCACACCAGCACTAAACACATTTCCTCTCCAAGGAAATTGAGTAAGGATGTCAAACCAGAAAGACAATAGCAAGTTTGCTTACCACCCTTCAGCTGGTCCGTAGAGTCTGGTTAAAGGTTGCTCTCATGGAGGGAAGTGTGTGGAGGGAAGGTAATCCAGGCAGTAAAAGTGGGTGTGGCCGCTCTATTGGCCAGTGTTAAGTTAATCATTCTGGAGCTGGCCTCACTGAGTCAAAACAGGCATCCAAAAGCAGATGCCCATTTAACTCATGTGCCAATTTGTAATATCTAGTCATTTTCGTCATCTGATTTAGCTGCTAAGACCTCCCCCTGGAAAGCCTTCTGACTCAGTTGCCTGTCTTGTCCATGCTCATTACAATCTTAATTTGGGCCAGTCCCTGAAGATGTCAACATCTTGCTTTCATTGTTTGAGGGTGTTTTCGTTAGATTTTACCCTGTCTTTGTTTTGCTGTCTCTAGAGTGTGCTGGAACACAGGCCTGGCCAAGGTTACTTCCTCTTTTAGCCTGGCTTGGCTTGGCTTCTGAGTGATTTAAGACCTGTTTTGGAACTAAGTGTGGGAGTTGGACTGATGTGAAAGTCAAGGTCAGATAAATAACCATTGTCATGAGGAAACCCAGGCAGAAATGGGTCTGTAGATCCACAGGGAATGTTCTTTGTGGGTCCTGTGCCATTGGTTCTAAATGACCTGATTCATTGTCCTTGGAAAGGGTGAAGAAAGTTGTTCCTTAGGAATGTCCTCCCAAACCCAAGGCCCCTGGGTCATGCAGGAAGATATAAAAGATTATAGTCTTGAGGGCTATCTTGTCCAGGAATTCCTCGCTTGGAAAAGTAGATGGTGTCAGGATCCATCTGAGATGTTTGCATGTTGGAATCAGTAGGCCGTAACTGGGTGGGTGTGGTTTTGCTCACCCAGATGAATCAAGCCCCTTCTCCACTACAGCCAGTTGAGCCTTTGTGAAACACAGATCAGCTCAGCTCACTCAGTGCCTTAAACCCTTTGATGGCTCGCCACTGATTATGGAATCAAGTCCCAGGTCTTCCGCCTGCCATTTCAGCTCTCCATGATCAGGCAACTGCTTACCTCACCAGCCTGTTCCCTCACTGTGTCCATCATCAACTCATCCTTTGTGGCAAGGGTTGGCACACTACAACCTGGGTGCCAAATCTGGCCCTCACAGCTCAGATCACCAGCTAAGAAGGGCTTTTATATTTGTGAATGGTTACATATTAAATTATTATACACGTACCAACACAATGTCTTCAATTTTGCCTTTTGGGATGCAAAGTCTAAAATATTTACTATCTGGCCCTTTATGGGAAAAGTTTACTGTCCCCTGCTTTACATTATCATGATACTTTTGGCCATACGTTATCCTCAGACACACCATTGTTGCACTCCATCATGGCTTTGTGCAAACCGTTCCTGCCACCTGAAATGCCTCGCTTCCACAATGACTAAATAGCTTCCATGTGCCAGGTGCTGGGAATGCAAAGCAAATAAGCCCCTCCATCCCAACCTCCTACATTCCGGGAGCTCACAGCTTAGCGAGAAAGATATGCCACTATACCAATGAGGGCAGAACTGTGTGATAAGGGCTCAGTTGGCTTAAACAGTGTGCAATGAGGACATCTACATCAGACAGGACATCAGGGAAGACTTCCTGGAAGAAGTGAGTGTCCAAGCTCAGTTTTGAAGAAAGAGCAGAAGTTTGCAAGGTTAAAAATTTTTTTAAAAGGATTCGATCAAGGGCTTTCCAGGCAGATGAGTAGTATCTGAAGCCATAGAGGTGTTAAGACCTTCATATCAGGAGAAACCTGTGTGGGGTCACAGAGGATTTTTAACAGAGACGGCAGAGTCGTATATGGCACAAGCAGAAAGGAAAGGGCGGGGCAAAATTCAGGGCAGAGAATCAGATAGGAGGTGCTTTCACTCATCCAGTTCACAAGTCGTGATATATAAACTAAGGCAAAGATGGGGTGAGAGAGCTTGATGAATCCTCGGTGACAGGTGGGCTGTGGGTAGGGTGAAGGAGGAGGAAAGCCTTGCTCTGCCCCTTATAGGTGTCCTTGCAGTCACTGAGTGGATGCCGGAGCCACCAGCTGAGCTGGGGAAGACCGGGTGGGGGTGTGCAGGGAGGATGAGTCATTGGACCTCCTGTTCACATGTGAACACCCTTCTACACTGCCGCCACCCTTATACACCGTCAGGTGGAGCTGGGGTCCTCCTTTGTACCCTGATGGCACTGTTTCATTCTCTTAGGACGTTCACTGAGTGACACGAAACTGATCTGTACGTTTCTGTTTGTTTTTCTCACTGAAGTGGGATGAACTCTTCGAGAGTTGATGTGGTGCCGAGTATCACAGGGCCTGGCCCAGTGACCCAGTGCTCAGTACATGGCTGCTGAGCTGGACTGAATAGAAGCGGGCTCCTTGGGAGAGGCCCCGTGTGGTGTGGTTGACAGAGCACGATCTGGTCCTCGAACAGACTTGGGCTGGAATCTTTTCACTCTCTAGCTTTGAGAGCTTTGCTGTCACTCCACCTTGGAAAACATGTATGTCTAAAACACGCTTCCTGCCTGTGCTCCAGGGGCACTGTCGGAACCAAAGCAGGCAGTGTGCACGGGTAGTGGAAAGAGCTTGGGAGTCTGGAAGTCGGAAGACCAGGGTCCCAGTCCTAGCTCCGCGATGACAACGCGACCTCGAGGAAATGATTCCTTCTCTCTTGGCCTCAGTTGCTCCACTTACAAAACGAGATTGGGTTAGATTATGTTCCTTTCCCCTCTAACATTTTATTATGTTTTATGAATCCAGACAGTAGATGTGGAAGGAGCATGCAAGTGATAAATCCAAATTCATATGATACAGAAGAGCCACTTAGAGCCCAAGAAAGGCTTCAGCAACAAACCTCGTGTACTTCAAGGGAGGCCCCATAGGGACGCTGTGACGTGCCACTCAGACCCCCTTCAGAACTGGTTCACTCACTCCCCAGATCTGGCAGTGTGACCTGCTGTCTACGAGATCGTCCTTAGCTGAAGGGCACTGCCACTCCCAAGGTAGCTCCTCCTGGGGACAGCCTCCGTCCAATCCTTGGTCAGTGTGGGCTCCAAAGGCCCAGCCCTGTCATCTCTGAAGAGTCACCTCAGCTTCAGAACTCCCGGAGGCCCTTTGGCACTGCCTCCCAGGTCAGCCTCCCCTTCCACTCTCCCACCCTGCTTCCTTCCCTGCTTTCCCGAGGAAACACAGGCACACAAGTCACCTTCTCAGAGCATTCTGGAGCACTTTGCCTTTTTGTCCGCGAGGGCCTTGGACTGGGCACTGTAGGGCCCCCATCAAAGGCTTGGCGAAGGCCTGGCTCCTCCGTGGTCTTCCTCAGCAATCCCAGAAATGCAAGTTGGGACCCTTTACTCTAAAGCTGACATCTGCTGTGTACCCCACTGTACTTCACATGACGAGCACTGTTTCTGCTCCCGGGGAGACTGCCCTCACATCCAGAGTCAGGGGACACAGTAAGTCAGAGGACTGGGTCAGGAACCCCCAAAATGGTACCATGGCAAGAAATAAAAATGAAAAGCCTCCAGAAAAATAAACTATATTTCACGATGCTTAATGCTCTATAAATCCACATTTTTCATAGGTCTTACACCAATGGTCTGAGATTCACAATTGGGTCAAGTTGTACTTCTGACATCTTAAGGTCTGGAACGAAGAGGCTGGGACTTCCTTCTGTTGCCCAAGTTCGGTCTACCACAAAGAGACAGAGAAATACGACGAAAAAGCAAGAGATAGATGATTAGTTATAACTCTTTGAATAGCTAGATAAATATTGATGAAGTGCTGATGAGAAAGAAGTGTTGAGATCTGCCTGGGAAAATGAGCTTCGGTCCTTCCCTCCCCCTCCCCCTCTACTGTTCAGCAGCTGGGTGACAAGAATCCGGCCCCCTTGTTTCTCCTCTCGGTGGGAGCACGGTGCTCTTCCAGCAGGACACCCGCCCCAAGGTGGCCCATCGGGCCTGGGAGAAATGAGGTCTCGTTTCAACTAAGTCAGAAATGTCCCAACTTGTTTTCAAGTGAAATTGATTTGTAAAAATAACAATAATAATTATTCGACATGGCCGTGGCAGCTCCCAGATCGAAAATTTAACCTTTAAAGTAGAATTCATCTTTCTCCTTTCTTCAGAAAACTAACTTTTTGCTTCTCCGGCAGGCATTGTCAGCCTGAGTTTGTCAACTCGGGTACGCCTAATGCAAGTGAGTAAAAAAGCAGCAGAAAAATGTTGTCTTTGACTCTGGGGTCTTTCTTAAGTAGTCATTCTGGCTCACATATGAGTCAATTATATACATTTTTAAGAGGAATTTTATCTTCTTCACACTTTATGTCTTTAAAAAAGTGTATTTAGCACAAACCTCCTCATTGGAGACAAATGGTTGATATTTTTCTACGTCATTTACATCATTTAAAAAAATGCCTTCATGAACTTTTATTCCTTTTTGAAAATAAATTGGGGTATAATTTACACAGAGTGAAAAGCACTGATCAGAAAACGGGGCTCACCGTCTCCCTCCGCTCAGGGTCTGTTAGTCAGCTGTCCTTTCCCATCTCCTCGAAGTCCCACCAGGTCAGCCCTGGCCCTCCTCTGCGCTGGGCCCTCTACACTCCGGTTTGTGCTCCAGGGCTTCCTGGATGCACCCGCCTCCGCTTCGTCTGCCCTGAGACCTGGTGGTACCCGACCCCACTACATCCTGCACAACCCTCTCAGGGAAAGGCCGCTCGCCCTCCCCTCCTCCCACCTCAGGCCTGCCAGTGGGGTTGGGACCCTCCTCCTTTCCCACTCACCTGTCCAGAATAGTGTCTCTTTCCTTCTGGGTCTCCCTCTTCTTTAAGGCAATCTCACTGTTCTTTTCCAAGTCCCAGTGATATTGCTCCCCAATCTCTGTGCTACTCCCCTTCCCTCCTCGAGATTTCTTACATATGCACAGACCTCCTCTCCTCCATGTCTGTCCTCTTTCTCAAAGACTTAGAATAGGCCAAGATGAGCTTGTCGACACATTCCTTCATTTCCCCCTAAGCTTGTCCCACCGTCTGCGTGACCGTCTTCTCAACGGCCATTCCTACCCAGAACTCTCAGCACGTGGTGTGTCCCCATGGCCCTGGGTCTCTCAGACCGCAGCCCAGCTCACGGGGTCCCTGCAGGCAGCATTGCCGTAGCTACAGCTAACATCCCATCCTCCTCCCCGCGTCTTCGGTGATTTTCCATGGACCGAACCCGGGCCTGACAGTGCCGCTGCCCTTCTTCCAAAACCTCAGCCCGTGCTCTCAGCACCAGATTCTCACACAACGCTTCATACTTTGGACCTCGCGGACCCAAATCACGGCCACGGCTGGCTGTTGGGCCAACTAGCGACTCTCGCTCCTGCTGCTGGAGCATGACTGCATTTCTGGCTTCCTCACAGTACTGGGGCCACGCGACTGCATCTGGTCTGTGGAACGTGAGTGGGTGAGGTGTGCCCCTTCAAGGCCTGGCCCACGACAGTCTCTCACACCGAACCCTTCACACTCTTCCCCTTTACAAAGTGAGTGCTGATAGCCAGGAGGACCTTGAAAGTCACCTGATAGAGATGGAGAGCCTGTCACCTTGAATTCCCGCACGAGACACGAGCCCCTCTGTCTTAATCAGTTCAGGCTGCTATAACAAAAATACCACAGACTGGGTGTCTTAATCCACAGAAATTCATTTCTTTCATTTCTGGAGGCGAAGTCCAAGATCAACGTGCCTGCAGATTTGGTTCCTGGTGAGGGCTCACTTCCTGGCTTGCAGATGGCTGCCTCCTTGCTGTGTCCTCACACGATGCAGAGGGACCCTTCTCGTGCCTCTTTTATAAGGGCACTGACCCCACTCCCAAGGGCTCCGCTCTCGTGACCTGATTACCTCCCAGAGACCCACCTCTAACACCATCACACTGGGGATTAGAGCGTGAACATATGAATTCGAGGTGGATACAAACAGGGTCCACAGCACCGTCTCCCTGCTCCCTGACTGAAAACACACACACATTGTCCCTGGGTAAAAACAGGCTTTCTATACAAAATTAAGCCTCCGAAATGTTGGAGTTCATTTGTGACAACAGTTACTTTCACCCTAACAAATGCAAATGTGTCAGGAGAAGGGATTCTGAAATGGATCACGTTCAAATACAGTCACCAGGGACATAAAACTGGGTCACAGTGAAGGCGGACAAGCTTTGGGGGAGGGAGATAAAGAGAATGAAAGTTCTCTCTCCTTTGTGGACACTTGACTGTTCCACCCTCTTGGGCTGCTCTCCAGAGTGCTTCATTCCTGAGACTGGGGCGTCTCCTGGGTCTCCGTGTGATGCCACGTAGGAATGAGGGGGTGAGCCAGAGAAAGGGGCGCTGAGCAGGGTGAGAGGAGCGGATGTGACCTCACTCACACAGTGCGGCCCCCACCCATCCTGGTGGTGGACAAGGTGCCCATGTTCGTTCCAGGTGTGCCACAGGCGAGGGACCTGAGGCATCAGTGAGCAGTGATGTGGGGGCAATCAGTGGGGGTTGAGAGTCCTGGTTCCTGGTCCTCTATTCTATCACAACTGGCCCTCGGAATTAGTTGGGAAGTGGGACAAAGGGGTTAGAGAGAAAGGTTCGGGACCAACTTGTGAGCAAGGCTCCGGACCTGGGCAGTCTCACACGTGGGCCTGGTATGTGGCTCCGCATGGGAAAGGCTGGGTTCATTCCTGGTGAAGGATGCCACGTGGGCCTGAGTGTCTGGACCTAAGTCCCCTAACTGGCAGACTGGCGTTTCTTTGTGGGTACTGTCATGGACGGTTCGACCCGTGATGCTGATGAGGGAGGTTACTTAGCAGCCAGTGTTGGCCCCTCCGCCCTGTCTGGCATTCCTGCAGGCTGGCGTCTCTGCTTGGAAACCTTATCTCCCCAGATCTCGCCCTGAGCAGGAGCTGCAGCACATGGCCTCAGGGAGATCAAAGTGCTCTATGGACAGCATCTCATTAAATCCCTCCACCTTTCCCCCAGGAGTCAGGCCATTCCCCTCGCCACCCCCTGCTGCCAACTCTCCATCCCTGCTTCATTCGAACCAGATTCTGAATAATGAATACTGTGATTTATTGCGAGTCATTTGGAAGGAACTGTAAATGGACCGTCGACTTCGTCCATCCGAAAGGCACCGCCGTAATGTGTGTACAGGAGAGATAATGGCTGTTCTGACACCGCTTACCTGGGATGCCAGTGATTTATGGTTATTCCCAGGTGCCTTTTATTCCCCTTGGACAGAGAAGTCCCAGAGTCTGAATTCTTTCCCCGAATGTTGACATTCCCTACCTTTCCACTCCTATCACTATCCCACCAAGACACTGGGCATCTGGAAATACTTGCTGCTCTAGACAGGTACCATTTTCTTCGGGCCTCATGGCTTCGAATCCACTGCTTCCTCTGCAGAGCGCCCCCTCCTAGCCCCTCGACGTGGTGATCTCCTGCTCATCCCTACGAACCAGCTCGAATCTCCTCTTCTGTCAGCCCCCCTTTGCCTTCTGCAGGATGAGTTCATGCCCTTCCCCGTGATCTAATTGGCAGCCAGGATTAAGAACCTCTGTTCTAGGCCCTCGAATCTAACACCTATTTATTGGGCACATACAGGCCCTGGGATAGGCCCAGGGCAGGGGTAGGAATATATGGGAATTCATACATACATACGAATAAGACAAAATCCCTGCTCTTGGCAAAGTCATCACCCAGTAGGGGAGAGGTCATGTAAATGGATGCATTTCACATAGGGTAATGTCTGCTATAACAGAGGTCGCCTGGGCCCCGAAGGAGGAGGGTGGTAGCCTTTTGGGGAAGTCAGATAGGACTCCAGAAGGAGGAAATATTTGAGCTGAGCCTTAAAGGATGAGGAGTCTTTCTGGGGGCACGTCAGACGCAGGGAACAGCCTGAACAAAGGCACTGCGCGTGGGGCAGGCCCCCCGGAGCTGCACAGTCAGGAAGGTGCGGGACGCTCGATGTGGTTGCGGCATCAGCACTGGGGCAGCAGGTGTGGAATCTGAATCTGGAACGGTCGCCCGAGATGCTCCTTGTCGTATGGGAAAGCCCAGTGAGTGCAAACAGTGTTTGGTTGCCAAGCCTTTGTGCGAGGTTGTCCGCATCGGGGCCACCTCAGGGCCTGGTGGAGAGTGGCTGTGTGGGGAGGGTCTGGTGCAAGCAAAATGCTCTGCAGAAGGAGAACCAGATGCTGGAGTTCCCAGGGGTCCCACAGATCCTTTCGGGGGTCCATGGTCTCTGAAGGGAAAGTCCTATGTCCCCATATGGATACCCACAGACACACACGGGCTGCGGGGAGCTGGCCCAGCTCCCTGGGAATAGCCACCGCTGTCCGTCGCACCCGCACTAGAGAGGCTTCCTGCCCGGCCTGCGGGGGACAGACAGAGGGGACAGACAGGGGAGCTGGCGGAGGCCGCCCTGGGCTTCCAGGCGGGGAGCCGGGGAGCCGGGGAGCCGGGGGCCCCGCGTGCCAACACACAGCTGCTGACTTTCTCCCCCCTCACGTCAAGCTGGAACATTTTGCACTTTTCTCCTCCAACTCTTTCAAAGCAAGTCATTTTCCTCCTCTGGAAGGATGCCCATTGTTCACTTGACATTAAAGATAGGTCTTCACTGTTTTCTCCTAAGGCGGCAATTGGGGAAGTTAAGCTGTATTATGCGGACTTGTCAGAAGGATACAACATTATACAAAGGAATGATGTGAAACTCAAATTGCTCTCTCCAGCCTTCCCAACCTCCCGAGCACAGATTTCAAGCCGTTTCCTGCCCTCGCGTGTCCTGGCACAGCTTGGAATTGGGGGTCATTGAGGGAGCGGGGCTGTGTGGCTCTCCGCCCGTGACTTCTGCTGCCAGGGAAGCGGCGAGGTGCTGGGAACTGCTCGGGAGTGGCAGGGGCGGCGGGGCTGGGGCTGGGGAGACTGCAGAGGTAAACCTTTCTCCCCTTGTTTTTCTTAGGGATATGGTGACTTCAGGGCCTCAGAGCTAACTGGGGTGCATTCAGAGTCCATTGCCCCGTGACTTTTCCTCAGGACGACACAGTTAATAGGACTGCCTGAACGTGGCCCAGTCTAAGTGCTGAGCAGAAGCTCCAGTCACGAAAGTCACAATGCCCTCATTCTTTATTTCACTGGGCGGTGGTTCTGGTCTCCACTTTGTCACTGGCTACACGTGTGACCTTGGGCAAGTTTCTTAATATCCCCAGGCTTCCATTTCCTCATCTGTAAAATGGGACGAAGAATGAGTTACCTTCTGGGGTGGCTGTATGGTTACTGACGCAATGCATGTACTTCGCACCGTGCCTGGCTGTCTGAAGTCCGCAAATGATGTTTGGTGCCTGTTGTTGTTTTTATCATTATTAGCCCACGGGTATTGATTAAATGCCACTGGTACTGTCCTGGGCCCTGGAGAGAGGAAGGTGACGGAGACTGGACGTTCCTTGTGGGCTGGTGGGAAAGGCTTCCATAGTTCCAGGTTGGTGGTGAGGGCTTGGGAAGAGGTAACCATGGGGTGCCATGGCAGGGAGGGAGAGGCACCCACCCAAAGCCAGTGGTGAGGGAGGGCTTCCGGAGGGGTACCTCCCCAGGGAGACTCGAAGGATGAACGTGGAGAACGAGACAGTCTTCCCGCCAGAGGGAACAGCATGTGCAGAGATATCAGAACACCCACAGTCTTCCCAGAACCGTGCACAGGCCTCAGTGTCTGCGCCCAGAGGGGGCCGTTGCTGAGGAATTGCAGGAGACGTGCCTGGAAAGGAAACTCGGGTCCCTCGGGAAGTGCTTTGGGCAGGAGATAAAAGGCTTGGATTTTATGCTTGAAGGTAATAGGGAAATGCCTAATGGTTTTCAGTAAGGAAGTAGCATGGGCTGATTGATTGGCTTCTGGGTGGAAAGGGGCTTGGGTGGATGAAAGCCTGGCCAGGAAGACACAGAATAATGCGCCAGGGCACAGAGGGAGGAAGGACTGGGACAGTGGCCTCAGAGATGGGGAGCTGGGTGCTCCTGAGAGCTGGGTGCTTCTGATCCCTACAGCTGTGTAGTAACAAGACTCAGGAGGAGTTGGGGACACACCCCTGCCCCCCCCCACACCACCAGTTTTCTGCCATCGGTAACCCTGAGTGATCCTTCGAGAGGGGAGGTGCCGGGATAGCAGGTGAGATGTGTGTTCCATGAAGGCCATGCCCGTGGGACAGTCAAGTGGACGTGACCCAGAGGCACCACTGCTTGGGGCCCTAGGGAGCTCTGGCCGTGATGTGAATCAGCAACACAAAGGTGGACCTGAGGCCATGGGGTGGATGAGCTCACCAGGCGAGGAAGGAGCATGGCGGAAGCAGATGACTGAGCAAAGAGTTCTGAGAACAGCAGATTAGAGGGACAGAAGTCAATTCAAAGTCAGGAAGGAGAGGCCAGAGTGGTGGGAGGAAAACCATGGAAAAAGGGATGTTCTGGAGAGAATTTCATGAAGGAGAAGTGGTGGTCACCCCTGAGAGGTCGATCGAGGTGAGCCTAAGAGCGGCCCCTGAATGTATAGTGAAGGGGGCTGCCGGTGACGGAGGCAAGGACAGCTCCAGCCGTGGTGAGGGCACAAGTTGAGGATGAAAGATGGAGACCCACACGGTCTCGCCATTCAGAGACCTTGATAATTATGGAGGCAGCCGTGGGAAGCACCCAGGTGTGTCATAAACAGCCATGCAGGCCCTTCCAGACCTGCTGAAGCAGACTCTTTGGGGTGGAGGCTGAGAATCCAGCTCCCTGGGTGATGCTGGAATTAGCACCGGGGGCCTAGGTCAGTGGCAGCCGGCAGCCTGTGTGAGCGGGAGACCAGAATGGGCTGTGGGTTTGACCCCGGACCTACCACTAGTTATCTATGGGGCTGCCCAGGGCATTTACCGCTTCCATGCCAGCCTCTCAGCTGTAAGAGGGGAGAGGAAGAGCCACCTCAGGGTCACTGTGAGGGCCTGGTGAGCATGCGCTCATAAACCTTTGGTTTATTAAAAGCACTCATTGTTGCTGTTATTAATGCTGCCCTCGGCTGCATGACCTTGGGCAAGTTTAACCACCTTTCTGGACTCTGGTTTCCTCGTTTGTGAAACAGGAGTAATTGTTCTCACTCAGCAGGTAGCGGAGAACCCACCTTATTGTGGTGGGGACGATCCCGACACAGAGTTGGTGTTTAGTGACCATTAATTTTGTGCTTAGTGCTGGTCACTGCCTAGGAAGATTATCTGCCACCATCCTAGCCGGGGGCCCTCCAAGGTGGCTGGGGTGGCTGTCAACCCTTCCAGATCCAGGGTCACTTCTGGTTTTATGGGAGACAGGTAGCCCAGGTTCAGGGTCCTCTGCATGTCCTAAACCCCTGAGAAAGGCTGAGTTGAGATGGTCACACAGGCGGGAAAGAACTGGTCAGATGCCCAGTATCTATCGCCTGCTTTTGCCCAGCCGGGGCCTCAGAGCCACTGGAGACAGTGGGCAGACAGCTTTGCAGCTCCTTCCACCCAGGCCAGGTCTGGGGAGCTGAGGGGACCAGGGGAGGGGTGGACAGTGGGAGGGTGCCGGGCCTGCCTTCTGCCTTCTGCTGCTCTGGCCACACGCAGACACCTGGCGACCCTTCCTACGTGTTAGGTTGAGAGCTGAAGTCAGAAGGTTGGGCCCATTTGGGATCTGAGCCATGGATGAGAAAATAAGCAGTATTTGGTCAGCACCTCACAGTGTACAAAGCACTTTCCCTCAGGCTGGATCATTTGGTCCTTGTAACCGTACAATGCAAGGGGCCCAGCAGGCATGATGGTCCCCCAGAGGAAACAGCAGCTTTGAGAGATGTGCCCAAGCCTGTGTGACAGGGTCTGGATTCAAGTCTAAGAACAGCTGGCTCCAGGGCCAGCGCTCCTTCCACTGGCCCAGGGGCTGCTTTAAGAATGGTAGCCCAGACCAAGACCCAGAGAGCCGGCTCCTTTTCAGGATGTGGCCACCGCCTCGCTCTGTGGTCTGAGACAAGTCACTTAACTGCTCTGGGCTTGAGTCAGCAACTCTGCAAACACAGAGGTTGGAATAGAAAACCTGGAAGATCCTTTTCAACTGGACCAACTGGCTGTCTTCATGCTGGAGGAACTCTAAGCCACCGATGTGCGGGGTTAACTTGGGAGGGGTTAGTTACAGCCCGGACCCTACACCCCACCCGGAACCCCAGGGAGAGACACCTGGCCAGAGAGCCCTTCACGCTTACTGAAAGCCATGATGAACTATCTGTGAAGAAAGGAGTCTGATTTAGAGGGGGAATCCACAGACATCACTGGTCACCAGCAGGGCGGCGCCACCTCTCACCAGTTCCCTGCCGCTGGGCCCAACTGTCCTCCCAGACATGACTCCCTGGGCCCTTCTTCTGTAGTGTCTACAACAGGCTTTAGATCGAATAGCTCTCCCTGCTCCCTCTGATTGGCTGTGTGTCCTCAGGGACTGTACCAAAGCGGGCACGCGGCAGGAGCGCAGCTCTGTTTGTGGGATGAACCAGAAACAGTGTGATTCATCTCTCCCTGGCTTTTATGTCCACCCGGGCTCTGCTGAGTGGGGTCATCACTTCCCAGAGGGACCCATTCTTTCCCTCCCAGGCATCATTTTTCCCTTGGAAAGCTAACTTTGGTTTCTGCAGTTTATAATCACAGAAAACTCAAAAGAACTTTTTTTTTTTTTTTTTTTTTTTTAAGAAAAGAAAAAAACCCCTCCTATCCTAGAGGTCGCCCCTGTATGTCAGGCTCTCGGCTGGGTGGAGGGATGGAGGGAGGCTCAGGCTAACACTGCACTCGGGGAGAGCACATCTGACTTTGGGGGGCCTGGTGGCTTTCCCAGGTCTGCCAAGCAGAAGGAGGCTGGACTCCCCTAGGGTTCACACCTTGACCTAGAGATCACTTTCCTTAGTTTCTTTTGGGTCCTTTGACCTTCTGGCTCAATATGCAAATTAAGGAACACAGTCTCTTCAGCTGCCACATGGATTATTCTAGAATTAGGCCGCTGCTGTCAATTTTATTTGGTGATCCCAGCTGGGTCTCCAAATTATACCTATAATTTGGTGCACTCCATGTCCTGTAGTCTGTCAGAGAAATCCTATAATTATTTTTTAAGTGACAAAGTTTTAAGGAATAGCTAAATAAATGCAGCTAAATTTAGAGCACTGCCTCGTTACAATGAAGTGCGGCAGGAGGTAGAGATGTGATCAGTGGCTGGTAGAGGGAGACTTTCGCTACTATCCAAAAGGTGGCAGCAAAAATTACCTCAATTAACTTAACAAGAAGCCCGTGCTCCGATGCCAGCCTGCCCAGGAGCCCTGGCACACACCTTCTCCCTTTCCTGCCAGGATTCCCAGCCTTCCTCCCCAAGCTGCCCCAACTCCATCTGCTGCTCCCTTCGGGGTGGCGCCCTGTCTCGTCCTGCCCCCCGCCCCCAGCCTGCAGCTCCGCATTCCAGAAGGAGCGGGGTCAGGAGTTCGCACCTCAAAGGGATCTCAGCACAGACCGTGCTCCACAGGGATGCCAGGGAGAAAGGCCAAGGGCCTGCTCTGCCCCGTACAAAGTCCACGAAGGTGAGAGAGAGTTCTACAAGCCCCCGAAGGAAGACCTGGGGAGAGACTCGATCCATACCTCCCCTGTGAGCATCTCCTCTGTGCCGGGTGTTTGTGAATGACTTAGATGAGTGTTTGTTTGGCTCTAACGGCGTGCTACATAGCCGTGTGGGTTCTGGGCTGACATCAGTGAGCAAAGCAAAAGTCCTGCCTGCACGCAGCTGACATTCTAGTGGGGCTGAGGCAGTAAGCAGGACAGACGGACGGGGAAGGTGTGCTCGGGTGGGTGGTGATGCCCGCTAAGGAGAAAGACAAAGCAGAACGAGGGGAACAGGAGGGACAGGTGCTGTCACGGTTCTAGCTGGGGGCGCAGGGAGTGAGGAGGCAGCCGATGGCCTCTGGGGCCGCACATTCCAGGCCTGAGGTGGGCAAGGTGGAGAATGAAGTAAATATTGTAGACCCCTGTTTGAGAGAGTCAGGAGGTATTTGAGATGAGAGACATGTTTTAAAAAAACAGTTACTCTTCAAGTTCGTCGCGGTGGTTCAGGCCAGGGCCCAGCAAGCTGCGTGATTTTGAAGAGCCTGTGAGCGTAAGGTGGTTTTATGTTGTTAAATGGTTGGGGGGAATTTTTTTTAAGGTATATTTCGTGACACATGAAACTATGAAATTCAAGTCCTGGAGTTCATAAATGGAGTTTTAGTGGACACAACCAGTCCACTCACTCACGTGTCACCTGGGACGGCGTTTGCGTGAATGGCGGAGCTGGACAGTATGACAGACACGTGGCCCCTAGGGCCTGAGGTAGTGTGGCCTGGCCCTGCACACACAGCGTGTGCCGACGCCTGGCCGCTGTGACATGGCAGAGTGGGTAACCCGGCCGCGGGGTCCGGAGCCCCTGATTCCAGGCTCGGAACCACTACTTGGTGGTTACTTTGGGCAAATGATCTACCTCTTGGAAACTGTTTCTTTATTTCTAAGATGGGGACCCAAGTGCCATCCTCGTAGGATAGTTGTTGTGAATTATATGAAATAAAGAATACGGATCCCATGGCACACGCTTGATATTCCTCACCATCATAATGATTTCTCATAGTACAGTGTGAAGGTAAAATAGAGGGTACATATTGTGGGCTGAATGTTTATGTCCCCCAAATTCATACATGGAAGCCCTAACCCCCCAATGTGATGGTATTTGTAGGTAGGGCCTTGGGGAGGTGATTAGGGTTAGGTGAGGTCATGAGGCTGGGGCCCCCATGGTGGGATAAGTGCCCTTATAAGAAGAGACACTCAGAGCTTACTCTCCCTCCCCCCACCCCCATGTGAGGAGAGATAAGGTGCCCTCCGCAAGCCAGGCAGGAAGTCCTCACTAGAACTCAGCCATGCCGGCACCTGGATCTTGAACTTCCCAGCCTCCGGGACTGTGAGGAATAAATACCTGTTGTGTAAGCCCCCCCCTCCCCCAGTCTACGGTAGTATCTTACGGCAGTCCGGCTCACTAAGCCGAGGGAGGAGTACCTGCCTTTACCTGGGGGAGCCAGAGAAGTGGTCAGTGAGCTGATTCTCCAGGAGTGAACAGAATTCCTCTGGGTGGAGACGGAGGGGAGAGGCCTTGGCAGAGAACAGCGTGCAAAAGCAACAGTGACATGAACGGGCTGGAGGGTTTGGGGAGTGGAGAACGTCCCTGTCACTGGAGCAAGGCCACGGGTGCTGGCGTGGGAGATGGGGTAGGACTGGGTGGAGCCAAGGCTGGAGGGCAGGTTTGCAAGGCCTGGGGTCCCAGCCTGGGGCAGGCTGATTTGTAACGTTTCCTCATTAGCCTTTTGAAGTGTGCCTCCCTCCATGCCGGCGGTCACCTTGGAACAGGGCGTGAAAAGCTGCTCACTGATCATCACGGGGTCAGTCAGCGGTGAATAAGAAAGACGTGGGCCCTGACATCAAGGAGTAGAAGGTTCTGAGAAATAAGGAATTTTTTTTTTAAGTAAAAGGGAAACACTGCCCGGTTTGGCTCAGTGGTTGGAGCAACGGACCTCGGACCAAAGAGTCGTGGGATCGATTCTGGTCAAGGGCACGTACCTCGGTTGCGGTTCCATCCCCGGCCCTGGTCGGGTTGTGCGGGAGGAGACCAATTGATGTGTCTCTCTCACATCTCTCTCTCTCTCTCTCTCCTTCCCCCTCCCACTCTATCTGAAGATACATGGAAAAATATCCTCGGGTGAGGATTTAAAAAGAAAGAAAGAAAAAAGGAAAAGAATATAAGGTGCTAATAAAAAAGTATAGTCATGTATAACGTGGGCGGCTAAGATTTTTTCCCCTTGAGGACATTGGAAAGTTTTTGAAGGGCTTTACATGCAGGAGTAATGTTATCAGACTCGAGTTTTAAAAAGTTGGCTCTGCTCTCGCAGCCTGGAGAGTGTGACAGAAGAGGCTGCCAGGGAGAAACGGTGGTGGCTTAGGCCGCGGGCGTGACCATGGAAATGAAGGCGTGGACCAATCAGAAAAGGCGGAAGGAGGACTTCATGGGCTTGGTGATCCGTGTAGAGCATGATGGAAAGGAAGGACAGGTGGACGAGGAGCAGAGTGTGCCGCTCTGCGGGTGGTGATGCTGTTTGCTGCCATGGGAGCCGGGGAGGAGGCGGGTTCGGCGGAGTGAGGATGCAGTGGGGACCGGATATTCAGCATTGCAGGTGTTGACTTGGGGATGCCTGCAGGTGGAGTGAGGTTGCAGTGGGGACCGGATATTCAGCATTGCAGGTGTTGACTTGAGGATGCCTGCGGGTGGAGTGAGGATGCAGTGGGGACCGGATATTCAGTATTGCAGGTGTTGACTTGGGGATGCCTGCAAGCAGAGTGAGGTTGCAGTGGGGACCGGATATTCAGTATTGCAGGTGTTGACTTGGGGATGCCTGCGGGTGGAGTGAGGATGCAGTGGGGACCGGATATTCAGCATTGCAGGTGTTGACTTGGTGATGCCTGCGGGCGGAGTGAGGATGCATTGGGGACCGGATATTCAGTATTGCAGGTGTTGACTTGGGGATGCCTGCGGGTGGAGTGAGGATGCAGTGGGGACCGGATATTCAGCATTGCAGGTGTTGACTTGGGGATGCCTGCGGGCGGAGTGAGGTTGCAGTGGGGACTGGATATTCAGCATTGCAGGTGTTGACTTGGGGATGCCTGCGGGCGGAGTGAGGTTGCAGTGGGGACTGGATATTCAGAATTGCAGGTGTTGACTTGGGGATGCCTGCGGGTGGAGTGAGGTTGCAGTGGGGACCGGATATTCAGTATTTCGGATGTTGACTTGAGGATGCCTGCAGGTGGAGTGAGGTTGCAGTGGGGACTGGATATTCAGAATTGCAGGTGTTGACTTGGGGATGCCTGCAGGCGAAGTGAGGTTGCAGTGGGGACCGGATATTCAGTATTTCGGATGTTGACTTGAGGATGCCTGCGGGTGGAGTGAGGTTGCAGTGGGGACTGGATATTCAGAATTGCAGGTGTTGACTTGGGGATGCCTGCGGGTGGAGTGAGGATGCAGTGGGGACCGGATATTCAGCATTGCAGGTGTTGACTTGAGGATGCCTGCGGGTGGAGTGAGGTTGCAGTGGGGACCGGATATTCAGCATTGCAGGTGTTGACTTGGGGATGCCTGCGGGTGGAGTGAGGTTGCAGTGGGGACCGGATATTCAGCATTGCAGGTGTTGACTTGGGGATGCCTGCGGGATAATCCAAGTGATGGTGGCGGCTAGTTGCTTATCCCATTCTGAAGTTCATGGAAGAGATAGGGCTGGAGCGAGAAATCAGGGAGTCATTACTACATGGATGGTGACTGAGGCCCTGCGGTGCTGAGATCACTGGGGGAGATCCGCCTGTCCGTGTGCTGCCCCCCCCCTCTGGTGGAATCTCTCCCCAGCCTCAGGATGAAACCCCCTGTAATATGCTGCCTTTTGAAAACAAACACACACACACACAAACAAACGCTTCAGTTCCGATGACTCGAGTGGCATGTGTCTGGCCCTGACTGTGCAGTTTCACAGGAAGTTGCCAGCACAATGAACCATCTGAAGCCTCTAATGAAGCAATTATAGCATGTGGAATGAACAATCAATCAACTGGAAACTCGGTGGTGAGATTTTACAGAGATTGAGGGTAGATAACAGACTCACTGTGGTTACATCAAAGAGGAACTTGATCCCTTATTAGAGATAATGTGGGAACTTTTGCCCCCTCCCAAACACACAGGAAGGAAAAAGTTCCTGTAGACACACTCCCGCCACCCACCCATCATTGCTGCTCTCAACAGTGTCGTCCTGGAATAGCCAAGAAAATTGTTTGCATTTTTGTAAGTTGTAGTTAATAAAGACCTTTACCCCGGTGGGATCGCTCCAGATAACACATTTCCCATTTGATTCTTGAGTCCACAACAGCTGTGCTAAGGGAGATGTCCACGCTATGGCAGTGATTGCAGTATTATTCTTTCCATTGCTTTATGGCGGTTCAGAACATGAATTACCTCTAATTCTTATAATAAGCCTGCAGAATAGATTTTTAAAAATATGTTTTTATTGATTTTTAGAGAGAGAGGAAGGGAGAGAGAGAGAGAAACATTGATGTGAGGGAAAAACATCCATCGGCTGCCTCCTGCACACCCCCTACTGGGGATCGAGCCTGCAACCCGGACATGTGCCCTGACCTGGAATTGAACCGGGACCTCTCAGTACACGGGACGACGCTCAGTCCACTGAGCTGGGCTGGATTAGGTTTTACTAGGCTTAATTTTTAAAGAGGAGAGAGACTTGAAGTTTAAATCATCTGTCCCGTGTCCCAGAGCTCAGACTGGCAGAGGTGGGTTCACCTGGGTCTCTAAGACCAGAGCGCCTCCACTTCCCCGGGGCCACCGCTTCCCATCTGTGTCCAAACACCTTGAGTGACCTCTCCTCTGTGCAGCCCATTCTCTTGAGTGTGGTGTTAGATGTTTCTTTTTTTTTCTAATCCTCACCGGAGAATATTTTTCCATTTTTCTCAGATAGAGTGGGAGTGAGGGAGAGAGAGAGAAACATCGATGTGAGAGAGATACATCGACTGGTTGCCTCCCGCATGACCCTGACCAGGGCCGGGGATGAACCAAAACAGACGTACGTTCCCTTGACTAGAATCAAACCCATGACACTTTGGTCCATGGGCCAACGCTCTAACCGCTGAGCCAAACCGGCCAGGGCCTGATGTTCCTTATTGAAATCTCCACCATCATCCAAGGTTTACTTTCTAAAGCCACTCTTGTGAGAGACTCAGGATGTGTGAAGAGAGTAACCATACCTTCTTCATTAGTCTTCCTTCTGGAGTAAATGCTGCCAGTTTGTCCCACATGACACTGGGCAGCCGCTGCTGACCCCCTTCCTGACAGCCATTCCCTCCCTTCCCCCACTTCTTTGCCAGAAGCCCACCTCCTGGTGCGGAAACTGGAAGGGTCAGAAGCTCCCTCCTCCAGAGGTGAACACTGAGGGTGGGTTTGGGAGTGGGCAATGAGGGAACTGGAGAGGCAGAGATGGACAGCGGTTTCCCACAGGATATCCACTAGCTACAGGCACATTATGTAAACCCTTTGGGCCTCAGTTTCCTCTTCTCTAAAACGGGGATGACCATACTTATCACAGGGGTGTTCTGAAAACAAAATTGGATCAAGCATGTAAGCACCCAGCATAGAGCTGGACACAGAGAACTTACATAGTAAATGGATGTTATTATTTTTATTACTGTTACTGAATGGGCCTGCTATTCTTCATTGAGTTTTATTTACTTCTAAGGCATGAGGTTCATGCATGGTTTAGGCAAAGGGGTATTCATCATCATCATCATCATCATGAAAGTATATCATACCACTCTAAAAAAATAAATGAAAAAACCTAAGCAGCAATACTTGTATATGCAGGTTCATTATTCACTGACTTCATTTGTTGGGGTCACATGCGCCTCAGGAAAGAAAGTCCTTTAACTTAGTAACAACGATTAGATACAGTCATTGTTTAGCCCTTCTTTCAAGAAGCTCATAGTCACTGTGAAAGCCAAAGATGTAGGGTTACATTTTTAAACTTAACAGCATCAGAGTGATGGGCAATAGGTATGAAGGTTTTGGAATATCTGCTTTAACAAAGGAACAAAGTTGGGAGACTCTCCTTGGGTATTTTTAAAAAATTATTTTTTTTAACTCATCTTTATTGTTGAATGTATTACAGATGCCCCACATTTTTCCCCATTAACCCCCTCCTCCCCAATCCCATCCCCCACACTATTGTCAGTGTCCATTGGCTATGCATATATGCATAGAAGTTCTTTGGTTTATCTCATCCTGCCCTCCCTCCCCCCTTCCTTTGAGGTTCATCAATCTAACAACCAATTTGTACTTCCTAATTGCTTCATCTTTTTCACCTATCTCCTCAGCCCCCACCCATCTGGCAAGCAACAAAAAGTTCTCAGTATCTAGGAGTCTGTTTCTGTTCTGCTTGCTCATTTTGTTTGTAGATTCAATTGTTGATAGATATGTATTAATTGCCATTTTATTGTTCATATTTTTGTTCTTCTTCTCCTTCAAGAAGACCCTTCAATATTTCATATAATACTGGTTTGGTGGTGATGAACTCCTTTAGCTTTTTCTTGTCTGGGAAACTCTTGATATGTCCATCGATTCTAAATGATAGCTTTGCAGGATAGAGTAATCTTGGTTGTAGGTCGTTGCTTTTCATTACCTTGAATATCTCTTGCCACTCCTTTCTGGCTTGCAAAGTTTCTTTTGAGAAATCAGCTGACAGTCTTATGGGAACTCCTTTGTAGGTAACGAACTGCTTTTCTCTTGCTGCTTTTAAGGTTCTCTTTTTGTATTTAACCTTTGGCATTTTGATGATGATGTGTCTTGGTGTGGACCTCTTTGGGTTCATCTTGTTTGGGACTCTCTGCGCTTCCTGGACTTGTATGTCTGTTTCCTTCATCAAGTTAGGGAAGTTTTCTGTCATTATTGTTTCAAATAGGTTTTCAATTTCTTGTTCTCTCTCTTCTCCTTCTGGCACCCCTATGATGCGAATGTTGGCACGCTTAAAGTTGTCCCAGAGGCTCCTTACACTATCCTCATTTTTTTGGATTCTTTTTTCTTTTTTGCTGTTCTGATTGGGTGTTTTTTGCTTCCTTATATTCCAAATAGGTGGGTTGCTTCTTGGCTTTCCCTACTCTACTATTGATTCCCTGTAAATTATTCTTTATTTCAGTTAGTGCCTCCTTCATTTCTGACTGGTCCTTTTTTATATTGTTGATGTTCTCACTAAGTTCCTTGGAGGTCTCCTTAAGTTCCTTGAAGGTCTCACTAAGTTCCTTGAATGTCTCACCAAGTTCCTTGAGCAACCTTATAACCTGTGTTTTGAACTCTGCATCTGATTGATTGCTTATCTCCATTTTGTTCAATTCTTTTCTTGGAGTTTTGTTCTTTTCTTTCATTTGGGACATGTTTCTCTGTCCCCTCATTTTAGCTACTTCCCTGTGATTGTTTTTATGTATTAGGTAGAGTTGCTATGTTTCCTAGGCTTCCTAGGGTGTCCTATTGTAGTAGGTGTCCTGTAGGGTCCAGTGGCACAGCCTCCCTGATCACCCAGCTGGGCCCTCGAGGTGCACCCCTTGTGTGGACTTTACATCCTTCTGTTGTAATTGAGTCTTGATTGCTGTAGGCACGTCAATGGGAGGGATTTACTCAGGCTGATCAGCTGCAAGGACTGGCTGTGCCCTCTGACCACTGGCCTCTGACTACCTTGGAGGATTAGCTGTGCAGGGGCCCACCACACAGAGCAAGACTTACTTCAGCAGGGCTCTGGTACCCACTGAGTCCATTCATTGAGTATGTCACTTGTGGAGGTGGTTGGGGGTAGTGTTTCGAGGTGGTCTGGAGCTGTCCACTGGGTGTGCTGGCTCTGGGGCAAGGTCAGCCACTGCTTGTGTTCTACCTGGGGCCACCCAGCATAAGATACAAAGTGATCTGCCGATGGCTGCTGCTTGTGCTGGGCTTGGAGGTGCCCAGGAAATTCCAAGTTGTGAACCAAGGCTGGCTGCTTCTAGTGCCAGGCCTGGGGCCACTTAACGAGAGGTATGGGGCTCACTGAGACCAGATGTTGCTTGTTTGAGAGATTTTAGGAAACTCTGAAGCAGGATCCAAGACAGGCCAATCCTACAGTAAAGCCACTGGAAACAGCTTGGGTGGGCCCGAAAGTTGGGTGGGGCAGGGCCTCAGGGAATCACTGGGGTGGGGCAAACTGTGAGCCAGGTTGCTGGAGTCCCAGATCTGGTGGCCATCTGCCTCCCCAGGGAAGGGCTCACCAAAGGAACATCAGCCTCCGCCAGCACGTCTGTCAAGGAGAAAGCTGCCCCTCTAGCCCTTGTCCCGAGGCCCAACAGCTCAGTTCTTCCCGGTATGTCTCTGGTGCCCCTCAAGCTGCCTCCCTCCGACCTTAGAGGGAGTGAGTCGGAGTAAGTCCATGCACGGGCCCTTTAAGAGGAGCTGCCTGGGACTCCCGCAGCTGCAGCCTCCCTCAGCCTCAGTTCCCGCTGGTTTTACAGCCAGAAGTGATGGGGACTTCTCTTCCTGGCACTGGAACCCTGAGCTGGGCACCTGGTGTGGGACGGGGACCTCTCACTCCTCAGGGAGGACCTTCCCAGCCAAGGTGTCCCTCCTGATTCTTATCTGCCACACGCGGGTGTGGGACCAGCCGGTCCGCCTCCGCCCCTCCTCCCAGTCTCGATGTGGCAGCTGATTTAATTTCGTAGTTGTAGGACTTCCATTCAGCTCAGTTTCAGGCGGTTCTGAATGATGGTTGTGCTGTAGTTTAGTTGTCATTTTGATGTGGTTGTGGGAGGAGGGGAGACCATGTTTACCTACGCCACCATCTTGACCGGAATCTAAAAAATTTTTTTAATTTGTTTTTCAGTTACAGTTGACATACAATATTATATTAGTTTCGGGTTTACAACATGGTAATTAGACATTTTTATACCTCGGGAAGTGATCCCCCGATGAGTCCAGTACCCATTGACAAGTTGGGTGTTCTTTAAAGGGGACGGCCCAGGCCAGGCGCGTGTAGCACCAGGTGGCCCGGGTGGTGACAGTCCGCACACGCAAGGCGGGCCTGCTCTCACCGCGTGTGTGCCATTCTCTGTCAGGAGCACCCAGCCCTCCTTCAGGTGAGAAACCGCAACTCAGACGCCGCTCTGTCTGAAGGACCCTCTGTGACCCCTGGTGGGACTCAGTGAGCCCTCGGTGCCTGAAATCAAAAACAGAATGAGCTGAGCCCTGGCCGGTTTGGCTCAGTGGTTGGAGTGTCGGCCTGTGGACCAGAGAGTCCCGGGTTCGGTTCCCGCTAGGGGCACGTACCAAAAAAAAGAAAAAGAAAAACAGAATGAGCTGAGACCAGAGGGAATTGCTGGACCTCCACAGCCAGGGACTGCCACCTGTGGACGGAGCTGGAGGGTCCCTCTCTGCCCCCGCCCCCATTTCTCCTGACTCCCTTATATATGTCTGTTATATTTTCACTGCACTGTGTTGTACTCTGTTTCCACGTTCCCCTCCTCCACCTCCCATCAGAGACGTGGATTTCCTGGGGCTGGGCCCCTTCCTGGGAACTCAGTAACTGTGGAGTGAATAAACAAACGAACAAGGATGTTTAAAATGAGACAGGGCCAGAATGAAGTAAATGTCATCTCTTCTGCCCCTGGGAGAGCAAACATCAACACGTGTGGAGTGTATTGACATAAAACACTCCAGAATGGGCAAGAAATAAAAAAGGTTTCATTCTCCCCAGAATTCCCTTCAACAAATGCAACCCAACACCTGGGAACTGGAGGCCTGCCACCACGTCGTCCACTTGATTTCAGGTGGACACCCGGTCAGGTTCCCCCGCCTGCCCTCACCCAGGTGGGGCCCAGACAGGTTCAAATCCACAGCCCAGCTTGACGCCGACACTGTCCCCAGAGCCCAGAGAGAGGTATTCCTCCCTTTAATGCTCTGTGGCGGGACAGATGGCACTTACAACCCGACCTTGCACCTGGGAGATGTTTCTCACGCTACCAATTAAGTCGCATTTCCTCCGCTGCGTGCGACACTCGAACCTGCAGGACAACCAGGAGCTGGCCAGGAGCCCATTCCATCTGATCGCTCCCTTGTCCACGGGGCGTTTCGCTCCAGTTCAGAAAGGGTTGCAGAGGAAGAACGGGAGTGTCGCACCTGAGCTGGCAGCTTCCTGCTGCGCTCACGGAGATCCCAGCAAACTTGTTCTTCTCATACAACTGACAGTCACTGTGAACCTAGCAGGTACCATCACAGGGAAAATAAAAGATCAGTCAGACTCTACCCTTGAGGAACTCATAGTCTTGTCATGGGATAGATAGATTAGGAAACGACTAATTAAACTTCGTTGCTAAAGTGCTTGAAGTAGAGACACTCCAAGGCCCCGAAGAGCAGAGGGAAGGGAAGGCTGACGAATTTTTGAGAAAGGGCCAAACAAAAGCCCTGGTCGGTCCACGTGTACATAAAAATAGAAACTCCCAATTGTATAGGGCGACACGGTTTTCAAAGCATTTTCACAGAGTTGTTTGATTTTATTCCCTCACTACTGTTGTGTAGAAATTACTCTTTTTTACAGTTTAAGGATTGGAGGCTCAGATAGGCTAAGAGCTTTGCTGAAAATGACCCAAACATGGAAAAGCAGAACTCCAGAGCCCAGAGTTTATTTTGAACGGATTCTCAATTGACCAGAGTTCTCAGCTGTGAGCAAAACTTAACAAAATAACAAAAACAAAAAACACCCCTCTGGCACCGGGCTCGGAGGCTCTGGAGACAGACAGACCACCCCGGCAGCCCGCACTGGCCTGGTGGAGGCCCGCGCAGCCTTCCTGGGCGCACGTGGCCGAGCGCCCACGCCTGAAACCACCAGCGTGCCACGTGTCGTCTACTGGACGGCTGCCCCGTGCCTCTGGAAACTCAGGAGAATCACCCCACTGCCCGGAGGGCCAGTTTTCATGACCCTTAGGTCCTTCACTTCTGCTGATGTCCAAAGCCGCTGTGCTGACGGGCAGAGTCTCCATCAGGCCCGCCAAGTACAAGAAAGGCCGGGAGAGGCAAGAGATCAGCATGTTTAGTTTCTTTCGAGGAAGTTGGACCCAACTTCCCAAGTTCGGTGATTACCAAGTGTGAGAAGGAGGCCTGGAAGCCAGGTGGCAACACTAGCTTACCTGTCAGTAGGGCTGAGGTCCCTGCTTTAAACGTAGCGTTGATTCTGGGTGGCTCCATTTCTCACTCCCGAAGCCCTTTTGGACTCCGCCCGAGCAAGAAACCCGATCCTGACCACCGCCTACCTCATGCAGCACAACCAGGGCCTCTTCATCGCGGTCGTCCCAGAGACTGTGGCTTAGTTACTGATCCAGCCCATTCATGTAGGTGTGTGGTTAAGCCCTCTTCCCTGGACCGCTGACCAAGCCAGCTCTAGGCTTTAATCACCGAGGGTCAGTGACTTTCAATTCTGACCACTGATTGAGAAAGAAGGACCAGGGCCCTTACTAATCTGTGAAATGAAAAATGTCCCCCTCTGCCGACAGGAAGTAGAGCTGACTCTGCTGTGACAGGGGGCTACCTGAGAACCAGGCGCTGGTCGGGTCTGTAGTTCTTTTAGGTCAGTGGGTCTCAAAGGGTGGCCTGCAGCAGCAGCACCCCGAAACTTGTTAAATGTGGATATACTTGGGCCCCACCCGGAACTGCTGAGTCAGAAGTTCTGGGTTTGGACTGTAGCCACCAAGGTTTACACGAGCCTTCCAGGAGATCTGAAGCATGCTAACACTCGGAACCCGGCTCTAGACCCAGGAGCTGCTTCTGACATGGGACCAAGCTTGTGTTCCTTCACGGGCCCAGGCATCCTTCTGTTTTCCTCCACGGATCTGAATGGGAATGGAAGGAACTTCATGTAAGCAGGAAGCCTGTCCCAGGTCATCCTTAAAAAGATCAGCCTCAAAGAAATCTATGACAGTTGGGTCCTTCAACAGTAATTATGACTACCCCTTGCCCTGCTTCGTAACCATGCTCTCATTCTGCCTACACGGTAGTCCTGGAAGGGACGATGTTTTCAGGATGAAGAAAAAGACTCAGGAAAGGTAACTTACTTGCCCAAGGTCACCTATGTAGGCGTGGCAGAGCTAGTGGGCTCAGAACCACGCCAGGGGTATGGGCGTGACTGGGAACCCTCTAGGAAGAATTCTCCCACCACTGACCTGTAATGATTATACCACAAACACCTCAGCTGACCACCTCTCTCTGCTAAAGAAATGTATCTCTTTGACTTGGTAAAATTCTCAAGAATTGTTCTCCCTTCAGGAGCCTCTCTTTATAGATACAATTTCATACACATCTCCCATTAGCTCTACTGCTTTGTAACAAAAGTGACGGCATCAGATGAGGGTTCGAATTAGGCAGCCCTCCTAGGGAGAAAGGCACAAACGCCTGAGAAGGGTCCAGCAACAGCTCCCACACCAGCGTGTCAGGGCAGACACAAATGGGGCCACTGACTGTCATGAGTTCTTGTGAAAGGAGAGGCTGTTTTTAAGGCATGCCTAAGCCCTCTCTTTACTTTGATCCCAATATTTCTGATCCCATCTAAATTTCCCCTCCCTTCAAATTCCATCTCATTTTTGCTCTTTTATAAACCTTGCCTAGATCTACGGACTGTATTTTCAACTACATTCAACCCTCTCAACCTCTCCCCACCCCAACACACACTCCTCCCTTACCTGGGGTAAATCCACTGCTCTTTTCTTTGCTCCTGAACTATCGATGGCTCCCCAGGCCAGAGTCTGAGAAAAGGACTACACAGAGTGTGGTTCTGTTACTGGAGAAATGCATGTTGCTTGTGGAAGTAGGGTCCTTGGGGTGCTACTGGAATAAGCATTTCTGGAGGCCCCCACGGGAGGATGAGATATGGTAGAAAGCTTTATTTTTGTGGAATTACATCCCTGGGTTTGCAAAGTCCCATTTCCTTTAACCCAGTCCTGGAAGACCAGCAGCTGGGGATTCAGCAGAGCTAGGAGCAAGGCCAGCATCCAGCATTTCCATTTCGTGGTGGAGCTGGGTCCAGTACAGCATCAGGCTAGTTCCAGTCCATCCGCCCATTGTGTGGGGTCATGTGGGCAATGCAGGAGAGTGAGAGCCCCGCAAGCCAGGAGTTTGAACCAAGAGGCAATTAAGCAAGCAAGGAGAAGAACTCCTTTGTTTAGGAGTTTAAATATCTAAAATCTTCCCGTGCTTGCAGTGGTCACACCTACTCTGGCCAGTGACCTGTTCCCAGGTGTACTGACTGGCGAGTACCTTCCCTACGTCACCCATTCTTTACTGGGCATGCATCTATTTGGCCTTCCCTTTTCCTTTTCTGTTATTAATAACAGTTTGTTACAATGGTATCAGTTCCTTGAGGGCCACTGCAGTCACAGCATACTACAGATGTTTGTCATCTATCAAATGACACAATAGGGCAGGACTTTCCAATAGAACTGTCCACATCTGCTTCTGAGACTCTCTTGATATTGCTCAACATTTTTAACTCCATCTTCTGGACCGTATATCTATTGAGGTATAAGAGACCCCTACTCTTGAGTGCTGCTGTGTCTCTTTCAGGTGACTTTGCATATCTTCTTTGCGAGTTCTCACCCTTCCTGTGGCTTAGGCTTCCGTGTCTGGGTTTCACAACCAGCACGGACTTGAGCTCTAACTGTTTTCAGTGGTGGTTAGAAGGCTACAGGTACCTGACAAACAAAGATAATGATTGTGCATTAACCCAAGCATTTTCCATATTCCACACACACATACCTCCACCTTTAAAATAGACCCTGGGACCCTTCTATCCTTCAGGCCCCAGCTAGGGCAAGCTAAGCTCCTTGCCTCAAGCGAGGCAGGCCACAGCCAAACAAAAGAGAACAAAGGCATCAGTTTTCAGTCTTGAGTTTCAAAAGAGCCTCTTCAAAGTCCTAGCAAAAAAACAAAAAACCCAGGTTAATAGAAAAGGTTTTTGAGTTTCAAAAGCACGGCTTTTCGTGTGCCGGAAGCCAGGTGCCATGCTATTTACAACAGATTTGGGGAGATTGCATGCTGATATATTTAAAATATGTCAAATATAAAGACATATATGCCATTTAAAAATATATAAAGAGGGGGCAGGATCGGGAGGAGGGTGTCTAGGGGGAAAAAGGAGAAACATCTGTAGCAAAAATTAATTAGTTAATTTAAAAAAATATATATCTTAAGACAGTTTAAGAGTGAATGGTCTAGCCCTGGCCGGTTTGGCTCAGCGGTTAGAGCGTGGGCCTGGGGACCAGAGAGCTTGGGTTCGGTTCCCACTAAGGGCACGTACCTCGGTTGCAGTTTGTCCCCGGCCCCGGTTGGGGTCGTGTGGGTGGCAACCATTCAATGTGTCTCTCTCATGTTGATGTTTCTCTCTCTCTCTTCCCCCCTCTCTCCCTCCCGCTCTATCTGAAGATGAATGCAAAAATGTCCTCGGGTGAGAATAAAAAAAAAAAAAAGAGTGAGTGGTCTAGTTCTGTTGGGCCTGTAGGGACTGCAGGGGCTGAGCTGAGGGGCTGCTGGGAGGGGTCCGAGGGGAGGCAATGAGTATTCCTCAGCTTCACACACGTTGCAGGTTGTGTGCTCTGCAAGTAAACTAGGGGATGCAGTTTAGGATGCAAAATGCTGATGAGGAGTTAACACCTGAGAAAGGAAGGGAAAGAAGGCAGAACTGGGCAGAGGGGGGAGAGGAATTGGGACGCAAGCCGGACAGAGCGTTGGCCAGTAGAAAACGCTGGAGCAAATATTATTCACCAGAGTTGTTATGTGTTGGGTGGAATGGCTGGACCTTGATATCCACCGTAGTCATGGGATACCACGCCGCTCTGGGAAGGGCAAGGTGGCTTTCTGCATCTGGGAGGAGCTGACAACTGGAGACCATCTGCTGACAGCACTGGCTCCCCGCAGCTGGGCAGCCTTCTGCAAAGAGGGATCTGGGTAGCAGCGTGGCTCTGTGTCTACCACACTAATCCCCTCCTCCCGGAACAGCTTAGTCCCGGGCCAGGAGAGGACAGAGCACTTGGATAGGTTTGGAAGGCCTGCAGAGAGGCCCTGTGCAGAACTTCCCAAGTGCAACCCAAGAGAGCAGCACGGTGGACCGAAGTAGAGAAGAAATGGCAGCAGGGTCCACAGAGAGCCCAAGACAGACCTTTCTGCCCTGCATGACCCCTGACTGTCATGGAGGAGTGTCGGCCACCTTCCTGCAGCCCCCAAAGGGTCCAGCAATGGCTGGCAGAGGGTCAGCCATGGATCGCTTGGACCAAATGACACATGGAATTGATGGTGGGGTGGGGCTCATCTCACCTGATAAAAGTGGGGTTAACCAAAGGCCACAAAAAACAACAACAACAAAGTTCTTAATAGACTTTAGGGAGGACAGATGACAGCTGTAAACCAGATCCTACAAAGCCCTTCCCCACCCCACTGCCTCCATCAGTTTAGATAAATCCCAGGTCATGAGCAGAAGGAAGGCATAGAGAAAATCACACTGACTGAGTTTAAATTTGAGGAGACAGAAAGAACCTCTAAGTGATTGAGTGTATCCAGAATTAAGTAGATTGAATTTTCTGCCACCATAGAACATGGTGGTTCCAGACAAGCACACAGTTTAATTATGAGAAAAAAATACGAAGTTACATTTTTGATTCACTGGTGTCATAGATTGAAATGTGTACTGCTCTATAGGTATGAAATGATCGAAGTAGTCGTCATTGCTTTATTCAGCAGCAGAGAGAGAAAGGTAAATGAAGAGATCCAGGCTTGCTCTTGGGCAAGTCCCTGGTACAATGGAGGGTGCTGTCTCAAAGCCAGACACTCAGGTTCTGCTGGTGTGTCCATGACAGGAGCTGGCCTCAGAAACGCGATTGAATATATGTCCATAGATAATCAAGGCCTGAAATTATTTATATTTTTGCAATCCTACTTTTAGGTATCAGTCTTCAGAAAACAACCAGATATCATTCTGACTCCACAAAGAATGGAGAAAGTAGGGACATGAGCTAGGGGACCAGCCTTACAAAGTTCCATGCAGCACATACTGGCCTCTTGCACTTGGGTGGTGGTGGTCGAGAGGGAAGATTGGGATGTCTTTTGAAGGTAGAATTAGGATTTGCTGATGAACAAAATGTGTGTGAAGGTTAGGGAATGACTTCCAGTTTTTGGCTCAAGCCAGTGGGTGTCGTGGTGACATTTAATAGAAAGGGGAAGATCAGAGGACAAAACAGTTTTGCAGGGAGAGGGTGGAAAGCAAGGGATTTATTGTGGCCAAATTGAGTTTCTGATGCTATTAAGTATCCACAGGGCTCTGTCTCTTGACATCTAGTCTGGAGCCTGGTGGAGAGGATGGGACTGGAGATTTTAATGTGAGAATCAGGAGCTCAAAGACAGCATTTAAAGCCACAGGACCAGATGAGGTCATTTACCCAGTGAGTTACTGAATGCAGGAAGGGCGAATCCAATGGGCAACAGGACCAAGTGCATGAGACGATTATTACAGATTCTTGTTTTCTTCTTTATTCTTTTCTATGTTTTCCAAGGTATTCACAATGGAAATATGTAGGTTTATAGTCAGAAAACAAGTCAAACCATAATAAATCTGCCGCTGCCACGCAAAACACATCTCTACAACTTCCCTGCTCCGTTTCTCAGAAAAAACATGTCACCTAGGTTGGGCCTTAAAAAATATTAATGTGTTTATGTAATTGGGAATCTTAGCGACAGCATTTGCATGAAAATAAGCATCCCTCTTCCGCAGTGCAAACGAGCCACTTGCGGGTGCAGCCCTCACCCAGCCCGCCTCTCCCGCCCGTGGGTGCAGCCCTCACCCAGCCCGCCTCCCCCTCTGATCAAACTCAGCCTGATTGCGTGCTGCTCCTTGAGCTCTGGAGTACGCAATAGCCATGCTTATTTGCCAAGGTCGACGGTGACGACTGAGTCACCTTCCTCTTCTTCTTCTTTTTCCTTTTTAAAGTGAAGGAGAGAGTCCCTCGGCCTGTCATGCCACGAACACGGTGCGTTGATAAGGTTGTTGTCTCTGGCTGGTGAGAGCTGGGGCAGAAGTCCAGACAGCTCGGGACATTTTGTCAGAAGTCGCAGTGAGAGAGTGGCCAGGAGTCATCTGGAATGGCGTTCAGGCCGTGGTGAAAGGGCCTCTTGGCCTGAACATCTGTCCATTCCGCTCACACTCACTGCCGGTCCGTGCTCTGGCCCTGCTCTGGGCAGACGGAGGTAAACAGGCCCCTGTGTGGGCTCTCAGGGGACGCAAAGTCTAGTGACTGCACTTGAGTTCAGTCTGTCGAGGGTCCTAGAGAGGGAAGCGTGGGGCAGTATGGGGAGGGTTCAGGGTCAAGGCTCTCCGGGAAGGACAGTAATAGCTAACATTGAACAGACTGCCAGGCACGGTGCTTCGTGCTTTACATGGATTAACTCAGTTATTCCTTCCAACAACCTACGCGGTAAGTACAATGATTGTGCTCATTTTATGGGTAAAAGAACTGAGGCGCAGAGCGGTCAAATCTAAGCCGAGTATTTAGGGGCGCAGAGGGGTGGGCAGGTTGGGGGTGGAGGGAATGTCCCAAGCAATCAGAGCGGCATGGGGACTGACAGAACAGGAAGACCCACGGGGGGCTGCAGGGTGTGCTATGTGGTGGGAGTGGGTTTGGGGTGGGGGCCTGGGAGGAGGGAGCAGAGAGTCAGAGAGGTTTTAAGAAAGGGATCGACAGAATTAGTAAATGTGCCTCCATTCTGGCTGCCTCGTGGAGTCTGGTCGGACTGGAGGAAACCAGGCAGGAAGTGGGTGCAGGGGTCTTGATAAAGAAAGAAAGCTAAGCTACGTCACCTGAGTGGGGGGGTTACGACGTGGATGACTGGACCCAGTGAGGGGCCAGTGTGAGGAGGGAGGCAGGCCCAGTGCCCGGGTTCTCCGCGGCTGACTGGTAAGTGGTGGTGCTTCCCTGAGCCTGGGAGCTCCAGGGCAGGGGCAGGCCCGGGCACACAGGCGGTGCGTGGGGTTGTTCTCTGCGGTGCCTTGAGCGGGGTCTCTGGGGAACAGGAGAAGACAACGCCCAAGCAAACCAACAGAAAGACAATGCCAGAATGGATGGAGACCTGAACCCGAGAGCAAACAAATCAACCCAGAAACCCCTCTTACCGACCGTCTGAATTTTCAGCATCTTCCTTTAGACTTACGGGGAGAGACATGTTGAAATAGTCTTACCAGCCAGGAATGGCAAATAGAAATTAGCTGGATGGCACTTGTTATTAGTGTTTTAATATGTGTTAAATGGCACTGACATTTTGTCTTTTTTTTTTACTCTGTTTTAGGAAAAATTGAAAATCTATATTCATGAGACCTTTCGTAGGTTTACTAGTGATGTAGCCCCTCCTTCCCCCAATTCTCTGTAAGGTCTAATGTCCCCCAATCCAAACTCTCCTACTCTGGCAGTCTTCCAAAGCCCACCTTGAGGTAGGGAAGGCAGTGCTTTCTGTATGAACCCCCTGTTCCGCAGCTGAGGAAAACTCAGCGAGGGTAAGTGATTTTCCCACGGTCCTCCTGAGTCCGTTGTGGCGCTGGTGTAAGACAGACTCAGCGGACCCTAAGGACCTGATTACCATCTGCCCTCACCGCCGCCCTGAGAAGTGAGTTGGGTTCTTTAGAGGACACAGGCTCGGGAGGAAGGGCTGCAACTCTTTAACTGTCTCCAGGGGGAGGCTCTGGTTCTTGAAAATGAGTGAGCACTGAGGAGATTGTGTCCTAAGGCAGACAAGAGAAGCAGCCCTCTCTAGAGCCACGGAAACAGTCTGAGTCGGGGAGACATGGACTCGGCCTGCAGAGCTCTTGAAACCCTCGCGCATGCTGGAGAGGCTGACCCTTATCCTGTCTGAGCAAGGGGCCTGCTGAGGGTGCAGCGTCCGATCAGGAGGGACCCAGGGCTGCTGAGGTCTGTGAGAGGTTCCCAAAGCCGAGGACCTTCCAGTGTCAGGGGGCCACCGCAGGAGGCCCAGTCCCCTACTTTGTCAGAGGACTTCCCCCTGGAACAATTCCCAGGAGCACCAAGCCACACACTCACTTTTATATCATTCACCAAATAAGTATATTCAGCACTTACCTAAGGGGTACTGCTGGTCATGTAGCCAACTTCTAGCCTCCATTTCTTCTTTTCTAATTGAACCCAGATTCCCCCATCCCATTCCTATTCCAGATGAAAACCGTGACGAGCCTAAGACAATCAGATGGTGGTGATCACCTGGCAGAGGTCCAGGGCTCCGTGTGTGGGCCAACCTGAGCTGACCCAATCAGATTACAAGGAAGGTTTTCCAGACTACGCTCTTGCTTCTCTTCTAGACTCTCTGCTAGACGGGAACAGTGAAGCATGCAGCCGGGCCCTGAGACACGCAGAGCAGTCAGCTCGTGCCTCCCCCGCCGCCTGCGCTCAAGCGATAGTAACTCCATCATGATCACTGCAATTTTCTAATCTTTAAATCATCATTGTAGTTTGTGTAATTGTTTTTTTTTTTAACTGACTTTTTTTTAGAGAGGAGGGGAGAGGAAGAGAGAGAGAGAGAAACATCAATGTGAGAGTAAAACATGGATGGGCTGCCTCCTGCACGCCCCCTACTGGGGTCAGAACCTGTAACCTTTTGGTGCACAGGACGATGCCCAACCAACTGAGCCACACTGGCCAGGGCTAGTTGTTTAATTCTTAATGACTTGGAAGCGGTTTCAAGGGCTCTCAAAGTGTGATGCAGGAGCCAATTCTAGCATCTTTGCCAATCATAAACAAGAGTCCTGTGGTACTTATGTTTAAACCAGGGCAGTGACTATATTTCTGTATCTGGCCAGACTTAACCGAATAGAATAATTAATGGAAACCAAGCATCTACTCATGCTGCTTCCCCAAAGCGTGGCCATCTATCGTGTGGGGGAGCCTCTCTCCTGGCAGTTGCATGCAGTCAGGAGGGGGAGGGATGCAGGGCAACTGGCTGGAACTTGAAAAGTGCCCCCTGAACACCTGCGGAGAAGCTTTTAGCAGAGCAATACTTTTGTTTCTAGAAGACTCGAAGATCATTGTACTAAAGATATAAAGACTCCTCTACCAGTGATACCTGCTCACCCGATACTGAAGGCTTTGAGGATGTGAGCACCAGCTTGACTCAGCTGAGCTGCTGGTGAACTCGGGAGTTCCCCTTGGGCCCCGCCTCCTTTCAGAAATTGACGAGGACGCGCTCCTGCCACACCTCGGCCAGTCCTACTCACTGAGCATCCCGCCGCGGGCCAGGTGTGCTCACAGACGCAGAATACCATGGGAAGCCCGTCCTCAAGAAGCATGCATTTCACATTCTGTGGCTATCCTCTGGTCCAGATTCTGCCTTATCTCGTTGCATTTTCACAGTGGATACTGCTGTTCTCCATTTTACGGAGAAACCGAGCCAGAGAAAGAATAGCCTGTCCAAGGTTTTAAAGTGAGTAAGAAGAGGGCTGGACACTCAAACCGGTTCTCTTTGAGCCCAGAGCTCACACTGGGAGCTAAATATCTTCTGTCGCTACACATTTAGTCTGAAGAAACCAAGCCCTTTACATTTTTGCAGGACCCAGCAAGAGAAAAATCAGTAGGTGTAGATTCAGTGGCCACATATCAAGTGCCTACCATGGGCCAAACATGTCACGTTCTCTCTAATCTATTTGTATCTGAAGCCACCTTAAGAGAGAGACCCCACTACCCCTTCGCTACAGGTGGGGAAACAAAGGTTCCAAGTCCATAAAGAGTTAACTGCAATGAGAGGACGATGGATGGTATCGGTTCGGCACAGACTATGGGAGAGGCACTGTGCTAAGTGCTTTGCATATTTAATCCTCAGAACATGCATGACTAGGTACTTTTACCCTCAATTACACAGATGGGGAAACTGAGATTCAGGGAAGTGACGTTCATTGCCCAAGGCCGCAGTGAGCAGAGGAGTCAGGATCTGCACCGAGGCCGCCCAAGGCTACAGTGAGCAGAGGAGTCAGGATCTGCACCCAGGCCGCCCAAGGCCACAGTGAGAGGAGGAGTCGGGATCTGCACCGAGGCCACCGGGCTGCAGTGAGCGGAGGAGCCGGGATCTGCACCAAGGCCGCAGTGAGCGGAGGAGCCGGGATCTGCACCCAGGCCGCCGGGCTGCAGTGAGCGGAGGAGCCGGGATCTGCACCCAGGCCGCCGGGCTTCAGTGAGCGGAGGAGCCGGGATTTGCACCCAGGCCGCCGGGCCGCAGTGAGCGGAGGAGCCGGGATCTGCACCCAGGCCGCAGTGAGCGGAGGAGCCGGGATCTGCACCCAGGCCGCCGGGCTGCAGACTACTCTAAACCAGCTGTGCAATAGCCACCATCCACACTCACAAAATGGAATAAACTCAGTCACGCTATTCAAATTCCAGCTTCCTTGACCTTGCTCCTGCCTCACGGTGCCTTTAAACATTCTGGCATCTGGGTTGGCATCAGAAAGCCCCTTGGGATAGCCTCTTCCCTGACCCAAACCTGAAAAAGGCAGTGGGTGACCGTAGACCCGGACCCACGTGATTTCCTTCAAGTTGTCCTCTCTTTGCTCTTTAATGCCCCTGTCTCTCTCTTTTGGTCTTGATGCCCATTCCTTAAGCAGTAGCTACTCCTCTTCCAAAATGCCCAGCAGCCTTCAGGCGGGTGCGCGGTCAGGGACAGAAGGACACGCAGAGGCAGGGCTTCCCACTTGATGGGCCACCCGGCGCCAGAGTCCTGGGGAAGCTGGGACGGGCCCTGGCCTGTGTCTGCAGTCTTCCCAACAGCCCCCTGGAGAAGGTTCTTCCAGCTTCAGGGAAAGGTCAGAATTGCAATCCGATGTTTTCACACATCTTAACTGGATTTCAGAGGCACTGGGCTGTCCCTGCCTCTCTTCAAACAATGTGGTCAAGCTGCTGCCGTAGCCTGGAGGCTGCATTCCTGCCGCATTGTGATGTGGTTTCTGAAAGGCGTGCGTGCAGTTAGCTACACCAGACTAAGCTGCTTCATTAATAGGAGCAAGCTCGAGAGAGAACTTGTGAATAGAAACAAGGCCAGTTTGCTTTCCACCCTAATTCAAAAAGCCAGATAATCAAGTAGGCGGAGAAAGGAAGTGTCCCCTCTGATTCCAAGAGCTGTCTTTCTCTTTCCATTTTTTTTCTATATTAGGTGGTGTTGGAGTGTGTGTGTGTGTGTGTGTGTGTGTGTGTGTGTGTGTGAGGGGGAGTGTTGTGAGGGAAGTCCCAGCAAAAGATGACTGCCCCGAACCCGCTGGATAAGCTGTTTGTGTCCTACGAGACCACACCAATAAGGAATTGTTTTCAGCTGTGCTCAGCTTCCCTGGCCCCCCACTCAGTTCCCTTCTGCAGGGCCCTCAGCAGGGGCTGAGATCCTACCCTCAGCTGACTCATTCCCCACCTCTCCCTTTGGACTTCACCTCCCAGGAAAGCTTCATCAGCTTGGACTCCTCACCCAGGCATCCCCCTCCCGCAAATGCACACGGAGATGGGAGCACCTTCCCTTTCCTCTTCCCCTCTGGGGGTGGGGGCAGGGGAAGAGACCCTCTTCATCTGCACAGCCATCACTCCATTGTGCTCTGGATCCAGCATGAGTTTGCTTGTCAGCTACCCTGCCGCTGCCATGGCTCCTTCCCTCCAGTGAACCTAACGTCCAAAACACTGATTCTACAAGTCTTCCCTGCACCCTGCCTCTTAGGCGACCATCCCCCAGCCCTCGCCTGCTTGTGTCTGCATCTTGACAGTCATCTTACCCCACTTGTCACAGCCACACCGCTCCCTGCCATCGGCCAATTCTGGCTTCTGCTCCCCCCTCTGCAGCTGGTCACCACTGATGTCCAATCTTCAGACCTAGTGGCCCTCCCCGCCCATTTCCTAGTCACTTCTGGGCAAGAGAGGAGGAGGGTGGCCAAAGTGACCTCCTGAGGGAGAGCGGTGCTCAGGCCTCTGACATTTCTTCAGAGACAGAGGGAGAGACCCTCGAGTTTCAGACATGTTTCATCTACCAAACTGCATATTTTTACTTAGATATTTAAAAAAGCAATCTCGAGCTCCGAGAGAAAATGTAGCATTGATGCCAAATCAGATCACTCACACTTGGTATCAACAGGAATACATTTGAATTTTAAAAGGCTAGCTGCATCTGACAGCAATGTGTCTCAGCTACTGAAGTCTGAGTAGGAGTGGGGCATGGGGCGAAGAGAAGAGTCCTCAATGAATGTTGATGAAGACGGGGGCAGGTGGCAAGTAGGGTGACTGTCCCTATCATGTGATACGTAGGAAGCCAGGGAAGGCTTCACTTCAAAATTTGTATTTGGGCTGTCTTCAAGGGCAGGTGACTTCCAGTGACGAAGAGGAGCTCCACACGGAGGCAGGGCGGGGCGTTTGGAAGAGAACAGACGTTTTCAGAAGATGAGCCTATGACTGAGTGCTGTTCCTTATCCCACCTCTGGCCCTGCAGTATGGACAGTTGCAAGGAAAGGAGCATATCTTAAAAGGAATTTTTGTTTAGGGCTAAAGACTCACCCTGTGTATGAGGAACTGATTTCTTATATGCCTCCCTAAATCAAATGTGCTTTCAGATGGACAGAGAAGACGCATTCACAACCAAGGTCATCTTTCCCCAGGTTGTCAGCATCGGCAGAGATGGGGGCAAAGCCTCACAATGGGAAGCTAGGGTCCAGCAAGCCCCAGCATCTTCACTGGCAGTCATCTCTCCCAGCATGCATCTGTCCTCACAATTTGTCAGCTGCCGGAAGACAGGTGTCACATCTCATTTGTTGTTCTACAGGGGAGAGTACCCAACAGTTGCTCAAAAATATTGGTTAGGTACACAGGTAACAGGCCCAGCATCCTGGGCTTTCTAAAGAACAGAGGGTTTCCATCTCCCCTACTGTTTCTGAAGGAACAATTCTAGAAATTCCTGATCTCAGTAGAGGTTGCCAGTTCATGTGTTCTTCCTGGGCACGTGGATAGACATGACCACTTTCCAATGCTCTCATGGGTAGGTGGGGCTGTGTGACCAGGTCTAGCCCACGAAGCAAGACATGAAGTGATGTGTGCTCCTTCCTGACGAGGCACTCGAGTGGGCAGACTACCTCCAAGCTCTCAGCAATGACCCTGGGATTCATGTGTTCAGATGGTAGCATCTTCGGATAGATGGAAGAGCTTGGGTCCCTGACTCACCAGGGGAAAGGGCACCGCCCACTGGGAATTGGTAAGAATTAAACCTCTACTGTGCTAAGGTGGTGCTTTGTTGCAGCCCTGCTATGATTCATATATTAGTAAACTCGCTTCCTCTCCAGAAGACAGAGCGGGAGTATGGCTTAGATGTGAACTCAATGAAAACACTGCTCATTAACTCTCTGATGGAGGCCATGAGAAAACAGGCATGCTTTACACCAGACAGGCCCATTGTGTCACTTTCTCTTTAGAAAAATATACAGACGAAACTTTTCAACTTGCAGTTCCAGAAAAGGTGGTGTTCTCTCTTGAGCATTTCAAAATAAAAAGCTACTAAGACTGTGATTCTTGATTATTTATTTTTTTTGCCTTGCTATCAGGAAGCTCAGAGCTAAACATAGCATCACTTTGCTGCTCAGTCTTCATTTTCCCTTGGGTCCTGATTTATCTAACTTTGTTTTCTCTCTGCGTTTTATGTACTCTCGTAAGTAAAACTTTCCTTTGTGAAGGGGATAAAGAAGATGAGGGTGAGAAGCACATTTTGAGAATGAGCTCGGAACGAAGGATTCACGAGCCATTCCCGTCCTAACGCCGAAGGCTGGCAGTGTGGATCAGCCGCGTCTGATAATCGGTGCTGTGGATTCTGATATACTGTTCCTCTAGGTTCATGACTATTAATTTTTCCTTTGCTTTATAACAGGGTAGCTCAGAGTAAGTTAATGATGATAATTACTGGTGCAGGATGCACAGTAAGACAGTTTGTGCCAGTGGCTGTAACTTGCAGTTACATAGTTTAAAATAGCTGTGCTTGTGGATTCGGGGTCCCCAGATGACATTAATCACGGGTACTTCCTCCTTCTGAACCATCATACGCCACTTTGATTCACATTTTTGATGGAAAACATTCCCTCCATAAATTCCCCCAGTTGGTGATAAATACCTGATGCACAAATATGAACATTTTAAAATCCCAGCTCACACCTCACCTGAGTTACACCTTTGCTTTGCATACCTGTGTAGCTTCAGTGGCTTGAAGCCTCTGGTGCCCGTGCACTGAAAGGCAATCCTGCATTGTTTCTATATTTATCTGCAGTTATAGCTATCAAGGACCTACAACAGATGCACAGACACATGTGAAAAAAATTCTTTATTAATTTCTCACATTTTATTACAAAATGTATGTTGCAAACAACTTGAATAACCTACTTGTGTGTTTTTTTTGTTTTGTCTTGTTTTTTTAAACCCTTGGCCTCAAGAAGTCAGGATCTCCCTATCTTTTATCAAGTAGTGGGAAACACTGATTATTGGAGTCAATAGGTTATCATTTTGCTATTTATTTTCTTCTCTCAAGCTCTGAAAAAAAATGTCCTCTGTATAAATTAAACAAAAAAATGTAAATTCTATGTCATTACAGTCAACAGAATTATAATAATGCATCCAAAATGTGCGGCCACAAAATATCAGGTATATGTTTGAAAAAAGAAAAAAAATGACATTCTAGCCTTGTTAAAAGGATAATGGTCCCATATTTTTATTAACAGGTTAGCAAAAACAAAATCCAATGGATTACAATATTTACATGTTATTTGAAAAATAAAGTAGTGATAAAAGCATGTCACAATTATTTTCTTTTTCTTTTTTTTTCCTTTTTCTTTCTTTCCTCTTTTTCTTTTTTGTTTGTTTCTTTTTTTTTTTTTTTTTTTTTGGTAACCATTACAAACACCCAATCCAGGTATGGAACTGTTTAATACATTTGAAATGAGGCCAATTAAAAACAAATATAAACACAAAATGAATCTTTGTTTAGATAGTTCACACTTTCCCCATTTTCTGGTTTCCACATGATGGCCCTCATCCCTAAAAAAAAAAAAATTAAATTAAAATAAATGCCCTACAAATAAAAATTCTTAATAGCAAGAAAATAAAAGAAGAACATGCTTTTCAAGTACGCACTTATTCCACAAATGCAATATCTTTCCATGGATTTTATTTGAAGCTATGTGGGACACTGTCATCTCAGCAATTCCCTTCCCTTCCTTCCCTCCCCCTCCCCCAACCCTTCCAAGTAAAAAAAACAAAACATGAAAACCGAAGGACACACACACCCACACTCACACACACACACACACACACACATCCACCCACCCACCCACACACACACGAGAACACACACATCCAAGCACGCAAACACACAGGCTTCTAAAACCTAGGCTTCAAGGAAAGTTCCTTTCTACTTTTTGGAACGCAAACTCTCTGTTCACAATCAGAACATATTATAAATGTAGACTTAGATTTTGTCTAAGCTGCTCCCTCCTGAAAAAGCTAAGTTGGGGAAACAGAGCAGCTGGCAGCTAGATTTAAACAAACAAACAAAAAGTAGTTCTCCAGGCTCCTTGTAGGATGTAAGTATTTCATGTCCATTCTCACCAAAGGGATGGGATCCCTTATCCCCCAAATTAAATGAGAACCCCCCCAAAACACAATGCAAACGAAAACAAAACACAGATTTAAAATCACACACAAAAGCCAGCCCATCCTAACAGAAAGTATTTGTGTGAGACGGATAATGTGTTCATTTGACAAGCAACGAAAGGGTGAAGAGGACTTCCTCGTCTGGCCCACAAGCTGCATAGCTGTGCCGAAAAGTTTGGTTCTTTAGTTAAATTAAAAAAAAAAAAAGTTAACTTCTTTGTTATTTCCATGTTTAAAATTAAAAAAAAACATTCCTATTCACAAAAAACTAATCTCCCTTGCCCCAAATTAAAACAGTAACAACATACACACACACACACGAAAAACAATTGATATGAAAAACTGAATTGTGCTGTGTTTGTAACACTCAAACTGATAGAAAATGAACATGTGGCAAACAAAACTCCACAGCCACCTTAAAAATTAGCTCGCATGAATCTACCAAATTCTAAATTATAGTTGTACACTAATAAACAGCTTACCTGGAATAAAGGATGACATTTCACAAACAGTTATCTAATAATTAAAGTCTGTTTCTTTTTTTTGTTTTGTTTTTTACTAAAATAATTAAAAAAATCACAGTATTTTAAGAAATAAAACCCACGTGGGGATTTTAAGCACAATGTGTGTTCCTTTCTTTAAAACTCTGTTTTTTTTTTCTCCATTCACCATCTGGCCCAGCAGTTCTCTCTACATTTAACCACGGCGACGACAGGTAGTACTGACAAATGCAGAGAATTCCCTTGGTTAAGTTTGAGGTACTAGGAAACAGGTGACTGTTTTATGCAAAGCAGTTTTTTTGTTTTCTGTTTTTGTTTTTTTTTTGTTGTTTTTTTGTTTTGTTTTGTTTTTTTCCCAAAGCGGCTGCAGTTAGGTCTTGAAAAAGCTTAAGGTATTAAAACTAGAAAAACGCGCTGAAAGTTGTGCGTCAAAAAAGTTGTTCCCCTAAGAAGTCTTCCACGGTCACGGAGCTTCTGTTCCCACAGACTGTCCGAGACCACCCCGGAGCACGCCGCGCCTGGGAGGTGCTTCGTATTCCGCGACAAACGAGACTTCCACGATGAAGATCCGGAAGAAAAGACGTAGTGATGGAAAAGGAGCCACATATTCCAACCATTTAAATAACTTTAATTTACATACTCACTCACACAGGTACCAGTGCTTTGAAAATAGATTGTTCAGTCCTAAAAAGCAGCTTTGTTCTGTCTTCTCTTTTCTGTCCCCCACTTCTCAGCCCAAGCTGGCCCTCCCACTTTTCATCACGGTTCAAGTAAGGGGTGACTCAGAACTTCACCCAACGCTTATTCCTTTTTGGCCTCTGCATTCTCCAGGAGAGATCTGTCAGCAGCTACTACACAGATGGCTACTGTCTCGTTCTTTAGGGAAAAGTCTATCCCGATTGCCTCGTCATCTTCCTTTTCCTCTATAGAGGGCATCTTAATACTGTCCTGCACACTCTCTTTCAGGTGGATTTCTTCTCTGCTCACCGGCTTGGTGTCATTCAACGCCCTGGAAAAACATGGATGGTAGAGACAGGTGAGTATATATTTTCTCCTAATTAAACAAAAAAAGTCTCACATCCTTATTTCCCTGGTCCTAAAAAGGCCTTGGTGTTTCCTTGGAACAAATGCCACAAACGCAGACTGTGAGTGACTTATCCTTGGTACGCGTTGTGCTTTGGTCAAGTATTTCTGGTATCTGGACCTACAAAAATATCCACTATTATACTTTGTTTTGATCACATCATGTGTTGTTTCCAGATGAGTGTAATTGTTTTGTGTTCCCTCCTCTACTGGGAACAGTGTGAGGCTGTAAGTGGTAACAGCAAGCACTGTCTTATGCTCACACTCATCAGTGGGACGCGGAAGCCAGGAGAGGGGCTATGTTTATGAAGACTGAAAGAGCAGCCCAGGGATTAAAGATTTAATGGACAAGTCCTGAAACAAAGCATAGAAATAAACAGAAAGCAAAAACCTGACGATGCTTTGGGAAACTAACTTATATTATAGTCTCTGAAGTTCAGATGCTTCAGGTTGCAGGGGCCTTTTCTGCTAAAAGGACCAACTCATAGGTTCCGTGTCTGGCGGGCTGCGAGTGTCGTGTGCAGAGGGCAGTTTCAGTTCAAGGATCTTACAGGTGGTTTACAGGTATGCTCCCACCTACCTGGGAGGCAGGCAGAAGCTGGCTCTGTCCCCGAGGCAGAGCACTGAGGGCACCAAGAGGTGCGTGGGAATGTTCAAGGCCACTCAGGGAGTGAGTCATCAGAGGCAGGAACAGAAGCCAGATGTTTGACCCCGGTCCGCGCTCTATCAGAGAATGTCACGCTAATGAACGCTGAAGGGACACTGGCTGGAGAAAGCGCAAAACTCGCACGCGAGGGCTTGAGCGGGATTCGTCATTCGTTTGGAAGACGGTTTTTCATTTGACTTGTGTCTGGGGGACCATTTTGAAACCAAACAGAAAAGGAGAAACCTAGCTCCTGACTCTGTCTCTCCTCCCAAGCCCGGAAATGTGACAGAGGGGTCTGGGTATCAGCAGGGGAACCAAAAACAAAAACAAAAAACAGCACCTGGCCTCCCTACCACCTCACACTCTGGCAAAGGCGTTCCGGGAGGGCCCCACTTACATGCCGTGTCTCAGCACGTGCCTTTCCCACTCAGAGCCCTGCGAAAACGCCCGTCCGCAGAATTCACACGGAAAGCGCTTCTGAGTGTTAATGGCTGGCCCGCGGTCCGAAAATCTCATCATATCTGTAAGGAGAAAGCGGGGCCAGTGTTACCTGCGAGCTGCGGGGGAGGCGGGAGACAGCCGCCACACTGACAAGGAAACCTCCGCGCCTGCCTTCCTGCCTTCCCTCGAGAAACCACTCTCCCTGCTCTTTCCCCCAGCGGCTTTGCACCTCGGGGGGCTTCTGGAACGGCCCTCGACCACTGACCCTGGTTCCCAGGCCCCGGCGTGCCCGCCTCACCTCTCCAGCTGCTTCTATCACCAACCACCTGGGTCATTCCAACAAGCGTTTTCTTCTGTCGAATCTCGCCCTCTGGGATGGTCTATCAGTGCCTCACCGTTTAGCACCTGTTCATTTTCTATTTGACACAAGTTTAACTTTGCTCGATAAAAAAGAATACAGGTTCCTGAAAGCACCGGACCAGGTTACCCGCAGACCTTACAGTTTCAACCCCTCCCGGGGAGAATTCCTTCCTCACTCACGACTTTCGGTCACCTATCAGGGATATCATAATCAACACCTCCCAGGGTGCTCCAAGCACTGAATGGGAAGGACAAGCAAGGAACCGTGCGTGAGCGTGAATGCTGGACCACGGAGGCCAGCGTGAAAGAAAGCAAGTCCTTGGCTAACGAGGGAGCCTGGCCAGCTGCCCCGCATCTACTCCTCAATCGGTGAAATCCAGGAATGTGGGGATATACAGACATTTGGGGACAGGTCTGCTGTGACATCAAACATTCACTGCCGTCGTCTTTGTCTCCTCTATGGCGCTGGGCACATGTTAGAGGTCCGATAAATGTGGGTTGGGTGGCTAATTGTTTACAGGCCATTCCTCCTGGCAAACTCAAAGATGGGAGCTTCTATGGCCTTCATGGGATCCTGAGTCCCAAGCCCATATGTCTTTCATTATACCCCAGCGGGCCGAATTTCCCCGTGGGTCATAACCGCAGGACCTAGACGGTTCTGCAGCCACGCCGCAGAGAGAGGGCAGTGCACAGGGCAAGGCTGGTCATCCCCACAGATTGGCCCCCTCGCCGCCTGCACGTACAGATGCCACTGAAGATGCCTCCTGGTTTAAATACGCCAGCTAATAAAATCCGCACGATGACGCTCACAGGATAGGTATCTCCGTGCTGCCTTAATCTTCAGCACAAAAAGCTACGTGAATGGGGCCAGTTTTAACAAAAGATGAAACATTTTCTCACAAATTAAGAAGATCACCACAGCAGCCATTAAAAATAATTGCACAGACTATCTTCCTTGATTCTTTTCATTGGAAATGAGACAGCACCATCTGCTCCGCGCATTAATTTCTTAGCGGGGATTATCTTGGGCAAGAAATCAACAGAATGCCTTCCTGACTCCTCCCAACCGCATAATGAGAGGGGGTGGGGAGGGGCCTGCTTGGGGTAATTTTGATTTCTTCATGCCTGGTTTCTTCTCTTTCAAATTCCCTCCGAGCTGTCTGGGCAGCACCTGCAGTGCGGCCAGCCAGGCCCCTCTCCAGGTCTGGTGTTGGAAAAAGACGCCGGGAACGGGGTAACTACAAGGACGTGAGCCCCCAGCACCGAGCGCCAACGACGGGCATGCTCCTGGCACACGTGCGCCTCTGCCCTTAGGAAACATGAAACCACTCATCTGTTCCTTCCAATGGCTCCTGCTGTTTCAGCCTCAGAGGAGGCGGCCAATCATTACCTGTCACACATCAAATAGCTCTCCATCAGCCCGAGCTGCCGAAAGCCACCTCCCACTCTCTAGCCTAGAAGACAGGCCGCCTGGCAAAAACACCCCCAGGCTATTGTGTGTCGTTTCTTCTTGCTGGCAGGAATCTACCTAGATGGTGAAAAACGGATCCAAAGGAGGCGAGACAAAGGGGCTGTGCTTTCAAGGACCGGGAGGGGACAGGAAGGTTTAGGCTTGTGATTTCCATTAACATTACTAGAAGTTACTCATGTAAATCCCCGACCCAGTGAAGAGAGAAAGACAAGCTTCTCCACCCCAATACTCCCCGCCTGTGGTTCAGGCCCATGACTGTGAGGTTCCCTCCAGGGAGAGGCGCCCAGCACCGCTGGTCTGCAGCCACAATGCTCACGTGAAGGGGCGGCCGGCTGGGCGAGCAGAGAAGTTTCTGCCTGGTGCCCCCCACATCTAACTGCCGCCTTTTCTGTGCTTTTATTTTGGAAGAGTCACAGGGGAGGACTAAAAGGGGTTCTTGCCTCTGCAGTGCTTATCACCTCTAAAATCACATGTGTGCAGCTTTAAAGACTCAGAAGTCCTAGGCTCCAGGGAGGAGCCACTGACTTCCGGCAGAGGTGCGGCAGGGCACAGAGCACCAGGAAGCAGGAGGAGCCTCTTCTCTGCCAGAGGACCCCTTTCCAGAGAACTCTGGTGGCAGGGCACAGATGCTAAAGAATTCATCCAAGGACACACTGGTGGAATGTTAAAAAGAGAAAAGGAAAAACCACGCGTCTCAGACCACAGCCACTGTCCACGTAAGAAATGGATGAGTATGGCCCCTACTAATAAATGCTGATCAACCTACGCGGTGAAGCTGTTTCCTCCGTCCATTGATCTTTCAGGTTACCTTGGGCAGGCTGGCACGCCTTGGCTGGCAGTCCCTGCTGTTGTCTTAGCTGGGGGTTCAGGGGCCAAAGTGGACCCCCACTTGGCAAACCTGTGGTCTCCTGCCACTGTGTCGTGGTGGGGACAGGGGCGGGGTGGGAGGGGGAGCAGATCAGGAAAAAACAGGGAGAACCTCCGAGGGAAATGGCCACCAAATACTCCTCAGGCTTGCAGACTGACCAAGGAGGAAAACCAAAGATATTTTGTAAAAATGTACTTTAAAGTGAGATCCTAAGGGCCACAGAATTGACAGAATTCAGGGTCAAGTTCCCTTCAATGAACATGCCACTGTTCAAAGGGTTGTAGTGTAAAAGGGTTGTAGTGTAAGAGGGTTATGGTGTAAAAGGGTTGTAGTGAAAGAGGGTTGTAGTGTAAGAGGGTTGTGGTGTAAGAGGGTTGTGGTGTAAGAGGGTTGTAGTGTAAGAGGGTTATGGTGTAAAAGGGTTGTAGTGAAAGAGGGTTATGGTGTAAAAGGGTTGTAGTGAAAGAGGGTTGTAGTGTAAGAGGGTTGTGGTGTAAGAGGGTTGTAGTGTAAGAGGGTTATGGTGTAAAAGGGTTGTAGTGAAAGAGGGTTGTAGTGTAAGAGGGTTGTGGTGTAAGAGGGTTGTAGTGTAAGAGGGTTGTAGTGTAAGAGGGTTGTAGTGTAAGAGGGTTGTGGTGTAAGAGGGTTGTAGTGTAAGAGGGTTATGGTGTAAAAGGGTTGTAGTGAAAGAGGGTTGTAGTGTAAGAGGGTTGTGGTGTAAGAGGGTTGTAGTGTAAGAGGGTTATGGTGTAAAAGGGTTGTAGTGAAAGAGGGTTGTAGTGTAAGAGGGTTGTGGTGTAAGAGGGTTGTAGTGTAAGAGGGTTGTGGTGTAAGAGGGTTGTAGTGTAAGAGGGTTATGGTGTAAAAGGGTTGTAGTGTAAGAGGGTTGTAGTGTAAGAGGGTTGTGGTGTAAGAGGGTTGTAGTGTAAGAGGGTTGTGGTGTAAGAGGGTTGTAGTGTAAGAGGGTTGTGGTGTAAGAGGGTTGTAGTGTAAGAGGGTTATGGTGTGAAAAGGTTATGGTGTAAAAGGGTTGTGGTGTAAAAGGGTTGTAGTAAAAGGGTTAGTGTAAGAGGGTTGTAGTGTAAAGGGCGGTAGTAAAAGGGTTGTAGTGTAAGAAGGTTGTAGTGTAAGAAGGTTGTGGTATAAAAGGGTTGTAGTGTAAACAGGATCTTGCTTTGGAGCCAGAAGACTAAATTCAACCTGTAGTGTTTGTTTTGAACTTTGAATGAGCTCCTAAGTTTTCTGGGCCTTTATTTCCCCATTTGTAAAACAACAATAATACCACCTTACATTGTAGAATTATCATTTATTAGGTGTTTATAAATGATCATTTATTACTATGTTTCAGGAACTGGTTTATGTCTTGTGTGATATCTCATTTCAACTGTACACCACCCTAGGAGGCAGGTGATATTGTCATTATTGATGATGAATGCAGAAGGAGTTAAAATAATTTACCCAAAGCCATATAGCTAGTAGCAGAACTGAGAGTCAGATCTCGGCAAGCCAACTGCAGACCCCTCTCCGTGGCATGAGGTTAAAGAAAAGGCTACCTGGGAACCAACACGGCCTGACACACAACGGCGCTCAACAATGGCCGCTAACACCATCCCGCTCATCACTGCGACATCTATAGTGCTTATTTCTCGTGCCTACGTCCTCCGTGTGCTTTTGCTCAGTCTGCAGTGACCCAGTAACACACTTCAACCCGCATGCTCCCAGGCGCCACCTTGGGATTTCCACCGTGTTCTTTGTCGAACAGCTAGAGAACCACCTCCAGATCAGATAAACGGGTGTCTAGAACTACATATGCTTTTGAAAAACTTCATTTTGAAGATAATTATAGACTAAGAGGAAGTTGGTAAAACAGCACAAACATTCCATGAGACCTTGCCCTGTGTCCCCTGTAAACACACGACCCAATGAAAGCTATTGGTTTAGTCAAAACCAGCAACAGGGAGGCTAAGGGAGGGCCACGCCGCGGACACGGGCTCAGGATTCGTGCCGGCAGCCCCCACAGCCCCAGCGGACACAGCGTTCCACGGGGGTCCGTCCACATTCCCGACGGCTCTGCAGCGTCACCCGTCTGCCAGTCCTTATTCTCTTCCCAAGACACCCTTTTTCTCCACGAACAACAAATCACCACTATATATTTTTAATAAACAAACTACAGCGAGAGAGAAAAACGCCTGTTTTCCTTGGAGTTTCTAAAGCTGGTAACAATTTACAAGACATGGCCCCTAACATGCTTCTTGAGTCATTCTGTTCTGCTACTTAACTAAGAAGGATCGCTCCTTCCTTCTGTGATTCCCACAACGACCTCCGCCTCCCTTCTGTCTCCCCGCGGATGTGCTGGCTGCCATCTGGGACGCAGAGGGCAAGGACGAGACTAACCTCTGTCATCAGCCTTGCTGCTCATCTCGTCCTCCTTGTCCTCGTCCTCACTGCTGCAGCTCTCCAGCTTGTCCTTCATCTGCTCCAGCTGATCCAAGTTAACCCGTCCAACCAGCTCAAAGTTCCGGCTCACCTGAAAGAGGCCCAAACACACGCTGGGAGAACGGACCACAGACCGCAGGGGGCTCGCCCCGGGGCACAGACTTCTTCAGTGTCGTTTTCCTGTGACTGTTTTTGGAGCCAGGACCAAACACCACCAGTGCCCCAGCACACTGGACCTTCCTCACTGAACTTACCGAGGAATGTGAGCTACTGCCAGCCAGAAATCAAGTGTCATGCAGCTTGGGGAGTAGAGGAGTGTCCAGTGAGCAGGTTTCGAGTTGAGTTAAAAGAAGTAGCTTATCTAAGCTACCCAAGCTTCAATTACTCCTGGAGGTGAAGAAGCTCCAAGTATCCTGAAAACTAGCAGTGAGGGCTGCCACCTCCCCACCGCAATCCCACCTGCGGGGCTGGGGCTGCCCCAGCGTGGGCTGGTGCCATCTACTCGACTCCGAATCCAGGGCCAGCGGCAGTGTCGTTACTGCTGCGTCACCACTGGGTTTGAAGCTGGCCACGGCCTGCTTATCAAGGCTGGAATTATCCGAGGAAAGTCTAGATCAGCGGTTCTCAACCTGTGGGTCGCGACCCCCTTTGGGGTCGAATGACCCTTCCACAGGGGTCGCCTAGGACCATCGGAAAACACGTATTTCCGATGGTCTTAGGAACCGAGACACCGCTCCTCTAGCCGTCTCCAGGCGGGTCCGCCCACATGCACATACGCCCACATACAACACGAGGAACTGTACTAAAGGGTCGCAGCATTAGGAAGGTTGAGAACAAACCCTAAGATACCCTTTGAAAGTGTTCACTAGGGCTGATTTTGATTTATATAAAATGCGGATAGAATAATGTGGAAATCCAAACTTTCCTCAAAATGTCATCCGGGGGAGATAAAAACCAGCACTGGAAAACTCTGTAATGATGTCCTGTTTGGGGTTCTCCTGTCCACAGTAGCAGAGTTTACCTGCTTCCCGAATCTACTTTCAGACCTCTCCAGTGGCACGCATAGGATGAACAGGAAAGACAGGTCAGCCAGGACTCAAGCTGGCAAAGTGACGCCAGCCAACACGCAGCGATGGGCCACCCACCTGCAGCTCCCCCGCTCCAGGAGGGGCGGGACGGGGCGGGGCGGGGCCCACAAGGGGGACTGCCACCCATTCTGGCCTCCAGAGGCCCAGTGTAGTTGGGGAGGAAGGCAGACATCGGTTAGATTCCAAGGAGGATTTCCAGAGGGGAACAAGGAAACAGGAGAGGAGAGGGAGACATTACAAGACAGTTCCAACATTCTCTGGGACAGACTGGAGCAAAGATGTGCTGAGCACCACCAGGGCCATGTGCCTGGCAGCTGGGAACAGCACCATCAACTGTGACAGCTGTGAGAGAGACTCTGAGCACCAGGGCCAACACCGTCCCCCGAAAGGGCTTCCTGCCATCCCAGCCACCTCACGGAAGAGGGAGCATTTAAAAAGAGGAAGAACACCCAGGATAAGAGCTCTCTGAAAGCCAGAGAAGCAACACATCGCCCTAACTGTAATAACGGAGTCCAGGAAACCAGTGACTTCTGTTGGTTTCCCACAGTGCAACCCGGGGGTGGACCTGACGTCTGGGTCGAACTCGGCGCCGAACACGCAGGGACGGCAAGTTCTTCTCTTGCTCGTTGAAAAAGTTGCAAAAATTCAGACTAAAGTGAGGAGGAGGAAGTCGGGTCAGAATCTTTCTCTCCCCTTCTTTCCTCCCGTCTGAGAGTTCACAGTAAGTCTCCAACGCACTTCGGCTTGTCGCCCCCTCCTAGCCAGGGATTCGTCCACGAGGCTCAGTCCCGCAGACCTACATGAACTCCTCCTAATTCACGTTCGTAGCGTTAAGTAAAAGGGGCAGAGGCGCAAAGGGCAGGAGCTCTGAAGTCGGACAGACCTCAGTTCGAGTTCAGGGTTTGCCACTACTCAGACCCTGGGCAAGTTATTCAACATAAATGTCCTCCTTTCCAAAAGGGGGGTCAGCACAGTGCCTGAAACACAATAGCTTCCCCAAATGTCGTTTCCGTCCCCCTTCTGGGAACGTGGCCTTTTCCAATTCTGGCTTTTGGAAAGGCGTATGATAAGCACTGTAAATGCATATTTATGAAGTTATGTTTAGCCACAAAGTCTCTATTTTAACCAAATAGCATTTATGACAAATATTTGAATGGAAGTTTTCTGGGCTGCCCGTTTTTAAGGAAAAGGGAGCAGGGTTCCAATCTGCCTAACTCTGAAATACGTAAACAGACACATCTTTTCAATGACCGGTACTTAAAAGGCAGCCTTTCTGGCCACCTTCTCCCACGTCCCACCTTCAGCCAGTGTGTGGCAGGGGCATGAGGGGTGGACCGATGCCAGGAAACAGAAATAAGGAAACCAGGAATGGCCAAAAGGGAATCCCCAAACTGTTTAATCCAGTGAGTTTTCGCTGATTCGCCCTCTCATCCCACAGGGGCCCCCCGAGGGCCTGTGTGTGCCAGGCCCTGTACCAGGCTGCAGAGTGCGGGCCTCTCAGGGGGCTCCCGGCGAGAGGAGGCCTGTCACCATTGAATGCTTTTTTCCTTTCCCTCCACTGGAAAACTCTTAACATGTTTGGATTCTGCACAATTTTAAGAGAGTACAAGACACTGTCAGGGTCCGACGCTCATCAGAGGCTGACCTGGGATTCTGTTGTCCTGAAGATTTCTAAAATGTATGCTATGCAATTAAAAGATTTATAAGGAAAAAACTAACATTTTTGCCACGTAAATAGAAGATTTTCAAATAAGAACTCTTTCTCGTGTCGGGTTCTTCCTCTACTTTCAATCCCCAGCTCAACAATCCAATATTAATCTTAAGACAACAGGCTCCTTGCCGCCTTTCTGGGCCCTGTCTGTCCCCTGGATCACTGCCATGTCCCCTCCCTCCCTCCTCACTGGTTTCCATCGCTGTCTGAGTGATCTTTAAAAAATTTAAATCTGTGCATGGCAGTCTCTGCTTGCCCTGAGGATAACACCCTCGTTTCTTACTGAGATCTACAGGGCCAGTGATGATCGGATCCTGGCCCACCTTCTGCAGGCTGACTCCCCTTTGCTCCCACCGCCCTGCCCTTACTGAGCCCCCTGGCAGGCTCCTGACTATGCCTCGCCTGTACACGCGTCTCCTGTCTGAATCCTCTCCAGCCTGCCTCCTTCATGCGGCGACTCCTGTCTTCCAGCCTGGCTCGTCACAGGGGGCCCTCTCCAAACTCCTCGACTGAATGTCCTTGCTGGTGCTTGTACACCACCCCAGGCTCCCCTTTCATGAGTCACCCCCTCAGGGCTGTTTGTGGCCGGGGAGCCCCCCACCCCCGCCCCACCCAAACTGCAGACTCCAGGAGGAACCTCTGCACCGACTGGGCGGCCAGCGTGGTGTCAAGATGGGGGGGGGCACTCTCACCTCCTGGCTACTGGATGTCTTCATTTTAACTTAATGTATTTTTCTTTCCTATAAACATTCACATGGAGAGTAGAAAAAAAGCCTCACTTATAATCCAACGACTTATACATCATAATAACTGTTAACAAGTTATTGTATTTCTGCACGCCTGTTTTCTATGCACAGATTACTTACGTTGCTGTGATGTTACTAAGACACAGGCGAGTGCGTCCCGGTTTCTCACGCCTGGCACGGCATCAGTGCTCTCTGTGTCAGTGGCATTTTAAATCACTATATAATGTTTCATTAAGGGATCCGTTATAGCTTACCGTTCCCATGTGAGTGTACCTTTGGCTAGTTCTGGCTTTCCACTGTTATAAATGCAGTCACACACCTTACTGCATGTAATCCTTTCCTCGTGTTTACATTTTACAGGCCCCGCTGCAGATGTGACATGACAGGGTCACAATCAAAGAGTCGCACTTTTATTTACTGAAACTCCAATGTATTTCTAAGTTGGCTGCTGGAATGATCATACAAGTCACATTCTGGACCTAGAGATTGGTGAGTTTCTGACCAACTTTTTAACGGTACAGAGGACAAACTGATGGAAAGTCACTTTTTACTCTGGATATGAGAAGTGATTACCTTTTTCCCAGAAGGCCCACAACAGGAGAAGAAATGAGTGCAAGAAAGTTTAAGATGTAGAACCTGGCTCCTTGAAGCCTCTGAAGGCAAAAGAAGACACGTGGTTTTGAAGGGTGGATTGTTCCAATACATAATCACCCAGACTGTAAAACTACGTGCAGGGCCTGGCCAGTGTGACTCGGCTGGTGGGAACGTCGCCCCACACAGGGAAAGGTGGTAGGTTCAAATCCCGGTCAGGGCACATACTCAGGTTGTGGGTTTGATCCCCAGTCGGGGCACATACAGGAGGCAACCAACCGATGTTTCTCTCTCACATTGATGTCTTTCTCTCTCTATCAATGAAAGGCATACCCTTGGGTGAGGATTAAAAGAAAAAACTTATATGCAGATCCTTTTATATATGAAAGTTGTGAATGCCCCAAACCCTAAAGTCGCCTGTGAAGGCCACTAACCCAGAGTCATGGTGAAGTCTGCTGTCCGACAGGAACGTGAGATGAAGTGCCATCGACCAGCAGATGCTTTACCCTTCCAGTGAACCTGGAAGCGATGACCCTGCCAACCCCTCCATGCCCGTGCTGCTGTTCAAGCGTCCCAACTGCAGGAGTGTCTCACGGACTGTGTGGCCATGTCCCCAGCACAGGAAAGGGTTTCCGTACTGGAGGCTTACTTCCAAGGGAGAACGTGCATGGTTTACAAACACCGCCAAGTGGAACATGCGTTTTCCTGTCGTCCTTGGTTGGCAAGCCCAGTCTTACAGGAAAGACTGACAAAAACGTGCCTGTTAATGAAAAAAACGCAACTGGACACCTGTCTTCAGACTGCCTAGCAGACGTGACGTGGGGGACACGGGGTGAGGAAACACCCACCTAACACTCCAGAGTTCCCCTCCTACCGACGTGACATCTGTACCTGCAGCAGGGGACACCCAGTCAGGACGTCCACAGCCCCTGACGTTCCACGGCCGTGGTAAGGAGAGAGGCCAAAGTGAACTTTGTATTTCCAGAGGAAGTGACACCAGAGAACATGGAAGAACTGCCTGTCACATCAGGAGTGTCCGGCCCAGTCACCAGGTGTCACGGCGGAGACTTTAAAGGGCTTACAGGACGGCTGGCAGAGTTCTCAGGAGAGGGCCAGGTAAGCACGTACTTCAGGCTTTCTGGACCCCAGTCCCTGTCACAACTACTCCACTGCAATAAACACCGAAATTCACATTTTAAATAACGTCACGTGTCACGAAACACCACTCTTGCTTTTTTCCAGCCATTTGAACATGTCAAAACCACTCTCAGTTGGCAGGCCACATGAGACAGGTGGTGGGCCGGATTTGGTGCACGGGTCAGAGTTTGCGACCCGACGCACAGCATCCGTGGATTACCCGGCAGATCTCTGCTCGTCCTTGGCAGTCAGGACGGGGACGGGGACACGGGAAAGACAGCCGTGGGAGAAAGCTTCGGCAAGGCAGTGTTGCTTCGGTTTCTTACAAGAAGATGGTCAAAGGTGCAGGTCAAAATCTTACATTCTCAGGTGAGGGCATTTCGCTCAGAGCTCTTGTAAAAGCTCCTGGAAAGGATATTCAGCGGAGCGTATTGAAGTTCTGTGGGGGAAGAGCCGGGACACCGTTTGCTCTGTTCTGTCCTGCCCTCCTGTTTTATGGACACCTTTACCAAGCACTCAACATGCTGGGCTGTGATTCTTTATTTAGCTTGACGTGCTCAGTGTCGAGTGTAAGGTCAGCCATGCGGCGGACACTCCAGAAATGTTATTTCAATTCACCGGTAGCATAAAAACTCACGGCCGATGATAAAATATAACGGAATCCATAAGACTGCCTTAAGATGTACATCCCATGATAGAAATTTGCTTGCTAACGTAAGAATAGAATCGGACGTTTTCTGGAAGACTTTGATTCAATTCCTACCAAATATCTATCAGGTGCTAAACATTAACCCAGTAATTTTTCTGTGTATCCTTTAACTCTTGCAACCATTCTGTGTTATCATATATATTTGTAGATAAGGGAACCGGAGCACAAAACAAGTAAGTATTAAGCCAGGGTCAGAACTCACATCTTCAGGTGATGTAGCTCCCGCTTCCCCCATCAGAAGGCAAAGCACCTACAGAAATGCGAACTTACTTACCAAACAGTAAACGTCTCCCACGATATTGGCTAGATACGGGGAAGCAGCAGCACAGTGACAGAAACGTTCTGCTGTACAACTGGATGGGACAGAGCAGAACCTTTGGGGACTTTTTCTTCAGAAGAAAACACTTTCTAAGAACAGTAAGAATAACAAGACGGTGATGTACCCAGGAGGGGAGGGAGCACAGACGCCAAGAAGGGCAACTACTTTCTTTTCCAATCACTGAGGCAGAATCAGAAATCACGTTTCTCTGCCCGGTCTATCTTAGCAAAACAGGCAACATCGACTCATCTGGAGAATCTCGGCATCACTGCGGTCACAAGCTCTCCAGAAAGCCAAGGGGGTGGTTCATCAAGAAAGTCCGAGACCCTGCTGGTGGCCAGCTGAGCCGGGGCCAGTCTCCTGGACTGGACATCCCAGGCAACAGTGCTGCCGATGCTGCCGCACTGCGCTGATGGGAACAGACAGGACACGTAAAATGTCCTACTTGAAGAGTGAGTTCATGTGCTGGTTTATTTAACAAACAGCTGCTGGAGGCTTTATTGTATGCAGGGCGCTAGATCCGATTTTGGAAGGACAGAGGGGTAAATAACGTAGTTTCCGACCTAAGAGCAGTGCATGCAATAGCAAGACAGGGACTCGCTACGAGTCGAGGGCGTTCCGGCAGCACAGACTAAGGGCCTTCGCAGAGGAAGAAGGCAAGGCCCGAGGACGCCTGGAAGCAGGAGCCATGACTTCTGACGGGAGAGTTTAGTGGATGGTTTCAAAGGTTACAGGCTCTGAGTGCCTTTGGATGTCTCCCTGAGGGATAGCAGCTCAGGGTCCTGCCAGGCAGGTCCCTCTGAAAGATGGGCACACCTCTTGCTCATCTACTTCTGATTTCTGTCTTCCAAAATACATGAAGAAACGGGTCTAAGGCTGATCAATCAAGAAGCAAGACTAACATGAGGGAAAACAGAGCTGAACGGACATCATCTCCTAGAGGAAACTTCAGCTTGCGGAAATCTTCGGGGTTGATAAAGCTAAAGCTGCTAGTGATACTAATAATTAAAAAAAGTGGCCAAACGTGTGTTTGTGATCTGGTGTGGGGGAAGGCTCTTCTTTTGTTCTGTTTCTTCACATTTCCTTTGCTGGAAACAAAATGCTCTATGTGACTGTGTTTGCCACTGTGGATTTCACGGGTCCAGAAAGCTGAACCATTTTATTGGAATAGCTAAAACGTTGGTGATTCCTCCTGGGCTTAATGTTCTGCTGCTTTCCCCAAACTGGCGAAAAGAAAGAGATATGAGTTCCTCAGAGTTCAGCCGCCGGAGGCTCCATTTGTATAAAAAAATTAAAAACATTTCAAAGTAAATTAAATTAGTGAATGTGTATTGCCTGAATAGACTATCCTTCTAAATTTAATATACTGAACATGACAATTTTACGAGCAAACTAAGTTAGAGATAATATATTTTTATGTTCCTTAAACTAGCAAAGAGACTTCAGAACCATAAAGAACACTAACAAGGTATTGAATATAGTTAAACTTTCTTTAAAAATGTGTTCCTTTTTTTTAATGTTAAGTGCAAGGTGCTTTTTTTTTGTTTTTGTTTTTTCCCATGACTTCAAGGTTCCTAGAAATGTTGAGTCTTAACTTTCACCAGCATTGCTAATAAATGGCACTAAGCTTATATGATTTTGTTGTGCGTGTGTGTGTGTGTGTGTGTGTGTGTGTGTGTGTGTGTTGGGGGAGATTGGAAGGAGGGAGAATGGAGAAATTAAAATAGAACAGTCTGTCTTTTAGAAAATCTAGTGAAATAAAAAAAAAGATGACAGGAAGTTGCTCTGGCCGGTGTGGTTCAATGGTTAGAGCGCCGGCCCGAGCACTGAAGGGTCTCGGGTTCAATTCCCAGTCAAGGACATGTACCTGAGTTGCAGGTTTGATCCCTGGCCCGGGCTGGGGCATGTGTGGGAGGCAACTAATTGATGTGTTTCTCTCACATCGATGTTTCTCTCTTTCTCTCTCCCTCCCTCCCTTCCACTCTCTTTAAAAAGCAATGGGAACAAAATATCACAGGAAGTTGAAGGATGAAAAAATAAATTTAAAGAAACTGTACTGTTTACTTAAAATTTTTTTTCTTTATTGGTTTTTTAGAGAGGAAGTAAGAGGGAGAGAAAGAGAGAAACATCGATGAGAGAGAACATTGGTTGGCTGCCTCCTTCATGCCCCCCACTGGGGATCGGGCCCACAACCTGGGCATGTGCCCTGACCGGGAATCGAACTGGCGACCTCTTTGGTGCATGGGTCGACGCTCAACCACTGAGCCACACCAGCCGGGCTGCACTGTTTACTTTAGATTCCAAGACATCACAAGTGCTTCCTTGTCCACTTGCACAAAGATGAAGGTCTAGGAAGACAAGATTCTGTGTCACCTGAAAAATGAGAGTGCTGACTGTCATCCCTTCTCTACTTGACCTTGGCTTCTGAGGATAAACATGGCAGCACAAATCCAGCCACTTGAGAACTGGGTTCTTAAAAGAAACGCTGTGTTTGACGTCCAGGACCCTTCCTGCTGTTACCAGTATTTGGTCCCATGACCGGTGCAGTCTTGACATCTTGAGAGACATTCCTGAGGGTTACAAGCTCTGCAGGCAGCATGGAGAATGCCAGCTTTCAGTGTCCAGTTCCATTTGATCAAACCCTTTGACTGAAAATGCATCCTACAGTGTCTTTTAAGTTTCTGCTATAGATTCTTTCCATCACACAAAATCACCTAAAGCTATTTGTGAAGAATGTAATGAGCAATGCATTCAACATAGAGTCTTAACTGGGGGAAAAAAGTAAACCTCAGCTTAGAACCTATTGCTAAGTCTATTATTACTGCACAGTCTATTTTGGGGGGTTTACACGTTAATCTGGATCTTTGGGCATCTTGCAATCAGTCCCAGGATTAACTTTACAAAAGACTGAAAGAAATGAACACTTATTGAGGGTCTATTATGTGTCCGGTCTTGGGAAACATGCCTCTTTTAGGTATTGAGGTCTTCTTTCCTTACTGTAAAATTCATCTATTTTTGTTCTTTAAAAATTCATTTATTTTAAATGAACAGTTCAATGAGTTCTAGTAAGTGTATACATTTGTGCAATCTAGCTTCAGAACCCTTCTATCACTAAGAGGTTCCCTCACACCCTCCGCAGTCAATCCCTGCTCCAAGCTCCAGCCCCGGCCAACCTCTGATCTGCTTCATCACCACAGCTGTGCCCTTTCTAGGAATTTCATATAAATGGAATCCTACAATCTGCAGTCTTTTGTGTCTGGCTTCTGTCCACTGAACATGATGTTTTAAACATTTACTCATGTTGTTGTATCTATCACTCGCTCATTTCTTTTTACTGATCATCAGTGTAACTCCACCGTATGGATATATAAAACACATTGTGTTTATCGGTCAACTTCACGTGGGAGGGGACTTGCTGGATCAGATGGTGAGTGTATGTTTAACTTTGAAACACATGACCACAACGCTCCAAAGTGGATATGCTGCTCTACGCTCCAGCCAGCAGCGTGAGACTACTGTCACTTGTAGAGGCACGAGTCAAGTGTCCATTCAGAATTTTTTTTATAATTTTAATTGAATTGTTTATCTTTTGATTATTGAGTTGTAAAGGTTCTTTATATTTTTTCAAGCCCTTTGTTAGGTAATTACTTTGCAAATATTCCCTTCCCATCTGTTGCTTGCCTTTTCATTTTCTACATGATGTCTTCTGAAGAGCGAAAATTTAATTCTGATGACGTCTAATTCGCTGACTTTTTTCTTCCACTGTCCATAGGTTTTGTACGGTATCTAAGAAAAGGTCCCCTAACCCAAGGGAAATTTTCTACTGTTTTCCCACAAGTTTTCTACTTTTAGCTCATTCGCTGAGGTTTACTATCCGTTTTGATTTCATTTTTGTGTTGGGAGTGACGGTAAGGGTCAATGATAGTTATTTTGCACATGGACGTTCAATTGTTTCAGCACTATTTGTTGAAAAATGATCCTTTTCTTATCACCTGAGCACCTGTGATGCAAATCAACTGACTAAATATCTGCGGCTTTGTTTCCAGACTTTTTCTTCTGCACCACTGATGCCAGCGGCATCCATCCTTCGGCCCACACCACACGCTCGTGCCAACACCACATGCTCGTGAATACGGTAGCTGTATAGCAAGTTTTGAGGTCAGGAAGAGTGAGTCCTCCAACTTTGTTCTTTTTCCACAATGGTTAGGCTAGTCTAGGTCCTTTGCATTTCCATATACATTTTATTATCAGTTTGTCAATTTCTACCAAAGGACAAAGCCTACAGAGATTTTGATAGAGATTACACTGAATACGTAAGATCAATTTGGGAAGAATTACCAGTACTGAGTATGATTCACAAATATGGTACATATTGCATTAACTTAGTTCTTTTATTTCTCAACAATATTTTGTAGTTTTCAGCGTACCGCTTTCACAGCTCTTATGTTAAAATTCTTAAGTATTTTATTCTTTTTGGTGTATTATAAGTGAAATTGATCTGTTTAAAATTCCATTTCCAGGTTGTCCATTATTAGCATACAGAAATAGAATTGACTTTTGTATACTGATTTTGTACCTTGCAACTCTGCTACACTCACTAATATTCTAGTAACTTTTTTAGTAGCTTCTTTAGGATTTTTCTACCTACAAAGATCTCATTGTCTGGGAACAAAAATCATTTTATTTTTCTTTCCAATTCTTATGCCTTTAGTTTCTTGTTCTTGTCTCATGGTCCTTGACTTTTATATTTGAATTATTAGCAAACTTCTCTTCAGTACATCCCACACTGAGACTCCTACACCCCTTTCATGAATGCTGGAATCAGATTTTTGTATATCCTTCACCCTGATGAATGATCATTTTTAACAGTGCAAAAATTCAGTTTCAGCAGCACTACTATCTTTGTTTATAAAATAGTGTTTGGACAATTATTTCAAAAATGTGAACTGCATTTTGCACTCATCATTTAGAAGAGAAGGAATAGAAATGGGAAAAAGATCGTGCTGCCATCAGTAACAAGCATGAGTCTCATAAACTTAATAGCAGTCGAGACAAAGACGAAAGCCATTAGCTGTGTGAGAGCGGCAGTTCTGTAGCCTCAATTAGGTGCTCACTGGACTTAATAAGCTGGTCGGCCACGAGAAAGAACAGAACTAAAGAACACAACTTGGCATAGTGAAACTATAACATCAAAGACGTGTCTGAAATGCAAGGCAGAATTAGTGATTTTGTCATATATTTCAGGTCTCCAGGAACATAACTGCCTTTCTGCTAGGTGCAACTGCTGTTCTACTTGACCACAAATCAATTCACAAATAGACTGAAGAACACAGTGGCTCTCAAAATGTGGGAAGTACCAGGACTTCATTTAATTTTACAGAACTTCTGAGAAAGGTATAACGATTCACATTTAGAAATCAGAAAACAGACGCAGAAACTGAAGTAACTTGCTGAAGTTGTACAGTCAATAGTAGAGACAAGATTCAAACCCGGGTCTGTCTGGCTCCCACACCTCTAAACTGGGCCCCTGGTTTCCTGAGCAACCCAGTTCCCTGATGCAGAGCCCCAAGCCCGGGACTTGCACACCTGCTCAGGAAGCCTCCGGCTCCACATCTGCATGGCTTCTGACCTCTGGATTTCCCAGTGACTCACAGGCTACCCTGCAACAACCAGGGAAGAATGTATCTTCCTGGTTTGCTCTGTCCCAAAAATACCAGCCCGAAGATATGACAATAAAAAAAGGATCTGAGGTGGTTACATAAATAAGATACATGCACATAAGTTTGAGAGCTTGGTTTGAAATCAATGAGTGATTTTCCTTTGAGGTCAGGGGCAGAAATGCCCAGGAAGTTGGAATAAGAAAGGACATTAAAGTTTTTAAGTGAGGTTATTCAGGCTTTTCTTCTCTGCTTTCATTTTTAGGCAGATGCATTAGAAAGTGAATGCAGAAAAGTTACCCTAAGATCATTAAATTGTGGATGGGTGATCAAGTTCAGCCTTCTCTTTCAACACCCACCAGAAAAATGCTAAACCTTGGGTGCAGATGACTCAAACCAAAATCTTTATTACCACGTGGATTTGCAAGGCCAGGAAAGAGGGCCTATCTCCACAGTGAGGACACAGAGCAAGGAAAAAGGAAACGACATCGCAACTGCTCCTCACTGTGCCCTAAGAAAACACTCACTGGAGGTTGATTAATTAGAAAGCCTTTCAAAAGGCTCTTTTTGTGAAACACACAGAAATCATAGCGCCCCCTACACTTGGCAATACACAAAGCCAGAAACAATTGCCTCCATTCCCAACGTGACAGAAATAAGCCCTAGGAGAAACAGGAAGCTGTCCTGCATAATTTTACCCTCTGATCAGCAGCCCTTTTGAAAGAGATTTCCCCCCCACAAACCTTTCATTTTACTTCCTGTACGAATCTGGCCATCAATCCCACTCCCCAAGTAAAACACGTATTTACAGTCCGTCCAGCACGTGGACGTGCACAGCGATGCTGTGGAGAAGCTGCGCGAGGGCCGTGGCGGCAAGGCCACGTATTTACAGTCCACGCAGCTGGCACAACATTAGAAACAGCTAGACCACCGAGGGCCGTGGCAGCATGCCCACGAGGCAGAACACACGCCAGCAACTCTGGGGCCACAGCCTCGCGCCTGTTTGCAAATAAAGTTTTATTAGAACACGACCACGCCCATTCATTTATGTCTTGTCTGCGGCGACTTCCTTGCTACAAGGGCAGAGCTGAGTAGCTACCACAGCCACTGTGACTGGCCCACAAAGTCTAAAACAACTACTATCTGGCCTTTACAGAAAACGTTGGTCAACCTTGGGATAACACGTTTAAAATAATATGGAAAAATACCCTTGCTAAAATGTTAAGTAAAACAAGGAGGGTGTGGGGGGAGATATACTATGTCGTGTATAGTATCGTCACAATTATGTAAATCAAAGGAAAGTGGGCATAAAAGAGACCAGAACTATTAAGCAGTTGGTTGGATCTGGGTGGTAGCGTTATGGGTGATTTTTCTTCTCCTCATCTATACATTCCAATTTTCTAAAATGACCTTACATTTCTGTTATAATAGAAAAAAACTGAACCTCATTTGAAACATTATTTTAGTTCATGTCTGTCTTGCTCGCAGTGGGTGTGACTACATTCAGCTGTCCCGCCCGGCTCGGCCCCGGCCACAGGTGTGCTGAGGGGGGCAGGCAGGAAGTCCCCGGCAAGTACCTTATGCTCGTCCCGAAGGTGGCTGTCCAGCTCCTCCGTGTGCTTGGTCTCATAGTAGCAGAGCTGGCATTTGTAAGGTTTCAGTTCATTGTGCTTTTCTATGTGCTGCTGCAGGCTCTCGTCGCTGGAGCAGGTGAAGGTACACTTATCACAGCGGAAAACGACTCCCTGCAAGTATTTTGACAGTTTGGAACGGCACACTTCAATGGGGACAACGCGCTCTTCTGTGGAGACAAATTGAATGGAAAGATGGGAGTTTTTACTGACGGTAAGCAGACGTTCTTCCTTTGGAATATAAGAAGAAACTCACCCATTCACTGTTGCTGCTACTTAAGTTCTGGGTCTGTGACTGCGCTCACAGGCAACACCCTCCCCGCCACCCTCCGAAATAACATATTCCTGGACACAAGCAGGTACTTTTACAACCGAAAGCTCTTTGTGTACTTAATACCCAGAAGGACCTATAAACGGGCGGGCTGAAAGGTGCTTGGTAATTTCTGAATGGAGGTGACTCAGGAGGGGCGAGGAACAGGAAGTGGCGGCTATTTCTGCCAACATTAATGATTATCCGCAGCAACCATTCCTCATTTCCCGCCACACGTATTCGGGGGACGTACAGATGTCTTTAGGGCCAGGAGACTGACATCCCCCAGCACCTAGGGGCCGCCGCTGTGTGTCTTCCTAGCAACTCGACGAGGCTGGAGTCATTCCCACGTTTTACAAATCAGCCAAGCGAGGAACAGAGCTCTAAGTAATTCTTTAAAACTCATAGACATTGACACTGGCCAGGCCGAGACCTGTGTCCCTCATCTGCCCAACCGCAAATCCATGATGTCCCATCATTCCCAATTCCATTCCGGTCCCCCTTCCAAGACGTTCTCAAGGAGACAGTTTTCCTTTTCCCGAAACCAAGGGAATCTCTAGTCTAACATCAAATCTGAACAAAGACACCTGTACACTTTCATTCACTGGAACGCCAACGCGCACCGTGAAGAGCTCACTCACGAAAAGGCGCAGGCCGCACTCGGGGCGATGGGGGTGGTGGGGGAGATGTGGAGGATTTGGGTCTTTTCAATCCCTAATCTGATTGTCACAAGGGGGAAAAAAAATACAAGAAAGAGGATTTGGGTGCCTTCCCCGTTAACATACCAAATGCTGGAGGGCTGGAAACGCGTGTGCCCGTCTATGTTGCATCTCTCGCCCTCGTGTTTAACTGCTCAAATTAAATTTCACACCAGTCTGCCCAGAGCATCGGCGCATGCGCCAGATATCCATAACTGGGATAAAATTAAAATCTGTGCTATTTACACAGGGATCAAACACAGCGTGTGTGTTCACGCTGTCTGGATTTCAGAAGACTGTCTGTACGTTTACAAATGGACGCACGCAACATACACTTACATTATTGAGAAACAGCAATGTATTATTAAGTCAAGAAAGCGCCATGTATTCTCGGAGTCACCGAGCAGCGACGTTTCCCGAACATCGGTAGTTTGTGCATGGGGGGGACTCACAGGGCGAGCCCTCCATTAGCTGTTGGCCTGTGTCGGGCCCTGGGGAATTCCCCCACCCAGTGCCGCGCCTCAGTCTCAGCCGTCACACACTCACTGCAGGGCAGTCACTGCCTCGGAGTCCGTGAATGCAGCGATTAACTGGCCAGCAAAAAAGCTGGGCAGAGGGAGCGTGGAAGGTGGTGTCTGCAACCTACTCCCTGGAGCGCTAATGCATATGTTATTTTCCCTATACAAAGAGTCGGTCGCTTATTTAGAAATATAAATATTTTTAAACCGAAGGATAGCAGACAGCGAAGAAACACATGATTATAATGTAATCCACACATTTTCTTAGAATAGCAAATGTTTAACAGTCTTCCAACCATTCCGTTCCACGGTTTGGTGTACGGGGAGAGAAAATGCTTTGGCGTACATCAGTGAGCCTGGAGGGAGCCCACCCTGCCACGCTTTGCTCTTCTAACCCAGGGTTTCTCAAGAGCAGGACGGCTGACACGTTGGGGCCAGGCAATTCCTGGTTGCAGGGGCTGTCCTGTGCATCCTAGGATGTTTCTCAGCGTCCCCGGCCTCGACTCACCAGACACCAGCGGCACCCCCTCCTCCCCAGTCGTGACAACCACAAGTGCCTCCAGACGAATGCTCCCCGAGGAGGCAAGATCGACTCTGGTCGAGAACCCCTGCTTCGAGCACCATGCCAACCAAGCATGAACCCCAGCTGCTCTGGGCAGGACACGTGTGGCCACGAACCATGAGCAAGCTGGTGCCCACAGCAAGAGACGGGGTAGAGGCTGAACCAGGGGGCCCCGCACACCGAGGGTACGCTTATGGGAAGTGTGGACATGAACTTTCCTGGCACCTTCCTGGAGACCGCATCCCTCTGCTCGCTCCCTGTTGGTTCCTCACTTGCATTTTGTTGTTTCTTCCCCTTTCTTCTCTGCCTCTGGCCGTGCTGGGTGCCCCGGGTCTGTCAGCCTCAGTGGACAGTTATATTTTCCATGTAACGATGTCTCCAACACCTCGAAGACAGTCTTTCAGGCACCCTCCAGTCTTCCCTTCCCCCCCAAAAAGAATCGGTTCTTTCAAACTTGTTTTTTTTTTATAGGTCTCCTTTTCAATGTCTCTACCACTCTGGTTCGTTTTCTTTGCAGTTTCTAATTTCACTGTGTGTCTCTGAATTTTATGCCGTCCCGGGCACTCAGAGTAAGGCCGTGGAGTTGAAGGAACAGTAATTAACATGAACGGCTGCTACGATTTATTAAGTGCTCACTACGTGTTGAGCACGGTTTGGTGCTCAACCCTCACAGCTACTTTTTATTCTCCTAACACTCTGCAAAGTCAGGTTTATAATCCTGGGTTTACCCACACGGAGACTGAGAACTGATCCGTTCAGCTCCTTCCGCACGTCCCTCCTCAGGTTCGGTACAAAGCCGAGACCTGGGAGCCCGGGCCTCCTGACCTGGGCCACCGCCCTCCTCCTTCAGCCCCGGAAAGAGCAGGGGATTCCTGATTGTTTCAAAAGGCCAAAGCTACAGATGTCCGAGGCAACCACCCCGTCTGTGGGCCTGACAGAATTTAACTTCCCCGCTCACTTGCTCTGAAAGGTAGGACTTCCCATTTCTAAATGAAGACACTACCAACATCCCAAGTCTCTTCATTAAGGGGATTTTCACTAACATTAACTTTAGAGAAAGGTTCACTTTTTTCTTTCTAAACACACAGCTACCATGACCAAGATAAAAAAATAAAATAAAGAACAGGACCGATTCTGCGAGGCGGGCAAGTGGCCGACAGCGTTTCTGAATGAGGTTATTCACGGCCGAGGCGAGTGGAGGGCGTCCAGTTGGAGACTGGACCCTCTCCAGGTGTGGAAGGAGCCCCGGCGTGGCTGCAGACACCGAGCGCGCGGGGCTTTTTCCTACGGGGGCCGCGACAACGGTGGGTCTTTCTTGACTTCACACCTCTCAAAATTACCTTGGGTAAGGAATCAGGGCCTGAATCACACTCATTGTGACTCAGCTTCCAGCGCTGGCTGCAAAAATATTATGACTTCAGCAGTCCGGCTACAAGATAGACGGTGTCTCGCATCTCCTATTGGAAGGATGCTCAGTGCTGCGGCTGGACAGGACCCGAGAGGCCGGGCCTCAGAGCGACGCCACGCCGAGCGGAGCCCGTGGGTCCTGAGGGCCACAGGGGCAGCGGAGCACGGGCCGCCAAGCTCCCGTGGTGCTGCGTGGGAAAATCTGCACAACTGCAGCTACAAAGCGGGGTCGCTTCTGCTCAAAACAGCGAAAACCACATCCCTGCGGAGTCCAGCATCACCGAGTAAAAATTCTTCCTGAGTGGCAGACCACAACACGCAGGGGTTTCCTCCCACGCCGTGCCAAGTCCAAATGAGGCAGGGAGAGACTTGGAAGTCCTTCCCGCCGACGGGCCGTAAGCAGGCGATCTCATCCAAGCACCAGACCTTCTCTGGGCCAAACCCAAGACCCACCAATTACACCCTCTCAACCAAGTAAGCGACGAGGGTGAGTAGCAGAAAGCCATTTAGAACATAACAACAGTTTCCTTAAAAAAAAAAAAAATCATCCCCAAACATAACCAAAACAAGACACACATAAACATAAGCACAACAGCCCCTGGTGAGATGTTATTAAGTTTTTTTTGGGTTTTTTTAATCCTTACTCAAGGACATTTTTCCATTTATCTTTAGACAGATTAGGAGGGAGGGAGGGAGAGCGAGCGACATGTTGACTGGTTGCCTCCTATGTGACCCCAACCAGGGCTGGGGACGAACCGCAACCGAGGCACGTGCTCTTGGCCAGAATCGAACCCGGGTCTCACTGATCCACGGCCTGACTCTCTAACCGCTGAGCCAAACCAGCCAGGGCAGACATGACTAAGTTTTGATGTGAGCCAGGTTACCACGCTCCAGCCAGAGGGAGCTGGAAACGGCACCTCTAATTCCAAGAGGCAAACGTATTTGATGGGGATGGAAGGGAACATGTAATTTTGCTGAATAAAATGAAAGGTTGGCCACACTGTAGGTTTTTTTCTCAAGAAACATGACCCTGATTGGATAAATTAAGGGATGCTTGTTCTGGTCCAAAAAGACACCCACCTGCAAGTGCTGGTTACATTCAGTGTTTGTCTAAGTACTGGGGTTACAGGTAGGGAAACAGCTGCTCACACACCAGCTGCAGAGCAGTGTCGGTGAATTCCACAGCCCCATAATTATAAGGCAAGTATCTGGCAAACCTGTGTTTCATCCTATAATTCAATCTGTGCCCAATATTTTTTAGGTTCACTGCAGGTGCCCAAAGTACGTATTGGCAAAGCCATGCACAAGGCACCCTGCTTCCAATGGCGATAAACTCCGCGGAAACAGACTCACGAAACGATTCCTGGGTCCACTGTCACTCTCCCCACCAAAGTTCAAGTTCCTTCAGTGCACGAGCCTTGCCTGACTCAGGGCTGTATCCCAAGAGCTTAACACAAGGCTAGCACACAGTGGCAGTTCAATACATGTTTGCTGCATAATGAAAACTCCCCCAAAGTCCTACCACCAACTTTCTACTTGAAACTAAAGCCTGAGGCCTGACCTTACCCTCATGGCTAACCTAAGTGTTGATATGACCCAAGTTCACAGTTCCTCAAAGAGATGGGTCTACCAATTCTTTGCTCCAACCTTTGCTAAATTAGTCTCCATCAGGGGTCTCATCAGTGCCCTGGCTTCCCCCCATCCACTGAGCAAAGTTCAAGCTCCCACGGTGGACTCCAAGCCCGCCATCATTTGGTGGAGACATTCTTTCAGACTTGCCTACGTTCCCGCCCTCAGGGCAGTCGAAAACCCCTCGGTAAACCCATCTTGCCTCCACTCACCCAAGTGGTTTATTAAAATTCTCCTTCCCCCAGGTCGTGAGTTGAATAGTGTCTTGCAGAAAGGTATGTTCACCTGGAACCTCAGAATATGTCCTTATCGGGACACGGGTCTTTGCAGAGGTAATGAGTCAAGATGAGGTCATACATGCTGGATTAGGAGGAGCTCTAAATACAATGACCAGAGTTCTGTTTTCGAATACAATTTACTTTCAATATTACTGTGTATTAGTTTCAGGTGTGCAGCACAGTGGTTAGACAATCATATACTTTACAAAGTGTTCCCCCCGATATTTCCAGTACCCACCTGGCACCATCCATAGTTATTACACTATTATCGACCATATTCCCTAACTTGTACTTTACACCTCCATACAGTTTTGTGACTACCAATTTGTACTCCTTAATCCCTTCCTCCTTGTTCACCCAGCCCCAACCCCCTCCCCTCTGGCAGCCATCAGTCTGTTTCTATTTTGTTTGTTTATTTTGCTGTTTAGATTCCACATGAGTGAGATCACATGGTATTTATCTTTCTCTGACTGACTCATTTCACTTAGCGTAATACCCTCCAGGTCTACCCATGCGGTCACGAATGGCAAGATTTCATTCTTTTTTATGGCCAAGTAATATCCCATTGTGTGTATATATGTACCACTACTGTTTTCGCCACTGTCTGTTGATGGGCAGGTGGGATGCCCTCACAGCTTGTAAATAATGCCGCAGTGAACACAGGGGTGCATACAGGGTGGGGCAACGCAGGTTCACAGTTCATATAGAAAATAATACAATAATGAATAAATAACATACAAAAATAAACGGTTTTGTGTACTCACAACTGTCAACCCACATTTGCCCCACCCCGTATATTATTTCAAATGAGCATTTTGGGTTTCTTTGGCTATATACCCAGAAGTGGAATCGCTGGTCATAAGGCAGTTCCATTTTTAATTTTTTGAGGAAACTCCATACTGCTTTCCACAGTGGCTGCACCAGTCTGCATTCCCACCAACAGTGCACAAGGGTTCCCTTTTATCCATACCCTCGCCAGCACTTGTTTGTTGATTTACTGATGGTAGCTATTCTGACAGGTGTGAGGTGGTATCTCATTGTGGTTATAATGTGCATTATTTACTGATGATTAGTGACACTGGGCATCTTTTCATATGTCTACTGGCCATCTGCATGTCCTCTTTGGAGAAGTGAATGACCGGAGTTCCTGTGGGAAGAGGAAAGGGCCCAGAGAGACCCACACGGGAAGAAGGCCTGTGCAGACAGAGGCAGAGACTGGAAGGATGCAGCCACAAGGCAAGGAATGCCTGGAGCCACCAGAAGCTAGGAAGAGCAGGGAAGGATTCTTCTCTAAGCCTTCAGGGAGAGCATGGCCCTGCTGAAACCTTGATTTCAGACTTCTAGGCTCCAGAATGGCAAGAGAATACATTTTTTTTCTGCTTTAAGCCACCCAGGAAACTAATATACCTCATCTGAAGTCTTCCCTGCCTGTTGAAATGTTATCATGGCTGTTGGAAAGCCACCCCACCCACCTCCACCTTTCTGGACCCCACACAGAAGTGGATCTGCCACTGTGAATCTCCTAAGTCGCTTGTCTCTCACGATCTTACACACACGTATGTAGCACACTTCATCTCCTTGAGGAAGGCAGATGCTAGGTCTCATGTACCCCATCTTACCCAAAGAACGCAGCACAGCGTGGCATGTAACAAGCACGTAATGAAAGCCTGCCGGGTGCACGGCTGAACAGTGTGCTCCCTTCTGCCACGGCCAATGTAAATCCATGCGTATTTCTCACTCAGATTTCTCACGAGTGAAATAGATTCTCTTTTCCTTTCCTATTTAAATACACCCATTTGTCTGGGCAAAAAGCTAAGGAAACCATTCTGGCGAGCGGTAGCTCAGTCTCAGAACTAGTTCAGTGGTGGTTTTTCTTGCCTTTCATCAAAAAAGTATTTTAACTAACGAAGGCCTCCAAAAGATGTCTTACTCCAGGCCCTAGAGAGCAGAGAGGTCTATTCACCCACTGAGCGAGGAGGCGCAGGTAGAGAGAGCGCCACATCCTGTTACTTTGAGAACAGCCCCGACTCGAACCGCAAGGCAGACACTCAACCGCGCCTCGACTCGTCAAGACCAGCTCCCCACTGAGCTGCCATCTTGAGCCAGGATGGACACCAATGCCCGGCCAGGACAGATGGAGGACGCAGCCGTCCTGTAGCACCCTGCCATCTGGGGTTCAGTGGGCCTCGTTTCTGACCTCCAGCCCCCCAGATACTTCGATCCCCCAGCCGAGCGGTCAAAGCACGAGGAGGCTCAGCAGAGAGGCACCAACCACGTTCCTAAGGGTGAGAGAGTGATGCCTGGTGGTTAAAGGCGAGGGCCGTGGGCCAGACAAGCATGGGCCCAGTTCCCGTCAATCATTGGTCATGTGACCTTATGTGAGACGCTACGTCTTTCTGCACCTGGCTTCCCCTTGCTCCCGGGGATCACCACGACGCCCACCACAGAGGGTTTTGTGAGAATTCCATAACATGAATTTGGAAAGCACTTAGAGCACCTGCTACCTAAAAGCACTTGGTAACGGTAACCATAGTAACCATAGTTACTGTTATTAACGCTGCCATAACCACTCCCAGTCCTCAAATTCTCATGTTCATTCAGATTGTGCACTTCCCAACCCCAATATGGACGGTCTTTATAGGCGCAGATGCCTCTGCTGGTATAAGCTATGTGGACAAACGGTGGCAGGAGGTACAAGGACAGGTCAGGGGTCGGAGGGCTGAGGTTGGCGCGCAGCTTCACTGCTCGCCGGGTGGGTGCCTTGGGTTGACCTATTCCAGCTCTCACGGGCCCGGGGGACTCCCCACTGCGTTGATGGGGGACAACATGCACTCGGTCCTACACGGTCCCCTTCAGAGAAGCCACTGGAGAAGTTCCTTTCAGGTTTCAGATTCCTGAAAATTTCCTGAACAACATTTCAAAAGTCTAACCAAGCCTAAATCCAATGGATTGTTTCCTTCTCTCCTGCGGTGGGCGGGAGCCCCAGGGCCGGACCTGCAGCCCGCGGCGGCCACGTGCCCGCCCCTCCTGCACGCCGAGTGCCCAAACCCGGTGCATCCGCCAAACCTTCAGGGAGCTCTCCACCGCTTCCTCCTCATGCTGCCTTGCCCCGTCTCCTCGTTTGCTTTCAATCCTAGCGTTCTGCACGAGTATGTTTAAGATCCCGTAAATCCTTTGTGAAACGACCACAAACAATGAGATGGAAGTAAAGAACACGTCGTCTTTCTCAGCCTCAAGTTCCCACGTGTGCAACGGGACTAGAGGTGATAGCACCGTCCTCCACGTGCTGTTGGACAGGAAGTGATGTGTGTGCAACGCTGTCAGATCAGTTCATGACCATGAGCGTTTCAGTCCCTCTGCTCCCCCTTGAACCCTCAGGGCAGGAAAGGAAAGCCGCAGAGCTCATCAGGCATCGAGGACCCTGCGCGGCGGCAATGTGGGAGAAGAGAGGGGCAATGAGGGGCAATGTGGGAGAAGAGAGGGGCAATGAGGGGCAATGTGGGAGAAGAGAGGGGCAATGTGGGAGAAGAGAGGGGCAATGTGGGAGAAGAGAGGGGCAATGTGGGAGAAGAGGGGGCAATGTGGGAGAAGAGAGGGGCAATGTGGGAGAAGAGAGGGAATCCGCTGCAGAAGTGAGGTCTCACCATTTGTTTGCTGGGCAGTTAACACTATGAATGCCCCCTCCCCCAAGCTTCCAGGGGGCACAGAGCCACCGCGACACATGGGCCTGGGGACCAGAAGCCAAGTGACTGAGGCGGAACACCAGGTGGGACCACTCGGGCCAAGAATTGCTGCCTAAATGTTCCCACGCTGCTCCTCCCAGCTTGCAGGTGGGTGTCCTAGCCAGCGACCACCTCCTGTCTCTTTAGGGTGCCATGGGGAGGGGAGAGTCTGAGAATGCTACTGGTGAGCCTTCCTTGGGGTTTGCTGCAGACTGGTGAAATGTCACCAAAAGCACAAGCCAGAGGCAGTGGCTCTGGGGCAACGCTGGAAACATCTAGCATTTCCGAGTGAATGACAGCGCTGCAGGGCAGTGGGGACAACCGTTGCTTTGGAGGTGCATGTGGCAAAGAGGAAAAGCTTCCCAAGATTGGGGGGGGGGAGGAAGAGGAAGAAAAGAAGGGTGGGAGGGATGGAATGAAGGGCAGATGGAAAGATCAGTAGACAGAACAGCAAGAGAGATGGGCGCGGATATCCTGGTCATCTTTCTGCCCCCACCTCCGGCTTGCGTCTTTTCAGGACAACTTAGTTTCGACGTGAACACATTTGTCTTGCCAATGCAGAGCGGCCTGTGTTCCACAGTGTTTTTAATTGGCTGAGAGTAAACCCAAAGAAAAACCAAAGAGAACATAAAAGAAGGATCCCTGTTTATAAACAGGAACCGACATTCACGGGACACCCAGCAAGGCATCCCTCCGGGAGCACACCGGACACTTTACCTGTTACGTCACGGGCACAACCATCATCTTTCTGCGGATGAGAGAGAGGTTCAGCGTAGGAGGCTTTAAAACTAGAATTTAAATCCAAAGCCTATGGGTTTTCTAACATATATCAGACCACTTGGGGTCTGAGGAATTTTCTCCTTCTATCCATTTCGAGGGAAATCATCCTTTTTGTCTTTCTCAGACTTGCTTACAACGTACGGCTCTTCACACTGTAGGATGCGCCCCGGCCGCCCGTTCCCTTGTGCACTCACCCCTTCCTGAGCAAGGGACAGCCGGGGACTCGGAACACAGACCTCGCATGCGGGGAGCCCTGTGGAAGTGGGCGCCAGGCGCCATCACCTCTGCCCCCTCCGGGAGGGGGAAATCCTCTGGGGGCAGGAAGGCTGACGGTCACGACGACTGTCGCTGTGATTTCTTGCCCAGAGATAAGGTGAGGAACGACAGACCAGGACCCAGGTGCCCCGCCACCTTGACAGGGCACCCCTAGAATGCCACCCATGCCGCCCTCCCTCCGCACCCCGAGACCCCGAGTGAGGAAGGTCACCTCGGTGCAGCACGATGTGGTCGATCATGTTGCGCTTGTATTTGGTGTGATAGAGGCAGAGCGGGCAGCGCAGGTCTTTGGGGCCCTCCTCCGGAACGGCCGAGTGCCCGGCCTCCACGTGCATAGTAAAGGCGGACCTGGGGGAGAGCGGGAGATGGCGATGAGTGCGACCAGGGACCGCCCCACTCACACGCCCCCTGCCGGCAACCGCACCACAGAGCCTCCCGTGTGACACGCTTGCCGGAGGGGCCAGGACCAGACGTCATCGTGTTTGCTGACCAGAGTCCCTGGGTCACTCCCCCAGCTACTGAACGCTGTCCTGCAGTGGGCGCTCCTTTTCGGAAATTTTGCCACTTGGCTGGGTCCAGATTGAGTATAAAAGAAATGATGCCCCCAAATCCTTTTTTTTAAAGTATAGTTGGTATAACATGTATCAGACGTATTAGTTTTAGGTATACAATATAGTGATTGAACATTTTTATACCTGGCAATGGGATCACCCCGCCAATTCCAGCAATCATTGGTCACCAAACAAACTTACCGCAGTATCACTGACTGTAATTCCCCCTCGCCTTTTCACCCACCTCCTAACCCCTCTGGTTTCTGTTTCTGTGAGTCTTTATTCTCGAAAGGGAGAAATTGCCTATTAAAAATGACAACAAAGCCCTACCAGAACATATTTTTCATCATGCTTGGAAGCAGAGGGACTACTTAAAGATGGATGATTTAGCAACTGCCTCAGGACTCCTCACAGGTGGGGGCTGGGGGCAAGTCCGTCAGGAAGCCATGACCTTGACAGTCAGGTAAACTAAACTAGAGCTGTTGTGCAGCTTGAAGGCGGAAAGGCACTCTTGCCTTCCCCTCAACCTTTCCAAAACTTCACAGTTTATAAAGCCTCAGACGTCTCATAAAAGTGGATGGAACAAGAGCTGAATAGGGAGGTCCTCTTCTTATTCACCCAGGAACTTCTCTCCGGGGAAAATGGACACCTGTCAGTGGGCCCTGGTCACCTGGGCCCTCGTGGCCTTCTGTCCGTTCTAAGGTCACGTACATACTTATCCGGAAAACCACTGGACCGAGTTGAGAATCAGAGACACAACACATTGTCCATCAAATCCGAGCAACTACGAGTTGCTGGAAAAGAGACTTGCTGTCCTCCCAATTCGTGTTTCCCTCTGGCACAAAGCCTACTTGCGTCGGCCTCTCTGTGTGCAGTTGTGGCCAAGGACTGGAGCGGCCCAAGGCTCGAGTCCTGACTGCCATAGGAGCAGATGACAGTTTTACATCTGTAACGTGGCACCTCACATATGACTATTTTTGGCTTTTTATCTATGATATAATATTCACTGGTGTTATAGCTAATAAATATAGCTAATAAATAATGTGCCAGGCATTATTCTAACCACTTCAGATACATTGATTCATGTACCCCTCACAAAAGCTCTGTGAGGTGGGTACTATTATCTTTATTTTACAGATAAGGAACTGGAGACAAAGAGAGGCTTAGCGACTTGTCCAAAGTCACACAGCCAGTAAGGAGCAAAGCTGGGATTCAAACCCAGGCAGGCAGGCTCCACCTCCCACACTTGCAACCACTAACCTAAGTGGTATCTCCCAGGGTGAGATTCAATCACAGGAGCTTAGATTCTATGATGGGAAGCTCCCCATTCTTTGAGCTCACTGATGCTGTCATACCCAGAGCAAAGGTGACTTTGGATTATCTTTTTCTAGATCGAAACTCTCGCTCTCTCTATGATTGCTCACATTTAGACTTCACAGTGCTGGAGTCTCGATTCTCTGGGTTTTCTAAATAACGTGATCTTAAGAAGTAAGACGTTTCTACAAGGGTAGCAGGGAGTCACTATTGCCGAATGTTCTCCCTTGATTTTGACGTTCAAGAACATATTTTTTTCCAAAGACAAATCAAAGGAAAGGGGGTGGTGATAGTTCTCCGAAGGGAAAACACTCATCGCTTCATGACATGCACTTCATGTCGGGGAAGTCCTTTGCTGTGATCTCACACTGCTCGGACGCCTATCTGCTTTGACTTTTAAACGCGTTTATTCTGATACAGCTCTCCGTCCCTTCTGCAAACCCCATAGCGGTTTTCTGGAACTAGCCTTTTTTGGTAAAGACTGGACCCAACCCCTGCATCATCCGGTGTGCAGGGCCTCCCTTGAGCTCCAGGCAGGAGAGTGTAAATGGAGAGTGTGGTGAGGGGCGGAGCAGGTGCAGCCACCTCGTTTTCCGAGGCGATTCATGCCACTTACTTAAAGCCTGTGTAAAAAGTGCAGTCTTTGCACTTGAAGAGCTTCTTGCCGCCGTGCTTGTCCCTGTAGTGGCGCCGGATGCTCTGGATGTAGCCAGAGGAGAATTCACAGAATTCGCAGTGAAGAACAGCTTCGGTTTTCTGCTCAGCGCCGCCCGCAGCTCCAGAAAGGGGCACGGGGCTGACGCGGCTGTTGTTCCTCGCCAGGGCAGCGGACTGGTAGTGGTTCAGCTGCTGCTGCACGTCGGGAGGCTCGGAGTAGGACGAGTCTGCGGACAGACGGGGAAATGACACCGGACACAGAGGACACAGCGGGGCCCGGGGCCCGAACCCAACATCCGCCTGGAGCACACTCTCCAAGGGGCACACTCCCCGGGGCAGGCAGGGATGGGGGGGCACACTCCCCGGGGCAGGCAGGGACGGGGGGGCACACTCCCCAGGGCAGGCAGGGACGGGGGAGCACCACTTTTTTCCATCTGACTGGGGGGGGGGGCTACCATTTAAAAATAAAATTCTGAGGTTCAAGGTTTCAAAGTGAAGGAAGAAAGTAAACTGTTTTGTTTTTCTAAAGGAACTGGCGGCGTGGCCACGGCTGCCACGGAATACCAGCCACGTGGGTGAGACCAACGAACCCGCAGCATGCACGGGGCACGACAGGAGAAGGGCCCCTAAGGCGAGGATGCCACACCTCGCCCTTTGCAGCCCAGAATTATTCAAGCCAACCCCCCCCCAAAAAAAGTCTGTCACAGAAGTGCTCTGGCACATGGCACCCACAAATATAAAACTGTTTTATGTCTCCACAGTCGGGCGATTTACATTTTAAAATATAAAGACCCAATAGCGTCCCCCTGGAAGGGATGTTTAAAGCTTAGTCAGCATTAAGATGGAGATTTATTCATAAATCCCATTAAAATGAAATTCCAAACAAGTTTCCCTGAAGGGGATTTGAAAGCTGGCCACTGGGAGGGAACGGTCGGAGACGACAGGCCTGAATCTCACCCCAGGAGCTCCGACGGTTCGGGTGCAGCAACCGGACCGAAATGGGGGGAAAATCTGAGTTTCTTCTCTACATTAAAAATAATAATACATGTTTTTAAGAGAATAAAGGTCTTGACCCTTTCTCCAACACGCTCCTGGGCCTCCGCTGTCGCAGGGCACATCAAGTCCCCGACTACCCCTCAGATGAATTCCAGTGCGACTCTCCTTGCAAAGGGCTCTTTTCTTAAGCCTTTCCAAGGGGACAGACTGCACCAGCCTCCTCCCGACGTGGGGGACCCTTCACTTTCCAAAGCCCGCTGCCCCGGCCAGGACACGGAGGGATCCTGTAAGCCCGCATCTGATGAAACTGGTCCCATCCATCCCGTTGTCCTCTTCCGTTCGAGAAACCGAATCAGAGCAGCCTCCCTGAACGGGAGGGCCCCTCCTGCCTTCAGAAGACTAAAAATACCTTCCTCCTCCTTGTCCCCCTCCCCTGCTCGCCTTCCTCACGATTGAGAAAAACCCCTTTGGAAACTGTACACAAACCTGCCAGACACACACAAATAAAACAAGGCTACGGGAACAATGCGGCCGAACCTCCCCGGGTTCGCTGCCAGGTGTGACGCGAAGACAAAGGAAGGACACAACTGAATTCATTCTACCCGATTCTTTTATCTCCCGTCCCTTTCTTCCTCGACCTCAGTGATGAACCCACTCAGGATCACAATAATGCAGTTGTCAGCTCCTCATTCTTTCCTTCAATAGCTGGTCTGTTTACCACTTCGTGGATCGTTCCAGACGTCTTCTGTGTAAACCCTCAAGACCAGTTTCTGCTTCAAACACATGCAGAAGGAAGCGCAGATCACACCCGCCTGTCCGGTTCACGCAGGCCCGAGCTGGGGTCCGCGCTGTCACAGCAGCACCCCCACACGCCGGGTCCCCCTCACCCCCCCCCCGCAGTGCTCGTCCGGGTCCCCCTCAGCTCTTCAGCAGAGACACTCTGACCAGCGAGGCCAAAGCCAGGTCCTGTGCCCGTGAGCTGTCCACTGTCCACAGATCTACCCAGTAGATCCCTCCAAGGGAAGGAGTCGCCCTTGACTTAACCCACGACTCTTGTCTCTAGGGTCAATTGCATCTCATCCCACTCACCTGAAAACAAAAAAGAATGCTACACTTTGACTCCAGTACTTACATGTGGTGTGAGACCTGAAGATGTGAAAATGCACAGAGCGGTGGGGGAAGCACTCGGAGAGAGGGGCTCCTCCCCCCTGACACAGCAAGAGAGCAGGGCAGACGCGTGCGTCCGCGGACAGACGCCGTTTCTCCCCGGTTACACCCCAGGGCAGGCTGGTTCACAAAACAAGCAAACCCACCAGTGCACGACCCACGTGTAGTAATGCCCGGGTGATGGCCTTGGGGTCTTCCTAGCGCTTCCTTTCCCCTGGCGCCCAGACACACACACACACACACTCTCGCTCACGTACAACCAGTCGCTAAGAAGCCCACTCGCTAAGCGACAGGAAATTCTCGTGTGCTCATCAAGCACAGGACGAAGAGCAGGAACAGGGTGGTTCTGTGCCCAGGTGAGAAGACAAGCAGGTCGACAGTAGGGAAGGGCGTCACCGAAGGTAAAAACCATCATTAAACCTATTTTATTTCATTCTGAGCTGAAGGAAAGGGTCACAGTCTGTGCTTAGAGCCAGGACTCCGTGGAGCCTGGAGTCCGGGGTCAGGAGGAAACACAGCAGGGGATGCCCAGGAGTGCGAAACCTGTGGAAACTGTCCCCACCTGCAGGTCACACAGGTGACGTCCTTATCACCTGTACGGCAGGTCCCATCCACAATGGGACCAGCAGCGAAGGCGATGGGTGGCCTAGACATTCCCAACCCAACTCTGAGACGTGTAGTCTCTAGGAGACGTTCACTCTCTGACTTGTGACTTTATTTATTTCAGTTGTACGAATTATAATGTGTAATTATAGTTCTAAAATAAATTTAATTCAGTGACAGGTAGCTACCTATTTTGAAATGGTCTATAATCAGGAACTAATTCTATTGGGTGAAATCAGGATCAAACCAGAATAGTCAGCAGGGACGGTCCGGTGCCCGTGGCGTGGCGTGGCGTGGCCGTGGCAGTTACGGAACAGCCAGCAGTGACTCCCCACAGCTGCGGTGGGCAGTGCTGGTTCTCATCCCAGTTCCACCGCTGAGGCAGCCTGGGCTGAGAATCACTGGTCACACAGCCGCTGAGAGGCCGAGGTAGAATTTGAACACAGACCTGCCTGACTCTAAGGTCCGAGTCCTGTCTATCAGGCATCTGTACCCAGTGGTGACCCCTGGGGCCCCATGATGCAAGTCAGAAGAAGGAGAAAGCGCATCTGAGAGCTCCACCGCCAGTAAGCACACAGCAGAGAGGAGGGAGAGAAGTTGGTAGAAAGGCTGAAAGAGTTGAGAAAGCAACATTACAATAGGCAGAAAGTACAGAACAGATGAAAAAGTATCATTAAACTGAATACGAAAGAAAACACTAAAAAAAAGCATTTCACGGCACATGGGAAAAATACAGTAAGATTCGTGGAAAAGAAAAATGTTCAAATTTTCAAAATGCTTCATATGTGTAAAAGGTGGTGGTCGGGGGACCACACGGGAGACGTTTCTTTAAGCATGGGGCACAGGTAAGCGCTGGATGAGGACCCAGAACTGGAAGTCCGCCTGCCTGATGGGCACGCTGTAGTGAGCTCCTTGGTACATGCCCTAGAGAAACAATGCTCTACGACTCCTCAGGTGGGGCCTGGCTGGGAAAAGGAAGCTGTGCAAATGCACATGGGAGCCGGGTGCCTGCAGGTGGCTCCTGGGCAGCCCGGGATGTCAAACCAGGGGAAGGGCCGAGATCGAGACGGGCCCGCCTATCCCTCTCACTACGTCATGTTCCCGGAGAAATGGGAAATTTCTTGCTCTAATCCCAGCTCCCCAGAATACCAGCCAAACCCAGTTTGAAGGTTTTTTCCCCTTTCTTTTTTTCTCCAGAAATTAGCCAGCACAAAACAGTCACAGGGAATGTGATTTTATAAAGGCCAGTGACACACAGTGAACCCTAGTAGGCGAGGGAGCACGACAAAATGAAGCTTTCTTCAATATTCCGTGTCTGCAAACAGAGTCAACGCCCCCTTGGCGCCAGGCCAGGCGCTGGTTCTAGGTCACCGTCGTCGGGGCGCCGTGAGGGGCGCCTTCTAGGAACTCAGATCTGCCTGGGAGGGCAGAGCAGCCGGCGGTTATGAAAACACAGGCCGACTCCACATCCAGCAAACTTAGTCCAGCGACTGGAGCATGAGAGGCACTGAGAACGAATGAAGGGTGACAGGAGAGAGTCTCACTATTGCAAGACTAAGGAAGACACAAGGAAGAGTAGGAATCCACCAGGCAGGAAACTGTGGGAGCGGCACAGACGGCCCCTTCTGCGCCGAGGGATTCAAAAAGGAAGCCACACAGGAGGATCGATTCTCCATTCTCTGCAGCGGCGTGGAGGGTGTGAGGGAAGGCGGAAAGTAGCAGTGTCCTGGGGCCAGCAACCACATTTAATCATATCTGAGCTAGATTTCTGCGCAGACTTGAGAGAGAGTCTCTTCGGCCAGCAGGGACCAAGCACCAGCCCACCAGCCGAAAAAGAAAAGACACAGGATTTGAGGCAAGCACATTTTAGAAGTGGCCAGGGGGCAAAGGACTCAAATTACACCCATTTACTCAGCAACTATTTACTGAGCATCTAAGTCAGTGGGAGAGAAGACCCTGTTCTGAGACTGTTGAACTTGGTCGCTGACTTTAAATAACTCCTAACTCCCTGTCTCAGACAGATGTGCAAGTAACTGATTGTGACACCATGCAAAAAATAAAGAAAGAAAAAAAGTCTTAATAGAGACATCTATAAAGAGCTAGAGGAGCCCTGGCCGGTTTGGCTCAGCGGTTAGAGCGTCAGCTGGCGGACCAGAGAACCTGGGTTCAGTTCCCGCTAAGAGCACGTACTTTGGGTGGCAACCAGTCGATGTTTCTCTCTCTCTCTCCTTCCTGCTCTATCTGAAGATGAATGCAAAAATGTCCTCAGGTGAGGATTAAAAAAAAAGAGCTAGGGGAGGAGAAAGAACAAGAAGTGGCACCTGGGACCCGCTGGAAGGTGGGCATGAGGGAGATGGAGGGACGAGGTCAAGAGAACCTTGAGTGTCCACGGATAAATTAACTAGCGTTACTCAGTGTTAACGACTAAATCAACACTAGACATGAAGAGACCTAAAAGTTCAGTCCGCCATACCTCCACCGTACGTCATAAATAATAGAAATTAAAACAACTACATTCTTATCACAGTGACAAACAAGCAACTTGATTCCTGTACAGGAAAGAAACGCAGATCTGGGGATGAGTGGAGCAAACACTTACATCTGAGGATGCAGTGGGCGCAGAGGGAGACTCTGCAACCTTCATGGGAATTCGAAACAACGCCCAGATGGTCATTTTCTTCAGAAGGGCAGGCGTTGCGGCCACTGAAGGGTGCTGGTCTAAGGAAGCAGAAGAGTCTCACCTGTGGGTACTTTAGCCGCAAATCCTGCACACAGCCAAAGTTGGGGCAGTGGGAGTAAGACCCAAATACGCTGGAGAGACAGCCCACTACTTCTAGTCGAAAAATTACAGAACACCCGAGGCCAGCGCACGGACCACGACAGCAGAGCAGTTGGAGAGGAACTGCAGTTATCAGCCAGGAGGATTCTGGAACGCCATGTACCTTCTATCCTACAACTGCTAACGAACTTAGGCCGAGGACAGAAGTGTCTAAGTGTTTTCACGCACGTGACAGCGCCCCAGGATCTGCAGACACGACAGACCCCTGCTGCCGTGGGGACCCAGGAGCTGCGAGGTGATCTGCGCCTGCCGCTGAGCGGACACCCTGGAGCTTCGCGTCTGCCGGGCTCCTCCAGCTCCTCCAGCTCCACGTGCTAAAAATCGACACCGTCCTCGCCCACACATCACCCTTTGCGCTGAGTGTCGGCCGACGGCTCATCACTTCGTTGAGGCGCAAGCTGTGAGATTCTTCCTTCCGATCGGCGCACGTCCCGGTAGCGCACACTGACCCAGGGACCTTGTTCTAGAGGCATGTGTCACCCCCCGTCTGCAGTCATTTCCTCTCCAGCCCCCGGCCTTCCCCTCCCACTGTTCATCCAGGTCCTCACATCCCAGACGGGCAACTCTGACAGCCACCTACCTGGTCCTCCTTCCTCTGAGATCTGTTCTAGTTGGGCCCGCGCATGCACCAGAGGCACCGTAACGCGTCTCCCTTCCACGATTACGATACGATTATGCCCCAGCGCTCAAGGATTAACGTCTCTTTTCTCGGTCTCAGTCTGTACAGCTCATCAGTCTGGTCCTAGGCCACCTTTCCAGCCTCACACTCTGGCTGGGTCCCAGGTCCTTGCACATTCCTACACATGTCATCACGGGGAGTCCTTGATCAGGGCCTCCTGGTGCTCTTCCTCTTCTTTTTGTCTGGCAAAGTCCTACCCACTTTCAAAACTCAGCTGAAATGTCACTTATTCTGTGAAGATTTGTTCCAACAATCCAGACAGAACTCTGCTCTGTGCTTGGCCAACACACACGACTCGTGATTCTCGCGCCGATCTCATGGAAACTCACGTTACACTGACATGTTCTCTGAAGCGGCCCCCACCACCACGGCCAGACCTAAGCCTTCACCTTCAAACGTCCTGCCGAAGAAGACTATGGTGACGGTGTCGCGCTGGCGTGGGGGTCGCTCTGGGGCAGGTCCGTCCGTTTCTGCTTCCAGCAGTTAATGCTATCAAGAACCAGTTTTACTTGCTCCCAAACCTCTCTGTACCAGTTATATTTGTCCCTGAGCGTCTTCAATTTAATTAATATTATCTACAATGATGAAATGTAGGTATAAAAAGGGTCATTTCTATGGAAAGCTACGTTGAATCCTTTGAAAAGTCAAGTTGCTAAAAAAAAAATTACCGTCAAACGACGTGTTGGCAAGACCAACTATGAGACGGGGAGAACACAGAAGTCCAGGACTCCGCTCCAACACTGTTCCACAAATGTCTAAATCATCATTCCACTAAAAACAAACAAACAAACAAACGGAAACTGGGAGCAGCGCAGGCGACTGTGGTTTACGCAAGACAGAAGAAAGGAGTCCAGCCCGAGGGCCCGGACGCCAGCACAGACTCACCCACGCCACAGCATCGGTGCGGACACAGCCCGTTCTGGATTCCCTGCACTGAGCGACTTGCAAACACAACCGAGAAACTCCAGGGCTCTTCAAATAAGAGTTTCTCCATACCTATCTGTATGTTTGCCCCTCCATTTTACATTCATTCAGAAAACCTGTACTGCAAGCCTTCTGCATGCCTGGCACTGCTAAGTGCTTTGGCCACCTCAGTGAGAAAACCGGCAAGGGCCCTGGTGCAGCTTCCATTGGAGACAGAGGAACAGTCCGTGCCGCGCACAGGCAGGGGCCCCCGTTCCTTCACAGAGGTTCTGCAGAGTGTGTTTGCCGACTGAATCTGTGGACAACTTTCTTCCCTCCAGCCCCATCTGTCTGTCTGTCTGTCTATCTGTTCTAGGTTATGAAAACAGTATGTAGCCTACAGCTGTCAAGATGATTCACAGACTCAAGTAGTTTACTTATTTACAGAGATTCCTTAGGTTCTGTCTGAATTCCTTTCAAACTTGACTGAACTGCCTTTCTTTCTGAAGATACCTTTGCTCCCTTTGTGCTGTTAACACAGAGCAGAATTTGGCAACCACCAGCTACAAATCACCAATGCAACTTTCCAAGTATTTCCTTCAAAGAGTCTCAAAATGTTCTCTATCTATGGGATGGTCCCAAAGAAAATTTATATTAGAAGCGGAACACAAGCCATTCCAGCTCCTTCTGGAGAGCGTCTGAAGGGAACATAAATCTCCAGAGGCGGCCACGTTGTTTTATTTCCTCCTTCTGCTCATGCCTTGAAATTCTCCAGGCCAACAGCTCCACACCTCCTTGTCTTCTATCGCCAGCGGAGTTCTCTGGCCTGAATGCACAAGATCATGATACAATGGCCAGGGGGACAATGGACACTGCGTGACTATATATAGGAACTCTGGGCTTCGTTGTCATGGAATCAAATGGGAAAACAAACGCTGAATCCTGAAAATAAGGCTGAGGCCAAACTTGAAGGAAACACACACTAAAAACTTCCTGTCATTCTGATGAGTAAAAAAAAACAAAACAAAACCCTGAAATATGATCAAGGAATAGATGAGCAAAATAAAATGTATAGTTTGAAAATGACAAAAACACAGGAAAAAAAAAATTTTAATGGCCAAGCTTCTCTTTTTGAGATTAGTGTCCCATCATATTTTAAGTTCATTGAAAGGTCTCTCGAAGGCCTGTTTTCTGAAGCTTCATTCTCTCTGTATTTTGGGGAAATCCAGGCAAGTCTGACAAAGAGGATTCCTGGACCTGCAATTCATTAGATCCTGTATTTGGGGACAAGCCCATTTGTCTCTATTTTTTTTTTTTTTACTCCACTTGTCTCTATTTTTCCCCAATAGCATCACCATCCACCAGTCAACGAAATGAGAACAAATCCTTGCCTTATTTCTCTTGTTTTACACGGCTGATGGGTAAAAAGCACTGTCAGTTCAACCTCCTGTGAAGCTCTCAGTCTAATCCACACGGTTCCGCTGCTACTGCCTTTGCTCAGGCCCCGGGGCTGCCTGCGTGAACTTCCCCGTACAATGGTCCTCACTGGCTTTCTGTTTCCAAGTGTCTTCTCCCTGAAGACTCCTTTCTTTTCTAAAAGCAAATATGAGTGTGGTATTCATTCACTCTCACAGAGCCTTTGCACTGAACCCGGGTGCCCCGCTCTCCATCGTCCCAGACCCAAGCCCTCTCCACACCCACACTGTGCTGTGCTGACTGCCGGCCACGTGGAAAGTGATTAACAGTCACCCTGGGTGCTTCTTTTCACGGCATCTTGGCACATTCTTGCAATATGTTTCTTCTACTTTCCAGCCTGGCAAACTCTTACCATCTTCCAAACTGGTCAGGTCAAATTTACCACCACCACGAAGATCTTCCTTGACCTTTCTAGGTGTGTCTTCAGTTCTCACTCTGAGCTCTCCCCAGTTCTCATCATGATGCTTTGCGGCTCATTTATTTTACCTCCACCAGACTACGATCTCTCTGCAGGCAGGCTAGCCATCTACCCATCCATCCATATGTAACTTTTTAGAAGTTCATGTCCCCCAGAACTTAGCGCAGGGGCTAGCACAAAACACACGCTCAACGAACACATTCCACAGATCCAAAAAGAGCCCAAACTGGAAAAAGTAGTCTCTGAAAAACCCAGATTTAAAAGAAAAATCCAACTAACCAATTGTCCCTCTCTCCTCGGACAGTGAGGTTAACAGAGCCTTTGCACTGAAACACTGACCCACTTTTTAAATGACCGGGAGAATGCCTTCTAGAACATTTGAGAATCTGAATGGAACAAAATTCATAATCCCTGGCCATCTAAAGTAGCCTAAAGCATAATTCTGGTTTTGACCCTGAATCAGTGATACGTATAAACTCTGAAACAGATAATATTAGACATCTGGGAGCCACATTAGGTATTTCTATATGCAACCGTCTCCCTCCTTTTCTGTACCCACTGGTAGGCACCGATGCCGATGGAATGCTATGTGTATGTAACAGGTGCCATGTATGTAAATGCACCATGACTTCCTAGAGTCAACTCCTAAGGCCAGGAGTACAGAGCCCTGCACGATCCACGGAAGGTCCTCGTGGATTCCTTTTAGGTATTTAGCACTACGGTTTCACTGTGTAAAATGTTTTACCCATTTCCCTCCATCAGGAATGCTCTCACCCCAGGTACGTAGTGTCCGGACCATCCATTCTGCAGAAAGCCGTGTGGCGGCTCAGAAAAGCAGAGATGGCTTCACGTCACCCAGCCAGTCAATGGAGAAATAGGAGCATGACCCGGGCACCTGCCCCAGTTTCGAAAACACGTTCTTTTTCTGCCATAGTCATTAGCAAACCTTGCAGGTATTCCTTTTGCACGAAACAGTATTTGGACCTCAAAGTGCGTGTTCTGAAAAATCCTCCTTGAAACAGGCTGGAGATTTGTAGGGAAACAAAGGAATGTGTGCTGAAGGAGCCTTTCACGAACGTTTTTCGGAGGAAGCTCTGGGTGGCACCAGCCATTGTTAATTGAGACGCTCCTACAATGCCGAATGCTTAATTCACCTGTGACGCTTTTGAATGGTGCGATGAGGAAGTACGGTCTCCTGCTGTTCGTTTAGATCGTATAGATGTCTTTACCACACTGAAAACCCAGTGAAGAACGTCGAGTACAAAAGCCCCTTTATATCAGTGCCTTGGCCTCAACCACAGAGCGCCTGCTAGCAACTTCAGGTGGTATTTGGAGCTGAGAGGTCGTGGGCAAGGCCACACTGCTTCCTCCTCAAGGTCTGACTGGAGGAGAGATGCCGACAGACTTCAAGGAGTCGGTCACCATGTAGAGCTCCCTATGAACGGTGCAGTGAGGGCCCAGACAGGGAGCCACTGAAGGGATTTCTTAAAAGACTAGATAAGTGGGAGGAAAGAACATGTATGAATATAAGCATGTGTATTCAGATACATGGAGAGCTCTAAGTGATGACAAGGAAAGAGGGCCGGAAGGTGATGGTCAGTCAAACAGGAAGAAACAACCACACTTCACAGCAGTTATTCTAAAACTGTCCCCCAGCAGCGGGAGTCTCCGAACCAACAACCCCACTTAGCTTCATACCCTTTTTTCTTTTCACCCATTCCCATGCAGTGTAAGAACATCCTGGCTCTGGGTTAAGCTATGTTTTGAATCACCACTAAAGCACTAGGCCAGCGATTTTCAGCCTCTTTCATCTCATGGCACACGTAAACTAATCACTAAAATTCTGCGGCACACCAAGAAGTAGAATTTTGCCCATCTGACAAAAAAAAAAATAATAATAAGTACACTTTTGATTCATTCACGCTGGATGGCTATTGTTGTGTTGGCTGTTGTCATTTTTTTGTTTGATAGTCTAACAGAAAAGAAGTCAGTGCCCCTGACTAAACAATCAGGTACTGCATGTTTTAAAAATTCTTGCAGCACACTGGTTGCAAATCGCTGCACTAGGTTCTTCCTCCAGGGCAGCTCTCACTCCAGACTCACACACAGGAATACTGCTCAGTGATGCTGGGCTCAGGCATTGGGTGTAAGGCTCCACGAAGCCCGACGGATCCGGAAGTGAGATCCAGGTTCACCTTCTGCTGTCCTAGCCTGGTCTATGTCCAGCAACTGACAGGTGCTTTTCACAAGGTCACTCGCTGCTTTTCACCGGGACCTTATGAAACGGGAAGGATGACTTCCCACCGTACAGATGGGGAAACAGGCGATTTCCCAGCTATCGGAGCATCTGATGAGCCTCCTCCTAACCCTGTGGAGACTCAGTTCAGCAGACCTCTGGTTCCTCATCTGCAGAATGGAGATGATAACACTGGCAGCTTCACAGGCGCTGTGGAAAGTACAGGAAACCAGGGTGTGAAGTGCAGTGCCTGGCACACAGGCGGGGGCTTTAAGGGCCTCCATTCCACAGCTGTTAATGCCCACATCATATAATTTTGCACTGAATGATAAATTGCCTTGGAGTGTTTATGCTTCCTATAGATGAAAAGATTTGGTGCCCTTCGCTGGACAGCAGGATGGAGAGGCACGGACAGCTCTTACCCTGCTCTAAACAGATGTAATGAACGTTCCTCCCAGCTCCAGGCATGCGGCAGGTGCTCGGCAGCTAGCTTTTGACTGATTGATTCTGGGCACAGCCAACTGCGCTGCTACTTCTGGTGACAACTCGCCAGCTTATTCTGTAAGGAGATGGTGGCAAAGGGGAGGGGATTGACTGCGGGACCTGGATTCAGCTCAAAGGCAGGCTCGACCTGAGTAACACCACGGATTCAATGATTCACCCCCATTTTGCTGGGTAACAAATGCACACAATGGTCACAAGTCAGCGTGCTATAAAAGGACTGGTCAGAGCAAATCTAATTGCCAAACTTTACAGGCTTTCTTGGTAACCATGCGGAGGTCTACGGTATTTCCCTTTAAATGATTTCAAGATCACCTCCAGCTTTTGAGCAAGGTCCTTGGGTATCCAATTAGTAGGTTTGTCAATCATCCTCATCATCAATGACCCTCTCCCCACCCTGCCTGACACTGCAGCCCTGTCCTTTCCTCCCCTTCCCCCTGCCCTCTTTCTCTGGATAGCATGTCTTGCCACCTGATCTAATAAGTATTGGTCGGTTGTCTGGTTCTCCCCCACTATCTAGGAGGGATTTTGTCTCAAACCTCTCAGCTTGCATGAATGTTTGGATTTTAGTTCGTGACTAATGAGGGCATTTAAACTCAGCTGAGCACGAGGCATTTTCACAATGCTCAGTTATGAGAAACCTCGGGGTCATGCCTCAGACCTGCCACTGTACATGTCTCGGCCTTTTGAGAGTTGTGGCCAGTGTGTGGCACCATAGACACCAACACTGAAGACTGGAATCATTCATTCCAACAGCTCGTTTGACTGCCTGTGGCGTGCAGAGTAACCCAAAAGTTACATGATGGCCTGTGCCTTCAAGACGGACGGTCTTGGGGGAGATGGAAAGACAGTTATCAGTGCTGTGATCCTAAGGAGAGCCCAAAGACAGGAGCAAAAAGGAGGCCCCTCAGCCAGACGGGAAGGTCAGGAAGGCTTCTGGAGCAGACAAGAATCAAGTTGTCAAGGACAAGTAGGAACTGGTCAAGTGAATGGAGTAAGGAGGAAGGCGAAAACGAGTGGAGAAGGGTGGTCCAGGGAGAAGGAACAGCAAGGCCTGTGGTGTGAGCCAGCAGGACCCTGTAGAGACAGGACATCCGCATGGCTGCAGCTGGGTACACAAGAGGGAAGGGAAGGAGTGATCCCAGAGAGAAATGTGGGCCCAAATACCCGCTTTTCGTGCTGAGTTTGGAATTTATTGTGATGGCAAAGTAGACAGCCACTGGAGTGAGGCAGAGGCCTCACATTTTTACCTTTTCTGTGTCTACATATCGCACCCATCGCCTTGACCAGCTCTCTCTCAGAGGGGGGAGGCAGCTTGGTATAAACGAATTTCCACCGTGAAAAAACCAGCCAGCAGCACATCCCCCATAGATGACGGAATGCCAGCGCCTCTGACTCCTTACTTCGTTTTGTGAAGTAGAAAACACGCATGTGCTATCCTTCCTCCTCTGGATTTTACTAGCAGGTTGAAACGGTCCATCTGAAATTCAGTTCTTACGGTTTCTACTGAACACACTACACTTACATCTGGAATAGATGATGGCCCTACCTAGAGGAAGGCAAGTTGGAAACTCAGTAGACTACCTTGTCTGCTCCCTACCAACCCTTCACACACCAAAAAAATATATACATACATATATATGGACACACAGGACACCCAGTGGTATGTCCATGTGCTGGCAAACACCAAAAACACGCAGGCGTCAGCCAAGATCCGAATGTTTCTTGATCTGTATTTTACTCCTTAGCTTTCACATCTGTGTTCCAACCCAAGGACACTGAACACATATTTCTTGGGCTCATTTAGACTCAATTCAATGGTCAAATTTTTATTTTGTAAAGCAATTCAATATCCCTCTGGATTCATTAGCTTTTTCCGAACGGTTTGTTTAATCGTCAGCAATGTTTTATCCGCAGTGTGTTAGGTAGCTGACAGATACAAAGATCACCCGATCTTTATTTCCAGAGCTCTCAGGACGTCAGGGAAGAGGGCGACAACACACACTAAAATGAGTGCTCCAAGGAAAGAGCACATGCCCACGGGCATCGCGATCTGTTGTTCGCAGAGTGGCCAGAAGACAACGGGTCTCTGGAGCCAGAACAAAAAAATTCAGATCTTGATTTACTGTTTTAAATGGTCGTAATGACTATGTACAGGACACGACTAGCTTTCATTTCACGTTTACAGGAACATCTACTCTAGGAAGTGGCCCTGTGCCAGATGTTTAGAGCAGGGCGAAAACCCTAAACCTAATGAGCTTCCTTTCTGATAATCATATGGGGTTGGCAGAATGGACCGCAGGCCCCCGGGAGAGGCAGGGCACAGGGGGATTTCACAGGGAGAGCCGACTCCATCGGGGACGAAACATCACAGGACTGAAGGAAGCTGCACAGGGCGCTGCGGGCACGGGCAAAGGGAGGAAAGGGGGGCGCTGGGGGTTGGGCATGGGGAATGCTGAGCGGGAATCTTGTCAACAGGCTGTTACAGGTTCTTGAATAGGAGAACGCTATGACTCTTAGCCTCCTTAGAGATGGAAGGGAGGCGTCTGCAGGTAGGGTGGATATGGTCATGGCTCAGGTAAGAGATGGGGATGGGAAGGAGGGGGCAATTTTGAGAGGAAGTGAGGAGATGGGAACACAGGGCTGAGCAGACAACTGACTGGCTGATGGAAGGCGGGTCCAAGGAGACCTGAAGCCTCCGAGGATTCCCGCTGGGCACCATGAGCCCAGCACAGGAGGTTTGGGAGGACGTCAACTGAGTTCCATTTTAACTTTTTTTTTTTAATCCTTCCCCGAGTATATTTTCCATTTATCTTCAGACAGAGTGGAAGGGAAAGACAGAGAGAGAGAGAGAGAGAGAGAGAGAGAGAGAGAAACATCGATGTGAGAGAGACACATCGACTGGTTGCCTCCTGCATGACCCCGACCAAGGACGGGGACCAAACCACAACCAAGGTACGTGCCCTTGACCGGAATCGAACCCATGACTCTCTGGTCCGCGGGCCAGCGCTCTAACCACTGAGCCACACCGGCCAGGGCAACGAGTTCCATTTAGAACACGTGAGGTCAAGGCTGAAGGAGCCCTCCAGTGGAGAAGGTGAGGAGCAGATGGAACAAAGGGTCTGGGCCACAGCTCGGAGGGGAGGGAGGAGGTCAAGGTGCTGGCATCCCCGGGAGAGGCGGATTCCCTGTGGGTGTGAAGGGGAGAGCAGAGGGGAGGACGAGGCCCTGCCACAGCCTGTGTGACGGCAGCTGCAGGACGAGCACGGGAAACGGGTCAGGGGAGAGCCCGAAACACACAGCAGGCCCCAAACCAAGGGAGAATTTCCCTGGGAGGAAGGTCAGCAGTTTTAAATGCCACGGACAAAAATAAAAAGGTGAGGCAGGAGCAAAGGCCACGGACTTGTTTGTCTGAGGTCGCTGTCAAGCCTTGTGAAAGCCATTTCATTAAGTGGCGGGGCCAGCGTCACGGCAAGGAATTCCAGAGCACAGGGCACAAGGGAGGACTCCTTCCCAGGGAAACGCCCTGGAGCCCGCGACAGGAGGCTACTTCACCCGAGTGGTTTCTGCACAGTGCTGCCGGCAGAAACAGATTCCGGCAGTCTGAGGAAAGCATGAATGGCGAGGAAATACAAGTTGGGATACTGGTCCCTAGGCTAAGACCACAACTGTAGAACTAAAACCACAGAAGGTCCTATCCAAGAATAGCTCTAATATTTAAAACACAGAATGCTTTCCTGGGGCTCAGATAGCTTCATGTTTTTAGACTTTCTGAGGGAAAAATAACACCTCTAAGAACTGATATTTAGGGAAACAGTATGACGTAGCCAGATCTTTGGAGCCAGGCCCTGTGACCTTAACCGCAACTCTGCCAGGTGGTGACTGAGACCTTTCCAAAGCCCATGTTCCCCTTGCTCCTTGCAGAACATTTGGTCCTGTTCCAAACATCCACTGAGACACTTGGTCCAAGCCAAAAGGTCCTTGATATTTGGTCCATGTCAAAATGTTCTTGACACGTAAACCCTGGTCTTCTGCAAGATTCAAACCCTGACCCATCTACCCAACCCCATGGGCCACGGCCAGCCAGGCTGCCACGGCAGGAAGGGTTCTTGGTGGTACGGCCACAACACGATGACAGCACCGAGAAAACATAATAGTGTTCTGCCCTGGATGGTTTGGCTCACAGATCAGTTAAGAGTGTCAGCCTGTGGACCAAAGGGTCTCGAATTCGATTCCTGGCAAGGGCACATGCCTGGGTTGCAGGTTTGATCCCTGGCCCCGGCCGGGGTCATGCAGGAGGCAACCAATCAATGTGTGTCTCTCACATGGATATTTTTTTCTCCCTCCCTGCCTTCCACTCTATCTAACAATTAATGGAAAAATATCCTCAGGTAAGGATTAACAACGACAAATCATAATAGCACTTTTAAATGTATTAACCTTATAAATGAAAACTAGAAGTGAACGTTCTGGGCTTCTGAACCCAGAGATGTTTGCTGAGCATGGGCATCTTGGACAGGACCAGGTTTCAGAGAACTTTTGGCGGGGACCAAACGTATCAGGGAACACTTTGGATAGAACCAAATGTCCACAATCATTCCCTATGTCTAAAATGGTTATAAAAGATCCCCTCTCATGGGATTTTTTTTTTTAATCATCGAAGATTTTTATTTAACTCATTAATTAATAAGGGAGCCGGTAAGATGTCACAACCGGTCAAGAGAGATTTAAAAGAAACACGTTTATATGAGGTAAAGGAAGGCTTACATGAGTTTATGTACAAAGAGACGCAAAAACTTCATCCACAGGCAACCATCAACTGCACTCTACCAGACACACCGATGTATAACATGGAAAGAATCATTTGCGTTAATATTAGTTTTATACAACTTAGAGGGTTCCCAGATAGCTCAAAGAGAACGAAAGTGAAAGACAATCTCGATGGGTGAGCTAGTCAAGATACCCACAGATAAAGACACGTATGTCCATTTAAAAGTTTAGTTCTTTTTACAGTGTTTGCTAACAGAACTGTTAAAAATAAGACAACAGGCTGAAAAATGGAGCCACTTATGCTAAGCCACATGACCCAACTGAGAATTTCATGAGTTTCCGCTCTCCCAGAAGTGGAATCTTCAACCAGTCCCTCAGGAATGTCCCAATCAGCACTAGTCGGAGATTGCCCGAGAGACCCCTGCCATCCCAATGGAAGTAACTCTGCAATGATCAACCCACTTTTTTGCCTAGTGAACGTCCTTGTCCCCCCTCCTTCCCGCGGCAAGTCTTCATTTTGAACAGCTCCTCCGAGCTCCTTTCTCTCTGCTGGACTGAACGGGGCCCCCTTCATCAGTCAGTGAATAAAGCCAGTAGGATCTTTAAAACGTACTCGGTTGACTTTTGTTTTTTAACAGAGTGAAGAAGTAGGTTAAGCCAACAAGGAATTCATGATTAGATCAATGCTGAGTCCTTTCTGTGTGTGTACGGGACAGACGGGGATGGGAAAGTGGAGAGCGTCACACCTCTGAACAAGGCATTTAAATGTTGGTCACGGGGCTCTGCAAAGTGGAGAAAATTCTGCCTTCTCTTTCTCCTACCTTCAATCATTTCCCCTCACTCTAAGAATGCTCTGGTCCACCGATTCAGAGCTCCTCAATGCCCTTACTGAAGGGAGGCTGTCTGTGGCAATCAAACAAGAACAGTAAGCAGCCTGCAGGGGTCCTGGCGTTTCCGAAGGGGGTGTTGAAGCTCCTCTTAAAGGCTCTCTGTGAATGGCCCTGTGGTTGTTTGTGAGGCATTTCAATGCCATGGGAGGCCACAACAGGCCAGGAGCACACGTCCCCAAGACAGAGTGCTGTGTGAATGGGGACAGGAGAGAGGGGCAGGGAGGGAACTGGTCGGCCCTTAGTTTCCGGTGAGAAAAGAAATCCCCCCCACCACCACCATCATCACCGGCAGCTGCAACAGTAGCAAATTCACAGACAGAAAACCTCTGCAATGCTTGATGCAGTTATAAAGTCAGTGGGATGGTTCTGAATACATCTGCTTACTTCAGACAACATTAGATGGGAGTGAAAGGAATCGGCCCAACGTTTTAAATGTACTGAGCTGGACCATTTCCAGTCATCTTCAAACAAGTTTTCGAAGTTCTAATGAAGTAAACAAAATGACCGTACACTTTATAAAAAGGTGAATCTCTGCAGCATATTTTGAATCCGTTATAAAAACACACTTTCGCTGTTTACAATGATTCTATTCATTTGCTGCTATTGTATGATGTCTTATAATACATGTGGTCAATCAGTAGCTCTGGTCTAAAGCCCAGTGTTTGGTCAGGAATGTAATCTCTTAAATGACAACATAGCTCCAAGGGGAAAATAGGGACATGCTTTACATTAATGCATTTACTACAAGATGTCCCAGAATACCCTGTGTGAAAGTGGAGTGTTCATACAAAAAAAAGAGATCCCTGATCTTAGATTGAGAAAAGTGACTTCTGAGGTTGAAAAGTGACTTTTCAAGATTATAAAATACTCATCCGGTTATTCTGCCAGCACTGAGTTTCATACAGGTTGTTGACTGGCTCCAAGGGATGGTCGTATTAAATGAAATGAGACCATGTTTGTAATTCAGTCAGAAGCAATAACTGATCATTTAAAATGCATTTAAATGAATGCCAATAACACCACCACTAATGATGCCTGACACCAGGACTTATCAATGGTTACACCCATTAGGACATCAAGTGCTAAGGAGTTTCTTAGGGGAGTGGTTTCAAATGAGCCCCAAAGATCAAAGCCATTTGGATGACCAGGGCTTCAGATCAAGCATCCCTTTCCAAACACTGAATTATTTTAGACTCCTAAGAAACAGCTCACGGTGTAAAGAGATTTCATTCAGCTTCCAACACGAGATTGAAATTTTCTTTCTTCATTAAAAAAAAAAAAATCCTCATCAACCTCTGGTTGATGACAAATCATACACTAACAAGAAATTTACTTCTACTATACTACTTTAATAATATATTTCTGCAGTAATTTAGAATATGAAAGCATTTCCATATGTCATTTCCTTTGATCCTGGAAGTAACCCCATAAAGTAGGCGTCCTTATTTTACACATTAGAAATCGAGGCTCGGAGAAGGTGAATGATTCATCTCGGCACACGCACGTGCAATCCAGCCGCCGTCAGGACCCGCCTACGGCTGCACAGGCCGGCGGTTCGTGGCCTGCAATGCTGGTGGCATTTCCTGGACTTGGGCCTGCGGCTGTTCTCAAGCCAAACCTCAGACCCAGGGGTCCAACACCCCCTGCGCGGACTGTTCAGGAGAGATGATCTGCACAGAGACTGGTTTTGAAAATATCCCTCCCCCCTCCTTTTCACTAGCTCCACTTGGGTGAGAACGGTTCCTCCTGGCACTTGCTCAATCAAAACGAACCCAGGGGGACACAGGAAGTCACGCAGGGTGCCAGGACCACAGAGCGACTCCAAAATTCCACTGAGGGAAAAAAGGCCGAGAGTCGAGGAAGTGGTTCCATGGAACACTTGGATGCTCCCCGCGTGGGAGTGCCTGAGGGAAGCCACCGCCACCAGAACTGCCGTGGCAGGACTCGGGTGTGTGGTGTCACCCGACGCTGCAGCCCAGCCGTGCTGTCCATGACCCGCACACCCTTCGGGCACAGGAAGCCCTGGGGCACGGGAGCGTCTCCACCTGCACGGAGAGCCTGCGCCATGGGCTGGGAGGTCTCGGCGCTTCCTAACGGGGGCTGCAGATGGCCAGCTCAAGGGGTCACCTCCTTTCACTGGGGTGATGATCACTTTGACAACAACCATGCATTTACTCAGTATATTCTAGTTTTAAAACTTATGTATTGTTTTTGCCATCCTTCAATTTTGGAAATGTTAACTAAATAAATAAACAAACCTTAGCCCAGCACTGGGCTTACACAGACCCACCATCCCCCTCCACCCTACAGCGCCCCAACTCCTCCCTGCTCGGACGACATGTGACGTGGTCATCTACGTACTCCACATCCCTCCCTCTGCATGCTGGGACTTAGATAATAGCCTAGAAAATTAGGAGGGAAATACAGTGAAAAGTACTGCAAACTTTTTTTTTTTTTTTTTAAAAAGCTGCAGGGACAGCCCTGGCTGGGTGGCTCAGCGGACTGGAGTGTTGTCCCGTACACCAAAAGGCTGCTGCAGGTCGGGAAGTGTACAACAGGCAGCCGATCAATGCTTCTCTGTCACATCTATGTCTCTCTCTCTCAAAAAAAAAAAAAAAAAAAAATCAATCAACATATCCTTGGGTGAGAATAAAAAAAGCTACAGGGATAGAGGCACATAATAATGAAGCTATTGGGAAAAAAAGATAACATAAAGAGAAAAAAGTAAATCTATCTTTTATTTCAGCATTGGCTTTTATTTTTTTAAATCCTCACCTGAGGATATTTTTTTTTCTCATTTATCTTCCGACAGAGTAGGAGGGAGAGAAACATTGATGTGAGAGAGACCCACCGACTGGTTGCCTCCCGCATGACCACGACCAGGGCTGGGGGCCGAACCGAAACCAAGGTACGTGCCCTTGACCAGAATCAAACCTGCGACTCTGGTCCACAGGCCGACACTCTAAGTGCTGAGCCAAACTGGCCAGGGCTGGCTTTTATTTTTAAAGCACTATTTTTTTCCCAGTCTTCTATTATGTAGGTAACATAACCAAGATGCAACGGTATACTGTGGATGTACTAGCAGAAATGATCTTATTTTATTGCTAACACAATATACAGAATTTACTGACTTTAATGCGTTAGTTGGGAATTTTACTTATACTTTACTGTCTGCTTTGATTTAGTTATCACAATTACTGTTTTCTCTGACAGACATGTTGGTGGCTCTATTCCTGCTTGCATGCAAGGCTGATGAGGATTTCTTCATCTTTCCTTCTCTGTATTCCTAATTAAAAACTTACCCCTGGGCAAAATTGAAAAATACTGTAAAACCGAGTAACAGTGAAATCACAACTCTCAAGTACAATAATTTGTGATTGCCCTAGCTACGAGCCATCCAGCTCCTCACTCCCTTTCTTCACTGTTAGGGCCGGAGCAGGCAGGATGGGCTGGAGCAATTTGCAAATTCTAACACATCTGTTGTGACTCCCATTTCTGTCTCTTTCATTCAAGAAGGTACCTTGGAATACTTGCAAGTAGTCTGACATTCTAGAGGGATAAATCTGAATAAGCTCAAATTTATTTTTAAATCAGATTTGTGGTCAACGAAGATAAAACCCTGCAAACAGATCGGAAAAGCTTGACATCCGAGCCAGGAAGACAGCTGAAGTCAGCAGTGCAGAGCGAGGGCTGTGCAGGGCTGGGGTCTGGCAAGTTGGGAAGCAGAAGACAAGAGTGTTAAATACACCAGGACGCTGGAGAAAGGCCCTCTGTGCAGCTGCCTCCAGGGTCTGGGCTTGGAGAGGAGGGCTGGGTGGTGGTCAGAGCGGACTGAAGAGTCTGAGATGCAGGAGGTGGGCGGTTATGGCAAATTTAGCCACAGATGAATGGCGGTTGGTGTAGTCAGGAAGGCGGTAAGTGTCTAGCTGAAGAGACCAAGTACAGCCATCCCTCCGTATCTGCGGGCGTTTGTGCCAGGGCAGCGGCAGATGCCCAAATCCTCAACGCTCAAGCCCCTTATATAAATGGCACAGAACAATGCATACGGCCAGCCCTCCGCATTCACAGATTCCCAACCTCGGACTGAAAATAACAGTTTTCGCACCCTGGCCGAGCAGCTCACTTAGAGCATCGTCTAGACACTCTCTGGGTTTGCTCTCCGGTCAGGGCACGTACAAGAAGCAACCAATGAACGCATGAGTAAGTGGAACAACAAGTCGATGTCTCTCTCTCTCTCTAATCAGTCAATCAATTAAAAAGAAAGAAAGAGCCCTGGCCAGTTTGGCTCAGCAGTTAGAGCACTGGCCCACAGACCAGAGAGTCCCGGGTTCGGTTCCCGCTAAGGGCACGTACCTTGGTTGCAGTTTGTCCCTGGCCCCGGTTGGGGTCGTGTGGGTGGCAGCCACTCGATGTGTCTGTCTCACATCGATGTTTCTCTTTCTCTCTTCCACTCTCCCTTCCTCCCGCTCTGTCTGAAGATAAATGCAAAAGTGTCCTCAGGTGAGAAAAAAAAAAAAGAGTTTCCCATCCACAGTTGGTTGAATCGTTGAATCCATGGGTATGAAATTTGGGGTTACACAGGGTCAACTGTGCCTTCATTGAAAAGAATCACATCACGTGTAAGTGGACCGCGCAGCCCAGACCCGTATCCGTGCAGGGTCCGCTGTACGTGCGGGTCATGATCTCGGAGTCTAGTTTGGGAATTCCAGAGCATGACGGTCACAGTTGGAGGAAAAGGGCAAACTGTGAGTCTGGCACTGAGTTCACTGAGAAAGGAAAAAGAACATTCCAGAAGGTAAGGAGGAGGAAGTAAGCAGAGAACAAGTATCTGTAAAGAGACTGCTCAATGAGGGAAGCAGAACCATTCTCAAGAGGAGGCAGAAAGAAAGGAATGCGCTCCCTCCTCGTAGCTGCAAGTCGCAGCAGAAAGTTGGAAGGGATGTGGGGCTGCCATTGCGGGGGTCAGTTAACTGGAGGAGGGAGGTGTGATGAAGGAAATACACCACAGGGGTGGACAGCACACCGTGGGATCCACACAGCCCGTTCCACGGGCTTTTCCCAAACACCGTGGGACACACCTGAGCTCGCAGCCGCTGAAATTCCCCGGCCCTGTCACGCACAAACTGTTGTTTTGTCGGTTCCCATTGGGCGCGGTTCATTTTGCTGCCGTAATTCAAATCAAGGAATATTTATTGAACGGCCTGCCAAGTGCTAGGGCTCTGAAACAGCCCTTGACCTCAGAGAGCGCACCGTTTAGCCGGGAGACAGATAGGATAACTGCCAATTATAAGACTGTTTGGCAAGTCTGGTCATGGAAGGGACGCAAGGGTCAGCAGCCACCCAACCTATTTCATATTTATCCCCTTGCAAGACCTCGTTTCCAGCTCATTACTCTGAACAGTCTAGACAGTCTGTAATCTTGATGTTGTCATTTAACTTATGGAACATTTGCCAATATTTCAAATGTATTAAGTCTGAAGCAGTAAGAAAAGACACTTAAGTAGTTTTTAAGGAGATGAATGAGCCTTTAAATGAAATAAATTAGTGAATTTTCACCTTAAAGACAGATATCACATACACAAAAATATTTGAAGCCTTTAAGGACTCCATATTTATTATTTGAAGGGGAATTGTTTTTTCTTTTGAGATACGGACCCTCATGTCCTAAAACTACAGTAAGTCAAACAGTGAGAAAACTTTTCAAGCGAGAGCAAAAACATTAAAAAAACCAGTTTGTATATTATGGTCCCAGTTATAAAAAAAGTAAAACAACAAAACAGAATCTTTTTGTATATGCATAAAAAACATCTAGGTGGCCCGGCCACTGTGGCTCAGTGGTTGAGCGTCGACTCATGTACCAAGAGGTCGCTGGTTCGATTCCGGTCAGGGACCATGTCCAGGTTGTGGGCCAAATCCCCAGTGGGGGGCATGCAGGAGGCGACCAATCGATGTTCTCTTTCATTGATGTTTTTATCTCTCTCTCTCCCCCTTCGCCTCTCTTTAAAATCAATAAAGAAAAACAAACAAACAAACAAACAAAAACATCTAGGTGACTCCAGAGCAAATTGTTCAGAGATTACTTTGGGTGCCCAGAGAGGCTGGCATTGTGGGTGCCCTTACATTTTATTATGTACTGCCATAAAGCTGTTCTGCAATCATGAAAGGTATTACTCTCCTAATCAGAAGGGGTAACGACCACCCATGACTATTTCTGGTGCACACTCATTCTTGAAGACTGATGGATACTAGCTTAATGTATCTAGAGCTCAAAAGGGATAGACTTCATAGAGGGATAGGGACCTTGCTGCTGGTCCTTGTTCAGCCCGCTTCTTAACAAATATAAAGACCTCTTCCTGGTATGAGTACCCCTGCAGTCTGGCTCCCCCTCTCCTCACCTCCAGCTGTCCTCCCACTAACCCCTACATACCCGCCACTCTAGCCAGACTGGTCTCCTTGCTGTCCCAAGATCCCTTCTTCTGTAAGTTTGCTTACTTCTGATACTCCTTCCACCTGGAATGGGCTTCCTTCTGCCCTATAAAAATCCTACTCACCTGCCAAGACCCAGCCTTAGTTCCACCTCTTCCAAGAAGCCCTCCAGGACTCATCAGTTCCTTCTCTTCTCTAAGGCTAAAGCTGTTAAAATCCAAGTGCATAGCCCTAGCCGGTTTGGCTCAGCGGTTAGAGCATCGGCCTGTGGACCAGAGAGTCCCGGGTTCGATTTCTGCTAAGGGCACATGCCTCAGTTGCGGTTTGTCCCCACCCCCGGTCGTGTGGGTGGCAGCCACTTGATGTGTCTCTCTCACACCAATGTTTCTCTCTCTTCCCCCCTCCTCTCCCCCTCCCGCTGTATCTGAAGATAAATGCAAAAATGTCCTCGGGTGAGGATAAAAAAAAAATTTAAAATTTAAAAATCCAAGTGCACAATTTCTCATTTCGTTCTATTCTGCTCTTACAATTCAACACCACTGCAGATCTAGTAACTTAAGCTCTAAATATGACTCCACAATAAAAAAATGGGTTTTAGTTTCCTACGGACAATTTCAGGATCCTTTAGAGATGTGTATTTCTGCTGAGAGTTTTCCATGAGATGGCACAGAAATTAACAAGACGGGCTTAGGATTTAGACCGGCTCCACCACACACACTTTTTGTGAGTTTCCGACTCGTCACTTCATTCTTCAGGGTCTCCGTTTCCTTCTCTATTAAATGAGACTACGAATTTGTACCTCCAATTTATAAGACATAATGATTCAGATGACAAATTTAAAGCAATCACCAGAATTAAAAAAAACACACAAAAAACAGTGATTAATTCTATCACTTAGGAATTCAAGACATGGGGCGTCCTTCCAATAAACCACAAAAGGATGAACTCCACACTGGGCAGGGGGGAAAGAATAACTAGCAATGCCAGAAGTATCCAGGACTACATGAAGGGTTCAGAAGGTCCTGCACTCTGGCTGTGGCCACCTCTGAGCCTTGGAGGGCTCTCAGTGCCTGAAAATAAAAGGCGACGTCAGGAGCGGGGCTTGCACAAGCCATCTAAGAATATGTTGTGTTCCCGAGGAAGCTGAAGAACCTAGCCCTAGGATGACTTCTCCAAGAGCAATGTGCTGGTAAATAAAACCCTAGCTGCGCCCTGCACTCCCAGTCAAACATGTGCTCGGAGTTGGGCTCGATGACTCTGAAACTGCTTGCGAAGTAGAAAAGCCCGTACGGCAGGAACACCTCTCTTTCTGGGCATAAACAGCAAGGGACTGAATCCAGCAAAAAGCAAGCGGATCCTCCTGCCTGAACTTGGGCCATTCTTTTATCTCTCTATTTTTATTTCACCACCACCAGTGGGATTTTTCCATAGGCTATTATTTAGGATCATGAATGAGTTAACAAGAAAATGTGTACATCATTTGGACATGCTTTCCTGGGCCATACCATAAAATCTCATGTAATTGACTTAAAAAATAAGTAACAGTTATTTCTGAAAGGCTATTTCTGGTATCTCCACATCTCAGCACTTTAAAAAATAGTAATTTTATACACGATCACCTTGCCCGGGACACGGCCTCTTCTGCAGCAAGGCTGTCCCAGGATCGGTCCCTCTCGACTCCACTCACGCTAGCTTTCCCGGGTCCAGCGCTCTCCTTTCTGCTTGTGTCAAACCCTCTCGTGCAGAACAGCACTGGGAAGCGAGGACCTGGGAGTCATAAGAAGTCTCAAGAGAGTTTAAGGAGAATTTTATAGCAAATATAATTGGACTCAACTATCTAGCTCCCAGTTCCAGCGAAAGAAAATTCGAGGGGAGGGGGGCAATGTGAAAACAAAGGAACATTCTATCTTTCAAAAAAGAGCCGAGATTAGTCATTTTAGATGATCTGACTAACAACTGAATAATACACTTTCTACTAAAGATCAGATTTCTTCTTCCGTTTAGCTACTTCCCGTAACTGAGGTTCTGGAGGACTAAAGGTAGCCTCAGCCACGAGATGCAACTCTGGTCTTGCTGGAGACTAGCTCTGAATGAGTTGGGTAGCACCTGCTTATATTTCTGATGAACAAATGTTTTTCTTGGCATGGGAAGAGGGAGATGGTTAGTTGACTAAATTCCCAGGACATGGAAAGCTTACACTTGAAATGTTTTTTAATCCTTGGCACATGAAACTGTGGCTAATTCAAAAAGCCCCAGAAATCTCAGGCAGGTGGGTTTCTCGGGAAGGATCTATAACGTGATACTCAACTTCAGGGTGGTGATACTTCTGGAGGTGTCCTATTTTCCGTGGAGGGCAAGTTCTAATCATTTAACCTCTGAGGACTCTGGGTGTCTAACCGAGGGCACAGAATCACCTGTAGCACTCCGCACCGCCGGAGTCACAAACCTCTCGGTCTTCACAGCAGAAATGCCATTCTTCATAACGAGCATGAAAACAAACTCCAGAGACCACATTTTAATGCGGAAATTCTGGTATCAAAAAGGGTAGGACAGTATTCTCCGGTCAGATTAATTTTGAGACCAGAAGAACCTATTCAACATTATAGACAAGCCATTAAAATTATGCCTTGTATCCCGTGTGTTATAAACGATGTACATCTCTGTATTTTACACCACTGTTCACCCGAGTCTCCATGTCATTACTGTCATTTTTAAAGAAGCCACCTCTTCGATTCCCAGTCAGGGCACATGCCTGGGTTGTGGGCCAAATCCCCAGTGGGGGGCATGCAGGAGGCCAATCAACGTTCTCTCTCATCGATGTTTCTATCTCTCTCCCTCTCCCTTCCTCTCTCTCTGAAATCAATAAAAAGAAATTTTTTTAAAGAAGCCACCTCTTCGTTCTTTCACCCCCGGGAATCCGACTGCACGGGGAACCTGAGGGGAAGGTCTGACGCCCTGGCGACTAATTAGATCCTCTTAAGAGGCTGAATTTCATGTTCGACCTATTTAGAAACCTGAAAAACTTCTCTCTGAAAAGCAGGCATCTCAGATCTTAATTTTTAAGTGTCAAGTACTGCTGTAGTCAAGGTTAAATGAGCTGATAGTCTGGCGCTAGACGCAACATAATTCTCAGAGCACATTTCCTCGTGGTCTTAAATGTAATTCACACGCGAATGCTTTTAAAGCTCGAATACCCTACATATAGAAAATAAAGAATATATTTGGGCCGAGTTACATCTTAAGAGACATCTAGGAGTAGCCCACATGTTAAATATAAAGGTCTGTAATGACATTTATTAAAGACGAGACTCATTTCATGGGTATTACTGTAATTTCCTCCCTCCAGTCACCTATGGCAAAGGTCAGTGACATGATGCCTATGGGCTAAATCTGGCCTCCCCTGTTTCTGTACATAAAGTTTTATTGGAACGCCCATTTGTTTACATGTTGTTTATGGCAGTTTTCACACCTCGGTCACAGCTGAGTTGTTGTAACAGCCCACAGAGCTGAAAATATTTTCTATCTGACCCTTTACAGAAAGTTTTCCAATCCTTGCTTTACGGTTTGCAGGAACTGACCGGTATAAATCTCATAAACAGGTCTCTTCTAACCAACATATTATGTTAAAATCCCAGGGGGTAAAATATTTTCAGATAGAAATTTACATTAATCAGTTCTGTCGTTCAGGTTCACAACGCAGCTTCTCCGACTGTGGCCTTAACTGCAAACACTCTATGTTTGTGAACAGACAGAACACGAGAGCCCACTCCAGGGTCAACGACGACGTGCACCTGCTCCAGGAAGGGGCTCTGCCACCGGGCGACCACACTGGTCCTGCCAACTCTCCAGCCCCACTACACCTCTGTCTGCTTCTGCAAGCTGGGAAGTCTCACACCCTCTCACCCTCCAGTTCCCCATCTCCATGGAAGGCCTCCTGAGGCAGGGAACCACAACAATGCCTAAAGTGTTCTTTGTCGAGAAAGACCTTTTCCTCTTGGCAGAATAATGTGCCAGAAGATTTCTGGGAGAACAATCCCTAAGGTTTTATCTTTGGACCGGTTAACTCAGAACTTGCCTCTTCAATGGAAATGAGATAAGTTTCCTCTTGTGTGACTTGGTTCTGTGCATTCAGAGCTGTGAGGAGGCTCCCTACAATGAACGGTTTTGAAAACCTGTGATGTCTCCAAGAAGTCACTGGTCAGCCAAAAGAAATCAGTATGGAGTAAATGCTTACCTAACTGCCCCACTGGAAAATTAGGGACAGAAACAGTAGCATATCCACAAGTACAAAGAGGGCCCTGAGATCAGCGATGGAAAAGTAATCCGAGAAGGCAATAAAAGGCGTTCTTCAGAGAAAGTGAAAGTCAGTCTCCTAGAGAGCGGCAGCCCTGGGGAGGAAATCCTTCCACACTCCCAGCAGGGCTCTTGCAAAAGTACAGGAGCAGACGGTGATGCTGGCGGAGACGAGCACAGAGCCGGCTGGAAGCGTCGGAGCCTGGTAGCGAGGCCACTGGAACGAGGAACTGTGCCTAAATGCTGAGCTCGGAAGGCAATGAAGAGGACTTTGACTTCAGTATGATGATAGGTGCCTGTGGTTCTCTGATGGGAGGTGTCTTGATAAAAAGTGTTTGTAGTGAATATTATGCTAGAGTTTAGAATAGAAAAGCCGACTGAGGCTCACAGAAAATCTTTCACACACACCCACACACACAAAATCACAAAGCTCCTTAGAACATTTTTCTATTAATTCATAATAACACAGACGTCCCTGCTGGGTGGACAGTATTGAGACCGACAATGTGAAGGGGACAGTGTCACCACCCCGAGTTCCCGTGTCTTCCCTGGGCTGCTAACGGGGCCATGGATGAAAAACCTACGTTGCTCTCATTCACCTTATTTATTCTGCACCTGGTCTTCGGGTCTCCCTTTCGTTTTAAACACATCACGGTAGCTACTTCCTAAAGCAGACGATTCCCTCCAGCACAACCCGGGAGAAGAAATAAAGTGATCTCTTCTTTGGGGGCAGATTTGAGGGCGTGAAAAGACGGAACGTCACTACTGGCCTGACTTCTCATCAATGATACAGCTGAATATTAAATGATTTACCCACTGCCCATGCACTGTGTAGCTTCTCAGACCTAAACAAATCTCATAGCTAAACTACACGGTTCTAGTTTCTTTGTTATTTCACAGACGTGCGAGCGTGTGTGTTTCTGTACTGAAAGCAGAGACGCGGGAAAAGCCCAGCAGAACCCAGCCCTGTAGGTTACACGGCAGGAGGAGGAACCCGGGAAACAAACAGCGGAGGGCTTCCTTTGCTGACAACCTTACAATCTCCCCTTAACGCGCTGTTTGGAATAGCAACTGCGTGTAATTTCCTATTGCCCTAGACACAGAACCAATACCGCACAGCGTGGCTTTTCTTTCCAACAACCCATCAAGAAGAGTATATAGGACGTTCACGTGCTGCTGAAACCCGTCAAGACCGACAGGCCAAAGCCCAAGAGCTCGCGTACGCACAGGAACAGGTGTGTGGCCAGGCAGCGGGGGCAAAACCTCCCCTCCACCTTCTCGGTCCTTCTCCGCCTCCCGCCCTTGCGGGCCTCCCTCTGAGACGGGAGGGAGAGCAGCTTTGGGAGAACCTTTTCTCAGGCTATTTCCTTCTGCCAGAGAAGACTGGCTCGCTCTCAAGACTGCAAGCATTTGACAACTGTAAATAGCAGTGAGCATGTCAACTCGTTTTATTCACATCCCTCGCTAGGGAATCGGAAAGCCAAGGACACACTGGTGATTTCCCTGGTTTATGGATCTCTGCTCCCCCCCCAGGCCTGCAACACATTTTTGCTCCTTGTGTTCAACAGTGTCCTGGCATCTGCAGTGTGGGAAACCTTCACTGAGAGCCAATAGCCCCACAGCTTCTCCCTGTTAAAATGTGCAACTGGATTTCACATGCGTGTTTCAAACACCATTCAAGGGGTGATTTACAGGCTACTGTCTAGCCCCACAGCTGTTTTTTCATCCCCCAGACTTAGCCGTTCATAGGAATCCACCACTCGGCTCCCTAGTACATAGTCTTCTCGTTTTCGACCTCCGCCGCCACCCTTGAGCATCCAGAACTATGCAAGGCCGATAGTCAGGAGTCGAGAAAATGTGTACTGAACGAATAAACTATCGATTATTCTTTCCACGGAATTATTAATTCACGAGAAGAGCCCATTTGATGCCTTCTTTCTGTTCACCCCACCCTCAAGTTTTTTTTCATCAAATTAAATGAATCACTTCTGACCCATTGATATTGGCTATTTATGTATGTTAAAAACAGCACGGGCCTTACGACATAGGTACCACCCAGGGCTTTCAGTTACAGTTCTTTCTTCAGAGGGAAAAACAAAACAAAACACTTCTGTATACTGAAAGTATCTTCCTGTGGCTGAATACAGACAGACTACCTGTGTCACGCACAAAGTTACTCAATATCATATTATCATGACTCTGTGACCACCCTCCTCGCAAGGTCCCAACCTAGTCTAGCTTCCAAGAACCTGAAATCACCCCCAAAAAGGTTAAGTCTCTGGCTTAGGGTTGGGATTAGTTCGGATGCAGGTACTGATATTATCTTCTAAATATCTGATTTTAAGCTGTTGGAGGAATAGAGCGGTACTGGTGCTCGATTCATTTCTGATTCTTTTATGGACCGTATAGCTCTTGGTACAGAGGATGGCCTCAGGGAGTTGACTGAACGTAACTCTTCTTAGCCTATGCAGAAGGAGGTCACCCATGCAGTGGTCTGTGAGATGCCCTTGTGCTGTGCCTGAGACCTACCTTTCAAGTGAGAAACACAAAGGAAAAGGAAGGTGTGCCACTGAGAGCAATGTCCCAGGTAAAGCCTTTGCTGGAAATGGTGTTTGGATGGATCAATGTCACCCAAATGCTCCACAGGTGTAGCTTCCACTTCAGAGGAAAGCATTTCATTAAAAACCATGTCAGCGCCCTGGCCGGTTTGGCTCAGCGGTTAGAGCGTCGGCCTGCGGTCCAGAGAGACCCGGGTTTGGTTCCCACTAAGGGCATGTACCTCGGTTGCAGTTTGTCCCCGGCCCTGGTTGGGTCGTGCAGGTGGCAGCCACTCGATGTATCCCTTTCACATCGATGTTTCTCTCTCTCTCTCTCTTCCTCTCTCTCCCTCCCACTCTATCTGAACAAAAAATGGGAAAATGTCCTCAGGTGAGGATAAAACAAAAAACAAAAACCATGTCAGTAAAGACCTTAAAATCCACACCAAATTGTCTTTCGCCCTTGGCTGCAACATACCAGTCTTTCTCAATGCACAGGACCTCAAGGTGCACAGGAGACACTTTCTGTGAGCTTCCCATGTCCTCTCCCTGCCCCCCTGGCTTTGAGACTGCACGCTTCCCCTGGAAAACAACAACACAGGCTTCCTCCTACATGTTCAACCACTACACCGCAGTTGGGGAGACAGCGTGCTCACTTCATCACCAGCCACAGTCATCCTAACAAACCGTCTTTGTTAAACAGAAGTCCTTCAAGACAGGAAGACCAGTAGGAAGCTATTGAGTGTAACAGCGTTCAATGATTTGCAAAGTAAAGGCCACCAAGTTCCACAACTCAATAAAGGCAGCTGCGAGTCTCTGGACTTACCTTTCGTTTCCCTCCTACAGCTGTCTTCTTACAGACCTCATGAGAAAAGATCACTCATTTGCTCCCCTGAAATCTGATCATCAGACCCGTGTTGACAGGTTGGGCTGTCAGAGCTGAAGGTTACCTGAAGAGTCAGTATTTTTAAACCCTTACATTAAAAATACCCCCAAATTTGCCCTGGCCAGTTTGGCTCAGCAGTTAGAGCGTCGGCCCGTGGACCAATGAGCCATGGGTTCGATTCCGGTCAGGGGCACGTACCTTGGTTGCAGTTTGTCCCCGGCACTGGTTGGGGTCGTGCAGGAGGCAACCTGTTGATGTGTATCTCTCATATCAATGTTTTTCTCTCTCTCTCTCCCCCTCTCTCCCTCCTACTCTATCTGAAGATAAATAGAAAAATACCTTCAGGTGAGGATAAAGGGGAAAAAAAATTCCCCCCAATTCATGCTTCTGATAAAAGGTCCCAAAGGCCAGAATTTCAATCCAAGGATGAGAATCACAGGAATGACCACTTGTTAAATACAAACCATGTGTCAGATGTTGTGTTAGGCATTTCACCTAGTTCTCGCTAGTGTACCTTTCCTCATTAATCTCTCAGAGTAAACAGTCATCTTTACCTGGTTTTATATGTGAGCACAGAAAGCTAAGACTGCTCAGGAAAACACAACTGGCATTGAGAGAGGTAAGATCCAAAGCCAAGCCTTTGTCCCCAGGAGCCCCTGAACTTTCTCTAGTCCACTGAGTTCCTCCCGAGAACGCAGCAGCAGCCTCTCCCTGACCCGGGAAATAACAGGTTACTAAGGATGCGGAAGGAATTGGCATCAGAGCAACACGAAGAGAGCAGATCTAAGGTCTTCTGCTTCTCCAGAACCTGCAGACGGCCCCCTCTCCTAAGCTCCCGAATCTGCACTCACTTGAGGTGAGCTGAGGCATCAAAAGACTTTCGTTTCTTGGTGTGAGCAAAGCAATAAATGATCCCTTTGCTCACTACACCACACCTGTAATGACCTCTCTCGCTCTCTCCCTCCCTCCCCTACAGCTTTGGTTACACTGCCAGTGAGGAGACCCCCTCCATGGCTTCCTGTATTTCCTCTGAGGCTCCAAAACTGGGCGGTTAAACCCTCCTCCCAAATGATGCTTTCTCACCATCCTTCAGCTATAAAAATAAAATAAAAAAATCACTGCATTATCTCTAAATCACCTCGTGACCCAATCAGACATATTCGCCCCACCCATTCACCCTTTCCATCCCCACTCTGAATTCTGGGTAGTTAACTTACACATCTCGCACCCCAAACACTTCAAAGTGCACGCGCGGGCGTGCACACACACACACACACACACAGAACAAGACAGCCTATAAATAAGTAAACAAAGTAATAAATGTGTCTGGTATCCCATCCCGCCTTGCTCTCCACCACAGCGGAAGAATCCAGCACTAACCCATCCCTCTCCTTGTGCTCTTTCCACGGCGACGCTGACACGCGTCCCACCAAACGCTCCCCGAGTCCACACCACCTCCCAGCTCCATTTCTGTACTGTGTCAACCCTTCCTCGTTTCTTCCTTCACTTGAACCACCATGCTTTGGAGTAACATTTTCTTCTAGAAAGAATGATGGGCAGTTACTCCCAGCCCGCCTCAACCCGCAGGGGTCAACTCTGGCTGGGCAGCCCCTTTACCATTGGAGTCTTCCACTTCTTCGGCCGGGGCCGCTTTTTGGGAGGAGTGGTGGGTGTGTGAGAGCAGACTGACAATCCGTGGCCTGGGGAGGGTCAGGGCTTTTCCGTGGACCTTGAGGGAGTGTTCCTTTAACTGGCTGATTGTCATGGTGGAAAATGAGCACCAAGAACACTTGTAGGCATGTTCACCTGTTAGACGGGGGCAAGGGGCAAAAGGAAGGAGAAGGGAGGGCATGAGGGGTGGGAAACAGAAGAGCACGGTTAATTCACTCTACAGAAGGGCTCCGCAAGCGTCGGGGTGTGACACCCCGGACTACCCCGCCCATCCCACAGCCCCAGCACTCCTTCGGGAAGGACTCTTCCAGGAGCTCCGTAATCGAGTGACCTGGTTCCTTTCCATTTCACGCTCTACTTACGCAGAGGAGCCTACGGGCGGCTCCTCTACAGGGAGTGAAACGGTGTCGACGGTACCTCCATCAGAAAGGCTTCCCAAGCTCTTCCTCCCGCTCCGCGCGAGAAGGGGCCGCGTGTTTGCATTCACGGCTGCCGTGCTAGCATCATCAGAAAAGAACTCCCCTAATTCTTCTTCTGGGGCCTGTCAGTGGCTTCCCAGCACAGTCCACCGCGCTGGTCTCCTCCTCCACGCTTTGCTGACCACACACCCCTCGGGTCCACGCACCCTACAGTGGGTTTGTTTTGCTCTGGACCAGTTCACAAACCTCAGCATAAAAACTCCATTTCCTTACGTAATCAATAATACAGAAATGGGTAGAAGGAAGTCAATCCTTTTAAATGAGAGAGGTGTGTGTATATATCTCCACTTTCTTCAGTAAACAGGATATTTCAGTTAAAAGAAGTATTCTTCTTTTAAGTGTTTTTATAGCACTGAAATACAGCATTCATCGCCATGACTAAATTAAACTGGAGTATGATTCACCTTTGCCCTAAGTCAGGTTTTCAACTGGTTTCGTTTCCAGCAGCGTGGGTGTGGGGTGGGCATGCTGTGTGTTACCCTGGTCCAATCAACTCGGAAAGAAGTTTCTTTTTACAATAACAGGCTCAGGCTGGCCATGCCTGCAGTGCCGTGATTCCCCTTCTGAGCGTTCATGTGAAGGAAACACCCGTTAGCACATAGAAAGCTTTATTTAGAAATAAACATTTATTTATGCTTGAAAAAGACATGAAACCATCTAAATTCCCAACCACAGGGAAATGAGTACGTAAATGGGGGCCCATCTTCTTGATGAATTACCATTTTCTTAAAGAGTTTGTAATAACATAGGAAAATAAAATACTCAGAAAAACACATAAAAAGACATAATATATTTTAGATTAAATTACCATCACAATTGTTAAAAATAATTATAGAGGAAATGGTTGAAAGGAGAGACGATCAAATGTTAACAAGAAGATTATGGATGACTGACTATACTTCTTTCATTTTCAAATTTTCTCTACCCAACATGTACTTTTAACATTTACTTTAAGGTGAAATGTAAAAACCAGGGGAGACGAAAGAGGAGGAAGCAGAGGAGAAGCAAGGGTCTGTAGTTCTGCTCATTCCGTGGGCCCGTGGACACAGCTGAGGGCGCAGCTGGTGGCCCCAGTCCGCCAAGTGAAGCAGGGACCAGAAGGCAAACCTCTGTCCTTCCTTCACCCAGCTGAGAGGGCCACCCCCCTGCCACTAAATGGTTTCACATGGGAGGGGACCCCAGCACCCCGAATTCTGCATTAAGCCTCCTTTTCACCACTGATGACCCCTAGAGCTTGCATTTCCAAGCAAGTCTTGAAACTAACCTTGATTTATGCAACATGCTACAGCCCAAGGCAGAAGCCATTCAAAGAAGTCAGAGGATCCCAACAGAACATCTGTCAGCTGCCCCCAACCATTCCCTAGGAGTCACAGGGTAGTGCTGGGCCATGAACAATGCGACTTACTAATATTATAGGTCGTAGTAACATAATATATACATGTATACATATTACATACATATATATTACATATACAGGGTGGAGCAAAAGCAAGTTTCCAGTTGTGAGCATACGAAAGTTTATTCTTGTATTATTTTCCACACGGACAACTGGAAACCGACTTTTGCCCCGCCCTGTACAATATATAATATATATAATAGTGCTGCTCTCCTGATTCCATTTTTTCACTTTTTTTAATCCAAGCCTGGCTATATGAGCTTACTTTAGTGGTTGTAAGTAGTGCAGTTTGAGAGAGAATTCAAATCCCGGTTATTCGGTTCGTCTATACGACTCTATCTTTTTAAATAAAACAAAATAATCCATCCACACCAGACGAGTCGAGTCCTTTGGAGAATGGACTGGCTTTTTCCAAGCCAAGCCACCGTCAGCAGCCAAGGCCCCTTCGCGGACACCGAAGTTCCAGGGTGCGTGCAGAGCTGAATTACACTGCTCCCACTCTCCCTCTCTGGGTGCTTCCTTCTCTCCAACCACGGAGCACAGAAGGCCCGTCGGCCCGGCCAGCTCCAGGAACATACTCTTTAGCTTAGTGCCCTGGAGCTGGTGTGCAGCCTCTGGCACTCCTTCAAAGCCCTTCCTACAGGCCAATCATTTACCCGACTCCCACTGCGAGAAGTGCTTCTGACAAGGCTGAGGCCTCTGGGAAAAGCACCGGATGGTATCCCAGCTGATCTGTTCCAGTATACAGTTAGAAAAGAATGGCTTGAACCCCGAAGCCTCTTACTCCATGAACTCCAGTGGAATTTTCCTGGAGATATAAGAATACTAACAGAGAGAGAAAAGTCCATTTGGCTAATCTCCCTGTCCCCTCCCCCACCTCCGTGGGGCCACAGCATCTGGAAGACTTCAGTCATTTTACTGCAGTCAGTCAGTTCAACAGGACCCAGTGCTCAGGGGACGGCAGAGAGACAAGATCGCACTTCCACGGGGAATGAGGAGATGGCAAAGGGGAAGGAGGGACTCAGGTTCTGGGTGAGTTTTATAACCACACAAGGGAAGCTAATCATGAGAGGAATTCTAGCTGTCTGCAAGTGTTCAAACAAGGATCTAAATGTCTCTGCTGAGGCAACTCAGGGAGGAGATTCGACCTCTAAAAGACTCCGGCAGTACAGCCTGGCATCCTGAGGCCTTATTTCCCCAATTTCCCTTTGGGTTTGATGTGAGTTCCTCCAAGGGGGTCCCACCTCCAAGAGGGCCACGGGCTGCTGGTTGAGTTGGGGTTGAGAGTGACTGAGAAGGTCGTGAGAAGCCCCCAGACCCCTCCCCACTGCCTTTCCTATATCACGCCTCCTTTCTCTCCAGGTGGAGTTCTGATGATCTACCGTGGGCATCCGCTATCATATGCAAAGTGCAGAAGAGCAGAAAAAAGAGAGGCAGCATCTTGTCAGTGACAAGGATGTGTTTGTTCTGGAGTCAGATTCTTAGTGAATGGGCTGTACGGCTTTGAGCAGGTCATCTGAAACCGAGCGTGACACCTCCCCTTCAGGATGGTCATGAAGACTAAAGGCGACCATGAACGGAACACGTTCGGTGCAGAGCCCTGCAGTGAGGGGTGTTCATGAGGGCAGCACAGTAAGCTGGAACGATGCGGTGATGGAGACCGGCGTAGCTCCGGGACACCCATGACCCAAAGTCACCTCTTATCTCGTGTCCGGAAATGTATCAAAGGCATCCCATAAAAGTCTTACTACTTGTCTCTTTGTCCCTTTGAACTTCCTCAAGATTATAATGTTATTTTAGTTGGGGATTATCTTTAGTGGATGTAACAATTCTTGCCTTTCCATTAGAAAGGCTAGAGAATCTAGAAATTTCTCTTCACACACAAAAGCTGTTAGTAGCACGAATTAACTGTGACACGGCTGACCTGGGCTTGATGTTACTTTGGGCGATTCCTTAATTTTCTTTTATTAGATTAAAACAAAACTAAACATACAAACCATCTCAAGAACAATTTATTCTCATGTGTAGGATAAGGAACCTTTAAAATTTCACTCAGTGAAGACCACTGGATTTCAAACTCAGAAAGCTTGTATATCACAAATGCCAACTCACCAGCATGAGCTTTGAGTATGTGTGTTTTCAGCCGGCTGTTATAGGAGGACTTGAAGGAGCAGAGTTTGCATCGGAATGGTTTATGGTGTCCGTGGTGGGTTTGCATATGGCGATCCAAACTTGATAGAGAACGAAAAAAACAAAAAACGGCAGGATTAAAAACTGCATGCAACATTTTCTCATTGCCCTCTTCTAGAAATCCCATTTCTAAGCTGTTCAAAGTCATTTTGCTACTTTGCAATGATGGCACTTACCAAAACAAAACAAAAAAAAGGCAAGAGTCCTACAGACTCTAAAAGGAGGGAAGCTAAAGGAAGGAGGAGATAATACGTAAGTAGGGAGGGAGGTTTCAAAGTGGTTAAACTACTTGCAGTGAGTTGTCTGTTTCCAAAGTCTTTGTAAATAGGCAGGTGTATTTACAGGAAGTCACGTGATCCAAAGGTTGGGTATCCCTCTGATAAACACAATGCTGTTTGCTGTACATCCGTCTTCCAGAAGCAACTTATAAGGACGTTATCTAATTATAATGCATTCCCAGTACTTCATAATTACTAGTCTAAAAATAATAATAAATCTACCAAACAAGGTGTGAGAAGAAGTCCTAATTTGGATCACTACCCCAGAGAACTAGAGTCCACTGTAAAGGACTCATTTGGGAATGGTACTGCTTACCATGTAAGCATACTCTGTTCTGAGCTCCAAGGCAGCTCTTTCCGTTGCCTCTGGACACCTCCCTCTGATGCCCTTTAGCTATCTCTTCTTTTTTTAATCCTCACCCAAGGATATTTTTCCATTGAGTTTTAGATAGAACGGGAGGGAGGGAGGGAGAGAAACATCGATGTGAGAGAGACACATCAATTGGTTGCCTCCCAAACACCGGGGATCGAACCTGCAACCCAGGTACGTGCCCTTGACTGGGAATCCAACCCAAGACCCTTCGTTCTGCAAGCCAACGCTCTAACCACTGAACCAAACCAGCCAGGGGCCTTTAGCTATCTTTTCATTTCCTAGTTTCTATAAGGGGCACTACCATTCTCTCAGCCAATCAGACTGAAAACCTTGTACTCTGTTCCTCGTCCCTTATATTAAGTCCGTTTTTCCAAGTCAGACGAATCCCAGTTCCCTCACCATTCCCAAAGTTCCATCCTCACTTCCTGGGTCAGCTACTATCGCTGCCTCCTGATTGGTCGCCCCATGAGCCGTGAAGTCAGACTGCCTGGGATCAAATCCCAGCTATGACTTCTAAGCCATACGGCCTTGGGCAAGTTATATAAGCTCTCTATGCTCAAAGGCCTCCACTTTTCTTATAAAATGGAGATAATAATAGGACCATACCTCGTAGAGCTGTTCTGAGAGTAAAATGAGATCATACATCAAAGTCCTTAGTACACAGTGAGGCTCAATAAATGTTAGCACTTACGGGGACTTGACTCATCTGAGTCTTCCTTTACCAGTGATGTAAATTATATGGTACTAATTCTGCATTCAAAGACTCCAAAGGCGGTCTCTGCTTAAGCATTCAGACTTCATCTTCCGGTATTCCTTTACGTGGAACCCACAGATTAGTCAAACTGGACAACCACACTCTTCCCCAGGCTTGTGCTCCCGTCCTTTCCTCCACATCACATGTCTTTTCCAAACGATTCAAGTCTTATCTTCCCACTTTAAGACTTGATTCAAATGCTCCCCACTCCATAAAACCTTCCTGTCTCTTCCAAAGTGATGTAACACTTCCCCCTTCTTTGAAACGTCATAGCATTTTACTGATATCAATTTTTTTAAAGACATGTGCCTTCTCATGCCAAGTCATTTGTGTGCTTGTTTTATGTATTATCCAACTAGACCCCAACTTCCCTTAGAACCCTGACCATGTCCTATTCATCCGTACATTCCCCCAAAGCCTCCGGCTCTCTGCCTAGCACACGGCATAGTCATCTATTCACAATGATTTATCGAGGTTCTACTGTGTGTCAGAAAACGTGATAGATGCTGTTAAAAAAATACTTAATGAATTGATAAGAACTACACAAGGTTCAGGCCAGTGCCTGGATCTGATGGCAAAGATTAGATATTCGGCTCTGAATAGTAATAATAGCTTGTGACCCATCCTCACCTCGGCAGAAGCACCGCCTCCTCCCGCCTTTCCACATCCACTAACTAGCACTTTATCTTCTTAAAGAACCAGATAGCCCATCGTCTACTTCCAATTATCATAAACATAAACAGCATGTCGGTCTTACAATTAGTCACCTTCATCCAAGACCTTAGAACACATTATCGGACATTTCTCTCCCGTATACATATGACAGAGAAAGGCAACCAAAGGTTGTTTCTCCTCAGAGCCATCCCTCTTCTCATCACCCTGAAAAGCCTTACACAAAAAACCCAAATTTACCATTTCTAAGCCGTGATGAACATGAGAAGCTCCAGCTTCTCAACCGCCCTGAACTTGAAGCATCTCTTATTCCATCAACTTATCTACCGTTCAAGGTCTTTTTTAAAATTATCAAGCAATGGTTCTTCGGTCAAATGGGTCAGTAGTCCCAATTGCTCACTTCCCAGTACTTCCCAGTTGCTCACTTTCCCAAAGGGAACTTACTCCTCAAATGACGATTAAGCTCTGCTTGAATGTCGGACAGATGTACCAGTAAACGTATGTACTCTCCGATCTTTCTTTGTATTAATCATAGCCAGAACTGTCATTTAAAAAAAAAACTGCCTGCATTCGTCCAATCTGGTATCAACCAAGCAATCTCCTGTTCTTAGCCCCACGTGACAGATGAAGTTCAAGGGAACAGCCAACTAGACAGCAGGCGTGAACCACCAGCCGCACCTGCTGACCCCTCCAAGCTCCGCCCGCTCTCACTCAGCTGCCTTCCACTGTGACGCCTCCTCCCAGGTACCACCGGCGACCACCCCAGCGCACTTACTTGTGCCTGAAAGCAGAAACAAAGGAGCAATACTGGCAGCTGTACTTGTCCTCGCGGGTGAACATGGCCAGGGCCAGATGGCTCCTCTCATGAGAACGCAGCCCCTGCATGGACATCAGGACTCGGTCACATTGACTACAATGGTATCCCCCCGGCCGGGTTTCATCCTCCAACATTCCATCAAGCAAGCAGTGTTCACCATCCACCCGGTCCACCAGGGTGCCACTTGCATCTTTGGCTGCTTCCAATCCATCCAGGAACAAGTGGGGAGTGTCTTCGGCCTCCTGCTAAGAGAACCACACACACACACATGCCCCACCAACAAAATAAATATCCGTCGTCATTTGCCCCTGCTCTCCTCCTCTCCCTTCCTTCTCCCACACTCATCAGCGTTTCCTGACACAGCTTCCTTCCCTGCCTCTCCGGCTCCCCCTGGAGGGACAGCAACCCCGACGGCCCTCCGTCATGCGGTGATGGTGGTTTTAGGGCAACGTGTCCGGACACAGGGTGCTAATGCCTGGGAAATGTTGAGAGAGGGGTTCCCCCACTTTGAAGATGGTTCACTCACTTAGCTCTCGTCTTAAAAAAAGAAAATTCAAATTGTGGATCTCACCTAAACTGACATAAAGCAGGATTAGGGTTATGGCTCAGAGGAAAAAAAAAAAAAGAAGGAAAGGAACCCAGCCGAGTAGTTTGGGCATCCCTGGGAAATAAAGGAGAGTGAAAGATCCTGCCCGCTGCCTCCCACGCTCCTCCCCGCCCCGAAGACGGTGACTTCAGCCCTTTCCTGAAGGTGGCTGTATAATCAATTCAAAGAATGAGGCAGCAGCCCAGTTTTAAGTCACTCGTGTGTCGAGGTGGCTCCTTGGATTACTGACTACAGGAAGGGCCGCTCGGTCTCCCCTGAGTGAGTCCACGGCTGAGACACCCCGCAGTGGACGATGCTGAGCACCGCGGCCCCTGGGTGCCCTGCTCTGCCGACAGCCAGGCAGCTTGTCTTCAGAGAAGAGCAGATTACTTCCACGCCACACTGGCAGAACAGGACAAGAGCAAACAGGGCTGATGGCGAAAACAGATTCCCATATCCGGAGACGAAGAGCAGAGCCCTAAACTAACTTCTCTGCTCAGAAATGACAAGTGCTTAGATGTGTCCTGGAAGGCAGGGATGGCGGCGTGGTTAACGAAACAGCAGCCGCTATTAGGATTATGATGTTCAAATCAGGCAGCCTATGAAAGGTCGGGGGAACAGGGAAGGCACTTTGTCAATAACATATGGGGGAGGGGAGGGGAGACAAATCAGGTCAACAGGCCCTCAGGGCCAACTGGGACTCAAGGCTTTGAGTTTTAGGTTTAATGTCTCTTCAGCTCCTCAGAGAACCCCAGATAAGAAGTAAAAGACTGATTCTCCCGGGCTCTCTGCACCGCCAGCCCGCCAGCCAGATGAGAAAGAACAGTAAGAAGTCAGGCAGTGGGAGGAGCCCAAGACGACAGGAACCGAACCCACTTGATTCCTCTCAAGAGCCTGGGCCACTCGGAAGAGCAAACGCCTAACGGCACTAAATGCAGGAGAGGAGGGCGACCCAAAGTCTCCTCCTGTACCGAGAGGCCCAGATCTTCCGTTTCCACCAAACTATCCACGTGGAAGGGAACCAGATCGAAACGCGACCGGGTCGAGACACGAGAGATGAGGGAGGTCCAACCTGCAAAGAAATCAAAACAAGCCAGACGGATCCGAGCAGAAGTCAGCAACGCGCACACCCTGGGACGCCCTTTCCTGAGCGGCTCTGAGCAACGGGGTCAACGAGTAACTCGAACGGCTCCCACACGAGAACGCTCATCCAGACCTTCCCGGTTCTCACCTTCACGGCGGGGACGCTGCCGTACTGGACGTGCTTCCGGAGGTGATTGCAGATGGCTCGGAGCGTCGGGTGCACTTCCACACAGAACTTACACTTGTAGCCCACCACCTTCCTCTCCTTGATCTTTGGCACCTCTTCTAAGTGACCAAAAGGCTGGTAAAATACAGTGGTAGCCATCAGTACTCCGAGCCCTCCCTCAACGGCCGGCATTTATTCTTGTCGCTTACTAGCCGATTTTATTTTAAAGCCGATCAGCGGGTTAAAAACCCGAGGGAGAGAACGTGTGAGTGTTTTTACAGCACGAGTGTGTCAGAGCCGTGGCACACTGCCCGCGACGCAGTCTCCGGAACCCAAGTGCGTTAGACTTGTGAGAAGACGTCTGTGCGGGAGCCTCGGCACTGCCACCAAGTTATCTGGTTTGCACGCGCACTTCAGCTACGCAGGTGGAACGTTGCGCAGCTACGCCAGCTTCTTGACACACACACACAACTCTACTCCTCGAGATGTTAGGTTCATGTAGCAACACGGCAGACCGAGACACGGCTGAGAAGCACTAATGACCGAGAGACAGCCCACAACGGCCTTAGGGAAGAGAGTGAGCTGTCGTGGACCCAGGCCTCAGATAAGGCTACTTGGCAGAGAGAAATAGAGAAACCACCCCAACCCTCCCCTGGGGAGCCTCGGGAGGAGTGAGAGGGAGGGGCACGGGACTGTGCAGGAGAGTAAGCATAGAATGGGGATAATCAAGCTCGAAACGTTTAATTGACTTATTGAGCTCTCTGGCACGCTAAGTCACTGGGAAGCCTGTAGCAGTTTGGCTGGCAACGAAGAGGTGCATGTGGGCACCAGCGCTGAGAGGCCTCCTGGGGGAAGGGAAATCAAAACATATCCTTACCCTCTCTTGTTTGAAATCTGCAAAAGCACCATCTGCATATTTCTGCTTGCTCAAAAGCTGTTTCCTCCTCTCCTGACGTTTGGCACGCTTCTGGAATTCCTCATTGTGAACGTTCAAGTGTGAGGTCAGCTCCGCCGTGCTCTGCAGTTTGCTATCGCAGTGCTTACACTGGTAGGCGGAGCTCTGCAGGCGGGGGCCGTTGCCCAGGATGACGAAGTCCCTTCTCAGGTCCCGGCTGTGGTGGTCAGTGTAATGCATGCACAGCAGCTCGGCGGTGCTGAAGGAGAGCTTGAAGCACTTGATGCAGCGGAACGGGAGCCACTCGATCTCCTGGGCTTCACCTCCTCCCTCCACCTCGGCTTTCTCAAAGCTGCCTCTCTCCTCCTCTTCCAGCAGCATCGGCTTCTCGTGCTCGTCCGCGTAGACCGCGGTGAAGTAGCCCCCCAGCTTGCTGGCGTGCTGTTTCTTGGGGAACACCCCCGGGTGGCGCTTCATGTAATGGGACACGATGCCCTTCTTGCTGAAGGACTGAAAGGAGCACAGGGAGCACTTTTTCTTCTCCACCGCCCGCCGGAGCTCCTCGCTGAGCTGCGGGGAGTCGTCCTTGGGCGGGGACGGGATGATGACCTTGTTGGGCTTGTCGCTGATGGTCCTGGAGGCTGCCAGGCAGTGGGTGTAATAGGCATCGATGTCGTGGCGCTTCTGGTAGTGGGCCGCCAGCCCTTTGCGGATGGGGTTGGTGTAGGAGCACAGAGCGCACCTGAAGAGGTTGTTCTTGCCCTCGGGCTGGGCCCGGACGTTGTTGTGCTTGATGCGGTAGTGCCTGGCGATGCCCTTCCTCGTGGAGCAGAAGTACTTGCAGAGCTGGCACCGGAACACAGTGTGGGCGACCAGCTGCGAGGTAGCGAAGGGAGAAGTGGGCACGGGCTCCTCTCCCACCTCCTCCTCGGTGACGGAGACTTGGGAGGGGCTCGCTTCAGTGGTTATCTCGGGCTCGAGGGACACCGGCAGCTTCGGGGGCGACTGGGAAAAGACATCAAATTCAGGCTGGTTGTGATACTTCTCGTAGTGAATTCTGAGCTTCTCCAGCGTGCCGTGCGTGTAGGGACACAGCTTGCAGCGGTAGGCGCCGAACCCTTGCCTGAAGATCCTGCTGGTCTCTTCCACGTCGTTCTGGGCTATGTCGGCGGACTGCTCCACGTCGTGCACGAAGTCCTCGGCGGTCACCTTGATGGACGGGTGTCGCTTCTGGTAGTGGGTCAGGACGCCGTGGATGCGGGTGTTGATGTAGGGGCAGTGCCTGCACTTGTACACGGCCCCTGGGTTGATGTCGATGTCCTGGGCGAAGTCAGCAGCCTTCACTTTCATGCCGGGGTGCTTCTTCCCGTAATGGGTAAGGAGGCCGTGGAGGTTGTTATACTCAGACTGGCACACCGTGCACTGGTACGGGGTGGAGGAGATGGCGGGGTTGGCCGAGGACAGCTGGATGCTTTTCTCTGGGGAGAGCCTGGCATCCTCGAGGCACTCAGCTTCCTGCTCAGGGAGTGGAGCGGGCATACTGCTCTCACAGCTCACGGGGCCCACCAGGTCTTCGGACGAAGGGATGGGGTTCTCAGCATCCTTCTCCTTGATGATGTCCAGCAGCACCGACTCGTCACCATTCATGGCCCAGGGGTGGAACGCTTGGTAGTGATTGGTGATGTCCCAGATGGAGACGGCTTCAAAAACACAGTCTCGGCACCGGTACGTTTTGGCTTCCGCGGGCATCATGAGAGAGGGAGGGGATGGGTCTGGCCCCGCCCAGAGTTTGGTGGCCATGTAAGTGTAGTCCACGTAATGCTCCGGGTGCCTCCTTTGGTAATGCAGGAGCAGACCGCTGGGCTCCGTGTGGGAATAGATGCACCACTCGCAGTGGTAGCCGGCTTCTATCAAGCCATCCAGAAAGGCCCACCGCATGATGGACGTGACCGTGGCCTTCAGGGCAGGGTGGTCCTTCTTGGTATGCTTCCTCAGTGCATAGAAGTAGGGCGAGGTGTACGAGCACTGCCTACACTTCAGCGCCCGCAGCTTCGTTTTGTCCCGCTCCACACCCGAGGGGGCAACAAGCATGCAGCCGGCCGGCTTCTTCTGGTTCCGGTCACAGAGGCTGCGGATGGTGGCCGTGTGCTGCCGGATCACGTCGGCGTTGGCCTTGAAGTCTCGGTGCTTCTTCTGGTAATGAATGAGTACCCCTTTGACCGTCCGGTTCCCATAATCACAGTGCTGGCAAAAGAACATCTCATTCTCCACAGGGGGGCCGTCTCTCTCGGAGCAGCTTCGGTTCAGCGGTTGCATGGGGGCGGGTGGCCGAGGGGAGCCTTGGGGCCCCTCGGCCCCTCTCATCATTGCAGCTGTGGGAGGAGCCTGTCTGATATATTTGGCAGTGACCTTTATTTCTGGGTGTCTTTTCTGGTAGTGGACAAGCACGCCCACAACTGACCGATTGCTGTAGGAACAGTGTTTGCAGTAGTAAAGCTCAGTACTGAGGTCTGGTGGCGGGGGTGGTGGGGGGGGTGGGGAACCCATGTTGGACATTTTGGGAGACATTGGAGCACCCACCTCAAATGATAATTGAGAAAGGGCAGAGCCCCTGTCCACAGACACCATTCGCATGGTTTTCTGGATCCTAAAGTAGGAAGCCTTTTCTTCAGGGTGTTTCTTCTGATAATGAACCAAGACAGAATGCATGTTGGGGCTTGCGAACGAGCAAACGTCACAGTCGTAAACGACCACGGTGTTCACAGAGGGGTCCTTCTGATTTTCACATTCTGGAGTAAAGGTCTTTGAAGGAGTGTTTTTATTGAACGTGGCTGGCAGACCACCACCGCGAGCCACGGGAGTGGGCGTGGCCATGTTCTTGGGCGCCGAATTCAGAATCTCCCTCAGCGTCTGGGATTCCGTGTTCAGCCCTTCCTGCTGCTCCACGACATAGCTTGAAAATATCATCGCGTTGTTAATCTTCACCGTGGGATGCATTCTTTGGTAGTGTGGCATCAGGCTTCTAACATTCGGGCTCGTGTAGGAACAAAACCGACACCGGTAGATCAGGTCCGAGTGGTCAAAGTTGAGGACGTTCATGGCTTCTGGGTGGTGTTCCCCGTAATGCTGCTGCAGATCTTCAAAGTTGGTGTAATCGATGTAGCATTCCAGGCACCTGTACACCGCACTGTGATCGTTGGGGTCCAAGATGTACCTAAAGCTGAATTTAATGTACGGGTGCATTCGCTGATAGTGGGTGCTGACACTCCGGGCAGATTTGTTGTTAAAGTCACAGTGTTTGCAATAGTAAAGCCTTCCAGAGTCACTAAAGTCTGTGTTTTCATTATTGTGCTCAGTTCCATAGAGAGGAGCCTGGGTGTTCAGCAGAGCCGTACTGGACACTTGGTGATCTTTCAAATTTGTGGAGGAGCCGTAATAATCCTCTTCATCTTCAGAAAGGGTGAGCTCAATCTCGGCCCCATTGGTGGCGTTGTAATCGTGGGTGACACTTCTGAAGTTGGGTTCCTTCTGGGGCTCACCGGCATCTCTCACCCAAATCTGCTGGGCTGAGAAGGGCGTGGGCACCTCCATGACTGGCTCTGTGGGCTCTTCTTCCCGGTCCAACTCAACCTCTATCTCCACTTCGTTGTCTTCCTCTTCCTCCTCGTCATCCTCGACATTGATCACCGCATCCTCCTGCTGTTTGGTCTGGTTAATTTTGCTCTGCAGGTTGCTTGCGATCTCGTCAATCCTAGTCCTCTTCTTCACGGGCGATAAATCTAGAGGAAAGTCATTAGCGAGCTTCCTAGAGGCCTTAGCTACAAAATTGTTCTTGGAGGACAACCCAAGAATTGAGGTCTGACTTTTCTTCACAGTGTTGCTGGAAGAGGGGTGGCTGTCCGTCTCACTTTCCAATGGTAGGCTGGAGGGCTGCCCCTCAAATTTTGGCAAGTTGTCGCAGAACGAGTGTTTGTGCTGCTGATGGACTCTTAGCCCTTTCAGAGTCGTGGTGGAATAATTACACATGGTGCATTTGTACGGGTGCAGAGGCGGGGCTTGCACGGGGGGCTGTGGCTGCTGCGTCGGTGGGGGCTGGGGCTGAGGCGGCAACGGATGTGGTGGCTGCAGCTGTGGCGGTTGAGGCTGTGACGGAGGTGGTGGCGGCGGCGGTGGCGGTGGCGGTGGCTGTTGCTGCTGCTGCAAAGAATCCAACATGACTCCTGACTTCCTACCATTGATGCTTGAGCTCTCGTAAGACACGACACCTTCATTCAGTGAGGAAGAAATGCTTTCACTCTGGGAATTCACAGCATCCCAATCTGACGTTGTACCCGTGTGACACTGTTTGTGAGCCCCCAGTTTTAATGAGCTCTTGCAAGTAAACGGACATTCGTCACATTTGTAGACAGCTGTCTTTCCAGATAAGTGAATGTTTTCTATGTGGCGGGAGATGCTACGTCGATGCATGGTGAGGAAAGGACAAAAGGGGCACTGGAACCTGTTCATAAATCGTCTAAAGGGAATCCCCTTGGTCTCCAATAATTTGTTGCCATCCGAGCCCATCAGCTGCTCCGCAGACATGCCTGATGTCTGGTGATCCATGGCGTTCAGACCATTCTCACTGTCTATCTCATTGAGCTCTTCATCAGAACTAGAGTCATTCAGCATGCTGTTCGTTTCCAGGTCGGCAGGAGAATTGGTCATGTCAGCCATTCCGTAACGGGATCTCTCTGCCAAGTTAACAAGGCCAGAATTGTGAGGTGACTTCGGCTTCATCTGAGGGTAAGACATGGGCGAAAACTTGGAAGCTGAAGAAGAATTGGGCCTCATGATGGAGTTGCTGATGGAGCCCCTGAAGTTGGAGACGTTGGTGCTGGGCATCTCCCGGCTTGCAGCATTCATGGACATATAGGTGGAGTTGGAAGTGGGGCTGGAGGCGCTCTTGTTCTGCACGTCGGGTAGAGTCGTCCCCTCCTGCTGCTGTCTGAGACTGGAGAGGATCTTGACCATGCTGCGGTGTTTCTTCATCATGTGGTCACACCAACGTTCTCGGCGCGGGGTCTGGTAGCTGCACCACTCACAGCAAAAGTTGCCTCGAGACTTGGTCAGAGGCTTCACCATAGATTCTAAGATGCTGCGCTCCACGACCTCTGCAGGCAGTTCCTTGCAGGGGTCCTGCAGGGACACGGGTGGGACCACAGGGTCTGGCAGGGGAGCAGGGGCAGGCGGGGGAGCAGCGATCTCCTTCAAATTGTTTTTATGATACATCTTCTGATGCTTCATTATTCTCGCCCTCCTTGGTGACTTGTATGTGCAAAACTGGCAAGAGAAGACCTTTCCGAATCCCTCATGCATCATGATATTATAATTGAAGGAGCCCGGAGCAGGGGGTCCCGCCGAACTCCCTTCAGCTTGAGCCCCGTGGACCTTCCTAGTGTGCTCAATGAGGAGGTTTTTTGACCTGAAGTAGCGTACGCAGAACTTGCACTGAAAAAACTTGTTTGTTGGTTTGGGACTAGGGGCAATATGCTGACCATAATATCCTGGACTGTGGCCATAGTAACTTCCGGTCCCCAATGCAGTTGCATTTTGACCTAAAAAGAAAACATCGGGTAAGTGGGATAAGAAGAAAAGCAAAGCAAAAGAGAATTAAGAGTTCAATCATGTAAATCAATTTTTCTTTTCAATTATTCTTCATTAATAAACATCACACTGAAAAGGCCTAACAGCTCAAGATGAGGCCCTGAAGAATATTAATGAAGCGTTAATGAACATACACATATTGCTTCTCACGGACATAAGATGCGGGTGTTCAACTCTAGGTACGATTCTCATACCCTCTCCACCAATGTGCCCTATAGCTCTGAGGGCACAAGTTCCACCAACTGCAATCCCCATTCTAGAACTTCCAGAGATACGATCTTGTTTTCCAAATGGAAAGGAAACTAAGAGTCACAAGGAAGCTGAGAGGACAATAACCAAGGAACTCAAGAGAAACATGATGCCCAAGCCACAAAAATGGCTCCAAAGAGCAAAAAACTCTGTATAGAAGCCATGTGTATCAAGAACCAAGGCCACTGGCTAAAAAGAGAGGAGAGCAATGACATATATCAGATATGCAGATGAGTTCAGTCTGGATTTACCTGACAAATCCTCTGCAATCACAAATTCATCCTTTATAGACGAAAACTCCACCTCAGTCTGATTACTGGCATTCATGGACCCGGATCGTGGGTCATTAGCATTGTCTTCGGCAACATCAGTTGGCTGCAGAAATGCCGTGTGGACATCCTGAATGTGCGCCTTGAGATCTTCATAAGATGGGGCCCTGAAGTCACAGCCATCACACTGGAGCACCTCCATGATCGGGGTCTACCCTCTCACATTAGGGACCGACCTGTGGCAGAAGTCACAACAAAACATCTTAAGGAATGCAGGAAATGCACACCCCAAGTTGATGGGGCTGGAAGTCATTACTGGAAACAATTCTAATATCAGCAGATTTCTCTTACTAAACTCTACCAGTTGGAACACTTACTGGCTTGATATAACTATATCTTCAAATGCCATTTGTCAAGAAAACTTCCAAAGTTTTAGGAGTTTCTGAATTTCTTGACCGAATTCAAATTTCTTGGTAAGTTAATTCTGACTGTGGTTCTGGCTAGAACCCATTTTCTCTTTTGAATTAGAACTTTCTCAGAAGTACAGAGATGTCCATCCAGAAGAAAGAAAAAATTTTAGTCTTCATTTGCCTTTTTAATATCATAATACGGATATTTTATCACTAAATTGTGAAACAGTACTGAATCCCGGAGTGGTGCTAGAGACAGCTTTTACTGTTCCTTTTATTATTCTAATCTTAATAATTTTAAGAAATAAAAACTTTAAAAATAATTTTATTATTTTAATTTAACATCTTAACTAATATTGGGATACACCTCTTTCTTCCCTTCCCCAAACACTTTAGTTGGATTTTTTTTTCTCAGGAGCTAAATGGTTATTTGCTTTTTACTGCCCACCAATTATAACCTAACAGCTTCTCCAATCTAATTAGGTCATAAAATATTTCTCATGAGGTTCTCAAACAACCAACTTTAAGAAGATGATCCAGTTTCTTGTTTAACGTGGCACCCTGGTACCTCAGTTTACACGAAGGCAGCTGGCACTCCCAGTCTTAAAAAGGGGCTTCCAAGTCATGACTTTTAAAAAAAATCTTTTCCTATTTCTCGCCTTTACAAATGTAAAGTATACACTTGGGGAGGAAAAAAAGAACGCTGTGAACCTGGTGTGGAATGGAATAAAAACTTGCCCGGTACCTTCATTCTGCTACTTACTATGGGATAATATACAGATAACACCCCACTAACTCATGGAGAGTCCCACCATTAAGAAGTTACAAATGCAGGAGGTATGGTCCTTCCTATCTTAACATATATTCTGAGTTGAGACACCCAGTTGTTATCTTAATGAGTGAGCTACTTCATTGAGCTCACTCATCACAAACTCTACTGAGTCACTGTAATCTAGAACCAGATGTCCAAGAACTAACAAATCTTTCCATACTTTTATTTCAGGGCAACTTTCTCTCCTTTCCTTGGAAAAAGATAAATGATTCCTGCAGGAGAACAATGTCTAGTTATGTGTCCATGTAGTGAAAGAAGCCATCGCAGGAGGACTGTCTACAGCAGAGAATGCTCCTGCTGATAGCCTACTAAAATAACTTCTGGCAAGTCCAGCTCTGGACAGACGGAGCTTGCAGAGTGAGACGTGGATATTCACCTCCTCTTCTTTCCCCGGGCAATTTATCCTTTTTCAATAAACATTGAACTGTGCACCAGAGTCTTTTCAGCTAAGTCTCAATATTCCTGATACACAAGCTTTTATGTCTTAAGCACCAACCCAAATTGTGTGGAAGAGGGTTGCTATCAGCTCTGGATCAGATTACAGCAGTCACCGAGGCCCCACCCCACTTCTTTCGCACAGTCCATTAGACCTGAAAACAAATTTTTCCATGGTGCACACGACTCCTGCATTTAGAACACTTCACAGGGAAAAAAAAAAAAAAAAAGCAGATCATCCAGTGTGCACTCCCCATCCCCCAAGCTTAGTCCTTTCATCTCAGCCAAACAAGCCCCAGCTCTGCTGAATGTGTTTATCACACTTTCAAGAGATAGGAGCTCCTGCGTCACTGGAGCTCAGACCCGCTGAGCTGCCCTCGTCCTGGGCTTCAGCGCAGCCATTTTAGCTCCGAGCACAACATGGCTTCTCTGGGGCTCGGCTGGGCTGACGGGCAGCAAAGAGCCTCCAAGAGCAGCCTGGGCTCCTCCTAGGCTCTTCTCCTCCCAACAAAGAACGGACTGTTTTCATTCCTCTCCGAAAAGCTGCACCTCTCTCTTCCTCAAATGTCATGCATGCACCAAGATCTCCGAAGGTTCTATTATCCCATGATTGATAGGCTCGTCCGTTAGTCCCAGCAGAGCCCTGGTGATTACAGGACGACCCTGGACCAGACCCTGGGCTCCAGCAGGATTTGGGGGTGGGGTGAGGGAACCTCCAGAATGCCTTGGCTTCTTGGGAGTCGTCCTTCCACACACGCAGAAGACATACCATCCGACTCTGCTTGCCAGATTCCAAAGTCTAATGACCTTTGTTAATCACCAGCCAGTCTGTCTGCATCAGCAGACCCTGCCAACAGACACACCCTTCCACACAAAGGCTGTAGCTATTCCTTTTAAAAGAGGTTCTCTGAAAGCTCCATTGTGTAGCTGGGAGGAAAACAAAATCTCTTCCCTTCGAAACTTCAAGCCTTTAGAAATAACGCAACAAAAGCCTTTCTGCTGTGTGTCTTGTGGAAAGTTGGAGCCCGGTTTGCACAACATCAACAGCAATGACGGTTCTGCACCAGGAAAGCAGGGCACCTTCGGCGTTAAGTCGTCCGCCCCAGATGAAATTCATCTCTCTGTGCAGTCCTCCAACACCTTGGTGTCTTCGGAAGCTGTTAAGGATTCTAACTTCTCCGGATGCAAACACAAACCAACAGTCTCCTTGTTCTGCTTCAAAGGAGATCGAAGGGTTATGAGATCAGAAAGGAAAAAAAAAAAGCCACTGATTTGGAAAAAGAAGAGATGATGAAAGTGATTTCCTAATGGGTTCTAGCTTTAATGTTGTTGCAGCCTCTACCTCAAAAAATAGCGCAGAGCCTTAGAAGAGGTTAATCTCCAGGCTGTGTCAGAGCCAGCGCCGGGTACAGCTGAGTGGCCTTCACTCGGATGTCTGCACCAAGTACAGAGACGAGGATGTCGCCCCCTTTGAAAGCCATTTTGTCTTTGTGTATACATTTCTCCTGAAGACGCTGACAGAAGAAGAAACTGCCAGCGGGGCCCAAGCAATCACAGAAACAGAAACCTGGTGTCTTTATGAGACTGAGGGTGTACCCATGTGCAAGAAGTCAGAGGAGGAGGAGAAGGGAGAAGGGGAAGGGAGAGACAATGAAAACTGGACCTGAGGACGACCCATCCATCAACCGCAGGATGTTCTGCAGCAGATGGTAATCCTCTGAGAAACCAACAACAAGGAGGAAAAAGGCGAGAAACAAGCCCTGGCTAACTGACTGTTTCATCCACCCAGGAAGAGCAGCAACCTTGAAAGGCTACACGAGACTGATTTGCGACACAATTAGGATTTAAAATCAAAAGCCTTGATCTCGTATCTACTCAGGTCCTTTAAAAATACTGTGATAATGAGATTAGCGATACTTTCCCCCCCCTCACTGACCAAAAACAGAAGAAGCTTCTAAATTAAGTAAAAAGACATGCTATTTCAAAGATCACGAGATGACTCTACAAATCAAACAGGCATCATCCCCATCTCCTACCCCCAAAACAATACTTCCATCGGGTAACTAGACTCTGAACACCACCCGTGATAATGTAACACCAGCTACGTGAAAATGTGGACTCATCTCCAATAACCTCACACTTAATGTGCTTATTCCACCTAACCTGAACCCCCCGACCATTCTGATTACTCATTATCTTCAGTTCTACTTATTATCAGTTGTTGATTTTGTTCAATTTACATTTATAGTTTTGGGATTTCAAACAGTGGGGTTTTGATGGGAAACCCCAAATCCAAATTTCCATATTTTACAAACTCTTGAAGTCTGATTTAAAGAAAAGCCTAAGGTTTTGTTAAAAGATGAGGAATATACACGTGAGAACGGGGAAAGGGAAGCTTAACACCACCAACTGGACTGCACACCATCTGCCTACCCACTTTCTGTGCTCAGAATTCCTGGGATCCGTTAGGCCTCCGTCTTCCTCCTGTGAAGGTGAAAGGAGACAACCCACGGCTCCATGGCGAATCCTTCGAACGCACTGCCCAGAAGTAACTGGAGATGGGGAGGCGCCCTTGACGTCTCCCCGCATTCTCGGATCCACGCTCACCCCGCCAGCTTGGAGGGCACTGCTCTTCCCGTTTGCATGGCCCAGGAGCAAAAACCTGGTCTTCAAGTCAAAATCCCAACTGTCTCCAGGAAGAGCCCAAATTAAACACGCAGGCCTTGCCTGTCCTCCGACTTGAGGATTGCAGACCAGAAATAAAGCTGTGAAGCACCCAGCCACAGGGACTCGGCAGCAACTAATTATAACCTTCAAAGCCTTGGAGGAACAGAACCAGAAAGCCATCAGGTGCTTTTCCTCTGTCCACTCCAGAAACATAGTTTCATTTCTAAGACACTGAGCTCCCCAGTTCTCCTGAAGCACAAGTCTAATAAAAGGCTTTCGTGGGCACCTGTTGTGTGTGCCTTTCTTACCAGCAGAAATAACAATTACCCAAGGACAGGTAGTGGAATGCGGCAACTTCGGAACAGTTCAGCTAGAAAAACAAAAATCAGGAGCTTAAAGATCGCTCGACAAATGTTACTTGCAGATCGGAAACTGTTGATACGATGAGGTCAAAGAGCTGCGGGGTGTGTGGGGAGGTTAACATTTCGATTTGTAGGCCCCAGGACTATGGTTCGGGAGGAATATTCATGCTTAGGATGAAAAATAGAGGAGGGGGGGATCACTAATTAATCCACTTGTGAATGTTGGGTTGCTACTCTTAGCAACAAGGGTATTGTTCTATATCACTACTTATCATTTACTCTCATCATGGTCAAAGTGGGAGTCCTAATAATTTAAAATGCAAATACAGCATGCCTTTCTCTCTCTCTCTCTCTCCCTCTCTCTCTCTCTCTCTCTCTCTCTCTCTCTGTATATATTTAAATTTAATTTGAACTCAGATATGAGCATGTACACTCCGAATTAATAGGAGATCTGTTGGCTAAATAAACTAACAAAGAACATCCGAGACAAGCTACCTCCATCGATCCCACAGCATTTGGTACTACTATAGATCCTGGCTCACCATGTGGTGTCTTCAAATGTCCTATCAAATGTTTATACTGTTTGCTACATGATCTAAGCAGTTCTGTGTACTCTTGGCAATCACCACACTAATGAAAGGTTTAACATATCAGGGAGGATAAATAATTAAGGAATTCAGAAGGGAGACACAGCTGTTCTTCAAAACCAAATTTTCAGAAGAGAAAGAATTAATTTGCAATCACATATGTAACCCCCAATATGAGACTGAATTTAAACAGTAGCAGAGAAATACCACGAGACCTTGCATCCTGCCAATGCATGTGGCCTCTGCTCTATGTGGTCGGCCTGGTCCATCTGTGGAACCTTGTACGTAAGTGCAAAGTCTGCAGCAGGCAATCTGCAGATTAATAACCCAGTCACCTTCTGGCCAAGAATGCTAGTCTTCAGGTTATCTGTTTTAGCTTTGTTCTCCTGCATAAAGTTTTCCCGTATTACAGAGCATGTTAGAGCAATATTTCATAACAGACACCTTTGGGATCATCATTAAAATAAGATGAGTATCCAGGGATGTAATGCCAGTGACTACAAAAATGCCAGGTATGTAAATAAGCAGCAATTCGGGCTGAGTGACCTGTTATGAAAGCAGGTAGTGAGTGTCTAGCACAGAAAGAGATAGTACATACCTTCTGGAGAATTCATGCATTCCTTTGCAATGATATAAGGCTAATTGAGGCCAACAGGCCAATAGGCAGTCTGCCAGCTCCCCTGTCCTTAGAAAAGGAAGCGTGTGATTTGAACAAGGAGATAAAAGAGGAGAGAAGGGACTAGAAAAGAAAGGAAGGAAGCAGGGTGGTATCTCAGCAGCTTCAGACTTCATTGTCTACAAAGGGGAACCTTCAGTTCACTAGATAACTCTAATTCTGAGAAGTGTCCTGACAATATTCTCCTTGAGAAGCAAAACAAAACAAAACAATACGCCTCCTTACACTAAAATTCTCAAAAGACAACCGTGACAAATGAGATCCCAGCTCATCTCGCTCTTTCAAATAACGGAAAACCATTCTTTGTGTTGACCAAATTCTCTGAAATGTCATGGTCCCATCAGGTAGGTCCTTGGAAACTTTGAAACCATTCTTGCCCTAGCATTGAGAACAAGAGAGAACTGATTTCTTTCCTCTAGAGCCAACCCTCACCCAAACGGCAGAGACAGAAAATCACGGTGTTCCTTTATAGACTCTTCAGAATGCTGGCTGGGTTTCTACAGACACTTTTCACACTACAAGAACTCTCATTATAAAAATTGTAAAATTAAAGGGAAGTTGCAGATATGCTGCTGGGTCTTCATTACAGAACTGATTAAGACGCAGACTAAGCAGAAGCTGCGGGAAAAGTCATTTTCCACATCATGAAAGACCAAACGGTGCACTGGGTCCCTCCTCTGTGCGTCTGAAAGCTTGACTGACCTCAAGCCCTGGGCGTGTCTTCATGACCATAGCTGTTCCTGGCACAGAAGGTCCCTTCCAAGGTTTAAATTCTACATTTTCACTGAATGAACCCAGGAGCCATTTTAACAACGTACCCTGTTCTCAATTACCATGCAGAAGGGGGAGGGGGAGACCCTAAAATCATGTATGGTTGGCATGGGGACAGTATAACGACGTTTTGCTACAACTTCTTTTATTTGGGGAAAATCCCTCAAATATTCCAATCTAATTCCTCTGAGACTTGCTCATCACCTTGTAGGCTCTTGGTTTACTCAGAAAATTCAGACAAGCCACTTCCTTTAGATGAGAACTGTCCCATATCTACCTGTTTCAGTGGCACACAAGACCCTCATCCAAGCAATGCAATGACCTTTCCAGTCTAAATTTTTATACCTGACAAAACTGATTACATAAGCCTGGCACCTGGGTCTGTCTGTCCGTCCCTCTCCAAACCACAGCTCCTGATCTAACTACCCTGTTAAGATAAAGCCCAAAGCAGACTGGAACGGCTGGCATTGTGTGGACCACGACCACTTTCAATTCTTCCTACTCAAGGAGATCGGGATTTTCTTCCCCCTCCTCTTGGCCTCCACCTATAGCAGAAGCCATTAAGCTATCCTGCCTCCTGCTTCAACTAACCAACTGGCCCAATTCAGATCCATTAGTTTTCCCACTCCTGTTTCAACAAATTAATAGAATCTTACAAACCAAAAAACACAGTATGTGTTTATGTATGGGACTGGCAGATACCCAAGAATTAGGATAAAAAAAAAATTTTTTTGCTAAGGAATTTCACAATCTCCAATCTATTTGCAGAGAGTAAGTTCACTCCTAAAAATCACTATACCCCCACAACGTCTAAGCAGAAAGTTAAGACATTTGTCTGTCAACACAACAGTAGAATTTATCACCACGTGAAAACACGAGAGTGCTCAGGTGGCTTGGTCAAGCCCACAATCCATAAATCCTTAATGATAAATCTTACTTTTGCCCAACAAACTTAGGTTTTTCAGCTTTTCACTACTGGCTTGTTCTAAAAGTAAATGACAAGGACACAGCAATGCCTGTCTGGTAAGTAAAAGACTCTGTCCCCAGCAGGTGTGGTGGCACTGCCTGCCGTCTTCACCTTGAGCACGTTTTTTAAGCCTTGGATCATTTTGCTAACTGAAGAGATTAGATTATGATGTTCAACTTTCTGGTACAAAGGGTGTGTTTTAGATTTCCTTCTCAGATTCTGAAAGATTTTTTTTTTTTCCTGACTTAATTCATTCCCTTACTTTTTATTATTATTCAGAGACAACTGCCCAGTTTTACATGGCTGACTCGTCGTCATTCTGGTTTGGGCTCAGAGGTTCCAGCCAAGGGGTTTTCCCTGACAACTCCACCTAACATTAGCCCACCCTCCCACCCCCATGAAATCCAGTCCCCTATCCACAACCCTGCCCACACTCCCGTTTTATCACCTTATGCTGCTTTACTTCCTTCACTGGTGACATGATACCTATTTGTTTGTCATCTGTCTTCCTCCCCAGAACATAAGTACTCTGAGAGCAGGTCCACCACACCTGTCTATTTGTATTGGTATCTTTAGCACTGGGGACACTTCACACCAACGGGTACTCAGCAAATGTGTTAAATAAATCAGAGCTTCTAAATTATAGGAGTCTAATAAAACAAAAAGATTTATCATGAGTTAGATTCTTCCACTAACCTTATATTATTATAGAGCAGTCGTCCCAACCATTGGTAATTTTGCACCCTTTCTGTTCCCCACCCCACATCAGGGATATCTAACGGTATCTGGAGACATTTTTGGCTGTCACAACTGAAGGAAGGTGCTACTGGCATCTAGTGGGTGGAGGCCAGAGATGCTGCTAAATATTCTACAATGCACAGGACAGCCTCCCAACAACAAGAGTGATCTGGTCCAAAATGTCACTATAGTGCAGAGATTGGAAACCCTGTCACACAAGCAGTCTCTAGGTATTTTCAATCTCTGCATATTAACCACCTACACTTGTAAGCCCTTCACGAGGTCCTGGCTAGGGAATCTCTGAACTATATAATCAGCAAGTTCTCTCCTAATTCAAAGATTTCAGTATTCTATGTTTCTAACTTATTTTATTGGCCTTCATGTCATATGATATCATGAGCTTCTAGTCTTATTTTTCTGATTTGGGTCTTTTACTGAAAACTTTTCAAGAAGATTTTTCTAGCGATAAAGGCCCTTACACTGTTAATGACCCTGTGGGCTTTGTGGGTAAGGGGTCAAAGCCATTAACAATGGTCAAGCTCTACACTTGGCACATGGCTTTCAACTACAACTTGGGTGAAAAACACAATGCACATGTTCAACAGGTAAAATTACCTTCTCTCAAACTGATGGGGCCTCAGGCTACTCAAAATTACTTTTGGTTCTTCTATCCCCAAGGGCCAGCACAGGTCTGGCCCTGATGAGATCTGTGATATGAATGAGTGTCTGCATGCCTGCTTTCCAGGAGAAAATTTACCAACGGTACCAACTCAAACTAAACATTTAAGAACATAAGTACTTCCAGAGAGTCTCCATGACCAGAAAAACAAAACAAACCTTCCTGCTATGTGACACTCCCCGCCACTGCACCTAGTGAAGCCCAGAAGCCACATCACAGTGATGAACGAGCTGGCTACTGGATACTAGGAATCCTAATTCTAAGTCCCTACTTGTCCTTGATATCTGAGCAAGCGGCCATCTTCCTTTTCCTGGTCACCATCCATGGGGAAGGTGCTCTGGCCACCTCATCCCGCTCGTATTTATAACTCTGCTAAGCTCCCTGAACTGATGTGCCACTTGGAACCATCACCTGCGGCCACACTTGAAACTATTTGGTTGCCTTCCCTGTACAAAAAAAAAAAAAAAAAAACACCTTTTAATTGTTGTCTGCAAGGATTCTGGGAAGCCTGAGGAACAGTTCTCCCTTACAGTTCAACATTCTCTACACCCTTCGGGGGAGGGAAGTGGAACAAACTGAGGCAGGAGCCTTTCTCTCCTTTGCTTCCTTGAAAAGTACTGAAACAATATATGATGTGTGCTTTCCTTAAATAGGAGAATTCATTCTAAGTATCTATAGGCTCACAGTGTCCATCAGAGAGGAGATATTAAAGACCCAGTCTCTTCGTTTGTCAGATCATGAAACTGAGGTCTCAGGAAAAATAACCTGTCCAAGGCTTCTGGAACACAAGCTCTCTGAAGCCAGAAAACAATAAATAACTTTTGAATTCCACAATCTGAGAATGGAGATCAGCAATGTTGTTCAGTTCATTAGTAGCTATTCCCACTTAAAGCTCCTGATCATATATATAGCCTCACTAACACTAGTCTTTCTTCCCTGGGGAGGCAGATTCCAGAATAAGCCCCGTGTGTCCTCTGCTCTGAATTCCACACTCAGGAGAGTAACTGAAAAGGTGCAAAACCCATTGCCTGCCGTTTGGCTGTTCAGAGACCTCCTTAGGCATGCAAGCAGTGTGCTCCTACTTTGGAAAGACATTTGGAAGACTGAAAGTTGCTGACAAAGGTATACACACAAGAACAAGAGCTATAACACTGAATTATCTTTCTCCAGAATCCAACCTCACAGAATCAGAGCAAGGTTATGTAGTAGCTTTATGTCTGCCAAACCTGCCCCAGGAGGAACATCGCCTTGTTTCTTATGGAAAATGTGCACTGCCAACAAAGTCACTGAAGGGGCTGGCTCAACGAGCCTTAGGGGTGCATGGAAATGAAGGGTCAGTTCATTTAAAACGGGAAGGAGAGCAGCCTGTCCCCCGAACGCCTGGCAAGGAAGCCAGTCTTCTCATGGTTCAGGCCAGTAGTTCCAGAATATTGTGGATACTGGATTTCACCTCGAATTATATACTGTGTTCTGAAACCAACCACAAGTTGGAGTATTTTACCACATTTATGAATATATATATTTTTTATTTATTTTTAATATGGTTTTTATTGAATTTTTTAGAGAAAGAGGGAGAGAGATAGAAACATCAACGTGAGAAACATCAGTCGGCTGCCTCTGCACACCCCCTATTGGGGGTTCAAGCCTGCAACCTGGGCATGTGCCCTGACCAGGAATCAAACCGGGACCTCTCAGTCCATGGGAGGACATTCAATCCACTGAGCCACACTGGCCGGGCTGTATTTATTTATATATTTATTTACCCTTTACTTATCTCTGTTCCTAGCAGATATCTATATCCATTTATGGAATACAGAAAAGCGCAATGTATCAGAAATACTCTCCATAAAGATCTCCTATCAAGGAGTCCCATATCGTAATGAAGAAAATGGCTCAGAAATCAGGGAGGTGCTGGGATCTGCTTGTTTGGTCATGTTTTCCTCCCCGGAGAAATAATACTTTTGCCCACATTTTCAAGGTCCAAGGAATTCCCATCCTTTAAGACAATGGTTCTCAAAAGAGGGGTCCCTGGCCCGGCCGGTGTGGCTCAGTGGTTGAGCGTAGACCCATGCACCCAGAGGTCGCCGGTTCAATTCTCGGTCAGGGCACATGCCCCGGTTGTGGGCAAAATCCCCAGTGGGGGGCATGCAGGAGGTGGCCAATCGATGTTCTCTCTCATCGATGTTTCTATCTCTCTCTCCCTCTCCCTTCCTCTCTCTCTAAAATCAATAAAAGAAAAAAAGAGGGGTCCCTAGACCAACAGCAACAACAATGGCCCAAGAACTCATCACAAATGTAAACTCTCACCTTCCACTCCAGACTTAATGAATCAGAAAGTCTGGGGTGGGTAGGGCCCAGCAATCCATAGTTGGAACAAACCCTCAGGGTGATTCTGATGCCCACTCAAGTTTTAAGATCAACCTCAAAACTTTCTTCCTGTATGAAACGGTCCCTGGGAGCACCAGTGAGAATGGTTCAGTCCCCTTCTCCATCGCAGGAAGTACCCTACTTACGAACACTGTTGATGGAATATGGTAATAGCTCTGAAGTCTTTAAAGAGACTAGTGGAAGGACTTGCCCTGGCTGGTTTGGCTCAGCGGTTAGAGCGTCGGCCTGCGGTCCAGAGAGTCCCGGGTTCGGTTCCCGCTGGGGGCATGTACCTCGGTTGCAGTTTGTCCCCGGCCCTGTTTGGGTCGTGCGGGAGGCAGCCACTCAATGTGTCCCTTTCGCGTTGATGTTTCTCTTTCTCTCTCTCTCTTCTTCTCTCTCCTTCCCACTCTATCTGAACAAAAAATGGAAAAAATGTCCTTGGGTGAGGATAAAAAAAAAAGAGCCTAGGAGAAGGACTAATGTTTACAATTATTTCACTTTTTAGCCAGAATCCAACCTCACAAGCTAGTAAGAGCACACTCGCACAAGGCAGAGTTATGATTTCTGAGAGTGAAAAGTGTGCCGGATGCAATGCAGCTACTGACATTCATCTCCCTTAACAATTCAGAACAGCCCTGGCCAGTGTGGCTCAGTGGTTAGAGCGTCGGCCCCGGCACTGAAAGGTCTTGGATTTGATTTCCAGTTAAGGGCACATACTTGGGTTGCAGATTTGATCCATGGCCCTGGCTGGGGTGCATGCAGGAGGCAAACAATCAATGTCTCTCTCTTACATCGTTGTTTCTCTCTGTCTCTCTCCCCCTCCCTCTTTCCCTTCCATTCTCAAAAAAAAAAAAAAAAAAAAGTAGAAAAAATATGCTTGGGTGAGGATTAACAAAAAACAAACAAAAAACTTCAGAACAGTTCATGACATGGTGTCCTTGATATTTCTAAAGTGGGACGTGGCAATCCACAAGGAAAGAAACGGAATATTTTATCCAGAAAATACTAAGAGGTTGGATAAATCCTCAGGACCCTGGCCTCTCCTGAAACAAAATCCTATTAGAAAACACCTCCAAATGTGGAGTGGTGCCCCGATGATCTCACTAAAGGCACAGAGCACAGCTAAATCCACGGGCAGAATCAACATCTGAAAACAGAGATGTGCTTGGAAATCCCTAAAAAGAGAAAGACGTGTGCTTTCACCTCACCAAGGGATGTCTGGGGGGAAAATGGTGGCTAATTGTCTCAAAATGCAAACAAAGATTTGGCTGAAGGAAAAGAAAGAGGAAAACATAAACAAAGAAACAAAAAGTTTGGTCACCCCAAACCAACAGACCCATGGGCCCCTCAAATCAAAAGCAGGACTTAAAACTTAGAATCACAGAGTTCAGAGACAAGGGGCTACAGAAGAAAGGCAAACCATCAAGACCCAAACTCAGGTTCTGAAAATAGAATTAAGCACGGCTTAAGGAGGAAATTTAAAGAGATATTATCCTCAATGTTTGGGAGCCAGGAGCAAGTTCTGATAATTATGTCGAAATCAAAGATAAATAAGTTAGAAAAAAAATGAAGAGAGGAAATAAGGGTGACAGAAAGAAACAGGACCCAAAAAAGACCAATGAATTATCAATTTTGAAAGAACAGGGCACAGAAGAAAATTATATACAATTAACAGAGGTCCTAGAAAAGAAGAGATCAAAGATAAGAAGATAAGACACCAGAATGAGATGAAAGGGGAGCTGGCGGTTGAAGAAAGAAACTGACAACAAAAGTAATATCGCAGAACCAATAAATATATTAAAGTAATAAGAGGTAAAATCCACAAACCAAAAACAAAGTTGATGATGTGGAAAACAGTCTTCAAAAAACTGACAAAATGCAGAGGAGAAGGACAAGCAGATGAAAGCAAGCAGAGAAGATGACAGATAAGAAGGTTTGAAAATAGAGATCCAGCCTACAGATAAAAGGTATTCTAGAAGTAGACAGCAAAACAAAACAGAGCAAAACAAAATATGCTCAAATCCGTGATAGAAAATAACTGCATTGAAATGAAGGACTATCTGATGTTCCTGGAAAAAGTTACAGAGAATCATCAGAATTGAGACCTCTTGGTAAAGCAATAGACTTTTCAGGATAAACACTGAATTCTGTAAAATCAAGATATTTAAAAAGCAGTCAGTTACAGGGGAAAAGGTCAGGCAGCTTCTGACTTTTCACAGTAACACCCAGTGACAGAAAGCAGTGAAGGCCAGAGAGAGAGTGAGAGAGAGAGAGAGAGAGAGAGAGAGAGAGCGAGCGCAGGAGAGGAATATTCAGCTCCCCAGCTAAGTTCGCAACCATGTATAAAAGTAAGAAAATGTATTTTCCATTAGTCAGGGAATGCAGCAGCACTTATTAACTCTTCTTGCAAATCTACTCAGTGATGTAATATCATCCAACCAAGAGAAGATCCAGAATCAATCAAGATCTCAAGAACAGGAAATTGAGAGGCAAGCAGAGGATGTGAGCACTGAATCCACTTACATTTGGAACTAAGATCGAATAATTTATAATAATTGCAAAACAAAATTATAATCCCTTAAATGTAATAAATACAAGAACAATAAAGTATCTGATATAATAATAACAATAACATTACGTAGAATTGGGAAAAATCCTCAAGCGTAGTAACAGAAACACAGGTGGGGGTAAAGAGGTATTAGTGGGTAAATACAAGTGGGAGAACAGCCTCGCTGTCTTACCAGGACATAAATAAATACTTGATGTTATCTCTTTCTGGAAAAAAAAAAAAAAAAGAAAAGAAATTCCCCAAATAGAGGTATAGAGTACATAAATCAAAGTTTAAAATGTAATTAGTAAGCCCTGGCCGGTTTGGCTCAGCGGTTAGTGCGTTGGCCCGCGGACCAGAGAGTCCCAGGTTCGGTTCCCGCCGGGGCATGTACCTCGGTTGCGATTTGTCCCCGACCCTGGATGGGGTCGTGTGGGTGGCGGCCACTCAATGTGTCTCGCATCAATGTTTCTCTCTCTCTCTTCCTCCCTCTCTCCCTCCCACTCTATCTGAAGATAAATGCAAAAATGTCCTTAGGTGAGGATAAAAAAAAGAAAAAAGTAATTAGTAATAAAAACAGACTATGTAGCTTTTAATTTTTTTAATCAAAGAAAACACAGACCATGTAGTAAAAGACAGAGGACAAAGGAAATTGCACAGAAATATGCGAGTGCAAAAAAATTAATTAGAATCAAGTATATATATTATATCAATCAATGTGAATTAGACAACTCCTCCTATGGAAAATATCCCCCGAGTGGATTCAGAAACAAACTCTAATTGCATTTGTCCGCAAAAGACCCACATATACAAAGTGACACAAAAAGTTTGAAAGTAATAATATGATCAAAGATGTATCAAGAAAAGATAAGTCGGAATTATGATAAATATTATTCATGGTTAAATTCAAGATAAAAATGCTTGTAAGTTTATCCTTAACTTTTACAAAAACATTAAGGATAAGAAGCAGAAAATATCCATAGATGTAAAGGAAAATAAATTATCATTTTAAAAGTTCAAAGATAAACAATTGATAATGTAAAAATGTACACTCCACAATGAAGCTTTATCATAATAGTATGCCACCCCAACACCAAATAAAGAAAAAAAATGGCAGCAGATACAAGAAGAAACAGACATAAGTACTTAATAGATTAAATGGTGAAAGAAAACTAAGGATAGAATTAATAGAACTGACTTAAGAGACACATTTCAAATTCCATATCCTGGAAATAGAAAACACATTTTCATTTCAAGCAACTGTGGGACATTTACAAAGGTTTCAAATGCCCATGGAGCTTCACAGGAGTCTATAATGCCAGAATTAAGAGATAATAAATTACAAATAGAAAAAACAGTCCATCATTTCTACTTACAAGTCCACAAACTTGGGGGGAAAAGGAAACAAACCATTCCAAACACTTGGAAAGTTTTTTTAACATTCTCCTGAACAATTTATTGGATACTGGAAATGAAACTGCAATGGTAGAATGTGACTTTTAAAACGTTATGTATATAAAATATGAAACTTGCTAAAAGCTGTACTTAGAGGAAATTTCATAGCTTTATAACAATTATAAATCAAGAAAATAATAATTCTTACAAATCAATAAATAATAATACTAAATGAATTAAACATCTTACTCAAGAAGAAAAAGGAAAATAAAAAGGGAAAGTAGAAGAAAGGATTTAATTAAGACAGAGGTAGAAAATCAGGAGTCAAAAAAACCAAAAAGCAATAAAACTAACCAAGTGACCATTTATCTTCTTAAAAAATATAATACTGTATAAAATTAAACAAAAACCATTATCTAGCCTAATAAGGAAAAGGAGAGGGGGGTTAAGGATAAAACACAAATATAGAAAATTAAAGATAAGAGGCAAGAAAATATTCATAAATATGCAGGAAAATAAGGTATAATTTAAAAAATGACTATGTACAACTCATGGTAATATTTGCAAACCTAAATATAATAGATGAATGTCTAGAAATCATCTAGAGAAATCTCAGCCTTCGAGCTGTCTACACCAGTGCTTCCTCCCAACCTCTTTTTGCTACCTGCAGATTGGTATTCCTGCAAATTCACCGTTCAATCCCACTCAGCCGTCTGATGTGCACCTGTCTGGTGTCTCACCGAGAAGAGGAAGAGGTTTCTACCTTCTGCCTTTCCCTTCCTCATCTCCATGGGGACCCATCCTTTCCCCCTCTTTTGCCAAGAGGGGGTGCTCCCACTTCCCATTACCTCAGGCCAATTTGATTCCTCAGCTGGGGCTCCTGATCCAGTCCTCTCCTGCCTCATTTGGGAGCCCAGCTGGTCTACATTTTTATTTTTCTCTGATCACCAGCTATGTCCTTCCCATCTTAAACTCCCTCCCATCCAGGAGGAACCTCTCCCCCGTCCCCACCACGCACATACATACACGCACAGATACGCACACCCACTCACCCCAGCTCCCTCTGGCCTATCTTCTTCCTTGGAGAACTGGAAAAACTGAAAACAGAGGTGCCGTTTAAAGCCATCTGGGGTTGAATCCCAGCTCCATGATTTCGGAGCTATATGAATCTTTGACACACTAAATTCCCCAAACCTCCATTTCCTCACCCGTGCAAAAGAATCCTCATTTCCTAGGGTTGTTGTGTGGAATAACCTGGATTACGAACAGAACGTAAAGAGTTTCTGGCACAATGGAAGACTTCCTGACAACTGCCGTCATTGCCATCAATCCTTTCACCAACTGCTTTCTCCTCCAGTCCTCCGCATCTGGCTTTGTCACTACCATTCGCGGACACAAGCTCACCGTGGTCAGGAACGACTGTCTTCGAACCAATGGAAGGCTACTTTTACTAACTTACTGCCGCCCCATTCTCCACCCGTCCACACTCTCCCTGAATACCTCGGAGCCTCTCCGACCTGACCCCTCTCCCAACACCACCAACTCGCATCCATCCTTCAGTCTCATTTTAGACCAGGGCTTCTCAGCCTTAGCATCACCAACATTTGGGTTCAGACCACTGTTCACTGTGGGGGGAAGTTGTCCTGGACACCAGAGGTTGTTCAGCAGCATCCCAAGCCTGTATCCACTAGATTTCAGGAGCATCTCTCTCCTCCACTCCTGCTGACCCCAGCAGGGACAGCCAAAGTGTTTCCACTGGTCTCACTGAAGACACTGCGGGCTGTCGGTGGGGAGTGGGGAATCATCCCGTGGAGAACTACTTCCTCAGTCTAAAAAGCCCTGCCTGGGCCCTGGCCAGTGTGGTTCAGTGGCTAGAGTGTTGGCCCGCACATGCAAGGGTCTCGGGTTCGATTCCTGGTCAAGGGTACATACCTGGGTTGCAGATTAGATCCTGACCCCATATGGGGGGCAACCAATCAATGTGTCTCTTTCACATCGATGTTTCTCTCTCCCTTCCACTCTCACTAAAAATCAATGGAAAGCATATCCTCGAGTGAGGATTAACAAGAACCAACAACAAAAGCCCTGCCAGGCACCCCAGGGCTGGGTCGAGGCCCTCCCTAGGTGTTCCTGAATCTCCCAAGCACTTTTCACACAGCACCATCTGCCTAACTGTCCATCTGCCCACACTGACCTGCGAGGTCCTTGAAAACAGGGCCTGTGTGCGGCTCAGCCCCAGCACTGGCCAGGGTCTGGTACCTACACACTCTTCTCCCACCACTTGGAAACACATTTACATAAGACACCTGAACACAGCTTTTCAAGGGAAGAAAACCTGTGCACACTAAATGTAAACTTTGATTATAACATGTATCCCTTTTTAAAAAAAGTGTGTCTTAGTTCCCTGGAAATAAGGAATCAAGCTAAACGAGTGGGCTGTGTTCGTGGGGGAGAAGGGGGGAACGGTGGAGGAGCTGAGGATCAGAATAAGAGGAAGGCTTTAGCTTCAGTCCCCACATGGCCATGAGCTAGGGACCTGGCTTGTGGCTGGAGGCTCTTCTAAGGCAGATCAGCAGGACCCTTCTGCTGGCCTCTTTCCCACTGTATTCTCAAAGCCATCTCCTTCCCTAATCTCAACCCTGTTCTTGTCCTAACACCTCCTAGCTGATTTGGGATTTTTTAATTTAATGATATGTTTCTACCTTCATCCCCCTCTTCTCATACCCTTGTGCACATTACTATGCTCCTTTTACTGTTCCTGCCTCTGGCGATGAAATTTCAGACAAAGAGTGTCCTTAGAAAATACCGCTCTCACTCATGAAGCAGTACCGCATTCCACAAGGCTGGTCTATTTGGGAGATGAGAAATGTCAGGATTGAAAAGAACTGGTCTCCAAATGGAATTACTCTAAAAAAGTAAGTCTTGAAAGACCCACATACTGAAGCAGAATGAGGTCACAGATGGCCAAGGTTCAGCACAAGCAGAGCTCAGACGCCCGGTGCCTCTGCCTGCATTACAAAACTGTGCTTCTCCTTAAGGAAGTCCTAGGAGAAGAACTCCTTAACACAGTGAAAAAATAAGTTGTAAAAGAGAATGCACAGTCTATTACTATTTAAATAATGATGGCAATAATAATAAGTTAGTACAGAGGTATAGGAGAACAATCGGATGATACATTCCCCAAACCCTTAACCGGGAAGTATTCTCTGGGAGTGGAGTGAAAAATGACTTTCACTTTCTCTGAATTCCAGCTTCCATCATGTTTGTATATATCTTTTTTATTAGTATGTTGGTTTTACAAGCTGGAAATTGTTTTTAAAGTTGAAGTGTTTTTAGAGAATAAGTAAACAAGCAAAACAGTCCCCCTTTAAAAAAAATCCCCAGGTCCAACAAGTCAGCCCACATTTTAGGGAATGCGTGGGTGTGTGATTACTTTGGTGTTTAAATACTTAATATGTGTCCACACAATACTGCGGCGACATGAACTGACCACAAAACATGAGCTGCCTATTAGCAAATGGACCTACTGTCAATGCTTTGCTGGCTCTCTTCACAAACTTCAGACAGGAGCAGGTGTGCCCCATGCCACTGGAGAAAGCAAGGTGTAGCAGGAACTCACACTGAACACAAACTTGAATCAATCAGTGGACTCCAATGACTGACCATCCCGTGCAATGATCAGTTGTGTCCCAAGAAGTCCTATGCAGGACAAAGCTCTGACCTCAAGGGACTGACTACTTTTCCTTATACCCCCAAAACACGTGAAAACATCTTCAATGTTTCTCCAGGAAATACTAGAAGCAATATAATCCCTGACCCCCTGGAGATATATAGGACGTGTCATGACCACCTCACCCCACCACTGAGATAAGTAAGCAATCTGAGACTCATTGAGGTCAAGTCTGGCTTGGAAGAGTCTTGTCATTGGCCGAGGTCCACTTCATCATACATCTGGACTAGTGAAGAGGGAGTCATTGACCTGGCACTCTCTGCCTTCATTTAAAAGAAAAATCAGTTTCAATTGAGCCAAAAAGCACATATTTATTGATCAGTAACCATATGCCAACACCATCCATTTATTGAACATCTGAGTGCCTACTAGGTAGCTGGTATGGTTCTGGACAGAAGAGAAAAACAAGAAACACAGGAGGACAAAGGGCAGGTATATAAAGCATGCTCTTTCTCATGCAAGTTAAAATATAGTTGGGACAAGACTACCATAAAAAACTGAAGAATGAAGAATTCGAAATATTCTGTAATGAAGTGTGGATTGTTACGGTACAGTTTCCAAGTACCAAGATAATTAGGACAGCTGAGAAAGCAAAGGGCATGGTGGGTCTGTGGGTTTGATAATGAATGTTCTTGAAAGCTAGGCAGCCAGCCTGGGTCAGTAGAACTAGCAGAGGTTTTAGCAAAGAAAGATAATAGGACCTCACTGTACAGGTTAGAATGTAGCTTTATCGCCTACCACCTGACCTCAGGCAAGATGCAAATCTGCTTTCTCACCTGTATAATGGGACTAAAAATATCCACCTCACAGGGATTAAATAAGATAACATCTATGGAGTCTCAAATGTCAGATCCTTCCCCCATTCCCTTCATTGGGAACTCTTATCATCCTCAGAGAAATGAGATATAATTACAGCTGTGTCAAGATGATTTTGGCACCACTATGAAGAACTTATGGGGGCTGGGAGGGGGGTAGTGGTGAGAGACAAGCTGCTAAAGTAGCTGCTGAGCCCTGGCCATTGTGGCTCAGTTGGTTGCGTGTCGTCCATGCACCAAAAGGTTGTGGGTTCGAATGCCTGTTCAATTCCTGGTCAGGGCACATGCCTGGGGTTATAGGCTCGATCTCTGGTAGGGAGCGTGCAGGAGGCAGTTGATCAACGTCTCATGGATGTTTCTCTCTCCCTCTCTCCCTAAAAACAAACAATAAGAAATATTGTTTTTAAATTAATAAAGCAGCTGCTAAGATGGTCCAAGGTTGAGATAGAGTAGGACTGGGCCAGGAAGATGCACTGGGGGGTGAAGAGTAGGTGGTCAAACCTAAAGCGTATTGAGAAGGGAGAAACAACAGAGGCTACTTCTTTCTGTGAACTCCACCTAATAACCAGGTCACCACTTTCTGGCCCATCAAGAGTAACTAATGAGATGTGGTTGAGTTCTTTCCTTTTTTTTTTTCTTAATTGATTTCAAAGAGAGAGGAAGGGAGAGGGAGAGAGAAATAGAAACATCGATGAGATGGAACATCGACTGGCCGCCTCCTGCATGCCCCCCCACTGGGGATGTGGCCCACAACCTGGGCATGTGCCCTGACCGGGAATCGAACTGGTGCATGGGTCGATGCTCAACCGCTGAGCCACACTGGCCAGGCTTTCTTTTTTGTTTTTTAAAAAAACATATGTCAAGAACAGTTAGCTCTTCAGTGATAGATTTAAAAAAATTATACTTTTAACTGCATTTTTACAAGATCAGCACCAACGAAGGTATAGAATATCACCCAAGAACTTTAAAAAGTAATAGTCCTTAGGTTGGAATACTTTAACCAGATGGTTCTTCAGAGATAGTGCATCAACCTATGATGATAATGGCATTCTTATATATTTTCTATTGAACTAGATAGCAAGGAAATTACCTGGAGCAGCACTGTCAGGAAGAAATACAATATAAGCTATATATGTAATTTTAAATTTTCTAGCGGCCAGAGTCGGGTGTAATTAATAATAGTCCATTTTAGCCTAATATATCCAAAATATTATTTCAATATGTAATCAATATAAATACATATGAATGAGACATTTTAGATTCTTTTTTTCCCTAAGTCTCAAAATTCAGTATATTTTATTTATTGATTGATTTTTTTAGGGAAACAGGAAGGGAAAGAGAGATAGAAACATCAATGTGAGAGAGATACATCTATTGGCTGCCTCCTGCACGTCCCCCACTGGGGATAGAGCCTGCAACCTGGGCATGTGCCCTGACCCAGAATTGAATCAGGACCTCTCAGTCCATTGGACGACACTCAGTCCATTGGACGACACTCAGTCCATTGAGCCACACTGGCCAGGCAAAGACCAGGCGTATTTCAAGTGCTCAATAGTCACATGTGGCTCAGGGCAACTGTCTTGGACCATGCAGACATAGACAACCTTCAAGGATCCCTTTGAACAAAGTCCTTACTCAATAGAGTTTTTCATTGGGACTCACCTTGAGGTAGTCACCTGCTGCAGCTGAACATCTGGAGTGAGAGATAAAATGCTAAATATCACATCTGTTCCCTGGCTTACAGCCTTGCAGTATCTTTCCTTTCCCTTAAGATAAAGACTAACCAGTTAGGGAGTCTGTCAAAAACGAGAGTCTGTCACACTAAGTTTTATGGATTCTTGAAATAGTATCTTGACCTTCCTCAAAGCGCACTCTCTCTACCTACACTGTCAAGCTGGTCGTTTCCATAATGCACCAACCCTAGAGCTGATCCAGCTGAAAAACACCTTTGACCAACAACAGCTTTTGTGAACTTGGCAGCTGGCCTGCCTAGCAGCACCCAGCATGGTAGTTAAGAACATGGGCTCGGAGCCCACCTGCCTGAGTTTGAATCCAGTTACTAATTAATTGTCTGAGCTTGGTAAATTGTATAGCCTCTCTAGGCCTCTGTTTCCTCACTTGTAAAAAGTGGTTAAAAAAAAAAAAAAAGTAGTACTATTTCACAGGATTATAGTAAGGATTAAATGAAGTGATACAAAAAAATTATTTGGGCACATTGTCTGTCGCCAATAATTCTTAGCCATGATTTTCATGGACTTCCCTAGTCCACCAGAAACACCAGTATCATGTTTCTCCACAACCTCGGAGAAGTCTGCAGGCAGTATTGCACAATGAGAAGAACACAGCTGACCTATATTCACATCACCTCATTGACACCTAACACTGATGTGACCACATGCAAATGACTTAGCCTGTCTGAGCCTGTTTCTTTCATATGCTAAATAGGAATAACAATAAAATTGTACCCATTGTACAATAACACCGTGAAGATTAAATTAGACAACAAATGCAGTAGATGATCTGACCTTAGAAAAATAGTGCCTGCCTTCTCTTGGGCCCTTAGCATCTCCCCCTTCCCTCTCCATCACAGCTTGTTGATCTGAACACATCAGTTTGGGGATGAGTTGGGGGTATTTGTCTTCTGAGTGAAGTAAAGGCAAAGGGAAACTATTATGACAGGACTGTTGACTATTTCAGTGGACATCTGTTATCTAACCAAATCTTTACCATGTCCTTAATCATCACTAAAATCCATTCTACAAGGTAAGCTGTCTTGGCCCCTGGCTCTGAGGACTAGTCCATGAAAAGCATGGTGATTTCCTTCCATGATGATACATCCTCACAAGGTTGGAGGATGTCTCCTGAATATCCCCAACTTCCTTTAAAAGGCTACAAAGCGTTTGTCATTCATGGGTGAGTCACCCATGGAGTACTGGAAAGGGCTGGTCAGAAGATAAGCTTTGGGACTTTGTCCTGGCTGTCAACCAACTTTGACTTGGGGAAGTCACTTGACCTCTGTGGGTTGCAGAGAACAAATCTCCTTCATGAAGTTGTGGAGAACACATTTACCCAATGCACACTGAGAGTCCTTGGTCTAATTTATAAAGAGCTCTGCACATCAATGTAAGGCAGGGATAAGTTATCTGAACCTGACTTCCACACTTCTGTGTGTTACTAGTGTATTTGGGGAATTTGCTCTGAAAGGTAGAAGGGAACTCTCACTTTATATGACCTGCGACATCTCCTACCTTCTTTCCCAGTTCCGAAGTCAGAACTGGAGATCCAGACCTCTGACTTGGAGAGCAGGAATAGAATGAGGCAAGGGCGAGGAGCCTGGGGCCAGGGTGACTCATGGCTGTGGAATTCATTAACCGGTGAAATGCTCTCTGCAGTTCTCTTCCATGTCAAATCTCTGGGTTAGCAAGGCACAGGACAGATGGAAGAAAAAGCCATATTTCTTGGCAGACCAAACATTATTTTTACATGCATACATACATGCATATGTGTGCCTCCAGATATGACTGCAAGATCTAAGCAAATCATTCCTCTCGTAGGTTGTGTAAAACCAGAAACCAGCTTAATGTTTTGAGAAAAAGGTGTTTTAGAAAAATATGGCATCTCTTTCAGTTGTCTTTTTCTCCATTGCCTCAAAATTTGGCAAATTAAACCTCACAAATTCTTTGATACGATTAAAATTTTTAATAAAAAAATCTAAGTGGGGAGCAAGAGAATTCTTAAGACAAGCCATTAACATTCTCAAACACTGTAAGACTCTGACGTTGCGATGTTATTGGGTGGGACATGGGATTATGCGGGCTGTGTGAGAAGCTTAATGTTTCCAGAATTTTAAAAAAATTAAAACAATAAAAAAGATGGTCAGAAAACCCTAAAGCTAATAAAGCCAGTATTACATGCTCATGTATAGAGACATCTAATGTTCTAAGTTGCACATTTGTTAAATGGGTGCCAGGATTATTCTAGAGAAATAGGAAAAAGACCTCAAAGGGGACATGCCAAATACCTTGGCGCCTGGATTTTCTCACACAGCTGTAGTTGTACAACTCCATCAAACCAGCCGCTAATCATTTTCAAATGGTCCCTTAGTTCTACCAATGACCCTGGGCCACCACCAATTTCACACCTCATCTTCATGTCTTAATCAACAGTCTCAAATGGAACCCCTTCCTCTTCCAACAGAGAAATGGTTTCAAGAAAGACCGTTGATCATGTAACTTCTTTGTCATTAGGGAATTTGTATAATGTGGAATTTAACCTACAAACCCCAATCTTCCTAAAAGGCAAACGATCCCTCTGAGATTTCCTTCACTAAAGCAAGGTGAAACACTAAAAAATTTTCTTTCCATTATTGGACAGAACAGAATGTATGATGAGTCTCTCAGGGCTCTGGAAAACTGTCTTGAATGTGCTTGATCAACAATGGGAACTCATCCAGAGCAAAAAATGCCAGGAAAACACATCCTAAACTACTTCAGATCAATCTGAGAGAGCGTCACTTTCTCTACAATCCAGGGTGTGGAGAGGAAAAGAACTTATAAAAGTGATTTCATTTTCAGATGTGACTTATTAGTGGGACTGAAGATGATTCTGAGAGGGATCAGAACCATGAAAACAAGGGTGCCAGGACTAAAAGGAATGTCCTTTTCTTAGGCTTGGAACTGAAAATATTTTTCTCTCTCGTGACCATCTTAACTTCAAAAGCAGAAGCCAGGAATGTCAATCCGTATGGAGCTGGGCTGGCTGCTTACTATGTTTCCATTCTTTCCACAGGGAAGGGGGAAGGCAGCCCATTGTGTGTCTCCGCCAACAGAGATGAGAGAAAAAAAATCACTTGTTTTTAAACTTTTGGAGGACACAGATAACTCAGGGAGAATGAAAACAGAGATGCATAAAGACTATTTTGGAATTATATGTTAGATTTTAAAAATCAAAAACGTTGGAGATTTGAGAAATGTCAGAACTTCCAATAACAAAAAGCCCAGGCTTCATCTGTGTGCTAAGGAAACGTACAATGTTTTGTAAAGGGTTGTGTTTTTTTGCCTCTTTTTGTTACTTCTTCAGTATTTTTGTTCCAGAAAGATCTTTTCTTCATTACTGTAAAAATATCAAACAGTCTCCCATTTCCTAGAAATTGATCATCTCCTTTTCTAGTTGGTGTAGTCTCTGTTCTACCTTTGGCTTTTCACTAATTCTCATCAAATTAGCTCAAAACTTTGATTCCCTGTACTAGCCACATGCTTTGTCCAAAAAAAGCTTGCCTTATTCTTTGCTCCACCAGAAGGGTACAAAGGAGACCATCAGACACTAAGAGTGCCGTTTAGTTTCCAAGAATAAAGGTAAGAAAGTGGCTTGGGGCAGCATCTCTTTGTTCACGATCGCTGGCAAGTTTCCAAGCAAAAATATCCAGTAATCTCATGATAATTGGACAACACGCTCCATTATGCACTCCCCATGATGCAATATTGTCTCATGTCACACAGCATGATGCAAGTGACATGAGCTTTGGAGTAGAGGACAAAGACAGGGAACGACCTCTGGAACTCCGTAGCAAAGCATATGCCCTCTGACCTAGACATATTTGGCTAACCTGAGACAGTCACCCATCCTGGTGAGCTGCGACAAGTCTCAAATATTTTTCATCCCAAATGGTATATAGCCTAACTGCATAATAAAACAAATGTATAGCCATGGTTACGGACAGAGAGAAAGAACTTCAGAAGGTAGCTATGATACTTGAGTGGTTTCATGAACCATGCAGTGTGCTAGCTTTTGATATGCTTGAAAAGGGACTCTAGAAATGAATGAAAGATGTTCCCTAAAGATGTTCGGGAAAGTTCCAAACCAAGAGGCTAGAAGATCACCAGTATTCCTGGAAGACGTACTTTAGCTGTTGCTGAGTTGATCACTGATATTTCTGAAGAGTGTACATGCAAATGATGGTGGTACATAGGCTGACCAAAGATTTGAAGAGTAAAGACATCCATAGCCTAGTCAAAGCCAGGAAAGCCTTACAGTATATAGTTGTTATTGCCTAAAGAGCTTAAATGTATCACCAGATTTTATAAACTTTTAGCGAGATTATATCCAATGGCTCAAAGGTCGACCAATGCAGAAAAAGCCAAATCTAAGAATCCTGTAGGCATTTTGGAAGGATGGCAGCTAGAACAAGAGGAGTATGGAATCTGGTCTACAGCATACAACACTCAAAGATGTAGTGATGGCCATTGGTTGTTCTGGAGATACATATACATTAATGCTACTTGCAGCATTGATCACCAGGGTACCCAACATGTCTGAAAGAATGGATGACAAGAAAGATGTCCAAATAGCTTTATTTGGGGGAGCTGATCTTTGGCAATTAGAGAGAACACAGAAGCCAAGGAAAATGCATTAAAATGCACTCTTTGAAGGGTGGCAATGTGTAATACCAGCTGACTACTGGAGAAGTGAACACTAGATTATGAGCTTCTAGGAGGCAGGGTCTGGGTCTCTCATCCTGAAATCTCCAACATTTAGCACAAAGATTGCCAAGTAGTCAAATGCTTGATCAATGTTTGAATGAATGATCAAATGAAGGAATAAGACTGAAAGGCAAGCAAGCCTGGTGTCCAGCATTCAAAAACAGGGAAACGGGTAGTCTTTTTCCAACCCACCAAGGACAGTCTGAGCAGGGAAGGGCTGTGCCACCCCAGCGGCAGCAGCACACCAAAGAGAAGGGCAGGGGTCCCACAGTCTGACAAAGAGGGTTCGCCAGCCCTGTTCCCTTTTAATCACACTCTCCCCTACATATACCACTACATATACCACATATCCCATCACTGGCATGGCTTTCAAATCCAAAAGACAGCAGCTGCGACAGCAACAACCTGAGCTCGTTAAGATCACAACAGGGGAGCAAAGAGACAGGAAAGTTTTACAAGATAAATGGAGAGGCAGCAATTTCTGAGGCCTCCCTTTTAAAAGGGGTGGGGAGGAAGGGTGTGTTCACAGGGAGTGGAAGTACCGACTTCCACCTAGGTGCCCCATTAGGCCAATATTTTGCAAAGCCAGGTGTGTGCAATTTGCTTATTAAAGTTCTCACCCTGGGGCAACTGACAAGACTCATCAGTCCTGGAAGACATGTGCTATGACCCCAAGGCAAGTTAAAGCGTATCCGGAATATTTTAAGCAAGGAAGAGAATCTTTTTGTTAAAGTGAAAGGGGATCATTTTGCTGAAACAACTGACTGGGAGGAAAAGGAACTGAGAGTGGTTTGTTCCAGTTTTATGTAGAAATTACAGCATTATCTTCCAAAACAAAGGCTCAAGGTTAGATTGAGTTTCCAAGAGCAAAGGAAATATTTTTATTGATGATTCTATTCTGTAAGTGATGGCGCTTCCAAAGGAAATGGCCCAGCAGACAGCAAGAGCTCCGAGGTGGGCCGCCTCGCCTGCTTGCTAAGAGGTCCGTGAGTCAACACTCTTGAACACCAAGACCTCTTAGACATCTAGACAATTCTCCCTCCTCATCAGCTAATAGGGTGGGGACAGGAATGGATGTGGAGTGCCCAATGGGAACAGATGGCAATGCGTTGCTCAAGAAGAGCTGTCTGCTGCTCAAGATGCTAAAAAATAGAGGAGAGCCTCCATTCTGTTTTCCAGACAAGCCAAGAGGGGCAAATGAATGCACCTGTATGGGAACTGACAGGGCCTTTTCTGCGTTGCAATGGATGGCATTCATCTCAAATCAGATGTTAACAAACTGCTCTCCTTGTGAAACATAGCTCCCTCCCTGCCAAACACTGAACCTGCTCAGGCCAAACTACTATCATACATACTTTGTTCATAAGTAGGACAGCCATAGCTGAGTTCTGGAGGTAGGTGCCTACAGCCTGCAGGGGTGTGCCTTGCACTGTGCTGACAACCACACATTCACAGCACTGCTCAGATTGCCAGGCACGTGCACACCCCCATGGGTCCTCACAACAGCTTCCCTTTGGAACCAGAAAGGGTTCCAAAATTATAATTAAAACCTTGTGAGGATCATATTAGAAGAAAATTTATCACCCAAGTCTTTCCTTCTCACTTGACTACATAAACTGCGTTAACAACATTACCAAAAGTCCCCTTGAATCAGTTACATCAAACTATATGGCATCTATAGATCTTTATAGGTTGCAAGGCAATCATGCCCCTGCTCATTTTTCTCAATAAAAAAAAAAGAAAAAGAAAAGAAAAGGTACAGGGAAGAAAAGTTCACTGTGGGTTTGGCTTTGTTCCTCAAGATCCAGAGGGTTTTTGTGCTACTTAACAACATAGTTACCTTGGGCAAGTCCTTTAAATGTTCTTGGATTCGATTTCTCCAGCCATAAAATGAGATTAAATAAACAACCTCCAAGGTTCCTTGTCGTTTCAAAGCCACGTGTGTTGTAACATGCAGGAAATCTTTAAGGAAATATCTCGGAGCAGGGATGGTCGGGGTGCCAGGGCTCCAGAGGGCTCTCCTCTACAACTTAGCTGGGTGACCCTGGGCAAGGTGAGGGCCTTCTGGAATCATCTCCAAAGGGAAGGGATTTAGTAGGTAGATGGTCCATGAGGTCCCCAAAGTATGAGGAAATGAAAGGCCAGCTGTGGACAACTTGTTAGAACAGGTAGGACGGTGATAGTGAAACAGGGAACTGAGTGACCCTTCACCAACATCAAGCTTAGACTATACCAACAGCGCAGACAGCTCTTCAGGCTAGCTGATAAAAACTATGGTGAAACATTGGTTCAAACAGCTGCCTAACAACTTGTTACCTTGGGTAAGTCACTCGGACAGCTTTTCTGAATGAGAGTTTCCTCCTGAATAAATATATCCTCTCCTTTGGCTCAAAACATTTGGAAGTAGGAAGTCTTCATGGACACCAAGTGAGAAAGTGTTCTGGTGGGGAGGAAGGCTGTGATTTTAAAACACCTAATTGTAAGGGACAGCAACTAGGGGGAAGTGCCACCGCCTAGCATTCACCCTCTCCCACCTCCTGCAGCCGTCTCTGCCTGATCTCCACACTCTTTTCCAACAAGCCTAGACAAGGCTCAGAATCCTCAAAGCGGAGCTCCAGGCAGTCTCCACCGATCAATCAAAATTGGCACAAGAAATAGAAGCTATTTGCCAACACTGTTGTAGTGAAATAAGCAGAGATGGCCAAGGTAGGAAACTGGAATTCCATTTCAGGCCTCCCTGGCTAAATTCTCACATCGTGGACTTCAGACATATCACGTTAGGCTCTCCACGGCTGCAGAATGAAGGGGCGGAGCAGGGTGGCTTCACAGGCCCATTCCAGCCTGGGATTTCATGTCTCTGAATATAGCTAGTGACTTGACATTGCCTTCCTTTTGGCCTCTGTCTCCCTCCTTCTGTTCTTTGTAGTTGACACTGCGGTCGGTGTGCCCATGCACCAAGATTTAGAAGGTGCTCACAGACCGTGTGGATCCTCAAGGCAGAACCCGGCACTTTATTTATAAAACTGGGATCCAGTCTTATTGCCAACATGCAGTGGCTTGAATTCTGAGAGCTGGATACCCTTGAGTCATTATCAACTTTCGAAATAGGCAGCACATTCACTCAGCTGAACAGAAAGCCATTTCAAGCTTTAAAGTGATTTTGGATTTGCATAAACATACGGGAGTCATGAAAAGGCAGAGAAAGCTTAAGAGTGGTCTGGAGAGGTAACATTCTCAACCCCCTTCTTAACACCCCACCCCCATTCGCCTTTTGTACTGAGTCAGTAATGTTCAGTGAGTCACCATGCAAGCTACCTCCTCTCATGCTAAGGCCGAAAACCAGCCTCTTGGGTATGAGTTACCTCTTGATTATGATTTAGTAAAACAGAAACTATTCAAGTCTTTTACTTTGTTTAAAATAGGCATATCACACATCTTTTGAGCTACCTGGAGCATACTTTACCTTTTCCTGGGGGAAACAAAAGCCTCCATCTATCTAGATGAGAAAATATCCAAAGAGCAAGTCATCATGAGAACCCATGACTCTCTGGTATTCCCCCCTTCTCTTCAAGTGGTTTATGGGAGAGTAGGGTAGGGGTGGAGGTAGGAACTGGAAGCACTTATGAAATCAGATGGGTCCAAAACACCAAGCAGTCCTCCACATCAGTTCCATGTGCGGGAGAGTCAGTTCAAGCCGTCCTTGTTCTCACGTCTTGATGGTAGCATGAGCTCTGTACCATATGCCTGAAGGGCAGCTGGGCAGCTGGAGGAGGACAGGATCATTTGCCACAGTGATCTGAGTCACTTCTCAGCAACATCTCAGGGTTAACAAGATCACATGTTCAGCTGCTACTTAAAGCCTTGGAGGCACTTCAACCTCTTAACTTGGGTAAGCGTTAGAAGCCTAGTAGGTAGTGTCCAACTCCTCAAAATAACTTGAAGACACTATCTTCCATTCTTGGAGCTTCTAAGCATGCCAAGGACATAACCATGAGTTCTTAAGCCATGACCACTGTTTTGGTACTAACAAATTACCGTCAATGAGAGAAATGTCCTCAACGTCCTTCTTTCTACTCAATTGTTTCTTCTCTTCCACTTCTAAAACAACATTATTCTCACTCCCTGAGACTTCTAAAGTGCAAAGGAAGACTAGAGAAAGAACATCAAAAGTCCTTATCAATACTTGTTCTGCAGCCACTGTCTTTAATGCATGCAGGATATTTCTGGGGCACTAGTGATGATAGTTGTTTTGGGGATAGACAATACATAAAGAAGAGAAATAACATCCCTGCTTTTTCTTAGGAAGCCAAAGTGTCTGATCTGTTCAATTTTGAAACAGGGTCATTTTCCTTTTTGTTGTGATTAACACAGAAAGCATCCTAAAAAGGTTACGTTGACCACACACGCTGCTTTGAAGCAGCAGCTTCTCTCCAAGTTACTTCTATCTCTTGAGGCCATGTTTACTTAGCTGCTTCAACCATTCATTCATCCACTAACTGCACCCTGAGGATCAACTCCTTATCAGGAACACTAGTAGAACCCAGATCAGGGAGATTCTATAGTCAAGGTCATTGTGATTCACAAATGGGTCAACTTAGCTGTGGCCCAGTATCAGAGGCAACAGCTAGCTTCAAACCAGGCCAGGCAGGCAGCCACATGGACAAAGTCCTTGGTCAACAAGTGCATCTCTTTACCGTCATAGAAAAAGAAAAAAAAAAACAAAAAAACACACCAACACCCAGAAGCTAGTTGGATGGATCAGTAGCAATTTCTCTGTACACAGAAATCAACATAATATAACTTCCCTTTGTTTCTGCCAAAGGTATTCAAAAACCTGCATCCAATTTCATCGGTGAATGACAGATATTCAGCTAACATTGTCTCCACAGTGGGAGGGGGGTGACGGGGCAGAGGGGGATGGTGGTGGTGGTAGAACATAGTAAGTAGCCTGCCACTAAGATGACATTTCCCAAACCTAAATCATTTGGTATACAGTACCCTAAAGGTGCCCTGGAGGTACTGAATTCCTGGGGAAGAAAAGACGAAAGCCTGCTCCATAGCTCAAATTATTAGCAGCTACAAATATCTAGTTCTGACAGCATCTCTTTTCCTTTTCCTACTTCCTGCATGTGAGACATCAGAGCACAGTGGCTGCTTCTTCCTCTCCTGCCTAATGAGACTGAATTCCCAAGAACTGTGGTTCCTAAATCTGACTTCTAGTGTCCCACCCTAGACCTACTGAATCCCTCTCCTGTGGTAGGAACCTAAATATCTATTTTTAATAACCTCCTTTTTGTTTCCAAGTTCTCAGAATGATTCTGAAGATCAGCCTGGTTTAAGAATCAGTCTCCCATGCCACAATTATGGTGATTAAGAAAGAAACTTTTTAAAGGAACTATCCACCCCATCCCACCCCACCCCACACACGTGTGGTTCCTCCAACATTTTCTTTATAAGCAATGGAGAGAAAAGAACAGCTTCCTCCACTACACCCAAATATCCAGCAATCAGCAGACTAGACCCACAGATTCTTCACATTCTGAAGCTGTTAAAACAAACACGATGTGTCTGGTGCAGTTTGCTCAGCAGCACCCATGCTTGTGTGGGCTCCCCTGTCCCTGTAAATGAACAAGCCAAGGCTGCTGATTCCAGGTAAAATGACAAACAGGGAGCCTCAGTCTTCCACTCTGGACTCCATCCAAACTTCAGACAAAAAGATTTACTAATCCTGCATTGGCAACACGAAATTCATAATACAAAAACAAAATCACCTGCCATTAGCCAAATCTAATCTAATCATTCCTTGCAGTAATAATTTTACTCAGGGTACTTCAACCTCAAACTTGGCCTAGCATGCATAAGAAATGAACTAATGATGCAGGTCTTATGTACAAGGTGCTCTAGGGGAAAATGCAACTCCTTGGAATGGGCAGGGATGAAACGTGAGGATTAAAATCAGAATTAGTAAACAGAACCATGAAGAGAAAAGTCTTTTCATTTTTTGCCCACATACTATTCTGCCCTCACTGGGCCTGCATTAATATGGTCTCGGCCTCAGAAAGGCTCTGACTTTCCTGCTATTATCCTAGTCTTGCTTTAACACATACTTTATATTAGAATGCGTTCCAGGAAGCATATGGCAATAGAACTAGGTCAACCATTAACCAAATAACAGGAAACTGCTCTGCAGTGCACACCCTTCAAAAGCTTGCTTATTGAGCTGGCTCTTCAGAATCTGTCCTTCAGTGAGGTTGGAACTAGCAGGACCCATGGGTTTCTTTAATGCTGCAAGGTCACCTCATACCTAGAAGGCTTCTGCACATACTAGACTTTCAATGGTCTAAATCATTCCATTGAAACGTTCAAGAACTTAAGTCAAAGGTGAAGGAGCATGTTTTCTGAAACTGCTCAACCATCTTCAAAGAATGTGACTATGGTCCTGGTTCCATTGCTTTATTCTTTCAGTCTTGTTCAACTGATGGGAAACACCATATACTCATCTTTTCTTTCTCTGCCATTTTCCCCCTGTATTCCTTGAGGCTTCCATGCCGCCAATTTACCCAATGAAATACATGCCACAATCCATTTAGACTTAATAGGTCAAATAAAGTCTTGGAAAAAGATCTGTCTTCCTTTTTCACATAAAACTATGAATGAGTTTCCTCCAGAACCTTCGGCCTTGAATCGCTGAGTATTCCTGAGTTTGAAGTTTTCCTTTCCAAAGTTTCAGACTCAGTTCTACAAGATCTAACTTTACAATGCCCTGAAGAGTCATTCACTTAGGATCATACTAGTACACTACCAACAGTCACACTCTCCTTGGCTTCTTCAACCTAGATTACAAATCCGACATTCTTACTTCCAAAATATATTTCATATGTATCACAGAGTTGGGCAGTTTCCCTTGATGAAGAACTTATATGAACACTCATTTTTAAATTAAAATGTCAGTGCCAAACCTCCACTTACTGAAGTTGAATGTTGAATGTCTAGTGATATTTGGAGTAGCAATCATTGTGTAGAAGACACTAGAGGATAATGTGCAACTTCAGAAATCAGGTGTTATTTATTTTATTTTTTTTAATGTTTTTATTACTTTTGAGAGAGAGAGGGAGAGAAACATCGATCAGCTGCCCCATGCATGCCCCCCCCTACTGGGGATCTAGCCCAAAACACAGGCATGTGCCCCAACCGGGAATCGAACCAGCGGCCTCTTGGTGCATGGGACGACTCTCAATCCACTGAGCCACATCGGCCGAGCAATCTGGATGTATTTAAAGGAGGATATTTAGGAGCAATATGACCTTTTATCTATTTATTTGTTTGTTTGTTTATTGTTAATCCTCACCCAAGTATATGGTTTCCATTGATTTTTAGAGAGAGTGGAAAGGAGGGAGGGAGAGAGAGGATCATTGATATGAGAGAGACTCATCTATTGGTTGCCTCCCGCATGTGACCTGACCAGGGCTGGGGAATGAACCTGCAACCCAGGTATGTGCTCTTGACCAAGAATTGAACCCATGACCTTCTGGTGCTCGGGCCGACACTCTAATCACTGAGCAACACTGGCCAGGGTGCAATATGACCTTTTAAAAAGTGCTGGATCTGGTTACTGACTCAACACATTGACTGCGTACAGCTGCCCCAGGCACTGTGCACGGCACTGAGGATACGAGCCAACAAGGGAGACCCTGGGCCTGCCTTTCGGTAGCTTCTAGTCTAGTCCCCAGTAATTAATCAGGAGACAAACCAGTGGGTGGCCTTCAAAGTTTATTTGGCTAAATTTTAACTAAGGTTTTTCCTGAAAATAAGTCAACAAGGCTTCATGGAGCATCAATATAAGGAATAGCACACTGGACTGGGGGTCAAATGAAAGAGACTCGTAGGAGGCATGCAGTTGTGCAGTCTTTGGGATTCTGGACACCCAGATATCTCCCATCCATGCTATTCTTGGGAACTGTCAGGTTTTTCTTTTAAAGGAGTTGGTTGTATAACCACAGTCAAAACAAAACAAAACCCCAGAACGTCATCTAAGGAATTTAATAAATAATCTATTACAGAATGTTCAAGATAGTGCAAACAGAGGTTAAGGTGCTTTTCTTCCCCTTTACCAGATTGTGGAGTCATGTTTCACAGAGGAGCACCCTGGCTTTTTAAAGTCACCATACAAGAGGATACTGCTCAGCCCCTAAAGACAAGAAGTCAAATGTTTATCAATCCCACCAGTACTAGCTTCAGGGAGCCCCTCACAGGGATTTTATGTGGGCTCCAATGTATTCTGACATGTAATCAGATAGACACTGTTTAACAGTGTCCTATCTATAATAAGTGTTTTTACAAAAACTTAAGGATGGGAGAAAGGGGAATTGGTATTATTATTATTTTTTTAATCCTCACCTGAGAATGATTATTGATTTTTTTTAGAGAGAGAGAAAGACATCAATCAGTCACCTCCCCTACATGTCCTAACCAGGGATCGAACCTGACCCAGAATCGAACCCACAACCTTTTTGGTGTAGGGGACAACACTCCAACTACCTGAGACACCCAGATGGGGCAGGAATTAGTTTTTTTTTTTTTTAATCCTTACCCAAGGACATTTTTGTGTTTATCTTCAGATAGAGCAGGAGGAAGAGAGAGAGAGAAACATCGATGTAAGAGAGACACATTGACTGGTTGCCACCCGCATGACCACAACTGGGGCCTGGGACGAACCACAACCAAGGTACGTGCCCTTAGGGGGAACTGAACCCCGGACTCTCTGTTCCCCAGGCCGACGCTCTAACCACTGAACCAAACTGGCCAGGGAAGGAATTAGTATTTTTATGTGCCCACTGTATGTCAGGCTCTGCACCAGAGATTAACATTCAAGATCTCATTTATTCCCCCACAAGAAGCTTACAAAGTAGGTTTTTTTTCTTATTATTATTTTATTAATCCTCACCAGAGAATATTTTTCCATTGATTTTTTAGATAGAGTGGAAGGGAGGGAGGAGGAGAGAAACATCAATGTGAAAGAGACACATCTACTGGTTGCCTCCTACACGACCCCGGCCGGGGCTGGGGACCAACCTGCAACCCAGGTACATGCCCTTGACCAGGAATCAAACCTGCAACATTTCAATCTGCAGGCTGACGCTCTAACCACTGAGCCAAACCAGCCAGAGCACAAGATGGACTTTTTTTCCAGATAAGGAAAGTGAGGATCAGAGATTATTCACTGGAAGTCACACAGCAACTCCCTGGCTCTGAGGTCTATGTTCTTTCCACTGCATGCCATGGCCCTCACTGCCAAGGCCTTCATGGGCCTCCCCACACTGATAGCAAAGGGTTCCCTTATATGTGGTCTCTGTGCCAGAGTCCAGTGCCTTCCGAGGATGAGAGCACGCTGCTCCCCACACAATCTGCAGGCCCCTTGAGAGATGGTCCTGTGCTTCTCAGAGTGCCCAAACACTGACGACGGAACAAGGTCAGGCCATTCCTAAGATACAAAGCAAGATGAACTCAGAGGGTCCTCCTGCCAATTGCCCTTGTCCTCCTTACTCATCTGGAGGAACATGCCAAGGCCTGCCTATAATGACGCAGTCAAGGGTCACCATGGGTGATCCTATCCCCCCCCCCCCAGATTGCTACAAAATAAAAGCTCGGTGCTGAGACAGGCTGGCTCCTTGAAAACCCACCACCATTGTTTCCTAGGAATCAAACTTCTTCAAGAAACCATCTGCATCTGTCAATCCCCGGTAAACTCAGGAGACAGGAAGTAAAGCAGAGCCTAAAGGTAAAAGGTCTAGGAATCTGGGGACCCAATCCACCTTGGAAGTCAAAGTCCTTATATTTCTTTTTTTTTTTTTTTATCCTCACCTGAGGACATTTTCTTATTTTTTGTTCAGATAGAGTGGGAGGGAGAGAGAGGAAGAGAGAGAGAGAGAGAGAGAGAGAAACATCGACATGAAAGGGACACATCGAGTGGCTGCCACCCGCACGACCAACCAGGGCCGGGGACAAACTGCAACCAAGGCACACGCCCCTAGCGGGGAACCGAACCCGGGTCTCTCCGTACCGCAGGCCGACGCTCTAACGGCTGAGCCAAACCGGCCAGGGCCAAAGTCCTTATATTTCTGACTGGCCATTCATTTTAAATTCACAAAGGAGCCAAAAAGTTATATTTTCCCTTTTACTGAAGTTGTGACTACATTTAAATAGAGAAATACAGATGAATATCATAGTTGTGAAAGGCCCAACTTATGCCATTAATAAAGATGTACCCCAGCATGCACTCCTTCTCCTCTCAGCAGCTCCACCAGACAACCCCAGGAAGGCAGGATTGCTGAAATGTGCAGCTACTTCACATAAACAAACAAAGGCCACACTTGGGTTGGGAGATAGGGCTAATTTTAGAGGACTGTTTCGAATGGGATGAAATGGAGCCAGGACTTCTCCCCAGTTTCATGCAAGCCTCGCGCCTCCATTTAACCAACTCCACCTCGACTTTTTCTCAACTATGGAAAACAAGTGGTAAGGCAGCTGAAAGAAGATATTCATCCTGCACTGTGAGGTCTTCACAAACTGTCCCGTCTGCCCCATGGCTTGACGCGGAGAGGACCTGAGCTTTTAGGAACATCTGATGCTAGCCGGGCCCCGCAGTGCTCCTGCTGACCGGCATCCGAGAGGATTCACTCACAACAGGCTGTGGAAATCCTCCTGAGCAGGCAGCAGACACCGAGAGGGCTCTTGGGGATCAAGTGCCACTCTGTTGGTCCCATCCCTGGGAAAGCTCTGGAATACTCCCTGCCTTGAGTGCCTACAGAACGCAGTCTCAGATATTAGAAACAAGTCAGATATCAAATTCAACGGATACAAGAATCCACTTTTCCAAGAGTCAGTCTTGTTCTCTTGCTCTCCCTTTAACACAGCTGTGAAGTCCACTGAATGTCCAGCCAAGTGTAGTTGTGAATTCCCTCCCCTCTCATGCCAATGAGAGGAACTGGTTCCAGCCTGGTGGCTTGATGTACTTGCTCATCAGTTTTCAGGTTTCTCAAGGGAAAACAATCTACCCCTCAAACTGGAGAAGCCTTCTTTCCAGGAGAACTAGACAATCCTGATGGCTCTCTCCAGTTACACAGTAATTATGTAATTGCTGAGCTTCTGCAGAATTACTGGAACCATTCTGCAGCCTTCTACTGACTTCCAGCTGCAACACAGTGTTCCGAGATGATTGCAGCCTTTGAACGGATGGCCAGTCTCAAATCTGAGTACAAAGGGGTATACAATGGGATTCCATCTCAAGCACAAAGGTGCCCCTGCCTCATGAAGCCCCTTCTCCTGCTCCCAGTCTGTGCAGCTAACTCTTGCCTTTTTCCGCCCTCCATGCACGGAGAATGTGGTTCATTCTGTTCATGTAGACAGGTTCCAAAAGAGGCAGAAAATCAGCTGAGGTTTTGCCATGGACCATGCACAAGGTAATCATTTAACACATAACATGGGAGCCCCAGAAGAGGACAAGATGCAAGGGGGGCGGGAGGCATCTCTCTAGGCTTCCGCACTGGCATGAAATGAGTGCTTCCCTTTCTTCTGCCAGCTCCCATCCTTCATGTTGACATTACACATCCTGTCCTGGAGATCCACCCCCATGCTGCCGCTTGCCCAGCTGAATTATCTCCTGCGTCACAGCGGTGGTAACAGAACTGCTGGCTCGGCAGACCTGAGAGCACCATTTCAACGCTTAATGCGCTGAGCAACTGGACATGTTACCAGTGCGTCAGGGCTGGTCTGTGGCCCTCTCAGCAGCCAAGCAATACTCGACCTAACCTCCTGCTAACCAGATGGTTGGTTTGCCTCTTGGGACCAAACCATTAAACTTTGCTTTATTAAATTCTACGAAAATGTGGGGACAGTTTACAGTAGTGTGGCTGGTTCATCTCCAACAGGGTTGCTAAGATGAAAATGACCTAAAAATAACTGGAAACTCTACTACTTCACACCAACGGAGAACAAGATATTTCGGAGTAAATATTTAAATGAATGATCTGCCAGATTACGTACCCCAGCAGCACTGACTACATGCTTAGCAAATTATATTGTAAATATATACAAACAAAGACACAGAAATGCATGCATCTAAAGAGGGATCCATTTCCCACTGCTTCAAGCCACAGCTCACTGTCATTGGGCTCCAAGCTATTTAAATGTGGCTAAGGACACCATCTCCATTATAATCACCCCAATTACCAAAACAAAGAGCCTAACACAACTGACAGAGATCCCACATCCCCTGGGTTCGACCACCCAGGCACACTGCAGGCCTGCTAGGTATGCGAAAGGTGCTCAATAGATGTTTTGATGAATAGGTGAATGGGCACATATTTCTTAAATATTACAATTCTATAAAAGATGTTCTTTTCAACTCTGCCATCACCCCACAACTGCTAACTAGGCATGCAAACCCAGGCAGCTGGTGAATGGCCAGGAGCAAGCCATCTGCCCCGGAGGCACTGGATGGCCAGTAACTAATCACTGCGAATGAACTGCAGAAGTGGCCCTTTACTGGGTACCTGGCAGGGTGCTGGGTGCTTTTCATTCAGTATGCCCCTTCTATGCCCCTTCGGTATACCCCTTCTATGCCCCTTCCGTATGCCCCTTCATTTTCACCGGAGAGAATTCTATTTTAAGGATAACCTGGAGGTTAGGAGCAAGTTAGGAGCTTGACCCAAATTAGCCAATCACTTTTCTACTACTTTGTAGTCACAAGTAAGGAAGGATCCTACAATTTGTAAAGAACTGAACTCTTGTGAAGGTGGCACTCCCAAATATATCCCTAAGTCCCAAGGAAATTGGAAAAAAAATCTTTCCACTCCCAGAGCTTTTAGGACATCCTAGGAAGTCCTGGTTTCAGTTCCTACCATCTCCCCACATTTCTTCTGTTGAGACCACTCTATATTGTTATAACCACTCCACACCCAAAGTTACTCCTCCACTCCCTTAGTTTCAGGGTCTACCCTTTGAGGCCAAAAATCTCATTTGAAACCATCCTGGAGATCTGAACTCTGGTAAATAAATAAATACATCCCTCTCTCCTCAAATACCTCTGGACACAGTTTTAAAGTGGTGACTATAACATTTCTTATAATTAAAAAAAAAATTCTACTGACAGCTTTGTCTCTGGAAATTTTCAAAACGTAAAAATAAATAAACACATGTGGAAGGTTATTGGGTCATCTGGTTTTTAAAAAGGTGAAAAAATCTTTATACTGTTTTACCAAAGAATCCCGTACATGTGCTTTCTCTTTGCCACTAACATCACCATCACCACCCACACACACTCCCACCAAGGAGGCCACCGATGTTCCGACTTGGAGCAAACCAGGTTAGGTAAGTCCTATTAGGCCCTATCAACACTACTTCACATTTTGAAATATCATCTACCCTTAAGGCACTCTAAAATTAGCCTCCTTACGCTGAGATCTCAAAGCATCTGATGTTACAGTACATTTGTAAGACCAAGTGGACATGGACTATTAAAATAAACATTTGCACAGAGAAGACCAGAGCAGTTCCAAGCAAGACCACTGGACAGTCTCACACTGGCTGGAGCTATCTAACCGAGGGGGGCCACAGAGAGGCATCCAACCTTTCTATGAGACAGCACGGCCAGTATTTTCATTGCAGTAAGTACAATTTTCTTAGACAAGTCATTTTTGCCAGAATGACGCCAGACAAAGAAACAGTAGTAACATCTTTCTTCCAACAAGCTCAAAGAAGTTCACATTCGTTAAAAAACTGTTCCCCCACAAGACTCCCGGGAATCATTCTGTAAGGTTGGCATAGGCTTCGTTACCATGTAAACGTTTTGTCCAAGAAGACTTGGCATCACCCTCAGGTTCACAAATCCTTCCTGCACACACACACACACACACACACACACACACACACACACACACACACACCAGCTGTGGGGGGCTGGGGGTCTACAGTCAGGCAGGCATTCTGGAAAAATCTACCTGTGAATGGCCAACAGCAATGAGCACTGCTCACCAGTTAAAGCAGACATGGAACAAAATTAATCAAGCAGGATTCAAAACACCGAGTTTAAGACCAAGGATGAAATAACTCACATCTGGCGAAGCCCTGGGAGATCCTGACCTCAGTTTCTCTATTGTTGATGACGGAAGAAATTATCATTTTTTTTAATCCTCACACAAGGACATTTTTCCATTTTTGTTCAGATAGAGTGGGAGGGAGAGAGAGAAACATCTATGTGAGAGGGACACATCAATTGGTTGCCTCCCACGTGACCCCAACCAGGGCCAGGGATGAACTGCAACCAAGGTACGTGCCCTTGACTGGAATCGAACCCGCAACTCATCAGTCCACGGGCCGACGCTCTAACCACTGAGCCAAACTGGCCAGGGCGAAATGATCATTTTTTGAGTACTTATTATAAACCAGTACCCGTATACACATACTATTTCTTGTTCTGTCAGTTCTACCGATTCTTACTATTATTATCCCCACTTTACCGGGTAGGAAATCGTGAGAGCAGAGGAGTTAAGGGACTTATTCAAGTTCACACAGCTGGGAAGGGACAGCCAAATGTCACTCTGTGCTTATGTAGCTCCAAAGAGTGTGCCCCACCCACTACACATGACTTTCTTAATGACGACCTCTGCACAAAGAACTGCAGGGTCACCCAGAAATACCAACAACTGTGCACTCCCGATGTTTCAGCAAAAAAATAAAGCACCTCTCCAGGAGACAGGAAAAAAAAAAAAAAAAAAATATATATATATATATATATATTTTGAAAAGGGGCTGGGGGTGGGACAACTGCCTCCACCATCAAAAATCTGCTTATAACTCAAGTCAACCCTCAGCTTACAGATTCTCAACCACAGATGAAACATATATATAAACATACATTTACAGTCCTGGCCGGTGTTGCTCAGTGGTTAGAGCATCGGCTCACGGGCCAAAGCTCCAAAGGGTCACAGGTTCAATTCCCAGTTGAGGGCACATACTTGGGTTGCAGGTTCGATCTCTAGCCCCGGTTGGGGCATGTGTGGGAGGCAACCAATCAATGTGTCTCGCTCACATCCATGTTTCTCCCTCTTCCACTCTCCTTCTCCCTCCTTCCATCCTTCCCTTCCACTCTCTCTAAAAAAAAAAAAAAAAAATCAATGGAAAAAACATCCTAGGGTGAGGAGTACGAAAACAAAAAACCCCCATATATTTACATATTTATACACACATACCTATCTGCATATATATATTTATACCCATATACACCCATACATACGGTAGCCAAGTTCCTAATTGTTCTTCAGACAGTTCAACTGCTGAAGTTCAGCCACTGTACGCAAATGTTAAGTGCATTATTTTCCCATATAACTTTCATGGCAGAAAGGGAAGGCTGCCAAGTGACAATCTGGCCCAGCGATTCACTGTGTCACACTCACATGCCCACTGCTGATACAGGTTGTTGTTTGTATTTCCTAGAAATCATTGTCTTCTTTTGGGAGACAAACAGCAAACAGTGTCCTCAGCGATGCCATGTTCTTTTTCTGCGAGAATACACTGGCGGCAAACATCATGAATTTGGGGGAAGGAGGGTGATACAAAGTGGAAAGCTCTCATTCTTTATTCCTCAGACCTTAATGATCACGTGATAAGGCAGTGTCTTAAACACAGACGACTCTCTTTTTCGTTTTAAGACTATGCCTTATAAAGTAAAAGATCCTATTCAAATGAATCACATTAAATCTACTGAGCAGGTTTCAGGCTGAGGAAAAACACAATCTAGCCAATTTTGGATTTTTATGGTTGAAGATTCCTATTTGCTGGTGTATTAATGTTTTCCAGTCCTATTTGACTCTCAGAAGAATTTTTTTCTGTAGACAACAAGCTATACAGTATGTGTATGGTCACAGACAAAATCATATAGCCACTGTCCTTTCCACTAAAGTGGGAAAAAGATGACGGAGGCCCCAAGAAGGAAAAGGGGACAGCGGGGACAGCAGGAGCACACTGGGAACACGGGAAATTCACCACCGTTCAGAAGCTGCTGCAGAAAAGATCGCTAACACTTACCTGTGCCGGGGTCAATTTTGGTAATTGTAGTTGACGTCTAGAAACAGGGTTATGGATATAATTATCATGAAGCAGCAACTGGGCAATCATAACCTAATTAAACCCACTGACTAGATTATCGTTTTTCCCCTAATAATCACATAACATTTAACACTTGCTAATTTCAGGACCTATGGGTGATGTTCATTCATATTAACAAGCTACAGCCACTGGTCAGAGAAAGAATGGGCGAGGTACTCAGACACTTGAGTCTACCCAGGGGTATGGGTGAATTTCAGAGACAGCTAACATCTGTTCTTCAATATCACTTCACTTCTCTGCCCCCAAAGCCCACAGGAGAAGGAATGATGAGAACTCCCACACAAGTGCTGGATACCATTCTGCTTTCTTAAACACACGCTACGTGAGCTATACAATGTGCTTTTTCACATTACAATGGAATCTGTCTTGCGATTTTCCTTTCTTTTCAGTAGAATGGAGGATTCCTCCCCTGGACCTAAGTACATAAACTTTATACATTTACCTCCGGGACATGCTCTGAGGCTTCCTCTCCTGTTCCCCCCTCTCAGATCAAGTGTATTCTCAAATTCAATGCCCTGTTATCCCCAACTGGGTGTCACTGCAGGCACAGATACAAGGCCCAATTCACCTTCACTTTTCTGTAAGACCCTTGAGGGTAGCCTGAGTAGATTTCTCTTTGAAGAAGCAGAGGAAGGTTGAAGAAGGAGGTTAAGGACTGGTCTTTGAGACAGGCTGGTCCGAGGGAGTGTCTCAGATGGCTAGGCGCCAGAGTGGAGTCCCTATTGCTCTTACATTAGAAAATCCAGCTGAAGAACTGCGTGCTTCCATATAATTCAGTTTTACTCTCTTCAACTATGGAGTTATTTCTTTCTGAGCCTTTTCCCCATATCTTAAGAAAACAATGGTTTTGATAAGTTTGGTAGATAACATGAATGGCGGGTCTAAGTGGGTGACGGGGGCCTTCTCTCGTGCACTGTACACACAGGACACACGCTTATCCTCCTACAAAGACCTGAGGTGTGAGTCTGTCTGGGGACAGGAGATCACCTGAACAGTTCCATAACAAAGTTAAGATTTTATGAAACCACCACCAATTGCTTCGAGGTTCAGGAGTCTAGTTAGCAATTAATGCCCAATTCCCTGTCTTACAGAAAGCTACTGTCCTGAATATCACAGGGATAGCTGGACCTGTTCCATCTGCCTTAGCACAGCATGTTACTCTATTAAGGGCATCTGTGGTCATCCATGAACAGCGGCTTCCTTACTGTACTGCGATGTTTCAGGGAGCGGCAAATAAAACCAAAACATTCATCATGTCTCCACGGTCTAAACAGAACACATGGTGATCATTGAAGGGCGTGGGGGACACTAGCACCCAGCCTTTGAAGAGTATCTGTTTTCCCAAAGTGGCCATTATATAGTGGAACTAACTTTCAAATACGTCTGTGGCTTCTGAAAACCTTTCTCATGCTTACAGTCATCAGAGTTGATACAGGGTACTGAGACTTACAAAAGGGGTCCTAAGAAGGCAAAATAAGACACTTCTCTACCTTAAAAAAAAAAAAAGTCCTACAGCATATCTTTCTGCCACAAGACAGGTGCTCTTTTTAAATATCCATGTGTGTAACTACTTTCCACGTCTGAGCTTGACACAGTACCATTTCAACATATTTATTCTCTAAATGTCCTCCTACATGGTTTCTTGCTTTTTTCCTCCACCATCTCCTCTATAACTCAGAAGAACACAAAGAGGGTACTCTTCAGTTCAACACACTTTGTCAAGCTATTATAGTAAGTTATACCTCTCCTATTAACTAATATATTACAATTAATTTTCCATTATGCTCAGATTTCCTTCCAGAACACCAGGATATATTCCTGGCATAAGCAACTGGAAGAGATAAACCATCAGGAACATAAACTATTAGCATACTAAGTAATAACCAAGGCCAGTTCCCACCAGCCAAGAGCCAGGAGGTAGTTCCCCCACCCCTACCCGTGTGAATCCCGGCTCCCCCATTTCGTAGCCCCATGACCTTGGGTAACTTACCTCCCCAAACCTCAGTTTTTCTCTACCATACAAACAGTCCCTGGTTCATATGAAATGTTAAACAAACATCACCTAGTATTAATATGAACTATGAGTCACTCCAGGCCGGGAAATAGCATTTTGTTGAAGGTCTATGTGGTCTCCCCACTCTATAGAGGAGTTGGCGGAGTTTTTTGATGAAGCAATCGTATTCATTCTCCTTACAGACAGCATTCTTAGCCAATATCAGAAGAGACAATATTCAATTGACAGCAGAAAGGGGAGAGATAGAAACCACTGAAGAAAAGTTTCTGGGTGACAAGTCCTTGTTACTGAAATCTTTGCATAATATATAGCTGGTTACCTATATGGGGCCATCTTCAGTCTCTAATCCAGAGTTCAAAAATGTTTACCCCATACCAAGGACCCCTAGAGATCAGGTCCAGTCCGGGCTGAGCGATGCTCAATTGCTGACTAGTTAGTTGGTCACAACACAGGGGGGTGATGCAACTGGGGATCAGAATGGCTAAACATTCTTGACCACAGTGGCCTTACTTTGGATTTTAAAATGCCAGGATTGGATTGACAGACCAGCCTGTGACGCCTGGCTGAAGCAAATGGCTTGATCCCAAACTGGACACCAGGTAGTTGTCGCTGCTCATTCCTTTCCCCTCTGAAATAAGCACGTCTTGGTTCATTTCTTTTAACACCCACAGTGTAGATCGAGAAGCTCTATGGATAACTTTAGAGAGGACTATCACATTTTCTGCCCATTAATAATGCAGCTGTCTACTGCTGTGCTCTAGTCTCTCCCTCGCTCATTTTCCAGGAAAATCTCCACCCAGGCCTACTTACCCAGTTCTCCTTCAAGTTTCCATCTGTCCTTTATCAGAAGAGCCATTATTTGTAACCCCAAAGTCACATAAATTGTCTTCTAAGCCCAGTTCTATTTTTCACAATAAGAGCAGACCAAAGAATGTGGGCCTGAGCACTGGTCTTCATATTTCACATGCAATAGGTACCAAATTACAAGGTCTTTTTCCACTGGCTTTATTGTTTTCTTAAAAGCAATGCCTTTTCTTCTTCCTGGAGGCTCTTCCCAGTGGACAGGCCTCTTCTATTTTCACTTGTCAATCATTCCCCTGCCTCTCTTCTTCTTTTCCTTCTCCCATCCAAGCAGTCTCTCCTTCCCAGCAAATTTCCACCACGTAATTATGGCAATGCTTTAGCCTACTTTTCTGTTAGCTTAACAACCCTGTCTATTTTCTACTTGTGCTGATGCTACTGTTTGCTTTCTGACGGGCTAATCCGTGTATCCTTTCAAGGCCTGACTTCCCCTACCATGATAGCAGCTGGAGCTCTAATTCACAGGTGCCTTCCAAAGCTTTTCATTAACAATAGAAACGAGATGGTTTATAAGCCCATTTCTTAATCTGCAGGTGAGTATTGGAACCTTTGTGCAGCAAACATCTTTCAAGTATCCCACATTGTGCTACTGCACAATTATTTTCTGACTAATAAGTACAATGTTATAGGCACATTTGTAGTGTTAAAGGGAGAATGTTCCCTCAGAGGGAATCAGCTCTCCCCACCCCCACCCCCACCCCTGGCATTTCCCAGCTCAAGAGAGAAGCACTCAGCTGACATGAGCAAAACTGAAGAATAATGACTTTACCCTCTTAAACCTGAACAGGGAAGAGAAGAATTCCAAAATTTGAAGGCCTTAACTCATGTTCTGGTTCAACTGGCCAGACGAGGGCTTAGGGAGTGAGTTTGGCCTCCCCCAGCTGGGCTCTGTGGCAGCTAAGCCTCTCCACAAATCCTGGGCTTAATTACTTCTGACACAGTTGTCTTGCCTGGGCCTCCAGCTCCTTTTGTGCTCAAACCAATCTGAATTTAACGGTAAGTCCTTGCTTACTCATCTTCGTCAAATGCTTAATTTCCTACTAAGTGACCCTAAAACATTTAAATCAGGATCCATTGATTCCTAATAGAATTTTCCTAATAGAATCTTTCCTTGCGTGGTCTTTGTTAAAAGTCTACTCAAAAGCCTGGCAAATAACTTTCTGAATTAAGCAGTCTTCATCTCAAGAATTTATTTTTGAACAAACAAGTACCTACCAACCTTCCCTTCACCCCCAAGGGCAGGCTCTGCTCTTCGAATGAAGTTTGGGGTTAAGATGCGCACAGCAGAAGTATTTTATTAATACCCAGAAGCACCATGCAATGAACTGCACAAGCAAATACATGAAAGCAAGAAAATCAACACCAAAATACCCATGACCTGGCACAGAAAGAAACCTTCCATCCAAGAATAACTCAAGAAAAAATGTCTCCAGCTAGGAATTAGGCAGGAATGCTTTGAAGACACCAAGTAATCTGCTCACCAGAATGAAAAGACAATGCATTTGCAGGTGACCATACGGGTATCCTCTCGTACCACACTCACTCTGTCCACCTCCTATCTTTCCAAACCCTGAAAAAATCAACTTTGTATTGGAGCCACACATCCAAAGACTTAAAAATCTTATGTGTGCTTCCACTGCCGAGGACAAGAGCCCTTAGCAAGTAGATAAATTTTATGACAGTATTCCCAAGCAGAAAATGTAAATCCAAAGCGCTTCCAGTTGACTTTCTATTTATCAGTGTGTGCAGTTCTCAAGATACAAAGTTCAAGGGGACAAAAGATTCAAAGGAGCTTCCTAGTCAACTGCAAACACAATCTGAAGTCATAAAAATCCATTTTCCCTCACTTGGAAACTTCTCCACTTGGGTCTTATAAATCCAGAAGACAGTTCAATTTAGGATTATCTTCTCTCCAGTGACCCCACCCCCCAACTTTCTTTCCCCCTTCAGTACTGGCATGCAAACCACGCTGTTTTAACTTCTTTCCTGTTCTCCCAGTTCTTCTGGAACATTTTATTTTCGACAGTCAACTCATTTGGAGGAGTGCCACACTGAGGTTCAACTGTTTATAGCGTTAACTGTGTTTCTGCCAGAAGTCCACATCCAGCACTACCTTCTCCAGACTGCCTCCTGGATTAAGAATTTATGCTTTGGTTTGGAAGAAGCTTAGAAAACGTGGAAACTTCCAAACATCACTCTTCTCTACAAAATTACTTTCGCTTGTCCAAGAGGAATCAGAAATGGAAACCCATTTCTCTCTCATGGTTAAATACTGCTCATGGTTGTTCAAATGCCATTTTAAGGATGTCTTCGTGCACACTGGGGAACGGGAAAGAGCTAGCCATTGGCCTGCAAGAGAGAACCGGGCTCTTGGAAGATACATGGAGGGCACGTTTTTGGATGAGTCCAGACACTGGAAAATCACCAGTAATTGTTTTAGACTGGATTTCACTCTCTTGGACATTCGGCAGTATTACAAAATGGCATCTCTGAAAGAAGCCAATTTAAGTCCGTACCATGTTGCAAAATAGATCCTCAAGAGTCCAATTGTGGGTACTTTTGCAAGTTGCAATTGACCCAGACAAACTTCCAAAGAAGGGCATTTGAGAAGGACTCCCAAGCCCTGGGTGACAGAACTACAGAGGAGAGGACAGTGAAAGGCAGAGCTACAAACCCAATAGCTAAAACTTGACTGAAAGTCACACAAACGAAATCAGCCTCTGCAGTGTCACTTCTATCAATGAACCCGTGCTCAGCCCAGGGTACCCCAACATGTTCAATTCAACTAACACTAATTCAACTGCCCCACTAATGTATGATTACAGTGTCTTGAGCGGGTGTTTCACAAACCGCTACAGACATGCACTGGGGCAGCAGAAAGGCTACTGGGTTGGGAGTCAGCCGACCTGAGTTCTAGACCTGGCTTTGTTACAGCTGAACTTTCTGACCTTGGGCAAGTCACGTCAAGTCTTGGTGCCAGTTTCCTCTTCAGTAAAATGCAGGGGGAGGGGGAGATTTGAAGTCTATGATCTCTCTAAGGCATAAAACAACAAGCTTCTCAATGATAAGTTCTGACTGGTGAAGATTAAAGACTTAATACTCATCATTTATGGTGTACCTCTTTGCCAGTTTTTAAATGATTTTTTATGTGAATCTCTACTTGGGAAATAATATTGCTGTCCATCATCCCCCAAAACCTCAGCTTCATCTGGGTGCTCCCTAGAGTTCTTTCATATTATAGTAAGTGCCTCTTTTCTTTTCCTTTCTTATTTTTTTAAGCAACCTTCCCCAAACTAAGAATTGTGACTTGTGCTATTAAAAGAGCTTAGAACTTCCCATTTCCTTGCTAGGGCTAAAATTAAACTGTCCATTCCTTAGGGCCCAACATAACATCTGCCAGATGTCTTGGCATATCACACAAGAGGAGGAATTTTCTTCTAGCACTATCTCTTCTCCTCTCCATTTTCTCATAATCAATTAATAGGTCACCAGCTAATGTTTCTCTCAAGGCCAACAACTTCTTAAGTATGTGAACCTCACCAAAGATCCTTGCTTACACACACAAAGATACAGTGATTCCCCCCCCCCCCCCCCAGCTCACTAGATTTTTAGCTATAGACCCTGGAAATATTTATTTCCCCACACTTCTTAGAACTTCCTTAGTTCCCATGTACCAATCATCCAATCATACACTCTTGTCGGATGCTTTGCAATCTGAATTATTTATATATTTCCTAATTTGTGAGTGTGGCATTGTGAAATAGCACCCCTGTTCTCGTCAACTTGAAACACTCAGTACAGCTTTGTCAATGCTCTGTCCCATGAGGCAGTGAACTATAAGTCTGATAAAGGCACACCACCACGAAGAAGATAAGTAAGGTTACCTTAACAACAACAACAACAAAAAACTCAACACCAGGAAAGAATTCAAGACAGACTAGACCCTATTAAACTCCAGCACGCAGAAAACAGAACTCTTTCCCAAGGCAACTTTCCCATTCTTTTCTTTCAGGAAAACTGACCACAAGTACTCTAAAGTCCATTAGTAGAGTTGGATTTCTTTTCCTCTACTGTCTTCTGGAAGACTCATTAGAAAGATTTTATATATATATATATATATTTACTTATTTTGCATCTAAAAGTTGTCTATAACTCCAAAGAGTGTGTGTGTGTGGGGGGGGAAACAAGTCCTCAGGGAACAAGATCAATGGATCAGATGAACATAACTCTAATACAAGAGATATTATGGATTAGGAAGTTCCAACAAGAATCTTTTTTTAATGACAGTGTGCATCATAGCTCAAATATATTTCTCCAGAATGACTTCTCTTGATGATATATTAGCGCTATGGCAAAAATCTGCATAACGAGCCTCATCAACCTGATGTCTCAAAAACAAAAAGGATGAGCTAGCTTTGACATCACATGATAATGTTCAATTAGACACTCTTTTGTTTCTCTCATAATGGTGTGTATCTGAGATACTTGTCCCATTTCAAGTGTATATGCCCAGACAAACACAAGAAACCATGAGTTTAATATTACGGTACTTCCCATACTATTGAAGGGGGTCAGAGATGGGACGGGTCTGTTAGGTAACTAGTTATAGAACATATTCTCAAACTCCAAAATGCCCCTTAGATACTTAATTATTTCTCTCCACAAAGCTCAACTCTGTAAGACTATCTATCAACACACCAAAACATTTGGTTGCAAAGTAAAAAAATGTAGTGAGTCAAACTGCTGGACTGGAAACCAGTTTATCAGATGTTTTCCCCCACTGAAATATGTAATTAAGCACTTGTTCTGGTACCAACAACCAAAAAAGATATTATGGAAGTTTGTTTCAAGATCAACGTATAAGGTATTTATGTTTATAGAAACATATTTGGTAAATTAAGTGCAAAATTATCTGGCCATTACTTTCTCAAATAACTCCTTATTCCATTGTATTTAAACTTCTGAGTTTCAACATGTAACATCCTTATATGCACTAGCAAATTTAAATGAAACATTGATGACATTCCACTTAAGAGCAAAAGTAATGGGCATCAAAAGATAAAAAATGAATAATAAAAGGTGTAATCCCACGTAAGATTTTTAAAGTGCTCTTGGAGAGGCCTAGGTTTTGAATAAAGAAGCAGAGATCTGAAGAGAAGTATTTTTAAATGAGCATACACATCAACTGAAAATCCTGAAAACCATACATCTTCATCTGCAAAAACCAGGGTTTTACTTCATTGACCAGGGACAATTATAAGCTAAAGAACCATGAGTTTCCCCCCTCTCCTTTCACACCCCTCAGAAGAACAATAACCCTCAATGAATGACACAATAGTTTGGTTTGAAAAATGTGATGTTGTCATATACAGCATTGTGCATTTACTGAATGACACTGCTACCAGCTACTCAACAGAATCTAATTGCATCTGGAATCTAAAGCCACTTCAAATGCACAAAAATACTGTAGACATAAGGAACTTCACACACACACACACACACACACACACACACACACACTTGACACAATGAGAAAGCAAAGCAAGAAAAAAGCTGGTATAAGTCGCTCACCAATGTGTTCCTTGTTTTTGTTGAAGCTGGTACCTTTCTGTATTCCTCCTTAGTTGAAAACAAGGTCTAATCAGCTTCCTTACAATACATTAATTGGTTCTGAATCTCCTCCAAGTTTTCATTGCACCGTGGAGCCCTGTTCACCTATCTTCAATAGTCCATCTAAAATTCTCCCAACATCTTCCCTCATCCTCAAGATGGCTACCTCACCTAATGGAAAAGCAACATCTTCATGATTGGCTTCTATAAAATCCTCAAGCATTTCAGGATTTAGTTCTCTACTTGGATCGATTACATGCATTCTCTAGAACTAATCTGTGAAGAACTCCAATCAGTGTGTGTGGACTGAGGTAGGATTGGGTCCTTGCTTCAAATCATCCTCACAAAATGTCTTCCTGTAAGAGTAATAAATTCCTCCCCATTAAAAAGGTGAAGAGACCTGGACATAGTCTTTCTCAACTGACATAATCTTTTTAAAATTTTGTTTCCATAGTGACATTGTTAAGAAGACATTTGATATTTGTGAAGACTTACAGTACTTGAGAACACAGAGAAAAACAGCAGAAGGGAAGGGAAGGGGAGAAACAAAGGAACTAAAAGAAGGCCTAACACACAAATGGAACAACCTGAAGAGAAATGGAGACCCTGGAGAAACTGGTGTCAGTCAGACTTCCTCTGAGATCTTGTAGGATTTGTTGTTGGTTTTTGTTTTTGTTTTGTTTTTTCCCAGAGATCAACCCCAACCAGACAATAAAGTCTTGCAATGCATCAAAACATGATCATAGCCAAGCCCCAAACTCCAGAATCTCAGCTGAGGGCCACCACCATCTTCACAATGAGGAAATCACATTTCCTGATGACTTTCAGGAGACCTGCAGCAGCTGAAAGTCGTGTGAAGACCTCAGTGGAAAATGTTTAAGGTTTTGCCTTGCCTTTCCTGAAGGAGGTCAAAACCCTTCAGGTCCACTCAAGAGGGGAAAAAAAAAAAATCCAAAAGTTTACTTTAAAAAGGAAACAAACATCTCAGTAACTTGTGAAAGCACTCCTTGGGTGGGAGACAAATCTGAGCAGCCTGAAAAGCCCCTCATTTCCTTGCATAATGAATAGACACTGAGGAACCACCACAAGCTTTCCCCCAGGAAAGGAAGGAGTAGGCAGGCAAGCCTCCTCCTCCAGCCATCACCAACAGAGCTTCAAAATGGAGACATCCATAATTTTATAAACACTTCTCATCTCAGCTTTGTCTCCTGGAAACCCGCTCTCCTCCATTTTCTGGTGGAGTTACAACATGACACGGCTTACCTGACTCAGTTCCCAGCTCTCAACCAAACTAGTCACTTCCTCCCAAACCTGCAAGCCACCAACAGAAACAAAACCAAAGCAAACCAAACAGCCAACACAGCCACTCAGACACAGCCCCCCCCGGGAACCCTGGGAGAAAGCCCCAACTGGTTGGTCTTTTCCCATCCCAGGCGCGTGCTTAAAAATGAAACTTTTTTTTTTTTTTTTTGGGTAGGGGAGGAATATAAAAGGAACTCCAGGCAGCCTCCCTCCCTCTCTGTAGGTTGGAAGCTACAATGAAAAGAAAATGAGGGTTCCTTCAGGAATGGTGAAAAGCCTGGAGAATGAACGTGAGAAGGAGCTTTGTGTTTTGGAGTCTGGACTGGAACCAAAGCAGACAGCTTGCAAATGGAGGACAGGGAGATAAAGAAAGGGAAAGAGAGGGGCTGCTCCAATGGGGGGCGGCTGCGGCTTCCCCTCGTGCCTGGAAGGAGGGCAGACCCCTGGGAACTGCACCAGGAGTGAGACGACCCCCAGGCCCCTGCCTCCTTTTCTCCCTTCCTCAGGAGAGCTAAGCGTGTGTAATGGCTTCTCCTCTCCAGAAACCGTTGTCCTCCTCCACCAGACGCTTCTGAACCCCCAGCCTGGAGACAGCTCCTCAGCTGCTCCTGGACCTGCGCCCCCCACCCGGCCCGTGCCCCCCGCTCCTCGCCTCTGTCCTCACCAGCAGCAGCAGCAGCAGCAGCAGCAGCCACCCCCGACACATCCCGACCCCGCATCCCAACTTCGGAGACAGAGAGAGAGAGAGAGGAGAGAGAGAGAGAGCCAAATACCTGAGGAAGAGGGGGGTGCCAATCCGCACGGGTTTGCCATCGGGCTGGGGACAGGCAGGCAGAGAGGGGGAAAGGAAGGAGAGGGACAGAGAAAGAAAGAGGTCAACCGGCTCAGGTCGGGGCGGCTCGGAGCGCTCCCTCCTCTGCCCCTCGCTCGCTCCCCTCTGGCTCCCGGCTGAGGTCTCCGCGCCTCCCGCCCTCCGCCCCCCTCTCTGTCCCTACTCCTGTCCCCACGCTCGGAGCATCCGTCCTAAGCCTCCAGCTCTCTTCTCACTCATCTTTCATTTTCTCTTCTCTCCATAGAACTACGCGAAATTAATTAAGCCACAGCGCTCCGCTCCCCCCAGCAGAAGGAGCAGCCAGCAGGAAAAGCACAGCCACCTCACTGCCACTGCCACCACCACCACCTTCTCCACCTCTTCCTCCTCCTCTTCCTCCCTCGCTTCTCCTCCTCCTCCTCTTCCTCCTCCCCCTCTCGCTCTCCCTCCTCCCCCTCCTCCTCTTCTCTCTCGCTTCTTCTCTTCCAACAGCCAGTCCATGCAGGGGACTTCCTCTCCTCCCGCTCCACCAACCCTCCTTGGCCGAATGAATGAGCGCGTTTGTGCGTCCACCACCCCGCGCTCTCCTCCCCGGAGCACTCGGACCACCCCGAGGTGGCTGTTAATTGCAGTAACTTACAGAAGAAGCGTCCCGGCGCCGGGAGGTGTTTCGGGTTCTCCAGCCCCACCGCCTCCTTAACCTCTTTCTCTTTCTCCTCTTCCTGCTCGGGTTATTGTTGTGGAAGTTGTTTGGGAGTCTCATGTGCTTCTGCCGGGTCTCAGCAATGGAGGATCGCCATCTTCCCTGCCTTCCTCGGCTCCTCAGACTCGCTGCAGCTGCAGATGACCTGAGATATCCGTCTCTCTCTCCCTCTCCCTCCCTCCCTCCCTCTCCCTCTCACTCTCTCCCCTCTCTCCTCTTCTCTCTCCTCTCCTCCCTCTCCCTCGCGCGCGCTCTCTCTCTCCCTCCCTCTGTGTCTCTCTCTGAATAATGAGCAACCAGAGGGAGAGAGAAAGCAAGACAGAAAGAGAGAAGGAAGACAATCTTCTCCTGCCACACAAAACGCCGGAGCACCAGGGGGTGCGCGAAGCCTTTCTAATAACAACAACAACGTGCAGGAGAGAGGAAGAAAAAAGAAAGAAAGAAATGAGGAAAGGGCTGGGGGGGGCTGAAAGGGAAGAATTATCCAAGAGCTGGAGAAGAGCAGGAGAAGCTGGAGGAGATGCTGAGGCTGCGGCTGCTGTCCCCCCACCCCCCGCTGAACCCCAGAAGGAGGCAAGGTGGTTGCAAAGTTAAGGTTGGGACATTGTCTTTGTCACTCAGAGCAACACAGAGCCAGGCCAGTGAGATGCAAGAGGAGGAGGTGGCGGCAGCGGAGAAGGAGGTGGTGGTAGTAGAGGAGGAGGAGGAAGAGGAGGAGAAGGAGGCAAAGGAGGAGGAGAAGGGGAAGAGGGAGATGAGATGAATAAAGACCTGCGGAGAAGGCGGTGCGAGGAGAGCGGCGGCCAGGCTGAGACGTGCGCGCTCGGTGGCCGGTAGAGGAAGCCCCCCAGTGAGGACCCTGTCCCGCGGCTCATAGTGCTCCCACCATCAGCCCTGCCCCAGAGGCCGAGCCCCAGCCCCAAAGAGTCCCTCACACGCATCCATCTAGAGGCCAATCTTTGCAAAGAACAGACATGGGGAACTAGAGGTTGCAAGTCTAAATCCAGATCAACCACGTGGGGCTTTTTAATCCCTTTCCAGCTTGCGGTGTATCTCCAGTGAAAAGCTCAAATTGTCCATTACTGGCACGTAGTTTGAAGTCTTCTCCCCCGAAATAAAGGCTCATTGTGCATTTTATTTCTTTCCTGATATGGAAAGGGGAGTGGGGGAGGGAGAGAACCCATCATTCTGAGCCTCGGAACCACCACTTTCTTTTCCTAACTTGTGAAATGTTTTGACGGCGCACCAAAAGAAAAAAAAAAATGCCTACTTAAATAACTTTACACCCTCCAGCCCCGCGTTGTTTGCACTTTCTGGCTGATCATCTAAAGGCTCGGAAAGTAACAATCAGCGCTCCTAATGATAAGGTGTCATGGTGTTTTAGACAAGAGAGCCGGGATGAAGCTTTCACACCTTGAATTTTTATTTGGTGTAATTTCCCCCAAATCGTTCTGACCTATCCCTTTTGCAAAGGCGTGGGTCCCCCCGCCCCCCCCCACACCAGGTGGAGCATCTCCTAAGGCTTTAATTTTATGGGGGGATGTGAGGGGGGTGCCTACAGTATAAAAATCGATACAGCAAGTCAGGAGCAATTGAAGTTCAAGGGCATGGGCTGGTTGTACCATTTCTATTTCTCGAGTCCTCTAGTTGGACATCAACAGCCTCGGGAGAGAGAAACAAGCAGCGCGCGGGGCAGAGACCTTAATTAAAGTTTCTTTTGTCCGTGTCTGAATTGGGGGATGTTGCTGGATTCCTTTGCATTGGGGAGCGCGCATCCGGTGGAGAAGGCGCGGTGTTGAGGATCCTGGGCAAGATTGCCCTCTTTAATACTCACTCCCTCCCCCTTCCAAACAACAGTCCAGGAAGATGTATCCATAAACCCATACAATAAAGGGGAGGAGGAGACGCGCGCGGAGTTGGCTTCCATCGGATAACGGGGTTTCATAAACAGATCTGAATCCTCATTTTCCTAGATATTCCCCAATCGTTTATTCTGGGGCAGAATCTCTCACCCAGAGGCACGATTTCATCCCCCTCCGAGTCAACACTTCCTGCCCCTTTCTCCTCCCACTCACATTGAAAAGCTTGGGAGCCCTAAAAGGGTGTTGATGGCGGGGGTGATAAATAAATAAATAAATGACACTCTACGCGTGCGGTGGAGAAGAAAGGAGGGGGAGGGAGAGGAAAGGCGAGGAGAGGAACGAGAAAAAGTAAGGAGAGGAGAACAAGGAGGAGAAAGCACAGAGAGAGGCAAGAAGGAGACGGGAGTCAAAAGAAAGAAGAGAAAGAAGAAAGGAGAGTGGAGGACGGTAAGGCTGTTAGGACTGAAAAGATCCTGGCTTTGTGCAGAACTGGGAGGACTCTCCCTTCCAGGTGCCTGGAGGGACTTGGGGAAGTCCTTCTGTCCCGAGCTCCTCCCCCACGGGACCCCAGGGGTGTCTGAGCGCTGGCCGCCGCTCCCCCATAAATTCCTCGTGGCAACGAGAAGAAACGCGCCAGGTCTCCGCCGTCCCTTTCAGTGCCCCGGCTGATAATTTACCTCTTTGTCTTTAATAAAAACCTGACTTTTTCTGTCAAGCTCTGCACCGGGAAAATAACAATCGTATTTCAGGTTGAAAGCTCCTATTACTGCTGGGTTTTGGAGGTTGTGATAAAATTTTCATCGACGTGGAGGTACCTTCTGGGTTGGCTTGGGTCGGAAATCCTAAGATGGGGGCCGCCCTTCCCCGGGGGCAGGGGCGCGGGGAGCCAGGCGGTGGGGAGGGAGGAAGAAGCGACGAGGTCAGAGGAAAGCCCAGGCTCCTGGGGCACCGCAGGGCTTCCCGCAGTCGGGGAATGAGCCCTGGGGAGGAGCCTTTCGCGAAAACCTGAGTGCGCCCCAACACGCCTCAGACCTCATAAACCCTCTTGGCAAAGACGGGGGAAGCGGCTGGCGGACCGACCGCGGTGAACTCCAGAAATTAACCTGCGCTACAATGAAACGGGCTGCCGCCCTGCCACACTCACCTCGAGCGACCGAGATAGGGAGCTCCCGAAGCGGCCGCGGGGGGACCTGGCTCCTCCCTCCCGTCCCAGGAGGAGAGGACAAAAAGGGGAGATGGACTTGGAGATGGCCCCGCCCTTCAAACGCTCCAATCCTTGGAAACCAAACCTCCTCTCCAAGCCTCCACGTCTAGAAGGGACAAAGGCAGCGAGGAGATCCAGAGACCGATGGGGAGATAGGTGGCTTTCGGGCTGCTCCTGTGGATGCTTTCTGGGGAAGGTACAATGGCGAAGTTTCCATCCCAGACACAGGATGGTCTTTAGGAGACCACCTTCTGGTTTGGAAACAAATTGATTTCCCAAAGCCATGAAGCAAACTACTGCAAAACTCACGCGTAGCCCTGCTTTTTGACTGTAGGAAGGCTAAAATTTCAATCACTGATCCCATATAAATATTTGTTCGACTTTTTTTGGAGTCACAAGTGTCTTAACTGTCCAACTAGTTAAACTGAAAGAAATTAAACACGGTTGGGGATGTGGGCTTTTTGTTTGTTTGCTTGTTTTTATTGGGGGCAGTTTTCTTTCAAATGATAGCAAAGCAATTGGATAACTAAAAGCTGAGTCAGTCAAGGAAAGCCCTGTGGCTGAAGGTTTTAGAGAAAATCTTGATAAACTTGGCACTTAAGTAACTGTAATTATGTTTTGCCATTAGCGGACCATTAAGATAAACAGAAGAAAGTTCACACCTCCTGCTAGTTCATTCCCTAAGACTGTTCACGAAGATAATACAAGCCTAGTTGGCAGGTTATCTTCTCCACCAGGAAGGTTAATTTCTAAATTTTTAATTTGAAATGGAAAAGCTTAGATTTTGTACACAGCCAATAATGTGAGGGAAGTCTCATGGGGACAAGTTGACTTCGTGAAATTTGCCTTTTGTACCCTATGCCATTATCCCCTGGAGTCAAATGGGATTTCAAGACTTTATTAATGATCCAAGAAATATGAATATGTTGGAAGTCTGGACTTTCTTCTCCCTTATCATGGGTGAGTGGCATACAGACTCCTCATAAAGGGAAATTATGGCTCATCAAAAGAGTGACTTTATGAGCATTAATAGAATAATAAATCTTGCAATTTTAGTTCAAGAAACAGTGGAGTCCTATAATCAGAGTGACCCATGCAAATATGATCCACTTACTTGCCCAACTCTAGCAGGATAGGGATAGTCTATAAATCATTTTGATTTTTAGAGGTTTAGGAAAGGAAGGCACCCAAATCTCTTAAAGGAAAGTGTTTAGGGGGGGAAAGGGGACTCCTATCACCTGCAGGAAGGAATCACAGGAAGAAGGAAGAGACAGTGGGAGGCTACATTAAAAAGATAGAATTTCAACTGAAACAAGAGTGTAGTAGGTATTCCAATGTCATTGTTTCAATTTTTACATTCTATCATATAAAAAAGGAAAAGTCCTCCTGCTTCCTGAAAACTATACCCCCCCCCCAATACCATTTATAACTTCTCTTTCTAAATCCCAGCTGGAAAACTGTTCAAGCTGATGGTTTTAGCAAAATAAAGAGTAGATGAATAGAGAGTATGGCTTTTTCAGAAATCTTAATTATTTCATCCTTAAACATTGGATCATATTGTGACACACGTCTCTTGAACTTGGTATTTTCCTGCCTATAAAACTCCTCTTTTTTTCAACTTACTATAGTCTTTTTACAATTTGAGTTTGTTTGTTATTATAAAAGAGAGAGAAACACCAATCCATTTCTTCCTGCACACACCCGGATCAGGGACCAAACCCACATCCTGAGCATGTGCCCTGACTCGGAATCACACTCACAACCCTTCAGTGCACAGGATGATGCTCAGCCAACTGAGTCACACCAGCCGACGTTATTACGTTTTTTTTAAATTTTGAATTCTTGAGATCTTTTACTCTTGTTGGAAATTACTCAGTCTTTGATTTTTTTTTTTCTGAAAACTCCAAATTGGATAATTATAGACCCTCCAAATACCAAGAAAGGGAATTCACTAGCACACCTTCTTTCTGATCCCTTATAGAAAAATCACTGTATTCTCATAAACCAATTTCAAACATACTTGACTAGTAGACTAGTGTCCATGCTTAAGGAGAAGTGACTAAAAGAAGACAAAGGTAGATGATTCATAATTCTGAGCAGCTCTCAAAAGAAGAGAAATTACAATAACTTACACTAAACTTACTCTATATGAATACACACACACACACACACACCTTTGGATACCAAAGATGTTTCAATAGCAATGTTCTAAAAAATATTTTAAAGTCTCCCATAGGTAGGAGTTAAATTTACAGTTTTATTAAACTAGTTACTGTAATATGGAACATTCATTCATGTGGAATATCATCCAACCATTGAATATTTGTCTAGCATTGACAGTGTGCCATACTCAGAAATGAATGCTGGGAACACAAAGATGAGCCACTAGCTTTAAAATCTCATCACTTGGTTATAGAACTTGAGGTTTTTTACTTACTCAAAAGCAATACAGGAATTTGGCCAATAAGGAGACTGATTAATTTGAAAATTTATGTTTCTCCTATGGATTTCTTGAAAATAGTTTAAGATAAAATTTTGGGATTTCATTTTAAAGCCAGTGTCTTCCCAGCTCTTAATTTAACATGAATTTCTTACTAGAGAAGATTCTTTTAGGAAAGAGAGCAAGCTTAAATCAACTATGATTAGATTAACCAACATTCAGAAAAATAAAACTCAACGGAAAGATTGCCCATTTGTTGAGGCATCCCTTGTAGCAGAAAAACTGGTATTTCCAGATGCCTACTACTTGCACTTAAATTGAAGCCCAGAGAGGGGATGTGACTTGGTCAAGAACACAGAGCTGGTGGGGGGGCAGTCAGTTCTACAAGCTATGCCTCTACAGCTTTCCTAAAGTTATCATTCTCATATCACCTTCAAGATTTTTTTTACATACTTCCATACTACTTGTACTTTTATTTACTTATATTATTTTTAAATCAACTTAAAATGTTTTAGCTTCATCAGAAGCAATAATACCCATAGAAATCACAGGTCTGATGGGCTATTTACATATACATTTTCAATATACATCAAAATAAATATACCATTGTTAAACTTTAAATAATAAAAATATTTTCTGGATTTAAAAAGTCTTATAGTATACTTCCAAAGCTGTTAATAGTAAGGAATGAGAGAGGTGGAGAAAAAACGTGTTTTAAAATTATTTCTGTGTGTACAAATATGATTCAATGAAAAATTGATTTATAATTTTTAAAAGAATAAGAAAAAAATTATGTGCTCCAGTGATGGCCCTCTCATTATATATTCTTAATAGACATTAAAAATTAGTACAGCCTTTTTAGCACAATTTAATAATATATATTTAAAGTCTTAAAATGCTCTCACTTTTTGTACCCTTAATTGATCCTTTTAGAGTCTACCTTAAAGAAACAAATGTTGAAAAGATTTATGCAAAAAAAATGATACAGATAAAGTAATTGAAAATAATGTGATTGCCCTGGCCTGTTTGGCTCAGCAGTTAGAGCGTCAGCCTGCAGACCAGAGAGTCCTGGGTTCGGTTCCCACTGAGGGCACGATCCTCGGTTGTGGTTTGTCCCCTGCCCCGGTTGGGGTTGTGTGGGTGGTGACCAGTTGATTTGTCTCTCTCACATCGATCTTTCTCTCTCTCTCTTTCTCCCTTTCTCCCTCAGGCTCTATCTGAAGATAAATGCAAAAATGTCCTCAGGTGAGGATAAAAAAGAAAAGAAAAGAATGTGATTAAGATAAGAGGAAGGGTTAAGTAAATAATAATATATCCCCATGATGACACATTAGGCAGTTTAAAATTGTTTATGAAGATTTTGTGATTAAACACAAAAATGGGCTTATGCTAGGTAAAAGACCTAGATGCAAAATTATAATCACTGATTATTTTTTATGATGTACATACACACACATACACGCACACACAAATTAACTTGAAAGGAATGTCTGTGTCAACAGTACGTTGATTTACTATAAAAAATTTAGAAAATGTGGAATTTATGTATAATCTATATGCTATATAATTATATGCATACATACATACACACACACATATATACACTATGAAATCTGCTTTGTTTGAACTGAATTGTCAATTATCTGTTTAATTATTTAGAGACATTTAAAGTTAAATGATAGAACCTACTTTTATGTGTCTGGTAATTATAAATGTGTTTCAGAGAGCTTATTAATACTGCTAATAAAATAGTGGTACAGTAACTTCTTCACAAAGATAATTTAATTTGCTTTTTATAGGAACAATAGGAAGATTTGAGTGGGCATTTTGAGTACATTTTATATACAAAAGGAAATTTAAGACCAAAGAGATTGAATGATTTAATCTAAGGTCTTCCAACGCTAATGGTATAAAGAAGATTAAAATCCAGGTCTCCTAAATTCTATTCTTATATTTTAAAATCTAGGATTTCACTGCAACCTCAAAAATATTACCAGATATTTGCGAAAGAAAATTACTGCCCTGGCTGGTGTGGCTTGGTTGAAGCGTCGTGCCTGACACTGAAAGGCTCATACCCAGGTTGCTGGTTGATCCCCAGTCAAGGTGTGTAGGGGAGGCAATCGATTTATGTTTCTCTCTCTCCCCCGACCCCTCTGTGTCTAAAATCAATAAAAAAACATATCCTCAGGTGACGATTTTTTTTTAAAGGGTGATTTAAAAAAAAAAAATTACTAATGGCCAATGTGAAAAAGTTCAACTTCATCAGTTATGTAGATGAAAGCTATGATACTCTTTTACATTGAAAAGCTGGCAGAAATATATATTGTATGTGTGTGTATACATATGTATGTTTACATTTCCCAGTTGTTAAGAGGATATAATTCCCAGTTGTTGAAGATGTGGAAAAATAGACCATCTAGTTCCCTGTTGGTGGGACTATGAAAAGTTTCAGTTATTCTAGATGTAGTAAAAATCTTTAACCCAGGAATTTAACTTTTAGAAATTGTCTTAAGGAAATATTCACGGCTGTTATAAAAATTAATGTACAAGGAGGTTCATTGTGGCATTAATACCCAACAACAAGTGAAGAACTTATGTTCATGTATGTAATAGAAAGCTATACAGCTATCAAATTCTATAGGAAATATTAAATTCTATTGAAATACTTGTTTTTTGATAAGGGAAAAATTTTTCTAAACTATATATATGGCATTATCTCATGTTTGTAAAAATGTGTGTATGTATCTAGGCACTGAAAAATGATTAGAAAAGCATAATCAAAGTGGTAATAGTTTTTTCCAGGTGATCTAATTTTTCCTAGGTGATGTAATTATGGGTATGCTATGTATTTTTTTCACTGTTCTTCTCAGATTTTAAAACATTTCTACAATGAATATCTCTTTTGCAATTAAAAAATTTTTAATTTTGCAAATAAAGTTTGCCAGCACAAAATTTCTCACATCATAAAGCCTAACCAAACCAAATGTTTGTTCAGTTTATAAAACAAATAATCATTATTTTAAGACACATAACACCTTGATCCTTGCATATATTAATCTGATTTCTCAAACAAGCCTTTACTCAGAGTTTGGTGCACCCAGTACGGATTTTGAGTAATAACTGCCAGCACCAAGCTGACTTGACTCTGCCTCCACTAATCATCACCCCATGACTGACCCCTTGTAGATTTCGTGTGAGTTGCCCTTTCAGCATAACCTGGAATCTGCACATACTCCCTCCCCCCTCCTAGCTTGGGGTTTGATTTCCCAGCAAGTTGCTAAGATCAGGGTTTCACAAAAGTTACTCACTGATTAGTTTTTTTTAAGTGTCTGGAATGCACAAGTTTATTCTTTAGTATCTTTCTAATGTTTATTTGAAAATCTGCCCATTCCAAGGAACAGGTGTCCAGTACGTACTGATTTCATGTTTAGAATAAAGACAAAACCAAATCTAACAATCAACATCTACTTACTAGTTTTCAGCTCCTGCTCTTGTTAGGGACAGCGTTGGGCTTCCTGCAGCAGTTTCCACATCTATAAAAGAAGAAAAATTTAATACTTATAAGGTTGTTATGAGGATTTTAAAAATGCATACAGAGAACCTGGAAGTTTATAACTGTAAGCTTTACTGTGAGGCAGGATAGATGAAGGAGATGCTCTAAATTTGGAGTCAAGACAGATTTCGAGGTCAGAAAATCAAAACATGTACTCATGACAAAACACAACATTACTATTTTAAACAATTTTTTTTTTTAATCCTCACCCGAGGATACTTTTGCATTTATCTTCAGACAGAGCAGGAGGGAGAGAGGGGGGAAGAGAGAAACATCGATGTGAGAGAGACACATCAACTGGTTGCCACCCACACAGCCCCAACCAGGGCCGGGGACAAACTGCAACCAAGGTACGTGCCCTTAGCAGTAACCGAACCCGGGGCTCTCTGGTCCACGGGCCAGCGCTCTAACCGCTGAGCCAAACTGGCCAGGGCTACTATTTTAAACAATTTTTAAAAATTAGCAACAATAATTAAAAATAAAAAAATCTAGGCATGATTTCAACTATTAATATTTATTTGCTGCTTGTTAGTTCCCTCTGTCCTGTGCTACAGCTCAGTTACTGGATACGTGGCAGTAGGGCCAAAGGTTTTTTAGAAGTGGAAGAGAGCCCTAGTCAGTTTGGCTCAGCGGTTAGAGTGACGGCCCACGGACCAAAGGGTCTCGTGTTCAAGATGTGTCTCTCTCACATTGACGTTTCTCTCTCTGTCTCCCTCCCTTTCACTCCATCTAAAAATCAATAGAAAAATATCCTCGGGTGAGGATTAACAAAAACAAACAAACAAAAAAGTGGAAGAGAAAATCTTAAAATCAAGAAGATGTTTATTGATATCTCAACTCGAAGAAACCAGTATGTATGCTCAGAAAAATCCATACAGTGCAGCAATTGTTATAATAAATATAAATAACTATAGCAAAGGGGGAACATTTTACTTCACTCCACTTTTCTGTGAATTATATAGAGACCAGTATTGTTCATTAATCTAGCTTCTGGAGTAGCAGTGTTCTGTGGAAGCACAATTTGAGAACCACTGATGTATTCCAGATGAGAAAATGGTCTCAAGGAAAAGTGATTTGCCCAGGATTACACACTAAGTTATTAAAGATCTTGAACCTACTAAATCCCTCTGTGTGGCAATTTCTACTACATCCAATTTGCCTATCCTAGCAAGAAAGATTTCCGTGAGCTGGTATTAAACCAAAAACTCAGTTATCTTCTTTTTTTTCTCCTTCCTTCTCTCCCTCTCTCCCTTCCTTCCTAAGGTTTCTCAGAAATGAGATCCTGTACTTTACATGACCAACAATAGTTAACAGCTTAATCAAACAGTAAATAATTGTATGCTTTTTCTAAATTATTTTGATGACTTTCAGTCCATTTCATCTTTTTTTCTAACCTCAGAGGATTAGCAGATGAGCTAATTGTGTTCTCCACGTATCAACACCTTCTGTTCCTTGGGAATGTTTAGGGTTTTCCTCCACTTTTTTCTTCTCGTTTTTCAATCTAAAATGGTTTTCATAGGTTTAGGATTAGGAGAAAGAAAAGAAAAGAAAAAAGACAATGGGAGCATAAAGCTTTTCACCTGGAAAATTATAATTCTGCTTTTATTTCACATACAGATATAAGTGGAGACATATAGTACTATTCAGCATATCAGGGATCATATGCAAAGTTGATTGTTCTGGCCCTTTTGCATTCACTCAATATCATGCAACATTCACAATGGAATTATTTCCTATTATTGAAAAAGGAGATTGGCCAGTGCTCTCATTTGACATAGGACGGAGCACTGAATTTGAAATTAGTAGGGACTTTTTAAATGTCATGAACATAGAATTATAGTATCAACTTGGTAATCAAATTAACTCCATGGATACCAGAACTGAATGCTAAAGTATATAACATAGAAAAAGAAAAGCAGCCCTGGTCAGTTTGGCTCAGTGGTTAGAGCGTCGGCCTGCGGTCCAAAGAGACCCAGGTTCCGCTCCTGCTGAGGGCACGTACCTCGGTTGCAGTTTGTCCCCGGCCCTGGTTGGGTTGTGCGGGAGGCAGCCACTCGATGTGTCCCTTTCACGTCGATGTTTCTCTCTCTCTCTCTCTTCCTCTCTCTCCCTCCCACTCTATCTGAACAAAAAATGGGAAAATGTCCTTGGGTGAGGATAAAAAAGAAAAAAGCAATAATGATTGTTATTGCACTTTTATTTCACTATAGCCCATAGCCAAGATTTAGTAGATGGCTCCTGTCCCATTCACTGAGGAGACTGAAAAGTCCAAGACATCCCCAGCTGTCACCCGAACAACAACTCAAGAACAGAGACCCTCATCAGGCGAACTGCTACCGTGTGTGTAAGAGAAGATGCACAGCCCTGGCCGGTTTGGCTCAGCGGTTAGAGCGTCGGCCCGCGGACCAGAGAGTCCTGGGTTCGGTTCCCGCTAAGGGCGCGAACCTTGGTTGCAGTTTGTCCCCGGCCCCGGTTGGGGTCGTGTGGGTGGCAGCCAGTCGATGTGTCCCTTTCACATCGATGTTTCTCTCTCTCTCTCTCTTCCTCTCTCTCCCTCCCACTGTATCTGAACAAAAAATGGAAAAATGTCCTCAGGTGAGGATAAAAAAAAAAAAAAGAGAGAAGATGTACAGTTTTTGTCTGGAGGCTGGGAAGAGCTCTGGATCAGCAATAGGAATCTCTGACATCTGTAGATGATCTCAGAAAGCATTTCCCACATTCATTTTTAAAATCCATTCTTCACAACAATTTATGACATGAAGATTATTTTTTCAATTTTATATTTGGAGAAACCAAGGCTCAAAGTAGGTCAGTGACTTGCCCAAGATCATTCAATAAGCACTGGGACTTGAACTCAGGACTTCTGATTCCAGATAGCACCCACTTTCCTCATTGTAAATGGTTAAACTCCCTACATAAAAGAGTAGTATGTCTCTCTCTCTCTCTCTCTCATATATATATATATATATATATATATATATATATATATATATCTTCTGATTACAGTAATATGTATTGTAGCAAATGTAGTGAATATATAAAGGCCTAAAAAAAGAAAAAGAATATCTGCTCTGGCCAGTTTGGCTCAGCGGTTAGAGCGTCGGCCTGCGGACCAGAGAGTCCCAGGTTCGGTTACCGCTAAGGGCACGTTCCTCGGTTGCGGTTTGTCCCTGGCCCTGGTGTGGGTGGCGACCAGTCAATGTGTCTCTCTCACATCGATGTTTCTCTCTCTCTCTTCCTCCCTCTCTTCCTCCTGCTCTGTCTGAAGATAAATGCAAAAATGTCCTCAGGTGAGGATAAAAAAAAAAAAAAAGAAAAAGAATATCTAATCTCAAAACACAGAGAGAATTACTACTATTCTCTGTATTTTTCCCTTTGATAGTTTATGTCCTTTGCTTATTTTTTATTGGTATGATTATATGTGTGTCTAGATTGATTTATGATGTCACTTTATAGATTAACAATACTGGTCCCTTATAATTGTAATAAAGTATTTTTCTTAGTTGTTTATTTGCTTTTAACTTTAATAATAACGCTTTTTGATATACAGAAGTTAAAATTTTTGTGTTTACATTTATCAATCATTTTTTTTATGCTTTCTACCATTGATATAATATCAGTAAGGCCATTAAAACCCCTAATAGGACAATTATTCATTGAAATGTTTTTATTTTTTTACTAATTCCAAGATTTTAATATTTACATATAACTCCGCCATCTATGTAGAATTTAGTTTAATATGTGATATGAGGTAGGGAATCAAACAGAATTATTTTTTAAACCATTAACTAATTGTTCCAGCATTGTTAAAAAATAAGCATCATTCTTTAACCACTTAATTGAAATGTGACTTTTATTACACACTATAATTTTGTATGTAGTAAGGTAAGTTTCTAAAGTATCCAATTTTTCTCATTTATCTGTGTACTTTAGTAAGCATGTGTGTTGATTTTATTCTTGGTTTTTATTAACTCATTTATTATCAGATTTATCCTTTTAAATTGAAAAAGATCACAATATTGTTTAGATTTTATTAAATATTTGAGCAAAATTTTCATATATAAAAATATATATTAACTCAGTCCATTTTCCCTCAGTAAGTACACAGGTTATTGCTTAGCACATAGTCCCAAGTGGTGGCTTTATCATTTCACAAAATTACAGACACATTAGTGGGTTACAAATCCATTCAAAACTTTACATCAGCTTTTTTCTTAATATAGTTAGATTCACAATTCTGAGTCTAATATCTTACACTACTGTCCACTATTCAACTTTGTCTCATCTCACTAAGAAAGTAATAAAGGTAATGAATACAGCAGTGACTTCAAAATTCATAGAGGAAAAGAGGAACAAGAAAATTCAATTAATACAGTAAAAGAAAAGGAAATAAAAAAGATATCAACAAACAAGAGAATGTGGCAATAGAAAACACAATATTAGAAATAAGAATATCAGAAATAAAACTGTTTGGTTAATATGTGCATGTCGATTTTCAGGATAAATGTTAATAGATGACACTTCTCTATTGAGATATAGAAACTTCCATACTGTTAGACCAAATAAATAACCATAAATTTAATCAAGTTTACTAAGTGGACTGTACAATTCTCTATATCCTTTATCTAAGGGTCCTAGAATCTGTCAGTTTCTAGAAGGAGGTGTATTAAACAACATGGTAAGAAACAGAAAATGCAGACAGCTATTTAAATAGGTCATAAATCAAAGTAAAGGACCAGAAGATTTTGGAAATAAAAGGGAGTAACCAGAAATCAGGTAAATATTATAAAAAGAAAGCAGAAGAAATATAGTAATATTACACAAAGTAAAATTCAAGGTTAAAGACACTAAAATGAAAAAGAATGTAATTGATGAAAGGAATAATTCACTATTTTTGTACTTAATAATACAACTTTTAAAAATGTGAAGTACAACCCATATCTACAAAATGTTTATAAAATCATAATGATAATTATAGATTTTTTACATGCCTCACCAAAAAAAAAAAAAAAAAAAGACAAATTAGGTGGCCCTCAAATACAAAAAGATATAGAAGACTTTAATAACATTCATTAAACTTAAGATATGTATAGAACTGTATGCCTAATATTCTTTTCAATATCCATGGAACATTTATGAAAATTGGCCATTCAGCTACAAAAATAAAAGTGCTATGAACTCAATAAATATTGAAGCAGAATACAGATCAGAGTGCAATAAAACTATAAATTAACTGCCAAAGGACAGAAACACACCCACACACAACTATGTATTTAAAAACTTTAAAATACCTTTCATAATAACCTTTGATTAAAAAGAAAACCAAGCTGAAATTACAAGCTATTTAAATATAAATGACGGTGACAATATGACATAATCAAAACTTGTGTGATGTAACCCAGATGTAGTCAAAGAAAAATTAATATCCTCAAATGTATTAGTTAGAAAACAAACTATTTAAAACACAAACACTTTCAACTGAAGGAGCTAAAAGTTTCCTTTTAAGTAGAAACTATTGTGTTAAAAATAGAATTCTATGAAAATTAACAAATGTTATTAATTTAACTATCAATCGAAAGTTCAGATAAGTCTGATTTTAAAAAAAGAAAACACAAATACAGGCATGGGCAAAAGTAGACTTACTGTTATTCATATGGAAAATAATGCAATAATTAGTAAATAATAATGCAAGAATAAACTGTTTTGTGTACTCACAACTGTAAACCAACTTTTGCCCACTCCTGTATATAACACGAGGAAAGAGACATAACTACAGACACAGGAGACTAAAACGTTAGGAGAATATTATATCTATAAAATTGAAATTCTTAGGTGAAAAGGATAATTTTCCAAAAATCTATATAATAATAAAAATTGACTCAAGAGGAAGAAGAAAAGAAAAATAAATCAATTGCTACATGAAAAGAGAAAACATCGCTGAATTCCTAACCTCCATACCAGAAGTACTAAGTAAATTCTAGTACACCTTATAGAAGCTGATAAATCCTGTTTATAAAATATATGTATTTATCTTTAAACTTATAAAGTAATTAATAGGTGTTCATGGAAATATTTAAAGAAAACAGGAAGTTTTAGACATAAAAGTAAAAGTCTTATGCTATTTAAATATTTATACTCATTCTTTGTGTCTAGTCATCTCACAATCCAACAAAGAAAAATAAATACATAAATAAAACTTTATATCAATATTTATTATAAATATATATGCAAAACTCCTGTAGAAGCTATTTCATATAAAAATCCAACAATGATTCACCTCGAGTAAATAAGGTTATCCCAGAAAAGCAAGGATGCTCAAAACCAGGAAATCTAGTCATGTAGCTCATTACATTAATGAACACAGTAGAATTACCATATGAACATCTTGATAGTGGCCAAATAAGCAGTTGATATATTGTAATATCCATTTCTGATTAAAATAAAATGAAAAATTCAACTTTTAGTAATTCACTACTAGAAGGATATATATATTTTTCATTATTAGGATAGCTACCAGAAAATTATAGCAAAATCTTACTACTGACATATTAGAAGCTTCCATTTAAGGTCAAGAATTAAAAAAGAAACACCTGAAATCCAGATACAATTCAATATTTCACTGAGGTCTCAGCCTTTGAGATAATTTAAGAAATAGTAAAAATTAATATTAGAAAAATTCAGACCGAACTGTCATTATTTGTGAATGCAAATTAGAATCTCTCATACAATCCTCTTAAAAATTAATAGAGCTCAGAGTTCAATAAGGGAACTGAAGGTGAGGGAAACATAAAAAATCAGTAAGTTTTCCATATGCCAGTAGTATCTAAATAGGTTTGGAGGCAGTCAGCTTCAGTTAGAGAGTGCTGCATTGGTCGAGGTCTAAACCTTGTTTACTGAGAAGGGAATCTGGAGGGAGACAGTTCATGGGTATGTTCCGTGACTCAATAACATCTTTAAGGACCTAGGCGCTTTTCACCTTTCTGCCCTATTATCCCAATTTGTTGCCCTTTTGTCTTCATATTTGTGGCCTCGTGGCCACATTATAGCTGTCCCAACCAGGTGTCAGGCCTGCTCACCAACACTGAAAGTTGGAGGACAGCAAGGGGGCAGGAGCAAAGGGGCTTTCCTTGTATCACGGAGTAAAATTTATCAGAATTTCCCTATCACACATTGTGTAATACTAGGTAATGTGGCCAGTCTTGGTGGCAAGGGAGCCAGGGACAGTGAGCGTGTAACAAAAGGCAAAGCCGTCTGGATTGCCATGAATGGCTTGGACCAATCATGATTCATCTTCTGGAAATGGGCACATTGTTGCCCCCTAAATAATAGGATTCTGTTAGCAAAGGAGAAGGGGTCATAGGGTTATGTGGTAGATGACTCACAGTGTATGTCATTATACAAAATAGAAAATACAATGGGGATAAAAATGACAATTTTTAAAAACTCCATAAGAATAAATAAGCAATGAAATGTGCAAAACATACAATGATATTTAGAAATTTCACTGAAATACTCTATAAGGCATAAAAAATTGGAGAGACATATCATGTTCTTCTATGAAAAGCCTCAGTATGGTAAAATGTTGATTCTCTATATAATAATCCACACATTTACAGCAGTCCCAATCAAAATGGCCTTTCTTTTTTACCCTGATAACTGATTCTAAAGTTTCCTTATAAGGGGACATTATGATTTGTAAAAATAAGACTAACATGAAGCCTAACTCCACATCATAGATCATAGCATTTATTGTCCAGATAGAGTGACAAAAAGTGTGGAATTGGCACAAAAATAGAATACAAATAGCAGAATACAGAATGTAACATACTAAAGAATACAAAGTCTAAAAACAGTCCATGTACATATGAGGATTAGTGTATAACAAATATAGATTTCAAATCAGTTGGAAATAATTCATTATTTTAGATTTAATTTTTGAAAAATGTCTCCACTTGGGACATAGTCTTTTCTCACAACATGTACAAAAATCAATTCTAGATGGATTAAAATTATGTACATGGAAAAACTTTAACATATTGGGAGTCATGGATGTGAAAATATTTTTTTTATTATCTTGGATGTGAAAAGATTTTCTAAAATGACACAGATTGACCAGCTAATCTGCATGATAAATTCTATAGGTAAAGAAAGATAAAAGGCAAATGAAAGACCTGGAGAAGATATTTGGAACATATACAACAAAGGCTAAATATTATTTGCAAAGACTTCCAATGATTCAGTAAGAAAAATGACAATCTACATTTTTTTAAAATGGATACAGGACATCATCAAGCAATTCACAGAATACATACAGAATGGACAAAATATATTAAAAAGACATCTTACCTTTAATAATCATAGAAGTGAAAATTATAATAACGATAAAATAATTTTATTCATCAGATTGTCAAATATTTTTTAAAAATTGACACTATTCAGGGTTATGTAGACATACAAGTACAGATTTGGAGGAAACATAAATCTGTACAGTGGTTTGGTGGACGATGGAGTGATATCTATCAAAATTTAAAATATTCAGACCTTTCTAGCCCAAAAACTATACTTCTGAGAATCCACCCTATATAAATATTTTCATATGTGCACAAAGGTGTTTATTCTAGTACTGTTTCTAATAGGAGAAAATCTGATGCTACATCAATGCCTAGCAACAGTGGAATTATTTTATAAATTACAGCATATAAATTTATACTATTACAAATTTTTGTCTTCATTACAATAAAGATAGATCTATTTGTATTGACATGGCAAGATCTTCAAGATATATCATTAAATTAAAAAGTCATTTATTTTTTAAATGTTACACTTTATATTAAATTATATACTTGCATTATAAATGTTGTATTTACATGTTATATAAGTATGTAGATGCATAGAACAGTATCTGAAAAGATGCTTTTACAGGTGATTTATAGATTGGAGGACATTAATCAGGGGATGGGGAGAAAACATAGCTATAGGGGGCTTTAATATTTTAGTCTGTGTGTTTGTAACTTCAAATTTTTCAAAATAAACATGTATCACGTTGCTTTTACAATTAATAATATTGAAAAAGGGACAGATTAGTATTTAGATTAAACAGACTGAGGCTCAGATCTTGAATATATCACTTAATATATATCACACCTAACTGTGTGACTTGAATATTTTTAAGTTCTCAGAGACTCAATTTCTTTATCTAAAAATTAAGTAAACTTCATAGATGCATTAACAGATCAAATGAGATTATGTTTGAAAAGTTTCTGGCCCATAGTAGGTGCTTGATAAATAAATATTGCTTTCTTAAATGGCTGAAGTGAGAGATAAGTAAATTATAATCTTTATCGTTTGCTTTTATTATTTGGGCTTAAAGGAAGTATGGTTTGATCAAGCAGATTTTATCAAGCATTTGTACTGGAAATTTTCATTGAAAGATGATAGATATACAGCCTAGGGAATATAGTTAATAATATTGTAATAACTATGTATGATGCCAGGTGGGTACTGGAAATAGCGGGGAGAATACTATGTAAAGTATATGATTATCTAACCATTATGCCTAACACCTGAAACTAATACAAAATAATATTGAATGTAAACTGTAATTGAAAATTAATTTAAAATTAGAAAGATGATAGATATGGTCTGCATTTTGAGATTAAATATTTAATTGTTTGATTATTCATTTATTAATTAGTGAATATAGTATTATTTACTATATGTCAGCCCGTGTGCTAGGCACTTGAAGGTGTAAAAATGAACAAGAGCCCGTCTCTTCTGTTGAGGAGCTTGAGGGTTACTTAATTTAATGCATTCAGTTTTGTGAGAAATGCAATTCTAGAGACATTTATATAATGCTAAGGATATAGATAAAAATAGTGCTGAGAAATCAGAGTCAGAAAATCTTTGAATTGAGCAAGACCAAGAGATCATTTATTCAACTTCCCATAATGCAAGAATCCCTCCACAACATTCTTGGAAGAATGTAAAATAGTTTCTGCTAGAAAAATAATTATGATTTATTGAATCTTTACTATTATCCTGGACACTGTCCTAACTTTCTCACAAATATTGTCTCAACTTAAATGTTACAACAAAGCTTAAAGCTAGTTACCATCATTTACAGACAGTAACTGAGACCCAGAGAAGTTCAATAATTTGTCTGAGGTCACACAGCTTATTCACATAGCTGAAATTTAAACCCAGAACTGCCTCATCCCAAAGTCCGTGTTCTCTTTTTTTTTTTTTTTTTTTTCATCCTCACCTGAGGACACTTTTTCATTTTTTGTTCAGATAGATTGGGAGGGAGAGAGAGGAAGAGAGAGAGAAACATCGACGTGAAAGGGACACATCGAGTGGCTGCCACCCGCACGACCAACCAGGGCCGGGGACAAACTGCAACCAAGATACATGCCCTTAGCGGGAACCGAACCCGGGTCTCTCTGGACCACAGGCTGACGCTCCAACCGCTGAGCCAAACCGGCCAGGGCCCAAAGTCTGTGTTCTCAATCTAAACCATGACACCCTACTCTTTTAAAAATTGAAAAGAAATTATTGGGGGTGACATTGGTTAATAAAATTATATAGGTTTCAAGTGTACAACTCTAAGATATGTCATTTGTATATTGCATTGTGTGTTCGCCACCCAAAGTCATGTCTCCTGTCACCATATTAATACATCTACTCTTTTCACAGCTGGGACATTTCCAATGGTAAGAAACTCAATATACTGAAACAGTGTACTATTGTTTCACTTCTTCTACAGTTTTTCTCTCTATAGTGCTGGAATCTGTTGTCTTATAACATCAGTTCTATACCTCTGTGAGCATCAAATAATACCTCCAGCGTAACTGCACTTGCCAGGAATATAAAAATGCTTCAGACGTGGTTTCTACCCTCAAACAGTTCATAATCTTGCCTTTTCTGTTTGGATGTTTGGAGGATTACAGAATGTCTGCTCTCTTCTACCGGAGAACCCTCCAAAGTTCTGAAAACAAATCCACCCCCTACCCCTTCCAAATAAAAAACACTCTACCTCTGACTGAGTTTTTGGTTGGTGTTCCATATTAACTATCTAGATTTCCAGAGCCTCTCCATCTCAATTTTCTTTTCCCAGATGTGTACCTGACGCTGTTCTTAAAAGACAGGGCTTTGAACCAAAACAGTGTAATGCTATGGCAGTACTGAGGAAATTTAATCGACTTTTATTTGAATATCAACTTCAATTAATATTTGAAACTGTGGTTCTAGCTGTTGATAGCAATAATGTTATTTACTTACATGAAGTCAACTGAATGCCACTCAGCCCCCCAGCCCAACACATTTTTTTCCCCTTGTAACAAATATTGCTCTATCGAGGTCTTGGTTTTCTCCTTCACTTTGAACTTGTGAAATAGAATTTTAAATTCTTAAATCAAGATTTCATTACTATCCCTGTTAAATACAATCTTTTTTTTTTTTTAATGTGAGTCTATTATTTCAGACTGCCAAAACAATTTTCAGTCTTGATATTGATTGTTTTCCATTTTATTAGCTCTCTCTCCTAGCTTTGGGAAATCCTCAGTCCTCAGAGCCCAGTGTTTTTGTGATCTCTTTTAAGGATTCAGGCAAAAGAGGGAATTTTGAATTGTGTTGCAAATCACCTCTTCCAATTTACAATAGGTTCATTAATCAATCCTCCTTTGTTATCACTGTCCAATTAGGGATGACTTCACCTAGCTAAATTAGTATCTGATCAGCTCTAATGTGGGAAACATTATGTATGCTCAGGTTAGCATACAGAAATGCATGGCATAGACACCTGCAAGTATGTTTGGGGTAGGTTGAAACAGGTAAGACACATCACTAGTGATAATATTCAGAAGATAGAGTCAAATCAAGATTTGTTTGTTCATTTTTCTTTTTTAAACACTTAAGAGAGCCATTACTTCTGTGGATTCATCTGTAGCCCCTCTGTAGGCCGGTGGGATAACATGAAATCTTGATTGTTTGAGAGTAGTTCTAAAAAGGCCAAAGTAATTCTGTCTTTGTGGACATGTTTCTCATGGTCTGACCTCATCTAGGACAACCCAGAGAACCTTGGGGGAAAGGATATACTGCCTGTGCTTCAGGCACTCCCCTATTAATGTCACTGCTTGCAACCTTGTTTTTTTATTTGTTTGGCATAACTGAGCTCTCTAATGAGAACCTGGAGTTTATATGGTCTGTGTTGCCAATTAAAAGCATATCTGTGTGCATAATTTCCTTCTAGAAAGTTAAGAAATCTTACTAAGCCATATATCTATCATCTATTCAATAAAGACCCATTGGTTATTGGGAGAGAAGTATAACTTCTTGACATAATGGCAGTAGTTCACTGGATGCACTTATGAATAATTTCATTTTAATGAGATATTCCCATAGACATGAGCACCACTAAAACACATAAAAAGGTATTAGTATTTATTTTAGCCAGATGAAAACATTTTTGGTACTAGGTAAATCTAAGTTTTAAAATAAAAAGAAGCAAAGTATGCTCTTTATAATAATATTGCAATAGTTTTCTTTCTGTTTTCTTTACACAGTGGACCTTGAAGATTTTTCCAGATGTTTCTAGATTTTAAAAAATGTAGGCAGATGCCCTGGCCAGTTTGGCTCAGCAGTTAGAGGGTCGGCCTGCGGACCAGAGAGTCCTGGGTTCGGTTCCCACTAAGAGCACGTACCTCGGTTGCAGTTTGTCCCCAGCCCTGGTTGGAGTTGTGTGGGTGGCAACCAGTTGATGTGTCTCTCTCACATCGATGTTTCTCTTTCTCTCTTACCTCTTCTCTCCCTCCCGCTCTGTCTGAAGATAAATGCAAAAAATGTCCTCGGGTGAGGATAAAAAAAAAAATCAATAAAAAATGTAGGCAGAGTGTCATACCTTCTTATATTAATCAAGTCATGTTTTATTACTTAAAAGACATGACAAATATTGTTCAAAAATAATCTCTCACCCAGTATATATTAATATTTTCCCCCCCAGTCTAGCAAGTCCTTAAAACAAAAACAAACAAACAAACAAAAAACACTTGATCATTTATCTAAAAGGTTTTCTTCATGGTCCAAGAGGACATGAAGTCCAGATGACCTGCTACCCAGTGGTGTGAACCAACGCTACCACAGTCAGATGAGCATTGTCCTCAATAGAAGATGCTCATATTCACTAAGCCCACCTCTGGACTCACCTGCACCTGTGATAATAGACATTTCTTGAGCATGCAGATAGCTTCTCTCCTTAAGCACCCATGTTTTTCTGTTTACCAGTCTAGCGACATGTACAAGGCAACCTGGAAAATGCTGTGTTTAATCCTTCCCCAGTGGGCAACTCTCAACCAATGAGTCTGTGAATAACTACCCCAGCTTGACCTTCCTGACAATGCTGAAACCTATCCTCTGCATGCTTCCTCAGAGGGTCTCCATGAAACAAGCCAATTGCCCATCGCAGTAACATGATCATTAATACGCCTCCTAATGGCCTCTCTCAATTCCTTGTCTCAGGATCTACTTTTGGGAAAACACAAACTATAATGTCTTCCTTTACCATTTCTTTTGGAATTTCAGTGAACTTGATTATACATCAGCAGCTCCCCAGAGTGATATGGGGAGGCCTATCTGTAGCTCAGGCAAAGTAACAATGGAGAGTAGAGGGGAGATGGTGTTATGGAAAAAGCATGGAAGTTAGAACCAGAAAACCTAATTTATGACCTCTAGTCAAATCTCAGTCCTCATGAAATTTGATCTTTGTCTCAATAGATTGTTTTCTTCTTGAACATGCTCTTCTGTTGACTTCTGAGATTGTTCTCTTGATTCTCCTTCAATCTCACCAGCCATATGCTCTCAGTCTCCTTTGCCAGACCCTTATTTTTCTACCTATATGTGTTCGAGAGATCGAAACTCAATCCCCGGACTCCCTCCCTTGGCTAACTAAACCCACTCCCAGTGTGATTTCATCCAGCTGTGTGCTTAAGTACCATAAATATAATCCAAAAAATACATATTCAACCTGAACCTCTACCCTGCACCCCAAAACCCTATGTCCAAGTGCATACTCAACATCTCTGCTTGGATGCCTAATAGGCACCAAATTTACCACATCCAGAACTGAATCCTTAATTTTCACTTTCCCCAGTCTTCTCTGACAACAAATGGCAGTTCCATTTTTTCAAAAACCTCAGAATCTTCTTTAACTCAAATTTAAATATTCAATATTCACTGACTCAAATTTAATATTCAATCCAGCATCAAATCCTGCCCTCCACTTCAACATATATCCTGCAGGAGCCACTCTATTTCCCCTCTATTGCTAATTTGGGCCAAGGCACCATCATCTCTTGCCTAGATGATTTCAATAGCTTTCTACCTGACTTCTCTGCCCCTACCTTTGACCTTTTATGTTTATTCTGAGTGGCCTTTTAAAGGCAATCAGATCAAGTGACTGATTGTTATGGTATTCCAACCTCATACAGAATAAAATCCAAAGTATATTGGATTATCTTGGACCTGATAGGACTTTGTCTCCTCTACTCTTTGGTCTGTAATTTTGTCTTCCTACTTTCTTTTGTCTTATTACTCTTCTTCTTGCTCAGGTCACTTCAGCCACACTGGCCTTCTTTCTCTTACTTGATTCTTTGCATTTGCTGTTCCCTGTCCTTGGAATTCTCTGCAGTCGGATATCCTCAGGGTCACACTCTCTTCACCAAGATCACTACTCTAATGTCACCTTATTGTGATGCTTTCCCTCACCACTCTATTACATCCATCTCACACACAAATACTCACATACATATGTAAGGGCACACAGACACACACTGTTCATCTCTGTTAGCACCATCTGACATACTACACATTTCTTTATTTGTGTATTATCCTTCTCTCTCAACTAGAATCTGAGTTCTTTTAGATCAAGGATTTTCATGTGTTCTCTGCTGTGTTCCTAGCACCTGCCATAGTTTCTGGCACAAATCAGGCACCCAACACATTAATTATTATGAATGATGTAATAAACCAGCTGTAAATCAGGGGAGGTTGGCTTACAAGATCTCTAATCTCCCTTTCACTCAAATACTACATGATCTTAGTTGACTATGAAAGTATAAAAGATGTGTTATAACTTGTTTAATCAGACAAAGACATGTTTTTCATTATCATTATAATCTCCAAAAGTTGCCTGTCAACTCACAGTTCTTTCACTGATGAAATAGCTATTAAAAATATCTATTAGAATGTTTGTATTGAATTGATTTTATAAGTTTATATACACATCTAAAAGCACTTTAGGGCAACACAGTGTTTTGGTTTTTATTTCTGTTTGTTTGTTTTCCATTCTTTTCTACCTACCATTTTTTTTTTTTTTTATCCTCACTCGAGGACATTTTTCCATGTTTTGTTCAGATAGAGTGGGAGGGAGAGAGAGGAAGAGAGAGAGAGAAACATCGACGTGAAAGGGACACATCGAGTGGCTGCCTCCCGCATGACCAACCAGGGCTGGGGACAAATTGCAACGGAGGTATATGCCCCCTAGCGGGAACCGAACCCAGATCTCTCTGGACCGCAGGCTGACGCTCTAACCACTGAGACAAACTGGCCAGGGCTCTACCTACCTTTTTTTCTATAAGCTTTTCAAGTTTCCTCAGGTATATTTTATTCCCAGTAGGATTTGGATTTAGGAGCTAAAAAAAGTCAGAATTCCCCTTCCACAGATCCTTCTTCTTAAACATTTCTATCCATACATATTATACTTTTAGAACATCAAGAGTAAAAGAGGGAAGGGTAATAATACCAATTTTGCATTCTCCCAAGCAGTATAGGAATAATTGTTTCTCCATCCTTGTAAGAACATTGGATGCTTTGCTTAAGAAATTAAGTTTTGCCAATCTTGTAGGTGAAATAGATTCTTATTTTAAATTTTACTTCTCTATATAAATATGTAACTTTTTTCCAAAATTAGTAGTTATTTGTATTTCTTTGCCAAAATTTCTATTGAGGTACATCTCTCTTATTGATTTTAAAATATTCCTTACATAGTAAAGCTCCTTTCACTTTTTAAAAATGGGACTTAAAACCTTCTGTCATTTCAGCATGTATTCCTATTTTGCTCACTTTTAACTTAATGAGAATTTTTTTTGTTCTAAAAATTTAGAAAATTATTACTAAAGACAATTAAAATCAGCTTGCATTTTTGCAACTTTAGGCATGCATGAAACTCACAGACTTTGGTTATTTACTTTTTATTTATTTATCCTACAATTAGAATTTAATAGGTAATTGAAAATTATATTGGTAATAATAACCTAGAAGCCAGTGGTGTGCTGGTAAATGTTTAATAACTGAGTCTCCTTGTAGAATTTACTGCTTTCTGTTGTATAAATATTCCTATCATGGCTGATTTCAAGCTACCAATGTGAAGTTACTTAATGGACTCTTGAAAACTGGTATTGAAGCAATGAAGGACTCCAAAATGCCAACTGAATCACCAGAATGGTTAAACTGTATAGCACAGTTTCATTATTAGATATATTTCAAACTTTTTGAATATTAGATACAGAATGTGTGACTAATCAGAAAACCCCATTCACCAAATTTGTCAACCAAATGAAATTTACTAGCAATTTTTCCATTTAGATCAACACGTTGTGGGGAAATAGCAGGGATCTTTGAATTAACCAGGACATAACAAAATGGTTTAATTCAAAATTATTTTCTAACATACCAAATAAAACCCATGGCAGAGCAGGAGGAGGGAGAATCAAGACCCCATAGAGATGGAACAAGAGAAAGACTTACCTGTTTGGAAAGGTGATTAAGGATGACTTAGTTTTGTAATATCCTTTTTCTATATATCTATTGAAATAATATGATTCTTAATAAGATAATTATGGTGTTATTTTATAGTAGATCTAATGAATTTCATACACTGAATACACTACTTTTGTTTTTCAGTACAGAGAAGTAGAAATGTATTAAGCAAAAGCAACTTAAAATATTGAGCAACATGGAGTTCTTCAAATTCAAAGGTTTTGAGTGACACTGAGCATATGAATGATGGTCCCGGGCTGTCAGGAGAACTCAGTGATTCAGGGAGGAAAGCCTCAAGATGGGGGGGACAGTGACTGGAAAATTCATTCAGTTGTTTTAAGGATCAGCTTAACTCTGGCTCAAGATTCACATTTCCCACTTGTGTCTTGTCTTCAAAAATAAAAAAGAGGAAACCGCCAATGAGAGCATGTGGTGTTATAAATCATCCTGACTGTTGTTAGAAAAATGAGTAAGGGTTCTAAACAGTTTCCAAAAGGTCCTGACTAGCCCTTTTCACTCACCTTGAGAAGAACCATAAAAGTAAGAAAATAAAAGGAATTCTTTTTCTTTCCATACACCAGTCATCAGTAGTGTTCTCTTTGGGCTCCTGGCATCTGGGCCCAGTTGCTGGGTTACAGGCAAATATAATCAAAACAAACACTAAAAGGTACTCTTTTGGCTCCTAACATGTTGGAAAGGTCTTCTGCCTTCCATCCTCTATGCTAGCCAATTCTCAATGCAGAAGTGACTTTCCCATTTGCTGTCCTTTCCTTTTCTTCCTGCAAGACAATTCCTGATTACAAACTTGTGGAGTAGAAGAAGCCCTTAATTATCAGGCCATTAGACCTTTAGACCTTTCCTCCAACTTCCTGTTGAATGGCACCAGGAATTTAATGTTTCCAGTCACTTCACCCTTCCCTGTCCTCTGAGAACTGGTAGGGTGTAGGGGCGCTTCCACCGCGGCAGTGACTCTTTGCTCCACACTTTGTCCAGTTACCAAGGATAGATTGTCAGGAAAACAAATGGTATTTTCCACTCAGGACTGTGGTGCCAGACTCAGTGATGGACTTCCTGCTTCTCAGCACTTGTGATGTGTTATACTATATTTGAACTTGGACAGGAAAGCTCCAGGCATGTTTAGAAGTTTGGGAAATGAGATTTATGGCAAAAGTCAACCCATTAGCCAGTTTGTCTAGTGTATTTTATTAAGGTCCATGGGGTACCAAGCACTTTAATAGAATAAGGGTATTCCTGCACGCTCTGCAGAGGTGAAAGGCACTAGGATGATTTGTCCTGGAGAAGAAAAGCGTGAGAGGAAGCTGCTATAAATCCTTCAGGATGTAAAGAGGTATTATTCAGAGGGTGGCAACCAACTGTATGTCAAGTCTGCTAAAAGAGAACGTAGGAAGCATACATGAAACATAAACATTCTGTTTACTTTTAAGGAAGAGTTTCCCAACAGTGTAAGTTGCTAAACACCTTGCTGGGTTTCCTAGAAAGATGACCACATTTTCTTACTGAAAACCTAGACCGAAAAGGCTTACCTCTTGTCTGCCTGGGTGGTTGGGTTTTGCACGCCTGATTATGAGTGCAATTATGTATTTATCTGAAGGCAAGAGCCAGACTGACTTCTGATATAGAGAACTTCTAATCATGACTAAATCTTTGAAAAACAGCTTCACTATGTTTCCAGAAAAGTTGGAGGTGTTTCCCAAAATCTGAGCCAAAGAAGACAAGGTTTCTTTCCTAGGGTTCCCCAAAATATGAGTGTTAGAACCAAACACATAGTCTGCAAATATATATATTGTGTTTTATTCAAAGACTGAAACCTCCAGAAGGAACTTTTCCCTAGTGACCTAAAAAAAAAAAAAATTACCCCATCTTTCCACCACTGGCATATAGTGTTATATTTTTCTTCCTTTTTCATCATCACAGCTGCTATTCATTGAGCTCCTGCTATGTCAGGCATTGAACTCAGAGCTTTATATACATTTTCATGTCTTTTAATGCTTACATCCATTATGTAAGGTGGGTATTGTTATTTTTATTTACCAGATGATCAAACTGAGGCTCAGATAAATTCTGCTACAACTTGTCCAGTTGCAGTCACCAAACTGGAAGGTGGTAGAACCAGAATTAAAATCCTGGCTTCTCTGAATCCAAAGTTCTTTTCCACTGCACTGGTCTACCAGGGAAAATCTGACTTAATTGTTCTATGTCAAAAGGATTAAAATGATTGCTAATAAAAACATAACTCATGCATACTAACCTTACTGAAACTGCTAAACTGTATACGATTTATGTCAACTAACACACTTAAAAATGGTTGAAACTTTTTTTCTGTCTAAGAAAATACAACAGAGTAGTGAAAGCAGAAAACATTTTTTTTTTCTTTATTGATTTTAGAGAGAGAGGAAGGGAGAGGGAGAGAGAAATAGAAACATCTATGAGAGAGAACATCGACTGGCTGCCTCCTGCATGCCCCCCACTGGGGATCAGGCCCACAACCTGGGCATGTGCCGTGACCAGGAATCGAACTGGCGACCTCTTGGTGCATGGGTCAACACTCAACCACTGAGCTACACCGGCTGGGCTCAAAGCAGAAAACATTTAAATTCCCTTACTATCCTTCCCTGAAATGATTTTTCTGGGTGGTTGTAAAGCTGTAAGATTGATTTCATTGGGGCTGTATTTCATAACATAACTAGCATCAAATTATGGAAACGTTTTCTAGTGGCCCGGATTTTACGTTCAATAATTTTATTCTATCTTCCCAGCTGAATAAGACCTGTCTTTTACTCCTGGCCTCTGAAATATTCCACATTCCTTTTAGAAATGACTCTTCCACTTGGGCCTCTTCACCTGGCATTTTCCTCTCTCTTCTTAGGGTCAAATTTGTAGGCTCCCTGTTTGACGAGAGGGGCCTGCAGGGTAGAGCAGGCAGTGGTAAGAAGTGCCAAAACCACCTGTGATTTCAGGCAAGCCTCTTAAAATCTGTGTGTAGGCTGTTTATCTGCAAACTGGCAGTAATGGCCCCTGTATCTCCCGGCTGCTGTGAGGTTTGTTATGAGAAGATACATGAATAGGTCCACAAGAAAACATGGTCAGATGTGTAAGTGTTGCAGTTTGCATTTGCCATGTGAAGTATACCATAGGTCACTCTAAATCCAGTAATTTATAATAATAACTTGATTTATTATTTGATTCAACTGCCCTTCTTCTTTTTTTTTTTTTTGTTAATCTTCACCTGAGGATATTTTTTCCATTGATGTTTTAGGGAGAGTGGAAGCAAGGGAGGGAGAGGGAGAGAGAGAGAGAGAAACATTGGTGGGAGAGAGACAGATCAATTGGTTGCCTCCCACATGCACCCTGACTAGGGCCAGGGATCGAACTGCACAACCCAGGTATGTGCCCTTGACTGGGAATCAAACCTGAGACCCTTCAGTGCTTAGGCCAATGCTCTAACCACTGGACTACACCAGCTAGGGCTCAACCGCCCTTCTTATTCTGCTTTCTTCCATAAGAAACAGAAACACTTGGAGAAGAATATAATACCTTTGTCTCTTTGTTTTGTATTTTCTCTGATATGGACCTCTACTAAAATACAGTTCATTATTTTCTCCATAAAACCTGTTTCCCTTTCTTTATTTCTATCCTTGTTAAGGATGTCAGAATACACTCAGTTTCAATCCCAATCTCCCAAATTGAAAATCTTGGAGCTATTCTCCACCATCATGCCCCCCTTCTCTTTCTGTCATTTCTCCTCTGCCCAATCAAATGAAGCTTCAAATCCAGCTAATTCCATCACAGACATGTTTAATAAACTATCTTCCACTTGCCATCCCCTGGATCATCTTTTACTAGGACTACTGAATCCCTTTCTATCAGGATAGATGGAAGCACCGCTCCATCCATAGTCACTGCCTACGGATTTGTGTCCAAAGGAAAGTTATACCAAGAGCAGCCTGCCAATTTACCATATTTTTCTGTTGGCTTGGGCTTTTGTTCCAAATGCCTGCCTATATTAGGAACTAGGTTGGATGACATGCCTGCTGAAAGGACTGCTTATGTCTGGGGTAGATGCTCATCTGCTTCGGGCTCCTTTCTCCTGGGCTAACCTTTGTTTTCTGTTGGCTCTCTGTGGGTGGAGTAGGTTGGCAGAGGGTGAGGATGGGGCCCGAGCCTGCTTATCTCACTGGCTGTATGGAGGTGATTTAAAGGAGGAGGAGTATTCCTGGAAGAAAAGGAAGCCAAAGGAGCAAGGTCCCTCCTCCCTCCCACCGCCCAGGTATTTCTCCACATGGGACCAAAAACCGTTTCTTCCTTTGCTCCTTCTCCAGAAAGCTCCAGCTCCTGGTGTCATGGCCAGTTCTGGGTTCTTGGTCTTAACCCATCAATGCATCTCAGTCTGCTTCTCGGGAGTGGAGCTGGGGTAAGGAGAAGGAGGTTTGGACTTCTCCCAGAGTAGTGTTGTCATATTATGAGTCATGGAGTCATTTTTGTGGGTTGTGATCAGCATTTAAAAAAATAAAATTTGATGTTATAGTGTGGAAAGTAGTAGGACATAATAGACTAGAAAGTATAAGAGTAAATTTCATAAAGTGTGGATATAACTTTTTTATGAAACCTTTGTCCTTTGTTTCAGTCATATGCAGGGGTGTGTGTGTGTGTGTGTGTGTGTGTGTGTGTGTGTGTGTGTATTGGGTCCCAGTAGAAAAGATATTTTTTACTGTGTGGCATGGTCTAAAACAGTGGTTTTCAACCTTCCTAATGCCATGACCCTTTAATACAGTTTCTTATGTTGTATGTGGGCGTATCTACATGTGGGCGGACCTGCCTGGAGACGGATAGAGGAGTGGTGTCTCGGTTCCTAAGACCATCGGAAATATGTATTTTCCGATGGTCTTAGGTGACCCCTGTGAAAGGGTTGTTCGACCCCCAAAGGGGTCGTGACCCACAGGTTGAGAACCGCTGGAAAAGGTTTGGAAGCCATTGCTAGGTTATACTGTGTTAACAACAATCTCTCTGCTTCTAGTTTTCTCCCTTTGACCCATCCTCCACCCCACCCCCAACTGTCATTTAAATAGTCTTCTCACAAACCAGTGTGATCACACAATCACCTTATTAAGGATCTCCACTACTTACAGGGCTAATTCATGAGCATGACATTCAATGTCTTTAATAATCCGATGTCAACTATTTTTCCAGTCGCATTTACTGCTACATTCCTTCTTATTGGTCTACTCTTCCTTTCCTCAAACGCCTTTCACATTTGTCTTTTTGTCTTTACTCATATTGTTTGGCCTAAAATGTCATTTTCACTTTTCCACTTGTCACTTATTTAAATCCAATTCATTAAAACATTGTTTTGAAACAAAATTATTTTCCTGATTAAAAAAATATCACAGAGGTTACTAAGTGTAAAATAAAATGGCATAATCCTATAATCCAGAAGTAGTATTATATCTTCTATACATTTTCTAGTCTTTACTTCAAAGCACATATATACATTATATGTATATATAAATATATATGACTTAGAACCCTTCATTACTTAATGTATAATGAAAAATTTCCAATGTCATTAAATATTCTTCTAAAATACATGGAATGCATGCTTCATATTTTATTATATAGGTATTGTTGAACATTTAAATAGTTTCTAATACTTCATTTTTATAAATAATGTCTTGATATATGTCTTTATGAGTCTCTCAGATTTTCTTCCCCTTTGACTTGAATATTAGATTTGGATTTACTGAATAAAATTGTATTAACATTTTTAAGGGCCTTGATATATATTGCGTGATCTCTCATAAAAACTGTAAAATATAGCCCTATTTGTGTCAATGTTGAATATTATCATTTACAAAATGTTTGCCACTCTGATAGATGAAACATAAATAATTTTGCATTATTTTAGTTTCTTTTTTTTTTAGTATTAGTAGGATTAATCTTTTTTTTTTTTTCATGCTTATCACGTCATTATATTGCATTTTGGAGGAAATTGCTTGTCCATCGGAGGTTGATTTCTTCTGTTTTCCCCCCTTTATTATAAATTCTGCTTATTCTTCAAAGACCAATTTAAAACACACTTTCTCCATAGGTCGTTCTTTTAGTTTCTTAGTTTGAATCTTTGTTTTTCCATAGCATAATATTTGTACCTCTATTCAGTGATCGGTTTATTCTGCCATTTTGTTATCTTCTCCGCTTAATTACATGATATTTGGGAGTAGAAAACTTTTCATATTTGTTTCTGTATCTCTCTCCAATAAAAGGCACGGATCAGGTGTTTAGTATATTGTTGATGTTTTTTGCCAAGCTAGAGAGCAGAGCCTTCTCTTTTTAATTTCAAATATGATACGTTGTTTTTCCTGTATGCTTTTAGAATATTCTGTCTGAAGCTGCACTCACATATGTTTAGGAAGATTCAATGAGCACAGACTGAATTCTTCTTGGGGTGCTGGGGAGAGGAAGAGAGCAGACCCCTCTCTGAAGTAGGCTTGGCTATATTTCCTAGTTCCATTTAAAATAATTGCACCAATGTCTAGAGGTTTTCCACTATGGGTGATGTGAAGTTTCTTTTTCCCCCTCTTTCCCTGGACACTGTGGTGATCTGCCTTGATGCACTGACAGGCCGTCTGAGATTAGTTAAATTACTTTGGCAAAGTGTTCAGAAGTTAGAATCATAATATGCAATTACTGGATTGAACCTCAGGATCACCTAGTCCCAGACTTTAGACCCTGTACCAGCTTCTGCTCCAGAGACTTCCCCTACTTGAGATGACATGGGACTCTCCAAACAAGTAGAACTCAGGCCCAGTGTCAGGAGGCGATTCTTCCTTTCCATGCTTCCTCCTGAGGGACCATCCTTCTGAGCACCTTTCCTGGAGAAGGGCATGGCTTTGACTCGTCCATAAACCCCGGCCAGGTATTCCAGAATCTCCCAGGTTCACCCTCCTGCCTGCCTCCTTGGTTTTGTTCTCCAGCAGTGGCGTAACCACCACACACCTGTGTTTTCTTTCTGCTTCTGGTTGATCCAGTTATTTGCATCTTTTCAATGTGTTCTCTGAAAGAATCTGATATTTATTGAGCATCTTCTATGCCACATTGTTCTAAGAACTTTGTATTCTTCCAATTGTTCCTATTTTACATTTGAAGAATTGAGGCTCGCAGTAGTTTAACTACTGAAGTCACGCAGCTGGTCAGGTAATGGAGTGAGGATGTGAGGCCAGGTTTACCTTACCAAGCGTGTGTTCCTTTCACTACCCCAGGTTCCAGTGCTGAGAAGATGGGTCACTCAAACCATATGTGCATCCCTGAGAGGCTCTCGTCCTTTTGGTGATGCAAACACTGAATTTAGGGGGCAAGAAGACTTGCTTTAAGATACATTTATTTTGAAAGTTAATCATAGGTGTTCCAAATAAAGTCTGAATTCGTGTTTATACTTGGATGTCATGAAAAATAAGAAACATAGTAGGTGATCCAAACTATCAAATGAAAGAGAATCAGATGCTTATTTTAATCAGGACTATGTTTAATGTAATGGGGAAGTGAGACTTGGGACCCACTATACCAGGAGACATTGCTGCAGAGTAGTTATAACCACAGACCTTGGAGTTGATTAGAACTGGATTTCAATCCCAGTTTTTTTTATTTTTTATTTTTATTAATTATTTTTGTTACAGATGTTTCTCCTTTTCCCCCCATTGACACCCTCCTCCTCATCCCCCCCCCCCACACCCTGTCCCCAGCATTGTTGTCTATGTCCATGGTTACACATACATGCAGATAAGTTCTGTGGTTTATCTCTTCCCTCCCCCCACGCCACCCCCTCTTCTGAGGTTTGTCAGTCTGTACCTCACTTCTATGTCTCTAGGTCTATTTTGTTCATCAGTTTGTTTTGTTCATTATATTCCACAAATAAGTGAGATCATTTGATATTTGTCTTTCTCTGCTTGGCTTGTTTTGCTTAGGATAATACTCTCCAGGTCCCTCCATGTCATCTCAAAGGATCAGAGATCTTTCTTTCTTACAGCTGCATAGTATTCCATTGTGTATATGTACCACAGCTTTTTTATCTGCTCATCTATTGATGGACACTTGAGCTGTCCAGATCTTAGAGATTGTAAATAGTGCTGCTATGAACATAGGGGTACATATATTCTTTCTGATTGGTGTTTCAGGCTTCTTAGGGTATATTCCTAGAAGTGGGATCACTGGGTCAAATGGCAATTCAATTTTTAACTTTTTGAGGTAACATCATAGTGTTTCCATAGTGACTGCACCAGTCTGCATTCCCACCAGCAGTGTACTCGAGTCCCCTTTTCTCCACACCCTCGCCAGCACTTGTTGTTTGATGATTTGTTGATGGCAGCCATTCTGACAGGTATGAGGTGATACCTCATTGTTGTTTTAATTTGCATCGCTCTGCAGATTAGTGACGTTGAGCATTTTTTTCAATCCTAGTTTTGCCATGAACATTTTATCTCTCGGTACCTAAGTTTACTCATCTGTAAAGATAGGTAATAATACCAATCTCTTAGGCATCTAATGAGATAATAGATTCATTTATTCATCTATTTGCTCCTTTGACAAAAGTAGTTTTTGAATATTTACAATTTACATGACACTGGAGATGTCACCATGAACAAGACATCTGTGATTCCTTCTCTGAGAATTGATAGTCTGGTGGTTAAATGCAAAGTGTTCGTCATGGTGTCAAGCATATGCTAAACACTAATAAGTGGTAGATGTTACTGTTATTATTATATTACTATTATCATTATTATTATGAGAGTGCAGTTCTACAACTGCTTGTAATTTTGACATATCTTTCATTTGATAATAGGTGCGAGACCGAGTTAACGTTTTCCTGTATTGGCATTCTTAATTAAAGGATAGTGTCGTAAGGTAACAAGCAATTATTGTTAACAAAGGAAGTACGGTATAATCAGAGCCTTGCTTCAAGAATGTAGGATTTCTTCTCTCCTCCTTACTTGACTGGTATTCTGTCTTTAGCCACATGAAACACTCAGAACAGTGTCTGGCACAGTGAATAACTATTAGTTGAAGAGAGAATGGATGAATGAATGAGGGTTGCACAAACCCTAAACAGTATCTGGCCAGTGCCTACAGAAGAGGATGCTATCTGGTGATAAAGTACATTGATAGTCTCCATGAAGTAAACGCCCTAGGTCTCTCCCCTCCCCCCATAAACTCAGGCATTGGGGGGGGATCCAAGGTGGGACACTCTAAACAAGGAAGTTATTTTTAATGTCACTGCACTACAATGGGGGAAGAAAAAGTGGAAAGGCTGAATATGAAATAATCACCTGCAAATGAAGGCTTCCATTCTGAGGGAATTGAATGTTGACATAGTTGTTCAGGTATTTTTCCATGCACCCACGTATTTTAAGTATCTTTAAATGGAACAGTATGAGTTGATATTTTATGATAATTTACTGCATTTTGAGATTCATAGAGAACTTAATGCCTTATTCAATGGAAATAACTTTTACATGCACTTAGAACATATCCTTGAAAGTGGTTAGTAATGGAAAGAACGTGTGGTATAGAAATTTGAAAGGGTTTCTGCCATATCAGATCCACGTCAATAAAGATAAATTTGTTTATGTGGGTCACATTCCATTTCAACAAATATCTGTTTGCAAAAGATAAAAAAGCCCCAGGTAATAATCTCTTCATTTTAATAATCAGATCTGTTTATTTAACATTATATTCATTTACTCTTGTAATATCATAAAAAGTAATATAACAAAAAATATACTTTTATTGAATTTGAGATCATGGAATTTGACCCATATATTATTTAACTATTATTTTACCGGCATAATTTCTAGATTATCTGGAAAAATCTTCTGTTTTTAATAACCTTCATAAGAGCGTTAATGCTTATTTAGTTTCAGTATTTTTACATTGTATTTCATACTCATCACCACCGTAAGGAAACTAATGTGATCAGCTTGAGCATATTTTTACCTTTAAAGATATGATCATAATAATTTTAATAGGTAGGCCAAGTGATGTTGATAATGAAGTCTGGAGGAAGTTATAGCTTTCTCTCCCTGCCGGCTTCTTTCCCCCAACACACACTATCATTTTTTATAAACACTGCAAGTTACAGTATAATACTCATTTATTGAAATATTCAGAGAATTAATATTTGACCCATAAATTCCAAACTACATCAGCTACTGTCTTTTTTTTCTTTCCCTTCTAAAAGAAATATGCTTTCATTCTCCACGTATTGAATGTAAATCAGACAACCAATGCATCAGGGATGAACATTACCTTTCAAAATCTATCTATACACAAATGCTCATGTATCTCGAGCCATAATTGCATGCATGTGTGCACGATGATTGCACATAGTGTGGAAAAACGTTGTTATGGTGGGTGAGCACTTAGGAAAATAGAAATCAGTCAGCACTAGTTTAAGCCAGACATAGTGTGGGTAAGTAATATAAAAGCTTCTTTCTGCAGACCTCCTAAGTTGGCTGTGGCATCCCAATTCTGAGCTAAAAACCTTCATTGCTATTCTAGTCATAGAATTCAAAGATGGAAAACACCTATTAGGTTACTTAGTTTATTCCTCTAGGGCCAGCACTGAAGATTACTCTGATAGCATATTTTATTCCTTCTTCTACTTCTTCAGTATTTGGTCCACCCTCATTCTAAAATGTCTGTGCTGACAGGCTTTCAGCTTCTTTCCTTGGGTAAGTATGTTCTCTTGGATTTCCTTACATTTCTTCATCATTTAGGTACATTTTCTAGTTTGCAAATACTATTGTGTGCTTGTGATCAGATCTAGGTAAATGATGTTTCCCCCTTCATAGCATTAATCTGCTCATGGATTATAGCCTCAAAGCAATGGGAGTGGGGAAATAACAATAGCTTTGATGCATTTTTTGCTTCTATGTATATATATATGTATATATATATATATATATATATATATATATATATATATATATGTATGTACCTTATTGGGCACCAATTTCTTTCTCAGATTGCTTATCAACAGAGGCTGAAGAAAAGACAGGCAGATCATCTGAGTTATGTAAAACTCTGCATGCTGAATAAGCCACCAACTAGGACTGCTCTAAATCTCACTTTTTTGAGCAAATAGGGTATGCAAAGAGACCTTGATTTCATTCATCTGAAGATATTTGGACCTTGAGAACATATCTAAGTTTCTGGTACTTCTCAAGCCCAGGAATGCCAATTGGATATACCAAAGTGAATGATGAGGAGCTTGAGATATATCAGGAATTTTTCTAAGAACTTCTCATGTTTAAATTCACTTAATCCTTCCAACAGCTTTTGGGAATGGTTTCTAAATAACTCTCATTTTCCTGAAGTTCACTTGCCCTCGGTCATAGGATGGAGCTTGGTAAGAATCCAGTAATCTGGTATCAGAGCCCATGTCCATTACCAGTACACTGATTGCAGTGAGTGAGGGAAATGAGTGAGCATGGAGTTTGGAGTCAGATGGACCCTGTTTAGAGTATTGACTCTATCACAACTTTTGTTAACTTTGTACAAGTTAGCTGTTTTCAAGGAGTCTCAGTTCCTTTGTCTGGATAGTGAGGTTAACAATAGCTTTCTCTTGGGATTTATGGGAATTAAATAAGAAAATACATGTCTAGCCTTTGTTACAGTTTCTGGCAGATGACTGATATTCAGCAAAGGTTATTTTCCTTCTTTTGAAGCTCTCCCTACTGTCATGGAGGAAGGCTGACCATCTTACCTTTTTCTCAGCCACTCATCTTCCGTTCTAAAAGTAAATTATTTTTTAAGTGATTGGCCTTTGTTCTCTACATGAAGGCACAGGTTGGTGCTCAAGAGTATTAGCGATTTTGTGGCATGAAGGAATGTCCTTGTGGACTCAAGTTGAGACAAAGTCTGACTAATGCCTTTATTTCCTATGTCATGTTTAGTTGGTAGACATTGTATGGAGATAGCCCCCAACTTAAAAATAAATTTTGTTCCAAAAACTTGTTGCAATTTTGAACTTAGAGCATTTTTTATTCTAAAATTATGTTGAAAATGATAGATTATTAGGTTAGTTCACATTTTTTTTTAACCCATAATAGGTCTAAGCTATATTAGAAGTCGGTAGCAAAGACAGTAGTTAATTTGCTTTCCATTGCTAAATTCTCCTTCTAGCTTGATCTATTCCACTCAAAGCCCTGGAAGAGCCAAAATTAGGTACTAAAAGTTCTTTTTAAAAAATTAAAAAAAAATAATTTTCTTTATTAATTTTAGAGAGAAAGGAAAGGAGAGTGAGAGAAAGATAGAAACATCGATGAGAGAGAACAGATTGGCTATTGGCCGCCTTCTGCATGCCCCCCACTGGGCATGTGCCCTGACCAGGAATCGAACTGGCAAACTTTTGGTACATGGGTCAAAGCTCAATCACTGAGCCACAGCATAAGTACTACAAGTTCTATTTGCCTCTGATAATTTGAGGAGTTTTAGAGAACTTATAAATCTATTAGAATCAGAATTTGAAATGAGTCACAAAAGCTGTAACCTATCTTTGTTAGACACTGAGATGTTATACTCATGAAGACTTAGAGAAAGAATTCATCAATGACCACATTACGGTTGGAGCAAAAATGACCAAGCTGGTGTGCAGGAAGAGGAGAATGATGTAGATGCATCACAGGTTAATAAACCATATGGCTCAGAGAGCAAGATGGAGTGAATGGGTACCTGATCACCTTCCATGTGAGGCCTGGTTGTTATATGCTTCAGTTGGATCTAATTGGCTCCTCCTATACTATTTTAATAAACCCTTCTTTACTTAAGCTAGTTTGAATGGGTTTCTATTATAAAGGACAAAATGATTCCTGGTAAAGTTAAAGTTCTCAGACCAGAGCCCTTCTGAACTCTACTTGTTGGTCGTCTGGATGACTATCTAGATATGGTTGAATAAGGGTTCTGATAGCTGGATCTGATAGTATTTTTTTTTTATCCTCACCCGAGGACATTTTCCCATTTTTTGTTTAGATAGAGTGGGAGGGAGAGAGAGGAAGAGAGAGAGAGAGAGAAACATCGACGTGAAAGGGACACATCGAGTGGCTGCCACCTGCACGACCAACCAGGGCCGGGGACAAACTGCAACCAAAGCACATGCCCCCAGCGGGAACCGAACCCGGGTCTCTCTGCACCGCAGGCCGACGCTCCAACCGCTGAGCCAAACCGGCCAGGGCTGGATCTGATAGTATTAAAACAGGGCTCTGGGTTGGGAGAAGAGAGCAAATGAGAGCCCTCGCCTTGGCAATAGTCTTTAAAAAAATTTTTTTTTCCTTTATTGATTTTAGAGAGAAAGGAAGGGAGAAAGAGAGAGAGAGAGAGAGAGAAACATCTATGAGAGAGCACATTGATTGGCCGCTTCCTGCATGCCCCCCACTGGGGAATGGGCCCACAACCTGGGCATGTGCCCTGACCAGTAATTGAACCGACAACCTCTTGGTGCATGAGTTGACGCTCAATCACTGAGCCAACCAGCCGGGCAGCAGTAGTCTTTTTGTTAAATCTTAATCCAGAAGGCATTACTGTCATCACCTTAGGGTTTTCCTGGCCATACACAATTCATTGCTCTCCTGATTAACATTGTACATATCTTGAATGCCCTTTTGTTCCTCTCTACTTATACAAAGTTTATCCCACATTTGTTGTATCTCAAGATGAGTCATGGAGAGTTACAGAGTTTTATGGCAGGAAGAAGACAAAGCCATCTAATTCAATGGCTCTAACAGGTTGCTCAAAGTCACCCAAGTAGAAAGTAGTGCTGCCAGGACTTGAACTTAGGTTCTGACTTCAGATGTTTTTCTGGACAACTCTGCCTATAGCCCACAAGGTCTTATCCTCCTCTAGTACACCAGAGTGTCTTCCTCACCATGCAGTATTTAATTATATCTTAATTATATCTTTGTGATATTCATGTTTACTTTAACAGGCTCTGCAAGCTTGTTAAGAACAGAAAGAGTAAGCTTTCTTTAATTAGTAGTTCCTCCTAGCACTTTGCACAAAGCTTGGCATATAAGCGATCAATACATTTCTGCATATTCCTTAAGTGATTGAAAATATCATTCAGGAATGAATGAAAAGCCTCAGAGGTTTCCAGAGCTGACATCTACAAAAGATGAAGAAAATTCTCAACACAGATAAGTTGCATAAAAATAGTTTTATTTTGTAACTCCTGGTGCCAGGGAATTTTAGCTGTGAAATATAGGGATTGGACCCTCTACTCATTATAAGTGGGAGCCAGATCCTGAGGCCAGAAGCTTCAGTAACTTCAGAAATTAGGTGAAGCTTCATGGTGGCACAAAGGTAGCAGTTATTTCCACCGAGGCGGGATTGATGGTGTGGTATTTCCAAATGGGGTAGATTAAATGATTCATGAATTAACTTGTCTATTTCCAGTGGTGATCATGTGCATTTCAGTAAAGCATCTTGGGTGGTGCCATTCTTAGAATTATTTCTGATCTTAAGAATGTCCTCCTGGTTTCTAATTCCCTACTGACCATTATCTTAGTGCTGACATCTATCTTTGTGGTCTCAGATTTTACTGTTCACACTTGTATCTTAACACATGATGACTGTATGCTTTTGGCAATGTAGACATAACATTCAGATTAACAACATGGGTACCAGCAAGTAGTAGTTATGCCTTTGGGTCTTAGATTCATGAAGTGAGTTCATCCTTACTGGGACCACGAAGCTGTGACTTCCTTTTAGACCATGTGTCAAAGTGACCTCCTTACCATTCACTTTGACATATCCAACTGTGATTCCTAGGTTTGAGAAGGACCAGTAACTTAGATATGCTCTCAGTATTCAGATATCTTCACCTGAACTGTGTCAAGGTCTCCTTGCTATACTCTATTTGCTCCAAGAGTGAGACTTGGCTCCTTTAGCACGAAATGTTTTAGATAATTCAGATAGTTTGCTTGTCTCCCACCTCTGTGGATGAGTAATATGAGAAAGAAATTAGTGGCCCATGAGGTACATATATGCATACATACATTCATATATGCAGAGAAAAATGCATAGAAATAGTAATAGGTGATTAAATTAAACTAAGCTTTTATGCCCCCAAATTTGACTATAAATCACTTTATAGTCAAAAAAGCAACACTCTTAAATAAAGAATAAAGAACAATTTTAGAAATTTAGAGAAATATCATCATTTACGTCTTAAATGCACTCACAATGTTTCTAATTCTGTTTTTAAATTAGAAGAGCCCAGCTTTGGAGAAAATAAGCCAGAAAGAAAAAAACAGTACCATCTTTCCCAGTTCCTAGATATATTCAGAGATTGTCCTATGTTCATTGGCATCAATGTAAATACGCACATTAATTTCCCCATGACATTTAGTTTATGAGATGCCCAAGGGGAGATGCTGGATCTCTGATGGAAAGAGCATTTTATTTAAAGTTTAAGCCAAATTTTCCTGTGATTATCATCAATCTTTCTGAAATTTGGTTTCCTCATCAGTATAATGTAAATAGTAATAATATTAGGGGGACCGGAAAGTAATGTCGTTTTTTATATTCAATTCAAACAGATAAATTTTTAACAAGTTTTTATTTTTAATCAATGATGTAATCACCCTCGTTATCAACAACCTTTTGCCATCTAGTGTGCAAATTTTCAATGCCGGTTCGATAAAAGTCAATTGGTTTTTGAGCAAAATATCTGGAGATGGCATTTTGGACATCATCCAAATTTTCAAATTTTTTGCCACTTAGAAAATGTAGCGATTGGAATAAATGGAAATCCGATGGCGCAATATTGGGCGAGTATGGTGGGTGAGGCAATACCTCCCACCACAATTCATTAATTTTTTCCAGGGTTCGTTTTGCACGATGCGGTCTTGCATTATCGTGTTGCGGAATAACGCCTTTTCTGGTGACAATCGCTGAGCACTTTTCAATTAAAGATTGATTTACTCGATCCAATTGTTCACAGTAAAGGTCTGCATTCAGTTTGTCCAGGTTTCAGCACTTCAAAATGAACGACCCTGCGAATACTCCACCAAACACACAAAAGTGCCTTTTTGGGGTGTAAACCTGGCTTAGCTGTACTTCCTAGTGATTCATTCGGAGAGAGCCACTGCCTTTTGTGTTTTGGATTATCATAGAGGACCCATTTTTCATGTCCAGTGATCAAGCGATCAAAAAACGCTTCTGTATTGTGTCACTGAAGCAATAAGTTGCATGTGGTGGACCGGTTAGCTTTGTTTTCTTCGGACAGATTATGCGGGACCCAAACACCTGCTCTGCTTACTTTACCAATCTGCTGCAAATGTTCTTGGATGGTCGACCAAGGTTGGTTAAGAGTGTTTGACAGTTCCTCGACTGTCTGACATGGATTTGCTTCCACTTCTGCCCTTAATATGTCATTACTTTAACGACATTACTTTCCGGTCCCCCTAATAGTTGTTGTAAATGCCAACCTAGATAATATAGGTAATATTTCTTAAAAATGTGGGGTGTTTTATATGTTTAGGGATAATAATAATAATTATTTCTCTCTTAAAGCTCATAGATATCCTTATAAAGCTCTCTTCTCCTCATTAGGCATGGACTGACTGAGACTCTCTCCTAGTTCAAGCATTGCCCAGTTTCACTGGTCAGTCCTCTCTTCCATGACTTTATCCACGTTATTCCCTCCTCCGGGCATCCTCTCCCCCACATTCCTCCCAATTTGCCTTCTCAGATAGACATAACTCTACCCATCTTTCAAGATCCAGCTTAAAAATCCCCACCACTGTGAAGCCTTCTCTGGTAACCCCTTCGGAAAAATTAATTGTTTCATCTTCTGCGTTGATCTTCCTTTCTAGAATTCCCATAGACTGTATTGTAATTAGTTGTTTACAAATCTGTCTCTTGAACCGATCGGTGTTTCTTGCCTGTTGTGTCAAGGTTGACAGATAGATCATGGACGTTTCCCTGGTGTACTACCAACATTTGATTCAAGTGTAAGGTTTATTTTTGCTACCACCGAGTGCACACATTTATTACAGTGACTTCTGTCAGAAGGTACGGTGAGGTGAGTAAGTTGTGCAGTGTGGTATAAAGCAGGGTGTTATTTGCTACAAGGAAAGGTAAGAATTGTCAGCGGTAGGCCAAGAATGAATAAAGATCAGAAGTGTTTGTCAAGCCAGTTTACAGTTCTAACCCAACAGTGAGACAGTGCTTTGTGATTGATGGAGGAAACTTAATTTCTTCAAAACACACCCACATTTTTTTAGTATTTAAAAGTATATCACAAACACAGAAAGAATAGAGAACTACTGTAGTCGATGTTGAGTTCCTTGAGGGTGTGCATCTGAACTTGAATGAAAAAGACTAATATATAAGTATTAGTGCTGGTAGATCTAAAAAGGTAATTGGTCAAGTAATTTTTTTTTGTAACCATTAAGTTCGGCACTTTTCTAATATAAGGTAAAGAGATTTTTGGTAAAGCGATTGTCAGTGGCCAAAAATTTGGGAGAACTTAACAAAATTAGTCCAGTTCATTTTGTGTTTAAGATCTCGAGCATAGCTCTGGCCAGTTTGGTTCAGCAGTTAAGCGTCAGCCCGCGGTCCAGAGAGACCTGGGTTCGGTTCCCGCTAAGGGCATGTAACTTCGTTGCAGTTTGTCCCCGGCCCCGGTGGGGTTGTGTGGGTGGCAACCATTCGATGTGTTTCTCTCATGTTGATGTTTCTCTCTCTCTCTTTCTCCCTCTCTCCCTCCTGCTCTATCTGAAGATAAATGCAAAAATGTCCTTGGGTGAGGATAAAAAAAGAAAAAAAAAAGATCTTGGGCATTGAAGTCAGATGAATCTATGCTTAAATCTCAGCTTTGCTACCTGTGTAATTTGGTTGCTTAACATTTCCAAGCCTCATTTTTTGGTGTGTCTTTAAATGGGGTTAATAAAATATATCAGTTGGGGTAATTTTGGATATAAGCAACAGACATTCTAACAATAACATAATTGGTTATTTCACATTGCAAGTTCAAAGACAGTGGATTCCAGGATTGTGAGATTCAATGACTCAGTGATGTTATTTCCATCTTTTAGCATTATCATCATCAGAGTTCTACTTTCAGAGGGAAAGCAGAGGCCATGCTTTCCAGTTTCTCTTGCTTAAGAGTGAGGAAAATTTTACCTGAAGACCACTGGGTGAGCAGCTTATTCTCAAAGTAATGACTGATCACAAAGATGAAATCAGCATGACTGGAACAGACCAACCATCTCAGGATGAACAGATGCTGCCAAGTCAGCCCCAGTGTAGCTCATTGTTTGAACACAGTAAGTATAGGGTAGCTCTTTTTATCAGTCAGTCACTAATTCAGACCTAAAATGCCCACCTTAAATTTCTGATTTGTTCTACCTTTCTTCTTTCTTTTACTTAAAAATAATTTTTTTGTTTGTTTGTTTTTGTTTTGTTTTTTCCTAAATCTTTCCTCTTACTTCTGGTCAAGATTTGCTAGGTCTGTGTCTCACATACAGTAGACCTAACAGTATCTTAATGGGTGGATGCCTCTTTGCTTATCTGGTAGTTATTTTTACATAGAAAACCTCTTTTAGCCAAAAGAGTATGGATTTTGTTGTCTGTGTGGTCTTGAGGAAGGAAGAAAGCAATTCCTAGAACCAAGAGTCAGGCCCTGGGTGAGGTGCTTTCATGTAGGATTTGGCTGAAGGAAATCTGGATTAGCCTCTCTCCCACTCACCAGCTGGGTAACCTTGTACAAACTACCCTCTTTTGTGGGTCTCAGTTGTCTCTTCTAGTGCTCAAAGAAATAGGGGTTAGAAAGGTTTCTTAGACAGTTTAGCTCTATGAAGATACTAGTAATTTTTCCTCCACTGCGTAGTTTTTTGGTATAACATATAAACATGATAGTCAGATGGGCATAGCCTACTCAAGGGGAAGATGCAAAACAAACAAAGCAAATGACTTGATCTGGGAGCAACTTCCTATGTTTATAGAAAAAGAAAGCATGTTTCTTCTGTTCTCCTTCTGCAGGAACTTCCCACCCTTGAAATGTCTAGGGACTTCAGTGAAGTCCTCCAGTGTTCAGAAAATGTCTGGTTAAATAGGAACAAGGTGGATTGGTTTGTTTGGTATATGCATCTATGTGGTATATGCATCCATTTCACCAATGAAAAGTGAAATCATTTGCTTTTCTCTGGGATGATGGACAAAGTGCTACAAATATCTACATATTCGATAAATCAATGAAATGCACTCAAGGATGAGTGTCATTTCCTGTAGTGTTTTTTTCTGGGATTCAAGACTCAACCAGTCGGAATTGTCTTTCAAAGAATGATAACTACCATTCCTTGGGAAGTAGCATCAAATAAAGCGACTTATAGGGATATTCCTTGGCCTAATCTAAAACTGAAACAGACATTGCACATGGCTTTATTTAGGAGCCTGGAAGTTGAACATGGAAGGAGTTCTTAGCTCAACATTCTTCCAGATTGTCGAAACTGGTTGATATTTCCTGACAAGGCCTCTTGCCAGTCTAACCTCTCCTAGCTAAGCTATTTTAACTCTGGTCTTAGGCTCATATATCTCCTAGCAACACATATTCTCCTAAATAAAAACAGATCTCCCAGATGGTCTTGTTCACTCTTTCCTTCTCTTGACCAACTTTGTTACCCATTCTCATCACTTTCTCAATCTTAGTCATTATTTTTTTTCTCTTCCTTCAACATCATTATTTTTTTCTCTTCATTCTTCTAAGTTGATGATCTAGTTTAGCACTGTCCAAAGTGGAAGCCATTAGTTACATGTGCCTATTTTAATTTAAATGAATTAGAATGAAAGAAAATAAAAAATTCAGTGTGTTCAGTTGGTACTTAATACCTACATGTGGTTGGTGGCCACCATATGGATCGGATAGTGCAGGTATAGAAGATTTCCATCATCACAGAGAGTCCTATAGACAGTGCTGACCTAGGTATTCAATTTTTCTACTACTTTAAGTGCTCTCCCCCCTTCAGCTAATTTCTACCAAATTTTTATCCTTACTCCTATAAAAATGTCAAAGATACTCATTAAAAACAAAGAAATGTCTTAAATTGTTCACATACTTGGAGCATATGTTCTTTTCCTTGGGCATAGCCATTTCATAGTTTCTGTAATCTTTTCAGCAGATTAAGTTGAAGAACAGAAAGTTCTTTAAATTTTTTATTCTCAAAAATGGAATTTCACATAAGCTATGAAGACATCCTTGGAGGTGGCCGTCAACACAATTCAATAGTGATTACTGAGTGGAGACTTTGTCATCAAACGAGACTGATCACTTACTTCACACCTGTTAGGATGCCTTTTATAAAACAAAACAAAACAAAATGTAGCAAATATTGGCAAGGATGTAGAGAAAAGGGAGCCTTGAATACTGTTGGTTTGGATGTAAATTGGTGCAGCCACTGTAGAAAACAGTATGGAGGTTCCACAAAAAACTAAAAATAGAACTATCATGTGATCCAGCAATCTTACTTCTCAGCATATATCCAAAGGAACTGAAATAAAGATTCAAAGAGATATCTGACTTTCATATTCATGACAGCATTATTTACAATGTCCAAGACATGGAAGCAACTTAAATGTCCATCGATGAATGAATGAATAAAGAAAATGACACACACACACACACACACACACACACACACAAACACATATACATAATGAAATATTACTCAACTTTAAAGAAGAAGGAAATTCTGCCGTTTGCACTAAGGTGGATGAACCTGTAGGATATTACGTTAAGTAAAATAAGGCAGACAGAAGAATAAATACTACATGATACCATTTATATGATAAATCTAAAATGGTCAAATTTATACAGAGTGTAATATGATTGCCGGGGCTTGGGGTGGGGGTTGGGGGGAAATGAGGAGGTGGTAGTCAAAGGGTACAAAGTTTTGTTATATAAGATGAGTTAGTCCTAGAGATCTATTGTACAGCATAGCATTAACAATATTGTGTTGCACATGTAAAAATTTACTAACAGGGTAGATCTTATGTTGTGTTCTTATCATAAAAACAGCAACAACATCAACAATAATAGTAATAAGAGGGCAGAAAGAACCTTGGAGGTGAAGGATCAGTTGGTTTATAGCATAGATTGTGGTGATGGTTTTACCAAAACAAACTTATCTACAAAACACATCAAGTTGTATATATTAATTATGTACAGCTTTTGGTATGTCACAAAATTATTTTTCAAGGCTAATCTCAGCAGAGAGTTTCAGTACTATGTGGCCCAGACCTCATTTTCAAGTTTTATTCCCTTAACTTCTTGTCTTTCAGCCCCTGCTAGCTCTGATCTTGCCTTATTCCTCAAATTGATTCTTGCCTGTTGCTTTTTTTTTTTATCCTCACCTGAGGATTTTTTTTTTTTTTGCATTTATCTTCAGATAGAGAGGAAGGGAGAGAGGGAGAGAGGGAGGAAGAGAGAGAGAGAAACACCGATGTGGCAGAGACACATCGAGTGGTTGCCGCCCACAGGACCCCAACCGGGGCCGGGAACAAACTGCAACCAAGGTACGTGCCCTTAGCGGGAACCAAACCCGGGACTCTCTGGTCCGCAGGCTGATGCTCTAACCACTGAGCCAAACTGGTCAGGGCTTGCCCGTTGCTTTTTGTCAACCCTTTGATTAGGGTGGTCAATTTTTTCACTGGAGTAAGATCTTGATCTCAGCCTATTCTCTGTTTTGTTTCCATGCTACTCTTGCTAAGTCTGATGATTCATCTGCATTGGTGCCAATACCTAATCTCTCCCTGAACCCACATTTTGCTTTGTCCTTCAGAATCAGAGGGTGCACTTGGAGCTTGAGGGTTCTCTGCCTGTCCCTCCATTAGCCAGCATGAGATTGACTTCTTCCATTGACTTTGCACTTAGCATGGAGAGCTTGACAAGAAGAAAAATTTTTTTACCTGCAAGAAATATACACATTAGTTGGGGATGGAAGGGACAGTTAAGAAGTAAGACCAGATGATTTGCAAAGAGCTCAGTGAATGCTAAAGACACAAGAACCTTTAGAATTGAGAGAAGCGTTTAGGATATTTCTGGGGGAGTTTGGGCAAGAGTTGGACTGGCCGGGGAGGGCATCACAGCTGGTGGACTGGGGCAGATGGCATGAGGCAAGAATCACTTAAGACTTACTTTTCCTCCACCTTATTTAATCTCCTTCTTCATTTTCTATTGACAGTCATGTCCACAACTGGGCCCTGGGTGTCACCTTCATTCCGACTCTTTCTTGTTTCTGATTTTCTTGGCTGCCTGTGGTAGTGACTATCGCAGGGAGCTTAAATTTCATTTACTTTTGATTTTTATTTTTTGGCCACAAATTCAGAAATTTTAGGTATTTCACTGGGGCTAACAGCCATTTATTCTAAGAGCTGAGTTTAAGTCTATGGCTAACTGCACCCACATCTTCCACAAAGATGAGAAAAGAAAAATTGCTTCTTGTTGTTGTTTTTCTCCTCCCCGTGGGGGCTTCTGTGATCTTAATTATTTGAAGCACTTCCATTGAGCTCATATTTTTCATGTATTATTTTTTTGGTATAAACAGGTATCAAGAATTTATAAACCTTTATTTTTCAAATGGCAAATCTGAATTTCACAGTGGGAAATGATGCACTCAGGATGTGAGCTCCTCTTGGGGTGGGAGCTGTGCTTTTGCTTTGTCTCCCCAGTGCTCATTGTTGTTCCAGATCATATCAGGTTCTCAGTAAATGTTTTCTGGGTGAATACTCAGTGACTGTCTCAGAAAAATCAGCAACAATGACTCAGGGTGTGAGCAGAGCTCAGCTGAGCCGAGTGTGCAGAGCTTCATCCTTTTGCAGTGACTTCAAGTTCATGTCCAGAAGTATCTGATGTTTAAGATGCTGTCCTTTCTGAACTGTTGTATGACATCTACTTCTGGCTATTATGCTCTTATTCATTGTGATTTCATAGCACTTTTATCCTTGTTAGCACCAAATGCATTACATTTTGTGACCTCTTTATATGTTTGTCTCTTGCTTTAGCTGCTGAACTTTTTTAGGAAGTCATTTTTTAAGTCTAGCACTTGGCCCAGTACCTGGCACAAAAACAGGCACTAACTGATTCCTTAGTGAATAAACAATCATACGATCACAGTGGATGCTGTTGGCACTCCACACGGATCCCCTCACATACCATCTCTTGGTCCCTGGACATTTTGCTCTTAACAGCTCAGACTGTCAACCTTCTTGAGAGAACTACCCTTGGGCCACTGGGCACTCTTTGCCCAGACCATCCAAGAACAAAAAGTGCTTGGTAGTTTACATTCCTCAGGGGCATTCTGGAGCTAGTTGTTTACTGGTTCAGGAGTATAAAATTCCAGCTCCGTGCCTCGAAGTGGAGCACCCTCCGCAGCGTTATTTATCCCGCAGAGCTCACACAGGTTGAGACTGAAGTTGGAACTTCACCTGAGCTGACACCATGCTTGGCTTCCTTCCCTCTGCTGTCCTGATTTCCCCACCCTTACCGATTTATTGAGAACACTTTCTCAATAAATCTCTCCTGCAAAAGTCCTCATCTCAGGTTTGCTTCTGGGAAACCCAAACTACAACCTGTGTTGCTCCTGAATGTTGGAGTTGTACATGCAAGTTTCTTGGAAATTTATTCTGAAATAATACACGTGTTTCAAACACCAGGTAACTTCAACAAGTATTAGAGAGAGAGGTCCTGTAATAATTTTTTCAATCCCATACCTTTTATGGGGAAGCCTATCCATTGGTAAATACATGTATCAGGAAATCATTTCTTGTTCACAAAGAAGTGTGTGTTTTTAAGGAAAAAACGAGGAAGCCAGCACTGATGTTAAATCGGACCACTCACGTGTCAGAGCTGAAGAGATGGGACCCTAACGTATGAGTCACAGAGAAAACACAGCTGGAATGAAGCAAGACATTCCAGCCCATTCAGGAATGTCACTAGTTTGTTTCTGAATACTTGGGAAAATGTAGTCAACTGAGTAACACATACCTCTCTGTTTGCTATTTCCCATTTCACCCCCTAGTTTCTCCATCTCTAAAGCCCTCCAGACCTGTTTCTCTCACCGGCCAAAAATAGCTGGTCAAATTTCCTTTCATCTGGTGACCATAGCCACAGTCGGACCTGAGGTGCCCATGGAAAGAGCAATGACTGCAAAATGCGACTTTCTTATGGCTGTGTGTATTTTCCAAGAAGAGTAGATCACTGGCATGTTAAAGGGACCATAAATATCCCATTAATGAAACTGGAAGGCATCATTTCAGCAGCCAGATTAGTGTCAGGAGTTGACACGGCTTCCTAGAACGAGGGGAGAGCACCGAAATAAAATTACCCGAGTCCAAATATTTCCACACTGCACAGGCGCTGGGTGAGTGACACTCGGGAAAACGCGTGCATCCGTATCTTTCAAGTGCAAACTGTCCCTTCTCAAACCCTTGGGCTAGTGACAACTTGACATACAGAAGACGGAGCTCTGCATAGGCTATTTAACCAAGAGAAGGTGATTGTCAGTTTCCTCCAGCGTTCTTTTGTTAATAGTCTATAAACACAGATGTCCCTGTTAGGTGCAACTCCATTTCTTTATTTGAAATCACCAGTAAATGACTCTCCCCAAATCCTGCAGAAAGGCCTCAGCCCTCACCGAACAGAAACTTTATGAGCTCCTCTCCCTCCCCTGGGCTTTCCCCTGCCCCTCCTCTGACTTGAGCATGTAATCAGCCCGGTCTCCTGCCGAGCACCGTCAGGAAAATGGCATCTCTCACCGAGAGACCGCAGAGCCACTCACAGGCGTGGAGCTATTGAAACATTGACAGATATGACAGACATCCCCAAAGCTGTGCGGAGCATTAATTTTAATGTATGCTGTGTGTGTCCTTACTTAGTAAATATTTATTTGACTGTGAAGGAGAGGAGAGGTAATCACTGCTCCCCTTCAAATACAGTTCCTCTCTGCGCTCCATCCCCCTTTCCTTGAGGGAGACAGGGCTTGGTTGGGGAGTTTGGGAACAGAGCATGGGAGAAGAAAAGATGTGAGATGCAAGATCTTTATTCTAGAGTCAAACTTGAACAGAGTTTTTTGTGTTTTGCCCAAAGTGTTTGGCTCTGGTCACATGGACGCAGCATAACCCGGTTGGTTCAGCAACCAACAAGAATCATGCTTAGCTAGAAGGTCTGGATGGCCAATGAGATCTTACCTGGCGTGATCTTCCTCGGTACTCTTCCCACCTGAATCTCTTAGGATGGTCCTCTCAGTTAACCTCTACAGCCACTGGCTGTCCAATCTACTCAGAGGGTCTGTCCCTGGCTACCATCTCTTCAGATGTATAGCAGACCTCTTTGCTCCTTAATCTAACTGGCCGGAGAAGTTGGAAGGCATTGATTGAACACCTGCAACGGTGTAGTTATTTTCACATGTGCCATCTCAGTTCCCTAAACATCTCCCATGCAGGCATTTCACAGAGGAGAAAACTGAGACACAATTAGGACAGACTACTTTTTCCAGTGTCACGTAATGAAAGAATTGGGTTTTCGACTTGAGACTTTCCAATTCAAGTCTGATGCTCTGTCTACTCTACTGCAACAGAGAGCATTGCATACATAAAAGCATTCTGTAAACCTTAAATCTTTATGGAAATGTTACTTACTGCTATTGTGGATGGTTAGAAAAATGTGCTTGTTAGTTTTGTCTGGCTGGTCAGCCATCCAGGGCTTTTCTAATGAGGCAATGAACCCAACAGGGGTGAGGGGATGAGCTGCCAAGCCTTTCACATCAACTTTGTGTGCACTAATTAAACATCATGCCTGGATAAATGGCCCAGGATGACAAAGTCCACAGCTTCTCACAGATGGTTCCAGGAAGTCGCATGGTTGGCTGGAGAGGATTTGGTCATGAATAAGATGCAACCTCAAACCTCCTTCCCTGGCTCTGTGTGACCAGGTACATTAATCTTTCTTTGTATCAGCAGCAAGCTGTGAGGTGAGTGGCAGGTGGGCTCCGGAAATCAATTTCCCATTGGTGAGTATCTGCTAAATATGTGCTTATTTCATTATAATATATAGGGAGAGTGACATATACTGGGCTATGAGGTCGAGGTCTAAAATATTAATTCATTATAAGGGTTTTTTTTTTTTTTTTTCTTTGAACCTATGCAGTTTATCTTGGCAAGCTCCCGTAAATATCCTTTGACCTTTTACAAGCTGGTTTGTTTGCTAAGTTTGCTCTCTTCAGTCCTTTGTATTTAGTGGAACTCTTTGGAATTTTCCTCTTACAAAATTTTACACTAGAGAGGAAAGTATACATACTAGTCAAATTCCCCAGAGGATAGAAATAGGTTTGCAAATTATGCAAGATACTGGTCATGCATACTATGTTACAGTATTAAGGCAACTCTAGTTTAGAGTCTTAGAAGTGGCAAGTTTTCTACACACTTTACTAAACCTGTGGGATACTCTCCTTTTTCTGTCTCAAGTTCTGCAAGTGTAGAAAAACCAAACAAATTATTTTTACTTCAGCAGTTGTGTGGCCAGCTGATTACAGCTTTTTAATGTAAAGTTATGTTCTCTTGTGGAGTATGTGAAACAAATCACAATCAGAAGAGCAACAACTTCTTAAAACTCTTGAATTTTCTAGTCACCCAGGTAGGAATGCGTTCACTGATGGTTACTATAAAGAGGAGTCATCTACACTCTCCAACTAATGTGACCCAAGATCTGTGACCCCAATAGTTTCATCACACGAAGTCATAAGAGCCAAGACTCAACCCCTAGTCTAAGCAGACAGTGATCTTATTTAGATTTCAAGCTTCTGTCCGGATCCAGTATTGATATTTGGGGCCTCTTTATTTACTTGGCACCATGCTGAGTGTTTTCACATATACTATCCTGTTAATGCTTAAAAAAAAAACTTTAAGTGTGGTACTATTTTCAGTGTTTTACATATAGAGATACAGACCCCACTCGAAAATTTAATTGATTTATTCAAAGTGGGAACTTGGACGGAAACCCTGGGTTTCATATGTTCAAGTTTATGTTCTTTTATTGGTGATTTGATTTCTATTGTTAATAAGACATGATTTCTGTTGTTAATAAGACATCAGATGTTGAGCAATGAAGAAACCACCAAGCCAAGATTAATCTTGTCCATTCATTAGTCAGCTTGTGGGCATCCTTGGGAGTCTGTACCATTTTTTGCCCAACATTTAGCTTGAGGGTGATGAAGCATAAGGGTTCTCTAATAATTCCCCTGCCCATAAATTCTTTACAATCAACCAAAGTAAATGGCGAACTATTTTAAAAAATGTTAGTGGTTGGTCATTCATTGCTTCAAATAACTGGCCTAGGGCTGATGTTTAAGGTAGAATTCGGATCATTGCAAGCCCTTTAAGAGACAACTTCTACAATAAAAATTTCTTGTCCTAGCAGAGTCATACAAGTTATTATGGATTTGAAAAACAATAAAGAATTTAGACTTATCTGTCAAGAAGAATCCCTTCTCCCCAGCAAGGACTTGAGAGGAAGACAAATGATAAGAGGATAGAAGGGCCTTTGAAACTTGATTTCTGTAATAAAAAGATGGGCTTCTTGGTCAATGTGTATGCAGTTATTTTCTGAAGATGAATTTATTCTTGCCTTATAAAAAATGAGCAATTTTGTTCTCCAGCATTTTGTGGCTGAGCAAAGTGGAGGCGAATTATATGTAATTAGAGGCCATGGTTTCTGTCCATCATCTAGAGCTAATAAAGGCCCCAAAGTCCAAGAAACATGTTTCTTTTGATTAATTCAATGCCATAGGATACTTCCCCTGCATTAGAAAGTGAGGTAACTTAACTATGGCTGCATTTAGTGGAATAAAAATGTGGTGAAAGTTGAATAGTTCTAGGATGGCTTGAGGACCTATTTTTGGAGACCATGTGACATGGATTACTCTTCACTTTATTTCAGAAGAGTGAATACCAGGGAAACTAATGCAATAGACTAAGAAGATAGCATGTTGAACTCCTCTTCCTGGAACCATTCCCAGAACTTTCACTGTTCACTATTCTCTGATGACTCCCAAATTTATATGTTTAGCTCAGAGCTTTGCAATGAACTCCAGACCCAACTTTCAACCGCCTATTCAACACTTCTACTAGCATGTCTTATGTACACACACTACTTATCTGACCAACAAAATCTACTGTGCCACTGCCTTCTGTCTTTCTAATTCTAGCTAGAATTATTCTAGACTCTTCCTTCTCTCTTGTTCCCAACATTTGATAAATCATTATGCCATGTTAATCCTACCTTAGAAATATCCATCAAATTGAATTCTTCCACTTTATTTACCACTACCTTGGATTTTTCTTGTCAGAACTATTGCAAACATTTCCCACTGATATCCCTGCCCCCGATTCTCTTCTCTCCAATCTCTCACATACTCTGCTGCCAGAATTTTCTTCCTAAAAAATAAAAAATGCCGTAATGTAGCTTTCCTGTTTAAAGACTTCCATTGTCTCCTCCTTGCCAGCAGGATAAAGTTCAAACTCGTTTGTTCATATGGTTTATAAGGTCTTTCACAATCTGGACCCAACTTATCTTTCCAGTCTCATCACTTGCCACTCCCCCCAACCACACACGCTACACAATCACCAAACTGAACTGTCTTGTTTCCTTAACACATGGTATACTTTCTTCATTCTGTTTGCTTGCACATGATTTTTCCCTCTGCTTAAAATCCCCCTTTTTTCCCCCAGAAAGCTCCCAGTCATCTTTAAAAACAGCACAGTGACCAACAATAGGTATATTTATTGACCATTTATTCTGTTTCATTTCAATTAATTCTTTTAAATCCCAAGATGTGAGTACTATCACATTTTAAAGAAGAGTTAATTGAGATTTAGAGAGCTTGGGTAATTACCAAGTTTACACAGGCATCCAGGCTGAGGGACTCCAGAGCGCATACTCATTTCTACAGCATAGAGCTTGAAAAATTAAGTGAATGAATGAATAAAGAATCAACAAATAGCCCTGGCCAGTGCGGCTCAGTTGGTTGGGTGTCATCCCGTGCACCCTAAGGTTGCTGGTTCCATTCCGGTCAGGGCACATGCCCAGGTTTTGGGCATGATTCCCAGTAGGGGACATGCTGGAGGCAACTGATCGGTATTCTGCTCTCACATTGATGTTTCTCTGTCTCTTACTCTCCATTCCTCTCTCTCTAAAAACTAATAAAAATTATTTTTTAAAAAATTAATTTATTTTTGTTACAGATGTTTCTTCTTTTCCCCCCATTGACACCTTCCTCCCGACTGCCCCTCTGCCCCATCCCCAGCATTGTTGTCTATGTCCATGGTTATGCATACATGCATATAAGTTCTGTGGTTTATCTTTTCCCTCCTCCCCACCCCCCAAAAGAATAAACAAATAGTATTAGGAAGATTGTGAGTTTTGCTTTTGGAGAAACCATAGCATGAAGTATATATTCTTTACCTTTAGAATGGAAGCTACCAATTCCCTTTTTGTACTGAGAATTGTAAATTCATCATCAGTGAACCTCTTTTCCTAGGATTCTGTTATTACCACCACAACCCATCCTAGGCAAGGTTAATAAAGCCTCCCACTGTGTTCCCATAAACTCATGCCTACACTTCTGTTGGTGGATTGAATGATCAATATTGGCCCAAGTGTCTGTCTCTTCCTCACTAGACAATGAGCTCCTAGAGAATCAAGAATGTGTCTTGTTCCTCTATGTAACTGCTGCAGCACCCAATATGATATTTGATACAGAGTAATCACATGGTGTGTATTTCTGGAATAAATGAATACTCTAAACACACTTGTGTTTGTGTAGGAGTAGATATATCATAGATACTACAATGGATAGATATTTCTGTTCATATTTCCACTCAATGAGCTTATACCTCAGAGTGAATGTGAATTGGAAGCTATGATTCTGGTGTTCCTATGTCTCTCCAAGCTGGCACATGTATCTTCTAGTGGCAGCACCTTGTCATGCTGATTCTATGTCAAGAGTTTAAGACACAAGTTACTTTTTAAAATAAATTTATGACCTTTAAATACAAACTAATGATTTGCTCTGGTGCTCAATTAAAGTATTGGTGATCTACTCTAATCCTATAGGGAAAAGTGTGTGTGTGTGTGTGTGTGTGTGTGTGTGTGTGTGTGTTTTGTGGGGGTGGGGAGCTTCTAGAATTGTTGAAGAATTGTGGTATATAAAACTTGATGGATAATTGAGGGATTTGGGAAGTAATTTTTTCCAACATAGTGAATTTTCTTTTTACCTAAAACCAACATTGGATACTAACCTTCAAATAAGATGTGACTTTACTCCTATTGAGTAGTGGATAGAGTATTGATGTAATAGCTTAAGAAGATGATATTGGGAACTTCCGGTCAAGATGGCGGCGTAGGTAAACGCGGTATCGCGTCCTCCCACAACCACATCAAAGTTACAACTAAACTACAGAACAACCATCATTCAAAACCGCCTGAAATCAAGCTGAATGGAAGTCCTACAACTACGAAATTAAAGAAGAAGCCGCATCGAGACTGGTAGGAGGGGCGGAGGCGCGACAGGCTGGTCCCACACCCACGTGTGGCGGATAAAAATTGGGATACCTCGGCTGGGAAGGTCCTCCCAGAGGGCTGAGTGGTCCCCGTCCCACACCAGGTGCCCAGCTCAGGGTCCCAGTGCCAGGAAGAGAAGTCCCCAGCACTTCTGGCTGGAAAAACCAGTGGGAACTGAGGCTGAAGCGGCTGGAGCCCCCGCAGCTCCTCTTAAAGGGCCCGCGCACGGACTTACTCGGACTCCCACCCTCCAGGCTCCAGCGTGGGGGAGGCAGTCTGAAAGGCACCAGAGTCATATGGGGAAGAACTGAGCTGTTTGGCATTGGAGCGAGGGCTGGAGAGGCAGCTTTCTCCTGGACAGACGTGCTAACAGAGGCTTTTGTTCCTTTGGTGAGGCCTTCCTGAGCCGGCAGACGCCACCATATCTGGGACTCCAGCAACCTGGCTCACACTGTTGGCCCCGCCCTGGTGATTCCCTGAGGCCCCGCCCCACCCAACTTCCAGGCCCACCCAAGCTGTTGCCAGTTGCTTCACCATAGGATTGGCCTGTCTTGGAGCCTGCTTCAGCTTTTCCTAAAATCATTCAAACAAGCAGCATCTGGTCTCAGCTAGCCCTATACCTCTCGCTAAGTAATACATAGGAACAAACAGAGGGAGGCAGCCAAAATGAGGAGACAAAGAAACAGGTCCCAAATGAAAGAACAGAACAAAACTCCAGGGAAAGAACTAAGTGAAATGGAGTTAAGCAACCTAACAGATGCTGAGTTCAAAATACTGCTTATAAGGATGCTCAATGGACTTAGTGAGAACCTCAGTGAACTTAGAGAGGGCCTCAAGAGCATAAAAAAGGACCAGTCAGAAATGAAGGAGGCACTAACTGAAATAAAGAATAGTTTACACAGATTCAATAGTAGAGTAGGTAAATCCAAGAAGCAAACCATCGATTTGGAATATAAGGAAGCAAAAAACACCCAATCAGAACAGCAAAAAGAAAAAAGAATCCAAAGAAATGAGGATAGTGTAAGGAGCCTCTGGGACAACTTCAAGCGTGCCAACATTCGCATCTTGGGGGTGCCAGAAGGAGAAGAGAGAGAACAAGAAATCGAAAACCTATTTGAAACAATAATGGCAGAAAACTTCCCTAACTTGGTGAAGGAAACAGACATACAAGTCCAGGAAGCACAGAGAGTCCCAAACAAGATGAACCCCAAGAGGCCCACACCAAGACATATCATCATCAAAATGCAAAAGGTTCAAGACAAAGAGAGAATCTTAAAAGCAGCAAGAGAAAAGCAGTTTGTTACCTACAAGGGAGTTCCCATCAGACTGTCAGCAGATTTCTCAAAAGAAACTTTGCAGGCCAGAAGGGAGTGGCAAGAAATATTCACAGTGATGAAAAGCAAGAACCTACAACCAAGATTACTCTATCCTGCAAAGCTGTCATTTAGAATCGATGGCCATATAAAGAGTTTCCCAGACAAGGAAAAGCTAAAGGAGTTCATCACCACCAAACCATTATTATATGAAATGTTGAAGGGTCTTCTTGAAGAAAAAGATAAAAAAATATGAACAAACAAAATGGCAATAAATACATATCTATCAACAATTGAATCTACAAACAAAATGAACAAGAGGAACAGAAACATTCTCAGAGATACAGAGAACATTTGTTGGTTACCAGATGGGTAGGGGCTGGGGGGAGGGGTGAAAAAGGTGAAGGGATTAAGAAGTATAAATTGGTTGTTAGACTGACAAACCTCAAAGGGAAGGGGGGTTGGGGGGTGGGAAGAAATAAACCAAAGAACTTATATGTATATATGCATAACTAATGGACACAGACAACAGTGTGGGGAAAAGCAAGAGGGGGGCGGAAATGGGGAGGAGGGGGGCAATGGGGGAAAAATGAGGAACATCTGTAATACATTCAACAATAAAATTAAAAAAAAAAAAAAAAAAAAAAAGAAGATGATATTGAAATTCCAACTTGACTTGTAGGTTTCTCCCTCTGATTTATAATTTCTCAGAATGATACATGGTAACCAAGTTTGTCTTCCCTTAGTTGTGTGATTGGTATGCTATCTCTGCTGCATGGACAGATGCTGGCTGCCTGAGCCAAGCTGAAACTACTGAGCCAAATACTAGCCATCAGGGAGGGCTGGCAATGCTATGGGAGTGCATGTAGGGTAGATAGGATAGCAAAGTTCATACTAGGGAAAAGGGCAAAAATGGGGGTGATAGTTTGGAGAAGTGGTCAGGGCATAAGTCAATATCAGGATAGCAAAAGAGAGATTCTAGATTTCCTGAGTGATGGTCATGATCTTGTGGGCGTTAAAATGAGAGAGGTAAAAGTTGATAAGACATATTGGCATATAAAGTCTATGAGCTTTGGAGAAGGCCCAGTCAGTTCAGAGTGATTTTCTTGGAAAATAGTTACATAACTTAAATATAAATGAGTTGCCTTGGACCTGCTCCTAACAGGTGACATAAAACAGCTCACTAAGTACAATTCACTGCCACCACCCCCACCCCCAAACCACTACAAATTTAACTCTAAAAGACAAGAAAATAATGTGGATCTTTACTATCTCTTCTTGAAAGGCTCCTCCAGAAGTTTACACATTATATCACCAGCAAAATATATTAAAATTTTTCTTCACTCATTCTTCTGTACAAAGACATGAAAAAAATGTCCCCCCCTTTCTGTTTCCATTTCAATTTCTGCTTCTCTCTCAAGCTCTGACCCTTTTCCTGTGTCCCTTACCCACCCATTTCCCCTTTCCCAGTCATGACAGTGCTCCTTTTCCTAGTTAGGGAATATTTCTCCTACTTCTTGGGCCAGAGCAGGGTTCTGGTAAATAAAATCTTCTATCTTCTTGCAGATTTCTACATCAGTACTCCTTTGTGAAGACTCAGTGAAGCCCTAACTTCATTTCTTTTAAGATCCATTTCCTCAAAGCTATCCGGACACTGGAAAATTTTATGGGCAAAAGAATTTCCAAAGGGAAAGCATGTAACCTGAAATGGCCTTTCCCAAGTGAGGGTTGCTTCATCGAAGATCATCTGTTGACCAACTTGGCCAAGCTAGGCTTTGCAAAGTCCTCACCACTGAGAAGAACATCCAGAGGCAGATTGTCCAAAGATACTGTGTATGGTGCTACTGAAGGATTGTGGTTGCAGCTGCATTGTCCACAGTGCCCAGTTACTAGGCAGTAGTGGAGTGAAGGGCATGGCTAACGGGCAGTGCTGGCTTGAGGACACTGATTGTCTACTGAAAATCGTCAATTTTTTTCCTTTGGAGCCAAAGATTACTTCTAGCATGCGAATGAACTGGTGCAAAGGCAAAATTCAGAATGAATGACACAGGCTCATATAGTTTTTTGGAGAATACTTTGGGAGAGTTTTCTGTGGACTTATTGATGTTGGGATATTCAAATGATGTTAATATTACAAGTGAGAACTACATACATTTATCAAAATAATTTCAAAGTATCTACTAAGAGTCTTAAAAATGACCATCAATTTCATTTTTGAGTGTCTGTTCAATGAAATAAGACTGAATGTTAAAAAAAAAAAGTATGCATAGCCCTGGCTGGTTTGGCTCAGCGGTTAGAGCATCAGCCTGTGGACCAGAGAGTCTCGGGTTTGATTCCTGTCAAGTGCAAGTACCTTGGTTGTGGTTTGTCCCCAGCCCTGGTCGGAGTCTTGCAGGAGGCAACCAGTCGATGTCTCTCTTTCTCTCTTTCTCTCTCTCTCTCTCTCCATCCCTCCCACTCTATCTGAAGATAAATGGAAAAATATCCTTGGGTGAGGATTAAAAAAATTTATGCATAAAGATGCCTATTGCAATGTTCTTTATAATAGAGATCAGTTGGTAAAAGTCTGAAGGATTATTCAATTGAGAAAAATATTACAGAAATCATGATAACCATGCTCAATAGATAATTAAGTAGCCATTAACCGGACACTGGTTATTCTCATGTTATAATGTTCAATGTAAGAGATAAATTGAAAGGTAAGACCTAAAGTTATGTATAATAAATATATATGCATACAAATGTGTGTGTGTAAAAAATGGAAAACAAACTGCTAGTTGTAGTTGACTTGAGATGTTGCCGGAACTATGGATTTTCCATCATCTTTTTTCTATTTAACACTTTTTTTCTATAAAGATCATGTACTTCTTTTTAAATAATAAATAATAATAATTGTAAAGGTTTGTAAAATATTTAAATACAATTCCAAGTGGAACAGCAACCTTGGGCACTGAAGTTTATTGCTATAAACTAAATTTTCTTTTTGTTTTGTTTTGTTTCATTCCCTTCGTAATGACACCTCACAACGCAATTTCCAGCATCATCAGCTGTGAGATTGTTGTAATCTCAAGGAATGCATGCTGGTCTTAACAACCATGGCAACAGACTTGGAAAAAAGTTAAATGGAATGTGTCTGATTAAGGATCTACCACAACTCAGTTCAATTTGAATCCTACTCTCTTGGTTGATGATGGAGTTCTGTTGCTAATTCTCGGGCAGATACACTGTGGTACACAGGAAAAGAATGGCCACTTACTCCCTAGATGGCCTCTAGCTGTCACCTATTTTCTTGAACCTCTCAGTTTCCGTCTCTTTAAAACAGGACATAATACCTACATCAGAGAGCTGTTGACTAGAGCCAATGAGGTAATTAATATACAGAAAAGCACTGGGAACACTGGGGAGGTAGTTCAGTGTGTAGGGAAATCATCTGACTTGGCCATTGAACAAAACTGACTTTCCCTGGCTCAGCCAGTTACTATGTCCTAGGCCGTCAGAAGATGACCTAACACTCTTGATCTTACCTTGTTTCATTTGTAAAATGAGGATAATGGTACTCACCTTGAAAGTTAGTATAAGAGTTAGAAATAACATGGGTTTAAAAATGCTTCATGAAGCCTTTAGAATTAGTAACCACTATTTTTAAGTATTTATCAAAAGCAACTTGACCTATATTCCTGAATATGCTCCAGCCCTTGGCATTCATTATATTCGAATAATCAAGAACTCTTGATGACAGGTTATGGGCATTGCTAACAACGCTTCTGGATTCCAGTCTAATGGATTCCGAAGTGCATGATCTGCTTTCTTTTGGAGAACTTGTACTTTACATAGTTGAATTCGTGAGTGGAGTTTTTTTTTTTTTTTTTATCCTCACCCGTGGACATTTTTTCATTTTTTGTTCAGATAGAGTGGGAGGGAGAGAGAGGAAGAGAGAGAGAGAGAGAGAAACATCGACGTGAAAGGGACACATCGAGTGGCTGCCACCCACACGACCAGCCAGGGCCAGGGACAAACTGCAACGAGGTACGTGCCCTTTAGCGGGAACCGAACCCGGGTCTCTCTGGACCGCAGACCGACGCTCTAACCGCTGAGCCAAACCGGCCAGGGCGTGAGTGGAGTTTTTTGTGAGTTGCTGCAGGTTGGTTGGCTTTGCTATATCTGAAATTAACTATAGAGATTCTGGGATGGGTACTTTTCTTGCTCTGGTGAGTTAGTTATTTAACTAACTAACTTTGTTTATGCTTTGTAGAAAGTACTTCCTATGGAAGCTCTTTTCTTAGTTTCTGAGAGGCTTAATCGTGCAGCCTTGTTGATAATATAGAGATGATCCCTGGAACATTAAAAATGACCACACTGTTTCAATTCGGTGAGACCTTCTAGGAGTTGGTTCACTGTGGTCTTTTCAAACAGGATAATCCTGAATTACGTATATTAATAAATTCCCAAATCTGTAGTCTCAAGGCAGAAGGGAGACCTCTGTGATTCAAATAGCTATGTCCTAAGCAAGATGTTGATTTTATTTGTAAAATGTCAATCTCTAAACAATGACTAATGGTGAGAAGAGAAGCGCCTCTTTAAAGAATTTGGTCATTTAAATTCATATTCTCACCTTATGTAAAGCAGAATCTATGAGAATTCTTACCATCTGGAAGTTCTCTGTCTGGTTGGTTGTGGATTGAATGAAAGCATCCAGCACATGGTTCTGTGAAGATGGGTGATTGACAAGGACTCTGCAGTATAGTCCAGGTAACCATTTAAGCACAGAATGTACCCAGTTTCAGGGTGATGTCAGGATTAATTTGCTTATCAGGAGAATCTTAAAATGGATTTGCAATGCCTCTTGTCCAGTTCTCTCCATTTTAACCAGAACTCATCTTGTTATTAAAGTGGCAGGATGTGAAACTGCAGAAAGAAGCTCTGACCATGATTCCAACACTGAAATATGTTATATTCCAGAACTGCATAACTACATAGTTGCACCCCTGTCTGTAACATGCACAGATAAATCTCCAAACAGCAACAAGAGCAGAATATTTTAAGCATTTTCCTCTAGGGTTTTTCCCCCTTATCTAGCATGCACCAGAATAGTGAATGAATTCTGGATGCCTGTTGGCTCCCAAACAAGGATCTTCAGCCAACTAGAACAAATATTCTATTTTGAAATTTGGATGGAAAGTTATTGGTATGAATGTGGGTGTGAAGGAGGAATGACTTCGACCTCCTTGATGAGCAATGCAGGGCTCCTCAATGTTTTTCAGGTGGCAGAGAACACAACAGTCGTGGAGCTCATTTCAGAACACTATGAAATAATGATTCATTTCTTTCCACTCTGCACATCAGGAATAACTCTACCATCAGAAACACTGGTGACAAAATACTAATAATTAAAAAAATAATAATAGTAATAGCTAACATTTATTGATAAATTAATTAGTCCCTGACACATACTAAGTTCTCAATAAATGTTAGTTATTATTATTATTATTATTACTACTATATAGTCACTAATGTTCCTGATAGGGTTGTTCCTATGCAAATATATATATATATATATATATATATATATATATATATATATATATATATATAAATTTTTCATTTATTCTCATATCAACCCTGTGAAATGGTGTTATAAGTATACCAATTTTACAGGTGGGGAAACTGAGTCACTGAGAGGTTAAACAATTTGCACAAAGAAGAGCACACAATTCTTAAGTGGAAAGGCAGAGATGTGACTCTAACCAGAATGATTCCAAAGCCAGAGTTCCTACCTCCATGAGTACCTCTTCATGAAAGAACATACAAGCAAATAAACAAAGAAAAATTAAGATTATAGACTGTTGCTTATTTTCCCCATTAATATTTACTTTCAACTTGTTACTGTTTTGTTGTCAGTGAAAATTTGAGTCCAAAGGATTTTAAAGATTTAGAGAAGAAAAATTCAAAATTGAACAAAACGTTTTCCATTCACGTTTTCCCTCAACAATTTGAAAAAGACCAGATTTTAGATGCAGAAGCCAGCCACCCAACTCATGATAAGCTATTGTTTTGTGGGATCACTTTGAGAACTAGTGGACTCTGAAAGAGTCTTGGGCTTGAGGTAAACATACTTGGATTGATACATCTTTTACTTTTTTAATTGCTGTATGACTGTAGGCATGGTGGACTGGAAAGAGATGGGGGAATGGGATGAAGTGTTGCTAGCACACACCAAGATGTCTTCCACAAGCTTGTCTTGACTTATATTTGATCACTTATACATCTTACATATTGATCAAACCTTGCATATCTATTTAGTTCTTTCTTAAGTCCCAGCTTCTCCAGGAGACCTTACCTTGCTTGACCACATTAGCTTCTCACTGAATTCATGTTGCCTTTACAAATGCTACCATGCAGATAACAACTTGAGAGGTTTCCAAGATGTTTTATGTATCATTATTATGGATCTTTGACTCTAAGGTAAACATCTTGAGGTCAGAGGCTGCATCTTTTTCTTTTTCTTTTCTTTTTTTTTAACTCATCTTTATTGTTGAATGTATTACAGATGTCCCCTCTTTTTTCCCCCATTGACCCCCTCCTCCCCAATCCTGCCCCCATCCTATCTTTCCCACACTATTGTCAGTGTCCATTGGTTATGTATATATGCACAGAAGTTTTTTGGTTTATCTCATCCCGCCCTTCCTCCCCCCTTTCCTTTGAGGTTCATCAGTCTAACAACCAATTTGTGCTTCTTAATTCCTTCATCTTTTTCACCCATCCCCCCAGCTCCTGCCCATCTGGCAAGCAACAAAAAGTTCTCTATATCTATGAGTCTGTTTCTGTTCTGCTTGCTCATTATGTTTGTAGATTTAATTGTTGATAGATATGTATTAATTGCCATTTTATTGTTCATATTTTTATTCTTCTTCTCCTTCAAGAAGACCCTTCAACATTTCATATAATACTGTTCTGGTGGTGATGAACTCCTTTAGCTTTTTCTTGTCTGGGAAACTCTTGATATGTCCATCGATTCTAAATGATAGCTTTGCAGGAAAGAGTAATCTTGGTTGTAGGTCGTTGCTTTTCATTACCTTGAATATTTCTTGCCACTCCTTTCTAGCCTGCAATGTTTCTTTTGAGAAATCAGCTGACAGTCTTATGGGAGTTCCTTTGTAGGTAACAAACTGCTTTTCTCTTGCTGCTTTTAAGATTCTCTTTTTGTATTTAACCTTTGGCATTTTGATGATGATGTCTCTTGGTGTGGACCTTTTTGGGTTCATCTTGTTTGGGACTCTCTGTGCTTCCTGGACTTGTATGTCTGTTTCCTTCACCAAGTTAGGGAAGTTTTCTGTCATTATTGTTTCAAATAGGTTTTCAATTTCTTGTTTTCTCTCTTCTCCTTCTGGCACCCCTATGATGTGAATGTTGGCATGCTCGAAGTGGTCCCAGAGGCTCCTTACACTATAGTCAATTTTTGGATTCTCTTTTTTTTTTGCTGTTCTTATTGGGTGTTTTTTGCTTCCTTATATTCCAAATTGATGGTTTGCTTCTTGGTTTTACCTATTGATTCCCTGTAAATTATTCTTAATTTCAGTTAGTGCATCCTTCATTTCTGACTGGTCCTTTTTTATGTTGTTGATGTTCTCACTAAATTCCTTGGAGGTCTCCTTAAGTTCCTTGAAGGTCTCACTAAGTTCCTTGAATGTCTCACCAAGTTCTTTGAGCACCCTTATAACCTGTGTTTTGAATGCTGCATCTGATTGATTGCTTATCTCCATTTTGTTTAATTCTTTTCCTGGAGTTTTGTTCTTTTCTTTTATTTGGGACATGTTTCTTTGCCTCCTCATTTTGGCTGCTTCCCTGTGATTGTTTCTATGTATTAGGTAGAGTTGCTATGTCTCCTAGGCTTCGTATGGTGGCCTATTGTTATAGGTGTCCTGTAGGATCCAGTGGCACAGCCTCCCTGCCTGATCACCTCAGCTGGACCCTCGAGGTGCACTCCTAGTATGGACTGTACACCCTTCTGTTGTAATTGAGTCTTGATTGCTGTTGGCATGTCAATGGGAGGGATTTACTCAGGCTGATCAGATGCAAGGACTGGCTGTGCCCACTAACCGCTGGCCTCTGACTACCTTAGAGGATCAGCTGTGTAGGGGCTCACCATACAGAGCAAGATTTACTTCATCAGGGCTCTGGTACCCACTGAGTCTGCTCATTGAGTATGTCACTTGTGGAGATGGTTGTGTGGTGGTGTTTTGATGTGGTCTGAAGCTGTCCACTGGGTACGCTGGCTCTGGGGCAAGGTCAGCCAGTGCCTGTGTTCTATCTGGGGCCACCTGGCACAAGCTACAAAGTGATCTGCTGATGGCTGCTTCTTGTGCTGTGCCTGGAGATGCCCAGGAAAAGCCAAGTTGTGAACCAAGGCTGGTTGCTTTGAGTGCCAGGCCTGGGGCCACTTAATGAGAGGCACGGAGCTCGCTGAAACCAGATGCTGCTTGTTTCAGAGATTTCAGGAAACTCTGAAGCGGGATCCAAGAGGCCAATCCTATAACCTTCGGAAACAGCTGGGGTGGGCCTGAAAGTTGGGTAGGGCGGGGCCTCAGGGAATCACCGGGGTGGGGTAAACTGTGTGAGCCAGGTTGGTGGAGTCCCAGATATGGCAGCCGTCTGCCGCCCCAGGGAAGGGCTCACCAAAGGAACAAAGTCTCCGCCAGCACATCTGTCCAGGAGAAAGCCACCTCTCCAGCCCTCGTCTGAGGCCAAACAGCTCAGTTCTTCCCTGTACGTCTCTGGAGCCCCTCAAGCTGCCTCCCCTCCAGCTTAGAGGGTGCGAGTACAAGTAAGTCTGCGTGTGGGCCCTTTAAGAGGAGCTGCCTGGGGCACCAGCAGCTGCAGCCTCCCTCAGCCTCAGTTCCCGCTGGTTTTATAGCCAGAAGTGATGGGGACTTCTCTTCCTGGCACTGGAACCCTGAGCTGGGTGCCTGTTGTGGGACATGGACCCCTCACTCCTCAGGGAGGACCTTCCTAGTTGAGGTGTCCCTCCTGATTTTTATTCATCACACTTGGGTGTGGGACCAGTCCGTCCGCCTCTGCCCCTCCTACCAGTCTCGATGTGGCGGCTGATTTAATTTCGTAGTTGTAGGACTTCCATTCAGCTCGATTTCAGGCCATTCTGAATGATGGTTGTGTTGTAGTTTAGTTGTCATTTTGATATGGTTGTGGGAGGAGGCGAGACCACGTTTACCTACGCTGCCATCTTGACCGGAAGTCTGGATCTCTTTCATCTATCACTTTGCTTGGCCCAGATCTCCAGACATGTCTGATGGTGGATGGTATTGTGTGAGAGAATTGAATAGACATTGCCCTAAAGCTGGTTCTACTTTCGTATCTAAAAGGCCATACATAACATCAAGGAAGATGGAAAAGAAACATTTCTAAAATTTGTATAACAGAAAAAGTGCTTTAAAAAATAACCACAGTCAACTGTTAAAGAGGGTAGTTTTTGTCAAATGGAAGGCTGAGTTTGACCATGTAGGTTGGGAAGTAAGAACTAGGGAGAGCTGACCTGTTTGGATGGTAGAGGAAGAGGAATTGGAGTTCCAAGGGAATCCGGGAAGGAGGTAGGAGGAATAAGAGGAAAAAGGAGCCAGAAACAGGTGGGAATTTTGGTGTCTTGCGGGGCATAGGTCACCAAAGAAACTCTCCCTAGAGGTGGAGTGATCTGAAAGGATTTTCAAAGACTTGAAATGTCTAATATGAGATTTTCAGTTGTTTGGTTTAAGACATGCTGTCAGACCCCTTTATACATTGGTGTGTGTGTGTGTGTGTGTGTGTGTGTGTGTATGTGTGTGTGCAGTCAGTATTTTTAAAATTGTTGGTTGAGCCCTGGCTGGTTTGGCTCAGTTGTTAGAGTGTTGGCCTGTGGACCAGAGGGTTGCAGGTTCGATTCTCAGTCAAGGGCATGTGCCTGGGTTGCAGGTTTGGTCCCTGGCCCTTGTCGGGGTTGTGCAGGAGGCAACCAATTGATGTGTCTCTCTCACATCAATGTTTCTCTTTCTCTATCCCTTCCTCCCTTCCACTGTCTAAAATCAATGGAAAAATATCCTTCAGTGAGGATTAACAACAACAAAAAAATTGTTGGTTGATTTTTTTTTTTTTTTTTTTTAGAAATTGCCAAAGGGGCTCAGTTTAACCTCTGGTTTCACATTTTTTAAGTGTGGAATAATGAATCAGGATTCCAGGAAGCAGACAAAGGCTTAGGTTCATAAGCCCTCTGGGAATTTGTAAAACTCTTGGAGAATGATTTGACTTTCCATAAATCATTAAGATGGGATTCAAGTCAAATGTCTACATCTTGAGTGTCAAGCCTCAGGTGATATCTGGGTTACATTTTGAAAGACTACATCTTGCCCTAGAAATAGCAGGAGAGGCCATGAGGCATCGTGAAAGGGAGGCCAAACTTAGAATAAGAGGACCAGGTTTGTATTTTGACTCTGCAATGTACTGTTTAGAGCCTCAGTTTCATCATTTATAAAATATACCTACCCACCTAGCAGATATGAAAAGAAAGATAAAATATGTAGCACATACTAGCATATAGTGTGTACCCCATACATGCATAATTGATTATACTTGAAAATACAGTTGATCCAACTCTTGAATCTGTAAAATGTATCAGTCAGCACAGGCTAGATTGTGCCTATTAACAAAAAATCCGCAGTTGTTAGTGGTTTAAAGCAACAAGGTTTGTTTCCCACTTGTTCTATATGTACATTGTACATATCTGCTTTGTCTTGTCCCCCTTTTAGAGCCAGGCTGATGAAGCAGCTATTATCATTGTCCATCATGAGAGAAAAGAAAAAACTTTGAAAAGTCTAGCATAAACTCTTGAAGGAAATGTAACATTCCCACGTACCTGGAAGGCAGAAAGCTGAAATTATGTGACAAACAGTGCTAAGACTAACAAAAACAATATTTATTCTTTATTATTTCCCTAATCTCTTCATGAAGGCTGGGGCGTAGAGTTGTTGGACAGCAACATTCTGAAGGAGTGCTAGAAAGTTTCTTTACTGTACCCTCTCATGATCAAATAACCCTCTGGTTCACAGAAGAGGATTGCTTTCAATCTACCATAATGATTTTGAAGCAATAGATTTTAAACATCATTTAATTGAGTCAAAGATTTTGAAAATGCAAGGGCAGGATTTCCTAATGCAAGTTCTGATGTGCTCAATTTTATGGCATTTGAGGCTAATTTTTCTATCTCAATAAGAGGTAACGCTATTTTATATTCCGAGTCAAATTTAAATAACTATTGGTAAAATCAAATCACCAAAATGTTGAATATAAAGCATCTTAGTACTGTTATATCTCATTGCGATATTTTTAAGGCTGACACACATATCTGTATACATGTATGCAAGCATGTACACTCTGAGAAGAGAAGCATTTATAAAGGTACATGTTATTGATGGTTCTCTTATTGTGCCATTAAAAATGAAGGTGTGGGAATTGACAAAGTGGGTTTGAGAAATGATGATAGAAACAGAGAGACAGATTTCTGTCCAATCTGTATTCCTTACCTTTTCTCCCACCTGCCTGAAATTCTCATCGCCATGCTTATTTTTCCACCTCTTCCCCCAAATGCTATATACCTCTCTATATAGACCAACCTAACTTTCTCTACCTAGAAAATACTCACTTCTTAATTACTTAGCTTCCATTTCATGTCTTCTGCGAAACTGTCTACACTTTGTCAAGGAGACCAAACTGCTCCCCACTCTGTAATTCCAAAGTACTTTGACAGTGATTCTTTGATAGCACTCAGCACATTGCATTGTAGTGGTCTGCCTCTGTCCCCCCGCTCCCCCTCCGGTTATTTCTATATCACTAGCACCAAGCATGATTCCTGGTAGGTAGAGGATGTCACATGAATAACTGAAAGACACGAAGCCAGGACTTGCCACCAGATCTTATAACCATGGCTACTGGTCATGCTCCATTTTTTTTTTTACACTGCTCTGGTTTAAGTAGAGATGTTCTTCTTAAGATAAAGGTTAAGATCCTCATAATAATATAAGTTCCTTGCTAGAATATGTGTGCTTGGAGGACAAGGATCTTTTCTTGCCTAGAGTAGTATCTGACGTATAATAGGGAGGAAACAAACATTTGTTGAATAAATAAGTGAAATATCATTAGAAGATATGTCAGCCATTATTACCACTGGGGATTTTAACACTGTTATTGTTTCCCCCAGTAGGCCAGGCAGAAGGACTAGGACACTGGGCAAATACATTGAGGTGTAAGGGAAAAGAGAAAAGGTTCGGAATGTGGGGTCATCCAGGACGGCCAGGTCTCTTTGTGGTAATAATAAGGAACTCTATGGTCCCCATGGCTTAACTGCTACTTCTCTGTGTTAAAAGGAACAGGGTGACCTTGAACTACAAGCTACTTACTTTGCCACCAGACATGTGGCTATCATCCAAACCTCTGCAGACTCCAGTGTCTGGGTTATAATGTTTCTTCTTTATTAGAATCATGTAAGTGAAACTGTCATCTCTCTTAATAAACCTCTGACCCAGACCCTCCAAGTCTGGCCAAAGAAGAGGAAGCCTAGGTTGGGCAAGCTGGCAGAACCTGGTTGCCATGACTCCCGCCTGGCCAAGGTTTCTCTTCCCCCATAGATTTCTCTGCCACCACCCAGCTTGCTCCCCTAGCAGTATGCTGGCCAAAGTATACACACACATTAATTCACTCCAGTGGTATAAACGAAGTGGGTAAAGATGTGTTTCTTCCATTGGACATCCGGGTTCATGCCTTGGTTTTTGGCTATGACAAATGACTTCACTTCTCTAAGCCTTAGTTTTCTCAAGTGTAAAATGAGAGAAAAAATAGTGTTATAAGCTGAATTGTGTCCTCCCCCCCAAATTCATGTGTTGAAGCCCTAACCCTAACTGTATTTGGAGATAGGACCTGTAGAGGTATAATTAAGGTTAAATGAGTTCATAAGTTAATAATAATAATAACAACAACAACAATAATAATGAATGAGGGCCTTAATCCGATTGGATTGGTGTCCTTACAAGAAGAGGAAGGGGTGCTAGAGATTTCTCTCTTTGCAAAAGCACGGGGGAAAGGCTGCGTGAGGACACAGCGAGAAGGCAGCTGTCTCTGGGCCAGGAAGAAAACCTTCACCAGAAGCCATGTCGATCATGGATTTCTAGCTCTCAGAATGACAAGGAAATCAGTTTGCTGTTTAAGCTACCCCGTCCATGTGATATTTTGTTATCGCAGCCAGAGCAGATGAACACAAATAGTGTCTAATAGAGCTCTTCGGGGAAATAATAATAAAGCTCTAGATGAGGACTCCATCAATGTAAGTTATTATTTCTTTGATCAGTATTCAACCAGCTGAGAAGGTGATTCACAAATAAGACTGGACTAGAGGTTCAAGGATGACCAATGGAACATAGTCACATACAAATAGGATACCTGGTTTTTGCAGAGATGACTGACTGGTGGGTGTACAGGGGGGTGTCACCTGCTCGATGGCAGGCTCTTCCATCAACTTTTAAAACCTTACCCTGTGGCCCTTCCCAGATGAAGACATCAAAATAAGCCCACGAATGCTGGCCGGTTTGCTCAGTGGTTAGAGCATCGGCCCTCGGACAAATGAGTCTCTGGTTCGATTCCGTTCAAGGGCACGTACCTCGGTTGCGGTTCATCCCCGGCCGTGGTCTGGGTTGTGCGGGAGGCAATCAATTGATGTGTCCCTCTCACATCGATGTTTCTCTCTCTCTCTCTCTTCCTCCCTCCTACTCTATCTGAAGATAAATAGAAAAATATCCTCGAGTGAGGATTAAAAAAAAAAAGCCCACCAGTCAGAGAAGAAATATATATGGGGTGGGCAAAAGTAGATTTACAGTTGTGAGTACAGGAAACAGACTTTATTCTTATTTCTTACTTATTGTATGATTGATTTGTATTGCAACTGTAAACTTACTTTTGCTCACCACAATCAAAGAGGCTTTACTCACAAATTTAGATTCAGCTAACATTCCCCAAATCCCACCTGTGCACTAGGTAACCTCCTACACTTGCTTTTAGGAAAACTTTACAGCAAATCTATGAGGCAGGACTAATATTATCTTTGTTGTTAACATCTGAAGGGATAGAAAGATTAGGTAACTTTTACAGCTACCAGGAAGCAACAACTTGTGAGTCAAATTCAAACCTCTGACTACGGCAGGTTTCGTCTTCCCTAGAAAGGAGCAAGTTTCTCGGGCCAGGAGATTAGAGCTGCAGGGCATGGATACGTAGCAAGTACAAGGCCAATAAATGTTCCGTGAGTCAATGAAATGAAGAAATGAAGGGGCTGGGTGGGTGGAGAAGCCCTGGAGAGCTCAACGCTAACTCCAGTAGTTTTCCAGTTCGGTGACTTGATAGCTGGTGCTCTTGGAAGATTTTATTTCATTCTGATTTTCAAAGGCACTCTGTCAAATTTCCTTTTTCCCACAACTGCTCTGGGCCAGGCAAGGAAGTAATCAGTCACATTTTCTTATGGCTTATTCTCTTGGGAACCAAATGCATCCTGGTAGTTTTCTGAATCTCTGGGTCACAGGGCTCATCTTATTCCTCATCCCCTCGATACTCACTCGGGACCTCCTACTGGGGACATAAGACAGGATGGCACAAAGGACTCTAGAGAGAGTGGGAACATTTGGGTGAAATTATGACGCCACCACTTACAGGCTGGGTAATTGTTTGGGGGAGCAGGTCATCTTTCTGAGCCTTATTTTATTGCTGGCACAATGGGAGTGATAACATCTACCTGATGGGTTTATTGAATAAAAAGAGAGTCCAAAGGCTGACACAGTCCAGCATCGTCCACCTAAACCTGGGCCCAGTTGTAAAGTTGTGCGGAACTTTCCGTGGCAGTTGAAGGTGGGCCATTGTGTTTAAGAGACAGTCATAGCAGTAGTACATTTGTTACCAAGAATCAGAAATAAACTGTGTTGACATTATCCTCGTCCCCTTGGATAGGGTTTGGTAGGAGAGATGTTTAAAGGTCTTGCTTTTGATGGGAAGTTTCGTTGTGGTGGTGGTGATGGTTTTTCATTTTTACGATACAACCACGAGCCACGCTATTATCCATTTTCACGTGGGAAGCAGTGGACTGGGAGGCCTTGTCGTGAGAAGACTACACGAGGTGCCACCTTGCTGGCCTCTGGCTTTGCCTCCCAGGACTCGTGGCTCCTTCAGTTCCAGCTGTCTGACCGCCTTGCACCATGACCAGGCTGACCTCTCTTGTATTTGATCCCTCTGTCTGGAATGTTCTTTTCAGATCTCTGCTCAAAGATCAACATATCACTGACACCTCTCTCTCTCTCGTGTTTATCAGACATTTACTTCTTTACCTTGTCTCCCTGCATCCTTGAGGTGGGGACTTGGCCTCTTTTGTTTACTGCTCTGTCTGGAACGCCCAGAACAGTGTCTGCAGCCCTGTAGAAACTTAAGACACGATATTCAAAGAGTAAGTGCATATTCTGATTATCATTATCAGCATCGTTACTATTCAGATAATGAAAGTGTTTCCCAGGGAGATTGGGTTATTTCTACGTCTTTTAAGCTGTCCCTGAACATGGTCATCTCTGGTCTGGATCTCCTAACCAGCGCTGACCCTCAGAAGGCCTGAGCCGTGTCAGTGTCTCCCTTGGCTCTGCGCCAGCTCTCTGCAGGACTCCCTGGGAGTCAGCGTCTCCACCAGTGAGGGGCTGGATGACTTTGCCCTCCTTATTGCAAACGGTGCTGCGGTGCCCTGAGAAAGATGACACTCAGACGTGTAGGCAGTAATTCCTTCCCTTTTACTTAACATGCATTTGTGAGGTGCTCAGTGTGTGTCGGGACCTGTTAAATGGAGCAGACCTGCAAGAGTGGGCCTAGTGGGTCGAGTTGGTGGAGCGTCTCAACATGGTGTGTGACACCGGATGGGGGGTGAGCTCAGGGGTCTCGAGGAGGACAGGAGAAACCTCCCACCTCACCGGTGTCCCAGTCTGTTTGTTGGAACTGGGCCTGGTTACAGAGGTGAGTCATCCGTGCTGTTGAAATAAACAGGCAACCAAAATTGGGAAGACAGTCAAACGTAATGGATTCTTCATAAGACGTGTTGGAGGTAGACCACTGGGGTGGCTTCCAGAGGGTATTCAAGGTTTCTGTATGTCTTGTAGAATTTCTTTTTAGTGTTTCTTTGTTGTTGTTGTTGTTGTTTTGTCACAGCCACTTGACTCTTTAAAATCCACATTATACGCTGAGATCAGACTTGCTCTTTACCCCTTGTATTCAGGGATGGGCTGCCTCGTTGAGTCCGGTCTTCACGCAGACTGTCCCAGAGCACATGCTATGTCCAGAAAGATGAGGCCACATGAGTGTCTTCAGAGGCCAGGGAGCGAAACATGAATCCAGATTTTAGTGCCAAAGCCTAAAAATAATCCCAGCCCAGAGCACCGCATATCACAGAGTTCTCATCGGCTGAGAAACCGTCTTCCCTTTCCCTCTGCAGTGCCTTTTGCATGCCTCCTTCCTGTAAGCTCATTTGTACTTCATGGAGGCAAGATCAGATGCTAAATTTCTCAGTTTCTGAACTGGAGAAATTTCTTGGCAAGGGCTCACCCTCATTCATTGAAGGACAACACATATTCTTGGAAAACTGTACATTTGGGAGTTCATAAACAGGTTTTGATGTCATGCCTCTGAAGAGATGTGGGTTTAGATTTTACCTGATCATATTTCAGAGGCTGTTTGCGACAGAGAGATTGAAGGGAATAGCCAGGAGTTTCCTTAAAGACGTTAGGCCCTTCCTATGGTCTAACTAGAATCATGTTTTCAAGGGGCTATGAGATAGAGTTCTCCAAGAAGGCTTCTTGTGTCCGTGTTAGAAACTGGCTGAATCTCGCTTGGCTTGAGGACACACGTGTACTCTGAAAGTTTCTGCTTCCCCTCCTTGCTCTTTCTGGATTTCTCCTCCATCCCAGGATTCTCAGCTGGGTGTGAATTCATTTGAGGGAGGTGTCTTGATTCCTTATCTTTGCCAATGACGTGTGAGGGAGGAACACGTGGTGTTATGACATGCCTACCTGTTACCAGGTTTATAAACAACCTCAAACATGGTAACTGTCCCTGGAGGCGTCAGTCCTGCCCAGTGCAGGTCCTAAGCTCACGGGCTCTGTCTCACCCACTCACAGAGCCGGCCCTGAACAGACCGGGCTCTTTGCCAGGGGCTCCTCCTGTACCAGGAGGTGGGTCTGATGTGTGTCTTAATGCCATCACCATCATCATCATCTCTGTTTTCAGGGGACCTGGGCCCAGCCCAAGTCCTGCAGGCTTGTGTGTTAGCTCAGAACCCCACTTACGTTGGTTTCCTCACCATGCTCCCTTTTTCCTAACCCAGAAGTTAGGATCCTGAGTCCAACCCAAGGGCTTAAACCAGCACGTTCCAACAGAAAGATAATGTGAGCCAAGCATGCAACACACGTGTAATTTCAAAATTTTTTAGAGCCACTTTGAAAAAGGTGAAAAGAAACAGGTGAAAGGAACTTGAATAATTTATTTAATTTAACCCAATATAACCAAAGTATTATCATGTCAACATGTAGGCAATATAAGAAAGATTAGTAATGAGCTACTTTGCTCTTTTTCTCACACTAAGCCTTTCAAATCCAGTGAGGATTTTATACTTATGCTACATTTCACTGTGGACTAGCCACATGTCATGTGATCAATTGTCACATGTGACTGCTGTTACCATATTGGATGATGCAGGTCCTGACTCAACACTGGTTAATTCAGAGTTTATTGCAGCCTGGAAGGAGTTGAGAGCTGCCATTCTCTGAGAGGACACTGCTGATGAGAGGTCACCATCCACCAGCCAAGCCCCCATCTTCCCTTGGAGACTGACATTAAGTATAGTTTAACCTGGGCCACACTGTGTGCTTAGAACTTTCCAAGCATTATCCCGTCCTATCAGAGCAATCTGGAGGTTCTTTTATTACCTCTGGGGCATAAGGGTTATGTAAGTTGCCCAAGGTCAAAGAATTGCCAAGTGGCAGTGCCGGGATTCAAAACCAGTTCTGTCTAACTCTGGAGTTCAAGTTCTTACCTACCATGCTACACCCCCTCTCCTCTTGCCACCTTGGACATCAGGACTTGGATGGCTGCCATCTCTTTCAGAACGTGTCCCACAGCCACATCAGCCCCTCTCCCCTCCATGCCTGTGTCTGCTTCCTCACCTTTCTCGGCTGACTCAGCATGGACATCCCAGCCTGCATTGCAACAAAGTCTGCGCAGGTTATGGTGGTCACAAGCCTCTATGGCACCGGGTCCCAGCACAAACAGATCTATAAGGCAAACCATGTGAAACATTTTTCTCTTCTCTGTTTGGAAAAGCTGGTGAGCCCAGAGTTTCTGGCAAGCTTGCAGCTAATGAACACAGGAATATGGAATTAGAAAACACACCCAAAGCCGGTTGTCTTGCTAATGGAGACATATTGCACGTCTCAGGAGCTTGTCTCAGGTCTCTGGGGACAGGGAGCCTCTCGTGTTAAACAGCTGGTTTAGCACATTGTCTGCCCTGTGAGCGGGTGCAGTGGAAAGCTCTTATGAAGAATCCTTAGGGACTGAAAGAATGTTTGCTATGAGATGGATTTTTCATGGTGCAAACACTCCCAGCTGATCTAATTTTCTCCTGGGAGGAAAGAAGGATTGGACAGAGGTGCATTGAGGATGCAGAGAGCGATAAGTGAGCTCATGGACCTTCATAACCCCTGTGGGCATTCAGTGTGACGAGACATTCAACTGTGTCCTTGCCACAGGAGTAAAATAGAGTTTCTGTTCTGAGCGGGTTCATTCAGACCTGGAGAAGCAGAAGAAGCCTAAGACTGCATGGAGACCCTACCTGCAGAAAGTGTGCATTGAACATCATGCATGGCCATTGGGGTCAGAATGACAAGGAACTGTGTGTTCTTGGATGAGTCACAACTCCAAGTCTCAGTTTTTCCACCTCTAAAGTCTGGATTACATTTCAGAGGAATCGCTGGGTATGTGAAAGTGACTAGCACATCCCTGGTTCATGGAAGATACTCAATGAATGCCAGCTTCCATTCCTTTAAATAAGAGCAAGTGGCAAGCTGTTGTGGTGCAGAGAAAGAAGTGATTAATCTGGTCCGAGAGGTCAGAAAATGTTTTGTGAAGGAGGTATTTGGGGGGCTAGAATTTGACAAATGAGTAGAGAGATATAAAGAGTTTAGGGGTTATTGGTGGGTGTGTTTGGGGAGAAGTGGTTAAGTTGTCCCCATACAAATGAAATCTTGGTCTAAGCACTCACCAACTCACTATCTTCCAGAATTCTTCTCTTCTCTTGAATCTTTGAGTTTGAATTAGATCCCAATCCATGTACTCCCATAGTTCCCTGTACTTCCCTCTCTGGCACTTTTGAGTTTTATTGAATGTGGGTGTACTAGATTCAGTAACATCCCCTCAAAATTAATGTCCTCTCAGATCCTCAGACTATGACTTTGTTTGGAAATGGGGTCTTACAGATGTAACTAATTAAGGTTATACTGGAGGATGGGGCCTAAATCTCATGACTGGTGTCCTTATAAAAAACCATATGAAGACACAGAGAGAAAATGATGTGAATATACATAGGGAAGAAGGCCAGGTGAAGATGGAGGTAGAGATTGAAGTGATACAGCTACAAGGAATGCCAAGAATTGCTGGCAGCCACCAGAAACTAGGTAAAAGCAAGGAAGAATTCTTCTCTCTGGAGGCGTCAGAGAGAGTATGACCCTGCCAACACCCTGATTTTGAACTTCTACCTCACAGAACTGTGAGAGAATACATTTTGGTTGTTTAAAGACATTCTGTTTGTGGTAATTTGTTATGGCAGCTCTAGGAAGCTGATAACACAGTGGAAATATTGAATTCTTTCTCTATTAGACTATGAGTTTCTTCATATGGTTGTGACTTTAGTGCCCAGTAGAGTTCCTAGCCGAGAGGAGATATTCAATTTTTACTTGTTGAATGAATGAATGAATATCACTTGGCCATCTAAAGCATGACCACTTTGCGTGGCAAATTTCCACTTCCCCTCAGCATACATACAGCACTCTGTATCATATGATATTATAGCTTTAATGGCATGATTTATGTCTACGTTTTATTTATCCTTCTATGGCTGCAATTTCTTGAGGGTGCATTTGGGTCCTGCTATGTGGCTTAATGTAGTGTCCAGCACTGAGTTTGAGTGGACCCTACACAGTCCATACCTCCATAGACTCAGAGAAAAGTTCTGGAGAAGATCATGAACAAATGAGCTTTAGTTCTTACTTACAAAATGGGAAAAATAATATTCTACTCTCAGAATTCTTATGAGTATTAAATGAAAAAAAAAACAGCACAAATGCATGGTTTTTGTTAAGCGGTATTGTTGTGACAGTTTGAGCCAAATCTCTGTTCCCTCTAAGATCCAGACATATTTGGGTTTATTTGGAAGTCTGGAGGGTGGCTCATCTGTGTTCTCTGTGCAGCAGAAGACCCTCCAGAGAACTCATTCTAAAGTTAGACATGGTTATTCCCATACCAAAGCCTTAGAATTTACAGGTAAGGATGTGTCCACCTACCTTTACCCATTGTGTTTGCCATTCAGAGTTCTCCCATGGAACAGCCCTCTGTAGATTCATATTTATTTTTTTGTTTTGTTTCATTTTTAAATTTATCTTTATTGTTAAAAGTATTACAGATGTCCCCCCTACCCAGATTCATATTTCAACTCCAGAGAAAGAGAGCTGCAAATAAATATAAATACAACTTTATTATAGTTGTCATAATAATATTTCCAATTATAATGAAACTTAAAGGATTTCCCCTCCACTTTTGCACAGAGATTAGTTGACTCAAGCATCTTAAGGAGTTATGGCAACAAAGTGCTGCTTTGGCAACTCCAGAACTATCGGACACTAGTTGCATTTCTGGTGGGTCCATGGGAGATATTTCAATGGTGTGCTGTAGCAAGTATTGGGGTGCCTTTACACAGCTCTGAAGGTGTTGAATGTCAAAGAGTTGTTCTGTACCAGGAAGAGAAAACAATGTATGTGGTGGGAACAGACAGAATGAAGAAGTGCATAGATGTGAGGGAACTGCTGGAAGAAATGATGAAGATCGTGCTAGGGTCCTCCAAGTGTTAGAATAGTGGAGTCAGGCCTACTGAAATATTGTTTTAATGAGAATTTTTATCTTTCACTCATACAGTCTTCAACTTAGCTCAGTCAAATCAGCACTCCTTACTATGGTGGCTCAATGAAATGTCATAGAATTTGGACAACTCTGCTCCTTGAGACAGAATTGAGGTGGATAGAGGGAGAGGTAATTTCAACCTCTCTTATCTAGAGTCAACCTTTAACAGATGATATGGTTTTATTATCATGGATCAGGAGCAGATTTAAGAGATAATTATCTCTAACAGAAAGAATAGCGGCTCATCAATCTTTCTAAAACCACTGTCACTATTTTGAGTAGATAAATCAATTTTAAACTCATTTTTGGTGAATAACCTTACATAAAAAGTGACGTAGCCCTGGCTGGTTTTGCTCAGCAGTTAGAGCGTTGACCTTTGGACCAAAACATCTCAGGTTCGATTCCCAGTCAAGAGCACATACCTGGGTTGCAGGTTCAGTCCCTGGCCCCAGTCCGGGTCATGCAGGAGGCAACCAATCCATGTGTCTCTCTCAAACTGATGTTTCTCTCACCCCTGCCCTGGCCACTCTATCTAAAAAAATTAATGGGAAAATATCCTTGGGTGAGGATTAACAAAATAAATAAACAAATAAGAAAGTAAATAAATCAATAAATAATAAAAGGTGGCATAAATCAGGAGATTGTGTGCATTTTGTAGCTAGCTTCTCTTGGTGAGGGCACTAGGAAATTGAGGTATTTGAAAACTCTTTACAGATGTCATAGGTATGTGGGTATAAGCATATATATGTATATGTGTACATGGCTAATGAGAACGTTACACCTGTGTTGAATTTTTTCTTATACTTAGATTTCATTATTTTCATGCCTCTCCTCTTGTCCTTGTCAATTTATTTCTAATCAAGTTGTTTTTGGTGTGATGAAATGAGCCTACATTGAAGGACAGATTCTACTTGTTGCTGACTTACGTTGAGAACATTGATGAGGATATTGCTCATTACATTATGTAGTTTCCGTCTCATAACATTTAGTGGGTGAAAGTTCTCCCTGATTTCATCACCAAGAATAGATGAGAGACTTTTTAAAAAAATATCTGATTTGATCTTACTTTGTAGACACAGTGAATCTTCTGACTTGACAATCTTGTGTCTTTTTTGCTTGCATTGGTTGCTAGGAAGCTCAGGGCCAAATTTTAGTTTCCTTTCTATTGTGATAGATACAATTTGCTGGCCTGCATTTAATAAATTAAACTTACCTTTGAATCTAGTATCCTCATTTCTTCTCCTATGTATTTCTTTTTTTTTTTTATCCTCACCTGAGGACATTTTTTCATTTTTTGTCCAGATAGAGTGGGAGGGAGAGAGAGGAAGAGAGAGAGAGGAAAACATTGACGTGAAAGGGACACATCGAGTGGCTGCCACCCGCACGACCAACCAGGGCCGGGGACAAACTGCAACCGAAGTACATGCCCTTAGCGGGAACTGAACCCGGGTCTCTCTGGACTGTAGGCCGACACTCTAACCGCTGAGCCAAACCTGCCAGGGCCCTATATATTTCTTTAATAATTTTTTTTTCTTTATTGATTTTAGAGAGAGAGGAAGGGATAAGGAGAGAGATAGAAACATCGATGAGACAGAACATTGATTGGCCACCTTCTGCATGCCCCCCACTGGGGATCGGGCCCACAACCTGGGCATGTGCCCTGACTGGGAATTGAAGCTGCAACCTCTTGGTGCATGGGTCGATGCTCAACCACTGAGCCACACCAGCTGGGCTCCTATGTATTTCTTTTTTTTCAAATGTAAAAATAAGCACTTTATAAGTTAAACAAAGGGAAGAACTATGATATATAAATACATAATACATAATATTGTGTTAATATATAACATAATAGTATTTAAAATTTTGATATTTTATCATGGGCTTTGATTTTTTTATTTTTTATTTTTTTCCTCACCCGAGGACACTTTTTCATTTTTTGTTCAGACAGAGTGGGAGGGAGAGAGGAAGAGAGAGAGAGAGAAACATCGATGTGAAAGGGACACATCGAGTGGCTGCCACCCGCACGACCAACCAGGGCCGGGGACAAACTGCAACCGAGGTACATGCCCTTAGCGGGAACCGAACCCGGGTCTCTCTGGACCGCAGGTCAATGCTCCAACCGCCGAGCCAAACCAGCCAGGGCTGATTTTTTAAAAATTTCTCACTTCCAATTATTATTATTATTGTTTTTTATTGTTGAAAGTAATACAGATGGCACCCTCTTTTCCCCATTGACTCCTTCCTTCCCACTCCCACACAACTCCTGCTTTCCCCAACATAATGTCTGTGTCCATTGGTTGTGCATATATGCATATAAGTTCTTTGGTTTATCTCTTCCCACCCCTCCCACTCCCCATCTCCCTAAGGATTGTTAGTCTGTTCCCTACTTCCATGACTCTGGACCTATTTTGGTTGACATCTTATTTTGTTCATAATGTTCCATAAATAAGTGAGATCATGTGATACTTGTCTTTCTCTGACTGGCTTATTTTGATTGACATAATACTCTCCAGGTCCCTCCATGTCATCTCAAAGGGTAAGAGATCTTTCTTTCTTAAAGCTGCATAGTATTCCATTGTGTAAATGTACCACAACTTTTTTATCCACTCATCTATTGATGGGCATTTGGGCTGTTTCTAGAACTTAGCTATTGTAAATAGCGCTGCTATGAACAAAGGGGTACATATATTCTTCCTGATTGGTGTTTCAGGCTTCTTAGGATATATTCCTAGCAGTGGGTCAAATGGCAGTTCCATTTTTAATTTTTTGAGGATACTCCATATTGTTTTCCATAGTGGCTGCCCTAGTCTGCATTCCCACCAGCAGTGTACTCGAGTCCTCTTTTCTCCACACCCTCGCCAGCACTTGTTGTTTGATGATTTGTTGATGGCGGCTATTCTGACAGGTGTGAGAATAGTCATTTTAATTTGCATCTCTCTGATGATTAGAGATGTTGAGCATTTTTTCATATGCCTCCTGGCCATTTGTATGTCCTGTTTAGAGAAGTGTCTATTCAGGTCCTCTGCCCATTTTTAAATTGGATTGTTTGTCTTCTTTTTGTTGAGTTGTATGAGTACTCTATATATTTTGGATATTAACCCCTTCTCCGATGTATCATGGCAAATATGTTCTCCCAGAGAGTGGGTTCCCTTTTCATTTTGATACTGATTTCTTTTGCCATGCAGAAGCTTTTTAGTTTGATGTAGTCCCATTTATTAATTTTTTCCTTTGTTTATCTTGCCCTAGGCAATGCATCAGTGAAAATTCTGCTTCATATGATGTCTGAGATTTTTCTGCCTACCTTTTCTTCTAGGATTTTTATGGTTTCACAGTTACATTTAAGTTTTTTACCCATTTTGAGTTTATTCTTGTGTGTGGTGTAAGTTGGTGGTCTAGATTTCTTTTTTTTTTTGCACGTAGCTGTCCAATTTTCCCAACACCGTCTATTGAAGAGACTATCTTTTCTCCACCTTATGCTATTGACCCCTTTGTGAAATATTAATTGTGCATACTGTTTTGGGTTGATATCTGGGTTCTCTGTTTTGTTCCATTGATCTATATGCCTGTTCTTGTGCCAGTACCAGGCTATTTTGATTTCAATGGCTTTGTAGTATAATTTGATATCTGGTATTGTGATCCCTCCCACTTTGTTCTTCTTTTTCAAGATTGCTGGGGCTATTTTGGGTCTTTTATGGTTCCATATAAACTTTTGGAGTATTTAAAAAATTTTTTTTCTTTATTGATTTTAGAGAGAGAGGAAGGGAGAGGGAGAAAGAGATAGAAATGTCGATGAGAAAGAACATCGATTGGCTGCCTCCTACATGCCCCCCACTGGGGATCTGGCCCACAACCTGGGCATGTGTCCTGACCAGGAATTGAACCAGTGACCTCTCGGTGCATGGGTTGACACTCAACCACTGAGCCACACTGGCTGGGCCTTTTGGAGTATTTTTTCTAGATCTGTGAAATATGCCATTGGTACTTTAATAGAGATTGCATTGAATCTGTAGATTGCTCTGGGTAGTATGGACATTTTAATGATATTGATTTTTCTAATCCATGAACATGGTATATGTTTCTACTTTTTAATATCTTCCTCTATTTCTTTTTTCAATGTCATGTAGTTTTCTGAGAATAGGTCTTTTACCTCCTTGGTTAGGTTTACTCCTAGGTATTTTATTTATTTTTTGTTGCAATAGTAAACGGGATTTTTTGTTTTTAGTTTTCCTTTCTAATGTTTATTATTGGTGTATAAGAATGCCATCAATTTCTGGGTGTTAATTTTGTATACTGCTACTTCGCCAAATTCATTTATTAAATCTAGTAAATTTTTGATGAAGTCTTTAGGGTTTTCTGTGTGCAATATCATGTCATTTGCAAATAATGACAGTTTCACTTTCTCCTTTCCGATTTGGATCCCTTTTATTTTTTTCTTCTTGTCTAATTGCTGTGGCTAAGACTTCCAGTACTATGTTAAATAAGAGTGGCGAAAGTGCACATCCTTGTCTTGTTCCTGTTCTTAAGGGATATGCTTTTAGTTTTTGCCCATTGAGTATGATGTTGGCTGTAGGTTTTTCATATGTGGCCTCTATTATGTTGAGATATGATACCTTCTATTCCCACTCATTGAGTGTTTTTATCAGAAATCGGTGCTGAATTTTGTCAAATCCTATGTATTTCTCAAATGATTTATTTTTAATTCATTTTATCTGGCAATGTTGTATTCATTTTTGTAAGTTACATTAAGTACCCTTTTGGAATCAGACATATTTTCAAATAGACATACATTACAATATTGATTTTTTAAACTTTGCATGGAAGAAAGAATTGGTAGACTTGTCACAACTCAACTTATTTCTCTGATACTCGATTTCTTCATCTGTAAAATAGGGCTAACAGTAGATTCTTGTGAAAACCAAGTGACACAATGATGCAAAAGTGCTTTGTAATAGTATCTGTAATAGTAGAAACAAGAGATAGCTTCTCTTGTGGATTAAAAATTATATGTGTGACACATATAGTTTGAACATAAAGTAGCTTATATAAAATATAATAGTTCCTTGACCCAACCCTTTCTATCACCAGTCCACTCTACAGTGGGAGCAACTTTAAAATCTTTTAGCTGTTTCTTTTGTTATTTATCTTCAAATGTTTAAATAATAGGCTTATTGTGTTATCTTTTTTTAATTTTAATTTTATTTAATAAAATGTTTTTATTGTTTTTTAGAGAGGGAGACAGAGACATTGATGTGAGAGAGATACATCGATGGGCTGCCTCCTGCACGCCCCCTACTGGGGATCGAGCCCAAAATCCGGGCATATGCCCTGACTGGAATCGAACCAGGATCTCTCAGTCCATGGAATGACACTCAAGCCACTGAGCCACACTGGCCAGGCCTATTGTGTTATCTTTTGATACTGTATATTGGATTCCTATTATGGTACTTGAGGATTTATTGTTCTTATAAACCCATTACTTCCCTTTCCAATCCTCCAGGTTCCCAATGTAATTATATAACAATTTTTTTACCTAATCTATAGATAGGTTAACAATATTGTAACAGTTAAAATAGTTCATTACTTAGCCAAATTGTCTAGATTTTTATTTATTTATTTTTTTATCAAATAACTTTTTGTTTTTCCTCTGGTAAATAATTACCTCAATTATGTTCATTTATTTAATATTCTATTTAATTAACACATTATTTTTTTTCTAAACATCCCAACAGATATGTCAAACACTCAGCATTTAATTTTTCTAAATGATTAAATACATAAGATAAAATATTATCAAGTGGGCATTTTTTCCCTCCCCTGGGGAGTTCTCTCTTACAGTTCTCAATACCCTTCATCTAATCTGGATGGGTTTCTCTCTAGCTCTGGTGCATATCATAAAATTCTGTTAAACATTTCTGAACTCTTTTTGCATTTTCTATTTATCTCTGGCATCTTGTGATTTCATGATGCTTTGCATTTATATGCGTCTGTTCTAGATTTTGTTCTAGGGACATACTAATCCTTCTAATTTTGAGATTTATATCCTTTATTTCTTTTTTTTATTTTTTTTCCTCACCTGAGGACATTTTTTCATTTTTTGTTCAGATAGAGTGGGAGGGAGAGAGAGGAAGAGAGAGAGAGAGAGAAACATCGACGTGAAAGGGACATATTGAGTGGCTGCCACCCGCACGACCAACCAGGGCCGGGGACAAACTGCAACCGAGGTACATGCCCCTAGCGGGAACCGAACCCGGGTCTCTCTGGACCGCAGGCCGACGCTCTAACCGCTGAGCCAAACCGGCCAGGGCTATCCTTTATTTCTTTAACAATTTATTCTGTTCATTTTTCTTGGTTCTGTTGTTTTTTTAACTTTTATTATTGAGATGTTGTTCCTCCGGGTTGATACTCTTTCTCATCTCTGTGTCTTTTTGTTCTGCTTCTTGTGAGATTTTCATTACTTTCATACTTCTGATGAACATTTTACCTGGATTAACATGTTTTAAATATCTAAGAGCTCTTAGGGAGATCAAGAACCAAGACAGCCTCACTGTTCGTGAAACCTGAAATATGTGTGCACGGTCTTTTCTCTAGAACTGTTTACTTTTTCCAGGGATAGATCTTCAGAACTTCTTAAATTACTGGCCTGTGGGGACTGAAGTTCACAGGTCAACTTACTTGTAAATGGCCTGTTTAGGTCCTGCACCCATCCCTGCTTTTCACTGGGACTGGTGCCTCTGAGTCTGGGGTCTCTGAAATAAACCCGTGTCACCACTGCGGAGAGTGAGAAGTGGTGTCTGGCCAACTAGAGTAAAGTAGGGGTTGGGGGAGGTGCTCCCATTCCTCTCTCTATAGACTTTTAGCTCATCTCTCTTTTATTTTTATATTTCACCCCTCCCCCCCCCCCCACTCAAGTTCTAAGCTTCCCTCTTTCCCTCCAGGGTTTCTGCAGGGGAAGCTGCCCACTAACTTCTCATGATTTTTTTCATCCATCTGTAGGCACTGAGTTTGTAACTTACTTTGCTCTCTGCTAAATTCTGAAATCTGTTGAATTCTCATGAAGACTTTCCCCCCCTCCCTGTTCTTGTCCTTGGATGTCTTCTATCCATTCTTACTACCATTTTAGTGAGGCTATGAGAGGGGAAAAGGAAAATAAATCCAGTGCGTTGAACTGGGAGCCCTACTTGAATTTTGTAATGAATATATTACTGTTTAAAATTTTTAAATGAACTTTATTGAAGAGTAATTTAAATACAGTAAAATGTACACATTTTAAGTGTACAGGGTGGTGACTTTTGACAAATGAATATAGCCATGTAACCACCACTATCAAGAATTACTTTTGTTGAAGGAAATTCTGCCATTAGCAAAAACATGGATGAACCTTGAGGGCATTATGTTATATGCAATAAGTCAGACAGAGAAACATATTAACTGTATGATCTTACTTATATGTGGAAAAAATGCCCAAATTCATAGAAACCGAGAGTAGATCGGTGGTGTCTAGGGCAGAAGTGTGGGGGAAAAGGTGAAGGTGGTCAAAGGGCACAAACTTGCAGTTATAAGATAAATAAGTTCTAGTAATCAAATGTACGGAATGGTGACTACCATCAATAATATTGTATTATATACTTAAAAGTTGCTAAAAGAGTAGATATGGGAAGTTCTCACCACACACACACAATGGTAACTGTGAGGGATGGATGTATAAACTAATCTTATTCTGGTAATCATTTTGCATTATATATGTATATCAAATCTTCATATTGTACACATTAAACTTATACATTGTAATATGCCAATTATATCTCAATAAAGCTTTATTACCCAGAAAGTTCTTTCCTGTTTCTTTCAGTCAATCCTCCCACTCCTTGCCCCAGACGACCACTGGTCTTACATAGATTATGAATGTATAATTTTGTTTAAGCAATGATAAGAAGGGTTATGTGGCTTTTGTGATTATGAAGAATTTTTTAAAAATTTGTCTTAACATAGGAAATAAAATGCTCATCATCTCTAATCATCAGAGAGATGCAAATTAAAACGACTATGAGGTATCACCTCACACCTGCCAGAATGGCAGCCATCAACAAATCATCAAACAACAAGTGTTGGCGAGGGTGTGGAGAAAAGGGGACTCTAGCACACTGCTGGTGGGGATGCAGACTGGGGCAGGCACTATGGAAAACACTATGGTGTTACCTCAAAAAATTAAAAATGGAACTGCCATTTGACCCAGTGATCCTACTTCTTGGAATATATCCTAAGAAGCCCGAAACACCAATCAGGAAGAATATATGTACCCCTATATTCACAGCAGTGCTATTTACAATAGCTAAGATCTGGAAACAGCCCAAGTGCCCATCAGTAGATGAGTGGATAAAAAAGCTGTGGTACATTTACACAATAGAATACTATGCAGCTGTAAAAAAGAAAGATCTCTTATTCTCTGAGACTACCTGGAGGGACCTGGAGAGTATTATGTTGATCAAAATAAGCCAGTCAGAGAAAGACAAGTATCACATGATCTCACTTATTTGTGGAATATAATGAACAGAATAAGCTGTCGACCAAAAGAGATCCAGAATCATGGAAGTAGGGAACAGACTGGCAAACCTCAGAGGGATGGGGGGGTGGGAGGAGAGGGAAGAGATAAACCAAAGAACTTATTGCATATATGCACAACCAGTCTACAGGGACCCTAGGCTGGGGAAGGCAGGAGGGGGGTGGGAGTGGAAGGAGGGGGGTCAATGGGGATAAAAGGGACATCTGTTATACGTTCAACAATAAAAAATAAAATAAAATAAAAGCAGAGCATTATTAGATCAAGAAAAAAATAATAAATAAAAAATAAATAAAAATTTGTCTTTGTATTGAATAAAACGAATACATTTTAGAAAAACAAATTGTCAATCTAATAAAAATGTGCCCTGTAAACTGAAAAGCGCTTGCCAAATATCACTTAATTAAAAAAAAATCAACTCACACACTTCTGCAAATTGATGGGAGAAGAGGTATTTTGCCAGGTGAGGGTGGTTAGAGAATGGGCCAGGGAGAACGGCTGAGAGCAACCATAGCACCAGCTAGACTCCCAAGTAAAAATGTGTCACAGGTTTCCCTTTGGAGAAACTAGTAGCTGGAGAACAATGATTACAAAACTCTGAGGAGAGCAACCACGAACCCCTTCCTATTTGGAACAGAAAAGAAGACTTGTGCTCTCAAGGAATATACAGGGGAGAATCAACCAGGTAACTTGCTCAGAGGGTATTTCTCCCATCATTAGCAGCACGAATCAGGTAGTCTAATTGCTCAATAGCAATCTACCAAAACAACACTGTACAGGTCTGAGTTAGGAAAGCTCAAATTAAGAGCTGATGTTTCTCATAGATAGATGCAGAGTAGGGGGTTGCAATGTCCCTAGAGTCAGGAGGAATTTTCAAGTCCTTGAACTGTAGTTTTTTTTTTTAATCCTCGCCCAAGGATATTTTTCTGAAATATCTTCAGATAAAGTGGGAGTGGGGAGAGAAAGGGAGAGAGAAAGAGAGAAACATCGATGTGAAAGGGACACATCGATTGGTTGCCTCCTGCACGACCCCAACCAGGGCCAGGGACGAACCGCAACCAAGGACTCTTTGGTCTGCGGGCTGACGCTCTACCACTGCAGTTTTAAAAGGCAGAAAAGTACACATCTTTAGGATGAAGGTGATGAGTAGCTGGTGGGAATTATATGACGTATACAATTGTTTTTTTTCCTTTTAAATCTCAATAAAAAAAAACTTGAACTTAAAAAAAAACACAAATTAAGATCTTTTCCCCCCTAAAGTTTGAACTTTGATAGCATAAATGTTCTTCGTAGTTAACATGCATTCTTAATGGACCAGAAGTAAGAAGAGACTAAGAGGAAAGGGGAGGGGAGAAACAATTCTATCATTCCAAACACTGAAACCCAGTTTAAGAAAAATCAGTAACCATATTCAGATTGTTGTGGGAAAAATGGAGATATTAAAATTCATTTTACACATGAGGCTACACCTTGAGGGATATTTTGTTTTTGTTTGTTTGGCTGGAAGGGAAATGTATTTGGGAACTGTATATTTAAATTTATTGAAAGTATGTCAGAGCTGGGATTTCTGATCATCCTGGACATTAATAAGGAGACAAATCTGTGATATCAGCAAGGGCGTTGGGGAAAGCACTGCTTTAGGGCATGGACCAGAAGAATACATGTTAATTTAAAATGATCTGCTTGGAGGTAGTGATCTAGTTCTCGTTGCAATCCTATTCTACAAGTGTTTTCTTTGCTCTTTCCTTTTTCCTAAACCTTGACTAAGAGAGCTAGACACTGGCCAGCGTGGTCAAACAGCTATAGGAAATGACATACATAATAGTTTTATTTGCCTTTGAAAGACAGGTATTTAGCATGATGTAAATAGTTTCTTTTGTTACCTCACAAGTGACAATGTGATAGTGGGAAGAAAAAAAAGGGAGAGGAGAAGAAAAAGGAGGCCAATCCAGCTTCAGCCCTGAAATTTTAAATATTTTCAGGTAGTTTTGTGATTTCCCTGTTTAAGAAAGACATTATTATGAAGGGACCAAAGAGCAAAAGTCATCATTAATTGGGAGATCAGTGAGTTTCTGATTGACTGAGTTTCTGCTGAGTACCATCTTATCAAGGTGAAAATAAAAACAAAGCCTAAGTTTGTTGAGTAAGAGTGATTTTTATATAGAGAGAGTAGGGTTCTGAGAGCTGAGTTAAATCCCCCTTTTCCCAGGCCTGAGCACATGGAGAGTTCATTATCATCACCATCATCACCACCATCACCACCACCACCATCACCACCACCAGCACCAATATATTTTGATTGTGAGTTTCTTTTTTTTTCTTGGAGAACTTGGGGAAAACAATAAATGCGGAGCTTGGTTCATTGTGTTCAAACTGCTTGATGTTTAACTGTGTTTGCAAATGCTCTGTAACTATATATTCTCTTTTAGTTTAAAGAAAAGATAAGAATGGCATTAGATTGGGTTTCAGGAAGCTGGGAATTCTAGTGTGGGCTGTGCCAATAATATGCTCACTGTGTGTTCGTGAAGATTTTTTTCTTTGTTTTCTTCTAGAAGTTCTATAGTTTTAGCTCTAACATTTAGGTCTTTGATCCATTTGGGATTCATTTTTGTTTATTGTATAAAGTAAGGATCCAACTTCATTCTTTGGTGAATATTCAGTTTTCCCAAACCATTTGTTAAAAATGGTCTTTTCCCCATTGCAAGGTTCTGGCACCTTGTAAAAAATAATTTGGCCATATATTCAAGAGTTTATTGCTCTCTATTTGATTCCATTAGTCAATATGTTTGTTTTTATGCCAGCACCACACTGTTTTGACTATTATAGATTTGTAGTAAGTTTTGAAATCAGAAAGTGTTAGTCCTCCAACTTTGTTCTTTTTTTTCATTGATTGTTTTGGCTATTTGAGGTCCCTTGAGATTCCATATGAATTTTAGAAAGATTTTCTCTATTTCTGCAAAAAAAGATCTTGGGATTTAAATAAAGATTACAGTGCATTTGTAGATTACTTTGAATAATATTGACATTTTAAGAACATTAAGTTTCAGTCTATAAACATAGATGTGTTTCTATTTATTTGTGTCCTTTAATTTTTTAGTAATGTTTTTCAGTTTATAAGTTTTTACATCCTTGGTTAAGTCTTTGCATTGTTTATTGTTAGTGTGTAGAAACACAACAGATTTTTGTGTGCTGATTTTTTGTTCTGCAACTTTGCTGAATTTGTTTATTAGTTTTCAACAGTTTGTGAGTGTGTGTGTGTGTGTGTGTGTGTGTGTATGATCTTTAGGGTTTTCTATAATAGGATTATATTCTCTGAAAACAGAGATTATTTTACTTCTTCCTTTCCTATTTCAATGTCTTTCATTTCTTTTTCTTGCCTAATTACTACACATCACCATGGGAAGATTAAATGAAATGATGTATGTCAATTGCCTAGAACACACAAGAATTGTTTAATAAATGTTAGCTCACCTGTCTGTTCTATTTTGTCATTCAACAACCATTCATTTAACATCTCTTTGTCAGTCTCTAGGCAAGTTGTTAGGAATACAGAGCTAACCAAGACATAGAACTTGTTCTCAAAATACTTACAGTTTATGGATCTCTGTAATATTTTCCAGTTCCAATCATCTCTTTTCATTGATTAACTTACACAGTAAATACTTTAGAATGTCTACTTTAGACCAGGTACAGAGCTAGGTGCTGAATAGACAACGGTAACACCCCTTCCCCACCTCCAACAAATACCCATAAAACAAACATGGTCTTTGCCTTCATGCGCTTGCAACCTAATGGAGGATATAGAGAATTTTAGAAAGTAGATATATAATTTTGAATACTGGTTGGTAAGATCTATAGGAGAGAATAATGGAAAGGGAGGGGTTGACTGGATGGTTGGAGAAAATCTCGGTCAGGAGGTGACATAAACCTGACACTAGGAAAAGGAGAAGAAGCCAGGACTGGTAAGAGTGAGAGAAGGAGAATCCAGCCAGAGAAAAAGTATGTACAAGGTCCAAGGTGGGAGAGGACATAGTCTGTTAGAGGTACTGAGACAATGTGGACAGAGCATTCTAGGTTATGGGCAGGGAGGTGGGGTGTAGTTCATAATGGTGGTAGTGGAAGGCAGAGGTCAGTGAAAGAAGTTTGGATCTTACTCTAAGTTCAATGGAGAGCCAGGGAAGGTTTTTCAGTAGGGTGTGTAACATGATGTGATTTATATTTCAGGAGGCATAGCCTGGTTTTTGGGTCTAGGATGGACTAAGGAGGTCAGGTAGAAGTAGAGAGTTAAGATGGGAGGAACTTGTATTAGTTCAGGGCAGAGATGACAGCAGCTTGGTCCAAGATGTGGGGATAGGTTTCTGGTTTGAGGAATTGGAGAGATGGTGGCCCACTGAGTTCTCTTCTTGTAAATAAATATTTAGGTCAGATGGGCATTTTTGGGATAACCATTCCTGGAAAAGCTATCTCTTCTTAATTTGGATTGGTTGTAGCCCAGTATTGGGTTTGTTCTTTGAAATGGCATTAAACTCTCCCCTTGCAAATCACTTAAGCTTCCTAAGATATTTGTTTCACACCTCAAAGTAAATTCAGTCATTCATTCAACAGGTATCTACCAATATTGTTATAGGTGTTGGAGATAAAAGAGAGGATGAAAAAGCCAAACATCCCAGTTTACATGTTTTAAGAAAAAAGGACAATTAGTAAGCACTTATACTTACAAACCAGAACAATTTGGAGTCATATTTAAGTGCAATCATTTACCAGCTGTGTGACCCTGGTCAAGTCACTTTATATCTCTGTGTCTCAGTTTCCCTTTTTGATGTATGGGGAAAATAGTGAAAAACCTCTTCAGACATTGGTGGAGATGAAATTCATGACTAGGGGAGGGCTTATCAAATTGAAGGTACTCAACAAATGGTAACTATTATTAATAATAATTATTACTACTGATTTATTTGTTGATATCCTGGGCTAGATCCCCATTGAGAAAGCATAGTTCAAATTCTAACCTTCAGATCATGCTGAGGGACCAGGCTATTGTAAAAAGAACTTGACCAGGAATGAACCCAGGCTCTGACATTTCTTATCCTCATGACCTTGAACAAATCGCTTCATAACTCTCAGCAGTAGTTTGCCCATCTGGAAACTCGGGACAGTAATATCTGATTCTTAATATCCTGTAAGGGCCAAAGAGAAAGTGTGCCCGCCAGTATGTAGCACAGTGCAGATTATGACGTGGGTAGTGATGAGGGCAGGGGCTCTGCAGGTACCCTTGCTGGGTGCAAAGCATTACTCCTGCTCGTAGGAGGTGGTGAACTCGGGCAAATTCCTTAACCTGTGGGCCTGTTTCCTCATCTGTAAAGATGAGCTTATAGTAGTACCTACCTCATAGTGTTGTTTGAGGTTTAAATGAGTTAAGATATGTAAAGCGCTCAGTACATGATGACTATTAATATTATCATTATAACTACTATAATCATCAGGCTTCTCTGTCAGAAAGTCTGTAGACTACCTTATAAAACCATTTATAATGTCTTCCTCTCCCACCTACTTTAAGTGAATGAGGTCTTAAAAATAGAAAAAGAGCAAGAAAGAACCCCACCCACAGCCTGAAATTCCCCTATGGCGAGCGCTTCCCCATCTCTGGCTTGTAGTGACACCACCTGGAGGGGACCCCTACACCCCCATGGTTCCAGCAACAGGCCCGCTGGAGATCTGAGCAGATGTTTCTGCCTTTCAGACCCAGGCATTTCCTCTCTTCCAGGAGCACATGCCAGCACAGTCGATATCTGGAAACCCGCTGCTTCACAGTGGGGCTGAGGACTAAACTGGTACTTTACTAGAAAATGGTAATAAAGCAATTTGAATTGCTTTTCATCCTCCCTGCTCTTAACAGCTTTTAGGTTCATATGAGACCAATCAATTAATCCTGCTTCAGAGCTATAAGAATGGGGTGTGTTTTAGCCTCTGAAGAGGACATGGGCCCATAACAGAGATTTTTCCAGAGGTGTCCCACGAGGACCACCCTGAGCCCGGTGTCCACGATAGTGGTGAGCGGAGGTGCCCACCTGGGCAGGGCTGTACCCTGGCAACCTGGCCGGCGCCCCAGGTGCTAATGAATCACCTCTGCCCCAAAGTTGAACCATAACGGGGATTTTGCTTTGCATGTTCTTCTCCTCACACGCCGCTCACATCCTCTGTTCCCGGGTTTCTGTCTTGGAGAGTTAAGAGGGTAGAGGTGATGATTCACCTGGGTGGAAACTGAGGTGCAAATAAAAAAAGGAACTGCCTTTTTTTCCCTGACCAAATGCAAGGTGGTTTATTTGAAAGCCTTTTCCTCGGCTGTTCTCACTCACCCCAGCATCCCCAGGGCTGTGCCCTGCACACAGGGGCTCTCAGAATAATGGATGATGTGAATTAAAATATAAATGGCATGAAAACTTAGGATGGGTGAAGGTTAAGGCAGGATCCTTCCCTCCCACCCCACCCCCGATCTCTTCATAACCACATCGTTATTCTTCTGAGAATTAATTTCTTTAAAAAAAAAAAATCTTAGGACCAAAAGACAAATGATTAATCCATAAATGGAAGGTACCAGATTGGAAGTGATCAATGCAAGAAGACTAACTCATTGGTGGTCCCGCAGACGAGGTGGTGATGGGAGGAACTGATGCTTTTCCCCAGTTGTGGAGTCGGTGTTAGGTATTTCTCTGTTTCAGCACCGATTTCCCCCAGAAGCCGTCTCAAGACCTCCAGCACAACTTGTTTAGACGTTTTCCAGTTGTAGTTTTTTTTTTCTGGGCTGTTAAAAATATTGACTTTGACAGCTTTAAAATGATGGCCTCAAAATTGGAATAATTTACATTCTGGAATTAAGATAATTCAGGCATTTCTGCTGGCAACGGCAGAGTGGAGGAGTTATATAAATCCCAGATTGGAGGGGGATGAGCCATTAGCATAGATTGGTCTGCCGTGGGCATTCAGGGCGGTCACCTTCCCATGTAAATGGATCTTTATGTCTCTCCCAGGCAGGCCCAGATTCTGAGCTATTTTCGGAGCTCTTTTCGGATCAGGTGATGTGGGAGAGGGTGGGTGAAGGACTTGGGCCACTCCTGTTGCTGGCCCCTTGGTGTTCTGCAGGAGACAGGGAAGCCCTCAGGAAAAATTCTAGCCACTGTCTGGCCCTTGTGTGTTTACCCTAGACGTTCTCCCCTTCAAATCCTGGGTCTCAGTCCCAGGGAGTCAACATAGAAGGCATTCAGACCAGCTCAGTGGGCCTGGCCCTGGCCCAGTGCTCTGTGCCAAATCCCAGACACACCTGCCAAACAGATTCCTTTCTCCCAGCACCCTGCTGACGTTTTCAGCTGGAACCAAAGTCACTCCCTTGGTCCATAGCATTCCTCTGACTGCTAACTGGATCACTTGTCCACCCCACCCCTCGAGAGCTGCTCCTTGATTCTGGCTGGGCGCACCTAAATCAAAAGAAAACCGAGTCCGAACCCCGAGGCTGGGCCTGGGAAACGATTGTGTGGTCATCATTTTCTTTAGGGAGGTGAAGTGGGAACTTCCCATCTGGAGTTCCTTCTTCTCCTTCTTGGTACCAGGCACATCCACACTTGTCATAGTCCTTTCCAAATTGCTTTGCGGTGTCCGACACATGAAAGAATTCAGAAAAGCTAAAGGAGTTGCCCAAAGACACCTGACTTCATACTGTGTCAGATGGACTGCAGACTTGTGGTTGGATATTTCACTTGTCATCCGTAGCAAAGAGGTAGATGACTGAGTCAATTACCTCCACGGATTTGAGCAGGTAGAAGAGACTCTAGAGATGACAAGGCCCTCTCTCAAATATGTGTCATGTAGATGGGTTTGAGTTCAAATCAGTCACAGCATCACTGGCCTTTGGGATGTTATGATGGGAAGGGATATTGACAACCATCTAATTCAGCTCTTTAAGTAACACACAGTGCCTGAAACCCTGCAGTATCTCCAAGTAGTTTTCAATCGGGGGGTGATTTTGATCCTCAGGAGACATTTGGCAATGTTTACAGATATTTTTAGTTGTCACAACTTTGGTGGGGGTGTCAGTGGGTGGTAGAGACCAAGGACGCTGCTGAACACCCTACAATAGCCACCCATCCTCAGCACAGCAAATAATTATCTGGCTCAAAATGTCAGTGGTGTCAATGAAGAAACCTGAGGTATGGGAAGGCAAGATGATAGAAACATAGCTATTGGAGATAATCTGACCACGGCCCATATTGTTATAGACAGGAAAAACTGGCCCAGAATAGTGAAGTCACCTACCATTGATTGCACAGCAAAATTTTGATAGACTCCACTTGACATTATATAAGTGGACTATTTATATAATAATAAATTTAAAAAATTGTTTATAAATGCATTGTATTTGTGGAAAAAATGTGCAAAAATATTGACAGCTATCATCACCAGGCATAGTTACACTTACTCTGCATCTGTAGATGCAACGTATATGAGAGGAAGATAGTGCTCAGATATAACTCATACTTTTTAAAAAACCATTGAAGTCACCAAGATACAGAGAGGAAAATAAACTGACTCCAAAATCTCACAGCTAGAAAGTAAAAGCCTTTGGGGTGATCAGTTCTGGCCCTGGTTATTCCCATGACTGAAGAGGCACGGAAAAGCAGAAAGTTTATGTCCTTCTATTTGAGAACTGTAAGATGTTCGAACATCTTTTGTTGTATTACAGTCATCTGCATTTGACATACTGGCCGCGTCCACCGCTATGAAGGATGCTGCTTGTACTCCTGCAGGCACTTCTGTGGGGTGTATAAATCGCTCTAAAATTTCTGGGAGATAATTAAGCACTGTGTGTGAAGGGCCACCCTTTGATGCAGTGATTTTTACTCATTGGAATCTGTCCTAAGAAAACAATCAGAGCTGTAGATAGATTTATGTACAAAGATATTATGATAATAATAATGGCTGGGATTTATCGAGCTCACGCCATATGCCAGACTCGGTGTTAAGTGCTTTACATGCATCATCTTATTTACTCCTCATAACAGCTCTGTGAGGGGAGTAGTACTCTCATTGCCTTTCATACACAGGCAGATGAGGCTTCCAGAGCCTCGGTAATTTGGCCAAGGTTACTTGGCTACTATGTGATTAAAGATTCAAAACCAGGCAGCCTGATTCACAGGGTTTCTTCATTTTAATGACTATGCAAAATTGACTAGTAGCAGCAATGCACAACTTTATCAGGAAAAAATTGGAAGGAACCTGCATCCTAACATCACTGCCCTTCGTTAGGTGACTTATGACCTGTTTCCCTCTTTTGGTATCTTGGCCTGAAGTAACCTTGACTGTGCCTTCCTTGGGTAAGAAAGATACCAGGTGATGATGTGCTTAGAGGCTTTGCAGAGAGTTCACACTTGGACCTAATGTTATTTAGAGCTTAACTCTGGTGATAGGGCGGAGAACGCAGCAGTGTGGAAACCAGACAGAACTCGGTTTGAATCCTGGTTTGGCACGTCCTAGAAGTTCAGCCTTGGTAAGCCACCTTTCTTTCGCCAAATAGGGAAGCCACATTAATAGGGAAGTCACATCATCCACCTCGTGGTGTTGCTGTGTGGAATCCTTGACTTGCAGAAGCACTTGTGGCATACAGCAGGTGCTCACTAAGTTAGGCTACTGGAACCAGGCAGAGGTGGCACACTCTACTGGTTGGGGCACCGAGGAGCATGGCTTGCTGGAAGAGGGAAGTGGATTCCCAGCTGTGCTGGGGATGAGGAAGTAAGGGGAAGCCACCTGAGAACCCTGCATTCTTGTGGCAAGTTCTATGAGCAGCTTTAGAATAATGTAAACAAGATAATTGGCTGTGGGAATTTGCACAAGCAGGAAAAACAGACTCTGGGAAATCCTGAGGTCTGAAAGAGAGGGCTCTTTCTGCTATGGAAACCTGGGCAGGTCTCTTGGACCTAGTCTGGCTGTGCCTTTGAAGGGGAGAAGCTCAGAGACACTTGTGTAATCAGGGAGCTGCCTCTGACATCTGCCCCAGCCTCAGACCAGAACTGCTGGTCCCCTTCAGATGTTACTGCAGTGACGGGACTCACATTTCCTGGTCAGTTTCAGAATAATTTCTGCTTCAGAGGTGACTCAGCTTGGGAAAGGCCAGAACTGGTGGCCCCTTATCACAAGGGTTTGACTCACAGAGTGTGTGAGCTGGAGGAAGATTTGGAGACAAATCAACCCCGCCAGCTCCTCCATTGGGGACATAAGAGAGGCTCAGAGAGGCAAAGGGACTTTTCTGATGTCCAGCCTGCTCCAAAGTGTCAGTGCAGGAACATCATGCCAGGCACTGCTGGCTCAGTGTCCAGAAGAGCTGTTTTCTCCTAGTGCCTTAATGTTTATTTGTAATCTTGGAGGATCTATTTATTGAATTATATGCTTTCACTGAAGCGTTTAAGGAGCTTATGGACTTTTGTACACTCAGAATGTATACGGTGAACACAAAGTAATATATATATATATATCCTGCCAACAAGGGTTGGCAATTATTGTTATTTTTAAATTGAATTTATTGGGGTGACATTGGTTAATCAAATTATGTAGATTTCAAGTGTATAACTCTATGATGTGTCATCTGTATATTGCATCATATGCGTTTACCACCCAAAGTCAAATCTTCTTCCGTCACCATTTATTTGACCCATTTACCCTCTTCTACTTCCCTCCACCTCCTTCTCTCTAAACTGCCCTACTGTTGACTGTGTCTGAGTTTTGTTTGTTCATTTGTTGCTTTCAGTTTTATATCCCACATATGAGTGAAATCATATGGTTCTTGATTTTTTCTGTCTCACTTATTTTGCTTAGCATGATATTCTCAAGATCCATCCATGTTGTTGCAAATGGCAGTATTTCATCTTTCCTTATGGCTGAGCAGTATTTCACTGTATATATGTACCACCTCTTCTTTATCCAATCATGTATCAAAGGGCACTTCGATTGTTTCCATGTGGGCTGGCAATTCTAAACCAAAAATTTCTTTTGAATCCATTTGCTTTTCTCTAGATCAGACCACTTTTCTGGACCTTGATATGTATCTAACTGGTTGGGTTCAAGTTGATGTCTTCAAGGTGTCCTATCTTCACTGACCACTTCTCTCCTTGAACTTTTCATTTAACCCTGCCACCAGAAGCATTTTCAAGGAAATCTTTCCACGTTTCCATTGCTTACTGGGCAAACTCAAACATCTTTGGAGAACACATTCATGGCCCAACCTTCCTTGCCAGGTTTCTCTGCCTAACAGTTCTGCCCAGCCATGCATGACATACTCCTGCCACACTGGACAATTCACAGTAGCTGCTTCATGTCTCCATGCCCTTTTTCCACAGTGTTCATCTGCCTGGAAGGCCCATGTTTTGTGCCCCAGTCCAGAAAACGTTGGCTCATCCTTTAAGCATAGCTCAAACGACATCTTCTTTATGAAGCTCTTTCTCCTACCTTTCCAGGCAAAACCCATCACTCTCTCTGCTCTGTTTCTCCCATGTTCTGCACACACTTGGGTTACAGCTCTCACAATATACTGAGGTGAGTTTGTTATTCTTCTGACTCTCCAAGGAGGCTGTGAGTAAGCATTTCCACAGCATGGAAATGTCTAGCTCATTCTCTCCCAAGTTCTAACATAGGGCTTAACTTAGAATAAGAAATCAGTAGTATTTTCTGAGTTAATGAATTAATTGTTGAATGAACATAAATAAAACTATTTATTATTGCTTGCCATTCATCCTGTTAGGCAAAAGATGTAGATAGATGTTCACCAAAGTTGGAGGGTATATTTGGGATGGTCTGAATTAAATTATAGCCTAGAAAAATTTTCATGGATAGAGAAAATACTAGTGATTTAAAATATAAGCCCCCAATAAAAACCACAAGGGAAGATGCTTTGAAAGGCTGGTGTGGCATAGAGATGGAGCTGCTTCTCATGTGGGTAACTCTACACTGCATGCTCAGGGTGAGTGGAGCACATGTTTATTTAGATAATGAAGATGTGATGATTTCCAAATACAGAACCAGGGAGGCCAACTAGAAGGCAATAGAATGTTTAAGCGAGTCTGATGAATGACAAAGTGTTGGTTGTAACATAATGTGCTCTAGGCAGTCACTGTGGGAGAGCTTGTCCTTTACCAAGGACACCTTCTTGAATGAGATAAGGCTTGAGATAGAGACCCCATTCACCACCAGCAGCAAACATGGACCAAATATTTAATACCTCATGGCTTTAGATATAATCTGATTTACGTGTGGTGGATCTGATCACTTGCACTTTGAACTTTTATATTTAAGACAGTAACTTTTAGGGGGATTTGCAGGTCTTGAGTCAGACTATGTTCAGAAAAGAAATGAAAGCTGGAAAGTTTCAACCAGAATTTTCTTAGAGCTTAACTGTGACCCTTAGGTGATTTAATTGATAATGAAGTTTTTCAAGTTCTTATCCTTGTCATCCACTAATGTTTTATATTTGCCCATAAGAGATGTGGAAATGGGGTTACAAGACATAGATGAGAAATGACTCCATTGCATTTTTAAAAATTATGATATTGAAAATATTCTCATTTCTAGGACTAGACCCAATCCAAATTTCTGGAGCCCCAAATAGCCAATGGATAACATATAGATGGGTTCAAGTATGTGTGAGAAAAGATTTGTATTTTATGGTGGTGGTGAGTGGCAGTGGGGAATATGGAAAAATAAGAAAGAAGGAAACCTAACAGAATCTCTAAGAAAGATACTTGTATTCCATTTGGCCAACTTTCATCTCAGAAAGAGCTCTAGATGGAAAATAAAGGGAGAGAATGTATTATATTATGAAACTAATGGTCCAATCTTTAATGAATTGAATGATAGCATTATAAATAATATATAACACAAAGCCAAAAATGCTTGTTCTGTGGACCTGTTTATTCAGCTGCTAAGACATATATCCTGGGCCACTTTCTCTTTTTTCCATTAAAAAATCTATTTCATTGAAAAAAATATAACATCCTTCTGACATAAATTCTGATGTAATTTTTCAGAAATATGAAACTCGATGAAGATAGAGAACTTCTCTACAAAGGTCTTACAAACCAGTTGGTTAATATTTATCTCAAAAAAATAAAAAGGTGTAAAGTGAGACTGTGTGTGATTGGGGTGCAGTGAAATCAGGAGGTATGGATTCTAGTTCCCTGTCTTTCACTAATAGTTACCTTGGGTAAGTTAATACTAAACCTCCCTGACCTAGACTTACCCCATTCGAAAACCATGCTATTTTGACTAGAGGATCACGGAATTCCTTTCTTGATCTCTGGTGAAAACATATAGTAGCCCCTGAGGCCTGTAAAGGTCTTCACAGTTCATTTTTTATTACCTCTTGCCCCAAATGAGCACCGAATGCCCATTGTGCTGTGTAGAACTTTTTCTGGTGATTGCCAAGGAAAGAGATTCTACAACTTGCCTTCCTAACAGCCCACCGTTTAGCAACCCCTCCCATCTACTGGAGTTCTTCTTTTTACATCGAATGTTGTAGAATGCTTTAAAGAACACACACACACACACACACACACACACACACACACACACACACACACTTGACTGCAGAGAACTATTCAGATGCAACAGGTGCAATGAGTTATAGATCTTACAAAGAACACAAAGAAACACCCAGTCAGCAGGAACAGCAGTTGCCAAGAATTTAATTCATCAGTACAAATCCAAATTTACAAAGAACTAATCCCACATAATGGATACGGAACAAAAAAAGAAAGGATTAATAGGGGAAAAGGGAGTTTCTGAAAATTCACCTCTCAAGTCCACTAAACTCCTAATTTGGCCTGCTTCATTTTCCTTCTTTTCCCAGGAGACCTGAATTTATTTTCCTTAAGAAAAAAGAAAGTTGACTGTGGTGAATAGTTGCAACCTAAGAACATGGATGTGCTCATCTGCTCTGAAGTTGGTTTGAATGTCTCTGGGTGTGGAATGACGTTTGTGTTGGGAATGTGGGAAGACTGCAGTTGAAAAGAATGAATCCCTTCCTCATGACTTGCATGGCCCTTGCAGAGTCAGGGCAAAATATCTGTTTCTTAAGTAAAAAAAAAACAAAAAACTTCTTTCTCTAAACCATGGGAAGAATATTCTCCTGATGACAATCCAAAATGAAATGCTCAGTTGGCCACCCAGCAATATTCTCTTCAAGACTCACTATCAGCTCTTTCCTGGGTAACAATTCTTGCCCAGGTTGGAAATTATCTCTGTCCTGTTGGTTTTAGAGTATAAGTACCCCCCGCCTTACAAGCTGTACTCTAGGGATGACCTAGTTTAAGAGGAATGGAAGGAGAATGACTTCTCGGCAAATGCCCCTGCCTTGGCCTTGGAGACTTGGGTCTTTCTTTGCTTTCCCAATATTCTTTTCTGTTCAGTTTGCTGGACTTTCTTACTCTCCACTGGTCCCTAAATGCTTCTCTCCTAAAATGTAGTTCCATTCTCTATTCTTGATCTCATTCACATCCAGGACTTTAAACATTATACCTCTGTAGATGACCCCCAAATCCTTGCCTCTCATTTTCATTTTTCTTTCAATCTTCCAGCTCCCTATATGAAACTGGATAATTAAGCATTGCTTTCTAGATGTTTTGTAGCTACATCAAGTGCAACTTGTTCCCAACTGAATGCACCATATTTCTCCTTAAATAAAAACTGCTCCTTTGGCCAGTTACCCAAGGGCAAGGATTCAGGTCTATATTCACTCCTACTGGAAAGTCAGTTTACCTCTTTTTTTCTTGCTTTCTTACTTTCCTGGTTTTCCATCTCTTCTTTGTACTCCCATAAATGCTGAGGGATTTACATTGATTCCTTCTCTCTTTCTTCATTTTGCCATCAGAGTCTTTTTTTCTTTATGAAGAAAAATGTTGAAATATTTTAAATGTGCATTCTATTGCAATTACCTGTTAAAATGCTGATCTCCTCCATAAGAGTGTGGGGTTTCTCAAGGTTAGGTTTATCTTTCTTATACCAAACACCTAGTATAGTATTTAGCGTTGGGTTTCAAAATGGTGCTCAAGAGCAAACTGTAAACACTGGATGCATTTGGTTGGGCCTGTGCAGTATTTTTGTTTGTAAAAGAAATTATTTGTTGACTTTAAGGAAAAGAATCAAGACATTTTATACAAAATCCATTTTTCAAATTTCCTTTGAATAATCAGATTGGCTGATAATGCTGAACCCTCATTCCAAATCAGCAACAATGGATGGGGGGCTGAGGAGTAAGCACTTGCTTTAAACAGAGCACATCTCCTCTAGTGTGCCTCTCTGCCCACTGATCCCCAATACTCAGCCCACTTCCTCAGGTAAGTCACCTACCTCACTTGTAGGCATTTGAGCTTGTGCTTCCTACTGAAGTCCAAAGAAGGTACTCAGAAGATGTTTATTCAATGAACACTATTGCTCTATGTAATCCAGGATCTCTGAGTGATACCATATCTCAGATTTCCCAGCCCCTCATTCCCATTAGATGTTCAAGTCTCTACAGCAGGTTTGGGGATTAACTTCAATTCCTTGACGATTACTGTGATTGCATGCAAACTTTAGTGAGCACCAGTTCCCTGCCTTCACAGGCAGCTCATCTCTTCAGAGGCAGTCAGAGAGCTCTAATAGTTGGAAAGGTCTTCCTTGTATTGAGTTGAAATCAATGCGAGATTACTCTAAGGCACGTATCAAAGTGCTGAGTAGTATGGTGCAGATTTTTTTAAGTGTTCGGAAGAGCAAGAGCTCACATCAGTTTGGAAAGGGGAAAGGATCGTATATGGTTCTTTGAAATTGGAGACACTTAAAATGAGCTTTGAAGGAAGGTTAGGATTTTGCCAGAGGGGGATATGAGGAAGACTATTCTCAAGGAAGAAAACAGCAAGAACATACACATCAGCATGGTAAATTTGGGGTGCTCTGCTAACAGTTTGGGTGTCCAGGTTGGTTGATGTAGGGCATATGAACAGGATATAAAAGATGGAAGAGAGCCTATGGGGGGAAGCGTTTGAGAGTTCTAAGGAAAGGTTCAACCACACCAGGCCTTTCTCCCAACTCCTACCTACTGCTCATTTCCATTTCCAGCACTTCTCCCAACTCTCCTCTCCATTGCTCCAGTTTCCAGTTTCACTTGCTTCCCATCTGAGGTACCAGTGCAGCTTCCTTGGCTCATCCCCCATTGTGCAGTTTCTTGTTCTCTTATAATACATCTTGCCCATCAAGGCCAGGACAGTCTTCCTAAAATAACATTCTGATGAGCTATTAGATAATTCTCTTGTCAAAGGCACCTGCCTTTTTGCTTTGCTTAATTTTAAACCTTTCCCCTACTTTCAGTGATGTAAACCCATGCTATCTGCATAAGCTTATTTTCCCCTGGTCTCCCCATATTTCTCACTAGGGCTAAAATGGACACGTACACACATGCGGTGAAACTCAGGCATTCCGATCAGATGACCTGGGTGTAAAATTTGCTTTCATCTCTTACCAGTTGAATGGCCTTATCTAAGTTCCTTAACTGAGTCTTACTTTTCAAATATTTTAAAAAAAAGGGGTCATACAGCCAATCTGATGAGATTTTTGAGAAGACTGAGGTTAAGTGGCTTCTGTGTTTTGAAGTTGTTTCTTACCTCCCCAACAACTGAGCATTCCTCCTCTCGACCTGTGCCTTGTGCAGAACTTCCATACATCTCTTAACAGACTGTGTTCCAGCTATTGGATAACAGTACCTAACCTCTCTGAACACTAATTTTCATGTATTTTTTCCCATATAATCTCATCCATCTACCCCTGTGATTTAGGGACGATTCTCATCCCATTTATAACTCTTTGAGGGTAAAGAATTTGTCAGATTATTTTTGTATCTCTTCTGCAAAGCTCTTGCTTGGCAGATGATAGATGCTTGTGGTAGGCAGAATTCTGAGATGGTCCCCAAGAATCCCACCCCCTGATGTCCATGCCCTATACACTCTCTTCCCCTTGTGTGTGGGTGGGAACTGTTAATATGTTGGATGTCACCTATCTGTTACTAAGATGGATGTCACACCCATGGTTAGATTACATTATATGGTAAAGGTGAAGGGATTTTAATGGTCTCATGACTTCCTAGCCTGCAGGGTAGATTTGTGAGACATCTATCTGCAATTGATTGTTGAAATAATGGCAGGGCCAAGCTTCACAAGAGAAAGAGTGACAAGGTAGAAGAGGAATACAGACAGATCACTAACTATCACATCTACACTAGTGGAAGAAATGAAAAATTCCTGACAAAAAGAAATAGAGGAGCAGTTTGGGATAATGCATTAACCCAGAAATTAACAAAGTTGCGTTTTAAGTTATAAATTACCCATCACCCAGTGGGCCCTAATTCATAGTAATTATTCATCTTTTCCTCTACTATCATTCCGGGTAATCAAAATATTTTTTTGAAGAATGTCATATTTTGCAAAGCATTTCTTATTTATGTGATCCTATTACAAATAAATGAGGTGGGTGTTATTATTATTCCCATTTTATAAATGTGTAAACCAAGATACGGAGACATGAAATAGCTTGCAAAAACTCAGCCACCTAGTCCATGATTAAATCAGAATTCACATCCAAGTCTCTGGCTCCTAATGCCCCATCTTTCTAATATTCACAAAGATAAGCATGAAGTGTGAATGTCTATACAATATGATTCAACTATCTTCCGAATGCTGGCTGTCTCAGAGGCTGAGGGAGGTCTGCGGAGGAGCAGAGACAGGGGAGAAGGAGACAGCTCTGATGAAGAGGGTCAGAGAGAAAGGCAACACAGTCCTTCAGGGCACAACCATGGGGAACCTTTGAGTTCATTAAAAGCCGTTGAAATCGGAAATCTAAACACCTAGCGTGAAAGGAAAAGATATACATGCAAATGATAGAAGACACTTCTCAGCTGCAGAGGAATTTAAGAATTTCCTTTCTCAAAATGATCAAGTAGGATTGCAGTTGCCTAGAAAAAAATATTGCACACAGCAGTGGAGGTGGGATGAGGAGATTAAATGACCCAAGTCTGCTAAAGGGACATTAGAGAAGGATATTCTAGGTCTCTCCAGATTCTTTAACTGTCAAGTCAATGAACTTCTCTCCAGGAAGTTGGAGATGCTATTCTTGCATCTGGTGGCTTCAGTGTCCTTTAAAAGACATGACAGAAATAACATTTACTCAACTCTTATTGTAGAAAATTGAGTAAAAGCTTTTCCATCTCCAAATCAAGTATCAGTTATCAGCAAATGGCCTTTTTTGCTGTTGACAATTCTGTGTTTCACCCGAGGCTTTTGCTTTTCTTGTTAGGGACACATAAGAATAGTAATAGTAGTGACAATGATGATAATAATGATGGACATTGAGTTGTCTCTAAGTGCCAAGCACTGTGCTACATGGTTTACAGATTTGATTCCATTTAATCAATACAATAATCTGAGAGAGTTTTTTTCTCCATTTTGCAAATGAGGAAACTGAGGACTGGGGAGATTATTGGAGGACACATAGCTAGAGAGAATAGAGCCAACTCTGGGGTAAAGACGTGAGTCCACAGCCCTCTGACTCGTAACCACTGAGATATATAACCACTGAGCTATATGACCACTGAGCTATATGCTGAAATGCTGCTCCACACAGGTGAGTATAAAAACAAACACATCTGGTCTAGTTGCCTTACTTAGCACCTTTTTTCTTTCTTTTTTTAATGAGCTGACGGCAACAAGGGGTAAATAAATCACTATTAGGGCTTTAAAAGAACATGTGATGTAGAGTCTGACATCTCATCTCTGCCTTACTAGCTGTGGGAACTTGATCAGTTTAATTCAACTAATGGTTATTGAGCACATACTGTGTACCAGATGCTGTGCTAGGTGCCCGCTTCCATGAAGCTTAGAGGGGAAGACAGGCGTCAAGTAATTAGACCTGAGTGGGTGTTAAAGATAGGATATACTGGAAACATTGAGCAAGGAGTCCTACCCTAGCCACTTAATGGTTTGACCAACCTTTGTATACCTATCTAAAAAATGGAGATACAATAATATCTGGTTTTCCATTTTGTAAAGAAGCAAACATAGTATTGTATATGACTGCATCATGTAAACTGTAAAAATGTAAATATTAATTGTCCTATTACCTGGAATTGTTATGGTGAGATTGATCAGATGCCCTGTGAGTTAATAATCTTCCCTTAGATGTTATTTCCCTGTAGGTATCATACCCCCAACTTGTAGTTTTAAGAAATAAGTTCTTAGAAAGTATAATAAATTCAATGCAGCACATTTGCTAGAATGTAGACATTAGCTAGTTTATGGACTTTAGAACTAGTGTGTGCATTAAAAACATGAGTAATTGCCCTGGCCGGTTTGGCTCAGTGGTTAGAGCATCAGCCTGAGGACCGAAGGGTTGCAGGTTTAATTCCTGGTCAAAGGCACGTACCTGGGTTGCAGGTCCGATCTCTGGCCTGGTCAGGGTAGTGCAGGAGGCAACCAATTGATGTGTCTCTCACATTGATGTCTCTCTCTCTCTCTCTCTTTCCCCTTCCTCCCTTCCACCCTATCTAGAAAAAGAAAAATCGGTGGAAAAATATCCGTGGGTGAAGATTAACAAAAATAAATAATAATAATAACAATAAATAAAATAAAAACACAAGCAACAGAAATATATTAGCATGTAGTACCTTGAATTCACATAAATGCTGAATAATTGGTTGGGTAGGAAGGATGTGATTTATGGATTTGTAACCTAGACTTACAGTTAACTGGAAGATTATGAAAAAAGATAGTTGTGACTCTGAATTGATAAATTTGGTGGGAGATTTTACCTCCCCACTTTCTGTTTTCTTCTAGTTCTTCTAAGTGTCTGCCTCAAGAAAAGGAAATAGCTCCATTTACCCAAACACATATGCATTTCCCATAAACTCTGCAGTCATGATCTTGAAGTGAAATCTCAAAACTGAATTTCTAAGAGGATCAGTTGGAAACTGATGCTTGATGTACGGAAGAAAAAGCTTTTACTCAATTATCTACAATAACAGCAGGGGAAATGTTGAAAATTACTGACACAGTAAATGGATTTTTGCATAAATGTTCTCTGTTTTCAAGTTTAGCTTAGTGTGAAAGACCTTTATTATGAAAGGGTCCCTCCATTTCATCTTTTGTTTTTCAAAGAATAGAAGATTTATTTTTTTCTTGGGGCAAAGGACAAATCACCATGATAGATTGTTTAGTCTTAAACAACATTGTTTAAGACTAGGATTTGATTTTCCTCAGTTCCCAAGATTTGATTTTCCACAGTTAGGTGGACAGTGTTGGTGGATCAGACAAAGGATGGTGTGATCTTAAATGTGGTGGATATCTCTTCTATTTCTTTTCCTTTCTTAAAACTGCTTTATTGAGATAAAATTTACATGCCACAACATTCAACTGTTGAAAGTGCAATTCACTGGCTTTTAGTATATTCGCAGAGTGGTGCAGCCATTGCATTCGTCTAAATTTAGGATATTTTCATCACCTCAGAAAGAAACCCTGTACCCATTAGCTGTCAGTCCCATTTCCTCCAATTCTGCAAGCGCCTTTCAACCACGAAACTACTTCCATCTCTATGAATTTGTCTATAGTGGACAATACATATACATTTCTTCATACGATATATGTGTCTCTGTGATTGTTTCCTTTTAGTTAACACAATGTTTTTGAGGTTCATTTGTGTTGTAACATATATCAATACTCGATTCCTCTTGATAGCTGAATAATATTTTATTGTATAGATATGCCACATAAAAAATTGTATTTATTGATTTTAGAGAGAGAGAGGAAGGGAGAGGGAGAAGGAAACATGGATTTGTTATTCCACTTATTTATGCATTCATTGGTTGCTTCTTGCATGTGCCCCAATGGGGGATGGTACCCACAACTTTGGCATATCAGGACAACACTCTACCCAAATAAGCTACCTGGCCAGGGCCTATATATGTTGCATTTTGTTTAGCCCATGTCCTACACTTGACTCTGTTGGTGATTCCTTGGAAATCCTTGTCTTGATTTCTGTAATACCACTTCTGATTTTCCTCTTATTTCTCTGGCCATCCCACCTCAGACTCCTCCAGGGGATTCTCCCCTTCCAATCATTTGTGTTGATGCTCCTTAGACAGTACCACCCTTTAGACTCAGCGATAGGAGCCCTGCCCTGAACAACATCCTTGAAAAGCCCAAACACATCACACCCTCCCCCTACATTTATTGAACAACACAAGGGAATCTCTACCATTTGGGATCCAGTGCTCAGTGCAGGCATAGTGTGTCTCATAACCTTAAACAATCACTCTCCTGACTAACCCTGTTCAAGCCCCAGGGAAATTCTTCTCTACGTCCTTTGTCCATGACTTCTAAACAAAAGATCTGTAAGTCCAAGTCCCATGACAGTGTGTGGGTTATGCTGCTGTGGGAGCCAACAATGGGCACTGCTTTGGAGTACGGGGAGGATTTGAGTGGCAAAAGTGCTCAGATAAGAGAAAAGAGAAATTAATTAATGTGTCAAATCTTTCCTCTCAGGTAACATGAATGCAATATGTTCTTATATAATGAAGTATCTTTTCTCCAAAGTGCCAACTGTCTATTTTCTTCACTGTGATTGAGAGTTCTAGAAGTATTTAGGAATCAATGTGGAATTTACAATAGCGTCACATAGAGGCAGGGAAACATTTTGTAATATTAAACAACTCACATTGCCCTTAAATGTGTATATATGCAGGTTTAGATGTAATAAGTGTGAAGTATGATACTGAGTTTTTTTTATATTGCTCTATAGATCTAGATACTACTCTAAGAGATAATAAAGTTAAAATATTTTGTAATGTTTTTATATATTCTGTATATAATAACATTTAAATGTGGTACGTAAAATTAACGATTCACTTCTGAATTGAAGTATTTAACAAAATTTTTTTTACATTTCCAGTTGCTACTGCCTCAGTTTCCTATTTTGGCACTACTGTGAAAAGAACATGAACTATGTGAGAATCTTGATTATAACATAATTAGTGATTTGTTAAAATCAGGGCAAGAACATAAATTTCACGGGATAAATTTATAATAACTCATGCAGCACACGATGACTCTTTTATGCTCTATTTGCACATTGCTGGCCGACCAACAGAACATGCAGACATTCAAAATAAAATGGAACTAATTCGTCTTATTAATTTCTTTTGCCAAATGTCATTTAAAACCATCATTTTGCACATTTACAATTGTATTATTACAAAGATATAATTGTAATGGTAGGAGGACTCAATGTTTTATTTAGCCTATTAGTTAGATGTTCACTTTCAAATATTTAACCATATGCACGTGGACTTCCGCTGGTCCTCTTCCCCAGGACGCCACAGACATAGACGGTTCTCAGGAATCCTTATTAGGACTCCTCTCTTTTCACTTCCTATCCTTTCTCTGGGTGATATCCACTTCTATGTCTCCATATCACCTATTTCCTGTGGAACCCAAATTTATCTTGCCCAGATTTCCTCTTGAGCTCCAGACTTGTAGGTCTTAATGTCTAACTTGGATGCTCCACCTCGGACACAAAATGGCACTCACTAAATTCCACTCTAATTGCGCTCCTCCTCAGACCGACTCCCCCTGAAACCTGGGCATCACGTCCATCTCCTCATCCTTCTTCCTCCCCTCCTCCTCCAGGAGCGTGTTGGTCCTTATCTGCTGCCGATCATACCCACTTGACGTCTCTTTGCCATCCGCTCTTCTCCATACCCATTGCCACAAACTTTATTAAGTCATTCCTCATTTTATGTTTATTTTTCTCTTAGTCTTCCTGACTCTAGACTTGGTCCTTCCAGCAAAAGCCTGGTCAGTTTACTCACCTGCTTAAAATTTTCCAGCGTCGCATCGGAACACTGAGGAAAAGGCTCCAAGTCCTTAATATGGTGTAAGGGGCACTTTGTGACCCAGCCCTTGCCTCCTTACTCCCCAGCCACAGTTCCCCCATGCTCATCATGCTCCAGTCACTCTGGCCTTTCGTTTTCTGAATGGCACAGTCCCCCTTCTGCCCCTCTGCCTAGAATGTTCTCTCTTGTCCTATTTTCCCCTTTCACCTAGTGTTTGGGTGAATATATCATAGATGGTCCTGTGGGCAAGTCCCACAATTTTTTTTTCCATCACAGTTTTATCCCTGGTGCTTGGCTGTCACAAAATAGACGATCATTATATGTTTGTTAAGTGAATATAGGGCTTGTTCGTTTTTTGTATCCTCAATGCCTAGCAGAATGCATGGGCTAGATTACATGCTGACTAAATGCTGAATAAACTAAATAAATAAGCTGATGCATTCTATAGGAATACTTATGCAGTTGTTTGAAGGGTGGCTCTTCAGGGCTTGAAGTCACTTGTAGGTTAGGTACCTTGTCCCTTTAATTCATGAAGAGCCTAACCAAGGGCTGGCTATGTCCAGGAACTTAGTAAATGGAATAGATGGACATGGGAAAGATAACAGTTTGTCTCCGCAGCATCTGGTCTACATTCCCTTTCCTGCAAGAGATATCAGGGCACTGACTGAGCAAGTGAGTGTTCTGTAAATCTAAGGGAAGAGAGAAAGAGGAGGTGTGTGATTTGGGCATGAAATGAAGGGGTTATATAGATTTGTTAGTTCGGTGTAGACCTTAACATTAAATCAGTGGGTCACCAGCTGAGGATGAAGGCCAGCGACACTGTCCACAGCAAGGATACAGGACCAGGGACATGAAAGGAAAGTGGCCAAAACAGGTACTGGGTGTCACTTGTATGTTATGATGTAGTATGTGTAAGAGCTATACTAAAGCCTGGCTGGTGTGGCTCAGTGGTTGAGCATCGTCCCATGCACCAAGAGGTCGCCAGTTCAATTCCCCGTCAGGACACATGCCCAGGTTGTGGGCCCAATCCCCAGTGGGGGGCATGCAGGAGACAGCCAATCGATGTTCTCTCTCATCAATGTTTCTCTCTCTCTCTCTCTCCCTTCCTCTCTCTCTAATAAATAAAGAAAAAAAAAAGAGCTATACTAAAAAAGAAAAAAATTCAAATGCTTTAGCCCATTCAATTAATCAAATATAACAACAATGAGGTATCACCTCACACCTGTCAGAATGGCCGCCATCAACAAAGCATCAAACAACAAGTGTTGGCGAGGGTGTGGAGAAAAGGGGACTCTAGTACACTGCTGGTGGGAGTACAGACTGGTGCAGCCACTATGGAAAACACTATGGTGTTACCTCAAAAAATTAAAAATTGAATTACCATTTGACCCAGTGATCCCACTCCTAGGAATATACCCGAAGAAGCCTGAAACACCAATCAGAATGAATACATGTACCCCCATGTTCATAGCAGCGCTATTTACAATAGCTAAGATCTGGAAACAGCCCAAATGTCCATCGGTGGACGAATGGATAAAAAAGCTCTGGTACATATACACAATGGAGTACTATGCAGCTTTAAGAAAGAACGATCTCTTATCCTTTGCGTCGACATGGGAGGACCTGGAAACTATTATCCTAAGTGAAACAAGCCAAGCAGAGAAAGACAAACATCATATGATCTCACTTATTTCTGGAGTATAATGAACATAACAGTGTGAGGAGCAGGGTAGTCCCGGAGACGTGGAAGTGGGGTACAGGCTGACATCTGCCAGAAGAGGGGGCGGGGGAGGGGAGCGATGAACACAGAACTTGTACGCATGTACTCATAACCAATGGACATGGACAACAAAACGGGGACGGGACAGGGAGGGAGGGGGAGGGGCGTGTCAATGGGGGAAAAAAGGAGAATCATCTGTAACATAAGTAAATTAATAAAAAAAAAAAAATTATTCTGGCCTTAAGTAATAGAAGAAAACTAATTCTAAGTGGCCCACCCAAAACATTATTTCACATGACAAAAAAACACACACACACAAAAACAACCCAGAGAGAAGGGGCTCCAGGTTGGTCATTCAGCAGCACAATGCTGGCATCAAGAATTCTGGGTCTTTTGATCTCCCACTACTGCCAGCCTATTCTATCTCCTCAAGCTCGATTCTCTGTGGGTTGCAGGGTGGTTGGTGCAGTTGTGGCTCTCACAGTTGGGCAGGACAATGTTCAGAGAGGAAAAGAGACCAGCTTCTCCCATGTGTATTTTTGTGTTTTTTAGGAAACCTTCCCCCAAATCCTCTAGCAGATTTCCTCTCATACCTCATTGGCTTGAATCATATCTACACCACCATCTAAACCAATTACTGTCAAGAGGAATGGGTTCCTGACCCACCCCTGGGGCTGGAGCTAAGAGCATGCATAGGCCACCAACAGTATCTGCATTCTCCAGGCTGCCTCTGCCCCGAACTTCTGACTCGAAAGCTTTGCCCAAGAAAATACGAACTCTTTCCCCCCAATCCCCCAGTGCACAGGAGGAGAAGAACTGAATTTCAAAAGAATGAATGAATTTTTGTATGTGAATTTTGTCTATTCTACTTTGGAAGTATAGTCCGTGAGCCCATCTCTGTGGGTTGGGTCTAAGCTATGGAGCCTGGAGAGTAGTCCAGGGGTGCTGGAGATTAACTGCACAATTCATAAAAGTGATTAAGTTTATTCACCATATTTTCTCCCCCCTCTTGCAAAGAGCAGCCTAGGTGGGGTTTGCCAATCGTATCAATCTGTTCCAGCTCCTAGGCCAGTAGTATTCACAGTTATGTGGCCCTGGAGTCACATTTTCTGTCACCATTAACCAAAGGAGCCACAGGAGCCCAGTATAACAGAATATTCTAATACAGCAATGAAAGTCTTGCAGCCACGCAGGTTAGAAGGACCCATGCTCAGCCTGTTAGCTTTGCCTGAGAGTGTGATTTCCTCCTCCAACAAAACTCCAAGCTTGGTTTTGTATCCAGAGGGCAAGAAACTGGTCAAACCAGTTTATTTTTAATCCTTTGTTTTCTCTCTCCCATTTTTAACTTGGGAAACATTTTTAGACCACCATGCAGAGTTATGTCAAGAAAAGGAAATTCAATCAAGCTGAGTGGTTTCATAGATGCTTAATTCAATTCTAAATATACTTTTTGAGCACTTAGGATGAGTAGAGCACAGGACTAGATATTGTAGGGAATACACAAACTAGCAAACCTGTCATTGCACACACATTGTCTGAGAATTTACTTTTGGCCAAGTACTTGGATGCATTTGGGGATGTAAGATGAATAAGAGAATTCTCTATTTTCAAGGTGTACTTGTGTTTGGAATGACAAGAGACAATACAGACAAGTAAAATGTCCACTGATATAGACTGAATATTTGCACCCCCCACCCCCAATTCACATGTTGAAACCTCATCCGAAATGTGTTGATATTTGGAGGTGGGCCTTTGAGAGGTAATTAGGTCACAAGGGTGAAGCCCTCATGAACGGGATTGGTGCCCTTATCAAAGGGACCCCAGAGAACTCGCTTACTCCTTCTACCACGCGAGGACACAGCGAGAAGATAGCTGTCTGAACCAGGAAGAACACTCCCACAAGACACCAACGCTGCCAGAGCCTTGATGTTGGACTTTCCAGCCTCTGGAACGGAGAGAAATACATTTCTGCTGTTTACAAGCTACCTCATTCATAGTATTTTGTTATAGGAGACTGTTATAGGCAAAGATATCCACTGAATTTTTTTATTTTTCTTTTTTTTTTCTTTACTGATATTTAGAGAGAGAGAGGATGGGAGAGGGAGAGAGAGACAGAAACATCGATGAGAGAGAACATCAACTGGTCACCTCCTGCATGCCCCCCACTGGGGATCAGTCCCACAACCTGGGCATATGCCCTGACCAGGAATTGAACTGGCAACTTCTAGGTGCATGGGTTGATGCTCAACCACTGAGCCACACCGGCCGGGCCCCACTGAATTTTATTATGATGTATCAAGTTAGTATTGGTTTATGTGACATCAAAGAGATGGCCAAACCAAGGATGGAAAGATGGTGAGGAAAGTCATTTCCCAGAAAGTAAGATTTAGGTGAGTACTGAAGGGTAAATAGGGGTTTGCAATGATTGTGAGTCCCAATTTTCAAAAGTAGAAATAAGACATTTACACCAAAAGCTAACAGGCAGACAAAAGGTACAAAGTTCTCTAAGGGGCATCATGGATGCTTCAAGGAGGAAGAATCTTTTGTTCTGGGTGGTGAGCAAAGGGCATTCATGCAGAGTGTGCATTGTCAATGTGACAGGAATAAGACAAACTATATTAAATATCTTTTTTTTTTTTTTTCCTGGTTTCTTCCCCTTACCTTGCCTTCTAATGAGGAAGAATTTTTGCTTGCTGGGTCAATGCTGGTGCTCTTACAGGAATATTCAAAGAAGCCAGGGAGGCTGAAATGATATACAGTAGCTCTCCCTTACCCAAGGTTTCCATTTCTTGGTTTTTAGTTATTCGTGGCCAACAGCAGTCTGAAAGTATTACATGAAAAATTCCAGAAATAAACAATTCATAAGTTTTAAACCGTGCACCATTCTGAGCAGTGTGATGAAATCTCACGACATTCTGCCCCATCTCACCGAGGACATGAACCATCCTTTTGTCCAGGGTATCCGGGATGTCTGTGCTCCCCGCCCATCACTGTCACTTAGTGGCCTTTTCGGTTATCAGATGGACTGTTGCAGTATCACAGTGCTTGTGCTCAAGTCACTCTTCTTTTACTTAATAATGGACCCAAAGCGCAAGAGCGGTGACGCGAGCAATTTGGATGTGCCAGAGAGAAGCCGTGTTTCCTGCGTGAAAAGGTATGTATGTGTAGGGAAAAGCTTAGTATATATAAGGTTTGGTACTATCCACGGTTTCAGGCATCCACTGGGGGTCTTGCAGTGTATCCCCCACAGATAAGGGGGACAACTGTAGAAGAGCGCAGTCAGGCAAGAAGACAAAAGACCTGAATGTGGGTTCAAAGGAAACCTTGGAGGAGGAGCTTAGAGTCGGGGAGGAGGCAGACTGGGTTAGCCTTGACACACGGGGAAGAGGAGAGAAAGGAATGGGAAAAGATAGGTTTTAGGATGTTTTTCTACGTGTTACACGCATGTTCTCCCTTTTGGTGATGTTATGAAAGACAGCTGTCAAGATTTAATTAACGTTACATTCTGGGGTCTGGGCTAATGTTCCTTTGACACAGCCCTGAATCAAGACAGTGCTACATTAAGTGAATTAATGCACTACACCTGTGCATTAACTGAATTTTGGAAGCTGCAGTCTGAAGGTGGAAGAGTTCAAGCAGAATTGGGAAGCGCGAAGTCACACTGAATGATGGAAGACAGGGCTGCTGGGAGGAGAGTGCTAGGACGGAGGTGCAGGCAGTGAAGGGCCCCAAGTCAAGGTTAGGAAGGTGGGATGTGCTTACAGGCACGGCAGAGCCTCTGAGGTTTCTGAACAGGATGGCTCGGCATCGGAGATGTGTTTTAGGACAATTACATTGATAGAATCGGTGGAGAAGGGATAATGGAGTAAGAGATATCAATTAAAGAGCTATTATAAAACCTGATGCCAAAATAATAGATTTAGAAGCTCTTTCATGGAATTGATTTGTTTATTTGAATCAACCAAGGGTTTGATTCTTATCCAGACACAACCTTAACCGGGTCATCAAGATGAAAATGTGCTCACCAACCTCATTACTATGTTTTATTTCGATTATTGAGGAGTGACAGAGGACTTAGTGCTCGGGGTGGATCTGGAGTACAATGCGCTAGAGCAAGTTTTTATTGAGCCCCCACCAGGTGGCTGGCACAAGTGCCTTGAGCACTGGGCTTACCATATAATTAGAGTTACCAGATCAACACACAAGCCAGCCCCCCAGTGCAGAGGGAGACAGAGGGCTGTAACTTAATGAGAGGCAGATGTCAACGGGGAGCAGATGTTTGCAGCTCTTCAGCTATATCAAATTAATCATCTCCTGACTTCAAGGTGCTTGTTGGAGTCCAGGAAATTTCCCTGTAATAAATTGCTCCTGGGATTGATTTTTAAAGTGAGAATGTATATGCCACTGTCTTGAATGCTTTAGAACGATTCTGCCCAGAAGCAGAAGATGTTTTTTAACATGGACAAATTGAGGTGGAGGTAAAAAGACCAAAGCTAACCTTCCAGACCTATTTCTTAAAAAAAACAGGGAGGCTGACTTTTTATTAATAAAATTAGCTCCTGGCATTGCCCAACCAGTCTGCCCACCTTTTCATATATTTAGCAAGTAATTTGTATAACACACTATGTACAGAAGGCACAATGGTGCATGGAAATGCACACTGGCCTTGGGAGCTTGCAACACAGTAATAGTACTCATGCAAATGCACCTACAATTACAAACGTGGGAAGTTCTAGGAAGGAGAGTTATGTGGCTCTTAAAAAGAGTTAAGGCAGGGATTTGACTTAAGTCTCAGAGATCAGAGAAATTTTTTCTGAGCAAGAGACAAGAGCAGAGCTCTTCCTTCTTTCGCTTTCCTTCCCCTTCCCCTTCTCCGTCTTCTCTATCTCCCTCCCTCCCTCTGTACCTCCCAGTCTGCTTTCTTCCCTCTGTTCTTCTTCTCTTTCTTTTCTTTTTTTTGGTAAACCTCACCTGAGGATATTTTTCCATTAATTAATTCTCTAGATAGAGCGGAAGGGAAGTAGGGAGAGAGAGAAGGAGGAAGAGAGAGAGAGAGAGAGAGAGAGAGAGAGAGAGAGAGAGAGAGAGAGAGAGAGAGAGAGAAAGAGAGAGAAACATTGATGTGAGAGAGACACATCAATTGGTTGCCTCCTCCATGATCCCAGCCGGGGCTGGGGATTGAACCTGCAACCCAGGCACGTGCCCTTGCCAGGAATCAAACCTGAGACCCATCAGTCTTTGGACCGACACACTGTAACCGCTGAGCCAAACTGGACAGGGCTATCCTTCTCTTTCTTTTCCTCCCTTCTCTCTTCCTCTTTCCCTCCCTCCTTCTCCTTCCTTTCTTTTCTTCTCTCTCTCTTTGCAACTGTCCCTCCCTCTCTACTTTCCTTCTATTTCTTCCCCAAATAGTATTGAAAGATTGTTAGGGACCCAAGCTCTGCCTAGTTCTGGGAGGGGTAGAGAGGTTGGTGTACGTGCAGAAGCGAACAGGGGACTGTCTCTGTTCACAGTGCCCAGAGACAGCACACAGCTAGTGAAAATTCAGAACGATAGGTGTTATCTTGGAGGCAGGTATAAGGGCTTCTGAGAGTCTGCCAGAGGGGCACCAGTCTCAGGCTGGGGCATTGGGCAGAGATGGGTGTCAGGTGTGAAACTGAGGTAAGTCTTTGGGAATGCTAGGAATTAGGTGAAAAGCAGAGTGGCAGTGCTGAGGTGGAGAAACCCTGGTTTGCAGGCAGAGGGAAGCTCCTATGTTTAAAAGCAAGAAAGGAAATGTGATAAGATTGGTATATTTGGGGGAAGACAAGAAATTCAGTATGACTGGGGTAAAAGACATGAGTTGGGAGGAGAGGATATGGTTGGAAAGATGAGTGGGAGCCAGATCTAAGAGGACAGCATAGTATTTTGTGTTGCATCCCGTGGGGAGCTGTTGACGTCTTCAAGAAGAGAATCACAGAATTCACTCTCCCATTTAGGAAGATCTTTTCAGATGGCAGTGTGGTCCTGCCCACTCCCAGCAAATAGGAAATCATGTGTCCTCACATTTGACTTTTCCAAAACATTTTTTCAGGCTGTGAGGTCCCAGGAGCATCTGGCGAGTCCTTTGTTGCCCTCAAATACAGGAACAACATGAAAAGAAAAGAAAAAAAAAGATTCTGGTTACAGTAGCCCCTTCCTGTTTCCGAAGCTCTCCCTTCTCTAAGACCCCCTAGCGGAAATGAGTAAACACCATTGGAGCATCTTCTGAATTGCTGGGACTTTTTCATTACTGTAATGATGATCAGGTAAACCATTTCCCTTCGTCTTACGTGGGTGCTGCCTTTCAAGGTATAAACATAAAATAAAATAAGCCTGCAAAGCATGAAAGGTCAGAAAAAATCCATTATTCTAAACCAGGGTTTCTCCACCTCAGCACTGTTGACATTGGGGCTGAGCAATTCTTTGTTGTGCCTTGCGTTATGGGATGTGTAGCCGCATCCCTGGCATTTACACATTGGCTGTCAGGAGAATCCCTTCCGAGTTGGGATCATCAAAAATGTCTCCAGACACTGCCAAATGTCCCCTGGGGGGCAAAACTGCCCTCTGCTGAGAATCATGCCTCTAAACTGTGTGGTTGGAGGTTTGGTAGATAATAGAAATTGAGATGAGATTTCGCCAAGGTGTGCTTGGCAAATTCTTCCTGTGTTTAGAGTCACATCGGGAGGGACTGGTGGCATCTGAAGTGAAATGCATTCCAGTGTTACCTTCAGAAGCACTGTCTCTCCCTCCTCTCAGGCCCCTGCTAATTATTAGACCACTTCTCTCTTTCATCACCAAATGCCTCTAATGTATTATCATGGCACGGATCCTACTTTCTCTCCAATTACATGATCAGATGGACCTTTTTCAATTTGGCTTTCAGAGCTGGTTACTCCTAGGAGACAGCTTTGCTAAAAGCATTTAATGATCCTGGAGGTAGCCAAGCCATAGAGGTGCATATCTGTGGGGTTGAGCAGGCTGGGGACGCTGTCTGGTGTTCTGTCCACCTTCCAGGCCTGCCTCGTCTTCCATTTCTCTGTCCTCCCAGAGTGGGGCCTGCCTGCTGGCTTTATTTAGGTTTTGCATTTCAGATTGCTGTTTGATAGGATGCCAGCAGCGACATTTCAGACGTTCCCAGGCAATGCACGGGGCTGCTTTTCCCCAGCTAGGTCTAGTGTGCTGCAGTTCCAGCCTCCCATATTAAAATTATGATGTTTTGGAATCGTCACTAGGCTGATGACTTTCCGCCCCTTAAGAACAAGGCGTCTGTCTTATTTCTCTTTGTTTTCCCAGTGCTTATATCTCCTCTCACACCTTAAGGATGCTAAGAGGCACCCTCCTGGGTGCTTAAAATGGATATCTTCCAGAATACACAAGAGCCTTGGACTTGACACATTTGGCGGCAATGTGGGTGTCTCAGCACTTGGAGCCTATATTATGGATGTGAACACATATTTTACCTGGAACCTTCAGCTGAAAGACTGTATGCTATTTTTAACAGTGTCCTTTTTTTCCTTCTTTCCCAACATGGTTCTTTAACAAGGTCATGTCATTATCAGTTATTTAATATTTCTAAAATTAGAAACAGTCTCACTGCTGTGGCAGCTGAAGCTTCAGGCCAGACTCCGAGCCTCCAACACCGGGACTATTGATACAGCCTCATGGAGAGTTTTCCTGCTCCTTCTTTTTCTACTGTACAGTTGGTTCCAAATTCGGCCGGGCTAAACTTTTTACTCTCTCTCAGTCAGGATTTTCACCTATTTAAGGAATCGCAGTGGCCACCTGTAAGCCAGACGGCTGGGATGTAGCTGCCTGGTGGGTAGCCAGCATTCCCAGTTGACTCAGTGGTCTCCAACTAGCTCAGGAGGGCTCTCTGCCCAGTCCAGAGAAAAGGCAAAATAGGAAAGGGATCTGATAATGATTTCTTCCAAAGTGCTGTCCCTGCTTCTTCCTAATGAAGCAACCGTGAGTTCTGGGGATCACTAAGAGGAGGTGACGTGACAAGTCAATAGAAGAAGGAGAAGGGAAAATGCACCCTGTTGTTGAACAAAAACCTGCCCATCACCAGCAGTGTGTCAGCTGCTGTGCTAAGGGATAGAGAGCCTTATTCATGACATGCAGCCCTCACCAACTTCTAGTCCACTTGCAAAGGAGAGACTGGGAGCAAAAGCTGGAGTATGATTGGAGCCTATCTGAGAGTTTCCTATTCACACTTCCTGGAATGGAAAGAATTTTGGCTATCTCCTATAATCTCTATGTTGCATGAGTATTATTAGTATCCTCCTTCTACAGAGGAGAAAACCAAGGCTCAGACAGGTTAAGTATCTTGTCCAAGGTTTCTTCACTGATAGGGGATGCAGCCAGCGCTGGAACCCAAGTCTTCTGACTCCAGGTCTAGGGAAAGGTCTACAGTCCCACCTGTGCTCAGCCTCTCTCCTCCACCCAACAAGTCCCTAGTGATGTCACTTTATAGATTTCCTGGCAGTGTCGTTTGGTCCTTGTGCCATGTCTAAAGGCAACATTTACTCCTCTTTTGACAGGGCTACATGTTGGCAGAAGGATCACCCATTAGGCATACTGGAAGTCCACAGCATATCTTCAAGGGCAGCCTGAAAGCAAGGACCTCAGAATGGTTATTGATCAATCAGCCTATTTCCATTTCCCATTGTGGAGCACCATTCTCAATACACCTACAACTTGGATGACTTATCTTACCTTAGTTATATATAGAAAACAAGTGTCCACCATCAACTGGGATGCAAATGTGAGTTTGGTTCATGTAATTAGCATCATGCCTAGAGCAGAGTACATACTCAGTAACTATTGGTTTTATGTAGAATAAATAAATAGATGACTTACTGCCAAGATATCCACTCAAAGTGGAAAACCTTAGTGGCTCAACTCAACTGGGCATTTTGATCACATTATGCCAAAAAACAGCCTCACTGATTTCTTTCCCAGTGAAACTCGCCCAGTGTGGAGTGTGTATTTGGGACAATTAGAGATTATGTGGGATTTTAGATTTAGTGCATGTACCAATTAATGCACATGACCTCTAATTACTATGTGGGATAATGAGAAAAAAATCCAAGGGATTCAGACTCAGAAGATTTGGGTTAAAGTCTTTGTTCTGCCTCCTACTAGTTGTGAGACCTTGGATCAATCATTTAATCTCTCCAAGCCTCAGTTTCCTCCTCTGTAAGAGGAGATAATGTCGACAGAGAACTCAGATGTTGGTTGGTGGGTATGAGCTGACAATGAGTATGGAATTTCGATGTTTGCCTTCAGCTGGGATGCAAGATGCAAGTGTGACTTGTGATTCCTATAATTAGTCACCAGTGTCTTTATCCATGTTGAGTGAGTGGAATGAATGACCAACTTTGTAATTATGGTGTTCATTATCATGAATATTAATTAATTAGAAATGGTGTGAGTCTTTGCTTAGGTATGTCACCTATCAAAGCTGGAGGAAAACCTCCCTGAATGTTGTTGGAAGGCCATAGAAAAGGCGATTCCACTCATCCTCTGGGGCCCTAGTGACTATGTTGGGTCATCAGTGGCCAATAGCATCTGAGTGAAGAGCTCTGATGTTTTCCCCACAATGTGTTTTGATCAGAGGATATGGGATCACTGACTTCATTGAAGCCAAACCAGAACTGTGTGCTTGAGTCACAGTTTGCCTATGTGTGTAGATTCTTTTCTACAGCTGACTCCAAATAGGAGATGAAATGGATACTTCTGATACTAGCAGAATCCTATTTGCTGAAGGACAGCCAGAATGAGAGGAGGAGCTCTCATCCTCCTGGGGTTCTAGCACCCTTCTCTCCCAGCAGACATATGGGTTAAGAACTCTGCCCCAAAGACTATTACAGGGCAAGGTTAGCGAATGGAGACTGGCTTTTACTAATCACCCTCCCACCGCCATTTATCATCTTTAGGAAATTGGGCATTGGAATGGAATAAGAACATAAGCAAACATATTTCAAGCTGTAAGCCCCCTCCTTATTTTTATTTAAAAAGTTAGCACCTCAAATTTTCTTTTCCATAGAAGCTTTGTCTTGGCTCCCATTGCAGTAATTTGTATCCCTGCTAGCTCTGCTCCACTTGATCAAACTAACCTGGATAATACGTGAGCTATTAAGAGAACACACTATTTCCTTGGGGAGTCATTTATTCCCACAATTACTGATAATAGAAAGTCCTTTTCTGGGCTTGATGCTAATGACTTATCCAGACTGGGTGCATTTTCTCCAGTTGTTGGTTATTCTCAAGCTCTCACTTGCAGCTTTGTGGAACACGGATAAGTAGTTGGCATGGACCCACTTTGCACTCTGTTTCGATTATTGTCAGCAATGTGGATACGGCAATAGAAGTGAATGGGTGTTGGATAATCAGTTTCACTGGTGATTAGACAAAGAAACATGAAGTGCTTCTGTGTTCCTTCTTGTCTGGAATTTAGAATACATTTGTAAACAAATGATGAGAAGGTGTCACCAGATTTTACTCCTTCACAATTGAAGTCTATGTTTGAAAAGGGAGATTTCTCATAGGCTCAGGAAGAAATATTTTTAAATTCCTTAAATGTTTAAAATTGAGTTAATATCATCCCTCATACACTGGTTGTCCCTCAATGGAGCCATTTTGGTTCTCTCATTCCAGTTTAAAATTTCAGAGTCTTCTATATGTCCTTCTTCATTCCACATATATGGTATTTAATTCTTCCCTATCTGTTCTTAGTTATTAGTTATTTTTGCCTTCTAATCTCCACAAACCAAGGTGAAGTCATTATTATCTTGCATTGAATTGACTGAAAGAACCTTATAATTGATCACCATAGCCCCAAACTTTCTTGACTCCAATCAGTGCTATACCCAATTTTGAGATCAGAGTTCTGAAAGCAACGCTCTGCTCAAATTATTCCCTGCTCAAAATCATCACTGACTTCCCATTTCTAGTAAATAAAGACCAGACTTGTCCGTATGAAATTTAAAGTCATCAATAATCTGCCTCAACATATTCATACCTTTCCAAGACTTTCCGCCTCCATTCCTCCAACATTCAACCACATTGATTCAGTCATTCTCTAAAATAATGTCAAAAAATAAATTCAACTGACTACTTTTGAAAATATCATTGGCTTTATTAAGTGATTCATGAATTGGGCAGCATCCCATCTAGCAAGTAGAAGGGCACTGGAGGGGTGGTACAAAATGCAAAGTTTTTATAGGAAAAACCAGTAAGACAAGCAAGCTATTAGCAAAAGAAAAGACAGGGTTATTTTTAGACCAAGACTTTTTTGGGGAAGGGGAGGAGTGGAAAGTGTTTTCATCATGTAGATTGCCTCTTCTTTCAGTGCAGGTGGTGTGAGGGATGGAGAAGGCCCGTGTGACAGACTAACCTACTGGTGCTTGACCAGAAAATTCCAGACTGGTTGATTAAGATTCCATTTCTGGGAGAGGTTGAAACTGCAATTAGATGAGGTATTGGATCTAGGTTTGGTATCATGGGCTTTTAGCATGAGTGACGCCATCTTGGGCCTATGGTTTCCTCTTGAGTGATAGCTTTGTACATTTAGCCTCTACATCTATGCTCATGCTGTTTTCTCTTCCTGAGACTCCATACCTTTACAACTTTATGTGTACTTGTAAATGCCTCCTCTTTAATTAATTCTTTAATAATCAATGCAGAGTGATGTATTATAGTCACATGTACATCAATTTTGTCTGTCCATTAGACAATTAGATCATAAAAGACAGAGCTATGTCTTATATAGCTTTACTTTCTACCATGCTTAATATAATACCTTGTATAAAATACACTGTCAATAAGTATATTTACTGAGTGAATGAATGTGTAAATATGATAGAATTAATATATTGTTTAGATTTTTTGGGTTACATCATACCTGGGAATATAATGAATGGAAACTTTTGGAAAATGAACTGGTGCTTTCAGAGTATGATAGAACTGAGAATTTTAAATCTTTAGTCTCATCAAGGCCAGAACTCCTTACTGTTCTTTTGCTTAATCCTTTCTCATTTCATTTCCTCAGACCCTTACTCCTTCACTGTCTCATAAATATAGAACGTTATATAGAAAAAAAATTTAAAGCTGTGAGCGTTAGAAGATATATGACAATTAAATCTCTTCTCTCTCATTCTGCCAAACTTTCCCCACCATTCAAACATATAAATAATGACAATGCTTTGTGGATCAGATCATGGACAAAACCATGCAGTGGGTCACTTTAGCCAAAGCCATCATTGGAAATAGCAGCCTCCTGGAGACTGTCCTTTTAAATTGACATTCTCATATTTTGGAAAACTGGCCTCCTCCTGATGTTTTGGAAGAGTGCAGGATCCTACAGTGTAGTTCCAATAGTCATTGGGATATGTATGAACATCTATACACGTGTGTATTGTGTGAGAGCATGGCTATTTGCGTTTATGTGTTGGTTTTACCCCAAAGTTTCTAAGGTCTTTTGAAACAGAAAATGCAAGTCTCAGTTTATTCCTGCTTAAAAGAAGGGCCCAAGTCCAAGGACTTCGAGGTTTGGTTTGGACAAACACCCAGAAGTTGGGATGACTTATCTGAAGCTCTTGCATCTGCAAATTTGGGCTGGATCAATTGAGGACAGGCGTTGTCGTGACATTTTCAGTACTCTTCACTGCTACTCAGACTATAAAGGAACACCTCCTTCACCACAATACATTAAGATTTGGGGAACTGGAAGAAGAACAGTAGAGAGAGAAAAAATGAAAGATGGTTTGATGTCTTTAAGAACTGCCATTCTTTCATTGCCTCCAAAGTTGTGATTATATTGCTAATAGCTGGGTCACGCTATGACACACAACTGTTATGAGTTAATAATGGGCAACTTTACAATACATCCATAGATCCACAGAACTTGAGAGCTAAAGTGGACCTTGGGGGCCTTCTGGTCAAACCATCTTTTTATACAGATTATAGAACTGAGGCTTGGAGAGAAGAAATGGCTTGCCAAGGACTCTGAGAGTAGAACTGGGATTCATTCCAGAGTCCTGACATTTAGTCAACATGGTTATTCTAAATCATCACCCAGTCAGTTCCACTGTAGTACATCTGGATGGATTCAATGGGCTGAGATCAGACTGAGGCTGAGTTTTATTGCAATTCTCATTTGTATTTAAAGGGACTTGCTTTTGTCGATTCGTTTGTAGAAAGAGGGTTTAAAAGGTGGGATGGATTAATAAGTATAGGAGCCATCAGCAAGGAGTACTAGATAGTTATTGCTGGCATTCATTGGCTCGAAGGGAACATTATTGAATGTTCTGAGCCAGGAGAGGAAATGCTTTCCTTCGTGGTGGAAGATGACTACCTAAGATTGGAGAAGAAAAGCCAATTTAACCATAATCCAATTTAGGGAGCCATATGCCACCAGCCAGAGATCCAACCAACCAGGAAATAGAGGAAATGGTCCAGGCTGCCAAGAACCTTTAACCAAGCAAGGATAGGAAAGTTAGTTTGAGATCAGTCCCAAAGCAAGAGGAGAAATGAAGGCTAGAAAGCTGGCAAGAAGGTCCCAAAATGCAAGTTGCTTCTGCACACAGTCCTGTGGTGACAGTCATATTTTGAAGCTCCTTGTTCTTCATTTTTGTTTTCTAATAATTTCAGAAACCTCCTGATGGGAGAAATTTTATGTGTTTGTGAAACTCAGTTTTCTAACTTATTGATGTAGTATATCTTTCAAATTTTACTATACTGAAAAATCAGATTTACACATAGGAATATTAGTGAGGTTAAAGTCTATCATGACAGAATCACAGAGCAGGAGGAGCAAAATTAAAACACCTCTAAACAAGTTCTTGAACTCTACCCAAGATGAAGTTTTCTTAACTATAGACAAGTTCTTGAACTCCACCCAAGGTACATAAGAAGGAAATTAAGTTTATTTAATTCAGTTCTTTGCCTTCAGGTAAATGAGGCATTTTTATCTCTTCCCTATTTTTTTTTCCATTTAGGAATGATATCCCATCTATCACATGATTGATTCAGTACCCAAGAGTCTCAAGTCTGAAACAGTGGACAGAGAAGTTAACTTACCCAAAGACATGGAACAGTCTATCCCTTGATCAATGATCACATTTCTAATATACTATATGATTTAACTGTGGGAGGACAAATTATGAATTAATCAATCCACTTACAACTTGATTAGGAAGTGGGCACATATTTATGAAAAAAAGGGCAAATTTTTACTAATTATAGGCTTAAAAGTTTGTCCCTAGGCAAAAGTCTTATACAGTTTATTAAAGAGATGGATTATGAACTTTAGGGGCCAGATGGGTTCACTCAGAACTGGTCATGGTGGACTAACTTCCTTTTCAATAAGATGGCAAAACAGGTTAACAAGGAAAATGCTATAGATGTAGAATATCAAGATTTCAGTTTTCCTGATGTGTCTGTGCTTCAGTAGAGACTATAGAGTCCTACAGATGGAAGGAAAGATAGGCATAATTTCATTCCAAACTTTTATGATCTTATGAAGATGATGGCAACTGAGGCTACAATTAAAATAGATAATAACTAATCAATGACCACATTCAGAAAGAACTGAGTAATGGATGGATGGGAACCTAGAACTTCCTATGATGCTTTTCTTGGTAGTTTTCAGTTTAATATTTTATATTAGAAGAAGACTTGTTGAGCAATATTGTACATGGAAATTGAGAATGGTATTTAAAAGGACAATAAGAGAATCAATATCTGAGATCCCCCAAATCTGAAACTATGGGGAAAATATTGAAAGAAACATAGGGATAGATGCACAATGCTGGGGGAAATAGTAAAGGTAGAAGGTGGAAAAGATATGGCTGACTTAGCACATTGCACTTCGTAATGGTCAACTTGATTAGGCAATGGGATGCCCACATATTTAGCTAAATATTATTTCTGGGTATGTCTGTGAAGGTGCTTCTGATTCAGATTAACATTTGAATCAGGAGACTGAGTAAAGCAGATTATCTTCCCCAATGAGGATGGGCATCATCCAATCCACTGAAGGTCTGAAAAGAATAAAAGGCTGAGCAAGGAAGAATTTTCTCTCTCTGCTTGATTGTCTCTGAGCTGGCACATTGGTCTTCTCCTGCCTTCCGATTCAGATTGGAAAGTACACCAATGGCTCTTCTGGTTCTCAGGCCTATGGACTTGCAATAGAACTAAGAACTATACCATCAGCTCTCCTGAGTCTGGTTTTCTCAGTCTCTACCATTGGGTGGTCATGTGAGCTAATTCTTTGTATTCCCTCTTTACAGAAAAAGAAGAAGGATGCTAAACTTGATATAAGTCTAGAGAATCAATGACTATCAACACATTGGGATTAATCTTGGGTCCAGGACAAGCAAGGCAATATTTTACTTATTACTCTGGTCTGATCAGATTATACCTAGAGTATCATGCTCAATTCTGGTAATCCCAATAGAGGAGGAGAAAAGACAAACAGGAGAAAGTCCAGAAGGAAATGACTAAGGTGAATGATGCATCTAAAATTGTGCCAATGAAAAATAGTTCAAAGACCTGAGGATGTTCTTTCAGGGAAGAATGCAACAGCTGTCTTTAGATTCTCAAACTGCTATCAACCAGAAGAGAAATGGTCTCATTCAGTGTGACTCTGAGGAGTAGTGACATGCTTGGCACAATCTAAGGAAGAACTGTCTAAAGATGGACTGAAATGAGAATATAAGTTTCCTTCATGGAATCCATACAACACCAAGTGCTGGTTGGTTTGGGGTTTCCTGGTAAGAGCAAGATTGGCATCAAGTATCTTAAAGATAATTTTCAATGCTTTTTGAATCTATGAAATTGCTTTACTGTAGGGAAAGTGCTTGTTAACCAAACAAATAGTGTACATGACAGAATACTTAACACTATTTAATAGAAGACACTTTCAAAGTATGTATTCATCTATAAGCAAACTGTTAACTATTTTTTTTGATGTAGGTTCCCTACAACTGCATTAATGCTTTTTAGTTACTTTAGTTTAAATACCTATAACTTTTTGAAAGTAACATAATGGACTCCAAAAAAAATAGGTAATCCACATTTTTCATCAATTCAAGCAGGTTTTTCCTTAATTATCCTGGATAAGTCACACTATTCGGAGCATATGAATGACAAGTACTAAAGAAAAAAAAATAGTAACAGCAGCTTACCTTGGTTAAAGTGCTTGCTCTGTGCTGGGCATGGTTTTAAACATGAATTCACTCATCTACATGGATTTACTCCCTTAATTTTCATAGCAACTCTATGGAGTAGGTACAATGATTATTTCCATTTTTACAAATGAAGAAACTAAGCTACAGAGAGGTTAAGCGATTTGTCCCAGGATATGTTTTAGTAAGAAGCAAAGCTAGGACTCTGAATTGAGTCTGCATTCTTATTACCACATTATTTCTGTTTAATAACCTTTGATTTTACAGCATTCCACTTAGAAGTGGGCGTAAACCTTGGAATCCCGGCATGTGGTCAGGGATATCCTACCCTAGTGTAGCTGCATAAAAAGTATCTAACCTGCTTGGGAGACAGTTGGTTTCACTGCCTCAACTCACTCCTCCCTTGAGACAGGTAGGCAGGTTGAACATCTTTGTAATCTAGAAATTAGTTGGCATTTCATTTCAAGTCATCCCCAAAGGACGTTGCTTCTGCAACTTGAGTTTTGTTTTTAATGTGCTTTGATTAGAGTATTTTGCAGATTAGAACTCAGTCTTGTGAAATTTGACTTCAGTAAACCTGAACTCAGGTCCAAACTCTGCCTCTTACTAGGTGTGTGTGTGGACTGGGGCAAATGACTGTACCATGTGACAGCTTCCTCCCTGAGAAATGCATGTTCTAATACGTACTTTGCAGAGTTTCTGTGAAGAATAAATGAGATATTGTGGATAAACTTCCTTGTAAAGACCTGACACATAAAATAAGTATTCTAGAAATGGGAGTTCTTTTTTCTTTTCATTTAACAAATGCTATATACTATACTTTAAATGTCTGATACTGCTGGTTGAAGGACAAGTTACTCCTTGTAATCTGAGTTTCTGTTTGAAGAATCACACTGAAAATGACTTCCAAGTAGTTCCTCAAGTTCAGCAGCCTCCCATGTGCCCACAGTGGCCAGGGCATTCCAATGTGATGTGTAACCGGGGACTTCTCATGCTGTGTACAAACATTCCAGGGCACCTTAAGTTTCTCCATTATGGGGATTAATGATATGATTGTGTTTTAGACATGGCCGCCGTGTCAAATGCACTTTCCATGAGGTGCCTAGTCTTTCCACGAATACACTGAGCATCTATTATGTCTTTGCCTCAGTGTAATCTGACACAGTGCTTATGGTCTAGGCAAAGAAACTCTGATCACAATGTAAACAAGGTTACATTACAAAATGCTCTGCAAACACAGAGAATAAATAAGGGTAAGGGAAGGGAAGCCTAACCACAAATTCATGTATTCAAGAAAAGACATACACAAATGAACAGTCTTGTGAGCTGTGGGTGGACCTTACTATACAACTTCTTGCTTTTTCAGACTGTCACAAATAGATATATATTTTTTCTCCTCTGGACAACTGTGTTCATGATTAATTCTTTGTATCTCTTGACCTTTATGAATAGAAGAGAGTATTTTAGGTCCATTGATATTTCTTTTTCCTTTTTTAAAAAACAAATTTATATTATTTTAAAGTAATAAACTCATGAGGATGTAAATTAGAAAAAAGTAGAAAAATACAAAAAAGTGAAAAATATTTGTAACCCATTACACAGAAGTCATCTTTATTAACATTTTAAAGTTTTGCCCTTCATTCTCCCCTCCTTAAAACTTATATTGTACATGATAGGCTTATACTACCTTTTTTTGTTTGTTTGTTTTGATAACTTAACAGTATGTTGTGATCATCTTCCCGAATTGTTAACAAAGGGAGAGTGGGTACAACCACTTTGAAAAAAGACCTGGCAGTTACTTATTAAACCTACCCTATGGCTCAGCAATTCCATCCTAGGTATATTATCCAAGAGGAAATGAAGCATTTGTTCACAAAATTACTTGAACAATATGCTCATTGCAACTTTATTCATAGGAGTAAAAATCAAATATCCATCAATAGATGAATGGGTAAACTATAATAATAAAAAGGAACAAATGATTGCTATGTACAACACCACAGATGAATCTTAAAGGCATTATGCTAAATGAAAGAAAGGAGACTTTAAAAAAGAGCACATATTAACATGATTCCATTTATATGAAGTTCTGGAACAAACAATGCTAATCTAAGGTGGGGAAAAACAAACAGAACAAAGGCTTCCGGGGGGGGGGGGCGGGGTGTGTGTTGGGGGGGTAAGCTGGAGTAAGGGCAGAATTGATGGGGAAAAGGCATAAGGAAACTTTCTAGATGATTACACTATTTTATATCTTAATAAAGGTTTGTGTTACATAAATGTATGCATTTGTCAAAATTCATCGAATGATACACTTAAGATCTATACGTTTCACTGTGTATACATTTTACCTAAATAAGAGAGAACACGCATACTGAATTTCAAACTTCTGTTGAAACCAAACATGGAGTCATATTTGTAAAGCATAATACCTTTAGGTAGCATTGCTCTGTAAATGACAACAATCCTTTAAAACATGAACATCTCTTCAAAACAAAGGGTTAATATAGTTAATATATAAAAAGCCCATTGAACTCACTGTCTTGGAGAATAAGGAAACAACCAGGACCAGATTTACATGTCTCTAGGGTTTTGTACATTTCTTCAGAATGGAAATGTCTCCTAGGGAGAAAGGCCAATGGTTAGTTAAACATGTTTCCACATGTCTCTTTCATCAACCCTCTTCTTTTCCTCTTTCCATCATCCTTTCCCTTGTCTCCTCTCCATCTTTCTCCCACCAGTATCTCTGGCCACTGAATGAATCCTAGGACCTGGGAGAAGATGCCTGGGCTATGTCCATGTGAGGCCAGCAGATGGGTTACTGCAGATGCTGTTACGACCCCCTAAGAGTGAGGTGGTCATTCCTGAGAGAGAAAGGAGAACTGGCTGAAGTAGCATGGAGAGGAGGCATCCATCCCGTGGGTGGTGGGAGCCCAACACATATGGCAGGTGGTGAGAGGGAGGTGAGGTCACATTGTGGAAGACTTGGACTCTTGACTTTTTGGAAAATTAATAAATGCTGACTCTGAAATGTCAGTAATCAAAGTAATGCTTTACTGCAAAATCTAAAAAACAGTACCAAATGTCTGAAGTGAAATGCTAAAAATCTATTTCTACTCTTCCAGGCTCCCAATCCCACTTCCAGAGAGAATCGTGATTGACAGCTGTTTCATGGATGCTTCCATATATTTTCCATGCATATTTAACACATATGTGTGCATGTATATGTGCATTCATATATACATTTTTACACAAATGGAATCAATGTTTACATATAACTTGTTTCATTTTCCATGTAAATTTTTATTTCAGACATAATTCCATATCAATCCATACCTTTTATTATTTTGAATGGCTGTATGGTATTCCAGAGGTGGACCACAATTTAACTAAAATGATGTGTAAGGTTCTTCTCAACTTGAGAACTATTAGAAATATACTTTTGGTTTTAAACAATTCTTGTTTAAAGAATTGTAGGGGAAGCTTATCCTGCGGGTCCCTGGGAGCTTCTCATCTCCAGGGAAGAACCATGCTTTTTGGTTTGACCAGGAGTTCTCAGGCCTGGTCTGTTCCTGGGGCCCTTGCAGAAGAGTTGGCCGTTGCAGCTAGATCTTGAAGCATCAGCAGAGGTTCACCAGGCAGGAAAGCCTAATTCTGCTCTGAGCACAGAATGCTGCTGGACTGGAATCAGGTGGGAGCGGCTGTTTTCTCATTGTAATCGGGCAATCAACAAGCAATCTTTGAATGCCTGCAGTATACTCAGTTTGAAGCAGCAGGGGAAACACGATTCCCGTCTTTGCATAACTTATGCTCTGGTTAGAGAAACAAGATTTTGTGAAGCGGTTAGTAAGACCTACTAACCAGGATGTAAGCGTTGTTGAAATATGCCCTCCATAAAAGTGCTGTAGGGACTGCTAAGAAAAATGAGACGAGTGTGGGCTGTGATAATCAGGGTGCTGTCTCTGGGTAGGGCGAGATGTGAATGGACCTAGAAAGGTGTAAGTGGGACTCCAATAAATAGGGTACTTCAGACGACGTTCCAGCCTAAACCAGTGTATAGACATAACCATGCCCATTGATAGGAACATTTGATCCAGCTCTTTGGTTCAATAACAGGAAAGATCTAAATTTTCTGCCTGTATTCTCAGACACGAAAGCATCCTACAATTCTCTTTTGCTCTCGAGCCACATATTCTTCCCGGTGAATAACAAAAATAACAATTACTTATTATCATGAAAATAAGTTGCTGGACTTTGATATGGTTGATGTTCCTGCCTGTCCTTCCTATTTTCAGGTGTACTACCACTCTCATTACTGAGGTTGGTGGAGAACTTGGGTTTGCTGTCCTGGGAGTTAGGAGGCCCAGTTTCCATCCAAGACCTGCCATTTAATTTGCTTTATAATCCTGGGCAAATTACTTCACTCACTTAGAAGGACTAGTTTTGCAAAAATAAGAAATATCGTTTAATTAGAATGCTGCATCTTGCTCTCAAGTCCTCTTGGATAAACAGGGTTGAACTAGCTCAGGTGTTCTTGTCCTAGGGAACTATGGGTGAATGTGAGGTCAGACCTAAACTTCTTCAGTTTTATGCGAAATTTGGTGCATGTGTGTATATTCTGGGGGGAGACTCCACAGTTTCATTAGACTTCCCAAAAGTCAATCATCTCTGGATAATAGAAACTCTAAAGGCTTTTTAAGTGTGAAAGTGTTATCATTCTTTGATTTTCTATGTATTTTAGTATAGTGAGACTTACAGTGTAAATATTTTACAGAGAGGATTGGCACATACTCCTTTAAATCACACTTCTTCACTTGAATGCGAGGTTAATTCTACATTAGGGAGAAACACTTTTTACTAGGGGGCCCAAAGTCTTATAATTTTTGTTCTATTAAACTTGGAGTTGTTTATATGCCAACAAGGTTTTTTATTGCATTATTAACACTGTCTACTCCAAATAACTTTGGGGAGAAATCACTGCTCTTCTACCTGAGAGGGTTCCTCGGGGTTCTCTAAGATCTATCCCTGTGTGACGAGGTGAGGTGTTCTACGGGAGATTTTGTTCACTGTATTACTTTACTTCCCTGAAAAATGTCTCTTCTGGGTTATTTTCTCTTATTTCCTCAGTGTTTACCTTTTCAGCTGACCACTATAAGGCTATGCATTTGAACAAACTTTCTGTGTCTTTCCCAGAAGCAAAGTGGAGGCATTGCTCAATGCTACCCAATTTCTCACATGAATAGAGCCAATAAGATCCTACTTAAATTTAATATGAAAAAAACTTTTTGAAAGATGAGCTTGTATTCTTTCTGTTAAAAATGACACATGCAATTTATTACCCTTTTGCTCTATCTGCAAAATGTGTTCGCATACATCTATATTTTCCTATATTTATTCCAATGTTACAATCTATACATTTGGAATACATTTTCATTGAAGAAGAATGTACAGAAGAAAGTAAGAATCATAAATAGTCTGATCATTAAGAATAACATTTGTTAACTTTTTGCCTTCCAGTGTTTCTTTTCTGTATAAGTACTTTTTTTCATATTGTTGTGATCAAATTATATAAACTCTGTTTTAATTTAATAATATATTAAGAGCATTTTCCATTTCTATTAATTTTCTTTAAGAGCATGATTTTTTTTATGATGGCTTGCTATTCTATAATAAAGATATACCATTATTTTAAATAATGCTAAGGTTGACATCTTTATACATGGACTTTTGTACTTTTTAAAATTTACTTGGAATAAATATCCAGAAGTGAAATTACTAAACTTATTTTGAAGTTTTTATTAATGCTGAAAATTTGCTTTTCATAAATGTTGCAATAATTTGCACTCCATACCAGTAGTGTTTGAGGGTGGTTGCTTCCTCACACCACTGTCAACAATGAACAGCATTTTTTCTTATAATATTATTTCACTATATTACTTATAATATTATTTTCACTATATTAGAAATATACATATATGTATATACATATATACACATATATGTCATTGTTTAAATTGATTTTTTTGATTTAAATATAATTTAATGCTTTTTAAAAGTTTATTAACCTTTTGGAGGTTTTTAATTGTAAATTATCCATTCTTGTCCTCTGCCTGTTTTTCTATTGAGGCATCTGGCTTTTTTTTCTTACTGTTTTACAAAAGTTCTTTATATACGAAGAATAATATCCTTTTGCTACCTACGCTGCATATGTGTCTTCCATTTGTCATTGCTTTCCCATTGCTGTGAGAGGCACATAGTGCTCTTAATATATTATTAAATAAAAATAGAGTTTATATAATTTGGTCGCAATAATATGAAAAAAGTACTTACGCAGAAAAGAAACACTGGAAGGCAAAAAGCACACACCGCAGAAAGTACAAATAAAGACACCAGCTCTGGGCTCCCCAGGTTCATAGCACAGCTCAGAAGGTACTCGACGTCTCTGTTCTTCTCTTTCCTTATCTGTAAGTCGGGATGATAAGTGCTCTCTCCCTGATATATACAATACTTGGAACAATGCCTGGAGTATAACACACTCAATGAATACTAACTAGTCTTAGTAATTATATTTTATTTGCAAATATCTTGTTTTATATTGCACCAATTTAGTAAGTGTCTTACATCATTTTTGGGGGGAGGGGGAGAGTTGGGTGGGAGAATCAAAGGAAGGGAAAGAATGCCTCTGTCGATACTATTAGCACTTCGTGTCAGCTTTGTAAAGAACAAATGATGTGTCTCCAGTTCCAGGTTTGATTTTCAAATACATTTGGGTGCATGGAAGAAAGTAACTTGTACTTGGAATGTGCTGGTCATCAAACACGTAGATTATTGCATCTGTTTAATTGTTTTGTTTTACGTGAGAGATGTTGTTTCAGTGACCTTTTCCTATGAAACGGTCTTTAATTTAAACCTCATCTTTTCCAACCAGGAAATAATCCTCTTGCTTAAAGGGGAAGAAAATGGTGACGAAACGCGAGGCTTCTCCACGCAGGGGCAGCCAGTGAGCCGTCCACCCTGAAAGGGCATCGGATAATGTCACTTGAGATTGGAGACCCCACCCACTGAAAATAAAACAAATTGTGCTCCAAATCTGGTTTTGAAAAGAGAAGTACAGAGCCTCCAATTTGAAAATAATCACATCCACTGTATCTTCATTCCCCAAATGAGGACTCTCTTACAATTTAGTCAGTGGGCAATGTTCCTTTTATTTCTGTTCTCCAAGTCTTGACATCACTAAAAATAAATGACTCAATTACACTTGTGCATAAGCAGCTGGGAAACGACCAAAATCTTCCCAATCTCTAAACTGTGTAAACAGAGACACCAGAGAGGGGAAAAAGAGAAAAAAAGGAAACAAAAAGTGAAGAGAGCAAGAGAATTTTAAAAAGTTTGACAAAAGAAGCTCCCAGGGAAGAGAGGAGAGTTTTCATTCGTTTCTTTGTTCCCGGTGGCACATTGCACGCGGTCCAGAAACCTCGGGGTCCAGAAAGCAAGCCAGGTGGAAAAAAGGATCACAGACTTTACAAACACCTTGTGCCCAGCCAAGGAACATTCCAGAGCTCATCATGGGAAAACGTTGGCAGCTGCCTCTGGTCAGATGCCCCAGGATCTTGGGGGCCTCATCTAGAACTTGAGACCAAACAGGAAAAGTGGAAACAGAATCCTGGCTGGCCAGCAAGCCCCGAAAGACAACCACAAACCCCCTCCATTTCCAAAGACTGGTCTTTTGTGGTGGCTCTTCCCTCGGAAAGCACAGCTCCAAAAATGAAATGTTCTAAGCGTCCTCCACACCCACAGCATTCTTTCTTTTATTTGCTGTCTTGGGTGGGAGAATATACTTTGTCTCCTGGTGTCCTTTTGCCAGGAAAGAAAAGCAGGTTTGGCCAGTAGAAAACCTGATCGTCCTTCTTCCTCCCTTTCATGTTACTCAGGAGATGAAGGAAAAGGTCAGGGGAGCCGGGCTGCTCAGAGGCATCACCCTGTGTCCGGCCGCTGGTTGTCTCCATGCTTCAAGGGGAAAACTTCCTTCGCTGAGGATGAAAGTAGGTCACCCGGGAATGAGACTGCACGGAGGAAAATGAGAAGCCAGAGCTGGGTTAAACCCAGGGCCTAGAGCCCTCGGTGCTGCTTCTGAGAAGCTGACCAGGAGGGGAAGGCACGTGTTTCCTCCTTCGTGACCTCTCTCCCCTTCTCCTGTTCTCCCAGCCCCTGCTTTGCTCTTATTTTGATCAGTAAATGAAGTGCCCGTGGGAGCCGAGGAATCTGTGAAGGGACCCTGGGAAGCGGTGGCAGCGCCTTCCTCTTTCCCCACACAAAGGCCGGAGGGGAATGGTTTCAATCGCTTCCAGCAGGGTTCAGGTTTGCAGGAGGAAACTCTCTGAGCGAGCGAGGGGCCTCTGGAATGCATTAGGAGGGGAGGCGAAGGAATCCACTTCTGAGATCTCTGAGGACGCCTGGAATGCTAATCTGTCCTTAATGGCTGATATTTTGGTGTAATCAGCGGCGGAGGCAGGGATGAGCTTTCATGTCCCTTTCGCTCCTGAGATTTGAATGTGAACTCGGGCAGTCGAATGAAATAGCAGTTGTCCCGTAACATCTGCGGGATCCGAACCCTGCTTCATTTAGGTCACCCGAGGCCCTGTAGGTACCTGCCCTTTACTGGGGATTAGGTTTGGGTCCTGAGTATATAGATGTGCAGTGTGTGTGGGTAGGGGAAGGGGGATATTGGGGAGAAAAGAATCACATTGAAAACAACAGGAATAAAAAAGACCGGAAAGTGAGTCTGGGCCAAAATTCTTAGGAAGTGCTGAAATTTGAGTGAGGGAAATGACAGTAATCTAACAAATGTTCCAAAGGGTAGGAACCACGCCAGAAGGAAACCAGAGCCAAGGCTCCCAACCTGGGCAGAAGGAAGATGAAAAGGGAAAATATTAGGAGCGGGATTTTTACTTATGGTACTCTTGAGATGGCTGGTCTCGCCATAGGTGTGTCAAAGGAGTTGAGAAGGAAGTGACTGGTTGAACGAAAATAATGCATAAAAAATTTGTTATTAACCAAAGTGAACATCCATACATTATAAATGGACCTAAGAATGGCTTTAAGGGTATCTTTATAATAATAAGATTATATCGCTTCTAGGCTCTTTTACTTCCTTAGGGGGTGGGATGAGGATAAACTTCTATTTGCTTTTGAAAGTGCTTCACGTAGGTAAATACATCTGAGACACATGTGTGAGGGTCATGGATGGGCACTTGGCGAGATCCTATGGCTGGTGTGACTGGCAAGGTCATCACTGAGAAGTAGACAAACAAGTGAGTTGTTCAGGCCACTGGGAGGTCCATAGCGCAGTATCAAGATATACTCATTAGTGCATCTTGATTGTGACACTGTTTGCCCTTGCAGAGAGTCACACCTTTTTTTCCTTTGCTTCTTTCTCCAGAGCAACTTTGTCACATGAGCACATTCATTTGCATTGGTTAGTTTGGTGGAAACAATCTGTATGTTGAGATGCCAGGGTATGGGCTGGTCATCATGTTGCTTTCCAGTTTGTGAGTTTTTGAGCTGTCATGCACAGAGAAGTGGTTAGCCTTCCTCTCCCTTGTACATCCTAGTGACATCCATTCAATGTTGTCTTTTGTACCATGAATAGGCTGTGGAATAGGGAGACAATGATGAATAAGCTAGGGTTCCTGCTGTCGAGGCAATACACTAAGGAAGAGCCATCAGCCTGCCTCAGGCTTCTGTGTCACGGAACAATCTAGCGAGGAGGGAAGGGATGGAGCCACTATTGATGAGCATCAAGACTCCTGGCATCACACTTTGTTTGACTGAGACACAGATTTAATGAGAGAATGTCATCAATGAAGGTTAGTGGAAGTCATAACCCTTAAAGAGGATTGGTTAACACACCATACCATCTGTTTGCCTTCATCACAGAACAAAATTTAACTGAAATACTTGAAACCTCATCATTCTCTAAGATGAAGAACAAAGACAATAAAACTACTTAGAAACCACAGCAGCCAAGGTGCTCTAATTCCCTAAGCAGATATTTAACACTTGGGTTTCCTTCCTTGATGCCTCTCATCAGATGGCTTTAAGGCCAGAGGTTCTAAGATTTTTCTGCTCCTTGAGGATGCATGGAGTGACATGATTGCTGAATGGCAAGGACGATGTTAATGACCCAGGTCTGGGAGTTGTTAAACTGTTGGTAATCGTCTGAATCTTGTTATTGACATTTCTAGGAAGGAATTTTGGCCCTGATGATTTTGGCTGCAAAGAGTTGGTAAGATAACCCGCCCTTCCCCTTTCCCATTTTCAGCTCCTCTGGGGAAGAGGAAAACCCCAGACACCAGCTTTCTGGTAACATAAGAAGCTTCCCATAACCACGTACTATAAATTATAATAAGCACGACCCTTCTCTTTCTCTTCCTCTTTGTTTCACTCCCTGAGCAATATTGTGAGAGTCTACACGATCTCATAAGGGACTTGGCTGGCAATCAGTTGAAGAAGATACTGTTCCTTTGGCAGCAGTTCCAAGGGACTAGACTGAAGTATTCCTTTTTGCCTAGTTTATACAAAATTGCATTATGGTTCCATGCAGCTGAGGGACTGGGCAAAGAAATCAAAGCAAGAGCAAGTTAAGGCACAAACCGGCAAAGCCACTCAACCAACCAGTTTTATTTCACCTGCTTTAAGTCACAGGTCTATACCATGTAGCAGAGTTGCTGTCTCCTGGCAGTCAGTGAGGTCCAGGGTATCTGGTTGACCAAGAGGCAGCTGGGGCTGTGATGAATCTCAATGGAGGTCAAATTTTCTGGGATGACTTCATTTCCAGTGTGGCATGACTTCCTCTAACTCTACCTTCGATCTTATGGAATCTGCCTGTGTTTGGTATTGGAAGATACGCTTTGTACAAACAGCTCTGGAAACAGAGACCATCAACCAGCTTGCCCAAGTAAACCAGAGAAACAAGACTATTTATTAAGACCATTTTCCTGCTTATCTTGAAATGAACTTCCTTAATTCCAACACTAGCTACCCATGTGATCTAAGGCAAGTTGTAAGCTTCTCTGCTTTTCAATCCCTCATTTGTAAAAGGGGGGGGAGGGCGGGGAGAGGCAAATGATCTCTGAGTTCCCCTATTGCTGCTTAGGATGAGCCTATGAAGCCAGGTCTTATTTTTTCTAAAGCGTATTATTAGTAGATGAAAATATTTTTCCCTACCTTCTGAAAAACAAATAAATACATACAGTCTTTTCGAAACTTAATTAAGATTTCAAACCATTATCTTAAATTCTGTGTCATAGATAGTGAAACAAATTCAGAACCAAATGTATTATCAGCATGGAATCAGTCAAGCTTTAGTCTGGCTCAGCTTTATAAGCTGCAGTGAAATGGGGCAGCCTGGACGAGTCCCTCTCTGAGGCTGGGCCTCATCCATAGATGCTGCAAGAGAGTTCAGTCCAGCAAATATAAGCAAGGCACACAGCATATGCATGTGTAGCTCTCTGGCCTCTTGAAAGCGTCCCTGCCTGCCCCATGTACTGGATAGTTAATTAAGAGTACATCTTTCACCCATGTCCACAGCTCACAGCCACTTACTCTCAATTGTTCACTGATGCTGTCTTGCTGTGAATCCACCTGCTACTAACCTTGTTGCTTATTCTTTTGTTTATGTACTTGCTTTGTCCTTTGGACTTGATGGTGGGTGTTATGGTTCCAGCTGAACTTCCTTCCATAAGACTTTATTCACCAGATATACTACTTTAGGCCTCCTTTGTTGAACCTGGCCTGACCTCTACACTATGCGCATGACACCAGTTTTAGCTGATTTCCTTGAGCAGCTCTTGAACATAGTAATAGATAATAGGTGAAATAGGAGCGAAGAGTTAGAGTCAAGGATCTAAGAAGGTTTTAACAGGGTTTCTCATGGATGAGCAGGGAATACAGAGCAAATGATACTCCAAAATCTAGGTGTATAGTGGGAATCAAGAATGGATAGTAGGGTTCTAGCTAATGGACTAGCATTCAGGGTTTGGGGTCTAGTTCCTGACAGTGGTGATGGTGAGGATTCTAAGAGGATCAAGGTTCCAATGAGTCCAGGGATCCTGCAGGGCTAAATAGTAATACTGATTAGCAAACCTTAACATGTTAGCATCTTTAACTATAGGACAGTAACGGTTATGTTCCAGGTAATGAATCCTAACCATTGTGAGGTATTCTACACACTGTCTGCAGTACCTGAAGAAACTCACCCATGACCCTTAGTCTGTGGCTTGGTACAGAATGGGGCTCTGCTGCTTCTATCTTTCCCTAAAGGTGGCAAGCCTAACTTACCTGGTCCTAATAAATCATGTTTAACCAGGTCTTGGAAATTTCTATGTTTTCAGATTTTCTGGGCCAGGTCAATCACATGCAGTCAATATTTCCTCTTGTGAAACAGCCAACAGAAGGGTTATCATTGAGGAAAGTGAGTTGAGCAGTAGGTGAGTGAGGACAGCCGGGGGGCATGGGGAGGGAGAGGGAGGGATTCCAGAACACAAGTCAGGAACGAGGTAGGCACACGGCACTTCCTGAGGACTTCGTAAGTACTTAGGAATGAATGCGTGAATACTCCACTCTTTCCAGTTTTTCCCAGACTCAGGATGAAGAATTAAGGCTAAAGAGAATTGTCCAGACTGGCATACCAGGTCATGGTTCAACTATTAGCAGAGGGGACTCAACACCGAGTCCCATAATGAAAAGCTTTGTACCTCTAACCCTAGTTCAGGTGGGTTCTGGGGGGCAGGTTGAGTTGTGGGGAGGAAGAGGTGTGAGGAGGCAGAGTTGTGTGCTGGATAGGGCTTTTCAGGGCAATGTGTTTCAGAGCCAGCCCATTTCTGGCAAAGGGTACTACTCTCTAGGCAAGTGTCTATTTGCTATGTTAATCTAATACAACATTGACTTCTGAAACAGTTGCATTTATTTTGCCAACTTTCCGAGCTCAGCACAGGAATGGAGTTAATAAAGTAACAGAGGTATTTTGGATGGTGAAGCTCTACTTTAAAAAATGCCCACATCTGTATAATTTTCCACTTTCTCCCTAAATTCCTATTCCTGGAAGGAGCCTTAGAAATCTAAACCTCTTGTTTACAGATGAGAAAACTTAGGTCATGAGAAGCTAGGGGAAAACATGGCTAGCTAGGGAAAAACCGAGGTCAGAATCCAACACTTCAGACTTCCAGAAAGTGCTTTTTTAACCCTACCCCGATCTTTTCATTCACGAATGGATACCACTGAAGCGTTTCGAGATATTGCTTATTAGGGAGCGATCAACCTTCCCCTTGCACTGACCGTGGCTCTGCTCCATGGGCCCCTGCAGCCCTCTAGATTCATGGTCTATTTTCAGGGGATTTTCAAAAAGATGTGATGAAGCAGTTGGGAAGCTTTATAATCTGATATTTTCTTTCATATCAACCATTTTAAGCTATGATATTATTTTTCATAATAAGCTTGTTCGTTCATATGTTCACTCCACAAATACTTGTGAATGTCTGCCACAGGCCAGCACCGTTTCAGGGATGAGAGGGAGGGCTGTGATGGTGAATAAGGCATCCTCGGTCCTGCTCCTTCCTGAGCCTTCAGCCTAGTGAAGGGCTTGGAGGCTGTGCTTTTGTGTAAGTCCCACCTCATTGTTTCCATCCGAAGCCCCCCGTGGGACCATATCCTTGTCCAGCTCCCTGTCATGACACTCTATTTGATAAACACACGATTCAGAAGAGTGAAAAACACGTGCTTTCCCCAGAGTTAGCCCTTAGTCAAGTCGCTCTTGGTGAAGCCGCTCTGCTAACTCAGACAACAAAGTGGGGGAGGTCGAAAAGCTGTTCATGTCTGGGAAGTATGGAAACTGCCCTAAACGAGAAACTGACCTGTTCAAGGCCTCACATACTGGTCAAGTCAGGAAGAAAATCAGATTCCATAGCTCTCACTTTATTGCTCTTTTACAAGAATGGAATCTTCTAAAAATTCAAAAGCATTCTAAAAATTCTAAAACACTCCTGAAAACTTATTTTTTTTTTGCGCATAGGAAAATCTACTGGCAGAACCACTCTACTTGCCCCATTGAGTGTATTTGTTTCCTGCTATCACCCTAGGAGTTGGGAAATTGCCCTGTACAATGTAGGCACTCAGCATACTTGCTGAGTGAATGAATGAATGAATGAATGAATGAATGACTGTATGGACATTGATATAAGTTATAACTACACTAATCACTCACAGACATGTATGAAGCACGTTTTGACATTTACTTTGCTCATTATGCTTCTAGAAGAGTGTGTGTAGGATTTTTGAAAATTCTGTTACATTCCCAGGAAATGGAAATGAAGCTATTTCTGTGTACTTCTCTCGCCACAGGTGAAACTCAAAGTGGGTGTTTGATGTAGACAGTCAGGCTGGTCTCAAAAATATTACAAGACCACCTTCAAACGGATTTTTACCTTCTGAAGAGAGGGTAGGAGGTGAGAGCAATCCTGTTTGCTTTTAAACACAGATCAGTTTGGGAGAAACAGAAGGACATTTGAAGGGAATGGAGAAATACGGAAAAAAGGAGAACTATGTTAGGTATGTTCCTATTTGCAAAACAGTTTCGTATCCACTCTCTCATCTTCTGCTTAAAACAATTCTGTCGATACCATTATTGTTCCCCTTTCACAGATGAAGATACTGAGGCACAAGATGGTAAGCCTGCACTCAAAGCTGATTCTTCTGACGTTAGAGCTGGTGTTTTTTTCAAGCTCCTCACTCCTTTGTGCGCATGGCAGAATCACAGCCACCTGCACGCATACAGACTTTCATCCATGGATCACGAAGGGGGAGATTTTGTGGTGACTCTGTCTTAAAAAGGATGGATGCTGTACATTGGTGCACATTCCCTATTTTAGTTGACAGCATCACCTTGTCGATGAAAATACATCTGGTGTGTGTTTTTATTTGTAAATATATGTATACTCTGTCGATTAGGGATAATGAGCCAAGTTATTATCCTGTCAATCAGAATTATTTAGGGTTTGAGACTTCTTTCCCCGAGTTTATTTTTCACTCATCAACTGTTCAAGAGCGATCAAATAATAACATTTAACTGATGAGCAAACAGAATGGAAGCTGGTTCGTTGCTGGTCATCTTGGTTAAAACTTAACCGCAATTGTGTTTGCTGAATTAATATTTTTTTTTAAAAGCAGGAATTAGAATTTATAGGCCTTGTGGCTTTGTGGCGAGAACTAAATGGGCAAAGTGAAATCACAGCAGCGTAGCAGCATCTCACTGTTTAGAACGAAAGGACACTAGGGCTTTAAGTCCAAAGATTTTGAAGTTCTACCGTTTCAACTTTGGGTGATTTTAAACGCTCTTAGCCTCAGTTTCTTGATCTCTAGCATATGTGAAATAATGTCAAGTTTATGAAATGGTCATCAGATAAATGCCTGGTAGCTTGGGTCCATATTCTTAATTTTTAAGAGAAAGAGTCCCCGAGTTTAATGATGAGAAATGAATACCCAAGATAATCATGCATCCAAGTGTGGACACAATTCCCACCACTCACGCCAACATTTAGACACATTTTAGCAGGAACCTTAGCTGACTGGAATTCTTTTGCTGCTGCAGTTTTGGGTAGGCAAACAGGTTCATAAAAATATTTTTGTTACCCACAGTGAAAAATGACGAAAGCTTACATTTTTTTTTTTCCCCGAAAAGGTTTTTCCAATGAGAACATAAAACTAACCCCACGACTTCTGGACAACAAAGAAAGTGCAATCGATCCCAATTTGATAGATTATTGATCACTGTAAGAGATTATCATGGATTATTCCATTTAATCTTTTGAAACTTGTTAATTTGAATGGTTATTGGATGGAGAATTTAGCAATCTGCATTCCATTACAGTTGAGGCCCTGATGAAATGTTTCCTCCAGAAATTTGTTGGAAAAAGTTTTTTTTCCCCCTCTTTTTTTTCCTCGTAGGAGAAAGCCTTCTTGGGCAATCCACGAACAGTCGGAATGGATTATAAATCACGTCTCATGTTCACAGAGTCTGAAAAAAGCCGGCCGCTCCACGCTACCAGCCAGCCCCCTTGCAGACTGCCAGCCTCCCTCCCCGCACACCCTCCCCCTGCCCAACCCTCACAGCTGAAGGTCTTCAGGGCAAACTTTCAGTTCAAATTTCCCGGCTTTTTGTCAGTTGATGTCAACTTCCCCCACGGACTGTGGTGGCTTTGTTTTTTCTTCCCCTCCATTTGCTACTTGTCAGCCTCCGTGTCCTGGGTCGGCACACTTACAGTAGGCAGAATGCTGATGACAGATGGTGGGGGGGCTGGGACCGGCTGCGTGGCGCGGGGCCAGGGGCTCTGCCTCGCAGGCATGCGCGGCCGGGACCTCCTCCTCCAAGCCTTGGCCCTTGGGTTTGGTTCTCCGGGCGTGTTTGCGTGTGCCTGCGCCCACGTGGCATTTCTGTTGTTGTTGTTATTGTGGTTGTGGCTGTTTTTGTTGTCTTTTTGGGCCAATGACAACAGAGGCCTTGCTGGCTGGCTGCTGCTTTCCACGCTTGGCAGTTTCCAGACTTCCAGACAGGAAATTCTCCCAGCTGTGAATTGGCCCATTTTTCTGGAGATAGAATAAAGAAAAGAGTTTTGTGGGCTCTTTTGCTTTTCTCACAGGAGCAGGGACACGTTGAATACAAACAGGGATATGTAAGGGAGATGAAGCGGTGGGGGCGGGGAGGGAGGAGGGAGGGTTCCCCGGAGCACAGGCGGCCTGTGCCCTGGAGCCAGATGTGGGGCTGCCCTGAAGGTCCTCATGGGGTTTCAGCAATTTGAACCCCTTTGACAGCCAAGAGAGATTCACTTTCATTCATTCCTTCAACAGACACTTGAGCGCTTACTCGGTGACTGCTGGTTAGCTGGGCTGTGAGTCTGTGTCAGAAAACAAAGTAGGCAAGAATCTATATCGCGTGGAACTAACAGTCAGGTAGGCAAAATGCAAGTAAGCGTACACGTATCACAATCACGTACTCTTGTCAGTGTTTTCCATGCAGTTTAATAGGCTATCAAGAGAGGCACTGATGATGATGATAATTATTTATAACTTTCAATGAGTACTTCTTTTGTGCCAAACACTGTTCTCATTTAATTCTCATAATAATGCTATGAAGTAAATACTATGAAAATGGGCATTTGGGGGTGGTCAGGGAAGGCCTCTCTAAGGAGGTGAAATATGAGTTGAGCTATGAAGAAGGTAAAGGAGCCAGGGAAAGGGAACAGCAAGTGCAAAGGTCCTGAGGTAGGTAAGAGCTTAAGTGTGTTCAAGTTGCTGAAAGTCCGATGGGATAGGATGTAGAAATAAGTTGGTGACAGGGCTGGGAACTGGGGATTTTGGAATGGAGTGGGGTAAACTGGGAGAAATAGGCAGGGTCCTTGTTGAGGACTATGTCCTGGGCAAGGATATGAGAATGGAGAACCATGGTGGGATTTAGAGTTGGGAAGAGACGTGGTTGGAATGACATTTTTGAAAGATTTCTCCATCTGTATCGGGGAGAATGAAATGGATGGGGTCAGACAAGTGTGGAAGTGGGAGTATAGGAGGCCATTACTGACAAGAACTGAGATGACATGAATTAGCATGGCAACTGTGAACATGGAGAAGTGGAAGGATTAGGTATCTATGTTGGAGATGAAGCCAGGAGGAGTGCCGATCAACTGAGTTGATAAGGTGGCAAGGCAAAATAGCTGGTACCCTGGTTTCTGACTCCGACCACTGGGTGGTGGTGAATGGTACCACTCACTGAGATGGAAAGGACTGGTGATAGACTGGGGGTTCCTCCCTTAGCCCATTGAGCAAGAGTGTGCCTCTGTGGATACCAGAGAGGTGCTCAGAGAGGCAATCTGAGGCCCAGGGAAGAAGAGGAAATATCTTCCGCTGAAGGGAAAAAAGAACCACCAGATTATAGCAGGAAAATTTCCTTACATTGTGAGGTGATGTTTTACCCTCTAGCTTCTGTCCTTTGTCTTATTTGATCTTCATTGTAGTACTGTGACATAATTATGGCTTTATAGATGGAGATGATGAGACTCACTTTTCATTGTCACACAGCTAGTAACACTAGTTATTGCTCAAATTAATTGAAAGTTTACTTTGTCCCAAGCCCACTGTTCCATGCACTTTACATATGCGGTGTCTTCTTAATCTTATAAGGTAGATACTGTTCTTACCCCATTTTCAGAGGGGATATTGAGGCGTAGAAAGTTCAAATAACTTGTTCAAGATCATACCGCTATGAGTATATTATTTATTACTGTGAGTAACAGAACCGGGCTTCACATCCGGCCCCGTTAGTGTTCTCAACCGCCATACTCTGTGAAGTATGATTGAATTAGGACTCTGAATCTCACAACCCTTACTATTTACCTCCTTACTATTCTGAAATGTCTCCTTAGTGCTACTTCTGGTGATTTATGTATCTGGGGGCATTTTCAATGCTGCCTTAGGTAGCTAGATGCCCATTTCTCAAATATTTTCCTCCAGAGACTATACAGCATCATGGCGTGACATCTGAAAAGGGGCTATACCTTAGAGTGACATAGCTTTCAATCAAAATTTAAAAAGGAAAGAAAGATCCTGTGAAATAATTTGGTCTATGTTTATCTATTTATTGGAAAATATTTTTTCTCTTCTAAGGTTAAAGTTAACATATACATCATGGAATGCGACTTCTTATTTTCTTGAAAGCCCCGGGCTAAGTAGGAAGGCAGGCATAGAAATATTAGATCAGTTTCATTTTTTTTTCTATCTCTTAAAAGATGTCTCTGCACATAACAGAGATGAAAGAAGTAGGCCACAAACAATCCCCATAAATACCCTGACAAGATCCTGAAGGTGATCATCTCGGCCGCATCTTGAATGTCCTTCGTATCGCATTTCTTCACTGAAGGCAAGACAGGAGAGCAACGACTTCAACTTCATTTGTTCATATGGATCCCATCAAGCTTTCTGACTGCTGGCGTGAGAGTGATGATGAGCACACCGTCTGGCACCGCACAGCCTTCCAGAGAGCTGCTCTGTTCCCAAGTTCAACAAGCACAGGCAACTTACATTTTCTTCTTTAAATTTTAATCTTTTGCTCTTGGTTAGTTGGATAAATGCTCTACATTGCTATCTCCTACCCAGATGATGGTGAACAGCTGCCTCACCTGGTTGGTTCTGAAGATGATGTCTCCATGGTGGCCACCAGCCAATCAGGTAGCAAGGATAAGAGAGGCAACATGACTAACCCATATGTCTCAAAAGGCAGACTGCCCGACATGAGTTTATGTTCCACCCAAAATGTGCTCCTCTCCTGTTAGGTTTGGGAAATGTTGCATTTTATTCCTGCCACGTATTGGCATATTAAAAGCTCTGATAAGTCCTACAGTACAGAAACTTGCTTAATTTTTCTGAACATAGTATTTTCCAAGCTGTCTATTGCCATCAGTGTTAATGATTCATTTTGTACTGGTGCCCTAGCTACATAATTCTTTAGCCCATTCAAGGTGTTTTAAGACTAAATCCTTCTCAAAATAAAGCTTTAAGAGAAAAAATATTGTCTAGGGTAAGGTGTTTCCGGTCTGATGACCTGGGGCTCAAGTACTGGCTTTAGTCTATTAAAAATACTGTAATTTTGGGCAAGCATAATTACATTCCTTGAGTTCATTCATCTGCAGAATGGGAAAATGCATCTTTCCTGCGATTTGTTTATTCATTAGTGAATCCATGACTTGTGATCTCATTAGAGAATTTATTTATTTAACAAATATTTACTGAGCATCCTCCTTTTTGTTCTATTCAGGCCCTCAATACATTGGACGATGCCCACCCACTTTGGGGAGAGCAAATTGTTTTGCTGAGTCCAGTGATTCAAATGCTAATTTCACCCAGAAACACCTTCACAGACACACCCAGAGATAATATTTAACCAAATATCTGGGCACCCTGTTATCCAATCAAACTAACAGATAAAATTAACTGTCTCACCAGTACACGTGGAGATGAATTGTTTACTCATGAGAAGTCCCTGGTCAATCTCTGTACTTATCCCATCCTGTGCACCAGTTACTTGTCCCCTTTTTGATGTTACATAGCAAGAGGGATTCACCAGCAAGACTGGTCTGTGCCGGACCAGGTCAGATGCTTTTCAGAACCTCCACGCAGAGAGGAACGTCATTCAAAGGCCTGGAGAAGTAACATAAAATGTGCCCAAGCGAAGACAAGTTATTTGTCAAGGCTTCTCCCACAAGAGTTTTAAAAACACTATTCTGACTTCTACCCTTTGTACCATTTTTAAAAACATTCCTGGAGTTTTCAATCTTTGTTCTGTCATTTGAGAAATTTAAAAAAATATATACAGAAAGATTTTCCTTTGAAGAAGAAGACGCTACTGAGGGGAAAGGGGGAAGGAGAAGATGGCTGGTTCACTTGTGCCCTGTGCTTATTACTGGTCTCCAGGTGGAGAAGATGTTTGATCCCTTCACCTCCTTCTTCCTTCATGAAGCCCTCCCAGCCTTGAAAAGGAGCCCTGCATTTTAACAGAAGCCACTCTCATGGAAATCACTGAATTCGCCACACAGTTAATACAAGGCCTGGATAGCTAGGTGGAGGGCTTACTGGCCATCTTGCTTTTGTCTATGGGACACTGACTCCTTGCTTCCATTCCCAGTAAATGCCTCAACACTTCCTAACATTGCCTTGGCCAGAGCGTCTGGCTCACAGATACAGAGCAACTTGTGATACTTGGAGTTGGAATGGGTGCAAGAATGAAAAACAAAAACATAAACAAACCTATTTCATCTGGGTGAGCAGAAGGATTGAAACAGATGAATATAAATGGTTATTAGGTGGGAAGGGAACTTTTTGGCCTCTTGTGGTACAGGGTTTCTCAAAGCCAGCGCAGATGACATTTAGGCATAATTCTTTGTGTGTGTGGGTGCTTTCCTGAGCATTGTGGAGTGCTTAGCAGTATCCCTGTCCTCTACTAGCCAATAGCAACTGTTTGCAGAGATTGTCAAATGCCACCAAGGGACAGAGGCCAAAACTGTTCCCAGTTGAGAACCACTGCTCTGTAAGCAAAATTCTTAGAAAATTTTGTGGCAATGGATGCCTTTGGCCATCTGGAGAAAACAATAATGTTTTTAAGTGTGAAAAGTAAAATACATAGAATAACAAAGAAAACCATTTATATTGGAGTTATCAAAATAGTTTTTAAAACAAGTTTGTGCCATAGTAATTTATGTACTTCCATAAACCACCACCTTACATTTTCAGTGCTGAGTCAACCCATTCATCTCTTAACATTGTATTCTCTGGGTGAAGGAATTGTGGAGATACATTTTTATCCAATTTGCTTATTTATTGTGTGAGTAATTCTATTACACTTACTTACTCATAAATCACACACACATACACACAAATCTCTTATTTTGTGAGTCTGTTGGCTCCTGAGGGATAGAGAAGTCCAGTCCGAGGGCGTCTTCTAGAAGGTCTCTCAGAGCCTTAACCAGGTTTCTATTGACAGCAGCAAGGCTCCTGCAGGATTTATTGCCATGTGATGTTACCTCCCTACTGAAGTGAAGTGTCTGATAAACTGTTTGGCCTGTGAGCATATAGTAATGGAAGCGATAGCACGGGAACTGTGTACTGGAAACTGTGGAAGGCAAGAGTGGCTGAACCAAAGAGGGAAATCAAGACAGGCTTTCATCCTAGGATTTTCTTTTGAAACCTAGCTTTTTCTCAGTAAAGGGAAGCCCAGATCAGCGGTGGAGCAAAGTGAGCCTTTTCTGTCTTGTTTGGAAGAAAATAAATGGGCTTGATTATGGGCATGGAACCCCACAATTGCTGTCGTGTGTGATGTGTACATAAATGCAGACTGAGGGGCTGTAATGCAGAAGTTGGTGGGTTTAAGAGCTTGCTGTGTGATGGTGGTCAAGTCACTGTGCTATCCAGAGCTGTTTTTATTTCTTCTGCAGAATATGGTTGTTAAACTAGCTGCAGGGTTGCAGCTCCAAGGCCTACAGAAGGAGTGTAAATGAGTGAAGCTTGAGACAAGGGAGTAGGGGGTCTGTGGTCAACTAGAGGGTATAAGTTCCACTTGAAAGAGGCACCACTACTCACTCTCATCCATTATTACCACACTAGACTGTGGGTCTAAAGTTGCCAAATCTTTCAGACATTTTTAAAAATTTGCGTTTTAAAGGTTGACAACTGTTTCAAAGCCTTAAAGACATAGTGCAGGCTGGACTCGACCCTACGATGACCATGGATGACCTCTAAATCGGCGCAGTATTAACAATTCAGTGACTACAAGTAGATATGCGTATTGTTTACAAAACCACTCTTTAAATTCATTCTTTATAGTGTTGGACAGTTTGTAGGCCACTTGCATGATTTTATCTGGGTCTCATGAAAACCCTGTGTACTGCTGTTATCCCTGTTTTACAGAGGAGGACTCTTAAGTTCAGGATTGTTGGGTGATTAGTCCACAGTTACAGAGCAAGAAAATGGGAGAACCCAGATTCGTTTTCTTGTCTTGGACGCCCCAGAACGTGTGCCAAACACGCTGCCTTGTCTGATAACACAAGACCTTAGTAACCCTATTTAGCATCTCTGGAGGTCAAATAAAGGAAACATCACCACTTCAACCACTGATCTGTTTTGGAAGTCTGTCCTTGGAATGAGTTAGGGTTATGAGATGATCACTCTTTAAGAAGGAACATCTGAATTCCCATTCTTGTACCAAGTTGAATATCAGGTCAATGTTCTTTTTTTCCCTAAAGCTTCAGGTATTTCCTCAGTTACCCCAAAGTAGAAATAAGACTGGAGGAAGGAGCCTTATACTCTAGTCATGACTCAACTATGTGACATTCAACTGACTGTGTGACTTTAGACAAAAATTCCTTGTCCTCTCCCCAAACTTTAGGTTCCTCATCTGTAGAACAGAAATCATGATATGTAAGTGGCAGAGCTGGAAGCCAGGTCACTACCCTACCCCATTCCATGAAAAACCACCAATTTATCCTTCAGAGATCACAGACAACTGGAGGAAGTAGACCACCAACAGCTAATAACTACAGGGTGATATGTGCTATTAATTCAGGAAAGCATGAAGTGGGATGTAGAAAGACGATACAGAACAAGGCATCCTGGGTCCTTAGCACTTATAGACAGTTTCTATTAGTGGTTCTGAGTAAATGTAACATAGAACCTGACTCTATTTGTGTTATCTTAATTTAACCTTCCAGAAAGCATGAAAAATTGTGAGTATAAAGGGATATACAGCAGAAAGGAGTCTGCCTCTCCCCCTCACCCCAAATTCTACTTTCAAAAGATACCTGATTGTTGCATGCCTTCTCAGCATTTTCTAGTTGCACAGAAACACATGTGAATGTGAGGTATATCTCTATTTATATCTCTATCTATATATTCCCTATATTTTACAAATGGGAGCACACTACACATATCCTTTTTCACTTGCTTTTATTAGTTAAAAATTTATTTTCAAAATTTTCACATCGGTGCATATAGATCTATCTTACTCTTTATAGTAGCTATATAGTATTCCATTATTGCATCTCTTTACGTACTTGTCTTAGTCAGTTGCAGCTACTTTAACAAATTACTATAGACTTGGTGGCTTAAACAACATATATTTCTCACAGTTCTAGATGCTGGAAAGTCCAAGATTAAGGTGTCAACACAGTCGAGTTTTTGGAGAAGGCCCTCTTCCTGGTTTAAAGAGGGCTGTCTTCTCCTCATATCCTTACATGACAGGAAGCAGAGGGAGAGAAGAAGCAAGCTCTCTTGTGTCTCTTCTTGTTAGGGCATTACTCCTATCCATCAGTGACCCACCTTCATGGCCTACTTAACTCCCAAAGGACCCACTTCCTAATACCATCACATTGGAGGTTAGGATTTCAACATATCTGTTAGGGGAGACACAAACATTCATTACATAACATTTACTAATAATTTATAATTGATGAACATATGCCTATTCTTTTGCTATTTTATGTTTCTATATATATCTTTGTATGTATCTCTAAGTTCATTATAAAATAAGTGTCTACTATTGCTTCATTTATCTTGCAATTTGAAGAGGTTGTACTCTTAATACTTTAAGGAATATTTCAAGAACGTACCTTCACACTTTAAACAAAATCCTGTATTATAATTTTTTTTTATTTTTGCCCACTGAAAGGTAAAAATATTCAATTTTCACTTACACTTACTTGATTTTAATGAAGTTGAACATCTTTTCAAATCCTTACAAGCCATTTTTCTGTAGGGTTGCTAATATTTTCTTATTGAATTATAAGAACTCTTTACATATTAAGGAAACCAGACTACTTGTATGTCACACATGTTGCAAATTACTTTTGCAGCTTGTTATTTGTAATACTATTTTACAGACATATTTTAAAAAGATCTGTTTATTAATGCTGGTCTTAAAAATCAAGGTGGTCTTCAAGATTACCCTGACTATATGGCTCATGCTGCTGAAAGTTGGGTTTGCACAACTTTAACAAGAAGATTTTGCTTGTCATCACAAGGGGATGGTATAATACTTCTTGAACAGGACCTGGTTTATGACACTGTGAGTCACTTAAATTACTAGAAAAACTGACTGACCACTGGACATTATTAGCACATTTCCCATAATTCTCCGAGATATTGAGGGCATTCAAGAGGGAGTGTTTCTCATTTTCTCTGCATCCATTCATTGTTGTGACTGACTTCAAGGCTTTGTCTCTGTGAAAAAAAAAATTAAAGAAAATCCAAGTGGTTGCCTAAGTTATTTTAAGTTCATGAAAAAAAATAATGTTCAACTGAAACAGGGAATTTTGGAAGGGAAATCCAGACTTACTGAAGAGCTCAACATATTTGGTTTGCAAGCCACACTGTGAAGTGCTTAAAGCATCCCAGTCAAAGAAGAGGAGATGCCCATTAATCAGGTAGAGACATTGACAGAAGAACTTGAGGTCAGCCTGCAGCGGTGGAGACAAAGGTCACATACAGACACTGAAGGGAGAGAGTTGCCATGTTCTTATTCTGATCCAGATTTGATAAGACAGGACACAAAACAGGCCCCTCGCTACAGACATTGAGGATGAACTGTTCATTCAAAAGCCATTTGGCACTGAGCTGTCAGATTCACTAGCTGAAATAGCATTAGAGACACAGGGAAGGGAAAACCCATCTTTCTTCCAAGGTCACAACAACCACTAAAACAGAGTGTCCTGGCAATGGGTGTCATGCCAACAAGACTGCCAGTGGATTGACCCAAAGACCATGTTTAGTTAAGGGGAAAGGGAGGTGGTGCACAGACTGGTCTCGATGAGGCTGTTGCCTCTAGCTGCTTATTACTCCTAGATGTCTGTGTTTGTTTATAGTAGAAAACGGAATGTAGTGACTTGTACACTTCTTGGCTTTTCTGTCTTCACCAGAGATCAGAATTCTGCACTAAGTGAGATAGAGTGACCAACAGTCTCTGTTTTCCTGGGACTCATTTTAGTACCGGAAGTTCAGTGTCCTGGGAAATCCCTCAGTCCCCGGCAAACTAGGACAACTGGTCACAGTAGGTCTCGGTCTTGATTCTTTCTCTGTTCTTGTTATTCTGTTGAGAACTAAGTAAGACAAAATGGGCCTAAACTTGAGAGGACATTTGGTAATAAATAAACAGGATCACAGCTTTTGGAGTGAGAAATGCTGGAACAGATGTGTAAGACCACACTCTCAGGGAGAGAACAACTTCTTGAGGTTACTTTTGTTCTACTTTTCAGATTCTATTACACTACTGCTATTGTTTTGGGAAAGTTAGGTCATTCATAATTAAAGTGATCTTTACTGCCATTTATTGAATAATTACTATGTACCAGACACTGTGGTAAGCTCTCTAATTTTATTCTCATGACAGACTGAAGAAATAGATATTGTTAGATGTAATTTATAGATGAGAAAACAGGTCTAAAGAGATAAGGTGTTTATAGTTATACAGGTAGCAAATGGTGAAGATGGGATTTGAATTCAGGTCCGTGTGGTTATAAGACCTATTCCTTCTATCCTCTTCTTCCATTATGCACAAATTGTTCTAAGTGATCATTTCTGCTGCCTCCCTGATAGGAGGTTATCAGTACTGCTTATAATGTGAGTCCTGAAGACCAGAGAAATAGTAACACTAACAACAGTATTTGCATAACAAATTTTATATTTCAAAACACTTTCCTTTTATTTTCTACTGTCATTGTCCCAAAGATGCTGGGAAGTAGCTAATGTTGATCTTATCTCTATTTGTAAGGGTTGGGAAAGGGAAATGTGGATAAGCACGGCCCACTGCTGATGCACGCACAGGGGATTAGTGGAAAAACGAGATTCACATTTACAACTCCTGATCCTAACTCCTGAATACCAAGTCCGTTCGGCAGGGATTAGGGGATTCTGTGACTTTCCTGGTTGATAGCAAAGGCCTTCCAGACTGCTGCAGGAACTGGTCCAATTTCTCCCTCACTTTCCTGTCTCCCCCTCTAGACTGGAAGCTCTGAGAAGGTACATTTACATGTCTGTCTTATTCATTTCTGTATCCCAAGAACCTGACACATAGACTCTTAGTAAATATTTGATACATAAATGAATGTCCTTCACAAACCTTCTTCTTAATCCGGGTGGTTACTGTTGCCCGTTTCCGTGCCATGTCTTCTTGCCACCACACCTTCCAGTCTCCTCTGCCCAGAATGTGTTTCCTCCTTTCATTTCCACAAGGTCTAAGAGCTCATTTTCCACATGGCTGAAGAACTAAGGATTCTCCAAGGTGTGGCTCAATTACCACCTCCACCAGGCAGCTGTCCTAGGCCTCCAAGCTGCAAATGTTCTTTCCTTAATACCCAGAATCCACGCCCTGGCACACCCCTCTTCTGCTGTGCTTACCTCTGTCTCTCTTTTATTATAGTGACTTGTATCTTGCATAAGTCAAAAGGGAGTAGTGGAGCCCTGGCCCATTTGGCTCAGCGGTTAGAGCATTGGCCCATGGACTGAAGGGTCACGGGTTCGATTCCCAGTCAAGGGCACATACTTGGGCTGCAGGTTCGATCCCCGGCCTGGTCGGGGTTGTGCAGGAGGTGGCCAGTCAATGTGTCTCTCTCACATGGATTTTTTTTCTCTCTCTCTCTCTCTCCCTCCTTCCCTTCCACACTATCTAAAAAACTCAATGGAAAAATACCCTCGGGTGAGGATTAACAGAAGAAAAAGGGAGTAGCAGAGACTGTGGCTACTAGAGGGGCTCTTCCATCTACAAGTGGCATTGCCACTCAGTTTTAGTTCCAGACTTTCCAGATGAAAAAAAATAAATAAATAAAGCCTAAATCTGAATGTTAAAATTTGATGACTCTTTCAAAGTTTTAAAGACACGGTACAGGCCAAATTTGACCTGCAGATGGCCAATATTCCAGTATTTACCATGCAGTGAATATAGCAGACAGGCATATTGTCTGTGAAATCGTATTTTAGTTAACATTGTATAGTGCTTTATAGGTTGTAGTCACTTTTATGATTTTATATGACTCCTGTGACAACTCTGTAAGGTACTGTTAACCCTATTTTACAGAGAAGGAAACTGAAACTCAGGATTGTTAGGTGACTTACCTAAGGTCACATGGCAAGAAAGTGGTAGAACCAGGACACATTCTCTGGTCTTGGCACTTCCGGCCGTCCTGCCAGCAACGCGGCCTTGTCCCTCTCATTCTGCACGTGTTAAGGGTAGACACCTGTCTGATTCTTCACTGTCATCCTCACATTGGTGTCTTATAAATAATAAGTGCCCAATGCAAGTTTCTTTGTGTGAAAGAAGGAAAGACAATACGTAGACACTCTTAGAGGTAGAAAAACAGCCAACACAAACTACAGGGGTGGGCCAAAGCAGCTTTACAGTTCTGAGTACATGAAACACAGTTCATTCTTATATTGTTATTTATTAATTATTGTATTATTTTCCATGTGAACAACTATCAGCCTACTTTGGCCCACCCCTGTATATGTCTCTTTTTATTCCAGTAAGCCAGTTGCAGTATAATTTTCATGAGTATTTTCTATGATGTAGGAATCCACGCTCAGAAACCCAAACCATTCCATTTCTTGGTTCAACTCATTGGAATTCTCATTACTTCCATGCACATAGTCTGAATTCAAAAGTGTTTCAGCATATATGTATTGATTAGCTGTGCAAAGCCTTCCTTATGAAAGATTTGAGTGTGTGTGTGTGTGTCTGAGCATGTGTGTGTGAGAGAGAGAGAGAGAGAGAGAGAGAGAGAGAGAGAGAGAGAGAGAGAGAGAGGTCTGTGGCTAGGTGGGTGTTATTGAATTAGGGAACCAAAAGAGATGAAAAAGTAAGTGTGTCTCTATATTCCTGAAGTTCATATTTAGTAAGGGTTTCTAATATATAGACCAGGGAAAAATAGTGCCATTTGAAAGTAAAAGAAGACTGGGAGAGAAGTAAATATTAATATTAATCAATAGGAATTTGTTTGGTTACAAGTCAGCCAAGATATAACAGTCTCTGTCTTCAAAAAATTTACAATCTAGTTGGGAGGCAGAGGTTTATATACATTCGTGCGCTTACGCACACACATAAATACACACACACACACACACACACACACACATTCATATTCATACTCTCAGCAATTGGCACATTCAGCCAGCAATATCTTTACTTATTTTTATCCCTAGGGTGATTTAGGACTAAATCATTACCTTCTGTCCTTTATCATTTTTTAGACACAGCTGAATATTTCTTAAAAAAAAAAAAAAAAAGTAATTTTTGAAACCCAAATAGTTTTTCTTCTTTTTAGCCAACCATTCTCTAACCAAATTTATATCTTTTGTTACTTAGCTACTCTAAAAAGAAGGCAACGCCACATTTTCCTGTAAGAAAGGCTCCTTGGTACTTCCATGTGCATGATGCCAGGAACTGTTACTTCTGATGTGAATCTGAATTAAAATCACTCTGCCCTCAGAGATGCTCTTGTATCCTAATGAGTGTCCCCTGGTCCCCAAACAGAGTTTTTTCTCTCCTCCCGGTGGGCCAAAAAGGCTTCACTTTTTATATTTTGTAGACTCTCTAAAGCAGCCCCAGATGAACTGGGTCTCTCTTCATGTTTCACGGATCCTGTAAGTCATTGAATCATGAGCCCACAGCTTGTATAATAGGACCATCACCGAGCCCAGGGGCTTCTGGAAAGCACCCAGAGTCTGTGTCCTAGGATATCAGCCCACAATTCAGAAGGAGCCCCACAAGAGTCTCTGCAGGCTTTTCTAGTTATAAGAAGGAGTGAGATCTGGATTGGATGGTCCAAATATGATGCCCCCATTTGGAGTTGGAAGAGAAGGGCTTGAGATGCATCGTGAGGGCTTCCTGTTGTTGCTCTTTATCAATGAGATGCATCCTCACTTCCCTCTTCAATGACCCCACCCACATTTCACCCATCATTATAGAAGCAAATGGGTAAGATGGAAAGAGTCCATACAGTCCTGCTCTGCCACTTCTTAGCAGTGAAATTTTGTTGTCTTCTTTGAGACTTTGTTTTCTCACAGATCATGTGAGACTCATAATACCCTACCGTACAGGTTGTGAGGATGAAAAGAATATATAATTCCTTACCTCCTACCTAGCACAGGGTGGACCCTATTACTTAATGATGGGTCCTCTCTACTTTCCTAGCTGCCACGTACGTTTCTTGTACCTTTCCCAGAGCCCTTCACGATGTCTCACAGAGCACCTCTGGACTGCCCCTCTTCGCTGGCAGTGACCACAGCTGCCACAGAGGTGGTATGGAGGGAAATGCTCCCTTCTACAAACTCTTATGTGGGGTGTCTGGGTGAATGTTCACTGTCAGTGCTGCCTCAGATGTTTGCAGAAGCAATAAATACAAGGTACTTGCATCTTGTTCATGTCCAATATGGGCAACTGTTGACTTTTATTTAAAAAATCTCGCCAGGCTGGTGTGGCTCAGTGGTTGAGTGTCGACTCATGTACCAAGAGGTCGCTGGTTCGATTCCCGGTCAGGGCACATGCCCAGGTTGTGGGCCAAATCCCCTGTGGGGGGCATGCAGGAGGCAGCCAGTTGATGTTCTCGCTCATCGATGTTTCTATATCTCTCTCCCTCTCTCTCTAAAATCAATAAAGAAAAAAAAAGTTAAAAAAAAAATCTCAAGAGATTTTATCCAGTTTAGCTTAAGGACCTCTGATGAGTCTGTTCTGTGAACAAAAGAAATCTGAAAATGAACCAGCAAAGAATTCTACATGAATTTTTCACTCACTGATTTTCATTCAACAGATAGTTACCATATATTGCACTGGTTAAATGTAAAGGAACAATCTTCCTGAATTTTTCAATTTTATTTTTTCAGGTTGAGCTTTTTTATTGTTATGTTTTTATTATTTTTATTTAGTCAAAAGCATATATATTTATTTATTTTACATTCAATATTATTTGTATTAGTTTCAGGTGTGCAGCGTAATGGTTAGATAATCATACACTTTACAAAGTGTTCCCCTGATATTTCCAGTATCCACCTGACACCATTTATAGTTATTATAACATTATTGCCCACATTCCCTATGATGTACTTTACATTCCTGTGACTATTCTGTAACTACTAATTTGTATCTCTTAATCCCTTCATCGTTTTCACCCAGTCCTCCAATCCCCCTCCCATCTGGTAACCACCAGTCTGCTTTCTGTGTCTTTGAGTCTATTTCAGTTTTGTTTGTTTCTTTATTTTGTTCTTTAGATTCCACATATAAGTGAAATCATACGATATTTATCTTTCTCTGACTGACTTATTTTACTAAGCATAATACCCTCTAGGTCCATTCATGCTGTCACAAATGGTAAAATTTCATTCCTTTTTATGGCTGAGTAATATTCCATTGTATATATGTACCATAGCTTTTTTATCTACTCATCTATTGGTGGGTACTTGGGTTGCTTCCATATCTTGGCTATTATAAATAATGTTGCAATTAACACAGGGGTGCAGCTATTCTTTTTTATTAGTTTTTTTTTGGGGGGGGGAGTTCTTCAGATATATACCCAGAAGTAGAATCACTGGGTCATATAAGGCAGTTCCATTTTTAATTTTTTGAGGAACCTCCATACTGTTTTCCATAGTGGTTGCACCAATCTGCAGTCCCACTGACAGTGCACAAGGGTTCTCTTTCCTCCACATTCTCAACACTTGTTTGTTGATTTATTGACAATAGCCATTCTGACAGGTGTGAGGCGATATCTCATTGTGGGTTTAATATGCATGTCTCTGATAATTAGTGATATTGAGCCTCTTTTCATATGTCTATTGGTCATCTCAATTTTATTTTCAGAGATGCAATATAGCTTGATGATGGAGAATATAGACTGTGAAATCAGGAAGACCTGTGTTCAAATGTTGACTCAGCTGTTCACATTCTGGGCAAGGTGTTGAACTTCTCTGAGCTTCAATTTACTCCTGTGACAAATGGGGTAGAAGTAGTACTTATTTGAAAGGGCTGTTGTGAAGATTAAATGAGATAAACATGAGACATTTTTATTAATAGTAACTTTATTATAATTTTTTCTTTTTATTTTCTTTTTGTTTGGGATTGGCATTAGCATTTCACATTTTGTTTGCTTTCCTTTCTAAATTTTGATAAAATATACTGACAGTTTTCTCTTCCCAAATGAATCAATTTGCCTGGTTCCTGTATTCCAATTAAGTTTCCACTCTTAACATAAGAAGATGGGCTTGCCTACAACTATGAGGTTATTGTTTGGCATCAACCCTCTTGCCTTGATTATCCCACCGACAAAGTAAAAACAGAGCTATTGAGAATTTCCAGAAGGATGAGGGAGATTGGCTTGGCTCACAGCCTGTAATTGATGGGGATGTAATTACATCCCACTTTCAGGATCATGAGAGAACCCAGGAGGACACAAGGGGTTATTTTTTGAAATTATGAAGTCTTCTGGGCAAGATGGTGAGCTGCCTCTAGGGCTTCCCTGACTACAGTCCATTGAGATTGAGATCTCATTCAAATTTTGAACTTTTATTGAGTGCCATGTGGGAGGCCCTAGCCAAGGAACTGTAGATTCTGAAATGAGGGAGACATGGGCCCTAACTTTAAGGAGACCACAGTCTAGTGAGGAAGAAGAATGATCATGGAATTCTCCCTTGAGGATATTTTACCAGTTCAGTCCTGGATAAAGACAGAAAAATAAGTGGAGAAGAAGGGGGCAGTTTCTGAAGCAAGTGTGCCATGCTCATATGTGTGGAGGGGAGAGGGGTAGTGCGAGAGAGGAGAGGAGTGGGGAGAGACAGATACCGGGGGTGGGGGGGTGGGCAGAAGCAGAAAGTGATAAAAAAAAATGGGTCTATATAGACAGGAAAGGGTCAAGTTAGAGAAGGTTTTTTAAGCTAAACACAGGAGCTGGGACTGAGAACCTTGGAGAACCACTGAAGGATTTTAGCAACAGATGACACAACCAGATAAGCATTTCAGAAAGATCACTCTTACTTGCACAGAATCAATTGGAATTGGACAAGAATTGAGGCAGAGAGAACTGATGGGAGGCTGACACAGGGTAAGACACAACACTGGCTTGAGTTAAGGTGACACATAGAATTAAGAGATATTAACAGGCAGAATGAATAAGTTTTATTGTATAAGGTTAGGGAGGGAGCTGGAAGAATCAATAATACTCCCATTTTTTCTGGCTGGGGCAAAATGTGCTGATAGCATTCCATCAGTTAGAAAGTCAGGAAGAAGAGAAGGAGAGAGGAGGAGTTAAACTTTAGGCTTGAGGTGTCTGTAAGACAACCAAGTAGCTAGTAATACACATTTGGAGATCAGAAGAAGGATCATTAGTGTCAATGGTGGCTGAAACCATGTACATTTTGGCATGAATTCAGTGTTAGTGAAGTTTGAAACAACTCAATGAATAAAGAAAGGAAAGAAGTCATCTAGGGCACAGGCCGAGGGAAAAGAGAACCAGGCATGGGATGGGCCTTGTTTGCTTTCTCAGTAATCATACATATCACCTAGTGAGGGCTAATTGGTCTGGTTGTGTCAGGTTAGAGATGGCAAAATGCTTTGGGAAGCCACAGACAGACACTATGCAATTCAAGACCAGTAGACTTTTAAAGATGCTGTATTTTGCTATCTTTATAGCTGAGTTCAATGTAGCATGTTGAGTCTCAGTGATTTTATAATTTGATAATAAAACAACCAAAACTAGGTTGCTGTTTTATAATGTTGATTTCCTGCCTCTGCCATGATATGGAGACAAACATGGCCACAGATAGTGAAAACAACTTTCTCAGAAGTGCTTGCCGACTCCATGGCTGGGCCCATTCTTCTCAGTCCTGGACACCCTTAATCCTAATATGTCCACTATCTTTTGAAGAGCTCTTGGCACGATGCTGGGAAGCAGTACACATTTTTAGTGTAAAATGTGATCCATTTTTTCCTCTTGTATCTGAGAAGTGAGACGTGCCTCCTTATATACTGCGACCTATCTCTGCTCACTCTCTGTAGTCCTAATCTCTATCATCCTCCCACCCCCCAAATGCCAGGCTGGTGTCAGAATGGCAAGAAGATTAGCAGGAAAATTCTCTCTCATCAACCCTGTTCCAACAACACTACAGAGCTTATTGCATATTCCACCTTTGCTGAAAGCTTAGCTACTCTTCACATGAATAGGATTTAAATGCATGCCAAGAGTCTAAATTACGCAATGGAGACCATCACTATGTCTCAGAGAGGAGAATTCAGCCTTAAATGATGGGGCCAGAAGTCACACATGGAGTTTCCAATTGTTCTGTCTTTCAGCCTCAAAAAAGCTTGCAGCTTTTATAAGAAGCTCTCTCCCAAAGCAAACTGCTTGGTTTTTGTTTTTTTTTTTACTTAAAAAAAAATGTTCTTTGGCAACTCAAAGGCACATGAAAAGCAAGGGGGAAAAGGTAAGGAGGCTTCAGTGGGTTTTCCATGCTTGTTTTCTGACACTATGAATTTAATGCAGACCCAGGTGTGTGCACAAATTAGAGTGACTCGTATTGTTTGAGCTCTGATTTTTCTGCAGTAGTCAGGGCTCAGAGAAAAGAATGAGGCTGTGTATCTCCTGCAAAGGCAGACGCTGTTGGGCAGGTGCTCAGATTTCTGCTTGTATGAGAGTCTGGGGATCCTCATTGGAGGAATATGTGTTTCGAAAATTGAACTGATGGCTGGTTCCCAGGCTGAGGGTCATTCAAGCCAAGAGGAATAAAATTCACACCTTAGCATCACAGGAAGTAGAGAAGGAACTATCATTAAAATAAGAAAATCAAGGTGCACATCTCGGTCCAGAAGTAACAACAATGACAAAAAAAAAAAAAAAGTGTTTCTTGATATGAAAGGCCCTGTGCTGGTGTTTTATAACCTACGATGCACTATTCTTCTTCTCCCCATTTTACAGATGAGGAAAAGGAGGCACAGGGTGATTATGTCCTTTGCTCAAGTTCATACATAAACCACAACACAAGAAAGAGGACTATGTCTGCACCCAGACCTGCATCCCTATCCTTGCTTTTTAGCCTGGGCAGTACCTAGAAGTCTGCTGACACAAGCGATACTGTAGAATGTGGAGGAGCTTCAGGAACAACGAGACTGGGCCCCACATTCAGTGTGACTCTGGGGAGAGTCACCATAAGAAAGACAGAAGTTGAGTCATGACTATTCCTGAGTCATTGCAGGAACCCCAAAATAGGAGTTCATGACTTCAGTGGGGGCTGAGGCACTGGAAATTGTGCACCAGGAGATTCTTCCCCCTTACTTAGCACAGACTCTCCAGGTGGGCTTTAGGGTTCCTCAAATATACCAGCCTCACCCCATCTCTGCCCAGAACGTCACCTGGAGAGATCCTTCTCGGCCTTTAGGTCTTAGTTCCAATGTCATCTCTTTAGGGGGGCACTGTCTAATCAAATTAGCAGCCTTTCCCCAGTGCCCATGCACTAGTCACTGTCAGCCACATAATGCTGCTTTGTAGTCCCACAGCACTTACATGCTCTTGTTCTGTTTGTTTGTATACGTTCAGTATCTCTCCCTTCTCCTTGGAATGTAGGCTCCTCTGTTTCAGAGACATCTGTTTTGCTCAGTGCTGTACTCCACACATGGGACAGGCCTCATTTAGTAAATACTCAATAAATAGTTATTGATTAATGAAAGAATGAATAAATCAAATATGAAATATGGCCACTCCATCATCATTATTCTAACCTTTTTGTGCTACCAAGCCCTCAATGGCAGGAGAACATGTGTGTTTCCAGATGTCTGAGGCCCAGATGATCTACTCTGAAACTGATGGAGAGGAAGAAAAGAGTAACCAGGTAGAGCACCTTCTGTGGGCCAGGCCATCACACATGCGAAATCGTGGAGCTGCTGCAGGTGCATAGATAGAGGCATGGGCTCTCTAGCTAGAAGTGTACACTCGGGTCTCTGACTCCACCGCTTTTCTGTGCAGACAGAAGGCTAGGGAGCGCGGGTCAAGTAGTTGTAAGTATTTCTGTTATTAACCTTATTTTATAAAATGGGCACAGAAAAGTTTGATAATTTGCATAAAGTCACTTAGCTAATAAGTAGAAGGCTAGCTCCAAAGTCCATGCTCCAAATCACGGATTGTGATGGCATCTTCCAGACAAGGGGAAGAAGAGTCTCTGAGGAGGTCACAGGAAATCTAGGACCGTCAGGAAGTCTGGGGATTGTGGGAAGGGCCTTCCAAGCCAAGGACATTTGCCTGAGCTAAAGCCTGCTGTGTTCTCTTCCAGCCTCCTGACATTCTTGCTGATCCGCCTTACTGATATTCTTGGAAACGTTGCTGCCTCCGATTTCTGGGTAAGTGACATAGCAAAGACTAAACAGAATTCATGTGGGCCTTTGTTTCTCTTTGAGCCATTCTATCTTGGCTGTCTCTGAGACAGGTTTGTGGAGTCCTTAGTGCTTGTCATCTGAAGAGTACATGACTAAGTGGTCCAGCCTGTAGGTTCTGCCCAGTGAAGGGTAGAGATTGTGCCCACTTGCATTTCATCTGCAACAATTAAGGAGCCTCAAGGCAGCCTCTGGTTGCCAATGGGCTCACACCCCATTGCTGTGTAATCACATCTAATCTCATTGAGCTCCGCTCAAAATAGCCATAATTGGTGGTTTTATCCAAATCAATAAAGACAGCTTCTACATATTGATTATCATCCAGGGTATAAAATCATCATCGGTTACCTGGAAAAGAGAAGCAGGCTGCCAAGGGAAAAGGTCAGATATTCCATTTGAACAGGGGAGGAAAGGGGGAGGCGGGACCCTTGAATTTTAAGGTAATAGTATCAAATTACCTGAAAATGCATACAGTATATTCTTGTAATTTGCAACAACAGAGAGCCCAGAAGTAGGTCAATCATTTAAGTGAGCCTTCAAGTCTTCTCTCCTTGATGCTCTGAGCTGGCTTGCATTAGCTTGTCTTAAAGGGGCTGGAGCCAACTGAGATAAAGCCATAGGGCTTCTTTTTTCCCCTGCATTTCACAACCACACAGTGACACAATTTCACTGGAAGCAACGGCTCAGCCCTATTTCTTATATCCAATTAATGATCAACAGAGATTCTCAGCCATTGTCATCAGTGATCATGGGAAAAGTCCTAAGGGGGAGGTGAAGAGACCACTCCATCTGATAACCCGGGAGACACAGAGCAGAGATGTTCCCCACCAGAATGAATCGGAAGGCATGTTCTACAATGGCAAAGGAGTAAGGAGCCTGCTCAGTTCTAAAGTTTGCGTTTCAAACCACAGAATTGAAAACGAACCGGTTCTGTTCTCTATTGCAAATGGAGCTCATTAATCTATTTTTCTCTCTAGCAAATATTAAAACAAAAATTGCATAAAATCATTCAACATTTATGAAAAATAATTAAAAGAAGACATTTCATTAGTAATCTTGTGACTCCAACATATTAAAACTGGTCTCGGGCAATTCCTGAGCCCATTTTCCTCCTCTGTTAAATGGAAAAGGCAGTGATGACATCCAGCACAAAGGGCTTTTATGAAAAATTTAAATTTCTCTCTCTGTATATAAAATAATAAAAAGTATATCTCTATATATGGGACTCAGCAGATAAATACAGAATTTGACTTCTTAAAAATTTATTGGAGTGCTCTTAAAGTTTTTATTCATATGACTATATCATTTTATAAAGCTATGATTATTACAGAAATATCACTTGCCATTTCCCCTACTTTTCCCCTCTAGTTCTTTCATGAATATGCCATTGTAAGAGCTGCGTAAAATTCTGTTGAATAGTTATGTACTTAATTCATCTCCTATTATGAGATACCATTCTATGATATATAATGTGTCAATGAATGTCTCTGGCACACAAATTATTCTTTTTTTTTTGGTTACTTTCTCACTATAACATGAAGAGTGGTTTTGGGGGTCAAAGGTATTGTGATATCATAGGCACTGGAAGTGCTTGGCCTAACCTGGCAGGGAAGCCATACCAGTGATCTTCCAAGCCAGAGTTTGTTAGGAATGTAAGAGTCTTAAGTAGAAAAATCAGTACGGTTTCCATTTTATAGATGAAAACTTAAAATTTAGAGAAAATATTTAAGAATAGACACAGAAATAGTTAAGAAATAGACTAATGGCTTCACCTGCCATAGGGGTAGGAAGAGTAGGCTTGTCAACAATATTCTTGCATGTCCTGGGCTGCACGCACATAACAGTGTGAGAGAGAAGGGACCGTAGGTATGTAGCTTGATGGAATAGAATCTGTAACCGGCTGACTCTTAATGAAGGTAACCGTGACATGTCCGTTAATGATCCCAGGTTTTTATCTCTAAAAGTGAAGGATCTCAGGGCTCCCATTTTCAGGGATGGGATCCCTGCCAGGTAAAGATTTGACTTCCATTTTTTCTTTCATGGAGGCAGAGAGATGGGGCAGATTTTAAACTACACCTGCTGGATTTTGTTTAACTTAGTTATTGCAATTATATTTTTGAATGAGCTCCTAGGGGATATTTGGTTTATGAATAATGGCTATATTTTTAATACATTGGAATGGTAAATAATAAACAGAATAAAATTAGCAGAATAAGTGAAGAGAATAAAATGGGATCATCAAAGGCTAGTTTTTTTGTTTGTTTGTTTTTGTTTTACCATTGCCCTTCAGAGCTGTGGATATGGCTGCAGTTGTTTTCATAAACTAGAGTGTTCCTAGATGGTGCTATTCAATATGAACCTGGAAAGCCTGTCATCTTCCAAATAGATGGTTACCAAGAAGTAGGGTAGAGCCAAAGCTACTGAATTGCTACTACCAGGCCCAGGGTTCCATCCCTAGCCCCCCTGTTTCCTCACCCTGTACACTTTCCCTGGATTATGGGATATACTCCCATGACCTCAGTTGTACTCTACATGTCGATGACTCCAGAATCCACATCTCCAGCTAAGATCTCTCTCAAGCCCCTGACTGGTGGAGAGGGCTCTCTACCTGCTATCTCCAATTGGATATACTTTGAGTACCCGAAATTCAACTAAACATTTTGTCCTCCTTCATATCTTATCCCATATGCCACCTGACTCCTAACTGTGTTCTGACATATTTCTCCTCTGTCTTTGAAGTTTCTGTGAACCACCCTATCATCCACAGTGTCGACCCCCAGACCAGGGATTTATCCTTCTGTCCTCCCTCCCTCTAATGTCCCTGTTTAAACAATCATCAAATTTATCCACTTTTACCTTCTTTTTTTTTTTTATCCTCACTTGAGGACATTTTTTCATTTTTTGTTCAGCTAGAGTGGGAGGGAGAGAGAGGAAGAGAGAGAGAGAGAAACATCGACGTGAAAGGGCCACATCGAGTGGCTGCCACCCGCACTACCAACCAGGGCCGGGGACAAACTGCAACCGAGGTACCTGCCCTTAGCGGGAACCGAACCCCGGTCTCTCTGTACCGCAGGCGACACTCTAACCGCTGAGCCAAACCGGCCAGGGCCACTTTTACCTTCTAAGTATTACTGTGTTTCACCCTCTCCTCTCAATCTCTGTGATGTCTACCCTTGTTCATTTCCTTATCACCCCTGGCCTGGACCAGGGCAACAGTTTCTTCAGTGATCTTCCTGTTTCCAGTCTTGATTCTCTTCAATCTACCTTTACTTTGTTGCCAAAATCAATATTCTAATAAGTAAATGTGACATGCCACTTTCTTGCTTAACACTTTTTGGTGATTTAATATGATAGGTTAGTAAATCAATAAATAATATACATACATGTATGTGTATACAATGAATGAACAAGTATAAGGTACGGAGAGAACTCCTTCACTCACAAGACCTTTCACGAACTGCCTCTGCCTATATTTCTAGCCATCCTCCCTGTAACTCCTAACTCATTACTTTATATACTACTAGTTCCACAAATATACCATATTGCTTCACTTCTCGAGACAGGCCTGGAAAGCACTTCCTCATTTTCTTTATTTCAATAATTTTTAGACTTCCTTCAGGACTCATCTTATGTGTCATTTCCTCTGGCTCATCATTTCTAATTCAGTTTTCTTTCTTTTTTTATCCTCACCTGAGGACATTTTTGCATTTATCTTGAGATGGAGCTGGAGGGAGAGAGGGAGGAAGAGAGAGAGAAACATCGATGTGAGAGAGACACATGGACTGGTTGCCACCCGCACGACCACAACCGGGCCGGGGACAAACTGCAACTGAGGTACGTGCCCTTAGCGGGAACCGAACCTGGACTCTCTGGCCTGCAGGCCGACGCTCTAACCGCTGAGCCAAACCAGCCAGGGATAATCCAGTTTTCTTTAAGCACTTAACTATCCTACTGTGTGCCAGGAAGTGTGTTAGGCACTGGGAACAAAACAGCAAGTTAGACCATCACTGCCCTTGAGAGAGGAGGGAACAGATGTGTGGGGAAACAAAAATAGAGACAAATAAATAGCACTCATTCATTAAAAAAAGAACTATGAGGAATGCAAGGAAATGGTAAGCAGAAAGGAGAAGAAATACAAGGTTTAGAATATCAAGTCTACTCATAGAAATTAGAGGTCAGTGACAAAGAATTGCAAGGAAATGAACTAACATCTACAAAAGCATGGAGGAGTGAAAGGGACTGGGAGGATGATGTTATGAATTGAATTGTGTTCCTCAAAATTCATTTGTTGAGGTCCTAATCCCCAGTACCTCAGGGTCTTTATAGAGGCAATCAAGTTAAATTGAGGTCATTAGAGTGGACTCTAGTCCATGTTGACTGGTGGTGTCCTTCTAGGTGGAGGAAATTTGGACACAGACACATACAGGGGGAGAGCAGTGTAGACACAGGGAGAAGACAACCATCTAAAAGCCGAGGAGAGCCCTGGCCGGTTTGGCTCAGCAGTTGGAGCGTCGGCCTGCGGACCAGAGAGGCCCGGGTTCGGTTCCCGCTAAGGGCACGTACCTCGGTTGCAGTTTGTCCTCGGCCCCGGTTGGGGTCGTGTGGGTGGCAGCCATTTGATGTGTCTCTCTCACATCAATGTTTCTCTCTCTCTTCCTCCCTCTCTTCCTCCCGCTCTATCTGAAGATAGATGCAAAAGTGTCCTCAGGTGAGGATAAAAAATAATAAAAAAGCCAAGGAGAAAGGCCTGGAATTGACTCCTTGATCTCAAACTAGCCTCAAGACTTTGTGAGACAATACATTTCTGCTGTTTAAGCCATCCAGTCTGTGCTGCTTTGTTACAGAGGCCCTCATCAAGTAATACAGATGATATTTTGGGTTTGAAGATGATAAGAATGTCCAGAGTTGAACAAATGATGAAAAGTCTTACATGATACATTGAGGTTTACCTTTCTGATTTAAGTTTTAAAATTTATTTTATAGGTGATGGGAAGCAGAGAAGACAGTTAAGCAATTTAGGACTGAGTTTTAGAAAGCCCATTCTGGTGGCTAGGTAGAAGATGGGTCAGGGGTGGAGGAGCGTGGGGAAGTGACTGACTACACAAAAGCCCTGGATACAGTTCAGATAGGAGGGTGGTTGGAGAAGATGAAACAAAGATGAAAAATATTTAGGAAGGAAAATCAGCAGGACTTGGTGACTTGACTGTGTGAGTGACAATGCCTGATTGCTTTAATTGCATTTATCTCTATATTATATGTGACTTGCTGAGCCTCTGACTGAAATCACAGAGAGAGAAGAGAGAAACCAAAGAAGAAGCTGGTACAGACGATAATACCTTTCCTCCAAAGTGTCTCCAGCCCTGATTCAGACATCATGGTACACAGTCCAGACAATTAGAAGTCATGCTCTAAATGCTTCAGTATTAAAGAATAATTGGGACTTATTAAAATTGGTTATTGTATAAAGCCTAACTTCTTAAAAGAAGTTATCAAAAGTACGATTTTTTTTTTTTTTAAAGTCAGTGGACTCTTACCTTCTAGAGGCAGCAAAGAACATTCTTTCTTCTTTCCTTCATTCATCCTTTTCTTGTTCCCCTCTTTCTTCCCTTCAATATATAATTACTGACCTCCAACTTCATGACAAGTGCTACAGTAAATGCTGGGGGTACATAGAAAACAAACACACAAACAAACCTTTGTATAAGGAGCTTATGATTTTCTGGAGGAAAGATGTAGAACTCAATTGTCATAATCTAGTGTAGTAAAAGCTATAGGCACCCCAAACTGATTGGCAATGCTTGCTTTGATCGAAGGAATTAGGAAAGACTTCCCAGAAGCTGTGACTCTTGAGCTAGATCTTGAAGGAGATGGGGCAGGGCTCAAAGTCCTGGAGTGTGGGAGAGTGTGGTAACATCTTTGGGGAAATGTAAACAATTGTGTGACTGTTAAGTTAGGCCATTTCAGGACAGACAGTGGCCAAGTGAGGAGGCTGGAAAAATAGCCTTGAGGTCTGATCTTGCAAGTCTGACATCGTGCCACTGAAATCACCAGTTTGGTCCATGATGTCAAAAGACTTTTGATTCCAGGGAGGAGAGAAGATTTCCTAGACTCTCTTTTCTCAATCATTCAACCTTGAAAAAAATCCCAGTAAGACTGTGAGTTAAGAAATGAATCTAAACGCAGACTACTTTACTAGGGCAACAAGTTCCAATCACAGTGTTCAAATTTTGGGGGCCTCACAGTGGGAAACTGAGTAAACTTCTTCAAGACTCTGAGTGTTAGCTTTTTATTTTATTTTTACTCATCTTTATTGTTGAATGTATTACAGATGTCCCCCCTTTTTTCCCCATTGACCCCCTCCTCCCCACTCCCACCCCCTCCTGCCTTCCTCACACTATTGTCGGTGTCCATTGGTTATGCATTTATGCATAGAAGTTCTTTGGTTTATCTCATCCCGCCCTCCCTCCCCGCTTCCCTTTGAGGTTCATCAGTCTAATAACCAATTTGTGCTTCTTAATCCCTTCATCTTTTTCACCCATCCCCCCATCCCCTGCCCATCTGGCAACCAAGAAAAAGTTCTCTGTGTCTAGGAGTCTGTTTCTGTTCTGCTTGCTCATTATGTTTGTAGATTCAATTGTTGATAGATATGTATTAATTGCCATTTTATTGTTCATATTTTTATTCTTCTTCTCCTTCAAGAAGACCCTTCAACATTTCATATAATACTGGTTTGGTGGTGATGAACTCCTTTAGCTTTTTCTTGTCTGGGAAACTCTTGATATGTCCATCGATTCTAAATGATAGCTTTGCAGGATAGAGTAATCTTGGTTGTAGGTCGTTGCTTTTCATTACCTTGACTATTTCTTGCCACTCCTTTCTAGCCTGCAAAGTTTCTTTTGAGAAATCAGCTGACAGTCTTATGGGAGCTCCTTTATAGGTTACAGACTGCTTTTCTCTTGCTGCTTTTAAGATTCTCTCTCTGTGTTTAACCTTTGGCATTTTGATGATGATGTGTCTTGGTGTGGACCTCTTTGGGTTCATCTTGTTTGGGACTCTCTGTGCTTCCTGGGCTTGTATGTATGTTTCCTTCATCAAGTTAGGGAAGTTTTCTGTCATTATTATTTCAAATAAGTTTCCAATTTCTTGTTCTCTCTCTTCTCCTTCTGGCACCCCTATAATGCGAATGTTGGCATGCTTGAAGTTGTCCCAGAGGCTTCTTGCACTATCCTCATTTTTTTGTATTCTTTTTTCTTTTTGCTGTTCTGATTGGGTGTTTTTTTGCTTCCTTACATTCCAAATCGATGGTTTGCTTCTTGGCTTTACCTACTCTACTATTGATTCCCTGTAAATTATTCTTAATTTCAGTTAGTGTATCCTTCATTTCTGACTGGTCCTTTTTTATGTTGTTGATGTTCTCACTAAATTCCTTGGAGGTCTCCTTAAGTTCCTTGAATGTCTCACCAAGTTCCTTGAGCAACCTTATAACCAGTATTTTGAACTCTGCATCTGTTTGATTGCTTATCTCCCTTTTGTTTAATTCTTTTCCTGGAGTTTTGTTCTTTTCTTTCATTTGGGACATGTTTCTTTGTCTCCTCATATTGGCTGCTTCTGTGTATTAGGTAGAGTTGCTATGTCTCCTAGGCTTCATAGGGTGGCCTATTGTTGTAGGTGTCCTATGGGATCCAGTGGCACAGCCTCCTTGATCACCCAGCTGGGCCCTCGAGGTGCACCCCTAGTACAGACTGTACACCCTTCTGTTGTAATTGAGTCTTGATTGCTGTTGGCATGTCAATGGGAGGGATTTACTCAGGCTGATCAGCTGCAAGGACTGGCGGTGCCCTCTGACTACTGGCCTCTGACTACCTTGGAGGATCAGCTGTACATGACCCACCACACAGAGCAAGACTTACTTCAGCAGGGTTCTGGTACTCACTGAGTCTACTCGTTGTGTGTGTCACTTGTGGAGGTGGTTGAGTGTTGGTATTTTGATGTGGTCTGAAGCTGTCCACTGGGGGTGCTGGCTCTGGGGCAAGGTCAGACACTGTCTGTGTTCTATCTGGGGCCACCAGGCTTAAGCTACAAAGTGATCTGCTGCTTCTTGTGCTGGGCTTGGAGGTGCCCAGCAAAAGCCAAGTTGTGAACCAAGGCTGGCTGCTTCTAGTGCCAGGCCTGGGGCCACTTAACAAGAGGTCTGGGGTTTGCTGAGACCAGATGCTGCTTGTTTAAGAGATTTTAGGAAACTCTGAAGCTGGATCTAAGACAGGCCAATCCTATGGTAAAGCCTTTGGAAACAGCTTGGGTGGGCCTGAAAGTTGGGTGGGGCAGGGCCTCAGGGAATCACCAGGGTGGGGCAAACAGTGTGAGCCAGGTTGCTGGAGTCTCAGATATGGGGGCCTTCTGCTGTCCCAGGGAAGGGCTCACCAAAGGAACAAAGGCCACTGTCAGCAGGTCTGAGAGAAAGCTGCCTCTCCAGCACTCGTCCGGAGGCCAAGCAGCTCAGTTCTTCCCTATATGTCTCTGGTGCCCCTCAAGCTGCCACCCTCTGAGCTTAGAGGGAGTAAGTCCGAGTAAGTCCGTGCATGGGCCCTTTAAGAGGAGCTGCCTGGGGCTCCCACAGCCTCAGCCTCCCTCAGCATCAGTTCCCGCTAGTTTTACAGCCAGAAGTGATGGGGACTTCTCTTCCTGGCACTGGAACCCTGAGCTGGGTGCCTGGTGTGGGACGGGGACCTCTCACTCTTCAGGGAGGACCTTCACAGCTGAGGTGTCCCTCCTGATTTTTATCCGCCACACGTGGGTGTGGGACCAGCCCATCCGCCTCCGCCTCTCCACCTTCGCTCCTCCTACTAGTCTCCATGTGTCTGTTTCTTTAATTTCATAGTTGTAGGACTTCCATTTAGCTTGATTTTAGGTAGTTCTGAATGATGGTTGTGTCGTAGTTTAGTTGTAATTTTGATGTGGTTGTGGGAGGAGGGGAGACGCGCCATCTTGACCGGAAGCTGAGCGTTAGCTTTCTTATAAGACAGCATTCCAAGGTGGGAAGGCTGTAGAATTTGGATGCAAGTCACTGTTCAGTGATCCACTGGCCTTGTCACCCAGGGTAAGTTGCTCAGTGTCCCTGAGTTGTTTAGCTTCCTGAGAAGTGCTCACACTCCAGCCTCAGATAAACTTCCTCCTGGAAAGCTGTAGCCACAGTGAAATGCACACAAGCAATGACAGACAGAGAAGTTGACTCTCTCCCGTCCCCCCAGGGGTGGGTGCCAGAGCGAACAGCCAGAGTTGCAATAAAAGATTTGGGGGAATCAGAGCAGAGCTTCCTGGGTGAAGTGAAAAGCCACCCAAGCCATTCTAGTCAACAGGCACCATTCCCGGACATGGAAAATCGCAGACTGGAACAATCACAGGGCATCGGTGCAAGGAGGGAGCTTGTAGGTCATTGAGTCAAACTCCTTCATTATACAGAGGGAAAAACTGAGATCTGGATGTCCAGGGGAGCTCAGCTAATCAAGCATCCTTAAGCACCTCATTAATCCCCTTTATTTAGGAACTTCACCAGGGGAAATCGGTGTTGGAAAAAAACCCTACTTCACTGAGCAACTGGTTTGGTCCTTATCTTTTGGGCCACCTAATTATAGATAGTATTGCCAGATACGATAGTATAGGAAAGCCAGAGAAAGCTGAATTTTCGATGAACAATAAATATTTTTTTTTAGTGTAACTATGTCCCACATATTTCACAGGGTAATTTATACTAAAGTTATTCATTTTTTAAAAAACAGAAATTCAAATTTAACTTGGTTCTTCTTCTTATTATTTGTTTGTTTTTGTATCTAGCAACCCTAATTATAGGGTATCCTTCCATCTTCCATCCTCACTCTGACTGCTGGGAAGCTTAAAGGCAAATTATCATTCTTGCTTTCAAATAGGACTTTATGGTATGTCCTTAGCTTTACTTTCTTTCTCATTTGTTTATATTGCCTTCACCTTTTCTCTTTATTAAAAAAATCTAATGGTTGTAAGTCTCTCAGCAAGCCACATCAAAAACTTTGCTTAGATATGATGTAAAAAACAAAACAAAACAAAAAGCCACACAGCACAACATTAGGTAATTATTAAGGGCTGGATTTTGTAGTAGGTCCTATGGATGTTAATATGAACAATACCTGTTGTCTGATCTCAAAAAAACCCTAGTCAGGTGGAGGAGATAGTCATTTATATAAGTAATCAAAATGCAGGGAAATGAATGCTGAGAGCAGTCCAAGGTCACCCAGCTAATTGGTGGCAGATACAGGATGTGTCTTATTACATTATATCCCATGTAGTTAGTGAGCTGACAACCCTTTTCTTACATATTTCTGCCTAAATGCCTACGGACAGTGCAGTGGGCCCTGATTGTTTGGATTTCTCAGCATCCATCCTTTTCCTAGGTGGAGCACCCTCTTTGGGGGGGATATTGCTCCCCCTCTTACTTAAACTCTGTATATTAATAGTAGCCAATCAGAGTACTTGTTCTCCGTGATCTTGGATGATTGGTTCAGGGTGTAGACACGTGGTCCGAAGCAGGCCCGAGTCCTTCCTCGAGAATTCCCCAGTTGGAACAAGGAAAAAGGCAGTCCCTCTCTGGGGGCGAAAATGAAATTATAAGTATCAGCCTTATTGCCTGCTGTGTGGAGGAAGCCTGGCTGAGCACACAAAGCTAATATACGGAGAGCAACAGAGCCGAGAGAGGAGAATGCTCTTGCAACATTTGCGTTTATCATTTCAGCGATGCTCAAAGCTCAGCTACCAGTCTGCTTAATCCACTTACCCCGAAATAATTTGAGCTGTGTTTCTGTCTCTTGCAACCAAAAGAGTTGTAGCTAATAGAGATGGTTTGAGCTGAATGACCATTAGCATTTTCCCCAACTCCTACACCATAATGGGATGCCAGAGTGGGCTTTAATTTTGTAGCTTAGAGCACAGTTTACACAAAACTGTTGATTCTACCTCGACGCAATGTAGAAAATCTCCTGCCTTTCTAAGGCACTGCCAAAACCAGTGTTTTCCAACCTGCTTATAAGATCCCCTCAAGATGTCTTCATTGTGACAGAGCTGTGTCTAGCAAAATCAAGCAGCATTGCGAATGCTGACTAGCCAAGTGTACAGCACAGTGGTTAGACAATCATATACTTTACGATGTATTTTCCCCCACCCCATATCGCCAGTGCCCACCTGACACCTTACATAGTCGTCACAATGAAACCAATGCAAAATAATATCAAAATAAACTGTAACTGAAAAGAAAAAACAAACCATTCAGCTACGCAAAAAAAAAAAAAAAAAATGCTGAGTAGCCAAGCTGACCTCAAGATCTCTGAGCTAGCTTCATGCTGTTGTTATAATGGCTCGTGTTTTAAAAAATGGGGAAATTAAAACTCAGAGAGGCAAAGTAGGTTATTCAAGTTCACACATATTTGGCTGAGTTTATTCTAGAATCTATGTCACTTGCCATTTATAACATTGCTCTTTCCAATATGTTCCCTCTTAATAGCTGGTATCATTCATTGAGGACCCTCAATGTGGGAAGAAAATATTGATTGCAATGAACATGAAAAGAGCAAAATAACTTTCAGGCTATATGGTTGTATATTTAAATTGAACAGTAATTTGGAGGAGAAACCTTGAGAAAGTTAAGACATAATATACATTTGAGCATCCCCAGTCTGGCTGCACACTCCAAACACTTGCAAAGCCTTTCAAAAAGAGATTTGGGCCTGGCTGGTGTGGCTCAGTGGATTGATCGTCATCCCATGGACTGAGAGGTCCTGGTTCGATTCCTGGTCAGAGACATGCCCAGTAGGGGGTGTGCAGGAGGCAGCCGATCGATGTTTCTCTCTCACATCGATGTTTCTATCTCTCTCTACCTTCTTCTCTCTAAAAAATCAATAAAAACATATTTAAAAAAATAAAAAGAAAGATTTTGGGGTTTCCTGCATTCCCACCAAGATCTACTGAGTCAGAATGTTTTGGGGGTGGACACCAGACTTCTATATATTTAAAGAACTCCATGTAGATTTATGTAGATTTAACAACACTGAAGAAAAAAGGTCCCTCTTAGTTGTATTAAAATGTGAAATCAACACAACTGTTCATACAACAAATGCAGTTCTGTATTTAAGCAATTTTTCACTTCATCCATTCAAGGAATATTACTAATTCCCTATAAGTTGCTGGGTCCTGTACTAGGCACTGAATTCAAAGACGAGTCAGATGGAAACCCTGTCCTCAAGGAGCCTAGAGGGAGATATAGTACACATGATGTTCAAATGAGGTTGTGATGTCAGAGTACCATGGGTAAGTGTTTCAGGGAAAAAGCTGGAGAGAATCAGAGAGGTCTTCCTGGAAGAGTATTTGAGCTGGGTCTTGAAAGCCAGGTAGGATTTGGACTTACAGATGAGTAGAAGCTCAAGTCAGGCTAGTACAGCATGGGCCAAGACTGGGAGCAGGGAAATAATAGCAACAACAACAATAATAGCAACCATTTCTCTGTGCTTTCCATATATGCCAATTACTGTTATAAGTGCTTTACATGGTCATCTCTTAATTCTCACCACAAAGCAATGAAGTAGGTATTTCTGTCATTCCCATTATATAGTTGAGAAAACTGAGTTAGTAATAGATTTGGTAACTTGCTTAAGGCCATCCACCAAATAAACTGAGTGAGAAGAAGGCATTTCTATTTTGTTCAATACTTAATTTGTGGAATGAATGGATATTTTAATCCAACACCTTCATTTTACAGATGAGGAAACTGAGACTCAGAGAGGTCAAGGGACCAGCCCAGTGTCACCCAGCTGGTTGATGGAAGTGCCAGGATTAGTCATTTTAATGCATTTTCCACTATGCCATGTGCATGCATGCGCTCTGAGACTGAGAGGAAAGGGTTAGTGCATCATTTCCTTTAGTCATAAAAATGGGGAGGAAATGCGATGACTGGAAAGATAACTAAATCCAGAGCTGACCTCTAACCAAGATATAGCTTTTAAACGCAAGAGAACAAATACAGGGGAGAGTAGGATTCATTTTGGACAAATCCCTTCACCTTTGTCTCCTCATCTATAAAATGAGGAAATTTGATGAGAAGATCTCTAAAGGTTCTTCTATCTTGGCTATTCTGTACGTCCCTAGGAAGGGCTAGAAACAGATTGTGTCTATGTACGTCTCTAGGCTTGATGGATTGAAATAGAACCGGCAATGAATAAGCATGGTCTAAGAAACCTACATCTGGGGCCATAAGGCAGCTGCTTGATAAATGCAGAGAGCAGCGCTCTTCTGTCAAGTCCTGATTCTTCACTTACTGCCTTCACTTGATGCTGAGAAAGTCACTTGATCCATTGATGGGAACCTACAAGACCTAATCAATTTCTTCCTTCCAAAAGAAGGGACTTAGTAAGAGATAGCATCATTTTCTGTGATGTTGAAAGCTAAAGAAAAGACAGAGCAGACCTTTGGGTTGAGGCCTCCTGGACATTTCTGGCTTGTCTATTGTTTCACCCCAGACAGCATGCCCTATCTGTCCCCAGAGTTGAAAGCTTTACCCCTTTAAATAACAAGATAGGTTCACGTGCATTTCCTATGCTGTGCTGTATTTTTTAAGTAAAATAAATAAGGTTAAAAATATGGGTGTTTGTAGCTCATTTTGACCTGTGCCATTGCACTTCATGCAATTCTTAAAAATTGTTTACATGTCTATGTATTTTTTTTAAAAAAAATCTCTATTGTTGAAAGTATCTTTAATGGCTTCCCCTGTTTAGAAGCCAGAGAGGAGAAGTGATCCTAGAAAACATTCGCCATCTATTGTAGAACAAGATGGATGGAGGAAAAAATTTCCACACAGCAGCAATGATTACACGTTGTATTTATATAGCGCCTGTCTCTGGAGAGCCTCAGAGAGACTTTGAGAATATTCTTTCATTTTTATTTTAAGAAGCTTGTGAGGCTGGTTAAAGAGCCTGTGAGGCATACAACCAGCCCCCGATTTCCTGAAAAGTTCTCTAGTCAGTCATTTCATTGCCAAGCCAAGGTTTTACATGACCCCAGCACCAAAGGACAGCGCTGATTTATTGAGTCCCTGTGTTTTGAACATGGCAGCTCTCTGGCGAAATGCAAAGGCAAGAAAAGTCCTTGCTCTCAAGTTTTTAAAAAATATCAGAGTCAATACTGAGCATAATCAGGGAAGAGATTTATAAATATGGAAAAGGGAAGTCTAGAAAGAAATTTGAGGTGTTAGATTGGAATGGGAGATATAGGAGTAAGCTCATAGCTTCATTTTAAAATATCTATCTATATAGATATAGAAGTAGATGCAGATGCGTATGTCTATGTATATGAATGTGTTAATGTATGTATATACATGCACATATTTCTTACCTCTGTCTCCTGAAAGGGCCTAGAAGTGATGTCATTCTTGTAAAAATGAGCACACCAGGCTCCCATATCTTGCTTTCCAAATAGAATTTTCCACTAAAAAGAACCAAGTTCCCTTGGGAAAAGGGTTGACTCCAGAGCTGAAGCAAGAAGAGGGTAAGTTAACCACCCCCCCAATAATTGGCAGTGGAAAATAGGAAAGAAGAATATGGGGACCAGTCAAAAGGGAATCAGAGTCAGGGGCTCCTGCTGACCAAATCTAGGACCATTTAAACATTAAAATAAATTACTGTAACATATTACCACCTTTGACATACAATAGGAATTTTTAGGTCCATAGTGAAGGAAGAGGGAGAGAAAGTGTGACAGAGAGAAAGGAGGAGGAAAGAAAACTGTCATTTGACAGCTATCACAGTGGTGGCTATTTCAGACAAGAATTATTAATGGATGCTAAAGCAGTTGAGTGGAGGGTTGTTGAAGTACAAGATATTGGTTAGTTTGGGGCACTTGCTATAAAATATTTTATCAGTCACAAAGGTAAAAGTGGTGACTCCAGAGTGGAGAAGCCTGGCAGAGAGCAATTTGACCAGGTGTTCAAGGGTTGGCATCACCAGGGGTCGGATGAGGTGGTGTTAGGTGCCTCCCCATGGAATGCACTGAGGTATTAGCATCCAATCTGTGATATTTCTGCCAAGAATATATGCCCTGCGTCTGGTCATTGGGAGACATTGGATAGACCCAGGTTGAGGGACATCCCATGGAATGAAAGGTTTGTCATTCCCAACTGTCAGGTCCAATAAAGACTGGAAAGATCCCTGGCCGGTTTGGCTCAGCAGTTGGAGCGTCAGCCTGCGGTACAGAGAGACCCGGGTTCGGTTACCGCTAGGGGCATGTACCTCTGTTGCCGTTTGTCCCCGGCCCTGGTTGGTCGTGTGGGTGGCAGCCACTCGATGTGTCCCTTTCACGTCGATGTTTCTCTCTCTTGCTCTCTTCCTCTCTCTCCCTCCCACTCTATCTGAACAAAAAGATGAAAAAAAAAAAAAGACTGGAAAGAATGGAGGAACTCAAGAGATATGACAGCTATGTACAATGATTGGTACTGAATTGGTTCCTAACCGTGTAGCAAAAGAGATATTGTCGAGAGAGCAACATTTGAATGGGGACTGTACATGGTGGTGCTGTACTGATGTTGATTACCTGAGTTGGATGGGTACACTGGGATATTTTGGAAAGGGTTTAGTTTCTCAAGAGACCAAAAAAAGAACAAGATTTATTAGTGTGTGTGTGTGACAAATATAGCCAAATCCGTGTGGAAAGATGCAGGAGCTCTTTGTACTGTTCTTGCAACATTTCTGAAAGTTTAATACCATTTAAAAAATCAGATCTAATTTTATGAGGTCAGGTGAACGTATGCTCCAGTCTGAAGCATCTCCCATCCTCAATGATGAAAATACAAATACAATGATGAAAAGAATCATTCTGTCCATACCAGGAACATGTTTGTTTTTATTTATTCAACAAACATTTTCATGTACCTAGTTCAAGTTCCAAAGCATGGTACTAGATGATAAGAAAGATAGAATTAAGTTATGAAGTTATTTCATTGGGAGGTCAAGAGAGATTTCACAGAGAAGATGAGGTTTGAGAGAGATGGGTCTTTAAAGCAGGATAAAATGTTGTCAGGAAGAAGTGGGAAGAAGGAATTCAAGGTAAAGGAAGGAGACAGAACAACGACATGTAGGTAGGAAAACAGAGGGAGTGTTTACAGCAGTACTAATTAGATTACAAATGGCAGAAACCCACTCAAACATCTTAGCAACAAAAATAGACCTTATTGGTTCCTATAAATGAAAAGTATAGTCCTGGCTGGTTTGGCTCAGCGGTTAGAGTGTCGGCCCGCGGTCCATAGAGTCCCAGGTTCGGTTCCCGCTAAGGGCACATACCTCGGTTGCAGTTTGTCCCCGGCCCTGGTTGGGGTCGTGTGGGTGGCGACCACTCGATGTGTCTCTCTCATGTCGATGTTTCTCTCTCTCTCTCTTCCTCCCTCTCTCTCTCCCGCTCTATCTGAAGATAAATGCAAAAAAGTCCTCGGATGAGGATTAAAAAAACAAAAAAACAAAAAAAAAAACAAAGTATATAAGTGGTCTAGTTTCAGATATAGTAAGGACCAGGTGCCTAAAATATGTCTTCAGGACCAGAATCCCCATCTCTTGGCCCTGCTTCCCTCTGTATTGACTTCTCAAGTCATCTCTCCCCATTGCTAGTTACAGTCAACAGGCTGATGAACCCTGGTGGAAAAAAAGAGTCCCTCATTCCCAACAGTTCCAACAGAAGTCCAGAATTACACCTTATGGGTGTAGCTGTGCTCACATGCCTATTTTAGAATCAACCGTGATAAAGAGAATGAAATGCTCCAATTGCCAGGTCTTGTCATGGATTCTTTACTGGGGTTGGGGGTGAGATTAGCCCCCTGAGAACCACAAAGACTGAGGTCAATGAGGGGCAATTTCCCAAGGAAAACTTGAGCGCTGTTGCCAGAAAAAGAAGAAATGGACATGGGGCAATCTAATTCTGTCCATGAGCATTTGGGAAACACCAAGTAGTCCAAAATGACTTTAACATGGGCAATGCTAGGCAAGGGAATAGGAATTAAAGTGGGAAGTCACCTTGGGGTAATTGTTTGGAAGAGCTTAAATGCTAGACTGAGATCATGGTTCTTATTTGGATTGGAACAGGGATCAGCAAACTCTTCCTATAGAACAGGTAGTAAAGGTTTTAGGCTGCACGGAACATATGATCTCCACCACAACTACTCAGCTCTGCTGTTGTAGTGTGAAAGCAGAATTAGACTAAAGTACATCAACAGCATGGCTGTGCTCCAGTAAAACTTTATTTAAAAAATAGGTAATGGTATGGGCTGTAGTTCGAAGATCCTTGGTTAGAGGAAGCCATTGAAAGCTTTGAGCCTACAAAATGATATCCTCAAAATTATGCCTTGGGAAGATGCATCCAGATCCTGGGTGGAAAGTGGATTAGAGGGAATAGACTGAAAGTGGGAATAAACACTGGAAGGTTGTTGCAGTGATCCAGATGTTTGCACCGTGAAGAAATCAGCATTGCTTTTATGAGCCAAATGTACCTGGGAGTTTGGCCTCACAGACGTTAGCTGGCACACAGCTGGGTCTCTCTGTCCTTAGCTGACCTAGATTCTCAGAATCTTGCCAGTTTAGCCACCTCTGAAATACTAGCCACCTCTGAAATCCTGGGTTAGAGTTTGTAAATCATCTTGGTAGCCTGATTATTTTTTTTCTTTGCTCTGCAGTGTTTTTGGTTTTGAGGACTAAGTCTGTGCTATTTGTATGAGAGGGGAAAATCAATAGAAAGAGAAAGTTTAATAAAAAAAAATACATTCTCCATTGACTTTAATTAACTTGGCCTTAGGTTTACAACTCTGGCAAGTATGGAAAATGACAAAAACAAAAAACCAACCTTATATCTCATCCACCCCACCGAGTTTTTAAAGAATAAAATCTCAAATTAAAATCCATATGTATCAGCAACTTATTTGCCTGTGGCAAGATGAAGAAAAAGAATAAGAAAGGAAAAACAAAGGAAATTCTCCTGTAAGATCTGACAGAACAGGCTGACACTCCTAATTCCCATGGTAAATGGCTGAGTACCAGAATCAGGTCAATAATTCATCGCTGTCCGAGTGCCCTTGCATTTTTCTCAGATGGTCATGGCTTTGCTGTCTTCTTCAGTTTCATGACTTAAACAGTCTTTGAAACTTGTCTGTATTTGCTTGACCCTTCAGCACCAATGCTTTCTGCCTTGGGGTGGGGCTGTCTAGTGAGGAGAAATGGTCAGGAGGAATGATGTGGGTACCTGCCTCCTGCCTGCAGAGAAAGCCCATAAATTTGAGGATGGTTCACATAATTACACACCTGCGAGGTTTTCCTGTCATTTGAAGTGACACATGGCTATTTGTGGACATGTGCATTAGTGTCATATATAAGTACACACGCACACATGCATATGGGGTGCCACACCTATTTTATAAAGTCACACGTGGGTTCAGTTGCACAATGGATACATGAATGAACACCTATTGCCATAACTACAGCATATATAAGCATAATTAAATAACTGCATCACACAAATATATACATAGTTTTTATATTTCTCTATATGTATATAACAGATATTCAGATAATAAAAATGCATGTAAGGCTTAAAAATGCACTTAAGACTAAAAATATGAACATGTCCATGTGTGTATTCTATATACATGCACAGCACTTATGTATAATATCCGTGTGCATCATATGATTTGGTCCCCACCACCTCTCTGACTATATTCCCTTGAATACTTCCTCCCTCCATCGTTATATTACAAGCTACTCCTAACTGTTCTGTAAATGTCAGGTATGTTCTCACCTTGGGATCTTTGCACTGGTTGTTTCCTGTAACTGGAAAACCCTTCCCAGGAGACATCACGTGGACTATTTCCTCACTTCCTCTAAGTCTTTGATCAAACGTCAGCTTCTCAATGGAATCTACATAGTCACTCTATCATTCTGTTAAACATTGCAGCTCACTCACGGCAGCCATTATTCTGATCTGTCCTAGTCCATTGTAGTGCTCATCACCTTCTAAGATATATAATTTACTTATCATGTTTACTTCTTATCATCATACCCCTGACCTGGAATATAATTTCTAGTGGGGGCAGAAATATTTGATGTGTTCACAGACATATTCCAAGCACCTAAAACAGAGCCTGACATTTGGTATATATTGTTGAATGAATAATAATGAATAGATATATTTATATATAAATATGTACATATCCATTATATTTGCTGGATCATATCAATCTATCAAGAATGGCAACATCCATCTCTATAAATTTTCATCCTAGTGTAATCTAAATCTATCTATCTATCTATCTATCTATCTATCTATCTATCTATCTATCTAAATATTTACAGAAACTGAGACACATTGGTAAAGTGTGTGTGTGTGTGTGTGTGTGTGTGTGTGTGTTTGAGCTTATATATAATGGGGTAGGGAATGTTTAGGAGATATTTTAATTTGCCACTAATGTAATAAAGAAACCAAGTCCAGAGCTGAGCCTCCTACTAGCAGCTGGGCAGATGTAGCCCATCAGAAACTTGGCACCCCTTGAGACTCCTTGAGACTTCTCTGGAACTATCAGAAATTAAATTGTCCAAACTAGCTTTTTGACTGCCTTGTGACTTCTTTAGAGACGTGGCAAATTTCCAAGTCCTAATCTCACACATCCCTTGCTTTTTGACCTAAAAAATATCTTTGAAACATTAATGAGAGATAATTATGGTGACCATGTAATTTCTTGTCCACACTGAGACCTTTTGGATAGTAAATGGGACGATATTGCTGGGTTTGTCTCTTCTTCCCATACTTCCTCCTCTTCATCTTGCTTTCCTTCCTTATTTATCCACATTCCTGTTGAGTACCTACTTTGTACCAGCCACTGTGGAGATCCTTAGGCATACAATGATCTGAAAAAATAACACTCTGCGTCCTCATGGAGCTTTCGAGTTTAGTGAAGGAGAAATTTGCCAACTCATTCTGTCAATAAATATTTCTTGAGCGCCTACTGTGTGATTGGCACTATTTTAGATAATGGAACACAACAATGATCAAAACAAATTAAGTTCCTATCCTTTTGGAACTTAGAAACAGATAACAGTAGATACATAATTATAAACTATGTTTTGTTCTCTGAAAAAAGGTGTGCAATACTAGGAAAACCAGGTAACACCCAGTTCTAACCTGGGGTCAGGAATGACTCCTCTGAGGAAATGATGTCTGAGTGCACCTAAGTGAAGGATTAACCGATGAAGGACATAGGAAGGGTAAGAGAGAACCTTTGGGGCAGAGGGAACAGCATGTGCAAAGGCCTTGAGGCAGGAAGAAACATGGCATTTTCAAGAAACCAGGAGATTGGAGTACAGCTGCAGGGTGGAGGTGGGGGATGGGTGACATAAGTCTGGAAGAAGCAGGGAACAGACCTCATAGACGTTATTAGGCTGAGGTAAGGCCCTACTCCCCACTTGGTTGCCCTGGGAGGTGGCACGCCCTGAAATAGCTCCTGGGGTACTGCAGTGTGACAGAGTCCAGCAAAGCAGCTGCCCAGAGTGCTCAGGAAGATGAGCCAGAGTATAGCCTCACATACAGCATCTACTGCTCTGATAAGACATGGAGAATGGTCAGATGTCTTTCTGTGTGGTCACACACAGGAAAGGAAGTGGCAATGAGAATTAGTGGGACAGAGGAGGTCTGTGGTCATAATAACAAGGTGTGGTCTCAGATGAACTGGTATAGACCATGCTTTGGAGTACTGTTTATATTCATGCATTTATTCAGTCATATTTACTGAGCTCCTGTAAAGATCAAAAACCTTATTAGGCAGTGATGAATCAACCATTACCACAATAGATGCTATTTCTACCACCAAGAGACTTACATTCTACTCGACAGAATAGGTCTGTGCACCAAAATTTAAGAGGAACAATGGAAACTAGAGTATAGGCCTAAAAAAATGATGAAGAATCTAGACATCAGAGCCCATGGAGAGAGGTGAAGATTAAAGGTCAACATGGTGATTGCCTTTTTAATCTCTGTAGGAGAAAGTACAGGAGTATTCTGTTTAATTTCAAGGAGGTGGGTGTTGAAGCAGGCGATAAGCATTCTGAAGAGGTCTGTTTGAGTAAAAAGAAATAAAAATGAAAACTGTTTTAATGGTAGAAGAATTGTGGGATATAATAAGGTCCCCATTCATAGGAAATGTGTGAAGTTTGATCTGGTGATCATCCAGTCCATATACTGTAGTAGGAGCCAGTCACAGGGACAGAAGATAAGCTGAAGATTTGCAGTATATTAAGGGACACAGATATACACACATAATGCATAGAAGTAGACCCAAGGGTGGGAGAGGTGAAACGGGATGGTTAGTTGTGCAATACGGAAGGCCCAGGCTTCGTGGTTGTATCCTGAATCACTGGTAGTACATACATCATCATTCAACATGCCATTTCAGAGCTCTGACAGTAAAAGGATAGCCTTTCAGGTTTGGAACTAGAAAAATAGTCTGGTGGGGCATTCTGCTTCTCTATCAGCCCTTCATCAGGTGGTCAATGATATACAAATCTCTTGGACCCGGAACCTTCCAACTATAAAAATGTTTCAGTTTTAAGCCTTGGATTCTTTTAGATCATATTTAAGCAGTGGATTCTGCTCTGTAATGAAAGTGAAAAATCTGGTGATAAGGTTCATTGGAAATTTTTGTTATCTCTGAATCTGTTCTTCAAAACCCAAGGCCAAACCTTGAAAGAAATGTGTTCTGAAGTCATTTTTGGGAAGGCAAATTCCTCTGTCCTTAGTAATGAATACCTGGCAAGGATAACATTGGCCATTGTTGAAAGCATTTACTGTTTATAAGCTAATTTTAGATCTTTGGAAGACTTGAGAGTAGTTATTATTAGTTATCTCCATTTTGAGATGAGAAACCTGATGTTCAAAGAAGCAAGATTTTTGTTCAATAATTTACAGAAAAGATTTTCATCAATCAGGATATGCTGGATTATATACCAGTTACAACCAATCCCCCAATTTTTGGGACATCAAGTAATGAAAGTTTAATTTTCTCTCATGCTAAGTGTGGACTTGAGGGTCCACTGGGTGGCCTACTATGCATCATCATGGTCTTCACTCTGGGACTCAAACTGACAGGCAGCTGTAATTGGGGTATTGGCCATCACCATGGCAAAGGGAAAAGAGAGTTCAACATCTCTTAAATCTGCCATTCAGAAGTGACTCACCTGACTTATACTCATATTTCATTGACCAAACTTAAACCACAGCTAACTTTAAGTGGGTGGAAAATTTAATCCTACCATGTGCCCGGGAAAAAGAACTGGACTATTTGTAAACAGCCCTAGTGACTGCCAAAGTCCTAAGGGTGAGATTCCAACTCATTTCCTCTGTCCCAGCAAATCCATGCCCTTTCCACTGAGCTCATTGCCTCTTCATGCTGAGCATGGAATCCAGACTGAAGTTGACATAAGCAATTTAGCTAGCTGGAAAAATCTGATATTGCTTCCTTGCTTCTCAGTTTCGTCTCTTGGTTTTTCTTCTCTTCCAAGACAATAGCCTTTTGGATATTAACATAAGTCAATTTCCCTTTCCCATGTGATAGTGTGGTCTGGTTGGGAGACATTGTACTAGGTTTCTCTGAGAAAGTTTAACTATTATAAGCCTTGTTGTGTTTTCCCAAGTGAATTTTCCAAAGATTTATCCAGAACAAAAATCCAAAGGAATGATAGCTTGTCTCTTCACAGAGGAAAAACATTCCATCTACCTCTGAAACATGCTTCCATCTCCACCACCAGCCTTTTCAATGCATACATGCATACATATATACATATGTACATACATAAAAATACATACATACATAAATGCATAAAATTATGGGGGGAGGTGAGAAAGATAATGAAGGAGGTAATCCTAGACACATTGTTCTTCATTGTTCCCAAATGCTATCTTTGATCCTATGGCACTGTGTCTTCAAAAATCTCTAGCCTGGGTTGCTTTGTGTTGAGTTTTTTCAAATAACTTGAACTACTGCAGACAAAAGAATACCAAGTTTCCTCATTTCTCAAATAAATTAATTGCACCATTCTTAGCAGCAGCAGCAGCAGTGAGAGAAACAGTAGCAGTTTAAACAGAGAAATGAGATATTTGTTAAGAATTCATACAACAAAAATAGTAAATAATCAGGTAAGCACTAGTAAGAGTAGATCTCAGCAAGACCAGAAAATAAAAATGGCAATGATTTTGACTGAAGCGTCTCTTCTCTAAACCCAGAAAAAAATTTTAATCAATATCCTTTTTACTCTTTTGTGCCCTGAGTGTTATAGATGTCTGGGTGAGATGGGCATCTAGACAGAATTACCTGTTAAACTTCTTGGATATGGGGACATCTGAACTTAATCTAGAAGAACATGGTGAGTTAGTCATGAAAGTTTGGGAAGGAAATTTCTTTAAACATTACAGGTATGTGCAAAAGCACAGAAACAAAGAGAAGGCATTCCCCATTCCAAAAATATGTGGTTCAGTATGACTAAAGGAGGCCGTGCTGAGATATGATTCCACGAAAAGGAGGTAGGAGCCATATCATCAAGGACCTGTTAAAAGAATTCTAACCTTATCCAAGGGCAAGAAGAAATGAATGAAATGTTTTAAACAAAAGACTCATATAATTAAATTTGTAGTTTAGGTAGACAAATTGTTGATATTTGGAGACAGATTGTTGAGACTGGGGAGAGGTCACAGATTGGGACAGGGAGACCAGTTAGGAAACTTACAGAAATCCAGCCCCCAAAATTGAGTAGGGCAAACGGTTATGGGTAAGAAAAGGAGAAGGACAAAATATGTTTAAGTAATAGTCCCACAGGACTTGGTGATTTACTGGATGTGGATGGGAAGGGGTCGAGGAGTTAAGAATGAATCCTGCATTTCTGCATTGGGGGAGTAGCAGAGCCGTGGTACATTCAAGCAAATGAGGGATAAAGGAAGAGGTTGTGGGATGAAGGAAGGAAATGTGATAAGTTTAGATTGGGGTGTGCTATGCTTCCTTGGGGACATCCAGTGGAGATGTACCATAGGAAGTTGTGCATTTGAGTCTGTTGTGCGTGAGAGAGGTATGGGATTTGTATACCCAGGATAGAGTTGGGACTCATCCAAGCACAAGCCATGGTTGAACCCCCAGGAACAGTGAGATCATTCAGAAAGAGCATTTAAATTGAGAAGATGGCCAAGGACATGACCCTGGGGAATACCAGTGTGTGCAGTACGGGTAGAAGAAGAGAATTCTGGCAAAAGAGAGATGAAATCATCAGAGAAATAGGAGAAAGGCCAGAAGAGTGGAGTGTAATAGAATGTCAAGGAAGAGAGAGAGCCAAAGAAAGAGTGTGCAACATTATTGAATGTTACAGAGAGGGTGAGTACTATAAGGAACAAACAATTTTAAGTGAAGTTAATGGGGATAGAAGCCAGACTGTAGGGAATTAACTATGAGGTGTAGACAGGGAATGCAGACTATTCTGGCATTTTCCAACCTATCTGAGTATAAGGACCTTTATTAAATTTAAAATAAGTATGTAAATTCCCACATGATAGCAATTATCCCTTTGTTTTTTTTCAGCCAACAGTTGATCCTTGCATTTTCTCTGTCTTCTACTCTGTGTGTTCTGCCAGACCCCAGATATTCCCAGCTCAGAGGCTACAATTCATGAGACTGGTCTTTTGATAAAGAGTCTATGTGAGAGAAAGTGAAAGAAAGGCTGTCCCTGAAAGGTCGAGTGTCTTTTTTTCCTTCCCAAAATGGAAGAGAATGAAGCTTGCTTATATAATAGTAGCAATGAATACTTTTGCTATTATTGAAACACGAGGTACATTTACTTGTCATTCCTACAGTTCTCAAAGCTATGAGAGGAAGATATTCTCACCTGTGTTCCATTATAACTTAATGTTAATGATTCTGTAAAATAAAAAGTTAAGTTCCACTTTTATCAAGAAACATATTTAAGTTTGTTTGGAAGTTAAAAACTATAGAAAGTTATGAAATGAGTTAAAATTTTAGTTATTTTTAAAGATTATTTAGTCATAAAGCTTTGACTCCTGATTTTGGAAAAAGGTTATTGTGATTTTTATCTGACCACGATTGTCCGTGGATAACCCAAAGAAATAGATTAGGTGCCTGGAACAATTGCCTCCCTGGACCCCATCACTATACATCCACCAGTGTTGTAGGGGGTGCAGCTTAGGGAGCAGGTTCTCTCCTTGGGCAGAGTGTCCACCTATCAGAGCCTTGGTTTCTTCATCTTAAAATGGAGGGAATTATTTTCACCTTAAAGGATTTTCATGAGAGTTAGAAAATTAGCACAGAGCCCAGCCCATAGGCATTCTACAGATGGTAGCTCTGTGGAATGCTGGTGTTCAGATTAATTACTCATTGTAAGGGAAAATCTTAGCTTTATAATGCAGTGATCAAATTTAGCATCACTTATCATAGTGCAGCCTGACATTATGTTCTTTCTGAAGACACATGGAATACTTGGCATCACCATTAAAGTATTATTGCAAAAACCATGCTTAACTTGAATCTAATCAAGCTTCTAGTCTGAACTCCTAGATGAGAGGAAACACAGGTAATTCAGGAAACAGCCAAATGACACTACCAAGAAACCATGAGACAAATCCAGAAGGTGCATATTTCAGAAGGTAGCTGACCTGGTCTCTCCAAAAAAATGTGTGTCATGAAGAAAATCTGTGTGGGGAGACTTTTGTAGAGTAAAGGAGACAAAAGAGGCATAACATTCAAACAAAATGTATGGGCCCCCATGGATCTTAGTTTGAAAAAAATCCATAAAATATAATTTGAGATCAGTTGGGAAAATTTGAATATGAACCAATTATTAGATGATGGTTATTAATTTTCTGAATAAAATAATAGTATCAACATTATGTAGACCAATGCTTTTATTTTTAAGAGATGAAGGTTGAAATATTTAGGGGTAAAGTGTCATAATGTCTATTATTTACTTTCATCAAAAAATATAAATATATATATGTAATGGAGATATAAAATAAACCTGGCAAGATATTAATTATTAAATCTAGATGATGGGTATATTAGTGCTTATTGTACAATTCTTTCAAGTTTTATGTATGCTTGAAAATTTAATAATAAATGTTCAGGAGAAAAATGAAAAAGAAATTACTTAGTAAGATGATGACAGCCAAACTGATTTAATTAAATAGTGCAAATTTAGCAGCAGAATCTCAGCACAATATTCATAGCACAAAAGGAAAGTTTTTGTAGATTTTTATATGAATGTGGAATGCTAAAAATAAAATGTGGATAAAATAAAAGACTTTATTATACACTATAAGCACCTTCATAAATGATTTAAATAAAAATGCATTCTGCAAGCCAAGGATTTATCTGGCAATAACTTGAATTTCCTGAATTTGCTAATACTGAGAACTATCTGTGTGAGGATAACTCTATTGCTCCCTCTTTTGGAGAGGAATGTAGATCTGTTTCTCTATTATTTTTTTCTCTTTTTGGTTCTGACCACGTAGCAAGAGTGGGTAGAAATGTTTTATCCATTCTTCCATTTATGCATCATTCATTCACTGTAGCAACAGAGTTCTAGGGATACAGAATGGAGGCACCCACAACCTAATGTGGAAAGAAACATTTATGAATGACCATGATGCAGCATGATAGGAGATGGGAAAGGCTATTAAAAAAATGCTTTGGGGTATTAAAGAAGGAAATATCCACCTCTGGCTAGGAAAGTTTGAGAAAGTTGAATTTGAAAATGAATGCTTTTTTAAAAAGATAGAACTACATTTGTATTTATCTACTACCTTTTAATTTATATTTATTTTAGATATTTTTGGTTGTGCCATTTCACAGAAAACATAAGATTCAATGAACATTTCTGGAGATCCTTTTCTGCAGAGTTCCTTCTTTCCAGTCCTTGCCTTGCAAATTCTAGCTGCCCTAGTATCCCTGAGATCTGGTCTATGTTTCCCTTGCCTGCTCTAGGCAGAGTCATGCTCTCTGCTTGGGCTCCACTTCTGTGCCTGGAAGTTTAAAAAATACTCTCATGCAGAAACCTAGGATGAATGTGGAACTCACCTTATGGGTTTCCCCGCTCTTAAGATTGGAGTTCTGTACCCTTTATTGTCCAACGCCTGAAAAGAATTGCTTCACTGATTTTGTCCTGTCAGAATTGCTTACAGTGGGACAGGAAGAATAATACCCATTAATTCATCATGGCTGAACTCCATGACTATTTAAAAGGTCACAGGAAAATTTTGTCAAGCTTATGTTATAAGGTAAGGAGAAGATATATATATATATATATATATATATATATATATATATATATACACACACACACACACACACACACACACACACACACACATATATGTATATATATGTATATGTATATCACATACATATATATTATATAGGGTGGGGCAAAAGTAGGTTTGTATGGAAAATAATACACTAAATAATAAATAACAATACAAGAATAAATGCTGTATTTCATGTACTCACAACTTCAAGCCTACTTTATCCCACCCTATATGACTGTCACTGTATCAGTGCATATCAATATTAAAGTGATACATAAATATGTATATATATATACCATGTTACTTTACATTTCCCTCAATGTATTTTTTCAGATAGATGATTAAAAATTCCTTATTTAGTCTTCACCCAATTTAAACCAGTTTGTAGAAATAAAAGACCAAATCTCTCAGTTTGGGAGAATTTGTCAGTGATGTCTCCATGAGTATGGGGTCATATCTAAAGATCAAATGGCATTGTATTTGACCCCTCCTTACACTCTGGCCACATTTCCTGTCATTTCATACCCCACCCCAGCCCCTGTCCCTGTTAGGGCCCCTAGAAATCTAGTGGTTTCTCAGATATATCATACACGCCCACACCTCCATGCTTTGCATATGCCATTCTCTCTGTTATGCCCCTCATTTCTTCTTTTTCTTTCTTTTTGTAAAGAAAAGTGCTTCACCTTTTCTGCAAAGGCTGTCTATTCTCCACCAGAAAAACGAATAATTCTTCCTTATTGCTACTACAACATTGTATTCTTTCCTCTAATATTTCACTTACCTCAGTGTATTGAAATTATAGTTTTAAGTGTCCATCTCCCTACATCCCATCCCCATTAGACTATCAAATCATAGCAGAAATGTGTCTTATTAAATGGTGTATTCCCATCCCATTCACAGTATCTGGCACTTAGTAGGTTCCCAATGAGTATTTGCTAATTAGATGAATTAATAAATATATACGTGGTGAAATAAAAATAGATATCTCAACTTTGTAATGATAATACCCTTAACCCCAGGACGGTAGGATCTAAAGACCAATTCACATGTTTCCCATGCTGTCCAACATCCACTCCTTTGTCTCCTGGTCGCAGATCTGAATTGTATTATTTCTCAAAGGCCATTAAGAAGCCTTCAGAGAAAGAGCAAGAAATTACCTCCAGTGCTGGTGTGCAATAATGTCCTTTTGTTCTCGGATAGTCTCCAGTTGACAGCTATCAAGGTTGTTCTAATTTGTGTCAAACGGGCCATCTACAGGGAACATTTTGGAATGAGGAAGGTTCAAGAGATAGAAAAAAAAAGTAATGAATATAGAGTGTAAATGCCATAGTAAAGTAATAGAGACATATAATAACAGCAAGGGAAATTTGACCTTCTGGCCGGAAACTCGATCGTGAGCCAATTGGAGAACTTTAGAAAATTGGATCAGCCTCAGTAGTCACAGAGTAAACATGGGAAGTGCTATCCAGTCTTATTAAACATAATGCACACTTAATGCATAATTTTATTGCAACCAATTTCATGCTGCTGCTTTAAATGAAGCTGGGTTTACTTCCACTGCACCAGTCCACTACCATTAGTGCCTCTTAAGAGAACAGCAAGGCCAGTAAACTGTTACTGGGCTGATCTCTTCCTCAGCCCATACTTTCTGCTTCATAAATTCACCCTGCTACCACGGCTTGTACTGAGGTCTTATCTCCAGTCAGTGCATGGCTTTGGAAACACTACACTCTTTTGGCAAGTTGTTTGCATACGGGGATGTTACAGCATTTCCATTTGATGCCAGCACGTGAAGCAATGAACCTTTGTCTTGGGAGAATGTTTGTCTGGATCTCAGACTTGAGAGCTGGGGTTCCTATCATCTTTAAATTCAGTCTGGGGAAAAGGACACGTCTGCATTGGGAAAAGAAGGGTGTGACTATGAACCAAAAAAGGAGAGAATAAAATCCACAATATGCATCCTCTCCACATTTTGAGGCTAATTTTCTCCTGTCAATATTGATTTTGGAAAATATGCCCTCAGATTGGTATATGTTTATGTTTTTCTGGGGTCTGGTCTTCACATGTCTAAATATAATGGGATGAAATCCAGAGTGTGACTACTGACTTTGGAGTCCTGGTTCTGCTGTTACCGTGGCTCTTTGGGAGGTCACTACACCTCTCTCAGCCTCAATTACTTCGTCTTTAAAATGAAGTTCATAATCATCTTGTAAACAACAGATGAGGGCAGTCTGCAAAAACAGTTTGTGAACCTGAAAGTGGATACGTATGTTATTATAATCAAGAGAAATATCAAATGTGATAAGTACTGAGCAAACAGAATCCTGGAAAAGCCACACTTCTTTCTGTAACCTAATAAACACGAGATTTCTAAAGAGAACTAAACATGAATTGGATGCATATTTCCTATCAGCTATGGCATGAGAAAGTAAAGAGTACCAAAATCATCGATGAACATAGGCAATAGTAGCAAATGGTCTTCTGTGGGGCCCTTTAAACCGTGTACAAAGTGTTGCCTTCCCCTTGGACAACTAACTCCCACAGCACTCCCCTGAACGTGCCTTCTCTGAGGGAGTCCTGAAGAGCTCTGGCCCCGGGGTTTGCAGTGGTCTCCTAAGAAGTACTCTAGAGGAGGCATAAGTAGAAGCTGCTCCAACATAGAATAGGTCCAGGGCTGTGCCACTGGGGAAATAGACTGTTGTGGGAAAGGGCAGAGTCAGCATAGGCTACAAATTCCCTTTATCTTGAAGATCAGTAATAGTCTTACATTATTGTTAAAAATTCCTTAAATGTGTATTCTGTCCCGCTTTGAATGGAATTGGAGGTTCATTATTCTGTTCACCAGCAAATGTCTGCTGAGCCCAGGATACTGTTGGCAGACTGTGCTAGGCCCCTGGGATACAGTGATGATTCTGCACTGAGGGGTTTATAACCCACAAGTGAGACGATGGAGGTGTGAAAATGACATAATACAAGATGGAGTGCCATAAAGGCCACAAAGAGAGATGAGATTCAAGGCTAGAGAAGTTTAGAAGAGAGAGAGGTCATCCCAGCTGAATGTTTCTTTGTACTGTATTAAAAGTAGTTATTATTATTATCTTTAAAACTCCATTTAGATTTAAATTATGTTACACATTTTTATAATTGTGTAACACACACCTCCCCTGGTCCAGGGCATGTCAAAAATCTCTCCAAATGTATAGCATCCATGGTTCAAAAACTTAATGTTGAATGTGTTAGGAATGATGTCATAGCTGGTGAGTGCACCTGAAGATGGCCCCTGCCATCAGGTGATGGTTTGAATGGATGTGTGAAATCTAGAGTTTTAATGAACCAAATCTTTATTGGCAAGGTGGTTAGCTTACCTTTTGGTCACTTTTCTGCATTCTTGGAAATCATTGTCATTTTTTACTACTACATGGTAACTGTATGTTTAATATTTGCTACTTCTCCCTTCTCCTCCTCTTCTTCCTCTCTATTCTCCTCCTCCTCATCTCCTCTTCTTCTTCTTCCTGCCTCTCTCCTCCTCTACATTTTTGAATTCAGATATAATTCAAAGATCAGTACAATTTAAAGTGTACAACTCAGTAGTTTTTAGCACATTCATAAAGTTGTGCAACCATCACCACTATCTAAATCCAGAGCATTTCTCTCACCCCTGAAAGAAACCCCATACCTTTCAGCCATGACCACCTGCCTCCCTCAAACGCCATATTCTGTGCCTAGGTAACCCTAGGCAACTTTGTCTCTGTGGATTTGCCTATTCCAGATATTTCTTATAAATGAAATGATACAATACATGACCTTTTGTGTCTGCCTTCTTTCATTTAGCATAAGGTTTTCAAGGTTCATCCATATTGTAGCATATATCCTTCGTATGGGTGAACAATATTCCATTGCACAAATATACCACATATTGGTTGTCCATTCACCAGTTTATGGATATTTGAGTTGTTTCTACTTTGGGGTTATTATGAATAATGTTGCTATAAATGTTTGTGTACAGGTTGTTTGTGTGGATATATATATATATATATATATATATATATATATATATATATATATATAAAGTTATATACATAGAAGTGGAATTACTGGGTCATATGATAACTCTATGTTTAACATTTTGGGGAACTGCCAGATTGTTTTTGCAAAGCAACTACACCATTTCTCATTCCATCAGCAATATATGAGAGTTCTAATTTCTCTTCATCCTGGTCAACACTTGTTTTTGTCTGTCATTGAGATTATAGCCACCCTGGTGTGCATAAAGTAGTATTTCACTGAGGTTTTGACTTGCATTTCCTTAATGACTAAAGATGTTAAATAATCTTTCCTGAGCTAAATGGCCATTTGTATATCTTCTTTAGAGAAATGTCCTCTGCCCATTTTTAAATAGGGATATTTGTCTTTTTATTATTGAGTCATAACAGTTCTTTATATGTTCTAGATATAAATCTCTTTTCTGATATATCATTTGCAATTTTTTCCTTTCATTCCTCATGTTGTCTTTTCACTTCTTTATGATATCTTTTGAAGCATAAATGTTTTTATTTTCACTGAAGTCCAATTTGTCTAATTTTTCTTCAGTCACTTATATTTTCAGTGGCAGATCTAAAAAGGCTTTGTGTAACCCAGGGTCACCAAGATTTATGCTGAGGTTTTCTCCTAAGAATTTTATAGTTTTAATTTCTACATTTAGGTCTTTGATTCATTTTGAGTTCATTTTTGTATGTGGTACGAGTTAGAAGTTCAACTTCATTTTTTCCCCCTGTGGATATTTTATTGTCCCAACACCATTTGTTGAAAAGGCTATTCTTTCCCCATTGAATAGTTTTTTCATCTTTGTCAAAAATTTACTTCTTGATAAACACAAGATACCCACAAGCAGAGATTTGAGAGAAAGCTCCTATGTCTTCTTAGACGAGGAAATGAGAGGAGTCCAGGCATCCAGATAACTCTGATAATTTTGTGTTGCTGCAAGTTTGGAGGAAGAATGACTAAGTCGGAAGTAATAAGCAAAAACTCTCACTCTTCTCTCTCTCTACCCTTCTCTAAAGCTATGTGTGTTTTCCAGGCCGGTTGGCAACCAGCAAAAATCTTAGAGAGATCTGATAGTATTATATAGAGCTGACATTTCTGACGAGAAAGAATGCTGAAGTTTGGGGGGAGGGTGCATATGCAAATGTGGAAGCAGTATACATTTCAGAGACACTGAATAAGGACCCAGGAAGGGAGGATACCTCTCCCTCCCTCAGCATCCATGGTTGAACAGATAGATATTTACAGATGCAGATGGTCTAGCATCCATATGTAGTTCACAGATTTAATGCTGTTTTACATGTTTATTTAACATGATGATTGCAACAGGCATATCCTTTGTTAATTAATTATCTTCCTATATTCTTGTCTGAAGACTAACTGTCAAGGAGGTATGGGCAAGACCCCACCTGTTCTGCATAACTGACATTCCCAGGAGTGCTGGAGGCAACTTCTGAAAGTGGGGAGGTTGCATGTGTGGCTGGCAAGAGCTTAAGATTTGCATGTAGTGGAAGATTAGTCATGATTCCACAACATGCCTCTCTGTAGGAAAAGTGGCACAAAAAAGCAAAATAACCCTCAACCAAGCAGGCTTGACTATAAACCTATGGAGCAGCCCACATGGGAGAGAGTCCAGGTATATACAAGGATATAACAGAGTTGGAAAAAGGAACATGCAACACGGGACAATAGGAGAAAGCATTGTAGAGAAACCTCAGGCTGCATTGAAACTGTTGAAAAGTATGAAGAAGACCAGAAAAAGCTAAACAAACACAGCCAGAGGAAATCAAAGCTCAGCCATGCTTTCCATCAGGTTTCATATTATGTCTGCTTTTAGACCTTTACCTCCCACGTAACCATTATCCACATACCGTGTGGTTCTGGCCCCTCTGCCCTGTCTCAGATTGCCATATCCAAGATGACCAGGGACTGGTTAGACTCTAAATCTTGTAGGCTTTTTATGGTGTGCTTCATCTTCTGCTCATCTTCTCTATAGTATTGAAGAGTTCAACCAACTCTTCCTTTTTGACATTCTCTCCTCTCTTGGTCCTTTGCTCTCCTCCGCTCTCCCTGATTGCTCCTTCCCTGTTTCCATCTACCAATTCTTTGGATTCAGGATTTCAGCAAGCCCTACAGTTCACTCACAGTCTAAGAATCTCATACAGTTTGTCCAATAATGAATTTATTACTTTTCTCAAAGATTATCTTCCTCCTCCAGCATATATTGTTGCTATAAATGTCAAGTTAGTCTCTTAGACTCAGCTTCTCCCTTCCCCATTCCCTCTAGGTACATTCTCAGTGTCATATTTCTCCATCAGATACGACCATCACTCTCCAATACCTTCAGTGACTCCTCATTGTTCACAAGATGAAGCCTGACTATACAGCCTCATTTCATTTTCTGGGTCTTTAGAATGACACTGACAATGTGAATGCCTCACATTGCTATTCGAGCATTCCGGGATTTGACCCAGGTGACTGTGTTAATACCCTATTTATCCTTACGCACACACACTCACACTCTCACACATACCATTCCTTACACTTGACTTGAAAACCCATTATTTACCCAAATATGTGTCTTTGATCATGTTAAACATGCATACACATGCACACACACACACACATACAGGGCTACATAGATCATGATGACTTAGCTTGCAACAGGTGTATAAAAGCCTTAGGACTTATGGTGAACAAGAAGCTGAGCACGAATCAACAGTGAGACGAGCTTGCCAAATAAAGTGCATACAATCTTGGTTTGAATGGAGGGAGGTAAATCATGCATTCATTCAACAGTATTATTGATTGTCTGTGCTGGATGCTCCAGACGTGATAACAGTCCCTGCCTTTTCAAAGTTTAACGTCTATAGAGAGAATAGACATTAAACAATTGTAGTCATCGAAAAAAGTATGAATTATAAATTGTGATAAATTCTATAGGGGAAAAGAAGTAGAGCACAGGGAACGAGTATAATGGAGAGCTAATTTATATTGGGAGGTGAGAAGAGGCCTCTTGGAGGAAGTGATTGAGAACTAAAGGGCAGAGCTGGGAGAGGTGAGACAAGAAAAAAATTGCAGGTAGAAGAAACTGCACAACAAAGGCCCTGTTAAGGAGCTTGAATATTACCTCAGGTTTAATGGGCAAACATTGAAGATGGGTTTTAGTGCATAAACATCTATTTCATGGTGCTCATACCACCCCAATATGAAGTATTTCATTGTATTTTGCAAATAACCTCTTTAAGGTTATTAGAAACAGATTAGAACTTTTTTAAAGGAGTATTTCAGGATGAGAAGAGCACCTTAAATCTAGGAGGAAACTGGTGGTGATTAATCTGGAGAAGACAAAATGCTAGGAGAAGGAAGGAAAGAAAAAAAGGTGAATGAGCATCGGCTATGTGATAATCACTGGGCTGGGAACTATCATATACATTATCTCATCCAATCCTTACTACAGCCTTGAAAGATAGACACTAGTTTCATTTTGCAGATGGAGAAATTGAGGTTGAGTGAGGTTTAGTAATTTACACAATTATTAATTGGTACAACCAGCTTTCAAACCTAATTCTATTTGATGTTGGTGTCCTTCTATGATACCATTTTCTTATATCTCCAAGGGGCTGCTACAAAGTGTTGGAAAGACAAGGCCCTTAGGTGCCCATAACCAGAGGACTAAAGGCAGAAGCACATGCACCTGAGGGTAGAAAGGGTTAAGTTGAAGTTGTATCCATGGAGTTAGGAGTCCCATCAGAAAGGAGGTCAGATCATGCAAATAGACCAGGAGGGCCAAGGGTCAGCAGAGGAATGCAACTGAGAGTCAGGAAGATGCAAAGGGAAGTCAAAGAGCAGGGGAGCTTATTCAATGAGCCAGAAGCTGTGGCAGCCATATGTGCAACTCTTCAGACAACCCTTAAAGAAAGGACTTGCCAGTCAGCTATGAGGTGTATGTACAGTGTTGGAGCTGATGCCACACTCTCCCTGGATACTCTTCCCTGGCCAGTGACCCAGCACAATAGTAGTACTACAACCTGACCACTTCTGCCCAAAGTGGGATTCCTTTAATAGGCAATCTTTGCTCTGGAGCGTCTCAGTGGATTCTCTAAGTCTTTTTCAGATGGGCATTGCAGTCCGACCTGCTCAATCAGGTCTCCCAGGAGACCAGAACTGACGCAGAAGCCAAAAGTCAAGGGAAACTAGGACTCAGGTAGATGGTATGAACCATCATAAGGTTTTATATTATGTGCCAGACACTGTTCTAGAAGCTGAATGTATATCAATTCTTTAAATCCTCAAGACACTATGAGTGAGCACTACTGTTATTACCAGTTGTAGATGCAGAGTCACAGAAAAGTACATAAATACTCTTAAGATCTCACAGCTAGGAATTTGAAGAGTCAGGATTTGTGTCCAGGCAGTCTGACATAGAATTAAAGTTTATCACCCTTGAGCTCTCCTTGGGCAACCCATTTCAAGGCAGTTCTAGATGAACTTGAAAGACAAAGGAGCCAGACCTTGTAAAGTATTTGCACTATGTGTGGGGTAGCCTTCCTGTTCTCTCTCCTTCTCATTCTTCCACATTTTGTTTCCCCCAATGGCTTCCTTTGTTTTCCAATACTCTCTTGGCCCTTTCTCTTCCTGGCCTTCACAAGAGCGCTTCCCTTGGCTTAAGACCCTCTTTCTCACATTCATCTAACTTCCTGGTCCAAAGTCTACTCATCCTCCAGGTCTCAGTCAGGCACCACGGCCTTGGGGACATCTGTCCTGACCACCAGCCTGTGTTCAGTCACCTGTTACACTCACTCATGGCATCTGGTGTTTTTCTTCTAGAACTCTTATTGCAACTTCAACGAAGCAATGAATTTCATAATGACTGGTTTGAAGTTTGTGAATGGGTTGACATGATGGCTCTACCCTGGTGGCTTGGGTCTCAGCACAAAGGAGGGAGGGTAGAGAGAAACTTAGAGCAGAGACACATCCTAGTCAGAAAAACATGTGTTTGAAATATTAAGTCAGGAATACCATCCCCAGAGGTATGTAAAGAAGAATGTTGACACATGGTGGGAATTTTAGAGAGGACAGTCAACATGGCAGAGCCCATTGTAAACCTCTCCTCTCTGAGAGTCCCCAAGTGACCTCTCTCAGGCAGTAACATCCACAGGTGCCTGCTATCACCATGTGATATTTGAGCCTCATAAAATGAGGCAGCACAGTGTAGTGAAATGCCTAGAGGTAGAAAATGGGGCATTTTCTCTGGTTTTGATTTGGTTTTTATTCTTGAACTGCTGGAAGTAAGACCTTCCTTCCCACACCACTTGCCCTGTTTCCTTAACTGAGAAATAAAGAGATAGACTAGATCATCCCTAAGGTCCTTTAATTCTAAGAATTATAGTCCATATTTCTTAGTATGACTCTTCCACTGTTTCAATTTCCCACCCTTTTTAGTGTCATAGGTTTTTTTCCTTCCTTATCAGTGATCAACACAATGGAAAAATGACCCTTGGGGAACACTAGGTGACTATTCTTGCCTTGTATAGCTATAGGATGAAAGAATTATAATGAAAAACAAATTAATTTTCTATAAGACGTTGAATTTTATAAAACTATTACCTGAAAATTATTTATTTTATTCTTCCCAATAATTATATAACACAGATGGTATTATTTCCTCCTTAGTGCTGATGAAACTAATGATCATGGTGGGGGGCGGGTATAATATGCCCAAGGTCTCAAAGCTTGAAGCAATTTCTGGGGCTTGAACCAGATCTGAGGTTCTGCAATGTTGTCATTGTTACATATCGTCAAGTGGGGTCAAGTGTGAGGAACACATATTTAAGTAGCATTAGTACATAGTGAATTTGCAAATAAGCTTGGTTATTGACTTTGCATATGTAAGTTATAGCTGAGAACTAAAAATGAATTATTTCATGCAGTATATTAGTTCACGGAAAATCAATTTATTAAAGAAGTATTTATTTGTGGTACTATTTAGCAGGCAAAAAACCCAACCAAACAAAAACCCCATATATTCTTGTTATGAGTGCACTTAATAAAGAAAAAAACCCTCAAGGACACATATTTCAGTCATTTTATTTTTTTAGGCAAAAGTTCCAAATATCTCAACTTTTATAAGTAGTAACAAAGTCATATACATAAGTAATAGATAAGGAAAAGAAATTTGAGGGGAAAATCATTTTGATGTTAATCTTTCAAAAAGTTATTGTTTAAAGACAGGTTTAAAAAATATTCTGAAAAATACCTTTGGTCTTTTCTCTCTTGATGGATGAATGGCCATTATGATGGACAAACTTTTTTTCTAGAAAGACAGCATGGGGGTGTGGGCGTAGAGTGGAACTGGGAGGTGGAGGGCTAGGTTTTCATCTCATATTAGCGGTCTCTGGGAGACACTAGGTGGGCCAGTGTTACTCCTCTGGATCTTGCTTTCTCTATATGTAAATGAGAGAAACTTGTCAAAATGGTTAGACATGATGGCCAACAGAGACATAATTACATTCATCTTTGTGTGGAAGACTTGAGACATGCTAAGTGCCTCCCTGTTCGTTATCTTACTTACTTTCTCTCTGATCCCTGTATGGTGGGTCAGAAAGAGATGTGCATGTCCCCTTGGTAGACAAGAAAACTGCCTACGTGAAGTAGAGGGATTTGCTCCAAGGTGCCAAGCCAGGATGGTGTAGCGCCAGGACTCGACCTCGGGTCTGGTGGCTCTGATCCACTGTTTTCCACTCCACCATGAGGGGCTGCCTTGCACAGGCTCCAGTTTTCATTTCTAACATCCAACGTCGGGAGGCATGTGGAAGGAGACTGAGCCCGGTGAGAAAGGCATTTATGTGTAAGAGGCGTCTGTGCATTAATGCGGTGAGTGAGAAGTCGAACCAACATCTAATTTTAGTATGCAGCCAGTGCCGTGTTCCTGTTAATCGTATTCAGTCAGGCTGACTGAGGAAGAGAAAGGAATAAAATAAACATTTCACTTAACCTTTACAATTCGTATATTTTGATTGTTTCACCAGCTTTAGAATACCATTCCCCCTGTAACTGCCAGCCATTTCCTATGCTCTCCGCATGCTCAGCGGCTTCTCTGCTCTCAGTTGTTTGTCTTCTCCTCCTCGTCTACCCCTAGGATGTTTCCTTCCCTTGCTTTCTACCTCCTGTCACTCCTCACACCCACTGCCTTCAGTGCTGAGTCCCTGCCTGCTCTCCCCTCCTACCATGCTCGTGGACATGCAGCAGGCCCACGTGGAGTGGGAGGAGACCCTAGCGCTGACCTGTTAGGTGGTCTGCACAAGAGGATGTCCAGGAAGAGGAGGAGGCACAAGGCTCCGTAAACCACAGAAACAGGAAATTGATAGCGTCTCCAATGCACAGAAATCAGAGGAGGAGGAAAAGAAAACAAGGGAGGGAAAGAGTGAAGCAAGAGAATCTTTTTATCCTGATATTCTCATCCTACCTAGCTAGAAACAACGACTCCCAACAACAGTGAAACATGATTAAGTGAGAGCTCTGGAATGGAAATATATATATATATATATATATATATATATATATATATATATATATATTTTTTTTTTTTTATTCAACATGGTAATCACAAATGCAATGATCAAACAATAATAGTACAAGAAGGTTGGGGTGGACCAGACCTTGGGGTTTAATACACAGGAATTGTCATGATGTAACTCCTTGGTGGGAGAGTGGGAAGTTATTTTCAAGTTGATCTGAGTCAGGAAGTTGGATATCCCATCAAAATGTGAGCAGGATAAAAATCTCTGTTATCACCCCCAGCTGGTGACAACATGATGTCCCTAGAGTAGATTTGCACTGTGCTGCCCAGTATGGTGGCCATGGGCCATGTGTGGCTTTTGAGCACATACAACGTGACTGGTCCAGATTCAGATGAGCTGTAAATGTAAAATACACCGGATTTTGGAAATTTAATGTAACAGGAAAAAGAAGATATAAAAGATCTCATTAATGATTTTTAAAAAATTGATAACATACTGAAATCATATGCTTGATGTTATTATATACATATATAATTAAAATTAATTTCACGTTTTAAACTCTTTTTATGTGGCTACTACAAAATTTGTGAATACATATGTGGTGTACATTTGTTGTTGTCATTATATTTCTATAGGAAACTCTGGATTAGAGTTTCAGAATTGCAATTAGGAGCAAGCAGAAGGAGAAATCCTTTCCAGAATAATAATCAATATGCCCATTCTAGGCAACAATGGAGTGTATTTGAGGCAGAAAATTGTTTTCAGATTGGTGTTGATAAAATCTAGGTAGTCCAAGTGAACTTTGAACAATTGTGCATGGAACTAGAGAAAACAGGCCAGTGTTAGCAGCACACAGCAGCAGAAACAACCTCCTGGAGAAGAAGGTAGTGCACGGGGCCCAGTGGAGTTAGACTAACTCAAGGCGGGGAAGCCAGACCAGGTCAGCCAGACATTGTTGCCATATTTGCCCAAAGGTGTTTTTGGGTTTAGTGAGGAGAAATAGAAAGTTCTTAGTAGAAATCTACTGTTACTTATATATATCACCTATATAAGACATGGCATATGTTCTCCTGCAACTGGTTACACTTAATGAGCCGGTTGGTGCTGCACGGACGTGCGCTTTGTCATGCCCAGTGAATCTTTGTGCAGGCTTCACTGAGCTGCATTGTAAGGAACCCCTTCGGGTATTCCTGTGGCTCTCCATCTCAACTTCCAACTGCCTTAGACAAAACTCCAGTTATCAGAGTGCCTGGAAAAAAGTAAGCTGTCCCTCTTACAGAAGGTGACTTCAACCCAGCCCCTCCTAGCAGGAGACGCTTCAGGTCCTATTAACATTCCTGTTCACTTAAGGTCCAGTTTTCAAAACTCAGTGTTTAAAAAAGAGTCCTAGAAGTTAAGATCTTTGCAAACCCAGTGTTCCTCAAGGAAATGCACGCAGTGAGCAGTCTGAGCAGCCATGGAAGTGTGGGTTACTCCTACAGAGGGGATTTAATGAAGACTTCAACTGTTCCTGTGTCCCAGAGCTACTAGTCACAGTGACAGTGGCTGTGAACCAAATCCCTTCGGGTTTCCTGTTAAAAATATAATATTGGGTTTTAAACCTACGAAGGAATCTAATACCAGAAACCATTTTTTGCTTTGTCTTTAGTCTTCTTTGGTTCTCAATGGCAACACAGACTAGGAGATGTGGCTATTTTTAAACCTCAGAGATTACGGATGACTGAGAGTCTTTTCTGTATCTAACATAAACACAAATGAAAAGAAAGCAGCTACAGAATGAAATCCGAAAGCCAGATTCTAATCCTCAAGTGAGAGATACAACATTGAAGTCTTTGGGATTCTCTTTAGAGATACCCCAGCCAAGAGGTCTTCCCTTTTCCTTCTTGGTTTAACAGGAGGGCTCATCAGGGCAGAGGCTAGTCCCCATCTCTGAACATTTGCCATAAGCCCATGTATCCAGCTGCCTGCTTCAGGCTTATGAGTAGCTCTGTGTTCGTGTTGACCATTAAGGATGTCTGCACCTATTGTTTCTCTTCTTTGTTCTGGGTTTCAAGGGTACGGATGCCAACATACAGTTTCTCAATTCCTCTCATCAGCAGAGGTCGCCGAATTTGATCAACTTCTCCATTTGACCGCGTTTCACAGAATTAATATCGTGTTCTGATTTTCGCATTAAGTTTCTAATCATATATATCATGGGCAATCAAGCTTGTGTTCTGTTCCTTAAAAGTTTTAAGATCTTGGGCAGGTCATACAATCAGACTGGGGCTTAGTTTTCCTCATCTGTGAAACAGGATCAAGACACCGTCCTCACATGGAGATTGAACGGGACAGGGTCTGCAACGGCTATCCACACATGGGATCATTTTCTCTGCACCTGTAACCACCCGGCACATAGTAGGGAGCAAGTCAGAGCTGCCGAATAGCTTCCTCTTCAACCTGGTTCTCCAAGGCTATTTTAAGAGACAGCTGGGAGCAACCTCAGATTTCCCCATAGTGATGACAGGGACTCCACATGCTATTCTGCTAGTGCCAGGCATGCCACCAGGGAGGCGTGCAAACACTTTGAGAGGCAGGGGAACACTGCTGCGGAGGGCTTCGGGCTGACCCACCTCCCAGCAATCTGAGGACTGATGGTTCAACAGCTCCCAGTTCTCAGCGGGCGCTGACTCAGTTCACAGGATATTGGCTGCGATCGTGCCCCGGGGTTACACACAGATCATGTTTTCATATCTTGGTATTGCTCAATTCATTTGTCATCTATTCATCAAGAAACACACTGTGCTCCTAATGGGTGACCGGTACTGCTCCAGTTACTGGGAATATAGGTGTGAACAAGGCAGGCAGTGTCCAGCCCTCGGGGGGTGTCCACTCTGGAAGCAAAGGGGCATTTAAAAACTCAGCTCACAGACAGGATCTATGGTGAGAACAACACAGGCAAAGCCCATCGCAGTGGAACCTCATCGCGGCACCCACCAAGGCAGTCAGGTCCTACCGTGCAGTGTGGGAACGAGCCGGGAGAAGCCAGTGAGTCTCACGAGGCCCTTGGGAGACAGGAGTCGAGGGAGCACGCTGGGGCCGAGGATGCAAAATAAATCAACCTGCAGTTTGCTTTTTGTAAAAAGGGGAGAATTCCTCTCCCTTAGGGTCATGAGGATTAAACAAGCCACAGAAGCAAGGCACTCCGAATGGCCTTACACGCAGAGTTCATTAAAAACACATGGGAGCTGCCAGAATGCGCACAGAAAACTACCACATAATGGTGTCATAAAAGTGCTAGGAAAAGGTGCTGGAGGCTTCCAGAAGAAAGTGGCTAACACTCTTTAGCTGAGAGAAGGAACCTAGATGGGTTTTGAACACAAAATAAGAATGAGAGGTGGGGCTGGGGTATCGGCAGGAGGAAATAGCGAGCACCGTGCATGAACGAGCCTGGCTCCTGGCAGGGGGTGGACTGTAATTGCTTCTTATAGTTGGAATATGAGTGCCCTGGAGAAGGGGCAAGAGAGGAGCTGGCTGGGCCTGGAGAGTAATCCCCTTTCCCATGGCTGTCAGGAGCTCTGGGAGGTGATGAGAGAATAGAAAAGCCAGAGCAAACCTCCAAGGCCCAGACCCAGACGCGGTGGGCCATTTGGACCTCCATCATCTAAGAGGTGAAACCCCAGTCGTGTGCCAAATTGCCTCTTCGGGCTCCAGCCTCTCCCCACTGCGGACTGTTTGCCTGTCTGGAATGAGATAATTTGTCAGACACCAGCTGCTGATCATTCTTTCCTCATGGGCACATTTATTATTATGTTACAATACGCATGAAGAATCGTTACCATCACTGGAGTGAAAATGATTAAAATGTTGGTTTTTGTTGTGTTGTTGTTGTTTTTTTTCCCCCCAGAAATTCTCAAACCTTCCATCTGCCAGAGATGATGGCATCAGTCTTAGACAGTGTTGGGGGCGCAGGATGGGCACAATCATTGTCATAATTAACAAAAAAGCAAGCAGAGAACCCCAGGGGCTGGGGCTGGGGCTGGGCTGGGCTGGGGAGGAAGGACCACTTGGAGCTCTGTGAGCAGACCAGGGGTTCCGGCAGCCACGGGAGCTGGGCTGTGCAGAGGATGGGCTGGCTTCTAGAGCCATACCATGTCTAATTATGTACCAGGAGGCAAAAAAAGGTGTAGGTCTGTCTTTCCAGTTCAGAGGAAGAAAAAAATATGTGGTGTCTCGCGTCTAAGAAACGAACAGGCTGACCTTTTCAGAGCGTCTGAAAGAAAAAACCAGATGTATTCCTCAAGAGTCACTGTGACTGAAGGCTTGCATTGTGCAGTCGCATAAAGGGAGAGCTAACCAGAAAACAGCAGCTGATGATCTGAAGCCGGGCTGTGCTATTGTCCAGCACACAAATGTTCTACAAGGACCCAGACCACCATGTGGTTCTCTGTGCACAGACTATGGAGGTCGGGGAGGGGGAGCGGAGGGGGCCAGGGCTTTTTACTCCTTTTCTTTCTTTCCTTCCCAAAACCCCTTCCTTCCAATCCCTCCACAGCCGCTCACATTCAACTGCTAGCAATTGTTCCCAATGACCCTCTTCACTCTTCAAATGGGATGTGGGTCTCTAAAGATTTTTCTCTTTGTACCTAACAGTCCCATGTTGCAGGCAGGTTCCAGGGAGGAGGTGAGGTCTCAGCTCCCTGGGGACAGTGACTGGGAATGGAGTGGCTGTGATTTATTTTCCATCGAGCAAAGTCAAAGCAAGGCAAATGTGGGCTGGGAGGCAGACAGGAGAATCCCCCCAGCCTCATCAAGGGCTGCTTTCCTATTGTCCTCTGGGAGGGCTCAGGGCGCGGTGATGCTGGTGGTGCTGGAGGGGGAAGGCAGAAGGAGCAGCAAGAGGAGGCGGCTGCAGAGATGAAGTGAGATCCTCTCTCCATTCCAGCTCAGTTCTTTCACGTTTTCTCCAACCATCTTTATCATGCTCTGTTTTAGTGCATGCATTTCAACTCCCCTAGAAACTGGGGAGTCCTTGTCTTAACCTCCTTCTTGTCTTTCCGTTGCTCTCAGAATTATATTTGCTCCAAGCAGTGCTCAGTGAATGTCTACTAAATGGAACTAATTCTGTGCCCCTAGATCTTTGGATCTGGTTCTTCCTTGTCATTCACAGAGTGTGTCCTCTAGCAGCATCCTGGGTTGACTAGTGCAGAGTGGCCCCTGCCCAGAAACTCTTGATCACTTTATTCAGCTGGACTTGTTGATTTTTTTTTTTTTTGCCATGTCTATAGACATTTACTAAACAACCTTTATTGGCAAGTAGGCAAAAAAAGTTCATCTAACAAGGTGGAATCATAGCTCCCTGTCCTTTTAAGTGGTCTGACCACGCTCCTCATAATCCACTCAAGGCAGACTCAACAACATTCCTGAAGCAGGATCTTATTACCTGTATAATTGAGATCAGAAATCCTACTACCTAATGGCTGGACACTGGACCACTTTGGGGTCAAACTTCACTTGCTGTCCCTAAGGTTTCAGGCTATATCCTGTTTTATATTTGCCATAGCACTTTGCATTGGAGATCATTCTGATTATATATAGGTTCAATTCTCTCTTCTCTCTCTCCCCCGTTAGACTCTAAGTTCCCTATAACAACAATAATTAATATTTATGGAGTGTTTTGTGTGTGTCAGGTACTATTTTAAAAGCTTCACAGGTATTATCTTATTTAATTTTTCATTTTGTGAAAGTGTATTCTCACTGTCAAGGAGAGTGGTTGGCACATTTGGAATTTAATAAATATTTGTTGAACCAATAGAAGGAGTGAATGCTAGGCCCTTCCAAGATTACAACAAACAAAGCAAAGTCCTAGAAAAATAAGATGATATGAAAAAGCAACCAAGTCAAGGGACAACCTAAACATTCTTGAAGATACAGATGAATGTTGCTCTGTGCTATAAAATGCATGGTTCCTGGACTTTTCAGTATGTAGTGTTATTTTATTATTATTTTTTTTTAATCCTCACCTGAGGACATTTTTTTTTTTTTTTTTTTTTTTTGCGTTTATCTTCAGATAGAGCGGGAAGGAGAGAGGGAGGAAGAGAGAGAGAGAAACATCGATGTGAGAGAGACACATTGACTAGTTGCCACCCACACGACCCCAACTGGGGCCGGGGACAAACTGCAACCGAGGTACGTGCCCTTAGTGGGAACCGAACCTGGGACTTTCTGGTCCGCAGGCTGACGCTCTAACCACTGAGCCAAACCAGCCAGGGCATGTAGTGTTATTTTAAAAGCATCAAGGAGATAGCCATTTTAAGAGAATTCTGTTGTGAATTCTTTTGTTAAGCAGAGTCATTTTGTAATGAAAATGAACCATTCCCTTCCTCCAAAATAGTGATAACTGGCAAGAACATCACAAGTTTGCATTCTTTAAAGGGCTTTTCTATACCTATAGCCATGTGCTCACACACAGACTTTCTGCATCACTGGAGAATTCAGTGTGTCAAGACCTATTCAGTGACAGATCCCTTAAGTACTGAGAAAGAAATACTCCCATTAAACAGATAAGGAAACTGAGGTGCAGGGAGGTGGCATAATTTGGCCAGGGAAAGTCCCTTGGACAACTTCTGTACCTGGAGGGGCTTCTCAGGCATGCTGTCATTTTGAATCCTGACCTGGGGTAATTTAGAATTAATCTAATTTAGAACAATTTAGAATAATTCTAATTTAGAATTGAATCTAGGATTAGCCTGGCTTGTTAGGTTGTTCCCTGATCACAGATGCTTGTTTCATGCCCAGATTTATTAATTTATTTTTAAAATATGTATTCAAAGCCTCCTCTGTGCCTGGCATTGCTCTGGGAACTGGGAAGTATGATAGGAAACAAAATGGGGGGGAAAAATCTCTGCTCTCAAGGATTTTTTTTAGAACCTCACTGTCCAAAATGGTAGCCACTAGCCACAGGTGGCTATTTGAATTTAATTGATATTAATAAAAGTTTTAAAAGTTAAAAATTTAGCTAATGAATTTCATTAGAGAATTTCATGTACTCAAATACTTGAGTTTCAAGTCCTTCAGTTGCTACATGTGACTAGCGGCTACATACAGACAGTCCAGAGACTGTCGCCATTGTGGCAGGAAGTTCAATTAGCTGGTGCTGCTTTAGACGGGCTACAGACAAACACATACTGTGTCTGCTGGAGGTAGAGGTGTGAAGACCATTGAAGCAGGTTAGGTGACAAAGAGGGGACAGACAGGGAAATGCTCCTTCATACTGGGTGGTAAGGTAACAGCTCTGAACAGAGGCCTGAATGAAGAGGGGGAGCAGGCCCCATGGATGTCTGGGGACATCCCAGGAGGGAGCACTTAGTGCAAAGGCAGAAGTGTAACATACATATGCATTTGAGGGACAGCAAGGGACTCCTCTGGCTGGAATGGGGTGAAAGAGGAGGCAGTAGGAGGATGGAATCAGAATAGGAGGCTGGGCCAGATCATACAGTGCCTTGTAGGTCCTGATAAACCTCGGATCTGCATGAGAGCTGAGCACCAGCAATTTGGAGTTTTGTCTTTCCCTCCTCTTCCCTTTCTCTGATATCCATCCATCCTTTATCTATCTATCAAATATTTATCTATCTATCTATCTATATATATATATCTATATATCTATATCTGTATCTATATCTATATCTCAGTCATCTTTTTTTCTCTCTCCACACCCTTGTGTTTTTTTTTTTTTTATCCTCACCCGAGGACATTTTTTCATTTTTTGTTCAGATAGAGTGGGAGGGAGAGAGGGGAAGAGAGAGAGAGAGAGAGAGAGAGAGAAACATCGACGTGAAAGGGACACATCAAGTGGCTGCCACCCGCACAACCAACCAGGGCCGAGGACAAACTGCAACCGAGGTACATGCCCTTAGCGGGAACTGAACCCGGGTCTCTCTGGACCGCAGGCCGACGCTCTAACCGCTGAGCCAAACCGGCCAGGGCTCCATACCCTTGTGTTTTACAATTGTTCATGCCTTTGTAAGTTGATGTCTCCTATTTGCTGATAACAACACCCTTGAGGGCCCAGAGCACATAACGAGGTTTTGCACCAAATGGCATCAAGTCTCAGCGCAGAGCTGATTCTGTGGCTGCAGGATCTGGCAGGTGTGCCCCTGGTTAGGTGGGCAGGACACCTGAGAGAGTTAGGCTTGGTTGACATTTTTCACCTTCTGATCAAGAGATGCTGTGTGTAGTGAATACTAATCATTACTGTGGTTAATGAATACTAGTCCTAGAGTTTACTATTCACAAAATAAAGGTGATATAACATTCTTCTTATTAATCAATTTAACACGTTCATTGAGCACTTCCTGTGTATCCAGTGGTTTGCCCAGGAATGAGGGAATTCCCAGGACACTGGACTTTCCATGCTAAAACCAAGACAGTCCCAGGCAAACTGAGGCAAATTGGTCAGCCTACTTGTGGAGTACCTGTGACTACGAAGATAAGATACATTGCTTGCTCTGGCTGGTTTGGCTCAGCGGTTAGAGCATCGGCCCACGGACCAGGGAGACCCGGGTTCGGTTCCCGCTAAGGGCATGCACCTCAGTTGCAGTTCGTCCCTGGCCCTGGTTGGGTCGTGTGAGTGGCAAGCAGTCGATGTGTCTCTCTCACATCAATGTTTCTCTCTCTCTCTTCCTCCCTTTCTCCTTCCCGCTCTATCTGAAGATAAATGCAAAAATGTCTTCGGGTGAGGATAAAAAAAAAAAAAAGATACGTTGCTTGCCTTCAACACAACATTGCAGCCTGGGAGAGAACACAAATGATATAGAGTTCTAATCCTTTGCTAGATGGGAACACGGTTGCTTTGTCAAGTTGCACACCTGCAAGGCCTCAATGCAGTGAGAGCAATGAGGGAAGGAAGCTTCCTGGTGGAGGGGGATTCTGCTTTGATTCTTGAAGATGCCTACCTGTGTCCCCAACTCTAATGCCTTCTCTGGGCTCTCTGTGGCAATTTCATAATAGGTAGGTTGACTACTTATGCCCACATGTCCCATTTATTCTCACTGTGTCCTCCTCATCAGATCACCACCTGCCCTCAGAGATTCTTCTAGCTTCCAGATGCCTCATATCTGATTGCTTTGTTTGATTACGAAGCACTAGAAGGGGAGGGAGTGACAACATATTTGTCCATGGGAATATCAATATTTGGGCAAAGGGGGGCTGTTGATCACATCTGTAATTCCTTCCTGGCACAAAGAGAACTAAAGGCATCTGCAAGAATGCATATTCATGGCAATTCGCAGGATGGGGGAGGCAGGCGGAAAGGCTTTCTGAAGGTGTGCTGCCTCTTGCTCAGTGAGTGTGCATTTCTGTTCTCAGAAACACACATTACAACCTGCAGCACAGTCATTTAGAACTTCACAGGGTTCTTCTTCAGGGGGCGGGACACAAAAGACACCACCGTTAGCCACATAATGCTGGGATGGTGGGGGACAGCAGCTCACCGTGAACAAAGTCTGTGCAGTGAACCTTCATGGAGAAAGGCAAGAGCTATTCTGCCAGGATAAAGAAGATGCCTCATTACAGTGGCTTGAAAAAAAGATTATGATCATTATTGCTTTTGAAAATTCACTCCTGCATTCTACCTAGGTTGGGAGAGTTTAAGAGGGGAAAGACAATTTTGAAAAGTAGTTCATAGATCACTAAAGAATCACAAAACACTCAACATTCAGTACACCTCTCTCTCTCTCTCTCTCTCTCTCTCTCTCTCTCTCTCTCTCTGTCTGAGTGAAGGTGTCGATCTGATTTTAGAATAAATGCAACACCCACATCAAGACAGCCTTCCTTTCCTAAGGCACATGTCTTCCAGTAATTCTCTATGTGGTTTTAAAAGATGCCAAAATCCCAGCCAGTGATTTGAGGGACCAAATAAGATGGAGCTTTCTCACGCATAAAGCTGCCGGTACTTCAACATTATCTGGCATGGCTTCGCCTGTCTTCTCCCTCTCCTTTGTTTTGGAATTACAGGAGGCGAATGCCACAGATCTAAGTTGGAAAACCAGGAGCCCAGGCTGCAGAACAGCCAGCAGACAACATTGTCTCTGAACTGCTATTGTTTCTATTTTAGGAGCACATTGAGTGATTAGCTTGGGTAACAGTAACATCGCATTACCTTGCACAGGCTGGAAATGTCTTTCAATAAGGAGGCAACACGGAGGCCATGTGATACAATCCCGTAGACAGAGCCAAGTGGAATACATCAAAGAGAGCCTTGATGCAGATGTTTCATGCAGAAGAAAATTAGGTCAGAGACCACTTCAATTTCAGCTTCTGCCAGCCTCGTTTGAGAGCTTCCAGTGAATTTGTAATGAATAGCTTCTAGGGCACTTTTCTCTCATTCAGTCACAGGCTGCCACAGCCAGATGAGCATTCCATGTGGAATCTTCTCTCATTATTTAAAACTGCTACTTTGTGTTCTGAAATTCCAGAACCCTTCCAATGCACCACCACTCTGGCCTGAAACAAAGGATTCTGAAAATACAGGGAGAGACATGAATCTGTATCATATCTTTGCGCTCTCTCTTTCTCTCTCTTATCCATCATATCCATACATGGTTTTTAATTCATGTCCCAACCCCCTTTTCTTCTGTCTATGAGGAATCTTGGTGATGTTGGGCTTTTTAAATCTTACTCAACTTTGAAGAAGCTGAGTGGCCTTTAGATGACCAAAATGCTTTGTTGGCTTCTTGCAGGGAGCATGCATGTGTGAGTGTGGCATGCATGTATAAAAAAGCTTTTCTCTGAAAAGAGCAGAGAAGGGCAGTGTGACCTCCATGAAAGTGAATGATGCATCTTTCCCCTGCCCTCCCCCAGCCCCATCTCACATGTTATTTATTATACTGGAGGGTTAGAGTCTGGAGCACCCCGGTATCTTTCTCTTTCCTCTGCTCTTACTACCTACCCTTCACGGGTTTCACACTGACAAATCCTTGCTGACTGGGGTGGGGGTGTGTGTAGAGGGATCACTTTAATTCACGCCAGAAGAATCATTAGATTCTAAATGCATTTGGAAGAGAGGGGCCCAGAGACAGACACGTAGGATCACGGGGGCTCCTCAACGCTGGTGACACTCTCATTTCCCATGGGAAAGGAAATGAAGTGGCGGCCCCAGCTCCAGCTCACCGTGACACAATTGCTTTGTTTTGCTACCTCCAAGGCACCGGGGCATTCAGTCACCATTTTTCTCAATTCTAGGGTTTGCAAAGCTAGTGGCAGAAAGCCTCAGAAAGGCACTAAAAGGCCCGCTTCTGCTCCAGTCCAGGATTGGAAGCCCTCATGGAGATGTTGCCTGTCTTGTCCTGTCATTTAAAACACCTTCTCTGGCTTAAAACGGTGCTAGTCTTCCTGCCTTTCTTCCCCAACTTGGTCTCTTCCCTGCCAGCATTCTCCTGTGATCTTTTTAGTATGGTGTGTTACACACACACACACGCACACACACACACACACATGCACACACTCTCTCACACACACTCACATAAAATTTCCAAGGAGAGCAGATGACCTGATAGATAAAGAGACGTAGTTTAAGCTCCACCTCTGTGTGAACTTGGATAAGCAACTCAGTTCTCTGCATATAGTGTCCTCACCTGGAAAAATGTGGGTGCTGATCCCCGAATCCCTCACAGCTTTGACACTGACTCAATAAATAGTCTTTCTCCTGTGTTGCAGGCAACTGACATCATCTGGAAATGTCTGGCTGTAGGATGCAGTCACAGCTCTACCCACTAAGAGGCTGACAAAGCCCTTGCTCCCAGGATTGGCATCAAAGGGTCTGGGCATGTTCACATAGCAGCAGGACAGTCTGATTCCTTCCAGATACGCTGCAGTGGGGCAGCTCAACACGGGAGAAGTAGCATTGGCTTTGGAGTCAGACAGACTTGAGTTTAAATTTAAGCTCTGTCACTTTCTGGCTGTGTGACCTCAGGCAAATCACTTAGGCTCTCTGATCCTGAGCTTCTTCCACAGTAAAAGTGGGGTAATAACCATTATAAAAGGATGTTTCAAGATTAAGTGAAATATATAAAATATATGTGCCTTATACATGGCAGGGACTCAGCAAATATTAGTGTGATTTTTATTATTGCTATCAAAATTAACAATAGAGACATATATTAATATATTTATATATTTTTATATGTTAACATATTTACATATTAATGTTTGTATATTAATATATATTTACATATTGATATATAGATATCTATATTATTTATAGATACATATTTACATATATTTCTGCATGTATATATACAGAAATGTCACCTATGACGTAGGGTAGTCAAACAAAATTAACACTATCTGAATTGACTTTTTTTGCTCCATATGAAGAATCTTTTAAGGACACACACACACACACACACACACACACACACGAAATTCAATTCGTAAAGGCAGTAACAACCAATATCCATTTAAAATGCTTAGTGAAATATTGGTAATAAGTGCCCAATAAGCGCTAGTTACTTATTTTTATTTACAGCAATATCTTTTAGTATTCTGAATTCCCAAGTTATCATGCACTCCTTTCCCATGCTCCTCCCCGAAGGGGCTTCTTTTCTGGAAGCAACACGGGGCAGAGAAAACCTGTATAGCGAGGAGCTGGAAGCCACCGATTTGATGCTGGGTTCCTAATCACACAATCACAGCTCTTCAGCCCTTGGCAGGTGAGAAATGGAAACACAAAGAGGTTCTGTGACTTGACCAAGGTCATGGAGGAACCCCAGTTCCTTTCAAGAGCTCCCCTATGTCCTTAGCTGTCAGGTTCAATGGAGGCCATGATCATGAACATGCTTGCCAGGACCAGGTCCTTTCCACATGCCAGCGCCCCTCCGTCTGCACCTGCCAGCCCTCCTCCAGCAGCCATGGCAGAGGGCCACCATCACTGCAGTGACTGCGGGGCTGTCTGCCACCAGCGGCACCGCTGTCCAAGCCGAGCATTGCCTGCTCAGAGCTGGACTTGGTCCCTGTCAAGTTATGGGGCATGGAGGACGACACAGCCCTGGGAAAGAGCTCCATGCCCACCATGCCGAGCAGGCTGGGCCAACACTGAGATGAGCATCAAGCCTCAGTCTGCCAGACTCTGGCTTGGTGTGCTGGTATGTAACCATGGGAATTTACAGAAGCAGGAAAGGCCACACCAGGGGAAATGAAACATACATTTGTTCTTTTCTACATGTATTCATTCGCTCACTTGCCTACTCATTTACTTATGGATTCATTTAATTATTCTTTCTTGAACACTGTGTTTGGAGAAATAGGGCTTCTAATATTTCATTATTTAGTAAAAGAGACTACATGGATAGAGATACAAACCAATTACAATAGAATATGGCAAGTGCTATAATAGCAAAATACTGTGGCAACACAGCAGAGGGAGGCATTCAGTTTTCCTGCTTTACAACTATTAGATGGAGAAAAGATTGTGTAATAATCAGGATTTGATCAGAGAAAGTAACTGATAAATAAATTTCTGTATATATACACACACACATATGTGTATATGCACATACATACATACATACATATGTGTAACATGCACTCATACATATTTAGGGATTTGACCTTACATGGCTGTGGGAGTTGTTTTAACAGTCTATGTATGGCCATTTTCTTTGCCCGAGTTTGGCAAACATTTTCTGTAGAGGGCCAGATAATAAATATTTCAGGCTTTGCAAGATATATGGTCTCTGTAGCAATTACTCAACTCTGCCAACTTAGTGCTGCGGCCGCCCTAAACAATCCATAAACAAATGGGCATGGCTGTGTTCCAATAAAAAATAAAAAACAGGAAATGGGCCGGATTTGTGGTCTTTGCCTGAAGTCAGTAGGATGGACATCGAGTAGGAAGATGGATGTGAAGTAGAACAGGAACAGGCTGGAGCCCATGAAATGGACTTGAACCCGTCTCACTCTCATTGCCTTCAAGGCTTCAACTCGGTGATGTGTGAGTCCGGCCGGAGGAGCGGTGCCTTTCGTCATGGAGCTAAAGCTATTACGTGACCCAGGAATTGGAAAAGCTGAAGGATGATCCAGTGGGAACTGGAGTTACTGCTGGTTTGGCTGCTGCCCATGGCAACAAAGTAAGTCAGCAGATAAGTGATAATAGACCTGCAACGGTGCCTAGTGTTCCTGCATTGCCCTTCCAAGTGTAAAATGAATATGGATTCTGCTTCAATTCAACCATCTCAGACCCATGCAAAATGTCTCTGATGACCCGCACTAACTTGGACCAATGTAGGGAAGAAAATTCTCAGAGATATCATTCCCGTCTAGCTAAGCGATTCAATCAAGTCCATGCAGATGAGAAAGTTCAGAGAGGAGGTTACGTTGGAACGGGACCTCAGGCACGGGTGAGGATTTTCCAGTTGGAGAGCATCCCTGGACTCCTCAGCCAGCTTGCTTTGTGACTCCAGCACAGAGTTCAAAAGGAAGGAGAAACAATGTGTTCTTTTGCTTGCCAAACATTTGAAGAATTTATTTTCCTAAGTTTTCACTAATTAACGATTTTCATCAGAATCCAGATGTGAGCAGGGCAGTGAGGGTTGTGACAGACTCAGCTCAAGTCTGAGGGTCAGTCTGCCTATCCTACCTCAGCCGGTGAACTCATCCCTGGGACAAGGTGACTACTCTCTCCACATAGCTCTGGACATCCAATGAGCATATTCACATAGAGTAAATTTTATTCTGAGTCACAGCAGCAAATGTTTTCCCCTTTTTCAGTAATTTTAGTAATTTGTTCTTTCTTCATGTGTTTTGTCTTTATTAATGCTCTCAGATTTTGTGAAATGTTCTGGCACCATAAGTTATATTTAATGCCTTTATCTTTCAATTCCTTCATTGTATTGATAGTACCTCCACATTCATCCATTTTCTACCCATATGTCTATTCTTCCAGTCATCTTTGCATTTATTTATCCATCCATCCATCCATCCATCCATCCATCCATCCATCCATCCATCCATTCATCCCTCCACCTATCTCCATTTTTTTTTTTTTTTTGGCTATTACTCTGTTTCATCCTCTATCATCTCATGCTTAAATGATTACAAGATCTAGTAAATTGATTTTCTTGAAATGTCTAGTGAATGAATAGGATATAGAGCAACATAGGCTTAGATTTGAATTTTGTCTCTGTCCTTTACTAACTGTACAACTTCGAGCACATAACTGAAACTCTAAGTCTGTTGAGGAACGAGTTATTATCTATATGTCAGGATTGTTGTGAGCATTAATTGAAATAAAATGTTTAAAGCAGGTAGTACAATGCCTGGCCCATAAGAGGAACTTAATACATGTTATCTTACCCTCCTATCTTCCCTATTTCTCCTACTCCATGTACTTTATACCTTTTTCAGGTACCTTCTTCACAAACACATGCAATTTTTACCTATTGCACGTGGCCTTTGCTGAAGTCATCTTTGCCCCTAAACTGTATCCTCCTCAATTCCTAACTTACTATTGAGACTCATCACTATGTCTGACTCTGAATCTTTGATCATGCAAACTCTTCTCCCTGAATTATTCATATTCTTATTTTTCTTTGTAACAAATGTGTCTGATTTCTTGGATCTACCCATTCCCCGGATAAAATGTCACCTTTTCCCATAACCCTTCCTGACTCCCCCAAATGAATACTTTTATCCCTACTGCATTATTGTAAGACTTTATTTGTAGAAAGGGAAAAGGGAACTGCATTTTTTAGCACACTCTGTGGAGTGTTGATACCTGTGTCATTTACTTTTCAAAACTTTTTTAGCAGAATTTTCCCACGCTCACTCAGTAAAGACCAGAGAAAATAATTTGAACCCAGGTCCATCTGATACCAAATACCCTTTCGTTTCATACTATCTTGCCTTCCATCCTCTATGCTATAATAGTGATAATTATATTCTTACATTTATGAAAGGTTAAAAAATTAAAATCGTGATTGGCTCATTAATGAATTAAAGGATGGGGATAGTACTGTGTTTATTTATTTATTTATTTATTTATTTATTTATTTATTTATTTATTTTTGTATCACCTTAAAAGTCCTGGTGTGACCATTTAAACATACCAGTGGGGACATGGTAAATGCTCATTAAATGACATTCAATGCATGACTAGAACTTTTACTAGAGTTCTTATTCTCAGCAGATTTTGCCCTAATTTCAAATGTAGTGAGTTACCATAAATCCTTCAACCATCATATTTCAGGGTGTGTTCAATTTCAACTTTTTTTTTTTTTTTTAGTAAGGAAGTCTGCAACAAAGGGGAAATTATTAGTATTATTATTTGGTTAAGTTCTTATCACAATAAAAGATTCTTCTTACAGTAAAGAGCCCTGAGCTTTATTATGAAAATCCTTGGGCTGACCCCCTGCTGCCAGCAGATGATCAGCCCACTTGCTTATCTCTTCATGGCATTAGTAACCCTGTAAACGTTAAATTTGTTTTGTTTATAGGTTGGAAGAGCCTTCACCCATTAGGAGTCTGAATAAATAGACTTTCGCCATCATCCTCCGAAGAGGTTGGGAAGGAACCACTCATGAGGAAAGCCTGGAGGGTACAAATTGTCAGAATGAAGTATGGTCCTTTGTTCAGAATCAGAAGAGTTAACCACTCACATCATAAAATGCCAGATGAAGCTCATTTCACCAAACAGGGGTGAGCAAAATGAGAAGACACGGCAATCCTGAAAATGCCCAAGATGTCATCTCTTCAGGTTAAATCAAGGCAAGTTCATTTGGCATCCTAGAAGTTACACTTTTGCCTAAAAGACCCAGGAAGCATGCTTCATGGTAGCACAGAAAAGAGTTAGAGCTTAAAAAATTTTTTTAAAAATAAAATATTATGAGATTGATTGGGCAATGCAGAATAATCTCTCTATTTTGGAAGTGTTTATGTCTAGTTATTTGTACTTGAGAGTAAAAGGAGCAACTCAAAGTTATTAAATTAGAGGAGTTCGAAGATCAACCCAATATCATTATATTATTATATTATGAATTGAATAAACATGAATCAAGTAATAATATCATATATTAAGGCTGTTATCTCTTTGGAGAGAAATGAGATGTTTATCCTCTTTGATAAACCCCTAAAGTCTGTGCTATCCTCAACAAAGGAGCATGCTGCTGATTCACCAGGAGCATTGAGATCTTTTCCAAGAGAAAGAATAGGTTTTTGTTGCTCAGTCCACATGAACTTGTCTGGTACCCCTTCTGATTAACGGCATATATTTCCCCAGAGAGCTGCCTGAGGCTAAAGGCAGAGATATGACATTGAGACAGAGCTAACCTAACTGGCCCGCGTGGGGGTTGATCACACGCCTTGACCTTTCACTAGTGTTCTAAGCATTTGAGTTAACTGGGTGGGTGTGCCTCCCCTACAAATAAGTCTCAGCCAGTCCATCAGAGGGAAGACGGGATGGTCAGATATCAGGTTTCAAGCACTGTACCTTTAAGACAAGTTAAGGTTTACTTTCAAAGCTGGGTGTGGGACCTTCTCAAGAGAAGTCCTGCATGGTCATAAACTATTCATGGGGCTGATCATGTTTCTAGAACTACCTACTTTTGAGTTCCCTTAACTTGTCTCATCACCACCTGCCTCATCTCCGTGACAACTCTGATCTCAGATCTAGCTTCAATTTATTTTTATGACAGTCCCTCTGTCATCCTGGATATGATGTCTAGTCTTGTTGATCTGACACCTGACCTTGACTTACCCTGACTCCACTTTCCTTGCTTGGACTGGAGGTGGGTGTTACATGTGTCAGTGTCCATTCCTGATGCGATCCTCTGCTCCACTTTTGGCTTTGCTCTTTCCGTGAAAACATCAGTAACTCCAAGAGGTCCCACTCCAGGACACAAAGCCAAAGGCAGGACTGGGGACTGAAAAGGCTTCCACAAATGAAGTGGGAGAGGCTACATGCCTGAGGAAATGTGCTCCACCACCCTTGGCAGTAAGCCACAAGACAGGTAGTGCAGTTCCATACATCCCAGAGAACTCTTAACTACAGAGGAAGTTGCACCCATTTCAGACTATATCTCAACTGTATCTATGTCTTGAGAGAAGCCAACCATGTCTTTGTGCAGCGGCCAATGTGATACAATGAAATATGAAGTGCTTTCGAGTCAGGCAGACTTGGGTCTGAGTCCTGATTCTACTTGTAACTGTGTCATCTCAATCAAACCTCTTAACTTCTCTGAGGCTCAGTTTTTTCATCTACAAAATGGGGATAATTCTATCTACTTTATACTGTCATTGTGAGGATTAACAGAGATAATGCATATAAAACACATTCATAGGGTTGCATATGGTATTCCATAGGTAGGGTTGATTATTATAATTATAATTATTATATACTAATTATTATTAGTATTGTCATTATAGTGCCTTAATGCCTAAATTCTGGCAAGAATGGAGAAAACTTTCACTATTCAAATAGGCAGCTAATTTCTTGAGAGATAGGTCACAGGCTTCTTCATGCACTAGGCTGGTTGATCAGTGTTGTAAGTCACCAGTTGGCTTCCTGCCTGAACTTTTAATCTTGTCCCCATCTCAATTTAAAGAGGGTGAGAAAGCAGAGACATCAATCGTTTCCTTGTCAAGGACAACAGCCCCTTCCTTCTTCCTTAGTTCTCTCCTGAGGCCCCATCTACCCAGTGCCAAGGGAGGAGGCTGCTGCTGAATACAAATGACCACGTGGTGGGGGAGGCGTTTTGCCTCCATGGGAGCCAGGGGCAATTTCACTGTCTCTGTGTAAGACTGCGATGAGTCCGATCCCACCCTCCCACTCCTCCAGGGGTTAAGCGCCCCACCACGTCCCACAGTCTCCCTGGATAGTGATGTAACCATGAAGATGGCAGTTACCCAAGGTACTGGGACACAGACTTTATTGATTTGTTCTTCTAATGCATTAGGAGGAAACAGGAAACCTCAGGAAGGTCACAAACAACAATTGTGCACTGACTGGCACAGACATTTACTTCATTCAGGAAAGCTCTACTCAAGTGGCCTTGCTATCAGAGAGGAAAGGAGACCCTAGATGCATGACTCAGAAATGAGACAGTAAGCATGAGCTGGGTCAGAAGGAATCAGAAAGGGCTGAAGCACCTAGTGCTCAAGCTCAAACTTGAGGGGGAGTCTTTGTTCGGTTCCTGGCAAGGCCAGATGCTCCCCCAGTGTGACTAACAATCAGGTGAAGGAATAAAGCAGGCAAGAGCGATCCCTTCGCGTCTCGGCTCTGTGGATTCTCCAGGCTGCCCCGCAGCACTCTCCCGTTTGATTCTGAGGTCACACGTCCTTCTTTCCATCTCACCTTCATAATCTTTAAAGCAAAACACATCAGAGAGCTGTCCATGCATTCTCACTGTTCTCCTCAGCATTCTCTCTCTCATGACCCTCCTTGGAACCATCGATCATTGAAAAAAAATTCACAACATTTTGGAAGGTGTCCAAGCCTTCCTGTACCCTCTTTCCTTCCAGACCTGTGCTCTGAATGTTTGGAGTCTGCCTCCTGTAAGTTTAGGCTAGCCTTTTCTCCCCTGATTATCATAAGGGGTGACACCTTCCTTCAAGCGGTCTGGCTATTTCAACGTTATGAACCAGTTTTTGTTTTCTGATGAGCAGTTGTTCCAGAATGTCAGCTCTCCATGTCAGTCCTCTATCCTCTAAGAAATGACACCTCTACAAGCCCAAGCTTTTCCAGATGTTTGGCCTGTATCATGGTTAGTCCAGGACTCAGTGGAATATGTCCATTTTTCTAGAAACATTTCCATGTTGATTATTAGAAACTGAAAAATTATAAAGCACTAAGGAGAGAAGGGCCTTCCAATTGTACTTTCATTCAGGTTTCTGTGGGCTCTGTACTGACGTTCAGTCTGCCGTCGGGTTGAGCAGCCGTATGGAACACCACGACGGCAGCAGGGGAAGCCACAGAGCAGTGATATCTCCAACAAAAAGCACAATGCTGGACTTCACTCGTAAGTAATGTGGAGACTGAGTAAGGACCGTCCAAGGCTTCTGTGGAGCTTGGATTCTAGCACGGGGAGGTTGCTGGTCCCAACTCTGCAAGTCATTTTCTCTGTAACATAGGCATAAGATACAAAATTTGTGGGCCATGATAGCCTCCTGTTTAAAAGGGATTACTAATAAACTAATTTGGGGTTGCTATGAAAATTAAATGAGATAGTGGATTAAAAATTGCCTAGCACATAGTAAGTACTCAATAAACATGCCCCCCCCCCCAAGGGTCAGTAAGATGTCTGGCCATTAGAATATAGTTTGAATCTCTAGGATAAAACAGCTACCATTTATTAACCACTAACTATGAGCCGGAAATGTGTTAAGCAATTGGATAGTAATATGTTATTTCTCTAGATACAACTATTATATATATTTATAATAAAAATACATAAATATATGTTTTTCAGATAAGGAAAGTGAGGCTCAGAGGGATTCAATAACTTTCCTTACATGATACAGCTAATCACTGAGACAGCCAAGATTCACATCTTGGACTTTCTCACACCAGAGCCCAGTCTCTCAACCACTTTGTTGTAAGGGCATTTTGGAATGAGAAATCAGTGGTATGACTTTAATAAGCTAAAAAACCAGTGAACTGCAGAATCCCCTGGGAAATAGAGGTTGGAGAGTGGAGGTGGAAATGCACTAAAATAATAGATTCCAGTATCGATCTGGTGAGCAGGGCTGAGGAGAAGGAGATTAGTAGGATTTGTAAAGTTGTTATTAGTATTTGCCAAAGACGTTTGCCATCTCCCATGTTCTTCTTGGGAATTCTGCCTTTTGAATATGTCTTTGGAAAACAAGTTTTTTTCCCTTCCTTCTCTCTTGAAACTCTTATTAAGTTTTTTTAGCACTAGGCACCATGCTGGACACTGAGAGTACAAAGATATGGAACATGTGGCAACATTTTGTATTTGAAAAGTTTGAATTATTGGTGCAACAAGTTGAGTCTGGGATGGAAAGCAGGGACAAGATCTGGATGAGCTTTGAGACTACCTTGAGGAGTCTTGACTTCAGCAACTTCTTGACGCATGTCATGATTTGGGGGTGTGGACGATGCTACAAGCACTGCAATTTCAAAACCTCACTTTGAACCAGTGAGGATGCTAAAGTCTGTCACTTGGTGACACCAAGAGGTTCATAAATGTGGTGAGATAAATCCCTGAATTTGAAGGTGAAAAGTGGTGTCTTACGGGCATATGAGTTTGCTTCCTGAGGAGTATCCATAGCTTTGTTCTCAAAGAGTCAGTGACATACAATGTTTAAGAACAAATACCATTCGAGTTGCCTCAGAAGGAAGAAAAATGAGAGGAGAATATGTGAAGGCTGGTGAAGAACACAGCTGAGAGAGGAGGGTGAGCCGAGGTAGTAGCCGTGCGGATGGAGGTATAAAGGTTTATTTATTTATTTATTTACTTTTTCAATCCTCACCCGAGGATATTTTTCCATTTATCTTCAGATAGAGTGAGAGGGAGGGAGGGGGAGGGAGGGGGGAGAGAGAGAGAGAGAGAGAGAAACATCGATGTGAGAGAGACACATTGATTGGTTGCCTCCCACACAACCCCAACCAGGGCCAGGGACCAAACCCACAACCGAAGTACGTGCCCTTGACTGGAATTGAACCTGCGACTCTTCGATTGTGGACTGACACTCCAACCGCCGAGCCAAACCGGCCAGGGCTATAAAGTCTCTTTTGAAGGGGCTAGGAATGACAACCAAAATTGACAACATATCAGATGTGGAAGGTAAGAGAGAGGGAAGGCGAAGCTTCGTCTCTTGATTTTCTCGCTTAGGAGATGGGTTAATTTGCCAGGAGAGGCTCTACGCTTTGGGGTGAGTAGGGTGGATAAGTTTAGTATTGGCTTTGGTATTGTGTGCTCCTAGGAATGTGATTATGGTATTGCTATTTTCTCTATGAAGCTCAGAACATATGTCAGGAAGTGTAATTTAACTCATTGACATACCAGACAAAGGAAGGAGGACATGCTGATTTGAGATCTGTATTTCAAACCCAGAAAAGAATCGTTTTCAATAAAGTTTGGATATATACCTAAAATTGAGGGGCATGAGCTCATCTCCCATTTCCAGCCCTCCTTTCCCTTAATAGTCTCAGAGACAAAGGTGGTAATTCATAATGACTTAGAATATGCTTACACAATGCCAGATGTTTAGATAAATCATTAAGAATTGGCATAATCCAGATTTCTCCCAAACAGAGTATAGGAACAATATAGCTATTGCCTGAATTTCCTGTTTATAAAGATATTTGGCACTGTGTAGATATAATTAGTCATATAAATGCCTTGGCCATATAAAGGGTGGAACCTGAAAAAGAAGATCTTGAGCAAATACTATGGGCTAGTATGACATCTCTTTGTAAATATTAGCTGTTTAGCAACATATTTTTAACAGTATCAGCCCTATTTTATTTTCCTTGTTTCACAAATGAAGAAAAGGAGAGTGAGAAACGAAAAAACTTGCCCAAGTTATCAAAGTAGGAAGTGACAGAACTCTTCTAGTCCCCACTCCATACATTATCTGATCCCATCTGGACCTCTGGTCCATTGATCCCACTTGTTTTCACTGTTCTCATGTCCTCTCTGCCTTCCTTTCCCTCTACACTCAGCTTACATTCCAGACTCTGCAGCTCAAATCATCCTCTTGCAAACCCTCACCTTCTGAGATCTTCACTTCTTCCATCATTCTCAACCAGAAAAACTCCACCTTTGGTCCCAGCCCTGCCCACTCATTCCCATACCAGAGTCACTGATGGTGAGCTGGAGAAGACACTCAACCGTGCTCACTGGTCTCACCTCAAATTTGTGATCACAAACCTCAAGTGGGCCCTCTCTCTTGCCTGGCATCCTTATCTCATTTGTTGAGTCAATCAACTCTTTCATTATTCAAGATAACTGTGGTCCAGTCTTCTCGTTTCTCAAATTTCCTATCCTGTGCCTTTCTCCTTCCGATGAAGACTGTGTTTCTTATTCGACTGAAAACAATAGTCACAGTTTGAAGATAAATACACTTGTTCTCATGACCAAATTTACCAACCTCTCTGCATCTTGATTTACAGACTCAGCCTTCCCATTTATATATTTATTTAGAAGAATTGATCATGCTTGTATGAAGGCCAACACCTCCATGGTGCCCCGGAGCTCACCCCTTCTCCTTCTCTAGGACTCTGTTCTGCAGGTGCCTTCCCTCTGTCTTCATGATCATTTCCACTCTCTACTGATCATTGCCGTCAGCAGACAGATGCTCTGCCTCCCATCTTTAGAAAACAAAACGCGCCTTCAACCCACCTTCCCTCTCAGCTCTTACCATGTTTTTTCCTCTCTTTTAAAGCAAAACTCCTGAAAAGAATTGTCCATCCAGTCTTGCTCTCTCCACTTTCTACCTCCAATTCTCTTTTTAAACTGTGCTAATCAGGCTTTGGTTCCCATTTCTTCAAAAACAATTTAGGAAAACCACACTGGTCAATGTCACCAAAAAAATGACATGTTGTCAAATCCAATGATGAATTCTTGGTCCTACTTTTACACTCTTAGGAGCTGTGACAAAGTTGTTCACGTCTTCCTTCTTCAAACACTGTTTTCTCGGCTTCTGGGGGACATGTCTGGATTTGTTCCTCCTTCACTGGTCACCCCACCTTAGTAATTTTTCTCTCTTCCCCACCCTTGCTCTAGCTCAAGGTGTGGTTCTCTGTTGTCTCCTCTTCTCCACCTGCATTTACTTCTGGATGATCTCATATAATCTGATAAATTCCAAATTTCTATCTCTCGTCCTCACCTCTTTCCTGAGATAGGCGGTATCAAGAGTGTCTGTTATGTATCTTACACTAACATGGCCAAAATGGAATCTTGATCCTCTCTTCCCTCTTGAAATACTCTGATCTTTTCAAGTCTTTTTTCAAAAGCTAGAAGCCAGTCCTCATTTCTCTTTCCCCCCCATTTCCTACATTTAACTCATCAGCAAAATTTGTCAGCTTTGCCTTAATCTCATCACGTCCCTCCACTGCAACCGACACATTTAGTCTAAGTTACTATTCCCTCTTGCCTGGACTACAAAGTCTACACATTGATATCATTGCTTCCACTCTTCCCTCTACCCAGGCCTGCTCTCTACCCAGCAGCCAGTGTTCTTTTTAAAATGAATGTTAACCACATATAAAATCTTAATTTTGTTTTTCCCCCTAAGATATGTTTTAAAATAGTTTTTTCAAATAATTTTTTTTCTTTATTGATTTTAGAGAGAGAAAGGGAGAGAGAGAGAGAGAGAGAGATAGAAACATCGATGAGAGAGAACATTGATTGGCCGCCTCCTACATGCCCCCTACTGGGGATCGGGCCCACAACCTGGGCATGTGCCCTGACCAGGAATCGAACTGGCGACCTCTTGGTGCATGGGTTGACACTCAACCACTAAGCCACACTGGCCGGATTTAAAATAGTTTTGATGAAATAAATGAAAGAACGGGAGTCAAAGAGCAGCTAGAATGGGCATCAGGATTTGACAGGGGTCCAGGTATAAAAGGTTTAAAAAATAAAATAAAATGAATGTGTTCTGTCCTCCTAAATCTACTTCCATTACTTTCCATTTTATTGAGAATAAAATTCAGACTACTTGATGGCCTACTAGGTGTTACCTGATCTAGTCACTGGTTACCTTTCTGACCTTATTTCCTACCACCCTTTCCACTGATCAGTTGTGCTATATATTTATACTGGCTTTCTGGCTTTCCTTTAACACACCTAACTCATTACTACCCCAGGGCCTTTGCACTTCTTAATCCCTATATCCAGAATGCTCTCAGTCAGATTATATAGAACTCCTGTGTTAAGAAGTATAGATGATTAGAACATAGCTTTTTCGACAATTTAGATTTGAATCCCAGACTGTCACTAGTATCTGTATGACCTTAGTCAAATTATTTAATATTTCTTCCATTTCTTAGTTTGCAAAATGGGTTCACATGATGAAGCCTACTTCACAGGTTAGCTCAGGATTAAATGAGATAATTTATGTGAAGTGCTTAGTACACTACAAGGATAAATGGACTAAATACCTTATTAACCATACATACCTATTTAAAAAAAAAAAAAGAAGTATAGAGCATCTTAAAAGCATAAAACATGAGTTAAAAGAGTCTCAGGGGCCTGGCCGGTGTGGCTCAGTGGTTGAGTATTGACCCATGTACCAAGAGGTCATTGGTTCGATTCCCGGTCAGGACACATGCCCAGGTTGTGGGCCCGAACCCCAGTGGGGGGCATGCAGGAGGCAGCCAATTGATTGATGTCCTCTCTCATTGATGTTTCTATCTCTCTCTCTCTCTCTCTCTCTCTCTCCCTTCCTCTCTAAGATCAATAAAGAAACAAAATTAAAAAAGGAAAAGAGTCTCAGGGATCTTCAAAACCCATCTCTGCATTTTATAGGTGAGCAAAGTGAAGCTCGGAAGGATTGCAACGTGCTCAAATGCACTCAGTAGGTAACTAAGCGGAGACCGCCGCACCTCCTCCTAATTCCCTTTACTCTGAACTTTGCTAGATCAGCATTCTTATTGTTTTGGATTCAAATGAACTGATTAGTTTTACACTACAACACAATCTGTCCATCAGACTTACATGCTTCTGATTCCTTTGACATACTCTTTGAGTGGGCTCTGGTGGATGACGTGGGGTAGAGTAAAGGATGGGAACGCAGGGGTGATGACATTTTAATTACACAGAAGTATCTGGCTTTTCTCTGCGAGATCAAAGTGCCTTGCGCAGGTGTTAATTCTTCTGCCAGCCTTCTGAAGTAACTGACGGAGACCAATGCACAGAGGAGAAGACTGAGTGTGTATCTCACATCAGAGGGACTTTTCTAAAATACAGATCTGGCTGCTTCATTCCTCTGCCTAAAATCCTCCCGTGGCCTCCTTTGCCCTCGGATAAATTCCAGTCTCTGTCACGAGACTCCCCAGTCCTTCACAGCCCACGCTTTCGTCATTCACCTCACCCCTTGCATTCCCTTCCCTGGACCCACTGCTCTCACCCAGGGCTTCTCCGTGCTTCGGCCACACGTCAGCCTGTGGCCCTTCTCCTCTCCGGTGTGTGCCGTGCCCTTTCTGCTCCGAGCGCCCTTACGTACCTGTCCTTTGCAACAAGAGCAGGTATCGCCTCTTCTGTGTGTCCTGTGAGGCCTTTCTTTGCAGTGTCATTTGCTTCTCCAGATCTTGAACATCGAGTGTGTGTCCCTATTGGAGCGCTGATCGGTACAGGAAGGGGTTTTGTTGGCTTTGGTACTTCCCCCCGCCCTGCTAGGTCATGAGCTCTTCGTGGGCTCATTCCATTTGGTCTCCACGGAACCCAGTTCAGGGCCACGCACAGGACAGCACCTGGGAACAAGCCGGATGACGGGGTGAACAGGGGGTGTGACTGGCGTGAGAACAGCCTCACCGAAGAACGCGTTAATGGTTCTCCCCCGCTGTTGCCTTGACCACGCCTCTTTCAATCCCACTTATATTGCACAGACTTCGCAATCCTCTCTCCCCAGGGTCAGAGAGGCCAGTGACTCTTGCGAGCCTCCTCTGGCAGGCACTGCCCCCGCTGTCTGCCGGCCTCCTGCGCCACCCAGGAGGCCCCGCCGTGCACACCTGCTACGGGGCTTCACATTCATTTGTTGACGACGTGCGCTCACGCCTAGTGATAGGCAAGAGGTGGATTGTCTGTGGATGTTTTAAGTAGATACACACTTCTTTACATACCATTTGGGAAGAACCCCTTTTCCATTTATGAGAGCACATGACACTACCTATTTAAAAAATTATTTAGGTTTAAAAAATGAATTGATTTAAAGAAAAATATTAAGTGTGTATAACACAGATACAGGCAAAAGTCGTGAAGTGGTGACTAATGTATTTCATTCATTTGAGCATTCGTCCGAGTATTCATTCACGCAGTGTGGAGGGCCGATCACATGCCGTGCCCTGTGCTGTGAGGGGTACATAGACGACCAGTAGTTTCTGTCTTGTAGACACTCCCCCAGACACTCTGCACGTTCCTCTCCTGGATGCTGAAGACAATTTGTTACCATCCATACTGATGACTGTTGTGGGGTGACCAGGCTGGGTGGAAGGGAAAAAGGAAAATATATACACATATGCATGTAAATATACATATACACGTGTGTACGTGTGTACCCATGTGAGTGTGGGCTGCACTTACGGTTTTGTTTCTAATTAATGAATATGTCAGGGGTATTTGCACACACACATTCACCCACACAGAACCGCCCAAGTGCTTGAACTGGAATGGCACACTGGATGGCGAACAATTTGCCAGGAGTGGGAGTTGTGAGCTGGTGAGGGATGGGAAGAGAACAGGTTGGCATCAGGTCAGAATTAAAATCTCCGCTCCGCCACTTGCTGCATACTTCAGGCATGCTCTCCACCTCTCGAAGGTTCAGTTTTCCTCCAAAATGAGAGGATTGGACTGGATCAGTGACAAAGGGAGGACTTTGGTGAGAAGGCTTCTGAGGTCAGGTCCTGGTTCAGTGGGATGATGTGCTGCAGTGATTAGCGTGGGTGTGGGAGGGAGAATGGAAGGACTAGTTTCCTTGATGGGAGTGTGAGAGGGAGAATGTGAACAGCTCGCCACACTACACTTACAGTTTTTGAGCTGGGGTGTCTTGAAGAGAACTTCAAAGTTCTCCGAACCAACATTCTACTGTTCTGCGAAAGTCAGGTCTGTATTTTTCATAGCAGGAAGTAGCGCATGAGCATGGCAGAGATGGTGGTGGTGACAGTGGGATGGTGTGGAACAGCTTCCGCTGATTTCCGTGGAACATGTGGTGGAAAGCCTCTGAGGTGCCTCCCAAGGATCCCGCCTCCTGGTATGTAATTCCCTCCCTGTGAGTGCGGGTTATACTTGTTTTGCTTCTAACAAATAAATGCAGTAGAAATGATGTGATGTCGTTTCTGAGGTTAAGTTATAAAAAGACTGTGGCTCTTCCCTTGGGTTCATATTTTCTTTCTCTCTCTCCCCCCCCCCCCCCAACCCCAAACAACCTCTTGTGCTGTGAGTCCTTGAAGGAGAGCCTGCAACTGCCACGTGAATGCCCTTGGAAATGGATCCTCCCTAAGATAAGCCTTCACATGGTACTGCCTCAGTAGGCACCTGGATTGTAGCATTTGGGGAGATCCTGAGGCCAAGCTGAACCTAGATCTTGACCCCCAGAAACTGTGAGATAATAAATGTTGTTATAAGCCGCTAAGTTTTGGGGTAATATATTATGTAGCAATACATGACTAGGACAGACAATTGATAAGGCGAATCTTGACAGGTAACATGCAAGCCTGAGTTTCATACTCTGTATTGTAAGAACTACCGTGGGCTCAGATCTTGATGTGGCCACAGAAACTTCCTGTGCACACACAGGCACTTGGGGACCAGGGTCACACCTTGTCCTGAGTGCCAAACTTGTCTTCCAACTTCCTACTGGGTGTTACTGACAGGACGTTCCACTGTCACCTCCCACATGACATCTCTGAAATTATCTCTAGTCCTGTTCCAACACTGTTCCCTGTTTATGTCCAAGCCCTAAAGTGTGGGGTCATCAGTGAATCCCCCGTTACCCTCACTCACTGTATCTTATCTCTATGATCCCTGTCACTGTCCAAGTTCACTACTGGGATCTCACGTCTGATCAGGGCAAACAGCCTCTCACGATCTCTTGGCTTGTCCCAGGCTTTCCCTTGTGCTGCAACCATTAGAATGCCTTGCTCTTTCATCACCGAATGTTTAACATTGAATGTAGACAAGAACATGTGAAAATAAAACTATCTCTTATTTCACCCTCATATAATCTGATTTAATTTTTGTACACTCAGTCTCTGTCCATGTGCAAAAACATATTTTACTTCTATATAATTTTTGTGCTTTTAATGCTTCATTAAATAATATTTTCCTACTTTGCTACAGTATCTTAGAAATTATTACTTTTAGTGGTGCATATTATTCCATGAAGGGGACATATCCTAAGATACCTAGCTATTTCTCTACTGGACATCTGAGTTATTCCTAGTATTTGTTGTTATAAGTTACATTGGATTAATCTTCCTGGGTAAAATTGTTTGCTTCTCTTCAATTAATTTACTATTGGAAATTTTCAGGACGAGAATTTCTTGGTCAACTATTCGGAAGACTTTTTGGTACAACATAGATGTCTCTGATTGCTCTCTAGAAGGTTAATCCTAGGTGATAAGAGGGTAAAACAATATCTTTTTATTGAAAAAAATTTATACAGTAACACACTTTTAAAAAAGTCCCCACTGGTATGGCTCAGTGGTTGAGCGTCAATCCATGCACTGAGAGGTCGCCAGTTCAATTCCTGGTCAGGGCACATGCCCAGGTTGTGGGCCCAATCCCCAGTGGGGGGGCATAAGGGGGCGGCCAATCGATGTTCTCTCTCATCCATGTTTCTATCTCTCTCTCTAAAATCAATAAGAAAAAAAAGTCACCCTGGCAAGTGATTCATTTGAGAACAGCACAATGTTCACACAGTAATGTAGGTAAGTGAGAGGGTCTTAGAAGAAGGAAGGACAAGAATTAGTTCAAAGTTGAAGTCATTAAAACTGGAACTTTTTTTTCTCCCCTATTCCAGTAATTGACAAAGAAACAACTCTCACCCTGGCCAGTTTGGCTCAGTGGTTAGAGCATCGGACCACAGACTGAAGAGTCACGGGTTCGACTCACGGTCAAGGGCACGTATTTTGGTTGCAGGTTCGATCCTCAGCCCTGGTCGGGGTTGTGTGGGAGGCAGCCAATTGATGTGTCTCTCACATCAATGTTTCTCTCTCTTTCTTTCACTCTCTCTTTCCCTTCTTCCCTCTATGTAAAAAGAAAGGAAGGAAGGAAGGGAGGAAGGAAGGGAGGAAGGAAGGAAGGAAAAAAGAAAGAAAGAAAGAAAGAAAGAAAGAAAGAAAGAAAGAAAGGAAGGAAGGAAGGAAGGAAGGAAGGAAGGAAGGAAGAAAGAAAGGAAGAAAGAAAGAAAGAAAAGGAAAGGAAAACATATCCTCTGGTGAGGATTTAAAAAAAAAGAAGCAACCCTCACTCTCTGTCTGTTGACTTCTAGGAATGTCGGGCCTATTAGTTTCCACATTGACTTTGTAAACATTTGCCCCACTACCAGTACTATGCCCTTCCCTAGAGAGGGACAGGTCTGCTGGGCATGGAGTCCACAGCCCCTCCTCCTAGATCATGCTCTGGGTACCCGGGATGCCAGAATGGCCCTGAATTGGACGTTCACTATCATAAATAACAAGACATTTAACTTTTTTTTCTAAAGCTTCCTCCGTCTTCTTTTTTCCCTCTTCCTCTTCCTCCTCCTTCTGCTCCTCCTCCTTTCTCTTAAGATCAAGCTTTGCACATTAAGGTAGCGTTAGTCTAGAAGTCAAGAGCAAGCCTGTGGTATCAGGTTGCCCGGGCTCACAGCTCAGCTCTTACACAGTCAAGAAGCATGAACATAAACACAATTACCTTTCTGTTCCTTAGTTTCCTCATCTGCAAAATGGGGATAATATTAGCACTTCCTCATGGAGTTGTTAAGGTGGTTAAATAAGTCAATCTGTGTACAACAATTAGAAGAGTGTGGATGCAGAGTGAGTGTCCAGTAACTACCAGCCACAATGACCACGTTCTCTCAGATTATTTCCTTGGACTAGATTCCCCGAGGTAGAACTACTGAGTCACAGGACACGAGTCCCTCTTGCTCCCTTTCTATGTCTAACTTCCCCAAGATCGTTGCACTGATTTCCACTGGGTGGAGGTGATATTTTCAAGGGCTTGGTCTCACTGAGGTCTCGCTGAGGAAGGCATGGAGGATAAATGATCCACGGTGCTTGTGATGCCAGCTCAGCACCGGGCACTTGGGGAAAGGCAGCCAGACTCACCAACATGATGAAATCGGCGATGCAGGGGTGGCAGGCATCAAGCTGATGTTGGAGGGAAGTCGAGGAGAAAGATGATTGCCTCGGGACAGAGACTGCTCCTGTCAGGAAAATTCCTGGGGACACGAAGAGAGACGTGCTTGAACAGTTCTGTGAGTCATATCCAGGAATTGGTAGAACAAAAGGGCGATCACGCCATGGCCAAGCAGGGCTCCGAACAGAGAGCTTTTTTACGGAAGGACCAAGGAGGGCCGGAGAACACAGAGCCGACGGAGTCATTACCACCCTGGTGATTCCTGACCCACATTCACAGGAGCCAGTTTCCCTTTCTTCTTCTTCTATGAGAGACATTAATAGTTCAGTTCTTTTCAGTAGACAGAGAGGTTCTGGGTATCTGAGGGGCTTAAGAATGACTGACAGTGAGGTCTGCAAGGAACTCGACACATGCTGACAAGACCTGACTTCCCAAAATAACTTACTCACCAGCTTCTTGTTGCCAGTCATTTAGCAGTGGTTGGGGCGTTTTCATGGTCGCCTTGAAAGTCAGGGCACTGGCTGACGCTGTTGTTACTGGAAATGATGAAAAAAGGGGGAGGATGTGATAACGACGATATTGAAAGGAAAGAGAAACTAATATTGACTAAGTACATCCCTGCTGGGTGCTTTCATATGCTTTATCTCAGTTTATTCTCACGGCCCCCCGGGGTGGGGTGGATATAATCATTCCCATCCTACAGATGTGCCTCACAGGGGTTATCTTGCCCAGGGTCACACAGCTGCTAAATGCCCACCAGGGGCCTACATTCCTGTCCTCACTTCAAGTCCTGGGCTCTTTCTTCCACATCACATGCAGTGGATGAAAACAACACACACACACACACGCACACACACCTAACCTTGGAAACAGAGCCGCAGGTAACCATTGCAAAGGGCACTGGACATTTTGTGATTGTAACACTAACTTTGCTGACCTATATACTCTGTGTCCTCTGTTATACCAAAGCCAATTGAACATGTGATTTCTGCCAGGGCTTTAGAATATAAACCAGTTCCAGAGCTGTGATAACAGTCTTGAGAGTTGGGGACTAACACAGCCTGATCACAATGGGTGAGACCATTTGAAGGGCCCGCAGCCATCACCCAGAAATCCTAGTGACTCGGACCCCCACCTGGGGCGGCCGTTAGATTTCTCAGCAGAGCAATTGTTCCCGGTTGATTTCTTTGCTGAGCAGCCAGAGAGCAAACCTGAGGCTGCCTTGCTTGTCAGAATGCCCAGCAAGTTTGTTGACCTGATTAACCTATGATAATTATCTTCTGAAGCTACATGGTGGGCAGAAGGGACTAGACAGACAGCCCTGTTGGCTTGGCTTTCACAGTTCATTTCCACAGGGCATTCCCCTTTGGGTCTCTGAACATGAGCTAACTTCATCCCCACATATTTCTTTCCTTTTTTGGCTTGTCCTCTCCCCTGCCCTCTATCATACACATGTCAGGGTCACCAATTTCTTTGTGTAAAGAGATGCGGAGTGGGGAAGAAAAAGAAAGGTGCATCGCTTATCTCCAGGCCAAGCTAAGCTGTATAATTCATATTTAATACGAATGCTTTGCAAAGCAGTCGTCATGTCTCCCGAGAATGATAGAGTTTTTCAGGCAAACAAAATAAGGGAATTTCCCAAAATGCTTTTCACTGGAAAGAGCAGAATGTCAACCCCCTCTGCATCGGCACAGCCTTGAGGACCGGGGGTTAGGAGGACATGCTTTTTATGTTAGAAACCTGGTTTGCTTCTTGGTCTTGTGCTTCCTTAGTCTTCTGAACTTGAGCTGAGAAATCTCCAGCAACTGGATCCTAGGATGACATTGCATGTTGTTACCCTGGGGTGTCACAGCTCAGGGGAAGTCCAAGAAATACACAGTCATACAGTCCAGAGATCGCGAAGTGAGGTGGAGTCAGGAGCCTAGGAGACATGGCAGGAAGAGATTCCTGAGGGCAGCCTCTTAAGAAGGCTTGGTGGTGCCTCTCCTGCTATAAAAAAAGATTGAGCGTTGCAGTCAGGGGATGGTGTATGACAGGGTAATTTGCTTTGGTCCTAAGAGACTGAGAACAAGAACTTCTTTTTATAAACCACAATGCCCCTTGAGAATTATGACTTCATTCTTTTCTTGAAGTAAGGCTCAAAGAGCAGCTATCAAATGATATCCATCCACTTGGAAAGCCTGATCTGCCTTACTGGATTGCAGGCAGGGGAGGGTCACATCATGTTCTAGGCCAGCATTATTGAGGTCTGCTTTTCTGTTCTTTTCCTATTTATTCCCTCTTGCTCACGCAAGGGGACCTGGCGCCAAGTCATGCGGATCACCTGTTACTTCCATTTTTAAAGAGAAACATAGAAGGATGCTAAATGAACCTTGGAACAAGAAAACGAGTCCACCAAAACCACTTTGAGCTTTCTTCTTTGATTTTCTTTATCAGAATCTGCTCAGATTGGAGGTAGTCATAATCACCGTGGACTTCGAACATTTTTGCTTCTTTCACCTACATTTATCTGAAAAGTCTTTTATACCTTCTCCTAGCCTTCATAGCTATCATTATAGATTGTTCCACAGTATTCCTGCCTCTTAATGTTGAATAGTTAGGTCATTTCACATTTTTTCCCCCTCACTCAGGCTAATGCTGCAAACAAAGAACATTATCTTCCATAGATGCATCATATTCTTTTCAATGACTTTTTTTTTGGGGGGGGGGGATAAACCCCTAGTTCAGAATAATTCATAATTCTTGATATGTATTGCCAAGTTGCTTTCCAGAAGACTTGGACAAAGTTTTATTGCCCCTAGAATATTATGCTTACGGAATTGCTGGACTTGGGTGTTATTTATTTATTTTTAATTCGCACATTCTTTGCCTGGTGACTTGTGAACACAGCCATGCTCCCAAGGCTTATTAACTGTTTGTGTTTCCTCTCAAGTGGTCTGTTTTTACAAGAACCAAAGCTAAGCTGGGGAGTCTAAGTGTGACTGACAGACCCGCCCGGATGCCCGGAGGAGTCTGATTTCTCATCCCACCCTGGCCCTGCAGATCGGAGGTCTGACCGTGGCCTCCTGCCCATCTGCAGCCCATTTTCCAAGCACTGTGCTGGGCACTAAGGGAAGAAAGAGTGAGCAGGATAGGCGTACGAGGTTTAGTGGGGGAGACCAAGAAGGGACACACAGTATGGGGCAGGGAGGTCCCCAGGACCAAGATGGGGAGCTCAGGGAATGCTTCTCAGAGATCAAGCCTAGGCTGACATTTAGAGGATGAATAGTTGTTCAGGCCAACAGAAAGGAAGAAGGACTGCCTCTCTGCCATCACGGCCATCTCCCCTGGTCCCTCCCCTGTCCTCACAAGCCTTGAGTCACGCTGAGCTACTCACACCTCCGTGATCACAGTTTGCTCATAAGGTTCCCTGCCTTGGAAGCTTTTCTTCATCCTGGCCCACTTGCTCAAGTCTAAGCCTTCAAAGCCCGTGTGAAATCCACTTCTTCCCTGCACGCACCTGTCCCCGTCTGGAGGTGGAGGTGTCCCAGAGGAGGACTCCTTTCCCTCCCTGTGACCTCCCGCAGCACTTAGCATATACGACAGCCACAGCTTTCCTCACATTTTTTTTTTGCCTCCTCCACTGAACCGTGAACTTGGACTCTGTGTGACTCCTCTCTGTGTTGCCTTTCTCGAGCTCAGGGCCTGACTCAGGGGGTGCTGGGTGACTGCTGAGCCATGATAAACTAACTGAAAGATCGGCTCTTGAAATTCAATCCCTACACACCGCTGCCGGAACCCAGTAGCTTCTCAATAAACAAATCCATACCGAGTACAGTGAAATATTCCAGGTCAGCTGCCACCAGGTCTCGCGCCACTCTGCGTTTTTTCCAGGGGTGCTTGTGGGGAAGCCCACCTCCTGTTACATGGGGTTTTCTCGGCTGCCTGAGAAACCTGAGCCTTCCTGAAGATCACCAGCCCCACCCACCAGCAGGCAGGCCAAAGCATGTCTCCTTAACACAGGGCCCTTTTTTCTCCTTGTGAGAAAACCAAGCCTCCTCTGCTATCTGAGATGAAAAAGCCCTGCTAAAACAGAACCCACTGAGTCCTCAGCCAAGGAGGCGGCTGGCAGGGATGGGGGAGGTGAGCACATATTGAAGCATAAAATTTCCCAGGATTACGGCATTTCATTAGGAGGCTTCTAGATGTGTTTTTCTCTCTAAAGACTCCTATGAAAGTCCAGAGAATTTACCAACTACAGAGAAACATTCTTTACCACCAGGAGCTCTGTGGCCCATTAATTGTAAACAAGGTTGTGCGTTGATCTAACAAATGCCTATTTTTTTTTTTTTTAGGTACACCCCGTTTCATTTTTAATTAAAATCGTCGCATTGGTGTGTTTTTAAAACAATAGTGAAGACTTTGTAGGTTGAGAAATAAATTATCATTTGAAGGATTAGAGGGGCTCTTCTTTTGATTTTAATAAAGATTAGAGGAAGAAAAAGAAGCACAAAGGAATGAATGCAGCTCCCCCAATATAATGAGTTAGACGGCTTCCCCCCCTTGCTCAAACAAAAGAACAAATGTATTAAACAAAGAGTATAGATTTGACAAACCATCGCTGCTCTCGCAAAGGATTTTCAAGGGGATTTGGAAAGTTGTAGCCTGCCCGTGTTCTGTTATTTCTGAGTATATTAAAGCCAGTACTCTGTTAGCTTAGGTATTGTTTTTGTGTGTGCTTTGCTTCCTGGCAATAGAGTCTTTCTTTAAGAAAAGCAATTGGGAGATACCCCAGCCCTGGTTAATCTGCCCCCCTTTTCACACACAGACCATTGTCTGGATGTGCTTCCCCAGAGGCTCGGGCATTATGTCCCGGGCCCCTCTCCCGAGCCGGCAGCCTGCACAAAGGGAGCAGTACATCTTTCGAAGAGCCTGCTGGATTTCCATTTGACACTGGAGCTGTTTTGCTTTGTGCAAACCTCAATGCAAAATGTGCCGATTCCCAAGGAAAAACAAAGAACAAAGCAAGGAACAAATTTGGTGGTGGTTTGCCAGTGTTCCCCTCAGACCCTCCACCCCAGAGGGGAAGAGTTTGGGAGGCTCCCGCTGCCTTTATGGGTGACTGCGCGGCTGGGAGGACTCGGTGAACCATTGGTCCCCGTGGGGGTGTGGCGCGCCTGCTGTCTCTCCAGAAGAGGGACTTCTGGAACTGTCCCTTTGTCCCTGCCTGTATCCACTATGACTTGCCATCCCGATACAGAGACAGGGTCAGCTATCTATACTCCTATCAGTCAACCCTGACAACACTCCCCAGGAGTTTCAACTGGCCTGACATGACAGCTGCCCTTTTCATGTTGATATTTAATTACTACCTCTTCACTAGTTTTTTCATTCCAGGTTATAAATATGGCCTCAGCCAGACACACAAACACACACTGGACCCTGCCGCCTTCTCCTTCCCTCTCCCCTCCATCCGTTTCCCAAGTCTGCTCTCTTCTTACCGGCTCTCCACCTCCAACTCCTGCTGACCCCTCAAGTCACTGCAGTGTGAGTGCTGTCCTTGACCCTCACCCATGATCTCAGCCTGGTAAGGTCACCAGCAACTGCCAGGTCCTTAAGGCCTTACTTGGTGTTTTACTACCTCTTTTTCCAGACCACAAGCACTTCCAGGATCGGGATCATACTTGATTCATCTCTTTGTTCGTAACATCACAGTGCTCAGACCCGTTTGACTAAATGAACTTATTCCAGAACGATCCCGGTGTTACAGCTTCTCTTCTTGAGTTATGGAAAGAGAATAACACGCTGTGGGCATTTTGCCTTGTATCGGGATCGGTGCTGGGAGTAGCCACAGACATTTTTCTCAGTCATCTTTACTCAAAAAAGGTGTGCTGTACATGAGGCGGCGAGGCTCCGAGACGGAGTGACTTGCTGCAAATCACACAGCCAGTGCGTGAAGATGGCAAATCTAGGGGCGGTGTTTTAAAGGCATTTCTGTTCTGGGGGATGGTTTGGATTATGGTCCAAATGTTCCAGGCGTTGAGACAACTTTATACAAATGGAAGACTCGTGACAAGTAGCGGTGGGCTTCCCCAAAACTCAGGAAGTGGGGCAAAATCTCAGGCTGCCCTCATGGCTGGAGAGATTGATTCTCTTTCAGGAAACTCATGACTCTCATAGTTGGAGAAGGGATAGTAGTAACAACAAATAATAAATAATGAGATTTATGCTCTGCTATGGCAATAACCCATAGTTTTATTAATAAATTTATTAATGTTATTAACTCAATGAATCTTCAAAATAATCCTATACAGAAGGTACTATATATAGTCCTATTTTATTGATGAGACCACCGAGACACAGAGAGGTTAGGTGACTTACTCAAGGTCATATAGCCAGTAGGATTCGAACTCAGGCTTGTATCATTCCAGAGTCTAGTATCATAACTACCGTATTATCTCATGAGGTAGTTCTCTTCTTGCTAGAAGTCCTGAAGTTTCTACATTTGCTGGCAGGTGGGAATATCTTGAATTCTTATCACGGATTGTCTAAGCTAAACATGGTGAATTTTTTCATCACTTGATACTCTACCATCATTTTAACAGTTTACCATCTTGTTTGCTCTTTGGGGGCCATCCTCAACTCCATCCACCTTCCTCTTACAGCATGAGCCCCCACACAGATAAGGTATCCCAGGAATCATCTGATCTAGCAGAATTCATGAACGGGTCAGCTTTTGTGGTCATGTGACGTATATTATTTATGCAATGTTACCATTCTTCCTGCTAATCATACCTCCTGAGTCTTTTTCCAGTGAGCTGCTGGGACACTCTCTCATGCTTCTTTGATAGGTATTTTGGGCAGAAGTTCAGGCAGTCTTTTTCATTTATCTTTGATAAATTTCATCTTACAAGAATCATTTAAACCATTTCTGCAAGTCAGCTGCCAATTTGGCACCAAGAAATATTGAAAAGTGTATAGGATTTGGAATCAGAGAACTATGAATTTGGAGTCTAACTTGTGACATATAAATTATGTGATCTTGGGTAATTCTCATTAACTACTCTTGCCTCAGTTTTCCTGTCTGTAAATTAGGGCTAATGGTATTGACTGTAGAGGACTAGGAACCCACTGAGAGAATTTTAAAAACTTTATTTCTATTAGCATTATAACCCCAAATATTTCAAGCCTTGCTAACCATCCAAGAGCCTATCCAGAAGTCATAAAAACACATGACAATGTATGTTTTCTTAGCTTTTACTTTTGTTCATATGCATTATGTTTATGTTACTAATGTAACCCATTTTTTTTTGTAAGGTGTCCAACAATTTGCATTTATTTCTTAGAAATAGTTGGTAATTGTTTACTGAGAAACTGGCAAATGAATATGAAATACCTATTTCTAGAAATGCTTCTGGTGACCTTTAGTATTTCTTTAAAAACTTGAGTAATTTGGTCACATGCACAAATATTAATAGGGGATTACCACCTTCTGGAGATAGAATCTGGGCTGGAGCACATCATGCAAAGAGCCTGGTGATTTTATGGCCTCTGTCTCTGACCTATCAGAGGCAAGGGTCATCTCTACTCTTCAGGCTTCCTCTGGTGGTGGTGGTGGGTGTGTGTTGCGGGGTGTTGGGGGGTTTGGCTGCCAGCCTTCAGTGGGAAACATGAAATATTAAAAGAGAACAAAAAAAGGTAAGTTTTATTCCTGAACCAGATCTTGTTCAGGATTTCACCTTGATAATCCTGATCTCTCTAACCATCTGAACTACTAAATTCTGGAACCTTTTGCTAGCCTGGACTTTCCAAGTCATCCAATCCTTCAGCATTTTATTGACTTCTCAGATTCTTCCATGACAAGCTCTGATCACTTGTATCTGCCTGAGCCTTGCAGACTTAGAGGACCTCTGGACTTGCTCATTGCCTCTGCTGACATCAGATGCCTGCCTAACCCTCAAGGCCTCCACAACCCCTTGGCCTACAGTTTGAGCTGTAGATCAAACTCTGCTGTTGCCAGCAAGGAGAGAGGTGTAAACCATCTTCTTGAAAGTCTCTATTAGGTCTTCAAGATGAGGAAAGTTCACAATAAAGCATTTTTTCCTATGCTCAGGCAATGGAAGCCTGCACAGCTGATTAAAATGCAATAAGAAGCTAATGTGGCAGGCAATAAAACTTCGTGGTAAAGATGACGAACTTTGGAGTGAGATAGACCTGGGTTTGAATTCCAGTTCTTTCCATTGTTGGTATAATGTATAGGCAAGATATTTCCTTCCTAAGTGTCAGTTTTATCACCTGTAAAATAATTCCTATCTCATAAGATTATTGTAAGGAATCCATGAAGTAATGTATAATGGTTTATTATAGTGCCTTGTGCATAACAAGTACTTCACAAGTACTAGCTCCTATTTTTAATGTGATGGCACCCATTCTGCAAAATTCAGCCCAGTTTGTCTGACCCCAAAGTTTATGCTTTTTCCATTGTGTTAGGTGGCTTCAATATACGACCTCAAATCTATCAGTTGGTTCACCAAGGTCTCTCTTCAGTGATAAACTATCTATTGGATTTTTTATTTCAATGACTATATTTCTTATTTTTTGAAGTTCTAGTTCATTCTTTGTAAAGTAGTTATTTTTTAGAGTGTCTCATTTTCAATGCCTTTAAACTACTTAACACACTTGCTTTATATTACATGTTTCTATGAAGTTGTTTGATTATCTGAGTTCTTTAGGGCTTAATTCTATTATTTTGTTACTGCTGACAATCACTCGTGGTAGATCAAGTTTTGGATATGTTTTTAGTTTTGGATTGAGAGTTCATTTTGAGAGGATCTTTATCTGTGGAAATCATGTTTATTTTATTTATTAAAAAATTTTTTTTTCCCTTTATTGATTTTAGAGAGAGAGGAAGTGAGAGGGAGAGAGAGATAGAAACATTGATAAGAGAGAACATCGACTGGCCTCCTCCTGCATGTCCCCCACTGGGGATCGTGCCCACAACCTGGGCATGTGTCCTGACCAGGAATCGAACCGGTGACCGCTTGGTGCATGGGTCGACACTCAACCACTGAGCCACACTGGCCAGACCATGTTTATTTTAATTGAGGGTATCTGCTCGTAAGAGTAGTGGTATTTGCTTCTTCCAAATGTTTCAGGGGTATTTAAAGCCTAGAACCTATTTCTGTGTGATATTCTAGCTTGGGGGGTTTCAGAATCATATGAATAATATAAATTAGGACCACAGATGTATATGTGGTACAAGTTGGTGGTTACAAATTTCAGGAAGATATTTTCTGAACTGTAAGGTGGTTGAGGGAGACAAGCTTTCTCATCATCTCTCTTTGGAGATAGGCAGATTAATTCTAGTTTATCCCTTTATTGCATGTGTTAGTCTTTGTGGATTTTTCTTTGTTTTTTTATTTTCCAAGTGACTAAGTTCTGACTCTCCCCACCTTGTATAATAAACACAAGACCTCATCTCCTATCACAACATGGGCATTAAAACTTAAGCCCTTAAGTTACTTACTGAGAGTTACCACACCTACCCTTGGTCAACTCAGGGCAGCTATGGCGTCAGCACACATGCTTACAACCTTGTTTTTGAGCATCTGCAATTCTGACCCCTGACCTGTGAAGATTTCTCTTATGATCTCAGCCATGCATCTAACAGGATGTTGGTTGTAGTTTACCTAGCATTTATAAGCACTTCTGAAGGAATTCTTTTCACAACATCTGTGCATAATATTGGAACCACAAGTCTTTCAATGGAAGCATCTCCATTGCTCAAGATTTCCCATCCTAATGCTTCCTTCACTGTGAACGTCTCTACTGTAAGGATGGTACTCATGGGAGTTGACTGGCCCTGGGATTGTTCTTCAATAACTTGAGGGGTCTCTTTCAAGCCTTTGTAGTTTAACTATTTCCTGCCCATTAGGCATGAGTAATCCTTAAAGTGGGCTTTGTCATTTTGACTGAAACTATAAGGTGTTAAGCAATATCCTAGGTGATTTCCACTTCTCTCCATTTGCATGTTCCTGCTCTTGGCAACATTTCCCCCAAGAGAACAAGAAAAGCATCTGATTATGTGTGCAGGTAGTTCCTATGTACACGAACATCCTCACAGAACTTAAGTCTGAAGAGAAAGGAGCCACCTGACTTTTCTGGGCCACATGCATCGGGGAAGGAGACCCACTTTAATTGCTTTGGGTAATGATAACTGATTTCAATAAATGTTTGGTCATGTCTATTGCTCAAGCCTACTAGGTCTTACCTCACCGAAACCAAAAACCTAGACTCATTTGCCAAACACATATCAATTCACACACATACTGCCACTTTCCTTTACTACTTTTTGTACCAAAATGAGCTTCAGATCTTCTCAATAAAAGTCATCAGGTCTGTACAGTCCAGACAGCCTCCCTTTGGCCTGGGAGGTGTGTCTGTTTTGTTTCATATCACCTCATTCTGCAGTAAATTGTGACTTCTGGGGCACAGGGGCAGCACAATTACTGAGCTGCTCTTTTAAGGGCTTAGGCTTCAGGAGCGAAGGAGCAAAATGTTTGCTGATTGGCAAGAAGCCACAGGATTATTTTATTTTAACTAAAGATATATGAGGCATGGAAGAAAGAACATCAGCTTTGGAATCAGTCTGAAATGAATTCCAGTCCCAGTTCCCTGACTCACGAACAGTGTGATATCTGGCAAGCTACTGAACTTCTCCGAGCCTCAAATCTATGAATTAGAATCCATTTGCAAGGCGGAAGGAGCTGATCTTTGTGAAAGGCCTAATTTCTGTGGTATAGTGCACAAGATTGCAGAGCCGTGCAGATGTAGGTTCAGATTTTGGCTCTGCCATTTTCTTTTGTCAAAAAAGGGGCCAGCAATACCTACCACACAAAGTTGTTGTCAGGATCAAGTCAATGAGAAAATCTCTATTAAGCACTTGGTCCACCACATAAGATTTTTTCTTTCTCTCATTAGCACTGTCCTTGGCCCAGTGAATATCAGTTCTGTCCCTTGCTCCCCGAGGGACCTGGCGATTTGACTTCGAGTGCCCTCTGTGCAGGAGGAGGCCGATTGCTCACTTTTTCACCTAAGTAAGGTGACCCTTTCATTCTCCTTCCCTCGATGTTCCAGACAGAGGGGTTATTAGAAGCTAGGAATGGCTCCAGGCCAGCAGGCCACTTCCTGCCTACCACCTGGCCCTCCCACGGAGCTTTCCATCTTAAAGCTCTGGGGCTGTGACAACAGGACCCTGGCCGAGCCCTGGACTTAGATTCCTGAGAGGCCTCTGGAATTTTCTGGAGACAGACTGGGCTCTGTCAGCAGCCCACAGCCTGAAAAAGAGCGAGCCGGGTGTATGGCAGGCTATTACTTTGAGCCTGCTCCCTCCCCGAGGTCTGCGGTTTTAAAGCTTTAATCACTGAGATCAGAGCCATTCTGTTTTCTTACAGTGCCAACAAGGGCCACCCCAGCCTAGGGCCGGTGATGGCAACTCCTTCCAGAGGCCCTGGCCTGGCCTTGGGAAATGATGGCTGCTGGTCCGGAGACTCCCGTGGGGTGTGCGTGTCCCTGAAGGCCGTTCCACTTTCCCATCTCTCCAGCTCTGCCTCTGGCTTCTTTAAAGGCTTCAGTGTTTCCTCAAATTAAGGGACCCAGCTGCTCCAGGCCCTTTGTTCACTGTCTCCAGGATGACCTTTCAGATAATTCGTCCCCACTTGCAGGGGCTGAGCTTTGCTGGTATTTAGACTCAGAGCTTCCTTGGCTAATCGGAATTTATTATCCTCTTTGTTAGAGGACTATGAGGTTCTTTTTCTCCATGGAGGGCTGTCTTCTGGGTGAGTGATACCCGGGCTGGCCCTGGCTCTCTGATCCTGGCAAGCCTCGTTTCCAGGTTGTGTCTCCATGGACCCCGGAGACTCTCTGGGTGTGCATCTGTGTGCGGTGTGTATGCACGCTCACTTGGCCATGGAAAATAAAGACTTTCAGGTGTCGGGATTTTCTGGGATAAAGGAACCAGATTAGAGCAGAAGGAACGTGGAGTTTTCTGTGCCTCCACTTTAATAGTTTTGCTATGGCTGTTTAATTATTCTTGCAAATCTGATTAAATCTTGCTGACTGAATTTTTATTGTGGTGAAATATGTATAACGTAAAGATTACCATTTGAGTCATGTTAAGGGGACAGTTCAGTGTCATTAAGTACCTTCACGTTGTGCAACCATAACCACCCCATCCATCATTAAAACATTTGCGTCTTCCCAAACTGAAACTCTGTATCCACCAGCCCTAGAATGTCACCCTTTTACTTTCTTGTCTTAGGAATCTGACTACTCCACATACCTCATGTAAGTGGGATCATACAGTGTTTGCTGACTAGTATTTCATGGTACGGATACTGCCGCACATGTGTACTGTTCACTTGTTGATGGACATTGGGGTCGTTTCCACCTTCTGGCTATTGGGACTGATGTTGCTATGAACATTTGTGTACAAATATCTGCTCAGGTCAGCTACTCTCAGTTCTTTGGGGTATATGCTAGCAGTGGAATTGCTGGATCATCTGGCAATTTTATGTTTAATTTTTGAGCAGCCCCCATGCTGTTTTTCACATTGGCTGCACCATTACTTACTGTTTTGTTTTGCTTTGTTTATGACAGCCACCCTAATGGGTGTGAAGTGTATATTCATTGAATTTTGAGGGTGATAAAAATGAGAACAACTGCAATACTGATCATTTATTAAATTCATAGTAGCCACAGTAAGTCCTCACAATGTCCTTGATAGGTTCTTGAAAACTGTGACTTAAAGTGAAACAAAGTATAATGAAACCAATTTTACCACCGGCTAATGGATATAAACAAGAATTAAGTTCCTACAGCATATTTCTGGTAAAAAAAAAAAAAAATCCCTCAACTTCTAAATGAAGACCTAATGACTTCTAATATTAAACACTGAAGTACATGTGAGGTGTACATACATTTAAGAAAGATTAATAAAGCCAAGTACAATAAGGATTTTCCAACCTGCTTGTTTCAGTTCAGGGTCTCCTGTGGCCAGAGCCTATCCCAGCAGCTCAGGGCACAAGGCAGGGACCCGTCCTGGATAGGACTCCCTTCCATCCCAGGGCCACTCACACTCACACCCCCATCACTGATACCGGGACACTGTAGACACGCCATTCACCTCACGCGCCCCTTTGGAATGTGGGAGGAAACCCGAGTCCCCTGGAGAAAACCCACGCAGACGTCGGGGGAACACGCAAAACTCCACACAGACACCGGCTCCAGCTGGGAACTTTTTATTTTTCTTATCAACGTTAAAATGAAACAACATGGAATGAAATGATGTTATTTGAGGGCCCGCTACACTAAATATTTAACACAAATTATCTCATTAGGAATCTTTAAGACAATTCTATGTGGTTTGTTGTTATCTCTATTTTACAGAAGGGAAAACTGAAACTCAGAAAAGTTATGTAAGTTGCTCAAAATGAAAGAACTGAGGAGCTGGGACTCAGGTGCAGGGCTGTCAGAGTCCCATGTCCATGCTCTTTCCACCTGGTTGTGCTTAGACGGAGACTTAGGAACCCTACCCCACCCCCACCCGCCAGTGCGCGGCTGATTCCAAAGGCTTTAAAATGTAAAGCCAAAGGCTTTGCATAAATGTGGAGCACTGGGATGTTGGCAGGTTTCCTGGAAAAAATATACCCACATATACACACAAGCACATCAGTCACTGAAAATGTAGTTACTTGGGAAACATTGGAAGCCCTCTTTGCGCCCTTACTAGGTGCCTTGTTGCTGTTCCAGATGCTGAGGCCACAGAGGCAAGTGAGTCGCGGTCCCTTCCTTCAGGGAACACACTGTCCAGTTGGTGGAGCAACTTCTCGGGTAATTATGGTACAGGGCACTGTGGACTGTGGCACAGCAAGGAACTATACGGTACAGTGTACTGGGTGTTGAGACTGAGGAACAGAGACAGGGCCTTGGGAGCCCAGATGGCGAGAATAATCAACTCCATCCTTGGGCACAGGCCAGGAAAGGAGTCATACCAGTTCACAGTCCTATCCATTTGAACTGAATGTTGAAGAGTGAGCTATACCGCGGTCATTGCAGGACTGGTGACAGCAGAAGGGGGCCGGTATTTGTGCATAGGAGCAATGCAAAGGCTCAGAGGAGGGAGGACGTGGTCCCCAGGAAGCGGTGAGGATGTCTCAGTACAGCTGTAGCCCAAGGGGCACGTCAGGAGGGGCAGAAATGGGATCAGAAATGCAAACATGAGCTATCACATTAAGAGCCTTTTCTGTCTTACAAAATGTCTCCATTGATTTTGTAGTTAATGGAGAGACATGGAAAAATTTCTGTTTTAAGCATGACAGTGACCTGGTCACATTTGTGTTGTAGAAAATCACTTTTACATAAGCTATGGTGGATGAATGAATACTGCGGTGAGATGGACGGTGAGCTCTGACTCTGGCAGTGGGAAGACTGAATTGTAGTAGTCTACATAAATTAGTTGCTTCCTGTGTGACAGCACTGCTCCAGAGCCCTCACATGCATTCCTCATTCAATCTCCATAACAACTCTACGAAAAATGCAGTACTCTCTCATTTTACAGATGGAGAAACTGAGATTAAGTAGCTCTCAGAAAGTCACATTGCATGAACAGTGTGCCTAGCATTTTCACAAGGGCTGTCTTAGTTCACAGCCCAAGGAAGAAATGGCAGCTGAAATTAGGGCAGTCAGGCTAGAAAGAAAAGAAGTTAATGGATACCCAAAGAATTTAGAAGGTGGAAATAACTGGAAATGAGGAATGACTGGATTTAGGAAAAGAAGGCCTGAGGTCTTTGGAGGAGTGTGTGGTTGGTTCTGCCTTCTATCGAGAGGAGGAACACAGGAGGGTGGAGGGAAAAGGTGGTGGGCTCTCTTCTGGACAAGTTGTAAAGCCTGTAGAAATTATACATTGATCAAATAAGTCTTTTGAAATATGAATTTATATCCATTATCATTAATGATGAACCTTCCCTTGAAATGCCAGCCAGTGATAGTTGCACACATACGTAATATAGAAATAATTTAGAAAATATAGTTACTGGAGGTACATTCTCAAATTTCTTTTACTGATGTAAATGAATGATCAAAGAACTTTGGAAAATAATAATTTTATAGTAGATTCAGAAAAATCAAGATTAAAAGCATATTCAATGACAAAGCATTGCCTAAAACATGCAGACAATATTTTGTGACACGTGGTCTTCTTGACTACTTGGTCCATGTATATGTAGTGTGTGCTATTATTTGTCAGTAGATCTATTAATATATATGTTCAATTCTAGTGAATCTGTCCCTCCTCTTGGTCCTCCCTCTTAACATGTTATTCCCTTCCCTGGTCACATTTTACTAATTTCAACAACGTAATCTTCTTCTAGAATTAACTCTATAAGTCCAATCTCTATAGAGTTTCTGGGGAGATCTTTTAAAAATGGAATCTATCCATGTCATTTCATTGTTTAAAATCTTTCAATAGCCCTATAACCCACAAGGCATTCAAAGCCTTGGTCATCTGTGTCATTTCTTCTTCTCCCACCGCCAACCTTAATGCAATATTTACAATGATAAAAACAAGCCATGCCATTCCACAGTACAGTGTTTTTCATGCCCAATATACCAATATTCTCTTTCTTATTGATCTGGAAATGACCTATTTATCCTTCCAAACCTTGATCTTGTCTCCTCTAAGAACTTTCCCCCAGTTCCCAGCAGAGTGATTGCTATCTCCCCCATGTCTACAATACACCGATTACATACCTGTTTAAGACTGTAATAAAAAATACATTTGATGTGTCTGTTTTGTGCCATAGACTGTGAGCTCCTTGAGGGTAAGGACTTGATTTGTGTATCTCTGTAACCCATTATAATATGCCAAATGCAAGAAATGTTTCAACAGTTGTTTGTGAGCTAAATGAAAGAATGATTATCTATTATAAGAGTTATGTAAGTTAATATATATGAAGAGTGCCTAATACTTAGTAGGTATTATGTAAGTATTTGCCATTATTATTTTTCTTCTGCATAATTTCTTTCAATACTTCCTTCCATTTGGTTTTGTCATTGAAGCAGGCTGAAGGAAAGAAACATGTTTTTGTGTCTTCCATGTTTCTTCATAAAACCTAACATAGGCACTTGGTCAATCTATTCACATATTCATTAGCATTTACGATCCCCACAGTTCAAATTTCTGCTAGTTTTCTTACTAACCATGTGTAGTGGGGCTCTCTCAATACATTCTGATGACCCCAGCGCCTCTGCAGCATGGGTAGATTTGCTTTCTTTTTCCCACCAACATTCCAGAAACTCTCTCACTTTTCTATCTTTTTCAATGGTGCTTTCAATCTCTTTTGAATCTCAGAGATTTGCAATGACATTAATCTTGACTGCAAAAGATTGCCACACTCTTTTGGTTTGGGTTTATCTTTGCGGATTTTGCCCCAAATAAATAAATAAAATGGAATTCACACTTCTACAGCTGAACACTGACGTTTGTTTTTCTTCTGTGAGGCTAAATGTTTATTGATGAATCCACATTGTACTGACAGCAACTTCTTCAATAATTTCATGGGTTGTGTAGCAGTTGGTAATAGAGCATGCATGTGGGCAGGGAGAACTATGCAAATATCAATAATAATTATGCTTGGTGTATGCAAATTCCACCAGGTATTTTCAGAAATTAATCTTCCAAATTGCTTTTGCACAATTCAGGAAAATTGAAATGTGCATTTAAATAATTGTAGAAAAATTTAAAAGCATTCTCCACTCATTTAAATCAGCCAGTTAAGGTGCTATTATAAACAAAAGGATTGTACATATTTCAGACACAGCAGCCATACTGTCAAAACAGAATTATAGAGCTCATGAGGGCTATGCGTTGTTTGTAGACAACTTGCCAGGGATGACATTGTTTAGATTATTTTGTTTGGTTTAAAAATTTATTAATAAGATTCCTCGAAACTCATTACTAAAAAGAAGCATTATTATTTTATTTGTTCATATACTCATTTATCTACTCTTCATGTGTTAATATCTCCATTTATCAACCTATCCACTCAAGTACATGTTTATTAAGCATGACTGTACTAGGGATTGAACTAAGTTAAATTACAAGAGTAGGAAAACCTTTTGGCTTGGGCCTCCAGCCTAATGTGGGCCACAAATTTACATAGTTTAGCCATGTTGGAGTCTAAATTTTCTCCATGAGTTTAATGTCAACTGTAACTTTGTATGAAAGCTAGATTTTGGGTGGTCAAAATTAGTGCCTTATATAGGTAAAGCACTTTTGGTGTCTTCTTCTGTTTTCATGTAATTTTAAGTAATCAAATTATGACTGGAGCTTTAAATGCTGAGGATGTCCCTAAGTTTCTCTGACTTCCTTGAATTCTTGAAATAAGGTTCTCAGGGACAATGTCATTGAATTAATAGATAAAGGATAGAAAAGTACACAAGCCCTGTCCACAAGAAGCTACCATCTCATAGACAAGTGGGTCAGGGAGCAGTAAGCCAATTAGTAATGCTTGTGATTAGAGTACTATAACCACAGTCCGTGGACATCCTTTCTCCAGGATTGATCCAGATGCTTTCAGGAGGTCCTTGGGTTGTGCCTTGGGAATGGGTTTTACAAAGAAGGTGGTGCAGACAGCCTTCGAAGAGGGAATGCTCCAAGGCTTTTGACCTTGGCTCAACAGCTATATGACTGAGGTCTTAACAATTAGCCTCATCTGTAAAATGGGGATGGTAACACAAACCTCAAATATTTGGGGGAGGATTTAGCTTATGTTGGCCAAAGTGCTCATTATTATATTAAGCAGGAATCCTAATAGAAGAAATGGCCCAGGGCAAAGGCGCAGAAGCAGGAGGAAGAAAGGCATATTTGAACAGTGATGATTAGGCCAGTTTCCCTAAAACAGAGGATTCTTCTATAGAAAACCAGAGGCGGTACCTACAAATTTGCCATTTGTCTGTTTAGTGACCTTGAATCCATGACATAACTGTTCGGATTTTCAATTGCCTATCTCTAAAATGGGTCAAGCAGACATGCTGCCCCAAGTGGTCAGAGGTAAATGCAGAAATATGGTATGCAATTACGGCCTTTCCGTTTCTCTTCTGATTGATGTTCGCTCTTCATTTGGTCGTTTCTTGTGAGTTTCTGCTCCAGAAACTGATAAAAATACATACTTCTTTGGTCATATGTTCTATTTCAGCTAAGATGTATTAATATCTTATTTCCATTTGAAATGGGATGTTTCAAATACAAACTTCTGATGTAGAACATAGGTTCAAAATAGCCTCTTTGTTTTTATTGTGATGTTATAAGTCAGTATAAAGCATTCTAGTTTTTTGGGTCTGTTTGTTTGTTTGTTTGTTTGTTTGTTTGTTTTGAGAGCAACATTGAATCCAACCCTTCAAATAAATTAGCAATCTTATTGTCATTGACTCATTTGATGGAAACAATTTATTCTCATCCTGACAGATAAAATCTGGATACTCACATCAGACAATCTATTGTGTTTTCTTACATTTTAAAATGCTAGTTAGCTTTTCTTTTCTGGTTTCACATGACTACTTCTGTGATCCTACAAATGGTATACGCACTTATAACAGAAGTCAAAACAAGTGGAATGGTAGAGAAAGAAAGTAGGAAACACAGAAAGAGAGGACAGTGTCTTTCTCATCTTTCACTCATGTGACTGGCATTGCATTGGAGCTGAAAAGAAAGCTCAAAGAGATGTCAACGGGACTCGACAGCTGGGTGAGGGTGGTTAATAACACAATAGCCAGTATTTTTTTTCTTTTTTGATGTTATTGTTTTTAATATTTTTCTTTAATGATTTTTTAGAGAGAGGAAGGGAGAGGGAAGAGAGATAGAAACATCTATGAGAGAGAACACTGATCAGCTGCCTCCTGCACACCCCACACTGGGGATTGGACCCTCAACCTGGGCATGTGCTCTGACTGTATCGGTGACCTTTCGATGCATGGGTCATTGCTCAACCAACTGAGCCACACTGGCCGGGCACCAATAGCCAGTGTTTTAAGGGAGGAGGTTCAGATGCTCCAGAACCAAGAGGGAGAGAATGACTAATTTGGCCTGGGAAAGCTGGGAAGGCCTCAGAGAGGAGATGACATTAGGCTGCATCACAAACACGAGAAAGAAAATGGGTTAAGGGTATTCCAGGCAGGGAATACTATTACCTCAATGATTAAAATATGAAGCAGAGAAAGATGAGGCCGTAGAAAGCTTTAAGGGGTTCGGAGGAGGGAAACATCATATTTCATAAAGGGGATAAAAGAGACACTTCAAGGAGAAAGCAGTATTTAAAATAGGCCGTGACATTTCAGGAGGCACAGAGGGGACTAGTGAGGGCATTTGAGATGGAGGGAGCAGCATGGACAACAGCTCGGAGGTGGGAAAGTTCAAAGCAGTACAGGGACCATGGAGGAGTCAAGTACGCTTAGAGTATCAGCTGCGTGTAGCTAAGACTGGGAATGTCAGGTGGGGTCCGAGGGTGGAGAGCTCCAAATGCTGATGCGAGGGCTTGGCACCTAGTATTTGGTAGGAGTCACTGAAATTTTCTTTTGGGGAAATGAAAAGTCATTCAATTTAATCCCACCAATATTTTCTGAGCCCTTGCTCTGAACCAGATACTGTGGTAGGATCTAGGGACACAAAATGAATCAGGCATGGTTCCTGTCTTCTTGACCCTCCCATTCAAATACATCTATGTCGCCTGGCCGGTGTGGCTCAGTGGTTGAGCGTCGACCCATGCACCAAGAGGTCACTGGTTTGATTCTCGGTCAGGGCACATGCCCAGGTTGTGGGCCAAATCCCCGGTGGGGGGCATGCAGGAGGCGGCCAGTCGATGTTCTCTCTCATCGATGTTTCTATCTCTCCCTCTCCCTTCCTCTGTCTTTAAAATCAATAAAGAAAAATTATTTAAAAAAAAATAAATAAAATACATCTATGTCTATGCCTACGCCTATACCTACGCTTACGCCTATACCTATGCCTACACCCGTGCCTATACAGACACCTACACCCGTGCCTATACTGACACCTATACCTGTGCCTACACCCATGCCTATACTGACACCTACACCCATGCATACACCTATGCCTATACCCATGCCTATACTGACACCTACACTCACACCTACATCTACATCTGTATCCACATCTCCATCATTGTCTGTCTACACCTGTATTCAGATCTATAGCTGTGGAGAGATTAACCTTGACAGTGGCATGTCAGGTGGATTGCAGCTGAGCAGGAGAAATGGGGTGAGGGGTATGTGTAAGTGTCAGACATCCAAGTTAGAAGGCCCTGCACTAGTCCAGGTGGGAGGGCATGAACGGGAGGGCCATGTAGAGTAGTAAAAAGTGTACTGTATTTGGAGCCCAAGACACTTGAATTTGAATCCATCCTCTATCATGAACTTTTTTTTGCAAAATTATCGAAGTTATTTCCTCAGCCGTATTCTCCTTTTCTGTAAAACAAGGATAATGACATTTACCTTGGAGGGTGGAGGAGATGAAAGGTGATGTATTAAGTGCTCGGCACTGGTTGGCATCAGTGGTTGGCAGTGGCAATGTCTGTGATACGGAAGCAGCAGTAGCTTTGGCTTGCCACTCTGCTCAGAAGAAAAGTGGGTATTATATCCCAGGAACTGAGGCAGGTTTGGTGGCTCCTGGCAGAGAATAACGATGTGGCTTTGATTAAGCCTGCCTTTTGTCCTCACTGCTCTGTTTCCCAGGTAGGGAGCACAGATCTTTCTTGCTTGGCTGGCAGAGGCGGGCTCACCTTGGGAGGTCGTTTCACGGGCTGCTCTCCCCATGCCACCAATGAACCCACTGACTCGGAGCTTCTGAGAGGCTCTGGCAGTGAGCACGGCTACAGCTGCCACCAGGCCAGGTTGCTCCATCTCCAGCAAACATTTACAGTGGCTGGGTGCCTGCTGCTCCTTCCCTGACACACAGGAAGCTGAGAGCTGGGCCAGCCAGTGGCAGCCAGGGAGACGCTGCCAGCGTGGCGCGCGGGAGTCAGACTTGCTGCCCGGAGGCTCCTCGACCGTCAGCCCACAGCTGTGGGCTGCTTCTCCCACGAGCTCACCTGAAGGAGCGGCATAGTCTCCCAGGCCCTGGCTCTTCCTGGCTGATGTCAGGTGGCTCCTAGGGACGACGGTGCCACGGTGAACAAGGAGGAAGCCCAGATATAATGAGGAAACCTGGCAGAAGGTTTCCAAAGGCAGATTCTGCTGGGGTTCTTGTTTGTTCAGGATTGAGACTTATCTCTATGCTCAGTAGCATTTGTTAGTTGTGTGCTTGTAGAAGTTTACCAACCAGCTCTCCAAGGAAGGAAGGAAGGGAGGAAGGAACAAGGGAAGGGAAGGAGAGAGGGAGGAAGGGAGGAAGAAAGGAAAAGGGAGCCCTGATTTGTTGGTTTTGATGACTTCTGTGGTATAAAAACTCCCAGCACAGAAAACTCAAGGCACCAACACGATCTCTCTGAATGTGATGCTGAAGAGATGTACAGAAACACATTATTTATAGTATTTCCACCATTGATATCTGTGATACAAATAACGTCAAGAGCATGGATAATAGTAAAACAGTAAACTAATTAGGAAGTGAGGAATTTTGAGTACTTATTACCTTTTTTTTTTTTAGTTAATCCTCACCCAGGATATTTATTCCATTGAGTTTTTAGAGAAAGTAGAAGGGAGGAGAGAGGGAAGAGAGAGAGAGAGAATGAGAGAGAAAGATAGAAAGACTGATGTGAGAGAGACACATGGATTAGCTGCCTCTTGCATGTGCCCTGATTGGGGCCAGGGATCGAACCTGCAACCCAGATACATGCCCTTGACTGTGAATCAAACCCACAGCCCTTTGCTGCATGGGCCAATGCTCAACCACTGAGCAACACCAGCCAGGGTGTATTATCTTTGTTCTCAATGTAATTTATTTTATTATACTATTACATAATTTAACTTTTAAAAAATATTTTTAATTGATTTTTTTAGAGAGAGAGGAAGGGAGAGAGAGATAGAAACATCAATATGAGAGAGAAACATCAATCAGCTGCCTCCTGCATGCCCCCTACTGGGGATCAAGCCTGCAACCCGGGCATGTGCCCTGACCAGGAATTGAACCGGGACCTCTCAGTCCATGGGATGACCTCAATCCACTGAGCCACACCAGCTGGGCTAATTTAACTTTTAATAATGGCTCCATTTGACAAGTGGCTCACAAAATTCCTGATTTTTCCCCCAGAGCTTTTCTGCTTTACCTTCTCTGGAGAATAAACCTCTAGTCTTTTGATTTCATTTGAGAAGGAAGATTGCCTGGCTGATTAGTGTATGATAGGGAATCTGGGGATCTGTTTTTTTTTTTTTTTTTTAATTTATTGAAGTGGAATCACATGAAATAAAATGAACCATTTTAAAGGGAACAGTGTAGTGGCATTAGTACTACACTTAACTTAACGTTAACTTAACGACCTCTTTAAGGACCCTATCTCCAAATACAGTTATATTCTGGAGTACAGGATGTTAGGATTTCAGTATATAAATTTGGGGGCTACAGTCAACCCATTAAGCAGTTTCTATTCCCGATACCCCCAGGCCCTGGCAACCAACAATCTATCTGTGTACTGTGTCTAAGAATTTACCTGGTTGGGATTTTTCATATACATGAAATGGACCTTTTGTGTCTGGCTTCTTTCACTTAGCATGACATTTTCATTTTCATGGGAGTGTGTAACTCAGAGGAATATCATTACTCATATGTGTTGTAGTTAAAAAAGAAAAAGAGAGACCCAGTGGTCTAAAAAGCTACCAAGAACAACTGCTCCAAAGTTAAGGGATTCTCTTGGGGTTCCACAGAACGGACCAATGTCTGGCAGATAATCTTGCCTCCTATTTACAAAACTAGAGGCAAGAAGACTGGTGAAGAGACCACTGAAATAGCTGAGACAAGATCGCTTTAAGTCAGAGACGAGGGAAAGGGCCACGGCCTGAAGAGGAGAAGGTTTCATCAAAGTGATTCGAAAATGCAAATCTCTCCCCAGAGCTTAACGATCACATTTTGAAAAGTATATGAAAGTAAAGAAAATTAAATATGACTTATGATAATATAACTCAGTTATAAATTCTGTAAACATTTTGACATATCTATGTTTTTATCAAAGGATAACATATACCAAGGAAAGTACACAAGTGATGTAATTTTAGAAAGTCAACACGCCCATGGATCCACCACCCAGACCCTGGCATGTAAATTACCAGTTCCCTAGAAGCCTCTCTCCTGCCTCTCCTACCAAAGGTAATAATTTCCAGTTTGGGCCTGTTTTTTAGCTTTATATAAAGAGAATCACATTATATACTCTTTCTTTTTTGGCATGTTTTCCTTACAGTCTGTGAAATTGATCTATGTAGTTATGTGAAAAAGTTGCGCTTTCATTTCCCTACTATTGTATTGTATGAATATACCACAAATTATTAATTGATCTTATTCTTGATGGGCATTTGGAATATTATAGCAATGCTGCTGTGAACAATTTTATTCTTGTCTTTTGTGCTCATATGCACACCACATACTGACAGTTCTGTACCTGGTAGGGTGAGTCCGCCAAAGCTTTCCTTCTTGTGTTAAGTCTTTATCTAGAAGTGGAATTGCTGGCCATACAGGACACATGTTCAGGGCTGGGAGATCCTCGTTCAAGAGTTTTCCACAGTGTTTGTACCACTGTACACTCTAACTGACTGTCTGAAGGTTCAAGTTACTCCACGTCCTCACCGATACTTGGTATTACCAGTTAACTTTAAATTCACTATACTGGTGGGTGTTGTGATATATAATCAGGCTTTTAGTTTCCATTTCCCTTATGATTTACAATGGTGAATTTTTCACACGTTTATTCACCATTTATTTTATTTTATTTATTTATTTTTTTATCCTCACCCGAGGACATTTTTTTCATTTTTTGTTTAGATAGAGTGGAAGGGAGAGAGAGGAAGAGAGAGAGAGAGAAACATTGATGTGAAAGTGACACATCGAGTGGCTGCCACCCGCAAGACCAACCAGGGCCGGGGACAAACTGCAACCAAAGTACATGCCCTTAGCGGGACCGAACCCGGGTCTCTCTGGACCGCAGGCCGACGCTCTAACCGCTGAGCCAAACCGGCCAGGGCTATTCACCATTTAAATATTTTCTTTTGGAAAGTCCCCGATCGTCTTTTGCTTGGTTTTTATTGGTTCCTCCTTTTTCTTATTCTTTAGTAAAAGTTCTTTATATATTATGGATATAAGTCCTTTATCATAGGTATATGATACATAATTTACATATCATATATATTTAATATCTCTTATAGCGTATCAAGTGTTATTGAAAATATCTCATTCTGAAGCTTATCTTTTCATGAGTAGGCGTTATACATTTTACTACAGGCCGATTTATCAATCTTTTCTTTTATGATTAAGGCTATTTATATTCAGTTTAAATAATCTTTACCTATCCCATGAGAATATTCTACATTATTGTCTAAAAGTTGATTGCTCTTTCATAGTAAGCCTATGACCTATCTAGAAGTAATTGTTATGCATGGTACAATGTAGAAGTCCATATGAACATCCAATTGAGCCAGCACCGTTTATTGAGAAGACTGCCCTTTCCTCAGCTATGAAATCACTGTCATAAATCAGGAGATTGTATATGTGTGGCATTGTCTCTAGACTTTTTACTCTATTCTACTCATCTACTTCTCTATCCTGAAAACCAATAGCATATTGTTTTATTCAAGCCTTGTTATCCAGCAGAATAAATCCTTTAAAGATTTTCTTCTTCAAGATTATTTTTGCTGTTCCAAGCTACTTGTATTTCCTAAGAAAATTTACATTGATTTTGTCAATTTTCTCAAGAAGACTTGCTGGGATTTTGCTAAAAAGTAGTTTGTTTTTGTTTCAAAATGCATGAGCAGGTTTTGAAATATTGCAAATGTTTCTTCTGCATTATATTAAGATAATGACATGGTCATTCTCCTAATGGTGAATTGTACAGATTGGTGTTTGAAAGGTATACTGACCTTCTATTCCTGAAACAAACAAAATTTAATCATGATTCTTTTATGTAAATTTATTATACTTTGCTTAGCATTTTGCATATATACTCATAAGAGAAATTGGCCTATGATTTTACTTTCTTATAATGTTCTTGTCATATAATGTATATGACAATCATATAATGTATATGATTTTATATCAGGATTGTGCTGAATTCATAATGACTTGGAAGTATTTCCTCTTTTTCTAGTCTCTGAATTTTTATAAAATAAGATTGTATGATTCTTTTCCTATTTATAAAGATACACAGGTGAAGTCACTTGGGTCTGCTGAATTCCCTATAGGAAAGCTATTATTTACACATTGAATTTCCTTAGGCTATTCAGTTTTTAAAAATTCTTCTTAAGACAATTTGGTAAGTTTTGTTATTCCAGATATTTGTTAATTTTACCTGAATTTCAAATTTATTGACCAAGTTTTTAATAATAATCTCACCTTTTTAAAATTCATAGAGTCTGTAATTAAACCTTTTTTTAATTTTCAATTTTGATAATATTTTCTATTTCTTTTTTTTACTTCATTAATCTTGTCAGGAATTTTGAAATATTAGTAAATTTTCCCTAATGATGAGCATTTGCTTTTGATTTTTTTATTGCTTGTTTATTTTCTGCTAGTAAGTTCTGTTCTTTTTTTAAAATTTAATTTTTTTTTCTTTATTGATTTTAGAGAGAGAGGGAGAGAGAGGTAGAAACGTGAATGAGAGAGAACATCGATTGGCCACCTCCTGCATGTCCACCACTGGGGATTTGGCCCCAACTGGGGCATGTGCCCTGACTAGGAATCGAACTGGTGACCTCTTGGTGCATGGGTCAACGCCCAACCACTGAGCCACACTGGCCAGGCAGTAAGTTCTGTTCTATAAAATAACTTATTTTGTCTTTCTTTTGATTCCCATTTCCTCTAACTTCTTGAGATGAGTAAATTATTGTTTTCAACCTTTCTTCTTTTCTATTGCACGCATTCAAGGAGATAAATTCCTTCCAAGAACAGCTTATTCTGTATTTCATATATTCTTCTATGTGGTGTTTTTATTATCATGCTGTTCAATAGATTTTCTCATTTCACTGAGATTTATCTTTTAGTTTGTGGGTTCTTTTTCTACCTTCCAGAGTTAAATAATTAGTTTATTTATTTTATTCTTTCTTGTAAAATAATAATAGCATGAAAAGTCACAACTTGTTGGTACAACTTGGGATCCTGTAAGCTTTTATATGTAATGATTTATTTAGGATATATGTTTCTAAATTTTTATTCATTAGTTTTTAGAGAGAGAGGGGGAGAGAGAGAAACATTGATTTGTTGTTCCACTTATTTATGCAGTCATTGGTTTCTTCTTGTATGTGCCCTGACCAGAGATCGAACCCGAAACCTTGGCGTATTGGAACAACGCTCTAACCCACTGAGCCACCTGGCCAAGGCCTATATAGAATAATTTTTTAAAATGCTTCAAATAATGTTTAAAATTTTTTTCTCTTTGTTTTAAAAATTATTTATAAGAGTGTTTTTACTTTTCCAGGTGATTGGACTTTAATTATATTTCCTTGTTACTGATTTCCAGTTTTATTGCACTCAAGACAGAACTGACCTGTAAAATCTGCAATTTATTACGTTCTTCTTGGAGGATTATAATTAACATTTATAAATGTTTCATAAACCTGTGGAAAGAGTTGTGTTTTCTGTTTGTAGGCCTACATTTTTAAAAACTTTATCTTTATTGTTGAAAATATTACAGATGTCACTCCTTTCCCCCCATTAACCCCCACCCCCCATTACCAGGCCTTCACCACACTATTGTCTGTGTCCACGGGTCATAGACTTAGATTTCTATATGTAGCTATCAGGAAAACAATCCATAAATTAGATAGTTTATATTTCATTTAAAAAATTTTATTAATTTATTCTTAAATTTCTAACTATTATTGCTTGGTATTTTTTAGTACTTTATTGTCAAACACATAAGATTCATAGCTCCTATACTATTGTCTTGGCTTATGCATTTCATCAATATAAAATAGTTTTTCCATCTTTTAAATGACTTTGGCTTTGATTTCTACTGTATTTTAACATCCTATCCCCAGGGATTTTTTCATTTGTATTTGTCTGATATCAGACTGACCATCTTTAAAATGTTAACCTTTCAAAACACTTTTCTTTCTGCATTTCCAGTGGCTATAGTCGGAGGTGGTTTTCTTGCCAATGCGGAAGAGTTTTATCTCTTGATAAGAGAATTATCCCATTTACAGCTATAAATAAGTATTCTGTTTTGTCTTACTACTGCTACCTTGATTTATATTTTATATTTAATGATTTCTCATTCTATATTATGCTTATATGTAGAATACTTTTTATTTGATTTTTTTTCTCTAATAATTTAGATGTTTTAGATCATATCCTTTATTCTACTAGTTCATGGACCCCTGGGCATATACATAGCAATGTGTTATGAATGTGTCATGCCACAGGAAAAATACAATACATGTTATTCAAGTATCGATTTCATTAAATGGTAAGGAAATAATAAAAATAATATTAAAATTGACACTGATGTATAATGCAATAAAGTGCCAAAATCACATGACACTTCTGAAATTCCTGTCTAAGATTGGGCCATTCTGGGTTATGTTCACAGATCCCTGGGGAGCATGTTCACTTTTTTCTGATGTTAGGGGCACTTATGTGAAAACACATGAGAACATCTGTGTCCATTTTTTAAAATTACTTTTGATGCCTGAACCTATATTATCTAATTTTCAAAGTCAAAAATAAAAGTGTTTCTTAATTCCCACTCTATCAAATAAGGAACTTAGCAAACTTTAATTTCTTTTCCCTCTTCTCCACTATTTTATTTTTATTTTTTATTTAGTTGGTATAACCTAGAATGTTGGACCCAGATTATTACTGTTTCAATTTGGCTCTGATTTTTAACAATCATTCAATGTCTTTATTTCTTATTTACTATACAAACATTTTGTATTCATGACAAAAGCTAGAAAATAAAAACATACGTCCTCAACCCTGTATTATTTAAGAACATAAATAAGGGTAATGATTTTGTTATACTGATGTGAGGTAGCAATCAAACTTAAATGTTTTCCCAATTATTTAGTTAGTTTATATAAGATCAATCAATTTGAGTCATCATACTTAACATATATAATATTCTTATATATGCTTTGCTCTGCCTAAATATTATATTGTAGTATCTCACAATAAAGTAAACTAATACTAAATAATAATAAACCTAAAATAGTAGTAAACAAAATTATAGTATACTATATAACACTATATTGCACTACACTAGACTGTGCTAAGATCTGTTTTTGGATTTCCTATTTCATTTCTTTGATTTGTCCTTCAAATACTGTTTCAGTATCACTATAATGTGTGTGTGTGTGTGTGTGTGTGTGTGTATATATATATATCACATGTGTGTATACTGCACAGTTGGTTCTCATTATTTATGGAAGTTATGTTCTATAAAGTCACTGCAGACACTGAATTAGCAAATCCTGAATCATTGTTTCTAGGGGGAAATACAGGAGTAGGTTCCTACAAACCTCTGGTCACAATACCTTTATCAACTGATCAATACATAAACTTGTTTTATGTGTACCGTACCTGTGTTTAAATATACACACATCTGCAAGACATTAATATTGAACTCATGTGCTTAGGAATACCAGACAGCACTTGAGGACAACAGTTTAGAGACAGTAAAACTACCCCAAAAATGCACCAAAAAATGTGAAAATGTGCCACTAAATATACCGTGAAAGGACACTTTTTACAGTATGAGAACTGAAACAAGGAAGCAGAGCATTGTCTTGTTTGTTTGTTTTTGTAAAAATTATTCATAGTAATTTTATTTGTAATAGCCCAAACGTACACATTGCCTTGTTTGACCTCAGTTGGAAACATGCAAATTGTGTGACAAATATTTGCCATTTATCTGGGAATGACTGTGAAACACTGTGAGTACGGATTTGGGGGTTACAGATAAGTTTTAGCATGTAGGAGAATTTGCAAAGACAGGATTTGCATATAATAAGGGCTGACTCTGTGTGTGTGTGTGTGTGTGTGTGTGTGTGTGTATGTAAAATATTGTATATGTATTATATATTGGTAGGCTGTTTTTTTGTTGACTTAAAATAATTCTTTGCTATTTTGAGGGTTATTTTCAGAAGTATGCTTCTTCTCTTACTCCTAATTTTTTTGATCTTTGGTGTTTTCTGTTTGTCTTCTTTTACTTTATAGATACCTTCAGATTCAGCAGCTCGCTTTGGTTTGTGTCCCTCTCTTCCTTTTCACGACTATTAGGAGACTGGCATGGATGGGCCTTGTAGAGATGAAAAGTAATGGCTTGCCTTTGTGCGGTGGGGATAGTCCTTCCTCATATCTATTAACTGTTAGGCAAGTTGATTGGCACAATTTCTAGTCTACTTCTCAGTTATTAGCAGTTTTTCACCTATTACAATGGTTCCCAGACTTTATTTCCCAGCCTTTAGATCAATGTACACTGGAGATGAAGTGTTCACTGTCTACTGTAAATGGAGACAAATGAAGGCAACATATTGAAAATAAATTTATTTAATTTAAGGGACAATTCTTTTTTTTATTAATTAATTTATGTTTGTTACAGATGTTTCTCCTTTTGCCCCCCAGACGCCCTCCTCCCCAGCATTGTGGTCTATGTCCATTGGTTACGCATACTTGCACATAAGTTCTTTGGTTTATCTCATCCCTCCTCCCCGCACCCCTCCTCTGCGGTTTGTCAGTCTGAACCCTACTCCTTTCTATGTCTCTGGGTCTATTTTGTTCATCAGCTTATTTTGCTTATTATATTCCACAAATAAGTGAAATCATGTGGTATTTGTCTTTCTCTGATTGGCTTATTTCACTTAGCATAATACTCCCCAGGTCCTTCCATGTTGTCTCAAAGGATAGAGATATTTTTTTCTTACAGCTGCATAGTATTCCATTGTGTATATGTACCACAGCTTTTTTATCCACTCATCTACTGATGGACACTTGGGCTGTTTCCAGATCTTAGCAATTATAAATGGTGCTGCTATGAACATAGAGGTACATATATTCTTTTTGATTGGTGTTTCAGGCTTCTTAGGATATATTCCTAGAAGTGGGATCACTGGGTCAAATGGCAGTTCAATTTTTATTTTCTTGAGGAAACACCATATTGTTTTCCATAGTGGCTGCAGCAGTGTGCATTCCCACCAGCAGTGTACTAGAGTTAAGGGACAATTCTCTGTTTGAGATAATTCTTTCATGTTTTTGCTAATTAAACTAATTTGTTCTTTTTTAAATGTTTTTACTTATAAAATGAAATAAATTGCAAGCCAATGTTGATTCCAAAAATTTAACGTGAAATGTTATTGATGTATGAAATCTGGAAGTCCAGACACAGTACACTCTGTTCTAGCAGTGCTATGTCTTTTCCTTCCCCAGCCACCTTTCTCCTTGTACAGATAGACTGGGTCAACCTTTAAAAGAAAAAAAGGTAAGTGGGTTAGCTGGGAAAATTGAATTTATTTGGGAAAAGCAGAGGCATTGCAATTCGAGACATGCAAATTATGACAAATCATGGGCAAGTCCAGAGAAAAAAGGAGAGGATCATTCTTTTATGGTGGAAGGAAGAACATTGTTTTGAGTGAAAATTCATTGGAGGAGAGCAAGAGTTTGAGGTGTGATAGCATCTCATAGGTTGAGCTGCAGTAGATTCTCATTGGCTGGTTTGCTGCTGGGCCAGGAGAAAATCTTCCTTCTACTGGGTTATGTAAAGTAAGCTTCTTCCTTCCTGCCTGGGTATATAAAGTTGTGAGAGCTCCCCCTTCAGGGTTTTCCAGCTCCATTTAAATGAGGTTTTTCTTGATTCATTTCCAAGATAGAGAATAGAATAAAGTAGAACAGAATAGAGTAGAATACAATAATAATAATTATTATAAGTATATGACAAGTCTGTCTAAGCATTTGACATATGTGAACTCATTTAATCCTCACAAAAACTCTGCTAAGTAGGTAGGTATTATTATTATTATTATTATTATAGAGGGAAAAACTGAGGCACAGAGAGACCCCTCCAGGTCACCCAATTAGTGGGAGATTTAGGATTTGAACACAGGCAGCCTGGTTCCTGAGTACACTCTCCTAAGCACCCCTCTGAGCTCCCTTTCTACTTGCCGCACAAGGAGACTGTGGTTCCCACATGCATTGTTGGGCTCTTCCAGGTACCATCCTGACTTCATTGCTTTACTTGTAGGGATTGCATTTCCCAGTATGTAGTGCCATCTTCCCTCAATGGACAGAGACAGCCAAGATGGGTGAATGAATGATCGGAGAGGGAGGAATATAATGTTGCCTGATTCTGAACACAGCACAGAGTAGAGAAAGAGTCCTTGGACATTTCCTGTTTACTTGAGATCTTGAGTCTCTCATTCTAAATAAGACTATGGAGAACACACAAGGTATCTTTCTACTTATGTTTAGACTTTTTAATTAATTTATTTTCAGGAAGCAATTCTGATCCATGCCAAGCACTTGAACCTGGATATGTTTTCCTCAATCCACCTGTTTGCATTTTCCAGTTTCTTTATCTTTCATAGTTTGATATATTATGTCTTAGTTTCAGCTTTTAAGGCTGGTTGGAGTTTTGTTTTTTGTAATGGCCTTTATGAGTGGGTAGGTCTGCAAAAGCTGTCAGTCAACATTTTAAATTCCAAGCAGGCTCTCCCTAATTTTTTTTTCTGTTTTCTTCAGTAAAGTTTTTCCAAAAATAAGCTCTTATCCTGAAACTTGAGTGATATGTTTTCTTCTTTCTTTTATTTTGCAGCATCCTTTTCACTATTTCCATTTTTGTTCTATCTGTGTTCAGTCAAGTAGAAAGAGGACACATTGTACACAAAGACTGATCTCTCCTAAACAGGATGGGTGGATCCTTCTTGATTTTCCCTCATCTGTTTTTCCCCTCATTGCTTGGCTTTTAGAAGTCCTCTCTCAGATCCTAGGCTAGAGGGCTAGCCATTTTTCTAGTTCTCTCCTGTGGCTCCCTGAGGAGGGAAGGTGGGGAGTCAGCATGGGCCATCCTTTAGGCAATTTTATCTCTGTGTTTCATGCTTCTGCTGTGCCCAGAACTAGATGTTTGTCTCCTGCTTTCCCTCTCTTAGCCACTACAGAGGCACATATGCCCATCCTGCCTCCTGCCTGGTACCATTGCCCATGATCCATGGAGAAGCCTCATCACCATCTAACTGTTCTCTTTGGTAGCACCTCTGCAAACCCATATCGGGATGCTGTCAAGCTGTTACCAAACTCAACAGGTCTACCACTTGGGGTTCTCTATTAACAAATGAGACGTGGTTGTCCCAAGGTAGTTTTATTAACTTGCAGCAAGTAAAAGAGATAGGGGATTTAAAGCCAAAGCTCTGCCTCCCCAAAGAAAGGTTTAGCCATTGCTTATACACACTATTTATTCAATGACACGTTGATTTCTTCTTTTGCAGTCGCCTACACCTATCTAGTTGAGTTCTTGTCAAACTCACATTTACAGCTGGTCTACAAAATACTGTGCTATGTTTTAAAAGTTAGCAAGAATAGCATTTAGTAAGAAGCGCTCAGACCTTGAGACTTGTACTATCTAACAAAGCTACAGATAGGCTCCCAGGGCAACATTTCTTCTCTGTACCATCGTCTGCCTTGACCCTCAGTCTCCCTCCTTCTAACTAGGAGAGCTTCTGCCAGGGTTTCCCACCGTGCTTGATAACGTCCCTCACTCTGCTCCAACTCTACTATTCCTATGAGAAAGCCCTCAAAGTTCAAGGAATGTGGCCACTAACTTTCCTGAGTTCTCAATGCCAGTGCAAAATTGTCAGAATCTTTATATTCCTTTGGTCACATCAATGGGAACAGGAGGGGCCTTTCAGAGACCTGTACTCACTACCACTTCCATTGAAGTCTTGCACTTCTATTTATTGCTTTTTGGGCATTGTGCCAGGCAGTTTCACTTATGTGGTCTCATTTAATCCACCAAATATCCATTGAAGATGTATTTTATCAACATCCCCATTTTACAGGCAAGTAAACTGAGGTTCAGAGAAGCATATTAATGTGTTTAAGTTTGTACAGCTAGTTTGCAATGAATCCAGTAGGATGCAGAACCCAGTTTTCCTCATAAAGTGTGCTACTTTTTCCCTACTACTCTGCATTTTCTCCAGCTAATTTTCATGCTTGGGAAAGGCATGCGGGAGCACAGGTCCAGCCTTTGGTGGCACATGGTTTTGTCACTTCCTTGCTGTGTGACCTTGGGCCAGTTATTTGGTTTTTGCTGTGGAACAATATATTTCTTTTTAGATGTTGATAACAGAGTATACATGTCAAAGTCACTGGGCTGACTGTATGGCCACCAGAAGGGCTGATATGAACAGGAAAAGTACCAGGTGTTGTCCAAGATGTGGTGCAACTGGAATTCACATAGACTGCTGGTGGGAACTCAAACTGCACAATCCCTTTGGAAAACATACACATTCTTTGGCCCAGCATTTCCACTCCTGTTTGTACACTCAAACCAAATGAGCACCGCTGCCCCCACAAAGATATGTTCAATATGTTCATAGCAGCGCGATTCATAAGAGCCCCAAACTGGAAACTGCCGTCACTATTATAATCAGTCAATGCACTGGGGAATATTAACACAATGGGATAATACAGAGCCATGAGAATGGAGATACTACAGCTACATGTGATGCTATGGACACACTTATGAACATAAGGTTGAGCAACAGAAGCTAGATATAGAAACACATATTGTATGATTCCCAATGTTAATGAGCAGAAAAAGGGAATTCATGCTGCAGCAGCCAGGGTAGAAGCTAATGACTGGCAGGGTGTCTGAGACGGATTCTGGGGTGCTTCAACCATGCTGGTTCCTATTCTTTTTACTGCTGTTCACTTTGTGAAAATCACTGAGCGCTACTCTAATGGTTGTGTACTTCTTTCTATGTATGTTATACTTGGATACACAAATTTGAAAAATGATGATAAATACAAACTCTTCCCCCAAACAGAGCCTTAGACTAATCAAACATATACGTGAGCTGGCATGTTTGTTACAATTCTTGGAATTCTGCTCCACCAACACTGGCCACAGAACAGGACAGAGTCCCTCCCTTTTATGTCTCATGGGTTTTCCAAGTAAACAATGAGGAGACACAGATGTGGGCGGCAGAGGTGCAGGATGAAGGCCTAAATATTAAGGCAGGAATGAAGTTGAGAACCTGTGTCTGGCTCTGCCACTTCATGGGTCCCCTGAGACCTCGATGGACCTTAGCTTGCTTTGGTTACTCCAAGTGTGTATGTGGTGTGAAACTGAGGGTGGGGGGGGGAAGACTGGCCCACTGCTTTCTCCCTTGGACCCCAACCTTCATTGCTGAACCATCCTTAATACAATCCTGGATTCTTAGCCAGGGGCAGTATGGGCTGTGAGGTGTGGAGAATGTGTGTGAGTGTGTAGCTGGTCCAAGGCCTCCTGGATACCAGTGGGTTGTTTCCAACCCCGAGGAAGAGGTTTCTTCTGGTCACACTCAAAAAGAGCATCACACTCATATCAAGACTCTCAATTATTCCACTTCTGGGCATTTATCCCAAGAAATCTAAAACACTAGTTTGAAAAAGCTACATGCACCCCTATGTTCATTGCAGCATTATTTACAATAGCCAAGATATGGAAGCAATCTAAGTGCCCATCCATAGACGAATGGATAAAAAAGATGTGGTATATAAATATATACAATGGAACATTACTTGGCCATGAAAAATGAAATCTTACCATTTGCAACAACATGGATGGACCTAAAGGGTATTATGCTGAGTGAAATAAGTCAGACAGAGAAAGCCAAAATACCATATGATTTCACTTACATGTGGAGTCTAAAGAACAGAATAAATGAACAAACAAAATAGAAATAGACTCATAGACACAAAGAACAGTCTGATGGTTTCCAGATAGGAGGGGAGTTCGTAGGGCGGGGTAGAAAAGGTGACGGGATTAAGAAGTGAAAATTGATAGTTAAAAAATAGTCTTGGAATGTAAAGCACAGCATAGGGAATATAGTCAATAATATTGTAATAACTGTGTATGGGGCCAGGCGTACTAATCGGGGGGATTACTTAACAACTTATGTAAATATCTAACCTCTATGCTGTACACCCAAAACTACTATAAAATAATATTAAATGTCAACTTTAATTGAAAAATAAAATTAAAAAAAGAACCTCAGTTAGTCCCCAAAACAGAAGGTGAGGCTGGGATTGCAGAAAAGCATCTTACAGCCCAGATAAGTGAAGTAATTTTCCCAACCACACTCTGCTGAATGGCAGGGTCTGGATTTGACTTCAGATCTTCCAAATCCCACCATGAGGCTCTCATTTAAGTGAAACCGGAAGCCCGAACTCGGGGCATTTCCTCATTTCTCCTTCTGCTGCCTCTCAGTCCCTCCCTCCTGCCCCGTCAGAAGCTACGCAGGCCCCACTTCCCCACCATGCTGCCATGTGAGGGAGTCAGAGAAAAGCCCACACCCTGTGCGTAGCACTGACAACCCTTCAGAGGACTCCTGTGCCTGCGGCAAGGCGCCTGCTCCAGGGACACTGGCAGCATGCTTTATCATTTCCTTTTCCCAGACTAACTACTTTGGAAATCTCAGCAGACTGGGCCCCAGCACTTTACTAGCAAAATCCTGTGCTTGTCGGAGGAGGGCCACTGGGGCGCCACCAACGCCCTCTCATGAAGGGGCCATCTGCTTCTCTCCCCAGCAGCCACTGTGACACCCAGACGGGCCCAGCTTTGCTGAGAAGAATGGAGGAAGTCTTGGGGGTGCCAGGGTGCTGATCTGTACCGAGGCAGCCGGATCTAACACAAGAGTACGTACTCTGGAATAAGCACAACTGAACTGGAATCCTGGCTTCATTATTTCTTCGTGTGTACCTTTGTCCTCTCTGAGCAGCCGGCTCTCCAGCTGTGAAATTAAGATTTTAATGATAACCAAGCAGAACTCTGGGAGAATTCATAAAATGTGGTATGTAAAGGGCCTAACTCACAGGATTGATATTTTAAATATATATATATTTATTGATTTTTTAGAGAGAGAGGGAGAGACAGAAACATTGATGTGAGAGAGAAACATCTAAGGGGACGAGGCTCAATCCAGAGCCACACCGGCCGGGCAGGATTAATATTTTAAACTGCAGTCCACATTTCCTCACAGAGAATCATGCAGGTTAAAATGCACATTCCTAGGCCCATTCCTGACAGAGAGTAGGAATCTCTGGGGGCAGGGCCCAATAATCTATCTCTTCATAAGCCTTTCAGGGAGAGACCATTTCAACAGAGGTCAGTTCTGTAGTACAGTAAGCAAAGGGGCTCTGGAGGCGTAAAGCAAGGTCCCTAAAAGAGTCAACAAACACTTCCCGTGATGCTTGAGCCCAGTCTTGGAGATTGCCTAGGAACTGGGCTCTCCAGGAAAGAAACTGACCTTCCCAATCTTGTCACTGGAAGTGTGGAGGTAAGATCCACAGGAGGGGAAAGGAACGGCTGAGAGACGTTGAGGGGTGTCAGCGATGAACTGACTCAGCACCATGGAGTGGGGTCATGAGACTGCCCGCCTGTCTGAGCAGATGCCCGGAGCTGCTGCCCCACACAGGCTGACGCTGTCTCGTCGTCCTTGAGACCATGGAGTTGGCTTTCCATGCTTCCCTGTTCCCCAGTATGTCTCGTCAATAAATGCTGGTCTCACTGGAATGTGGTGTGGGTTCTCGCAACGTGAAAGAATTGCTAACACACTACGATAAGAGGTTTGACTTTGTCATGTACAAACGATGGGTAGCTGTGGCAGATACTAGTGGTCACCTAAAAGCAGCCATTCTTCTTGGCTGTAGGCTGGTCGCCACCGTCTTGGCTGACATGCCCTCTCCCGTCGTGGAGGGCGGGCTTTGCAGACACTGTCCCAGACGAGGGCAGTGAGGGAGGGGTCGTGTGATTCAGGCCTGGCCGATGAGACCTAAGGGAGTCTCGGGAGGGCTTCTGGGAAAGACTTTCCTTCATGATGAAAAGTTTGCTACACCACCTCTTGGATTCTTCTCTGCTTCTGTCAGGGTGTGAACATGTGATTTTAGCAGCCCTGGCAACCATCTTGTTTCCAAGGATGGAAAACCAAAAGAATTTCAGAGAAACCAACCCAAGCATCTGACATCACTAAACTGATAACTGACCAGCTTTCAAACCGGTAAACTTCGCATCTATTGTTTGTGAGAAAATAGATACATGGATTCTTTAAGCCACATGTGCTCTGAAAGAAGCTTAACTGATATAAGATCCATTGAGAAGCTTCAACCAACAGGTGGAGAAGACGCCTTAGCAAGATTCCAGGTTAAGGTACGAAGTATGTTTCGTGTGGGGGAGTGAGAGAAAGAGCAGGGGGACCAGTAGGAAATCTCTAGCGTCAAAGCCAAAGTAATAAAAACCCGAACACACACATTGAAAACCTACTATGTACTAAGCCACTAATATGAAAACATCAGTTATTCTCCTATCATCTGTAACTTTCTCGCTTGACGCTTTTTTCTTTAAGTAACAAAAGAAATTGTCTATCATAATTTTTATGTGCTAGTTTGTTTTTTTCTTCTTCTTTCAAATACATATTAACTAAGTAAGGGACAGGTCTCCACTTTTAAGGACGAAGTCTCCTGTTGAGAATAACTAGTAGCCTGGATAAAACCTTTAAGAAAAGAAAAACACAGGACTTGAGGGTCCAGGACCATAAAGAAAAGAGGACAGAGACATTCTGTGACAGTTTTCCCTTTGAGGGACTCACCAATTCACAGGAGGCAGGTTGAGAAGAAGAAGCTGATCAGCAGTCTCACCGGTCTGGTGAGATTCAAAGCCAGAGTTTGGGGCTTTGGAAACACTGGGACTCGCTTGGGACTCACTTGGAGGCCTGGAGGTAGAAGAATAAACCAGAAATAAGTCAGCTTTCTCAAAGACCAAAACTAGCCTCACATCAGCTTAATGTCGGATTGTAGTAAAGTACATTCCCCGTAACCTACCTAATATTAGTTTAGACTCTTATCATTGCTGTCCCTGCATCTGCAGCTCTGTCTTCTCCAGGGGCAGAGGTATGGTGAGAAAAACAACAACAGGGATACCTACCCACTCCTGATTGAGAATGAGCTATGGATCAAATTCTTACCACTACTTTGTGAAAGAGAGAACGTTTTGATCTCTTCTGATCTATTAAGAAAACTGAGTCTCAGAGAGTTAAATAACTCGCCGAAGGTCACAAAACGAGTCCCCGATAGAAAGCAGATTCGACTCGCTCCTGGCTGCAGAGCTGTGTCCACTCATCATACCAGCAATCCGTGTCAGGCCAGTTTCTAGCTGGCCGCCTACCTACCACAGAGCAGCTTCAACAGTGCCCGGCGTGCCTGGGTCTCATGGACAATGCATGTGTCCAACTGGCAGGTCCAAACACCTCCTCAGTGGCCAAACTGAAGTCCCTGGGACTGGGTCAAAATTCCAAGGACCACCCCCCTCCACCTTGGTCCACTCTCTTCCTGAGCCTTCTGGTATACCGGCAGCTTTACCTCGCCCACTTCATCGGTTGTTTTCTCCTGCCGTGGGGCTATGGTGCCAGCCATCCTTTACCTCCAACCTGATCTTTTTCTTGCTTTTCAGCAGATAGCTATCTTTCCTGAGTCCATGCTGTCAATTTTTCTGACATTTATTTCAAGAAAATTCAGTGCATCTGGTTCCATTATCCAGGCTAAGCTCTAGGCCGGGGTAGCAAACTGTTTCCACCTCAGATGTTCTCTCCATCCAATTGATCATGGCTGCCCGGAGCACAATGGCTGGAAAGATAGGGAGGCACATCCCCGCTCAGAGGTAGAGCCTGCCACGCGTGATGGATGATGTCTGATGTGAGCACAGGCTGTGGGGGAAGGCATGGTGACTTACACACCACATATGGGTCTCTACTGCTCTCTGCTCTGGACACTGTTCACCTACACCCACTGCCCTGATTCTGTCTCTGGAAGAATGAGCTGCAGTTGGGTTTTGAAATTTTCTTCTAGTAGCAGCCCCACAAGGAGGCATGCCCAAGGTCACATTGGGGTCCTTCTAAACTCATTTCAGATGATGTTTACAGTGGTTCAACTCCTTGCCAGGAAATATCAGAGACATAAACCTAGTCTCCCAAGAGCGAACTCTCCACTCTTTCTGCTGCCCTCAGGTGTCTCTCCATAAGTCTTTCTACAGCTGATTATGGTTTATGAACCAAGAATTTATAGACTCTATCTGACAAGAGATTTTTTCCCCTGTACTATGACTATTTTTATACGAGAAGCCTAGCAAGGTTATAAAAGTGGAATCACATTTAGTTACACATTTAATGAATCACCTTCTTTATTGAAAAGAATCAGGTTACATGAAGTCAGGATGGTCCCTGAACACCAAGAACATATCTTTTGCATTAAAAAAAAAAATGTGTGAACGAGGGAACCTGACTTCCATCACTCACTCGACAGTGGTTGTGGGCACCCTGGAGCAGGTTTCCTTCTGTCTTGCCTTCAAGGTCCTCGACTTCGAGACTCTCTCTAACAAATTCCCCGTGCGTTCAGTTTTCTTTCCTCTGCAACTTCAATTATTTCCTTCTCTCTCCATGAGGAGTTTCCGTCATATTAACAACATATAGTCCCAGAACTTCCAGAAAAGTAGGTTTACGTCTATGAGCTACTTCTACCGTTGAACCAGGAAAATGTAGCTATTCACTTACCTACTTACCTCTGCTACCTGTTATGACACATGTTAATCCATGGGAAAATGAAGAGATTGGTGACTAGAGGGTGCTGACAAGCAAGCTGAAAACGATGAAACGTGTGAAGTCTGGAACTGGGAGGACCTGTAGAAGTCATACCATCTACCCGCCCCCTTCCAGTGAGAGTGGAGAGACCCAGGCAGGGAGGCAGGATGCTAACGACCACCCGCGGACATGGGCTCAATTATGTCCCCTCACAATTTCTGTGTTGATATCCTAACACCTGGGTTTTTGATTGGCGTTTAAAAGCTCTCTTTCTCCTTAATCCCCTATCTTTCCCCTTCCCCCAATCTCTACGTTTTCAACTTCTTAAATGTCATTTCTGCTAGGGTAAGACCAAAGTAAGCCCTGAAGGTCATTCCAGTACTTTCCTGTTCCTTCCATTTCCCTTTGCTTAGTTCTTGAGATTGATAGGTGTGTTGGAGGCCAAAACAGCTATTTTTTTTGATTTTTGAAATTCTGTCTGTGTGCCACCCCCATACAGACACAGAGCATGCGTGAACCTGTCCTGGGAGTGTAGACTCCGGAAAGCTGAAGCTTCGCCAGAAGCCCTTTGGTGAGCCCGCACGCGTGGTACGTGGAATCCATTGCGGCCTGTGGTTGCGGTGCACTCGGAACCCGCACAGCCCTTCATCCCTACAGACCCTGGTAATCTGGCCGCCACAGGCCAGCACGGTGGCACTGTGGAAGGCCAAGCTCCAAGGCTGCATCCAGGGCTGAGAATCACAGAAGGAAAGGATCTTCTATGAGGATGGCCATACATCCACTGTACTCGACTCGCCAATCAGTGCAAAAGTCATCTCCACATTCTACCCTGACGGAATGTTAGAGGGACCTCTGTATCTCACCCAGCCATCTCTGTTCACAGGGGAGGAGGAAGACTCTCAAATGAGGGGAGATGGCATTTTTCAGGTCACCTGCGAAGACAGTGGAAGAGAGACAGCACCCTGGGCTCCCAACTCCAACTCTGGGACTCTTCCCGTGTACCATGCCATGTACCTAACAGCCTGACCCTGGATGGGCTCTGATTACTGAAAGGTGATGCATATATGGCAAAGCTAAGCTGCCTGAGGAAGGGGGTTGGCAGATCTGGTCGGTGTTGGCTGAGACCACCCACACAGAGCTGGTGCCTACTTCCCTTGTCTGGACCCTATTACAGCCACACTGGCCAAAAAATGGGAATAAGCACATCCCGCAGGCATCACACAATGGAGAGGACCTAGGCAACTGTCATCCACTCAGCCACACTCTCTCTTTTTTAAACATTTTTTTCCTTTATTGATTTTACAGAGAAAGAAAGGGAGAGAGAGATAGAAACACCGATGAGAGAGAACATCGATTGGCTGCCTCCCGCATGCCCCCCACAGGGGATTTGGCCCACAACCTCGGCATGTGCCCTGACCGGGAATCGAACTGGTGACCTCTTGGTGCATGGGTCAATGCTCAACCACTGAGCCACACTGGCCAGGCCACTCAGCCACACTCCCTACAGTATAGGGTGATGAGCTACACACGGCCTAACTGCATCGAGAGCTGGAATCTACCCAGCATGGACATGCAAGAGACCTGGATCCTCATCCCTCTTCTGCTGCTTCCATGCTTGAGGCCTCAAACAGCACACTCCCCTCTCTGCTTCTCAGAAGCCCCGCCTGTGGAAGGCAGCATACTGCATCCCCACCTCCACCCCCCTCCTACCCGAGGTGTTCACTTTCTCATTGCTGCAATCTGTGAATTGTCATTTTACACAACAAAAGGGATTTTGTAGATGTGATTAAGAGATGGGGAGATTATATGATTCTCCCTGGATCCTCCAGAAGGGAATGCAGCCTTGCCTACGTGGATAAACCCCTTGGACTTCTGAATACATTTGCATTGTTTTAATCCACTAAGATTGTAGATTTGTTATAATGGCAATAGAAAAACAAATAGTAAATAATAATATTATTAAATAATAGTAACAAATAAGCTATTTTAAAAGTCAGTTATTTAAGGGGCCTGTTCTCCAACCCACTGGCACTGGCCTAGTCCAGGCTTCACTGTCTCCCACCTGGGCTATTCCAGCACTCTCCCCGCCTCTGGCCTCACGCCCCTGAGCATTGCCCATACTGGCGCCAGGAAGATCAGTCTGAACATAATTTCTGATTTCATGACAACCTTCTTAAAATCCTTCACTAATTTATCATCTCCTAGACTGCTGGTTTTTAATGTTGTCTGTGTCTGATGTACTCAATGTCTTCTCTTGGTAATGTCGTGTTTTAGAAGCCACCCAGCTTTGCTAAGTTTCCTGAGTATTTGTCTTGCTGACAAAGCCACTGAGTTTACGTGGGGCTGTGGAGGGTGGGAATCCGTTTGCCATTCTCCTAGTCTAATGCATTTAGAGTAACTGATACCCACCTTGGCCAGTCCTGTGCTGTTCTGTTCTCAATTCATGGCTCCTTCTCACCAAGGATTATCTCCCCATTGACCAGAATGTCTATTTTCTGCCAGGAACAGATCTGTTATCTGGAACACAACACTGTGCTCTAGGTTATAAAATCGTCCTGCGTTAACTGTGTCAAATTCATTAGAGGATCTCAAAATGTAGCATAGAGATCACTGAACTGGTGGTCAAGAGACCTGTGTTCTGGTCCAGATGGTCACCAGGTGCCCTCAGACATATCACACAAGTTTCATAGCCTTCATTTCCTCATCTGTATCACAGAAGAATTTGGACTGTCTGGATGGAAATTATATGATGTATAAACTCACCTATCTTCCTAAACCTCACTGGGTATTTACTAGTCTAATATATTTTTTCTACTTGCAATTTGGAAAACCAGAGTTCTGAAGGTGATGTGATTTGCCCAAAGTTGTTCAGAATACCATAAAAGTTTTGCATCCAATTCATTCATTCATGCATTCAGTCAACTATTATATGATGTTCACCTCGCCAAGTACTGAATAATAATAATAATAATAATAATAATAATAATAATAATAATAATAATAATAAAAAGAAGAAGAGGAGGAGGAGGAGGACACTCTTGCTTTCTAGCAGCTGACAGTCTACTGTGGGAATCAGACATACAAGCAAATACCATGCAGGGTGATAAACATTATGTTAGAGAGAAGCTGCAGGTGCTTTGGGAGAGAAGATTGCTAACTGGCTGGGTGAGGGCAGATGGAGTCTGCTGCTTACAAAACCCTTTCACATGCATCATCTCCCTTGATCATAACAACCCTCCCGTGAGGTAGAGAAGAGGTTTTATTTGTTCCTGTCTTAAAAACTAAATGTGAGAAGTAGAGTGACTTCCTGAAGTCTACGTGGCTGGTAAGGAAGAGATCCATGGACAATGACAGAACTCTTTGGATGTCTGATGTGATGGTGTTTCCGTCGCACTGAATTGCTGCCTCTTTTTGGTCAGTAGCCCCAACTCGCAGATAAGTTGTAACACCACAGAAGTTCATCTAGGATCCACCGGGTGCCTTGAGAGATGAGACCAGGTCTTATTTATCTTTCCTTTGAAGAATTCTAGTGAAACCCAAGTTGTCACCAGAAGTATCTGAGTGGATCAAGGCATTTGTGATGGGCTCGTGACAATTTTCACAAACACTTTGAAGGAAGGACGGAGAAGAACACATCTGGGTGAGAAGGGCAATTAGGAGAGCATAAAATTTGTCCCAGAGGTTAGTCCTCCAACACCTGTCTGTGGACATTGCCAGAGCCCACCACCAGCAGAAGGTGAAGGAGCTCTTTTCAGTTAGAACTTCATGAGACTTCTTTGGGTCCCAGGTTGCAAGGTACATGAACGATGGCTGGAGAATGGGACCTGGAAGAAAAGATAGTCTCACAATGTAGCAGGTAGAAGAGGTCTTGTCAAGACATATTACTGAGCTGGGCCCGAATAAGAAACATTCATGGGCCCCTGTGTGACACCATCTAGGGTTTCCAGAAGGAATTGTGGCAGAATCTTTGTTGACAGCAGGTCAACGAAGGATGAGTGACATGTGTATCCTCAGCACCTACCATTGACTTGCCACATAGCAGGAGCACAGTGAATGTCTGCCCATCTGAACAGAGCTACCTTTTTACTGTTTCACCTCACACTGCATCAAAAGGCACCTCACACAAGCATCCCGCCCTTTCCCTGGCATAGGTAGCTCTGTGCGTCATTCTCATCTCCTCTATCGTTGTTCTCTGCTCTCCTCCTCTAGCAGGTGTTAGGACGACCACCTCTCTTTATATCTCAGTTTAGAACTTGGAACTGAAAGGGCATCTGAGGCTCAATAGTTAATTTTGAATATAATAAATGTATGATGATGAATCATAGTCTGACTTGTTATCAAGTTCAAATACCCTGGGTACCACTGGCACAAATGTACTTGATCTTCTCCAAGTCTTCAACACTTCTCTTGGCTTCCTAAGTCGCAAACACAGAAAACATGTACAGTTGTCCGAAGCAGATGCCCTTTGACTTTTTGAATAATCACCTAGAGAAGATCACAGAACACAAGAGTACCAAGGGCCTTGGTGAGTTGGTGTCATTCTTTCTCTCCACAAGCGCTGGTAGTGCCTCAGTGTACCAGGTACTCTGCTATGATGTTGTATTGCATTTCCTGTGGTTCTCCTACCTCTCTCATCCCAACCCCTGCTGTCAGGAGTTCTTCAGAGGCCTTGTGTCTGCAATGCCTTCCCATGATGCCTAGGTTCCTGATTCTGTCCTTCACAAGTGGCCAAGCTTCTAGAAAGTTCTTCAGATGTTTTTTGAGCCTTAAACTCTCCCTTTGGAATAAGACCTGTGAATACCATAAATCACTTAGTGTATTAGACACTGACACTTAGAAACTATTTCAGTTCCACTTTTGCATTTGGGGAGATGACACATTAAAAAAATTTTTTTTTCCATCCCCCATGTGAGGTACGAGGGGTTAAAGAGGAAAGGATTGATGCTTAAAGCAAGTTGGGCTCTCCTCATCTTACTGTTCTTAGTTGTCTCTGATGTAATGTTGAACAGCTCATATACAAACATCTTGCTTGAATTTATCCTGACAGATGACTACAAGAGAGACCAGACCCCAAACAGGGGCTTCCAAGCTGGAGCCAGGCAACCTGGATTTGAATTCTGGTTCTGCCACTTAAAAGCTGGGTGACTCTGAGCAATTTACTCAAACTCTTCGTGACTCGTTTTCCTCAACCCCAAACTGAAGGAGATGGTAAAAGTATATACCCCATGAGGAGGTTTGGAGTATCGAGTTCATATATATATGTGGTAAGTTTAGCAGTACAGTGCCTGAACAGTAACTCCTATATCTGCTAGCTATGGTAGTTACCATAGTAGTAGTAATAGAAGATGAAGTGGTAGTAAAAATAAGACATATTTGTACACTGATGATCCAGAAAAAAAAAAATGAAATGGCTCATATCAGATACAAACTACATTTTATTCTGCCTAAGAGCATTCATCGCTGTGTGGCAATTTCTCCACAGATGAAAATGTCAGAATCAGCCATCTTCCCTCACTATGAGTCTGTGCCCTCCGAGCAATCTTCCGAGGACGCATTCAACTTTCCAGGTACCTTCGAACTGGGAAAGTGGTGTGGTAGATTGACAACAGGATGACTCTGGCCACAGGAAAGTGGCAAATTGGCATTTTAAAATCAATCTTGTGTGAAATTAGTATCAGCATGTCACTGAGAATCTCTCCTCTCCAGGTGTACTGATAAGATCATTTTCTGGGCTTCTAAGACCATGGACCCCAGCCCCCGGACCATGGTGAATTTGTGAAAATGATGCTCCTCTGGGGTTGGCTGTCCAAACGGCCTCACGACCACTGCTCCGGGGTCCTCTTGTACTCTGCCCCTTCACTGCATTCGGACTCAGTAAGGCCACCCTTTAGTCCTAGTGGAATCTCTAAACTCTTCAATCCACAATGAAATAATAATTTTCCATGGTAGGCATGCTCCAGGAATCAGGGCTGAAAGCTCAGCTTAGAGGCTCTGTGTGTCATACACCTAGCACAATGCCAGGCATGGAGTGGGCACTCGATTAATATTTGTCATACAGTTTTACACACTCCCAACAAATATAACAAGCCCTCCCAGGAAGAAGTGGATTATCCTCCTAATAATAAATGCTACGAATAAAATGTAATGAAACAATCTGTACATTCTAATATACTGTATACAACACTTTGCTCTAAAAATTCCACGTAAACTCTCAGTCTGCTTAAAAAAGGAGGGAGACTCCTTTGCACATATTCCATTTCTAACACTTTCAAATCATTTTAATCTACCCGTAGTGGTGGAGAAGGTCATGAAAAAATCTCATTCCACAAAGGCAATTTAAAAGAAAGAAAAGCCAGATAGTACATTCAGAACGAGAGATATTCTGATGTCTATTTTAAGGAGAAGGTCAACTCAAGGTCAGAAGACAATCTACGGAATTGCCAAAAATGAGAGACTATACTTCCTGTACTTTAGGGATTATGGCAAAAGTCTGACCTGCTTGAGATGTCCTTAGAAATCTGAAGTCTCTGGTCCAGCTGATCAGAGGGCAGTATTCGTTTTAGAGATGCCATTTTCTCAGCTCCAAACCGCAAAGCAGCTACCCAGATTCATTGAGTCCCAGACTCCACCTTGGGAAAAGCAGCCAGAGCAACCACCAGAGGCACTGGGCAGGTTTTCTATTTCATCAATTTCTGCTTTTACATTTTTAAATTTTCATTACACATTTAAAAAAAATATTTTTGAAATGGTTTTATTGTTCTTTTCATACCTGTTTAATTAAAAAGTTTAATCTTTGCTTTCTCTGTTAGCAAAAAATGATGTAGAAATATGTGTTTCTATTTGGATACCTGTTTTGTTTTTGTTTGTTTCTTTGTTTTGGGATATCTCTTATTTGTTAACTTCTAATTTCAATGGCTAGTGAATTTTGCTTATAAAGTTAACTTTTTGGAATTTGTTGATATTACATTTGTGGTCTTGTTTATGGACAAATTTTATGACCATTGCACATACATTACAAAATGATGCAGAGTTCCTGTTTATTGGGTAGAAAGTTCTCTAAATGTTATATCAAGCCAATTTGATGCATTGCTACTAAAACTCTTCATATCCCTATTGGTTTTTGTCTGCTTGATTTTGTTTTCTGGAGTGGTTTGTTCACGTTGTCAACAGAAGGTCTTTGTTGTCAAGTCAACACCAGCAGGAATCCCCAGTTTGGGTGCAAACAGCTCATTTGTGGTATGGAACTGCCCAACAGCCTTGCTGTTAGGAGGCCCTGGGGCCAAGCCCCTCTCCAGCTAGACAGCTCTGCTCTGCTCCTCACTGGTCTGCTCTGGCAAGACATCTTCCATGTTTGAGCTCCAGCTCCATCCGGGAAAATGCAGCCTTCAGTCTGAGGTGGAAAGGGAAAGGGCTCCCAGAGCCAAAGGGGAGATGACTTATATAAACAGAAGTTCCCACCCCTGGTCCATGACTGGTCCATCCTCATGCAAATAAGGACTCCAAATCCTCACAGTTTGGTCCCAAAGGCACTGTTCTGATTTGTCAGAATGGAGCCACTCTGGTCCGTGAAGAAGCTCATGGGCATATAGCTGCACAGCTTCGATTGGATGGGAAAGCCTCAGTCCTACGGGTTGAAATAGGATTCCAGGAACTCCTTTATAAGTAAGGGCTGGCTCAGATGGCAGGAACATGGTGTAGACAGGCAGTTCAGTGCAGAGGCAGGTAGTTCAGTGCAGGCTTTTCCCTGAAGTGGAGTTTGATGAGAGGTCCCTGTATAGAAATGACTGCTAGGCTCTGCTTTTTAAATTTGAGCTCTGTTAGCCACCAGGAGCCCTTCTTAGCAGGTATCTTCTTTCTCAGGGTCCACAAAGGGTTCAACAGTGATTTTGTATCTTTTAGTTTCCTCTTGTAATTCTGTCAATTTTTGCTTCAACTATTTTGTAGCTATATTTTAGGTGCGTAAGAGTTAATTTTTTATTGGCTAGATTTATCACTGTGAAATGTACATTTTTTGTGCCTTTCAATGGTTTTCACCTTGAATTTTAACATTTAAATTTTAAATGTTAAATCATAATGATATCTGCTTTACATTTGTTAACCATTTCTAAACAAGTATTTTCCACTGCTTTATTTTCAGAGAAAAGTTTGTTTTGTCTATTTCTTGAAGATAGCAAGTGGCCAGATTTTTCAAATACAATCTAAGAGTTTGTCTCTTACAGTTGAGTTTAACCGATTAATGTTGATGGTGCTTACTAAGTTTGGATTTGTTCCTGTTTTATGGTTTGTGTTTTCAAGTCACTGGGATTTCTAATTGCTTTTCCCTTTCTCCAATTCTTACCTTCTCTTGTCTTTATCAACTACTCTTTACTCCTGTGCTGTTTTTTTTTTTTTTTCTAAATATGGTCAGTTTGTTTAAAGTGTACAATTTACATTAAGATAATCAACACATTAGGTTTCTGAGTAAATTTCACTAATTAGTTTCCTTTACTCGTCGTGGCTTCATGAATCTCATCTCTCCCCTGGATTAATTTTTTCCCCCTTGTAAGACATCCTCTAGTGACTATATTTTTTAGAGAATGTGGGCTCTAAGTTTTTCCAAAGTATCTCTGAAAACATCATTTCCTTTATTCTTGAGTGAAATTTTGGCTGGCCATGAAATTCTAGACTTGTAGACTTGAAATAATTTTCAAGTAGAATTTCCGATTTTTCTTGGAGCTAAAGTGATGTCTGATGGACTCCTTTTCTTTAGTAGGTGAATTTTCTTTTCTTTTTCTGGATGCTCTTCTGACTTTCTTTCCTCCTTGATATTGTGTAATTTGTATGTGTCGTGTTAATTGATTTTTGCTGAGCATTTTAAATTTGCACGGTCCTGTATTTCTATAGTTCTGGAGTCTTCTATTATTTCTTTAAATATTCATTTCTTCCAGAACACCTTTTAAATGGATGTTTGAATTTTTTTTTATCTGTTTCCCATGATGTTTAATCTTTTTCTAACTATGCTAATCTCTTTATTCCTTTTTTGCATTTTTCCACTTTTATTGAGATATAACTGACATACATTCTATTAGTTTAAGGTGTGCAACATAATGATCTGATATATGTATAGATGTGAGATGATCACCACAGTAAGTCTAGTTAACATCCATCACCTCACAGTTATACATTTTTTTCTTGTGATGAGAACGTTTAAGATCTATTTATTCTTTTAGCAACTTTCAAATATAGAATATAGTATTGTTAACTGTAGTCATCATGCTGTACATGACATCCCCAGCACTTATCTATCTTATAACTGGAAGTGAGTACATTTTGACCACCTACACCCATTTCTTCCACCTCCCACCCCTGCCCCAGCAACCACCAACCTATTCTCTGTTTCTATGAGTTCAGTTTTTTTACATCCCACATGTAAGTGAGGTCACACAGTATTTGTCTTTCTCTATCTGACTTATTTCACCTCTTTTTTCCTTTTTCTGCATTCTCAGAGAATTCCTGGGCTTAATCTTCCAGCTCACTGATTCCCTCTTCAATTGTGTCCATTTTACCTTTCAACCAATCTGTGGTTGTTGTTTCTCTTTTTGTTCATTGACTAAAGTTCCAATTGCCATGATCTCTAGTTGGTGTTTTATTGATATAAGTCCTTTTACCTCTAACTGTGTAGTTTTAACTTTCCTTATTCTAAAGTCCAACTCTGCTTGCTTTCCTCCCTCTGAGTCACTAGGTATAGGTTCTGGGTTTAAGTTTGCTATTTCTCTTTCATGATGTTGACTTCCCCTGATTATTGGCTTTCCCTAACTGTGCCTCCCTCTTTGAAGCTGAGTGTCTTTGTGTGGCTCTGCTGTATTTGTGCACACAGCCTGTCTGGGAGCAGGGGTGGGACCTGCTTCCTGCACTAATCTTGTCCTTTTCAGTGAGGTTTGAGAAATGTGGGACCTGCCTCTGGAGAGCTTTATGTGGTGATTGTCTTCAAGGCATGGATGCTCTCCTTTCTCCTGGGGATTATCAACTCCTGTGGTCCTGCCCTATTTCTCCCTTCCCAATTCCTACAACATTGCTTTTGCCTGCAGGCAAGCACCCCTGTGGTGGCCAGCTGCCCTTAGGGAGGGAAGGGGAGTCAGACTGATGCACTTGATGGCAACAGGTCAGTCAGCCTGGGTCTCTTCCTCTTCTTTTTTCCTACCCTTTCTGGGCAAGTAGACATTTTTCAATAAAACTTCCTCTGTGTCTTTTGGGTCACAGTTCCCCCTTTTCACACCAATCTCACCTACTTTCTGCTTTTAAAGAATTCTTCATTGTTTCTGGAGGTCTCCACTTCTTGGTTTGGGGCCTCATGTTGAATTTATTTTTTCTATTTTTTTTCCTATAATTTTTAGGGATTTGTTACTGGAGAGGAAGCTGCAATAACGTTGAGACTGTCATCTTGTGACAATTGGTGACATTTTGTTGGAACACATAGTTCTGTGACCACCATCCTCCTTGTTTAGTTGAATCCTCCGATTGAGAGAAAGAGACAGAGTGAGAAAGGGAGCGAGGGAGATGGACTTGGAGAGCTGTTTGAGACTCATTTGAGGAAGGGGCATCTCTTGAGTAGCGCAGGGCTGTTTATCCCATTTCCATGTCCTGTAATGACAGGTGCCACCTGCAGCAAAGGAACAAAGAGGGTATTCTTCAGAAGTATGGGATAGAATCAGAAGCTCAGCTATAGACAAACCCCAGCTGGCTTCTTTTTACCCTGCCAATAAAAGGCCCTGTGCTTGCACTGTGGCTCCATTATCCCTACAGCATCAAAGCCAGGACAGGCCCCTCCTATCTCGGAGGCTGACTGCAGCTCTTCAGCTGAGCTCTGCTTCCTGGTGCAAGTGCAGCTGCACACACTCCACATGTTCTTTGAGTGTCTTCTTATTCTTGCTTCAGACTCACCAAGGGCAGCAAGACATTTCTTCCAAGTGAGTTGTTTCACAGTGTTTGACTTTCCAGCTCACCACATTATTATTCTTTTATTAATCACTAGCTTTATTTATTTTTTATTTTTTAGATGTGCCAAAATAATCATCAATAAACATTCATTGAGAACATGTTATATACAAGTCCCTCTGGATAAAGAGAAAGTGACGAAATCCCTGGTATTCCCGGAGAGTCACCAAGGTGTGCTTGGAGGAAGGGAATGCACAAATGAAGCAAGCATCTAGAGTTTCGTCTGTCTAAACCCTCTTGTCTTCCGGTTAAGGCAACCCATCTTCCTTTGAGAAACTGCTCCTTCTTTACTCTACCATGTGATTTGGAAGAGACCAGGAATTCTAGTCCTTCCCTAGTCATGATACCAATGTCACCTGCTTAAATATATCCTCCATCCTGGTGACCAGGGGTTAGTCCAGGACTAACTGGCCAATCAGAGTCCTTCCTGAGGATTAACCAACACTGAGGCAGTGGGACAAAGCTGTTCCCTCCAAGTTCCTTCAGCTGGGATGATGTAAGCCTAGAGCTGCCTAAATATTAATACATGCCACCTTTCTCTCTCCACTTTCCAGGGAAGAGGAGACAAAGTGGAGAGAGATGGAGATAGAGATATAGAGATAGAGAAAGAGATAGCTAGAGAAAGATAGAGATAGAGATAGAGACAGAGGTGTGATGACATCATGTGAGTTCTGCTAACCACTCAAATCTCTTACCTTGCCCTCACTCACTCTCTAATTATACCTTGTTTTCCCCACATTCCACATCTGTCTTCTACGAGTCTTTGCACCTGGTTTATACCACAGGAAAAGCTCTTTCAGCACATTCTCTTCTTTTGTTCCTGGGAAATGCCTAAGCATCCTCCCAGGCCTGGCTCAAATATCCCTATTCTCCTCCATCCCTCCATTAATAGTGAGTCTCTGGCCCCCTCTCCCATGCACTTTGAGCAGATTCTAGGATAGCATTTATTTCCTCCTCATAATTATTTGTTGCTACTTCTTTTTCCTCCATTAGACTGTGAGTTCTTTGAGGGCAGGGACTGTGTCCGATCATGTCCAAGTTCATGAGGCCTCAGACAGGGCAGGGCCTGGAGTAGAGTGCCTCCTTCACTGAGTGCTCCCTAGAATTGACTTTCCTGTGAGAGGAATGGGGGGGGGGTGCATGTGTGGGTGTAGGAAGGAAGGTGGTTCTGGAAAGAGGGCTCGCTCTTGCCATCAAACCACCCATCTCTGTCTCCAGAATCTTTTCTTTGCCAGAGGTTCTCTGACCCACACGGTAAGTGAAAAAAGAATCCCCTCTTGTGGGGAGAAATGGCTGCCTTCTGGAATCAGGAGTACATTTAGTGAGGTCTTAAATGCCATCTGAGTCACAGGGCGCCACCGAAGGAGTTTAATGAGGGGTATTTAAGTTACAGTCAGGTCATTTAGAAAGACCCACCAGATGGCCATGTGAAGATGGGGCTGGGGACAGATTGAGGCTGAAGCCAGCAGACGGTAGGGAACCAGTAGAAGATTGGGTTCAGGAGAGAGTGATAGGGACTTGGATAGTGGAGTGGGACAGAGAGGAGGGGACGGTGGCCTTCCTTATCGTTCTCTCTCTCCTGATCCCCTCAAACGAGCAGCTGAGACTTACTTCCTAATGGCCTTCATCCCTGGCTTCTCTCATTTTTCTGTCTTGTCTGCAAACCCCACAAAGTTTCTAAATCAGGAAAGAATGATGCTGTCTCCTTGCCCCATAGAATCCTTGGGAGTTACATCTTTGTCAGCACTTCTGCTTCCAGCTCCCATCGGATCAGTTAATGTTTCTTTTATGAAGCGAGGACACCTGATTTCTGTCAGTGCAGCGTTGAAGACTGCCTCGTCAGCACTGTCTTACTGGCTGGCCATATCAAGTAGACAGAGGAAGAGAGCAACTGAACAGGTGATCAGATTCCAAGGCGATGATGCCACGGCCACACATCGTTTGAGAGAGTAGAGCTACAGGGAACTAAGGGTCCCACAGTGCTAGGGTGACAGAGTCACAGCCCATTGGGGCAGCCTGTTCAGCCAGTGTGGGAAAAGCTGAGGACCAGCCACTGGTCATTTGGTCACCTGGATGAGCCCCTTCCCTTGTCCTGTCTTAGTTTCTCATCTGTAATGTGTCAATGATCCTGAAGGTCTCTTCCAGGCTCTTCTTATCTGGACTGAGGGATGTAATGGGTGTCGTCACTGTTACAACCTGTAGCAATCCTAAGAGTTAAACCAATCCTCACTTTATTTTGAACATGCCCCGCCCCCCACTCATTTATCAAATAAATCACTCATTCATTCAGCAAATATGCAGTAAGTCCCTATACTATGTCAGGCCCTTTGGGCTATGGATACAGAAATAAATATAAGACAGTTTGACTCTTACAGAGTTTATAATCTAGAGAGAGATCTAGAAATGTAAACAATCACCATAAAGTGACAAAGTTAGGAGGAAAGTGAAGAGGGGCACAGAGATGGGGTCATTACTAAGAGATTCTGTTTTGTTCATCCTCCAAGTATCTGGCATTTTTCCTGGAATGCAAGTTAGGTCCTCAAATGAGTGAAGTAACATGTTAGCTGGGCCTTTATGATGAATAAAAATTTTCCAGGTAGAGAAGGTGAGGGGAAAGCATTCCAACAGCAGGGAACTATATGGGTTGAGACCTGTAAGCGTGAATGAGATTGGCCGTCCTTGGAAAGAGTAAGAAGTACTATGTGCCTGGCATGCAGGGCCCTGTAAAGACCTGCTAGGAGATGAAGTTAAAGAATCGGGTGTGGGGAGGATTGCCAAGGTCTTCAGTGCCAGGTTGAGGACTTGGGCTTGGTCTCTGGCAATGAGGAACCACTGAAGGTGCAACATAGCAACTTTTGATCCTCCTGGGCTTGATGTGAGTGAATTGGGGCAGGCAATGCCCAGGTGAGGAGGCTTGTTAGAGGACCTTCTCCAAGCTGCTGCTGCTCTTGACTCAAGGGCATCAAGAATGAACAGGACATCTCCAAATCTGGATTCTCTTCCATCTCAACAGGTTGTGTCATTGACTTACGGAGATACTGATGAGGGACAAGCAGATTATTTGAGGAGCACCTTGAACTAAGCAATATCCCTACGGATTAAATATATCAGGGAAACAACTGATATCTGGTCAGAGATCAAAGGAAATAAGAAAGCACTGACTGCTTGAAATTCCCTGGCTCATCCTTTCCCAACCTCCCCAACCTAGGCCTGTTTGATTAACAGAAACCTTGCTATCTGCTCTATTGCTTTGTTAAATGTAAAAATACATGTAGCATTTCCACTAAAAACTAATGAAAGCAATCAGATATTACCAACCTCATAAAGAAACACTGATTTGTTCAATCTCCTAAGTGTTTGGTGTGGGGAGCTGAGGACCAGACAGGGACAAGTTACTGGCTCAGCTCCTTCAGCAAGTTAGACCTGCTGCAAGTTCAGAACTAGGATTTCCTGCCTGCTGGAAAACTGGTTTCCCCAGACTGACACAAGGGTCTGGCTACATGAACCAAAGGAAGAGTAAAATCAGTTGTGTCTTAGTAAGCACAGGTGGTCAGGCTTTCTGAGGAGATGAAGCCAGAATGTCCCCTGGAGCTCAGCCTACCAAGGCTGCCCCATTGTGCTGATTCATTTCCTATAAGGACGGTCACTTCCCTATTTAAAAACCTTGCGTGCCCACAGGGGAAGTTGAAACTGCTTAGAGTGACATCCAAGGCTTTCATCTTTATATCCTTCCTTATTCTCCAGACTCATCTCTCACTCCAGCACAGACCCACACTGGGCTGCACACCTGTGGTTCTCGATCCTGGCAACATATTAGGGTCACCTGCAGAGCTTTTTTTCCCCTAAAAAATACTGAGGTTTAGACTGTACCTTCAGAAAGCTGGGGAGTGGGCCCCAGGAATCTGCGTGTTTTAAATCTCCCCACTTGACTCTAATGAGCAACCAGAGTGGAGAACCACTATTCACCCACAGCTAGCTACTTGCCCTCCCTGAGGCTTTGGGCTGGGAGTCCTTACTCTGCCTTGTCCCCACTTCCCCACCTGGCTGTCCCTCCAAACCACCAAGAGGCAGCACTCCTTTTGCTTTGTATATGTGCACACACTTTACATATGCCTACATCAGAGCACATATATTCCTTTGATTACATGTCTTTCTGGAACCCTAAGACGATTGTGAACTTGACAAGGAAGATGCTGTTCTATTCATCTGTTTCTTCATTGTCAAAATTACAGACCAGACATAGAGCAGATGCTTAGTAAATAACTGTGGTCTGAACAAGTGTTTGTGAGCCCCAGAATGACTGCTGTTCAGAAAACCACCCGTGATCATGGGGTGTTGGGTCATGGGGCAGAGCTGCTGAGACATCCCCAGGGTGCTATGTTCTAGCAATGGCTCCTTAACATGTTCTGTCTCCAAGGAGAGGACATGATCAAAGAACTCACCTGCAACTGAAAATGGGAGGCTAATCTCACCTTTATGTGGCTGGGCAACTCTATGACCAAAAGAAAGGGAAACAAGATTATTTAAACCCAGAGAGACCTTGATTAGAAACTTATTCCCCTCACTAACGGTAGGACCTATGTGACAAGTTACTGAAAGTGTCTAAGCCTGTATACAACAATATATAAAGAGTTTAGCAGGCTGCCTGCTGTATTAGTCCGGGTTCCCCACACAAACAGAACCAGAACCAATTATATATATTTATGAGAGAGAGAGAGAGATTGATTTTTTATAAGGAATTGACTCAGACATCCCGAGATGTGCAGTTGGCAAGCTGGCACCCAGGAAAGCCGATGGTACAAATTCCACTGAGAGCAGGCTCAGGACCCAAGAGGCACCAATATTTCCGTCCGAGTCCAAAGACAGGAAAAGGATAATGTCCCAGCTCAAACAGTCAGGGAGGTAATTCCTCGTACTCAGCATTTTTATTCTATTCCTGTCTTCAATCGATGGAAGGAGGCCCGGCCAGCCACATTAGGGAGGGCAATCTGCTTTACTTAGTCTATTGATTCAAATGTTAATCTCATACAGATACACCCTCACAGACACACTCAGAATAATGCTTGGCCGAATGTCTAAGCACCTCGTGGCCCATTCTCATGGACACATAAAATTAACCATCATGCCTGAATTGATGGAGTAAATTCTCCATACACGTGAATTCCCTTCTTTCCAGAAGATATGGTTTCCGACTCCCCAATGTTCCACCCAACTGTGAGCTCAATCTCTGCTCTTTCTCACCATCCCTCTCATCTTTTCTCCCTCTGACCCTCCCTCCTTCTCTCTCCTCTGACCCTTTTCCTTTCTTCTGTCTCCCGGTTGGTTCACTTAGGAGTCATCCCAGGGGAAGGAATGGATTTCTCTGGCACTCTTTCCATCTGTCTTTTGGGGATATGATGAGCACACACAGCAGGATTAAAGCGAGTTGGGGAAGAAGCCTGATACCAACTTTGGCTACCAGCGAGCAGCAGAGGAGCGAGGGTCTGGTCTCCGTGCAGGCGCGGGAGGCGGGGAAGGAGAAGTGAGGCCTCCGACAAATACTGCGCAGTGTGTTTTTATTACCGCGTAATCCCTGCTCGTGCCACTTGTCCGCATACCACCAGTTAATGGAAACCTCATGTTCTCCTGATCTGGGCCGCCTTGTGGTTAACTCTTGCAGGGCCAGGTATGCACCCAGGCCAAAGGAAATCCTTTCCAGAAGGAAGCCGGGTTATCAGACAGGCAGGCGCTGCCTCACATGTTGAAGAAAGTCACCGTGGGCTGTGGTTAATGATAAAGGCAGGAATGTGGCAGGCGGGCACTCGTCTGGACCTGTCTGCAGAGCTGCTCGAGAAATCCCACATGGCATTTGGGTGCAATCATCACCTGGAGCCTGAGCTACCTCTGGATGCATGGGAATGGTTGCTCCCCACTTGCTGCTCACTCTCCCGGAGCTTTGATTCATCAGGGGGAAAGCTCTAAGGAGTCTGCAGAGACCAGGCACAGAATGAATGCATGAGAGGAGGACACTGTGTTGCAATGGGGTATGTGCTGTGAGTTTGCACAAGGAGTGTGGGAGCTCCGAGGAGAAAGCCACTAACTCTGCCTGGGAATGCCAGGAATAGCATCCAGAGAAGGCGATATTTGATCTTGAGGGTTTGGAAGAACAAAGAGATGTTTTAAAGAAGCAGCCAACTGTGGAGGAAGGCTGATCCTATACAGAGAAAGCAATGTGTACCAGGTCTAGAGGTGTTTTCTCAGACAGAAAGGAGGAAGAGGCGGCGAAGTGGTTAAGGGTTGGCCACGGAGTCATACTGTCTTCTAATCCCAACCTTCCTAATAGCTTGTGACCCAGTTTTATAACCTCTGCTTTTGTTTCCTCATCTGTACACTGGGGACCATAATAGTGGCTACCTCAGAGAATGCTCTGAAGAGTAGATGATGAAATACGTCAAGCCCTTAGCCCAGTTCCTGGCATTTTAAGAGCCTGGATAAATGTTGGCTATCATTAACATCAGGGAACAAAGGGCAGTTGGAATGATCAGAACATATGTTTCTAGGGGACAATGGAAAGACCCAAGGTTAGTCAGGGACCAGATGGTGAAATATCTGGAGGCTGTCCTAAGGATTTGGACTTGATCCTGTGGGTCATGAGAAATCACTGAAGGTTAATTCATTCAAATACTGTCCTCCAGTTGGTTTTCCATCTTGGAAGCTCCTTCCCAGAATGCGTTTTTTCCTTTCTCATCAGGGGTCCAAACAGTCCTGGGTAATGCCTGTCACCCTCTGAAGAGAAGCAGCAGCCCACGTCGCTCAGCCACATGCGTGGCGCTCTCTACACCATCAGACCACCGGGTTCTGACACTTGAGCTCTGGGCTGCACCGGGGTTGCCCTTCCCTTCATTGCCCGTGGAAGTCCGTCATGACAGAACCTGGGGAGGAACCAGGTCTGGCTCTCCTCAAAGTTCTAGGCCCCAGAGCAAAGTTTGTAAAACAGTGTCTCCTTGTCCTAGTTAGGACAAGTTGCTTGGCATGTGAAAACCCTGGAAATTTGCCACAAAGTGGCGAAGTGTCCTGCAAGTAATGCTGATGGGATTTGAGCAGCAGCTCACCAATGGAGGCTGCCGGTCTGTTTGTGGGGTTATCAGGGTAATGGATCCTGTCATTCTGCTCGCACCATCTTTACAAACGTCACTTTCACTTTATTGTACATTAACCCCAATCTCTTCACAAGCTCCAAAATAAAACTTCTTTATAAGAACCAAGGGCCATCTGCTGCACTGTTAAAAATACGCCAGCATGAAAATACTGAAGCATTAGATAAATCCACGATCAGACACATTACAGTGGACTCACCTGAAAATGCCTGCCTTTGATTGGGAGAAAGCAGTCTTCCTCTTGTAGGTGAGAGATTGATTACCGTCCACCCCCATGGTAACAATAGAAACCCAAATTCCCAAGACTGATCAGATTCCAAATACTGCATCCTATTGTCCTTATGAGCTCATATATATCTATTACTATGTTCCTTCCATGGAACTCAGCCCATCAGCTGCTGACAGGTTGATTCTCTAGTTGGGAATGAATGAGTGAACCAGTGAATGATTAGCAGATAAAGGTTCTACATCCCCAGTTAGTGCGCATGAATTTTATTCAGTTCTTTTTCTATTCCTTGATCAATCACTCATTGCAGAGAGAGAACACTTTCCAGTGTTATTGCTAACAATCTGCAGGGTGGGTCTCACTTCCTCCCCTGAAGCAGCCACCCCCTACAGTGACTATTTAAATTGATCCAACTCTGCTGCCATACTGCACAGCCCATCTATCACAGCAATTTGTGCAAATGCCACTCTAGTATCCAGCTCTGTGTATCATGTATTTTGAGATTGCACAGTTCCTGAGGCCTTTGTAAAGCAAACCTTTCATGAATAAATCAGGAAATACCCTGATGCATGCTTTATGTAGAGGAAGATATTCTATTTAGGTCATGCAGGGAAGTTCTGCCAAGTTTGCTAAAATGAACAAATCCCCTGAGTACAGTCTACCTCTACACATTCCAAAACACAGGCAAGTATGTCCTAGGCCCCCGCGGCTGCTCTCTGTAGACACTGAGGACTCCAGGTCTAGAAAGTTATTAGTTTGATCACCTGAGGCTCCAAAGACTTTCAAGTCAGGAGCCAGGCAAGGAGTTTTGCTAGTCCAGGGAAGAATTTTGCAAGTAGAAAATGTGTCCACTATGGTGCCTGGAGCAATGGGGCTTCTGCAAGTGAAGGAGGAAGGAACAAGAAAAATTACAGTGAGCCTGTTGTCCCAGCTTGTTTTTGAATCCACTTAAGAAAGTCCCTGACTTTGTTTGAGTCCAGAGCATTGCAACTGACTCTTTTGAGCCTCTCCCAGAACACAGGATGTGGCCTAGGGCGCCCTCCCCTTTAGCAATGGAAATCCTCCTGATAAGAATAAGGATTTCCAGATTTCCAGCCAACCTCAAATTAGGGAGGGTTATCTGGGGTAGAAGAATGCAGAACAAAATGTTGAATGATTCCCTTCGTTTTAATAAGGGCAAGCAGGCCCAGCCCCTTTTGCCCAGAAAAAGCTGTGTGTGATTAGAAGAAACAGATGGAGCCATTGACTCGGATCCTGGGTGGTTAGAACATGGAGAAGTCTCAATGTCATCGAGAAGGTGGGCAGGATGTTTGGACCTTGTTTCAACAGGGTCTGATGTTTACTTTCTGGGTTCTCAAATTTGCCTTGGGCAGTGCAGTTAATACCAATCAGCCATTCGAAGGACCAACTCCTTCTAATAAAAGTCAAAACTCAGGACAACCTCAAAACAAAAATTTTCAATCAGTTAAGGTTGTTGCTAGCAGCATATCAGCCCATACCCTGACTCTCTGGGAAGAGAATTATGTTGAATATATAAAGACCATATCCTCTTTTCTTCTTTCTTTTTCCTGTACTCTCCTCCACACATCTGTCTTGGGTTGAAGCTTCTATTTCTAGATATGATAATGCCCAGCTTTCGAAAGTTGGACTATTCTGAGGACATTCTTTAAGGATATTATTTGGTACCCTCAAATCTTTTGGGTCTCCGTTAACATTTGTTGCCAAGGTGAAGATTTGATATATACTTGGGTCATAATAATTTACAAATTGACTTGCAAATATTTACCTTCTGAATTGTAAGTATAACTGATTTCTAAGTTCTTAGGAATATGCTTTCATCCTGTTACACCACTCACACGATTCAGACCTTTGAGTCCAACTTCATGGCCAATGTTGAGTGACCTCAGGCGTTTCTTCATTCATAAAATGTTGACCGAAATACATACTTTCCCTAATCGAGAGAGAAGGACCCATTGAAATAATTTATAGTGAAGCACAGTGTGAACTATATAAATTGCTATACAGAGTGATTTTGTGGAAAATTTTTCAAATAATACCTGTGAGTTTTTCTTTTATGTCTTCGCACTTTCTGCAGTGTCTGGCATGTAGTTGGAAATAATAAAAGTTTGCTCCTTGATGGTAGTCTTGTAAATGAGAGCCTGAGTCTGAGAACCAATTCTCCAAGGAAGAGGAAACAGAAGAGAGCTGAAAAAAGAAAGCACTTTTTTTTTTTCAAATTATAAAAGTAATTCAAGGTCAAAAGATAAAATTTAGAAAATGCATGGAAGTGGTAAAAAGAAAGTTAAAATACTTCATATTTGCAACCTGTTAGCATTTTACTGGGCATTTCTCTCTCTCTGACTTGTACATACAATCATGTTTCCTCAAAGTACAATACTGTCCCTTTAAGTGCTCAGTACATCTCAGACCTATAAATATATTTTCTCAGCAAGCGAAGGGGTAGGAGATTAGTTCCTGGCAAATCTATTAGTTAATTAATTAATAGAAATCTGAGAAATGTCAGTGAGGGGCTGTGAAGCCCCTTTCTCTCTTGGTCTTACTCTTAAAGTAATACATATAATAATAGCTAATATTTATTCAGTGCTTGTTATATGCAGGACATTGGTTTAAGCCAGCGATTTTCAATCTTTTTCATCTTATGGCACACATAAACTAATTACTAAAATTCTGTGGCACACCAAAAAATATATTATGTTTTTTGCCAATCTGACAAAAAAAATAGGTATAATTTTGATTCATTCACACTGGACAGCTATTGTTGTGTTGGCTGTTGTCATTTTTTCATTTGGCAGTCGAAGGGAAAAGAGGTCAGTGCCTCTGACTAAATAGTCAGGTACTGCATGTTTTAAAAATTCTTGCAGCACACCCATTGAAAATCACTGGGCTAAGCCCTTTATACATAGTAACATATTTTCTCCTCATGACTACCCTAGATGGTAGGTACTAAAGGTCCAAATCCCTTACCTACAATTCTACAGTCTAAAAAGCTCTGAAAATTGGGATTTTTTGGTAAATTTGGTACAAACTCCTTTGGTAGCAAAACCTTGTCTGATCTGACATGAGGCTTTGATGGTCTTTATTTATCCCGGTTATGAACAGTCAAGCTTCACTGAAAACACTAATGTTTTTTATTATAGAGGGTTTTATGCATTAGACAGTATACATGCTTTATTACCTTCATAAAATTTCAAAATTCTACATTCCAAATCGTATTCCAATCCAAAGATTTCAATCCTGTAATTGTAAATATGCATTATTTTCGCATTTTAAAGATGAAAAACATTGAAGCATGGTGTTATTAAGGAACTTGCCCAAGCTAGGTCAGAATTCTAACCCAGACTCGGTGTCTTGAGAGTCTGCATTAGAAGTCTTCACATTGGTCTAGTTCAGTGGTTCTCAACCTTCCCAATGCCGCGACCCTTTAATACAGTTCCTCATGTTGTATGTGGGCATATCTGCATGTGGGCAGACCTGCCTGGAGACGGATAGAGGAGCGGTGTCTCGGTTCCTAAGACCATCGGAAATATGTGTTTTCCGATGGTCTTAGGCGACCCCTGTGAAAGGGTCATTCGACCCCCAAAAGGGTTGCGACCCACAGCTTGAGAACCGCTGGTCTAGTTCTCAAAAGCTTCTGCAGCCCTTTCCAGCACACTGGTTTTGTAAATTATACTCAAGGTATTTATTACTCTATTTTATAGTCGAGACCAGTGAGATTCGGGGCAGTTACATGACTTGCCCAAGGGCCCATAACTCAGCAGCGGAATTAGAACCCAAGTGCAAGTTCACTGGTTCTAATGCTCGTGGCCCGTTGCTGCCTGGGATTACCTGGACAGCCACCAAACTCACGTCATAACGTAATGTTACTTTTCTTAGACCGACATTGTCACTAAGGCAGGCTGCACACAAGCCATTACACCTCATTCAAGCCACCAATGACCAGAAAATGTGTGAGAAAGCTTACAGCTGTCAAAAGTAACAGATCCAGCCCTGGCCGGTCTGGCTCAGAGGTTAGAGTGTCGGCCCTCAGACCAAAGGGTCTCCGGTTCGATTCCCAGTCAAGGGCACATATCTTGGTTGCAGGTTTGATCCCCTGTTTGGGAGGCAACCAATCGATGTGTCTCTCTCACATGGATGTTTCTCTCTCTCTTTCTCTCTTCCACTCTATCTAAAAAAAAAAATCAATGGACAAGCATCCTCGGGTGAGGATTAACAAAAAAACTAACTGATCCCAGGGTTCTGCATGGCTGCCCCAGACCCCTGGGGCTCCTGGAAGGCTACATTTTTGTGGCCCACACATGTGCAGTTCACTCCCTGCTGGCTTCCGTGAGTCCCTCCCATGCACAGCATTGGGGCCACTGAAGAGACATCTTGGAAATAAACGGTACATCAGACATACCCATTTCAGGAACCCAGACCTGCTAGAGAGTTCCAACAGAATTCGCATCAGAGCGATTTCATGGAGTTGGGATGTTCTGTCCCCAGACTGGATGATGGTGGGTACCGACTGGGCACGATAAAGCCGGCACACAGGAGCTGTGTTAAGACACGAAACTCTACCTTCGCTACAGCGTTGCCTGAAGTCAGGATTCTCATCCCTGGTTGCACATGGAATCACCTGGGACTTTTAGAAACAATCCCTGGGCCCCATTTCAGACTAATTGAGTCTAAATTTGAGGGTGGGGCTCAGGCATTGCAATTTTTAAAGCTCCCCCTGTGATAATCTTGTGTAGTCATGGCTGAGAATCACGGTCCAAGTGACATGCACTTGGGTTATGTTTGAAATCTAATTGTATCACTACCAGTTGTGTGGCCTCAATTTCCTCATCTGCAGAGGGGGATAATTATATCTACCTCCAGGGCTCTTCATGAAGATTAAATAAGATAAATACACGCAAAGATAAAACCTATGTGTATAAGCGCATGCTACTCTTTTCCTTAGTATTGTTATTTTTATTATTATTTGATATCATTGGCTTGGAATGCTTAAGTAGAAAAAAATATTCTATGTAATCAGTCAAGATTCATTTCATGCCTAAAATGTGTAAAGACACAATACACATTGTGTATAAGACACAATATAAAAAGGAATCAGCCCAATGTGTGGGCCAAAGAAACGACACGTTCTGAATGACCTATTATGCAGTCTCTTTGCATACATGATCTCATTAAATACTCCCACTAAACCTACTAAGTGGTTATTGCGATCCGTGTTTACAGATGAGGAAACTGAGGCTTGAGAGGTTTTCCCAAAGTCTCACAGCTCCAGGGTAGGAGAGCCTGGTTTAGACTCAGGCCCCACGGCTCCAGGTTTAAGCTCCTTCCACCCTCTCACACTGAACACCTGTATGCTTGCACTGGGCCTCCTTTCTCAAGAAATTTACAGGTAAGAGGAAGGCATGATTTGTACTGAGTGGGGGAAAATCAGGGAAGGCTTTTGGAAGGAAGTGAAAATCCAACGGGGATTTGGAAGAGGAAAAGGATTTCACCAGGTGGGAAATGGGAGGGTAAGGACACTCCTATCGGGAAACCAACAGGAACAATACTAGAAAACAAGGGCACCTTCAGACGATTTGGGATGGGTGTGTAGGTGTGTACTGTCCATGGGGCTACATCAGTTTCCTTCCTCACCTCTTGCATCACTCTCTTAAGAGAGACTCTTCCTCTGAAATAGGACCCCTGGAGGGATTAGAAAGTACTCTCTATGACATTCTCTTTTCTGCTTTTTATCAACAGCAAAAATCTCATGCATTCAGAGCTACTGTCCTATTGATGACCCTGGGAATTTTACATGTCAGTCAAATGTCAAATGTGCAACAGGGAGCTCCAACACAAGCAAGGGTGCTTCTGTCTCTCCTGTGCATGTCAGATACAACATGTGTGTGGGTACATGACATGCAAACACACACACACACACACACACACACACACACACACACACAAAACACACACGTACAATAGTGAGGAAAAGACCATTGGGGAGGAGGCTTGGTTCATTTTTCTTTGCAGACCAGACTCCAAGTCCCATCTGTTCCTTGCAGAGCAGCAAGGTCAATGCCAATTTCCCTTTCATCATCCGAGTCTGTGGCTGAGCTGTCTGCGGTGGCCAAAATGAATGTTCTCCATAGCTCCCTGCTCTGGGGTGGCCACTTCCAGCCTGCCTACAAAATGTAATTGTGCCACATTAGAGCCAAGCAAAATACACACTGCTGTGTCCGTGTTCTCTGCGTGGCAAGTCCACAGAAGGGAAGAGTCTCCTTTGGAGGAAGCCATTCCACCACCCAAGGTCTGCTTGAGCCTGTTGAGAATTACAGCTCAAGAAAAAAAAGCCTAACATATGTAATATGAACTCTGTGGTTTCCTCTGGTGCTTGGCATAGCTGAGGCTGTCACATTTCAGGTCTCCAGTTCTACAGAAACAAAAAGACCATGTGTGTTAACCATGCTGTCCCAGAGATTAGATCAAAATTCTGATTGGAGAAGGAGGTTAATCATGGGTTCATCACACCGTGACCTTTGCAGGCAGGACTGCAACCCAATGAGGTTGTTATTGTGCAGAGACCAGATTCAGAAGGAGCTCTAAAGGTTTCTGCAGCTCTGCCTGCCTGGATTCCAAGGGGAGGGGGCCCCAAGCTCCAGGCTGATGCCTGCAAGGGAATGGGGGTGGGGTAGGGAATGGTACAGGAAGTGGGGTTTATAAACTCAGTCTCCACAGAACATCGCTGGTCAGTGGAATTTTGTAATGGGAAGGAGAAAGGAGCTCTTGGCAACTTGGCCTGTGGGCTTGTTGTTGCATGAAAGAAACTTGGTGTGTCCTCTTTGGCTGAATGAAAGGCTCTAGCTCCACTTGGAAGAGCAGGAAGAAACACGACCTTGTAATGCAGGGTTAAGAGGCCCATGATCAGGGACAGAGGTAGAAAAACACTTCCAGAAGTTGGCATGGTGAAGGTGAAAATGAACTCTGCTGCTTTGTTTACAGTTCTCTGTGGGTCACATGACTTTCACCACATACAAAGCCGGGCCCTGATTTAACCCAGTTCTCTCTGGAGAGTCAGCGGCTGTAATCCCAGAGGCAGGTGTGAATCCAGGCTCCTCAGTGTATCAGTGATGTGATCTTGGGCCAGTTTTTAACCTCAGTCTGTTTCCTCATCTGTAAAATGGAGTTAATAATAAAAGGGACCATATTTTGTGAGACAATGCATGAAAAAGCCTGTTTTGTATTAAATACTCATTATGTATAAGCTAGTTATATGTTCCCCAACCTCCAAATCAAACTCCCTGACCCCCCTGCCCCATCTACTGACTCTCTTGTGCCTATTTTATTCTTTATTTTCCATTGACTCTAGAGAGAGAGGAAGAGAGAGAGAGAGAGAGAGAGAGAGAGAGAGAGAGAGAGAGAGAGAGAAACATCGATGTGAGAGAGAAATATTGATCTGTTGCCTCCCATACTGGCCCCAACCAAGGATCAAACCTGCAGCCTGGGTATGTACCCTGACTGGGAATCGAACCCAGGACACTTTGGTGCCCAGGACGATGCTCTAATCATTATGCAGCACTGGGCAGGGCCCTATTTTATTCTTAAGGTCTCCTGCTACCTTCTCCATGATTCACCTGTCAACACACACAAGGACACACACACACACACACACACACACACACAGAGAAGATTCTGGTCTGGGGCTGCAGAGGCTCTGCCCTCACACATATTATTTCCTCAGCATGGAAAGCCCTCTCCTATTCCTGAATGCCTTCAAAACACTGCCCAGTCTTCAACCCATAGGAGCTTTCCTTGAGGCTTGATTCCCTCACAAACAATACCCTCCCCCAACACAACAGAGTTCTGCTCTTTGTCTGGCCCATGAGAATACATTTCTTTCATTGCATGGACCACACTCTGCATATGGACCTGTGCCAGTGTCTGTCTCTAGCATCAGATACTGAGCAACCTGAGGGCATGCTCTGCCTTCCACTCTCTATCCCGGATTCTTTGCATATTGTCCGAACTAGAGTAAGTGCTATTTATTACATTGAACTGAATTTAGCTCAGTGGAGCAACTGAGAAGAGAGTGGTTTTGACTCAAACATTTTTTATTCAGTATTTCAATGTTAACCGAAAGATTTTTCATCAACTGACTCATTCAATTATCACAACAACCCTCTGGAAGACTTGAGGTATTATCATCACTTTTAGGGATGAAGGAACTGAGGTGCCTAGGGTAAATGCTGTGTGCACGGTCATACCATCAGTAAAGTGTACAGAGGCAGGACTAGAATTAAGGTCTATTTCTAAGGCATTTTCCTCCCCTGAGATTTATTAACCTAAATAGCAATCAGGGCACACTTCTGTCTCTTCCACAGGACTTGGTCCGTCCTCTGTCAGAACATGCACCAGTGTTGTGTATCTTCATGTTTCTCCCCAGCAGGTACCCAGTTCCTCGCCTGCAATGTCCTATGACGTGCAGGAAAGATAAAGCTCATGTGGATGAGTAAGGATGAGATGTGACAGACACACAGTAAGTTGTGAATTATGCACCATTCTTCTAGCATCGGGTGAAATTCCACCTATTTTCCTCCATTTTAAAAATTAAAAACAAATGTGACCAAAACTATTATTATTACAGGGATACATTTCGTTCCTCTTCATTGAAATCAAAAGCCATATGCAAGTGATATTTATTTTAATTGTATTAGTAACAAATGATTTGCCATTCAGTTGTTTACATCACATCAGTGTACCATTGAATTGCAGTTGAGAATTCCTGAACTTTCATAAAGAGCCCAGAACTGTCTAGATAGCTGGGGATAAATGTTGGAAAAGGATGGACAATGGTTTCCATCCTCGTGGAGAATAAGTACACAGTCTTCTGCCCAGAAAGCCCTGCAAAATGTCGTGCCAGAGATCCACGGGCATACAGAAAAAGATACACCTCTATCGATAATTTTAAAATCGAAAACTAGTAAGTTATATTCTAGTCCTATCTACCGATAATTGCTCTCTTTTTTCTCCTCCCTCCTTCTCTGTCCATTTGTTAGATGACCACATGTCGCGCTAAGTAGGCTAGATCTCTTGAGAGGGAAAACAGAATTCCACGACCTCAAGGGACAGTCAGTGGCCCCTCCCTTGTTCTTTCCTTTCCCATGGGCAGTAACGCATTACAGTTCATACCTGGTTACGTGGATTTTCAGATTACATTATCTAGTTTTAAATAAATGAACATTGACAGAATTGACAAGTGGCTTTAAAAGATTCCTCAAAGACAGCCAGTATGGCCCAGTGGATTGAGTGTTTTCCCATGGACTGAGAGGTCCTGGTTCGATTCCCGGTCAGGGCACAAGCCTGGGTTTCCAGCTCAATCCCCAGTAGGGGGCGTGCAGGAGGTGGCCGGTGGATGTATCTCTCTCTTACATCGATGTTTCTATCTCTCTCTACCTTTCTCTCTTTCTAAAAAAATCAATAAAAACATTTTAAAAAATTCCTCCAAAGAAACCATGGATAGAAGATACTAGTAATAAAGTAAATGCAAGCAACATTAGGAAAACAGCAACTGATACATCTATTCCTTGTGTAAAATCTTTGTTTGCTTCATATGGAGTTAAATATAATTATAATGAAAAACAGAACAAAAATGATCCACAAAATTGAAATTATTAAGATGTCTGAAAATAAGGATTTATATCAGCTATCATTTAAAATGTACTGGTCAGGGGTTGGGAGATGGAGACAACAAAGAGACACTGGTCAGAGCGTTCAAACTTCCAGTTATGAGACGAACAAGTTCTGGGGATCTATTGTACAGCATGGTGATTATAGCTAATAATACTGTATTGTATGCTTGAATGTTGCTAAGAGAGTAAATGTTCTCACCACAAAAAAGAAATGGTAATTATGAGACGGGATGGAGGTGTTCGCTAATGCTATGGTGCTAATCATTTTGTAATATATAAATGTATCAAATTAGCACACTGTGCACCTTAAACTTACATAATATTTTATGTCAATTATATCTCAATAAAGTGGGGGGGGGAGTGTGCTATTAATAAAGTGACATGATTATTTCTTAAAATATCATTTATCTTTAGTATTTTCCTTACAGTTCTACATTTGCATATCTTTTCATAATGTACATAACATATTAGCAAAGTAGTACTTGTCTATAATTTATAAATAAAATAAATATACCTATATTGAAAGTTTAGGCTCAGTGTTTTTCCCCCTTGATAGAGACTTTAAACCATTGGAAGGCCACAGATATAAGGAACGAGAAGCAATTAGCCATGTGACAGGTAGGGAAATAAACAGTCCGGGCAGATGAAATAGTATCTGCCCAGTCCTGTTGGGAGAACGGAGGAAAGGCTGGTGGAGCTGGAGTGTCAACGGTGGCGAGGAAAAAGTGATGTGAGATGTGGTTACAGAGAGGCAAGGGCAAGGTCACCAAGAACCTGGAGACCATGGTAAAGAGTTTATGCTTTCTTCTAGTGAAATCACCATGGCCTGCAAATGCTCAAAGCAGTGGAATGATGAATTACAGTATACATTTTAAGAAAATGTCTTTAGCTGTTTTTGGATGATGGAATCAGGCTGAGCAGGCGTGGAAGTGAAGGGACCTTAGAGGCTGGCAGAGTAATGCAAGGAGATGATGGTGACATGAACCAAAGTGGTAACCATATAGATAAAAAGAGGTAAACAGATTTTTAAAAGTGTGTTGGATATAAAGTCAACAGTACTTGCAGAAGAAAAGGGTAAGGATGGGGTAATAAAGGAATCAAGAACAATTTCTAGGTTTCTGGCTTAAACAACACAGCAAAAGCTGACGGCATTGGTTAAGATATGCAGTGGGTCTGATGACAGAATCAAGATATCTGTTTTAGGCATATTGAGTTTGATGTTTCTGTGAGAAATCCAAAAGAAGGGGGTTGGATGGGCATGCTATTACAGAGCTCACAGGAGAAATATCATTGTCTGTCCTTGGCTGTTAGTATCTTTAAAGCAAAATCCAACATCTCTCAAGCCTTAGGATTTAGCTCATTACAGTGACAGGGGCTGAAGAAAATGTCTTTTGAACCTAGAAGGTTAGGAGAAAGTGAATACAGGGAAGAGGACTTGAGCAGCATTTGAAGGTCGGGGTGGCAGTCATTGTCCCAGAGTACAGAAGTCCTCACAGGGCTGGCAGTCCAGTCATTCTCAATTGACAAAGAGCAATAAGACAGGGGAAGGTCAATAGTAGAAAAGAAAAGGGTCTCAGTCTACAGTGGGGCCAGCTCTGAGGAATACTAGGACCAAAATGTATCTCCTCCTTGAAAAAATGTATTCTAGAAATTCTTCAAGGAAATATGACATGAAACAAAACAATGAGGGAGAAAATTGATTTTTTTATTTTTGCTACAATCTAAGCATTAACTGAAAAAAAAAAAGATTCATTAGAAAGTTTAATGAAGCTGCTGGATATAAGACAGATTTTAAAAATGCAATAGCTTCCGTATACACTAAAAAAGTATCAATTAGAAATATAAATACAAAAAAGTACTCAATTCATCATAAGCCAAAAAAAAAAAGAGAGAGAGAGCGCCTAAGAATAATCCAAATGGGAAATGTTTAGGATACAAATAAAGAAAACCTATAAAACTCTACTGAGAAATACAAATTAAGATTTGAATAAATGGGGAGGCAGATTGTGTTTCTCTGAGAGAAAGCCAAGTATTTTAAGAACAAATTCTTCCAAATTAATGCATAGGACTAAGAAAATGTCAATCAAAATTACAATTTACTTTTGAAACTTGATAAAATCATTCAAAAGTTTATCTTGAAGAATATACATGTGCAAATCACTAGCCAGTGGGTTAGGAAAGGTGCGGGAGCCGAGTCTGTGGCCCAGGGTAAACTCAGACGGGGTACCCACACTCTCATTAGGTGCTCAATACTGCCCACCCACCCTGAAAAGGACCCAAGGCCATTTCTATAACTCGTATTTAATTGTACCAGCACCCTCTCCATTTTAATGAAATCTTTCATGACATCACCTATCCCATTGTTTTTATAATTATTTTTTTTTAATGGCTGGTTCTCTCACTACATTACTTTTTTCTCATCTTTATATTACTATTGTCCATCATAGTGTCCAATATGTTGAAATTGTTTGACAATATTTTTATAAACAAATAAATACATACTCTGGAGATCCTGGTTACTTTCTGCTGTATTACTGGGTCAGGATTATTCAGCCAATATTTGTTATGAACTGACTAGTGCTGCGGGAGAGACTAGAGAAGCCAAAAAGCATTCCACGGATGAGAATTATCAAGCCTATTGGGGGATTATCTCTAGTACCTCTGAGTACAGGTTATTCATTCCTTCAAACAATTGAATACCTGTTTCTCAACCCTCTGTCATGTTACAGAGGAAGAACAGTCACATATGCTATGCAAACTCATCCCTCGAGAGAACAAATATATTCAATATTTAGTGTCCCAGACATGGCGTGACTTAAAGGAGACCCTCAAGTTTGACATCTCCCATGTTTTCCAGATTAAATGAAAAAGCTTCTTTGTTTTATTTCACAAAAACTGCTTTTAAGAAAATTATGAGAGTTTGAAAAATGTGATAATATTCTAATATTTTTTTCATAGCTAGAAATCTGGATCAGGGTTTTACTACCAACCCTAGTCTTCCTGCTTTGACACAAGGATGTACAAGCTGTTGCTATGCATTGTAGTTGGTTCACCAAGAAGTCAATTTCAAGGCCATAGTGAATGAATATTGATTGATGTTCCTTTTTAAAATCATTTGAAAGTCCTGACATTACACTATCTACCTGTGACCTCAAAATGCTGTTGGATGAACCTTGATTAACTGCTGAAGTAGTTTGACTGTCTGCTTGTGCCATACTCACTGGTGAACTCGTAACTCCAAAGCAGACATGTGAGACCGCTGTACATTCACTAACCCAAATGCTCCCTTTAAAAATATATATATAACAACCAAAATTAAAATTTCACAATTATGCACCAGACAGTATGTTGAATACAGGTATACTTTGGAGATATTTCAGGTTCAGTCCCAGACCACTGCAATAAAGCAAATACTGCAATAAAGCAAGTCACACAAATGTTTTGGTTTCCCAGGGCATAAAAAAGTTGTGTTTACACTATACTGTAGTCTATTAAGTGTGCAAAGCATTATGTCTAAAAAAACAACAACACACACACCTTAATTAAAAATATTTAGTGCTAAAACATGCTGTCATTTGAGCTTTCAGTGAGTTGTAATCTTTTTGCTAGAGGAGGGTCTTACCCTCAATTTGTTAAAAAAATACCAGTATCTGTGAAACACAATAAAGTGAAGCACAATAAAATGAGGTAGGCCTGGATAGGGGATTTAAGATAAAGAAGACTACAATAGGCCCTGTTTCCATGCTGGTCCCTATGGACTATAGTCCATACAGCAGCCAAAGTGAATGAATGAAAAAATACAATCACATATCTCCCCAATCGACCTCTTCAGTGGTTTTCCACTAGTCATGGCCAACATATCCCTAGTTGAATTGGCCACTGCCTACCTCTGTGTGTGCCCTCACCTTCTGGTATTCTCCTCATTCATTCCATTCTCATCACTGACTTTCTACCTGTCTTCATGGACCCATTGAGATTTCCTACTCCAGACCTTTGCACTGACTGCTCCTTCTATCTGGAAATCTCTTTCTCACATTTCCACATGATGTGTTTTCTCTTTTCATACATTTCAGCTCAAAGTTATCTCCTCAGATAATCTCCCTGACAATCATTCAAAATTAGCAGCATCACCACCATCACTTTCTAACCTTTATCCTTCTTTACTTTTCTTCACAGTACTAGTAACTACCTAAAATTTTGTTATTTATTTATTTGCTTATTGTGCATTTTAACCACTCTATAATGTAAACTTCATATAAGCATGAACTTATTTGGCTTATCTACAACTGTATCCCCACTGCCTCTTGCCATAAATGCTCGATAAATATTTTGAATGAGTGAATAAATGAATGTCTGCACCTTGTTATTGGGGAGCTTTTTGTGTGGAGACACATAAATAGTTAATCATTACTTTTACAAATCACAACAACTCTGTCAGGTGGATATTATTGTCTGTCTTCAAGAAGTGAGGGAAAAGACTCAGCAAGTCCAAGAAACTTGATCAGGATCATACAGCTAATAAAGTTATAAAAATCAGACTTAAACCCATAACTGTTTCACCCTTAAGAACTCACAAATTTATTCTGAATAAAAGATTAATATTTCAAATGAGATCATGTAGAATTTGCTTATCTCACATAACCTTCCCATTTATTTGATTGGCACATAGTTTTTAGTAGTTGCTCAAGTATACACATGTTATATCATACATAAGAAGCAATCTTGTACATATAAAACATAAACAACATGTCTAGGGAGGCATCAATAGTCTCCCTGTAATAACCAGAAAAAATGAAAAATTGGAAGTAGCCTGAAGGCTCTCAATATCAAGGAATTGGTATAGTCAACTGTGATATATTCATTACAGTGGCATATTATGTAGCCCCTGAAGGTTACATTAAAAAAAATTTTTTTTCCAATAACATAGAAAAATGCTCCCAATATATCATTTTGTGGAAAGTGTATATTTTAAATTAAATGCAAGACGTGTACTTCTGGCTATGAAGAAGTAACTTATATCAGACTAATGCTCCCACAATGAACCACTATAAAAGCAATATAACATACAAAATACAGCTGTTTAAAGGAGAGTAACCAAAGCATCCAGGACTGCAGAGAACAAGATCCCAGAAAGAAAGGAACAAAATTGAAGTGTATCATATGTACATTTGCTACTACTTTTCCCCCTTAGATCATTTGCCAATTTGCAGTGAAGACATAGCATTAAAAAAGAAAATGAGCATGTGACTATAGTTAAGAATATGTATTGTATATTTGAAAGTTGCTAAGAGAGTAAATCTTAAAAGTTCTTGTTACAAGAAAAAATGTAAATATGTATGTAGTGATAAGTGTTAACTAAAATTATTGTGGTGATTTTTTGCAATATATGCATATATTAAATTATTGTTGTATACCTTAAACTAATACAATGTTATATGTCAATTATATCTCAATTAAAATAAAAGAGTGCAATGAATAAATAACTTAATATATACTAGGGGAAAAAAGAAAATGGAAGAGTACATATCATGGCACCAATAGTGAACTGGGGAAACAAAACTGAAATTCAAGCCTACCAAAGCAACCAACAATGACAGGACAAGATTCTGGTGGAATAAGAAAACTGAACCCAGTACTCTGAGCACAATTTCTTCTAGAGGCATATGCTAATGTCAAAGTAGCATATACAAATTTAAAACAATTTCTAAGGAGTTAGAAAGCTCAGCAGAGATTTAATTAGTCTCAAGGGGCTGAAATAAAAATTAACTTCAAGGGATTCTGGTAGCATATCCCAAGCCTCAAGTCATCATATTCCCTGACTGGACTGAGGACATCTGTCAATGGTCCAAGAAGAAAGATTATTTCTGGAAGAAAATAAAATCATCCAATGTCTCTATAGTGCTTCAACAAATTATGCAATATTTAATCCAAAATTTGAGGTGTGCCAGGAAACAGGACCAAATGATCCAATGGAAAAAAATACACAGTGGTAAGAAGCCCACAGGTAATCTAGCTATTGGAGTTATTGAACATGGATTTTAAAATAAGTATGCTTACCATGCTTTAAAAATAGATAAAAGGTGGGGAATTCTAGTAAAAGACTGGAATTAACAAAGATTATCAAATGAAAATTCAATGAGTGAAAATAAAATAAGATTGGTTTAATAGAACATAAGATACAGAAAAAGAAAAATTACTAGACTTGTGCATAGGTTAGTACAAAATATACAGATTGAAGCATAAAATATACTACACAAATTGAAAGACAGATAAACCGAAAATGTGGGAATAGCATAAGAGATATATGGGGTATGTTGAAAAAATTTAATATGTATGAAAGTAGAGGCCAAAAAAAAAAAAAAAAAAAAAAAAAAAAGAGAAAAGGAGTAGAAATAATATTTGAAGGGATACTAGCTGAAATTTTTCCAAATCTGATAAATGATAGCAAGTCACAAATTTAAAAGCTCTATAATCCTGAAACATGACAAACACAAAGAAAACATACCTAGACACATCATAGACCATCTTCTAGAAGTTATAGACAAATAGAAAATAAACAGCAACTGGGGTGGGGTGGGGGGAGGCACATATTAATTTCAAAGGGGCAATAATAAGATTTACAGCTGACTTTTCAGTAGAAATTATGGAAGGCATAAGGCAATAGAACAAAACCTTTAATAAACTGAAAGATAACTACCAACATAAAATTCTTTGTGCAATAAAAATATCTCTTTAAACTCAAATATACCCATGGTTATAGTACACATAAGTACTAAATATTACAATTAAACACCTAAGTTTGTCAGATTTAGAGAGAAAATAAAATCAACTATATGCACATTATGACACAAGCCTTAAATATAAAAACACAGAAAGTTAATATACCAATTTTTTTTGCTATACCAATAGCAAAAAAAAAGTAATTTTGAGAGCAAGAATATTACTAGAGATAAAGTAGAATATTTCACTAAAAGAGAAAATATAAGAATCCTAAATTTAAATGAATCTAAAGACTTAAGGTCAAAAGATATAAAGCAATAATTGACATACCTCTTAGTAACTAATAGGAAAAAACAAACAAACAGAAAAACAGAGAAGGAGAAAACTCTAGACCTATATAGCTTTACTTATGAATTCTACTAATCCATGAAGCAAAAAACCCCACAAAATTACAAAATCTTTCAAAGAACAGAAAGACAAACTTACTCATGAACTCAGTATATTCTTGATACCCAAAACTGACAAGGACATCACAATAAAATAAAATTATTGGCCACTTTCTTTCATGAGCACAATGAAAATCTTTACCAAGATATTTGCAAATCAAGTTCAGTGATATATGAAAAAGGTAATACATCACAATCCAATTGAGTTCATTTCCGGAATTTAAGATTGAGTTAACATTAAAAACCCAAGGTAATTCACCATGTTAGTTGTATAAGTAAGGAAAAATCAACTCAGGAGATTCAGAAAAAGCATTTTATGAGATTCAATACAATTTCATGATAAGCAATGGATTTGTATCCAGAAATATAAAGAAATCCCACAAATCAGTAAGTAAAAGAGATACAATTCAATTTTTTAAATAATTCAGTGTTTGGAATGAGTACTCCACAAAAGGAGATATCTAAAAGGTCAATAATTACAGCAAATATTACCCCATATAATTAGTGTTGTGGATTGAATTGTGTCCCTCAAAAACACATGTTTAAGTCCTAAACCTTGGAACCTGTGAATACAGTCTCATAAGATCTTAGTGAAATGGAGCTTTATTCCTCAAAGTCTTCTCTGTTGAGATAGACTGAATATTGAACCAGGAGTCTGTCAGGAACCTTGAACTAATCAGAAGTATCCATATTTCTGCTTCTTCTACCTAAGGGTCATTGACTATGCTGCCCTGACTTTGAAAAAGGTTTACCTCACCCACAGGGCACACTGCTAGGACCTTACCAATACCCACAGGAGAAGATGTGTTTCCTCACTGCCTCACAATGATGAAAGAAAAAGGCACAGGCTTTGGAGTAAGATCTGAGTTTAACTGTGAGATGGAACACTCAGCAGCCATACAACTCTTGGCTTCCTCCAAGTTTCTCTTGACCTTCAGTCAACTCAGTTCAACTTAATTTAATCAATCAAAAATTAATTGAGGCTCTCGAGTGCATTAAAAAATTATATATAATATTGGAGATATAAAAAGGAAAGTATGAAAAATATAGTCTCAATCTTCAAGGCGTTGTAAAATGGAGAGAAATACCACACTATCCTCATAGTTGTTTGTTTTGAGAATTAATGTGATACCGCTAAGAAGAGTACAGTGCTCTTGTCCATATGATAAGTGTTCAGTGTTACTTCCCTTTTCCTATCTCTTCTATCTTGCTGATCTCTCCTAGGCTATGTGCTCGGAGCCAGTTATTATGCACTTCTGTTTCCCACTTGCAAAATGGAGAAAACACTACGACTTTCACTGCATCCATTAGATTATGTAACTTATTCCGTGATAACAACTCCCAAAATGTTAGTGGAATCATTCTAGTTATCTATGGCTTTGTGATAAACCAAAACTTAGTGGCCTAAAACAACTACATTTTTTTTTTTGCTCACAAATCTGTACTTTAGGCAGAACTTGGTGGGAACAACTTATCTCTGTTCCAGTCAGTGTTAGCTGGGGTGGCAGGAAGACTGGGGACTGGCTCATGGACTTGTGCTTGGTGATTCATGCTGGCTGTTGGTTGAAACCTTAGTTGGGAATGTGGTTGGAATGGCTACACATGGCCTTTCCATATGTCTGCTTGGTTTCCTCACAGCACGGAGTCTAGATTGCATGGGTGATTATCTCAAGGAAAACAGACAAAAGCTGTATTGTAATTTATTTCAGACTCAGAAGTCATATAGTGCCACTTCTGCCACAGTCACAGGCTGACTCACAAAGGGAACATAGAGCCCACCTTTCAATGTAAGAACAACAGTATCATAATGTAAGAGCATGGGTGATGGACTATATTGATGTTGTCATCTTTAGAACAATCTGTCACAGGTTTTAAACAATAAAAGTTCAATTTTTGCCCTCACTACACTAACACTGGAAGTCAGCATGGGAGCCCTAATCATCATAGTCACTTGGGGATCTGTCTGGTGGAGGTTACATCTTGACATATGTTACTATAATTGATGAGATAGAAAAAAAGAATGTAGTTTATCTCATAAAGCTTCTACCCCAAAGTAACACTTGTCAATTCATCTCACCTATCATGCTTTCCTGTGGAGTCTGGAGTCAGCTTAGGATATAGGATTGTTAGCTTTCTCAAGCTTAGGTACCACTTAAAGAGCTTTGTCATCTCACTGAGACTCAAAGGGACTGCACTGTGGGGATTGATTCTTGGCATGAGGACCTGGAGAGTGTAGGCTTTGCACAGCTTTTGTGGGGACCCAGAATTAAACCTTTATCTTCTATTGCTTGCACTAACATAGTACTATCACAGGGAGACAGTTGGGTACCAGGCATTCACTATTTAAACAACTTGACATCCTTAACAGGAAGCAGACTTAGCCTTGGAAGAGAGAGTGTGAAACTTCAAAAGATGCCCACATGCAAAGAATGATGTTCCCATGAATATGTCTCTCCAGAGATGTCATTTTGTCTTTTCCCTCACAAAGTAGTGTTTCTGCACTAGTGACCTCTCTTCTCAATCTGTCCTTTGCCCAACTTTGATGTCTCAGTGACCTTTTGAAAAGCTTTGGGGGTAGCAGGCCTGTCTTCAAAAATCAGCTCCACTATTTACTACCTTTGTGATCTTTGAGCAAGTAACCTAAAGTCTCTAAGTCTAATTTCTCGTCTGGGCAAAGGGAGATGAAAGGATCTACTTTGTAGTGGTTTTGGAAGATTTCCAAGACAATCTATATAAATCTTGTGGCTTAATTCCTGTCACAGAGTAGACACTGAAATGTTGCCTCCTTTCTATAGCCAGCTTCCCAGATTCTCGGAGAACTTAAACAGTTAATGCCTCTTCCACATCTTGCTCTTCAACTCTTCTTTTTGCTCATTACATTGATTGCTAATGTCTATCCTTGTTTATGACTCCTAAAGAGAGGAAGAATTGGGACCCAGATTTTGTTCATTTCCCCTTTTCATGTAAAAGATACAATTCTTAAGATAGCTATTATATAAATGAGTATTCCAAATTTTAGACCAACCCCACTTGGAGAAGGCAAATTATTCTCTTCTTTCTTAAATTTATTCTTTGTTCTAGAAAAAAATTACATTGAAGGAGAATTATCATCTGTAAGAGAATCAGAAAATTCATTTAGTTGTAGAGATAATTTTATGCTTAACTAAAATTTTCCATTTCTACTGTGGTTATCATTTCCCCCCAAATTCTTCCATTTCACTGATAATCTGAAGTTTTGTGAGAGTAGAACATATTCATATATTCTCTTTTTAAACCAAAATCTCTACCATGGGGATTTTAATAGGCTCTTCTTATTTTTAATATTAATTATCTACCATTTCACTATTCTCTGGTTAGATTTTCCAAGAGTTCTTCATTTTAATTTTTTAAAATAGGGTTTTGATTTATATACAATTTAAAATATTTCATAAAATTAATGTTTTCTCTTTTATTATTTTTAAGTTCTCCTTAATATTGTTTAATTCTTAATATTTATGGAAAAAAATATTTAGTACCTTACATTTCTTTTTGAGAGCAGCTTTGGCTGCATGTCTTAAGTTTTTTTTAATGTTCTCATTTTAAATACTTTTCAAATAGTTTATATTTATAGTTTGTGAAATTTCTTTGTCTTAATAGTAATTTAGAGTAATGTTCAACTATTTGATCTTGAAGAATATTTAAAATTCATGCTTATAAAAACATTTCTAGCAATTTGGCATTATGGACAGAAAATGCTTGCCTCTGTAATATCTGACTATTGGAATATTCATTTCTACACTTGTGTTTATAGCATAGTTAATAATCATGCTTCCTAATTGTTCCATTAGGTGATCAAAGCAAGGTATATTTTTCTTGGTAGGCACAGCCTCAATGTATTTATGTATTTATGTACATATGTATAAATAACTATACATATGTACATACATATAACTAATCTTAATAAGTATATTATTTAAAGCTTAATAAGTATATTATTTAACAGTACCATTTTTTTCCCCTCCAGGATACACGGAGAGAGATGGGTTAAAGTAGCCTAAAACAATCAAATGTTTCCATTTCTCTTCTTACATAAGATTTTCAACAAAAATTTGAATTCTATATTGTCTGAAATTATCATTGGCTCTGATTCTGTTTTCTTTACAGATTCTTAATATATATATTAAGATATATATTAATCCTCATCCGAGGATGTTTTTCCACTGATTTTTTTTTTTACTGAGTAGAAGGGCCCTGGCTAGTTTGGCTCAGCAGTTAGAGTGTCTTTCAGTTCTGGTCAAGGGCATGTAGCTGGCTTGCAGGTTCAATCCCCAGCCCCAGTCAGGGTCGTGCAGGAGGCAACCAATTGATCTCTCTCTCTCTCTCTCTCTCTCTCTCTCTCTCTCTCTCTCTCTCTCTCTCCCTCCCTTCCACTCTACCTAAAAATTGATGGAAAAATATCCTCAGGTAAGGATTTAAAAAAAAAAAAGAGTAGTAGGGAGGGAGGAAGAGAGAAAGAAAGAAACATTGATGTGAAAGAGAGAGACATAGATTGCTGCCTCCCGTACAACACTTGACCAGGGCCAGGGATTGAACCTGCAGCACATGTATGTGCTCTTGGCCAGGAATTGAATCCGAAGCCCTTCGGTTCTTGGGCCCATGCTCTCTCTCTAACTGCTGAGCCAAACCGGCCAGGGCTTCTTACTATAACTTCACCACCCAATTATTTTCTTATTTCCACACATTTTACGTTGTCCCTTGAATGCAGCAGCATGCTGTTCAATGTGTAGGTTCACGTGAGGAGTCATCGACTTTAAACGAGGCAGCTTGACCTATATACGCAACATGTCATGACTGAAATATAGACTTGTTTTTAATCATCTACATTTATGCTTTCTTTTTTATGCTTCTTTGAGGTTTATTTTATGTCTCCTATTGTTTGGACTATGTTTTATAGTTTCTATTAATTTACTGAACAAACACGAACTACCTCCAAGGTGGCAGGCACTTTGCCAGGCTTTGGGTACAAAATAAAGGGAAAAAAACAACTCCAGTCCCTGCTGGGCTGAGGCAGCAGACTAGTGGGGAAAATATCTATAAATAAAATAATCACATTAATTAATAGTTACAAATAACTGCATTGTAAATCATATAATTATACACTGATAAATCCTCCAAAAGAAAGAAATGCAATTCTATGAAAGCATGTGACAAAGAGATGTGACTTAGTCACGAAGATCTTGTAAAATTCCTCAAGAAATTAAATACAACCTGAAACATGAAGAATAAATAGAGGTTACTTGTGAAAGGGATGGTGGTGATCAAGGTGGAAGCATTTCATCCATCAGGAACAGTAGATGAAAAGGACCTGGGGTAGAAGGAAGCCTTTGAGAATCCTAAAAACAAGCCAATTGCAACATAAACAAAATACACTGTACCTGGAGCCTAGAGAGCTAGCGAGATGTTGGTGTGAGAAGAGGTTACAGGAGTTTGATCAGCATTGGTCAACTCCTGTCTCTTTAAATCTCAAAGTTGGAAATGAAACTAGACATTCTGATTCCTCCACAACCAAGCAGTTTAGATGAGGAATCAAGTGAGAGTTTTCTTCCCACTTAACACTTCTCAGTCTTAAAATATAATTTTGGATTTGGCACACCAGACTGTGTTTATTAAATTATTCTTTTGTGTATCGTATATCTCCCATGTCAAGAATTTTAATTGACATTTGTATTTAATTGTGAAAAAATATTTTTAACAAGCACTTTAGGTTAGACTCCATGACTGGTTGTTTAGCTGAGTTCCTACCCATCATTAGCTCCCTTTGGCCATAAATCCCTCATGCTCAAGCTTTTAACTTGGATTGATCTTCTGGTCGTTTAGAGCAGGTATGCCTCTTCAGCTAATTCTTTCAAGAAGGGTGTGTGTTCACATATGTTCTGAACCTGCTCCTAGCATGGAATCCTTAGCGCTGTTGACTTCACATATGAGCAACAACCTGGCTGGTTATGAAATTCACGGCCCATAATCAACTTTCCTCAAAACTGTAAGATTATTTCATTGCCTTTTGGCACTTAGCATCACAGAGGAACCGTCTCGGGTTAGCCTGATCATTGTTCCTCTGTAAGTAACTTCTTTGGTTCTGTTTTGTTTTCAGCTTAGATGCTTACAGTTTTCTGTCTATTCAAATATTTCAATTTTTCCAGGAAAATTTTGGGAAAACTTTTCATTGATGTTGCCTTGATATAATCAAGTGAAGTCAGGAAATTTGCATATGCAGATTGGAAGGGGGGTGTTTTTTGTAGATAGCATGCAGCCTTAGCATTAAGAGCATACAGTTAAAGGAAAAAGCTGGGTTCAAGGCCCAGCTTTTTCTTTTCCTAGGACTTTGAACAAAAATTTTTTTAAAAGCCTAAGATGAAAATCTTTGGTTCACTTTATAAAATGGGGCTAACACAGTATCTGGTGCCTAGGGCAGTTATGAGGGTAGCATAAGCCCTAAATCCCAATGGCATCCTTATAAAAAGAGGAGAGACACAGACATGTAGAAGAACAAGGGAAAAGGCCATGTGAAGACAGAGGTAGAAATTGGTGGCACACAGCTATAAGCCAGGGAACCCCAAGGAGGCTGGCATCTGGCGGAAGCAGGGAGGAAGCAAGGAAGGATCCTCTAGAGGCTTCAGAGGGAGAATGACCCTGATGGCACCTAGACTTTGAACTTCTAGCGTCCAGAATGATGAGACAATAATTTTCTACTGTTTTCAAGTAAAAAATAGTTAACACAGGTAAAGTATCTAGAAGGACACTATTTTTTTTCCTCTCTGCTTTTTTTTTTTAGCTTCAGAAAGATTTTTTTCTTCATTTTTTAAAAGCTATTGATTTTTTTTATTGTTGTTAATCCTCACCCGAGGATATTTTTTCCATTTACTTTTTTTAGAGAGAGTAGAAAGGAGGGAGGGAGGGGGGTGGGGGAGAGAGAGAGGGAGACAGAGGGAGAAAGAAGCATTGATCTGAGAGAGACACACTGATCAGTTGCCTCCCGCACGTGCCCCAGATGGGGCCAGGGATCAAACCTGCAACCCAGGTATATGCCCTTGACTGGGAATTGAATCCACAACACTTTGGTTCTCGGGCTGACACTCTAACCACTGACCCACACCAGCCAGGGCAATAATAGTTCTATTATTTTAAATTTCTTGTGAAAAATCCATACTGTGTTCCATAGTGGCTATACCAGTTTATACTCCCACCAACAGTGCACAAGGGTTCCCTTTTCTCCACATCCTCACCAGCATGCATTATTCTTATCTTTTTGACAGCAGCCATTATAATGGGTATGAGGTTCTATTTCATTGTGGTTTTGATTTACATTTCTCTGATGATTAGTGATGTAAAGTGCCTTTTCGTGAACTTGTTGGTTATTTGTATGCCTTTTTTGGGGAAAAAATATATTCAGGTTCTTTGACCATTTTTTGAAATTATTACTTTTGCTATTGAGTTATATCAGTTCCTTATGTATTTTGGATATTAACCCTTTATCAAATACATGGGCTGCAAATATTTTCTCCCATTCCATAGGTTGCCTTTTCATTTTGTTGATGGTTTCCTTGGCTGTGCAGAAGCTTTTTAGTTGATGTAGTCCCACTTGTTTACTTTCGTTTTTGTTGCCTGTGCTTATTTTTCGGGAACTGAACCTGGGTCTCCCTGGACCGCAGGCCCATGCTCTAACCGCTGAGCCAAACCGGCCAGGGCTATGGCTTCAGGTCTTATGTTCCAGTTTTTAATTCATTTTGAGTTAATTTTTTGTGTGTGGTATAAGATAAGGGGTCCAGTTTTATTCTTTTGAGTGCAGATATTCAGTTTGTCCAACCATTTTTTGAGAGACTATCCTTTCCCAATTGTATATTCTTAACTCCTTTGTCAAAAATCAACTGACCATGTATGCATAGGTTTATTTCTAGGATCTCTATTTTGTTCCATTGATTTATATGTCCATGTTTATGCCAATAACACACTATTTTGATTCCTGTAGTTTTGTAATATAATTTGAAGTCAGGAAGTACAATGTTTCCAGCTTAAAGATTACTTTGACTCTTCAAGGTCTTTAGTTGTTACAATAAATTTTTTGATTGCTTTTTTTTTTCCTATTTCTATTTCTGTAAAAAATGTGATTTGAATTTTGGTAAGGATTGAATATATAGATTGTTTTGGGTAGTACAAACACTTTAACAATATTAATTTTTCCAATCCATGAACACAGAATATCTTTCCATTTACGTGTATCTTCCTCAATATCTTTCATCAGATTTTTATAGTTTTCAGTGTACAGATCTTTAACCTCCTTGGTTAATTTTTTTCCTAAATATTATATTCCTTTTTATGCAATTGAAACTGGGATTGTTTTTTTCATTTCTCTTTCTGATGGTTTGTTGTTAGTGCACAGAAAGGCACTGATTTTTGTATGTTGATTTTATATCCTGCAACTTTACTAAATTTATTTATTAATTCTAACAGGATTTTTTGGTGAAGTCTTTAGGATCATATATAATATGTCATCTGCAAAGAGAGACAATTTTACTTTTTCCTTTCTGATTTGGATGCCTTTTATTTCTTATTCTTGCCTAATTACTCTGGCTTGGACTTCTAGTACTATGTTGAATAAAAGTGGTAGATATCATTTCCTTGTTCCTGATCTTAGAGGAAAAAAACTTTCAACCTTTCATTGCTGAGTAAGATGATAACTGTGGGTTGTCTTATATGGCATTTATTATGTTGAGGTACATTCCATCTATTTCTAATTTGTTGAGAGTTTCTATAATAAAAGGATGTTGAATTTTGTCAAATGCTTTCTCTGCATCTATTGGATGATCATATGATTTTTACCCATTGTTTTGTTAATGTGATGTATCATGATGATTGAATAAATTCCACTTGATCATGGTGCATTATCCTTTTAATGTACTGTTAAATTTGGTTTGCTAATATTTATTTGAGGATTTTTGCATCTATGTTCATCAAGGATTTGGGCCTATAACTATTTTTAGTGTCCTTGTCTGCCTTTGGTATCAGCGTAAGACTGGCCTCATAAAATGAGTTTGTAAGTGTTCCCTCTTCTCTTTTTTTGGAAGAGTTTGAGAAGGATTAGTATTAATTCTTTAAATGTTTGGTAGAATTCACTAGTGAAGCCATCTTTTTCTGGACTTTGTTTTTTTTTTTTTACAGATTTAATCTCCTTACTCATTATTGGCCTGTTGAAATTTTCTATATCATCATGATTCAGTCTTGGTAAGTTGTATGTTTCTAAGAATTTATCCACTTCTTATAGGTTATCTAATTTGTTGGCATATAATTAATTATTCACAGTAGTCTTTTATGATCCTGAGTATTTCTCTGTTTTCAGTTGCAATGTCTCTGCTTTCATTTCTTTGATTCTTCTTTTCCTTTTTCTTTGTTAGTCTACCCGCTCTCAGTTTCATTGATCTTTTGTATTGCCTTTCTAGTCTCTATTTCTTTTATTTCCACTCTGATCTTTATTTCCTTCCTTTTACTAACTTTGGTCTTAGTTTTTTCTTCTTTTTCCAGTTCCTTGAGGTTTAAATTTAGGTTGTTACTGAGATCTTTTGTGTTTCTTAATGTAGGTGTTTATCATTATTAACTTCTCTATTAGAACTGCTTTTGCTGCATCTTATTAGTTTTGCTATGCTGTGTTTCATTTTCATTTGTCTCTAGATATTTTTTGGTTTTGCCTTTGATTTCTTCTTTTACACACTGATTGTGCAGGAACATGTTGTTTACTCTTTACATACTTTTAAATTTTCCAATTTCCTCTTGTTATTGATTTCTAGTTTCATACAATTGTGGTCAGAAAAGATGTTTGATATGATTTCAAGCAGTTTAAATTTATTAAGATTTGTTTTGTGGTTTAACATATGATCTATCTTGGAGAATGTTCCATGTGTGCCTCAGAAGAATACGTAATCTGCTGCTTTTGGATGAAATTTTCTGTTAGGTCCATCTGGTCTAACGTGTAGTTAAAGTCCAATGTTTACCAATTGATTTTCTGTCTGGATGATCTGTCCATGGATGAAAGTGTGGTGTTGAAGTCCTCTATTATTATTGTTTTTTTGTGTGTATTCTCCCTTCAGATGTGTTCATATTTGTTTTATATATTTATGTGCTCCAATGTTGGGTGTATAAATATTTACAATTGTTATATCCTCTTTGTGAATTAACCTCTTTATCATTATATAAGGACCTTCTTTGTCTTTTATTATAGTTTTCGGCTTAAACTCTATTTTTTTCTGATGGAACTAGAGCTACCTCTGCTTTCTTTTGGTTTCCACTTGCATGGAATATCTTTCTCCATCCCTTTGCATTCAATGTGTGTGTGTCCTGACAGCTGAAGTGAGTGCATTTCCTGTGGCTTCATTCACTCTACATTTCTATGCAAGTCAAACTTCCTCCTAACAACAGCAGCCAGAAGGTAAATTAGGCCTGCCAGATTTGGGAAAGAAAAATACAAGATGCCCAGTTAAATTTGAATTTCAGATAAACAATGAATTTTTTAGTATACAAATGTTCCAGCTATTGTATGGGATGTACTTATGAAAAAAATAATTAAAAATCATCTAATATTCTAATTTAATTGGGCTCTCTATGTTTTATCTGAAAACCCTCAGTTAGGCTGATAAGCATCAAACCTAGTCCAATTTCTCTGTGTAGCAAATTTTTATCTGGTACAGATCTACTGAGGAGAATTCTTTTCCTAGTCTACCCACTGGTTCTCTGCAAATGTGGCAATACTCCGGAAGCCCTGCTTTTCCTCTTTCCTCCCCTCTTTACAATGTTGGAAGGGACTCTATATCCTAGGATATTATCTGCAATAGCCCTTCCTTCTTTTACTTCCTTTTTACCAGCTTGAGAAACTTCCTGCTCTCTGAGAAATCAAACTTCCAAAAGGATGGAGTACAAATAATAACTATTTATTGAATGTTTACTATGTTCCAGGCACTGTGCTTAGTGTTTTGCATGAATTAATTCTTCTAATTTAATCTTCATGCTACTGTTTAAGGATAGTACTAAATGAACCTCATTTTGCAGATGATGAAAACAAGGCTTCAGAAAGTTAATGACTTGACCAAATAATAAGATGAGAGCATTGGGTTCAATGTCATGTTCATTTGTCCCTGATTACAAGCTTTAACTTCTACAAATTTTCCACATCTCTGGGCCAAAGGAAGCTGTGCACTAGATAAAATGTGTCTTCCTACTTTTGTTCTGCCTTTCTGTGAGGTTACACATGGACAGCCCACCCTTTTTCCTCTTGTGATCCAGATCCAAAATCTGTTTTATAGGTAAAGTTTGTACCAGATTCTAGAAATACATTTTCTTGTCATTTTAATTTTCTTATGAGTTTTCATCTACTATATTTTTCATGGGTATTTTAGTAGAAATTTGGGACAGGTTGGAACAAGACTGGTAGCCAATTTCCATTTTAATCTGTAGGACAAATTTTATTTCTGACTCTTCCACTTCTCAGATTACAAATTTTACTTTTTGAAAAGTCATTTTTAAGCCTAGGGGATAGAACTATACCCAGTGTCCCTACACAGTCACTCTTTCCAGTTCTTTATCAAATCCACTTTTATGTTGTTTTCCTTCTTACTTCAAATTTAGTCTGACATCAATATTTTCTTTACTTCCTTGATCTTTAGGGAGGTGATATTGTTACAAAATGTTACAAATAAGTATAATGCTCTGCTTTTTTTTTTTTTAAGAAAAAGGACATTTTCATAAGAATTGAGAAATGTGGAGTCCCTCACACTCCCAAGTCCAAGGCCAGCTCTGTACCCTTTGCAGGAGAGCATCACTAATTTCCTCGCTCTGACCAGGTGGTAGGTGCTATAGTTCTATGGCAATATCACATTAGTTCCTCTCTCCGTTTGTCTTTCATTCCATCCCACTTCATGTTCAACATTATCTTCCAACTCAATACTTTCCAGATATCCTCTATTCCTTCATTTCCTATTATATATATATTTTTTCTAAATTTCTATTTCTTTTAAATAGACTTAACTTTCAGTGGTCATTTTTCATCCTTGATCCCTACTCTGTCAAGTTGCACTGATACCTATAAAATTTTATTTCACAATTGTGTGCTTTCTTCCTTCTCTTTATTGCTCTTTGCCCTGAATGTGTTGGCATGGGCACTGGGTGGCTATAGCCTTAGTTCTGAGCATATTTTCATCAGAGTTCCTGTGATACTTCACACCATGTTGCTTCTTTCCCCCCACCCCCGACCTATTGTCCTCTGTGACATCTGCTTTTGCAATTTTATCTGGGATTTTCTTCCCTCTCCCTAAAAATCAATGCTCAGGCCAGGGACTCATTGCCAAACACATTCTTTCCAATCTTTGTGAAGTTCCTCCAGGCCTGTAGGAATCCTCCTTCAACTGATTAAAGTGGTGAGTTTTTTTTTTCCTGAAACTTGGAAAACTAACTGCTGTATGATTTCCTTGGCTCTCTCAGGTTGAGGTCATATGTAAAGATCTCATATTACTTGTGACCTTGATCTCACCCTACAATCATCTCCTATATGCCTTTTAGTTAGGGGGCCATTTATACACCCTTTTGTTTTAGGATGGAAAGGGAAATAGCTGCCTTATATAGCTGAACATAAAGAGAGAACAAGTAAAAATAAACCAACCTAGGAAAAATTTCATTAATAACACTGCACTGTACATCTAAAACTAGTTAAGAGGATAGATCTCGGGTCAAATGTTCTTACCACAATAAAAATAAATAATTATTATCAGCTTTATAAAAGGGAATTCAAGCAACAGAATGTGATGGTTAAGAGCATCAGCACTTATGTTACAGAGGATTGAATCTGAGTTCATGTTTGGCTTTTTACTAGCTAGGTGACCTTAGACAAATTACTTTACCTTTCTGAGCCTCAACTACATCTACGTTTAAATAGATACAGTGATAGTAACAATATAACAGAGATGTCAAGAGAAATATTCTAAATAGTACATGTAAAGTGCTTTGCATATGACAGAGATAATATCTGAAATGTGGTAAGTGTTCAATAAATGTTACATGCAATTTAGAGAATTATATTATAAATGCAGTGTCTACCTCTACAGTCATCAACAAAGGCAACTTTTCTATTTTGTGACCATTTTCCATCCTACCTATATACTGACATATTTATATAGATATAATTCAATCTAAATAAAATTGTATTATTTTTTCATATTTCCACAAAGATTTCATAATATTTTAAAATGCATGCATCACAAGTTCATTGAGAAGATATGCCAAATGTACTTAAACATTCCCCTATCTGTTGAATATTTACAAGAAGCTTAACACTTTTTTGTATTTAATCCCCTTGATGATGATAGCTTTTTTTTCCTTTGGGTGGGTTTTTGGGAAGCATTTGCAGGTGTAAATTTCCATGGTCATTGCTGTGTGTTAAAAGGTATTACCAAATTAGCTTTTTGAAAGTGTTACACACTATTATTTTCTCATCAACAATGTAAGAGTCACCATCTCAATCCTCGTCAGTGCCAATTAATCATTATAGTAATATTTGGGTAATTAGAGAAAGTGGTGTGGTATAAATTTAAATACTGTTTTTTAATACCTAGTTTCTCTCCTGGCCAGAGAACTGGGAAGGACTCTGATATCAATCAACCCAGTGCCAGGACAAAATTTTTTGTTGTCGTTGTTTGTTTGTTTTTTATGGAATTTATTGGGAGCGACATTGGTTAATAAAATTATATAGGTTTCAGGTGTACAATTCCAGAATATATCATCTGTATATTGTACTGTGTGTTCACTACCCCAAGTCAAGTCTCCGTCCATCACCATTTATCCCCTCAGGACAAAATTTTTTTTTTTTTGAGAGTTAAATTTTTTCTTTATTGCTTTTTTTTTTTGAGAGAGAGAGTAAGGGAAAAGGAGAGACAGAAACATCGATGAGAGAGAACATCGATTGGCCGCCTCCTGCATGCTCCCCACTAGGGATTTGGCCCACAACCTGGGCATGTGCCCCCACTGGGAATCAAACTGGCGACCTCTTGGTGCATGGGTCGACGCTCAACCACTGAGCCACACCCGGGCAGGACAACATTTTTAAAGGTCCCTGTATGTGCGAGGCAGGCACGCACAGAGAGCCAGCACAGTGTGAGTAGCGTCAATCATCCTGGAGGCCTGCGATAGGCTGAATGTTGCTCCCCCTCCATCCCCCTCCCTCAATTCCTATGAAACCTGATCCCCGGTGTGACAGTATTTGGAGGTGGGGCCTGTGAAGGTGATTAGGACATGAGGATAGACCCCTTATGAATGGTATTAGTGCCCTTATAAAAGAGACCCTAAAGAGGTCCCTTGGCCCTTTCTGCCATGCCAGGAAAGACAGCCATCTATGAGCCAGAATGCGGGCTCTCACCAGACGCAGATCTGCCGGTGCTCTTACCTTGGACTTCCCAGCTTCCAGAGCGGTGAGGACTACATTCCTGTCGTTTGTAAGCCACGCAGTCTACGGTGGTTTGTGACAGCCACCCAAGTGGACTAAGGTGCATCAAAAATAATTTCTACCCGTTGACTAGGAATTATGTTTATAGAGAGCGAGTCTAATTTCTATAATATCAAAAATTTCAAAACCTCCCGTGTCCAGGAGAAAGAGCATTATTAAACGCTGTGGTGCCGGCATACAGTAGACAGCCAGGAAGTCATACATCCTGCTTAGAGAGAATACTTTAACGACAGGGTAAATAGGGAAGGGGAAAGAATAACATCACATTCTAGGTGCAATATGATCTCAATTATGAGGAAAAAATGCAAAGAAAGAGTGGGGAAAGCAATATGCCAAAATAGTAATACTAGATTGCCGCTGAGTGGTAAGTTTATGTCTGTCCTGTCTTTTAACGTTTGCTAAATTACTCCAAATGCTGGTCTATTACGGCAACAATCTGGAGAAGTAAAAAAGAAAAGACCTTATGGTATCAAAATATCAATGTACTCATATGGAATGTGAGGCAAGTAGCTCCTAGACTCAGTCTCAACCTAGCACTTTTTTCTCCTTCACAAACTTGACTCCACTGTGTTAACCAGCTGGGTAATCCAGATCCCCCACTTGACCGATGTCCTTTTAGGGACATGGATGCTGTCCTCCTCATCTGCAGCTTCCACTGCTGACTCTATCCAGTGTGTGATATAGTCCCTTACAAAGTTAGTGATTGCTCTTCATTCAGTCAGTCATCTAAGAAACATTTATTTAGTGCTTAGTGTCCGAGGCACTACAACAAGGCAGGATTTTCCTCCTCAAGTTGCTTAAGTAAATCCTAAAGGACTTGCTAATAAGTTATAGTTCCAGGAAAGAGGTAGTGACAAAGAGGGATGCCCTGGCTCAGCCACGCCAGTCAGATTACTGGAATGTCTGCTTCCACCCCCTACCCCCTAATGCTTTCTGGTGTTAGAAGGCTTCCCAAACTCCCCTTGACGAACCCATTTATGCCAGATTCATCCTTCCTGATGCTGAGGCCTTGGTACCGCTGCTGGGTCCTCCAGCATGCTCTAATGCTGTCTTCCTTTCCCAAAGTCTTAGTCTCCACTTTGAGGCTTAGCTCCTGCAATAAGCCAAGACAGCTTGGTCCCACCAGATGCTTTTCTTGTATTCTTGGGTCTCTCCTTGTTCTTTTCCTTTTTTCTCCCACAAGCCCAGGAACACCCAAGGCCACAGAAATAGGTGGAGGTGCACACCCCTGCCTCAGAGGTAGGAGCACCATCATGCTTAATTTTGTTGCCTCCACAGAAATAGAGAATCTATTCACAAGGTTTTGCTCCACCATCCAGGGTGAGATTCCCCTTCATTTCTTTCATCTTTCCTCTGCTGGGGAAGTTTTTCTCTGCCTATCTCTTTTGCCCTCAAAACTGGCCCATTGGAAGAGGTGCTTATCTCTAATTCCCTGTGTTCACATTTTATGAAAGCTCGTCACTAACAGGACAGTCATGGCCAAGATAGGTGGTGGAAATGAAGAAGCTCAAGGGTGACACAGGACCATGGCAGAATTGATCCATTGGAGAAAAGTCTCCATAGTAAATTCTTTCAATTAGCTTATTTGAGTCTCTTAGTTCTCTTTTATTTGATAGGCGAATCCCAACAAACCTTGCTCTTCCATAAATATAGACTTTCAGTTACACCAGCAGGAAAATGAGAATGTATCATCTCCCCCTCTTCTTTCTATGTCATAGGCTCCTAGGATTTCTGGATGGAAAAGAGCTTCAAGGTCATTCAGTAAAATGCCTCATTAGATCATTGAAATTCCTCTGCAACATCTCACCATGTAGTCCTCCAGTTTCTGCTTGTACCCCCAAGAATGGGGACTTCATCACCTTACTGGGCAGCCCATTCTATCTTTATACAGCTCTGGAAGTTAAAAAGTTTTAATTCCCAGTGAGTGAAAACTATTTCCCTCATGTTTTCTTCCCTTGGCTCTAATTCAAGCTCTTAACATGAGACTGAACAAATCTAATTCCTTGTCCACGTGGAAAGCCTTCCAATGCTCCCACCCTTCTGATTTATGCTATATTCCTTTCTATTTTGAACTCTCATTATAACATTGTAGAAAAAATAAAAAATGTACTTATCTGATTTTCCTAATAATGTCTGGGAGATAACAGAAATAAATCATAATAAAGTAAATTGATCGATTCATTCATTCTATTCATACAACAAACATTTACGAACTTCTCATTGTTCTTTCTGAACCTAGTGTAAAGATTTGGGAACAGAGATGAATGAGGTTCACTCCTTGTCCTCAGGAAGTATTCCAGTGTGAGATAGTTTGGTCTGAATTCCTGCTTTCTCTTGATATTTGAGTGACCTTGGACAAGTCATTAGGTTTCAATTTTGTCATATGTGAAATACAATATTAATAGTACCTACTTCATAGGGTTGTGGTGAGAATTACATGAGCTCATTGAAGGGTCAATAAATGCTGACTGTCGTTATTAGAAGGAGCACATGAAAAAGAAATGAGGTTCGTTTCAATACTGTGGGTAGATTAGCTAAAACCAGGACATGCTACAATAGCACAGGAGAGGAAACCTAACCAAGACCTTGTGGAGGTGTAGAAGAGCAGGTCTTCAGTGGTTTTTTTTTTAGCTAAATCTGGAGAGATGAGGGATTAAGTAGGTGGAGTTGGGGAAGGGTATTCCAGGCAGAGAGATCAGGCTGGCAAATGTATGAATCTGTGAGATCCCAAGAGGTGTTCGGAGAACTCCAAACAATCCAGAATGGCTGGGGCACATGTGTATTGTAGCAACAGATGAGACCAGGGAGTTCCCAGGGGTCATTAAACCTATCACCTTATAAGCCAGGCTAGGAGAATGAACTTTGTCCTATAGGTCATGGGGAGCCAATGAAGGATTTCATGTGAAAAGATCACATCTGTGTTTTAAGATATCTCTGGAAGAGGGTGAACTGGAGAGCGTTCAGCCTGGAGGAATGATGAAATCCCCAGTAGGTGGGTTGAGCTCATGTTTAAGGAGCCAGTAATGCAGAGGTGAACGAGCTGGCGTCAGCTATCTGATTTATCCAGAATTTTGTAAGCAGTGGAACATAGACAAAAGTTCTTTTAATATCAGCATATGTATAAGCTTTGGGTTTTACAGTTTGGTGTTATACTGATTTTGATTTACAGACAGCAACAAAGAGATTGCAGTGCCTAGAGCACTTAAAATTGTGTTAGAATAGATGAACAATAATAAGGGCTGGTATTAAGGCAAAAGCATTGAAGACAAAGGCCAGGGCAAAGTTCAAGGAAACAACAATCACAATGGAATTCTCTCTGCCACCCCAAAAAAGGCAGATCAAGGACTATAGCTTTTTCAGCCCTAAGTCTTTCCCTGAAAGTAACAGAGCATGACAATAGAGTTGCCTCTAACAAATTAACTTCTAATGTCAAAAGTATATTCTAAATGCAGCTTTATCATTTTCCTGAAAATGGTTGTCCAAGATACTCCCCAAATTTCTATTTATTCATCTGCTTATCAAATGTTACTAAGCTTTACTATGAACTGAGAAGTGCGTTAGATCTAGAGTACACTGAAGTAAATAAGAAAGATGGATTGCCTGATCTTAAGAAGTTTACAGTCCAGCAACATGGATAGAATTAAATTAAAAAACAAACACACACACACAAAATTTGTCACTGAAGCACATTTATAATATAAACTTTCTTTCACAGCCAATTCATAAAAAAAAAAATAATAATTGTAACATGATATCTAAACATCAACTCCCATACACTTTCCCACCCATTCTATCTGGCCTGCTCCTTTAGAATTGCCTTTGATATGATGATTATCAATCACCTTGTTACAAATCCAATGGACAACTGTCAGCCAGCACATTACTTGAAATGTCAGCAACATTCAACACACCTTCTTGTTGAAACCTTCTCTTTCTTAAGCTTCTGTAACATCCCAATCTCCTCTTTTACCCCTTTGATTCTGCTTCTCAGTCTCCTTTGCTGACTCCTCTGCATGTTGGGGTTCTTTGGGTCTCTTCTCATCATACCCTTTCTTTCCCTAGGTGAGCTTATCCACTCACATGGCTTCATATGTTCTCTATATACTTCAAGATTCCTAGACTTAAATTTCTAGCTCTAATCTTTTGTGAACTAAAGATTCATATAACCAAACTGATTATCTAATATCTCCACTCAGATGCCTCATGAGCATCTCAACCATGACATGTCCAAAACTTAATTACTGGACCTTCGTATCCCAAATATGTTATTTTTGTGGTGTTATCACTCTCATTAAATGGCATAATAAACTACCCAATTGTTCAAGAAATTTAGATGTCACCCCTAATATCTCATTTTCCACTAACTCCAAAACATCTCTCCACCGCTCTTCAATTCTCCTTGCCCCATCCTAGTCTGGGCCACCATTAGCTCTCACCCAAACTACTGCAATATCTTCCTAACTTCTCTCTCCAGAGTTGCTACTACTGTTCCCTTCCCCCAAATTTCTACATAGTAACCAAATATTTAAAATACACACACATACACACATGCACACACACCTCTAATCATGCCAGTTCCTGTTAAAAACTCATTAATGATTGACCTTGCACTGAGGATCTAGTCCAAATTCAACATGAACTTCAAGGCCCAGCATGATGTGAGACATGCCTAACCAGCTCTGATCTCTTTTTGTGACACCTATCTCCATGTTCTAATCATAGAAATCTTTCAGTTCCTCACACATTCTATGATCTCGCATCCTGGGGGTTCTTGCTATGCTCTTTCTGCTCCTTGGACTATATCAGGTTTATTATAAGGCATTGGCGCCATATGATTACTAGGCAGAGGATCCCAAAACTTGCCATCTGCAAGCTGGTGACCTGGGAAAACCAGGGATATAGTTCAAAGGCCTGGAGAGCCAATTTTGCAGATTCCACTGAGTCTGAAGGCCTGAGAAGCAGAAGCACAGAAAGCAAGACATCTAGGACCAGCTCAAGAAGTCAGGCAGAGAGAGAACTCAACCTTCCTCCACCTATTTTGTTCTAGTCAGGCCCTCAGCAGACTGGGTGATGCCCACCCACACTGGAGAGGGCCATCTGCTTTACTCGGGTTACCAGTTCAAATGCTCATCTCTCCCAGAAACCCTCTCACAGACACACCCAGACATAATATTCAACCGGCTACTTGGGCATCCCCTGGCCCAGTCAAGTTAACAAATAAACTTAACCATCATACCAAGACTAGAAACAGAATTCAGGATTTTGTCTACTTTTTAGATACATTTCCATCTACTCTCCATCTCGTTCACCCAATATGTATGTAATTAACAGTCACTGTATAGAGCATGGTGCCAGACGTTGTACCAGACACGAGAGATTCAAAGATACATAAATCAAGACCCTGGGGAGTTTAGTTTAGAGAAGGAATCATGTAAGTCAGTAGTTTAGAATTCAATATTTTAAGGATGAGATAAAAATATAGGCACCACTCTGAGACTGGTATAGTCAAGGACTGTTTCTAAAGGAAATAAGAACTAGGATGAGTCTTAAAAAAACAAAAAAAGAAGAAATGCTAAGTGGGAAAACTGGGAAGAAAGATTGAGAAGGACATTCTAGATCAGTGTGTGTGTGTGAGAGAGAGAGAGAGAAAGAGAGAGAGAAGGGGGCAGGATAGACACAGCAATATGAGCAGGAAGATGTAGGCAGGAACAACAAACAATTCATTGTTCCTGGATCATGAGGGGTAAGGTGGGAATGCTAAGAGCTGGAGCTAGAGGAGTGAGCTGAGGCCAGGTCATGGCAAATCTTGGGTGGCTTGGGCTTTCTCCTCTAGATAACTGGAGACAATGAAGTTTCTTTAAACAAGAAGGGGAGAGTGATGTGCTCAGATTTATGTTTTAGAAGTGTCACTCTGGTGGCTGCCTGGTATTTGGAATGGATGTAGTCAGTTGAGAGGTAAAATGGGGACCTCCCTGTCGTGTGCCTCTGTCCATATATTTAATCTGAGATTCGAGTAGGGGCTTTAGAGATCATCTATCCAACCCTGATGCAAATTAGAATCCCCCTGCCAAGTCCTAGCCAAGTGGTTCCTGTACACACACACACAAACTCGCCCATTATTGCACTGCATGCAGACAGCTCTCCAGGCACGCAGACATTGGCAATCGGCCGGGGGTTTTATTTCCCCAGGTACCTAGTGTAACACAGCCATTGCCTGACAGATCTAATCACAGCCAGGGTCTCTTTCACAGTTACCCCAGAGTAAAGGCTCAGTGTGTTCCCAAGGAAATGACTGAAACATACAAATCAATTGCCCTTTTCTTCTCTTCTTTTTTGACCCCATTTTGAATGCAGGTATGAGGTTTGATAACGGTGTCAGGAGAGGAGGTGGATTTTGTATGTCCAGGGACTCATCGAAAGAAAAAAGGCCGCACAAAGATAGAAGTACTCAGCCTTGCACCAGCCTCGAAGATTGCCACAGCTGCTCCTGAGAATAGCCAGGAACCCGATCACACTCTCAAATGTCAGCATCAGAGTGGGAAAAACATCCAGCACCTTCTCCTCACTGCCTTTGGCTGGGGCTTCATCATCACTCCCCTGCTTCTTGCTGTTCCCTGCCCATGCTCCTAATGGCCAGCCTCTGGGCCCTGTGCACACCTTCCCCTACCTGAGACATCTTATACCAGTTCCATACATTTAACTCCACTGTATCCTTCCAGCCCAGCCCAAATGTCTTCTTATCTGTGATGTTTTATTTGGATGATCTCTTCTAAGATTTTCATATCACTCCAAACGTATCTTTAATAAGATATCCATTTATGTTTGTCTTGCATTATGATTGTTTATGCCCACCCCTCTCCTCTTCTGTGCTGAGAGCTGCTTGAAGGCAGGGTCAGCCTTTATGCACCCTGTAGGATGGCCTCGGGCTTGGCGTGTGGAAGGAACTGGATCAAAGTCTGTTAATTAAACAGGTGAAGTGGAATTGGAGCTCACAGATAGAAGTGACCTAATTTGGGGCCTGTAGGGATAAAATTTAATCATGAAAAGAACTTGAAGAAGACCTACTTGTTCCAGAAAGAGGCTAGTTAGAGACTATATTGGGGGCTTCCTGCTTTCTTGCCAGGAAGCAAAATGTTACTCCAAGAGGGGTGGTCCCCAAGGCCAGGCATCCCTGCATGCTGGGTCAGACAGCATCGTGTGGAGGCCAGGACAAGCATGTGTTTTGGAGGTAGACACACCTGTTTGGAATCTTGAGTTGTACGTTAATAGCCATGTGGCCATAGGAAATTTACCTCACTCCATCCAAAAAACAGGAAGAGTTGATCCTACCCGGGGGGAATGTCACAGCTGTGGATGTGCAAAGAGCCTTGCACAGTGACCACTACAAATGTTGATTTCCTTCTATTTCATTTTTCTTCCTCTTCCTCTACCATGCTTAGAATCAAATCCCTATTTCACACACAGGTGCTTGTTAAAGAAAACGTGCTATACTTCCATTCTCTGAACACCCAATTACCGGGAAATGGGCCCACATTGCCAGGTTTGAATCTGGTGAACCCACCTACTGGCCTGAGCTGAATGGAGTGGGAATTCTTTGCCATTTCAGTCCCTCTCAAATAGGAATGTGGAACTGGAGCTTTCCGTTTTGAGGGACTGAAACACTGAGTCATTGGATGATGAGGAGCTTAGATGTCAAGTTCTATAGAGCCCGGTCAGAAAGAGTCTAGCTGGTTGACCAAAACCACTTATGATCTGAAGTGGTAAAGCTTCTTCATCCCTTTGACATATTCTCTGCTCAGGGTCTGAGTTCCAGTTCTCACTAATTACTGCCTGGACAATGGACTGTATCAGTTGAATCCATGTCTCAATTTTTTACTCTACCTCTTTCCATCAGCTTTCGGCAGCAAGAGTGAGAGGTCCTTCTAGAATGAAATCTTGTGAGGCCACTCTCTGCTCCACACTCCTTCAATGAGTCCCAATTTCCTACAGCATTCTTTTCAGACTCTTCCAGAGAAATATCCATGAGGATAGAAGAGGTACATAAGGCTGTGTGGTATGGGATCAGAGATAGAAGGCACAGGAGGGACCTCTTGTGCTACAGGTTGTACTCACTGCCAGTGATCTACTTGTCAATCTCTTTCACATTCTGAGGGTGTGAGATTCTCCAATCAAACAAAACCAATCGGATAGAACATAGAGTAGGATAGGACCAGACAGAACAGAATAGAATAGATAGAAATTTAGAGATAGATATTTATTACAAGGGATTAGCTAATGCAATTATGGAGGCTGGCAAATCCCACCATATGCCCTCTGCAGCTGGAGGCTCAGGAAAGGCAGTAATGTAGTTCCAGTCCAATCACCAAGGCCTGAGAATCAGGGAAGCCCTTGGTGTACGGGAAAACCTTGTTTTAATTGCCTTTGTGTTACTGCACTTCACAGCTAGTGCATTTTCATCAACTCTGAGGCACGGCCCTCCACCAGCAAAAAGATTATGACTTGCTGAAGGCTAAGATGATGGTTAGCATTTTTTCAGCAATATAGTTTATTTTTTGTTTTTTTGGTTAATCCTCACCCAAGGATACTTTTCCAATACTTTTTAAATAGAGAGAGAGAGAAACATCCATGTGAGAGAGACACATCCTTGGCTGCCTCCCGCACGACCCCGACCAGGGCCAGGGATGGAACCTGAGACCCTGTGGTTGGTGGGCTGACACTCTAACCACTGAGCCAAACCAGCCACGGTGCAATATAGTATTTTTAACCAAGGTATGTACATTGTTATTTTAGACATAATGCTTTGCACACTTAATAGACTACAGTATAGTATAAACGTAACTTTTGCGTGTACTGGGAAACAAAAAAGTGTGTGTGATTCAGTTTATTGTGATCATTGCTTTATGGCAGTGGTCTGGGACAGAACCCATTATATCCCCAAGGTGTGCCTGTAATTCCCAGTCCAAGTGCTGAAGAAGACCTATGTCCCAGCTCAAACAGTCTGGCAGAGAGCCAATTCTTCCTTCCTCCACCTTTTTTTCTGTTCATTCAGACCCTCCATGACTTGGATGAGGCCCACTCACAGGGAAAAGCACTTTGCTTTCCTCTACTGATGCCAATGCCAATCTCATCTAGAAACACCCTCACAAACACATCCAGAACGTTAGTCAAACATCTGGGCACCCTCTGGCCCAGTCAAGTTGACATAAAATTGACAGTCACATAAGGAAATAGTGTTATATTTTCTTTTGCTTTCCCTTTTCATTCTTTTTTTTTTGGGGGGGGGGATGTGGCATGCCTGGGGATGTAGGGCAAAATATACAATGACGCATTTATTGGAGTCCTTTGATGGCCCTGGTTTATCACGGTCCTGGTATATTAATAAATGGGGCCAACTTTCATTTTCAATGACTAGGAACCACTTTCATTACTGATTTGGATGATGAAGTATATGGTCACTCCAGAGAAACATGACTGATAGGGCTCTTCGTGTTCCTATTACTGCCGGAACTTTGGTGACATGTAAATGGACTAAGGGTCTCAAAAACAGAATTCCCATAATGAATCCTCATCATTCAAATGTCAAACGTCACTTTGTTACAATAAAATATCCAACTCTGTCTTTTATTCGTTCATAGAATTGTTCATGGGAATTCCTCCCGAGAACCAACATTTGCGGGCCCCTTTTTCCTCCTTGAGAACAATGAAACCCTTCACTTTCCCTGGGTTCCCTCTCTTTGTGATGCTTCTCCCCTCTTCTGTGACAAAAAGAGCGGCTTAGCCATTCATTAGAAAAATCACAACTCCATTATTTCTCAGGTTAAAGAAATATGCATTCTGCAGAGTAGAGTATGTTTTCAAAATCACGTCTTTCTTCCTTTCAGGTTTCTCTTAAGAGATGAATATTTAGACCATTCTATTTGTTAAATAAAATTGATCAGTTTTCCATCCTATTGAACATACTGAGAAAAATTCAAGAGTTTTTTGGACAGGGTGGGGGGGGTGATGCATTCTCAGAGAATAATACAAAGGCGACTAAAATATTCAGAGGTGTCTTCAGGTGAGCCATTTTCACATCTGAGCACACAAACCATATGTGTATATGTGTGTATATTATTTTCCACACATGCAAGCTTATTTTTAAATTTATATATTATTGTTTAAATGTGTATAGTATGTCACTACTTTGAAGCTAACCATTTTTTTTTAAGTTTTTTTTTTTTAATCCTCACCCGAGGATATTTTTCCATTTTTTGTTCAGATAGAGTGGGAGGGAGATAGAGGAAGAGAGAGAGAGAGAAACATTGATGTAAAAGGGATACATCGAGTGGCTGCCTCCCACACGACCCAACCAGGGCCGGGGACAAACTGCAACTCAGGTATGTGCCCTTAGCGGGAACCGAACCTGGGTCTCTCTAGACTGCAGGCCGACGCTCTAACTGCTGAGCCAAACTGGCCAGGGTGAAGATAACCATTTTAATCCAAATAGTTTCCATCTAAAAATAGTATGAGAAAGATAAATTAAGTGATCACAAAACTGGCATCAGTGTTTTATATAGTTTAACATCACAGAATCAAATTAACCTCAGTTTTTCAAGCAGTTGTTCAAGAATAGATTTCTGAGCACATTAAAAAGGAGCATATGACAGTATCACTTAATAGTGACACCTTTTTCGGCACAGCTGCCTCCTTTTGACCTTAACTAGATTTGGTCATATCATCCCCCTCCCCCCCCCCCCCCACACACACACACATTACTCGAATTTCACCTTTCAGGATGATTTTTGATATTGAACTCAAAAGATATGTTATGCATATTTTCTTTGCTTGATTTTTTTCATCATATTGGTTCCATCTAAACTGTTTGTGTTGGAAGAGTTTAGATAATTGTCCTATAAAATATGCAGGATTAAAAAATCAATGCCAAAACCATGTATTTATGATTCTAAGTCTTCTTACACAAGAGACACCAAAGTTGAAACAAAAGCCCGCACAACAAGGCACACGTCTTAAGAAGCATTGAGGCACAGGCTTTCGAAGCTAGCTTCTAAAGTAAGGTATTTATTTGTTCACTAATTGCGGTTGGTTAGTGCTACCACTTTCCTCCCATGGATTATACGGTGAGGCCAGGCCATGGGGTCAGTGATTTCAGGTTATGTCTAGATTTTGCTCATTTTGCAGAGTGTTACCACTTTCAAGTTAATGCTTAAACCTTCCTGTTGTTAACCACTGCTAAATATTCTTAAATTCGAGATCATTACATTTTAAAATAAAAAAATAATAAGCCCCAAATCATGCACACCCACACCCACACCCACACTGAAGAATTTTTTTACACTTGTGCATTATCAATGGATTCACTGGTAGAAAACAGAAGTAAGCATAGTTTGTTTTGTAAACCCTCTGTAATAAACAGAACATCTAAAAATTGTAGGATCAAGTAGTTGCTTGTTGTTGCTTTTGTGTGATGTGTCCTCAAAATAATTTTGACTTTTTTTTCCCTGTAAACTGATACTTTCGAAATGATGGCTTATTGTCCTCCCTGGCCTTTCGTCAGATAGCCCTGGTGCTCTGGGTACCTAGTTTGAGAAGTAAGGGCTCTGTGTGGTATACAAAGTCCCTGCTCCCCCTGCACACCCCATTGTTCATTCTCTGCACCCACCTCACTTCCTGGCTCCCCTGTCTGAGATTTCTGTCCTTGCATTAGAGGCCATGGTGGGTGTGGGCTGAGAGCATGTCTGCAGAGACACAATGCCTGGGAAAAATCCCAGATATGCTGCTCTCATGGCCTTGGACAAACTACTGCACATCTCTGAGCCTTGGTTTCCTTAGCTATAAAGTGAAGATAAAAGTTATACACCTCATGGGTTAGCGTGAGGATTAAATGGGTTAGTACATATTGGGTGTTTTAGAACACTGCCTGGCACTTAGAAAGATGATATGAAGGTCAGTTACTAATTCCCCTAGTGATCTAAATGAGACTTCTCCAAACCATTGTTCTTGGCTGTATCCTGGGACTCTCTCAGTGACTCTCCTGGGACTCCTGTGCAACTCTGGCCCCCAGAGAAAGCCCTCCCACACCCCTGACTCCCAGGCCAACTACAGAATCAAACTGAATCCATTCACCCCTGCCTTTCCAGTGTGTAGCCCAGACACAGGCCGGTTCCACAAATTCATTAAATGGCAGTAGAGTTAACGCCTCTTGAAAACAGCAAAAGAGCCACAGAGGAAAAATGGGCTTCCTTTTGAATAACACTGGATTTTCAAGGTTACTTTTTTTTTTTTTAGTACAAAATGGAGCAAACAGGTCCTTTGGAAGATTTATTCTGTCCTTGAGTTACCGGCCTTGGTCACACTAAAGTCACCCACAGTCATCCAGTGTCTCTTGGAGGATGGCTCACACGTGGTTGTTCTATGATCCCAGTCATCCTTCCTGGGGGGAAGCTGGCACACTTCACTTACCCTGCCTTCCTCAGGGCAGTGCCGGTTCCCTGAGGTCTAATGGCCCCTACTAATGTAAGGGTCACTGGCTTTTGATGCCTTTGGGTTTAAGAGGGGCTGCCAGTATTTTGGACATCCGAGGAGGAAGGAAGGGGCCTCTGAGAGCCAATTAAATTAGATCTTGGCCCACCCGTGCTGTGGAGTAAGGCATTGCCTAAGAAGCTTGACTCAGAAAGGGGTGGGATTAGAGGCACTCCCTGAGCAAGACCGGCCTCTGCGCTAACTAAACATATAGCACAGCCCGGCCGGTGTGGCTCAGTGGATTGAACATCGTCCCATGGACTGAGAGGTCCCAGTTCAGTTCCCGGTCAGGGCACATGCCCGGATCACGGGCTCAATCCCCAGAGGGGGTTGTGCAGGAGGGAGCTGATTGATGTTCTCTCTCACATTGATGTTTCTCACTCTCTCTCTCTCTCAAAAGTCAATTAAAAACATATTTAAAGGAAATAAAACAAAACAACAAACATGTAGCACAGTAGCAAGCACCCCGCCCCTTAAGGTGCTTCTCCTCTCCAGCCCTAGAACTCCCAGGAGCAGGCATTTCGGAGAGGTCAGCCTTGGCTGGAGGGCCCAGGAAGAGGAGGCCTAGAGCTCCTCCTGAGAGGAGACGGCCCACATGCTGGGCTATCCAGGCTCTGGAGGGCTGTTCTCATGAAGGAGACTTGAAGAGCGATTTCATGCCCGATAGTTCCTCTTTCCATTTCTTAGAAATCCAGGGGTCTCAGCTATTGTACTCGAGACCAACTAATTTCTTGGAAAGCAAGCCAATAATCTGTCAAGGAACTGGAACAAGACCTAAGCTTCGCTGGCCCTGGTGTGTGCATCTTTAACCAGGGACTTGGTGTCTAAATTTTCCCTTTTAATCTTAGGGAACGAGGAGGACGGGAAATGTTGGTCTGATCAATAGTGCAGTTTCCTTTTGTTCATTAGGCTCACCTTCCAGCGTGGCTGCCGCACTGCATCCCCTTTCTTCCCTATAACCTGCCCTCATTCTGCGCCTTTGTGGGGGAGCAGGAGCGGGGGGGCTGCTGGGAGGGCCAGAGCACTCGGAGAGCGGGGCCAGGCTGGAGGCCTTCCGTTAGCCCAAGCCTGCCCTCGGAGGACGCCACAAAGAGATGCCCTGTTCTTCCTCCCAGCAAGTTCGCTGCCTTTTGAGACCGGGGAATATTGGGGAGCATTCCCTCGGCCCACCTTTTGGAAAGGGAGACTACACCTGGACTTCCTCCTTCTCGTTTCAAAGGAGATGGGAGAGAGGATGACTTTCCCAGGAACGACCTAGCAGCTTTTGCAAGTTTTATGAGATCATGTGAATGCTCTTGCTCTCAGTAGCATGCTGGTTTGAGCTACCATGCTCTTTGCTTTCAGCATCCTCTAGCTCAGGTGTCCTGGGGGCCAGATGTCAGATTGGAATAGCGGGGAAGTTTCCATAAAACAGCTGACTCCTGTCCCTGGGTAATACAACCTCTATCCCTGTACAGAAGACCTCTTGAAAGTTACACTGGATGTTTTAACAGGTCAGGCTTGATTGTCTACCTGCTCTAATACAGATGTTTCAGACCCAGTCAGTCTGTTCACAAAAGATCAGGGCCTACCTCAGAGCTAACACAGAATAAGAAATCAGAACATGTTGGTGAGCTGAACTGAATTGGGGCTTTCTGCTCTATTGGAATTTTGGGAATTTGAATAGAAAGGCAAACAGGAATGACTTAAGAGTCTTTGCAAAGTTCCAAGAGGCATCTGTACGCTATCGCAGGCCTAGGATGGAAAATGCACTGTGTGAACTTTTGTACTTTTAATCTGCCTTGGACCTGGATTAAGAGTCAGGAGACCTCAGTTAATGTCCCAATTCTGCTGTGTACCTTTAAATAATGTACTTACTCTCTCTGAGCCACTCAGTGTTATCATGAAGCTCAGATGAGATAATGTGTGTGAAATCTTGTAAATAGTAAACCACTATAAAAGCAAGGTACCAGTACTGTTATTATTATTCAAGTAATGAATGTGCAATGGATGTATGAAGGGAAGTGATTTCCATTAGAAACCAGAGGTAGAAAAAACATCCACTCCCCATATATTCTGGTCAGCTTCAATCAAATTGCAATTTAAATCTACATGGGTAAATGACTAAGGGGCATAACACTGAAATCTCTTCGTATAATTTTAAAAAACAAGCATAAATATGACGTGTGCCATGTGGTACTATAATGAGCATAGGACTCAGAGTTGCAAGTTAACGTGAGTGCGGGAAACCCTGCCAGGTCTCAGGAGAACTGGAGAGCTTACGTCCAGCTTCTATTCTCCACTGCTCTCCTTGGGCCATCATGGTCTCTTATCTCCACCTCGTCCGCTTATCTGCTCCATTCTCCCTTCAGTGGACAGGCTTTCACTGCCAGATTTTTGGGTTTTGGTACCCATAACCTTTAGTTACATGTTGCCATTGCATTAAATCTGGTGTCATCGCTACACTGCCTGAGTGACATCTGCCTGGGAGAGAGGCTCTGCCTGATCTGCTGAGCCCAGGTCAGGTGGTTACCAGTCCAAACAACTGTGCTGTGGGTGAGAGGTCATGTGATAGCTAGGGCTGCATCCTTAGCCATGGGCAGGGTAGTATCTTTTTTTTTAAATCCTCACCTGAGGATGGGTTTTTATTGATTTTTTTTGAAAGAGAGAGAGAGAGAGAGAAATATCAATTGGAGAAAGAAGTATCGATCAATTGCCTTCTGTACATGCTTTGACCAGGGATCAAACTTGCAACCTATGTATGTGCCCTCACTGGGAATCAAACCCACAACCTTTTTGGTGTATGGAACAACACTCCAACCAAGTGAGCCACCCGGCCAGGGCAGGGAGGATAGTACCTTAAAGAAGACGGTAAGTGGGGCTGGAAGGAAACAGAGGACTCCTTTAGAACTCCACTAGTGAGGCCACTGGCCATTCCCTTCTTGCAAGCTCTGTTACCTAAATCAGTGTTTAGCATTTCATATTTTACTTTCACATTTTCTAATCAATCTGTAAGGTCCTTGAGACAGGAGCCATGGATCGTTCCATTTTGTAATCACTAGAGCATCCAGAACCATGCTAGATACACTGTAGGTACTCGATAGAGCCTTGCTGGTTGCTATAAAGTAATTGTCATCCTTCACATACAGATAGCACTTCACAGTGTACACATCACATTCTTATATATCAACTCGTTTGTCCCTGCTATAATCCTGAATTTTTCTTACCTTCACTTTACAACTGAGACACAAAGAATAAAGCACCATTCACAAAGCATAGTGAGTGGTGGAGCCTGAATCTAATTTTAGATATGCACTGGCCTCGACCATCCAAATGGAGATGTGCTGGAGGCAGCTGGATCCTTACTCTCTAGAGAGCGGAGTGGGCTAGAAATATACATTTGGACATCATATGTATTTAGGTTACATACGTATGCATAGAAACAGAAGATAACCCAGAACAGATGCCTGAGAAACACTATCATTTAATGATGATCAGAGGAAGAGAGTCCGTAGGGGACAAAAAAGAAGCATCCCAAGGAAGGAGCAAAACCGGCATGGGTGGTGTTTTGCACAAGCCATGAGGAAGAAGCTTCTCAAGAAGGGAGTGATCAACAGGGTCAGAGGCTTTGAGATAACTGCAAAATGCCCTTGGCAATTACAGTAGGGAGGTGATCAGTGGCCTCAGCCAGCTGTGTCAGGGTCAGGGTAGGGATGGCTGTCAAAGGGCAGTGGGATGAATGAAGGGAGAGTGGGAAGTTCAGAAGTAGGAACAGTGCATTCGACCAAACGGCTTTAAGAAGTTTGGCCCTGAAGGGGCAGGGCAGCAGAAAGATACAATTGTAGATAGGGGTTGAGTGAATATTTATTTTTTTAAAGATGGGAGAAATTTGAACTTGAAGGGTATTTAAATTCTGAAGGAATCACAAGAGAAGGAAGAATGTGAAGGGAAATGAGAGAGCAGGAGGGAGGAACCAGAGGCCCTGGTGGAATGCCTCACGCAATTTGACAGAGCAAAGAAAGGAAGGATGATGTTCAGGCTGGGTTACATACGTATGCATAGAAACCATGGACCAAGTTAGCTGGGTTGCTGTGGGCACTGAAGAATTTTTGCTTTTCCTTTTCTCTGGATAAATGAGAAGCAAGGACATGTCTCAAGAGTAAGGGAGGTGGTGGCTCAGGAGATCAGAGATGATTTAGTTTATTTTGTTGTTGTTGTTGTTTTGTGTGGTTAATCTTCACCCAAGGATATTGTTCCATTGATTTTTAGAGTGTGCGGAAGGGGGGGAGGGAGAGAAAGAGGAATAAAGGAGGTAGAAAGAGAGAGAGAAATATCGATGTGAGAGAGACATCATCTGGCTGCCTCCTGCACAACCCTGACCGGGGCTGGGGATCAAACCTGCAGCCCAGGTATGTGCTCTTGACCAGAAATTGAACTTGCGACCCTTCAGATGCTCCAATCGCTGAGCCAAACCAGCCAGAGCATGATTTCACTTTGTTTAGAACAGTGTCTCTGACATCACTGCCAGGCTGTTGCCCAGCCCCTACTTGTCCTTTACTTCACTCTCACACTCTCTCATTCGTTCGTTCGTTCGTTCATTCATTCATTCATTCATTCATTCATTCGCACAACAATTGAATCAATAGGTTTGTGGCAGGCCATGGGATACGCGCTGGGAGTACTGGGCAAAAAGCACGCTGGGCATTGAGTAGGCATCGGATGGCTGCAGGGGACAGTAAACTTGATCTGACCCATACAGGAGACGCCCAGTTACCTTGGCCTCTGGAATTTGCACATCAACAAAGTCAGCCATAGAGCTACATCCTAATTAATCTGATTATTAGACACAAACACATTTCATGATCCGTGGGATTACAAGCTTCCTTTCTCCACCCCAACAGAACCCAAATCTTTCTCTTCAAGTGTCTATCTCTACTTGAGTTTCTGGCACAACTCCCTGTCACCATTATGAAAGGGACAGCCAAGTGTCCCCCAATATCTATCTCCCTTTCTTTCATGGATAGGGAATTTATCTTGGTCCGTGGCTACTAAAGAAAGAATATTTTTACCAGTCCCCTTTCTGATTGGGTAGGGCCATATGACTAAGTTCGGATCAGTGGATGTGAAGGAAAGTGATGTAGGTCATTTCCAGTTGGTCCTTAAAGGGAAGGGACATGCCCTACTTTTCTCATTTTCCATTTTGCTGCCTGGAATGAGGACAAAGTGATTGTTTGCTAATGTGGATGCTACAGAGGGGGAGAAGGGAGCAATACCGTAGAACAAACCTGGGCCTCCTTGTTAAGTTCTTCATTTACTACTCAGGACTTTAGAAACAGCTCTGTGTGAGGTCAGCAGTGACCTCAGCGCAGGGGAGCCAGAGAATGGCGGAGGGTCCATGGTGCGGTTTCACTGGGGACAATGGTGTTCCTGAGATTTTTACTCTACAAGTTGGGACTTTCAGTGGGAAGAGAAAGGAACGGTGCTAGGTGCCTTCATGCTCATGATCTCATTTAGTGCTCACACCCACATTACAGAATGTGCATTATTACCTTCGTTTCACAGATGTGAAATTCAAGGAGGTGAACCAAGGTGACCAAACATGCAGCCGTTGAGCGCCCTAGCCGGGGATGGGTTTATACAGAGATTCGGCTTTGTTCTTGCCCTTCCCCAGAAGGCCCCTTCTTGCTCCTGTGAGGGCCCCAGGCTGCAAGGAGCTCAGACACTTTCACCAGCCCTGTGGCTTAGCAGGAGTGAGAACCCAGTCTTCCCTTCCAGACCACAACATCCTGTGGCCATGTGTCTATCACGCACTGACACCTTTGAGCCCCTGCACACACAGTGTTGATAGGGCCAAAGGGAGGGGAATGAGAACAGAAACGCCCCCGGGCCAAGAACCCTTTACAATGGAGCCAGGTGCTATAAATGTCTCCAAATGCATGGCCCTTCTGCACACACGCACATCTGGAATGCCGTATAACCCCTTCCCTCTCCAACCCCCTCTGCAGTGATGACTTCCTGGAGCATTTTAATGACTCGCCATTATAAATAATATACTCTACCCTTTCTTGTAAAAAAAAAAAAAAAAAAGCCAGAGGTTTCTGCAAAACCAGCAAATTACTCCGAATCATAATTTCATCGAAAACATTGGAAAAGGAAAAAAAAAAAAAAGAACCCTTCATACCCTGAGGTAGGAAAGGTTTGGGAGATTTATGTCTTTCCTTGAACACACAGATTTATAACAGTGGATAATATACATTCATTTCATCCATATTTATACCTGAATTGATGCGGAGTCTGGTATCCATTACTTTAATCTATGTAACTTGATCATCAGAAATCTGAACCATAATTTTAACACGTATTACAAAGAGTTTCTTTTGGGCTTAAAGGAAAATGATGGCAGAGAAGAAAAGCCATTAAGAGCCAGCTGCAGTCACTTACTGGGGCTGTACTTCCTTCTACAATGCGTGTGGGTACCCTGCCCCAGTTTCTACCCCTTACCTTCCAGGACACACACTCACTCCCATTTTGAAGCCCCAGCACTAACTGGACCATGAATGGAGGGGGAGAGAGAGAAGCAATGGGCGGGGCAATCGGGGGAAATTCACGTCAATAAATCTCTAATATCATGGCCAACCCGGAGCTCACACGGAGGCAGTGGTAGCCTCCAGTCACTTAGGAGTAGTGAAAAAATGCACGGCCTGATCAAAGCTTCCCTCTGACAGACAGTGGAAATTAAACCCAGACACTAGTTCTCAAACAGCATTGCTGGCACTCAGCACATGGTTCCTGTCCAACTTCTGAGCACCAAATATTGGCCTGACTTAACATTCCAAATGCCTGTTCCTGGACGAAAGCCAAGTAGTGGATTTTTCAGAGATCTGGGCCCCAGGATTATATTGGGTGGAAGATGAGGAAAGGCCCCTGGGACCTCACTCAGGCAGCTGTGTGTCAGAGAACTCTCTTGAACCACCATCTCTGGGTTTTCTAAAGTCACATAAGGACTAGAAGGGCAGATCTTCTTGTCTGTTTTGTTCTCTGGTTCCAGCAGGATTGGCACATAGTAGGTGCTTTCATTTGTTGAATAAGGCCTCGATAACAAGCCATTCCAGACCTATAAAGTGCAATGTGAGTAGACGTTGCACCATAGCAAAGGCTAAAAACGACCGGATTTTATGAAATTAGGAGTATTGTTAGAAGGGAGTATAAGCAATTAAATCCATTACTTTCTATTCTTGTATCTTCTAAACTCTCTTCCATTATTATATGTATGTCAAAAGAATGTCTCATATTTTAGAAATACTTCAGTATTTTAAAGCATGACATCATTCAGTGTTGATGGCAACCCTGTGACCTAATTGTAACTAATGCTGTTCCCATTTCACAGATGAGGAAATTCAGGAGCAGAGTTTCCATAACCTAGTGGCTCCTGCGACTAGGAGCATTGAGTCTTCTGATTCCCTGTCCCATGTTCTTTCCTGTACACTACACCTGGCAAGAGGAAAGGGCAGCGCGAGCAAGGCGGGCATGGTAGCAGTGGCTGGAGGCAGCCGATCTGGCCCCAGTCAGAACGCAGGCAGAGATCGCCCACCCAGAAGTCGCGAGGGCTGCTGCGCGCCTCTCTCTAGGGCCTCCTGAGGATGGTCTTAGACCTGAACGCATCGCCACAGAAGCATTCCAGCTGTCTGAGCCCTGAAGTCAGACAGGGCAAACATTTGGCTTCATAGTTCTCTGATGAAAACTGATATTTAAAAAAAACCAAAAAACCTACCTCTAAAAGAGGGATTAATAGAGCTTTTGCTTTATTGGTATTGCTTTCATTTTTTACTGTGAGAATGTCTATAGACACATATATGCACATGTGTATTACACATATAGTATGTCATATATATAAATTATATATAATTATAAATATTTAAACATGATAACCCAAATAAATAATTATTATCTTTTAGCAGGAGAAAGCATCCAACTATAATATGTCCTATAAACAACCGGGCTTCTGGAGAAGGCCCCGGGAAACTGGGGCGGGACCCTGAGGCTCTCCACACGCCACATTGCAAGCAAAGTCAGAGGCATGCACTGCAAGGTCATAACACATTGAGGTCATCACTCTTGTCTGTAGAAAAGGACACTGAGGGTCAGAGAGGAGTCTTGGCTGGGGTTCCACACAGAGATAACGCGAACGCCCTGGGATTTGAGCCCAGGTGTGTGTGGTTTCACCGCCCATGCCCGCCCCATCTTCCCCATTAACATTCTACCAGTTGCATGTGGGAAACTGGAGAGTCTAAATCCTAAACAACTAGAATGAGAAAATTTCTCTAGCTACTACCCTGGGATAGCTTCTTCAAAAACATTTCTTGTATATCCCCAACCAGACGTGAGCTTTACCTCCTCTGAACTTAAAATTAGTACTTTGTTGATATTTTTGGCAGACTTTCACACTCATCACACTTGGTGGGGGCACTAATCCTGTGAGCCAGGTACTGCTATCACTCCATCGCCACCAAATAGACGAACTGACATTAAGACAGACCGATGATTTAGCCAAGATCAAACCATGAGACTGGGTTCATCCACACCTGGGTTCTGTGGCCCAAACTCCAGCCCAATGCCCCTGGTTTCAAGAACCATGCTCCTTTCTGCTTATTGCAATTGAAAAAAGGACAGTATGTGTTACATTTCTCATAGTCATTTACATGACTCTTCTGCACAGCAAGGTTTTATTGTGCATTTGCTGTGTGCCCAGAGCTGAGCTGCAGAATCGGATGACAGAGACCCCTACGCCACAGCCTCTGCCCTCAAGAGATTAACAACAGAGCTGGGAGTTGGAACTGAAAACACCTGTGTCATATGGGCACAGGCTGGTCTGCTGACCCTTAAATGTCCATGAAACCCACCAGGTTTCCTATGTCTCCACATTTCAGCGGCTTGGCTCAGTGTCTGATATACAGCAGGCCAGAGCTCTTGCACACAGCTGTGCCCACCTCTGCCCCACCTGCTGGGCACCTGTAAGACCATGGACATCTGGTCCAGTCAAAGCTCTGAACTTCCTCACTGATTCCATACCTAGCAACTCTCTCTCTTCTGTTCTCACAGACACTGAATTTTCACTTTATTCTTCCATTTCATTTGTTAGATTTGGACTTGACCCATAGTACTTGAAAAACTTCATTTATTTTTTTGTTTTGTTTTATTTTATTTTTTTATCCTCACCCGAGGATATTTTTGCATTTATCTTCAGATAGAATGGGAAGGAGAGAGGGAGACAGAGAGAGAAACATTGCCGCGAGAGACACATCGATTGGTTGCCACCTGCTCAATGCCAACCGGGTCCGGGGACAACGCCAACCAAGGTACATGCCCCCTTAGCGGGGATCGAACCCGGGACTTCCCCATCCGCGGGCCGAAGCTCTAACCGCTGAGCCAAACAGGCCAGGGCGAAAATCTTCATTTATTAAGTTACGATTGCAGACCAGTCAGTGTGCTAGACACTTCATACTTGCTCTCTCTCATCCCCACAACAGCTACAGGAAAGAGGAGAACTGTGGTCCCTGTGATACTGACTTGGAAATGGAGGCTCTAGGCAGGTTAAGGAAATTGCCCGAGGTCACAGCCTACAGTCTGAGCCTGAAAGCTCATGGGGGAGTGCAGACAAACCTCAAATAAGGGGTGAAGTGCATTAATATTAAAAAGAAAAATTTTTGTAAAATAATCTTGCTTTTCCCAAGATGTCAGTTATCTGACATAAATGTAAGGATGTCTCCCACGTTAGAACATACTTTCAGACTGACAGGCCTGTGGATGTAAGAATCGTCCAGAGCTATAAAGAACTTTTATAAGACTTTATTCGAACCAAACTTGATGACAGTCGCCGGGAAGAAAGACCTTAAAATGCTCCAGAGAACGAGTTTTGCAGTTTCTTTTGTGCATTTGGTATTAAGGAGGGAATGGAAGGAAGACTGTAGGGAGGTGGGAGAGAGCAAGGGGTTGGATTACAGGACATTTAGCAAGATCACGTGCTCTTTTGTGGGTGGTTATGCCTTGGAGGGGCATTACTTCTGGAATTTCAAAAGTGTATTAACAAGAACAATGGACAGGGTTGGCTTAAAACCTTTCACTAAAGAAGTTACAGGCCTGGGGCATGACTACCCACTCTAACCTGCCCAATTAGGTATTTATGGTTTATTACAGCACCCGTTTTTCATCCACAGGCCAAGAAAACCATAAAATAGGAAAATGAACATATTTGTTGATGTTACCAAGGAAGAATTTTAAAAAATCTCTTCAGTAGCTCTTAACTACTTATACCAAAGTGACATTCATGACATGCATTTACTATGTGCCGTCTTTACATGTGAATCCTCACTTACAAAGAACTTCCCATTGTACTGAAGGGTTGTTTGTTTGTGTACGTGTGTACACATATACCTATTTTATAGATACCTATACATCTGTGTGCATGTGCATTTAATACATAGGTGAAATAAACTGAGCTGATCTTGAAATGACAGCAATGGGATTTGAACCTAGCTTTCCTGACCCCAAACATTGTTGGGGTTCTAGCAAAGAAATCATTGCTTCTCAACTTTGCCTGCACAGCGGAATCACCTGGGAGTCTGTAAAAATCCGATTCCTGGGTTCCACGCCCAGAGGTTCTGACATGATTGGCCTTGGGTGTGACCCAAGATAACGCTCCCTGGACAGTTCTGATGTACTCCAAAGCTGACAACCTCAGCTCAAGCGATCACTACACGTATCAGTTTCTCACTCTTACTGGCTCAAAACAAGACATTATTCTGTAGTTTCTGTGGTTCAGAGGTCCAAAATGGGCCTCACTGGGCTAAAATCAAGGTGTCAGCCGGGCTGGACCCTTTCTGGAGGGTCCAAGGAAGAATCTATTTCTTGCCCTTTCTGGATTCTAGAGGCCTACACTCTTAGCTCGTGGCACCTTCCCTCCATCTCCAAAGCCAGCAAAGCAGGTCAAGTCCTTCTCCCACAGCATCCCTCTGATTGCTTCTCCTCCCTTTCCCCATCTAAGGACCCTTGTGATCACACTGGGCCTGCCTTGCTTCTCTAGGATCCTCTCCCTATTTGAACGTCAGAAGATTAGCAACCTTAAATCCACCTGCTACTTAATTCCCCCTTGCCATGTAAGGTAACATAGTCAGAGGTCCCGGGGAATTAGGAGACGGACATCATTCTGCCTACCACAATTGACTAGCAATTGTAAATAAAGTTTAAATAACACAGGGTTTCCCTTCTATTGCACCTGCTCACAGTGGGGAAAGCCAGCAAGCGGTGTGCTCTTTTGCAGAAGAAGCACGTCATCGCTGCTGGGTATATGAAAACATCTCCTTTCTGCTCCCCTCGCTCTTCTTTCCCACTAGTAGGAAGAGCAGTGAGAGCTTGTCACTGTCTAGGCTTCCCCACAGCTGCTGTCACACCCCTTGAAAACAGAGCCCAGGTGACCAGCGTCCCCAACACACGAGGAGGCAATCTGTGAGCCGCCATATGCTCGCCCCGGCGTGTTGGCACCTGGGCCACGCTCGTGGAGGCTGGCAGAGTCACAGAGGGGAGGCACCCTTTTCCGTTCCCTGGAGGGAGACCTAAGACATAACAGGGCAGGACATGTTCGCCTCTCGCGCTTCCCAATCTTTCCTTCAGAAATAGAGGTGGGTTCTGGTTTTCATTCTGAAAATCCAAGGAAACACTTTGAACGTGATGCTTGTGCTGATTTAAAAATTATTCTCCGAGCTCTCCAACATGCAGAATTCATCAATTATCAAGATGCAGAAGCCTCCAAATATTGATAATGACAGCCCTATCATTATGTTAAGTTATTATGACAAGAAGAGGTGGAGAGCAGTTTAACCTCAGTCAAGGTGTGTGTGTCTGGGTGTGTGTGTCTGCTGTGCACGGGCTTAGGGTTCCTATAACGAGTCTGCAGTGTACTGTTTCTAAGTACATTTATTCCTACAAATGACTGTTTACATTAAATCTATCATCTCGGATGGTGGGGGTGGGGGGGGGAAGAAAAAGGAAAGTGAAATGAATGGTTCTCCATGAACCACCCAAGTCGAGTCAACTGGCATTGGCCCCGAAGAACTCATCTTCATCAGTGTTACTGCCTCTGCTCCCGTGAAAATGAGTGGTCGGGACACATAAAATATGCTATCAACTTTTTACCAGAAAATAAGCAGTTTAGATCATGTATTTCCCTAAAACAGCCCTATGCCTCATATGTCAAGCCGGTGCATTTTGTGTGTGACTGACTCTGAGACCCAGTTGACAATCTAAGTTCTAATTATTGGCACCCTCGTCAGTCTGTTATTGCCGGACGTGGGACCGTCCCAGAGGAGTGTCAGGAAGGACGTTATGACGGGCAGCAGCTGAAACAGATCCACGGGGCTTTTCAATGCAGATGAAGCACGGTGCCCAGAGGAACTGAGGGGGACTGAAGAACCCTGATTGGAAGGTTCGAGTGTGTTCCATCTGTTACTCCTCTTGCCTTTTCATTAATGCTGCGTAAAGGCAGGCAGAGTCACAGCTGGCGAAAAGGTATCTGTTTGACAGGCCCAAGGTCTGAATCTCCTCTCCCCTGGCAGGGTCAGATGTTCGGAGGGGCCTTGCAACTGTCCACCTTCAATTTCAGGTCAAAATGCAGTGAACTCTCTTGTGTGGTGGGGGCATAAGCGTGACCTTGGTTAATCAGATGGCCTTGGGTTTGCATCACAGCGCTCTCCCTTCCTCACTGTGGGTCCATCTGAACATTAGTTAAGCTGAAGGTTAGTGTCCTCATCTGAAATAAGATGGAAATCTAATCATGTAAATTCCAGTGCTGTAGTGAGATGTCTCTGTGAGGCTTCAGTATGTAGTTTCTCCCTTCCTCCACGTTATTTACACTGTTTGTGGATGAAGACAAGAATATTAAAGGCAGGCAGATGATTTGACAGGTATCCCCGCTTTTTGAATGTTCACCTTAGGCAACTTCGCTTTTACAGAAGACCTACATCAGTACTACCAGTTTTCGCCGACCAAAAGAAATCGGAAGAGGCTGTTCGCTCTTATGAAGAAAGGCAAAAAGCAAAATTAACACTAACATTCAGGGAGGTTTGACAGAGGCTGTGGGTACCCGCAGCAGCAAGACCGGCCCCACCAAGCTCCTTCCCCAGAACTACACTCAGCGTCTCAGCCTCGAGCCTCCGTGGCTTTGAGCTACGTCTGAGAGCATCTGTGCTTATCTCAATTTATCTTGTGCCTTTATTAGTATGATGTGTCCCACGGTCTCAAAAGCCCGAGCGCTCATAAGGACGTTACACTTAGTGTAAAACTGGGCGCAGGTAATGAAGCGTTTTGAGCATGTGAAAGAAATAGACATTGTGTGTTGAATTTGGGGTCTGGGAACACTCAAGAAATTTTTTCCATATAAATAAGTGGTGATTGCTTCTTCTCTTCACATCATTTAGGCTTACAAAGGGTTTTATAAGAACACTCTATATTTGGATAGTGGGGAAAACCTGTACAGTTGTTTTTTTTTTTTCAAAAAACCGCGATAGAGTGAAGCCGCGAAAGTCGAAGCGTGGAGTGGGGAGGGACGACTGTATAAATAAAGAATCCTACTTCGCGGAAATTCATTTATGGCGGTAGAGTCTGGAGCTGATTAACCGTGATAAACGAGGGCCGACTGTATTGTGATGATGATTTTTAAAAATGGACTATATATATGCAAAAAGAGACCTCAACTAGGACTCTCAAATGTATTTGGACCTTTCTTATTTATTTATTTATTTAATCCTCATCCAAGGATATTTTTCCATTTATCTTTAGACAGATTAGGAGGGAGGGAGGGAGGGAGAGAGAGAAATATCGATGCGAGAGAGACACATGGACTCGTTGCTTCCCACATGACCCTGACCAGGGCCGGGGATGAACCGCAACCGAGGTACCTGCCCTTGGCTGGAATCAAACCAGGGTCTCATTGCTCTGCGGGCCGACGCTCTAACCACTGTGCCAAACCGGCCAGGGCCATTTGGACCTTTCTTAATGATTTAAAGAACGAATATCTAGCGCCAGACTGCCTGCATTGGAATTCTAGTGTTACGACCGACTAGCTGTATAATCTTCGATAAGTAATTTAACCTCTCTGTACCTCAGTTTCATGATCCATATATGAAGATAATAGTATTTACTTCATAGGGTTGTTATGAGGATTAGATGAGCTAATACATGTAAAACACTTAAATAGTGCTTGCTACTTAGTGTTTGCTGTTGTTATTTAAAAAATATTTTAATGTTATTGTTTCTACCTTCCCTCCCCTTGACTAGCTTTGGCAGTTCATTCATTCCCATTGGCTGGGAGTTGTTTCAGAAAGGAAATAAAAGAAGATTCTCTTTTTGGTCTTTGAATTTCAAATGCCTAGCTCTCAGTGAAATAGAAATGACTCAGAGCAGAGTAACAAAATATGAATAAGGCTTCCTGCTTCCCAAACTAGAATTGTTCTTGAAGTGGATAAGAGGAGATACTGGAGAGAAAGGGAGTGTAGTCGACATCAGTGGGTACCTGGGAAAACCTGCCCTCTGACCTCACTGACCCTGTGTGGGGCTGAGGGCCAGTGATGGAATGAATGAGAGGAACCCCGAAAGTGTTCATGGAATGCAAAAGCAGAGGGGACTTATACTTCCTTTTAAGGTAGAGTCTCTGGGAGGGGCAAGACCACCCCCCCCCCACACACACACACACACAAAGAAGTGGCTGTGCTGTGTATCCAGGCAGACAGATCTTAGAGAACCTCACAAACATGGTCTATACCAGAGCCTGGTGTAGAAAGCATAATTCCTTCGCACCAGAGAGAAACCAGATTATCAAGTGGAAAAAGCCAGACCTGAAGGATTCTTGAGACTGGGTAAAAGGGATGATTCCCGGTGATCTTCATGGACTAAAGATCAAGGATCGGATGGCAGGATGAATGTTTCAACAGATGTCAGCATGGGTAGATGACCCCGAGGACCAGATGCCCTCTAATCCCAGAGAGTAACAATATGATAACTCCCTGAATTTGGATGCACGCCAGGGAAACACAGGAGGTAATCCTCAATGGACTGAAATCAAATTTCTACTTTTTGGATCTTTAAAAAGAACCTAAATTGGATTCCAGAAAAATTTTGAAAACGTTCTTATCTTACACACCAAACTTTATAGACCAAGATTCAGACACATTACATGTAGAAGGATTTGTGGAACTAGAGTTTTAAATTTATGACTGGGTGAGCTATTCATTTTTAATTAAAATAATTTTCTTAAATTATATAGATCTCTGAACCATCCACATGTGGAATTTAGTAATGCCCATCTATTAAAACACACTTTAAAAATTTATTGTATAATAGTGCAACTATATATGTGAGAGAAATATGTACCATGAAACCCACATACTCATTTACCATCTTCAACAATTATCAATTCAATATCAGTGTTGTTCTATCAACGCTCTCACTTAACACCAACCTCCAAGCCTTTGTGTTATTTTGAACCAAATCCAAAACATCGTATTATTTCTTTAGTTGAGTGAATATCCCTAAGAAAAAGAATTCTTTTAAAGAACATAAGTATAATACCATCAATCTACATAAACACTTTAAATTATTCCTTGATATCATAAAAAAAAATCCAGTCCATGTCAAATATTTCTAATTACCTCATAAATTTGTTTCTACAGTTTATTTCTTTGAATCAAGATCCAAACAATTTCCACATATTGCATTTTTATGGGTTTCTTAAGTCTCTCTCTTTTTATTTTTTATATTTGTTAATCCTCACCTGAGGATATTTTTTTTCATTGATTTTTAGAGAGAGTGGGAGGGAGGAAGGGAGGGAGGGGGAGAAGGAGAGGGAGGGGGGGAGAGAGAGAGAGAGAGAAACATTGATGCTTGCTTCCTACACTCACCCTGGGGCGGGGGTGGGGTGGGGAGGGGCAGCGATGGAACCCGTAACCCAGGTATGTGCCCTTGACCGGTAATCAAACCCAAGACCCTTCAATATGCAGGCCGCTGTTCCAACCACTGATCTACACGGGCCATGGCTCTGAAGTCTCTTTCAAACTCGAGCTTCTCTCCCTTTGATTTGCCTTACAATTTATTCACTGTAGAAATCAAGTCCTAAGTGATATCCTGTACAGTGTCCCACAGTCTGGGTTTTGTTGATGGCCAAATCCATGGCGATATTTAACATGTCATTCTAGCACTGCGTTTCCCACGAACCTGATCTAATTTAGGTTGGTGTTTCGGCAGAAAGTGCTTCATAGAATGTACTTCATAACCCCAAGAGGAGGCTCAGTGTTACTCTTCTCTCTTTTTATGTCAGAAGCCATTGAGTATCAAAACCTAGAGCCACTATTTTACTGGATATTTGAAACACGGTGGTCTTCTAATTCTTCCCTCCTTCATTCGTTAGCTGGGATACATTTATGAAAATAAACCTCAGGGTATTTGGTTATCCTGATGTTGCATAGGAAATGTAGGTAGAATACTTGATCTTTCTCTGTTTACCAGTTTTTAGAAAAATGAGAATTGTTTTTTTTTAAATAATAATTCAAAGGTTATCAATGACTTTTTCCTCTTTGAATATCATTATGATATCATTGGTTTTTTTTTTTTAAACATTTTTGGTGTGTTTTAATCCATAAATTTATTATTCCCTTAGATCAGCGATTTTCGACCTTTCTCATCTCATGGCACACATAAACTAATTCCTAAAATTTTGCGGCACCCCCAAAAATATTTTTTTTGCCCATCTGACAAAAAATAGGTATAATTTTGATTGATTACAAAAAAATAATAATAGTAATAGTAATAGTAATTACCTACCCTTTTTGTACCAAAGTGACTTTTTAAAACTCAGGTGCCTATATTTGTACATAAAGATTTCTGGTACCAAGAATTAATTAACCAATCAGACACACCCTTATTATGTGATGTGGCCAATAAGATGCAGCTCTATTATATGATCTAAACATTCATGGTTCAAGACAGGGCATTCACATCGGGCAGCTGTTGTGTTGGCTGTTGTCATTTTTTAATTTGACAATCTAAGGAAAAGAGGTCAGTTCCCCTGACTAAATAATCAGGTATTGCATATTTAAAAAATGCTTGTGGCACACCGGTTGAAAATCACTGCTCTAGATGCTCAAATTGCCTCATCGTGGTCCAGTGGGAGTCTCTTCACATTGGTTCCTGAGTCCTTTTTGCAAGACCCTGTAGTTTCTGATAGCTTCTTTACTTTCTAGGATGATAAGGTGTTTCTGGTACAGCTTATACAGCCATTTCTCCAAGCAGCCCTGGCTCTTCTAGTGGGAAAAGATATTTAGAGAACATAATTTGGATGCTGTTGGTGCTTCTTGATATTGGATTCGTTATCATTCCTAACTCTTTTCAATGTACAGTGCTATATCTTATAAATACATAGTGATATTCCCAGTTCCAATGACAAATTACAGGTTTTATTCAAATTCATTGATTGTATATTTCTATCTCTTTTTCTCCTATACTAAAAATCTTAGGTCTAATGACAGTAATTATGTTAAAGTGACATTGTTTTATTCTATTATATCATATTAACTACACATATAATACCCATATGCATAATAGTTTCAGAATAACAACATTAATATTACAATATTATTACACCAGTTTCAGATTTTCTTTTTACAGTTTTTTTTTGTTGTTGTTTTTTTTTTTGGTTTTTGTTTTTGTTTTCTGTCGTTAGGGTATAACCCAGTTAAAACAGAAAAACACAGCTTTAAATCACTTAAAAATGTTTTTCTCTATGGAGTTATGCCAACAGATTTATATCAAATAAGCTTAAAAAATTGTTTTTTCAGTTTAAGGAAAATTGTTTCTTTATAATTTTATTTTACTTTATAATTGTGAAAACAAGGTTTATCCAGAGAAGTCTGACTTCTGTCCATATTCCTTTTACTTTGTTCACTCTCTTTCTGTGCTTCACTCTTCAATTTCATCTTTTATGATTGATACCAAAAATTGACTTAATCCACAAAAAGTAAATAGTCCATATTTGAAATATTCACCAAATGGCAGCTATTGTTATGGGAAAGGCATATGAATAGTTATTGTCTCTGAAGTGTCCAAATTTGAATCCTCTCTTCCGTATTCTCTTGATTGCCAAATTTTAGTCTTGATTAAACACTTATTTGTATATCTATGTCATCTAAACCTGGTTCTTCAGAAACAGTAAGGTTCTACTTCCGTGCAGATGTGTATGACTGTCCTCTGGTGACATATAAATAAGGTGGGCAGGAAATCTATAAAAAATGTTTAGGCATTGATGTTAGCAAATTCTGGATTCAAATCTCTAATTTGCTATTTACTAGATGTTTTGTGGAATAAATTCCTTAGCCTCTCTGAGCCTTAATTCCCCATATATATAATGGTGATGATAATATCCAATGTTATTATTGCAAGATTTAATGGGCTGATGTATGTAAAGAAATCTACACAGTACTGGAACATACTGGTGTTTAAGGAAAGTTTGTTTCCATTTTCCCCCTTTTAAATTAATCTATACTATAACCATCCCAGCTGTAATTGGGAACAGATAGGTCTTTCTTTATCAGCATTTACCAGATTTCTGTTCTGTTTGCCTCTTCCAGAGAGTTTATCAAGGAAAGTATTCCTCCAGCTCCTTTCCTTCCTGTAGGGTGCTACTCCTTCACTGATTCCTCTCCTATGTACATAATCCCCTTATTAAACTCACTTCAGTTAACTACTTTGAATGGTGCCATCTGTTTCCCGATGGGACCTTGATTGATATAATTTCCAATCAAGAAAATAGTGATGAGATTATTAGTCTAAGGGGCACATTTTGCCTCAATTCCTTCAGTTATTCTAGTCTTAAACTCAGATAAATTTAAATTATTGAAAAGCAAAAGTTATCTCTAAACAGAAAGTCATTCAATGAGTTTTGCTTTAACCTCTATGCCCTCAGCTTTTAACCAAGGGTCAGTACAGGAAATGGTCATATGCTATCTCCACTCCTGGATCTTCAAAAAATGTACTGGTGGAATAAGGCATCCATTATTGTGGCCAATGTCCCTGACATGGTGACATGAAAAGATCACTAGCCCTGGCCAGTGTGGCTTAGTGATTAGAGTGTCAGCCTGTGCACTGAAGGGTTATGGGTTCTATTCCCAGTCAAGGGCACATACCTGGGTTGCAGGTTTGATCCCCAGTCCCTGTGAGGGCACTTGCAGGAGGCAACCAATTGATGTGTCTCTCTCACATCAATGTTTCTCTCTCTTTCTTTCTCTGTTCCCCACCCCCCCATTCCACTCTCCCTAAAAATCAGTGGAAAAATATCCTCGGGTGAGGATTAACATAAACAAAACAAAAGAGCAGTAGATTTGGGGTTAAGAGATACAGGCTGGAACTCCTACTCTGTAATTTACTAGTCACAAAACCATATTTCTCTGAGTTTCAATCTATTCTTCTGTACAATGAGCCCAAAATACTTATAGATCTGTGAGTATTAATGAAAAAAATGGAAAGCTTTTTAAACTAAAGAGCTCCATAAATATTCATGCATAGTGTATTAAGTTTTTTAAAAAATTAGCACAGGCAAAGGTTTTCTTTATTAAAGAACTGTGATCCTTTATATCCTATTGAAAAGCAGTCTATAACCCATTGTGAGTTTATATATTTTTTGCTTTAACCCATAAGAAATGTAAAATTAGCTGTAATGTTTTATTATAATGAGCTTATTTTACTAGTATTTGTATACATATTTTTGCTTCCCTCTACATGATTTTTATTTATGCCTCTTTTGATGATATTATGGCATATGTATATTTTAAGATATATCAAATTATTTTTTTTTTTGAAGAAAATGGGATCTAAACAAACAAACAAGGCAATATTTAAAAAAGAAGAATCTGTCCATAATTGCATTGCCTCCTGGGTAAAGACACTTATTCGTCTTCCTGCAGCATTCCTCTGTAATTCTGCACACAAGCAGTGTTCAGCATGATGGTCCAGCCTCCTATATTCACAAGTTAATATTTGAAAATCAGCAAGATTCACATCTGCCTGCCTATAAAAATATGTATGTATGCACATAGATAGATATATGGGTATGTATCAACCCATATCCTACAGTTTATTGGCACAAGGGTAAGAGAAAAAGGAGGAGGAGGAGAAAGAAAGAGGAGGAAGAGGAGGAGGAGGCATATGTAAGGAGGAAATTATCTTTTCCCTTGGTGTCAGAGTGCCCATTTCAAACTTTTCTCAACATGCCTTCCAAGTAAGGATCCAGAATCATTACCACCAGTCCACTAACTCTGCTCATCAATGTTCTTTTATTAGTTCCTGTCCATCACATGACTCTGTTCATGAATATTCTGTTCTTATTCCACAGAGGAGCTCAATTCAGAGCCCTCTCAGCAATCACCACCATTTCCCCGAGACCCCAGCCTTCCTCCAAGCCAAACTCAGATAACATGCCATTCCCTAATTTGAGAAGAGACAGGACAGAACCTAGAAAACAAGCCTTGTGTGTTAATATAAAGTGAAGATCTTAAACTATTGCCTTATTGCAGGCAAAAGGAAGATTTTAAGTGAGGAACGAGGGTAAATAGAAATGTTCGAGACAGTTGTAAGTCACATGAAGATGGTAGAATTTTAAACACACTCCTTAGGCCGAACAAAGATCTTATTTGTATATGGCCAAGTCTGATTTACCAGGGAAGGGGGCTCACTGTCTATCTGAAACATCCTTTTGAAAGACACCTGCAGTACTATTATACTACGGAAAGCACAAGGTCATTAAGGGCTCTGTCAATCAAGTGACTGATTCCTCCAGATAGGGCTGGTGAATAAAGAGGGCACTTCTCGGTTTCAGGCTGAAAGTCATAAACCACCTGCTCCAAGCCCTAGGGTTTTGAGAAAAGGAGAAGTTAACATAATCTACTTCCATGCTAAAAGAAACAATTGGTTCTCAAAGCCAGACTTTAGGAATTCTTTTGTCCAAGCAGAAGCCAATTCTTCAGAAGTATCCGAAAACACTCCTGGATTCTTTTACCTCTTCATCATAGGATGATTATTGGTAGAGAAATATGGTAGCCAGTACCATATTTTAAAATAAATACATAAAATGCTTATATTTCTGAAACTACAGTTAAATAACCAAACCATAAAAATGTTTGATTACTTGCTCATCCATTTAGTTTCTCCTCCCAACATGTAGTATAAAAATGTTCAGAAAGAACTGAAAGAATCCTACCATCAACACCTGTGTACTAATAACCTAAAGTCTATCATTAACCTTTACTAGACTTGCATTTATCACATACCTATCTATTCATCCCTGTATACATATATTGTTCTATCTATTTTAAGGCATTTCCAAACAAATTGCAGCCATCTGAATATTTCTCTCTTAATACTTCATTACACATTCAATATTTGTTGGATATTTTCTTTGGATGTAAATTTCACATACAATGAAATACACAAATCTTAACTATACTTTTGCTCAGTTTTGATAATGCACACATCTGTTATAACCCAAGCCCCTATTAAGATATAAAACATTACCATGATCTCAGATAGTTCTCTCTTTCCCTTTACCAATGAATCACTACCTTTTTCTATGCTCAAGGTAATCCTTGTAATTATTTTTCCAACATAGATTAGATTTGCCTGTTGTAGAATATCATATAAATAGAATCATGCAGTATGTGTCTTTTGTATATCTTTCACTCAGCATAGTGTTTTGGAGATTTATCTAAGTTAATGCATGCAAATATCAGCACGTTTTTTCCATTTTATTGTTGAGTAGTATGCCATTGCATGAATATAACAATTTGTTTATTCATTCTCATATTGATTGACATCTGGAGCCTCCAGATTGTGCTATTATGAATAAAGCTCTTATAAACATTCTTGTACAAATTTCTTTTAATTTATTTTGGGTAAATAGCTATGGTTGGGATTGTTGGATCTTAGGGTAGGTATACATTTAGTTTCATGAGAAACTGTGAAGCCTTTTTTTTAAAAAAAAGGGTGCAATCTATGTATGAAAGTTCCACTTATTCTACATGTTCATCAACAATTGATATTATCAGTCATTATAACTGAAGCCATTCTCTTGTGTGTGTGGTGGTATCTTCTTGTGGTTTTAATTTGTATTTCCCAGTTGAGCAATTGTTCATGTGTTTATTGGTCATTCTCATAACTTCTTTTGTGAAATGTATTTTAAAATATTTTTGTCTATTTTTAACTGGATGCTTTGAGTTGTTATTATTGAAATGTTGGAGTTCTTTATATGTTCAGGATACCTTTCTTTTGTCAGATACTTGTTTTGAAATACCTTCTCTTGGTTTATGGCTTGCCAATTCACTTTTTTAACATCTTCTGTTCATTGTGGAATATATATGAAAAGAATGGATACTCTTAGGTTATTTCTGAAATTAGGGGATACATTTTATAGTAAATATATTAGTTGTAAGCTTTTTATTGATGATCTTTATTACTTTAAGAAAATTCTTTTTATTCCTAGTTAGTAAGAATTTTTTAAAATTCATAAACTGAAAATAAATTATTATTATTTTCTTTTACAATTATTGAAAAGACCATGTTGTTTTGTTATTTATTCTGTTATATGGTAAAGTACATTGCTTGAGTTTCTTGCATTCTTGGGATAAAACTTACTTGGTCATGGTGCATTACCCTTTTACTATATTTCAAGATTATATGTTCTAATATTTTACTAAGTCTATTGGTTTAACATCCAAAAATAGGGATAGCTGACGGTTATTTATTTTTTCTCTTATATCTCTGTCAGGTTTTAGTATTAGGATTATATTACCACATAAAACTAATGGGAAATATTTCCTCTTTTATTTTTAGAAAGAATTTGTGTATAATATAGGATTACCTTTTTAAATGTTTGATAGAATTCACTAGTGCAATTGTCTGGGCTGAATTTATTTTATGGGAAGAGTATTGATAATAAACTCAATTTATTTCATAGAAATGGGGATATTCAGATTTTCTGGTACATCTATTATCACTTTTAGTAAGTTTTATTTTTTAAGAAAATCACCCATTTCATCTAAGTTGTCGAATATTTTGGTGTAAAATTGTCCCTAATATATCACTTTAATGTCTCTTAGATCTATATTGGTGTCCCTCTTTTATTTCTGATGTTAGTAATTTGTGTCCTTTCTCCTTTTGTCTTGATCAAGGTAGCTAGGGGTTTATCAATTTTGATGCTGTTTTAAAGAATAAAAATTCTTGGATTTATAAATTTATACTATTGTTTGTTTTCTACTTTACTAATTTCCACTGTTTTTTATTTCCTTCTTTTTACTTTATTTGTATATTAATCACTTCCTTAGACATCATTGATTTAAACCTTCTTAGCATTTTATTTATTTATTTATTTATTTATTTATTTATTTATTTATTGTTAATTCTTATCCAAGGGTATTTTTCCATTGATTTTTTTTTTTTTTTGATAGAGGGAAAGGGAGGGAGGGGGAGAGAAAGAGAGAGAAACATTGATATGAGAAAGACACATCGATTGGTTGCCTCCCACATGACCATGGCCAGAGCTGGGGATTGAACCTACAACCCAGGTAGGTGCCCTTGATTGGTAATCAAACCCGTGACTCTTTGGTCCACCCATGGGCTGATGCTCTAACTGCTGAGCCAAATTGGCCAGGGCTCTTCTTAGCATTTTAAGCTATAAATTTTCACTGATGTACTGCTTTAGCTGCATTTCACAAGTTGTATTATATAATATTTTCATTATTATTCAGTTCAAAATTTCTAACTGTTCTTGTGGTTTCTTCCTTAACTCATGAATTATTTAATAGTATGTTGAGACTTTTTAAATTTCTGGGTTTTGTGTGTGTGTGTGTGTGTGTGTGTGTGTGTGTGTGTGTGGTGGCTTCATAATGTATTAACTTGATGAGGCTCAATTACATTTCCCAGGATTTTCTTTCATGTATGTTTCTGGTTAAGATGGGCAACATCAGGAGATTCAGTCTAATTCTTGGGATTATTAGAAGGGTAGAAGGGAGGCAACAGCTGTTTTGTAGCTTACAAAGGGTGTTGCTAATCTATTGATACACTTCATTGGCACAAAGCCACAGCTGGGCTTGCAATTACTCTATCATCTCCTGGATATTCCTTCAGCTTCTCTGACTCATGGGTCAGGAGTGTGTGTTTACTTCAGTGATAAAAGTTCTGGCTTCTATTAGATACCCTCATCAGCAGGTCAAAGGTAACAAGAATGAATGGAGGTTCTAGTACATCCTTGTAGGGTTCCAGCCTACTCATAATCCTCCCTTCCTGACTGTCTACTCTGTGGGTATTAAGCTCCAACATCAGTCACAGAGATAATATCTGTGACTACTTAGTCAAATTCCTATAACAAATTCTTGTGTGTATGTGTATGTACTATCAGTGTGTGTATGTTATAGAAATAATTTACTACTACTTGAACCTGGACTGATATACCTAGATATATTATTGTTAATAATTTCTATTTGATTCCATTTTTATCAGATATGAAACTTGTATGATATTCATCCTTTTAACTTTATTCAGACATTTTATGGTTCTGCATTTAGTTTATCTTTGTGAATATACCATATGCTGCTGAAAAAAAATACATATTCATCAGGTGTTTAGTGTTGCATTTTATAAATATCAAGTAGGTAAAAAAATTTGCTTGCATTGTTAAGATCATTATATCTTTATTGATTTATTTTTTGTCTAGTTGTTTTATCAATTGCCTACAGTGGAATGTTAAATCTCCAACTATGTAGAATTGTCTATTTTTTCCATTTAATTATGTTAATTTTTGGTGAATATATTTTGAACTTTTATTTGGTACATACACATAGAACATCCTTATATTGTCCTGATGAATTTACGTTTTTATTATTATGTGATATTCTTCTTTACTTTTGGTAATATTCTATGTCTTGAAATCTATTTTATCTGATATAAATATAGCCACTTTAGTCTACTTATGCTTCCTGTTTAATGATATAACTTTTACCCTTGATTTACTTACAATCTATCTGTGTCTTTATATTTAAAGTACATCTCGTATAGAGAGCATATAGTTAGAACTTCATTTTTTCATCCATTCTGACAATTGAAATATTAAATCCTTTTAACTGGGGTGTTAAACCCCTTAATATTTAATATAATTATTCATATGGCTGTATTTAGAGTAACCACTTTATTCTTTGTTTTCTCTTCGACCCTCTCTGGTATTTTTTGTTTGTTTGTTTCCCTTTTGGAAAATTTACTTCAGGATTCCATTTTGATTTATATCCATTTACTTTTTAAAAAAATATGTTTTTATTGTTTTGTGTTTTTTTAGAGAGAGGAAGGGAGAGAGACAGAAACATCAATTGGCTGCTTCCTGCATGCCCCACACTGGGGATCAAGCCTCAACCGGGGCATGTGCCCTGACCAGGAATCAAACTGGGACCTCTCAGTCCATGGGACGATGCTTAATGCACTGAGCCACACCAGTGGGGCTCTATTTGCTTTTTAGTCATATCTATTTGCTATTTGGTGATTGTTCTATGGATGACAATATTTATTCCTAATTTTTCACAGTCTACTGTAGAAATCTTGCAATTGTAAAAATCCATTTAGTCCCCTTGACCCATTAGATTAGTTTTCATATACATTACATCTACACATTATAAAACCTGAAAAACAATGTTAAGAGTTGTGCTTTAAATATTCATATATATTTTAAAGAAATTAAGAGGAAAAAATGAACTATTATATCCCCCCCCCCCCCATATTTACCATTCCTATTAATTTTCTCTCCTTTTTGAGGTAACAAAGATCATCTGGTATCATTTTCTATCACTCTGAAAATGTTTCTTTAGTATTCCTTGTAATGCAAGTCTAAGGCTGATGAAATCTCTTAATTTTATCTAAAAATGCGCTTATTGTACTTTTTAATTTTTTTTACCTTCACCTGAGGATATGTTTTTATTGATTTCAGAGAGAGAGGAAGGAAGGGAGGGAGGGGGAGAGAGAAAGAGAGAGAGAGAAAGGGAGGAATGGAGGGAGACAGACATTGATGTGAGAAACATCGATCGGTTGCCTCCCATACCTGCCCTGACCGGGGAATGAACCTGCAACCTAGGTATATGCCCTGACCCAGAATCAAACCTGAAACATTTTGGTGTATGGGATGATGCTCCAATCAGCTAAGCCACCTGGCTAGGGCTGTACTTTTATTATGGAGATTACTTTTTTTGAATGCAGAATTCTATTTTCCCTTAGTTTTATTAAAGCATGATTGACAAATAATAATTATATATATTTAGAGTGTATGTGATGTTTGATATTTGTATACATTGTGAAATTATTACTAGACTCATACAAATCAACATCATCTCACATAGTTAGCATTTTTGTGGATGTATATGTAGTGAGAACTCGCGACTTAACTCTATAAATTTCAAGCATACATTATTGTTAATGTTAGTCATCACATACATTAGGTCTCCAGAACTTATTCACTTACTAACTGAAAGTTTGTGCCCTTTGACTAAAGTCTTTCCTTTCCCCCTACTCTTAGTTTTGGTAACCATCATTCTTCTTTCTATTAATGTAAGTTTAGCTTTCTTTACCCCTTAGATTCCACATATAAGTGAGATCATGTAATATGTGTCTTTCTGTGTCTGGCTTATTTCACTTAGCATAATATCCTCCAGTATCACACAGAGTATTCGCACTGCCCTAAAAATTTTATGTGCTCTGCCCTAAAAATTATATGTGTTCTGCCTATTCATCCCTCCGACCAAACCCTAGCAACTACAGATCTTTTTGCCTTTTCCAGGATGTCACATAGTTGGAATCACATAATATGTAGCCTTTCCAGATTGGCTTCCTTCACTTAGTAATATGCATTTAAGTTTCTTCCATGTCTTTTTTAATCTTCACCTGAGGACATTTTTGCATTTATCTTCAGATAGAGTGGGAGGGAGAGAGGAAGGAAGAGAGAGAGAGAACATTTATGTGAGAGAGACACATCGACTGGTTGCCACCCACACAACCCCAACCGGGGCCAGGGACAAACTGCAACCGAGGTCCGTGCCCTTGGCGGGAACCGAACCCGGGTCTCTCTGGTCCGCGGGCCGGCGCTCCAACCGCTGAGCCAAACTGGCCAGGGCACACGGCTTGATAGATTATTTCTTTTTAGCAGTGAATACTATTTCATGGTGTGAATATACCACAGTTTATTTATTCATTCACCTGCTCAGGACATCTTCTTGGTTGCTTCCAAGTTTTGACAATTGTGAATAAACTTGCCATAAACATCTGTGATCAGGTTTTTGAGAACATACGTTTTCAGTTCATTTGAGTAAACACCAAGGAGAATGACTGCTGAATCATATAGTAAGAGTATGTTTAGTTTTGTAAGAAATAACCAAACTTTCTTCCAAAGTGTCTGAACCATGTTGCCTTCCCAACAGTAACAAGAGTCCTTGTTCTCCACATTCTTGCCAGCGTGTTATCAGTGTTCCTGATTTTGGCTATTCTAATAGATGTGGCAAGTAGTATCCCACTGTTGTTTTAATTTGCATTTTCCTGATAACATATGCTGTCAAGCATCTCTTCACATGTTTACTTGTGGTCTGTATATATTCTCTGCATAAATTTATTTTTAAAAGTTTGTTTTTACATTTAAATTTCCCTTTGGTTCTTCATAATAGTGTCTATTTCTCCACTGAGATTTCCAATCTTTTCATTTATTACAAGTCTATTTTCCTTTACCTCATTTATTTTAGTCATTATCCTCTTTTAAAGTCTTTAAAGAATATGGCAGCTTCTATCCACTCTCCAAAGAAACAGGAACTTTATCCATTTAGTTTTGAAAGCAAATGTCTAAAGATATAAGGCTCTTAATATAAAAAGCAATGAACACATTCTTAAAATAATTTATAGATACTTAATAGCTACTAATGTGACCAATAAAAAAAGTTTTTTTTTTTTTTTAAATGACAGGCTTTATATGATCCCACAGTAAGATCCTTCTGCTATAGCTGCTTCCAAATAGCTCAGAACTTGATTCTAATGGACTAACAATAACTCTATCTCCCTGTGAAGGTTAGTTTTATGTGTCAAGTTGGCTAGGATATAATATTGAGTTTTCTCAATTAAACACTAATTTAGGTGTTGCTGTAAAGATATTTTGTGGATATGGTTAACGTCTACAGTCAGTTGACTTTAAGTTAAAGGAGATTACCCTTGATAATCTGCGTGAACTTTATTCAATCAGCTGAAACCATTAAGAGTAAAAGTGAGGTTTTGCAGAAGAAAAGGAAGATCTACCTGAGGACTGTAGATTCAGCTTTTGCCCAAGATTTTCTAGCCTGACAGCCTATCCTAGACACTTGTTAGCACTTAAATGAGCATAGGTGTAGGAGGGAATTATTATCTTTGGCTGTAGGTATCCAGGAAAATTTCCAGGATAAGTTATGTTGGGATTTGAACATTGTAGAGATGTTCTTCCGACAAAAGATAATAAAAGGGCAATTTACAACTAGGTACTGACATGTGCAAGACAAAGGAATGTGGAAAACCCTCTGCTCAGGGAAAGGTTACTACAGTGTGTTTAGAAAATAAGAACAGGATGAAAATGGCAAGAAATGGGGCTGGAATGAGAGATTAAACCTCGGTCATAAACTCAAAGGTCCTGCTAAGTATTTTGAATTTTGTTCTCTGGGTGACGGTATGATCTGATTTGTGTAAATGGTTTAGGGTTTGGCAGGAGCGGAACAAGGGGTAGGGATATCAGTCATGCTGTTTATCACAGTGTACATACAGGTTTGTAGTTTTATCTGGATTTGTTCTCACTATCCCTCTAGATTGTTTCAAGCCCTTTTGACCAGTTGGATCTCCCTCCAAAGCCCATCTTCTCCATTTTTTAGAAATGCAGGGCAGTAGGTTGAGTCCAGAGCAACCAACAAGACTGGATGAAGGCTGTTCAGGTCAAGTTTAAATAGTAAGCAGAGGTGGTTTAAGCCAGGTAGGTCCCAGTGGTCGGTCTGGGAATGGAAATTCTAGTATTTGGACAGGTCAGGTATTAGAGATAATGATGTTTGCAAGCAAGCCACACAAAAGTAACCTCTGACCCTCAAGCAAAGGCTGTTCACTCTCTGCCCTCTGTTATGCTCCCAGATCTGCACGGTGAAAACACAGTACTGGGGCATGTGTCTGAAGTCAGAATTTCTAAATTGCACTTTGCCTTTTGTTAAGAAAGGTGTAGAGTTACCAGGCCTTCCAGGTGGTTCACTCATTTATTATTCATGCTTACACAGAGCATCCTAGATGAATCTAAGGCTGGGGAGATTATACCTGAGAAGAAAGATACAAAGAAGAATACATACCTTTTTCTGAATTATCAACAATTATCACATAGCCCAAAATGAGAGTTAGCATCAAATGGTAAAACAAGAACACTTGGAAGTGCAATAGCATGGGAGGAAATTAGATGGAATTACACAGGAAGTGTCCAGGTTTTGATGTCATTACCAATAAGAGGAAGAAAACATCTATCATTTTTTATTGTGAGTTGCAATGAGAAATTATTCTTCCAACTGAAAGCATTTGCAAAACCCCTCAAAGGGAGACACAATGTATAACTCTTTAAATGAGTGAAGAGTAGGCATTTGTATACATACATTGTAGGCAACATGCATGCATAGAAATTGATAAAGTCTGCACCCAAAGTGAACACTGAATGAGGGCTTAAGCATAGATAGACAAAGATATGGACGATTCATGGTTGAATGGCAAGGGAGAAGAACAGTAAGGGGAACATGAAAGAAAAAGAGAAGAAAGTTGGCCATGCCAGGAGAAGGAGGAGGCTTCATCTGGTCCATAGTCTAGTCTCTGACTTTGCAGAGTTATTCCTGCACCAGTCATTAGAACAGGCTGCCAAATCACCAGCATCGCCAGACCTCAATGGCTATTACTTTATGCCAATGTTCTCCGGCCAATCTTTGTAGCCAAAACATTCTACCAGCTTTCCTTCAGTAGTTTGGGTCCAAAACATAAAGCCCCATAGTCATCTCTGCTTACTCATGTATTTAGAACTGCTCTGATTTTCTCAGTTCTGGTCCCAATCTTACTGCTCCTCTGTATTTCACCTATTCCCAGTAGGCTCTCTGGAACCCTTCATTATAAGCAAATCCTCCCATATTAACCTTATCATATTATATTAATTCTTCTACCTCCTCACCCCTTGAAAAATATGATTTTCCTGTTAGCCCTCTTAAATGAAAGCTACTCGTTATTACACGTTGCACCTTGTTTAACTATAAGGAGGCAACTTGGATGTTTTCTTTGCTTCTCAATGCTGCTTCCAGATTTTTGTCCATCTACCTTCTTGTAAAAATTCCTATCCCTAAACCTCAATCCTCACCCATCAGTGTCCCCTATTGGCTTCATGGTTCCTTTCCTTCATTCAGTGTGGATTCTGGCCCCACATCCATCTCTATGTCATTAGAATGGCTTTAATTTCCATGTTGATGGGACACCCAGCATCTAACATCATCAGCCCTTGCAGCCTTCACCTCCACTCCAACCCAGGCATTTACTTTTGCAGCCATTCTTTAGACCTTGAAATCACCTGGAATGTTTCCACCTCTGAAATATTAAGCTTCCATTTTTCACATAAACCATCTTTCAGGTCCCTCGATGTCTTATTCCCATCTTAACTATCCTTCCACCTACATGGTACCTTGAATCTTTAATTCCTTCCCATTCTATCAGTTACATTCTGATCTCTCATTTTTTTCTATTAAACATGGGTTCCATAATAGACCACTGAACTACTCCCTCATTAGTCCTCATATTTTTTATTCCCCCAATCTTTCCACTTTATTTGTCTAACATAAACCTAAGTTTGGTTTAGTGTTCTAATTTTTCATTTTTTTTCTACACTTCTATGCCTGAATTGTTTAGTGCTTCTGGAAAAAGCAGGCAACCATGCAGACTGACAACTGTACAAAACTCATGCTCTCCAAATGGAACCAAGTGTGGTTAATGAGTCTCTTTATCAGCTCTTGGTCATCATCCCTTTCTGTTTCTCACCAATGTTCATTCCAACCTTCACTGATCTCAAGTGCCCTACCCAAAACCCACCGTCTTCATTCTCAGCAGTGATCTTGTGCCTTTTAAGAGTTCTAGAAAACTGAGTTTTCTCAGTCCCTCTGTCTACCTTATCTACATTCCCCAACTGCTTTCCTGTGGTGTAAAAGATTGAGATGTCCTTCCTCTTGATCATGACCAACCATTCATCTGAGGCCTTGAGTACATTCTCCTCTGGCTGCACTTGTACTTGACTTTTTCAATCACCTAACTTCCCTCCTGAATTACTCTTTCATTCTTTCTCCTGGGCTAATAAGTATGTTCAGGTTTTTCCTATCCTAAAAAATGGCAAATTGTCTCTTCAATATTACATATCCTTCTAGTTAGTGACTGTCCAATCGGTCTCCTCCTTCAAACCTCTCAAAAGAGTAGTTTGGCCTACCCTCACTACCTGTACTTTCTCATATTCCACTCACTCTTCAATATCCTGCCACTACATTATTAAAACCAGCAAGAACTAGTTACCAATATCTTTGAATTGTTAAGTACCTTGAATATTTTAAGCAATTTCAGAATGTGTGTGTGTGTGTGTATCTGCTACCCACATCTCTTCACAAAGTTTCACATTAATCAAAGTTTCATATTAATATCTAACCTATTACTGCAAATCTCCTTCAGCATGTCCTACAAGCACCTCAATGTCAACAGGTGCAAAACTAGGCTTAATAATTCTCTGTTTGAGCCAATTCCTTCTTCAGTTTTGCCCATCACAGATGCTGGCACTGCCAGTCACCCAGTCACTAAAGATTAAAACCTAGGAGGCATTTGACTACTCCATAATCAAGACATGCCAACTTTACATCTTCAATATTTCCAGAATATGCTCTCCCTTTTCTATCTCAAATGGCTACTCAAATTTGTATCTTCACTACTTTTCACCTATAACACATCATCAACCCATCTATGGTTTCCTTGTCTCCAATCTTGCCTGCCATAGTCCAGACTGTAGAGTGACTTTGCTGAAAATGGAGATGAGATGATACCACTTCCCCAATTAAACTCTTCAAACAGTTGCTCACTTCCTATATCATTCATGATGTAGCTCTCTAACAAAACCCCCCTCCATTTCCAGCTCAGTACTTTATTATTCAACAACACCAAATTGTTTATAGCTCTCCCTACAAAATATTTCTCTAACGTTGATTCTTTAATTATACTAACCTCTGTGCTGAAATGTTCTTCCTCAACACTTGCTTTGCCTAACTAACTCACTTCCAAATTTTAAATTCCAAATTCTATATTACTTCCTGCAGAATGCATTTCCAGAATAATTTATTCTTTGTGTTTTCATATATTCTAAACACATCTCCACTAAAATGGCTATGGCCAAGGATACCAATGAACTCTATCTTGCCAAATTTAGCAATCAATTATCTATTATCAGTTTCCTTAAACCCTGCAGCCTTTGGAAAAGATAACCACCTCTCCTTTGTTGAAATACCTTCTTCTTTTGGCTTCTGTAACAACAGTCTTGTTTTTCCTCCTAAAATTGGCTGGTACTTCTTGGTTTCTTTTGTACGTCACTCCTCTCCTGCCTCCAGTATGAATGTTGAAATGCCTCAGAGCTCAATCTTCAGCCCTCTTTTCTTTCCATATCGGAAACTATGTCTGAGCTATATCATTCACAATATTTAAATATCAAGTATATGTGATAACTCTCACATCTATATCTCCTATGTTGACCTCTCTCCTGAGCTTCAGATCTGAATATTTAATTACCATCTCAAACTTAACAAGTTCAAAAAAGTACTCTATATTCATAATTTCCGTCCTTCCTTAGTCTTGCCTATTTAAGTGAAGGGCAACACTATTTACCATTCTCTCAGCCCAAAACCTAGGTGCCATCTTTGGGTCTTCTCTCCAAATAAATCTTAAATCTGACCACCACACATTATCTCCATTGCCACACATCAGTCCCAGTTGCCATCTTTTCTCATCTGCAATGGCCTCCTGTCTCCTTGTTTCCACCTTGGCCCCTTTTGTCCATTCTCTGTCCTGCATCATGGTAAATTAAATCATAAATAGGTTGTATTAAATCCTTGCATAAAACCCTCCACTAGTTTCCATAAACCTTCCAATAACTTCCAATTGCACTTAGAGTAAAAATCAAACTACTTAACCATGACCTGCAAAGCCCCAGTGATGTGGCCCCAGCCTCTTCCCCTGACCTCATGTCACTCCACTTGTTCCCTCTTTGCCAAGCTCTATCTACACTAGACTTATCTCTGTTCCTTTCCCCCCTCTTTCCATATCATCCTATCTCTCCTGCCTTTTGTGTTCCTTCTTTCTGGCATGTTTTTTCCTTCTGATCATTGCACTCCTGTCTTAACACATTCTTTCTAAAATACCTCCACCCTCTACTCCATTAACTCCCTTTCTGTCTGCATAACACCAGTCTCTGAAATAATCATATTTCTAATCACATTTGTGTGTTTCCTTGTTTAATTTCAGTAAGATCTGTGAGCAGGGGCCTTATCTGTCTGGTCACTGCTGTATTCCCAGGGCCTAATATAGGGCCTGCAATATTGTAGCCACATGTGCTTTCCCCCTGCCCTTTCCCACAATAGATGGTGAGCTTCTTGAGGCTATTCTAGTGACTTCTTGCACAATGACCAGCACACAAGTGTGCTAAATATTTATTAGATGAATAAATGAATGAGTGAATTAATGAGTGAATAAATACACCAACACGAATAAACTTATGCTGGCTACAATGGCTTAATATTTTCACTTGTTCCTTAGAGAGAGAAAATTGGGAGTTTATACCAGCGCTCACTATGTTATTTATGGTATATTGCATGCAAGCATGACCAAGTCAACTGTGAATTTGCTTTATATAGTTCTCATTCCAGGGTGAGGATTCAATCACATTCAACCAATCCCATTGTTGTCTGTTGTAAAACTCTGAGTTAGAAAACCTTTGCAGACACAGGAATAGAGAAATGTCTGGTCTGGGAGGTTGAAGTCTTGCCTTGGTTACTCTGGAGCACAGTGATGAGCAACCAGATAAATACACTCTTCATAGAAGGCTGGACTAAGTTCACACATACCAGGGGTGCCACGTCTTAGAATCTCCCTAAAGTGATCCCTCTAAGAGTCCATGGAGACAGTCATATTTTTGCTATTTATTTCTCTCTGGTTGATGCTCTTTAGTCTAAAGACCAACTATAAATAACCAATGTGGTAGTTCCATACTTATCACAGAGGTTATCCATAGAAATATAATTTGGAGAAAAAGAAAGAATTTGGCATCTAGGCCTATCTCTTGGATAGAGAAAAGCAGTGGAAACATATGGAAAAGTAGCCAGGAAAACCTCATTTTTCATAATCAGCAAACTCACCAAGAGCTTGGCTTGGGTTTACTAGAACACTCTCATTTCAGAACAAGAATTTGCTTCCTAATTAGTCTGAAGAGGAAGAAAGAGCATTGTTTTCAGAGCCTTTAGTGAGCCTTTCATCTATACCATGCCTGTTTCTGAACTGGATTGAACTGATTTCATCATTTTGTGGATTCTGCCCAGTTGGAGAGAGGCAGTGTCATGTGGGGGAAAGCCTAGATGTGTGGGTGTGAGCAAGTTCCTAATTAGCAGCTCCTCAGTAGTCTTTTCTGTCCCCATTGAAGATAACTTCATTCTTCCAGTTCCAGCTCCAAAAGCCTGAGAGTCATCCTTAGCTCCTCTCTTTCTCTCACTCCTTATTATATCCATCTGAAATGGTGTCAGCTCTAACTTTCAAGTATATGACAAATCCAACTACTTCTTCTCACTCAGACAACCACTACTCAAGTCTAAGCCACTACCCAGCCTTACATGGATTATTGCAAAAGCCATCTACACAGTCTCTATGCAGTTAGCAGCCATAGTGATCTTTTTCAAAGAAAAGTCAGGTCAGGTCATGTCACTCTTTTAAAACCCTCCAGCAGCTTCCATTCCATTTAGAATAAAAGCCAACATCTTTACAATGGTCTACGAGGCCCTATATGACCAGGCCCTTATAATCTCTTTGATCTCATCTCCTACTGGTCTCTTGTACACTCACTCCAGCCACTCTGCTCCCTTGTTCTTCAAACACACCAGCCCTACACCTACCTCAGGGCCTTTGCACTTGCCATTCATTTATGCCTGAAATACTCTTCTCAGATGTCAGCCAGGCTCACTCCCACATCTCCTTTATGTTTTTACTCAAAGTCTCTGCCTCAGTGAAACCCTTCCTACCGAATGGGCCCAATCCTCATTACCCTACCAACACTCTCCATCCTCTTTCTTTCTTTCTTTCTTTCTTTCTTTCTTTCTTTCTTTCTTTCTTTCTTTCTTTCTTTCTTTTTTCTTTCTTTCTTTTTCTGTTAATCCTCACCTAAGGATATTTTTTCCATTGATTTTTAGAGAGAGTGGAAGGGATAGAGGGAGGGAGAGAAAGAAACATCGATGTAAGAGAGACACATAGATTGGTTGCCTCCTGCATGCTCCCTGACTGGGGCCAGGGATAAAACCTGCAACCCAGTATGTGCCCTTCACTGAGAATCAAACCTGCAACCCTTCAGTGTGCTGGTCAATGCTCCAACCATTGAGCCACATCAGCCAGGGCTTCACCCTCTGTCTATGCTTTATTTTTCTCCATCGTACTCTGTCCATCTGACGTATATATTTTATTTATTGGTTATATCTCCAAGAGAATGTTAATTTCTACAAAGGCATGGGTTCTGTCTGTTTTATTTGATTCTGTACCCTCAACACCCAGAACACCTGAAACAGAAAGGGTACCCAATAATCATTTATTGAACAAATGAATCCTCTGAGGATTGAATGGATTAATGTGTGTAGTGTACGTGACAATGGTAGGTGTTCAACAAATACTAATTTATATTCTCACCTCCTTTCATATTGATTACAATACAATATCTGCTACAGTAATTGCTTGGAATGGCATATCACTATGTAAACATAAGCCAATTCCCAAAGAAATCTGTCTTAATTAATGGATGGGTGATCCATATAGCATAATTTATAGAATCAAAGATCACCACAAACATATCTGGATATATCCTTTGGTCAAAATAATAAAACATTTGATGATTTTCTATATAATCCAGTCTGCCTGAGTGGTAGCCGTGGCAAATTATAAACCAAAAATTCAAATATCTAGACTCTACTGAGAATAAGAGGAAATCCTGTGGGTAGGTTTCCTCTTACATGGTAAAATGGAAAATACTTGGGTTCAAATCCTGGCCTACCTCTGATTAGCTGTGTTCCTTGGGCAAAAATATTTAGATTTTCAGAGCCTCATCTTTTTCATCTAGGGAGATGGGACTATGATATTTCCCTTTGGCTATTTTTGGAATTACAGAAATAATACATGTAAAAAGATATTAGAGTTTAGCTGATGGAAAATAACAAAAGTTAATTTCCACTATCCAAAAGTCTTGTCCTGATCCTGTTTTTGCTTCAGGGGCAGATAACAACTAAAAGGAAGCATGGTCTCCTGGAAGGGGGCTGGCCCTGTGCGTGTGCAGGTTATACCTTCTCTCTAGAGTAAAACCAGCGGCCATCTGTTGACAGCTTACTCTTGGCTGGATGCTGATTCTCTCTTTTGGTATCTTTTTGTTGTTGTTGCTACTGTTAATCTTCACCTGAGAATATTTTTTCCATTGATTTTTAGAGAGAGTGGAAGGGAGGGAGGGAGACAGAGAGAGAGAGACACATTGATGTGAGAGAGATTCATCTATTGGTTGCCTCCCTCACATGCCCCGACCAGGGCCAGGGATGGAACCTGCAACCCAGGTATGTGCCCTTAACTGGGAATCAAACCCACGACCCTTCAGGTGTGCCAGCCAACGCTCTAACCACTGACCCACACTGGCCAGGGCTCTTTTGGTATCTTGAACAACCTTAGGAGGTGTATATCATTACCATTGTCTAGATGCAGAAACCAAGGGCTGGAGCGTTTAAGTCTCTCAACCAATATCACACAGCTAGTAACTGGCTGAGCCCATCTCCTGACACTGAGCCCTGAGTGGTGTCCACTACTTTACACAGTTCTCAGTGTGAGAACAAGAACTCTCCAGAAGCCTCACATGGCTGTTCTACCCGTAGTTTGGTTCACTTCCCTCACTAGATATAAAGCACCTCCAAGTAGAAAATCTGAATAATTCCTCCCTATACTCACAGTACCTAGCATTGGGCATGGCACGTGGTAAGAGCTTGAGAATTGTTTGCTGACTGACTGAGTGAGCGGGCCTGAATTATGCATAAGAAAATGGGTTATGGAGCTCCTACAAGGGGCAAGGACAAGCCTCTTCAGGTTGCATCAGAGCAACCTGAATATTGTGACACCTGGATAACCTGAAAGGCCTTTATGACATGGCCTTGGGGTCCACCCACACGAACCTCTGTCACTTCTCCTTGGCCAGCTCAGCACTTACAGCCCAGGGACAGTAAGAACATTGTGTAGATGATCACATCCCTGGTAAACCAAATAGACCATTTAAATGTAAAAGAACCTATTTGAGCTCAGGCTCTGGACACATGGTTTATATTTGACACCAGTTACTATGAAAAACAATAACCATAAAAACTAGCAGCCATAGAGAAAATTGCAGTTTTCTAAGTGCTTTCACATCCTTCTCTTCTAATTCTCACAATAATTGTTCAAGGTGGTTCTGATTCACCTCCGTTCACATTTGGGTGTACTGGGGCTCAGAGAGACTAAGTGTCTTGCCAAAGAACACAGATAAAAACAGTAACTTTGCTCATTCAGAGCCTGCTCTGGCCCATACGCTCTGGTGAGCATATCACTTGCATTATCTCTTTTAATCATCACAATGGCCCTATGGCGGAGGTAATACTGTGTTTCGGATATTTCATATGAGAAAAGTGAAGCTTCAGTTTCTCAAGGTTGGACAGTTGCTAAGAGAGGAGCCAAGATGAACACTCAGGCCAGAACCTGGCCTCTTGTCCACTCTGCCAGGCTGCCCAGGGTGATGCAGTGAGTGGACAAAGAAAGGAAAGATCTCACCTCTCATGTTCTGACTTTACAAGCAACCGATGCTTAGAAAATCCATGGATTATTCTCAAGTACTGCACTCCTTGATTTTTTTTTTTTCCTCTTAGTTGAAACTTCCATTCGAAAATTTCTTGAATACCATCTGGCCTTCAGTAACTCTGGGTAGAATTTCTATAAGTGATTTTTCTTAAAATAAATGGCTAATTTCATCCTCTTCTAATTTATTCTATGTCATAATGACAAACCCACCTTCCTAAATACAGTTTACATTATGTTACTCTTCAGTTCAAGACAATGAATGGCTCCTTATTCTCTCCTGTATGAAATCTAACTTCCTAACCTGACCTCTGCCTAAACATCTCAGTGTGTTACCTGCCGCTCCTGACATATACCCTCTTTATCAGTAAGCTCCTCCTCCTCCCAGAAGTCTCCTCACTGCCCCCAGCACACTCACCTCCCCCCCTTCAAACCAGTGGTTCCCAGGGACCAGTGGCATTAAAAAAGCAAAAGTTTTGGCAACTCACAAATATTTTTACCCCCAAGTATGAAACATGAAGAACCATTGGCTTTATTGTCTCATGATTCTTTTACAAAATAAAGAAAAAACCTAAAGGAAAAACAATAGGCTCCAAATAAAGAAGAGTCACAAGGAAAGATAATTGCATATATATGTATGATATATATATGTATTAGAAATATAGTATAATAATCAGATTATATATATTTTATAACATATACCTATATGCTATTGTTAAAATGTTGTCCTCATGCCCTGGCCCATTTGGCTCAGCTGTTAGAGCGTTGGCCCTCAGACCGAAGGGTTGCAGGTTTGATTTCCGGTCATGTACCTGGGTTGCAGTTTCCATCATTGGCCCTGGTTGGGGTCGTGCAGGAGGCAACCAATCAATGTGTCTCTTACATTGATGTTTCTCTCTCTCTCTTTCTCCCTCCTTCCCTCCCTCCCTTCCACTCTATCTCTCCCTTCCACTCTATCTAAAAATCAATGGAAAAATATCCTCGGGTGAGGATTAACACACACAAAAAATGTGGCAAAAAAACCGTTGTCCTCATTTTCTCTCCATTTTGAGATTGGTTTGATGAATATTTCATCAGTGATCAGCATCTGCCAGAACATAAGGGTTTGGTCTCCTATTCCACTTATACTCAGGATCAAGAGCATACTGAAGACGTCTTACATTATTTCTTAGTTATCTGTCCTTTCTTTTTAGCTAAATAAGCTCCTGGAGAGCGGAGGCCACATCTTGTGCTTCTTCCTCCTTCCCCACAGGACTTAACTAAGCCAGGGCTGCCCAGAGGAGAGCATGCAATATATGTGAGTTTGTATATAATCAAGACAGCCTGAAATATTGCAGGCAATGCATTTTGGGGCACAATTACCTCTTGGGTGAAATAACAACAACCTAATTCACCCAATATTAGCTCTCTGGAATGCAGCCCTCCAGCCTGACCTTTTAGTGACCTCCAACTTCACAGAACCCGTTGATCACCTGAAGCCTTCTTCACTTATCTTCCCAGTAAATCATTTCACTCACTGTTCCCACCACCCTCTCAAGGGGGGGGGGGGGCAGGAGAGACTGACTGTCTTAAAAGAGACACATCAAAGCAAGAAAATACTTTAACCACAATGATCAGTTTGTGTTCGCTGACTGAGTGAGCAGGTAGATTCTCCAGCAAGCCTTGAGTCTGTGTCTCTGCCCAGTGAGGAAGACATTTACAGAAAGAATTAAACACTGCATAAGGTTCCTGGCAGTGTGCGGAAACCTACAAAATGTTCTCGCCCAATTAAACATTTAATGGGGGCCATCTTGGAAAGGCTGCTGTCTTTGGTCGTAGTGAGTGTTTCCCCCTCATCAAAGCCTTTATTTCAGGGTCGTAATGCCTGAAAACATCTTGACCACTTGTCCTTTCCCTTGTCTTCTTTGCTGTCTGATACTGCATGTTTGGTTAATGGGCCATGTCTCACACAGCTCTCCTTCTCAACTCTCTCCCCTCCCTTTTGCTGACCATCCAATATCTCCAGTGCGCATCACAGACATTATCTGATTTAACCTTCACAACAACCTGGGGAGGTAGATTTTGTTAACCTCATGTTACAGATAAGTAAAGGGAGCCCCAGAGGCGTACAGTAACTTGCCTAATGCAACACAGTGACGATGAGGTGGAGCTGGGATTCCAAATGGTCTGGTCTTTTTATCTAGCCCACCCTGTTGTACCGGGTGGCTAGTTGTTTTTCAGATATATATATAAGGGATTCCCGTCTGAAAATGGAATGAAAAAATTACTCTCCATCCCTTAGCTGACAGTCAATGTAAAGCCAAGAGAGATTAGTGGACCTGCCAGTGAAAAATGCTCCGTGAGGATTGGTTGTCTTTAAAACTGGTTCTCCCAGGAGCTGGTGCAGACTGATTAGGAGGCTAACTTATAGACAGCAATAAAATAGTTAGTTATGGTTTGAGTTAAGCCAGATACAGCTTAGTCTATTCTACCAATCTTGTAGGAGAGTGGTTGTCCCCATTAAAAGAAAAACCATGGCTAAAAAAAGTACACAGATTAGTGTCTGACCCATAGTTAGAGCTTAATACATATTCATTTAATCTCATTGATATTCAGTGACAGTTCCTCAAGTAGAACTGCATATAGTTGGCCTGTTCCATATTTTAGATGCCATGTAGCTAGCACGTGGATCCCCATAAAAATAATAGCTGTTTGACTGTCCGTAAAGGTAGAAAGCCTCAGAAACCAGGACAAGCTTGCATCCATGGTAGAGTCATGAGAAAGTCCAGAGAGCTCTGTGAGTCTTCTGCTCTTGCCTACTCTGGGACCACATCATCGAGTAAGAGCCGAAGGAAAAATGTCTGCAGCCTCCAGGGGAGATGGTCAGGTACAGTTGCCCTCAGTCAAGAATTTGTCCTCATGACAGAGTGAGTCAGGAGGCAGCCTCCGAACCGAGAAGAAACAGGTCTACCTGGATTTATGGCCCAGTGTTCTCGCATCTTTTAGTCAAAGATTAAACTGACTCATGTTTTCCTCCCACATACATTGCCTTGGTTGTCTTTGCTCTCTTTCTATTAGGAGGTCCGGATCTGTCAGGTAATGAGATTTGAAATGTCTGACTGTTCCCCCTGAAACCTCATGGAGGACAGCATCCTTCTCAAAGGTGAATTTCTTGTGCAAGGAAATACGATGGTGACTGAGAAACGTGGTTGGTGAAAATGGGGGAGGGTAAATAGATGGCTCTCGTGTCTTGTCTTAGCACTGTTTCCTCCTGTTACTTCTGGGTACGAGTGCCATCCATGACCAGGTGGCACGACATCTACCGATTCTGCCAAATCCCCGGTAGAACTGCATCCTTCAAGGTGAGAAGCATCGTGGCCCAGGAAGAAGAAAGATAGGCGTATTGACCAGAGAAAAGTTGTTACTGCTAAGAGATGAGGGAAAATGATCGGAAATGTCATGAAGGAAAGGTGTGGAATTTGGGGCTTGAGAGCAAATCACAGCTTAATTCTCTGATGGCTACATGACCTTGGGCAAATTACTTGACCTCTGGAGTTTGGTTTTGCACTCCCATTCTGTAAAAATGAATAGGATAATACATCTGGAAAAAACATTTATGTGAGCTATTATACATATACTTTAAAATCTAATAAAAATTCAGGAACTCAAACATATCCACCTATTGGACCTAAGTAAACTGCTATTTTGAAACACAGAGCTCATGTTGAGGATTTGCTACTTAGTAGAAAACAATTGTTTTGCCTCAGAAACTTCCGGTTAAAAAATACTTGGAAGGGAGCAGGTGGCACAATCTAACATGATATATATATATATGTAGCTAATCCTCACCTGAGGATATTTTTCCATTGATTTTTTGATAGAGTGGAAGGGAGGGAGGAAGAGAGAGAGAAAGAAACATTGATGTGAGGGAGACACATCAATTGGTTGCCTCTTGCACAACCTTGATCAGGGCCAGGGATCAAACCCGCAACCCAGGTGCATGCCCTTGACTGGGAATTGAACTCGTGACCCTTTGGTCCGTGGGCTGACATTCTAACTGCTGAGCAAATCAGCCAGGGCCTAACATGATATTAGTAGACCAATTCAGAAGATAACACTCAGCTATAATTAACAATACTGTATTGAATATTTGAAAGTTGCTAAGAGAGTAGATTCTAAAATTCTCATCACAAGAAAAATAAAATTTTTAACTATGTGAGGTAATGGATATTAACTTATTGTGGTGATCATTTCTCAATATATACAGGTATCAAATCATATGTTGTACAGTTAAGCTAGTACAATGTTACATGTCAATTATATCTCAAAACTGAAGTAAAAAAGAATATAACACTCAGAGTTTCTCCTTTTGATTGGTTTGCTTCTATTTTCATGAGAGGGGTAGTTACGTGTGATGGATTTTTATACTATCAGAGAGCAAATAAGAGGGTGGCTTTTCAAAATTTATGGGATGGATTCCCTGTAGCATCTTGTTTCATGCTCGCTCACATTTTGGCAGTAACAAACATTGTTTGTTTGTTTGTTTTTTCATCCCTTTGGAATAACGGGACATTATACTGGCCTGTTAAAGAGGGACCTCATGAAGTAAGGGTGCTTACTTGCTTAATACTTTTAAGAGTGCTAATTACCATGAGTGTAAAATTATAATCAAATAATTTCTGATACATTTCTAGGGAGCACAGAGAAACACTTCTAATAACAGGAAATAGTAGATGAAAGCAGTTAATGAATCAATGCAGACGTCTGTTTACCTGTTCATATCACCACAGTGTTAAAGCAAAACACAAAGTAAATGGACCCCTTACCTCTCTTCATCCCCAGCCAAGAAGAGAAATTTTACATGAGATGGGGCATGGGACAGCTTTCCCACGAACCCTGGGGACTGTTTTAAAGGACAGTTACCCCTACCACCTCTTACGGGGCTTTGTAGTTTTCAAAAGATTTTCTCATATCATCTCATTTGATCTTCAGCACAATTTGGAAAGAAACGCAATTCAATGTAAAGAGATGGGAACAGAGTCACAGGGAAATTTCCATCTGCCCACCTTCACCCAGAGAATAAGTGGCAGTCCCTAGACTAGCTTTCTAATTTCATTCCACCCCCTCCCCCGTACCAGGAAGTCGAGGGAAAAAATACCCATTGGTTGCTTATGTAAAACTCAAGGACTACTCTGAAAAGTAATTATGTAGCAAATATAAATGAAGGGCTTCCTGGCTATAACATTTAGGAAAGAGGAAATAGGTTACAGAATGACTTTCTAAAAAATGTGTAGAAAATCTAAGGAACTATAGGGATTTATAAATCTATGCCCTAATCCGGTTTCCCGATACCACCACCATGAATCTTACGATAAAGTTGCCACTCTCTCAGGTTGTTTTTCCAATTCTTCAAATCACAGAGTTCTAGACAGAAAAATCTTTTCAAATTTCAGAAGAGAGAATAGCGTTAAATATAGACTCATGCATCGTATGGGTTTGCAATGAATTTGAACAAAATCAATTTAAATAATGTTTACAGTATTGTTCAAGTGGATAGAATTTTAATGTTTTGCTTGGTGCTATCATTTTAAGTTAAAAGGAAAAAAAAAAGAAAAGGCAAGCAAAAGAGTACAGAGAAACATAGCATAATAAACCCTAAATCTAATAATAAAACTGAAGTCCAGTATGTTTCACTACTAAATAAGGGAGATGACAAATTTGATAGAATGGCTGCAAACTATTACAAGTTGAGTCTATTGGGGATAAAATTCTGAAACTCCTACCACATGCATTTGTTCTTCCAAAATGCCTGGAAATGCATTCTGGGCCAAGCTCCTGATGGGCCAATGAAGAGCCTGTCACTGCCCAGTGGCAGAGCAAACACACACGATACACATTTATAGACGTGTATATTCGACATTGAATTTCACAACCAGAGTGATCCTTACAGATCAGGAACTCAGGTCCCACCTTTTAGAGGAGAAACATGCTAGGCTTAAGGTGGATAAATGCCATGCTCATTGTCCTAAGAGGCAGAGATGGGACTAGAATCCGGACACTCGTATTCTCAGTGACTACTCAGTCCCAGGAGACCATGCATTGTATTTCCTTTTTACAGTTATCTCCACTCTCAAAGTCTTACAGAAGAAGTATGTATTACCTTTAGGATCAGGAAAATAATTTTAGTGAAGGAAAAGCATACCATAGGAAGCACGGAGAAGGTAGTGCCTAGGTTGTGGAGTGTTTAGGAAGGCGAGTGTACATTGAGAGAGTGCAGGTGGGGAGAGATGGTGGTAGAGATGGCATCTGAGGTAAAGGAAAGATGAGATTGGAGTGAGTGTGGGAAACATAGTGGAGCAAAGACAGTAAGACCAGCGTATGTAGAATGCACTGTGAACCTTCGCAGAAGAGAGTTGACTGAGGTCTCTGAAGGATGACTCATTACCCCTTGTGTCTCACTACTTTGGTATATTCTGAATGTTTAATATTCTGGAAGGAAGAGAAGGAGGGTGAAATAGAGGAGCAAAGGGAGAGAGGGAGGGAGGGAGGGAGGGAGCAGATGGAAAAATATAAGGGTAAGGGAAGTTGAAACCACATTGCACTGTTGATTCTTGGAATTTAGACTTAATTTATGAAATTATATGAAGTCACTCAAGGCTTTTGATCAAGGAAGCCACTTGGCAGCAAAAAAAAAAAAAAAAAAGATAAATTAAAAGATAGAAACACTAGAAATATGGAGGTTTGAGATTTCCAGAACTTCTCATATTGTTGTTTCTTATCTCTTTACTTTTAATATTTTGGTTAAAGATTCCAATGTTGAATTAGCAAACTGTTTTGAATATAGGTGCTCAAAAGATTTCTTAATTTGCTTTTTTTCATAATGTTTTATAAGCTTCAAGTTTGAAAAATATGTAGTAGAATTAGCTTAATTGATTATATTAAATCTGAATTAAAATTGTGAGTTTAAAAGCTGCAGTTTATTTTAACAAAAAAAAATTTAAGGAAAAATATCAAATTTTAAATGACTAAAAGCTCAGTCTTTAAGATAAAACCACCCTGAAGCATTTTAAAAGCCCTCAGTAAGCTATTATCAAAATATAGTTCATATAATTTAAAAAACACACACAAAAGGTCTTCCTGCTCAGAATTCTAAAAAATTAGTTTTTCCAACCAAACTAATGAACACAGAGAACTAAGAGCAGATGAGTTCTCACTCACGCTGGTGACCTGCATTGTGGTCTCCATCTTCCAGGACACCACAATTCTCATGGAATGAGGTCTCCAGAGACAAAATCCTCAAAAAGCCATCTCTACAAATGACCAATGGAGTGTGGAATTACATAATTCCTAGCCTCTGCTTTAGTTACCATAAGGGATGGCCTGAAATGGGGATGGTAAATAAGGTAGAGCAAAATCTCATGAAATAATGAAGTAATAGAAAAGGACTGAGCAGACAAAAGCAAACCAGTGAGAGACAGATCTATAGAAATTACCAAATCAACCATGTGGCCTTTAGAATGAAGGGATCATTCATGTGTTGCAAAAGATTAAGTGAATCAGCAAGAGCCATAAACCTCACTTGGCTGGAAGAAGAATGGAAAGCTGCACAAGAATTCAACTAGTACACAAACAAATACTGGATGACACTACCAGGAGTTCAAAGATGCTCTTTGCTGGGAGTCCAGTGCATTTGGGGGAAATGGCTTAGGAAGTTTTAGAAACAAGACACACAGTAGCAACCCTATAAATATAAAAAGGCAAGTGGATGGTGAAGAACTTACAGGAGGCAAAAACACACCTGAACTAACACAGGTCACAAGAACATAAATTGTCCAGTGTAATTAATGATGATGTCATTCTACCTTATTGAACTCTTTAGTAAGTCAACTGTTCAAAACTGTCAGAGAACATTTGCATGTGGTGTTTTCCATCCTGGAAGAATAATTTGTTTCAGGACACTTCTCATGTTTTGTTGTTGTTGTTGTTTTTCAATCAGTTTTCTTTTTCTCTTACTTGTAATATAATTTTATTGAGAAAGTCTGCTCCATTCATCATTACTCCACAGAAGCAAGGACACTGTTCATGCACCAGGGTCTTTCCTTAACCACTAAGAGATACAACAGAAATAGGATTAATAAAGTCACACATACACGGACAGAGAAGGAATGTAAAAATCCATCTGTGGCCCAGCCGGTGTGGCTCAGTGGATTGAGCACCATCCCATGGACTGAGAGATCCCAGTTCAATTCCTGGTCAGGGCACATGCCTGGGTTTTGGGCTCGATCCCCAGTAGGGGGTATGCAGGAGGTGGTCAATGGATGTTTCTCTTTCACATCGATGTTTCTCTCTCTCTCTCTTCCTTCTCTCTCTCAAAAAAATTAATAAAAACATATTGTAAAAAAAATCCATCTGTGAAACGAAAGGACTTTGAGTCTTCTTGTTTTGAGGATTCTGGAAGTATCTCTTGAGAAAAATCTCATTAAAAACTCATCTGCCAAGGCAAGTAACTAATTATTTTGGAACACAATGAATATAAACAGTGAGGCTGGAGTTCAGACTTAGGAATGAGTGAAGATTGGTCTTTTCTTAATGTCAGGAGCAAGCAAGTAGAAACTCAGCAAAACAAAAACAACGCAAAACCATAATGGCTACAATTAGAAGAGGCCACCCATAATGACATCTGGAGAGGAGAAGTCAGATGATGTGAATAAACCATTCAGTCAAGATGAGGCTAAGTGGTCAAAGAGATTGTATTGGAAAAGGATTTAGAGTTAGAGGATTAAGAAAACCCAGGAATCTCCACAGAAATTTCTGCTGTGGTCAAAGGCATGACTATATGTGGTAGAGAATAGGTTCACCCCCAAGTTTTTCTCAGAGCTGCCCCCTCAGTGAAAAACACAGGGTACAAAATCATCATTACAATGATACTTTTCTTGGAGCAGACGGGCCATGGGGAAGGGTGCAGAAGATAAGGAGTCTGCCCTTGGGTTTCTCCCCAACCCCCTCAGTTTGGCGTCCCTCTCCACGAGTTCAGTCATCAACAAGATGGGCAGACGTGTCACATTCAGGAAATGCACAGAGGTTAAATAGCCTGTTGCCATCTGTCCCTAATTAGGAACAATCGTTGGGCTTGGAGCAACACCGAAATATTTCCTTAGTCTGGACAATGAATTCACTCATCTGACATGGTTGATAGCTGCTCTCCTGTCTGGGTCAGGGTGCTAACTCAAGGTCCGTTTATAGTGACATTCTTAAAGGAAGGACTTTACCATCCCAGAGGTAATGATAAACCAAGAGAGAAAACAGGAGCCCTGCTAAAGGGGGATAAAGGTATTTTTCCAAAGACATATTTAGATTGATGGGCAAAAGCCATCCAGTCTTGCACACTGCCAGGCATTCAGTGCTAGGCTGATGGCTCACGTCACAACTCCGAAAGGAGGCAGGTTGGGGCCTCAGCAACAACAGCCCAGGAACCTCTAGGTGATTGCTATTCCCTTCTTCCGAAATTTCCTTCTTGTATACGCATCCCTTATAGCCCAATATTACCCATCCTTCAGGGTTTAGCTCAAGTGCTACTTCCTGTAGGAAGCCTTCCTAGCTTTATGCAGCCAAGTGATATTTCTCTCTAATCTAAATTCCTGTGATCTATGCTTCTCCTGCAACCTAGGCAGCATCTTCATTAAACCCAGTAGTGTTTCAGAGCTCAGGTCTGGAACCAAACTGCCTGGATTCATAATCTTCCTCATGTGTTTGCACTGTCAATATTTGTAAAGTGGAATAATAATAGAATCTACTTCACGGGGCTGTTGTGAGGACAAAGTGAAGTCACCGTAAAGTGCATAGTACACAATAAGAGCTATAGAGGTGCTTATAATTACGATGACTAGGGGTATAAACCTATACATCTCAACTACCTAACAGACAATAGCTTCCTGAGGTCAGGATATGTGCTTAATTTGTTTTGTCCCACACAAAGTAGAGCACAGTACTTAGGACACGGTAATATGAATAAATAGCAACTATAACATTCATTAAGTTGTTGTTGTTGTTTTTTTAGATGTTTGTATTTTAAGAGCAGAGGTCTTTGCAGCCAGGAAGGGAGGCAGGAGCAGGAAACCAGGCAGTAGGAGTTGAGAGAACTGGCCATTCTGTAGGCCAGATTCTGCCAAAGCAGCCAGGGATTCAAGGAACCGAATTAAACGGATTGGCCAGATGCAGACAAATGTCACTATCAAGGGGGCTTCATCCATTAGAAAGAGAGGGGCAGTGAGAAGCCCCTATAGAAACAGAGACTCACTGTAAGACAGAGCTAAGTTATTTTGACCCTATCTATTTCAACACAATAGTACGAGAATAGTTTGGAAGACCCAGGGACCCAATAATATCCAGAGCAATGTGACAGAGTAGACTGAGGCTTTGTGGTCAGAAAAACATGGATTAAAATCCTGCCTCCACCTGTGGCTAGTTATGTGACCTTGGGCTAATATGCAAGCTCATCTGTAAAATGGGATCCATCATACCTAACATCCAGGATTGGTGAAAGGATTAGCAATAAGTAGTCAGTCAAATATTAGACCCATGGCAGATCCTCAACAATTGGCATCAATTCTTGTTCTTGTTATACTTGGCTGGCTAGAAAGTGGTCTGTGAGCATAAGATTTCATTCCAAGTCCTAGGAATGGTGGGCCTGGCACAGCCTTGGTTGAGGCTGGCCTGGACAAGGATGAGCTCAGTCACTAACGCTGGCGAGGATATAGAAGGCAGAGGCCGGGCCTTCACTCGGCCCCACCATCTTAACATTTTTGCATACAAATTGACCATACAGATATTCTTTGATCCATTCCCCTAGAATAGCTCCACCTTCATTACTGGAATCACCCAAGCAGAAAGCATAATCCCGTGGTGCTTCCTTTGAGGGTAAGTTAAGCTGGGGGCTGGGGCAAGAATGGGACAGAAAAAGGGAGGCCAGTTAAAGAGTAGAGATATTTGGGGGAATGAGAGGACACTTGAGTTGAAGTGATAGAATTCCACAATAGCTTGCTGAAAAATGAGAAAATCACTCAATACACTTTGCCAAACAGCTGCTTTGATTGATTTTTTTAAAGCCCGAACCAACCAAGTTGTCCAGTTGTCAGAATTGTGTAGCTGAAGCCACAGACTGTGTTGCTCTCAGAAATAATGGATGGCAAGCACTTCTAATAGGTCAAAGAAAGGCATGAAGAATTCTAAAGGGAAAGGTAGAGGAAATAAAAATAAGCAGATTTTCCAAAGCTCTTCTACCTATACATTATCAGGGGAAACTGGCGTTCTTTAAGATTTATGTAAAAACTGTATTCAGAGTCACAAGCAAGGAGGGACCCCCGAAGAGCACAGAAGAATAACAAGTATTTTTCCAGCAATCAGATTGTGCAGAGTTGGGTCTACTTAGAGGTTTTCAGAGCCAGTGATTTAAAGATATTCTTTTATTTCTCGTATTAGTAGTTGATGGACTTCTGGGCTTTTTTCCCCTCCACTTTTTCTTCTAAAAAGACATGGGGTTGTGATAGAAATTAGCTGAAGACAAAAGAACAGTTTTTGCTGCCTCCTGTCCTGTCCATTAAACACATCTTCATGAAAAACTGGTCGCCAAGAACTGAACGGAAAGGGAGGCCTGGGAGGAAGGATACGCCTTGAGGGGCAGAATGGTCAGCAGAAAGCCATCCACCAAATTACAGCTGTGTCCTCATTCATCTGCCAGGCCCCCAGCCTTCACATGCCCTAACTTCATTTGATTGCACATCCCAGGGACAATTATAAAAAATACATACATTGTATTTTATCCAAACAATTCATGTTCACATTTTAAAAATCAAATACTACTAAAAGGTCTATAATGAAAAATTGCATTCCCCTGGCCCATCCCACAGTCTGGCCCCAGGGAACAACTTGAAACACTTGAGTTATTTCTTCTGGTATCTGTCTCCACATCTCTAATACTATGCTCGTGGTGCTTTCCTTTTGATTTATCTTTTGAAGACATAATTTATTAATTTCCCGGCATTTTGGTTAAGAATTGAGTTCACTTATGTCACCGCCCCTCCCTCTTCCATCCTCCCAATGTGGACATTCTCTCCGTTTTCTATTTTGGGACAACAGGTCAACCCAAACACAGTAGCTTAAGGAAATCATGATCTGCTATTTCTCATGACGCTCTGGGTCTGCGGGGGTTTTCTGCTGGCCTTCCCTGGCTTTACTCAGGCAACAGCACTGAGCTGGTGGACTGGCTGGGAGCCGAGCTCGCCTGGGGCTTTCAAACAGTTCCTCATTCTCCCCCACGTGTCTCACTTGGGCTTCCTCAGGGCATGGCCGTTTCAAAGCAGCATTCCAAAAGAAAGCATTCCACAAGCTTGAAAATGGAAGCTACAAGATCTCTTACAGTTGAGCCTCAAAAGGCTCCATCATATTCTCTACCTCACTGTATTGATCAATGCAAGGGACAGGGCAAGCCTACACTTGAGGGTAGGGGAAACCAACTCTACCTCTTGATAAGGAGAGTTGGAAAAAAAAAAAAAAATCAAGGCCCTGAAGGGCGTAAGAGAGGGAGCCTATGGCTATCTGTGGTGTGGTGGGCAGAATTCTAAAACAACCCCATGGCCCCATTTTCCCCTTGGTTTGATTTCTATGATTACGTTAAGTTACATGGAAAGGAGGATTTTGCAGACATTAATTTAAGATAGGGAGATTATGCATTTGGGCCTGACCTAGTCACATAAAAGAGGACGTTTTCTCCAGTTGGTAGCAAAAGAGAAAGCCAAATTAAAAGTGTGAGAGGAACACAACACAAGGGAAGTTCTCCATTGCTGAGATGGATGGAGCCACCTGGAAGAGCCTGGGAGAAGCTTCTAGGAATGGACAGTGAACTCTGGTTGACAGCCAGAAAGAAGTTGGGACCCTCCATTCTACAAATGCAAAAAGTGAATTCTGTCAACAGCTTGAATAAGCCTGGAAACAATTTCTTCCTTCAATCCCCAGATGAAAGAGTCTAACTGGCCCTCACGGTGATTACAGTGTGTATGGAGTTGGCTGAGCCAAGTGCGGGGACGTGAGGACACGAGGTATACCAGCATGTTTCATGCTTGTGTCCCTAATAATAATGATATTTTCATTAGCTGCACAATATTCTCATGTGTACCACAATTTACTTAGACCGTCCCCTCTGAATAATTCTGTTGCTTGAAGTCTTTTTGTTATTACACACTGCTGCAAAAAATACCTTTATACCTACAGCATTTTTCCTTAGTTTGCTAATTTGACTTTCAAAAGATGATTATTTTACAATAATGTATGGCCCCCAATTTTCCTGGACCCTTGCAAGCACTAAGCTTTATCATTCTTTTTTTTTCTCCCCTACTTTAATAAGCCAAAGAGTAGCAACAATTAAAAATATTTTCTATGCCCTGGTCAGTTTAGCTCAGTGGTTAGAGCATCGGCCCGCGGACCGGAGAGTCCTGGGTTCGGTTCCCACTAAGGGCGCATACTTCGGTTGCCGTTTGTCCCCGGCCCCAGTTGGGGTCGTGTGGGTGGCATCCAGTTGATGTGTCTCTCTCACGTAGATGTTTCTCTCTCTCTCTTCCTTCCTCTCTCCCTTCCACTCTATCTGAAGATAAATGCAAAAATATCCTCGGTTGAGGATAAAAACTATATATATATTTTCTATGAATACAAGAATGAAGAATTCTACCAGTTTGTTTCCTCACAGCATTTTCGTACATTGATTTTTGAAAGAGGTAATATTGCTTATTGAGCTACTGACAGGTGAGGCCATCAGTTTCAAAGCGGTTTCAGACTTGATTTAGATCAGAACTTGCTCTTCTTTAATCCCTTGGTGTCTCAGGTTCTTCATGTAAGAAATGAAGACAGAATTTGGCATTGCATCAAAACAATATTTATAAAGCATTTACAGAAGTGCCTCCTTGAATTTCTTCCTATTAACCTACATCTGTATATTTTCTTTTAAAACAAAAAAGTGTTATGTGGTGCATACAACTTGACTGCATTGAGTAGTCCTCAATTATCTTCTTAGCATGCTATGTAAACTTGACTATGTCATTTCACCCCTTGGTGGCTTAGTTTCTACATCTACATCATGAGGCACTTGGAACAATGTTTTAGCCAATCCGTGCATACTATGAGTGTCTAAGATCTTACATAACTACCTACCAAGTCAGACATGGGACCTGGTAAATCCTATCCTCTCTGCACAGATACAATGAGTCTACATTTTACCCCCAAATTAGTTATTTCTGACCAACTCCTTCAGATACCCCTTTTTAGTGTTCCCTATACGATCTTGTTTTCTCTGTCGTCTCTTCATATAGGTACTTCTTAGCTTCTACTTTTAAGATAGAAAATTAAACCCAGGTGAGGCATTAAAAATGTATATTTATACCAATGAAAAGCAAAACCCCAATAAATAGCTCTGAGAAATTTAACCAAGGTCCAAGGAGTCAAAGCACAAATAAATGAGGAGTAATGGGGGTGATAAAATTACAGAACTAGAAGATATTTAAAAATTCACAAATGAATAATAACATAATGTAATGTCTATAATTATTCCATTATATTTAACTGTTTTAACTATCCCCTTATCCTCAGATATTTAGATTATTTCTTTTAATTCTATTATAAATATTTTTAGGAAAATCCTCATATAAAACTTTGCACAGCTGGTAATTCTTTGGAATACATTTTTACAAGTGGAATTGCTGGGTCAAAGGGTATAAACTATTTTAGGCATGGTAATACATCTAACCTAATTGGTTTTCAAGAAATTTGTACCTATTTACACTCCAAACAGCATCAGATAAGGGTCAATCTAATGATACTTTGCTAGCATAAGTTATTTTTAAAACCTTTGCTAATTTGATAAGTTAAAATTAATTAATTGTTCATTTGGCTTTGCTTGTCAGAGGGGATAAACTTGTGTTTATACTTTTATTGTCATCTGTATTTCCTTTACTGTTTCTTTACATACTGAGTAATTTTGGATATTGTTGACACTGTGAAGGGTACATTGTAAAAAGTGTTGACTTCTTTAAGCAGGCCATTAACTTGGGCTCAAGCTGCAAACTCTGTCCCTTGGGTAGTAACTCAAATCTAAGTTCAGTGATTTGGCCTTAACTAGGCTAAATAATGTGTAATCTGTTTTGTGTATGCATGTTTCAAGGGTCAACCAGATATCTGGATAGTCATGCACAGAATTTAGGACTTCCCTCCCTGGGAAATATTCCCCCTATCCCTAACTTTCTAGAACCTATGCTTGCCCTGAACTCTGTTTACTTGTTCTTCAAGAAAGAACAATTGCAGCTTTTATATCTGCATTTCAGCCAACCTAAATGGCACAGATTAGGGCCTGCCTTCTGGCTAAAAACCACACACACATACACACACACACACAGGAGAAAATCACCAAGTGTTACTCCCTTTTTTTCAAATATGGACTTTCCTTCAAAATGTGCCTGTGTTTGTTCACTCTTAATTCTTTTGATAGTTTTTGAGTTAATTTATTGATTTTTATTTTGGAGTTCAGGGTTGTTATCTGCAGAAGAGTTAGTAAAATGAGTTTACTTGGCCACCACCGAAAGGAAAACCCCGGAACTACAGACAATTAATTTTCACTTTCACAAAGATTGTTTGTTTTCTTCACACCCTTCTCTTTAAGATGCCAAGTAATCCCCGAGCATACCTCAAGAAAGCTAGGTTTCTCAGAATTCCAATGCTTCTCTTGCAACGTATTTGGGAGATGTTTCCTACAAAAGTTGCTCCTGGTAACTGGAGCTGCCTAGTTAGCTTCCCGCATACACAGAAAGCTGCACCTGAGGTCAAACTGAACAAGATCCCAATGGCACTGGGGGACTACAGGTCCCAGGAACCAATTAAGTCTAAGGTAAGTAAAGGATTTTCTTCAACTGGCTGATGGAGACCATAAGCAGAGGCTCTGACCAGAGAGAATTCAATGCTGGCCCCATACTTTCATCTTGAAGTTGAACAAGGATCAATGACTGCAAGGACTAATCTAATATGAGTCCTGGATGGCTTTCTCGTTTACACTACTTTGTGCTTAGCAACAATCGCTCATCTATGATTCCCTGGCACAAGGAAATATGACACTTTGCAGCTAACAGGATTTGTTAAGATCTCCATATTCCGTTTCATCTTAAAAGGATATTAGAACTTCCCTAATTTAACCCATCCTTTCACTTGTCAGAAACCCACAGGCCAAAATGGGGAAGATCCATCCAACATAACATGGAAAGGGGCAGAGTTGCCGTCAGAATGCAGTTGAGCTGGCTCCCGTTCTTGCAATCTGATTCTCAGCTGCACGTTCAGTGTTTCAGGACACTCTGCTATATGGTATATCCTCGACTTTTCTCAAGGTTAGGCTCTAAAGTGTTCTGATGGGAAGAAAACAGTCCGCTTAGTTGTGTGATCACAATCTCCTGAATTCAGCAATATGACAGTGTGATCATTGCATTTAATGGTTGGCTGTTCTCCAAAATCATCCTGGCAAGTAAGGGCTTGTGGTCTGTCTTGTAACTCTGCTCTCCTCACTCCCCCACCTCCCTCCACCCCACCCCCATTGCCATCTTTGTGGCTCTGTGCTTTCCTTTCGTGTGTGTGTTTCACAGGATTCAGAGGCAGCCGGACTAGTCAAGATGTATGTCAGGTTATACAAAGGAACTGGCCAGGCCAGAGTTAGGTCAAGTCTAAATCATAAACTTCCTCCCCTATAAAGTGTTTGGTTTTCCATATGCAACAATTTCAATCATTCATTTGTTGTCTAAAAATACACGAACATGTTCTTACTCATCAACCCTCCTCGATTATTCTTCAGGAAATGGAACTGAGCCATTCGGTTAGAAGAAAAAGCTTCTACATGTTAAGAAATATTCTCCTTAAGACCTAGCTACCAGCTCAGGCTAATCTCATGGGACAGCAAAGTCCTCAGCATGGATGGAGTTTCACATGTTAATAACTGAGAAAAAATAAAATAAAAATAAATAAGTAAATAAAACCTGCCTGTCTTCAACAGCCTGTAAGCTCTCTTGTCTCCAGGCAGGACAGATTCCTCAGGTGTTACCCACTTTATCACAGCATTCCTCATCTGCTCTTTTATCTTGTGCCCTTCTCCTCTTTTCAAGATCATAAATCAACAAAGACAGGTCTTCATTCTTCTTTGAAAGAGAAGGGGAGAAGTCTAGACTTCTCCTATTCCATGGCAAAGTGAACAACCTGATAAATGTAACTACCTGCTCCTCTGGTAAAAGCTGGAAATATCGCCAAACCTGAGCGAGCAATCTGTGATCGGGAACTCGGCGCACCAGTCAGATGTCGTTTTCACATTCCTCTCGACTGAACACCAGAAGGAAGCCCGTGTGGGAAAATGGCAGATTGGTTCAAGAGACCTCAGATTCCAGAGAGGGGTCAGAGTCAAATCCAAGAGTGTGTGACAGCTGAAATTGTCCATGATTTACTAATTGCTGAAGGCAGCGACCCGGCCATAAAGAGCAAAGGCCAAAGGGAAGGCTTGGTGCCCATTGCTGGCATTAGGTTTCTGTCTAGAGGAGGAGAAGACAGCAGAAGACTGAAGAACATTTGGAACTAATTAGCTGGAATAGGGAAACTTGAGGCGAAGAGGTGGGGGTGGGATCAGGGCTGTACTATTCCTTAAAATTAGAAATAGTTGGTCAAATTCACCAAGGGCTCTGCTTCTTATTTTTCTTGTCCTCAACATCATGTATACATAGCTGATAAAAGCCTCATCCTTCAGCTTCCTGCTATATTAAGGATCTTATCTACAGAATAATATAGCTCTGAAAAAATGAAAGGAATCAGAAGATATTACTGTTTTCCTCAAGGATGGTCTGAACCTGGAAATGTGGGAGACATTAAGGAAAGAATTGAATTTTAGAGTCAGACAGACATGAACTCAAATTTTCACTCCACTGCTTATAGGCTATGTGACCCCGAGAAAGTAAGATATCTCCACTGAGATTCTGTCTTCTCATCTGCAAAAGTCAGCCAATACCCATTCTTTCGCATGGCTGATATGAGAATAAGATGAGATAAAATATGAAAAGCACCCCTCCTCACCGTGCTCAGCACACAGCTATGCTCTTTAATTAGAAGTCCCTTTTCTTTATGCCATATAAAAATTACATTACAAAGTTATTTTTATCCATGTGTCATTCCAGAAATGAAGGCATACAACAAAGCCACGGGAATTTTCAGGAGACTATAGTTTAATCAGTAATGGTTTAAATGTTTTAAGTTATAACTGGTTTATGTATTATTTACATAAATTCAAAATTAAATGTGTATAAATATGAAAAATGATGCAAATATCTTAAAGTTTCCATGGATATACGTTCTTGCAGTCTCAAGAAGAAAAGAGACCCCCTTCCCTTCCATGGGAGTCCCTGAGAAATAAGTTGGCCATATCAAGACCATCTCTGGAGCTTGTGGGATTGATCAGTCCTGAGTCTTTATTACCATCCCTTTAGCCCCAGGGGAGATAGATTCAATCCCACTCAAATCAGAGGGATTAAACTGGATTATTATAGGATGGTTAAAGAGAGGTTAAACAAACCAAAGGAATTCTGGGCAGACACACACAAAAAACACATATGACCATAATACAGTCTCAGCTTTTGACAGTATTAGGTGTGTGACCGCTACAAGGCCAGCGGGCTAACCTACGGCACAGGGGAAGACATTCATAACAGCTAACTCCCAGTGTCTTCCTGAGGATTAAATGGTAGTTGGAGAGAAAAATGTACCTAACACAGTATCTGGCAGATAGAACGTGTCTTATAAAGTGTGTTTCATAATTGATTATTCAAAGGCAGGCTGGTTCTGAGCTACTGCTATCACCTCATCCCAGAGACTTTGTCAATTGGCAGGTCCAGTTGAACAACACAGCAATCCTGTCGAATGTGGAAGAGAACTGTGAGCCCACTTCGAGTTGTCCTTTGCAAGTCTACTGAAAGCCAGGAGGCTGCATGACCTGGGAGTCATAACTATCGCAATAATAGAAACTGTAGTGACATTTATTGCATGCTGACCATGCGCCAAGTAGTCTGCTAAGTGCTTAACATGCATTTTTTTTTCATGTCATCTTTACCATAACTAACGAAGTAGATATCATTCTCATTTCCATTTTACAGATGAAGAAACAGATGTAGTGAGTACAAGTAATTTGCCCAAGGTGAAGTGAGTGACAAGGCTCGGACTCCCACTTGGTTGTGTTTGACTCGAGAGCCTGAGCTCTTAACCATGCATTGTTCTGTCTCACACTGCCCTGCGCGGCCTCATAATACCCCGAGGAGAAGACTCAACATGAAATAGCATTTGGCTGCATTCCAATCAGTCAACACATTCATCACTAGATGCACAAAGAGAGCAGGTAGGTTGGATTCCCGGTGCTGAACAAAACAATTCAGGCAAATACATGCACTGACCTCTCACTCGATTTGGAGATTTAGCATCTCCATCTTGAAGACTTTCCTAACATCCCAGCTGCTGTATTTAATAGGACATTTTGTTGATGGGGTCAAGAGGGATCAAAGAGAATTTATCTTTTTAGTTTATTTTTGTTTCATTACACAAAAATATTTAACCATAATGGTTCTGAAGCTATTTCTCATTGGTAAAATTATGGAGCTGCATACTGATTCAGAGAAGTGCTGGGACGCTGGGCACAGATGGCTTTAATTATTTGGGCAGCTATTGACAGATGTGATGGTCTAGGTTTCTGCTGCCTTGGACAGGTGTAAGCTATAGGATTTACCCAGAGGGAGTTGCGGAGAGCCAGAATTGGATAGAGCCCTGCGATGGCCCTTTATTTTGTCTTAATCCACCCTTAGGTACATAGTTATCATATTTCTTTGCCTCAAGGCATGGTCAAGTCAGTCAAAACCATCAAACCAAGTTTGTGTGCAGAAAAGAAAATCTCAAAGAGAGAATATAACAGTGTTAGCAATTGGTCCAAACCTCTGCTTAGTGTTTTTACTCGGCAGCCTTTCTTCTCATTAATTATGGATTCATAAGCAAAAGGATATAGGTATATGTCCCCCCTTCTGGGTCAAAATAAGCACATTTACTTCTCTGATTATAGTCCACACAAATAATTCCAAAGAATTGAATGTCAGCATGTGAAAACCTTCATTATTGTGTCCAACAAATTTATTGAGCATGTTATGGAGAGGAGGAAGAGAAGGCAGACATACTCCCTGCTCGTAAGGAGCTAGTTAGTGAGCATTAGGAGGGTTTTCAGACCTCTGAGCTGATATGAGTGAGAGAGTCAGCACTTACTCTGCCAAAGCACTGTCCTAGGCTCAGGGGATACAGCGGTGATCAAAGAATTCCCTTTCCTTATGGAGCTTCCATTCTAACTGGGGGGGCTGACTATTAAAAACCCATCTCTTTTTCTGTCCATATATATTTACAAACACACACATATATACTTACATATGTACACATGCGGATACATTTGTTTGCATAGGTATGTATGAGGTAAGATAAATGTTATATACTAACTGTTATAACAGATTATATGTATGTAAAGCATTGTGACTAGGTATGTATGTGAGTTCAACAGAAACTCTGCAGAGGAAAAGATATTTAAGCTGGGCTGAATACAAGATGAGCAAGCTATAAAGTAGAAGAAGGTATTCCAGGTCCTCCTACGTTTTGTTTGAAAAATCAGAGTTATGACTCAGTAGCTATTATGGGCTCATTTGTGTCTCCCCAAATTCATATGTAGAAGTCCGAACTCCCAGTACCACAGAATGGGACTGTACTTGGAAATGAGATTTTTAAAGAAGTGATTACATTTAAATAAACACATTAGGGTGGGGACCAAATAATTCAATATGACTAATATCCTTATAAGAAGAGGAAGAGACTTCAGGAATACTCAGCACAGAGACAGGGCCGGGTGGAGACACAGTGAGAAGAGGGCCCCCTGCAGGCGGAGGAGAGAGGCCTCAAGAGAAACCACCCCCAACCTGTGTCATTTTGTTACAGCAGCCCTACCAGATGAATACAGTGCTTCCCGCTCAGACTGGAAGAACAGCCTATACCTGGTGCACAGAAAGCTTTCAAAACTATTTGCTGAGTTAAAATGCCCACGAATTTCACAGCTGACCACACGTGACTCTGAACGTGTGCGATGATCTAACTTAATCCAGCAACACTATGATGTAGATAGTATTATTCCTGTTTTATCTAAGAGGAAACTGAGGCTTGGCCAGGTTAGCTAAGGTGCCCAATGTCACATGGCTGGTAAGTGAACAAGCGCTTGAACCCAAAGAGTCCGACTTGGCAGCTCCTCGCTCCAGCCCCTGGGGAGTGGAAGGGGATGGAGAAGAAGGAGACTCCTGCATCTCAGGAAGGGCCCTGGTTACAGCTATGGAAGCTGACTTATCAGGACCAAAAACCTAAGTCAGCACCCAGAAAACCTGTTGTGCCATGACCTATATGTATTCAGACCGACTCTGACGCTATTCACAATCCACGCACACCACTCATCACCCTGTACCCAGCCCTCCCAACCACTAATCTCCCCCCTTGTGTAACACACACATACCCACACACACTCGCCCCAAACTCCTCAGACAATACAACTTTTTAAGAAGTCCTTTGAAGAATGCCTTAAAGGATTTGAATCAATAATCTCCTCAGATCCTAAACTGGAGCTCCCCAGTTTGCTTTTTAATGATATCTCCCAACTCGGCAATCACAACTGCTTCTCACTGTTTGCTCCTAGCCAGTTTACCCTATTCTTCCCTTGTCCACAGAGCGAGAGTGTGTGTGTGTGTTTAAATAAAGAGACAGACATGGAATTAAGTCTTGGTGTCCCAAGTGCTTCATTATCTTGGCTTGTTGGGAATGTGTTAAACATACAGTGTGAGTTTTCATAAGAAGCAGAAAAGGATCAAAGAAACCTACTTTACCAAAGGTTTTTCTTTTCTCTCTCTGTCTTTTTTTGTTTAACTGAGGTTTGGGTGATTCAAATCACACTAGGTAGTTGGGCTGATAGGATATGGGAGGAGAGATCTCCAGCAGTAGTTTTTATTTCAAGAAAAGAAAACTTTTTAAGTCATAAAATGTTCTTAGGTGTCTTTGATTTATTTCAGTTGAATTGCAAACCTAGAATTAGAAGACGTTTTAAAAAAATATGCTTGATGTTAACCCTAGGTAGTTATATAAATAGAGTGAATTGAATGAAGTTACATAGCCCGAAGATTATGCTTTGCTATACTGCTGAGAATTTTACATACCAAAAACTTTAAAACTTTAAATGGAGTGCTTAAAATTACATATATATATATATATCCTTAATAATAACATTTTTATATTGCTCTTCTGTAAAACTTTGAAGGGCTAGTTCCTAAGGGACATTAAGAGGCCTTGGATTGGAGGATTTGAATAAATCACCCTGAGATGAGATCTAATGTGAAATGTGAAATTCATGGGAAAATAAACGTGCTTACTTGATTCTATCATTGCAATACAGAGGGATGGTGTTTCTTAACCTTTGGATGTTCCTAGGCCATTTGGATTTTCAAAGACAAGACCAGAATCTGTAAGATCTCACACTGAATCATAGCACATTGATGATTTATTAGAATCTGTTTATATACAGGACTTGGAGACACTCTTCTAGGTAATACTTTTTAAAAAATCACATTGCTTTACAAAATCCAGTTGTTTTTTGGTTAATCTTCAGACAAGGATATTTTTTTCCATTGATTTTTAGAGAGAGTGGAAGGGAGGGAGGGAGGAAGAGAGAGAGAGAAAGAAAAACACTGATGTGAGAGAGACACATTGGTTGTCTCCCTCACGACCCAGACTAGGGCAGGGATCGAAACTGCAACCCAGGTACGTGCTCTTGACTGGAATCAAACCCACAACCCTTCGGTCCTCGGGCCGACACTCTAACCACTGAGCCAAACAAAATCCACTTTTGTTGAATAAAAATCTATTCCTTCTGTCCTTTAATTTTGTATCTGTTATGGTGGTATCATTTTCACCAAAAAATAGTTCTGGATATTTGCAGATTATCAACAAACACATTTTTTCTTTATGTGACATCAGTGAAATGGTTAAAATTTCAAGTAAAAGCTCAGTGAAAAATACTTGGGTATAAAAAGGTCATGGCTATTCACCCCTTTAACAGATTTCTTTGTTGTATTTTCATTTCTTATTTTATTTATACTTTAAAAACTTATAATCAGACTGTGCCCACAATTTTGTATCTTGATTTTTATTGCTTAAATTGATTAAAATCTTTTATATTAATATCATAACAATTTTACTTTCTAAATCTTTACTGAGGTATAACTCATAGATAATGACTCACCCACGTGTATATACTCAGGCAACCATCATCCAAGTCAAAATATAGAACATTTCTATTGACACCCACCCCCACCCTAAATTACCTTGTGCTTCCTTTACAGACAATCCTCCCTATTCCCAGCCTCAAATAACCGCCAGTATGCTTTCTGTAAGGATATATCATTTTTTTGCCTCTTCTAGAATTTCACATGAATGAAATCATGCAGTATGCGTGTGTCTGGCTTCTTTCACTCAGCATATTGATTTTAAGATTTATCCTTGTCATTGCATACATCAGAAGTTTGCTACTTTTTAGTCTATATTGTAGAATATTGTGCGATATTCTATTGTATAATTATTCAACCATTTGTTTATTCATTCGCCTCTTGATAACCATTTGGGTTGTTTCTAGTCTGCAGCTATCATTAATAAAGCTGCTATGAACATTCTTGTACAAGATTTTTGTAGACATATGTTTTCATTTTTGTTGGGTAAATAACTAGGAGTAGAATTGCTGGATGGTAAGGTAAGTGAATGTTTAAATTTTTTAAAAACTATCAAATTGTTTCCTAAAGTGGCAGCACTATTTTGCATTCCCTTTAGCAATGCATATAGTTTAATTGCTCCATATTCTAGCCAACACCGGGTATTGTCAGTCCTCTTAATTTCAGCCCTTCTGGGATTCTGGGGGATGTGTAATGATATGCCACTGTGGTTTTATTTACATTTCTTGATGACTAGGGATCTTGAGCATATTTTCACACACTTTGCAGACATTTATATCTCTTTTTATGTCAGTTCAAATATTTTGCTTTTTAAAAAATTGTTTTTTTTTTTATCTTCCTATCATTGACTTGTAAGAGCTCTTTATATATCTCAGACACAAGTTCTTTGCCAAATGTATTACATTTTCAATAAATATCTTCAATGAATTTATGGCTTGTCTTTTCCTATCTTTTTTTGAAAAAAAAAAGAGTTTATTTATTCTTCAAAATAAGGTGCAAAGAAGGATTGCAGCAACAAACTTCCTCATACGTAAGTTCCAATAACATCCCAGCATCAGGCAGCCTGATCCAGCACGAACGATTCAGGAGCAGACTGAGGGCTACACTCAGCTCCAGTGTACTGTGTCGTCCAGCTCGGATATCTGCCCAGGGCTCGTAACTTTTTTCTTTTAATCCTTACCTGAGGATACGTTTTTATTGTTTTTTGTTTGTTTTGTTTTTTATGGAGAGAGAAACATCAATCGGTTGCCTCCCTTCCATATGTGCCCCAACTGGGGATCAAACCCACAACCTAGGTATGTGACCTGACCAGGAATCGAACCCGCAAACTTTTAGTATATGGGACGATGCTCCAACCAACTGAGCCACCCATATTTTTACGGTAAATTTCAAAAAGCAAATCCTTTCTACTTTGGAAAAGTCCAATTTATCATTTGTCCTATTATGATAAGTGCATTTTGAGTCCTAAGGAACCTCTGCCTACTTCAACACTGCAAAGATTTTTCCCCTATGTTTTCTTCAGGAAATTATACAGTTTGCATTTTTATGTACAGATTTGGATTCATTTTGAGTTAATTTTGTATGTGATACAATGTAAGGATCAAGGTCCAATTTCCCCCATTATCAATATCCAATTGTTCCAGTATAGACTGTTGAAAAGACTATTTTTTCCCACTGAGCTGCCTTGGCGTATATGTGGGTCTATTCTGGACACTATATCCTGTTTCGCTGAGCTCTATGTTTATTCTCATGTTAACATCACACTGTCTTGATTGCTGTTGCCTTGTGATAAGTCTTGAAATCAGCTAGTCTGCTAGTGTATACCTTCCCACTCATTTTTCCAAATGCTTTAGCCATTGTGTTCTGCATTTCTATTTAAATTGTATTTATTTATTTAAAAAAATTTTTTTCCTTTATTGATATTAGAGAGAGAAGAAGGGAGAGAGAGAGGGAAACATTGATGACAGAGAACATCCATTGGCTGCCTCCTGTATGTCCCCCACTGGGGATCAGGCCCACAATCTGAGCATATGCCCTGACCAGGAATCGAACCGGCGACCTCTTGGTGCATGGGTCAATGCTCAACCACTGAGCCACACTGGCCGGGCTCTATGTAAATTTTAAATCACCTTACTCATTTAGTTTTTAAAAAAGGATTTTGATTGGGATTCCATTGAATCTATTGATCAATTTCAAAGGAATTTACATCATCATCAAATAATAATAATACTGAATCTACTGACACTGAGATAGTATAGCTCTCCTTTATATAGGTCTTATTTAATTAATCTCAGAAATGTTATGGAGGTCTCAGTATAGATTTTTTTTGGTACGTGCCCCTAGCAGGAACCGAACCCGGGACTCTCTGGTCCGCAGGCCGACACTCCAACCGCTGAGCCAAACCGGCCAGAGCTAAAATCATTTTTAATTGGTCTATAATATTCCACTGAACTGAAGTGCTGTTACTCAATCATTCTATTTTCTACTACATACATTATTTATGCTTTTTATTCTAATATAATTAATGTGGTGATGAATATTTGTGCATAAATCATGTTTTAGAATTTAAAATTTGTTTCTTGACATACATTTCCAGACGAAAAGTTACTGGGTCAAACAGCATGAAAAATGTTCAGGTTACTGATATATAGTGAGAGGCTGTTTTTTTCTTAGAGATGAATTATATTATAGAAGTTTTTTTTTTTTCCCAAATACTCTACCTTTTCTTCTCTGTAGTCAAGAGGAACAGAGTCATTTGTATAGTTAATCTCCAAGAAAGATAGAGAAAGGGGACAATGTGTTTAAATCCCTATGTAAAGAAAAAGGAACACATCCTTTTCTCTATCACCTGGCTATACAGTTGACTATCAGATCAAGCCAGGTTGTTACAGATGATGCCTTTATTTATTAAAATGAGTGGATTCTCTCTAGGAAGTAACTCTTCCTGGGCCTCAGTTTTCTCATATACAAAACTAGACTGTTAGAAGTCTCATGTTTTTCAGACCCTGCTCTGAAAGACCTCAGGGTGTTGGAGCAGGGAGTCTGTGATGAACATTTGGACCAGCCAGCTATGGGTCTCCCTGCATCTCTCCATGTAGGAAAACTCTCTGCTGTCAGTTTTGCATGATGTGATTCTTTTTCAGATTTGTTTAAAAAATAGACATCCACTAATGAAAACAATTTGGAAAACCACTGAACTAGATGCACTCTGAGGTAGTTTCCAGCGGTATTTTATTTGAAGCTACGTCATCTTCTAGCAGGGTTGTCTTACAGAAGAAGCCCAGGAGGAACTGGGATTCCATAATGACAAACACATCACAAAAAAACCCTGAATGTACCTTCAGTTCACAGGACAGGACCAGTTCCGGGGCAATCCCAGAAGAGACAGGAATCAGAATTCAGATTCAAATTCAGATTTCTGGGCACCTACTACTACTATACACTAGATGCACTAACATATGTTATTCAGTCCATACAAGAAATCCATGTTGTCCGACCGGTGTGGCTCAGTGGTTGAGTGTTGACCCATGCACCAAGAGGTCGCTGGTTTGATTCCTGGTCAGGACACATGTCTGATCCCCAGTGGGGGGCATGCAGGAGGCGGCCAATCGATGTTCTCTCTCATCGATGTTTCTATCTCTCTCTCCCTGTCCCTTCCTCTCTCTCTAAAATCAATAAAGGAAAAAAATAAGTTAAATTAAAAAAAAAAAAGAAATCCATGTTACTATCACCATTTTGCAAATGAGGAAATCAGAGCTCAGCTTAGTAAGTGATAGAGTTGAGACTTGAACTCAGGTCACCTGACTCTGGTCACCCATAGTAGACCAGATTTGTGATCAGAGAGCCTGGTCAGAGACTGTGCACCAGACATGCATTTTTTAAAAGGTTGAGGAATTTTAAAAAAGGTGGGAAGGTCAGAGATTTGCAGAACCCAGGACTGAAACATGCTTTCATGTCTACTCACCCCCAAGAAAATAAAAACCAAAGCAAACCCTTTGAAAGCCAACTCTGCTCTTTCTTAGCTTGCTGCTCTTGGGATAATTCCTTAACTTCTCTGAGACTCAGTTTCCTTGTACATGAAGTGAGAGCAATAAGTCTTGTAGGGTTTCTAGGAGGATTAAATGAGACGATGAAAATGAAGAAGTTGGTTTAAAGACTACATAGAGAATGTGCTCATACAAAAAGAGCCACATGGGCAGACCACAGACATATCTCCAGCCACAGCAGTTCTGAATCAGGCCCTCAACAGACAGAGCAGACAAGAGTGAGCACCAGGAAAATAAGATTAATATTGTTTCTAGGCAACCACAGAAAAGGAATAATATAGGGGCATTTTTCATAAGGATGCTACACTGGCTACCTCACAGAAAGACTCCCTGTCAGGTTTTTAAAGTAGGATAAAACTATCAATGACCATAGATAGGCTTTTAATAATTTATAATTATTCAAAATTCTTCCTAACCATTCTCTCTCTTTCCGTCTTTCTGTCTGTCTAACTCCTTCCTATTGCATTCCTTCCCTCCCTCCCTCCCTCTCTCTTTCCCTCCCTCCCTCCTTCCCTCCTTCCCACCCTCCCTCTCCCAATTATCAGAGTAGTCAGTGAAGAAGATGGAAAAGATGTTTTCATTTCAATGTTTTAAATGATCAAATTGAGGCTTTGAAAAAACTGAGAAAATTATACACAGTCACCCACTTAGGGCTCAAAGCCCCCTGGGCTGTAATCTTGAGGCTAGGATCTGAACCTTGTCTTCCTTATATACCTTCCCCAAAGATCCTCAAAAAATAACTGTTGAGTCAACCGCATTAGTCTAAAGCTTACTCATTCAGGAGGTTCAGCCATTTTGCTCAGAAGCAGAATCTCAGATTAAATTTCAAGGTCACAGATGCTGTGGAAAGCTTTTTCAGTTGGTACATATCCATTTAGGAATAACTTATTTGAAATGTCTTGGTACATTGTCATGTCCCACTGCTAATCTGTTCTTTCTTTTCTTTCTAATTTTTGAATAATGCATGCCTTGAAAAAAAAACAGCACAGGAAAAAAAAAAAAAAAAACGGAAAAAAAACCCACACTGATTGAGGATACATTTTCATTTTGAAAAAGAACCTTAATGTTAGCTTATCCTTCTGATTGGCTTTAAGTTGCAAGTACAATTAATTGACCTTGGACATGACATGTTTTAAAGTCAGAATGGGTGAAATTTTACTAGGGGCATATTCATCTGAAGTTGAAATGTAACTTGCTGTCTCAGAATATTATCTCAGTCTGGTATTATCTCTGATTGAAGGCAAGAAGTGTTGTCCTGCCTATTAAAAATATACTTCATTCGGACCCAAAATAAAAAGATGTCAAGTGCAAGAGACCCATATTTGAACCTTGACTCCCCAGATTTACAATGTTCCATTATGAACGTCACTGAAACTGCTCTCCGTCTCCTGATGAAATAACCACTTTCCCTCCTTCCCCAGCTTGTAAAAATTAAGATAATGCTGCAGAGTACTGACTTTCCTAGAAGAAAGGGTTGGCTAGGTAAACGTTGAGACTCCCCTGGATCCTTGGTACCCCCAGTCCTCACTACCAAAGTCATAAAAATAGGACAGAGAAGAGATGTTTGTGCTTCTGACAATTTGAGGATTGGATTTTCCAACCACCTTTGAACCTTTTGATGTTCAAATTCCTCACTGGCAAGCATTCCTAAGCCTTGCAGGGCTCCTGAAATCTGAGAAGTCTCCTCACCAGAGACATTGAGCTGAGCTGAAGGCTCACAGATGTGGTTGAAGCCTGGCTCCCGGAAGGGAATGGGGAGAACCACAGTAAATTATTCAGAGGATGCTGCCTTTCTGCTCTGCCCATCCAAGGCCCCCTTCTATACAAGGCCCCCTTCTTTTTCTTTTTGGGGAGAAGGTTTAACAACCAAGAGGGTTGTCTCACCTCTAGATCTTTCTGAGGAAGGCTACATCTTCCCAGCCCCAGCCCCAGCTTTGGGGTGGCTCTGACAGCCTTTCTAAGACTCACTCACAGCTGCTCATTCTTCTCCAGGAGGCTGTGAGAAGAATGATCAATGCAATGCTACAAGTCTAGTTTGCTCAGTGAACCAAAGCGAGAGAGAGAGAGATTGATTACAAAGAGCGATTTAAATACCTAAATCCCCTCAGCTCCCTCCTTCTCAGTCACAGACTTACTCTTGCATCTACAAATGGTGACCTCAGGGATATGACTGGCTAATCCAACAATAGAAGCGCAGGAGATGATCCAGGCCACTTCCTGAACATAAAGCCCTGCATGTGTTTGGAAGAGGGCGCCTCTCCATGGTCACTGCCTGTGCTGCCAGTTGTTCTAACCGATGGAAAGCAAGCCCTGGGACAAATGAGACTGAGAGATTAGCAGGACATTACTGGAGCACTGACAGGTGCCAGATGACAAATATTCGCTAAGATGCTGGACTCTTGTTGCAGGCCCCAGGCTGGCAACAATGCTCTCTCTCCAAGAACTCGAAGGTATTTCTGGGGAGGCGGGTCATCTTACACAAGCCAGAAGTCTTTGTGGGGCTTTCTGTGCTGTGCCCCGCGTTCACTGTGCATTCCAAGAGTTAGCTTGTCTCTACGGCAACTGGTCACTAATCCGGCTGCCTTTTCTCTCTAACACACTGTCTGAAGTGAGGGTGCAAGTGCTCTCCTCTGAGCCCACAGCCCAGCTCCATCATGCTGGAAACAGCTTTCAGTAGATGCTCTTATTACATATCCCCGGTCATGATACTTGGCACATATCTTGTCATTGGTTCTCCTGCTACCAGCATCTTTCTCTTCCATTCATGTTCTTTCTACCCTAGAGAGTGATAGTTTCAAGCTCAGACTTAACAGGGTTATTCTGCTACTTGAAAACACTGGATGGCTCCCACTCCACCACGGGATGAGTGTAATTCTTTGGTAGGCCCCAGAGAGGGGTTGCTCCGTCAGCCTGCGTCCTGGTGTGATGACAACGAGCAGACACGGAAAGCCAGCGCGAGACCAACCCGCTCTGCTGTAAACCACCAGGGCGCCGTGTGTTACTTAGGCCAAGCTTACCCTGAACTGAGTGGAATTGGGGTTTCTCTAAGTCATCTTCTTCGAGACGTAAAATGACATCAGGAGAACTATTAAGGACCAATTGTGTCTTCAACAAGAAATGTTTTTACACAGCACCCTCCTTAGTTCAAGCCTATTCTATGCCTTCACAGAACTAATAATTAGAGTAATTAAGCATGAAAATCTGACTCCTTCATCATGATTCAAAGCACTTTAGTTTGAGAATTCCTCTATATCTGAGAGGAACATATCATTTGAAAACCTGAAAAACAATCCAGTCAACCAACAATTATGTTTCCATGATCCCAACTTATGATATGGTTCCAGGACAAGGAAAGAAACCTACATCTTAAAAGTTTCTATTGTGTACCTTATGTGTGTGTGTGTATGTGTGTGGTGTGTGGTGTATGTGTGTGGTGTGTGTATGGTGTGTGTGGTGTGTGTGTGGTATGTGGTGTGTGTGCAGTGTCTGTGTGTGGTGTGTGGGGTGTGTGTGGTGTATGTGTGTGGTATGTGTGGTATGTTTGGTGTGTGTGTGGGGTGTGTGTGGTGTATGTGTGTGCTATATGTGGTATGTTTGGTGTGTGTGTGTTTGATGTGTGTGGTGTGTGGTGTATGTGTGTGATGTGTGTGTGGTGTGTGTGGTGTATGTGTGTGGTGTATGTGTGGTGTGTGTGTGGTATGTGGGGTGTGTGTGGTGTATGTGTGTGGTGTGTGTGTAGTGTGTGTGGTGTATGTGTGTGGTGTGTGTGGTGTATGTGTGGTGTGTGTGTGTGGTATGTGGTGTGTGTGCAGTGTGTGTGTGGTGTGTTTGGTGTGTGTGGGGCGTGTGTGGTATATGTGTGTGGTATGTGTGGTATGTTTGGTGTGTGTTTGATGTGTGTGGTGTGTGGTATGTGTAGTGAGTATGGTGTCTGTATGTGGTGTGTGTGGTGTGTTTGGTGTGTGTGGTGTGTGTGTGTGTCTGTGTGTGGTGTGTGTATGGTGAGTGTGGGGTGTGTGTGTGGTGTATGTGTGGGGCGTGTGTGTGTGTGTGTGTGTGTGTGTGTGTGTGTGTAAAATGGAGGTCTCAGCATGTGCCTAAACGTGGGCCCAGATACGCAGGTGTCTGACCAGTTTGGGGCAGGCCAGCGGGATGCCTGCTGCACAGGGGATGAGACATTTCCTGGAAGAGAGGCAGGCAAGAAGGCCAAGCCCAGTGGAAGGCCCTGCCGTTCTGAGGCAGGTGCAGTGACAACTAGCTTTGCCCCCAAGCACAAGCCCTCGCAGGGTTCACCCTAGCGGAGTCCTGTGGAACGGGGGCTAAAGGAAACGCCTAGTGGACTGCCCTCACAAAGGGCTGTGACACATCAAGGCTCGCACAGCCCTGCAAGGGGACCCTCAATGGAATGTGAGCAACACAGAGCAGGAGAGGGCCCTGTTCTCCATCTTTCCCTAGAATGTCTCATAGTCTCCAGGCCCTATTCAGTTTTAGGAATTGCTTACCCATGGCTAGTGGCACTCAGTACATGCCCTGCTGGAGACAGGGCAGCAAATATGGCACGAGGAAAGAGATTTTCATAAGCCCTTGGAGTGTAATTACCTGGAGATGAGGTCTTGTGCACACAACAGGCCCAAAATTACAGAGCCAGCATTACCCTTGCTGGTGTAAACCCGACACCCAGCCAGCCAGCCAGTCAACAACTGTCTCCAGCACCTCGTCTGTGCACGTAACTCTGCTCCATGCTCAGCAATGTTGTCAGCAATAATCCTTGATCTTAAGAGGCTAGTCACTGGTCCTCCACAGGCCAACAATGCTGGAAGAAACTCCAACTCATCATACATGATCTCATTTCACCATCACAGTAACTCCAAGAGGGACATTCTATCTTCCTTTTAAAATAAGGGACACTGAGGCCCAGAGAAGTTAAGTAACCTGGCTGAGGTAACATGGCTTGGAAGCAGTAGAGATAAGCAAGGCAAGTCAGATAAGATCACATGAACAACTAATGCACAATGCAAGGCCGCACTCCTGCTTACCACAAAATGAAAGAATGAAGAAACAAATAAGAGCAGTTCTATAGCTCTTCTGGCTGTGATTGTTTGGTGGATCTCGGTCACCAAGGCTTACACCCAGGGGGAGAAAATAGCCATCAAAGTCCGCCCACCTTGCTTTGCCTCTAGCAGGCTCTCCAGTAGCTTCTGCAATTTTCCCCATGCTGACCTGTGCCTCCAGAGTAATCGAATCAGTAACCGATATTCAGAAAGTAGGTATAGGCTTAGCTGAAGTGGATGTTGTATGTTAATTAAGTGTTTTATGGAACCTCTGAGATCTCAGATGACACTCGGCAAATATTCCTTACTGAATCCACAGAATCTGTGAGTGGGTTCTGTATAATAAAGCCATTTCAATGTCCTGACAGATGGGCCATAGAAATTGACTGTGTGGCTATGACTCCAACAGATTATATACAATGAAAAATCTGGACAATAAGTGCTTTCTCTGATTGTTGTCTATGTATTGGTCACTTTCTAGAAGGGGTGAACTCAATGGTTTTCAGTTTGAATTACAGATTTTACAGAGGGGTTTTCTGAGATGTTGGGCAGTTCTTTTGTCCTGGCATTAAGTAAAAAAAATAAATAAATAACCTTTCAGTTTTGCTCCTGGTTCTTGAATGAACTGTTCAACCCACAAAAAGCCATTTGTAAAGCATTTATCAAAAAGGATAGAAGTGATAACTTCTGCCTTCTCTTGAGCCCTATTTTCCCGATTTCTCTGTTGAAAGACTGATCTAGGTTCTGCTGCATCTTCCGCTCTTTCATAGCGAATGTACATGTATGGAATGAGTTCATGTACATAAACCTTCAACATGTGCAACACACACACACACACACACACACACACACACACACACACACTCATACTCCAGGAATTGCTCTTAGATTGTGATGTTTAACATGTTTATTTAGACAGGTAAATATCCATGAAGCAAAATATTTTTAAAATATCTACATAGCCCAGCCGGTGTGGCTCAGTGGACTGAGCATCGATCCATGGACTGAGAGGTCCCAGTTCAATTCCCGGTCAGGGCACATGCCCCCGGATTGGAAGCTCGATCCCCAGTGGGGGGCATGCAGGAAGCAGCCGATCGATGTGTCTCTCTCATATCAATGTTTCTCTCTCTCTTTCTCAAAAATCAATAAAAATATATTTAAATAAAAAAACACCTACATAGAGATCTTCATTAATTTGAACAGAACAAATTCTAGGCTTTTAACCTGTGATTTTTGCCTACCTTGGACAACTGCAGTAGAGAATGAAATTTCAAAATTCCCTAAGCCAGTCACAAAAAGACAAATACTGTATGATTCCATTTATATCAGATACTTAGAGTAATCAAGCTCATAGGGACAGAAAGTAGAATGGTGGTTGCCAGGGGCTGCAAGGAGAGGGGAATGGGGAGCTATTGTTTAATGGGATAGTTTCAGCTTTCAAGAGGAAAGGAGTTATGGAGAGGGACAGTGGTAATGGTTGCACATTATAAATGTATTTAACACAACTGAACTGCAGAATTAGAAGAATTAAGACAGGTAACTTTATGTTATGTGTATTCTACCACAATACATAACATTGGGGGAAAAAAAAAACTCATACAAGGAAATTAAAACACAAAAAATTTTAAATTTCCTTTTTCGTTACCTTAGCTTCATCAAAAGTCATCATTCTCTGCCTACAGTGGCTGGTATATGCCCAAATGATGAAAGGAATCTTGTGCAGCCCCACAATTAGATAAAGGCAAAATTGCCTATGGAAATGACTGAACCCTTAATTAGCTAATTGCAGGTGCAATTGGCCACTTGCACCATCAGACGAAGGGCAAGTGGTTAATTGAGCCCACAAGTGACCTACTCAATCAGAACTCACAAATGGCTCATCAGATGAGGTCCCGGCCAAAATGTGTCTGCAAACAATAGCATGTGCCAAAGCTACACAAACCAGAAGCAGCAGTCAAGCTGCTATCTAAAAACGAAACCTACAAAACATGAGATAATTAGGAAAATGATCAAAATAAGGAAAATTCAATAATGAGCCATGATCATCAGGGAAGAGAGGGAGACGGGGAGTGAAGCAATTTGGGGAATCAAAGGCCATAGATATTGGGAAAAGCATCTGTTTTGAGTGATCCTTATTCATTCACCGGTAAAACTTCCAGGAAAACTTGTCATTTTTTTTTTCCCACTGTACATTCTTATTCATAGAGGATATTATCCAGAGAACTCAGGACAAAATCTTGTACAGAATAAGGGCTTGGGGAGAGTCAGTGAATGAATGAGCAGAGGACACTGTTTGCATACGGAGAGCCAAGAGCACAAGTACACCACTTCTGGAAATTGATAGTACTGAGAAGTTTCTGTTGGGTTTGCCCAGTACTGAACATATTGTAGGAGGAAATATTAATGATTATGAGGTTGTTGATGGAAGCATTGATAATAGATTATAATCAATGGTTTAGGCCAGGTCTGTGCTAAGGTAGAAACCCCAAACTTTCAGCGGCCCAAAACAATAAAACTTCTAGGTTATTTCTTTTTCTTGCCAATAAAAATTCTTTCATCCTGTGATTCAGCCATCTCAACGAAGTTCTCTACCTTTACCACTCAGGAGGACAAGAAGACAGAGAACTGCGATGAAGTAGTTTTTCATGGCCTCAGCCTGGATGTGTCACAAGACACTTCTGCTCACCTTTCTTTGGCCAGAGTTAGTCTGTGACCCAGCCTAACTACAAAGGTTGAGGAGTACTGGCTCCTCTCTGCTCAGAAAAGAGGAGAGCTGAGACAGGGTTGGGTGAATCTGTGCTTTTTTTTTTTTCTATCAGAGACTCCCCAAACAAAGAAGTCTAAAAAATAATCTATCCGTTTGGAAATTTAAGAGTACCCTTGAAACAATGCTACATTAAATAAGTAATCAGAATTAAATGTATAAATGATTCAGAAATAAATAAAAAGAGAGTCTGTTATGATAAAACAGGTAAGCCAAAGTGGTATTCGCAAGGAAACGCAAAGCCAATAAACTAATCATGAGAAAGGAGAATGAAAGTCCATAAATGAGTTGGATCTTCATGCAAGAATCTTAAAGAAGAAACAAAATAACACAAAAGAAATGTGATCTAGGAATTATTGAAGATTTAATTAATTTGTTTATTTTTGGTTAATTCTCACCTGAGGATACTTTTCCATTGATTTTTAGATAGAGTGTAAAGGAGGAAGGGAGAGAGAGAGAGAGAGACTGAGAGAGAGAGAAACATCATCTATGTGAGAGAGACACCTCGATTAGTTGCCTTCTGCATCACCTCAACTGGGGCCTCGGATAGATCCTGCAACCCTGGTACGTGCCCTTGACCAGGATGCGAGTCCGAGACCCTTTGGCCCTCAGGCCATTGCTCCAACTGCTGAGCCAAACTGGCCAGGTCATGAATTATTAAAGATTTAAAAAGTGATGAAATAAAATATATTTTAAAAATAGATCATGTTAACAAGAATTTTAAATGTGTTCTTTGTAAATACTGATGAAGTTGAGTTTTGGCCAGTGGAATTACAAAGTATAAGGTATACACCCAGCCGGTGTGGCTCAGTGGTTGAGCATCGACCCATGTGCTGAGAGGTCACCAGCTCCATTCCGGTCAGGGCACATGTCCCGATTGTGGGCCTAATCCCCAGTGGGGGGCATGCAGGAGGCAGCCAATCAATGTTCTTTCTCATCAATGTTTCTATCTCTCTCCCTCTACCTTCCTCTCTCTCTAAAATCAATAAAGAAAAAAAAATACTTAAAAAATCACCCAACAAAATATAAAGTATGGATTTCCATGAACAATATGAGACATAAATATAGATACTGAGGAGCTAGCAAATGTCATACGAGAATATACTTAACAATTTCAACCAAGACATTTGAAAATCTAGAAAACTGATGAAGATCTAGAAGAACAGTAGTTATTAAATCTAAAAAAATATTTTTTTCTTACTGAAATTTTTTACTTTGCCTTACTTTTCTTCCTTAAAAACTGAATAGTTGCTCCAGAGTGTGGGTTGTGCTGTGGAGTATCAGCCAGGGTTTAAACCCTGATTCCAGCCCTGGCCGGTTTGGGTCAGTGGTTAGAGCATCGGCCGAGGACCAAAGAGTGGCGGGTTAGATTCCAGTCAAGGGCACGTACCTCAGTTGCAGCTTGGTCCCCGGTTGGCGTTGTGCAAAAGGCAAGCAGTCACTGTGTCTCTCTCACGTTGATGTTTCTCTCTCTCTCCATTCTCCCTGCCCCCACTCTCTGAAGATAAATGGAAAAAAAATCCTCAGGTGAGGACTTAAAAAAATAATAAAATTCTGGCTCCACCCTACCTGCTGTCACCTTGGCCAAGTTATTTGACCTCTCTGTGATTCCGTTTCTTCATCTACAGCTACTCATGACAGTATGGTGAGGACGAGGCATGTAGTATGCTCTCAGTACACATTGTTATCGCTCCTTAATTGGGACTCCAAGCACATGATTTTTAAGTGGGTTGATAAAAATGTTTAAAAAATAGGTAATCCATATTTACATCAATTACTCCAGAGCACAGGAAATATACTACGACAGCATGGTAAATTAAGGAAAGGGACATGGACACAGGAAGAGACCCCAGACCAATGGATCACAAATTCAGGTGCTTGAAAGAACCAGGCAGAAATAGAAATGAGAAAACGGTCCTGGTATAGGAAAGACCATGCATGCATTCTTTTTTTGGTCCATCTTTGATATTCTCGGTTTTCAGAGAGACATGATACAAGAAGTAGCTCTCTCCCATAAGAGAAGCAAACGGGCAATCACGGTGAAGTCATTATCTGGCATGTTGGAGGTGACGGGGAGCGAAGGGGAGCGTAAGAACCAGAGGACACGGGCCCCCATTTAATGGGGCGTTGGCCTCTGAGCTGCAGCCAAACGCTAACATGGAGAATTAAACTCCAGTGTAACCTCATTGTCTTAGTTTTTTTTAAAAGAAAGCTCTCTTTTATTAAAAAAAATATATATCTACATATTTATATATATTAAAAAATAGTGCTGGATCCCTACTTCCCACCAAACACAAAGCTAAATTTCAGATGGTTTAAAGAAATTAAACTTAAAATAATATTTTTATAGTTATAGACTGACAGCTTTTCTAAGCAAGGCACAAATAAAGAAAAGATGAAAATAATAGACTATATAACATTAAAAAATTTGTATTACAAAAGACATTAATAGTCTTAAAAGGCAAGTAACAGTCTTAGAGAAGTATATGAAATGTATAAAATCAAAGATTAATATCTAGAATAGCACTATTAGGACTTTCTGTGGGGAGGGAAATGCTAATAATTTGGTATATATTCTTCTGGATATTTCTCTCTACCTTTATGTACATATTCAGTAGGTATATGCAAGTATGCAGTAATGATAATAATATTATTTATCATGTGCCTTGCACTGTTCTAAAGGCTTTTCATATGTTAATTTATTTAATCCTTTTAACAACCCTATGAGATAGGCACTATTGTCATGCCCATTTTACAGATGAGGAAACTAATACACACATGGTCTGAGTCACTTTTCTAAGAACATATAGCTAACAAGTGTCAGAGACACAGTTCAGTTCTTGGCAGTCTGGTTCCAGAGCCTATACTCTTAGACTTTATATTAAATTTCCTTACAGATAATTTTGGTTTTCTTGATTTTTGTTGTTGTTGCTGTTAATCCTTACCTGAAGACATTTTTCCACTGATTTTTAGATAGAGTGGAAGGGAGGGAGGGAGAGAGAGAGAGAAAGAGAGAGAAATATCTATGTGAGAGAGACGTAAGACTGGAGCCAGGGATCGAACATGCAACCCAGGCATGTGCCCTTGTCCGGGAATCAAACCTGCAACCTTTCGGTGTGTGGGCCGACACTGAAAACATCGACACTCTAACCATTACACCAAATGGGCCAGGGCTTCTTGATTGTTTTTAATGTTGCTGTTTTATGAAACATAAGTGGGATTTCATTGCACACATATCTTACAAGTGATGTTTTTCACTATCAGTCTAGTTGGCATATATGTCCTCACCAGGACATATGTCTCTGCGTTATTCTTTTTACTGGCTGCATGATATTTCATAGTGTAGCAGAGATGTACCATAGCTAATTTAACCACTTTGACATTATTAGACATACCAGAGTTTCCAGAGAGTATCACCCAGAGGCCACCATTCATACAACTACAGGATGAATGCTACCCACTGGAGTTGTGTAACACATTGCCCATGTGACCCCATATTTAAGTAGTTTCCACTTTTTTCAATAGTAAAACTGATTTGCAATAAACTTGCCTGTCCATCTCTCTCAGTACTAAAATACCCAGAATTGGAATTGCAGAGAAAAGGGTGTGGATGGATTACGTGGTGATAGGAACTGCCAGAGTGACTCTAAAAGACCCTGTCACTACCCACAAAGAGTGTGTGAAACAACACAGTTTCTTCCACCCTCACAACAACATGTGTCCCCAATCTTTGCGTTTCCTTCCATCTGAAGAGTGAAAAATGACGCCTGTTTTTGGTTGAAGCTGCTTTTCAGCATCTTTTTATATGTTCACAGAACTCTCACATTTATTCTTCTATTGATTATTTTACATTTATTCTTCTATTGATTGTTTTACATTATTAATTTATAGACGCATCCAGAGTCTACCACTGCACTGTCCAATATGGTAGACACTAGCCACATGTGGCTATTTGAATGTAAACTAATAAAAATTAAATTAAATATTAAGTTTTACATCCCCACTGGCCACATTTCAAACATGTATGTTCTCTGATAAAAACAAAGCAGTGCATAATAGACGAAAGAGAAAAAGACAGTAAGGAGATCACTAGAAACTAGAGAAAAAAACAGAGACTTTAATATGATCACAGAAAATACCCCTACACATAGGAAGCTAGGACTGAAAGGAGACTTGGAAATTATCTGAGCCCATGGTTTTCAAATTCTATTTTGTGAAATCTTGGCATTCTATACAGATGTTCAAATCTATGTACTTTAAGTTGTAATAAATACATCTTAGATGTCTTTTAAGTGTTGTAAGCAAAATGCAGAGTCAAATTTCATTGGAATTTTAAATTGTTTCACCACTTTAGCTTGTTTTGAATCAGACCTTAAATTTTTCTGGTGTGTGTGTGTGTGTGTGTGTGTGTGTGTGTACGTGTGTGTATACCTATGGTAAATGTGTCATTGGATAGGAAGGTTATAGCACTGCCTTGAAGTTTGTTGTTTTTTTTTTTTTTAATTCAAGACTGAGCATGTCAACGCTCATAAATTTGAACACAAGTAAGTATGCTACCTCCTCTCAGGTACACAAACCCACACAAGGCAGGACTCTGTGAAGTCTGCTTGGCACATGCTCCCATCCTCATTCAACAGTCCGTAGTGCAATAAGAATGAAATGCAAAATGTGCAGAGTCAAAATAATATGTTATAGATAGCGTTAGTGCTAATTTTAAATCTTAGAGGTTTCTGGTTGGACTTCTTATTGATAAAGTTATTGTAAATGTTGACTTATCCTTGTCTCATTTTTGTATTTCCAAATTATTCTCTTTTTATCAGGAGATGTAAAAAGACCTTTAACACTAGAAAGAGATACAGTATCTGGTGAGAGAGAGAGAATTAAAAGGGCAAATTAAATATGGCACATTAGCATCTACTGATGCTTCAGTAATGTCAGCCCGCTGAGATTAATACAAGGAATGAAGGCCAGTGTGGACAACTCTCACAAACTCACTGGAAACTGAGAAACTATCATGACGGATGGAAAACTGGAGGAATACGTGTTTATGATCATAAAATTGTGCAAGTCTGCAGTATGTTATATGCCACCAACTACTTCAAAACAGTGTTACAGTCCCTGACAGGTCGGTCAAATCTAAATAAAAGATAGTAAGCAATAACATGAGCCTTTCTACTTGCTTTTTTCAGCATTAACCGCGCAGTTGTAATGTCATCCCACTGAGGCAAACTGCAAGCTGGTGCCACGACGCAAACATACTTCCCCCAAGACACAAAACCAGCCTCTATGGAAGGAAAACTTTAAAACTCAGTACTTTTTAAAACAACCAATTCAAATGTAAAAGTATGAGACTGTTATAAATACACATGTATACACACCTAGCTCTATTTTCTAATGATACATCCAGAGAGGAGTGAAATTTTTAACACCCAGAATATATGATGGATTAATGCAAGTAGCCAGTTTTGGGAACTATTTATTGAACTTGACTACCATACTGTGGCTTTCAATATATTTTGTATTTTTCTGTGCTGGGTTCCTGCAGATGAAAAGGAAAAGGATATCTTAACTTAAACTCGCCAAAGTGTAGTAACATCTGCACAGATGATGGGAAAGTGATATCTGGGAAAAGCATAGATGTAATGGCTCACTTTATTTTTTTAAATATTTTTGTTGATTTTTAAATTTTTATTATTTTTTTAACTTTCTTTAAAAAAATTTTTTTTTCTTTATTGATTTTAGAGAAAGGAAGGGAGAAAGAGAGAGAGAGATAGCAACATTGATGAGTGAGAACATCAATTTGCTGCTTCCTGCACGCCCCCTATTGGGGATCGAGCACAAAACCCAGGCATGTGCCCTGACCAGGAATCGAACCGGGACCTCTCAGTCCATGGGATGATGCTCAATCCACCGAGCCAGAGGTAATGGCTCACTTGAAGTCTATCAGCACAATGTGTTCAAGCAGGCAAAAGACTCTTTAATAGTACTGTATAGTCAAACACGAGGTGTTAATTTCTTACAAATGTGCAAACATCTTTCTAAATAGGGTTGGGTCAGGCCATATAAATAATCAATTATATTAAGGGTCAGCCTTAAAATTGTAATTTTCCTGAGTTGCTGGTAATTATATTGGCAGTATGTTCCAAAACTGCCCTTTTTACAGGAAAGTTTTATGAGGAACTGAAGGCAAGGTGCTAATACAAATATTTCAAAGATATTAAGGGAGAAAAAAAATTGTGTTTTAAGTGAAGGAATTCCATTTATTAAGTAGCTAGCAAAAATACAGCAGCTTTTCAGAATTCTGATATTTTCATGCTTACAATTACAAGTCAAGTGCCAACAAGAAAACTGAAACCAACTTTCCACCGAATGGAAAACACAGTAGGCTTTTACAGCCTTGAGAAATGACAGTTGGAGGTGTGCTAAGACATTCGAGATTGTTTTTTAATGACATCACTTAGAAATCTTATATTGTTATCAGATATATTTGAAAAGTAGTTCCTGCCAGTGACATTTTGTTCAACCAGCTAGATAGGAGTCCGTTTATTGACACTCCCCAAATGAAACACTTACCAAGTAACGAAAGTGAGCAGCTATTAGGTCATGTTAGTGATTCAGTCTTGAAACAAAAATATCCTATTGCTTCTCCTCTGATTGTGAATAGAAGGATACGCTTATTCGTTGAAAACTGATATCTTTTGTAAAAAAAAAAAAACTTCTCCATGTGAATCAGTGCTTTTGTGCCATGAAACTAAAACAAATCACTAGAATAATTGGATTCTGACACCAATTATAATATATAACCCCTGATTTCAATATTATGCTTATTAACACGTAATTTTGAAATATTTCAGTTGCCTGTATAACAAATGAGATTGGACTAAATAAATGTATGTGTGTAGGTAAGTATAATAGATAAATACATGTTGAAACTCAAAAAATACACTAAAAACAGGGCTTTTTCTTTTTATATATTTGGGTTCCTCATATCATTTTTTTTTTTTTTAAAGAAATACAGCTGACCCGTGAACAACATGGGTTTCAACCGCGTAGGTCCACTTATATGTAGATTTTTTTCCAATAAATATTGTAATGCATTTTCTCTTTGTTATGATTTTCTTAATAATATTTTCTTTTTTTTTAGTTTACTTTATGGTAAGAAGAGAGTATGTAATATTTAAAACACAACATATGTGTTAATTGGCTTTTTTTTTTTTTTTTAAAGAAAGAGAAAGAACATTGATTTGTTGTTCCACTTATTTATATATTCATCGGTTGATTCTTGTATGTGCCCTGACTGGGGATCGAACCTGCAACCTTGGTGTATTGGGATGACGCTCTAACCTACTGAGCTACTTGGTCAGGGCCTGTTAATCGACTTTTTATGTTATCGTAAGGCTTCTGGTCAACAGTAGTCTATTAATTGTTAAATTTTGTGGGAGTCAAATGTTATAGGTGGATTTTCCACTATGCAGGGGTTCTGGCCCTAACCTCTGCGTTGTTCAAGGGTCAGCTTTACTGCTAGAAATATAACAAAACTGATTGCTCCAAATGCATTTTACACTTCAAACATGGTCTCTAGGTTCTGACAGATTTGAGGCTAAATCTTCCCTTTGTCACTTATTTTCTGTGTCACTGGCTATATTTCTTAATTATTTTTCACCAAGTTTTAGTTTCATCATTTGTTTGATATCTCAGAGTTATTATGATGTAAATAGATGTAGTAAATTCTCTTAAAAAATGAAAAACAATGGCCCTGGCTGGTTTGGCTCAGCAGTTAGAGCGTCGGCCCTCGGACTGAAGGGTCGCAGGTTCAATTCCTGGTCAGGGGCACGTACCTGGGTAGCAGATTTGATCCTGGCCCAGTGGAGTCATGAGGGAGGCAACTGATCAATGTATCTCTCACACATTGATGTTTCTCTCTCTCTCTCTCACCTCCTTCCATTCTATCGAAAAATCAATGGAAAAATATCCTCAGCTGAGGAGTAACAAAAACAAAAGAAAGAAAAGAAAAGAAAAACAATAACTGGGGGTGTGGAGGTGTGGAAGAGGGCATAGAGGGGATAAATGGTGATGAAAAAAATTGAATAAATAAATAAATGAATGAATGAAAAACAAAAACAAAGTGAAAATGCCCTGCCTAGGAAAGTGACCCAGTATCACCCTCCAGTCCAGTACAGCCTGGATGACAAATCAGTTGTCCTCATTCTAGTGTTCCCTCTATTGTACTAGTCTGCAACCAATCCAGTGGGATGTTCACCTTGGGATGAAGATGCATTTGGCTTCTTCCTTTACAAGGAGGGAAACAGAAAGGAATCCAGGGAGGGTGAAGAAGAAAACATTCTGAGATGGCATATGGACAATGGCCAGAAAAAAAAAATTTTTTTTTAAAGTGGGAATCAGTGTATCTGTTGATAATTTGGGATTTTGAATGGCATGAGAAAAAGTGGGAAAAAGACTTTGTAGGCAAAGAGAATTGATTAAAAATGAGAATAATAACATTTAGGAAGCTGAAGTTTCAGCTAAATTGAGAGACTTTGCAAAAATATCAAACTTTGAATGCTATAAACTCAAGCTTTGCTTTAGAGTAACTGTGGTTTTGGCAAGTCGGTAATCCCTCCATACCTTTCTGCTGAGGTTACTGTGCTATTGCATTAGATACATTCAATGAAGTTCAAGTTGGTTGCTGAGGCCCCCAAGCCCAGAGGCAGACACGTAGCCCAGATTCTCCTATACGTGAGCTCCCTGAGACCAGGAAGTATCACACTCATGTCTGTTGAGTACTGAATAAACCCTGAAGTCTCATTTCTTATACTCTTTGATCTCTGTATTTGACCCTTTGTTTTGCTGGTGGTAGCCCAATTTATTAAGACCTCCTGCTTCACCTCTTGGGCTATATTACTATTCTCACTCTCTGCTTCCTGGGAATAAAATGGGAATGATAACTACTTTGTCCAGGTATTATGAGACTTAGCAGTGATGAGTGTACTGTCTTCAGCACAGTCCCAGCCAGCACAGAGATGCAAATTCAAGTTTCAGTGTCTGTATTTTCAAAGTGTCCTCCCCAGTGAAAAGGGATAATAATGCAGTTTTCCTGAAGTCTAAATGAAATGTTTTAAATGTGAAAAGACTTTTCAAATTATAAAGTGCTAAATAAATGTTAACATCTTCGGTAGAGAATAGTTAATTTATGTATCTTCAATAAAACATAGAAGAGAAACAGTAAGTGGTAGAACTTGAAGTTATCTCAGTAGGTTCTCAAACTGAAGGTCTTCCTATGAATTTTTTGGTTAAATGAGGTTCTTCCACCTGTACTCTGGACATCATTCCCTCTACCCTTTCCAGGAAATTTGTTCTATGAATCAATGAATTGCCACTTCTAGAAGATCAAACTGCCACAAGTAAAATGCACACTTAAATAAGTACTAAAAAAAAAAAATTGGCTAGAGGGCTCCATTTTCCAACGATGCTATAGAGGAAATGCCTCTGCTGGGTGGAAGACAAGACTAAAGTGATAGGAATGTTGAATTGGAAAGGGTTTATATTCCAGTTCCCTACCACAGCCAGTAAATATTTGTCTACCTTCTGTTCAACTACTTCTAGTCTTTCGATTTTTAGGATACTACCATATTAAAAAAGATCTTTATATTGTGATAAAATCTACCTCCTCTTGGCCCAAATTCCCTTCTGTGGAGCCTTCAAAACCAGCCTCTTCCATCTACAATGTGAAGCTGTCAAATATTTAGAGAGAGAGAGAGAGAGAGAGAGAGGGAGAGAGAGAGAGAGAGAGAGAGAGAGAGAGAGAGAGAGAGAGAGAGAGAGAGAGAGAGAGATCAAGGCTCTCATCATTCGAGCATGTTGTCATCACACGAGGGAGCTTGAGGGAAAGGTGGTCAGTGAGTTAGAGGAGCATTTCAAGCAGGCTGTAACCACAGCCTTTAACTTGATTGGCCACATCAGGTCCAAAGGAGCCACGGGATGTCATTCAACCACCCAAATCTGCCCCTTCTCTCGAAATTCTCTTGATCTTGCTCATACTTATTCCCTCTCATTTTCTATGGGGTATTAAGTAACACTTTGGAAGATGACTTGCTTTTTGTGAGAATAAAGCTCTTACATATTGAAGAGATGCAGGGATTATGAGTCCATCTCATTTTTTCCCCCCTCTCAGCTCAAGTGTCTTTTTGTCAATGCCTTCTCATTCCTCATTTTCTCACTAATATCTTTCTTTCTAATAAACCATTTTGTCTTTTCCCTAAATAGAGCAAGAAGATGGTGTGGAACACACAAAATTGTTAAGTTAGTCTCAGGCAAGAAGAAAATCATAACAGGACAGGAGAGTCCCTCAGCCTCCATGCCTCTTGATGCTGGAAAGCTCGGGTTAAATTCTGTAGTGAACCCATTCCCACTGCCTGACCCCAGGTCCTTCTAACTAATCACTACCACTAAGTGGACTATGGTCTCCTGTTAGATGCACTAGATGTCAGTGCATCTAGTCTCTTACTTTGTCACCTCACTCTTAGTTTAGTTGCCCAGGTATGAAGTAGCAGCCATTTCCATAAGTTTCTGCAGACCTATTTCCAGATGCTCAAGAAAACATCTGCCTAGTCTCTAGGGATTTCTCATTAGTACATGTAAACTGGTAACAACATGCTTCATTCCAGTGGGTTTTATTAAATGATATATATATATATATATATGTATATATATATATATCAGAGAGCTTTATAACACTCCATCATTTATGCAGAACAGATATTATTAATAGTTATCATTCTGCAGATAAAGGAACCAAGGGTCTGGAAGACCCAAAGCTGTTTTTACCTCACACTATATTGTTTGTACTACTCATTCCCAAAAAGAAACAAGCATAATAAGCCACCATGGGAATTATTACTCTCTAAATACAAACAGTTTTTTCCTAAATTCTTTACCCTTGGCTTAAGAAAAGTAACATCATTAAATATCTCTGGAATTCTTGAGTCTGAAGTTCTCTCTCTTCTTCTAAATCCAAGCAGAATGTGTTGTATACTTCACTTTGATTTGAGCTCATGTTCATTCAGAGGGATTCCAAAATGGCAGCAGAGTTAATGGAAGCTACACAGATGATATCCTAGGACCAAACAGTAATTACAACTAAAATAACTACAAATCGTTGGGAAAAAGCAACAGAAAAGCAGCTTGAGAGGACCATATAACCAGGGACATTGTATCGAGCCTGGTAGGTCTGCAGAGGCGTGAGATGATCTTAGCTGGGAGCCGGCTCCACAGTGCAGAGGGCTGGAACAGAGCATTGAATTAGCTACAGCCACTCACCTTGGGCTCCAGCAGAGGAAGGGAAGACTGGACTGGAACTGTGTGGGGACACTCGGAATTTGGAGGGCACTCAGAGTTCTTGCTGAATTGCAGCCATGCAAGATGGTGGCCATCTTGCTCCTTCCCGGAGCTCTGGGGAGAAGCAGCAGCCCCTCCCTTGGAGATTCAACTCCACCCAGCTGGGCCAAAGAAATTCAAATTGAGGCTCAATAACAACTAGCATCTGCCCCACCCTCGGGAAATCCTCTTACGATGAACACCTGAGGGAGTTTTTCATTCACCTGAGAACCCAATGCTCTTCAAATAACTGAGACTAATAGCCTCCAGGTAAAAAGCTAGAGGATAACTAAACCTTTCCTGGGCTTGCAAATCTACCCAGGAAAGTAAGACTTGACAGTGATGTTTAACGTGGGTCCTCCCATGCTCATCCAAACCCAGTAGAGGGAGCCACAAATAGCAGAACACAAACACCCACAGGGAAAATTTGGCAGGCTCCAAAACCCACTGAGATAGCCAAAATAGTGAAACAAAGAAACAAATCCCAAATGAAAGAACAAGAGACCTCTACCGAAGATGAGATAAATGAAATGCAGTTAAGCAAGTTATCAGAGGTAGGGTTCAGAGCCATGATCTTAAGGAAGCTCAACAGCATGAGTAAGGACATCAACACCATGAATAAGATATAGAAACATTGAAAATCAACCAATTGGAAATGAAAAACCACCCAAAAGAAATGAAGAATGACATAGCAGAAATAAAGAACACATTGGAAGGACTAAACAGCAGAGTAGAGGAAACTGAGGACCAGGTCAGTGAATTAGAATACAGGGTAGAAAAAATCAACCAATCAGAAAACCAAAAGGAAAAAACAATAAAAAAACAGGAAGACAGCTTAAGAGAACTGTGGGACAACTAGAAACGTAATAATATTTGCATCATAGGAGTCCCCGAAGAAGAAGAAAATGAGCAAGTGTTAGAGAATATATTTGAAGAAATAGTGAACTCATGTTCATTCAATCAATACATATTTTAGTATCTTCGTTATACCAAAGTGCCAAACATTGGAATTCAAAGTTGAATAGGATATGATCCTTGCTTTTGAAGAATTTACTGTGTAGTGCAGGGCATAGGGGATTTTATAAATGGTATAAAAATGATGTCTATGCCCAGCCGGTGTGACTCAGTGGACTGAGGATCGTCCCATGGACTGAGAGGTCCCTGTTTGATTCCCAGTCAAGGCACATGCCCAGGTTTCAGGCTCCATCCCCATTAGGGGGCATGCAGCAGGCAGCCAATCAATGTTTTTCTCTCACATCGATGCTTCTAGCTCTCTATCTAAAAATAAACACAATAATAAAAACATATTTAAAAAATAAAAATGATGTTTATAATAATAATTGTTAATATTTATTGAGTACTTATTATGTACCAGACATCATAGTAACCACTTTACATATATGGTAGAAGAATTTGCAGAATGTATTATGATTTTTATTTTCTTATGAATGCATATTTCTTTCCCAACTGGATTACAAACTTGCTGAGAACAAGAGCCTTCCTTCTCCATGTTTTGCTTAACTTATGTATATCCTCAATCAAACCAAAACGAACCTGTTTATGGTAGTAACCTGGGAATTGTAAATAAACTAAACGAAGGTACAATAAAAATTTTTTCTACTTGTTTTAATGCCAACTATTGCCAAGGGACACATATATTTTTAGAAATCATTTTGACTAGGTTGAGTGGGGACCATAAAAGGACAATTTTAATAGCATCTGAACTAATGATAGCTTTTTAAAAAATGATCGCTTTCTTAAAATTTATTTTTCAATTATAGTTGACATACAAGATTATATCAATTTCATGGTGATTAGACATTTAACACCTTATGAAGTGATCACCCTGATAAGTCTAGTATAACTTTAAATACATAAAAGAGGTCAAAAACTTTAGAACATAAAGCAATGTTTCACACCAAAAGTACTTATTGAGAATTAACCGTACAAGAAAAGGAGGAAAAGATAAAAACAAGAAACAGGGGTATATACCAGACTTAGCTGGGTTACACTATAGTAATGAACAAAAATCTCAGTGGCCTGCAACAGTGGTTCTCAACCAGGGGCAATTTTCCCTGTGGGGATATCTGATCATGTCTGGACACGGTTTGGGTTGTCACAACTGGGAGAAGGATACTACTGACATCTAGTGAGTAGAGGTCAGGGTTACTGCTCGATATCCCTAGTGTCCCAGAGATGCCCCCTCCCCAAAGTATTACTCAACCCCAATGTTACTAGCACCGAGACTGAGAAACTCTAGATTAAAATAACACTCATACAACATGTCCACTGTGGATAAGCTTAGAGCTTTGGTCTAGAATGATGGTCATCCTCAGTCCAGGATAACATGGCTGAGGGAAGAGAAAGCTTTGAAGTGTCTCACAGTGGCAATGAAATGATCCCGCTCTAAGGTGACAAGCATCATTTCCACTCAAACTCATTGGCCAGAACGAATCACATGATCCCACCCGAGCCAGGGAAGTTAGGAAGTGCAATTCTACTGTATGCCCCCAAACAGGGGAGACGTGGCATGTAACCATGAATGGCATAGGTGGGTGGGTTGAGAGATGTAGGGCAGGGAATAAGAATAATATTGAGCAGAATTATTGCTGTTCTAATGACATTCCAAAGTTCTGAAGCCAATGCAGTTTCCACTTTCAGAAAAGATTTGCACAGAAGAAAGTATATTCACAACAATTGATTCAAGGATCTTTCAGCTGGAAATGGTTAAAAACAATGCCTACTTCACAATGTTATTAATAGGTGAAAGCAATTGGCACAGTGCTAAATTTCTGAAAACAATTCTTTAAATAACTGTCTCCCCCTCTTTCTTTTGCAGAGTGGATAGAAGAGCAATGGCCTGACTGAAGAATAGGCTATCAAACATGGGCTACTTTGTTTCCCCAGGTAAGAGAAGAAAACACAAGTGTACATATTATATATGACGCCTGAGCCCTTTGCTCTTCCTTTCCTCTTCTTCCTCCAAACGTAGACTGGGCTTTCAAAACTGCAGATCAGTCCATATTGTTTCCTTCATGAAAACCCTTCAATACCTTTTCATGACCCGCACTCTCAAATTCTAACTCGTTTGCATGGAATCCTCGCCTTGATGACTTCATCTTCTCAACTCTCCGTCATCTTTCTCCCTGTTGCCCAACCACTTACACTTTCCCAAACACAATTTCGCTCTCCCATTCCCATGCCTTCTTGCAAGCGGACTTCCTTTACTCACTGGCCTGGCAAATCAGACTTTGTCCTTGAAAAGCTCTCAGCTACCCCTCTCCTCAAGTGCGTGTCTATTTACTTGACTACCTCTTGTATTTTATGTCAACTGCTTCCATCAGAGGCTACGCTTCATGCCTGTATGCACAGAGTCTAGCACAGGGCCTGACATAGAATGAGATCTCAAATGTTTTTTGAATGAATCATTAAAATATAAATTTCATTCTGCTATATCTTCATAATAATCACTTTAATAATTGCATACTATTCAACCAAGAGGATATCCAACTTAAAAAATTAAAACAAGATACCATTCTCCTTTAAGAAACTAGGAAAAAATATCAAAAAAGAAAAATGTCAAACACACAGATGTTTCCTACGGTATTATATAAAAGCAAAATTATTGCCTTCCTTTCTCTGAAATAGCTCTTAGAAAGGGACTGAACTAAGCTGTACATGACTGAATAAAGTTAGATAAATGGGCAAGAAAGGGGTTTTACCTGTTTTTTGTTCCTAGGAATTGCCAACTTTTTTGCCAGAAAATTCTACTTTTATTATTATTTGTCCTAGGATGGTCAGACCTGGACTTGAATCTCAAACTTGCCTGGATCATTATCTCTGAAAACCCTTTTAAGGAACAAGGGATTTAAGCAGAGCACCATTAGCTTAGTTCAAATCTGTCATTTTACACAATCCTATAAAATGGGTTCTACTATAATCCCATTCTAGAGATGATGAAATGCAGGCATTGAAAGGCTGAATAAAACCAGCTAGTATGTCAGATTTGAGCCCAGGAAGTCTGATTCAGATTCTATAATTTCTCCTAGAACAAAACATATGTATTTTAATGGCTTGGAAAGCTTTATTCCTGAAAGAATGGCTCTCATAAAATGGGTTTGAAAATGTAATTGGGAAAGTAGCAGCGCTTCAGTGGACATTTGTCTATTATTTTGTTCACTTCTCATCTGAGACCTCATCTTTATTTGGAGAATTCCTCATCGTAAGAAACTTGGTGGGAGGCAAAGATTGCCTTCCACGATAATGAAAATCATTCCCTTTTCTTTCTAGGGCAGATGGAGGGCACAGAACGGAACAAGGTTCACCCTGGAAAAATGATCTTATAATTTTTCAGGGATTTAAGCTTTCTGATTTTGATATACAGAGAGAAAAAGCCTAAGTCAACTGAGGTCATTCCTTTATAGACATGACTCACACACCATCCTAACCATACGTTATGAAATTCAAATCTTAAGAGGGAGTGGTCAGTCCGTCAGCTCTACCTGAAGAACATCTCAGTAGGAACCATCCGTGTGTGCTTATTGTTGAAGTGAATCTGCTCAAAGGACCTAGCCTCTTTCAGAGAAACAGATTTAGGAAGGCCTGTTTTCTGAATATGGTAATGGCTTCAACAGAGAACTCTCCTGGAGCACCCCTTCTTTCTTAGTCATACTCGTAGTAGGTATTTGCTGGTAACTAGCTGATCCTGGGGGAGAAGAAAGCAGGAGAATACTCATTTTAGCTAAGACTGTTTCAGTTCTTGCCCTGTGATCAAACTGGGGGAAGGACATACACCCTGATGACTACAGTAATGAATCAGTGTCAGGGAAGACAGCACGACACATCTTCCTGGAGGGACCACTTGATTCAATGATTATTCTTTTAGGACAATGTGTTTTGTCTCAAGCAACTACGAAAGTAGGCAATTATTATAAAAGAGAATAAAAATTAGCATGGATTTTAAAAACTCATTGATTTATTCAACAAACATTTACTGAGCATTGTTGGTGTCCCAAAGATGGGCAGGAATCCAAATGGCCCCATCTCAGGAAATGTAGAAACTAGTGAAGGAGGTGGATGAGTTAGTCACAAAAGCTGGCATAAGTGCTATGAAGGAAAGCAACACAGTTCTTTAAAAGCCCAGAACAAAGGCAAATGAAGGATAATTTGAAGGGTGATAGGAGCTAAGCAGGTGAAAGGCAGGAGTGGGGGTGGCAGGGAAGTGGGTGCAGAGAGACCAGCATGAGCCAAAGCCCCGAGGTGGGCAGGAATTAGGACACATTCAAGAAATGCGATGAAGGCCAGTGAGGCTGAAGCTCACAGGGTAGGAGGCAGGGTGGTGTGCCAGGCTGGAGAGATTGCTGGGGACAGAGAGTACAGTCTTGGGAGCATGTTAGGCATAGAAAACAACAAAAGTGAGTGCACGCTTCAGGCTGCATTGTAGTTAACTTCTGGTCTTTTCAGGGGGAACCAACTTTTCCTCAGATATTGGGGGATACATGCATAGAAAGTGTGAAGCCCTAGCTTATTACATGTCTTGAAAGGTCAATAGTACTGCCTCTAATGAGGAAACTGAGGCTCAGAAAGGTGAAGTGAACAAGAAAGATAGTGTAAGCTGTAATGACCAGACAGGATTTCAACTTTGGTCTACTGGACTCCATCTCTGTGGGCGATTTCAGAAGCCAACCTTGTCTCCTCCACAATTTTGCCTACGAACATTCAGGGCTATGTATATCGATTCTGTGGGCAACAGTTTCCACTTTTATTGCTTTTTTAAATCGACCTCAGCATGATTTCCTTTAGACCCAGCCTCTTTGTGGATCTCCAATCCGAGATCAAAGCAAATTTGCATGGTGGCTTAAGATGATTTTCTTCTGGTCACCCCCATCAGTCACAGGTACCTTCGGCATCCAAATGCAGTCAGCTTTCCCCTGGCTCAGCTGGGTTGTGAATCATCTCTGGTCCATGCCAGTCACATTTCCCATAGTAAATGCATTGCTCTCTCCTCAACAGGTTATTCTCGTCCTACCTCATTTCTCTGGAATTTATAGGGAACTCAGAATTTGTCAGAGTTGAAATGGACTCACTGCAATGTCTCACTAAGAGAGATTTCATTAAAATAAATCCTTGATACATCCCAGGTCTTAGTGAATCAGCACATTCATAAATATCACTCTAATATAATGTCTCCGAGAAAAAGAAATAATGAAAAACTGAAACATTTAAGTTGCACTTTGATAATTTACTTAACGAGCAGAATTTGCAGAGACGAGAGCTGCCTGGAGTGGAATCACAAATACCTTTTTTCTTAATGCTCCACAGAGCGTATGGTGGACTCGTTTATGTCATAGAGCCAAGTGTGACATTCCATTCCTTAATGAAGCCAAGGTCCCGCTTTCTGGCAAGGGACGATCACTTCCCTAGGCTTCTTATTTTCTATTCCCTTTCAGCACCTGCTCTTGCAGTTGATGCTCTTCTTTTGTAGAGTTTTCTCACAAAGAAATACAATTTATCACATTATAAAAATTGCTAATTTCTCCTAAAGGAGTGTGAAACCACAAAACTGATTAAAACACAAAAGCTGGGTGGTTGGCTAGGTTCATAGACTGAGTGGCTCCGTCAAAACATAAGCTTTGCAAACCCCTGTGATTTAAAGTGCCATTGCGGCAAAATGATAAATCACCCCACATCCTTGCCCTGCAAGGTCCCTTGTGAATAGCTGAATTCACGGATACTAAATTCACAAATGCTAATGGTCTACTTTGTTCCTCTAACTTTTCACCTAACTTGCGTTTTGCTTTTTATGTAATAATATCCAAAGCTCTAAATCCTTTGTGTATACCATGTTCTCAGCTCAGCCTGCCTTGGGTCTCTCTTTGAGCTGCCTTTGACTGTGAACTTGCCACATGACTTTAATCAATTTAGCATTGACACTGACCTTAAATAGCACCCCCCAAAATCCCTGTAGCTATTTCTCATTATTCTGTTCATCTGTTTCTCCCAAACAGATTTTATCTGACCAACAATATAAACAACCTAGATTGTCTAAGGATTTAGTTTCTGGGTGAAATAAAATATACATTTATTTTTATTTTTTCAAGTGACTATCTCATGAAATCAATGAACTATTATATATTCATGAAAATTATGAATAGTGATATAGGAAAATAATTATAATGTAGTATTAAGTGACAAAACAAGATATAAAAGGCAAGTATTGTGAGATTTCAATGGTATAAAAAAGTGTACTAAAAATACAACAATTCAATATACCAAGAAATTAATAGCAATCATATTTGGGATTATGAAAATAAGTTTAATTTTCCTCCGATAGTATTTTGGATTTCCAATTTTTAAATAACCCATCAAAAAGATCCTTCAAGAGCTCAGTAGTACCTGTGAGGTACCGTGGTCTTGAGAAAACTGCAGAGCAGTTCCTGAAAACACTCACTGAACAAATTCCTCCACAGTTTCAGAGGCTACAAAGCAAGGCCAGCAACTTGAGGAATTTAATAAAGAGCAAGAAACAAATCGCAACTTCAATTCCCCTGCAAATATGACAGGATTTTAAAATGTGCCTGGAAAACTGCATCTGGGGTTTTGCCAATCCCATAACGTTTGGGACGTTTGCTGAACCCAAAACACAGCCGGGCCCACCCATCCATAATTAAAGCCCTCCCCCCAAATGAATTCATTGCTTTGTGGCACCATCTGTCTCATTCCCTTATTTACATAATAGGGGACCCTGCTCCGACTGCAGCAAATGAGAAGCGACAAAAGAATGGAGCATGAAGGAAGATGAAATGTATACATGTATACATCAGATTATGTATAATATGGTCAAATCCCTCCAATTTAAAATTTAAAAAAATTTTTTTTCCAAACCCATCACAATTTCACCTGGGCTTCTTTCCAGCTCCCAGAACCTCCTTTCTCCTGCTGCATCTGCAGATCTCACTAATCTGGCTTGTTTCACGCAAAGAGTTCATTTGTCACATTTTATTTTATTAAATATTTTATATTCCTCTTGTGAACCCATTAGAATGCCAGTTAGAGAAAGTAATGTAAATCAATTGTGTTTGGTAGTCACTAAGGATGCAGAGGAGAAATAAGCCAGTTCATATTAACTTGAAATTTAAAAAGAAAATAATGGTCTCCAATAGAGAGCCTCCTCGAATCCTTCTCATTTTCCTCCTGTCCATCTCCTGGGAAGATGCCATCCTAATACTGGGAACATGAACAGTGGATCTGTTCAAAGACAGACAAAGGACTGGTTTTTTCATATGCAGCAGTCACTCCAATCGAGTGTTTCGTGCCCCTTCCGACAGCTTTGCAGTGGCCAGGACAGCCGCAGGCTGTAGTAGGGTGAGCACTGTTCTAAAAGTTAAGTGACTTGGATTCCTATTCAGGCTCTGCTGCTCTGTGACCTTGGCCAAGTCCACTTCTGAGAACTTCAAGTCCCCAATCAGTGCTCTGCCGACCCACCCACGCCTGCTTGGAAGCTGAGATGATGCTCTTCCCAGGGGATCTAGGTCCCCCAGTTCCATGCCTACAGACACACAGACTCAAGAAGGTGGAGGGCTGGGGGCCTGAGCTCCTTCAGTTCTGGGTCTCACCTTTACCAGGACCGAGTGCCCTCAGGTCAGAGGGGGAAAGAAGCCAAGGTTCAGAGGCATACATTGTCTTCTGCACCAAGCCAGGCTCTTTTACAGCCAGAGCGCAGGAGGGAGCATCCTCAGCCCCGAGCTGACAGCCGTGGGAACCACCACGCCTCACGTTGAAATTGTTAGAGACGTCCTGGCGCTGAGAACAATGGCTTAATCAGTGCACCACAGAGAGCTAGGGAATCAAGCTGGTCTGCCACGAACAGATTCCCCAGCCCCTGTGCAGGGCTCTCAGTCAGAATTCCTAGGGGTGGGATCAAGGAATCAGTATATTTATCATGTTCTCAGGTAATTCTGATGCACAGTCGAGGTTTGGGGACTACTGTTTCCATAACTCTGGCTGTGATAAAAGGAAGCACATCTTTAGGAGAAACAATTTCTCAGTTCTAAACTCCAAAAGGAATTGGCCACATGTGTGTCCCTGTGCAGGTGTTATTGATCAACAGAGTCAATAAAACCAGCAACAGCTTTATTCCTCAGATGCAGAAATGTTCATGTGGACACATGTTATACCCACCTGCAGTCAATAGGAAGCCAGCACCCTAAGCATGTACCTGGTAAACACGTTTCTTCTGGGGATTCATTTACAAGGTTCAGCCTGGGCTTATAATCTATGCCTGGCAATACACTTAGGGTGATAGCCCCACCAAAGAGAGGCTAAAACCCTCCCTACAATCTCATCCAGTAGCTAAAACCCCCTTCAGAAAAAAAAGTGATTACAATGATGATAGTATTTTTCAACATAGGTGACTCAGATTTTCTCAATCTATACAATGCATGAAATAAAAATAGCATCAGAATCATTACAATTTTTAATGATGTATAACAATCCGAACAGAACCTCTGTTCTTTCCTTGCAAATACAGATTGAAGGGAAGTCAGCTAGATCTCTTTTCCATCCAGATCCCCTCTGCTAAGCCTCTCTTGTCCACATGGGAGAAGCTCCTGCTGCTGTCGCAAACAATGTTGAAGTGTATTAGCAAAGTGTGTAGCAGTGGGGACACCTGGCTTAGACCTCTGGACCTTCCCTTTACTAACTGCACAACCTTGAAACATTAGGTAAGCCTGATCGTCCTCTGTAAAATGGGATAATAGTGACCCATCTGACAGGGTTGGAGGATCAGTGAATGAGACAAAGGACTTGAAAGGACTAACTAAGCAGTAAAAACAAGGTGTGTGTTATAAGACACAATGCTCCGTTCCTCTGAGTTCGCAGTTGAGTAGAGGAAATGAACAATTAGGAAATGTCATTAAAGGAGAAAAAAAATAGTAGCATGAACAATGGGAACTTGAAATCTTTTAAGTTATCATATTCCTAATAAAGCGATGGATAGAGCAGAAACAATAAAAAAAAGAAAAAGACAAAGACAAGAAAAATTAGGAAATGAGGTGAAGTCCAAGTCGCTGTAGAAGGCCAAAGGTAGAAGGGATTTGTCCTGCCTAACGAGATCATAGGCACTTTCTTTTGGAAAAAAAGGTATGAACTCAGTCTTTGGGGTCGGGCATACGTCTTCCAGAGGAACAAAGGGAGACAGTAGAGGTGGGAATAAAAAGGAAGATGCTGACTTCAGGAATAAGGAGTGTAAATTGACATGAATGGTTCATAAGATATATTTCAAAGGATAGAAAGTGTAATTACAGAAGTGGGGGGTGGGTGAGGAGCCTGCTAGTGAAGGATTTTTGTTAATCTGTGCTGAAAGGAAAGCCTTTCCATTGAACACACTGAGGGACCAGCAGGGGCTTTATAAAGGAGAGTGACATGATCAGATTTGGTGCAGAAAGGTCACTCTGGAAACAGTGATTGAGATGGGCTGGAGCAGAGTGAGCCCGGAGGAAAAAGACCACAGTTCGAGATGGTGTTGTAGGAATCTTGGTAAGGAAAGACAGAGGCACTAGAGCTGAGGTAGACACTACTTATTTGAAAGGTGCTAAGAAGGAAACCAAGACAGGACTCTGACTGACTGGAAGGGGCAGGTAAAGGAGAAGGAAGAATCAAGGCTTGTCTCCCAGGTTAAAAATGCAAGCGAATAGGTAAATGATTTGCACATTGACCAAGAGAGAAGGATAAAAAGATGAGCAAATTTAAGAGTAAGTAGATGTGAAAGATAGTGAGTTTGGTTTGAGACATGTTGAGTTCAACAGTAGCTGTGAAAATCCAGATGAAAAACCAGTAAGTACGTGTATGTGTGTCTCTAATTTATTGTGGGGATAAAAAATTCTCAGGGTAAAAGAATCTCATTATGTGGAAGCTAAAGAGAGTTACTTGATGTCAGGATGTTCTTAGAAGTTTGTTAATAGCAAACAGCAGTTATTTTCTTTTTTTTTTTTTTTTTTTTTTTTTTTTTTTTTTTTTTTATTTTATTTATTTATTTATTTTTTATTAATTTATTTTTGTTACAGATGTTTCTCCTTTTTTTCCCCATTGACACCCTCCTCCCCATCCCCCACCCCATCCCCAGCTTTGTTGTCCAGGTCCATCAGTTATGCATACATGCGTATAAGTTCTGTGGTTTATCTCTTCCCTCCCCCCCCACCCCCTCTTCTGAGGGTTGTCAGTCTGTACTCTACTTTCACATCTCTGGGTCTACCCTGTTCCCCAGACTGTTATGTTTATTATATTCCACAAATGAGTGAGATCATGTGATATTTTTCTTTCTCTGCTTGGTTTGTTTCGCTTAGGATAATACTCTCGAGGTCCCTCCATGTCGTCTCAAAGGATAAGAGATCTTTCTTTCTTACAGCTGCATAGTACTCCATTGTGTATATGTACCACAGCTTTTTTATCCATTCATCCACTGATGGGCACTTGGGCTGTTTCCAGATCTTAGCTATTGTGAATAGTGCTGCTATGAACATGGGAGTACATATATTCTTTCTGATTGGTGTTTCAGGTTTCTTAGGGTATATTCCTAGAAGTGGGATCACTGGGTCAAATGGCAGTTCAATTTTTAATTTTTTGAGGTAACACCATAGTGTTTTCCACAGTGGCTGCACCAGTCTGCATTCCCACCAGCAGTGTACTAGAGTCCCCTTTTCTCCACACCCTCGCCAACACTTGTTGTTTGACGATTTGTTGATGGCGGCCATTCTGACAGGTGTGAGGTGATACCTCATTGTTGTTTTAATTTGCATCTCTCTGATGATTAGTGATGTTGAGCATTTCTTCATATGTCTCTTAGCCATTTGTATGTCCTGTTTGGAGAGGTGTCTATTTAGTTCCTCTGCCCATTTTTTAATTGGGTTCTTTGTCTTCCTTTTGTTGAGTTGTATGAGCACTCTATATATTTTGGAGATTAACCCCTTATCTGATGTATCATTGGCAATTATGCTCTCCCATACAGTGGGTTCTCTTTCCGTTTTGATGGTTGTTTCTTTTGCTGTGCAGAAGCTTTTGAGTTTGATGTAGTCCCATGTGTTCATTTTTTCCTTTATTTCTGTTGCCTTAGGTGATGTATCAGTGAAGATTCTGCTGCGTATGATGTCTGAAATTTTGTTGCCTACATTTTCTTCTAGGATTTTTATGGATTCACGAGTCACATTTAAGTCTTTTACCCATTTTGAGTTTATTCTTGTGTATGGTGTAAGTTGATCGTCTAGTTTCATTTTTTTGCATGTAGCTGTCCAATTTTCCCAACACCATTTATTAAAGAGGCTGTCTTTGCTCCACTGTATGCTCTTGCCACCTTTGTCAAATATTAGTTGAGCATAATATCTTGGGTCAATTTCTGGATTCTCTGTTCTGTTCCACTGGTCTATATGCCTGTTCTTATGCCAATACCAGGCTGTTTTGATTATAGTAGCTCTGTAGTATAATCTGATATCTGGTATTGTGATCCCACCTACTTTGTCCTTCTTTTTCAAGATTGCTGTGGCTATTCGGGGTCTTTTTTGGTTCCATATGAACTTTTGGAGTATTTGTTCTAGTTCTGTGAAATATGTCGCTGGTATTTTGATTGGGATTGCATTGAATCTATAGATTGCTTTGGGTAATATGGACATTTTAATGATGTTAATTCTTCCAATCCATGAACAAGGTATGTGCTTCCACTTTTTTATATCTTCCTCTATTTCTTTTTTCAATGTCCTGTAGTTTTCTGCAAATAGATCCTTTACTTCTTTGGTTAAATTTATTCCTAGGTATCTTAATTTTTTTGTCGCGATGGTAAATGGGATTGTTTTTTTAGTTTCTCTTTCTGTGAGTTCATCATTGGTGTATAAGAATGCCGTCGATTTCTTGACGTTTATTTTGTATCCTGCTACTTTGCCAAATTCATTTATTAGGTCTAGTAGATTTTTGATGGAGTCTTTAGGGTTTTCTATGTATAATATCATGTCATCTGCGAATAATGACAGTTTCACTTCCTCCTTTCCAATTTGGATACCTTTTATTTTTTCTTCACGTCTGATTGCTGTGGCTAAGACTTCCAGTACTATGTTAAATAAGAGTGGTGAAAGTGGGCATCCCTGTCTTGTTCCTGTTCTTAAGGGAAATGTTTTTAGTTTTTGCCCATTGATTATGATGTTGGCTGTAGGTCTTTCATATATGGCCTTTATAATGTTGAGATATGATCCCTCTATTCCCAAATTGCTGAGTGTTTTTATCAGAAATGGGTGTTGAATTTTGTCGAATGCTTTTTCAGCGTCTATTGATATGATCATGTGGTTTTTATCTTTCATTTTGTTTATGTGGTGTATCACATTTATTGATTTGCGAATATTGAACCAGCCTTGCATCCCTGGGATGAATCCCACTTGGTCATGGTGAATAATTTTTTTGATGTATTGCTGGATCCGATTTGCTAGTATTTTGTTCAGGATTTTGGCATCTATGTTCATCAGGGATATTGGCCTGTAGTTTTCTTTCTTTGTAGTGTCTTTTTCTGGTTTTGGAATTAGAATTATGCTGGCCTCATAAAATGAGTTTGGAAGTCTTCCTTCTTCTTGAATTTTTAGAAACAGTTTGAGAAGAATGGGTGTTAGTTCTTCTTTGAATGTTCGGTAAAACTCCCCTGTAAAGCCGTCTGGGCCTGGACTTTTGTTTGCTGGGAGAGTCTTGATTACATCTTCAATTTCCTTGGTTGCTATTGGTCTGTTCAAGTTTTCTATCTCTTCCCGGTCCAGTTTTGGGAGACTATATGTTTCTAGAAATGTGTCCATTTCGCTTAGATTGTCGAATTTGTTGCCATATAAATGTTCATAGTATTCATTAACGATCCTTTGTATTTCTGTGGTGTCAGTTGTTACTTCTCCTCTTTCGTTTCTGATTTTGTGTATTTGGGTTCTCTCTCTTTGTTTCTTGGTGAGTCTAGCTAAGGGTCCATCAATCTTGTTTATCTTTTCAAAAAACCAGCTCTTTGTTTCATTGATCCTTTGAATTGTTTTTTTGGTCTCCATGTCGTTTATTTCTGCTCTGATCTTTAATATTTCCTTCCTTCTACTTGCTCTGGGGTTTTCCTTTTGTTTGCTTTCTAGTTCTTTAAGTTGTGAGGTTAGATAGTCTATTAGAAATTTTTCTTGTTTCTTGAGGTAGGCCTGTAGTGCTATGAACTTCCCTCTCAGAACTGCTTTCGCTGCATCCCACAGATTTTGTGTTGTTGTGTGTTCATTTTCATTCGTTTCCAGAAAGTTTTTAATTTCTTCCTTGATCTCCTTGGTAACCCATTCATTGTTTAATAACATGCTATTTAGCCTCCATGTATTCAAATGTCTTTGCATGTTCTTGTTGCAATTGATTTCTAGTTTCATGCCATTGTGATCTGAGAAGATGCTTGATATGATTTCAATCTTCTTGAATTTGTAGAGACTTCGTTTGTGTCCTAACATGTGGTCTATCTTTGAGAATGTCCCATGTGCACTTGAGAAGAAAGTGAATTCTGTAGTTTTGGGGTGTAATTCTCTGTAAATATCTATTAAATCCATTTGGTCTAGTGCTTCATTTAGAGTCTGTGTTTCCTTGTTAATTTTTTGTCTAGAGGATCTATCCAGTGATGTCAGCGGGGTGTTGAAGTCCCCTGCTATGCAAACAGCAGTTATTTTCAGCAGTTGAACTGCTGTGAAGACTATGTTTCTTTCCTCTTTAATCGAGCTCTGTGTTCAGATCCACACACACAATAGTGCTCCACCATATTCGTGAGACTCCAAATAAAACTCAAGGATAGCCCTAGCTGGCTTTGCTCAGTGGTTAGAGCATTGGCCTGCAGACCAGAGAGGCCCGGGTTCGGATCCCGTAAGGACATGTACCTTGGTTGCAGTTTGTCCCCGGCTCTCAGTCGATGTGTCTCTCTCACATCGATGTTTCTCTCTCTGTCTCTTCCTCCCTCTCTCCCTCCAGCTGAAGATAAATGCAAAAATGTCCTCCAGTGAGGAAAAAAAACAAAAAAACTCAAGGACAGTTATGCCATGTTCCAGGTGAGATGATTCTGGACCATGGTGAATATTATAGACATAGTCAACTGAGACAATGTACATGAAATTGCTTTGAAGTCCCTCAAGACACAACAGTTTCTTCCTTCTTTCCTGTTTCCTTATAGAGGAGCAGCCCACAGCAATACAATGAGAAGCTGAAAGGCCCATAAGTAGTCATGCCTGTAGCACATTGTCTGACATACAATAGTTATATAATGTTTGCTGAATAAATTGCATAACGAAAGCACACATAAATTAAACAGAATAAACATCCTAACAGCTGGAGAAGGCTGGGAGAACTTTTTAACTCCTAGGTATAAGTGATTTCCAAAGGTGGGGCCTTCAGATTTTAATCAATGGTGGTATTTCAGCCTGGCCACATTTCAAGGTACCACCTGGGGCGGGGGGAGGTTCTAAAGTGGAAAATCAAAATTTCTTTCAATGAGGAAACTAAATACTCAAAGAAGGGGTGAATGGGTGTGGCTTCATTGAAACAGCACCACAGTGCTGTATCAGGTCATAAACCTGTGGTATACTTTAGTGACTGTGTTTAAATGGATGCTTCTCATTGCCTTATGAGATCCAGGAAAGCCATAAAAATTCATGGCCTACTTGTGGCTGAGCTCTAATAAAGGAATAATCGGTGCTTTAAGCGAGGGGTAATGGGAGGTACGGTGGAAGATTTACTGGAGCAATAAGGCTGCAGAGAGAGCGAGTAGGTGTTTCATGCCAATTACACTGACAGACAACAGAGAAAGACTTCCCTGACACACACGCAATCCTGTTCTGTTAAGTGACAACGTGGGGCCCTTAGTTCTTCCTTCTCCTGCACTTCTAGGAATCAAAGCCTTGGAGTTTTACTCAGGGCTCCTGTCACCAAAGTTAATAAAGCCCCAGTGAGGTTCCCATAATAGATCACTTGGGATGGTGGAAAGAACTTGGAATTGGGATTATAAAGGACTTCAGTTTTAATCCCAGTTCTGTCAGTTACTAAGTGATTTTATTTTGCCCCTAATTACTTCTTCCCAGTGATTCATTCTTGGCCATTGTCATGGGGCTTGAGGTGTCTCTCTGTGGGAGAGGCACTCACTCCTATTTCCTTGACTTCAAGGTTGGTCCTATGACTTGCTTTGGTCAATGGAATGTGAGTTGAAGTAATCTATGTAACAATCCAGAAGAGCTTTAAGAGCCTTTGGGAGGTTGGTCATTGCTCTTTTCTCTCTGTCATGAGAATAATATACCCCAAATCGGGAGTGGGTTCTGGAATAATGACGACATGTGAAGCAGAGCCAGAGCTGACCTCAGACACTAGACGTGTAATATGAGTAAGAATTAGTCTTGTTCCAAGACACTGAAACATTGGGGGTGTTTGTTACTCAGTGTAATATAGTGAAAACTGACTGACACAGAGTGAATTTAGAAAAAGCACTTAACCTAACTGAGCCTTCCCTGAAATGATCACAATACACCCATTTATGTGATTGTATGGAGAGCAACTGAGATTCTAGCACTATGTATGACACAGAGAAGTTGTTCAGTTAATGGTGGTTATTATTATTCTAATTTGCTACTCACTCAGAGTGACAAAAAAAAAAGGTTATGTTACTTTTTCAACACATGTGCTTCTGGTGAGCTATGTTTCAAGGACTTGTTGCTGTGGAGTACCTGGGCCAATGTGGCAATCAGTGACAAATTGGGCATTTATGACACTCTTCTTCCAGGACCAGGGAGAAAGAGTTTCTCAGATCTTTTCATTATAGCCTTCACAAGCTGTGAAAGAAATAGCAGCAGGTTCACTTTCACCCCATTACACATCCAGTCAAGGGAGCGCTGCCTTTTCCTTACCTGGGGAGACAGTCAACTGAACGCAGTGAAGAGGTCCAGTCCAAAGTACAGAGTTCTGAGTGCATGTGTGCTCACTCCAAGCTCCTGTGGCCCTTTGCACACGGCCATACCACTGTGAAAGCAAGGGAACTGTGCTCATTGAAACCACAGTGATAGTACCTCATCCAGGACCAGCCATTCATAGTTCACAAAGCTTCCATAGCTTTCACTTGGGTTCTCACAACAGCTCTATGAGGTTTTCATTCACTCACTAGTGTCAGCTATGTGGTTTCTGCCTTCATAGAGGTAGGTATTATTGTAGTATTGCCCATTCATTGACTAGTTATTGTATTTATTCATCACACATTATTTTGTACCTACTGTGTTCTGGGTACTGTATAAATCAATGAAGATACCCAAATGAACAAAGCCTAGTCCTGGCCCTTAAGGAGCTCACAGTTGCAAAAAGGACACAGACATATAAACTGCCACATCTGAAAGGTCATAGCAAAACTGTGACCATAGAGACTGAACAAGTGTGTGGGGGCACAGAAGAGAGAGACACTGAGTCTGCCTAGAGAATCAGGGAACCGTGTCCATAGGAAGGGTCATTGGGCTGGGTACTGAGAGGTGACTGGGAGTTCACTGGATGGATGAAAGTGGAGCAGAAGGCTCAGCAGTTGAACAACGTGTAGACTGGGAAGATTATCTGTGCAGGGCTAGAGCACAGTCCGTTGGAGCAATAGGGAGAGATGGAATGCAAGTAGGACAAAAGGGGGTTGTAAAGAACCTTGAGGTGCAAAGGAGTTTATCCTTATTCTGTGGGCAATAGTGAAACTCCACATCAAGTGTTATGAATAGAGGACTATTGTGGTCACTTGAAAAGAGATCACTGGCAACAATACAGAGAGTCTATTGGAAGTAAGACTAGAGTAAAGGAAAGCAGTGAAGAGGTCCAGTCCAAAGTACAGAGTTCTGAGTGCATGTGTGCTCACTCCAAAGTCATGTGTGTGTCACCACAGCTGAGGACTTGAGCTCACAGGGGAATATCATTCCTCTATCATATCTATTGTCTCTGCCCTTCCTTTGGGAAAACCAAACACTTAACAAATGATCTGTCCATTTAGTGGATTATATTCTTTGATCAGAGGGACAATCATTTACCATATTTCTCAGACACTGTCTCTGAATGGTGATCCCAAGGTCAAAATCACCAGGATAATCAGCCAGGGCTTGATTATCCATGGCAAACTAACATGTGTTCTGGGTACCAAAAAAAGTAGAGATTAAAAAAAAAGTATGTGTAGATACATTTTTAGATCATCATAGAAAAAAAATCAAACTTTGTTTGACTTGGGTATACATATTTTATAATTCATTTTTTTCTCCAATTACATATAATATGAGGAAAAGTAGTGGAGATAGAGGTGAGACACTCTAATCTTTTTAGCACTTAAGTCTTCTAAAGGTCTCAGTCTAGTCCTGATCATGCCTTCTTTTCTCTGGTTGCACTGCTGGTTGCCATGATCATTTTCTGCCTTGGATTCCTCTGTAGAGAGAGTTTCTAGATACCAGCAAGCAGGACAAGTGCAATGAATTGGATTTATCTTTCACAGCAATGCCGACCGAGGACGTCACCTCTGCCCTTAGTAAGGCTGCACAAGGAATGTGGCTAGCAACTCTTACTGTCTAACTCAGGTTTGAACCCAGTGTGAGTTTATTTGAGTGACAGAATGAGAACCACAAGATAGCAGACTCTGGTTACCCAACAGCAGTATTATATTGGGATCCTTTACTTTCATTTCTTGAAGGTATTGGTGATTATTACAAGGCAAGTTCCTTAAGTTATAGGAAAACCACCCCAAACTAGAGAAATTCCAATACTCTTCCAAGGGGTCCTGATTGGAGGAAAAGTCAACTCCAGAGAGAGGGGCCCAAAGGAATGAGCGATTCTGATAATAAGATAAGTTGTTGCTGTTCCCCAAATGATTCCCCAAAACTTGAACAACCCAGTAATCTATACCTCACTGCATAATAGAAATCCGATAGGTCCATTCAGTGTCTCTAGGCCACAGTAGATCAAAATCACACTTCAAGATCTCTCTTCCAATCCAATGTTTAGTCTCTGTACACAAACTTTCTAACAAGGGTTCTCTGAGATAATAAAGGTATGTATTGAGCACTTAATATGTGCCAGGCATATGCTAAGTGTTTCACATTGATTCACTCATTTTTAATATTTATATAGCATAAACAGTTACCGTTATTCCTATTTAGCAGATGAGGAAAATGAGACACAATGGTCTTTGGTAATTAGGTCGAAGTCATACCGCCATTATGTTTGGGAGCCCAGGCTGGAACTTCAGAAGCCGACGACCTCCAAAGCCGACCCTCTTGACCATTTTGCGGATCTGCTTCTTCCTGCCTAGAAGTTTCACTTGCTATTTTATTCCAATTGACAAGTATGTGTAAACTTCAATCTCACCCTCAATTTGTAGGTGAGAAAACAGATGTGACAGAGATTAAGTGACTTGCCTCAGGTCACATAGCTAGTGGTGGCAGAGCCAGAACTGGCACACAAATCATTATCTCCTTGATTACTTAACTTAAAATCTTCACTTTAACCCAAACTAAGCTGATTTCCTCCTCCCGAGGTAAAAGGGAGACAAGAAGGGAGAAACATGTACCGAGCTCTCGCTAAGCATCAAGCGATCTGCTCGGCACTTTATATCCAACATTCATTTATTCAAGCAACTACCTGGTGAGGTTGGTGCTGCTGCTTCCATTTTCCAAATGAGGAAACAGAGGCTTGAAGAGGTTGGGAAACCTGCCCAAGTTCATCCTGCTAGTAAGTGACGAAGTTGGGGCCCTAGACCAGGTCTGTGTGGCTGTGCCGCCCATGATTCTCACATTGCACTGTGTTCCTCTGCCAAGAATTTAATAGTGGGCTCGCCCCTGGCAGGTGTGAATTTTATTCTGTGCCTGCTTTTTCCAGGTCCTCAATAGGATTAAGGAGTAACGTGGTTCTTGAATCAACACAGGCAATCTTCTTCCATCATCCCTTCACGAGATCCAGGCCACTACGATTTAAATTGAATTTTTAAGCCCTTTCCCCAAGGCCCCGGATCAAACGGCTTCTGATGTTCTGGGAGGACTCCTCCCTGGCTTCCATTGCCTGGCTCTTCTCAACTGGGCACAGCAGTGAGAAGCCTCACAATTTATTTAGAGGTCACCCACCAGAGAAAACATCTTCTAGACCTTGGTTTGAAATTGCTTGGGTGAGCCAGGTCATATTTTAGGTCCAGTGAATGTTAAATTATTTCCTAAGTGTTTGGGGTTTAACACAGCAACAGAAGCCTCTCACCAGAAATCTTCCTCCCCGGACTTTGAAATACGTGTGTACAGCAGAGAAATTTTTCTGGGTTTGATGCCCTTACACAAATTGTCAACATACTGTATCTTTTTTCACAGCTCTTTGATGTACTTGAAGGGGTTTTCTTCCTTGAACAAGAAGCCACAACTCCACAAATGTGTTTAAAACAGAAGCCCCTAGACATTTGAAGTTCAGTTCAGAATTCCTAAGCAGAAACTTGGTAAGAAGTCTTAACTTGTATTAGGAAAAGAAACAAAACAAAACAAAACAAAACTCACAAAACAACCCCTTCCATCCACGAAGTATCCAATGTATACTTCCCAATAGAAAACAGACTTCTCACTTCCATACCATGCTGGTCTAGCATTTTATTCACTGCTAGCAGAACTTAGACTCTTTGACTCATTTCAAAAGCACAGTGAAGACCATTTGGATGTATTGCTCTCATCTCAAATTCAACAAGCCTGGGTCTTGACCTCTAATCTTTTCTCCACCCAACGCCCTTTGCTTTCTTCTTCGCTTCTGCCGACAGCCCATGTCATATAGGCTGAGAACTTAGACATTGATTTCCTCAAGAGCAGCAAGCATGCCTTAGCTATCTTTATACGTTTAGTACCGAGGCAGCGCTGGTACACAGGAGATGCTCAGTAAATATTTGTTTGGTGAATAGATTTAAAAGTTGTCTTCTCCTTTTGCCTCTCCTTCACCCATGTATCATATCTCTTCAAAGCACTTACATTTTTGTTTTAGAGAAGAGTACCCAAAGGCCAACTGTAATCCGTCTGATAAGGGTGCAGCCTGTTGAAGATTTTTATTAAAAAAAAAAAAAAATACATAGAATCAGCCAGAAATAGAAACGAAGTGGCCCGTGGTTCCAAATAATCATGTGTCTGAGTGCAAATTAAGCTCATTCTAACAGAAGTGGACCAGGAATAATTGTCATTGAATCTAGGAACAATTTGATTCTATGCAGATTAACTCCCTCTAAGATCAATATAAAGTTTGATGGATCACTCCAAAGGATTTCTTACCAAAGAATAAGTATGCACCATATCATTAATATAAACTTCTTAAGCATAGAATTCATAAAGCCCCATTTAAGTTCCTAACATGCTTTGTACATGGAGGCTGCTTACCAAAGCTTCCATGTATACTCGAGTCTCATTTGAGTCATGTGGCCAAGTGGGACCTATACCCTCTTTTATTATTATTTTTTAAAAATATTTTTTTCTTTAATGATTTATTTTTAGAGAGAGAGGAAGGGAGAGGGAGAGAGAGACAGAAACATCAATGAGAGAGAACATCGACTGGCCGCCTCCTGCATGCCCCCCACTGGGGATTGGGCCCACAACCTGGGCATGTGCCCTGACCGGGAATTGAACTGGCGACCACTTGGTGCATGGGTCGATGCTCAACCACTGAGCCACATTGGCCGGGCCATTATTATTTTTTAAAATATGTTTTTATTGATTTATTAGAGAGAGAGATAGAAACATTGATGTGAGAGAGAAACATCAATTGGCTGCCTCCTGCACATGCCCATCCCCCCTTCCCTACCCCCCCCCCCCCCCGCCATTGGGGATCAATCCTGCAACCCAGGCATGTGCCCTAACCAGGAATCAAACCAGGACTTCTCAGTGCATGGGACGATGCTCAATCCACTGAGCCACACTGGCCAGGCCATCAGTCCTCTTTTAAACTAACAAATTAATAGAGCTCCATTCAACTTTATTTTTCATTATGAGATCCTCTATTAAAAACACATGCCTTTAGCCCTGGCTAGTGTTGTTCAGCAGTTAGAGTGTTGGCCCATGTGCCAAAGGGTCATGGGTTTGATTGCAGGTCGAGGGCATGCACCTGGGTTGCAGGTTTCATCTCCTACTCCAGTCAGAGCACATGTGGGAGGCAACCAATTCATGTGTCTCTCTCACACCAATGTTTCTCTCTCTCTCCCTCCCTCCCTTCCTTCCACTCTCTCTAAAAATCAATGCAAAAAATATCCTTGAGTGAGGATTAACAACAACAACAAAAAACACAAACCTTTACATTTTTTTTCTTCAGTTATTTATCCCTCCCCTTTCTTTTAATATATATCATTAATCCTAGGGCTACCACTGTAGTTCAGACCTTTGTGCCTCACTAGATCGGAGTTCCTAACCTGAGGTTGATGGTATAGAAGAGAGACTGGACTTCTCACAATAGAGGTGAGAAAGCAGCACTGATTTCAAGGTGTCCTGGGCCTGGAGCAGCCTTGGGCACACTGATGAGCACAAGCAGATGCTGGAGGAGAGTCGCAGGAAGCTTCCTATGCAGCAGGCATAGTTCTAAGCACTGGGGGAAATGCAGTGAATAAAGATCCTGTCCGCACGGGGCTTCCATCCTGATGGGGCTACGCATGACTAGCAAACAAACAAATACGTGTTACATCAAATGGTCGTGAGTGCTATGGAGAAGAGTGAAAGAGATAAGGAATAGAGAGTTCTATAAAATTGTCATTACGGGTGGTCAGGGAAGGCACTGATGAGCAGAGATCTGACGGAAATGAGAGAATGGCAAGTGCTGTTATCTGGGGAAGAGCATTCTAGGCAGGGAAACAACTGGTACAGATGCCCAAGGCAGGAAGGGACATGGAATAGTTCCAGGGCAGAAAGTAGCCATTGTGCTTGGAGCAGAAGGTGGGAAGGTCACACAGAGCCCTGTGCTGATGAAAGAGCCTATGCTTTCATTTTGAATGTGTCCCTTTAAAAATGTCATGTGTCCTGATTCTATTCCAACAGCATAAACTGGTTGCCCACCCTGTTCCAAGCACTCTGATCATCTCTGGGAGCACAACCATTAACACAATCCAGTGCTTCTTCAACAAGGAAACAGATATTTAAGACATATCTAACACAAGGTAGAAAACAGGTAACTGTTAAGAGAGAGGGGTGGCCTTCAGGGGAGCCAAGATCCCTCTCAGCTTTGGGGAGAAGGCAATCAACTATGACTCATGGAGACAGTTCCTCTGTGATGGGCCTTGAAGAATGGGTTGGATTTGAATACAAGGATCTCTATACTACAGAACTTTCTAAGAACACAAGTCAAAAGATGGAGGTGAAGATTCGGTTGATATTTTCAGAGAATTGTGAGAATTGACTGAGATGAGAAGTGCTTGAAGGTGAGTAACTAAAGATAGGTTTAGACAAAGAAATTGAAATGAGATGTTTGAGGTACGTGTATGCAAGACAGAATTAGCAAATCTTTATCAGCTCAAGGCTACAATATGCCTTCTATATTATTTCCAGATATGTATGTTTACATCTATATATGAAAGATTTCATAAGAGTAAAGTATAGTCAATGAAAATATAGAAATTAAATTTGGCCATTCAGTTAAAAATGTTAAATTAGATAGGTTCTTAGAGATAATCTGTAATAAACATGTCCCTCGTCCCCCAACATTGTACTGATCTAGAAAGTGCAGCCTAAAGGTTTAATAGGCAATGAAAGGTTATTTTATTAATAAATAATGAATCAAATACGAGACTAATGTTCCATTATTTCCCCACCACATTTCTCTACCCACCTTGATCATGTCTTTCCAACACTGAACCAAAGGAAGGTGAGGGTAACACACATTTAGTGCTTCAAATCCAGATCTTTGGCTGTCTTATTGCAATGTACAAATAAGATTAATGACTCAGCTGATACTTCTCCCCCACCTGAGCTCCATATACCTCCCCAGAATTCTTCTCATAGTGTCAGTGGTTACTCAGTGCATGCCTGTACACAGGCCTTCCGGACATCCAATTATGGCTTCTTCTGTCACATTTCCTACTCTGCAGGACCAAAAAAATGGAATTCTCTTCACCAAGAGACATTGACTCCCACCACATCAATAAAAAGTTTTATTTTCCTTTCATTTATTTGCTCAGTATTCCTTATGAGGAGATCCTGGTTTTATCTTTATTGATGTTAGAGAGAGAGGAAGGGAGAAGGAGAGAGTTAGAAACATTGATGAGAGAGAACATTGATTGGCCACCTCCTGCATGCCCCCACACTGGGGATTGGTTCCACAACCTGGACATGTGCCCTGACTGGGAATCGAACCGGTGACATCTTGGTGCATGGGTCGATGCTCAACCACTGAGCCACACTGGCTAGGCATGGTTTTTCCTTTTTAAAAAATTAAGCTTAACTACTAGCTCAACTCACTTTTGGATTTTTCACATTTATTTCTAATGAAAAGTAAAGTTGATGAGTAGAGAGAAGGGATGATCCAACTTTGCCACAGAAGTAAATGTTATATCTTTGCTTCTACCTTTAAAGAAAGAGTAGGAAGTTTAGAAAAATCCTTCTATAACTTGACATTTCATTTGCATTCTGAAAATAACAAACTAGCTTCAAGATTCAACCTAGTTGCTACCTCTCTCAGAAAACCCACTGTGAACACACCAACCCCAAATATGTGCTCCCTGGAAATTCCATACGATCTTTAAATAGCACTGATCATACTGTGTTCTGATGATTGCTTTACATTTCTCTCTTTTTCCTACCAGGTCGTCAGCATCCATCACATTGGGGAGGAAGGAAGGAAGGTATCAAAGACGGGAGAAAGGAAGGAAATGTTGGGTTCACATGTTTTTTAAACTAACTCAAGACACAAGTTCTGGCAAAGAGTCTCTTTGTTGTTGATTGGTTAAGAGTAATTTGAAGAAAAGTAACTTGGGTGTCAATACTAGGATTCCATGCACACTGCTGCTTTATGAGGACACCAGAAAAGAACGTTCTAAATTGAGGCTGAAAATCTAAGATGCTGATTTTTGATAGCACACATTTAACCTCAAACCTGGAAAAGGAAAATAAGCATTTTATGGATCTACAACTATTATTTTTAATTCTCACCCAATGATATGTTTTTATTGATTTTTAGAGAGAGGGGGAAGGAGGAAGAGAGAGAGAGAGAGAGACATTGATTGGCTGCCTCCCATACACACCTCAACTAGGGATTGAACCTGCAACCCAGGTATATGCTCAGACTGGGAATAGAACCCACAACCTTTTGGATCCAGCCAATGGAGCCACCCAGACGGGGCGATCTACAACTATTTTTATAAAAGCTTACACAGGCTCTTCTTGGTTTAGATGCATTTGTGTTTTACATATTTGAAATATCACATAAGTTTATTTAGGCCTTTTAGTGAAATGATGCAGTCATGTAATGTGTACCAAGTACTATAGTAGGTAGGTACTGCATTAGGCGGTGCTAATTGCCAGTGAATGGCGATATCCCAGTATCTACCCTGCACCCCCATAGTCTCTCCTTTGCCTGTCAAATGAGATGCATTTGTGCTGTGTTTGTGTTTGCAGTGTCCTTTCTCTATATTACTGCTTGTGACTGCACAGGTACACAGGGCAATGTGGTACAAACTTAACTGTTAATGATTTATGGTTTAGTTAAGCCTAGAAAGCAAATCCTAAGATCAGAAATGACCCATAGCCATCAACACTGTGGCAATATCAGGAAGCTGGTTTATCATCTCCAACACCTTCTCTGTTCACTCCAGCTCTCACACTAAATACTTAGTAAATGAGTCCAGCTTTAAGTAACTATAGATTAAATAGAGATCGGGATATTGCCCCTAGAGTGGTTGAAATACCCTAAATCTCTTCCATGCCATTACTGTATTGAAAAATTGCTTTTAGTGTATTTGATTTTGGCTGGCATCCTTGTTAAAAAATTCAGCCACTGGTCATGTCAAGGAATGTCTCTACACCTGAGTTTTTTTACCTCCGAGACAAAGGACATTGGAATTGTATTTCTATGTTAGAGGAGCATTAATTGGTGAGGAGCCTCACCTTGGCCAAATGTCTTGAAGAATACTTGGTATAAAAAAAAATTATTTTCAGAAGAAGCTTGACTTAAGATACCAATTTTCACTAGCATTTTTGGCAAATGGGGATACAAAGAAGGAATGTCCCAGGACAGAAGTGCAGATGATGAAGGCAGCATGGCGTACACAGGAAACATCAGAATTTAAATAATTCAGAAACTCCGTTCATGGATTTTTTGAGCACCCATTACATGCTGGAACATGTATGTATATAAAAGCAGATAGTAGCATGTATACATATAGGATATGAGTTCTTTTAGAGTAACTTAAAAGAGGTGTGGGAAATCCAAAGGAATGCCTGACCACCTCTTTAAAGAGATTGACTGGGCCCGAACAACATGTTCCAAGAAACTTTTGAGTGGGGTCAGAAGAAGCAGGGGCTTTTCTTATGGACTGTATTTACCCACCATGTGACTTTTCCACACACCAAGTTTTAAGTTTAACACTAAACCACGTTTATATTCAAATATCAAACTTTCCACTGTGCATGTGAAATTCATTCTTCAAGGTTGTTGAGATTTTTTGATATAGAAGTATAAAATTAAAATATGTTATTTATTATTCCTTCCAGTTTCATGTCATCTGCAACTTTAACAACTAAATCTTCATCTATCTCCTAATAAAATAAAGATGGGCCAGCAGGATCAAGGATCCAATGGACCTAAACCGTCACCATTTCTCCAGGGACATCCCTCCTGATTTCTTTGGGTACCATCAATTATACATCCACCAAACTGAAAACCATCAAGCTCTGTTTTCATCTTTAGTTTAAGGTTTTACAAAGGACTTGGTTCAAATATGCTACTATTGTGACTATAGGATTGTATAGACGGCTAGGTTTTTCTCTACAAAATTAAATGAAGGTGATAGGGCATCATTTATTCTTGGAGATTATCGCTAACTCTCAGGGATCACTATACCTTTTTTAATTGCTCAAGATTTTTCCTTTAATTGGTTTAAACATGAGAAGCATCTAAAGTTTTGGAAATCAGGCCACTGGTTCGATCACCTCGTACCTCTTTTCTCTCCACACTCCCCAAACATGACAGCATCTCAACCATCTAATCTGCCGCCTTGCTTGGCTCAGCCATCAGGCAGGCCTGTGACTCCACTGGGGCAGAGGGGTCCTTTTCCTTTACAGCAAGTAATACTCCTCTGGAATCACTTTATCTTGATCAGGCTTCCAGACCCTCCCCTTAGTGTTTGTTCCTCTCTTTCCTGCCTTTTTCACTAGTGATCTGAGGAGAAGGTGAAAGAGGCATTTTATAATGTATTCATTTGACAACTGACACCTTGCTCTTTAAAAACAAAACAAAACAAAAACAGACGAAAGAATAAATGACACCCAATGTAAAATACCTAAAAAACAAAGGTGATTCAACTAATTGAACCTCAAGGGTCTTAAATGAGTGAGAAGATGGAGGGGGGAACATGTGTTTAGAGAGAGTACTTCCATTTGCAGGAAGTTCCCCTACAGTGGGTGAAGCTGTCAGTGAAGAAAGGTGAGGCTGAGCCTCTGAAGATGATCTGAGGAGTGAGGTGAGCAAGGAGGTAGCTGATGCAGTGTCAGAAGGCCCGTCGTCCACGCCTCTACGTCCTCGGAAGCATCTGCCCGTTCATCTGTCAGTTCAGTAGAAGCTCTGTCTGTGACGGCCAGAAGCCTGGCGGTAAGTCAATATGTTCCCCTCGAGACAGGGAAAATTCCGCAGGTCACACTTGCTAGGCAAGTAAGACTACAAAAAGCACCGAGTGCATACAAATGCTGTAGTAAATTAAGATAATGATATTGGCTATTTACTGTAGATAAAACATAAATCTGTAATAGAAGCATCTAGGAGATTCCAGCGCCCAGTGTATCAACATCAGAAAGAGCAGTTATGATTGTTGTCAAGGAAAAAAAAAATCCAGGGCCTGACTAACATTTAGATATAAAGCTTTCATATCCTTCAGTCTTCTCCCCTTTGTGATTTCCACAGGATTTTCATTTCCAGAGATATTATACTACTTGCTTTCAAAGGAATTCAATATTTTCATTCAGAAAAGTAATTTCACAGGAAAGTAACACAGAATGATGTCCTGGGTATTCATTTTCAGAGCCAATCTTGCAAAGTCAATTTGTGTTGCAAGGAGCTGGGGCAACGTGAAAAGGTGCAGATCCTGTGTATTTGGGCTTCTGTGGTCTTCTTCTTCCTCCCCATTCCTCCCATGCCGGATGCTTTGGACACCTCATAAGCATTTGAAAAGAATTGTCTGGCCTTAAAAACAAAACACACTGCTGACTCTCTTAAAAACATCACCCAGCGTGACCCAAAGACATTGATCCCAAGCCCAGGGCTAGATATGGCTTCGTCTCTTCTGTCCTATAGTAAAAGTCATATCACCCTAACCATCACAGCCATTGTTTTTGTTTTTCCACGTTTGTTTGAGAAATTAGAGGAGAAACCAGCAAGTCGAAGGTGAAAGATGAGAAGATGAGTTACTTGCTCTGGGTACTTCTGTGCAGATAAAAAGCTAATCCTGATAAAACCAAGACTGAAATCCTTCCAGCCCACATAAAGTCAAGGTCAGACAACATTAGCCAATCAAGTTGAAAGCCTATGGAATTTCTGATCCGAGTCAGAGACTGACAGAGGGACAGAAGTAGCTGCAGGAATGATGACAGGGGAAGAGCTGAGAAAGAAGGAGAAAAGCCCCCAGATAGAAGTGAACAGATGGACTGACAGAGCGAATGAGAGACATAGATGAAGGGGGAAAAAAACAGAAGTAGATCCTTTTTCTATTCCTGTTCCTTGACATATTTCAGGATCAAGAGACATTTAAAAAAAAAATCTTCAAGCTTTTCATCAGGCATTGGGGGTGATAGAAGCACCAGGTCCAGCTTCCAAGGGGTGTTTTTCCTAGGGCGTTTCGAGTCGGCTGCACGCCCTAACCTTGAGGATAGTGTTTATTCCTGGTGGAAAGATAAGCCAGCCAGACCCGGCCCCACCCCCGCCGGAGCAGAGTGGGCATGACCAGTGAACAAAGAAGGACCGCTGTATAGCAACACGCATTTGGTTTTGATTAGAGGAGATTCGGGGACTGTGCAAGTTCTATGAAAATAAGCACAAAACCATTTTAAAGGGCTTTTTCTTTTCTTTCTCTCCCCCCCCCCCCCACCCCTTCGGTTTATATTGTTAATCTTTCTTCCTGGACGGCTCCTCACAAATGCCTTTTGTTTTCTTGTGTGATTCTACGTGCCAGGACTCTGGGAAGCGAGGACGAAGGTCCTGTTCTGGCACGCTTTCAAGTCTCTTCCATAGGAGATGAAGGCTTGTTGCTGTGCCTTCAAGGGTATAAATTTAGAGGCCGCCAAACCATCCGGAGGTAATTCAAATGCTGGTAAATGTTGGAATCCACCCTGGGCCCCTGCTCATATGAATACCCTGGCACCTACCCCACTCAGAGGAAACGAAACCAATTTGAGAAAGCGAAGAGAGAATAAACATGCAATTAAAGTGGTCATTTCTCCTGGTTTCTTCCTCTCTTCCTTTTTTTTTTTTTTTTTAACACTGCACCCCATTCTATAATCTGATGATGAAACAGGCCTGGTTAATTATAACAACATACAAAAGATCGCTGTCTTTCCCCCACTGTGACTGTGCTACCTTTGAATTTTTTTTTTTTTTTTGGGTCGGGGGATACTAGCTTTGAAAATATATATATATATATATATATTTTGGTGAGGGAATCGGCGGGGGTGGCAAGACATGGGGAGAAAGGTGGATACACTTCAAGTGACGCCGTCATCTTGGAAGAGCCGCTATTTTTATATTGTTTGCAAATCCTTTGCCAGAGCGAACATTACAGAAATGGCACTTTCCTTTCTATTTATCTACCTTTCTCCTTTACACACAGATAGACAAATAAAAATGAATCTTTCAAGAAGCAGCATGCACGCCACTTCTCTATATTCTTCAGATAGCTTATTTTTATTCAGCTTAAAGCATAACCTATCATTTTTATTCAAGATTCCACCCAGCCTCTCTCTCCCTCTCTCTCTCCAAGCAAGTCTTCAAGAAGCCCTGCTGCCCTGCTTTGTTCCAGGGACTCTGCGAAAGGCCAAGCGGTGGAGATAGCACACCCATCTGGTTTGCTTGCACATCCTAAGAGAAGGGGTTGAGAGAGCCCCCTCCAGTGGAAGGAACAAGGTGGATGGGAATAAGCATTGCCTCCTTCTTCTTTGTTTGTTTGTGATTAGCTTCTTGTGCTCATCTCAGAAAGACTCTTAATATCCACGGGGAAATAACGCCACGAAACGAAGCTCACCCAGCAAACAGGAGAAGCTGTCGCCGGTGCTCTGAAGTCCTCACACGTAAAGATTCCATTTCAGTGTCAAGAAAAAACACAAGCCTCTCACTTCTCTCTTCATCTTTTTTCTGTCTTTCTGGTCCTCCTTTCCCCCCTCTGCTTAATTCTAAACAGTGTGTGGATTTTCTATGTGTCAACCTGAAAGCATCTGCTAGAAAATAACAGCCAACCTGTATAAGAAGTAGGAATAGATTCCATGTCAGAACAAAATTAAGATCTTGATGCCGCATCGTTTCCATAATATTGCGATCAGGCTGGGTGAATGAGCATCACAGGAATACCAACGAGCGGTGGAGCGAAAATGAATATTGAAATTTATAAAATGGCCAGTGTCCAAAATAGTAATATTCACAGGGAAGTGTTTTGACATCTGAGATAACCTCCATTTTCCTTCGGCGCGGAACAGGCTTTGATTGGGTAGCCTGGATGTGAACAAATCCATTATTACAATGAATTTCAAACCGCGCTCCTCTTTTTTAACCCCTCCAATTTTTACAATTACCCATCACCCCAATTTTAGACTAAGAAGGGACTTAAAACACACAATTTGAAGTCAGGTGGTTTGGGGCTAGAATCCCTGTTCTGTCATTCTCCAAACGTCTAGCTTTGGGTACGTGCATTCATCTTTCTGAGTTTAACTGTATCCATCAGGTAGGGAAGCCAACAACCCCACTCTCACAGGGCAGTGGTGAGGATTAAATAATAATATATATTATACGTGACATAAACAGTAATGATAGTTATCATCGCTAACGTTCACTGCGTACTTTAAAATGGACCAGTCACGGCTTTAAGAGTCTCACACACGTTGGCTTATTAACTGTGAGTGTATTGGGAGGATTAAATGAGTTATTTCATGTACATGAAGTAATACATTTATGCCTAGCACAAGGTAAACACACTATAAATGGTAATGATGATGGTAATAATGTAATCCTCACAAAAACCTTCTAAAAAGGGAATTGTTATTAGGCCCTTTACACAGATGAGGAAACTGAGGCACAGAGATGTTAGGAAATAGTGGGAAGATTCAAACAATCTGGCCCCAAAGCCTATAATTTTAACCATCGTGCTCTACGTAAAAGTTCTTCATAAAATATAAAATATAAAATATGATGTATAATAATATATTATATACGTATGTGTCTATGTATATGTATGTGTGTATATAAATAGGCAAACATACACATAGTTGAATTCCCGTATTAAAATAACGAAACATTCTGATTAAGTTTCTACCACCCAGTCCAATGCCACGCGTAAGAAATGAAAGTTATGAAGGGTGCCTGGCCTGATTTATATTCTGCAATTACCATATTCTCTTCTCAGTACCCTTCCTACCCATATTTTCCTTTCTGGCTGATGGGGCTTGTTCAGCTGGGCTTTGTGTGGGTTACAAAGCAGCAACAATTACATGAGGGAGTCCAGGAGCATGTTAACCACAGAAAAACAGTTGTCATAAACACTGTGCATCTTAATGCAGTGCTTCAGTCTTTACGTAAGATTAATTAAAGAGCAGATGTTCTGTCATACCCTGTGTTAGGTATGGTTATCTTTGAGATTCCAGCTCCTCCATTTGCTGGGTGTTAATTTGCATTATTATGCATTTTGAGCCTGGGGCATGAGTAGTCAAGTGGTAAACATTAGCGATACTGCACTATATTTCCAAATGCACCTTCACTATTAGGCTGACTAATAGAATTCAATTCTATTTTCAGCCGAATCCTCTCAATTTCCATTTGCTTTTGACACGTTACATGGCAGGAGGATAGAGCAAGGCAAAATGAGGGAGAGAGAGGCAGCCTCAGCACTGTTCGTGCATGGACCTCAAGTCAGCAAGACAGCCCCCTTCTGTTGGGTTTAGACCATGCACACCGAAAAGCCCCCAACACAGCCTTCCTTATGTCACATCCGTGACAGCCCTACCATTTCCCCATCCCATCTTCACCTTAGAGGTAGACACTACAGATAGGGCAAGAGTTTTCTGCTGTTGTTGTTAGGAATTGGAGGCACTAAAATGAATTCTGATTTTTGAAATGCAACTCCTGAAAACTGATGTCAAAAATTCTTTCTGGCCGTGATCAAAGTCTGATATGAATTAATTTGTCATTATAACACAGCCCCACTTGCCAGGCATTTCAGGGCAGGGTTTGGGAAAGACAGCCGATATCTGGGTTGACAATTTCATTTAAAGGACAGAAAGCTCTCTGCTTTCTTTTTATTGGTATCTTGATTTAATGAACACACAAACAGACCATCACCATATGCTCCAAATACCAGCTTGCTGTTCTTCAAGAAGCAGCTTGGGAAAATGCCAAGGCAAGAAGCTTGGAAGAAACTTGAAAAGGCTTCAAGACATATCTTTGTAGCCTGAGATAGCAAATGCATCAGTGATTAATTACTCTGGGGTTGGACGTGAATGGGAATGCCAATAAGGCATTCATAGCCCAGCAATTGTGGGCATGTTGGCCTGATAATACAATCCTTCCTGTTTTGATTTCCCGAGTTTCCTTTCTGTTGGTAACACATTCACATGCGGGTCAGAGATATAAGATGGCAATGCCATGCTGCTGCTCATTACAGAATCATTAGGTCAGGTGTGATCACCATCCAAGAGGAGGTGTCCCTCGGAAACAGGAACTCCAGAATTTGTGCCAGAGAATTCTTACCTGAAAAGAAATCCATGACTGTCTGTTCCTACAGAAATCCTCCACTACTTCCCTCATAGATACTAAAACATAGTGTCTGGAGTCGCTTTACTCTGATGGCCATCTCCCCCAGATGGCTTTGAAAAATGATTCAGAATCCAGAGCTGGAGTTTGCTGAGGTTTTTAGAGTAAGAAACGTCATCATCTCTCTTTCTTAGAAGAATATGAAGGAGGAGTAGGAGAGGAAGAGAGAGAAAAGGAACTTGTTTTTTATCCAGAGCAGAAAGCTTCATTGAGACTAATAATAGAAAAGAACTTGTCTTAATGGTAGAAATTCAAGAATCAGAATCCAGTAAAGCTCATTTGAAAATGACAATTTCAACTCAAGTCTTGGGGCCTGTGTAATCTACTAAATTTAAATGTTAGGTGTTTTAAATCCTGTATTTCCTGATCTGATGGTCAGCCCGTGTGCATGTTGACTGGCTTTCTGTCACCCACAGGACATATTCTAGAATCCTTCATCATACACGGTTACTTGTGGCCCGATCTTGCCTTACAGATCCCGTGTCACCTCCTGTCCTCCCCCACTACACCCTACATTCCTCTCACCACACCACTTGTAGCAGGGTGAAGGGTGCTGGCTCTTTTAACCATTAGGCTTTTGCACACTGCTTCCCTCTACCTGAAATTCCCTTCTACACATTGTCTTTCTAGGAAAAATTCCAGCTACATCCTCATCTCCTGGCTTGTCCCAAATTTCTCACTAATAGTTCTGTATCTCTCCTTGAACAATCCACCAACATCTCAAACCAAACACACTTAGAACTTAACTCATCTTTCCTTCCAAACATCCTCCAGTTTGTAATCCCCGATGCCTTTTGATGATACCTGAAGACTGTATGGCCACTAATATTCAAAATATAGACTTTACATTTGACTATTCCTTCCCTCCCAACTCCCTGATAGGCAGTGACCGTATAATGTCTCATGAGTCTACCTCCAGAATCACTCTCCTATCCAAAATCATTATATCCTGCATAAATTGTCTCCCAGGTGTTCCCTCTCTATTGTCACTTCCCTACTTCAGATATTGGTTTTATCTCTGACGGCCTATTGTGATAATCACCTAATTGATCTCTTTTCTTTCCAGTCTTTCTCTGTGTCTATCCATTTTACCTTGAGCCTCAGGATTAAATTGTGATGTGTAAAGTATTCCTTCATCCAGTCATTCATTCTATATATGTGAGCATAGGTGCCAGCTGTTAGGAAGTACAACCCTTAAGAATAGAATTCCCGCCCTGGCCAGTTTGGCTCAGCAGTTAGAACGTAGGCCTGGGGACTGGTTCAAGTCCAGTCAAGGGCATGTACCTTGGTTGCGATTTGTCCCTGGCCCTCGTCAGGGTCGTGCAGAAGGAAACCAGTTGATGTGTCTCTCTCATGTCGATGTCTCTCTCTCTCTCCCTCACTCACTCCCTCCCACTCCATCTGAGAATAAATGGAAAAATATCCTCAGTGAGGATGAAAAAAAAAGAATACAATTCCCATATCCATTTAAAGTATCTATCAGTGATTGGTGCATGGTCACTTTTAAATAAGTGGATATTAAGTAAATGACTGACTGACTGAATGAATGAATGAATGAATGAATGAATGGATAGGGCTTATAGTTTCGTTGGAGAGAAGTGTTACAGAATTATCAGAAGGTAAATATTAATAAAATGCTACTATAAAATATGTAGGATAATATGTAATTGATCACTAGATGAAGGATATTAGCATTCTGGACTAATATAATCAGAGAGACCCTCAGAGAATGTAAGGGAGAAGAACAAGAATTAAGATTTATTGAGCAAATATCACATATCCAGGTCTACACCAGATGAATTGCACACATTTTAAAAAATACTTACAATAACCCTGTAAGTAAGCCCATTTTACAGATGACTCAACAGAAGCTCATGGAGGCTAAATAGTTTGCCCAAGATCATCCAGTTAGAAAGGGTTAGAATTGAAGTTTGAAGCAAGAAGTGTGTGGTCCTAATGCCTACATCCTTTCACTGGGCTAAGCTGGGAAAGAAAAGGTGGTTATGAAAACATTTCAAATAAGGGTAGATAGGCCTTGGTTATTAGTCTGACATTGTAGACCTCAGAAAAGGAGGGGTCAAAATTTACCCCTCACATTCTGAATCAAATATCTGGAAGGAATATAGAAAGTAGGCCAAGGGTGCTGCTTTTCATCAAAAAGCAATTTACTTATAGATGTACTAAGTTAGTTCAATGAGAAACTTTTGCCTCTAACTCTAGATTCCTTATATGGTTAGGGTCCTCATAGGTTCTACAGTGCCTGCAGGATATCAGATAAAGGCAACTGAACAAATGGAAAATGACTCTTAGAACCATAAACTTACTTTCTAAGGTTTTATGGTATGACTGGTCAGACTGTGGTCTGCTCTGATGGGTTTGGTTGGTAAGAACAACTTTGAGGAGGTTAAGAATGGTATAAGATCATGTAGAGCTGAGCAGAACTTTACATTGCATTGGACAGTCTTCCATCCAGAGTCCGAATTTTGCCTCTGGTACCTCAAGTCTGGTCATCTAGACTCTGCTCTCCACTTGCAGTAACAAGAACCTCATTCCATTGTTAGAATGATCTAATAGTTAGAAAATTACTTTGTTTTGTTTTTTTTGGAATCAAGATCTACCTTCTTGTTACACTCATCTACTAGTCCTATCTCTGCTAGTCCATGGAAACATGATCCCCTTCCTATATTTCATGACAGCCTTTGTATCTCCCTTCAGTCTTTCCTTTCCCAGGTGAAAACAATGGGGATTGTTTATAGGGACAGAAGGAAACCTTTAATCCACACAGTAAATTCATTGTACATGTTTATCTGACCAATTATCTCCATTTTACAAATGTGTACATTGAGTGTTAATCAAGGTCAGCAATCTGCCCACACTGACAAGGCCAACAAGCAGAGGAGCAAGAATTTAAACTCAGGGCCATGTGATACCCAAACCATTATTCTTTCCATTACAAATTGCTGCCTTCAAATTTTTCATTGGGTATTTATTTACAGATAATCTTGTTTCCCTTTGAAAATTTCAAGTGACTCAAAGAATGCTTAAATAAATTGCATAGTCAGAATATATATGAGGATAACAAAAACAATATTTCTAGGGACGGAAGATAATTATGCCTGACATCAACTGTAAGAAAGTATTACATTACATTTAAGCATTGCATTTAGCTATGAGCTTCCTGGCACTCAAAGCAAAAAAGAGAAGTAAAACTAGATTCGAAGTTGTCACCATAGGATAAAAGGAAACTAGTAACCAGTTCATGAGAAGAGAGAATGTTTTCTTGCCACTGCATTCTAAAAAGAATTCAAAAAAGCATTTATCACATAGCTGTAAAAAGAATTCATCACTTAGATGTTGAGTAAAACAACAGATGATGTCTTCAAAGTGGCTTTACAGAAGATAAAACAACAGTCTTCACACAGTTATTTCTTGTAGAGATTCTTTATTAAAGCAAAGGGAAAAAAACTACATTGCTACTCTGTGAAGGCAATTCTAAAATGAGCAAAGCCAATACAATCTACAAGCTTGCATTTGAGAACAGAGTCCACAAAAACTGAGGAATGGGCTTCTGTTACTTACTGGTTAGAACCTTTTAGAGGCTAACCCTACTCTGACCAGGGTCTACACATAAAAAATGTCCTCACATGCATATATAATCTCATTTTCTGCTAGGTTTAATGTTTCCACTACTTGGCCATTTAGTTTTTGATATCCAAATGGTTACTTCCCGCTTCTTCTCTTAATCATATTTTCCAAGTTCCCAATTTCAACTCTTGGCACTGCGTTTCTCCCAAAAGACCCTCCCGCTTGATGAGCCCTAGGATCTTCTTTCTTCATGTTCTGCTCCAGCCAGGGACATAACCCAGTAGGCACGTGGTCAGCAAATCCCTTAAAGAATTTCTCAAAAAGCAATCAATTCAACTGTACTGTGAAAGAACTATAGCAATCAATTCCAGACTGAGCTTCCTGGCAGCACCAAGGGTGCAGTTCCTGTGCGGCTGAAGGAAGCAAATTCCATCAGCTTTTGATATGAGACATTCCAGTGGCAAACTGACATTCTGTTAGGGTAATCGTGGATCTGACTTACACTTTCCCAGATGAAGGGGCGAGGTAGGCTATGAAAGTGCTTGTAGATACAATCAACTTTTCCTAAAAATAAGCTTTAGATCTGCTTAAGAGCTCAGATAAATCTCTGGTTGACTTCAGCACATAGGAGAAAAATTTCCCCTAAATTGCCTTTGTTTTTAGTTGAAAAACATGAACACAATTTTACATAAAATTAGAAATTTACTTACAGTCTACCATCCACCCATCCTCATCAAACTGATTTCCTTTCCCCATGTTCTTTTCTAGTCTCTGCCCATATACAGATATAAATTTAAAATACAGTTATTGCACAGGCATACTTTTGTATTCTGGGTTTTTTCCACTCCACTTTATAAATACTTTTCCTATTACGTGGTTACCACATGGTGTTCATAATTGTCATCTCTGATGGAGCTACACTTCCATTAAGCAACTGCATTATGATTTAATTAAACATTTCACTACACAGACACTTAAATTGTTTGAATTATTTGGGTTATTAACACAGGACAGGTTCAAAGGAGTCAAACCATATAAATACAGTTCTTCATATCTTGTCAAACTAATTTTCTCAATGAAAATTTCCATTTACACATTCATCAGTAACATATGAAAATATCAGCTTCACCGCGGCCATGCCAATACTGGGGATTTGTATTTTCTAGATATTAATGTAAAAGGTGTCGAGTGGCACCTGTAATTATTTAGTGAAGCAGCCTAGAAATCTGCAACATCTGTCCTAATAATAGTGGTAACAGACAGTGATGCTGCCAATCAAATAGCCCTGTCCCTTCTTCTTTCCTGAAGAGCCCAGATTTTGTCTCCTTTGGAGATTTGGCTATGCATTAGATTTGAAATAATATTATGGAATTATTTTTAATCTCCTTAAGTCTGATGACTGTACTGTCCTTATATAGGATAGTATCCTTATCCTTGGGAGATGCATGCTGAAGTATTTAGAACAAAGTATCATGATATCTTCGACTTCATTTCAAATGGTTTGGCCAAAAAAACTATTCTTTTTATTTTCCTATATGCTTGAAATTTTTCAAAATAAAAAGCTCATGAAGTAAAATGGAGATGGATGAGTGAAAACAGTCTTGCTCCACTAGATCTTAACATTTAGTTGTCATAATCAGGACCATTCTAATATATTGGAAAGAGTATAGGAAGAAGAGAAAGAAGGAGGAGGAGGAGGAGGAGGAGGAGGAGGAGGAGGAGGAGGAGGAGGAGGGGAGGGGAGGGGGAGGGGGAGAGAGAAGGGAGAAGGGAGATGGAAGAAGAAGAAAGAAGAAAGAAGAAAGGGAGGAGGAAAAGGAAAAGGAGGAAGAGGAAGAGGAGAAAAGAACTGGGTCCTTGATTTCTTGAGCCACTGAATTAACCAATGTTAAAGCCATCTTTTCTAGTGTTTTCTTATTATATCAATTATATTCTTACTTTTTAAACAAGTTGAGGTTTTGTAACTTGCAGACAAAAGTATTCTAACTATAGAATAAGTAGCAGACAACAAAAGCTTACCATGTGGCAGCTATCATGATAAATACAGTAATAATTAAATACTCAACATGTCCATTTAGGTCTTAAATAAACATTTTCAATTTAAATTAACATGACATAAACAACATTCTTGATTCCCTCTACAAAACATACTTCTTTACCCAGTTGCTCAAGACTGAATCCTAGAGATATCTTGATTCCTTTATTTGCCACCCTACACAACATCCAATCTATAAGCATATCTATTACTCCTCTACCTTAAAAATATACACCAAATATGTTTTCTTTTTTTAATCCCAGCTGTTACAATCTTGATCGAAGCTTCCACTATCTCTTCCTTGTACAACTGCAGTAAGTTCCTAAAAGACCTCCATATATTAAATTTTGCCCTGGGCGTCCTCTCTCCATACAATAAATAGCCAGAGTGACCTTTCCCTGCCATGAATGATCTGATCATTTCACTGCCATAGTTAATGCCCCTAAAGAATTACCACTGAATTTTGAATCCAAATTTATTGCAGTAGTCAATAAGACCCTATAGAATCTCTTCCTGTTTCCCTCCAACCTCACCTGGAACCACTCTCCCTTAAGCTCACTACACCATAGCACACACACCTTCTTCCTGTTCCTCAAATGCAGCAAGCCCATTGTCACACTTAGAGCCTTTTGTACAAGTATCATAACTTGGATAGGCCACAAACTTTTCTTCCAACATTATATAGGTGTTTCTCTATTATTGTAAGACAGAGTATTAGGATACCTAAGTATGTTTTCCTTTTCGCATAAATATTTGTGGCATTTTTTTTCTTTACTTAAAATTTTAAAACATTTCAAGAATGTGCCTACATATTAGTTTCTTTTTATTAACTGCCAGATAACCATTAATTTATTTTGATCTAGAGCAGATATAAGCAAATGTTTTCTGTAAATAGCCAGATAGTAAATATTTTAGGCTTTGAGGGTCATATGGTCTGTCATAATTATTCAACTCTGCCACAGCCCTTCCTCACACCATCACTGTTTTCTGGCTGGGATTGCTACAGGAATGAAGAAACTGGGGAGGACTCTATGGTGATGAGGCTTGGGGAGGAAGTATTTGTTATTTCAACCTGCAGATAATGCTAAAATCTAGCACCTGACAGCTGAGCAGGAGACTGAAGTCATTGAGTAAGGAAAGGGCATCCAAATGTGTTCAGTAAGACAAATGCAGAATCAAGTGGTTCTGGAGGGGCATCTGGGACAAGTGCTCGGATGAAGCTGACTTTTATTCAGTCACCCATGGGGAGATTTACTTGTTTCTATCTTAAAGGATGGGATTGCTACCCATCCATAGCCCTTGCTCAAAGACCTTCGATGACTCCTCATAATTTATGAGATAAAGGTTAAATGACTCAGCATGAAATCAAGGCCCTAACCAATCTGATCCCGACTACCTTTTTTTTGTAACTCAACATCTGCCTTTCTCCTCCATGGACCATATATCTCATTAAATAGCCCATTTACTTAATGTGTCATATTCTTTTATAGCCCCATGTCTTTTTCTTCTTAAAAATGTCCTTTCTTTTCCTCTCTGTTTTGAAAAATAAATCTTTCAACATTCAACTTTAATGCCCAGCTGATGAATTATGGTTGAATTTTTTTTCTTTTCACTTTTTTGTGTGTGGCATATTTGAAATTGTCTATAACAGTATATGTTATTTTATAATAAAACAAAGTACTTAAAAATTTTTTTCTTTTATTGATTTTTAGAGAGAGAGGAAGGAGAGGGAGAGAGAGAGGAACATCGACAAGAGATGTTCCTGCATGACCCCCATTGGGGATTTGGCCCACAACCTGAGCATGTGCCCTGACTGGGAATTGAACCAGCAACCTATTGGTGCATGGGTCGATGCTCAACCACTGAGTCACACCAGCTGGGCAGAACAAAGTACTTTTAATTGCCTAGTGGAATAAGGCTCACAACCTATAATACATAAATTTCTTTTTTGGCGGTTCTCCATTGACCTGGTAGAAGTATTTGATTTATCTCTAAAGGCTCCAGCACTTGTGTATACGTGGATATGCCTAGTCACTTAAGTTAACTCTGTTGCTCTCATCTCAAGGAGGTAGTCCTGGATTGATGAGGTTGTTGTCCTTAATCCATGACTCTCTGACTTGAGTAAGGAATGAGAGGAGAAAGTTATTTTGGATGTAAGTGTTCCCATTGCTTAAGTTCTTATGGCCTGTCTGATTTATGGGTTTTTACTAGGGGAACCTCAATCTTAGCCAGCAGCTGCTTCCATCTGCCCTCAACGACTTGCTAGGATATGCAGTGAGCAAATGTACTATATTGGATACCTCTATGTAGCACTTCAGCTACTTGGTGACTGACCTCTATTTCTAACAATTGCTTTATCAACCAGTTTCAACAAAAGCTTCAACCAGCTTTCCCTAGGTATAACCTGACAGCACCTTGCCCTACAGTGCTCTAAGACTCATGGGAACCAACCAGATGGTTGTTGATGGATTCAGTAAGACTTCTCAGAAGAATCTGCAGCATCAAGCAATTAGTTACTTATAGTAGTGGCCAAAACAATAACACATTCTATTATGGGTTTTCCCTTTGTCCATAATTGTACCTAAAATTCATTTGATTATAGCAACGTATTACATTCATTCAAAGACTTTGCATGTAGGATCTCCTAATATTCAAGTGGTTCCTGTAAGCTTGAGGCACTTTCCAAAATCATGAACATCCTTGAACTGGCCCTTAACATGATGATATAATCAGGTACTGTTATTAAATCACACACCATGTCTCAGCACATCTGTATGGTTAGATAGAACTTACACAAGTCCTGAGCCTTCTTCCCACTGTAATGAGTTCCCAGACTGCATTCTAATCCTTTCACCACTTGATTCTGCTGTCTAACAGGGGAGTTTTGAGCAGGTGAGACTGGCATATTGTCCATTTAGACTTTCTAGTCATAAACAAACTGGGGCTCTGGAATGCTATCAAAGAAAATCCCCAAGTATCTTTGCAGACTTAACTGTATCAAATCTTTCTCAGTTTTTCATGGGGAAGATCTCCACCGGCAAACTATATATGAAACATAGACGCATGACATACACATGTTGTCTTTCCCTGGAGAAGTCTGGATTTATGACACACTGTTTCTTTTTCCCATTTAAGAAGATTGCAGAGCCACACAATCAAGCCATGCAGAAGGGGGGGGGGGATAATCCTTTATATTTGCCCACAAATTCAGCATTTCTGATGTTTATTCCTTCCTGTAGATCCAAGGTTTCACCTGTTGTCATTTATCTTCAGTCTGAAGAAGTTCTCTTAGCATTTCTTTTTGAACAAGCCTGTCGACAACAAATCCTCTCAGCTTTTGTTTATCTGAAAATGCCTTTATTTCACTTTTATTTCGGGAGGGGCTGGTTAATTTTTAATGAACTTTATTGAGATATAATTGAATTTATGTGTTAGTCTTTCTAGTTGGTATTCTATGAAAACAGAACTCATGACTTTTGAAAGGACAAGTGGTCCAGAGTCCAAACTCTAAAGCCAGATGCCTGAATCTGAATCTCAGTTCCACGATCAACCAGTTGGGCAGGTGCTCAACTCCTCAGTGCCTCAGTTTCCTCATATAACAAGTGAGCAAAATAAAAACAGTAGCCACTTCAAAGAATTATTGCAGAGATTATGTGAACTACTATATGTAAAAATCTTAGAACAATGTCTGGCACATAGAAATAACTATATAGCCCAGGCCAGTTTGGCTCAGCGGTTAGAGCGTCAGCCCGTGGTCCAGAAAGACCTAGGTTCAGTTCCCGCTAAGGGCACGTACCTCAGTTGCAGTTTGTCCCCCACCCCACTTGGGGTCGTGTGGGTGGCAACCACTCAATGTGTCTCTCTCACGTCAATGTTTCTCTCTCTCTCTTCCCCCTCTCTCCCTCCTGCTCTATCTGAAGATAAATGCAAAAATGTCCTCCGGTGAGAAGAAAAAAAAAAAAGAAATCACTATATAAATGTTTGCTATTGTCAGTATTATTAACCTCTATATCCCCAGCAACTAATAGACTGTATATATTAGTCAATGCTTAGGATATGTTGAATGAGTTCTTCCTAGATTATTTAACAACTCATTGAATTGAGGAGTCAAAATTACTAAAACATTCTAAGATTCTTCTTTTGTACTTTTCCTTCTGTCAGTGGCCTAACTGGACTACTTTGAACTTGCCATGGACTCCTGCCCTAATCCCTTTTCAGGCTTTGGCCTCACTGTTCCTCCCTCTCTTTCATTAACCTTTCAAATCCATATAAAGATGCAGATTCCATATTCTCTATGAATCTTTCCCAAATCCCTAAGTAAGATGTACTCTCTCCCTCCATAGCTCTTGGGGTTTTTGTTTAACCCTCTTTTTAAGCACTTGCCATACTTTATGACAGGTTATAGCTTTTCAGATCTGGGTCATCCACTCGTATATTTCCCCATAGTCGTGAAGAATACAAAGAACCCACGACCAACTACCATTGGGCTGGAGACATAGGCACCCTGTCTGCTAACGTGCCCTTGTCTCATCCCTGAGGGCAGATACTTGGATTTCTGCTTTGGACTCTCTATTTGAGTCCCTGGGTAGGTAATCAGCCTACTACTCCAGTCCTCTGTCTACAACACCAAAACTGGACACGGCCCCAGGCCCCAGTCTGGATTGCAATGTTGACAACCTGATGCTGACTGCCTGACCCACCACTAAGCACTTCCCACTGGCCAAAACCCTGTGACCCGACTTTACTCCTTGAAATAGACATCTGACAATGCAAGTCTCCTGTTCATAAAGCTTCCACGTCTCCTCTCTGAAAGAGTAGTGCATCCGTAGCTTAGTACCAAGGCCCTTTGGCCTTTCTGACTACATCTCCCACCAATCCCTTTCCATACACTTTAAATTCCAGCCAGTCTGAACTCCTTAGAGTTCCCTCTACAGCATTTTGGAGAGTTGGGGAATGGAGAGAATGGAGAGTAGCCCATACCTTTGCACATGCAGTACCATCTACCTATAATACTGTCACCCCCATAACTTAAACAATTCCTACTTATCCTTTACAATCCTCACCAGTCATCCCACTTATATCACCCAAAACATGTCCAACTATTCAGCTAGTGCCTATGCTTCTATTGCAAATACTCATTGCTGGCAACTTTGCAAGTAAACACCCTGTGCAAAGGGGAGATTGAGTGATGCAGGATGGAGCAAAGCAGATGTATGCAGACATGCCCCAAAGTGGCAAAGTGTAGATCAGCTTTTCACTCCTAGTTCTCAAGGGCTGCCATTCTCCTTGTAGATCAATGGGCTTCCTGTGGCTATGGACCTTTTCAGTGTTCTAGAACTGCGAGCCCACAGCTGTTGGTCAGAATATACACATGTTACCATGTCCAAGGTCTAAACAAGTGATACTAGCAGAGAATGTGAAAAGCTATTGCCCCAAAGGTGTAAAAGAACCAGGAGAAAGTGATTGCCCACAAGTCATCGCATACCCAGCCCTGAGTAATACTTTTCCCTATTAAGGGAAGCTTTGAGTTGCTACAATTCATCATAAACCTTTATAAAATCTATTTTCTTCAAATGTGCTCTGTTGCCAGACACTATCTCTGACAGTTCCTTACTTTTTCAAGTCAGGGGCTCGATAATTTCTCCATTCCTGGCCTCGGCTTCAGTTAGTATAAATGAGGCAAGCCTTTAAAAAGGCATCAAGGAATGATGGCTGTCTTCTCCTCCCGAACGGCATCCCCACATCCAGTTTTCATCACGATAATAAATAAGAATTTTGGTGGCTGAGCACACAAGGTGCAAGATCAGTTAAAATAAAAGCCCATCTTTCTACAGTGCCTTACACTTCAAAGTGGAGGGTGGTTATCAGTTGGTTAATACAGTCATTGCTAGTTTGGGTTTGATTCTTCTTAACCTACAGTTGAGAGAGAAAGGACATTGACAGTCATCAGAAGGATGACTGGGACCTGTTGTGATAAGATGCATGGGCTGGGCACCAGCAAAGGAAACTTCTGCTTTATCTATGGTTGGGCAGATCTGTTTACCTTAGTCAGCTGTTAACTTCCACGTCTTGCCCTTGGCCACTGTCATTAGTCAGGTGTGACAGCACTTTTGAGCCACAGCTGCGTGTTGCCTTTGATCCATCAGCCAGTGCCTTAGAGGCTGGAGGGTGTTTGTACCTTTGTAACCTGGAGGTTGCGGTTACTGCACGGAATCAGTGCCACCCAGGAATGTAGACGATTCTGAGGCTCAGTTTCACTCTGTTGTCAGGTCTGAGCAGGTGTCCCATCAATGGTAACATTTCCTTATTGGTGGGCAGAAGCTCACAGAAGAAACCTCTTCTGAACACTTATTATAGGGCACTAAGGTAGAATATATATATGATTTCCTTTGATCCCCACAACACCCCGTGAGGTCAGTGGTGTATGCTCCCTATTGGATAAGGCATCGCTGAGATTCAGAAACACAGTAAATGCAGGAGGAGCCAGAGTCTGGGAACACGTGGGAATGCCTCAGTTATTCCAGGCCTTCACCCAGAGCACTTCAACAACAGCCGCGATATAGACAAAAAGGCACATGAGTGATTAAATAAAAACAGATTTCACTGCCCAAGAAAAAACGAGAGAATAGATACCATGTAGCCTGAAGAATTAGCCATCACCAACTGTTCTGTCTGTAGAGAAAGTGTCTTATCTTCAAAATTCTTCTCCCCTCTCCCTTTCTCTTTTCTCATTTTTTATCTTTCTTGAAATTTTCCATTTTTTTCTTATTAGTTTTCCTCTCATTCATTCTTCAGCAACATATTCGTATTAAGCTTTACATACACACGGAAGTCTGTTTAGAGAGATGCATTATGCCCAGCTACTGCCATCCAGGCACTAACACTCTGATTTGAGCAATAAGACATGTACATAATAATATATAATACACGTGGAAAAGTATTACTCGCCTTAAGAGAAGTTTAGGGGGAAAATGTTATGGGGATAAAATAAAGGGTCAGGTCACTTTTAAGTAGAGAATGAACCTTAAAGGATAGACAAAATGAATGGATAAGATCTAGACACGTTAAAATAAAGGGAAAAGGAATCTGGCAAAGGTTCCCACCCAAAGATGCCCATGTTCTGTTAATGTTCCAGAACCTGTGAATATGTTTGGCTACATGGCAAAGGGGAATTAAGGTTGGTGATAGAATCAAGGTTGCTCATCAAGTGACTTTAAAACAGGGAGATGATTCCAGGTTATCTGGGCGGGTCCTTAAAGGTGTAAGAGGGAGGCAGAAGGAGAGAGAGAAGGAGATGTAACACAAGGTCAGAGAGATGCTACATTTCTGGCTTTGAAGATGAAGGGAGGTGGCCATAAGTCAAGGAATGAGGGTAGCCTCTAGAAACTGTGAAGGCAAGGAAACAGATTCTCTCCCAGAGCATCTAGACAGGAACACAGCCCTGCTGACACCTTGATCTTAGCCCAAGGCATCCTGTGTCAGACTTCTGACCTCTGGGGCTGAAGGGTAATAAATGTGTTGCTTTCAGCTACTGAGTTGGTGGTGATTTGTCACAGCAGCAACTGGAAAACTAATACAGGAGGAATCACAATGTGGAAGGGTGGAAGTTCAACCTTATTTTTTAAGTCCACAAAAGAAAAAGCAAGAGATGAGGCTAGAAAGCCAGGCCACGAAGGGCAATAGGGAGCCACTGACATTTTTAAAGAGAGTGACATGATCAGATTTGCATTTAAGAATGATCATTGTGGCAATTGTATAAAGGAAAAAATAGAGTGAGTAAATCAGGGAAACCAGTTAGGAAGCTGTTAGAACAGTTTAGGCAAGAAGTAATGAGGCCTCAGAGAGAGAAGAGGAGTCATTCACTCATTCACTCATTCATTTATTCAACAAACCTTTTTTGAGGGTCTACAGTGTGCCAGCTACTATTATAGGTGTTCGAGATATGGCTGATATCCTAATCCTCCCTTAAGGACCGATAGTCTAATGGGTATAGACAGGCAATAAACAAATCAGTATATAATGTGCTAGAGGTTGATAGGGCCTCTGAAGAGAACTGGAGTGGGGAAAGAATATAATGAGTGATAGGTGTGGATGAAGGACTATTTCAATGGAACCTTGGAGAAGGCCGCTCGAAGAAGGTGGTAGCTGAGTAGAGACCTGAACGAAGCAAAGAAAAGAACCAAGCAGATGTCTTGGAGCAGAGCCTTCTAGCAAAGAAGAAAAATAGAAGTGCATTCACAGTAAAGTGAGGAGGCTGGCGTGGCTGGAGGGAAACGAACCGAGGTGGGAGCGGAGGTCAGACACATGGAGCAGGGCATCTCTCGGACAGCCTCCGAGACCATTGTGAGAACTCGGGCTTCTCCTCTGAACAAAAAGAAGGAATTCTGCTTTCAGAACTGACAGGAGTAGGAAGCTGTTTAAATAGAGAGCCAAGGGTCTGAGAATAATGGACGGTCTTCTGCTCTGGGTTCCGTTGCTGACTTCACCCTGAGCAATCAGATGTTCTTCTCACACCCACCCTAAGGAAGCACATTCTGCAGACGCAGGAAGCGTGAGCTGGGACACGTGGCGCCGCCAGGTCAATCAGACCGAGCTCAAGGACAACGTGGGTGCTTTGCTTGGAAAAATTTCCATCTTGCTTTTCAGGTTTTCTTCATGGGTCAAAACCAGATAGGCCAGTACACCAGGAGAAAATTTGGGTCCCAAAACAGTGTACATTTGCCTGGATAGGGACAAACCAAGAATTCTGTTCAACTTACAACTAGAAAATATCCCACACTAGCGATGGCACCCCCTATCATCTTGGATGTGTCCCTTAACCTTTGTAGGTCTCAGTTTCCCAACTGACAGTAGGAGAATTATTTAGTTTCCAAGAGATCAGCTGATCTCTTCAAGGCCTCTGGCTGCAGGACCTGTGGTTCTACCCCTGAAACAAAGGCCTCAAATGTGTTCAATAAGCACTCGGGCATGCAGAGAGGAGGAGAAAGCAGGAGCCTTCACACTTTGGGATATGTGGCCTGGTGTTCTGACAACACAGGACAGGAAATGCATCTCACTGTTGTGACAGCACAGACCTGTGTTTTAATTTTAATTCCATCTCCTACTGGTCATGTTGTGGAATAACACAGGATACAAATACACAAACACACAATAACCCTGTGACTTTGAACTCATGATTTCACCTGTGTCTCAGCATCATCGATAAATTGGGGATATTAGCATCTGCTCCATAGCATTTTTGCGAGGGTTAGAGAAACTGCATGTAGTAAATGCAAACTAGGTCCTTTACCATTTAAGTGTGTTAAAATGAAAGAAAATGCTATTCCTGTTACTTTAAAAAGAAAGTTAAAAGTAAGAATTCCATTAGAAGTTGGAAGCTGCAACAGCCCTGCTGAGGAGCAGCATATTAAAGACACCAGCTCAGGGAGGAGGCGTTAGGGTAAGACTCGTTCAGGTTCTCCGGATGCTCCTAAAGAGCCAAAGGGTCTCAGATGCAAAATCTCCCAGCCATTGGCCTGATAATCGAGGGACCACTTTCTTCTTCTGTAATCCTGGGCTCCTACTCAGACTTCTTATTATCTCACCAGGAGTTCCCTTAATCTCTCAAGGATTGTTCACAGTAACACTGATTTAAACTAGAATATATACATCCCCCGGCAATCTCTGGTGAGAGAGGGGCAAAGTGGGCCAGCAGGATGTGACCCGTGACCTTTACCTGCTCTGATCCCTATAATAGGGCTGCGTTAGCGGCTGACCCTGAAGCCCACATTTCCCCCTGGCACCTGCGTGAGCTGGCTTCCAGCTGCACTTGGCCAATGGGAGGCACTGGTGGGAAATAAAAGAGCATAAAGATTGAACAAGCCAGGGTATTTCTCTCTCTCTCTCTGCGCAGGGAAAAGTCTCTGGAGTCGGTGATGTCCCTTCCGTGGCTCCAGCTCCCACCTGGTGACCACAGCCCCTGGTGTCCCTTCGTCACTCCAGCCTACAGATGGAAGAAACTTTCTTTGGTGAAAGGCAGGTTACTTTGCAGCTTTTCTTTTACCTGTGTAAGCAGTTCCCTGCATTAATTTCACCCCCCCCCCCCCCGCCTTTTTTTATTTGGTTAATCCTCACCTAAGGATATTTTTGCATTGATTTTTTTTTAGATAGAGTGTAAGGGAGGGAGGGAGGGAGAGGGAAAGGGGTGGGGGAGAGAGAGATCAATGTGAGAGAGACACATCAATCGGCTGCCTCCCACCTGACCCCGAACAGGCAGGGCTAGGATCAACCTGCAACCCAGGCATGCGCCCTTAACTAGGAATTGAACCCATGACCCTTCTGTCCACAGGCTGATGCTACAACTGTTGAGCCAAACTGGCCAGGGCATAATTTCCCTCTGTTTTTAATGCATAGAGTGATTGCCTTCCTGGTTGGACCCTAGCTGATATAGCCATACTGACCCTTGGCTGTCACCAGGGCAGGGTTGGAAGCGCTCAGAGTGGTCTCACAGACCAGCAGCATCTTGGAGGCTGCACCACACTCCAGGGTCTGTCTGTGGTGACTGGTTCAAAACCCCACTCTTGTCAGGGGCTGATTAAACTCTAGGAAGTGCATTCACAGTTCTCACCTAGCAAGATTTTTTTTTAAATATGTTTTTATTGATTTTAGAGAGAGAGGAAGGGAGAGAGAGAGATAGAAACATCAATGTGAGAGGGAAACATCAATAGGCTGCCCCTTACATGCCCCCTACTGGGGATCGAGCCTGCAACCTGGGCATGCCCTGACCGACAATCAAACCAGCACCCTCTTGGTGCATGGGACAATGCTCAACCACTGAGCCACACCAGCCAGGCTCAACTAGCAATATTTTGAAGGGTAAATCATAATGTCCATTTTAAAATTCTGATGAGAAACGGCACTGTCACATGGATGAGAACAATCTTGTCAGCAGGACCCACACAGTCTCTCCCTACAGAGGACCTACATAGAAGCCTAGTCACAACCAGAGGGCAATCTGCAAAGACCAGAATCAAAGGAGCTTTTGGGTTTAAATGTTGAATAGCATCCACGACCACATGAGAGATGGCCTTGACAAGCTACCAAGGATCCTTCGTTGGGAAATTCTCATCAACAGGATAGGTAGCTCCTGCCCTCACGGAATGTACAATGTCTCCAAGTCCAGTGGCCACTTCCTTGGGAGTACTCTGACAGGCACTGCCCACACCCACCTCTGTGACTCCTTCATGGCTGACCATCCCCTTGCTCCAATGAACACAGTGCTGCTTTGAAAAGAGTGTCACTTATTCTTCAGTAGGAAATGGGCATGGTCTTAAGTGAGGCAGATCCCACAACTGGTCCTGCCCAGACCTCCTGGGGAGACAGGGCTCCTGAAGAAGATGTCATACAAGTGAATCTAAAGAGCTGCCTGTTGAAAAGTCAGGCCATACACGGCATGAAGCTCCTGAGGAAAAGAAATAATTCCCCCTCCTGCAATCTAAAGGAACCATCAGGAGCTGGGGGTTCATACAGTACATGGTGACCACAGGTCAGGGCAACACTGCAAAGAGACTTGTGTGTGCACACATACACGCATGCATAATCACACACACACACACTGGAATAACAGCAGGGTCATTTCCACAGCAGATAAACCTCTCAGTAGCATCTGCTGAGCAGCAGCATACGTGACATTCACTGAAGCTACCATCAGATAGTTGGTCCTCATGGAGAACTGGCTATATTCCCCACATCTCTCTCCATGAGGCACTTGGAAGCAGCAAGGTGCTTTTTGGACTGAGTAAGCTCCAGGCCTCTCGAAAAACCCAGTGAGGGAAGAGGAGAAAACATCCACCCACCCCACCCCAGAAAGATAGTCGAGAACTTGGTCATGTGGATGCTTCAGCTGGTTCTAAGCTGACACATTAACAAGGTAAGACCACATTTGTACACAAGCTAATTAAGCAGGTCACTACAGCTTCCTGCTCTAACCTTCACTGAAGTCCCACTGGCCAGCATTTTACCACCCTCTATTCTGATCTATAGTATTTTAACATATAATTTAAGTCTCAAAAGACAGTGTTATTACTACAAGTCCAAATTTTGCCCAGTGAGATGCTGGTAAATAAATAAAGTTTTAATTTGTAACTTTTGACAACTTATGTTACATAAATACTCCCACCATGGCTGATTTTAAGTTACCGAAGTCATCAAACAACTTTAAAAAATCCTTAAAATTTAACAAGCTTCTTCATGAGCTGGTATAAACTAGCTCCAGCACGACTGCAGCACCCATCCCCCAAAGGAACCACATCCCCCAAAATGAGCCACAGTAGAAACTCAAGAAGATCAACCTATGCTTAAAATTCACCAGTAGTTTTTTGTGGGGTTTTTTTTTTTTTTTTTTTGCTACCTAGAGCTATAGAGAAAAATTCTTATTGTGTGGAACTCAAGTCTACTTCACCGAGTTTCTGTTTGTTTATTTGCCTGTTATTTATATCTTCTTTTTTTTTTTCAGGGAAGGATTTAAGGTGGATTACCTAAATGCATTCAATGTAAAAATAGGTAAGACTGAATTTAAAATAAGTACATAAGAAAAGTGGAACAAAGAGAACATAAAGGTTTTAATAGTAAGAGAGAGAAAACGAAATCAGGAATGACCTTAGCACACAAAATACATGGAATGAAGGCCTCGGAACCTTTCAGAGTGTGGCAGAAAAGGCCCAGGGGGAACAAATAGACATCCAGTGATGAGCCACTCACAGGAGTTCCCATGTCCAGCTTCCAGTGCATCTGGCCATCTGTGCAGAATGATGTGGCAACTGGGCCCCACTGGGTCAGTTTGGACAGTAATGTTACACGCGGACTGCTACGGAAAGGTGGTGAATGGGTCTAGTGTCCCACTCTCTGCCTGCAGAGGCACTTGGCAGTCTCATGATCTCCCATTGCTCTGTCAATTTGTCAGAACTGCTGTTCTGGAGCAAATTCCAGTCTTCAGGAATGGGCTCACTCATGGCACACTCTGGATAGTGAATTTATCAACTCCCCTCCAAGTCAGATTGGCAGCCTATGAGAGCCGTGATCCAGCTCTGCACAGACAGTGCCTGTCAAGCAGAAGAGTGGCCCATGCTTTCTCCAGCTGTCAATAACCCAGAAAGACCAGAAAATCAATTCTTGGGACATGAGCAAGCACGGAGGCCAGAGAGTAAGAGAATCATTCAAAATGGACATATATCCTGGCTTCAGTGACCTATGGTTATTGAATTCCTAGTATAGAAACTTTGGCAGACTTTTTACATGTTTGTGATGCAGCCCCAATATTGTCTACTGCCTGGTTCTCCCAGGCCCTGGGAAGACCTCTCAAGTGTCTCCTCCATGCAGGGCCCTTTCCTGAGTTGGCTCAGTCATCAGGGATGTGTTTCTGCTTAATCAAAATTTTTAAAAATATATACCTGGCATAGCACCTGGCATTGAGCAATGTGTTGAATGGGAGCCCCATATCTGACTCTGCTAGGCATCCCAGGCCCCCTATGGCTGTCAGTGGGATCTTTATGGAAAGGCCTTGCTCTTTCTGGGATAGAGCCAATTTTCCCAAGATTTGGACCATGGAATCCCCCAAGTGCCCCTCACCTGCATACCCCACACACCTGTGCTCAGCCAGGCCTGGTACATGTTGAAATTGCCAAACTCTCTGGGCTCTGTGCCTACCTGCTTGGCTATACTTAGAGAACCAATATCTGTAGCCAGGAAAGTTTCTTCAAGGGTGTTCATCCTCTGCCAGGCCCATCCCACATTTATTCCTTCTCTGCATCTAAATATGCAGATGAGACCCCTAGTGTGATGCTTTGGAGACACTATAGTAATCAGGCATTGGTCCATCAGCCTTTAGGGGATCAGTTCATGGCAGGGGAACAAAAATGCATATTCTGATAATTCCATATGTTGAATATCAGTGGCAGTTGGCAGAACTTGCTCAGTAGTGCATGCCCAGCAATCAGTGACTTGCCCTCTCCGGTCTCCATTCAGCCACTTTCAGGCACAAATTTCCTATAAGCATGTCATCAAAACTACCCATGACTCACCTATAGGCACAGATTCCCTTTGGAGACAAGCTTTGGCTTTGTGACAAAAACACAAGTCTTGGAATCAGCTGAACTGAGTTCAAAACCCAATTATCCTATTTATTAGATGCATGAACTTGCACAAGGCAGTGACTCTGAATTTCAATTTCTTTATTTGTAAAATGGGAATAGTAAAAGTATTTAATTGATGTCTAAAAAATAAAATATATACAAAAATGTTCATAAACTTAAGCACAATGTTATATATTATATTTATTTATAGCTAACTTATCAAAGGGTTTATTAAGATTTTAAAAGTCAAAATAAATTTGATAAAATTCCAGCTTCTAGTATTGGCAAAATAGCTTGGCCAAGTTAACCCTTCTATAGACAACAATAAAATATATATAAAATATTTTTAAAGCATTGGAAAATACCACAAGCCAGCAGAAATTGGATGAAAGATTCAATCCGTATAAGATAGGAAGTGCATTGGTAAGATTTGTGAGTTAGCAGCTTTTTACCTGAGGGCATGTTCCAATCCCTATAGCTCAGGGTGGTAGAAAACTACAGTCTTGCTGTCTTAGGGTATAAGAGAATAGAGTTTTGAGCTGGCTAGACTACTGAAAAGTGCATGTGTGTGTGTGTGTGTGTTGGGGATGGTGAGATCTAAAAAGGAGGGAGCTACAGATAGAATGATTGCAAAAATCTGCAAGAAAACTGTTAAAAGTATTGGCTGATTCCTGACCAAGAAAAAATATAGAAGCTGAAAGGTGAAATAATTGAGTATAGATGTCAACTATTTCCCTTCCAGGGAAGACACAGTTTAGAGTTCAGGCTCAGTCAAGTTAATTAAACAAATATCTACACTCTTTAAAAGAAGATAAAATCCAAAGTCTCTACAATATATCTTCCACAATATCCACATATAATAAAAAAAAATTACTAGACATACAATGTAACAAGAAGGTGATGACCTATACTTGAAGAAGAAGAAGAAGAAGAAGAAGAAGAAGAAGAAGAAGAAGAAGAAGAAGAAGAAGAAGAAGAAGAATTATGTTCAACGACTTCTAAGAAAATATGTCATAGTGAATGGAAACTGGGGAATATCAACAAACAAATAGCAACTACTTAAAAATGTCAAATTTAGAATTGAAACCATGAAATAGAATGTTGAAAAATATCAATGGAAAGAAATAGCAAACTCAAGAATATATAAAAGAAAATTATCCAAACTAAAGAACAGAGAGAAAAAAATTGAATGAAAATTAACAAATTTTAGTGATTTTTGTGACAACATCAAGCAATCTAATACATTTATAATTGTAATTCCAAAAAGAAGTCAAAGAAAGAATGGAGCAGAGAAAAAATATAATGGTTAACATATTCCTAAATTATTTGAGAAAGTTCAATGTATAGATGCAAAATGTCCAGTGAACCCCAAGCAGAATAAACGTAAGCAATACCACATTATACCACATCCAATGCTTGAATCCAAACATATTTTAAAAATCTTAAAAGCAGCTAGAGAAACATCCTACATTATGTACAGATGCATAATCTTACAAAACTGCTGACTTCTCATCAGAAATAATGAAGGCCACAAGGCAATGGGATGACATCTTTAAAATGATGGAAGGATAATACTGACAACCAAGATTTATATAGTCAGTAAAATGGTTCTAAAAACAAAGCCATTTTCAGATAAACAAAAACGGAAAGACTTTGTACCCAGGATATTTACTGTGTAAAACATTTTGAAAGATGTTCTTCTGGCTAAAGGGTAATAACACCAGATAGAAATTCAGACAGATCAACTAAAATAAATGAATAGCACTAAATATAATAAATGTTACATAAATATGATGGAGGGTTTTTCCTTTCTTTTTTCCTTTTCTTCAAAATTATATGACTGTTTAAACAAAAACCACTGTAATATTTTTTGTAGCATTATTGGTATATATAGATTATAAAATGTATATATCAGGGATTGGCAAAAGGAGGTCTACAGTTGTGACTACATGAATGTTTATTCTTCTCTTATTATATTAATTATTGTATTATTTTTCATATGAACAACTATAAATCTACTTTTGCTTACCCCTGTATGTATGTAATGTATTACCTATATATATAAAATGTTTATAATAACACAAAGGATCATGATATCAATGGAAACTCACTGTTACAAGTTCCCCAGACTTCATGTAAAGCACTAAAAAGTTAACTATGTGAGGAGATTCCAAAATGGCGGTGGAGTGAATGGAAGCTACACAGACCATCTCCCAGGACCAAACTGGAATTACAACTAAAATAAAGACAAATCATCAGGAAAAAGCAACAGAAAAGCAGCTTGCGAGGACCATACAACCAGGGACAATGAATCGATCCTAGTAGGATTGCAGAGGCGCAAGAGGGGGGCTGGGAGCCTACGGACAGCAGCAGTCTTAGCTGTGAGCAGCACCCTCTGGGTTAAAATCCCAAGCCCGCTCCACAGCACAGAGGGTCAGGATAGAACACTAGATTGGCTACAGCCATTCACCTTAGGCTGTGGCAGAGGGAGGGCAGACAGGACTGGAACTGTGTGGGGACACTCGGGATTTGGAGAGCACTCAGAGCTTTTGCTGAGTTGCAGCCATGCAGGATGGTGGTCAACTTACTCTTTCCCAGAGCTCTGGGGAGAGGCGGCAGCCCCTCCCTCGGAGATACAACCCCACACAGGTGGGCCATTGAAATGCAAATTGAGGCTCATTAACAACTAGCATCTGCCCCACCCTCAGGAAATCCTCTCATGCTGAACACCTGAGGAAGGTTTTCATTCAACTGAGAACCGAAAGCTCTTCAAGTAAACGAGACTAATAACCTCCAGGCAAAAAGCTAGAGGATAACTGAACCGTTCCTGGGTTTGAAAATCTACCCAGGAAAGTAAGACTTGACAGTGGTGTTTAACGTGGGTCCTCCCACGCTCATCCGAACCCAGTAGAGGGAGCCACAAACAGCAGAACACCAACACCCACAGGGAAAATTTGGCAGGCTCCAAAACCCACTTAGATAGCCGATATGGTGAATCAAAGAAACAAATCCCAAATAAAAGAACAAGAGACCTCTACCAAAGATGAGATAAATGAAATGCAGTTAAGCAAGTTATCAGAGGTAGAATTCAGAGCCAAGATCTTGAGGAAGCTCAACAGCATGAGTAAGGACATCAACACCATGAATAAAGACATAGAAACATTGAAAATCAACCAATTGGAAATGAAAACCCACCGAGAAGAAATGAAGAATGACATAGCAGAAATAAAGAACACATTGGAAGGACTAAACAGCAGAGTAGAGGAAGCTAAGGACCAGATTAGTGAATTAGAATACAGGTTAGAAAAAATCAATCAATCAGAAAACCAAAAGGAAAAAACAATTAAAAAACAGGAAGACAGCTTAAGAGAACTGTGGGACAACTAGAAACATAATAATATTCGCATCATAGGAGTCTCTGAAGAAGAAGAAAATGAGCAAGGGTTAGAGAATATATTTGAAGAAATAGTGACGGAAAACTTCCCTAATTTGTTGAAGGAAGAAGGCATTCAAGTTCAAGAAGCACAGAGAGCCCCAAGTAAGAATTCAAGTTCAAGAAGCACAGAGAGCCCCAAGTAAGAAGAACCCAAACAGGCCCACACCAAGACACATAGTAATTAAAATGCCAAAAATTAAAGACAAAGAGAGAATCCTAAAGGCAGCAAGAGATAAGCAACAGGTTACCTACAAAGGAATCCCCATAAAGCTATCAGCTGACTTCTCAACAGAAACACTATAGGCCAGAAGGGAATGGCATGAAGTAATCAAGGTCATGAAAAACAAGGATCTGAATCCAAGATACTCTATCCAGCAAGGTTATTATTCAAAATAGAAGGTCAAATAAAGAGCTTCCCAGACAAAAAAAAGGCTAGGGGAATATATTAGCACCAAACCAGCACTGCAAGAAATGTTAAAAGGACTGCTGTAATTATTGAAGAAATAGGAAGAAAAATATAACCACACTAAACAAAAATGGCAATAAATAAGTACATATCAATAATCACCTTAAATGTAAATGGATTGAATGCTCCAATAAAAAGACACAGAGTAGCTGATTGGATAAGAAAGCATGACTCATATATATGTTGTTTACAAAAGACCCACCTCACAACAAAAGACTCACATAGGTTGAAAGTGAAGGGATGAAAAAAAATCTTCCAAGCAAACGGAAAGGAAAAAAAAGCTGGGGTAGCAATACTCATATCTGATCAAATAGATTTCAAAATGAAGGCCATTACTAGAGACAAAGAAGGTCACTACAAAATATTGAAAGGATCTGTCCAACAGGATAGATATGCACCCAATATAGGAGCACCAAAATATATTAAAAATCTTCTGGAGGACTTCAAGGGAGAAATTTACAGCAATACAATCATAGCAGGGGACTTCAACACCCCGCTGACATCACTGGACAGATCCTCCAGACAAAAAATTAACAAGGAAACAGAGACTCTAAATGAAGCACTAGATCAAATGGATTTAATAGATATCTACAGAGAATTACACCCCAAAACTACAGAATTCACATTCTTCTCAACTGCACATGGGACATTCTCAAAGATATACCACATGTAAGGACACAAACTAAGTCTCTACAAGTTCAAGAAGATTGAAATCATAGCAAGCATCTTCTCAGATCACAATGGCTTGAAACTAGAAATCAATTGCAACAAGAATATGCAAAGACATTTGAACACATGGAGGCTAAATAGCATGTTATTAAACAATGAATGGGTTACCGAGGAGATCAAGGAAGAAATTTAAAACTTCCTGGACCAATGAAAATGAACACACAACAACACAAAATCTATGGGATGCAGTGAAAGCAGTCCCGAGAGGGAAGTTCACAGCACTACAGACCTACCTCAAGAAACAAGAAAAATTTCTAATAGACTATTTAACCTCACGACTTAAAAAACTAGAAAGCAAATAAAAAGAAAACCCCAGAGCAAGTTGAAGGAAGGAAATAGTAAAGATCAGAGCAGAAATAAATGACATAGAGACCAAAAAAAAAAAAAAAAAAAAATTCCAAGGATCAATGAAACAAAGAGCTGGTTTTTCGAAAAGATAAACAAGATTGATGGACCCTTACCTAGACTCACCAAGAAACAAAGAGAGAGAACCCAAATACACAAAATCAGAAATGAAAGAGGAGAAGTAACAACTGACACCACAGAAATACAAAGGATTGTTAACAAATACTATGACCAATTATATGGCAACAAATTTGACAATCTAAGCAAAATGGACAAATTTCTAGAAACACATAGTCTCCCAAAACTGGACCGGGAAGAGATAGAAAACTTGAACAGATTAATAACAACTAAGGAAATTGAAGATGTAACCAAGACTCTCCCAGCAAACAAAAGCCCAGGCCCAGATGGCTTCATGGGGGAGTTTTACCGAACATTCAAAGAAGAACTAACACCCATTCTCCTCAAACTATTTCAAAAAATTCAAGAAGAAGGAAGACTTCCAAACTCATTTTATGAGGCCAGCACAATGCTAATTCCAAAACCAGAAAAAGACACTACAAAGAAAGAAAACTACAGGCCAATGAACATAGATGCCAAAATCCTTAACAAAATACTTGCAAATCAGATCCAGAAATACATTAAAAAAATTATTCACCATGACCAAGTGGGATTCATCCCAGGGATGCAAGGCTGGTACAATATTTGCAAATCAATAAATGTGATACACCACATAAACAAAATGAAAGATAAAAACCACATGATCATATCAATAGATGCTGAAAAAGCATTTGACAAAATTCAGCACCCATTTCTGATAAAAATGCTCAGCAATGTGGGAATAGAGAGATCATATCTCAACATAATAAAGGCCATATATGAAAGACCTACAGCCAGCATCATACTCAATGGGCAAAAAATAAAAGCATTTCCCTTAAGAAGAGGAGCAAGACAGGGATGCCCACTTTTTCCACTCTTATTTAACATAGCACTGGAAGTTTCAGCCACAGCAATTAGACATGAAGAAAAAATAAAAGGGATCCAAATTGGTAAGGAGGAAGTGAAACTGTCATTATTCGCAGATGACATGATATTATACATAGAAAATCCTAAAGACTCCATCAAAAATCTACTAGACTCAATAAATGAATTTGGCAAAGTAGCAGGATACAAAATTAACGTCAAGAAATCGACAGCATTCTTATACACCAATGATGAACTCACAGAAAGAGAAACTAAAAAAACAATCCCATTTACCATCACGGCAAAAAAATTAAGATACCTAGGAATAAACTTAACCAAAAAAGTAAAGGACCTATTTGCAGAAAACTACAGGACATTGAAAAAAGAAATAGAGGAAGATATAAAAAAGTGGAAGCACATACCTTGTTCGTGGAAGCACATACCTTGTTCATGGATGGGAAGAATTAACATCATTAAAATGTCCATATTACCCAAAGCAATCTATAGATTCAATGCAATCCCCATCAAAATACCAACGACATATTTCACAGAACTAGAACAAATACTTCAAAAGTTCATATGGAACCAAAGAAGACCCCAAATAGCCTCAGCAATCTTGAAAAAGAAGGACAAAGTAGGTGGGATCACAATACCGGATATCAGGTTATATTACAAAGCTACTGTAATCAAAACTGCCTGGTACTGGCACAAGAACAGGCATTTAGACCAGTGGAACAGAACAGAGAACCCAGAAATTGACCCAAGACATTATGCTCAATTAATATTTGACAAAGTTGGCAAGAGCATACAATGGAGTAAAGACAGCCTCTTTAATAAATGGTGTTGGGAAAATTGGACAGCTACATGCAAATAAAATGAAACTAGACCATCAACTTACACCATAAACAAGAATAAACTCAAAATGGATAAAAGACTTAAATGTGACCCGTGGATCCATAAAAATCCTACAAGAAAATGTAGGCAACAAAATTTTGGACATCATACGTGCAGAATTTTCACTGATACATCACCTAAGGCAACAGAAACAAAGTGAAAAATGAACACATGGGACTACATCAAACTCAAAAGTTTCTGCACAGCAAAAGAAACAACCATCAAAATGGGAAGGGAACCCACTGTATGGGAGAGCATAATTGCCAATGATATACATCAGATAAGGGGTTAATCTCCAAAATATATAGAGTGCTCATACAACTCAACAAAAGGAAGACAAAGAACCCAATTAAAAAATGGGCAGAGGAACTAAATATACACCTCTCCAAACAGGACATACAAATGGCTAAGAGACATATGAAGAAATGCTCAACATCACTAATCATCAGAGAGATGCAAATTAAAACAACAATGAGATATCACCTCACACCTGTCAGAATGGCCGCCATCAACAAATCATCAAACAAGTGTTGGTGAGGGTGTGGAGAAAAGGGGACTCTAGTACACTGCTGGTGGGAATGCAGACTGGTGCAGCCACTGTGGAAAACACTATGGTGTTACCTCAAAAAATTAAAAATTGAATTGCCATTTGACCCAGTGATCCCACTTCTAGGAATATACCCTAAGAAGCCTGAAACACCAACCAGAAAGAATACATGTACCCCCATGTTCATAGCAGCACTATTTACCATAGCTAAGATCTAGAAACAGCTCAAGTGTACATCAGTAGACAAATGGGTAAAAAAGCAGTGGTACATATACACAATTGAGTACTATGCAGCTGTAAGAAAGAAAGATCTCTTATCCTTTGAGATGACATGGAGGGACCTGGAGAGTATTATCCTAAGCGAAACAAGCCAAGCAGAGAAAGACTAATATCACATGATCTCACTTATTTGTGGAATATAATGACATAACAGTCTGAGGAACAGGGTAGACCCAGAGACGTGGAAGTAGGGTACAGACTGACAACCCTCAGAAGAGGGGTAGGAAGAGATAAACCACAGAACTTATATGCATGTATGCATAACTGATGGACATGGACAACAAAGCTGGGGATGGGGTAGGGGGGATGAGGAGGAGGGCGTCAATGGGGAAAAAAGGAGAAACATCTGCATCAAAAATAAATTAATAAAAAAATTAAATTAAATTAAATTAAAAAAATAAAAAGTTAACTATGTGAAAAGTTAAAGGTGCATACAGTAATCACAAGTAAAATGTTGAATAGTCAGTTAAAGAAATAAAAAGAGATATGGTTAATCCGTCATTAGTTGAAGTAAAAATGAACATTAAAAATTGTCTAATTCAAAATGAGGCAAAAAGGTGGAACAGAGAAACAAAACAATACCTGGAACGAATAGTAACATGATAGATCTTATACAATACTACCAATAACTGTAGTAATGTAAACCGAGTAAATACTGAAAACACACACACACACACACACACATTGCTGGACTGTATAAAAAAAAAAATCAAGACCCAACTATATGCTGTGTACAAAAGACAATTTTTAAATACCAAGATACAAATACAGCAAAGCAAATTCCATGGCCACACTCAACTGCAAGGTGATTACAAAAGTACAACCCAACCATGTGCTAAGGCTATAGAAAAGCAAATATCTGAACACAAGCTCTCTCTCCCATCCTGCAAAGATAGGTACCATAAGTGCTACAAAAGAGAATGGAAGAGGTTGGGGTCTCTGGCACACCAAACACCCACTGTCCATGCAGCTGGACACAATGCCTAGTGAGAACTACACCCACAGTTCCTGTACCAAGCCCAGTCCCCAGAAATATCCATGCCAGAACTCTGGGTGGCATTGTCAGAAACAAGTGGGATCCAAGTAGTCTGGATGATGCTCTTTCTTCTTTAGATGCCAAAAGGATGGGCAAGTGGCCCTGCCCACCCCTTCAGAATCCAGCATTAGTGTTTATAACTCCCCTAAGCATTTGAGGGAGGGACTTATGCCTGCAAAAAAGTGTGGGTACAGTGTTGGAGTTTTAAGAGAATTCCTACATAAATCATCTCCTCTATGGCTAGTATCTCATAAAAAGAAATTACACCAGTTATTTTAATAGAAAGAATTTAATAAAAGGAATCCTTGTCAAAGAATTGGTAACTAGATATCTGAAAAGGCAAAAAGATATGCTAAGATATCACAGAGATAATAGCACATATAGGAAGAGCTACTACCCCTGGAATTAGGGGAACAAAGTTAAAAGATGAAAATAAAAATTTAGAAATGTGGACAGGGTCCCATGAATGGACCAGGGCTCTGCAGACCTTCAGCTCTCTGACAGTGGGGGTACCCTCTGCTTGGGTGTGTTTGTGTCTGAGGAAGGAGCTATGAGGCTGGTTCTTTAAGTGTTAATGAAATCAGAATCAGCTGCTGCTGCAGAAACACCTGCTGCTTCTGAGGTAAAGAAGGGAACATGAGGTGACTCACCAGAAGCCCACAGTAAGTAGATGGGAAAAAGAAAGTCCCTTCTGCCTTGCAGCCTGACTCCAGCATTCCCTATTGATAACACCTATCACAAAGCCAGGCTGCAAAGCAGAGATGACATACAGGTATACAGCCCAGCTTCACAAATCTGAGTGCAGAAGAGTGAGTTGAGAGCCAAGATACAGTAGTTTATTTATTTATTTATTTATTTATTTATTTATTTATTTATTTAATCCTCACCCTAGGTTACTTTTCCATTTATCTTCAGATAGAGGGAGGGAGGGAGGAGAGGAGAGAGAGAGAGACAGAGAGACAGAGAGAGACAGAGAGACAGAGAAATTGATTGGTTGCCTCCCGGATGACCCCGACCAGCACTACCCGACCAGGGCTGGGGGTGAACCCCAACCAAGGTACGTGCCCTTGATGGGAATCGAACCCGCGACTCATCCGTCCGCAGGCCAATGCTTTAACTGCTGAGCCAAACCAGCCAGGGCCAAAATACAATCGTTTAATATATGACCACGCTGGGCTATGGCAAGACCCCAGTGACGGACTGTTAGGTGGGTTCCTCAGCAGGGAACTTGATATGAAAACTGGCCAGAAGAAATTCCTAGAATATTTGGGAGCAAATTGAATCAAAGGATGACTGAGTCCAAGTGAGTGTGCCTAGACCACAAAGTGGGAAGCCTGACCAAATATTAGGACATGAGGGACTGTGACGCTTGTGCTGGGATATAAAACGTCAGGAGCCTGGTAAATATGGCAGCATAGCAAGGCATGGGGGGCATAGATAATAATGACCAAGGCACAGAAATGCGTGGGCCTACATGTCTGAGCTCTCTCTGCTAGGACTGTATACTGGTGGGAAGTTAAAGACATGGTTTAGATAGGGTGTTATAAACCGAGACAAAGACTAACAGCACTTACCCCTGTATTTATCAGTCAGCCTTATTAAGTGGTTTAAAGGACAAGAGGTATATAAATGAATTTGTGTGTGTGCGCATGGATATAATGCAAGTACACGCACACATGGATGTGTATCCCTGAAGACTGTTTCAGAAGAACCTTGTAACATTAATGCATGCACAATATGATATGTAGTTATTATGGCTGGTGACCAGAATTGGGTCTTAATGGAGAAGGTGATTGTTATTCGTGATTTCCAAATAGCTAACTAGATCCAGAGAATTTGTATAAAACCAAGTCATTCTCCTTCCATGTTTGCTGGCCATGATCGATGGAAATGTCAAGTTCCATGAGATCTCTGAGCTTACATTCTCTTTCTACTAGAATTGGGGCAACTGCCCCCACCATTTCTGCTCTGAGTCTTATTTTCACAAGTAACGCTTATGATGCTTCTATGGATTTTATCTTCAATTTCTTTTAAAGGGTATTGTCATGCCCAGCTGGTATGGCTCAGTTGGTTGAGCATCCGCCCATGCACCAAGAGGTCACTGGTTCAATTCCCAGTCATGGCACATGCCTGGGTTGTGGGCTGGATCCCCAGTGGGGGGTGTACAGGAGGCAGCAGATCCATGTTTCTCATTGATGTTTCTCTCTCTCCCTCTGCCTTCCTTTCTCATTAAAAATCAATAAAAATATTTTTTAAAAAATAAAGGGTATTGTCAACTCACAACACAGTTTCTAAAGCAGATATTCTGGCATTCAGAGGAAAAAATAAGGACGAGAGAGAGCAGGTGACTCTGAATGTGAAGTGAAAGATTTCACAGAATCATGGATTTTCGAGCCAGAAACAACATTATGGATTAGTGAGTCCAGTGTTTTCAAGCTCTGTTTTAAACAGAAGAATTCCTTATACTAGGTTTTAGAACTGGTGATCATTTCTTGAATGAATGAAGAACAAGGCAGAATATGTGGTGGAGGACTTTGTAGGTAGAAGAAATTAAGATAAAAGATAGAGGAGTCATGACCCTGTCCAGGGTTTTCTGGAACACAAGAGACGGAGGGGGAGAGGTGGAGGATGAACTCATTTCCTATGTGTCAGCTTAACCCTGTGGCTAATGGTTGGAGAGCCAGTGACATGTTCCAAGCAAAGGAGATACACAGTCATATTTGAGTTTCCTAAATATTAGATCAGAGGCTGTACCCAAAAGGGGTGTGTGTGTGTAATAATTTAAATGAGAAATGATAAAGTCTATATTAGAATAGTTGGATTGGGTAATTGGGACCAGGAAGAACAAATTCAAGAGATATTTAGGAGATAGCCAGTTCTGAGTGACTGAGTGGAGAGAGGACAGACGGGGACATGGAAGAGTCTGAGATGAACCCAGGTCTCCAGCTTGTACCGCTGAGCTAATGGTCATCCTTGAGCCAAGGAGCCCAGGAGAAGCAAGGGCACAATTACGATGTTTGGTTTTAGACATGTTAAATTAGGCTCAAGAGCGGAACACTGAAGGCAAAGCTAAAGAAAAAGCCAAGATAAAAATACTGATCAACGTCTGGATGGGATGGCAATCTAAACAGATTGAATGGGCAACAAGACATAAAGTGTAGGCAGCACCAAACATGGCCCCTAAGTTTCAGATAAATCCAGTATCAAAGCCAGCAGAGATTAATAAAAGGCAAGGCCTAGGAACAAGGGAATATCCCAATAGGTTAGGGCGAATTTCCACAGAACTGCACTAATGGCCTGGGCCTTGCTCCCATTCACCCCCTTTAGAGGGTCTTAAAGACACAGCCAGCCGTCCATACCCAGCCCTGACAGAGGGTCTGAGCCAAGCTCAGCTTTATCTATTCCAGTGCCTCTGCATTCCCCTTCTAAGGAAGCATGTAACCATTAAGCTGGAAAAGGATGTCACCATCTCAAGGGAGATGGAGCTGTGTGGGTAGTGACTTTGGCGAGCAGTCCAGCCTCAGAGAAGGAGTGTGAATTACTGCCCGCACACACAGAGTGGCTCTCCTCGACTGTCTGCCAAGGAAGGGATGGTTCTCAACCAAATCAGTCTGCGGCTGCCAAGAGCTCTTGTGAGGGCCCGGTTTTCCAGCAGGAAACGTAACCTAAATTGGAAAACATGAGTGTAAGCTGGAAAACAAACAGCTCAAAATATCTGTGTCCTGAAATGAACTGTAAGCCATTCTGCCTCCCAAACCGAATCCACTTAGTCAAAGGAGGGTCAGGGGAGCCAGCAGAAGGGAGGGAGAGAGGAAGGGAAGACCAACTGATGGAAAGAAGGAAAGAAAGAAGGAAATTCAGAACAAAAGGAACATTGAGCCTTTGCTCTATGCCGAGATCTGTGCTGAGAGGTCCACATTCATTTCCTTACGAAGCCTCTCAACATTCTGATGCGTGGAGAAGCTGGAGGTCCGAGGTTAATTTACTCACCCAAGTTCTCATCATTAGAATGCAGCAGAGCTGGGATTTGAACTCAGATTCAGTGACTCCAAAATTAACATGTTTTTACCAGCTTCTTTTGTACCCCAAAAGGAGGAAGTGTTATTGGAAACTGCTTTGGAGAAGACTTCCTGAGTCCTCATTTGAGTTTTTTAAAGACTGAGGATTTGAAAGTGGCCAAAACCAGGGAATTCCTAGTCCCTGAGTTGGACTTTCCTAGAAAAACTTGCCTTCTCGTCTCCCTTTTCGTTCTGGATTTTCCCTGCCCTCCGAGGCCCTACTTAAAACACTTGCACCTTGGCATGTGGTGCCGATACATAAGACTCTACAGGGTCAAAGGTTTGAAAAATGCATCAAGCCACCTGACTGACCAATGACAGGATTGAGATTTAAACTCAAGTCTTCCAACTCTTTGCTCCAAGCAATTTCTACCTCATAATTGCTGTCTCTCCAACATGCACCTACAACAAGAAGATGCCAGATAAACACTGATCGTTAATTTGTCAATCCCAGCTGCTGGAATATTTGAGTGATCACTAATCCATCGGTAACTTCACAGAAAGACCCAGAAGAATCGGCCAGTGTCAAAGAGGAAATGATGATTAAAGTATGTTAAAAACTGTAAAGCAATATACAAATGAAAGCAGTCATCATTTTAATAAAGGGTTCTTTTTGCTCAGTACCCAAAACTATAGTTATTATTTCAAAGATGACCCCTGGAAAGTATTGCAAAGATAGGATATTCAGTTATTCATTTAAGAAGTTATTGTCTTCCTTAAAGCCTGGTTTAAATGTTAAGTGAATTTAATGTCCGAAGTCACAAATCTAGAAGACGGTGAAGCAGAAATACAAATTCCAGCAGCTGGTCTTCAGCGACTACAATTAAAACCACTTGACAACAGTCCAATGAAGTGGGTGACATCATTATACCGAGTGTGGCAAAAGCGGTTTATAGCTGTGAGTACACGAAGCACAGAGTTTATTCTTGTATTATTAATTGTTATATTATTTTCCATAGGAACTGTAAACCTAGTTTTGTCCCACCCTGGTCACGTCTGCATTTTTTAAATAAGGCAATAAGCCATGACATTCCTTGCGCAGAGGCCCACCACCAGTGAGCAGAGAAGCTGAGATGGGCGTTCGGGTGGGCTGCCCCCAGAGCTGGTGGAATTAACCACCATGCCACTGCTGCTGCCTTAAGTGGAAGGTAAAGACTGAGAGACGTAGGGCTGCTTTCTCTTTGTAATTTGTGAAACAGTGGAGATTTGAAAGGTGTTAACATTATTACCTATGACAGTTATCTGTTCCTTAAAGCCACCCCTCATATCCATCTCCACAGATAACACCGTAATTCAGGCCATCATGCCACCCCCAGACAGCCTCTCACGTGCCTGTCTGAGTCTTTCCTTTCTACAACCTGTCTCCCACACTGCCACAGGGGGAATCTTTGAGAAACAGGGGCCCTAGCACGTCGCTCCCCCATTTGAAAACCCTCACTAGCAGCTCCCCGTTTTCTTCAGGTAAATGTCCACGGGTCCCAGCGCCGTGTTCCCAGCCTCCACTCTGCACGCGGCCACCTCTTCAATCCTGTCCCATGTGCTTCTCCCCCGGCCTCACAATGTCTGCCCCTGCCATGCCGGACCGCTTCCAGGTCTGGGGCTCTGCAGTGCTGGTCCCTGCTCTCCCGGGCTGCAGTCTTCTCTCTCCCCTCATGTATGTCTGGGGCATCCCCAGCCAGGATCGCCCGCTTTGAGGTCCTCTCTTGCCCACCACCCTTGTCCAGTTCCTCCCTGAGCTGCTTTTGTAGTGATCATACACCTCTGTGTGTTGCATGCGGCCTATGTCTCCACAACCAAAGGCGGGCAACCTGAGGGCAGAGATCCTGTCTTAATCATCTTTGGGGTCTCAGAGCCTAGCAGAAGGGTTCGATACGTGCTTGTCAAAATGAATTTAGCTGACTTCTCTGTTTCTTCCGTACTAGTCCTCAATCAAGATAATAAACTGCCCGCTCGGGTAGAGACAGTGCGTCTTCCTCTAGTGCTCTCCTCACTGATTCCCTCTCTCTCCAGATCCTCTCCTCCCCTCCAATACACTCCAAAGAGCTGAGAAAGCAAGAGGCTGGACAAGAAAGTAAACTCAAAAGCCCTATCCAAATGCCAGTTTGTGTTATTTCTTCTGTGTCCGTAAGAGAGAGACAGGGGAGAGGGTGGAGGGTGTGCAGCCGGCCGTGGGTAGAAGTGTCCCCACTGGGCAGGATCTCACACTGTGTCTAATGGCAAGCCTACTTTGGGGGACGATGTGGACAGGGAGCAATAGATTGACTGCTGTGTGTACCAATTTCAAATTGCTAGCTATACCCTTAGCTAACACTAGTGTTTCATGTTGCAAATCCAGTGTTACCACATGAAATAGTCAGCAAGTACACCTCTGCCAGAGATGGAGTAATTTGTTAGCGGCTGGAGTGAGAAACTGACACAGTTAGCTCGCAGAGATGCTTTTATTCAGATGTGCAGCCTTCCCCGGTTAACCATGACTGTTCCAGATCTCCTTGGCGACAAGCACTCTGAGCAGCAGCTGCTCGGCCAGGGCTAGTGCATTTTTGAAGGGGGTCCCCTATGGGCTATCCAAACAATTCCTGACTTTCCCATCCTAGCTGTTACATGATGGTGGTACGGGGGGCAATTTGGAGATGAGTAGGATTCAGAGACAGTTGGAAAAGGAAAGGTCTCTCTCTTCCCTTTTGTCTCCCTTCAATCCACCCTCCAGTGTGTTTCGCTAGAACAATCTGAACGTGTCACCCCTATTTAAATTTCTTCTATGATCCCTATTGTATTCAGGTTGAAGTTCAAGCTTCTTAGACTAGCAGGCATGTCTATGTGGAGTCTGCTCCTGATTACTTGTCCACCAGCAAGTCTTGTCTCTGAATGTTGGATCTTATAACACCAAACTATTGGTCAATTCCTGCACCCATTGTTTTTGTCACTATGCCTTTGCTCAAGCAGTTGCTTCTGCCTGGAATACCCTTTCCTTTCCTCTCACCCACCTCCCTTAGCTTCTACTTATCACTTAAGACTTAGCTAAAGTATCAACTCCTCTAGCTTCTTCTAACCCTCTGGGTTAATTTCCTTCTGGCTCCCAAAGTCCTTTTACCTTTCTCCCACGTGTTACAGTGACGCAGGGAAGCCGGGGAGCACAGTGCTCAAGAGCAGAGGAAATACCAAGAAGTGTGGTGGGAGCGGTCTGCCCTGAGCGCACTGCACGTAGAGCATGTAGAGTCAGTAAAACATTCACTGCAAGTTTCATGCACCTGCGATTCTAAGCAATCTCAATGACAAAATAATTTTCCTGACAAGGGCAGCTCTTCTCAGCTCCATCCCTGGCTGCAGGGTCTGGAGTGAAAATACTGAGCTCCATTATCTAATATCATCACATGATCTGTAGAGACCTTGGGCACATTCCTCTTCTTTCTGCTCCTCAGTTCTCTCCTCTGAGAAATGGGGATAAGAAAACAATCTCCCCAGTCAGTTTGTGTGATGATTGCATGAGACAATGCATGCGAAGCACTTAGAACCATAACTGGGATTCAGTGATCATTCCGTAAATATGAACCATTTGCTGATGAGTCGGTATTCTTCCCTTGGGTTAAAGCTCCCTCACTAGCTTAAAGCTTTTTGGAATCTATCTTGCTTACTGTTGTATATACTCTGCCTAACATAATAAGCATTTGTTGAATGAGTAAATGGGTCTTATTCATCTCTGTGGGCTCAGTGCATTGCAGACTATGTGAATTGGAAATAGGTGCTCAATAAACATGTGTTGGATGAATCGGTAGTGGAATAAAAGAATCATTCACTCGAGAAGAAGAAACTTGCCAAAGGAGTTGGATGTAACCCTAAAGAGACACAGAAATAGAGACAGAAGGGGTAGAGAAAGCCAATGATGAGAGTGAGAGATACAGAGTTCCCTCTCCTGGAACTATTTCAGAAGACTGGCCCTAATGAGTGTAGGTCTATGACAACTGGAGTGGTCTAGCAGTCAGTTACATAATGTGTAGAACCTTAGAGGAGGGGGAGGAAAGTTCAGGACATCATGGGCCTGGGAAAATGGCAGCCAGGAAATGCTGCTCAACAGGAAGGTTTCCCCGTAGGCTAAGCTCTCTTAAGACCAGAAACAGGCTGTGAAGAGTGAATGGGGATCTTCCTGTTTCTTACTCCAGTCACTGTGTTAATGTGAGATCATTTTATTTGGTTGACAAAGTTCATGACTATCATTCTTTTCATCTGGTCCTTAAAAGATATATGACTGAGATACGATCAGCATATGGATTACTCTCAGATTTTCCAAGGAGTGATGCTACCAAACCCAGTGAGATAACCATAAAACTCTAGATTGGAGCCATTAACAGGAGAGATGAAGATCGTTCGTTCAAGAATAACTCAGCAGCATTTAGAATTTTCTTCCAAAATATCACCTCATTAATTCTTAGCCTTAATAAGTAGGAAACAATGAACCATGTCTGGATTCTAGGAAAACTTTGCTAGATCACATGTCATCACCAAGATTCCAAAGGACCTCATAAACTGAATTCAAACCAACAAAATAAGATTCCATGTAAAAAGTCCAAAGCTTAATTGACATTTATATTAGACAGAAAAAGCCTGTCCAAGCAGTTGCAGTTCCAACTGTGATCCTGATGTTTCCAGCCAGGGGCCCAAATTCTGTCCTCTGGAGGCAAAGAGGAGTTATTAACTTAGTGCGCATCACAGCCCACCGGTAAAGTGGTGATAGCTCTCCCCTGCTACCAACCCAACCTTCTAAGGTAAACATCCCCAGTTCCTTCAGCTAGCTCTCACATAGCATGGTTTTCTGTCTCCTCTTGCAATTTAAATAAAAAAAGAAGTAGATTCTGAAATGTATCGGACTGACTTATGCTCTCCCAATATCATCTAAATGCTCCATATCTAAGCTGTGAAGAATCATATGAGATATTTTGTCTGATCACCCATTCAATGAACTACTTTCCCCCACAGTCATTTTGTATAAACCTCACCTGCTAATAAGAGGTCACCATCTTCCAACGCACTTGTTGGAAAAATGAGCAGATGAGGGGTGGTTCTCCTACTATTACAGAGAAACCCCAAATAACAGTGGCGTTAACAATCCAGTGATTTATTTTTCTGGGTAGATGGTCTGAGTCTGAGATGGCAGCTCTGTGATCACTATGAACCCTGGTTCCATCTATCTTTCACTCTGCTATCTTCAAAATGCAGCTTCCACCTCATGGAACAAAGTGACCGTTCTAGCTCCTATTGTCACATGAGTTTACATCTCCACTGGCAAGAAGGAGGCGGGGAGCACAACCCTTCCTTTGGAGGGTAGTACCAGAAGTTATACACATCACTCCTGCCCAATTCCAGTTGACCAGAACTCAGTTATATTCCACACATGGCTAAAAGAAAGTCTTTATTCTACACTGTCATAAGTTTATAAAAAATAAAATAAATAAAAAAATTCTACTACCATAAAAAGAGAGAGAGAGAGAGAGAGAGAGAGAGAGAGAGAGAGATCATGGATATTGAAGGACAAGTGGTGGCTTCTGCCATCCATGGTTCAAAACTCTTCCCCATATTTAGGTAAAATTGCCTCTGTTGTTTTTACAACTGAAAATAATTTATTCTCTGCAGATAAAATAAATGAACTTACCTTCTTCAAAAAATTCAATACAATTGTCATGGTGCTTCCTCTGACTAAATCTTGACTTGGTCAAGAAAAGCAAGCCTCCATTTCTTTGTTTCTTCTGTAATGAGGTTTCTGCATACTTCTGTATCCTTGTCACATGTCTTGTCTCCTTTTTACGGTTCTTCTCATCAGTGGAGAGTTGCTGTTCTATACCTCAGAATCACATTTATCAATCACATTCTACAAATATGTATTTGTCACTGATATTTCCCCAAAACTATGCTTGGCATTGTCAGTAACTCAGAGAAGACATCATTTTTTTAACCTCAGGGAGCTTCAAGTATAGGGCCATGTTAGACAACTCATTCATAACGACCTCGCGGTCAACTCAACCCTTCTGGTATTTTTCACAAGAACAACAATTAAGTCATGCCTGCGCCATTTAGAACTTAGATAACTAACGTTTTTATTTAACTTGATGTCTGGCTATGTTGTACCTCATCTTGGTTTTCAGCTCATTATTTCATCAATTGAGACTTTGATTCTGTCCTTGAATATTATGCCGCCACTCCTAATTTTATGGGTTTTGACCATTGTCCTTTGATAGATATGCCCAGAGAAATGGCTAATACGAGTGATTTACGGGAACCCATTGCTTAGAAGAAGGTAGAAGAAACTATACATTTAAAAAATCAGGATTTGTTTCTCCTTGCATTCTTCTTTTTTGTTTCTTTTGTTAAAGATGCTGTGATATGGTCCTGACAGCAGGAACGGCTGTGCTGGTGATTAGCCAATGCCGGCTGAACGCAGCCCAGAAGGTTCCAAAGCCCACTGGCAAGCCAGTGCCAGGGACACTCCACATTAGTAGCTGGTAATGTTGGCACAACTCTGGGAATGATGTGAACTCATGCTGTTTTGTGAATTTCATCCTCATCAACAGAGGCTTCCCCCATGCTCCACCTCCTCTTCTGAAAAGAAATGCAAATGAATGTGATTTATAGCTTGGAAAGTTTTCAAATTCTCAAAAACAGTATACTTCCTCTGTTCTTGGGCCATGAATGAGGAACCAACCAGAAGTTGAAAAATTCTTATCACAAGAGCTTCATGTCAGATATGGGTCTATCTCTTTTCAACCGGAATCTCAGGCTTGCAGAGGGTTAGCCAAATATGTCTTATCCCACTGCCTCTACTTCTTTGTGCTATCACGACCATGCCCTGCCCACATCATCCGTGTGACAGGGGGAAGGAAGTGGTTAAGCACCATGCTCACACACCCCCAGAACAATGTAACAGCACTATGTAAAGGACGGCAGCCGTGATTTCAACAATGGGGGAAATCCTTTATGAGTTTATATTCCCATCTGTGAATTGGTGAGCCCCCGTCCAAAATATAAATAAGCAGAAAAATAGATCCTCCCATCACTCCCCTTTGGGGAAAAGACAGATACAGGGGAAAGAGGTTATTAAGTGTGAGGAGGGTAGGAGAGAAAGGGAGAGAGGGAGAGAAAAGAGGGGGAGGGGAGGAAGAGAGAGGGGAGAGAGAAAGAGAGAGAGAGAGAGAGGGAGAGAGAGAGAGAGAGAGAGATCCATAGGACTAGATAGTAAGGCACCGTGCAAGGAAATCATCAGTTCATCCTGGACCATAGCAGCAGCAATCCTCTTTGCACCCCCCCATTGATAGATGCCAACCAACAAAAGCACTGAGACTGACTCCCAAGGAAGACAGCACTTATAGAACATCGCTCTGTCAGGGCACGTTCGGGCAGGTTGCCTGCCGGTTCCATTCACAGAACACTGTTACTTACTTTTTTTTTTTAAACTCCTTGAAGCATATTCACACAGTGGCTACGAGAAGAAGAGAAACTAGAGAATAACATTTATGAATAGTACAGGATCACCTCTCCGTGACTTGAGGTTTCTGGTAACAACAAGAATGTACAGCAAACATGGAAGTAGATTAGGGGTCATGAGACAGTTTTCACTGACTATTAAATGAGAAACTTGATGCAAAACCCTAGCATGTTGCCTGGAGAAAGAATTACTCAAGATATCATAGCTATTGGTATTATAATAGCAAATGTCATCAATATTATTACTGTTGGTGTTATAATTATGATCATACTAGCTCTATATGATTTCTGAGGCCATTGCTTATTCATAACCTAAAATTATCCCTATTTTATAGCGGTTCACTTCCCAGGAATGAACTGGGAAAAATGAGGAAAGAGAATCCTCCTTTCTAGACGAAAGGTATAGAGGCGGGAAAAAATGCCCAGAAAGCTATAGACTACACCCTTACAGCGTGTGCTCAAGAAAGTGAGCAATCTTTAATATACACATTCAGATAAGTAAACTAAGATCCCAGCATGCCTGGGCTGGAGCCATGTCACACATTAAAGGAGGTAGATTGCAGAGTTCAGAATGACCTAGGGGTTGGTACTTGCGTCAAGGAAGGGGAGAGAAGACAAGTCTGTGGAGGTAGGAAGAGAAAATATTTCAGCTCTAACCTCATATGCTTCAAGCCTAGCTAACCTAAAGGCAGCTTAGTTGCAAACGACAGAAGCCATTTTATCTGGCTTAAGCAGAAAGATCTATATTAGAGGGCAGTAAATAGCTCACAGAACTTACTGGATGGCTAGGGCAATAAGATTGACTGCTACCCAGCCTGGAATTATATTGCTGGAAGAAATGTCCAACCACCTCACTGAGTTTATATAACAGATACCCCACTGCTGCTGTCTCTTGCAGCTCAGCGGCCTTGACAAAAGGGACCAGAAAGTAGAACTTCTCTCATAGATGGCCCACTAAAACCAAATGCTTCTGCAGTAAGGTCTGATCTCACGCATGTCTCCTAAGTCTCCGGAGCACAGTTGTATCAGCTTAGAGGAATCTGGGTAGCCTATGAAACCTTAGCTGCATGGTAATTTCAGAATGTAGGTTTAGCTTTCCAGTCCCTATAGCACAGGAATGTATAAGGGAAAGGTATTGGAGGTGGGTGTTGAGTAAACTAATTTGTAGCATCCACCACACTGACATCAGATTTGGAAACTGAGTAGCTTTTTAAGGCATCTGGTTACTAAATCCCGGAATTGCTTTTCATGCCAAGCGGCCTGGAGCTGCTTCAGAACTGTGGACTAGCCTCAGAACACGAGTGTTACCGTGAACTTGAGGAACAGAAATCCGGAGAAAAGCATAGAAACTTGTCATTTTGCCGAACTCAAGAAGTCTCAGCTCAGGCTCCCGTGGGTGTTGTCAACATTGAAAATTGCTCACGTGCCCTGCCTTTTCACTAACGGTACTCTCAGTTTGCAGGCTTGGATACAGATTGGTGTATTTCAGAATATGCCCTGCATAATACCCTATTCAAAATCACTTGGGTGTTGGTTAAAAATGAAGATTCATAGGCCCCATCCCAGACTCTGAAGCAGAATTTCTGCATTAGTGGCAACTATATAGTTGGAGAACGACTGGTCTTATTTCCATACATGTTCCCATGCTCAGAGAGTCTAGACTCAGAGTGTATTTATTCCTATCGAGGTTTACCTCCAAGAGCTTATTATTTAAGTGTAAAGTTGTAAATCAGGAAGGAAGTTAGAAACTCCTTTCTGGCCTTGTGAACTGGAGGGCCACTAGAAAAGCTGAAATTGAGAATATACTGAGACTCAATAAAAATGCATAAGAACTTTAGTTACATTAGCATATTGTCATATCCGAGGTACTGAAAATATATAAATCAAAACTGAATTCATACCAATTCAATTGCTTGTGTGTGGAATCCCTTGCTCATTTTCAGGAATAAGGTCATGGGCCTAGAAAACTGTTTACCGGTGTCTCCAAGGAGATTGCATTAAAACATTTACACATGGTGTACCCTGTATTTATATGCAAGCTAGGCTTTATGCTTTGCTTTCTTAAGGATGTTTTTAACCCTACCAAAAATGTGAAGACCAATGTCTAGCATACGGAAGGAAGTATTTTCACCTGGAAAATTATATGGGGACCAGGGAGAATAAGAAAGATTCGTTAATACTGCCAATTTAAAAGTAACTTTTCAAATTCTACTAGGAGACAAATCCCCCTGTATTCAATTAAAATTAACCAATATTTATTGAAAACCTACTATGTGCCAAACTCTTCCTAGGTGCTTTCTCATACATTATGTCGTTTAATTTTTAGAGCAATCTAATTGGGTAAGTAATTTTAATTGTTTTGCAGTTGAGAAAACGCAAGTTCCAAGAGATTGGGTTAATGTGCAAGGAGGAAGTGAAGGCAGGGCTTTCGGACAGCAAACCCAGTGCTTTTTTCATTCTACCCCTCCCCTTAATGAATGCAAACAACCGACCATGTCTTATAGCAAAATACATGTTTATCGAGGATCTTCTCTCATTTGACCCTAGTGATGGTACCTAAGGCCTGGCAGAGAATGATATTGCCACATCACAATGGGAAACAGAAGCCCCAGGGAACTCAGCAACTCTTCATAGGTTGCAAAGCTCATAGCTGTAGAGCCACCATTTGAAACTTAATTTCCTGATTCCAAATATTACATGTTCTCTTTTGTTCTATTTACCACCTCAGAGTTTAGAAAAGGGAAGTTAACATCACTCTGTCCCTACTTACATACTCTGCAAGACATTTTACATGCATGAGTCCTAATCCTCACCACATCCATCAACACTAGGAAGTAGACCCATTGTATGGGTGTATAAACAATGGCTTAAAACAGGATGAAGTTAATCAGTGTTGGAACTGATTCAAATTCAAATCTGTGAGATATTGATATAATCACATGTGCACACAGAAACACACACACACACACACACAGACACACACACACACACACACACAGTGTCATTTGAAGTGTAGAAGACTGTGATGAGGAAAGTACAAATAGCTCTTAACAGAACTTTCTATGTGGAAATTCCTAGTGTTGATCACAAAATTGTTCAATATTCTCTCTCATCGATGTTTCTATCTCTCTCTCCCTCTCCCTTCCTCTCTCTCTAAAAATCAATAAAAGAAGAAACAATTTTTAAAAAATTGTTCTAAATCACTATCCTTAAGTATCAAAATAGAATGAGTAAATGTAGTAAAAACAAAATCTTTTCAAACCGTCAAAATTGTACCTGAAGGAAGAAGAAACTGGTTGGCTCATTCTAAAAGCACTTGGCCATGCCTATGAATGTCTACCGGCCGATGACTTCAAATAACTATGTCCTTCATGCCATTTAGCCAGAGTCATTCTTAGAAGCGATATCCTTGAAGACCAAGTTATGAACAGAAATGTAGAGTCAATGAGGCCCCATGCTCAGAACTACTTGCAAATGGATAGAAAATTGGGTAAGTAGAAGAACTTGTGTGCTGCCTGAGAACAGCATGCCAACCAATACTTTCACAGATAGTCTGAAAAGCACAATTGCTTTAAAATACATGAGATTTTACCCAAGAAGGAGCAATAAAGTATTTTCTTTGTTAATCAATAGCTCAGTAGGTAAGAATAACAGTCATTGAGACATGTACTTTCTACAGCTTACAAAATATTTCAAACATAGAGTTCCTTTGATTTACAGATTATGAAACATTTTAATCCCATTATCTGACCCATAGTAGGCTTTCAATAAATGCTTGTTGCAATGAACTAAACCAAAGAGAGTTAAGAATTGTTATCCTTTTTAAGCACATGAGAAAATGGAGGCTTAGTAAGGTTAAGTCACTTTCCTGTGTCAAATATAAGCTTTTACATGGTATTAAGTTCTTCTAGTCTTTTGCGGGTTTTTTATTTTATTTATTTATTTATTTTTTTATCCTCACCCGAGGACATTTTTCCATTTTTTGTTCAGATAGAGTGGGAGGGAGAGAGAGGGAGAGAGAGAGAGAGAGAGAGAGAGAGAGAGAGAGAGAGAGAGAGAGAGAACATCAATGTGAAAGGGACACATCGAGTGACTGCCTCCTGCATGACCCAACCAGGGCCAGGGAAAAACTGCAACTGAGGTACATGTCCTTAGCAGGAACCGAACCCGGGTCTCTCTGGACTGCAGGCCGACGCTCCAACCGCTGAGCCAAACCAGCCAGGGCTGCGGGTCTTTTAAAAACTACCCAACTCTGATGTTATCGAGGGGTAACATCAGATCATCCGATATACATCAAAACTGGGTATTTTTCCAGTAAGGTGCCTCTCCATCTTAGTCAGAGAACTTGAATTTGATTAATTTTGGTTTCTAGAATAGAACCCCTGAAGAATTTAAATCCAGATTTTTTTGAGTGATCCATATGGCCGAATCAGTTGTTTTTGCCAAACATCCATTACCCCATGACCCACATCTCTACAGTTAAATGAAATCAATGAGAATATATGCAAACTGAAAGCACTCTACTAATATTAGTTGTTACCAAAGAGATATATTTCTCTTATAAATATAAAATACAGAAAAGTAGAGGACTTCCTTTATAAAAGAAAGAATTGTCTCATCAAGAAAAAAGGTGCATTATTGTACATCTTTACACAAATATTCAAAGACATTTATAATAGTACTGTCATAGTAGACTATAATGCAAAATGGGTTGAAAGTTTGGAGTCTGATGTTGAAAAAGACAGAAAAATGTTACAGGCATGGAGACCTTTTAGGGATTCAGTCCATTATAAAAATCGAAGATTTACGCAGGCATAATCCTCTTAATACATGATCATATGGTCTTCATATATTACAAACTTCTTGATGTCTTCAATCTTTTAAAAGCTGTTACTTAAAAAAAATTTAAAGGCACTTGGAATGAATATATACTATGTTATATTCAAATAAAATGGTTATTTATTGAGTGCCTGCTAGGTGACAGGTGAGTGTGAAAATCCATTACTATCCCCATTTTATAGATAAGGAAACTGAGACTTAGACCAATTGAGGAACTTGTCCAAAATGATGAGGATAATAATAAAGATATACACTAAGTTCAAATATTTCAATGTTGTGTCCTATATTTATTTTTTCTAAACTTTTCTATAAATTTCTAAACAGACCAAGGTATGGATCCAGATGGCAACACTAATAGTCTTTTGTTCTTTTTATTGTCTTTTTATTAATGTGATTATTTTTAACATTTGTTTCCACTTAATTTCTCAATCACTATTTTGCTTCTCTCTTAAGGACTCAATTACTAAAATCAACATAACAAAGAGATTCCTGGTGTTAAGATGCCCTCTTCATTCAGTTCAGCTATCACTCCCAAAGCAACAAGAAACACGAACAACAAAATTCAGTCTTTTTTTTTTTTTGCAAAACCTGGGAACATCTATAATCCCAAACCACTGTATATGATTAAGAGATGTCAAGGTGTGGGATTAGCACAAGAAAAGAGGCCCACAGGAGCCAATCTTAAACATGTCAGGTGAGCATAATCACTAAAACAGATGGTGCTCTACAAAAAGCAAAAAAATAATAATGACATCTTTGGGAAAAAAATAGGAAAGAGATGCCCAGACAATGTAGAGTAGCAGGAAATAAGCAAAGATATAGACAGACATACCATTTTTGCATGAAATAGTCTATTGATGAATCATAATGGGAAAAAAGTCAAAGACTAAAGAAATAAAATGTATAAAGACGTATATAACTATCTCTCACACAAAACACATGCAGGGAGGAGACAGAAAAAATGAGAGCGATAGAGACCTTATACTTCACAGTTCTACCTATAGACACCTACTGGTCTGCAATGTCGCTTGCTTCCTTACATGTCCTACACATGCAATCCAAGAACTGAAGAATTCATTTCATTCAAAAGTAAGCAATATTTTAAAAGAACCAAAAATTCTTTAAGAAAAAAGGAAGAAATGAGAAATATCGCTTTCCCCTGTCTACAAAAAATGCATGTACATAGAAGACTTACTAGAAAATGTTGTTTACAGAAAAATCATGACAAAATGTATTGCAATAAATAAAAAAAAAAATCAAAGAACCCAAAGCAAACATACTAGAGCTTCGGAAATATGTGGTGAAATGATAGAAGAAAGTAAAATATAACAGGTCAGAGCTAAGAAAAGAAAAACATAAAGGCATTAAAATAATGAAGACTACATTGTAGGTAGTGCTCATAGGCGCGCACACACACACACACACACACACACACACATCTTATGAAAACAGAATAAAAAATAAAGGAGGATAAGATTTTAGAAAGTAAACAAAATTCAATGGAAACAAGAGATTCATTAAAATAGCTTAGAAAAAAAATTATTGAAAAGTGTTCCTAAAGAAGAGAACAAACCACAAGAAATAAAAGTTCAAATATATTTCAATGAAACTTCCAAAAAGAAAATAATATTTGAATCCAAAAGTTAAAATGATCCATTCTGTCTGAGAAAATTAATATATTATAGGACAACTAACTACGAATTATCCAACAAACATTAGAAAATCAAAAGAACCATATGAGACATACAGAGTTGTTAAAGAACTACTCACTCCTTCTCCCCAGAGAGGATCGGGTTAAGTCTCCCCGTTGAATTCCACCAAACCTTTAAAACATGTACTGTAAATCTCAAATACTCTCTAAACTGTCCCAGAGTAAAACATATATATATATAAACACTTCCAAATCCTCTTTTATGAAGTCAGAAAAATATTAATATCAAATTTGAGAATGATAGCCCCAACCTCACTTATGATTCTTTATGAAAAAATCCTAAATAAAATATATGGAAACAGAATTTAGAAGCATATAATGCAAACTGCACAACAGCCAAATTGGGTTCATACCAAAGATAGTTTAATATTTTGGAAATATAATGTATCATATTAAAAGATTAAATAAGAAAAATCACATGATCATCTCTGTTAATGTTAAAAGGTCATCTACTCAAATTCAACACATTTTCTTGATTTGTTATAACTTTTACTAAAATATAAATCAACTGATACTTATAAGACATGAAGGGTATGTACAAGAGTGAGAAAGCAAGCAACCATCAAACTCATAAGTAAAACACTAAAAGTATTTCTATCCAAGACAGAAAATAAGACAAAGATCACATAATACTATCAGTTGGATACATACAAAATTAAATATCATTTCATAATAAAAGAGAAGATCCTATTTACAAAAAGATAACCAAAATATAAAATATGTAGAGACAGAACTAACAAGATCTACCCAATACTTAGGCACATTTAAAACTTACTGAAGAATCCAGCCCTGGCCAGTTTGGCTCAGCAGGTAGAACATCAGCCCATAGGCCAAAGGGTCTTGGGTTCAATTCTTGAATAAGGGCACATACCTGGGTTGCAGGTTTGATTCCCTGGCCCCAGTAGGGGTCATGCAGGAGGCAACCAATCTATGTATCTCTCTCACATCAATGTCTCTCTCTCTCTCTCTCTCTCTCTCTCTCTCTCTCTCTCTCTCTCTCCCCCTCCCTCCCTCTCTTCTGCTCTAAAATTTAATGGAAAAATATCCTCAGGTGAGGATACAAACTTACTAAAGAATCCAGAGATGCTTGAATAAATGGAAGGAATACCCCATTCTTAGATAGGAAGACACAATATTGTCAAGATGTTTATATTTTCCAAACATCTGATAAATTTGACCTGATCTTAATAAAAATATCAATAGAACTTTTACTTTTAGAATGAGACAAAGAAATTCTAAATTACATGTGGGAAAATAAACATGCAAGACTATGCAAGAAAATTTTGAAAGGAAAAAGTAGAGAGGAAGAGTACATATAGATGGCCAATGTTAAAAGATGCTCACCATCACTAATCATCAGGGAAATGCAAATTACAACCACAATGAGATATCACCTCACACCTGGCAGAATGGCTATCATCAATAAATCAACAAACAACAAGTGTTGGTGAGAATGTGAAGAAAAGGGAAGCCTTGTGCACTGTTGGTGACATTATAAATTGGTACAACCATTATGGAAAATAGTATGGAGTTCCCTCAAAAAATTAAGAATAGAACTACCATATGACCCAGCAATTCCACTGCTGGATATTTATCTGAAGAAACTCAGAACACTAATTCGAAATAATATTTGCACCCTTGTGCTCACTGCAACATTATTTACAATAGCCAAGATATGGAAGCAACCCAAGTGTCCATTGATAGAAAATTGGATAAAGAAGCTATGGTACACATACATATACAATAGAATATTACTCAGCCATAAAAGAAAGAAACAAATCTTGCCATAGGCAATAACATGGATGGACCTAAAGAGTATTATGCTTAGAAAAATAAGTTAGACAAAGAAAGAGAAATACTATATGATTTCACTTATATGTGAAATCTAATAAAACAAAATAAATGAACAAACAAAACAAAAACAAACTCCTAGATACAGAGAACAAATGGATGGTTGGCAGATAGGAAGGGTTTTGGGGAGACAGGTGAAAAAAGTGAAGGGATTAAGTAGTACAAGTTGCCAGTTTTAAAAATAGTCATGGGGATATAAAGTACAGCATAGGGAATATAGTCAATAATATTGATATAATTGTGTATGTCAGATGGACACTAGACCTATCAGGGTTATCACTTTGGAAGTTATATAAATGTCTAATTACTATGTTGTACACCTGAAACTAATATAATATTGTGTGTCAACTGTAATTGAAAAAAAAAAATTTAAAGAGAAAAAAGTAATAAGGGAGAGCTATCCCTAAAAGATATTACTACATATCTTAAATCAGCATAATTAAATCAGTATGATGCTTGCACATGAATAGAGTTTGGAAATAGAAAAAAATACATATAGGAGTTTAGAATATAATGATATGATCATGCAGGGATAAGATGGCTTATTCAATGAATATAGAGTTCTACACTTGAACCTGTTAATAATAATTTTATTAACTGATGCCACTCCTATAAATTCAATTAAAAATTTTAAAATAATAAAAAATAAAGATCACTCCATATAAATATTTCATGTGGATTCTTACTACAAATAAATTACAGATAAATAAGTGGCTTATGTAAAAATAAGACCACAAAATTCCACAAAGAAATCATGGAATTTTTAAAATAATCTTAGAATAAGTAGAGATATCCTTAATATGATAAGAAACCCAGGCATCATTCAAGATTGCTATACCTTTTACGTTTTCATGCATGGTAAATAAAAATGAAAGTTAAGAGACAGAAATCTGAGAGAAATAACACATACAAAAGCTCTGTGTGTGTGTGTGTGTGTGTGTGTGTGTGTGTGTATAGAGATCTTGAAAATCAGCAAGAAAATGACCTACCACCTCATAGGAAAGCTGGCAAAGGACATGAACATGATCACAGATGAGGAAGTACAAAACTTTCAGACATGCAAAGATGTTCAAACTCACAATAAAAGTAATGCAAATTAAAACTAAAATGAGAGAACATTCAATAGGCAAAAACCAAAACTCTTTCTAAAAATCTATCTATATATATATATATATTTAGTGGATGGGAAAACAAGGAGACTTTCCTAATTTTTTGGTAGACGTTTAAATTAGCTCAAAGAGAATTTGAAAACGTGTATTAAAAAGATATAATTAAAAATACACAATACTGAGATATAAATTTCTAAACTGAAAACTGCTAAACATCGCAGAGGGAAATTAAAGAAGATATAAATAAATAAAGTGATATACCATGTTAATGGATTGGAAGACTCGATATTGTAAAGATGTTAATCATTCTAAATTGATCCATAAATTTAATGCAATGGATTTTTTTCTTTTTTAATTCCAAAATTTATATGAAAAAGCAAAGGACCTAGACTAGCTAAAGCAATCTTTTTTTTTTTTTTTTTAAATTGATTTGGGGGTGGGGGAGAGAGGGAGAAAGACAGAGAGAGAGAAAACACATCAATTGGTTGGTTGCCTCCCATACACCTCCCAACACAGAATGGAACCCACAACCTGGGCATGTACCCTGGGTGCCCTGACCTGGAAATCAAACCTGCAACCCTTCAGTGCACAGGACAACACTCCAACCAGCTGAGCCACACCGGCTAGGGCAGCTAAAGCCATCTTGAAGGTAAAGAATAAAGCTGAGGGATTACAATCAACACAGGGTAAAGAGAAGTGGAACAGAGTATCCAGATATAGACCCACATATATCTGGACAATTGATTTCAACAATGATGCCAAGTAATTCAATGAGGAAAGAACAGCTTTTCAACAAATGATGCTGAAACAATTTTTAAAAGATATGGGGATAAAAAGGATCCTTTGAGAAGGATCATAAGCCTAAATGTAAAGCCAAACTATAAGCTATCTAGAAGAAAACACAAGATAATATGGTCACACACTTGAGGTGTAAAAATATTTCTTAGAAAGAGCACAACAGGCTGTAATTATAAAAGAAAAATATTATAAACTAAATTTTAGAAAAATAAAATCATCTATACTTCAAAAGATATTGATAAGAAAATAAAAAGACAAGCCACATACTGGGAGAAAATATTTACAAAACATATAACTGACAAAGAATTTGTATCTGGAAGATATTTTTTTAAAGCATATAAATCTATTGGGATAAACAGTCCCATTTTTTTTTAAATGGCAAAAGACTTGAACAGACACTTCTCAAAAATACAAAAATTGTAGCTAATAACACAAGAAGGTGCTCAACACCATTAGCTATCACGGAGATGTAATTTAAAACTACGAAGACATACCATTTCATAGTCATTCAAATAAATAATACAAAAAAGTGACAACACCAAATATTGGTGAAGAAGTGAAAGAAAACTTGAAATCTCATACATTGTTGGAATGTAGAAACCGTTTGGCAGTTTCTAACAAAGTTAAATATACTTCTACCTTATGACCTAGAAATTCTATTCTAAATATTTACCCAAGAAAAATGAAAATATATATGTACTAAAAAACTTCTACAAGAATGTTCTTAGCAGTTTTATTCATAATAGGCTCAAACTGGAAACGAGTCAATATCCATCATCAAGAGAATGGGTAAAAAGTTGTGATATATTCATAATCTAAATACTACCCAGCAACAAAAAAAATGAACTACTGATTTACCTAACAACATGGAATGAACCTCAAAAACATTATGGTGAGAAAAAGTGTGCATACTTTATGACTCCATTTATATGAAGTTCAAGAATATGCCAAACTCATCTACGGTTAAAAATGAGGCAGTAGTTGTCTATGGGGAAATAGGAATTGACTAGAAAAGGCACAGAGGAATTTGAGGTGATGGAAATGCTTTATACCTTGATTAGAGTGGTGAGTTACATGGATATATACATTTATCAGAACTTATCAAATTGTGTACTTAATATATATGCATTTTACTGTGTATAAATTCTACCTCAATAAAACAACCTAATGAAGGAAAAATATGTATGCACTCTGATCTTGCAATTCCACTTCTCAGAATTTATCCTAAAGTACATTGTTTATTGAGATACATTGGAAACATTCTAAACATTCACCAATATCTACAATGGAATACTATGAGGTCATTAAAAAGAATGAGGTACCACAATTGATAAAAAATTAGCTTCAATATATAAAGTGTTCAATGTAAAGGGCATGGTACAGAATAGTGCATATGGTATGCTACCACATGTATTAAAAAAATGCACAGAAAATATCTGGAAGTATACAAAAGAGATTGGTAGCCCTTATTTTCTCCAGGAGACTTATTTTCCAATATTTATCCTCTGTATCTAAGTGTATATCACTGTGCATAAGTACTCTATTTTTTAAATTAGTGAATTTGTCTGTGTTTTCACAATCTTGTTACAAGATAAAATATATTATATAGTTTTTAGAAATAATATCAAATACATGTCAAATGAGAGGTCAGAACTAAGTATCAGTCACTTTTAGGGAGAAAGAGATGAGTCAAGGAAGACTTCATATACGAGGGAGGATTTGTGATGGAATTTTGAAGCAAGAGTCACAATTTGACAGGAATCACACAGACTGAATCAGAAGCAGTATCCAAACAGAAGAGCTGACATGGTAAATACAGGACCATGGAAACCTGGGACGTGTTTGGACACAGTGGAACCATGTTTGAGAAGGTAAATGGGAGGCCTCGGCTGACTCCGGAAGGCTCATTCAACATTGTTTATTGACTTGCTTGTAACCCTCACCCTCGTTTCTTCTACACTTACAGCACTGACTTCTTTTCTATCAGAGAGAAAATCAAAGGGTGTGGGAGAAGAACAGAAGGGAAAAGAAGACAAGAACAAGAGTCAAGATAAAGGATCTTAGAGATTTAAAATGGAGTTCATTGGAAGGGAAAGTGGAGCAAACTTAAACATTAAGAAAAATAAAGATTTTTGTTGATTTTGATTTTGTTGATAGAGAAACAGAAAAGAAATAAAAGGAGAAGGGCGGTTGCTTCAGACACTAGGGGATAAAAGGACCAAAGACATATTAAATAACTGTTTTCCATCTGCAGTTACAAATGAAGAAAGTAGATACTCAGACAAACCAAGGATCAGGTTTCCAGGAATGAAAGATGAGGGCAGATAAAAATCAAGGTGGAAATGAAAAGTCTTTGGAAACTAAGAAGACACCAAGATCTCACAAAAGCATGATACCTATAAAGGGAGGAGAATCCAACATGTGGACAAGACTTGGCAGACTGGCTCTTGAGTTCATTCATCACAGCTCACTGAGCCTGGCAAAAGCTGTCTCCTCTCTGAATGAATTGTACATACAGGGGTGAGAACAGAGACCCAGAGGCTGCTCATTAGCTCACAGCAGTAAGGTTGCTTCTACCTCTATCCCAAGAGAAGGCCTATCTCAGGATCTGTACCTTAAGTTAATATTTGTTCAGACTTAGAAAGGCTGGGGAATATCTCTGTCTAGTCTTTTATCTCCCTTGAAGCTCAATCCTGTATTGTGCTAGAAACATGTCTAAGGGGAGAAAAAAATTCATTCATTCATTCATTCATTCATTCATTCATTCATTCGTTATTTGGACAAACATTTCTTGGTTACCAACTACATGCCTGGTACTCTGCTAAGGACTGATGAAATAAAGATAAATTAGATTAATCATCATTAAGGCACTCCCACTAGATTGGGAGAATGAAAACAAACAATAGATAAAGCAGACAGTAAAAGATTAACTGTAGAATCTAGATGGTAGGGATATTTGCTTTTGCTGCACGTTACTTTGAATTTTTCTGTAATTTTGAAAACCTTTAGAGTTCAATGTTGAAAAATAAATTACAATACAATGTGACAAGTGCTTATTGGCACTTAACCCAAAGTGACAAGGCCATCATTTTTCTAATGACAGCTAATGGATGCAACACAAAGAGAGTTCTGTGGCCAAGTAAGTTTGGTAAACATTGGGTTAAACATGTTTCTTTACTGCTTCATTTATTAATAAATACCTCTCTGATATTCTATACACCTTAGATCAGATGTAATGTAGAATTTTCCAGGCTTATTTGACTATAGGACTTTCCCCCCTAGACATTTCTCAGCATTTGTGTCTTAAGAACAGACAATGGGAGTTGCCAGATTAAGGATTAATTCCTCTGAGCTACTGCTGTCTTGCAGAAATGTAATGGGGTCACAGAGGTACTGTCATGTGTACTGTTCATGGGGATTCCTTTTTTAGCTCATAGCCTAAACAGGAATTTACTTTATCACATATAGTCATTTATAGCACGCCATCCAGTATGAATGCACCATGATCATTCACAGAGACACTGGGAGATGGCCTTATAAGATATAAAGAACAGAAACACAGGAATAAATTGATAAGAAAAACCCATAATGACTTACTTCAAACAAATACATAAGCAACTCAAAGAACTTTGAAAATATTTAGTTAAGGACCCTGAAATGAGAAAGGGACATCTCAGTTCAGATTGCCACACAGGAGAGGAAACGCAGAGCCTGAATAATGCAAGCTGCCAAGACACGCTGTTTGCCCCACTGCTTAGAGTCCTTTCACAAAGGAGGACTGGAGAGGAATGTAAGAGCCCCACAAACAGTATTCAGAATTATACCTGAGTAGGACTATGTAGTAAATGATACAGAATTCTCTACAAGAAGACATTTCCACAAGTCCTTTTGTTCTTTCCTTAAATGCAAGAATCCACCTAGGCATTGTGTGAGGTATGCCTATGTCTACATTGGTAGGAACATGCCAGACAGTCTCTGGTTACATTTTGCTTCACAGAGTGGGTAAACGAAGTAAACAGATGACTTCAGAAATGCTTTCTCAGCCTAACTTCTCTCTTACAGCCATATCTTCCATGATAATAGAAGTATTACAAATACTACACTTTATTAGAGTTTTTTGTTTACCTTTTCACACAACTACGAGAGTATTTTTCATACTCATTAAAATTATTTGGGTATGCATTGGTGTGCACCTAACCAAATGGTGAGCTCATTGAAGATGGGACTGTACTTTTTTATTTTTGTATTCCACATGCAAATTCCGAAGGTCCTAGCATAGAATTCTAAAGAGCTTGGATGTTATCCCAAGAGCAATTGGAAGCACTAGAGGCTTTTAAACAAGGTCAGTTTTTAATAGGACTAGATTTGCATTTAGAAAGCCCTTTGGCTGGATTGTGGAAAGTAGATTAGAGGCAGGAAGCCAGGTGGCAGAGAGGTCGCTGAGAAGCCTACTGCAGTTGTGCAGGTGAGAGGTGGAGAGAGCTGAAACTAGGGCACTGGCCTAGAGAAGGGGATAGTCAGTGGATTTTAGGGTGTAGATGTGCTGGATTTGGTAACTCATGAGCTGCTAGAGACAAAGAAGAAGGCATAGCCTACATGACAGAAGTTTCTAGCTTTGGTGATGCCAGTGACTGCAAAGGGGACAGCTGGAAGGAGAACCAGGCAGAGAGAGAAAAGAATTAACATGTTCAGCACAAACAGCACCCTCTCCCCTCCCCTGTTTGGAAAGCTAGGTACTGTGGAAACACAGAGAAATAGAGACAGTCTCTAACTTACCACCAGGCTAGATTCCAACTTAGAAATTGAAATGTATTTTTCCCAAAAGGAGTAACACTATGGATCCTGATTGGGCCTGTAGCTATTTCTTCCCCAGGGGCCACAGAGTATGGTATCATTTCTGTGGGAGGGAAGGCAATGTTGAGAAAAAAGCCCTGGGTACATGGGAAGAAAGATTGGGACCTAGACTCAGGTTTACCATCAACTCGTTTCATCATCTGCTTCCTTAGTTTGTCTATCAACAAAATGAAAACTGAAAATAATGCTCTCCTTACCTAGGAGGGTTGTTATAAAGCTCAAGGGACACCGTCTATAGGAAAATACTTTGTATACTGTAACATGTCTCTTAAAGATTGAAGCAGCCAGTCAGTTATTTGGTACTCCTAGAGAGCAGTAAATGATTCTGGATAGCTGGGTTTGAAACAGAGTTGAGAGTTATCTTTTAAGTATGAATGTTTTCTAAAATATTAATCACTGCATTGGCATGGAAAGCTTCCTATAATATTGCTTCTGTTAAGAGCACCCTAAACATGAGGCTAGGACTTAAAAACTACTTATTGAGTAAACTACAGAGTAAATGTTATGATCTTATCCTCATGTGGCCATTTCTCATTCTCCTCTCCTGGTTCTTCCTCATCTTCTAGATCTCTTAAATGTGGACGAGCCCAAGGACTTAAGCAACAGACCTATGCACTCCCTGCACTCCCTTCTGCGGTGATCTCACTCAGGCCCATGGCTCTAAATTCCATCCATATATTCATGACTTTCAATTTTACATCTCCAGTTTTAGATTTTCTTTCTAGAACTCCAATCCCAATACCCAACTGCCTATTCAACTTCTTCTCTGTATGCCAAATAAGTATCCTAAATTTAACCTGTCCAGACGGATTCTTGATTTTCACTGGTGCCCCATCTTTACTTAATCTCAATGAAAGGCGGCACTAGTTGGCCATGTGCTCTGACCAAAGTCCTTGGAGTTGGACTTGATTCCTCCTTTTGTCACAGTCTGTATCAATCTATTAGCCAACACTGACTGTTCTACCTCCAAGGTTAATTCATACTCCAACCACTTCTCACCATCCCTACTCCTATCTCCCTGGCTAAGCCATTATCATCTATAAATGATTATAGAAGCCTCCTAACTTTCTCCCCTGTAATTTATTCCCCAAGGAGTGGCTAGTATGGCCATGTCTGTAATTCATGTCACTCCTTTGCTCAAAGCCTTCCAAAGGCTTAGAACCAAAACCAAAGTTCTTTTACTGATCCACTAAGCCATGGTACTCTGACCTACTTCTCCCATTTCCCCCCTCTCCTAGAACACAGCAAGAATATTGCCTCTGAGCCTTCTCTCTTATGGTTTCCTTACCCTGAAACTCTCCCTTTGATATCTGTAAGGCTCACACTTACCACTTCATCTCAGTCTCTGCTCAAACGTCATGTCATCAGAGGAGACCCTCTGACTTCCCTCAATAAAGTAATACCACCACTCTCAGCTTCATCCTTCTCTCTTCCGCTGCTGGGCTTTATTGTACTCAATAGCATTTTAACAGCACCTGCACATTCTATATGTATTTGTCTGTAATATCTGCGTGGTCTGCGTGGTCCATGGATTGCTATCATCCTGCCACTGTCACCAGTCTGCCACAAGAAAAAGGCAAAAATGCTTTGAAACTCGATAGCAACTTGAGAGAGGAAGTTTGTCTGTAGAATCTAATAAAAAACGAGTGGTTGTATTTTGTTTTTGTTTTTTTCAAAATTACTTTTCAAAATGTCAGTCTGTAAGAGATTGGAATCTTTTTTTTTTTTTTTTTTTTTTTAAAGAAACAACTTGCCCTTCACCAAACAAAAATTGTCTAAAAAGCACTGGTTAATTTATACCCTGGACTGTGAGCTCCAGGGGAACAAACTGATTTTTATCAAATAGTTACTAAACACCTACTATGCCCTTGGCCTTGTACTGGTCTCTGGGACTCAAACTCGAGTAGAACACAGACAATGTCCTCTTGGAATTCACAGTCACTGGAGGGCAGAAACGTGTAAAACCACATGGCAGTAGAGTGAGAAAGGCCAACATTGTGCAGACAAGGTATATAACTCACAAGTTTATATATTTTCACACCTGGAAAAAAAACCCAACAGTGCAAGTGTGTCATAAACAGGGAATAAGTGGTCACTAAGAGCTTTCTCAGGGAGTCAGTCCCTGGGCTGCACCGGTATGTGTCTCCCTCCCAATTCATGGGAGCATCTTTGTGTTTCTTCCTTTAGCATCACCGTACATGTACATGCTTGTCCATTTGTTTACTGTTCACCTCAATGGTACATGTTCACAGTGAGGTCCATGGATCAATGCCTATATGTTACCAGTCTCAAAAGAGATAACTCTCTTTCATCCTTCTGCCTTCCACAGACACCACATCCATGCTCTCTGACCAAAGATGAGTCTCCTGTTTCCCATGTTGGTCTGGAAGAGAATGAGAGCTCCTGCTACATGGCAGAAGTTGTCAGCAGGAAATAGGAGGACAAGTCACTGCTGAGATCCAAAAGTTTTACATACCTGACAACGCCAAACTGTAGCCAGGAAACCTGTGTTTACTTCATGTTCACTGGACCACAGTAGAAAAACCACAGCTCCTCCAACAATGCCTCATAAAACAGGGAATCTCATTTCATGGAAAACAAAGTCACCTCACTCTCTCCACTGCAAGCATGGCAGTACTTTGAAGATAGGTAGCAACATTTTATAACTGTTCTCACCCCACAAACACGCAATACACATTTGGTTCAGTGCCATGCAACTGGGGGGCCCTCAACAATCAGGTATTTTAATACTCGTTTAAATCCTATTCCTTTCTTCCAAAATAATTAGAGATAATTAACTATAAAGAAAGATGGGAACAAGGATTTATTGATCAAGCCATGCTGCCCTAGCTCTTTGATGATTTAATCTTCACGGTGGACCAGGGAGGGAGGGAGGTTATGCCCATTTTATGAGGAAACAGGCTCAGAGGAATAGGTCTCTGATTCCAGATCTGTGGACCTAAGTAGCGCACTGGAAGAAATAGGAAGTAAATATGATAATAATAAGGAAAACTGTATTATAATTAGCTACAAATGTTTTTGGTGTCAAATTGTCTCATAGCTGAGGCATCAGAAAGAAGGAGGAGAAGGAGGAGAAAGATGAAGATGAAGCAGATGCAGAAGGAGAACAGGGAGGAGGAGGAGGAGGAGGAGGAGAAGGAGGAGGAGGAGATGATGATGGGAAGGAGAAAGCAAATTTTTTGAACTTTCATATAGAAAAAAGAAATCCAAATCCTCAAAGGTAAAATTTCTCACATGAGATTTTAAGTGAAAAATAATGAGCTGAAGAAAAAGAAAATGTGGTTGTCAACAAATGTATTTATTTACTCAGCACTCCTGAGTGTCCCGAACGTCTGGCCTCAGCTCGATGCTGAAGTTCTCAGGACAACAGTTCCTAGACTCTCAGAGCTGAGAATTGTAAAACAAACACAGATGGGGCTACGTCTTTTGTCGGTAACAATAATGTTATTTTCAAATAACAGTTCTCAAAATCAAAATATTCCATTCTCTATAACATCAAGAGAATAATGACAAATGGACCTCAGTCAAATCTCCTGGTAAGTTCCTAAGCTAACACAGCCTAAGGACATGCCTTCTGGAGGAGCTAATTTGACCCAGAGATGAAATTCAGAGCAGTGGATGGAAAGAGTATTCCTTTACCCTATTTTTCCCAGATACTGCATCTCACAGCCTGGCTTAGTAGAGGTCATAATCCTGACTGAGACCCATAAACAGGATTTTCTGTGTTGCTGCTGGAAAAAATATCCATTTGTTGTAGATGCCAAATTAGTGGCTAAGAGAATTGTTATCATGCTAGGAAGTTGAGAATCCAAACCAATTTCATTCAAAAATTTGGTTTAACTGTCCGGCCAGTGTGGTTCAGTGGTTGAGCATCGACCCATGCACCAAGGGGTCGCCAGTTCGATTCCCGGTCAGGACACATGCCCAGGTTGTGGGCCAGATCCCCAGTGGGGGGCATGCAGGAGGCAGCCAATCGATGTTCTCTCTCATCAATGTTTCTATTTCTCTCTCCCTCTCACTTCCTCTCTCTCTAAAATCAATAAAGGAAAAAAAAATTTAAACATTAAAATAAATAAATAAAATAAAATAAAATAAAAAATTTGTGTTAACTAAGATTCCTCTTTTCTTCTCTGCTGTTTTAGTCCTCTCCAATGCCCCACCCAGACACCCACCCACCCAGACACACAGCAACAGAACAAAAAATAGCCTATAGTACCACACAAGAAATGGACTTGTGATTGGATTGGGACATTATGGCCATTACTTGCTTCATTTTAAGAGGATTCCTTCCTCCCATCCTTCCCAGTTTACTCATAACTATAATCACTTATTCTTTGAATAGTAAACTAGTGCTCACGGTATCTAGGCGGTACACCAGTGTTACAGATGCCCTCAAGAAGCTTACAATCTAATGGAGGAACTGGCAAACACACAATTCAAATACAATAAGCACACTTCTATAATAGAAATGGAACTAAGCGATGGAGCCAACAGAGAATGTAGCAATGATTGTTACACAATGTACTGTATAATAATAGTATAATCACAATAAAAAAACAAAGTGCTTTTATTTATTTGTTGTCTTCCTACCTTTACATATGTTCAGACATAGTTGATTTTCCTAGGATGCATACAATTTTTAAATTATTTTTATTTGTTATACATTTAGAATGTATCTAAATTGTTCTCTATCTTTATCATTGTCAGATAATAATCTTCTAAATCTCTAATTTGCATATCAATTTTTCTATTGTTGGAGACTTAGATTGGAATCTTAAACTAATATGATTGAACATTTCCCAAAAGTTTTATATATTTACCTTTAGAGGGTCTTCGAAATATTTTTTCAACTTGTGTGTGTTCTTTCTATAATAAAGACATTAACCATTATCATGTTTGTGATAAATATTTTCTCATGCTATATTGTCCCCTTTTTTTTCTTAAACAGATATTTTTTCTCAGTTGGTCAAATCAAACTATCTTCTTGTGATTCAATCTTATATCTCAAAATTATGTTAGTGTTGATCCAGAATGCAATATTCATTTCCATTTTCTGATATACTGTCTAACTAGGTTTTTATGGTATTTGGTAATAATTCTATTCTCTAATTCATATGAAATACACTTTCACTTCTTAGGGCTTTTGTGTTTAATTACATGATACTACCTCACTATTTCAAGTACTGCGTATTTTCTCTTATGTTTAATATGTGGTACACTTGTCACTGTGTTCATCATTCTTTGATTTTTAGGCCTTTTTCAGAGGAATTTAATAGTTGATGAAGTAAGAAACTGTGCAGAGGTTTTTATTAATAATTATTTAAATCTATAAATGCACTCGAGAGAAACAAGCATTACAGAATTTAACTTTGCAGGAAGATCTCAGGTCTCCCTTCATTTAAGCTGAGTCTGTGATCCATAGTCAAACAGCCTAAACTTAATCTGGGGTCTGCATTCACTACATCTGGTCCAGGAAAATTTTCTTAACCTTTTTGTGCCTCGATTTTCTCTAATTTCCTTTCTTTCTTATGTAAAAAGTAGCATACAGTTCGTATTATAAAATATTTACTTTTCTTTAGATGATCAATTGCTGCCTCTATTTTGATGTTTCTTCTGTTGTTTAAGAGGTGTTCACTTTTTTGCTCTAGTAGTTACTATCATATAATACCCATTTCATCTTCTTCCTTACCTAGGCTCCTACTACCTGGTTTTTCACCTTAAAACATACACTCTGACTCTCACATCACCTATGAGTCAATCACTGAGCTCCTTTTTATTTTTTAAACTGTCTTATTTTAGTTATGCTACTTCTATTTTGTAAAACCGTATAAAATTTGTATAACATTCTTCTATATCTTTGTTTTGGTTTTAGATCCTGCTCCATTTTCTTAAGTCTGAAATCTACAATTAGATACATTCAATGCTCACTAATGTGCCCCACTTTCCCCAGGCATAGGTCACTTGAATAAAGTTCACCCTCTATCAGATTCCTTGGGAAGAGCGGGTAAGTGCAGTATTTCCTGAACTCTTGCATGTTTGCAACTATTTTTCTTAACCTTGATTTTTAAGTATAATTTGGCTGGATATAAAATCCTTCACTAACATTTTATTTCCTTAAGTTCTTTAAAAATAGTTCCACAATTGCCTTTCTTTGTATTTTGCTGTTGAGAACTGTGATGCCCTGATTTTCTTCAAGTGACTTTGTCTTTCTGTCTGTAGGTCCATAGGCTCGTTCACAATTTATTGTTAAAGGCTTGGACTTAGAGTTGACTGTTCCTAGTGCTGCTGTAACAAATAACCAGAAACTTGGCGGCTTAAAACAACACAACTGTATTATCTTACAGTGCTCAAGGTCAGAAGTCCAAAATGGGTCTCAATGGGCTAAATTCAAGGTGCTGGCAGGACTGGGTTCCTTTTGGAGGCTGTAGGAGAGAATACATTTTCTTGCTTATTCCAAAGTCTAGAGGCCATCCACATTCCTTGGCTTGTGGCCACATTCTTCCATCTGCAAAGCCTATAAGGCCTTGCTGAGTCCTTTTCATACTGCCATCTCTCCTGTTCTTTCTTTTCTTCCTCCTTCCTCCACTTATGAGGACCTTTGTAATTACATTGAGCCCATCTGGATAATCCAGGACAATCTCCTCCAGATCATCTGATTAGCAATCTTAATGTTCTCTTTAAATTAGTGTTAACTTTAATTCCCCTTTGCCATGTAATCTAATATAGACCCAGTTTCCAGGGATTAGGATGTGGACATCTGGGGTGGGGGAAGGCATCATTCTGCCTCCTTGCACAGTATCCTATGACTTCTAGTGTGCTGTAAGGGTAGATCATGGTGGTTTTATTTGCTCTAACTAATATGTATGGTTTGGAGGGTGGAAATGGAGAGAGTTGACTTTAAGCAACTACCAATATCCTACTAGAAACTGGAATTCATCCACTTAGCTTTTCAAAGGCCAGAATATTGTTTCATATCTCCATCCCTTTATTTGTAACGTACTTATTAATCAAAATGTCCTTTATTCTCTATAAAACCTTAGCTCAAGTAGCACCCCTCCCATACTTACCAGACAGAATCGATTCTTCTTTCTTCGAGGCTTCTTGAAGACTTTGCATTTAATCTATCATTTCATTTGCTCTGCTATTACAGCTATTCCTTTATGTGTCCCACTACACCAGGGGATGCTTGAAAGTAAAAGATTATTTCTTATTCACTGTTGTTTACCTACTGCCTAGCATAGCGTATAGCATGTGCTCTGCTCTATTACTGTAATTATCTATATTAATGATATCAACTTTATAGTTACTATTTACACTGAGCACTTGAGGCATTATTATTAATGCTCACTAAAATTCAGTGGCATAGGTCTTATTATTCTTATTTTACAGAGGAAAAGATGAGACTGAAATTGTGTTCAAAGTCACAGAGACAGTAAATAACGCTGAACATTTTTATCTTAATTCAAGTCTATTTGACTACATACAAGTATTCGTCTGTTTTCACTTAATCCAAATAAGTTCTTGGAGGGACAAAAGAAGAGTGGAGCATTCTTGGAACAATCAGCAAAAGAAGATTCCAGAACTCTGTGTTTCCTTCATATTCCAATAAAATCACATGGTCTCCCTAAAGGCCAAGAACCTCTGCTGAGTGGACAAATATAAAACCTCTCAACGAGAGCATCATCTAAGTAATCTTGGCACTTAACATTTTACTTAGAATAAAAAGAAGCAAGGCCTTGATCATTTTCCCAAGAAGAAAGACTAGATGAACTTTGGAAGCTGTGGAGTCTCTGGACATATGCCTAAGGCTCATGGAGGCTTTCAAGAGAAGTGGTCCTCCTAATATAGACAGCCAGAATGCTCTATCAGTCACCCAAGTCCTCAGAACAGGCCTGGGGAAGGGATACCATTCCTTGTTCTAAAGAGCTGACAATAATTCTGGCCTTGGCTCAAAAAGACCAAAATTGAAATATAGAGTTGCTGAGTGAAAACAGATTTCTAGGTACAGACCACCAGGAATCCACAGATTCCATTGTTAAGATGGGAAGATAGACCTAAGAGACAGAGAAACCAAAGACATGAGTGCCAGGCTCATGCTGGCTAATTGGTTGTTGGATGGACTTGGATGCTAATTTTGCAGGGATGTATTTCCTATTGCAGGTGACACCTAACTGGGAGAAACCAGAGCAAAGCAAAATCATGAACCTAAAATAAAAGCCCCTTCATTTCTGCTTCCAAAAACTTCTTTGAGAATTGGCTGTACTTCTCAAGGGAATTGTTAACTTTACAGCCCTAGAAAACAATCATAAGGCAGATCTGATGCAAATAAAGTTCCTCTATGCTGACCATTAGTCCCTAAGACCTAGTATTGACTCCTTAGTATGGGGGGATGAAGACCTAAGTAAAGTAATGTAAGTCAGGAAGAAATTAGAATTTAGAAGTCAGTACCACCAAATATTAACAGAATTGCGGGGTGCCAAATAATGTTACTTGAGAGGAAGACTCTCATACTACTGATATCAGATAAGATCAGATGAGTCAGAATGACCTGAGACAGATGGGCTCTGAATGCAACTTCAGCCTCTATTATTACCTCATTTAGTGACTTTGAGGAAGGAACCAAAACCAAGCCAAAATGGCAGGGTTAATGAATAAGGGCCTGTGAGCTGTGAAGGGACACACAGCTCTGACCTCGATGACAGACAAGTCCATGACTTGAAAGGGCCATTCCCATTGGAACACAACAATGATGAAATATCTCCTATTTAACTAATAACGATGAAATCAAATGGAAAGACAACTGATGAAAAGAACAGTAAACCTCCAGTTGGACCCTCAGTGACTTCCAGTTATTCTAAGAACGATTAACTGACTGACCTCACTGTCTCTATTTACGTATCTTCTGTTCTCTAATGAAAATACTCCAATCAAACTCTCATCCCCACCACTCCACCCAAACTGTCCCATAAGGGCCACCAGTGTCTTCTGACTTGATGAAGACAGTGGATAACTGTTAGCTTCAAGCATGTTTGACTTCTCAGTAACATTGAGCAGAGTTCATTTTCTTCTCCCTCTTGAAATACTTGTCTCTCTTGTCTTCTGGAAGAGCGCATTTCCTGTTTTGTTTGATTTCTGTAGTTTGCTTGTTCATTGGTTTACTAGATTTGCTGACTGTTCCTTCTCAGGTTCTTTGCTGACTCCTCATTCTTCCCTCTAAATGTTGTAATGCCCAAGGGCTCAGTCCTTATCTCTCACTGCTTCTCTTTTTATATGCATATCCAAGTTTTCATAATTAAGTATTGTCTATCCTGTCATAATACCTAATTGTGATTCTACAGGCCCAAACTCTACCCTAGTTCCACCTTGTTGACTAATAGCTTCTCAAAATCCCCACCTGGGTGTCTCACAGGCTTCTCAGAATTAATGTGTCTGAAAGAAACATTTTGATCTCCATTAACTCCTGCACTTATACCTTGCCACCTGCTCCTTACCTGTTCCTCTTCAACCTTTCCCTACTTAGTAAATAAGAACACCATGCACCTGGCTGGTGTGGTTCAGTGGTTGAGCATTGACCCATGCACCAAAAGTTCGCTGGTTCAATTCCAGTCAGGGAATATACCTGGGTTGCAGGCTCTATCCCTAGGAGGGGGTGTGCAGGAGGCAGCTGATTGATGTTGATGTTTCTCTCTCATCGATGTTTCTCTTTCTCTCCCTCTCCCTTCCTCTTTCTCTAAAATCAATAAAAACATATTTTTAAAAAAGAAGAATGCCATGCAGACCAAAACCTAGAAGTCCTCCAGTCCATATGCCAAATTGCATTTACTCATCGTTAAAAAATATCTAAACACTGGCCATTTCTCACCATCTTCACCCCCATACCTACCACCCTAGTTCAAGTCTCCATCTCTCACATGAACTAAAAAGATGCAACAGCCTCCTCCCTGGTCTTCACCAAACCTCCAGCAGGGAAGGATTGATACACTGCCCAATCCTTCCTGCATGACAGCCAGAATGATCATTTTCAGACATAAGTCAGATCATGACATCCCATGTTGAAAGCACTCCAAAGACTTCCTGTCTCAGACTAACCTCTACATTGTTGGTCTTCTTAACCATAACATCAGCATAACTAACATTCTCAAATGCCACTTTTTAAATGATGTTTGTGCTGACCAACATATTTAAAACTGTAGCTCATGATCACTCTATTGCTGATCCCACTTACTTTATCTATTTTTTCCCACAGGATTTATCACTACCTAAGATGTTATATAATTTACTCATTACCTTTGTCATTTATGGTCTCTAATGCGAAGTTCTGTAATACTTCACAGGTATGTCCTGAGAGCCTAGATAAGTGCCTGGCACATGATCAGCACTCAGCAGACCTACTCACAGAATGGTAAATTTAGCATAAGTCTGTGCTCTGTACCGTTTTGTACATTATCCTTAGCTCTACTCCCTGACACCATAATCAGTCTTGTCCTTCCCTGTAGGCCAGTTGTTTGGAGGATTGGAGGAGTCAACAGAAGTTTTCCAGAGAAAGGCACCTCTGGGCAGACGTTTTATAAGATAATAAGTCATGTGTAGAAGGGAGGAGCCTTGAAGGGGGCAAAAGGACCAACACATGCTTCTGACCAGAAACAAGAAGAAGCATGGCAAATTCCAAGGGGTAAGAGATATTTAATGTTGCAAAAGTACTGGTTCTGGAAGATATTTGGGGGAAAGGGGGAGTGCAAGGAATGAACCTAGAGAGGGAAAAGTATGAACATGTTTGTAGCTACTCGTAGGGAGTTTGAATTTTACTCTAAGAACACCAAGGAGTCTGTCTGTTTCAGGCAGGAAGTGACTTGGTAGACATCTTCAGAAGACCATCTTGACTGTGGTGCAGAGAATGGATTAAATGGGGATAGGAGGTAAGAAAACATTAGGGGAAAGCTTTTAGGATGCTGTTTTAGTAATCAGGGTTCAGGATGATGGTGGCCTGTATAAGGAAAATAGCAATGAGATAGATTGAGGTTGGCAAAATTAAGGGATACTTAATTAAGGGAGCTAGAATTGACAGAACTTAATGTATAATATCGTTTTATTCTCTGTAAGTCCTGTACAGAAATTCTCTCAGGGCCTTAGTATATATTGCATTGGGTCTAAAGCCTGGCATTCACTTTGCAAGGCCAGTGCTCTGTACCATCTCCTCACCTCTCTTGGGCTTCAGTTCCCCTGACTACTGTTTCTCATTCTATTGGCAACAGGCCAGGTGCACTCTCCATGTGGTGGTAGGGGGTGGATAAAACAACCTCAGGCGGGAAGTGAGAACTCTGTACTCTGCTCTCTTAGGGTAGCATGCTCATATTAGTGTAGTCACATAAATGACAAAGAGCCAGAACTACACTATGTAGGAGGGTGCCCAATGTCAAAAAAATTGATAGAATATGAAAGTATTTCATTTGTATTTCAAACAATGCTTTGGCATACAGACAAAAGATTACCAGATGTTATGTAAATTTAACAGTAGGTAGGCTTCCTTCATCTCAGGTTTGGGAGGCAATACAGGAACATGGTTAAGATAAACCTGGCTTTGAATCTCAAGTATATGCTCTTACAAGCAATGTGACCTTGGACAAGTCATGTAACTTCTTTTGCTCTCAGTTTGTCTTGTGAAAAGCAAGGTGAATATGCCCACTTACCACTGGATAGGTGGTTGGAGTCCACTGCTCTTCATGGCCTATATTTCACAACACTTTTTTGTTCATTATTTACATATAAGCTGATCTCTCTGAGGAAATATCTATTGATTCTGTCTGACAGTACCCTGTGACCCCATCCCTGTAAAATCTCAAGGCAAAGGAACCACTGCTCCCTAACCCAGAAGCCATGATGGCATGATTACAACTGTGTTCATGTTACAGTTGACAAAGGACTCAATCTTCCTGGAATCTCACCACCACACTGAGTGATAAACAGAGTAGAGGTTACCATGTCTACTTAGAAAGCAGGCCAAGAGAGGTTAGGTGACTTGCCCAAGGTCACACAGCCAGAAAAAGACAGAACTAGGGCTAGAATGAAGGTCTTATAACTCCTGATAAAATCTCTTTACTCCTAAGTTGGAGCCCCTCCACTCAGAATCAGCCAACTTCTTGTCCTGGGACTTCTGGGTCTGATGGCCTCATAGGAAGTGTAGTGGCCAGTAGCCTGCATGCTGACAGTGCTTGACCTCTGGTTACATTCACAAACCATAGCAAAAGGAAGAGAACAGGATGAGAGTAAGAAATTTCATAACTTGGAAGACCTTAGCATGCCAAGTGCTCATTCTAGATTAGAAAACCATCCCTCCCACCCCCACCCCAAGGTCACTCTGAATTCATAGTAGAGCCAAGACCAAATTGCAAGAGAAAATTAATTTAGGAGTTGGCTTGAAAAAAATCCATGGAATCATCATTGCTAGGTTTCATTACTGTCATTGATTCAATGACATTTATTGAGCACCTGCCATGTGCTAGAGCATATACTAAATTCTAGGATTCAGAGAAGAATAAGATATAATTCTTATTTTGAAGACAATAATAGTCACACACACTCATTCATATGTATAAGAAATATTAACTGAGTAATTGACATGAGCAAAGCACTATCATTTACACATAAGCAGTTTACATCTTAACCCTATGAGGGTAGGCACTATTATTCCCATTTTAAAGATGAAGAAACTGAGGCTCAAAGAGCTTAAGGAACTTTCCCAAAATCTAAATAATATGGTTAGGATTTGAAACCAGGCCATTGGATTCTAATATCCATGCTTTAGTCTACTCTAGTGGAAGGAAACAAACTCCTAAACAAAGAAGTTCCCCAAAACATTTCAAAGGGGTGATAGATCAGTTCTGTCTGGGAAGTAGGGACCCTAGAATAGAAGATGGAGCCTACAGCACCTGAGTAGAGTGTTCTCCCAAATTATGGATATAACAGAAAGTATGAAAAAAATTCATGAATGGAGCTGCTGGAATTCTATGTCCACTGTCCAGGCAATATCATCTCTCTTCTCTGAAATTTTCAAAGCACCACTTCTTAATGAATCTACAATAGCCCCAGCCAGGGTGACTGTAGGCAGGACACTAATACAAGATAACCATGAGTGGGAATTAGTGAGGGAAAGGAGGGTATTGAGATGGCTTGGAGACACTTTAGTCTCATTGCTATTGAGTCTGTTCTTTATCTTTCAAAGCTGAAACAAGTAATCCAATTCATACAGCCTTTTACCCCCTCCAATAAATTGCATTAAAAAAAATCAACTGGTGCAAGATTTATTGATCTGAATTGACAGTGAACTTCACAAATTCATACAAAAGAGTTTTCTCATTATAGAGTCATTTAAAGGACTTGTTAGTTCAAAGCATCCATTGTAAAGTTCACTTGCAGTATATGAAACACACACACACACACACACACAGAATAAAATGTACAAAATTAAGCCCAGGTTGGGTTATTTTCCCCTCTATCATTTGTTTTTTTCAGCATATTCTTTCAACCATGTCTCTTTAATTTGGTAGACAAAATCAAGGGATGCCACCTTGACAAATCTCTTTCCAACAGGCAGCAACAGAAATCTTTCCAGGGGTTTTAGCCAGCCAAAACTTGAATCCAAGTGCTAGACGCTAGACAGGTCAAAAGCTGATTCCATGTGGAAATGAAGTGGTCTGTCATTAAGGGAAGAATGCTTGTTGGGTTTCTTGACCTTCATATGGAATGTCAACTCTACCATCTGTTCCTGTGGCTTCCAAAATATCAAGCCCTGCCCTTAGCCAAATATACTAAGACTTATCAGACAGTATTAGTCTCATAATGTCTTCAGTCTGGCCCCTGACAGGAGCTCGTAAGTATTTAGGAAAGATGCTCATAGTATGAAGCCATTCTTTTAGGCATTTTTACCATAGGGTCAAGAAACTCCCAGACACTCCACAATCACAGATTAATCTTGAGTTGCCCTTTAATGACATGACCACTGTTTTCACAGAGGGATCATATTGGGAATATTCATTCTTGCTGTATTTGTCAGAGAAAGACTGAAGGGCATGGGCTCCACAGTCGCGTTGCCTAGGTGTTGTTACTGGCTCTACCACTTACTGGTTGCGTGTTCCTGATAAGCTATTTAACCTCTTACAATTCAGTTTCTCCATCTGTAAGGTGGGGATAATAAGAGCACCCACCACATAGAATGAGAATTAAATGAGATGAATAGATGCATATTTACAGTAGCTCCCAGCTCAATAAATGCAAGTTATTAGATTTAATTGTGCTTATGAAAACTATTGTACAGGACATTGTATATTAAATCATTTAATGTTCCTGATAGTGGGCCCTTCATGAAAATGTTCCTTTAGAATGTAATCTAAAGAAAATAGAGTATCCACAGAGAATGACAGCTTTCTCATATTGACAATCTCTGTAATTTAACCTGGCTCTCAGTTTGCAGAAAGGAATCTCAAATCCAAATGTGATAATAGCTTATATTTGATTGACCCTGGTTAATATGTTTGTTTCACTTCCTTAATACCAGGATTTAGATAGCCTGCTTCAAATTCATTTTGGAAAGAGTCTCCTCAACTGTCAGTTTCTCAGGAGCATGGTGCCTGAGATTTCCATTTGTACCTCCCATATCTAAGCAGAGGGCACAAAGTAGCTGCTCATAAATATCCATTGACTTGTACACTTGAGAGAACCTAGAGAAAACAAAAGATACCCAAAAAGATAAAGCCTAGAATGTGACTAGCATTAATATTGTCTGAGGCGCAGTGGAAGGTACTCATGCCTTTCTCCCAACCTTCCTGTTGACTGCAATTAAAAACACTACTCAATGCATGGTCATCTGTTTAACCTAGTGTAAGAGTTACTTGAAAGATTTCATCTGAGTCATCTTCTTTTTCTATATCTAGCCAGGTGGTCAGCACATTTGTGGTATGGGTAATGAATACACATACACATGAATAAAAGACTATGAGTAATAGATGGTCAGGTAAGTCCCCAGAATAAAGCTTCACATCAAGTGCATCACAGTTAGAATGACTCAGTGGATGCAATTAGCATGAGCTCAGGCCATCCTCAGTCCATCTAAGAGAAGGGGTAGAAAAAAAGAAGATAGGGAAACAGGAACAAGAAGGCTTCTCCAAATACATTTATGTAGTCAACAAATATTTCTTAAGCATCTGCAATCTGCCAAGCACTGTTCAAAACACAGTGTGACAAGAGTGAATGAAAGTCAAAGGATCTGCTCTTACAGAGCTTACATCCCAGTGGAGGAGACAAAATAAATAAGAAAATACAGAATAAATAAGATAAGCTTAGATAATCAGTACTGGATAATGTGATAAAGAGAGATTAGATCTATAAAGGTGGGTCACTTCAGATAGGGTGTCTAAAAAGGTCTCCCTTAGCCCAGCTGGTGCAGCTCAGTGGATTGAGCATCCCCCCATGGACTGAGGGGTCCCAGTTCGATTCCCAGTCAGGGAACGTTTCTGGGTTGTAGGCTTGATCCCTGGTAGGGTGTGTGCAGGAGGCAGCCGATCGATGTATCTCTCACATTTATCAATTCTATCTCTCTTTCTCTAAAAAAATCAATTAAAAAATTTAAAAAGGTCTCCCTCAGAACTTTATTTGAGCACTTCTTTATTATAATCCTTACATCACTGGGTTATGATGATCTGTCCGCTCATTCATCTGCCAAGTGCCCCAACTGAAGTATGACATAATTTGGGGATGCAGAAGAAGTAAAAAATGTTTTTTTTTTCTTCTTCCCTGGAAGAGGATTGAAATCAGGGAAAAAAAAAAAAAACTTTAGAAAGAGGGTAAGAAAAGGTACAGAAACAGAAAATTATATGGTACACTTGGGAAACAAGGGGTCGTCCGGGGGTGGCACAGCAGGGAAGTCACTGGAAGGTTAACTGGTAGAGGCTGGCTGTGCATACTGTGAAAAGCCATCACTGTCACATCAAGATGCTTGGACTTTCTCCCTGAGGCAATGTGGGAGCCATCAGGATTTTACAACAAAGAGCCACACAAGGTCTGGAAGGTGGAAAAATCACCTGGCAGCTGAGATAAGCTAGATGGAAGGGAAAGCGATAACAAGAAGGGAAATCAAGTCAAAAGCAGCTACAATGAAATAGTTGAGAAAAAAGGAGAGGCTGGCGGGGCTGTGGCAGCCAGCGTGATAGAGAGATGTGGATTCAAGAGATACTGATGACGTAGAATCAACAGAACTTGGGGATCAACTGCATCTGAACCAACTGCATCTGAGCCCAGAAGGAACTGGGAGGGGCAGCTCAGCAGTTCCCAGCTCAGACTTCATTTTCTCACCGTTTAACCAATGAGATATTAAGATACATAAAATGGCTTAAGAAAACAGATAACTTGAACAGATGGCAATTCTGACAACAAATGTGGAATCACTTTCCTTTCCGCCTATGTGAGAATCTGAACCAAGAGGCACCCAAAACCCTTTCGGGGTCAGCAACCAGCACGCACTTTTACTCTCAACTGGCCAGTTTGACATGGAGTCTTTTTATCGAAGGATGTCAGCCATCAAACTGTGCAAGCTAACTCTCTTCTCCACAAGGAGAGTTTGTCTGCACAGCAGTGGCTTGCAACTTAATATTTTGCATAAAAATTCATGAGGTGCAGTATCCATTTCAGCTATGTTATAAAGTAGTAAAGGGAAGAGAGGGAGGAAAAGAAAAAGTTCAGCCCTGCACTCAGATAGGGTTCATTTTGAGTGATGATTGCGAGCCATCCTTGGAAATTACAGATGCTACTTGGTTCACTATTATTTTGCAGCATCTCCAGTAATCTTCTGTGATCATTTATAACAGCATGTCTGATGACTTTCAAAACGTAACTGGAAAGGGTACTTCTGTGAAGCATGTCTACTCAAAGGAAAAATCAATCTTGGCTGCTGAGGGAGTGAACTTTGTACCACCACGATTAGACAGTTAGAGATCTCAACATATAAAAATAGGAATGGCAGGGGTCCAGTCCTCCAACGTATATGTGTGCATAATGTGTGTTCCAGTTGCTTGAATGGTTTAAGATTTCTCCTTTCATCCAAACAAAACACAACATGTGTCGGAGAATCCAAATTGGCACTCTCCAATAGGAATGATCATAAACTTCATAATAAGAACTACATGTTTGCATACCTTTAAGGTTTGCTAAGTACTTGTCACACACCTAAGCTGCTAATCATCGAAAACACCTCACACTTTCCAACCTTCGTTTCTTCTCTGACAACCATCCCTACTGCCAGGAATGTTCTCTCGTGACATCTGTGTTCTTACCTCTCAAGGGCAAGCTCAAAATCTTCCTCCCGTAGCATAGGCTCTGGTTATTTTAACCCTTACAAGTGAATAATATTGTATAACGTGTAGATCTCTGAAAGGCAGTATAGCATGGTGAAGGGTTAGCAACATTCAGATTCAGAAGACTTGGGTTTAAGAACTAATTTCATAGGTTATTCGCTGTATGACCTGGGCCCACCATTTAGACTCAAGACGGGTCAAATTGTTATCCACCTAATATGATTTCATTGTAGATCAAAAGAGATGCCATATGTAAATCTGTTTTGTAATTCTGATTGACTATGTAAATGTTATGTATTAGTAGTCTACTGTATTTACCTCAGAGGGTTATTATGAGGTTTTAGTAATTTATGTAAAACATTTAGCCCAGTGCCTGGCACATAAATGCTCAATTAATGAGAGGGGTTATTTTTATTAAAGTGCACTTGTTGATTCAACAGTGTGAATTAAGCAAATACTAAGTGCATAACACTGTAATGAATATATCACCTCAGTCATCTTCTAAATAATTTAGTACAGAAATACAAAAATGTTGTTGTCATGAACAAACAGTATAACATAGAGATTTAGGAAAACAGGTCACCTAGATTTTAAGCCTAATTCTAATTCTTTAGCTGTGTGACCTTGGGCAAGTTACTTAACCTGTCTGTGCCTCAGTTTTCTTACCTATAAATTGAGAACAATAGGAGAACCTTAAATACAGGGTGGCCATAAAGATAAGCAAATTAATCCATGGGAAGAGCCCAGTGTTTGTCGCTTTGAGAAATGTTAATTAGGTATTATTGCACTCTTTAGTGTAACTACCTCAGAAATAGTTTTTCTTGTGAATCAAGAAAAATGTAGCCCTGGCCGGTTTGGCTCAGCGGTTGGAGCGATGGCCTGTGGACCAGTGAATCACAGGTTCGATTCTGATCAAGGGCACACACCTCGGTTGCGGTTCATCCCTGGCCCTGATCAGGGTCCTGCAGGAGGCAACCAGTCGATGTGTCTCTCTCACATGGATGTTTTTCTCTCTCTCCCTCCCTCCCACTCTATCTGAAGAAAAATGGAAAAATCTCCTCCGGTGAGGATTAAAAAAAAAAGAAAAGAAAAATATGGTAAAGAATACATTCAATTATTCGTTCTTTGAGCCCATCTCACTGCTCCTAATTCAGCTCTGTGCATCCACTGCTGTCCTCTCCCAGCGCTCCCTCCACACTCTAACCACTCAGCTTCCTAAGGCATCAAGCCGATCATGTTAGGGTCTGCAATGGATCCTTCACATGCTTTATGGCTTTCCACGACCTGGCTTCACCTTCTCCTGTATCTGCTCTTGTGCAACTCATGTCAGCTGACTCTCCAGCCTGTCCTAGTTGCAGAGCCTTGGATATGACGGGCAAGTTTAATACTGCCCCTCCAACAATGTCCAGGAGCCACACAGCCTCATGTGTAATATGGGTAATGGAGAATTTCTCAATTTTGTGTCAAGATGCTACGCAAATTCAGCTTCAATGCAAGTCCCCATAGTACTGTCTTCCAATCAGATCACTTCCCCCAAACCTCTCCTACGTAGGAATTCTGAAGTCATCATGCTTAATTGCCTGCCCGCTCAAAGCAAGCCATTTCCTTTCAGACCTCCCTATCATTTGTCCAACTGATTTTCTTTCCCTGGGATTCCACCCCTACCATTAACAACAATGGCTATTTATCATTTCTACATTCACCTCAATTATCATCTCCTCTAAGAAGGTTCTTAGGACTCTCCAGGCAGATTCAGTCATTCTCACAATACTTCTCAGTTGGTGGAATGTCCGCACGGTATGTGCTCCCCAAACCAGGATCTGCCTCAGTACTTTTGGCACCTACTTCAGACCAAGCACCTAGTAAGGACTCAATAAATATCAGTCTCAGTTAATACTTGGAGGATCACATTGTCTTCATATAGAACTTTGAATAGTAGAATCATAAAAAATAAAAAAGCACCAACAATGTCAGCAATGGTAGATTGCAGGTCAATGCTAAATTTTATTTTTATTTTTGTGGTTTAGCAAATACATAATAATAAATCAGTAACACTGTTCTCACCATTAAAAGAACAACAGCAATATTGAGAGTTGTAAAATACTCATCTCCATGGTGGGTGCAAGATATACAGAGATGTTAAATCGAAGTAGCCAGATTTTTTGAGTCCAAAAAAAAAAAAAAATCTAAAGGAACTAAAGAAGAAAAAGAAGAGCAATAAGGATAAAAATATCTACCATTTACTGATTACCTATGATGTTTCAAGATTGTATCTGGTATAGTATATGGACAATCTCACTTTAATCTTGCAAAATTATGTATATTAGATATTTTAGCTCCATGTTATATCATAACTTGGAAAGTGGCAATCAGAATTTGAACCCACATCTGACTGTTTGCAGAACCTGTTATACTATTAATTCGAGGAACAATTTCTACCTCGATGACATATAGTTTCAAGTCTTAAGGAACTCTCAGTCTAGACAAGTATGAGAAGTAACAAAACATAAGAAGGAGCATTTGAGGACTTTACGAATTGTCTCTTAGCCTCCACCTCCTTTCTTTTCAGAAATATGGTTTTGATTTCTAAGACTAGTTTCACTGATAGTTGCTCCAGATCCAAGTCACACATGCCCTCTCTTCACCAAATCATGCTATACGTTACTTCTCAATCAATCACCTGAGCACAACATTTCAATTGTTGATAAGATTGGGGAGATAGACTGGGACAGAGTGGTGAAGGGCCTTGAGAATTTAGCTTAAAAATTATCTTCTAATTCTGGAGGGTACTATTACATTGAAAGTTTCTGAGCACACAAAAAACTGATATTTGCTTAGCAAGGTTGTAGACTATACATCTACCAGCAGTGTAAAAATAGATAAGAAAGGCAGGAAGACCAGCTCAGAGAAAATACTGTGTTGTGTAAAAAAAAAAAACAACTAGAGAACTGGTAGTAGAAATAGAATAAATGGAGAAATGTAAAGGATGCTGTGAACGTCTAGATGATGGAAGAGAAAAGCAAAATTGGCGCAAAGGTTCACTCCAAGGCTGTGATTTTAAAAAAAGGTGAATTGCATTTAGACGATTTTTCCTAAGGTGATGGGAAGATAGCTAATTGCTGTGTCTGAAAATAGTTGGAGTTCTGGCATAGGAAGCAGGAATATAGACAGGTCGGTGGGTACCAGTTGAGAGTACAGGTGACTGAGATTTCTAGGTAAGTCAGGGTAGAGAAAGAATTCAAGGATGAAGCTTAAGGATTAAGCTTCATAACTCTACTCAGAAGATTCAGTCATCCAGTCAACGTCTGTCGAATACCAACTATGTGCCAGGCACTGCTCAGTCCCAGAGATACGGCAGTAAAAACGTCCAGTTCTCCCGCACGTAGCAATCAAGTAAAGTCTGAGGAGCAACCAGAGATGTGGAGAGAAAACCAGGATGCTGTAATATCCAGGAGTTCAATAAGAAGTTTCAAACAGGAATTGGTAGACAACCACATCTACTTATAGACTATCCTTCTTACCAGGACCTCAGAAAAATAAAACTATGCATTTACAAGGTGTAACATTGCCCAAATGGTCTTCTCTAAAGCTAATATTTGCATTATTAGAACCATCCATCGGAAAGGCTGAAACTGATTAAAAACAAAACAATCAGGTTTCTGGAACCTCCTTAGGATGGATAATTATAGGTTCAACAAGGCATTGTCTTTGGCCACTCAAATATAGTCCCCAAAGTGAGATAGGACATTGGTCAGAAGGGTGGCAAAGAGAGAAGCCAAAGAAATCTAAAATGTGACTTGTCTCAAGCAGTTTTTAAAGAGGAATGTGTGTGTTTTAAGACGAATGTAATCCATATGGTCCAGGTTCTTTTACATTCTACAAAATGTCGGCACATACGAGCTCTCTAATGTCCAGAGATCTTTCCAATTCTTAAGACTTGTTAAGGGCCATATTATATCCAAATTGGAAGCTGTGTTTTACCCAGAATAAATAAGCACGCACACCAGAAACCCAGAGTTCGGGTCAAAAAGAAAAGACACAACCTCAGTAAAAACATATAGAATATAAAATGATTTCCTTCCTCGACTCACGTGGTCTGCATGTAAGGGGACATGCATCTGTTAAGCACAAAACCAGACTACAGAGCAAGTACACAGTGTTTAAGAGCAGCTGCTACAGGCAGAGACAGGGGTGGGGACAGTAGCCAGAGAAAACACAGCTGATAGTGGGGCCCTGGAAGTAATCATAGAGTAAATGATTTTTAAGAAATATGAGGGAAAAAAATTATTTTAGCCAACACTCAGCCCAACAATTGTTTCATCCACCGAAAGCCAGAGAGAGCTATAAAGACCGTCCCATCACAATTGTGCAGAGAAGGAGGCATTTTGTAATAAGGATTTTACAAAGCAAGTTTTCCTGAAAGAATATTCTGCCTCTAGCATTTTCATAGATTTGTGCAACAGAAAATAAAAACAGAAATCACTGGAGAAATAGAAATACAAGAAGAAACCTTTACTATATAGATTGAACTTAAGCAATTTCATTCATGAGGATTAAAAACTCTGAAATCGGTGTTGAGGATGTGCCAAGCAGCTCCTGTTTCTCCACTGAAACTGAAAACAGAAACAAATTGATGCAATTGCAAGATCGGCTCAGCCATCTACAGCGTGCGGGTGGCAACAGGCGCTGGTGGTATATTATTTTGCATCACAATTTATATCGTTTCCTTTGGAACAATTCTCTTTTTCTATAGGACTAGATGTACTAAGCTCTTTCACTGGTCATTTATGAGATGTTATGTTTTATGAAAAAGAAATGTTTATTATTTTTAACATCCTACTACCATCTATGGAGGACGGGCTCTGACAAATGGAATACCCATTCGTTGCCAAAACGTGTACCCAAGCATTAGAGAGCTGGAACACAGCCAAACCGCTTAATATAAGAGACAGATGAGAATGTGAGGGTGGGAGAAGATCTGGGAAGGGAAGAAATAAACCAGTGGCATGGGGTGTGGGGGTGGGGCTGGAAGAAACCTCTGATAATTAATATGGAGAGACTTGAGAGAATGGACGTATCTTCGAGACTTTGCCTGAGTCTCTGCTGCGTACAATTCAGTATGGCCCCATGGTTCTATTTCAAGTCGAATCTGACAAAGGAGTAGACTGTTGTGTCAAAACGGGCAGGGAACTAAAAAAAGAGCCTGGCTATGCAGATTCTAGGAACCAGGGCCATCTGGCTTGCATTTGGAAAGCATACCTTCTCTCCCTACCACTTCGTCCTGACCCAGTCCACTGCTCTGATAGGTGGAAAGATGCAGGGGATACCAAAAGTAGACATTATGACCAGAGGGATCTGTCTCTATGGAGAATGCTGGAACTCATATCGGTGACATTGAAATCCATGCTCATGGCCTAACCTAGACTGTACCTGTGATATTTAGTGCTTAACAGTTCCCGGCACACAGCAACGACCCAGTGATGCTGAGAGGATGAATGAGTCAAGGCAGTGAGCAGTCTGATGTGAAGTGATGAGGAGCAATGGGATCCACAAAGAATCAGATCTGTAGATGCGACAGAACAAGATAAGGACAGCAGAAAGAACACCCACTGCCTTGCTACTCAGTGTGGTTGACCCACGGCACGGGCACCACCTGGAAACTTGTTAGAAACGGAGAACCTCAGGCTCTACCCCAGACCTTTGAATCCGAGTTTATATTTTAATGAGGTTCACAAGTGATTGGTGGAGCCATTAAAGTTGGAGAAACGCTGATCTAGACCACAACCGAGACCAGCAATACTAAAGCCACACCTGACTAAGAAGGTCGTCACCATCAGAGTGAGGAGGGATTGATAGTTACCACTGCCCTGTGGTGATGCCTATCGGTTACTTACCTGTCACTCTGAGGGGTGAATTCTGTCTGCCACACAACTCTTCTTTTGTCTTCATAAATGCCCAAAGAAATAACTTATTTGGATACTGTTATAAGATGGATAGATAGATAGGTAGATAGATAGATAAACGGATGCATGCATGCATATGCACATACATGCATACGGACATAAGTCATTTCCCATTCTGGGAAAAAAATAAGTATTTCTAGATAAATTGCTCACATTTTCTCTTTTAAGAGTGATAACTATAACAGTAACAACGAGAAGAACTAACAGGCACTGAGTGCTTAGGGGCACAGTTCTTCTGGTTTACACATGTGATCCTCTTAAGAGACATGACATAAATTCTCTTCTTATTCTCATTCACTCCTTCAGCGCGGTGACATGGTTATTTATGTGCCTACATTATAGTTACAGACATACAAGGAAACAACAAACAGATCATAATAGTTCTTGCATTCAAACCCAGGCCTCCCTGACTCAAGACCTGCACTCTTCCCACTCTGTCGTGTGGCCCCACAGTGCCCACGGTGGACATGCAGGTATGCATCTCTCCTTGGGTACCGAGGTGGGCCTCTTGCCGATGGGTAGGCTGTGCCCAAAGCAGCCACCCCGAGTACTTTGCAACCAGGCCCACTGGAGTTGGGAGTTGTTTTCCATGTCAGCATACAAGGTGATGGAAACAGAAGCCACATTAAAGAGATATTGTCTCAAGCGGATAAGAGAGAAAGAGCTCTATGTACACCTCCTGGGTGCGGGCCATGGTTCACTACCAGCACATGCCATCTCACCCCTGTTTCTGGGAGCATTAACACATCTGAGTAACCAGTTCCTTATCCTGCCCCCCTGGAGAGTGTACTCAGTCCTCTCTCTGTCTAAGTCTGAGGACTACAATTTCTAAAGATGAGTCTTCTTTCAGCGTCTTCCCGTGTCCCAGGCCAGTTGCTCCAATCCTGGCAAGCAGCAGAGCAGTAAGCTCATGCACCTGGAGGGTCAGAGGGGAAAGCCTTGCAAGAGGCCACCTCAGATGGCAGAGCTGAGCAGAGTCCTGGGGGCGCGTGCCATGTTCCTTAACTGCTCTATTTTCCAGTTTCCCTAAGAATTAAGATCAAGTTTACCCTCGTTCGATCAGTGCTACATACATCAATCAAGGAGGAAATTCTTTTTGTCCAAACCTAGTTGCTTTATATTCTTCGTGTCAGAGGCACTGATTGCTCAAGGTACCTGTCTCCCTCTGAAAGGAAATCCTGCAAACTACGGCTGGAGCTCCAGCTCAGACAGCTCTGCAAGCTGCCACTGAGTCCCCTCTTGTACAATCACTAGGGTCAGCAAACGTTTTAGCAGAGAAAAATTTAAAAAAGCAGTGGGTGTGCATTTGTTTCCCAGGGCTGCCATAACAAAACACCACCAGCTGGGTGGCTCAAACAACTCGGAAATGTCATGTCTCACCGGCCCGGAGGCTTTGAAATCAAGGTTTCAACAGGGTTATGCTCCTTCTGAAACTGGTAAGCGAATCTTCCTTGCCTCTTCCAAGTGTCTGGTGGTCTGCTGGCAATCTTTGGCATGCCTTAGCTTGCAGCTACATCACTCTACATTCTGCCCTCATCGTCCCATGATACTCTCCCTGTGTGTCTGTGACTTCACATGGTCGTCTTCATATTGAAGACACCAGTCATATTGAATTAGGGACCCACCCTACTTCAGTATGTCTTCAACTTAACTATATTTGCAATGATTCTATTTCCAAATAAGGTCATATTCTGAGGTACTGGGTGTTATTTCAACATATCTTTGTTGGAGGACACAATTCAGTTTATAACAGGGTGGTTACCCAATACTATAAACAGAACAGTTACACTACTCCCAACTCCCTGGCCTCCCCCAAAGCGCACTTCCTCACATCAGTCATAGTCCTAGACTAGTTTGAGTTCACACAGACTAACTCGTTACTCCAGCCCCGAAATGCAAGGAAGAGTTCAGGAGTCAGAACAACCAGCATCCTAAGGTCAGATCCAACATTTTACCTGCCAGGGATTTGGGGCAAGTCAGTTCACGTCTCTCAGTTTCTTCATCTTTAAAATGTGGACAGTAAGGAATTGTAGCTGACTTCGCAGGTGCCCTGCCCACATTCCCTTGACCCCCCCCGCCCGCCTTCCAGCATCTGCACTATTTGCCCAAGGATTTACTTCTCTGTCTGTAGGAGCTCACTCCGCTCATCCAGGGTAGGCCACGAGCACTGGAGATTTAACATGCCCCAGAGTGTAGCCCTCAACCAATGAGCAACAGGAACTGGTGTGAAAATACCCAGCTCCCTCCCACCTTGGTTAGGACAACTCTCAGGTGCTTGCTCCACACGAGCTCCCAGAGTTGCCCTGGAATATCAAGCCCAGTTAACCACACAGTATGAACTTGCTTGATAACATGCTTTAATGGCTGCCTTCTCTACCCTACTCCCTGCCCAACGTCACCCGTGTCCCCTGGGATCACCTCCCGGGTAAACCACTTGCATTCGAACCTTGTCTTAGGGACTGCTTCTAAGAAAACCCAACTATGACAATGGAATTTGCCTTACAGAATTATGTTGAGTGTAAGAAATCATACTGGCAAAGGACTTAGTATATAGTAGGTACCCAATAATTGGTGGCTATTAAAATAAACAAATTTTTCCATTCAAGAGGGATTATAATATTTGTGAAGGATCAGTGATGCAATAAGCTATTGCCTGCTACTAGACATGTATTCTTTCTTTGTTCATACACAAATGTAATTAAACGCCTTTCCAGAAAGGGAAAGTTAAAGTGAACTTTTCTGACACAAAAGAATAGGAGAAGAAAAGAAAAAGAAAGGGAAGGGAGGGGGTGGGAGAAAATTTAAAAATGGAGAAGATAAGAAAGGAGAGGAGGGGAAGGAAGGGAAAGGAAAAGTTATTTTTTCACTTTGTCCTAATTCTGACTCTATCACTTACTAAGAGTGTACCCTTGGACAAGTTTCTGAAGCTGATATTAACTACCATGAAAAGTTATAAGTGTGGAACTGTGAATCCTTGGAAAAGATACGTAATATCTCTAAGCCCCAATTTCTCCATCTGACTTGTTCAAGGTCACACAGGTATTATGGGATGGAGCCAGCAGTTGAACCCAGGCAGCCTGAATCTAAAATCTACACGTTTAACCACTACATTATATTCCTTCCCTCACATGAAGTGCGTTTAATCACCCAGCTGGGACCTGCATTTAAATCACTCAAACATGAAATTTTTAAGGAATAAGATGCCTTTGCATTGAAGTTAATGTACTTTCTGAGGTTTCTATAGCAACAAAAATCTAAAATCACCTCTGGTGGTATTATTTACAAAAGAAGAGAGACATTCCTGCAGACCCTCTATCAAAGAATTTGTTTTTTCAGGACAGGTCCAGCCACCCGGAAGAGAATTGTGCAATGAATTCTCCAAGATGTGATTGCTCCACCTGACTACATTAACACAATCAACAAATATTTCTGAATGCTTGTTATGTGCTGGACCAAAGACATTAAAATCGTGTTGCTCCTTTTCTCAAGGAACTCACAGTCCAGTAGAAAAGACAATGTATTACAAATGCCAAGGCATCACGTGACCTGATTAGTGATAGAGGAGAGCCAAGCACAAAATGCAGTGGGAGCAAACAAAGGTGAAACCATAACTGACTGGAGAATCAAAGTCAACTTTTCAAAGACGTAAAAACTGAGTAGCTATTCTCCAGATGGAGGGCAAACCAATCATTACCAAATACCTCATTGTTTTTCCTGTTTCCCTATCTCATATTCACCATGACCTCAGATATATTCCCTGGGATCACTTCCCAAATCAACTACCTGCACTCAAGGGCTTGTCTCAGAGTCTGCTTTCAGGGCAACCCAAACTAAGATGACATCAATCAGATTGATTCAATCAGCTCCTTGGGGACATCGTTTACGGTTAACTCACGTTGATGGGCCCTTCAGGCTCCATTAAAGCAAGTTCCCCTGCATTACATGATTCAGGGTAAAAATCCCCAGCAGAGTGAGTGGCCTGATACTGATACCTGATCACTTCCTTCCTTCTTCTAGGGGCCAAACTAGACTTCCTTTTGAATCTTTAGTGACCAAATGGAAGCACCTAGAAAAGCAAAGCTCAAGAGAACATCGTCTACATTCCTGAACATTTCTCTGAGGAACCATGGGATGTACTCCATCCACCTGCACTCAGGTCATAGTAGCCTCTCTACTCTCACCCCAGGATGCTCCAGGGACAGCCATTAGGAACGCTCAGTTGCACTGTTGCCAGAAGCATTGCTCACCATGCCCTCCATGCCCCTCACGTGGGGTTCTACACCAGTGAGTCACTGCTCGAAGACAGTGTTAGGAAAAGTTTGCTCCTCATGAATGAGTGAGATACCTTTTTATTTTGCTCAAAGATCCAACATGCTGATTATGTCTTTTTTACCTTGGCCACCACAAGCTCAGTGTCAGATGTGAAGTTCACCTACAGTCAAAGTCCTTTGACTCTCGTAGTAACTTAGCTTGTGTTCCTTCTGTCATAAAACTTGGAGTTCTTATTTTCCTGTCCTCCTTCTTCGGGTTCTTTATTTCTATTTTACAATGTTGTATTGCAAGTGATGTTATAATCAACTGCCTCAAATCTTTTGTCAAAAAGCATTTTGAGTGTCTACAAATGTCAACACTATATTCAACAAGAGGAAAGTGAGCAAGGCAAGCATGGTCCCTAGCGCCACACAGCTCGCTTTCATAAGGAATGAGGTGGAATATAAATAAGTATATTATTATGTAGGAAATGCTTCGTAGAACAAAATTTGTCCACTAAATGGACACTTTTTATTCTACCAGAAAGAATCAAAAGATTTCCTATTCTCATTTTTGTTTTTGTTCTGAGGACACGTGGATAATGTTTACAGCTTAATTCTTATCATTCTTCTCAGAATTCTAATATAAGTACCTCTTCATTTTTTTTCCAAATTATCTCTGATATTTTTTCTGGTCTATCCTGTTTTATATGGTTTAATCTTGTTACCCATCATAAATTACTTTCTGTGAGAGTCAGAATATACATCTTAATAAATTAGTGTGTTATCTGAAGCCCTGAAATTTCGGCCCCTGTTACGTATAATGTTTTCCTATAAAATAGATCAATTTAGTTTAGTAACAGTTCTGATAACCTGCAAACCGGAGTCCAGGTGATTACTACATTGATGCTGCTTTGCATCACCTCAAGTGGTAATGGCAAGGAGACAAGATGGTAGCATCTCTTTCCTTCCCAATGACTGCAAAGCAAGTGTCTCTTTAGGGAGAGCAATTAATTCACATTTGGAACCTATATCTCTTTTTTAAATATGTTCTTATTGATTTTAAGAGAGAGGAAGGGAGAGGAAGAAAGATATAGAAACATCAATGAGAGAGAAACGTCGATCGGCTGCCTCCTGCACGTCTCAGTGGGGATCGAGCAGAAACCTGGCATGTGCCCTGACCGAACCAGTGACCTCTTTCTTGCTGCATGGGTCGACACTCAACCACCAAGCCACACTGCCATATCTTGAGTAGATCAGGTAATCATAGACAGAGTAGCTGGAATGGTAAAAATCTTTTTAAAAAGTATTGGTATTAACTGATGAAACAAGTGGAGACATTTAATTTGGAGAAGAGAACACTCAGCAAAGAAATCCTGTCTTTAACTATCAGAAGAGGCCATCGATTGGCCTCAGTGGACCAGAGGTGGAATAATGAGTGGAAGTAACTATAAATAAGATAGAACTTTCTAATAGATGGCTCGCTGCTCTCTATAACTCACACTGGCTCCTGATGCTGGCTTTTTCTTGTAACAAGATCCAGGAAGCCACTCTGTTTTATTTCCCTTTCTAAAGCTGCCTGAGAGGTAATGAGTTCCTGGTCAATGAAAGTAATCAAGCAAAAGTTAGAAAAGCATTCGGTAGGGATGTTGCTGACAAAAGTCAGGTCTTTCCCAGGTATCTCTCAAAGCTCTGGGATCAGAAGAGATGGCTGTCAAGTGAAGGGAAGCAAGCTCCTCTCCAGATTCTCAGTCTTTGATCAGAGCGAGATGTGTTGCCTCTCCTCTCACACTCTGCGGAAGCCTTCCCCACCTTGGTAGGAAAATTCCTCTCACCCCCTATTCCAACACATTTCTCACACGGGGTGGAACAGATGCTGGGGTAATGCCAGCTAAAAATAAAAGCAAGAGGAAGAAAAAAAAATCCTATTTTACAATAAATATCTCAGCAAAAATTTTATATCCCGAATGGATTCGGCAGCAAAGGAGCAGCTGCTGCCTCTTTTGCGGTTCCTCCTTCTCTCACTTTTATAACCTGATTAATATGCCAATCAGATTTTTGTAATCAGGAGCGGGGGACATTAACCTCAGAAAGCGCATAAAATGTATCTTATCTGAATAAAGAAGGACATATTTTGTGAACTGGTCTCTTTGCTCTTTTTTATTTCTAATTGCACTGAGAATCCACTGTGAAAAAGGTCCAAAGATCCTTGCCATCTATCTGCCAGTCCTCCAGGCCTTTGAAGTAGCACTGCTATTGTCACCCTTGCTCCAGTGGGCCCCGCGGCAGCATCACAGGGACTTCCGCTGTGCTGGGCCCGTGGTACCCACTGAAGCTGCCCCAAAAGACCACAGCCCTGAAATGGGTCTTGAGACTCTCCGGCTTTCTCCAGCCATTCAAACCAGAGACTGCTACTTCGGCAAGGCTGGCCCCGAGTGACCACGCCCATTTCTGAACATGAATGGGGCCTCTGGGCATTCACACACAAGCAGTAACTAAGCACTGTTAGATGCAAGGTACTCTGAGAAATATAAAGGTCAATAGGTGTGGCGGCTACTCTCAGAAAGCTTATAATCTAGGAGAAGATATGTTATGCACACAACTAAGTGAAAAAGACACAATGAAAAGAGGTGGGGAACAGAGAGGCACCACAGACACAGTGAAGAGGAGCTCAGAGTGGGGATGGCACTTCCACGTTGTGAGGGAGAGGGAGACACATTTCAGAAGGGGAAGGGGCATTCTGGACGAAGGTGCCATTGGGTCAGGTCTTGGGAAATGAGTAAGATTTGGATAAGTGAAGAGAGGAGGAAGGTGGTAGGAAAGAGAGAGAGAAAGGGAGACCCAGTTAAGGAGAAATCCTAAGCAAAGACAAGCGAGGGAACCACAGATGGTGTGCTCTGATGGACAAGTAACGCATTTAACGAAAGCATAGGGTAGAGGAAAGAGGGGAAAGGGAGGCTGGGGCCAGAAAATGGGACATTTTCTTTCTATGATTGCATGACTTTCCACAGGTATTACTCTACCCTGTTGGCTAATCAGTGCCATTCATTCCTGAATGTCTTTCCAACCCTGCCCCTGCGCAAAGTGGACTGTTCCTAAGATCAGTTCTGGACTATCGAGCCTGCAACACACTGCTTCATTTAAACCTCTGATATCCAGAATGTGCAGTCTCCTTAGCAATAGTTGAGCAAATAAATGTGTGTATATGTGTGCCTATGAGCATGTATGGGTCAAGCACATTTGATAAAATGTTAACGATTGTTGGATCTGGGTGATACATATATGTGTGTTCACTATTCTCTTCTTCCTGTGCTTTGTAATTATGACAGCATTTTAAAAATAAATGATTAAATCCTTAGTTACGGGTCTAGGAACCATCAGAGGATCGCATTTCCAGCAGTGTCTGGCCAGAGTCTCCCAAGCCTGATTTTGTATACAGACCAGCCTGAGTCCACGCTGTGCTCAGATTGGGGATTGCTGGGATCCTTGGTCACATCTCCGTGATGCCCGTGGTGCAACTGCCGAGCTAATAGGCAACAAAATATAATCATGTGTGGGAAGCAAAGAGAGCAGAGCAGTTTGCCATTTGTTCATTTTCCCAAGTTGTAGGCGCTTTCAATGGCAAAAATATTCGCGGGGTTAAGAATCAGCTTGTTTGGTAAACTGCAATTAGCGTGAACTGGGTCTCCTCAGCTTCTGGAAAAGGGATAAATATAGATGTCGATATTTTCTGTGCAAAGACAGAGCCTCGAGCTTCTATTTTAGAATCTCAAAAAAATAAAAAGAAAAGAAAAGCCTTTGTAAGGGGCGGCCAGCCATGAAGGAAGACTTGGCTCCAGATCCACACTGAAGATGGTCGGGAAATGCTGCTGGCTTGGGTCTGCTCGCTCAAGAGTCCAGAGCCCAGAACCGAGCCCTAGACAATCCCTGAAGGGGCTCTGCTGGAGGCAGGAAGCAGGGAGTTTAAACATGGACTCTGGAAATAGGCAGCTTGGGTTTGAACCCAGCTCTCTGCTCACTAGCTGCTGAATCTGTTGAGCCTCAGTTTCCTCATCTGTAAAATGGAAATGGGATCTGGCACAAAGTAAAGAGCAGTTGTTATTCTTTCATCTTCAAAACTTAAAAGGGAAATTAACATTAATAGATATTAGTAGTTAATAGATTGCAATAGTTGATAGTTAATAGAAATGAACGTTAACTATTGTACAGACCTTAATTGAATTTCAAGTGTTTCCATTACTGGTCCAGATCTAATTCAGGATCCCACACCACATTAAGTCATCATGGCTCCATAGACTCCTCCAACCTGGGACAGTTCCTCAGTTTTGATCTTTCATAATGATGCCCCCCCCCCTTTTTTTTTTTTTATCACAACAGATTTATTTATAATAACTTAAAACTGGCAACATCCAATCATAGGACTGGCCAGTCATTTTGGAGAATGTCTCTCAATTTTGGTTGGTTCCACGTTTTTGATGACTAAATTGGTGTCGGGTATTCTGGGCAAGAATATTACAGCAGTTACGCAGTGCCCTTCTCATTGCATTATGTCAGGAGAAACATGACTTCAGTGTCTTATTACTGGAGCTGTTACTCGGTTATTGCTACGTTAAGGTGGTGTCTGCCAAAGTTTTCCATTTGGAAGGCTACTATTTTTCCCTGTGTAGCTAATAAATATTTTATAGGGAAATATTTTGAAACTATCCATATGTCCAGTTTCTCATCACACTTTTGCCTACTACTTTTAATATCAGTGATTCTCTCATTCCACACTTATCAAGGTGGTGTCTACCTAACGGTGATCTTCCAGTGCCATCATTTTTTCATTTATTAATTGGAATTCCACTTTAAGAGCTGTTCTTTCTCTCCTACTTGTTTATTCAATTATTTACATAAATATGACTCATGGATATTTATTTTATCTTATGGGTTAAAACCCATTGCTTTATTTATTTGTTGTTACTGCTCAAATCATCCAAGTTTTTGGCATTAGGAGTTAGTTCAAGTTGGTTCCATGTCTCTGATAACTGTATTATGATTAGGTCAGATGTTAGTTAATGTGAGGGAAAACAGTGAGAGGTATACAGGAACTCTCTGCTATTTTTTTTGTAATGTTCCTATAAGTCAAAAACTATTTCAAAATAAAAAGTTTCTAAAATGTTAAAGCGAACTTGAAGGGGGCCTGAAGAGACTGTTGAGAGCACTGATGATGTTCTATTTTCATCTTGGTGTTGGCCACATGGGTGTATTTAGTTTGTGAAAAGTTCATCAGTCCCTGGCTGGTTTGGCTCAGCAGTTAGAGTGTCGGCTGGCGGACCAGAATCTCAAGTTCAATTCCAGTCAAGGGCACGTGACTTGGTTGCAGTTCGTCCCCGGCCCTGATCGGGGTTGTGTGGGAGGCAACCAGTAGATGTGTCCCTCTCATGTCGATGTTTCTCTCTCTCTCCCTCTCTCTCCCTCCCTCCCACTCTATCTGAAGATAAATAAAAAAATATCCTTGGGTGAGGATTATAAAAAAAAAAGTTCTTCAATCTGTACATTTAGGATTTGTCTGTTTTTCTGGGTGTTTGTTTTGCTTTAGCAAAAAGTTTTTGAAAGGAGGTAACAGAGCTTTAGAAATATTGTTTGAAGATAATTTAGCTGTAAAATACATGGTAACAGGAAAAAAAAAAAAACCATGCAGGGATTCATACAGAAAGAATGCTAAATTCCAAACCATCCTTGATAACCATTGGGGAAATCCTCAGTCAGGAGTAGCTGAGATCAGGGTTTCTATCTGGGCGTCACTCTGATCCCTTCTACTACTATTGTGTTCTGTGTCACCTTCTGAGTCATGTGCATTTTCCAGGGCAAGGCATCTTGGTTCCATTCAGGTGGTCACTTCCTTGGACCAGAGCTGAAATATTGGCCAGTCTCAACCTCTCTGACTAGAGTTCCCTGATGCTCCATGTGTAGGCTGTGCAGATAGCCTACTTTGCACTACATCATCTTCAGAAAATTTGCATCCTTTGCTCTAGTTATGGACATTATTTATTGATAATGTCAGTTGCTCCATCATCTGTGTTGACACAGCCTTTTGCATGTGCCTCTATTAAACATGCATTGTATTGTTTCCATAGATTATGAACTCCTTAAGAGAAAGGAATTGGTCTTCCCCATATCTGTGTTGCCAGTACCATCTCAGGGCCTCTCCGTGTAGCACCTGACTTCATCAGGGTGGGCCAATGAGAGGGCCAGGGGGAGAGTGTTAACGAAATGGAAATTACAATTACTTACAACCTGATACTGAAAGTGCATACTGTTATTTTTGTGATAGCATATTGATTGGAAGTAAGTCACTAGAACTAGCTCATATTCAGGAAGAGGGGATTACATAGAAGCATGAGTATTAGGATGCAAGGATCACTGGAACCATGTCAGAAGATGCCTACCACACATGAGATAAAGAGGTGATGAAATATAGGTAGCTTTAGAAATCTCCTCTAGAAACTGTTGGTTGGTCTGCTTCTTTGTTTGTATTGGCACCTATGTGCACCCCAATACAGCTTATTGTTGACTTCTGATTGAAGTACAAGAAGTGCTTCGACAGTTCAGGATGATTGCAAGCCATATCATACATTTCTCCAAAAGTTTTTCTGTGAACTCCCTTCTCGTTATGTGACATTGTCTCTCAGCAGCTCATGTCTCATCTTTTCATTATTAATAATCATGTCAACAAAGATAATGACATAACAAGTCATAACTCAAATTCATAATCTGTGTGTTTTGGTATATTTCTCTGCTCTTCTGTTCCCTCCCTCTTAGCTGAGGGCCATATTCCCCTAGGCTGCCTTCACCAAAGCACAGATAAAGGTGTGAAGAAAGCCCTGGTCTGAACACAAGACAGACATTTTTGCATGCAGGCATTTCTACTTCTAAAGACTATATTTGCCTGAGAAATGGAGAAAGAGGAATAAAAAGGCAGAGGAGAGACTGAAATTGGAGAGAAAGGAGGGGAGGCAGTTGAGTAGCAGGGAGAAGGACCTGTCCACTTGAGAGCCAGGTGAAACTCAGCGCTGACTTCTTTCCAAGTATGGACACTCCAGTGTCCACCGCCCAATATGTGTATAAGCTCCCAGAAGAGATGGTAGCCTCTATTCTACCTTAGACACCTTTGCAAATGGAGGGCTTGAAAGGAAAGTTTTGCTCCCTGACCCAAGTGAACATAACTGCACCAGTTGAGAATTAACCCCTATGACCTGAGGTATCAGTAAAAGCATTACCTGTTTTTACCATGATAACAGCACCAATAGTAGTAACTATCATTTCAAAGCATTTTCTTACCCATTTTATTAGGATAGGATTATTTCTTGCTCATACAAATTTGGGTCAATGGCAATTCCTCCATCCTGTAGCTATGTCATCCGAAAAACCTGACATCCAAGGTCAGCACAATAGGAGAAAAGAGAGATAGAAGAGGTATATTGACTCTTAATGGCCTTGATACAAAAAGACCAACATCAGTTTTGCTCACATTTCATTGGTTAGAATTAGCCTCATGGTCAGAACCTATCCGCAAGGGGTGTATTAGTTTGTAGAGGAGGACGTGGAAATTTGGTGAGCACTAACCTATATGATCCTAGGGCCATCCGTGAGCCCCTAGGGGTTTAAATAATATATCCAAAATCATATATTAATGAGTGATTATATCCTTAATTATATTTCTATGTTCTGAAATTATTTATATCTCAAATTTTGTTTGATTTGAACTACCGTCTTTCTGTCTTACTAATCTCCACCCTTCAGAAAACCAAATGCTGGTCAACACCACAGGTAATGTCATTCTTACCCGAGCTCACCCATGCATTGTTAGAAACCAACCTTGTGAGCCCAGCAAAGTCATACTATGGTCTAAATCCAGTGGCACTCATTTGTGGATAGAAAAGGGTATTCATAACTGAAGACCCCAGTCTGTGTAAGAAATAAAAATATCCAAGGTTTCAAAAGGAAAGAAACATTTTTTTTTCATGAAAAATGTTAAAATTTTTTCCTAGCCCATCAATCACAATGACACAGGCTTTAATTATTCAAAAAGAAATTTTATTTCTGGAATCAAAGATTTGGATCTTTCTTCACAAGGTAAAAGTTTTGAGACATTCACTTTGTTGAGTGCTCCGTAAAATTTTCTGATCTTATTAGAAGTTAATACTCTGTGAGATAAGTTGGTGTCCATGACTGAAAATAAGAAAGCTTGTTCAATCTATTTTCCAGAAAGACCATCCTAAACCACAAATTAAATCATGTCACTCCTGTTTGAAAATCTCCTGGGCTTCCTTGCTGGACACTTTTGGTCAACTACTCAATCTCTATCTGTCCCCTCTTCATGGCTAACCAAAATCAGATTTTATCCAAGCATTAGACAGATCTGATGTGTTCAGGAAATACATCATTCCCAAATTCCAGGATATGATTCAAAATATCCTTTTCAATCACTCCGCATTCTGATGCTTATTTTTCTTCTTCTTCTTCTTCATCTTTTTTAATCCTCACTTGAGGATATCTTTCCATCGGTTTTTAGATAGAGTGGATGGGAGGGATGGAGGGAGGGAAAGAGAGAGAGAAACATTGATGTGAAAGAGACACATTGATTGATTGCCTCCAGTACGACCCCTACCGGGGCCGAGGATCAAACCTGCAACCGAGGCATGTGCCCTTGACTGGAATCGGACTCAAGACTCTTCGGTCCATGGGCCGACACCCTAAATGCTAAGCCAAACCAGCCAGGGCCAGATGCTTACTTTTCCAAATGCACTGCAGCCAGCTAGGGGTAGCATATTACATAGCTTTTATCAGAGAACCATATGGGGAAGTCATCTAGAAAATTTCCAGGAAAATTTCTACAAACTCAAAAGGAGAGGTTTCTGGCACTAACCCTTCCTCTTTCTTCCTACCATAATCTGATGTATAGTTTTGTAAGAGGTGATTTGTACAAGTGCATTTTCCATATTGTAAACTGTGGCAAGACTGCCAACTGATCAGCAAATGCGTCCTGTTCTTCCTAGGATCATTGAAGCTCTTAATTTTCCATCTTCCCTTGCAGTTAGGTGTAACTGGGTTCTAGTCCACAGAATACAGGGCAAAGTATAGTACAACACTCTAGGGCAAGCACATCAAAAGCTCTCATGCATGGGCCTCCATATTCTTTCTCCTCTCAGCGTGATGCAAATCAGTACATTAGTCTTGGAAGATATATTGAAACAGGTGAAGAAGAAAAACCACCTGCTTATTAGGAAATCTACCTTGGATTTTATAGAAATGAGACATAAACTTTTCTTGTATTAAGCTACTTAGAAATGGGGGCATTTTCTAGTGCAGTTACTAACATTACATTAACTATACCATGAGGCAAAAAGCCTAGGAATGGCAAGTCAACAGATAAGGATGCAAGAGAGAAAATGGAAAGATACTGAGTCATTGAAGACATTGTTGAGATGCTGCAGCAAACTGGAATGATCTCCAGACTTCTGGCTCTATGAGAAAATGAAACGTCTTTATCACTGAGGCCACTGGATAGTCCATTACTTGTGGCCTAAAACATTCCTAACTGATCAACTACAAGTAACTAAAGAAAAAAAATGTTTATATATTGGCTTTCAAGTTCTTTATGAATCTAACCCCAATCTACCCATTCAGCCTCACCTTTAACCATTATCTATGTCTCATAAACCTATATCCTATAATGACATAAAATCTGTTCCCCAATTTACCGAGGACCATTATGCTTCTTTGATGTTGCATACGTTCATCCCTCTCCCAGGACTGATCTTTCTCCCCTCTCCACTGAAGTATTCCCCAAGGATCTCAAATCAAATTGTACCTCTTCCAGCATTTTCCCTGGATTCCAGCATGCTGAATTAATTTGTTCCTTCAACTATATTCCACAGAGCCTTGGGAAAACCTCTAACATGGTGCTTAGTTGTTTATTTGCCTGCCAATACACTTGTGTGCCTCCCTCACTAGACTGAAAGCTTCTTAAGGGCAGAGACTATAATTCTTTTACTTCTGCTTACCCAGAAGAGTAAGCAGTCCCCATGGAGGATTCTGGATAAATAGTTAAAGAATCATTAAATGCTGAGCTGTTCATATTTTTTCCAGAATTAACAGAATCTAAGATTAATCTAACTCTCATCATTTCATAGATGAAAAAAAAAGAAAGAAAAAGAAACCCTGAAATGCTCAAGAATTTAGTGTTAGAACTATTGTGGAACCTAAACATTCCAATTTTCACACCACTAATTTTGTTCTCCATTTCCCAGTTTCTAGGCTGAAGCTATTTTTTAGTTTGACCACTTTATTCAACTCTGGTGACATGACCTTCCCCCAGCTATATCTTCACCAGTCATAGAAATAATTTTCCATAAATCCTATTTTGAACACAAGGAGGAAAAGAGAAATGTCAGAAAGTAGAAAAGAATACATCTTAGCTTGGAAATCAGTCATCCCTAGGATCACATTGACATAACAAACCTTGCCTTACCAAAGACTTCCTGGTTTGCAATCCTGGTCCCCCATGCTGGCTGGGCCTAAAAGCTATCCCTGACCTTCAACCAGAATAGGTGGGGCTTGATACCCTCCATGACCCTGGCCAAACTCCTCTCCTGGAGTTAGCTGAACTCTGCCCTCTGATTTACCAATCACTGCCTGGTTTCCTACTCTAGAATGAAAAGAACACATAGAAACACAATGATGACACATAATCTGACATATTGTACTGGAGACTCCTGCTGTCGCACTCACCCCAGAGTGAAGCCCTTGCATACTGAGATCAGCCTGGATAATTTTTTACCTCTCTGATTTGCTTGACACTCTTTACTTGCTAAGTTCATCCAAGATGAGGCAGGAAGAAGGAGTGGTGGTGGCCTTTTAGAAAGGCTTTGTCCAGAATCAATATTCATTCATGCATTCAACAAAAATTTCTCTCTCAACACTACGAATCTTTAGGGAAATGTGAGTGAAAATCACAATGAGATATCACCTCACATCCATCAGGATGGCAACAATCAAAATTATGGAAAATAGTCCTGGCCGGTTTGGCTCAGTGGTTAGAGTGTCGAACTGTGGACCAAAGAGTTGTGGGTTCGATTCTGCTCAAGGGCACATATCTCGGTTGCAGTTTTGTCCCCGGCCCTGGTTGGGGTCATGTGGGAGGCAAACAGTCGATTTGTCTCTCTCACATCAATGTTTCTCTCTCTCCCTCCACTCCCTCTCTCCCTCCCTTCCTCTTTCCCTTCCTCCCTCCCACTCTATCTGAAGATAATGGAAAAATATCCTTGGGTGAGGATTTTTTTTTTTTAAGTACGGAAAATAAGTATTGTCAAAGATGAAGAGAATGTGAAATGGTAGAGTCATTATGAAAAACAGTATAAAGGTTCTTCAAAAAATTCAAAATAGAATTACCATATGATCTAGCAATCCTACTTCTGGGCATATATCCAAAAGCATTCAAGGCAGAATCTTTTTTTTTTTTTTTAACATTCTTCCTTTATTGATTTTAGAGAGGAAGGGAGAGGGAGAGAGAGATAGAAACATCGATGAGAGAGAACATCGATTGGCTGCCTCCTGCATGCCCCACAGTGGGATCGGGCCCACAACCTGGGCATGTGCCCTGACCTGGAATCGAACAAGCAACCTCTTGGTGCATGGGTCGACGACGCTCAACTAGTGAGCCACACCAGCCGAGCTCAAGGCAGAATCTTAAAGATATATTTGCACACTCATATTCATTGTAGCTTTATTTACAATAGCCAAGAGTAGGAAGCAACCCAGATGTCAATCAATAGATGAATGTATAAAGAAATGTGGCATATATATACAATGAAATAGTATGCAGCCTTTAAAAATAAGTAAATCCTCTCAAATGCTACAACATAAATGAATGCCCAGGACATTATGCTCAGTGAAATAAGCCAGTCACAATAGGACAAATACTGTATGATTTCATTCATAGAAACAATTTCATTTGTTCATTGCTGGTATATAAAAAAGCAATTGCCTTTTGTATATTTACCTTGTATACTGCATTCATTAGTTCCAGAAATGCAATACCATTTACATTAGCACCCCCCCAAAAATGAAGTCTAATAAAATACGTACAAAATCAATATGAGGAAAACTATAAAACTCTGATGAATGAACTCAAAGAGGAATTAAGTGGAGAGATATTCCATGTTCATAGATAGGAAAACTCAATATTGTTAAGATGCCAGTTCTTTTCAACTTTATCTATCTCAATCAAAATCCCAGCAGTTGTTTTTATGGATGCTGACAAATTGATCTTAAAATTTATAGAGAGGTAAAAGACCCAGAGTAGCCAACATAATATTGAAGGAGAAGAACAAAGTTGGAGGACTAAGACAATGCAACATCAAGACTTATTATATAAAGCTACAATAATCAAGACAGTGTGGTATTGGTAAAAGAATAGGCAAATAGAGTAATAAAACAGAATAGAGCATCTAGAAATAGATCTATATAAATTTAGTCAACTAATCTTTGACTAAATAGCTAAGGCAATACAATGGAGTGAAGATAGTCTTCTAAAAAATTGTGCTGGAACAATTGGACACGCAAAAAAATAATAATAAATCCAAACATAGAACTTATATCCTTCACAAAAATTAACTCAAAATGGATAATAGACTTAAACATAAAATACAAAACTATAAAACTCATAGAAGATAACATAGGTGAAAACCTAGATTATATTGGGTATGGTGATGACATTTTAGATACAACACCAAAGGCATGATCGATGAAAGAAATAATTGATAAGCGGGATTTTATTAAAAGTAAAAACTTCTGTTCTGCCAAGGACAATGTTAAGATAACGAGATGACAAGACACAGACTGGGAGAAAATGTTTGCAAAAGATACATCTGATATCCAAAATATACAAAGAACTCTTAAAGTTTAACAAGAAAACAATCCAACATAAAAAAAATGGGTCAAAGACTTTAACAGATACTTCTCCAAAGATTATATACAGATAGCAAATAAGCATTGTGTCATCAAGGAAATGCAAATTAAAACAACAATGAGAAACCACTGCATACCTGTTAGAATGGTCAAAATCCAAAATAGACAATACTAAATACTGGCAAGGAGGTGGACCAACAGGAACCCTCACATTTTGCTGGTGTGAATGCAAAATGATACAGCCACTTTGGAAGGCAGTTTGGCAGTTTCTTACAAAACTAAACATATTCTTACCATATTATCCAGCAATTGCACTCCTTGCTATTTACCCAGAGGAGCTGAAACTTTATGCCCACACAAAAACCTGAACATGGACATTTATAGCAACTTAATTCATAATTGCAAAACCTTGGAAGCCACCAAGATGTCCTTCAGTAGGTGAAAGTTTAAATAAACAGTGGTATATCCACATAGTGGAATATTATTCAGCACTAAAAAACAAATAAACTTTCTATCCATGAAAAGACATGGAGGAAAATCTCTGAAACTTTCCTTTCAATTTTGCTGTGAACCTACAATTGTTCTTTAAAAAAAATTAAGTTGTTTTTTTTAATAGAGAAGGATAGCATTGAGAATTGTGTAGGCAAAGAGGTCCTTGGAGGACCCAGTTAATACAGTGACTCTTTAACCTTAGACAGTACAAGACAGAAGAGAAACAAAACTGTAAGCATCAGTGAAATTATTTCAGCTACCTTCCTTGGGCAGAAAAGAACAAACTGCAAAGGAGATAACATTCATTCTAGAAGTGAAGATCCCATTTCCCAAGCAATGCAGGAGATGAGTCAGGTCCACAAAGACAAGAGATGAGGGGGTTCCTGGAGAGGGAACCCAGCCATTTGCAAGGCTCAGTGAATACAGGAAAGGAAATCTTGATCAAATTGAGAGGCTCAAGACAGGAATACTGGTATATCTCCAAGGCTCTCACAGTTACCAGCAGAAAGGACAGAGTCCCTGGTTGCAAAGTAAGGAAATAGTGATTATGTATGGAATTCTAACTTCTACAAGAAGTCTGTAGACTTAACTCTCCATAGATGGGATATATAACATTTTACATTTATTAAATTCTTGAGTCTTGTAAGAGTGCTTTGTCCATAGCTCAGATAATAACAGGAGAACCGGGGGGAAGGGGGAGGCTACCAAACATGCTACCAAAACTATTCCATGAAAATATTTATTTAAATGAATTCATAAAAATGTCAATGACCAGGCCTGCTACTTAACAATAACAAAATATAGAACTTTCCAGCTTAAAATCATCTTTACTTATCTGATGTGTACACTCCCTAACACAGTCCTGTGTGGAAGGTAGGGCAGATAGCATTACTATCCCCTATTTTTTAAGTGAGGAAATTAAAGCTTAGAGAAGTTAAATGACTCACTCAAGGTTGCTTGCTAAGTGACAGAACTGGGACCAAAACCCAGGGCTGGAGCTGCCTCTGCTGAGGAAGGCATGAAGGAAGGCTAATGACTTCTAATTGAAATGTCTACCAGGAGTGTGATGAGCTGGTGTGAGTAACGGCTGGCCCGGCTCGGGCTGGGCCGGCATCGGGCCAAGAGCAGCCTGCTCCCCAAGTATTCCTTCACTTGTTCAAGAGATCATGAAAATTAAATTGGGCTATAACCAGGCCTTAATTCCCCACCCTTGATGTGAGGAGCCATATTTGTCTCATTAGCCCAGGTCATAAACTCCAGCAGGAGGGAGACAAGGAGGCGGAGGAGAAAAGGGAGGGAGGGAAGGAAGGGAAGTGCATGAAGAGAAAGCCTGCAGGAGGAAGGGGAGGGTATGTGAAGGACAACACTGTACACCGCTTTAGATCAGGAGCAATCCCCTCCCTGGCGTAATCATAATTACATTTTAAGCTTATGTAGCTCTTCATAGCTTTTTTTTTTTTTTTTTTTTAAACAACCGTGTTGCTCTCTCTTTTGATTCTCATTACCTTCCTGGGAGGAAGACAGGGCAGAGGGGACCAGTCCCGTTTTGCCAGGAAGGAACGAGGCTCTGAGAAATTGATAGACTTGCCCAACTGGCAGACCCAAGCCAGTAAAATCTGTGTTTTTTAACTCATACTCTATAAACAGCAGGCCATTGTCAAAATCCCCTTGAGCCATCAGGGTATTCTTTTGAATGTATCATGCTGACTCTCTTATACCTTTTGAAATACAGAAATGTATCGAATGAGGATTTTTATTTCTACATAGCAATAGGAGTTTGAGTTTGAACGTTCTATTACCAAGTATTTCAAAATCCAATGGATTGTTCTGCTTCTTCAGCTGTATTGGAATATGAATGAATCACCTTATTGATTAAGCTAGGGAGTGAAGAGTAGAAACTTAGAATTATTTTTGTTTAGTTTACAGAGAGCTGCGCCATAATGGTATGTATTACAGAAACGTGATCTAAATCAGGCATGAACGTCTTGGCTTCAACGTGTATCTCTTAGATGGTTGTACTGCACAGAAATGAACTACAGCAATTTGACTATCAAAGAATAAGGCTTCTCAGAGAGCCAGAATAGATACACTTTTGGAGTGAGGTGCTGTATAGCGATATGAGCTGTCAAATCAGGGAACCTGAGTTCAAATCCAGTCTTTACCACTAGGTAGACAGTATGACAGGGATAAGACAGTAACTAATAGTGTAGATTTAGGGTTCAAATAGATCCAGGCCCAAATCCTGGTCCTATCACCTTAGGAGAGTTACATTGAACCTCTCAAAACTTTAAATCCCACCATCTGTAAAGTGGAGACAATCATACTGGATTATGCTGAACAAATAGTAACTGTTATTATTATTGAGAAATATAAAGTCTTCAATGGAACTACATTTTATTATATCCTTTGCCGAAACTGTAAACCGTGGGACTTAAATAGCTCAGCTATAAGATTTTTTCCAATAAAAATATTGATTGGACATCCCCTATTTATTCTTTTGGTTATTATATTGATACTAATATGGTAAGTGCTTCGAAATTTGCCTATGCTAAATATTAAACATAGATTACATTTCCGCTTCAAGTAGGGAGAATTCACCATACGCATGATACTAATAGACTTCTGTTGGATTTTGTTGAAAAATAAGTCTTTGTCCACTGAAATAGTTTTCAAGGATTTAAAAGAAAGATAAAATATTTGATAAATGTCTTTTAAATGGAATTCTTAAGAATTTGGTTGACAATTTTAGTTGGAGGCAAACTTAAGCTTTATTTAAGTAGTTTTACTTAAACTACTTATATTCTCTGAAGGTAAAACAGAGTTTTCTGGGATTGTTTGTTTTTAGTGATAAGATTGGCCCATGTTTATAATGCTGAATCTTCAGAAGAAAATCAATTTGTCAACATATGTAGTCAAGCACAATTTTGGACTCTTTCAGAAAAAAAAAAAATCTTTCAATAACTAGAGGGTAGATGGCAACTTTCATGGTCAGCAGAATTTCCATGTACCTTTTAAGGAAATAAATTGAATGACCTCTGGACAGAGAAAATCCAGAGATACTCAAGCTCCAAAGCCCAATTTGTGGGGTAATTACAAAGGGATAACAAAAGCTACTCTACCTCCTGACATCTGAATCATTACATATGACTCTCCGTCCACTAAACTAGAACTAGACTGCTACCACCAAGCCTTTGCCTATCCTGTCCTGTGGGAAGTCAGCTCAAATGTTACTGCTTCTGCCCCTGGGAGAATTCTTTTTGGAGCAAAACAATAGAATAGCTAGAGTCAGTGTGCTTGGATTTGAATCCCAGATACTCAGAGTTAACATGCAAGGTAGAACTTATATAACACTATAAAGTAGATACTTGCATTATTCTCATTTTACAAGGGAGGAAACTGAAATGTGGGTGGAAAAGTTAAGAGACTTTCCCAGGATCACACCGAAAGTACTGGAGCTAGAATCAAACTCATACAACCTGGCTCCATTCTGCTCTTCTCCTTCTCAAGGTCAACCATTTATCCCCTGTGTGGCTTCCTGCAAGATACTCAGCCTCTCTCTGCCTCAGCTGCTAATGGAGATTGCTCAACTATAACAAACTTATCAGATTGCTAAAAGGATTAATAAAGGTTACTCCTGTGTTTTTCTCATTGCAGTGCCTGCCACATAGTAAATGCTCAACAAAGCTTTTTTTTTTTTTTGGTACGTGCCCCTAGTGGGAACCGAACCCGGGACTCTGGTCCACAGGCCAACGATCCAACCACTGAGCCAAACCGGCCAGGGCCAAAGCATTTTTATTTATTATTTATTATTAATCTATTATTTATTATTTATCTATTTATTATTCATAATACTGTCTTCTTGGTAATGGCAGGGACCCCATTTTATTCTTTCATCTACATATCCTGCTAAGCAAGTCACTTAACCTCTCTGTGAGTTCATCTCTTCACCTGTAAAATGGGATACTATAATAACATCACAAAGTTATTTTGGCACATAAAAGACTCTCAAAAAATACTTGATGAATTAGTGGAATCCCTTCATGTAGTACCTAATACAGTTCCACATGGAAATAGGTAGTGCAATAAAAACTTCGTGATCATAGCAATCCATAATGTAAAAATGATAATATTGCCTCATCCTCGTCCCTCGAGATCTGTAGGATAAATGAGATGATCTCTGGGAGAGAGACTGTTAGGAGAAAGGTGCTTTATAAATCTAAGGGGTTGCTATTAATGATGATCATCATAGTAATAAATTTGGTATTGAAGAAATCATAACTCATCATGCACGACTCCTCAAGGGAAGCCGATCAAGGCCTCCTTCAATGACACAGTGGCAGCTAGTGCCTGAGGTTTTGAATCTATGGAAATACGAGAGGGAAGAGAGTGATGTTACAGAAAGAAGTCAGAGAGGAACTTGAGCTGGCCACTTCGAGAGGATCTTCTCTTCCATGCCCTTCTCCCACCCTACCCTCCACACTTCTCATACCAGGTCCCCTTAGGTGGGAACACCAGAGCTTGGGTTTTGATCTTCAATGTCACAGGCTCAGGAACCCAAACATGTCTATACATCCAGTGCCCATCTGACTCTTGAAGACGCTCCCCTATAGGAAAGTCTCAGAAAACCAGGCAAGCTGGGTGGGGTGTTTCCGTATAGCAGCCTGGTAAAAAGCTGTCTATTTGGTGAGCCAGTTTTAGACCGAAAGGCAAAAGACTGGCCCATACTGACAAGATGAAGTTAAGACAAAACTAGCATCATAATAGCCAAGAGCATACAGATCTGAACAGGAATCCAGCTGCCCTGCTTAGACTTGTTGGGCAACCCCTCTGAGGCTCTATTTCCAGTAAAACAGAACTATCTTGGAGGGGACTATAAGGGTTAAAGGAGATAAGAGTCCATGATGTGTCTGACATAGCAACTGACACATATAAAGCCCTCAGGTAATGTTAGTTATCACTGTGGTTACTGTGTTGCTAATATTTTGATTTTGATTAACCAAAGAAAGAATGTGTAGCCAAGCCAGACTAGCGTGAGGGGAAAGAAGCCAATCAGATGAAGGGTCTTCCCCATATGTTCCATAATTTGGTCCTGAGTGTACCAAGTGTGGGTAGATCAACAGTGTCCTTAAAAGGATTGCATCAGGCTGGACAAACTTCCTCAACTCAGGAGACACTGATACAGAAACCAGAGACAAACATATTTATTTATATATTCAGATATCCATTTCCAGTAAAAAGCATATCAAGTGAACAGGAAACCAAATTAGCCATTGGAAGATGATTTGGTGAGCATGAGATCATGGGGAAACTGGAAGTGGGATATTTATCCAGGTATGCCAAAGCTAAATAGACTCTCCCACAACAGACTCTGCCGCCTACGTGATCTGACTACTTGACATTCATGTCAAGTACATGACATTCAGATACTTTTGTTTTACTGGAAACCGGGGTTTGGAGAGGTTGCCATACAAGTCTAAGCATGGCAGCTGGATTCCTGCGTAGAGCTATATGCTCTTCCCCATTATGATATGATGCCACCAAATATCTTGTCTCTTTCCAGTGTACAGAACTGAGGTCTTGCTCCCCTTTCCTCAAAGTCCACATAGAACACCTCCCTCCATAAGGTAAAGATTTTGAAGTCAACTAAACCTGGATTTGATTCCCTGCTCCACCACTGACAAGGTATGCAACCTTAGAAACGTCACTCACCTTCTCTGAATCTGTTTGCTGATCTATAAAATAATGGCAGTAGCCTACTTCATAGGCTGTTGTGAGACTTAGAGAGAATGTATATACATACTCAGCACAGTGCCTATGTGATTATTGTTATTGTTGTTACTATTTTAACCTAATATTCCATTAAATCTACTCTTTCTTCAATGTCTGTGATTCTGGTCCTATAGACTAATCCTAACGCAATTTTTGAATCGACCACTCCCATGTCCATTCAATCACACAAGTATAGAACATCTCGGGGCCGACCTGTCTGAAGATGGTTCAGTTCACCGATTTCTTGCTGATTTTTTTTTTTTAATTTTTAGAGAGAGAAGAAGGGAGAGGGAGAGAGAGAGAGAGAGATAGAAACATCCATGAGAGACAACATCTATTGGCCACTTCCTACATGCCCCCCACTGGGGATTGGGCCCACAACCTGGGCATGTGCCCTGACCAGGAATCAAACCAGTGACCTCTTTGTGCATGGGTTGATGCTCAACCAGTGAGCCACACTGGCCAAGCATCTTGCTGATTTTTGGATGATTTACCTTCAGAAGATGACCTCATTACCTAGTTCTGGGGATATCTCACTGTAGATGATGTATGCAGGGAAAAGAGGAGGAATTCTGAAGGCCCAGAGGGATGCAAAGGACTGAATATTCTGTCAATACCAAGCAGCTCTGGGCCTCATAAAGTGTGTCCATCTCTATTTCTCTGCCCAGAGACAGGTTCTTCCCCCTGTTACTCTTAGTCAAGAAGCCAGCCTTAATGGGAGTATTAGTGGCATCAACTACAGTAACACCACATTTTACTTTGGGCCATTCTTAATTTACTATAAAATCTTAGGATAAAATGTCCCAGATAGCACTTCTCCCAGTGTCTTTGAACAGTCACTTTCTCTTTATCTCCAAATGCACGCATGAGCTCTGTTCAATGAAGAAACACATTAACAGCAACCTCTCTATTCCCTCTAGGTTGCTTGCAAGCCTTCCTGTGTTTTTAATCTTTGCCGAGCTCCAAAACCAACCGTGTTGAATGATGTGAATACCAGGCTTCTCGTTTCAGTAAGGAGATGACTGAATTGGAGTCTGCGAAGATTAATAAAAAGAAGAAAATCCACACTCTGCAAAGCACCAGTTTGAAAAAAATATATATAGATCATGATAAAGATTAAGAAGATGATTCAAGGGGGGAAAAAAAGGAAGATATAAAATATTCCCATCTTACCGAGAGTGGTGAAAAACTCCAGTAAGAAGGGGGCAATGCTGACCTGTTCTTTAATAACACTGGAGATAGGGCATAGGGACTCAGAACAGGGAGTGTGTCTGCAGCCAAGTATAAGGATGGGGGCTTGGGATTCAGATCACACAGAGAAAGAGGTTGTTGATTTAAGTGGTGTGGGAAAATGGAGAAGGTGTTGCTTAAAGCAGTAACCAATGTTGTTTATTTGGGATACAAGCCTGAGAATATTATTATGGCAGAGAAAAGAAGTTATCTCTTGTGAATTGTCTTGAATTATGGGGGTAGCGAGAGAGGCTCACGGCGTATGACATTTAGAATTGCAATTTCTAAGCCGAGCGCCATGTCTGATATATCATTTATTGTCTCTGCCTCCATCCTTCCAAAGCTGCATTAAGGACAGATGCGAACCTCACTTCCCTGGGTCTCCATTTTTACGTTGATTTGGAGGACATTTATTTTCCCTTTGCTACAGAATCATATTTTTTCCCCTCTTGGAAGGTTTAGTTCATCACTAAATATTCAGGACGAGGAAGCGATTTTCCTTTCTCTTTGTGCATCATTTGTCTCTCTCTGGAGCTGAGCCGCTTTCGTTGAAAGCAAGAATCTATACAAATAAAGGGCACAGGTGAAGAGAGAGAGACCAGGTGGACGAGCGGAGGGAAGGTTTCTCCAGTTGTGATGGAAAGTTGCACTTGAGTCTTCCCATTTTTTAGCTGATTTTACGGGAAGGAAGAAACAGTGCTCATCTGATCAGGTATCAGATCCTGCTGGCTTAGGAGATTCAGAAGGTAAGGTTTCAATGACCACACAGTGTACGCCTTCCCTCTAATAAGCATGCGTATGTGTAGATTCTGGCGGCAGATCTTTGCAAATGGAGTTTTCACACCCTCCCTGCATTTCAGTTGGAAATGAAGTGATTCCAGACAAAGACCTTCCGATTTTATAAATCCAATGAATTTTAGAACTGGAAGGGATCGATATTTCCATTTTGGGGTAGCTGGAGAAACTGAGATCTCAAAAGGTAATGACTTGGTCAAGGTAATATAGTCCCACAAGTGGCTGTATTTATGTATTTTCCGTAGCACTTTGAAATTCTCCTGTTGTCTGTGTTTCTGGGGGAATTTCACTTAGCACCGAGTCAGGACTGGGCACTGGGTATACCGAAAAGCACCTTGCAGGCCTTCCTTACCTGGGTCTTGCAACCTCCCTGGGGGCTCTGTGAAGGTATAGGGACAGGTGCAGCCCCCTTCACAAACCTACATTGCATCCCACCCCAGTCTTGGGGAAAATGGCTTCTCCTGTTCTCACCATTCTGCATCCCACACAAAGGCACTAGCCACTCCCTCTCCCGGGCTTCTGAAAACAAAAGCCAGCAAAGGCTATGGTCTTCTAGTAACTTCTGCTTTCAACTCTGCAGCTATAGCTCTGGAGAAAAGAGAGCACAAGACATACATTTGTATCTCAACAAATGATTCTGCCACACTTGCCTTGGACACTCCTGTCCCTGGGGTTTTGTTGATGCTGTGCCTTCTACCAGGAATATTCTTCCCCTCCCCTCAAGTGATCCAAGTTCCCTATCCCTATATTGCCCAAGAAGCCCTCCCTGACCTCTTCATGGAATTCCCAAGGCATTCCCTGGCTCTGCCACTGGCTTTATCTATTATTTCATGTCTCAGGCCTTTGTGATTTTTTTCTCCAATCAGATAGTTAATTCCCCAGTGGCTCTTTTGTATCCTCCAAGCCAGGCTAGGAGTAAGGTTTGGGTTTGAATCTTGAACAAATTATTTTTCCTCTTTGAGACATCATAATAACCTCAGAATGCAGCTGGTAGTATTTTTTCTCAAAGCTTTATTGTTTTCCTTCTGATACACATGACACAGTCTCATTGTAAAAAATTCAAAAAATACATGGTACTATAAAAAAAGAATGTAAAGGTCACATGAATTCCACTTTCTTTGTGTAAGCACCATTAACATTTTCTTGGCTATCTTTCATATATCTTGTTATGACTGTGTGTGTGTGTGTGTGTGTGTGTGTGAGTCTACATTTTACATAACTGAGGTTATTTCAGACATGCTGTTTTTATATGTAGAGAATATCAGAAATCATATGCAAGAGTGTCAAGCATCATAAGTTGAATGAAAAATATTTGTTTACTCTGAGCTTCAATAAGTACTTTTAAATGAATGAATAAATAGTGTTTCCCGTAGAATGTGGGGAATAAAGGAAAGCAGAAGATGTCCCCTAGACTATTTTCCTGTCTCTAGGCAGGACTTCACTGAAAATATTCCACTTAAATTAGCCCAGGGCTCGAAGTATGTGGCATGAAGGACAAATGAACATTCTAATTGGAAATTCTATACCGGACACTAAGATCAGATTTCTTCAGCTTAATGTGGCTTTCAGAATCAAACATATTCTCAGTTTACCAACTGGAAGCATTGAATGGGATGGACAGAGCTGTACAACATGGGCAAAGTGTTTACCAAAGTTCATCCAAACTAGACCAGACTGCTGTGTATCTTCCCTGGAGACCTTACAGGAGAGACTCTAGCCTCCAGAGCCCAGTGAAGAAACTTGGCTTCCTAGCCCTGGCCCGTATGGCTCAGTTGCTTGAACATTGTCCCATGCACCAAAAGGTCCCCAGTTTGATTCCCAGTCAGGTCGCATGCCCGGGTTGCAGGTTTGGTCCCGGGAGGAACCAATCCATGTTTCTCTCTCACATTGATGTTTCTCTCTTTCTCTCCCTCTCCTTTCCTCTCTCTCTAAAATCAATAAAAACATATATATTTTTAAAAGCCCTGGCCAGTTTGCCTCAGTGGTTAGAGTGTCAGCCCTCAGATCAAGGGGTCTTGGGTTCGATTCCCAGTCAAGGGCATGTACCTGGGTTGCAGGTTCGGTCACAGCCTTAGTTGGGGTTGTGCTGGAGGCAACCAATCAATGCATCTCTCTCACATCGATGTTTCTCGCTCTCTCTTTCCCTCCCTCCCATTCTATCTAAAAATCAATGGAAAAATATCCTCAGGAGAGGATTAATAAATAAATTAAATTAAATTAAAAAGAAACTTAGCTTTCTTATCTTAAATCATCCTGTTTTCATCTAAGCCTGTTTCCTCTGTTCTACCCCTAGTGGAGAGAGAACACTTAGTAGGTCCGCTCTTCGCCATCCTCCCCTGACACACATGCCCTTCTGCAGTCCTAACAGTTTCCATTTCCCTTCCTCCCTGGGCCCTTCACCTTTGTGGCTCTGCCCTGCACATGCCCCACTTTCTACATCCTTTTAAGGGTATATAAACTCTAGGCTCCTCCTGCCTTCAGATGGACTGAAAGAGACAAACATTTTACAACCCGGATCACTTCTTCTTAAACATGAAAAATAAACTTATCTCATCTATTAGTAATGACATTTAGACTTACATTAGAAAACTGAAAGAGTCATCTCCTTTTTATTCATTCATTTATTATTATTTTTAATCCTCACTCAAGGATATTTTTTCATTGATTTTTAGACTGAGTGGAAGGGAGTGGGGGGGGGGTGAGAGAAAGAGAGAGAGAGAGAAACATCGATGTGAGAGAGACACATCAATTGGTTAACTCCTGCACGACCCTGACTGGGGCCGGGGATCAAACCTGCAAACCAGGTACATGCCCTTGACTGGGAATTGAACCTGTGACCTTTTGGTCTGATGGTTGACACTCTTACCTCTGAGCCAAACTGGCCAGAGCCAATCTCCTTTTTAATAGTCCTCATTTAAACATCAAATTCAGACCTATGAGAAATTCTGTTTTCATGATAATCAAATGTGATAACAGGATTTTCCCACTGTCTGGACAGTGACAAACTTCATATAGTTTCTCCTCTTGTCCACGCAGAGGCTAGAGTCTGTGTCTGAGTCAGACAATCCATCGTAACCCATTTATGCCACCAGAAGTATGACTAACAGATTATAAATGTTTCTTCTTCTGTCCACTAATTGGCTGGAATATGATACCAGCTATGACATGTAACAGCCTGCCGCCCTGTTCACAGACATGCAGGTTGTGACCCCCACCTGGCAGGTGTGTGTTTGCGATTGGATGGCCTTGACTGGCAGCAGCCTGGGCTTCCTTCATGGAAGAGTACAGACATCCAGGGCTAGCACCATTCATTTTCCATGCTATCCTATTTTCTTCAAGGCATTTATCACTATTTGAAATTAAATTATTTATTTGCTGATGGTCTGTTGCTCCCACTAGATAGTAAAAGAGGGGCTTTGTTTTGCTCATCACTAAAATTAACTCCCTTGCCTCCTTCCCACATTTCACTTTCTCAATGAAACATAGAACCAACTGCAAGTCCCCTCCACATACTGCCCCTGGCATTCCTGATCCCCTTACCTTGCCTTACCTTTCTGAGTTTTTAATAGAGTCTATTACCTTCTAACATATTATGTAAGTAACTATGATGAATATTGTTTATTGTTTGTCTCTCCCTATGAGTTCATGTGGGCTGAAATCCTCATCTGTTTTGCTTATGGATGAATCCCAAGAACCTAGAACAATGACTGGAACATAGGTGTTCAATAAATACTTACTGAATAAATGAAAATAAACCATTCACTTTGCCCTTAGCTCCTGTAAGAGTACCTGGCATATAATAGCTGCTCAATAACTACTTGTTGAATCTATAGCTTTCCCATGGAATCCCCTGAGTTTATGAATATTTCCTCCAGTGTCCAAACACTTGCCCATCTAGCTGCCTTTCACTCATCTTCCTATGTCCCTAGTTAATAGGATACACTGAGAAATAAACAAATGTTTGACAAATTAACTAGCCAGTAAATAGTAACTGAATTAACTGTACTCAATGCTCCATGCACAATGACTGACACCCCACTGTCTGATACTTTCTGATTGCCTATTGCCCCAACATCATCAACACTAAACTATCCCACCTATAGTTCAATTCAACACACATGACCTTAATACCTACTGAATTCCAGTCACTATGCCAGATACTGAGTGGGACAGTCAACAACACTGAGTGCTTACTGAGCACTTACATTTTGACAGATACCACGCTAAGCACAACACATGCATGATCCCATCTAATCCTCATAATAACCATATGAGGCAGTGATTAGTGTTTTGCCCATTTTACAAACAGAGAAACATAAACCTTGAGAGATTGCATGTCCCAAATCAGGCAGATAGTAAGCCAAGAAAGCAAGCAGGCAAAGCCTGGATCCTCCCTCAGACAGCATTACCCCAGAGCTCACACCCTTAAGCTCTGTAAAGATTTAAAGATGAAGAACAATCAGAAGAAATTAATTTCCTTAGAGAATGTTGGATATATTGAGGTGTGGGAAGAAAACAACAGTTTTATAAGTTCTGAATCCCTCATCTTTTGGCCCTCAATGCCTACCATAAAATATAGCACACAGTGAGTACTGAACACATTTTGTCTAAAAGAATACATGATACTAAGTAATAAAGAGACAAACTTACAGAAGAGAAACATCAATTTTAATTGGAGGAAACTGGGAATAATCTAGGCCAACTAAAGTGTTTAAACTAGACCTGAAAGAATATGTACAATTTTGAAAGACATGGAGGAGTCATGGTGGAGAGTGTATTGGTCAGCCATTGCTGCATAACAGATTGCTCCAAAATTAAATTAAGTCAAAAATAAACATTCATTATCCTTAGAGTTTCTGTGGGTTTGGCATTCAGGAGCAAACTTGCTGGGCAATGTCAACTTGGGATCCCTCATGAGGCTTCCATTAAGATATTGGTTGGGGCTGCAGTCTTTTGAAAGCTTGACTAGCAAGAATATATTCTTTCAAAGTGACTCACATACAGGGCTGAAAAGTTGGGGATGGTTGTTTGTGGAGACCTTAGTTCCTCCCCACAAGGTCCTCTCCACAGGCTGCCTAAGAGAGAGGACCAGGCAGAACCTATCTTTTTAAATGATCTAGCCTCAGAAATCACATAGCATCAATTCTGCCACATTCTATTGTGAGAGGCACGTCACTAAGTCTGACTCAAATTTGAGGGAGGGTAATTGGGCTCCACCTTTTGGAGCAAGGAGACTCAAGAATTTGCAGACATATTTTAAAATCACCACAGAGGCAGCCTGTAGGACAGCACAGGGCAGGGTCTGGAATAACAAGTTATCCAATGTCCCAGTTAATAGACTTCTATAACCTGGTGACCTCTCTTATTTTTGCAATTTTCACATCACTCCATCAATTTCTTATACTTTGATCCCTTGGTCTGTGTCATTTTGCAGAGAGAATTGTTCAAGATTTTGTACCCAGTTCATCCATTCCCCCATTTTATTTAAATGTGGTTCTAGTCTTGCATTTAGCACAAGAAATAAAAAAAAAAATTAAAAAAGACATGACCCTTGCGCTCAAGGAGTTTGTGGCCCATTCGACAATCACATATGTAGTCCATATAATAACCACACACAATGTGCCAAGGGCCCTGATAGAGTCATGCACGAAGTCCATGATAATATAGAGGAGACTAACTTTTCTCATGAGAGGAGCCCTGTGGCCCTGTTTAGGAGTTTGGACTTCATCTTCCATGCTATGAAGGGTTTTAAGCAGGTGCGTGCAAAGTTACAGTTCTGCATTTTAGGAAGACAATTTTGATGGCAGTAGAGTAGACAGAATCGGTGGAGGCTATATGAGCAGTGGTGTGTGGAATGGTGAGGATAAAATATACTTGAAAGATGTTTATTAGGAACAATTGGCAGAGCCTGGTGACTAATTGCATAGGCAGAAGACGTTGGGAATAGATTTCTGGAAGGCATATGACAGTCTCATTAACTAAGATAGGAAATATAAGAAAGGATCCAGGTGTTTTGTAGGGAAGAAAATGAAATAAGCTCAGTTTTAAACATACTGAGTTTGCATTGCCTTTGGTTACATTGTTGAAGGATGTGTCACAAAGGTGGTAAGAAATATGCAACTGAAGTTCCAAGAGAGAAGTCCCAGCTGGAAATATAAATTTTGGAAATACTGGCATCCGTGTGCTAGTTAAACCCATGGTATTGAAGGAGATCATCTAAAGAGCTTGTAAAGTAGAAAAGGCAGCCAAGAATGAGACCTTGGGGGATACCAACACATAAAAGGTAGTGAAGAAAGAGAAAGAAAAAAAAAAAAACAGTGAAAAGGAGAATCCAAAAGAGGAAGAAGACATTCAAGAGCTTTCAGGGTCATGAAACCCACAGGAGAGATTCTCAAGGAGAGAAGATCAACAGAGGGAAAAGAAAGAAAGAAAAAAAAAAAGCAGAGAGACATCAAATTAGAAGCAGACTAAAAATTATACTTCACAATTGTCAATTAGGAGATTATTAATCACTTAAGCATTTCAGGAAGGTGATAGGGGATAGAATCCAGCTGCAGTAAGTTGAGGGGTGAAAGAGAGGTAAGGGAGTGAACACAAGGGTAGACTACATTCATCAAAAGTTTGAGTGAAGAACAGCAAAGAGAGTGAGTGCTATTGTTGTACTTTGGGGAAGTGAAGCAGGATCCATATCATTCCATCCCATTAGGGTTGTGCTTTCAGGATACTGTTTTATTCTCAACCTAGTCTCAAAAAAGAATATTCATTCTCCCTTCGGTTTTTGCAGCTGCTTCCAGCAGAGCATGTCATTAAAGGGAAGCTGTTTTAAAGAGCCAAGGAGAAGACCTAGAACAAACACAGGATGTCAACTCCAAGATAGAATGCCAGCGACCCAGGAGAATCTGGATTTACCAGCCTGCTCATTATAGTCAATGGACCAAATCCCCTCTCAATTCTCAAAGGGATTAATTGGTCAAAAATTTATAACATTTTTCAAAGTAAGAGAAAGTCAACTAATTATTAATGAAGGCAACCAAAAAAGAGGGAAGTGTGTGGTTATTTGATTTATGGAAATCTCTCCTTGGCTCTAGGGACACAGCATAGGCCTATGCATATAAAAATCTTAGATTCATAGTATATTTTATCAGAGCAGTATTTTCATCATTTATCAGGAAGAATCAGAATCTAGAAGTAAATTTCCTCATCGGTAGACAAAAGAACAAAACCTGGAGATTCAAAAGGTAGTGAGAGGAGTACCATTAGATGATTATAATTAGCCCTCTGGTGGGTAAAACCGGGCATCTCAGTGCAGCTTCACCAATCACTCTCGGTTATCAGAAAGAACACAGAAACAGAGGGGCAATCTCTAAAGAATGTAAGACCCAGTTTGAAGAGGTTTTACCAAAAGTCAATTCTTTTTTTCTCTCCCTTAGTAAAAATAATATAAAAAGTGTATAGGAAGTATGAAAAATAGACGGGAATACTGCCCATCATCCCAATAGTCTAACATAATAATTGTGATATTTAGGTGCTTCTTTTCAATAACAATAGAAATAACGACAATTGATTGCATTTCTCTATTTCACAAACATTTGCCAATCATGTATCTATACCAGAGACTGGGTTAGATGCTGGCAAACAAAACAACCCTGTTCCTGGCCTTGTGTATCTCATATTCTAACAGGAAACCAGACTTTGAACAACTACAGTATATACTTATTTGACTACAACTGGGATTGATGGCATGAAAAAGAAGCATCCAGTATTAAGAAAGAATGTTAGCCAAACATCCCCAAGTACTTTCGCTTTATAATGGACTGTCCTTTACCACCTGAATAACATAACTCCAGCTCCTTTCAGATTTGACTACAAATCCTGCCTGAGAAGTCCTTCAGATTTGCTTACAAGTGCTGGTTGTCTCTGATCAGTTCAGGTTTCCTCTAAATCCCCTTGTACCATGCCGACTCTCTCTGCTTGATTTCACTATAGTCACAAGAGGGGCCCTTCATTCTTTAAGGGAGCATTTATAATACAAGGCTAACTGTACCGTAGTCACTAATAGAACACTATTAAAATTTTGCAATGAGTGGAAAAAAGAAAGAAAAATTAAAAGAGGACGGATTGAATTATCAGATGTTTTTGCATTAGCTACCCACCACACACCTTGTCACAGGGAATCACCTCTGGAATCCTCCTCTCTCATTGGTCTCTTAGCTCCTGCCATCTTCCTAGGATCTGTGTATACTCAGAACCAGGTCCTTCCACCATTTCCTCTCCTCTTCCCAATGTCAAGGCTCCTCACCGACTACTCATCAGAGATGCACTCTGATAAAACCAAAAGTGACTGTACAGCAAAAAAGCTTCTAATACTCATTTTATTATTATGCAGGAGAGCTTAGTTTCCTTAACCTACAGTTCTTTATCACATCAGCTCCCATCATCTTGACTTTCATAGCAGAAGTGCCGTTAATATGTCTTCTAAACAAAATATCAGGTTTCTCCTTGAGAATAATTTCTCAGCACCCTTAGAAGGAGTTCAAGTCACTTTATGGCTGTTGTTCAATAGCAATGTTTCCTTTTGCCTACAACAACCCATCAGTGGAAAAATATGAGCTCTTTGTAAATGAGGGAGTGCAAATTTAAAAGGTCATTCTGATCTAAACCCTGAGCAAAGATTTAGGCATAAAAATTCCCATCCCAGAGTTATATTTCATTGTAGGGGGGTGGGGAGTGGAAGCAATCAAACTGTCTAACAATAGATAAATGATTAAATAAATGACTGTAAAATTATTTGATAGAATATTATGTAGCCATTTGAATGGTGTTTATTTAGACTTATGGTAATACAGAAAATTGCATATTATAATACTAAGTTAAAAATGCAGGATTCTGAATTTAACATAGGACTTAATATCAAATATTCAAAATGTATGTGTTTCTAAGTCCTGAAAAAGTAGAAGAGTAACGAGTGTGACTGTCTTTCTCCCAGCCCCCCAAAATCAATCGCATTAACACTAAATAAGAGAGAGGAAAGCAGACATCTGAATACTGGAAGAACCCCCCAGGAGCCTGACGGACGCAGCAATCTTAGGAAGGAAGGTGCTGAGCTACGCTGACGGATTAGGTGCCCCAGGTAGAGCAGAGGATAAATTAGAAGATAACTTTTATATTCTGCTCCTGCCTCTCCCCAACGCTGTCTTGAGAGGATTATGGCTTCCTCATTACCCCTGTAAGATAAAAATCATGGTGTCAGCAGGACAATGACAGGGAAGACTCAAAGCTGTGTTGTGGGTGAAGGGTCAGGGAAAAAAGGTAGAGGTGGGTCAGCAGACTTCCCTGCTCCAACCTAAGGATTGGTGGGATGTAATCCAAGACAATGGCTTTCAAAATGTTTGAAACTGATCCAGAGTACGAAGTGTACTTTTTTCCCAGTACATATATTTGTGTGTGTGTGATGATATAAAGATATAGAGCTGAACCAAAATTTCACTAAACAGTACTTACATTTATCAACTCTCATATACTCTGATGTTTTCTATTACAGTATATTCAATTCTACTTTAGCTATTTTTTTAAAATAATTTTTAGAGAGAGGGATAGAAGGGAGAGAGAGAGAGAAAAATATCGTGCATGCGCCCCAACCGGGGATGGAACCCGCAACCTAGGTATGTGCCCTGACAGGAATCGAACTTGCACCTTTCGGTGTACAAGACGATGCTCCAACCAACTGAGCCACCCGGCCAGGGCAATTCTACTTTATTTTTCAAACAGTGGTTATATTCCACTAAACATCCAGTCTGAAAACCACTGATCTAATGAGATTATCTTTACTCAGTGCTATTTCTACCAGAGTTTAAGGGAAAAAAATCTCTAACCAGAGAAACTGCCTAATACAGTTGTGGCAAAAGAAAAAAAAAAAAAGGTAGTCAACAGTTTTTCTCTCCTCCTTCCCATATTCACCTGGAGGAACATAACATAGAATCTAAGCGTTGTCTCTTTCCCAATATACGTTAATAGACACAGGAGTTAATATTACAAGGAAAACATGAGCTCATAAGCTAAAGTAAATAGACATTTGAGGTGGATAATAAATTTTTTTGTAAAAAAAGTAAGCACACTGAGCATTATATGCCACATGGAGCTTAATTATAGGAATATACACATAAATATTTTAAATTAAGCATAATAAATATTCTCAAAGGAATAAGGGAAAATACTAAGTAAATGAAACAGAAATAAAAATTCATACACAGAACCAAATGAAATGTTAACTATGTAAAAATATAGCAGATGAAGGATGTAAGTAAATGGAGTAAGTGGCAAGTGGATATTGTGGACGAATGAGTCAGTGAGCTGTAAGACACGGTCGAGGAGCTCTTCCAGAGGGCAGCAAAAAATAATAGTGACATAAAAACATGGAAGAAGACCCAAGCAACATGTAGATGACAATTGGAAACCACTAACTTCCAAATGATAGAATTCCTAGGAAGATACGTAAAAAATAAGTAACTAAATAAAGACAATAAAAACTTCCAGAGTGAAAAAAAAAAAAAAAAAAAAGATGAAAAATGTTTAACTTAAAGAGGACACCTGAAGACCTCCAGGGTTCCCTCTCTGTGCAGCTTTCTTCTCTCGGATACTCTGTCCTATAAACTCCAGCTGCCTTGGTCTCTTCAACTCAGAGTCAGCCAGTGTGTGTCTGGCTTCTTCCTCCCTGTGCTGCTGGAACCTCTCTGATTGCAGCAGGTTCAGGAAAACATAGGACTCATCTTATTTATTTTCTCTCTCACAGATCACTGTCCTTTGTTACCTCATGTCCAGTATCTTGAAAACTGTTGTTTCATACACTTTCTCCACTTTTAATTTTTTTAAGTGGAGTATAAATCCTGCCCCTGTTACTCTATCTTGGCCAAGAACAGCAGTCCTGATCTGAATCTCTTAAAATCTCTGACGTCGCCGCAAACATGCTCAATCTTTCCTCTACCTTCTTGAATATATAAAATAGAGTTATAATAACTGTTTGCATGGACCTATCTACTAATCCTATCATCTGTTTCATTTCTATATTGTTTCCTACTGACTGATTTTTCTTCTCTTCACGAGTAGTGTTTCTCTGCTTCTTTGTGTACCTGGTAATTTTTTTAAACTAACTATCAGACATTTTAAATTGTATCTCGTTGAGTCCTAGATAGTTTTGTATTCTTATAAATATTCCGGAGGTTTTCTCTTTTTCCAGGTTCTTTGGAAACAGTGTGATGTTTTGGAGGTTTTATTTTAAGCTTTGATAAGCAAGAGCAGAGCAACATTTAGTCAAAGGCTAATTATACTCCACTACTGAAGCAATATCTCTGAGTTCTTTACTTCCTGTTCCATGAATTGTGAGTTTTGTGTCTTTTTTACCACTGGGCTGGTGAAAACACAGATTATTCCTAGTCCTGCCTGAGCTCTAGAGACTGTTCCCTTTATCTAGTTATTCTCAGTCTCCCCTGCCCACCCCACCGCACCCCACCCCCCAGCATCAGGGAATATCTGGCAACAGTTTCAGTTTTCACAACTTGGGGAAGGTGCTACTAGTGTCTAGCGATTAGAGACCAGGGATGCTGCTAAACGTTCTACAATAAACAAGACCCCCCCACCCCCCCACAACAAATGAGGTGGACTAAACTTCAATAGTACCAATGTTGAAAAATTCTATTCAAATCCCAAGTTTGGAGACAGAAATATCTTTAAACAGGCAAAACCAAAAGAAACCTAGAATGCATAAAATCTCTCAAAATATAATTAAAGACAATAACATAGTAGGTGACAAAAAGATATATTATATTTGTGTAAAACAAAAAGCAGAGCATAAGATATAAAAATCATGAACCTATATAGACCTAACAGCATGGTCTCAAATTATATAATGCAATCACTAAGAGACCTATAGAAGGAAGTAGATACATTGACAAGTGTGGTGGCAGGTTTGGGATCTTTTAAAATACTGCCCTCGAAAGCAGTAGATCAGAGTGAAAACAAGTAATTAGAATATATAAATAATATAATTTTAAAGCTTACATCATTAGATAGATAGACATTATAAAGAATGTCCTTATTCCTTAAGCATTCGTTTAACATTTACATAGATGAATGTACTGGACTACCAAAAAAAAAAAAAGTTCAATAAATTTCAAATAATAAGTATCCTACAGACCAAAAGCAAAAGAAAAGTTTTTGAAATTAATAACAAAGGCATAATACATAAAATCACATATCACCCCAAACACTATATTGCCTTTACTGCATTCAGAATCCATAGACTACGTAAAGGAGAAAAGGATTTCCAAAACTTGAGAAAAAAGAAAAATTCATATAATTCCTCTGAGAACAGTCAGGGAATTCCCATGCTCCCCTCTTGGGTTGCAATTTGACTCCGGATGAGCTATACATATTCACCTGTTTTCTGCACGCATACAGGGTGGACAAAAGTAGGTTTACAGTTGTTTGAATGGAAAATAATACAATAATTAATAAATAATAATACAAGAATAAACTCTGTTTTGCATGTGCACAACTGTCAACCTACTTTTTCTATCTTCACCCGAGGACATTTTTCCACTTTTTGTTCAGATAGAGTGGGAGGGAAAGAGAGGAGGAGAGAGAGAAAGAGAAACATCGACGTGAAAGTGTCAACCTACTTTTGCCCCACCGTGTATAAGTATCTTTTGTCCAGAGAACTTCTATCACGATTCAATGTATTTCTGTTATAGATATGATGATCATATCATCCAAACCAAGACACTTCCAGATGAGAAGCCAGGATTGCAGAAATAATCCAGGATGTTTCTAGGAAACTGGAAACCTTTCTAATCACTCTAGTTAAAGACAAGTGGTGGCTGGAAAGCCCCTGTGGGCAGCATTTGATGGCTCCTTAAAGATCTTCTACAAACATAAAGGAAACGTCCTGGTTAATTTCTTTTTCATAATTTGATAATTTAAACAAGAGTGGACTAACATTACAAATTCCCAGACCAAACTAGATTTACTATTGAGATTTTGTTAGAAGATTTTGATTACACGGAGAAGTGATATCTCTGAATCTGATTTTCACAGCTTTTAGTCACCCTGTTAAGAAACAGGGTGATGTAATTTATGAGGGAAAGTAAGAAGTTTCTCATTTGGATAAATAACTAGTGCCAAAATAATGCTGGAGGATGACAGAAACAAAGGATTCTTCTCTTCTCCCAAAGAGGCCCTCAAAGCATGATTGAGATGAACTTGTACATTCTGGGCTCATATATGTTTCTTTGGCCCAGAGGAAAGAAGAAAGGATTGCCCCATTAAGCAGTATATACAAGGATGTCATGAAAGAGAGGGCTGCTTGCCAAAGTAATTCCACAGGTTTAGGGAAGACCTCGGTAATCATCTAGTTCATGTGAGACCTAAACTCTGATGCTAAAATCTAGGAGACTTCAAGGCTTCTAGAAAATGCTAACGCCATATACTAGTTTCAACTGTGCCCAACTTTTTGCTCCCTGAATCCAGATGGTGATGTTACAGTCTCTGGGCCTCTCTGCACCCCCATGCGCTGAACTTTGCAGCTCATTCCCCCATAACCTCTCCTGCCATCTCATACAAAGGCCTTCAATGTGGACAGCCTATATCCTACGATACAGCATCTTTGACCACCTCCACCAGAAGTTCATGTGCAGGGATAGAAGTTCCTGACAGTCTCAATGGTGAGGACAAGGTCCCCACAGGAACTGTAGCAAATGAAAAAATGTTTCTCTCACTTATCCAAATGTTACCCTTAAATATGGCTTAGAAATTCACAAGAATGCAGCTGGAGACTGGCAACTCTGAGCCTCCGCCCAGGCTGAGCCTCCAAAGTCTCCTTGTCCAAAGCGGGTAGGGTTGGACAAGAGCTGCAACTTCATGTCTCCAAGAAGGGAGCTTCCTAGGAGGTGGGCCAGAAAAAAATATTCATGGATCATACTAGCTCATGGTTTAAAAACTTCCTCACTGTCCTACAGACTTAGGTTACCACAAGTTTCTTTATAAATATTTCTTTAATAAGATCAAGAGTTCACTTATTTTTTAAAAACCTGGAATTTAACCATTATCAGAATCAATATTCCATATTTTTTTGTGAGTAGCCTAGGCAATGGTAACTTTCTTTTTCCCTTTTGTTTTTTAATTTGAGGTTTATCAGGAATCATTTATATTTCATGTGTCCAATGTACATACCAAATGTTCTAAGTTAGGAAAAGTTTCTTAATTATAAAATAAAAGCTTCATTTCAAAAATCACATATATCTGAAAACTGAAATCCTAGATTTCAAGGATATTAGAAGAGAAATTAAGATATACTTAGAATTGGCCCTGGCCAGTTTGGTTCAGCAGTTAGAGCATCGGCCTGTGGACCAGAGAGTCCTGGGTTCGGTTCCCGCTGAGGGCACGTACCTTGGTTGCAGTTTGTCCTCGGCCCTGGTTGGGGTCGTGTGGGTGGCAGCTACTCGATGTGTCTCTGTCACGTCACTGTTTCTCTCTCTCTCTTCCCACCTCTCTCCCTCCTGGTTTATGTGAAGATAAATGCAAAAATGTCCTCGGGTGAGGATTAAAAAAAAAAAAAAAAACTAAAGAAAAAAAGATATACTTAGAATTGAATGGCAATGAAATATAATATGCTGATATTTTTGGTACACACCTAAAGAAGTATTTACAAGTATATTGGTTGAGATACACTTTATCAGTAAAAACAGAATAATTTAAGAAAAAAAAAAAGCTAAGATTTTAACTCAAGATGTTGAAAAAATCCAAGAGAACCATGTATTCTGAGAAACACAAAGGCAGTAAATAATAAAAGATAAGTACATAAATCAAGGAAAGAAGGGTGAGAGAAGACAAGCTTAACAAAACTAAATCTAGTTCTTTGAAAAAAACAGAATAAGATAATTTTGTTACCAAGACTGAGCAAGGCAAGAAGATGAGGATGTAAATAATCAAATACAGAATTAAAAAGAAAAAATAATAGATTTTATTACATAAAAATTATGAGCATCTATTTAATGGAGAATACCCTTCACAATGTTAACAGACATATGACATATGGAAGAAAATATTTTCATTGTCTAAAAACAAGAAACTATTATCCAGAATTCATAGGATACACAAAGAATTCTTAAATCAATACTGAAAGAACAGGAAATCTAGCCAAAAAAATGGAACAAAGATATGAAGTAGTAATATACAGAAGAGGAATTCCAACAGCCTAGTAAGGATATGAAAATATGCTCAAATTCATTTGTATTTACAGAAATGTATATTTCAGCAACAGTGAGGAATAGGAAAGAAGGGACATCAATATAGATCCCACAGGCATTAAAAGGATAATAAAGGAATACTATGAACAACTCTAGGTCCAGAAATTTGATAACCTAGGTGAAACGTACTAATTTCTTAAAAGAAACAATTTGCCAAAACTCACGCAAAAAGATTACATCATTATACACTAGTCCGAACCCATAAAAAGTACACCACCAGTAGTTAACCTTAAGGTAAACTATAGACGTTGGGTAGTTATAATGTGTCAATGTAGGTCATCACAAAACAACATGAATAGATCTAAAAACACAGTACTGAGTGAAAAGTAAGTGAAAATCTTGCGAAGACCATTATTGATGATATTCCATGAACTGAGAAGTACAATGAACACAACGCTTTCTACCAGAAAATAAATATTTCTAAATAAAGAATCAGGCATAGACTTTTAAACTCATTGTTTGTGATATTCATATATGATTGGTATATATTTATATATATGAAACATCTATGATTTATATGTATTTTAATATATATATAATTGAATATTATGCAGCCAATAAAATGATAAGCTGTTCATATGTGTTGATGATCTCCAAAATGTACTAAGTAGAATATACAAGATATTTAATATAAAATAAGGCATATCGCCCTGGCCAGTTTGGCTCAGCGGTTAGAGCATCGGCCCCTGGACCAGGGAGTCCCGGGTTTGGTTCCCAGTAACAGCATGTATCTTGGCTGCAGTTTGTCCCCGGCCCCGGCTGGGGTCGTGTGGGTGGCAACCAATCGATGTGTCTCTCTCACTTCGATGTTTCTCTCTCTCTCTTCTTCCCTGTCTCCCTCCCACTCTATCTGAGGATAAATGCAAGGGTGTCCTCAGGTGAGGATAAAACTAATAATAATAATAATATAAAATAAAATAAGGCATATTGTATAACATTCATATATTATTCATAGGTATATGTGTGTATGTAGAATACCTGCTTATAAATATATGTATATACATTGGGAGAGAAAAATAAGAAACTGGTACCTGTGGTTGCCTCTGGGATGGGAATAGGAGAGAGGGATAAAGACTTATCTTTAACTCTACGCCTTTTTGTAATTTTTGAATTTTGTTCTGTTTGTATATATTTCTTAATCAAAATAATCACAGAAATAAAACAAAATTAAAGTATGTACAGATGCTGAGACAAGATACTGTCGTTATTCGTCTGCCTATCTTTCCTTCCAGGCTAAGACGTCGGTGATAGTCATCTTTGTATTTCCTAAAACAATTCCTGCCACATAATAGGTGGTTGATGAATACTGAAAGAAGGAAAGAAGGGAAAGACAAAAGGAAGAGGAAATAAAAATGTGGTGGGTGAGAAATGGATGGTTATTAATTCACTCTTCACATAGTTATCATTTTCACATTTTCAAAATTAATATTAAAAAAAAATTAAACATGACTTCAGTGACAGTGTGGAGTAGCGATGGGACTATACAACAGGCTGACAGTTTGGAGGCTGTTCAATAGTCCAGACCCGGAGCGGCCTGGCTTGGGTATTGCCAAAGAGCCAAAGGCTATTGCCAGGCTCTTCTCTCAGACACTCCCTTGATGCTGCCCACTCACCATCATAAATTATGTATGCACCCTAAGGCAGAAGGATCTAGAGAGCTGCCCAGGTGTCCTCGGAAACAACAGTAGACTAAATGATAAGTTGAGCTCTACCATGGTTACTTTTTCCTCTTTTTCAGCCAAAGCTTGGGTTGTTCTGATTACCTTCCAGGCATAAGGAAAAGTAAACTGAGTATAGCATAGGATCACCAGGTGCCGAACATGCATGCCGTCTAACATTGGCCTCTCCCCTCTGTCCCTCTAGAGGTCCCCAGCCTGTTCTGAACAGACTCCAGCCTTCCAAACTTCCATTTGCCCTCCTGCTCCTCCGAGGCTTTTTTTTCCCATTTCTTAACCCTCGGTTCCATCTTCACTTTCTAGTTGCTCTCCAAGGCTTCACCTTTTTGAGTACCTTTTATGTGTTAAATATTGGACTCTGTTGCTGGGCTCCAGTGAATGTTGCTTAAAACACAAAAGGTTAAGCAGAGAGCAACTGTATTGATTAAACATCCATTTTCTTACCTTTTGTTTTTGTAAGAGCCTTTGATGCTGTTTCTGATTGACAGCCCCACCTGCACACCTCTGGCCCCAGATTCCCCTTGGTAATGTCACTGAGAGCTACAGAGCACCTCACCCATTCCACACAAGCCACAGATCCTTCATGTGTAGCTTTCAAACCAAAAAAAAAAAAGAAAGAAAGAAAGAAACATAGCTTTTCTCTTTTCCTTTCTCCATTCCTTAGACATATTTTATTCCAAAAGTCTCTGTTAAATGGAAAAAAAAGTCAAATAGGGCAAAAAGGAGAAAGCTTTCAGCACCGACCCCTCCCTTTTATTCTAATGTCTTCAGGTAGCAAGCCTTTGGATATGCTGTCAAAAAGGTGACAACCTTGTTACATTAGCTTTTCCTACTTGCTTCTCAGAGTGTAAATAACCTAAAGAATCCTTCCTGCAAGACTAACAAAATTACACCCATTAACAAGCTCAACATGAGAAACATGGTATGATGGTGCCTTCGCCCTGTTGCTGGTTCCTGATAATGGCTGCATCGTCAGCTGGCTTTGACTCTTCCCTAAAAGCATAATATTGCAAATAATAGGGCATATCATTGCCATTAGAGAGGAGGATAAGCCTTTCAAGTACAGAAGCCAAATGTCCAGTTACTAATATGTACCCAATAGTAAATGAGGTCAAACAACTCCAAAAATTCATCTCCTTCCCCCCAAAGCTCCATTTACACAATCAAGTGAAGCCTGTTCTTCAGAATAGGCCCATGAGCATGATCACCAGCAACGGCAGGGCAGACTAGGGTGAGCATTGGTGAAGAGCACCATTTCAGCAGCTGGAACCTCTCTGTGGCTTCTCCATTGGATTTCACCCCATCTTCACCTCTGCTAGTTCAGGTTAGGCCTTTGCAGGGAGCAAGTCCAACTTGGATCAGATTCTGCATTGGTGTCACTAGGGTTTTAACTAGCTGAAAGCTATAGGACAAAGAAATGAGGTACAGGCCAGAATGCCTGCATCTCTTCAACTACACTCCCTGATCAAGACCCAGTCCTTCAATAGACTAAGTCAAAATCCAAGGGATGTGATGGAGCCATTCTTTATCAGCTTGCAAGAGTTGACAATCAAATTGTCAGTCATGTTGCGAGCCAGTTGTGAATCACAGCTATTACTAAAAATTATATAAACTTATGGTTAAGTGTTATAGTAAAACAAAGGCAATAAATATTCAAAACTCATCACTTCATAATCATCTGACGTTATCCATGCTCTTTTCTATTATCTGTGTTCTTGTGGTTATTTTTATCTATTGATTCTGCGTGGTTGAAATACTGTAGAAGACTATGCTACTGTGCATCTATTCCAATTCCGCGTCTAGGGATATCATGTTGGTAGCTGGAAATCACCATAGTGGGAGCAATTACACCACAGAAAGTGTAATTTATAGCAGAAAATGCTACAAATCAGGGCTTGATTTGTTGTTCTGTTGCTTTTCTAGACCAGGGCTCAGTAATCTATGACTCAATGAACAAATCCAGCCTTTAGATTATTTCTGTATTGCCACAGGCTAGAAATGGTTTTAACATTTTTAAAGGGTTATAAAAGAAGGAGAAAGAGGAGGAGGAGGGAAAAGAGGAAGAGGAAAAGAAGAAGAGGAGGAGGAGGAAGAGGACAAGGAGCAGGAGGGGGGAGGAGGGAAAAAGGAAGGGGTGGAGGGGGAGGTGGGGGAGGGGGAGATTCCTTTTTCTCTTTGTAGGCTATAGGGTCTCTGTTAGAACTGCTCAACTCTGCCACTGTGGTACAGTGGTGATTGCTGGGTGTGGCTATGCTTTAGTAAAATTTTATTTACAAAAGTAGGTGGTGGGTCAGATTTGACTCCCAGGCCACAATTTGCCAATCCCCGAGCTAAAGTTAGGAAAGCATTCTAAGAGAATCAATTGGCTATATGGAATTGGCAATAAAGGGCTTTTTGTATTTCATTATGATTTCTAAATTCATGCTATATATCCTTTATATCAATAACATTTTTAATAGAAAATACCACATACACACATAGATTTTAATTGATGAGCTGGTTATTAAATACTTACCAGTATACCACTGCTCAAAACCCACTTCCTTCACAAAATCTGTAATCCATGCTGCTCCTTCCCTTCTCAATAAACCTTTGCTGAGTGCTTATCATATGCCAAACACAAGGGATGAAAGAATTAGAAAGATGAGGCCCATGTTCTCCAAGAGCTCGCAGTCCACTGTGAGAGGACAACAAGCAACAGCTAAATGGCACAGGACACAGCAGCGAGGGCAGAAACACAAGCAAACCCAGTCTGCAGGCAGAGAATGAAGGAACCCATGTTCACTGTTCCGTGATTCCACAGAGAGAAGCTGGCCAGCAACTCCATGAAGTACGTGTCACTGTCTCCATTTTATACATGAGCAAACTGAGATGCAGAGATTTGGTTCATATACTCAAGGTCATAAAGCTGATAAGGGCAGACATAAGATTCAAAGTCAGGGCTGGTTTGACACTAAAGATCTTGTTCTTTCACTCCACTCCCTATTAATCTCTTGTTTATTTTTTTTAAAAAATAGAGTAATCATTGTCATACCTTGATTCATTGCAAAATGTCTCTCCCATATTCTTTTTTTTTAGGTTCCCTCTCTCTCTAGTCTCTCTGCCACATGAGTTTATTATTTCCTCCAAAGTCAAAAAGGAAATGTTAATTAAAAGTTTTAAAAGAACATGTGTCAATGCAGCTCTGAAGTGGTAACAGTAGGGAGTTGAACTGTACCAAATTAAAAAGCACTGGCATTAATTAACATTAAGATGTGCAGGTGTTTTCTCTTTGTGGCGACAGTAAACTCTTGGAGAACAGGAATCAACCTTTCTTTCTACAGCGTCTGACAGAGGCTGGTCATACGGGAGAAGCTATGTTGAAGCAGGTGAGTGATAGGGGAACGAGTAGAACTAAGTCATTGTATCACTCACAGGTCTTCCTGTGATAAAGAACAGTCTTTATCTCAAGGGACAGGGGAGCCCAAAAAGCTTCAACTGCCTGAATCCTGATCTTAGCTCCAGCGGAGCCTGTTGGATGCAGTTGATACATTTACGAGTTCACAGAGAGCTAAAGAAGATCAACATTTTCTTAAATGTATAGAGAAGAAGATTTTCACCATCTCCCCTGAACATTTCTTCTAGAGCAGAGCTTCTAAAATTTTGATGTGGGTCAGTCACCCAGGGAGCTTATTAAAAGTACCGTTTCCCAGTCCACTCCTACATGGTCTGATTCAGTAGGTCTCACACCAGAACTGCACACCCTAGTTAAGAATCTTCTAGAGTGTCTTCATTTTTATGGTCAACAATTTTTTTTTCCATTGTGCCTAACAATGGAGTGCTGCTGATCCACATACTCTTGAATCTGCAGTTCTAACATCCAAGAGCTCTGAATTCCAGATCTTCACATAACTCACCCAGCAGCAAGACCTGTCAGGGGCAAAACCTGACCTGAACGCTCTAGAAACATTTCAAAATCTTTGTTTATCTAACTTTGCATGGACATGCATACATTTTGCTATAAATAATTACAAGGTGGCACTCCAGACCCTAAGGGGGCATCATAAAATATAAAATACATGCTCCATTTTGCTTTCCCCAAATCATAAACCTTTGACATATGAAATATATTGGTTCCAAACATTTCAGATAGATGACTATGGACCTAAATGAAAACCCTTGCATAAATGAATCCCCTCCTCAAGGGTGGGGATTTAAGGGAACTGAGGGAGCAAAACTCACCAACATTTATTCTTTAAGATGTCTATTTTTCCAAGGTGCTTCATCTTCAGAAAGCAAGAGACAGAAATACAGTCACAGTTAGCATAAGCTTCCTGGCCACCCATCTCTGGACGTCCTGTCATCTCCAGGAATGCACTCCAACACCCTATTACCCTAGTTCAGGTAAGACCAACTCTTCATCCTTTTTGATGCTCAGTACATTTATCTCATTAAAACGATCAAGACCATGTTATAAGTCCAGGGGTATTTTTTAAATTTCCATTAGTCTAAGACCCTCTTATCCAGTCCTTTTTCCTGGGGCAGGTCATTTAAGAATACTAGGAAAGTGGATGGATAATAGAGTTGGGTTCCAGGGACTGAGGTATAGTCAAGTCAGCAGCATTCTCAGAAAAAAAACAAATAAAACAAGAAGGGCATGAGGGTCAAACCAAGAGAAGATGCCTAGATAGCAGTGTGGAGTAAATGCAAACTAATTAACATGACCTTCAAAGTCCTGCACTGCCTCGGCTGTGTCTCCCTCTCCAATTTTCTGTCCCTTCACATCTTCACTCCATCGCTCTTAACTTTATTCAGTTCACTGGAAAAACTAGCTTTTTCTTTCCCCTTTTGGATATGCTGTTCTTTCTGCCTGGAATACTCTTTACACCCTGTTTCCCCTTCATCTTGTGTCCTCAACATATGGTTTTCCACTCCCCGATAATTTGTCTTCCATTGCCCTTGTCTCTACCAGGGCAAATATCCTCTGTTTTAATTATCTGATAGTGTATTCACATCCCACTAGCCTGTGCCCACCATAAAGCTAGGAACCACACCTGCCTTCCACTGTCATGTTTCCAGTGCCTGGCCCAAGTCCTGAAAGTGTTTCAGTGCTCAACAAATGTGGATAAATGAATGAGTGAACAAATGAATGAAAAGGAAGCAAGGAACAAGGCAGGAAGGCAGGGTGTGGTCCAGAGCTGTTCCTGGTACCAGAACAGGCACATAGGAGCCCTCTGTTGAGTGGACTTTGAAGGGTGAGTGGTGAGTTCACTAAATACAAAGAGGCAAGGTTGAGAAGAGAACCAGATTCTTTCTCTCTCCTTTGTTCTCTTTCTTCTTGTCCTTCAGAGCCCTCAACATTTTCATTATATAGTTTTGTGTACTTATTTTGTTTCTTACTGGTCAGTTAAGTTCTATAAAAGCAGAGACCATATATCTACTGTTCCCCACTTTATACTCAGCCCATTGAGTCATGCCTGGAACAGATATACATAGTAAATATTTGTTGAATGAAATAACGATTGATTTATTGAATGAATGAATGAATGAATGAATGAATGAATGAATGAATGAATGAATGAATGAATCTATGATATATACCTCTCAAGTTCCAGAGAATCTCTGTTTTGAGATCTCCTAGGCTCCCCCAAAGAGCTGGTATCCCAAGCCTCTTCATGAGTTAACAGAAAATTATGAATCGAGAGAATGGAATGAAATCCGATCAGACAGAATTTTATCAATCTGTTACAAAAGAACCTAGCCACTTATCCTAGACAGCTCTTGAGAAATTACTAAACTTTGCCTAACCCTAAGAAATTCACTCATAAAATTGTACTGTCTTCTAGCTGATGCTCTGAAAAAAAAATTTCCTCTTCTCTCTGCCCCTCCCACTCCTACCCCCCTTCCATCTTTCATCCCACAGAGTCCCAAGAGAGACTTCTCCAGAAGAGAAAACCAGATACCAATGTCTTCATAAACTTTTCTGTAATCATGAAAAGCTTTTTGGCAAAGGGTAGGAGAAAAAGGGAAGTGGTCTTCCCTGAACCCAATTTAAAAGAAAATTAGATGTCCTTCCATCTGGAAAATCAAAGAGCTTCAAGGAAATGTCTTTCCTCAGCAAGGATCTGTCTCAGGAAATAAGAAATTGGTGGACAGAACAGCAACATATTTGTATCAAGATCACTTAGATCCTAATGAAAATAGGAAGCTGAAACAATTTCCCCTAAAAACAAAGGACTCACGTAATTCATACTCCACTCTCCCAAGTCTCTAGACTCCAAATCCTCCTCACTTTCCCCAATTAAAAAGGAAGACAAATATCACATGATCTCACTTATAAGTGGAATCTAATGAACAAAATAAACTGACGAACAAAATAGGGCCATAGACATGGAATCATGGAACAGACTGACAGGTCTCAGAGGGAAGGTTGGGGGGAAAGTGGGAAGAGATTAACCAAAGAACTTATATGCATATATGCACAGCGCATGGACAGACAATAGACAGGTGAAGGCCAGGGGTCAGTAGGAGCCAGATGGAGGGGGGCAAAGGTGGGGAAATGGGAGAACTTCTGTAATACTCTCAACATCAAAATAAATTTTTTAAAAATTACCAAGGATGCAAAAACTCAGTAAAATGTCAGCATCAAAAGACAAATTATCTAAATAGTGGATACACAAGTTAGTCTCATAATGCAACTGAATAATATATGGTTTGAATTACAAAATAATAAAATAAAATAAACATGTGAACAACCAAAAGATGTATTTTAAAGGGCTCAGCTTGAAAAGAACAATACATTCCCCAGAGGCTAGTGCATATAATTCCAGAAACAAAGTGGGGTGAAACAAGGTTTTCAACATAATTTTAGTAGAAATGGGTTCAAATATATCATATAACCTTTATATTTGAGATGGATAACACCAAGAACTTTCCTGAATACCCCGACTCTTGACCACCTCATAAGCCTATCACATATGTTTTGCCAAATTTTCTACATCTACAAAATGGGGATTCTAAGATTCACATCACTGACTTTTCATAAGAACTAAAACATAAACACCATATAGTGAATATAAATAATAAAAGCCATATTAAAATATAGTTCTAGGTAGTTCTTACAGTTCATGAACTTGATTGAAATTGATGCAATGGCAAAATTGCGAGTAACTACAGAGCATTGGCCTCTAGACTCATTCATAAAAAGTAGAATATCAAGTGTTAAATCTGTGCCTGACCCAAGTTCCCCTCATGATTGTCTTCATCCCTCTGTCCCACTCATTACAAAAATAAACCATTTTGTACACGTTCATAGTTGATGAAAACTGAAGATTAATTTGGACAAAGAGACACCTCAACATGAGGAAATCTTGAGGTTGATTAATCAAGAACTTATTACCTGGGAACATTTCCATTGACAAGCCAGTCACAATCTCAAAGAAGAAAAGGATAGAAAAAGTATAGGGAAGACAAAGATGCAGAAAAAATGAGATAGAAGAGAAAGGGAAAAGGAAGTAAAATGAAATCTAGAAAGACTTCATGACTGTCCATTTTTGTGTGTGTGAGAACACAGAGAAAAAGAGTTGGACCTCTGCTCTGTTTAAAATTATAACAACAATACCTTATTTTGTTCCACAGTAGATTCTTCAGAAGAATTTGCACACAAATTATAATGCCAATTATTCAGAGTGACAAATTTTATAGATATTGATGCTCATTTATTAATAAATATTGCATAGCCAAAATGACATGCTGGGGAAATTATAAACAATGATCTATTTTACAGAAACTTATTTTAAATACTCAAAACATTCTAAACACATGAGCAGTCTTCCTTCTAGTTGAGTATCCCCATCTTCAGCTGCTCAGTCAGCCAAGCAAAGACATGTTTGGCAATGGAGGGCTTGTATTTAAGTCCTAGCCACTCTCCTTCTTATTTGTGTGACTTTTGGCAAGATGCCCAACTTCTCTGGTCCTGAATTTCTACAGTTGTAAAATGGGGATAACAATAACACTTACCTCACAGTATTGTTGCGAACAGCAAATGAAGCAATATAATAGTTCCAAAATGCCAGAATGTGACAAATATTCTGTCATCTGCAGCAAAATGGAAGAATGATGTATGAATTTGGGGTAAAGGTATTTATTCAATAACATGCCTATCTTTTATTTGTATTATACCTTTTCTACTTTCTTGGTGTCAACAATCATCTTTCTGTTATTAAATTAAAGAGGTGGCAAAGGTCCAGCTCTTTCTCTCTGTATGGTTTTAGTAAATGGTTATTGTTTTGGTTTTATTCAGTTTGTTATTTTCCTCAGTTGGCAAAATAAACAGTTGGCAATTCAGTGTTACTTCTGCAAAGTATTTCTGAACTGTTGTGATCTTTGAAACTCAAAAGTTGGAGTACCACTAAAAGAATACGTGGATGGCAGTGGTCCCTGCATGGGCCTAAGCTATGGTCATCCAAAGCATCAGTTGTGGTTGAAAAGAAGTAGGAACCACAAGAAAGTAGCTTATTTGCTTAAAGAACTAAGTACATTTAAAGAGGGAAAAACTTACTGTAATACAAGAAATAGTACATCAGGCCCAGCACTAACGATTAGTGGTTAGAGTCAGAAGATGATTCCAAGGTCAGCATGTTTTCTGTCCCTTGAATTTATCTTTTCCTCAATAACACCTGTGATGACTGTCTTTATGTGTCAACTTGACTGGGCCAAGGGATGCCCAGATAGCTGGTAAAACATTATTTCTGGATGTGTCTATAAGGGTGTCTAAAAAGAGATTAGCATGTGAATCCATAGACTGAGTATAGATCAACCTCACATTGAATGCTGGTGGGCAACACTCAATCTGTTGAGAGCCCTAAAAGAACAAAAAGGTGTAGGAAGGGTGAATTCACTTTCTTTGCTTGAGTTGGGACATTCACCTTCTCCTGCCCTCAGACATCGAGGCTCCTAGTTCTCAGGCCTTTGGGTTTGGACTAGAACTACAGCATTGGCTGTCCTGGGCCTCGGGTTTACAGATGATAGATTGTGGGACTTCTTAGCCTCCAGAATCGCATGAGCCAATCTCTCATAATAAATCTCTATCCATCCATCCATCCATCCATCCATCCATCCATTCTATTCTGTTTCTTTGGAGAACCCTAATATAAGGCCTCACTAGGACTTTCAAGAAAGTTATAATAAAACTAAAAAGCACTGTTTTCACTAAACCTTGTAAGCCATTGGGGTAGTGGAAAGGTAAGTATTGCTTTGGAGCTTGAGGAACGGAGTTTGACACAAAACAAGGAGAGGGTTTCTCCCCACTTGGGTGACCTTGCTGCAGAGACACCAGATAGCAAGGTCACTACACCCAGGCAGTATGAGTGGGAAGCCAAAGGCCAGTGACTCTGAGAACACAATGAGACCAGGCCCTCAGTATAAGCTCCTCTGATGGCAGGCACCAGTAGCCATGGCAACAGGGAGGCAACTTCACAATTCTTTTTCAGGCCATAGACCTCACCAAAATAAACCAAACCTGGAGAGGAGGAAAATGGCCAGCACCAAGAAGGGGCTTGGAGGATGTGTTTGGGAGGACCTATGGAAGAGCCCCGGAATCCCAGAAATGGGACCAGGAGACAGAGGCAGCAAGAAATGGGGGATACAGAAGAGAGAGGTAGGGTCAGGACCTGAAGCGTACTATTTGTTTTTGTTAGGTGTCCTGGGGGAAGCATGCTCACTCCAGTGTCTCCAGCTGCCTGACTTCGGTCCCGTCCCTGAACATGTCAGAGCCCCAATTTCCTCACCAGGAAAGTAGGGTAAAAACAGATACTAAGAACTAGGTCACACAATAATTTTAAGAATTAAAAAGGGTGGTATATTTGAACGTGTTCTTTTAAATGCTAAGGTGCTATATAAATATTAGTTTTAATATTTAACAGTGGACTATTATGTAACATTCAGTGCTGGGACCCCCTCAGGATTTAACCTGTGATACATCCTCTCCAGAAATCATAGCTGAAAGCATGTCTTCAAGGAGAAAGAATGAGGAGGGAATGATCTAACGTGATTATAAAGTGGGAGGGAGGGGAAAACCCACCCAGTTATACTCAGAGGAACAATAAGCCATCAGTGTAGGGCAGACTTGTGAAGGAAGGGAAGAAATATGCTACATACATCATGGTTATATAAATATCATCTATTCCCTATAAAATCTATAAGGGAGAGATTATCACTCCTGTTTTACAGATGAGGCAAATAAGACTCAGAGAGGTTAAATGGCATACCCAAGACCACATAGCAAGTAGAAGACAAGGCTGACATTTTTAACCCAAATGTTTCTGGAACCAAAATCAGATAGCATTTTCTTTTCTCTCTTCTCTTTTCTTCTCTTCTCCTTTCCTTTCCTGTTTTTGATTGTATAAAGAACTCACAATCACAGCAATCATGACCCAAATGACAAATCACAGAGCTCCCTGTGCCAAGCTCCATGCCTTCCACATTTTGCAAACCCAATCCAAACTTTCTGCACACCCAGTAGCCAGCTTTGGCTCCCTATAAAAGGCTCTACCAGACATGCTTGTACTTAGACACTTTCTAAAAATGTTCTCTTGGGTGGTAAATCATTTTGTTTGCATGTATCCTGAAAGCACTAAGGCAAGATGATTCAGATGAAAAGTAAATCCCTTCACCATGTGTAAACATAACACATGGAGCCTACATGGGAAAAAACTAAATTCAAAGCACATGAGCCGAGGGAGAACGGAGCAGGCAGTGAGCGCAGACGGGAACCCTGTGCAAGGAAAAGCACAGGCTTGCGGCTTTCTGATCTAGAACATCACCATGCCTCCAGGAGGCTGCGGGGCTGCGTTTCTGGTAGGGAGACGGTGCACCATAGACTCAGCTCTTTGTGCAATGGGGTATGCAGGGAAGCACATATGGTAGTAATAGGAAAGATGTAATTCCCCTTGGCCACTTTTCAAGTTTCACTATTTAGATAATTTGGGGACTTTTTTTTTTTTTTTTTTTTTTAACTTGGAGAAGTTCTCCCAGGACCGGACTGATTATAAGATGAGGATATATCTTAAACACTGCCAAAGAGAAAACTTGGCTGAATTTGATGTTTTATTTATTTTTTTTAAGTTGTGTGCACTTTTGCTGGGGACAGATCTGCTTCCTCCCAATCAACCCTCTATTTTTTAGAAAATTAACTCAGATGCTGCCTTGAGTTTAAATCTTTCCTTCACAGGATGAAGAGCCTTCAATGTTCTTCCCAAATAAAACCCCCAGTGCTCATTGTCAATATGTCAAGCCAAATGTCGAAAACAATCTCATTTCTGCAGCCTACAGTGCCCTGAATTGATGGGGCAACTTTCTTCCAATTAGTTAAAACCCTAAGCAGTTCATTTATTATTTGCAGTTCATTAAATTGTGTCTCACTGTTGTGGTCCCTAGGTTCACGCTTAAGGACAAATAGTAACCAAAATGAAGAACCTACAACAACTTGTTTTTCATCAAAGCCAGAAAGGCTTTAGAGAAGAAACAAACCTAAAATATGACTTGAATGAAGCCGATCCTGTACAAAACAGATTTTGGGAGCATGGAGGAAAGAGGATGGAGGATAGATAAGAGGCTTAGGTATGAGTAACTTTGATCTCAGGCAGGTTACTGGTCACCAAGTCTCTGAACCACATCTGTAAAATAGGAATAAAAATACCTCTAACCTAAGGTTGATGCATAAATGAAATGACCATTGTGAAAGTTCCTGGCTCTATTCCAGGCACAAAGTAATGCTCAATTATTGCTGGTTTAATTCCTTTTTAAAAAAAAAAAAAAATCTGTCTGAGAGGGTTAATGTGAAGATTCAATGAGCTCATTGTAGATGGATTGGAGTGCCATTTATATGTGGGATGTTATAAGAAGGAAAAAGAAAATATAAGAAAAAAGGAATTTAAAGAACAAGAGCCCACCCTACAGAGCCCTCCAGGGTCCAGATCTGGGTACTGCCCAGATCTTTGGGACAGATTCAAATTGCTGGCAGTCAGTCTCTTCAAGGAGAGAAAGAAGTCAGACCCATGCCCTTATGTATAACCTTATCCAAGAACTCGGGGGAAATCAATGAAAAGAATGGCAAGTCACAGGTTACACTACTCATTAATTTAACAAATATTTATTGAGCACTTAACATGTGCCAGATGCTGTTCTAGATGCTGTGAAGACAGCAGTGAACAAAGAATGAGGTTTCCACCCAAGCTGAACTTATTTTTCAGTAAGGAATAACAGACAAAATACTCAGCTGAGGGCAATAAATACTATGATAGATGATAAAGAAAAACAAAGTAAAAACGAAATGGAAACATTGGGTTTGTGATTTTTAAATAGGGTGATCAGGGACACTCCCACAAAAGTTATAAAGATTTGGAAGGAATTGAGCCACAAAGGCATTGGACAGAGAGATCCAGGAAGAGCCTGAAAAGACCCTAAAGCAAAAGAATGGCTGTTAAGTCCAAGGAATGGTAAGGTGCCCAGTGTAGCTGGAGGAGAGGGATCAAAGAAAAGACTGAGAGGAAGTAACGTCAAACACGGAGCAGGCGCATGGATGAAACTGTAGGCCATCATACAGAGTTTGGCTTTTGCTTGGTAAGGACTGGGTTTTGAGCAGAGGAGTGAGATTATCTGCCTTACCCTTTAACAGGATCACTCTGGCCACTGTACTGAGGAGCAAAACAAGAGCGAAAGCAAGAAGGTAAGTTGGGAGTGCACTGCCATTGCCACTGATAGGAAAGCTGAACACAGACAAATGATTTACTTGCCCAAAATTACAATAGAGTCTGTGGAGGAATGAGTGAAAACCTGCCTACGGTATACTTCTCTACACTGATTTCATCACCTAAAATTTTAGTATCATTCAAAAACTGCTGGGGAGAGGGAGAGAGCCTGTGCATACAGGCCTATCACTTAATAACTGTCCCTGAGATATCATATCTTTGTTATCTACAAGTAGATAAAATATTTAACCTACCAGATCTTTTGAAATAGAGATACCTTTGTAAGAGTAGAGATTTACCCTCTGGTTTTTGCTGTCAAGCACTGTGTAATGTTTTTCATACATAAAGTATTGTAACTAAAAAGAAGAAAGCACGAATCCCCTCCAGTGATGGGCAATCTGCTCTGTTTCCCAGTTGACTAAGTTCTGAAACATAAAAACAGAGAATGGAGGAGCCAGATCATCACTGGTGGAAGTAAAGCGTGGGCGCCTGAATACTTGGACAGTTCTGTAAGGCAGGAGGGATACAGCGTGAAAGAATCCTAGTTTAGAGAGTGAGTCTCAGAGATGGAATCTCAGAGATGGAATGACTTTTTCCAGTTTGAAAGATCTCAAGAACAATCAAAATGCAGATGCATTAAGGAACTAACTTAACAGTTAGAAAGAACTTGGGAGCCGGGAACAGTCACTGTTGGGAAATTGTTTAGGCAGGAAGTGCCCAAGAAAGAGAAAGATGCAATAACAAAGATTTCTCTGTATAGGAAACCAAGGAAGCTTTAACCATCAGGAGCATGGAGGCTGCTCTGAGGACAATCCAATCGGAACCCGATGGTAGGGCTGGAGAAACTAGGAGAAGCTTCAGGGAGAGCTGTTTTTTGTGGCTGAGGTTATACCATGCCAGAAGAGGACTGTAAAGCTAAATAGAGATGTCAGTTAAAGGCAGTGCTTTTTTTGTTTTTGTTTTTTTTGGTTTAATCCTCACCAGAGGATATTTTTCCATTCATTTTCAGACAGAATGGGAGGGAGAAAGAGAGGGAGGGAGAGAGAGAGAGAGAGAGAGAGAGAGAGAGAGAGAGAGAGAGAGAGAGATGCAAGAGAGACACATTGACTGGTTGCCTCCCGCATGACTCCAACCAGGGCCAGGGACTGAACCACAACCAAGGTATGTGCCCCTGACCAGAATCGAACCCATGACTCTTTGGTTCATGGACCAATGCTCCAACCACTGAGCCAAACCAGCCAGGGCAAGGCTGATATTTTTATCAAACTGAATTGAATACCTCAATTCCCTGTTCATATCCAGAATTTCTTTATCTGGTTACAAACGCATTTTTAGACTACCAATGATTGACAAAGCAGGTACAATGGTTTTCTTTCTTTGGAAGAAAAATACCAATAAAAGGAATGTATACGCTTCAGAGACCTGAGGGCAAAGATGGCTAAATTATAGTATCTTCAGTGGAGTTAGAGGTAGAGGTGATGGGCGGAAGTTACCAAAAATGACAAGGGATAAGCAATAAAAGTAAAATGAGAAGATACTTTAGTGTCTATAGTTTGGGGACCTAGCTAGATGTGAACTTATTAGTTTTGTGACCTAAGATTAATCACTAAACTTCTCTAAACCAATTTCTTCAACTGTAGAATGACAATAATAACTTAAAGGAGGACTATAATCATGATTCATACAGAGCATAGATTGTGCTCAATAAATCTTTGGTTCCCTCTTTTACCTTAGTACATATACATATAGAGTTTTGATTATAATATAGTCAAAGATTAAATTTACAAAATACAAATGACCGTGTAATTTGGTTAATCACCATAGCTGATTTTATTAGCAATTACATCACCTTAAGTCCCCTATTAATTCATCTTTAAGTGAACTACAAAATTTCTCACAGTTCATTAATTCAAAAAGCATTTATTGAATTTGCACTACAGGCCATGTATCACATGAAATGCTATGGAAGACAGAAAGAACAATGTCGTTTCTGGCTTCTTCTTTTTTATATAAGCCTATAGCCTATAAGCATATAAACAAATAATCACTGCACTGTGATAATCATTATCATAGAGTAATATACTTTGAGAGTTCAGAAGAAGGGAAGAGTAATTCTACTTAGGGAAAAATACTAGCCAACATTTATTGAGCACTTACTATGCACCAAACCATATTTTAAATACTTTACATGTGCCAACTTATCAAGCATCACAACAATACTATGAAATAGTGACTGTGATTATTTCTATTTTGCATATCAGAAAACTGAGGCACAGGTAAGTCAACACTCTTGTCCAAGGTCACAGATAATGTGAGACAGAGCCAGGATATAGTCCAAGCATTCTGGCCCCAGAACCCACACTTTAAATGCTACAGTGTACTGAAGATGATGACAGATACTTTGTGACAATGGAACCAGGACCTGTAGCATAAGCAGTTTGCAAGCCAGAAAAGAAAGTCATGAGAATCAGTGTAGACTAGAGGGAACAGCATGAACTAGGGTATGGAAGCTCAGTGTCTAAAGATAATTGAGTAGTGTGTATAGCCAAACTGGGGGATAGACCAAAAACTGACAGAAGCCAAGGCTGAAAAAGTTGCCTTTTAAACTAGCCTCGCCAATATTCCCTCCCAGCTACTTTATTACTGAGTTCCTTTAAGTGGTGGCCCTTCCCGTGTTTCCAAAGCCAATCCTCTGCCTTCCTCTTTGGTCCTCTTTAATTCCACAGGTAGCCTTTATTGGTCCATCAGAAAAAAATATCCTAAGGGACAATCATGGCACTATCTATTTTGGATAAACAAGCTGCTTCAAAACACCAACTATTTGATGTTATATGGATGAACATCTAACACTGGGTATTTAAACATGATATTTGATATTTGGCCATATGTTTAAGAAGGCCACGTTTTTGCCATATCAGAAGAGGATATACTATAATATATTTATCATCGCAATGGAAAAGCATTACCCAATTTTCCCTGCACTCTATGAGGGGTAGAAGTAAGAAGCAAATAAGATACTCAACTTAATAAATTTTTGAAACCTTGGATTCTGGGAGAATCCATGAGAGAAAACTCCAAGGAAGCAAGTATTAACTTTCCCAATGTGTTTGCATTAGGCAGTCTTCATCTTTGGTAAATCTCTTCCAACAAAGACTATGGGAATTTGGGGTGGGGAGAGTAGGACATGATGTGAGGCAAAGCATTCAGGACTGTTGACTATATCACATGCCTGGATAGTACCCAAAATGGTCCAACATCACTGTTTGCTCATGTGACATCAAGCTGAGAACATCTATTCTGGGAAACAATCATGAAAATATAGACCACTTACTAAAACTACTTGCTTTCAAAGGTAGATGGAGGATTAAGGGAGCAACTCAAGAGATAATTGACATTGAAAGCAGGATTTTTGTTTCAGAGTAGATAAAACTCGAATATGTTGTATAAGCTAAGAAGAACACCAGAGGAGAAAAACTTAAAGATACATGACAGAATAAGAGATAGAGTAATATCATAGAGAAGACAGGAAGGGTGTCTCAGAATTGCTGATTGGAGATGTTATATGGGAATGGAGTAAGAAGGCAACTTCCCCTGATAGGGAGGAACAAAAAAGATGCATGGTAATTCAGAAGGTGAAAGAAAGAGAGCTGAGCATGGGCTGCCTGGGGGTCTCATCTGCTCAGTAAAATGAGGGTCAAGTCCACTGGTTTGAATCAGAAGCCTGAAACTCATCCTCGTTTCTGTCCCTTCCTTCATGCCCCATGTCCACCCATCACCTCGTCCTATTGATCCTGCCTCCAAAGTGTATCTATAGCGGAGCCACATCTCTCCACCTCCAGGGCCACCATGGCAGTCCAAGCCACAACTGTCCCTAGTCTGGACCCCTGCAAAAGCTTTCCAGCTGCCCTCCCCACTTCCTCTATCAACCCCCAATTCATTCTTCACACATCTGCCAGAGAGAAGGTTTCCAAAAGTGAAGTTGACTCCAGCTCCCACATGGCTCTTTGAATACAATAAAAATTCCTTACTCTGCCAAAACTGTCTTAAATCATCTGGTCCAGCTCTCCTCTCCAGCCAATCATGTGTCATCTTCTGACCTTCTCTCTAGTCCAGTCATGTTGACCTTCTTCCCAGTTTTCAAATTAACCGTGCTCCTTATTACTCAGGCCCTTCTCCAAGCTACTTACCCTCACTGAAATGCTCTTTCCTGGCTCTTTCATTTATTTATGTCAGCTTGGAGGGCTCCTCTCTTTCCTGAAGCCTCAGGTTAAATGCCTTCTTCTCAAAAATCCCTTAACAACAAACATGTCTATAAAGTACCCTAACCACTGCTCTAAAACAGGGATTTAGTGGTAAAGAAGGCAGACAAAGGGACTTGTCTGATTTGAAACCCCTGCTCCGTCACTTGTGTGACCCCAGGCAAGTAATTTCTTTGTTCTCCACTATAAAATGGGAATAATATAAAGTAGTTTTTCAGAGGCTGGTTGTGATCATTAAATATGAACCAATAAGCATAAGAGCCCTGGCCAGTCTGGCTCAGCGGTTAGTGTCGGCCTGTGGACCAAAGGGTCTCAGGTTTGATTCCTGGTCAAGGGACATGGCTTATTTGCAGGTTCTATCCCCAGCCCCAGTCAGGGTCATGCAGGGGCAACCAATTGATGTGTCTCTCTCACATTGATGTGTCTCTCTCACATCAGTGTGTATGTGTGTGTCTCCCTCCCTCCTTTCTAAAAAAAAAAAAAATGGAAAAATATCCTCAGGTGAGCATTAACAAAATAAATAAAATAAAAAAATAAGCATAAGAAACTTTAAATAGTGCCTCATCCTTATCAAAGCTCAGTACATATTCATTATCACCCCAGCACCCTGTTCGTGTTCCTTTAACACTTTAGTGTGTACTCTTGCTTTTCATGTTTATTGTCTGGTTCACCCACTATTTCATAAGTTCTGAGAGGGTAGAGAACAGCCTCATATCCCCAGTATCTATAAGAATGCCAAGTGCTCAGTCAATGCTTGATGAATGGAAGAAGGAATGAATTAATTAATATCATACCCAGGTCAGTGTGTAAGGTCCGAGAGAGCTCAAACTGTTGCTGAGAAAGGAGCTGAACTCATTAACCATAGTGACCCAGTTAGGTGTATATGTCTAAGAGGCCAAAATGGTCTGAGAGTCTGAGAACAGAGTGGTTCCCAAGATTGAAGCCATGATAGGAGCAGGAGGAGGCCCACTGAAGGTGAGAGTGTATCAAGTAAAAAGATGGGAAGTTGTGGCAATAACGAAATCATCTCAGTCTTGGGTGAAAGTGAGATCAAATGCAATTATTTCTACCCTAGTGACCATGGTTAGAGGACACATGTGAGTGATCAGAGTTGAGGAAGCTAAGAAAAGGAGGGGACCAATGTATTAGAAGAGTTATTGCTGTGAAATTGAACTCCTTGTGCATCAGGTGCGGGGAGGTCAGGAAGTAAAATGCCAAGCCACGTGCTAAGGTCACTGAGAAAAGTAGAAGATCCCAAAGGTCAGTCAATGACAGCAATAAGGATGTGAAGGAAATAGCCCAAGCAGTAATCTGAGTTTCTCAAAAAGAAGATTGAAGAGGATTGGTAGAAACAGTGAAGAATGAAAAAATCGCCAGTATTGCTTCTTGGTCCCATGAGTTAAAAGAAATGGGAGCATCCTGAAAGAGATGTGACATGGGATAGTCCAGAGGAACATATTAGTGAAGGGGGAAGCAGGACGTGGAGAGTGTCTGACTCTTGGGCAGAGCTAACCAATGTGGAGGTTGAAGAGATGCTGTGAGGGTGTGGCAGTCATACTATCGGAGTTTCGCCCTCTGCTCTAAGAGGGATGGGGAACCACAGCCTGATTTTTAACGTAATCCAGGTACTGTTTCTAGTAGAATGTGATGCATCTACTCCAAGGCAGAGAACTACCTTAAGCTTATTTAATGTCTCTCTCTCAACCTCTCTTCCCATTTTCCTCTGGGCCCCCAGAGGTGACACAAATGTCCAGCTACAAATTGATTGAAAGATCCTTCCTATAGGCCTCCCCAGCAGGGAAAGAGAAAGCACCAGAGGCTACTGACAGCATCATAACTCCCTAGGGGAGATCTCAGGCTGGAATTTGTCTAAGCACATGCAGTAATTTGCCATTTTTCTCATCCTTCCTCACGTGCACTGCTCAACAGCCTCTTCAGATCACAGCCAAGACTGCAGCCTGCCTTGGCCAGATCATGGGGAGTACTTGGGAGAAATACAAGTGCTCAGCCCTCCCTCATTTTGAGCACTAGGTCAGGTGAATTACTTCAAATACATGCAAGGCCTTTCTGTTTCCATGGTAACTGCTCTAAGAACCGTAACCATGTCAATCACAGAAACGTTGAAACCATAACTTGAACCCATCTTGCTGACAAAGATATCTGGAGAAGTAGCCACTGCTCAATATCAGACTTCTGCCTCTCATTTAGGGGAGAATGTTTTGTTTACTTCCAATCAGTTATGGGAATAAGGGGAAATGGTGGTTAGTCATTTTCCTTCTGCTTCGCTGGGTCTACCTCTGTCTGTATTTTGCTGATATGCTTGTAACTCATTTTCCCTGCTTGAAATTACAGATGGAACAATTCTGTTTCCCACCTCTCTTTCCTGCATAGGTGTAAGTAAGCACTTGAAGACAAAATATCTTTTTTCTATTCAAGTAAAAAAAAAAATGAATGGCTCATGTGGCTTGTTCATTGCATTGCGCCAGTTGTTTTAATTTCTTAGCACCTCTTTGGTGAAGCAAACTCGCAATATCTGGAGATGAAGTTCTAACCCTGGGGTCCTAAAACAAGATCCAGTATCTTCTGCCAGCCCTGAGATATGGGGCAAACATCTCAGTTGACAGATTCTTACATGAATAGAGAAGGTAAGGAGCACTTCTCATTTCCTTCTTCCCCGTTTGTGCAGAATCTACACTCTAGATTCTAAAGTGATCTCCCACAGAGAGACGTCGTAAAATCGCATATTCATGACATCTAGAACCCACCCACATGATAATTCCCACCAAAAAGGTATTTGGCACATTAACGTTCAAAATCTGTTGACTATTTTATTTGCTTGGTTTAATTTTTTTATTGTAAATTTTAGAACACTCTTGCCCTGCATAATACTTTTTATCTTTCCTTTATACTGTAAAGAATTTCAAAGCAAGAACACTTCTGTGAGTTTATTAGAGCCTTCAGTTTGGATACCGAATTGTTACAAAACCAATATTTTTTACATTTTTCTTCTTAATAACATTCTTTGACCCAGAGAGAACTAAAAAATAAGCTATTTGATGTCTAAAATTGCAGAGATAAACTGACATTGTGTTCTGAAGGTGTCTTTTCATGAGAAAAATGGAATTTTTAAAAAATGTAATCAAGTTATACAGAGCCTCTCACCCTCAGGTCATCCGTTCAGACTTGTCGGAGGTTGAAAGTTGCACAAAGTTGTGGTGGTTGCTGGGTTCTCGGTGCCCTCTGAGAAATGAGTTGGAGGTCCCAGAGGAGGTCACAGCTTTGTATTCACCACCCCATAATTGATACCTATGGGCTCTTCAGGGAAGAACAATTCCAACAAAAGCCCATAGACTTGGCCTAAGATTCCTCTCTAAATTGGTTCTATGCCCCCTTGTGCTCGTAAATGTAAGCTCCATGAGAAACAGAAGTCACATTTTTTTAGGAACTCTGGGAAGCCTTTGCTCAGTGTCCTACCTAATTAATGCAGATGAATGGTGACACTCCAAGAAAGATAAAGTTGTACAAGGAGGAAAGGGAAGAGGAGAAGACTGAAAATAAACTAAATAAGACCCCAAAAAAAGGAGAAACAAAAAAGAGAAGAGAAAGGAAGAGGTGGGTATAAAGGAAAAGGAAATGAAGGAGTAGGAGATGTGAAATTCTATCATGACAGTGAGTAGAAACCTCTCCATTCCAATAGGACTTTTATTTGTTTGTTTTGTATTCATTATTCTTACAACAGGGATCTCTGTTGTATAGGAATTTCACTTTTACAAATGCTAAACATGGCCAAAATTCCCGATTTAATAATCACCCTCCAAAAAAGGAAGTCACTGGGGAAGATTATTTTGCATTCCAATCCCACAGGGGAAGAATTCCTTCATCTCAGATTAGAAGACCAAAGCATGAGAAGTTATAAGAACCCAGAGAAGGATCCTTCCACAGTGTGATCTTGCCCCAAGAAAGAAGCATCACATCAGTGTGTGGGTAAAGAGAAGACTGGATGTGTTATTTCTATTACTAAACTGGACCTCTGTGGACCACAGTTCCATCAAAGAAACAAGAATTTAAAGAGTGGTTCTTGATTTATCTGAAATCTCTACTCTTTGGGGGAAAAACAGTTCTTGAATTATCTACTTTAAGAATTTAAAGAAATCAGATGTATTTTAGGCTATAGGCAACATAAATTAATTACAGAGGAATGAGAGTCAGACAAAAATTTATATAAAGAAATAATGAACCGTGTTCTGAAGGTGACAGAAATGCGGAGTGAAGTATGACAGATCATAGGACTTGGCCTTTGTAATGCCAATAATTCTTTCAGAAGGGAACCTTTCTTTCTCTGTCCTTATCATTGTGTGCGATTTCACCCTATGGGACAGACCTGGGAGGTGGATCTTAAGTCAACTCTTTCCGTTTCTCTTTTAACCATTTGACTCACTGTGAAACTAATTTATTTGGTAATTGTCTGTCATTCAGTGGGCTTCAGTTTTCAGAGGGTGGGATCAATTCATTCAAAATGCCACTAAGATCTGAGATGTCTCTTCTTTCCTGCATTCTTTTAAAATATGTTTTTATTGATTTGAAAGAAAGAGAGAGAGAGAGAGAGAGAGAGGAAGGGAGAGAAGCATGACTCCTACTGGAGATTAAGCCTGCAACCTGGGCATGAGCCTTGACTAGGAATCGAACCGGCAACCTCTCAGTGCATGGGGTGATGCTCAACCACCTGAGCTTCACCGGCCAGGGCTCTCCTGGTTCTTCTTGAACTTGCCTGTGTTTATATGTACTGTACTCTACTTGCTTTTTCAGATTCCAGAGAGGATAAAAGCTCCTGAGCATGGACTTTGTAGAGCATGGAGGGAGCTGCCCACTTCCCAGCTTTCCCACCTACTTGCAATAAGGTAGGTAAAGTAAATTGCTTCTGATGGACATATGCAACTACTCTCCATTCTAGTTGGAGAATAGGAGACCTTATACCATTCTCCAATTTAGTTGCTGTTCGAGAATCTTGCATCTGACAAATATGGAGGGAGGTTAACTTGACATTTTCCTGACACCATTAATAAGACTAACGCTTGGGTTTTCTTTTTGTTTTTTATTATTTTTCCTTAGAGGAGAGAAATAGCAAGTGAATGGCACTCTTTCCTTCAACAATAAAAATAAGAGTTACTACTTATTCGGTATTTGTTATATATCCATTTCTGAACTACAAGCTTTATACATGCTTCTAACTCTAACAATTCTGTAAGGTAGGTGTTATGCCCCTTTTACCTACGAGAGCAAGAATGGTTAAGTGACATGCACAAGGCCACGTGACCATGAAGAATCTGAGCAAGGATTTAAAATTCAAGTTTCTGGCTCTGAAATCCTCCATTTCAATAAATAATAAATGTCTCCCAAACATCCCTAACTATTACTCTCAAAAACATAGGAATTCTGGTCAAATTGAAGATTCAACAGAAGTGCCTTGCCATCTCTCCCTCCCCAAACAACATCACAATGATATAAAGGTACAAAAAGACATAACACCCACTGACAAAAGAATGGAAAAGAAGGTGACAGCAACAAAGTTTTGGAAACTAGAAAGCAGATGTAAAGGTAGTAATTGACTTATCAGACCATTGAAAATTGACTCCTGAATTGATCATGAAAGTAACCCAGAAATAAGCCCATGCATGTGGAAGAATTCAAGGAGTCTCAGAAATCTATGGCTGAATGTTCTTTTGAAAGTTGGGTTGTCGATAGGATTGAAACGGTATATTTAGTTGGAAGTTGGAATGAGAATTTTCAGCTGGGTGACCTCTCCTTCCATCCCAGCAGAAGACTAGATGTATATATACTACATGATGAGGCTGAACTAGAGACTCTGGTATTGGAGACATTAAGCAGAGAAGGTTGGGATTTCATACTGGCAATTGGAGAATTAGGTAGAGGTCTACTTACTGAATGCTCAGAGCATCAGTTCAGCAACAAGAATACTGGAAGCCAAGCAGATGTCCTCCAGGAGGGAGGCTGGAAGAGTCATCTCTGGGGAAAGTAATCTTAGAAAAGAGCTCATAGTTACTCTTGTCCTTGCACAGCCCTGCCAGATCATTCTACAGTAGAATACACCAAATAGCAAGTTCTGTCCCTGCTTTCAGAATGTTCATTTCCCTAAGTTCTCAGTGTCTTGCTCTTTCAGCAAACAGCCCCATATCAGCAGATGCTTGAGGGAAAGCTTCCAATGTGAGAGACCACAACAGCAAAAAGTAAAATGATTTCAGAAGAAAGAAAAACAATGCAGGCAACAGAATAAAACATCTCCAAAAAACTGATCTCTTCACAGAAAGAAAAGAATATTTTAAGGATAAAGCAAGAGTATGCATCTACTTTTAAAAAAACAAACAAATAATTTAATGTGCATAAAATGAAAGCTTTTGAAGTTAAAAATAAGTGAGCAGAAATAAATTAATAGAAGCGTTAGAAGATAAAGTTGAGGAAAATCTCTCAGAAAGTATAAAATAAAGAAAAAGAGATGAAAACTGGGGTGAGGGGGAAATGAGAAAATTAGAGCCACAGTTTGGGAGTTCTGGGAAAGAGAACAAAGAAACCAGAGGGGAGAAAATTAGGGTTATTCTTTCGTCTTCTTGAAGAAATGCACAGGATGGCAGCTGAATCGCTTTACTGTCCTGTCCTGTTGAGTCACCTTCCTTCATTTTATCCTATTGCCAAGCCAGTTTTTGCTGATAAAATCACATCTCTATTCCCGGCTTCTGATGAAATGTCTGATTAAATCCGTGGTTCACAGTGATCTACTTATCAAATGGTTTTTCAACCATACCTTTCAGAACAAGCTTTCTCATTTTTGCAATATGTATAGGCTGAGAATTTTCTAAATCTTCAAGTTCCGGGAACTTATGCTTAACAATTTCTTCTTCAATTCATCTCTCTCCTCTCACATTATATTATAGCAGTCCAGAGAACCCAGGATACATCTTCAACATTTGGCTTAGAAATTTTCTCAGCTAAATATCTCATTTCCTCACTCACAAGTTCTACCTTCCAAAAAACACGAGGAATGTTAAGTTTTTTTGCCACTTTATGACAAGGATTGCCTTTCCGCCAGTTTCTAATAACATGTTCCTTGTGTCCATCTGAGACCTCACCAAAATCACCTTCAATATCTGTTGGTAGGAACCAACAGTCTGTTCATGATTATTTATGTATTCTCTGAGAAGACAGAGACTTTCTCTCCTACTTTCCTCTTTACTGAGTCCACACCAGAACCACCTTTAATGGCCATAAAATGAAACAGTCTCTTCATGGCAATCTAGGCTTTTTCTGGCATGTACCTCAAAACTTTTCCAGGCTTTACTCATCAGCCAGTTCCAAAGCCATTTTCACATGTTTAGGTATTTGTTACAGCAGCATCCCACTTCTCAACACCAATATCTGTGTTAGTCTGCTCAAGCTAACATAAAATACCACAGGCTGGGTGACTTAAACAACAGAAACCTATTTTCTCACAGTTCTGGAGGATAGAAGTCCCAGATCTGGCAGGGTCCGTTTCTGATAAGACTATCTTCCTGGCTTGCAGAGGGCTACCTTCCAACCATGTCCTCACATAGCGGAGAAAAAAATAAATTAAAAAAAAATTATATATATATTTACAAATTAAGTGATAGGTTATCTGAGGAATTTGTATATAAAAGGGAGGAGGTATATTCACTTGGCAAAGAGTTTAGGGATGAATTAGTGATATGTACACGGAAAACTAATTAAACAAAGATAAGTTTGTTTCTGTCCTTGCAAATCTCATTTCATTATTAACTCCAGGGAAGTAGAAAAATAATAATACTTCCTTCCACTCCCCCAAAAAGGGAAATGGAATCATAATACCCTACATGACTCAGGTACAATATTTATTTAGTCATACTTATGTAAGCACTCTTTATATATGTTTGAAGTATATTATTTTATTTCTATGAGTTCTTTTAAAAAGTGTATTGTATTATTTGCATATACTTTTAATTTACGCAATTTGTAGTTTGCTAAATATCTTATTTTTCATGCTTTTTTCTCTCAGCACTGATTTTTAGCTATCCGCATTGCTATGAATACAGTCAATTCATCACTTCTAATTCACAAGTATTCCCTAATACGCATCCGCCATGTGTACTTAATCTGGTCCTTATTGATCAACAAGGAGATGTGTCCAACTTCCTGCTACCACAAGCGCCGTGAGGAAGATCTGTAGGATTTCCATCCTGGATGTGCCGGAGTTGACTAAGCAGCGACGGTAGTGACAGAGTGCTCTCCAGAACTGCTGCCCGCTCTCCACCCGCACCAGCGGTACTGGGCAGTTCCTGTATTGCCACAGACCTGCCAATTCAGCACCAGCCAGCTTTCCAATTATAACCAATCTGGGAGGCACAGAGTAATATTTTGATTTTTTCTAATCACCAATGGGTTTGAGCATCTCTTCATCTGCTTGTTAACCCATGTGGGTTTTTTTCTTTTCTGAACTACCTGTTCAAATCTTTGCCCATGTTTTCACTAGTTTCCTACCTTTTCTTATTTGATTTGCAGATATTCCATTTACAGTCTAGAACTGGGTTTCTCTTAATTTAGAAAACTAAGCAAATGAGAATATGAGACCATTAATAGTTCCATGAAAACCAAAAGTTGTACAGCACATGACTCATTACGTGACTCAGATGTAAATAATATTTGCATAGTCATAATAATGTAAACAATGAATCTTAATCTAACAAAAATGTGTTACCAGAAAGATGAGAGGAAGGAAGTGGAAGAAAGATGTAAAGGGGATAAGAGCTAAATCCTCACCTTTTATGTCAAAAATGTAAGAGATAACTCTAATGGGTTGAATTGTTTCCCCTCAAAACATGTATATTGAAACCCTGACCCCCACCACCACCACCATACACCTGTGACTGTATTTGAAAACAGAGTCTTTACAGAGGTAATCAAGTGAAAATGAGATCGTTGAATTGGGCTCTAATCCAAAATGAATAGTGTCCTTATTAAAAGTGAAGATTTGGACAAAAGACAAACATGCACAGAGAGAAGATTTGTGAAGACACAGGGAGAATGTCATGGGAAGAAGAAGGCAGAGATTGAGATGAGGCATCTATAAGCCAGAGAGCACCAAAGATCGCCAGCAGACCCCATCAACTGAAAGAGGTATGGAAGAGACTCTCCCCACAGCCCTGCAAAGGAACCCACCCCGCTGACACTTCCATCTCAGACTTCTAGCCTCTAGCCTCCAGACTGGACAATACATTTCTAATCTTTCAGCAACCGAATTGGTGGCACTTCGTTATGGCAGCCCTAGGAAACTAATGCAATAGCTTTATAAATTAATTTAGAAGAAGCATCAGTATATACATGATTTCTAAACATGGAGACAACCGCAAATGCAAGTGGTTGCCTTGGGGAGTGGGAACAGGAGTGGGGATAAAGGGGAAGAGAAGGCAAGAGACTGCTGTGTTGTTGTTTTTTATTATATGTCATGTAAAACTACTTGATTTTTAAAACTGTATGTACTTACAACTTTCATAAAAATATATCATTAAAAAGCTATCTTGCCATGTTTTAAGCCTCTGCTGCATCTTAGGGAAGATAAATTCTGTATTTTTACACTTTCACACCATCAAAGAAGGGTTTTTTTGTTGTTGTTGTTCTAGTAAGAAAATGCTGGTCTTTAAGTTTCAAAGTACATTATTGTATGGCTCATTGACTTGTATATTATTGAACAAGTCTTGAACTGGGGACTAAATTCCAGTTGTTATTAACAGGCAAAAGCATTTACTTTCCAAGAGTTTGGATAGTGAGCAATAGAGTTGTATAGAAAGAGTATAAGCATTAGAGGGAGAGAGAAATGGATCTGAGTCCAAATGCCCCAGCTTATTAAGTTATGTGGCCTGAGGCAAGTCAGGTTCAGTCTCAGCCTCAATTTTTTCACCTGTACAATTGGATACTAAGACAGTGCTTCATGGGAATTCTATGAGTTTTAATGAGAAATGCTTAGCCATATGCCAGGCTCATGATAAGCACTTGATAAACGATAGCTATGTGGTGATGATATCAATATTAAGAAGCCTTTCCATTCTTTGCCACTATATCCTCATCACTAGCTGGAAATTCTCCCTTCTACTCCCTTATTCTTCAATCTTGATGTAAATCATTAGTCCATTTTGCTCACTAGTTACATGATGATGTCAAACAAAATCTCTGGTTTTAAGTCCTAGATCTGCAACCCACTTGATCTCTGGCAAGTCACTTAAATTATCTGTGCCTCAGTTTCCTCATCTGTAAGGTAGGTGAAATAGTATCTATTGTGATGAGTAAATGAGATACTGAACATGTAAGTGCCTGGTACAACAGCAGGCAGAGTGTGGATGGGCAAGTTTGGATGGCACAGGGCAAGCCTGTTTCCCAAGGTATAAAATTAAGTAATGTTGTATAAACGCAACACCCATATTCTGTATCTGTCTCATAGAAACATTTTGTGAACACTGAAGAACCATCTCTACCCTTCAAGGGGATATTTCAGAGATAGGAGTGTTGTAGATATACAGGATAGCCGTGAATTTCCAACACCTCTGTTTCTTAAAATGCCCCCAAATTAGATTTTCAGAGTTCCCCAAGCAGAGAAAACTGTCCAGGTTACTTTAGTTGAATCAATTTCCAATAAAATCCAGAGCTGCACAACATTTGACAGTCCTGTGCACATGCGAGGTAATACGAGCATGCTGCAATATTTAAGAAATCTGTAGTAAAGCTTAAAACAAGCACGTTTTTGTTAGTTACCAGTATCACCCACGTTTCAAAAACAATCTAACTTACAAAACTTCAAATTTATGAAACATCTAAAACTGCCATCACAGATTCTCAGACTTCTCCATGAAATTCATCAAATGGTAATCTTCCCAAACAACTTTTAAATGATCTGATTTACAGAAATCTGCCTTGCACATAAATCTTCAAGAACACAGCTACTGCCCAAAGGGGGAACGTTCGCAGTTAGAATGAGATCCCCCTGCTTTGATACCCATGGTGGGAGAGAGGAGGGGCTGAGTAAATCACCAAGCTGCCAGAAGAGTCCTGTTCCCTCTCCTCCTCGTCACTGCTGTGGTGGACTGTCAGGAAGAAGATGTAGGGCTCTCTAAATAGTTGAGTTCAGCAGTCTTCTAAAATGCTGACACAGCTCCCTTGGCTAAGTGAATGCAATATTTCTGTGACAATCTTCCATAATCCAGGGAGCAGCTCTCTTAGGTCAGCAGAGGTGATAGTGGTTTCCTGTCAACCGGGAGAGATCACTCCAAGTTTTCCTTCATAGTTGGGAAGAGTCTCTCCTCTTTTTCATTTGGATAAAATCCACACCTAGCACAAAGCACTGAAAGCCATCACTGCAGTCTGTCCTCTTACCATTCTTCCATGACCGGCACTACACTCGACACATGAGCTTGATGGCTAAGAGTACAATGTGGTTAACCATTCGAGCACACCAAAATTTGTTTTGAATGTTGTTGGCCATGAGGCTGAATTTAACCTTATGTTGGCCCATTAAAATAACAACAAAGATACAGTTTTGAGTTTTTTTTGTTTTTTGTTTTCTGGTGTATAAGGCTCCTTGACATACTTCATGTCTTTTGTTCTTTCCAAAAATTATGTAAAGTAGGACAGTCACCTTCATGGTACAGATAGGGAAATAAGTTTTGGAACACAGCCCTTTTTGTCTATAATCCTCTCTAAATGCTGTATCCAGATATGAGTCAACACTTTTGATGAGAGGTGAGCACAGCAAGGGCTCTTGACAGTCCCCTATTGTCCCAGTCCAGTGTTGATGTGGCCTTAGACTTGGAAATCAGGATTTTTCAGAGGAAATTGGGAGCATCAGTCCATCACCATTTGAAAGATACAAAATAGGTCCATTTTAATGCTATGCCCTGGTGTTTAATTTTTATCAACGTGGCTTTTTGTAGCACAAAATATTTCTAAGGTATAGGTGGATTTTGAGGAAATCCTGTTCTCCACTCACAGCTCTTAGAATCCATCTTCTCTTTAGTTAGTGATTTGTTTTAACATCGTGAAGCTCAAGGTGCCTACAATGTGCTAGTGATTGAAAGATGAACAAACACTTCCTGCATGAGGGAGCAGCACTGAGAGGTGATAGGCAGGAAATGAGCAACTACAATGCACCAAATACAACATTGGTGGTATGAACCAAAGTTTTGGTGACCAAGAGTAAGGAAAAAGTATTGCTCAGTGTGAATGGGAGGGCTCCGACTTCATCAAGGCGGTGATATTTGAGCTGGGCTTCAAAGGTTGTGTAGGAATTTACCGTGGATGCTAGGGGAGCAAAGGGGCATCCTAGGCAGAGGCGTGGCCAAGGAATGACGGAAGCATATGGGGATGTTGGATATGGTGGAGGGAAATGTGAAATCAGATAACTAATGGTGGAGGTTGCAAGACTGCAAAACAAACAAAAAAAAGGAATTCCTGAGAATAATGATAATGAGATTTGTGTGTAGTGCCTTATAACCCACATAGCACGTTCAGCTTCCCCTTCACTTGATGTTTATATGAACCCTGTAGAGTTGTTACTATTTTCCACCCTTTGGTAAGAGAAGTTAGGCCCAAGTCCTCACGGTTGGAGCAAGAAACTTTGTAGTCTTTGGTCTCTAAATCCCACACTCCTTCCAATACTTCAGAACATCAGACTGCCATGGAGAGATGGGAAAGGGAAGAACCCAGGGGATGATCCCTCTGAAATGTCTAAATTTAATTGAATTCTATGCCCTTTGTTTTTTGGTGCTCTGCATACAGGAGGAGTAAGGGTTCAACAGCCATCCACCATAGCCATTCTGCTTAGCCTTTTCTGAAAGTTCTCTTCATACCTATGGTGTCTCTTTAAAGCGTGGTGGCAGCTGGGAATGAGTTGATGGGCTTTGATGTAAATGGAGGAAAAGCCTGAAGGCAATTTCAATATTTCCTTCCCTTGCTCTGTCATCCCCTTAGTTTGCTCATCCAAAGTTTGTTCCAGCACGGTTTATTTATGTGTATATTCATTTATTTATATATCACCTCCTTTCACAAAGAATTTGAGGCCATTCAAATAACATACACAGAATAGTAAAATATTCAGTTTTAAATCACGATAACACACAAAAAGAAATTGCATTAGAATATTAGAGACAAGGCGAAGAAAAAGCAGGATATGGTTAGATGGGTGATGGGAGCTCTACCACTTTGCACTATAAATTCTGCTCCCAGCTTCGCGGCGGACAAAGCAAAACTGGAAACCTAATGTGTGACATAGGTCTTTTTATCCATGAGGAGACAACATAGAAGCTTATCAGCAGAAGTATCTCCTAGCAATTAATTTCTTCTTATGAAGCATCCCAGAGGTGCCTCTGAAAAATGTAATGGATAGCATCAACAATGGGATTTGTATGGTACTTTAAATACAGTGGAGGGTTTCAGCCAGCAGCAGCCCAAGATGCCGCCCAGCTACATAGGGTTCCTATGTCTTAGCCTCCATCGGTCCACACTTCCTCTTGTTCCCATTCCTTCCTGTTGCTCAGAGAGCATACAGCCCTGCCTACTTCTGTTCATTCTCTCTCTCCCTCTCCACCGCCCCCTCTCTCTCTCAGTTCCTCCGTGGCCCAGAGGGCATTTCACATTGGATGCCTGCTTTTCTCCCACTTGTCGGCAACATATTTTTCAAATTAGCACTTGGTAGCTTTGAGGGAAACCCAGACATTGTTGGGAAGAGAGTGAGAGGCCAACCGGAAAAAAAGGGGGAGGGGTGCTTTTTTCTCAGCTTGTTATAAATTTGCAATACAAGCAAAGAAAAATAAACACTCAGATTCTGCAACTGATATAGAAGTTCCTTGGCTTGGTATGTACCAAAGCTTGGTCTTCCCCCAGGTCCTCTGCCATTTACAAGCAGGGAGTGGGTTCTCATTCCGTAGAGGTGTGCCATAGCCTGCTCTCCCCACCCCCGGTCTTGAGACAGAGGTGGATGGACACTAGATGAATAGAATGCTGAGCCCAGGAGACCCAGGGACTCCATCCTGCCCAGGAAGCCACATCAGTTCCTAGTTTGTGAGAAACCTCTGCTTCTGAAGCTGCACTTTTAACTCAGTGGATGCCTCTCGGCTCCTGGCAGAGGGGGGGAGCACCAGAGGCCCAGCTGATCTCCATAAGCAAATGGGACAAGCTATGCTCTTGCCAAGACCTTCTGGCTGGCCTCTCTCCTGCCCTTTATGAGGACTGTTCCCATCTTGTCTAAGGACTACAGAGAGGAAGAGGGCATAAAGGAAGGTTTTCTTGGAGAGGAAGCTGGAAATTGATTAAGAGAAGTGATTTCTTCATTTAGATTAGGGAGGTTGCATTGAGGATCCAGCAGGGTGAAGATTTTGTAGTGGAAGGAACCCTGTTTGAATCCTAACTCAGGCAATTGCCAATAATATCCTTGGGCAAGTCCTTTCACCTCTTGGAACCTCAACTTCCTCCTCTACAAAATGGGTATAATAACTTCGTAGCTGTAGAAATTGAGATGGTATTTGTGAACATGCTTTAACTGCTTACACTTTGCAAATTCCAGGTGCTATTCGTGTCGGAAAATCTTCTGTCTCACAAAGCCCAGCAGCTGACAGCGGAAGGTCTGGTTTCCAGACCCGCCCAGCTACTCCGGTTCTGACATTTACTGGCTGGGCTGTTTTAAGCCAGCCCCTTGTCCTATCCGAGCCTCAGTTTCCTGCAGTAAAAATATTGACAATGAAAGTCACCTCAGAGCACAGGGCTGTTGTGAGAATCAAGTGAGACTAAACACCAGGAAGTACTTTGACAACTGTAAAATGCTAGACAAATATTAGTTGTTAATACTATTAAGCAACAGCCTAAAGGCCTGCGCTCTGGTGCCAGCTTCGCTTGTGTCTTTGCCCCTGGCACTTTCTCAGCTGAATTTATCACATTCTCCTGCAAGCTGTCTTTTCCCCTGACAATTATTTAATTCCTTTCTCAATAACCAAGTTCCCTGAGTGGAGCCCAAGAATCCATGGGGAAAAGAATCTATTCCTTTGGGGAACTTATACTAGGCAAGGCAGAGAATAAATAACCAAGGTAGCTGAAGGAAGACAAAGCAAAACGGTGAGGCTGTGGATCGTGAGGTCGTAAGATTTGTTTGTGACACTCAGTGCTGGCTAAGTGATCCTGGGTGGGTTTCTTGGCCTCCCTGAACTTTAGTTTCTTTTTCTGTAAAATGGGTCTGACAATGATAATAATACCTGCCGCGTGCGGGTAGCGAGGGTTAAATGAGATCATGCCTACGTATGGTGTTGTATAAATGTTGTCATTGTCTAAAAGGAAATGGTACTTTGGCAATAGGATAGTTACTACTTACTAAATACCTACTATGTGCCAGGAACTGGAGATAGCACTTTATATGCATTATTTATTATTTTTAATAGTTTTATTAATTTATTTCTGTTACAGATGTTTCTCCTTTTTTCCCCATTGACACTCTCCTCCCCATCCCCCCCACCTCATCCCCCCCACCCCATCCCCAGCTTTGTTGTCCATGTCCATCAGTTATGCGTACATGCATATAAGTTCTGTGGTTTATCTCTTCCCTCCCTCCCCCACCCCCTCTTCTGAGGGTTGTCAGTCTGTACCCTACTTCCACATCTCTGGGTCTACCCTGTTCCTCAGACTGTTATGTTCATTATATTCCACAAATAAGTGAGATCATGTGATATTTGTCTTTCTCTGCTTGGTGTGTTTCGTTTAGGATAATACTCTCCAGGTCCCTCCATGTCGTCTCAAAGGATAAGAGATCTTTCTTTCTTACAGCTGCATAGTACTCCATTGTGTATATGTACCACTGCTTTTTTATCCATTCATCCACTGATGGACATTTGGGCTGTTTCCAGATCTTAGCTATTGTAAATAGTGCTGCTATGAACATGGGGTACATGTATTCTTTCTGATTGGTGTTTCAGGCTTCTTAGGGTATATTTCTAAAAGTGGGATCACTGAGTCAAATGGCAATCCAATTTTTAATTTTATCATATGATCTCACTTATTTCTGGAACATAATGAACATAACAGTCTGAGGAACAGGGTAGTCCCAGAGATGTGGAAGTAGGGTACAGACTGACAATTGCCAGAAGAGGGGGTGGGGGAAGGGAGCGATGAACCACAGAACTTGTACACATGTACTCATAACAGATGGACATAGACAGCAAAACTGGGGACGGGGCGGGGAGGGAGGGGGAGGAGGGTGTCAATGGGGGAAAAAGGAGAAACATCTGTAACAAAAGTAAATGAATAAAATACATTGAAGGTGATTATTGATATGTACTTATTTATTGTCATTTTTGTTTAATGTGGTTCTATTTTCCTTCCTATTTCTTCTACTAATTACAGCAGTCCTTTTAACATTTCTTGCAGTGCTGGTTTGGTGCTAATGTATTTCCTTAGCTTTTTTTGTCTGGTAAGCCCTTTATTTGACCTTCTATTTTGAATGATAGCCTTGCTGGGTAGAGTAGTCTTGGATTCAGATGCTTGTTTTTCATGACCTTGATTACTTCATGCCATTCCCTTCTGGCCTGTAGTGTTTATGTTGAGAAGTCAGCTGATAGCATTATGGGGGTTTCTTAGTAGGTAACCTGTTGTTTATCTCTTGCTGCCTTTAGGATTCTCTCTTTGTCTTTAATTTTTGGCATTTTAATTACTATGTGTCTTGGTGTGGGCCTGTTTGGGTTCTTCTTACTTGGGGCTCTCTGTGCTTCTTGAACTTGAATGCCTTCTTCCTTCACCAAATTAGAGAAGTTTTCTGTCACTATTTCTTCAAATATATTCTCTAACCCTTGCTCGTTTTCTTCTTCTTTGGGGACTCCTATGATGCAAATATTATTACGTTTCCAGTTGTCCCACAGTTCTCTTGAGCTGTCTTCCTGTTTTTTTATTTTTTTTCCTTTTGTTTTTCTGATTGGTTGATTTTTTTTACCCTGTATTCTAATTCACTGCTCTGATCCTCAGCTTCCTCAACTCTGCTGTTTAGTTCTTCCAATGTGTTCTTTATTTCTGCTATGTCATTCTTCATTTCTTCTTGGTGCTTCTTGATTTCCAGTTGGTTGATTTTCAATGTTTCTATGTCTTTACTCATAGTGTTGATGTCCTTACTCATGCTGTTGAGCTTCCTCAAGATCATGGCTCTAAATTCTAGCTCTGTTAACTTGCTTAACTGCATTTCATTTATCTCATCTTTGGTAGAGGTTTCTTTTTCTTTCATTTGGGATTTGTTTCTTTGTTTCACCATTTTGGCTATCTCAGTGGGTTTTGGAGCCTGCCAAATTTTCCCTGTGGATGTTGGTGTTCTGCTGTTTGTGGCTCCCTCTACTGGGTTTGGATGAGCGTGGGAGGACCCACGTTAAACACCACTGTCAAGTCTTACTTTCCTGAGCAGATTTTCAAGCCCAGGAAAGGTTCAGTTATCCTCTAGCTTTTTGCCTAGAGGCTATTAGTTGTGGTTACTTGGAGAGCCTTGGGTTCTCAGTTGAATGAAAACCTCCCTCAGGTGTTCAGCGTAAGAGAATTTCCCAAGGGTGGGGCAGATGCTGGTTGTTAATGAGCCTCAATTTGCATTTCAATGGCCCACCTGTGTGGGGTTGAATCTCCGAGGGAGGGGCTGCCACCTCTCCCCAGAGCCCTGGGAAGGAGTAAGATGGCTACTGTCCTGCGTGGCTGCAACTCAGCAAAAGCTCTGAGTGCCCTCCAAATCCCGAGTGTCCCCACACAGTTCCAGTCCAGTCCGCCCTCCCTCTTCTGGAGCCCAAGGTGAGTGGCTGTGGCTATTTTAGCGCTCTGTCCTGGCCCTCTGTGCTGTGGAGCCGGCTTGGGCTTTAACCCAAGGGTGCTGCTCACAGCTAAGACCGCTGCTGTCTGTGGGCTCCCAGCCCCCCTCTCGCACCTCCGCAATCCTACCAGGATCGATTCAGTTTCCCTGGTTATGTGGTCCTCGCAAGCCACTTTTCTGTTGCTTTTTCCTGACAATTTGTCTTTATTTTAGTTGTAATTCCAGTTTGGTCCTGGGAGATGGTCTGTGTAGCTTCCATTCACTCCACCACCATTTTGGAATCTGCATTATTTATTATTTATTATTTATTACTTATATGCGTTATTGTCCTCACACTATGAGATGGGTGTTATCTCCATTTTACAGGTGCAGAAACTCATGAAGGTTAGGAGAGAAGGTTGTGGAGAAAGTGCTGGAACCCAGGTTTGTCTGAGTCCAAAGCCTGTGTTTTTTCCCACCACCCATTTGATTTCTTTCTGTAAACTGAATCAGCAATAATACAAAGTCTCGGGAGTCACTAACTAGCATGAGAGGGAGCTCGGAGGGTGCTTTCTGCTTACAAACTTTCAATACATGTTTTCTTACTTGCCTACCCACAAAAGCAGACCCTGCAACAAGGATGTGAGTGCAAGTGGTTTACTGGAGAGTGAATCTAGGAAACACCAGAAGGGGAGTGGAGACATGAGATAGTCACTGAAGAGTTTATTAGCAAACAAGGAGTGATTCCATTTGGGATGCTGTGGAAAATACAGTTCAGATATCCCTGTCCTTTGAGAGAAGAAATTGGAAATATTTATACACAAACTCCTGTCTGGCATTAATATTTTGGTACTTCTTCCCTGCTGTGCAGCAGAGTGGTCCAAGACACACACACACACACACACACACACACACACACACACACACACACACCATAGGAAAGGGGGAAAAACCTCTCCCAAGCAAGAGATGCAGATGCTAGAAACCACATAACTGAGTAAATGAATGAACCAAGACCAAGTGAATAAGCAAGTATATGTTGATTGTGAGGGGTAGGGATGGGGTTTCAGAGTTGGGGGTAGAGGTTTGGATAAAAGAAACACAGAGTGTAAGGAAAGGTCAAGAAATTTACCCAAGTACTGGCTTGAGGATTTAACAGGCTCCAATCCTTATCACATGCTGTCATACACATTAACAGACCTGAGGCAGACTAGATTATTGTTCCAACTTTAAGTTCCCTACCCAATGACAAACAGGATTATAAATCTACACCCTTTGCCATGTAACCGTGGAGTGCCTCCTGTGTCGGGTGGGTGTACCTCCTCATCCTTTCACTCTGGGATTGACCATGTGACTTGCTTTAGCCAATGGGATAGTAGCAGATATGACACAAGCAAAGACTTGAAATAGGGTGCTTACTGGGGTTTGCATTCCTACACCTTATGCCTACACTGGTTTCAAAAGAAAGATGAGCTACCCTAACCAAGCCCAGCTGAGATCAGCTAACTCCAGCCAATCACAGACATGAATCCAGTTCAATCACCCAGCTGAGTCCAGCCTAGAATAACTGAGTTGACCCACAAACACATGAGCTAAAAAAAATACTTACCATTGTATAACACTGAGATTTTTGTGGTTACTGAAAGCTCTGAAGCCAAAGAAAACTGCTGCAACAAAAACTGTTCTTCTTTCTTCTACGCTAGCACCAAACATTCATTCAAAAAATTTAGTTCATCAGACATTCTATAAGTGGCTGCTTTAATTTAATATTTAACAAATAAATAATCTGAAGTTCTTTGTGTACTAGTCATTTATTACCCCTTCACTGAACTGTGAGCTTCGTGAAGTCAGGAATGTTGTCTTGTTCACCCCTACATTCCAAGGGCATAGCACAGTATTTATCACAGAGTGGTTGTTCAATAATTATTTGTTGACTGAATGAATATCAACTATTGTACTATACACTGTATACATTCAAAATGGTATTCTAGTTACACTCAAGTTACTGGAGGAGACAGATGCATACACACAACTGTGACTGAGTCCTCCTATCATTATATTATGGAAGCATAGAAGAATAAATAATCCTAACTGGGAAAAGAATGGAAGACTTTACTAAAACAGTGGCATTGGTGTCACTATTTGTTGACATGGAATGAACAGATTTTCCTGATAGAGGCGAGAAGAGAAGGAATTCCAATCAGAAGCAACAGCATGAACAAAGGTATAGAGGTAGAAAAGAACACCCAGAGTGGCTGAAGCATAGTACATGTGTGTAGGAGAACCATGGGTGGGGCCCAATTTTGAAGAACCATAAATGACATGCTACAAATTTTGCACTTTGTCCTCTAGGAAATGGGGAACTGTGGGAGATTTTTTAATCTTAACATTAACACAATCCTCTCACAAAGTTCTTTAGATAGCCATGTGGAAGAACAATTAGAAATTTGCCTCCTGTTACTGTCCTTCCTTACATCTTCCTTGTCCCAGAAGATAAATGAACACCAGGATCTCTGGGATCCAAATTACATATGTTCCCTTAAGTCTCCCTTTCTTTCCCTTGACCCTTGCACCTTTAGTTTTCTACACCCCTAAACATCTAATATACAGGCTCTACCCCCATGTCACATCTGATGCCTATACTGAAAAAAAAAAAAAACAGGCCTGTTGAAATCAATCAGAAACATACCTTTGGCTATCAGCAGGACTGCACGCTGGAATCTTCCAGCACATCTAAGATTCAGACACTGGGAGAAATATCCATATGTAAAAGGTATAGGACTAGGAATCTCTCCTATTGGGCATCTGTTTCCTGACCTTTGAATCCCCTATGGTGTTAGAGTAAGGAGACTTAGCACATGCTAAGGAATGTGAAATTAATAAATCATAAATGCAAGGGCCTGGTTAAAGTCATATGTGGTGGAAAAGATCTGTTATATAATCAACATCAATATTGTCCATATTTACTAAACCTTCCCTCATCATTATGGTAAACTGGGCAATAGTACTACATGTGGTCACTGACTTTCAGCTTAATAATCAAGCTCGCTCTTGTGAGATCCACTGCTTCTTGGGGGATAAAGTACTATGAGGTGAACACAGACACAAATGCTGGGAACACCCATTTTTAATATATTTCATTAGTTTAGAGTGCCAGAGAATCAGGCAGCTGTATAGAAAATTATCTTACTTCAGTTGATAAAATATCCACTGGTATTAGGACCAGATAATGTTCACAACAATGTGCTCCCAGTTCTAAATGTGAGAGGGAGTTTATCGATACCAAGAAGACAATAAGGTCAAAGCTAATCTATGCACCATACCCATGCAAATATGTGACTAGAGAGATATTCCCTTATTTGCAGATGAACAAAAGATAAATCCTATATAGAGCATAAGAAATCAAATTGCAGCCAGAGAGAAGAATAGCATCATCCTGATACTCAGAGAAGTGATATCCTTGAAAAGCATAATATAAACCAAAAGGGAGTTTTACATTACAGTGAATTTCCAATGGAATTCATGATGGCATGACTTCTAGAAAACAAAATTAATTATAATAATAAAGAAATAAAAAAACTAGAAAGAAAGGACAGAACGAAGAAGTAAAAGTATAATAAGATGAAGTACAAGACAATTAGCTCAGATTAAAGCAGGAGCCAGGCAAAATTAGACATTAATAATAGAAATGATATCTCTAATAGAAATAGAATGGGCACTGTGAAAAGACACACATATGGAGGGAAAACTGAGGTCCCTAAGAACTCAAAAGAGAAGAGCAAAAAAATTTAATTAGGTAGATAATAAAAAAGACCCCAAAAATGATGCAATCTAAGAATAATAGATAATTCCAGGAATCTTGAGTAATAAAAAATAACCAAAGACATAACTAAAGAAAACTTCCCAGAGCAAAAAAAAAAAAAAAAAAACAATTTGTTTTAAATATATTTAAATATTTGGTACCTAAAATTTATGAAAACAAGACTAAACCCAGATATCTGGAATTTTTGTTGATTGTATAGTTAAAGGAGAAAGGAGTCTTTAAATCATTCAAAGAAAAAAGTAGTTATCTTAAAAGAAACACTATTCAAATTGGTCGCAAATTTTTACAAACTGTTCAAAATATCAGAAGAGCCCAGCTGGTGTGGCTCAGTGGTTGAGCATCGACCCATGCACCAAGAGGGTGCCAGCTGGATTCCTGGTCAGGACACATGCCCAGGTTGTGGGCCCAATCCCTGATGGGGGGCATGCAGGAGGCAGCCAATCGGTGTTCTCTCTCATTGATGTTTTTATCTCTCTCTCTCTTTCCCTTCCTCTATCTCTAAAATCAATAAAGAAAAAAATATCAAAATATCGGAATGTAATAAAGCAATGTCTTCAAAGATTTTGGGGGAAGGGGGCGGGGGAATATTGTAATATGAGTATTTTGAACCAAGGAAAAACAGTCTTCATTTGAGACTCCTATGCTGTGCTGTGTGTAACAAGGAAAGAGCCTCTTAATGGATCACCTTCCATCCATCTCTCTACCTCCAGTCTATTCCATGCCCTTTGCATTGATCCTGCTTCCTTGCTAAAAAACCCTTCAGAGCTATATGATTTTTTTAGTGTGGTGAAATGTTAATGTTGGAAGGACATCAAGCTGACTGGGACTTCCTGATTCTCTACCAGATTCCTTGAGTGCCAGAAGTGGTTGTCTGTCTGTCAATGGTGACCTATAGACAGAGAATGGAAACACCCAAGAAGGAGCTAACCTAGTTTTATGTCTGGGTCCTCAGTACAGTTTCCTACTCTGTCTGCAGAGCCACAGTGCTATATTGCCCATAACTTATATTATGGCACTTGTACTGCAACAAGGTAATGATGACTGGTTTACGATCAGGCCCCACTACATATCTCCTATTTGACAAGGCTTAGAAAGAACTGAGCACAGTGTCTACAAGAAGATACGACATTTTCACAGTAGTCACACTTCTCCTCCGAGAATATATATGTTGTGTCTTTCCATTTATCCAAATATTCTTTGTATTACCTTATATACTTTGTTAAATAGTTTATTCATGCTTTAAAATTGTTACTACTTTTGCCTGGCTGGTGTGGCTCAGTGGACTGAGTGTCATCCCGTGGACTGAGAGGTCCTGGTTCGATTTCTGGTCAGGGCACATGGCTGAGTTGTGGGCTCGATCCTTGGTGGGGCGATGTGCAGGAGGCAGCTAATCGATGTTTCTCCCTCACATCGATGTTTCTATCTCTCTCTTCCTTCCTCTCTCTCTAAAAAATCAATAAAAACATATTTTAAAAAATAAAATAAAATTGTTACTACTTTTATTATTGTCATTGCAATTGTAAGTTAGATATTTTTCTACATCATGTTGCCTAATATGTTATTTGTTATATAGAGAAAAATCTATTAATTTTTACATATTTGTCTCGTATATCGATAATTTACTGAACTCTGAGTACTTCTAAGAGTTTCACAGCTGATATTCTTGGGCTTTCTAGGAATATGAAAATAATCAAATGGTGATGTCTTTGTGTCTTTCTTTGCAATAGTCTTTTATTTCTATTTGCTGTCCTATTGTATGGCTCAGAACTTCCAAAACAAAGTTATATAAAAATATCTTGTTTCTAACTAACAAACAAAAAAACAAACTCATACATACGGACAACAGAACAGTGATTACCAGAGGGCAAGGGAGCGGTAGAATGAAGAGGATAACGGGGTCAAGTGCAAGGAGATAGAAGGAGACTCGACTTCGGGTGGTGAGCACACAATAGAGTGTACAGATATTGTAAAGTCATACACCTGAAATTTATATAATGTTATTGAACAATGTTACCCCAATTCATTTTATTTAAAAAAATAAATGTCTGGTTCCTGATTTTGTTGCCAATGAGCCTAATGTTTCATTATTAAGAATCACAATGTTTATTTTTAAATAGTTTATTTGACACATTGAAAAAAGCTGCTTAGTTTCTTAAGATTTATGTTTTAAAATCTGGGATAGTGTGCTATTGTATGCCTTTTCACTACCTACTAAGATTATCGTATAGCTCTTTCTTCCTTTACTTAGAGTTATGATGTATTATATTAATCAATTTCCTTCTGTCCTGGAATTTAAAAATTACCTTCATATTCCCAGAATAAACCATACTTAGTTATGATGGATGATTCTTTTGACGTATTATTGTATTCAGTTTGCTACCATTTCTTTTTTAAGATTTTTGTATCAATAGATTAGTGAGAATGGTCTCCAGTTTTCTTCTGTATACTATCAATATTATGCTGCTCCAAAAATTTCACAAGATCTGTTTAGACCGTGCATTTACCACATTGGAAAGTTAAATGTAATATCATAGGAGTCTCCATCTCCACATTGTTCATATCCTTGATGGGGACACTAATCCCTGCAAGTGTCCCCAAAGATGGGATATTGCTTTGAATTCTTTTCTTAGCAGAATAGAATAATTCCAGGGACTTTCATTTGTAAAACTATAAAGTAAGATAGTAGATAGTTCATAGGGTTAATAACAAAGCTAGAAGACCATGCCCATAAACCAAGGGAAACTGAGTATACCAGACCACAGCTGGAATACTGTCATGGGCACTGACACGGCCATCTCACTGGACCCCAGGTGCCACGCCCTCCATTCCAGAAGATTTTTTCTAAACTGCCCCTGCTTCTTCGCTCCATTCATTCAGATTCAAAATCCTGGGATGGCCACTTGCACAAGGCCCAGTTTCTGAGTTAAAAAAAAAAAAGCAATGATGTGGCCGTTTTATATTATGGGATGTGGGTCAAGCCTTCTTTGAGAACTCACACAAATACATGGAGGGAGTCTGGAAGATGCGCCACCTCCCTTACAAAAAAAAGCTTCTTACATAATAACTATTTTCTCTGCTATAGAAATAGTTTATGTATCTGTATCTATCCTTCTAAATTCTGAAATAACTCACCACTAAAACCATCTGGTTCCAGAGCATTTTATCGGTAATTCTATAACAGTATTGCCTAATTCTTTCATGATCATTAATACGTTTAAAGGGCTTGTATTGGGTGTATTCAGAGCTGAGTAAACCAGGAACTGATAACCAATACAACTGTGATTATATTTCTTCTTGTCCTCTATCATCAAACAGAATGCCTGCCACACAATAGGATCTCAGAAAAAGTTTTCTAAGCAAATAGTTTCCAAAATGCAAATTCTTTTTAAAAGATTCATTTAAAATACTGTCATGTTTACTTGGAAATTCTCCTGATTTAGTGACTGCATTAAGATTCTCTTGAAGAAATCAAACCCAGCAATTAGATAACTAGACAGGGCATTAACAGTGATCCATGGATTATAGAAGGATTGACGAAGCCAAGTGTAGCTATCAATGTCCTCCTCCAAAACTGATCATTCGAATGTAAAAATGAGCCAAAGATACTGAAAGTTATCTACTATTATACACCAAAACACAATAAAAATTGTTTTAAGAGTTACTAAGCATCGTTCATGAGAACTCCAGAAGGAATGTAAAAAACTGTAATAGTCAAAGTTGAGCAAAACCATCTAATTTCACAAGCATAGAGGAGTCACTGCTAAGGCAAGTCCACCCACCATTTGTCAGAGTAAACGCGTTGAGGTTTAGAACCATCAGAAACTAAACCATCCAATTCAGTCAATCCTGGAGATGAAAGTTATAAATATTCTGGTAATCATAAGAATCCCTTCAGAAGGCAGCATGTGTTTACGGAAGATATCATTATGGCCCTGCTTTCTTAACCAAGGATTCCTAACCCAGGCACCTGAATAGGGAAGCAAGGCCAGAATTAGGCAGGAAGTGACCATTTCAGAAACCTCTGGCCAACTGCGGGCATGGGAGTGTTTTCTTAAGGCTTTCTTTCACTGCTGCTTTTTAAACTTTTTTTTTTTTTTTTGCTAACTGGTCCAGAAGGAAAATAACAAGGTGGAATGAAAAAGAGATGAAAACTCCTAGCAAAATGATGACATGTCAGTCCTTTTAAAAGATGCTTGGAAGACTCTTCACAATGGCCCCTGTTGATTTTTAAGCACCCAAAATGTGCAAATCGTTGCATTATTTTTCATCATGCCAGAAAGTGTTTGCATTTTTATTTTTGTGGGCAGAGGCAGATGAATTCCTAGAAAAGAAGCTGGCACCATGCCATCTTTCAGAAGCTGATGTGGGTGAGGATCCAGAATCTAGGCAGGAAGGTGACGAATACGTGTATTATGTGATTGTTTGCAATAACTTTTTTGACATCCATCATCCAACCACAATCATATAAGGTAAATAATTAAGATTCCAATTTAACAGGCCAGTGTAGCAGGATTTGGCTCAACGTTGGCGGCTCAAATGGATTTAGCTAATGTGATCACGCAGGCCAGTGTCACCTTCCTCTATCACTGCTCTCTTTTGAAGTTTCCCAGCTAAAAGACCACCCGTTAGTAACAGAAAAAAAAATTTACAGCTCCCATAGAAAAGTCCAAACCCACTTTGGGAGTTCCCTAAACATGGGTGAAAACTGTGACTTGCTTCTAACCCACAGAATACCTCAAAGAAGACGGGGTGTCAATCTTGTGATCACATTGCTTTATGCAGGACTCCACCTCACTAGCCACTCACTCTGGTTCTCCTGGTGGCCTTGAAGAAGTAAGATGCTATGTTGTCTACTGCCTGTGGGAAGGGTCGCTTGGCAGGGAACTACAGGTGACCTCTAGAACGTCTGGGGGACCTCCAGCCAATAGCCAGTGAGAAGCCAAGGCTCCCAGCTCCGATAAGCCACAAATAAATGATTTCTGCCAACAATCTGAATGAGCTGGGAAGTGTATTCTTCTCTAGTCAAGCCTCCACATGAGAACACAGCGTGGTGGGTACTTTGTAGCCTCTGAGACTGAGCAGACTTCACTTGGCTGTGCCTGGACTTCTGACCTGGAACTATGACATAGTAAATGTGTGTTGTGTTTAAGCCACTAAATTTAGATGATGAATGCAAGCAGAGCTGGACTTACACCTAAGTTAGCCTACCACAAAACTTTATTTCTTCAGTTGCACCAATAAGAAACAACACATATAGCTGGAACAAGCTTATAAGATGTGAACCTGACTGAGGGTCAGGCCCGGCGACAGCAGTGGGGTGACTGCCCTGCACTGAAGGCTGCCCTCATTGACCAGCCCTCCGTGAGCATGAGAAACGTATGACTAGAATCTCATTCATCTGGGTCCTCCGTCTACCTAGAGACATCCTGGCATCACAGTAACAGCCAAATGCCCTTTTTTTTTTTCTTTTAACCACTTATATGCTTATTTGGACTTGTTTGGATAAGTCACACCACCTCCCCCAGTCTCCATGTTTCTCATCTTTAAATCAGGGGACATCATAATGGGGACCCAGAGCGGTTTAGAGCTATAATACATACATGACACATATTAATCATTAATCAATCACTTTCTATCTATATGATTTCTCCCATTTCACAAATGCAACGTCAGGAGGACTTGTCCAAATCCACACAGCTATCAGTCACCAAAACTGGGAGAGGAGCCCAGGTCGTCTGGTTCTAATCCCCGAGCTTTGCCGGCTGCACTTCCCTTCTAATTTGTGAAAAACGTTCGAAACACAACTTTGTTTAATTTATGTTAATTTGAAAATAAATATATTCCATTCAGCTGTTTGAGGAGAAGGGGTTGCTGTGTAATGAAGTAAAATATCTGAGCTGACTCAAATCCTTTGTGGAATAGGTCAGGACAGAAATGCATTTCCAAAGAAGACGGGAATCCTGGGTTTAAATAATTACACCGAAAATAACCACCACAATTATGCAGCTCTAACATCAAGTTTCTGGATTTTGGCAGGGGCAGTTGAATTTTTCCATCATGGTTATAAAACAGGATTAATTGAATCACTGTGACTGAGTTCCTCTTGCAACTCTGGGGAAGACGATTACCATAGGCCCACAACACATCTGCAACCGAATATTAAAGCTTCATCCGGAAATCTCCAAGGGACCACCAGTTCTCAGAGACGGGTAGTGGTCAACACGTTCTAATTTAACAGCAATAACAACAACAAAAAAGCTGCTGTTCTGAAATGAGCTCAACCGCAGACTTAGTCACCAAAATAAATGTTGTCGCCTGAATGCAGCACCACTCTCCTCTGCTTCTCCAGCCTGACCCGAGCACAGGAGCAGCTGAGAGGCTCTGATATCTCCACGCTGCCTAAGGAAGCCAAGCACAGCATCAGATAGGGATGTGGACTAGACCTCCTTTCAGGTCCCATGCAGCTCTGGGAGCCCACGATTCAAATGTGTATTTTGCTATTCCAAGACACGGACAATATGAGTGTATGGAGTTACTAGATTGATAACAAAATGCATAGGTTTTATTCAAGTGCCACTGCTTTGAATCACACCGCTAGAGAAGTGTGCTAAAACACTAAGGCCCCAGTTGAACTATAAGCACACAAGCCCTTCTGTTTACCACCGTAAGCCAGGATGGGGGGAAAGAGAAGAGCCACCAAACCAGGCAGAAATGCAGGTGATGCTCAAAGCACTGTCAACTTTTTAAGTAATCTAGAAATAAAAAACCAGGCCGTTAAATAATAAACATCAAATGAAACAGCAACAAGCATAAACTTGATTTAAAAAAATACTCATAAATATTAATAGAATACCTTAATTAGCAATAAATTGCATTATTAGGATATATTCCCAGTGGAGCGGTGGGAAGGGAAACCATCCGGTCCCCGGAGGAAGGCTTGCACAGAAGCGCAGACAGAGGAAAAGGAGAGGAGGAAAGATATGGGACAATTACGCTGCTTCTGTTTCTTACACATCAGCGGGGGGTACTTCTCCCTAAATCAGTTGAACAGCCAGTGATGTGAAAGATGAGGACTCGTTAGGCAGCCTCCAGACAGCACCTGAAATGGTTTGTCAAACAGTCGTGCCTCTGAAAATCAACAAGGAACCAGGAGGTGATGCTTTTCTTTTATAGGGAAAAAGGCAAAAGCAATCTAGAGCCACAGACAGGCTACGTACGGGGCTTTGCACAGGCTCATTATGCTGAGTTCTGCCGAAAAATGACAGTCGCAGAATGCCAGAGTGGAAAACCGGAATGAAGGCGGCAACAAGGGAGGGGCTCTTCATTGAATATTTATTCCTACAAATATTGACTGAACGCCCACTAGGTGCCCAATACTGCATATCCTCTCTTTTTCCTTCCCAGCAACCCCAAAAGAGGGTAATGGTTCCACTTTTAGGGATAATAACACTAAGGCTCACAAAAGATCATTTGCTCAAGGTCACGGTGCACCCGATTCAAAGGCAGACATGTCCAATGCCATACCCAGATCTCTTGAACAGGTCAGTTTTCCAGAAAATACAAAACATTAAGGCCAATGCCCATTCATGAAAGCGCTTGAGAGAAAGAGTTTTTAGATCAGTCAAGAAAATAATGGTATACCTGTGAATTAAGAGCTGATAATGGATTCAGTTTCTGCCTCTCACAAGTCAGGAAGTCTGGAGGGTGCACAGTTCAATTAGGAATAAAGGCAGAAAAGTAAGCCTGAGGGCAGCATCTTTGTGTGTCTGCCTTTCTGGGCAGTAGGAGCCTTGCTGATGCTCTGGTCCAGATACTCAGTGCCTCCCAAGTGCCCCTGCTTGCAAGAACACCGCTCATATCCTTCCAGGCCAGGAGCCATTTCTCAGACTATGTGAATTGCTTGCTAGAAAGATTTAGGACTCTCCTCACTGCCTAAAAAAGGCTAAAAGTAAGTAATACCGCTTGAACACGACACCTCTCAGAGCTCCTTTTTACCTCGATTGTATAATTCCTCATCCAGTCAGGAAAAGGGCTTTTATTGAACAAGTATTTAATGACCCCCTACTAGATGCTGAGTGTTAGGTTTCATTTCACTCACCCACTTGAACTCAGTTTCAAAGAAATCCATAGACTCCCTCAGGGCATCTTACCCCATTCCCATGTGGAGAGGGAGCCCACTCTTAAACTCGAGTCAACAAATAGTTCCTGCAGTCAAGGTACCGTGGGAGATACCCAGAAGCACAAGGCGTGGCCCCTGTTCTCCAGGAGGCTGGAGATGAAGCAGCTTGTAAATGTAGGACCCCTGGCCCATGCGTAAAAGAAGCCATATCAGCTCACGTTGCCTTCCCTAGCATGTCCACTACCAGCACCACCACCCGATGCAATGGCCTCCCTGGGGTTCCGGGACGACAAAGAGAAGAGCGAAGACTAGTCTGGTTCATGGACTGTTTAGAATTCTTCTTGGTCTCATTATCCAATTTGGCATCATAGCAGCTGGTCATGCCAGGTTGCAAGGAGCAGCTGTAACAAAGGTTTACAGACGTTCAGATCCGCTCCCCACCATGCTACACCACAGTGCCGGCATTTTCCCATACCCTCACTCCGCATCAGAACGGTTAAGCACAGGGTACACTTTCCGGAGAAAGAGAAGGAACACTGAGCCCTTAGCTCTCATTGCAGACAGTCTGTCCTCGGTGGTATCATCCAGTGATCTTACCTTCTTCGGAATGGCATCCTTACAGGACCCCCAGAAAAGGCCCAAGCCAAAGTCCCAGATTAAATGAGTAAATGTCTGGTAAGTGTTTAGAACAGTATCCAACCCATTGTAAAAACTATGTCAGTTGTTATCATTTTATTAGTATTATTATTTTCCTTCTCATCACCTCATCACTCACCATAGGCTTTATGAGGGGGCTTCTAGTTTCCTTTCCCTCCCAGATCCTTCCCAATATCTTGGCCCATCTGACCAGGTTTAGACATGGCACAGCTCTTGCCAAGTCGCTTCCCCAGTAAGGTTCAACTTGTTCTCTTTATTCTCCTCCCTGAGAACCACACACAACACACTCTGATGTGGAGAATCACCCTTGACTGAGCCTACTCAGCGTCTCAGCTGCCTGGTTTTGACTTTTGTGGCTAAAACAAACTCCATGCAATGTGCCACCCACCGGCACCCAGAGGCATGTGTGTGAAGGTAACAGGTCTCAGGGCTCTGACCGAGCTGAGAAGAGTTTTTTACAGAGCTCATATATACAGCCAGAGAAAGAGTATGAGTCATATCAACGAGGAAACTCCAAAGCAGCAGTGTTAAGTCTCTGCTGTAAGGATAAACAGGCAAATAACCAAGAGGTCAGAAGCCCAGGATATTGGGAACAGGTCAGGAAGTGAGGTGCAAAATGGCCTAAAGCAAACAGCTCAAGGCAAAGGCTGTGAATGTCATCTCCATGAGGACAGAGATTGTGTTTCTTTTGTTCCCTTATATAATCCTGCACCTGGAAGGTCCTCCAATATCCACTGAATGCATAAACGGATGAATCATCAGGGTGTACAATTCCTCTTTTATATGCTGCTGGCTTGTGGCTTGGGAAGACTGGGAAGCACAGGCCTCAAGATGCAAAGGATTTGAAGAACTACAAACAAATCCCTCAGGGATCAACTGTAAATACCCCTCCAGCCTGTACACTGAACTGCTGGCTTGCTACTCGCCGCCTCCGTGGTTGGAGGTCCCTCCTCTGCCATTTGAGCCCCTGCACTTCCCTCTATCAATGAACTTATTACCCTGCAGTGCACTGTCCACTTCTCTACCTACCCTACTGAGTGTGACACCGTACCTGGCACGGGATAAGAACTCAAGAATGTTGTTAAGTGACCCTGCCCTCAGGGCTCTCCCATGGAGGTAAATGGGCAAGAAAAGAAAAGAGAATGAGAATAACACAATTTAGTGGTTTGGGCCATATTATTTTCTGGAAATCAGGGCAATAATGTGGGTTTCTGCTTTCACCCACAAACTGCAGGATAAACAGAGCCAACAGGAAAACAACCAATAAGGTTTGACTCTATCTCTAGACTGACCAGGATGGCAAGGGGACTTAAAACTGAATTTAAAATTTTTTAATAATAATAATGGCCGACATGAAGAGAGGAGGTCGAGGCATTAGCTGATGAAGAGCTGACCTGAATCAACAGAACAATGTGTCTGCCAGGAGAGTTGATGTGACCCTCAATTCTGAAGGTACAAGGGCACCCGGAACAAGGAAGAAAGCCCTGCCCATCTCTGCAGTAGTCAGGCCTCACTCTGAGGGGCGGCTGCTGTCAGCTCTGAACCCCAGACTCTCAAAAAAAGAATGGAAAACCCAGATGTGCTCAGTTGCAAGTACCCATAAGATAAGCAAACTCAAACTCATGGCACAAGAAGAACTGGAGATGGTCTGAAGTGACGCAAGAGCTGTGATCAATATCAAAGGGCCCATTAGACTAGAAGCAAGCTCAAGGAGGGTAAGTTGCTGGATCAAAATCACACAGTGACTTGGTGGTTGAGCTGGGATTCAAACTCAAGTCTGACCACTCTACGTGGCAAATCCCATTATGCCTGAAATGGACAAGACTTGATGTCTTAGAAAAACTCCTCTGGGTCTCAGGTCCCCATCAATACAAGGACTAAGCTACATCACTTCAGCCAGGGGTGCCCTGAAGATTTCAGCATTGTACATACATTAAGTGAAGGAAAGGAGATCGGAACATCCTTAGCAAGTTGGGCAAACTTTCTCACAGGGTTGGGGACCTGACGTCTACAAGTCATGACAAACATTTCGCCATCCTAACCTGCAATGTGCAATAATAGAGAGTGAAACAGAGTCCCATTTATCAATGTCTGATCAGGGTGATGGCTGGAACCCCTGTATTCATTCAGCAAATATTTTTAAGTGCCTACTCAAGCCAAGCTCCATGCCAAGTGCTGGGTACACAGCGGTTAATAAAATAGCAATCTAGTGGAAGAGACAAGCATTAATCAATAAACCACAAATAAACTGTATATAATTACCAACTGTGATAAATATAATGAAGGCAAGTACCAGGATTTTATAAGAGAAAATAACAGGAAGGTGGGGTTGATTAAACAGTGCAAGCACTACAAACCCCCCAGTGTTGTTCTCTCCAGGAAAAACTGTTTTAGAACAAGCTTTGCTCTGAGGCCAAAATTGAGGATTTGCATTCCCAGGCATGACTCCAGAGAACACTCTGGAGCTTCAGTGAAACAGTCCAGCCCTGGCCGGTGTGGCTCAGTTGGCTGCATGTAGCCCATGCACCAAGAGGTCAACGGTTCAATTCCCGGCCGGGGTACATGCCCAGGTTGAGGCTCGATCCCCAGTAAGGGGCGTGCAGGAGGCAGCTAATCGATGTTTCGCTCTCACATCAGTGTTTCTCTCTCCCTCTTCCTTCCTTTCTCTCTAAAACCAATAAAAATATATTTAAAATAAAAATCCCATCACATATGAACAGAGAGAATGGTGTCTCTATAAAAGAGAGAGAGAGAGAGAGCCCTGGCCAGTTTGGCTCAGCGGTTAGAGCGTCGGCCTGCGATCAAGAGAGACCCGGGTTCGGTTCCCGCTAAGGGCACATACCTCCGTTGCGATTTGTCCCCGGCCCTGGGAGGCAACCACTCAATGTGTCCCTTTTACGTCGATGTTTCTCTCTCTCTCTCTTCCTCTCCCTCCCACTCTATCTGAACAAAAAATGGAAAAATGTCCTCGGGTGAGGATAAAAAAAAGAGAGAGAGAGAGAGACACTACCTGAGCACGTGTTACATCCTGGGAATAAGAATATAAGAGGAACCTTCTAAGTTGAGCTCTAGAAAGGTAAAAGGAAGCGGGAAGCAGGCAGGAGGAGACACTGCACATGAGCAGTAAGTATCCTTTAACAGATGACACTACCCGCTAGTGACAATAATACTAGGGACAATAACAGTAGAAATGACAACATGCATCCACACAAGACTTGTGCATGGATTTCATAGAAGTTTCCAGCACTGGAAACAACCACAATGTTCATCAACAGGTGAACAGATAAATAAATTGTGGTATATTTGTGAAACAAAATTATAGTCAGCAATAAAAAGGAACGGGCTACTGATATACACAATGATATTGGTGAATCTCACAGACACTATACAAAGTAAAAGAGATGAGACCCAAAAAAAGAAACATTTATTATATGATTCCATTTATATGAACTACTAGCCAGACAAAACGAATCCTAGTGATATAAATCAAATCAGCATTTGCCTGGGGTGGAGGGAGAGTGGGGAGGGCAGGAGGAAGAGATGGACTGAGAAGAGAGACATAAAGAGAATGTCCAAGGAAATGGAAATGTGCCCTGTCTTCACTGGGACCTGTATACTAACACCCATAAATTTAATTGTATGCAAATTATACCTCAATAAAGTTGATTTCTAGAAATTCCTTCATGCTTTCAATTTTGTTCAATGTTCTTTCAAAAACTAGAACAAGTTCCTTCGAGGAAAGGAAATCAACACAGTTACAAAGCCGTAACTACCCCTCCACCGTCCGGGCGCTTTAGGGCGGGTCAGTGGCTGAGAACCCGAGGCCATCCTCCTCTCCTCTGCCAGCAGCAGCCAGCCCCAGCACCGAGGGTGGCCATTTCTTTCAGGAGGCCTGCCAACCTCTTATTCATGTCAAGCCACACTGCCAGGCCCGATCACCCCAGTGGTCACTGAGACTAGAAACGCTTCAGGGAAACTGCATGAGAAGGCCAAGGCCTCTGACCTACGGGTCCTGTTGTTGAGGATATTACTCACTACTTCATCCGCTGCTGTACAAAGAAACACAAGAGAAATTCTTCTCTGGTCTTAGTCCCAGGATTAACTTTGCTAAACTGTTTTCACTTATGGATAAGAACTATGAGTCCACTTTTGGTTTTTTTTGTTTTTTTAATTTTTTTTTTCTTTATTGAATTTGAGACCGAAAGGAAGGTAGAGGGAGAGATAGAAACATCGATGAGCGAGAACATGGGTTGGCCGAGTCCTGCATACCACACACTGGGGACTGGGCCCACAACCTGGGCATGTGCCCTACCAAGGAATCGAACCGGTGATCTCTTGGTGCACGAGTTGATGCTCAACCACTCATAGACCAACCGGGCTATGAGTCCTCATTTTGACTTAGCTGCTCCAGAGTTAAATAGGTGTCGCATCTCTGGCAAGAGTGCAGAAGTTTAAGACATACATTCTGTCCATTAACCCCACCCACGTGTCAAACTTATTTCCCTGTCATTGTTTTCCTTTTGCCCTAATTTCCTCGACTACTTTTTATACACAGACTTTATTGTGTAGAGCAGTTTTAGGTTCACAACAAAAATGGAGCAGCAAGTAGAGAATTCCCATATAGTTCTCCCCACACACACGCACAGCCTTCCCCATCATCAACCTCCCTCACCAGAGTGGTATATTCATTATAATCTCAGAACCTACATCAACATGTCAGTGTCACCCAAAATCATTTACATTAGAGTCCACTCTCGATATTCTACGTTCTATGGGTTTGGACAAATGTATGATGTCATGTACCCACCATTTTAGTATCATGCGGAATAGTTTCACTGCCCTAAATATCACCTGTGCTTCACCTATTCATCCCGCCAACCCTCATTCCCACTGGGAACCACTGGTCCTTTTGCTGAATGTCATATAGTTCAAGTCACACAGTATGTAGCCTTTTCAGACTGGCTTCTTTCACTTAGTATATGCATTTAAAGGCTTTTCATGGCCCGATAACTCATTCTTTTTTAGTACTGAATACTACTCCATTGTCGGCATGTACCACAGTTCATTTATTCATTCATCCTCTGTGAATATGTGGGGCATCTTGGTTGCTTCCAAGTTTTAGCAGTTATGAATAAAGTTGCTGTAAACATCTGTGTGCAGGTTTTTGTCTGGACATAAGGTAAAAACACCAAGGAGTGCAATTGTTGGATTTTAAGGTAAGAGTATACTCAGTTTTGAAAGAAACCTCCAACCATCTTCTAACGAGACTGCACCGTTTTGCATTCAAATGAGGGTTCCTGTTACTCTCCATCTTCTCCAGCAATGGATGCTGTCGCTGGTTTGGATTTTCGCTGTTCTAATAGGTGTGTAGTAGCACCTCAATGTTGTAGTAATTTGCGATTTCCTAATGACATATAATGTTGAGCATTTTTCATACACTTACTTGCCATCTGTATATCTTCTTTGCTAAAGTGTCTGTTCAGACCTTTTGCCCATTTTTTAGTTGGGTTGTTTGTTTTCTTATGGTTGAGTTTTTGTGTATTTTTGGATAATAGTCCTTTATCAGATATGTCTTTTGCCTATATTTTCTCCCAACCTGTGGCTTGTCTTCTTGTTCTCAATTACTTTATGGAAATATTTTTGCAGTGCATGTTTTAAAAAGTGATCTGTTGTTGTTGGTGTTGTTAATCCTCACCTGAGAATATTTTTTCCATTGATTGTTAGAGAGAGTGGAAGGGAGGGAGGGAAGGAGGGAGGGAGAGAGAGAGAGAGAGAGAGAGAGAGAGAGAGAGAGAGAGAGAGAGAGAGAGAAACACTGATGTGAGAGAGACACATGGACTAGTTGCCTCCCACCCCAACCCCAACCAGGGCTGGAGATGGAACCTGAAACCCAGGTACATGCTCTTGACTGGGAATCAAACCCGTGATCCTTCAGTGTGGGGGCCAACACTCTAACCATTGAGCCACACTGGCCAGGGCTAAATGTGATCCTTTTTGACATAAATTAGTATAGTGGTAGTTTTTACGTAGATTTTAAATATGAATAGAATAATAAAGATTGTACCACAGGTGATTTTCTCTTCCTTTGATTGTTTTACTTTGTCTGGGTTCATTTACTGACTGTCAGGTTTGAAAAAATCCCTTCCTCTCTCAGGACCTCAATTTCTTCTTCTGTAAACTGAGGGACCTGAATCAGATGATGGTTAAAGCCCTCACAGCGTACATGCAGACGGCACAGCCAGTGAAGGGCAAAACCCCTGTTCATATCATAGCAACAGGGAGACCTACACCCTCCGCAATCTGAAAAATGGATTTAACATGCTGACATTTAAGATGCTTAGTGACTCTTTCTAATCTCCACGCCCATCTCTGTGAGGAGATGTGCAAAAAATGGATATTATTTGATCCGCTTCTTGGAGAAGTATCAGAGATGGAAATCTCTCCAGGGCTGAACTGCTAACTGACAGAGTGGAAGAAACACCAGTGCTCGGGGTTCCAAATGAATGCAGGGGAGATTGGAAAAAGGAGACGTTAACGTGCGTTATGAACCTAACCTGGAAATGGTTGTGGAAAAAGCAAACAAACGAGAAGAACAGCATTTAAAGCCCGCGGAACCCGAGCACCCCCGGGTGCTCTCATAGACATTAGCACCACTTCTACTGTGGGGGAGGTTCCTTGGACGCTCAGGCTTTTTTCTCTGATTCCCATTCCTTAGCAGGTTTATTAACTACACTTAGTTTTTCTTACAGGTGAAGAAACAGGTTTAGGGAGATGAAATGATCCACCTCGGACTACACAAGAAGTGATAGAAAAGAGTGAAGTTCTAAGTCTTTCAACTTCAGATCTTGGGCTCCCCTACGCCCCCATGTGTGCCTCACTGTGATCGGCTCAATGTCAGCCCTTTTCTGCGCAAATCTCCCCCTGCTGGCCAGTTTTATAGGGCTTCATGGACACATTCCACATGACTCTAAGTCAGGAGAGATTATTAGTATCACAGATGTTGGGACGAAGAACTGGAAACAGCCCTAACTGATTGGAATGCAGAGTAGAAGCCATATGATGACAGTTTACAGCAGTGGTTCTCAACCTTCCTAACTCCGCGACCCTTTAATACAGTTCCTCATGTTGTGGTGACCCCCAACCATAAAATTATTTTCGTTGCTACTTCATAACTGTAATTTTGCTACTGTTATGAATTGCCATCGGAAATATGCGTTTTCCGATGGTCTTAGGCGACCCCTGTGAAAGGGCCGTTCAACCCCCTACAAATTCTAGCTGAATGAGCTTCCTTCTCAGAAGCCTTACCTGGAACACCCAGGCAGAATTATCAACTCTTTCTTTTGTGTCACAACTATACCTAGAACACACTTTTACTGGTACACTGACCTCAGAGTAACACATAATTGTGTGTGTCTGCGTCCGTCTCTCTGTGGAAGCCAAACCAGATTGTCGCAAGAATCCTGTGCACATTATAGTTATTTGCTTATATGTCTGCAAGCTTCTGCAGTGCAGGATCTGGGTCTCATTCATGCCTATATTACCCAGCCAGCACCAGACAAAAGAATAAATTTCTATGCCAGGAGTATTCCAGGGAACAAAATAAAGCTTCTATCCTTATGGTCCCTATTATGTTCTAGTAGAGGAAAATAGATAATACACATCAAGGCCAAACAAAAGAATAAGAGCATTACAGCTAGTTGTACATGCTATAAAAATAAATAAATAAACAGGGGCGATTAGAAAGGGACCAGTGAGGGTTTCCTTAGCCAGGTCAAGAAAGGTCTCTGAAAGAGCTAACTTTGGAGGCTAAGGCTTGAGTGATACGTAGGAGCCAGCCATGGAAGGATCTGGGGGAAGACCATTCCAGTCAGAAGGGCAGCTGTGTTTAATAAATCACTGAGACATGAAGAAGCATAGCACATTTAAAGGAACAGAAGCAAACCTTATTAAGTTTGGAATCATACCTCAATCTTCTATGGGGACAGGGTAGAGGAATAGAAGGGAATGTCATTAATATCTTTTTTATTTTTAAATATGTTCTTATTGATTTGAGGGAGAGAAAGAGAGAAACATCAATGAGACAAAAACGCCAATCTGCTACCTCCTGCATGCCCCCCACTGGGGATGGAGCCTGAAACCTGGGCATGTGCCCTGACCGGGAATGGAACCGGCAACCTCTGGGTCCATGGGATGACGCTCAACCAACTGAGCCACACCAGCCAGGGCTCATTCATATTTCTTGAATGTCTTCCTGGTCCCTAGAACTTTACATGTGTGATCTCCTAGAATCCTTACAACCACAGAGTACGATCCCCATTCCACAGGTAAGGAAACCGAGGCCCAGCGAGGAGGCACGGCAGAAGCCAGATCTGGCTGACCCCTGCCCTGGCACTTCCCATCGCACCACGCTGTCACCCTCCACCAGCAGCCTTCCGATGCAGAAGAAATTACAGAAGAGCACGTCCCATTCTAATGCCAGGGGGAAAGGCCATAAGTACTGCAGACCAAAAGCTATTGGTATTTCAGGACGTGAAGGAGCAGAGCCCATCTTTCCTGCTCCCGCCCATCTGTCATTGCCGCAGCATATCATGGGCACCCAGAGAGGTCCTTCAAACACATTTTCTGAGCGTTGTGGTAAGGATCAGTTTGAAAAGAAAACTAGCTGTGAAAGCTGAGCTGTAGATAATTCCCTAAGCTCTTTCCCCCTAATTATGGTGCACACAGAGAGCCAGAGAAACAAAGACTTGGGCCCTCTGTTGATTCACTGCCGCCTCATCTGAAGTCTAGGTATTTATTTTAATTCAGGACTTGGTTCCTTTTAAAGGAAAATCAAAGAGTCCCTGAAGAGATTCTCCTGCTAAGATTTCAATCTCTATTTCCTCCGAAATGGATGTCAAAGGCAAAAACCCCAGGATCCTTGTGACGGTCCACTTTGGGTTTCTAATTTTGACAAGGAAACCATAATCTGGTGGTCTAACCCCTGACGAAGAACGTAAGGAGGAATGAAAATCAAATCGAGGAATCGATCAAAAAGAAAGAGGTCTGGGCAGAACGACATTCATGGAAATCAAGTCTCCTGAGGCTCTAAGCTAACAGGAACAGCTGGTGAAGACCACCAAAGACCAGAGAGTCGGAAAGGGCTTCCAGGGACAGAAAGCGGAGTGGCTTCTCAGGGACAATGCAGCAGAAATTAGCATTCCAATGAACCCACACAAAGGGACCCTGGCCAAGCCTGGGAAGGAGGCCCCCTTCCTCCTGCCCCTTCTTAAGGTCCATTTGTATCTCTCTGCAGCCTCCCCACAAAATAGGTTGGTTTCCTACACGTTATCTTCTTGTGTGTTTTTTAAAGGAAGTGTGTTTTGGGGCTTCAGTTAGCTAAAAATAACTCACTCCTCTGCTTGGTATTTGGGCAGAATATGGCCCCGACATTTAAACACACACTTGTGGTCAGAACTTTGCCGGCTCCTTTTCCCTTTCTTTTAATAAAAGTTTGGATTCCACTGAGCGCTCCTTCACTCTTAAGCTCCAAACATTTCAAAAGGCACAAAAGATATGACAAGATGAAAGGAAGTGTCCACAAATAGACAGCTAGACAACTAGTTAGCAGCTGTCTGCTTTTCTTCAGGGTTTTTTTTTTTTTTTTTTCCTGCAGGAGGGAAAAAGTTTATTTTTTTTTCCTTCTTGAAGGAGACTGACTACAGACTGTCTCTCTCCTGTGTGCATTTTCTCTCTCCCTCTCTCTCTCTCTCTCTCTCTCTCTCTCTCTCTCTCATTGGCCATTTTCCAAGCCTGTTGAGTGTTAGAAGGAGAAAAACACTTACCATGCCATGTGTAATCCTGACCTTTACAACTCATTGTCCTTCTGGGGCAACGTGTGGAGAGCTGCAGCGTTTAAGTGGAATTGCTCATTCTCCATCTTTTATAGTCCAGTGTTTGCAATTTAATGAGGTTTTGGTGTTCCATCAAAAAAAGGGTATTTCTTTAACAAAAAGAACTCGAAGCACAGGTTTTGATTTAAAAACCTGCCCTGGCTTGTTGAAATCTATTTCAGATCCGGATCAACTGAGGTTTAATTTGAACGTATTCCTCTTCTCCCTTGACAGGCCTGGCAAGGGCATTAGTCTTTAATTCTTGATTTTAATTGCAGCTGCGTTGCAAGTCACTCCCCTCTTTACTCGCTCCTTCTGGTCTAAGCAGAACTTAAGCTCGTGAGATGAAGGTCCTGGAGCACGGAGACAGACGTGTGCAGGGCAGCTGAGAACACTCCTCGGTGCTCATCCACATCTCCACTCAGATCTCGAGTTGCTATCGAGGGAGGGGTAGAGAAGCAACAAGAGCTTCCTTCGGGGCTGGAAGTGGGCATCTGTGCTCACACCTTGCTCTGAAACACAGCACCGTTCTTCCCTCCTGCTTGTCCAGTTGGACGGCCCCAGGGGTATTTAACTGGCCAGATCAGATCTGTCGTGCACTCCCTTTTCTCATGAGCGGCAGTGTCCTCCCCTTGTCCAGGAACAGGACGTCAGCCTCGCGTTTTCCCTCTCTCACCCATCAACACATCAAATCCATCTCTACTGATGTCAGTTCTCTCTGCTAACCACCTCTCAAATGCATCCCCGCCCTCTCCCCAGCCTCCAGTGGTGCCCAGGTTTGAGCCTTCATCTTCCAACTGATGCTACAGCCTGAAGTCTCAGGTCCCTCTAATGCATCCTCCACGCTGCAGTGGGGAAAGATCAATTACTGTTAAGTATCACCAACCCCCAGTGATTCGCACCTGCCTCCACATCAAGTCCAGACCTACGCTAGGCTTTAGAGCCCCTCACCCTCTCACAGCAATAAATACAAATTGATGGGTAGTTTAACTAATTAAGAAAGACTTATCTAAAAACAGGTCAGAGGTTTCTGCAGTCCTATCTACCATGGTAGGAAAAAGGCCACGAGGTCCTCTTCAAGAAAGCTCACTTAGGGCAGCTTTTCTGTCTCAGGCTGACTATCCACGGGACGAGGGGTGGTGTGTGAGGTGCTGTGGGTGGGGACTCATCCTCTCCCAGCCCTGGAGGCACCTGCTGGTTAGCCCTTCCATATCATGAAGGGGCCGCCTGGAGGTAGCAGAACCAGGCTGGGCTGCATTCCAAGGCCTGGATCCTCTAGCATTTACTTGCTTTGCAACTTTATGGAAATCACATAACCTCTCTGAGCCTTCACCTGTTAAATATAAAAACACCACCCACCCCACCTGTTTCACAGTCCGTCAGGAGGAAAACATCGCATGTGAACGTATTTTGCACACCAAGGGTGATAGGAGCGATCGTTCTCATTTCACTTTTCAAGGGTTTATCACCTGGTCAGTTTAGCAAATGTGCATGAATTTTTAAAAGTCTTCCCCCTCGAGATATTCTCCCACTAAAATCTTGAACATGTATTTACAGGCAAATAGGAAATGAGATATACCTGTGTGGTATAAAATCATATTTTAAAGTAGTGATCTGTGTTTTTCCTTCATGACGGCTCTCATGGATTTTCTTCACTGTTCCCCCAAGGACATCCCCCTCCCTGCATGCCCAGACACATACATGTGAGTCACCCAGTGCTTGCAAGTGAAGGGGACACTGAGGATCCAGAAAACCAAGAGGGGATGTTCTTAAACATTGAGTTCAAAATCCACTGGTCCAGGGGTAAGACAAAGGTTTAGGGCGTACTTTCAGAGCAGCTTGTTGCTGCCACTAGACTAGACTAAAGACTCGTGGGCTGAGGAAGAAGAGAGGAATCACGTGGATGGAAACAGAATGGGATGGAGAGACTGCAGGCAGTTCCCTGAGCGGGCACCATCCGTCAGCAGCAGCAGCAGCCTGGGAGCGGGTGGGAACCTGGTTCCCTCGCTGTTGTCTGCTGATTACTACCAATCCATAGCAACCAGCACACCGCCCACAACTGGCCCAGGAGAGATGCTCACCTCATCCCTGTCCCAAGAGTTTGCCCAGCCCCTCATCCTATCTACTCCATGTCAAACGTGGTCCAGGACACTCGTGGGGCCCTACCCATACATACATACCAGCATACACACACATACACACATGTACACATGCACACACACATACACACACCCACACATAGGCATGCCTGCACTGACAAGAAAATAGTGCCCTGGAGACACTGGGGTGGGGAGGTTATTCCCACAGTTTTTTGGTTGGTTTTTCTTTTTTTTTTTAAGAATAACAAACATTTATTCAGCAATGTGTAAGTAACACTGTCTCCTCCATTCATTAATGATTCTTCCTCTCCTTTTGAACAAAAGACACAGATGGAGGATATAAGGAAGCGGGAGGTAGAGAGGAACACAAGGACTGGCCCACCACCTTCTCTTCCGTTTCCCTGGATGACATCCTATAGAGCAGGGGGCAAACAGGCTCCACCCTGCAATGTCCCACGTGGCTATCCGGAGGACAGGGCCGAGGCAGCTGCAGCTGGGCTCAGTGAAAGTGTGATGAGCAAAGCAGCCTGGCACAGGACTGGAGGGGAGAGGGCGGGGTCAAGCCATGCTGGCGGGACATTTACCACCCTGCTCAAAACAGAGTCCAAGCAGTTATCCAGCGATGCCCAGCACCTGAGAAACCAGATCCTTGGGTGCTCGCTTGGGCCAAGAAGGGGAAAGTGTCCAAGGTGAGATGAGATGGAACCAGCATAAGATCTGCCGCCAAGCTGGGACTGGGACACACACAACCCCATCCCCCCCCCCCATTATATATGTATAAAGTACCTCTTAGACTTTATATAGAGCTTCAAAAACTAAACTGATAAATCAAAGGCAAGTTTTTAGGAGGGAAAAAAAAAAACAATTTTACCTCCTAACAAATAACACAAAATCTTTACTCTGAAGAATTGACTTAGAATAATATCAAGATCTTAACTAAAGTAGTTATTGTAATAAAAATTCTCCGAGTGCTCGTCCTTACTTATCAAAAGTGGTTGGTATATTTTGCCATTATGAATGAGCATTTATGGAGCCGGATGACCCTAATTACAGAATAGTGAAACACTGACACCCAGTGAGTCGGGGACAGAGGGATGTTGGATGGTGTCACACAGAAAGTATTTGAGCATCCGTGTTTCTGTCTAACAAAGGAGGAGATCTGTTTTATAATATTCTGAGTTTTCTGGCAAGAAGTCAGCCAGATTACCACCCCACCCCCACCCCCAATCTCTGCAGTGAGGGCTGAGTGCAACGATAGCTGACCAAAGCCTGCAGCTTGAAGGTGAGGAAAAGGCAAGGGGGCAGAATCCTACAAACAAAGGAGCAGCGTCAACCTGAAAGGAGTAGAGAAAATGCAGCACGCTCACAGCCATGCATGTTGGAGAATACAAATGTCACTCATGCACTCACTCACTCATTCATTGGATTATTCGTTTCTAAGCACCTTTAAGTTCCAGGCACACTGCACTGTGAGAACAGAAATCAGCACCATCAACAGAGCTGCTGTCCTCGTGGAGGTTACCATTGACTACAGGAGAAATCATTATGGAGGCAATTCCAGTACAGTCGAACAGGTGTGATGATGGGGAAAGGCGCTCCCCTGCTGTGCCCCTGTTATGGAGAGAAACTGGACATAGTCAAGGGCTGGCCGTAGCCATTGAGGAAGGTTGTGCAAAAGTAACTTTTAAGCTGGGGCCCAAAGGATGAGTAAGAGTTTTCTAGGTAAATAGAATGTAATGTGTGACTCAGGCCGTCGGAACAACCAGAGTCCTCATGTAAGAGGGCCAAGAGAAAAAGCAAACCCACAGGTACATTTTGTCAGGCTCACAGAGTTTTATGGGTTGTTGTTGCTGTTATTCGTTACTGGCCAACAATGAAGGTTTCGCATTAAATTTCAGATTTCTCTTGAAATTCCCCCCTGGTAACTATTGGCTAGAACTGAGTGGCAGTTGCCCCTTTAAACAGGGCCTGATGTGCCCCAGACCCCACCATGCCTTCATGTGTCCCTAGCAGTGCGGCCTAGTTCAGTTGTCACTTGTCATCAAGTTTGTGATGTTGTCTTTCTAATAGTAGAGTTAAAAAAATGCAAAATGTTTCTTAGATTCATGTTTCTACCGAAGTGGAAAAGGTAGGACAGAGCAAGGAAGACGTTTCACCAGCTCTTTGCCCTCATTAGCACGGCCAGCTCAGCCCCAGCATGCCTGTGCGTCCTGAGGCCCCGGTCTGGACCGACGTGAGGGTGGGAAACGTCTTTCTCACCTCTGTGGGTTCAGATCAGGCACAGTGCCTGGCTCTTAGTGGAGGAGAAAAAATTTTAATGATTAAAAAAGATCTAAAATGGCTACACTCTAACAAAAAGCACATCGTACAATGGAATATTCCGCCATTTTTTTAAAAAGGAAATACTGTCATTTGTGACAATGTGGATGGACCTTGAGGGCATTATGCTAAGTGAAATAAAACAAATCAGAGAAAAATAAATACCACATGATCCCACTTATATGTGGAATCTGAAAAAAAAAAAAAACTCATAGGAAGAGATCAGATTCGTGGTTATCAGAAAGGCATGGGGTTGGCGAAGGGAAAATCGGATGAAGGTGGTCAGAAGGTACAAACTTCCAGTTACTCGATAAATAAGTAAAACAAGTCCCAGGGATCTAATACGCAACATGATGACTGTAGCTAACGTTGCTATATGGCATGATGACAAGCTGGTAAGAAAATAAATCCTCAAGAGTTCTCACCACAAGGGGAATTTTTTTTTCTTTTTCTGCCTTTTTGTTGTCTCCACATGAAATGATGGATGTCAGCTAAACTTACTTTGGTAATCATTTCACGATACCTATCTAAGTCAAATCATTACACCATATATCTTAAACTTATAATAGTGCTATATATCAATTATATCTGAATACAACTGGAAAAGGGGAGAAAGAGCACATTGGAGGGAAAAATCAGGATGGATGTAAGGAAGGGAGGAAGAGCCTGGCACGACGCTGGGCAGGAGGGCAGGGCCACCTCAGAAAGGTCTGGCCGGATTTTCTAGAGTTTAGGCTTTATCCTAAGGAAAATGGGAACTTTTTGAAGGGTTTTAAACAGGGGAGTGGACTGGAATAGATTTGTGTTTATCTCTCAACAGCGTTGTAAAAGATGAGTTGGGGAAGAACATCATAGAGTCTGGTCTAAGGAGGCATCTCAATGGTCAAGGTGATCAGTAATGAAGGCCTGAATGGACAGTGGCAGTGGTATGGTGGGTAGAGTTTTTAGGTGACAGACTGCCGGGTTTGGGGGATGGTTTGAGGGTAGAGAGGAGGGAGAGGATCAGAACGAGGTCCTGCGGGTGAAACCATCCAGTCCTGGAAAGAACAGGGATCCTGCGGACCCGCTACATCACCATGGGCCCGCCTTCCCTGGTCTCTTCCTTTTCTTTTTCGATCTTCTGCCTTTCTGGAGGTTCAGCTACTGTTTCAGCAATGTTTCCCAGATAAAATACATGAAACAGTTGGGCATCCTGTTCTTCTACTTGCTAAAGCTTACAACCCTGGTTTCAGCCCACTCCTTCCAGAGCCCCCCCAGTTACCCATCCCATGGCCCAGAAGTCGAGATTTGAGGAGACATTGTCCTACCACAGGGCAGGAATCTACAAACACTGTGCTAGAGCGCCCCTCCTGGCAAATAAATGAACTTGTTTTTCTGTCATACATTCCTGTGGCTCATCGAGTCTTGGCGTAAAGAAACTATCACCATGCTCCACACCACAGCAGTTCCTAAAGGAACCAAGGGATTAGCCATAAAGCAGAGGCAATGAATCAAATTCATCGACACAAACAGGGACAAGAGGAGGAAAGGGGGAAATATGAGGGGAAGAGGGGGAGGGGGAACAGAGAAAACCACCTCATTCTGGGTCAAGCAGAAGACTCCAAGGTCCTCATATCATAACAGGCGCACACGTGAGTGATGGGATTATAGACACTATTTTAATCTTTAACCTTCAGACTCTTTCCTATTTTCAAAAGTGCTCCACTATGTACTACTTTTATAATCAGATTTTTAAAAATCATAGAACGTTATTTTATAGAGGAAAAGTAGGCAGGCTATTTGAAATGCTTGCTGCGAAAAGTTGAGGATTTATCTTCAGACTTTGCGAGCAGTTAGCACCATTTGAGCTTATGGGGCAGGATGCATTTGTAGCCAAATTGGTGGAGCAGACAGCACTGCGACAGGGCTCTGCATACGTGGTCAAACCCGAAGCACTTGCCCTGAGGAATGGCACCTTAGAAAAACCCGATCACCACGCCCCATCTTTTTAGCAGAACCATCACGATCTGATGCCACCCAAAGTGTCAACCCAGAAGAAGAAAGGATAAAATATGTTTTCTTCGTTACAATGCCAATTTGCTTTTTTTTTTTTTTAACCCACACATGAATTCCAATGGGTGCAAGAGGTAATCATGACAAATTATCCTTTTTCCAAGTCATCATCATCTTGCTCTGTCTCTGTCAAATTGTTCCTCAAACACAGCAGTCTGCAAGCCCGGCTCCCCCTCCCCCTCGGGTGCTATTTATACCTTTTGGATCAAACCAGCACTTTTGCATATCTCAGCCATTTCGGGCCTGTGATGATGAAATGCAGTTTTCAGTCTTTCCCGTCAGAGCTGCTTGTGGTCACGTCCCTGAACATCTTTCAGGACAATGCGTCCCACAATCACTTCCATCTAAATCTGCCGATAGTTATGATAGAGGGGGATAGGCTAGGTTTCACCCAGGAAGGAGTGGTTCCTTCTGCAAGCCTACGTGTTGCTTTTACATGACCTATCGGCAGTAACACAACCTTGATCTGCAACTGTGCCAAGAAGTGGACATGAGAGTCTTTTTTTTTTTTTTTATTCCCCTGAGAAATTAATCGCTCTTTCTCCTAAGAAACGACTGTGCTTTTTCTTCTTAAGCCAATTTCTTTCTTTCCCAGCTGTGTTTTAGGTCTCTGTTTCTTTTTTTTTTTCTTTTTACGTGCCCCTAGCGGGAACCGAACCCAGGACTCTCTGGTCCGCAGGCCGAGGCTCCAACCACTGAGCCAAACCGGCCAGGGCAGGTCTCTGTTTCTTGTATTTGGAGTGGGTACTCATGGAAAAGAAACACAATATTCAAAGTGATGGAAGACTGAAGAGGGAGTCAAAGAATGGAAGGAAAGGATAGAGCCCTTCAGAGAAGGGAGAGAGGAGACGGATGGAGAGGATCAAGTTGAAGAGATGATGAGGCTCTGTCTTGGAACAACAGGCTTAGCAGGACACTGCAGCTGCTTCCTTCCGACCATTTCCTGGATGGAAAGTGAGTGAGAGCCCTGCAGAGTTTCCAAGCTTCCCCATGCTGGTTTCCAAGCTTCCCTTACCACAGTCTCATTTCTCCCACTGACACCTCCTCCCTTCGTGCAGTCAGCAGGCTAGGAGTTTATATCTAAAGTATTTAAAATTACTAGATGTGGTTCTATTCTAAACAAATTACTGACACTACAAAATCAGGAGGTTTAAAACGAAAATGATATATTTGTAAAACTTCAAGCGAGGATGGAGTGGGGGGTAGAGAAGAAGAGTTTTTTTTTTAAGAATTCTAAGTCTTTCAAGAAAAAAAAAAATAGAGAACTCTAAGTCTCCTTTTTCCAACCCACTCGGAGTCCACATATTTGGAAAATGCAAGGGAACTTATGATATTTACTGGAAACTTGTTGGATTCTAGACAGTGAATGAGGCTATGTTTCACCCATCTTCCCACTTGGGTTTAGGAAAATATATAGGAAGGAGCGTCACGCTGGCCAGCAGTCCCCTTAACTCGCAAACAAGGAATGCAGTGAGTAGCCAGCTTGGACCTCCGTGACCTCAAAGGAAAAATTAGTGTTTCCACTTAATTCCTACCCGATGTGGGAGACCAGAGAGTACAGGCTGTGGAAGCAGGGGACCTGGATTGTGTATTGCTTATTTGTGGATATAAGCCCCATTTTTCTCACCCTTAAAATCAGAATAGTGACTCATAATCTCTGAGCATTTACTGACATAGAAATGAAAAGAAAAAAAAAAAAAACAGGTAAACCGAAAAGCTCACAGTGCGCTGGTTTTCACGACTATCCTGGCTCAGGGGGAGGTTCAGCCCCTCCATCCTCCTCCATCATTTGACTGTGGCATTTGCTTCCAAAAAGTTAGCCTCAGAAATGTGTTTACCCTCTGTGTGTGTTCAAGCTCTTTAAAAGGGCAAAGTGAAAGTTGAAGAGGTGACCCTTTCCTGCATGATTAAAAGATGTCTCCAGATCAAAACGCTCGTATCTAAAACAAAATTTGAAGGATTTTCTGCATGCTTCTTGCAATGGGAACATGGCAGTTTAAAAAGCAAAAAGGAAAGCTGGACAGAAACAAGTTAATTTGCTCTAATGATAATAATGGCAAATTCATACACAGCCTTCTCTACGCTGGGAAGAAGCCCTATGAAGCATGTACTATTAGCATCTCATGGCACACATGAGGAAAATGAGGCAGAAGGCATGTGAGTGACATATGCCCAAGGTCTTCTAGCTGGTCAAGGACAGTCTGGCTGGATTCTGACTAATTTGAGCACATATTCTAGAATCAGTGATGATACAGTGTTGGCAATGCAGGTGACAGACATGACTTTTAGTGGTCCTACTTTGCTTTCAGGAGCAAGTTCAAGCCCTTCAGCCACAGCTACAGGCCCTCCTGGCTTTGGAGGACCCCTCCAGCTGCTCGACCTGCCAAATCCTCCCACGCTCCAGCCACGCCCACCTCCCTGCAGTCCCCGCAGGTGTCCTGCATTGCTCTGCACCTTTCCTAATTCACATGTATACTGCCCACCTCCACTGCCTCTGTCTACCCAGCCACATGACACTCATCTGGGACATCTCCACTCAAGCGTCGCCTCCAACCCTAAACCCAGCTAGATCCCCACACTCCTCCTCTCCACCCTTCCTGCCACTCACAGGGTGCCTTGCAGCCTCACTGACAACAGTAACACACAGGATCGAGCTCCTTGACTGTCTCCACAATTAGACGCTGGCGTCCTTGAAGGGGGAGGGGCAGCATCGTTTCTTCGGAAGGTGTGGAATACGCTCCAGGAGGAGTGGTTACCACTGAATGTTGATTGAATGAAGGACGAGGAACAGAAACGTGAAGAAAAAAATCATTGTAATAATAATGCAAATACCTCATAATAGCATATATCTTAAGCATTTTTTAAAACATTTTCTTGTTTCGCCCTCATTAAGATTTTGCTTTGTCATGAAAACACATACTTATAATTTTCCCACCCCAAACCAACAAAATTTCAGTGTCCATTTGTATAAACTCCCTGCTTTTCAATTTCTGTGTTTGCCCTGTCTCTTCTTTCTTCCTTGTATTCATAATAAGTGTCATCTGGATCACATTTTATATGCACGTATAGGTTTTTCTGATGTCCTACGGAGTCCCTTTCCTCCAGGCCTCTGTTCCTCTTCTCCCCCTTTGTTCCCAGTGAAATTCCACGAACTCTCCCTTCGTGACAATAGCTAGCCACTCTTTCTTCTGTGGCCTCATAATTAGTCCTCTGGCTCTAAAGCCTTTTGCTATGGGACATAAAGAAGCCAGGAACTTTCTGTCTTTCACCATCAGTCTGTTAGGCCGAATATTCTAGTAACTATCTATTTTGTTTCTGTCCTTTTTTTTTTTTTCTGCTCCCTCTCACAGTTTAGCCTCCTTAGCTTCTATTTTCTGCTTTTTCAAACTGTGCTCTGAGGATCAGTGGAGACCCCTGAGCACTCCAGCAGGGGCCACGGAAGGGCTGCAGGAGGAGCTCCCCCTTCCCCAGCGTCCAACCAAACAGCATCTGCCATGTGCTGCAGCTAAACTACCACGTGTAGGGAGGATTCCGAGTCCGGGCTTCAATAAATATCAAAATCACCTCCACCCACAGGATGTTGTGTTGGAGACTTCTTTCGCTATTTCTCTTTTAGAATACAACCCTTGCCTACTTTTTCTTTTGGCTCTCAACTTCCTTTCCTTAGCATTCCCAACAGAACATACAGTCCCTAAACTTTGGAGTAAGCACCCTCTTTCTCATCCTAAATCATCAAAAATCCTTGGTTCTATCTCAGAAACATTTCTCAAATCTGGTTCTTCACTGTTCCCACCACCTGGTTTTGGTTCAGAGCTCATCATCTCTTAAGTAGGCTCTTAACACTTAACACTCCTTGACCGACCTATCTCTCTCTTTCTCTCTCTCTCTCTCACCTTCCGTCCCTCCTCCCCCCTTCCACCCAGTTCTCATACTGTGGCAAGAATAATCTTCCTAACATACGAGTATCCAGAAGTCCTTTGTCACCTTCATCTCCAGCTCCTCAGTCCTATACATGTCATCTCTCTTTTCAGCCCCCACATCAACCCAAATACAGGACTGAACTCTCTTCATCTCTGCTGGGTCCTTCTCAAAACAACCAATGAGTAAAGTCAACTTACTAATCTATGGAGAAAATGGACTTTCAACAGGAAACAACTTAAAATTTTAGATTAGACAGTGTCTCCTCCAGTGTCTCTTCTGGGCCAGGCCACCCCTAGGACTTTCTCTCCCTGAACGCTCCCCTGAGCAGTGCCTGGTGCCTCCAGCTTCCCTCTTCTCTCTTACTACAGACACACCATAAACTTAACATTCCTTCTCAGGTATAGACCTTAAGCTCAATGAGGCCCAATTGTGAGAAGAGGCAGGAAAGAACATGGGTTTGGTGTCAGATACATCTGATTAGAATCCCAAGTCTGTGACCTTAGATAAGTTACTTTACATCCCCCTGTGGGGGCCTCAACCTAGAAATGTGTAACCTAAATAAAGATCTAGATTCACAGCATCCTATCTTTATTTTCCCATTGCCATCTCCAAGCATCTCCAAACAAATCGGCTAGACAAGTGGATGATTCTTTTACCTATATAGTTGACCCACATGGTAAAGGTAGAAGTTAGCCTTTGGAGGACAGTATCATGGTACAAGCAATAATACTTGAGAAGTTCCAGCAGAAAGGTAAATCTCGGGGGGAAATGCTGAGATTTATTGATTCATTTGCTCTCCCCTTTCAAGGAATTCTACTTACAGTGCCCACTGGGCAGTTTCTGGTTTTATTGTTATTAGGAATGGGGCATTTCCATATATAAGTGCTAATTAGGTCGTATGGTTTCTTAGGGAATTTCTTGCTGTTATCCTTACTCTGGGCAACCTTGATTTACAGAATCATAAAAGCATCTGGAATAGCTAAATGAAGAGGTGAAGAATCAAATGCTTAAAACATAACATTGACAAAATGCTAAATCAGACACACAAATTTAGAGAGAACCCAAGAGAACAAAATACTGTTTCATCCTACTTATTCTTATACATCACCCAAGATGGAGTCCAAAAGGTGACACCACTCTTCAAATTAGTCCCAGGACAGGTTCAAGTTCATCAGTTGACCTCAGTGTGCTTTAACTAGAATTGCTCTTACTTTCCGTGGCCAGTTTCTCTCTAACCCCTACAGGGACTTCTCCAAACCTCACCACTCACCACTCCCCTATGTCTTTCCTGCATCCCTCTCCCTCAGATGATCTCACAGAAAATTATTTCCCCAATAAAACAAGTGACCCAGCCTGGACTGCTTTATCCTCTGTCTTCTACACCAACAATCATCCTCCACCCACATTATCCTGACCTTCTCCCTCTAACATCCAAGAGGAAGATGTTCCTCCTTCTGCTTCAGACATATTATTCCTTATTGTTCTTTGTCCTATTCTCTCCCATCAATTGCCCTTCAACTTCTGATGGTTCAAATCCTTCCTCTACTGGATCTTTCCCCATTGCTGAGAAACAGGAACAAGTACCTCTGACCTTTAAGGCTCTCTCCCACTCCTATGTCCCTATCTAGTAGCAACTGCCCTCTCCTTCCCTCTTTTCCAAAGCCAAGTATCTAGAAAGGGTTGTTCACCTTCAACGTACCTAGACTCTACCTTTTACTTCTCAGTTCAAGACCCTAAATGCTCTCACCGAGAATACCTGTGAGCTCTACATTACAAAATCCAAGGAACAATTTTTAATCTTCATCTGTAACCCCAGACCTTTGGTGCCCATCACCACCACCAGCTCCATTGTCTAGAAAATGCTTGGTTTGAGTCACCTCCTCTGTGACTGTTTCCAGGCCTCTCTGACCAAAGGTGATTCCTCCCTCTTGGGGTCCATGTAGTACTTCACACATTGTTTTTGTTTTTTTGTTTTTAATATGTTTTTATTGATGTTTTAGATAGAAAGGAAGGGAGAGAGAGAGAGAAACATTGATGTGTGAGAGAAACATTTATAGTCTGCCTCCTGCACACCCCCTACTGGGGACCAAGCCTGCAACACAGGCATGTTCCCTGACTAGAATCGAACCAGGACCTCTCAGTTCATGGAATGATGTTCAATCCACTGAGCACAAGGACTGAGCCACACATTCTTTAATTACACCTCTTCTTTCATTGTTTTGCATTTAACTCTTTACATTTCTCTCTCTTCTCCTGATCTGCACTGTGTTCAGTACCTGGCAAATAGGCCTTCAACACGTGTTTTTTAAATTTAACTTAATTCATTCTCATCTGCTACTAAGGAGTAAATTGAAGCAAAGTTTATTAGTTTATTTAAGAAAATCTTATGGACTGATTTAAACCAGAAGCAAGTCTCTTTTACCTATAGATATTAAACAAAAAGAAAATTCAAGCATGAAAATATTCTCCAAATTGAAACTGAACCTCACATATTTTAATTCATTTCATAGTAGTAACACTTGCAGGTATGTCGCATGCACTGCAGTTTAATATTGGTGGTGACAAGGGGAGTCTGCCTGGGAAGGTAAGATGGTGCCGCTCAAATGATCCTAGACCAGGAAGAAAGGCATTTGGGTTCTATCCTCTGCTCTGCTAATAACTCACTTGACCCAGTCCCTTCCTTAAGTCATCCCACATAAACAATGATGAGGTTGAATTCAATGATCTCTAAGGGCACTTCCTGCACTGAATGGCGAAATTCTATTTTTCTGAGGCTTAAAAAGATTTTTATATATGGAATATAGATAGATAAAGGTCACAGTTTTCAAGAGGCTGAGGGACTGTGAAAATAACCTGCAGCAAGGATATTGAAGTTTCAAAGAAAGCCAATCACGGATAGGATTCCAGGAAAGGCTGTGATTCAGGTTTAGATGATCACTGAAGAGGTGAGAGCAATATGAAAATCAGCAGATTTCCAGGATGAATCTACTGAGAGGTAGTATGAATGGAACCACAGATTACAAAAGTCAAGAGCCTGGAGAAAAACTGAAGGATGACAACTGAGTGCCAGAGGAGGGCAAGAACTAGACAGGACCCTCTCCATGCCATGGAACCACCAGGAAATGGGCAGAGCAGTCTTCACTGGAGAGAGCTAAAAGCAAAGACTGACTACCCGAGAATATCCAGTGTTCAGGTAAGGTGAAGAAGTTTGTATTTATTATATATGCAACAAATATTTCTACTGTATGCAGATACTGTGCTAGGCGGTGTGAATAAGACAAATACGGATCCAGTCATTTGACATATTTTCTGTGATAGAACAAACTATAGTCAAAAAGATGCCAAGTCTGCCTTGGGTAAGACTGGGGCACAGCTTCAGCTATGTAAGGCAGTCAAGGCTTACTCCTCTGGTGACAATTTTCTATATCCTGGAGGGATAAAGGGGTTTGACCTTGTGCCTAAGGTTAATAAGACTAAGGGGGGTATGAGCCGGCTGCAAAGTTCCCAGGAATTTGCTTCCTTTTAGTTTACAAACTTGTCTCCATACCGTGACAGCTTGGCTGAACATCTCTTTGCAGGTGGACTTTCAGCCCAAAGCTTTTCTCCTGTTGGAGCAGATTGGTTCCATGTGTCACCCCTACCTCCACTTGCCTCATTTCACCCAGAGACTTCTTTGTCTACTAAAAAGTCCTCAGAATCAGCATTTTGTTCTCTTCTCAGAGCCACTGAACTAGAGCTTCAGGTTTTCATCCTTCTTAGCCACACACACATTTATTGAAAACTTGCATATTACAAGTTTTGTGCTTGGGGCAGCTAGCACCAGTGATTGGCTGGGTCCTGGGTCATGTAGAATTTTGATTTCAGTACCAAAAGACAAGAAGGATGAATTGGACCCATCAAAATCTCAGAACCAAATCAGCTCCTAAGAAAAATAGGGTGGTTTATTAGTCAGCTTTTGCTGCAACATCAAAAGTCCCCCCCAAATCTTAGTTTAAAACAACAAACATTTAGTGTTTGCCCTCATTACATGAGGGCTGAGTAGCAGTTCTGCTGGGCTTTCTTGGGCTCCAGTGTGTTCTGCTGGGTTCCACAGGTTTTCTTCTTCTGGGACCCAGACACAAGGAAAAATCATATTTGGGGCATCCTATTCTTATGGCAGAGAGCAGACACTCAAACTGTGGGACCAGACCATGCACTTTTATGTACAAGTTCTGTTTAGACATGGTTTATATCAGATCTGCTCACAAACCATCGTCTACAGCAAGTCACATGGCCAAGTTCAAAGTCAATGAGGCACAAAAGTATATTTTCATCAACATGAAAGTATGGCAGGGGAACAGGGGCAGGCAATGGAAAACAAATTGTGTCAATAAATATTACAACCTAGCACAGATGGTATAATAAAAGAAAAGAAAGTTGGAGCCAGAACACTGCAACTCCGGTTACTGCTCCAAGTATTTACTAGATGAGCTTGGGCAATATTTTACTCTCTGAGTATCAGTCTCTTCATCTGTAAAATGGGGAGGATAACAGTCAGCTAAACTAAATCCCATGGTTATTTGAGGATCAATTTACCTGATGTAAGTGAAAATGCAATGTCAGCTATTAAGCACTTTGAACAGGTTTTTTTTGTTTGTTTTTTTTCCTCATTGATTTTTAGAGAGAGAGAGAGAAACATCAATGAGAAAAAACATCGATTGGCCGCCTCCCGCATGCCCCCCAATGAGGATCTGGTCCACAACTTGGGCATGTGCCCTGACCGACTGGGAACTAAACCGGCAACCTCCTGGTGCATGGGTCGATGCCCAACCACTGAGCCACACTGGCCAGGTTAATATTTTGTAATAAATTATTAATAATAGTAGCCAGCTACAGGGCAGGAACTGTAATAGAAATTTATCCAGAACTTAAACATATAAATAAATAAATAAATAAATAAATAAATAAATAAATAAATAAATAAATAAACTCAGTGATAAGTAGGTTCTCTTGTATTCATCTATAAAAGATGCCAGATCTGAAACCTGTAAGATCCATCTAGACTCACCATAACCACTGTCAGAAGGATAGTTTTACAAAGGTTACATTGAGATTTGAAACATATCCAAATTTCCATGTTATTCATGAAGACACTGAGTCTCATAAAAAATTAAGTCAGTTGCCCAATGTTCCTCAGCCCAGTAAGACAGGGATGCTTAAGTTAAATTTAGGTAAACCAAGTTTCCTACTTGTCCATAAAACTAGTAAGAACATTTCTAAAATATATATTTAATACATAGACAAACTGATGCATGTGATAAATAAAACTGAAATTCCCCTTGCTGCAGAGCCCATGAAAATGATTAGTGGATGTGTATAAAAGTTTCATTATTTTAGAATGAAAAACCTGACAAAAAGATCAAAGAAATGTAGCCCCAATCACACAGCAGTATCTGAAAACTCACCCAGTCCAACTTTGCAATCAGGTGGTTTGCTCCTAGGCAGGTGGCAAACAAGGTTTCATTTTCCAAGGTGACCATGGGCAAGTGGGCACAGGGAGAATTGGGGTCAGGCACACACACACACACACACACACACACTCAGAAGAGATCCCTCAAACCCCAGCCCTAATTGTCCAAACACACAGGCAAAGCACCCACAAATCAAAGGAAGTAGCACTTGCCTAGAGATATTTCCTGAGAGTTGCAGCCTGCCTTTTATTTCACCAATACACCACTTTGTAAAACTATAGCATTCATGAGAATCCTGACGCAGTGTGAGTCCAAAAACTCATGAGAAGGTGGGAACTTCTAGTTGCCACCTTTCACACACTGATGGGGCCCAGGGGTTATGAGGTGGCAGATTGGAGGCTACAGCTAAGAGGAAAATTCAAAGGAACCTTCTCGCTGACTTCCCCTGGATCAGCAGGTGGGTTTGAGGGAGTTCCCTCTGGGAATAGTGCTTCTACTCTGTCCCTTTAATCAAGAACCTCACTTTTTTTCTTTCCTGAACCATTGCAGTAACCTCCTAACTCGAATCTGAAGTCCTAATCTTAGCCCCCTTCAATCCATCTCTTAAATGACAACCAAAGTGATTTTCTTCAAGTGCCAATCTAACCATGTCACACTCCTTAGCGGGGGAAAAAGAAAACACCCTCCAAGAAATCACAGCAGGATAAGGCTAAATCCCTCAGTGCTAAATCTAAAGTTCCTCTTCCTTTTGGCTCAATTCCATGTCTCACCCTCAACCCTGCAATTCAGCCATGTCAGGTGAATTTCCGGAGATATTCCCGGGGGTACCATTTTCTCTCATGCGCCCACACCTTTATTCAAGCTGGACTTTTTGCTTGAAATGCCCTTTCCCTTCTGTCCATTATGCAAACTCTTAAAATGCTTAAAAGCTTCAGCTCAAATGTCACCTGGTCTAGACGTCACCACTCGACTTCCATCCCCAAGAAAATGAGTTGCCGTGTCTGCAAAGTGCTCCTACAGCCGCATGCTGACCTTTTTCCTAGCATTGTCGTCTATATATCATAATTGCCTCTTTTCTTCTCTGTTACCCCAACCTAGACTGTGATGGCAAGGAGTGTGTCTTCTACACCTGTACATCCCCACTTTGGGGGGGGGGGCATGGAATAAATATTTAATGCAGGTTTGTTGAAAAGAGCCAATGGAGCATTTATGAAACTTCGTAAGTACACTGGAAACTGTATTGGGAAAAGCACCTGTAATGTACTGGGTTCTCTTTCTATGTTTAGTACCAGGGGAACACATTGCTAGAGAGGTAAAGTGATCTCGCTTATTTGCTTCTAAACACTTGCCCATGGACCACATCCAACGTCTGATACAGTTTTTACTAGGTCATAATAAAAATAAGGACCAGGTAATATAGTGAGATTTTCTACAATTATTCTCTTCCTCTTTTTGGTATTAAGAGATCTTTGATTTCATGAGATAAGTGGAGCAGTAGTAACCAGTAGTTTTGTTTGGATTTTACTTATTTGTTTTTGCCCTTACTTTGCCGTCTAAACACAAGCAAGTCAGTATTGGTCTTTGTAAAAGTCGGGGTTCTCAACAGGAAAGAGAATTCACCCTGGATGGTTCAAATGAAGAGATTTTAATGAAGGGACCACTCAGAGCTGAGAGGGTTGGGAGAATAAGGGCGGTGAGATGCCCAGAAGGGTCAAGGGGAGGAAACGGTTTCACTGGAGCCCAGGGGCAGTTCGAGCCGGGGAGAAAGACCCCCAGCAGAAGCCATAGCTTTGGATGGACATCACTACTCCTGACACACAGCAACATCTCTCTCCTACAACCCCTCAGTCTCCTGCCAGGGACTCCCATTGGCCACACCTAATTGGGAGCGAGGATATCCAAATGGTACACTCCCCGGGGGACAGCCTCCTGGGCACAGAGAAGGGCAGAGATGGGCACAGAATGGATCAGGACAAAGGGAGAATGGGGAATCACCTGCATGTTCCCCTCACTTTTTAAACTCCTCCATGAAAACTAAATCTTGGCCACCACTGATCTAGTAGCCTGAGCACTCAAAAGGGAAACAGAATCTCAAATTCTAGATTAATCCCTTCTGGTTGTTAGCTGGGTGGCCTTAAGCAAATCCCTTAACCTCTCTGAACTACATGTTTGTCATCTGTAAAGTGGGAAAAATAATCTCTGTCCTACCAACCTCCAGGGTTGTTGTAAGAGTCAGAAGGGGCAACACATATGAAGAGACTGTATACGCTGTAAAGTTCTGTGCAACACTTACATGGTGTTACTGTGTGCCAGGCTCTGCTCTAAGGCCTGAACAAATCATAATCCCAGCCACTCTTCACGCAGGTTTTCTCCGTATACAGTGGGGTGTATCTTTTTCTCACAGGGGCAGAGAGTGTCTGAAGAATAAACGTTATCCTCATCTCTTCCATGAACGTTATAACAGAGATCAACTTCATTCATTATGAAACAAGAATGGTACACTAGTCTTTATATACCCTTCTAAGAGGTTTTAGGATACCTTGTTACTTTTATTCGAAATAAGACTAACAGATTAATAGATAAGGAAGATATTCTTCTGTCTTTAAAGAGAAGGCAATCCTGCCATTTGCAACCACATGAATGAGCCTGGAGGATATTATGCTACGTGAAATAAGCCAGACACACAAAGGCAAATATTGCATGATCTCGCGTCTATGTAGAATATTTTTTTAAAGCCTAACTCATAGTAACAGAGAGTAGAATGGTGGTTGCCAGGGGCTTGGAGGAAGGGGTTCAGGGGGAGAGATTGTTTAATGGGTCAAGTTTCAGTTTTGCAAAAGAATGAGCTCTGGAGATAGATGGTGGTGATGGCTGCACAACCATATGAATGCACTTAATACCATTGAACTGTACACTTAAAATGGGCAAAATAATAAGTTTTGTGTCATGTGTATTTTAACACAATAAAAAAATAAATAAATAAAAATAAAATAAAAACAACCTGGCTGATGTGGCTCAGTGGACTGAGCGTCATCCCATGGACTGAGAAGTCCCAGCTCGATTCCCAGTCAGGGCACATGCCCAGGATGCATGCTCGATCCCTGGTAGGGGGCATGCAGGAGGCAGCCGATCGATATTTCTATCTCTTGCTCCCTTCCTCTCTCTCTTTAAAATAAATAATTAATAAAATAAAATAAAAAATAAAAACAAATGAAATAAGACTGAAATTTACCTGATTTTCAAGTGTTTTACTACTTGAGAAAAATAAGAACCAGTGGCAGACTGTGGACATTCAGTATTGTCATTATTGTTACTACTATTGTATTAGTCAACCAAAATTGAGACTGTGCAGTGGCCTAGGGCTGAACACAGAACATTCTCCGGGGAACATAACACAGTGTTACGGTATTCCTTCAGTTTGGTTTATCCAAACACTCCAAAAAATAATAACAATCATGTACACCATAACTGCTTCCATCAACAACCAATAATCAGTGTGTTCCACCAACCTACTCTTTGCTTTGCCAGTTGGCTCACCATGACCACCTGCAAATTTGTACTAGGGGCATGCTCCAAGCCTGTTCTCAACACCCTCCTGTGCCTGGAGCCCTCATAAAACTTGACCACAAATCATCACTGACAGAGAATTTCTAGTGGGGATTTTGAAGCCCATGGTTGGAGGTTAAAAGTTTTTGAGTTCAGTTACACATTATCACTAGAGAATTTCTTTCATCCTAAAGATGCACAAATCCCAGGCAGCAATAGGGTAGCAGAGAGAAGATGGGCATTGAAGCCAGAGAGACTGGAATTCAAATCCCAGCTCCCCAACTTACTAGGTGTGTGACTTTGAATAAGTCCCTTAATGTGTCTGAACCTCAATAAAGTAGCAAAATAATTTCTCCCTTATAGGACTGTTGTAAAAATAAATTAGATAATGTATATAAAGCACCTGGACCAGTGCCTAGCATATAGCAAGTGCTCACCAAAGATGGATATGATCACGATGAGGATAGCCTATAATGTCCCCAACCAGAAGGGGTGTCTGTGAATGAAGACATCTAAAGTGGATAGATGTAAAGCTTGGCTTTCTCTTCAGATAGGAAGCAATGTTGATCAATGCTCCTCAGCGGTAGTGGACAGTTATTGTTTGTCCACCGAGCACTCCTTCCCGTTTCTGGGAAGTGTACTCCTCTTTTTAATAGGGATGGTGCCTCCTCTGTCTCCAGCCATCTGTTCTAGTGGGGTGGACCTATCATACGTCCCCATCCCAACCGTTGTGCCACCTCAGGCCACAGAAGGGACCATGTGATCCAGACAACTATCAGAGCCCTTTTCCCGGATTTTCCAAATGACAACTAAGATCAGAAAGTCTTTTCCACCCTAGAATTAAGAAGATATGGTTTAAGACCTGCCTGTGCCCAGGGGTATATCAAGATGACTCAGACCTGCTTAGTACCCTGGAGGAAATTTAGCCTCTATAGTAAGCATCTCAAAGTGTTTGGTGCCCCGGATGCCCTAAAAACTACAGCTCTTTGCTTACTAGTCTCTCTCTTCTAGGAGCCCCTCAAATTGTAGGTCTCATTTTATCTACCTTGACCACCCGTTAAGTGCTCAATGAATGTTTGCTGAGATAAAATTAACTAAACATCTGAAACAAAAGAAAACTAGAAACATTGAATATAAAACTCACCCACTCTTCACAGACCCAGAATGATCTGATTTACCATTACCTCTCCCCCCGTTTAACTGAGTATGAACCATGTGGAAACCCCCTAGTTACCCACAAAATAGATGCACTATGTTCCCCAAACAGGGCGCGATGAGTTTGTAAGTCCATAAAAAGGGCGTTTTCATTTCTCCCCCTGTCCTCTGTAAGTGTCGCCCTGCTTAGAAAGGAGAGGGAGATAAACAGGAGACTCCAAGAGCTTCTGAAGCTGGGCTATCAACAAAGGATCTTCTAAATCAATTCACCACCAGGAACGGAACGCAGCGCTTCTCAGAAGCATCTCACAAAGGAGCACAGAGAAAGGCTCTCTGCAGACGGAAGCAGGAGATGTTTCCATCCTGAAGATGGAAATTGAGGACAGTCCTAAGGCCTGTGCCTGCACACTTCTCCAGGGGTCAGCAGTGCCTCGCTGCTCCATGTCCATTTCAGCACAGGCAGTTCAAAGAGGGTGGAAACACTTTCTCCAGGCATGCAAGTCAAATTTCCCTGCGCCCCTCCCCCAGACTCCCGCCCTCTCCGCCTGCACCAGGCCTACCATGCAGTGGCCGCCAGCAGAGAACAAGCAGCATTGAGGAGACCAAGTTGAGCATCTGCCAGCACCATCTGCAAATTCCACAGACTGAGGAGACAGAGGCGGCTCAAACCCCATTGACTCTAAAGAACAGGGATGTCAGAGGGAGACTGATGACATCAGCTGGACCTCCCCAGGGCCAGTGCCTAAGGGGCTCAGTGTATCCACTTAGCTTTCAGATCCAAAACTATGATTTTGCCCATGTACCCGGAGAGATCAAGCTCTTAAGAAGTCGTAGTCCAACTAATCTCACGAAAGACGGGTGTCTAAAACAAAATGGCTCTTCTTTAAAATAGATTTTCTTTTTTAGAGCAGTTTTAGTTCACAGCGAAATTGAAGGAACAAAATGGCCATTTTTAAATTTGCAATTGGGATCCATAAGCATGCTCTGAGTTTCTGACAAATTCTGAGGACCTCCTACCATCAAAAGCCCTGCATCTTGCTCCAACCTCTGTAACACAAAGTGAAGCACTTCACTGACACCCTCCATAGGCTCCGCCCCATTCTTTCTCCTTTTCCCCCAGCGTGAAGGCCTTTCTCAGAGCCAGCCCAGGCCTCAGCCCACCCTTGTGCCCATCTGTGAACACAAACTGAGCTGTTCCATGAATCAGAGTCTCCTCTCCCTGTCTGGATTGTGAACCCCACCTTCAGGGGCAGGAGTTACACCTTCAGACTGTGTGTGTGTGTTCACCGACCACAGACATGGCGCTGTGCGACACGGGGTGAGTCAGTTAGCCTCTCTGCAAAACTGGAGACACTACAGGACCAACCTCAGAGGGTAACTGGGAGTATTACAGAACATGATGTATGGAAAATCCCCATCATAGCCTATAGAAGTACTCAAAACACATTTGCTCCTATTATTAGTATAATGTTCTCTGTGTCTTAGTTCATTCATCAGTTAAATAGTAATAGTATAACCTCATTGGGTTATAGTAAGTGAGACCAGGCATGCAAGAACCCAGTCTGGTGCCTGGCACACACTAGGCTCTTTATAAATAAAGACAATTAATACTAATGCACGGAGCAATTGCTTCTCGACTTGAACTCCAAAGGGAGTGAGTCTATACTTGGAAGTAGACCTGAAACAAATCATCGCTCTTTTATTTCATGAAAATTCACTCCACACAGTGGTCAGCGAGAGGCAAAGCCGGAGATGAAAAGCTGTGCCCCATGAGCTGAATCTCTATTCAGTCTTTCTTTCTTTGATCCACTAGACATTACTGAGCACCTACTAAGTGTCAAGGTCTAACTTGGTGATGTGATGTATTTCTTTGTGGCAACAACGTGAAATACCAAACCCCTTTTTTTTTCTTCTCTAGATTCTCTCTCACCGGGGTTATCAAAAGCTAGATCCAGTGGAGACTTTGCAGGGTAGGAGAGACGTGGATAAAAGTACCAGAAGAAGTGACATCCTCAGATAACAGCAAGTGGGGGAGGAGAAAATAGAAAGAGGGTGTCTCAGTTTCCTAGTAGTCCCATGACAAATTACTGCAAACCGGGTGACTTAAAACAATCGAATGTATTCTCTCCCAGTCCTGAGGAACAGAAGTCCAAAATCAAGGTGTCAGAGGGCCATGATCCCGCGGAAGGCACTAGAGGAGAACCCTTTCTTGTTGCTTCCTCGATTCTGATGGTTCCTGACCACCCTTGCTATTCCTTGGCTTATAGGCTGTATCACTCCAATCTCTGCCTCCATCCCCAAATGGCCTTCCTCCCTGTGAGTTTCCTCTCTTCTTCCCACAAAGACATATCATTAGATGTAGGGTTCATCTTAAATCATTATAACCTCATCTTAACTCACTACATGTGCAAAGAAAAAAACCTATTTCCAAATAAAGTCACATTCACAAGCACCAGGGTTAGGACTTGAACAGACCTTTAGGAGTGGGAGGGACACAATTCAACCCGTCACAGAGGGTTTCTTCAGAGGAAAAGCAGAGTTTGATTATCTGGGGGATCACACTTTGGCACTTGGTCCTAAAACTCCTCCTCCTTCCCCTCCTCATCTTCACTCATGGAGAGGGTGCTTGACTTGGTCTCTGGGTTTGGGTGCTGCCAAGAGGCTTCAAGGTGCATGCACCTCGGGTACATGAGGGTAGGACACTCTTCTCTGGAATTTCTAGGGACTCTCAGAGGCTCCCTGCCCAGTGCTGCCATGGAGGGCTGTGGTAGCACTCACTTAGGTACACAGAGGCAGCGGCAACCTGTCCAGGAAGGCTGTGTGCCTGAGCAGAAGGACACACACCCCAAAAGGAGTGCCCCACTGATGAGGACTGCAGAGAAATGCCACGGCCACTCCCCTGAGTTCTGTGCATTTTGATAAGGGCAAAGGGAACACTCCTGGAGAGCCTGCTGGAAAGTCACTTATTCATTTATTCATCTACCCACCCATCATCTATTTATTTATAGCATAGACTCTCTGGAGACAGGCTTCCTGAGTCGGACCCTGACTCTATCATGGATTGGCTGTGTGACTTAAACAAAGCACTTCATGCCTTAATCTCAGTTTTCTCGTAGACTTACTTCATGGGAAAATTAAAATAAAAAACCCACAGTCTCTGAGTCTAGTGCCTGGCACAGAGTCAACATCCACACGTGTCCATGGCTATGATGATACAGAAGACATTGACGATGATGATGGCGATGATGTGCTGTCGGAAACCTGCACGAAGGTGGAGGGAAGAGCTGCACAGGCGAAGCTGCAGATGGAGTGCACACAGGCAACGCCATCAACACCAGCCCTGAACAGTTCGGGCAAAGCCCCTGCTTCCGCCACGGGGCTATTTTAAGATCTGTTGGGTTTCAAAAGGAAGAGATGCTGCCACGTCCCTTCCAGTTCCCAGTTTACATGGGTCAGCTGCACACCTGCAATGACACCTTGAAGGGATTTGGGGAGGTGCTCATTTTCAACAGCCTCCTTTTCTTTTTCTTTTTTTTACCATTCTTTCCCAGGTCTGTTCCCTCACTCACTTGTCAATGTGTCATTTCCCTTCCACCTTCCCTCTAATGCATTTGCTAAAAAAAAGTTTCCAAACTCTCCTTGTTACCAGGAGAGACACTGAAAAAGAAAGAGGAGAGAGTGAGCTAGAAAAGCTATAGACTCTCTTTGATGAGTCAAAGATCTAGCAGCTCCCTTCGTGACACTCTGCCTTCGGCTAATGTTGGGGCCTGTTTATAAATCTTTAACATGAGCCAGTGATCCTTTTCCAAAACCTCCAATGGCACACCAGACTCAGCCTTTGGGTTGGCGACAGTGGGTTTGTTTTGGTTGCACGTTCTCAGGAGTTTTAACAAACAACCTTTCAAGAGCTGCCAGTGGGAGGAACGGGTGGCCTGTGAGGAAGGAGGTGGGGGAAGGAGGCTTCCCGGGGCCTGGCACCCACTCCCACTGTCCTGCTTGGATTATTGTCTGCTCTCGGCTACTGTTTAAAGCCACCAGTTCACTGTCTTCCCCATCCCTTGCCCTGATCAAGTACTGTTTCTGCTCATCTCCAGTGACATTTGCATTGACAACATTAAGGAAGGATGCTGGGAAGAAAGAGCTAAAATTCTTAAGTGAGTTTCAACAATTCTGTTTTTCCAAAGTACCAAAATGTCAAGACACTGTGTAAAGAAAAGCAAATGATTTATATTGAAGAGCTACGCATGTTGGTGTACGCACACTGATGACCCCTTTGTGTCACATTGGAAACCCTTGACAACATCAGATGTTCAATTATTAAAGTAACAAACATTCTAGGTGGCCACGGCCCCTCACAATGCCCAGTAACCAGTAACCATATCTCTAATAAAATGCATCCTCAGGCATCGGGCCTTGAGCCTACTGAGCTCAGCAGCTCATTCTGCCCAACCAAGCCTTGTGGATGACAGAGTCTACAACTGCAAGGGCAGGGTCACCTGCAGCAGTCACTCTGCCTCCTCCCGTCGGCCGAGCTCTGATTCAGCCTCTTTCTGTGGAGGCAAGAAACGACAAGAATATTTCCACTTGGTCACACCCAGGGGACAGGGCCTGCAACACAGTCATGCTCAGAGACATGCCATCCAGACAAATTAACTAACAGGCATGGAGAGCAAAGGCCAGGGCCACCTGTGCCGGCAACCTGCGATTAGACAGGCTCCTGACATCAGAGCAGAGGGACCACGGCCCAAGGGGCAGGACCCTGTGCTCTGTCAGCCTGCAGCCTGGGCAGGACCTCTGCTCCCCCCAGCCTCAGCGGAGCTAGAGGGATTGGAGGCACCTTTGCCGCTGCTGGGAGTAATTGAGCAATAGCCTCCCAGCAGGCTGAATCGCGATGTGTTCCTTGGGAAATTATATACTTTTAACCTCTAAAACAATATAATTTGAAGGTGAATGTATTTTTCCTCAATAGTTACAGGGCCTCTTATTTTCTCTAAAGATCTGAGGTGGGAGGTTATTTTGCTGACCATACATATATATTTAAAGAGATACCTACAATGAAATCACCTCCAAATGTAAGTTTTCGTAGAGTATTTAGAATTCCTCTGAAAGAAACATTTCTGCAAAGGATTTCCTTTCCAGTGAATCCAGTTTCGTAACCAAAGTACACATGCCCACCCTGTTCTCCCTACTCTATTTCTTTTATGACAACACATTCCTCCCAGCCACCAAGACTGGAAAAGTTATACTTGTCTTTGACTCACCAGCCCGCTTCATTCCTCAAATCGTCTCATTCAATCATTCCATCACTGAGCTAGTCAAGTGTCCTGTGTCAGTTAGGTTCTCCAGAGAAACACAACAATAGGATATATCAAATATATATATATATATAAACGCTCCTGTGATTACGGAGGCTGAAAAGTTCCACAGTCTGCCATCTGCAAGCTGGAGACCAACCCAGGAGTGCCGATGGTGCTTAAGTCCTGGTCTGAGGGCAAAAGACTAATGTCTCAGCTCAGTCCGTCAGGGCAGAGAGAGAATTTTCCCTTTCTCTGTTCTATTCAGACCCTCAGTGGATGGGATGATGCCCACCCACATTGGAGAGGGCAACCTGAACCGAGTCCACAGATTCAAATGCTAATCTTTTCTGTATACACCTTCATGGACACATCCAGAAATAATGTTTCACTAAATATTTAGCATCCCATGACCCAACTAAGTTGACACTTCAAATTAACCTTCACACATTCAGTGTGGCCAGGTTCCCATGGAAATGGCTCTCGTGTCCTTTCCTGTTCAGTTCCAACGTCCCTGCAGTGCAAGAGTCTTCCATCCTCATTCTGGAATCAGTGTCAGTTCCAATTAAGCCTCCTGGATTCCAGCAGCTCTTCCACATCCTGCATTCCTGCACACAGCCGCCAGGATCATCCTCTTTCAATGATACTTGTGCCAGAGGACTCCTCTGCTCAAAAATCTTTAATGTCTTATATCCTACCACAACTTTCAGAGCCAACATTCTCTGTCACCTTCAAGACTATTCTACAAGCAACCCCCACCCTGCCTATCCCACACATTCCTGATATTCCCCAGCCTGTATTCACCATTCCAGCCAAACCCACGCCTTTTGGACCCACAAACACTACATTTATTCATATCTTAGGCCTCCATACATTTTGTCATCCTGTTTTTTGGCATCCTCTTTCATCTTCTCTCTTTGTGACTCAATTCTAACCATCCTCCAAAGTCCACCTTTTTAATGAAACTTTCTTGATTACATCATGCCCTTCAGCTCTCCACAATGCATATGGCCTATGTCAGGGGGAAAAAAATGCTTCATTATAGACTATTTGAAACCAGGTCATTGTTTCATGTTCTTTCACAAAGTGTCCCAGTTTTTCAAAATTGCAAGAATTTGGATGTCAAAGTTATCTGCATCATTTCGGGACAAATTCTAGAACAGAATAGCAAATAGGCAGCTTATGTAGACTTTGAAAGAAATGAAAAGATGCCATGATGCCAACCTGAGCTGAGCAAAACAAGTCACACCAGATTAGCTTAACTCCCTTTTGTTCAGGGATTTTACAAAAGTAAAATAGGAAAAAAGAATAAATGCAATGCTCCTGCACTTCACCAAACTATGTAACAAAGTCTCTCCACAACACTCACTGAAGGGCAATAATAAGCTTCATGGACTTTCTAGATGATCGAATGACCACACCTAAGGCCGCTAATCATTGTTGCCTGGTTGTCAGCTAGCAAGGACGGCTCTCACGATGTGCTCACAGGTCCATCCCAAGAATATTTTTGTCAACAGCAGGATGATACTAATTATGGCACTCTGAGAAAAATATAGCACTTGGAGAAAAAATAATAATATTGGCTAACCAAATAAAGTTACCACATTTTTTGAACTAATTGGGAAAAGCGCCAACACGGACACTAGGGCCTTTGATAGGAACAATTTTGAAGTATTTTACCCAGGTTCATTCATTCAACATGACAGGTAGGGAATTTCTGTCACTAAAGGTTTTCTGATAGAAACTTTTTTTTAATTCTTAAGATATTATACAGAACAACTAATATTCCAGGAGAGGGTTGAACTATATGATGTCAAAAAAAAAAACTTTGAAACTGTAATATTTTATGATTTCATATATCTCTATCTTGCAGCTTAACTGGATTATAAATCTGTTAGCATGGACAGTGTGGTGTGATAAAAAGAACATGGGGTTTGGAGTCAAATAGACATGGGTTCAAATAATAGTTATTCCACTTACTAGGTGGATAAGTTCTAAGTCTGTTTCTTTATCTACAAACTAGAAATTGAATAAGATTGAGAGTTGACTCAGATAATGCTCCATGACAATGGCCTCATCCAGTGCCTGGCACATAGTCGCAGCTGAATAAATGTTAATTATAAATCTTTCTCTATATCCTGTGCAGCTAACAGAGTATTAGGAACATAGCACGATATCAGCAAGACATCTTTAGTTCTTTTTTTGAGGGATAGCTTGGAGAGGTTATATACTCGTTGGAAAAGCTTTGGAGATGAGAAAATAAATAAATAGAAGTATGACAGCAGAGGAATACAGGAGGAAAGGCGTGGAGGTGAGAATGCGCAGGACATGACATTCTGAGAGCGGTACAGACTCTGATCTACCAGAATTGGAGACTAGAGACAAGGTTAGATTGATCAGATGGGCCAGATGGCATAGAATTTGAAATATCACTCAGCCAAATCATTAAAAAAAAAAAAAAAAGATGCTTTGTGATGCTAATATGATAATCCAGCCTTTAGACCCTCTCCTTGGCATATTTTAAGAACATTAAACAATGATTGGAATCAAGAATTTTTTCTTATTGTGTGAGCGCAATGGCATGCCAAATGGAGTTCACAAAAGATGCCTCTTCTAGCAGCAACCAAATAACTTCATTCTCATTTTTCAGGTTTTCTTTCAATAGCCAAGGTTTCCTGATTTTAACCAGGTGCCCTATTGTACCCATGCAGCCTCTCTAGCTGGCAGAGGTTTTGAGGACCTATTTCACCAGTTCTATTCTTCCTTTTCTAACATGAACACAGTTGACATGGAAAACAATGTTTCCAATTGAAGTTCACTAGCAAGCTTCTAGTAGAGTTGTTTTATAGATTAAAGGAAGGATCATTTGGACATGTGAATTTGAATATAATTTATAGATTACTTGCAGAGACTTTATAGTTGCTTATCTCTCAGACAGCTGTGAGAATAGACAGAAGTCACACGGGAGGTATGCAGAATAGGAAAAAAATATTAAATCTTAAAGTGGCTGATGAAGCAATTAATATTTCAAGCTTCCTTGTGCAAGAAAGAAAAGAGTAAGATTACAGAGATGTTAGACACCCATGAATATGTGATATTAGACGTGGCGGAACAGGGGATGGCAAAGGGGGAGAACACTTAATTATGTATTGCAAACCTAAACCCATTGGGCACTAATGGTCTATTTTTAAATATTAAAAAAGAAAAACAGTGCAACTAAAAAACTTTGTTGTTATCAAGGATTCAGTAGCCCAATTCTAGCACATTCATAAGTAAAGTTATAGAAGAAAAACAATACCTACTCAAGCTTCTTACAAGAATAGATTTTTAAAAATTCATCAGTGAGCGTTCAGTAAGTGTTCAGTAACCACGCTCCGTGGGGCCAGCAGACCACATCCCTTCACCCACAAAACCCCATCCCCTGTACCAGCCTGCACACAAGAAAAAGGCACATGGTCCAGTCCTGAAGGGGTTTTACCATTACTTTAGGGGTAGAAGCAAACAGACAAAAGTTATACAAATGTCTTATGAATTCACCTCTCCAGCCCTGACTTGAGGTGCTTCTGAAGTTCCAGAAACAAAGACTCCATGTGAGCTGGAGAAGCTGAAGGAAGCTTCAGAGAGAACACGCTAGCTAAGGCATCTGAGGTTTTGAGGCAGGTGGTGAAGGAGGACAGGTCTACAGAGAAATGAAGTTGTGTGTCTGTCCAAAGGAAAAAAGTAATTTAAGTGAAACACAGACACTTTTAAACAAATCAGGCACCCCACCACCCCGACACACACTTTCTCAGAAATTTATATTCTGCCTGCCATTTCTAACTGATACACAAAACTCATGTGTCATGTTGATATGATAGAAAAATAATAATTTTCTTGATCAAACCAAATACAAGAAAGGGAGCCAGCTGTCACCAGAAATGTGGAGGAAATCCTGAAAAATAGAAAGCTTCTGAGATAAAATCAATAAAGAATAAGAGTTGGGTAAACTACAGTCCAAAAGACAATAAAAGTAGCCTTCCCAAGGGTGCGACAGAGCCTAAACAGGCAGGGGGTTCATCATTACAAAACTGTAACAGGAATTATACTCTTCATCAGACCTTTGCTCTATCCCCAGGCTTCCAGAGCTTATGAGACTGGCAGCAGCATGTTTGTCCCCAAGAAAAAACATGACAACTTTTTTCTAGGAATAATGGGGATGTGACTGAGAAAGGGGGTTAGTATAGGAAATGGGGCCTGAAAGAGTTTGAATAAATGACTGTAGACCTCCTCATTACACTAGGAGGAGGGGAGGTATGAGAGGAGTTCGCTCTATCGAGGTATAAAATAGAAGAGTTCTGCCCTGGCCGGTTTAGCTCAGCGGTTGGAGCATCGGCCTGCGGACCAGAGAGTCCTGGGTTCAGTTCCCGCTAAGGGCACGTACCTCGGTTGCAGTTTGTCACCGCCCCGGTTGGGGTCGTGTGGGTGGCGACCACTCGATGTGTCTCTCTCACATCGATGTTTCTCTCTCTCTCTTCCCCCCTCTCTCCCTCCTGCTCTATCTGAAGATAAATGCAAGAATGCCCTTGGGTGAGGATATAAATAAATAAATAAATAAATAAATAAATAAATAAATAAATAAATAAATAAAAGAGATCTAACCCTAGAGTAAACTTCTATTACTTTGGAGAATGTGTAGAGGGTTCCTCAACCTACATGTCTCTTCCTTGTTCATGGCACCTACAGAAAATCTGCCCATCCACTCACCTTTATTGCAGCCCTAAATAAGACCTCCCAGTCAAGGGAGAAGCCTATTGAGAAAATAAACTTTTAAAAACCGCCAAGAACACCCCATATAATCTACCCATATGAATCAAACCACTCCTTCATTTAAATCAGGATCATAAGACAGTTGAGAAAATTAATTTTCATTAAAAAGATGAACCTAATATGACATCAAAAGAAATAGAAATAATTAAGGAAAGTAAAACTAACTTTTAAATGTTCTAATATGTCTTTAGAGATATTTGAATGGATGTTGACTAGACATCAAAATTAATTAATGAATAAAAAATTGCAATTGTTGCCATGAAATAAGAACAATCATACGAAAAAAATATTCTAGAAATTAAAAAACACGATTACTAAATTTTAAAAAATATTATTATATGGAATAGAACATCACAATGGATAAGGCTGAAGACTTGATAAATGGAGTAAATTTTTTCATTAAAAAGCAAAAATAAAAAGAGATAGGAAACATGAGATTGTGAAAGATAGAGCCAGGAAATCAACATATATCTGAGTCCTAGGAGAATGATGAGAGACAATAGAGAGGCGGAAACAAACAAATGATGGAGTGTGGAAATCTCAGAGGTAAAGAGATCATTTTTTCTAGTGAAAAGACCTACTGAGTTAAAAGAAAAATGATAAGAAAAAGTATCTCATGTAGGTTGTCTAAAATTAAATGCATTTAAACTAAGAATAAGAATGAGAATGAGAATGAGGAGAATAAGAATAAGAATAAGAATAAGAATAAGAATAAGAATAAGAATAAGAATAAGAATGAAAAGGAGGAGGAGGAGAAGAAGAAAAATGATTAGGAACAGCATACATCTAAACAAATTTTGGTGAAGTTTCAGAACTCCAAAGGTAAAGATAAAAATCCTAAAAATTATTATAAATTATCATAGAGAAGAGAAGTTACCTACAGAGTAACAAGATCAGCATGACAGCAGGCTTCTCAACAGCAAACCCTTCAAAGTTCTGAGGGAAATATTTGAAATTAGACATCTATACCTAGCCAAACTATCAGTCAGATGGGAAGTGAAAATTTCAGACAAAAATTTAAAAATGTTATCTCTTTATACTCCATATGAAAAAAGTCCTGATGAAGGCTCCCAGTAAAACAAAAGTATAAGAAGAAAAATGAAATAAGAAAAATATACAAAGAAAAATAACAGATGAACATGACCCAGAAGGAAGGACAGCTCCAAAAAAATCAAGAGAGAACATTTTGCCAATGTGGTTTATGATCTCTTTTGAGTGACAGGATTACATTTTCTTCTCTTTGGCTCTAGTTGCTTCACTAGGCTGAGTTCTGCAAATGCTATTATTCTTTGGTTAATATTTAGAATTAGCCTGTGGATAATGCACTACTAAAGACAATTGCAGCGACAGCACAGAGTGCCAATATTGTAAAACTTGACAACATAAAAATAAATACAACAAAAATCAGGAGCCGAAAGGAGATGTAGAAATAATTCTAAGTGTACTGTATAATGGGAATTCTACAGAAAATGTCTAAATATAAGTCAACAGAGAAAGGACAATTTGTAAAGGTATAAAGCTAACCATTAGAATTACTGTATCTTAGGAGGCAGAGAAAAGAAAGAAGGTAAACAATACTGAAAATGACCAAATACCTCAAATTTCCGTAACAGGATGTCAAAATATACTATGAAATGTTGATATATCCAAAACATAAAATTCTGTTATATGGAATTTCAACTGTAGCTACCAAAAAACTAAAAGCAGAATTTTTTATTTCGGAGGAATTAAGTTGATATTCAGGGGTTGGGGGTACAAGCAAGGCAGATTTTTGCTTTTCACTTTAGACTTATGTAGTTTGATTTTTATTATTTGTCATATGCAGGTTTTACTTTAGTTTTTAATTTAATGTTTAAAGAAAAAATATGTTCTATTCCCCCAGTATATCAAATGAGTGGTGCCTCCAAGGTGAGCTGGGTCATTTCGGGTTCAGGAATTTAATATGGCAGCTGAGGCTGAGCACTAGAACTAGGGATCCAGGATTTGAAGTTCAGAATTTCTACATATAAGATACACAACAGGGCCAGACCAAGACTAAAAGGCATGTATGAAAATAAACACAGAAAAATCACTAATTCACTCATGCATTTATTCACTCCCTCATTCCCCATTCATTCAATCATTCAGTGATTACATAGAAAATGTAAGGCAGGCTCTCTGCTTTCAAGGAGTTTTAATTAGATAGGTCCTCAACTGTGTTTACCTGGAAGTAAAGGAATCATCTCATACATCGCCCACTAAAAGCACAGAGTCATTCTGGGGAGAGAGCAGCAGGAGCTAACGGCTCTTGAACAGGGTAACCAATGTACTGGGTCTTGAAGAGTGAATACGCACCAACTCAGAGGAAGGAATTTGTTCTTACTTCAATGTACATGTTCATACTTAATTTTAAAATTTCAGCCCTGGCCTGTTTGGCTCAGGGGTAGAGCGTTGGCCGCGTACCAAAGAGTCTCAGGTTTGATTCCAGTCAAGGGCATGTACCTCGGTTGTTGTTCAGTCCCCAGCCCTGGTTGGGGTTGTGCGGAGGCAACCAGTTGATGTGTTTCTCTCACATCTACGTTTCTCTCTCTCTCTCCCCACCCCCACTCCACTCTATCTGAAGATAAATGGAAAAATATCCTGGGGTGAGGATTTAAAAAAAAAAAAATCATTAGTTTCATGCCACCCCCTGAGATACTGAGAGACAGAATGTGAACCTTCTTCAAACCAGAGCTGAGAATCCATAGATCCAAAACAGAGCCGGCAGTTGGTCTACAGGCAACACAAGACTTCCTTCAACCACAAAGTCCCATCACCCCCTGGCGTGCCTGTCTACACTGGTCTGGGTCCTCCCAGGAAGACGAATTGCTCTGAGTAGGATGACCAAGCATCCCAGCTGTCCCAGGACTGCCCTGGGTTTAGCACTGAAACTTCTGTGTCCCAAGCAACCTTTCGCTCTAGACAAACTGGGACAGTTGGTCACCCTTGAGTCAGCACTCAGTCTCCAGCACTTTCGTGGACTTACTTCATTTAATTTCCATGGTAAACGTTGCTGAGATTCAAGATGTTGGCATCTCCATTTTCCAGATGGTAAGACTGAGGCACCAAGGGGCACCTGAGAACAGAGGTGGAGGGGCAGGCACATGGAAGAGTTCAGATTCTCTGTGCTCAGAGGGGCTGAAAAGGGAACAACAGACTGCGTTCACTGGTGCCCTGCGTTCACTGTTGCCCTGCTCTGACCCAGTAAGCCAAGCAGCCCAGTTCCAAGGAGAAAGATGAAGCGGCATCTACATGGGGTAGTCAAGATCTCACAGAACTGTGTGCAGGTTTTGATGAAATTTCCACTTAATTAGATAGGTCCTCAACTGTATTTCTCTAAATTAAGACAGCACGGTTCCTTATTTTCTACAGCGTATATAGTATGTCATTTCTGGATGCTAATAATAGTGATAATAATGATACACCCCTTTAGTAGGTCACTGTAGGTTTTTTAAGAAAAGCTTTGTAATCCCTTGTCAAGGATGTTAAAGATTATTTCTACACACAGTACAAAGAGGGAGGAACTTCTGAGGACCCCGCCAACCCTGGAAGATGGCAGTTTTCAGACTCAGAAGAAACATACCCATATTCTTAGAAAAATCTTTGCCTGTATGTGGGTTTTATTTTGTTTTTGTTGCTTTTTTAAGTATGGATTCTATAAACGAGAAAGAGCTGGGAGTGACAGATATAATGAAAGAGGTACATAAAGGAAGAAAAGAAAGAAAGGGAGAAAGGAAAAGAAGATCCAGACCTGCGCATTGAGAAACTAGCATGGATAGATGTGAAAACAGCCGCACGGAAAGTCAGGAGAGCTCAATTAATTAGTTATTGTCCATTTCCTTGAGGGACCTCTAACAGATCTGTCCTTGTCAGTGACAGGAAATCTTTCTGAATTCCTTGTAAAAGTATATTAATGGCGGTGGTAAGCTTCAGCACCCCCACCCAGTGACTCGGGGAGGTGGTGGGAGCTCCTGGAGGTCACCCGGGGAGCCAGCCTTGGTGCAGAAGCAGCCCGCCTCCGCTGCACACAAAGGGCTCTTCCCCAGCCCCCAGATTGTCAACCCTCTATCCTTGACTGGTACATCAGGAGACTGACATTTAATACCCTAAGGATATAGATGTTTGAAAGCTGGTTATTGTAACAAAGGAAGCCATCCAAACTCTGCAAGACCAAATGGATCAGATAAAGCTGACGCAGAGATAAATCTGTTTTACATCCCTTCTTGCACAAGTTTTGCTAATCTATGTAGTTATAGCTTTTCCCACTGAAGGAGAAAAAAATAACCCACCACATGTCGGCAAGTCCACATCACGTTCCTATTTTTAATCTCCAAGGTATAACATTGTAGGCAAAGACCATTTTTATGCTGACTTCTGCATGAACTCCATTAACGTGGGATGACACAGAAAGAAAATGGGAAAGGAGGATCAGAGAGCGTCGGGAGGGGAAAAAAGAAGGGGAGAGGATTTCTTCTTGAATGGCTGTATAAATGCAGATTTTTTTTTTCTTTTTGAAATGAATGAATTCTGCTCCATCATTGACACAGGATCGCATCTCTCCCAGTCAGTCAGACACCTACTCTTCATTAGCCCGTATTTATGCTGCCAGATTGGACTTTCATATGGGAGCCTGAAGCAGGAATGGTGCAGATGGCAGGGGAGCTCTCATGAGATTGATAACGATGAAGAAAGATGCCACATTAAGTCAGAAGGTGCCACTGTTAACATCCCTGCTCAGAGGAGAATATTTCTAGCTAACACTCCCCTCCAAGGGCTGTTTTTCTTCTGGCTTCAAATTTATTCCCCTCCCCAAAAGCTCACTGCCCCACCCTCTTGCTGGCAAGTGAGTGATCCATTTGCTTTAGTCTCTTTTGTGTGTCAACTGATTTTGCCTCAGATACTTAACCTTTCCTTTCCAAAGGTGGTCGAGATCCTGGCGGTGAAGGGGAACTGGGGGAGGGGGGAGAGAGGGAGAAGGCATTTTAGTCCATGCTTCCTTCAACAAAGGCACTACTATAAGAAGTTCCGTGCAGGAAACCTGAATGGTATTTATTGTTTCCACTCGGGCCCTCGTTGCATCTGCTGCCTTTCAGAGACAGACGCTGTGTTCATAAAACCAGGGCCCTGTCTCAAAACCCTTGGAGAAAGGGCAAGCTCCGGGGTGCAGGACTGAGGGTGTAATGACAAAGTCAACACCACTGGAAGCTCTGCGGTGGAGACCTTGGCTGATCAGAGGGAGGAGCAGAGCCTTCTAACTGCCATTCTCAAGGGAGGAACTTGGACTCCTTTGTACCTGCAGCTGCTGCCTAAACCAGTTGGTTCCTCATTCAAGTTCAAGCTTTCCTACTATGAAGGAATTAAAATATCCACTACATTTCAGCCACAAAAAGGAGAGTGGTACAGCATCTTGTCCCAGTTTTTAATCTCTGTGGCCTTGGTCACTGATTTTATCTAGCCAGAAATGTATCTTTGGCATCAAAGCAGGAATGATTCTCCCTGCCATCCTAGCCTCTCTGAACGGCAACCTGACACCAGACCAGGAAATGAGAGTGGGGTGGGGTGGGGGTGGGGGTTCTCCAGCCCACAGTGCAATCAGATAGGGCAAGTGTTTCCCTGGTTCAGAAAGAGTCACCCAGAAACCAAAGCAACAGAGAAAACGTCACATAATGGGACTTGCAAACTTAGCAAGTTTGGAAAATTTGGCAGCTCTCACCTAACGCCAGTGATACATTATCAGGGTCCTTTCTGAAACATGCAGGCTGGGAGACAAAAGGAGGCCACATCCAGGGCCCCTGTGCAGCAATCACAAATTCATGCCGGTGTGTAAGCATTTAATTAGCTTCCTGGGTTTACAGGAACTCCAGTCAATTTAAGACACTCTAGGCAGCTGCTCCTGGACGGCACCAACCCTCTCATAAGCTTGGACCTAGAATGCCTACCACCCGGGAAAGGTATTTGGAGATTCTTAATTGAAGGGAATTCCTATTTTTATGTCTGTATGATGTATCATCAGCATTTCCTCCCCCACAAAAATACACAGAGGGGCAACTAGTCCAAATAACTGGTTTAAATCTGTAAATTACAGCACTGCTTCAAGGAAGTTTTAAGGTCGTTTTGTGTCCATGGAAAAGTTAGATGGCATCATAAAATTTTTAGAGCTAATGTAATCCTTATACAGTGGATTCATCTCAACTGATGAGATGTGTCTGGGCGCTACCCTCTCCTCCCTTCCCTTCGACTGTCCTTGGGTCCCGAGAGGAGACTGCTGCTCGGGCAGCCGTGATGCCCTTACTCGACGGAAACCTCTTCCTCCCTCCAGGATTTGAGGTCTCCGATCCCAGGTCATTTCAGTCCGCTCCACCCAGAGAGGAAGGATTGCTGTTCAATGTGGTTAATTTTCTGAGTTGGTTGCATTTCTGCTGTGGAGTCTAATCCTCTCCTACATCTCCTGTGTGTATTTCTTCTCAGAGCTTCAGTCTTTAGTGACCTTCTCATAGCATTTCATTAAATGCCCTGCACCTTGGTAAATTACAGTACTTTGAAGCCTTGGAGTTTAGCATATAAAAAAGCAAGAGCCTCTGTATACTGCCCTGGGATAAGGTGTGATGAAAATCCCATACAAGCTGAACTGTACTTCCTAATCAAATGGGTGTAACAGATGGCTGCTGGAGCAAACCATCACAATGGAAATATCTGCAGTTCTCATGGTAACGGAATCTGCCAGGTCTGAGGGATTTGCTGTTTTTCAGGACATCTGAGCTGCAATCTCTTTCGAGCTGTCTAGCAGTCTCCGTCTTGCTCTCTCTCACTCTCTCAGCATGATGGAGATAGAGTTGAAAGGTGGAGCCCGATTTTGCATTCCAGCTGTGATTAAAGACACAGGCACACATCCTGGGAGATAATGTGCTGCATATTCATTATGCTATCTAGAACCTCTTTAGCTACTGGGACACACCGTCATACAATTGCAAGATGCCTTCTCCGGGAGCCAAGGCGGGGCCGCGATGAAGAAGACCAGGGAGCAACAGAGAGGGAGAATGTGAGGAATTAAGATGCATGAGACATACCTTGTAATAAAGATATGGAGCGATATTAAAACGAGCAGTTGTTTCCATTTCATGGCAACATGTCAAGATGACTTAACATAGCAGGATAAAACATCTGGCCTGGGGGGTAAGATACATGATGTCGAATTTCCAAATCATAACCTGGACTACGTGGAGGAAAAACAACAGATCAGCAACTGTGTACCTTCCCAATAAGTGAAAGCATGTGGAAGATTTCCTGGTACTCTGCGATCAGGGAGGAGATCCATCTCATAAGGTGGGGGTTAGTATATAGACACTGAGCTTTCATTATAAATCCAAGGTTTGGGTTTAAACCCACAGGACTACATTAGAAAAGGGTTTTTTACTTTTTTTTCCCCCCCCACATGCTATTCATAACCTTCTGCTTTTATAGCCGTGCTTAGAAAGAGGGAAAATAATCAGTCACAATTCTATTTTATTAAAGTCTTTTTCTCCAAATCCCTATCGATTTAAAGAAATAAGGGAAAGTATACTGTCTTCTTTGCTATAGTACCTGCTAGCAAACACACACACACACACACACACACACACACACACACACACACACACACAGGGTTGATTCACAGCTGCCTGGTCCCTTGGGTATTTGAGCTTGAAGATCAGACAACATATAAGAATTCAGCCATGACTTAAAATGGAAACAAAGAAGACCATTCTTAGCAAGTGCGGCAATGTGAAATGAAAAACTACAGGCTGTAGGCTGGAGCCCCTAGCACACTTACCCACCCCATTGTCCTTGAGGGCACTACTGTTAAACACATATGACAGCCAAAGAGATGAGGAGAATGGTTTCCAGAAAGCAGTGATTGGATCTCCCTTTTCATGAGGTAGAATAGGCAGGACTATGTAAGCCTCTAAGTAGCTCTTGAGAACAGGTCCTGTAAGGCAGCATTGTCTCCCTCTCATGTGGTGCCTGAAGAACATATTATATGATATAACCTTTCCCCAAGCCGCCCTGCTCCGACGGAGACCCTCTTCCTTTGGAAGCCTGCTAATAATAACTTGTGGATGACAATCTCTGTCTTAACGAGCTGTATTAGTTCGTTTAAAGCAATGAACTGAGGCCATTTGTGCAGATGCTAATCAAAAATGAAAAAGGAAAAAAAAAATGATAAAAGACCCATGTGCGTCCATCTCTTGTAAGTACAATATAGATAAAAAGGAGAGTGGCCCAGGGCCACATCTGTGGGCTGACCTCTGTGGCGCACAAAGGTCTTGGGGCTGTGGGGTTAGCAAGGAGGGAAGAGGGTGTGTATCAGGCCAGAGGCAGACAACCGTGATTCTCTGAAAGGGCAGTTACCAGGAAGCTGTCGGAGCTTCTTTCCTCGGAAATTATTCTTTAGTTGTCTCTCATGAGGTATTTGCTTTTTCAGAATCGGCCCAGCTCTTAGCACGCAGCCTGGCACATAGCAGAGGTGCACATGAAATGTCTGCTGGACGGAGGCATGAGGGATGGAGGAAGAGATGGATAAGGAAAGATTTTTGAATGTCAAAAACAAACGAATCCCACCAATATGTCCTCTCTTTCCTCTCCACACCAAGAACATAAAATTGTATTAAGCCTAAGAGTCAGCACTTTTGGAAATATACTCTGTGTCTTCAGAGATCAATGGCCAGATTGATTATTAACATTCAACCATGACTGGCACTTTAAAATATACACACAAAAAGGAACGCTACTCAGCTGATGATTCAGACTTAAAATGTCGCAGAAAATTTAAGCCCATTAAAAAAAAAAAAAGAATCTGTCATTCCATCAACTTCTCTGACAGGTCTTTTTTTCTATTCCACAACTAGAAAACTGACTCAAGAAGGAAGGGATGTTTGGTTTCCTTTAAAATACTCTGAGAATAACATTATACAGGTTCGGTCAAAAGTATGTGTACAGTTGTTTGTATGTAAAATAATACAATAATTAACAAATAAAAATACAAGAATAAACTCCTTTGCACACTCAAAACTGTAAACCTACTTTTGCCACACCCTGTATATTGAAGCTAAGTGTGTGACGAGTGAGAAAAACAAATTGTGAGAGAGAACACTAGCTCTCACATTCCAGAAAGTGCAACACACGTGCACGCACACATATATGTACACACACACACACACACACACACGCACAGCTTCTACTGACTTCTCAAATTTTTTAGATGTTTTATTTAATTAATTTTTGTTACAGATGTTTCTCCTTTTTCCCCCATTGACACCCCCCGCCTGTCCCCCCCTCCCCCACCCCAGCATTGTTGTCTATGTCCATTGGTTATGATTATATGCATAAGTTCTTTGGTTTATCTCTTCCCTCCCTACCCCCTGCCCCCTGCTCTGAAGTTTGTCAGTCTGAACCTTACTTCCATGATTTAAACTGCCCTTGAGAGTACATGTTGTTGTCTCAGGAATCTCGAAGCCAAATGTTTGCTGGAATGCTAGCTTCCTTAAGAAGCTCAGGACATCCTGCCAAGATCACTCAGTTAAAAGACATTCAACTGCCCTTAGAGAAGGTAAGTTTGAGAATTGGAATTATAATTTTTTTTTTTTTTTTTTTGAAGAGAGAGGAAAGGAGAGAGAGAAAGAGAAACATGGATGAGAGAGAAACATAGATTGGCTGCCTCCCGCACGCCCCCTACTGGGGATGGAGCCCGCAACCCAGGCATGTGCTCTGACTGGGAATTGAACAGGCGACCTCTTGGTGCACGGGATGACACTCACCCAACTAAGCCACACTGGCCAGGGCTGAAATTATTCTTTTAGAGTAAAATATAAATGTTGCCACTCTGAGCAGCATTCAAAGAATATTTTTGTACAAAAAGATTGTAGTCAACCTCAAAAAGATACAGATATAACTCTAAAATGTTCCTTTTATAGTTTACAGATATTTCAAATCAAAAAAATTAAGCGCTATATATATTCAGCCCATATTGCCTCTCAGCCACAGAGACTTTTTTTTTTTTTTTTTTTTTTTGGTTTACTGCCAATGATTGTCTCATGTTCTCAAGTTCCTGTCACCTAGAGCTGAGGAATGGGATTTTCTGGTGTTGCTAGTCCCAATAAGTTTTAGGGCAGGGTCTGTTTCAGACCTCACCTGGTGTGTTCAAAGCCCAGGCAGGACAGTCAGACCTGTTCTCTCAGAGGAGTTTCTTTCTTGCCAACGTTCTCTAGAACAGATCCTCAAAAACTGAACTGGACTATTTTGCTGCAGTTGAGTTCAATGAACCAAGCCTCTGGGGGGCTACCAAAATGAAGCAGCACCTCTTGTCCTCAAGGAGTTTACCGTCGAGCTGGGACAGCTAAGATTACCAATGCTGATAATATAAGGCAGGACAACATAATGCCACAAAAGAAGTAAAAGCCAAGTATTCTGCAGAATCAGAGGAGGGTTCAGGAAAGGCTCCATGCAAAATTTAAAATGTGAAGGGTTTTATGTAAGATTTCAACAGACTGGGACATGGATGAGGGTATTCCCAAGGCAGGAAATGGGCATCGATGTAGAAAAGCGTTGGAACCAGTATGGGCATATTGAAGACTTGTTTTTCTAAGAAGCAGAAAGTAGAGGGAAATATTGACTGGGGTCATATTAGAGGAGGTGATCTTTGATCCTGGAAGCATTTGAGAGCCGTTCACCATTTTCGAGCAAAGCAGCATCGTAATTGGAAATTACAGCTTCGCTAGGCTCACAAAATACCTTGCTTTGTGAGATTTCCAAGGATACTTCAAGGAAGTAACAGTCCTGAGGGTCCTTTACCAACAGGAATTCAGGGGGGCGCCAAATTTGCATGAAGCACCCCAACTTGCATGAATAATACTTTCTTAAAGTATGAACCTTTAAGAGCCAAAAAGGCAAGATGCGAAAACTGTCCTATTCTGCACGTCTTTGGAAATAAATAAACCTTTCTATTTCAATATTTGGCATCATGACAAGACCTAAGAGGAACTAGAGAGATAATTAATAAGGGCATGAGGGGAAAGTGCAATTAAAAATGGCAAAGACTACTCCATAAATAAGTGCTTCATACTGAGAAAGATTATTACCGTGATCTTCAGCTTCAAACCTGAAATCAAATCACACTGAATGGATAATTTGAGCATTATTAGGGGAAGAAAAGCCATCATGGTTCCTAGCCTCTAAACTACAGGAGAAACAAGATTTTATTCTGACCTCACTTTTCTGTTGGTTCAAATCAACAAAATAATCACAGCTTAGTCTCAGTTGGCATAACTCTCCATAACCTCAAGTTTTAATGCTGTCCTTCAGTTTCTTAACCAGAAGAGGAAGTGAGATGAGAATGCCTCAAGAAGAGTCTTTTCCAGGGAACTTTAGAAAAAAGAAAAGTTTCCTAGGAAGGCAAACTCCCTTTTTCGGAACAAGAGCCTTTGTCAAAAAAGAACAAAAACAACAGGAGCCAATCTGGGAGCTCAGCTCCCACCAGGCCTGGAGATGTCTGGACCTCTGGGCCATTTTACAGAACTGCTTAAAAATGTTTTCCATCTAAAAGGCAGTCCACCTGTTTGTCACTCATAGAACTTTTGGCTTCTGCCTTTTTGAATGGAATGATTCAAAACTGAATCATTTCCCGCAATTTCATAGCTGAATGCAAAGTATAAGAAGATAAGGTCACGGGGACATAGATCCATCTCGAGAAAGTGATCACACTCCCTGGGCTGCCGTAAGTGGAGATTTAATTGAACACAGTAGGTTTTGCTATTGTTGTAACATGGAAATAAATTATTTTAAAGACGGACAATGACCACAGCCAGCTCAGCAGGCACAGTGGTCAGAAAAAAATTTGACTTCCAATTATTGCTCAAGGTAGAAAGAATTGCTTATGCAGATTTCAAATGGTCATGACTGGCTTCATTATTTTATCATCATCATCATCACCATCATCATCATTCTGCCCTCTATTTGTCCCGCAATCTTAACAAGGGACAATGAACAGAGAGGAAAACCACTGTCCGTGATGTCTTTACCTTCGGTTAAGCTCCACAGGGCCCGGCCAGTGTGGCTCCGTGGATTGAGCGACATCCCGGTTAGATTCCCAGTCAGGACACACACCTGGGTTGCTGGCTCGATCCCCAGTAGGGGGCGTGCAGGAGGCAGTCGATTGACATTTCTCTCTCACATCAATATTTCTACCTCTCTCTCCCTTCCTCTGTCTCCAAAAAAATCAATAAAAACATTTTTTAAAAAAGAAGGTCCACTGAAATAAAAATGGCATGAGCAGCTCCTGACTCTCACTCCTGCTCAAAATATTTGGGTCGTCTTCCTTTAATCAGGGGTTAGCAAAGTACACCCATAGTCCCAGCCTAGCTCCCTGCCTGTGTTTATAAATAAAGCTTTATTAGAACAGAGCTATACTCATTCATTTATGTGCTGTCTATGGCTGCTTTTGCACTCAGCAGAATTCAATAGTTAATGACAGAGATAGGTGGTCTGCAAAACTTAAAATTTTACTAGCTGGCCCTTCACTTTACCAAGCCCTGCTCTGAGTCATCGTCGTCATTATCATCAACATCCCTTCCAGCTGCAGAGGCTATGGGCTGCGGGAGGATTTTACCACACATTGTTTGATAACACCTTTCTGATACATAAAGATGGAGGCAACTGCAGTGCCCAGGGACACCGCAGACCAGTGTCACTGTTCCATGGGAGTCACACTTGGCACTGCCCCATCGTGGGATGCTTTGGGTAAGGCTGCCACTTTGTGTGTGGAGAGTGAGGGCCAGTGCTTCTGGTTTTCATCAAGAATGAGAGTCACTAGGCTTGACCCGTAGATTGAGGTGATTCATCAGGAAATACTGGGGTTGTTAAACTTGGAACTCGCTTATTAAACCACTGTGTGTCAATACATGTACAACTGTACATATTCCCATCCATCTGGAGTGGAAATATGTAAATGGAGAAATACAAAAATTGGGAACATTTTGGAATGTTGGGAACTGCGGTAGCAAAGTAACATATTGGAAATAATTCAGACTTGAAACTCAAACCTGAGTTCGAATCCAGTCCCCCATCAACTATGTATCTCTAAGCTTCCATTTCTTTTCTGCATAATGGAAAGGCTAACAGATAACACTTACTTTTCAGGGTTGTTGTGAGAACTGCATGAGATCATGCCTGAATAATGCCTGGCATGATGCAGTAGATGCACGAGAAATGGCAAAGGTAATGCCCATTACTGTGTTTGGCCCAGATAAAAGGTCAGGAGAGTTCCTTCCTAAGAAAGGCTGATTGAAATGTCCTTCGTAATAGGGCTAATACTCCCCAAATGATTTAATTTTGTATTCTACTTGCTTTTAATATTATGTTTAAAAATAGTATAGCTTGTATTTTCCCACTGCTTATACTCTGAAAGCTTTTCCAAAGAACTCAACATCTCTGTGAGTAAAGTATAGTATAAGGGTCAGGTATTTGCCCCTTTTACAGATGAGGAAAGTCTAGTTATATCTAGAGTCTTGTCATTCATGAGTGAAGCTGAGATCCTGTCTCTTTTCCTCACGTCTAGGATTTTACATAACAGCCTTTTAAACGTCAACCCTAACATCTGGGGAAAGCAGGGGTCCCAATTAGAAAGCTGCAGTGGAAGGAATGAGAGCAAGAGCAGAAGACACTGGGGAAGAAAGCAAGAATCTGATAGAAGGATGATGCTTCAGAATTCAGAAATCCAGTATGCCTTTAAAGGGGCCGTGTCTACTCTTCTGTATTGCTTACTATCTGAAGCTAAGCCAGAGGGATGTACATAGTGAGATCTTTGTCTCATTTCAGGAAGGATACAGGATAAAGATTCTGTGCCAGTAATCTTCCTTGGATTAATGGTTTCTCTTTTATCTGCTGTATTTCTGCTCAGATGTCTTTTCTCTGAATGAGTCAGAGGAATGCAAATGCTGGGCGCAGTCCGCCTGAAATATTTAAATGTAGTTTTGCAATGTTTTGCAGGTTTGGAGGGGAAAATTTTATACACACACACACACACACACACACACACACACACACACACACACACACTTATACACATACGACGAAGGAATGGCAGATGAGAATTACAGATATATCAGCCGGCAATACAAAAATGTGGTATTTCAATTTGACAACAAACTCGTTTTTCTTTTTCCATTTCTTTGTTTCTCCAGATCAACATTTAGATGCTTGATGTGAGTGGAAGGAGTCTGCAACATTCTTTTGTGAGACTCGGAATCTCATCAAGAATGTATCTGAAGACATGGAAAACGGATTTTATTTTGGCTCCTAAATGACAAGGCTTCATTATGCAATGAGCATGTCTCTGGAGAAAGCATTCTCTCCACCCTGATAGGGAAGGTGGGACAGGTTGGGCAGTGGGGCGTGATTTGTGTGCCTTTTCCTGATCCCTCCTCTTATTGATACACTCTGGACCCTTTGTTTTCATGTTCGGTCATAGACTCGCAGGCTGTGTCTCACTATTGTAACTAAGAGGGCTTCCTCTAAGAGCAAATGTGAAAGGCATTAATATTCAAATCCTCCGGCTGGGGCTGCGGTGGCCTGATGGGGCTTGCTCAGAGCTCCTGTGCTGCACGAGAACAGATCTTGGGAAATACAGCTGAGTAAATTGGGATTTAGCTTCCGTCCCCATGTGCCGTCCTTAACATGAAACCCTTATATTGAAAGGTCTCCTCCAAAGGCTTTTATTGCTGCAAGAAAGAGTTCCTACCATGTGAACCCAAGGACAGAGGGAGGCTTTCTTATTTTCCTTTCCACCTCATGTGAAAGAATAATCTCATGCCTTCAGGACAAAGGCTTCTTTAAACAACAAAGTGAAATGCTTTCAACGTCCATGAACATCTCCCAACATCAATGAGATTGCTATTCACGGACAAAAAAGAGGGAGAGAAAAAAATGTTGGGCATGAACAATTGGTCAATACGGCACTACCCTCGAAAAGCAGAAAGCCAGAATTTGAAACGTGAAACATCTCCCACTCCTATTAAATGAGGATTGATGAGTTCCCAGGGATGTTCAACTTCCTTTGACTTTACTTAAATGATTTATAACCCTTCTCCATGTCATGGTGTCTGAATTTTCTCCAAGCATGCATGCAAACTAAAGGCTGTGGAAGGTTTGGCACAAGAGCACGAAATCATACTTCTTTTTCTCAAAACATTTTTGCAAATTGCTCTGTAGAATCTATTCCAGCCTTCACTAAGCACCTAGGCACTGCGCTCAGCACTGGGCCACTGAGATGATGAGACATGGTCCTTGCCCTCAGAAAGCTCATGTCCACTAGAGAGAGGGTAACCAATACCTTCAATGTAATAGACAAGTGGTAGAGCAAACATAAATAAAGAGGAGGGACCACCCAGGAGGGCAGGTATCAAGTTAAAAAAAAGATTTTTTTCTAAAAGGGTCATGTAAGTTGAGGCTTAAAGATATTAACCACTGGAGAGATGAACCAAAGGAAAAAGAGGCCTAGAGCGAGGTCACATCTCCAGACAAACAAATAAATATACCTTGAAATATAGCCACCTCCAGGAACACACAAACATGTTGACTTTGCCAAGTCAGATTTGTTGGGTTTCTATTATCCATGCTTCCTATTGATTAAGAATTGATTTATGTCACCCAAGGGCCTACTTCAGAAGGTTATACATTATGAGAAAGGTCAGACTTCAGTCTCTCCGAGTGAAATTTTAGTGGCCCCGGCCTCTGCCCGGCAGTCAACTCTCCAACTCACTCCGTCTCCAGAAAACCACCAAAAGGATAAAATCTCTGAGGTCTCTGGCAGCTGCAGCATGAAGACAGGTCCTCTGTGGACCCCATTCAGCCTATCAGTAGACAATCAACTATAGGTATCATGAGTTTCTTCTTGTCACATTAAAGTACCACATTTTTGCATTGCTGGCTAATATATCTGTAATTCTCCCCTGCCACGCCTTCATCATAGGTGTGTAACAGTGTCTTGTGTGTGTGTGTAATTTTTCCCTCCAAACTTGCACAGAGGCAGGAGGGCAGGAAGCTGAGGCCACAGGAAGGGGAAGTTTCTGCCTAGTGTGGGGTACATCCTGGCTGATACAAGAATGCAAACCACACTGTGAAACAACGAGCCCCTTACATTCCCTTACGCGGACTCCAAGTGCTTCTGTCATCCTGTGTTCTCCACAACTGAAGGATGATCAAGGTATATGTTAGAGCTCTATAATATGTTTAACATATGTGTAGATATGCATTTAATGTATCGGCGATCTCTAATATGTATATATTGTATCCCTAATATGTATATAGAGAATATTCCATATATATATATTAGAATCCCAGTTTCAGTAGCCACAACTTACCCAGTGAGTCCTATTAGTGAACCAAATGTGGTTCACCAAAAAACCTTCACTTTCCTGACACCAGAATTCAAACCATCATCTATGGTACAAAGAGAGAGATTTTTGTGTCTATAGAAACATCCCAGCCCACCAAATTAACCTTCTCCAGCCAGAGAAGCCTATTGCTGACATGGGTTTTTAGAATGCCCATTTAAATGAGATGGAAGCTAATTTACTCTCTTAAATGATATTGAGGCTCTGGGCGGCACATTGTGAAAAATGACTAAGTCCACTCATGCATCAAACAGGATAATTCTGGCAAAGTTGGTGCTGACAGCATTAAAAAACAATGATGGAGGAGTCTAGCCTTGTTGTTGTCATTTTAATTGTCACTGTGAGTGACAAAAAATGCACTTCCTTCTCCAGCATCCTTATCACTCAGCTTTGTAATACCTTAACTGGGCCCATGCCACTGGAGTGTGTGATAAAAAATAAAAAGGAAAAGAAATGTGTGTGAACATGTGAGAGAAAGAGTGAGTGGGAAGAGAGAGGAAGAGAAAGGGGGATGAGAAGGAGGGATACAAAGAGAGACAGAAAGAGACAAGTGAGTGATGGAATCAGAGAAGGACGACGAGACAAAGACAGAGAGAAAAACATGATAGACAAACAAGGATTATTTTGGATGGCTCTTCCTCAGTATCAAACAAAGAGCGCTGTTAGTAATCGCGTGGAAGAGGCTAGTTTTTGCAAATCAAAAAGCCTGCAATGTTTCCAAGATCCACTCTGAGTTTTCAGGCAAGACAGCCCAGAATTTCTTGTTAAAAGCTTAAGGGCTCAATTTATGCTAAGCATTCAAGGAAATGTCTCATCCAAACAGGATATCGTTTTTCATTTTAAAGAAGCAAACCGATCTCAGAGCATAAATGTTATTATTCATAGTCGCAAAGGAAAATGGCATTTACTTTCTCTTCCTTCATAGGGAAGGAAGGAGGCGGCTCTCTCCTGTGGGGGACCAGAAGAGGGCTCAGAAATCCTGTTTCCACTCCCGAAAGAAACACATGTATTTCTCTGAACCCCAGTAGGTGAGTCCATAGCCTCCATGGCATCGATTGCTTTCATGGGTCAGTACAGTACGTGCATGTTGCTTTTCAACATACATTTGGGGTAAGAATCAAAGTGAATTTCACTGTGTGAAAAGCTAGCAGATTCCATTAGTGATTGTGACTTCACTTGTAAGTGATAAGGCTGCTGGATGAAGGTTCTCAGAACTGAATGTCCAAATGGGAATTTATGGTGAAGAACTTCTGTTTTATCAACCATAGGCTTCAACACACATACAAAAAAAGAAAAACCTATTTTTTTCCCCTAGCAGAAATGTTTAAGTTAACCCAGAGAACCAGTTGTGCATTCTTTTCTCATCCCCATCGCCATCATTTCTTTCTTCTTCTTCAAAACATGTTTCGGGGGTGGGGAGGTCACTGGGATCATCATTTCTGGTTTTCACATTGATGGATCTGAAAGAAAACACCTCAGATTTTCTCACACTGTCTCTTCTGCAGATGACCACAGCAAAATCCCAGAAGCAGTTCAAATTGGACTAGACCACAGCCCGATTCTTTTTGTCCTTATAACATCTATATCTGGTAGTATTCTTAATTATCTTGGCCCCAAACTCCATCTCACATCTTTATGGAAAGCAAGCCCAACTACAGCTTTGAAAAGCATATGGTCAATGCCATTTAATGGTTGTCATTCCATTCCATAAATGTACATAAATAGACTACTCTCATGTCCAAAAAATTCTATCAAAATAGAGCACACTTTACTAGAAAGTTTATTATAAAACATGTGGTGTATCCACCTATGAAACTGGGTGGTCTCCATTTAATAAAATGAGATTTTTTTTTTTTTGATTTTTTTTTGCAAGACAAGATTTACATTACGTTATATAAAGAGTTAATGGCTGGGCTCACCAGTTTCACAAAAAAAAAAAGAAGAAAGAAAGAAATGAAAAAAGTCAGGATTCAGGCCAGTTTAACATGATCTCAGACAGAGGAATAATACCCTTCCCTGCTCCAGGTCCAGGAAAAGGAAAACAGAGTCACTAAGTGATACTGGAACCCTCCTTGTTTGGTTTGGCCACAAGTTCCTCCGCAGCTATTGTTTGCTGTGTGTTCAGGCACAAGTTGCTATGGTCAGTGGGAGAAAACACAAAGACAGAGTGAAGCAAAAGGTAACACATGTCTGTGAGGGCCTCCTATGTGCCCGGCACAGTTGATTATCTCCTTCAATCTTCATGGTTCCCGTATGATGTAGATATTCCAATACCCATTTTACAGGTGATGAAACTGAGGCTCTAGGATTTGCTGAAGCTCTTAGAGTTGGGAGGTAGTGGAACTGAGAATAAACTCAGACCATCCCATCTGATTCCAAAGCCCTCCTTCCAGAATATTCTACAGCAATGGTTTTCAGTGTTCCAGTGCTTTAGGGGTTCCTCAAATGTTTGATTTCGATTTTTAAATATATTTTAAAATATTTTGAAACTATAATTTAAAAAACAACAAGAGGTACATTCAAGTGTTATATACTCAATGTTAACCTGGAGACTACCAGGATATTAGCTAGTTTTCTCAGTGGCTGACTTAATAATAGAACATGTTTATATAATTCAACATTTAAAATACATGTATACTACTAAAATACTGCTTTCATCAATTTCATACCTTGAATTTTGCATAGAATTTACATAGGCTAAAAAAAATCAGGTTTGAGCCCCGACCGGTTTGGCGCAGCAGTTAGAGCATCCGCCCGTGGACCAATAAGTCCCGGGTTTGATTCCGGTCAAAGGCACGTACCTCAGTTGCGGTTCCTGGTCCGGGTAGTGCAGGAGGCAACCAGTCAATGTGTCTCTTTCACATTGATGTTTCTCTCTCTCTCTCTCTCTCTCTCTCTCTCTCTCTCTCTCTCTCCCTCCCTTCCATTCTACCTGATGATAGATGGAAAAATATCCTCGGGTGAGAATAAAAAAAAAAATCAGCCCTGGCCAGTTTGGCTCAGCAGTTAGAGCATTGGCCAGCGGACCGGAGAGACCCGGGTTTGGTTCCCGCTAAGGGCACGCACCTCGGTTGCAGTTTGTCCCCGGCCCCACTGGGTTGTGTGGGTGGCAGCCAGTCAATGTGTCTCTCTCACATCGATGTTTCTCTCTCTCTCTCTTCCTCCCTCTCTCCTTTCCGCCCTATCTGAAGGTAAATGCAAAAATGTCCTCGGGTGAGGATTAAAAAAAAAAAAATCAGGTTTGAAAATCACTGCTCTAGGGCATGCATTCTCGGGGGGGGGGGGGGGATGTAACTCCCAAAGGGATAAAACTTGAGAGTCAAAAAATCTTGGATGTTATAATGCTTTATTCCATAAAGCAGGTATCCAGTGTTTATGTGGTATTAAAATTTCATAGGAGGGAGGGATTAGAAAAAAATGCCTAAAAGGTTCTTTATGGGGAAGATAATGAAAAAAAGGTTGAAGAACACTGCTCTAGGGTATTAAGAAGTTCAGAACTTGAAACTGGGAAGAGGGATAGCATGGTCTTCATTCAGCCCAAGCAGCCCACCTCACTCGAGCTATAGCCCTGTGGGGATTCTCCTTAAGGGAGGCAGCGTGGCTTGCGGGCCACGTGAGGATTTTCCGTCCACAGGAGACTTGTAGAAAAGCCCTTTGCTTCTAGGAGAAGACGTAGCAACCTGAACCAGCCCCCTTATTTGACCGAAGGAAAAACTGAGGTCCAGAGGGGCAGAGGGCTGGCCCAAGGACACAGAACTCTTTCTGGCCAGCAGAACTCAGGTGAGAACAGGACGCTACTCAGGCACAGGTGAGGCGCTCCCAAAGTGTTTGTCAAATGAATGAGTGAAAGGACCAATGACTTTAACAAAGAGATTTCATTAGAAAGATCAAATATAAAAAAATTTTTCAACCAACTGTATACAGGCGGTGTGTTCCACATCACTCAGTGACAAGGAAAAAGACCAAAGAAACCCGTGACCTAAACTGTCCCTCTGGCGGGAGACCTCAAGGAGTCACTTCCCACCTCACCGCCCCAACTGAAATGGAACGATGTCAGCCTAAGTGAGCCCTTCCTCTAGCAACCCAACTGCACATCTCTCCTTTGTTCATTTTCCTTTCTTTAGAGCTCTTACAGTGCTCCCAGTGTAGTACCATCTGCTAGAGCGGGATGAACAGGTAGCTTTAAAATGATGATAGCTCTGGGAAATGATAATCACTGGGTCATAGAAAGCCGCACTGCAGTGTATAAATAAGATAAGTAAAAGTGCTGAGGACGGCATGTTTGCTTTAATAAAATGTGTTTTCCCTTTTTGTGGAGAATGGCTTTCTCGGACGCCTGGGGAGAGGAGCTGAACTATAGACCAGAAACACGCCGACGGTTCCAGAATCTGGCAATGAGGGTGGGATCAGAGGGGAGAGGGATGAAATATTACTTACTGAGACACAAAAGGAAAAGAGTTGGACCGGAGCCTTTGCGTTGAATTGCTGAAGCAATGGAATGAGATCAGAACTTCCAGGTCTAATTCCAAAGCTCCCTTTGGTAGAGGCAAAATGCTGCAGAAAAGAACGAGGGCTTGGGTTACAGCACAGCGCTCCACTAACGATGTGACCTTGGGAAACACAATCTCTCTGAATCTTAATTTTCTCAGATGTGAAAAGGGGATGCTATCTTACAGGGATATCATAAGGTTTCAATTAGAGAATGTATGTAAAGCACCAACCATAATACCTGGTATACCTTTGGTGTTTAATAAATGCTAGTAATAATGAGGAGGATACAGATGCTTAAGATGCTAGTGGTGATGATGATGATGACAATCCATAGACCTTCTCTAGAAAGTAGCTACGTGTGCACACTGAGTCCTGAAGATAAGTAGCTTAGAAGTTGCCATGCCCTTTGAGATATACCATTGGAAATTACAATTCATAGAGCAAGAATCCCCTTTGCAAAGTATTTCAGTGAACAAGCATCAAGTCTTAGAAAACATAGGCAGCTTCTGAGTTTGTGCAAGTATATCCTCTTACTTGGGCTTTCTGCAAATACAAAGCATTGTCACTGACATTCTCTCACTTTATCACCATCCTAGCAATTTGAGGTTGCCGAGGCAGGTAGGAGATGCCCGTTTGAGAAAATCTGAGGTCTCGGGTTTTAGTCATTTCGCCACTAGCCCGATGTTGCAGAGAGGTGTACCCAGAGCAAAAGGCTGGTTGTCTGCTTCCTATCCTAACGGCAGACAATATCTACTACTTAAAAAATTTCCACCTGGAAAGCAACATGGAATGTATGCAGGTCAGATTCAATTGTGCCCTCTCTGCATCCTAATGTATCCTCCACCTGACCCCTTCCATCTGAGTCAGCACAGCATTCTCTTTAGTCATCTACTTACCTCTGCGTCCTCCATTCCTGACCCAAAGGAGAAAATCCAGGCGAGACTAATGAAAGAATCTTTCCCCTTGGGAACCAATAAAATGAGATGTCTATCAAACCAGATGCACAGTGGCATCATCTGACCATTGTGCAATTGCCAGGGGAACATGGCTGAGAAAGCACTGGAGGGCTTGGCTGTACCCCATTGGGCAGAACAGAGCTGACCTCGGTCTGCAGAATGCCAGCCCTGCTGGGGATGTTCTCGTCCTCTACCCTCAATCACCACCCTGAGCATATGCATGATGTATCCCCCTACGAGGAAGACAGGGCAGCATTCTTTCTTCAACTGGGAAAACCAAAGAATCACAAGTCAGGCACCATATTCAAAACACACAATGTATTGATTGGAAAGCCAGCTTTTAAATAGATTTCCTCACTCCAGTCCCATCTTCTTTGAACTATACCAGATTATTGCCTTTATCAGTTAGAAATCTGGTGACAGCAGAAAATCCAATTAGAATCTTCTTTTCTTTTCAAACAAAGAATTTTTTTCTTTTCAATCTCTCTCTCTCTCTCTCGTTATTGTTGTTGTTTACATGACTAAATAGCTAGGGATAAGTCTGGTTTCAGACCCCAGGTTAAAGTCTGAGTTAGCTCCCTCCACATGGTGGTCCCTAACAGCTACAGGTTCTAATCTCATGGTAGAGACAGTTCCAGTCTTCAAATCCTCCCATTACCATCTTCCATGAGGAAGAGAGCATGTATGCCTCTGCAGTTCCATTGCAGGTGCAAACTTCACTCTGATTGGACTAGCTTAAATCATGTGCCCATCCCCAAACCAATCATAATGGGCAGAGGGAATATCAGTTTAGGCTAGTCTGGTTAGTTAGAGCCCAGCACTGGGGTCAGGGTGAATGACTATTGAGTCAACATGAATGACTATGATGGAGAGGTACTTTCTCAAAGGAAATTCAAGGGGCTTTTGCCAGGAAGGAGAAGTAATGGAAACTGGGCAGGAACCCCACAATGACATCCAATCTTTTATTTTACACAGAGTCTTTGAATTCCTCTTGTATGACAACTGTACTGTCAGGCAGGAGGCAATTTTTAAAAAGGAAAGACCAATATCTCCCTAGGCAGAACTCAGTCAAGCACACATGGACCCAATGGTAAAGAGTAGGTGCCTTCACTACTGATGGGATCTTCAACCACTTGCCCACAGTAGCTCTAACTCAGCCAAATTGCTCCTCTGTCCAGAGTCTAGCCAGGCTGGCGGGACACACAGCAGAGTTGTGAGTTTCAAATTGTTTTCTGTTTGCAAGTCTACAACAGTGCCTTATACAGGGGGAGAGGCAGTGCAGGAGTTAAGAAGGCTCTATAGTTGCCAGCCAGTGTGGCTCAGCGGTTGAGCATCGACCCATGCACTAAGAAGTTGCCAGTTCAATTCCCGGTTGGGGCACATGCCCAGGTTGTGGGCCAAATCCCCAGTGAGGGGCATGCAGGAGGGGGCCAGTCGATGTTCTCTCTCATCGATGTTTCTATCTCTCTCTCCCTCTCCCTTTCTCTCTCTCTAAAGTCAATAAAGAAAAAAGAATTTAAAAAAAGAAAAAGAAAAAAGAGAAGGCTCTACAGTCAGACTACTTCAGTTTAAATCTTGAGTCAGCCACTCCCCAGCAGTGTGACCTTCTGCAAGTTGTTTGACCTGTCTGTGCTTCAGGTTCCTTGATCTATAAAAAGGGGGAAATTTTATCACCTAAGAATAGTTTGAGATCCTAAGGAGTGTGATATAGGGGTTGGCTAATTTTTTCTAAAAAGAGCCAGACAGTAAGCATTTTAGGGACTGTGGGCCATGCAGTCCCTGCAGCGACCGTTTCACTCTCCTGTCACGGTGTGAAAGCAGCCGTGGACGATGCATGAACAAATGGGCATAACTGTGTTCCCATAAAACTTGGTTTATAAAAACAGGTGGTGGGCTAGATTTGCCTGGCACTTACTAAGAGCTCAATATGGTAGCTATTGTTATAAATTCATAGCAAATAGCATATCATTTGGTTTATTATTCTTTTTCACACATTGCTCCTCTCAGTGGACGCTACCCACTCTTCCTTGACTATGCTGGTTATGGATTTGTTATTTCACATATATACACATTCACTGTTTGTCTTTATTGACTTAGTGACATAGTCAAGAAAACGCCCCACTCCTCTAATTGGATTATCCTTCACATGTTTAAATTGTCTTGTCCATATGACTTAAAGAGGAAACACTCAGCGAAAACCTTGGCATGGTGTACACGACCCAGTGCTGGGGTGATTCATAGCAAGTAAAGAATAATAACTGTTGTTATTTGCTATAAATAAGCTCTCAGGCTCATTAGTGAATGCTCACTTGCAGACATTTACTCCCGTCAAAATGATTTCCTTATGTTACAAGCCACCCCTCAAGTTTTCTCCTCTACAGCCATCCTCCAGGTCCAGAAATCACTGCTCGGATTTCATGGTGCTCGGTCATGCTGAGACGTCTCAAGAGACACAAAAACAACACTGGAGTTAAAAGTTAATTCTTCCTGCTGGGTTAATAATTAGGTAAAACCAGTTTGAAGCAAGAGGAAATCAGTGTGTCTGGAGTTCAGAATGAATTAGTGAGGAAGGAGGTAAAATAGGGAATTACAGAGTTGGAATATAACCGCCAAGAACTCCACCTTGTGCTGGGTGGGAAAGGGGAGATGACAAGGAAACGCATTCAGGAACCTCAACTTATAATCAACAAGGAATCCCCAAACTCAGAATCAGATCCCTGTCTGGGAGGAGGCTTTTTAGCTGATGCAAATGAATAAACTGCTGTTTACTGATGACAAAGGTGTACAACTGCTGACTTATAAAATGTCTCCCTCCTCACACTTCTGTAGGCAGCCTGACTTGCTTTAACTTTATTTCATACCAAGCCATCTTCTTAATTCAGCATCTTCCCCCAAATTTTTATGACACAAGAGAAACTCAACATCCCGTTTGTTTATTTTGCTAGGGTGGCTACAACCCCTAATCAATATGCACGTTACCCAGAATTCCAAGTGACAACCCTGGGAAAAACAAGAAGGATAAGAAAAGCTGATAACTTTTCTGCTTGTTGGCACAAAAATACAGTGAAGTATGTGAGCCCATCATGGCCCATGATTGTATTAGGGAAAGAGTCAGTGGAGATGGGGGTAGTTTATGTATTTGGGCAAAACTGATTCAACATCACTCAGAATAAAGATGTTCCCATCCATTGTGCTGCTCTGTACAGATCTAGACATATTACCCAAAGGCACGTAGTGTAGTTATTCCCAAATATGCCAAGGCCATAATTAAGTCTGTACAGGGTGAAATGCCAGAGTCATTGGTCATGCTGCTAGTGCCTATTAACCTGGGAGATGGGCACTCAATTAGCCAAGTGAACCTTGGACCTTTCTATACTTTTTCTCCAAGGAGATCTCCTGGCATCATCCAAACACATACAGAATCTACCATCCATCCCTTTCCCCAGAACTAGTGATGAGAATTTCAGTGCAAGGAGCTAAGAAATCTCAAAAGTCCCAATTGCACAGAGAAAAGAAGCATGGGCATTGAAGTCAGAGTCAGGTTTGACTTCCAGTGATGCCCTTACTCTGGACAAGCTGCCACTCTACTTCTGCACCTGTAATGTAGTAATGATGATATCCACCTCCCAGTATTGCTTCAAGAATTAGAGAAGTGCACGCTAAGTGTTTAATGTACATTAAGGACTCAATAGTTATTTTATCTGGAAGTACAACTTCTATGGGCCTGAAGTATAATTTCTCTAGCCTTGTGCTCTGCTCCTATGTTTGTATACCTTTTGGTCATCTCAGAGACCATAAGAAAGAGAAGAGAAGGAGGAGAAGGAGGAGAAGAAGAAGACAGAAGAAGAGAGGGAGTACCAATAGCAGCAGCTAATATGTGGAGTACTTATAGGCATTATTCTAAGCTGTTCATATATATTAACTCACTTAGTATTCATAGCAACCTATAAGTTGGTACCATAATTCTTCCCATTTTACAGATAAGAAAACTAGGCAGAGTAGAGAGTATGTGATTTGCCCATGGCTACACAGCTAGTAAGTGCCAGAGCCAGGATGCTGATCCATGCAGAGTGTGCATTAGTGAACGCTATAGGACCCAAAGAAGCAAACAGTACTCAATTAAAGACATCAAAGAACTTTAAAGAGTAGTAATTCCTCTTTTCCTGGAAGCACTAGGTCATAAGTTTGAATATAAAGCAGGTAATCCATGGGCTTGAGGATGCTCTCCTGCCATAAATGCAGAAAAGACTGCTAGTTTATCAATGACCAAGTAAGCTTGTGCCCACTGTGTGTCATCAGACCAACTGATTCTAAATCATTTGGGAAAAATTCGAAGTTTGTTGGTTCCTGTCTTCCCTCATATGTCCTCTTTGGTCTTTAGCATCAATCAGGCATATAGTGGAGCGTTTTTGTTGCTTGAGTGGTACCTTTGAATATTGAGAGAGATGTATGAAAGAGATAGGTCAAGGCATCATCGTTTTCTAAACCTTGGAGGGTAGAAATATAGGCAGACGTCCCAGTTGAAAATAAAGAGGGAGACTTGGTCCAGGTGTGAGGTTCTCCAGGTTCCCTCACAGAGAGGAGTTGTTGTTGTTGTTGTTACACGTGTAGGAGGTTAAAGGCTGTGTATTTCCATGTGTTCAGCAAACTCCTGATCTGAAAAGCCCCACAGAATTTAATAAACTCTAAGGTGCACAAGCTACAACAAAAATACTAGCTTTTGTGCTAAGTCTATGGGACAAATAACATGATCCAAAAAGTACAAAGAGATTGAGAATAGGAAACTCCAAAGGTGGCAAACACACACAAAAAAGACATTCCACTGCTGAGGTCAGCCAGGGGAAACCTACAGCAGTTGACCATTCACGTTCAACTCTTCCTCCTCAAGAATAAGAATAGAACAATGGAAAGGTATTGGCTACAGTGTGGGAAAAGGCCAGGATACAGGCCTTCCTACTGGTGGGAATTACTCTAGGGAGAGTAGAGGGATGGGAGGGGATTCTGTTAAATGAGAGAAGGACCAGAATCAGCTCAGTTATTCTCCTCTTAACTTTCCATGCTACTGTGTGCCCTCTGGAGTCTTCAGAAAGTTCAAAGTAGACTCTCAGGATATCAGTGAGTCAAAGCCTGATACTTAGGATTCCTGTGTACCTCCATATTCTTCTCAGCACTATAAGACTGCCCCAGGTTAAAGGTTTAGGTAAAGGTGTTAGGACATCGCTACCATTTCAATGTACCAAGAGCTATGAAAGCCACAACAAGCAAACCAGCCACCTAGCAGGTTAGATTCCAGGCCATTCAAAGCCAATTGCTAAGGGCAGCATAAGAAAGGAGGCTTATTTATGTGAATTAAGTACTAACCATTTTTTTCCTCCCTATCTCTCATCTCTGTCTCTCACTTGCTCCTGGGAAAGGATGCTGTGAGCAGCTCTATAGAGAGGCTCATGTGGCAAGGAATGGAAGCCTCTTGCCAAGAGGGTCCTGCCAACCCTGAGTGAGCTTAGAAATATATTTTCCAGTCGCAGTCAAATCTTTAGCACCGCAGCCTTGTATGACAGCTTGATTGCAACCTCCTGAGAGACTCTGAGCCAGAACCATCCATCTAAGTAGCTCCCAAATTCCTGACCCTCAGAATCAGTGTGAGAAAATAAATGTTCCTGGTTTTAAGTTACCAAGTGTTCAGGTAACTTGTTACTCAACAGTAGATAACTAACTTAAATACTTGCTTAAGTCATATAGCTGAAATATAGTGGTATGTCTGGTTTCCCAAACCTATGCCCTTGCCATTGCACCCTTCTGCCAAATCTATAGTAGTTCTGCACTCCATGACTAATGACTTCTGTTATAGTTTTTGAAAGAAACAGAAATTCAATTAAGCTAGCTCAAGTAAAGTGGGGATTAATGAAGGAAGAACTAAGCAAAATCATAGACCTCCAAGGATAGGAAACAAATTACAGAGTTTTGCTTTTAACAAGAAGAAGTGAGTGTTTAACAACTTATCCTCCCATAAATAACATCCATAAGTGCTAGAAGAAAAGAAAAAAAGAAACCCTTGAGAGCTCCAGGAACTCAAAAAAAGCAGGCATATTTGGAAGGCAGTCAAAAATTGTAGCACAGTGTGAATTCCAGTTTTTCCAGGTATGCCCTGAAGGCAGCCACAATTGTGGTGAAGGAAGCATGGCTGAAATTCCAAGAAAAAGTCTACTACTATTCGGCTGGAGGTACCAGGTGAAAAAACCCAGGGAAGCTGCACAACCAAAAAGTAAGAGTAGAAGAGAGCCAGAAAAAAAAATACACCAAATTCTGTGCTTAAACTCAGCCCAACTTTCTGCCTGACCTCTGAACACGTATGAGGAGGTCAAACAGAAAACAGCTAGTAGTTAAGGCTTAAAGAACTGAACTTAGGTCTGAAAATCCACTCATCCGCGGCATTACATTTTTCAGTTTAAGTCAAAGCAAGTTAGTTGTCTGCTAAAACAAAACATCAACACTCTTTAAAGCAATAAAACAAAATCTAGGAGGCTCTACAATATACACAATGTCCAGGATATAATCTAAAATTACTCTACATAAGAAAAATGTGACTCAGTCTCACAGAGAAATGCAAACAACTGATGCCAGTCTCAAGATGGTCCATACACTAAAATTATGAGGAAGAGATTTTAAAATAGCTATTAGAAGTGTATTCAGTGAGGTCAAGGAAAACATACTGATAATGAATGATGAAGATTCTGCAGAGAAATAGAAAATATAAAAATGAAACAATTTTTCTACTTTTTCTATTTTTCTACTGAAAAATAGAATTTCTGAAATCAAAAATTCAATGGATGGACCTAATGGCAAAATAAAGATGAAAGGAGAGAGTCAGTGAATTTAAAGATGAATCAATAGATATTATTCCACTTGAAAAGAGATATAAAAAATTTGGGGGGGAAAAAAATCTTAGCAACCTGTGAAATACCTTCAAAATACTTCACTTAGAGAGAAAATGGAACAGAAAAAAATTTTTTGGAGAAAAAAAGTATCAGAAACCATGATAAATTTTTGAGAGATACAAATTTATAGATTGAGGAAGCCCAGAAAACCTCAAAAAACAATAATTTGAAGAAAAACATCACATTATATTATAGTAAAACAATGAGAAAAATTATAGGCTTTTCACCAGAAACCATGGAGGCTAGGAGATAGTGAAACATTTTTCAAGTATATATATTAAAAAAAAAATAACTGCCAACCCAAATTTCCAAATCCAGCAAAATATCCTTTAATAATAAAAGTGAACTGAAGATATTTTTAGATAATAAAAACACAGGAAATTTGTCACCATAAAACCTGTACTAAAAACATGTCATAATATAGAAATAAATTAATAAACAAACAAACATCAGATTGAAACTGATATTAAAGGGAATCTTGAATTTTTCAAGAGTAAATTAAGAGTATCATATATAAATTATAAATATATGGGTAAATTAAATACTTTCTATTTTAATTTCTATAGAATACATATGAATATTCACAACAAAAAGGATAACATTGTCTTGTGGGATTTTTAATATATGTAAGGTAATACATACGACAACTATAATTTCAAGTATGGTAGGATGGAGAGTAAGTGGACCTATATATTACAGAATTTCATCTTTTTATTATTGAACACTGCACAGACTATGAAAAGTTAAGAATGTACAGTGCAAACATTTTTGAAAATGCAAAGGAGTATAACTTTAAACCAATAAATTCACTAAAATGTAAATGAAAATATTAAACTAATAAAAACGAAGGCAACATAAGGGAAAGAAAGGAAGAAATGAAAAGGATTAAAATACACACAAAATAAAATGGTAGACCAAAATCTAATCATATCAATAATTATAGTAAATATTAATGGGTTGAACACTCCAAGTAAAAGGCACAAATCATCAGAATGGATTAAAAAGTCAAGACCCAATTAAACCCTATCCATAAAAGATACATCTTAAATATAAAAGTTTGATAGGAAATGGCCAGGAAAAGACAAACCATATAGAGAGTAAGCATAGTAAGGCTGAAATGGCTGTAATGTTATCAGATAAAATAGATCTCAAGAGTATTACCAAAAATAATGAAGAACATTTCATTAATAATAAAATGGTCAATTCATCAGAAAGATATAGCCATCATAAATATGTATGTGCCTAATAACAAAGCCTTAAAACGCATGAGTTAAAAATTGACAGGATGAGAGAAAGAAATAGATGATGCTACAAGCAGAGTGGAAGAATTTAATACACCTCTTCAGCAAATGATAGGAGCTAAACAAAAACCAGTGGATACATAGAGTAAAATAACTAGACATATCATTCATCTCTACCTAATTTGAATTGATAGAACTTTGCACCAAACAATTGCACAGTACACATTATTTTCAAGTGCATATGGTAAATTCACCAAAATAGACCATATGTTAGACCATGATGCAAGTTTCAATACTTTCAAAGAATTGAAGTCATACAATGTATGTTCTTTGACTCTAAAAATATTAAATTAGAAACCAATAACAATATAGCTCGGATAATCATAAATGTTTAAAAATTTGATGACATATGGATATATAGGTCTCTTCAAATTATTGTTTTGGGTTTCTTTGAATAAATACCCAGAAGTGGAATTGCTGGATCCTTCTTTGTCTCTTGTATATAGCCTTTGTTTTAAAGTCTGTTTTGTTGCCCTGGCTGGTTTGGCTCAGCGGTTGGAGCGTCAGCCTGCGGTTCAGAGAGACCCGGGTTCGGTTCCCGCTAAGGGCACGTACCTCAGTTGCAGTTTGTCCCCGGCCCTGGTTGGTCGTGCGGGTGGCAGCCACTCAATGTGTCCCTTTCACATCGATGTTTCTCTCTCTCTCTCTCTCTCTCTCTCTCTCTCTCTCTCTCTCTCTCTCTCTCTCTTCCTCTCTCTCCCTCTCACTCTATCTGAACAAAAAATGAAAAGGTGTCCTCGGGTGAGGATAAAAAAATAAATAAATAAATAAATAAATAAATAAATAAATAAATAAATAAATAAAATAAAGTCTGTTTTGTCTGGTATAAGTATTGCTACCTTAGCTTCTGTTTGTTTGTTTGTTTCCGTTATCATGAAATATTTTCCATCCCTTTACTTTCAATCTGTGTGTGTCTCTGTATCTGAAGTGAATCTCTTGTAGACAGCAAGAGAATGTAAGGGTCTTGTTTTGTTATCCATTCATCCTCGGTATGTCTTTTCATTGGAGCATTTAATCCATTTGCATTTAAAGAAATTGTTGATAGATATGTATTTATTATTCATATGTTTTTATTTTTCATCTTCTTCTTAAAGAAGACCCTTTAACATTTCTTATAATACTAGTTTGGTAGTGATAAACTCCAGTTTTTTTTTTTATTGTCTGGGAAGTTCTTTATATGTTCTTTGATTCTAAATGATAGCTTTTCTGGGTTATCCATATGTTCATTGCAGCATCATTTACAGTAGCCAAGATATGGAAGCAACCTAAGTGTCTATTAACAAATGAATGGATAAAGAAGTGGTGCACACATACAATGGAATATAACTCAGCCATAAAAAGAATAAAATCTTGCCACCTGTAACAACATGGACGGACCTAGAGGGTATTGTGCTGAGTGAAACAAAGCAGACAGAGGAAGACAAATGCCATATGATTTCACTTGTATGTGAAATCTAAAAAACAAAATAAACAAACAAGCAGAACAGAACAGACTCACAGATACAGAAAAAATTTTGATGGTTGCCACCTGGAATGGGGATTGGGAAGATGGGTAAAAAGGTGAAGAGATTGAGAAGTACAAATTGGTAGTTACAGAATAGTCACAAGGATGTAAAGTACAGCACAGGGAATATAGTCATAATATTGTAATAACTATGAGTGGCGTCATATGGGTACTAGATTTATTGGGGTGATCACTTAGCTACATAATGTCTAATCACTGGGTTTTATACCTGAAACTAATATAATATTGTATGTCAACTGTAATTGAAAAATAAAAAATTATTTAAAGTAAAAAAACAAATTGGACAACAGACTTCTCATTCATGAGTCAAAGAAGAAATCACAGGGGAGTTAGAAAATGTGTGAAACTGAAGGATAATTAAAATACAACATATAAATATCTGAAGGATTCAGATAAAGCAGTGCTTAGAGGGAAACTGTAGTTTTAAATACTTACATTAAAGAGAAAAAAAAGAAAACCTATAATTAATGACCTCAAGAATCTAAGAAAGAGAGAGAGAAAAGTAAACTCAAAATAGGCAGAAGAAAGGAAATAAAATTAAGAGCAAAAATTGCCCTGGATGGTGTGGCTCAGTTGGCTGGGCATCACCCCGTGCCCTGAAAGGTTGCCAGTTCAGTTCCTGGTCAGGGCACATGCTGAGGTTGCAGGCTTGATTCCTGGTAGGGGCCATGCAGGAGGCAACCAATCAATGTTTCTCTCTTACATTGACATTTCTCTCTCCCTCTCCCTTTCTTTCTCTCTAAAAATCTATTCTTAAAAATATTCTAGAAAAAATCAAGAACAACAACCAATAAAACAGAAAACAGTAAATAGAATTAATAAAGCCAAAAGTTTGTTCTATAACAATAATCAACAAAATTCCTAAACCCCTAGCTGGACTGAGTTGGAAGTGGAAGTAGAGTGGGGAAGAGCACACAAATGACCAATATCTAGAATAAAATATAGATACTACAGATATTAAAAAGAAGAAAAAAACTATAGTTTTCTGTCAAAAAACTTCATGAAATAAATATATTCCTTAAAAACTAACAAAGCACACCCTGGCTGGTCTGGCTCAGCGGTTGGAGTGTCGGCCTGCAGATCAGAAAGTCCCAGGTTCGGTTCCCATTAGGGACACGTACCAAAAAAAAACAAAACTAACAAAGCACAATCAAGAAAAAAATAACTTACTGATGATCTAATAAGTAACTATCAAAAAATGAAATTTCTTGTTAAAAATGAAATAAATATATTCCTTAAAAGTTAACAAAGCACAATCAAGAAGAAATAACTGTCCTGGCCAATGTGGCTCAGTTGGTTGGGCACTGTCCCGGGCATTGAAAGGTCACTGGTTCAATTCCTGGTCAGGGTACATGCTCAGGTTACAGGTTTGATCACCGGTTGGGGTGCATGCAGAAGGCAACCAATTGATGTTCCCCTCTCACATAGATGTTTCTCTTTCTCTCTCCTTCTCCCTTCTTCTCTAAGAAAATCAATAAACATATTTTAAAATAATAATAATAAAAAGAAATAACTTATTAATAACATAATATCAAGTAGCTATCAAAAAATGAAATTCCTTGTTAAAAATCTTCCTATTATAAAAGAAACTCTAGGCCCAGATATCTCTAATGGTGAATTCTACCAAAACATATAAGGAAACAAATTCCACCAAACTCCTCCAGAAAACAGGAGATAAGAGCAAGAATTATCCTAATACCAATCCATACTGAGATAGTACAATAAAAGAAAACTATAGATTCATATCTTTCATGAACGTAGATGTAAAAACTCTTAACAAATATTTAGCAAATCAAATCTAGCAATCTATCCAAAGAATAATCAGCATAATCATGACTACATCATGATCAAGTGAAGTTTATGCCTATAATACAAGCTTACTTTAACATTTCAAAAGAAACCAATGAAATACACCATATTAACAAAATAAAGGAGAAAAATATCATATGCCAAAGAAAAGCAATTGATAAAATTCTGCCCAGCTTGTGGGCCCGATCCCTAGTGGGGGGCATGCAAGAGGCAGCCAGTCAATGTTCTCTCTCAACGATGTTTCTGTCTCTCCCTCTCCCTTCCTCCCTCTCAAAAATCAATAAAGAAAAAAAAATTTTTTTAATTAAAAAAAATAAATATATACCAGTAGCAAACAATTGGAACACACTTTTTAAAAAAAATTTTTTAAATATGTTTTAATTGATTTTTAGAGAGAGAGGAAGGGAGAGGGAGAGATAGAAACATCGATGAGAGAAAAATAAAGAAACATCAATGAGAGAGAAACATCAATTGACTGTCTCCTGCATGTCCCCCACTGGGGATTGAGCCTGCAACTCGGGCATGTGTCCTGACTGGGAATCGAACTAGTGACTTCTTGGTGCATGGGTCGACACTCAACTACTGAGCCACACCAGCTAGGCAGTTTTTTTTTTTTAATTATATTTATAATAGCACCAAAATACCATAGTATCTTTAGGAATACATTTAATAAAACCTATACAAGACTCCTGCACCAAGAAAGTACAGAAAATTGCTGAGAGAAATCAATTGGAGATCTAAATAAATGCAGAGATATATACCATGTTCATGGATTAGTCCCAACTCAATATAGTGAAAATGTCTCTCTTCAAGTTTATCTATGGTTTCAACATAATACCAATAAAAATTCCAGCAGAACTTTTTTATAGCAAATTACAAGTTGATTATAGAATTTATATATATGAAAATTAAAACAACTTAGATTATAATGAGCATTTTTGAAAAAGAACAGGCAATATACTTATGCCATACTATCTGATTTCAAGACTTACACTAAAGACACAGTAATCAAGACAGTATTTGCAAAAGGATAAACATGCAGATCACTTTGTACAGAAAAGGGAATCAGAAGCAAGACTCATACACATATAGTCAATTAATTTTCAACAAAGATCCTGAGGTAATTTAATGGAGAAAGGAAATCTTTTCACTAAATTATACTGAAACTACTCGATGTGAATGTGACAAAATGAACATTGACCCTAACCTTACACCATAAATAAAAATTAATCAAAATTGTCCACAGACCTAAATGTGATGCGAACAATAGAGAAACAAAGAAGAAAACAAAGGAGAAAATCTTTGCAACCCTGGGGTAGAGAATAATCTCTTAGTTAGGACCCCAAAACCATAACCTACTACAAGAAATTGGTAAATTGGATCTCATCAAAACTTAAACTTTGTCTTAGCAAAATATAGCTTTAAGAATATAAAGAGATAAGCAACATAATGGGAGAAAATATTTGCAATCTGACAAAGAACTGGTATTTGAAATACATAAAGAATGCTAACAACGCAATAAAAAAAATAAAAATGACAAAATTAAATTGTGGACAAAAAACTTGAATAGACATTCACAAAAGAACATAAAATAATGGCCAGTACACACAGGAGAAAATAACATACTCAAATCACAAGTAATCAGAAAAACCCAAATTAAAACCAGTAGTATGCAGTTTTCAGAGGCAGCCATGACAGAGATGGACGCTGGGGTACCAGTGCTTGGCAAAGACAGCAGTGAATGCTCACTGACCAATTCTTTTCTTTTTTTTTTTTTTTTTTTACTTAAATCTTTATTGTTGGGAGTTTTATAGATGTTCGTCCTTTTTCCCCCCATTGTCCCCCTCCTCCAGGTTCCCTTTCCACCCCAGGCCTTCATCTACTATTGTCTATGTCCTTGAGCAATGCATATATGCATATAAATTCTTTGGTTAATCTTTTCCCATCCTCTCCTCCCCTCTTCCCTCTGAGGTTTTGCAGTCTGTTCCAAGTTTCTTTTTTTTATTTATTTTACTTTTTTAAAATTAATTAATTTATTTTTGTTACAAGTGTTTCTCCTTTTTTCCCCCCTAGACATCCTCCTCCCGATCCCCCCACCCCATAGCATTGTTGTCTATGGCCACTGGTTATGCATATATGCATATAAGTTCTTTGGTTTATCTCATTCTTCCCCCCCTCCTCTGAAGTTTGCCATGTTTCCATGGCTCTGTTTCCATTTTATTAATCAGTTAATTTTGTTCATTTTATTAATCAGTTAATTTTGTTCATTAGATTCCACATATAAGTGAGATCATGTGATATTTGTCTTTCTCTGACCAGCTTCACTGATCAATTCTTTAGTGTGATTCTGACAAGACTCTAGCCATGTGACCTCCAGGTCCAGCTCTCCAGCACACATCTTCCACTCCAGCAATTCCATAAACTACCCAATATCTTTTCAATAAATTCTTTTTCTAGTAAATCAGCCAAAGTCAGGGAGGGGTAGGAGGGTATATTAAACTAAGAACAGCACTGATTCAAACAGCTGCTTTCTGAAAAGTATTCATATAGAAGACTAAAGAAATGTAGAAAGCATCAATTTTAGTTTTCTATTAGGATCAAGAAAGTAAGGACACCATTATGCAAATAAAAGTTGAGAATATAGGTATCAAATGCAATAAAAAGACAGGTGAACAAAATACAGGCAGAGACAAAGATAAGCTTGCTAAGAAAAAAACTAAAAATGAAATAACGGTGCCGAAATCTACATTAGAAGGTGAAAATATAATGGTAGACACTGTAGAAAAGCAAATTCATGGCAAAAGAACAAACTTGAAAAGTCCTTCAAGAATGCAAAGGACAGAGAAGAGAAGATAAAAGAGGAGAAGACGTATATAGATGGTTGGGAACAGAAATCTGCAGATAATTGATATTCCTAAAAATGAGACCAAAACAAATAGAACAGAAGCAAAAATCAAAGATATAAGGAAAAAACTTTGCAGCATTGAAGGATAATTTATACACAATGAACAAAAAAATTTACTATCAGTCAACACTGATAAAAATAGACCAACAGCCACAAAAGAACAGTTGTCAAACAGACAACAGAGTGTGTGATGTTAATAAAATCCTAGTCAATAGCTTAAGTAGGTCTTTACTGAAATTTGTCAAAATAATTCTAAAATTCATCCAAAATACAAAACTGATAGAAATAACTAAAATTTTTGGAGAAGGGAAAAAAGTGATGAGGTAGAACCTGCCTAAAGTAAACCAGTCATAGTGAAATATGCCATGGAGCTACAATAATCAAATCAGTATAATAGTTTTAAAAATCAGAGAAACATAATAGAAATTCCAGAAGTAAAAACTCCAGTATTTTTTTTTAAATAGCAAATGATAAAAACAGCATAACAAATTAATAGTAAAACAAAGAATCAGTCAAGAAATTGCCCAGATTTATGAGAAAAACAAAAACAAAAAGCTTTCCATCATGGCTTATAAAGAAATAAAGTTCAGATGAATAAAAGAGCTACAGATAAAAAATGAACTCAAAAAATATTTGGAAAAACAATATTTGAATATATGTTTCTTTTGGGGTTGGAGAAAACTTATGTTTTTCTCATAAAAGCAATATTAGGAAGTCTCCAGGGGAAATGTGATAAAATGCCAGAATACTAATTAAAATCTTGCATATGTATATTTTTAAAGCAGAAATGAGATTAAAAGGCAAATAAAAAACTAGGGAAATATTTAATACCATTAATAAATAAGAGCTCTTTTAAATCAATATAAAAGCACTCGCCCAACAGAAACAAAAGGTACACATAATTAACGAAAGAAGAAAAGTCATTAACGAATATATTGAAATATTTACTATCACAAGGACTCAAAGATGTAAATTCAAAACTATGAAACACCATGTTTTAAATCATCAATTTGGCCTTATTATTTCCTTCCTAACACTTACTGCAGTCTGTGATTACTTTGATAATTAATCAACTGTCCCTGCGTACTAAACAGTAAACTCCATGAGGACATTGGTCTGTCTCTTTACAACTGTGTCCTTAGCACCAAACCCAATGCCTGGCATACAGAGGCGCTCAGTAAAGGTTTATTTAGTAAGTAAATTAACAGATTTATTTTTTCTCATTATTTATATTTAACAAACATGTGTATAGCACCAAGTGCCTGACATAGTTCTAAGTGCTATACAAATATCTACACATCATTTCCCCAGCTTACATTTCATCACCAGTTTTCAGATTGAAAAACTAAGGCACAGATCCGTGAGATAACTGACCCAAGGTCATTCAGCTGGCAAATAACAGAATCAGGTTTTAAGCCAAGGCATTCTGATTCCAGTCTGTATGCACTTCAAGCATTATACTTTCAATCAACATAATATAATATATCATATGTATTACGGTTCTTCGCAGCAACTACATCTGTGATCTGTGATTGTTTCAACAAAACCTTAGAGACCATAAATAACTCATGTGATTTATTAGGTACAGACCAGTAATTTTGGTAAATTTTAAAATGTATTTATAGTTATCTATTCACTTCATTACTTCACTTGGCGCACTTGTATTTGTGTATGTGGGCTTTATTTTTTTAGTTTTTAATAAACTTATTTTATAACAGCTTTAGATCAACAGAACAATTGTGATGACATAACACCATTAGTATCACAAATTTGATACAACTGATTAAGTAAATTGATATATTATTATTAACTAAAGTTCATACTTTATTCCTATTTCCTTAGTTTTACCTAATGGCCTTTTTCTGTTCTAGGATCCCATCCAGGATACCACATTACATTTAGTCATCTTGTCTCCATAGGCTCCTGCTGGCCATGATGGTTTCTCATGCTTCCCTTATTTTTGATGACTTTGACAGTTTTGAGAAGTACTGGTCAAGTATTTTGTAAAATGTCCGTCTATAGGGATTTGCCTCATGAATGATTGTACTGAATTGATGGATGTAGAATAACAGATTTATTTTTAATAATTACACTCAAGAGTGACAAAAGTGAATCAAGATAAGCTTCCTCGTGTATTAGGAGAGTAAACATTGCTACACCTTCCCTAGAAATAATTTTAGTAATATGATGATCCTTAATACAACCAAGTGATTTCATTTCCAAGACTCCTTAAACAATGACCAATGACGAGAGCAAAGACTGAACTAGTTATCACACTCTGATTCACACAGGAAGGACTGAATGAAAACATCTATATAACATGATAACTAGGAAAAAAATCTAGAGGAAGTTCTTCAAAAGTTCACAGTGTTTCTCTCTGGGTGGTATGTTATCTTTTTAAATTTCTATATTTTTAAAATTTCCTACAATGAACATATATTCCTTTCATCATCAGAGAAAACAACACAACATTTTTTTCTTAAGCAAGTTACATAAGTACATACTTTAGCTCTGACTACCCTCTGCAGGCCAGGGCTCATGAGGGTGCTGAAGAAATCTGTGGCCATCTCCTGCATTCAGGATGCTTGACCTCTCTGCCACAGGTCAGTTCACAGGGGGTCTGGACTTCAACCCCCTCCATCACACACAGGCCAAGGGTCTTCCTACCAGTGTCCATTTGTTGACACTAGAACTGTTTCGTTTCCTCTTTACGTCTGTGATCTGGCTTATGGATTCCTTGTGTTGTTCTTTCTTTTTTAATTTTTTTTTCCTTTTATTGATTTTTAGAGAGAGAGGAAGGGAGAGAGAGATAGAAACATCAATGAGAGAGAACATCGATTGGCCACCTCCTGCATGCCTCCCATTGGGGATTGGGCCCACAACCTGGGCATGTGCCCTGACCAGGAATCGAACCAGTGACCTCTTGGTACATGAGTCGACACTCAACCACTGAGCCACACCAGTTGGGCGTGTTGTTCTTTTTTTATCCCCAATAAGATCAAGCCCAAGATCCTCATCCTAACAACTGTGCCACTATTTGTCAACCAGTACTGCTCCAACCTTAGATTCCACTCCTTTACTTAGGATTATTTTTGTCTATCAAGTCTTTTGGATCAAGTTAGATCTATGTCATCTTTGTTTTCACCATTTGCACTTAATAAGTCCTCATAAAATTTATGTTGAATTAAAGTTTTTAAGTAATTGTCCATTATAATCAGACTAATTTCTTTCAGCACTGCCCTGAGCACGCCTCACTCATCTCTGCCTCTGCACCCATGCTTGTCCCATTCCCCCCCCCCCCCGCCCCAGCTCTTTGGCCTCCCCTCCCATTCACATCTTCGCCAGTCCTTCAGGTTCCAGATAATTCTGTGTCCCTCCATTAATTCTCCTTTACTAATTTGTCATCTGCTTCATCCATTTCCTAAGACGCTATATATCATCACACACTATCTTACAGTGTCCCCAACTAACATCAAGTCACCTCAGTCTGAACCAGCATCAATCAGTGGAAAGTCTCTAGAATTTTATATAAGAGCCAGACATAGAGTTACAAACCAACATTGTTTCTACCATCTAGGAGACCAGAGTCAAGTTATTTATGCTCTTTGAGTCTCTGTTTACCATCTGTAAAATGGGGATAATAGCTCAAGAGGACTGTGCAGAGATTTTAAAAATACGTAGTAAAAAGTAGGCAAAATAATAATCTGGATCATTATTATCATTATTAATCCTTTTTGCCCCAAAGAGTTCACAGTTTCCTGACACCGTGGCACTCCTTTATGTCTTCCAAAGCATCTCACCCAATATTTCCCACATAGCACACTGACATGGAAGTCAGAAGGCCTGCCTTATTATTATATGACCTTCAACAAGTCGCTTGACTGCTCTCAGTTTCCCTGTCAGTTAGATAAGAGTCACATTATCACATCTCCCCTACTTATGTCACACCATTGTTAGAGGCAACAAATAGATGATGCACAAATACTTCATAACCTATAGAGCACTTGTAACCTATAAAATGTGACTGTTAGCTTTAGTCATCCTCACATATCCTCAATATAAACGTACTGACTTGGATTACCTTTACTGAGCCTCTTTTCCGATTTTGCTTAGCCCATTTTACCCTACTAGTCTCCCCATGAGTCACATAAAAAAGCTCCCTCCCTGAGCTATACCCAGCATCAGACACTAGCTTCCTTCTTTCTCATGGGCACCATGATTCACACAAAGCTCCCTCCCTGAGCTATACCCAGCATCAGACACTAGCTTCCTTCTTTCTTACGGGCACCATGATTCACACAACTGATCATGTTCTCTGTACTTTCGTTACTAGGAGCTCAGATTCAGACACACAACCTCTAGTAACCATACTACCCTACAGAGCCTCTGAGCATGCATTCTTATGCTAACTGTGCTATTGGCTTCATCTTTTTCTACTCTGAGTTTCCCTGTACCTTCCATTTTCTCTTTTACCTTGTTACATGTAACTCTAAAAGCCACCCCAAATTCCTTCTGAAATGAGAAAACACAAAAGTCTGCAATCAGAGCTCCATTTACTTGCTGAAGACAATGCCCTGTTTCCTGACTGCAGGGTGCAATAATTCTATGGCGGCCGTGACTATCTATGTGGTCATTCGTCTGCTCAGGGCCAACAGGAATGGTTGTGGTAGTCCTTTCACAAAAACCGACACAATGGTTTTCTTCCCTATGTGAAGCTCTTTTGCAACATGACTTTACCACAGCTCCCATAAAAAAGTGGAATCTATTTCCATACCCCTTGAATCTGGGTGGGTTTTATGACTTGTTTGAGTAGAAAGAACACAGCAGAAGTAACATTATGAAACTTCTGAGACTCGAGAACTTGAGAAGCTCTCCTCTCTTGGAATCCCATTCAGCCAGCAAGGGAGCAAGCCCGGGGTATACTGCTGGAGGATGGAAGACATGCGACCGAGTTGCCCACATCTCCCCGGACAACAGCCACCCAACCCCCAAAAGCAGAGCAACCTAGCTCACTGGAATTAGATGCAAGACTGAGGCCACCCAAGACAAGGACAACCACTCAGCTCAGCCTACCCTGGCTTTTGATCCACAGAATCATAATATAAACATATGTTTGTTGTTTCAAATCACTATGTTTTGTTAAAGTATGTAAGCAGCAAACGCCAACTGACACAGTGGCTGAGAACATTCACAGGACTGGAAAATAATAATTCAGCCACAGAAAGTAATTATGTGAGCGTTGTGAATACTACAGAGATAAGAAATATAATCATAATCCTTTTAGGACCATCATCTTAGAATCTATGATTCCATCACATATACGGGCAAATCAAAGCAACTTATTCTCATAAAAATGTAGTTCACTTGAAGAGGTGAAAATAATCACTATATCACCAACCAACATACTTCCAGTGCTAGCTGAGCGCAAGGGTTAATCACAACCTTCAATGCTCTGTAAGGTTCCCATTTCCCAGACCCTGCCATACTTCTGTGTAACTGCAGACCAGCCCTGCCTTCACAATTCTCAAAGCTCAGATTTCAGACATGCCCAATATCAGGCAGAAACCTACTGCTAAAGCATGGTTCCCAGGACCAGAGACTCCAATGCTGCATACATTTAACAAGACCCAGAAATGAGAGACAGGAGACAGAAACAGAGCAGAGGCATAACAGTGCAAAGAGAATAGTCCTTGGACTCAGACCTGGATCCCTGCTCCAACCCTTATAAGGTTTCTTACTGGGCTTGGAGTTAGGAAACCTGGGTTCACTTCTGGAGTTTCCACTTATTTGCTGGACCTCACTTTTATCACTTGAAAAATGAGGAGTTTGTTTGTTGCAGTCTTGAAAGTTTATAACTTTGAAACCAGAGATTTATTAAGGCACATTTTGTTGTAGTTGTTGGTGTTGTTGAGCAAGTTACTTAACCTGTCTGACCTTCAGTATCCTATCCTTTAAGATGGGTTTGGTAAAACCTACCCCACAGTGTTGACCTGCATATAAATCTCAGTGCTAACATATAGTAGACACTTAATAAGCAGCACACAGTTGGGAAAATGTTTGATTTTGATGTTCAGACCATACTTTTTCTGCTAGAATCCTGACAGCTTGTTATTGAGAATTCCTGAATTTTCAACTACTCTAATGAGTCCTTTTTATTGAGAGTACCTAGAATTCCGGAATCTCATCTTTTTTTCTGTCATATATAAGCCACAGAACTGGGGGGGAAAGCATAGAATGACCAAAAAAAGAACATACCTTAGTATACCTCTAATCTCAAAATTACTAATTTTCAAGAACAAAGCTTCTCGTTTTGCAAATGATGAAAATGAGGCTCAGTGAGTAAGTGGAAACTCCACAAATGAACCCAGGTTTCCAAACTCCAAGTCCCAAGTCCGCTTCCCTTTCCACAATTCAGAATATATGTATCTCCTAGAGGAAACATTCCCAAGTCATTTCTCATCCATCCTTTTGGCCAGGAATCCAGATTAGCTTTTGTCACTGCCATATCATCAGGCCAGCTTCACTCAAGACCCACTTATTGTCTGCAAATGTTGCTATAATTAAATCCAAGTGGCCGCTGTGAGTTATCATCACGTACCCTCTCCAGCCATTAGTCACATTTCCAGGGCTGCAGTTCTTTCTAAAGAGGTCAGTCACTCTTCTCTTTCCCCTTGGCTATCCCAGCAGGGTGTTTCTTTCCATTTCTTGGGCAAGGAACTTTTAAGCCAAACTCATTTTCAGGCAATGGGCCAACCTTCCCATTTATCCCAGTGACCTTACAACAGCCAGAAAATCTCTCTCATCACTGCTGAGCTGGAGAGGGGGGCAGTAAGGGGAGGAGCAGCATCTCTGATAGCAGCGGACTGGGGCTGTTTCTAATAGAGTATAGAGCTGCTCTCATTGACATCAGAATCAAAATCCCTTGTGTTTGGTGCAGCACCTTACCATACTTCTTCTCTCTGGATGTTTATAATACTCCTTCCAGCCAGGGTAAAGAAAATAGTGGAATCTTTGAGCTGGATGGGGTCATCAGAATCATGTGATCCAAACTCCTCACCTTACATATGAGGAATCTGAGACCCCCATGAGAGAAAATGACTAGCCCACAATCATTTAATGGGTGAATGATAGAATGCATCTCGACTCAGGTCTCCCACCTGAATCTCAGTTCAAGAAGCATCTCACTCTTTGCTCTTAGGATCCCAAGGGACTCATAAGTAATTAGAATGGAGTATGTCTTGAAGCTGTCCTCTGAGAAACCACCTCACCACCATTACTAGGCAGCATGACTCACTTGGGGTTGACCTTGCTTCCCAGTTCCAGGGATGAGCACATGGTCCAGACCTGGATAATTAGAACACACCCTCTTCTGGCCATAGTTATTGGTTAAAGGATAATTATATGACCTAAATAAGGCTGAAGAGAACCACCCCCAGGATTTTTGCTAGAGCTTTCAGAAAAGAATCTACTCTGTGTTCCCTGGGATTGTACATTGTAAGGACAATAAAAGCCTTGAGTTGCTAGAGGGCCACCTTTGCCACTAGTTCAAAAAAGCTTCCTTAGAATGAATCCGACAGAGTAACATTATTTGAGCACCTGAATTCAACCATATCTGAAGACCTCGGCTTTTGAATTACGTGTGTCAATACATTTTATCTTGTTTTCAGATCATGCATCGTGTTGTCATTTGTAACCAACTTTTCTCGGTTACTTGCGACCATGAATGAAATTTTAAGACTCCCTTGGTACACCACAGCTTTTAACATGATCACTGACATGCGCACCCCTTCCCCTCTCCACTCACACACCTATACCCAATAGACCCTCTAAATGGAACTGCTCCCTGAGTCTTCCATAATACTAATCACATTAATAATAAATTATTATTGGGCACTACTTTTTGCATTATCTCTGACTATAGTGCCATTAAATTCTTTAAAATCCCCATCAGGAAAATATATATATAAAGGAAACAAGACGGCTTTTAGGGCTCTGATCTACCAAGTGAGAAACGGCCCAAATGTGAGAAAGCAAGCATCCAGCCCGTCATCCCGTTGCTTGGCACTCACCCACCTCCTAACCAAAGGGTCGTGTGCATGATGCACATCCAGACAGGACAGCCCATTTAAAACAAAGCCTGCTGAAAGTCACAATGGCATGTTTGATTCACTATAAAGAGCTGCTCTGAAGAAAATAAAATATTACTATTAAAACCACCTCGGCAGTCACATCGGCTTGGCCCTTTACAAGAGACCTGTCTTCTGGGTGCTGGAAAGGATTCTCAGAATCACTAAATGTTTACCATATGCTGTGGTGTGGAAGGTGTGATGGCAACCAAACAAAATAATAATCATTATAATAATTACAATCGCTGGCACAGATACAGAATTGTGTATTGAAGAGACAAAGCACCCAGCGCCAGCATTCCACTTTTTAATGAAAGACTTAACTAATCGTTGTGATTTATGGACACTAAGACATCAGCAGCTTGGCTATCAAAGCAAGTCAGGCAAAGAAGCCGTCCTTCCTGTGATAAACACACCCGTTTCTCTGAGTTCAGTGTGGTATCAAATGCTGTATAAGCCCACGGATTATTTTTCAGGTTTTGCATCAGAGCCAAATTATGCTAGATGAGTAGGACAGATGGATGGGCGAACGGACAAACAGATAGATATTGCTTCCTAATTCATTTCAGACCCAGATGATGCTCGCCCTTTTGCCATCACCTCCACGAGAACATTGGGCATGTGACGGCTTCTAGAAAAAAATATATATCCCTAACTTAAGACAAACAGTATCCTTAGCCTCAACATCTTACACAAGGAAGCAGACGAGTTTTAATGTCCGGATGCAGACGCCTGTTGGAGCGAAGCTGAGGGTTAAAGAAGGAAATACACACATAATTCAGGGGTCCAAGCAGAGGATCCACGAGTAGGTTCTAGGCGAACTCCACTCTGTTCAACCTCAGTCATAGACTTTCGTTCACTCTTTAAATAAATACATATGAAGTTCCTACGGTGTCCCACCGGGCTGAGTACACAGTGCAAACAAAGCAGGCAGGGTCCCTGTTGTCCTCAAGACGTCTACAGTCCCAAGGAGAAAACGGATGTTAATAAATAAACATTCCTGAGTGTTGTTCCCGTGGTCTGTTACTACGAAACAAGCTATTGAATGGCTTAAATCATCAACCACTGTATCATATCTCACAGTGCTGAGCGTGGGGGACGCAGGCAGAGTTCAGCTGGGCAGCTCCGTTCCACGTGCTGGCAGCGGAGGTCACGAGACAGTGTTCAACGGGCAGAGGTGGTGTAGTCTGGAGGGTCCACAGCAGTTCACTAACATGTCACACGCCTTGGCAGGGACTCTGGCGTGGCAGTGCCAGGGTAATCAGTTTCCTTGCTTAGTGGCTCAGGGCACCCAGAATATTCCAAGAGCCAGGAAACAGAAGCTACCAGCTTATTAAGGTCTGAGCCTGGAAACTCTCCCATCATTTCTGCCGCGTTCTACCGGCCTAGGGGTCATGGAGCCTGCCCAGATTCAGCGGGGGGCGTGGGGATCCCACCTCGTCCTCGCAGAAGAAGAATTGCAGCTGTATTTCATCTACCACAAATATATGACTCACAATTATGAAAACACTGAGGAAGATAAGAACAGGGTGCCCTGAGAAGTAGTCTTAAGTCTTAAAGTGCAGCCCATTTTCACTATGAACACATCCCATCTCCAAAATTATCTTTCCCCCCAAAAGAAACCTGTCTTTATTAGTGGAAAAACATTTCCATAGGTGTTTTGTATTTTTCTAACTCGCTGGAAGACAGGCACACGGTTCATAACGACTGAACTCCTTCTATTCCCTGAGGAGCGAAATAAACTATATCCCTGAGAATCTATTTAATGAGATGGAACATCAAATTTCACTCTAAAATCAAATATAACATCTGTAATAGTACAAAAAATAATAAACAATCAAGCAGAAAACTTTGTTACTAAATAGGAATATTTGGAAGGAACATTTGTCACCTTATATAGAACACGGGATGCTTCAAAACTGCCGTAACTTGCATTCACTTTCTGTAATGAGAGTAAATATTTTAACTTAAAATTTCCAGCTATATATATTTATCATAAAAATGATATAGCTGGCATACGTGAGTAGGCATCCACTGTATTTAACTCCTAACTATATGTGTAATCTGTACAGTCAGCTTTCGTTCACACAGTGAGCAGCTACTTTGTGCTAGGCCCTTTCATTACACTATCATGATATAAAAATTCTGCAAATAATAGAATTGCTTACGTGACTGAGTCGGTCCTCTTCTCTCATACACGGCCACTGCCCTAGTTCAAGATTGCTTCAGTCTCACCCGGACTATTACAGCAACTTTCCTCTTGTTTGTTCTCCCTAGAACATTCTCAAGTGGCCCCCCAGAGGGATGGTTCTAAAACGGTCCCCGCAGGATAGCGCCTGAGCTCCCAAGTCTAACGGGCAAGGCCCTCCACAGTCAGGTTATAGTCCGTCTCTCCAGCCTCTTTTCCTGCTGCCCCAGACACTCCGCATGTCCCGTGGTTCTGTAGTTGGCCCACACCAGTCGCCCCAATTTTTGCTGGCTTACTCAAGTCTCCTCTCCAAATTTGCCTCCTCTCGGGAACACTCTTTCTCCTCTTTCCCAGTTCCGTCTTCCCAGCTCCTGTTCTTAGCTCTGTCGTAGCCTGAACCATAGCTTATTAAAGCTTCCACGGACTGTTCTGCCCCTGACCTCCAGCCTCAGCCTGACCTCTGCGAGGGAGGGCTGGCGCTGTCTTCCTCCCTTTTCATTTCCCGTGACCACAGGGCCTGGCCCAGTGTCACCATTTCATAAACATTGTTGAATACCTGGTTTTTCAGGCCCCAGATAACCTTCTAGAAGTTGATTTGCTCACTTGAGAAAATTTTCATTTTCTTGAAACACCCAAAAGCTATGAAGCCCATAGAGATATAAAAAAAAATTGTTTTTTCAAATATGCACTTCAATTTCTTTTTTATTTCTTATTAAGCAGAGGATTCTTCCCTACGGTCATTTACTTGTCTCTGTGTTGATATCTGACACCATTTGCCTGGTTTTATTTATTTGTTTATTTATTTTAATATTTTTTCTTTTTTTATTGATTTGAGAGAGGAAGGGAGAGGGAGAGAGAGAGAAACATCGATGAGAGAGAACATGGACTGGCCACCTCCTGCATGCCCCCCACTGGGGATTTGGCCCACAACCTGGGCATGTGTCCTGACCGGGAATTGAACCGGCAACTTCTTGGTGCATGGGTCGATGCTCAACCACTGAGCCACACCAGCCAGGCTGGTTTTATTTTTTAAGTTACAAAGCTCGGTTGCTGGAATCTATTTGCCAAATCGAATTCCAGCACACTGGATCACCACCTTTTGCTTTTCAAACAGTCCCTGAAAATGGCTCCTTCTGCCAAGCTCAGGGTTCCCTGTGGCACCGGAGGCTGGCCAATGACGTGAGAGGAGTGACGACCACAGAGTGAGCACTGGCACTTTCCCTTCAAACGCTGGGACTTCAAGCAAGTGACTTCATCTCTGTGCTCCCAGCCTCCCCGGCTGGAAAATGGGGATAGTATGAAAACAGTGACTGCTTCACAGCATTGGGAGACGCGATGAATGTAGAGCACTGAGCACAGCGAACGGCTCCCACCTTGCTTTTCTCCATCCCCAGAGAAACAGCAGGAGACAGCAGGTTCCTGTGAGCGGGAGGCACAGGATGGACAGACCACTGGGCCCTGCCACCCTGTCCAGACCAGCCCACACATGGGAACTTACTTTCTCTGGGTGCTCGTGGCCTCTGCAGACCAGGATTCCTGGTGAGGAACTCCCGATCCCGAGGTGATGAGGAGGAGAGGCCACAGACCCTATGTGCCATGAAGCACTGGTTCTCTGTGCGTGTTCAGCCAGGCTGAAATGTTACAAAACACTGACGGGCTTCTCCCATTGTCACAGTGGTTGCCAGCAATAAAACCCACCTGCCTCTCCCATGCAGTGCTGTCTAGAGAGATCCCTTTCCCCAGACATCATGATGGGCATGCTCCTTTAACACCATGCAAAGGTCCCCAAACAGAAGGCAAACACTGGGTCCCCCCAGATCAGTTGCAGGCTGCATCTCAACATAATGACCGTTAATCCACGTTGCTTCTGTTAAGACTGCTTCAGGGGGGCAGTGGTAGGGACATTGGAATAATGGCTGAGAGAGGAGTGCAGACCAGAGTTCCTAAAGCCAAGTCTAATGTTTTTGCCCAACATGACACTGAAAAGATGATGGATTACTGCACAGACTGTGATCTGGGGTGGGGCGGGGTGTTAAGAGCAGAAGGACCACCCAAGTACAGATTAATTTTTGCATCAAAGGTTTGTTGAGTGCCTACCATGTGTTGGGCATGGAGGTAACAGCAGAAGACGTGAGAGACAGGGCTCCTGCTCGCATGTGACTTACAGTCTGAGGAGGGTGAGGAGCAGGGACGAATAAACAAGCAAGTAAACACACCAAATAATTACAGTTTGTGACCAGCGCTATGAAGGAAGCAAGCAAGGTACTATCACGGCAGATAACACAGTGGAGGGGTCTTCTTTAAATACCAAGAAGGTATCATAGAAAACTGGCCTTTACACCAAGACCTGAAGGGCAAGACTCCAGCCATATGAAGAACCAGGAGAAGAATATTCTAAAGAGAGAAAAAGAACAAGACTCAGGAAAGAGCTTCCTCTTTTCTAGAAATAGTCAAATGTCTGTGTGGGCAGTGGAGCTTGGAGAGCCGAGCAGAGAGCAGAGGACAGGAGATGAGAGAGAAAGGCCTGGGTCAGATCACGCCATGTCTTTTTTTTTTTTTTTCTTTATTGATTTGTTTTTTCAATAAAGAAAAAACAAGAGAGAGAGAGAGAAACATCGATGAGAGAGAACATCGATTGGTCGCCTCCTCCATGCGCCCCACTGGGGATTGGGCCCACAACCGGGGCATGTGCCCTGACCGGGAATCGAACTGGCGACCTCTTGGTGCATGGGTCGACGCTCAGCCACTGAGCCACACCGGCCGGGCTCACGCTATGTCTTATAAGCCAAGGTAAGAAATTCAAATTTTATTTTAGGTACCATAGGAAATCTGCAGGGAGTTCCAAGCAGAGGAGAGACGGATTTTATCGTAACTTCTCAGAGATGGTTCTGTCCCCTCCATCTGATGAGCGCAGGCGGGCAGCACAGGCAGGAGCACACCTGGAAACCACGGAGGGGCAGAAGGGGCAGGGAGAGACGATGGTGCCCTGAGCTCCAGTGATGAAATTAGTGGCAACAGGAAGACAGACGTGGATTTAGGGGTAGACCTGAGAGGACTTTTCAATGGATTTGATTTAACTGGAAGGAAGAATCAGATAGTCTACCTAGGCTTGTCACTTATGAAACCGGCTGGCCATATTGGAATTTAGAGAAATTCTAAGGACCTAGAATGATCCTGAGGTGATCAGTAACAAACCCTGATTTAGTACAGCTCATCAAAGATTAAGCAAGTTGGTGAACCTCTCTAGGCCTTGATATTCTTATGTGTGAAATGGGATAATAATACCTACATTGTCCAGTGATCAAAAGATTAATGAGTACAGTGCCTGGCACATCCCGGCCCTCAGCGCATATTAGTCTCACTGATCCTAAAATGGTAAATCTCATTTGGGATGAGATACAGTTCTCTGAAAAAAAAAATGTTTTTAACTTAGTCCATTTTAAAGCTTTTCAATATTCTAAATAAGTATTTTCTTATGCAAATTTGTAGGATGCATCATTATTTTATCATTAGGAAAAACTATAAAGCCTTTTAGATCTATTTCCTTTCATTTCTTTGTAGTTGTTTCCAACTTTCAGAGTTAACCTCAGTTTGGTTTTATTGTGATTTAGTCTAGAGAAAGTCTTAAAATTCTTAAAGTTATTGCCTCATAAGTATGTCAACTTGATTAAATAAACTAGTGGGGAACAACTATGGATTTCTCAACCACCTGTTAGGATAAGTTTCAATTCTGGGCCCTCCAAACAATCAATATTTTCAAAGCTGCTCAGTCAATGGAGAAAATCATAATAATGCCTCATTTGTGGATTCCTGGGGAGGTACCACTTAGGAGGACACAGTCAAACTTAAGAGAAGAGGTATTAAAACTTGTATTCACTGAGCTCATTGGGAAATTCAGCATCTTCTCCACACCAAACTGTGGAAGGGCAGGAAGTAGCTCTGGGGCTTCAGCTGAGACTCTAGACAGTAGGGAGGGTCCTGTTTTTCATCCTGTTACAAAGGCTTTTCATATTGAGACACAGAGATTGAGTATTTAAAGTAGGGTAATTATTTTTATGCTATCACCTAAGGTTTTCCCCAACACATACATGTGTGGAGAACATCCATATAGAACATGTATGCAGAACATGCATACACTTCTATATCGCCTGGCCGTGTGGCTCAGTGGTTGAGCATCGACCCATGCACCAAGAGGTCGCCGATTTTATTCCTGGTCAGGGCACATGCCCAGGTTGTGGGCCTGATCCCCAGTGGGGGGCATGCAGGAGGCAGCTAATCAATGTTCTCTCTCATCGATGTTTCTCTCTCTCTCTCTCTCTCTCTCTCTCCTTTCCTCTCTCTCTAAAAATCAATAGAGAAAAAAATATATTTTTTTTTAAAACTTCCATATCAAGTCTTTGCCCTGTGATTTTGTTGGCTTCTTTGCTGGAAGAGTCAAATTTATATAAAAAGAAAGGGTCATCACTGTCATTTCTGGCCTAACACCTTCATTGGAGAACCACACCTTATACCTTACAGAGAAAAAAAATGTTTCCCCAAGACAAGTCATTTGGATGCTATCATAAGGGTTTGTTTCAGCTTTCTTTCTATGTCAATTTATTATTCAATTTTTCTAAATAAAAGCAGAGAATGTATATACAACTCGTGGTGAAGTATATGGTGCGATACGGAGGTGTACCCAGAAAAGCACATTTACACCTTTGCTATACGACTGAGCATTTCTATGAAAAAGATGAACAACACTCAATGCTGATAACCAAAGACCTTGCTATTCTAAGAGAAGGTGGCAGTATAAGATGATTCTGAGGCTAAATATCTCCTCTCACAGTGACTGTCATTTAAATTCCTGCCTAGCAAAGGGATTTTTATGGAAGGTTAATGCCTCCTATAACATTTATCCTGGATGGTGGAGCTTCTCGCATAATTTTCTGGGCTTTATTCCTGTAGTGTTATAGAACCTTATCTTCCCTCTAATAGCTTTCCAGTAAAGAGCCAGGGCATATAAAGGCGGTCGTTATTTCTCAGTTCAAGCCCTGATTTAATGAAATTTCAAATCTCTGGTAAAAGGGGGCTTGGGGTTAAGCCATGAAAAAGACAGGGTGGGCCACAGGCAAGGTGCCGTGGCCCTGCCTGAGACTGGGCTACGGTAGATGGCATGAGACACCAGGCTCTGGCCAGTGGAGGCTGCCCAAGCCTGCAAGGAAGAGCATGAATCGGGCCAGTAGACTAGGGAAAGGGGTCTGCAGCTAGAGGGAGGCTTTTCAAATACTTCCCATTTGCATTTGAATTTATTTGCTTTTCCATCACTTTCCTATTCCCCTTCAGTATTTTGACCTTTACTAGAGATCTTGGCATGTTAATAAAACATTTCCTTCCCAGTGACCTACCCATCTTTCCTTCCTCGTCCATCAGTGGGTCAACAACATATGATAGATAATGACCGTGGCAGATTGTATTTTCCAAAAATGGCCACAGCAAAGTTCTGGTCCCTCTTGCCCTCTGGAACCTTGCCATGTCCCATCAAGAGGCAGAGTCTATTTTACCTCCCCTGACACTGGACAGGAAACCTCAGAGAAGGCAAGCATTCCAGCAATGGGATGGAACCGGGTTCCAACCCATGGCAACCTGGGTGTTATAAGCCACGCAGCTTTATTATAGTCCTGGACTATCAAAGCCTCATTTTGGTTACATTTGTGTTTCCCTCCTACTTCCATACGGTTCTGCTACACATTTGATGCGTATGTTGAATCATCACTAAACTCCCTAAACCCTCAGCATGATAGTCCACATCATACAGGTTACAAAACTGAGGCTTTCAGATGTCAAGTTTCGTTCAAATTCGAGCAAATGACAGAATCCAAATTCGTGTTCAAAGCTGCTTCACTTCAAATCTCAGTCTTTAGTTTTCAGGAACCAAAGAAATCTAACCAACAAAACAAACGTGTTATAATTTACTTACATATTTTAAATATGTACTTAAACGTGTGTACGTGTATTACTTTGCAAAGGTTACAGGATGCTAAAATAGGTAATGCCATAAATAGAAGGCTAGGGATAGGTTCCCACTTTCAATACTGAACTCTTTGACCCTCAGTTTCATCTTCTATAAGGTGATACCTGTATTCAAGGACACCATGAGAGGGGTAGGTTCACTTCTCCTGGTTTGAAGTCTACCAGCCTTGTTTCTTTACTAGATTCTAAGACCCTGGGGTATATAGGGTCTTATCAAGCTAAAATAGTTATTCAAAAGTCATGCAGCAGACAGTTTTGTCTTACATAGTTTAGTCTTTATTGTGAAAGCAGCAGACATCACTTTTAAACTGGGCATGAGATAATCAGATTTGCATTTTAGAAGGATCCCTGTGGGGTACTCTCACACACACTGGTGGAAGTGTAAATTGATACAATCCTTCTCGAAAGCAATTTGGCAAAGTGTACTAAGAGCTCTAAAATGTTTGACACAGTAATATCACTTTTGTGACTACTCTGAGGAAATAATCCTAAAACCAGAAAAGGCTTTATGCACAAAACATCCACTGTAGCACTATTCATAAAGGCAGAAAAATGGCAATGACCTCACCTCCCAACAAGAGGGAAAGGTCACGCAAGGTTTGGTACCTCCACTGGGTGGCAAGTTACTCTGCCATCTAAATTAGCCCTGGCCAGTTTGGCTCAGCGGTTAGAGCGTTGGCCCACAGACCAGAGAGTCCCGGGTTTGGTTCCCGCTAAGAGCGTGTACCTTGGTTGCAGTTTGTCCCCAGTCCCGTTGGGGTCGTGTGGGTGGCAACCACTCGATGTGTCTCTTTCACATCGATGTTTCTCTCTCTCTCTTCCTCCCTCTCTCCCTCCCGCTCTATCTGAAGATAATTGCAAAAAAAATATTATATTCATGACAAGTTACCAATCCCATCAAAAAGTGATAACTTACTGATGTTAATATTAGCAACACATTTGTGGTAGATTATAAAAATGACTACAAATTCTTCTGCCTATACCTGTGCCCTTACATTATGGTGCTGCAGATCCTCTTGTCAAGAGGTGGAATCTATTTCTCCACCCCTTGAGTATAAAGAAAACCTGTAACTTGCTTTGGCCAATTAAATATCAGTAAAGGAGATGCAACCAGAAACTTGAAAAGCACTTATGGATTGGCACTTGCCTCTGGCTGTGCTTGGAAGCCTCCCATCACCGTGTGAAGAAGCCCAGGTACACCTTGCTGGATGAAGTGAGATACAGGGACCCAATTCTTCTTGTGGTCCCAATGTCAGCCAGCCAATCCCAGAAGCAAAGCCATCTAGCTAAGTGGCAGCAAAGCACAGATGCATGACCGAGGCAAGCCAAGACTAGCAAAAGAACCACACGGCTAAGCCCAGCCCAAATCACTCCTTCAGAGAATAATGAACTAAACCAACGGTTGTTGGTTTAAGCTCTAAATTGTTTATCCGTCTGTTACACATCAAAAGTTCACTGACACAATACTGATACTTTTTGAAGCTAGGTGTTGGGTACATGTGGGAGGCTTCATTATAATATTATCTCTGCTTTTGTGTATTTTTCATACTTTCCATAATAAAAAAAATTTTCAGCACATATATATGCACTTGGGCTAAAGGAAAAATAAATGTTAAGTAAAGTATTTGAATGTAAAAATATACATGCAGTTTGATTACAACTATACAAAAATTTTCCCTAGAAAAATACTAGGAAAAAATATATACCATTGATTGCTTCTAGGTACTGAGACTATGGATTTTGTTTAACTTGAATGTATTTTTCAAAGTATCTATAATAAGTCTGATTTACTTTATTCTGAAAATATTTACAATTTTATTCATTTTACTTACCCCTCCCCACTCCCCACCCAAAATTTCCATAGAATATGTAAAGAATTTGTTGGAGGAGTGAGAAGCTAAAGGCAGAGGGACAAATACAAAGGAAATTATAATAATCTGGGAGAAAAGTAATAAGGGTCCAAAATTGAGGCAACAACAATAGAGAAGAAAAGGAGGGGCTAGATGGCTGGGGGGGGGGGGTAGTTGAGAGAGAATCATAATGTCGGGCATTGCCTTGTATGGAAGAAACACTTAATCTGGGACCGTGGATGTGTTTCTGTGGGACCCACTAACCCAACTTGAAAATGCACTCAGATGTAGATTTAATTATGTAAAGGCATCTCTCAAGATAGGTTTCATGAAATTCTCAAATGGACATGATCCCAAAAGCTGAAGGCTCATTAAGCTTTTTCTCCCTGTAGATAGATAGGGAAGATTCAGTATGGTCTTTCAACCCTATTCAAATCTGATCAGTCATAAGACAACCTGAATAGAACCCTGAAGTGATCAGATCACAGTCTGGAACTTTGGTCTCTAAAGCATGGCTCAGTGCATGATGGCCCAGGTCATGTCAAACCTTCTGAGCCACAACTCACATGCACTTTCCTAGTGCCCCTCAGAAGCTGGCTCCTGCTGGGTTCCACTCTGGAGAAAGTCAAATCCTGGTGGAACCTCAGTTCAGGGTGTCAGAGCCTCACTGGGAACTCTGACCTCCAGGAGGCACATGCAAAGACAGTTTTCCCAAATCTGTGGCTCAGAGCCCAGCACAGCCTGGTCCCTGCCCACCTCCAATTCAGTCTCTCCCTCCTCCTTGTTCCCCTTCATTCTGGCCTCCTTTAAGTGCCCAGAGATCTGTGCTTCCTCCCACCATAGGAGCTTTGCATAGATGTTCCCCGATTCTGTCCCACTCCCCGTCAACTGAAGGAGTGTCCTTCAGATCTTAACCTTAATCACCACTTCCCAGGCCAAAGCACTTAGCACAATTGCAATGTTGTATTTCCTTTTGTGATTACTGGATTAACATCTGCCTCTTCCACCAATAATAATGGTAATAAAATCCAACATCATTTGAATGTTACTATGTGCCACGCACTACAGGAATCCCTTGACACGTACTCATTTATCAGCACAACCATCCCACGAGGGAAACGAGGCACAGAAGAGAAACAACTGGACTGCAATTCCCTAGCGAAGAGGCAGCGCTGGGCTCTAGTTCCAGGCAGCCTGCAGCTGGAACTGCACTGGCCCGAAACTCATGTCTGCTTTCACTGACTGCACCCCCATGCCCAGCACCCAGTCTACTGCCAATAGGGATTCCAGTATTGCTAACGAAATTGACCTGTCTTGCCTTGAGCTGCTTTGACACACATGAAATCCAGAGCTGGGGACAAGCTTACAAATCACTTTCACCAAACCCAATAGAGGAGGAATGGAAGACCCAGAGAGGAAATGTGGTTTTCCTGCAGTCACGCAGAACCAAGACTAGAAACCAGATCTCCCAACACAGCTCAGTGCTCTTTGCACTTCATTGAATGAGCATTTAAAATTACAAATGTTAAGCCCAGTCCAGCCGATGTGGCTCAGTGGTTGAGCACCGACCCCTGCACCAAGAGGTCGCCGGTTCAAATTCCCGGTCAGGGCACATGCCCAGGTTGTGGGCCAAACCCCCAGTGGGGGGCATGCAGGAGGCGGCCAATCGATGTTCTCTCTCATCTATGTTTCTCTGTTTCTCTCTCTCTCTCTCTCTCTCTCTCTCTCTCTCTCTCTCTAAAAATAGAGAAAAAAATGTTAAGAGTAAAATAATTAAGAAATATTTTTAAACCAATAAAGAGGTATTACACTCCCTTTCCCTGCACTAACTTTACTGCAGAATCAGAAGGGAAGGAGATGGGTGTGTAAGGGGAAAAAAATGATTTCTTCATTAAATTGTATATTTAAAGAAAAACATAAGGATTATAGAAAATTGTTATTCTACAACATGAATTTCTTTAAAATGATTTTTCTTTCTTTTTTTTCAATTTTCTAGTGTTGTGCATCTTTTTAACACAAAATAACCTTGATTTAGTAAGTGTATGTCTTAAAATTACAATTATTTCAATGTGGTCATCTGTCATCAATTTCTATTGTCAGTCCAACGGCAACTGAGCTCGCACTGGCCTTGATTTATGCAGAGTTGCGCCATAATGGGGTCTCTGCGGGCCTGCAATGATGCACCTGGCCGTCAGAAAGACCCTCACCATGGCCGGGGAGGCCTCAATGTCAGTTTAGTTTGAATAGGGGAGGTTTTGGCATTGGTAAAAAGGATAGGTGGACTTTGAATTGTTTCTAGAGCCTCATTTCTTTTCTCTTAAAGACTTGATTTGTAAGACAAGTACAGTTGCTTTTAATTCTTCAAAGAATTGGGTTGCAATCCAAATGATATCAAGACGCCCATCCAGCTACCCAACTACATTATCCTCAACTTGCTTCCTTCTATTGTGGGGAAGATCTTCAGCTAAGATGGAAATCAAAAGCTTCCTACATTCCAGATTCGGAGCTGTGCTGTCTTTGCAATGCTTTGGTAACTCTTTCCACAATGGCTTCAGAATGTTTTTCTTTCCCTCTGGATACAGTTTCATTTTAGCTAACCAGCCAAGGCCTTAAAAAAAATGGTTCCTAAGAGGCTCTACCAGCTTCTCATTTAGCCAACTTTTGACCATAGAGATACTTTTGAAAAACTCCTTTCAAATATTTTGTCAGGTTTCAGCCTAGATACAGAGCAAATGTTCTTGGTAGTACTGAACAACCCCATGAACACTAGAGGGATCCCCAAAGAGGGTGCAAAAGATACCACCCTCCCCAAATCCAGAGCCATGCCCAAAGACAACCGAAAGAAAGACATGGTTCCCCTGAGCGCTGGTGACAGTCTCTAGGGCCCTAGCTGCCAATGGAGTGCAACCCACATTTCTGTCCAGCCATATTTTGGGGTTTCCAACCTGAGAGTGGCAAAACCAAGTTCTCTGGACACAAAATGAGACAAACAAGAGGCAAAAGATGTCCCTGGCAGAGAAAGGATCAATAACCACTGTTTTTTGCAGCCCATCTGAATTTCAAAAAAAAAAAGGGACGATGTGAAATTGTACCTGCCAAGCGGACCAGGCACCACAGACAGCGATTTCAGTGAGCTGACTTCAGTGAGACTTGTCATCCTTGGCCGGCGTCTGCCAGCTTCCCCAGCATGCCGCCCGCAGGCTCCGGAGTGAGCGGGTGTGCCAGCGGGTCTCCTCCTGGTGACCAGAACTGTAGAGGAAGAAAAATAATTTTACCTCTACCCTTTATAGTGAGTGTTTGGCTGAGACCCCTTTTTCTCTAGGGCACCTCATAAGTGGATAAGCTTGTCTAGGTTAAAAGTTTTCCACTGTGGCCACTATAATTCAAGGTGATCTTTGGTGAGGTTAACCTCCTTGTTCAGCCTTAAAACAAAATATATTCACCTGAGGCCTCACACTGGCCCCAATCCAGCTGAAGTTGGACCTGGTTCAACCCCCACTCAGTCCAGTTTCTGAGTCAGACCCAGTCTGGTTCTTAAATTGGACCCTGTCCCACTCTGGCTGGTTTCAGACCCAGCCTGGGAAAGAAACGCTCAAAGTCGGAAAGCTCAGAACGCACAAGCTGCAGGGAGCTGGCTCCCTGAAGGTCTGGCCCGTGACCTAAAAAGCCACGAGAAAGCAGGGGCCTCCAGGGACTCCACAGGTACCTTTGCCTGGCTGCTCCTTGCTCCTGGGGGCTGTTGGGTCTCCTTCAGTTTCTGCTCTGATATCAGAACTTTTTTTTTAATGAGGTATGTTGAAAATGTTAAGAGTTTATTTGAGGCAAAATCAGTTCCGCTTAGGCAGCACCAAAGCAGAAGTGTCCTGGAGCGGTCCACCCAGAGGAGACAGGGAAGCCAAGGTAGGAAATGACTGATTAGCTACGGCTGAAAGCCTAGTTGTCTGTTGGTGATTGGTTGTCCCGAGCTACTGGTAACGCCGAGGCGTTTGCAGGCTTAGATTTTGGTTTGCTTACAGCCAGCTGGGTCTAACGGCCTCCTTGTGTAATTAATCTAACACTGTTAAGGAGACACGTATCTCCACGTACAGATGAGGATACTAAAGCCCAAAGAGGTAGAGTGATTTGCCCAAGGTAACACAGCACGCCCCAGGTTGCCTGACTCAAAGTCAGAAGTCACTCCGTGAGAAATACACCACCACAGTGTCACCAGCATGATCACCTTTCCCCAGCGAGGAGGCCAAAGCAGAGGAACACGGTGACATGCAGTGAGCTACAGAGAATCCAGGTCAGAGGTTGAATTGGGTCTCAGAGCTGCTGCTCCTACAGGGCTCCCAGGACCACCATGAGCACTGTGCAAGGAGGCTCCGCCCTTGATTCTGACGTGGCCCTTCCTGCCAGCCACAACGCTGAAGCTCAACGCTGGGATTTCCTAAATGCCTTCTTCTTGAAAAGAGCTGTGAACAAGTTCACCATGTGCTCTCTCGAAAGCCTCCCTCCGCGCCCAGAACAGATGTCTTCGTGGTTAGATGTCACCAACAAAGCCTACTGCCTCCTAATAAAACAAAGCAATAATTATATGGTTTCTACGAAATGTCTGATAAGTAATAAAAGGCACAGGTTTTGAGAAGAGCATTGGTAAGTGGGGATGAGTCTAGAGAAATTCACCAAACTCACACAAACTAGACATGTTTGGCATAGAATGGGGGCGGGGCGGGGGGACTGGGATGCTGGTAAAGGGACAGTGAGGCTGTCTCAAATATGTGAAGGGCTGTCATGTCAAAGAGGAGCAAAATATATTCCAAGTGTCTTCCAAGGACAGGGCTGCCAATGATGGGACACGCTGGACAGGACAGTGCAGGGACTAAGAACCCAGGCTCTTAAATCCTTTCCCTGCATCTTCTAAAGCCTCAGTTTCCCCTTATGAGATTGGTGCTATTACTTCCCCATGACAGTAATAGCACCAATCTCATAAGGCTGTTGTGAGCATTAAATAAGATCATAAATCTTAACGTCTTATCACAAGGTATGACGCACCGTAAGTCCTCCATATAATGTCATCTGTTGTCCTTACTGTTTGGAGGAAGTAAGTTCTTTGTCCTTGAAGGTATTCAAGCTGCCGCTGATGATCACTGAGCCATGAGGCCGTGTGGGGAAAGAGACTCTCGCATTAGACAAAGGGTCGGATTAGGTGACCTTAAGTTGCCTTCCATTCTTGGCTTTCAAATTCTTTGTTCCATTGAAACTGAGGTTAGTGTGGAGTCCTCTGTTGGACTGCACCCTTGCAGGCTCCAGCTTTGGGGGTTTGTGTTTCCACCTGTGTACTTGCAAATCCTTGCTGCGGCGCAGAATCTGGAGGGTGAGTCTCAGGGCTGCACAAGCCAGAGAGGAAAGCTTCTTATGCTTGGCAGCTGCATTCCTGGAATTTCCAAGATTCCAGGCCCTTTCCTCCTCACACTGTAAACAGTAGGTTCTCGTGGGGAGGACAAAAAGGTCACTTTCCAAACCGCATTTGCTCCCAGGCTCTGAGCTGAATAACTCAACTCATCCACAGTGAGGCCACCAGTTGGGCTGATCTCAGGCCCTTTTAACAGGAACGGTGCTGATTTAGGCTAACAAGAGGTCATTGTTTGAGCAGGAGAATGGCATCCTCGCTCCTTGGTGAGCAGCACCAGGTATGGGAACAAAAAACAAATCCAACTGACTCATTGCAGTTGAACCCGTGGCAGCCAAGGGCCTTCCCAAATTCCCTTCTAAGCAGGACCAAGCCCCTGGGAGGAGGAGGCATTTATTGGGGATTGCTACAAATTCGGCTTTACTGCCACTGCCTTTATAACCACAATATAAAGTGACTCCCACAACACAGTGAAGATAAGCTCTTTAAAGAAAATATAAAAGCATTAGCTTGGCAATTCACCCAAACCTCATCATGCACTATAGACATTTTTGAAGTTTAACAAAGAAAAGCACATCATTAAAGAATACTGCTCTATCACCATTCTTATGCAAATCCTTCCAGATAGTTGGGTGGAAAATTCCATCTAACACGCAGCAAGAAATAAATGTTGCAGGGTGGAAATTTCAGCTATACCGAGTGCATCTATCACTTGTATAATCCAAACTACTGTATGTGCAGTGACTACAGAATTAGTATTGATCCATTCACCATGTAAACATCAAGTACTTTATATTATTACTTGAAATAGCATGCTATCACAATTTCTATTTCCTCCTTCTATCTTAAATAGAAGTATTGTACATTAGCCCTTTCCTTCATGTACTTTTTTGCACAGCTATCTAACTATAGTGTTCAGTGTGGTGCTGAGTTTCCTGCAGACATCTGCAGTATTACCATTAAAGCACTTTATTTTCAAGTCATCTCTGATGGAAGACAATACAACTTTCATTTACCCAGAAACCTGTTTCCAGAGCTTCTCTTAGAAACAGGCATCTCTCTCTCTCTCCATCTCTCTGTCTCTCTCTCTCTCTCTCTCTCTCTCTCTCTCTCTCCATCTCTCTCCATCTCTCTCTCTCTCTCTCTCTCTCTCTCTCTCTCTCACACACACACACACACACACACACCCCATCCTTTGTTTGCTGAGAACTCCATCATCAGTATGTACCTCCAGCCCCCAGCCTCACCCCCATAGGACAGGACCACCAGGTCTCTGGAGCTCTGAGGTAGAGGAAAAAATATTTGCCAAGGCTGAAAATGGTATTTGATTTTAGAATGACTTGCTCTGGAAGCTCAAGACTTGATTCTGTGTTGCACTGTTCAAATGTCTGGATGCATGAAGAAAAATTACTTTGGAGAATCAGTTCTGCTGTTTGAAAGGGTATAAAAGCATAGCAAGAGGTGAGCCTTCTCCTGTCTTTCCTTTCCTGCATTCCACAGCATAACAGCATGAGGAAATTTGGACTGGGTTCCAAATCCTGAAGGGTCAATTTTGTCTCCAATAGCTCGGAGCTACATGTGTCGTAATTCATGTTCTCTGGTGCTGGTGGCATTCCCCGGGCACCGCATGCATCCCGACCCTGTGCACAGTGCTTCTTTGACCCTTGCCATGCTCCAAACGATGCACACTGCGTGTGACTTAACTAGATTTCCAATGTCTTCAGAGCCCAGCAGCAGCTCTAGTCAGAACACACGCAATTTCATTTCTGTCAGTGGGAATCTATACATTGCAACCTTAACCTGCCACAGAGCCAACTTTCCTGAGCATATGTAATGCCCCTTCAGTATCATCCAAGTTGCTCATCACCATTGTCCTCTTTAGCCAACACATGGAAACAACAAATTTTCATCTGAAAAAAGGAAAAATAGAAAGGAAAAAAAAAAAAAAAAGCTGTGGCTTTGTTTCATGGAGAGAAAATATCTGAGACCAGCTGAGCACTATTGAGCCACCATCCTCATGTCCAAATGCCTTTCAGTAAATCTAAAAAAAAAATAATAATTAACTAATTACTTTAAATTTGTAATAGATGGTGGCTTTGTTGCCAAAACAAGATTGCCGCGAATCCAAACAGATGAAATTCTGAAATTGGAGAGTGTGTGTTAAATATTCAAAGAAGAGAAAGCAAGGACATTACAGAGGAACTGTACACCTCGTTCCGCCTCTAATAAATCTCCACTTTTATTTCTTGACACTAACTATTCAGTGTCTTGAACGCTCAATTGTGTTCACAGCAACAAAGTTCCATTCACCTCCCCGTGAAGAGCCTCTTCTCGCCGTGGAACCAGGTTTAAGATATGCACGTACACACTCTCCTTCTTGTGCAGAACCACCTGAAGTGGACTGGAACACCTCAGAGCAGTGGGTCAGGCTGTTCCAGTAGGAACCACATTATGTCTGGGGGAAGTAAAATTAATTAATTAACGGATACAATGAAAGCAGCAACCATTGTTGGCTGCTTCTCCATCCCCCCCTTCCTTGTTAATAATACCCTCCCTGATTTTTACCAGGTAACTGCCACTCAAGAGAAGGTGACCCTCCCCCCAGCTCAGGGGCAAATCTTGAACAGCTAGTGATGAACTGAATTAATCCCGTTCTCTTGGCAGAGACCAGTTCAGGAGTGGGTGTGTGCTTCAGTTCTGAGCAAGGAGACATGAGGGAACCAGGTTACGGGCTTTGAGAGAAGTTTTCCTCACTCTTGAAAAGAGACTTGATGGAGAGTCCACCAGTGGTCAGAACATTGTATACAATGTTGAATCTGCCTGTGACCCAGCAGCCATACTGTGCAAGATACAGAGTTTTGGTGCTCGTTGAGCTGCTAAATTAACCAATCCTGAAACATCCCTAACTTGGATTTCTTGTTTAAAAAAAGATAATTATTCTCATAGTTGGGGTTCCTGGTACTACAGTCAAAAGCATCATGACTACTATAGGTAAATTATTGATCCTTATATGTCATATGTTGAGAAATGACCCTCCCCTTACCTCCTCTCTTGCTGTACCTTTGCCCCCAATGAAACTCTTCAGATTTGAGCCGACAGGAATTAATGTTACTCTAAAAACAAGAGATACTGATGAATCTTACCACTGAGTACCTTCACCAAAGAAAGAATGATTCATGATGGCCTGTTAGCCAGAATCTGCCCTGGGAACACACATGAGCACCCAGCTAGTGTTACTTCAGAGCTTCAAGAGGGCCTCATGTGAAGAGGGGAGGGAGCAATTACAATATGAAAAGGATGCACTCTTTGAAGCCCCTGGAGCGGCACAGCTTTCAGAAAATAAAGACCTCATTCTGCAATAGCAGTTTCCGAGATTGCTTAGGTACATAAACCACTGCTTTCTTCAGAGAGAATCTTCCTGCAGAAGCAATTCAGGTTGAAGAGGGGTGGGAGCCTCTATCCACCCACTCAGTCCACACCCCACTGCCGGCCCTGAGTCATTCCCACGGAATTGCCATGTCTCCCTGGAGCAGTTTTAGAAATGATGATCTAAACCAAAGGAGGAGGGGCCATCCCATGTTTTGAGTAATAGAACTTTTTAAGTAAGAAAAACACATGAAGTCCTAAAAGTTTAAATAAGTAAACAAACAAAAAAATGCTTTTGTTTGTAGGAAAACGCGCAAATCAGCGATGAAGTGATGTATCAACACAGAAAAAAATGGCGCAGCAAGGCCAGTGAACAATACCTCCTCACCTCTAGGTCAGGATTCAACCGGAGTCCCCCAGAGAGGGGTTCTTGGCTGAAAGAAAAAAAAAACTATCTAAATATAGGTTGAGACATCTGCAGGAAGACATTAGAGAAATGTGGTCTACACAGAAATTATAATGTTCCTCGCCATCAAAAAGGTGGGCCTATACCATAAACAATATTAAAAGACTAAGGACAGCTTGGAAGAAAATATTTGCAACACATATAACAGACAAAGCTTGAATACCCATACTACAGGGTGGAGCAAAAACAGGTTTACAGTTGTTCATATGGAAAATAATATAATAATTAATAAATAATAATGCAAGAATAAACTCTGTGTTTTGAGGACTCACAACTGTAAACCTACTTTTGCCCCACCCTGTATATGGAATTTACAAATCAGTTTACATTTTTAAAAAGACAACTCAGTATTAAAAATGGGGAAAGGGACAGATCATAGAAGAAATACAGGCAACCAATGAATATATTTAAAAATTCTCAGCTTCTTTTCTAATTAGGTGGAAAAAAACAATGTACCCTGAGTTCCACTCTCTGCCCATTCTGTTTACAAAAATTTAAAAGTATAATATCCAGGGTTGCAAATAAGGTAGAGAAATGGGCACTCTAACACATCTGATGGGAGTGTGAATTGGAACACAGTTTTTGGAGGACAATTTGGCAATCTCTATCAAACTTAAAATGCAATTCCATTTTAGGAGTCTGTCCTACAGATATATTTGCACGTACCTGCAAAAATATATCTACAAGGACATTCCCTACAGCACTGTTGTAATTGCAAATACACAGGAAACAATGCAAACGTCCATCAATAAGGACCAGATTAAATATATTCTGGCATATGTAAAATAGAATAGTGAACAAACATTAAAAACAATGAGGTAGATAGGTGTGAGCTAATACAGAAGCATCCGTAATGTAAAAAAAGTAAAAGAAAATTCATCTTTCAAAAAACATTTAAATAAAAGATAATATGTATATATCCTCTTTTAACATACCGAGTACAATGCCAGAATATAGTAAATACCCAATAAATATTGGAAATATGAACAATTTGTAACTATTTGTTAGAGGAATGAATAACTGATGAATAAAATATGTTTCATATGCATGTAAACATATGAAAAATTTGTTTGAAAAGATATACAAGGTTACCTTAGTGTAACGGGAGGGAGATCCCTTTTTTTTTTATATATCTTTTTATAGATTTTTTTTAAATATTATAGGTATACATGTTATTTTCACAATAACAGAAATAGAAAAGTTAAGATTGCACCTCTTACTTTTAAAAAGATGTTAATATCATAAAGGAAAGACAAAGAGAATATTTGCAACACACATAAAAAAGTTAACTCCACAAAATACAAAGAGCTCTTGTTGATCAATAAGATAAACAACCAAAAAGTAAGTAAATAAATGGCCAAAAGATGTAAATGACTACCCATTTTCTATTCTTCTTTCTCACAAACAGAACCATATTAGGGAGTGGGGCCAGTGATGTATTTATTATCCAAAAGAAAAAGTACAAATGACCAAAAAGCACATGAGAAGATATTCAACCTCACATAATCAGGAAAATACAAAATAAAGACTTGATTTCTGTTCATAACATAGGCCAAAAAGAAGAAGATTTCTATCACCCATTGTTGACAAGGACTTGGAGAAAGCCACTCTCAATCAAAGTCAATGGGAGTGCACACAGGTATAGTAATTTGGGCAATAATTTGATATCTCTATCAAATTTTAAAACATATCATCTCAGACCTAGAAATTCCACTTCTAGGGATCTGCCCCACAGAACCCCTTAAACAATTAACCAACAATGTATATGCAAGAAGGTTCACTAGAGCCTTCTTTATCAGCAACAATCTGAAAACAATTTTATTTCTCCATCAATAGAGCTGTGAAAAGAACACAGAGTTAAGACATGGCCAGAGTGGCTCAGTAGGTTGGGCTTCATCCCATGCACCAAAAGGTTGCTGGTTTGATTCCCAGTCAGGGCACATGCCCGGGCTGTGGGCTGGATCCCCCAGTAGGGGGCATGCAGGAGGCAGCCCATCCTATGTTTTGCTCTCACATCGATGTTTCTCTCTTTTTCCCTCTCCCTTCCTCTCTCTCTAAAAATCAATAAAAAATATTTTTTAAAAATGAACGCAGAGTTAAGATCTCTGCCCTGATGGATCCTGGGTTCCAGTGGAGGCAGAGGAGACAGACAATAAACAAGAAAACAAATAAGTGAGATACATCCCAATAGTTCCAATACTCAAGTACTAGAAAGGAAATAAAACAAGCTGTGATAGAGAATTTGGGGAGGGGGACAGGAGGAGACTATCTACATGGAGCCATTAGGGGAGGCCTCCCTGGAGGGTGACATTGAGCTAAGATCAGAATAATGACAAAGAACTAGCCTAGGAAAGGCCAGACCCTGAGACACAATAGAAGAAGAAGAATGAATAATGGATAAGAAGAAGAAAGACGAAATTGGAGAGGTCAACAATATCATGTAGGCCTTGAACTTCAGCCTGCAGATGAAGAGTTTGGGAAGCCACTAGGGTATTAAGCAAGGAGGGGATATCACTAGGTTTATCATTTTTGTATGATCAGTCTGGCTGCTGGGTGAAGAATGAATGGTAGGAAATAATAATGAGAGGACGGAGAGCACTTAGGAGGTCCTGGCAACATGTACCTGCAGCTGAGAGGGGGTTGCTGGCAGTGGAGAGTGAGAAGTGTCCAGATAGGGGGCACACTTTGGAGGCAGAACCTCCAGGACTCCTAGTGGATTGGACTTAGGGTCTGACAGCAAAGGAAAAATCAATGATGTCTCCAAGCCTTGTGGCCTGAATAACTGGTGGGCGGGTGGTATTATTTTCTAAGATGGTAAAACCTAGGGCAGTGGTTCTCAACCTTCCTAATGCCGCGACCCTTTAATACAGTTCCTCATGTGGTGGTGATCCCCAACCATAAAATTATTTTCATTGCTACTTCATAAATGTAATTTTGCTACTGTTATGTCTTAGGCGACCCCTGTGAAAGGGTCGTTCGACCCCCAAAGGGGTCGCGACCCACAGGTTGAGAACCGCTGACCTAGGGGAAGCAAGTATAGGGGAGAAAGTCCCGCGTCCATTTTGGATTTCAGCTTAAATGTCCCTATCAGACAGGCACATAGAGATAAAGTTAGAAATTAACATATGTATTTGCAAATGCACAGAGAAAAATCCGAGAGGTTATCCACCTAACTGATAAAAGGATCGTCTCCAGGAAGTGGAATTGGGGGTTGGGGGAGGGGAGATGAAGAGGAAAGAAGCTACTTCTGCATTTGATTTTATATACATTAATAGGGTTTGAAATTGTTACGATGAATATGTATTGCCTTTGAAATTTAAATAAATGAATATAAATAAAAGAAGACTGAGTGATTTTCAAATTTTTCCACAGAGCTTTTTCTTCAAACAGAATCTTATCCAGAATGCTCTCCCCATTGTCATCGTTCAGGCCTCAGCTCATCCTTAACCACAGGCTCTCAGGCTTCCTTCCCTCGAGCCACTCTGGGGCGTCGCCTGTCCCATTGTGTTTCCATCCCTTACAACCCGAAATTGACTTTTCTGTTTATTTGTTACTTGTCTTCCCTACTAGAACATAACGGTCAAGAGAGGAGGGATGCTGTACGTCTTGTCCTCCACATACTTCTAAAATCCACCACCATAAATTCCATACAGTAGGCACTCAATAGTTACTCCTCTGATTGCAAATGAACTCCAATTTGTCCTCAAGTTTAAAAGCTGAGCTGCTTTGACTGAATTGAGGTCAGGGGTCTGGAGTTTGGCCAAAACCTTCCTCCAGTCCCTCCCCACCCCCACCAAGTGCCCTGAGGTAGGTCGACAGGACCCCCTCGGGCCCTGTAGGAAACTGTAAAAACCACACAATTGCCTGATGGGTCGGGTATTCTCCAGTTCAGACAGTCTACAGAGGTCTGACCTGATCCCTCCTTCTTAGGAACGCCGTCTCCTTTGGGGTTCCACCACCACCACAGCGGGTCTGCTCCAGACTCAGCTTCACACTCCACCCGTCTCTTTCTACCTCACCTCCACCATCCCACCGCCCCTACCCAGGCACCCCTCCTACCAGGCACCCCAGACCATGCCCACCACCCCTGCACTGCTCCTGTGCGCTGAGTCACCAGCAAGTGCCGGTCCCAGCTCAGCCCTGCACTGAGCACAGAAGGTCCAGAGGCAGGCAGACCAGGCCTGTCCTGCAGGAGCGCACACGGGACATAACCCAGGCCAGAGCCCGTCACAGCTGAGTCCCCCGCACTCTGGTAGTTCTCAGAGGCATGTGGTCAAATCCAACTGGGTCCCTGGTTCTTTCTCAAGCTTTCCTGATTCCATTGAGGCCACAGAGATGGCATTAAATAAAGACTGGCTGTCTTTGCGCACTTGGTGGCTGTCTTTCTGAGATATGGATGATGGTACTCCCATGCCTCCAAAACAGGGACAGGCCATCTGTCTGTCCTGCTTGGCCTCAGTGCCACTTCAAGCAGGGGTTAGCAGCATCCCTGGACACTGTCCTCTGCCCCTTCTGCGGCCCAAAGGGAGCAGCCTTCATCTTCAGACTGCATTCTTCCCCCGCCTTTCCCCAGGCTGGGGGCTGGCCTATGTGCCCACTGCCTGCCCTGCTCCAGGGCCAGCATCTCTCCGCAAGAGCCCAGCACAGAAAAGTGAGTCCTCGCCACTCTCAGGACCTTGCCACAGGTCACAATCGTCTTCCTTATGCCCAGTGTCTCCCTTGGCTACTGTATGGGCTGAGGGTGGAACCCCAGGTAGGCAGAACCTCAGGGATAAAGTCCAGAGACCAGAGCAGTGAGGAGGGCTCTTGCAGTCTTCATGGCCGTGATTCTCCGAGGAAGGAGAGGGCTGGAGGAGCACTGCTGGCCCCCTTCCCCAGAGCCCAGCAGATGGTGCTCAGGGGCCACCTGCTGGCAGCCAGGGGATTGTGTGACTTTGGGGGGCGGGGCTGCTTAGATCCAGGGCTTCTGCAGGGACACACGCATGTGCATACAAACATACATCCCACATGCCCAAGCATGCATGTGCTTACTCAGAGAGCCATGGATGCACACACATGCATGTTCAGATATGAGCCCAAGCATACAGACATCCATAATACAATTACATGTGTGCTCAAAGCATGCACCTGTACATTACCATGGACACACAGACATACATACACAAGTGCATATGCATGTGAGTGTGGCCCCTGACTGAGCCCCTCTCTCTGCCATGGTCCCTTTGCATCTCCCTTCCTCCAGCCGTCACCTAGGGAAAGACAAGTCCATGTGGCTTTTGTCCCTCTACTCTCTTGCTCTTAGAAGGCAGGTAGTATGCACTGTATGACTCAGGTACCAGGGCTCCTCACAGGACTCAGCCCCGCCTCAGCACTGCCTGCACACAGCTTCTCCTCACCTGTGGCCTGGGTGTCTGGGCAGCAAGTACATGGTGCCAGAGGTGTGCGTCAGCAGCAGGAAGACAAAGACTTGAGAGCTCCAGTGGACAGTCATCTCTATATGGAGAGCAGCTGCCCGTTACGTCTCAGAGGGGCTAGGCCCCGGAGGCACAGGTATGGGATCTGGAGAGGTGATGCTCTTGAACTCTCTGGGGGGCTGAAGCTGTAGGCTCACGTCTCCAAGGGGGTGTTCAGGACTGACAGGGCCTCAGAAACCTAGGTTCAATGATGGGCAAAGAAACTAATATTTACTGAGTGCATGGTTATCGATTAAGAAAGATTCCTATGTTAGTCACCATTTATGTTACATAAAATAACCTGTCAGTAGGGGGTTGAATGGTGGCCCCCAAAACAGATGTCCACATCCTAATCCCCAGAACCTCTGAATGTACCTTTCTGGGAAAAGGTTCTTTATAGATATAGTTAAGGATCTTGAGATGAGATTATCCTGGATTATCTAGGTGGCCCCTAAATCCAATGACAAATGTTCTCATAAGTGGCAGGAGAACACTCAGAGAAAAGGGGGAGAAGCCATGTTATGCTGCCACCAGCCACGGGTTAATGGGGCCCTCGGGAGGTGGAAGGAGCAGGGCAGGGTTCTCCCCGAGCGCCTCCAGAGCAAGCGTGACTCTGCCAACACCTGGTTTTGGACTTCCAGCCTACGAAACAGTGAGCAAATACATTTCTGTTGTGTTAAGCCACCAAGTTTATGGTAGTCTGTTAAGGAGCCCTGAGACACTAACTGATACACTGTCCCCAGGGCAGGGGCAATGTAGGGAGGGATGAGGAGGCTATATTAGCTCGAATGAGCTGCTATGCCGAAATACCACGGGCTGGGAGCTTAAACAGTGGACACTCATTTTCTTACTCTGGAGGCTAGAAGTTCATGATCAAAGTGCTGGCAAGTTAGGTTTCTGGTGAGAACTCTCCTCTTGGCTTGAAGACAGCTACCTTCTCTCTGTGTCTTCTCATGGCCTTTCCCTGTACATGCTTGGAGGGAGAATTATGTGTCTCTTCCTCTTCTTCCAAGGACAACAGTCCCATTGGATTAGAGTCCCACCCTGTGACATCATTTAACCTTACTCACCTCTGTAAAGGCCCGGTCTCCAAGCATGGTCACAATGGAGGTCGGTGCTTCAACATATGAATTTCGGGGGACACAGTTCATGACAGAGGCCGAGTGAAGAACGTGTGAAAGTCCCGAGCAGACAGATGAGTGGCAGTGTCAGGGAGCACAAGCCAGTTTCCTGGAACAAGGTCCCCAGGGCTGGGTCAGTGACAGCCCGAGAACTCGGAGCAGCAGAGGGAGGGCCAGGAGGAGAACTTCCGACACCCCGCCACCCTCTCCTGTCGGCTTCACTTGCCGTCGATGCCTGGCCACTGTTACTCCTCTTTATTTTACTGCTGAAGTGGTTGGTCTCCCCATAGAGAAACACCACTAAATTTCATTTTTGAAAAGTGAATTCTTAGATTTGAAATTCCTCCAAAGAGTACCTGAATCCATTCAAACCATATGAGGGGGTATGTTTACAAATATCTGGATAGGTTCAGGTTTTGAGTGGCAAAGGTGGCTGGAGTTATCTTACTACAGAATTATTAAAAAGCACTTTATTCCCAAGTGGAGAGGAATAAACATCAAATCCAAGTGGCAGCATTGTGCACAGGATTGGGAATGATACAGAAAGAATATCCATAGTCACTGTCCTAAAAGGTAAAGTCTTTAAAATCTAAAGAAATCGGTCTTATGTTTCTCTGACAGGTCAGGTTTGGGTGAAACTAAACAATACAAACTTAAATAGCATCTTGTCTTTGGAAACAGCCGATCGGCATCTGTTCTAGCAACACCTACTTCCCTTACATGTTTACAGTTTATCTGTTCAGCAGACAGAGGTCAGCTCCTACTGTGTGCCAGGCATAACTGGGCCCTGGGGATTTCATCATAAAGAAAAATGGATAATGCCCAGACAGAAGGTGGGTTCACAGTTGGCATCTGGGGGCCAGGCCAAGGAGACTGGGCTGGGAAACAGGAAGGCGGCCTTGTGAACAGCGAGGCCCCAGCACAGGCACTCAGAGAGGGAGCCAGAGCACAGGCTAGTTTTAGGGGACCCATCAAGGTTTGTAGAAACTCAGGAATAGCAAAACCACTACCTGAAGTAGGCATCTGGATAGAGAGATGGGGAGGCAGGGGGCTCCGGCACATCTCAGGCCTCAGTAGGGGTCCCAGTGGCCAGCACTGGTGGCCCACTCTGCTCTAACAAGGAGGCTGATACAACACTGAGCCCTCCCACCTGGGAGGAGGAGAGGTACCTCAGCAGATGCGCCTCAGTGGCGATGGGTGTGGGACAGGGACAAGAGACACTGTAGAGAGACATCACTGCATCCAGTCGGAAATCGACAAAGAGGAAAATAGCCCACCGTGTGGTCAGGGACTTCCTCAAGCATCAGGATTGTGAAGTTCTGAGAACAAAAGCACAGCAAAGGGCCCAAGCTCACAGTGAGTGTGGAATGCCACCTCCCGACTGCCTTGGGCCTGCTGTTCTCCGGGTAAAGACCCCCTCTGGTCCTTGACCGTCTTCTAATGTGTCGCCTTGACAGGTAGCATGCCCGAGAAGACCGACAGAGAAGGTGAGAAAGGAGAAAGTGCAGGGCGGGGCAGCTGGCTGGTCACTGCTCATCACATACACCTAAACTCAAGTTCTGTTCTCCTTGGAGCTTTTTTCTACCTGGATCTTATCCTTTCTGGAAACCTGCAATGGTTTCCAAACTTAAATGATGTCCAAAAACATGAGAGGGTAAATAGACTTCTTCATCCGCCCGGTGTTAAAGAGATCAATGAATCTGGACCTTGGAAGAGCCATGGCCTCGCGAAGCATCAATGTTCACCTTGGAAGAATGAGGGTAAATGAGGATTAAAACTAGCTCACAGAGGGCCCTGGCCAGCTTGGCTCAGCAGTTAAAGCCTCGGCCCGTGGACCAGACAGTCCCGGGTTCGGTTCCCGCCAAGGGCGCATACCTTGGTTGCAGTTTGTCCCCCGCCCGGTTGGGGTCGTGTGGGTGGCAACCACTCGGTGTGTCTCTCTCAGAGACATCGATGCTTCTCTCTCTCTCTTCCTCCTTCTCTCCGAAGATAAATGCAAAACGGGTGAGGATAAAAAAAAACTAGGCAGAGCTAGAGGGGCTGAAAGAATTTTACATGATTTGCACATGTGTGTCCATTACTGAACATTGTTATAGACAGGCTGATCCACAGGCAGAGACCTGGACACTCTCTCAGTCAGGCCTCCACCTCCCTCCCAGAGGCCTGAGTGTCCCCTGCAATAGGCCCATGAGGTTATCCCCCGAGTACCTGTCACCCTGGACAAGGAATCCAAGAAGAACAACAGTATCTGGTGTGTACTGAGCACACCCTCTGTACCCAGCACTGGGCTCAATGCTTGCCCTGCCTGGTCTCATTTTACCTTCAAATGCAGTCAGTGAGGTGAGGATGGTCGTAGAAGTCTGCGAAAACACTAAGAACCATGGATTGTGCAGTAATTGTGTAGTACGTGAATTACATCTCAATAAAGCTGTTATTTTTTAAAAAGCTGCTAGTTTCCCCATTTTACAGATGCAGTACTTAATGTGGGTATGATAACTTGCCAAAAGTCACACAGCAAGCAGGGGGCAGAGCCTAGGCGGCACCTCCCAGGCCAGAGTGTGCACCCCCGCTCCCTGCCTCTGGGGGGCTCCCTCTTCCTTTCCTAGGGCGTGCAGGTGGGAGCGCCAGGCCCCGCCTCCTTGCCCCTCCCCCTGTGCAGGTGGGAGCGCCAGGCCCAGCCTCCTTGCCCCTCCCCCTGTGCAGGTGGGAGCGCCAGGCCCAGCCTCCTTGCCCCTCCCCCCGTGCAGGTGGGAGCTCCAGGCCCAGCCTCCTTGCCCCTCCCCCTGTGCAGGTGGGAGCGCCAGGCCCCGCCTCCTTGCCCCTCTTCCCGGCCGCTCCCGTGTGGGACAATGCGGGTCTTTCGTGAGTTTCCACACTGCTGAGCCAAACCTCTGTGGGGTTTCCACCCCTTCGTGACGGTTCTCCCTCTGGAGCCTGAGCGCGCTTCACTCAGCACGGTCCCCACAAGCGGCCTGTGGTTTCCACCGCACCAGAGTCAGCAGACTTGGGAGCACCCCCATTCCACCGGAGACCCAGATCCACGCTGTAAGCCAGAGGGGCGTAACCGTCTCAAACCCTCATCGAACCCGGTCATTTCGCTGTAGGCATCTTTGCCACAAGCATTTTTGCCGCAAAAATAATTGCCTGTAAAGCCATTTTGCCGTGAAAATAGTAAAATCACAACAAATAAGAGGGACATTTAAAAGGACAGAATAACGCATGAAGAAAATGAATAACAAAATTAAAAAGACTTTTTAAAATGTGTAGATTTAACTGATTTGATTTTGTGGATTGTACCTAAGCACTTGTCTTTGTTCTCTGGGAAAGGTGGGTTCAACTCTGCACCCTCAAAGAGGGCTCTCGGCCCCTCTTTCTCCTCCCACAGTAGTGTGTTTCAAAATAAGAAAGCAAAGATGTCTATGGCAAAGATGCTCCGGCGAATGTACCTAGAACCAAACCGCGTAGCATAACCAAGCCATTGCTGCTTTCCACCAGCCCACTTCAGTGTTGATGACTCAAAGTCAAGAAGGTGACATGAGACCGTAGGTGCTAATGCAAAGGTAAAGGACAGGAGTATGGAATCCATGAAGAAGAGGTGCTCTCAATCAGCAATTTTAACCCTACTATCTATTTTTTAAAATCCAATCAAAACAATGTAGGGCATGTTATAGCCATCGATTTTAAGACTGACAACACCCACTTTTGGTAAGGTTACACTGAAACTGGTTCATTTGCACATAGATTGTAATAATTTGAATTGATAGAATACTTTGCAAACCAATGCAGCGTGATAAATCAAGAGCATCAGGCTGAGTCCTTTACTGAGGGCCTACTTTGTTCCAGGCACTATGTCAGGTGTGGGAGTTACAGGTATGAATAAGATTTGCTCACTGACTTCAAAACTATACACTGGACAAGACAGAGAAGTAAACACTTATTTCAATACTGAAGGTACATGGTAAGCACCAGGTGTCATGAGACCATCTAAGGAGGGCCTCTTGACTCTACCTGGAGGTTCAGAGAAAAGAATTTCTGAAAAGGTTGACACTTGAGCTGAATCTAGAAGGGTTAGCAAGAGTTAACCAGGTGCAGAAGGCTGTGAACAGCATTCCGGGCAGAGGGAACAGCCTGAGCAAATGCTTGGAAGCTTGAGGAAGCATGCAGTATGCAGAAGACCAGAGAGAAGCCAGCACTACGGCTGCTCAGAGGCAGGTGCGCCCACACCACAGAGCCTTCAGGGTTCTGCTAAGAGTCTAAGCTTTGACCTACCGGTTATAAGGAGGCACTGAAGGGCTTAGGCAAGGGAATGACATGAGCAGGTGTGGGCTTAGAATGGTCCCCTTGGGAAGCGGCCACAGTCCAAGCTGGGAACAGATGATGGAGGCCCCCACAGAGTAACGATAAGGGAAGAAAAGAAAGAGATGATGGGAAAGAGGGAAGGTCAGGAACACTTCAGCATGTTCTAATTGCCCAGGCATCAGAATTTAGTAATTCTTTGTGGAGGTTTAAAGGAAAAGAAAAGTTGAAAATAATCTCAGAAGAAGAGCTGGAAACTGACCTTGCTGAGTGTAGCCGAGGGCAGAATCATGGCCCAGGGGAGGGAAGGACATCCCACCTGCATCATCGTCCCAGATCACGGCCCAAAGGAGGGGAGGACATCCCACCTGCAGCAGCATCCCAGGCCATGGCCCAAAGGAGGGGAGGACATCCCACCTGCAGCAGCATCCCAGGCCATGGCTAGCTGCTGTTGGGAGAGTCCTAGGCAGTAGGGACTAGGAAAGTGACACAGTTTGGATTTCCCAGGAGGATGACTCTAAGATGAAGATTAGCATAAAGGAGGTTTATTATGTGTGTGGAAGGAAGGGGAGGGAGGCAAGTAGAATTGGGCAGGAGGAGAAACTGGGCTGTGACACAGCCTTCATGGAGGCTGGGTGACCCTTCATAGTTGTCCCAGGTTGCAGAGAGAGAGCCTGGCCTTTACATCCCTGCATTCATCATGGAGGTGGCCCAGGGACATGATCATGGCCTTGGCAAGGCAGCTGTCTTCAATGGAGGCAATCCCTGTAGGGCTGTCTGCGGGTAACGCTGCAGGCAGCTGGGAAGCATGTCCTGCATTTCTAAAGAGGGATCTGGGTGCCAACACAGCATCCACCCAGATAGTGAGGGTGTCAGAGTTAACCATGAGGGCAGGGGCCACCTCCCTGTGAGACAATTAGAAACCAGAACAAAAACTTTTTGTTGAGTGTTTTCTGAGCATGAAGGACCCGAGCCTTCCTCAAGCTCTGTGGGTACCAGTGTGAGGGTAGCAGGACTCTTCTCAGAACCACTGGTGTGTTCAAGCCATGCAGACTGTTGCCCTGAGACATGGCAGCCCCAGTCCAGGCCAGAGCCCCCGCAGCTGCTGCTGTCCACGTGGGCAATGGGAAGGGTTGGCATTCAGTTGTATTAAATCCACAATCATCAAAACTGGAAACAACCTACCTGTCCAACGTTTGGGAATACACAAGTCATCATGCTTCCATTCAGAGAACCATTAAAATAATTCAGGCAACTTTTTCTTAATTAATTAAATTTATTGGGGTGACATCGGTTCATAAGATCATATAGGTTTCAAGTATACATTTCCATCATACATGATCTCTACATTGCATTTGTGAAATCACCTTCTGTCACCATATAGCTGGCCCCCTTTACAACTTTTAAATGACATGAAAAATAGTTAGGCTTCATTCAGCAGAGAGAAGCACAGCATGAATATCCACCTTATCCGTGTAACTATAAAGAAGAGCTATGCATATGGACAGACGCTGGCAGCAGACATACAAAATAAAACCATTGATTTGTATGATTGAGGGAGCAGGGAAAGTTTTTAATTCCTGTTATCGTAGTTTGCAATAAATACTTTTCCCAGCCTTGACCAGCTCCCACCAGAGGAAGCCACGGATGCCTTCACAGTGGCATGCGGCTGGCAGACGTTATCTTCCGTGTTACACGCACAGTGACAGCTGTGTGCAGCCCACACTGCAGGCAGACCTCCAAGCTGCTGAGAGATTGCTCAGGGGAAGCCATTCGCTCTGTCTCAGAGCAAAAGGGGTTCAAACGTCGGCAATGAGGAAAATATTTTTAGGAGGGAAGAAAAGAGGGTTTGATGCCTCCCACGCCCAGCAACTAGTAAGTGAGATGTTAAAGGAAGCAGAGGGTAGGTCAGTATTTAAGGAAAGTGTTTGTTATAACAATGGATGGGCTGTTTCCAGGGCAGTGAGCCCACCAGATGCAAGCAGATGCTAAAAGATCGTTGGTCAAGAATGCTATGGAGGAGTTCAGGGGGTCAAAGACCCTGACTTGATTTGTATTATCAGAAGATTTTCTGCATGGTAGTTAAAATACTTCAAAACTTAACTCAAGGAAGGTTGGGTAGGGACCAGCTGGGCCAGATCTTCATGGGTTCCTGGAGGGACAAGGGAGAGGGGCCAGGTAGCCCAGAGAGAAGGGGATTGAGAGCCCTCTCCTCCAGCTCCCTCTTGTGGTGATCCCCTAAACTGCACTTGGGCTGCAAAACAACCCAGACAGTTCAAGGCTGAATTATTCAAGAAGCCATAAACTCCCACCACTTCCTCATGCTCAAAAGAGTTTCTAGAAGTAAGGTGAAAAAAATCCAAAGGTTAACCAAGTGGCCCTTATTCCAATCATTTTTCCCTAAAAGTACTTTTATTTTTACGTTGAATCAAACATCATAGCCAATAGCCCCTGAATGCAGGCTTGCAACAAATTTTCATCACAAATTGTCAAGTAGCCTGAAACACCATTTAGCATATTAAGTGGGCTATGATTCTGCCCACAAAGACAATCCTTTGTACCTTTCCTGAAGACATTCAGCAAACATTTAGTAAATTCACTGTGTGCCGGGAACTGTGCTAGGCCCTGGGGACGCAGAGATGAACGAAGCCAGGAGCATCCGTCAGGTGAGAGGAGCTGAGCTGGAAGCACAGAGCATCGCCGTGGGACTCCGCGATCCTTCAGGGAGAGGGGCTATCTCACCTGGAAAGGGAAAGTCAGTAGAATTTCTCCAGATGGAGAAGTTGGCACAGGATGTGACGGAGTTGATACTTGTAGGGAAAGATGAAAAAGGTGAATTTTCCAACGTGGCAGCAGCTGAGGGTGCAAAAACCGTAAACCTGGAGAGGTAAGAAGGGCTCAGAGGGTGGGAGAGTTTGCATGGCCAGCATGAGAGCTTGGATTTTATCCTGAGAGTCGTGAGGAGACATGGAGGTCCTCAAGCAAGGATTCAATAGTATTTGTGTTTTCTATTTTAATCTTTCTGGGGCAGTGAGAGGATTGGCCGGAGAAGAGCAGGACAGAAAATTATAACTGTCTGTTAAAATTTAATCTGTCTCATTTAATCCTGATATCACTACCATGATTGCCTGTCCCTCCCCTGATAGATAATCCACTCTGACATACCTTTGATTCTATACTGGGAAGATTCCAGGCTGTAGTTGAAAGAGCACAAGGACTGGAAATACAAGCCCAGGTTAGAATACGGCTCCTTTACTGACCAGCTGTGTAACCTTGAAAAAGCCACTTAACCTCCTGATTCCTAGCTCTCTGGACTACAGAGAAAGAACAGCTGCCTCCTCCCAGGGATGTTGAGGTGATCCTGAGACTTGGATGGGAAAGCTCTTGGGAAATCGCAGCGCTCTGTGAAAATGTTAATTCCATTGTCCTCTTGCTACACTGGGATAAACAGGGGTTATCATTTCCCCGGTATTAACTTTGCAATGAGGGGTCCACCCAGATTTGGATTCCATTTTTACATTGTATTATGAGAGTCTCAATAGTATATCTATAGACAAAATTGTACTACACGAAAGAAAGTGCCCGTCTTTCTGTATTTCCTTGTGTCCCCAAGCAATTGAGCTTGTGCCAAACCACACTCTGCCACTAGAGGGAGCTCATCCTTTAGCATCGAAAAAGTCATTTCAGCTCAAACTCTCCAAATAAATGTCATCCGTTAGGAGAGACAGAAAGCTGGGAGGGTTGATTGGTTTGATGGTCTTGGTGGTGATAGTGGTATGTGCAAAAGAGAGAAAGAGAGAATTCTGATTATTCCTCTTTAAAATCTCTACAGTTCGGCTAGAGCTCAGTTCCAGCGCCGCCACGCCCCAGTATTTGAACTTAGAAGTGACTTAACTCTCCTGCACCTACTTTCTTCACTGTGCCTGCAGGTGGTGATGATTATATGAGATATTAGACTCGGAGTATCCAGCGAATACTTAGCAGAGAATACGAACTCCATAAACCTTAGAATCCTTTCCTTTCCCCATTTTGTTGCAAACAACAAAAATAATTGAGAAAGATATTTAAGTGAAATTGAAAGGCAAACAGGAGAAGACAGAGTGGAATGAGGCACAAAGGGGTGGTGAATGGGTTGATAGTGGGCGAGGGCATTCCTCATCCTCGCATCTGTTGAGTGAAGGCATCCACACACTGTGTGGACACTGTTTTCTAAGCCCCGTGGCGGGGCTGGGCAGTTGCGAACAGACGGGCAGCTAGGAGTAACGGCACAATGAGGTGGGCATATGGACAGCAAACTATGGCTCCCTTTCCTTCTGCTGGAGCCATTCCCCTCAATTTTGGAGTCGTTACCCTGAGGTGGGAGGGGGAAGTGTTATTTAATCGATTTCATGTCACCCTATCTTATATTTCTAAAATCACCATATCAATCCTGCCTTGTATTTCCACAGAGCCTTCTCCAGTATTCTAGCAAGTGGCTCGGACACAGACTCTGCCGAAACCACGCCAACACAACCACTGGAAAAAGAAGATTCGAGTGGAACAACCAGGTTCCCTTGACCCCATTCCAAATATCAGATGGGGTGATTTTGCCTCTCTGAATTAACACCCCACCCTGTTTGTTTTTTTTGTTTTTTTTACTAAAGTGTCAGTTGGGTCTCCTGCTTTCTCTTAGACAAAGGGAAGCGGAAATTCACGTGTTAAGCACCCACTGTGTGCCAGACTCTGTGCTCAGCATTGTACTAACAACCGTATGAGGGAGAGATGCTTGTCCCAGCTTTACTGAGGTGCAGGGCCTGAGGCTCAGAGATGCTGAGTAACTTACCTGAGGCCAGACAGCTAAGTGTGGGAGTTCCTGTGTGCTAGACACCGAAGTCTGACTTTTTCCAACAAGTACATACTAAATACAATAAAAGTCTCTCGGAAGGCCCCCTCTTTAAAGTGTCCCTGTATGATGTGTCCCCTTCTTTTTTTTAGCTCTTAGCCATCTCGACTTCTAAATCTTTCTTGAGTTTTCCTTGTTCTAAACTGTTCCCATTTAATAAACACTCAAAGACTCTTACCCTGATTATGCAGTGGGACGATGTCCCACAAGATAAAAATAGCCTGTTCCACAAGCAAAGAAACTGAGGCTGGGAGTGACTTACCTGTCTAAGGACACTAGTTTGGCAAGTGAGGGTTCTGGACAGAGAAAACTTTCTCTCTTGCATAAGCTGCCTCTAGACTGAACTAGAAATGTCCCACAGTGCACTGGCCCTCTGAACACAGAACCGGGGTGTCCAGGTTGACATTGGAGAGTCTCCCTCAATGCTGTCCTTAACTCTCATCTCAGTACTGACTAAGCGTATCCTCAATTAGTCACTCACCTCTGTCTCCACTGCCAGTGCCCCAGGCCAGGGCTCAGTGGTTCTCAGCTCAATTCCAGCACAAGGCAGCCATCCGCTCACCCAAGCTCCACTCCTGCCTCGTCAGCCCAGCTTCTCACTGTCAACAAAGGGTTCTTTTCAAAAAATAGTTCCACCAAGTCACATACCCAATAGCATTAGGCTAGTTGTAGTCCATCCTTCCACTGTGTGGTCCACAGGGCTGTGGGCCATGTGGGTGGATGCAAGGGAGCAGAAGCGTGGGAGTCCTGCAGGCCAGGAGTCAAGCATGAGCAAGAGAGCAAACTCCTTGGATTAGGGGCTTCAGTACCTCAAATCTTCCAGCGCTTGCAGTGGCCGCACCCACTCTGGCCAATGACCTGTCCCAGGTGTGATTGACAGGCAAGTACCTTCCCTATTTCACCCAGACTCTACTGGGCATGTGTCTGTTCTCCCCTGTCCAGCCCCTTCCCCCAGCGGTCTGCAGAGAATGGACCTGGGGAGGGTTAAACTGCAGCTCCCTGGCAAGGCTGCACAGATGGCATGCCTGTACTATTTGGCCTTCCTGTGGCTCCTTTTCTTTGATTAATAACCAGGTTCATTACAAGGGTATCACAAGGACTCCCTTGCAGCTAGGTGTACCCATGTGACTAGGATGTGAGGGAAAGTGATGTGTGCTACTTCTGGGTAAGTCTCGTTCTCCAATTTCTAATCATTCTCAGGAATGAGAACATGCACATGTTGATAATAAGCCAGCTTTGACCATGCATGTGAGGACAACACCCCAGGGGATGATACAGCAACAAGGTAAAGGAACTCGGGTCCCTGAGGGTTTGCAGAGTACACCACTGTGGTGCTTGGTTTGGGTTTCCTTGGAGATAAGTATTTGAGTGCATTTATTTTACAGGCGATTCCAGGAAACACCGGTAGGGAGTGGGAAAGTGAAACTGAGCAGTGTGCATTACCAAGTCATTACCACCATGGGCAGCTGGAGTTCACTCACAGTGGGAATACTGGGAGAGCACAGAACATGATCCAGAGTTATCCTGCCCCAGGGGCAAGGGAGCTGGGGTATTAATACAACAACACCTGTAGAAATTGACAGGGCTGTTGGAGGGAGGGGCACTCATTCCCTGGCACTGTAAACCTACCTCACTCCGTGCAGAGAGTGTCCTGGGGGCAGAGAGCCCTCAGGAGGGCACAGGTACTAGCATTTGGATGGTCTGAGTGCATAGAAATGATGAATGTGGAGGGGATTTGGCCACCTTATGGTACAGGCGTGTCCGCTACACTCACCCACCTTTTCATTCGTTCGTTCTTTCATTCATTCTAGCTTGGACTTTTATGAAAGAGAAAAATAAACCTCTTATTTTCTTAAGTTACCATTATCTAGTCTCTGTTAATGCACAGATTGCTGCTAACCAACACCAGTGTCAGACTGCCTGCAGGCAAAGCCACCTCTGCCACTCACTAGATACCAGGCAGTGAACCTCTTTGACTCTCACTTTCTTCTTCTGGAAAATAGGTCTACTTATCACACTTCCTCCGAGGGCTCTTTCTAAAGGGTACCTGGGACGATACCTGCAAAGCACCCAGCACACTGCCAGCACAGAGCAAGCCATCTGCTACTGTTTCACTTTGGGGAGCCCTTTTGCAAAGCTGCTCTTGAAGTTGCCTTGACAGGCCATAAAATCTCCAGAACGGGTCCCTACAAAGGCAGAATGGGATGGGCAGTCCCAGAGCAGCGCCAAACAAAGAATGTTGTTAGCAAAGGCTCAGTCTGCTCAGACGCTGCTCCCCAGAGTAAGAAAGAAATTAGGACCTGAAGCCAGAGCCAAAGATCAAAGCCAACCCTAGGAAGAAAATGACCAGAAATGAGACAGAGCACAGGGAAGCCCGGAGAGGGGGAAGGACACACATCTAGATCTCTCAGCATAGATTCCCCAGGCCGCTGAATTTCTCTGGTTCAAGCGCCCAGCCCGGCAGCAAGGAGCCAGGGCCTCATTAAGTGTGAATGAGCAGGAAGGTTGCCCTGGCTGTGACCTGGCTCGGTTCCCAGCTCCCCTCTGTTAGCAACACGGAGGAAAGCACCATCCCCCAGTATGCACCCTGGATGTCTGCAGACTGCTCACCCTCATCCCCTTCACCACTCCCCCTCCCCATTCTCCCAGCCACCTTGTGAGTAGAGAACAAGCCCCCTGGGTCTGGAAGTAGCAACTCCTGCCTCTCAAAGACGGGTCAATGGGAAGCGGGAATCATTAACAATTGAAGGGTTGCCCAAGGTAAATACCTGTTGACTCTTGATGGAGTCAGGAGAGCAATGACTGAGAGCAAGCGCTCAGTCATTAAGATTAGTTGAAACTGAACCCAAGGGGTTATTATTTTAACTGGCGCTCTCCTCGCGGGCTCTATCACACATGCAGAACTGGCCGTTAATATTAATTATTCAGTCCAGCTGGCTTCGATGGAGCACTTTTCTGCGCCAGGCTCCGTAAGGGCCCAGGATCTGCGAGACTAGGAGACAAGCTCCATGACTGTGAATAAATCATGCCTAGCTCCGCGTGGTGGAGAAACCAAGTAACTTAAAGTGTGTGATCAGCCAGTGGTTTTTAAACATTGACTGATAGGAGTTCCCTGAATCTGTGAATTGTCAGCTTCCTGGGCCACATGCCCAGTCTCTTAACCCTGGAAGGACCTGCACTTTTTTTTATAGACTTTACTTTTTAGAACCGTTTTAAATTTATAGAAAAATTGAGAAGATAGTACAGAGAGCTCCCATACGCCTTCTCACCCAGTTTCCCCTGATATTAATATCTTACATTGGTACCATGCATTTATTAAACTTTATGATCCAATATTTTCCAGCTTTATGGAGGTATAATTGAAACCAGTATTCATGAACATTAATAATGGACTAATGTCTACCAAAGATTAATTTTTTTTTCCTTTATTGATTTTTAGAGAGGGAGGAAGGGAGAGGGAGAGAGAGATAGAAATATGGATGAGAGAGAACATCAACTGGCTGCCTCCTGCATGCCCCCCACTGGGGTTCGGGCCCACAACGTGGGCATGTGCCCTGACTGGGAATCAAACCGGCAACCTCTTGGTGCATGGGTCGACACTCAACCACTGAGCCACACAGGCCAGGTGCAAAGATTTATTTTTAAACACATGGTCATGAAGGCCTCTGGGAAGAGGTGATTCTTGAGCAAGGTTGGAAATGAAATGAGAAGTCATTCAGAAATCTTGGGAAAGACCATTCCAACCTAAGAGAACAGCCAGAGCAAAGGTCCTGAAGCTGGATATGCTTGGCATGCTCAAGAACAGCAAAACTGCCAGAGGGCAGAATGTTGGGAAGTTCGGAAGGCACAAACAGAGCATATTTAATCTAGGTCTTGGAGGATGAATAGGAGTTTGTCAGACCTAATATGGACAGACTTTTCCACACAGAAGATGCAGCAGGAGCAATGACGATATGGGAACACAATGAGATTACATAGTTGAAAGTGCTTTATAAAGTATAAAGAGTTCCATCCACACTAGTTGTTATTAGCCCCCAAGAATGCAGACAGAGAGGTAGTAGAGGTACGAGAACAAACGATGAAGAAAGTTGAAGAATCTGAGAGGTAGCTTTGTTCGGAAAAATAAATTCTATGAAAGATGAGAAGGAATCAGTGACAAAATATTGGTCTTAGTAACACACAGGCAGCCTTCATCTGATAAATCCTCTGGGTGTTCTAGAAGCACTGGGTAAAGTTGTAGAAACTGCAAGTACTTGATCAAAACCATTTTGTTTTCAGGTCTGCTGCCATTACTACTGCTGCCACTTAGGAAAGTCACAAGAAAACTCGAGGAAAATCATGAGAGGAGCTTAAGCATCATTCTAGAAATTAGCCTGATTAGATATGTATTACTCAGGGTTCTCTAGAGACACAGAACCAATAGGAGATTAGATAGATAGATAGATAGATAGATAGATAGATAGATAGATAGATAGATAGCTGGCTACATGGATAGATAACAAGGCATCAGTTCATGTGATTATGGAAGCTGAGAAGTCCCACAGTCTGTCATCTGCAAGCAAGAGAGCGACCAAGGAAAGCTGGTGGTGTAATTCCAGTCTGATATCAATGGTCTGAGAACCAGGAGCACCGATTGGTATAAGTCCCAGCCTGAGGGCAAAATACTGATGTCCCAGCTCAGTCAGGCAGAGAGAGAATTTCCCCTTTCTTTCACCTTTTCATTCTGTTTAGAATGGATTGGATGATGACCACCCAAACTGGGGAGGATGATCTGTTTTCCTGAGTCCATTGATTCTAATGCTAATAGCATCCAGAGACACTCTTAAGGAAATTAATGGTTAATCTGGGCACCCCATGGTCCAATCAAGTTGACACATAAAATTAACTATCACAAGATGCCAGTTCCCAAAGAAAGGCATATCCAATTGACCCATCCTTCAAAACCAAAGTTGACAATCCTGGGCTCAGGAAGACCAGAAAATCTATGTTACCCCTCCAGGGGACCCATCTCTTCAGACTTAGGAAAACTGGCAAGTGGTTATCTTTATGGAGGCAATAGAATATGGTGGGTAAGAACATAAGACAGGGACTTCCGGTCAAGATGGCGGCATAGGTAAACGCGGTATGGCGTCCTCCCACAACCACATCAAAGTTACAACTAAACTACAGAACAACCATCATTCAAAACCGCCTGAAATCAAGCTGAATGGAAGTCCTACAACTACGAAATTAAAGAAGCCGCATCGAGACTGGTAGGAGGGGCGGAGGCGGACGGGCTGGTCCCACACCCACGTGTGGCGGATAAAAATTAGGAGGATACCTCGGCTGGGAAGGTCCTCCCTGAGGACTGAGGGGTCCCCGTCCCACACCAGGCGCCCAGCTCAGGGTTCCAGTGCCAGGAAGAGAATCCCCATCACTTCTGGCTGGAAAACCAGCGGGAACTGAGGCTGAGGCGGCTGGAGCCCCGGCAGCTCCTCTTAAAGGGCCCGCGCACGGACTTACTCGGACTGGCACCCTCCAGGCTCCAGCGTGTGGGAAGGAGCTTGAAAGGCAACAGAGTCATATGGGGAAGAACTGAGCTGCTTGGCATTGGAGTGAGGGCTGGAGAGGCAGCTTTCTCCTGGACAGACGTGCTATCAGAGGCTTTTGTTCCTTTGGTGAGCCCTTCCCTGGGCCGACAGACGCCGCCATATCTGGGACTCCAGCAACCTGGCTCACACTGTTGGCCCCGCCCCGATGATTCCCTGAGGCCCCGCCCCACCCAGCTTTCAGGCCCACCCAAGCTGTTGCCAGTTGCTTTACCATAGGATTAGGCTGTCTTGGATCCTGCTTCAGCTTTTCCTAAATTCTTTCAAACAAGCAGCATCTGGTCTCAGCTAGCCCCATACCTCTCGCTAAGTAATACATAGAAACAAACACAGGGAGGCAGCCAAAATGAGGAGACAAAGAAACAGGTCCCAAATGAAAGAACAGAACAAAACTCCAGGAAAAGAACTAAGTGAAATGGAGTTAAGCAACCTAACAGATGCAGAGTTCAGAATACTGCTTATAAGGATGCTCAATGGACTTAGTGAGAACCTTAGTGAACTTAGTGAGGGCCTCAAGAGCATAAAAAAGGACCAGTCAGAAATGAAGGATGCACTAACTGAAATAAAGAATAGTTTACACAGATGCAATAGTAGAGTAGGTAAAGCCAAGAAGCAAACCATCGATTTGGAATATAAGGAAGCAAAAAACACCCAATCAGAACAGCAAAAAGAAAAAAGAATCCAAAGAAATGAGGATAGTGTAAGGAGCCTCTGGGACAACTTCAAGCGTGCCAACATTCGCATCTTGGGGGTGCCAGAAGGAGAAGAGAGAGAACAAGAAATTGAAAACCTATTTGAAACAATAATGGCAGAAAACTTCCCTAACTTGGTGAAGGAAACAGACATACAAGTCCAGGAAGCACAGAGAGTGCCAAACAAGATGAACCCCAAGAGGCCCACACCGAGACACATCATCATCAAAATGCAAAAGGTTCAAGACAAAGAGAGAATCTTAAAAGCAGCAAGAGAAAAGCAGTTAGTTACCTACAAGGGAGTTCCCATAAGACTGTCAACTGATTTCTCAAAAGAAACTTTGCAGGCCAGAAGGGAGTGGCAAGAAATATTCAGAGTGATGAAAAGCAAGAACCTACAACCAAGAGTACTCTATCCTGCAAAGCTGTCATTTAGAATCGATGGCCATATAAAGAGTTTCCCAGACAAAGAAAAGCTAAAGGAGTTTATCACCACCAAATCATTATTATATGAAATGTTGAAGGGTCTTCTTGAAGAAAAAGATTAAAAAATATGAACAAACAAAATGGCAATAAATACATATCTATCAACAATTGAATCTACAAACAAAATGAACAAGCAGAACAGAAACATTCTCATAGATATAGAGAAATTTGTTGGTTACCAGATGGGTGGGGGCTGGGGGCATGGGTGAAAAAGGTGAAGGGATTAAGAAGTACAAATTGGTTGTTAGACTGACAAACCTTAAAGGGAAGGGGGGTTGGAGGGTGGGAAGAAATAAACCAAAGAACTTATATGTATATCTGCATAGCCAATGGACACAGACAACAGTGTGGGGAAAGGCAGGAGCGGGGCAGGAATGGGGAGGAGGGGGGCAATGGGGGAAAAATGAGGAACATCTGTAATACATTCAACAATAAAGATAAGTTAAAAAAAAAAAAGCACATAAGACAGATCTGGTTCATGTCATCTCTAACACTTACTAGATATGTATCCTTAGACAATCACTTCCCTCTCTCAGCCTGCTTCCTCATCTATAAATTGAAAATGATAAGACGAATAATATCTTCCTCAAAAAGTTATGGTGAAAAGTCAAGGAGACAGTGCATGTAAAATATATAATAAATGTTAGTTATTATGTATACATTTAAATATTATTATTGAGAATCCTATTACAGTTAGGAAAAGGTTGGTGGACAGCTTGAGAAGAAAATTTATAATGACAGGGTTAAATTGTAGATATTCAAATTGTGACCAGAAGGAGAAAAGAAGAATTCAATTTTATTAAGCACTAACTGTGTGACAGACACCATTAGACCCTTTAAATCCTTTATCTCATTCACTTCTTACAACTCTCTCTGAAGAGTGGATTGGGCATTATTGTCTTCATTTTTCAGAGACTAAGTTTCAAAAAAGTTCAGTAATTTGCTCAAGGTCACATAACTCCTAAGTGGCATTTTTTTTTCTGACTGTAAAAATCTTTCTTCTTCCATCACAGCAAAAATGTTCCTGCATGTGACCAGTATTCTCACGGTTGTTCTCAATGCTAAAGTTAACCGTTAATCTCCCAGAAACGCACATCCAAAGTCAGGTCTAGACTCAACAGACATTCATTTCAGGGATAAGGGTGATTCTTGTTAATGGGGTTTTCAAGAAAGTCACGGCACTTACTAGCAATGTAATTTGGGGTGAATTCCCTAAATTCTGAGCTTGTTTTTTGCTCGCCTACATAATACCATGCAACAATGCTATGTATATTAAATGAGATTACTTGTGGGAAAGCACCTGGCATAGTGCCTGTTTTTTCATCTGAATCTTCAGATCAGCCCTGCTGAAATCATCTGGAAGCCCCTTTGTCAGAAGCCGTGAAAGTGGTCACCTAACTTCTAACCAGCATAGTAGATGTAAAGAAATTCTTCAGCCCTGGCCGGTTTGGCTCAGCGGTTAGAGCGTCGGCCTGTGGTCCAGAGAGGCCCGGGTTCGGTTCCCGCTAAGGGCATGTACCTCTGTTGCAGTTTGTCCCCGTCATGCAGGTGGCAGCCACTCGATGTGTCCCTTTCACATCGATGTTTCTCTCTCTCTCTCTTCCTCTCTCTACCTCCCACTCTATCTGAACAAAAAAATGGAAAAATGTCCTCGGGTGAGGATAAAAAAAAAAGAAAAGAAATTCTTCACAAATTCTTTTGGGATACTGAAAAAACAAGGGAGTTCATCTTTCTTTGTCTAGCTTAAGAATAAACAGGAAATTCAAGCCCTGGCCGGTTTGGCTCAGCGGTTAGAGTGTCGGCCCCGTGGACCAAACAGTCATGGGTTTGATTCCAGTCAAGGGCATGTACCTCGGTTGCGATTCGTCCCCGGCCCTGGTCAGGGTCATGCAGGAGGCAATCAGTTGATGTGTCTCTCTCACATCGATGTTTCTCTCTCTCTCCCTCCCTCCCACTCTATCTGAAGATAAATAGAAAAATGTCCTTGGGTGAGGATTAAAAAAAAAAACAAAAAACAGGAAATTCAATTTAAAAAAATAAGAATAAACAGGAAGACCGTAGAAACTGAATTAACTTCATAACCAAATATGATAATTTTCTTCTTTTTACCTACCAGAAAATATGCTTCTCTTTTACTGTGTGTGAGTATGTGAGGGGATATGCAAAAAAATCCACACACTGGATTTGTTGAATAGATTGTTATTTGTGATTAATCCTAGCATAGGTATCAAAAATATCTCCCAGATATATAAAAGCAGTGCTTTCCAAACTTTCCTGATGATAAGAATCACCTGGGGTGCTGGTTCGAGTGCTCCAGGTTATTCCTAAAACCAGGCAAATTAAGAAAATACTATTTGAACCCAACTTGCAAATTTCAAGACATTTCGCCTCCCTACGAGTCTACTAATTTTGCTCTGAAGTAGTTTTGGCCAATGCAACTACCCAATCATTAAACAGCTCCCTAATGTGACTAACAATTAGCTTTAATAAAGTACTGCTCTAATGAATCTCAGAAAAGACAGTACAAAATGAAACCTGTCTGTCTCTCTGAATGGTGAAGAAGGAATCCAACTGCGTGGGAAGGAAGAAGCCCACCTGAGTAGAGAAGAGAGGGTGATCCATTGAGTCTCTTTGACCAAGTGATTTAAGTCAGGTCCTACCTGTCCTCCAGGTAGGTAATTGGGGCATTAATAACTCCTGTCATCGAGCATTACCACAGAGCCAGAAAGAGGGTACCTCAAGAACAGGGCAGAAGGAGATTCATTGAAGGCAGTTTGTCCCTGGCCCCGGTTGGGGTCATGTGGGTGGCAACCACTAGATGTGTCTCTCTGGCATCGATGTTTCTCTCTCTCTCTCTTCCTCCTTCTCTCCCTCCTGCTCTACCTGAAGATAAATGCAAAAAAAAAAAAAAATCCTCGGGTGAGGATTAAAAAAATAGTAATAATAAATAAAAATAAATAAAAGAAATTATGAATTGAACTAAATGAAGTTAATTAATATAATGCCATCGGATTTACAGAGCCCTTTTACAAATATCTTGTCGTTTAACATTTAAAACAACTCTATGGCAGAGTGGCCATCTGAACTCATGTAAGTCTGGCTCCAAACCTGTGCTTTTAACATTATACCACTGTATCCAAAGAACAGTTTCATCAGCTCTGCCTCAGCGCCGAAGTGTGCAGGACTCCTCCCCTCCTCAACCTCCAGCGTGTTCGTTCACATCTGCTCGGTCCCAGGCACTCCTCTCTCTAGCTCAGTCATCACTGCAGAATTTCCAGGGATGTATTAACCGTGACAACCACCCTCAAATCTCAGTGGTGCATTTCTCACTGCGCAGGCCTGGATTCGCCAATGTTATTTCCAGCCCTCGAATTCCCGGGAAGAGCACGTGCGGTCATGACCATCCAGCCAGGCTCTGCTAGAGAAGTAACCGGAAAACCAAGGTGCCCTGTCCCCTAAGAGGTGAGTAGGCGGTGATACAAGATAAGAGGAGGGCCAGTTCCCTCCAGCCCAGCTGCCCGGGAGCAGAACGTGTCATTTCTGTCCTCGGAGGTCGGTCTCTGCACCCCAGAGCAGCCAAGTTAGTTCTCACCCACGGGGAGAGGGAAGGCGGACACCTCTCCTCGTGTAGAAGAAGCCGCCTTGCCCAAGGGACTCTGCCCGTCGTCAGACTCCTTCCCGCAGAGGCAGGAGCCCCAGCGCCTGCTCCGATCTGTGTCCTTCCTCCTCTTCACGCTCTCAGCGCCCTGGACTTCCTCCCACAGGTGCAGCTGCTGCAGACCCAGGTGTTCATCTTCAGGATGAGAGCGACAGGGAGAAGGGCAGCTTCGGTGCAAAGATTGCTGACTGGTTCACAGCCGGGACTAACAACGATAACTGCGGCGCCCAGTGCTTTAAAAATACGGCTGGGCACTCACCTCCACTAAATTATTGAATGCCTCTCTTTTCCACCCTTAACCTCCAGTTTCATTCTTTCTTTCTCCACTGGAGCCCCAGCACCTGTGAATTACAAAGCACCGTAGCTGTGTGATGCCCTTTTATTCCTCCTCCCCACGCATCGAGAAGCAGCAGGTGTCTGGAGGAGACAGCAAGAGCTGGGAGGAAGGGAAGGGACAGACCCAGGCTTCTCTCTCATCCCCAAGGCTTGAAGCTACGCCCAGTGCACCTGAGCTGGGAATTAGAGGACACACTTAGAACTGGGTAAAAGAGTGAAATTTTCATTTCAATCCAATTGAAGTGTTTAACACTCCAAAAATGAGTCTGTTTGATACCTGAAATTGCCAGAAAAGCTAATATTGCTATCAAATAGAGATATTAGCTGGGAATAGAAAAAGGGTTCCCAACAGAGCTGGTTTAAAGAATGGTGGTTGGGGGAAAAAAATAAAATTATTTTTGGGTTTCACTTGACCAAGTTCGGCCCACTTGATACAGTTATTCTAGAAGTCCGGGTGTGCTCAGGTGTGGGCATGCTGGAATCTTTGGGGAGATGGCTGTTAAATGTGGATCCTGAGTTGGATTCAAATGTTGGATTCTCAGTGGAGCCACGGAGAAGGGTTCTGGGGAAGCTAACCTGGCCCAGGACGAGGCTGGTGTGGACCAGTGTGGGGGCCCCAGCCCAGCTCCCAAAGTCTGGTTCTCCACATCCCTGGTTGGGCAGTCTGAGCACTCAGGAGAGGGATGCAGCAATGGGGTCTAAGGCTCAGAGGTCAAACACTCAGGAGCCAAGAGGTGGTGGACCTGGAACTGGAGGGCCTCAGACAGTGTCGGGAATCAGGCACACCCCATGGCCCAGAGACAGGGGCGTGCCCAGGGAAGCAGCAGGGCGCCCAGGTTCCACCCACATGCACTGAGGTTCAGAGACGGACTTCCAGCCAGACATGAGACCGAAGAATTAGAAAGTACAACTAGTAAAGTCTTTCATCAAAGCAGTCAGAAGGGCTCGCAGTGTGTAGAGACTTAGTTCCATGAGTGTGCTTCCCTTCAGCTACCCCTCCTCTCTGCTCAGCTCCGGAATGGGTTTAAATCTCCCCTTTGTTTTCATAGCATTCTGTGCTTCCATGTACTTTAGTCCTTATCGCACTGTAATGTAACTGGCCCTCACTTTTTCTCCTCCACAGGGCCTGTGAGAGTCTATCCGAGAGCAGGGGTTCAGTGAATGTTTCTGGAGTGAATGAGGGAAGGAAGGAAGGAAGGAAGGAAGGAAGGAAGGAAGGAAGGAAGGAAGGAAGGAAGGAAGGAGGGAGGGAGGGAGGGAGGGAGGGAGGGAGGGAGGGAGGGAGGGAGGGAGGGAGGGAGGGAGACTGGCTAGATAGATATCCCTGGATCTAGGATAGATATTGAATTCCTTTGTTAAAGGAACGGAGTACAGGAACTTTCTCAATCATACTGAGTCTGGACTTGAGGAAGGACAGATCCTGTAGGTAGAAGATGTCAAGGAGCCCAGTGGGAAGTTGCTGGGGAAAGCAGAGCTCAGGGAACCGAGATGGCAGCTGCCACCTGGTCTTTTTAAAGCAGTGGTTCTCAACCTTCCTAATGCCGTGACCCTTTAATACAGTTCCTCATGTTGTGGTGACCCCCAACCATAAAATTATTTTCATTGCTACTCCATAACTAATTTTGCTACTGTTATGTCTTAGGTGACCCCTGTGAAAGGGTCATTCGACCCCCAAAGGGGTCGCGACCCACAGGTTGAGAACCGCTCTAAAGTGTTCACACTTGACCTGGAGTGTTTGCAGCACAGGGCTGTCACAATGCATGGACAACTTCTGTGTTAAATAACTCAAGGACAGCCATCCATCAGTGGTGCCCGGCACTGTGGCACTACCACTGATAGGCAGAGAAATCACACCCAAGGGACAACGATCCAGTTCCTACTGAATCTAGTTCCCACTGCATTACAGCTACGAAAGAATGTCGTGTGGGACATACGCTAAGAACACCTTCCCAACAAGATTCTTTACATTAAAAGGCGGTGTTTAAATCAGAGCAGGCATATCAATATCAGTGAGATGCAATTAATTCCAGCTATCAGAGGAACACATCAAACTCGAATCACCGTGCACATCCATATTACCACAGAAAGTAAAGCTGGACAGACAAGGGGAGAATGGTCAGACATCACACCCAACATCGTTTCAGATCTCTGAGCCCCATGCCAAGATTCTGCCAAACCTTATGGCATCCAAGAGATGGGAGTTAGATAGAAAAAGCATATGGCTAGGGTGGGAGGGGGTGGGGAGGAACGGCACTAGGAACAGACTTGCTTTTCCAGAGGAGGTCTGCTTCAGCATCAGACTGTTGAGACAAAAATATGCTGCTTGAAACAACAACAAAAAAATGTCCTTAGTGTTGCCTTTTAACACCAGAAATTGTGTCCTGGAAGGCGGGCTGCGTCCAGCCGACAAGTTGCACACCAAGTGCAGACACATGGAGGGGTGCACACAGCGGACAGAATTCCCAGGAATCTAGACCTTCTTGGGTGCTGTCAGAAGTATCTGGCAGAAGTAACTTGATTACTTGATTCAAGACCCACACTACAAGTTTTGCAAGTATAATTTTTTTTATTATTTCTTAGAGAGTAAAAAAAAAAAAATACGCACATAAAATTAAGTTTTGGCATATTTTTAGTGTTTTTGCCAACTGTTACATGGGGGAGGGGTGTCGGCTTTGGTTCTTTAAATTATGTATAAAAAACACAAGTGGTCATAAGTAATTTGAAAAGAAAGAAGGAAAAGAAAACTATCACAGAAAGCCAAAAGGCTATTCCTACTGGGTGAGGAAAAGCCACTCTTGGAATTTCAGCAGTAGATACACATGGAGCTCAGAGAACTGGGTCAAGCATGCCATATCCAAGCAACAGCCTGTCCTTCTGCATTTAACATGAGACTAGGTCATAAATGTAGTAATAGTTAGACACTGTGCCCAAGGGCATTCCTTGGCTCAATAAGATATGTGACATTAAAATTAATTAAGAGTTTTGGAGGACCTACAATATGTCTGCTACTATGCTAAATTTCATAATCATGCACTTTTTAAAATCCTCATAACAACTGTGAGGACATAGGAATTATGATTCCCAACTTTCAAGTGAGGAAATTGGATGAAAGAAAAGTTATGTAACCTTCCCGATGTCATACAGTGTCCTGGCATGTCAGGATGGGCCAGGGGACGGAGTGTCTGAGTTCAGAGAGTGCAGAACTGTGAAAGCAACAGAGGGAAGAGAGGAACCGGTAGGGACCTGTGATGTTCTGCCCACGCTGGCCTCATTTTCACTTCATCTACCTGTTGGACTGACTTCCACTAAGGAAACTTGAATACTCCAAAAAGCGTCCAACTCTCGGGAAAGTTGATTCAGTATTCAAACAGAGGTAGTGATGATGATGATGATGATGATGATGATGATGATGATGATGATGGAGGAAAGAGGAGGAAGAAAAAGAAGATTGATGATGAATGATGTTGAAGATTAACGATGGGTATGATGAAGAGGAGGAGGACGGTGAGGATAAATCAGTATCATCTATTGAATTCTTTCTAGGTGTCAGGCATTTTTACGTACTTTAAATCCTTTATGTCATCATATTCTCACTATAACCTTATGAGGTAGAGATGATCATTATCTTCCATGTAACAGATGAGGAGACTGAGGCTCAGAGGGGAATGAGTTCCCCCAGATAACATGACTAGTAGGTGGTGAAGCTGAAATCCAAACTCAAGTCTAGAGCCTCCAAAGGCCATGGTCTTCACCATTATGCTTGATGGCCTTCTGATGGCAGTGTATCAGCGAGTCCAGTGTGGATCTAAAACCCCACACTGCCCCTCAGGAGGAGCTTGACCACAGTGATTCCTAAGGTTTCATGCAGATACAAAGTGCTATGACCATGGCTTTGTTGTTATCATTGCAAATGTATTCAAAATATGTTTGCCTTCTAAATTTTGATTATTTTTGTTGTTGGACAGAAGTTTTTCATTTTATGGGCCCGAACTTGGAACTCTGTCTCTTAAGATTATTTTTCTGTGACTTCAATGCTTGGTAAGGTATTCTGCTACTGGGGGGAGGGGGAAGGATGATAGCAACTCTCTTTTACTTTATTCTTTTTTCTAGAATAAAAAAAAAATAAAGTACATTCTTTTAACTCTTGAATCCATCTGGAATTCATTTTGATGTATGGTAGTAATCAAATTTCAGATCCACTGGTCTAGCTAACACTTTTCCTGACAAAAGCCTCCTTATTGCCTCTTCCTGCAATTACTATCACAAGGTAAGGCATTCTTCTCTCAAAACTGAAGTTTTCCCAATACCTTTCCAATAGTTTGAATTCCTGCCAATACATCTAAGAGTCTTAATCTTCCTAAACTATATATAAGTAATTCAATATTTAATGTTTTAGCTAATAAATTTGGCCAGAAAGGGAACTGGCTAAGAAGGTGACTGATAGCAAATATTTGATGTATCCACTCCCAAATTTCCATGGAATACAGGTCAGAGTAAGAAGAGGAAATCTTTGTAAAATATGCTTTCATGAAACAGATTTACTCCAAGAAGCAGGAGAAATTTTGAAGCATGTATGAGTCATTTTCTCAGCAAGATTCAAGAATATACTGCATCTATGAAATTAAAGCAAAGTGTCATAAAGAAATAATAATTTGAAATCAAGAAGGATTGGATAGAGAGGAAAACAAATTGTGGAATTAAAACTGTAACTAAAACAGATAGAAACTGCAAAAAAAAAAAATCAAATTACCAAGCAGAAGAGAAAGGAGAAATTTAAAGTTCTAAGTATAAAAATAAACATTTTTAATATAAGAAGACATGAAGGACATATTGAGGAGGTTCAGTCTATGTATGACCCCAATGTCCACAATATTCTCACCTTTGTAACAGTTTTATTGAGATATGATGCATATAGCATATTATTTACCCATTCAATTGTATAATTCATTGGTTTTTAGTCTATGTACAGAGATGTGCAACCATCAGCACAATCAATTTTAGAATATTTCATCGCCCCGAGGAGAAACTCCACACCCATCAGCCACTAAACTTCCTCATCCCACACCAGCCACTAGCAGAGGGTAACTACTATATTTTGTCCCTATTCATATGCCTAGCCTGGACATTTATATAAATGGAATCATACAATATGTGGTCTTCTGTGACTGACTTCTTTCACATAGCATAATATTTTTGAGATTTATTCATGTAGCATGTATCAATACATTATTTCTTTTATGACCAAATAATGGACATTTGGGTTGTTTGCACCTTTTGGCTATTATGAATAATGTTGCTATGAACATTTGTGTACACATTTGTTTCCTGGTTTGGGTTTTGTTTTTGTTTTCTAGCAGACCTATGATTTTATTTCTCTTGGGTACGTACCCAGGAGTGAAATGGCCGGGTCATATGGTAAACTTTAGAGGTTAAACTTTTGAGGAAGAGCTGCACCACTTCATATTCCCACCAGCAGAACACCGTCCTAATTTCTCCACATCCTCACCAACACTTGTTATTAGCTGCATTTTTAATTGCAGTCATCCTAGTGGTTTTGATTTCCATTTCTCTAATGGCTCATGATGTTGAGCATCTTTTCGTGTGCTCACTGACCATTTGTATATTTTCTTTGGAGAAATATCTACTCAGATCCTTGGCCCATTTTTAACTGTGTTGTCTTTTTATTATGGAATTGTAAGAATTCTTTAAATATTCTAGATATAAATCCTTTATCAGATATATAATTTGGAAATATTTTCTTCCATTCTGTGGATTATCTTTTCACTTTATTGATGGTGCCCTTTGAAAACTTTTGAAGCGCCAAATTTTTTGACTTTGATAAAATCCAACTTGTCTCTTTTTTCTTGTGATGCTTGTGCTTTTGATGCCATATCTGAGAAACCAATGCCAAATCTGAGATCATGAAGATTTATACCTATGTCTTCTTTAAAAATGCTATAGTAGTATCTCTTACATCTTGGTCATTAATCTGTTTTGAGTTCATTTTTCAATGTTGTGTGTCATAGGGACTCAACTTCATCTTTTTGCATTTGGATATCCAGTTGTCCCAGAACAACCTCTAGTATTTTGAGTCACTGTGTTCTTGAATAGCCAAGAGAAAGAACTCAAAACCTTAGCCCACATAGCTGCAAGAATTACCAGTATGTTTAAGGATTCCTGCATGGAAGAATGTGTCATGCTCCATCATTTTCCTTCTGAATTCTTGCTACCGGTTTTATTCTATCACAGATGCTGTATGGCTCAGAAAGCAGGTACCCATGAACTGTACACATTGCAAAAGAAGCCCAAAGAATGCCTTCCGGTTCCCTTTCCTCCTGAGAAAAGGGATCCCGAGCAGGTCTTTCCCAGAAGCATGCCCTGGCTGGAGCCCTGTGTGTCACAGGTACGACCTTGCTGCTCAGGCCATAGCTGATGGCAGCAGGTTGCACAGGTATGAAGAAGACCAGGAACTTTAAAGATAACTAGACATAGGCACTATTTAAGAGGCATATTCCATATAAGTGGGGCAAACTGACCCACTCAAATCCTCTGTTTTTGGAAAGTGTATGTTCTCCCACTTAAGAGATTAATGAGAACTCTGTATCACAATCACTTTTAGAATATTTCACTCTGTATCACCGGAGCTGAGGATGACCAAGAATGATTTAGGCTTAGACAGATACTCTTAATAATGCTAAATTTTCTAGTAAATAGGTGTAATAGTTTATCATGTTTAGGGATCTTACTGTGACTCTATGGATGTGATGTCTTATTGTAATAAATTCCTAAAAGTCATCCTTTCTTTAATGGGATAAACCCTATTTGGTTCTGATTTTGTTCTGTTGCATAATTTTCCCACTCATTTTGTTTTTCTAAGATGTAAGATTCTTAAGAATGGCCTATGGATTTTCTTTACATTCATCTCTATTTAGAATATTTAAATTATACTACTTTTGATTAGCTTTAAACTGATCAGGTTCCATATTTTAGAGCAATACAGATAACGTGGAAATTTTCTAATCCTTGTCAATTGGGGAATATTCATCTATTATTACCTGTAGCCTAGAGTGTTTTTTTTTTATTTTTGAGAGTTAATCATTTTATTTCTATTTGTGTCATGCCATTCAGGCTTCCTATTTCTTTTCTTTTTCTTTCTTTTTTTTTTTTTTTCCTTTATTGATTTTAGAGAGAGAGGAAGGGAAGAGAGAGAGATAGAAACATCAATGAAAGAGAACATTGATTGGCTGCCTCCTGCATGCCCCCCACTGGGGATTTGGCCCACAACCTGGGCATGTGCCCTGACCGGGAATCGAACTGGCGACCTCTTGGTGCATGGGTTGACATTCAACCACTGAGCCACACTAGCCGGGCCAGGCTTCCTATTTCCTAGAATCAATTTTGGACATTTTTTCCCAGGAAACCATCCATTTCTAGATTACTGTTACCATTGTCCATATTATTGACTTTTAATTTTTTTATATTCTGTATATCTATCATTATATTACTATTCTGAGTTATGCTTTCTAAAATTTTTAAATTACAGTTGACATACAATATTGAGTTATACTTTTATTTACATATATTCTCCACTTTAATCTTGATTAAAATTTCCAAAATTCTGTCCTTTTCTAAAGAACCAGTTCTGGTAATTATTTATAAATTCTACTGTTTTCTATTTTTAAGTGTATTTCTTTATAATTGTCCTATTTATACTTTTTAAAAATCAGTCTTTTATTCTTTTTCTAGTTCCTTGGTAGGAAAAGTTATATTTTTTTCCAAAAACTTTAATCATATATTTTTTCTACCTTGATCTTTACAATGGATATTCATAAAAGTCTATAAAGTTATACTAATTTATGATTAAATGTAAATATTCCATGGACACTTGAAAAGATATGTTTTATTTGTATAGTTTCAATATGATGATGTCAATGAAAATATTTAGATAATTTTATCCCTGTATGAATCATTTCCATTTAAGATTAATAATGTGTTGAAATTTGTTATTCTCTTATTTTCTTATATTTCCAATGACTTTTTTTGCTATGTATATTTTGATGCTATTCCTTAGCACGTAAATTTTCATTACTATTAAACCTTCACTCTCAATCAGTGTTTCTCAGTGACTGGCAGCATCAGCCTCACCTGGGAATTTGTCAGATATGCACATTATCCTGCCCCTCTCCAGACCTAATGAATCAGAGAGCCTGTGGGCGGGGCCCAGGCATCTGCTAACAGCCCCTCAGGTGATTCTGGTGCCCCTTGCAGTTAGAGAACAACTGATCTGTATCAGACCTTCTAGAAGTATAACGTGATTCTAAATGACTCTTTTAATGATTACTATAAACACTTTCCTTCTTTTAAATTTCTGTTTTCCTAACATTTTTGCCTTTTATTTTATTGTTGAACATAGCAAACCACTGAATTTTATAATTAGATTAGATTAAGTTTAATTTTTTCAGACAGAACTTTAAACTACAGTTATCCTCATCCCACATGCTTGTTGCTTGTTTTTTTTTACTTCCATCTTAGGCTTTCTGTGTTTTGTTTTTTTGAAATTCCCTTTCTGTTCTAGATTTCTTTATAGGTTACACTGCAATTTACTCTTCTAAAAATATTTGGAATTCTAGCAGAAATAACATGTAAAATTTTCAAAAGCACTCTCAAATCTATATTTACTTAATCAAACATGAAGACTGTAATTTTTACTGTAATCTATTGAAAAATATGAAAATTAGAACTTGCATTTTCTCTTGCCCTCTATTCTTTCCTTTATGCTTTTATTTTGAACTCAGATATTATTTTCTCTTTTAAATATATAATATGTATAATTGTCGGGGGGGGTGTTTGTTTTGTTTTTGTTAATCCTCACCTGAGGATATTTTTCCATTGTTTTTTGTTTTTTTGTTTTTTTTTAGATAGACTGGAAGGGAGGAAGAGAGGGGGAGAGAGAGAGACATCAATGTGAGAGAGCCACATCAATTTGTTGCCTCCACACGACCCCAACCTGCAACCCAGGTACGTGCCCTTGACCGGAAATCGAACCCACGACACTTTGATCCGCAGGCTGAAGCTCCAAACCGGCCAAGGCTATAATAGTCTTTATATATGGTCTTTTGCCTTCTGTGTAACTACGTACATTGATACCATTGTAATTAGCTAGTTGTTAATATAGAAAAGGGGCGAAGGGAAGGCCAGACATTATAGGCATGTCATTTGGGCAGCTTCACCAGGAAGCTGCAATTTCACACTCCCAGGAAACCAACAGCCCATTCCCTGCAGGTCACTGGGGGAAGGGGTCCAACAAAGGGGAGACAGATGCACACACAGTGAAGTTGGGTTGACCAGGGAAGATGCCTGTTAGTTACACCTGGGAACAAAGATCATTGGCCAGAATGGGTGTGGCCACTGCAAGACCAGGAAAATTTGGGAATACATAATCCCCTAAACAAAGGAGTTCTCTCTCGTGACTCTTGGCTTGTGGGCTCTCTCCTTCCTGCTTCCCTGCATTTGCCCATATGGCCCATGCCCTTCGGACCCCACACAATGGACTGATGGACTGCAATGGGAAACACACACTAAGCTAGCCCAACAATGTAATGTGCTGCTCCAACACGGAAAGGAAACTCTGGACGGTGGCTCTGATTCTAGCCCCATTGAAGCCACAGCCACAGTTCTTCCTCGGCAGGACAAGGGAAACTAGGACCTTGGAAACTCAGGGATGTGATTCCACAGAAATAAAAATCACTCGTTCTCCCATGTGAGTCTTAGAAAATTCTTTTTCTTGCCTGGCCAGTGGGGCTCAGTGGATTGAGTGTTGCCCCATGGACTGAGAGGTCCCTGTTCAATTCCTGGTCAGGGCACATGCCCAGGGGTCTTGATCTCCAGTAGGGGGCGTGCAGGAGGCAGCCGATCAATGTCGCTCTCATATCAATGCTTCTATCTCTCTCTCTTGCTCTCTTTCTAAAAAAATCAATAAAAACATATTTTAAAATAATAATAAAATTTAATTTAAATTAAAAATTTTTTTTCTTGGGATATTGCAAGAATTCCACTCCCACCAGCAACAGGTGGAGAGGAGGACTTCTCCCCATCAATAACAATATCACTATTACTTAAATTATGTCAATGTGTTTAATTTTTCAATGCTCACTGCAGTGTAACTCATGTCTCAGTGGTCTGGTACACCTTGTGACTAATTTGTGAAGCTATATATTATGTGGCTGGTACATTTCTCCAGATACCAACATATCTGACAGCGTCTTCCTATACCTTTCACAAGGAACCACAATCTTCTCCAGTAAGTTCTACACACATCACTACATTGTGTTCTGGCAATTATTGTTGCCATGAATTCTACCATCATCTGCTTTTTAGCTCATTTGTCAGAAACGTGTTTTTTTCCTTTCTTTTTGGGATGCTTGCATGGTTATTTCTTTTTGTTTGCAATCCTTTTTTTTTTTTAATCCAGATTTCATTTTTTCCTTTATTGCCTCTTCTCCATCTGTCCTGGATTCTTTCATCGTCTAGAAAGCCTATGAATCGTGAAGTGACTCTCTGCTCTCCAGGGCTGGCAGTGGCCATCTTCTTTGATGCCGCTGTAATGTCTCTGCCCGTTTCCTCTGCATTATGAGAACAACCCAACTTTTGTCTTCTACCTCAATTAATTGCTTTTTTAACAGTGTCCTGTCTCCATTTTCTTGATTCCAGTCTGGATTTTATTTTAGCTACTACTATATATATATTTTTTCATTTCTATACATCCTTTTATTTTCTTACTCCCTTTCCTCCCCATAACAGCCTGGTCAGTTTACTGGAAGTTAATATCCACGTGTAGCTTATTAGAAATTGGTATTTTATTTTTTATGCATTTTCAGTTTCTTGTAAGAGATAGTTCAGAGGAAAGTGGATTTGCATAGTCCCGGTACATTACCATGCTACAGAATTTCCCCTAAACCCTAGAGTGATTTCCTCTGTTCTTATCTTCATGAAGGAGATAGACACTCACCCAGGACTGAAGCATTGCCAAGAAAGAATTGCCTCAGGACCAGGCAGAGTTTGGGTAAGGGGAAGGGAAAGAGGGTCCCTCCCAATTGCCCATATTCCCAGGTTCAGATCCAAAGGAGAAAGTTCCTGCCCTAGTCGGGCAGGACCATTGTGGGAGTCTCCTAACATCTGTAGGAACCAAAGAAAGGAAAGGGCCTCCTGCTGTGCCTTCATTGAATACATTCCTGGTCCCGCAATATTTTAGGGCCAGAGGAAACCGAGGCCCAGACAGGTCAGACCAGCTCCCCAGCCGTGGCGGAGTCCGCCTGGAGTCCAGGTGCCTGACCAAACGCCAGCCATCCCCTGCGGTCCCACAGGCTGTTCTCCACCATCTAGAGGCTCTGTTCACATAGCTCCACGCCCAGAGTTGTGCACGTGGCACCCTTGAAGAATTACATCGTTAAATCTCCTTGGAATTCCTTGTATTCACTGATTGATGATGATTCTTTATCATCATATACTCTACTCATTTTATGAGAACAAAATCATCTTGACTAATTCACGTCTTCAATAATCCTTTTAAAGTTTTCTTTTCCCTGAAGTATCCGTTTCTCTGGGGTCAGTTCTCTTAGTTCATTCTCATTGTTTTGCTTCTCATTCTCTTCATGAATCTGGTGATCGCTGTTTATCTAGTCACACTTTCAAAGAAAGGTCTAGGCTGATTAATGGAGAGAGAAGGGTTTATGTTTGCTCAGCCATTACTGGCATCTCCACTGGGTAATAGGAGTGAGCGTCCCGACTAGAAAGCATCTCTTTAGGGTGTGAGAACAGGGAGCACCATCCCCAATGCCCACTGGCCCCCGTGCCTGTATCGGGGTTACAACGGTCCCTTTTATGGGGACTAGCCTCTTGCATACAGATTTCTTTAGAAAATATTTATCTTCAGGCGTAGATGGAAAGCACACCCATTGTTCAGAAGGATGTGAGGGGAAGAACAAGGAGGGAAGCTTGAAAAGCTAAACCAGGCAGCACCCTAGAGACATTTTGTTCATTGTTTCTAGATCACCCGCGGAGTTGGCCACTCCTCCTACTTCCGTCTGCGAGTCTCCGGACTGGTGGCTTTGGGGAGGTGGGGAGGCTCTCTCCCTCCCAGTGAAAACCTGCCTCCCCTCCAATCTGCTGCTTTCTGCCAGGCAAGACTGAGCCCTGGCCTTCTCCACTCGGGCTCGCCCACCAGCTTAAACTGAGTCTTACTCTACAAACTCTTAGAAACATTTGACCTTCTAATGTGCAACACCATAGTCTCACTTTTCGATGAATTGGTTTCTTTTAACACTTCTTTGTATTTAATTAACGTATTCATGGAGATACTTTTAAGGGTGAGAGAGGGTGAATGTGTCCTCAGTCTGCCACTTGAGCTGAACACTAGGTAGAAATTTTCCAATAGTTAAGAAACAGAGAGCAGCTGAGAATGTTAAAAATGTTCTTTTAAGGAACATTTCTTAAGTTAAGTAACTTAAAATGATATATTTTTATTCTAAAATTTTAAAATGTATACTTACAGAGCCTATAATATAGAGTCTATAAAATTATGCTTGTATGTTCTATAAATTTTGTCATTTACATTTTATAATTATATACATTTTATATATTTATATTAATATCTTTGTTTTTTTAATCCTCATCCATGCTTTCCCATTGATTTTAGAGAGAGAGGAAAGGAGAGGGAGAGAGAGAGAAACATTGACGTGAGAGAGAAGCATCAATTGGCTGCCTCCCACACAGACCCTGGCCGGGGGTCAAACCTGCAACCCTTGGGTGTACAGGACAATGCTCCAACTAACTGAGCCATACTGGCCAGGGCTTTATTCATATTTTACATAAACTTTAAAATCCAACACTTTAAAAAGTAATATCTACTTTTCCATAATGATAAAATAATGTTTTAAGAAGGTACTGGGGAAATACAGTTATCAGAATATGGTTTGAAACTGTCCCATGAAGACCTGGGGTTCAGCAGAGGTGACTCAAGGATAAAAGAGGAGGATGAGGGAAGGACTCCCAGTGTTCCTGCCCTGCTTCAGAAAAAGTACTGCCACTTTTGCCTAGTTTATATATTTGGGGTTTTGTGGGAGATTTCATCTGAAAAATGGTCACCCTACCCCAATAAAACTGAAACACAGTGTACTAGAGCCTTTATATTTGGTTTATTCAGGGCTGCTGTGATTTATAAATATGCTTTGTTGTTTATTTAATAATCACTAAAGAGTTGGCAGCTTTTAACAATCAGAATTTATTACTTCTGTCTCCTGAAACGTTTTTTTTTTCCCCTCTAGATAGCATCACAGGTTTCTCCTGCCACCTGGTGGCAACATATGTCTATTGCAGGGGCAATTGCTAAATTTAGTTGGTATCAGCTGCATTCTCAGGTACTACTCACCAATCAATGAAGATGGGTAGAGGACTTTCTTTTTTTTTTAACATCCATTACAAGTTCCAAGGCGTTTCTACAGTTATTAATTCATTTTATCCTTCCACCGTCTTTGGCAGGTGGTGGGTATTCACAGTTTCTCCCTTTTCAGCAGAGGAAAAAGCAGAAAAGTCTGGAACTGGGAGTCAACCCCAAATTTATAACAGATAGAAGAGACTGAGAGCTTTGTGACCATTTGAATGGTCTTAAATCTAGAGTGAGATTTGGGCTAGACGTACAAAGTTGATAGTCATCAGAACAGAGGTAGTATTTGAAGTTACAGGTTGATCAAAACTTGGAGCCGCGAGAAATGACACAGTGGGATTCCCATAAACACACCAGGAGTGCGTGGCTTGGTGGCGGCCGGTGACAGAAAGAGAAGGAAGCGCACACTGTTGGCAGTCTGAGGTTGCCACCTGAAGGATGGGAATCTTTGTTTACTGTGTGAAAATGCGTCACGGTAAGAAAGAGGAGGAGACGTCACAACTTCACTCTACACAGTCCAGATCAAACCTAAAATTCAGACCCCTGATTGTTATGAGAAACGCTGATGTGACAGAGAAAAAATATTAAAGCATGACTACCCACAGCCTCTCCCTCCTCACCTTCCACTCCCAAAAGGAGTCTTTCTTGCCCAATTAGCCAATCAGCCCCTAGCCATTTTTTGTGACTAGTGGGGTAATAGAAGAAGAGGGAGAAGATACCAGAATTTAAAACAGACAAGAGGAAAAGAATTTATGTAGAGACGAAGACAGACCTTCCAGGTTGGGTTTAGAAGAGCGCATTTGAGTTTGGAGTGGGAGAGAAATGAGACGTTGGTTTAGTTGCCTCCTCTGGAAAGTTGATGGAGAGAACAGAACCAGGCACAGCCTCAGACACGTCGTTGGGTAGAGATGAGAAGTCACAGGAGCAAGAGATGGGAGTATGGAGCAAGTCCCGACTCCAGTCGGGTGACAGGAAGTGCAGAAAGGGCCAGAGGTCAAAACTCCTGAGAAAGAGCCAAAGACCACAGGGATTCTGAGGCAAAATCGGTGCCATCCATGATTCGTCAGCCGAGACAGAAACCAGGTCCTCAGCGCGATGTGTCCTGGCCAACAGATGCCAAAGAAAAGGGCCACATTCTGGAGAGAGCTGAGGGCACCCTCCTGACAGACTCAGGTGCAATAGAGAGAATTTTGCCCAGGCGAACTGGGGACCTTGGATAATTCCCCGTGCCTGGGCTTCCAAGCATCCTCTGGACACGAGAGGACGTGGCTGAGGCACCTCTGAGGCCCCTTCCAGCTCCGGCCCTTGCCTCCGGGCCTCCGCATCCCACTTGCTGTCTCCTTGCCCAGGACAGGCAGGGCTGAGAGAGGCAGGTCCCCTTTTACTGCTGTGGCTGTTGCCAAGGGGAGTACTGCCCCTCACCCCCAGCCTAGCCTGAAGAATTCTCATCACCATCCCTGGTACTACTGCCCCCCATCTGCCTCTGGGGCATAACCTCCAGCCACACACTCTCACACCAAGTTCCAAAACTGTATGTTCCTCAGCATTCCCCGGCTCAGCTCTGGGCCTCTGCTCCTGCTCAGTCCTCTGTCACCTGCCAAACACTTCCTAATGCTTCTCAGTTGATTCTGTGACAGGAGGCAGCCGGCGCCCCCCTTCCCAGTGCTACAGTCACCGTTCCCTTAGCCTAGCATTCTGGAGCTGGATGAGCTGATGATACTTAATTATTTATCTTTCATTTCAGATCATAATCTCTGTGAGGACTCAATAAATATTTATTAAACTGTTTATTGACTGATTTAGTAAATAAATGGGTGTGTAATGCTAACAAACGCACACCCTCCTCCCTGTGTGCACTGCCACCGTCATTATTGAGCATCTGGAATTTTGCAATAGCTCCTCACTGTTCTCATATCTGCCCCACTTCCATGTTCAAACAAGGCACACTTACCCCTCCTCTGCTCAGAGCTCAAAGCCAAAGGCTGTACAACAGCGACAAACTCCTGTATGACCAGGGCCTCTGATCTCAACTCCACTGCCCATTGTGGCCATCACCCCTCTCCGACCACACTGGCACACACGTCCCAGGCACCTGCCCGGCTTACCCCTCACAGCCACCAAGTCTTTGCTCCCATGACCCTTTCTCTGGGAGGATGTCCCTGATGACCATATTAAAAAATTTCAACATGTTTCTCCTTTAGAACTCCCTACTTCCCTCTCTGGCTTTATGTTTCTACAGCACTCACCACTTCTCAATGAATGACGTGATGCACTTGTTTACGTTCTCTCTCTTCCAGTGAGCTCCACGAGCAAGGGTTTGGGGTCTGCTTGGATCACTGCTGTATCTCCAGCAGCGGGCACTCGATACCTGTTGAACGAAGTCCCTGGTTCTCAAGTCATTTGATTCTAGCACGGTGTCTCATTCAAGTAAACCCATCCAGCAGCCACAAGTCACTTGAAACTCCAATCACAACCCAAGCGAAACCTTGAAAACTTTTCTTTCCCACCCTTAAATTTTTAGATTCTAGAAAATGCATCCTGGAATTAAAAACTTTCCCTTCCACGTCTCTCCCTGAAACTTCCCCCGGTTCCCTGTCCCCGTGGGCTCTTCCGCTTCCTTCCTCGTGGCCCACTCCCCACATCCTCACCGGAAGTCGGGACCCTGGTTCCACCGCCACTGAGCCACACCAGGAGGCCGGGGACCCCACGTCTCTCCCCGTGGCAGGTGGGTCACGTCCTCCGAGGAGCAAGGTTCTCTCTCTCCGAGTGCTTTTCCCAAGGTAATTGTAATAGAGACATTTTTGGGTAATGATTTTGTCTGTTGTTACAGATGCAACCTCGGCCGGCCAACAGGCCTGGGGCCCCATACTTTCCCAAGGAGCCACCAGGTTGGTTAGCTGAGGCACTTGTGTGCTGCTCTTGCTAACTTACCTGTGACCAGGCAGGTGGAGGTTAAAGACTTCCCTTCCCTCTAAACTCTGGTTTGGGAACCCCGACCTTTCCGAGGGAATGGGGGATTGGGGGACTCGAGCATTACGGGTCACTCCAGAAGAGAAACTAAGTCACACCCTGACAGCCTCACCCCCATAGGCAGGTGCTCAGCTCCTGAGAGGCGGTCTGGCTAGCTGGAGAAGCGGATCCCAGGGAGCAGCCAGGCTACCAAGCTTTGGGTTCCAGAGAACTCGCCATCCCATCCAGTATCCCAGACTCTGGAGCTAGGAAAACAGGCATTTTATCTGGAGAAAAACCCAAGAGCGACAGGACCCAAAAGCGTCTGCCCTTGAATCAGGCGGACTAGCAAGCAGGGACCTGAGCCACCACCGGAGGGGAGAAGGAAGACATGGGATCAGAGTGAGCCAAGCCCCAGGAATTCCTCTGAGAGCAAGTCTTCGCTGCAAAGGAAACCTGGGAGGCAATGATGGTGTCAGCCAATGGACCGTGGGGTCACCTGGTCCCAGGCAGGCCTGAGGGTCCTGTTCGAATCATGTGAGGCACCTACAGCAAAGCTGATGATAAAATGTCTCCCCTGGTCAAGATGGACACAGATCTGGAGCAGAATGAAGCCTGTAAGTGAGACCATCAGAACACAGAGAGCAGCCAGAAACATTCATTCCTTCACTCAACAAATACTGACTGAGTGCCTTCTGTTGTCAGGCTCTCTTTCTCTAGGAGCTGACATCGCAGTCAAACGACAGATCTCTGTTTGGGACAGTCACCACCACAGAGCGTCCGAGCTCCTCCATACGCCCTCGATCCACACCTGTGGTTAACTCCTAAAACCAGCTTCAGGGAGTCCCGTCAGCTTGCGCTAGATACATATTTTAACCCGAAAAAAAGTTTAACAGCCAAACCAAAATAACAGTGCCTTGGAAAATAAAAGCATGTCCACGGCTGATTTTATTATTGTTATTTCCTAGAACTCTTGGCAGCCTACTCAGGATTCCAGGATTCCACAGAGCACAATTTAAAATCCTTTGTCCTCAGTCAGGCTGACCTTCCAGAAAAGAAGTGGGCACACTCGCTATCCCCCAAGCAGCAGTAGTGGTGAGATACATCAAGTCGAGCGAGCCAGGCTTCATTACCAGAGCTCCGAGGCCCGAGCGGGGCCTCCCAGAGGGCCCACATGGACTTGTAAACAGATGCAGTAAAAGAGTAAATAATGAATTTGTGCAATTGGAGGGGAAAGCTCCAAAGCAGTTCTGGTGATGCAGAGATAACCATTTAAAAAGAGTGCCTGCGTATGTATCCCACCCAGCAAATGTAATAGCTTCATATACATTCATGAGCTTTGGTCTCCCAACTCTTCCCCTTTCAATCACAGTCATAAAAGACAAAAGCAAAGGGAGAGGGGAGAGGAAGACAGATAAACTTCACGGGTTCGAATTGCAAACACAACCCACAGTTTGTAAATTGCTTGGAGACCTTTGGAGGGAGAATCAAGGAAATGAAAAGTAGAACATACAGGAATATTGCTGTTTAGGGGAAAGTCTCTGCTCTGGGCATAAAATCGTGTCTGGAGCCTGGTTGAGAGGCACAACACTGACTGAACGTGAGATTGCTTTGTATAAAGGACGTGCCTCGTTCTTGACTCTGCATTCTCCCGCCGGCCTCCGGTGGCCACCTCCAGGGTCGTTTACTTGTAAGCTCCAAGGCTCTATGGTTTTAGTTATATTAAAACCAGGGGCCCAGGAGTCCTGGCTACACTTGTTGGCCGCTGCTACCGCCCCCTCCCAGACAGACCTCTGTCACAAAGGCAGGACTCTCTGAGCTCAGACCTTGGCGTCAGGCCTCCTGAGTTTAAGTCCCAGCTCGGCCACTTTTTGTGTAACCAGCACCTTCTTCCAGAAGGATTTAAGATCGTCTGCAAAAAAAAGGCTTTTCAAAGGTGTGCATTTGCGCATATGTTGCCTGGCAATTAGGGTAAGGTGATTTATTGTTTTTAGAAATACACACACACACACACACACACACACACACACACACACACACACACTGACTGCCGGGAACTTGAGGTCTAGCTCTTGTTACATGCTGGGGTCTTGTGTCCTCAAAGGCAAGTGCATGCTGCTAACTTCAGCTGGAAGGAAGGCGGCAGAGCGGCCGAGAAGAAGGAGAGATCACAGGCCAGCTTCCGTTTCCACACCGGGCTGTGCGCTTAGACCAAAGGCGGCTGCGAGCCAAGCAGCCGGCTCAGCTGGGTCACCGGACTCTGCTGCCCCTTCCCTGTGAGTGAGACTGACCCCCGGCCCTCACAAGCTGTTAGGGGGCTCCGGGCCCCCGCAGAAGCAGCTCTGCAGAAGGGCTTTGAGATGAAGGTCGTACCCATTTGTGTTCAGCCCTGGCCCGGCTGCCGCGGGAGAATCCCTGGCCCAGGGCCAGCTCGGGTAATTGCATTTCACCTGCCCACACTCCCCCGTGGTTTCCCCTGAGAGACGCACTGCTCTTCCGCGGCTGCCGTGATCCAGGACACAAACACTCTCGTACAGGCTGCATTCTCTGCCTGGGCAGCTGAGGCTCTGTTCCTTTAAAGGAAATCTCCCTCCCCTTCCTTCATTCCTTCCGCGACATTTATTAAGCAACTACTTACTGAGCTCCATGCTCTGTGCCGAATGCTGGGCGAAGGCGGGACAGGAGTCAGGCGATACGGTTTGAGGCCCTGAAGAAGCTCCCAGTCTTGTAGGAGAACCATTGGTTTAAGTAGTAAATGCCATTAATGGAGCTTGGCTGGAGAACCAAAGAGAACGCTTCTAAATCTCCTCAGCAAAGTCAAGGAAGGTCCCCAGGGTGGGTGACGGTGGCACTGAGCTGCGGAAAGACCGCAATCGGCAGAGAACGGGGAAGCACACACGAGGCGGGGAGAAATACACGCGTGGTGCAAGGGGCATGAGAGGGCTTAGAGCGGACAGTCAGGGGCAGGCGGCAGGAGGACCTGGTGTGGAGAAGGGGCAGGAAGAAGGGCAGGCTGGACACGCAGTCTCTGGTCAGGTTGTGAGGAGCCTGGGATGTCACGGAGAGGAGCTTGTCCCCGCGTTTGAACATTCTGAAGCCATGGAACAACCGACCTGGCCATGTCCTCAAGAGCTAGACCTCAAGTTCCCGCCAAGCCACTCGGCGGCAGCGTGGGGAGAAGACGGGACACCAGAGACAGAAAGCTCAGAGAGGACAGCAGGGGGGCGTCCACTGTCATCCCAAACCCAGCGGGAGCCTGAAGAAGGTGGAGGAGCAGGAGAGAGGAGCAGAGAGATGAAAGCATTCAGGAAGGGAAATCAACAGCTTCTTAGTGCCTGGTTGGATGAAAAGTGAAAAAAATAGAAGAATCCAGAAGAATGGGCACCTGGATGGATGGTGAGGCTGTTCACCAAGATGCCCAGGAGGAGGCGGAGCAGGGGCGTGAGGGCTCGGGTGTCGATTGCAGGAGACAGCTGGACGGGTTGGCCTGGGCTCACTCGTCCACAGACTCCCTGCGTGACAGTGGGCTGCATTCTAGCAACACACTTCTCTCTGGACACTGTTCGTCAGTGGTCCTCAAATCTGCTGCGCCCCACCCCCAGAGTTTCAGTGAGTAGGTTTGGGGTACCCAGCCCAAGAATTTGTATTTCTAGTAAGTTCCCTGTGGTGCTGACGTGACTGACCTGGATGAGAACTTCAGCTCCAGACTTTTGTCTGGGCTATCTCCCCACCCCACCCCACCCCCTTCCTGCTTGACCTGAGATTTCCTCTGGGTGGGTAAGCAAAAGGGCTGACAGAGGTGGAGGGGATACAAAAAAATGTTCCTGTTTACTAGCAGAATGTCAAGGATCCATTTCTAACCGTTAAGAACAAGTGTTTGGATTTGGTGGCCAATTAATCTCCCATTTTTTTCTACTCAGATGAGAGGTTTTTTTCCAAAATCTTAGCCCCTAATAATAGGTGCCCTTTTCTGAGGACCCAATGTATGCCAGGCATCTTGCTAAGCATTTTCCATACATTGCTCATTTAGTTCTTTAATAACCCTATGGAAGAGAATATTGTTATAACCCCCATTTCTCAGATGAGGTACTGAAATGCTGAAAATTAGCCCAAGATCAAGCAGCCATTACACAGCCGATTTACCCCAGAGCCTATGTTCACGTAGTACAATATACTGCTTCCTTTATCATCCCATGTTTTGTTCTATGAAAGAGGCCAGCTTACTCCAAGACCAGACTCTTCCACATCCTATTATGTCATTAACCTACAGTGGTTTCCTGATTCTGCTTTCAAAAATCTGCCAGCACATAGCTGGCGACCACGACGCAGTGTAATAATCATCTTTCAGCTTCTTAATAACCCTTGTGCATTGAACAACCCAGCGAACAGAAGGGTCAAGTGGAAGGCAACGCCCTGTAGTGCTATGAATGTGTGCGAGGATTTTCCGTGATAACGCCTGGGGGATACACGGGCATTCTCGGCATATTAGAGCATAAGAGCCTCTCACGACATCTGTTCCAACAACATCTCCAGACAGTACATGCAGCATCATCCTTAGAAGACAATTTTCCGAAAGCCCTGAACAATTGTTAAGATTTTTTTTGGCCACCTCCGAAGAGGAAAGCAAACTAAACAAGCAGTTCACGCTCCAGCTCTCTATGTAGAATCTATTCGTTCTTTAGAACCCAGCAGTTACTTAGCCCCTAGGTTTCATGCCTAAACCGTAAGATCACGGGACATCAGAAATCTGGCACCTGTGTCCTAGAGTTATTTCACGGAGAGGCATTTGTCAATGCGTTTGAAGATGTTTAAGCAGTGGAATAACTGATCTAGCCGTGTTTTAGCAAAGTCACTCTGCGGCAGTGTGGGGAGATGAGTGGGGGAAATAAACAGAAAGGTCAGAAACAACCACCATGTGGCCCTCACGGTCATCCTAACCCACTGGGTGGCCGTGGGAGCCTGAATGAACGTAGCGTTATTGTAGTGGACATTCCTACAAGCTGGGGAGTATGCGCAGGGCTGCTTGAGAAAGCCACAGGTACCAGGACACCTCTCTCCAGGGGAGATTAAGCTCTTAGATGGGCACAGGTGAGTGCCCTTCTAGAAAAGGCAGTGCTAAAGAAAATTTCAGGAGGAGGACCATCCCAAAACTATCCCAGAGCCAAGTCTGGCCCAAAGACTCCCAGGCCCCCCAATGGAGGAATCTGGAGTTAAGTCTTGCCATCACAGGCAGAAAACCTCCAAGGCAAGCCCTCACATGTGAGCCTTCTCCCGAGTCTCTGTCCATTTTACTAGCCTTCAGTCTCACCACGAGAGCCTGGACCTGTGTCCCAGAGTCCTACCCTACTTGATTCTTGGAGCCCGGGCCCTGGGCACTAGCATTTAGAACACTCTCACCACCAAAACCATCTCCACACCTGCAGCTGGCTGACATCCTGCTCCATGTCAGGCAGGACAGTCCAAACCGAACGCTGCCTCCTGTCTGCATTCCAGCAAAGCTTGGCTTTACCTCCCGCCGCCCTGCTCCAGACACCCCATCACTGCCCCTTGGATATAGATGCTGTCCGGCACCGCCAGTCCTCAACTACATTCATTCCCTCTTCTTCCTGGGCTTATCGCCCAGTCTCTCCTGCAGTTCGATGTGGTCCTGTGATTCAGTTTTACCAAAAGCGAGACATGGTCTTCCAGGTCTAACCCATAAAAACTTGTATGTGCCTCTCTCCCCTTGCAGTGGCTAGGTGTTGGTTTCCGGGCAACGATGAAAGCCATGTATTAAAGGTGGCAGAGCCTACCTGCTGGGTCCCTGAATGCCTGTGCAGAGCACAGTGCCCATCAACTGGAAATGTCCTGGACTGTTCACGTAAGTGAAAATACAGTTGAATGTATTTGAGCCATTATATAAACTGGAGACTTTGGTTACTGCAGTTGGCCTGTCCTACTAATACAGATAACCAAGTCTAATGGCCTTCAGCAAATCCTCCACACAGACCCTCCTTTGGACGAGTTCACCTCCCTGTACTCAGGTCCAGCTTGCTGGTTTTTTCTACTATGCCCAGCTGAGATCCTAGCATCTTACCTGCCAATCCCATCTAAATGAGCACAGCACGCTACGGGCCCGGGGCTGGGAAAGCTGGATTTATGGCAAGGCGATGAGGAATGCACACCTCACTGCCCTGAGCCTGCTCCTCTCAGTCTGCCCATCCAGAGACGGCTCAGCTGGCATCCCTCAGTGAGGGCCATGCAAGTCTGTAACATCAGCGTCACTCTGTGCAGAGATGACAGGGTGCAGAACAAGAATGCCGATGCTTCCTTCCCTTACTTTTCTAGAGCAGATTTCTAAAAATTGGTTCTTGTGACAGGAGATATGAAAAGTGCCAGTGTAGAAACTAGTATGGCGAATCTTCAAAAAAATCAAAAATAGAATTACCATATGACCCAGCAATTCCACTTTAGGATGCATACCCCCCAAAACTGAAAGCAGGATTGCAAGGAGATACGTGTACACCCATGTTCATAGCAGCACTGTTCACAATAGCAAGATGTGTAAGTAACCCAAGAGTCCACTGGCAGATGAGTACATTCATAAGCAAAATGTGGTATACATACATGCGGTGGAATATTATGTAGCCTTGAAAAGGAAGGAAATTCTGACATATGCCTCAACATGGACGAACCTTGACGTTATGCTAAGTAAAATAAGCCAGGCACAAAAAGATAAATACTGTATGATTCCACTTACATAAGGTTCTTAGAGTGGTCAAAATCATAGAGACAGGATGTAGAAGAGTTGCTAGGGGCTGGGGAATGGGGGGAATAGGGAGTTATTGTTTAATGAATAGTATCAGTTTTATAAGAAGAAAACAATTATGAAAATGGATGGTGGTGATAGCTGCACAACATTATGAATGTACTTAATACCATGAATTGTAAAAATGGGTATATATATTGTTTTTAACAATTAGAAAAAAAAAAGAGGAAGCCCTGGCCGGTTTTGCTCAGTGGTTAGAGCATCAGCCCGCAGACCAATGAGTCGCGGGTTCGATTCCGGTCAAGGGCACGTACCTCGGTTGCAGTTCAGCCACAGCCCTGGTCGGGGTTGAGCGGCAGGCAACCAGACGATGTGTCCCTCTCATGGTGATGTTTCTCTCTCTCTCCCCCCTCCCACTCTTATCTAAAGAAAAATGTCCTTGGGTGAGGATTAAAAAAAAAAAAAAAAGAGGGAGTTCCATTTTCCAGTTCTACATGTGTAAGGAGCTTGTAAGTCACCACATGGTCCTAAGAGATTGAAAAATCAACAACTCCCCTTGGGTCCATAAAAAAGGGGAGGACAGGGCCAGCCACCCCAGGACTGCAGACAGGAAACAGAGGGCGTGGCAGTTCATGACGCAGACTCAGAGCAGATGCTGCCAGCAGAAGCAGGGCCACAAAGGGAGACCTGAACTGCAATGGACACCCAGCTGAAGGCTCCGTGTGGACAACTCTTGAGAGTTAAAAACTGCAGGGGGACCCGTCATCATCAGGCCTCACAATATTGTGAGATTTACTTGCAAGAGGTAGAGTCTCAAGGTAAATTTCAGAGAAAAATCTCTTCGGCCTCCAGGAAGAGGGCAGGGGAAGAACCATTTTGAAATAAGTCAGAGAGCACTGTTCTTTTTTCATTTTAAAAATTATTTCAACTACTGTTTTTAACAAGGCCGGCCCTAAGGGGAATCTAACTAACCATGGCTTGAACTGCTGGGGTTTTAGCAGAGCCTACCTGACCTGGGGAAGGGAAATGCCAGTTTCAGCCCACTCTCGCCATCCTGTCCCACCTGAGGGGTTAGAAACACTGAGAGCATGTGTGAAGTGCACAGTCCAGAGGCACTGAAAACTGAGACCTAGTCATTAGGCTAGAAAATTCTTCCCCTCTCCCCATGTTTTCCTGTACATGATGACTGGGTAGCAAGAAAAAATTAGAAGGCATACCAAAAGTCAAAAAACCCAGTTTGAAGGGACAGATCAAGCATCGGAACCAGATATGGCAGGGATGTTAAAATTATAAAATAAGAATTTAAATAACAATGATTAATGTGCTAAGGGCTATAACGGATCAGGTAGACAACATGCAAGAACATATGGGCAAGCAGTGTAAGCAGGAAAATGGAAATCCTAAAAAACAACCAAAAATAAATGCTAGAGATAAAAAAAAAAAAACACTGTACCAGAAATGAAGAATGCCTTTGATGAGCTTATTTAGTAGATGAGAATGGCTGGGGAAAGGAAATCTGAGCTAGAGAATATATAAATAGATCCTCGAAAAACAAAAATCAAAGAGAGTAAAGACTGAAAAAAGAGGAACAATATCCAAGGACTGTGGAAAAACTACAAAAAGTATAAAATACATGTAATGGAAATATCAGAAGAAGAAGAAAAAAGAGAGAAAGAAAACTAAAAAAATATTTGAGGTAATAATGACTGACAATCTTCCCAAATTAATGTCAGACACCAAACACAGATCCAAGAAACTCTGAACACCAAGCAGGATAAATGCCAACTATTTTGGAAAACTCTTTGAAACTATTTACAGAAGCTGAATATATTCATACTCCACAACCCAGCACTTTCACTGTCACTCCTAAGAATATAGAAAACAAGAATAAACAAAACAGCCTTGGCCAGTGTGGCTCAGTGGTTAGAGCGTCAGCCTGTGCACCGAAGGGTCTCAGGTTTGATTCCTGGTCAAGGGCATGTACCTGGGTTGCAGGTTTGATCCCAGGCCCCGGTCGGGGCGTGTGCGGAAGGCAACCAATCGATGTGTCTCTTACATCGATGTTTCTCTCTTCTCTCTCTCTCTCTCTCTCTCTCTCTCTATCTCTACATCAATGTTTCTCTCTTCTCTCTCTCTCTCTCTCTCTCTTCTCTCTCTCTCTCTATCTATCTCTCTCTCTATCTCTCTCTCTCTCTCTCTCTCTCTCTCTCTCTCTCTCTCTCTCTCTCGCACGCTCCCTCCCTTCCACTCTTTCTAAAATATCAATGGAAAAAATATCCTCAGGTGAGGATTAACAAAAAAATAAAAAAACATTTAAAAAAGAAGAAACAAAACAACACATGTGCACCAAAAGATATGCAAAAGAATACTTACAGCAGCAATATTTACAATAGCCCCAAATGAAAAACAATCTAAAATTTCCATCAGCACGATGGACCAGAGACACAATTTGAGGTGTAGTTGTACAATGCAATACTAGCAATGAAAATAAGTGAACTACACTTAGGAATCTCACAAACGTAATACACACAAAGTCAGACACACCAGGATTAACACATGGGTACGTTCTCTTTGTGATCAGTTAACAAGACAAACACAATCAGTGCACTTTTCGGAATGCTATATACATCAATCAAAAATGTAAATCTGATGAATGTTCTTTTGAGGAAGTGTTACTGTTTCTAACAGAGGTTCCTTGCCTTACCCGTTTCCTCACACCCTTGCCTGAACTGAACGTATCCGTTTCCTTTAGGGAGTGGGGTGCCTTCTGAGGGAAGTGCCTTGCCAGTTTAAATATGTATTTTCATTTCTCTTCTACAGTGAGTTGTCAGCTGCATTTTGAATAGTCAAGGACTAAAACTCACCTTGAAGCAGGTCTTTCTTTTTCTGCAAAGTATCTCTTGAGTTCCTGTCCTTGGATAGAGACTTATTAGCAAAACTAATAGTGCTCTGAATGACTTTAAGTAGGATTCCTTGTGGAAATAGTCACCAAGAGGAAGGAGGAATAAGGGCTCTAGGTTTGTGTGTTGGGAAGTAGTGTTAAGTGAAACAGAGTGGACTGTGAAGAGGCCTATTAGGACATTAAAGCATCTCAATGGCACATGACCCAGGATGCTGCCTTCTTCGAACGACAGCTGTGGAAGAATTTCCCCTTGGCAGCTGGAGGAGAATTAGCCTCGGTCACTTCATTTCAGACTTGGTATTTTGGGGTAACTGTGCCAGCACAGACAGCTCTTGTCCTCCCTGGAGCCTTTCTTAGGAGTCTCATCTCTTCCCAGAAAATTCTCAACCTTGTTCCTGCTGCCCACACCTTCTGCCTCAACATTTCTCAACGGCTTCACCCCACCACCTATTGGCTCAAAATTTTACCACCTCTGAGGAGTGACCATAAACTCTATTTGTGCCATTTCTACCACCCTAGGGTGGCCTAGCATTCCATGGACTTGGTTCAAAGAGGGAGTGGACATTACTTTAAAGATTCTGGACAGTTTGGCTGAAAAGCCTCCTTCACTAAGAGTTTATGACAGCATTGCCCAAGATAAGGAGGCAGGACCACGTCTGAACCCCCTCCAACACACCACATTGGAAGGAAAGAGAAGGGTCTTTTTTTTTTTTTTAATATCATGTTCACATGGATTTAATTACCCCAAAAGTTGTCATAATACATAGTCTGCCATCACAAGGAAGAGTAATAGGAGCTTCGAGGACTTGTAGCCAACTGAGAACATGAAAGACCAGACACACTGTGAATGATAACTGGCATCGCAGTGCAGTGGTAGAAATGAGAGAATTATTTAAATGCACGAGTCCGAAGGCCATACACAGTGATAGGCTCCTCCATAATACCACCATCACACCACCATAACGACAATAATAAAACACAGTAACAGCGTAAGGAGGAGAAGGGACTTCTGAACTTCCCGTCTTACTGGCTTGAGGGATTCAAGCACTACACATGGGAAATGACTGGCGCACAGGCTTTGTGCTCCAAACCGTGTAGAAGTCTGATTTTACCCATAAATTAACTAGACTCTTCTCTGTGAAATAAAGTTTTAAAAACACTTTAACATATATTATTTCCAAAACAGTCCTTTAAGATCAGCCATCATGGCGAAGACTGCTATTTGCCCTCTAACACGAATTACTCTCTCTTCCTGAGTGACATGACCCCCCCAAAATGTCAAACTGCTCAAAATAAAGACCATAACATGCTGATGTTTCACTGACTTTTGTTATTCAAAGTTCATTACAAAATGCATGCATATGTCCTTAGTCTTGAGCCCCATGTAATTCTTCCCAGGTGTATACTTACATTTTTAAAAGCTGAATCATTTTTTCAATCATATTATCAATCCTTTAAATTTTTCCTGTCATCACAAGCTTTCATGACACCTAACGTCCTTTGAAAATGTCATCAAGATGCTATGTAGTTCCTCTCACAGCTCGTTAAGGTGTCAACGTAACAGTGCTGCCTATCAGCCACCGTAGCAGCTTCCTTTTACTTCATCTGACTCTCAAGGAAGGCTTCGGTCTGCAGTCTATTTTTATGGAGAATGGGCTGAATTTTTAAGTCAAACGGCATGATTACACAAAATATTTATAAAAACACATATATCCATGGTCAGCTTTACTCTCTTTTAAAAATACGACAACTCTGTGGAGGTAATGATAAGCTTGTCTGGCAGTCTTTCCTCTCTCCTCCACTAAACCATTGTTTGCTGATAATAATCCCAACATATAAATTGCTTAATTTTTCTTGATCCCAGTTAAATCTTAATTCTCTTTAGTAAGTGTAGAAGAAAGTAATAATTCTCATCTTCAGTTACGTGTGCCACATAACTTAGTATTGTCATGAATTTTTGGACATGTAAATTAGTCTAAGGTCTACTGATTTTCTTAGCAGATCATTGGTCCACACTGTGTCACCACAAATATGCACTGATGGATTATATATTTCAATACGGACTGCCACCTTCCCAACCAGTCCCATAGCTACACTGAGCTTAGAGAATTTATTTCATTTTTAAAATATTTTCTATTACCACATTCTTATTCACCATCCCTTTAAATATCAGAGTTGTGACAAGCCATGGTCAAGCCTGCCTACAAAAAGTCCCTAAATAGACACATACAGAAAAGCCTTAAAATTCCTTTAGTGGATAATACGTAACACAAGCTCAGAAGGTTATCAATATATAAGGTGTACAATGATTTTCAAAAAGCAGGATCAAAAATTAGACCTAAGTGACTGGCTGAGCAGCAGATTAATTTACACATAACAGTATAGTATTTCTCTTTCAAGTGTTTCTCAGAAGAAAAGCTAAAAGCTAGGTGCTCCTTTATTTCAGATTCCCCCAATGGACAAACATCATCATGACTTGGAGGTAGGAAAAAGTTTCTTAAGACACAGAAAACAATAACTATAACAAAATACTGGGAAATTAGATTTCTTCAAAATTAAAAACCTGTGCTCATTAAAAGACATTATAAAAATGAATGAGTAAGCCACATACCTATTCCTGTTTGTGCAAAATATCTGTTTGACAAAGGATCAATATCCAAGATATATAAAGAACTTCACCCAGCCGGTGTGGCTCAGTGGTTGAGCATCAACCCATGCACCAAGAGGTCACCGGTTCGATTCCCCGTCAGGGCACATGCCCAGGCTGTGGGCCCGATCCCCAGTGGGGGGCATGCAGGAGGCTGCCAATCAATGTTCTCCCTCATGGATGTTTTTCTCTCTCCCTCTCAAATCAATAAAGAAAAAATAAAATAAAATATAAAAAAAGAACTTCTACAACTTAATAAAAAGACAAATCCAATACAATATGGGCAAAAGATCTAAAGGGACACGTCACAGAGGGAGAAAAACAAATGGCCCATAAGCACACACAGAAAAGTGCTCTACATCATTAATCATCAGGAAAACGCAAATTAAAGCCATTAAAATCACAACCACCCATTGAAAATGGACAAAGTTAAAATGTTCGACAACACTAATCCCTTGTAAGGATGTAGAGTAACTGGACCTCTCATACATTGTTGTGGAGTCGAAAATGGCACAACCATTTTGGAAAAAAAGGCCAAGTAGTTTTTTAATAAAACTAAATGTAATATCTAGGTATTTGCCTGAAAGAAATAAAAATGTATTTTCACCTAAAGGTTTGTACAGAAATGTTCACAGTAGCTTATTCAGAACATCCCAAACTAGAAAGAGCCCTGATATGCATCAATAGGATAAACAAACTGTGGCATATTCATAATAGTGGAATACTACCAAGCAATAAAAAAGGAATGAACTAGCCCTGGCAGTGTTGCTCAGTGGGTTGAGCATCCACCTGGGCAGAAAAAGGTTGCCAGTTCAATCCCCGGTCAGGGCACATACCTAGGTTGCAGGTTTGATACCCTGTCAGGGAGGCAATAGATCCATGTCTCTGTCTCTGTCTCTCTCTCTCTCAAATCAGTAATACATATCCTCAGGTGAAGATTAAAAAGTATTTTTTTTAAAAGTAATGTACTACTGATAAACGCAACAAAATGAGTGAATGAATTTCAAAAACGTTATGCTGAGTTTGAAAAGTCATGCAAAAGAGAATATATTGCATGATTCTATTTATATTTAGTTGGGGGGGTAACTGGAAGGGAGCTTCCTGGGGTGCTAGTAATACTCTAATATCTTGATAGGAGTTTAGAATATATAGTTATATACACATCAAAACAAAAATAAATTCTATTGAAGACATGTCTGTTAAAAACTGTAAGAGTGACCTAAAAAAAAAAAAATTTAAAAACTGTAAGAGTGAAACTATACTTAAGAAGAAAAATAAATTCAGTAATTTGGGGGAAAAATATATAAACTAACTCAAGTTTTGAAGAAACAGAATGACCCTTGCACTTACCCACGTCTCTGGCTTGCTCCTTTCACATCTCACAAAATGCACTTTTAACAGAAAGACCTTCTCCGGCAACCCTATTTTAACAAATGCCCCCAACTCCCTCACTTTCTATCCTTGTGTCCTGCTTAATATGTATGCATGACCTTTAGTATCGCCACAAGAATACATGTATTCACTATGTCTCTCCACCAATGTAATATAAACTCCAAGAGTAGTGGGGGAAGGAGGGCATTCTTGAACACATTATTTCATTTTCAATATATCACTCAATTGTAATCAATGTGTGATTTGAAACAGATTTTAACGAAATGGGGTTAGGCCTTAAAGGAGTAAAAAAAAATACACTAAAGAGGATATGTTTCCCTTCTTTTCATGCTCTACTTTTTGGTCCCTGCCTATAGGGAAGTTGGAATTTCCACTGAAATATACCCATTCCACAGATTTGGCCCCTCTCCAGCCTTCACCCTCAGCAAGGAAGAGTGACTCATCTATTAAGTCAGAATTTGATATTAATTTGGCCACATTTTATTAGAGCATGAGATCACTGAGTTAAGCCAGCCCATGTTCTTGTCAGCTTGTCTCCTTTTATGTAAGGAGACCTATCAGGTCTTGACTTTCTAATAATTGGCTACCAATAATTGGCTCGTCAACAGGCCTCATTTGTGCTACATGTTGGGTAAGGAGTCTAGCAATCTGCTTTGAAAATCTAGTGTAGTCTCTAGGTAGCACAGGCACACTCTGGGTGGTAGGTTTCAGCTGAGCCATGTTCTCCAGTACAGCTTTCTCCTAAGAATCTTGAATTTAAGGTTTTAGGAAGCTTGCATAGATTTTAAAAGCTTGTACCAATGTCCCATTTGGACAGTAATCATTCAGTATATACTCTATATCGATCAAAACGACACATGAATTCTGAATGCCTAACTCAAGAAAAAAAAATAGATAGATAAATATGTTTTTATTGATTTTTTTAGAGAAAGAGGAAAGGAGAAAGAGAGAGAAATATCGATGTAAGAGAGAAACATCCATCGGCTATCCCCCGCACGCCACCTACCAGGAATTGAGCCTGAAACCTGGGCATGTGCCCTGACTGGGAATCGAACTGGGACCTGTCTCAGTCCATGGGACAACGCTCAATCGACTGAGCCACACCGGCAGGGAAAGAAAAATATATTTTTTTAAATTATAAAAACAATGTAATACTCCATTGGTGTAAAATAACTTATTTTAATAAATTTGTCTTTAACACAAGTGTAAAACAATATTCCTGCCATTTCAACTACAGTCAAACCCAAACTTCAAAACTAAGTCAACAATTAGTAACATGTTAATTGTGAAAAGTTCTTAACTACAAGAGTATTAAATATAACAAAGAACTCTTTAATATTTAATGCCTTCTGTCACAATATTAAAAATAAACTTCTTAGTATCCAAAAGCTATCAAAGGTCCAAACCCACTCCCCCAAAATTTTTTTTAGCAAGTAAAAGTATAGTCCCTGCTGGTGTTTGTATTTGTTAAAAATGTTTAAAACAAAAAACTTTTTATTTGAATATGATCTGAGTACTTCTTAGCCATCCAAAAGTACTAGACACATACTAATTCTTTGCAGGTAGACAGGTTCATAGTCTGGATACAAGAAATGTCAGTCACAGAGTTTTAAAGTTATAACTGCACTTTTAAGCTATAAAATAAAGCAAGAAAATCTAAAAGAAATCAGATTTAATGTCGTCACTCTTCACTCAGATGGACTACCATATGAGATTTTAGTTTGTTTCTTCTTGGTTAGCTAGTTACTGACAAAGGCCCAAGGACAATTCTCATTAGAGTGGAGCATTTTCACATAAGGGTAATTATTTTTAATTTAAAGTAAAATTAATAATATATGTACATATAGATGAAATATAACTTAAATATATGCAAACTAGTCAGAGATATTTCATCCAGAAAACTGAAGTTTCCATTAAAAAAGAGACATAAAAGGACACTTTTTAAATTGAAATAATACTTTTTGTTGAATCATTAAGATGATATACTACCATCAATGTATTCAAACCAACTACGATCAAAAAGAAGAATATGTGAAATGCTGAGAAGAATAATTTCTCCTACAGTTAAAAACAAATGTGTTTTAAAGAGAGAGAAAAATATATAAGCTCCTCATATAAAACTTACAAAACAAAACATAGGATTAGTAATTTATTAAAAATGATACCCCTGATTTTCTTTTGAGAAGAAACAGCATAAACAAGGGCATGAAATAGACTTCGAGACTCATACTAATACTCTGTTCTCACTGAAAAAAACCTACTAGAAAAAAACTAATAAAATTTCAGATATTTCCATTTAATGTGGACAAAATATACAATGTTTATATCTGAAATATAAACTAGTAATTTATTTTCATTTGTAATATAAAGTGATTTAGGTAAAGTTTACTCTTCCGAGTGTTCAAAATTAAACAGGAATTGTTTTCTATATCTAGAAATTATAATGGTAATGTGAAATAAAAATTTAATTTTGCTGAAGTGAAGTTCAAATAGATTTTAAAATATATAAATAAAACAAAAAAGATATAATTTTTGTAATTTTACAATGATAATAGGTTTACTTTCTCTAACATTAAAAAATCTAGCCTGCTTTTATCAATAAAAAACTATAAAATCACAATAGAATATTTTTATATAACTTAGAAAAACAATTTCACATGATACACTCATAACACTCAAGAATTACAATCCAGAAAGGAATAGTATCTCTGAGATAGAAAGAAGCTCTTTCTTTTTGTCACCTCCATTCCTTATATATAATCTTTATTTCACATCATTTACAATAGAAATATTTATCACAATCTGACAGGTAGATAAGAAATTTTTTTGCCTTCTAAAACTCAAGTAAATTTACTCAGTCTTCTTAGTGTCTTTCTTTTTAACTTTATCTGAAGTACCAGCTACAGATTTTGAGGTCGATGAATCAGTACTTCTGAAAGGCGATTTTATTTCATTTTTCTTTTCACGTGGTGAGAACTGCTGTTGCCAGCCAAACAATATCCGACTCACTACATCCTCAAAAGGAGCAGAAGGCATGGTAGCAGTCTCTGTAATCATCATGACTATCTGGAAAAAAAAAGTTCAATTTTGAATTTAAATACAAATGTTTGCTTTCTGAAAAAGAGGGGAAAAGTAATAAATGGAGAAAAAAATTCAAAGTGTGTTCTTTTTTTTATTGAGGTATAATTGACATATAACATGATGTTAGTTTCAGGTGTACAACATGATTCCATATATGTATATACTGCAAAATGATCGCAATTAGTCTAGTTAACATCCATCATCATGATTACAAAACAATTTTTTTTCTTGTGATGAGAATTTTTAAGATCTACTCTCTTAGCAACTTGCAAATATGCAATACAGTATTATTAACTACAGTCACCATGCCCAATGAGTTAATTAATTTATAACTGGAAGTTTGTACCTTTTGACCCCCTTCACCTATTTGGCCCACCACTACATCCTGCCTCTGGCAACCACCAATCTCTCTTCTCCGTATCTATGAATTTGGGTGTGTGGGGTTTGTTTGTTGTTGTTTTTTTTTAATTTTTAGATTCTATATATAAGTGAGATCATACTATATTTGTCTTTCTCTGTCTGACTTATTTCACTTAGCATAATGTCCTCAAGGTCCATGCATGTTGTCACAAATGGCAAGATTTCATTACTTTTTATGGCTGAATAATATTTCATTTATACATATACACCACATAGTCTTTATTCATTCATCCATTGATGGACACTTAGATTGTTTCTGGCTATTGTGAATAATGCTGCAATGAACATGGGGTTGGTATGTGTCTTTTTGACTTTAGCACTTTTGTTTTCTTCAGATAAATACCCAGAAGTAGAATGTTACGTCATATGGTAGGTCTATATGGTAGTTTTAATTTTCTGAGGAACTCCCACACTGTTTTCCATAGTAGCTATACCAATTTACATTCTCACCAACAGTGAACAGGGTTCCCTTTTCTCCATATCCTCACCAAAACTAATTCTTTCTTGTCTTTTTTATAATAGACATTCTAACAGATGTGAGATGATACCTCATTGTGGTTTTGATTTGCATTTCCCTGATAATTAGTGATGTTGAGCATCTTTTCATGTACCTGTTGGCCATTTGTATGTCTTCTTTATAAAGAAAATATCTATCCAGGTCCTTTGCCCATTTTTTAATTGGGCTATTTGGTTTTTTTGCTGAGTTGCATAAATTATTATTTTTTTTGGATTCTAAGCCCTTATCAAATATATGATATCCAAATATTTTCTCCCATTCAGTAGGTTGTCTTTTCATTTTGTTGATGGCTTCCTTTGCTGTGCAGAGACTTTTCAGCTTTATATAGTCCCACTTGTTTATTTTTGCTTTTGCTGCCTTTGTTGTTGGTGTCAGATTTTTAAAAATCATAACCAAGACCAATGTCAAGAAGCTTACTGCCTATGTTTTCTTCTAAAAGCTGTATGGTTTCTGGTCTTCCACTCAAGTTTTTAATCAATTTTGAGCTGATTTTTGTGTATAGTGTGATATAGGGATCCAGTTTCACTTTTTTATATGTGGCTGTCCAGTTTTCCCAATACCATTTATTAGAGACTATCCTTTTTCCATTGTATATTCTAGGCTCTTTTGGTATAAATTAGTTGACCATGTGTGTGTGGGTTTGTTTCTGGGCTCTCAATCTGTTCCATTGTTCTGTGTGCCTATTTTTATGCCAATACCAAACTGTTTTGATTACTATTGCTTTGTAATATAGTTTGACATCAGGGAGTGTCATGCCTCCAGTTATGTTTTTCTTTCTCAAGATTGCTTGGCCATTTGGGGTCTTTTGTGGTCCCACACAAATATTATGGTTGTTTATTCTATTTCTGTGAAAATGCCATTGGAATTTTGTTAGGGATTGCATCAAATCTGTAGATTGTTTTCAGTAGTATGAACAATATACCAATATTAATTCTTCTAATCCATGAACATGGAATATCTTTCCATTTATTTGTGTCTTCTTCAATACTTTTTATTAATGTTTTCAGTATACAGGTCTTTCACCTTCTTGGTTAAATTTATTCCTAGGCATTTTATTCTTTTTTATATAAATGGCATTATTTTCTTAACTTCTCTTTCTGATAGTTATCCATGTGTAGAAATGTATCAAATTTTTGTATATTGATTTTGTATCCTGCAACTTTACTGAATGCACTTATTAGTTTTAACAGGTTTTTTTGGTGTGAAATCTTTAGGGTTTTCTGTATATAATATCATGTCATCTGCAAATAGAGCCAGTTTTACTTCTTCCTTTCCAATATGGGCACCTTTTATTTCTTTTTCTTGCCTAATTGTTCTTTCCAGGATTTCCAATACTATGTTGAATAAAAGTGGGCTTTCAGCTTTTCAACTCTGATTATGATGTTAGCTGCGGGCTTGTCATATATAGCCTTTATTATGTTGAGGTACATTTCCCTACACTAACTTTGTTGAGAGTTTTTATCATAAATGGATGTTGAATTTTGTCAAATGTTTTTTCTCTATCTATTGAGACAATCATATAATCTTTTTCTTTTTCACTTTGTTAACGTGGTACATCACAGTGATTTGCTGATCTTGAACCATCCTTACAACCCTTGCCATAAATCCCACTTTATCATGTTCTATAATCCTTTTTTTTTAATCCTCACCCAAGGACATTTTTGCATTTATCTTCAGATAGAGCAGGAGGGAGAGAAGGAGGAAGACAGAGAGAGAAACATCGATATGAGAGAGACACATCGAGTGGTTGCCACCTGCACGACCCCAACCTGGCCGGGAACAAACTGCAACTGAGGTACATGCCCTTACCCGGAACCGAACCTGGGACTCTCTGGTCCACGGGCTAATGCTCTAACCACTGAGCCAAACCAGCCAAGGTCTATAATCCTTTTAAGTATTACTGAATTCAGTTTGCTAATATTTTGTTGAGGTTTTCTGCATTTATGTTCATCAGGGATATTGGCCTGTAATTATTTTCTTGAGGCAACCTTGTCTGGTTTGGTATCAGGGTAACAATGGCCTCATAAAATAAGTTTGGAAGTATTCCCTTCTCATATTTTTTGGAAGATCTTCAAAAGAATTGGCATTAATTCTCCTTTGAATATTTGGTAGAATTCACCAGTAAAGCCACCTGTTCACGGACTTTTGTTTGTTGGGAGGTTTTTGATTACTGATTTTAAAATCTCCTTACTAGTAATTGGTCTGTTCAGCCTTTGTATTTCTTCATGATTCAGTCTTGGTAGGTTGTATGTTTCTAGAAATTTACCCATTTCTTCTAGGTTGTCAAATTTGTTGGTGTATAAGCATTCATAGTAGTCTCTTATAATCCTTTGTATTTCTGTAGTATCAACTGTAATGTCTCTCCTCTTTCATTTCTGATATTATTTATTTGAGTCCTCTCTCTTTTTTTCTTGGTGAGTTTACTACAGGTTTATTAATTTTGTTTATCTTTTCAAAGAGTCAGATCTTAGTTTCACTTATCCTTTCTACTGTCTTTTAGTCTATTTTAATAGTTTTCAACCACTGTGCCACAAGAATTTTTAAAACATGCAATACCTGACTATTTAGTCAGGGGCACTGACCTCTTTTCCCTTAGATTGTCAAATAAAAAAATGACAACAGCCAACACAACAATAGCCATGTAGTATGAATGAGTCAAAATTATACCTATTTTTTTTTTGTCAGATCAACAAAAAATATATTTCTTGGCATGCCGCAAAATTTTATAAATTAGTTTGTGTGTGCCATGAGATGAAAATGGTTGAAAATTGCTGGCCTATTTCATCTGTTTCTGCTCTGATCTTTGTTGTTTCCTTCCTTCTACTAACTGAGCTTTATTTGTTCTTTTTCTAGCTTCTTGAGTGGTGAAGTTGTTTGAAATTTTTTGCTTCGTGAAGTATGCATTTATCACTATGAACTTTCCTCTTAAAATTGGCTTTGCTGCACCTCATAAAGTTTGTTATGTTGTATTTCCGTGTTCAATTGTCTCAAAATATTTTTTTTATTTCCATTTATAGTCATTCTTTGACCCACTGCTTATTTGGTAACATGTTGTTTAATCTCCATATATTTTTTAATTTTCCAGCTTTCTTTTTGTAATTGATTTCTAGTTTCATACCAGTGTGGTTGGAAAAGACACTTGATATTATTTCAGTCTTCTTAAGTTTATTAAGAGTTGTTTTGTGACCTAACATATCATCTATTCTGGAGAATGTCATATGTATTCTTGAGAAGAATGTGTATGCTATTGCTTTTAAACGAAATGCTCTGTATATCTCTGTTAAGATCATATAGACTAATGTGTCATTTGAAGGCAATGTTTCCTTTTGATTTTCTGTCTGGATGATCAATCCATTGATGTAAGAGAGGCATTAAAATTCCCTACTATTACTGTATTGCTATACATTTCTCCCTTAGGTCTGTTAATATTTGCTTTATATATTTAAGTGCTCCTATGTTGGGTGCATAAATATTTGCAAATGTCATATCCTCTTTGATTGACCCCTTTATCATTATGTAATGCCTTTCTTTGTCTCTTATTACAGTCTTTGTTTTAAAGTCTATTTTTTCTACCCCAGCACTTTCTTTTGGTTTCCATTTCCATGGAATATCTTTTCCCATCCCTTAACTTTCATCTAAAAGTAACTTTCATCTGAAGTAAGCCTCTTGTAGGTAATATATGAGTAGATCTTTTTTTTTAATCCATTCAGCCACTCTATGTCTTTTGATTGGAGAATTTATTCCATTTACATTTCAAGTAATTAATGATAGGCATGTACTTACTGTCATTTTGTTAACTGTTTTCTGGCTATTTCGTAGTTCCTTTCTATTCCCTTCTTCTTCTCTTGCTCTCTTCCTTTCTGGTTTGGTGACTTTCTTTAGTGGTATGCTAATATTCCTTTCACATTATCTTTTGTATATCTATTATTAGTTTTTGCTTTGTGGTTACCATGATACTTACATCTAACAGCTTACATTTATACCAGTTTATTTTAAATTGAAAAAAAAAAACTTGTTTGAACACATTCTAAAGCTCTACATTTTTACTCTGCCCTCCCCATGTTTTTTAAGTCCCATTTTACATCTTTTTATCTTATGTATCCCTTTACCATTGTAGTTATAGTTATTTTTCCTGCTTTTGTCTTTTAGCCTTTATACTAGCTTCAGACATAATTAATCCACTACCTTTACCATATATTCACCTTTATCAGTGAGATATAATCTCTCATGTTTTCTTGTTACTAATTAGCACCCTTGCTTTTCTGCTTAAAGAAGCCCTTTTAACATTTATTATAAGGTTGATCTAGTAATGATATAAGCACCCAAGATATTGAAAGGTAGAATGCTACCAATCTTTTATCTGGCAGAGAATACACAGTGTTCAGAGATGTTTAGATTTGCCACAGAAATTAGATTGGTGTCAAAGGGGATCTGAGGGGAGAAGTTTAAGAACTAGAATGGTTCTAAAAAGCCCATGAATTTCCAAGGGTCAATTCCTCCAGCAGATCTCAGATAATGAATCAAACTACAAATTTTTAAATCAAATTTCAACAAGAGGATCCACATAATCTACTTGCTTGAGGACAATGGAATCAAGAACAAATTATTAACTGCGATATAGTATTGGTCATGGAGAGTTGGAGAAAAATTAGATGTTCATCATAAGAGGAAATGGATAAGTTAAATGAGTACTATGCAATTATTAAAAGTAATAAAAAATATGGAAAAAATCTTAAAACATATTGTTAAGTGAAAATGAGACAAAGAACAACAGCTATAATGTACTACTATCATTATATAAATTAAAAATGTATCACTCACAACACTGTGAATGTACTAAATGCCACTGAATTTTATGCTTTGAAATAATTTATTTCGTTATGTGAATTTGACCTCAATAAAAATAAACAAACAAAATAGCATTTTTGAATGCATGCACATGGACATCAGGGTAGCCATTACTAAACAGCTTATATCAGACTCAGTCTTTCACCAAAATCAATACAAAAGACAGAAATACATAAAACAACCATTAAAAGGCACTGGAGAACAACCAATACAGGAAGAACCTGATGGGGTATGATCCCTAAGAGAAAGGAAGCTAAACAAGGTGAACTTCATAATCACCTTGGCTTTTTCTTTAAGGGTATAAGTCCATTCACAGCATAGAGGAATAAAAGGCAGAAGTCCCAAATGGACTAAGGAGACAGAGGCTGGAGTCTGAGAAAGTTAAAGCATCCAGGACTTGAGGGCAACACAGCTCAAAGAGGAGGGAATAACGTGGCAGTAAGCCCAAAAATCCATGTGTAATCTGTCCTAGAGGAGTTTACCTAAACTGCGTAAGCATAGAAAGTGATTTCAAAACCTAGCAGACAGCAACAGCTGGGATGCCAAAGAGCTGAGCAAACACTTCAGCAGTCAGCTGCTTGGTGCTGGGAAAACAGGCTGAAGTTCAAGTCTGGGCAAGGTGGAACTGCCCAGGGATATACCTCAGGCTTAAATTGAGACCCCAAAAGAGTCACATTTTAGAAGGCGGCAAATCTGAAATAGAACAACACTAACAAAGTCTAAAACCAACCATCAACAGGATTTAAATAATCTGCTTGTGCATTACACCTGACTGCCAGAAAAATGTTAAATGTAGCAGCCCCTGCCCTCAATGACCTTACAGACTAATCAGACACAATCAAGAAAATCAGTAATTACAGAACAGTAGCAGCCCCTGCCCTCAATGACCTTACAGACTAGTCAGAGACAATCAATAAATCAGTAATTACAGAACAGTAAAGAGAAGTGCAGTAATGGAGGTTTGCCTAGAAACATTTAAGTACAGGATAAAGATTTGGAAGTCTCTGCCATGTAAGGAGAAGATAAAGGCACGAATATGAAATGTGGTCACCAGGAGAGAATATAGTGAAAAAAATCTAAATATAATGTTAACCTCTAAGTTTATGCCATTATTGGGCAAGATCTAAGACCTTCCTTACATTAAACTATTCTTTGGAATAAATAGTTACAGTAAGATATACTAGTAAAATAATTGACTTCATAGACTGCCAATAAAAGATAAAAGAATTCATATAAAAACAATGACCCAGGATTCCAAAATGGCAGCAGAGTGCTTGGAAGCTACACAGACGATCTCCCAGGACCAAACTGGAATTACAACTAAAATAAAGACAAATCATCAGGGAAAAGCAACAGAAAAGCAGCTGGAGAGGACCCATATAACTAGGGACAGGAAAAAAGGACACTGAATTCAGCCTGGTAGCATCTGTGGAGGCTTGAGAGGGTGGGCTGGGAGCCCACAGACAGCAGCTGTTTTAGCTGTGAGCAGCTCCATCAGGGTTAAAATCCCAAGCTGGCTCCACAGCACAAAGGGCCAGGACAGAACACTAAATTAGCTACAGCCACTCACCTTGGCCTCTGGTAGAAGGAGGGGAGACTTGTCTGGAACTGTGTGGAGAGACCTGGGATTTGGAGGGAACTGGGAGTTTTTTTGCTGAATCACTCCCTCACAGGACAGTAGACATCTTATTCAAAGACCCCATTCTCAGAGCCCCAGGGAAAACCGACAGCCCTTCCCTCAGAAATTTAACACCAACCAGCTGGGCCAGAGAAATGCAAATTGAGGCTCATTAACAGCCAGCATCTGCCCCACCCTCTGGAAATCTTCTTACTGTGAACACCTGAGGGAGTTTTTCATTCAGTTGAGGGCTACAACCCAAGGCTCATCAAGTAACTCAGACTAATAGCCTCGAGGCAAAAAGCTAGAGGATAACTGAACCTTTCCTGGGCTTGAAAATCTACCCAGGGAAGTAAGACTTGACAGTGGTGTTTAACGTGGGTCCTCCCACGCTCATCCAAACCCAGTAGAGGAAGCCACAATCAGCGAAACACCAACACCCACAGGGAAAATTTGGCAGGCTCCAAAACCCACTGAGATAGCCAAAATGGTGAAACAAAGAAACACATCCCAAATGAAAGAACAAGAGAACTCTACTGAAGATGAGATAAATGAAATAAATGCAGTTAAGCACGTTAACAGAGGTAGAGATCAGAGCGATGATAATGAGGAAGCTCAACACCATGAGTAAAGATATAGAAACACTGAAAACCAACCAACTGGAAATGAAGAATGACATAGCAGAAATAAAGAACACACTGGAAGAAATAACCAGCAGAGTAGAGGAAGCTGAGGATAGGATCAGTGAATTAGAAGACAGGGTACAAAAAAATCACCCAATCAGAAAACCAAAAAGAAAAAACAATTAAAAAACAGGAAGACAGCTTAAGAGAACTGTGGGACAACTGGAAACGTAACAACATTCGCATCATAGGAGTTCCAGAAGAAGAAGAAAATAAGCAAAGGTTAGAGAATATATTTGAAGAAATAGTGACAGAAAACTTCCCTAACTTGGTGAAGGAAAAAGGCATTCAAGTTCAAGAAGCACAGAGAGCCCCAAGTAAGAAGAACCCAAAGAGGCACACATCAAGACACATAATAATTAAAATGCCAAAAATTAAAGACAAAGAGAGAATCCTAAACACAGCAAGAGATAGGCAACATGTTACCCACAAAGGAACCCTCATAAGGCTATCAGCTGACTGCGCAACAGAAACACTACAGGCCAGAAGGAAATGGCATGAAGTAATCAAGGTCATGAGAAACAAGGATCTGAATCCAAGATTACTCTATCCAGCAAGGCTATCATTCAAAATAGAAGGTCAAAAAAAGAGCTTCCCAGACAAAAAAAAGGCTAAGGGAATATATTAGCACCAAACTAGCACTGCAAGAAATGTTAAAAGGACTGCTGTAATTAGTAGAAGAAATAGAAAGAAAAATAGAACTACAATAAACAAAAATAGCAATAAATAAGTACATATCAATAATAACCTTAAATGTAAATGGATTGAACGCTCTGATAAAAAGACACAGAGCAGCTGATTGGATAAGAAAACATGACTCATATATATGTTGTTTACAAGAGACTCACCTCACAGCAAAAGACTCACATAGGTTGAAAGTGAAGGGATGTGGAAAAATCTTCCAAGCAAACAGAAAGGAAAAAAAAGCTGGGGTAGCAATTCTCATATCTGGTAAAAAAAATTTCAAAATGAAGGCCATAACTAGAGACAAAGAAGGCCACTACATAATATTGAAAGGATCTATCCAACAGAAAGATATAACCTTGGTAAACATATATGCACCAAACACAGGAACACCAAAATATATTAAAAATCTTCTGGAGGTCTTCAAAGGAGAGATCAACAGCAATACAATCATAGCAGGGGACGTCAACACCCCGCTGACATCACTGGATAGATCCTCTAGACAAAAAAATTAACAAGGAAACAGAGACTCTAAATGATGCACTAAATCAAATGGACCTAATAGATATTTACAGAGAATTACACCCCAAAACTGCAGAATTCACATTCTTCTCAAGCACACATGGGACATTCTCAAAGATAGACCACATGTTAGGACACAAACTAAGTCTCTACAAGTTCAAGAAGACTGAAATCATATCAAGCATCTTCTCAGATCACAATGGCATGAAACTAGAAATCAATTACAACAAAAATACGCAAAGACATTTGAACACATGGAGGCTAAATAGCATGTTAGTAAACAATAAATGGATTACCGAGGAGATCAAGGAAGAAATTTAAAAATTCCTGGAGACCAATGAAAATGAACAAACACCACCACAAAATTTATGGGATGCAGCGAAAGCAGTCCTGAGAGAGAAGTTCATAGCACTACAGGCTTACCTCAAGAAACAAGAAAAATTCCTAATTGACTTTCTAACCCTACAACTTAAAGAACTAGAAAGCAAAAAGTAAACCCCAGAGCAAGTAGAAGGAAAGAAATAGTAAAGATCAAAGCAGAAATAAACGACATAGAGACCAAAAAAAACAAAACAAAACAAAAAACAATTCAAAAGATCAATGAAACAAAGAGCTGGTTCTTTGAAAAGATAAACAATTTGATGGTCCCTTAGCTAGACTCACCAAGAAACAAAGAGAGAGGACCCAAATAAACAAAATCAGAAATGAAAGAGGAGAAGTAACAACTGACACCACAGAAATACAAAGGATTGTTGACAAATATTATGAACAATTATACGGCAACAAATTGGACAATCTAAGCAAAAATGGACAAATTTCTAGAAACACATAGTCTCCCTAAACTGAACCAGGAAGAGATAGAAAACTTGAACAGACCAATAATAACTATGGAAATTGAAGATGTAATCAAGACTCTCCCAGCAAATAAAAGCCCAGGCCCCGACAGCTTCATAGGAGAGTTTTACTGAATATTCAAAGAACACCCATTCTCTCAAACTATTCCAAAAAATTCAAGAAGGAAGACTTCCAAACTCCTTTTATGAAGCCAGCATAATTCTAATTCCAAAACCAGAAAAAGACACTACAAAGAAAGAAAAGTGCAGGCCAATATCCCTGATGAACATAGATGCCAAAATCCTTAACAAAATACTAACAAATCGGATCCAGCAATACGTCAAAAAAATTAGTCACCATGACCAAGTGGGATTCACCCCAGGGATGCAAGGTTGGCACAATATTCGCAAATCAATAAATGTGATACACCACATAAACAAAATGAAAGATAAAAACCATATGATCATATCAACAGACGCTGAAAAAGCATTCAACGAAATCCAGCACCCATTACTGATAAAAATGCTCAGCAATATGAGAATAGAAGGATCATATCTCAACATAATAAAGGCCATATATGAAAAACCTACAGCCATCATCATACTCAATGGGCAAAAACTAAAAGCATTTCCCTTAAGAAAAGGAGTAAGACAGGGATGCCCACTTTCACCACTCCTATTTAACAGAGTACTGGAAGTCTTAGCCATAGCAATTAGACATGAAGAAAAAATAAAAGAGACCCAAACTGGAAAGGAGAAAGTGAAACTGTCATTATTTGCAGATGATATGATATTGTACATAGAAAACCCTAAAGACGCCATCAAAAATCTACCAGATTTAATAAACGAATTAGGCAAGGTATCAGGATACAAAATTAACATCAAGAAATCGACAGCAATCTTATACACCAATAATGAACTCACAGAAAGAGAAACTAAAAGAACAATCCCATTTACCATTGTGGCAAAGAAATTAAGATACCTAGGAATAAACTTAACCAAAGAAGTAAAGGACCTATTTGCAGAAAACTACAGGACATTGAAAAAAGAAATAGAGGAAGATATAAAAAAGTGGAAGCACATACCTTGTTCATGGATTGGAAGAATTAACATCATTAAAATGTCCAGCCCTGGCCAGTTTGGCTCAGCGGTTGGAGTGTCAGACCGCGGACCAGGGAGACCTGGGTTCGGTTCCCGCTAGGGGCACGTACCTCGGTTGCAGTTTGTCCTTGGCCCCGGTTGGGGTCGTGTGGGTGGCAGCCACTCGATGTGTCTCTCTCGCGTCGATGTTTCTCTCTCTCTTCCCTCCCACTCTATCTCAAGATAAATGCAAAAATGTCCTCAGGTGAGGATAAAAAAAAAAAAAAAAAAAAAAAAAAATGTCCATACTACCCAAAGCAAGCTATACATTCAATGCAATCCCCATCAAAATACCAACGACATATCTCACAGAACTAGAACAAATACTTCAAAAGTGCACATGGGACCAAAAAAGACCCCGAACAGCCACAGCAATCTTGAAAAAGAAGGACAAAGTAGGGGAGGAATCACAACACCAGATATCAGGTTATACTACAAAGCCATTGTAATCAAAACAGCCTGGTACTGGCACAAGAACAGGCATATAGATCAATGGAACAGAACAGAGAACCCAGAAATCGACCTAAGACATTATGCTCAATTAATATTTGACAAAGGTGGCAAGAGCATACAATGGAGTAAAGGCAACCTCTTCAATAAATGGTGTTGGGAAAATTGGACAGTTACATGCCAAAAAATGAAACTAGACCACCAACTTACACCATACACAAGAATAAACTCAAAATGGATAAAAGACTTAAATGTGACTCGTGAATCCATAAAAATCCTAGAAGAAAATGTAGGCAACAAAATTTCAGACATCATATGCATCAGAATTTTCACTGAGATAATGCCAAAGGCAATAGAAACAAAGGAAAAAATGAACCCATGGGATTACATCAAACCATCAAAATGGAAAGGGAACCCACAATATGGGAGAGCATAACTGCCAACGACACATAAGATAAGGGGTTAATTTCCAAAATATAGAGAGTGCTCATACAACTCAACAAAAGGAAGACAAAGAACCCAATTAAAAAATGGGCAGAGGACCTAAATAGACATCTCTTCAAAAAGGACATACAAATGGCCAAGAGACATGAAAAAACGCTCAACGTCAATAATCATCAGAGAGATGCAAACTAAAACAACTATGAGGTATCATTTCACACCTGCCAGAATGGCTGCCATCAACAAATCATCAAACAACAAGTGCTGGCCAGGGTGTGGAGAAAAGGGGACTCTAGTACTCTGCTGGTGGGAATGCAGACTGGTGCATCCACTATGGAAAACAATATGGTGTTTCCTCAAAAAATTAAAAATTGATCTGCCATTTGACTCAGTGATCCCACTTCTAGGAATATATCCTAAGAAGCCTGAAACACCAATCAGAAAGAATATATGTACCCCTATGTTCATAGCAGCACTATTTACAATCGCTAAGATCTGGAAACAGCCCAAGTGGCCATCAATAGATGAGTGGATAAAAAAAGCTGTGGTAAATATACACAATGGAATACTATGCAGCTGTAAGAAAGGAAGATCTCTTATCCTTTGAGACGACTTGGAGGGACCTGGAGAGCATTATGCTAAGCGAAATAAGCCAATCAGAGAAAGACAAATATCACATGATCTCACTTATTTGTGGAATATAATGAACAAAATAAGCTGATGAACAAAATATACCCAGAGACATAGAAAGGAGTATCGTTCAGACTGACAAACCTCAGAGGAGAGGGGCTGGGGGGATGGATGAGATACACCAAAGAACTTATATGCATGTATGCATAACCAATAGACATAGACAACAATGCTGGGGGTGGGGGGATTGAGGGGGCAGGATGGGGAGAAGGGTGTCTAGGGGGGAAAAAGGAGAAACATCTGTAACAAAAATAAATTAATAAAAATTGGAAGAAAAAACAAAAACAATGACCCACTGTCAAGAAAACAGCATTTTTAAAACAAAATCTGAAAGAGAAGGGTGTCAGGATTGAAAGTATTTCCTGGGAACATGAACTATATAGTAAGTATTTTTCAAGTCGAGTGTTTTAATAGAAGCTCTACTCCCAGTACAGTCATCACTCAGTGTTGCCAGTATCCGGAGTTATTGCTGAAACAGACTTAGAGGAGGTTCAAGGACACACTTCCAGACTTCTGTGAACTCAACCTCTTATTAGGCCTTGATTCAGCAAGGTGACGCACATATAATGGTGACAAATGGAATGAACCCTTATTCTTTTACAAATAAAATATAAAACCATCTCCTTATTTACCAAGTTATTAAAAGAAAAAGCATATTACCTAAATTAAAAATAGCATTTGACTCTCTTGCTTAAAATGGGAAGGAAACAAAAGGAAACATTTTATAACATATCCTAAAATATAAATTAATTCAAGTAAAGAAACTGTTTAAAGCTCTGCCACATTCTTTATATAATATTTCATGTTATATCATTTCAAAAATGCACAGAAAGCCCAGCTGGTGTGGCTCAGGGGTCAAACATCGAACTATGACCAGGAGGTCCCCAGTTCAATCCCAGTCGGGGCACATGCCTGGGTTGTGGGCTAGATCCCTAATATGGTGTGTGTAGGAGGCAGCCAATCGATATTTCCCTCATCACTGATTATTTTTATCTCTCTCTTCCTCTCCCCTTCCTCTCTCTGAAATGAATAAAAACATATTTTTTTTAAAAATGCCCAGTAAGTCCGGCCAGTGTGGCTCAGTGGTTGAACGTCAGCCCATGCACCAAGAGGTCGCTGGTTCGATTCCCGGTCAGGACACATGCCCAGGTTGTGGGTTTGATCCCCAGTGTGGGGCATGCAGGAAGTGGCCAATCGATGTTCTCTCTCATCGATGTTTCTAGCTCTCTCTCCCTCTCCCTTCCTCTCTCTGTAAAATCAATAAAAAGAAAAAAAAATTTTTTTTTTAATTTTTTAGAAAGCCCAGAAAGCCCTGGCCAGTTTGGCTCAGCAGTTAGAGTGTCAGCCTGCGGAACAAAGAGTCACAGGTTCGATTCCGGTCAAGGGCACGTACCTCTGTTGCAGTTCGGTCTCCAGCCCTGGTCATGGTCATGTGCGAGGCAATCAATCCATGTCTCTCTCCGTCTCTCTCCCTCCCTCCCTTCCTCCTCCCATTCTATCTATAGATAAAAAAACATCCTTGGGTGAGGATTTAAAAAAAAAAAAGCCCAGAAAAATGTGACATATAATGTAAGTTCTTTAAGGACATAAATAGTACTTAAATACTTTTATATCTTCTGTAGTTCCTAGCATTGAAAGAGTATGAATAAACTTAACTTCTACCTCACACAAATAATTCAAAGACTACAGCATATCTATATAAGCAAAACTTACATAATTAAAGTCTCTCTCCACCCAAAATATACTTCTTCCTGTCTCCACCTGTCCAAATCCAAACAATCCTTTGCAGTGCAACTCAAGTGTCTATAAAGCCTTCCTCAATGTCCTCTAATGAAAGTCACCCTGCTCCATAATAAATTCCTGACAGCACATGGCATATTCAACCATGTCTTCTGGTCACTCTTTGCTTTCTTCATTGGTGATGTCATTCATTCAGACATCAGTAATTATTAACCTAAATGACTGTCAAATAAAATAAAATCCTAAGATTTCCATTTTTATAAATGTTCTTTTCAATAAGCTGGGTAAATGAATTGTTCATCTGGTAGTAGTATAGCCTTAGATAAATAACTATGGGAGAATTAAATACAGACAGACTTATGAAAAAGCATTTTAGTCATTTAACAGTCAACAAATATATATTAAAAATCTACTATGTGTACTGGATACATTGCTAGGGATGCAGTGATGAATAAAACAAGACTAGTCCCTATCTTCGCAAAGTTTAAAATATAGTATACATGTCTCATATGTCCTTTCAGACAGTAAATCTTGACGACAGAGTTCTGATCTATTCAAACATAATATATCCATTTGTATCCCCCAAAAGGCCTAATAACATTGTCCCTTATTCATGTATTCCACAATTTTCTACCTGAATAGCATTCAACAGAATTCAACACAATGGACCACTCTATCCTTTTTTTTTTTAATCCTCACCTGAGGATATGTTTTTATTGACTTTTTTTTTAGAGAACGAGAAAAAGAGAGAGAAAGATTGATGTGAGAAAGGAACACCTAATGGTTGCCTCCCATGTGTGCCCCAACTGGGGATCAAACCACAACCTAGGCATGGGCCATGACTGCGAATTGAACCCACAGCCTTTTGGTGTATGGGATGAGGCTCCAACCAACTGAGCCACCTGTCCAGGGCACTAGTCCATCCTTCCTCAAACCACCTCCTGGTTTTTCTCATATTAATTAGCCACTTCTACCCAGTTTCCCATTCTGGAGCATCCTTCTCTAAATATTAAAGAACCTGATAGCTCTGTCCTCACTCCTGGTTCACTCTATGCTTTTCTCCCTATGTAATGTAACTGCCACTGTAAGTTAATTTATAAATTTAATAAATCTCAATAAAAATACCAACAAGTCTTCCATGGAATAAAGCAAACTGCTTAGGTAACTTTCTTTAAATTTTTATATCTTTTTTTTTATCCTCACCCGAGGACATTTTTCCATTTTTTGTTCAGACAGAGTGGGAAGGAGAGAGAGAGAGAGAAACATCGATGTGAGAGAGACACATCGAGTGGCTGCCACCCGCAAGACCCAACCAGGGCCAGGGACAAACCGCAACCAAGATACATGCTAACCACTGAGCCAAACCAGCCAGGGCTAAATTTTTATATCTTTTATATCAGGTTTTAGGTTCTAAAAGATCAAAAAAATTCCTTACTTTTTAAGTAAGAAATACAAGCCCTCTGTGATATGTTGCAGGTATATTATCACAGTTTGAAAGCTGTAGTTTGAATTTGTCCATGGTATTTTTTTGTAATATAACTTTGAAAAAAAATGTTATGGAGTCAAACTTATCAATCTTTTCTTTATAGAAAAAGAACAAAGTAAGCCCAAAGTAAGTACAAAAAAGGACACATATAGAGCTGAAATTATAAACTATAAAACAGAGAACAATGAAACCACAGGATGGATCTTTCAAATAAATCGATGATAAGCCTGTAGCTAGACTGATTTAGAGAGAGAGAAGATACAATGACCAAATACCAGGATGAAATCTACAGACATTAAACAAAGAGCAGCAAAGAACTACTAGTAACAATTTCATGTCAACAAAATTGAAAACTTAAGTGAAATGGAAAATATCTTTAAAAAATGCAACTTACTAAAATGAACACAAATAAAATAGAAAATCTGAATAGTCCTATGTCAAACATGTAAATCAAAGTAACAATGATTTGTCACATCACACCCACTAAGATGGCTCTAACGAAAAAGAGAAGCATTGGTAAAGACGTGGTGAAATCAGAACTCTCATATGGTGCTGGTAGAAATGTAAAATGATAAAGCCACTTTAGTTAATTCCTCAAAGTTTCTCAAAAGATTAATCGTAGAATTTACTATATGATCTAGGTTTCCATTCCTATATGATATAACCAAGAGAAATATAACACACATCCATACAAAAACTTGAACACGAATATTCACAGCTCATTTTCATATTAGCTAAAAAGTAAAAGAACTCAAATATCCACCAACTAATGGATAAATAAGATGTAGTATATCCATACAATGGAATATCATTTGGCAATAAAAAGGAATAACATACTGATACATACTACAACATAAATGACCTCAAAAACATTCTAAGTGAAAGAAACCAGACACAAGACCACATATTATGATTCCATTTACATAATATGTCAGAATAGGCAAATTTATAAACAGAAAGTAGATTAGTGGTTGTCTACAGCCGGGGGGATTAAAGGAAAATGTGAAGTGACTGCTAATGGGTACAAGTTTTCTTCTGGGGGTGATGAAAATGTTTTAATATTGATTGTGGTGATGGTTGTATAACTCTGACTATACTGAATTGTATAAACCACTGAACTGTATACTGTAAATGGATGGATTGTATGGTATGGGAAATATATCTCAGTAGAGCTGTTACAAAGAAATACAAACAGCCCAAAGTGTGAGGACTGGAAGAGGAAGGCACATGTGAAGAGATTTTGCCTCAGATATTTGCATTACTTAAATTACCACCACAGATCACCTCTATTGCAGAGACTATAGAAATAGAACTAAATGATCCCTATAGTGACTTGGTTTTTTCTAAGACATAAATTTATATAATATACACTGTTTCCTTTTAAGAATCCTGTAGATAAATTTTTAGCCAAAAATACCTAGGCTGAGATACAGTTAGCTATAAAATTTCTCTAGGCATAAATAATAATCTTATTTTAAAAATAACTGTCTAGCTGTGAATAGGGAATAATATCTAATAATGGTAAGAATAACTGTAATCAGAATTAGTCTCATGATACAGCTGCAAATAGAATTCATAAGATGTGTCAGACACAGTAACAGAATGACATATATCATCTCCAATGCTCTCAGTAACAGTACAATGAACATGAGGAAAATCGGGATTTGGAGACATTAAGTGAATTGTCTATTCAGGGATCAGAGAGCAGAGCTAGGTTTGAACTTAAGACAACCTGTCTCTAAAACCTGTGATCTTATATCACACTACTTCCTATCTTCAAGAGGGAATAAAGCTTCAAACCAGATAATAACAATAGAAGAGATTGACCACAAATGTCCTAATATGAAATTTAAAAATGTTAAAGCTTAAAGGAACCTCAGAGAACACCTACCCAAGTACCTCATTTTACAAATGAGATGACATTGTGTTTTGCAGTCTCTGATCAGCCTTGGCTATTTCCACTACTCTCTGGCCTCCAATATACTATTAGTTTATCTGCAAGTCATTCCTGGTAGTCTCAGCATAAATCAAATGAGGAATCATAGGAGAGCTAATTTGCTGAATAAACTCCCCAAAATTCATCTTTTTAGTCTGTAATAACAATAAAAAAATAAATGTTCCTGTTACTTGCCTCGTATGCAGAATTCTGGTTACACAGACTTTGTAATACTGATTTATTGCTATTTTGAACTCTTACCTTTGTGACCACAAGAAACATGGTATAGAAGAACACAAGATGATGCTTTGATATTGCCAAATGCTCAGTGTGCTGGAATGTGAAGATAACTGACCCCAGCAGGGTTACCTTGGCAGGGCTGAAAATAAAACATACTTTAAGTCAGTAAGTAATTCACATGATCTATGTCTATATTTCTCAAAGAGTACTCTACAAAATACTAATTTAATGAGTTATTAACAGATATAACACAAAAAATGAGTTCTGTGAATCTACTTACAAAGTTTTGGAAATGCTAGTTATAGAAAATTAAATACCTTTCTTCACAGCATAAAATATCAGGGATTTTAGCCCGGCTGGTGTGGCGCAGTGGTTGAATGTCGACCCATGCACCAGGAAGTCGTCAGTTGGATTCCTGGTCAGGGCACATGCCCAGGTTGTGGGCCAAATCCCCAGTGGGGGGCATACAGGAGGCGGCCAATCAATGTTCTCTCTCATCGATGTTTCTCTCTCTCCCCTTCTCCCTTCCTCTCTAAAATCAATAAAGAAAAAACTATTTTTAAAAATATATCAGAGATTTTAGAATGTCCATACATGTAGTGGTGACTCTGACAGAGTACATTTCTATATGCAATATTTCTGAAATATATTTGACCATATAACACTTTCTCACAAAGGATCTGAAAGTCCCATGTTCCACAGCATAATTTGGGAAATGTAGATTAGTCCTGAAAAAACCTTACAATGCTAAACAGGCTCCTTGGGTGGGATTGGGGAAGGAAAAGAAAGTGCTGATTTGTAGTATTTTCTCATTTCCACTGTATAAATATTCCCATCACAACCACTTCAGGATGCTGTGTAAAATAGAGACGAGATATACACAACTGCCCCAATAAAACAGTATAAGCTACCTCCAGCACATTACTTAGCTATCTCCAGCACAGAATATCTGCATTAGCTAATATCTTAATAAATTAATGCTGAACGTTTAAAGTCTATAAGATGGTAATCTACAAATAAGAAGCACTATTTTCATGCATACATTTGCCACATATTTAAAGCATATCTCAGGAACAGATCATCATCTAGCTCTTTATGATCATAACTAAAAAAAGATAAATAGTAAATTCTTAGAATGTAAAAGCCTCTATAAGCCATTTTATGAAAAACAGGACTAATTGTTACAAGCTAAGGACTAAATTCAAAATGGATTAGGTTTGGGCAACAGGAGTTTGGACTTTGCTTAACAATGATAAGGCCACATTTATGTTTTGGAAAAGTGGTCTCTAAACTTTTGACTGTGTATCCCTATTGGTAAAAATGTATTTAAGACACTTCCTAAAGTAAGTTTATTAATTCATTTGTGAATTATATACATGTATAACTGTATTATAAAATGTACATCAATTGACATTTTAACAAGATGAGATAAAAAAAAAACAAATAAAATTAGGTTTGTCTTAATGTCAATTTGCTACTCTTTGTTTCTAATAGTTTGGTTTCTGTACCATAGTGCCTCATCACAGGCATCCTCTTAGCATACACACATTCCATTCTGGATTGTGTTCTCTTATAGCATAAAACCAGAAGCAATGAATCTGAGGAACAAGGAATGTAGACAATAAATTGGGGCAGGGAATTGGAAAAGGGCTGGGATTTAGGAAAAAGGCAGTGAGATTGGTCAGGAAGATCAGGAAGCATTTAGGAAATTCTTATAGTAGTTTCCTGTGAAACTAGTAAATAAGCTATCTGCTTCCAAAATACAGTGGTAGAACAGGTACAAGGTAACAGTTATAGGCATTCCCATTCCAAAATGGAAAAAACAGAAGAAAGAAGTCACTGGTCCTACATAATTCCAAAATCCAGCAGGGCAAATTCCAGTAGGTTTTGAGGCCTGGGAATAATCCTCTATGGCTTGAGGCTGTGTCCTCTGAATCTGCAGTTCTAACCCCTGCACTCAGGGCTCTGGCCTTTGCACCCGTGACTCTGACCTGTGTGTCTGGCCTCAGGCCTCTAGGCCCACAGCTCTCACCTTAAGGTCATTCTTACTTTTCCTTAAAGGGTAGCACATGTTTGCAGCTGAGCAGTTTTATTAGCCTGTTTCATGTCTGTAAAATTTTGGGAGTCCAACAGCCCTCTTTTAATTACATCTTATCTCTGTCCCTCTCAGTCCAAGTTGGCAATGTTTCTGCTGATATAACATTTTCAAGTACCTTATGGGTCTCCTGTGTATGACACAGGGATCCATGCCATTAGTCAAAATGATCCTTCACAAATTTTTCGTGAATAATCCCATCTCTAGTCCTGGTTTCTGCTCTGCTAGCTGAATGGATCCATGTATCACATGCTTAATCCCTTCTAACACTAGCAAAAATTGTCCAGCAACACCCTTGACTTTCTCTCCACAGCAAGCTTTCCTAAGAATAAGTCTCCTAATTTTATCATCTTTTGCAATCTGGATTGGCTGAGAATTTCCTAAATCATCAAGTCTTGTTTTCTTTTTTCAGTAGTTATTCCCTCAATTCAAATCTTTCCTCTCACACTTTATTATAAGCAGCAAGAAGAAACCAGTCCAGACCTTCAACACTTTGCTTCTAAATCTCCTCAGCTAACTATCCAAGTTCATTGCTTATAAGTTATGCTTTCCACAATTCAGCTAAGTTTTCTGCCACTATATAACTGTATCATCTCTCAAGTTTCTAATATAATGTTCCTCATTTCCTTCTGAGCCCTCACCAGCACCTCTAACATTCATATTTCTACCAATATTCTGTTTATGACAATACATGTATTCTCTAAGACTAAATAGGTTTTCTCTGATATGCAAAAGAATTCGGTAACAAGAGATAGGAAAACTTAAATATATATATACATACACAAAATATCATAATGGACAAAATATAATAAGTGCCTGACAGATTGTCAATCATTCACTCATCTAATATTTATTGTCTACTGTGTGGTAGGTGCTTGGCATACAAAAGCAAGTAAAAAAGACAAAAATCCCTGTCCTTGTCATCTTGTATTCTTGGAAGCGTCAGGGAGAGACCAAGGGAAGAGGAGAATAAATACAATGAATAAATAAATGATAGAATATGATAAATGCTGTGTGAAAAAAAGAATTATAGAGGGAAATGTTCCCATTTTAACCAGGGTAGTCCTCTCTGAGAAGGTGAGCTTTGAGAAAATACTTTGAGCAAAGTAGATAAGGAGGTAGCCACCTGGGAAAAAAGATTTTGGACAGAGAGACAAGCTAGTATTAAACTAGACCACACCTGGCTTTTTAAAGAATAAAGTGTAGTAAACATGGGAATGAATAATAAGAGATGAAATCAAAGCAAACTGGGTATGGGGGAGAGGCAGATCTTGGAGGGTCTTATAGGCCATTTGGGGGAGTCACTGAAAGTTTCTGAACAGAGGAGAAACATAATTTGATTTTGGTTTTAAAGCCCCAAGAAATGTTTTATAAAAGATATTTTAAAGTATGCACTAAAAATGAGAAACATTTCCCCTTAATTACACTAATGCCTTATTTATAAGTTATTATCAACCAAAGCCTCTTTGTTCTATTTTAAACTGCCTCATTCCAGCTTTAAGGAGTACTTTCCAAGTTAAATATCCTGGAATTTGTTGGTTCTCAAACATGTACTTTACCATCCATACTGCTTCTCAACCTTCTTCCTTTTTTTTTTTTCCTGTTAATCCTCACCCATGGAATTTTTTTCCCATTGATTTTTTTTAGAGAGAGTGGAAGGGAGGGAGGGAGAGGAAACGAGAAAGAGAGAGAGAGAGAGAGAGAGAAACATCAATATATGAGATACATCAATTGGGTGCCTCCCACACATGCCACTGGGCCAAGGATAGAACCTGCAACCCAGGCATGTGCCCTTGAGCAGGAATCGAACAAAGACTGTTCAGTACACAGGCTGACATTCTAACAACTGAGTAACACCGGCCAGGGCTCAACCTTCATTTTTAATCCATTCTAATGAGCTTATTTTCACGTGAAGTCCTTCCTTGCCTTGCTTATTAGGACCACTATTCCCTAAGTCTTTTCCTCCTGGAATTGTGGGAACAGAAATTGTACTTCTCTGTTTCATTTTCAGGTACATAGGGATAGATTTGTGATTTATTTAATGTTGGGTCAGTGTCATTAGAGAACATTTAACAATTAGATTTTCTTAAGTGGACACAAAAGGTAGTATGCATTGAACAAGTAGGCTATTTACTCTAATTTTTTTCTTATTGTTATATACAATTAAGCTCAACTTTCATTTTTAAAGCAGCTAACAGGGCTTTATGACAGTGTATTGATTTGTTCTCATAAGCTTGACATTTTACTAACAGAACTATGTAAATTTGAAATCTGGGTGATTTCATTAATGAAAATGCCAAGAGCCTGCAACTGATTAATTTCCACAGGGAAGTCTGTGCCTATGTAATTCTCTCTCCATAAATTCATACTCTTCCCACAATTCTATAACAATCTACAAATTTTTGTTTGATTTTATTTCCTAAGGAAAGGAACCCACAGATAAATGAATACATATACATATACATATATATGTGTATATATATATATGTGTGTATGTATATGTGTGTGTGTGTGTGTGTGTGTATATATATATATATATATATATATATATATATATATATATAGTTGTTGTTAATCCTCACCCAATGATACTTTTTTTTTAGAGTGGAAGGGTGGAAGGGAGGGGGAGAGAGAGAGAGAGAAACATCGATGTGAGAGAGAAACATCAACTGGCTTCCCCCCACACAACCCTAACCAGGGTGAGGAATTAAACCTGCAACCCAAGTACATGCCCTTGAATGGAATCAAACCCAAGACCCTTCAGCCCATGGGCCAACGCTCTAACAGCTGAGCTAAACCAGCCAGAGCTCAATATATATTTTAAAAACTACATTTGAGAATGAGCATAAAGTTTCCTGGTTTTCTTCCCATTATTACTACTATTTATTTTTTTCACTTATATTTCATCCACATTTAGAATCCATAAAATGTTTTTAAAAACAAATTTGGTGGGATCTGAGGTTAAAAAGCCGGGTCTCAGTATAGTTTATGCCAACTCACTAGGACATCTTCAGCCATTCATCAGCTTGTGGTTTCCAACCTCCTTTTACCAACTGCTCAAAATTTGTGATAACACTACCACCTGCACCTAAAAATAAGAAAATTAAACAAGAATATTTAGCCAAATTTTCTAGAGAAATTATTTTAAACAAAGCCATACTTTTATCTCATGACTTAAAATCCCAGTTTGGGGAAGAAGAAGAAAAAGTTGCCTTGTACAATTTACGGAACTGACACTATTGCAATTCTTCCCTTTCACCACCATGGCAACTGTATATTGTACCATAATTAAGGTTAAAACTGGGTCCTCAGGCACAGAGATATGGCTAGAGGTTTGTTTCAGACCTGAAAATAAAATCCTCTGCTTTATCATTTCCTTCTCTGATATTAGTTTTAGGTGAAATACACTATAACGTGAGATTGGAGAAATTTGTTCAATTCCTACATACAAAAGAACTCAACAAGAAAGGTAAGTAATGCAAAGTAAACATGAACCCATAATCAATCATATTTACCATTTCCAATTATTCAGGATTAAAAAACAAAACAAAACAAAACAAAATTTTATACATGCAGCACATAATTTCTTATGTAAACTTTATTTATGACGGCACTATACCTTAATTAATTATGAATCCCTCTAGTTCTGGGGCTGCCAATGAAACCAATCATAAAAGTTTTATATTGTAAGACAGTTGGGCTCAAAATAATGACTGACAGCTAATACTAGTGAAAAGTGCTAGTTTTGAATTAACTTTAGTAGCCAACAGATACAAGTCTTTCATCCTTTAAAAAGTCATTGCTATTAAAGTATGTGGTCCCCATTAATGTAACTAGAGAATTGTTCAGTAGTTGTAGTACACCAATAACAGAATATTTATGAACACATGCTGTTAATATTACCTCGGGCCCATCCAATAGCTATCATGACTATCCAGCCATTTTTGTAATAGCTATTAGCATGTGTGACTCCACCTACTATTTTCCAAGTTCTGGTCACTTCCTTCATTCCTGCAGCCAGAAGTTGAACAGGTAGGAAAGAATAGCCCTGGGAAACTAGGTCTTGTGGACAAAAAAAAACAATATACCTGAAATTAAAATGTAAATATTTTAATATATAAATGGAATCAGAACAGAAATAAAAATACAGCATATCAGCAATAACAAAATTTAGCAAAACACAACAAACATAAACATAAACTCCATATAAACATGGAATTTGACTTTAAGAAGACCACAGATTGGGTAGTCAATTTTTTAAAAATCACATGAAACACATACAATAATCTCACAAAAAGTCATAATCAGAGGGAAATTTCAACTTGCTTGGACTTCTGAATACTCTATATCTGTCAAAAAGTATTTACTGAGTTCCTAATTTAAAAAAAAAAAGAAACATATAATCACTTCTAGGGTAAGGACTTCTCTAGCTAGAGTGCTTTTTTCTCTGGGAAAAAAAAAAAAGAATTAGGAAAGGGCCCTTGATAGCTGAATAAGGGCTGCATTTCAACCCCACTAAATCTTTACCTGTGTCCCTTTGTGCGGTACATAAATTGCAACCTATACAAAGAAAGGTCACAGCTCTCAAGGAGATAGATTTGTATTAAGGAAAAACATAGTTTCATACAGCTAAAAGAATATGAAGCTTGTTCTTCAATTCAGTTGAGTAAGATTAAGTTTCAACCAATGAAATTGTGCTACTAGTTTAAGATAATTCACTCCTCCTCGGGTGAATTATTTTTTGAAGCTTCATTTGTTCTAAGCATCTGTTCAAACAGTTTAGCAGTAGTGTTAAATTGGAAAACATTCTACTTTTTCCCCCCTTTCCTAAAAATACTCTCTAGCTGACAATTTTGTGCTTAGAGCAGAACATATCTTCCTTCTAATGGAGTGATATGGAATACACTGTATGAAAAAAGTATTATATTTCTTCAAAAAAAGTTGTTAATCTTATTGCAATTCATGATTCATAAAGTAAGAATTCCCAAAAGTACACATGGAATATGAAATCTATTTGCCAAAATACTGCTTCAGAGACCCAACACAGATGCAATGGTTTGTTCAGCCTGAGGCACACTTTCTCCTTTATCTCTACCTACCAATTCCTTCTTATTCTTCAAGGTCCCACTCAAATAGTATCACATACCCTGACTCTGGGAGTTTTGTTTTATTTAACATTCTCAGTTCAGACTAAATTCTAATGGTTCTGTACAACCAGAACAATTGGTTCCTATGCCTAAACATAGATCACTCTTAATACATTTTTCTTTACAATATACACAGTAGAGCAAAAGTATGTTCACAGTTGTTCATATGGAAAACAATACAATAATTAATAAATAATAATACAAAAATAAACTGTTTTATGTACTCACAACTGTAAACCTACTTTTGCCACAACCTTTATAAAGGTTGTAATTCTTATAATAGACTTCAGATGGCAGGAATAATTCATCTTGTTATCCCCTTACCTAAAACTCAGCATAATGAAAAGTAGTCCTGCCCTGACCAGTTTGGCTCAGCGGTTAGAGCATTGGCCCGCGGACCAGAGAGACCCAGGTTCAGTTCCCGCTAAGGGCACATACCTCGGTTACAGTTTGTCCCCGGCCCCAGTTGGGGTTGTGTGGGTGGCAACCACTTGATGTGTCTCTCTCACATCGATGTTTCTCTCTCTCTCTTCCTCCCTCTCTCCGTCCCGCTCTATCTGAAGATGAATGCAAAAATGTCCTCGGGTGAGGATAAAAAAAAAGAAAAGTAGTCCTTAATTCAATCATTTATCAACAGTTAATCTTGAGGCAAAATACAAAATATATCAAATCAAAGACCAGTTGATAATTAAGGAGATTGAGATAAAGCAATAAATTACCTGAAAGTAGTAAAAAGTTTTTTGAAAATGACTGGTATGATTTAAAAATTTTACATGTTCATATAACATTTTGAAAGCCTTTGCACACTTCTCTCTTTAAATATAAAACAAATTTTCAATACGTCAGTTAGATATTGGGGTGGGGGGATGAGTTACACTTAAATAAGCAATATTTAAATGGATTTTTTTTTTTTAATCCTCACCCGAGGACATTTTTTCATTTTTTGTTCAGATGGAGTGGGAGGGAGAGAGAGGAAGAGAGAGAGAGAGAAACATCGACGTGAAAGGGACACATCTAGTGGCTGCCACCCGCACGACCAACCAGGGCCGGGGACAAACTGCAACCGAAGTACATGCCCTTAGCGGAAACTGAACCCGGGTCTCTCTGTACCGCAGGCCGACGCTCTAACCGCTGAGCCAAACCGGCCAGGGCGGATTTTAAATAAAACTAAAATATTTTGGTATTCATTGCAGATCAGATTAAGAAAGGGGGATTTGGTTTCAAAAGTAACACACTCAAACAAACAACAAAAACAAAAATACAAATGACCCCATTTCCATTCTCCTCACTGAGACTATCTTCAATAATTTAAAAACCTATACAATTAATTACAAGAGCAATTTTGGACTTTTTTTATTTATTTATTTTTTCTTTATTGATTATTAGAGAGAGGAAGAAGAGAGAGGGAGAGAGAAATGGAAACATCGATGGGAGAGAACATTGATTGACCGCCTCCTGCATGCCCCCCACTGGGGATCTGGCCCACAACCTGGGCATGTGCCCTGACCGGGAATCAAACCAGCGACCTCTTGGTGCATGGGTCGACGCTCAACCACTGAGCCACACCGGCCAGGCACAATCTTGGACTTTTTATGTAACATCATGACATACAATCCAAAATTTGTAATTACTGCTATTTTTAATAAATGAGTTTTTATTTTATTTAATCATATATCTCTTCAGTATACCTATAGTAAGCTAACACTTAAAACAGGTCTCGTTTTAATGTTAAATAGTCATGGGCAAAAGGATAATTATTTATTGTGCTCAATAGACTTATAAGTAAACATATCAGACTAATGGCTTTTAAACAACCATTCCTGCTCTATAACACAAGTTAGCTTTTTAAAATTTCTTTAATGAAACACTCAACCAGTACTCATTAAGCAATCATTATGTCCCTCCTTCTGTAAAAATTATCATTTCACCTTTAACTAAAATTGTAACATCTAAGGAACTTTTAACTTGTAAAGTGCCTATAGAAAACGTATCAGAAAAGAAGAAATGAAATATATTGAACAAGAAATGGATTTGTCATCCATTTCTTTCTCATCCATTTTTAAGTTACTTAGGTTAATGAAGAGGAAAAAATGACAAAGAACAGTGCTAAATAATAGAAGTTAGTCTAAAACAGCAGTTCTCAACTGGTGGGTCGTGACCCCTTTGGGGGTTGAACGACCCTTTTACAGGGGTCACCTAAGACATAACAGTAGCAAAATTACAGTTATGAAGTAGCAACAAAAATTTCATGGTTGGGGGTGACCACAACATGAGGAACTGTATTAAAGGGTCATGGCATTAGGAAAGTTGAGAACCACCTTAAAACAAGATACAAACAGCATGCTAAGCCACTGACAAATGAAAGCTAAACCAGTTTAAGTAGGAAAGATAGAAGTAGAAATTAGGTTAATACCAAGAGTTGAGCAGAGAGAAGCTTCCCATGGTTAGTCACAGAACTCTGTTTTCACTCTACTATTAATTCCACTCTTTTACCAAACAGTATTATTGAACTAAGACAAAAAATAACTATAAACTAAATACAGTTCATATTAGCCCAATATGACACCTTTGTTCTTGCTCTTACTACTTGAATAACTTTATATAATTTGAAAGACTACTGCAGAATGACAGACCTATAAAACTATACCTTTTCTTATATTTTTCCTCATATAAACGCAGTCTCAGTTATGCAAATGTACAATACATAATTATCAGATACTTGAAGTTTAAGGAAAATCAACACGGATACAAAAATCAATACACAGAAAAATCACAACATATTTATTTCCTCCAGAAACAGTTTCAAAAAGAAAAATCCTATGAAAGTGTACAGTCTTCCCAACAGTTGTTTCCCTTTGCCAGCAGATGGTGCTAATCTCCAGATGTGAGCACTACGAGCTATTGTACTAAATAAAGATGACTTTTCAATAAGGGCATTCATGGAATCCCTTAGTTTATCTTGCTAGAGTTTAAAGTACATTCCAAACATCATTTTATCTCTCAAATTAAAATCGAATGAAGTAAAAATTATAAATATGTTCTTAACAGTAAACCTTAAATAGTAAAATATACTGTGTGTGTCAGCAAGTATCATTATTTTTTATAATTAAGGGTCTGTGAGGATACAGACAATATTTGCATTTCCAGAATCCAAAACAATCTACTACATAAGCACATATTAAAGGACTAGATACCCTAGGTTTCATTTCTTTTTTTTTTTTTTAATCCTCACCGCAGGATTTTTTCATTTAGCTTCAGATAGAGCGGGAGGGAGAGAGGGAGGAAGAGAGAAGAGAAAGAGAGAAACATCGACGTAAGACACATTGACTGGTCGCCACTCACACAACCCCAACCAGGGCCAGGGACAAACTGCAACCGAGGTACGTGCCCTTAGTGGGAACCGAACCCGGGACTCTCTGGTCCGCAGGCCGACTCTCTAACCACTGAGCCAAACCGGCCAGGGCTGGATATCCTAGGTTTCAATCCTGGCTCTAACTACTAGGTATCTGAGATACATTGAGCAAGTTATTTAACCCATCTTGCCTCAATTACCTCATCTCTTAAATGAGAATAAAATAGTACCTACCTTACAGGGTTTTTGTGAGATTTATGAAAGATAATATAGGTAAAGCATTTAGAAAACTGTCTGGGACATAGTAAATACTAAATCAATGGTTGCTATTGTTGTTGTTTTGTAATGACCAACAAAACCAGAACCATTAAAATGCTCATCAGCAGAAGAATAAATAACATGTAGACATTAATACAATGAATTATATAGCAGTGAGAGGGAATATAGTATAGCCACATGCAAGAATACAGATAAATCTTAGTAACATTATGTTCAATGAAGAAAACAAGTCCCAGAGAACTAGGTACAGTCATGTGTCATTTAACAGTGGGAATATGTTCTGAGAAATGTGTCATTAGGCAATTTTGTTGTGTGAACATGATAGAGTACACTTACAGGGGACATCAAAACTAACAGCAAGAGTTCTGGGAAGATGGTGGCAGCAATGGTTGCATAGGTTTTAATCTCTTTAAATCTCCACATAACAGAAACAAGGCATCCAGACAGCAAAACCAAAATCCCATCCACAACACCTACAACAAAACTATGTAACAAGGTACCCTTCAAATCCTAAAACACAGACAATTCACCAACACCCACAAGACCTACATTGCTTGGCAGGAAAAAGAAAGCAACAAGGTGGCAACTAATGAACCTAATAACAACTCCAAAATAGCTAATGGGTATTTGTTAGAAAGCATATCAGGCCAATTTGGAAAACAACAATAGCTGAAGCTGGGAGGGATTCTGGCACTTCCAATACTGTGTGAGACAAAAGGTCCATGATAAAAAGGTCTGAAAAGAGGTTGGATCGATTTAGTCACCATGAACTTTCAAAACTGATCCACCCAGACTGTCTTTTAGAACAAACCCCATAGTGAGAAGAAACTGCTGGTGTTAAGATAAAAATTGAGTAGGGTAGAACAACAGAAGAAACAGGAAATTGGACCAAACTAGGAAATCTCAGAATGCAGGTCATCATCTTTAGAACACAGAGGCAGAGCTCTACAAAGTCAGAAAACTTTCCTGAATTCCACCTATGCTAAAAGTTAAAAAAAACTAAAACAAAACTAATTCTCCATAAATATGACCAACAGAAAAGGATCAAGGTCAAATCCCATAAAAATGTATTCTAAAAAAACAAAAACAAAAACAGAATAAATCCCTACAAACAATGAAAGCACTCAGGAAAACATGTCCATAAAACATAGCAAAATTGCAACCTACTAGTTTAAAACAAGCTTAAAGACATTATGAAAGTGATAACAAGACAAAAGAACAACATACATCAGAATTAAAAACACTGAGAACTGAAGATAAAATACTAAGGAAAAAAATAATCATTTCACAAATGAAGGCCAAATTGGAAGAAAAATAAAGAGAAATAAATATAACAGTGCCTTTAAAAAAAACAGAATGCATAAAGGGAAAAGATTTTAAATTTTAAGAAAGGATAAAAAGGTTCACTGAAGAAAATGCTTCCACTAAAGATACATTAAGACAATGGTAACAATAACTGCCTCTGAGAGAGTTATAAGGGAGAAGGATAAGAAAGAAACATGCTTTGCACATAAAACCTTTGGGATTATTTGAGTTCCTTCCTTTGCACATGCATTAACTTTTCAATAATGTAAAATACTTTTTAAAGAAAAACATTCCAGCCCTGGCCAGTTTGGCTCAGCGGTTAAGAGCACTGGCCCGTGGACCAGAGAGTCCCAGGTTCGATTCCCACTAAGGGCACGTACCTCAGTTGCAGTTTGTTCCCAGCCCCCATTGGGGTTGTGTGGGTGGCAACCACTCGATGTGTCTCTCTCACATCGATGTTTCTCTCTCTCTCTCTTCCCACCTCTCTCCCTCCCGCTCTAAAGATAAATGCAAAAGTGTCCTCGGGTGAGGATAAAAAAAAAGAAAAGAAAAAGAAAAACATTCCATTTACTAATAATTTACAAAACAATTTTTAAATGTCTAATAGTTCACCAAAATGGTAGTTTACCAGATTGAAGATGCCAGTAATATATTAGTGTTGTCTGCAAGAAACTTCAATGGAGGCTCCGCAAGCAATATACAGGATAAAATTCCTCCACCAAAACAGTGGAGCATAGCAGTAAACCAACTTGAAACAGGATTCTGCCATGCCACCGCCACTGCTCCTGAAACGGTAAAGTAAAAATGTGATCTGAGATAGCTGTATATTAAACAAGTCCCGAGGTGCCAGTGGCACTAAAGAAATAGTAACTTCTTAATTTCACAATTTTCAAGAATTTTTCATTACTCATAGGAGTGACAATCACAATCATTGTAAAACATATCTTTTGTTCTTTAAATCAAGACTAAAATCATTTTGTTAAGACATGGGTGATTTGGGCCAACTTTCAAATACTCTATTCAGACTCTTATTGCCAGTTTCTTAGTAGCAGATTATTATAAACCATATCCCCACCTACTGTTCCTTTCATTCCCAACCTTACTGTAAGTACTCCCAATCGATATGTTTAAACAATGTATTAAGAAAAATTTATAAAACAATAATGAGGTATCACCCCACACCTGTCAGAATGGCTGCCATCAACAAATCATCAAACAAGTGCTGGCGAGAGTATGGAGAAAAGGGGACTCTAGTACACTGCTGGTGGGAATGCAGACTGGTGCAGCCACTATGGAAGACAATATGGTGTTACCTCAAAAACTTAAAAATTGAACTGCCACTTGACCCAGTGATCCCACTTCTAGGAAATATATCCTAAGAAGCCTGAAACACCAATCAGAAAGAATATATGTACCCCTATGTTCATAGCAGTGCTATTTACAAATACTAAGATCTAGAAACAGCCCAAGTGTCCATCAATAGATGAGTGGATAAAAAAGCTGTGGTACATATACACAATGGACTACTATGCAGCTGTAAGAAAGAAAGATCTCTTATCCCTTGAGACAACGTGGAGGAACCTGGAGAGTATTAGACTAAGCAAAACAAGCCAATCAGAGAAAGACAAATATCACATGATCTCACTTACTTGTGGTATATAATGAACAAAACAAACTAAAGAACAAAATAGACTCAGAGACATAGTGGTAGAGTACAGACTGACAAACCTCAGAAGGGGGGTCAGGGTTAGGGGAAGGAAGAGATAAACCACAGAACTTATATGGAGGTATGCATAGCCATGGACATAGATAACAATGCTGGGGACGGGTGCAGGGTCGGGATCGGGAGGAGGGGGTTAATGGGGGAAAAAGGAGAAACATTTGTAACAAAATAAATTAATAAAAAGGAAAAATAAATTTATAATCTTAAGTACTTTAAAAAATGAAAAATGAAATAAATAAACTAAGCTTTCAACACAATGGGCTAGAAATAGAATAAAATAAACCTAAAGGCAAAAAGTTTATGAGGAATAGATATTTACATCATCACACAATGTCTCCTAAAAAATTACTTATTAGTTAGAGGGAAATAACTTTAGAGTGAAGAAGCCTTGCAGACATCATTGTAAACAAACAACATCAAGTGCCTCCTGATATAATACACTAAGAACACATTATTACTTCTGTGGTACTTCTACCAAAAACGTGTAATTTGAACTAATCTAAACAGATACACTTAAGTGAGAGTTATTCTAAAAAAGAAAAAAAAACAAAACAAAACACCACCTGGCCTATACTTTAATGATGTCAAAGTCAAGAAACACAAAAAAAGGCTAATGAAATATTCCAGATTAAAATGACATTACAGAGACAACTAAATGTAATGCATGTCTTAGATCATATCATAGAGTGGAATAGTTTAAACAGGGCCTTTTTGGACAACTGATGAAATCTAAATATGAATTGTGGCTTAGATAATAGTACTGCATCACTATTAAACTTCCTGGTTTTGTTAACTGTACTGTGGTTCTTAAAATTAACATACTTAAGTAATTAGAAGTTACTGGGCAAAATGTCTCCAATTTACACTCAAGTGGTTCTGAAAAATTAACATGCATAAATAAAAACATTCCGAGAGAGAATGCTAAAGTACAAACTTCCAGTTATAAGACTATAGTTAATAACACTGTATTGTATACTTGAAATTTTCTAAGAGAGTAGATCTTAAGAGTTGTCACCAAATTCACAAAAAAGGAACTATGTGAGGTGATGGATGGGCTAATTAACTTGATTGTGGCAATCACTTCACAATGTATATGTCTATCAAATCATCACATTGTACACTTTAAGGACGTACAATTTTGTCAATTATACCTCAATAGAGCTGGGAAAAAAAGTAAATAAATGGGGCTAAATGTAAGTATGTTGACCCCTGAACAACATGGGTTTGAATTGTTTGGGTCCACTTATACATGGACTTTTTTCCATAAATAAATTGATAATTTTTTTGTATTTGCAACAATTTGAAATAACTCACAGACAAACCACATAGCCTAGAAATACCAAAAAAATTAAGAAAAGGTTAGGTATGTCATGAATGCATGTAATATACATAACATATAAAATATGTTAATCCACTGTTTATATTATCAGTAAGGCTTCCAGTCAACAGTAGGCTATTAGTAGTTAATTTGGGGAGAGTTAAAATATACACAGATTTTCAACTGGGAGGGGTGTCAGGTCCCTAATCACCCCCCAAGTTGTTCAAGGGTCAACTATAGTTGGTGAATGTGGGTAGAGTATATGGGAGTTCCTTATCCTATTCTGGCAACTTTTCTGTAAGTTTGAAATTATCAAAGGAAAAAGTACAAAGTAATAAAAAAATAAACTCAGTGAGAAAAACAGAAGTAATTTATAAAAATAAAAGTAGCAATTAATTAAATAGACGCCCAAATTAAAAGACAATAAATAAATAATGCCAACCAAAAGCTGTTATTGAAAAAGACCAATAAAACAGACCATTGGACAGCAATGCATAATAACATTAGAAGAAACAAAGGAAATAATTTTAGAGTTTTTAAATTGTAGGAAAACATGTATTTAATCTAACAAAGGTGAAGATATATCTGAAATGGAAAATTTTCTAAGAAACTATAAATTAGCAAAAACTTGACCATACAAATAACTATGGGAAAAAACTACAGAGCAGTCAAAGATTTATCTAAAGAAAACTGCTAGACTCAAATAAATTAATTGGAAAATATTTACCAAATAGTTTACTCCTTCTTATACTGTATAACCACTATAGAATTCAGAAAAGGAGAAAAACTTAAATCATTCTACGAAACAACATAACCCCAACATCAAAAATTATAAAGAGAAATACACAGAGAATGATAGAAGAGGGAAAAGAGACAGGGAGAAAGGAAGGAAAGGAAAAGAGGGAGAAGAGAGAGGAAGAAAAAAGATAAACACTATAATTCTAACTTATGAGTATAATGCATAAATATATTAATAACAAATTGAAATCAGTAGTTTTTTGAAAGGGTAAATCATCACTAAGTAGATTTTATCCAAAGAATTTAATGACGGTTCAATACTCAGAAATTCATTAAAAGCTTTCACTATGCTATCAAATTATTATGATCACTCCTTTAGTCACACAGTGAAAGGTTACCTGATAAAAATTCAACATTCCTAATTTTTTTTAATCTATCAATTTAACAACAAAAAAAAGTATTTAACCTGAATAAAACCATGAAGGAAGGAAAAGATTTACAAATTTGACTTCATCAGAATTTTTTTTTTCTTTTTAATCCTCACCCAAGGACATTTTTGCATTTATCTTCAGATAGAGCGGGAGGGAGAGAGGGGAAGAGAGAGAGAGAAACATCGACGTGAGACACATTGAGTGGTTGCCACCCACATGACCCCAACCGGGGCCAGGGACAAACTGCAACCAAGGTATGCGCCCCTAGCGGGAACCAAACCCAGGACTCTCTGGTCCTCAGGCCGATGCTCTAACCGCTGAGCAAAACCAGCCAGGGCGACTTCATCAAAATTTTAAATTTCTGTATGACAAAAGAGTGGGATAAAATGTTTTTCAACCTACATAAGGCAAATTGCAACAAATCAACAGAAAAAGACAACAAACAGAATAGAAAAATGGGCAAGTCACAAAGCAGGAACTATAAATGACTAATAAATATATATTTAAAATGTCCTCAACTCATTGGTAATCAAGGGAAAACAAAATAAGACAAAATGTTATTTCACACACACTCATTGGGCAAAAAATAAAATTACAACTTAATATTAATAAATTGGCCAAATTGTTAGGAAATTCATATACCCTTGTCAGAGTATAAATAAGAAAAAGCATTTTGAAGAACAATTTGGAAGTATCAGTTAAAAATTTTTTTCAATTACACTTTACTTTCAATATTATTTTGTATTGGTTTCAGGTGAACAGCATACTGGTTAGACAATCATATACTTGACAAAGTGTTCTCCCCAATATTTCTAATACCCACCTGGGACCAGACAGTTATTGCAATATCATGACAATATTCCCTATGCTGTACTTTACATCCCTATGACTGTTTTATACCTATCAATTTTTACTTCTTAATCCCTTCACCTCTTTTACCCAGTCTCCTAAAACCCCTGCCCTCTGGCAACCATCAGTCCGCTCTATGTGACTGAGTTGGTTTGAATTGTTTTATTTTGTTCTTTAGATTCCACATGTAAGTGAAATCATATATTTCTCTTTATCGGAATGGTTTATTTCACTTAGCATAATACCCTCTAGGTCCATCCATGCTACTGCAAATGGTAAGATTTTATTCTTTTTATGTCCAAGTAATATTCCATTTTATATATGTACCACAGCTTTTTTATCCACTCATCTATTGATGGGCACTTAGGTTGCTTCTAGATCTTGGTTATTCTAAATAATGCTGCAGTGAACATAGGGGTACATATATTCTTTCAAATTAGTGTTTTGGGTTTCTTTGGATACATAGCCAAAAGTGGAATCACTGAGTCATAAGACTGTTGTATTTTCTATTTTTTTTTCAATTTTTTAAGAAACCTACACACAGTTTTCCAAGTGGTTGCAACATCTGCATTCCCACCAACAGTGCAGAAGGGCTCCCTTTTCTCCACACCCTCACCAGCACTTGCCATTTGTGGATTTATTGATAACAGCCATTCTGACAGGTGTAAAGAGATATCTCATCAGGGTTTTAATTTGCATTTCTTTGATGATTAGTAATGTTGAGCATCTTTTCATGTCTATTGGCCATCTGTATGTCCTATTCAGGTCCTCTGCCCATTTTTAATTGGATTGTTTGGGGAGGGGGGGGTTAGTGTTGAGTAGTATGAACGCTTTATAAATTTTGGATAGTAACCCCTTATCAGATATATCATTGGCAAATATCTTCTCTCATTCAGTGGCTTATATTTTCCTTTTGTTGATGGTTTCCTTTGAGGTGGAAAACTTTTTAGTTTGATGAAGTCCCATTTCTTTATTTTTTTCTTTTCTATCCCTTGCCTGAGAAGATATATCAGAAAAATATTGCTAAGAAAAATGTCAGAGGTTTTACTGCCTGTTTTCTTCTACGCGTTTTATGGTTTCGAGACATATTTAAGTTTTTAATTCATTTTGATTTTATTCTTGCATATAGTTTAAGAAGGTGATCTAGTTACATTTTTTTGCATGCATCTGTCCAATTTTCCCAGCAACATTTATTGAATAAACTGTCCTTACCCCACTGTATGGTCTTCCCTCTTTTGTCAAATATTGATTTAATAGCTGTCGGTTTATTTCTGGCCTCTCCACTCTGTTCCATTGCTCTGTATGTATTTTTCTGCCACTACCATGCTATCTTATTACTATGGCCTTGTAGTATAGTTTGCTATCAGGTAGCATGATAATTCCAAATATCTTCTTTATCAAGACTGCTAAGGTTATTTGGGGTCTTGTGTGGTTCCGTATAAATTTCTGGATTATTTGTTCTAGTTCTGTGAAATATGCCATTGGTATTTTGATAGGAACTGGGTTGCTCTATAGATTGCTTTGGGTAGTATAGGTATTTTAATTACATTAATTCTTCCTATCCATGGACACAATATATACTTGCATTTATTTGTATCATCTTCAATTTCTTCAGTATCTTGTAATTTTCCAACTATACGTCTTTTACATCTTTGTTATATTCGTAGGTATTTTTTCTGATGCTACTGTAAATGGGGTTATTTTCTTAGTTTGACTCATTATTGGTGTATAAAAATGGAACTGATTTCTGAATATTAATTTTGTATCCTGATACTTTGCTGAATTCATTTATCAATTCCAGCAGTTTATGGTGGAATCTTTAGAGTTCTCTATATACAGTATCACGCCCGCTGCAAATGACAGCTTTACTTCTTTCTTTCCAATTTCATTGCCATTTATTTCTTCTTGTTTGTCTGACTGCTGTGGCTAGGACTTCCAGTACTATGTTGAATAAGAGTAGTGAAAATGAACAATCCTGTCTTGCTCCTGATCTTAAGGGAAATGCTTTTAGTTTTGCCCAATGAGTATGTTGACTGTGGGTTTGTCATATATGGCCTTTATTATGTTGAGGTATGTTCCCTCCATTTCTACTTCACTGAGAGTTTTTACCATAAATGGTGCTGGATTTTGTCAAATGCTTTTCTACTTCTATTGATATGATTTTTACCCTTAATTTTGTTTATGTGATGTATCACATTAATTGATTTGAGGAAATTATACCAACCTTGCATCCCTGGAATAAATCCCATTTGATCATATGTATGATCTTTTTAAGTTTTGCTGGATTCAGTTTGCTAATATTTTGCTGAGGATTTTTGCATCTGTTTATCATGAATATCAGCCTATATTTTCTTTTTTTGTAGTGTCTTTATCTGGTTTTGTAATTAGAATAAAACTGGCCTTGTAAAATAAGCTTGAAAGTCTTCCCTCCTCTTGAAAATGTTGGAATAGTTAGAGTAGGATGGATGTTAGTTTACTTTTAATATTTGGTAAAATTCACCTGTGAGGCCATCTGGTCTAGGACTTTTGTTTGCTGGGAGTTTTTTTTTTTTATCACTGCTTCAGTTTCACTAGTTATAGTTTGTTCAGATTTTCTGTTTTCTCTTCCTCTTTTTTTTTAATTTATTTATTTTTGTTACAGATGTTTCTCCTTTTTTCCCCATTGCCACCCTCCTCCCCATCCCCCCCCCACCGTCCCCAGCTTTGTTGTCCATGTCCATCGGTTATGCGTACATGCATATAAGTTCTGTGGTTTATCTCTTCCCTTCCCCCCTTCCCCCTCTTCTGAGGGTTGTCAGTCTGTACCCTACTTCCACGTCTCTGGGTCTACCCTGTTCCTCAGACTGTTATGTTCATTATATTCCACAAATAAGTGAGATCATGTGATATTTGTCTTTCTCTGCTTGGCCTGTTTCGCTTAGGATAATACTGTCCAGGTCCCTCCATGTCATCTCAAAGGATAAGAGATCTTTCTTTCTTACAGCTGCATAGTACTCCAATGTGTATATGTACCATTCTGTTTCTTCTTGAGTCAGTTTTGGAAGACTGTATGTTACTAGGAATTCACCCATTTCTTTCAGGTTGTCCAATTTGTCCTATAGTTGTTCATATTTTCTTATAATGCTTTGTATTTCTCTGGTGTCAGTTGTTACTTCTCTAATTTTTTATTTTATTTATTTGGGTCCACTCTCCTTTATTCATAATGAGTCTAGTTAAGGGTTTATCAATCTTGGTTATAATTTCAAAGAATCAGCTCTTGGTTTCATTGATCTTCCGTATTTTTCTAGATTCTATTTCATTTATTTCCTCTCTAATCTTTATTTCCTTCCTTCTACTCACTTTGGGCTTTTTCTAGTTCCTTTAGGTTTAAGGTTAAAAATTTTGAGATTTTTATTATTTCTTGAGGTAATCTAATATTCCTATAAATTTGCCTCTTAGGACTGCTTTCACTGTGTCCCATAGATGTGGGGTTGTTGTGTTTTCATTTTCATGTCTCAAGGTATCTTCTGATGTCTTCCTTGATCTCATTGACAACCAATTCATTGTTTAGTAACATGTTTCATTGTTTAGTAACATGTTATTTAGCCTCCATGTGAATGTGTGTTTTTCAGTATTTTTTCTTGTAACTGATTTCTAGTTTCATACTTTCGTGTCAAGGTCAGAGAAGATGCTTGATATGATTTCAATATTCTTGAATTTAGTGAGACTTGTTTTGTGTCCTAACACGTGGTCTATCCCTGAAAATGTTCCATGTGCACTTGAAAAGAATGTATAATTCTGCTGCTTCGGGGTGAAATGCTCTGAAAATATCAACTAGAACCATTTGGTCCAGTGTGTCATTTCAGGCCAATATTTCCTTGTTGACTTTCTGACTGGAAGATCTATCCATTGATGTCAATGTGGTGTTAAATTCCCCTACTCTGACTGTATAACTGTTGATCTCTCCCTTTACGTCCATCAAGATTTACTTTATATATTTAGGTGTTCCTATGTTGGGTGCATAAATATTTAAATGGGTTATAGCCTCTTGTTGCGTTGATTTCTTTACCATTATGTAATGTCCTTCTTTGTCATTTGCAACAGCCTTTGTTTTATTTTTTTCTTTTTAAACTTATCTTTATTGTTGAATGTATTACAGATGTCCTTCCTTTTTTCCCCCCATGACCCCCTCCTACCACCCCCCTCCTACCTTCCCCACACTATTGTTTGTGTCTATTGGTTATACATATATGCATATAAGTTCTTTGGTTTCTCTCTTCCCGCCCCACCTCTCCCCTTCCCTTTGAGGTTCGTCAGTCTAAGAAACAATTTGTACTTCTTAATCCCTTCATCTTTTTCACCCAACCCCCTCCCATCTGGCAACCAACAAAAAGTTCTCTATATCTGTGAGTTTGTTTCTGTTCTGCTTGCTCATTTTGTTTGTAGATTCAATTGTTGATAGATAGGTATTTATTGCCATTTTACTGATCATATTTTTAAATATTCTTCTCCAAGAAGACCCATCAAAATTTCATATAATACTGGTTTGGTGACGATAAACTCCTTTAGCATTTTCTTGTTTGGGAAGCTCTTTATATGGCCATAGATTCTAAATTATAGCTTTGCAGGATAGAGTAAGTTTGGTTGTAGGTCCTTGCTTTCCATCACTTAAAATATTTCTTGCCACTCCCCCGACCTGCAAAGTTTCTTTTGAGAAATCAGCTGACAGCCTTATGGGAGTTCCGTTATAGGAAACTAACTGCTTTACTCTTGCTGCTTTTAGGATTCTCTGTCTTTAACCTTCAGCATTTTGATGATGATGTTTCTTGGAGTGGACCTCTTTGGGTTCATCTTGTTTGGAACTCTCTGGACTTCCTGGACTTGTATGTCTGTTTCCTTCACCAAGTTAGGGAAGTTTTCTGTCATTATTTTTTCAAATAGGTTTTCAATTTCTTGCCCTCTCTCTTCTCCTTCGCACTCCTATGAAGCGAATGTTGGTACACTTGAAGCTGTCCCAGAGGCTCCTTACACTATCCTCATTTTTTTTAATTCTTTTTTTCTTTTTGCTCTTCTGATTGGGTGTTTTTTGCTTCCTTATATTCCAAATCAATGGCTTGCTTCTTGGCTTCACCTACTCTACTATTGGTTCCCTGTAAATTATTCTTTATTTCAGTTAGTGCATCCTTCATTTCTGACTGGTCCTTTATTATGCTCTTGAGGTCCTCACTAAGTTCCTTGACATTCTCATAAAGTCCCTTGAAATTCTCACTAAGTTCACTGAGCGTCCTTATGAGCAGTGTTTTGAACTCTGCCTCTGTTAGACTGCTTATGTCCATTTTGTTTAGTTCTCTTCATGGAGTTTTGTTCTGTTCTTTCATTTGGGATGTTTCTTTGTCTCCTCATTTTGGCTGCCTCCCTGTGTTTGTTTCTATGTTTTAGGTAGAGTTGCTATGTCTTCTAGGCTTCCTAGGGTGGCCTGTTGTAGTAGGTGTCCTGTAGGGTACAGTGGCACAGCCTCCCTGGTCACCCAGCTGGGTCCTCAAGAACAGAATTACAAATTCTGTTGTAATTTAGTCTTGATTGCTGTTGGCACAACAATGGGAGGGTTTTACTCAGGCTGATCAGCTGCAAGGACTTGCTGTGCCCACTAACCACCGACCTCTGACTACCTTGGATAATTAGCTGTGCCGGGGCCCACCATCCAGAGCAAGACTTACCTCAGCAAGGCTCTGGTACCCACTGAGTCCATTCCTTGAGTGTGTCATTTGTGGAGGTGGTTGGGTGGTGGTGCTTCAACGTGGTCTGAAGCTCTCCACTGGGTGTGTTGGCTCTGGGGCAAAGTCAGGCACTGCCTGTGTTCTACCCAGGGCCACCAGGCATAAGCTACAAAGTGATCTGCCAACGGCTGCTTCTTGTGCTAGGCTTGGAGGTGCTCAGGCAAAGCCAAGCTGTGAACCAAGGCTGGCTGCTTCTAGTGCCAGGGCTGGGACCACTTAGCGAGAGGTATGGGGCTTGCTATGGCCAGATACTGCTTGTTTGAGAGAATTTAGGAAAATCTAAAGCAGGAACCAAAACAGGCCAATCCTATGGTAAAGCCACTGGAAATAGTGTGGGTGGGCCCAAAAGTTGGGTGGGGCAGGGCCTCAGGGAATCACCAGGGCAGGGCAAACAGTGTAAGCAAGGTTGCTGGAATCCTAGATGTGGTGCCCGTCTGCCTGGGGTGGGGGGGCACTCACCAAAGGAACAAGGGCCTCCACCAGCACGTCTGTCCAGGAGATAGCTGTCTCTCCAGCCCTCGTCCCAATGTCAAACAACTCAGTTCTTCCTAGTATGTCTCTGGTACCTTTCAAGCTGCCTCCTCTCCATGCTGGAGCTCAGAGGGAGAGGGTCCGAGTAAGTCTGTGCACAGGCCCTTTAAGAGGAATGGCCTGGGACTCTAGCAGCATCAGCCTCTCTCAGCCTCAGTTCTTGCTGGTTTTTACAGCCAGAAGTCATGGGGACTTCTCTTCCTGGCACTGGAACCCTGAGCTGGGTGCCTGGTGTGGGACGGGGACCCCTTGCTCCTCAGCGAGGACTCTCACAGACGAGGTATCCCTCCTAATTTTTTTTTTTTAATCCTCACCCGAGGACATTTTTCCATTTTTTGTTCAGATAGAGTGGGAGGGAGAGAGAGGAAGAGAGAGAGAGAGAAACATCGACGTGAAAGGGACACATCGAGTGGCTGCCTCCCGCACGACCCAACCAGGGGCCGGGGACAAACTGCAACCGAGGTACGCGCCCTTAGCGGGAACCGAACCCAGGTCTCTCTGGACCGCAGGCCAATGCTCTAACTGCTGAGCCAAACTGGCCAGGGCCCTCCTAATTTTTATCCTATGTCTTTTTATTGCAGCATTAAATCCATTTTCACTTAAAGTAATTATTTATAGTTATTACTATTTTATTCTTTATAATTATGGTCCTTTTCCCCCCTTTTGTTCTTCTTAAGAAGTGCCTTAAATATTTCTTGTAATACTGATTTGTTGGTAATGAATTCCTTTAGCTTTTTCTTGTCTGGAAAGCTCTTTATTTCTCCTCTCATTTTAAACAATATCCTTGCTGGGTAGAGTGGTCTTGGTAGTCTGGCCTTGCTTTACATCACTTTAAATTTTTTGTGTGAATATTTTCTGGCCTGAAATGCTTCTGTTGAAAAATCAGCTCACAGCCTTATGGGGAGCTCCCTTTTAGGTAACTATCTTTCTCTTGCTGCTTTCAAGATTGTCCCTTTGTCTTAACCTTTGCCATTTTAGTTATGATGTGCCTTGGTGTAGGCCTCTTTGGGTTCATCTTGTTTGGGACTCTGTGCTTTTTGGAATAGTACGTCTATTTTCTTTGCCATTTTAGGGAAGTTTTCAGTCATTATTTCTACAAATAGGTTCTCAATCCCTTGCTCTCTCTCCTCTCCTTCTGACTGGTACTCCTATGATGTGGATGTTATTACACTTGATGTTGTCCTAGGGGTCCCTTAATCTGTCATTTTTTTTAATTCTTTTTGTTTTTGCTGCTTTGATTGGGTATTTCTGCCATCCTGTCTTCCAAATTACTGATTTGATTGTTTGCTTCATCTAATCTGCTGTTGATTCCTTCTAGTGTATTCTTCATTTCAGATACTGTATTCTTCATTTCTCACTGGTTCTTTTTAATGGTTTATATGGCCTTTTTTATGCTTACTATCTCTTTAAGTTCTCAAAGAGTTCATAATTCCCCTATGTTCTTTCAGCATCCTTATAACCATTGTTTTGAACTCTGTAGCTGGTAGATTGTTTGCTCCATTTTATTTATTTTTCTGGGGATTTCTCCTATTCTTTCATTTAGGGTATAATTCTTTTGTCTCCCCATTCTGGCTGCCTTTCTGTATTTGTTTCTGTGTATTAAGTATATCTGCTATGTCTCCCAGGCTTGGTATGGTGCCCTTATGTAGTAGGTGTCCTATGGGGCTCAGTGGTGCAATCTCTCTGATCACCTGAGCTAGGTGCTACAGGAATGTCCTTTGTGTGGGTTATGTGAGCCCTCATACTGTAGCTGAGTCTTGACTGCTGTTGGCCCATCCATGGTTGGGACTGACTCTCAGGCTGGCTGGCTACGAGAATCAACCCTGACAACAGTGCATGAGCTGCTGTGTGGGGACTGACCTTACGAAGCAGAATTCACTCCATAAGGTTCTGGTGCCAGCCAACATGTCCCTTTGGGAATGCTCTTATAGAGCTAATTGGGTTGTGCTCTGATGCAGTCTGAAACCTGCCACCAGGTGTTGGTTCAGGAGCACCTTAGTAGGGATTCTGGTGCAGGTAAATGTCAGATGCTATGACTGGCCCTAGGCTACCTATTGGGAGCTACAAAGTGATCCACAGTCTGTGGCTCTGTATGCTAAGCCTGAGTGCATGTGGGAGGGGCCAGGCTGCATGCCAAGGCCGGCTTCCACCAGTACCAAGCCTGGGAGATCAGCATAAGGCTCAATCACCCTGAGATATGCTTCTGCTTTCTGGCTGCCTCTTAGGCTCAGTCACTGAAAGAGCTTCTGGCAGTACGCAAGTTGCATGAGTAGGTTCCCAGTCACAAAGTAGGGTGAGTGGTATTCACCAGTAGTGATGAGATTCAAACTCAGCACAGTGCTGAACCTGAGGCCACTCAGCAAAAGTCTAAGGGTACACCAAGGGTAGCTGCACATGCCTGGGGCCTGCAAACCTTTGTGGTGGACCAGGAACTCAAGGAGTCATCAGGGTGAAGACAGCAGAGTTCATAAGGCTAAGACAGATTAAGATTTGGCCATATGCCCTGGCCGGATTGGCTCAGCAGTTAAGAGCGTCGGCCCGCGGACCGGAGAGTCCCAGGTTCGGTTCCCGCTAAGGGCACGTACCTCGGTTGTAGTTTGTCCCTGGCCCCGGTTGGGGTTGTGTGGGTGGCAACCAGTCAACGTGTCTCTCTCACATCGATGTTTCTCTCTCTCCCTCCCTCTCTCCCTCCTGCTCTATCTGAAGATAGATGCAAAAATGTCCTTGGGTGAGGATTAAAAAAAAAAAAAGATTTGGCCATATGGAAGGAGAACTCTGCACAAAAATGATGGTGGCAGTCAGGCGTGTGAGGGAAAAATGGCCCTCATCCCAGAGCCACAAAATTCAGTCTCTCTGTTCGTCTCTGCCATCCCAAGTCTTCTAATACCTCCTCAAGAGCCTTCCAAGAAAGTCTAGACCATGGACCCAGGCTGGCCACAGCCAGCCGATTCCTCCGCAGAGCATGAGTTTGATAGGGCAAAGCCACAGGGATTTGGAAGGGTGAGGCTAGTGCATTCTCCAGGCTGATGCCATATGGAGGGAAGCACTTGACCCAGAAAAAATGGCATTTGTAGGTGGTATGGGAGATGGACTCAGCACAGGGACCTTGGCAGCTTGTCCCTCCAGCCCTCTCTCTGTATGACTCCAGTCTGCTCTAAGCTAGCATCTCTGTTGGAACTTGAGACGTGTGACCACAAATGAGATTTTGTATGCTAGCCCTTTAAGAGGGCACCTGGTTTTCTACCAGACCCCCATCTCTCCCTGGCAGACAGACTCCCCAGTGATTTTCACAGCCAGATGTTATGTAGGCTCCTCTTCCCAGCTCTGGTGCTCCTGATTGGAGAGCCCAGCATGGGGTTGAAACCCCTCACTCCTCAGGGAGGGAAATCTTTGTAACAGATATCCATGTGGATTCTCTACCACTACACATGGGTGCAGGGCCAGGCCTTTGCCCATCTCTGTCCTTCCTACCAGTTACGATATTGCTTCACCTATAACTCTAAGTAATGAGACTTCTGTTCAGCTAGTCTCCAGTTGGTTATTCAGGTTGATTGTTCTATAATTTAGTTGTAATTCCAGTTTGGTCATGGGAGGAGGTGAATGTAACTTCCACCTAGTCTGACGCCATCTTAGATCCCCTGCCGTCTGTGTATGTTCTTTGGTGAGGTGTCTGTCCAGAGCTCATGCCCATTTTCTAATTGGGTTGTTTGTTTTCTTATTGTTGAGGATTAAGGGATATATGTATATAATGGATACCAGTTCTTTATTGGATATGTGCTTTGAAAACACTTTCTCCAAGTGTGTGGCTCATCTTAAAATTGGTTAGAAGACTGACATCCACAAAACTGTCCTCCTTTCCCCCTCTTACCCTCCCCCACCTTTAGGGGCTTCTCTTTCTTCCTCCAGGGACAGCCTGGTGAGTACCCACCAGGTACTAAGTTTTCTGCTTGGCAGGTGGGTTCCCTTTCTGGGAAGACAAGAGATATGTCACTGACCGTGGCCTTACCTGGCAGCTTCAGACTCTTGAGGTGTGGTATGGGTACTGTGGCCTGTGCAAAGCCTCCAACCTGATGTTGTGACCTTCTGCCACCTTCTGTGAGGTTCCCTGTAAGGTCCCTTATGCTCACACAAGCTCAAGTGTGTCCTGCTGTTGCAATGGAAAACTTCACCTGGATAGAGCACATTCACAGTGTACCCTGTGACCGGTTCAGCCTCCCTAGATCTGCCTGGGTCCCCTACTTCAAGCATCTCCTCATATAAGAGTGATGCTTTTACTTCTTGATGATATAGCCCAACAGAACTTGGAACATAGGTAACCAGGCAGCCACATTCTAGAAGAGCCCCTACCCAGCTTACTTGGCTACAGACAATGGAAACGACACGATGTTTTCTTGTTGTATACAGCCCGTGTCCCAAGACCGTGGCCTCAAAAAAGCCAGCAGTGATAATATGTTCTAACGCTGCCAAAAAGGGCCCTAATGCCTGTGGCCCTTTTCATGATGGACCCAGAGGTAACATAGGGAGGCCCAGAGCAGTTTTGTTCAGGCCAAACCAACACACTGATCTACCTGAGCTGGCCTATGTCCTCCTTGTGTGTATAGTGGAAGGGGGCTTCACATGGGGAGGGCCTGTCTCGATCAGGAACATGCTGAGGAGGAGTCAGAAGCCTGGTGGGCCAATCATGTTCACACCCCAGGTCAAGGCTGGCTGGGTGGACATGGAATGTGGGTGGCACCCTATACCCGAGGTTTATCCCGAGCCCTGAAGGTGAATCTCACTTTCCCTTGGTAAAGGACTGTGAAGACACAGGGCTGGGCCTGACACAGGAGCAGAAGGTCCAGTGGGTAGAAGTAGCAGCAACTAGGGCCTGGGATAGCTTGAGGCCTTCAGACCAGGTGTCAGTCACTGTCATTGCAAAGCTCAACACAGGACATTGGGGAGCAGCTGACATAGACCCCACCCCATCTCCACCAGTGAGGGACAGGTATGCCACACCACTGAGAGCCAGAGCAGTCTCGAAGTGAGTGTGGCCACCAAGAGGTCTGGACAACCAGGGCCTAGGGATGGCTGAAGAAGGGCTCTATCCCTAAAACAACCCAGACTCCATAGGCAGCTCACAATTTACAACTCCAACCTGGAGCACCATGTCCACATTCAACCAATCAGTCCAGAGGACCTGGAGGCCACAGAGGCAGAACCTAAGGGTGAGAAGGTGGAGGAGGGTGGTACATGGAGGGTGGAGATGCATATGAGCTTATCAGGAGCGGTCGGTGCCAGACATACAAAGAGCAAATGCTGACCAGAAGCAAAGACCAGCCTCAGACCACTTATCTGCCAGCCAGATGGCGGGGAGAAGTCCTCTGGTGGGTCCTGGGCTGCAACTTGTTTAGAAAGCTTGGCTGTGTTCTGTCTCTGGGGAGTACATGGGTGGATCTTTGCAATTCTAGCACCAGCCCAGGAGGCAAAGCTGGCTCCTTCTTCAACACCTGTCAAACAACCTGAGGAGCCAGGTGCAGGGGCAGACCTGGAGGCTGCTCCAGACCTGAAGTGATATCAAACCCCAGTGGTTGTGCTACCTCCAGCTGTTGTGCCACCTCCACCAGCTGCTCCAGCAGCAGCTCTTGAGCCAGGGCAGGCCTGTGCAGCTTCTCCTCCAGGGGACCCTGACATACCTCAGGCCTCACCACCCCTGCTAGTGGAACAGTCAGCTGAACCTGCACTGGCTCCTTCCAGAGACAAGGAGCTGACTCTGAAAAATGTCTCAGGGCCAGCTCTAGAGCTGCTTGTTCAACCTGCTTTCCCACTCCCACTAGAATTTGTTTTACCCTCCTCTTTGAACTCTTTCATTTTTTTTTAATGTTTATGTTTTACTTTCATGTACTCTATGGTGTGATATATTTTAAATTAGAAATAAAATTTGTTGCTTATATTTTAAATTGTGCCATTCCTGGGCATGAAGTACACTCACGATGCTGTGCAACCAATATCACTATGTAGTTGCAGAATGTTCCATCACACCAAAAGGAAACCCTGTACCAAAAGTACTCACTCCCCAGTCCACCCATCCCTGGAAACCCTGACTTGCATTCTGTTTCTGTTCCTTTACCTATTCTGGACATTTCCTATAAATGGATTCTTACAATACGTGTCTTTCTGTGTCTGCTCATGTATTTGTTGTTGTTTTGTTAATCTGAAATAGCATTTTTGTGATTTGAAAGGGAAATCCCAGATGGATTAGAGATCAGACATAAAAAATAATAATAATAAGCCCTTTTAGTAAGTGTGCACATACTCAGGGTAGAGAGTGCTGTGCTAAGTGTGACTCTAGGGCCAGAAGGTAGTCAGACAATGCCTGGTTCTTCATGCCCAAAACAAAAACAAGAAAAATGCAGAAATCTGGAAAGACACACCACAAGCTGGAAAGCAACCCAAGGCCAGAGAAAGGATTAATATGCCCGTGGTACAGAAAACTCTCAAAAGTCAGTGTTTTATAAAGGGACATAGAGCAAAAACATGCACTTCCAACAAGAGGCAATGTACACACCAGTAACGTCAGAGATGCCTGATCTCTCCAATGGAGACACACACACTGCAAACACTGGGGAGAAAACACTGTCACCATCAGATTGGCAGGCTTCTGGTCTGGTGGCAACCAGCCCTGGGGACAAAGTGAGGAAGCAAAGACCCCAGCAAATTCCCTGGAGAGAAGGAGGAAAGGCCCCTATTCTGGGAGAAGAATTCGCAGAACCTGTCCAAGTTACACAGTTTTACACCTTCACCTGGCAGTGTCCATCCTAGGAGGTTACACACAGAAATTCTTGCACAATTTTGTAAAGATATATTTTCGAGACTACCTATCAGAGCACTGATGAAATAGTCAGGAATTGAAAAAAACACTAATGTACATGGAGAAGGGATGGAATCCACCAATCCTAGTCTACATGGACAAGGGAAGCTGAGCAGCTGCTAACGTGGGTGCAAAGGTATCTTACATGCTGACAGATAAAGACCTGAGGGGCCCTCTTATGTGAGGCATATGGATCAACTGTCTGCATCCAGCTCAGCCAGTCGCAAGGACCACCATGAATGTTCTCTATCCAGATGAAGTTGTCATGTACAACAGCAGGACCCACTTGAGCTTGTGAGAGCACAAAGGACCTTACAAGGGGCCTCACAGAAGGTGCCAGAAGGTCAGAGCATCAGGCTCAGGGCTATGTGGCAGGCCACTGCACCCAAACCACACCTCAAGGTCCTGTAGCAGTGATGCCTGTCCCAGCCTTGTGCCAGCCCCAGCCCACATAACCAGTATATTCAGCTTCTGTGAGTGGGGCTCTGCTCAATGGGGATCAGGGAGAGAGCCCTCATCTCCTTCAAAGTCAGGTCAGGTAGAGTCCAACTGGTATGAGGCTGCCAGATGAGGACCCAGTCAGCAACACACATGAAGGCTAAACAACATGTTATTAAACAATGAATGGGTTAATGAGATCAAGGAAGACATCAAAAATACCTTGAGACAAATGAAAATGGAAACACAACAATCCCAAATCTATGGGACACAGCAAAAGCAGTACTAAAAGGGAAATTCATAGAATTACAGGCCTATCTCAAAAAAAAAAAAATCTCAAATAAATAATCTAACATTACACTTAAAGGAACTTGAAAAAGAACAGCAAAGCCCAAAGTGAGTAGAAGAAAAAACATAATAAAGATTAGAGCAGAAAAAAATGAAATAGAATATTTAAAAAATACAAATTATCAATGAAACCAAGAGATGGTTCTTTGAAAACATAAATAAGACTGACAAACCTTTAACCAGACTCATCAAGAAAACGAGAGGACCCAAATAAATAAAGAGAAGTAACAACTGATACCAGAGAAATACAAAGCATTATAAGAAAATATTATGAACAACTATAGGCCAACAAATTGGACAATCTGAAAGAAATTAATGAATCCTTCATTACATATAATCTTCCAAAACTAACTCAAGAAGAACCAGAAAATCTGAACAGACTATAACTAATGAAACTGAAGCAGTGATCAAAAAACTCTCAGCAAACAAATCCTGAACCAGATGGCTTTACTGGTGACTTTTACCAAACATTCAAAGAAAAACTAACATCTATCCTTCTCTAACTATTCGAAAAAATTCAAAAGGAGGGAAGACTTCAAGCTCATTTTATAAGACCAGCATTATTCTAATTGCAAAACCAGACAAAGACACTACGGAAAAAGAAAATATAGGCCAATATCCATGATAAACATAGATACAAAAATCCTCAGCAAAATATTAGCAAACCAAGTCCAGCAACAGTTAAAAAGAGCATAAACCATGACCAAGTGGGATTTATGTGATATATCACATATACAAAATTAAGGATAAAAAATCATATGATCATATCAATAGATGAAGAAAAGCATTTGACAAAATCTAACACCATTTACAATAAAAACTCTCAGCAAAGTGGGAATAGAGGGAACATAACTCAACATAATAAAAGCCATATATGACAAACCCACAGTCAACATCATACTCAATGGGCAAAAACTAAAACAGTTTCCCTTAAGATTGGGAACAAGACAAGGATGTCTATTTTCACCACTCTTATTCACCACTCTAAGTACTGGAAGTCCTAGCCACAGCAGTCAGACAAACAAGAAGAAATAAAAAGCATCGAAATCGGAAAGGAAGAAGTAAAACTGTCATTATTTGAAGATGTCATGATACTGTACATAGAGAAACCTAAAGATTCCACCAAAAAACTACTAGAACTGATAAATGAAGTCAGTAAAGTAGCAGAATACAAAATTAATATTCAGAAATCCATTTCAATTTTATACACCAATAATGAACTATCAGAAAGGGAAACTAAGAAAACAATTCTATTTATGATTAAAATTTTAAATTTTAAATTGACTTAAGTGTACAAGGAGTTTCATGCAAGAATATTAAAGCCGTGTTGTTTATAATGCTATGAAAAAATAAAAATAATCTAATGACCATCATCAGAGACACCGTTAAACAAACTATGATCACTTGTACTATGGAATACTTTTATAGGAGCAATTCGAGTGTGGTAGATCAATATCAACATGGAAAAGATCCCCAAGACATGCTGTTGATTAAAAACAAAGAACCAAATACAATCATGTTGAACAAAATATCAAAGTATAGAATCATTTATGGGCAAAAATGCAAACACTACACATTTCTCTAGGTACATACAGATATACAGAAAGCCCAGAACAAGTGTGCAGTACACCAAATGTTAACTCTTATTATTTCTTGAGAAAAGCCTGGGATAAGGGAAGATAATCAAAGAAGCTTTAAATGTATTTCATTGTATTTGAATTCTTTAAAATAAAATATTCATTTATTAACTGTATATTTAAACATAATTTAACAAAGTATGCCATATTCAATCTGAGGAATAATACATCTATTCAAAAGAATCTAGCAGCTTTACCTGCACTGACATAACAAAAAGAAAACCGTATGTACATAAACAATATGTACAGGAAGAACTCATTTACAGGGGAAAAACAAACAGTTCTATAGGTACATACAACATGCATGCAGATAACATAAAATTAGGTCTGCAATAATACGCAACCAAACGTAACTATAGTTACCTCTTAGGGAGAGGTCCATTTATGCACAAAGAATAAAAAAAACTTTTAAAATGTATGTGTAAGTTTAGCAGAGTAACATCATCATACTTGTATTGACATGGGAATTCATCCATATGTGCTCAGGAGGAAAAAAAAGATACACTTAAAAAAAAATTTTTTTTTGATTAATCCTCTCCCGAGGATATTTTTCCACTGATTTTTTTTTTTCTTTTTCTTTATTGATTTTAGAGAGAGAGGAAGAGAGAAGGAGAGAGAAATCAAAACATCGATGAGTGCCCCCTACCAGGGACTGGGCCCACAACCTGGGCATGTGCCCTGACCGGAAATCAAACTGGCAACCTCTTGGTGCATAGGTCAACGCTCAACCACTGAGCCACACCAGCCAGGCTCCACTGATTTTTAGATAGAGTTGGAAGGTAGAGGGAGAAAGAGAGAGAGAAACATCCATGTTAGAGAGATACATCAATTGGTTGCCTCCTGCACGACTCCAACCAGGGCAGGGGATCGAACCTGCAACCTAAGTACACGCCCTTGACTGGGCATCAAATCCACAACCCTTCTGTCTGCGGGCCGATGCAACACTGAGCCAAACTGGCCAGGGAGAGATATAAATATTTAAATAGTGCAACCCACCATTCCACACAACAAAACGTGCCCAGGAATGAACATGAATTGGCAGATGTGAATTTTCTGTGGTATACACATCCTGTCAAGAGAAGTTATGCCCAGGTTTAATGATACCCATCTGGTGACAACTCAAGAAATGGTGACCTGTTCCAATGTGGAAGAAAAATTAGTTATGAGAAACTTACTAAAAGACAGGATGTCAATCTCCAGTGTAGCAATTTCCCTTAAACCTAAAAAATTTCTAGAGTTATTCTGATGATACATGGTCATGCTGTCTATAGAGTCAATACCACTATGTCTCTAATACATGTAGTCGTCCCTCGCCACTTCGCGCTTCGACTTTCGCAGCTTCACTCTATCGTGGTTTGTTCCTACTTATTAGGGAGGGAAAAAAAAGAATAGAGTTGAAGGGAGGGTCTCCCTCACACCAGTCCTAATTTTCAAAATTATGTCACCCAGAAAATCTTCTCTACCTCAAATTGACCTTTCAATAACACTCTTTTCAGTACACACACTATGATAACACATCTTACAGTATGAGAAAAATCTTATGACAAAGTTCTTTGGATGCTATATTCCTTTGTATATATCCTACTGGTACCAGAATTAGTTTAATGTGAAGTGTAACTATGAAGATACAGAAAGTTAAACAGAAACAACTTGCATAGAGCATACAAAAAATATTTAGTAGGAAAAAAATAGTTTGTATGATATTTTTAATTTCTTCTCATTTTTAAAACAAATATAGCCCGGCTGGTGTGGCTCAGTGGTTGAGCGTCGACCCATGCACCAAGAGGTCGCCGGTTCGATTCCCCGTCAGGGCACATGCCCAGGTTGTGGGCCCGATCCCCAGTAGGGGGCATGCAGGAGGCGGCCAATCGATGTTCTCTCTCATCTATGTTTCTATCTCTCTCTTCCTTCCTCTCTCTCTAAAATTAATAAAGAAAAAAAATTAAAAAAAACAAAAACAAATATATATTCCTTAGCTAAGGAACAAGCGTGTTAATCAGGATACATTATTTTATTTTTAACATACTAACATTTAAAAGAGAAAATTCTCGCCCTGGCCAGGTGTCTAAGTTAGTAGGAGTATCGTCCCATATACCAAAAGACTGTAGGTTCAATTCCCAGTCAGGGCATATACCTAGTGGGTTCAATCCCTGGTCAGATGGCAACCGATCAATGTCTCTCTCTCTCTCTCTCCTTTCCAATCTCTCTACACAGTCAATAAAAACATATCCTCAGGTGAGGATTTTTTAAAATTAAAAAATAAATAAATAAATATTAAAAATAAAAGAAAATTATCTCTCCTATCTGGAATTAATGTTTGTGACATGCTATCAATAGAATTATTTCCCCCAAAACTCTCAGCAAAATTTGTCACATTGAGATATGAATCTAATTCAAAGTATAAGATGTTTAATGTACATACAATCACCTATGAACTTTAACATAAAAATATTTTCATTATGAGAGGCTTCCAGTCAAGATGGCAGCATAGGTAACTGTGGTATTCCCACAACATCCTCCCACAACTATAACAAAAATACAACTAAAATACAGAACCACCATCATTCAAAACTGCCTGAAATCTAGCTGAATGGAAGTCCTACAACTAAGGATATAACAAAGAAGCCACATCAAGACTGGTAGGAGGGCTCAAGACAGAAATGGGCTGGTCCCACACCTACTTGTGGCAGATAAAAATTGGGAGGAATATCTTAGCTGCAGAGGTCCCTGCTGAGGAGTGAGGTGTCCCAGCCCCACACCAGGGCCCCAGCTCTGTGTTCCAGTACCAGGTACATTAGTCCCCATAACTTCTAGCTGTAAAACAGCAAGCAGGGATTGTGGCTGAGTGAGAGGGAGGGCTACTAGAGTCCCAGGTATTTCCTCTTAAAGGGCCCATGCACAGACTAACTCGGATTTACTCCCTCTGACCTCCAGCGCTGAGGCAGCAGCTCAAAACACACCAGGGGCACAGAGGGAGGAAAGAAAGTATCTACCATCAGGGTGAGAGCTAGAGGGGCAGCTTTCTCCCAGACAGAAGTGCTAGCAGAGGCCATTATTCCTTTTATGAGCCCTTCCCCCATAGAGCCAGCAGAAGGACACGATATCTGAGTCTCCATCAACCTGGCTAACACTGTTCACCCTGCCCTGGTGATTCCCTGAGACCCCACCCTACCCAACTTGAAGGCCTACCCAGGCTGTTTCCAGTGGCTTTTGCATATGAATGGCGTGTCTTGGCTCATGCTTCAGACTTTCCTAAAACCTCTCAAACAAGCAGCATCTGGCCTCAATGTGCCCCGTAACTCTCGCTAAGTGGCCCCAGGCCCGGCACTAATAACAGCCGACCTCAGTTTGCAATTTGGCCTCCCATGGACACCTCCAAGCCCAGCACAAATAGCAGCCATCAGCGATCGCTCTGTAGTTCATGCTGGGTGGCCCTGGGCAGAACACAAGCCATGGCTGACCTTGGCCTGAACCTCCTGGGAGGCCCCAGAGCCAGTGTATCTAGTGGACAGCTTTTCATCAAAGCACCACCCAACCACCTCCATCCTCCATAAGCAACATGATCAAGGGGTGGACTTAGCAGGCACCAGAGCACTGCTGAAGGAACTTCGCTCTGTGGGATCAGACCCTGCACAGCTGATCATCCACAGTAGTCACAGCCAGTCCTTGCGGCCAATCCACCTAGGAGTAAATCCCTCCCACTGATGTGCCAACAGCAATGAAGGCTCAACTACAACAGGAGAGTGTACACAGCCCACACAGGGGTGCACCTAGAGTGCCCAGCTTGGGTGAATGGGGAGGCTATCCCATTGGGCCCTACAGGACACCTACTACATTAGGCCACTCTACCAAATCCAGGAGACACAACAGCTCTACTTGATACACAGAAACAAACACAAGCTACCAAAATGAGGAGTTAAGACCGTAAGCTGATTTCTCAAATGTCCCAAATGAAAGAAAGGAACAAAACTCCAGGGGGGAAAAAACTTTTAAAAGATGAAGACAAGCAATCTACTAGATGCAGAGTTCAAAACACTGGTTATAAGGATGCTAAGTGAAATTAGGGGAAGAGTAGATGAACGTAGAGAGAACTTCAACAGCATAAAAAGGACATGGAAACGATTTTAAAAAAATAGTCAGAAATGAAGGATACACTAACTGAAATGAAGAATAATTTACATGGAATCAACAGTACAGTAGATGAAGCCGAGAATCCAATCAGTAATTTGGAATATAAGGAAACAAAAAAACACCCAATCAGAACAGAAAAAAAAAAAAAAAAAAAGAATCCAAGAACATGAGGATAGTGTAAGGAGCATCTGGGACAACTTCAAATGTACCAACATTCATATCATGGGGATGCTGGAAGGAAAAGAAAGAGAGCAAGAAATTAAAAATCCTTTTGAAAAAAATTACAGAAAACTTCCCAAACTTGGTGAAGGAAACAGACATACAATACAGGAAGCACAGAGTCCCAAACAAGATGAACCCAAAGAGGCCCACACCAAGACACATCATAATTAAAATGCCAAAGGTTAAAGACAAAGAGAGAATCTTAAAAGCAGCAAGAGCCCTGGCCAGTTTGGCTCAGCGGTTAGAGCGTCGGCCTGCAATCCAAAGAGACCTGGGTTCAGTTCCCACTAAGGGCATGTACCTCAGTTGCAGTTTGTCCCCGGCCCCAGTTGGGGTCGCGTGGGTGGCAGCCAGTCGATGTATCTCTCTCACATCGATGTTTCTCTCTCTTTCTCTCCCTCTCGCTCTATCTGAAGGTGAATGCAAAAGTGTCCTTGGGTGAGGATTAAAAAAAAAAAAAAGCAGCAAGAGAAAAGCAGTTTGTTACCTACAAGGGAGCTCCCATAAGACTGTAAGCTGATTTCTCAACAGACTCTTTGTAGGCCAGAAGGGAGTGGCAAGAAATATTCAGTGATGAAAAGCAAGGACCTACAATCAAGATTACTCTACCCAGCAAAGCTATCATTTAGAATCGAAGAACATATAAAGAGCTTCCCAGACAAGTAAAAGCTAAAGGAGTTCATTACCACCAAACTAGTGTTACATGAAATGTTAAAGGGTCTCCTTTAAAAAGAATTATAAGAAAAGAAAAAAAGATTAAAAATATGAACAATAAAATGGTAATAAATACATATCTATCAACAATTGAATCTAAAAAACAAAATAAACAAGCAGGACAGAAATAAGACTCATAGTTTCAGAGAACATTTTGACAGCTGCCAGATGGGAAGGGGCTAGGGAGATTGAGTGAAAAAAGTGAAGCAATAAAGAAATACAAACTGGGCCCTGGCCAGTTTGGCTCAGCAGTTAGAGCGTTGGCCCGCAGACCAGAGAGTCCCGGGTTCGGTTCCTGCTAAGGGCACGTACCTAGGTTGCAGTTCATCCTGGCCCCGGTTGGGGTCGAGCAGGTAGCAACCGCTCGATGTGTCTCTCTCATATCGATGTTTCTCTCTCTCTCTTTCCTTCCTCTCTCCCTCCCACTCTATCTGAAAATAAATGCAAAAATGTCCTCGGGTGAGGATAAAAAAAGAAATACAAATTGGTAGTAACAGAATAGTCATGGGGCTGTAAATGTAAAAGTACAGTGTAGGGAACATAGTCAATAATATCCTAACTATGTATGGTGTCAGATAGGTACGAGATTGACGGGGATGATCACTTAGTAAGTTATATAATGTATAATCACTGGGATGTACACCTGAAGCTAATATATTGTATGTCAACTGTAACAAAATTTAAAAATGATTTTTAGCCCGGCTGGTGTGGCTCAGTGGTTGAGCATTGACCCATGTACCAAGAGATCGCGGGTTCGATTCACAGTCAGGGCACAAGCCCAGGTTGTGGGCCAAACCCCCAGTGGGGGGCATGCAGGAGGCAGCCAACTGATGTTCTCTCTCACTGATGTTTCTATCTCTCTCTCTAATATCAATAAAGAAAAAAAAATAATAATAAAATGATTTTTAAAAATACTTTCATTAAAAAATAAAATCACATTCTAGTCCCATAAATTCACTTAAAATCACATCTATAAAATAATCCCACGCTCTGCCCAAAATGAATCATTAGACTATGTTTGAAAATGTTTCACTGACTTAGTTGTAACAAAGATTGGAAAAATATTTTATGTCTATTTTAGTTCTACAGTGTGTACCTATTTTTAAGAACTAGTTGTACTGAACTCTTTTCCTAACAGTTAACATTCAACTTGCAGGTGGCTGATGACTTCCAGAAAGAAGAAGTTCTAGCCTTCTTAAAGCTTGAACTCCAGATGTTAAGTATTTTTAAATTGCATATTAGTAAACTTTGCCCTCGTCTTGCCCTATAAATTTATCTCCTTAAAAAGAGAAAAATTAACAACATAATCTATCTCCTATGCCTCAAGTATGTTTTTCATCAAAATTACTAAAAACGGTCATGTAGGCAACAGAGGCTTAGAGATTATCTATGAATTATAGATTCCAGGAGTTTTGGAATAGGATTTGAATCATAGTGGGCCACGTAAATCCACAGCCCACCTTTGGTTATTTCCCTAGTTCCTCAATGTATAACTAGAATAGATATATTTGGCAACTGGTAAAATTCTCAAATTGATCCTCGGATCCAAGGATCATTATAGTAGGAATGGTCAACAGAAGATCCTAGAGATATTTTTAAAAAACAATACCACAGACATGGGTGCCATAACCAAAAACATGAAAAATGAAAAGGTGATGATAGCTATCACATGCTATTTAACTTGCCTGTTTAGTCTATACAAAAGATAGATGAATTTGGAGAAGGACTGTGATCATCATAAATGTAGACAGATAGTGACTCCAGTTGCAGCTGGTATTCCAGATGCAGTATTTTTACTGGAACAAAACAAAATAACCCCTGTAACCTAGTAAACAAATGCTTTTTTCTCCATATTAATTTGCAAAGAATCCCAGAAACACTTTGCTTTTACATGGCAAGGTTAAGAGCACACTATCACTCTTGCCTCAGGTCTATGTCAACTCTCCTGCTCTTTTATTTATTTACTTAATATGTTTTTTTATTGTCCGGCCAGTGTGGCTCAGTGGTTGAGCATCGACCTATGCACCAAGAGGTCGCTGGTTCCAATTCCTGGTCAGGGCACATGCCAGGTTGTGAGCCAAATCCCCAGTGGAGGTCATGCAGGAGGTGGCCAATCGATGTTCTCTCTCATCGATGTTTCTCTCTCTCTCTCTCCCTCTCCCTACCTCTCTCTAAAATCAATAAAGAAAAATTTTAAAAATACATATGTTTTTATTGATTTATTTTTCAGAGAGAAAGGAAGGGAGAGAGAGATAGAAACATCGAAGTGAGAGAGAAACATCGATCGGCTTGCCTCCAGCACATCCCCTACTGGGAATCGAGCCCACAATCCAGGCATGTGCCCTGATGGGGAATTGAACTGGGACCTCTCAGTCCATGGGACAATGCTCAACCCACTGAGCCACACTGGCCGGGCAGTACTTTAGATATATTAATATGACATACGTATGCAAACCACAAAGTATAAAGTTAAACCCCACTCCTAGGTTTCTGTACCTGTCAGAGTCCAGTCAGGAAACAGAAAACAGTTATTTTAACAGAGAGAATTTAATATAAAGAAGTAGGTTAAAAAATAAATTTAAAAAAATAAGTGGATATAAATTTGTTAACTGGTTTTTTGTAAAAGGTAAATAGTTAATACCATGGTATCATAGAGGTATCAACTGCGGAAAGCAATTACCACTGCTGGGGGAACAAAGAATAGGTTGAAATTATTAAAAGTTAGAAGCTTGGAGGAAGAGCTCTTTAGAGCCAAAACTGAGGCTCCTGAGAGGGAGATACTGCTCAGCTGGTGTTCTAGTTCAGCTCACTCACTGCACAAATAAATATCCCAAGCTACCTAGTCAGTTAGAGCTTGAATTAAACACTGGTCTCCTGATTTTATGAGCTCTTTCTACCACACTACACTCCCTGACCAATGTTTTATGTCAGGTCAATCAAATAGTCTAACTTTCCTTTCAATTAAAACATGGAAGACAACTTAAGTAAGATTCTCTAAATCTTACTTAGAAGTAAAGTATGGATTTAATAGAAGTAAATTATGGATTGTCATTTCTGAGGAATCCTTTCCCATCCCACAATGGGCAGTATCTTTTTAAAGTATCATATAACAAAAGGGGCTTTTGGGGAATCATGAATGTTCTATTTTTATCTGGATATTAATTACATAGATATTCACTGTGAAAATTCATTGAGCTATACATGTATAATTTTTGAACTTTTCTGTATGTTTTTATATGGGGATTCATAAAGATAGCAAAACTATGCTGCCGCCTTTCCAGAATCCCCAGAAATTATAAATTCTTGATGTATTAATCCTTTCATCTCCCACAAATTAGAGGTAGGACCAATGACAAACTTTATTCCTGGATTTAATTCCTGAAAGCAAAGCAGAAAATGATTGGTGATGTGGAAATTACAGAAATCATGGGAAAAAATAACCATGTCAAATGACAACTTATTGAGAAATTGTTAAATATTGAGAAACCAAGAACATTAAATGAACCTGCAAAAAGAGAGCACAGAATAGTTGAAAACTTTGGAGTTAGCCCAAGAACTACTAGCTCCATAATTTACTGAACTCTAAACTATGCGCCTTTAAGTTTATTTTATTCCTCTAAGAATATACTTCATCTGTAAAATAACTTCAATAATATATCCTACATTAAAGGGATATGTGAGGATTATAATTAATATAGTGAAATGGTTCCCATGTATCTGAAATGAATAATTATTATTATTGTATAGGAAAGGAAGTACAACCTTATATGACACTATACAAATTTTTTTTTAAAAAGATGACAACAGCAGCCTAGTTGAGTTTCTTTAGGGCCATAATAGTATCCTTCATCTTGGTATCCTCAACACCTAATGGAGTGCCTGATATGCAGAAGTTTCAACAAACATCTACTTAATTGAACTACATCTGATTTGAGAGAGGTTAAAAAATGGTGGTGGGAGAAGAGTAAAATAATAGATGTTGCATGCAAAAATCAAGTAGAAATAATTATAGATTAAACTTTCAACCCGGCCTGTGTGTCTCAGTGGTTGCGTGTCGACCCATGCACCAAGAGGTCGCCAGTTCAATTCCAGGTCAGATCACATGCTCAGGTTGTGGGCCCGATCCCCAGTGGGAGGTGTTGCAGGAGGCAGCCAATCGAAGTTCTCTCTCATTGATGTTTCTCTCTCCCTCTCACTTCCTCTCTCTAACATCAATAAAGACAAATAAATTTTTTTTCAGGAAGTCTTACAGAAAATAGTAATTGGATATGAATGTAGGATTGAAGAAATGTGTTTATTTAATTAACACATTTTATTTATTTATTTTAATGAAGATTTATATAAGACAGAAAAGACATGAAAAACATAAGATGGGAGATTAAAATTGATAATGTTTTGCTCAGCGGTTAGAGCATCGGCCCGCAGACTAATGAGTCGCCGGTTCGATTCCGATCAAAGGCACGTACACCTCGGTTGCAGTTGGTCACCAGCCCTGGTCAGGTTGTGCAGGAGGCAATCAGTCGATGTAGCTCTATCACATCAATGTTTCTCTCTGTCTCTCTCTCTCTCCCCTTCACTCCCACTCTGTCTGATGATATATGGAAAAATATCCTCAGGTGAGGAATTAAAAAAAAAAAAAAAAATGGTTTCTAAGAGCTCCCAAAGCAGTGTTTTCCAACTTCCTAATAAAAACCCAGGAAAACAGAAACAAAACAAAACAGAAACCTAAACTACTAGCCAAAACTGAAAACCACAGACAATCAGATGTCAGGGTTTTTAGGAAGAACCAAAGTTAATTATGAGATAAATGGAGGTAAACTAAGAAATAAAAAAATAAAAAAAACCCTGAATTTATTAAATACCTTGATATCTTTGCTTAAGAAGCACAAGTCACATGGAAAAAAGAAAAGGGAGAAAACCATCATGTTTCCTTGGATATGAAGGCCTACAACCCAAACCAAATAAAAAAAGGATGTTATCCTCATCTACACTACAGATAGAAATAGTTAATACCCTTTACCCTGTTGCCTCCACTAGTGTTTTTTAAGATCTAGGCAAAGACTTCAAATCATAAGATGTAAATGGTAGGAAAGTAGGGACTGAGGTATTGGCAGTGGTAAAGTATATTCCAAAAGTCAGAGTCTCAAGGAATAACATGCTTGAGAAGATAGAGATAAGAAAAACCCTGGTAACATAACATAGATGAATCGTAGTTTTATTGTACTATAGGTCTGAGTTCTAGAGAATCAGTCACAGGACATAGGAAAAAGTTGCCAATTTTAACTAAAAATTGATACAAAGTACTGGCAAATCAAAATCCCTAAAAAAATTAAAATAATACATCAAACAAGTAGAGTTTATTCCAAGAATGTAAGGATGGGTTATTTTTTTAAATGTATTACATTACTTTCCAAATAGGAAAAACAATACGATCAACTCAACAGATTTACAGAAGTGGAACTACAAATGACCAATAAACTTAAGAAGCACAAACTCATTATTAACCATGACAGATGCAAATAAAAACTATGTTTTCTGATCATTAGAATGACAAGATATTTAAGACTAATAAAAGCCAATAATGTGTCTAACACACTCCTGGTAAAAACTTAAATAGGTATAGTATCCTCTTTTGTGTGAATTCTATCATTTTTACCTGTATACAAATACTGGTCCTGGAATATAAAATATTTTTCACACCATGTGCAATTATGTAATAGCATTCAATTGGCCCTGTGGTTCTCAAATTTTTTTGTTTTAGGATTCCTCTGCACCCCTAAAAATTAGTGAGCAGACGAATGTTTGCCTGGGGTAGGGAAGGTCTGACTATAAAAGGGCAGGAAGGAATCTGGGATGGGTGATGAAACTGTTTGTGGTGTTGGTTACATGACTGTATGCAGTTGTCCAAAATCAGAGAACTTTACATCTAAAAGGGTGAATATCATGTATGCAAATTAAAGCTTTAAAAAGCCCGACTTAAAAAAATTTCTTGCAGCAGCAGTGAAGCATTTGACCCCCCTGCCACTGACGGGCAGTTCTCTGGGGCCAAGAGTCAGCTGCACTGCCCCCAGAATTGCTCTCAGTATGGGCAATGGCTTCTACCTTACCACAAGGGATAGACCTTTTCACTCAGGGGTCTTTCCCCATCCCAACAGAATGCAGACCAATGAGATTGGAGAGATGAAGGATGGAGTGCCAGAGGGACCACCAACTTCAGGGATCATCAGTTCATCGAAATCCAACTTACCGTCCAAGGTACTATAGGGGACCTCCTTGCCCACAACCTGCCCCTGCTGTGGGAGAGGCTGAAGATGAAGAGAATCAACAATCTGCCAATGGTCCAAACTAGCCATCTGCTTGCTGCAGATACCGGCGCCCATACAACTATCACATCGCCCCTGTCCTCCTAATGCTCCTTCACAAGATGGCAGAGACCAAGGCAGGTGAAGTGCCACCTAAGAACCCTGCTCCAGGCACCGAGCAGAGCAGTGCTGAGTAACACCAGGCTCCCTAGGCACCTTCACCATCAGCAGGTGACCTAAAGAATTAATGACCATTCGAAAAAATAAAACAAAAAGGAGACCACAACCTTACCAACACTAAAGAAATATCCAAGTAATAAAGTGGAAGACGAATAACCAAGATGTGGACATTGGAATGTTTATGATTACTGTTTACAAAACAAACACAAAAGGAGAATATCAGGCAATGTTCCAGCAATTTTCAGGGAATGCCTACACAGAAGACAAGAGAGCAACCTCCCCAGTTTTAGCAACCACTAGGTTTATATTTTTTTCCTGGTTTTTACTGTTTTGGTAACATGAATTGAAAAAAATATTAATACCACACGGGGAGGACCCCAACAAAAGAAATTTGAAATATACAGTAAATGCTTTTTCCCCCTCTTCTGTTCATTTTGGATGCTGGTGCTAAACTACCAAGTGTCGTGATTTAAAAAGAAATTGTATGCCCTTCTTATTTCTAGGATGAGGGGAGGATAATATTTTTGCTTATGTGACTCTCTTTGAAAATGTGCAACATGAAGTTACTCAAAATTAAAATTTTTACCCTTGAAAGGAAAAAAAAAAATTCTCGAAGACCTCAAAGATCTTTTGTTTATGTGGATTTCATGAATCAACATTTAGAATATTTGAAATTTAATAGAAGATTTTAAAATAGTTCTTTATATGTTCATGTTAAAAATAATAAGTGACTAAATGTTAACATAATTAATGTATTCTTTATGAAAAATAGCTATTTTCCAAAGCAAAAACCATTCAGAGAGAAAAGTGACACTGTTTTATATTTTAGCAATCTCTTCAAGGTGTGGCTTCAAATAGAAAACAGGTGGAGTCTCATATCTGCTTCTGCAGTCAATCTGTTACAGTATCACAGGTCATGTAGCCTCTGCAAAACTCCACTGTACACTTGTGAGATGAGTGCGAAAAAAGGCAAAAAACATCTGCATATTACTATGAAAATAATTCTGACCTGCAACTGTCAGGAACCCCTCAGGTCCCTGGACCACACTATGAGAACCTCTGATTTAGCCTTCACAAGAAAATATCAACTACTATTGAATATGGCATAAGAAAATGTACTTCTTTTCAAATCAAGGAAGCAATATCTTACGCAGATTACCTCTCCTTATTGAACACAATAATATTCCCCTTATCCAGGTCAAAACTTTCTACCAAACCATGACTTAGACTGGGCTACAAACTTCGGTGTAAATGAGAAATATCTCTGAGGTCAAGGATTTAATGGTTCTCAACCTGTGGGTCGCGACCACTGTGGGGGTCAAACGACCCTTTCACAGGCAGGGGTCGCCTAAGACATAACAGTAGCAAAATTACAGTTATAAGGTAGCAATGAAAATAATTTTATGGTTGGGGGTCACCACAACATGAGGAACTGTATTAAACGGTGGCAGCATTAGGACAGTTGAGAACCACTGTAAAGAACCAATGGTCAGGTAAGGGGTACAGGACGCCCCTCAAGCCCCAAGCCCCGGCTCCAGACCACCCCCATCAAAGCAAGGAAAACAGTGAAGCTAGCGGCAATCCTTTTGCGGGTGTCCTGCCTTCCACTTGGGCGGGGAAAAACACAAAACCACGCCGTCTGTGAAGCCCAGGAAAGCAAAGCGCAATCAAACGAGTGGTCTGCCTCGGTGCCCACGTGAGGCTTCTGGTTTACACAACTTTCACAACTGGAGAGCGGTCCGGAGCTAGTCACTCCTCCGAGCACCTAAGCCAGCCTCGCCGTGTCCGGGAGCTCTGTGCCCAGGTGACTTTACATACTGTCCAGGGACGTGGTGGCACCACCAGGAGTCCGCGCAAATCCTGGGCGGGCACTGGCGGTACCAGGGCCCCGCGAGCCGCAGCGCCTCCCAGTCACCTGTCGGGGGCGTCCTTCCCGTGTCGCAGGGTCAGCCCCAGGCTTCGCGGACCCCGGGTCGCTCCTCCTTTGACGAGTACCGGTGCCACCTCCCTTCCCAGCCTGTCTCCCCATCCGTACCGGAGGGGCCGGTGGAGCCGGCCATGGCGCCCCTCCAGCTCGACGGGAGGACTCTAGGAGAGAGGCAGCTCGGCCGCCCACCCGGCTCGGGCCGTCCTCACCTGAGGGGGCCGGTCCGCGGCGCCCCGCACTCACCCGGCTGACGCTTCAGCGCCATCACGGATACCAGGTAGTGGGCGATGTCAAAAAAGGGGAACATAGATATGTGAGAAAAGGCAAGGGTCAGCTCATCCCACGGAGAGGCCATGACGACGACCTACCACGGCGACCAAAGCAGCCGGGGCGACGGGTTCCGGGCTCACGCGGCGAGAGCTGGGGGAGGGACAGCCGCAGGCGCGCTCCTCTGCGCGGCCTGGAGCCTGCGCGTGCGCCCTGGCACCCGCTTCGGAGGGGCGGGGCCGTGTGTCGGGGGAGCCAGGGGGCGTGCGCGGGCGGGGGGGGGGGGGCCGGCGTGCGCGGGCGGGGGGAGGGGGGCGTGCGCGGACGGGCAGGGGGGCGGGGTGAGAGGGTGCCTGCTGTTTCCGCTGTGCCGGAGCTCGTTCACCTAACGAAGGTCCAGTGCCTTCTCGGTGCTGGGAGCTGTGCCCGACTGGGGAGAATGGGCAGGTGAATAAGACATACACAAGGAGTAAAACGACATTGTTAATGTTAACATTTAGTGACTTTATTGTTTTTTAAATGAATAAAGAACTATTTTAAATTTTTCTAAAAAACTATTTTAAAAGCTTTGTAGGATCCTCAAAAAATTTTTTTAAGTCAGCTTTTTTAAAGATTCGGTTTACTTACATTATATTCACCTATTTTTATATATAGTTCTACGATTTTCGACACACACATGCAGTCTCCAGCAAAGAGAACCCTGTATAAATTTTTTCCTATCTTCACTATAGTCAGCTGGACAATAAGTTTATTTATAAATGTGGATTGCATCTTTCAGATAGGGCTCATCACATAATAGCAAAGTCTTTCCCTCTGCTTCTTCAGCTGCCTCTTTGTAGGCTCAGCCAGCGAGAAACACCATATCAAATTGTATTCTTGACTCTATACCAAGGAGTTCACTTGGGAAACTTTCTCATCTTGGGGGACAGTGCAGCATAGTGGTAACAGAGAATACACACTCTCTAGAGTCAGACATTCTACTTACTGTTTAACCTTATAGAAAGTAGTTGATAAATCTCTATATATAGCCTGTGTCTTCATCTTTAACCCAGAATTAACAGTTTTTACTTCAGTGTTGTTTTAGAAATTAAGACAGCGTTCATATAAATTGTTTACCACAGTACCTGATACATGGTACAGGCTTGATCAGTCTTAGCTATGACTCCTCTCCTGTGATATTCAGATCTCTCAGAAGGAATTTAGACATCTCTTTCTGACTACTTTTTTAACTACTAAAGTTAGATTGCTTATACTAATTTTAGAGACTTAGTGGGTAAGAGTGCAAATGCTGAAGCCAGACAGCCTAGGTCAAATCCTGCCTCTGCTCCTTGCTAGCTGAAGTACCTTGGACAAATTTCTCTGTGCCTCAGTTTTCTCATTTCCAAAATGCTGAAAATAATACTCTGGAGCTCCTGGGGTTTTGTAAGGATTAAATATATTAATATGTGTAAAGAATAGTGCCTAGCACAGAAAAAGCTCTCAATAAATGTCATTTATTATTATTATTCAGAACTTATCCAACATTTTGAGGACTTTAATAATTTTCTCTTGATGAATAGAATTCAATTTAAACCTAATTTCAGAGAAAATACTTGCCACAGCCTGGCCGGTGTGGCTCAGTGGTTAAGCGTTGACCCATGCACCAAGAGGTTGATGGTTCAATTCCCAGTCAGGGCACATGCCCAGGTTGAGGGCCAAATCCCCAGTGGGGGCATGCAGGAGACAGCCAATCAATGTTCTCTCTCATCGATGTTTCTATATCTCTCTCCCTCTCCCTTCCTCTCTCTAAAAATCAATAAAGAAAAAAAATTAAAAGAAAATACGTACCACATAAATTTTGTGGTAACAAATTATTAAGGTAACACTCAAATTTGTTCTCTAGTATATTTACCTAAATAATGAACAGACTGATCAGTGTATAATAAAGGAGGATGCTTGTGTCACATCTTTAGTAAGTTCAGCAACATTGTCTTTAGCATTCCAAGAAAAGGTATAGGCATTTCTCTCTTATTTCTCTCCGTTGGGTTTGGTTTTATTTTCTTATTCTTATTTCCTTCTCTTTGTCTTTATACCTAGTAATAATCATGTGTGCCCAAATAGAAATAACAGTAATGCTTCCCTTACTACATGAAGATGATGCTATTGCTTTGACTAAGGTTTTTTAGAAGTTTTCTTATTACATTCTCTCAGCTAGAAGTCATCTACATTGAAATCTGTTAGTTTAGTTAGGAAAAGTCTTTGGCAGGATCTCCAATCCTCTAAATTCACCTAACTTTGAGGTATCAAAGTAAAAAAAAAAAAAAAAAGTTAGCCAGGGCATATTCTAAATAAGGGCTGGAAGCATTCCCTGCCAGAGAAAGATTAGGACAACTAAGCCGACAGCTGTTGCAAATCCATAACCAGGAGAGAGACTGAAGATAAAATTAGATATAGGAACGTTAAAACTAGCTCATTAGAGTGGGTAATTGGCAAGTCTGGCCAGCCAGATTGTAGCTGAGACTAAGAAATCCAACCCAAGGACTAGATGAGATTTAATCATCTGGCTTAAGCAGGACACAGCCAAACAGTACCAGACAAAATGTTAGGTGAGCAAAGTCCAGTCAATGAAGCAAGAAACACCTCTTTGACAAGGTATGGATAACTAGCCACAGTAAAACCACTGAGACTGACACCTGGCAGGAGCCAAACAAGAATTTCTCCCAGACAGGTGAAGAGTTGCACCAAAAAGGATTTGCTATCCAAAAGACACCTTCTCACAAAAAGCTCTAAAGATAAAAGAAAAAGAAAAGATGAATAGGGTTACATTAAAATTAAACACCTTCAATTATAAAAGACACTATTAAGAGAATAAAAAGGCAAACATAAAGTGCTGGATGTAGGTATCTCCAACAAAGGAGTCTTATCCAGAAAATATAAAAAACTCACATAAATTAATAAGTAAAAGACAACTAGTTTTTTTTTTTAAGTTCAATACAAAACTAAGCAAAAATTTCAACAGGTAATTCACAAACAACGACATCCAAATAACCAATAAACTCAACTTCAATAGTCATCATGGAAATGCAAATTAAAACTACAATAAGATACTACTACACGTTCATTCAAGTGGCTAAAATGAAACAGAGAAAATACCAAGTGCTGATGGGGATGTTAAGCAACTTGAACTCTCTTACATTGCTGCTGAGAGTATAAATTGATACAATCGCTTTGGAAAACTGTTGGTATCTACTAAAGGTGAACATAGATATCCAGACCCAGCAATTTCATTCCTAAGGGAACCTATGTTCACCAAAAGACATGCACTCAAATGTTCATAGCAGCTGCATTTATAATAGCCCCAAACTGAAAACAACCCAAATGTTCATCAAAAGTAATATGATTTGATAGACTGTGGTATACACTTGCAATATATGTACAATATTCTATGCAGCAGTGAAAATGAAATATTGCTGCCTGCATCAACATCAATGACTCTCAAACATAATGTTGAGAGAAAGAAGCCAGAGATTTTTTTTTAAAGTACATTCTGCATGATTCCATTTATGTGGAGTTCAAAAACAGGCAAAACTAATCTATGGAGTTAGAAGTCAGGATAGTGGTTGCCCTTGGAGGCAGGAGGAGGGGGCCTCTAGAGCTTTGGTTCTGTTTTATGATGGTGTTTTCACTTGGTGAAAATTCATCGAGTTGCACTTACAAAATTTGTGCACTTTTGATATATATTTTACACTTCAAGAATATTTTAAAGAGGAGGAATGACATTTCTAACAAGCTTACTAGGCAGCTTGGGGCTTGGTCTGGCCCCAGCTAGGTTTTCTGTCTCTCTAGAACAAGCCCAACCTCTGCAGAAGCAGCACCGTAAGCCACGGTATAAAAGCGTACCTGAATTCATGCATTAGTTTTCGTAGTTCAGCCAAAAGCATTGTTGTGTCATCAGCTCAGTCAGAAGTTTCTTCTGGAACCCTGAGAAACAATAGCTAAAATGCATATAATTTCCTTAGTTCCATACACTCCTGGAGTCTTTCCTAAAGAATTCTCTCCAGAGCAGATGAAATTCATAATAATTGTTAGGGTTTTGTTTAGGCCGGTGACTCAGTCTAGTGCGAGAATTCACAACTGCGAAAAGAGAGAAAAGGGAGGAAATTTTATTAACTTTCCCCATAGACAGAGAAAGGACCCATGCACTGACTGGCAACACAAGGGTAGAGCAGAAAGAATGAGTTGCTCTTTTACTGAGGGCTTTTGGGAGTAAAGGGCAGATGTGCCAGGCAGGGTTCTTATCATATCTTCTTTAGTCTGTAAAATATGCTTGGGAAGAAGGAGAGAAGGAATGTGGGCCTGGGGCTACATGGGGCTGGTCGCCAGTGAGTCACAGTCACTGGTCCAGGGTCCAGTGTTCTGATAATCAGGTTGTTAATCTTTCCATGATGTCAGGTAGTCCCTCTTGTCCTCAGATTAGGAGAATGGACAACATCCCTGAGGTAAGCTCCTGAGGTGCACACCTCCCAGCCAGGTCAAAGTGGGCTTTTCTTTAGTCAGAACAAAGCAATCATGACCAACATTGTAAAGGATGATTAACATTTTTCTAACTATGGCTAGTGCCCCACTATGATTAGTTTTCTTACTCTTCTAGTATTTTATATTAATTCTAACATTCTTTCCTGCCCCTTTCAGTTGGTTAGAAAGGTGGTTTCAAGTTGCAGACACCAGCAATAGCTGTGTTTAATTACCAGGTGCTTTTCATAAATTGTGGGGGGAAATCATTAAAAAAGAAGAAAAATCCTGTCTTTTGTCCTTACAATAATCATCTTGGAGTTAATGTTTAGGTGCCAGTAATCTCGGGCCTTAAGAGTGATTGGTTGTTTACATCAGTTACTTTTTTATATATATTCAGGAGCAGAGCTGCTTAAAAAGTGGGGGTTGGGGGTCAGATGCCAAGTACACTGTAAGGCCCCTCAATTATATGCCTCTGCAAGGACTCTCTTCTTCCTGAAAGGGAAGTAATTTCAGCTAAAGTAGGAGTAAGATTCCTGACTCATTTTGTTGCTTGAAAAACATATAATTTTGGCTGCAGACATGCAAATTTTAGTGGGCACTTGGATGGCAACAGCTCCTGAAGTCAGACTCAAAATTCATTAAGCAGCTGTTCTCCACCAGGCTTCTAGATCACGAGAGCCAGTGAGGGTGGGGATGAGGACACATCAATTCCCTTAAAGATTGCCAGCAGAAGTGGTACGGTGAAGTTAGTTCATGCATCTAATCACTTTCATGTGTAGATGAAGAACACCTTCAGGCTCCTGGGAGCTTCCGTCTGGTGGCACACAGACAAATGAACAGACTGTGTAACATGATAAGTGTTACGACAGCAGGAAGCACGAGGTACTGTGAGAGCTCTTGGAGCATGAGCCCCTCACCCAAACTCACTAGGTTAAGAAAGTCTGGGAAGTAGCTGTTTAGCAAATGCTCAAGAGTCATAACCCCATTTTGTACACCACAGCATTTTGCCTCTCATCCCTGGAAGCAGAGGATCTCTTTGAGGAGGCTACTAGCCAATCACATGGCAGCAGATTAGGCCACTGAATAGTGGGCATTCTTCCAGATCTTAATTCACAATGTGTCCAGCTTCTAACTAAAAGAAGAGACTTGGAACTTGACAAGGTCTCTGGTCTACAAGTCTAGAATTAGTAACAGCTGTCTCCTAGAAGCCAAAGTTCAGGTTTGCGAATGGATGTAACAATTTCTATGTAAAGTAGGTAGAAAGACAGCTGTCCTTTAGGCAAGTCAGTTACTACTTGATGAACTATTTTGTAGAGCAATCTACTTCTGTTTATATATCCCACCACAGAAGCATGGGCCAAGCATTCCATACGTGACTTGCCCCCAGCATCATGTTAACAGCTCTCCAAGGTTCACTGCTATGTCTATTGGTACCTCATGTGGCCCCTGTTCCATGACATATTCATCTTCCGAAGACTAAGCTCAGTAAACAGATATCATGTTTTATATCCTTCAGAATGGCAAAGAGCTCAAAGACTTCCACTGGTGCCAGGGCAATTGTAGCATTTAGCTGATGGGGATAGGGAGTTGGGAAAGTGGACACAGTGAAACTGAAAACTTGCTGCCAACTTCTGCAATACCGCAAACATATGGCACCCTTCCACTACCCCTTTCCCAGAAAGTCCAAAGACTAGCCACTACCTGGACTGGAGAACTAGTATAGTGTTGCATGAAAGAACACCACAGTGGGAAGTTAGCGTCACATACCAGTCCAGAGAGTTAAATCTTTATGATTAATGAAAGACAGACAATAAATAACTCTATATCTTTATAAGAAGCCCCAATACACAGACCACTAAATCTAATAACTATTTGGTCTTTTCTGTTTTTTAACAACCACTTTATTGAGGTATGATCAACATATAAGAAGCTGTACATATTTAATGTATATCATTTGAAGAGTTTAGGAATAAGTATACACTCATGAAACTATCACCACTAATTATGCCACAAACATACCCATCACCTCTAAAAATTCTCCCATCCTGCCCTGGCCGGTTTGGCTCAGTGGTTAGAGCGTCAGCCTGTGGTCTGGAGAGACCCTGGTTCGGTTCCCGCTAAGGGCACATACCTCGGTTGCAGTTTGTCCCTGGCCCCAGTTGGGGTTGTGTGGGTGGCAACCACTCAATGTGTCTCTCACACATTGATGTTTCTCTCTCTCTGTCTTCCTCCCTCTCTCCCTCTTCCTCTATGAATGCAAAAATTGTCCTCAGGTGAGGATTAAAAAAAAAACAAAACAAAAAATAAAAATTCTCCCATCCTCTTTATTATTATTTGTGTGTGTGATAAGAACCCTTAATGTAAGATCTACCCTCGTAGCAAAATGTTAAGTATGTAATACAATATTGTAAACAATAGGCTCTACGTTATAGAGTAGATCTCTGGGACTTATTTATCTTTTATAAGTAAAACTTTGTACTTTGACTCTTACCTCCCTGTTTCCCCCTCCATCCAGCCCCTGGTAACCACCATTCTACTCTCTGTTTCTGTGAGTGGCTGATTTAGATTTCTTATGTTAGCAATATCATGTGGTAATTGTCCTCTGTTTATTTTACTTAACATAGTGCTCTCAAGGCTCATCCATGGTGTTGCAAATGGCAGGATTTATTTTTCTTTCTTTCTTTGTTTACAGCTAAATAATACTCCATTGTACATATCTACCATGTTTTCTTTATCCATCCATCTCTTGATGAATGGGAAGTTTTCAGCCATTATTCTTTAAATAAACTTTCTTCCCCTTTCGCTTTCTTTTCATACTGAGACTTCCAACATGTGTATATTGGTTCTCTTAAAGATATGCCATGCATCCTATAGGATTTCTTCATTCTTTTCCATTCTTATTCTTTTTGTTCCTCCAACATAATTTCAAATGACATGTGTTTGAGTTTGCTGATTCTTTCTTCTGTTTGACTGAGTCTGATATTGAAGCTCTTTATTGAAATTTCCAGTACAGTCACTGTATTCTTCAGCTCTAGAATTTGTTTAGTTCTTTTTATATGAAGTTCTCTTTATTGAACTTCTCATTTTGTTCATGTATTGTTTTCCAGAATTCATTTAGTTGTCTATCTGTGTTCTCTTGTGTTCATTGAGCTTTTTAAAGATGATTATTTTGGATTCTTTGTCAGCAATGCATAGATCTCCATTTCTTTAGGGTCAGTTACTGGAGGGAGATTTATTTTGTTCCTTTGGTGGTATTTGTTTCCTTGATCTTCACAGACCTTGTAGCTTCACACTGGTGTCTGCACATTTGAAGAAAGCAGTCATCTTTTTCTGTCTTTACAGATTGGTTTTGTCAGGGAAACCCCTCTACCAGTCAGCCCAGCCAGAGACTCTGTGTGGGCAAGCTGGCAGGGTCCACAGGTGTGCCTGCTGCTAGAGTCCACAAGCAGATGGGTCTGGTCCCAGGATTGAGGGCAATCTGTTACTGGGGTTTGCAGGCCAGCTGTTGAGATCTGTGCACACTGGTTGGTGAGAGCCTCCACCTCTTTCCTTCTCCCTAGTTATCCAGCCTTGTCAATTCTTTTCGTGTTCTGGGTGCAGTACAATAGAAGGGGCCTCACAAGTAACACCCTGAAAGGCTGGAGAAGTCAGACACTGACTTTGTTCTCTCTTCCCCCATAGAGGACTCATGAGCCAAGGGGATCTCTTTCAGCATTTTGCTGTGTGGCTCTGGGGAAATGTGACAAAGTAACACTGTTCTTCTTACCCTTTCATTGCATCTTTTCTCATTTCTGTGCTCCACTGGGGTGCTGTAACCTCTCACCTGGATTCCAGAGCTCTGATGAAGGTGTTTTTATCCATGGATGGTTGTTAAATGGGTTTTGGGGTGGGGGAAGGTGAAGGCTAGAACCTCCTCCTCTGCCATCTAGCTGATATAACTTCCTCTGATCTTTTCTATTACCTTCTCTGGCTTTAAACCAAAGTGGGGCAATGGACTTTGATTCTTACATTGCATTTTCATTTGCATTTTTTCATTCCATATGTTGCATTTATAATTTCCATTGTGCTACCCTAGAAACTGATCCTGGGAAAAACACTATTTGGACTTCGTTTTGGTATCCTCTCTATTCTAACCTGATATATAACTCCTTTCCCATCCTCTGTTTTGTTTTTAGAATGCTTGGCTCAACAGTAGCATCTCTTAGAGACTGCACTCTACCATATAACTGCAGTTTCGGGGGGTGGCGATCATTCACATCGTTTTCTACACTCAAAGATTTGCTGGTTTCTGGCTTTAGGAAATGGTGGGGTCTACAGAATACACAGGGAAACATTTCCTATTCATCAGCACTTTTGTTAACCAAATGTTTTGATCAACTAGGTTTTTAAAAAATCTGTATTACTGCAATTTTCATAAAGAATTCATCATTTTCATAGAGCTATGTCTGTGATACTTAATTTGAAGGAGGTCAGGTAGTTAGTTAGCTTGGCATAGTCTCAAGACTTCAGCCCAAATTTACCCCAACCCATAGCCCTTAGTTCATTATGAGAATTTGACAAAAGAATGTGAATGGAGCACTAAAAACCCAATAGGGCATTATTACAGTGACAAAAGAAGGCTCTTTGCAGCAAAGTGAACACCAAGGTTAAGATGTTTAAATAGTCATTATTGTTTAGATTGCTCAATATTAAACTATTAGCAAAAGGAAGTGTGAACTTGCTTGGCCTATAAAATTAAACCATTTGAGGAAACTAATTTAAAACTACTGCTGGAAGCTGTTCAGACAAAAACCAATCTTGAATCCATTGTAAACTGAGTAATAATATTTTTCTGTTAAGAAATTATTTATTTAAACACATCTGAAATTGTCCACCTCTAACCTTCTGCCCTTCCAGTTTCCACCCTAAACAGGCTCTGAGGCCATGAGGCCATAAGAAAAAATTTTTAGTATTTTTTTTAAGTGAGGGGGGAACAGACACCACAGAAATATGCTTTTCTGTTCTTCTCTCCCGAGGGAAACTGATTATTGCTGCATATTTAGGCTATTGTAGGGGTGCTGAGGAGGGAAATGTGATTAAATGAGCGTGTGAACTGAGAAGCCTTCAGTCATTCTTTAATTTCAGGACAGTCAATCCTTTCAGCCCTGTAAATGAACTGTGAATCACTAGATCTCTCAGATCAGATATAAGAACTCAGTGTTAGATCCCAGAGGGAATGAGGATTTTGGAATAAGAGAAAGACGAGTTCCTCTGCTAACTGTGACAGGGTATGTGGCAATCTCCAGGGACAATTTTTGCTACTGTTGGGGCTTCATCACCCAAGGGTATCACCAGCTTAGAAACTAATTAGCTAAAGTGCTGAGTGCTAACCATCCAGGGCAGCAAGAACCTGATGCGTGAAAGGGTCTGACTCCAGAATGGGTGGGAGAGATCCGTTCAAGGAGCGTTTGTAGATATCTTGAGCAAGAAAGGAAGAAGCAGAATGGTATAAATACACAAGAATAGTGACAGGAAAGTTAAGGGCCAATAATGAGCTGCAGTTTATAAAAAGCACTTGTCTGGATTATTCCATTTGAACAATTTCACTTACCCATTTGAAAATTCAAATTAGTTTTTCCAGTTTCACAATGGATGAGGTTGTTTTTGTTTTTTTTTTAAGCTATTAGTGCAAAATGTTAACATTGGTGTACAGTCCTGCGCATACACAACAGAATGGAGGAGTGGGCCTCCTCAGGACCCCTCCAGCCTTATGTGAGGCAGCCTGCTGGGGGCGTGGGCAGGAAACACTCAGTTTGGAATCAGAAGCCCAATAAGTAACTGGATGGTTCTTCTTGGATGAGCCACTTAAGGTCTCTAAGTCTCAATTTCAACTCTTGAAAATAAGGTTGAAAATATCAGTTTGTTATGAGGACTAAGTTACATACTTATGTTATATGTTTTGAATAAACATAAAGCTGTATATGAACCTAAGTTATCTGTAAAGTCATCTGTGGAAGATTGTGGACGATGACTAGCAGGCTCAGCAAACACGAGGCAAAGAGAACAAATAGACACTGCAATCACCTCCCGCGGGTGTTCTCTAGCTGTTGTACCTGAAATATCTTTCCCTACCGGAGTATGAACTCTGAAGGGCAAGTCCGAAGTCTCAGGCACGTCTGTGCAGCCCCTCGCACCAAGCATCGTCCCTCCTGGGTAGGAGGTGCTAATACATGTTTGTGGGATTGTACCGACTGGCTTCAGCTTCCAGATTCATATATTGATCAGCCAAGAGAGGAAATGGGAGTACTTTGGGAAGAAGGAGGAGAGGAACCTTACTTCCTAAGAGGGAAAACAGCCTTGTCACTGTGGTCCTCCCTGTGTCTTCACTGTGTTGCCTTTTTTCTAGTCTGCACACAGACGGCTGCTGGGCACTCTCAACTGTCAAGAGCGCTGTGGGCTTCCCAGAGGAGCAGCTTTGTGTGGCTAAACACAGGACGGGCTTTCCCTCTGCGCTTTTTCGGGGTTGGTTTACCGACAAGGTCGTCGGGCCTCTCCTCCTGGCCTTAGCCCTCTGCCAATCTAGTTCTGCTGTTCGGGTTCATGAAGTAAGCACACATTAGCATAATCCGATTAGATTAGCTGCTGAGGGGCGTCTTTGGTCTGAAAAGCAGAGAAAAGAAAAGTGTCTCACAAAGATGGGAGCCCAGAGCTGGGAAGGAGAGGGGCACAATTGTTCCTGTGCTGCTGGCCTGAAAGCTTGCACCTGCACATGCCTCTTGTAAATAAGGACTCTTGGATGGAATTAAACCGGGGACTGAGGATTGCAGGGGGAAGCTCAGGGTGGTAAGCGTGGGGAAGAGAAAGGCCAGGCAGCAGCTCTGCATCCCATTAATTGATTTATCTGGATTGGCGGAGCGGGGACTGCTGACAGAAGAGAATGCCTGTTTGATTCCTACTCAGCACTGAGAGTGGGTCAGCCCATAATCTGGTCTATCGAGATAAGCGTTTTTAGAATCTCTGCAAGAGACTGATAAGGGGTTGTAGGGAACAAAGTTCATTGGATGTTTGATTTCAGGACTTTCTGAATGGGACTTCTGTATCTTTATTTCTGGAAAAAGAGAAGAAAAGCTAGGTGGTCGGTGGCCGGTGGCCGTTGTTTTAGGCCTTTGGGTAATGTGTGCTTCCTTAGAAACCATGAAAGGAAAACTCAACAATCAACGTGTTGTAATAGGTGAAGCAGGGACATTTCTGACCGAGTGCACCTTCCTCTGCTATACACAGTTTATGGGTATGACTGAAACTTTCATTATTTTGAAAACTAAGAAAGGAATACTAATCTGTGTGTGCAGTAAATGAGTTTCAAGCAATTGATTTCTTTTACCCTTCTTACATGGAAGAAAGGTCCAAGGACAGGAAGGAAAAAAACAAAACCAAGAAATAAAAATTCAGAACAACAATCTCAAAAACGGGGGCCCCAGAAAGAGACAGCTGGGTATAGGTGGGTTCAAGGTCTCCTGCTGTCCTCTGGTATCCCCAGTGTTACTGGAACCCAGCAAACCTGTGGCCATGAAGAGGGGCTACCTGATAAGAGCTTTGGTTGCAGAGGGAGGGGAGGGGAGGATAAATACCCTGACCTCTTTTCCTCCCCCACCCCCTGTTCTGCCTCTGCTTTACATTGGTGAACTCAACCAGAGGCCTGAGAAAGAGGCCAGAGTGATGGAGGCTGAAGTTTACACAGGGCTGGGTTTTTACTACTCCCTCCCCCAAACAAGGACTTTTTCATGAAAAGTTATTTGATATCAAAATTGATGTGGCATATATAATATTAAAATATTTCTTGCATTGTTTGGATAAATCTTTACTTGGTCATGGTGTAACTGTCTTTTTCTAGACTGTTAAATTATGTTCTCCATCCATATTTTGACCATGATATAAAATATCTATGAAGAAGTCAGACTTTTTTTCAAAAGGTATGCTTACTAAAATCTACATGGGAAAGCAGAGTATCTTGTCTAAGGACACCTTGAGTCACTTCCTTTTACACCATTCAACCACTCTGTCTACGTAAGACGATATCTAAAATACAACTGTTTCAACCCATAGCCCAAGGGCTGGCAGAGCTAATGAGCTTCTCAGGCCTTCCCCTGATATGCTTCTTACCCTTTTCTCTGGATATCAGGCCTCCAGACCCCCTTCTCACACTTAATGTGTTCTATGTGCTCACTTTGGCTTCTAGTAGATAGATATTATTTTCCTACCTGCCTCCCCAGACTCAATTTCTTCCCTAGGCTCCTGAGATCTGCAGACAACCTCACAGTGTCTCCTTCATCCCTCTCAGAGAGGCTGAATGGCCCTAGGCTTCAGGAGGAGAGATGCCCCATCACAGAAACTGGGAAGGATAGATATACTGGTGAAACAAACAGGAGAGAGAGCTCTGGGGACTAGTACTCTCTTTGCCCTGTGTATGGGTATCATGATATACCTCCCTGGACATGAGACATCACAGATCTGAATGTGGCAAGTTGGGGATGGAGATGGGAAGCATAAAAGGAAGGGTTATTCATATTCATTGAGAGCTTATTATGTGCCAGCCATTATATAAATGCCATCTTTAATACTTCTAATAACCCTTTAATAGAGATATTTGCTCCAGTGTCCAGTTGGGGAAATTGCGATTTAAAAGAGTCTAAGAGTCAAACCTGAGATCATGTAGTGAGCGAGCAATAAGGCTGGGCTCTGAACCCTTGTCTGCCTTTCAGCAGAGGCCAAATTTCTTTTACTATGTTCTTGTCTCACAGGATAGAAACCTCTGGAGAAAGGAGAGCTTGCTGCAGGTAGGTGATGATTGCAATATAGGGGGGAAAGAAAGCACAGAATAATTTGGTGAGTGATCTGGGTTTTCTATGCTGAAGAATTCTTTGATAAAGGAAAAATCATCCAAAGGGAGCGCTGGGGGTTCCCCTCCTCTCAGACATAAATTATGTTGCACGGTACTGTGGAAGATGTGTCAACAGAAACGAGCCTTCTCTACCTGGCCTTAGATGTCAGCCACGTCCTAAGTCAGGCTTGCACGAGGCTTCCTTTGAGTCCCATAGAGCCAGACACTTTTAGATATTCTCTGAGAATCGCATAAACTGGTCCAGATGGCAAATACGGGGACTTCACGTACGGACTCCTTCATCTTTGAGTGAAACTGGGGAGAGTTAGAGCATTCATGACTCTAGTCTAACGTACTGCTTAAAAGCTGAGCATGTGTCCAATTTTTGCCCAGAAAGTCACTAATGATCCTCAGTCGAGCAGGGACTGAGAAGGGGGCATCTCGAGGGCCTGTCCTACCTGGAATATTACCATACCATGTGATAAGATTGGGGGACTTCCCCAAGACACATGGGTACAGCCCTCACCCAGGCTCTTCCCTGAGGATTGATCTAGTGATCTATGATCTCCACCTCCTTGGCTAGAATCTTAAAGGGAAACCAAGAAACTGGACCTCAGGCCAGCTGATCCTCAGCTCTAAACTTCTCTAGTTATTCATTGGTCCAAACTGAAAGGAGTAAAGGAAGTGATCAATTTCACTGGTATGACAACCCTCACCCAAACTTCTCTTAGAGACCCAGCAACCTCATGTAACGACCATCCAATCCCCTTCCAGTCACCATCGGTGCAGTGCTTATCTGAGGTGTATGGGGCGTGAGGGGGTCTCTGCCTCCTCATTTCTGACACATTTGTACACTCTCAAGTGTATTATAAGTTGGTAGAAAGAGAACATGTGCACATACATACACTTATCTGCACACACTCAAATACACACACCAGATGGTAAAATTGAATCTTGAGTTATTTAGTGAAAGAGACAAAACATGCGCTGAAGGGATCCGACTACGGGAGCAGACGCAAAGCATCCGCACAGCACTCCACTTCTCGCAGTGGGAAGAGGCTCACCGTGGCCATAAGACTAGGTGCCAGGGAGTCTTGCTGAATCCAAGAGGCTTAATCTTCTTGCTGTTCCAGTGTTTTTAAACCTAGGACTTGAATCACTGGTTAAAAGGAATTGATTCAAACAGTCTAAACTGAATAGAGGAAGAACATGCAATCCCATACCCAGTGAAGAAAACACTTTGTCCAATTCCTTAGACCCTCCTTCCTCCTGGACTCCAGAGAAGCTAAAGCAGGAGGACAGGAGATGTTGGAGGAGCAGACTTCTCACTCTGTGTGTAAATACACACACACACACACTCACGCACAGTGCCAGCGCCCTGAGCCACGGGCTGTTCTTGAGCCAGGGTGGGGTTGGAGGTAAGAAGGAGATGAGAGGGGCGTTTGAATTGGCCTGCTCTGATCTTTTTATTCCTGAAAGACTGGAAAGGCATGGGTTCTGCCTGACATGCCATTATGGGATGGGAAAGGAAGATTAGGCAGTGGGGGATAAAAATAAAGCTATCTCATGTTGGCACCCCACCAAGTCCAGAGAGCAGAACAAGCCAGTCACCCCACAGGCGCACCCTCAAGCCTGCACCTGCAGGACAGTCCACTCGGTGTCTGGTCATGGTATTACCCCGGCTTGGGGCTTCTGAACAGGAGGCTTTGTTTTTTCTGGTTGTGCTTGTTTACCCAATAGAGTCCAAAAGAACTAAGAACTCTGATGTAAAAAAGAAAAAAAAATCTATGAAAAGCAGTGATTTTGAGTAAAAATGACTTAGGGTTAAATTCTGGCTCTGCAGTGGAAACTTGGGCAAGTTAAATAATCTCCTACCCTTCAGTTTCCTCATCTATGAAGTGAGAACAATGCACATAATCAATATAATCTTAACACTAGAACACTGTTGTGAAGATGGTGTGAGCTGATACACAGGAAGCTCTTGGCACAATGCCTGGCACAGAGGACAGACTCAGCAAACCTTGGCTCTTACTGTTATTATTATCGTTTTGTTTTACTTGTACTTACAATGCAAATAATTCTGAAATAGATATCCATATGCATAATTCTTCAACCATAATTCTGATTATTTCTTTCTTTTTTTTAAATCCTCACCGGAAGATGTTTTTTTTCCCCATGTATCTTCAGATAGAGTGGGAGGGATGGGGAGAGAGAGAGAGAGAGAGAGACATCAATGTGAGAGAGACACATCGACTGCTTGCTTCCTGCATGAGACCCCAACCAGGGCCAGGGACCAAACTGCAACTGAGATACGTGCCCTTGACCAGAATCGAACCCATGACTCTGGTCTGCAGGCAGACGTTCTATCCACTGAGCAAAATCAGCCAGGGCCTGATTGTTGCTTTATGATAGGTTCCTAGAAGGATAATTATATAGACACAAGTATATGCTCATATTGAATAATCTTACTTTTTAAAGTTATCCAGAAAAGGCAATTCAACAGCTTGCTTCATTCGACTACCAGGGAATTCTTGAGCTCTGGAAATTAAATTCTTAGAGTATAAGTTATTTGGCAGATTACAAGCCTAAATAAGGCGTATGTAAAAATCTAGTGCTCATTAAAATCTCTTTGTGATAGGTCGTTAGCAATAAAGAGAAAATAAAATGGAAAGTGTTTACAGCAAACCCCAAGAGTCACAGAAGTGCATGTTCAGTTCAGGAAACCCTGGCCCTGGCTTATTGTAATCCTTTAACTGCATCCATTTCTTGGCATTTCGTACCACCTGCCACTTTAAATCCCTCACTTTGCCCTGCCATTGAGAGTTTAGATTCCCCCCTTATCTTTGACCTTTTAATTTAAGGATGCGACTTTTAACTAACCTTTGACCTGTGGGTCAGCAGTTAAGCTGTCCATTCTCCCAGACCCCTTTCATCTTTTGCCTTTTTAAGGACAAAGCTGGTTGTGCATAACTTAGACATATTTTGGTCATCGCAAGCCATTCTTAGGTGATGAAACCTCACGAGGCAGGTGGCTGCAAGGGCCATGTTGAATGGATGTTATGAGAAACAAACCTTTAAGAAGAGCTTTCTACTTTGAGTTTCTCAGTGAAATTCAGCCTGTTCAAGTTTCATGTCAATGTCATCTTTTAGGGGAGGCTAGAGGAGTATTCTTAACAGAGCCAGTCCTGATAGTTTTCTCATTTTGAAGGTGAGGTCACTTGCAGGTTGTCTTATGGATGAGATGTTGGATAGAAGCTGTCACTGTGTCAAGGAGACCTCAGCTAGGGAGCAGGGGGACAGAATATACACAGATATCTGAAATACCGGGTGGAGGAAATAAGTGCTGTGAAGTACATAGGGGATTCTAAGAAGGGAGAGATTAGACTGAGTGGGGGAAACCTAGGAGGACTTTCTGTAAGAGGTGATGTTTAAGATGAGTCAAGCTTCCTGAAGGAGAGGCATTTCAGATCAGCCATGAAGGATCTGAGCAAGTGGAATTTGGTGCAGGTGGAGGGGTGAGTGAGAATGGGGGACACTCATGCAAACAGGTGGAATCACAAGAATAAAGTCAGAGACAGTCAAGAGTGGGGCATGCTTGGGGACCATCAAGTGAAGTGGTTTCATTAGCATGTACAATACAGGTAGGAGACTGTGGAAGGTAAAGGGACGGGTACATGGGGGTCAGGCTGCAGAGGCCTGGTTTGCTGGGGTACAGCATTTTTTTCTAGACTAAAGACAATTGGGGTGGGGGGAGGTTCAAAACCAGAAGACTGGCTGTGAGAATGGAGCGAATGGGTGGATGTGCTTAGTTAATTTATGAAATTCTTTTTAAAAAGAAAAAAAAAGAATAATTTCTGTTCTTAATTTATTTTCAATAAATTAACAGTTAAATAGTCAATTAGAACCAATGGTAAAAATATCACAGAACAACAGACAAAATCTTTGGTTGATACTTCTGATCACATCCTACAAAGCACATTAATTCAATTTCACTAGAAAGGCATGGAAGGAGATTGTGGAGCACTATTGGAAAGAGATGAGCATAATCATACGGTGCTGGTCAGTTTTCAATCCTAAAATACTCAGAGATGGAACAAGGCTGTAGAAAGGCTGGGCACTAGGTCAGGAGACCGGCATTGGGTTTCCACTCACTGTCCATGTGACCTCTGTAGAGTCACTTCAAAACCCTCTGGACCTGTTTCCTCCTTGGTCACATGGGGAGTAGAATTAGTCAATCTAATGACCCATATAAAATAATGGACTTGTTTATACTTGGATTCCAGAAGTTTCCAGTGGTGTCTATAGCAGATCAAACACTTGTTTTCAAGTAACAGAGTAGCATAAATTATATAATCTATAATCTAAACTCTTCTGTTGGGTTCAAATGATCCATAAAGAGATGTACCATCAGTGAACTACAATACGTTTGAACCATAAATTCTTACTTACTATTGCAGTCACCAAGCCTTAAGTTTAGGACACCAAGGAAGACTACAGACTGATTTTTGGACTAGCTTCCAGTCTCAGAGATACCTTGCCAAGGTTTCGGTCCACATATACCTACAATTCCTTCTGACAGTCATTTTTACCAAACACAGCTTGATATACCAAAATCCAAGCTTGTAAAGGAAATCATCTAAGAGGTGAATTACATCAAGTAATGCTTTAAATGTTTATTCATTCTATCAAAGGGATTTCCTGCGGTGTTTCTTGAAATAATTCTCCCCCTCATATAGTTTAATGATAACTCAGTCTCTTTTTAGGAGCACTCAGTTACATTTCCGTGGAAAGGCCCTCTGCCCACACAGACATGGCCCCAACAGCAGAACAACACGCTCATTCTGAGCAGAGCAATAAAACCCCATACTCAGGCCTCTGTGCCTTCCTCAGCAACACGGTAAAATGAAAGTAGTATAAAAATACTGTTAAAAGTGTGATTCTGATTTAATGCCAGATGACAGAGTAAGTAATGCTGCTCAATGACTACTATCATCAAAGCTTTGGTAGTTTGGAGACAAACTTAAGTCCACTGAAGCTCGGGAGAAAGAAATGCTTATGTGTTTCCCCAGACTATTCTGGGTCCACAGGGAAGTTTACGGCATGCAGTTTAAAGGAAAGACCCATTGTTTCTGACAACCACCATGTGCTATACAAGTGTGGATGCTGTACAGAATTTAATGACATAATGGCCTTGCTAATTTGGGGAATGAGATTTTGAGGGGGCCTCTTCTGACTTCCTTCTGATTACCAAACCAAAGAGCCTCATTTCAACCTTTCATAAATCAAATATCTTCTTTCTAGAGTGGCAGGAAATTTAAATTTTTCTATTGTGTATACACTGGAAATCCATAATCGCAAATCCGTCATTTTTCTACTGGAGGTTCAGAAGGTTTTAAAACCAATGTACCATCATTAACTTTGGAGAAATAAAATGTCCCAGAGACAATCAAATGATATTATTTGTATTCTGGGCTTGGATATTGGATTCATCTCTGAGTCCAAGCATCATCGGGTGGCATGTGGTGGTAAGTTATGTTCCACTGCCCTGTGGGTACCACCCTCCCAGCATAAGATTGAGCTAATGCTCCACAGCAGGGAAGACAAATTCCAAATTCATTCATTCATTAGTGTCTGCTATTACAACCCTATTGTCTACTCTAAATCTTTTGTTTAAACTGGGCTCTCTGTTAAATGAGTCATTAAATGGTAATGTTTGGATTTTCATAATTATATTTGAGTATTACAGGTCTTAAATCAGCAGGAACTCAGGCTGAATTAGAAGTATTAATACCTAACATGTGAAACGGAGGGGCTAGATAACCTATTTCAGCTAACTGTTTTTCATAAGAAAACTAGGAACTCTAATTAATAAATTATCAAGTCCTTGCCTCTCACAGATATAATCCACCATTTGGCATTGGAGATAACATATACAGGCATGGCTCAATGCAGGTAACACCTCACATTTCTATAGAGATAAAGGATGCAAAGCTCTTCCACATGTACCTGTTGCGTTCTTGTAATCCTCACGTGTCAGAAGGGTCTTTTCTCCACAGATTTTCCCACAAGGCTCCAGGATTTTTTTCTGCAAGAGCTATCTTTACATTCGTCAACCTGAAGACTTGTTTTGTTCACTCTTGAGCAAACATGCTACATTTTTCAAAACAAGCTTTAAAATATGCTCTGAGGGAAGCATTTTCTACTCATCTGAAATGCTTCTTCCTTGTAACTGAAAACATATTGAGTGGAACAGTGATTTTCAAACCTGTTTTTAACTATGATTGCTTTTTCTTCAAACAACATCTTATGTAGATCTTGGACATATAAAATAGACAGAAACAGGTGGCTTTGCCTGAAGCCCCAGGGGTGGTGGACTCCAAAGCCACGTTCCTCATGGCCTCCTTTCGGCTCCCTGCAGCTGTCCCTGAGTCACGTCCTATGAAGCTTAAATTCATGCCTCACAAATTATTCATCAAGTTCACTCTGCAACATGCAAAGGCTGTCGGCAGCCAGTGACTTCTGAGCACGTGCTCCCCTGGGCCAGAGAGTCGGAGCCACGCTAAGGAATGTGGTGGCTTGGGCCGGGTGAAGGAACCTGGTAGTCACCGAGCAGAGTCCTGTCCGGCAGGTGGGCTCCTTGGGGGAAGAGTCCCAGAATGTTTCCCGGAGCCGCCACTCCAGTTTGCTGCAGGCTTTGCTCCCCCAGGACCTTGACCAAGAAGTTGATATACCTCATTGCCAGGCGAAGCGTCTCATTTTTGCTCAGCTTCTTGTCTGGAGGGTGAGTGGGGATGAGCTTCCTCAGCTTGGCAAAGGCGCTGTTCACATTCTGCTGCCTCCAGCGCTCCCTGGTATTGGTGAAGATCCTCCTGGTCATGTTTGAGTTTCTAGGCGGCAAAGAGAAAGGGCCCTGAGGGCCAGTACCTTGTAAGAGGCCTGATGGGTATCACATGTCCTGCCAAAAACTTGAGATGTTTGATATTTTTTTTAAATCCTTACCTGAGGACACGTTTTTTACTGATTTTAGAGAGAGGGGAAGGGGGTGGGGGAGGAGAGAGAGAGAGAGAGAGAGAGAGAGATGAGAGAGATGAGAGAAACATCCATCCGTTGCCTCCTGTCCTTGCCCCCATCGGGGATCAAACCTGAAACCTAGGCATGTGCCCTGGTGGGAATCGAACTGGCTACCTTTCGGTGCACAGGACAATGCTCCAACCTACTGAGCCACACTGGCTAGGGCAGGACATGTTTGATCTTGACCCAGATTTTAGGAAATGCATTTCCTCATTTTCAGATTTTTTTAAATCTCCTTTTGATAAAGGAAGAAAATGTGGCAGAAGAAAGGGCAGGATACAAACAATACCCTTTGGCCTTTTTCTCCTTGGCTGTTTAAAAGCCTCCAGTTACAAGGTTGTTTTACTCCAATATCCGCATTACTTATTTTATAATCAATGCTCCCTAAGTTTTTGGAGTCAGGCACAGCATAGGTTTGAGTACATGTATAGGAGTAAAAAATATATATTTAGCCAATAGGGAGCTGAATATGGATTCTTAAAAAAAAAAAAAAAAAGCTGTGATCCTAGGTTTCATTGATAAGACAATATTTGGAATGATGAAAATGTTAACACATCTCCTTTTAGCTGGCAGACCTCACCTGGAGAATCGGACCCCACAGCATAAGAGCTAAAATACCCAGATTGGACCATTCAGAGGAGGATGCGCAGGGTGGTGAAGAGTCTTGAAGGCCTGTTGTATGAAGAACAGAAGTGGGGATATTTAGGGTGACAAAAGAAGAAAGACCAAGGGCAAGGGGGTGATGATTTGGCATGGGTGCTGTAGAGGGGCGGGCCTCCCCAAGGCTCCATTTATGTGACCTCTCCAACCCTAGGGGAGTGATTATCCTCACAGATGGCCAAAAATTACTGTGCCATTTTTAACTCTTATAAGCATGACCTCCTTTTTTCACGTGGTTTGGGTTGACATGCGTCAATGGAAATGTTTCTGATGCATCAGCAAACAAGCCAAAGCCTGGCGTCCAGCAGTTGGGTGCTCTTGGCTCACTGCCATCAGCAGGCCATTCCTGTTCCCACAAAGAGTAATAAATACTCCTAATTCTACCCCTCTACATTCTCCGTACCTTGAATTCCCTCCTCACTCTCCCTGCCTATTTCTACACATTCTTTAAAGAGCAGTTCAAATCCTCCTTTTCTGTGAAGCCGTCCAAGCCACCCCAGAGCCCCCCATGCCCTCTCATTGCTAAAGTCCTACAGCCTTGGTGGTAGACAAAGGCTCATAGGAGAATGAAGTTAGTATCTGTTAATCACTATAAGAGTGCCTGACACACAGTAATTGCTATAAAAGTGTTGATGAATACATATAACAAAATAATAAATATATTTATCAATCAAAGTGACTTGGGTATTGAACGCTCCTTGGGGTGATATCCTGTTCTTCTATAACTAAGCCTGCTGTAATCTCTTGGTTCTTGGTGCCTTTGTCCTTTTGTATTAACGTTTGATGTAGACCTACTCTGTGCCAGGCCTTGTGCTATGGGCTGGGTTTGTGGACATGGTTGGACGGGGTACTTGTCCTCAAGGAGCTTATTGGTGAAGAAGGTGGCATATATGTAAGCACTTAAAAATCACAGCACACATCCGGCCAGTGTGCAATGGTTAAGCATCGACCCATGCACCAAGAGGTCACCAGTTTGATTCCTGGTCAGGGCATGTGCCTGGGTTGTGGGCTCGATCCCCACTGGGGGGCATGCTGGAGGCGGTCAATCAATGTTCTCTCTCATCGATGTTTCTATCTCTCTCTTCCTCTCTCTCTAAAATCAATAAAGAAAAAAAAATCACAGCATAAAGTCCCACATGCTAAGGGTCTACTCCAGAACCACAACCCTGACTAGAGAAAGGTATAAAAGAATTGTATCAAGGTCAAAATAATCAGGTCAATGCCACTGAACATCTCCCTAAATTCTACCCTTCTTTTATTTTATGAGGATATGAGTTTGTGGGTAAATGCCCCGCACATCTAAGTTATATAAAGCATCAGGTAGAATGTCAGGAATTCAGTAGGTGCCTCCCAAAATGCCAGCTTTCTTCCACAACTGTTGTTTATGTTAACAGCCCGCAGTGCAGGAAGGAGTTGAAGGGTTAAGAATTGGCCTGGCCCTGGCTGGTTTGGCTCAGCAGTTAAAGCGTCAGCCTGCGGTACAGAGAGACCTGGGTTCAGTTCCTGCTAAGGGCATGTACCTCGGTTGCAGTTTGTCCCCGGCCCTGGTTGGTTGTGCGGGTGGTGGCCACTCGATGTGTCCCTTTCACATCGATGTTTCTCTCTCTCTCTCTTCCTCTCTCTCCCTCCCACTCTATCTGAACAAAAAAATGGAAAAATGTCCTCAGGTGAGGATAAAAAAAAAAAAAGAATTGGCCTGTACGGTAACAAAGTGTGGTCCCATTGTATATGAAAAGAACCTAAAGAAGTGACTGGTTGAGGCCTCAGTGAATTGCGAGAAAGCAGGTCCTTTTCTAGGGTAAAACACTTGGAACTTCTGCCTCTCAACTTTTCTTCTGTTCCAGTGGCTCTCAGCTTGGGCTGCTCATGGGAATCACCCAGCCTCACCTCAGACCAATTAAATAAAAATATCTGAGGGCATTGGCAGTTTTTAAAACTCCCCAAGTAGATGGGCTGGGTCCTCCAGGAAGCAGATGCTAAATTGGAGTTGGGTGTACAAGCAGTTTACTGGGGGTAAATGTCTGTGAAAGACAGAAAGGGAAGAAAGCAGAACTGGGCAGAGAAAGCCTTCAGACTGCAATGCACATCTGACACCATGAATGGAAAGCGGGGAGGAAGCAGGACTGGTCAGAAGAGCCTCTGCCTATAACACGGATTTGAAAAAGTGGCAGTCAACCAACAGGGAGCTCTGGGCAAAGACTAGTACAGGAGACCCACTGGGCAGAAACAGCCAGAGCCTGGTAGCCCTGCATGCTCAGTCACTGGCTGGGGGCTGCCCAGGAAGAACGAGGACCATCCTGAAGGTACTGCAGCTGAAGGCTGTCAGCTAACTGCAATCCTTGCAAATGAACCGCAAGTTTTCTTAATGTGAGATCCAAGCCAGGTACTTCCACGTGACCTCAGTGTGTGGTCACTGTCGAGCACCAATGCTCTACTCTCCTAATACGAACACTCTGATGCCTAGCAAAACCACCTTTGATAAGGAAGCAGTGTATTCACATACAAGACACCTGCCATCCTAGAGGAGGGTACAACAGTACAAAAGAGAAGGGAAGAGCCACCCTTTCCCTCAGAAGGTGGGTGTTCTAGTCTCAGCACCAAGCACTAGCTAGCCATGAGGCGCTCCATGTCAGCTCCCTTGAGCCTCAATTCCTCAGCTTTCAAATGGGTTAATGATACCATTCTCTCCGCACAGGGTTGTTGTAAGGATCAAATGAAATAGTGCATATGAAGGCAACCTGTGAACTACACAGTAAGAAAAAATAAGAGCAAACAGAGCACTCGCGTTGTGCCAGGCACTGTTTCCAAGTAGTAACTCATGCTACATTCACTTGTAAGCAGCGTTGGTTGTGGTGAGAGTATTGCAGACATTGCTGGGATTGGTATAGGGATGGAGACATGTTCCAGAAGTTATTTCACTATGCAGTACACTTCCACAGGGACCAAACGAGGATGATCCAGTTCACTGGAACAAGCCACTCTGTTACCACCAAGCCCTGACTCTACAGGAGTCAGACATCAGTGGAGGCATCCAAGCGATGGTTAAAAGCATAGGCTCCAGAGCCAGACCCTGGTTTGGCCTCTACCTCTGCTCCTCCTAGCTGTGTGACCTTGAGCAATCTCTTAACCTCTCTGTGCATCAAATGCCTCATAAGTGAAGGATGGCGCAGGGTACTGCCTGTGAGGACACATGAAATGGTACACACAAAGTACCTTAGTGCAGTGTCTGGCACACAGTAAGTGCTCAATAAATGTTAAACAATTACAATTATCCCTGCAAATAAAATAGAAAAAAAGTATTCATTGCAATTTATTTTTTCCCTAATGAAGCTACAGTGCAGTAGCTTTATTTATGTATTTGTTTGTTTTGCTCTATAGGAGTATATGGATGTATATGTGTGTGTGTGTGCATGTGTGTGTGTAGATGAAAAGCAAAATACCTGGAAGGATCCAGGCCAAACTGTCAACAGGGCTTCCTTGGGGGAGGACAGTGGGTTGGGGGAAGATAGATAGAAAAAAGAGATTTGTTCTGTATATGTTGGTATTATTTTACATTTTTATAATAAGAAAGTATTCATATGTTATTTGCTTCATGAGAGAAAAAAAATTAAGAAACTTAGTGGGCTTTAATGTAGAAAGACCTGGCTTTGAATCTCAGCTCCCAATTTCCTAGTTATATGATTCTGAGAAAATCAGTTATTTCTTTAAGCCTCTCTGTTTTCTAGAGAGTGAAAATAAAGCCATCCTTGGGGTTCTTGTGAGGATTAACTGAGCTATTCTGAAAGTATATAAATATATCAATGAGAGACTGTGTACCTGCCACATAGATGCTTAATAAATACAAGGGTTCTCTTCCCTATACAAATGAGAAGTGTCATTACTCCAGAGAATGGCATTTTTCAATCCTCTGTATCCCCCAGGACATGTCCCCACCCAGGTCTGGTTGCCTTTCCTGTCCTGTCTGGGCTGAGTGTCCAGTGCTGTGCTGGGACCCAGCGGGGAGCGGAGCCATGCAGCACATGGCCGGCTTCAGGCTCCCTCCACCAGCCACGTAGGTCCATCTCCTCTCTGCAGACACTCCCATTGGGACCCAAGGTCCAGTTACAGTCACATGCCCTCCAGCTTTGGCAACAACACTCACTCACACTACGTGCCAGATCCTGTGCTGGCTGTGGACACTGAGGAGCCGCCCGCTGCCCGTGTGGCAGGGACGGGGAAGCACAGGGCCTGCCGGAGCAGGGACACAGCACCTGACTAACCCGGGCATGCTGGGGGGCTTCCAGGCAGACCGTGCATCCTCCTAAACTGAAGGGGTGGACCAGCTGACCCCCAAGGCCTCTCTGCTCTGAAATGCCACGACACCCACCTATTGCCAATGATCTACCCTAAACCATTTCTAAATTAACCTGGGCTTTGGTTCTACAATGAAAATATGAATGTTGTCAGAACTGTGCCCAAATGGACCTAAAACTAAGGGTATGAACCTAAATCAGGAGGATTTTAAGACAGAAAGAAAACTGCCAGGTTTTCTCCCAGCAAGGCTGGCTGCTTTGCAGCCAGAACTGTGGGAACAAAGTTACTTTCAAGCTTCTCTTGTCAAAAGAGGGTTTAGCTCATTCACTAAGTCAACTCTAAGCCCATGGGGGGTCTTTTCAAACCGGGAAGAAAAAGATTAGGCAAGATAAACTAACTGGTGTTCTCTTCTAAGAGGTCTGGATTCTATTGTACTAGAAGCAGACAGAGGAAGACAAGGTTCTGAGATGAGGCCTGCCATCCTAGGAGGTGCCTAATAATTACTTGTTGATTTATCCTCAAGGGTGTTACTCTCCTTCTCCACAGGGGGAAATACAAATCAATGATTCAACAAGCTGGAAAAACTCGAAGTCTAGAGGTCACTGGAAAATCACTAAAGTCCTTATTTGGGTGGTGAACACACACTGCAATATACAGATGATGTATCATAGAATGGTACACTTGAAACCTATATAATTTTAATAATCAATGTCACCCCAATAAATTTAATTAACATTTTTTAAAAATTGTATTTAGGCCCGGCCGGTGTGGCTCAGTGGTTGAGCATCAACCCACGCACCAAGAGTTCGCTGGTTCGATTCCCGGTCAGGGTACATGCCAAGGTTGTGGGCCTGATCCCCAGTAGAGGGCATGCAGGAGGCGGCCAATTGATGTTCTCTCTCATTGATGTTTCTATCTCTCCCTGTTCCTTCCTCTCTCTTTAAAAAAAATCAATAAAGAAAAAAAAATGTAGTCTTTTTCTAGTTGCAAGGATTGACTGCTGTTAATCTTGATTTCAGAGTAAGTTAAGAGCTTAAAAAAAATATGCCAAATGTCACAGAATTAGAAAACATCTGATGGATGTCAAAACAGGGTAAAGCATTTGTCCCAGGTCACACAGGCAATCAGTGGCAGAGCCGGTGTCCAAGCGTGGGTGCTGATGCATTTGTGTCACCACTGACTCCTGCTGGGTAATGTTTTTGTGTGCTATGGACCCTTCTGGCAGTCTGAAGAAGTCTAGGGACGGATTCTACCTCAGAACAATGATTTTTAATACATAAAGTAAAAAGCCTTTTGTTTTCGCCCTGGCCGGTTTGGCTCAGTGGTTAGAGCATCAGCCTGCGGACCAGAGAGTCCGGGTTCGGTTCCCGCTAAGGGCACGTACCTCGGTTGCAGTTTGTCCCCGGCCCTGGTTGGGGTCGTGCGGGAGGCAGCCACTCGATGTGTCTCTCTCACATCGATGTTTCTCTCTCTTCCCCCCTCTCTCCCTTCCGCTCTGTCTGAAGATAAATGCAAAAATGTCCTCGGGTGAGGAAAAAAAAAAAAAGCCTTTGGTTTTCTTCTCAGAATAATGATTGTAAGTGCATCAATTAAAATACATAGACACATCAAATAATCAATTATACTTAGTAGTTATTAAAAATAATTTAAAAATTATATACAGTAATACATGTGCTTTGTTTTATAACACATTAGATTTATTACCATAATTTTTAATTAGTGATATGCAAATGATTTTTTTCAAAAGATGTATAACAGCTGTATGAAAGTATGTATGATTCCTACTAATGACAAAGTCACCACTACGGCTAGTACCACTGTAGTTTATTACCCACATTCATAAATAAAGGAAAGGCCACATTTAGATTAAAGGTTAGTGGAGATAAAGATGTAACTTTTCCCCAACTAAATCTATGGAACCCCTGAATTCTATCTACACACCCCTGAAAGGGTGGGTGTCATGGCCCGGGGAAAGGAATACCTGGGCAGGAGGAAGGTCATAGTAAACAAACCTGTGTTTATATCATCACCACTGCAGGTAGCAGGTTACCAGAGGAAAGAATGACAATTATGCCCCCAGAGAAGGTGACTAATGTCCCCAGTAGGAGCTGTGGCTTTTTCCATGCTGGTGGTTCCTGGACACACAGCCCAGGTCAACTGGAAAATATGAGACACAGACACACGGCTAACACACCTGTGGTGGCCTGTCGGGGCATCCAGACACTCACGGCTTTTCCCTCAAGACGTTACATTGCTCTTCCTGGCACTCGGTCCTGGGTATTTGTCTCTTCTTTGATCTTCCTCTTGAAAATAAGGAAAACACTGTCCAGAAAGCCGGAGATGAAGGGTGGTTTATGTAGTTGCATTCATGGAAGATGCCTAACCTCCAACAGCAGGCACAGCTTTGCCTTTAGAAATGTTTGTAGAAGTAATACAGGCTTACTTAAGAAAAAATAATCAAGCAGTACAGAAGTTCATAAAGTAAACGATAAAGGCTCCTTATCCATCTACCTACCTACCTACCTACCTACCTAATCTCATTCCCCAGTAGCAGTTTCGCGTGTACATATATACTATATATATAATATAAAAATCAGAATATAGACGATTATGCAGCTTGCTGTTCTCCTTAGACAACTCTGCATGTTGATGTTCTAAATAAATTCATTTACTGGGACTCCAGCCTTTGAGTGGGCACTGGGAGAACCACCTGTTCCAAGGTGCACCCAACACCCACCCCTCTCCGCCTACCCGGCCCAACCTGCTGCCTTTGCCAGCTTCGCTTCCCGGCTTTTCCCCTTTTCTTCTTATAACCTTTCCTGCCCCTGCCTGCGGTGCCCTGTCTTGGGAATAAGTAGTTCAGGTGTCCAGGAAAGCATCTCATGGCTCAAGTGTCAGACCCGGCGGGGGTCCGGGAGTGGCTCACCTATACGCAAGCGCTACCTAACTGGCCCTCCGAGGTGCTCTGGGGTGTCCCTGGCATCGCGTATCACAGCGAAGCGGCCCCGCCAACACGCTTTAGGGGTCCGGCCGGGCTCCCCGGAGCTGCACCACCGCCCCTGCCCTGCCCAAAGCCCTCAGGTCTTCTCACCGAGTTGACTTGGTGGCTGCTGCCAAGTCGCCTCCACACTCCTGCCCTTCGGGCCGTGCGGCTCGGACTCCGGGGCTGCGCGGGAGACTGGCTGGCCCACGAGCCCCGCCGGGCGGCGCCCACTTTCCTCCCGGAGTCAACGCACCTCCTCGCCTGGAGCCGGAGCCCGCGCCGTCGTCCTGGTCGCTGTCTCCGCGGTGTGCGCCCTCGCCTGGACGCCCGCGGCTGCCACCGCCTTTATAGGACACCTCCCTTTGTTAGCGGGGCCCACCGGGCCTCTTTCCTCCCGGGACTCCCGCCGGCCCCTCTCCACTCCCCTTGTCCCCGCTTCTAGGACGAGCCCTCCCTGTGCCCTAGAAAGAGGGCAGAGGCGGAAGGAGAACCCAGCTTTGTGTAAGGTTTGGGGGCAGGAGGGGTTCAGCCACCCACCTGGGCTGCAGCTAGAGGCCCTGCGTGCAGTTTACCAATGTCAACAAACCTGGGAAAGCCCATGCTCGATGGTTAATTCATCCGAAATCAATTATTTAAGTCCCAGCGAGTCTCCAACTGTACCCCGAGAACCACTTGCTTCAGAATCAAGGGTAGGGGGAGGCAGATCTCAACACCCGCAATCCAGACCCACCAGATCAAGTTATCTGAGGATGGGATCTGAAATTCGCGTTTTTACTAAGTATCAAGAGAGATTCAGATGCACAGCGAAATTAATCACTGCACTGGACAGATTCCCGATTTATTCGTCAGTTTCCAGTGCCCAGCACAGGAGCTGGTTATTAGAGTGGCCTTTCTGCTTCTGCACTTGCCTCTTTCCGTCTATTCTCCAACACCACCAGAATGATCCAATGAAAACCCAAGTCAGATTCCATCACTTCTCTGCTCAAAACCCTTGGGTGTCTCTCCATTTCATTCAGAGTTAAACTTCTTCACAGTGGCTCTGGAGATACTCTTTACCTGACCTCTCTGTTCCTTCTCTCCTGTGTTGACTCAGCTCTAGCCACTCTGACCTCTGTTGTTTCAGCAACACACCAGATACCCCCCTGCCTCAGGGCCTTTGCACTGTTTTCTCCGCTTGCAACACTGTTCGCCTAAGTTATCCACATAATTCCCTCCATCACTTCCTTTCATTCTTTCAACAAATGGGGGCAGTGGGGGGGGGGGAAGAGATAAACCAAAGAATTTATGCATATAAGCATAACCAATGGACATAGACAACAATGCTGGGGTGGGGGTTGGGAACGGGAGGAGGGTGTCAATGGGGGAAAAAGGAGAAACTTCTGTAACAAAAATAAATTAATTAATTAAAAAATAAAAAAACAAAACAAAAACAAAAAACCCCAAATTATTACTGAGTGCCAACTATGGGCCAGTGCTTGTCCTAGGCACTGGGAACACAACTTCAAACAAAACAGAGACAAATTCCTGCCCTCAAGAAGCTGTCATTCTTCGGGTCTTTGCTCCAATGCCACCTTCTCAGTGAAGGTCGTTCTCTGGCCACAATATCTGAAATTGCACCTTCACACCCACAAATACTCTTCATTCTCCTGCCCTGCTTTATTCTTCACCTTGTCCCTCATCTTCTTTTAGCAATATTGTACTTATTTATCTTGTTGTCTCCTCCCCAGCCCTAGTGAATAGGCATTCATCAAATGTTGGTTGATTAATGAATGGATTAGTGATGAATTTCTAGCCATTGCCCTCTCTGAATGACCCAGCATAGGATTTGACACAATAAATGCACAAATACATTACAGCTTAGTAGATAAGAACAAAGGACTCTGGAGTTGCATACCCAGGTTGAAATCCCTCATCTACCCACTTGTGCAATCCCAGGCGAATTATGTAACTTTTCCCTGCCTCAGTTTCCTCATCTCTAAAATGGGGACAATGATAGGATTGTATGCAGTAAGTGAGGAAAACAAAACAGGTAAAGAATTTAGCACTGTACCTAGCACTCAGTCAGAATATTGTAAATTTTATTGTGGTAGATTGTATTATTATTGTTACAACTACTAGCTCCCTTCCCTATGAGAGGATTATATTTGTCAAATGACTGGCAGTGCCTCCCCCATAGGTGGAGGGAGAGCTCTTCCCTACTCCCTTCTGGGCTTGGCCATGTGACTTGCATCCACCAATGAAGTGTGAGCAGACCTTCACATGTAAGAGTGATTGCTGCTTGGCTCAGGCATGAGAAAGCCAGGTTTGGGGTTGCTCCTTCAGCCTGGAAGCCGTGGCGCAAACCCGCAGCCAACCACAACCCTCACGGAACATGAGTGAAGAATAAATCTGGGCTGTTATAAGCCACTGAGACTTTGGGGTTGTTTATCTCTCTTCTCACAAAAAGGATGAATAGAATTCTTGTTATAAATAAAAAAGCTGCTGCAAGAATTGCTAGGTTGTCAGGGGGCAGGAAGGTGAAGAAAACTCTGCATTTGCTCTCAGGGAGTTCACAACCTTTGGGAAGCAGAGGACATGACAAAACTGACTAACTCCAAGACAGATGTCCTGAGTGCAGAGAGTATGACACTGCAGTTACGGAGGCAAAGGGTAATAGCTGGAGGATCAGAGATTGCTTGTGGGAGGGATGACATTTAAATGAGGCCTTGAGGCAGGGCTGCCTCTGTCTGACATTTGTGGGACTAGGGACAAGGGTACAAATGCAGATTCCTGACCCATCTGCATCCCCATTTGTTCCCTCCCTCCAGTTCCGTCCTGTTCTGTAAAGGGCCTGTGTATGTGATGTGGACTCCCAGCTCACAGGGACCTAAGGAGGAGCCCCGTGTAGGCTCTGAACATGGAATCAGGGCCTTCTGAGCAGAAATTCAGAGGTCCCGAATACCCAGAGTGTGCTAGATTCAGGGGTCCCAGATACCCAGAGTGTGGTCTAGATTCAGGGGTCCCAGATACCCAGAGTGTGGTCTAGATTCAGGGGTCCCAGATACCCAGACTGTTGTCTAGATTCAGGGGTCTCAGATACCCAGAGTGTGGTCTAGATTCAGGGGTCCCAGGTACCCAGAGTGTGGTCTAGAATGTGGGAAATGGCACCAGGCAGGTGCTAGAGGAGGGCCAGAGCAGGGCTGTCTAAGGCACAGAACCCAAGGCTGGGTGGGAAAGGCTGAATAGGAATTACACGCGTAGGAGCGGGGGAGAGGGCAGTCCACATGAAGGCAACTGTGTACCTTGAACACAGGAGTAATATGTTTAGATTTACAGGTTAGAGTTCATTCCGGTGGCAGAGCAAAGAGCAGGTTGGAGGGTAGGTTGGAGACAATTAATTGATCGATTTGTACAAAGGCACAGAAGGGGCCTTTGTCACCTACTATGTGCAATGAACATCGCCGATTCATCCTCTTTCTGCCCTCTGTCTTCTCTGTGGGCTGTGGAGGGGCACTGCTGCCCCACGGTGCCCGTGCTTCCCACCCTGCCCTGTGGTATCACAGTTCTGATAGAGCGCTAGGGAGAATTGAAACCAAGAACCTATACCTTTCATCTTAGCCAAAAACCTGTGAGGTAATATATTCTCTTAATGGCATAGACTACAGCTGTAAAAAAAAAAAAAAAATTGTGGGAATTGGGTGAAACAAAAAGCTATGAAATAGGACCTGTGTACAATCGGACAAGGACAGAGACAGGGTGAGAACTACAGAGAAAGGAGTGCAATTATGTTGGCACACTGGAGCCAGAGTTGACATTTGTTTTCTTCTCAACACTGTCTTATATATGACTACTGGGTCTACGATTTTTAACATGGGGAAACAGTTTTGATGCACCACTCCACTAACAGTGACTTCGGACTGGTGGGCCTTCTCCCGTCCTGTCTCCCAGGGTGGAGAGCTTAGGGGCTAGTCCTGCAGGGGAAGGGGTTGAAGTAGGAATTTACATAATCCGATTATTGGAGATTAGGTTTGGGCAGCTAAATGCCTCAGTGTGCTTGAGCTAAAACCCTTACTATTCATGGCTCTCACCGCCCCCTGGAGAGACTGCACCTGCGGGCTCCTGGGGAGGGAAGAGCGGGCTGGGGAGGGAAGGGCAGATCACTAGCAGGGCTTGGGCATTGCCAGGATCTGGTTTTACTGGCTTAATTGATCTGTCTGGATTAGACTGTGAACACTGGACCTCTGGTCCTGTGTGCAGGGGTTGTCAGCTTCAGGAAAGACCAAACCTGAGGTTTTCAGAGGGGATTTCTGTCAGCCCAGAAGGTTGTGGGCCAAGCTCATTTGGCTAGAGGTCATGCAGTCTTAAAACTACCCCCATCCCCCACCTCATTCTTAGCCCCTTGACTATCTCCAATTCTGCATGTCCAGGCCCCAGTGCTTCTCTCCACTTACCCATCCATCCACCCATCCATCCATCCCTTCTTCTATCCACCAACTGTCTGTGTCCATCACACGAATTAGCTTGTTCTTGATAATTCATAGAATTTAGTAGTAAATCCTGGGTAGGTTTTGTCCCTACAAGTGTTCTCTCTCTTCAATCAATTTTGCTACTTTGACATATAAACTTGGACATTTTCAGAATCATTAATAAAGTGTTACATAGTTATTCAATGATTTAAATAAAGTTTCTGTATTTGTGTTACCGCCTTTCCCATTCTCCATGTTCTGCATTCATGACTTCTCTCTCTTCTTCACTGGCTTTGCAGAAGCTTGTATATTTTATTGTGTTTTTTTAAAGAAGAACTACCTCTGTGATTCATCATTTTTATGATTTTTCTAATGCATTAATTTCTACTATATCTTTATTAAATCTGCTCTTTCCTATTTGCTTACGCTTATTTTGTTCTTCACCTTCCATTCTTAGATTCAGTGTTTATTTTACTAATTTTCATTCTTTCTTATTTAGTAAGAAAAGCATCTCAGACTACGAATTTTCTTCTGATATACCTTTGGTGTCATTCTATTTGTAGAATCTTTGTCATTTGCTTCTAACATCTGTTGTTTATTTAAAATTTTCTTTTAGAAAGCGTTTTCTAAAAATTTTCTTATTGTTGTATTATTTGGTAACCATTTGCTAATAATTTCTAATTATACTGCACTGTAGTCAAAGATATGCCCCGTACATTTTTGCTTTAGGATATTTACTGAGATTTTCTCTTTGGTAAGACATATGACCAACTTTCATAAGTATTCCATAGGTAATAGCAAAGGAGGTATATCCTCTGATTCAAAAATAAAATGCTTTCTATACATATCCATTAAATCTATTCTCTGTACTCTTGGGAGTTTTGGTCTATTTGATCTGTTAACGTGGTATAAAAATATCTCTGTACTACTTCATGTCTGTTCTTTCCTTCTGTTTTTTCCAGGAGGGTTTGCTTTAGATGGTTATAGCTTTTGATGCAAAGACTCATGGAAGTCTTACTAACTTAGAGAATTGTACCCCACATCAACATAAAATGACCACTCTTGCTTTTTGTCATGAATTCCATTTTGTTTTATATTCTTTCACATTTGCATTTTCCAAATGAAACTGTGCTCATTCTTGTATAGTTAATCACAGGTGTGTGGGTGCGACTCTGGGTCATAGGTTTTACCTTTCTGTGAAACTTTATTTGGTAAATTTAAATTTCTTTGACTCTCTGGTTTTGTAAAGGACCCATCTCCGTGTTGAATTCTTCAAAACAAACCCATTGTAGTTTACTTGCTTGGCTTGCCTACTGCACTGTAAATGTCAGGAGGGCCAGGACTTTGCTTCATTAATCACTAGATCCCACGAACTGTGTTCACTACACATAAAGCTGCTTGATAAGACATTTGTTGAATGAATGCAAGACAGCGTGGCCTCATTTCTCCAAAGAGCTGCCTCCAGTCTGCCCTGCTTTCTGTCAGAGAAGTGAATGCTTCCAAGGCCATGGAAAGGGGTTTTTGGTGATTGTTTTTTAAGGAGAAGAGAAGAGCATTCTGGCTGCTATATAATGGGGGCCAAGAAAGGATGTGGGGACACCAGTTAAGAGGTTATGACAGGGATACAGACAAGGGGGGATGACATCCTGACCTGGGGCAGGGGGTGGCACTGAGCACCAACTCTGAGCCAGGCACCCCGATTATTTAGCAATAATTACTAGGTATCATGCTGGGCATTTCACCTAGCTTTCTTGTTTAATATGAGAAATTATATATTTTGATTGTAAAGTTATACAAATTATCATCCTTGACACAACAAAATACCACTCGCAAACAAGTGAAATACTAAAATGTATGCCCAGAGAAACAAGCCTTCCCAGGCAGCTGACACTGTTTTACCAGCGATTCTGAGACAAACATCTTTCCAGAGCCGGCAGAGGCTGTACCTTTTCATGGATGTTAATGTCACTCCATTCACAGGGCCCATAGAGCAACTTAGTGATTAGCTTACCTGTCTGAGACTCTTCCTGCCTCCCCTATTCTAACTTCCCCCAACCAAAAATAATAATAATACAGCAAGTAGCTGCCGATGAAAGCAGGTGATAGGGGAAACCAGGGCATCGGGAAGGGAGAGATAGGCTGCCAGGGTCCACACCTGCACCTGCGCACTGAGAGGACTGCTGGAGGGCGAGGGCTTTGGTCTTCTCTCAAAGAAAAGAGAGATTTGGCTGTTTCAGCATCATTTTTTTCCCGCACCTCCCCGAGGTCATTCCCTAGCCATGACAGAAAAGATGCTAGAATCCGTAGACCACAGTCTCTGATGTACACTGGTGTTGTGGCCTTGGACACACATAGAGAGGAACAATAAAGAAAAAATGATACTGATGTAGAAGGAAACAGACCTGCTTTCCACTGCGTCTCCTCTTCCCCAGCCCTCCAGCTGCACACAATGACTTTCGTTGACAAAGGAGGAGAAACAATATCACTCAGTAAATAAAGTTATCCTTACTTGGGAGGTTGCCACAGCCTGCTACCAGACATCCTCCGTTGAAGAAGCAGTGAGCACGGCATCTCTGGGTTGGTCCTCCACTGGGTCCAAATGTAAGGGGCCCTGTTTGAATAAAGAAGCGGGTGAGGGAGAGGGATCCATCCACAGACGGAAATCAGAATTACAAAGGTTCCCTGTGCTGTTGTTTAGCACTGCTCTGTGGATGCCCTTTCTTCCATTCCCTGTTTTCCCTGCTGTCTAACCCTGGGCCTTGCCTGGGAAAAGCACCGTGATGAGGATACTGGTTTGGATTGTAAGTAAAGGAATTTATGAGTGGATTAGAGGTTCTCTGCTGCTTGGCCACGTTCTCAATCAAATTGGCCACCTATTTAATAAGCTGATCAAATTTTTATTTATTTATTTATTTTAAACGTTTTTTTTTTTTTTTCTTTATTGATTTTTAGAGAGAGAGGAGGGAGAGGGAGAGAGAGATAGAAACATTGATGATCATCAATTGGCCGCCTCCTGCATGCCCCACACTGGGGATTTGGCCCACAACCTGGGCATGTGCCCTGACCAGGAATCGAACCAGCGACCTCTTGGTGCATTGGTCGACGCTCAACCACTGAGCCATACTGGCTGGGCCGAATTTTTATTTTTAAAAAATTTTTATTTATTGATTTGAGAGAGAGAGAGAGAGAGAGAGAGAGAGAGAGAGAGAGAGAGAGAGAGAAGCATCCATTTGTTGTCCCACTTACTTATGCATTCACTGGTTGATTCTTGTATGTGCCCTGACCAGGGATTGAACCTGAAACCTTGGCATATCAGGACAACACTCTAACCAACTGAGCTACCCAGTCAGGGCTAAGCTAATAGAATTTTAAAAATATAGCCTGTTTCTTATGAAACGGGGTTAATAGATACTGACTGATTTGCTGCGCATTAAGTGGAGGAAGGCTGAGAAATACCAAGCGGGAGGTGGTTTAGTGTGGTAGCTGAGAAGCTAAGAGGGGGCCTCTGACCTGGCTGTGGAGGCAGACTGACTAGGGTTTGAACTGCCGCTCTAACAACACTAGCTGTCATCCTGAGCAAGTTCTTCTCCCAGTCTCAGTTTTCTCAGCTGTAAAGTGGAAATAATACCAATTTCCTGGGTTAATGTGAAGATTCAGTGAGTCATTGTATATAAAGTTAGTGGTTTGGAGCAAATGCTTATAAATGGTGCTAACAGGCATCTAACAAAATCACAGTTGCTCAATAAATAGTTTTCCTTTTATCACCAGAAACTCTATCCGATAGCTAGATGGGGAATCTGAATACATGCCTCTAATTATCTCCAAAGGGTACTTTCATTTGCCCAACCCAGCATCTTGGCTCCTCTCTTTCTCCTTCCAGTTGCTTTGGGCCCTGTGCTGCTAAGAGCCATCTATTTCCTCCCACTATTGGAAGCAAACAGAGCCCAGGGCTGGATGAGGGAGATGTCAGAGAGGGGAAAGAAAAGCTTCTCTTGAGCATCTTGTAAGGCTCTCTCTTACAATTAATTTCTACTTCCCAGCCCCAGCCCCAGGACCCCTTGGTAACACCCACACACTCACAGGCACACATTTCCCCAAGACACCTGGTGCTGGGGCCAGGGGAGTATTTCTGTCCAGAGCAAATGTTGATTATTGCAGCAGAAAGCAGGGCACAGAACTGCTTTGACTGAGTGAGTTTTCCTTCCCATAGTTACCAGTGAGAGGGACATGCAGCCCTGGGTGTGCCCAGCTGCTGAGGCTCTCAGGACCAGGCTGGCTTGGCCTTGACTCTGTAGGCTTGGAGCCGTGAGTGCTTCTATTTCCAGCCAATGAACCCAAGGGCAGTTGGAAAGCAAGGGGGCTGGGAGGCGGGGGGGCAGAACCAGGTACTAGAGAAAAGAAAGGGGTGGGGTGCAACTCCCCTTTTCCTCTTTATTCTCTGGTCTTTGTATAGGGACATGACTCATCCATGGATCTCCTAGATGAGGATTTAGATGCTCTGTGGGCAGCAGATAAGAGTGCAGCCTTCTTGCAGAAAGTAAATTCATTGAATACTCCCCATAAAGTCAATACTGTCAGGCTTATCAGCTGTCCTCATTCCCCACTCAGCCCCCTGGGACCCGGCTTGAAATAAAGGCCACAGCTCTGGGGTCTGGAGCCTGGAGGTGCAGGACTGGGCTGGGGGTGGGGGCGCTCTGCCCCCCTGGCTGAATTCTGGGCAGGTGGGGGAAATCTGCCAGGCCTGAGCTGCCCAGAGCCCTCAGCTTTCCAGACTGACAAATCCCAAATCAAACACACACCACCCGCCCAGGGGATGAGGGAGGGTCTCCATTACCCTTCAAAATCAGCAGATGTTTTCAGGAGGCTTCACTGGGGCTTCTTAGAAAAATTAGAGGATCTAACCAATCAAAACCCTACAGAGGAAATCTTGATTTCCCATCATTTCCCACCTTGCTTTTCACAGCAAGTACACTTCTGCACTGCCCAAGAGCACAGCCATATTTTCTAGCTGGTGGGGATTTGGTTCCTTTGAAAATTGTCCAAAATACCTAGGTTACCAGCTGGGGTTTCAGACCCGATTCTGAGCCTCCCCCATAGCTGAAGCAGACTGTATTAACAAGATACAACCTCCCACCCAGCACCCCTCTGATCCCGGCAGGTGTTACAGGCTGGCCCAGACCCCACCAGCCAGCAGCCCGTTTGAGTGCTCTGAGTCAGGCAGCAGAATCTGGCTGGATGGAAATGGGAGGAGTGGAAACAAGAGGGACTTGGCCTGGCCTGATTAGTAGCCTAGGATGACCCAGAAAGCCGGTGCTGTCCCAAGCCTTCTCAGGGTAGGAGGTAGGCTGGGGGCAGGGAGGCAGTTGTTAGCATGAGTTTGCTCCTAGTACAGCAGCTCCTCTTTACCCTCTGGAGATCAGAGTCTGCAGAGGTGAACAGCCAACAGGGAAATGAGGACCAGTTAAGACCCAGAATATAGCATCTCTACTGAGCCCATTTTCCTTCCTGCCCCTGCGTTCCCCAGCTCCCACAGCCAAGCCTGTCCTGCTTTCTGACTGAAGCAGCAGGTGCAGACCCGGCTCCAACCTCCTCCCCACAGCTCTCACACTGCCTGCACGGGGGACCCAGGCCTAACACTGACCACTGTGTCCCCACTCCCCACCCCTTCCAGAAATTGCCCTCATGTCTTTCCCAGAGCCTGGGATCTCACTACCAACTCTCCTGCCCCAGCTCACCAAACTACACTTTCTTAGCCTTCAGAGGCCTGCTCTGATTCCCCGGAACACTCTGGAAAAGACCCTACCTGGGTCCCAGCACACTCCCTCTGTGGCCAACAGCACTGCCCTTGAGCTCCCCTCTCCAACCAACACCAAGTGCCCCTCGGCTTTGAACACTTCTTGCCGCTGGACTCCATGTGTCTGTGCCTGGCACTGACTGGGAACTCCTAGGATGGACCTTACCTGAGCCACCTAGGGTCCAATGCCCTCCTGGCTAATCCTCTGACCTCTGTCCCTGCAATTTTAGGGATCTGAGATCAGTGTCAGTGAATCTAAATTCTCCCAAATTCCTACTCTGGCCTTGAAGGGGCTTCATGAATGTTTGTGGAGTCAACGACTGAACCTTGGCCCTTAGCACACTGCCTGTGAGTGGTCATCTAGCCAGAAGTGCTTACTGGACGTACCATGCTCTTATCCAAATCACCTGTCTCCATCTCCTCTTACCCAACTTCATAGCAGGATATAAAGTGCCCCCACAATCTGCTCTTTGCCCACTTTTATAGTTGGCCTTTTAAAATACTATTATCCATAGATAGCCAGATGGTCTTATTCACTGTCCAATAAAGTCCATTCTGTGAACTTATGGACTCTTTTTATTCAGGAATATTTTCTTCCCTTTCCTCATTTATTCAAATTTCATGTTGGTTAAGTCTTAAGCTCAAGTTGTCCCTCTCCCTGTCCCCCTTCCTGGAGGATTTTCTAAGCTCAGGTGCTCAGGCCACCTTCTACAAAGTCTAGGACCTTTGGTCCCCTTACCTAAACCTGGTCTTTGAGACTCAATTCTGTTAAGTGTTATGTTTTAATCCTATGTCTGATCTCCCTAAAGTACAGACCTTGCACCTGTGCCCTTGAGGCTAGGGTCACTTCTTATCACCAGTCTTCAAGACGGCCCTCAGCAGATGGTCTCTGAAATACTTTATCGTACAGAAAAATGATTACTTGGGATTATCAGGAAAATACAAATTCATAGGATTTATACCAAAGGTAGAAATAAAAACAAGATAATATTAACACTAGCTATCATTTATTGAGCATCTACTATATACTAAGCAGTGTAGACTTTCTGTAATTCTTAAAATAAGCCTTAAAAGTAGGTTTTAGCCCTGGCAGGTATGACTCAGTCAGTTGAGCATCATCCTGTGCATGGAAGGGTTGCAGGTTCCATTCCAGGTCAGGCACACGCCCAGGTTGCGGGTTTGGTCCCTGGTCAAGGTGTGTGCTGGAGGCAGCTGATCGATGTTTCTCTCTCACGTCAATGTTTCTCTCTCTCTTTCCCTCAAATCAGTAAAAACATATTTTAAAAAATAAGACTAGTAAGGGCCTGTCTGACAAAGTTCATTAAAAAAAAAAAAGTAGGTATTAATTTAAACCCCATTAGTTGAAAAAGTTGGAACTCACAAGTGAAATAAGTAGCCCAAGATCGCAAAAGTAGGAAGTGGCAGCCCCTGGTTCTGAGTCTACATCTCTACAACTCCAAAGCCTTTGCTGTTCCCATCAAACCCGCTGCACCATCCAGTAGTCTACCTGCTGCCTGCTGTAATTTAATTTTAATTAATTAGAATTATAGTAAACACTCAGTACCTCAGTTACACCAGCCATGTTTCAAGGGCTCAACAGTCACATGTGGTTAGTGGCTACTGTACTGCACAGGGCAGACAGAGGTAGGCCACTGCCAGCATCACAGAATTATTGTTGTACAGCACTTCTATAGAGATTCTGCCCTCCCACTAAGATATGGAGGAAAATAGCTCCTAGCAAATTACGACTGGCTTGATAGGAGGAGAGGACAGTGTCCTAAAAGCAAAGCCTTTTCCTTGACCATCCCTTGGTTCTTCTGCTGGGCAGGATCAGGCTGGATTAGAGGGCCACACAGCTTTGGCTCCAAAACAAACTCGTACACACTCCAGCTGAGAGACTATCATTCTTCCAAGACACCCGAAAGAGATTTGGTGGCAATACGTTTTCAGAATAGTAGTCACCCAACTATGTTTCCTGCAACAGTCACCAGAGAAGTTTCTCCAAATTATTGAAACTAGAGGAAAAAAAGTTTGAATTTTAAAGTTTTAGATGAAAAAAAAACAAAACGGTGATGAAGATGAAATTAAGAGTTTCAGAGACCTAAGAACAACGACACCAGCTGCCAAAGAGCTTTTGCTGATAAATCTAATTGGGGAAAATCTAAAAGGATACAAAACAACCATAAGTGAGTAAATAAAATTTAGAGGGTTATTAAATTTATAGAGCAAACCAGTGAAGAAGTGAAGGAAAGAAAGGAGACAAAGCAAAAAACTAAAAAAAATCTGTCTTCTAAAAATTAAGATGAGATTATCCCTTCTGATTTTTATGAAGAGTGTTACGTATTACAAATGTTTGGAAAATGTTTAAGGGCACTTTCTAGTAAAAACACAGTACAAGCAATGGTGTGGTGCGTAGTACACTTTCGTAAAGAAACAACTAGAGCATTTGGTGTGGTGATTGTTTTAAATTTTAGCCTTTCTAATAGGTGTGCAGTGGTACCTCATTGTGATTGCAACATGCCAAAAACTACAGGTGTGCTGGGGCAAAGCTGAGGCACTGGGCTGAACTGCCTGGAAGCTCTGACTACAGTAACTCCTCGTACCAATGACAACACAGAAAATGGTAACATTTTTTCCACTTTATTTAGATTAATTGACATAGAACACTGAATAAATTTAAGGTGCACAACACATGATTTGATATCTGTATATATTATGAAATGATTAATAAAATAAGTTAACAACCACAGTTAAATTATTTTTCTTTTAATGGCAACTTTTAAGATCTGCTCTCTTAGCAGCTTTCAAATATACAATACAGTATTAGTAATGATAGTCACCACACTATACATTGCAACCCCAGAACTTATAACTGGAAGTTTGTATCTTTTGACCTTCACCCAATCCTTCCAGCCCCTACCACCTGCCTCTGGCCAACACCAATCTCTTCTCTGTTTCTGCATTTGATTTTCTTAGATTCCACATATAAGTGAGATCATACACTATTTGTCTTTCTCTGACTTGTTTCCCTTCACATAATGCCCTCAAGGTCCATCCACATTGTTGCAAATGGCAGAATTTCCTTCTTTCTCATGGCTGAATAATATTCCATTCTATACAAAGACCACATCTTATCTGTTCATCTGTTGATAGATACCTGGGTGGTTTCCATGCCTTGGCTATTGTAAATAAAGCTGCAATGAGCATAGGGTGCACGTATCTCTTTGGGACAGTGATTTCATTTCCGTCAGCCACATGCCCAGAAGTGGGATTGCTGAAATATGGTAGCTCTATTTTAATTTTTTGAGGAATCTCCACACTGTTTTCTATAGTGCTGTACCAATTCATATTCCCACCAACAGCGTATAAAAGGGTTCCCTTTTCCCCACATTTTTGCCAGCAGTTGTTATCTCGTCTATTTTATAATAGCCATTTTAACAGGTGTGAGATGACATCTCACTGAGGTTTTGATTTGTATTTCCCGAATGTTGACCACCTTTTCGTGTACTTCTTGGCCATTTGAATACCTGCTTTGGAAAAATGTCTTTTCAGTTCATTTGCTAACATTTGATTGGATTATTATTATTATTATTATTATTATTATTGCTATTGAGTTATATGAGTTCCTTACATTAGCACCATATCAGATATGAGGTTTGTAAACACTTATTCCCAATCTATAGGTTGCCTTTCTTTTTGTTGATGGTTTCCTTTGCTGTGCAGACTTTTAGTTTGATGTAGTCCCACTGGTTTATTTTTGCTACTGTTGTCTGTGCTTTTGTTGTCATAGCCAAAAAATCCTTCATAAAGCCAATGTCAAGGGGCTTTTCCTATATGTTTTCTTCTAGGAGTGTTACAGTTTTAAGGTCTCTCATTTAAGTTTTTATTCCATTTTTAGTTAATTTTGGTGAGTGGTATAAGATAGGGATTTAGTTTCATTCTTTTGTAGGCAAATATTAGTTTCCCAGCTCCACATATTGAAGAGACTGCCATTTCTCTACTGAGTTTTCTTGTCTCCCTTGTCAAATATTAGTTGGCCATATATGGACGGGTTTATTTTCGGGCTCTCAGTTCTGTTCCATTGGTCCTTGTGTCTGTTTTTATGCCAGTATCACACTGGTTTATTGTAGCATTGTAATATACAGGAAGTGTGATGCCTCCTGCTTTGTTCTTCTTTCTCAGGATTGCTTTGGCCTATTTGGTTGATGACTCTGAACATCTTTTTAATGTGTTCATTTGTCATCTGCATATCCTCTCCAGTGAAATGTCCTTTGTTGTCTTTTGCTCATTTTCTTATTTGATTTTTAAGATCTGTGTTACCTCTAAATTGCAGCTTCTTCATAAGCAAAATAAAGGATAAAACACCTACCTTCTAAGGTCAGATGATACATCTACTGAAATGTAAGGACAAATTTAAGTCTTCTAATTCCAAATCTTTCTGCTACTTGACTCATTTGTCAAGATTGCTTGAGCTATTCTAGACTCTGTGCCTTTCCACATACATTTTGCAATAAGCTTGCTTATGCCTACTAAAAATCTTGCTGAGATTTTGATAGGAATTGCATTAAACCTATAGAAGTGACATCTTTACTATGTTGAGTTTTCCAGTCCATGAACATAGTATGTACCTCTATTTATTTAGGTCTTCTTTGATTTCTTTCATCAGTATTTTCATACACAGATATTGTATATGTTTTAAGTTTATACCTAAGTCCTTCATTTTCTTTGGAAAGACCCTAAATGCACTGTGCTTTTAATGTCAGTTTTCACACTTTCACTGTTCCTATGTAGGAATGCAATCGATTTTTTGGTGTTGATCTTGGTCTTGTATGCTGTGACCACGCTAAACTCACCTATAAGCTCCAGGAGATTTTTGTTTTTATTTTAATGGATTTCTTGGTATTAACATCTATCATCAATATAGACAATCATACCATCTGAAAATAGAGAATTTTCTCTCTTTCTTTCCAATCTGTATGTCTTTTATTTTTCTTGCCTTATTGCAGTGGTGAAAACTTCCAGGATTACATTGAATAAGAGTAGTGAGAACAGACATCCTTGCCTTGTTCCTAACCTTAGGGGGTAAACATTCAGTCTCTCATGTTTGTTAATATGGTGATTATGTTTATTTTTTAATGCTGATCCAGATCATATATATCTGTAATAAATCCCAGTTGGTGATGGTGTGTGATTATTTTTTTAGACATTGCTGGATTCAGGCAGACAAGGACTTTTTACTCCATACCCTGTGTTATTTACACTCTACCACAGCTATTCTTCACAATTCTGATTTTAGTTCAAATCCCATAAAAGCCCTTTCTAGTATTTTCTTCCTGAAATGTTATGGTTCCCAATAGTGGGTGTTCTCTCTTGTTGCAACAAGCTAATAAACCTAACTTTCTTTGATTATAGGTGTCTTCCTGGTGGTCTTTGGCCGGAACGCACTATCACTGAGAATGCTTGGATTCCCAGACTTGAATTTTAGAAATATTGTACTGGTGACAAGATTACTATTTTGCCAGATTGCTTATAAATATTAGTGGCTGTTAATTCTACTGTAAACTTCAAAAATAAACACAAAATATCTCAAGAGATTAGAAAAATTTTATTCATCATCACAAACTGGATTATATATTACAAATTCTGATCAAAGTAATAATATTAAAGGTATTTTCAGTAGTACCACAAATTATCCGTACCTGATGATAAAACCAAAGAGTAAACTGGTAAGCATACACTACAATTTACTCACATTTAAAATATCACTTTGTTTAGAAAATTCACATACATGTTTTTCTGGTTATGAAGTGGAAGGGACAAAGAGCAATACATGATTTTCATTTAACAGACACATGAAATATTCCCCATGCTCTGAATGAGTCATCAGAAGGCTACAAAATATTGTACTTTTTTAAAAATACGTTTTTATTGATTTTTAGAGAGAGAGGAAGGGAGGAGAGAGAGAGAGAGAAACATCCATGAGAAACATCAATTGGCTGCCTCCTGCACGCCCCCTACTGGGGATTAAGCCGGAAATCCAGGCATGTGTCCTGACCAGAATTGAACCAGCAGCTTCTTGGTCCATGGGATGACACTCCACCACTGAGCCACACCGGCTGGGTTGTATTTTTTTTTTTTAATCCTCACCCGAGGATATTTTTACATTTATCTTCAGACAGAGTAGGAGAGAGAGAGAGAGAGAGAGAGAGAGAGAGAGAGAGAGAGAGAGAGAGAGAGACATCGATGTGAGAGAGAGACACTGACTGGTTGCCACCCGCACGACCCCAACTGGGGCCGGGGACGAAGGGCAACCGAGGGACGTGCCCTTGGCTGGAATTGAACCCAGGACTCTTTGGTCCGCGGGTCGACGCTCTAACCACTGAACTAAACCGGCCAGGGCTAATTTTTTTATATGGTGCATGAAACAGCATAATTGTTATAAAGAATAAAATACAGTACTTCTAATTCTCCTAACGCTCTCTTTCAACTTCACTATGAGAGCTGCTCACAAGCATACAGCTGCTTGACTGGCTAATGTGTTCCTATATAATTCTGCATTGGGTTGGGTTGGGAGATGGCAAGGAGGGCATTCCAAATAGAAGTTCTGAGAATATAGAAGCAGAGATTTCTCATTAGAAAAGTTTATAAATGTATACTTGCCTACTTTAGCACTGGTCCTGTTCAAAAGCTATCACCATTGAATTGGTCTGTTTGACTTATGCACTATAATTAGAATTTCTCCCTGATGCGGAGCAGCTTAACATTGCATCACAATACCCTGTTGATTCTTGCCTAGCTGAGACAGAAACACAAATTTGAAGAAAGAAGGTAGAAATGAATACTTTCAATTATCCTTTATTAATACTGATATAGTCATTCATTCATTCATCAGGATAGACAATTCAATGAAACTAAATATTCTAAATTCTTTACCTCTCCAAATCATGACTTAGATCTCTGACTTTGGCTGGCAGTTTACTAGCAAGGAGGTAAAGATTTACCTCTAGGGAAAGGTAGACTACTGAAAAAAGAAGAAAAAAGAGTCTAGGGCAGAGCAGGCACCAAATTTAGGGAGGTATAGAGAGTGAATTGCTTGGAACCAAAGAACTAGGTAGCATATGGGATAGTATAAGAAGACCCTAGGAGACAACAGCTTGACCAATAAAATAAAAATACAAGTTCTATTTAGAGAAGGAGGCAACTTGGTAAAATCTCTGAATTCACAAACAATACAATTTGTCCTTTAATACCTTGATACAATGAAAAATTCTTTTCCTAAGCAAACTGAGTCATGCAACCTTCTGAGTAAGAATTGTGTCCTGACCCACAGTTTCTTTTACGTCCTTTGAAGAATAATTAGAAAAGGTCTTGGAAGTAGAAAATGGAACATTTCTTGAGAACTTACTTAATCCTAGGCCTGATGCTAAGCACTTTGTATTTCATTTAATCCTTACTAAAAACCCTTAGAAGTACACATTGTTTCCCCAATTCACTCATGTGAAAATGAAGGCCAAGAGGTCCCCTACTCTAAATCCCACATGATGAAGCTGGGATTCAAACTCAGGCCTAATTTAAAAGTTTGTTGCCTTTTTATGCCAACGTACTGCCTTCCCTTAGTGAGATGTCAGAGGTGACCTAGCCCAGGTCTTAACGACGGAGGAAGAAAAGGAGGAAAAAGAAATAACTGCGGGGAATTTCTTCAGAGAAAGGCATTTGACGGGTCAGAAACCAGAGTTCTCCCATGCTTTAAAACCATTTCAAACGATGATTATGTGTCAGAAGGTGGGAAAGTGGCACTTTCTGAGTAGGTTTTGAGAGGAAATTTCCCCTGGGGTTTATAACATCGAGGATAAAAGAACTGTTCATTCTTCAGAAGGTGAAAATAAGGGGAGGCTTAGAAACATTTTTAGCTTTAAGCTTGTGATATTGGGTGAGGTTTTAGGCTGGAGTGTGGGAATTCATTCCAAGTGTGCTTCCCAGATGCTGCCCTGGTCTCCAGCCTATACACCTCTGCTTTCCTATGTCACACCTCGCTGTCCACACCTCCTGTCTGTGCCATTTGTAGCCCTGTAAGACTGGAAACAATGGTCTGGGGTCACAAAGCATAAGAGGAATGAGCACAGTCTGTTTTCAACTACTTGTATCCATGAGAGAGTAGCAATAAAGAGGAAGAGGAGAGACTTCAGAAATGGGCACTTAGCAGATGGGTGTTGATGGCTTCCTGGGGAAGGAGAGGGTGGCAGTGGGACACACCTTGAACTTGAGAAAATAGGTTCTCCTGGGTGTGAAGAGCACCACGACCAGAGGCTGATGTACCCAAACATGCATGATTTCACCTTTTGAAGCTAAGGTATTTTTCAATAAAGGTATGAAGATAACCTAAGAATTTTGGACAAGAAACACACACTCGTCCTTGACCTCTTTGTCACCTTGGGCTCTCTACGTACACAGAAAGACACCGAGCGGGGAATGGCAGAAACACGCCGACGTGGAATCCAGCTGAGGCGCTGGCTCACATCTCGGCAAGCGTCTCGAGCTGGGTTAGAGACGCTGCCCTGGGCCTGAAGTCATGGCATTCTTGGGTTTGAGCTTTAGTTGTCTCTTGCTCAAATCACTCATTTCTGGGTTTACTAGTTAGCTATGAAATAATGGGGTTAGAATGAATGTGGGCCCCTCTGCTTTTAAGAGTCAAGAGCAAAGTGATTTTCACTTGAATGTTAACTTGTCTGGGGGAATGGTGGCAGACACTCCACCAATGTGGCGGTCACCTTTCAGGTGTGTAGTCAGGGAATCAAGGAAACCTGCTATCCCACTGTCCTGCTTCCAGGGATGCTCCGTTTTGGAAACTAGAGTTCCATCCAGGGGTCAGATGTCAGCAGCTGCAGCAGGGGAGAGAAGGGCAAGTGTTCCCTGCTTAGAGGAGGACTGAGTGGCCACCTGCTTGCTTAGTGAGAGGTAGTCAATCTTGTCAATCTTAGTGTGAGAGGTTTTCTCCTAGTAAGCCAGGTAAACTGAACCTGAAAATGGTCGGACGAGGAGAATTATTAGAATACTCGGGTGAGGAAAGAGACGTGATCGGATGAGGTGCTGATGGTAGATCCACCTGACGCAGGCTCTCTGGACACTCAGCAGAGTCCCACGTTAAGAAGCCCAGGAGGAAGTATGGCTGAGTCTGTATCAGAGGCAAGCCTGGCCTTCAGAGTCTAAGGAAAGGCTTTCACTCCCCAAAGGTAGGGTAGGACCCAAGACCTAAAGCCTGTGAAACCAGAAGGCAGTCAAGAAAGGTATTCCAGCAGCCAGTGGTCTATCTAGGGAAGGATGTGGATCCTCTGTCAATGGGGCAAGATATCTTGGATTTTGACTATTTCAAGACCTTGGGTCCAGGGACAGATACATGAGAAACAACCTAAATAGGGATGGGTAAGGTTCTCTAGCAAACAGTGGGAGTTCCAGTCTGAAATGGGCAGAAATGCAGAGTGTATACACTTGGACATGCTGAGTACAGGCAAATGGTCCTCACCAAGCAGGGTGCATTTTGCCCAGGAATACTGTTATTACCTGTTAAAGATTTTTAAACCATGAAAAATAAAATTGGGTTCTTAAGTTTAGAATTTGGGTATGATTTCTATGAGCTGATTTTCTAACAAAGAGAAAGCTGATTGCAATGGCTAGTTATTTGGGGACAAATTTACTGGTAATCTATAAAGGTCCCTGAAAACCTAATTATGTTATTGATGAAAAGACCCAATGATTATGGCATTGGAAGCTCCTACTAAGAGAGGAGGGTCATTGGTTATCTATCATTTATCAAAAGAGTTTTCATTGCTTTTAGTTTGGAGTGAGGTGGTTGTAGGTTGCTTTCCCCAGCTGTGTTTGAAGAAAACTGTCAGCCCATTCCCTCAGACCCTCTGGTTTCCATTTCTGACACTCCTGTTATTCTCTAGTTTTAGAGGAAACTCTCCAGTCTGGTCCAGAATGTAGTCCTAAACAGCACTGATAAAATGTAACATTCACCTTCCTTTCCTGGACCAAAATAAAAAGTAAAGGTGCTTATTGTGCCTACACATCCCTTTACTTCTCACTTAGAATATATAATTAGAGGGACTCATGAAGAGATGGGCAGATAGCCATCCCAGCCCACTCAGGGATGTATTTTGTGGGGAAAAAGGAAACAAGGATTTCTGAGTGGGAGGTACTTGATAAAGTAGGGAAGTCTGAGTTCTCACCCTATTGAGACTCAACAGATAGAACCACTAAAACCAATGAGACTTTACAGACACTGTGATTTGGGGTGCGGAACAGTTACAACATTTTCCATTTATTTTCATTTTGGAGACCTGATGTAGTTTTGGAAGAGAGAGGAACAGGTAGGCTTACATACCATTTAGTTGAGGCCATACATGAAAACTATGGAGCTATAATTAATTAACAAATACACTGGAGAGTACATTCAGAAAAATTAGAGGTATTTCCACTAATATTTTAGTGTTAAAATTGGGAATGCAAGCATTACTAATCAGAAAATATCAAATGTCCATGAACAGCTCATATTTTTATCTAACAGATGGTCGAGAAGGAAATAAAGAAAGTAAGTTTTCAGAAAAGACAACCCTTTCAAAATCACGTCTGGTAGCCTGGTCTCACTTGAACGATTTGTCAACAAGTGCTATCAGAAGTCAGTGGCAGTATTCTCACAATGGCTAGAAATTTAAGCATTACACAACATAAGCTTTCCTTTCACTTCAAATATGAAAATAGAAAGTGTATGGAAATGTAGGCATCTTTGACAAGGCTAGAAATAAGCTCTCATTCTCTCACAGGATGCTGCCCTGCGCTTTAAATCAATTCCCCAGCAGGGTGCTGATAAGCGAATCTGCCAGCATCTTTTCTTGACGCCACCTCAAGTCTGATCACTTGGACATTAACTCAGACTCCACAACCTTAAAAGTAGCTCTAGCATACAAGCTTAAATCCTGAGGACAGGAATGGGTTATTCTTTTTTTTTTTTGAAATCCTCACCCAAGGATATTTTTCCATTTATCTCCAGATAGAGTGGGAGGGACAAAGAGAGAGAGAGAAAAACATCGACATGAGAGAGATACATCAATTGGTTGCCTCTCGCATGACCCCAACCAGGGCCGGGGACGAACCACAACCGAGGCACGTGCCCTTGGTTGGACTCGAACCCGTGACTCCTTGGTCCGCGGGCCGACGCTCTAACCCCTGAGCCAAGCCGGCTAGGGCTGGGTTATTCTCTTTAACTAGTACGTCCTGCCTTAACCTTGCATGCTAAGCCCATCTTCCAGTCCAAAGGTTATGTAACATTTGAAAGCACTTAGAGAAAGAACACATCATATTCTACACGAGCTCTTCGAAGAGTGAGGGTGCTTCCCTCCAGGGAAAGTTGGGGTGCTTACCAGAGGGAGAGGGGAAAAGGCAGGCATCTGTCGCCCTCACCTCTGCTCTCCGCGGTAACCTAGCACAGCACCTGGCACACGGAGACGCCTTAATAGACGCGAAATGAGAGACTGAAATGGCTTAGGAGTTAGAACTCTGTGTCTTCAAACTTGTCATTTTTCTTTGGCTCCTACTTATGCTTGACAAGTAGATATGTATCTTTTTAAACAGTGATCCACCTGTTTTCCAGGAGGAATCGTAGCGTTTCCACCTACTGTCTCAGTACAACTGGATGACCTCATCCCACTCAGAAATCGGCCAGACGCCGTTGGGCTGCACGTTGGGGGGCGAGCGCTTCCAGTCCCACGTCTTCACAGGGATCGGCCAGGTCTTCCCGTAGTTGGCTTCGATGTACTCGATGGTCTCACAGGGAACGTGGACCTTCATGTCCACAAACTCAGTCCAGCACAGCGTAAACTTGGGAAACAGGTATCTGTGACAAAACAGAGGCCGTGTGGAGAGGGGTCAGGCTTCAACACCGGACATGTTAGCTCAGGAACCCAGCTGTGAGTGAGCTCCTGGCTGAAGGACAGTTCTCTCCCACTGAACAGATTTACGGATAGATACAGTGGACATTTCATTGTTTTTGACTGTCCAGCATCCTTTTCCTTATCTAATGTTAACAGCTTCCTAATTTCCCTCCCCTATTCCCAGTCCCTGTGACTCAGGAGGACTGACCCTACCCAGGTGAAAAAGACCCAGGACTAACCAGTAAAGAAAACCCAGATGGATAAAAAAGACCCAGGCCTAATCAGTAAAATATAGCCCTCTATTCTGTGTTGGTGTTCTCTGAAGAATGTTTCTTCTCTTCACAGCATGGGAAGACCTTTCAGTAATGGAATTGGAACGACTGGGGAAAGGCGTGTTCTTTCTGCTGAGGTTCCTAGGATGGTAGGAGAGAAGCTGAGCATGGCTGGTGCCACTCCTGCTATCAGTCAAAGCAAAAAGCTGCCAAAAGGTGGAGGAAAACGACAGAGTTCAGAAAACCCTGGGACAGTGTTTGGACCTGGCTGTGGCCATTCCTTAAACGGTCCCAGTGAACCAATCAATATATCACTATTCCACTGGACTACATTTCTAATTCTTGCAATTCTTCATACATGGCAGGAGGCACGTGCAGCAGTGAGAAAGGAAACGAACCCCCTCGTCAGCCAGAGAGCCCGAATCATCCTGGCGGTATACGCCACTCTCCGGCAAGAGCATCACAGAGGCTTGTACCTTTGTGGAGGGTCATGTTAATTTCTGTGTCCCAGATGGCATTTCATAACCTACTCAGTCTAGATAGCTGAAAAAACTCCCAGGGTCTGGCAGGGCATTTCTCAAACTCCTTTCCTAGCTCCTACTATAGGGAGACTCACACCACACCACATGAGGGTGGTGGGCAGGAGCCCTTCCCTTGGCTCTCTGAGTGAAGCTTCCCACTCCGTCCCGTCCTCAGCTGCAGACATGCACATCTAACATTTGGATGCACTGTTTCAGCACTACGTCTCTTAAAGGACAGCTATACAAACCACTTGCTTCCTGCTCTGCCTTTCGTTTTACCACCTGCCCCCCCCTTTTAAATCTCTGTCCTCAGCCTCAAATTTTCTTTTTCCTTACTCATTTTTAATAGTTTATGTATTAAATAAAATTCAAGCCACTACTAGAAGAACCTAACTAAAGAACACGAAAATAAAAAGCACACACGTAAGGCAAATCTTTTCTTTCACAAACTGGACTCCCCAAGGCTACACAGCAAGCGTGACTCCAGGCTGCATTCTCAGACTTCAGTCCCTACAGGAACCTACCTGCAGTTTCTGCCTTTCCTCCTTTCATTTCAAATGCTAATGAACATCTCTAAGCCAGCCCAAGGAGTATTAGTTATAATGAACTGTACTCTATCTATAGCAGAACTATCTCAATTAGTAGGTAAATTTCAGAAATTAAACCAAACACCTTTTTTAAAGGGACTCTGGATCAGTAAATATAATTTTACATGTTACAAAGGGAAGTGAAAACTATCCACTTTGTTAGATTTAAGTTTTTCTTCCAGCCCTATATTCTGTGCTGGTGTCTTCTGAAAAAACATTTCTCCTCTTCACAACATGGGAAGAACTTTTAGTAATGAGAGTTGACGTCGCAATAGCAGATCACAGAACTCTGAAATATCAGAGGATAAGAAAAAAAAGGAACAGGGGAAAAATGCCAGATGTCAAAGTATAATCATATTGTGGAAATGAGATCTAACTGGGATGTTCTCCAAGAAAAGGTCAGTTCTCGTGTATTCTGCTTCTGAATATCATGTTTGGTCACCAGAAGAACACACAGCCACACATGAAAATGAGGGGCTGAACAAGTTCTAACGAAAGCAACAAGTCCCTTCTACCCAAACCAAGGGGTGCTGGCAGTTCACAGACAACCCCAGCTGGCTTCTGTGAAAAGATGGCCACAGTGAACCTCAGAGCCGAGGAAGGAAGAAGGACAGCACAGCCTCACCATCTGCTGGTCCTACTTTTGCTCTGCACACTCTTATTCACAGAACTGCTTATTTTGTCATAAGACATATCCATCCATCAGCAGCCTCCACCCTCCCCAATCAGACGCTGGTCAGCAGAACGTCCACTTGTCTCATCCTATCAAGTTGACACGCTGAAGTTGAAACAAGGCAAAAATCATGGTTGATCTAGTAATGTAGGCCAGGAAACTTCTCTCTTAAATATTAGCCTCTCCAGTCTCACCGAAACGGTGAAAGAAAGAAAACACACAGGTCTAGGACAGACAGGGTGAAAAAGAACACCACAAGTCTTACAAAAGCAATGTTTTGAATAAGAAAAGATTTATGAACAAAACCAAAACATTTAAAATACATAATGTTATAAAATAACTCAAAGACAATTTAACTCAACTGTTAATTCTGTTCCTAAATAGAAACATCTCTAAACTTTTTGTTGTTTTCTTTTCACCAAGTAATGTTCAGTCAATTCAGCCAAAAGAAAATTCCAACCTCCTAGGAGAAAAGATAAACAAACCATAAAATATACAACTGACGGTAAAATGGGACTGTGGAGAGGAAGAGGGGGGCTGAGAGACACAGAACAGCACGTGCCATGTACTCTGTCCAGGTTACCAGTAAACAATGACTAATGACACACCATGTGTCGGCAACGTTACCTTGGCCTTCCAAGGTAAGTTAAGCTAAGTAGTTTGAACTTTAAAGCTCTGATAGGATCCAAAATGTGAACAGAATTAAATTCAGACAAAGCAACCCTAAATCAGAATATTAATTTAAGGGATCTTATCACACACACAAAACTCTTCCATTCATTTTCTATTTCATACCATTTTTATTTCATTTTTGCATAAAACAGTAGTTAGAATTAGAGTAGACCATTTTTTCCCTCACAGATATCCTTAAAATCTCTAAAACTACTTATTGGTGGTTGGATAAAGTAATTTCATCAGTTTAACTAAACAACCTATCAATATACTTGCTAAATGAAAAACAGTGTCTTTTTATTATAACAAGTTAGGTTAAGTGAGGAAGAGACATCAGTTACAACTGAATCTGACCTTTTAAAACATAAGTTTACATTAAATTCTGAAGTTGGAACAGCAGAGTCATTTTATTAAAGAAGAATTTCCTGTAAAACAACACAAATGGTTTATTCTCATTACCAATTTTGTCTCTTCTTTTCCTTGTGTTATCCAAGTGCCCCTAGCTTAATAGAAGTAGGGACAGCACACATTCTTATGTCCTTTTCTAATTTTATTAGAAAGGCTTCTAAAGTTTTATCATTAAATATGATTTTCTCACTCTGGGTTTTTGGTTATGTTCCCTTCATCAGGTTGAAGAAATTCTAGATCCCTTTTATTCCAAGTCTATTAAAAAATATTTTTTCTTTTCAATTAGAACATTCATTAAAAGTTTTAAATGTCACCCTGGCCGGTTTGGCTCAGCGGTTGGAGCGTCGGCCCGCGGACCAGAGAGTCCCGGGTTCGGTTCCCGCTAAGGGCATGTACCTTGGTTGCAGTTTGTCCCTGCCCCTGGTTGGCAGCCACTCGATGTGTCTCTCTCACATCGATGTTTCTCTCTCTCTCTTCCCACCTCCCTCCCTCCCTCCCTCCCGCTCTATCTGAAGATAAATGCAAATAAATAAAATAAAATACCGATTCTTCAGAGGGGCCCAGGACATCCCTGTTTTTTTTTTTTGAAAAAAAAGTTTTAAATGTCATCTACTGAAACAATTATGTAGTTTTTTTCTCCCTTTAATCTTTTAATCCTTTAATGTTGAGAATACTACCAATACTCACACACTACAAACTTCCATTCATTTGCGTTTCATTTGGGATATTTTTATGTGTTCACCGAGACTGTAATTTCCTTAAAAAAATTTTTTTTGTTTGGGTGCTGTCTACGTCCAGTATTGCTATCAGTATCATAAAATGAGTTGCTTAAAGCAGTTTCCTCTTTTTCTATTTTCTGGCATAGGTTACATAATACAGGAAATAATCTATTCTGTGAAGGTATAGTAAAGCTTTCTAGGTCTTTTGGTAGGGAAAAAAGGAAGAAAGGAGGATTTTTGGTTACTAATTCAATTTCTTTAACGAGTATAGGTTATTTAGATCTTCTTGAGCTGATTTGGACACTTAACACTTTTTCCAGAAATTTTTTTATCATTTTCACATTTTATCTAATTATCACATTTATTGACATAAAGTTGTTCATAACATTTACTTTTGAGAGAGTCAGTGTCACATAGTTAAGGGCATAAACTCTAAAGCAGCGGTTCTCAACCTGTGGGTTGTGACCCCTTTGGGGGTCGAACGACCCTTTCACAGGGGTCGCCTAAGACCATCGGAAAATACATATTTCCGATGGTCTTAGGAACCGAGACACCGCTCCTCTAGCCGTCTCCAGGCGGGTCCACCCACATGCAAATATGCCCACATACAACATGAGGAACTGTATTAAAGGATCGCGGCATTAGGAAGGTTGAGAACCACTGCTCTAAAGCCAAACATCCTGGGTTTGAGTATTGAATATTACCTTTAATTTTACTTTATTTCTTGATCAATCTTGCTAAATGTCTATTTACTCTACTAGTTTTTAATTTTTTTTCCCTAAAGCAGCAGCATTTGGAAGTATACCATAGTTTCGGAATATAGTCAATAATACTGTAATAACTATGGTGGTGCCCGGTGGGTACTTGAAATGTCAGGGGGATCACTTTGTAAAGTATATGACTGTCTAACCACTATTCTATACACCTGAAACTAATACAAAATAATACTGAATGCAAACTGCAATTGAAAAATAAAAAAGAACCAGCATTTGGATTTGATCTTTGATACTATTTTTTATCTCATTAATTTCTTCTCTTGACTTCCTTCCTTCACTTTGCCTCTATCTTTTTTACTGAATTCTACAGGTTTTGATATGTAGTACATTACCTTTGAGTACTAAAAATTTTATAGTTCCCACTATGACTTCCTTTTTAATTCATTAGTTATTAAGGAGGGCATTTTAAAGTTACCACACATTTTAAAGATGTCTTTTAAAGATGATTTCTAATTAAACTCCACTGTGGTCATATAATGCCATCTATTAACATCATCATGTACGTTTTTTCCCTTTAATCTGTTCATGTGGAGAATTTTACATACACACACAAACACATACTCAATTTTTGTTAATGCTTTGAAATTTCATAAGATTGTCTTTATGATGCAGTACATAATCAACTTTTGTAAAATGCTTCATTTATAGTAGATAAAAAAGTATATTCACCATTTGTTGGGTGAAGACTTTTATATATATCAAATAGATCAAGCCTGTTAATTTTGTTCATATCTTCAACATTTTCACTAACTTCTTCTTTGCCTGAATCATCAGTAAAAGTAAATAAACGTATATCAAAATCTACAACCATAATTGTGGATATATCAAATATTCATTAGAATTTATTTACTTTTTGATTTACATATTTAAAGGCCATATTGTTAAGAGTCATACAAGCTCATGAATATTATTTCTTTGGGGACTGTTTCTTTGTAAAATTATGTAATGGCCTTTTAATCCTTTAATATCCCTTCCCCCATTCTATTTTGTTTGATACTAAAATTATATATATATATATATGCCAGTTTTCTTTAATAATATTGGGGTATATTTTTTATCCCCCTAATTTTCAACCCTTTTTGTGTGATTCTGCTTTAGGTGTGCTTCTTGCCAGGCATTTATAGCTACATTTTGTTTTTCTATCCCATTTGATAATCTATGTCTTTTTATAGGTTATCTTAGTCCAGTAACATTTATTGTAATTCATTATATATTTGGATGTGGTTTGGACTCTAGAGCCACTCTGCCTGGGCTCAAATCCTGCCTTCACCAATTCTTAGTTGTGAGACCTTGGTCAATCTCTTTGTGCCCTAACTTTATCATTTATAAAATGAGGGTACTAACAGTACCTCAGAGAAATGTTAGCAAAGAATAAATTAAAACATGTAAAGTGCTCAGAATAGTATTTAATACATATATAGTAAGTGCTCTATCAATGCTATTACTGTTATGATTATTTTTACATGTTTTCTGTTTACCATACTTTATCTTTGACCCACCTTTCCTCTTTCTTTTGGATTAAGAAAGTTTTAATATACACTAGTAGTTACTGTTTGTAATAGTTACTGTTCATTTCTTAATACACATATTTCAATACAACATTCTCTGATAAAGACTAAATGCACGCAGAATTTTTATCCTTTTCAAAACATGGAATTCAATATACTTTATTCCTTGACCATTTGGCAAATCACCTCCTCCTCAACTTATTTTTAACACACTGCCTTTTTTATTTATTTATTTTTGCCGGCAATGGCTAACAAACTTACTGACATATTTTATCCAGCTCTGTGGTTCACCATTATTTCATACATACATCTTTCTTCTGGGTTCTTTAATAGGCCTTTAAGTGTGGATCTGAGACATAAAATTTCTTAGTCTTTGCATATATAAAAGTTTTTATCTTGACCTCACTCTTGAATATTAGTTTTAACTGTACATAACATTCTAAGTTGACAGTTATTTCTCTTTGCTTCTGAAAGATGTTCCTGCATTATCTTCTGGCCCCTAATGTTGCTGATGCATATTTCCTGTTCCTTTGTGAATAATCTATTTTCTCTGGTAACTGTTTTTGGTTTTGATATTACAGTTCCCCTAAGAAATATCTAGATGTAGATTTATTATGTATCCTGCTTGTCTGTCTTTAATTTGGAAATTCTCTTTAAATATTGCTTCTTCATCATTTACTCCATTCTCTTTTAGCTCAGCTATGTCTTTAGACGTATTCATCAGTGACCTGTGTTTAGAGCAAATGGAATGTGGCAAAGAGAAATAATTGTGCCACATTAATTAGTCGTCACCAACAATTTGCCCAAAAATAGTTTCCCAAGAATTAGAATCAACTTTTTTTTTTTTTTATCCTCACCTGAGGACATTTTTCCATTTTTGTTCAGATAGAGCGGGAGGGAGAGAGAGGAAGAGAGAGAGAGAGAAACATCGACGTGAAAGGGACACATCGAGTGGCTGCCTCCCGCACGACCAACCAGAGCCGGGGAAAAACTGCAGCCGAGGTACATGCCCTTAGCGGGAACCGAACCTGGGTCTCTCTGGACCGCAGGCCGACACTCTAACCACTGAGCCAAACCGGCCAGGGCTAGAATCAACTTTTAATAACCAAAATTATCAACAAGATTGATGGAAAAAAACTAAAGGTATAGTATGCTAACTAGTATTATTTTTAACTATCTCTTCCACTAAACCTCTCACAATCCCACCATAGATTATACAGAAGCAAGAGGGGTAACAGAGGAACAGTTAACATACTTTCCAGAGCCTAGGACAGAATATAGTCTCTCTGAGGTCTTTATTGATTCCACATTCTACTCCTATCCCAAACTTCTAACATATAATCGAGATATATATATCATGTATTGTTTTACAAAGTAAAATTCTACCCACTGAACCTCATTTTCCCACTGATTTCCATTGTAAATTGAGTGGTTCCTTCTATTCTACTGACTATTAAACTCTGCTATGCAGTCTCTACAGGAAAGAACAAGTGGTTATCTGTACCATAGCAGAAACAAGAAAAAAGTTATGTTGTCAACGAGTAGACAAATTAAAGCTTGTATGGACAGTTATCACTTAACACTTGAATACAATGCATAATGACTGTATCAAAAACTATCTATTTAAGGCATGCACAAAACTTTTAAAGTCAGAGGACAAAGCCTCGGTACATTTTTGTTTCTACTGCAGAACTTCCAAAAAATTATATCTACAACTCATTAACAACCAATAAGACTACAGCTGTGCCTGCTTTCTCTCACTCACATTTTACAGGATTTCTCTTTGGATATAATAATAATGAAAAAGGGAGATTAAATTATGATTTCAAATTTCTTACTAAATACATAAGGCTTCTTTCATTTTGATCTCAGACTACCCAATTTGTCCAATAAGAATATCAGTTTATCACTGCATTTAGATCTGCCTTGATCAAATTCATGGCTTCTGGTTCCAGATGTTCCTGTTTCAACTTGTGATATCGGGCTCTTTAGTCTCAGCATTGGATTTCTAAGTCATAAAATATTTATTTTCTTTTTTTAAACCTTTTAAATAATCTTTTTTGAGGTGTAATTTATATATAGCAAAATGCACCCATTTTAAGTTTTGACAAATGCATATACCTATGCAACCACTACAATAATCAAGATAAAGAACATTTCTACCACCCGGCCGGTGTGGCTCAGTGGATTGAGCATCCTCCCATGGACTGAGAGGTCCTGGTTCGTTTCCCGGTCAAGGCACATGCCCAGGTTGCGGTCTCGATTCCCAGTAGGGGACGTGCAGGAGGCAGCTGATGGATGTTTCTCTCTCACATTGATGTTTCTATCTCTCTTTCCTTTCCTCTTCCTACCACTTTGCTTCCAAAAGTTCCCCATGCTCTTTGGCAGTCATGCAGTCAATCCACCTGGTCCCTGGCAATCGGTGATCTGATTACATTCTTGATTTGTTTTGCCAGTTATACAATTTCAAATAAATAAAGTTACATAGTATGTTCTCTTCTCACTGACTTCTTCCACTTAGCGTAATGTCTTAGAGATTTATCCATGTTATTGCATATATCGGTAGTTCATTCCTCTCTTGCTGGGTCATAGTCCATTGTTTGAACATACCATAATTTGTTTACCTGGTCATCAGAAAATGGACATTTGGGGTGTTTCCATTTTTTTGGCTACCATGAATAAGACTGCTACAAACATCTGTGCATGAGTCTTATCATGAAACTGTTTTTATATTAAAAAATACTACCTTATAGAATATCTTACAGAATTACATTCAAAAACAAAATCTATGACAGTCTTAAAAATATAATTTACTTTACATAAATATAAGATCTATTTTTCATTCTGAGATAATCCCTTTAAAAAAACAAACAAAGCTTACTATAAATATTGTATAAGTATATAATTACCACACAACATTCAAAATTCTTCCCTGAATGACTCAATTTTATACCTCCTACTCACTACAGGTTTGGAGGTGGAATCAAGGAGTGCTAAGATATCATATTCATGTTGTAAAATATGAAGGCATAAACAGAGTAGAAAAATGTGAGATCATTTTTAGAAAAGCCAATGTTTTAAATATACTCATTTAAAGAAATTACTCAATTTGCCTTTTTAGCTTCACAGCTGCAAGTACTAAAAAGACAACTGTGTTTTTTAAGAGCTAAAACTATGGAAGCATAGTATCTATGAAGCCAAGAGAACCTATGAGTGGGGATTCAACACTAACTCTAGTCTTTAACTTCTCCTGAAGCAGAGTGAATGAAAACACTGGGGTGACTTAACTTTATGGCTTTAATTCCCCAAAGGTGCTAGGTTGGATCAAGTTATCAACCTGGTGTCACCCTACAGCTTAATAAAACACTGTAGGCTGAACTTAGGAGGGCCTGATTATAGTTTCAAGTAGGGCTCTGGTCTCACTCAACCTGACAGATTTACCAGGCCTGATTCTGTCTATAACTCAGGAAGGACAGACTGATCAGCAAAAGTACCCAAATAAAGCATGAAAGTGGTAAAGAGGAAAAAAGATGTCTATGGAAATTCAGAGAGAGGGGAGATGGATGTCTGGTTAGCGGTACTAAGGAGCAGAGCACCTTCAACACGGAGGCAACTCAGTGCCCTTGAGTGGGAAGAACTGGGACAGTGATAATGGATAATAATCTGCTACCACTTACTGACATGCTTAAAATCCTGGACTAAAACCAAGTTTCAAAAGGCCGGGTGTCTAAATGCAATGTGGTGTTTTGGATTAGATCCTAGAACAGAAAAGGGACATTCGTGGAAAAACTGGTCAAATACAGATCCACTCTGGAGTTCAGTGAACTGTGATGCAGCAGTGTTGGTTAGTTAGTTCTGACAAGTGAGCCATGGTAACAATGGGCTCACATTAGGGGTACCTGGTATACAGAAACTCTGTATTATCTTCCTAACTTTTCTGTAAATCTAAAATTATCACAAAATTGAAAAGTTTATTGAAAAAATTAGGGGGGGGGGGAATGCAGGTGGAATAAAGCACGCTGACAAGGAAGATTAAAGAACCTGTACAGCTACTACAAGCCTGAAAGAGTCAAAGAAAAAACAAGACATTGAGGAATAAAATGTTACACTTTTACTGGTACTAGAACATTGCCTACACACGCCTTTATTTCTCAAACGGCACACACAATAATAATAATTCTGCTTCTGGAAATCTGTTCAAGGAAACAATCCTTAATAAAGCTTTAACTTTATGTACAAAGATGCACACAGAATTTTTAATAATAAAAAAATGGGAATAATCTAAATAGAAAAATAGTTAAGTAAATATATTATTAGGCCTTTCTCCATGTTCCTCCTAAGTCTACCTAACAAATGTCTCCATTGTTTTTATTGATTTTTTTTTTTTTTAGACAGAGAGGAAGTGAGAGATAGAAACATCAATGTGAGAGAGAAACATCCATTGGTTGCCTCCTGCACGCCCCCTACTGGGGATCAAGCCTGCAACCTGGGCATGTGCCCTGACCAGCAATCAAACCAGGACCTCTCAGTCCATGGGAGGACACTCAATCCACTGAGCCACACTGGCTGGGCCAAACTTCTCTCTCTCTCTCTCTCTCTCTCATTTTTATTGTTGAAAGTATTGCAGATGTTGCCCCTTTTTTTCCAAACTTCTCTATTTTTAAGTCACACTTCCTTGCTATTGCTTCTAGACAGGGTTGATTTGGTATCTAAACTCTACATGATGCATATAGTCATTCACTGCTTAAGGACAGGGATACATTCTGAGAAACATGTTGTTAGGTGATTTTGTCATGTGAACACCATAGATCATAGTTACACAAACCTAGATGGCTTAGCCCACTACACACCTAGGCTATATGGTACAGCCTACTGCTGACAGGCTACAGCCTGTACAGCATATTACTGTACAAAATGACATGAGGTTAAATCAAGCACAAGGGAAAATGATGCAATCAAGAGAAGCAGAAAACACGAGGTGTATGAGGCTGCTGCCAGCATCACGCTGTATTACAGAAAAATTATTTCCATAAGTAGAAAGACTCTAAAGTAACAATAAAAAGTACAGTATAGGAATACATAAACCAGTAACAGTCGTTTATTATCATTGTCTAATACCATGTACCGTACATAATTGCATGTGCTACACTTTTATAAAACTGGCCACACAGGTTTGTTTACACCAGCATCACCACAGATAAGTAATGCACGTGCTACAATGTGAAGATGGCTATGAGTCACTAGGCAATAGGAATGTTTCAGCTCCATTGTAATCACGGGACCACTGTCCTATAACGGGTCTATAGTTGACCAAAACACCATTATGCAGCGCCTGACTGTACTTCAATTCCTATACTGCTGATAGAGTACCTCAATATTTGTTTCGTGGTTTAGATTATGAGATCCTTTGGAGAAGAAACTAAGTCATATTCGCATCCTTAGCACATGGCAGTTAATAAATAAATTTTACAGAAATGAAATGTTAAATTATATTGAAGCCACACTTGGATGGGAGTCTAGTCCTACAGATGAAAAATCCAAGTTTTCTGAAGATATATACAATAAGCAGAAACTGCAAATATAAGAAGGTATAAGGAACCCACTACCAGTGCAGGGGGCAGTCGATCTCCAATTAGAGGACACAGAGGTGGCTGCGTTACCCTGACAACGCCAATAAACAGAAGTGCTCTTTTCATGTGGGAGTACAGCAAGTCCTCACTTAATGTCGTTGAAAGGTTCTGTGACTTTAAGCGAAATGACACATAAAGAAACCAATTTTACCATAGGCTAATAGATATAAACAAGAATTATGTTCCCACAGCATTTCATCAACATTACAACGAACTGACATGGAGCACAATGAATTTTTTCGAGGACCTGCTTGTTAACAACATTGTATATGGATAAGAATATGGGCTCCGAAGCGATCTGGCCCTAGATTTGAAACTTAGCTCTGCCTTAATTTCCTCACTCATAAAATGAAGGTGACAATGATAAAATCTCCCTTATAAACTTGTGAGGATTAAATGAGATGATGCATATAAAAACTGGGCATAGTGCTTAGCATATAGCAAATACTCGATAAAAGTTAATTTTTATTATTACCATTAGTATTACCTCTCAAACTTCTGGCTTCTACTTACATCAGTTGATTCAGACGGGAAGGAAAGAAATAACCCAAAGAAATATGGGCAGCATTTGTAGGAACTGTGGAGTTGTGAGATAAAAGCTTCACATCCTGGAGGCATAATTACTTTATTACCTTTATTTTTTTTTAAATCCTCACCTGAGGATATTTTTCCATTTATTTTCAGACAGAGTGGGAGGGAGGGAGGGAGAGAGAGAGAAGGAGAGAGAGAAACATCGATGTGAGACACATCGACTGGTTGCCTCCCACACCACCCCTACCAGGGCCGGGGACGGAACAGCAACTGAGGTACATGCCCTTGACTGGAATCAAACCTGTGACTCTTTGGTCCGCAGGCCGATGCTCTAACTGCTGAGCCAAATGAGCCAGGGCTATTTCATTACTTTTTATTAGTGGTGACTGGGACTCTGGAGAACAAAAATAAATATAAAAAATCCAGATAATATTTAAGAATGGAATTTAGATTTTAGGTTAAAGAATGAATTCTGGTAAAGGAGTGATGGACTAAAAACAAAGGATGGAATAAATATGAGAGCAGGAAAGAAAAGGCTTGCCCAGAGAATAACCAACCCAAGTTGCCACTGTGTTGAAGGTGCTATGCTTTGTGCCAGAGCAACACAACAGTAGTAATAGTAACAGTAACAAAAAATAGTAATGACAGTAGCAGCAGTAGCTAATATCTATATGGTACTTACTAGATACGTATTGCTCTAAATGCATAACATGCATTAATTGACTTAATCTATTTAACTGAGAAGAAAGCAGTTTGGCTTAAGAATCCAACAGATCTGGAGTTAAATCTTGGCCCTGCTGTTGTGGCAAGATGACCTTGAGCAAGTTACTTCACTTCTCTGAGCTTTAGTTTCCTCATATCTAATGGGAAGAGAGAACACGTAACCCATAGGGATAACATGAAGATTATTTGAAATTATAAACATAGAGTACCTATCACAGTACCTGATATCTAGCAGATACGGTGGTAGCTATATCTTTATTGATGCTGTTAATATTATAATTATTATTAAATCTTAGGACCAAAAACATTATTCTGAAGGCAAAGAGTAAAGTTTTGAAAGGGGAAACTTTTTTATTCCTTCCTGAGTTCCTCTCCAATCTTTTAAAAAATGGTAAACATTCTATGATATTAAGCTTTTCTTAGAATTAACCATGCACGAATAAAAAGTAGACTATTATAAAGATAAAAAAGACTCTTAGACTAGTTCTAAAGGTTTTTTCCCCTCCCTCGAGAGAATACTACAGTTCTTCAAAGCAAATAGTGCTGAAAAGAATGAAATGGCATATGGCTGGGGGAATCTTCCAAAAAAACTACTCTACGCAGCCATCCCGTTCTTTTCTCTGCCTTTTAAGGTCACAGTAACATGATAGAAAATCTGGGACTCACACCATCTGTCCAGACAGTTCTATCACTGCTCATTTCTCTTGTTAAATAATCAGAAGACTTCACACTTCCCAAACACTGCTACCATAAAGAGCAGTTAAAGCAGAATGAAAGGAGCTCTTTCTATCCAGAAATGAAATGGTTAGAAATGAACAGTTCTTTTGAGGTTTGTGGGTTTCAGATCAAGTCACTGCGAAGAAATTCAAACCTTGGAAAAAAAATTAAGAATAAAAGGACTATCATACTGGCTCTAGAAATTATCTTTCTTAAAAAAAGGTGACATTCTCATATGAATTCTCTAAGATAGATTTGGCAGTTTAATATTGAGATTATTACGTAAGTTTCTAATCTCTAAATGTCTCATAAGACTAAGAAGAGGAATAGTTTTCTTTACCACACTACTACTGGTAGTATTAATAATAGCAGCTAATAGTTACTTAGCACTCAGGACAAGTGCTAAGTAACTAAGTGCTCAGTTACTTAGCACTTAGCACTTAGCTTAATTCTCTTCAAAACCCTTTTTGTATATTAACTCACTTAATCTTTAAAACCATACTATGCAGCAATTTCTATTATTATTCCCATTTCACACTTGAGAAAACTTAGGTACAGAGATGTTAAAACTTTCCCAAGGTAATACACATAACTGTTAAAATGTAGAGCTGGGATTCAAAACCAAACAGGCTGGCTCCATGCCTTTAATTTCTATGTCATATTTTCTTATAGCTATTTTTTTAAAGCCTCTAAATTATACATGAAATTTGGCATCTTTATCATATTTTGAATAAACAAACTGTGGCTCAATATCGACCCCCCGCTCCAATTCATCCAGTCACAACGAGAGTGTCAATTACATATTCATTAACTTATAATCAGAACTTATCCAGTGTGAATGTGTTTGTTGTCAAAAAGCAAAATAATTTTTTATAATAAATAAAAAGTTTCGAGAATATGATCCAGCGTCAATGTCAATTTGGGGATGCTTTATAACTTTGAGAAAAAAGGTCTGGATTACTCTCAAACCACTAGACCAATGAAGCCTCCTTGCCTTCAAATACAGAGTCAGCGATTCACCTGGCCAGTGTGGCTCAGTGGATTGAGTCAGTCGTCCCATGGACTGAGGGGTCCCGGTTCGATCCCTGGTCAGGGCACATGCCTCGGTTGCAGGCTCAGTCCCCAGTAGGGGGTGTGCAGGAGGCAGCCGATCGATGTTTCTCTCTCACATCGATGTTTCTCTCTCTCTCCCTTCCTTTCTCTTAAAAAAAAATTTTTTTTTCAATTAAAAAAAAAGATTCAGCGATTCCAGTAGGGTATGTTAACACACACAGGGGAAACCAGGCTGAGTGTGGAATTCCTCTGCTGTGTTACAGAACATTCCCCCCTGTGCCCAATGGCTCCAGTATTCAGTGACTGAAGCCCCAATCTCAGCTAGTAGGTGAGGTGAAGTTATGCCACTGGTCACATAACTACCCTAGCAATGACAGTAATAATATTAATCACATTAGTGATCATAGTATTGATAATGTTAAATAATAACACAATGATAACCACCATTTACTTAATAAGCACTAAGCACTACGCCAAGTGCCTCAGATTGTCAAGTATACTAGAGAGGCAGTGGGAAGTAGTGGCTAAAAGTATGAATTCTAGAGACAGGCTGGTGTCTTACTCCTTCACTTAGGTGCTATGCGATCTAGAACAAACTACTCAAAGTCTCAGTACCTCACAGAATATCCACCTCTTAAGGTTGTTATGAGAATTAGATGTGTAAATACATGTAAAATGTTCATAACAGTGCCTGACACACAGTAGTACTACCCAAATTTAATAGATGAGGAGATTAGTGTTTAGAAAAGCTAAAGGCCACACATTAGTTGGGTGTTGCTGAGGTTTCCCGGGTCGGCCTGATTCCAAAGCCCCTGCTCTTTGGGTTCTCATTCCCATTCATTCTCTCTCAGAACTGAGAATAGACTAACTGTATCATAAAGGAGAGCTCACAGATACTCTAATGCTATTTTTGTCTTTTCTCATCAAGGACTTTTACTATGGCAGCATCAAAAAAAAAAAAAAAAAAAAAGCTTAAAATGCCAATCTAACATACTGCATTCCTTCAGTTCTAAGACACTTCCCCCACCCCAATTTTTCCATCTGTGAATCATGTGTCTTACACTTATAATTGGCAGTTTTTCCTTTCTTAGTAGCACATAAAATAATGGTGCATCTTACAATGTATATCATCTTACATTTGACAAAATATGGTAGCTGTTAGGCTCAATGAGCATCTTTTAAGGATGAGCCCTCAGTCTGTATTAAAGGCACATACCAGAGTTTACCCAGCACTCATGGCCTCAGTGAGTCCCAATTTCCTCACTTAAACTTCACTTTCCCATGACTGTCTCCTTACTGACCTTCATCCATTCCCACCAATTATCAAGCTCCTACAGCTCTAACAGCCAATCCGTGTCTTGGCTCAGGCTCTGGGTTTGGTTTTTGTGTTCCTTGTTTGGTTTTATCTTTCTGATGACTCCAGGGCTTATAATCATAACGACTCTCTGGACTGACAAACCCAGGGACACTTCCTCCTTGTGGACTGTCCTGATAGGTAGTCCTCACTTTGAAAACATGACTGGGCTCTAAGAGTAAGCTTAGCAAATAACGGAGCTTTGACAGAGTCTATTTCCGCCCCCAGCCTCTGAATTTATTTCTATAGTCCCCTTTATAGGTACTTATCTGATGCATACTTAAATTTTTTTCCTGTTTTGGCCTGAGTGCCTCCATTCCACATATGGTCAGTCTCTTCATAGAAGAAAAAAATATCAAGTTTTACATCATCTTTTCCCTGGAAAGATAGTTCCAAGCTGTCTTCTACCTAGAAGGAAGATATAAACCTTCACAGACTGAAACAAAGGAAATATATATGTTTTAAATGAAAAAGACAATGTTTTATATAAAGCACTAGTTTTAAGATACACGTTTTTTCAAGTTGGAGCACCTCTGAAATTGGAATGCATCAGTAGCACACCATCATTTGATTTCTTTCTTAAATGTATATAAAATAATGTTTCTTCTTACAATTGATGACAACTCAGGACAATGACTTAACAGTAGTTATATTATCATTCTGCAGAACTTCCTGTTCCTGAGCCCCTTTCTGACTAAAGAAAGGAACCAAAGACAAATTACTCCTTTTAATAATCAAGTACAACTATCAGGAAAAAGTTTTTCATTACAATCAATAAATAAGTACTTAAGTAAATGCTGTATTACAGAAACCTATATACATACCATAGATCATTACAATATGTACATGAAAAAAAAAATAAAAGTTAAAGATACAAAGAATTCTGAGCATATTTTCCTAAAGAAACTTATCCTACAAATAATTAGGTTCCCATTGGACTTGGTGCATCTGTCTGTTACTGAATCACTCACAACTGTTATGTGTTTTTTCCTTCCATTTAGACAGTGGCCTCCTCAAAGGTAAGGACTAGAACGTATTCATCTTTATGCCCCAGGTGCAGAGCACAGTGCCAGGCATAGAGTGAGTGCTGGGTAAATGTTTGCTGAATGACTAGACTTCTATTGCTTTGACTTTGACCTCAGGAAAATATTTTATTACATTTTTTAATAACCTAGAATGTTTATGATGAGGAAAAGTAATTCTCCAGTGACTAAACATACTTCTAGTTGATTTCCTAGACAATACCATCCTGGGAACAAGAAAATTAATAGTAAGGTGATTGCAAAGAATCATAGGCTTAGGGCATAGGAATCAAATTGTCTAAAAGGAGATTTCATCTAAGCCACGATGACCTATTCCTAGCTGACCTCTGAGAAAATTGCTGTGACCTAGGACAGATGAAATAAACAAGAAATTCAAGAACTGTTTGAAATGAGTCTATATTTCTAACCCTTAGCAATCAATGAAATGTTTCACGTTGATGATATGATACCTAAGTAAACATAAAATTAAATGACTCATGAGAACCAATATAACTTCAAGTAGGGTAGATGGGATTCTCACTTATATTAATTGTATATTAATATTGTATTAATTACATATTATATTGTTGTCTAATATAATGGGAATAAGTTCATCTGTAAGAGCCCAAGGTCTTTCTCTCCTCATCATTGTTAACAGAAAGCAAAATATTCTAGTTTTCCTTAAATAGTGCAGGTTACAGGCTTCTTCTTAACTCATCCTGGCAAATACCGAGTGATAAAATGATGACTGCAATGTTCTTAATTATTTTTGAGTTAATACAAACTTTACTTTTGAGACATGTTACTTATGAAATAAAGCAGATTTTTATTACTGACCTTCCCAAATTTGTGTTTGAGTGGAAGTCCTGCATCCTGAAATGCTGAAATAATATTAGATCTGTAATCTTGTATAAAAATTCCTAGGTCAACATCTTTACTATAAGAAATAATACTGCACTGTCGATACCACCCTATAAAAAAAAAAAAAAGAAAACTTTTTAAAAAACTGAAGTTTAGAAAAACATCAGTCATTATCATAAAGAATGATCTTTGTAACAGTGGATTTTACTTCATAGGATTAGACTTACAGTGCTTTACTAAAATTATTTTTAAAAACTAAATCCCAAACTAAAACCTGTGGTTACAGGACCCACCTGATGAAGAACCTTTCTTTCCTTCCTTCCCTTTACTGGTCTGAGCACTAAGCATGCTCAAAAACTTTCATAATGTATTTTTATTTCTGAATAAACTATTAGCTTTAATAATGTTAATTGGGACATCTATTTAAAAAAATTAAATTACTTTTGAGAATGTTTAATCATAAACTTCTAATGATGAAGGCTGCCTTTAAGATATGCTAAAAATAGCCCTGGCTGGTTTGGCTCAGTAGTTAGAGTGTCAGCCCAGAGACCGAAGGGTCGTGGGTTTGATTCCTGGTCAAGGGCACGTACCTGGGTTGTAGGTTCAATCCCCAGCCCCAAATGGGGCTGTGCAGGAGGAAACCAATCAATGTGTCTCTCTCACATGGATGTTTCTCTCTCTCTCTCTCTCTCTCTTTCCTTCCCTCCCTCCCAATCTAAAAAAAAAAATCAATGAAAAAGTATCCTCAGGTGAGGATTAACAACAACAAAAAGATATGCTAAAAAAAAAAATTTCATTCTTTTGCTTAAACAGTATCCTTTCCTGAGCAGTAATTTGTAGAACTTAACAACTCGGAACAGCTCATGTCTGGTGGACCATATAAAAAAAAAAAGCAATATCAACCTCAATTTTCAGCATACTGTCAAAAGCTATTTCTAGGTATTTACTATGTATCTAACTCTCAATCAGGTGCTATAGTACTATTCTTTAAAAAAACAAATTTACACCTTAGTATTGCTAAGGGGTCCTCAGTCTCCCTTGTTATATTTCTAAGCCTTCTACTTAAATTATTAATAAAGTAAATAAAGGTCTATGATCATCTCTATAGGTATTACTATTGGGCAATACTGTTTGGAATTCTAAACTTTCATTTTATTTTAACATGGATCTTTAGAAGCCTAGGATGGGTTTGAGAAAAATCTACAATCCACATCTGTAAAAGAATCATAAACTATTAAAAATGGAAGGCTCTTAATATAATCTAATCCAACTCTCTCATTTTATAAATGCCCTTAAATAAAAAAACAAAAACAACAACAACAAAACACACATGGGGGTTAAAACTCAAAACAAACCATGACAAATGAGTAAGAAGTATTTCTGATGACATATCAATAAAACAATTTTGCTTCAAAAAGTAAAGTTTAAAGCTTATATCACATAAGTGTGTGAGATGCATATTTTTATTGACTCTAGCTGTATTCTCCTTGTCAGAAAGAACCATGTGAGTTTTCCACAAAGTCTAATTGACAGGATAACCAAATATCCCAGTTTAGGCCTGTTGTCCTACATAATTATTAATGGAACTCCCTTTCACTCTCAAAAGTCTTAGAAATAAATTATATGGTAACCCTCTAAAAGGAGCAGAATTAATTTTTGTACAAATACAGTTATAATCAAGAAAGAACACAGTTATAACCAACTACAGTTATAAACAAGAGGGAATAATAATAACAAAATTTAAGATTCTAAATAATTTAAAATTCCAAAGAAGTTTGATCCAGTGCATAATAGAAAGAGATCCAGAAATCTTTCTCAGATTCTAACAGCAACTTGCCTAAGGACTCTAGAAAAGTCTACCTTTCCCCATCTCATGTCCAGTCAGTGGTCCTCTCGAGGACCTGGAAGAGGTTTGTGCTAGCCTGTGGCACGCCCTTTAATCTTCCTCTCAGTAGAAACTTTTGATGCAGGCAAGTTGCTTGTATGATGTGTAAGTAAAGAAACCAAATAGCTTTTTTAAAAAATGCAACAATAATTTTTGGGACAGAAATAATAAAATGGTGATGTAAGGATTATCTGAGAATCAAATATAGTCTACATGTTCTAATGCAAATTTTATACACGTGAATTATAATTTTTGGTAAAAACACAAATATGACCTTCCTAACTCACTTTTATGTTTCTGATTATGTTTTTATGATTTCTTTAAAGAAATCAATAAATTCTTGCTCCATGCACTACGTTTATTCTATTTATAAATATGACACTTCAACTATCACTGACATTTTGTCATCTCAAGCAGTCAACCCTAAAGCCAGAGGAAAAAATGACACAAAGACAAATGTAAAGCAACAGGAATTTTACCTAGACAAGTTCCACTGCTCAGCCAGAACCGTACTCCCAATTTCTTTAATGTTTTGGCTGCGAGTTGCAACAATTCCTTTGCACTCTTCCGAAAGGCCATAGCTTCCACCGTGCTATCATCGAGGTACTGCTGCAGATAGAATCAAGAGTCAGCTACTACAGCCATTTCTCAATTGCTCGAAACATTTCTGTGACATCCAAATTAAATTTGAATATTAGCCCCATATATTTTTCTATTATAAAAATAAAGTTTCAGAGTTTCCTGTTAGTCACACATTTATTTTATAAAATAAGTGTACAGGAGTAGATTCTAGGAGTCAAGTTAAAGGGGAAGGAATACAACCAGGATGAGACTTTTACACCTTTGTCAACTCCCTCCTCCACATCACAATGTAGAAGGCTGGGCAAGGAGGGGAAAAGGAGGCTAATTTTGAGAGCTACCAGCACATCTGAAGCAAAATGCATTCTTAGGCCAAGTGTCCAGATATTTCCATATTCTCTGCTTGTTTTTCACTGGAATTCATCAGACTGGAGCTCATTATTATTATTATTATTATTATTATTATTATTATTATTTATTTATTTATTTATTTTTTGTAATTAACAAAATCAAGTTCAGAAAAATGTATAATATCCTAGTTCTAAACTTCCGGGTAGATTGAGAAAATTATTAAAAGTAAACAAAGTCAGGAGAGCATGTCCCCTTCCCCCTCAACCAGAACTATTCTAAACCAGAGCCATTAGGTGAGGCAGAGCAAGAAGTGCACAGTGCTGGCCTGGCATACGTATGGGCACCTGAGCCCGTGACCAGGATGTCCACCTGGAGGGGCTGCCCAGTGTGGGGAGTCAGAGCCTGAGCAGGGTGAGAAGTGTGTCTGCATAAGGGCAGCCCAGTGGAAGACAGCAACACTCAAGCAGGGCGAGGATAGCGTTCACACAGGAGAAGGGGCAACAGAAATGACAGACTCAACAAATAAGCAAATATATTAAGGATAATAGGAGTCAGGTTTCTCAAGAAGGAAGTCATAAGTATGGAAATGAACCCTATGCTGTATAATGGAAATAAACTGGGGATAGCAATGTGAATGGATGGATATAGGTATATATATATATATAGAAATAAATACACACATGCACACTACTCCTGCCACTGGGAGGACCTGTGTGCAGCAAAACCCAAACAGCAGTGAGCACAACTGGCATCCAGATCCTGGCTTCTAAAAGGAACCAGGACTCAGAGAAATGGCTGATTCCAAGGTTGTGGCAGGGAAATTTACAAGATGAACCTAGAACATCTTGTGTCAAAAAGCAAGAAAGGGCTCAAAAGATGATGGAGACATGTCAAAAACACACAGAAGCCATCATGAAGGGATTCCCAATGGCCAAATATGGAACAATTATAGGATCAGAAATAATAATAATAATAATAATAATAATAATAATAATTGAAAGACTAGAAAACCATGAGTTCATACTGATATAAATAAATTAATTAATTGAAAGTTTGATGATGATATTGACAATATTTACATAGTTTTAAAATACCTTCATGCTAAATGCTATTAATTACAAGGTAAAAAAAAATAGATATTTCACAGGGGTGAGGCCAGCAGACAGCACTTTAATCAAGTGATCACCGGGAATGTCAACAGTAATGGGATGAATCAAAGTTGTGCAGCCTGAGAGGATGTAATGAGACAAGCATCATCTGTGTTTTTCCTAGTAAAGCTGTATAACCTGAATCTAACACGAGCAAAAACCAAACAAGCCCCAAATGAAGGACAGTTTACAAAATCCAAAAGTACCAAGGTTGTGAAAGTCAAAAAAGGATTGTGAGACTGTCCCACACAGAAGGAGACTAAAAGAGACAAGGAAATTGAATTCAACATAGGATGCTAAACTGAATCCTTTTGTTATAAAGGTCATTATTGGGACAATTAGAAAAACTCAAATGGGGATTAAATGGTAATAATCTATGTGTTAATTTCCTAATTTCTGTATTAAGACCTATAGAGAAGATTCTTGCTTTTAGGAAATATTAAATTATTTGAAGTTATGGGTTATATGGTCTACAACTTACTCCCAAACGGTTGAGGAAAAACATTATTTGTATTGTTTTTGCAACTTTTCTAAAAGTTTAAGAATGTTTCAAAATAAATTCTTATATTTTTTTTAAAAGCTTGGAGGCTGCTTTATGAGATTTTTAGATTAGTTCACTGCTTGTTTTACACTAGGCATTGGATTTAAGGCATCTGGCGCCATCAAGTGCTCAAAGTTATGTATGTTCACTTTAATTTGAAAACAAACCCTCCTGGGAATTTTAATTATGGTTCTAACATAAGAAATGAGGAAGAATGAAACATTTAAGAGGATAAAAAAATTTTAAAGTTATCAATCCCATCAAGCACTCTATATTAGTAATACCAATATATTAGCAGAAGAGAAAAAAAAACAAATTAGGAACCACAAGTCTGACTTGCGGCAGTGAAGGACACCGATAACAAGGTGAAGAATGAATACGAAGTTCCACCTGATGCTGTTACGAATATAAACCTTCAGACAGCATTCCAGTCTTCCTATGTGGTGGTTCTTTAAACATCAAAACTATGAGGCTATGATAAAGTGATCAGCCCTCTGAGCATTGGTTGTCCATAGTCTTTACTCAAATGCTGATGGTTTACCCTCAAAATCCCAAAAGAATGAAAATATGGAATTAAAAAATATTACACTATCCTCATGATTTCTCAGTAGTTTGAAACATTTTACATTTTACACTGCCTTCCCACAAAGACCAACAAATGAGTCTGGGCAAATGCTTGCTAGGTAATGAAGTAGCTCTAATAAGTGTCTCTAAAAAAAATAAATTCTTTCGAATGAGCACATTATTCTCCATGCATTTTGCCATGATTATAGGATCTTTTCTTTGTGCCAGATACCATGCTAGACACTGGGGCTCCAGAGGTGAGTAAAATAAGGCCTGCCATCAAGAAGTTCACATAATCTAGTAGGGGGACAAGACAGACATTCACAGTTCACTGTGATAATTACTACGCCAGAGGTGGCAACCAGAGCAAACTCCCATAAGGAAGAAAGAGACAACGGTCAAGTTCAAGCATGAGACTGCATGTTACTTTGTGGTGCGGATATGATGGGCAGCACTTGCCTACTAGAGCAGGCCATCCACACATGTGGTTTTCCAGCTTTTCATGCACGAGGCTGACTATGTTTCACAGCTCCACAATTACAGATTTAAGGAACAGGGTGAGGAAGGGTCACTTGGGCCCTTAGGCCTAGGTCCTGGGGGTCAGCACAGCCTACCACAAAAACCTTGCATTTGCTGGTGCTGGGCACTTGAGCAGTGATGATATACAGCTGGTACATTTTCCCATTCTGCTCCTGCCTTTGTGTACAAAGGTTTCTTAGAAGGGAACCCCAGAAAATGAAGGGCAGGTGAAAGAATCAGAGTACCAAAACTTCACTGTAAATGCCACTGTTTTCCCATTATTTCTGTTTCATGTCATCTCTTAGAGCTGAACTTTCATGCCCTTCAAAATCATCTTTATATCCCCAGGGTCAGCAGCGTTCCTGGGAAACAGGCTTTCAATAAATGTTTATTGAGTTGAAAGCTAGGGCAGCAGAATAAGGTAAAGTTCAAAAGCAGTTGGTCTTTGTGTAGCATTTATCTTCAAAAACCCTCATAAACAAAAAATTTCATATTCAGTGCCAACCCTCTGAGAAAAACTGTATTTTCCATGAAATGCTCTCTCAGATTTCCCCCTTGGTCCGTCTTCTGCAGGGCTTCCTCCTAGCAGCTGTGCTTCAAGAACAGAACATGCCATGAAGTGTACGGGCCGTCCTAACTGAAAGCTGAGGCCAGTGCTAAGCCAGCAAAGTCTGTCCAAGTGAAACAAGGTCTCCATACATATCAAGTCGTTTGTGAAGGTTAGTGTTTAAACTACTTTTTAAAAAATTAAAAGAAAACAATCTAGAAGAAAATAGATGAATCAAAAAAAAAATGTTTTCTACCTGTTTTCCATAAGTTTCTTCATTCCTACTCATCCCTAGAAATATTAAAAACAAGCACACGTCCTTTAATTTAAAAAGTATACTATTTGGTTATCTCTCACCTGAAAGAATGCTCGAGCTTCTTTATACCTACACTCAATAAACCTAGAGTGTGGTATTTCTTCTAGAAAGTGCATTAGATCTTTTGGAATGACAACTTCTAGTCCATCAACAGTAATCTGTTGCAATTCTGGCCTGAAAACGAAAGTTAAGATTTATTATAAGGACTTAACCCAGAGTGAGTACCGGCAGCCTCTTCAAAACATACAACATAAGCAAAATAGCTGAACGTCAAGCACATTTTCTTCAATTACCTCAGGTTTTTAAGATCTACTCTCTGGAGAACTTTCAAATATACAACACAGCAGCGTTATCTATGGTCACTTTGCTGTATGTTACATCCCGGAACTTATTTCTCTCACAACTGGAAGTCTGTACCTTTTGACCACTTTGCCTATGTCAATTATCATCCATGAACACACTTTACCCTGTGTTGGAACTTTTCATAAATGTAATCATGAGATTTGCATTCTTTTGTGCCTTGCTTCTGCCACCCAACGTGGCAAGACGCATCTGAGCAATGCTGTTGCACAGAGCCTGAGCGCTTCCTTTCTCCGCTCTACAGTGCCACCCACTGTATGAATACACAATGTCTTGTTTGGGGGCATTAAGAACAATGTTGCTATGAACATTCTTCTTTGTTGTTTTTTTTCTTCATTGATTTTAGAGAGGAAGGGAGAGGGAGAGAGATAGAGACATTGATGAGAGAGAACATCGACTGGCCTCCTGCATGTCCCCCACTGGGGATTAGGCCCACAACCTGGGCATATGCTCTGAGCAGGAATTGAACCAGTGACCTCTTGGTTCATGGTTCGACGCTCAACCACTGAGCCGCACCGTCCGGGCGAACATTCTTATATATATTTCTTGGTGCATTTGTGCATGAATTTCTTCCTGTTGAATATTTACATTTCAAAACTGAATTATGTGAACTGCATATTAGATTTAGTTACTAAATGTAAAAAAAATAGTAAGAATTCATGACTGGACAATATAGGTTTCACATTTCCCCTTTAGACTCTGAATTTACCTGTCAAAAGCTCCCGGATAACGACCAAACTGTAACTTTCGAAAAGGAACAAATTTCTTGTCAACGTGCCCTTTGAGTCGCAGGTGGCCGTGCCAGAGGTAGTTCCCACTCCTCTCGTGAAAGACCACCAAGTGGATGGCATGTGTGGCCAGTCTGCAGATGTAGTGCAGGGGGATTTCGGTTCCAGAAAGTGAGTCTATTCCATCTAGCCGGGGATCTTTGCTCTCGATCTTTAGGCACTGAAATCCCATATTTTCAGCTATCCGAAACCAGCCTTCCTAAAAACAAAGCAACATCAAGCATGAATATTTTAAACCAAATACTAGTAGCAAAACCAAATGATTCTTATGCTGAATTAAGCCATACATATTTTTGTGCTAACCTGTTCTTTGTCTGAAGATTTGAAAATGAGGGTGGTAAGGGGAAGGAGGTGGTGGAAGAAAAAAGAAAAGTATCAAAGAGAGAAACTAAGTAGCTTGGACAACATGTTCAAAGACTCTCCTTATGAAAATAGATACAAAAATTTCCCCCTGGAATGAGAATGCTCACTTTAGCATTCTCTGATTAGTATCCATAAAATAATGTTAATATGCATAAGGATAGCACTTCAACTTGGAATTCTCAATTTAACTTCTAATAACCTTTATCTTTAAACGTGCTTAAAAAAAGTAGTGCTTTCATCCTATATTTTACATCCCAACACCTTAAACTGCTACTATAATAGAAGCCTAGCATAATGCAAAGCAGTGGAAAATAGACCGAGACATACTATAAAACAAAGTGCATTTTCCAACACCATCAGTTATAATATACATCTCATATAACAAGATTAATATAGATGGTAGATTCTGAGTCCTAATCTCAACAACCAGTGCTATAGATGATTAAACAGTATTAATGATGAAGAACACCTTACATTTGAATAGGAATTTACAATATTCAAAGAACTTTTATAAACATTATTGCATTTACTTATGACAATCTTATAAAGTAAGCAGCACAGGTATTATAAAGAAACAGACTCACAGAGGTCTAAAGAAACAAAATTAATAATACCAGCATTTATGTATCATCCAACCAAATCCAAGGCTTGTTCCACGCTATAACACCACCTCACTAGTCTGTATTTATATAATGTGTACAAAGCTCATTCACATTCATGATCTCATCTGAGGCCCACAACACTCTGTGAAGTCAGCAAGGAAGACATTTTGCCTCCTCTATAGTTAGGGAAAAACAGCTCCAAGTGGTAATACCAGACGTTAAAGTTATTAAATCATGGAGCTGTGCCTGGAAGTTGGTCTCAAAACCACAGCATTCATAAGCACTTTTCAAGAGTACTTTACTCAACATCACTTATTACCTCTGAATGTTGTCATTTGGATTAGACGTATCCTCATCTATACTCTCATAACACACACAAACCCCTATCATAGTACTGACTGCAGTTTTAAAAACTGTTTGTTTAATAAACTCCATTAACAGACCAAGTTCCTCAACCATAGGAGTCAACAGAGTGGCTAGTATCCAGCAGGTGCTCAATAAGTATTTGTTGTTGTTTATGTTGTTAAATGAGAGAAAGTGATAATTCTAGTAGAATGCTAACTAGTACCGTAACAACTGTCTTCTTTCTAGATATAGAGCTAAACTGTGTTCTGGTCAAAGGAATGTGGATGGAAGTATCATACCCCACTTCCAGGCCTGCTTTACAATAAATATCCCATAAGATCTTCCATGCTTTCCCTTTCCAACTGCACGTAGGAAAGCAAAGAACTCCAAGGTGAAAAAGCCACATGAATGAAACAGCCTGCATCCCTAAGTCACTGCTTAGAGGAGAGTTGTCCAGGAATTTCCCTGACCCACAATATCCACACTGGACTTTGTATAAAGACAAATATTCCTTTCTGTGCTAAGTCCATGAGATTTTAAGGTTGTTTTTAACAGCAACTAATGCAAGTTACCCTCACAAATACAAGTAAAAAGAAACATTTTTTTTAAGGAGGGAGGGAGAGAGGGAGAGAGAGAGAAACATAGATGTGAAAGAGACACATTGAATGGTTGCCTCCAGCACGACCCTGACCAGGGCCAGGGACGAACCGCAACCGAGGTATGAGCCCTTGACTGGAATCGAGCCCACGACTCATTGGTCCGCGGGCCGACGCTCTAACCGCCGAGCCAAACTGACCAGGACAAAAAGAAACATTTTTGATATGCAAGGTTTTAACCTCTCATTCACCCTTTCTAGAGGGGGATTCCTAAAATGTGAAGGGGAGTTACAGAACTCTATCTGCACTCATCAGTCTGTACCAGGGCAGAAAGACCAGGAGCTCCAGGAGGTGTGTTGCCAAGAAAAAAATGGAACTGAGAGATGACATGATACGATAGATCCTATTGATAGTATTTAGAGTTTCATATTTCTGTTGCAGAGTTCACACATGGATTATTGATAGATACAGGGGTGGGCAAAAGTAGGTTTATAGTTGTGGGTACACAAAACACAGAGTTTATTCTTGTATTATTATTTATTAATTATTGTATTTTTTTATTATATAACTTTAAACCTATTTTTGCCCACCCCTGTATATAAAAAACTAGTAAACAACAAAGAAGAAAAAAGTTGCAGACTCCACTGCCGAACTAGTCCACATGCGATATCATGCATGGCTGACTACACTAGTTGAGTTCATTTAATCTGATGCTAATTTTTCATCTTCTTACTTGATTAACTCTTCAGAACAAAAAATAGTAAAGTTGGGAAGTTAGAGGTATTCAAAATAAAGAAGTAAGCAAAGTTATGGTGTGGTTGATTAAGACTCTTTTTTTTTTTTTTTTTTTACTGTGTGACTTTAAATGTACGTTTGAATTTCTGGGGACACCTAAGAAGCACCCCGCTCGAGTATCAAACAAGTACTGCACACTTACAAAGTGGAAGGAATGGTGCGATAGATTAGGGTACTACCTTCACACACACCTTATGTGGCAGGTACTGAAAATTCATCCCCAGATCTCTTCCTGCCTGCCTGCCTGCACTGATGGAAAGGCTAAATACCTGTCTTTCTAGCCTCTTTCACAATAAGGAGACATATGAATATAGTTCTGGGCTGTGAGCTATAAGCAGTTTACCAGAAGCTCCTGAGAAAATTTTTACTTCAAAAGATGGATAGTATCACTGTCCCTTCCTGTCATCTTCCTGCCTTGAACACGAACACGGTGCCTGGGAGCTAGGACAGCTATCCTGTGAAGGTTACAGAAATGAAGAAGGAACTTCAGTGATGCAAGGACTGATGTCAGTGGGCAGCTGAATTAATACCAACAGCCACCAATCCTTTAACCTCTTGTTAAAAAAAATTTTTTTTCAATTACAGTTGACATTCAATATTATATTAGTTTTAGGTGGCCAGACAGTGGTTAGACATTTATATACTTACGAAGTGCTCCCCCAATAAGTCTATACCCACTAACACCACACATAGTTATTAAAATATTATCAACCATATTATTCCCTATGCTGTACTTTATATGCTTAAGCTATTATTGTGTTATTTACAGCTGGAAATATTCCTGATATAATTCATAAAAAGCTTTAAGAAAATTTTTAAATGTTTTATATTTTAAATGGCATTATCTCTTATTATTTTGTAAAGACATCCCATCACCTGAAAGCAAACCATCTTACCTCATTCTTCCATAGGTGATACTGCAGTGCAAATGCAGTAAAGTCTCTTGGAACACAGAAAAAGTTGCATTCTGAAGTGGAGCCATGAGAAGTATTTTTGATTTGTTCGAAGTTTTTATTAATCAATTCCAGAATCAAAGGATCAATAAGAAACACAGGTACATTTTGGCTCGATGTTAGCATAATAAATTTTTTAACTGCACGCTGTTTGAGAGGAAAAGAGTCTCCTTAATTTGACTAAACCAATATAATAATCTACCTTGTTAAATTTTATTCATTGATTTTATAAGTATATATAGACTGCTACTCAATAGAGACCATCTTTATTCTTATGCTAAAATAATAATAATAATAATACACTAGTCCCTACTCTCAAGAAGTACACAGTCAACTGAGGAAGATGAATAGATATTTACAAATCAAAGTAAAATATATGCAACATATTATAAAGTACAGAACACTAAGCTACTAATTAACTGTACAACAAAAGGATAAGGAAATCTTTGTAGAGAAAGTGTTGTTAGAGATGAAACTTCAAGCTTACAAATTATTCTCTTGGAATTAGCTAAATCTTTTCAAGCAAAAGTGGAACATGAAATACCAAATCTGTCATCTTTCACAAATCAGTCATGTCAACCTTTTCAACACCAAAAATCAATTGTATGTGCCACTTGCCTTCATATTTGATATACTGCTTAACAATCTTTCTAAGCAAAAGATCCCAATTAAAATACACTGCCAGCTTGATCATTCCCATATACAGTTAATACTTTCTAATAATACTGCAATATTTTTAGACATTATTGTACTAGGCAGTAAGTAGTCCTTTACTGAAAAAATAAAATTTTAAATTAGAATAGAAACAGACTAAATCACACTTAGGAGTAAATAATACCTAAGAGGCGCAAAAACAAATAGAATAAAAAAGTGTATATTATTGCTTAAAAGCCTACTTCAATGAAAGCAATGATGATCTCAAAGAAATGTATGCCCTTCAAAAAAGAAAGAAAATTATGGACTACTAGCCTTCATGAACACAGATGCAAAAACACTTAACAAGACACTGAAAATCAATTCCAGCAGTTTAAAAAAAAAAAAAGATCAAAAATAAATATATGTCATGACCAAGAATTTATCCCAGGAAAAAGAGACAGCATTTAAAATCAATCAGTGAAATTCATCATATTAACAGAATAAAGGGGAAAAAGTCTGTATCAATTCAATATAGAAAAAGTATTTGACAAAATTCAATACCTACTAACAATTAAGAACTTTCTGCAAACCAGGAATAGAATACTTCCTCAATTTAATAAAAAGTATGAACAGCCCAGCTGGTGTGGCTCCTAAGTGTGATGGAGTGTCGACCTATGCACCAAGAGGTCGCTGGTTCGATTCCCACAGTCAGGGCACGTGCCCAGGTTGTGAGCCAAATCCCCAGTGGGGGGCATGCAGGAGGCGGCCAATCGATGTTTCTATCTCTCTCTCTCCCTGTCCCTTCCTCTCTCTCTAAAACTATTAAAGAAAAAAAATTTTTTTAAAGTATGAACAAAAAATCTATTATTGAATTGTGGAAGTTCTTTATTTATCATTGATACTAGTTTTTTGTCAGATATGTTTTGCAAATATTTTCTAGTCTGTGGCACATCTATTCACTTTCTTAATGCTGTCTTTTGATGAGAAGTTTTAAATTTTGATAGTCTAATCAAATTTTTTTCTTTTTCGTTCTTCCTTTCTGTGCTTTACACTAGGAGAATAGAGGAGAAAGAAATGGTTTTGAAAGAAAGATGATGAGATGACAGACACTAGTAAAAATAAAGGGCTTAATAAATGTTTGATGAATGAATCTCATAGCTTGGTGTTAAATACAAACAAGATGAACACGTATGTGGCTTCATTATGATTCTTAATAGAAATATAGAGTAGGGCAGAGTCAAAGAGAGATTCTATAACTCACCTTCTAAATATGCCTTCAGGTTGTTATCAATACATTCACCAATGCTCCTTGGAAACAGATGTCCAATTGAGTCTAAATTCAATTAATTCTAAATCAACATGGCTATTCTCATCTGGCCTTCAGTAGTTCATTTTGTTTACAAGAAAGAAAAATGTCTTGTTGAAAACAGGGCAATAGAACAAGCCTATCCATCTGCCAGTGTACACAATTTTATCAGAACCAAAAAGGGCTTGCTGGGACTTGTTCTTAGTGAAAGGCTAGTTCCTAATAATCATAATTTTCTTTTCCAAGTGCTCTCAAGTTATCTGTTTAATAATTCATTCTAGAATTTTATCAGGGCTCAGTATCACACTTATTGATCAGATTTGACCTTTCATTCCTTCTAAAACATTAGAACAAAAGTATTTCAGTACTTCTTCTTTCCCTGTCATTTTGCAACTATTAAAAAGAGTGATTTTTTTTTTAGTACTGTGAGCTGCTCTCCACTTTTTTGCTCATGTACCTTGGAAGTAAACCCTTTTTTTAAAATCCATTATTTTCTTCCACCTCAAGGATCATCCCCTGAATGAAAAAGACAGGGCTGCCCTACTTTTTCTCAGTTATGTTAAGCTTTAAATGACCCACAAATTCCATTTAAAAATATCTCAGTGAATCTGTACCCCTGCTGACTGCTTTATATACTAAAGGCTTTGGAAATGTTATTGGTTAATCCAGATGAAATAAAGTCTATCCCAATGAAGCTATTATAGCTTTAAAACTTTTTCTGAACATGCTCTTTCAGTTTACATATGAGGACTCTTAATACAAGACAAACTTGGAAACTATATATTTCCTTAAATATCATCATATTTTAGAATGTTAACATTTATGATAGAGAACCCTCATTGTGTTCAGATGAGTATATTTCTCAGCTGTTAAATACCGAATGTCAAATCTCAACAAGTTATTTTACTTACAGGACAATAAATCTGGTCCAAGTATGATAGGTGTGTTTTTCTTAAGGGTGGGATGGGGGTAGAGTAGGGCTAGAGTAGTGCACCAAATGTCCCTGTTTATTTCATCAGCTAGAGTCTTTATAATTGTGACTGGGGAGTATGAACTCCAAGTGTATCATACTTCCCTTTCCCCTCAGACTATCCTAAGTGCACAGAGCAAAACATCTGCTATTTTTTAAATAAATTAAAAGTTCACACTGGCCCAGCCAGTGTGGCTCAGTGGATTGAGTGTCGTCCCATAGACTGAGAGAACCCAGTTCAATTCCCCGTTAGGGCACATGCCCGGGTTTCCGGCTTGATCCCCAGCAGGGGGCATGCAGGAGGCAGCCCATCGATGTTTCTCTCTCACATTGATGTTTTTATCTTTTTCTAAAAAAATCAATACAAAATATATATATTTTTTAAAAAGTTCACATTGAAATATTTATCTCTGGTGTCAGGTGGGTACTACACTTATTGGGGGAATCACTTCATACATTATATTAATGTCTAACCACTATGCTGTACACAGGAAACTAAAGTAATATTGAATATAAACTATAACTGAAATATATTTTTTAAATGTTTTAAAGTTCACATTGATACTTCTAGACTTGATAGTTGAGGCACCTAATAATAGAATATTCTAGACTTTACCCTCAAAACAGTGGTTCAAATCCAATGGTGTCACCAATGACCTAAAATTATCACTAGTACTTTATTCCTGCTGGTGATTTGAAAGCCCACTTCTAATCTACAGCTTTTCATGTCTCTGGTTAAACAGAAGCCAAAGATTGAGAAGTATCTGGTCATATCCAAAATATATACTAACAGGATAAATGTAATTTTGTATTAGTAACCTAGCATTGTTTTTCATTCTAAGTTTGGAAAAAAAAAAAAAAAAAAAAGGTAAGAAACTATGTTTTATAAATGTGCAGGCTCTAAAATTCGTAAACCAAAACAGGGATATATTGTAATATTGCTAGTTTCTCTTATCTTATAGAGAAAACATGTTGAATACGTTTTTATATAGATAGAGTGGAGGGAGGGAGAGAGAGAGAAACATCGACATGAGAGGGACACATCGACTGGTTGCCTCCCACATGACTGCAACCAGGGCGGGGGACAAACTGCAACCGAGATACGCAGAATCTAACCTGTGACTCACTGGTCCGAAGATCAACGCTCTAACCACTGAGCCAAACCGGCCAGGGCTATAGTTCAATTCTTTTTTTTTTTTTAATTTTTTTTTTCTTTATTGATTTTAGAGAGAGAGGAATGGAGAGGGAGAGAGAGAGATGAAAACATTGATGAAAGAGAACATCGACTGGCTGTCTCCTACATGCCCCCCACTGGGTATCGGGCCCACAACCTGGGCATTTGCCTTGACTAGGAATCGAACCGGCAACCTCTTGGTGCATGAGTTGATGCTCAACCAGTGAGCCACACCGGCCAGGCTATAGTTCAATTCTTAATAACATATTTATTCATTTGAGGAAGCACTATAGTTCAGTGAATGAGGGTTTTGGAGGCAAACAGAATCTGGACTCAGTCACTTACTAGAAACTAACCTGAATCTAAGTGAACTAAGGATGACAATGTACTGTGTTGTTAGAGTTTCCATGAGGACTACATGAGATACTGCATAAAAAGCACTCAGCATAGGGCCTGCCGCTTCCCCTTGACCACCTGTCCACACCTCACCAAGGCAGCTATTATCATTGTCATCATTTAACAAACATGTATTCAGTATATAAACGAATAAACTAAAATGAACATTGTAGTTGAGGAATTTCTTGCTTATTATACATACCCACTGTATGCTATCAAATCCAATTCGGCTTCCTTTGGATTTTGATAAACCAGCTCCATTCTAGGAAGATAACAAAAGGACAATTTAGAAATCCAATGTCCCATAACTAGCATGCGACATTACATTTAGGGGAGGCATGAGATTCAAATTACATAACTGGCTCATAATCATTAATCAGCATTCAACAAGTACCCATTTTCATACAGTCAAGAGCTAAGAATTCTACAATTACACAACTATTCAAATTAGAAAACACTGACAGATTGCAGTAAGCTAATTAAGTTATTAAACAATAAAGTATATATAGCCAACATCTCTAAACTAATTAACTTCCACCAATAAATAGTAAACTCTTTACTATTCCAAATCTCTTTGGAATTAGGATTTATCCATTTAGCTCCATATCCCTAACTTCAGCTTATCTCCACACTCTGAGTTAGTGTTTGTTGTTGGAAAAGTGGTAAGAAACTATAATAATATTTATTGAGCAGCTCCTAAGTGTACTGTGTTTGACATTTCCATATATGAATTACATATTCTCATCTATCCTGTACAACAATCCTGCAAAGTTGGCATGATTCCTGTTTCAGACAACTCCAGTGCCCATACTTTTCCTAACATACATACATTATAATTTTAAATGTTGAGGTTTTTTTAAAAATATTTTTAAAAATATTCGGGCCTAGAGAATCAATTTTCATCAGATAAGCTCCAAAATATTTTGAAAGTAACAAGAGAATGAATGTCTGATAGTCTAGAGACAAGAGGAAGAATGTTTCAAGCTCAAAATCCAGAGAGGTTTCTTATGCACTGAATGTGTTCTTTCTCTATAAGGTATAAATGAGAGGATATTGAAGAATAATTAGAACTGTCTCACCCTAAAATGAAATGTGCTCCAAGTTTGTAAAAAGGAGACTCATCCCACCCTAAACCACAAAATCAAGGGCAGGGAAGAAATCTAATTCATCTTTGTATTGCCAGTGTCTATTATGGTGCTGGGTAATTAGTAAATGCTCAATAAAAGTTTGTTAATTAGCCCAGCAGGTGTGGCTCAGTGATTGAGTATTGACCCATGCACCAAGAGGTTGCCGGTTCCATTCCTGGTCAGGACACATACCCAGGTTGTGGGCCCAATTCCCAGTGGAGGGCATGCAGCAGGCGGCCAATCGATGTTCTCTCTCATTGATGTTTCTCTCTCTCTCTCCCTCTCCTTTTCTCTCTCTCTAAAATCAATAAAAGAAAAAAATTCTTTAAAAAGTTTGTTAATTGGAGGGAAAAAAGGAAGAAGGAATATACTGAGTAATTAAGGTAGGGTTAGAACTGGTCTCTCCTCACAAGCTCAGCAACTTAGGCAATAACATTTTAAATAGCAAGGGATATTTGAGAAAAAAACAACAGAGGCAGCTTTGTAATTCCCATCAATATAATAACAGGATATTATCTCCCCTATCTTAAAATAGTAATTAAAAAAAAAAAACCCTCTTGACTTCTCTTTTCCTAACTAACGATTGTCTGTCCCTCTTTACAGCAAAACTCCTAATGGGCTGTGTTTTCATTGCCTCTAACTTCTCTCTTTCCATGAACTCACTTGAGATTAAATTCACTCTGGCCTTGTTTCATTGGATCTATCAAGAATTACTGATCACTCTGCCTCTCTTAAACATTTCATCCACTTGGCTCTCAGGATCCCCACCTTCTGGTTTCCCTGCTATTTCTCTCTGGCTACTCCTTCTTAGTCTCATTTCCTAGCTCTTACCACCTCCCTGACATGTTATGGTGGTCCTTTTTAAGGAAAAGACCATGAGACTTTGCTCTCCCATTTACTCTATGTTCACTTCCTTGGTAACTTGTCTACTCCTATGGCTTTAAATACCATCTATATGCTTTCAACTCCCAGTTTATATTCCCAACCATACCAGTCCTTTGAAATCCAAACTTATATATCTACTGTCTACTCACCTTCTTCATTTGGATGTCAAATAAGCATCACAAGCTTTGCATGTACAAAAAACCCTCCTGATCTTCATTATCCTTCAGTTTCTCTTAGTCTTTCCCATCTCAGTAAAAACCTCTCCCTTCCAATTATCTAGATCAAAAATACCATAGTTACCTGACTCTTATGTCTTTTATACCCTACATCTAGCCCATCAGTGAATCCTGATAGCTCTACATTTCCCCACTTCTCATGAACTCCACCCTAGCCCAAGCCATCATCGTCTTATGTAAATTACTAGAATCGCCCTCTAACTCGTCTCTGTGTTTTGGCTCCTGCCCCTTACAATCTATTTTCAACAGAGCATCCAGTCTCCTTTTTGAAATAAAGTCAGATCATGTCAAATACCAGCTCAAAACCTTCCTATAGTTCCCAGTCTTACTCAGAATAAAAGCCAGTCCTTACAAGGTCTTACAAAGTCCTAAACAACATGGAACTCTCTAACCTTACCTGCTAGTCTTCTCCCTCTCACTTATCTACAGCCACATTGATCTCTTTGATGTTCTCAAAACTACCAGGCACATTCCTGCCTCGGGACCTTGAATTTCCTTTGGTTTCTACCTGCTATGCATCTCTTCCAGATATCCACATAGCTCATTGTCTCTGAATAGACTGTTTCCTCCTTTCATAATGGCCTGCCCATCTTTCATTACCTGGAGAACTCTTACTCATTCTGTACGACCAACTAAAAATATTATTTCATCCATGAAATAGTCAAACATAACCCTCTCAAGTAGGTTCTCCAGTAGTTCCTTATTCCCTGCAAACTTTGCACTTACCCCAAGCTTGAAGAGTCAAAGATAGGGACATAGGAGGATCTAGTTTTACAGGGCCTGAAGGTTATACAATTATGGTGGTCCTTTTTAAGGAAAAGAATGCAAACTTTACAAAGACATATGACTTTGTAAACATAGTCCTAAGGGCTTGAGAGTGAGGGGCCCTGTTGTTCCAATTTCATTATCTTAATAGTTAATCCATCTCTGGGGAGAACAGTTACTGGTACCCAGTGACTACACCTGTGGCTGTATAGGAGGAATACAGTCACTATCAACAAATGACCCTATAAATAGAGAACCAAGAGAATAAACAATCTGACCTCTCATTCCTCCTGGTCGCCAGTCTCCAACTGATGCTTCCCATTGGCTGAACCCAAATGGAAAACAAAGGGCTAGGGAGCTCAGCTAATCAGTCCATAGAGGTTAGCCTCCAGAGGCACAAAGTATGGTGAAGAGAGGATCTGGAGGGGCAAACAGACTATACCATGCTAAGAAGTTTGGATCTGATTCCATAGGTGCGATATGTACTTAAGAAAAAAATAATTCCGATAGCTGTACAAAGGAGGATTACAAAGGCTAGAGACTGAAGGACAGAAGAGTTCTTAAGCTTTAAATAGTAAGATAGGCAGAACAGGGTTGCATGATGTGACGTGCGCTTTGAAGGAGAATAACATACCACATTGCTATCATTTGTTTATGTCTCCTTATGTTTCTTAACCCCCTTCCTCTTCAACCCCAAACTTCCTCAATTTCTGTGTTTCTAGACAGCAAGGATTGCACTTGATTCATCATTTTGTCTCACAGCCTAGTACTGTGCTTAGCACACAGTAAGCCCTCAAGAAATACTTGACAAATGAATGACTGAATGTTCTAAAAGAGTTGCCATATAGTTCAAGTCAAGAGGTTAAAAACAAAAGCCTAAAGATATCCTGAAACATTGCCTATGGGATGTTTGGAGTGAAAATTTAAGTGAAATGAATAAATAAGAGATGGAATCAGATGCAAAAAGGACTAGCAGAACAAGTCTGGTGGCTACTGAACTCCACTGGTAAATGAGTCCAATTAAGATCTGCCATTGGAAAAAAAGCATTTGGAAAACAGGTGAAGATTGTTTTCAGGGTTAAATCAAGCATGGAAAGCATCTATCACAGTGTTCAATAATGGCAGCTGTTATTATATTTAACCCCAGTGGTTACAATGTTTGGCAACTTTTACAATTCAGCAATACCTTTTCAACTTTGGAATTTCTTATAGGGACTACAGAAGTATAGTCTGTGTAATCTTCAGAAGCTATTAATTTCCAATCCACTGTCTCTACATCTTTATGCCTACAGATGTATAACGAAGGTAAATTATACCATGACACTTCCCTGGTAGGTACTGAATTAAAATACATATTGTACTAAAATGAACTAATTTTGATGTTCTATCAAAATTATTTATCATTGAGTTCTTTCCCATGAGAGACGATCTATTGAGAAGAATAAGAATTTTTACATAACTACATCAGAAAATTCCAATAAGATTAAATATCACTGAAACCTGGCACCTTTGACTTTCAGTGTGTTGTTACAATAACATTTAATTGCTATTTTGAATTGCTTGTTGCACCCACAAAGATGAAAACTGCAGTAAGCAATATTTCTGCAAAGATTTGAAAAACTGTGATTAATTTTTGTGCTGCAAAAGGAAGTATGTTAGGAAAATATACAGTTAAAATGAAGCCTCGTGACGAGAAAGGAGAAAACAATTACCTTTGCTGATAAATAGTGCTTGTAGTAGTATAACTGGAACAGCAGAAACGCAGAACTTGTCAAAGTTAAAAGCGCCAAAATCACGTTCTTATTGATTCTACTCATTAGTTTGCGGTGCTCACTTGGTTGTCTTTTGAAAGTAACCCAGTTGGTTTCATCTTTTTGGATAAGGAGATAATCTTGTTTTCCGTGAACAAACAAAAAAATATTTCTAAGGAGACAAAAACCTGTTTTTAATTGTTCACCTCTAACAACCAGCAACAGAAGAAAAAGTTATCTAAAGCTCTGAAGAACATTCTTTGATTTGGTAATATCCTATCCTGAAGAAATGATCAGTTCTGAGACCAAACATGAAAGAACAAAAATGTTTATCATGGCATTCTTTACAATTACAAATAACAAAAACCATAAATGAGATATTTATAAAAACTGACCAACAGGGGTTGGGGGCTTCTCTCCCAGAGTTTCTGATTCAGGAGAACTGGGGTGGGGCCTCTGAATTTGCATTTCTGACAAGTTAGTGGGTGATGCTGCTGCCCATGCTAAGAACCACTTTCATAGGCAGAAGAAATCGAGAAAGATTTGGTCATGGAACATCACCTGTAGGGTAGCTCTTTGTTGTTTTTTGTGCTCTAGGATATGATCAGTTTTTTACAAATATCCCATCTTATGTTTTCAGTTTCTCCAAGTGTAAAGGCCATGTTTTTTCATTTTTAGTCCCATCTGATTATTTCTTTAGGACAAGAAATTTAATATAGTTCTACTTCTTCTTACCTCCTCTCCACTGTTTGATTTTGGTTAAATATATTTAACGGTTTATCTTTATTCTTTTAAATATATTAACACCCCTATTACTTGATGTCTAAATTTTGCCTTTTGTTCTCCAGCTAAAAATAAGAAACAGCAAGTTTACACTACCTCCTGCCTTCTCTTTCAATCCTTTTATTAGTTGTTTCTATCTTGTTATATTAATAGTTCTATTATATTCTGTAACTACAAATCTCACAGTTATTTTGGCCTTATTCTTACTATGTTCCCTGCCACTCCTTTTTTCAAATAATTTTTTTTTCTTTATTGATTTTACAAAGAGAGGAAGAGAGAGGGAGAAAGAGAGATAAACATCGATGAGAGAGAACATCAATTGGCCATCTCCTGCATGCCCCACACTGGGGATTTGGCCCACAACCTGGGCATGTGCCCTGGCCTGGAATCAAGCTGGCAACCTCTTGGTGTATGGGTCGACGCTCAACCACTGAGCCACACTGGCCAGGCCCTGTCACTACTTTTGCAGTATCATCTCTGATCATTTACTGGATAGCTGATGTCCATCTTCTCACAATTCATCAAAAAGAATTTATCGGGCCCTGGCCGGTTTGGATCAGTAGTTAGAGTGTCCGCCCGAGGACCAATGAGTCGCGGGTTCGATTCCAGTCAAGGGCACATACCTTGGTTGCAGTTTGTCCCCAGCCCTGGTCAAGGTCATATGGGAGGCAACCAGTCGATGTGTCCCTCTCACACCCTCTCACGTTGATGTTTCTCTCTCTCTCTCTCTTTCTCCCTCCCTCCCACTCTACCTAAAGATAAACAGAAAACAAAAAAGAACTTATTGGTACTATTTACTTTGTGTTCTTGCATTGTTCAAGAATGGTTATCAATTGACAGTTTGGTTTTGAGGTCACACTTTCCTTCCCCTGGTGGTTTATAAGCTTTATACCACTCTCCTGTAATGCTAAATATTCCCTTGACAATATCTGATCCTTCCCCAACACTCCTGTATAGGTAAGTTAATCATTTTAATGGGATGAACAAAGAGTGCATTCTTTATCTTTGAAATTCAGTTTTTTAAAAAACTAGTATGTAATGATGTTGATAACTGTATATTAGTTTTTCCTCATTGTGTGCCCTAGTCTGTAGAATAAAGATTTCCTTTGTTTGTGCAAAGTTCTCTTAAGTTATATGTTTGCATATTTTGTTCCAATGTTTAATTCTCTATTTTTAGAAATACAAGTAGCATTTGCTTCATCTCCTTTCATTTCCATTTCACTTTTTCAACTTCTAAAGCCTGTCATCGTGTCCTTTACTGAGTTTTCAACAATGATAATTTTTTTTTGCTTCCAATGTGGCCTTTTATTTCTGATTTTCTTTTTCTTTCTTGAGTTCTACCTGATTATAATTCACCATATACTGTTTTCTTACTATTTCTTCTTAGTTCTTGGGCCAATTAACTTTGTCTCTTATTTTTTTTTTTTTTAAAAAGTGGTTGTTTCATTAAATTTGCTAGGCCTATACAGTTTTCTCATGGGTACCTTGTCACTTGTTTTTCCGTTTCTTTTCTCCTTTCTTCTTACAGCATATTTGTACAGACACCATACTCATTTCTTTTACTATTGTTTACCTTTGAGTGATGTGAGCTCCTCCCTGATCAGTGATTTGTAAGACGTGGAAGGAAGAAACAAGGTTGTGTTCTGAACCAGAAGACAAGTCTCTCTACAAGAACGCTTTTTATGACAGTGTTTTGTGCATGTGTACGTGTGAGAGAGACAGAGAGAACATGTGTGAGAATAAGCAAGAAAGAGGTGGTTAGCCATAACTTCTTGCCTCATCAAGAGAATGCTTCCTTCAAAGATGGTGGACCTGCGTGCTTTCTCATTTGCTCTTCCTTTCTTGCTCGTTCATGTTGCTAAACAATACAAGGAAGCTCCCACTGCCTTTGTCTGTATCCTGACCCCACTGTAAATAGGAGCTCTCTCTGTCTGTGCTCTACCAGCTCTATCTGAGACCTCTCTCCATCAGCATCTTCTTTTAATTTCTTCCTGCTTACATTTGACAGCCATTTCTAATATTATGATTGGGGAGACAGGACTTCTAGTTTCATTCACGATGTGATCTCTATCTGTTATTCTCCTTGCTATTTCAGGGTAATTTCAGACAGTAGAGGGCACAAATGTCTTTACTTTGCCATCTTAAATCAGAAGTATTGGTTTGGGATCGTAAAATAAGCCAAATAAGCTTCCAGAGCTGAAGCCTATATAAAGCAAATACTCTAAGAAATTATATTAGGTCAACAAACTACTTAAGAGAAATTATATCAACAGTGACATGAATAATCCACTAGATCTACAGATAATGTACATGTATATTAAGCAAAGATAACTGAATAAATCACAATTATTTTCTATCTCCTAAAACTGTGAAAACCAGCAACATAAATTAACATTGATGATGCTATTAAATTTTGTTGTCTGCTAAAATAAAACAATCAAATACTCTGATAAGGGCATTACACAAGATAATAGGAATATCCTTCATTTTCAAGATTTCAGCTAAGTTTCTTGTACTTGTATTAAATAGTGCATCAATGTACACTGATTCTTAATGAAATCTAAAGTGGCATTCAGATTGCGCCAAAGCTTAGCCTCTTCTACACCTGAATTAATAACTGGGAAAGAAAGCATAAAAGGCCCATATAAACCACAAACATAAAGTCCAAATTAATATTTTATTCTCTCTTTGGACACATCTCTAATTTAAATTAATTCTTACATGAAATAAACCTCCAAAATACATCATCACCTAACTACATGTGTTTTATCAAGATGATATCCAATTAACTATACTTTTATTTATTTTCTATAAATGTCAAGGCAATTCAACTGCAAAAGAGGACTATCAGCCTGTCAAAACATTCCGTTTTGCTAGTACTATGTCTGCATTAGGAATGTAGTTACCGCTTTAAAAGGAATAATGTGATACTTAGAAAAAGAAGAGAGGGCAAGGATTGTGGATTTTACCTCTAAGCAATCTCTGGCATCAACTCCTTCCTCTTTTTCACTGTCATTCCAATTTAGATTCTAACTGTACCTAAGGTTCTAATTTTAACTGATGTCCCTGTCTCCACTTTCTACCTACCCATAATCTTACCTATGCACTGACAGATGTATCAAGTTGCTGACACATGAATCAAGTTACGCCACAATAAAAAATTTTCACTGGTTCTCTACTACCTACAAATAAAGTTTGAATTCCATACAGCGGCATTCAAGAATATTCACAACCTGACTGAACACAGGAAAATTCTCTAGGCTTTCTCCCACTTCACATACTCCATAGTTTTGCCCAAGTTTTCCTGAAATACCTCCCATGCTTTTCTGCCTCCTTGCTTTTCTTCATTCTCTCTTGCCTGAAATGCTCCCATCCATTTCCATAAAACCAGTTCTACACCTCTTTACATAGCTTCTTTCAAATGACCCTTCTTGTATGACGTTTTCCATGCACTTCCCAATCAGAAGTAACCGCTTCTAGCTCTAAACACCTAGTTTTACCTTGCAGGGAATAATATGTATTCTCTACCTTAACAGGCAAAGAGGCCAAAGAAATGTTAAGCCTTGGAAATAAAATGATAAATACCATACAGTTCCCTATTTTCTAAGAGTTTAGAATGTAAGCGTTTTCAAAAAAGAATGGTGATGGTGCCCTGGCCGGTTTTTCTCAGTGGTTAGAGCATCAGCCTGCGGACCAATGAGCCGTGGGTTCGATTCCGGTCAAGGGCACATACCTCGGTTGCGATTCATCCCCGGCCCTGGTTGGGGTTGTGTGGGAGGCAGCCATTTGATGTGTCCCTTTCACATTGATGTTTCTCTCTCTCTCTCTCTCTCTGTTCCTTTCTCTCTCCCTCCCACTCTATCTGAACAAAAAATAAATAAATAAATAAAAGGGGGGAAAAAGAATGGTGATGGTGACGATGGTGGAGGGTGTGATGTACCTAAAGAATAGCATAGAGTTTTTTCCAAAATACACAAAGCCTTATTCCTTACCACACCCACCTATTAGAAACCATTGTTCTAATCTGTGATAAATATAGAGGCAATATCAATAGTGGAATTGCCATTAAGGAGTAAATGCAGGTTACTATGGGAGCACAAGGAAAGGCAACTAATTGTCAAGTTTTTACTGCTTTCTATTTTGAATTGTAGTTATTAGTACAGGTGAATTATCTCCCATATCAGCCTAAAACTGGCTGAATTAATTTTGAGCAATAATAAGTATGCTAAGTAGACTCAAATGTAATGCACAATGCTCAAGAGCACACAAAACTATTTTTAAAGTTTTTATTTTAAAAAATTCTGTCCTGCAGGAACTTTCATGATAAAACAGAACATAAAATATGAAAAAGTGATTATTTTAAAGCCGATATTTGGTTCCAACTTCTGAACAATAAACATTTAAACATAACATATGGAGAAATTTGACATGGAACCAAAATAAAAATATTTTTGTGTATACATTTCTTTTTATATGTGACATTTTAGCCATCATAATAAAAATTCTGGGGAGAACAGGTAATGTATTTTCTTACTTACACATGTAAAGCTTCCTAAAGAAGATAGTATATTGTGTCTAATGGAAAAGGGAAGAAAGAGTATTGCAGAAATAATAAACTAAAATGAGGTGGAGAGGGGAAGAAAAAAAAGACAGCAAAAGTTTTAAGAAAAAAACGTAATGGGGACATTAAGGGGGATTATAAGTTTAAGTAGCCCACATATATATAAATTCTAATGCAAATATGAGGTTAATATAAATGCAGTATATTACAGCACAGAATTATTCTTAGATGACATGGAAGCAGCCCATAACTAGTGCATGAACCAAGATTTGGCAATGAAGAATAAAGAAATGGATAGGTCTGCTTCCCAATTGAAACTTTGATGGAATATGGGTATCAGAGTGACCAATCCCCTCAGTCTCTGGGTCTGGGATACCTACAGCCAAGACTGGTCACCTCTATACAGAAACAAACACATTCTTTTATCCTTTCTTTAACCCTTTATTATCAATTCTACTATGTGTCAAGACATGAAAAAGGTTGGAAAAAGCTGGTTGTAGATGAAATCCATACACAAATGTGAAATAAAATGTACAGAATGGGAAGTACAAGATAGTTCTCAGGCTTTTTCTATAGCCAAGAGCAGTATTTCACATTCTCCCAGCTTCCCATTTGCCCTTTCATATTACCACTTGTTCTTTAAAGGTAATGGCACCTGTCTTATGCTGACATCCCACCCACCACTGGCATTCTTTGAGAATCATCTGGGTAGGGATCTGTTTGAAAGAATGTCTAACTGCCTGACATTTTTATTCCACTTCCCACTCTGGCCTTCTGATCACTTCTCTGGACATCAGAGGCCCTCAGACAAGAAATGACCAGTCCTGATACCTAACTTAGGTTCATAAGATGATGTGGGCTAAACTGGTCCCCTCAATGCTACTAACTTATTCTGGGACGTAGGGAAGTGAGAAGGAGGCATGGGTGGTATGAAAGTGACAGAACTAAGATTCAAATATCCAAATACTGCAAAAATAGAACAGGAGGCTAAAACTACAGAGAAGAAAGATGATTAGGCGAAGGCATGTTTAGAGAAATGAGATAGCAAATTGAAAAGCATAAAGAGAAAATGCTTCTGATGATGTATTCAGGGTTATAACATGAAAAAAAACCAACAACAAAAACAACCCAAAAATGTTAGCTGCTGTAAGCTAAAAAAAGGGCCTAGTAGTAATAGATACTATCCAGTTTTCCCTAAATACTATTGGTCCTTCATGTTGTTCCTTTTCTTCTTTGCTAACTTCTCAGGAGTGTCAGTAGCATGGAAATAAAAGTCAGAATACAAGAGCTTGAGAAGTCTCTTTATCTGCTTACTACTCATTCACTTCTTAACCCTTTGCCATCAATATAACAGCTATCTTGCCCTGGCCAGTTTAGCTCAGTGGTTAGAGCATCAGCCCGTGGACCAGAGAGTCCCGGGTTCAGTTCCCACTAAGGGCACGTACCTCGGTTGCAATTTGTCTCTGGCCCCGGTTGGGGTCGTGTGGTTGGCAACCAGTCGATGTGTCTCTCTCACGTCGATGTTTCTCTCTCTCTCTCTCCCTCCCTCTCTCCCTCCCGCTCTATCTGAAGATAGATGCAAAAATGTCCTCGGGTGAGGATAAAAAAAAAAAAAAAAGATTTGGCCATATGGAAGGAGAGCTCTGCACAAAAATGATGGTGGCAGTCAGGCGTGAGGATAAAATATATCTATCTATCTATCTATCTATATATATATAAATATCTATATACACACACACACACACACACATATATATATATAACAGCTATCTTAACATGCTGACACGAAGATTAAAAAAGATTTGTCTCTACAATTGCTGCTTCAGAAAAGTCATAAATATATAGTGATTCCTTTCTGAATGACTGTGTAGTAATGAGGTTGAAAGAGTGTCTGAAATCATAGACGTAGATAAGAAAGTAAAGATAGGAGAGGACTGATGCTCCAGGGGCAAGTAAAAGGGTAAAAAAGTGGTATTGCTTAATATGTCTGCTATTCTGCGCTTGGTGGACAGATGTTCACCAATGGATATTCTCTTTACATTCTCTTAATCATTTTATTAGGTATACTTCCCATATCTACTGGTTAATTATTATAAATATTCCAGCTGACCCCTGGAAATGTCCTCTTAGGTATTCCACTGGCACCTAAAACAATCACTGTCTACCTTCAAACCAGATTTCTTCCATGACTGAACCATCAGTTCTGTTAATGGTAGCCCAATTTTCTCATTTATGTTCAAAACAAAATAGTTGTTGTGGCTCTAACTCCACATTTGAGTCAACAGTGTATGGTATTCTCAGCACCTCTAAAAGCTGTCATTTCTTCATTTCCGGTATAGTCAGCCTAATTTCAAGGCCTAGATAGAAAGTCTCCTAACCTAAATACTCTATCAGGCTTTCCTCAAAACACTCATGTTAGGGATCCAAGTCCATTTACTTCTACAGAGTCACTTTGTGTCACTCCCCCTGCTTTAAGACCTTCTATGGCTGATTCAGTGCTATTTCCTGTATGAACCCACTGCTCCAGTGCTGCCTCACCTTGATGCCCTTGCCTGTTATTCCTTCTACCTATTCCTTCCCCATCCCTCCCGCTCTGTCTACTGAGTAGTTATGGGTACAGGCTTTGAAGACAGACTGCTGTGTTCAAATCTTGCTCTGCCACTTGTAGGCTATATGGCCTTGGCAAGTTACTTAATCTCTCTATGTCCCCATCTTTAAAATGGCTCTGTATGGTACTTGACTCACAGGGCTGTTCTGAGCATTGAACAAAGTAACACCTGTAAAGCACCGAATAGCACCTAGAACATGGTAAGTATGCAATAAATATTAGCAATAATTAATAACAGTCATCTTAAAGGTCTACTAGTAATTCCCTCTGCTCTCAGACAACTAAAGTCCCCCTTCTTCATATTCCTACAACACTATATATTTGTACTATTTTTGTAATCAGTCTTAAATTACAGTTCTTTGAGACAGGAGACTTTCATATATGTTTCCCAATCCCCAATATTCCATATTCTTCCACAGCACCATCTAAGCACAGACATAGATTCAAAAGGCAACTTTATACACATAATGAACCTGTTGCCCTAGAAGAGCTCTGTGTGTCCAGAAGAGCATACAAATATTTGAGATGAGTGGTGAACGTGAACAGCTACAGGTGAAGAGTGGCAGCCAGACTTTATGTCACACAAGTCACTTTGGTTTGTTACCTCATTAATTCATTCTTCCATTAAGTTCACAAATATTACTGAGCCCTAGGTACTAGACCAGAGATTTCTAACCAGTATGCCGCAGCAGGCACACTGGTATGCCACAAGAATTTCCAAAACTTGTAATACCTGACTATTGAGTCAGGGGCACTGACCTCTTTTTCCTTAGATTGTCAAATAAAAAAATGACAACGGCCAACACAACAATAGCCGTCCGGTATGAATGAGTCAAAATTATACTTTCTGTCAGATCGGCAAAAAAAAAAATGTCTCTTTTGGTGTGCCACAGAATTTTAGCAATTAGTTTATGTGTGCCATGAGATGAAAAAGGTTGAAAATCTCTGCCCTACATACTTGGCAATCTGCCAGCTGTTTCCTGTCACAAGACTGTAGAGGTATAGAAAATAGATTATGCTTCTTTCAAAGGCAGCAGAAAGTTGAGGAACCAAGGATTTCTTTTGACCTCAACATTATTTACATAAGTTATTTCACGGGTGCATTTAAGAGCTATTTTAGCATACACACCAGAGTAAGAATAGTGGTTTTGTGTTTGAAGGAGTGTAGATGCTTTTATTTTTCTTTTCTGTTTATCCTATGTGAACATTGGTTGATTCTGTATTTAGAAAAAGAAAAAAGGAACAGGTTTAAAAAATAACTTTAAAAATTCTTCTCTCATTCTATGGCTCAAGTAACAAATACTCATTTACTACAGGCCACTTGGGAGTAACAATGATGTTAAACCAAGTTCTTTTTAACTAAGTAAAGCCTTCTCCTCAAGAATTAATTGCCTGATTCAGAACACCTGGGTATTGATCTTAGTAAAACTATAAAGCTAACAGAATCAGGGCTCAGAGTATATCAAGTACTTGGTACAACATATGAAGTGTGAATATATGTACATAGGTTGTAACTGCATGAATGTTCAATAAAATATCAGTAATGATTATCTCTAGTTCAGGGTAATTTGGGTGATTTTTACATTGATCAATATGCTTTTCTATACTGTTCCAATATTATAATAATGAGCATATATTATTTCCACAGACAATAAAATTATTAATAAAAACATTTGATGGGTAATAGTGGCTCAATAACTGCCACATTCGCTACTTAAAAGTATGGTCCTCAGACCAGCAACATCAGCACCATGTTGGAGCTCGCCAAAAATACAGAATTTTCAGGCTCTAATACAAACCTACTGATTCAGAATCCACATTTTAACAAAATCCTCAGGTGATTCATATATATTATACATCAAAATTCGAAAATCACTGATCTGCATGCTAAGGCCTTTATGTGGAGAAGATAGGGGCAACATCTGCCTTGTTCATTATATCACTAGCACCCAATAGTGCTTGAAATATATAGGTTATTGTTGAATAAGTAAATATGTAAATACTATTACTACTGAGTAGACAATTAGAAAGGCAATGGAGATTATATCTATTTGAATTCTCTGGTTTCAAATTTCCAGAAGTAGGTGCTTAATTTTTACTGTAAAGTGCTGTTATTTTAATAACAACACTGGCCCCAAGAATTCCTATGACTGCATGTAATCCTTTCTTAAAAGGAGTCCTCACTCTTAGCTCTGAGATCCTTCATGTTTCCTTCAATCATTTCTCTAGCCGCCTGTCTATGGGCACATCTCATATTTCCTCTCTCTGCAAGCTATCCCTCAAAGCAAATTCATTTCCAAGATTTTAACTACCGCCTCTGAGAGAAAACTTACCATTTAAGTTCCAGTCTATGAACTCCATCTGCCTATATTTCCAACTTTATTTCCTACATCTCAAATTTAACATGTTCAAAAGTACCAATTTTATTTGCCATCACTATCTCCCTCCATCCTCAGACTCATGTTTCACAGGTTTTAGAGAGGGAAGACCACCTAGTCCAGCAACATCACTTTACAGTGAATAGGACCTTGAGTGAAATGACAGCCCACGCGGCTACTTATTGGCAACACCATAGCTACAATCTGAACCACCTTATTCTCAATACACTATTGCATGCTGGAATTCTGATAGAATTCTCATTTTTGTCAACAGCGCTTAAATTCACTTTTTAGTGAATTTGAAACCCTGGTTCAAAATATCAATCACCCAAACCCAAGAAATCAAGTCCTGCATACTGCTGCCATCTCTCATTCCCTTTTCTTCCTTTTTAGAATGTACTGCACTTTCCTTCCAGTTGGGGTTCCTTCAACATGTAGTGCCATCCTTCCCAAATCCTCTATCCTCTCAAAACCTACCTCCACAGATAAACTCTTTATAAAATATTAATAACTAGTCCGGACGTCTCTATCTTCACACATGATGCTCAACAGAGCTCCATGATTCAAATCCTATCCATCCTCTGGATGCAGCTCAATCCCAGTTTTTTGTACCGGGCTTCCCTCTTTTCCCAATTCTTGTTGCTCTGCTCCATAACTCACTTTGATATGTTACAGGCTGATGTTCCTTCCTGGGAAACCTGCAGTCTTCAAAAGTAGAAAGAACCTGATGTCATCTAGTTTCTCTTTTTGCATCTGAGAAAACTGAGGCCCAGCGAGAAGTGACTTGCCTCGTGGTACTTGAGAAATCGATGACGGTGATGAAATCTAAACTCAGTTCTCCAGATCCCTTATCCAAAGCTTTTAAAAGTCACCTCCACACATATCCAGTCTTTCCTGACACCCCACGACTGACGCTGCTAACAAAAGGGAGACGTCAAAGCCAAATGAAACTTTACTGAGCATGGCTAGCAATAGCCACCCCATTATTCAGCATGCAAAGAGCGTGCTTTAGTAAAAAAAAAAAAAAAAAAACCCTCCAAATAAACTAAAAGTTGAAAGCATCGGAAGAGACAAGGGATGATTGATTAAATCACGCCCTCTTCGTGGAGCGGTGCAGCTCCCCACTGCCCTGGGAAGTCCAAACTCCTTCGCAAGGATCTAGGTCCTTCCCAGCAGAGACCCAGCGGCAGCCCCGCCACCTCCCCCGGCCGTTCTCCCCACACCCAGCGCGGCCAAACCTGGCAGCTCCGCTCACGCGGCTGCGCCTCTGCACCCAGGTCCACCACCTGCAGTGCGCTCCCAGCCCGCCCCCCAGATCCTCCTGCAAATCCCGAGTGGCTCTCACGACCCTGCTCAGACGCCACTACCCCAACCCGGGTCCTACAAGGGTCTCCATCGCCCTCCAAAACTGAACGAGTCCTACGAGGAGGATTTTATTTGCTGACACGCCCAGGAGCGTGGGAAGGACCGCCCGAGCGGACGTGCACCACCAGGTGCTCGTGGACTGACCCACTGAGGAGCCCCCTGCTGGAGCGCGGTCCCCCTGGGGCCTGCCTCGGCCGCCGCGGGGAGGGGAGGTGCCCAGACTGTTGGGGGATGCCCAGGGAGAGCACCCGAGCCCCAGGCGAAGGCAGTCTGAAGGCACCCGCCCACCCCTGCGACTAAGCTGAGCCTCCGTACCTTACCTCACCCAACAGCGCGGCAACTCTGCTTTACGGCACTCACAGCAACTGCTGCAAACGGGGCCGTCAAGTGCAGAGCCGTGGACCACGGTCCGGTTGGTGACAGACAGCCTTTCCACCGTAGGGACGCGACTCCTGCTACTTCCTCACCCCCACCCCTCCGAATGCCTTCTTAGAAGTAAATACTTTTCAAGTGCATAACAGATCTTGTTCCATATACACCTAAAAAAGGCAGTTAAAGCAGAGTTTTTACACTGGCCATTCTTTTGGTTTGAGGTAAGGTCTTTTTAAGTTTGGATCAAAGGATTGGAGTTTCTATTTTTTCTTATGTAAACCACAGACATAGTGCATCATCTATAATTTGTAGTTTATTTAAAGTGGACCTAAAACTTACAGAAGTGAAAGAATCTGAACTGAGTGCTCGATTTTTATATTTTGCAATCCTCCCCCATCGTTGACAATGATCTGAATGCAACTGACTTGACACCAACTTTTTTTTTGGATCTTCATCGCTTCAGTTTCTCCAACTTTCCTTATAAGTAACTTTTCCTACTCGTATTTCATTGGTTAATTTAATAGTTAACATACAATTACGGCAATGCCTGCTACTGGCATAAAGATTTGGAATACACAGTTCACTAGAGGTAAAAATACAACTTAACTGGTGGGAGCACTTATCCAGGATACTAACGGGAAGCCCAGCTGTGAGCCTTCTAGTCAGTTATGATTTAATCTGGTTAGCCAATACAGTTGGAGGAGGGACACTGAATGGGTAAAAACAGCCTCTATTATAAGCAAACATCCATCTTTCAAAAATCACTCAGATGCAGGGCACACACACATCCTAGGTTACTTCAGCACTGTGGGGCCTGGAGCAAGGGTACAAATGGGAGGTCAACCCTGACATATTTTGTATCTAAATAGGTAAGAATTAGCTAGATTAGTCTGTTCTTCCCCCAAGCCCCTGGGTCTGTCTCCTTTTCTAGCTTCAGCTTGCCAGAAGGGTCCTGGTAAGCATGTATGTGGACTTCCAGTCTGCATTACCAAGTTCCATCCACACTCCTCACCAACTTCCACCCCTTAAATATAGGGGTATATACACCTGTAGAGCATTCTGTCTTCACGGTGGACTTGGGCAAGAGGCCTGCATGTGTTCTGGAAGCAAGCTTTGGGCTGATTTGGCAGGGAATTCTGGGTAGAGGAATACAGTCTCCAAGTGGGTGCAATCCTTTGGCTCCTTCACTTTCTCATTCCATGGAGGAACAGCCAGAATGAGCATCAAGGCAGGGGCCCCTCTTGACCAAGTGTAAGTGCACGCACATATCCATGGTATCATACTATATATATTGTTGGACTTGCTTTTCCCATTTCATATCATGAATACCCTTCCATTAATAGCATATTATGTAACAGCTGTGTAAGGTTACTTGGAAACACTACAATTTAATCATCCCAGTGACCTGCAAAAGGGGCATAAACATACTACTACTTGCACCATGCAGTGTAAATATAAAATAGGATTTAGTAAGGGAAATACTTGGGACAGAAAAGTAGAGTGCAGTTTCCTGAGCTCTTATCCCACAGAGATCCAGCTAGACACAGCAGGACTGATATACCAAGGAAAAGGCTCTAATTGCGGAAGCCATTTCCCATATGGTCTACATATTTCTAACATTTATGGGTGCTGGGGGGGGGGGCAGGCAAAATACACCTAAACAAATACATAACAATGATAGCTTGCTATTGCAGTTAGAAAAGGGGAGCCTTCAGAATTCTGGTAGACCATTCTTTTCTTCAGTTAACAATTAAGCTGCTGGTATTTTGCCATCACAGTGTTGCAATTAACACTAGCTTATTTGTAAGTATATATGTAAGAGAAATACCTAGAAACGAAATTACATTTTCAAAGAGAAGTGTAATATTTAAACTCTTGCTATTGCTAAATTGTTCTCCAGAAATGTTGCAGCAATTCATATTCCATCTTCTATATGAGGCTACTGGTTTCTCAGTATCTTTGTCATGCTCCTCTCCCTATGATTTAAGACTATCCAGTTTCCCTTCATTTTTCTCTTGGTGAAAATGTTCTTAGTTACAGGAGCTCCAGCTTCATCTAGTCACTGATTGGTTTTCTTTTTTCTCCTAAATTGATTTCAAGTTAGAATACACATTTTAAGGAGGCCTTTAGGTTCTAGTTCTTACTCTTAGCTACCATCTACCACAAGCAATCTGAGATGTGACAAGCTTCAAAGTTCCTAACTTATAGTTACTTATAGCATGTTTCATCTTCCATCAATAGCTGCACTGTACAAAAATAGCAGCTATAAAGAACTTTCCACCACTGCAGGAAATTCTGTTGAACAGTGATGTTCTAAAGTAGTGCCCCTTTTGGGGCAAAGGGACTATGACATTTTTTATCTCGTCATCCTCAAAAGCACATTGCATATTTTTAATGAGATGTGATAAAATGCAAGCACTGAATCAAAAGAAAGCAGAAAAAGAAGTTTAATTTTTAGATGACTGACAACCAGGTGCTTTTATAAGAATTTAACTCGGTCATTCTACACAGAGCATACAATCATTTCAACATACACGTTACTCCACTTTGAATACACTATTTTAAAGTTAAAAACCATTTAAAAGGCTTTGTCTTGTTTCCAAGGAAAATGAGGCAATATGCGTATTAAAACACTAGTTTGCAGCACTGAGTATAAGTAGTTCATGTTTTTCATCCACAACTTAAAGTTTTAACCTGAGGAATTAGAATTTTTATCATCAGAACTGCATAGCAAAATCATGTCTAGATGATAATATATCAAATAATCTATAAATAAAGATAACCTGTAAACCATTTAATAAATCAAATTTAAAGCAAAACAATATGTTTTAGGAGAGATACTAAATGATATCCAAGTTAACAAGGTTTTGAAATGCTTCATCTTATTTTTTTTTAAATGACAATACAACAAAAGTCTAATGTTAAGTGAGCACATATACTTTAAATCACTTATCCAGTGACAACTAACTTTAACCATCTGGTTGTTTGGAAAGATTTAGGCCAAACTCAGTCTTTGCATGTGGCACCGAAGAGTCATAAATTGAAAGTGCAAATGCCTGGATGGAAACATAGCTTAAATCATTTATTTATGTTTTATGCTACTATTCTACAGTGACACACTAAAGCCATAGGAGAAATTTTACAGTTCTAGAAAGTCTTGATATAGAGTGACAGGCCTGATGAGAAAATACAAAAAGGCCACATCGTGCACAAACTAAAGAATGTTAGAAGGCATTTTAATCAGAGTTTTTAAAAAAATCACATTTGAAGTCCTGATGATATCACTTTAAGCACATGCTTTATCAAAGTAAATGGCATGTAGAAGTATCCAAACACTTAAATCCATTATTAACTGAAAAGAACTCCTTACATTTACATAGCATTTTACCGTTGTTGAAGAAATTTCATACACTCCATTTCATTTTATTCCTCACAACAGCCCTGTGAGGTAGGCTAAATTACAATTATTTTATGTAAGGCAATGGAGGCCCAAAGGTGAGAAATGATTTACGTAGAAGTCATTTATGTAGAGATCTAGTGTATGGTAGAGCTAAGGTGATTGATTTTAAATACGTAAAAAAAATGAAGCCAGCCTAGCCAGTGTGGCTCAGTGGATTGAGCGTCGACTCCCATAGACTGAGAGGTCCTGGTTTGATTCCTGGTCAGGGCACATGCCCAGATTGCGAGATCAATTCCTGGTAGGGGGCGTGCAGAAGGCAGCTGATAGATGTTTCTCTTACATCGATGTTTCTATCTCTCTCTCTCTCCCTTCCTCTCTCTCTAAAAATATCAATAGAGACATATTTTTTAAATGAAGCCAAATATTTTTATATTATATCCAGAAAATTTAAAGACTAGTGGTTTTTAATATAAATTACTCTAAACCTTTAGCTATTACATATCTTATAGTATGAATTAGTTATTTTAAAGAGTCTCCCTTAAAAGGTAAACTAGACTCACTGCTTTGGTACCTTAGAGATATTGGAAATGTTAAAAAAAAAAAATTCTCATAGCCCTTAGGCTCTCCAGAAAGTTCCAATACTAACAGAAATGCCTTTTACCAATCATTTACATTATGACTTTTTTTAAAAATCGGTCCAAACTTAAGAAACTACAAGCCAAAGTGAACACATTCACCTACCTTCTGCCCTACATACTGTGAAATCTTCTGTATGTCCATTCCAAAGGACCAACATATACTGAATGGGTACCATGAAGAAAATGTATCAGTTTAAACTAACATAGCTCAAATGGTTATAAATAAAAAGTTATTACCTTACATTGACCCAGAAATAGCAAATACTGTTTTAATTTAATAACTGGGTAGTCTGAGGAGAAAGTACTATGGCAATCTTTGATATTTATAAGCCAACATTAACCTTTATATGGCATGTCCAACAATATCTTTTCAACAAAAACAAAATATACTAAACGTAATCCATTTAACTCCAAATTACTAAAAAAGCTTAAAGTATTTACGTTAATTAAATATTCCAAATAACAAAGCTATCATAGGTGACATATCAGGATCACAAATATTGGCATAATGTGAATACTGTAACATACAAACAAAACTAAAACTTCACTGAACATGAGGTAAGCTTTCTGTGATGATTAAAGAAACATTCACAATCTCTTATAATGCCCCAGGATTGGCATTATGAAATGTACGTTCTGGTTAAAAATAGCAAATAACTTTATGGTTACTTGGGTGTTAAGTAAATTTATGCTGACCATACATTCCCTAAAAGAACATATATCTTGTGTAAAAATAAAATCAAGGAAGAAACTTTTCCAGATCCATTTTTTGACTATATAAAAGTGAACCATATTATGTGCAATATGCTTATCAAAATTTGAATTTTTTTACAAACTATAACAAATTTACTTTTTAAAATTTATGACATATTAACAAAACATTGTTTTAAAGATGCAAACTTTGTCATCACACCACCTAAAAGCAGCAAAACTATATGCACGGTAAATCAAAATTCATTAATTTTGGAAATCTGAATATAAAGTATGACTGACACATCATAGACATTTAAAATATTTGTGGTGTAACTTAGCCAAAGAATGAACACTGATGTAACAAATGTAGGCGTTTTGAAAAAATTACTATGATGATTTGAAAATATAGTCCTTCATTTTTTCAACCTGGAATCACATATTTTATAGTACGAAGTCTACACTTTCCTCTTCTAAAATTAATACTCTTTGAAATAATCACTTTCCATGATATCCTTTTCTTTTGGAAACAGGTTAAAAATATAAATAACTGTCACTTTATGGAAAAAGTATATAGAAAAAAAGTAATCATTCTAGGTAAGTCATGAAATAGAGTATCCTAGCCTAATTAAAAGATTTTATGACAAATAATTTACTTTTATAATTTATACAAGCAAGGATCAGTCACAAAAATTCAAATTATTTATGACATTGTTCATGCTTTAATTTCATAAATGAGTAAATAAAACTAAGCCAATATGTTTCTTTAGATCATAACACAGGAAAAAATTGCTTATATAACAAAGTAGGCTAAGTCTAGCTGTACAGCAGCAGTTCACAGTTTGTCAAACTGGTACACATGCCATCAATTAAACCCATGTATAGACAGGCATGCCTCAATACTTTCCATTTGTTTACCTACACTTAGAACATTCAAAGACTCACTGTATATTAAATTCTATGTGCAGTTATTAAATGCTTGGTATATACATATTTACCAAAAATTAAAGACGTATGTTACATGGTCAGCCCAACTAATCAAAATGAATTGTAAAAAATTATTTTTCTAAAGTGCTTAAGGCAATTCCTTCATTTCTTTATCCAGTTTTCTAAAACTGGTTTGGGATTCAAATACTAACAGAGAAATACAATACTAAAAGCATGTTTTTATAAAACATAATTTTTTTAGAGCTGTGAAACCTTCATTACTGTCAACCTCTCATGCATTTCTTTTACAGAAAGCAATCATGTTTGACCTGTCAAAACAAAGAGTAAATAAACCAGTAAAGAATGTTTGAAAGGGTATACCAACTTAACACAATGTACTAAATTGAGCAAAAGAGCTCAATATTTTTAAATTTAAATGTCAATGACAATGTTATATATATGGTCAAGTTGAAACAGTTACATTAACTTGAGACTATTTAATTAGGCACTACAGCTGATTATTTTCTAGTTTGAAAATGAAGGTGGCAAACTTACTCCATTTTCACTCAACACTAAACTTAAAACAACTAAACTAAAACCCCACACATTTTGCTCTTTACTTTTAGAGACCTTTAAGAAGCACAGTAAGAGGTAACCTCAGATTCTTAATTTGGAATAATAATAGTATTACATCAAATAAATATTAGAAAGTTTTTATGAAGGAGTTCAAATGATAGCATCAGCACAGGAAAGAATCCTATGCACTCCACTAGCCCCTGATTAATCCTTCCTTCCCCATGCCCCTGCAATAGAAGGCCTTCACCAGTATAACATAATGGTCTCTGGCTTAAATATCAGTTGACAGTGCATGGGGTATGGGGCATGGAGTAAAAAAGAGCATCCTTAGAGGAAGAAGGCACTGAATTAAAGAGAAGACACAATTATATAAGACACAATAGTAAAAAATTTTATAGAATTTCTGGCTTTTTCTGTGTCATTTTTGCTAAAATACACATGTATAACAGTTCACATAAAGCAACTCCACCACTAAATTACTGCTTTAAGGTTTGACTCTATGGAAGAGAATTACAACTTCCTGTTTCCTTACATTCTGGATAACCCTGCTGTAGGGAAGAGAACATCCAAAAATTTCTATCGAAATCTCAAGGAGGAACTAAAACCAAAATTATATTTGTCTGGACAATCAAAAGAATATCTATTAATGTATTTCATTCTCTAAACTCCCTTATAGTCTTTATAATTACGAATATGTCATCAGACAATGGTGCAGATATAAATGTCCTCTGGAAAAATATTACCCAGTTCAAATAAAATTCCTCATTTAGATTTGTTTTAACATGAACAAAACATCCTATCAGTAAGCGTTGAACTTTAAGAAAGAATGAGCTATTCCTATTCCACAGGCCTTTCTGTAGATAGCAACTGTAATGTAAGCAGAATCAGTCACTTCTTGGAAGAAGGTTGTCATACTACCATATGCTTAAAAGAGAATGAGAGTTAAAATGAGAAAGTAAAAGTTTCAAAAATTAAGGAATATACAAATTCAGATCTCTAAAACACTCAATGAATTCTTAAACACTACTGCAATTACAACTTTCAGTTTGGCTCAAAGGACTTGTGTTAAAAAGTTTAATCAACTTTTAAAAAACAGGTATGTTCTCAATAGCCATGTATTTTACTAGTTGTTAACATATTTTCCCTAACTTTGGGGAAGATTATTCCATGATGATTTTTGGAAGAAAACACCTCCATAGGAAGCAAATGAATGTAACAAAAGGATTGAGAGAAAATAAGTAGTTATGACTGAAAAACTTACATGCCAAGTAAGTCAGAGATATGTAGGTTTTTTTCCCAAAACACTTGTTTAAACCATTCCATATCTTATCAAAAGCATATATAAATGACTTCAGTAAAGAATAGTTCCAGGCACCTCCCTTTATAGCTTATCTTCCTTAGGTAAAACTTGAGTAGTGTAGGTTTTTCCACCTTCTATAAAACTAATAATTCATTCCTACTAAATATGTTAATAATCAGTATAAGTATTATCAGTTATTACCAAATCCAAGTGGGAATTTTACCAAAGATAACTACTAAAGGTAGTGTTAAACTAGACAACAAAATCAGAAAAGATAAAGCTTTTAAAAATCTTACCCATCATCCAAAACAATGAAATGAAAAAAAATCTAATTAAACAAAGCAACGTATAAAGAATATCCCTTTGCCACTGTTAGTGCAGCAGATAAAAAACTGAAATTTGGGTGATTTTAAGCTATTATGTCTAGAAACTCTATCCACTCTTTATTTTGAGTTATAACCATAAGAAAAATACCATGACATTTAGAAAAGAGAAAATTATATATAATCTAGTCAATAAAACAAAAGAGGATAATTTAGCACAACTCAACTGACTTATAAAAGGGGAAAAACAAACCATTGTAAGAAAACCTGTCTAGAATCCCCAACCAAGTATTTCAATTTTTAGGAAACCTCAGAGGACTGTGAATTTTAAAAAGCTTCAGTGTAAGAACTAAATAATATGTAGTGATAAGAAAAAAAAAGAAAGTACAGATGAAAGAAGGCAAGATTTAAACACTTTTTCTTCAGGCCCTACTATGTAACTAAACATATTAGAAGAGCCAAAGTAATCCAAGAAACACAAAAATGAGTTTCTATGTAACTATTTAAACACTGCCCTTTTCCCCATTTGCTCTTCAAAATACCAGCTTCTTGCTCAGTCTCTGCTTTGCTTCTATGATACTGCACGGTAGGTTCCTGTGAATACTTGGTACTAGATGCTTAATGCTAACAGATTCCAGGCCTTAAAGCAGAACGTAGCAAACCTCATTTCCATCCTCATAAGTTTCTATGATTAGGCCACCCAATCAGAGGGAGGGGTTAAGCATATTCTGAGTAGGCATTACTGAGTAACAATATTTAGGCTGCTAGCTGAACCAGTCATTCCATTTTCACTTTTCTGAAGTGTTCTCACAGCACTTGGAACCTGCATCCCAGTACTCAAAGAAAGTCCACCACACCAAACCTAAGAAAAGACAAAAACAAAGCTTAGTCAGATTTCAAATCAAATTAGAATTTAGGTGAGCCTTAAATTTCCACTTGAAAGGTAAAATGCTACATATGTGAACATCAAATTCCAAACTGATAAACTTCATATTTGAACTGAGGGAAAGTGTTAAGGCTAACTTAAGAGTCCTTTAGAACCACAGAGGCCAGACAGAGTCTTTGTGGTAGCAGAACCCACTGGAGCTGCACACAAGACAGGGACCTAAAGGCTGCAGAAATTTAGAGGTTAAACTGGATTTAATCTAGGCAAAAGACACTGGCTATCATTACTGATGCTAACTTCCATAACCAAGAGAAGTGCACAAAGAACCAACTTCCCTATCCCAGTTATTGCTGTAGATTTTGATGAGCTGTGCCCTGAGACTATAGGAATCTAACACCCCTCTGTTAACAGAGTAAAACCCATTAGTTTCTTCCCTAACATAACAGTAAGAACCCTTTTATAATTCTGTAAAAAAGATTTCTAAGAAAAATGCAAACTGCAAAATCCAGATACACTTGCCATATTCTATTAATTACCAGAAATGTGAATGAGTTTAAGAAAGATAAACTGCTTTGCTTGTGAACAGACAGCAGCGAATGTTTATAGCACCTTTATTCAGAATTGCCCAAAACTGGAAAGAACCCAAATGTCCTTTAACTGGTGAGTGGATGAAAAACCTGTGGTACATACATATATGGAACACTACTCAGCAATAAAAAAGATGGGGGCTACTGACCAACACAACAACATGGATGAATTTCAAATGTACATGGATGGACCTGGAGATTATTATGCTAAGCGAAAAAAGCCAGTGAGTTCTAGAAAGACAAATACCATATGATCTCACTTATATGTGAAATCTAATGAATAAAATAAAAGTGATGAACAAAACAGAACCGGAGGCATGGATACATGGAACAGACTGACAGATCTCAGATGGGAGAGGGGTAGGAGGGACTGGATAAAAGAGGGTGAAGAAATTAGCTAAAGAACATATATGCACAGCCCAGGAACAAAGACAATAGTGTAGTAAAGGCCAGGATTGGGGGAGCGTTGACTAAGTGGGGGTGGGCAAAAGGGGGAGTAAGTGAGGGACATCTGTAATAGTGTCATCAATAAAATAAAGTCTACACACCATACAATTCCTTTTCTATGATATTTTGGAAAAAGCAAAATTATAGGGACTAAAAACTGGTTAGTGATTGTCAGGGCTGGGTGTGATAGAAGATGTCTACTACAAAGGAACATGAAGGGATTTTCTAGGGTGATGGAAAAGTTCTATGTCTTGATTATGATGGTGGTTATACAACTGTATGTATTTGTCAAATCCTATAGAGCTGTACACAACTGTAAATTGTACCTCAATAAGCCTGGCTTTAAAAAAGAAAATCTTGTACACAAAAAATTTAATAATCATTTTACTTAGTTAATAAAAAGCAAGCCTTCAATAAAGAAAAAAACAAAAACGGTTTGAAAATACATTTCCTAAAGTATCTTATGACATTTACTAATGTAATTATAGTTTTATTATTTAGAATGAAAAAGCAATGAATAAACTAACTACATATCTACCTGACATAAACTCAAATTAAATATGAAATCTACCCTTTTGTAAAAGTATTTGTAAGACTCAGGGGGAAAAAATAACTTTGAATTCCATATGGTAAAATAAAAAAAAAAAAGAGTTCCATATAGGCCAATTTGGAAAAACAGCCAAAAATACATAATACATCAGAGGTTTGTGGCAAAGTAAAGTAATAATAATAATAACCCTTCCCTATCCCTAAGAATTTTTCTATGAATAATAACTTTATTCATTAATCACTTTTGCTTTTTAAATTGAATTTATTGGGGTGACATTGGTTAATGAAACCATACAGGTATCAAGTGTACAATTCAATAAAACATCATCTGCATACTGCATGACGCACTCACTACGCAAAGTCAAGTCTCCTTCTGTCACCATTTATTGGCCCTTTGCCCTCCCCCCCATTCCCCTTTCCCTCTGGCAATTATCGTGCTGTTGTCTGCAATCACTTTTACTTTTTTAATTAAAAAAACTAGTAGTCTTGGTTATTAACATCATTTTAAACTTATTTTAAGATTTTAGGGTATCTAGAATAAATAATAATCAATTTTGAGATTTAAAAGTGCTGTATTTTAAACCCACATATACTCTGAATACTTTCTCCTCATAGGTGAGTAAAAGTTGGAGAGATGATGGAAGAAGCATATAAACCATTCAAAGTCTGCAATGAATATATACCATCCTGATTTGTATAAGTAGCCCCCAAATTAAAGAATGGACTAGCCAGAATAATGATCTTAACTGTATTTCAGAACTCCTCACTGTAGCCTAACCTTATAGAGAAATGCAAAAGATAAAGTAGTTGGGAGAAGCAGTAACATTTGCTTAATTAAACAAAAATAAATTAAAAATCAAGTTTCATTTTGTATGGAGAATCATGACTTTGTCTTCTATAAATCAACCTGAAATTGAGTAGTCCTGAAATGATACCTGTGTGTACAAACACATATATATTTAGCCTAACACAGACGACAACACTGCACTTCAATGGAAAAAGGATGATCTTATCAATAAATGGTCCTGCAATAAGTGATTATCCATATGGAATTAAAGATTGTATCCTGACCCCCAAACATATCCTGATCATACCAAACATATCAATTCTACATTGTACTTGCATTGTAAATGCAGTCTATATCTAAAATGTACAAGGAAAAACTTTTGGAAGAGTGTTTTCATAATCTTGGGGTGAATAAAGATTTCTTCAACAGAACAGAAAAAGTGCTAACTACAAATGAATAAACTGGTAAATTGAGCAATACTAAAATTAACAACTTTTGTTCATCAAAAGACACCAAAGAGGGAAAAGGAAAGCCAGAGTGAAGAAGATATTTGCAATACATGTATCTGGCAAAGGGCTCAGACTACATAAAGAATTCCAATAAAAAAATAGGAAGATAAACCCAATGAAAATACAAACAAAAGACTTGAACAACCATTTCACAAATGAGAATACTCAGTCAATAAACATATAAAAAGGTGTTTAACAGCTCTAGTCACCAAGGAAGTGCAAATGAAAACCACAATGTAATATATCTAAGAACTAGAAAGACTAAAATAAAAAAGGACTGTAAGACCATTAGGACTAAAATAAAAAAGGACAATACCAAGTGTTATTAAAGACATGGAGGAATTCAAATTCTCAAACACTGCTGGTGGTAAATTAGTATAACCAATGACTCTGGAAAACTCTACTATAATTGATCACATACCATATGATCTAACAACCTCAATCTAGTTATACCCAATTAAAAATATATGCATTACCAGAAGACAAACTAGAATATTCATAACAGTTCTATTTATAAATGTCCCCAAAGGGGAACTACCCAAATATCCAACTAAATTAGAATGGATAAATTATGACATAGTCATATAATGGAAAACTATATGGGAATGAGTGAACTACCACCACATAGAATAACATGGATAAACCTCACAAACATAAAGCTGAGCCAAAAGATATTATATGATTCCATTTGCACAAAATTGAAAAGGAGACAAAATGAGTTCATGGTATTAAAATTCAAGATAGTAATGTCTGTGGAGGAGGACCAGTAGGGACTGGAAATGAGCAAAAGGGGCTTGTGAGATTCTGGTAATGTTCCATTTCTTGATCTAGATGCTGGTTACAAAAATGAGTGCAATCTTATGAAGATTCATCAAACTGCATGCTTATGATTTGTGTACTTTCATGTATAATCATTTACTTCAACAAAATATACCAAAAATATACAGACAACCACAATCACAGATTTAAGAGAGGTGGACTGGTGAAAAAGAGGGGGAATATGAATAATAAATAAGATATTCTGTTTTCCCAATATACAGCATAGGTTGTTCTCTTAAAGTTGCCAAAACCATATACAATATAAATTAATACTAACCATGAAACCAGGTAGTAATGGCTGAGTAAATTTTGTCTTAAAGGAATATAATAACTGTTTTGAATTTGCATCATAGAAAGAAAGTTGACCTAAAAGGAAGGGGAAAAAAAGCCTCATTTATTATACAAAATATTACAACCTCTAATTAAGGCTAACATAAACCATGCATAAAAGTAGTAACTAAATGCATATTTTGACATTGACTATAATGTTACAAACTATAATGACTGGACTTAACAATTTTTTACTTGAAAATCAGTAGAAAACATGCTTAAGAAAAAGCCCAAATCCAGTTTTTGTTCCCTGGTTTTCAAGATCTCCAGAGTGCTTCCTTAATCTGGCAGTATTCTACTTATTCAACTGTAAGCTATTTCTTTATTTTGTCATTATTTAACAAATGGCTCCTCAATAAAAACCAAGATGACTTTTCCTCATTTTTACCATAACCAGTCTCTACCCAAATCCTATCACCATTTAGTTTACTCTATTAAACTTTGTCTTCTAACCACTTGAAGCCATATTCGTACTTCAATCTCTAAAGTCACAGTATAGTTATTGTGGCTTCAGCTTTGTTAATTTTTAAAATCTCACAGTCTTTCAATATGATCATGCTGTCCAACCTGATGGCTTCTTAACAACTGTTATCACTTCTTCAAATTCTTCTCTCACTATTCTCTTGGTTTGTATCCTAACTCTAAGAATATCTTATTTTTCTCCTCATTCTAAATATAGATGCTTGTCCAGGCTCTCCTTCCTCTCTGCAATGCTCCCTTAATAAATCTGCTGCCACCAGAGAAGAAATGAAACTAACATTTATCCTGCTGTTAAAACCTAACATGGTCACGAAGTCAGCAAACAGCAGAGCAGTCGTGTTTAGTTGTTTTATGCAATCTTCAGCAGCCACTCTGTGATGCTGTCTCTAACAACTAGCATCAACTCTACTTCTCCTCTGAGTTCTAGCACTGACTTTCTAAACATTCGCCAGATATGCCATGTGGTTGTCTTGCTGGGATCTCATCTTTCCCCAGGACTCTGTTTTCTAGTCTGTTGAGGATACTATCATCCTCTTGATCACACTGGCTGGAACCTCAGAGTCATCTTCAATTTTTCTTTGTCTCTCCCTCCAATCCATATTTAGTTATCAAGTCCTATGAATTCTACTTTCACACCATCAAATCCACTCTTTTATTATTATTATTTTTAATTCTCACCCGCGGATATGTTTTGGTTTTTGTTTTTAGAAAGAAGAAGGGTGAGAGAGAGAAAACATCAACAGGTTGCCTCCCCTAAGTGCCACCCCTGACCAGGGATTGAACCACAACTTAAGTATGTGCCCTGACTGGGAGTCAAACCCAAAACCTTTTTTGGTGTATGGGACGATGCTCTAATGAACTGAGCCACCCGGTCAGGGTGGCAATCCCATTCTTCTTGATTCTCTACTGCTCAGGCCCTTGTTCCTACTAATCACTTAGCAAACACTTATTAAGGGCTTACTATGTACACAAAGCACTTTCCAGGCAATAAGGATATAATACTTAACAAAATAGACATGGTCTTGCCTCCATTGATTCAAGATGGCCTCCTGAAAAGTTTTACCCCGTCTGTTTGCAATCTCTTCCACATTTAACCATATACTCTCTAGTATTTCCAAAGCTAAATTATCATCATATGACTATAGTTTTCTAAAATGTGCAGAAGCCCCCCTCCCTCAACTACTAAAAAAAGACTACCCTACTTTATTTTTCAAAGCCCTCAAAATCTGATCCCATCCTACAACTCCCTCCTGCACCTTGTGCTCTAAGCGAAAAATTACACTTCCCACCACTATCTTTGAGAAACCATAAAGTATGGGAAAGGAAACAAAAGATGATAAGCAAATGCTTACTGGTAGCTGAAAAAGGGGGAAAAAAATGTGTGCCAATAGTTATACTATTTATCCTGGAGAAATTATTTATCTGATTCTAAGTCAATAAGACAATGCAGCAAAATTGACATCATCACTAAAAATGATCAAGCCAATATGAACTTGCTCCCTTTTTTGTTTAAGTAACTAGAATGACAATTTATGAATTATTTACACAGTGTGCTTAAAATGGTAAAATGAGGTGTTAATAGCTTAAGGTGTCAACTTGGAGAGAAGTATCTAGGGAATTACTTTCACTCCTTAGTTCAATAGTATGTCATCTTCAAAATCTTTCTAAATACTTAATGACAGTAGAGAAGATACTTACCAAATACCTAATTAGAAAAGCTTCAAGAAATTTTGCAAAAGATAAATATCAAATTAACTTTAGTTTATTTTAACAAGAAGGAAAGCTTGGCCAAATCTATTAAGATTGAACTTAAGGATAAATACAATATTCTCCATGTGAACAACAGCAATAAAAAACCCAAATTGCCTAATATAAGAGGAAAAAGACAATTTGACAGAACTCAGATTGGTGATTACAAAATATTCATGGGGGATATAAAGTACAGCATAGGGCCCTGGCCAGTGTGGCTTAGTTGGTTGAGCATCGTCCCATGCACCGACAGGCCACTGGTTCAATCTTGGTCAGGGCATACGCCCTGATTGCAGGCTTAATCCCCAGTAGGGTGCATGCAGGAGGCAGCCGATCAATGTTTCTCTCTCTCCCTCTCCCTTTCCTTTCAACATATTTTTTTTAAAAAGTGTAGTATAGGAAATATAGTCAATAATATTATAATAACTGTGCACGGTGCCAGCTGGGTAATGGAAATATGGGGGGGGGGGACACTTTGTAGGGTATGGGATTGTCTGGCCACTATGCTGTATACCTGAAACTTATATAAAATAACATTCAATGTAAACTGTAATTGGAAAAATTTTTTGTATTTAAAGAAAAAGTGATAGTGCTAGAAACTATGCTGCCAAATCACTGCCCTGTGGTGTCCTACTTTGAGAGTCATCTTTAAGAAATATATTGACATAATATACAACCATAGGCAATTAGGGTTTGAAAAAATTAAATAAAAATAGCTAATGGTACAGAGATTGTACAGTATGGGAAAAAGAGGGGAAAGAAGCAGTGTTAATAGTTTTTAAACAAAGAAGAAATATCTTGTATATGTGAATTTAGGAGCATAATTCTGTATTTCTTAAGATGACAAAATTTAAGAGCAACAGTCTTAAAAGTTATTTGGAGACAAAGTGAGTCAATTTAAATAAAACCTAACCAAGTGCTATCCAACAATGAAAGAGGCTGCCTTCTAAAACAATAAACTTCACATAAGAAAGTTCATCAAGCAGAGGAGTGACAAGCACCTGCAGAGACAATGTAAAAAGGACTTTATACTGTGTGGTAGATGGACTGGGTAATTTCTAAGGTCTACTCCAACTAGAAAAATCGGACTCCACCATTCTTCACAGGTAATAAAACAAGGTAAGAAGGAATTAAAATGGACAAAGAAATTTTAGCTTTAAGACTAAAATTAGCAAAATCTTTCTTTCAGACTCATTTAGTATATTGCAGACGAGTGCTTTCGTAGGGTTGCAGGCAGACATCACATACCTTTCCAGTCAATTCCAGACCTGGAATTCTGCTTGTGATCAAATCCTAGTAGGTCAAAAACACCCTTACCACAATATTAATGGATGATTACTAGTGAAAAGTACTGAAATACAAGCAACTATGACAAAATGAATTATAAGAAAATTAGTAAACTTACCCCCATCAAAATCACAGAATACACCTATCCTCTCAGGAACAGTAACATCCAAGGCTTTGACTTTATTGTTATGCTTTGCTGCAAATGTGTTTTGTAGCCAATTGTTGACATGGATACACCAACTAGTGTTTGTCTTTCCTAACTGGTCAAATTTCCCCAAAGTCTTGTATGCTACTCCCACACTATAGGATTTACAATCCTTCTGGGCCTTGACCTCCCAATAATGTTGTCCGCTTTCAATAACAGTGTCTCCTGCAAAAGACCAGAAAGGTAAATTTGACTCTTACCTCTTCCTTAAGAGTCATACAGATTTGTACCTATCCCTTGTCCCATATAGTGGCACAAAAATTCTGATTCAGGATGTTAATACATAGACACTAATTGTAGAGTATCTGCTATAACTTTACTTATATACTTATTACTAATTTTTCTGAATATAAAAAGCTTCAGAACTTCTCCTCCTTACTATACCCTCAAGAGTTATACTTATATGTGGAACACTATGTAAAATGGAGTAAGTTTTAAACATATCTATAATAAGACAATTTGAAAACCTGCCAAAGTAATTAGGCTTTCAGGGGGAGAAACTACGGCAAATATTCCTTCAATACAGAGGCAGTCACTCCAGCTCTAAGTGAATAGAAAACCCATCAGTATGACTGTGATGCCTTTAATCTGAGATAATAAAGAATTCTTATTTTTATCCTACCCAGCACTGTGTATGATTCCCCAGTAAAACGATCTCTGCTGCCTCTTACGGCTGGTGGCCTGGAGCCTACAGATGTCCGTTTTGGGGATGGTGTACCACTTCTATATAAACAGGAACAAAAAGAAAAACAAATATTTTATGTTGTAAATGTTTCATAAACTAAAATTATAAATCACAAAAGGAAACTTTGAAAAGATTTTTTAATTATGTTGCACAAACAGCACCATTTAATTTTATCTGAATTATTATACAGAGTTGTCAATGATAAACACATGTAAGAAGTCATCAACACAAAGCAGGCTGAAAACACTAATATCATGCAGACTGAGCAAGTCTTACAGAAAGAACACACAGTTGAGATAAGAAACAATGCCAAAATGAGATAAGCTACAAAGGGGAAAAAAAGAACTCGAGAAAGATAATGTATTATAGCTTACATTTCTTGCAGTTAAATTTAAATAAGCTTATTACAATGAAAACTAAGTGACCTTTTTTGTAAGTAGTATGTATTCTTGTTCTGGATCTTTTCTTCTTAAAAAGTAAAATAGCAATTGCCCAAATCCATGCATAAGATAATGTCAAGTATTAAAAAGCATTTCTCCTACTATAATGGACAAGATCCAACCTGACCTTCCCTCATATCAAATTACATGATATGGTAAACTGGACAGTATAGACCTTTCACTAACTCTCAACAACTCAAAATAAATCAAATCCCAAAGATGTTTAAAATTTAATAATTCAATAATAATGAATAACTGCATTAAAAAAAATTTTTATAACTTACCAGTAGTAAAGAAATAAAGGGAAGGCATGGAGAAAAGAAAAACAGACATAACTACTGAGAATGGCAGTTTAAATTTCAGAGAAAAATTAAATAACTCTACCACCGTAGCATTCCAGACTTCTGACCTGAGTACATTTTTGCAAGAAGTACAACAGCTATTACTGTCCTATGTCAAACATGCCCCATCCCCAATCTTTTTAAAGACACCCTGGCCGCTTAACTATCTGAATTAAGGCTCTTTGTTACCTCTACTCTGGACTATTTTACCAGCTTCCTAATGATCTCTTTGCTACCCAATTCATTTCATTTACTGTTACCAGATAAACTTAACTCTGATTCTCCTACTTTAAAATCTTCCAGTACTTCTTTACTGCCTATAAACAACTCAGCTTGGCATTTCAGTTTTTCTTGACTTGGTCCCAATCTGCTTTTCTAGTCTTTCACCCCTAGAGAGCACTATCCAGTTAAATGTAGCAGCTGAAGTGTTCCTTAAACTCAGGCAACCTACTTCCATGCCTTTCCTCTTACTCCCTCTCTAACTGCAAGTCCAATGCCACACATTCTTCTATTTCCTTGAGAACTAGCCTAAATACCATCACATTCATGAAGGTCTCCCAGATCCTACAAAGCTAAATAAATAACTCTTTGAGGAGTACAGCTCCAGGCCAAAATCCTATGTGTGCTCTTTCAGGCCCAACCATAGGCAATTATAAAGGTTTTTTACTGGCAGGCCTGGGGGGAGGGCTGCCTTTCCCACACCAGACTTGGTGCACAGCCAGTTCACTGCAGTTTCTGGAGGGAGTTGCAATCCCCTGCCCCTACCCCATGCTCATATGCATATCTGCATTCCTAACTTAGGCACCTCCATTCAGAGATCCCCTTATAGGTAAGGGGCCCTCAGCTGAGACCCTTTCCACTGCCTCTGGAGGGATCTCCAAGAAGGGGGCAGGGGTGGGGTGGGTGTAATATGAAGTCACTTTTCTCCCCTCTGTCTCAATACTTTTCTATTTCTAACGTTTCCTGTTCTTCCATCTTCTTGGCCTCAGGTCTATAAACAACAGGATGAGCCCTTTGTTTGGGGCTTTCTCAGTGGTGAGATGATATCCACCATCTGTGATCTGCTCTGATTTATCTGACCTTCACCTCATTCTGCTGGGAAAAATGGAACACTGAGAGAGCTAGCACCCTTTTCTTTGTGGCCTCTTGCTTATACTATTATAGTCAGTGAATAAAGGCTTGATTGTTACTTTCAGTTTGGCTCAGTGTCCTAATTGACCACTTCAACACTTGGCAGCTCAGGACATCTTTCTTCCTCTAAATTCCTTTATTCCCACTTAACCATTACACATACCCTCTACCTGTATTATTGTTATTTGTATATAGACATATCTCTCATCTACCTAAGTCAGGGAAATTTTCTTGAAGGCAGGGACGGTGTTTATCTCCATAAACCCCACAATATCCAGCTGACATCCTATAGTGAACAAATATTTATGGAAAAAATAAATATGTTATGCCCTGGGACGATTAACTACTTCTGTTGATTAACAACTCTGTTATGTTATGTCCTATGCCCCAGAATGTTTATTACCCCGCTGCTCTGTTGACCTTTAAGTCTTCCATTGTTTTAACTTAAAGATTGCCATGCCCCTGAATTGCAGCTATCAGCCCCAGAGGCCTATTCTGTTTGCTAGTTAGAGACCCTGAGAAATGTTAAGCAAACAACTGCTAACCGCTGATATCTGCTTCTGTGAATGCTGCTTGCTTGCTCTTCCCACGAAAACAGACTATAAGAGGCAACCATTTTAGAGGCTCGGGGCTGCAGTTCTCCTCTGAGTAGGTTGGCTGCAGTCCCTGCGCAGGTTAATAAAGCTCCTAAAACTTATAATTTTGGTGTCCGAGTGAGGTTGATCTACTGGGTTACAACATTTGGAGGCCCCAGCGAGATCAACCGTGAGGTCCCCTCTTTTGGGGTCGACCTCCTCGGACTAGGTGGGAGCCTTCCCTCGCCTCAAATTTGTTCTGCATTCGACCCTGAGCCACTTCTGACTCGTCCGGACTCTTTAGGTAAGGAGAGCTCTCTTGGTTTCTGTTTTCTGTTTGGGATCTCGAGATCGTCCGGGACAGAGCAGGCGGGACGCCGCTCAACTGCTCATCCCCAATTGGGACGGGACGCCGTCTCCAATTTTGGGAGGTGCCGCTTTTGCGTCTCCTCATTTGGTTTGGGTGAATGAGAGTGGCCACGAGTTGTTTGTCTTTGTGTGTCTTTTGCTTTGCGCCAGCGTTTCATTCTCTTTCAGCATGGGACAAGGCGGATCGACTTCATCCACCCCGCTCCAATGTCTCCTCTCTAACTTTTCTGATTTCTTTCAGCGTTCTTGTGATTATGGGTCGCCAGCTCACCCTGGTTTTCTAAGGACCCTTTGTGAATTGGAATGGCCTACTTTTAAAGTAGACTGGCCTTCTGAGGGATCATTTGACCTTTCCCTCCTCTTTGCAGTTCGATCAGTGGTTTATAATGTCCCTCACCCTGATCAACAGGTCTATATTAATGTCTGGATAGATATTGTTACCGACAAGGCTAGTTATATCAAGAAATTTCCTAAGCCTAAGGGACAGAAATCTATGAAGGCTGTTATAGACGGGAAGACAATAATGGTGGCAGCCCCGAAATCACCTCAGGGAGAGCCCCAAGACTGGCCCAGGCGCCTACCGCCCGAACCCCAGGGCAAGCCTGCGCCGCCAGCACAGGCGCCCAAGAATCGTTTATACCCCGTCTTGCCTGGGGACCCGGAGGATCCCCTTGAGAGCCTGACTTTTGCACCTTCGTATGCTCAGGTTCCTCCTGATTCCACTCGCCACCAGCCTCCCACACCTGGCCAATCTGGCCCGGAACCTGACCCTAATTGGGCAAGCCCACCCCACACCCGGGGGGGGACGCCCTACGGGGCTGGACAGGGGACCCCAGACTCCTCGGTCCCCCTCCTGCCCCTTAGGGAGGTTCCCCCACACCCAGGAGCCCCACATGCCCCCCCCCGGCTGGTCTATGTCCCGTTTTCGACCAGTGACTTGTACAATTGGAAACATCAAAATCCTGTCTTTTCAGACAAGCCACAGGGGCTGATCTCATTATTAGAAACCATTTTTCGCACCCATCAGCCCACATGGGATGATTGCCAGCAGATTTTGCAGACTTTGTTCACCTCTGAGGAGAGAGAGAGAATATACCGAGAGGCAGCAAAGGCTGTCTTAGGGGATGGGGATGGGGATACTCAGGCCCGCCGCCAAGAATTAGAAGGACAACTACCCACTGCCCCACCCAATTGGGACCCAAATAGCTCACATGGGCAGGAGGCTTTGCGCCAATATCGCCGGGCTCTACTGAGGGGCTTACGGGCGGCGGCTAGAAAACCCACCAATTTCAGTAAGGTTAGTGAGATTTTGCAGAGTAGGGAAGAATCCCCGGCCGCCTTTTTAGAACGTCTGATGGAGGCTTATCGAACCTACACGCCTCTAGACCCCGAAGCCCCAGAAAATCAGAGAATTATTAATATTGCCTTTGTGACTCAGTCGGCCCCAGATATTAAAAAGAAATTACAGAAAATTGAAGGATTTGAAGGTGAGAATAGAAGTAAGCTCCTAGAAATAGCACAGAAAGTTTTCCATAATAGGGATGATCCTGAAGTGGGTCGGGCCAGACAGGTCGCGAGGATTCTCCTTGTGGCCCAAGGAGGAAACAATAGGGGGCAAAATCAGAAAAAGGAGAATGGCCCCAGAAAACAAAGAAACGGACCCTTCCTAGAGAAGGACCAATGTGCCTACTGCAAAGGGAAAGGACATTGGAAAAAGGAATGTCCCAAACTTATGAGTCAGCATCAGAAGGGGTCCTCTGCCATCTTATTCGAGGACAAGGATTGACGAGGCCGGGGCTCCTATAAACTTGGCCCCCGGGAGCCCACGGTAACCCTAACTGTTGAAGGACAGCCAGTCGATTTCTTAGTCGACACGGGGGCCACCTTTTCAGTTCTCAAGGAACCTCGCGGACCCCTCTCCTCAGAACAAACATCGATCATAGGGGCGATCGGTAAGCCAAAATCCTACCCCTGGACCCAAGCACGAATAACTGATTTAGGTAAGGGAACTATAACCCACTCATTTCTGGTGATGCCTGAATGCCCCTACCCCCTCTTGGGGCGCGACTTGCTCCAGAAATTGCAGGCCACCATCTCCTTTGCGGGTAAAGAGCCCACCCTAAAATTAGGAGAGGCCCCTGCCTCCATATTGCTGACGGTCCCCCTCTCAGAGGAGTACATTTTGTACGAAGGGGAACCAGAGGGGCCCATAGAAAATAGTATACTCCAGAGACTTTTGAAGGACATACCTGGTGTATGGGCTGAAACCGGCGAGCCAGGTTTGGCGACTCACCAACCCCCTATTGTTGTGCAGCTCCTTAGCACGGCCTCTCCAATCCGGGTACGGCAATACCCAATTGCACAGAAGGCCAAGGTGGGGATTGCCAAACATATCAAGAGACTTATGCAAGCAGGCATTCTGCGCCCATGTCAGTCTGCCTGGAATACCCCTTTGTTGCCTATTAAGAAACCGGGCACCGAGGATTATCGGCCGGTTCAGGATCTCCGGGAGGTGAACGCCAGAATTGAGACCATACACCCAACCGTGCCCAACCCATACACCCTTTTGAGTCTCATGCCGCCTGATAGGACCCACTACACTGTCCTGGACTTGAAAGATGCTTTCTTCTCCTTGCCTCTCTCTCCGCTGAGCCAACCCATCTTTGCCTTTGAATGGACGGACCCAGAAGGGGGATTCTCCGGACAACTGACCTGGACCAGACTGCCACAAGGATTCAAGAACTCCCCCACGATCTTCAATGAGGCACTCAGCAGAGACCTCCTCACCTTCCGAGACGCTCATCCTCAGGTAACCCTTTTGCAATATGTAGATGATTTGCTCCTGGCTGCTGCCAACCCAGATGACTGTATCCAGGCCACTGAGGCACTCCTTCTGGAGCTGCAACAGATGGGTTACCGAGTGTCTGCCAAGAAGGCCCAGCTCTGCGTGCAAACTGCCACCTATTTGGGCTACGAGCTCCAAGAAGGTAAGAGATCTCTATCAGCCAGCCGGATCGAAGCCATACTGCGGATCCCCACGCCAACTACCAAAAGGCAAGTAAGAGAATTTCTGGGAGCTGTTGGCTACTGCCGGCTATGGATTTTGGGATTTGCTGAGATCGCAAAACCCTTATATGCCAGCACAGGGGGGAAAGAATCTACTCTAATTTGGACTGAAACCGAGGCAAAGGCCTTTGAGGAATTGAAAAGGGCATTAATTTCGGCACCTGCCCTGGCCCTGCCGGACATCTCAAAACCCTTCCAGCTATTCGTAGCAGAAACCAAGGGACTTGCGAAGGGGGTATTGACCCAAACTCTTGGCCCTTGGAAGAGACCGGTCGCCTACCTCTCTAAGAGGCTAGACCCGGTAGCATCGGGATGGCCCTCTTGCATGCGGGCCATTGCCGCCACGGCGCTCCTAGTCAAGGAGGCCCAGAAACTAACTTTGGGCCAGGACTTGTCTATTTTCGGCGGGCATACCACAGAAGCCCTTCTTAGGAGCCCCCCAGACAGATGGATCTCCAATGCGCGCCTAACACAATACCAGGTCTTACTTCTAAATCCCCCACACATCACCTTCTCTAAGTCAACTGTCCTGAATCCGGCTACGCTCTTGCCAGACGATGACCTAGAGGAACCCCTACATAACTGTACTGAGGTCTTAGAGGCTATCACGGGATCACGCCCTGACTTGCATGGCACCCCTATCCAACCAGTAGACTTTGAGCTTTTCACAGACGGCAGCAGCTACCTTAGGGAAGGGGTCCGCCTAGCCGGGGCAGCGGTAACCACTGGAGAAGAAGTCATTTGGGCACAGGCGCTGCCTCAAGGAACCTCAGCCCAAAAGGCTGAGCTGATAGCCCTGACCCAGGCCCTGAGATGGGCTAAAGACAAGTCAGTTAACATTTACACTGACAGTCGCTATGCCTTCGCTACGGCCCATGTGCATGGGTCACTTTATCAAGAGCGAGGCCTCTTAACCTCAGGAGGAAAGGACATAAAGAATAAGGAAGAAATCTTGGCCTTACTCGAGGCAATTTGGCTCCCCAAAAAGGTTGCCATAATGCATTGTAAAGGGCACCAAAAGAGAACTGACCCTATCAGCATGGGGAACTCACTGGCCGACCAAATGGCAAAAGAAATAGCCGCTCAGACAGTAAGTCACCTTGAAGTCCTGCCACTGCTGCCCCAGAGGGAACTACCTCCCTCCCCTCAGTATACGCCTGAAGAATTACGCCTAGGCAGGAAATTGAACTGCACTCAAGAAGAAGGGGACTGGCAGAAGCTGCCTGACAGCAGATTGCTATTACCAAAAGCTTTAGGACTGGAACTCATTAAGGCCCTGCACCAAGGCACGCACCTGGGAACATCCAAATTAATCTCCCTACTAAGCAAGCATTTCTACATACCAGACTTGAAATTGATGGCACATTCGGAAGTTACTAGGTGTATTGCTTGTGCCCAGGTCAACCCAGGGCCCCCAACCCCGCGAACTCCCGGGGAGAGGGAACACGGAAAAGAACCAGGTGAACATTGGGAACTTGATTTAACTGAGATGGGGCCCGGAAGATTCGGCTACAAGTACCTGCTTGTCTTCATTGATACGTATTCAGGTTGGGTGGAAGCCTTTCCCACCAGAGGGGAAACAGCCCACATTGTCACCCAGCACCTGCTGACCGGGATCATCCCCCGATTTGGCCTTCCCTTAGCATTGGGGTCCGACAATGGCCCGGCATTCATTGCCAAGATCTCCCAATTAATAGCAAAAGCTCTAGGGATCACTTGGAAATTGCATTGCATATATAGGCCTCAGAGTTCAGGTCAGGTAGAGAGGATGAATAGAACTATTAAGGAAACTATTACCAAACTCCATCTGGAGACTGGCGAAAATTGGGTAAGTCTCCTGCCATTTGCCCTCCTACGTACCAGATGTTCCCCTTACCTTCATGGCCTCACCCCCTTTGAAATCATGTTTGGGAGGCCACCCCCTCTGATCCCCAAGCTCAACTTGGAACAGTTGGCTGAGGTCCATAACAGGGATCTTTTGAAGTCTTTACAGGCCATTCAGCAGATCCGGGACGAGACCCGAAGACTGCTGACCCGTGGGGACCCTAGCCCTTCACCTTCTCCAGTTCAACAGTACCAGCCCGGAGACTGGGTTTGGATCAAACGACCCATTCCAGAGACGCTAGAACCCAGGTGGGAAGGCCCACACCTTGTCGTCCTCTCCACTCCCACTGCAGTGAAGGTAACAGGTCGACGATATTGGATCCACCACACTCAGGTAAAGAAAGCCAAACCTGAGCAGGTTCCGTCGGGATGGAAAATACAACACCACCCCGACGACCCCTTGAAACTCAAGCTTATCAAGTACTCACCCTAACCCTCATACTTAGCTTAGGGGCAAATAGTGCCTTTGTCCAACTTACCCAGCCTCGCTGGGTCCTATTGAGAACTGTGGATGGGACTCAGTTAGCAGAGAACAGGACTTTCACCCATCACCCCACTCTGACTTTTGACCTGTCTCAGTTATGGTCAGACATTTGTACTGATATAGGTATAGCAAACCGAGGAGGAGCCTACCTATCTGGACTTGGTGTACCAGGCGCTGAATGTAATGAACTGACCATTGAACATCTTCTTTGGAAGACAGCTCATTACGCCTGTCCGGAACCCCCTAAGAAAAGAAGATCCTGTGGAAATATTGGAGATTACTATTGCAGACACTGGGGATGTGAAACCTTAGCCTTAGGATGGTGGCCTGGAGGCGGGGAAGACCCCTATATTAGGTTCCACAGGCATACCACCCCAAGGCCTGAAGCCTGCTCAAAGGCTGGGACTTGCAACCCAGTGACCATCACCATAATATCTAGATTTGCCTCAGGCTGGTCCACAGGAAGGACTTGGGGATTAAGATTGTACTTATCTGGAGAAGATTTAGGTAGCCTCTTTACTATTCAGAAGTTGTCAGCATCCTATGGGCCTAACCCTGTTGGGCCAAACCAGGTCCTCAACCCCAGGCCTCCCCCGCCTCAAACTACCAAACCTCCTGTGTCACCCACTGGGACTCCTATTACGGAAACTGAGTCCCACTCCAAACCCCTCTTAGCTGCTCCAGCAGTCCCCTGGAACCTCACAGGGGCCCGACTAGACACCCGACATCAGCATTCCCTCCTTAGAACCCTAGACACGGTATATCACCTCCTGAATGAGTCCAACCCTGAGACTACTAGAGAATGTTGGTTATGTCTAGACCCCACTCCGCCCTACTATATAGGTGTTGCCGCTAACCATTCTTTGGGGAGTTCTTCCTCCCACATTAGGAACATATCCTTGGCTAGAGAAAACCAGCAACTTGACATCCGGAATTGCACCCAGAAGCCACGCATCACTCTGGAGGACATCCAAGGACGAGGGATCTGCTTGCGGATCGCAGGATACCCACTCGCATCTTCCCCTTATCATCCTGTCTGTGAGACTCAACTCTCTCTGGAACCCCAGGAGGACACCGCTTGGGTCCTCCTGGCCCCAGAAGGGACTTGGTTTGCATGTACCACGGGGGTCACTCGATGTTTGGCTCTTCTCCCCAATACGGGCCCTGAACTCTGTATCCTGACTTACATCATACCGCAGGTATACTTATATGCAGGACCCTCGGGGATGGAACACTTTCTGGCTCCTGAGTTATCCCTCAGGAGATACAGGAGGGCCACCCCTATGCTCATACCTGTACTAGCAACCATTGGTATAGCCGGGTCTGCTGCAGTAAGCGCAGCGGCTCTTATCACCAGCCAAAGCAACATGCAGAAGCTCTCTCTCCAGTTTTCTGAAGACATTCGAATGGTACAGGACCAAATAAGTCACTTAGAAAAGGCCCTAGATTCCCTCGCTGAGGTGGTACTCCAAAACAGAAGGGGCCTCGACCTCTTGTTCCTCCAGCAAGGGGGCCTATGTGCTGCTCTAGGCGAAGCTTGTTGCTTCTATGCTAATCATTCGGGGTTGATCAGAGAAAGCATCCAGGTATTGAGAAAAAGGCTAAATGAGAGGGAAGAAAACAGGGAAGCTTCCAAGAATTGGTTTGAAGGATTATATAGCTGGTCCCCTTGGTTGACCACCCTCATCTCAGCCTTAGCAGGGCCCCTTCTATTACTCCTCCTTGGACTCACTTGTGGACCCATTATTATTAATCGCCTTCTGACCTTCATCAAGGAGAGGGTCCAATCAGTCAAACTCATGGTCTTAGCCTCCCACTATCAAAGACTACCCTTAGATGAAGATGAATCAAAGGTTTGATTTTGTCCCAACAGAAGTGGGGAATGTTATGCCCTGGGACGATTAACTACTTCTGTTGATTAACAACTCTGTTATGTTATGTCCTATGCCCCAGAATGTTTATTACCCCGCTGCTCTGTTGACCTTTAAGTCTTCCATTGTTTTAACTTAAAGATTGCCATGCCCCTGAATTGCAGCTATCAGCCCCAGAGGCCTATTCTGTTTGCTAGTTAGAGACCCTGAGAAATGTTAAGCAAACAACTGCTAACCGCTGATATCTGCTTCTGTGAATGCTGCTTGCTTGCTCTTCCCACGAAAACAGACTATAAGAGGCAACCATTTTAGAGGCTCGGGGCTGCAGTTCTCCTCTGAGTAGGTTGGCTGCAGTCCCTGCGCAGGTTAATAAAGCTCCTAAAACTTATAATTTTGGTGTCCGAGTGAGGTTGATCTACTGGGTTACAACAAAATGTATATAATATTCCAGAAATAGCCTATGTAGAAAATATCCTTAAAAGGAGGAAAGGGAGAAAGAGAAATAATATATGAAACACTAAATATAAGCAGTCTAAAAATCTCCAAGTGACCATATGAAACTTTATAGACTCTATTAAATCTGGCAGCATTTGCCCAGCTGGTGTGGCTCAGTGGATTGAGCATCATCCCATGGACTGAGAGGTCCCAGTTAGATGCTCAATTCCCAGTAGGGGGCATACAGGAGGCAGCCAATCAATGTTTCTCACATCAATGTTTCTCTCTCTCCCCCTTCCTCTCTCTCTAAAAAAAAAATCAATAAAAACATATTTAAACAAAAAACCTAGCAGCATTTTACAATTTATAATGTACTAACTATGAAATCACTTTTGCCAATGAGCAAATAAACTAGAAAAAAGAGACAAAGATATAATTTTGAAAAGAGAATACATTCTGGTTTCTAATAAAGATATGTGGATCTTCAAATTAGCACATCATTACTTGTGTAATTTGAATTGATTCATCTTTCTGGCACTGTCCTAATAATTTAACTAATAACCTTTACTTTTTATCCTATTGCTTTCAAAACTGCATGATTATTATAAAATACAGAACACCTCAAACCTGACTCATGGCAAATACAAATAAAAGCAAAAGCTGTAAAGTTAGATATATTTAATACAGCACAACAAGAAAGATGCTAAGTGTAAGTAAATGCAGAAAAAAGTCAAATGAGGGAAAATAATTCAAGAAAGACTTTAAGCAGAGCTTATTGTTTTGATATCATAAACAATATAATTGAAATATGCAGCACACTTTAATGCTGTAAATTCGAAACATAAGCTACCAATACAGACAGTCTACATAGAGCACTATTTTAGCTTATGAAGGCAGCTGCAATGGCTTCTGCTTCTTGGTTAAAGAAAATAAAAATTAAAGTTATTCAGCCAAGCTAGATATACTAAGTCCTAGAACTAGACAAAGATCATCACCTTGTATGTTTCTTCAGTGAAGTAACATGGGCACTGTCAGATAAAAACAGGCAACTGTTAAGAGTGCTTTACAACTTAAATTTAACAGCTTATAATAAAATTAGATCAAAAGCCTGATGAGGAAATTCTTTTTTTGGTTTGCTGTTGTAATTCACAGTGATATTACCTTATTTCAGTTTGAGAAAAATTTTCCTCTGTTAAAAAAGAAAGAGGCCCCACACTTTGAGACTACCTAAGTAAGTCTAACAACAACTAAAGGTCCTAAGCCACTGGTTCATAAGGTTGCTGATGGGGAGCAAGGCACCGGGGTTGTGCATGCTAAAAGCTGCCATTCAAGGCGGACTTTCAGGCAAGACTGGTGATCTAAAATTCAGGAACCACACTAGGAACTTCCCTCTAAACACTTCAAGTTGCTGTAGATAAAACTTTAAAGAAATGGAACACTGAAATAAAAATGTATAAGTTATCATCAAATAAGAATCAATGTACAAAGCATCTGTCCAGATAATAGATTTAAAGAACTAGCTCACCTGCCCTTGTTCTCTTTTCCTTTCATTTTATTTTCTTGACCTTTTCCTCCAGTAGGATCCCACTCTACACAGGTATCTTCAACTCTCAGGTTCAAATGGGATGATGAGTTATCCAAACTGAAGTTAAGTGCTATAAAAAAAATTTCAATTTTGTAAAAATGTAGCATATCTCTGCTTTCTGAAGCACAGCTATCATCACATTATTCTCCTACCCAATTTTTTCAACACTACATATGAACAACAAAATTCAGACTTGGCTGGGTGGCTCAGTTGGTTGGAGCATCATATTATATACCAAAGGGTTGCAGGTTTGATTTCCGCTAGGGGCGTGTGGAAGGCAACCGATCAGTGTTTCTCTCTCACATCAATGTTCCTCAATCAATCTTTCTCTCTCTCTTCTCTCCCCCTTCCTCTGTCTATAAAATCAGTAGGGGAAAAAACAAACCACATATCCTCGGGTGAGGATTAAAAAAATATAAAGTTCAAATTCCTAATCCTAGTATTTAAAGTTCCCAAAGATAAGGCAGTAATTCACTAACTCCTATTTTATTTCCCATTATTATTATTATTTTTTTAATCCTCAACCAAGGACATGCTTAGAAAGAAGAAACATAAGCTACCAATACAGACAGTCTACACAGAGCACTATTTTAGCTTATGAAGACAGCTGCAATGGCTTCTGCTTATTGGTTAAAGAAAAAAAAATTAAAGGGAGAGAGGGGGAGGGAGGGAGGGAGGGAGGGAGGGAGGGAGGGAGAGGGGGAGAGGGAGGGAGAGAGAGAGAGAGAGAGAGAGAGAGAGAGAGAGAGAGAACTGGTGTGAGAGACACACATCAATTGGTTGCCTTCCATACATGCCCTGACTGGGGATCATACCCACAATCCAGGTATGTACCCTGACCAGGAATCAAACCGGCAACCTTTTGGTGTACAGGACGATGCTCAACCAATAGATCCACTCTGCCCGGGCTCTCTGCCGCACTCTCATTATTCTTCATATATCTTATACTACAAGCAAATACAATGTCCTTGCATGGCCACTGCTGTTTCTGCTATTCCTTCTGCTGGAATCTCCATCAGTACACAATAACCTCGATTCCCTGTTATTAGAATATCAGTTGATTACCAGTTGATTGTTACGACTAGATAGGAAGAGGCATTGTAGAATTAAGGATGAGGAGAAAGTGATGTGGTGTAAAAACAATTATAGAGCCTAGCACACATATTTTTCCTGATGCTCTAATACTTAATAATTTCATATTTAAACTCTCAGTAGGTTCAAATTAAGACAAGCATGGAAAAACAGCAGTGAGGGCAGAAGCACGGGAACTAACACTGTTGAGAGAGCTAGAGATGATTTACATGACAAGGGGAGGGGGCCCTACTTAAATGAAAACAAACCAAAAAACACACAAAACTACGCTTTTCAAATTATTTGGTATTTGGGGGAACTAACTGTACTAACCAAAAAACTTACTCAGGACAGCCTATTTAGGAAATCAGTATAGCCTCTCTCTGGAAATGGAGGGTAAATCATTCAAATGTAATGCTGAATAAGGCATAGTTCCTCCTACAATAAATGCCAATTCCTAGAATCTCTGTCTTAAGTATCTTCTAAATAGTTACCAGCAAATCTGTCTCTGTTAGTTGTATTTCCCTCCCAAAGTTCAAACTTCTGGTAATTACTCATTAAAGGAATATTCCTTTACAATACCCCATTTCACCTAAGGATTTAGCTAAGGCTTCAGCATGCCTGTGAAGTATGCATCATCAAATAACAAAATATTCATATGGAGAGCCTAATATTTACCCAGTAAATCAAGAATCCTTTTATCCTCTACTGTTCTGTAAAGAGCACTTTAATTACAACCTTGCATATCTGACCCATTGTTAATTGGGGTCTTTATACAACATTCTAATTACAAATTTACTGACCATAATCACTTCTAGTAGTTGTCATGCTATGCAATAAGTTAATAGCTTTCAAAATTGCACGTGAACAGACATGAACTTACAGAAGGAAGAAATAATTCAGCTTTCCAGTAAAAATGGAACTAGAATTCCTTAATAGGTAGGTTACTAAAAAGCTAGGATTAAGCAAAATTGAGACACTGTCCTACCAAAAATGAACTGCCTTAAGAAAACAGGGTTAACCTCTACATTAGCTGTTAGGTAACTTAATGCATGTGAGGGCATCCACATTTCTGAGAGAAAGAAAAGTGGATCTAACTCAAAGGTGCCATCAGTTCTCAGTTACTTGGTAAAATCCAAAAGCTGGTTTAAGAAAATAAATTTTTAAAAAAATCCTCAGGCTGTTCTCTAATGTGTCATATGATGGAGAGAAGGGTGGAGTCAATAGTGGCAGAAAAGGTATCACCCCCCAAGTCACTTGAGACCAGACTTATTAAATACCACAGCACCCAAACAAAAAGACATGAGTTTCAATCCCAGGGTGTAATCTTTTACCCCTTTCTTTCTCTCTCTTTTCTTTGGTTGCTATCCTTTTATGGAACCTCAACTGAGTCTCAGAGGCTAAAGTAACAGGGATAATACTGTATTTTTTTTTTAAAGACTAGCTTTGCCCTGGCTGGTTTGGCTCAGTGGTTAGAGCGTTAGCCCAGTGGACCGAAGGGTCTCAGCTTCAATTTCCAGTCTAGGGCAAGTACCTGGGTTGCAGGTTTGATCTCTGGCCCTGGCTGAGGTCATGTGGGAGGCAACCAATCAGTCTGTCTCTGTCTCTCTCTGTCTCTCTCTCTCTCTTTCTCTCTCTCTCTCCTCCCTCCCTCCCTCCCTCCCTTCCACTCTATCTAAAAATAAGTGGAAAAGTATCCTGGGGTGAGGATGAACAACAACAAAAGACTGGCTTCAATAATGAGTTCTCAAATGTTAGTCCTGTCTCTTATAAAATAAGCCCTGTAATATAGTTAGATATTTTTTCATATCTTTAAAGTCTGTGAAAACAAAGTGCCAAAAAAACTCAGAATACAGAAACATTTAGAGTTCAATATGTATTGGTGGCTGCTTTCCTGGTATTGTAAAACATTACAGCCATTATCATTTGAGGCCAGAGAGTAAATTGTGATTAATATCACATCATTTACCTTTACAAGAAGTACGGGATAATATACTTTTAAAACTCTGGTCATAAGGACTTAGGTTATGCATCACATTTGACAATTCCAATGACAGAAGAAATAGTGCCACATATAGTGGGGAGACAGATAATGTTTACTAGTTTCCACATCAAGCACCATAAGTAGCAGGGTATGAAATTTTGGTAGGCCTCAACTGGAGATATGGAGCTAAATATTTAATATCCATCTCTCCCTTTCCCTCCAGTTCTTTGTTCATACACTTATTTCTATTGGTTGGTTAACAAGGGCTGCGGAAAGCCAAGAAAATTAGTAAACAACTGTTCAACATGTCATTTTTTAAAAATCTGGACTTTTCCTCTGGAGCTCTTGCTCTCATTAATAGCCACTCCAGTGCTATAGAATAACCTTAGAAAATCTGTGATCCATAGCTATTTAAAAGACAGATTTTATTCTGGATCTCCCTGAAGTTCAAAACCACTGTTCAGTGGGCCCCAGGGTTGAGTTTCAGTCTATCCACACCCCAGAGGGTCCATCTCATAGTGAGAAATATCTGCAAAAACTAGAATTAACTAGTTTTTCTCTACAAATCTTTCATTTACAAATTTCAATGTAGTATAAATATATAAATACCATTGAGATGTACAGATTCTGATTCTGGAAGTAAATCCAGTTAATTATCATCTCATAACTGGAAAGATCTCTAACATTATGATCTTCAAATTGATAAATATCTGAAAAATCTCTGTGTTAAAATAAGGGAGTTAAAATAAAACTCTAGTTTTAACTAAATCCAAACTGCTCTCATAGACTTTGGGTACCTGGGTTCATGCCTTCAATAGGGGCTGGCACATAATTTGGAAACAGATTCTTATTCATACCTTTCCCAATTAGTTCTAGGTATCATACACAAGTCATTTAACATATCTGAACTTCACTTTCTTCTGCAAAATGGCTATCAATAATATCTATTCTACTGATCTCTCAGAATCGTTCTAATGATCAGATGAAGAATGTGAGAGTGCTTTGTAACCATTAATAAACTATATAGATGTTAATTTCTACAATAAGATTTAAGAAAACAGAGAGAACCCGAACTAAACTGAAAAGGTACTTCCCCATTACTGAGCCATAATCCATTCCCTGGTAAAACATGGGACAGACCTCAATGATGTTTATATATTTATACTAAACTAAAATGTGTAAACTAAGCACCCACCTGAGAATGTAAGACTATCATCTCAGTCTCCTTTACCTATCTGAATACCATGATAAAGGAAAATCTAATGAAAACCACTACTGTAGTCCTAATTTCTCCATCTTAAAATTCCTATTCTTGGGAATTTGGGGTAGAGGGAGGAGAGATGCAACAATACATAAAATGCTTCCTGTCACAAAGTCTCAGACAACTTCAGATGCTGTTTATTTTATGCTGTATAAATAGCTATTGATCTTACCTTTGGTCTCTAGAGTCACTGGATCAGAACACTCTCCAGCCACAGCTTTGTTACAAGCTCGCACTCTGAAATTCATATACTTGGAATCAAACTTTAAGCCTAAAAAAATGAAAATGGTTTTCAGACATGAAAAGTAAAGGAATCTACTCCAAAAGTAAGAGTATGAACCTTCAAACTGACATTTTTCCCTCTTTGGAACTTTCTCTTTACTCGGGAAGAATATACATTTATGTTAAAATGGTGATAATGGCCCTGGCTGATTTGGCTCAGCAGTTAGAGCATTGGCCCACGGACCAAAGAGTCGCAGGTTCGATTCCAGTCAAGGGCACATACCTCGGTTGTGGTTGCTCCCCGACCCTGGTAGGGGTTGTTCAGGAGGCAACAGTCACGATGTGTCCCTCTCACATCGATGTTTCTCTCTCTCTCCCTCCCTCCCTCCCACTCTATCTGAAGATAAACAGAAAAATATCCTCGGATGAGGATTAAAAAAAATAGTGATAATGCCTGAAATAAGAAGAATAATTTATTATTTTCTTCAAAAGAAATAAATTACACAGTTTATCAATGAATTTTTTTAAACCTAGTGATAAGAAGGTACTGTCAAGCCTCATTAAAAGTAGTGTTTCATTCAAAGATAAATGCTAGAATTTAAAATAATATTCAATTTGTGGAAAGTAAATACCCTAAGGAATTATATTTATGAATCATTGTCTTATGTGAAAAATAAATTTAAAGAGAAAGTGAAGCATAGGGATTAATAACAAAACTCTGAAATTAGTCATGTCTAGATTAAGATAGTCTAAAAATTACTAGCTATGGGACTTTCAACAATATGACAGATCCACAGTTTTGTATCTGTAAAATAGAAATAATAAAACCAACCTCATAATTATAAATATTAAATGAGATTGTATTGTACTGGTTAAATAAGATGTATTGTGTAATACATTTCAGCCCAGCTCTTAAAATGTTAAGTGTTCAATAATGGTAAAGTTACTAATATTACTGATCATGCATAATAAGCATTTAACAACTCAGGCAACATTCGGCATTTCAAATACCCAAAGTTCCCCTATATATGGAGATACCTTTTTAAAGACTTTCAAAAGGCCAACAAATTTTTAATACCAAGTCACAGTTCTACTTTGAGTATTACCATGAAGATAATCATAAAAGGGTAAAGGCAACAATATTTGTGGAGAAGTCTGTACATCTAGAAAATTGACAGCTTTTTTGTTAGAAAACCAAGGTAAAATTCAATGTTATTCTGAAATATTGTTTCCAGAACATCCCTTCATGTTTGTTTACATACACTGTTTTACCAGTTTGCAAATACCCAGAAGTAATTTCAATGACGGTTTTCTTGGTATTTTAAGAGACATTCACTTCTATAATGAATATATAAAGTCACTTGGCAAATTAAACTTAATATTTTAATAGTAATAGTTAATATTAATTAAACTTAATATTTTTCACAATTATATTTATTTTCTGAGAAAGATTCATGAAATGCAGTCATTTTACCTGATAATGTATATTCAGTACCCTTAATATTATCAATTATCTCCCAGCATCGCTCATCCTTTACACGTGGAAGTCCATCAAAATTAGTTTTCCTATATTCCAGTATAAAATGGTCAATCTTATTATCTTCTTCTGGCATTCTCCAAGCTACTGTTACAGAGTTGTCAGCCACCAAACACTCTACTGGATCTATCTCTGGAGCTTTGGGGACTGAAGGAAAAAAAAAAAGGCTCATTTCTCATTTATTATAGTACTAATCCAATATTTATGTCTGTCATTCAAACTATGGTTTTTCATGTTGCTTTTGAACTATTCAATTGAACCAGGCTAAGAGAAGAGATATCTTATAAATGCAATATATTTTTCAAAGCTCTGTTTAAAAATTCATGTTTCAAAATTTTTTCATAGACTTATTCAAAATGTATTAAATCCTCATAAGCAAAATGCAATTCAAACATGCTAAGAATAAAGAATCAAGAATAACTTGTTACTTCTCAACATGTACTTTTAATCTATTTAAAACAGCTGTAGAATAGACATTAAATCACTATTGAGAAAATAGAATAACTTGCTTTGAATCCAATAATTAAAAATAATTCAAGATATTTTCAATGTGTTTTCTAAATCTTGTTTATAAAAGAACTGTAATTTCTCAGCACTAAACAAAAATGAACTCCCCAACCCCCCAAATACTTAAGAATTTAAAAAATGTTTCTTCAAAGAGTTCTGACTCATTAACATAAATTGGGATAAATGAGCCACAATTAACATGTATGAAGATTAATCAATTTTCCATAAAAGAGATTTTTCCATAGCTCCTAAACATTAACAGATGTTTCATTTACATAACAACAGGCTAACTGGAGAACATGGTCCTCCACTGATATAGATAGATGTGTCTGAAACGTGTGAAACTGTGCAGGTATTGTATTTAAACATTTTGTCACTGAAAAAAGGTTTTAAAAGATTTTCTCCAAAAATGCAAGGGTGGTTCAACAGTTTAAATCAATTAATTTAATCTGTCACATCAGAAGAAAAATCACATGATCATATCAACAGACAAAGAACATATGACAAAAATTCTCAGCAAACTAGGAATAGAGGGAGGCTTTACTTGATAAAGAACATCTACAAAAACCTATAGTTAACATCATACTTAATGTTGAGAAACTACATATTTTTCCCCTAGGGCAAGGATTCTCTTACCACTCCTATTCAACACTGTACTGGAAGTTCTAGCTAAATGCAATAAGACAAGAAAAGGAAGTAAAAGGTATATAGATCAGGAAGGAAGAAATAAAACTCTCTTTGTTTGCTGATGACATAATTATCTATCGAGAAAACCCCACAGAATCAACGAAAAAAATCCTGAAACTAGCAACAATGCAGGATATAAGGGATGAACCAGCAGAGTACTGGAAAATTTTAGGGCAATGAAACTATTCTGTACGATAATGTTATGGTGGATACATGACATTATACATTTGTCAAAACCCATAGAACTGTATAACACAAAACAGTGAACCCTAATGTAAACTATGGGCTTTAGTTAATAATGATGTATCAATATTGGTTCATCAATGATAAGAAATGTACATACTAATGCAAGATGTTAATAATAGGGGAAATTGCATGTGGGGAGGAGGAAAGTATATGGTAAACTCTCTGTTTTATCTGCTCAATTTTCCATAAAGCTAAACTTATTTTAAAGAACAAAGTATTAATTTAAAAACTACAACAATAACAACAAAGAAATTATATACAAAAGTTAAAATGCAAAGCAATGTGAGACCTAACAAATAACAAAGTAAATATCTTGAATAAAAGAATAAAGATGAAGAAGAAAGGAATTTGATATAAATTTTAAATCTTTAAGTCTAACTAGTAAGAAAGGGTAGGAGGAAGAGAGGTGGGACAATTGATCTCCACTAACGATAGTCTCCAAAGTTCAACTCTTATATGCGTATAACTGTACAATAAATAGTTGGAATCTGATATACTTTAATAGTAAGACAACAAACAACCAAAGAAATACTTATCATCTGTCATTGATTAATTTCCTTCCTATGTCTTGTGAGTTATTGTCCCTATAATACATAACGGATGTTAGTCTTTATACTGGAACATAAGCAATACAGACTACTATTCATAGCCAAAAGAATAGACCATAGACATTCATGAATTTAATAAGCTCTGTATTGCCTACATGTGAGGATATGTAAAGGCCTACTTGGCATGTAGTAATTTTATAATTTTGCCCAGTCAAAAATGTCCTAAAAGTCCCAAGAAGCTGGTATAAAGAGAGAGTCACTTAATTTGTAAGTGGGTCTGGCTAACTCCCCACTATATACATCTCAATTCAGCTACCATTCCAGTAAGAATGTACTGGCAAGTAGATTCTTCTTTCTTATGAATAGTGGCCCCCAAAAGAAAGCAAACTGCTAAAAGTAGTAACTGAGGTAGAAAGAAAAAGAAAAATCCAAGAAGGTGGTGATACTTGGGAGGGAAAAAGAAAATTTAGGTAATTTAAGAGTGATAAGTCAAATTAAGGTTGACTTGGATCTAATAAGTGGGAAGTTCACCCAAGATTCTATGCAGAAGAGTTCATTGATGAGGGATAAAACTTCAGGGAAAGATGAAAGAGGGTAAAAGAATTTTACTAAGGTTTTCTCTGCATGTGAACGTAAAAGTGCAAGTGGCATCAACACTGCCACAAACATGTTTCTCTTTTTAGCTGTAGAAGCTCAGAGAGGAGAATATAAACTCTAACTTTCAATACATATCTTTTTAATGGCTTAAAATAGAAGAAAATGACCTTGCAATTATCCATCATCACTTCCATTTTTCAGACTCAGATAAGTCCACAGCTCATGTTCTATATATAATACAGGGTAGAGTTGATTTTTGTGGTATCTATAGAATGAATTATTAAGAGATAAAGGTATTCATTTTTTACCTAATCTAACTGTATCATATAGGAAAATTTTATGCTATAGCAGAATATAAAAAGTTGGTAATATGAATTCATCTTTCATAAACTTTAAGAACCTACTATGCTTTTCTTTAGGGATGAAACTCCTTCCCAGGATTTCTTGTTGTTGTTTTTTTATTATACCTCATTCCTTCAAACTATCTTAACAGTTTGCCAAAAGAAGAAATCCTAATTGTGCATGCCATTTGCTTGACTGTACAGTAGGCCTGGCTTGGTCTGTTAAGAGCCCTGGCTGGTGTGGCTCAGTTGGTTGGAGCATCGTCCCATACACCAAAATATGGCAGGTTCAATTCCCAGTCAAGGTGCATACCCAGGTTGCGTGTCTGATCCCTGGTCAGGGCACATGGGGGAGGCAGCAGATCGATATTTCTCTCTCTCCCTTCCTCTTCAATAAAAAAATTTTTTTAATGATATTACTGAAAATCCAAGAGAAAGAAATGGTGAGAAGATGATTTTTTAGTAGTTTAAAAAAATAATAACTCGTGTACATTCATAATCCACCACTCCTGATTCTCCTTCTAACTTTAGAAGTAGTATGAATGATAATATAATGGTTGGCAATTCTGACAGGCCAATTTACAGGTAGATATGCACTGACAAGTATACTTTCTTCCTTTACAACTATGATTCCTTCTCTTGTCTATCCTTCTATAAACTTCTAGAACTTCTGATCTATACCACGCACGTTAATACTTTACTTGTGCTACCCTTCCTAGGTCCATTAGTTTCATGACTACTAATCTTGTCTTTCCAATCATATTTTAAATCCCTGACAAAATATTCAGAGAAGAATGGTTTCATATAATCAACATTCTCTATTCAAAAACAGCTAACCTCTAAAAAAGAAAAGCCAATTAAGTAAAACACTTCACTTTCAAGAGATTTCCTGATCCCCCAAATCGCTATGTCCAAATTGTTTTAGCTATCAACTTAACATTACTTGATGCTGGCCAAAAAAAAGAATACTAATAACCAAAAGGTCTTTAATTGACTTTTTAAAACATGTGGACAAATAATTTGGGAATTGATTTCAAATGGTTTTGGTTACTGAAATATCCTCATACTGATACTCTAATAAACCAATGTTAAGATAATATTACTGGAAATAAAATTCCATCTGAACCAACCACCACCACAACAAAAATGGTAATGACAGTAGGTAACATTCACCGAGTGTTAACTGTGCTTTAGAGATTTCAATTCATTTAATCTTTATAAAAACCCTAGAAGGGTAACATCACATTTTAAAGATGAAGAAAATGAGGCAAAGTTAAATAATTGCTCAAGATTACACAGCAAGTAAGTGGCAGCCAGGATTCAAATCTCAGAAGTCTGGGCGCAAGACCCAGTGTTACACTAAGGTGTACTGCTGTCAAACTAATGATAAAATATATTTCTCAATGGGATTCTTAAAAATGGAATTTTAACTACCAGTAAAATAATTCTCTAAAGTAAAGACTAGCAAATTTAATTACGCCTTAGGTGACTGAAGAAAAAAAGCATGCTATACTTCTTATTCCAATGTTCATACAGAAAAATCTTGTAGAAAATATATGTATATATAACTTCACATATAATATATGTACTTACCTGGCAAAAACGTTAAAGTCTGCAACATCTGTCTTTCCTGAGAAAAATCCACCATTAAATGAGTCATGTTGTCACTGACCTTTGGTTTCAAAGAAAGGCGAAAGGCTGAAGCCATTGTTACTCTACGGCAAACACAAACATACTTTTAAAAATAAAAGAATGAGAAGTATTATATATTTAATTTATAAAACGAGAAGACAGAAATTATTTCACTCTAGTGATTTCAGAAACTATAACACAGATAACAAAACTAAATAGAAACTTGCTTAGTCTTTGAAAATTAACAAAAAACTATAAAACATTTTAAAATGTAAAGACAGTTAAGATAAGTTTAAGGAATTTTCCTCCAGCAAGTTTTATAAAACTGCATACAAATACAACAAGTATCACAAGAGACAAATATTCAGTATAAATAATCTTTAACAGACCCAACAGACATCTAAACCTCTGTACACTCAATCTTACTGACTTCCTGATGCCAGGCTCACTCCTTTTCATATGCCAAATAATGAACTGTACATACACCATGATTCAAACGTTCTCCCTAGTAGTAACAGCTAGCTACTCCATATATCCTCAAGTAAGAGTAGAAGTACATTAACCAAATACTGTATAGTTTGGTAGCTGCTAAGGATAGGCCATGGATGAGAAGGGAGAGACGTGAAATTACTAGTAGGTGTCACTCTGATATTTCAACATCAGCTACATGGAAGGATCCAGGAGAAACAGCTGTGAAACCACATGCCACAGAAATAACAGGAGTTCAATAAATAATTATTAGATGAATGTGGTATATATAAACAAAAAAGAGAAAGAACCTATACCAAACCTCATTCTATTCACAGCATGGGGAAACTATTCTGTCAATTAAAACTGGGAAGAAAAGAAATTATCATGTTCTATTAATTTGTCATTTTATCTCAAATTTCAGTGTTTCATATTATAGTAAATTTCCACAAGTATCACAAAGTAACTCCCTTTATTATCTCTCGTCAAAGAATGATACAAAAGTAATATTCATGAATGTTGTCCTCCTAGTACACAATTTGGGAGATGAAGTAAATAGAACTGGAAGAACAAAGAGAATACCAGGCCTCGTCATTAAGATCTGCCAAAATCTACCCTAGAGATCAATGGTATAAAAGATATCAAACTTGTTGCTGTATTCAGTTATTTTAGGATGAAAAATATCTGTTGCTGTATTCAGTTACTTTATTTCATTTTAAAACTAGGAAAGTAATCACTTTATTTAGGAACAAAGTTAACTGATCGATATCAAGAAGAAAGTGCTATATACTGAAATACAATTTATGGGGAAGGGAACTCATTGAGTATTTCTCACATACTACTTTAAGCTGCTGTTTCTCAATAATAAAATTTCAGATTATATCAATAAGAAGTTAGGAACAAAGGCTAAGTCTTACATACTTTGTTCTTTTACAGCCCCTAGTATCTTTTGATTTGAAGACTTCTGAAAGAGCTATATTCAGATAGGTACTCAGTAAATGCACACAGAATCAATGAATGGTTTGAACTTACTTAGTTGCTTCTAAACCTGAATATTTAAGTGCATTTTTTTAACTGTTGAGAAAAATATCTGAAAGTATATTAGGGAATTTAATTCTGAAACTTTATCTGCAAAAATTTATTAAATCACTAAGGCTTCAATGAAAAAGAATGTTCCCCCCAAAAAGCAATAGAAAGGTCTATCAAAGCCTAAAAAAAACAAGAATAATGACCTTCATTTTCTAGTCAATGAAAATTTCAGTCTCCATAAATCAAGTTAGATGTACAACACTATAATCTTTCAAAAGACTGAACTTTTTGTTTTTAAACTGAATATATTTAGACAATTGTGCTTCAAAGCCCAAACTAACAATTTAGAAATTCACAGATAATTATATTACAGGATCCATGTTGTTAAAAATGTTTTAATACACCCTGACTTTCTTGGTTTATTTCTAATAGTAAAGCAGAATACAACGATCACTTCTCTTCTTCATTTTATTTTTGCAAAGATAAAATAACTATAAAACATATAGATGGATACTTTGAATTTCCTCACCTACCTACTTAATTAACTTGACTCTTCCTTTGATGACCCCTTTCCCTCAAGAACCAGTAACTCCTACAATATACTTCAACTAATCATCCTCCAGCATTACTAAGCACCCAGAAGTGCTTTGTAAAGATGCAGAGATCTGTTATGTATTATCTCCTCATTTCTGTCATCAGTGTTTCCTGTCACTCCCGCTATCCCTCCTGCATAATTTCTGTCATACCAAATGATAAATACTGAGTTCTCACAGATACTTTCATTTTTATATATTTGATTCCTTGCTCATGTATGTTACATACTCTTCCTTAAAATACCACTTTCAGCCTCATATAAGGGCATAATCCTCTCTTCCTTCAGTAAAAATAATTATTTTATTATGACTATATGTTTAAATTATCTTTATATTATAAATTACAATAATGGAATTCTAGAAGCTTGCTTCCTGAGTGAGCACCTAAAAACTGTATCAGAGAAACCTGGACAAAATTAAACCAAAACCTAGAAATGTTCCTTAGGTAGGAAATAAAAATTTTGTGGGGAGCCTAAAAAAAGAAGTATAGGCTCTGAAAAGCAAAACAAAACAAACAAAAATATAAATACAGTTTGCCCCAACAGAAAAAAGAAACCCTGACTCCTGAGATCACTTGGATACTGATGAAATGAAGCCAAGAGGTTGGCTTAGAAGAAGAGGGAAAGAAATCAAGCTTCACTGAAGAATACATTCAGCCATGAACACTGATCATAACATTAAATTCTGACAAACAAATCTGGACAACGAGAAAGAGGTCAGGGGTAAGGACAGAATTCTGGGAAGTACAAGAACCACAGAGATTCCTAGGAGAAGAACAAGGGAGGATATTGTAAGATCTCTCACAAAGTCTTTGGAGAGCTCAAAGCCTGATTAGGAAGTGATTTCCAATCCAGATAATCAGAGACCAGAGCAGGACTTAGTGGAGTAGGTGGCTAAACAGAAGAATAATCCAGCCAGGGTGGAAGATGGATCACTCACAGTGAATTCCAGCAGACACAACCCCAAACTACCGTATCCAAAATACTACCTGGTACCCAATCCTCAAACAACCAATACTTTTCACCATCAAATTCTCATAATCTCCTTTCTACATTTAGGATAAGAATGATCCATGTCTTTAACCAATCCCTGATATAAAATTATACAAAAAATATAAAAATTAATATTTGTGCTCAAAATGTTATTACTGCCATGTGAATCTTGCCTCCAGCCAAATAAACAGCCATGAGAGAAACAGAGAATTGAAGTCTTCAGCCAAGATTAAGATTAGAGACACTGGTTTTCACACAACCTATAATGAATAATTTTGTAAATTATCTGATGAAGAATAATTTCATCTAGCATTCAGAGTGGTGATTTGAAGAGCTGTGCCTTTCAGAGAATCTCATAATGCTTAAATGAGGAAACCTAAGTGATCTCACTATAGTCAATGACCAGTGAGTAGCCAGGCAGATCAGAACCACCCCTTCTCTGGTAGCTCAATCCGAAATTGCCAGCAGCTCCTTTAGCCTTTTGGTGTATTCATTACAGCAAACACTCAATGTCCTTTCTTAATCCTGACTCTATCAATGAGAAAGACCTTTTAAGCTAGAGTCTCATTATTCTCCTTAATATTCTCTTCCCATAAACTAGATAGCAGTGGCATTAGAAAGAGAAAGAGATGGCACCAGGAACAGGATGGAATGAGAATACAAAGGTGTTAAACAGGAGAACAGTGAAGGAGGAGAGCTTTAGCTCCTGAGGACTATTTAAAATGCTGTGACTTCTCAGAAAATAAGACACGCTTATAAAAATTTTAAGAACAACAAATACATTTTAGGAATATGTATTTTTTAATTATTTAAATTGATTCCTCATCCATTAGCATAATTAAGAACTGTACTAAAACTAACTATATTATACCAGAAATGAAATTCTTTTGGAAGTACATAATTATCCACAACTATGTTTTTAATAAATCTTGCTAATATATTGCTTATTCCTGAAAATATGCAGAAGACATTTTTTGGTGTACTTGACCATAGTAAGTAGTTTTGTTTTAATTGAGATTATAATAAGAAATTGTTCTTGAATTTCATTTCTGACTTCAATATCAACACTTAAATAAAAATGTAGGTTTTATTCCATACCTATCCTTGATCTGTCTGGCAGCCTTGGAGCAAATCAGGGAGGAGAGAAAGAAGGCAGTTAGTGCTTTTCATGCAAGTTTCAATGGCAGTGACATGCAAGAAAAGTTAGGATATAAACCCTGGAATAGATTAGTTCATATTCACCAAAACATAAATTATAGGAAATGTGTACAGTCTGAACCAGCTTGCACAATGTGATGTTAGAACTACAATAGAAAATCTAGACCCCATATAAATCACCTTAAAAGGAGGGGAACTGAACACTTATAACTAAAACCAGATGACTACAAATGCTTTTTCTTACCTTAAGATTATCATCACACACCTCCACTTTCATTCAGTCTGACATTCTTCCACTAGAACAATCACTCTTCTTCATGGGACACACATTTCTATGCACTCTGATGGTTTTCTTATACATTTCAAAATCTGCTCTCCAATTTTTCTTCAGAGATCTCTTTTACCACTTCATAATGATTGTTCCAAGTTTTCTCTATGTGCCTTCACTGGACAAAGACTGTATTCTGAGAGTTTGCCAGCTAACATATAAAACTAGGCTGCAGTTCTACAATCCTTTACTCCCAAAGAGTAAGTACTAATGGCAACAATTCAGACTAGGAGAAACCAAAGAAATAGTTTGAGCAATGGGGTCTTTCCCTCAGATGACTTCATAGAAGCTGCCAACTTAAACCTACTCTACATTAAGATCTTCTTCTTCTTTTCTTTTCTTTTTTTTTTTTGAGAATGCTAGCATAAGTTTAGGAAGGAGACACAGCTATTACTTGGTTACAGTCAGAAAAATAATGAAAATGCCAGTAAAAACTGTTGTCCCTTTTACAGTCACACACAATATATCCAACAAAAGTTTTTTTCCCATAGTGACCAGCATAATTAATGATATATCCAATGAAGACCATGGCTGCTTTCCTCGACACTGCATCCCCAATGTCCAGCATTAAAGCTTAACACACAGTAATATTTAATAATTATTAAATGTAATTGAACATTAAATATATATAACAATGCTTCTATTGCCTCTCTTCTTCAGTTCTAATATTGTTCTCACTATTAGGCATTTTTATACGCATCCTAAAATATTCTGGTCTGAGAACCTTTCTATACAAAAGAACAGAATTACAATTTCTATCAGCATGTAATGTAATTCCAGGCCATCATAATCAATTCTGTGACCTCGCATACTAATCATTCTATTTCTTTATTAAGGGATGTGGGCCCTTAATGTTTATAAAGATCCCTTTCAAGCCCTACATTCTGCAGCAGACAACCCAATTCTGTGGCATCTATAATATGTTCCTTATATCATGACACTACTTTGGTAGTAGGGATAATAAATGTTACAGTAGTCACTTACACTGATTTTTTAAAAAAAGAAATAATGTCGTCCTGGCCGGTTTGGCTCAGCGGTTAGAGTGTCAGCCTGCAGTCCAGAGACCCAGGTTCGGTTCCCGCTAACTGCACGTACCTCGGTTGCAGTTTGTCCCTGGCCCTGGTTGGGTCATGTGGGAGGCAGCCACTCGATGTGTACCTTTCACGTTGATGTTTCTCTCTCTCTCTCTCTCTTTCTCTCTCTCCCTCCCACTCTATCTGAACAAAAAATGGAAAAATGTCCTCGGGTGAGGATAAAAAACAAAAAGAAATAATGTCATTATAGCTGGAATTACAAACCAAAAGATTTTAATATAAGTGTCAAGGGAGGGGAAGAGGAGACTCTTCTCTGCACTTGATGTTTCTTTACATATGGAGAAACTTCTACTAGCATTACTCCCTCAGCCTTTCTGTACCCTCATTTCTCCTGGGGAGGTAATATGACTGAATCTGATTATGAGTTTGAAAGGAGAAACTAGAAATAAGTAGCTCAGCACCTTTCCCTTTTTCTGGCAGCTTATTTACCCACAGAGAACATATATTCTGTTTTTTTCCCTTGATGCAGCAAGTTTCACTGAAACAGCGTCCCCCACACAGACACCTGAGTTAGCTCCGAACTGACCATATCTGGGTGGGTAAATCTAATTCAAGGATTCAATATTAGGAAAGCTTACCCACTGCTATAAGCCAAATTCTCCAATACCATTTTAACAGTATTTGGCCTCTTATCAGCTTTATTGTTTTATTTCCTAACTAGTTTAGAACTTGGTTAGAGGAATGTTACTAACCAGTCACTCTCAAATAACCCAACAATAGAAACACCATTACTGTTTTTCAAACGGTCCATAATTATTCAATTTTGTATCCAGTGTTACTTAATTTAGTAGGGTGCCATTTTTAGTGTGTGCAAGTGGACACATGTATAGAGGCATGTAAAGCTTTCATGTTATCATTTAATGTACTAGGCTGTTTGTTACAAACCAGAAAAGAAATAGATGAAAAGCCAGCTAACTTATGAAGAACTGTTATCCCACGTACATATATAAATATACTCAGTTGGTAAAACTGGAGACTCGATGGTTCCTCTTTCACTTAGGCTCAAATTTTATAGAACATACACTATGCAAATGCAAGAGGGGTTGAAAACGTTATTCTGTCCAATGAAAATCTCAAATTCTAATATTTCTCTAAAATATTCTCTAAAAGGGCCCAAAGTAAAAATGTCTTAAATTGGAAAATAGGTTGTTTAATTTTTTCTGGAATTTCTTCTCCCAAAGCAGAAAGCTATCCAAAAGATTCACATTGCAATGCTGCTTGATTCCTGTAAGTTTCTATTTCAACTGTGACGCATTTTGTCAATTCAACATCTCTGCTTAATAAGTAAGTACCAACTAACCCCATCATTTACCACAGCTCTGTCTCCAATACATTTATTTGCAACTACATAATTCCACTTAGTGAGTTATGAAGAGACCTCAGTGAATGCTTAGATTTCTAGATGATACTGTATATTACTGGAAAGCCTTCAAGAAGTCTATCAGTCATGTTACTTTGCTCAACATGTATTTTCTACTTCAATTTCGATCACTATTTCCATTTCAATCTTCTAGTGAAATATTGTTTGCCAACACTTCGTTTCCTTCTGTTCATACCAGAGATGACTCCTTTTCCTCTCTCTCATTCCCTTTCTCCATTTCTATATAAATCTGTTTATCAAAAGAACTATTTTTAAAAACACAATCATTTAAAAGTCTTCCTCACAAAGTCATAATAACTTGAAATAAACTCTGAATACAATACTGTGTACACATGATCTATGACTAATGACATTTATATAATAGACTACATTTTTATAGAACATAAACACCCATAAATGAATAAAGGGGGGAAATTACAGCTTGCGCTATTCTTAACAAATATTTAGATTTGTTTTTAAATTGCCTTCATAACTGAAACATTCATACTTTGGTTAAAGGTGCTCTCCTCTCCCAGCACTCCTGACTTTGGCCAAGAGAAGCAGCTTCTGCTCCCTTGAAAATACTGAGTGAGCTTCCATCCTTCTCCTTATTTGTTCCTCCCAGTGGTGAGAGCCTGACACTCACTGAACAATATTCAAAGGGTTGTGAGTCAGAAGTGGGAAATACACAAAACCTATTCTCCCTCTTCATCGGTGATCAAATGGAGAAGATATTGTTTCCCTTCTGCCTTAGTCTATACATTTTATTTCACTGTAGGCACCTGGGCAGGTAACCAGTCCATCCTTTCTAGTCTGGCAAGTGGATTATGCATGGCAAGATTGTGATGAAATGGCTGCTTAGGATATCCACGTGGAAACTGTCCCACAGACTGAGCTCTTCATAGGTGGCATTCAAGTTCTAAATTCAGGGAATGGGGAAAGATAGGGACGTTAATGTTGGCAAGGGACCCAAGCAGTGTTGTTCAGGCCACCTATTAGCAGAGGACCCAAGTTTGGTGGGGTTTTGGCTACTTGTCCATCCAGAAATAAAGCTAATGATCAGATCTCATTTGCTGGTGATCTTTCTGCATATATTTACTGTCAACCAAACTTCTAACAATCTAAAAAAAGTAATGAAAGTATGCTCTAAAATCCTTTTCCATTTGTCCTATTTTTCACTTGCTTACTTCCAGACTGTCTAATGCTGGTAAATAGCATAGCTTCATATTCAATTCTTATGTTGAGGTATAACAACGTGATCATTTAAATATCAGTACTTAAATTCTCTATTTGAAGATAATGAAGTTTTAAAAGACTCATGGTCTGGATTTTAGCCTTATGACATTTTTTTTGTCCCCATGAACTATTCATATTAATCTGATTTAATCACTTTATTTAAAATTTTATTTATTGATTTAAAAGAGAGAGAGAGAAAGGGAAGGGGGAGAATGGGGAAGAGATGAAGAGAGGGACAGGGAGGAAGGGAGGGAGGGTGGGGGACATTAATTTGTTGTTGCACTTATTTATGCATTCACTGGTTGCTTCTTGTATGTGCCCTGACTGGGGATCGAACCTACAAACTTGGCATGTCATGAGGACTCTCTAACCAACTGAGCTACCTGGCCAGGGCTGATTTAATCACTTTAATATGAGATATTCATGAAAGTATACCTTAGAAGAACTTCTTTTTCCAAACATCTGACAATATACTGCTGGTCCAATAGTTAATGTTCAAAGTCATCTTTCCCTATTCTGTCAGCATTAGGTGTTTGGGGCAAGCCTGTAGTCCATGCAGCTGGCTAGGAAAGTGAAATTAGGTTCTCACTTGGAATCAAACTGTTATCTGGATACTATTTGGATATACTCAGAAAATAATTGCAAGCAACTCTCACTTAGGCATTTTTCTTGAATAAGAAACTAGATTTCTGGCTAGGAAACACTGACAATTCATTTCACCACATCTCCAAATGGTTTAAGCTCTTAAGCAGTACTGCAAAATGCTGGAAGACAAAACCAAAATTATAAGATCAGAAGCCAACTGGCACATTAAGAAAATAGACTTAAACCATAATGTGATTTATTTTATCAGAATCTTTCCAATTTACAAATAGCTGGGAACACGTTTTTTAATTAACAAAGCTGGAAAGAATAAGAAGGAGAAAGAAAGAATGGTAGCCTTTGAAAGGAAGGGGAGAGAAGGACTCTGAAAATGCCAATGAAAAGAGAAACTTGGAAAAAGCAAACTTTTATCACAGTTTTTCCAAGCATTAGTCCTGTGTAAATGCAACTGGATTCAAGTTATTTTTGAGTACTTGTGATGGTTTTCCTGTCTTCTTCCTCACTCTCAAGGTCTCAGTTATTAATTCCTGCTGTCATGATTGTGCCTGTCAACAGCTGCCCTACTCCACTAGAAGGGGACTCTTGACAAGTGGGAAACAGAAAGAAAAAAGCTAAAAATTTTAGTACCATGTACATATTAATAGTGAACATATTCTGAGAAGCTATCATGAATAGAGGACATAACTCTTCCCCATGAACTCTATGACACTGATTTTGATGACTCAGACATCTTTTGCTTTCTGCATATAATTTGGCTATGTCTCAGATACTTGAGGTTATCATAGCTATGCCCTGTAAATATGCAACATATTTATATTTTTAAAGTACCTTAAAGAATGACACATTTCCCTCATAATTCCTTTATATAGTAAGTGCTACCAAATGCAAAGATGAATTTCCTCACAACTCACCTCCAAATTTGAGAATTAGTTCACTGATTTATAGAAAAATAACTTTTGTTTTGATTAATTTTGTTCAAAGGAATTAGTGTTTAAAGTTCATTTTCAAAACGTAGGGATATAAGCCAGCAAACTTTACCTTCTCAAGATGGATTTTTCTACTTTCAAGTTCACAGAAAGAAATCATAAAATGAAAACATTAGGTGGACACAAATGGAGTATAAAGCCACCATTCTAATACTAATGCAGCTCACTACTTTGTCCACAAAGACTAAAAAACAACATCAAACTAAAATATTTTAGCTTGATAAGATTAAACAGTCTATAGTTTGCTAATTATATAGCTTAATTTCCCACTCTTTTCATTCCATTTTTAAATATGTTCTATATCCTTAATCTATAACAAATATTAACAGATTTGATAAATTGATAATCATTGAAAAACAACTCTACTTAAAATAAAAACTAGAAACTAGAATTCAGACTCTCTTAAACACCAAGACCTAGGTTAAAACATTAGCAGTCTTTTTGCTCTACTGTTTATATTTTCATACCAAACATTCCCCTTAAATAAGGGACCTACATTTTCATATTTTAATAAAACATTCAAATAATTTCTTTATTTTATTTTATTTTATTATTATTATTTTTTTATACTGTATTAGGATAGAATGAACCACCTCAGTAGTTTCTGAGGCTAATATATTTCTCTATCACCACAATTACTTTAGCAAACCTGGTTCCCTTCACTCCTGCAACATCATGCAGAGTTAGTGATCGAGTTTGCACTCAAATAATTTCTTAAGCTAAAAGGTGCAACATTTAATAAGAAATTTAGTAACAGATTTCACTAAGTTACAGTGCTCATCTGCATCAAGTGATTATGTTTTCCCAATCAGTTCATAGAAAAGAACACAAAACTAGACTTTATATTCCTTTTTGACTTTTTAAGACTAAATAAATTCAAAGTCAAAAGGAGAAATACCATTTCTTATTCAAAATTTTTCATTTTAATTGGATTAGTTTAGTTTTTTTGATTGATTCTTTTGTACCTTTGAAAATTCTTCAGCTTCCTTTATATCTAATGATCGTGTTGCAAATTCTAGCAGTTCTTCAGAGTTCTCCAGAGCATTATTACATTGACTAAGCTGACTCTAGAAGAAAAAAATAAGATTAAAAGTTCCTATTGCTATCAGAATATTAAATATATAGGATTGTTTTAATGAACTAACAATTTTAATAGCAATAACTGAACAAAAATATTGTAGAGAGCCACTGAAGGTAACCACTCTTCATATTTTTAACTAATTTTAATCATCTTAATACATTGTACTTAACATCATTCCATACTTTGTACAAAATAGCTTAACTGCATACAGATAAAGATATACTCATCATTTAAAAACAAAAGAAAGTAAAGCAATTATAAATAATAGAGGTCAGATTTACTTAAAGATTCTTCTCAATCAGGGCAGTCAGAAACTATCCATAATTTAAATTAAAATATCAAAATAATCTGCCCGGCCAGTGTGGCTCAGTGGATTGAGCATTGTCTCATAGACTAAGAGGTCCTGATTCAATTCCCAGTCAGAGCACATGCCTGGGTTTCAGGCTCGATCCCCAGTAGGGGATGTGCAGGAGGCAATCGGTTGATGTTTCTCTCTCACATCGAGGTTTCTACATATCTCTCTCTTCTCTCTCTAAAAATATCAGTAAAAACATATTGTTCGAAATCTAAAAAATAAATAAAATATCAAAATAATCCATCTACAGACAGCATCCTCTATAACGAAGACTAAATTTCTTGATGATATTTAACTATTTAAACTAAAGTTTATGAATCAAGTTACAGGTACATTTAGCTGAGCACAATCTTGGTATTCCATTTACCACAATGCTCAAATAATACTCCGTAAATGATAATTTATAGTTTCCAATACTGGATAACATAGGAATAAAAAATTCTAGAGCCTAGATTTCAAAAAGAACAAAAAGGAACAAGAGAGGGTAACTGTTATAGTGTTGTGCTTTGCTGTAGTGATATGTTAATTTCACCTAACACAATCTTTCTTATTCAGTTCTCTTTCTCTCTCACTCTTACTCTCTATCATTTGTGGATCTATGACTAAGCCCAGTCATGTGAAAATACCTTGTTAGTGATACCTTTAAACAAAGACAGATCCATGTCTATGCTTCAAATGTATCCAAGATTCTTCCTCAGAATACTTATTAAGATCTATTTGAGATCTATTCCATATTCGAATGACCTAAGAGGAGCTAATTAGTCAATTGCCATTAATTAAAAGCTAATATGTGGCAAGTAGAAAATATTTTTCTAAATACAAATGGCAAAGTTCTTACTCTAAAGAAGGGTGTTAACAACAGTTTAACTTTAGCCAATTACAAGTCTTTTTAAAAAATGTGTCTTTTGACTGCTTCTAACTCTCCTATTAACAATGCTAGAAGCAATGGCTGGTTTCGCTCAGTGGTTAGAGTATCGGCCTGTAGACTAAAGGGTCGCGGGTTCGATTCCCAGTCAATGGCGCGTACCTGGGTTGCAGGTTTGATCCCCAGGCCAGGTTGGCGCCATGTGGGAAGCGACCAATCGATGTATCTGTCTCACATCTCTCTCTCTCTCTCCCTGCTCCTTTCCACTCTATCCAAAATAAAATAACAGAAAAATAAAAGGCATACACAGTTAAGCAGAAAGAAGGTCCCAACAACAACAACAACAAAAAATAGGCACTATCCAGGTATTTGGAGCTTATAGGTAAGAGAGAAGGAGAAAAATATCAGCAGCACTGAAATATCACTCACTCCAGGAATGGTTAAAGGTCAGTAGATAAAAATTGATAATGCACATTCAATATGCATAATATTTTTTTCACTTGATGGGAAGAGCGTAAGGTAGTAGAAAAAATACGACTCATGGCCACTGTGGTGGCAGATTTAATATGTGGTATTGGTTAGGTTGACAGAAATGTTGGCTGGTGAACACAATGAAGACGATTAGAGCTGTTCTAGAGAGAAAAAGTTTAGGAAGAGAGAAAGATTAAGCAACTAAATGCTTAAAAAATATTCCAGCCCTGGCCCATTTTTCTCAGTGGTTAGAGCGTCAGCCTGAGGACCAAGGGTTGTGGGTTCAATTCCCAGTCAAGGGCACGTACCTGGGTTGCTGGTTCAACCTCCGGCCCTGGCTGGAGTCATGCGGGAGGCAACCAATTGATGTGTCTCTGGCACATCGATGTCTTTTTCTCTCTCTCTCCCCCTCCTACCCTCCCTCCCACCCTTCTACTCTATCTAAAAATCAATGGAAAAATATCCTTGGGTGAGAATTAACAACAAAAAAAAAGTGCAAAAGATCTGAATAGACATTTCTTGAAAGAAGACATACAAATGGACAGGTATGTGAAAAGATGCTCAACATCACTAATCACTAGAGAAATGTAAATCAAAACTACAATAAGATATCACCTCACACCCATTAGGATGGCCACTATAAAAAATAGAAAGAACGTGCAAAATGGGTAAAGGTGGTCAAAAGATACAAACTTCCAGTTATAAATAAGTCCTGCAGATGTAATGTACAGCATGGTGACTACAATTAATAATAGTGTGTTACGCATTTGAAAGCTGCTAAGAGAGTACCTCTTAAAAGTTCTTATCACCAGAAAAAAATTTGTGACTATGTGTAGTGATGGATATCAACTAGATTTATTGCAGTGGTCATTAAGTAATATATAAATATCAAATCATTATGTTGTACACCTAAAAATAATAGAATGTTATATGTCAAGTATCAATTAAAATAACAACAATAAAAATAGAAGTAGCCAAGTGTTGGCAAGGATGTGGAGAAACTGAAACTCTTGTGCACTGCTGATGCGAATGTAATATTACAACATCATGGAAATAGTATGGAAGTTCCTCAAAAAAACTAAAAATAGGATTTCCATATGAACCAGCAATCCCACTTTTGGGTATATAACCAAAAGAATTGAAACAGAATCTCAAAAAGATATTTGCACACCCATGTTCACTGCAGCATTATTCACAACAGGCAAGAGGTAGAAGGAACCCAAATGTTCATAGACAGAAGAATGAATGAAGAAAATGTGGTATATACATACATTGGAATATTATTCAGTCATAAAAAAGAAGGAAATCCTGGCACATGCTAAAGATGGACAAATATTGAGGACATTATTCTGAATGAAATAAGCCAGTCACAAAAGGGACAAATACTGTATGGTTCCACTTACAGGAGGTTTCTAGAAGTCAAAATAATGAAAACAGAAAATACAATAGTGGTTGCCAGGCAGTGGAAGGAGGGGCAAATGGGGAGTTGTTCCACGGGTACAGAATTTCAGTTTGCAAGATGAAAAAGTTCTAGAGATCTGTTACATAACAATGTAAATAGAGTTAACACTACTGGACTGTACACTTTTAAATAGTTAAGAGGGTAAATCAAACATTGTTTTTTATCACATCTTAAAAAAACAAGATATCTATGACCAAAAAAAGTTATGAAACATTCTTCTACAAGATAAAAGTAAAGTTATACACAGAAATTCATGAATTTTTGCTTTCAATAAATCAAGCACTAGACTAAAATTATTCATATTTAAAGAGTTTCATGATCTCACCTGTAACTCTTGCGATTTACGAGCTTGTTCCTGCTTGATACTGTTAATCATACTTTCTTTCACTTCATCCAAAATAGAGTACAGACTATCAAATTCTTCATCTAACTCTGAAAGTATGTTAGAAGAATTTTCCTATTTAATAAACAAAGAAAAATGATTTTACTGAAGAGCTGTCAAACATAAAAACTAAGATATACTTATCAAAACAGAATATAGATCCATATTATAAACTCTCAGCCTAACATCATAAAAATAACAGAATTCTAATATTTGACATAAGGCTTTAAAAACACATAAATCCAAGAAGCTGGCTATTAATGCTGACAGTACTATTTCAGCTATGCTCTGAGTTAAGCAGCCTTTTATGGACTAGCCCATACTCTCTTCCCCTTTATTATAATACTTTCCATAGAACAATGTGAAAGGTTGTTTTAAGGCTGCCAACTTTGTCCAGACCTTTAGGCTCTAAGGCAGACCCTAAGTCAGCAGTTCTCAACCTTTACTGTGCATCAGAATCTTTAGTGAGGCATTTTAGTAAAATATTCCAGAGACTTTTTTATTCTGTAACTCTTGAGGAGTAGTTTGGACATATAGGGGTGGGGCTGATTTTGTGTAAATTTTTTAATCTTTCAGGTTGTCTAAAATACTGCATTTATAAAAGACATACAGAACTTAGAGCAATTTCATACTGGATCCTAACAGATTTATCAACCAATGGACTTTAGTGCTAGAAGGAACACTGGAAATTATCTACTGACTAGAATTTGTAGTCAAACTGCTAAATTTTATGAAATAAAAGACACATAACTGACTTTCTGAAAGCTATATAACTAGCTGCTAGTGGCAGAATTAATGAAGTATTTCAAGTCAACTTCTCACTGCCTCATTAAGCAAGACGCTATTATTTCAACAAGAAATAATTTAAAATATCTACAAAATCCCTAGATAAGCCATATGTACACAGCAACAATTATGAGATAAAAGAAATTATCTTAAGGTATTTTTCAACTTAAATGAATCATTTAATTAAGAGAAGTAAATTGGCACTAAGAGAACCAATACATACAATCTACTGTAATAACATAATCCAAACCTTTGCTTTTGATGTTGATAAAAACCAGACATCAACACACCGGAGCCTTACCAGAAGTGGTATTAATCATTTTACTAATTTATTTACAATGGTAAAAACAAGCTGTGGAAGAAAAAATGTGCAGTCTGGAAAGCAGAAGACTTAAGTCAAATCCCACATCAACCAGGCAATAATAGTGTGACCTTGGACAAGCCATGTAAATTCCTGGACCTCAGTTTACTCATCCAAAAGGAACTGGACTACTCTTTTCCCCTCAGTAACCAGTTGGTACATTCTTATAGTCTCTTGCCCACTCCCTTGTATGCCCCCATCTTCAGTGACCAGTGTAGCTTAATTACTCCTCTATTTGTTTTTCTGGATTCCAAGGTAGAGTTCTATTAATCTGGCAATCAGAAAAATATTTTGGATTAGTTCTATTTTATGGTATCTTTGTCCAGATGTCAAATGTGATGATTCTCTCGCCCAGAGATCAAGAGTTTTAGAACCTCCAGTTTTGCTTACTTTAAGAAAGTAGATTTGTGAATTCACCAAATTTCCCAATAAAATAGTTCAAGAAAGAGTTAAAGTGGTGAAGATCATAGTCAACTGACTTCAATTACAGTAAACTCAGAAGTAAAGGAAGTACAATGACTATAAGGTCTAACAGGCCAAAGACAAGGCAATTACCTAGGTTAAAACAAACAAAAACTACAGAAAAGGATCCACTGTCTATAAGTGTCCTACAAATCTTCTATGCTTATTTTACAAAAAAAAAAAAAAAAATGTCCTTTAACCCAGCCAGTGTGGCTCATTTGGTTGAACATCATCTCATGATCCAAGAGATTGTTGTTTCGATTCCCCATCAGGGCACATGCCCAGGTTGTGGGCTCAACCCCCAATAGGGGACATGCAGGAGGCAGCCAATCGATGTTTCTCATTGATGTTTCTTTCTCTCTTCCTCTCCCTCTTACCATCTACATTCTTCCCCACTATTTACTACAAAAGGAATGCTTAGCTTCTCAGTACTTTTGAAAGGTACATTTGCTCTTATAATTAGAAAAGACAAACATAAAATGGAAAATGAGCACTATAATATTCCCTAGTAACTAATTCCAGAGTTTTCTTTTTCCCTTACTACTCAATCATTCCATGGAGAAGGCAAGAATAGCAAAGAAAGTATTTTTGTTTATCTGATGTTCAAAAACCCTGCTCTCATCTCCATTAGTTTTCAGAGTTGGTGGAGTGTTTTTATACTTCTGATTTGATCCAACAATCATTCCCTATAACATATTCACACAAACTTTTAAAAGAGATTCATACCTGAACTCCTTTTAGTGTTTGATTTAGTGTATCAATAAAGTTCTGAATTTCATCATTTTTATTTGCCAGAGTTGAAATGATCCTTTGTAGAGCTTCCTAGAATAAAAAATGAAACATTATGATATTTTAATAAAAGAGAACTATAAACCTCATTAACAATTCTCTAAATAAACCCTTTATATAAGATATTATATAATAAATAGGAGCAATGTAAGCTTCTCATTAAAAATTTCCAAAGGCCTGTAACTGAAAACATAGGATATGTATGTGTACTGTTTTAAAGCCTCTTATTCCTAATATACAAGTTAATCACCATCATACCTTTCACAATGAAGATGATCACTATTAATTAATATCAATAGTATTATTTTAGGTCGTAAGGCTGTGGCAAAGAAATAGGATCAAATATTCCTAAACAGTGCAAAAACAAATGGAAACTTCTAATACAACATAAGGATATTAGGAATAAAAACAGAAACAATGAAATTTGACATTTTTGTTTATTTATAAAAATATGAAACATATTTTGGAAATATGAAAGTAGGTAACAAATGTGCTGCTTAAATTACAAAATTCATTGTAATATTTACAAATGCTATAGAAACATAATAAATATGGTAAGTAATTTTAGTAGCAAATACTCAGACTTTTTGATAATGTTTCCTATTTAAATAAAACACTTGGTTATTTAATTTTCTCATACACTCTAGTTCAATACTATCTAATACAATTTTCTGCTATGATGGAAATGTCCTCTATATGTGCTGTCCAATACGACAGTCTCTAGTCACAACAAGCTAATGTGCTTTTGAAATGTGGATAGAGCAACTGAGAACCTAAATTCATTTTTTTAACTTTAATTTCACTTATAGCCATGTGTAACAAGTACTGTCATACTGGACAGCACAGGTCTAGCTGTTTAATAACTCTCCACATGTAGTAACAGCAAAACCCAAACAAGTTACTTGTATTCTCAGTAAAAATCAAATGCAAGTACTTTTACTTCATAATTTTCCTGGACACACAAGCCTTGTATCTATAAGCACCTACAAGTGTAAATATTTTAATAATTTCCCATAAGATTTTGTGTGATAAAGGTTCTACTCAAAATATAATCACATATTGATAAAAGGCTATAAAAAACAGTTCAGAGCGCCTTGGCCAGTTTGGCTCAGCGGTTAGAGCTTTGGCCTGCGGACCAAGGAGTCCTGGGTTCGATTCCTGCCAAGGGCACGTACCTCAGTTGCAGTTAGTCCCCGGCCCCAGCGGGGGTCGTGTGGGTGGCAGCCAGTTGGTGTGTCTCTCTCACATCAATGTCTCTCTCTCCCCCTCCCTCCCACTCTGTCTGAAGATAAATGTAAAAAAAAATCCCAGGGTTTGGCTCAGCGGTTGGAGCACTGGTCCACAGATTGATGAGTTGCAGATTTGATTCCAGTCAAGGGCACACACCTCGGTTGCGGTTCATTTCTGGCACTGGTCGGGTCGTGTGGGAGGCAGTCAATCAGTGTGTCTCTTTCACATCGATGTTTCTCTCTCTCCCTCCCTCCCTCCCTCCCACTCTATCTGAAGATAAATGGAAAAAAAATATCCTCGGGTGAGGGGGTGAGGATTAAAAAAAAAAACAGAGTTCAGGAAATAATCTGATAAAGGGATAATGCTTTATATAAATGCTCATAAAGCATTATGGTAGTGAAATATTAAGAAGAATTACAACAGTTCTCATTTAATTCTCTCAACAATCCCTGTAATTAAGTAGGTTTTATCATCATCCCTGGTGCTGCCTAAGGCTCTCTGCTGTATTCACTTACCTATACTACTTATACTATTTCTTCCTATCCTCCCCGCTGGTGGTATTTTAATACAATAAAACAATGAAGTTATGCTATGAAAGAAGACCCACACCAAGAGTTAGGTGTTTATCCTGTTGCTGTAACTCCCAGAAACAAGTGCACCAAGATTTGAATACAAAGACGACCAGCAGAATGGAGCCCGTACTTGGAGGAAGGGTGGGCACATTTGGAGAGACATAGGAAAGGAGGGCAGAGGATTTACAAGTCCTCCAAGTAGCCCTGGCCGGGTGGCTCAGTTAGGTGGAGTGTCACCCCATACACTAAAAGGCTGCGGGTTTGATCTCTACTCAGGGTGTGTACAGGAGGCAACCAATCCATGTTTCTCTCTCACATTGATGTTTCTCTCTCCCTTCCCCCTCTCCAAAATCAATAAACATATCCCCAGGTGAGAATAAAAAAAAAAAAGGAGTCTTCCAAGTATTCAAGCAAGATAGGTTATATATTTTAAAACAAAACAGTGGAATAGTAAAAACCATTCTGCAATCCTCTGACTGTGTATAGTAAGCTTCAATAAGATTGAGCTCTTGCCCTAGCCAGTTTGGCTCAGCAGTTAGAGCATTGGCCCATGGCCCAGAGAGACCCGGATTCGGTTCCCCCTAAGGGCACGTACCTTGGTTGAAGTTTGTCCCCAGCCCCGGTTGGGGTCATGTGAGTGGCAACCACTCGATGTGTCTCTCTCACATAGATGTTTCTCTCTCTCTCTTCCTCTCTCTCTCCCTCTCGCTCTATGCAGAAATGTCCTCGGGTGAGGATTAAAAAAATAAATAAATAAAAATAAAAGAAGATTGGGCTCTTTCTGTTTCAAAGACTGCCTCTCCTTCTATCCCTAATGGCAGGGACACATCCATATTATACAGATGAGAAAATGGAGATTCAACTAGTTGCCCAAAATGATACTGCTAGTAAGGTAAAGATCATGCTCAGTCTGTCTCCAAAGCCCATGTTCTTTACCACTTTAGAATATTTCCTTTAAATCCAACCAAACATGTCAGTAAACATGGTTGCAGAAGAAGCAATCATCCAGGTGAATAAAAGTCAGAACCCAAAGCAACCATCATGACCTTGGTAGCTAATGCAGATAAAGTGGTGCCTTTACCCTAAGATTTTCTTCTTCTTTTTTTAAATCCTCACCTGAGGATATTTTTCCATTTTTGTTCAGATAGAGTGGGAGGGAGAGAGAGAAACATCAATGTAAGAGGGACACATCGACTGGCTGCCTCCCGCACGACCCCGACTAGGGCTGGGGATGAACCGCAACCAAGGTACATGCCCTTGACCGGAACAGAACCTGTGACTCATTGGTCCGAGGGCCAAACTCTATAACCACTGAGCCAAACTGGCCAGGGCCCTAAGATTTTCTAAGTTTAGAAGAAAAAGGGGGCAATATCCTGAAAGTTCCCCAAGGGCAGGCTGCTGAGACAAGGGCTCCAGAAGCTCTGAAGCCACTTGCCCTTTAATCTGTTATAGAGAGAATGAGCAAATCCGAAAGACTATAATCAAGAGCTCACATTTAGTATTCTACTATTATGGAAGTTCATCAGGGAGAGCTGAGAAATCAATTATGAAGGAGACCAGGGCTTCAACCATTCTGGCCCTCATAAGGGCAAGAACTTACTAGGGTAGAAATGGAAGAAGACAGAAAGAACTAAGAAACTTGAAGCTCAGTAGAACTGGAAAACAAATTACAAGTAACCAAAATATTTAAGACAAACTACCACCAACATCAAAACTTATAAAAAATAAAGTGAAAGATTAGGACTGCATGAGCTGAATTCTGAAACTTAACCCTAGCTTGTGTATGTAACATGAGGCAAAAGTTTTCTCTATGTGGTGGGAGTCAGAGAAGAGGTATATACAGGGATAGTGTGTGCCTAACATAGGAGGTATGCAAGGGGAAAGTGGTTGAATAAGTACCACATCCAGCAGAATTCTTAAAAAATGTTTTCTAAATATGGCAAGCAACATGCCAGGGCAGAATATCTAAATACTCTGTATTCAGAAACTTAGAGAAACAGGCAGAAAACAATTAAAAGATACCATAATGCTTTTGAGTTTTCTACCCCACTCTATTGCTCCAGGTTCTCCAAATTTAATCAGTAGTGTTTCTAATGGAGACACAAGTAACTGATAAGGAAACTGAGGAGGAAGCGCAAAGCCGGAAGCCTCAGAGAATGTGATGGTAAGCTGTGCACAACAGTGCACCATTAGATACAGCACCTCTCCTCTGAGCTCCGGACCATTTTAATCCCACTGTTTACTTGAAATCTCCACAAGCACTTCAAAACTCAACACGTTATAATGTCCACCACTAAACCTGAGCCTTCCTCTAGTGTTCTATCTCTGCAAACAGCACTGCCAGCTGCAAAACCAGAAACTTAGGCTGTCATTATTATAGCCTCTCCTCATTTGTGCACTACATACGGCACCAAGTTCTGTATATTTTTCTTCCTGAATAGTTCTATGATCACTACTAATGTCTTACAAGACATACCATATCTCAGCTTATACTCTGGCAAAACATAACTGGCTTCTGATCCATTCTTTCTCCCCAATAATCACTTCTCAATACTGTAGCTCAAGTAATACGATAACATCACTCTTCCAGTTTAATAGTCTTCAATGGCTTCCCACTGGTCCTTGGATAAAATCTAACAACCTGTTAATTGGCCTTACATAATCTGTAAGGCCCTGCATGATATTCCCATTGCCAACCTCTCTCCTGCTTTAACTCACACCACACTTCCTCTCTCTTGCTGCATTCCAGCTGCAGTCACCTGCTGTGAGTTTCTCTACCATGCCAGGGAGCACTCACATTTATCAGTTCCTCTGCCTACAACCACTGTTCTAAAAACATATATACAATGTATTATTGAAACAAGTTCTAGCCCTGGCTGGTGGGGCTCAGATGGTTGGAGCTTCTTCCCATGCACCAAAGGGTCACGGGTTTGATTCCCGGTCAGGGCACATACCTAGGTTATGCATTCGATCCTCAGATAGGGTGCATACAGGAGACAATGGATCAATGTTTCTCACATCAATGTTTCTCTCTCTCTCTCTCTCTCTCAAATCAATAAAACCATACCCTTAGGTGAGGATTAAAAAGAAAAGGAAGTTCCAAAAAAGTATTTACAGAATGAGCCCATTATGACATATGTCTGCCTTATTTATTATCAAAGCCTGATGGTGAAGGCAGGCAAGAAAACTTTCATCTGCTCTATGGAATCCTATCAATCTGAAAGAATGCCTACAAGGGTCTCAGATTTCATCTCAGATCTCAAGACTCCCATTATCTTCTAAACATTGAGGAACAAAGTGATAAACATAGGTGGAAAAAGGCAATATAATTATCCAAAGCTTATCTAGATAACTTAATAGTATTTTGCAAGATGTCAGGCGGCCATAACTAAAACTTCTGGGTGATGTAGGTCTGAAGATACGCTTTGACAAATACCAGTTCTGCTAGATCATAGTAAAATATATAGGACATATGTCTCCACAGAAGTGTGCACAGGCAATCTCAGACACAATCCTTTGGTCACACATCCCAGTCACCAGGATCTCAAAAAAAACAACCAAACCAACCAAAAAACCTACTATGTCAGGATTAAGCCTCTCAATTACTTGATTATGGAATTAGGTTAAGGTAACTGCTATGCTAACATGAAAAAGGTTTTTATGCACCCCAGCCAAGCAAAACTACTTTGATCCTGTTCTTAGAATCAGTGGCAGAAAACCATTATACCCCAGGTTTATATGCTACTCTGAATCTGAGGCCATCAATAACCAAGTGGTCATAATTAAGAAACACTCTGATATATAGGTTTTCCCCCAGCATCTACTATTTTGCAAGAAGTCAGGCAGCCATAACTAAAAGTTCTAGGTGATGTAGGTCTGAAGATATGCTCTGACAAATACCAATTCTGCTGAATCATAGTAAAATATATAGGACATATGTCTCCAGAGATGTGTGCACAGGCAACCTCAGACACAATCCTTTGGTCACACACCACAGTCACCAGGAGAAGATTTCTGATTCAAATGCTACATTAGTATTTCAGAGTTGAGATATACAAATCTAGAACCACTGCAAATACATAAAATAATCTTCAAACATAAAAAATATATTATATTTTTTGTTGATTTGACCAAAAAAAAGGTATAATTTTAATTCATTCACACCATACGGCTATTGTTGTGTTGGCTGTTGCCATTTTTTAATTTGACAATCTAAGAAAAAATAGGTCAGTGCCCCTAACTAAATAGTAAGGTGTTATAGGTTTAAAAAATTTTTTGTGGCATACCAGTATGCCTGAAGTGACACACCAGTTGAAAATCAGGGTTCTACACACAGACCTCTCCTTTGAATGAGGTAACAAGAGTTGAAATCCAGACAGCTCTATTCAGCTGGTAAGCTAGACAACCAGAATCTTACCAGTTGATCATACCTATGGCAACACAAACAAGAATATTGTGTTCAGATATGATGCAAGGGGCTGAAAAGGAGAATTATATATTGTTGAGGAATTCAAGAATCTGATCATCATAAATAGCTAACTAGTAGAAAACCATGCCCTCTCTAGTGGTAAAACAATTTGGAACACTACCTATATACAGATGCAACTGAGATGATCCACAGGAAAAAAATCTAATTCTTATTAGACCTGGTAGGAATGCTCTCTTTCCACCCTCAGCCCACTTGTAAGGTATCAGGGAAGAACAGGAGGTACTCTCCCATTTAGGATTTAAGGAAATATAGTGTGCCAGAGGCTGAAGAAGCCTTATCCACATTTAGTGACCTATGAGCTGGCTGTTCCATCCAGTCAAATTTAGGAAGCTCGTATTTAGCCAAGGAAACCAGTGGTTCCACTGGGAGTGGAGGTAGGGGTACTCTCAGGTACTGCAGTATAAACCGATATAACCCTTCTGAAGGGCAACTTGGCAAAACACATCTAAAGAATTTTTAAAATATATACACATTGACTCACCAATTCTATTTCTACTAACTTACTAAGTACATAAGAGTTTAAGCAGAGACTTGACTACAAGGATGTTCAACTCAGTGTGATTTATAACACTAAAAGGTTGGGAACAACATATATATACAACAGAAGGGTGCTGATTAAAAGTCAAGTAATACATCCATAAAAAAGAATTCAGCTGAATCATTAAAAGTGTTGTAGAATAATACTAACATGGCAAAATATTCATAACATATTAAAGGCAAATTATAAAACAGTATACATATAGCATGATACCATAGTTTATTAAATTTCTATATGCATAAAAAAGACTGGAATGTAATACATACAAACATTAAAAGAGGTTATCTCTGGGTGACAGGATTATGGGTGGCTTTTATTTTAATTTTCTATTTTCCTACAATAAACCTGTATTACTTATATTTATAATATAAGTACACAGGTTGGCTGTGCTAATGCTTTATTATAAATTTGTTCAAAATATAATTAGCTATCAATCAACAAGTATCAATAACTGAGATCATATGCTATTAGAACCTGTGCCTGGGAAAAAGTGCCAACTGAGAGTATAAAACATAAAAAGAAAGCTGGAGACAAAATCCACCAACTTCAAAATACTGTCCACCCTAGGTTGGACACTAAGGGAAACATTCAATGTGTTTGCTGCATGAATAATCCTTCTTACATTCAGCTAGGCATTGCAAAGAAGTATTGTGTTAAAGTGTTTTTAAAAAGGTCTGCTTCACTATATTTCCAACTTCTTAAACTGCCAAGTTCAATAAGAAATGAAGATATCTGTATTTAAATATAGTGATTATGAGTATGTCAGTATGGTCCTTTGAAGAGGATACTTCATGCCTTATACACCATCCCAGATTATTCTGATCCATTCCACGGGAATGCTTGCAGTTGTGCTTGCCTGGGGTGTACAAAACCCCTCTTATACTTTCCTGTTCACAGCTCTACTTTAGAAAGCAAGACCCTCTCTCAAAAAAGAATAAGAGCTGGAGAGAGGAAAGATGCACAGGGTGGGGCAAAAGTAGGTTTACTGTTGCAATTACGTGAAACAGAGTTAATTCTTGTATTATTATTTAGTAATTATTTTATTATTTTCCATATGAACAACTGTAAACCTACTTTTACCCCACCTGTATATACCTCAGAAAAACAATGACTTTATTTGAAACAGCAAAAAAAGACCAAATTCCTGGTTTTTATCTAAATCATGTTCTATACTTTCTGGCAACTATTTTCACTAGCCTTAAAAGGCTTTTTAAAAAAATTACTTTATAGGGGTTTATTCCTGTTAACATCTTAAGTTTTAATTACTTCACCCAGACCACCATTTAAAGGCAAAGGATTCAGGCAAGATTGGTGGTAATGAAAAAACTTGGCAGTAAAGACAGATCTGGTTTGACTCCAGACTGCCACTTGCTAGCTGTGTGACTCTGAACAAGTCACTTAACCTCTCCAAGTTTCATTTTCCATATGGTACAGTAGGAATAAGAGCTGCTGTGAGAGTTTAAAGCAGTCTAATACAATACTAGATGCAAAACCAATACTCAATTTTTATTTTTATTTCCTTTTCTCAGGAAATTTCTTAACAAGAAGAAGGAGTAATTTTGGAACATTTGACAGTTGACAGGTTATCTTGATAGGGTGGAGTCTTTGAAGTGCTAGGGCACAATATGAAGGCAAAGGATACCAATACCAGAGGAGGAAACTGGAATAAGGAAGCCAAGTGTAGACAGCTGCTTGCTGCAGGCTGTCGTGCTTTAAACTCCCCCTACTCAGTTTAATCTCCCCACACTAGGCTTGTCCAGTCTTACACAGTCAAGCCTCACCTGACTGCCACTAACCCTTTCCAAGCAGTAGAAAGCAAAGACTACATAGGAAAAAGTGGGGAAAAGCAAACAATTGACAATGTATGCTCTTAGTGACATAATTCCTCTGGGATCCCTTCCCCCTTCCTCTCTACCTTTATTATTCTTACAGCAGGTACCTTTTCCTAGAATCAGCAACCCCTATGAATGTGAATGAGCTCCTGTACAAAAATTTAACTTAAACTATCAAATTCTAAGTGCCAACATCCTAAAAAGGTATAAATGTCTTATTTGTTTCAATGGTTTCTTTGAATATACACATTTCATCAGGTAAAGAAACCTTTGGGATTTTATCTTAAAACCACTTAAGGACATAATTAAAAGGTTTGAGTATCAAACAAAACCACCTATCCATAACACATCCTGTTCACACAAGTGTCCCAGAAACTCGATATAAACAAAAATCCCTCTGTTTATTTCTAGGAGATAATACTGTAGTTTTCTGTATCCAGCAGTATGCCTTACATACCCAAGGCAATTATGTTTTCTTCCTCTACTCAAACAGAGCATCTGTTGCTAACACAATACTGAATTCCAAGTTATTTTCACAAACAAAAAAGCAGCTGGTCAAGCTAATCCATTTGCTGACTAGCCACCATCAAGCTTCTGTAAGACTGTCCAGTTAACCTCTATTGTCAGATTGCATTGAGTCAGAACTTCCAATCCTCTTTCAATTAGGATTTAACAACTCTTCTTTGGCATCACCACTTGAAATCATTTATCACAGATATAAAAACAGAAAACACACTTTAAAACTTAAGGATAAAGGTAAAAAATGGCTAGACAAGATTAGAAAAATAGTTATATAAATTATCAACAAGAGGAGAAAGTTATTTTAAAGTTGGGATTATGAAATTAATAACAAAAGCTAACAGAGAGCACTCGTGTGCTAGGCACCAAATGATTTTTAAAAATTAACACAATCCTCACAACAACCTTTTGTAGATAAGTACAATTATTATCTCTTCTGTAAAGATGAGGAAACAGAAACACACAGCAAATTAGCCATGCTCACTCAGCTCAGAAATAGTAGGACAGGAGACCTGGCTCCAAAGCCATCCTCTTAATAATTTAAAGCCCAAATCCCAATACCTTACAAAAGCCATTCTCACCCTTTGCCACTTGCAGTACCTAACCATTTTCCTTACACTAACTAAGGTACCACTCCTGCTATTTTCATTGTAACATTCTAGAGTAGGAAAGAAAAATCATGCCAGGGATGTACTACTTACTGTCTTGTTTAAAGAGAAATATATATTCAGTTTAATTAGTTCATTATTAGTTGAAGTACAGGGTGGGGCAAAAGGAGGTTTACAGTTGTTAGTATGGAAAATAATACAATAATTAATAAATAACAATATAAGAATACACTGTTTTGTGTATTCACGACTGTAAACCTACTTTTGCCCTACCCTATATATAATTGATTCTGCAGTAATTCATAACAATTCACGGTTTTAAGTAGTAACACCAGATACTCATTTTAAGCTATAAAACAAAAGAAGGGTTTTTTCAATTTAAAATATTATTTTATACCACCAATGAAATTCAAAACATTTTTTGATATTGATCAACTGATTCTCAAAGTTATCACAAATAAGCTATATTGGTACCAGTAAGAAAGAACAGCTAAGTCCTCGCTTCCTCTGGGGAAACTGCACATGGTATGTATTGGTACTCATATACATCATTTGGAATGAAACCAAGTAAGTTCACATCTTAGCCCTATGGCTAGTGATTGACCTTGCAGGAGTCACAACCTCCTTGAGTCCTCATGAAAGTGAGGGATAATGCATGCCCTGACAAAATAAGAGAATCCATATTAAAATAGTTTTAAAAATTATTTTCATAAACTTTTAAAACACTATATGTGTTTTCATAATAAATTATTTTACCTGATTTTTTACAATAACCCTACAAAATATTCTTCCACTGCATAGATGAAGAAATAGATTAATCATAGTTAAGTGATTTGCTCCATATCACAGAGCCAGTAAACAGCACCATAGAACCCAAGTCTCTGGACTCCAAGTGTTTGCCCTTCCATTTGCCCTGAACTAATAATATCCGTTCAGATATCATATGACTTTTAATTAAAAAGTTAAATAAGCTGTGAAATGTTTTACAAATTTAGGCAGAGATGTTTTAAACGGGTACTTATTCAAAACACACAAAATGTAGTTTTTTTAAATGTCTAATACTCATAGAAATAAACACTGAGTATACCCAACTGAGTTTCAAGCTACAATGAAATCACGTGCACTTTTGTTAAATACTGTAATAGTCAACACTTAACACATCCCTACACTATTCTCTCATGCCCCTAGTGCTCCTCAAGGAGGTGAATCCAGACAAAATTACAGAAAGACCTAATAGGTCTTTCCAGTGCTTTCTATCTAATAATAGAAAAGAATGGCCGCTTGGATATGCCCTTGTTTTTCCTTGCTACATTATTAACAACACTGTGTTTCCTTACTGTACTACATTTCAATTACTGTCAACTAACAAAGAGAACAGGGTGGCTGATTTCTATAGAGGGATTGTGGCTGAATATTAATAACTCACTTCTAACTGTACTCCAAACATCGACTATGTTCTCTAAAATTTTTTTTTTAATTGAACCAGCTAGGTCCCTATATCCTTTCCTTAACTTGTTCGGGAAGAGTAAAACATGCCACAATCACCACCAAGGCAACTGTGACCAGCAACACCGAACTGGCCGAAGAGGGTGCGACCGCTGCCCTGACAAGTCGAAGTTTTTTCCCTGGATTCAACCCACACGAAACACGAAGACCTGCCCGAGAACCAGCCTCGAGGGGGTGGGGGCGTAGCGAGGAGACCCGGGACCCATCTGGGGCAGCATGCACACTGTGCCAGGAGTCCTGGGGCCAGGCAGGGCGGGGAACGAGCATCCGCTCGGCGACAGCAGGTGGACCATGTGCCTTGGTTTCCTCCCCTGCTGAGGGGGACAACCCTCACTAGCATGCTAGGAGGCTTCGAGAATCAGAGGGGCCTGGAGCGCTGCAGAAATTATTAAGATACAGACAGGGACGCCACCCTATTTACCGTAAGGGGCCGGGGCCCAGGACCCAGGGTAGGGCAGAGGCCAGCCCGGGTCACCGGGCGCGGTCGGCGGGCGCAGCTTCGCTCCCTCCGGGAAGGGGCGACGGAGGGCCTCCCCTCCGCCGCCGGAGCCGGGCCGGGCCGGGCCCCGCCACCCCGCGCGCCCACCGCCCACCGCCCACCGCCCGCCCGGCCGCGCCCCGCCCACCCTCCGCCCGGCCCCGGTGGGCCAGCGCCCCGTCCCCGCTTACTTTCTGGGAGTCCATGGCCGGGGGCTGAGTCCACTGCGCCCCAAACCGCGTCGGAGAACCGTGTGAGGAAGCGGAGGGAGGCCGGACACGCCAAGACCGCTACACCGGGCCGCCGCTATCCTCGGCCGCGCCGCCTCAGCCTCAGCCCGCAGCGCTGCCTCCCGGCCCCGCCCGGCCCGCGCCCAGCCCGCGCGCGCGCGCGCCGTTGTCGCGCCGCGGTTGCCTGGGTGAAAGGGCGGCTCGCGCGAGGGGAGGTGGGGGGGGGGGGGTGCGAGAAGCGCCCGCGCATGCGCGCTGCTGCCGGACGGGTCTGGTTCGGCTGGGTCGGGTGCGAGGAGGCAGAGGCATCGAGGAGGGAGTGTGAGAGCCTCTGTCCCGTGGGTCCTTTGAAAGAGCCTCGCCTTCTTCCCCCATCCTCTCTCCTCCAGCGCGCGCGATCGCTGCAGGCCTTGGAATGGACCACTGGGCATCCAGCAGCCGGCCCGTGGGGAGGGCAAGGGGGGAGAGCTCTGGCCCTGGGCGTCGATCAGCACCCTCTCCATCCTGCACGCATTTGAAGCACCTCCCCACACTGGCGCTGGAGGAACAGCGAGGCTGCCCAGGCCCAGCCAGTGAAAAGGGAAAGGCTGTGATGGGGATGTAGTGGAAACATGGGAAAGGCCTGTAAGGATGGGGCAGAAATGTGGGTAGACCTTTCCCAGAGAGCACCCCCCCCCCCCGGGCACCTTGCTATCTGTGATTTTGACCAAGTCCCTCTCCCCGAGCCTGTTTTATCTTAGGGAAAATAAGAGAAATAATGCTGACTTTGCAGAGCATTGTGAGGATCAAATAACGTATTTGAAGGGCCCACTACACAGTTAATGCTCAGTATTTTATAGTTATTGGTGGGGAGCTAGAACCTTCTCGGTCTGGACTGAAGGCACAGTGCAGACTGTAGAAAGCTTGGGAAGGTAGGGTTGAAATGTTCTTCCCCAAGAAGACAGGCCTCATCCTCCATTTCCATGACTCTGACAGACTCAGAAAAGTTCAACTGGGCAATCACTTATGACGAATGAACAAAAGGGAAACATATATTGAGTGCCCGTTAGGTACCAATTCTATGAACTGAGAATTCAATAGTGACAAGGCCCTGCTCTCTCTTGCAGAGCTTACAATCTAGTATGGGAGGCTGACCCTTCCACTCTCCCCTCAATTTAAATAGATAATGTGAGGTGGTTAGAGGTGCTAACATTTTACATGGGGTAAAATGGACTCAGAGAATTTCGAGGGCTCCATTTTCCATGGGAAAGTCAGGGAAGGCCTCTCTCAGGAGTGACCTGAGTGAAGTGAGAGAATGACCCAAAGATCTGGAGAAGAGCATTCTAAACAAAAGGAACAGCAAATACAAAAGCCCCAAGAGGGCATGAGCTTTATGTTTAAGCAACAGCATTCATCCTACAAGACTGTAATTATCTCCATATTGAGGTCTCCCTGACTATATTGTGATTTCCTTGACGGTGGAGATTTCTTGTACTGTACTCGTGTCACAGGGCCTGACCTCTAGTATGCACTCAATAAATCATTTTTTAACTGAACAGACATGTACAGGAAATGGGATAAAAGGCACAAAAGGGAAAACAGGAACTTGGCTCAGGTTAGGTGGGTAGTGCTTGAAGGCCGGGGTCCAGGAAGGACCTATGAACACAATTTTGTACCTGTAGCTGAAAGAAATAATGGCATGCAGTATTTCAGAGAGATGTTTCCTCTCTTGGTACAAAAGGAAAGGAGCCTCATCTCCCAGCTGTCCAATTCCAGGAGTAGTGAGAGCTGTCAGGCACCCAGCCACTAGCCCACTGCTGCAGCCACAAAAGCTGCTCTCTGCACTCCGAAAACACTGCCGCTGAGTCAGTTTCCCACGAGGAGAAATGCAGCCTGGGAATTGGAGAACATCAGAGGTCAAACCACATGGCTGTGAGCTCCCCAGCTTTGGCCCTGCCCACTTAAGTCTGACCACCGCTAAGTGGAAGAAACAGCGTTTAGTGCTGTCTTCGGTTCTCTTGTTGCAAGAACTTCACCTCACTACTGTCAGAGGACAAATTCTGGGCACTTTATGAGTGATGGGCATAAAGAGGCAGAGAGAGGCTTTGGAGACACTGAGTCGCAGCTGAAATGTGATCACCAGATTCTGTCACAAGCCACAATCCCAGGAGCTCACTCCTGGCTGCTTGTGTCCTCCCTCCCCTGTTCTTTTCCTGTGGCCCAGCCAGAAGCCTGCAGCTTTTGACAAGAGCTCTACCCCATTTGACTTCTGCCCTTGCCAGATCTCTGTCTCTGTAGCCAGCCTGGCTCCCCTGCGTAGCTCACCCTGGCCTTCTGCGTCCCCTTATTTCCATCCGGGAATAGCTAGTTTTTTCTAGCTGTGACTTCTCTTCTCCAGCCCATCCAGGCTCCAGGCTCTCATTCACGTAGCTGGCCACTGTGTCTGCACCCCAACCCACTCTCACTGCTTCTGGCTTATGGGCAAGTCCTTTGCTTTTCCTGTATTTACCTTTTCACAGACAAGTCAGTTTAGAAAATTTCACAAGTAGCTTTACTGATAGACTAAAGCCGTTGTTCTCCAATGTAATCCTAGAACCAGCTACATCAGTACCACCTGGTAACTTGTTAGAGGTTCAGGCTTCATCCCCAGACCGACTAATCAGAAACTCTGGGAGTAAAGCAATCTGTTTTAACAAGTCCTCCAGTTTTTCTTTTTGTTTTTTTGTTTTTTTTGGTACGTGCCCCTAGCGGGAACCGAACCCGGGACTGTCTGGTCCGCAGGCCGATGATCCAACCGCTGAGCCAACCGGCCAGGGCACAAGTCCTCCAGTTTAAGAACCATTGAACCAAAAGAAGGCACATCGTTTAAATTTTTGAAAAAGGAACTACGAGGCATAAAAACAGGTGACATTTCACCTCGTAGGTTTCTGATTTTGAGATAAATTGGGATAGCATCAGGGGATTGGCACTGCAGATGTAAAGAGTCTGGCAAAATCATCTCATCCAGAACCAGGTTCCCTGTCCTCTCTTGCCAAGCATTGCCTGCAGCCTCAAGTTCTTGTAAATTCTAGGATTCCCCATCTCATGAGAAAGTTCCTTTCCTTAAATGTTGCCAACAGTCTTCCCCTTTGGGAGTCATAGAGGGCCATGGGTCTGCAGTCAGTGGTCTGAATTTCAATCTTGACACTGCTGTTTACCAGCTGTGTAGCCTTCGGTGAGTCATTTAACCTCGATAAGCCTCAGTAGCCTCATCTGTAACATAGCGATCATAATAGTAATTCTCAGTTAAGGAGGTTGTGAGGATTAAAGGAGATTACGTATGCAAAAAGCCTGGTTTTGTACACATTTAACAAATGGTAGCTGTTACTGTTATTACTCCCCTGCACATCACGTCCTTCTGTGCCATTCTTGGCGTGGTTTTCTCCCTCTTTGTCTTTGGGGTCTTAGAAGTCCTGTTCTCACCCTTGACTCCCCATTCGCACTGTTATACCTCGCTTTACTGAAACACAATCGCTGCTTGTTGCTGCTCTTTGTTTAAGCCCCAAATCTGCACCCGTTGCTCCCTGTTAATACCTGGCCTGAGTCAGCATTCTTCCCCTAGATTGGGAAAACTCTGAGCTTCTCTAAGCCTCAGTTTTTTCAGCTGTGAAATGGGTGTCATAACAGTACCAACAAGGGGTATTTAGTGGATTAAAGGAGATAATCCATGTTCTATGTTTAGCACAGTGTCTGACATGTAATAAATGTTAAAAAATATATAGCTACTTTCTCTTTCCAGCGATAGAAACCTAACTAATTATTTTTTTCCTGCCCACTTCTGACTAAGAACAAATTCACCGAAAAGCCCTGGAACCCCTTGAAACTCAGAGTACTAATTTCTGATCCTAGGAACTCACTATAGACATTTAAGTTCTCATATTAGGGAAAGGATGGTTCTGTTCTGATGTGAGCTGGTGCTCTGTGGGGTGGTCTAGCTCCGTGCTTGGAGAACTCTAAGCAAAGCAGGAAGCAGTCAGTGCAAGGGTCTGGAAACCATGTGAGAAGAGACACAATTCAAGCATCTATGAGTATTTAGCCTGATAAGGAAAAACTCAGGGAGGACATGATCATTTACTCTAAATCTCTCCAGGGCTGTTGTGTGGAAGGGGGAGCTGACTTGTTCTCTAGCATCCCACAGGTAGGTAGACCCAACTGATGAAAGTTACAGGAAGATAGATTTCTCTTTAAGAAAAGTCCAATTTTCTAACAGAGCTATATAGAACTGGATTTTGTTTGGTAGTGAGGTCCCCATTAGTGGAAGTATCCACGCAGGGGCTGGGCATTTGCATGGCAAAGCTGTGCTAGGGGAATCAGGCACTGGAGGGTAGCTGGTAATAATAACCTTTAACATCTTTCTGAAACCTGAGGTTCTATCATTCTGCAAACTACAGGCCAATAACCACTCATTCCCTTTCTGACTCAGCTTTGAGATTGTATTCACCTCTGGAATGCAGTCTGAATCTCTTCTCCCCAACCCCACTTGTATATGATCCATTGCAAGAGGTCCCACTCCTTCCTGGGAGAGGACATGAGAGGGGCAGTTAACTAAAGCCTGTAGCAGTTACCTGAAAATGTGATGTTACTATGGCACAGTGCTGTCTCCATGTAGGATGGCCTGCTTTATGCTGGCACTGGAGATGCTGAGATGAGCAAGGTCTGGAAGACGCAGTTTTTCCATCACATCCTGCCTTGGCTCTGGAAATGCCTCTTGGTCAGAGAATGACCAAGGACAAAGCAAATTTATCTGCTGATGATCTCCTCATTATGAAAGTACATTACTCAGCAGCCCCTCTCCCTCTGCATGTACTCTGAAAATGGTATGGGCCGGGTTGAGACTGGGTGACTGAGACTAGGGAGATAAAGGGCCATAGTGAATCGACTGTACTTCTGTTTCATTGGCTAAGCACACAGAGTCTGATCCCAGACAGTCTGAATTCATATACGAAGTCTACCACTTAGCAGTTGTATCGCTTTAACCTCTCTGTACCTCAGTTTTCTTACTTATAAAATTAAGTATTAACAGTACCCACTTGAAAGGGTTTCATGAAGGATATATGCAGAGTGCTTGGAATAATGCCTGACATATAGAAAGTACACACTATATGTCAGTTATCTATTATTATTTTCTAAAGCAAATCATTCTCCCGAGTGCAGCACCAGGAAACAGTGGTGTCTGTGAGCCCTCTGGTACTGCAATGATCGATGTCAGGTTCAGATGGCACTATGTCAGCACTTCCCAGGGGGGTAGGCGTCTTGAAATCCATCCCTCATTCTGAAGGTCAATCTGAACTTTTCCCTGGAGGGACAGTGGTGACAGGACTTAGGCCGGAAGGATAGGACTTCAGACAAGCAGACAAGAAGGGAAGGTGGACCTGACTGGTGTGGCTCAGTGATTGAGCGTCAACCCATGCACCAAGAGATCGCTGGTTCGATTCCCAGTCAGGGCACATACCCAGGTTGTGGGCTCGATCCCCAGTGGGGGGCATGCATTTCTATCTCTCTTTCCTTCTCTCTCTAAAAATAAATAAAGGAAAAAAATTTTTTTAAAGAAAAAGAAAAAAAAGAATGGAAGATGGAACCCTGAGCAAAGGTGGGAAACAATGAGAACAACTCCAGGGCATGGAGACAAAATGAATGGAAATAGCAGCCTTCAATGCCCAAATACCAGGGAAGTATGAGAAACACTTTGGAACATATAAAAGATGGAATACCCTGCAACCATGAAAAATTATCTTTTAAAAAAAAATTTTTTATCCTCACCCGAGGACATTTTTGCATTTTATCTTCAGATAGAGCAGGAGGGAGAGAGGGAGGAAGAGAGAGAGAAACATTGATGTGAGAGAGACACATCAAGTGGCTGCCACCCACACGACCCCAACCGGAGCCGGGGACAAATTGCAACCAAGGTCCATGCCCCTGGTGGGAACGGAAACCCAGGACTCTCTGGTCTGCAGGCTGATGCTCTAACCGCTGAGCCAAGCCAGCCTGGGCAAAAAATCATCTTTATGAAACACACATAGGAATGTGGGAGAAAGCTATGATATTACAATTTAAAAATAAAGACTTAGAATTGTTTTTTCTAAATACAGTTGGATAATGTCTATGGTAGAAAAGTAATACATTTATAAATTTTTCTTTTGCTTATAGCTTTCACCTTGGGTGAAGTGGCATCATATATGAAAGCTCAGCCTGGTTTCCTAATGTCAAATACACCACCTACAAATATTACATGTTTACTTTTCTGCTTACATAAAAAAGAATCAAAGACAAGTAAATTGGCTTTGAAATATAAACTCAAGTATGGCATGACTTTCTTATGATTAAAAAGAAAAGTAAAAGACAAAGTGGGGGTGAAGAGAGAGATTAGTAGGGGTCAGATTGTTATGGTCTCTAAATTCCAGGCTGGGTTTGGGATTTGAGCATGTGGTAAGTGGAAAGCCACTTACAAGTTTATGAGCAAAGAGTTATTTTAGGAAACTTGATTTGGCAGGAGGAAAAGAAAGAATGAGTGGGGTGAGCCTGGGGTGAGGAGTTGGCTGGGGACCCAGAGGCCCAGACCTCTCCCTGTTCCTTAACCTTCCCTGGTTAGATTCCCTACAGCCCTGACCCCACCCCCACCCCCCCACCCCCCACCACCAGAATACAGTGATTATATTAGTGTTATACATCTTTAAGTAATTTTTCAATCAAATGGGAAAAATAATGATTTGGCCTTAATGGAAACCATTGGCTTCCTTCCTAAGTCATCTAAAACAAGGGTTAGCAAACTTCTTCTGGAAAGGCCCATGTAGTCAGTATGTTAGGCTCTGCAGGCCGTGTTGTCTCTGTCACAATTCTGCGACTCTGCCATCATAGAGAAAAAGCAGCCATAGACGGTACATAAAGAATTGGGTGTGACTGTGTTCCCATAAAACTTTATTTACAGAAATAGGTTTAGGGATAGATTTGACTCACAGGTCATAGTTAATCAACCTCTGATCTAAAAGAACATGGTGTTATTTTTCTTAGAAAATAATTCTGTGGCTCTCTGATGCCTCCAAATCCTCCTTAATCCTCCCTCTCAGACACTTCCCATCTCTACCTCCATTTATGAGAGGAAGACCAGTGGTGATATGTGGGCTAATTACCTCTGGAACAGTGATAGGTGAAGCAGCATGTGAAAGTGGAAGGGCTTTGAATTTGGAGCTGATTTGAGCCCTGACTCTGCCTGTGTGGTCTTCGATGTAGCACGCCACCTCTCTGAGCTTCCATTTGCTCCAGGCAAAATGGAGACAATAGGTGCAACTTGACAGAATTTTTGGAAGGACTAGATGTCTGTAAAGCACTCAGCCTAATAATTGGCATGGGACAGGCACTCAATAGTTATTAACCCACTTTGGCCCTATAAATAGCATTCAAACAGGACAGACACAGACTGAATGAAGAGAATTCCATTGTCGATCCAGCCTTCAGGCAGAGGGGATCATGTTAACATACCCAAGGCTAGAGAAGAAGCCAACACTAAATTTGAAGACGCTGCTGCAAGACAGATTTGTATCAAATGCTTCTGATTAATTATTTATTAGGCAGCCCCACTGTACCAAATCCACTTGGCTGTTTGTGGTTTGGGAACATGGTCACAGGCTTCCATTGCTTCCCTTGAAGTAATAAGATCCTGCTCTCCATCCACAGACTCTCAACAGCTGGTGAGTGGGAGAACCTTGTATAAACAGCCTCCGTTGAGTTCATTCTTCCGGGCTCATGGGACCAGTCACCTTTTCTTCAGCTGAAAAATAAACACATCAAGGAAATGAATGCTTGTCTCCTAGGGGAACAGGACACAATGAGAAGCAACTGATAAAAAAAAAAGTGTTGGATCATCTTTAGAGAAGACACTGTGAAATGTAAGAAGGCTACACACACACACACACACACACACATACACTCACATTGACAGAGGAGAAAGATATCTGAGAGCCTAGGTTCAAATCCTGATTTTAACCCCTTATCAGCTATTTGTTTGTAGTCAAGTTATTTAACTTCTGTGCCTATATTTCCCCATGTACAAAATGAAGGTAATTGTGGTATATTCCTTTAAGGTTGCTGTGAGGATTAAATGCATTAATAGATAGAAAGTGTTTAGAAGAGTGCCTGACACATAGTTATGAATGCTAGATTAGTGTTTGCCGTTATTGGTATCAGTATCGTTCTTTGACAAAGCTGTTTTTTTAGAATAAATGAACAACTGAGTCAAACAAACACGTAATGAGTCAAATTCAAAACTAATCTGAAATATCTGATTGTCCGATATCAAAGACCCAAACCTGCCATTCAAATGAAACTTTGGAGTTTTCACTCCTGTGACTCAGTTAGCAGTGGGACAGGTCAGACCAGAATAATGGGTATTTCCATAGGTCAGTACAGTTCAAGAAACAGTGAATGAGTAAATACACTGAAGTTTATAAAAGGTTATCCTAATTCTTAGGAAATACACAATGAAGTCATTAGTGCTAAAGAACTGTGCAGTTTACAAATTATCCTCGAATAGTTTAAAAATATTAGATGTACACACACTCATATATAGGTCATATATACACACACAGAGTCATATATATATATATATATACACACACACACAGAAAGAGAGAAAGAAATGTTTAACAATAGGTGTAACAAATGTCTACGGTGTTCTGTGTAGTGTTCTTATTCTTGCAGTATTTTTGTAAGTCTGAAGTCATTTCCATATAAGAAGTTTTAAAAAACTCATTAGGATGGGTTAAAAATAAAAAAGAAGCATTTTCCTCAAGTTTGACTATCACACAAGCATGGGGCTGCTGCAGGATAAGCAGAGGTGACAAGTTACAGTCCTGACAACACACCATGAGAGCTTGGACTTAACAAGGGGCCACAGAGTAGTTATGATTCAAATACCAAGTGGAGTCGAGCTAAGACTGCCTGACATGCCCATCTCCGCAACAGGCCTTGCTTGTCCCAGGTGCCCAAAACAGAGTGTAAGTCAGCGGTTCTCAACCTGTGGGTCGCGACCCCTTTGGGGGTCGAACGACCCTTTTACAGGGGTCGCCTAAGATATAACAGTAACAAAATTACAGTTATGAAGTAGCAAGGAAAATAATTTTATGGTTGGGGGTCACCACAACATGAGGAACTGTATTAAAGGGTCACGGCATTAGCAAGGTTGAGAACCACTGGGAGCGGTACTAAGAATAACATAGCTTGAAACCTTTGCCATAAATTTCATTGTAGGTTTTTAGAATTGCGGCTTTATTTCACATGTCAATTAGTGCCTCTTTGCTGATCCCCCTGCCTCAACGTTTCCCCAACTTCAATCCATTTTGCAAACTGCTTGTAGAATTAATCCCTAAATTGTTGCTCTCACTACATCAGTTTCTCACTCAAGAAATTATATAAAGGCTTATCTAAACTTTCCTGTCTAATCCATTCCATGTTTTGTGATTTTACATATTTTGACTTGTAGTTTCAACTTTCATGACTTTTTCTCACTGTCACTGAAAATAACAGAACCTATGATTAGACTGACATCTGACAGAGGTTGATGCTCAGTGACGGTCATGTGGCCTGAACCCTAGGCTTATGGCAAAGTTGTGGTTTGTTTGAGATTGAGATACAAAATTTTAAAAAATTTAAATAAACTTTTAAATTTAGAACAGTTTTAGGTTTACAGAAAAGTTGCAAACATAATACAGAGAGGTCCCATGTATCCCACACCTAGTTTCCCCTGATGTTAACCTCTTTCATCACTCTGGTACATTGTCACAACTAATGAACCCACATTGGTACATAGTTATTCACGAAACTCCATACTCAAGTCAGATTTCATGAATTTTCCCTGATGTTTTCTGTTCCAGGCTTCCATCCAGGAGACCAGAGTACATTTAACTTTCCTTCTATTTTTAAATTTTAAAATATTATCTGGAAAGCCCAACGTAAATAAAGTGTATAGTCTCCATTCTCTTCCCCCCAAAGGGAAAGAAGAAACAAGCTGCATAACAAAAATCCTTCCTGTTCTCTTACCACACCCCCAAAAGATGCCCAGGCCCCAAATAATCCTTCATTTCCTTTTGTTAATAGCTCCCTTGCCCCACCCTTCTTCCCACGAAAAACTTCCATTTTATACACCTTCTTGGAGCACGCTTCTAGGTGCTGGATGAAATGCTGCCCAATTCATGGCCAATTAGGTATCCAATGTATTCAGTTAAATTTTGGTTTTTTTTAACACCCTCTTGAGAGAAGACCCTTTTAGTTGTCTGCTGGAGATGAGGAAGGGCTGTTACCTGGCTTCTCAGAATAGATGGATGTGTCCGGAGAACTTTATTTTTTTAAAATACCATTAACATTTTTAGTTATACCTTAAGTATAATAAAGTACTAATACATTTTTTTGGCTCATGAACGAATTTTTTTGTTAGCTAAAGAATGGCTAATGAATTTTTTATCCATGTATTTATCCATGTAATACCATCCAGATTGACAGGGTTCAGGGTTATGATTCCCATTCCAGCTGTCATCAAGATTAAACATTACCAGACACAAATGATACCATATTACTACAGGGTATCTGGGACCAGTAAAGAAGAAGAGAGGGGTCCGTCTTTGGTTGTTCTGATAGACCATATATATTGCAACAAGGCTTTGGTCCCTAAAGCATCCGTGCCCAGAAAATCATTGTCTTTACCCACTTCTTTAGACATTGCTTGTTAATAATCTGAAATCATTTTGGATACGTTCTGTGCAATCCTGCAGATTCCCCTCACCCCACCCTCAACAAAATGAAACAGAAAGATAAACATTCTGTTATGCACATATGATAAAATTTTATTATCTTTAACAGGGAGTCACCTGAATAGATAGTTGGCCTACTAGCTAATTATTGACAACGACAAGGGCTACAAATCCACTGTTCACAAACCGAAGCCACCATTGAACTGTTTTTGACCTATAAAATTGATCATTTTTGTATAATCAGCTTACTGTTTTTGGTAACTTTGCAAATAGTTTGTGTCAGAAGTAGGCCAGAAATAGAAGTCCTCAAATCAAAGCTGCTTTATTGTGTACAGTATAGAGTAGGGGCTCAATAAACATTTACCAGAATAATTTAAGGATACTAAGATGGGTGTATGGGTTATACCTACCTAAAATTTACTAGGCCTCAAATTCTTTAAGCTACACTATGTGGACTGGAATTTGGGCCTTATTTGTCAATTTGTCTTTAAGGAGACTCTTGGAATTGATCAGATTTCCATTCTCTTTTCAGATGCATTTCCTTCTTATGATCCTCATGTCTCAGAGGAGATTGTCAATCTCCTAACCAACCCAGATGGCGGGTAAGACACATGGGCCAGTGTCCAATTATACTACAGGTACTGGTCAGAGATCAAAATGTACTCATTTCACTCCTGTATTTATCAAAAGCTCAGTTAAGACATATAGGCCAAAAGGAATAGACTTGCAAGTCCAGAAATAAACCCATACATCCACAGCCAGTGAATTTTGACCTTGAGAGTGCTAAGACCATTTTATGGGGGAAAGAATAATCTTTCAACAAAGGGTAGAGGGATAATCGGATAGCCAAATGCAAAAGAAGAAAGTTGAACACCTACCTCATACTATGTACAAAATTAACTTAAAGTAGATCAAAGACCTAAATGTATGAAATAAAACTATAAAACTCTCAGAAGAAAAAAATAGGGCTAAATCTTTATGACCTTGGATTAGGCAATGGTTTCTTAGATATGACAACAAAATAACAAACAACCTCCCAAACGATAGATAATTAAACTTCATCAAAATTAAAGACTGTAATGCTTCAAGGGACACTATACAAAAGTGAAACGACAACCCACAAAGTGAGAGAAAATATTTGCAGATCATATATCTGATAAAGTCTAGTATCCAGGATATATGAAAAACTGTTACATTCCACCACAAAGACAAATAACCCAATTTAAAAATGGGCAAAGGACCTGAATCGACATTTCTCTTAAGAAAATAGATAAATGGCCAATAAACATAAAAAAGTGCTTAAAGTCATTAGTCATTAGGAAAATGCAAAACAAAATCAAAATGAGATACCACTTCACAATAAAAAAGACGGAAAATAACACATATTGGTGAAGATGTTGAGAAATTGGAACCCTCATACATGGGAATGTAAAAGGGTGAATGTATAAAAACAGTTTGGGAGTTCCCCAAAAAGTTAAACACAGTTACCATATGACCTAGCAATTCTACTCCTAAGTATGTACCCAAGATAATTGATAACATAGGTCCACTCAAAAATTCATACACAAATGTTCGTAGCAGCATTATTCGTAAGAGCTAGAAGGTGCAAACAACCTAATTATCCATTAACTGATGAATGGACAAAAACATGTGTATATTAAACAATAGAATATTATTCAGCCACAAAAGGAAGTGAAGTACTGCCATATGCTATAACTTGGTTGAAACTTGAAAATATTTTATGCTAAATGAAAGAAGCCAGACCGAAAACATCTACTTATCATATGATTCTATTTACATGAAATATCCAGGATATGCAAATCCATAGAGAAATAAAGATTAGTGGTTGCCAGGTGCTGAGTGAGGGGAATAGATATGGATTGCTAAAAAGCATGTGATTCTTTTAAGGATGATGAAATGTGTTTGCATTAGATAGTAGTTGTGGTTGCACAATTTGTGAATATGCTAAAAATCATGAATTGTGCACTTTTTATAAAATGGTAAATTTTATGATATATGATGTATATCTCAATAAAATAAGAGAAAGAAAATGACGAGGAAAACCTTTAGTAAGAAATGATTTAGCCTCACATAATAAGAATTGTAATTAAGGCACACATTAAAAGACATGGGGAAAAAATTAAATGAAACTGAGATAGCCCAGCCGATGTGGCTCAGTGAACTGAGCATTGTCCCATGGACTGAGAGGTCCCGGTTTGATTCCCCGTTAGGGCACATGCCCGGGTTGCGGGCTTGATCCCCAGTAGGGGGTGTGCAGGAGGCAGCCGATGGATGTTTCTCTCTCACATCGATGTTTATATCTCTCTCCCTTCCTCTCTCTAAAAAAAAAAAAAATCAATAAAATCATAGTTAAAAAAAACAAATACTAAAGTTCTACATGGGAAGAATTATTTTTAAAATTACCTTTCCAAATTAACTATATATCTAATAGTCTTCTCACTAAAATTGCAGAGACTTTTTTGACAGAGAGTAAACAGACAGTTAATAAGTGATTTTATACATCAAAGGTAAGTACTGTATAGAAAAATAAGGGATAGTAACTGAGACAGGGAATATGGTGGTGGAGTTACCATTTTACATAAGTAGTTCCAGGAAGGCCTCACTGATAAGGTAACCGAGACCTGAAGCAGGTGAGGGCATGAGACATTGAAAGCAAGTACAAAGGCCCTGAGACGTGCCTGGTTGTACAAAGAACAGCAAGGGGCCAGTAGGTCTGTGACTGGAGCAGAGTGAATGAAGGTCGAGTAGGAGGAAATGATCTGAGAGCAGTATTAGGTTGGTGGGTGGGGTGAATCATGTGGAGAATTTGAATTTTATTCTGAATGAGATGGCAAGCCATTGGAGAGTTTGAGCAGAGAGGTAATGAGATCTGACTTAGATTTTTAAAGGATCACTCTGACTCCTATATGTTGAGAATAATATGTAGTGGAACAAAGCTGGAAGCAGGAAGACAAGTTAGGAACCTACTGAAATTTTTCAAGCAAGAAATAAATAAATAAAATAAAATAAAGGGTGAGAAGTAATTGGACTATGAATCTCTGGAAAAATAGAGTCCAAACTGTTGATGGAATAATGGATGTGGGTGTGAGAGAAAGAGTCAAGGATCATTCCACAGCTTTCCTTCTCAGCAACGGAAGGTCAGTGTTGCCATTTACTGAGAAGGGAGTTCCATTGGGGAATGTTAAGTTTGACATGCTTATAAGATAGATGACAAAGAAAGGCCAAAAGTGAATAAAAATTTCATCTGAAAGAAAAAATGGGCAAGATTTGCTAAGTAAAATTTCAAAATGAAGACTAACATGGGGAATTTGCCCTTGCAGGTGTGAAAATGCAATCTAAAACTACAATGAATTAAACTGGCACAAGAAAACATCGAGAGATTGACGAAACAAGAGCTATACCTTGAAATGGTTCCTGAAAGGCCTGTGCATTTGCAGATTTAAGTGTTGATGTTTTTACTATTTGCAATGAAATCTTGGATGAGGATTAATCTCTAACTTTGTTGAAGAATGAACTTTTTTAGTAAGCATCTTTATTGGTTTTCCCTCAATATACATAATGATTGTCAAAAAATTAAAGTTATGCAGAAAAACCCTACCCTCAGATCCCTCTAATCTTTGAGATAATCTGCTTTTCCGTCCCTCCAGACCTTCCTTCTAAGGCACAATATGAACTGTGTGCCCTGTGGATGTGGAAGTGTACACTTAGCAGAGCGTGAGCCAAGCTAGTGCCCACTGTGCAGATGTGAAGGCAGCTGTGTTTTACTTTTCAAATTCCCAGGAGCTCATTAAAGCTTTCCACACTGTTCAAGAACACCAGATTTACTAAAGTATGGAATAACTTTATCAATGTTATAGTCGTAATCATAATAGCTAATATTTACTGTATTGAATGTTTCCCAGGTGATACACCACATGTGATGTGCTCTACGTATACCATGTAATGGAATCCTCCTTCCATCCCTCTTTCACAGATGGGGAAACTGGATTTCAATGGGCTAAGTTACTTGTCCAAGACAAAAAACAAAACTAAAAACCCAAGCAGAGCCAGGATCTGAACCTACATGTGGCAGATCACAAGATCCAAACTCTACTATATTTCTTGGAATATTAAGGGTCTACTGAATATGATAAAACATCTTCACAAATCAATAGGGGAAGAAACAAATTACTTACTACATTGGTAGAAATTTGTTAGATGTTCAATATGGGCCTCACTACATATTATATAACAAAATTATTTCCAGCTATTGAAAAGTGAAAAAGATAGAACCATTAAAATAGAACATAAATTATACCTTAATTTTAAAAAGAAAAAAGTTTAAAAAAAAGAAAATATAAGTATTTTATTGATTTAGGGGGTTAAGGACTTTTGAACAAATAAAAGGAAAAAATAACACAAATGATCAACTTTATTATAAAAATTTAATTCATTTATAGATAAAATATCACTAACAAAATTAAAAGACAAATTATACAGTAGTATTTGACATAATGTAACTGGAAAAGTGTTAATATCCCTAATGTATAAAAATCTTTTATCCAACAGTAAGAAAAGCAGTGATATCTCAATAGCAAAATTGGCAAAGAACATGAATAGAGAATTTAGAGAAGAGGAAATATAAAGTGCTGATAAATTAATGCAAAATATTTAATTCATTAATAAAGAAATACAAATGGAAAGAAGAGATTGTCATCTTTTGCCTTTAGGGCTATCAAAGGTGAATGAGGATGATGTCATGAGTATCTGCCAGGTGTGGGGAAATGGGGATACTCATAGACTTTAGTACAAATGTTAATTGGTAGAACGTTTCCAGAGATCAATTTGGCAATATGTATCAACCTTCATATCTTTGCCTTTTGCTCCAGTAATACTATTTCCAGAAGTCCGTCTTAAGGAAGTAATCAGAAGTGTGACAAATATCTCTCAATAATAACAAAAGGATTATAAATAATGTAAAAATTTAATGAATATATAAGGGAATATAAATCTATTATTAAAAATCATGTTTTTGAAGATTATTTAATGATATGAAAATGTCTACTATATATAATGTTATATAATGTTAAGTGACAAGGATAGGATATGAAAGTTTCTGTGTGTGTATATTTTATTAGCAACTCTGTGAAAATGGGTATATATATTGATACATATTATAAATATAGATATATAAATCTAGCCAGAAAAATGCAAAAATCATAAATTAGTTATTCTAGTTAGAGAGATGCAGCATAGTTTTTCTCTTTTCTGAAAAAAATGTCTACATATTTTAAAATGAAAATTTGTTACTTTAATAATCAGGTTAAAATTATAACTTAAAAAAGAGCCTTTGAAAACTTCATTTTTTTTGTCTCACAAGTCATCTATAATTCTAAGAATGTATTCTTAATAATGGACAGAGGTGTAAACAAAGATTTCTATACAAAGATGATCATTTTAGCATTATTAATAATCCCTTAATTTTGAGAGGAAATTGCTATATTCAAAAATAGGAGAAAGACTGAATAAAATATAGTACATTCAAATGGAGCAATATTATAAATCTATTAGTTCTGTTTCCAAGGAATTTTTAATAACATGGGGGAAATTCTCATATGTTAAGAGAAAAAAGAAGATAGAAATTATTTAACATGTATCTTATTTACTATAACCTTTTCTTTTTAATATGACCTGAATTAGATAGATAGATGAACACACATACACACTCATTTATTTCTGTATAGTAATTTTGTTTATTTGCTTATTTTTGATTTATTCATTTAACAATTTCTTTACAGAGACTTGGCTTGAATTCAGACTCTGGCAAAAATAACTGTGAGTTTAGGCAAATTACCAATCTTCCCTTACCTTCTGTTTTCTCATCTGTAAAATGGGAAGAACAACATCTATTCTGCAAAAGTAAATGAGGTAATGTATATAAAGACCCAGCACAATGACCTATCCATAAAAGGTTTTCAAGAAATAACAATTAATATTATTTGACTATTATTTTTAAAAATGGAAAAGATTCAGGAAGCATAACAGTAGTGGGGAACTAAAAATGTGTGGGTAGAAACCTTCACATTCTCCCAGTCAGGGGAATTATTTAACTTATACTTAAAAAAAAAAGACACCTATAAAATATTTTACATTCCATGTACTTAAATGTAAATGTCAATGTAAATCAAGGATCAAAATATAACTAAGATTAAAATATAATTAAGCAAAAGTAACTTTAGGAGGAGTAATGCAATGCACCCCAGCATTTTCCACTGCTGCTTAATAGCTATGATATTGCCACCTTGTGGAATTAGTGATGCATTACATATCCCAGGGAATTTGAGATTTTATTTTGAAGTAATTTATATAGACAGGCTGAATTACATAAATATTCTTACAAAAATTAACATTTAACAAGGTGATGCTGTACACAAATTCTTCAGGCACATATTTAATTTTAAAATAAATAGTTTTAATGTAGAAAGCAATATGATAGCAAATTTGGCAAACAAACAAAAATATCACCATAATTCTATCACTGCAAAGCAATAACATCATTTTAAAATTATTTTTAGTATTTTGTGCCATTTTCTTTTAATTTCTAGGTTAATATTATACAATTAGCATTTTCCTATGCAGTGACATTCTTCCCAATGTTTTTTAATGGGTGCCTAACATTTTATTGAGGGGATGTGCCATACCCTGGTTCGACATGCCCACAATGCAAGACATCTAGGCTGCTGCCCAGTAAAATGTCAGTGCACTGTGATAGTTTTTGTACAGGTAGATATGAGTGCATTTATTTAGTTATAAAAATTAAAATATATCTTATTACAAAGATAATACATGGTATTTTAAAAGAAAAGCAAAATTGAGATAATAAACTACACTCACAATTTCCCATCCCAGATAACCAGATTTTTAAAACACACACATATATGTGTAATATATATGTAAACATATATGTAGTATGTATTCACATTCTTAAAAATAAAAATGGGGTTATATTACTACATAACCTTTCTTTTCATTTAAAATTGTCATGTGCAATTTTTCTATACCAGTAACACCCATAGAAAACATTATTTTCATTGACTAAGTAGTATCCCATTATATAGATATATTAATTGCACACATGAACTATGAAGTACTAAGTTCTAGTATGTACATTATTAAGCATAGTGCTTACAGTTTGATGGGGGTATAAACACATAAACAGGACAAATAAATACAGAAGCCTGATTTGTAATGAAATGCCACAAAGGAAAAGAACAGGCTATAAGGACAGAAAGTAACATGGTACACAAGTTGGTTACAGAAGGTCCATCTGAAGGAATAGAGAAAGTTTGGACTGGAAGGATGAAGGATCTGGCATGTCAACACTGAAGAACGTTCTAGGAAGAAGGAGCAGCACGTGTAAAGGCACTGAGGTGGAAAACTTCTTAGCAAGCACTAGAAACTGCAAGATGGTCAATGAGGCTCACACGTAGGGAGGCTGAGACAGATGCAGCTGGAAGGCTTCTATGCCACAGCAAGTACTATTATTGTATTTTCAGTCTGTGGCAGTAACATGATCTGATTTATATTTTAGAAAGCTCACTCTGCCTGTTCGGTGTAGGAGAATGGATTGGGAGGCAAGAGTGTTACTGGAAGACTAGTTAGGGGAGTACAGCAATAACCCAAATGAGAGATGATGGGGGTTTGGAGTAGTGCAGTGGTAATAGTAGTGGGATGTGAGATATGATGGTATCGGGGAGTTGGTTAGTTCAGAGAGTCGGCAGTAAACATTGCATCCGGATGACTGCTAACATCTGTGGGTCTGAAGCAAGAGGATGAATGGAAGACCCTGCTTTCATCTTCTTCCCATCTTTTGCTCCAGTGCACATAGTGAGCTGGAGTTCTCTCTCACACTCACCCGTGGACACCTGAGCCCACCAGTCCAAGCTCCAGCCACACCACCTGCCACAGCCAGGATCCACCCTGAGGAGGAAGTGCCCGGAGAGAAGACCTGTGCGGGCCCTGTTTGAGAAGGGCGTTTAGGACCCCGGATTTCTCCAGTGTGGTCTTGGAGGGAGGAGGTGGACTTTGGGTGGGTACAGCCTGTTAGCCCCATGGACCCCTTGCCCTCTGTAAAGGGTCCAGAGGGAGGAGGGCCAGAGGGAGGACCCTGATGCTCAGGTTATTAAGGTGGTACTGACTACATCTAGTTAAAATTAACTTTGAAAAATCTCTTAAATCATCCATAAGGTTTAGTACTGTACATATGTTTTATATGTACAACCCTATATCATTATTTTCTAATTCTTTCTTGTCCATGTTTCTCTATGGCTTTCAGTTAAATTAATTTTACCTTCCATGATGTTGGTGGAATCATCAACACCCACTTACCTGGCTACTTAAACAATGTATTTCCTCTGTATCCATAGTGAGTAAACCCTTGAAAATACTCATTTCTTCTTTATACATTGGCTTTTGGTTTGATGCCATCTATTGTCTGCTTAAGTTAATACATCTATAGGACGACTCCCTGTATATTCTGGAAAACGATAGGACTTGGGATGACAGGTTGAAAGAGGGGGAGGGAAATGTTTAAAGGATTCTAAGTTTCCGGCTTGAGCAATTGGTTTAACTGTGGTTCGATTTATGACACGGGAAAGACCAGGGGGAGAATGGGCATCAATGTACCATAATTCATTGACCTTATTCCTTATTGTGGGATATTTACATTGATTGCAATATTTTATAATTAAAACAATACTCTGATTTACAGCAAAATCTTTTCACACATCCTTACTTTCTAAATACAGAATTGCTGGTTTACTGGATGTGCACATTCTTTAGATTTTTAATACACATTGCCAAATAACTTTGAAAAGAGCTAACTGTTTCCTCACAGCACTGGGGTCGATTTTGAATACTGAATTCCTAAGTCTTCCTCCCTCTTTGTCTTTTCTTTCCTCCCTCCCACTTTTCCTTTGTCCATTCAGTAACTAACCTTTTGTCAATATCTGCCATGTCCTACACAGGGCCTGGGATAAACCTAGCTCTGTTCCTTGTTGGGGGCTGGGAAATGACTGGGGAGAAGGAAGACCCACTGCGGAAGACTCCAGAGTTTTGAATTCAATAACTTGGAAAGCATACCCACACACTTTTTCCTTACATCAGTCCAAATATGTTAAAATTCCTTCCTCATTTAGGTTGGCGATGCCACTCGGAATTTGGAAGAAAAAAACATTTACCTCTCTGCAGACCACAGATAGGGCTCTGAGAACAACAGGTTTTGCCTCGAGGAACTATAATTCAGAGGGTATGATTTTACAATGAGCTTTTAAAATAGTATGTCAGTTTTACCCTCTTAAGCAATGACCGCATTGCCTCTCCAGGCCACGAGGCAGGGTCGCCCTAGCCAGGGATCTGTCTCATGGCAGCTGATGGAGAAGGATGCAGCAGGACACCCCAGGTCAGGGCAGGAGTTCCCAGCATGAGGCCCCTTGGTGCACACTAGGGCCAGCCCCCACCCTCTTGATTTGAGGGTAGATGTCATACTATTTATCTTGAGCACCTAAGTTGCTAGATTTGACTCTGACCTTGAGTCAAACCAGGCACCGGTGGGCTTCCTTATTGTTGGAACTCAGATAGGAGAATCCAAACCAACATCTTTTCTCCTCTCAGCTGGCACTTAGTGAGAGACTTGAATGTGCACGATGACATTTACTGCCAGTAATCGAAGACTTAGGCCCTACACAAGGCTGGAAAATAGCGACGATGCACCATGTGCTGAAGGAGATAAAAGGAGGCTCCTGGGGTATTGTGAACCTAATGCAACACTCGGTTATGAGTATTGCTCTCTTCTCTGAACATCGACTCTTATATAAACCACTGGACTCCAGAGCTCTGTTCATGACTGTGGCTCTAACACTCACGTGAGTAACTGCTAGAGGCCCTCTGCCTTCTAATAAGTTTCTTAAGTCTCAGAGTCATTGTGTTCTCATCTTTCAAATGGGAACAACAATTCTACATCTCGTGACTCTTATAAAGATTGAAAGGGATAAATCACATGAAGCCCACAGTCCAGCAGCTTTCATTCAGTAGGTGTTCAGTAAGTGGAGCAACGTATACCATCCTCGCACATCTGATTCATCAAATATGAAGGCATTTTATTTATCAGGCCACCTATTTAAAAATTAGAGGAACCATTTCCAGGTATTGTTTTGGAATGAAAAATAAGTTAAAGTAAAATGATTTCTAAAAGGCTTCCACATCTGCCTTTTAAAAATATATGATGTGGTTATCCCTTTGGAACCTTAGCTATTTGTCAGTTTATTCAACATTTGCTGCCCACTTTTTATTTACCAAAATTATGCCATATATTTGTGTCTTTCTGCATGGGCTCTTGCAGTTCTTTGCAAGTAGGATACTGGAGCAACCCAACAGCTGATCGATCCGGGCCTCCCTAGTCAAATAAGCACTGCACTGACCGTAATCAGTGCAACCTTCTGGCACTCTGCAGACGTCCTTACTTTGGAAGAAAAGCAAGAGATGTATAAAAAGGGATGTGTCTTTCTAACTCTCCATCATACCCCACCGTGCGCATGCCTCCAGCGAAAGTGCAAAATGTCGCAGTCATTTTAATTTTTGATTCTCAACAGGAGGCCAACATTTCGTAAATAATAGAAGTTACATATGATCATGACTTTTATTTAACCAAGTGCTCTAACTTCCTTCCTCTCCCTAGGAATCTGGCAAGAAGTAAAATAGGGCATTTAGTCTCTCCCTTCTCTTTTTGCCAGAACGTCGCCAGGAAACTGCAGGCAACAGGGTGCACTCCACCCAGATCAGGGGGTCCTGGATGGGAAGGGCTCTGGAGACGGTGGCCTTGGTCCTGAATATTGGCAGACGAAAGAGACCTGTGATGAAATGACTGAAGGGCCGTCAAACAGCTCAGGCACCAGCTGTTCCCGGAGACAGAGCAAAGGGCACTGTGGATGCCCCGCAGACTCTACTCTCTGACCGTCAGAGCAGACAGCTCGGGAACACGCTGCCTTCTGAGAGGACTTCTGAACTGGCTAGAAGGGAGGAATTACTCAGTTAACTTCTACAACTTTTTAGGAGTTGGCTGTACCTGCAAGTTAGGAGATCCAGAGCAAACAAGAAGTACAGGATGTTCAAACCTTCTAAATCCCAGATTGGGACATGGTCTATGCAAAGGCTTTTTCTCCTGCCTTGTGTTTTTCCTAAAAAATACTCCCTTTGTAAAATTACAAAGAAGGTACGATTTCTTTCCTACCCTTTGAGCTCATTAAACACTAACATAAAAATTATGTTGAATATCCTTTAAAATCGAGAGTACGGATAAAGCAGGGTAATGTTTCAGCTGCATCATTATCTCCCCATATCAGTCACCGGCTGTGCCTTGCAGCCACCCTTGGGCAGGCATTTATATTAGTGCTGTTCAGAAGGACCGCAGCTGTGCAAACCAGCGTGCCTCCTACCACACGTCTCTGTGCTGACACTAGGGTTCTTCAGCTTTTTCTTTTGTGGCTTTTCAGTCTCTTGCACTTGGCTCTGTTTTGATTGTCACGCTCACTGCCGAATCTTGTTCAGTCACCTTTGCCAACATCTCGGCATTTCCAGGATACTAAGAGTAGATGAGTGGGGACTGTCCCATTGCACATTGCACGCATCCTGTGGTCCCTTGAAGTCAAAGATGAACTGTGAACCAAGTCTTTGAGAGCAATGCCGGGTAGGCTGTTGACTTGGCTGATGAGCAGGAGATTGTAGTCTGTTAGGCAATATCTGCCAATAAGAAAGTCAATGTTCCGTTCCAGTGGTAAAAGACCCTTGTCCGATTTGGGGCCAAGCCAGTCAGGCACAAACTGCTTACCTGTGGAGATGGGGCAGCCCTGCCCGCAGCGCAGGGGCATCTGGCTCTGGAGATCACATCAGGGTTGTGGGCCATGTCCGGTGGTGAGCAAATATTAACAGAACTGGATTCCCCTCAGAACATCAAGTGGGGAGGGAAAGGGGTGGTAGTTAATGACCATGAGACTCCATACTTGAAAGAGCTCAAAATCTTTACAGAGTGATTGGGACAGAAAATCTGTATGCTAAGAAAAGGTGCCTGATTGAATGAACCTGTTTAAGAGGTAAACCCCATAGAGCAGCACAGAGCAGCAGGAACCAACGGCCGCTGCTGCAGTCTGAGGCTGGGTGCTGCCTGGAGTTTCGATGACTCGCTCTCGCATCAAGGGAAGGACAGAAAAGGAAGGGAGATGAGCTAATAGTTATGAAGGACCTGCTCTGTATTGGGCACTGGTCTCAGGCATTTTTAACATATTTTTCTCACTTAATCCTCAAGAGATGGTATTATTAGCTCCTTTTGCCAGGTAAAGCGAAAGGAAAGTGAAATGATTTCCAACATAATGGGGGGAGGTGGGAGACCAGATTCAAGAACAAGCCCATCAGACTCTAAATCCCGTGCTTTTCCCACTAGACCATGCCAAGCGTGTAAGGATGTGTCCAGTGGGACTGAAGACTAAGCAGAAGGGAGTGGGGAGAGGCAGAGGGATCTGCCTGTCCACCTTTCATGGGGGGCAGTCTTGATTGTGTAGTATCACCATAAGGTGAGCATTTCTCCCCATTGTGAAAAGCAATGTGGAAATATATCCATTGTCACGTATTATTTTCAAAAGGTGAAATATTGTACACAAAATAATGAATTGATTTATTTCATGTCTCAGGCACTGAATAGGAACCGGTGATCAGCTTTTGGCCCTAAAAAGGACACCTGTGGGATTTTCCTGGGGTCTGTGTGATGGGCAATGCTGTGTAGGGGGCCCTGTTAGGACACAGATGGAGGCAGCGCAGAAACTAACATATGCAAGTGTTTATATAAACTAATTCACACAAGTTTTGTCTTGGGTGATTAAGAAAGAATATATCTAGATCACGCTTTATTTTTTATTGTGACTTTTCCAGCTCTTGCCTGAATATTTCTTAAGGTTTTATAAAACAAATGCTGCTGTTAATTAACTGCAAGAGTGCATTTTCGACATATTTGACAATGCAAACTTTCAAATTAAAGGTGTCAGTGACTGGCCAATATTACCCCCTTCCCCCCAAAGTCTCAGAAATAAAAGGCACAGAGATCCAGCTCTGGCAAATATCTACATAAAAAGAACCTCCTTCTAAAGAGCATAGGCCAAATCTAACTACCAGAAGGTAAGAGACTTTCCAAATCAGCTGGGACTTTTTGTGTCAAATCTGCATGAAATTCTCAACTACTAGATATCATCTTGATCCAGAATTTGGACTCAGGTTTGACCACCATCAGATTAAAAAGGAGGTGCTATACTTTGTGCGCTGATATTCCAATGGGATAAACAATCTGAGAAAAAGCAAGTCTTAAGTTTCCATACACATTTCAGATGTTACTCCCACCTATAGGATGAACTCTAACCTTGGCAGGGAGGTGAGGCCAGACCTGACTGCTTGGCCCCACCTCCTGTCACTCCTAGCCTCACACTTGGCAGGAGTAAATGATTTGGATGTTACGCCTTTCTAAGTGCAAACACCCCAGATGCCGTTCTGCACCTCTATATCTTAGCACAGAGCAGTCTCTCTTCTGGGGAATTTTGACTTGGTAATGTCTGTGTAGGATCTGGAAGACTCTAAGCCCACCCCTTCTCCCCGCTGCTTCTGCAGGTTATACACACCTGGCCCTCTCCCTCCCTGAACTGAGCTGCCTGAGAGGAGGGCTGGTGCAGAGTAGGTGCTGACTCAAAGGGAGGAACCAGTTGCTCTAAGATATGCAACATTTTTCTTCATCTTGCCTGGAGTCCTCAAGAGGGACAAAAGTTCACTCCTGATTATTTCCCTAAAACAACCATAAATAATAAGTTCCCTAGCTGAAGGGTTCAGTAAATCCTTTCAGAGGACATGTAAAAGTTTGGTGATGTTGCAAACTGAGTGCAAAATAGGAACGTGTATTCTAAGAAACATGTAAGATAATTGAAGGACAATATTCTTCAAGTATATATTGATTCTATCTGAAGCAAGTGAAAAGAAAATACAGATAGCAAAGCAGGTGTCGCCCTGGCCGGTTTGGCTCAGCGGTTGGAGCGTCGGCCTGCGGTTCAGAGAGACCTGGGTTCGGTTCCCGCTAGGGGCGCGTGCCTTGGTGGCGGTTTGTCCCCGGCCCTGGCTGGTCATGCGGGAGGCAGCCAGTCAATGTGTCCCTTTCACGTCGATGTTTCTCTCTCTCTCTCTCCCTCTTCCTCTCTCTCCCTCCCACTCTATCTGAACAAAAAATGGAAAAATGTCCTCGGGTGAGGATAAAAAAAAATAAAAAATAAAAAAGCAGGTGTCCCCCAGATCCCGGAGGCTTTGGGCATAGAAATCAGTGCTGTTAGAATTCACAGTAAAATGCAACACCCTCCATATCACAGGCTCCATAAGAAAAAACACCTTTGCAGGTTGAGGGGTTGAACACTTGCTAATTGTTATTCTCCACCAGTAGGTGTCGTCAGAGATAAGCAAGTTTGCTCTGGCTGCCCTCTCCAGGGTGATCACCAAAACTCCCACTCTGGCTGGAATCGGCTGCCTCCGATTCCTGTCTGTCCCTCTGTGGAAGCTTCAGCTGGAACAGCCAGCATACAGCTGTAGTTCTCAAAGTTTATTATACAGGAGAATCACTTTTGGGGGTCAAAGGTGTTGCATGAAGATTCCTGAGATATTCTGATTCAGTAGGTCTGGATGGGGCCCCGAGTAATTTCCATTTTAAGCACTACCTTCTTATCCTCCCATCGTGATGCACTTTGAGAAACATTGATTTGCACCCATGCAGATTGTACAATATCATCTCAGAGACAGTCAGGCTGGAAAGGGACTCAAAGGGAGGAACCAATTGCTTTAAGATATGCAACATTTTTCTTCATCTTGCCTGGAGTCCTCAAGAGGGACAAAAGTTCACTCCTCATTATTTCCCTAAAACAACCCTAGCTGAACATCTGTGGAGCCAGTACAGCTTGCTAGTCCTTTGGGTACCTTTGCAAAGTTGTGCAGCTCTTCCTCCTGTCTCAGGCGTGAGATCACCATCAAGAGATCAACACAGAGGTAAACACTCAGCCTCTCCTTCCTTATGTTCACTCCATCAAAAAACCTGGCTTCCACCATGACAGGCAAAGAGCCCCTGTTCCCTGTAAAGAACACTCACGTGTTTACAGAAATTCTGCCGATAAACTGATCCTTAACGGTTAGTTTATAGGACATGTAGCTTACAGGATGTAAACATTCCCCTTATATTGTTGGAAAGCAATTGTGTTACCAAGATTCATTTTTTAAAACACAGACAAAAAATAATAAACTCTGGCTTTAAAACACAGACAAAATAAATTAATCCATTAGTATTTGAGCATTGTTTCACTGCTATGTTAACGTTATAACTTCAAGATAAATAAAAATCCTAGTCCTAAAAAAGTGGGGTAAATCACATTACTACAAATAAAACATAAACTAAAATTCCATCAGAAACTCAATATTGCCGTGATATGGTTGAGGGGGATGACGGAGAGCGCTGTCTTAGAAACTGCAATGAAAATAGCATATTCCACTGCAGACTGCAGCTCAAAAACTCTCTCTGGTCAGTGACCAAAAACTTAGCCCATCTATTTTTTTAACTGACCATTAGAAAAGTATTTGTTCTAGAATGGAATTTAAAGGTCATTGGCTTGCCCGGCTGGTGTGGCTCAGTGGTTGAATGTCGACCCATGCACCAAGAGGTCGCCGGTACCGGTCAGGGCACATGCCCAGGTTGTGGGCCTGATCCCCAGTGAGGGGGCATTCGGAGGCGGCCAATTGATGTTCTCTCTCATTGATGTTTCTATTTCTCTCTCCTTCTCCTTTCCTCTCTCTCTAAAATCAATAAAGAAAAAAATTTTTTAAAAAAAGAAAAAAAGGTCACTGGCTCCATTAACCTTTGACTCCATACTCAATACTGCTTTCCAACGTCAAGCTGTGAAAGGGCCACAGCTTCTGCTGCATTCCTCTGGGGTCAGGGGTTTCTGCTTCCCCTGGAGCTCAGTTCATCTTGGGACTGGTGCACTTTTTAGGACGCTCTTCCCCACCTCCTGTCTGCCAAGCAGGAAAAGGCAGTGGCTCCACAAGAAAACCTCTCCCCTCTTCAACTCAGCCTGGTGCCTGGTTTAGGACTGCACCTCAGCTGCACTGACAAGAGACCTGTCACAGCGCCTTACACAAGGAAGGGACTGATTCTTCTTACGTAAGAAGAAACCCAGAAAGCATCGAGCTCAATGGCGAGAAGCTGTGTAAGCAGGGCTTCCAGGAACCAGGCTTCTTCCATCTTTCTGTTCTGCTATCTTTTGCGTGTGGTTTTTGTTCCCGCTAATAAGATGACTGCTGCTGCTCCAGGCATCACATCTGTATTCCAGACAGGCCTCAGAAGGGGAAACCAGGAGGATGGGCAGCCCCTCTGTCTAGAAGGCAAAACCCTATGGAACTCCTCATTGTGTCAGCTTACCTTGTGTCAGTCAGAACTATGTCCAATGGCCACCTCGCCCTTCAAGGAAGTATGGGTACTTGGCTGACCAGAACAACATCTGGGCTATATTCGTGAGGAACGAGGATGGAACAGATGTCTAGTAAGGCAATTATCCGTCACCGCCTCAGCCTGATAGCAATACATGATTAACACATGTTAGTTGACTGATGAAATCTGTCTTTCCAATCATTGGAACTCTTTGGGGGCTTAGGACAGGATTATAGAAACTTTTTTCCCGTAACATCCCTTCAAATGTTTGAATACAGTGATCATTTCTTTCCCTTTCCCCCATCTCAACAGGCCTCTTTTCCGGGCTTGTGTTGGAAAACACTCCCATTTGTTTATATTCGAGGTCCCGACTGACCTACAAAAAGTAATGCTGAGTCACCTCCTTCCTCTGCTGTACACCTTGCTTTTAACAGAGCCTAGGATCCCCTGAACTGAGACATCCCATTGTCGATTCGTACAGGGCACCCCTTGAACTCAGATGCTTGTGGGGAAAGGGTGGGGTGGAGGGGATACACACATCACTGAGTGCCCGCTCTGTGACAGGCGCCACTCTGCCGCCTCCTTTATCAGACATCCAGTCAGAGACCCCCAGGCTGTATGCAGCTCATTTGGCCATTGAAGGTTGGTTCCATAGACCCAGGGAAGCGCTTTACCTTATCGTTACTAAACTCCAAGCTGTCCGATTTCGTCCATTGCTCGCAAGCTTTCCTTGTTACCCAATGAACTATACAGCTAGCAGTTTTAGCTCTAAGCCACCTTAAAATATATCTTTGGTAGCAGTTAGGATGGTGTTAAGTTGTAATAATAATAAAAAACACAAATAACAGTTGCTAACATAAGACAGAAGTTCATTTAAGAAGTCTGGAGGGTCTCAGTCCAGAGTTGACATGGTGTGCCAAGGTGTCTGGGGTATAGGCACCTTCTATCTTGTTGCTCTATCATACATGTCTTGTAGTCCCAAGGTCACCTCGATGTCCAGATGGCTACTGGACCTCTACCCAACGTGTCTGAATTCCAGCCGGCAGGGAAGAGAAAATCAAGAAAGGGACAATGGCCCTTCCCTTTAAAGACACATTCTGGTGGTTACGTGTAATTTCCACTTACATCCCATTGGCCACAACTGAGTCACCTGGTTACAGCTTAGCAGCAAGGGGACTGAGAAATGTAGTCTTTGTTCAGGATGGCTAGATGTCCATTTAAACGTCAGGTGACTGATCGTCAAAGACAGAGAAAAAGGATATTGAGAGACAACTGTAGTCTTGGCCATAAATTTCTTCTTCTTCTTCTTTTTTATCCATATCAGTGGTAAAAATATTCAACTGTCCAAGACTAAAGCAAAAGACCAACATGTGTGGGAAAGCAGAGGCCCAGAGAGGCTGAAGCCCAAGGTCATATGGCTCCTAAGGGATACAGGTGTGCTGACCTGGAGCTCCCGCTCCTAGCGCATCACCATAACGCACTGCCTTCGGGCAAAGTGGGAGAGAGAGAAACTTCTGTCTGATTTTGGCAACTTATTTTGGGTTGGTTTTTGTTACATCTGGAATCTGCCTTTTCTACTGGGGTCCTCCCTTGGGCTGAAGTTAATTAGCGAGCCTTAGGTTTAGTCCTTCAATTAATGACTCTTCCACTCATATTTCTTCTCAGGTCTGCTTAGCTCCTAAGGGTCTTGTCCTTTGGATGAACAGGATCAGATCCCGGCACCAGGCTACGCTGAAGAAAAATGGGAGGTCTGACCGACACGAGAGGAGCGAGTGCGGCAGCCCAGCAACCGTCAGGGCAGCGCAGAGTGCGGTCCTACCGGAAAGTTCAAGGGCTTTGGAGCGAGAAAGAATTCAGGTCGAATTCCGGATCTGCCCTTTGCCACTGGACAAACTCCTTCACCTCTTGGTCTCTCCATTTCCTCAGATAAGACCTACTTTGTACATTTGTTTGGAGGGGTGAAATACCCCTGCAGATGCACACACAAGCACACGTCTGTGCCCCCTGCAGCCCAGCCTGGCACCTGGCGGGTGCTCCTTGCTTTGTGACTCTGACGATGACCAGGGGAACGCCAACCCACTGTTCGAGCTTCAGGCTCCCGTGAAGGAGAAAGAAATGTGAAAGATCAACGGTAAAAAGGACAGGGAGGAAAGTAAACTGTTATTCTTTAAAAAAAAACCCGCTTTCCTGACTCTTGGGAATTTATCCAAAGGAACAAATCAACTGAAGCAAAAACATAGATGCTAGATTTTCAGGGCTCTCTCTTAACAGCTAAAACCAAAAAGCCACGGCATGCCCACGTCGGGGAAAAGAGGCTCAGTGTGCTGGGCACAGCTGCTCAGTGGAACTATGTGGCCATTTAAGAGGAGAGGGATTGAGCCTTGGCAGCAGCACGAAGAAATATTCAGGATTTGATATAAGTTAAAAAAAAAAAAAAAGACATAAGTAACTGACATTTGACTACACATATATGTATTTCATTCCTACACAGAACTAAAGGACTGTTCACATAAACACAGACCTGGCACAAAGATGTGGACAAGGGGTGTGCTATTTTAAAAATATTTTCATACTGTCTTTTCAATAAAAATAGTATTCCAAAGTGGCAGTAGGTAGAAAGCCAGTTTTCTCTATTTTCAGTAATAGCTACCACCATGAGATCATATAGTATCCAGATCTTGATTTCGAAATACCAATTTCCATGAAAAGGAACCAGGATTCCTTGAAGACATGACTGATTACAAGAACTGAGACAGAGAAGCCCGAGGTGAGCCTGGTACATCTGGATGGTGTCAGTAAACAAGGAAGTACTCAAAGAATGACTGAGACAGGTCCAAAATACACAGGAGCCAGAATGAATGGGCTCTTGCTGGCCAAACCTGAGACAACCTGGGCACAAAAATAATGATGATAACAGAAAGGAAAATACGAATGCCTAAGTGGGAGAGAAGGGACAACTCCTCCTTACGGTAGAACACCAATTACTAAATGTAGAAGGAATGATAGTTTAGAAAATCACGGTTAAGCAAAAGCCATAGTAGTAGTTGTTTCAGAGAAGAATCATGAAAAGATACTAGTGTAGAGAAATAAAATGGATTTTCGTGTGTTAATCTTGTATCCCACAACAACACTTGTTTTCTTTGTCTACTCATGTGTGTGAATTCTTTATGATTTTTTACATATAAAGTGATGTCACCTGAGAAGAGAGATAATTTTACTTCTCCCTTTCTAATTTAGGTGCCTTTTATTTCTTTTTCTTACCTAATTGCTCTGGCTAGACCCTTCAGTACAGTGTTGAATAGGAACGACAAGAGTAGGCATACTTGTCTTGTTATTGCTCTTAGGGGGAAAGCTTTCTATTGAGTAAGATGTGGGTTTTTTATGAACATCCTCTATCAGGTTGAGAAAGCTTCCCCAAATGCTGTCACAGTATCTTTTTCTTCTAAAATGCAGACGTCATCAAGCACTCCCTTGCTTAAAACTCTTCAGTGAGTCCCCATTTTCTTCAGCAGATCTGATCCCTGTTGACTTCTCCAAGTTCATGTCTCCTACAGTTTTGATTCAGACACATCATATCTTCACACAGGCTGTTCCCAATAGGTTTTTTGTCTTACCACATCTCTGTCTCCCTGCCGCTCCTGAGTTAACTCTGTTAGAGCAGCTGGTACATTATATTACAATCATCTGCTTACCCCTTTACCTCCTAAACAGACTGTGAGGGTATCCTTAGTCAGTATAGGACTTGGTAAATGTCTTTGGAATACATGAAGACTGCCCTTCTGTTTTATTTGTACGTAAGCATGTGACTTATAAGCCCTAATAGCGGCAGATCTGAATAAGGATGAGGTAACAAATTAAGTTTAATAATCAAATCAGGAAGTAAAAAAAGAAAGAAAAGAATCAGGAAGTTGTATGCTTGGACTCCACCAGCTCAGCACCTGCAAACCCCAATTTGAGTCATTTGCAGATTATTTTTTCTTTCACAGTATCTTGAAGAATGCTTATACCTTCTTCCATCAAATAATAAAATTCTATAAGCCTTGGTGTGTTCTTTTCTTTTCAGGTTGCTAGGAAGCTTAAAGTATTTAATGCCTCATTGTACGGTGTCGAGCATATTTGTGTCTTCCTGTTTATGCCTTTGCTTTTCTATTTTTATTTCAATCATCTTATTGTATATAAGCTTGTTTGGAAAAACTTGGAACATAAATATATAAATATACACACACTAAAAATACATTGCATGTTTATTGTTAGCATAAAAGCACACAGAAGTTAAGGTGACAATGTAGAAAAGCAGATTAGAGCTATTGAGACAGTTCATCTGTGGTTACCTCAGCTGCCCAAGCCATTGTTAGATTGGAGTCTCTTAAATGAAAAAGGAGGTTGATTTGATTGATCAGCAATTGGAAAAAAAATGTGTTCGCACAGAGAAATATTTTCAGTCCCTCAAACTCTTCTCCTACTGGCTCCTTCTTATCATTAAAAAGATTTTGCATCAGACAACATTGAGAAGAAAGGTAAATATTTCCAATATCCAGTGAATTAAAGAATCAGAGCCTAGATGAATTTCAGCATCTGGTGCAAGCTCCTATCTTTATTTATTTTTATTATTAAATTTGTTTTCTTTATTGATTTTAGAGAGAGAGGAAGGGAGAGAGAGAGAGATAGAAACATTGATTGGCCACCTCCTGGTGATCAGGCCCACAACCTGGGCATGTGCCCTGACCGGGAATCGAACCAGCGACCTCTTGGTGCATGGGTCGACACTCAACCACTGAGCCACAGCAGCTGGGCAGCCCCTATCTTTAAATGAAGAAGTGGTATACACATGCTGAGTGTAGGCCTCCATGACTTTGTTCTCCTTCCCACCAGTCTAATCAGTCATCAGGCCTGTTGGGTTTCCCACTGGAATCTTCCTCTTCCCCTGTCCTCTTCTCTCCCAAGTCTGCCTCTTTGAGCCTTCCCCTCCAATCCCATCACAGGCTCCCAGCACCTCTCAGTTTAGGTCTGAATGCACATGCCAGACTTCTGTATCCTCTCCAGGGTCACCTCTTGCCACAGATCCACGTATTCTTGGTACTGGACATCCTAAACCACTGGTGTTTCCTCATACTGCTATGATTGCCCGTGTGGTTCCTCTGGGTAAAACCTTCACCCCTCCCGCCTCCCTTTTCATCATCTGGCTAATTCCTGCTCATCCTTTAAGACTTAGCTCAGAGAGCTTCTCCTAATGACCTCACCTCCTATGTGCTCCCAAAGCACTCTGTACTTATCACAGCCCTCACTGCTATCTCCTCATTAGGTGTGAGCTACTTAAGATCAGGGAGTGAATATTTTTGCCCCTGAGTTCCCAGAATATAAATCTGGCTGACCAGAGGAGGAAATGCTTGTTGAATGAAAGTGATTAGCACACTGCTGTAGAAGGCATAGTCAATGCATCTGAAATGGCCTCACTCATCACACTGTCCATGAAATGTGAGATGTGGATCTCACCAACTCCCACCTATTGTTTCTATTATATTTTTCTACTTCTAAATTTAAGACCTCAGCCTGACCGGTGTGGCTCAGTGGCTGAGCATCGACCCATGTACCAGGAGGTCGCCAGTTCGATTCCCGGTCAGGGCACATGCTCAAGTTATGGGCCAAATCCCCAGGGGGGGCATGCAGAAGGCGGCCAATCAATGTTCTCTCTCATCGATGCTTCTATCTCTCCCTTCCTCTCTCTCTAAAATCAATAAAGAAAAAAATTATAAATAAATAAATGTAAGTCCTCTTCACTCCTCCCTCCCATCTTTCCCTTGTGTAATTAAAAAAAAAAAATTCCTTAATCCATTTGGATTTGACTTAGATTTGTTTTCAAACTGAAAGCTAATTGTCCTAAACACCATTTATTAAATGGATTCTTTCTTTTCTTACTCATTTCAGCCGTCTCCTTAGTTTTTATTACATCCTTATCAATAATAGAATTTCTTTTGGGAACACTCTCTTCTACTTTATTGTCTTATTATCATATGAGCTTTGTTACTGTCATTTTATTATACTTACCTCTCTCTCTCTCATATATATATAGCACACACACACACACACACACACACACACACACACATATGCTATACAGGAATATTTTAAATATACATATAAGCAAAAACTTAAACTATTCATAACCCCATAACACAGAGATAACCCTAATTCTTATTTTGATGTAAAAAGGGTGGCTTTCTCAGCTGACTGGCACTTAACCATCTTGCCAGATTACCTGACATTCTCCAATCCTCTGTGGGAAGTCCTGGCTGAGTCCACAGCACAGTGAATGCTCCTGGAGCCCAGCCCACACTCAGGGCCTGTGCACCGTTCTCAGCATCAGTGGACCGTGCTCAGCAGAAGTCAGTTGCATTTATTGCAACATCAGGTGAAGCTGTTAAACTCTAATGCTGTACTCATTTCAATATTATGTATATCGATAAAAATGAGTATGAAGAGAGTAATTTCTATGAAAACTATGTTCAATGTTTTGGACTCTATAGATACTAAAACTATTACTCTCGAATTATGTATGCGTGAGAATTATACACATTGGAAAGAAATTATAAAAATCTGGGAGTCTATACTCAGCTGGCTTCATAAGCATTTCTAAATTCTCAATCCATTTTAAGGAAATCAATATTTCACATTATTACGTTTTTGGGTGATTGCATTATTGGTGTGGTTAATGCAAAAAAGATAGTAGACAACTTCAGAGTCAAAACTAAAGAACTACACCTATGTCAAAGCTTGGTCAATGAATATTTACTTGTAGTTTTTTAAAACGTTTCATTTATAATGATTTTCTTCCTTCACCAAAATTTTCAATGAACTCATCAACTACCAGTGCCTACAGAATTGGTTAAGAGAGTGTCTATTATACCTTTTGTCATTTAAAAATGTATACAAATATTTTTACATAAATCAGACCATGCTATAAAAACTGCTTTATCCCCCTTTTCATTGCCTATATTGTGGACATTATTCCAAGTCATTACCTACTACTTACATCGCTTTTAATGCCTCCCCAGTCCCTCCCGTTGACCTTCTACTCAATGCTTCTTTTTCTTAGGTGTGAAACTATGTACCTCGAGTTCCTCTTTGCAAGGCTGACAGTTGAGCTGTCTTACGCTCAGCCTTATACAGCTAATCTCCTTTTTTCCATTTTCATTTGCTTCTTCTTTTTTTTTAATGGATCATTTGCTTCTTTTTTAATTCAATGTTTATTTTTGTGTTAAAATTGTTTTATTTTGTGGTGAGCTGTGAGAATCCTTTCCAGCAGATGGAGAGAGTAGACCAAACACAAACCCTAATATCTCATGTCCACCTGTAAGGTTATAGGGTAAGTTAGTATGGCTGAAAGCCCTTTCGTTTTGCCTTGAAGGCAAACTTCACTGTCCCCTCTCTAGTCTGACATGCCTACCTGGGAAGCTTATAACTACCTAGAGAGCTTTAAGATGTCCAACGAAATTGCTGATAAGCCAATGAAATGGTCTAATAGCTTAGCTTTGCGTTTTCTGGAATCCTAAATTCAACCTACGTGCACCTTGCAAGCTATTTTTTCTCAGAATTTGGGCAGTAAAATACACAGTGTCAAATTAAAGGCATGAAGCTTCCCCCCCACACACTTTCCCTGCTACTTGCCGCAACTTAAAAAATAGTGTGAAGAGATATGGTCTTGTGGGTCAGTCCCACAGCAAACATGATCAAAGATATAAGCCTCATAGGATACTGGCTTCTTCTGAATCTTTCAACACCTCTAAGAGGTCTGAGCCATATAGCAATTTGAAGGAGCTCAAATGTCAGTCATAATTACATATAAACCGAGAGTACACAAATAGTATGGTTTGTCAAAGAAATCCTCTAGAGTCTAGATCTTTATTTTCTAACACTTGAGATTGAAGAGAGTATGCTTTCCATAGAGAAAAAGACAAAAAATAAATTAAAAAATCTGGGTACCTTCAGGGGACATAAAACCTTTCAACAGGCTCTTTGATCACGAGATGGTCTATAGCACCAGAAATTGTGTACATCTGCATCAGAATGACCCCCCCAAAAGAATGAACAGTCCGGACTAGTTAATATTCTTCAGTATCTCAAACACCTCTACTTTTGAGGACTCCTCACAAATGTTCTAGAACAACTTCTTTTGGCAAGAATCTGGGCATTACTCACATTTGCTGATAAAAAGCACTCTGTATAGCAACCTCTCAAGGAAAAACCCCAAATTACAAAACAGCTCAGGAGAGGTTTATTGGTATTGCCAAAGGTCTTTCCCTTCATAACACCCTTTCTTAGTCCCCAATATCACTGAAGATAGATTAAACGAGCTTGATTTTTCCAAACTTTAATGGGGCACCGCTACTGCCTAAATTATGGCCTACCAAAGTTTCATAAACTCACTAATTTAGCACATGTCCAAACATCAATTTCTGTGCAGGGCACTGCACCAGGCATAATGAGTGTAACAGGCTTTTCTATTCTGCCTGATGGTTGGATTCAGTTGCAACCTTAGCATTCACAGGGTGACCCAGACTCCAGCTAGGAAGCCTGGCCGGGCAGTGGATGAACTCCGCACTTCAGAAATCAGTTTTTTGTACATTTATATTTCATACTTCAAGGACCCTAGGCCATGCCAAGAGATGCTAGAAAGAAATAGCTGGGAAATTCCACGGTCCCCTTGCAGCATACTGACCAAATCTGAAACCAAGATGTGATTCATGATTACTCTCTATTGAAGAGTAGCAGAATATGCACTCCCAAAATATGACTACAGGTGTCCGAGACATGCCACCTCAAAAAATGCTGCTTTGGTGCCCTGGCTGGTGTTGATCAGTGGTTAGAGCATTGGCCCATGCACCGAAGGGTCATGGGTTTGATTCCTGGTCAAGGTTGCAGGTTTGGTCCCCAGTCCAGTTGGGGCACGTGTAGGAGGCAACAAATGGATGTGTCTCTCTCACATTAATGTTTCTCTCTCTTCCCCTTCCTCCCTTCCACTCTCTCTAAAAATCAATGGAAAAAATATCCTCAGGTGAGGATTAACAACAAATATGTTACTTTGATATATTGATTATTTTGAACTGTAGGCACTTGATGAACAGCAGATGCTGGGAGAGGCTTTCTCCGAACTCTCCTCATCTGCCTAAAGACAGATCCTCCAAAAGGAATTCAATTGTATCAATCCCCTTCTGGGAGTTTCATCCACCCAGGAGGACTGCCTCTTATCACAGGAGGAGACTAGAAGGTGACACCACACCGGGACAAACCTTCTCACCAATTATCATACCTCCCATGTATTCTTCTAAGGGCTCATTCATCTTCCCTAAAGATCATTTACTCTCCCCTCTCCCTAGAAAGACAGCATTTAAACTTGAATTCTAAGCCACCTCTGGGAGTTACTCATTTTTCCCTGGGTGTCTCCCATGTATACATGACATACATGTTAATACATTTCTGTGTGTTTTTCTCTCATTAATCTGTCTTCGACTACAGAGGTCTCAGCTAACAACTCAGAAGGGTAGGTGGACAATTACTTTCCTCCCCTACACTATTAATCACCACCCTGGGCATGGGAAAGTGTTACAACACAGCAGACAATGACATTCTTTCCTATAAAATTTTATTTATTACATAAAAAATTCTATACATTTGTTAGACTAAAATACAGTTTTCATTATAATTCTGGCAACTGAGTCAGTACACAGAGAAAACTTAGCATGAGATCAGCACTTTTTTTTCTAATTCATATTTCTGCACAAGAAAAACATTTCAAAGCTCCATTTCATACAGGCTCATTGCACTCTGGAACCAGATGGGATTCCATCCAATGCAGAGCTCTTGGAAGTTAATTTCCCAGCAAGATTTGATAACTCCAGAAAGTTAATTGCTCAAAGTACACATTTTTAAAGTCCTCTGAGAGCAACACGCTCTGTCTGTAAAGTCTGCACTGCGTCAATAATGACAAGTCACAAATACGAGGGCTACGGCCGTGTCTGTGGGGGTGTGTTCAAGCACCTACGTGTGTTTCCCCACCTGGATACAGTGTACTGACATTGCAATAAGGAAAAACTCAAAATAACGCTACGGTAAGAGATCCTGAACTATAGAATTCATGGAAGGCTTAACTGTGATTCTACAGTTTGTAACTGTAACGGACAAAGACAGGATGTGATACAAAATTCATTTTGACACTATGAAATAGAATGCACATGGGGGGAAAAAGACCAAGAATCGGCATCAGATTGAGAAATATGTGGCACCACAACGTACTTCTCATGCTGGATTCACAGCAGTGAGAAATGGAGACGTGTTGATGTGTGTTTTCTGTTCACATCGTCCCATATGCTGGGCTGGGCCTGAGAGGTCACTATTGCATTGACTGATCTTTAAAGCATGGCTGCCTTATTCTAGGAGCCTTATTCTAACTCCAGGAGCTCGGATAGGCTGTGCCAGCAAATACTTAAAGTTGGACCTTTGGTCTTCAGAAGATATGCTTTTGTCTTTGGTTGGTTGTTTTTTTCCAGAGCGCCTATCATTTTGTTAGGTGCCTTCCACACTTTTTATCCCACCATTGTGTTTGTTGGTTGCAAGTTTTTTACTCCTATAATCAAATCATTCACGAACCCACTGAACTTACTTAATTGGGTACAGGACCTATTTGTAGGGCAGTCAGGGGTCAAGAATATTTTGAGATAGTATCATTGAAACTTCTTTTCATTATGGAGCTCCCAGTGCCCTCTTACAGGAGGGAAGGAATCAGAAAACCTCTACACAAGCAATATAGTAGGAGACAGGTAACTTTCCCCACGTGATGTCTCTCAAAATCAAAACTAGCAAAAACAAGGGGGGCTCAAAAGAGGTTCTGAGCACAGACTACTGGAACCCAGAGGATGGGGACATTGACTTAATAGTCTCTGTCTCAAACCATCAGCCCCAAAGCTGTCTTATGACTGTCTCATTCCTGTGGCAGGTAGAATGGTCTGTGGGACACTGGCAGTAGCTTCACCCCAGACCTGTGCCCATTTACTCCTCTTCTTTTCAAGGCTTCCTTTTCCTTACATGGATGGCTTCATGCAGACTCCTTAAAAAGTAACTATTGCAAATGAATTTCCTAACTGACGGATGGAAGGTCAGGACATTCCGTTTTAGATCACACACTCCTATGACAAAAGGACATATCAAATGTAGACACTTACACTAGACTTAGGCCCTTTTCCACCCGATATGGGAATTTCCACCGTGGTCTCTTCGTTGTTAACTGTGGACAGTTTATGAAACTGTTCTAGGTGGGCAAGGAGGGTAGGGAGCTGATTTTTCTCCTTTCTCCACCAGCCAGTTAGTTGTGGGATTTCCCCTGCTTTCTTCAGCTTGCAAATGTAGGTAATGGTTTGATGTCTGACCATAAGTTATGACCCACATCTTAAAAGAACTTCCAACTCCTTTAAGGATTTCTGCCAACTTTTCCAGGGGTCCCGAGGGTCCTCCCTGGAGATGCAGCACCTTTCCTAATAGTAAGGTACCGACAGGAAGAAATCCACAAGCTCCCTACGAAAGAAGAGGGGGTGGATGTGGGGAATGGAGGCACAGTCCCATTGGCAGTGGTCCAAGGCTGCTCTAGTGGTGATTGAAAAACATTCAAAACAGGGAACATCTCCTCGATTTACATAGAGAGAAAAACACTTTGTTTGAATTTCTACCCATGGTATCTGCTCCTCCAACTTTCCACTAAAACTTTTTTGTCAACTGCTAGATTACCTTGAGTTTGCTCATTTATCAGCCAACTTCAACTGTTCTCACTCATACTGACTGATGTATTTTTAGACAGTAATCTACTGGTAACACTATTCCACATTTCATAGCTGAGCTACATTTAAAAATATCAAGTGTTTTTTGGTAGATGGAAAATTACAAGGATTTCCTATTCATTTCTTCTTGGATTTTCTTGACCACTGCAAAAAAGTTGGTACTTTGCCAAAAATCCAACCTCCCCACCAGACACATACACCCTCACACCTCCAAGGAAAGAAATCTTACTGTCTTGAAGATTCACTGTTGACCATCTTGGAATTCATTCAGATAAGCGTGGTTTCTATTTCCAAAGCTAGTACTAAATCAATGTCTTCAAGTTATAAAAACAATTCCGGGTCAGTTGTTGGTAAGTACTATCTTAAAAACATCTTTTTCAGTGGAGGCTTAATAACTACCTCATTTCAGAATACACGAACAAACCAACTTTAGCGAAACCTTTGACTTGTGCTCATTAGACCCGGAGGGGAAGGTGGGATGGGGGCTGGCAGTAGGAGGGCCCTGAAATTCTTATTAGCATTTGAAATGTTCATACATGGGCCTTGTGCATTTGAGAGAGAATCTATTGCTTTCATAAGCTTCTCAAAGGGGCCATGTCCCCTCAACAGATGAAGAACCTGCTTTTGAATATCAAATATTAAGTTCAGGTTTTAGCAAATAGAAGTGAAAATTTTCTGAAACATCTAGGAATTACAATGCTTTCAGGTTCAGCTGGATCTTGACTAGACTATGAACAACAGGAAAGCTTTACCTTTCTGAACTCATAGTCTGGAGTGTTTATTCCTCAGGAAATCATTTAAGTTGTAAAACTGAGTATCAAAACCAAATAAAATAGCCTAATATTTGGGTCCCTAACAATTTCTTGTTTTTTTTTTCCCCCATAAACTTACTAATTCCTTTGTAAAATATCAAACTTAAATCCTATCCATGTAATTTACAAAAGTGATAATTGTTCATGCAATATTCCAACAGAAACATCTTTTGTCTGTTTATACACACATAAGAATCAAGGAGATGAAGAGGAAGAGTACTATAATATTTTGGTATAAAAGAAAGGTTTTCCACAGAAATTCTCAAGTTTAAAAACTTGGCATTCAACTTTTTATAAGAAAGATCATTTCAAAGATTTAAATCTTGGATTAAAATTTTCTTCTTGGAGAATAAAAATTTGGCTCAAATTTATAAAATTGGAATGAGGAAAAGTATGCCATTTTAAATTTATAAGTGATACAATGTGTTTAGCTTTTTGCTCTGTTTTTAAGTTTGTTAGCTTTAAGATTTTCTCTTGACACACTCAAGGCTGCTTTTTCAAAATGTGGGCTCTCTGCCATTAAACAGAGATGAGCTAATTCCGAAAGCCACCACTGTATCTAAACAGTGACTACTTTTCAAAGGGCTAACATGCATCCCTAGTACACAGAGATACATGAGTATGCACTTAAAGCAAAAGGCATTCTGTTATGAATATATAATACACAAATCTTGGCTTTATGCATTTACTTATGAACCCACAATTTTCCAATATGTATTCACAGACCACATTTTTACTCTAGGCAAGCTGTTATAGTGCACTCCTATCTGTCAGATGGAATATATGGAAACACAGAAATTAACTGTGGCAGGGACACTGATAAGCCTCCAGACTTAGAATTTTTTTATTTTAAGTTGCAATAAAAAAAGCAGTAGAGAACTTACTGAAAGATGAAAGTTTAAAGACCTTTCTGAAGGTAACTTCTCAGAGGCTATGTTAAGGCAATTAGAAATTCCCAAAATTCAAATGAGAAGGTTACTGATCAAGAATAAAATAATGTTCAGGCCATCAAAATTGGCAGCTCTGGTTTTGGAACTGATCCCAGAATTCTGCTGTGTAGATGGGATGGAGGTGAGGGGGTGGAGAGGTATCTCCTGAAATGGTCTTTATTAGCGAGTATGGTGCACGTTGGGAATGGTTGAAGCCTCAGGGGCAGCGATATGGCCTCACAAATATTTGGTGCCTGCAGTTCCCTTAGCTGTTTTGAGGAAGGGGGTGGGAGAAGCATTACTCTGGTTAAAAGCAGCTCAGGACCAGGATAAAGGAAAGGGCCATCTCCTCACTATTCCTGTAACTGCCCTAGGAAGACAAGGAAGCCCTTGGCAGATGCCAAGGTATTGGGAATTGGCAGCTTAATGCCCTTTTCTGAAAAAAGAAAACAGAAGAGCACAGGAACATCTCTACAAAGGAAAAACATATTTCCAGCATAATTTTAAAATAAACTCACTGAGTGCCTCCTCCTCAACCATTATGGGAAAAGTTTGAGGACCAACATACAACCAAGCTACTGAAACTGCAGTAACTTAGGACTTCATTATGCTATAGGATAGGATAAAAGCTTTAATGCTAAATATGAAACATTGCACTACATGGTTTAAAGCAACAACCTGCTTTGAGCTCTGCTCATCCATGCAAGGATTACACACTCTCAATTTGTACCTTTTCCCTTTCACATTATATTACAGCAGAGCTTACCTTTGAGGCAGGAGCCTAGAAACTCCAAAGCATGCACCAGAGCCTAATTACCTGGTGGCAGGAATCATGATGATGCTGTGTTTACCATGATCATCACTGACAGTAGAGGACCTTACGATATGAGTCTGGAACACAGTTTTGAAGACCCACCACAGAAGAAGACAAAAAACCACAACAGAGTCAATGGTTTGTAAAATTGTTCAGGTAACCCCATTTCACAGATAATTTTTGTTTTTCATCTATTCTTCTCACTGGGGCAGAAGATGAAGGCAGTGAGTGAACTGAGCGATAAGGCAGCCAGGCCACATTTAGCTGAGGAATGAATTGCAATGGATGGAAGAGGCAGCAGGAACATCCAAACATAACCTCAAACATTTAAATATTTCTAAAAAAAAAAAAAAAGCCTCTGCAAGGCTTTAAAAATGAATCAAAGAATGAAGCTCCTAAGAGAGTGATATTCTACATATCAAATATTTCTGTGTGTGTCTGTGTAATACATTTGCATGTCTGCATATATCTACCTATATGACACACACATTTACTTGGGGGAAACAGCCTGGCAATTCATTTGGAACTCAAATGACATGGTTACACATAGATCATAGTTTCTAAACACAATGTTAGTAAAACAAAATTTATTTGTAAAACAGGACCTGTTATATAAAATGGCACACAATCAAGTGATACAAAAATACAAAATTTCTTTCTGATTACAGTTCTAGTTGCAAATGATAATTAGAAAGCATTCCTGGTGGCTTCCAAATAGTTGAGATTGCGAGCATATGAACAGGGAGCAGCAAGAGTCCGTGATGTTGGGATGTCCGAGTGAGTAGAACCTAATCTCCAAATTCAAGATTTCCATCAGGTCACTTTGGAGGGACACCTCCTAAAATAGCTAGCTCCTCGAATGTCTTCTGTTTTGATACCCATCTTCCAGATTTTTGCAAATCGTAAATTTAGTTCCCAATGTTTTTTAATGTCCAAAATCTGTGTGGCTATGAAACAGAAGGTATTCTGAATTTTCTCAGATGATTTGCTCTCTCACCTATTTGGATAATTGTTAGTTACATAATTATATTTATTCCTTTCAACTGATATAAAAGAGTACAATGATAGTTTGTTAATGTTAGATGTTAACTTCTGGAGAATTATTGTTTCAAAATAGCTACTGTCACAATGTTGGTTTCCCAGATCTTGCCAAGACATGAGCTCTTAACTGTGTTTTCTTTTTTTAAAAAATTTCAGATTCTTATTGCAAATATTCTGAAAAATCAGAAATATCACATGAGCTTTGAAAAGAAACCAAGGCATTTAGCAAAATTTAGCCTAGCTAAAGAACACAGATACTTCCAAAAAAAAAAAAAATACAATTTACCTTTTGCAGCAATTTAAAGGTCCAACCCTTTGAAAGGAAGCACATTAGCAAACAGCTGCTTATTAAGCCCTACTGACATTAATTGTATGCATTTTCATAATACCGGTCTAATTCACTGTCTAATTCTGGTAGGAGACAATGCTTTCTTTCAAAAGATTCTCCTTCCATGGAATGATAAAATGCTGAGGCTTTCTTTTTTTTTCTTTTTTTCTTTTTTTTTTTGTACAGAGCCTGTGTTTAGTGCAATAAGTTTAAAAAATTTGCTCTGAAATATTTACTTTACATTAACAAAAATAGCTTTTTTTAAAAAAATTGTAACAAAAAGGAGTTATCGCATAAACAGATCATGAATTATTCTTAGCAAATTACACTTTTTTCTTAAAGCATTCACCATTACAATAAGCAGAACAATGGAATATTAGCCATTCATATCTGGTAAGCTTCAGGAATAAAAAACAAAAACAAAAAAACCCCAAAATCCCATAACCCAGCCCTAAACAAACGAAAGTGTTCAACACTTGAGGATCAGAACATTAACCAATTCTTCAGTTAAACATCGTAGAATTCTGGATGCTTCATGAATTGCCAAGGAGAGGAGCACCTGCCAGTCTGTTCTCCAATTTTATAGCAAGCATTTGAATAAAATGGCTCTTGAGCCCTAAACCACTGGAATTTTCAATGCTTTGTGTTCCATATTTCTCTCTCTTCTTTATCTCTCCCAGCATTGCTTAATCTGCTAGTCAATATAGAGAAACTTAAAGGCTAAACTCATTGGGTGCTCCAGCTTCCTTTCAAATCAGGCACAAAATGTGTGAAATATGCTACTAAAGTAAAAAATGAAAGAAACACAAATCATAAGAAAAAAGTTTGCATAAGAAAGATTATCTACCCTTTTCTTTTTTACCTACTCTCTTATAGAAGCATTAGGGTAAACTACAAATACCTGAGGAGTTGGTTACTTTTTAATGTTGGCGGACAAATGCACGAGCGATCATGAAACTTCCCGTACTGGGCCCACTTGTATGCTTCTCAAAGTAAAATGACATGGCTTCTTTGATTGGGGAAAAGTGACTGGAGCAATTCCTTATTTCTCTGAAAGCATGTGCCTAGTCTCGTCCCACTAGGGCTTATGCATCAGTAAAATAAGGTCTTGATTTTATGCACACGTCAGGGAAATCACCCCTGAATAAACTTCAGACAGAGAATTCGGTACAATAATTTTACCTAATTTAAATAACTAAAGTTAAAATCTCCTCTAAGTTATTAAAAATGTTAATCAGATATGAATCTTAACATTTCCATTAAGACAATTACAATTGAAAACATTAAATGACGGCAGTTGCCTTGGAAAAGCCACCCGTATGAAAGGAGTACATGTTTGACAAAAATAAGCATAAAAAAGGTATTAAATCCCTGTTCCTTTTCTCTGATTTTGGCTGATTATGTGTGTGTGTGTATATACATATACATATATATACACACATACATATACATATATACACACACCCACACACACAAATACATAGTTATGTGTATATATTGTTTTGGAATGTCAATGGGTTCCATAACGGTCGGCTAGGTTCAAGCAGAACTTGCTCCCGAAGCCTAGAAAACAAAGTCATACAGAGTATAATCTTAGACAATTACCATTAGAAGGAGGTAATGAATGTTACAAATGCACAGATGGTCACAAATAGCAACAAAGCAAAATGCACTGAGAATCCTTCTCCCCGGAACCTATACCAGGGGCTGAAACGTGTATGCATGTTGGACATCACACTGCTATTCTGGAAAACCTTTGACATGGCCTATGTTGCTAGCGTGCCCAGGTTTTTTGCTCCCTTTCCTCTGTAGATTCTGTACAAGCAGATGGCTTGTTCTTTCTTAAACTTCTATATTACACTGGGTAAATTTTTCTAAAATCATTTTCAAAGATTTAGAGAGAGACCTCACAAACTGTCAGAGTTTCCTTAACTAGTAGGATCTCTCCAGAAAAAAAAAAAAATGTCCAAGAGGAAAACTGGGAGTATTTATATTCTGTTCAATGATCCCCCTGTCAAAAGGAAAATATAAAACCTAATTTTTCTGAACATTATTTTATAGGCTAAAAATAAACCCTACATTACAATATCCCATAAGGAGGAAGGCAGATGGTGAACTCAAACAGCAGTGTTTCTACAGAGATGGCAAACTAGTATGGCACACTCTCGGGCACTTTCATCTAAGGGAATAATGTGAATCAAACCAAGCAAATACGAAGCAGCAATACTAAATTCTACCAGTCCCCAAACTTTAGGGTGGAATTTCTCAGCGAATTCTTTAGGGACACATACAAGATGGTGGTGGCAATAGGGGGTTGACTCTTGCCATGTATACTGTAGAAAGATAAGAATTAGAGGTACTGATGGGCTTAAAAATTTAACTACCCTATGAGCACCACTTCACACTTCTCTCCTGAGGAGTTTTTTAACCACGTAAATCATCATTCTTAGGGACCAGATAAGGCGATGTCCAAAGCACCAGAACAATGCACAGAAAAGATATATTTGGGGACTGGACATTAATCGCAAACAATGAACTGATGAACAACAACAAAAAAATAAAAGCAAAAACTGAATGAAGATTTTAATGCATTTGTTGGAGTTAAGGGACTTTATTTAAAACTGAAGGCAATATTAGGGGAAAAAAAATCTTTCTCAATTTTTGGCTTCTGGTAGAATGCCACATAACCCGGGCAATTCTCCTAGCATTATGAATTATGAATTAGGGGTTTAGGTTAGAGAAGGTATATGTGCATTCTGGTCTACCACAATCCATCTCTCTTTCCCTCAAGAAAACAGAACTACATGCCAATCAATTACATGGTCAGACTAGCTAGTCCTAAATCTCCAAATATTCTCCCTTTCTTTAAATGCTTATTACTGCACAATTATTTAGTGGAAGCTTCAACCACTGGAAAGACAGAAAATGGGGGAAAGGATGATTTACATTTTAAGATTTTCTATATCTTTTTTAAGTTTTAGGCTTGGAACCGTATTTCCTGGGTAATTAGGACAACCAAGCAGCGGTAAGAAAGAAGTCTTCCTCATTTTTCCATGTCCAAAGCACAGCTTTCACGGCCGTCTCCCTCAGCCCACGTGGAGCAAGAGCGGTAGAGAAAGGGGCAGGGGGCAGGGCACCTGGCTGGAGGGAATGCTGACTGGCATCCCTTGCCCACTCAGTCCAGTCCCAGCTAATGCATACTTTAAATGAAGAGCTATACAACCACTGTCTACATCCTTTTACTTATGAATAGAGTGATCTGTGCCTTGGGAATCTAAACATTGAAATTTTGCTTTATAATCATCAAAGCTATTAAGCGCATCAACAAAATAGGTACTGGAAGGGGTTACAGAAGAGAGAGTTTGTATCTAAACATTTTTCTGAGACCTTAATTTAGGTTGAGGATTTGCATTATTTTCCATATACATATATAGCCTCCTCCACTCCCCTTAAATCAACCCATTTTCTTTACTCTTACATACTTAAATGGGCTTGTTTTATATTATATATTTCTTAAGTTGGAAAACTATGAATTGAACCATTTATTAAAGTATAAAGAAGAGAGTCTTTACCTCACACTTTTGGACATTATATGCAATCATAAGGCACATTATTTAAAATGAACTGTTTAAGGATATAGGCAATTATATAATATTTTGAAATAACCATGCTATTTAAGAACAATACATTTGTAAAACTGTAGTAATTAGACCAATATGTGCTAGAGACATCTGTTGTTCTGCAGCAATGAGAATATCTATGGAAAAAGCAGCTTGGGAGTCTCCTTACCCTGATTAACTTTAAGTTGTCCTGCCCCCCTCCACAAAAGAAAGTAGAATATATGTATCACTGACCAGAGGTAATTTATCCTTTTCACAATTCAGCTGAGGTTGGAGAAGACCAGGTTGTCTTATTTAGTGGGAAATGTGGGTGTTGATGAAAACAGACTTGTTTGCTACTGAAAAATAGCTTAAGAAACAAAGAAAGTACAATCCAGGCAACAGAAGAAAAAAGTCAGCAAAGGGGAAAAGACAGCAACATAAACAAACCAATATTAAAAAATGGGGGAATATGGATTTCAGCAAGTTGAAAGGAATTGCTATTATCACCTTCCAAAAGGACAAAAATCAAACCGTCAGTTCAAATGCACAACCAAAGGGTCCAATGAAAACTAACCACTGACAGTTACAAAGGAAAAAAAAAAAAAACAGAAACAGCAATTTCACCTTGGGGGACAAGAATCTCCCCTACCCTGCCATGACCACTGTTCACTGTGACAATGCTGTGTTCCTTTCAGCTTACGTGTACAGAAGGTGGTCTCAGTTGTGACAAGAATTCTGCCATCCAAGTGATGGGTAAACACACAAACAGAAAGAGCAGCACGTCCTGAGTGATACAGATAGCAAAAGCTTCTCCGGAAGAGGTGCAGTCAGTGAAGACAGAGAGAGAGAGGAAGTGAAAGTGAAATTCTGGGAGGGAGGCCCCCTCCTCCTCTCCACCTACCATCGGTTTTAGCTCCCTGGCGTCAGCAGCGCCTCCCTTACCAGCTTCTTTCAGTGCTTTCCTACTGTTTTCCACAAACTCCTGCAAAACAGGGACCAAATGGCATACATTCTTAGGTCCTTTCACATTTCGGTTGGTAGATAAATTCTAAAGAACATTCACATTTTTGACTCAATACTGGTAAATGGATGGCCTAAAACCATAGCAATAAATAATATTTAGTATGAGACATAAGAGCGGCTAAGTTTATGGGAATGAACTGCAATCTGTTGGTGTGAAGTGTTTTTTCCATCCATTCATTGTGACAAGCTCACTTAATGATAGTATTAAGAGATAATGTTAGTGCTGGGCCAAAGAGAAAATGGCTAACTTAAAAAAAAAAAAAAAAGACTATTTTCCCACACTTAGAATATTGTTTTATTTGTTGATTTACTTTTTCCATATCATGGTTAAATGGAACAACAGAAACATTTTACTCCATAAGCCTCGTCTTTAATAACACTAGAAGGCAAAAGTAAGCATTGATACTACTAAGCACAGAATACTGTTTTTACCAAGCCATAAATAAGCTGCTTTAAGAAAAAGTCTCCCTGGACTTGAAATTACTCCATAAAGCAGGAAGACAGGGAGTAACAACCAGAACCTGTGGTCAGAAGTACTTGAGATGGGATTTGCCCCTAAGGACACATTTGTATTCTGTCAAAGCACTTCTCTGTTAAATATCCTCATCATTCTTACAGAGAAAACTAAAAGGAGAAAAACTGTATTTTTTTACTCTGCTTTTGATCAGTGGCTTAAAAACAAAAATAAATGCTTCTCCTAAATGCCTTAATCACAAACGAGATGCAATTATCATGGGCCAAATTTCATTATGAAAATGTCCAAAATTTAGTTGATGATGTGTTTGGTAAAAGAGATAATCAGTACTAAATAGGTCAGTTAACTCATTTGGTATTTTTGCAATTGAAAAAAAAATCCCAAATAATCTAGTTTATTTATTAACACATTTATTTTAAATAAATAAATTGAATTTAAATCCATGCTCCTGGAAGATGACTTGTTACTTCAATATCTAATGTTTAGTCTTCAATATTATCCATTCTTATATACTATCCACTCTTAAGATAGAAATATTTCACAGCTTAATAGAAAGGTACTATTATTAAAAAGCATCTTTAAACCCTGTTTGGTTGGGCATCATCCTGTACACCAAAAGGTTGCAGGTTCGATTCCTGGTCAGGGCACATATCTAGGTTGCAGGTTCGGTCCCCAGTTGAGGGTGTATGTGGGACGTAACCAATCGATGTTTCTCTCTCTCTCTCTCCCCCTTCCTCTCTCTAAAAATCAATAAATGTATTCTCTGGTGAGGATAAAAAAAAAAGCATCTTTAATTTTGTAGCATCTAGTATTTAAATCATTTAATATACTAGTTTCTAAATTTTTAAAAAGATTTAATTAAGGTTCTAATACAGGGAAGCTGCAGAGGCTACATAACTATAAAGAGTCTGAATAGAATACCTGTGTAAAGGTTCTGATCTTGAATAATATAAAACAATACAATCTACCAGTCATGGGTCTGTTAATCTATATTCGTTAGAAAATGCATTTAATTTAGCCTGGCATATTTAGGATAATGAGTTTTAATGGGGTTGACAGCAATAATACTTGAGAAGGTGGTAGATGGAGAAATACATGTAGGTACTAACTACACCCTGGGAAATAAAGACTTTTTGTCCTTGAACCTCACTTCAGGAAAGTGCACTTAGAACACCAATGGTCCAATGTTCTAATTCAACCAAGAGGTCACTGGTTCAATTCCCGGTCAGGGCACATGCCCAGGTTGTGGGCCCAATCCCCAGTGGGGGGCATGCAGGAGGCGGCCAACTGATGTTCTCTCTCATCGATGTTTCCATCTCTCTCTCCCTCTCCCTTCCTCTCTCTATAAAATCAATAAAGAAAAAAAAATAAAAAAGTCAACCTGTAATACTGTCAACAATAATATTTATATATACATATATTTTTTAATCTTTGCCTTCCTCATAAAAAATAAATAAATAAAAGTCAATTCAAACCCGTCTAACGGCAGAGGAGCAGGCAGAATAGTGTGAACTCAGCTCTATTAGTGGGCATTGCTCTAGCTAGGGGGATTAAAATGGTCTCATCCATGCCAAGAGGGCTTTCTTCCCTGATTCCCCCAAGACTAACCTCATTTATGAGTGTTACAGGTTTAATTTTATTAGTATTTTTATTCCTAAAGCAGTAGAGGGCATTTGAAGTACTTACCATCAGCACTTTATCCATATAGAATTCTCTGCCAGGGCTCCCATCATTGTACTTCGTATCAATGGCAAAACACAAGAATAACACATCCACTACCATTTCATAAATGGACAGGAAGCAATGAGCGACTAGGAAAGCAAAGAGGCAGACGATGATCAGAGGCAGCACCCACACTGTGTAGTCCTGCTGGTAGTTGAGCAGCATAATCCCAGCCAAGCCCGTGCTGCAGACGATCAGCACCTGAGGCAGAGAGAACAAAGACCACATTTAATATCCTGCTGCAGAAAACCACTACTTCTTCATCATTTGCAGATTTAGAATTCTTTTTACTACTTATATATGATGGTCACATGAGTACATTCCATCTCAAATTGGAAAATATAATTCATATATATATATTATATATATATAAAACACAGTTATACATGTATATCATATCACATAAATTTAAAAAACGTCTTTGTTGACATTAAAAATAACCTAGTTTTCCAAATGTTACACTCATTTTCTAAAGCTTCCCTTATTGAACACCTGTGGCAATTCTTAAGATAAATGTACCCATATTTTAGAAAAAAAAATATGCACATTATTAGCACTCAGAAGAAAATCACTGACATTTCAGGGTATTGCTATGGGTATTTTTCTAAGCATTTTTACATTTATGAAATAGTACTGTATCAACAAATAATTAAAAGCTCTTCATTAATATTTATAGTATCATTATAAATGTTTCATAAATACTTATTCAGCTACATAATTTCATTTTATGGGTGATTTAAAATGTATTTAACCATTCTTGTGTTTTGCCAGTTGGAGACTGACTGTTTTCAGATATAAATAATGCTGCAACAAACATCTCTAAAAACTTTTTTTTAAAACTTACCTTTATTGTTGAATGTATTACAGATGTTCCTCCTTTTTCCCCTATTCACCCTCTCCTCCCCACTCCCACCCCCCTCCTGCCTTTCCCCACACTATTGTCTGTGTCCACTGGTTATTCATATATGCACATAAGTTCTTTGGTTTGTTTCTTCCCACTCCCCACCCCCCTTCCCTTTGAGGTTTGTCAGTCTAACAATCAGTTTGTACTTCTTAATCCCTTCACCTTTTTCACCCATTCCCCCAACTCCCCTCCCATTTGGCAACCAACAAAATGTTCTCTACATCTATGAGAATGTTTCTGTTCTGCTTGTTCATTTTGTTTGTAGATTCAATTGTCAATAGATATGTATTTATCGCCATTAAGTTTGTTCATATTTTTTATCTTCTTTTTCTTCAAGAAGACCCTTCAACATTTCATATAATAATTTGGTGGCGATGAACTCCTTTAGCTTTTTCTTGTCTGGGAAACTCTTTATATGTCCATCAATTCTAAATGATAACTTTGCAGGATAGAGTAATCTTGGTTGTAGGTTCTTGCTTTTCATCACTCTGAATATTTCTTGCCACTCCCTTCTGGCCTGCAGAGTTTCTTTTGAGAAATCAGCTGACAGTCTTATGGGAACTCCCTTGTAGGTAACTAACTGCTTTTCTCTTACTGCTTTTAAGATTCTCTCTTTCTCTTGAACCTTTTGCATTTTCATTATGATGTGTCTTGTGTGGGCCTCTTAAGGTTCATCTTATTTGGGACTCTCTGTGCTTCCTGGACTTGTATGTCTGTTTCCTTCACCAAGTTAGGGAAGGTTTCTGTCATTATTGTTTCAAACAGGTTTTCAATTTCTTGTTTTCTCTCTTCTCCTTCTGGCACTCCCATGATGTGAATGTTGGCATGCTTGAAGTTGTCCCAGAGGCTCCTCACACTATCCTCATTTTTTTGGATTCTTTTTTCTTTTTGCTGTTCTGATTGGGTGTTTTTTGCTTCCTTATATTCCAAATCAATGGTTTGCTTCTTGGCTTTACCTACTCTACTATTGAATCTCTGTAAATTATTCTTTATTTCAGTTAGTGCCTCCTTCGTTTCTGACTGGTCGTTTTTTATGCTCTTGAGGCCCTCACTAAGTTCACTGAATTTCTCACTAAGTTCATTGAGCATCCTTATAAGCAGTGTTTTGAACTCTGCATCTGTTACATTGCTTATCTCCATTTCGTTTAGTTCTTTTCCTGGAGTTTTTTTTTTCTTTCATTTGGGACATGTTTCTTTGTCTCCTCATTTTGGCTGCCTCCCTGTGTTTGTTTCTATGTATTAGGTAGAGTTGTTATGTCTCCTGGGCTTCCTACGGTGGCCTATGTAGTAGGTGTCTTGTAGGGTCCAGTGGCACAGCCTCCCTGGTCACCCCAGCTGGGCCCTTGAGGTGCACCCCTCGTGTGGACTTTACACCTTTCTGTTGTAATTGAGTCTTGACTGCTGTTGGCACATCAATGAGAGGGTTTTACTCAGGCTGATCAGCTGCAAGGACTGGCTGTGCCCACTATCCACTGACCTCTGACTACCTTGGAGGGTCAGCTGTGCATGGGCCCACCACACAGAGCAAGATTTACTTAATCAGGGTCTGGTACCCACTGAGTCCATTCCCTGTGTATGTCACTTGTGGAGGTGGTTGGGTGGTGGTGCTTCACAGTGTTCTGAAGCTGTCCACTGGGTGTGCTGGCTCTGGGGCCAGGTCAGCCACTGCCTGTGTTCTACCCAGGGCCACCCGGCATAAGATACAAAGCAATCTGCAGATGGCTGCTTCTTGTGCTGGGCTTGGAGGTGCCCAGGCAAAGCCAAGTTGTGAACCAAGGCTAGTTGCTTCTAGTGCCAGGCCTAGGGCCACTTAATAAGAGGTATGGGGCTCGCTGAGGCCAGATGATGCTTGTTTGAGAGAATTTAGGAAAACATGAAGCAGGATCCAAGACAGGACAATCCTATGGTAAAGCAACTGGTAATAGCTTGGGTGGGCCTGAAAGTTGGGTGGGGGGGGCCTTAGGGAATCACCAGGGCGGGGCAAACAGTGTGAGCCAGGTTGCTGGAGTCCCGGATATGGCTGCCGTCTGCCGGCCTCGTGGGTGAAGGGCTCACCAAAGGAACAAAGGCCTCTGACAGCACGTCTTTCCAGGAGAAAGCTGCCTCTCCAGCCTTTGTCCAGAGGCCAAACAGCTCAGTTCTTCTCTGTATTTATCTGGCACCCCTCAAGCTGGCTCCCCTCCGAGCTTAGAGGGAGGGAGTCCGAGGAAGTCCGTGCGCAGGCCCTTTAAGAGGAGCTGCCTGGGACTCCAGCAGCCGCAGCCTCCCTCAGCCTCAATTCCCGCTGGTTTTACAGCCAGAAGTTATGGGGATTCTCTTCCTGGCACTGGAACCCTGAGCTGGGAGCCTGGTGTGGGACGGGGACCCCTCAGTCCTCAGGGAGGAACTTCCCAGCTGAAGTATCCTCCTGATTTTTATCCGTCACATGCGGGTATGGGACCAGCCCGTCCGCCTCCGCCCCTCCTACCAGTCTTGATGTTGGCTGCTTCTTTAATTTCGTAGTTGTAAGACTTCCATTCAGCTCAATTTCAGGTGGTTCTGAATGATGGTTGTTCTGTAGTTTAGTTGTAATTTTGATGTGGTTGTGGGAGGAGCGATACCGCATTTACCTACACCGCCATCTTGACCAGAAGTCCAGAACTTTTTCTTTATTTCATATTTTATTTCAAATAGAATATGGGGCAAATTTAATACAATTTGCCATGAAGTTTAGATTTGGACTATCTGTGAGAAAAGGGGTTGCCAAAAACATCCAAAGAATAAAAGAAGTAACCAATTTGGTTATTGTCAAGAACCACCTACTCTGATGCCTCATCACCTCATATGCAGCACTTCCTTTTTTGTGGTTCTTTTAGTACATGAATGGTTTATGGCAAACATGATCATCCTCATTTTATAGACTGGAAACATGCTTGCCAACCTGCCCAAGCTCACAGAGTGGAAGAGCAGATACCACTCAAATAATGGTCTCAATAATGCCAACTTCAGGGCTTTTTCCAGATAAAAACTCTGCAAATACTTGGACACTGTTACAAAGGAGTAATAGGTTACACTGAATCCCAGATACTCTGGTCCAGCCCTTTAATGGCCTAGAATCGAACTTTAGAAAGCAAAGGAAAAGAGTCCTCTAGAACTACAGCAGCCTTTCCTTGCCCAGTGCTGAGGACAGTAAGACTGAGAATTCTTCTTTCGTCTCTTCTTTACTACTTATCAACACCAAAGCATATCCCGTTCACCAGGAACTTGACCGGGAATTATAATACATTCAATGATATGCTGGTTAAGCTGTTAATTGATCCTTCTCTCAGATGATTTTAGGGAGCAAATCTGGGTCTGTCCAAGATTTGGAAGATGCGCGCCCCCCCCACACACACACACTTCACTTTTGTAGTCAACTCTTATGACTTCTCTGCTAGTAAGTTTTCTGAGGTGATTTCCACAGAGAGCTAACCATATTCACTTTCCACTCTTGGTTTCAATTTTAGAATGAGTTATTTCTCATACTCATACTCAAAATTTTCATATCTACCCTATGGAAAGACTGAGGTTCTCTGTGGTCTCACTATGCCACTAAAAGTTAAAACATATTTGGAATGTTACAGTTAAATAGAGGTAGAAAGTGTGGCTCAGACAAACTAGATGTTGAGAGAAAAAGCCGTTGGTTATTGTCACATGAGAATCAACTTCAAGAATTAGTAATATTTAGGCCAAAAAAGTCAAAGAAATGTAATAATTACTCCCAAATAATGAAAGGGTGTCATGCATTTATTCAAGCAGAGAACACACGGGTCTCAAACTGTTAGAAAGGCTAGGAATCACTTGGGGAGTTTGTGAACAATGCAGATTCCTGGGCCCTGCCCCCTCAGAGTCTGATTGGTCGGATCTAAGCCCAGCAATATTCATTTTAAAAGTGCCCCAGGTGCCCAGCTGGTGTGGCTCAGTGGTTGAGCATCGACCCACGCACCAAGAGGTCGCCAGTTCGACTCCCAGTCAGGGCACATGCCCAGGTTATGGACCAAATTTCCAGTGGGGGGCATGCAGGAGGCGGCCAATTAATGTTCTCTCTCATCAATGTTTCTAACTCTGTCTTCCTCTCCCTTCCACTCTCTCTAAAAATCAATAAAGAAAAAATAATATTCAAAAATAAAAAAGTGCCGCAGGTGGTTCTCACACAGTCCACTTGCCTACAAGAAGTACTGGTCTGTATCAGCGATCTCTGTGGTGAAGTATGCATATCCCCAGGAGTGTTCAAGAGAATCACCTGGAGCTTCTACTTATATTTCTCATGTATTTAAATATTCTTTTATCCTATGCCTTATAATGCATATATTAGTAAAGGCTAGACATATATCATTAATAAATCAATTGGGGAAGTGTGTGCAACATTTCTTTTTGTAATAAGATGCATGATTTTAAAGGTTCAAGCACTTTTGTTCCAGAGGATACATTATTAGTGATATAGGAGAAGAGATTCATACATAGGGTAAGATGTGAGAAGGAGGAAGGAAAAGATGCTAGTTTTGGAGTCAGAAAGATGTAGCTTTGAATTGAAGTTAGTATTCTTAGTTGTATGACTCTAAGTAAGTTCACTGACCTTTTCTGAGCCCCTTTTCCATCTTTAAAAGAGATATAATAGTACATACATCCCACACGTGTTAAAATAAGCACTCTCAAAGCATTAACACAGGGCCTGGCAATCTTAGCTTCTTTCTTTATTTTTGCCACCATAAATCTTGCATTTATGACGCCCTTTCCCCATGGAACTCCTGTTTTGAAAGATTGGTTTACCAATAAAACAGCATTTATAAGTAATAATTCATATTCTCATTTTTTATTAATCAAAACCAAATAAATTGCCAATCAGAACATATAATTAGTGCTAGAAAAAGAATGATAAAATAGAGGTAAAAATAATTTCACACAGAAGCAAAGAATTTGAGATTTTGTTTCTTTAGTAGAGCTGTATTGGGGCAAATATATAATATGTATTAGACTTAAAAATGCTTTAAGCGCTTGTAAATCTCTAGTCTTACCTTTGAGGACTCTGTAGGCCAGTGATCACACGTCACAAGCCACTATAATGAGGAGCTACGGTCCCTTCCAAATCCAATTTACCATTCCATGAAACCATCAAGGCCCCACAGAAATAGAATCCATTACATTGTCTTTTGCATTCTTTTTAAATTCGGGGTTATTAAAATTAAATGAGACATCTTGAGATACTTGTAAATTCGCATGCGGTTGTAAGAAATAACACAGGATGATCCCATGTCCCTTTTACCAAGTTCCCTTCCAGGACAACACCTTGCAAAACTACAGTACAATTTCACAACCAGGGCACTGACATTGACACAGTCAAGATACAGAACAGTTCCATTATCACAAGGATCCTTCCTCAGCCTTTCATAGCTAGCCCTCCTTCACCCCAGCCCCTTTCTTAACTGGGAGACCACAAATCTGCTCTCATTTCAAGAATGTTATGTAAATGGAATCATACAGTATTTAACCCGGGATTGGCATTTTTCACTGAGCATATTTACTCAAGATCTATCCAAGTCATTGTGTGTGTCAACAGTTTGTTCCTGACACCGTCTTTCATTATGATCTATCTAGTCGAACTACCTGATCAGAAACTACTTCTGCATATTAGCCGCCACTTAATTGTAATGAAAGAAACTCTTTTCAAAACAATTTATTGTATTCTGTGATCAGAACTGTATTTTTAAAAAAGGGAAACTACAAAATTTATCTTAGTATGTTGGAAACTCAGAAGATTTTCTTTTCTCTTAATTTTCTTTTTGGATTTCTCGATTAAAAAAATGTTTATCTTTCATGATTTTAAAGTCCTTTTTTTAATAATATTATAATTACATTATTCAAATTTATATCTTTCTGGAAAGCAATTTTACAATGCATATCAAGAACCCTATTATGTACTCTGACTCATTAATTCCACTTCTAAGACTCTGGCCTCAGGAAATGAGTATTCATGTGGACAGGATTTGTGCACAAAGGTTTCACTGCAGCATAGTTTATATTAGTAAAAAAAGAGAGAGAACAATTTAACTAAAACCAAAAACAAAAACGAGGACTTGGTTAAATAAATAATACAACAATTGTATAACCATATTTAAAATATTTTTAATAAAATAGGAAATGTTCATAATATAATACAAAATGAAAAGAGGGATACAAAACTGTCTTTTCAACTAGATTTTAAATTCTCTTTATTGACTAGTATATGATCAATACCCAGAATAGTCCCTAGGACATTACTTACACATGCTAGAAATATTTGTTGAATGAATAAAAAAAATTATTATGATAACCTAAAGAAAATATTTTGATGGATAGGTCACTAAGTTGCTGAAAAACTCAAAGCCAATTTTAAAACATTGTATTTCATCATCTATATATTTTTCCATTATAAAGTGAATCCATACTTAATATATAGAACTTTATTTTATTATGGTAAATTAGGGGGAGGGGTTTGGAATCCTTCATATTTTCAGTATCTAAAGACAAGCATTATTAACATTTTGAGATATTAATTTTCATATGCACATTTTAAAACAAACAGTATTGTGATAGTGTAGCAGTTTTACTCTGCATTTTCACTTAATGTATTATATACATTATATTATAAACTCTTAATAAAAAACATGATGTAATGGGTGAATAATAGTCTGTTATTATTTCCAACCATTTCTCTATGGTTAGGCAGTAGACTGTTTACAATTGGTTACTATTATAAATAATGCTGTATTTTTCAGTACTTAAAATTATTTTTAGCATCATTAGGATTTCTGTATCAAGACTTTTTTAAAAAGGGCCGAAGGGTAAATGTAATGTCAGTTGAAGTGAGTACAGCACATGGTGATTAAAAATGTGGACGTCAGACAGGCCTGACTTTGAACTCCCCATCTACCACATTCTAGTTCTCTAAATCTGGGCAACTCCTTAGCTCTCTGAACTTTATAAAATGAAGATGATAGTAATAGCTCACCTTCCAGGGGAGGCCAACTATAACCATTCCCATAAAACTCTTCCCTGAGTACCTGATAGCCAGCAAGTATCTCAGGGTTTACTAAAATCATCATTATGATCAAATGTTGCCACTTAGCATAATTTTCTCCCGTAGTACAATTTATTCCTCTATATGGCTTCTAATGTTCCTTTTACTTTAATTGCTCTGTGTATGTATGCTTTTATTTTAAGTTGCTTCATATCTTTCTTAGCAATAGGGATAAATTACAAATATGTAAGAAATAAACAAAAAACTGGAAGCCTCCCAGAATTAGTCACATAGCATATAAATCACACTAACAGTACAGGCACTGTACTCAGTCTTTAAATGGATTAACTCATTTAATCCTTACTATAAAAAAAATCTCTTATTGTAACGACATGACAAAACAAATCCAACAGTCATAATGTAAGTTTAATTATACATTTTCAAAATAACTATCTGCACAGTTTTAGAATTCCTTTTGGATGACAGTGGCTTAAGAACTTAAAACCATGCAGTACTATCAATGCCTCTTTACACCAAATACTTTTTCCTTTCAGAAACCTTTTAAAAGCACAGTGGCTGGAGAAACCTGAGTGTTTGGCAATAATAAGAATAGCATTTGATGGGATATTGACCATTACAACAATGAATAATTATGAAGATTAGCAAAGCAATATGAAAAATGTGTATGATATAATGTAAAGTGAAAAGGGCACAGCAAACAGGTATGTATGCTACGACTGTTATACTATAGAAATATAAGCCTACAAAAAAACACTGGGAGACAAGATATAAAACTGGTAAGTTATTAGGTTATAGTGGTGGTGTCTTTTACTTAACTCAAATTTTCTGAGTATTTTATAGTTTAAAATACAGACACAATAAAATCCATTTATAATATTATTTTGCAGATTTTAATAGTAGTATACAATAAATTACCTCTTCTCAGACACTTTTAAGGATAGTCAAATCTCATTCCTCAATAGCTCTATTTTAAAGGGGTCTCTATACAGTAACAATGACAGCTAACATTCATTGAGAACTTATAATGTATCAAGCAATGTCTTAGGTACACTATGTGTATTAGCCAGTTTAATCCTGACAACCCTAAGTAAGGGTTTGGCATTATTATTATCCTAAATTTATAAATGAACAAGCTGAGGCACAGAGTGGTTATGTACCCTGCCTCAGGTCACACAGCTAGTAAGTGAAAGAGGCAGGATTTAAATCTAGGCAGCCAAGCTCCAGCTGCAAGACCCCTAACCACTACACAGACTGTTACTTAAGTCTTTACAGTTTAAAACATGTAAGAGAAATATAGGCAAGTTATACTTAACTACCCTGTTTTCCCAGCTGTAAAATGAAGATATCAATAGACCTTCCTTTATAAATCTGTGTGAGGATTAAATGAGCACACACATGTAAAGTACTTAGAAAGGTACCTAACACATATTAAGGGCTTTGTAAGTGTTTGCTATATATTGTTACTTTTAGTGTTTTGGTGGGCTAGATGCTTTTGAAAATAAAGAGCAAATATATAATGTAAAAGTTTACTGTGTATCTCAGATGATGTACTTGGTCTTACCTTGCCTAGGAATAACATGAAATCCCCCACTGTGTTGATGGCAGCCACTCGCAAAGCATTCTCCACGAGAATGACAAAGGCGTCCTTCGCCGAGGTGCAGAAGTTGGTGCTGTTGATCGCTGTGGCTGTGTACGCGTTCTGGACAAAAGCAAAAATAATATTTTCATCAATAAATGTAATCTTACCTTGTTAAGATAGAAACTAAGCATAATTAAGCATAGATTGTAAAAATATTTCACAATTAAGCCCATGGTGTTGGTGAGGTACAGAGTAAGATGAAGCACAAGAAAATATGAGGTATTAAAAGATATACCTGCTACGGTAAAAAGAACTGTTCAGTTGGCTTAGTTTCAGTTCTTTAAAGACACTGATATTTATGAAAACACATACTAACTAACCTTTCCCATATCCACGAACCTCTTCCCTGTCTTAGGAAATCAAACACAATTGAACCTTTCCTAGATGTCAGTTCGATGCAGTACTATCATTCCCGCGATGCTTTAAAAGCTACACAAATGCGTGGAGGCATCAAATTGCTGTGCTGTGTAACCTGGAACACCTACCGTCTCCTCCTTGGTGCTTTCTTCTCTGCTGTCACTTCTCACAGCTCTTGTAGCGACAGCTGTTTGCTGCCCGGTATTTTACACCCCTCCATTCTGAGAGCAGGGCCTGAACTCTCATTTGAGAAAACAGCCCTTCTCCGTTGTCTTAAGAGTCTGAGTGGAGTTGACATCACCTTCAGCTGCAGGCGTGCGCAAGGACAGGCTCGGAAATGAGCATATAAACTAATCAGAGCCAAGGAAAAGATATTCCCTGGGGCTTCTGGGAAAAAGAAGTTTCCTTTCTCATCCATAGGTGCTCCTGACAGAGCACTCTCTTATTTTCCTTGGTAAGGAGCTGTGAGGGTATGAACTGCCATGATGTTTTGCCGACATAATGGGAAGAACCTAGAGCTGCTGGAAGTCACAGTGTGAAACCAAGGGTGAGGCTAACACCATGGAAGTCAGAGCAGAGAGAAACCAGGTTCCTGCACTTGGTGACAATATTTTGCATCATTAGGAACTAGCCAGATTTCTGAACTTTTCAGTTACAGAAGCTAATATACTGCTAAGAATCTCTCCCCTCTCCTTCCTTTCCACTCCCTTCTCTCTCTCTCTCTCTCTTTTAGGTCAGATTGAGCTGGCTTTTTGTCCCTTGTAGTCCCAGATGACACACTTTTATTCAATTATACCTGCTTCTGCTGCCCATGTCCTCTCTGACCCACTAGTCACAGACTGATTTTTTTCCTCCTATTTTTACATTACATTTTAGAAGAGCATTGACATTTTCTGGGAAATTGTGAATAAGTACTATAACATCAAATATGTGTAAGTCTTAGGAAAGAATATGAATTTTGTGACTAAAACGTTTGGTCCTGAGGAATTTCTGTGGGTCCCAAATGTTGAAGATGCTGGGAGACTGTTGGACACGAAGGCCTAACTCTGCACTGTTTTGTCTATAAAGCTTTAAACACTGAGCTAGGGAGAGACCGTCTTTAATTTATGAATGTTCCAATTGAATGCTTGTTAGTTATTAAGAACCTGGTATGGAGAAGAGGTTTGACTCATCAAAAATGTAATTTGCCATTATATGATTAAATCCACTGATTAAAAATGCAAAGCATTTCAGGGCCAAGGAAAGAGTCCTGTACGGAGTTGATCACTACTTAAGGTTCATAAACTTTTCCAGTAATGCAGCAGTAGGAAATTACGGTGCCCTTTGAGAAACACAGTGTGATTTTAATATGTGAAATTCGATCACACAGATTGGGGTAATTTATTCTCAAAATATATGACTATATTACATTTGCACGTCTTTTTATCTCAAAAGCTAATATATATAGAATTTTACAGAAATCATACTGTTAAGTTTTTCTCAGCATTCCTTTGCTGCTTGCTCTCGTCTATTGTCATCTCTGCTTCTTATCAGTTCCAGGATCGCAGGCACCGAAGAGTTAACTACCTAACCGCAGTGGCCCACATTTCTTCATCTTCTACAAAGCTCCTCTTGAAACATTCTGCCAAATGCCTCAGTGACATCAAAATAACCATACTTTGATCTTGTGCAATAGTAATTCTATTGAAAAACGATGGAGAACTGTCCTCGTCTGAACTATTCTCAAAAAACCCAAACTAGTTCCCAGTTCTCACCAGTTCCCTATGTGCTCACTTAAAAACAAACAAACAAACTAACTAACAAACAAAACCCACTCAGCAATTTATTCTAATGCAGGGGTCCTCTAACTACTGCCTGTGGGCCAAATCTTGCCTGCTGCCTACTTTGTAAATAAAGTTTTATTGAAACACAGCCATGCTCATTTGTTTACATATTGTATATGGCTGTTTTCATGCTACAATGGCAGAACTGAGCAACTGTGAGAGACTATATGGCCCACAAAGCCAAAAATATTCACTTACCCTATTCTAAGACATGATCAAGAGACTCATGAACCAGTTACAGTCATTGCTCGGTATCTTCAGGGGTTTGGTTCCAGGATGCCCCATGATACCGAAATCCGACGATGCTCAAGTCCCTTACATAAAACGGCACAGTATTTGCATAGAACTAGCACATATCTTCCTGTATACTTTAAATCATCTCTAGATTACTTATAATACTTAATAAAATGTAAATGCATGTAAATATTGTTATACTGCATTGTTTAGGAAATAATGACAAGAAAAAAAGTCTGTACATGTTCAGGATGGATGCAGCCCTCACAGGCGTAATACACAGCACATGTCAGCAACAACATAACATCCCCCCACACACAATGTTTTCCACCCACGGTTGGGAAATACGCAGATGTGGAATCTGTGGATACGAAACACATGGATACGGAGGGCCAACTGCATTGAATATGTTTTTCAGAGAAAAATTCTTCACCATATTTTTTATATATATATTATATACATATATATACATATATATTATATATATATATATATATAATGCAATGTTTCCTGAACTATAAAAAGCATTATGTCTAGAATCAAGGATACTGAACAACCCATTTAAATCAACTACATATTGTCTTAAATCCCACCTCCTCAATAAAGACAGACAACTCTCTCTCTCTTTTTCAATGTTTTTATTGACTTTTTAGAGAGAGAAGAAGGGAGAGAGAGATACAAACATTGATGTGAGAGAGATACATCCATCAGCTGCCTCCTGCATGCCCCCCACTGGGGATGGAACCCACAACCCAAGCATGTGCCCTGACCTGGAATCGAACTGGGACCTCTCAGTCCATGGGATGACGCCCAATCCACTGAACCACACCAGCCAGGCTCTCTCTCTCTTTTTTTAAATCCTCACCTGAAGATATTTTTCCATTTATCTTCAGACAGAGTGGGAGGGGGAGAGAGAGAGAGAGAGAGAGAGAGAGAGAGAGAGAGAGAGAGAGAGAGAGAGAGAGAGAAAACAACATCGATGTGAGAGAGACACATCGACTGGTTACCTCATGCACAACCCCAACTTGGGCTGGGGACCAAACCACAACTGAAGTATGTGCCTCTGGCTGGAATTGAACTCGAGATGCTCTGGTCCAAGGGCCAACGCTCCAACCGCTGAGCCAAACGGGCCAGGGCCAGACAACTCTCTCTTAACTATGCTGTTCTCCCTGTGCAGTCTGAACATGACTTCCATTGAAAGAGGAGACAGAAGCAAGAGGGGACTCCAGGAGCAGGCCCAACACTTCCAACGTAAACTGTAAATGCTTTTTCGCTGCCCTCATTAGGATCGTCAGTTTGAGAACTATTATCATTCCTCCTCTACTGCTTCTTCTCTCCTGACCCTGCCCCATCCATTCCATCTACTTTTAGAGCCAAAGCCCATTTATCTGTGGACATGGAAGGAGGCAGGATTGATTTCTTTTCTCCACTCCTCAGTTCCAGGGTCAGATAGGCTCAAAGAAACTTAGCCTTCTTGGCAATATTCCTACAGATCTGTGCCTTCAACCTAACTGAAAACAGTGAGGGGCTATCTTACAAGCGTTTCCCCACTCCCAAGGCAGCCAGATGAGCTGCGTGTGATACACAGAGGTCAAGATGATCTCTTCAGAAAGAAAAATGTGCTACAGATCACAGCAGGTCAGTGACATTTCTCTCCGCTTCTATACCTCCTAGTCTAGCAGGATTAGCACTAAGGTCCTCAAGAAATTCTGAGTCCTTTGTAGCTTTCTCTGACAGCGTTCCACAGCTCAGGCTAGACCACACACAGAGAGGCATCGCTGAAGACCATTTCGCTCCGGCCCAACATCTGCTCAGGCAGGACAAAAGCTTGAAACTAATTAACTCCCAGAGCAAGATGAAAGTTGATCACCATGCAGGAATCTTTTTAAAAGGATGCCTATTAGCCCAAGTGGTCACTGGTAGCACTTTTCTATGACAGGGTATCGTGAAAGTAGTGACCATGGGGAAGAAACATGTCAGGACAGAGGTCACCACACAGATAACTCAGACCATCTGTCCCAGGGCATGGCCTCCACAGTCTCACACTTTCCTGTCTTCACTTAAGGACCTAGAAATTCAAAGTGTAAAATCTTTTCTTTTGAAAAAATTTTTTTTTCTTTATTGATTTTAGAGAGAGAGGAAGGGAGAGGGAGAGAGAGATAGAAACATCAATGAGACAGTACATCGACTGGCCGCCTCCTGCATGCCCCCCACTGGGGATTGGGCCCACAACCGGGGCATGTGCCCTGACCAGGAATCGACCAGCGACCCCTTGGTGCATGGCTCGACGCTCAACCACTGAGCCACACCGGCCGGGCCAAGATGTAAAATCTTACATAATAACTCCCTTAATAAGGGTAAGTTAGACAGCACTGGTAGGAAAAGGTAAGTAGGATATGTGTAACTCTGTGTGTGGACCATTATAAATCCAATAAGGGAAAAGGCCATTAAAATGATCCCTTTCTTATTCTGAGTGAGGAATGATGGGACACAAAGTCACACTTATACCACAGATTTCATTCAGGAGGGTCATCAGAATTACACTGATGTTGCCAATCTTAATTCAAACAGATTGGCTTTAAAATCACTTGTCTAAGCCCTGGCTGCTTTGGCTCAGCGGTTAGAGCATCGGCCCGCAGACCGGAGAGTCCCGGGTTTGGTTCCCGCTAGGGGCATGTACCTCAGTTACGGTGGTTGGGGTTGTGTGGGTGGCAGCCACTTGATGTGTCTCTCTCGTGCCGATGTTTCTCTCTCTCTCTTCCTCCCTCCCTCCCTCCCGCTCTATATCAAGATGAGTGCAGAAGTGTCCTCAGGTGAGGATAAAAAATAATAATAATAAAATAAATAAATAAATAAAACCACTTGTCTTAGTTTACAGAATGATTATTGAAAATTTGAGATGTTTATTTATCCTCTATAATAAGCTATACTTTAGTGTTCTTTATATTGCACAAAATGTGTATATATTTATACAAGAGGCATTGTGATATCAAGGCAAGAGCTGGGCAAACTTAGATTTGAAAACTTCCTGCACTTCTAGGTTATGTGATTTGTCATGAAATAACAGTCTCAATGTTCTCATCTCTAAAACAGGGGAAATGAGCCTTCCTTACAGAGTTGTACAGAGAAAGTGATTATGTGTGTGAGTGTGTGTGTGTGTGTGTGTGTGTGTGTGTAGTGCTTAGTATAGTATCAGCCAGTGTGCTCAAAAATATATTCTCTACAACTCCCACTCATACTACATAGAGAAAAGCTTTATAATCTTAAGAGCTTATCAGCCAGAGAGCAGATACCCTCCAGTGTTAAATGTACTATCTCCAAATAGTGCCAAAGTAAACCAAGGCCCGAGTAATCCAATGCCCAAGAGAAACAGATTCTGGTTGTAACAATCTCTCTTCCTAAAGTGAATTCTACCTGTTAGATTAGATGTATAATCATCTTCATGTCACATTAAGATTAGCATCTACGGAAACAAAGAGCAGCTCACCGTTCACTCTGTTTATTTGCAAAACGCTAACACTTATGCCGTAAATACTAAATGGCTCATTTAAAATACCTCAAGATGCCCTGGCCGGTTTTGCTCAGTGGTTAGAGCGTCAGCCTGCGGTCCAGAGAGACCTGGGCTCAGTTCCCGCTAAGGGCACGTATCTCGGTTGCAGTTTGTCCCCGGCCCTGGTTGGTCGTGCAGGAGGCAGCCACTCAATGTGTCCCTTTCATGTCCATGTTTCTCTCTCTCTCTCTCTCTCTGTCTCTCTCTCTCTCTTTTCCTCTCTCTCCCTCCCACTCTATCTGAACAAAAAATGGAAAAATGTCCTCAGGTGAGGATAATAAATAAATAAATAAATAAATAAATAAATAAATAATAAAATACCTCAAGCTCTTTTTTGAAGCCCGCTGTCCTTCCCATGCGGTGAGCACCAGAGCACGATTGGGGATTAGGAATTTCATGTGATGCTGCAAAATGACTCTGGCCTACTCTACCTCCATATCAACACTCTTCTTTACTATTATCTTCTAAATCCTTTAAAGCAGAGGCAACAAACTGGTGGCCCATGGACAACTGACAGTATGTGGCCTCAAGACACTCAATCAGAGTTTTTTTTAAAGAAGTATGGCTAGAGTAGACAAATTCTTAGGGACAAAGATGAAAGAATGGGAATTAAAGCATAAGAGATAAATGTCTTTCCCAAGATATGAACCCCAATATTTTATCCACATATCACAATTAATTAATAATGAGCCTTGGTAAGAATGTAGGTTACTTTAAAAAATAAGAATATGATTGTAATAGCCCGGCCGGTATGGCTCAGTGGATTGAGCATTGTCCCATGGACTGAGAGGTCTCGGTTCAATTCCCGGTCAGGGCACATGCCTGGGGTTGCAGGCTCGATCCCCAGTAGGGTGCATGCAGGAGGCAGCCGATTGATGTTTCTCGCTCACATCGATGTTCCTATCTCTCTCTCTAAAAATCAATAAAAACATATTTTAAAAAATGAACATGATTGAAATAGAGATACTTGATCAAGGCACAATGTATAGCACCATGAGAAAAACATAACACCTTTCAATTAAGCTCAATCATTCTCTCTTTGCAGAAGGAACGACACACCTATCTTTAAAAATGGATGTTAGATTTATTTTTTAAATATTTTACCTGATTTAAATAATTGAGGCACTTTTCAAGACACCAAAGGCAACAAATGCAAGATTTCAGCACACATCGAGCACAGGCATTTTCCTGGAAGGAGGAAAGTTGAAATAATTATAAAAAATCAAAGAATTATATCATCATAAAGAATACTCCAAATGTTAAAAAAAAATTTAAAAATCACAACCTATCCTTCAAAGCCTCCACACCCACCTTTTTTCCCCTTAAAATGTAATGTCTGAATTATTTTTAATCAGTTCAACATTTATTTAGTACCTATTTCACATAAGGGATAGTGAGGTACAGGAGACCAGCAAGGCACTTACAATCTAGGAGGGAAAAAAGTGCTAAACATAAAAAAGGTTAGAATCAGAATATGACATAGGTACCATCAAGTGGAGAACACAGAGAGACAACATTTGGGAGATGGGAGGGATCGGGGAAGGTGTCTCAGAACAGGTGGCATTTGAGCGAAGCTCTGTTGAAATGCATGTTATTTCCACCCTTAAGGATAAGGCAGAAGTTCTAAGGAGAAAGGTGTGTGAGTTGACACAGAGGAAGAGAAGCACAGGACACTTTTGGAAACCAGTCTAAGATGGATTTTGCTAGAGCATACAGAGTGCAACAGTGGGGGGTGAGGGAGGAAGGACTGGGTTCCCCTTTGCCAGGACTTTGAAGAGAACATTCGCAGCTTGGCCATGACATCACTGGGTGCTTCACTAGGTGCAGAAGTGAGGTCTGGAAGGTGCCCACGGAAAGTCCAGAGAAGTACTTCCCCCTTACCTTTCCCTTCAGCTGGCTGTGTATGTACATAAGGATCATTCGTGGAATCTTGACCAATGTGATGATGAAAGATCCTTTGGCCACAGTTCCAAGGTGATAACGAATAAGGCGATTTACTGATGCCAGAATAGGTGTAAATGGCAAATTCCTTTTATCCCTATTTTTAAAATGAACAAAAAGACAATTAAAACAAAGGCTGGACCAGGATGGAAACACAGGAATGGTTTAGAGTCCCATGCAATGAAAAACTAGTTCATGTTTCTTATTCTAGCTTTATGACTAAATGGCAAAGTAATATAGTACAACTAAAATAAATGCTACAGATGTACCATATAAAATTAACATTTCATTTCTCTACAGTAGTTTCATGGGGTTCTTATGCACTAATATTTTAAGTTAAATAAAACTGTGCTTTGAAAGCTCATATTAGTCAATACTATGGGGTTAATTGCACAATCAGAAAATGGAATTTAAAATGATGTTCAATATGAACCGGGCCCCTCATTACAATAGAAAATGATAAGGCCGACAGCAGATATTTAGCTCTGAAGTTAGGAAAAGGAGTCACACAACTGTTCTGATACAAATAAATAAAAAAGGCTTGTTTTCCTTTGATGGGCTTTCAGATAAAGCAAAAGTACCTAAGACACTACTACAAGATGTATCCTTCTGCTAAGTATAATTTACGTTACATCAGGGCCTGTTGTTCTGGTTCATTTTTGAGAAAGTTTTAGAAAACTGTAAAGAATAAAATAACCTCTGGTTTGGCTACCTCCCAGAACGATCAACCATCGCATTTCCTCATACTCACTTCCAATGACTTCTTAAAGAAATGACACTCTACAAGCCTCAGTTCCAGTCCCTTCAGGCATAATCCCTTAGATGATCTCCAGTTTTCTGACAAGTATAAATTCTCACCTAGTAAAATAGTATGTCACCACCGCTCCTGCCACAGTCATCTGCTGACACGCCAGAATGAATTCACTGATCCAGATCAGGCCCACCACATGGTACCACCACATGTACTGCAGGGGCCCAGAAACCCTGAACTCCACGAAGCCTTGGTCGTTCTTCACAGCGCTGCCTAGGAAAAATCAAGGACGGAAAGAAGAATCGCATAAAGTATAAACCCAAGATATGGCTATTACATTTCAGAGATTAATTTCTAACAACAGGTCCCAACTTACAAACCACAAACTTATGATCACGGTGCTATTTTATTAAGGGACACAAATAATTATCATTTGGGAAGTTGTGAAGCCAAACATTACACAATTAAGCATTCTGTTTTCCCCAAAGCCATGATATATAGCTTTTAAAATGTGTTCTATTTGAATAAAGTTCTTACCTTGTTATGTTATTTAGTTTAGGAATGAATTTTCAAATACTTAAAATTTTTTTCAGAGTTATTACTTGTGTAATAACTACAGACCTCAATTATTAGCAAAGTATAGAAATTCAATTGGTGAATGTGTGCTGAAAGGCCAGAGAAATTACATACAAGCTTACTAACCATACACTACTTCTCACAGTTAATTCCCTTTAGGTGTAACTTTGACATCAAGCATGGCTACAAGCAAGTCTGAGAATCTATGAACTGAATCATCACTAGGAGCTCTTCTGGGTAGGTTCAGCTCATTTCCAAATTGGAAAATCCCAAGGAATCATGTTGATGATCTTTAGCTATGAACTGGGGTTTGAGGCACCTCCAAAGTGGCACTGCATTCAACAGTTCACCTTAGAATGGATCCAAATGTCTGAGGGCGTGCAGGAGTTTACTTCAAATCCATGACCATCTCAAGACCAGGATGCAATTTCAGGCCTTACCTGGTTGACAACCATTTTGGTAGGATGATCTAAAAATCATGATTAGGCCCTGGCTGGTTTGGCTCAGCATTAGTGTCGCCCGCGAACCAGAGAGTCCTGGGTTCGGTTCCCGCTAAGGGCATGTACCTCGGTTGCAGTTTGTCCCCGGCCCCGGTTGGGGTCGTGTGGGTGGCGACCACTTGATGTGTCTCTCTCACATCGATGTTTCTCTCTCTCGCTTCCCTCTTCTCTCCCTCGCTTCCCTCCTCTCTCCCTCCTGCTTTACCTGAAGATAAATGCAAAAATGTCCTCGGATGAGGATAAAAAACAAAAAACAAAAAAACTTTAAAAATCATGATTAGCCCAGCCGGTGTGGCTCAGTGGTTAAGCATCGACCCATGCACCAAGAGGTGACCAGTTTGATTCCCGGTCAGGGCACGTGTCCAGGTTGTGGGCCCAATCCCAGTGGGGGGCATGCAGGAGGCGGCCAATTGATGCTCTCTCTCATTGATGTTTCTCTCTCTCCCTCTCCCTTTCTCTCTCTCTCAAATCAATTTAAAAAATCAATAAAAAATAAAAAGAACCACTGTGTAATGGTCTAGGTGTTTTAGGAAAAAAACATCATGATTAGAAGATGGGTTACTGAGATGGCTCTTCAGTAACCCACTGACCAAGGTCTAATAGTTCTGATGGCTATTAGACCTTAGTCAATAACTCGTAGTCTGAAGAATTACATCTCCTTGATGTTTTAAACATTTCAATGCCATCCAGCCAGTATGGCTCAGTGGTTGAGTGTGGACCCATGCACTAAAAGGTCGCCAGTTCAATTCCCAGTCAGGACACATGCCCAGGTTGTGGGCCCGATCTCCAGTGGGGGGCATGCAGGAGGCAGCCAATGGATGTTCTCTCTCATCAATATTTCTATTTCTTTCTCCCTCTCACTTCCTCTCTAAAATCAATAAAGGAAAAAAAATGTAAAAAAAAAAACAAAAAACCACATTTCAACGCCAATCCGATTTACCACTAAGAGAAAGCAGCAGCACGTGTTCTTACCAGCAGTGCCAAGAAAAAGAAGTGTCATGATCCAGTACGCCCAAAACAGGACAAGAGCAAAGAAAGTCCAAAAGGGTTGGAAGACGAGCAGTGGCAAGTGAATGAAGACCTTGCCAGCCACATGGAACAAGGCAATAGTGAGAGCAACACGTTTGCGCATAAACAGCATTATCAGGAACAAGATAACCTGTGTGGAGAGAACAGAGGGAAAGGCTTCAGTGACTGCTTTAAGCAGTGAAAACGGACACTGAGCAATGGTGCACATTTTTACCGTAACACCTTCATTCTAAAATGTGGAAGTTTCACTCTCTGAATCCCAGGAACACTCTATCAGTCTGTCTCTTCCTTGCAGCACTTATCATTTTCAATGGTATACTGAACATGTCCTTTAAAGCTAAATAAAAGGATTTCTAAGTGTATTATTAAATCCTAGAATTCTTCTTTCTTTTCCTTTCTCCACTCATTATGAATCAAAACATGCTGTTTGTCAGACAGGATGAGACACTTACTTTATTGGAATAGATCCATGCTTGTCACTTTGAGAAATAGGGGAGAGGACCACTTGCCATGACCACAGGAGCCCTGGAGGTATTTGGGCCTCGTGTCCCACTTGAGTCAAGAGCTCCTGAAGAACAGGGTCCACGCCAGGCTCACCCTTTGTTTACCAGCCCTCTACCTTCCTGCCCTGGCACCTGATACAGATAACTGGGCTCATAAGATGATTCATAAATATTTGTACAATAATAACAAACAAATATCTTTTGGCACCAATGGTTTTATGATGGCTTTATTTTTTTGTTTCTAACGCTCAATAAGAAGCTTGGGATTATACCTAGAAGTGGAAGGAGATGTCTTTTTTCCTTTTCTCAGAGAGAAGGAGATGATCCAAAGACATGAGTACAGATTACTTAACCACATGTTAATTAGTAATTTTACTGTATAGTGGCTAGGCAGTGAAGCTCATCTATATTGTTGAAATAATGTTAATAGAAATTTTTAAAAGGAAAAATGGGAAATAATTGGTAAACAAGTAAATGACATGACATGAGGTGACTTATTAACATACTTTTTTATAGTAAAGAGAACTACTTTTTAAAAAGTAATTACATTATCTTGTGACAATACTGATATGTTCTATTAGTAAATAATAATGTAAATATTCCAGGTAAAAATCCTCTCACAAAGCAGGCTGTGCAAAGCAAAACGCTGCATTAGTAGCACTCATCAATTAGGGGAGCCTTCTGTGGGGCAGATTCTATCTAATAGAGATCAAGGTCAGGCATGTGATAGCCAGAGGTGAGTTTCTGCTCCATTAATAATCTCCTGTAAATAAAAGCATCAACCTGGACCGATACTCACTGTGAACACTGTAGCTGAAATGGCATAGATGAGGAGGGCCCGAAGATTGTCTTCAGCTATCTGAAGCTGTTCAGGAATAACTGTTTCTTTGGGAGACTTTCTTTGCTTTGCATACAGCCACCATAGTACACCTGTGCCACCTGGAGACAAAAACCATTGTTTTGCAATAATTAGCACATGAAATGTGTAACAAATCCTCAATTTCCTAGACCCTCCCTAAACACATCATGCAACAGCAGTCCATCTGGCTGGCAGGTGTGTGGCTGTGGCTTTTTTGCCAGCATAAAGGGAGCTCCAATCGCTCCACTATCATCTTCCACATTAGACCCTTACAATCTTTCATTATATCAAATAAACTTCCTTCAACTGTGTTTATTATTGAGATTGATGCTGAGAGAGATCAGGCAAAGATAGATAGATACCCCCAAGAGGAACTAGCCACAAAGAGAGCCTCGGCTTTGGTTTGAGCTGGAGAGCCTGTAGGGAGCAAGTAAGAGTCATAGAAATCAGCTCTGAAGCCAAGGAAGGCTAAGATCTTCTCTGCTGTACTCATCACAGTCACCCCAGCGCCAAGCGCTGACAGTCATGCAGCTGATGAAATATTTGTATGATGAATAGATGAACATCAAAAGAGTAGTTCCCACCAAAGGTAAAAACAAAGATAGAAAATCTTTGATAGCAGTGGGTGCTAGGGATGGAAATTTTTATCTCTATTACTGGTTCAGAGATTCCGAGAACTGGCCTGAAGACAGAGGCAAACCCTTCATTCAATTCATTCAGCAAATATTTTGAGAGCCTAAAAGCATCTTCTATTCTAGGTATTGGGGACACAGCAGTGAACAAGACCAAGTCCCCATCCTCACCTCTCATGAAGCTTACATAGTAATGGAAAAACAAAAAACATAGGGGAAAAAGTAAAAACACAGCATACAAAGCCTAAGAAGAAAGTCATCTAGTAAGAGGGAGAGAAAGTGCATCGGAAAGCATTGCAATTTTATGTAAGATGCGTAAGCAAGGCCTCACTGGTGAGATGAATTTAAGCAAGAGAATCAAACTCAAGGAGAGAGAAATCTATGAGACTAAGAAAAGAGTGTTCCAGGCAAGAAGTAAATTCTAAGATGTTGAGGTAGGAACATACCTGGCAAAAGAGACAGGAGGAAGCTACTGTGGCAGTGCATGGAACAAGTGGGGGTGGGGTAGGAGATACGGGCATTGAGGTAGATGGGGACCAGATCACATGGTGAGGCCTTGTAGGCCATGGTAAGGAAATGGAAGATTCAAAGTAGAGGGGTGTGTGTGTGTGTGTGTGTGTGTGTGTGTGTGTGTGTGTGTGTAGGTGCACAGGATAAATGCCTGGGAAATAAAAAACTGAGCTAAGACCTATGCAAATCAACCTAACCTCTATCACCACTCAAGTAAAGAGTAAATAGGGTCAAAGGGAAAGTCTATACCCTTACCTATTGGCAGATACTGAACATAAATTTGTTTTCCATTGAAGATGAGTAAACAAATCCAAACAACCATAAGTCTATGAAAAATATTTCAGAGCAAAGGAAATACTTCTTTTTTGAAATCTTAGAGGTACAAGAAAATTATTTTAAAAATTGTTTAATATCCTCAAAAAAGTGGAAGAAAACACATTCTCTACAACAGGAATAAAAAGTTATGAGAGAAAGGGTCAAGTTCAAAGAACACAGAATGAGATAACAATGATGACCAAAGAGGTCATAATAGCCACAGTAGATACCTTTAATAAACATTTAAATTTGTGCCAGGAACTGTGCAATAGATGTGACCAAATTTAATCACCACAAAACTATTGAGTATCAGCTCCACTTTACAAATGATAAAATTGACATTTAGGAAAGTTAAGTAGCATGCCAAATGTCACATACCTAACAAGTGGCAAACCTGGGATTCAAATCTAGATTTATTATGAAAACTATCCATCTGTTATGAACTGAACGTTTATGCTCACCCTAAATTCATATGTTGAAACCTAATCCCCAATGTGATAGTATTGGAGGTTAGGCCTTTGGGGAATGATTAGGTCACAAAAGTGGAATCCTTATGAATAGGATTAGTGTCCTTAAAAAAGAGACCCCAGCGAGCTCCTTCGCCCGTTCCACCATGTGACAACATTGCAAGCAGATGGTCAGAAACAGGAAATGGGACCTCACCCGACACCGAATCGGCTGGCGCCTTGGTCTTGGACTTCCCAGCCTCCAGAACTGTGGAAATTAAATGCTTGTGGTTTCTAAGGCACTGAGTCTATGATACTTTGGTATAGCAGCCTAAACTGACTAAGAAACCATCTGAACACACAATTAGACTTGAAGGCTACAAACTGAAATGAAAAGAAAGATGATTGAGAGAAGAACTACAAAAAAATAAAATTGAAATAATCAAATTAGGTAGTCAAGTACAGGACTGATAGTGAAGAAAACTGAATCAATGATATGGAAGATAAACTAGAAGAATTCTTGAATGTAAAGAAAATGACAAAAGGATTAAAACAGTAATTTAGAAGATGATAGCAGAAGAATGAACAAGGACCTTAAGAAGAAAACCACTGGAACAGAAACAATAATCAAACAGAGAAATAAAGAAGAAATTTCAGAGTTGAAAAAGATTCCCCCCACCAGAGATCATAGGCAAACTTAGTTAAGATTCAGAACTACACAAAAATTATAAATTATATAAGGATAAGTTAAAAATTACATAAACATCTAGGTAAGTAAGACAGGTTATGGGCAAAGGAACAAAATTTGTATTGGTCTTCAAATTCTCTGAAATAAAATACAGACACAGGGAATATACTGTATCTCAATAATTTTTTTAATATATATTTTTAATTGATTTCTTGAGAGAGAGGAAGGGAGAGGGAAAGAGAAACATTGATGTGTGAGCAAAACATTGATCAGCTGCCCCCTGCACGCACCCTAACAGGGATTGAACCTGCAGCCCAGGCATGTGCCCTGATCCGGAATGGAACTGGCAACCTTTCGGTGCACGGGATAACACCCAACAAACTGCGCACACCAGCAAGGGCAGGAATTTTATATGTAACAAATTCAATATTCATATGTGAACGCAAAGACAATCTTAGATAATCAAGAATTGAAAATATGTACAACCCTCAAGTCCTTCATGAATAAGTTACCTGAATTCAGATTCCAGTCAAAACAAAGATGAACTGAAAACAAGAACTCAAGAATGAAGTTTTATGAAAATAGGACCAGTAGTTCTCACTAAAACCAGGAGAGGAAAACTTAAATATAACTATAAAACTTTTCAAGGCAAGGATAAACAAAATTCCTTAAAAAGATATAGCAAATACTATTTTAACTTTAAGAATAACCTGAATACAAAAACTCAGATATTTAACAAGGGCTAAAAGTGGGAGTGGGCAGAAGGGAGTAGCAAGGGAAAGGAAGGAAAGTTTATGCTAAATTTAAAGGATAGGGGAAACTCTACATATACCATTTCATTGCAGCCTTTAATAATCATAGAATACTAGATTAAAGAATATTTTTCTGAAAATGTATAAGTTACCAACTGCAGAGTAAAAATAAAATATATACCTTCCAAAGCAAAGATGAAAATAACCAAAGAAAACAGCTCATACAGCAAAGATGGGGAAAAACAAAATAAGAAAGCATAAATTTAAGGAAAACAGATGACATCAGTCAAACCAAACATAGCAGTAGTTAAATTCCCCTACTAAAATAGTTTCACACTGGGTTAAAATTTTTTTAACTATCTCTCTCTCTCTCTCTCTCTCTCTCTCTCTCTCTCTCTCTCATTCTCTCTCTTTCACACACACACACACACACACACACACACACACGAAAAAGGTCTAGATTTCAAATGCTAACAGTGGTGAACTGAGAGGAGGGGGTAAAAATAATTATAGATTTTAAAAGGCAAAACAAACTTCTTTAAAGAGAAGATGTAGCATGTAAAAATAAAAGTTTTCTTCTCTTTTCTATATTTCTACTTTCTACCATGGAAGTAGTTAGATACACATTTATAACTGGGAAGGGGAAATTATTATTTTTTAAAATAGACAATAAACACAGAAAGCCCAGAAAGTTTCATTACAAATAGTAATACAAAACAAAAGACAAAATAGAATGCCAATAGACAGAAAAATGAAAAATAAAATTTTAAATACACACACACACACACACACACACACACACTTATTCTGCCAGGGACACTTTTCAACCAGAAAGAACTTTAACACCTTAGAATGGCTGATTCAGGTCTTTAAAATGTGCCAGATAGCCCGGCCGGTGTGGCACAGTGGTGGAGTATTGACCCACACACCAAGAGGTCACCAGTTCGACTCCTGGTCAGGTTGTGGGCTCAATCCCCACTGGGGGGCATGCAGGAAGTGGTCAATCAATGTTCTCTCTCATTGATGTTTCTATCTCTCTCTCCCTCTCCCCACCTCTCTCTCTCTAACATCAATAAAGAAAAAAAAATTTTTTTTTAAGTGCCAGATAAAAGGAAAGAATTCCTTTACTTGCTGGGCAGGGAACACTGGAAGAATCAAGTAAAAATTAAAGAGCTGGAAAGAGCCTCAGTTGCTGTCTTTTCTCTTGGGTTCTTTCCCCAAAATTAATACTGACAAAAAAAAAAAAAAGAAAAAAGTTAGCCCTTTAAAAAAATATCTCATTTGCCAATGACCTCACCATTTTATTTGATTTAGTGATCTCACAGTGACCTAACTTCAATGTAATCCACTTACTAGTCTTTTTAAAATTAATTCACAAGCAGAAAACATTTTTAAATAATCATAGTTCCAAACTGAGGGTGTGTTAGAAGCCATCTTTAATTCCCAATTCTAATTATTGAAAAACAAAGAAATAAGCAGCTTACCAAGTGAACCCAGTATGACCAGGATTGTTACGATCCACACAAGTACTCTTGATATATACCTGATTATCACCATCAAAATCATGGAGAGAACTGCAGGGAAGATAGAGAACATGTAAAATATTATTTGAAAATACTGGAAAATATAAAGAGAAATTCTTTCAATTGTTTTCTCCTAGGGAAATCATGTGTTGCTACTGACAAGTTCAGGACCCCACTTTAGGTAAAAAAGGAAACAGGTTGCTTCTGCACTGACTTTGGTACTTGAAACCAAAGGCACTTAACTGTGGGTTTATAAACACAGAAAAGAATACATGCAAATGCACATGGTGACTCAAAAACAGCACAGAACTGTTGTGGATTCACCACAGAAAGGCACTGGAACTCACATGCAAACACACGTGCCAACACACAAAGTGTAGAGAATGACATGTCATGTTGGTGACCAGAAAGAGTATCACATGTAAAGAGAGATCAGTTAAATTACGTGCTATACTTCCTTGAATAATTTACGCCTTTTAGGACCAATTTCTCTGATGGGTGGTCAATAAACCAGATGATATTTTATCTTTTTTCTGGTTGTTTCTCCTCTGAAATTCCAATAGACGGTCTGACTCTATGCAATACTACCCTGAAGCCTACTGAAGCCAAAATCCTCTGACCTCATTCCTGAACTGGGGGCAGGGTCCTGATTAAGAAGCTCTTCAAAAAGGAGCAAAGTTCAGTTTGAGTTATTTAGCCAACCCTTCTACTCATCCTCAGCTAAATTCCAACATGCTAAAATCTTGAGTGAAAAATCCCAAAAAGAAAGTGGGACAATTTAATCCTTTTATGGGGAAGTTTATTTTTGAAATCGTAATTTGTTCATCTTTAATTGTCTAAAGGCCCACTTCACAAACAAATGGACAAGATCTTAAGCCTCAAAAGAGAGCCACTCTAATAAAAAGATGGAATTCCAATAGCTTAACAACATTATTATCACTATTTTTAAGGTTTAGATTTTTTTTTCTTGGTCAAGTATTCAACTATTTCTGAACCCAAATAATTTTTATGTAAAACCACGCTAACAGTCAAGCTTCTGTGGGCCATTTGCAAAGCCAAATGAATGGTTAAGAACTACGTTATTAAGGTACTCACTTTTGTAATAAATGTACAGGAACCAAAAACAGATGGGAGCATTTCAAATATCATAGAAACAGCTTTTCATATGGACAGCATTATTTCAATTGAGTCAAGTACTACACCTAAGCAAAGAGAAAATACTCTCTAAAGACAAGATGGAAATATAGCTAGTCTTTTCAATGACTACACTTGTTAAAAGGCATGAATACTCGTTTTACTTATATAATGAAATGATTGTTTGGTTCCTACCAGTTTTCTTCTCCCAACTAAAAAGGTCTATAAATTCTAATATGGCTACATATAGTTCTATGATAATATAAGGAGTTTACATCTTGAAAATAACAGCTTCATTTGATTATATTATCTACCTATGGACAAGAAAACTCGATAGCTAACAAGTGGAGATTTCCTAATTTTTCCAGCAATACAGTGATATTATGAACTGTTGCAAGGGAAGAAAATTAAATATTTCAAAAGTAATCAATCAGAAATCTATATTCTTTGATGGAAATATATATAAATATATGGCCTCTTTTTGTAAGCAAATAAGCCAAAGATTAGATTGAGAACTAAAAACAAAGGGATGTTGATTTGTTAAAGAAGCCTCTCACTATAATGTTAAAGGTTATTATAGACTTAGTAACCAAAGTTTGGAGAAAACGCCAGTTTTCTCCAATGAGAGAAAAAGAAAAGAAATGAGTTTCAGATATATATATATGTATATATATATATTTATAACTATATATAATCTGAAACAGTTATTTTGGCTATGGGAAGTGAAACATTTTACAAGTATCCCCAGTTGTATTCATATTTTGGTTAAAAGACAAAACAGTCTTCTGCTGCAGCACTATGCAATAGCTAATAATGAGAAAAACAATTACCTAGTGATAACAAGCAAAGTCCCAATATAATTTCTTTGCTGGTCATTACTCCACTAATCAGCCTGTGTAAGACACTATTGTCACTGACAAAGGTGATCAGGGCCTCTGCAAACTTGGCATAGCAGGAAATGTTCACAGGAGCACAGCGATGGAAGAATGGAATAGGTGCACTGGTGACACAAGAAAAAAAAAATCAGAAAAAAAATTACTCCTACTTAATATAAATGCCACATCAAACACACAAATGAAAGGTGAATATGACTGCAATACACTCCACCCTCCACACACCATATGGGAGCTAAGAGCTGTGAGCTTAATGCTATGAAGATGACTGTCATGGGCAGTGATGCAACTCTTACCACAAACCTTACCAAAGAGGGTGGAGTGCATGTTCCAACAGAAGACATTACCCTCCCCTTCTGGAAAGAAACACACACACATACACACACACACACACACACACACACACACACACACACACACACATATACAACTACCAAAAGCAAAACCGAGCACTTGAACTCCTCAGCCTACACGTCTAGCAATCAAGGGGCAGATGACAAAACTTAAAAACATATTTCATTGAACTGAAAACAAATTTTTGCCGTAAGCTGTTTAAAAATAAAAAACACACATGTGCTTCTGCTTGAAATGTACCACCGTTAATAGAATGTTTCCTCTATCAGATTGGCATACAAAACCTTAGATTTTAAAAGGTGTTTGGGCACAAGCTTAGTAACTCTCGTATAAACTAAGTCATGCTGAGACATGAGCATGACTTAATACAGCATAATATGCAGCTTTTAAAACAATAACCATGAATAGTAATGTATGGAAATATGTGTGATGTAAGAGTACAAGGGGGAAAAGATAAACATTTATATCTAATGTGATGATTGCATCTTTGTATAAAAGATATATACACAAGAATCAGAACAAAAAATATAAACAAATAAAAAATCTCTCATTTGGCAGGGCCACGGGATTTGGGGCTATTTGCTTTCTTTTTATATGTTGTCACTATGAGATTATTTGTGTCCAAAAAAAGAGGTAATCTGTTACATCAGGCTTATATGGGCAGCAGCTTTTATTTGTGAAGGAACATAGCTGTGCGTGAACCATGGCATTAATCAGGTTTGTTATGAACATGGTTCTACTTTAGCTTCTGAGAGGATGGTATACATCTAATCAATGTGAGATTTTAAACAAAGCTCTATGAACACGCCCTCAGTTGTGATTTGTTTGGATTCTAAGACCGGCTCATATGTGTGTCAATGCACAGACACACACTATGTGTACATTCAGTTAAAACTGAACCATTGCAAACATAAACCCCACAACTTCAGAATTATTTGTAGGACTGTTAGTCACAGCTCTAACATAACATTTTGACTGGAATGATATAAATATGTCCTTTTTCTTGGTTGGCATTGTATTTTGGTCAAATCAGTAGATGAGGTTATATGGTTGAGCATCAAATTCTAAGATTTCTAATCTCAGCAAAGCAACTTTGCATGGCCACAAGCAAAATACTATTTGTTTCCTTCCTCAAATGTTGGTAAATGAGCACCACTGGGAGTAAGAATAAACAACATCTTCCATACTGGTAAACTTCATGGAAAATAAAGCGATATAACTTAAAATATCTAGCTTTACCTTAGCTATGCTTCACTAAAATGTGTCCCCAAATGATGTGACTATATGGCATAAATGTTTATTTGTAAAAATTTTCCTTTTGTGACCTATGGGTGTATTTGTGTATACCTCTAAAATGGTGTTAGTGAAATCGTTTTAGTGAAAGTTGATGCCAAAGATTTGGTATTTTGTCAGAAACATCAGAAAGACAAAGCATTCTGAGTAACGCTTGAATTACAAGTATGCAAGTCATCATTTTTTTTTCACCAAAAGTTGTTTCACTAATGATATAAAAAGATATTAAATTACAGAATACTTTTAAGGGAAATGGCTTTACTTTAGCTAGACATATTATGAGAAAAAATCAAATAGGATTAACTCCTAAGTCAATGGAGGCTGATTTAGGAAAGAAAACTTTAAACTGGTAACTTTGTTGGAAACTACAACTGTATTTTTTTTCCTGATGCTGTCTAGATACTGTTCCTACCAGGTTAGTATCCCCATCTAAGGAAGTCTAACCATATTTTTAACTAAGGCTTGTTCTCTAGCCTTCAAAACTAATCTCTGGTCCATGATTATGTACATCCTCACTTGCTTTATTTATTAGCCTATCAGCTCTGATGCAGCCTCTAACTCACTTGCCTCCAACCTTAAACATAAAATATATCCACCTGAAGGATACTGATGTCTTTTACTTATTCTTAATATCCAACAATTTTCTTGGTCCTGCTCTCCTGTTTCCTTTTTCCTGTCAGATAACCACAGTGAACGTCTTCCTCTGTCCAGAGGGGGCTCCACCTATAGCTTCCATATCTTAACAGGATGTTGATGTATTTTTAAACTTAAAGAAACACACCATTTCTAAAAGAGATTGAAGCCTGTGATGAAGGAAAGAAACCTGGACTTGGGTTCAAAAGCCCTGGGTGATTCTCCTAACATTGCACAGTTGCACATCATTCCATCGCTCTCTTTCTCAGTTTTTCTATCTGTTAGTTGAAAGGGTAGGAATAAGGCCTTTGTCTTTTCTGATATTAATAATAATAACAACAGTAATATTATGCCCACCCAGAAATCAATGATTCTAAATTAATAGAAGCAGCAAGCCCAGTATCGTTAGTATGTTTCTGCTTTTCAGACTCAGAATGAGAACAGGTCATTTGAAAAGGGTTCTACTGTTAAAATCGAAATCCTTCGTTTTTTTAAAAGAGGAAAGACTGAGTAATATCTACTCTGAACTTAGCTGTTCAAGTCATTTTTATAATGTATATAAACACAGGGCCAATTGAAGAGAGTATTTTCACATGCAACCCTCAAAGAAATGAAGCGAAATAACAATAGCCCCTTGCCTTATAATTCAATCTATGTCAGTTAAAAAAAAAAAAATCCTGACAGCTCTAAATTTGAAGGTTATAAAATTAGCAAAAGCTGATTAACTACATTTTTAAGCCATTTTTTGGCCAAATTGGTCAAAATCTGCTCATACTGGCAAAGAATAACAGACATAGGAGGCAAAAGAGAAGATAATATTTGAACACAGTAGTAAGAAATAAAATTAAACACTTAGCTTTAAAGTAAAAAAACACTAGATCCCTTTATATGTCATTCGTTTTCTCAACTCTTTCCCCCAAACAATTCAATCATCCATGAGTTGATGCTTGAATTATTTTCTTATTAAAAAACCTAAGTAATCATGGCATTGATATGGTTTGTCTTATATTTTACCATTTAAATCCCATGTGATATAATGAATTTAAAATGAGACAAGTTGGTTAGAGGGTTCTGATTTCATATACCTCTCAGAAAATAATAATTCTGAGAACTTAGTATAAAGATCATTTCTACTTTACTGACTAACCCACATACATATTCTGTGCTGCTTCTTTTTTTTTTTAAATCCTCACCCGAGGATATTTTTTCTATTTATCTTCACATAGAGTGGGAGGGAGAGAGGGGGAGAGAAAGGGAGAGAGAGAGAAACATCGACATGAGAGGGACACATCGACTAGTTGCCTCCTGCACGACCCTGACCAGGGCTGGGGATGAACCGCAACCGAGGCACGTGTGTGCCCTTGGCCGGAATCAAACCCGTGACTCATTGGTCCACGGGCCGACACTCTGTCGCTGAGCCAAACCGGCTAGGGTATATTCTGTGCTTCTTAATTAAGAGGACAAGCATAAAAATTCTAGGTATAGTAAGTTTTACTACTTTTCGAAGCCTACAGAATAGTGATTCTTTAAGAAGTCAATGTTGTTCCATTAGGAACGGCTGCTATTTCACATTACTGAAACATGTGTCAACAAGAACAAAATGAATTTATAATAAGTCTTTTAAAGACTTCTTAGAAAATTAGCCACTCACAGGAAAACTGTATCTTACCTTGGCAAACATACTGTCCATCTGCCTTTAAGCTCAGACTACCACAATTAATGAGCTCCCTCACAGGATGGTGACAAACAGTGCCTAAGGTCTCTTATCCATATGCCTTCATAAGAGAAGACAGGAGTTGGCGTCTCACAATTATTTTAAAACTTCGGGTTATAAAACAGAAAATAAAAACAAGAACTCACAGAGGCAGACAATAGATCAGTGGTTCTCAGAGGGGAAGGGGACTGGAGGGAGGTGAAATGAGTAAAGGGGGTCAGCTATATGGTGACAGATGGAAACTACACTTTTGGTGGCGAGCATGATATACTATATATACAGAGGTCGAAATATAATGTTGCACACCTGAAACTTATATAATGTTATAAGCCAATGTTACCTCAATTAAAAAAAAAAAAACACCCTCAGGTTATAAATAAGCAATTACACATGATTTCTAATTAAAAGTTTTATTTAAGGATAGAAGAATAGAGGGTTCTGGCAATACCGCTATAGCACAGAAAAGGCAGGAAAAAAGAAAGTCAAGTATCTAATGGCAATGTGCAATGGTTTTCATACATTTCATTTTATTTTTTCTCTCCTTTCATTCCTGTACTCTCTCTTAAAAAAAAAAAACAAACACAACAAAAACTAACTGTAGTATAGCCTTTATAATATATTAGATTCAAATTCTGATTCCCAACAATTAGTTGTGTGCCCTTGAATAACTCCTTTATTCTCTTTTATCTTGTACGTCCTCATCTATAAATTGGGACAATGTCCTTATGGGCTTTTGTGAGGGTTAAATGAGATAATACATATGAAAAGCTTAATATGGTAGCTGGCACACAGTAGATGATTTATAAATGATAATTTACCTCGAATCCTTCGTTTAAAAAATATAAATAGATAACATTTTTTCCTTGGCTGTTAATTTCTCATTTCTATATTATGTTATTAATTCCCCAACACCCAGCATCCTTTCTGGCATCCAGAGGTATCAAACATTCATCAATGTTTGATAAATAAACTGAATTTACGTAATCTGTCTCTAGTACTGCAATTTTCTCTAGCTATACCTAAACCTTCAAGCACTGTAAGTATACAGCCTAGCTAGTGTCCCTATTGCTACCACGCTTAGCATGTCACCAGTAGAGAGTTACGAATATGGGTAAAATATGGCCCTTTCTAGGCATTTATTTTTAAAATTCAAAAACTCTTTGGAGTAACCATTTGGCAATTATGTGGCACTAGTGTTTTATTAACAATTAGTTTATAATTGTTCTTCTCTAAAACAGGCACTGCCTTCAGCTGTAGAAGGTACCTGGGTGCCTAGGAAGGTTGAGGGTGAAGGGAAGGATCTAGAAGTTGAGAGAAATAATACTACCAAGCCAAAAGCCAAGCACAATAACGGGTGTGTAGCACAAATTATCTTATTTAATTCTTACAAATCCGTAATAGAGGTATTAAAGTCCCATTTTATGTATGAGGAAACTTGGTTTACAGAGAGATGAAGAGACGTGCTCAAGCTGACAGATAGAAAGTGGTGACATAGAATTCACTTCCAGGCCCATGTGGGCTCAAAGTTCAGCTCTTTCTGTCCCACTAGGGTGCTCCTAGGAGAACAGCAAAAGAGATGTGAAAGGTGCTGAGGGCCGTTTGCCTACATCACAAGTTTCGGAGCTGGTCTTCGGACATTAAAAAAAAAAGTCACATATAAAAACAGTTCCTAAATTTTTTTAAGGGCAGGGTTTCTTAGAGACAGAGACTAGATATTAGCCATCTTTTTAGATTTGGTACCTAATACTAGTGTAGAACAAGGAAGTGTCCCAAGTTTTTTTTATTAAAACAAATTTATTCTGTGTTCTAATCCTTTAACTTGCTTGTCAAATGCTAAATGATGATATTTACAAGGTCCTAATTTACCTTCCTCCTATTAACTATTTCTTCTCCATTACTTTCCAACAGGCTGAATTCGGACAAAAGTGGTAAGACACTAAGATTGTAAGGATCTTTAAATAAAATATAAACATAGTATATTGTCAGTTTTCAGATGGTAAAGGTTCATCAGTTCATCATTGTATCTTGGATTACTGACACATTAGTGGATGACCTTGTAAGAATCCAAGTCTGTCCATCTCTAAAATCCAAGCCCCTAATACTACTGCTTTGTCTTCTGGTGAATGCCCTTAAGATGCTGTATGTGAAGTGTGAGCGTCTGTGCAGCCAAGACTAAAACACCCCAAATAACCAGAAACAGGTAGTCCTCAACATGGTAGAATCAGAGATCAGAGGCGGGGGACGATTTGCAGTATGAGCTGCCCCCCACCCATATTATATTGGAGCAGAGCAACCTCATTCTCATACCAAGGCTTTCTAGTTATGCTTTTATAATACATTTATGCCTTAAAATAGTGACTCTATACTCAAAGGATGCATTTAAAACAAGCTTTAGCAGTTCAGTAGGACATAGCTCTTCTTGTTTTTACATTGATAAATTTTCTCCAGTGACTCTATTCAAAGGACCTCTTTTATTTACTGTCATAGCCTCCCTACTATTCTCAATTTTCACAAATGGAGTCTCCTTACCTATAAGTCTAAGCCCATAATTTTAGATCCCTTTTATTTAGTATCTTTTATTTATTTTTTATCCTCACCCAAGGACATTTTTTCATTTTTTTGTTCAGATAGAGTGGGAGGGAGAGAGAGGAAGAGAGAGAGAGAGAGAAACATCGACGTGAAAGGGACACATCGAGTGGCTGCCACCCGCATGACCAACCAGGGCCGGGGACAAACTGCAACCGAGGTACGTGCCCTTAGTGGGAACCGAACCTGGGTCTCTCTGGACCGCAGGCCGACGCTCTAACCGCTGAGCCAAACTGGCCAGGGCATATTTAGTATCTTTTAAAATAGTCCCTTTATTTCTATGTCCAAAGGCTTTAAATTTTAACATCAATAGCAACTTGACAAGAGTAAAAGCTGAAATCAATTTAACTGATATCCTTTGTCTACTTTTCAACAGAAAATTTCAAATTCAAGTTAATATAGCACAAGTTACACCCATAAGCAATCCAAAGGAAAATGGGCATGAGTCTTCTAATTTTAACCAAGAGCTTGCTATAATATACTGAGATACAATAAAAGTGGTTCGATTCAGTATTCCTAGAGCAGTTGACTCATGTCATACATGGTTAGTGATACACGCTAACGTTCTTAAGATCAGATGTGTTTTCCAAATCCTATACACCTAATTCTGAGGACATAGTCTACATGCTTGAAAATTTATTTCCTTCCTTAAAAATCTATTTATAATTTTAAAATTTGCTTCACTTATAACTACCATGAGATTTTTCCTCAATCCTTGTATCCATTACACGCAGTTTAAGTGCTTAATAATAAATGTTTGTTGAATAAGACCTTGGATAAGATATGCAAACAGCCCATTACAGAGAATGTACCTAAAGGATAGATAGCCTGAAATAAACCATGGAGAATAATCACTGGTATATATTTTTTTAATTTGCAAAGTAAATTGAAAATGAATCCTCATTAGTATTACTAGGATGAATTTCAAAGAATCTTTGAAGACTGTGAGACTTGGCTTCTAAGTTTACTATAGATTTTATAATGATTCAGCAGTTTTATATACTTAAAAATATGGCATGAAAAAAAAAGGGAGCCCCCAAAAGAAATGTAAAATACCTGATAATGAGAAAAGTTGTTTGCCTGTGTCTTTTTTAAAAGATATAAATTACATGTTGTCATTTCTACTACTACTTTTAACGTTTTGATGTAAAAGTATTGGACCTAGGAAACTGGTATCATCAAGTGACCCTTTCTCAGAATAACGTATATAGTTTCAAGTCTACCTATAAAAACAAAAGTCACAAGTTAACAAAATACAATAAAATTTACCTCTCTGGGACTGGTAGTTTGGGGCAAAGAGAAGCTTTTGAAGATGTATATTCAGAAGGCTTTAGGTTGTAGCGACATAGTGCTGAGCCTGTTGAAAGAAAAGTTACATGTTAGCTAGCAAACAGAGTCTGAATAAATTCTCTTATTAAGGCACTTTAATTTAATTTTATATGTGACTATTAACTCAACATATACAACTTTCAAACATTATAGAACATTATAGAATTAATAAGGATCTGATCTGGTCTATGGTATCAGCCCTCCATCTTTTAAAACATTTCTTTTTACAGTAACATGTACACATTTTAATTAATAATATTAAAGGTCATAACAAATACTAGAACTACCTTTACTGAGTGATTGTTGTCTGCTATATGTCAGGATGGATAGATAGATAGATAGATAGATAGATAGATAGTCAATTTTAATTCTAACTGACCAAACTGCATCCGGGAATGTCTCTAAACAACCGAACCAAAGAAACATGATAAAATTCTAATGTTGAAGAAACCAAGAGTTTTTGCCAGCCCTAGTGCTTCTGAGAATTAGGCCAAGCAGCCCATTCCCAAGGCTGGTTCTATTGCCCATGCAAGTTTCTCATCCCAAGAGGAGGGTTGGGGTTGGGGGGGTGAGGGGAATCTGTCCCCTCCTCCCATTATGCTAGGAACTCAGAGGAAGTTACTGGTGGAATAAGTCTCGTCTCTCACCTCATAAATATTAATTACATCATTTAGTATAACTTTATAAGGCAGGTATGTATTATTAAACCCACTTTACAGAGAAGGAAATAGGGGCTAAAAGATAAGGTAAAGAACTTGACCAAAATGACACACAGCTACTAAGCAGTAGAGGTGGGATTAAACTCTAGATCTCTTTGACCACAAAACCCACACTCAGCTACATACACAGCCTCTCTTTTCTGTTTTCCATTACTAACGAATTAAAATTATTGCATAGAGCACTTGTGCATTCAGATAATACATCACCTTTTTTCTTATTTAAAAGGCAAGAAATCCTAATTAAATAAACTGAACAAACTGATAAAACTGACAAAAGGATCCTCAATTTTCAGATAGTTTAAAATAGCTTAAATTCAATCCTAGATTGGTTATACAACCATGTATTTCGCTGACTATATGGCTAATATATATCTAAACAATATATAAAACTCAAATGAATACAGTCCACCAAATTATTGATTAATATTTTAATGACCTGTTAATTTCATAATATAGTAACTGAAATATTGTAAGGTTCATTGTATACAGATATTGTTAACTAGGAGAGCTAGACTATAGTCTAATTTTTCCCAGGACCTACAGCATTATATCATGTAAACTGTTTATGTTTTATTAACTGATGTTCCTACCAGATTACTAATTTGGTTAAATACTTTATTAAATACAAATAAAACAGCTTTCCATTCGTATTATAGAAACAAGGGACTTTTATAATGTACCACCACAGAAAAAGTGTAAAATATAATGTGAAGTAAAAATGGCAGATTTTAACACTGAAATAATTATAGAAACATGGAAGGATGTGAGAAGAAACTAGAAGAAAATATTTCTGTATTTGTTGGGACAACAGAATTGGAAGTGATTTTATTTCGTTTATATTTTGTCCTATCAATCAAAAAAAATTTTAGAAAGCCACAAAACCTGTTTACTTCCGTAATGCTGGCCCCAAATTAGCAACCACTTGTCAAGTGTTTAAATATGTGGGCTGGAACAGCATACTTACATAAATACATGCAGCATCTATTTTATATAAAGATAATTCAAATAATTGACCAATGTAAAATATTTTTAAAGAGATACTTGAAAGTTACATGGCGCTGTTCTTCAAGTATCTTCAGTTCTTAAGACAGACTCAATAGGAAGCTAAGTTTTTGAAATTATTTTTAAGCATTCTTTTCGATTGTAATGACTGTTTAAGTTAGCAAAATATTAAAATCTAACTCTTCTGAAATTAGTCTTTCATGTGTGAAGATAATGCCACTTGATGCCACTTACAGCAATGGCAAGCAAACGTTTCAGATTAATCCCTGAAATAGCTGGGAGTCCTATTATGGAATTGCACATGAAAAAAAATAGCAACTGTGCCAATAACTGCAGAGCACCCGGTGTGATCAACTTCCTGATCTGAATTGTCAACCTATTTCTTTCAGAGTCCAAGATGGAATCGATTTGCACAATGTAAAAGGCCCTAACTAAAGCACTTTGTGTCAGAGCCGTCAAACACACGGCTCCGTCTGAATTCCATGCACACATCTCCACCCCCACCCTTTCTCCATTTAAAAAAAGGAGGTCAGCAGGTGCAACAGGGTTCAATTTTATAAATACTTTCCTAGGATAATGCTCAATGAAAGGATAATAGCCTTATCTCTGATGGTATTCTGGGACACAGGCCAGTACTAAATAGATCCTGTACTAAATAGATTAAAGGAAAAAGATCTTTACAATGTGTTAGTCATAACAATCCTAAGAAACCTTATACTGCTTCCTGCTCGAAGGGCTGATGGACAGAGAAGCCTCAATGAAGAACATTAAAACAACCCAGTAACGGAGAACATTTTACCGTTGCTGTTTTTCTTTTCATGTTTATTCGCTAATGCATTTTCAGTGAACATTTTTAAGGCAGTATCTATCTTTTTTTTTTTTAATAGTGGAAGTATAAACAATATTAGCACAAGAGGTTTGGTCATAAGCAGCAAGACAAAGTTTTGTGTGTGGTTTTTTTTAATGAAGAGAGCAGGGAAAAAACATAAACTTGAGTAATGAAAAGTCTAAAACAAAAAACAAAAAGCTTATCTAAACCATACTAGAGGCAATCCATGCAACTCAGCCAATGTTATTCAAATGCCATCAAAATGAATGATCTTAGGAGTCTAACTTTGGTATATAAACATTTATCTCAGTAAATGGCTTCTATAGCCCCCAGAATGTTTAACTACTACAATTTTTCAAATGCCTTATAATATTCAATTATGTATTATTTAGCTCAATATCACTTATAATTCCCCTAAGAGGTTATGTTTCCATCACCACATTCTAAACATTACAGATGAAAAAAAAAAAAAAAGTAATACTTCCAAGGCCTTATGAGCAATCACTGGCAAATTCAGAAACAGAATTCTTTACTTCTAGGCCACAGTGCTTCTTCTGTGTCATTCCTAATAATCATAATCAGACAAGTATTCAATAAGGCCCTGGGCAATAGATGTATTTTTCATAGATATCCCCAAAACAGCAGTTTTAAAAAAACCCAAAATATTTCTATCACTCTCCAAATCTGCTCTGCCTCCTGCCGTATATTTTCAACCCTGGTTAATGGCTCCATCATCCATGAAATCCCCAAAATGAAATGTGGAAGCCATCTTTTCTCCTCTTCTTTATCGACTATCCTCCCATACCATTCAAGATATGCAAGACACCAAGTCCCGACAATCAGACATTTCTATGTTGTCTCAGATCTTCATGATCTCTTACTGAGTCAGATAAACTACTCTCCCAAGAGGCTTCTCATCTCCATCCTGCACACAGCTTTCAGAATGGTCTTTGTAAAATGGGTATTAGTTGTATCACAACCCTATCCTCAGGAAAAATTCCAAGCTCCTTGGCTTCAAGGCCTTCCTAAATCTGGCCTCATTTTAACATAAGTAACTACTTATAATTGTTGCTGTTTAACAAGCGTCCAAGCTTTTTCATATGTGGTTCCCTCTGCTTGGGCTGTTCTTTCCTACTTGGTATATAAGTGACCGTTCAAGTTACACAACAATTTCTACGAACTACTGAAGCTTCACCTCCTCCATCAAACCTCCTCTGACTCATCCAAACAAAGCTATATACCGCTTAGCTCTATGATAAACTTAGCATATTATTTTGTAACATTCTGACTTATTTATCATCTCTAATTTTAGAATGTGAGCTCTTTAAGAACTGGGGCCTTACGCCTTCAAAATATCTGGAACCCATGTCTCATGGTACATAGCACTCAAAAGCCATCTGTTGAATAAAACAGACATCCTGGTTAAAAAAAATACCTGGTTTTAATCTCTTATATTTTGGTGTTACATGTTATGTATAATGTTCATCTGCTTTTCACTATTCACTACAAAATATACTGTCTAAGATAAGATTTCTCAACTTTGACAATTCTTTGTTATAGGGGAATGTCCTGTGCTCCGAAGGACGGTTAGCAGCATCCCTGGTCTCACCCACTGGATGCCAGTAGCTACCCCTAACTCCTCACCCAGCTGTGACAACCAAAAAGGTCTCCCAACACTGCCAAATGTTCCGGGGTAGGGATGGCAAATCACCCTTAGTTGAGAACCACTGGTCTAAAACACCAAATTATTTGAAACAAAAAGTTGATTGTTAAGAGGCAAATTCTTGCTTTAAAATTTTGTTTGATTTCCTATCATGGTAATATATGAAGGATATACCAAAATTAAGAGCAAAATATTCCTTAAAAAACATGATTTAGAAAATTCTAGTTAATAAAAGGTAAAACCTCTCAATGCAGAACAGTTTTTTTCATCATGAGAAACAAATTGCATTGCCATTTGAAGTTCAATGAATTTAACTTTTGTCTCTAATTAAGAAAGCGTTATATATTTATATGCTGGAAGAATTCAAGACAATTTCCAATTTCAGTTTCTAGTAACCACTGAAAAGTATGGACATCTTTGCAATTTCTAAGAAGCACCCAGTAACCAGCTGGTGGTGTGACATTATGTCAACCACTAAGTGGCACATACTAGGCACACCATAACTATGTGCTAAGCGAATTAATTTTGGACATACGTGTGCAAGACTTCTACTAGGTATTACGGAGGAAAAACAGAAGTTTGACTATCTACTATAGTGCAAGCTCCTTACATGTGAGGACTGTACCTTGTCTTTGTCTCTTTGGCACATACTTAATAAGTGCTAATTAATTATTTGTCGAATGAGGAATTAGTTTAAATTGCATTATCAAATGTAAGGATTTTTCCCACTTTTAAAAAAAATTGAATTTACTGGGGTGACAATGGTTAATAAAATTATATAGGTTGCAGGTATACAATTCTATAATAGATCATCTGTATATTGTATTTTGTGTTTAAAGGTCTCCTTCCATTTGTCTCCCATACCCTCTTCTACCTCCCCCTAACCCCTTTCCCTCTGGTAATCACCATGCTGTTGTCTGTGTCTGAGATCTTTTTCCTTAATCCCTTCGCCTTTTTAATTTTTCCCACTTTTTAACAATCAAGCTTCCCTTGCTGATCTCTAACTTGGAGGCAATCAAATCAGTTGTGGGGGTTGATCATTTCATTCATTATAAATGAAAGCAAGTCAAATCTTATTTCACTGCACCAAAAGAGAATCCATACTAACTCTGTGGTTTAAGTTATACTGTCCCTGACTAGATAATGATGATTAAAAGTCTTGTTAATGTTCACAAATTTTATCTAAATGGATCACACAATCTTTCAAGGTTTTCGGTGGCAAAACAATGACCTCCGAGGAAGCACCAAGTTGCATGGCTCGGCTCAAAATGTGAACATGGTCCAAATGGCAGGTCACAAAGCTCTCAAAATTTATACAAAGCACAGTACATTGAAGAAGCACTCTTCAATGGGAGTGCTTTTTTTACAAGCTGTAAATGGGGCACAAACAAAAGGGAAATAAAATTTCTGCCAGTTTCCTCCTATGCTACAGAAAACGAAATACACATTATAAGAGTCTGCTAGGAATCATACAAAAGGTAGTAAGGAATCCATGTAAAATATTAGCACCCACTGAGAACATGCGCTCAGCCCCTGACTGAATCATAGGTTATTCTCACTTCCAACTGTTGTTTAGAACTTAGACTGCAAGCGAAAGAATAAAACGACATGCAAAGCATCTGGCACAGTGCTCGGCACAAAGCAGGTGCCAATAAATGGTACGCTGAGACAAAACACAGGGCTTACATATGACTTATCTCCACAGACGTAGATGCCCATGCTGAACAATGGGGCGTGGAGCAAAGTGAAGGGGGGTCTATTGGCCAGAGGTGGGGGTTGGGCCAGAATTCCAGAAGGGAGAGAAGAGGGAGGAGAACTGTCTGAGCCGACCTTATCCTCCCCTCCCTTCACCACCCGTCATGGTCTGGCTGGGTTGAGATGAAGTTAGCAGTGAAGGGAGAAGGATTATTTTCCCTCCTACAATGTACACATTATTTGAGTTTTCAAAAATAATGATAATAAAGAGGACAGAAACCTGTTCAACAGAAACTGGAGGGAAGGAAAGATGATGGAATTCATGCTCTGCTGAAAATAAGAACTCAGACAGGAGCTCTCCCCAGCCGGTTTCAGTTTCTCTGTAGGGAATAAGATTAGGAAAGAGGAAAAACAAGAGGGCTTAGAAGAAGAAATGGTATGAATAATCACTTGGAGAGTCTGTGTAAGCGAGAGGAATGAATAAATAAGATGAATTATTTAAGAGATGAATAAAAAGAACTGATTTCGCAGCAATTCTGGCTAGATTGAAGCTAAACAATTTACCTGTTGGTGGCAACTCACATGGATACAGAATTGAGCAAAGGATATGGTATGCTGAGAGAATGAGAAATTATTAAGTGACAACAGAGAGGGAGAGGGAAGTTCCGTCCATCATTCTTTCAGAAAACATTTATGAATAGCTACTATGTGAAGTCCTATATTAGGGCTGGGATATTCCAAGACAGAGTATGACCCAGCCCCCAGGAAATACATGCCCTACTGCAGGAAGATGATAAACAAAGAAGTTTAATGCTGAGTCCTTGTGGTATTTGGCAACTTTAAGTTTTAAAAGCAATTTTTAAATTGTTATATTCCCTAGCATCATATATTTATGATATTTGTGTCATATGTAAACTATGCACCATAATAATAAAACGCACATTTGTACACCATACCACCCAATTCATATACAAGAACGTATACTTTAATATTCATCTAAATTCTTCTGCTTGCCTTTCCAAGCTCTGTAAAATGGCAGCATATTCTATGACCAATCTAGATGCCAGCTATTTCTTCCAAACTTTCTATTCTAGTCAGACATACTTGACAGTGGTCCACAAACTTAAGTGTCCAAGAAAACAACTCCTCTTTCTTGTCTGAAAGAAACAAAAAATTGAGGAAATATTTTATTTGCCTAATGAATACATTTCTTACTACCAAGAGCGTTCCTTTATAAACTTTTAAAATAATTTGTAAAGGTAACAGAAAGTCATAGGAATGGATGGTTGTAAGTGCTAAAAAAGTACTTTCAAATGTCATGGAAACAGAGTTCTTTGAAAAGGATTTATCTTTTCATTATGGTAAGAAAAATGTTATTTTACCTTGCATTTAAAAGTAAGGTTTAAAATTACCATTTAAAATTTACTATCACTCTTTCTTTTTTATGAACATTTTAATTGTGGTAAAAATACACATGACAAAAATTTACCATCTTAACCATGTTCAAGTGTGCAGTTCAGCAGCACTAAGTACATTCACATTATTGTGCAACCATCACCACCATCCAGCTCCAAAATTCTTCATTTCTTGCAAAGCTGAAACTCTTTATGCATAACACAACTTCTCATTCCTCTCACCCCACAGCCCTGGCAACCACCAGTCTACTTTCTGTCTCTATAAATTTGACTGTTCTTAGTACCTCTTATAAGGGGAATCATACAGTATATTTGTCCTTCTGTAACTGGCTTATTTCACTTAACATAATGTCTTCAAGGGTCATCCATATTGTAGCATGTGTCAGAATTTCCCTTTTTTCAAAAAACTGTGGTAAAAACATACAACAAAATGTATCATCTTAACCATTTTTTTAAATTTATTTAAAAAAATTTTTTTTCTTTATTGATTTTAGAGAGAGAGGAAGGGAGAGGGAGAGAGAGATAGAAACATCGATGAGAGAGAACATCGACTGGCCACCTCCTGCATGCCCCCCACTGAGGATTGGGCCCACAGCCTGGGCATGTGCCCTGACCAGGAATCGAACCAGAGACCTCTTGGTGCATGGGGTTGACACTCAACCACTGAACCATACCAGCCGGGCTCATCTTAACCATTTTTTAAGTGTATAGTATAATAGTGTTAACTATCTGCACATTGTTGTGCAACAGATCTCTAGAATTTTTTTATTTTGCAAAACTAAAACTCTATACCCATTGAACACCATCTCCCTCATTTCCCCATACCCTCAGCCCCTGGCAACCATCACTGACTACTTTAGATACCTCATATAAGTAGAATCATGCAATCTTTTCTGTGACTGGTTTATTTCACCTAGCATGATATCCTTAAGGTTCATCCATGTTGTAGCATGTAACAAGATTTCCTTATTTTTTTAAGGCTAATATTCCATTGTAAGTATATACAACATTTTTTTTATTCATTAACTCATCAATGGACAGTTAGGTTGCTTCTACCTCTGGGCAGAATAATGCTGCAATAAACGTAAGTCTGCGAATATCTCTTTGAAATCCTATTGTCAATTATTTTGGATATACACCTAAAAGTGAGATTTCTAGATCATATAGTAATCTATTTTTTTTTTAGTTCTCATCCAAGGATATTTTTCCATCTATCTTCAAATAGAGTGTAAGGGAGAGAGAGGAAGAAACATCGATGTGAGAGAGACACATCAATTGGTTGCCTCCCGCACGACCCCGACCAGGGCCAGGGATTGAACCACAACCGAGGCATGTGGCCTTGACTGGAATTGAACCCGCGACTCTTTGGTCTGAGGGCCGATGCTCTAACTTCTGAGCCAAACCAGCCAGGGCAGTAATCTATTTTTTAAAAGAATTTTATTTTATTTTTTTAGAGCAGTTTAGATTTATAGCAAAACTGAGAGGAAGGTACAGAAATTTTTCCATGCACCTCCTGCCCCCACATATGCGTAGCCTCCCCTGTTATCAACATACCCCACCAGAGTGTACATTTGATTGATTGATGAAACTACATTGACACATCATAAGCATCCAAAGTCCATAGTTTACATTAGGGTTCACTCTTGGTGTTGTACATTTTATGGGCATGGCCAAATATATAATGACATGTATCCATCATTAAAGTATATTCATTGTCGTAAAAATCCTCTGTGGTACTTCTGTTTTTAATTTTTCAAGGAACGCCTTACTGTCTTCCATAGTGGATGCATCATTGTACGTTCCTACCAACAGTATTCAAATTTCACTATACCTTCGCCAACATTTGTTATTTTCTGCTCTGTGGTTTTGCTTGTTTTTTGTTTCTGATAGTAGCCACCCTATTGGGTGTGAGGTGGTATCTCACTGTGATTTTGATTTGGATTTCCCTTATGAACAGTGATGTTCAGCATCTTTTCATGTTCTTATTATTAATCATTTGTATATAATCTATGGAGAAATGTCTGTTCAAGTTCTTGCCCATTTTTTAATTAGGTTATTTTTTGTTGTTGCTTAATTATAGAGGTTATTTATATACTCTGGATATTCGCCTTTATAAGATTTGCAAATATTTTCTCCCATTCCATGAGTTGTCTTTTCACTCTGTTGTGTCCTTTGATGCACAGAAGTCTTAACTTTTGATGTAGTCCAATTTACCTATTTTTTCTTTTGTTGCCTGTGCTTTGGGTTCATATAAAAGATATTATTTCTTTTTTTCTAATCCTCACCCAAGGATATGTTTTTATTGATTTGAGAGAGAGAGAGAGAGAAACATGGAATTTTTATTGGTTGCCTCTCGTACGCTCCCAGAGTCAGGTTGAACCCACAACCTAGGTATGGGCCCTAACGGGAATCAAACCCACAACCTTTTGATGTATGGGACGGTGTTTCAACCAACTGAGCCATCCAGCCAGGGCTGAAATTAATGACTGAGATCTATATATTTGAGGTCAAAGGGTCTGTGTATCTTCTAATAGAAATATAGTTGCAATAATATATGGACACAGATAAATAAAAATCATCTGTTCCTTCCAAATCTTTTGTACCTCAAATAATGGAAAGATAAAAGGGGAAAAAGATAATGCAAAAAGCAGAGAAAAGAATTCTCTCAGTGACAAATGTAATACTGAAATTAAATCCAGGTCCAATTTTATGTCACCAACCCAAAAAACAATGTAGATTATTTTGAGAAATTCAGAAACTTCAACTTAGGGTTGCTACTAAAATTTAGGAATTTAGGTCCATATGCCAAAGGCTTCCTCTGCTACAATTTTATAGTTTTTCGATTTGCTTTTTAAAATTATTATCTTCTCCATCTTCCATTGCTGGGCTTCTTGATGCTGCCATTCTTATTACTTTTTTAATACCTAATCTGTTGACTCATTTTGCAAATAGCTGCCTCAAAAGCTTTAGGGTGCCTTTGCAGCTAGGTACCAATTTAACAGGTCTGTTTTCGGAATAGTGTTTATTCCTTAATATGTTTGAACACCTACTTTGTGCAAGACCCTGTGGGAAATACAAAGCTGCAAAACTCACAGAAGGGTCTTCTTAACAGGACCCTAATAGGCCATCCTCAGTATCCTATCACTTAGAAGGATCCTGGCCGGGAAACAAAGTGCCAGCAGGGCAGCATGGGGCATTTCCTCCCTACGGATCAACACAGCAGGTAATACAGCCAACAAGGAAAGAGCTCTCTTTTGGCCTTCCAGATGACGTCAGGTTCAAGCACCCAAGACTCCTATCCAGGAGGTTCAAGAGATCATGTTGGAAGACAGTTCAGGGTAAGACATATAAACTTTCATTTTATTACTTTTACCACTGATTTCTGAGCAAGGGATTAACATGACTGAAGCTCTAGGAATATTAATATGGCAGCAGTATATAAGAGAGCTAGAAGTAGAGAGAAACCGGAGGCAGGAAGACCATTCCATTCCATTGGTAGAATAATAATAATATCGCAACAGCAGTAGCCAACACTTTTTTTTTAAGCAATGTGCTATTTGCCAGATACTGTTCTAGTCATTTTTCATGCATTAACTCCTAATGACAGTGTTATTAGGTAGTTTGGGTACATATATTATTCCTATTTTATAGATGGGGAAACTGAGGCTTAGAGTGATAAAGTAACTTGCCCTGGGTGTCATAGCTATTAAGTGGAAGGACCAACATGCGAACCCAGGTAATCTAGCTCTAGAGCCCATACTCCTGACCACTCAGTGACACCACCTCCCAGAGCACACTGTATATGCTCACGTTGTCTAAGATTTTAGAAAAACCCTTAAAGAATAACTGATTCCTCCCTAAGAAACCTGATAATGACAAGGCTGATAGTTCTGCTATCAGATTCAACACATCAACACATTTGAGGATGTGGTGACAGAAAATGTGATCTTAAAGAGTAGTCGGTACCTCTTTATTCAGCGCCCACCAAGTGTCGAGTACTTCCCATGCATCACCTCATCTAATCCTCACAACAACCTCTGAGGGGGGCATTATTTGAAATCCACATTTTATCAGATGAGGGCACCTAGGCTCAAAGAGGCTACACCTTCGGTCCTTCGTTACCGAGCCAGTCAGTGGCAGAGCAGAATTAGAATCCGGATCCATATCAATCCCACGCTCTTCCCGCTACCTAATGCTGAGGGCATTTAGCAGTGGACAGGAATACTGCCAGTCTATTGTGTTTCTGCCCTCAGAAGGCTAGCAACCCCATCCGAAAGACTATGGAGACACGCTAGTGTGTGTATAGCTATGTCCTGAGGCTGTTCCTCCACCCAGCTAGAAGTTACACCTGAGTCAGCCCTTGCTCGGAGAAACTAGCGCTAGCCTGTGCATGTGGGCAGGACTGAGGCAGCCCTGAGGATTCCTGCGCACAAAATACAAGCATGCAACCTCATGGAAGTTAAAAAACACAGGCTTTGGGGACCATCAGGATGTGGCCCTCCACAAAAAGAGGTTAAAAAAATTATCTGAAGAGAACTTGGGTGAGTTATATGGAGCTGAGATTGGCACCCGGAGGTCCGAAATCCAAGAGAACAGAGCCAGAGCTCAGGAAGTTGACTGTGCTTGTTTTATCAGCTAATTCCCACATGTTTGACCTCAAAGTTCCTCAAAACATCATTCTTCGAAAAATGGTTAAGACATAATGTTAAATTAAAAAGGCAAAACACAAAATTATGTACACTAACACACTGAAAAATGGTGGAACTTTGGTTTATACTTCATTATTTTTTCCTGAACTTTTCAATATTCCTATAATAGACATATATTAATATTACTACATTGTTATCCAGGGGTAAAAATAAATATACTAATTGAAATACTTTAATTAATCATTACTTAATTAAACACCCCTCCCCCCCAATTTTACCTGGATTAGTCTAGTAACTCCCAAATACTCAAATAGGACACATCAAAATCACCTGAGACATTTGTTAAAAATACAAATTTCCAGCATCCAAAGACTTACTCAGAATTTCCCTGGGTGGGGCCCAGGAATGTGGAGTTTTAACAAGCTCCCTAGGTGACTATAACATTTTTATATCAAGGAAGTCCAAACGTACTTTCAGATCTCTTTTTCTTTTTAAGGTTCTTTGATGCTTTTTTTTTAAACACCAGAGCAAATTTATATTGGAATGCAAACACATCTTCTCACATCTTAACAGTGAGAATAAGTGACTGGGGTGTAGACTCAGATGCCTAAAGTCTCACCATTTATCTCTGCAAACTTCTGAACATCACTCAGGGTTTTCAGTTCTTGTCTTGGACATGCTGCTACACACAGTGCTTCGGACTTGATCTTCCGGTTTATCAAGTCCAGATTGCATGGATCCAAAAAGAATACATACCTAAAGCATGGAGAAAAATATTGAGATAGCATTTCACAGATGCATTCTGGTTCACTGCATATCTGACTCAGCCTAAAATAGAAGAACATCTATTCCATACTCCTTCACAAACTTACTCATAGATGCGTGCACATTTTACAAATCAAATCACAGATAAAATTTTTAAAAGAATAATTGCTTATAAATATATTGTTAAAAGCAGGAATGAAAAGTAACTTTAGGACTCACTTTTCATGATCTATTTTTCTAATATTTACATTTCTGTCACGTGCATTTTATAATTAGAAATGATCTATTTTAGTTTTACTGAATAACTGATTTTAGTTTAGTTTTGTTTTTTTGTCGTACTTGTACCAAAAATAATTACTGGAATATCCCAATACTGCTATATAACATGAACTGTAGTTTATATGTAAACATTAGTTAATGAATATATAATTATATACAAAATGTCTAATTATAAAAACAAATATAGAAAACCTTGGCTAATGAATATATCATTATAAAAATGCATTAAAAATTAAATATATAAAGTTGAATGAAGACTACAGGGAAATATACCAACATTTTAACTACAGTCATCTCTGGGTATTAGAATAAAGTAATTTTAATTTTCTTTCTTTTTCTTTTTAGAATTTTCATTGTCTAGAAGGAATGAAAATTACTTTTGAATTGAGAAATATAATAAACATTATTTATTAAAATAGTCCAGTTCATATAAACAAAAGAATCCACAAATTGTAAATTATCCCTTTTGTACACTGTACATTTATAAATTAGAAAAGGGAAGATTAATTAGCAATTAAATTAAAACAGTTTTTTTAATGTTATAAAGTAGAAGAGATGACAAAGATTGCAGATGTTATCATCTGCCCAAAGAGAAAGTAAGCCAGAGCCAAACATTCTTAACTGAGATAAGCAATGCCTAATACTATGGATCAAACGAGGGAGCACAAGGAGAAATGCTCTCATGCAAGGTAATAGCTAAAGAACCCCCAGCCCTGGGTTCAGTTCTACTGGGTCCATGGAAGGTTAATCAAGCATCTGCCAATAGCCTTTCCCACGCTGTTAAACTCTGTTGCTATACAAACTATGATACAAATCAGGAAATATAACAAAATATAAGAATTAGGTGAGAAAACGGAAAAGCAAAAATATAAAGTCAATTGAAACCTATAGAATTTTATTAACCAATGTCACCCCAATAAATTTAATTAAAAATATATAAAGTCAAGACATGTGTGGGGATGAACAACATAAAGGAATACCAGAAAAGAATTAAATAGAAAAAGAAAAGTATGCGTGTGTGGGGTGGGGCCAGAGAGGCCTCTGCAGGTGGAGTCACTGTCCACCACACACTGCACTGGGTGGAGCAGGGGGCCGGGAGCTCAGGGGGAAGGGCAGGCATAAGCTACAAACCACCAAACTAAAAAAAAACATTTTTGTGTAACCCCGTTTGTGCCTCCAATACCATGAATGCTGTACATAGACAGAAAGAAAGGAAGCCAGGCAGAAAGATGTGGTCTGGAAGTGGCATTCACAGGCTGCTTCTGTGGCTGATGACAAGGAACTGGTGCACAGAGAAAACTCTGTGCCGACCTGTGTGTGGAAGCATCGCTCCCTTCCTAACTCTCTCCATCTGTCCTGTACATGGTACTGAGCATGCCCATGCCTGGGACCCTGGGCAACAACCACATGAAGCCAGGCCCTGGCCAGGGAACACTCAGACACTTGAGGAAGGTATCCACCACTAATAATAATAATACTGTTAACAATAAAATAAAAATAACGGTAGCTAACATTTGTTGAATACTTATGTATTCAACTTATGTATTAATACTATGTACCAGGTACTGTATTAAACGCTTTACACGTATTAACTCATTTATCCTCACAACAACCCTGTTTTATGCTTCTGCAGGGGAAGGTGGGTGGGTGGGCAGTGGAACTGGGTGGGGAGAGGAGTTAAGTGCACAGTTCTAAGTGATGAGCAATGCCTTGAGAAATACCTGGAGAAACCACATGACGGTAGAATAGCAAGCTTGGGGAAAAGAAGAGAAAGCCAGAGGCTTCCAGGGCCTTGTCGCTGGATCAATGACCGTGCCTTTCATTGCCTTGTCTGATTGTCTCTGCCCAAACCAAGGCCAAAAGTGGCCTCACTATATTTCCAAACTCTTTTATACCTTAAAGCACATGACCTTGATTTGTCACAGTGACCGGGCAGCAGCCTTATACTTCACTGGAGTTCAGATCAATCTGAGCTTGCCTTTTGGCCCTCTTTCTTAACAGTTGTCTGACCTTGGGAAATGTATTCATTCTTCTGAGCCTCAGCTTCCTTATATGTAAAACTCTATAGTTTGTTGCAGTGTTATTGGTAATGTACATAAAGCACCTAACATGCATTATCTATTTGGTGATCATATCGTTAAGAAAACTAACTTTCACAAAGTTTATATTTGATAGCAAGGCACTAAATTCAACACTTTCTGATATGGACATAAAACAGGACTAACTACTAATATTCAACTTCCATTTGGAAGAAAAATCTGTGTAGGAGTATTCATGACTGTCAGGTCACTGGCCTTGATAAGGACCAAGGAGGACCCTAGGACTGGTCTAGTATAAGGAGAACAGTACAGAGGGAGAGAATTCTCCAATGACTGTAACAGGGTAAAATTGACACTGTGCATTTTTTAGCGTGTTTATGGTTTGTAAGAAACTAAAAAAAATTTTTGTTTTAAATGGTATCCTCAGGAAATACACTCACATACATAAACCATTACACTCAAAACCATCACCCACCTCCACAGTCTAAAAACATAGTAAATTTAATTCCTTACACATTTCACATATTCAAAGGCACATACATACACAACACATGTGTGTACACACCCACACAATGTTTTAAATAATTTACAGGTGCTAGATTCAGATTCTATTAATGCTGATTGGATGTTTGGATGCTGGGAACTGTCCCATTCACGACTTTATTTGATCCTCACTACAACTTTATGAGAGAGAGGCCATCACCATTCCACAGAAGACAAAACTGAGACCCTGAGAGATGAACTACATAGCCCAAGAGAGCTAGTAGGTACCAAAACATGAATTCAAATCTAGTTTTTCAGAGTCTGAGTTTCATTCTGTTTCTAATCTGCTCTATTCTCTAAATATTTCCTACAAACACAATTAATATGTTTAACTGTTCTATATTAACTTTGCATATTATTTACAGCATCCTGAAGTTTATCCAACCCACGGCAACATGTTTATAAGTAGTTAGATTTTAACTAATTAGTATTTAACTAAATATTTCAGCGTAGAAAAAGTGCTTGCATCAAACGAATTTATGATTCATTAAAAACCACACTTTCTTGTGTTTTGATTTGAAAATGCCCTTACCCAGGCAAATAAATCCTGAGGTTCCGTTTTCACTTCAAACAAAACGAACTACATGTGGCAATTTTATTGTTTTGAAATGAAACAAATACTCAACTCTCAAATAAGCACGGCATTGGCAGATTATGATAACTAACAAATCTACGGATGAGTGTTTCTCAACTGAGAGGGTGACAGACACCAGGTGAGAGGCTATAGAACATTCTAGAGAGGTTCCTTAAAACTCTCAGCCTACTTTCACTCTGCCACCAGGCAAACGGCTGGGAAAGGGATGGGCACATGAATTCTGAAAAAGCATCTCCGGCAACTCTGATTCCACGCTTGGGCCCTCGGTCCATCCTTCCACAGTGGAGACCCACTGTCATAGATAACCCATAAACCTAAGTTAAAAGTAAATTTTCATTGCTATCCTCACTAAATCTCTCTCTAGACCTATTAATAACTTAAAAACAACTTTGTTGAAGCTTCACATCCTTTAGGAGTTGGAATGAATAAACCACCACAAGCAGGAATTAAGGAAGGAAGAGAAGCAACAAGAGAGAAGTACTCCAGAAACTAAACAACCTGGACACCTGCAGACACTGGAATACACAACACGCACACAGCAGGATCACGTGATACTGAGAAGAGCATTTTTGCAAAGAGAATTGCAAAACAGCTTAAGTGAGCTTAAGCTCACTTAAGTGATCTCCAAAGTTAAGGGAATGAAGGAAAATAGCTGGACTAAACTGCAGAGCATATTATAGAGTTTGGCAGTTGAGGCATATAAATATCTACTGCAGACAAAATAATAATAATGAAAAAAAAGACAAAACAAAAAAATAAAATAAAATAAAGCAAACCAACAAAAGAAACAAAGAAAAAATATACTATAGTCAAGGTGGTATCTGGGAATTATCGAAAGGGAGAAAAACACAAATTCATTTTAAATTGAAATTCTTGAAATACAATAACAAATAGGCAGGAGAGGAGAGATACCTAAATAGCAAGTCTATTTAGCCCTGGCCAGTGTGGATCAGTTGGTTGGAGCATTGTCCTGTACACCAAAAGGTGGTGGGTTCGATCCCCCGTTGGGGCATGTGAAGGAGGCAACCAATCAATGTTTCTCGCTCTCTCATTCCTCTCTCTAAAATCAATTAAAAAAAAAAAAAGTCTATCTACACAGTGAACTCAAGGGGACAGATACCCCAAAGATGAAACAGGGTGACGAGGCCATGGAAAAGGCAGTAAAGCACAGAGGCTCAGGAAAAGGGACAAGAGGCACAGAAAGGGGAGACCTTTAAAGCTGTTATCAGAGCAAGAAGATAACACTGAATGATCTGATGCAGATAAAGACACTGGAGAAGGTTCAAAACTCACTTAAATTTTTATTTTGCTTTCACTTTCTTCACGGAACACAGGGCAAGGTAAAGAAAGTAAGATTTACCAAGAATTTACTTGGGGCCACAAAGCATCCTAGGCCCGTCCTCACACATCCTAACTCAACAAGATGAGCCCTGAGGAGACTGACTCCCAGATGCTGCTCTTTCCACCATGGCCATCCCAATTCAAACTGGGAAGCGAGAATAAACGCAACGGAGAGTCAGCTATAGACCCATCAAGTCAGCTGATTAAATTGGGTCAATCTGCTGGGACCCCAGAGCAGACGAAGCCCTTCCTGGACATGACAGTGCTGTCCTCTGTCGTATGCAACACTCCCATTATAAAGATTAAACAGGATGACATGAAAAGCAGTACGAAGTGTTTACTATGTGCCCACTGCTAGGCGAGACCCTGGGGATATGAAATTCATAAAAATACAATTCTTGAATGCAACTAACTTACAGTCTAGAGAAGAAAAGACAAAAATACAGAGTCATTTCCACATCCTGTGCTATGTGGCAAGGTTGAGATGGCAGAGGAAACAGCACCCTTCTGCACAGAGGATAAGGGGTTCGAGGAAGCAATATGGAGCAGGAGGCAGTATCTAAGCCACATTCTGAAAGCGAGTGGGAATTTTCCAACAGATAGGAAAGGGTGCATTCGAGGCAGAGGAAGCTGCACGTGTAAAAGCACAACAACATGAAAGAGCATTATTTATGGAACTGCAAGTAATTTGATAAGGTGGACTACGGGATGGGCCGTCAAAGGGCTATGCACCAAGGAGAAGCAGGGGACAGAAGAGGTAGCCGTCCTTGGAACCTGGAGGATTTTACAGCTGGATTCCATTAGGCCACATACTTTCAAATGGCCAAGGCACAGTGATGGCCCGGTACAGCCAGCCCCTCGGGTTGAAGGCCAGAGCGGGGAAGGCTGGGGCACCAAGAGCGCGCCTCCAGAGACGAGTCTTTGTCGTTAAATTGTCTCCTGCTGCCATGGCAACTCTCTGCGGCAGGGCACTTTGGAGCAAAAGGTGGCAAGCAGATCCTAGGTCTGCTGGCCGCCTCCTGCCGAATTTGGCTGCTCTCCTCTCTAATCAGGAGAGAACCACTAAAGCGGGGAAGCTGACTGAAACGTCCCTCCCCCGCCTTCTGCTTGAGTGATTCCTGACACGTGCTTTCCCCAGAGGGGAATAAAAATGGAGTCTGATCATTTCTCTAATTATTACCTCAGATCAATTTACAATTTATGGCCCCTTTCCACAGAGTACGGTGCTGCTAGTGAATCATACCAAAAGGAAAAACACGACAACCTAACAGGGGCTTCTGCTATTGCTAAATATAGACAGCAGAGAACTGGGCCTTGGACGCCACCCGCAGTGGAATTTTGCCAAGAGAAGGCCTCTGACTCCTGTGTGGATGCCAGCAAGGCAATTCCAGTCATCCCGGCGGGGTGGGACCCAACTGCCCCAGGAAGGGCTGTGTACAAAGACAGAACCATGGGGGTTGGCACACTGACCTCGGTAAAACCCAAACTAACCCAACCCAACTAACTGCAACACATAATCAACTAAATCTTTGTGGGTCCTCACCTTCCTAGAACAAAGATAAGGGAGAAAAACAAATTGAGAGCAGTAACTTGTCTTTAAAACTGTAACTCTAGCCCTGGCTGGTTTGGCTCAGCGGTTAGAGCCTGTGGACTAATGAGGCCCGGGTTCGATTCTGGCTAAGGACACATGCCTCAGTTGCGGTTCCTCCTGGCCCTGGTCAGGGTCGTGCACGAGTCAACCAGTCAATGTGTCTCTCTCACATCGATGTTTCTCTCTCTCTCTCTCTCTCTCTCTCTCCCTCCCTCCTAATCTGTCTAAAGATAAATGTCAAAATATCCTCGGGTGAGGATAAAAAAACCAAACAAACAAAAAAAACCCCTGTAACTCTAGATGGCGGCTGAGAGAGCTGTACAATGTTCATAATGCCCGAGACTGCAAATACAGTCCCGAGGACAGAAGGAAAGGACTGACGGGAGCTGTGGGGAGCCAGACCCACGGGGTCGATGACAGTCATGTCCCACTTTCCCACGGCCTCCCGAATCCCAATGAGGAAAATGCAAAAATATCCTGAGAAAGTGGTAGCAGTTGTTAAAGAAATGCCTACGCATGCACCCCCCCCCACCCCAACCTCCAAAGAAGCAACTGAAGTCTGCACACACGGCCGCCTTCCACCTTAGCACCTCCACAGTCCTTGATTCACAGGGGACCGCTAAGAGAAACTTTCATAGGCTTTTCTGGTAAATTTATAGCATTTTGAGCTGAAACAACTTAAAACTGTGGAGGAAGCCCAGGGGTCAGTTAAGACACCCACCGGCAGAGAATGTTTGCCCTCTGACCTCACCTCCCATTGGTCTCCTTTCTGTTTCTCCAGCACTCTGGCACTCTCTCACCTTGGGGACTTTGCACTCCTACCTGCCTGGAACGTTCCTTCTCCAGACAGGCAGCACAGCGACTGTTAGCTCTCGCCTGCTTCAAGTCCTCACTCAGAAGTCACCTTCTCAACGAAGCCGGCCACAGCCACCCTACCTGAAATGCCTTATCCATCTTTCCTGCTTTACTTGTTTCTCCTCGGTGCTTAAACTCACTAGCACACTGCACAGTGTACTTAATTCATCTGTTTAGTGTCTGTCTCCACAGGTAGAATACCAGCTCCTCGGAGGCAGAGATGTTTGAATGTCTGATTATTCATCACTATATCCCCAGATCCTCAAATAGTGCCTGGAATAAGGAAGACGCGCCTTTTCTATTTGTTGAATTAATAAATGGATGGTAATTGTGTAAGATTTTGCCAAGTGAGGCAGGGGTGGATGGAAGTTAAGGAAGAAGATATATTAGGTAGAACGAAATACTCTCATTCTTCCGACAGAAATTTATTAACATCTCTGCCAGGTGCAGGGCTAAATAAGCACTAGCGATACCATGATAAATAAGACCAACACAAACAAGTGTCTCCCTTCCCAGCATTGACAGTCTGGAGAGTAGAGAGGCAATTACAAAACAGTGCACAAATGAAACAGCAGAGAAAAGAGGATGCATCAAAAGGGCCCCATGAATGCAGTCAGGGTAGGAGTTCAGAAGAAGTTAAATCTAAAGCCAGGACCTAAAGAATGAGTGTTAGCAAGGTGTGGAGGAATGAAGCTGGGAGCAGGGAGGGACAGAGCATGCAACGGCTTATAAAGTGAGAGCATAGCATAACTGAGAAAATGAAAACTGTCAGGATGGTTGAGATGGACTGTGATGAAGGAAGGACACAGATGGCTGGACACGCAAGCTGGAGCCTGATCATGTAGGGACTTGTAAATGGTATTTTAAAGATATTAGAAAGTTTGGAGTTCATCCTGAAGACACTGGGAAGCCACCGAGAGTTCATCAGCTGCAATGTGGAAACTGAACTGAAGGTGAGCAAGAAGGTAAGGAGATTGATCGCTCAGGAAGCTACTGAATCTCTACCAAGAAAGATGGCTTGGACTAGAGTGGAATGGGAATGAAAAGGAGATTTCAAAAGCATTTAGGCACAATTTAAAAAACTTGATGACTAATTATATGTAGAAGGAAAAGAATAAATTAAGAGTGATGCTTAGCATCTGATTTAGACCAGGGTGGCTAGGGCATTCTGGTGTGGACCTCTGTTGTGTTCACGAAGACAGGGGGACGCAGGAGGAAAAGTAGAATATAAAAAGATAAAGATCACGTTCCAACGTTAGACTGTTTGAATCTGGAGTATCTGTGGAGTGTCCAAAGGGATCTAGACAGTTGGCTATAGTGTTCTAGCAGGAGACAGATTTTGGAATTAACATATAAAAATGAGAACCTCGCCTCTGGGAATGCATGAGATCACCAAAGAGAGTCTTATCTTGGGTGTAATCTGTGACCCTTCTGAAATTGCACGCAAAATTTCATGTGCAAATTGACATGTAGTTTTCTAGAGAGAAACTTCATACCTCATAGCTTTGAAAAGATTGTCAAGGGCCCCAAAGAGATTAAAACTAAGAGTAAAGTAAGACAAGCAAAGAGCCAAAAGAGATACTAACATTGCAAAACAAAGGCATAAAATGAAATGTATGGAACAAAAAGAGGGAAGGGTGGGGGGAGAGTTTAACCAAAGAACTTATATGCATAACCCATGGACACAGGCAATAGTGTGGTGAAGGCCTGGGGGTGGTGGTGGGCAGGAGTGGGGTGGAGAGGGTCATTGGGAGGAAAAGGGGAAATAGCTGCAATGCTTTCAACAGTAAAAATAAATTAAAAATAAAAAGAAATGATTCTCCTATTTAGCTACAGCAACTCTCTGCTCCTTATACATGTATTCTAAAGGAATAATGCCAGAATGGTAACCAAGTGTCAGACATCAAATTGTGTTCCTCATACTAAACTGAGACAAGAAAGCAAATTAAAACACCTTTCAAAGATATTTCACAAGCGCCACAAGAAAGAAAAGGTTTTCCATTTAATCTAGTAAACTGAAAGAACACCCCTAACCCCAAGTGCACTGCCAATACCACATGTTCCAGCATGTATACTGAGAAATATCTGCTAAGAGCCAACACCCAGAGATTTACTTTTCTTTTCAGTTAAACAGCTTTATTGATATATAATTTACATACCATAAAATTCACCTATAAACTGTACAATTCACTTCAATGTTTTTAAGTATATTTTACCGAGTTGTTCATTCATTTTCATTATCTAATTTTAGAACATTTAGTTACTCCCAAAAGAAACCTCTTACCCACCCCCCACCCTGTCCTCCCACTCCCTAACCGCCAGCCCTAAGCAACCACTAATCTATTTTCTGTCTCCACAGATTGCCTATTCTGGACAGTTCATATAAATGGAATCATATATGTGGTCTTTGTGACCAACTTCCTTTACTTAGCATAATGTTTTCAAGGTTCATCTATGTTGTAGCATTTATCAGTATTTCATGCCTTCATATGGCTGAATAATATTCCATTGCATGGATATATCACATTTTGTTTATCCATGGATCAGTTGGTACACATTTGTGTTGTTTTCTGTTTTTGGCGATTGTGAATGATGCTGCTCTGAACATTTGCATACAAGTCTTTGTATGGACATATGTTTTTCATTTCTCTTGGGTAGGTACCAAGGAATAAAATTGCTGAGTCATATAGTAATTCTAGGTTTAATATTTTAAGGAACTGCCAGATACTTTTCTAGACCAAGTGCACCAATTTTATGTTCCCAGCAGCAATGTATGAGGAATCCAATTTCTCTACGTCCTTGTCAACACTTGTAACTATATATCTTTTTTTTATTATAACTATACTAGTGGATGTGAAGGGGTAACTCATTGTGGTTTTGATTTGCCTTTCCTTGATGACCAATGATGTTGAGCATCTTTTCATACTTATTGGCCATTCAGCTCTCTTCTTTGGAGAAATGTCCATTTAAATCCTTCGCCCATCACAGATTTCTGTTTAATCTTTGAGAAAGACAGAATAAGGCAGAGACAGGCACTAGATAATGTCATAATATTATGAAAAAATAAGGATAAAAGTAGAGAAAAAAAGAGCACTCAGGAGGTATAAGAGTCAAAGGACTCGAGGAACAGGAATGGTTCCAGTGGGCGAAGAGCATGCAAGCTGGAAAGAGAAGGCTGTGGTCAGAATGGGGAATTCTTCAATAATTAGTTTGAATTGATTTTATAGGTGGAGCAAAGGTGATGACATACGGGTGATGACAAAGACCAAGCTGTGACTATGGAAGAGTGAGTCCTGCAAGCCCCAACGGAGAAGAAATAAATTTAAACAGTTCCCAGGGCTGGAGTGACAATCAATGAGACAATATGTGACAGTGCTTTGTAAATGACAAGAAGGCAAAGTTGGTTAAAATAGTAGCTGTGTTTGCCCATCTGGGTTAAAAAGGGAAGAAGCATTGATAAGTAACTTGGAAACTTATTTTGGAAGATGACAGTAATGATGATGATTGTAATAAATAGCGGTTAACATTTATGGTTCCAGGCAATGTGCTAAGGAGTATGCATCATTTATCATATTAACTCTCCAAAACACTCTAGCAAGTAAGTACTATTATCCTCATTTTACAAATGAAGATCTTTAGGCCAAACATATTATTGTTATTTTCTCCAGTGTTTTTATCTGTCTAGTGGATCTACCCTTATAGATATATCCCCAATTACATGAAAAATCTTACCATCATAGAAAAACTACAAATACTATTCTCACTGTATTGCTCTTATCTTTATATCAGAGAATCAAACTTTTTGATCAAACATGCCCACCTTGGTACTACTTTATTTCTTTATTGCTTCAACAATGTATAAATGGTCCCTCCACAACAAAGGTAAGTATCGTAAAATGTTTGCTTTACAATATTTAACTCTTCTGAAATTTATTTTGCATGGTATGAGATTAAAATAGATCTAAATGTAGTTTTCTTCATATTACCATTCAACAATGTCTTTTATTAAAAAATAGACTGCTTTCAGTTTTTATTTTACTTTATTACTTATACATTAAACCATTATCAGTTTATTTCTGATATTTCTATTTTGTTGCCATCACTGTGATTAATCTACATGTAGGTAGCCCTGTTAATAATATACTTTGGAATAGCTTTCAGTTTTAAATGGCAAAACTCCTTTTCTTCCCCTCTAGGCTACACAATCATTAATTAGACAATGACAACTATAGATACATAACCCTAAGACAGTGAGTAACCCCTTGCCCCCTACATGTTTCGTTTGGCCAGTCCACTAACTGCCAATATTTAAAAACCAGATCGACAGGTGTTACGGTCTGCATGATGATGGTGTGAGGGGCCTTTGGGGGATGATTTGACCACGATTGTGGAGCCCTTATGAATGGGATTAGTGCCATAAAGAAGAGGTTCCCACGAGATCCCTATTCCCTTCCTTCACGTGAGGGCACAGTGAGAAGGTGCAGCTTGAACCAGAAAGAGGACCCTCATGAGAATGTAATCATACTGGTACCTTGATCTTGGACTTCTAGCCTCCAGAGCTAACAGAAATAAATTTCTGTTGTTTATAAGTCACCCACTCTGTGATATTTTGTAATAGCATCCCAAACAAACTAAGACAAAAGATCATGTGTACCCCTACTCTCCCTCCACCAATAGAGTTCTTCTAATTTCTCTTTAAAAATTAGCATCACTGGGCCCATCAACGCATATGCCAAACATCACCTAGCACTGAGTAGCAGCTATCTCCCTTTATGGGGCACACACATGTAAAGCTCAAAGTGCCCAACACTTGTCTTATTTCCAGCCCACATAAGTGATTTACAGTGTTTGCCTACAGGCCTTCAGATTTGCAACCTCTGGTGAAACCCAGTTTCCCTTTCTACCATCAAAGCCAAAAAGTTCAATGTTAATTTGGTGCTCAACTGCAGTAACTAACTGAGCCTACATTTCTTGTCTACTCTCTTCTCTACTTCCTGGCATGGCGCCTGATCTTTCACCTCTATTTAATTGTCTTACAATATATGCTCCTAATTCTAATCCTCTCAAATTATTCTGTGAACAGGAACAATTTTTAAAAAGGTTTCCCCCCCGAAGTTCTTGCCTGCTCCTTTACACTGTGATTTATATTATCAATCAAGTTTAACTCAACATCCTATTGGGATCTTAACTGGTACTGTATTAAATCCATAAATTAACTTTGTTAGTATTGTCATCTTTATTCTATTAAGGCTACTCAGCAAGGAGCAGATTATATATCTCTTATTATTTGTTTTCCTTTCCTTCTATTAAAATATTATAATTCCCTGTATTTGACCCCATATCTTATTAGATTTTATTTTTTAATAAAACAAGCATTATCTTTTTCATTATATTTTGTCCACTGATAAAATAAATGACTGAATTCAGTTAGACGTATGTTTTATAGCCCATGATTTAAGCATCTCATTTCAAGATATGTTTTTGTTTAATCTCCTAAACACATAGGTTTATAGTCCCTTGTAATTGGCTAACCGTATTATTTTTCTCTCTACTGACTTATACACATTCCATTTATCTCTTTTATATGATTTGTTGCAACTACTTATTTAAAACAATGTTATAAAAATGTGATATTCTTATTTTGTTTAATTTTAGATAGACTGTTTTTGCCATGACTAGGAATTCCATCAGCTTTCTTTTATGCCCTCAGACTTAAAATCTATTTTGACAAAGGTGACAAGGTAATTCAGTGGGGAAGATAGTCTTTTCAATAAAAGATGATGGAAAACTGGTTTTTTGTATAGAAGAAAAAAAGTAAACCTTGACCTCTTCATACCATATGCAAACATGAAATCAAAATGGATCACAGACATAAACATGAGAGCTAAATAAAAAACTTCTAGAAGAAAATACAGAAAAAAAATCTTTGAGACTTGGGGATACATCAATCATTTCCTAGCTAGAACACAAAAAGCATAAACCATGAAAATGATACATTTTTATGTGCATGGTTCTAAATGTATCTAATGGATAAATTAGACTTCATTAAAATAAAATATAAAAAACTTCTTCATGTCAAAAGAAAATAAAAAGGCAAACACAGATTAGAGAAATATTTGCAAAATGTATGTATACCTGACAAAGGTCTTGTATCCAGAACATATGAAGACCTCCTATAGCTCTTTAAAACAAATACTAATTTGTTTTTATTTTTATTATTTTATTTTTTATCTTCATTGTTGAAAGTTTTACAGATGTCCCTCCTTTTTTCTCCCATTGGCCCCCTCCTCCTCGCTCCCTCTCCCCTCCTGCTTTCCCCACACTATTGTCTGTGTCCATGGGTTATGCATATATGCACAGAAGTTCTTTGGTTTATCTCTTTCCAACCCCCCTTATACTTCACAAAAGAAGATACTGAGATGGTCAAGCACTTAAAAGATGTTCCACATCACTGGTCTCTAGAAACATGCAATTTAAAACCACAATGAGATGCCACTTTACTCACACAAAAACAGTTACAATTTGAAAGACTGACAATATAAATGTTAGTGAGAAACGGAGCACCTAGAATCCTCCTCCTTTCCTGGTGGCACTGCAAAATGGTGCAACCACTTCTGAAAACACTTTGGCAATTTCTTATAAAGTTAAACACACCTTCACCATATGACTCCGCAATCCCAATCCTACCTAAAAGTAATGAAAGATACGTCATACAACATCATGGACACAAATTTTCAAAAGTGTTATTCACAATAGAAAAAATCATTTTAAATGTGGAAATAACCCAACTATCCAAACAATGGTGAACAGATAAACAAAATATGGTGTCAATGGGGGAAAAAATGAGGGACATCTGTAATACTTTCAACAATAAAGATAAATTAAAAACAAAAAGAACAAACTACTGACATATTTAACAACATGGATGAATTTCAATAACATTATTATGCTATGCTTAAAAAGCCAGATCTAAAATCACTATATACTATGATTCCTTGTAATGAAATTCTAGAAAAGGCAAACTTATACTGACAGAAAGCACATCAGTGGTTCCTTAGGGATAGCACGGGCAAGGAATGACTACCAAAGGGCATGAGATAATTTCCTAAGGGCAACAGCAGTGTGGACTGTGGTAGAGGGTGCATGACTGCATACAGTTATAAAACTCAAACTGTACACTTAAAATTGGTAATTATATGTAAATTATACCTTAATAATACTATTAAAATAAAATATCTGTTTCATCTAAAAAACACACTTTATAAAATCCAACTTAATCTAGGAGTCCCAGTGTGTAGTCAAGAGTTTAAACTACTCAGAAAGAGTTCTGGATTTTGCCCTGGGCTTCTGGGAGTTAATCTGTAAACCTTCCAGAGTCTTTATTTGTCTGGGGCCTTGGGTCATTAAAAAAAAAAAAAAAGAACAAACAGTATGATCTAGGGTGGGGGCAGGCCACACCATGTAGAACTCAGGATGCGGGCTGACCTATCTTAGATCAGCAATATCGTGTAGACTGGGCGTTTTGGATCATGTGGTATCAGCTTCACAGGAGGAGCTGGAGGCTGAGTCGGCTGGCGGGCAATGAGCCATTCCTGAGTAATGGAGCCCCAACAAAAATTCCGAACACTGAGATTTAGGTGAGCTTACCAGTTGGCAGTACACCATGTGTATTGTCATACATCAATGCCAGGAAGGTAACATGCCCTGACTCACTGGGGAAAAACAACGGAGGCTCTGTCCTACGCACTTCCTTCACCGACTGATTTTAATTTGTAGTCTTTCCCAGTAATAAGCTGTAAATGTGAGTATAAGAGATTTCAGTGAATTCCGAGAGGCTTTCTGGCAAATTACCAAACCTAGGGGTTGTCTTCTGGACCCCTGAACTTGCAATTGGTGTCGGAAGTGAGATTGGTTATGTGTGGACTGTGTACACTCTAAAGTCTCAGTTGCCCTCAACTCTCATATCCAGATAAACAGAAATAGGTGGTAAACTGGTGACTATAAAAACTCATAGTTGAAGTAGTTAATAATTCTCTAAATCTATTGTCTTATTTATAATGACAAAAGCTTTTTAGAATCTTTACAGATTGGTTAACCCGGAAGCAAATCAGGTAGTGAGACTCTGGATTATGCATGTATAACCAGCTGTTTAACTTAGATATGGCAAGTATACATAGCTAGGCAGGTAAACAGAGAGAAACCAATCATCCCACCCTTGCTTTGATACACACATGCCTGTCATTGAATTCTATTAAGTAGTTTTTTACTTCCCTATTTAGAATCTGCAAAACATTTTGACTTTTAACTCCTGCATGTTCTCAGATTTGCAGTTGGATCTCCTTTCAAAATGCTAGCAGTATCATCCATACCAAGTATTAACCAAGTATTATTCCAGAAGCAGAATTACACTTGCGATACGGCTATTGCCCTTGTAAACAGTTTTTTAAAAATTTAGGCTAAAGAGTGGTGTGGCTACAAAATGAAAAAAATATTTTCCAAATATGCCTCTAAAAATTCACCTTCTGAAAATTTAGCTATCATTTTTACAAATTCTAACGTTTGCCATGAGAGAAAAATAAAAATTTAAGAAAAACTGCATAAATAATACAAGATATTTCCCTTTACAACATCATAACTGTTACTGTTTCCAAATGCTTATAAATTTGTGGAGAAATGAGTCCACAAATGCAAGGTCAAGTGAAGTATCTATCCAGGCTGCTCTTTTTCATGTTGAGCCAAACTAGGAGAGGTAGTAGGTTAATGTTGGAATCAGAGAGTTATTTGACAGGAGGCAGAGGGGAAACTGCTTTCCCTCAAAGCAAAGCCAAAATTGTCAAAGGCTTCGAGTATCTCCATTTGTTCAGACTTATCCCTAAGTGTGGGAATGAGCAAGTAATCTATTGGGCTGCTCTGAAGATTACCCCAAACACTGTAAAACTCAAGCATTAGCACAGTACAAAAATGCACAACCTCATCCTGGCTGGTTTGGCTCAGCGGTTGGAGCTTCGGCCTGCGGACCGGAGAGTCTCAGGCTCAGTTCCCGCTAGGGGCATGTACAAAAAAAAAAAAAAAAAAAAAAAAAGCGCAACCTCTCCTCTCCTAAGCCTCTACAAGTCCACAAGACAGAGTGGGGAGCTCCTTCCTGTTTTGCCAGTTTTCACTTGGCTTTAGCCTGGCTTACAGAACTCCAACCTGTAGACAGCCCATACTGTTCTTCAGCCAACAGGAACGAAGCCCGGCCTTCCAATCCCAATCCCATCGCCCCTAGAGATGGGCTCTTGGAGCCACTGCTCAAGAACCCTCAGGACGGTTCATTCACCAGGTTCCCCCTCCATCATCACCATGTGTGCCCTTCTGCCAGTGAAGCTACAGCATTTGATTTTGCCCTGCTAGACTGCAAGCTCTTCTCTGAACCCCCACCCACCATTGATGAGAGAGAACATTGGCTGGCTGCCTCCTGTATGCCTCCCACTGAGGATATGGCCCACAACCTGGGCATGTGCCCTGACTGGGCATGTGCTCTTAGTGCATGAGTTGATGATCAACCACTGAGCCACATCAGCCAGGCCAAAACCCTACTAAAAATAACTCTACCTCTTAACCCTCAGTCATTGGCTGACAGATTCTTCAAGCCACATGGACAATTTAGAACCAAGATGCTACCATGAAGAAGAAGTCAGAGAGACTGAAGCATGAGAAGGATTTGACCCACTGTCATTGAAGAAGCAGGACCATGACACACACAGAATACAGCTACAGAGCCCTGGCTGGTGTTGCTCAGTGGTTAGAGCATCAGCCCAAGCACCAAAGGGTCTCAGGTTCGATTCTCGGTCAAGGGCATGTACCTGGGTTGCAGGTTCCATCCCTGGCCCCAGTCAGGGCATGTGTGGGAGGCAACTTGACTGATGTCTCTCTCACATCTCTCTCTCTCTCTCTCTCTCTCTCTCTCTCTGCCTCCTTCCCACTCTCTCTAAAAAAAAAAAAAAAAAAAAAAAAGAACATATCTACAGAATATGTAGGATGCATCTAGAAGCTAAGAACAACCCCTAACTGATAGTCAGCAAGGAAATGGGACCTCAGTCCTACAACCACATGGGGACTGAATTCTGCCAGCAGCCTGAATAAGTTTGAAAGAAGATTCATTCCCCAGAGCCTCTAGTAAGGAAGGCAACCCTAACGACACTTCAGTATCAGCCCTGTGAAACCTGGAGGAGGGAACCAGCTGAGCCATACTGTGCACAGACTTCTGATATATAGAACTTTGTTGTTTTAAGCCACTTAGTTTGTGGCAATTTGTTACAGCAGCGGTAGAAACTAATACAATGGTGGTCCCAATGCTACCATCAAATTGCCTTATGTTCCTCTCCCTACCAGCCTGCTGCTAGGAACCCAGGAAACTAGAGTCACCAGGCTTTCAATATTTACAACACTTTTATAGGATGTCCCACATGGCACTGTCATAGGTTTATCTCTGTATTTTGTCTTCCTCACTAGAATGCAATCTCTTCAAGGACACTGACTGTGAGTGCCTTTTTTCTTTTTTTTCAATATATGCTGATTGCAGACAACTTAAAAGAATAAATGAGTATAAAAGAAAATTAAAACCATCCAGACCTGGTCGGTTTGGCTCAGAGGCCAGAGTGTCAGCCCTCAGACTGAAGGGTCTCAGGTTCAATTTCTGGTCAAGGGCATGTACCCCTGAGTTGCAGGCTCAATCCCTGGCCCCAGTTGGGGTCATGCAGGAGGCAACCAATCAATGTGTCTCTCTCACATCAAATAAATATCACACAATATTTATTGTTTTTAAAGCTATTTTCTATTAATGTTATGTAGATATTCCATGTCAATGGACATAATTCTATGCCACCATTTTTACTGTTTCATGGTACCTCAGACTGGGCCAGGTCCTCTTATTAGTACCTCCCTCGTGCCTTTATACCTCTCCCTTCGTACACCATGCTATATTACTATCTATTTTAGGGAGGACATTTTTCTTTAGTTAATGTGTAAAACACACCACTTTGAAAACCTCTTAAAGAGTTACAAATCTTGCCCTGGCCGTTTTGGCTCAGCAGGTAGAGCATCGGCCCGCGGACCAATGAGTCGCAGGTTCGATTCTGGTCAAGGACACATACCTCGGTTGCGGTTTGATCCTCAGCCCAGAAAGCTTGGAAATCTTTTCATCAGTAGTTTAAATAGTGAACACATTCTCCATATTGGTACAATATCACTACCAACCCCCTAAATAAGCCTTTGTAAAAGTTAATAAACTAATTAGCAATCATGGCGTAGACTGAACCACACACTAAACCTACAGAGCTCTGAGCTTTAGGGAAGATAATCAGTGCCACTATGTCCTATTCCATATTCATGTAGAGATTATAAAAATAGAGTTTCCCAAAACACTAACTAAAGAGAATATATGCACCCCTATGTTCATTGCAGCATTATTTACAAAGCTAAAATATGGAAGCAACCCAAGTGCCCATCATTAGAAGAGTGGATAAAATAGCTTTGGTACATAATAATAGCTTTGGGATATATATATATATATATATATATATATATATATATATATATATATATATCATGGAATATTACTCAGCCATAAAAAAGAATGAAATCTTACCTCCAGTGACAGCATGGATGGACCTAGAGGGTATTATGCTAAGTGAAATAAGTCAGTCAGAGAACGACAGATACCATATGATTTCAATTATATGTGGAATCTAAAGAAAAAAAATGAGCAAACAAAATAGAAACAGATTCATAGACACATAGAACAGACTGATGGTTGTCAGAGGGGAGGGGTTTTGGGGGACTCAGTAATAAAGATAAAGGAATTAAGAAGTACAAATTGGTAGTTACAAAATAGTCATGGGGATGTAAAGTACAGCATAGGGAATACAGTCAATAGTATTGTAGTAACTACATATGATGCCAGGTGGGTACTGAAAGTATTGAGGGGAATACTTTGTAAAGTATATGACTACTAACTGCTGTGCTGTACACCAGAAACTAATTAAAAATAATACTGAATGTAAACTGTAATTGAAAAATAATATATTTAGCCCAGCTGGTGTGGCTCAGTGGACTGAGTGTAGTCCATGCACTAAAAGGTCTCAGTTCAATTCCCAATCAGGGCACATGCCCCCATTGCAGGCTCAATCCCCAGTAAGGGGGCATGCAGGAGGAAGCCAATGAACGTTTCTCTCTCATGGATGTTTCTCTCTCTCTCTCCCTTTCTGTGGACCAATGAGTCACGGGTTCGATTTTGGTCAAGGGCACGTGCCTCACTTGCAGTTCGTCCCCCAGTTGCGGTTCGTCCCCGGCTCTGGTCAGGTCGAGCGGGAGGCAACCAGTTGATATGGCTCTATCACATCGATGTTTCTCTGTCTCTCTCTCTCTCCCTCCCTCCCATTCTATCTAATGATAAATGGAAAAATATCCTCGGGTGAGGAATAAAAAAATAAAATAAAATAAGACTATTATCTATTAAATGATCTTACTAAAACGTAATATCGGTTTAAACTAGGTGTTTTCCAATAAATGTTTAAAATATATAAATAGTAAAAATATCCCAATGTGAAATGAGAATAATGTATTTCATCCTTAAAATTCATATTCTTGATCTGACAGAGAAAGCAATAAAGATTGCTTTCAAATTATTCGAAGCCATCATAGATTATATATCTATGGGCTTTGGGTCCTTTCTAAATTTCTTTAGTTAAAACTTTATTAATTTATATAACCTGCCCCTTCTTCTCTGCATGTTCTACCAAAGGTTTCTTTCATCTTTAAGTGTTGGGAGGGAGAGGCCCCAACAGTGGCAGTGGAGGGGTACTGGATCACTGTGTAGCTTACCAGAGACAGTGCAGTATATAACGCAAAGAGCACCGGACTGAGCTTGGAGCGTGAAGTGCTAGTCCTGATAGTACCGCCTTCATCGTGGCACTCACGTTTCCTAGACCCTAGCTCCTTCACCTGAAAAATGAAAGGGCTCAGTGATCTCAAGGGCCCTTCCAGCAAAACATTCTAAGCTGTGGATTTCTGGGGAAAGAGACAGTTAAAGAAAAGAGGTAAAACTCACACTTGGATGGGCACTAAATACTCTGCTAAAGGTTATGAAGGAAATTGAAAGAGGTGTCAAGTAAAATATCCCCCAGTTCGGTTGGTGCGGCTCAGGGGTTGAGCATCGACCCATGCACCAAGAGGTCACCAGTTCGATTCCCGGTCAGGGCACATGCCCAGGTTGTGGGCCTGATCCCAAGTGGGGGCACGCAGGAGGCGGCCAATCAATGTTCTCACTCATGGATGTTTCTATCTCTCTCTCCCTCTCACTTCCTCTCTCTCTAAAATCAATAAAGGAAAAACAATTTTTTTTCAAAAATCCCCCATAGATAATACTCATGCAGGCCATCAACCTCCTCAGCCCTGTACTTCCTGTACATCCTGTTAACACTGATTATCTGAAATCTGAGAGGCATTTTAGGACCACAGGACCTGCATCAGTGATTGGGATTCTAACTGGATTCCTTAGAAGAAAGACAACAAGATAAAGAAGAAAATTAGATTTGTACAAAAGAGATACCTTTAGAACCTCTGTGGAAAATCAATATTGGTAAGTGAGATACAATGGGAAAATTCTTTAGAGTATCCTCCAATCGTCACCTCTTCAGGAACCAACAGAGCCGGATGCTCTGCCCAGTGTAGTCCCAGATCCACTAATTCAGGTATGTTAAAACTAGCAGCTTTATCCAAATTGATATGGAAGATGGGGGGAGGGGGCTTCCTCTCTGGGAACAATTACTACAGTTATCATCCTCCTCCTCATCAGTCTAAAAATTGACACCTACACTTTAAGGCTAGTTTTATGGTTTGGAAAATTGGAAGCAATCTAGAATGTGGCAGAGGAGATGTTTTTGGAATTGTCAACCTGAGTTCAAAATATATTGTTACCACCCCACTCCCCAGAACAATAAAAAACTGGCTGTAAGCCATACTCATGTCCTATGATACCATAACCACCAATCACCATAGCTGAGCTACAAAACAATTCATTTTCTTCTCCAGGTCTTAGCTGGCAGTCACAAATATCCGATGGGATGTTTTAAGGAGGCTACACGCTAGGTAATCTTAAAGGTCCCTTTCATCTCTGGCACTTTAATGGCTCTAAGATAAATGAGCTTTTCCAGATTGAGCCATTCTTAGAACCTATTTAAAACATTGTTTCTATGCAGAGAAGTTTTGTACATCTCAAGCAAGCAACTTAAAATCAACTTTGGGAACATAATCTATAAAGACGGGGCCCTCCTGTTTCTCATAAAATATTATCTGCCTTTTTCTTCTATATCCTTATTTCTATCGTAAATATATTATCAGGTCAAATATATTACTGGGAGAAAAAGAGCACATTAAAATTAAAATAAGAAAATAAAATACTGTCTTTTCTTTACTACTAATAGGATTCTTACAGTCATCTTGGCATCTTAAATTTTCTGTTTAGAACAGGTCAAAGGAATTTCCTTTCCCATTTCTCTCCTGACTTTCCTCCTTCCTATTTTATTGCAATTCAATAAGCCCTTATGAAATAATTTTTTGGTGTTCAAACCTGGGAGCTGTATAAAACATGGTGCTCCAGGGAGACAGAGTTGGGCAGTGTGACAGACAGACTCTAAAATGCTCCAGTTATCCCTATGTCCTAGAATTTATGTCCTTGTGTATTCCCTCAACTTGACTTTGGGTGGGACCAGTGACTTGCTTCTAAACAGTAGAATATGGCAAAGGTGGCGGGATACCACTTCCATGAATACATTATATAAGTTTGTAACTTCCATCTTGCCAGCAGACTCTCTATAGATGCTCTCCCTGGCTGGCTTTGAAGGGAGCCTCCGTATGGAGAGGTCCATGCCACATGGGGAGGCCCATGCAGCGGGCACCGAGGGTGTCCTGCAGCTGACAGCCAGGAAAGAGCTAAGGCTCTCAGTCCAACAATCCTCAAGGACTGTGTGCTGCCAACAACCACGTGAGCTTAGAAAGGGAACTTTCCCAGTAGAGCCCAGCCCTGACTCACACCCTAACTGCAGCCTGGGAGACACTTCGAAGCAAGAGATCCAATTCAGCCATATCCAGATTCCTGACCACAGAAACGGTGAGATAGTAAATGTGCCTGCATCTTGTTTTAAACCACTATATGTATGGTGATATTGTTACCTAGCTACTGATAATACAGGTGGAAACACAGAATGTAATTAGAGAACAATGTAGCGGCAACAGGAAAACAAATGTGAAATAGGAAAGTTCAGGTCATAAAGGAAAGATCATTACAGGACAAAGTTAATTTTGAAATATTTCATAAAGAGGCTAGTTATAATACCCACCTTAAATCTTTCAAGAATCCATTGATAGAGAGGTAGAGGAAACAACATAGAGGTAGAATGAACTGAGTATCAATACTACTGCACTGAGGACAATGAGAGAAGGCTGACTAGGTACAACCATGGGAGGCCTGGAATGGCAGGAGGTGAGTGGGCTCATTTTTTATACTATAGGCAACAACACTAAATGAAAGGCTCCTGAGCAGGGAAATGACAATAAAGTGTTTTAAAGAATTTAATTCTATCACAGTATAAAGGGGGGAGAAGACCAGAGGTAAGACGAAGAATACGCTAGCACAACAGTCTACACGAGAGGCCAACAAACACATGAATAATCAAAGACATATAAATTAAAACTATCAAACACCATTTTTGGTTGATCAAATTAGTAAAAAATAAAAACTAGTAATACTAGCAAAGATAAAGCAATCGCAGACACTCTTGGTGGGAATGAAAGTGGAACAGACTTTATGGAAAGCCATTCAACAATGTGCTTTAATAATCTTACAATATTCAGATCCTCAGACTCAGTAATTCACTTATTAGAACATATTCTACAAAGGAAACACATTTATTTACCCATTCAACAAACATTTAATTGAATGCCTACTACGATCTGGTACTGAGGATACAGCAGTGAACCAAACAGACCTCATCTCTGTTCTTGTGGAATATAGGACAAACATTTAACAAATAATCACAAAATAAATGTATAATTGCACATATTACAGGACACAATGAGAGAGTATTTTTATTTTATTTTTTAATATGTTCTTACTGATTTTAGAGAGAGAAAGAAACACTGACATGAGAGAAACATCGATTGGTTGCCTCCCGCATGCACCCCGACCAGGGATTGAACCCACAAACTCAGTATGTGCCCTGATCGGGAATCGAACCAACCACCTTTTGGTGCATGGGATGAAGCTCAACCAAGTGAGCCACACTGGCCGGGGCAAGAGAAAAACATTTTTTTTTAAATCATCACCTGAGGATATTTTTCCATTTATCTTCAGATAGAATGGGAGGGGGAGAGAGCAAGAGAGAGAGCAACACTGATGTGAGACAGACACATCGATTGGCTGCCTCCCGCATGACCCCGACCAGGGCCGGGGACTGATCCGCAACTGAGGTACGTGCCCTTGACCAGAATCAAAGCCACGACTCTTGATCCTGGGGCTGATGCTCTACCTGCTGAGCCAAACCGGCAGGGCAAGAGAATATTTTTAAGTGCTTGATTTAAATTGTGAAGTCAAAAAACACCTTTTTTAGGAAGTAACATTTACAGTCGTCCCTCGCCACTTCGCACTTCGACTGTCGCCGCTTCACTCTATCGCGGTTTTTGAAGCCGCGCGGATCCAAGCGCCAAGTGGCCAAGTGGCCAAGTGGCGAGGGACAACTGTATAAATAAAGAATCCTACTTCGCAGAAATTCATTTATCGCGGTAGAGTCTGGAACTGATTAGCCGCGATAAACGAGGGCCAACTGTACACTGAGAACTGAGGGATGAATAGAATTTAGCCATATGAAGAATGGGAGAATTTTTTTTTCTCATAGAGAAAACAATATTCATGAAGGCAAGAAAGAGTTAGTTTTGTTCTAGAATTTAGAGGATTCGTTCATTAACTTGTTCAAAAAATATGTATGGAGGTCCTAGTAAGTACTAGGTACTTGGGGCTGAGGATGAGGGATAGGAGACAGTGATCAAGGTCAAGTTGAGGTTATAGCAGACAAAACAGGTGTAAAAAAAATTCTATAGCTATGGAAGGGCCTGGTATTCACAATACAGCCAAAGATGTATGAGGAAATGAGTGAAAAAGGAGAAAACCAATTCATTTAGCAGAAAAAAAGAAGAGGACGAAATAAAAGTTTAAACATAAAGATTTTTTTCTGCCTCTTTTCAAATCCAAATAGACTTACCTGAGAAACATATGTTCAAAATGTGCCATTCATTTTTTCAAAAATTACCATTTAGAGATGGAAATACTTAGATGGGTCAGCACTAAAATGCTCATATGCAGAGAAGAGGCAAGTGGAGATTAAAAATAAATTTTAAACATGAACCCATGAGTGAGAGCATGTCTGCACTTCAGAAACAATTTCCCCCACAGCTATCCACGAACAACTCTTGACTATGCTAAGTATTCAGGGAAAAGAAGTCATTTTTTTTTTTTTGGAATAATAGCAGACTCTCTTTGCAGAGGTCAAAATGTACATAGACTACTCCAAGGATCTAAAATTAAAAATTGACCAAATGAACCTCTATTAGGTTAAGTGTGAAGAGTGACATTTACGTAAACCTTATGGTGAGAATATGCTTGGAGTCATCAGCAAGTTATAAAGGGAGCCATAAAAACCATTACAACCTCATGTGAGCAGTAGACCTGGGGGATTCGAGTCCCTTTCCTCCTATCTCCTCAATGATCCAAATGATAGTATTTTATGTTTGGCACATGTCAACAGCATTAAAAGTTAAACAGTATTTGACAGCATGGACACTGGCTACAAAATAAAAAGATATGTGGAACTCTGTACTTTTTTTTGCAACTTCTATATGAATCTAAAATTATTTCAAAATGAAAAGTAAAAGCAAAAAATATGGTGGTAGTCTTGCTTCATGAGGCAATCAAAAAGGATAAACGAAGCAATCCTTCAAATTACCCTCTAAGAGCCTGATTTTCACTTCTCCCTGTCAGAGATGCAGTGGATATTCCGTTGCCCACCAGGCTTTAGGAAAAGTCATTTCAATACCTGTAAGCCTCTGCTACACCCACCTCACAGGGTGGTATCAGGGTTGCTGACTACGGTGTGCTACACAAATATTCATTATTATTATTTAAAATGTTATTCATTTGAACTTTATTATTCCTTCATTAAATGGAGGAATATCTCTGAGATGTGATTAACTATTTGGATTTCTTCACATCTGTAATATTATCAAATTAATTTTATACTTTCCAGTAGGGGCCCAGATTTAACCAACAGATTTATCTAATAATAAGTATAGTTATTATATCCTGGAAAATGCTTCATAATAGAAATAAAACCCAAAATAATGTTTTTAATCTACTTAGCCTTTCCCATAAAGTTCACTAATTGAATTGGTTAACCTGTTTACCTTAAAATCAGTTTGGTTAATTCTGAAGTCCTGTCTTTATTTATTAAACCTGTCTAATAAAATTTGATGAGGGCATAAATATACAGTGTAAACAAATATGATTGATAAAATATATTTTCCCCAGAGACATTAAAAAGGAAATAATAGCTCTTTTGAAGAAAAAAAAAAGACAGTTAAGTCAGGAATTTCATGAAATCCAAAAGATGAACCTTGAGAACCCAAAACAAATTTTAATGTCTGACAAAGTGAATGCATCTTTTATAAAATTGGATTGATGTGTACTTATAAATTATTCATTATAAAATGTATCATTATAACTAATGTTTCAAAATCCATTATCATCCCTCTGTTTCCGATCAAGTATAATTGTAGGAAGAAAAATATGTTATTTTCTGGGTTAAAAAATCTTAAGTGTACAACTTAAAAGCTAATGGAAAAACAAAGTATAAGAGCAACTCTCAAATCAAGCCTTTACTCATTAAAAACTTCAAGGTACCCCATTTTAACATGGCAACTAATTTTGCTTTCTAGAAAAAGTATTTATAGGCCAAGAATGATTCAAGTGGACAGTAAAAAAAAAAAAATCAACAGAAGTCATAAAAATAATATTCAGTTAAGATATTTTTATAACAGGAAGAAATGCAGAATCCTCCCCCCACCCCCCAACCACCACACCCTTCAAAGTGTCCATTCTGTTCATCATTCAGCAACATTCTACTCACTTCCGATGGGTGTGGTCCATGCCACTGTTTGGTATTGATTCCAACTTTGCATTTTTCTGCCCACAGATATTTCCATAGCTGTCGTATCCTGACACTAGTCTCGCTGCTGCACCTGTTGCTACTGAAAAGCCACAAATAAATCCCTAGAGGAAAAAAGAGGGAAAAAAAAACATACAAATAAACCATTTCAATAGCAACAGTCACTACTTGATACGATAATGACTTCTTTTGTCTGTTGAGGGGAACAAAGACCTATCTTTCCTTGTTGCAAACACTATTCCACTGTTTCCCCTCGGATTTCACATGAGCAGCACAAAGAAGTCCCCAGGGAAACACTATTTACTACCATAACAAAACAAATCTCTAAGCTTTTACATCATAAGATCGTCTTTGCATTTCATAATAATAATAGCAGCTTCTCTGTATTGAACATCTGCTCTATGCCAGGCTCTGTACTGGGTGCTTACCATACATTATAGCTAATCCTTGTGATGAGGAAACTGAGGCCCAGAGAGGTTAAATAAGGTTTGCAAGGCCACAGAAGCTGGTAAAGATCAGAGCATAGAATCAAACCCAGCTTTCTTCATTTTTTTTTTTAAGTTTTATTTGGTTGCAAGGGAGTCCTATTATATAAACAACAGCAGTGGATGAAAGGGGGAAAATTCAAAGAACAATAAGTATGTGGATTTTGAATTATGATTGCTTCAGTGCACACAACACTTCTGTTTGCCTCCTGCAATAAAGCTGTATACAAGCCAAGGAATTACACCACGAAGCACTGCCATGCTCTTAATATTGGAGAGTCAAGAGAGTGAGGCACCGGGTCCGTGTGCCACAAAGGCCACTTCATTTCATGGGAACATGCTTCATCACACTGCCAAGGCAAATGGTGGGTGCTTCAGAACCGCATTATGCTTGCTAAGTCAAGTACGCTGACCAAAACAAAGCAATAAAAGCCTACACTCCACTGCAGGCATAAGAACAGGCAGTAAGGCGAATCACCACTGATAAACTGAATTGGGAGAAAAGATTGGGGTTAAGAAATATTCTTGCAACTTGATCATTACAAGCTTTGGTTTTTGTTACCTATATTTATTTTTGTTAATCCTCACCCGAGGATATTTTTCCATTGATTTTTAGGTAGAGTGGAAGAGAGGGAGGGAGGGAGAGGGAGAGAAACATGGATGTGAGATCTTGACCAGGGCCAGGGATTGAACCTGCAACCCAGGTATGTGCCCTTGACCAGAAATTGAATCTTTGACCCTTTGGTCCACATGCTCTAACCACTAAGCCAAACTGGCCAAGGCTTATTATCTTTATTTAAGTGGCTAATGAAGGCAGAGATGATCACTGTTTATCCATCATAACCAAGTTTCATGAGTAGTACTAAGCAGCCCTGGTAGATCTCAGGCCTACAGCTGTAAGAAGTATACTCATATGTAATTCCTCAGAGAAAAGTATTTCCCTCTTGAACATGCTTTCCTAAAAAGGCAAACAAACTCTTTTCTAAATAACCTCTATTTTTATCATTCAGGTAAGGAAAGTAAGTGGCAGGGTTGAGGGGGCCGAGTAGAGAGTGTAGCTCTAGCTGGTAGAAACTACACTTTGTCAGAAAGTAGACTCAGTAGAGACCATCCCTGATTTGCGACTCTTTGCTCTCTGATCCTTGCCAAGTTACTTTAACTCTTTGTGCCTCAATTTACTGACCTGTGAAATGGAGATAATGGTAACTCATAAGGCTGCTGTAAAGGTTAAATGAAATAATCCAGTAAAGTGATAAGATTTCTGCTTGGCACAAAGTAAGAGTTAAATAAATATCAGCTATTATCGTTATTAGAAATGAAAATATGCCCTGGCCGGTTTGGCTCAGCGGATAGAGCATCAGCCTGCGGTCCAGAGACACCTGGGTTCGGTTCCCACTAAGGGCATGTACCTCAGTTGCAGTTTGTCCCCGGCCCTGGTTGGGTCGTGCAGGGCCGTGCGGGAGGCAGCCACTCGATGTGTCCCTTTCACATTGATGTTTCTCTCTCTCTCTCTTCCTCTCTCTCCCTCCCATTCTATCTGAACAAAAAATGGAAAAATGTCCTCAGGCAAGGATAAAAAAAAAAAAGAAAAAAAAAGAAAAAGAAAAGAGAACATGATGTATTACAGTGCTTATGCTCGTCACCCTTATTTTGCTTAACAATGGCGCCAAAGTGCAAGAGTGGTGACCCTGGCGACTGGGGTGTGGCCAAGAGAAGCCACAAAGTGCTTCCTTTCAGGGAAACAGTATGTATAGGAAAAAACACAGTACATGCAGGGTGCAGTGCTCTCCATGATTTTGGTATCCACCGAGGGTCCTGGTAGGCATCCCTATGAATAAGGGGGAACTACTGTTATACCTATTTCACAGTCTCATGATGAGAACTAAGTGTGATAATGCATATCTAGCCGCTGACTGGTCTGGAACATGGCAGGTAATCAATACCTGGTAGCTGTTAGTGGTAAATTTGTGTAAGTCAGACTAAAGAGGTTGACAACGGTAATTGGGGACTAACCAAAAACCCCTTCAGTTCTCTATTTTAGTACAAAAATTTCTTGGATGATAAAAGTGAGAAATATTGTCAGTAATTTTGTTACCACACAGAAATATTCAGACCACAATTACAATCTTCTTTCACTACTAGTCTAAAATAGCAAATTCTCTGCATAATTAAAAGGTTATGTTCTTCTTTCACTTTTCATAGGAATTTTCTTCTTAGGCTTGATAAGTACTTTGTGTTGAAGATCTCTTTAAATGATATCTGATTTCCCTTCCTGGCTATTTTTAACAGTACTGTTGGACATGTGGATTTTGTATTTTTTTATCATAAGCCACCTCACATCCCTTTGAGATGTAGGCAGAGTATAAATGATAAATATCACAGATATATGGTAAAATAGAGCACTGACATATTTTCACATAGGCGATGTAAACTTCTTAGTAGCTTCCAAAAGAATCAGAGTACAGAGGGTAAGAAGCTTCAGGGGAGAAAGGATGGAGCACTGTAAGATAATAAACTAAAAAAAAACCATGACTGTTATCCCAGGAACTTCCCATATGGTACAAACATTGATAATGGGGAACTAGGCCAAATATAATTAAAAATACAATCTCTTTTTTAAAAATCCTGAAATCCAAATGCAGGAAACAATATAGTTTCCTATGAGAAAAAAACATATATGGTACATGAAATTAAAATAGGGTGAGAAACTTTACAGAGCACGCACAATCATTTAATGGCTCCACAGAGGGTGGGGGTATGGTGGTGGCAGGCATTCAACAGAAGGAAATCACATTAATAAAGCAAATGATAAGGGGGATGAGGGAAGCTTTTATAATACTATAACAGGGAGCAATCACTAGAGAGAAAGTAAGCCTATTAGTAAGGAAGAGAAAACCATGGCTAAAATCTTAAAATGACTGAGTTATTGAAGTGCTTTAAGAACTGCTGTTTTGAGAGAGAGAGGAGAAGCAGACAGATCTAATCACAAACAGGAGGTGACTCAAATCAGATGAAAGCATAGGGATGGTGGGTCACAGGCAAGACCTGGCGACTCATAAGTACCCAGTGCTAGGTGGGAGAAAGACGGTCTGCTAAATAATGAACTGTGTTCATTGTCCCTTCATATTTCAGGGGTTAGTTCAAACAAAGAGCTTTGGCTTAGTTTTATTCATTATTAGTAAAAAAAAAAAAGAGACATATTTTATTTCACAAGCATGTTGAATTTCCCATCTGGAGCTTTTACTGTGCAAATGAGCAAGGTAGAAAGCCTTAGTTTAGTTCTGAAACACAAGTCAACAAAAACATGAGGGGTAGAGGCAGCCTGGAGTATGAATGTGGCAAAATGTTTCAAAATAAAAAGGTATTAATGAAATTATATCAGATTCTTTTTTCCCCCCTCAAATACTACCTCCTTTAGCTCTATACATCCCTTATCTCAATCAATGTTTGCATCAATCTCCTAATAATCAGTTTGCCAAACCCTGGAGTAACATTTGCCTTGTTCCTCCTGAGAACCCTGAGACAAGGAGGACTATTAGATCCAGCAGACAGGGTAGGATTAGAGTGCCTCATGCAGAACTATTGTTTATGCAAAGAAACAAAAAAAATTAATTTAAAATGCTTGCCAATCTGCTAGTTTTCTGGATTTCTTTAAAGTTAAATAGGGTACATTACTCCAGGAAAAAGAGTGGAAGACAGTAATGATTGGAAGTTAGGACATATCCACTCAATAAGCATTTATTATGCCCAAACGCAAGATGTCATGCAAGGTACAAAATGGCTATAATATATGAAGTTTACCCTAGAAAAACTGAAATGTCTCAAAAGAGAAGAAAATAATGGGGTATGAGGGAGCACAATCAGGGAGACTCAGTTTTGTGAGCAGCTTAAGCAATAAAAAAAGAAAAAGAAAAAACCCCACAAGGACTACTAGGAACTAAACCCAGCTCTGCTGCAAATACTCCTCATAACCCTGGGTGAGTCACTTTAAATTCTCTGAGCCTCTGCCCGGCTGGTGTGGCTCACTGGTTGAGCATTGGCCCATGCACCAAGACGTCACCGGTTCGATTCCTGGTCAGGGCACATGCCCAGGTTGTGGGCCCAATCCCCAGTGGTGGGCATGCAGGAGGCGGCCAGTCGATGTTCTATCTCATCAATGTTTCTCTCTCTCTCTCCCTTCCTCTCTCTCTAAAAATCAATAAAGAAAAAAAAATTCTCTGAGCCTCAGTTTCCTCACCTATAACAAGGATTGGTCTAGATTAATCTCAAAAGTCATTTCCGCTTCTACAGTTTTATGATTATAAGGGAAAGTAGGTATGAAGTAAATTTTTTTTTCAGGGTATACTTGCAGAGAGAAGTAAGTATAAACCCATTCGGTCCACTACAGTGACTGAGGGAGAAAAACAAGAGTAGATTAAAAGCAAAATGGATTTAACTAAGCTGTATGCTTAAAAAATAGTTAAAATGGTAAATTTTATGTTATGTATCTTTTACCACAATTTTTTTAAAGAAAAAAAAACCAACAATACAGGATTTAACAGAAAGTAGGTAGTTATTTGAAACAGGTAACCTTAAGGTAGTTTTAGGCATGCTGTTCTTCCTACTGTATGGTCCTGGCAAAGCACAGACCATCACACAGGTGACAAAACACTGCGGTGAGTCTTTGAGTCTCTCACTTTGTGCTGCTATCAACAATAGTTAATGAGGTAGAAATACTATGCTCTGGGAACTAGACTCATGCTATAAAATAAGAAAGGTCCTTGAAAGCATTCTGAAGGGACAAACTATGCAACGATGTCTCCTAAATCCAGCTGTAGTCCAGATCATTCTCCAAAATTCCAACTCTGCATTTCCAATTGCTTCTCCTTCCCCATGCATTTTATGTGTCAAAGTCATCTTCTCACCTCTCCGTTCGCCAAACCATTCCCCTTTCCCGCATATACCCTATCTCCTTCTAGAGCATCGTTATTTACTAGACTGCACATGCAAGATACGGAGAGGATGTTTCAGTTCTCTCTCCATGCTTCCGCCAACACCCTAGCTTCCTAACTCTACTACAGGAAGTGGTAATGCTCAACTATTTGCAGAGTCTGAAATGCTGACTGGACCACATTTTCCTGGCAGGTGAGGTGTGTCCTACAGGTGCATGTTCCGAACAACTCCGTCTTGTGTTCCCAGTTCCAGACAACAGAAAGAGATGATCTCTTGAAGACTCACCTTATTCCTCTTCTCTCCTGCGTTCAGTGTCGCCACTGTGTAATCTAGACAAGTTATTTAACATAGCTCGATGTCTCTGTTCCCTTATGTGTAAAATAGGAATGATGATGATATACTTCACAGAGCAGTTCTGAAAATTGAATACGCTTCTGTGCCAAATGCAAAGGACAGTACCTAGTACATAGTAAGCAGCAAAATCAGGGGTAAGTTTCAGAGGGGGCTCTGTAGCTTCCATTTTCCATGGTAAACATCTACCATGCCTCTTCTCTTTCCTGTCTTTTTAAAAAATTTTATTTATTTTTTATCCTCACCCAAGGATATGTATTGATTTGAGAGAGAGAGAGAGAGAGAAAGAGAGAGTCATTGATGTGAGAGAGAAACATCAATCGGTTGCCTCCCATACATGCCCAGACCGGGGATCAAACCTGCCACCTAGGTATGTGTCCAGACCAGGAATAAAACCTGCAACCTTTTGGTGTACAGGACAATGCTCTAACCAACTGAGCCACCTAGTCAAGGCTCTTTCCTGCCTTTTTATGGTAAGATGATCTGGGCTGATTTGGTCCAGATGGACCTTTTCTCTCCTCTTCTCATATATTCTTCTCCTTGAGACAGAATAAAGTTAGACCATCCAAGATGGGAAGGTGTTGTAGCCCCAGCTTTAGTCCACAAGTCATTTTTACAATGGAGTACTTTATTGGATATAATCAGGCATCTGCTCAGCTACTAATAAAGTACTTTGTTTACCCATCCCATTCTTGTCCCCGCATGTGTACAGAAGCCACAGTTTAGAACCTATGAGGAGATAATGTAGGATTTGAACTGGAGCAGCCCTACCCTGAACTTCTAACACAAAAGTCTCTTAGCCATCCTTTATCTGTCTCTCACTTGCCTGCAACAGTTGATGACTCTAATTCCTACTTTTTAAATCTCTCTTACGCTTATTTCAGGTTTTTCACCTCTTATCTGGATTTATCTGGACTATTGCATCAGCCACCATAGTGTTCTGCCTGAAATTTCTTCCTCCTTTACAATGGCTTTAAAAGCATCTTTAACATTGACTACCAGGGCTATCTTTCTAAATCCAGTCTTATCATTTCTAGCTCAAAACTCTTCAGTGGTTTATCAGTGCCTACAACAGGTGGGTCTCAACCCTGGCTGAGCATTAGAATCACAGAGATTAAATCAGAATCACTGAGGTGAGGCCCAGGAACCAGTACTTTTTAAAAGATCCCAGCTGATAGGGTTGAAAACCATTTTTTACTACTTTAATGAAAAAATAAACATTCAGAAGTAAACATGTTACATGTAATTTTTTTAGACCAGGGTAAGCATATGTCCAATGATTTCAACATACTGATGAAAGTTCATGAGGAAGGTGATAGCTCCCAAGAAGGCCGATAAAAATTTACTTCGAAAAATACCCAACGTTCTAGACAATTCAAGGCATGGAAAAACCCTGAAAGTAAGGGGAGAAATAAAAGAGAAGTACAAATATTTACGAAAAAAAAATGAACATGTGTAAATAAAAATAACTTAACGGACAGGATGAGTGAAAGATGATAAGATTTTAAAATGTTTTAGAGTCGGAGCACAGTCATCAGGGAGTGAGCAAAAAGCTGCAAGTAAAAGTAGTGGAAAAAAACATGGTTTGAATATTAAATGACCAAGAAAGAAGTCTCTAGCAGCTGCTGGGCCTCAATGTGAAAAGAATGTAGGCAGAAAGTTCCAGGTTCTACGCTATCTTTGCCATTTATTACCATCAGTATATTCTTAGACAAGCTAATATTTAGCCTCACTATACCTTGTCTGTAAACTGGGGATAAAACCTATCTCAAGATAATTGGGAGAATTTAATGAGATAAATACATACATGAAAGCCTGGAGCGTAAGTTAATTCTCAATGTTTATTGACTGTTTCTCTTTAAAGTACTAACAGAATGAAATCCAAAGGAAGGAAAAAAAAAAAAAACTTGAAAAAAATATACAAAATAAATACTCAGAAAACAAACTTTGAATTACTGTTTTGCCAGTAGGGTGGGCAACAGAACTTTGAGATTTTTCTAATTCCACATGGCAAAATTTGATGTTAGTTCAACTCCATGAAGGTAGCAATCCATTAACAGAATCATTCCAAAACAAATAACGCTATGCCTGCATTTCAAAGTACACACTGGGCCCCACCGGTGTGGCTCAGTGGTTGAGCGTTGACCCATGCACCAGGAAGTCATCGGTTCGATTCCCAGTCAGGGCACATGCCCAAGTTGTGGGCCAAATCCCCAGTGGGGGGCATGCAGGAGGCGGCCAATCGATGTTCTCTCTCATTGATGTTTCTCTCTCTCCCTCTCCCTTCCTCTCTCTCTAAAAAATCAATAAAGAAAAAAAAATTTAAATGAATACTCCTTGCAGGAGGCAACCAATCAAATGTCTCTTTCACATTGATGTTTCTCTCCCTACCCCGCCACCCCTGCTCTATCTGAAAATAAATGAAAAAATATCCTCGGGTGAGAATTTAAAAAATAATAAATAAAATAAAATAAAATGAATACTCATTATTTTGCAGGATTAGATCTCATTAAAATTTACTGCTTTCTTTTCCTTGGTTCGGGGGCAGAACTGGTACCTACAATTAGGCCTAGTAGCCACAATTAGGGTTGTTCTGTGATTCTCACATGGCATTTGTGAGGTGGGTAGTTACAGAGAGACACAGAATAAGATTTTTCTAAAGAACCGCTATAAAAGGTATGGAAAAGTAGGGGTTAAAATACTACACATAAGTGGAGAAAGGGCTGCCTGAGGTAGCATAATTGTGTTTTGAGTTATAAAGACTCTGAAAGAGAGCAATTCTGTGTGCACAGTCCCCTTGGGGAAGAAGGAAGCAGGCGGCAGAAGGAGCCCCGGCTTGAAGTTATGAGACTGGGGCTCTGCTCCCAGCTCTGCCATTACCTAGCAGTGCGGCCTTGGCATGGCCATAGCCACCTCTGGATCTGATGTTTTGAATTTGCAAAACAAGGGTGACAGACCAGATGAGGATTTCCAAGTCTTTTCTAGCTCTAAACATCAGTTAGCCCTATCACAGCTGTCTCCTACCTTTTTTCCAGCCCAGCACACAGGCAGTGACTCTAAAGTCCCTGAAGTCTATACCAGAAACGACTGCAGGGCAGGGAGGGTTTGCAACCTTGGTAAGGACACTCCCAACCTTTGTACCAGGGACTCTGCTCCTGCAACCTCTATACCCAACTGAGAGATGCCACTCATGACAGCAGATACAGCAGGCAGCAGGGGCCTGGAGTGGGCAGAGGAGGAAGAAGCAGTGAGCAACCAGCTCCCCCCAACCCCAGTCTAATAAGAACTAAAAAAAATGTCAGAACTGAAAGTGCTGTAGATACCACCTAGCAACCTCTAATTTTCTACAAAGGAACCTCGAGTGTCTGAGAGGAAAACTTACACAAAAATAACGATCAGGTTTGTGTAACCGGGTTGGATAAACACTCAGGATCCTCGACTCCATGCCCAGTGCTCTGCTCTCCACCCCATCAAGATCAGAGTTCACAGAAATTTATGTCAAATGATCTGGCTTTCTGCCCTGGCCAGGTGGCTCAGTTTGTTGGAGCATCATCCCGTGCGCCAAAAGCCCGTGCACCAAAAGGTTGCAGGTTCAATCCCTGGTCAGGGCAACTGATCAATGTTTCTCTCTCTTCCCCTCTCTCTAAAAATCAATAAAAACAGGTGAGGATTTAAAAAAATAATCTGGCTTTTTGAAATGATCACTAGTCATAGAGATATAGTTCCAACTGCTCCTTAAATTTTGATGTTTTTAAAATTGATTTTTAGAGAGATAGAGGAAGGGAAAGAGATAGAAAGAAAAACAGTGCTTTGTTGCTCCACTTATTTATGCATTCATTGGTTGCTTCTTATATGTGCCCTGATCAGGGATCAAACCTACAACCTTGGCATATCGGGGATGACGCTCCAATCAACTGAGCTCCTCAGCTAGGACTCTTAATCTGTCTTAATCTGTTTTCCTGTATTATATATATATATATTCAATATATATATATATTCAAGGGGTACCAGATAGTACCAGTAAATAGTATGGCAGAAAAATAACTTGCTTCTGTGGTATCCTATGACCTCCAGTTATATAAGCAATTCAGGAGGAATAAATAAATAAATAAATAACAACCTCCCTCTTTAAACCAACTCCGCATCACTCCCTTGGATCATGAGTTCGGGTTCTGGTCATCTGCAAGTTTCCTTACCATCCCAATGCAGAAGAGGATAAAAAGCAGCAGCCATGGTATGTCTGTGCAGCTACGATCCTCCAGTGGCTTCCATTCTCGTTTGGAGCTCTAATTGAAAATATAAAATAAGGAAATGGTAAATGTTACATTTAATTAAAATTAGGAACGCACAAACTTACCATTTATACCTAGATCCCTTATTTAAAAAAAAAAAAGTTTTTATTGATTTTAGAGAGAGAGGGAGAGAGAGAGAGAGAGAGAGAGAGAGAGAGAGAGAGAGAGAGAGAGAGAGAGAGAGACGTTGATTGGTTGCCTCCCGTATGAGCCCTGACTGGGAATCATCCAGTGACCTTTCGGTACACCGGACAAATCTCAATCAACTGAGCCACACCAGCCACGGCCCTAGATCCCCTCTTTGCCTGATAAGTTTCTACTAAATCTTAAGACATAACTTCACAATCTGTCACCTTTCTGTAAAGGTTACCCTCACACCCACCTCTCTTCCTGGCCAGGCAGAGTACTGATAGCAATCCTCTTCTGGTACCTCTAGTAGACTACTTAGCATGCTGAACTGTTATTTGCTGAGCTGTGTCCCCAGCAGATCATGAGCTTTGCACGGGAAGAGACCACTTCTCATCCCTCAGCATCTAACACAGTGCCTGAGTGTCCAAGATAGGTACTCAGTATGGGTTTTTTTGTTTTTTTTTTATCCTCACCCGAGGACACTTTTCCACTTTTGTTCAGATAGAGTGGGATGGAGAGAGAGGAAGAGAGAGAGAGAAACATCGATGTGAAAGGGACACATCAAGTGGCTGCCTCCTACACGACCCCAACCAGGGCCGGGGATGAATCACAACCGAGGTACGTGCCCTTGGCTGGAATCGAACCTGTGACTCATTGGTCCGTGGGCCGATGCTCTAACCGCTGAACCAAACCAGCCAGGGCTCAGTATGGGGTTTTTAATATGAATAAAACAAGTGAACACATTCTTCCCACTTCAATCTTAGTGGTGGCTTTTTCTCAGAGTGCCCAGATGCTAGATTTGAAAATTTAGAATGTGCTTTCTATATGTTCTTTCCTAGGAAGGAAGCCCATTAAAATGAATTCCTATTCAGAGATAGATTTCTTCTAAGACTTATAAAATTCGGGGGGAGGGGGGACTAAATTAAGACAATTTTACAGACAGATCTGGGCAACTCTGAAACCACCATCCATAAATTTTCATTCTGTTTCTGGAAAATGTCAAGAGTTTCTATTTCAAACACAGAGCTGCCTAACTAAAGAACTAGAGACATTCTAAAAGTTAATTTGCAAAGTACTAGCTTGGAATTCTGATTACACTTTTTCTTTTATTTATTTTTTCTCCATTTTATTTTATTTATTTATCTTTATTGTTGACAGCATTACAGATGTCCCTTCTTTCCCCCCCCATTGACCCCCTCCTCCCCACTCCCGACCCCCACCCCTGCCTTCACCGCATTATTGTCTATGTCCACTGGTCTTGCATATATGCATATAAGTTCTTTGGTTTATCAGCCAAGGATATGGATATGTTCAGAGGGAGGAAGGATGAGAGAGAAAGAGAGACATCAATGGGAGAGAGAAACATCGATCGGCTGCTTCTCACACATGCCCCAACCAGGAGTTGACCCACAACCCAGGCATATGGCCTGACTGGGAATTGAACCCACAACCTTTTGATGTATGGGAAGACACTCCAACAACTGAGCCACCCGGCCAGGGCTTATATATATTTTTCTTATAGCAACTGTCTTAGGTTCTCAAGTCAGCTCACAGATTACTTTTAACTAGAATGTAACTGAAAGAACACGCTTGAGCTCTCTAACGAACAAAACTCCCTGAGTCTCATACCCTCTCCTGGAAGCAGTAAGCAGAGAAGGTCGCCTTGGAACACCTACAGGAAAAGCTCCTGCAAAAAAGAAGGCTGGGGCCTCCACTGGCTTCCAGGACAAGGTCCAGGAAGCCATCTGGGGAAGGTTTGTCAGTAGGAAGGGACAAAAGAGTAAGGGGCTGGAGATAAGCAAGCCCTCGAGTATAATTAGAAGTTAGAGTGCCAGAGTGGGGGACCAGTCCTCTATCAGGTTTGCTTAGCTCTCCCTCTAACAACACTAGTTTGTAATTAGGTTCCCTTTGCTAACTTGATGAAAGCCGCAGATGCATTTCTTGGGAGGTAAGCATATATTTTCTTAATTTTCATAAATATGTTGGGAATTTAGACTCCAGGTTAAGAAACTCAACCTTAAAATACCAACCTGTCAACATTGAGGGCAGAGAATTTGAGCTCCAACCACTGCTTCCTGATTCCTTAAGTGCTAACTAGACACACGCCTTTTCCTTGTTTAGTGCCTTACATGGTCCAATTGTTCAACAACAAAAAAACACTACCCTTGATAGCAGGCTCCCAGACACCCACACAGGAAAACAAAAGAACACTAGTTAGTCATGGAAAAAAGCCTTACCCCAAGACTCTCGCGTTGAAAGTCGAGTGAGTAGGCAGTTTTTTTCCTGAGGAATGTAACACTATGGCAAATGGATAAGAGACTGTTCTCTCCCTGATTCTGTCATTAGTCAGCTGCGTGACTTCAGATAAATTGCTTCATAGCTCTGGGTGGCAGGAAGGAATTAGATTGGATCTCGTAGGTTCCTTCCAACTCTAAACTCCAGTCTACGATCAGGAATGCAGTTTTGTGAAAATTTCTGTTATGACAAGAAAAAAAAACTGCAAAAATAATCTGACATTATTCCTGTGCTATTCAAATAAGAATGCCTATATTATGGGCTGTGTTTTAGATGACAGTTGCTCACAGTATGAATAGAGAATGTTTCTTTGTATTAAATAATTTCAATCTTGAATAATACCCATTATAGTAAAATTACTTAGAAACACAGAATTTGGACACCTCTTTGAAATGCATAATATTTACTCAAAGGTAATTTCCAGAGCAACAGCTACTTTAAAATACTGTATTTATCTTAACAAACAGTATGTATTGGGGGGGGGGGGCGGAGGACCTCAGATTGATTTCTTTATCCACAAGTATTTTCTTAATATTTTTGCCTCAGACCAACTTTTCAATACATTAATAATTTTCATCTATAACATAAAGAAAGTGGGACTTCAGCCTTGACCAGAAAAAGCACAAAGATTCAACATCGCAGCAATTCAATTCAACTTACTGTGGGCCACTTCTGAGCCAAATACACAGAAAACCTTTCAGTGCGGATGAGAAATGGAGAGGGGATAGGGGTTACATAGAAAAGACTGTGACAGAGTACAACGTGAGTGGAAGAACACAAAGGAGGGGGTGGGCACCCTCACTCAGAGAAAGAAAAGCTTCTCAGAGCAGAGGCAGCTTACTTCATAGGGCTGTTCTGAGGATTAAATGTGAGCACCTGTCACACAGTAAGCACTAATTCTTGGCTATTCATCAACACTCACTTTTCAGTTAACTCTCTCCCTATTGTCAAACTATCCTTCTACAAGGTGGACCTTTCCAGTAAAAGGGATAAAAAGAATATAAAACTTGCCTTTCCCCTTGTGTTAACAAACAATTTGACTTAATGATGGCACATTTCATTTTAGCTACTGTTTTAATGCTATCAGTTAGATCACTACTAACTAGGCACTATACCCAAAGCTTTACATACATTATGTATTCTACCTTCAAAACAGCTCTCTGATGTAGGTATCATCCCTATTTCACACATATAGAAACTTAGGCTCAAAGGTTAAATGATCATCCCAAGATTTCACAGCTGTGCAACTAGAATTTGAACCCAAGTCTGTGACTGCAAAGCCAAATCTGATGAGAATATCATTCATTTGCACAAGGCAGTAAAAAGCATAAACCTCCATTTTTTTTTCTCACATCACAAAATTTGGGAGCTTATCCAATAATTTACAATCCTATAGGCACAGGAAAAGAAAGTGAGATGTTTTATGAATCATAAAATTTCCCAAACAAGTCAGGAAACCCAACAGTTGAAAAATTTTAATGATTCTTTAACAAATTTAACCACATGGCAACTGGATTTAATGCTACCTTTTCTTCCTATTAAGATCCACACATACCTGGCAAAAGTAAAATGTTTTGCAAACGCATTTTTTAAATGTGATGTGTACCCCTTTCTCAAATTCTACTTGAGATTAATACAGGCTGTCAATAAATGATAGGTTCCATTCGCTTCACAGAATCCTACAATTTAGGAACTAAACAGGACCAAAGTAATGACACAGTTCAAGCCTTTCAATGACAGCCACTGAGCCTGGGGAAAGGGAAAAAAGAGACTTACCCAAAGAGCCTCATTTGATCTTCAAAACAATTCTGTTAGTTATTATTATATATCCCCTCCCCCACCTTTTTTTTTTACTTTCTTAAAGAGAAAACCCAGGTTCAGAGAAAATAAGTGGAAAATCTATTTCTGAAGCCTGAGTCCTCAAACTCTGGTAAAAAGATGGAAATTGTGAGAGTTAAGGAAATGCTGAAATAAAAGACATGGTAACAGAGACAAAGAATGCATGGTCAGACTCATCAGTACACAGCCAAGGACAGAATCACTAACTCAAGGATAGGTCAATAGAAATTATCCAAAGTGAAACACAAAGCAAAAAAAGTGAAAATTTAAAACCCAGAACAGAGCATCCAAGAATTATAGGACAATACCAAATCATCTAATATATGTATAATTAGAATTCCAGAAGAAGATAGAATGGGGCAGAAGGAATATTAGATGAAATAATAACTGAGAATTTTCCAAAATAATAAAATAAATCAAAGTACAGACCCAAGAAGCTCAGAGAAAAATCCCAAGAAGGATTAACACAAACAGGATTAACACACATGCATGGAAGAGAGTGCACACACATACACGCACGCACACACACACGCATGCACACACGCATATACACACACACATGCACACATGCACACGCACACACACTTTACAAATATTATATCCAAAATGTTGAATCAAAAATAAAGAGATCAACCTGATGGCAGCAAAAGGGGAGAAAAGACACATTACGTACAGAAACACGAAAATTAAGCACACTTCTTGTCAGAAACTATACAAAGCAAAACAAACAAACAAACACACAAATATGGAATGACCTCTTTCAATTACTGAAAGAATTTAAAACAAAACAAAACAGCCCTGGCCGGTTTGGCTCAGCGGTAGAACGTCGGCCCTCGGACCAGTGAGTTCTGGGTTCAATTCTGGTCAAGGGCACGTACCTTGGTTGCGGTTCATCCCTGGCCCTGGTCAGGGTCATGCAGGAGGCAACCGGTCGATGTGTCCATCTCACATTGATGTTTCTCTCTCTCTCCCTTTCTCTCTACCTGGGGATAGATAGAAAAGTATCCTCGAGTGAGGATTAAAAAAACAAAAAACAAACAAACAAAAAAAAACACTATTCACCCAGAATCCCATACCCAGAGAAAATGTCTCTCAGAAATGAGGACTTTTTCAGACAAACAAAACCTAGGAGTATTTATAAGCAGCAAACCAAAATTACAAAAAATGTTTAAAGAAAGTTCTTCACACAGAAAGAATATGATACCAGACAAACTTGGATATTGTATACAAAGAAATAAAAAATTCCAAAAATAGGTGCAATGAAGGTTTAAATTTTTCCACAATAAATGTTTTTTAATCTTAAAAGGGTGTAAATATATATGTTTATAACGACATTCACATTATGTAGTTTTTTGCACACTTATACAAGGTTAATAATGTAGAAGGCAGCATTATAATTTTTAATACAGTAATAGAGTATACGAAACAAAAAATTCTAAGTCAGACCACAACTGACATCTACCTCATGTTTGTCTTATATTCATATCCTAAAGTTAGGGAAGAAGAATGCTTAGTTAACACCTTCACTACATTTTGAAAAATGTAGCATCTTTCTACATTTTGCACATCACAGATTAAAAAAAACTTCCATAATATCTCTTTATAGAAGTCAAAGTCCACATCGTACAGGCAACTGTGTGGTGGACTCCCCATTCACTGTGAGCCCTGAGAGCTAAACCCAGGCCCTTCCAAGTGAGTTTGATATGCTCTACTACGGGTATGTATTTTTTAGGAAATAAAACTGTAAAAAGTTTTATCCTATATTTGCATGTCATTTCTAAGGAAGCTACAGCTGCTGAGTAAATGTATGATAATAACACACAAAGGTTTTGACAAGTGATTTGTTAAAACCAGTTAGGTCAGATCAGGTATCACTGAGGGGCATCAAGTAACAGGGCAGGCGGGCAGCTCAAGGCAGGGAGCAATCAGACAGGAAAAGGTCTAACAGATGTGAATCCAGTTCACAGAAATAGACAGGGCAGGAAGAATTAGGAAGACAGAAAAAGATCAGAGAGGCAATAGCAACAATCCGGACTTAAGATAAAAAGAGTCAACTAGGTCTCAAATATGGAAGTAAAATATGGAAGTACAAAATCCAGTTAGTCAGAAGATACACAGGTGATATCTAAAGGCAAGGACAGCCCGGCCAGTGTGGCTCAGCGGACTGAGAGTGGGTTCATGGACTGAGAGGTCCTGGTTCGGTGCTTGGTCAGGACACATGCCTGGGTTGTGGGCTCGATCCCCTGTGGGGGGCGTGAAGGAGGCAGCTGATCTATGTGTCTCTCTCACAGCAATGTTTCTATCTCTCTCTAAAAAAAAAATCAATAACAAAAAAATATATATTTAAAAATAAAGGCAAGGACAATGTCCCTTGTCCTCTTTTCATACTGAGCTTACTGTGTGTATGACTTTCTCCTCATTAAGACAGAGATACAAAGTTTCCCTAAAGATCCGTATAGTAATGTAATAACAGTATTCCCTAATGCTATATATCTTTCCTTGATACACCAGATTTTTATAGCCATGGTTTGAAAATACTGAAAAATGTACTACAAAATGGTGACAGTCAATTAAACTAAGAAGTTACTTGATGTTCAGAGAATGCTCTTCAAATAAGACCCATTGGTTCTTTGAGCAAATACTGAGCACCACACAAAGTACCTGAGATTCTAAGCCAGGTAAAGGGAGCCCTTGCTGTCACTGAACTCTGGTTAAGTAAGACAGGCAAACTAAATTTCATATCACAAGTGATGCCCAAGTAGTGATGTGTAAAAGTACTGAAGAAATAGACATGGGGAACCATTAAGCAAATATCTGTGAGATTTGTTGAAATTATTTCATAAATTTCTAAAGCAAACACTAAAAAATGATCCTTTGGTATCTAAAGCAGAATGTGTTTTGCCCTGGCTGTGTGGCTCAGTTGATTGGAGCACTGTCTTGTGCACCAAAATGTTGCGGGTTCAATTCCTGGTAGGGGCACAGATGGGAGGCAACCGATCAATGTTTCTCTCACATCGGTGTTTCTCTCACTCTACCCCTCTCTCTAAAAAAATCAATAAAAACATATCCTTAGGTGAGGATAAGAGAAAGAAAGAAAGAATGAAAGAATGGAAGAAAGGAAGGAAGAAAGAAGGAAAGAAAGAAAGAAAATAAATGTGTTTTGTGCTCAGAACACACTAAAAATTCTTGCTAGCTATGATGGGAAAATACTGACTGCCAAATAAGAATTATCCCACTCAGAAATGCTTAGTAGTAAACAAACAGAACATTCGGTTGGGTTAAAAAAAAAAAAAAAAAAACCACTAAAAACAAGAATCAGCCATTTCTCACGTTGTATTCATTAAAATTTCTTTATACTAAAGATGTTATGGCTGCTCCAGTTAGGAAGGGGCTTTTTGGTCTTGGAAAACAGGAAATAATAGCTTCCTTTGTTTTCTGACACAATGAGCGAAGGCTATATTTATTGAGCTACTAGAACAGTATTTTCATGTTGATGTCATTGGTGAGACTCCTACTAACACTGAGTTAAGTACTACCTGGTCACATACATCTAGAGTTGCTGCAACTTGGAATTGCTGATGGGCTAAACGACTTACAGTCTCCCTTGTCATTTCCCCAGAGAGCTGCATTCTCCTCCATTTAAGGCGACAGTAAGTGGCAACCTGGGAGGCTGGTCCGGAAGAAGAGAGCTGGTGTGCAGGCAGTGTTAAAAAAAAAAAAAAAAAAGAAAGGACAAACCAGAGTCGAGTCCAATAGCATAGCATTTAGGCCAGAAATTCACAACTATAGCACTGCTCACACTTCTGTGTTTCTATCAGTTTGCAAGTATTCATTACTAATAATTAAGTATGGAAGCTTAGAAACGAAAGCAGAATCAAGATTATCCTCGATACATGCTTTGACTCCTACAGGCCAGGAACAAAGGACAGTTAGACTGGTTGGCTAGGAATAACAACCTGGAGCCTACATCTAATGACAAGCATACAAATGCCATCCTCGTGTGCCTAGATCTCTGCCATTACAGATCCATGCTGCCTTTGCCCGGTTCCAATGAAAAGCCAAACTCTGCACGTGAAGTCCCAAACAAGCTGAGATGTGGCCTCTCACCCAGCAGATTCCCAGAATGTATCCTTGGAAAGCATGCATTAAATTGTTGAATAATCAAATTCCCTCTCCCTAATTTTTTTCTTGACCATTAGAGTCTCTGCTTCCTGGGTAAACCAACTTCCTCCAAAACAGTCTCACGGTTCCAGGAGCTCTGCTGTCATTTCTATTGTCTCAATTACTGCTTGACACACTCAGAAAGCCTCTATGGTAGTCACTGAATGCATCTCCAAAGTCACTGCTTACGTAGACATTTGTGTGATTTAAGTACAAACATGGTAAACACTGGCCTATCTGTGAGGACTTTATTTTGTTCACACCCATCTGTTTTACACAAAAACCTGTGGTATTAAAGACAAATAGTCACATACTCCAAATCCTCAAATCTCCCTCCAAGGACATACTGCTTCATTAAATTCCCCAATATGCTTTTATTTGTGCGGAGTAGTAACAAAAGAATAAAAGAGCTGATGTGTATCATTTTTGCCACAATTTTCAATAGAGTGAGCAGACCTGATGAAGTTGGGTAGCAATAAAACATGGAGGCTTTCAGCTTTCTGTTCCTAAGCACCTGCAAATAAAGTCTTGTAATAGGATTTTGAAAGACATTGCCTGTCCTTTGGGAAAGCCCTGTCAAGGATTTGGAGTGCGAAACTACTTACAGTTACTATACTTAATCCGTTTCATTTGCTAAGCCTGGTGATGGCAATTCGTATTTGAAAGGTAAAAATAAAAGCATGGTTTTAGCAGGAAGTTAAAGGTAATAAGATATATTGAGTGGAAAAATACAGGCATCTGTGTGTCCAACTGCTTTTCTTAGTTCATGAACTTTATGCTAAATCACAAACATTCATCGTTTAAGGAAAAAGGGGAAATGACACCTAGAGCTGCTCTGTGCGTTATGTATTTACACAGCGATAGAAAGATCATGGGGAGAGTCTTGCCAGTGTCTTCCCTCTTCCTCTAACTGCCTCAAAAATAATCACTGTGGGCCTGTTAGAAAGACATCTTTACATCAGACGTCTCAGTGACTGTCTTTCTTGCACATAAGCACATGATAATTACTAGGCAGAGGCCAAGTTCATCCTGTTGTTCAACAGAGCTAATAGCATGTTTTACCTCCATCATCAATGAAACACGATTAAAATTATTTAGGCCAAGACTTGTCTGTAATCCTCAAATAATATTTCTAGCTTATCTTTCTTCTGAATCAGTATTGGGCAACATTTTTTATTTTAAATTACTATTTATTTTTTTTAATTATACAGTTGTATGGATTTCATCCCCCCACCCCACCCCCATCACATCCTACAAGTGTCAGAACTTCAAGCACTTGAAGATACCAAGGACAGACAGCAGTACCTCCTACTGCTACAGTACAGCCATTTTCAGATTCCTAATGGATGTACTTTTTCTTGCTTTACCGTAACCATTTTTTAAAAGCAGGAATTCAACCCCGGTTGGTTTGGTTCAGAGGTTGGAGTATTGGCCCCAGGACCAAAGAATCGCAGGTTCAATTCCAGTCAAGAACATGTATCTGGGTTGCAGTTCGTCCCCGGCCCTGGTCAGGGTCATGTGGGAGGCAACCAATAGATGTGTCTCTCTCACATTGCTTCTCTCTCTCACTCTCTCTCTCTCTACCCCCCTCCACTCTGTCTGAAGATACTTGCAAAAAGTGTCCTCGGGTGAGGATTAAATAAATAAAAGCAGGAATTGATAGGTACTTAATATAGAATTCTTATCCCAATCTTGCCTCCTTTCCATGATGGAACAGGTAAAAATGGGTTTATGAAGACTATACTAGCTTATGGAGAAGAACATGAAGATTATTATACTGATCATAACACAGCTAATGGGTGACGAATTTAATAAATTCATGTTTTAAATCAAAGTCAGATAGTGTCTTTGCCAATGAAGATGTTTTAGTCTGCAGCAATCTTGCACAGAAACAAATATATGTTCAGTTTTGTGGCAGTGCCTAAGAACTCTTAAGTGACCAAATCTCCCTTATAGTTTAAAAAATAATTTAGGAACTTCCCCCACCGCCAAATATGGATTAGATTTCCTTCCTTTGTGTTCCTATAGCACACTACACATACACAACCATCATTTCACATTGTAATTATTTGCTTCCCCAGTAGATTATGAACTTTTTGAGTAAAGACAACGTCTGTTTTTCGTTTAAATCAGGGATCAGCAGGCACTTAAAATCCTTCAAGTGAAAGCCTATTCCATGCAAAACAATGCGTACAGAATCTTCCTCTAAGTAGTTAGATATACGTCCATTCCTCCCATCTTACTCCCTCCTTGGGGGCAGAGCTTTGTTGTAGATGAACAGTGTCTGACACACAGTAGGCTCTCAGTAGATTTATTTAATGAGTGAATGAACAAGGCTAGGTCTCTTACAATCGGAACAAACCTCCTTCCTGCCTCCCCTGCATGAGATCCTTTCCCTAAAAAGCATTCTATTGAATCAAAGGTTAACTCCTTTCCCCAGACATATTATATAGTATGGCATTTCCCACAGATGTTCGTTAATAGGTTCTACAAGAAAAATAAATTCCAGATTTAAATAAGTTTTGGAAATGCTCATTAACAAAGTCATTCGAGCAGGACTTCTCTCAGACCTACTGTTAGACTCTCCAAAACTCCTTTGGTCATATAGACAGTGGGAGACATGAACACTGACAGTGTCAACTTCGCTCATGTACATTTCTGGAGACGAGAGCAGAGGGAGTTCATGGTTAGGATGATGTTCCCCCTGTCAGAAGTAAAGGCTGGTAACACCAGTTAGGACTACGCTGAAACTGAAAGCAATGTAAATTGGTTAGATACTTTAGGAAAGTAATTTGGTGATACATCTCAAAAATCCAAGGAAATAATCTAAAACATCCCAATAGCTGCATGTGAGATGTTCAATACATTGCTATTAGGAGGAAAAAATTCAAAATGAACTATCCAATCATAGAGATTAGTTAAATATGAAAATGAAATATTAAGTAACATTAGTTATAAAGACTTTGCATAGTAACATACAAAAATGACTATGATAAAAAGTTGTGTTTAAAAACATGGTACGAAACTGTATCTACGCTCTGGTTATACAACTATGTGAAACAGTATAAGCAAAGGTACAAGCACCGGAAAGGGATAGTACACTTTTTAAATAGTTTGACTTATAATGCATTTGCCTCATTTTGGTTTCCAATAATGCTATTTAACTATGAAAGAAATAACAAAGAAAGAGAAATACTGGGTCTCATTTTTTCCCTACCTCCTCAGTATAATGTCTATAAAGAGATGCGGTTTCAACACCAGCTAAGTGATGCTATCTGACTCTTACTGACAGGGAATCAGAACACTTCAAACTTCACTAGAAAGCTGTCAACTGAGGATCACCTCGGCAGGAGCAAGATTTCTCCTGAAGAGCACAGGAGAACTGGCAACATCAGAGAGGAACACCCTGGAGTCAACATTAGAGGGTAATACGCTGCTGTGGTGAGAGGGAGGAACACACCTCTGGGTTCGAATCCCAGCTCCTCTTCTCAATAGGAGTATGGTCAGCTGCCTGGATCTCCCCGCTTGCATGGTGAAGATGACTATCCCTACACCATGCACTCTTGTTTTCAGAATTAAATGATTTTAAGTAAAGCTCCGAGCTAGGATCAGGCTCTAAACCCTTGTCAGTTAACATAGTTACCATTGTCAGATTTTCCCAATGGGCTATGGGGGAAAATATGAAGCATCTTAAAAAGTGAATTCTTACAAATATTCATCTTAAAACACTTTAAAATTGCTCTCATATTATATACACTCTAAAAAAATTTGCCTGAAAAGTGAAAAATGAGTCGTTAAGGAAATACAACCAGGAGTGTATGCTAGAACACAGTTGTACAGAGAATCAGCAAACAAAAGAAACAAATAGTAATTTTCAAGTGGTAATATAGGAAGCTTAAAATTCTAAAGAGAGTTGAAGGAAACTTCAATTCTAAAATCCATACTCAACCAAACTATAAAAAAATCCATTCACTCAATAAAGAATTATTACCACGTGAAAGGAACTACGTTGGCACCTAAGAGAGTCAATTACCTTACTTTCACCTTTCTACTGTTCTCTTGCTCATGTTCCTCATCTCTGAATTCCACCTTTTCCCTTCTCTGTTATAAACACATCATTTATTAGAGTTCATTATGAAGGTTGGTGAAATGGTAGACAAACATGTGCATATTTATTGAAGGTGGAGAAAGGTCATGGATCAACCTTCATTAAATAGCTCCACAAATCAATCTTAGTGACTTCTAAGTGAGGCACACACAACTCAGTGACTATGCAATCCTAAATGCAGACTATATTCCACATACCAGACACTTTACCTATACGAATTCATTTAGTTTTCCCAATAAGCCTATGCTGTTGACACTATTAACAATCCCATTTTATGGATGAGGAAACTGAGGCAAAGAGGGGTTGAGTAACTTGCCCAAGTAACACAGCCAAAGAGTACTAAAGCAGAGATGTGAAGCAGGTAGCTGGGCTCCAGAACTCATGACCAGTCTGCTCTGCTGTGTTTGCTTTGGTTAACACCCTGTATGGACACTGTGGACTGACGTATGTAGATGAGAGGAGGAGCAATCAGAAAATGAGAGGCATGAGAATTACAGCAAAAACACTCTAGTGTACTCTGTGCATTTATTTATCTGGATTGTTTATTTACATGGTTAATATTTTTTCTTACAGTGAAATTACAGGCCATAACCAAGAATAGCATATTATTAACATAGTGTATATTTTTATTTCAAAGATAATTTCCAAATGTCCAACTACTACTGCTGATATCTGAACAGAACACCTGCAGTGATATTTAACAGGTAGAAACAAACTGATATTTCCTCCCAACCTTCTAAAACTTCCATCTATATTTCATACAACACTCGTTTGGATTTCAAAAAGAGTAATAATACGTAAAGTGCTACTTTGCTGTTAAGAAATCATATACAAATGCCCATCAACTGATGACTGGATAAATACAATGTGGTATATCCCTATCATGGAACACACATTTTGGAATAAAAAGGAATGAAGTAATGATACACACTACAACCTGGAGGAACTTTGAAAACATTGTGAGTCAAAGAAGCCAGACACAAAAGACCACGTGTAATTCTATTTATATAAAATGTCCAGAACAGACAAATCTACAGACAGGGAAAGTATATTAGTGTTTGCCTAGGGTTGGATGAGAGTTGAGGGGAAATAGGGAATGACTGCTAATAGGTATGAGATTTCTTTTGGGGGGATGATGAAAATGTTCTATAATTGTTTGTGGTGATGGTTACACAATTGTGTGAATATACCAAAAACCACTGTACACGTTACATGCATGGACATCATGGTATATGAATTTTGTCTCAATAAAGTTGATATATATATAAAAAAATCACACAAAACACTTAAAAGGGCTCCACCTTGTCCAATTCACATGTGGAGTTCTACTGAAATTTCATGGCAGACTCCATGTGAACACTCCTTTTTTTAAATGTAAACTTTTTATATTGAAATAATTTTTTACAGATAAGTTGAGTCAGAGTTCGCATACACCCTTCACCCAGCTTCCCTGAATTCTGCTGTCTTTCATAATCATAGTACACTGCACATGGACCCTTTTAACATAGCTACACTACGTATACAACAAAATAAGAGCAGAATAGTTTTAACTAAGGTAAAGAGTTGAGTGATAAAGAAATTTGATGGGAGAAAGCATTTTCCTGAGAAACCAGATGTTACAAGAATTACTAGGTAAAGTGCTGATTTTCACAGAATAGTTCAATCCCTCTGTAGGCAGTACAGGGGATAAGAGAAAAAAAGGTTGCAGAGAACGAAAAGAAAAGACAAAATAGGTCAAAGTAGAGACAGAAAAGTCATCTTAAAAAGACCAGAGGATATACCTGCTGAGGCAAAACTAGACTGTGGTATAAACACAGCTACAGAAAGAATGTGTTTGTCAGAAAAAAGGGACTGGACAGGGCAGTATATAAACGGCTACTATTTATTTAGCACCTATTAGGTGCCAGGATCTGTACTTGGCCATTTATACTAAAAAATAACAATCTGAGAGATACACACTGATACTGCCCTTCGAAACTGTCTTGGGATGGGGTGCCAGGGCAGCAGACTCCAGACTGCTGAACAGACAAGTCAAATGCTGCTGCTCCCATGAGTCACCCAGCCTACTCCCCTTCATCTGATTCCAAGTCATTAGGCAACTTCCTGATTTTCCTCTGGCTTCCCACAAGTTGATGACTGGAGAGCCACACAAAAGTAAAGCAATAGAGCAAAAGAGGTTCCTGCATGTGCAGAGTCTGAGTGAATACATACAAACTAAGCTGTTAACAACTGTTATCTCATGAAACGGGATCAGAAAGGACTTTCTACTTACATACTTCCATTATTTGGATTGGATTAAAAAAAAACAACACATAACCATACTACTTTTCTATTAGAAATAAATATGATAAATCTTTTTTTTTATTGTTGAAAGTATTATAGATGTTGCTGTCCTCTCCACCCCATTGCAATAAATCTTAAATAATAATTTGGCTTTACCTTAATACTAGCTAATTTGACAAAAATGTTCTCGTCTGTATGTCAGTTTAATAAATTAGCCTCCTGAGTTGACACATGTCTTAGGACTTTGGTTTATATGAATCTACTATTAACAGAAGGATGTACTGGCAAAATTAAGTTTCTGAGTCTCCAAAGTCTTAGGGTTTGGTGATTTCTAAGATATATGACACTAGGTAAAGTCTCCTGGCAGCCATCAGCTGGGCTTCCTTGGTAAAACCTGAACCACACCAAGTATTCTGTATTGAAATGTACAAGCAGAAAATATTAAAGAGATATAACTTAAAATCTTTCCAGAGAACTTCTCCCAGCATTTCAGCATAATTTACAAACAGGCAGCTCCTAGACATACATACTGGCCTTAGCCAGCTAGTTTGGAAGCAAAGACGATGGCTCTATACCACCACCAATCAACACTCTCCCTGCCCATGAATACATCAGAACCACCTAGGAAGCCCTAGGAACATGAGACTCCTGGGTTTAGCCTGGCCCTAGAATCTGGGTCCTAAGTCCAATTACATTCTCTTCCCCTGCCCAAGGTTTAAAGTCTGACATCAGAGTACCCTGTCGTATGGGCCACAGAATGATGCCAAAATTTATGCATTAGTTAACCAACTGGCCCTCAGCCACCCCAAAATATGACCAATTGGTTATCTCCAAATGATTACTGAGTCTGAGACTACTTACATTATCACAAATTCTACTTCTTGGTAAATCCAACTACTAAAAATCAAGACATCAAATATTTAAGTCTGAAATAGAAAAGAATAATACAGGGGATTCAAGCATCAAATTGACAGTTTGGATTAGAAGACTATTCCAGTCCCTTCCAACCCTGAGATACAATGGTTCCACAATCAGAGAAGGTTTTCAGGAGAAGCTAAATTAATAAAGTCAGCTAAAGTTCTAAAATGATTACAGAAAACTCATACAAAAAGACAAGAAACACCCAAATAAGCGAGCAGAAACCGTGAATCATCAAATTAATAGCTCTGTAAATGACAGATACTAAATCTGCTCTTTTAAAAAATCAACCCCAGAAGAGGGGGTGGGGGGAGGGAAGAGATAAACCACAGAACTTATACGCATGTATGCATAACTGATGGACATGGACAACAAAGCTGGGGAAGGGGTAGGGGGATGGGGAGGAGAGTGTCAATGGGGAAAAAAGGAGAAACATCTGTAACAAAAATAAATTAATTAAAAAAAAAATCAACCAAGAAAAATGATTGTTAACAGACCAACCTTGAATAAATGTTCTAAAAACATGAGCATCTGTAAATCTCCACGCCCGATGAGTCATTAAAACATCCCACTATTGGACACCATTTTGGTCCATCCCCAAAGCCAAGTTTCAGGCTTGTGCAGGCCTTGTTTACATCTTGACTGGTCTATATCCAATTCTGACAACCTATCTTTCCCATCAGGCACTCCTCTATGTATCTGTTAACGCTGCTTTCCTCATATTGCAACATTAATCTTCATTAGTACCTTAAATGTAACTAATATCCCTATCCCAGCCTATACCAATTGGTTCTTTCTGTACTGCCCAAAGTAATGATTCTCAAAATTCACAGGCTTCAAAGAACTATACAACTTCTAATAATATTGCTCCCATATTCAGAAAGTCTCCAATTCTCTGCAATCCAATAAAATAACTCTTCTTTGCACAAAGTAAACCTTATAATAAACCAAACTTCTATTAGAACTACAGTTATGATCACAAAAAAACAACCCTTTCTAAGATGGTACATGTAAGATTGGCTTACCAAATGACCAGCTAGTCCATTGTGGAATAAAAATACGTGTTCCTAATGGACTCCCTACATCCAATCACCACGATATAGGACCCCAAGGCTCCATACCTTGAAACTTCCCTTCCTGATAAAACCATGAAAACATCTCATCCCTGGTCACGATGAAACACATCCCTGGCTTCATGGTCTGTTACAAAGTATCACTTGGGTTACCTTATCATTGTCTAGATACAAGCAGTCATATTTTTGCACATCATCCCTGCCCCCACGATTGATATTTCTGGTGCTCATACTTATGAACACTATTATGACACCAATTTAACAGTATCAAAAGGAAAATAAAAAGTAGAGATGAGAATATAAATATGCAGAGACAGAGGAAGACAGCAAAACACACACCCATGCCAAGGGTATCATGGGCTTCGGATGAAGAAACCAAGGAAGAAACATCCTCTGTTCTGGTCTACCTGTTTTTTTGCTAAGCATTTGCCTAGCAACACCTCTCCCCTAAGTCCTCAGACATTGGATGATTTGGCCCCAAGGGGGTTGCTCCCAGGGTAGACCCTGCCCACCTTACAGGGCTCTTTCCACCCGAGATCCTTTATAGGTCCAGTATCCTTGTGCTGGTACAGGCCCAGCTCAAGGTACCCTCCATGATAAAACACAGTGGATTTTTATTCTCAATTATCTCTATTTTATGCTTCCCAGGGAAGGCAGCTTCAAGCAGAAATGTGGTCTGGCCTAGGATCTCTAGGTGGTTTTTCAGCATCCTCTGCCATTTCTGTGCAAGTGGTGGGCTGTAGCCAGCTGGCACCAGCTCAGGAGAGCCAATGACGCGCATCTCTTCCCAACTCCTGCTCACGACTTCACCTTGGAAACTTGGAGTAGTCATACCATGGAAATCTGCAAATGTGACAAATCTAGGCATTTTCTTTCTTCCGTTGCAGAGCTGATTGTTCAATGTTTACCAATACACCACTACTTGTGCCTCGGTTGGTCATCCAACTTGTGAGTTTTCTTTTGAAAAGAAATACGTTTTGTCCAGCCAGTGTGGCTCAGTGGTTGAGCACTGACCCATGCACCAAGAGGTCACCAGTCTGGTTCCCGGTCAGGACACATGCCCAGGTTATGGGCCGGGTTCCCAGTGCGGAGCATGCAGAAGGCAGCCAGTTGATGTTCTCTCTCATCGATGTTTCTATCTCTCTCTCGCTCTCACTTCCTCTCTCTCTAAAATCAATAAAGAAAAAAAAAATAAAATAAAAATAAATAAATAAAAAGAAATACGTTTTTGTATAGCCAAATGAATTTGACTTTGGACCTGTCCTCACTGCTTTCAGAAACTCTTTCTTCATCTACTTGATTTTATTTCTTCTGTTTATGGTTTCATGGAATTTATTTTGATGTATATTATGAGCTCCCCCAAAATTTTAGCTAAACACCTAATCAATTGTCTGTAGATTCAAAATGGCCCCTTTAATATATACTAAATTCTTACTTATACTATGGTCTATGTTTAGACTATTCTCTCCCACTGACTTATTTTCCTCTGTGTCAACAACAAAACAATAGCAGCTAATATTTTTTAGTACTTCCCATGTTCCAGCAATTTACTTAGCTCTTTATTTACATTCTGTAATTTAATTTCATGCTTTATTGGTGAGTACTCGGGCTTGGAGAGATTAAGTAACTCGGTCATGTCACATTCCTGTTAAGAGGCAAGCCTAGAATCCAAGAATTCGCCCTCCAACATCTCCAGTTATAACCACTGTGTAAAACGTACACATTATTGACTGCTATAACGTTATTTTATTATCTGACATTAGCCTTTCCTTTATGTTTATTGCTTAGAACCATTTTGTAAAGCCTCTCTAAAAATATATGTAATTTTTACTCAGATCATGTTAAATTTACAAATTAACTGAAAAATAATAATATCTCAATATTCCAGTTTTTATATCCAGCAACAAGGTATGTCCCCTCTGGTTCAATCAAGTTTTATTTTATAAATCTCAAGAAAAGTTTTACATTTTTTTCATTTCTTGTTAGGGTTATTCTAGGTATTTGGTATTTATTGTTGCTATGGTGAATGGGATTTTTTCCATTATATGTTTTTAACTGGTTACCGTTGGTACTTCAGAAAGCTATTAATTTTTGTGTACTTACCATATACAGCCTTTAATAATTTTAGCTGATTTTCTTGATCTTTGTATTTTCTCTCCTTTCTGATCACTACACTTTTTGTTTTATGGTTTACTGCACTAGTCAGAACTTCTAGAACAATGTTAATGATGATAGAAGGCTTGCTTGTATGTTCCCGCAATAAACAGAAAATCCTCTAGTGTGTCATTGCCAAGTATGATACTGGCTGTTGGTTTAAGACAGTAGATCTTATTAAAGATGGTAGTTTTTAGTTCCTACTTTTTAAATAACTTTTTAAAGGAACAGATGTTGAATTTTTTTTCAAATCCTTTTTGAAAATACTATTGAGATAATTTTAGGGTTTTTCTACTGAATGCCCTATTTTAGACAGAAAAATTCTAGACTATCCAAGAAGGAGACAGATCTGAGTTTGGTCCTGGAGTGTGTGTTAGCTTTAAGGAGCCCTAAGTCAGCAGCATAGCCCGTTCTGCCACATGTGTTCCTTGGAAACACATTACCTCATATACAACTGGAAAACAGATGAATGATGCGGTATAATGGAGAAGTCACATTGGTTCACATGCGATTTTTCCTAACAACATACTTTTCTCCATAGCAGCACGAATCTTAATCTTCTAACCTGTATATTTCACTTATTTATGTACCTGCCTTTGCCACTAGAAAAGCTTGGTGCTCAATACCTACAATTCCTGGCACACAGAAATGCTCAATAACCACTTACTGAATGAATGAATCAGGCTCACCGCAGGATGTGATGAAGGAAGTAACAAATTATGACCCTTGAGGTTACGGCCTTCATCGTCACAAATTCAAGGAATACTTGGAAGAAGGTGAAGCATTGCACAGAAGTTTATTTTAACGCAGTTATATGTCTAGGTTGTGAAAACTTATTCAAGAGATTTACTGAGTGGCTTCCGCAGATCAAGGACACTTGGAATTAAACGGCTTTGAGTGGCTCGACTTGTTGGGCCCCCTGGCGACTCTGAGATTGTTCTTCCACGATGTGACAAGACATCTGAACACACTACACTGAAACTGCAGGGAGAAGCACTGCTGATCCTACCAGGGAAATACAAGCGTTCCGACTCAAAGTGGACATGAGACTCAAGCAACCGGAGACTGCACTCATTTTCCACAGCTGAACAGCAGCCACACTCAATGGAATCGCTGAATTTAAAAATGAGAGGATCTCATAAATTAATTCCAAAAGAAATACACAGATTTTTGAAAGAAAGAAGCACACTATCAGTGTTTGAGGTTGCCTCTAAAGTATATCCTTCAGGGACAAGCCTGAATTATGAAGCATTTGTCCCGTTGGCATGGGTCACACTTTCTAAAGATGCAAGAGCTAAAAACAAAATTTGACCAATGAAAAGTCAGTATGCGTGGCATTCTGAAGATGAATTTACACACCTTAAAGCAATCTTAAAACTCGGACATGAACTCAACTCTGGAATATGTTTACTATATCCCTGACACTATAAAAACATTCTTTTTCATGAAAGGGCTAAAATCAACATTGGAGTCTATGATGCAAACCTAGAGTCATGACGAACTAAAATATCCCGAGTATATACCCATAGTTGTAGAGTATGGTTATTTCATAAATGGTACTTTTCTATCATTACATCAAGAATGCTTATGACTAGCTCCAGTCCTGTGACTATGCACTTTGAGGGTTAACAAGTTTATTATTTTTGAAATGATTTTTAAATTAATTTTGAAATTTTAATATTATAGATCTATTTATATCAGTATTGTAAAATAAGCTGACAAACAAAATAGATCCAGAGACATGGAAGTAGGGAACAGACTGACAAACCTCAGAGGGAAGGGGGGACTGGGAAGAGAACTTATATGCATATATGCATAACCAACACAGACAACAGCAGGGTGGGGGTGGAGTAGGGTTGGTCAATGGAGGAAAAAAGAGGAAGGACATCCGTAATACTTTCAACAATAAAGTAAAAAAAAAAGAGCTTAAACTTCACACATGTACGGATTTCAAATTATATAATACATGACTTTTAAAGCACAGGCTCTTACTTGTTCCTATTGAAAGGACAGGTAATGAACTATAAAGATGCCTGAGAAACTACCTCAGACTGGAGGAATTAACTAAGGAGACAGGATAGCTAGAGGCAATGTGGGGTCCGGATCCTGGGATAGAAAAGGATGGTAGTGGAGAAACTGGGAAACCTGAATAAAGACTGTAATTTAGTTAATGGTATTGTGCCAATGTTAATTTTTAATTTTGATAAATGTACCATGGTCATGTAAGATGCTAACATTAGAAGAAGCAGAATTAAGGCAATACAGGAATGTTCCATACTCTTTGCAACTCTTCTGTAAATCTACAATAATTTTGAAATAAAAACTACAAGGAGGGCGCTAATTCTAGAAACACAACAAAAATTTTAGCCATTTTTAGGGTGATCAATAAAGAAGCCAATTCCACACAGTTGGTTTTATTTAGTTATTACTACAGAAGAAGGGCTATAGAAATCTGGAAATTCAGCTCTCCTCAATATGGAAATTGTAAAAAATAGATACCCCGAACCAAAAACAAAACCTTCCATTGATCTACCACAGCAAAATATAAATAACTAAGCACAAAGGTGGAAAAATACCTCAACATGATAACAATGCTCACATTCACACTGACTTGAAGTGATGTGAAGATTAGAATAAACCAGTATTTCAACTAATACTGGGTATGAAGGACATTCTAAATTTGGAAGAAACTTAAAACATAAAGTGGTTGTTTTTATGTGCTGGAATTATAAATGATTATTTTATTCTTTAAACTTTTCCCTACAGTGAGCACATAAAGATTTTATAATCTGAACAAGAAGCATAAATACACTTTGGTATTAGTGCATGTGATGTTTAGCTAACATAAGAGGAGGTTATTTCTGCTCCTGCCAGCTCTCACGCTCGCTCCCACACTAGCCCCCCCTCTGTTCTCACCAACCCGCAATGACAATTCTCCTGTCTGCTACATCATCAGCAGTCTCCCTCCACGCCTCCACTGGTCTTTAGTCTATTTTTCCCATTCTTTTAAGTTATTTTCCTAAAATTCATGTTATGACATATCCCTTCTCTGTCAAAACAAAAATTCTAATGGCCCCACCTATTGTCTAAAGAAGAGGAAATAACATACTTTTTTTTATCCTCACCCGAGGACGTTTTTCCATTTTTTGTTCAGATAGAGTGGGAGGGAGAGAGAGGAAGAGAGAGAGAGAGAGAGAAACATCGACATGAAAGGGACACATCGAGTGGTTGCCTCCCGCACGACCAACCAGGGCCAGGGACAAACTGCAACTGAGGTACATGCCCTCAGCGGGAACCGAACCCGGGTCCCTGTGGACCACAGGCCGACACTCTAACCACTGAGCCAAACCGGCCAGGGCGGAAATAACATTTTAAAGGTGAAATGATTCACTGAAGCCATAACTTCCAACCTACCTTTCAAGGCTCCCACTACGTCCCATCATATTTAGTCCTAGAAAGACTAAACCAGCGGTTCTCAACCTGTGGGTCACAACCCCTTTGGGGGTCGAATGACCCTTTCACAGGGGTCACCTAAGACCATCGGAAAACACATATTTCCGATGGTCTTAGGAACCGAGACACTGTTCCTCTATCCGTCTCCAGGCAGGTCCGCCCACATGCAGATATGCCCACATACAACATGAGGAACTACATTAAAGGGTTGTGGCATTAGGGAGGTTGAGAAACACTGACCTAAACCCTTTGGTGAACTCAACACCCACCATCAAGCTTTCTCTAAGCCTTTGTTCATATCCTTCTCATTAATAAAATTACTTACTTTGGCTAATATTTGTTAAGTGCTTATTATGTGCTAGAAACAATGCTAAGAATTTACACATAAGTTTTTCCTATAGTCTTCTCACCAACCCCCAAGGGTAAGTGCTAGTAAATGAGAAAATGTCAGAGCTATTACCTAATTTTCCCAAGGTTACCTGGCTAGTAAGTGATGGAGTAAGAACATGAACCCTAATCTCCACATTCCAAAGTCCAAACTCTGAATATAATATTCTTCCCAACATCTATCCTTCCATCAAGACCCAGAACAAATGCTAACCTCTGGTACCATCCCTAATTCCTCCAGTTTGAAATGATAATCTCCTCCAAGAACCCACACAATTATTTAATTTATAGATCCTATTTTGTCCTGCCTTGTATATAAGTAACAACATACATATGTCTGTATTACCCATTGGAGTCAAGAGCTTTGAGGATACAGCTAAATTATTATCCTTCACAATCTGGACCCATGATAGTGCCATGGGGGTAGCAGTACTCAGTAAGTATCTGTCAAAGAAGAAAGTCATGTTCAGAGAAACAAAGACTTCTATTTCTTTCTTTCAGTTGTTCACACACGCACACAAAAGTTTGAATCCAAGGTACAAAAAATTTTGCATAGTACAAAGAACACGGGTTTTGAAGCTGGCCAAACCTGTTTACAAATCTTGGCTCTACTACAAAGAAGCTATCTGATATTGGGGCAATTCACTTAACCAATGTGTTCTTAATTCCTCATCTGTAACATTATGACACTAACGATAATATGAGTAGAATACACAGCACAACATTTAGCAAACTGAACACTGACAAACAGTCAAGTGTTACTCTTATTAAATTCTGGCCATGAGGGCTTGTTTCATGCTCAGAATGACAGGGCCTTTCAAAAGGTCAATATTTCTATAGGTATATAACATGAAACAGATAATAATACTCAGGTTAGTGTATAATTAAATGCTGAGTGTTCAGAGAAGGGGCTGATCCGTGTGGACTAAAGAGAAAGGCTTCTTGGAAGGAAGGGATATGAGCTGGCTCATCAGGGCAGGATTTGGACAGAAAGAAGAAAATTCCAAACAAGGAGAACATCTTAAGAAAAAGCAGTAGGGCAAAATAAAGGTGCTTATTCAAAAAGTATGTCTCTAGTACAATTCTTGCTCAGTGGGCAAAGGCCAGATGAATAAACTGAGGGTAGAATCCAGAGGGAATTTTGATTCTAATGCTGTTATAAAAGATATACCACTAAATAGAATAAAAGTGGGAAAGGAGAAGCTTTGTATTGCTTATGGGGAATCATCCACTTAGATAAGAATTAGTGGTTTATCTAATGAATACATGAATAAGAATTTGCTAAAATGAGCATAAGCAAAATCCTACCAATATATCCTTTGTCTTTTATTAGTTTTATTCTATTTTTATCTCTCACATCCATGTCAGTATTCCTACCCTATCCTGTCCTTTAGCACTGTGAAACATATTTGTATGCATAAAGAAATAATGACTTAGAGAGCTATCATATTCATTCCCATGTGACTGTGGGTGTGGATAAAATGCAGAAGACAACAGGGCTAAGGGTTCCTTATAACTCAAAAATGCTGTTTGATCTCTGAAGACTATCAGGGCCAGGAAAAGCAGTTTATTATTAATATTACCAAGGACAAACAAAAAAAATAGGCACATTCTGTTGAGGAAAAAACAAAAACAGTAATTTTAGAGCAAGACCAAACTGGTTAATGGACTATGATATTGATATGCACAACAGTATAAACTATCACTGTTCTGTGACTGCAGGTAAAGAATGAGACAATATACACAGAACACTTTTTAGCAAGGGACTCACATCTTCTAGACTCCTGTTGCTTGAATGAAATTCATTCAGTCGCAATTTTACACAAATCATCCATCATTATATGGTATAAGAGTCCAGCATCCTGAGTTTACATATGGATTTTTCAAATCAGTGGGCACCTGTTCAATCAGAACTTGAAAAACAAAAAAGGTAAAACCTAGCTGACAAGTATTAATGAAAGCAAAGTGTGGTCCACTCATCTCCATAGTCCACATTAACCATGTTGACAACAAGGAATATCACCCCTACCTGTCCCTGATTTATAAACACTAAATGACCCAGAAATAAATTTTGGTTAATTCTAATTAAAATTACCAGTCAATAGCAATAGTTTATACCAAATGGAGATAGCCCTTTTTAGAATTACACCACTTTTAAAATATAGGCCAAAAAATTTTAAATGTTGAATGAAAACATTTTAACATAATACTTAATGTGGTACAAAATATTTCTTTCTCTTTCTATTATCTTTTTCCCCCATGTGTCACAAGAAAGACTGGAGGCTTTGAATATGCCTACATCCCTTAGCAGATGTGGATGTGGATGAATATGCCTACATCCCTTAGCTGACAGCGGTTCTCAACCTGTGGGTTGCGACCCCTTTGGGGGTCGAACGACCCTTTCACAGAGGTCGCCTAAGACATAACAGTAGCAACATTACAGTTATGAAGTAGCAACGAAAATAATTTTATGGTTGGGGGTCACCACAACATGAGGAACTGTATTAAAGGGTTGCGGCATCAGGAAGGTTGAGAACCACTGCCTTAGCAGATGCAGATGTTTATGCACATGCCCTAGCCAATGCTGCACAAACTGCATTTTTTCCAACAGGCCAGTGGTCCATTCATTAACCTTAAGTGGAATTTGGGATACCTAAAAAATACGGGAAAGAAAATACACTGGACCGTTGTTCCAATTCTAGCTCATTTGCCTACCTGCTAAATAACCTTAGATGCTTCACCTGAATGAATTGGTTTTCTCATCTGTAAGCAGGAGAGTTATACCTAACACAAACGGGTATCCTTAATGGTGGCTCCAGATTGTATTCTTTGAGGGACACAGTAGTCGTCTGATTGGAAGGGGGTTCATGAAGATGGCTCTGCAAAGCACTGCACTGAAGATTGTGTAAATATATATATTTTTTTATCCTCACCCGAGGACATTTTTTTCCACTTTTTGTTCAGATAGAGTAGGAGGGAGAGAGAGGAAGAGAGAGAGAGAGAGAGAGAGAGAGAGAGAAACATCGACATTGAAAGGGCCACATCGAGTGGCTGCCTCCCGTATGACCCACCAGGGGCCGGGGACAAACTGCAACCGAGGTACGCGACCTTAGCGGGAACCGAACCCGGGTCTCTCTGGACCGCAAGCTGATGCTCTAACCGCTGAGCCAAACCGGCCAGGGCGATTGTGTAAATATTAACTTTCCTATCAAAGAATGAGGATTTGATGGAGATATGGGGAAGCTGAGGTCCCAGGCCCCTCCTCCTTGATGCCAGCACTGCTTTTTGTGGTGATCACATACTAGAAATGGGAAAAGTGATATGGGACATACAAAGAAGGCAAAAAATGAATAACCACAGTGCAATCTCATATAAAATGTGCAACTTAAATATATCCTAAGATTAATTCAATAGAAAAAGTCTGGCCTCCTAGACTCTTGGGAAGATTAAACCCACTTACTCAACTCAACATTTAACACCTGTTATGTGCAAGCTACTATATCGGGTTCTGTTAAAAACAGGGGAAAAAATTGAAGTTCCTCACCTTCAACTAGCCAATATATAAAAAGAACAAAGCAATTATTATCCTAGAAATACAAAACTATTATGAGACCAGAGTGTAAACCCTCCACAACCCTGAGGCTAACATTGAAGGTCACACTCTACCCTTTCAGCCGGATCTCACACTGTAGATAAAAACATACTCCCAAACCACTCTGCCAAACACATCACACAGTTTACATGTCTATGCTTTTGCTGATGCCACTTCTGCAGCTAAAGTTTCTTTACCTATGTCCCACTGAAGTTATCATTCATCATTCAAGACCAGATCATATTCCTTTTCCTTCACAAAGTCTTTCCCATGCCCAGCTGAACTAAGGAGAGATTTTTTTTTTTAAATGACACCAGGGAATATAGATGAAGAAGAAAAGGATGAAAAAATCTGTAACAGAGGAGGTATAAGATAAATATGAGACTCAGGATTTGTCAGAACTTTCTAGAAAATCATCAGGCCATGCTACACAGAAAATGAACAAGCCTAACAAGAGGAATCCAGGAGGTAAAAGAAAGCCTGTCCAGATTATGAAATAAAACAAACAAAAACAGTAGCAGAAACCTGAGAAAGGTATCCAGGAATTATGAAACCACAGGACTTAGAGCCACACTGGGTCTTTTATTATTCCAACAAGACAAAGAAGCATGTGGAAAGTTAACTGGTTACACAGATGGCATCAAAGAATACAATTTAGTTTTCTGCGGGTAGATTAAGCACTTAACTCTACCAGAAGGTGCTTTATTAAGTCTGGAAGGATGCCTTTGCCAAGAAACTGGCCTATCTCAACAGAAGGACTTTGAACTAAAAAGGGAGAGGCAGAAGAAATGATGTGAACTAATTCTATAATGCACCATTCATTCAACAAACATTGGCTGGCCATCACCTAGGTGTCAGGGTCTCGGCCACCAATCGGGATATAGCAATCAACAAAAGAGATGAATCCTTGTGCTCATGGAGCTTATGAAGGGAGAAAGCCAATAAAAATACATAAATGATTTCGGGTGATGACCAGCTTAAAGAAAAATACAGCCAGGTAAAGAAATAGAAAATGACAGGGTTAGAACTGAAGAAGCAAGTCTGACAGGTCTGGGGGTAGAGCCAGGTAGAGAGAGGAAGGCCTGACAAGGAAGAATCCAGACATGTTTGAAAACAGTGGACTCAACCAGAACATAATGGATGAGAACAATGGCAGGAGGGGAGGTAAAGAGGCCAACGTGGACAGACTGGAGAGCTCTACACTCAGAGGAGATGGGATCTGAGTTCATTTTTTGGTCACTCGGGCTGCTGTGTGGAGAAAAGATGCAGATAACTAAACACAAGACGACAGTGACTTGAAACTAGGGTGGTGGCAGTAAAACTGGCACGTCATAGACGGTATGTAAAGAAAAGACTAGAGGTGGTCCTTGGAGAAAGTCTGGAAAAGGGAAGCATCAGGTCAATGACCTTCAATGATAACATGTGCACAGGACAGGTCATGCACAAAACTTCACTGCTAGCACTTCTTTAATCCTCTCTGCCTCAGTGGGTGCTGAGCTCTACCAGAGCAGGAGCAGTCTTACTTGTTACTGTTTCTCCAAAGCCCAGCATAATGCTTGGAACACAAGCAGGGACTCTCAAAAGACTTTTTTCAATAAATGTTGACACTTTAAACACAAGTAAGAATGCACACCCTTACAGGTATCACCAAAATTTATCACGATGAGACTAAATATTGGTCTGTAAACACTGGGGCCCTATTAGGTGAACAGGTGAGGGATCAGGAAGAACCCTACCCTATTTCAAATATACAAGCATTTACAGAGTGACTTCTACATGTTAGACCAGTGCAGTATTCTGCAAACACAGAGGTAAGACATGGCCTCTCCTGTCTCCCAGGGAAGAGGTCACACCCTGGCGGTCCAGAATTACATGTCTGAGCACCAAGAGGACTTGTGCAACCTACCTGTCGGGCATCAGTAACCTCTGAGCAACAACAAAGAATGAGAGAGGAATGCAACATAGAAACGCATTAGCACCCCGATTTTATAAAGGAGAAGAAAGTGAATGCCATAAACTTTGCAACTGAGCATACCTTTAACTCTGAGAAAAATTCTAGAATACATGATCAAAGGAGGGTTTGTGGGCACTTAGAAAAGGAAGAGGTGAGTCCGGCCAGTGTGGCTCAGTGGTTGAGCGTCGACCCACACACCAAGAGGTCACCGGTTTGATTCCCGGTCAGGGCACATGCCCAGGTTGTGGGCCCAGTCCCCAGTGGGGGGCATGCAGGAGGCGACCAATCGATGTTCTCTCTCATCAATGTTTCTGTCTCTCTCTCACTCTCACTTCCTCTCTCTCTAAAATCAATAAAGGAAAAAAAAATTTTTTTTTAAAGAAAAGGAAGAGGTGAACAGTAAGAGCCAGCACATGTAGCCACACCTGACTAATGTCATGTTCTTGTTGGATAGTCAGGAGAACGGAAACTGGGAAATATATGATACAGCTGAATTTTATTAAAATTTGTTTATTCCCACCTCTAAAACTATCTCTGGGGATAAGATGCGCGGAAACAGACTAAAATCAAGTATATTTGGAATTGCTCAAATGGTCTTGAGAAAAGAGAGGTCCTGAAAAGAAATAAAAAATATTTTTAGCAATAAGTAAAAATAACTAATATCAAGGACAAAAGATAATGTCACTGGGAGTTTCCAAAGGAAATGGGCCAGCCTGACCACACTACAGTGACTCCCACAATCAACAAGCCCTTCCCCAGATGAGTATGAAGACATAACTGGTTTGCTGACCAAATTATTGGACAATAAAAACTTGAGAAAGGAATAGCAAATATACTGAATAATAAAGTCAGAATTCCAAAAGCTCATGACAGTCTACAAAATCAGGCAAAAAAACAACAAACAAAAACACACACACACAGCTTTAAATTTCCCAGGGAAATTCAAGTTTTATACTTCTGTTCTAAAAATCAACATTACAGGATCATCAGAAAAAGGAAGGGGGAAAAAAGTAACTTAGAGCTATTGGTGGACTGCACCCTAATGTAAGTGAAGTTGTTGAAAAGACTAACTCCACCTTAGGCAACATTAAGAATCCAGAACTAGGGACTGCCCACATCTAGTTTAGTGAGTTCCTTTCTGTGCACCCCATTTTAATATAACTGTTAACACTAGAACTCACACAGATGAAAGAGACTTGGATAGTAATTCCAGTAAATGCTACCTGAATACATGCATTTAACTCTGCTTCCTTCCAAAACACCACTAAAATGACAGTAAAAGGATTGAAAGTATTTGGAACTAGGAAGCAGGTGGGAGAGAGAATTGACCCAGCAGAGTCCATAAAGCTCAGTTCTGAGTCAACAGTGGGAAAAGCCAGGAAGCAAACCTCGGGAATTAGTGGTATAAGATATCTCTGGAACTGGACTTGACAGTGGAGCTAAAAATGGGAGGAGTGATGGAAAGCTCCTTAAGAGCAGTTAGACCCTCTGTGCAGCTGGGCAACTAACTACCCCTCTTCTGCCCAGAAGAAAGGTTTCCAGTGGAAATATACATGTTAAATACTGAGAGCAACTCCCACTCCAACCTTCTTTCCCTGCATGGGTCCCAGAACTCTTGCAGCCAGACTAATATCCTTCAGGAGACCAGAACAGACATCTTTAGGAAAATGTCCAGTCCAAGCGAAAAGACAGAAAGATACTGACACCAGGCATCTGCCAAGGAAACAGGCCAGCCAGATCACCCTACAGTGAACCCCAGTCAACAATCCCACTCCCAAATGAATACAATGCTTTCAAACAGTCTTTTAGATCCCTCTACTTAAATAATTAGTAGACAGCTAAGGCCCACAAGACATTCAAGGAAAACTTTAACAAGAATGCAGAGACAGAAGAAAGTTGGAAGACAGATCATGCAGATAATGAAGGAAATGAACTTAAATGTACACACACATGCACAGAGAGATAAGAACAGATGACGCAAAATCAAAACAAACAAAAAAGATAAAGAGAATAAAATTAAATACCCTAAAAAATTAAGAACTCATAGAATGCAATAGAAATACTGAAAGATAAAGTGAAGAAATCTATCAGAATATGGAGTAGAAGACAAAAAGTCCAGAAATGAAAGAAAAGACAGGAAAACTAAGAAACAGAAAGCAGACTGAGAAGGAATCAAAGAAAGAATTCTGGAAAAAATTTCCCAACTGCAAAACACAAATTTCCAGATTGAAAGACCCCAGAGTCCAGCATAATGGATGAAAACAGATTTACAAAAGGCACATCATTGGAAAAAATCAGAGCATGGGTCACGAGGAAGACCCTAAAAGGTTTCTGAGAGAATAAAACAAGTTTAATACAAAAATATCAAGAACCAGAATGGCATCAGACTTCAACAACCACCCTAGAGGCTAGAAGGCAAAAGAACAAATACATTTTAAATCCTGAGGGAAAATAATTTCCAATCCAGAATTCTACATCCAGCCAAATATTAAATATACATGAGGGTAAGAATAAAAGCATTCAAGGTATCAAAACAATTACTTCATGTATCCTTTCTCAGGAAGCAATTAAAGGAGGTCTTTTGCCAAATCAAGGCAATAAAACAAGAAAGAAAATTCCAGTATAGGAATATTGATGAAAAAAATCAAAAGCTTAAATAAATGGAGCACTATACCATATTCACAGACTGGAAGACTCAATATTATTTGACAACCCTTCCCTAATAGATCTATAGTTTCAACACACGCCAAATCAAAATCCCAGCAGAACTTCTGTAGCTATTGACAAACCAATTCTATAATGTATAAGGAAAGGCAAAAGAACTAAATAGCCAAAAGTTTTTCAAAAATAAGAAAAAAGTTAGAGAACTCACATTACCTGATCTTAATATATACTGGAAGCTACCATATAAAACTACTCATAATCAAGTACCATGTGGTATTAATGGTGGACAAACATATCAATGAGACAGAATAGAAAGTTCATAGATAGATCCAGATATCTGCATATGGGTGATATTTTAAAAAGGTACAGCCTGGCCAGTGTGGCTCAGTGGTTGAGCATTGACCCATACACCTGGAGGTCGCCAGTTCGATTCCCAGTCAGGGCACATGCCCAGGTTGTGGGCCAAATCCCCAGTGGAGGGCCTGCAGGAGGCGGCTAATCAATGTTCCCTCTCATCGATGTATCTATCTCTCTCTTCCTCTTCTCCCTTCCTCTCTCTCTAAAATCAGTAAAGAAATAAAATAAAATAAAGAGAAACAAAGGCAATTCAAAGGTAAAAAAGTACAGCCTTTCAACAAATTGTGCTGAAATAATCAGACACCCATATGCAAACAAATAAACAAAAAAACAAAGAAAATCCAACCTGTACCTCAAACTTTATACAAAAAAATAAAAAATTCAAAATGGACCACAGACCATGTGTAAGGTGTGAAAATAAAAAACGGTAGGGTAGTGTGTTACCTAAGCTGCTTGATAGGAAAAGTGATCTGAGGGTCTACCTACTGCTACAGTATTCAACCAACTCTGATGTTTTCAGCCTCTCTTCTCACCCCTGCCTTCTGCAATCCCTGGGCCATAGGTTCCTGGTGATCTGGATCTGTATTTATGGTATGCCAAGGAGTTAGGGGAAGGAGCGGAGAAAAGTGCCTGGGTCCAATGCATCATGTCAACCAGATTCATTGGTCTCATTCCAAAAATACAGATGTTCTGAACTCTTCCCAGACCTTCTAGTTTGAAGGCAGCATATAAGGTTTCTTCCTCTAACTATACTTCACCTCTCCTTCCCTCCTTTTCCTCCTCAATTTTCCTTATGCAGATTTAAAAAATAAGGAAGCCACACAGCCATTAAATTTTTTTAAACAAATTTTTATAAAGTACATGAGATCCAGACAATCAGGAATCCAACACAAGAAACACTAAGGGAATTCCCAGTATGATGTGAAGGGGGATCTCAAACTGACAACTGTGCAGCAGGTCTGAAAGGGGGCCAGCCCAGACTGGAGCTGTGGGAGAGGTCTCATCCAGAACTTGAAATTGATGTTACACACACACACAAATTGAAACTGAGAGTATCTAAGGTATCTTAAGTGGTTCATAATGAAACAAATCTTATAGGATCACAATTCTACCAGTAGAAGCACAAGGTTTAACACCTTTAATGCTACTGGAGCATCTTGAATTAACCATCTAGTTCCAATTTTGCCATCTTTTTGCTATTTTCCATTATTAAAGTGCATGCAGAAATCAAACACTTCTATTTAACAATGTTAAGAATATCTGTCTGGCAACCTTAAAAATTAGAATAAAGCCCTGGCCAGTGTTGCTCAGTGGTTAGAGTATCAGCCTGCAGACCTATGAGTTGTGGGTTCGATTCCAGTCAAGGGCACGTACCTCGGTTGCAGTTCATCCTCAGCCCTGGTCAGGGTCACACGGGAGGCAACCAATTGATGTGTCGCTCTCACAAGCATGTTTCTCTCTCTCTCTCCCTCCCTCCCACTCTATCTGAAGGTAAGTAGAAAAATATCCTCAGGTGAGGATAAAGAAATAAAAATAAAAATTAGAATAAAAATAACTGTCAAGAGTTTCCTTACTAAATAAATATCTAAATATATGTTTGTGAGATGTTATAGAGAGAAGCTAAAAGAGTAATAATATTATTTTCACCAAAAAAATAAATTACAACAATTTATTAAACAAATATTTAAGTAAATTCTATTATACAACTGATATGAAATCACAGAGAAGTCCACCAAGGGGGAAAAAAAGTAACACCCCCCCGCCCAAAGAGTATATTAAAACATACTGAAAAATACAAAGCTCTTTTAAAAAGTACTAAGTTTGATACAATGCATAAGTTCAAAATTGGAACATTATGCTATGCTATATTCCAAATAAACGAGAAAACAAAAAGTACTAAAAGGGAAGAAATATCGCTGTGCCAGAAACTTGAACCACCTTCACAGAGTGAATTCCCACAGCAGAGATAACAACACCTCTTTAATGACAGGAGCTCTTTCCCATCTCAAACACTTTTTCTTTATAACACTACACATATAGTCCCACCCATTTGCACCTGCCATAAAAACACCAGCACTGTAAATCCAAATGGTCCATTACTGGAGCAGACCAGTCTTTTCCCATCCACCTTGACTTGGTAACTAGTACACTTGGTAACCTCAATAAGTACACTTGCTTCAAACATTAGATGTAACCCTGCAACATACAAGCTGCTTAAGACTGCTGCTGAAAATTCTGCTCAGAATCTTCTCCAGTACTTGTCCTTTAAAAAATATTTTGTATTGCCCGGCCGGTGTGCCTCAGTGGTTGAGTGTCGACCCATGCACCAAGAGGTCACCGGTTCGGTTCCCGGTCGGGGCACATGCCCAGGTTGTGGGCCTGATGATCCCCAGTGGGGGGCATGCAGGAGGTGGCCAATTGATATTTTCTCATGGATGTTCATCTCTCTCTCCCTCTCCCTTCTTCTCTCTCTAAAAATCAATAAAGAAAAAAAATTTTTTTTAATATTTTGTACTGAATCAGAATTGCTAAGGTAGGAGTTCATCCACACCCATCCATAGATGTTCATTTGTTCAAATACTGCAGGAGCACTTATCATCTACCAGGTACCAGCTAAGCACAGAGAACAGCAGTGAACAAAGCAGATGTGGTCCCTGTCTTTATCCGCTGAGCCTAGAGCAGGGGTCAGCAAACATTTTCTGTAAAGTAAATAGTTACGCTTGTAGGTCATAAGGTCTCTTTCACAACTAACTACTCGACTAGGCCTTTGTAGCATAAAAGCAGCTATAGGCATTACAAAATGAGTGTGTTTGTGTCCCAATTAAACTTTATTTGTGGACAATGAAATTCAAATTTCATATAACTTTTATGAAATAAAATTATCTCATGCAATAATGTTCTTCCTTTGATTTTTTTCAACCATTTAAAAACATAGATATCAATTTTAGCATTCCTAGCTTGCAGGTCATACAAAAACAGGTAGCTGACCAGATTAGGCCCATGAGTTATAGTTTTGCCAACTCCTGGTTTAGACATTAATATTAACTGTGTAACTACTTGTTTATTGCTTTAAGTAATCAAGGGGAAAACACATAAGACTGTGAGAGTTTAATGAGGAGATATGGCTTGGTTTGAAGGATCAGAGGCTAGGACACTTTCCAAAAGAAGTGACTTTTAGGCTGAAACTTAAAGGATGAATAGTAGCCAGCCAAAGGCAGGGAAAAAAGCAAAGAGCCTTCTAGAAAAATGAGCAGCATGTGCAAAATCCCTAAAATTAATAATACAATTGACAGAAGAATCTGTCAGGTTGAAGCACAAAGAGTAAGAAGCATGGCATGAGACGACGCTGGAGAGGGAGAACAGCCCATGCAGGGTCTTGCTGCCTAGGGTCTGGAAGTCTGGTCTTTGTCCTAAGAGCGATCAGAAACCACTAAAGGCTTTCAACTAGAAGAGCGACCCGATCAGCTTTGTATTTTTTAAAGATCACTAAGACTACGGTATGGAGAAAAATTAAAAGGGAGCATGAATGAACAGAGGGAGATCTGTAAACAAGGTTCCAGCCAGAGATGACAGAGGCTTGGGCTAGGGTGCTGGCAGTGTGTTTAGAAGGTTAAAGAAGCAAGATGTCATGATCAGATGAGAACTAACGAAAGGCAGGTTCCCCACATAATTCAGGTTTCCAGTTTCCAAGCCAGGGCATTGGTATGATTGAGTGAACCAGAGAAACTGAAAAAGGGGTGTGTGTGCGTGTGTGTGTGTAGTATACAAATTTTGAGTTCAGTTTTAGACATGCCAAGTTTGAGTGGCATACAAGATAGTCTAGTGAAAGTGCTAAGTAATCAGCTGGATATAAGGATCAGAGGCTAGGACAGTTTGTTTGAGTAATTCAGTAATTCAGTTTGGGAATTGTCGGCATATGGACTGTAACTGAAACCATAAGAGGAGATGAAATTACCTAAAGAAAGGGTATGGAACAGCAGTTTTCAACCTCAGCAGTCCATGAGAATCACCAGGGGAACTTTAAAAACTTCTGATGCCCAGGCAGCACCGCTGGAAAAATGAAATCAGAATCCCTGGGAGTGGGACCCCGGCATCAGTGTTTATTTTAGAGTTCTCAAGTGTTTCCAATGTGCAGCCAATATTGAAAAGATTTAGAGCATTAGGAATTAACAATACTACAGAAAGACCTAGGGAGTAAGAGACTAAACAGGTTTCTAGTCCCAGCTACCTCACTTTAAGGAATCTATCTCTCTGCCTCAGACTACTTCACATCTCTAAATTCTAGTTTAGCTCAACAGAAGAGTGAGATAAGTAGGACTAGTTTTTCTTTAATATCCCCCAGAGTCCCAAAAAACTGAGCCAAAGTTATAAAATTATTTATTTTTTCTTGGGGGGGGGGGGAGGGTGGCAATAGAAAACAGTTATCAACCAATTACCAGTAGTAGAATATAGACTATATTTTTATAAATAATTATCTTGCCCAGCCAATAACATTTTCAGTGATAGAATTAACACATCAAAGAGTACCTGATAGTATTTGTTAAGCCTGGGAACATTCTAACTGGACTAGTTTTGCTGTATTATACTATGTTGATCTCCAGCTAGTAACTGCAGGAACTTCAAAATGGTGGCATGAATTTAACTTGGAAATTCTTTCTTTCAAAATTTTATTGAGTGGGCCCTCACCAGTGTGGCTCAGTTGGCTGGGCGTTGTCCTGTGTCTGAAAGGTTTCCGGTTTGATTCCCAGTCAGGGCACATGCCAGGGTTTTGGGTTCAATCCTTGGTGGGGGGTGTGCAGGAAACAGCCGATCTATATTTCTCTCTCCCCCTCTCCCTTTCTCTCTCTCTAAAAATCAATTAAAAAAAAAAGATATATATATTTAAATCTAATGTCTTTCCCCTTAAAAAAAATTTTTTTTAAGTGAGCTGCAATTTAAGATTTGGGAAGCAGGCACATGAAGAGAGAAGAGTTTGGATCACCTAGAAGCTCTGTGACTTCAGCCCAGTTTCCCAATCTCCAAGTTGCAATTTCCTTAGCTGTAAAACGGAAGTAAAATCAGCTTCAGAGTTACTCTAGAAATTAAAATATGCAAATGGCTGTGAAAACTAGCAATACATTCTTATACATTATTTCCAGCCAATTTTAACACTAATGTTCATTTACATATTTTGAGGAGTTGATCTTCTCTGCTACCAGCACAGTATTAAGAAGGAGAAAACAAAAAACAAAAAAAAACTGTCTTCATGCTATGACTTTTTTGTTCCAGTTAGAGCAAATCTACTTTGCTGGACATATTTTAATGGAATAACTTAGTCTCTGTTGGTAATACCCACTACATTCTTCAAATTTCATTTTAATCATCTGACTTCAAATTCCACAAAGCAGATGGAGACTACAGTATTGTTAAAAACCTGTTAAGGAACAGTTAACATACTCAAAAGTTAACCAGTATTTGTGAACCATTTGTTTTTTATTACTCCCAAGACAAGAACGCTAGAAAAAGACAGTTGAATGTACAAACTCTAGAAAAAGACAGTTGAATGTATGAAGTGTAGAAAAAGACAGTTGAATGTATGTATAGCTCTCAATTTGAAGACCAGGGGACAAGACAATAGACAAGTACAATTCCTCCTGAAGTCAGACAGACAGGGGCAGTTTGTTCAATCCGAAAGATTGTCCTCCATCCCTCTCACAATTTCTAAGGTTAGAACTGAAGGACAGACTTCAGAGCACTTGCAAAATCTCCTGGCCTCCAAAGCACTGCTGTGAGAAATAATGATCTAGCCATTAACGACAAAGACTTAGGGCAATTTGCTAAGTAATCTTTCAAAAGCCTCCTTCATTCAAACTGGTCTGTCAATGGGAAAGAACATTTCATAAATCTGAAGATTTACAAGTGAACTTTGAAGTTTAACATTATAAGAGTAGAAATTATGTCAGGTTATAACAGAACAAACGAATTATGGAGAGTTGGGAATAAATTTTTAAGAGTCTTAGGGAGGATTAGTGCTGGGGAAAAAAAAAACCCTCAAGAACACACTATCTCACTTTTATGTTCCCTTCAAAGAGATTTTTAGACAAAGGCTGTCATGTGTTGGCTTGTTTTGAGCAAGTACTAATACTAGCAAACGACTTGTAGTGGTCACTAAAAAAAAAAAAAAAAAAAGGAAACATAATTAAGAGTTCTATGAGAACCCTGACTCATTAGACACACTTAAGATTCTTAGATGTACACGCCCAAAACAGCACAAATTATTTTGCCTATTAATTTGCTCCTTCAGCAATAAAATACAAGTATAGAATGTGACACACTTTCCTTTGATCTAAATCCTAAAACAGGATAATTATTTGGTGACATATTATGATAACTAGATATTGCCAAGAAAATGAAAATAATACCAGGACAGACTACAAGAGATGAAACAGTTTTGAAGACCATAAACTCTCTTATGAGAGTCTACAACAAAGCAAGAGACTATGAGAGAAAATAAAAAGTGATTCTCTATTAGAAAAAGAAAACACAATATTTACATTGATAAAACCTGCCAAGGGCTTTAACGTTGCTAACAATACCACTGAGAAAAGTTCAGATGAAATGCAGATTACCTCAAAGCACAGTGTTTTGATGTGCCTTGCAGGTTATCATCAGAGTTTGCAGACAAGCTCTTTTAAGATGTTATAGCCACTGTTCCAACTGAAATATAAGCATTGAGCAAAGCACCCAGGAGAAAAGGAAAAATCTACTCAATTTTGCAAACTGACACTACTACTGACAAAATAAGAAGAAATGTGAGAAAGACAGGTGAATTTTAACTTAAGCAGTTCATATTTGGCCTTAGAAGATTAGTAAACCAGTCCCTGGAAGTGAAACAACACTTGGATCAGGGCTGGATTCATATTCAATGTTACTTGGCAGCCAGATGTTCAAATCTGTGTATATAATTCTGTTCATTGACTATTGCTGAGCAACTATTATGTACAAGGTATAGAGGGCACTGCAGTGGATACAAAGATGGGGAACACAAAAGTAGTTCCTATACTCAAGAAGCTTACAATCCAGCAGAAGGGATGAAAGAAACACATTCTGCCCGAAAATATAATTGAGGCTTCCAACAGAGGTTCGAAGTGGTGTGGAGGTTCTTGACTGGAGAAGATTTCGTCTTGCATCCCTATTTTGTTTCAACACAACACATACAGATACAGTATTATTCTAAAGCTGATGATGCTCCTGAAAGGAGCATTAAAATGTCAGCAGACTGGTGACATTTCACAAATGAAGAATGATGCCAAAATCTCAAATAAGGGGGGAAAAAAATGATGAGCTCTTTGGCACAAAACCTGCTCCTCAATGCTCCACTGAACACTACAAGTCCCTAAAGCTGAACTTAAAGGCATGTGACAGCTGCTGATTGGTTATAGGAATTCACAGGAAAAAAAGTACCCCTTGGGGTGCATGACATGCATCTTGTCTGTAGAACATGGCATGAAGGAAACAGAGGCTTCAAGAGGAGAAAAAGGCAAAGAGAATGTATGTGACAGCATTCTCAAAAGTATACTAGGGAGCTAGACAAATGCCAAGACTCACTCACTACCTGTTATTAGAGCAGAGTTTTGGTGCAGCATCCATTCCTCCCAAATGTAATTGTTCAGGCACTCAACAAGCCATCCAAAAATTATCAATACTTTTCTGTCTTAAAGGTATTTCACCATCAAAAGATAATGTAAAGTTACCCAGTTGTTTAAAGAAAGTCAATATAAAAGATGCCTTTTTGGTGAAAATAACATTTAACTACATATTAGATTAATAACACCCAACTTGATTCCCCCCTCCACCCAAAAATCCCCAACCAGTTGAAAGCTACTGTGTAGTTCTACACCTTTATTTGTTAATATGAAAACTCTGGTCTATCGACCTCTCCTTCATAACACCACCACAGATTAGTTTTTCTTTGCTATTCAAACTAAATAGGAAGGTTTAACTAACTAAACCAATCAGCCTATGATCCTAGTAGGAAAAAAATGGGTAAGCAAACACTCAAAAAAAAAAAGGAACGAGACAAATAGGATGGGTACTTGATAAAACATAAATGTCCTCCATTCATCTGCAATTCTAGTCATTTTCTCTCTAACAGATCTCAGATTTTCAGAACAAGTATGCAGGTTATTTAAAACTGAGTTATATATAGTCATTTAGCGGCAGCAAAACACTTCTGGCATTATCACAGATGCTAGATCTCTGGAGGAATTTTTTTTTTCCAAACTAGAATTTTTCTTCACCAAGAACCGACCAGCTTTTATTTCTAAAAACAAGAGCCCTTGTCTCCCCGCAAAACAAACAAATCAAAGACCACACTTAAATTCTGCGCTAATGAAACTGTGAGATTACATCCCAGGCGTTGTCAGAGCCTATTTTTCATACACCAGCACCAGACAGTTTGATGCAGTATTCCTGATTGCTTTTTATCGTATTTGTAAATAACTCACTAATCCACTAAATTGGGTAATTTACAAACAGGTCCTCTCAGTTATTAGTGGCCAGCAGTCAAGTCCTATTACATTTGATCCTTATACAGTTGTCTAAACATTTCCATCCAGGTTAAGGGCTGGAATCCGCAAGAGAGAGGGAGGTTAGCGAAATTTGGATGGGGGCAGGGTAGAAGCTAGGAGAAATCTCTGCATCTCAGCCCTCGGCGACAACATTCTGCCAGTGCCCACAGAAAAACTAAATTCGGCACCTCTTCCTCCTGTTACACTGGCAACAAAGGGAGTTTCCGTAACGCTCCCGTCACCCACCAGGTGCCCCATCACCTTCGCTGTCCAGACCCGGCGCTCCCGCAGGGGCCTCGGTGTGCAAAGAGGCCGCGGTGCCAGGGGTCAAGGCACAAAGGGGGGATGGCGTGGGAAGCGAGCGGGTGGGATGTGGGAAGTGGGCCGTGGAAGGGCTCCGGGACCCGCTTACACACCTGAACCCGTTCGGGGGGGCGGCAGGCAAGGGAAAAGGGACATCTAATGGAGCAGAAACTGGAAAAGGTGGAAGAGGGGTGAAGAGCCCCTGCTGGGGGTACTCCTCCTGAAAGCGCAGAAAATAGTCGGGGGGGGGGGGAGACTCCGCGGAGCTGGGAAGAGAGGGTCAAGGCCCGAAAGACCGGGGAAGGGGGTGCCACCTGGGGCAGAGAGGAGGCGCCTGTGTTGCTTCTACCTGCAGGCGGGCGGGACGGGCCGCTCAGGTGTGACAGGAGGTGCAGGCCAAGTCGGGAAGGGGAGGAAAAGCGCTAAGGGCGCACCGGGGGCCGCGCAGAGGCGCCCGCGGGTCGGCAGCCGCGGAGACAGTGCGGGGGCATCTGCGGGACAGGCGGGCGGGAGAGGCGGGGGCGGGGGGCTCTGGAGTGCAGGTGGGCTGAAGCGAGAAACGCGGGTGGCGAGAAGCTTCGGGCGGCGGGCGCCCGCGGTGCGGCGCGGGGAGGCATCCGGGCGGGCGGCCGGGAGGCGGGAGCCCCTCACCTGAGCGGCGGAGGAGGCGGAGCTGCAGCAGCCCATGGCGGGGCCGGAGGAGCCTGGAGGCGGCGCCGGGCGCGCAGCTACGCCCCGGAGCCCCTCGGCATGCGAGCCGGCGGGCGCCCGGGGAGGGCGCGGCCTGGCCCCGCACGGCTCGGCGGTGGCGGCGGCGGCTCGGACGGCGGCGGGGACTCAGGAGGCGGCGCGGCTCGGGGCGGGCGCCGGCCACATCCCACGGCGGCGGCGGCTGCGCGGCTCCTGCTCTGCTCCTGCTGCTGCAGCTGCTCCCCAGTGGAAAGGGGCGGGCGGCGGCGGCGGCGGCGGCGGCGGCGCCTCCCCCTGTCCCTCGCCTCCCGCCTCCCGCGCCCAGTCCCTCTCCCGCTCCCTCTCCCGGGCCGCCGCCTCCTCAGCGCCGCGCGCGTCTCCCATCAGACTCCCCGCCCCCAGTGCAGCGCCGCGCGGGCGGCCAAGCGGCGGCGGCCAAAACGAGGCCGGGCCCTATGGCGCGCGTCGGAGCCTGCGCGGTGTCGAGCCCATTTAGCGGTGGCACCGAGGCAGAGCGCTGCCTCGGGGCGAGAGGGCACCCGGGGCTGAGGGACCCGACGGCGGGGCAGGCTCGCAGCATAAATGGGGCCGGGTTGCTTCCGGACCGGGGAGACACGGGCGAGGCACGCCGAGTTGCTCGCTGCCTCCGCTGGGAGCGCAACCCGAAGTCCCCAGTGGTTTCTTACTGCTCGGACGGCTGCTTTTTATCCAGAGGAAAGCGTACACAATAAACCTTCCCTGGAGAAGGGGTAAGTGGTAGAAGATGAGAGACAAGTATCTGTTGCTACTGGCCCCATTTTGCCGATGTGGAAACTGAGCCTTGAAAGGGACCAAGAGCGGAATGAAATGCATCCAAGGTCAAACTTGATGTAAAGACAAAAAGTTCTCCAGGTCTCTCAACTCAGAGCCATATTGGATCTGAACTAAGCTTTCTTATATAGAGGGTAGTCCACAGCGATCGAGTATGAATTCATTCATATTTTTAAAATTTACTGAGGACGTACTAAGTAAATTTTGTAAGCACTGAGAATAAAGAGGTCAACAAGAGAGACAAGTTTCTGCTCTCGAACAGCATCCTGTTGTTACTGTAGGATGGCAACAAGTCAGAGTAGGCGTGGTCACTACCTTCAAGAAATTGGCAGCCCCAAGAGTCCTTGGGAAGTAGTGTGAGTGAGAACAGCTATTAGATGGCAGGAATAAAACTAAAGATCGCGTTAATATTAAGAGAACCATCGGTACCAGGCACTCTTATAAGCCTTTTACATGTTTCATCCTGTCAAAGAATGTCTCAAAGACAGAATCAGTTAAAAAAAAAAAAATTATTTGCAAAGATGTAAGGGAATGAGATTCTAGAACGCCTGACCAAATAAATGACAACAAGTTTTAAGGATTACCCAAAGTCTAAGGGGGAAAAAATAGCATAGAAGTAAATTGACTTTAATGCGCTTTGGAAAGGGACTCTAAGCAAATAAAGATGGGAACCTAGGGACAGCCAAAGAAAAGGCCACAGAAGAATTCCTAGTTGGTGTGTTCCAATATCATTTCCTAGGTCTGTGACTGGATGAATTGCTTTCTAACCCTCATTCTCCTCTGTGAAACAGGAATAATGGGGATGACCTTGAAAGGTTAAGATTAAATAACATCAGTAAGCACTCAACAAATCCTATTTGAGATAAGTAATTCTTCCTCTGCATTCTCCCTGTGTTCTCTTTGAATTTTATCAGAATGTCCATCGTACTGCTGGGGTGGTGAATCCTAAGTGTGTTAGCAGTAACATCAAGTCATCAAATAGAAGTAAAAAATAAATAAAACTTTAATGGCTCCAGTCCCTATCCTCCACAATTAGATTGCAAACTCCCTGAGAACAAGGGAAAACATTTTCTCCTTTGTATCTCCCTCAGTAATCTCAAATGTTTGTTGAATTATTCAATGTAGCCAGGAATAAAAAAACCTTCCCTTGAGATTTTCCCTCAAAACCTCAAAGTACATCTTGTTTTTAACTGAGGAAGGAGGCTGAAAGTAAAATTACAGTCTTAAACAAGAATCCATCTGTCTTCCTTCTTTATAATCAAGGAAAGGGGAGTTGTTCCTCTTAGCAGAGTCAATATGGGAGCATTTCTCTCAGATTATAAAAATCTTTTTGGCTAGTGTGCTTATTCCTTACAAAATAGCTAGTGCTTATTTTGTAATTAAAACTGCAGAAGTAGATAAATACGGAACAGACTGTGACGGTTCTTCAGGAAAAAAAAAAGTATTTTACTTTTTTGGGGGTCTGTTTCCAAGACATGGATGATGGGTAAGTGTAATTGAAAGGGAGCACATTCCATTGTGCTTAACTGATCTGAACTCCAGCTTTCCCTTTAAGGGTTAATGGAACTACCGAGTTCTAAGGTTCTGCAAGGTACTTTGTAAATATACTAATTATGTATGTATGCACCATATATGCATATGAATGTGATGTTTTAAAATTATACCTCATCATTAGCCTGAGAGAAACTAACACTCCTGAATTTGTATTCTGTACCTTCAGAGAACAAGTCTCTTTCCCATCCCCCTCGCCCAAAGAAGCCTCATAAAAAGAGTGATTTAGAGGGGGCCAAATTACTGTTTCTTTTCATTCGTTCTTATATACAAGCACACACAGCATTCAATGAAATTAAACTACTGCAAATTCAAAAGTCTTGAAAGAGAATTTTTTTTCCTAGCCAGTGATCAGGGTACTGATCTCGCCACCAAGAGGTGTCTCATTAAAGGGAAGTCATTTGGGAAGGGATTAGGTTGTTTTTCTTTTTTAGAAAAAGAGGTGATTTTTGTTTTGTTTTTAAATAAAAACTTATATAAGAACAGCATCTGCACTAACCAGGATAAAATTATAAAGTCTATCAATCTTGTTGCTGCAGGGTAAAAGCGGATCACCAGCTGAGCCAGCCACAAATGCTTCCCAGTGGTCTAGTATTGCATAATTGGCCATGTGAATTCTAGGATTTCCAGCTTCTGATGGAAGGCTTGGTACTGGTCACTCACAGGGGGAAAACACTACATTAATGGTCTTTCTGATGATAGTAATAAAGCCTGACTCATTGTTCACATGATTTCAGGTTTTTGCTTAACAGAAATATAAACGCATCCATATGTGTGTGTGTCTATAACTGCTCAGAATAGTCCTCTAAATTAAAAAAGGGGGTGGGGGGCGTCTGGTGCTTCTGCTATGGTATTTACATTTTAGCACATACTGTGCTCACAGCCGCATCCCACAAGAGCATATTTGCCTCATCAGAGCCCCAGCTTCCAGATCTGCTTCACAACTTCCTCCTTGAAGCTTTCACATATCACCCCTGGGAAATGCTCCAAAAGTGAAAACTAATTGTAACCAAGGGCTGTAGCTGTTCATTCATTTCCAGAGAGGCAAGAGCAGGTCTCTATTCCAGAAGATGGAAATGTATCTCAGCCTCCCAGTTAAGCCCTAAAGTTAGAAACCCCTGAAAAGAGCCTCCCTGAACTCAGGTATGTAACAGAATAAGACAACATTGTTCCCAGCAAGACTGGTGAGAATCATAAATCCTTAGCTCTGCAACTTTGTTTCTGCTAACACTTGTAAGTTGATGTTTCTCCAGTGTTAATTAATAATGCTGGCTTTTATTTATGGTTTCACTTGGATTTCCATTACAAGATCAGAAGACTTGTAAGTTCTCTAAAAATGCTTGCTGTGAATTTGTGTTTAGAAGGGTATAGCATTACCCTATTACTTTTCTGAATGACATTTTTTATCTGTAGTTATTCAATATTTTTATTGAATCTTATGAATGAAGTGTGTTTGATCAAGTATAATGTATGCAAACATCAGTCTTTGGGGATTTGAGCTGTTTTCAACATAAAACTAGTGTTGGTTTTTATTTTGGGGTGGTGGATAAGGAAGAAGGGGAAGAAAGGCAAGATTATGAATATTCAGTTGAGAAGGAAAGACACAATTTATAAAGTAGGGGAATCCGTTATTTAACAATATAATTCTTGGGCTGTTATAATGAGCCAGATACCTAACTAGATACTTGGGATTCAAAGATGAATGAGGTACATTCCCTGTCCTTAAGGCATTTACATTTTAGTGAGGAAGAAAGACATTTAAATCAAGAATTAGAGCAAAGATTAAATGTAATGAGAGGAACAAGTCCACAAACTATATAAACTCAGAAGAGGTCCACAGAGACTGATTCATTTGTTTATAAAAATGTTACATGATGTTTTTTGCCTGTTAACCCTTATAGTCTTACCTCCATTAGACAAGTCCCACAGTGTACCAAAAGTCTAGAGAAGAGCTTGGTATCCAGGAATATGTCATAAATATTCTTCAAGAAATATATGAATTTTATCAATGAGTTTCTAGGAATTTAGACTTGTTAATACCTAAGAATGTTTCAAAGAAAAGGTTATATGAAATATTTAATGACTGCTTTTTAAAATGTTTAGCTTTTTCTGTAAAACATCTGGAGTGACATATATTTATTTATATAATATTGGAAATATAGAAGGCTTTTCTTTGGCAAACACTGTAGCCTAATGTCTTAGCAAAACACAGATAGGATTGACGGTGTAAACCTTTTAAAATCCTAGATGCAAAACGTACCATAAATAAATAAAACTGACAAACACATAAATAATACTTGGAAAGCAAAATAGAAAAGGTTTGCTGCTATGGTCTCAATGCTTGTGTCCCCCCAAATTCACATATTGAAATTCTAACCCACAAAGATGATAGTGTTAGGAGGTAGTTCTTTGGAGGTGCTTAGGTTATGAGGGTAGAGACCTCATGAATGGGATTAGTGCCTTATAAAAGAGGTTCCAGAGAGATCCCTAGCCCCTTTCACCATGTGAGGGCACAGCGAGAAGTCAGCAGTCTGCAACCCAGAAGAGGGCCTTCACCAGAACTCAGACATGCTGGCACCCTGATCTTGGACTTGCAACCTCCAGAACTGTGAAAAATACATTGATATTGTTTATAAGCCACCCAGTCTATGACATTTTGTTATAGCAACCTGAGCAGACTAAGACATTTATTATCCATAATATTAAAAAACTCACCCTGGCTGGTTTGGCTCAGCGTTTAGAGCATCGGCCGCAGACCAATGAGTCGCGGGTTCAATTCTGGTTAAGGGCAGGTACCTCAGTTGCAGTTCGTCCCCAGCCCTGGTCCGGTCATGTGGGAGGCAACCAGTCGATGTGTCTCTCTCACATCGATGTCTCTCTCTCTCTCTCTCTCTCTCTCTCTCTCTCCTTCTCCCTCCCCTTCCACTTTATCTGATGATAAATGGAAAAAGTATCCTTGGATGAAGATTAAAACAAAAACACTCCTATTAACACACACACACACACACACACACACACACACACACACACACACAACTAAAACTAAAAACGCCATAGGAAAATGGGCAAAGAATATAGCAGACAAAATCCACAATGAAAGAAATACAGGGACTCATTAAATGTGAAATGCTGCTCAACCTCACTAATAACGAAACTAAGTTTAAAAATCAGGAGCTTCCAGCCCTCACCTAACAAGTTGGCAAAGATTTAAAAGCTTGATGATATTCAATGTCAGAGAAAGTGACAGTATTCTCATGTACTATTGATGGGGATATTATTATCTCTTTTTAAAAAAATCTTTGCTGATGAAAGTTTTTTTCCTCCATTGACTCCCCCTACTTCCCGCTCCCATCCCCATCCAGCTTTCCCCAAACTATTGTCTGTTACCATTGGTTGTGCATATATGCATATAAGTTCTTTGGTGTATCTCTTCCTAATCCTCCACCGCACTTCCCACTGAAGTTTGTCAGTCTGTTCGCTATGTCCATGTCTCTGGATCTATTTTGATCCACAGCTTTTTTTTTTTTTTTTTCATGATATTCCATAAATAAGTGACATCAGGTGATATTTATCTTTCTCTGATTGTCTTAGTTAGCTCAGCATAATACTCTCCAGGTCCCTCCATGTTGTCTCAAAGGGTAAGAGATCTCTCTTTCTTACAGCTACATAGTATTCCATTGTGTAAATGTACCACAGCTTTTTTATCCACTCATCTACTGATGAACACTTGGGTTGTTTCCAGATCTTAGCTATTATAAATAGCACGGTTATGAACATAGGGGTGCATATATTCTTTCTGATTGGTGTATCAGGCTTCTTATGATATAGTCCTAGAAGTAGAATCACTGGGTCCATTGGCAGTTCCATTTTTAATTTTTTGAGGAAGCACCATAGTGTTTTCCGTAGTGGCTGCACCAGTCTGCATTCCCACCAGTAGTGTACTAGAGTCCTCTTTTCTCCACACCCTTGCCAGCACTTGTTGTTTGAAGATTTGTTGATGGCAGCCATTCTGGCCGGTGTGAGGTGATACCTCATGGTTGTTTTAATTTGCATCTCTCTGATGATTAAAGATATTGAGCATTTTTTTTCCCTATGTGTCCTGGCCATTTGTATGTCCTGTTTGGAGAAGTGTCTATTCAGGTCCTGTGCCCATTTTTTTTTTTTTTATCCTCACCCGAGGACATTTTTTCATTTTTTGTTCAGATAGAGTGGGAGGGAGAGAGAGGAAGAGAGAGAGAGAGAGAAACATCGATGTGAAAGTGACACATCGAGTGGCTGCCACCCGCACGACCAACCAGGGCCGGGGACAAACTGCAACTGAAGTACATGCCCTTAGCGGGAACTGAACCCGGGTCTCTCTGGACCGCAGGCCAACGCTCTAACCGCTGAGCCAAACTGGCCAGGGCCTTGTGCCCATTTTTTAATTGAATTGTTTGTCTTCCTTTTGTTGAGTTGTATGTCATTACTTTTTTCTGAAGAGGAATTTAAGAATTTATACCAAAAATTAAGAGGTACATTTTTTTTTAACCTCTGTAGTTTTTCTCCTAGGAATATATCCAATATCAATACAGTCTTGCTCTTAATAAGGAAAAATTAGGGGAAGACCTAAATTTCTATAAATAGAATATTGGTTAAATAATAGTAAATACTATACATCTATTAAAAAGTATGAGGTCAATAGGTGTTTTCTGACAGAAAGATAACTACAATATACCCTTGACTGAAAAAAAGCACTTTACAAAACAGTATTGTGATGGAATCCCATTTATGTGAAGTGTGTGTGTGTGTGTGTGTGTGTGTGTGTGTGTGTGTGTGTAGAAGAGGTTGTAAGGAATATATATCACTCTGTTAGAGCAATTACCTTTGGAGAGGAGATGGGGATAAATCAGGGTGAGATAGAGGGAAAGTCATAGCCCCACAGGCCTACCTCAAGAAACAAGAAACATATCTAATTGACTATTTAACCCTACAACTTAAAGAACTAGAAAGTAAACAAAAAGAAAAACCCAGAGCAAGTAGAAGGAGAGAAATAGTAACCATCAGAGCGGAAATAAATGACATAGAGACTTAAAAAACAACAACAACAACAACAATTCAAAAGATCAATGAAACAAAGAGCTGGTTCTTTGAAAAGATAAACTAAATTGATGAATCCTTAGCCAGACTCACCATGAAATAAAGAGAGAGGACCCAAATAAACAAAATCAGAAATGAAAGGGGACACCACAGAAATACAAAGGATTGTTAAAAAATACTATGAACAATTATACACCAACAAATTGGACAATCTAGGTGAAATGGACAAATTTCTAAAATCACATAGTCTCCCAAAACTGAATGAGGAAGTGATGGAACACTTGAACAGACCAATAACAACTAAGGAAATTGAAGATGTAATCAAGAAACTGCCAGCAAACAAAAGCCCAGGCATGGATGGCTTCACAGGGGAGTTTTACAGAACATTCAAAGAAGAACTAACATCCATTCTCCTCAAACTATTCCAAAAAATTCAAGAAGAAGGCAGACTTCCCAATTCTTTTTATGAGGCCAGTATAATCCTAATTCCAAAACCAGAAAAAAACACTACAAAGAAAGAAAACTACAGGCCAATATCCCTGATGAACATAGATGCCAAAATCCTTAACAAAATATTAGCAAATTGGATCCAGAAATACATTAAAAAAATTATTCACCATGACCAAGTGGGATTCATCCCAGGGATGCAAGGCTGGTATGATATTTGCAAATCAATAAATGTGATACACCACATAAACAAAATGAAAGATAAAAACCATATGATCACATCAATAGACACTGAAAAAGCATTTGACAAAGTCCAGCTCCCATTTCTGATAAAAACTCTCAGCAATGTGGGAATAGAGGGATCATATCTCAACATAATAAAGGCCATATATGAAAAACCTACAGCCAACATCATACTCAATGGGCAAAAACTAAAAGCATTTCCCTTAAGAACAGGAACAAGACAGGGATGCCCACTTTCACCACTCTTATTTAACATAGTGCTGGAAGTGTTAGCTATAGCAATTAGAAAAGAAGAAAAAATAAAAGGGATCCAAATCGGAAAGGAGGAAGTGAAACTGTCATTATTCGCCAACGACATGATATTGTACATAGAAAACCCTAAAGACTCCATCAAAAATCTACTAGATTTAATAAATGATTTTGGCAAAGTAGCAGTGTACAAAATTAACATCCAGAAATTGATGGAATTCTTATACACCAATAATGAACACTCAAAGGGAAACAAACAAACAAAAAATCCCATTTACCATTGCAACAAAAAATAAAATAAAATAAAACACCTAGGAATAAACTTAACCAAGGAGGTAAAAGACCTGTTCTCAGAAAACTACAGGACATTGCAAAAAGAAATAGAGGTAGATATAAAAAAGTGGAAACATATACCATCTTCATGGATTGGAAAAATCAACAATAATTAAAATGTCCATACTACCCAAAGCAATCTACAGATTCAATGCAATCCCTATTAAAGTACCAATGGCATATTTTACAGATCTAGAACAAATACTCCAAAAGTTTATATACAAATAGCCAAAACAATTTTGAAAAAGAAGAACAAAGTGGGAGAGGTCACAATACCAGATATCAAGTTATGCTACAAAGCCATCGTAATCAAAACAGCCTGACAGTGGCACAAGAACAGACATATAGATCAATGGAACAGAACAAAGAACCCAGATGTCAACCCAAGGCAGTATGCACAATTAATATTTGACAAAGGAGGCAAGAGCATACAATGGAGAAAAGACAGTGTCTTCAATAAATGGTGTTGGGAAAATTGGACAGCTATATACAAAAAAATAAAACTAGACTACCAACTTACACCATACACAAGAATAAACTCAAAATGGATAAAAGACTTAAATATAATCCATGAAACCATAAAAAGTCTAGAAGAAAATGCAGGCAGAAAAATCTCAGATATTATACATAGCGGAATTTTTACTGATATATTACCTAGGGCAAGAGAAACAAAGGAAAAAAATTAATCAATGGGACTACATCAAACTTAAAAGCTTCTGCACAGCAAAAGAAGCCAGCATCAAAACGAAAAGGGAACCCACTCTCTGGGAGAACATATTTGCCAACAATACATAGGATAAGGGGTTAATATCCAAAATATATGGAGTACTCATACACTCAACAAAAGGAAGACAAACAATCCAATTTAAAAATGGGCAGAGGACCTGAATAGACACTTCAAATAAGACACACAAATGGCCAGGAGACATATGAAAAAATGCTCAACATCACTAATCATCAGAGAGATGCAAATTAAAATGAAAATCCACCTGCTCTTTTTCTCAGAGCTCCTTTCTCATTGGCACTAGACAGATATCACCTTGTACTTGTCAGAACAGTGGCCATCAACAAATGCTGGCAAGGATGTGGAGAAAAGGGTACTCTAGTACACTGCTGGTGGGAATTCAGACTGGTGCAGCTACTATGGAAAAATTTTTTTGAGGTGCTTCCTCAAAAAATTAAAAATGAAACTGTCAATGGACCCAGTGATTCCACTTCGAGGAATCTATCCTAAGAAGCCTGAAACACCAATCAGAAAGGATATATGTATGTACCCCTATGTTCATAGCAGCACTATTTACAATTGCTAAGATCTGAAAATAGCCCAAGTGCCCATCAGTAGATCAGTGGATAAAAAGGCTGTGGTACATTTACACAATGGAATACTATGCAGCTGTAAGAAAGAGAGATCTCTTACCCTTTGAGACGACATGGAGGGACCTGGAGAGTATTATGCTAAGCGAAATAAGCCTGTCAGAGAAAGAACATAATGGATCTCACTTATTTGTGGAACATAATGAACAAAATAAGCTGTCAACCAAAACAGATGCAGAATCATGGAAATAGGGAACAGACTGACAAACCTCAGAGGGATGAGGAGTGGTAGGGGTGGGAAGAGATAAACCAAAGAACTTATAATGCATATATGCACAACCAATCGACAGGGACACTAGGCTGGGGAAGGCAGGACGGGGGTGGGAATGGGAAGAAGGGGGTCAATGGGGAAAAAAGGGGGACATCTGTAATACTTTCAACAATAAAAATTAAATAAATAAATTGGGGTGAGAGAGAGCAAGACCAAATGGAGATACTTTCTAATTATAGACTTCTGTATTTGTAGTTTTGACAAAAGCATGTACTGCTTTTTAAACTATATTGAAATACTTTAACAAATAACTGTAGAGGAAGGGAGTCCTCCCAAATGACTTATTGATCATGGTGAAATTATGCAAAGTGTCCAGAGTACAGAGAAAGAACAGACCACCGTTAAATGTGATGATTAGGAAAGGCTTCATGAAGGAAGCCCCCTTGAGCTGGTCCTTGATCAACAGGAAGGTTTTCGATGGGTAAAAATGGGTGGGGTTGGGGGCATGGCAGAGTTCCAGGTGCAACATGACTTAAGCAAAGGTGTAGTCTTTGAAATGAATATGATCTGTTGGATGTTCCAGTATCTATTGTTGCATTCCAAATCAAACTAAAACTTGGTGACTTGAAACAACGATGATACATTATCATCTCTCACAGTTCTGGGGACTGAGTAGGCTCAGGTAGGTTGGCAGTTCTCACTTGAGGGCTCTCACATGGGTGCAGTCAGGCAGTGGATGGGGCAGGAGTCATCTCAAAGTTTCCTCATCCCTATGCCTGTTGGTGGATATTTACAGGGAGCCTTGCTGTTGTGACCTGGGCTTCCTGGCAGCATGGTGACTGGATTGTGAGAGGAAACAGGCTGACACTGCATTATCTGTTATAACCCAGCCTCAGAAAGCAGATAGCATGACTTTTGCTATAGTCAGAGCCTCACTCAGATTCAAGGGAAGGGACCATAGTTGCCACCACTACCCACCCCCAATGGGAGAAATGTCAACGTCACACTGTAAGGAGAGAGTGTGGGATGGGAGATCTTGCCATGAGTTCTCCAGTTGGCCACAGTTCCTAGCACTCTGAAGTCTCTTCTGACAGGAGCCACCTTCTTCCATCTGCGTTACCCCTGGCACCCATAGGCCTTGGAATTTGCCCCTCCTACACACAAGAAGAGCAGAGGATTTGGAGCAAACAGGTCACTATGATGCTATCTTACAGAGAGGTCTAGAGGAAGGAGAAATTAAATAAAAACGGTAGGTCCTAAAGCTGTTGCCCCTACTCATTAACTCTGCTGCTCAATTCAGAAAAATGTTGCCTAAGTGTGATTGACAGGAGTCCTCCATATTCTGCTCAAAGCATTCAGTCTTCAGGATGCTTTCAATGGTTCTCAATTCTTACAGGACCAGATTCTCCTATGCCTGGGAGGAAATTACCAGGCCATGGGAGGTAATTGAACTTTTTGAGAATACTAAATTACCAGTTTGAGGTTACTAACTGATATCTCTCCACCTGAACAAAGGACAAGATTACCTGGGAATCAAGCCTGATTTGGCCGCCAACTCACTTACTTCCCAATACTCTGTTTCCTAGTGTGGCGCTGCAGAACCAAATGAAGGGAAGGGGGCTGGGGTGGGCTGTGAAGTCTGGCTGCATTAGCAATGTGAAGCTTCGCCACAGTCATTCCTAGCTTCCCTCAAGTCCTGTTAAGAGATTTGTGTCAGGCTATGAAAATTGTAGCGTTAGCCTGGTTTTTAAAGTAGCCCCTACCCCCCACCACCAACTATTATTATTTTCTTGGTCAACCTGTCAAAATCCACCTGCTCTTTTTCTCAGAGCTCCTTTCTCATTGGCACTAGACAGAGTCATTTCCCCTAATACTATGTAATTTAGTAGAGGCTGTGTCAATTGCATAAAATATTTCTAATCTCCATAATTAAGACACTGCTGGTCTGACAGCTTTGCTCTCTTACTCCCCCGCAGCTAGTCACAGGGATGTAGAAAGATATTTAAAAAGAGTATGAAAGTAAAAATGGCATGCTGTTCTCCTCCCTAAGGGCCATCTCATGGCTATCACCAGCCTCCCTAGACTCCCCGCTATAGAGTTTCATTTATGACTTTTTCAAAAGCAGGAGAGAGCCCTGGCCATTTTTGCTCAGTGGTTAGAGTATTGGTCCATGGACCAAAGAGTCTCGGGTTCGATACCAGTCAAGGGCATGTACCTTGGTTGCAGTTTGGTCCCTGGCCCTAGTGAGGGTCATGTGGGAGGCAACCAGTCAATGCGTCTCTCTCACATCAATGCTTCTCTCTCTCCATCCCTCCCTCCCACTCTATCTGAAGATAAATGGGGAAAAAATATCCTTGTGTGAGGATTGAAAAGAAAAAAAAAGAAGAGAGATTGTGCCAGGGTTCTCCAGACCATCTTCTCTCCATTCCTAGAAAATATATACCCTGTTTTCTTCGGATTTAGAGAAAATCCAGATTGCCCCTTCTTATGACTTGCCTTTGAGGTCAAACATAAATTTGAGTCAAACAACTAAATAACCAAAGTTAGAGGTCAAAGAGACATTTAGAGGTGAGAAGTAACATAACATTGCAGTTGGTGGCAAGGAACCTTTGATCATGTACTCCATTTTCCTTTACTTTTGGAAAAAGAACGATTCACCAAAGTTGCCATATATTCAACTCTTTCATCCTGCCTTTTGCTAGTTTGACAATATATTCAGGTGTAGTCTATAAAAAGTCTCACTTGATCCTCGCAATACTTCTATTAAGTAAACATTTTGATCACTCTTTTAGAGATTAGGGAAATGAGGTGTAACAAAATCATCTTGATAGACTGGATTATGATGCTACAACAGATTTACCCTCAACTCTAAGTGGTTTAATAGAACAAAAGTTTATTTCTCCTCACAGTATGAATGACACAGCAGTTGACCCGGTTGGGGAGAGGTGGGATGGTAGTATCTGCTCCATATAGTCATTCAGGTACCCAGGCTTATGGAGGTTCAAAGATATTTTAGCTGCATCCTGTGTAACTTGAGGTCTTTCAACCTCTCAGAGAGAAGAGGGGAAAAAAACCATAATCACCCATGGCTTTTACACTGCTTCAGCCCAGAAATGACACACATTTTTTCAGATGCATTTCGTTAGCTAGTAACAGTCATGTGTCCTCACATAATGGTAAGGGGGAAGAACTGTAGAAGAAATGGAATATATGGCAAGCATTACTATCACTGCTTTACGAGGTAATCATTTGCCCATCATCACATAGCTATAAATGGCAAGATGGGCATGTAGACCTAAGCTGTCCGACTCTAGAGCCCATGCTCTCAACCACTGCACCTTCTTTTCGTGACTTCATCTTGTCATTTTGGGGATAGAAGTGGCCATCAGGTGGGAGGCAGCTGTAACATGGTAGGAACATCCCCGAACTTGAGACAGATGGGTTTGCATATCCATTTTGCCACTTACTGGTTGTGAGACTTTGGACAAGGCCCTTAACCTCTCTGCCAAGAATAGTTTTACCATCTACAAAGTAGGGGTGAATAAAACTCATTTAGATCATTATGAAGATGAAAATACAAGAATCTTCATGACATATAATATCCCCTTAAGAAATTTAAGTCTGAATTCTGACCATTTCTTCTTCCTTCCCCTCTTTCTTTACACAAGTGCCTTCCTAGGATGTAAGTACTTCCATACCCAGACCTTTCACTCAAAGTTCTTGTTGAAAACTGGCCAGAGGAAAGACTTCAATGACCTGATCCCAACACTTCTAGCATTAAAGTTCTGATTCTGTTACCAGCCCTTTTCCTGATATCAGCAGTTTTCTTCATGTGTTGCTTAGCACAACTCATTCATGACTTCAGGTAAAAGGAAAGGATAATGCCACAGTGGAATTAAAAGTTGTGACTTAAGAGCCGTTTTGCATTTAAAAACACTGTAAATGTTGGAACCTCTCTAGGAGGCAAATGTCAAGGCGTATTAATGTGGAGTGGACACCAGTGCCTTCAGGTATCAACCGAGAAAGCCTGTTTGGTTTATCATTGTAGCCTCTTGTAAACTCTGAAAATAGGTTCTCTATATTATTTTAATGTTATTTAGAAAAAAAATTAAACATCTATTAAAGCAACCGGGTAATAAGAAAAACAGTCTTATTTAGAAGCTTAATGGGCTATTTTCTCCTGGAAAAGGACAGTAAATGGTTTCCTGTGGGAAGGTGCATAAACTCTTTCAGAAGGCCCCTGGGTAATTGTTTGGGAGAGTATTGGTAGAGATAATTTATAATCTAGGAGTCAAGGTTCATGGCAAGAGTAATGAGCTTCCTTGAAGCAAGGCTCCTTTTTCAAAAGGAGCCCGAAGCGCCACAATTTTTGTTTCTTACTTTGCCTTTCTTGTTAGCGTTGCAAACCTCCTGACACACTGGTTGCAGTCTTGGACTCCAGCATCAGACAGATGTGGGTTTCATATTCAGCTCAGCAAACTGCTCGCTGTGGGGCCTTGTGCAAGTTACAGAAGTCTCTGAGCACCTGTGTCCTCATGTGTGGCATTGCATCTTGATTATTAAATGACGGATACAAATGGTGTACCTGTCATGTTTGACACCTGGAACAGATCATTTTTAAACTCCTCTAGATGATAAATTATTTTGAGTAATAATAATTTTCTTAATTTACCCTTTAGTCTTAAAGTAATAATTTAAAAGAATAAATTTAATTTTTAAGAACTAAATGTACATTTTGTATTGAAGGGCAGCAGTATTTGTTACTCCAAAATATGCCTCTTTGGCATAGTGATTATTTTAGTCTAATCTTTTTTAAAGAAACAGCAGGCACAGGAGAAGCTCTGAAAACAGGTAGAAGTTATCCTTGTGTAAGAGGCACGTGGATAACGGAAATCTCCATTTGTAAGGGTGTCTTCCTCACTGTACTGGGAAAAGGGGATGACCAAAATTTTAGAAGCTCTTATCAATGAAGAAGATACCAACAAATCTGCATTAAAGTCATAACTTTGTTTACTGTGCTTTCCTGGTAACCCCCTGCCCCAAAGTGGCTACCCAAACCCCAACATCTTTCTTTTGTCTTTAGCTGCAGATGGTATTTAAAGTGGTGACTTGGGCCATTTCAGAGTTACTCACTTTTCCTGGGTATCGCTCATGTATACAGGAGGTTTACATGTCCTTAAATTTGTTTGTTCTTCTGTTCATCTGTCTTTGTATTACATGGTCCCAGCTAAGAACCTAGAAGGGTAGAGGGAAAGCTATTTTTCCTCCTTCACAGTTTGAACTAAAATATACACTTACTAAATAATTGCACCTTGCAGTTTTACTGTTTTAGGTTTTAAACTTTAATTAAAAAAACAAATGGGCCCAACTGGTGTGGCTCACTGGTTGAGTGTCGACCCATGCACCAAGAGGTCACCAGTTCGATTGCCAGTCAGGGCACATGCCCAGGTTGTGGGCCAATCCCCATTGGGGGGCATGCAGGAGGCGGCCAATCGATGTTCTCTCTCATTGATGTTTCTATCTCTCTCTCTAAAATTAATAAAGAAAAAATATTTTTTAAAAATGGTCACATAGAATGATTAAATTAAATTAATCCAGTTTTGTTTCTTTATCTTTAGTGGTTTATTTATATTTACTGTTTAAGTGTAGAGATATGTCCTACTACAGTGGTTGGAGACACGAATAATGCCGTAAGCGAGCTGGAACAATTCCTAACCATTTTGAACTTACTCTTAAACAAACCGTTGAAGCTGTATCGACATGTGTCAGGGTTGACTGTGTAACTAGGGCTTCTCTGGTAACTTCTATTTCAAATACAATGTTTATTAAAAGATAAGTAATAAACATTTGCTAATTTGATGTATTATATAATAAATAGTACATATACATATTATATAATAAACATATACATCTATAAGTTTATATAGACATACTCTATTATATATATATAATAATAACTCATCATTTTTGAAGATAGATCAACCAAAGATGTTTTAGGGAAGAGCATTTTAACATTGAATTATTTAGAATTGTGGGCATATGGTGATAAGAAAAAGTAGACAGACTAGGCTTAATTGTTTTCTTTTTCAATTCTTTACAGACAATGCACCTTCTATTGTTGTACCAGAGCCAGCCACTCCTACTGCCCTGGCCCGGTATACCACTGTGAAGTTCCTGGCATATAGTAAGCACTCAACACGCCTCAACTGTTATCATTTCTCTAAAGTCTTTTAAAACCAGAGCGATTCCTATGGTCTTACTTTTGTGTTGCAGAGAGAGAAAAAAAACAAAGATATGGAAATATGATTTAATTTCCCAATAAAGAAGTAGCATTATCATGCTCGCTTCGGCAGCCCATATACTAAAATTGGAATGATACAGAGAAGATTAGCATGGCCCCTGCTCAAGGATGACATGCAAATTCATGAAGCATTCCATATTTTTAAAAAACAGTTTGTTTTTTTTTTAAAAAAGGATCATTATCTTTTAAAAAGAGTAATGTTTTTCTGTAATAATAGCTATAGATACTTTTTAATTTAAAAATACAATTATAAAAGAGCATACAAATGGCAATAAAAGCCTCTGTAGTCATGTTATTCAAAGACAACAATAATAATTTATTGATCACTTACTATATGCATCCCAGGAGCTGCACATGTACCATTATTTTAATTTTTATTATGAAGTAGGTTCACTTTTTTTACTGTTTTTGTTTTGTTTTTTTTACAGAGCAAGTAGCCCATGGTTGTAAGCCTGAGCTCAGAGTGGCAAACTGGTATTCAGATACAGCTCTATTTGACTAAAAGCTGAATCTCTTAACAACTCTGCTATTTTATACCTTTATAACCTCACTTCTAGGAATATATTCAAAGGAAATAAACAGAATTGTTTTCAGAGATTTATGAATGCGGATATTTATCACAATGATAGTTGTAAAAACATATTTATGTTCATGGAAGAAAGATGAGGAGGAAGCAATAATACATTATCAGTGGTTAACTCTTAGTTACTGAATTATTGATGATTTTATTTTATTGTATATGTTTTCAGTATTTTCTGAAATTTCTATAATAAGAATGTGAAATCCTCTAAAAATTTTAATAAATTTATTTTTTAAATGTTGGATTATTATGCTAAGTGAAATAAGCCAGTCAGAGAAAGACAAATACCATATGATCTCACTTACATGTGGAATCTAATGAACAAAATAAATTGATGTACAAAATAGGAACAGAGGCATGGATACATAGAACAGACTGACAGCTGTCAGAGAGGAGGGAGGTGGGGGACTGGATGAAAGAAGGTGAAGGGATTCAGCAGAAATAAAATATATGCATAACACATAGACACAGACAACAGTGTAGTGACACCCAGAGGGAAAAATGAGTTAGAGTAGGTGGAGGTGGGCAAAGAGGGGAGAAATGGGGACAGAAAGAGGCTTTGCTTAGGGTGATGGGTGCACAATGCAGTGTGCAGATGATGTTTTATCGAGTTGTACACTTGACACCTATACCTCAATAAATTCAGTTTTTAAAAACTATTACAGAATACGGAGACATAATTAATATGTCTCAATAAATACTTATTGAATGAATAAATGAGAATCCCAACCCAAAAAAATGTTAGTGAATCTTCAACTCATCCATCACTGAATCCTGATCTCTCATATACAGTTTGTTTAAAATGTTCTGTACCGCCCTGGCCAGTCTGGCTCAGTTGGCTGGGTGTCGATCCGGGCACCAAAAGGTTGCCAGTTCGATTCAGGGCACATGCCTGGGCTGTGGGCTCAGTCCCTAGTGGGGTGCGTGCAGGAGGCAACCGATCGATGTTCCACTTGCATCAGTGTTTCTCTCTCTCCCTCTCCCTTCCTCTCTCTCTAAAAATCAATAAAAAAAATCTTTAATAATAATAATAATAAAATGTTCTGTACAGCTCACACTTTCCAACAATGTCTGGACTAGGCTGCAATTAAATGTCACTTTATTGTCTTCTCTCATGTCTCCTTTAACTGTTAGTGGCTTTAATTCTACCAAATCTTGTATTGCTCCTAACCTTCCCAGGGAGAAGGCATTCATTTACTTCTTTGACTGTTTCTTTTTAAAAGGACTTCCAATTCCTTTTTCTCAGGAAATTAAAGAAAGAAATATTTACACAACCCAACTTTTCCCAACCAGAAGGAATATTTTTTTCCCATCTCTTAAAACTTTCTTCCTGTAACTAGCTCTCTCCAGAAATTTTGGACGTGGATAGCAGTTTTTATCACAAGCATAAGCTTCCTGGATATCCGGGCAATGATACGTTAGCTGTGGGATCCTCAACATGTCTCATCACGTGGAATCACTTTTCTCGTCTATAAATGAAAACACAAAGTCATTGAGCTTTAAAGCCCCTGCCTAGATTTAATCCTCCAGTAAAAACAGAACAGTAAAGGATTGGGTATTCATTCTTCTGGTCCCAATGCTGAAGGAGGATGTAAATAGATCAACTCTCTGAATGGTACCTGAGCAAGGGGCTTACAGTGTAGAGGCTTAATGTAGTACTAAGGAAAGATGTTGAATTTAGAACTAAATGACCCCAAAAGGAGGCTTGACTGTAATTCATTAGCTACATGGCCTTGAGCAAGTCATGTAAACTCCTGATTGCTTTTCAGGTTTTCTCTTTGTCTTGGTATTCTGTGGTTTCTGTATAAAGTATCCAGATGTGGGTTTTTTTATGCTCACCCGAGGACATTTTTGCATTTATCTTCAGATAGAGCGGGAGGGAGAGAGGGGGAAGAGAGAGAGAGAAACATCGATGTGAGAGAGACACATTGACTGGCCACCACCCACACGACCCCAACTGGGGCCGGGGACAAACTGCAACCAAGGTATGTGCCCTTAGCAGGAACCGAACCAGGGACTCTCTGGTCCACGGGCCGACGCTCTAACCACTGCAAACCGACCTGGGCCAGATGTGGATTTCTTTTTGTTTATCCTGCTTAGGAATGGTTGAAATTTTTGTGAGTGGTATCTTGCATTGGTTTTGGAAAATTCTCAGCCATTTAATATTCAAATATTGCCTTGGGCAAAATGATGTAAGGTCTGGGAATGGCTTTAAAATACAACAACAAAGACATAAAGAGGAAGAGAGAATGAAAAATGCGGCAAAATCTTGATAATCATGGAATCTGGGTGACAGGTGTATAGGGTTTATAGTACTATACATTTTTCTTTCATGTATATTTAAATAATTTTATAATTTAAAAAAAAGATATGAGAGATGAAACAACTATTCTCTCTTTTTCTCTTGGATCTTCAATGGAGTGCGCATCAGACCTCATTCTATCCTCACCCGAGGGTATTTTTCCATCGATTTTTAGATAGAGTGGAAGGGAGGGAGGGAGATAGAGAAAAACATCTATGTGAGAGAGAGACATTGATTGGTTGCCTTCCACATGACCCTGACCAGGGCCCTGGGGATGGAACCTACAACCCAGGTATGTACCCTTGACTGGGAACCGAACCCTCGACCCTTTGGTCTGCAGGCCAATGCTCTACACTGAGCCAAACCAGCCAGGGTTCCTCCAAGTATCTTAATGCTAATAATTTCCATATGTGACATTCTTGGCAATTTCTTCTGACCTATTTTTAGTTCATTCATTCTGCACACAATTATATTTAATTTGTTACTGAGTGCTTAATTTTGGTTATTATAATTTTTATTTATAGACGTTCTTGTGGGTATTTTTCTTTTTCAAATATGTTAGGTTACTTTCTCCAGGAATTTTTTAAAATACCCTTTCCCCAGCTATTAAAACAACAACACAGTGGGTATAATTGTTGTATAGCCTGGGTCTCATAATTCTGACATCAGAAATATCTGAAAGCCTATTGGTGTTATCTATTTGTTCTATTATTTTTAAAGGTTCTTGTTCATGGTTCCTTGCTTGTGTGCTTGATTATATTTTACCATGTGCTGCTCTTATATTTGAAAAATTATACATGGGATCCTTCGGGGTATAGGACAAAGGTGTTTTCCTCTAGAGAGGATATGCATTTGATTCTGCCAGGTGCTCAAAGGCATTGCCAATTTGGGACCATTTTAAAATAAATTCAGAAGTTGCAACTTTTGGGACCAATTAAATTCAAAGATGTGAATGTAGTAGACTGCAAATCTGAGTGAACTTGTTACAACTTTTAGTCTTTCCCTCCTGGACCTAGGGCTCAGCAACAAGGCAATTTTCTTGCAGCCCCTGAAGTGTGGGAGAGATATAACCCTTTGGTGCCCCAACTTCTTTGGAATAAAGGGGTCTCTTCTTAGGGAATCAGTCTTGGACAGGATTGTGCTTTGGTTTCCTTTCCTTGGGAGACCAACAAAACTGGGGAGGTTTGGGAGGTGGGGTAAGCATTAGTGTGTTCTCCCACCTTCCTGAAAAAAGTAATCTAGGTCCAATTTTTTCACATGTAAGATGGGGCTATTGTTTCACTCAGAGTTGTAAGTATTAAACAAGATTTAAAATGCCCTTTGTAAATTGTAAATCACAATATAAACTTACTCTGAAACCCTGTTGCATGCATTACTTGGAGAATATGTATATTTTACTATGTTTAATATGTATATTTACTATGTTTACTATATTTCATAAGATTTTCAAAAAATCCATTGACTTCCAAAATATACTTAAAATGCAATTGAAAATAGATATCAAACAAGTATAGGAAAAGGGCAGCAGATTCTGCTAGTGTTTATTCATTTAGATGTTACTGAATTTCAAAATATCTGCCAATGACCAAAATAATGATTATTTGCTCAGTAATATCCTTTTTTTTTTTTTTTTTTTTTTGGTTTTCTTCTAAACTACACTTCCACATGTGTGAAGTTTGAGAGAAAAAACTTGTATTCCAAATAAATGCATTGGTCCTAGTTCAAGTTTAACATCCGATAGGAAGAGCATTTTGTTTCTTTCATAATTTATTTCTTGCAGGTTTCCATTCATGGGTGCACAGGCTCTTAGAATGTTAGAGCTGGCTGGATCTGCACAGATCATATCACTCACCTCCTTAATTTACATTTAAGGACACTGAGGAAAGGACAAAGATAAATTTATTAGGATAATAAATGCAGCCAATATTCCAGAGGCTTTCTGCTAATTAAAATGCTTCTTTCCTCTAAAAAAATAAAAGTAGCCAGCAGAGTCTGGCATGTCCCCTGTTCCTCCCCAACACACACATGCCTTTCCTCTATAGCATTACTAGCATTATCCTTCGAGGCTCTGATTAAATGTGAAGCTTTCCTGCCTCAGATGAGATGATCCATCTGAGTATACACAAAGGCTTCTTGATATACCAGAATTCCTACTATAACTTTTTATCCTTTTTTATAAAGCAAGTCTTTCTAGAATCAGAGTAAAAGAGAAGTCAGTGATGGGAAGCTTGAAAATGTGTACATTTATTTCCAAAGCTGAAAGTTGGCAGTTGGCTTTCTTTCATTCAGCAAATACTTATTGAGTATCTTCTAATGTGTTTGGTGCTGAGATTGCAATAATGAACAAAAGATGTACATGGTCCCTGTCCATTTCACCTTCTCCACGCCGTCACTTCAGTCACCATTATGTTTCATTTGGGCAGCTCCATTTATCTTCTAACTCCATTTATCTCCTGCTTGCACTCTGATCTCTCTTTGATGCATTCTTTACCCAATAACCAGGAGAATCTTTTGATCATGTTTAAAGTTCCTCTTTAAAATCCTCAGGAGTTCCACTTTTAGAACAGTGATGTGAGGAGCTCTGTGGACCCACTCCTCAGAGTGGACCCTGTGAAAGATTCATTTGATGTGAACCCAGAGAAGGAATTTATCTGCTGAGAAGGACTTCCCATGTTTAACTGAGGGCCCAAATTTTATAAATAATAAGAGTCACAGCCATTTACTGACAGGGGCTCCTCTGGGAAGAACTTCAGATTGAACTCTTGGCTTCCTGCACTATGCCCTGCTTATTTACACTGTCTGAGTCAACCACTGCACGAAAGCCCTGGTTTCATTATTCAACCAATGGACTGAGACATACTCCCAACCAATCAGAACTTCACAATATATCCTTATTTGCATATATACTGACCAGTCAGAACTGCTCTATAAGGACCAGTCAGAATTCGTGATACCAATTAATCAGAACTGTATGAATTTGGAAACTTAATTTGCATAAAATTGGACCAATTGGGAACTTGGTCAGGAAATTTATCTATAAAAGGTATCCTCCCCTTTGTCTCAATGGAGCACACTTTCAGTTTTGCAGTTTCCTATTTTGCAAACTTTTCACCTGAATAAAGTTTTTCCTTTTACCACACCTCTTTGGGAATTTTTTTTCAACAATCCCGACCATTAAAATCTCTGGAAAGTGTCCTAAGGGAATATGACAGATGAAGAAACCTTTATTATTTTTTTACATTTAATTTAATTTTATTTTTCCATCATCATTTATCCCCTCTATGCCCTCTTCCACCTCCACTCTCTCCCCTACAAGAAGAAATCTTTTTTTAAAAAAAACAAAACACTTTTTTTTTCTTTATTGATTTTTAGAGAGAGAGGAAGGGAGAGGGAGAGAGAGATAGAAACATCGATGAAAGAGAACATCGATTGGCCACCCCCTGCATGCCCCCCACTGGGGATTTGGCCCACAACCTGGACATGTGCCCTGACCGGAATCAAACCGGCGACCTCTTGGTACATGAGTCGACACTCAACCAGTGACCCACACCGGCTGGGCGAAGAAATCTTTATTAAAGAAAATCTATTATATCTTGATAAGAACAGCAAGGATCTGTGGCATAACTGATCCCTCACTGTGTCCCATCTCAGCTTGATGACAGAGCTCTGATCTGGGAAGGTATTACCAAGAAAGTAGAGCTCCCTCTCCTCTCAGCTCCCAATCAAGGGATATAGAGGAACAGTTGTGGGGAAGGGAAAATTCCCCTTTCCCTCCTCTGGTTCTTTTGGCTGGCCAAATCAACAGGAAAAAGACTGACAAGAGAAAATCAAATTTAATCTTATGTGTATGGGAACCCCTCATACATGAGAGAATCAGAGATAGAAAGAGGAGTGAGGTATATAAGACATTCTGAGCTAGGGATGAGGTAATGCACCTTGGGGGCTTCAAAGGGTCATTGCAGGATAAGAAAAAGCAGATGTTTAGTAAATAGAAGTTTGCCCTGCCATATAGGTGGGTCAAAAAGAAATTATCTCTGATAATCTCTTAATATGGGCAAGGCTCCTAATTCAAATTCTAGGTAGTTAAATGGAGGGGCAGAAGTTTCTCTTGAGCCTGAAGCTAAATATGCCTTTACCTTAAAATAATCTGCCTACCACTGAGGCACATCTTGGGGTGGCTTATTCTGAACCCCTACACAGGCCACCAGCATTTCTCATCCTCTGGCTCTGGTGATTGTGGCTGAGAGGCCAGGGTCTCCATTCTTCCACTCAGGTCCCATGTGTAGGTGGAGGCCCTCCAAGGCATGGCAGGCCAAGAACCCTGGGGACCAGATAACTGTTGCTCAAGTTTACTTATAGAGTGGTTTCATAGAGATTTTAGATAAGCATAGGATACAGGATTCTGGAACTCAAGTTCTCTAACTTAAGGGTGCAGATATGCAAAGCCAACCTGGGGAAAGTGTGGTTGCTATTGGTGGACTGAAGGGGTTTGCTTGACTGCACATCAAAGCCAAATGAGATAGGAACAGGAGTTTGCAGCCAAGAAAGTAATGATTTATTAATGAAGGAGATGTTGCCATGCCCAGAGTCACAGGTGAGCTGATACTCAAAGACCTGGCTCCCCAGTGGCTTCCAGGAGATGGATTACATAAGGAAAAAAAAAATCATTAATCATGGTGATTAAAGGAGTTAGGGTCGTGGTCTCTACTGATTGGCTAGTGCATCTTGTTCTGATATCAGCCAGAGTCCTGTCTGATTTTGTAAGGATTTGTTTGATAGGATCGTTTCACTTTCCTGGGTCCAGAGCTAAAACACAACTGACACCAAGATATTGTCTTTAATTTGATTGAAAACTGTGTCTCTGTAGTCAATAAACCCAGGACCTTTTCCCTAAGACTAGTGGATGCTGAAGATGCTCAAGAGGTTCTGGTCAGCACCCAGTAGTCTTAGGAAAATGATTAAGCAAGAGAGAGGGAGGTGGGTGAGTCAGGGTGCTAAGTGAAGCCAGTTTGAGTCAAAGTGTTATTGGAGAATTGTGTAGATTGCCCTTCTCCATTGTTAGTGAGAGTGGGGTTCTTGTGGTGCTGCTGGAATAACCATTTCTGGAGGCCCCCACGGGAGGATGAGATGTGGTAGAAAGCTTTATTTGTGTGGAATTACATCCCTCACTTTGCAAAGTCCCATTTCCCTTAAACCGGTTCTGGAAGAGGTGTAGTTGGGGATTCAGCAGAGCTAGAAGCAAGGCCAATGTCCAAAGTTTCCATTCAAGGGTGGAGCTGGGTCTGGTGTAGCATCAGGCTAGTCATAGTCCATCAGTCCATTGTGTGGGGGATCCACATGGCTGTGGGCCCTGTGGGTGAGTACAGAGCATGAGAGCCCCGAAAGCCAGAAATCAGATGCAGGCAGCAAGAGCAAGAGAGCAAGAGAGAGAACTCCCTTGTTCAGGCTTAAATATCAAATCTTCCCGCACTTGCAGTTCTAACCAATGACCTGTTTCTACGTGTGACTGACAGGCAAGAATCTTCCTTATGTCACCCAGATTTTAATGGGCATGTGTCTATTTGGCCTTCCCTTTGCTCCTTTCCTGTTAATTAGTAACTGGGTTAATTACAATGATATCAAAAGGGGAAAAAATCCAAATAAAGGGCCAGATTAAAGAAAATAATGTTTCTATGCAGTTACATTACTTCTTGGGAACCACTCTTCTTCACTCCCAGGACTGGGGTTCCAGAGGAGCAAATGATCCCCCCTGTTGCTGTCAGCCTTCCAGCTCCAGTTCTGCCTTGCCCCACCCTATCAAAGGTCTGGAATGTTCTTCCCCATGCCCATCCATCTGGTGAATTTCTGCTCATTGTGCAAGACTCTTCTTTCTCTGAGCCCTCCCCCTGCTGTAGAGGTGTGTCCCAGCTCCTAGAGATTCTTTGGTAATGAGCTGGTCCCAAGGAGAAAACAATTTCTAAGAGTTAATGAAAAGCTCCTTTTGTGTCTCCTACTTTAATTTGATCCTCTCAGCTTGAATCCCAGAGGAGGTTTGTGTGTTGAATTCTGAGGGTGAGGGAGTGTTTTTTCTCTTAGCTCTCAAAGGTCAGGCAGCAAGCCTTAGTCATGCTAATGGAGATCTAACCTTTCATAGAATCCAAGAGTTTTCCAGCTCAAGGGATTTTTTTCCGAAGTCTTCCTAATAAGGCCGTTGTCTCCAAAGCACAGTGATAATTACTGTCAAAGTCAGAACTTTAACTCAGGTCTTTGATGCCCTGTGCTTTTTCTACCCACAACACTCTCATATAGTATCTGGCTGTCTTGGTGGCTCTTCCAGCACCAACCACCATTCTTGGCACATAGTTGTTGTTGAATGGATAAATAAATAACTCTACTCTACTGCCCAATTCTTCCTTTTCCCTCTAGAATAGTAGAGAATAAAGAAAGCAAACAGACAGAATGTGTTTTGGGTTCTCAGGCAGCATTATCAGCATGAATGAATGACTTTCGGGATCTCTGCCACTCAAGTCATTCAATCAAGTGGAAATTGAATCTCTGAAGAACTATTGTCCATTCTTAGCACAATCCCTAAAGTATACAAAATCCTAGAATCCAGCTGCTAGAAAAGACTAAATCTGATCTGTTGTATAAGCAATATCACGTATGAAGGTGGAAGGTTAGATACATTTCCAAAATAAGGTAACTTTTCGTGGCTACCACATGTATCTGCTTAGAAACAGCAGGCTCCCAGGTAGTGTTAGGGTGTGTTTGCTTAAAGTTGATAACTGAATTGGATTCATTGCTGCTGTGATTACTCAAGGGGTCAGAACTTCACTCTTTCGAAGTCCTGGAAGCAGGACTCTAGAGGATATCCGTTATTTTCTGCTGCAGTGTACAAAAATTCACCCTCCTCCTATAAGTACTCTGCTTTACCTCTGGCAAACTCCCTCCTCCATTCCCCATGTCTGTGGTTTGGGCAAGACTGGGCCAACAGAAGAGGCCTGGACTTCACACATGGCTAGTTAGTTATTCCAGAGTCAATGAGCCATAATGAAGGACCTTTATAAGACTCATGCAACAGATTCTCACTCTTTACCCTGGAGGTAAACTTGAGAGTTTATAGGGACTTGTTGCTGTATTGCTACCACATACACCCAAGGCTGAAACCAGCACAACAGAAGACAGAGCCAAGAGATTCAGATGACTTCAATTGAAGCCTGAATCTGTGGTAATTAGTTAGACAGACATGAGCAGAGCAAGGACAATGGGCCAGGTACAGAAGGTCACCAGGGTGGAAAGCCCCAGGTGTCTAGCATCGGGCAAAACTGGAAAAATAAGGACCTTACCTCCAGGGTAACCTTTCCTCCCCTAGCATATTGCTGGCCATGTGGTTTGGACCCTCCCCTCACCTTCCTCCCTTGGCATGTATAAACAATATCACGTATGAAGGTGGAAGGTCAGATACATTTCCAAAATAAGGTAACTTTTTTGGAAATAAGGAGGAGCAAGGGGCCGAAGACTGGCTTTCTGTGGCTCCCATGCAGGCCCTTGCACAACCCCTAGGATAACATCTAGGCCTCAGTTGTTTCAGCTCCAGGTCCAGAAAAGCAACAAGGTCAGGAGGGGTGACATCATGGATGACATCGGGTCCAGCAGCATTGACTAATGACCCCCTGCCCTGGTGCCAACCAATCAGTAGAGACCACAACCCTAAATGGACAACCTGGAAAGCTGATGAAAATTCTATTGAGATCCTCCCCTGGGACCGCCCTTAAAATCCAAACCCCTTAGGACAGAGGACCCAGCCTCTCCGGAGTACAGGGTACCTTTCCCACACCCCTCTCTTCCCCCTCCCCCCATCCCCGGACATGTTACCTTTACATTTCTCTTTCATAAGCTCCAAGGGCTCCTTCTTTTGCTTCTGTAACCTGTGTCCTGAGCCCATTTGTTCTATATCTCATTTCTTCTACCTCTGTGACTTTCTAAGTAAACTTTCTCTTATAGTTTGAGTCTTGGCTCTGAATTCTTTCTTAGCCAGTACTCAAGTATGGAGATTGATGAACAGAGGTCTGATTTGACGCCACCAGTCTGGCACCTGGTGCCATTTTTGCAGCCAACAAATCCTGAAGCCAGCAATAGATCTAAGGGTTAAGATATGAACCCATAGTATCCCTTTTTGCTTAAGGCAGGTTTAGGCTGGGTTTTTCTGCCACTTGTAGTCAAGGGGGTCCTAATTTGTGTAAGAACATTTCTCATCTCACTTCTTTCAGCGTGCTTTCCTGAATGGTCTTCTACTGTACAGATAATAGACACCCAGACAACAAGAAGACAAGCTAGTTCACTGTGGTCTTCCCTGATTTCTCCCCAGTCTCCACCCTACTATCATTAATTAGCATGATACTTTTAAAACGTAACTTGGGCTAAGAAACAAGTGTTTTATGCAAGATCACATAGCCAAGAGGTGGTGAAGCTAAAGCCATGGCCTGGGATTTTGGATTCAAATACTTTGCTGTCCATTTATCACACTTTTGATCATATTTGGAGCCACTGTTGACCCCCTTTTCTGGCTGAAGCCATCTACTTTAGAGTTGCACTGTACATTGTAGCTGCTAATCTCACGTAGCTACTTAGATTTAAATTAATAGAAATTCAATAAAATTTAAAATCAGGTCGTCATTCTAGTCCCATTCCAAGCACACACTGGCCACATGTGGGTAGTGACTTCCATATTGGACAGTGCAGATATGGAGATTTCCATTATCACAGCAGGTTCTGATGGACAGCACTGCTCTGGAGACAGATTTCCTTCTTTGTCCAAAGTCACTAGGGTCAGAAAACCTGATAGAATCTTTCCTCTCTTCAAATGGCAAATGAGGACAATAGATGGATGGCCAATAGATGGATGGTGAGCCATTCAGTCATCTATTCCGTACTTTCTAAACACTGAAATGGGAGTGATTGCTCCTAGCTCCTTATCTCTGGGATGCATAAATCTGAAACACGCTGCTTAGTGAGGGATGATTAATCTGTTGTTATATCAAGCCTCTTGAAGTTATTTTATAAATAAATATCGATTAAAACATGCATCTCTCTACCCTACTCTGTTCTACTATATGAATATAGATTTCTTGGGATTTTGAAGAATATGATGTTTTATTCTCAGGCTGGTGATTCATTAAGAATACATTTCTTAATGACATTTTCACAGATCATCATTTTCCAAGCAGGACCTATCTTCCTAGCTCTGGGCCCATTTCCCTTTCAGATTAAAACTATCTGGGAAAAAAGATCTAATCGTTTCAATTCAAAGAGGAAGTAAAGTTCTCCAACTGAAAATTTGTAGCAGATATTCAAAATGGGAAATGATAACTGTGGTATAAAATAAACCTTTATTGGACAGAATATACAAATGAAAGATTACATTGCCACCTACATACTATAAATGAATTATTCTCTCGGGGTGGTGGGGCTAGCTTTGATTTGTTGCATGTTAAATGAAAAAAAAAAAAAGGTGAATGGATACCACATAGGACCATTTCTTTTTGATTTGACATAGTTTGTATTTGCAAACATTCCTCATTCACTTATGTGAAATAATTAGGAAAAAAACACACACAATTTTCACAACATTGGAGAAGGAGGGGTCAGTTTTCAGCCCCAGTGCTCCCTAGTTGGATGGGTAATTTGGTATCAGAAGGTAGCCATGGCGACCATAAAAGTTACTCATGTGACTAACGATGCAACTAATAATGCCCACAGTTACTTAATTGCAGGCATGCTTAACTGCTTTTGCCATTTTTGGAGTGTGCTTATGGCTAATTGTGGCTGCAAGTGGGTAACTACAGGTGCAATCAGATTTGCTGACAGCAGGAGAGTAAACCGCCCCTTCTGAAAAGGCAAGTTATAAAAGGAGGACTGAAATTAATTCCTTCAAGTCCAGAGAGGATGGAGCAGCCTCCAACACGAAAACAAACACAAATCATGTAATATTGAAGCAGAGGAAAGTTCCGCTAGTCAGCTGATCTTCAGGCAGAGTCCAGCCCCATCTGAGCACCTTCCCCTTTTCCCTGAGGTTCTCCCACTTGGAGTCCTGCTATTGCCTCACCAAAGGGGCCTTTTACTTTCTCCTTACAACTAGCTTTACAACTCCTGTGCCATCATGGAATAGGTACTTTTTTTTTTTAAGATTTGTAATTGCCCTGGCCGGTTTGGCTTAGCAGTTAGAGTGTCATCCCTCGGACCAAAGGGTCACAGGTTCGATTCCCGGTAAAGGGCACATATCTGGGTTGCAGGTTCGATCCCCAGCCCCTGTTAGGGTCGTGCAGGAGGCAACCAATCGATGTGTCTCTCTCACATCGATGTTTCTCTCTCTCTTTCTTCCCCTCCCTCTCTTCCACTCTCTCTAAAAATTAATGGAAAAATATCCTCAGGTGAGGATTAACCAAACAAAAAAGATTTTAAATTGATTTTTAGAGAGCGAGGAAGAGAGAGAGAGAGAGAAACATCAATGTGAGAGTCAGACATCATCAACTGGCTGCCTCTTGCATGCTCCCTACTGGGGATCGAGCCCACAACCCGGACATGTGCCCTGACCTGGAATCAAACCAACAACCTTTCGGTGCACAGAACAACGGCCAACCAACTGAGCCACACCAGTCAGTGTGGTACTATTTTTTAATGTTCCACTGTCTGTATGGTCATTTACAAATACCTTACACATGGTGTTATATATATGCATGCATATAAGCTCAGGCTTATATATTAGAGTGGTTAGTTTTAAGTTCTCTCATCAGGAATTAACACCCCAAAGGTGGCTACATAATACTTCAAATATTCTTATCAAAATCTCACTTGAAGGTTTTTAATTCATATAAGGAATATTGGAAACATTTACGAATAGGTAAAAATAAGTGGTGGTCCAAGACATATGGTTAGTTAGAAAGACAGAAGCCCCACTGTTCTTGCATGGATGACCATACGGCTCCAGCAAGGTCAGTGGGCAGACTTTGTACAGTGATTGGGGTCTAGTGTTCCCTTGGTCCTGTGTATCTCTCCTTCATGAAGGCTGTGACTTGACCCTGTAAAAGGTTGGCTGATCCTGTCACCATCTTTTGTCCACCTTAGGACTTACATTATCTGTAGTGCCCAAGGCAGAGAATGGGTCCCCAAAGCCTCAAGAACCAACTGTAGGATTGTTCTTGTACCTGTTCTTGCAGCTTTGGCAGAATTTGGTCTGATACCTCACTTGGTGTCAAGGTTGTAATGTAGAGGATTTGTACCACCACCCACATGTAAGCACCAAAGGTGACTGAAATCTACCCGAAGAGCCTGGCAGCTGAGTGACCAAATTCTCTTGGGTCAGTTCAAAACATCTTAATTTCTCTTTAAATAGCTCAGGCTTATATTTCCACAACAAAGAAAATAAAAAACAAGGACATAAAGGAAACATATAGTTTTAGGAGACACTAAACACAGAGATATAGACACATTTTCTTGGTACAGGAAACCGCCTTCCACCGAGGGAGGAAATGTACAAGACTCCTTTCACCCCCTCTTGCGTGGCGTCTGGATCTCCTAGGCCCTCCTAGGCTCTGCCCGTCTCTAGATGTTGTGTATGATGTTTTCCCTGCCTCATAAGAGATGCTGGTGAATCACTCAAACGCCTCTGTATCACACAAACAGTGTTAGATCGCCATTACCTGTGCTGGACTCTGTTCCGTGCAGCGTGGTGACTCAGTGGGATGAATGGATAGGCTCCTCAGCCCTGCGCTCTGTTAATCATCCACTCTTCTGGTTTGAGCCTGACATACTGCTTCATCCACACCAAATGGCAGACCTGTGAGGACCAACAAGCATTGAAATAGAGAAAATGTTGGCCACCAGAACTCTCTTAGGGAAAGCTCTCTATTTGATTAGAAGAAATACTTTGAAATGACATTTGGAGTGGGAGGTGAAGTCCCAAGGGCCTTCTCCATTAAGAAAAACAGTCTGCTAAACTGCTTTGCATGAGACAAGGAGAGAAATAGTATTGCTCCTAAGAGAGAGCGCAGAAGGGGAGGGCAGGGAGGTGGAGGGAAGAGAGTCAACCACAGTGCAATGCCAGATTGATGTCTGCTGCACCATGTAACCCTTGGTGGCGAAATAAATGAATGGGATGTTTAGTTTGCATTATTATCTTGTGGAGATTGGCGAACAGGTTGAGTTTGGTATATGGACTGAAGCTGAACACTACTTCCCTTTTTTTGATTTAAGGCAGTCTAGTTTCTCTTTGTTCTCTCTCTCTCCCCCCCCACCCCCAATCACATACCCCCCCACACCCACACACACACATACATTGTGATAGAGAAGGAGCACTGGGTGGAGGCAGGGAAAAGGAGAGTTATTCTATCACCCTCTGACATTGCAGGCTGAGGATACCAGTAGGCGTGGAGAAATGGGCATGGTGCCCAGGGCTTGGGCAGCCATGAGTCAGAGGATGATTAGACAATGGACATCAACAACTTATAAAGTTGTTGAATGGACCTGTGATTTTACTCAGGCCAGCGTTCCTTCAGTGGTAGGTAATGTAGCCTGTTGGTGAAAAGTGTTATGGACTGGATTGTAATGGACCACATGGCAGGAAGCTGGATCCCTAATATGAAGTGTCAGTCTTGTTGCGTCCTGCTCACTCCATTCTGGACCTCACCCTGATCCTTTTTAGAGCTGGAAAACCAAAGCTTCCTTACAAGCAGAACACATCCTCAGGTCCAAAATAACACCTCCTGCTGAAAGAGACTTCGTATGCCTCTTGGTCATGTCCTAAAGGTAGTGCATTTCCTTAATGGATTTTGCTGTTGTTTTGTTTTGTATTTTTACCTTTTTATTGTGGAGAATCTCAAACATACACAAAAGTAGAAAAAATAGTTTAAGAGCCCCGGGTGTCCATCATCAACTCATGACGAAGCCTGTCTATCTCCCCCTACCTCCTGTGTTCTTTCAAAAGAATATTCCAGAAATTATATCATTTCACCACTAATATTTATGTATCTTTAAAAGATACAGATTCTTTTTACCATTATCATATGACCCACATAATTAACAATATATTATTCTTAATATTATTATAATATTCAGTCAGTATTCAAATTTCCTTTCTCATAAACTCATAATTTTAAAATCATTTGTCTGAATTAAGATTGAAATTATCCTCATTATTTAAATAAGATCTACACATCGGAATTAGTTAATATAGCTTTTAGGACTCTTTTAATCTATAGGTTTCTCTTTATTTGTTGAAGAAATTTGCTTGTTTATTCTGTAGAGTTTCCCACAGTCTGGATTTTTCATTCATCTCTGTGGTGGCATTTAACATGTTACTCTGTCCTCTGTATATCTTGCACATTAGTAGATAAAAGTAGAGTCTTGGTCAAACTCGAGTTCAATTCTTTAGCCAAACTACTTCATAAGTGGTGTCCTGGTCTTCCATCAGGAGGTGTATAATAAGCCACCTGTGCCCAGTTCCGGGGCTGTTTTTGGTGGTAGTGGTGGGGTTGGAGGAGGTGGAGGGGACAGAAACTTAGAGAGAAAATGATTTTGTAATCTATCTCAAAATTTTTTGGAACAAATGAGTGTAAATATTTAAACAAATTAAATATTAAGTGCTGAAAACATTCCTATGTTTATTGTCTCTAATCCTATGAGTTGATAGCCCCATTTTTCCCAGATGATAAAACAGAATAAAAGACAGGGAATGAATTGCTCGAGATCATATAACCAGTAGGAACTGAGATGCCAGTCTGTAACTGCCATCAACATGGTCTTGCCTCTTATTCTCCATTTTCTTTCAGATGAAGGATTTTCTTTTTAGTTTTTTTTTTCTTCTTTTTTTTCTTTTTCTTTATTGATTATAGAGAGAGGGGAAGGGAGAGGGAGAGAGAGAGATAGAAACATCGATGAGTGAGAACATCGATTGGCTGCCTCCTGCATGCCCCTCACTGGGGATTGGGCCCACAACCTGGGTATGTGCCCCGGGAATCGAACTGGTGACCTCTTGGTGCATGGGTTGATGCTCAACCACTGAGCCACACCAGTCAGGCTGAAGGATTTTCTTTAACAGTTGATAGTAGATTTCTGAATTGTTCTGTTTGCTTATCTATATTTTGAATGGGAGAATTTCCTGCCAGTTGAACTTCAAGTTGTAAGTAAAAGGGCCTATCTTGATGTGGTCTCCTAGCAACAATATATGAAACACTTTAAAGCAATTATTCTTCTCAAGCACGTTTCCAAATGTTGAAGCATATTCATTCACTTCGATCATTAAAATTCCCAAGAACATTCATTGTGGAGCACATAGTTCTGGTAATTATAAGCTTGTCAACAGGTTGCTTAGTGAGCTGAGAGAGAAGACAGACCACGTTCCCCTCAAGGAGCTGAGCCCTTTGTTTCCAGCCTGGAGGGCAGGGCAGACCCACTCTTGTCCAAAGAAGTCTTAATTGACTTGTGGGGTGGGGGTAGGGGGAGGAATATTTAAACCCAAGATAGCCATCTGTAAAATGTCAAGGCCATGGCAACACAGGATTTGAATACTGAAGGCCCAAGTCCCCTAAGCAGGCAGCTGTCTGCTCCTCGTGCTCTGAGCCCACCCCTTCGCCCAGCCTGGATCTGGACAGTCCAAGTCAGTCAGAGGACCCATTCCCTTCCTTAAAATGGTCCCTTACAAATGGAGTTCTGCCCTAAATTAGCTGCTGGGCCTTCAATGTGTGCTTCTTCCCTTTGTCTTATTCTAAGAATTCTCTTCTATTTTTATCCTCTGTAAAATGTTTTTGTATACAAGTCTGGAAGGGGATCTGGATAGTTGGTGATTACACCGTAGGCTTAGCAAACTGAAGTGCCAATTCGGCAAGTTAGAGAGTTGTCCGTCTGAGCTGCAGTGGTGTGGGCATTAGACCTGACTCTAAATCCACTGGTTAGGACTTCACCGTCAGGATGGTGCCTTGGGGCCAAAGTTAAGTACCTCTGGGAAGTTTTAGAAGAGGGAAAGATTGGATTTCTTGCTCATCTGGGCAATAACTCTAAAAAAAATTTTTTTTGAACGGTTTTAGATCTACAGAAGAGTTACTGTATGCCCTGTGCACCTTTTATCCAGCTTTACCCTTACATAACTATGGTACACTTGTCAAAATCAAGAATCTGTTGTAATTTAGGTGTCCTCGGGGAGGGCAATTGTATAAATTGCAGGCTGGTAAAGCTGGATGTGTGCACAAGCACACACACATATACAGCATAATACAGATACACACAACACATGCACAGATGACATACAGAAAACATGCACAACACACAGACACACAAAGCATACATACAGATATACACACACAGATATACACAACACACATATAGACACAAAACACACATGCATACACATATACAACATACATATACACAGAGATATTCACACACACCATACATACAGATACACACACGTGCTGTCTCTCAGAATTAGGGGCTCATACTACATACTGAGAATGTTTCTTGATGGAACTTGATTGAGTTGATGGGGGCAGAAAGGTGCTGAGAGAGAACTAAAGAACACTACTGATGAAACAGTCAGGGCAAGTGGGCAAGACTGACCCTCTCTATCTGGAAATGGTTATTTCTTTGTGGAGATGGGGCTGCTGTCTATCACTGTAGTAGTTTGTGTTGCAAAATCTGACCCACCTAGCAGGTTGAGGGAGACTGGTTCAAATAAGCTTCCTATGTAAGCTGGAGGGGGAGGTACAGCCACCCTAGATTGTCTGGATCCTAAGGTGAGGGTGGGGTCAGAAATAAGAACTATCTCCTCCCTGAGACTTTAGGGTAAAGTTCTGGATGGAGACTAACGGAATCATGGGAGAGGGTGGAGGCTGAAATCTGCCCCAAATCTGTTATACAAGCATAAAGGGCCTGAAATGAGTATCATTCACTGAGTTGTAGAGATAGATGGGCCTTAGACACATAAGGAAGTAGGAAAAGCAAGGATGAGTGGACCAGTGTAGAATGGTACTCTGGACAAACCTCATGGACAGTGGTCTACTTCTTTGCCGGAGTTTGTGCAGAGTTGTTTGGATAGGTGGGTCATTTAAAGGAATTAGATCTATATAGATTAACAGGACTTAAGAGTTAAGTTAGTGAATGTATTAATTATTTATTGCTATGTAGCAAATTACCCCCCAAAATGAGTGGATTAAACAACAAGGATTTTGTTACCCCTGATAGTACCTGTTGGTCAGGAATTTGGGAGTGGCTTAGCTGGGTAATTCTGGCTCAGGCTTACTCATGAAGTTAATGTCAAGATTTGGCCCAAACTGCAAATATATGAAGGCTTGACTGGGGCTGGACAGTTTGCTTCCAAGGTAGCTTACACACGTGAATGGCAGGGTGATGCTGGCTATTGGCAGGAGGCCTCAGTTCCTTACCACATGGGTGTCTCTGTAGGACTCCTTGAGTGTTTACATGGCATCGTGGCTAGCTTCCCCAGAGCAAATGATCCAAGAGAGCAAAGCAGAAGTCTCAATGTCTTTTATGACCTAACCTTGGAAGCTACAGTCTGTCATGTCTGCAGCAACCTACTGGTTATGCAGGTCAGCCATATTCAATGTGGGCGGGGACTATCCAAGATTGTGAATATCAAAAGACCATATTGGGAGCTGATTATCACAGTAATTTTTCGCTTTTATGATTTCATTCAGGTTTAATAAAGCATATTTTAATTATACCTTAAAACCAAGTTGGTAGATTGGTGAAAGTCAAAGTTAAGTGTCCCTGATAAGATAAAATTTATATGGGGAAATGTAAGTGTGAGGGAGAGTATGGTGAGACGAGGTCAGAGCAGTGTCAGGGGGTAGGGGTGGGTGGGGCGGGAGCAGATCCTGTGTGTCCTGTTGGCCACTCTAAGGACTTGGGTATTTTATCCTTTCCATGCTATCAGGAGCCTTGCAGGAAATACATGCCTGCTTTTGTCTTCTTCCTCTCTCTCCCACTGTAGAGTTTGAATGACATGTAAGATTTTGGGAAGTTGTGAGGGAAAGAGACAGAAAGTGTGAGGAAGAGTGGAGGACCTGGTAGAGTTTAATAGTAGAAGTCATTATTACTGTCACGAATTATTGCGCGTGCATGTGTGTGTGTGTGTGTGTGTGTGTGTGTGTGAAAAAGAGGGGGGAGAGAGAGAGAGAGAGACAGAGAGAGAGAGAGAGAGAGAGAGAAAGAAAGAAAGAAAGGGATTAAAAAGCCAGGTAATATGGAAATATGGATTGGTAGTAGCTATAATAATGTTTTCCTTTAAAAAGTTATTTTTAAAAAATTCTTAGTTTAAATGTTTTTTCTGATTATCCAAGTAATGTATGTTCATTGTAGAAAGACTAGGGAGATAGAGATAGATGTAAAAAGATAAGGCAAAAATCATCCACAATGCCATCACCCAGGAGCAACACAATATTTTGACTTTTTTTTTGGTCCTTTACTTGTACACATTTTATTCCTGAATTTGAGATAATCTCTGCAATTTTGTATTCAGCTTTCATAAACATTTAGCTAGGTCATTCAAAAACTTTTAATGTTATCTTGAAAGATGGACACATATATAGTTCTTCTCTTGTTATACATGCTCATTAAAAGAATAAACACTCTATGATTATATTAAAGAGAAAGAAAAGTTCTCCCAAATACCACTTCCTAAACCTCTGTTGATGGTATAGTTTATATTTTCCAGACTTAAAAATAATGTGTTTGTAAGTCTATGTAGGTAATGCTTATAAACAGATATTTTGAAATGTTCTCTAATTTATTTTACTTAAATATCACTACCATGAGCATTTTTCACTGTCAGTGAATACCTTATCCTTTAAAAATAAATATATTTTTCATTTTTATCCTCACTCGAGAACACTTTTTTGCATTTATCTTCAGATAGAGTGGGAGGGAGAGAATGGGGAAGAGAGAGAGAGAAACATCGGCATGAGAGAGACACATCGACTTGCTGCCACCCACACGACCCCAGCTGGGGCCAGGGACAAACTGCAACCGAGGTACGTGCCCTTAGCAGTAACCGAACCCGGGCCTCTCTGGTCCGTGGGCCAACGCTCTAACCACTGAGCCAAACCGGCCAGGGCTAAATATATTTTTCTGATTACAAAAGTAATAAATACTTTTTTTTAAAGTATCATTTATGATTATGTAATATTCCATCATATAGACACCATTATTTATTTAATGGTTACCCTGTTCTTTCCGCTATTTTGTTATTCTGAACAATCCTGTAAGACTTACCTTGGCAATTTCCCTCTGTGTTTCTGATTATTTTCTTTGGCTCAACTCTAAGGATTAGAATTTCCATGTCAGGCTTTAATAACTATATAATATGTATTTGCTGTTTGCTTCCCCATCACAATTTTTGGCTTTGTAAAAACAGTAATCGGTCTCATCCTATTTTTTCTTTAAAATACTTACTTAATGAACAAACCACATTGTAACAATGATGTAAAATTTTAAAATATGAATAAAAATTCACAATACCTCCACCATAATAATTCAACTTTATTTTCCCATATTCTCATTGAATCCTTTTTCATATACATATATACTTTTAGACTAGGGCTGGGCAAACTGTTGTTTGGACCAGATAGTGATGTTTTAGGATCTGCATGCCACACAGTCTTTGTTGAAACCTCTCACCTCTGCTGCTGCTGTAGCATGAAAGCAGCCATACACCATACATCAATGAGCATGGCTAGGTCCCAATAAAACTTTATTTACAAAAACAGGTGGCCATGGCCAGCCTGTGCTTGCTGACCCCTGTTTTAGACAATTGTTCTTATAATTTAGATGAAACTATTTGTGTGGCCATCCTTGAACCAAACTTCTAACTTTCTGAAGCTGTTTTAAATTTTTAATTATTTAATTTCACTTGTTATTTTCCCCAGATCTTTTTAACTATCCTAAAATGATTTGTTACTAGTAATACAATAAATTCAATGAATTTACTGATTATAAAAATATAGGATATTTCTTTTCAATGGGCTTTGAGGATGGCTCTTAAAAGAAAAATATTCATCTGTAACCCCACACCAGAGCATGAGTTACAATTTTTTTCTGTCTTGGTTTATGAGTTTACTTTTTGAGATTATATTAATAAAAAAGATAATACAGCAAGGGTAATTTTGAAAAAAAAAAAAAAAAAAAGATCACCTCTAGTTCCATCAACCCAATAGATACAGTTCTAGTCTTGTCTACCTGCAAATGTATTTTTACATGGCTGTAGTTAATGTACATTTATCTTTTAAAACATTTTTTATATTTACTATAATGCACACATATTCTAAGCTATGTGTGACTTCGTTTTGATCTTCTAAAGGAGTTTCAAACTGCTTTTACCCTGTTCAGGGCAGCCCCCTCTCCATCATTCTGAGGCAGCTTAACCCAGTCAAGTTTTTTATTTGTGTATTTTCACTTTATACTATGAAAAAATTTAAATGCACAGAAAAGTTAATAGTGCAATGAATAACTAACTACATATTTACCATCTAGATTCAGCAATTGATCCTATTTTACATCTACATATTTTTTTCTCAATCATTTGAAATTAAAGGGCAGACATCATGATACTTTACTCCTGAATACTTCAGCACATATCTCCTAAGAATAAGGCTATTTTCCTGCATTACCACAATCCCATTACCACACTTAAGACAACTAATAATAATCTCTAATACTATCTAACATCGAGTCCATATTCACATTTTTTCAATTGCTCCCAAAATGTATAGTTCCATTTGGAACCAGGATTCAAGGTTTATATATTGCATTCGTTAATTTGTCTCTTCAATCTCTTTTAATCTCGAAGAGTACCCTGACATTTTTCACCTTTACAATGACTCTTTAAAGTGACCAGGATGCTTATCTTTATTCCACAGTCTGGGTTTGTCTGATTGTTTCCTCATGGTGTCATTTAGACTTTATCTCCTGGGCTTGCCATAAACTTTATGCTAAGTCTAAAAGTGAAATAGATGCAGGTTAAACCTAAAACGATAAAAATATTTCACCATTCATTCCTATCAACTTTTTCATTAGACATTCTCTTATATATAAAAATATGCTCCATTTGTCATGGTAGACAAGATCTGCTTTGGAATCAGAGAGGCTTACAGCTGGAGACCTTGAGAACATTATTTAATTTCTTTGAGCCTCTGAAAAGGGGAATAAAAGACACTCGATAAATGTTTGCTCTCTTCACCTCGTCTGTAGCTTCTTCTTGATCTCCCAGGATACAGGGTGGGGCAACAGTAGGTTTACAAAGTTGTTCGTATGGAAAATAATACAATTATTAATAAATAATAATATATATAAACTCTGTGTTGCATACTCACAACTGTAAACCTACTGTTGCCCCACCCTGTAGCTATCTCCCGCACATTTGAAGAGCTCACGTCTCCTACGTCTCCTACGGCAGCAGCAGCAAGATGGCAATCATTTCAGCCGAGACCATATCATCATAATGCAATATTAGCCACTGTGATCTTCTATCATTTCCTTCCTGGAGAGTTATAGCTGTGGCATTGAGGATTTAAGACCTACAGCCGGAACACTACTTACTACAAATCTCTCACAAAGCTGCTGCAATAAATCTCGAAGAGGAAAGTCATTGCATAAAAAATCCCCAACTCCAGGGAGCTAGCCATTTATTTTCCTAGAAAAGAAGGGCTGTGATGAGAGACACTCCATGCTCCTTTAACTCCATGGAACAGAACCCAACAAAGTATTCATCATGGAAAATTAAGTGATGGGCCCAATGAGACAAGCTGGGAAAGGAAGATGGAAAGAGAAGCACCCCCCAACCCCCCACCCAACGCCTGCTTAGGGATTTCCTCAGCCTGAGGATTGGCTCTGCGTAGAATTAGCACAACTGAGAGTATAGTTCCTGAAGACAAACTACCTTCAGAGCGATACTAAGACAGTGGTCTACACCTGGGCCCAATCTACTCCACAGATGTATAGTGTTCAAAATGTTTTTATTTAGATCTCAACATTTAAAAATGGAAAATTTCACAGAGAAAGGTTAAATCCAGATTTCTGGTGTCTCTGAGGAAATCAGAATGTCTGATGACAGTAGGTGAGATCCCTGCATTCCTGCCCTCTTTAGACTGTGTGTGTGCTCCAATGTGCCAGGCTGCTTCTCCTTCTACCGTACCTGCCCTCTCAGCCATGGAGTTTGCAGTCTCTATACCACATAATCCATCGCCCTGGGGTCCATTCTCTCACCCTTCACTCCCACTGTTTTAGTATCAGGTAAACTTACTGAATAGAAAATTCACATGGATGGCGATGGAAGGACACTTGACTTGGGGTGGTGAACACACAATACAATATACAGATGAGGTGTTGTAGAACTGAATACCTAAAACCTATATAATTTTATTACCCAGTGTTCTGCCAATAATTTCAATAGGAAAATGTATAAAAAACAAACAAAAAGAAAGAAAATACAACTGACTGATCCCTCTTAACCCATGACCTCATATACATTCAGAAGGTATTTCTAACATGGCAGGGACACAGCCTGGGGAAAAGTAGACTTCAGCTCAAGTCCTATCTCTCCCTTACCCTGCGGTGTTGTCCAACTCGCTCATGTCCTCTTGAAACTTTGCTCAAAATTTGCTCATCGCCGATGGCTATCATAGGACCTCCTGCTTTTGGTGAGGACTAAATGTAGTCAGTATATAAAGTGCCTGACACCTTGAACATGCCATCTTCTTCCAGCTTCTATGACCTTATACTCTCGTTTCACTCTTTTTGGTTTCTTTGCTTTACCTTTTCTGTGTCAAGGAAGGTGCCCCTTCCTCGAACATTTCATAGATGTCAGTGTTCCTTAGCTTCTTGACTTGACCTCCTTCTTGCTTCACACTTTCCTCAGACACACACACTGTTAAGTGGATTTCAGCACAATATGACTTTTTTTCACTTATCATTTCATTACATAAACATTTTCCCTCTGCTGTGACACATTGTTCAAAATAAACATTTAATAGCTGCATCACAGTCCATTTCATGAACAGATTATAATTTACCTAATTGTTCCTCTAATGGTGGACATTTAGGTTATTCTAATTTTGAAAGGCAAAAATGCCAAGAATGTTTTTATACGTGTCATTTTTCTGTTTTGGGATTATTTTTCAGCATAGTCTCATTTTTTCCCAATATGCTCTACCTCCCTTTTGGCCTTTTCTTCTCCTCCCCTTTCTCTCCTCCTCAGGGCCCTCGTGTCCAGAGGTTTAAAGTGTTTTCTCTGGTGTCAACCTGAAGAAGAGAGGCTGTGGTATCAATAAGGGAAACAGTCATTTGCTTTGACAGTTTACTTGTCAGCAAAGCCCTAAATAAGCCCGCTGTCCATTTGGAACCGAGGAGCAACAGCTTAATGTACAACTATTCTCAACGTGGGTTTAGAAAAATGAATGTCCAGGATCTTTACAAGTATGTGACACCTCGTGGGGCAATTGTCTTCAAAAGTGGGACTCATTGGTCTCCTTCACTCATGTGGAAAGTCCTGGTAGAGAGTCAGAGGAAACTGCATCTAGATTAAAGAAGGAATAAGTCCCATACAGCTGAGAGAAAATGCTAATTTGGAAGTAAAGGAGGAAATGTTGGAATCAGTTAATGAATTTTAAGTGCCTGCTACGTGGTAGGCATATTGACTAGACAGTGGCATTGGTCTGGGGCAGCTTGGCTACTGAATGGAAATGCACTAATAAAAGTGAGAAATACAAAGTCAGCTTTGATAGGGAAGTAGGGTGCAGCCTCAAACGTAGGGAAGGCTGCCAAAAAGGAAGTAGTGGGTAAATGGATATTTGCGACAATCTGGGCGTTGGTAATTCAGTGAATGTCTAGATGGCTGTGCTGGGACTCCACTTCTCCTTATGGAGTGATGACCCACCTGGAGTCACCAGGATAAATTCATGAAGACAAACAACAATCCTACACAAAGTATTTTGGGAGACTTTATGGTCCATGTGAAGCCAGCTGGCGGCACCGAAGTAGGCAATGAAATGTCTCCAAGTAATAAGCCTTTTCCCACCAAGTTTTTATAGGTTTATTCCTTTCCCCTCATTGTAATATTTTCTCCACTCTCCACCAGATTTAGCATCCCCTTCCTGTCGTAGATTAACAACCGTGTCCTATAAGTGGGACTATTACTGAGAGAGGCAGAAAGAGGAGCATTTGCTGTTTCTCTTTGAAGAGCCCATTCACACGCTCCTTCTCTCGTGACTGTTTGGTAACCTGGATCCCAAGGAGTCAGTTAGAGGTCTCCAGCCTCTCCTGACATCTTGGAACCAAAGATACAACTTAAATGCACTTGATTCTTTACTGAATTTGAACAGCAAAACCCCATAGATCTTAAATAACAAGAGAGAAATAAAGCGTCCTAACTGGTTAAGAAAGTTTTGTAAAAAAAAAAAAAAAAAAATGTCTCTAGCCCAGAGAGAACACAGATCTGCCTTCAGCTGCTTCGACTCTTTAAGGTGGAAAATGCATCATGTTTGAGAAAGGAAGGAAAGGCAGGCTTCGAGTTCTCTGTCTTCTAGGCTAGGCCAGTACAACTAAATAAACCCAGTTCTGCTTGGCTGTTCTCCTTTCAGCCTAAGTAAAATCTATAGGTCTACTGCAAAAGCAATAAAACGTGGAGGGAGGATTTTGGCTACTCTTTATTTTTCAAATTTTCTTCAAAAATTTTTTTCAATTACAGTTGACATACAATATTATATTTGTCTCAGGTGTACAGCATAGAGATTAAACATGTATATAACTTACAAAGTGTTCCTCTGATATTTCCAATACCCACCTGGCACCATACATAGTTATTACACTGTTATTGACTATATTCCTTATTCTGTACTTCACATCCCCATAAATATTTTGGAACTACTCATTTGAACTTCTTAATCCCTTCACCTTTTTCACCCAGTCCCCCAACCCCCTTGCCCCGTGGCAGTCATCAGTCTGTCCTGTCTATGAGTCTGTTTCAATTTTGTTTGCTCATTTTTGGTCTTTAAATTCCAAATATAGGTAAAATCATATAGTATTTGTCTTCCCCTAACTGACACATTTCATATAGCATAATACCCTCTAGGTCCATCCATGCTGTTGCAAATGGCAAGATTTTATCCTGTTTTATGGCCAAGTAGTACTCCATTGTATACATGTAACCACAGCTTTTTTACCCACTCGTCTATTGATGGGCACTTGGGTTGCTTCTTGGCTGTTGTAAACAATGCTGCAATGAACATAGGGGTGCATATTTTCTTTTGAATTAGTGTTCCGAGTTTCTTTGGATATATGCCCAGAAGTGGAATTGCTGACTCATAAAGCAGTTCCATTTTTAATGTTTTGAGGAAACTCCGTAGTGTTTCCCACAGAGGCTGCCCCAGTCTGCATTCCCGCCAACAGGGTACAAGTGTTCCCTTTTCTCCACGTCCTCACCAGCACTTGTCATTTGTGGATTTACTGATGACTGGCTGCCTTTTCCTATTAAAAAAAAATCCTCATTGATTTTTAGAGAGAGGGGGAGGTTCATTTTCTTCCAGGGAACGTTGGAACAGAGAACAGTTAAAGAGCGGCCTCAAGGGGGTCTAGACCACAGAAGAAAAGTTCTAGTCAGGAGGTTTGTTGTTGTTATTGTTTTGAGACTTAGAAAAATTGCAGTATGTTGATGAATTGAATGTGGTCCCAACTATCCTGTCACAGGAAATGAACCTTTGATCTGAAGTCAAATTTTAGGAACACCCAGAAAGTTTGTAAACCTAGCAAAATCCCAGTTCCGCTGCTCTCTGGTGCTCTTTACAAACACTCCGAATCCTGTCCTTTCCTTCCCCTTGACGAAGGTGGCTGCAGCATGAGAGAGTTCATTAGCCAAGTTCATGGTTCCAATGTAAAAAGGCTTTGTTTCCTGGGTCACTCCTCTCATCCAGCCACACCTGCTGCTGCCTCCTATCTGTGATTGTGAAAGTAATCAACTTCTGACCTACAAGACTGTGAGCTAACAAATGGGTGTTGTTTTAAGCTACTAAGTTTGTGGTAATTTTACACAGCAATAGAAAATGAACACAGCTACCTTCCTCTTTCATTACTCAGGAAAACACCATGAGAAGACCCATTACTCAGCTGTACACTCCAGGAAAAAAGGGTGTCTCCAGAAGAGAACCCACACTGCCATCTGGCGTAGCACTCTGGTAAAACAGGCATGTGCAAGTACAGCCCCCTTTCTGAGAAAGCATCTTGGTGTCCGAGTCCTGAATCCTAATTCATAAAACTGTGGAAATATTGATGCCAACCTAACACAGAAGTCTCCTCTTTTTAGAGTAAAGCAGATCCAACTGGACACTTTCACCACGTCCAAAGTTCCCTGAAACGTGCAGTGAGAAACCTACTGCATACAGTAAGAGCATATTAACAATAACGGTAAGAAAAAGGGACAGCTTATGAGGGGCAGTTTATCAAAGACTCATATCCTCCCACGGCCCAGTTTGTGGTGCAGGGAAGCATGCCAGGGAGCACCCCAGCTCTGCCCAGCAGCCTGCTCCCACAAACCCCAGGCCTCAGGTGTGCTGTTTGACTCCACCATCCACACAGAAGCTCCTGGGGAAGAAGCCTGGCTCATCTCCTTGGTCAATCACCTGCCAAATCCTGTCCGGCATATTCTTCCTCTCTTTCTTTTTTTAAATTACATTTATTGGGGTGACATTGGTTAATAAAATTATACGGGTTTCAAGTGCACATTCTGTTACATTATCTGTATATTGCATTGTGTGTTTACCACCCAAATTCAAGTCTCCTGTCACCATATATTTGACCCTCTTTACCCTTTACTACACCCCCAACCCTCTTCCCTCTGTCTGATGTCAGGTATATTCTAAGTGACTACAGCCCCTCACACACATACCGCACTCAGACTTTGTTCTTTGTAAGCCCAGGCAAGCTCAACCGCATTTTCCACACCATCCTTCCTTCTTTGTAGACCAAGAACTTCAGAGACAGGAGAGCACTAATGCGGAATTTTGGGAATTGCTGAGGTCACATTTATTAGTTTTGTTCTGGGTGGAGCCATTACCTGGCACTGCTAAAGAATGTTTCGAGAAGATGCAGAGGAGATATGTTTCCAGGCAAATTAGAGTCATTACCACCCCACACCCCCAGGTACATTCAAGTGCATTGTAATAGCCCTAATGTCAAGGTGGAGGGAACCAGCTGCTTTTGCCTGTCAGCCTCATAACAATCCTGTGAGGTAGGATTTATTATCATTTTATAGACGAGACTTAGAAAGGTTAAATGACTTATCTAAGGTCACAGTCATTAAACTGTGGAAGTGGGACTCAATTTGTTGTTGTTTTTTAAAATCTGTATGTGGTATTATGATTTATTTTAGTTAAACTTTTAATTTTAGATGTACAACTTTAAATTTACAGAAACGTGAAAATAACACAGAGAGTTCCCATATACCCCCACATCCAGTTTTTCCTATTATTAATATTATACATTAGTTTGGTATACTTGTCACAATTAAGAGACTTAAGGAGGATAAGTCACTCTCCCTAAGGGCAGAGTATCTACATGCCTTTATTACCCCCCACCCCAGGAGAGTTTCCTCTTCTCCCCCATTTATCTATTTATTCAATAATTTATATCAGTATAAACTCATGATATTTAGTCTATATTTTGGGTTATTATCCAATACTACTTTGTTTTGTTGCACATAATTTGATTTTAAACTCCTGCTTTTTACGATATATTGCTTGTGGTCTTGGTTCCATGACATGGAGGTAGAACTGACTAGAACCTAAAATCCCATACCCTGGAATCTTTTCTTGCCACAGCCACGCCCCTTTCAGGTTCCCGAAGGACATAAATGCCAGAGGACAAGGCCAGGCAAAGGCATTCCCCGTCATTAGACTGATATCTGGTTTCCATCCAAGTATAAGTTACAAACATTGAAAACACGATTCTCTTAAAATTATAGAATAAACACGGGGCAAAGATTTTACTTAACTCATTAGCCAGTGATGGCAGCTGAGCGAATCTGCGGACATCATGGTTTGGGGTTTTGCTGAAAAACGGGATCACGCAGGAGAAAGTGTTTTGAGAAGGCTACAGTAATGCTTGCTATTTGTGAGGCCATGTTGTATGTGGGGGTGGGGGGAAGGGGTGGGAGCGCTTCTTGAGGACACACTATTCCAGAAGAAGTAGCTTTCAGAAGCACAAGAAAGTCTTTTATTTCTTAAAATGTGACCCAGATAGCAATACCAAGTAGTAATAATTATGATAACACATTTTTTTAAAAAAAAAAAAGAGCCCAGGCCTGACAATGTCTGACTTTAGATTATAAATTGGCTCATTATCAGGAAAAATATACTTATTGAAACTCAGCAGTGATCAATAGTTCAACATAAACCTGTTGTCAAAATCAGGCAGTCATTTGTACATGTGGTATTTGGTGCATAGCTTCTCAGTGGGGATAATTTTGTTCCAGGATGAGCATCAGGGACAGGAAATCGGACTTTGAGGTCCTGGTCAGATCATCTGGAAAACAGGGCTAATTGGGATGCCTCCCTCGGAGGTTTGCTTCATTACGGTTTAGGTGAGAGCTCAGAAAGATTGAATCAAAGGCTCCTCAGCACTGTGCTCAGCCTTATTAAAATACAAAACCTCAAACTGCTCAGGCTGTTTTACTTGTTTTTCAAGCCTTTCTGTTTTTCTGTTACATGAAGGCTTTCCTAGGAATTTGCCTAGATTCAGTTCACTGCCTCCTTACTTCCTTCTTCAGAAGCATTTTAACTATTATTTAGCATAGAATATAATGAAAGCCTCAGATACCTCTTGGTCACACATGATGAGAGAATGCACCCCTGGAAGACCAGCTGGAGCATGCTCACTGCAACAGTCAGCCCGGAGGAAGGAACACAGGCCTCAGTGTCAGATGGCTCTGGAGGGGAGTCAGGAGCCTGAAACATGTTAGGTGTGTGACCTTAGACACCTTAGTGTTATTGGACCTCAATGTCCTTGTCAAAAAGAATGGGAATAATTTCTGCTTTGTAGTGTGGCTTTAAGAATTAAGAATCAGTCCAGCCAGTGTGGCTCAGTGTTTGAGCGTCGACCCATGCACCAAGAGGTCGCCGATTCGATTCCCGGTCAGGGCACATGCCCAGGTTGTGGGCTCAATCCCCAGTTGGGGGCATGCGGGAGGCGGCCAATTGATGTTCTCTCTCATCGATATTTCTCTCTCTTTCTCCCTCTTACTTCCTCTCTCTCTAAAATCAATAAAGGAAAAAAATTAGAAATCATACTTGTATGGGTGTTGAAGCATGGCAGATACATAATAAAGAATAGCAATTATTATCATCCTTCCCCAAACACGAGGGGTAGGAAGCTTGGTGGGGAGAAGTGGAGGTTTGAGAATTCTTTCCTTCAAGGTGTCCTGAGCTGGGAACATGGACAGAAAGACTCTCTAGTTATAAACATCGTAGGCAGCTGTGAACTCCTGTTTCCTTGAGCTTAACCAGCACCAGCTGTCAGATAAATATGCCTAACATGCTAAAAAGAAAGCACGCGATGGAATGAGTGCAAGTGAGATGAATGGACTGAAAGAAACACAGCATTCATTGCTTTCCAGTAGGGTGCCGGTCACCCCACCTCACAGAACAGGAACTGAGGCTTACTGAGCTCAGACTGAGCCAGACTCCCTGACACACTCTGAATGTGCTGTTTCCTTACCTGTCAGTCAAGAGAGACTAAGTTGTGCTGCAGTAACAAACAGCTCCAAAAACCTCAATGACAGACAACGACACATGTTTCTTGTCCCCCCTGCACATCCTTCATGAGCTGGCTCTGGCTCTGCTCCATGTCGTCTTCAGCCTCGGACCCAGGCAGACAGAGCAGCCCCAGCGGCCACACTGCCAGTCGTCACGCACAGTGAAAAGAGAACTCTATTTTAAAGCTCCTGCCCGGAAATGACATGTGACACGTCTGCTCTTATTTTATTGGCTAAAGAAAATCATATGGTTATTTCTTCGTCCAACGGGGTGAGGATGTTTCAATCTACTATGGGCAGGAGCACCGCAGGGAGGGAAACCAAAATATTTGGTGAATAGTAATCTCGTTTACCACAGACAGAGATAATGATAATAAAAGTCCCCATCACAGAGGTTGCCCTGACAACTAGACGAGTTAATTTCACACACGATGCTCGCAGAAGACTGAGTGACACACATTAAGCATACGTGTTTCCTATCAATACTCTGCTCAACATCACAGTGTGTGAGTGACGGAGTGAAGCCGATCCCAGGTGTTGTGAATAAAAGGAAAAAAAATGTGGGTGTACGGGGAACTATGGATTCACAGATGACCAAGGACCAAAACACTTGTAAAAACCAATGTATAGCAGGTTTTGTGTTTTGTTTGGGGTTAAGGAATAGATATTTACTTTCTCACAGTTCTGGAGGCTGGAAGACACCCCTGTTGTCTTTTACTCTTCTTATAAGGTCCCAGTCCTATTGGATTAGAGAAGTAGGCTTACTTATTTTTGTTCATCCTCACCCCAGGATTTTCCATTGATCTTTATTGGAAGGGAAGGAGGGAGGAAGAGAGGGAGAGAGAGAGAAAAACATTGATGTGAAAGAGACATCCATTGGCTGCCTCCCACAGGACCCTGACCAGGTCCGGGAATCGAACCTGCAACCCAGGCATGTGTCCTTGACTGGAATCAAACCCAAGATCCTTCATTCAGAGGGCTGATGCTCTAACTGCTGAGCCAAAATGGCCAGGGCAAGAAGAAGGTTTGAGAGAGAGAGAGAGAGAGAGAGAGAGAGAGAGAGAGAGAGAGAGAGAGAGAGAGAACTGAAGCAGAAGGGATAGAGGGAAAGGTGAAGAAGGAGAAAGAAATAAGCCAGTGAGAAAAAGAGGGAGAGACACAGAGGAGAGTCCCCACCTGGTGAGAGCCCAGGGAGAGAAAGCTTCAGGGAGACAGAGCGATTCAGCAGCTGATGAAGGGCTGGCCCACAGGGCACTAACTGCTCTGTCAACCCCTCCTTGGCCCTGGAGTGAAGCGGTCCAGTAGGTTTGTTATGCTGTCATGAAAATGCCGAGTTCCTTCAGCTGCTGACTCTTGCACTCCTTTAATTGTTCTCATCAACCTGAGTCAGTGCTGGGTGGGATGGTCAGAGCACTCATGAGAAGACAAATTTCCCCTGGGCTTCAGCCTCAGGTGAGAGCCATCCCGGCTCGGGGTGCTCAGTGCTGGGCTGAAATCAGGGTGGGAGCTGGGCTCCAGAGAGAGGCTGGAACGCTCTGTCCCAGGCCCCACCTGTGACACAGGGTGAAGGGGCAGAAGGTGGGGATGCTGTCTGGATCTTACTCTAGTAAGTGTTCACACCATCTCCAGGCTGTTATTGTCACCTCCGTTTTACGGATGGGGGAACTAACTCGCCGGGCTCACGGGTTGAGTCAGCTGCTGAGCTGGGGTTTGAATCCAGGCAGTTTGCTCCGGAGCCCATGCTCTTGATGACTATAATCTAATATCTGCTTGGGGCACGACTTCCATTGTGTGTGTGTGTGTGTGTGTGTGTGTGTGTGTGTGTGTGTGTCCTAATAAAGCAAGCAAGCCCTGATTTGGAACTCTGGACATACAAAACCTAGAACTTAGTTTGAGGGGCTCATATTATCCCACCTCCCAAGAGTAAGGATTCTTTACTTATAACACATGTATTGTATTTAGAAAACGATGGCAATTGTTATTCTTACCTTGGCTCCATTCTACATTAATTTGTCTCCAGAAACATAACCAGCACAAACATGAAAAGCTTTTTTCTAGCTTAGCAGGGGAGTGTTGGTCGGTCTCAGTAAAAGGTGCCCTTTCGGGAGGTGGCTCCCTGAGCCTTTGGACTCAGAATCTTCCCTCTGGTCCTCTCAAGCATCGTTCTCACACTGATTGCCTGCTCTGGGCTCCCACCAGCAACTTGCCTCCCCTTGATAATCATTAGCTGTCGCAGCCTAATTTTATTGCTGAGTCAGACAATCAGTTTTAATTGCCCGTTTCCACCTCCAGCTGTGTCTCTTCCTTGCAGGAGGAAAAAAACTCTCTCTTAGGGCTTGGTGCCTGCCCATCCCCCTGGATCAGATGCCCAGGGTGGCAGTGCAGGCCACTTAGAGAATCTCCTGCCACTTCTCAGCCCTCAGCTTCCCAATTTCCGGGGCTGTACTGGAGGACGATGACGGTGTCTTTGCGTGCTGAGCCTCTCCTGGCCTGCCCGCTGCCCAGCTCCACTTGGTTGTCTTCTAATAGCTGTGCCCATATCCTCTTTTTGTCCCTCAGACTCTGTCCCTCTTCCCCACATTGCTACCTGCCCTGGGAGGTGGACTTGTTTGGGTCCCATTAGAGGGCTCCTTTGCTCTGTGGCTTTCAGGGCAGGTCAGGACACTTATTCCCCTGGCGCCCTCGCTCTGGATCTCCCCAGGTTCTCTGACGGCAACTCAGAGCTCCTGGCAAGGGGGTGGTGGTGGGGGCCTTTTCTCAGGCCTCTTTCCAAGTGCTAAGCACTCCCTCCCTTGACCTGGGAGTGTGCAATGGATTGGGATGGATTGGATTACAGGACTCCCTTCTTCGCCCCTCAGGGTACCCATGCTCTTTCCTGGATGTGACTTGTAGCTGCTCCCGTAAAAGGAGGGCTGCATTTCCTCTGCTCCTGGGCGTGGCTCTATGACTTGCTTTGCTCATTGGAATGTGAGTGAAACCAATTGTTTATGCCAGTTTCAAGCCCAGGCCTTTGGAAGCACCGTGCATCTCTGTGTGTCTCTTTGAGCGTCTGCCATTTCCATGAGAGGAGCTTTCCTTGGGCACTGCTGCCTCTTCAGTCCGGGCCCCAGGATGAACCCATCTGGAATAGACCAGAGCTCCGTCTGTAGTGAGGAGCCAAGCCCAGCTGGCCACCAGCTTGAAGCAGAGCCCCACGCTGAGCCAGCTGAGCTCTTGTCAACCCACATGCCCATGAGAAAAACACGCTCCTTGCTGCATTCCACCAAGATGGTGTGATCGAGGGTGGTGCAGGGCTACTGCAGTGTTCCTGTGCTCTCCTACACCCTGCTCTTACACCGCAGCTATTCCCTTCATTAGACCCTTGGGGAGTCATCCCAGTTTGAGTGTCATCTGTTTCCTGTGGTGACACTGAAGGAATGATACAGGCACAGGGCCCAGTTCCTCCCCAACACTGTATCACATTGCCAGCAAAGCTCGAAACATGACATTCAATACCAGCCGCCCCCTCCACGTTGTTTTCCCATTTGCTGCTCCATATTCAACTGAAACCCTATCTTAGAAGCCAATAATGACATCTGATTTTATTCCTTTTATGTGTTCATTTGTTTTTAATGTTTCAACTTTTTATTTGGAAAAAAAATGTTCAAACATATACACAAGTAGAGATATTATAATAAACACTGTTGTACCCGTGGCTCAGCTTGAACAATGACCAGCATTTGCCAATCTTACTTCATCTATTCCTTTTCTGTTTGTTTTTTTTTCTTCTTTTTCTTTTTCCTCTTCTAAATTTAAGGACCTTTCAATGCCGGAGGGAATCCATAGGTCCCATCTTAGCTCTAACCTTCTGTGATTTCTCCGCCATGTTTGCCACTGTTGCTCACCCCTTCTTCTCTGCCCTTGCTGTCTCCTGGGTCTCCTTTCATCTCGACTGCTCTCAGTTTCCTGTTTTCGATTTCTAACCTGGCTCTTAAATGTCAGTGTTCCTGAGGGCCTGTCCTTCACCTTTTTTCCATCTCTCTCCTGGGTGGTCTCATCTGCTCCCATGGCTTAATCTGTGCACCTGTTCTGCATTCCTGGACTGGACTTTCTCTCTGCCGACGGAGGATCTTCAGGCGGATGTTGCGTCACTTCACACTGAGCACATCTGGCCTAAACCAAACTCGGCGACTTCTCCTCCACCTCTTATTCTGGGTTTCCTGTCTCAGTTCAGACCTCCCCAGGGCCCAGTCACACGTCTAGACATCTTGTACCTCTCTTTGACCCAGGCAAGACTGTTCCACTTCTGAACAGTCTTTCTAATTCTTCCCATGTCCTGTCACCTCCTTGGTTCAGGCCTTCGTCACCTCTCACTTGGGACTTTCTATGTTCCCCCTGACTAGTCCCCCAGTGCTGCTTCTCTCCTAAGTGCTGGTATCGTTTCTCTAAATCACATGCCTGATCATGCCAGCCTGAGCACAACTTACAAATCTGTGGCTCCATTCAAAATGCGTTCTAAACACAATCGACCTGGTGGTGGAGCCTCTTCACCCCCTTTCCTTCTAATCTCTCGTCCTGTGCCCTGTCCTCCAAATACATGGCCCTGCTTGTTTCCCCCCTAAGAATCTTTCTTTCTTTCTTTCTTTCTTTCTTTCTTTCTTTCTTTCTTTCTTTCTTTCTTTCTTTCTTTCTTTCTTTCTTTCTTTCTTTCTTTCTTTCTTTCCTTCCTTCCTTCCTTCCTTCCTTCCTTCCTTCCTTCCTTCCTTCCTTCCTTCCTTCTCTCTCTCTCTCTCTCTCTCTCTCTCTTTCTTTCTCTCTTTCTTTCTCTCTTTCTTTCTTTCTTTCTTTTTCTTTCTTTCTTTCTTTCTTTCTTTCTTTCTTTCTTTCTTTCTTTCTTTCTTTCTTTCTTTCTTTCTTTCTTTCTTTCTTATTAAAGAAAATGAGGTTCTGGTTCTCAAGCACTAACTTCAAAGTGCCCCTTCCACAGCTCTGGAATCCCCTTTGCCCTTTTAAGATTCTTGCTGGCATTTAAATTTGTTGTTCCTGCCAAAGGAAATAAACATGGTATTTAATTTTTTGAGCAGTCTCATTAGAATTTTCCTTTTCAAAAGGGGCCCATTTGCTATTGTAATGGGTATTTGTCTCCATAGAAATGCTGGCAGTGTAAAGTTTCTGAGTCTTCTGTAGGACTTTGAGTGCCCCCAAGGCAGGAATGGTGTGTTACTCATCTTTTTATATATCCCCAGTGCCTGGCATGTAGGAAATATTCAGAAAGGGTTTGTTTGAACTGCATCTAAATTAGCATTGGGACCAGGAAGTAAGATCTAGAGAGGGCACAAATGTTGCCAGCCAATTGCAGAGAAAGCTGCCAAACATATAATCTATGAGCTGAGAGGCTGGGGTCACCCCACTCCCTGCAGCGAGGGCCTCCAAACCTGTCAGATGTCAGTTGCATTCGCAGAGCTAGGAGTTCAGGTGGAAGGTTGGATTTTTCTTCATTAAACTTGTCATTCCCCAAGGTGGGGCTCTGACAGGAACCCAGTGAGATGTCAAGCTGAGACAGCTGTTGCCAAACCTGGTGGAGGCTTTTCAGACAGCCGGAGATACAGCTGCTGCCTCAGACTTCGTGGGCAACATCCTTCTCTTCTTCAAGGAGGTCAAAATGCTTAACAAATAAATAGCAATAGCGAAGTAGTCAAGGTATGATAGAGACAGAACTGGATCTGAGACAGAGCACATGGATTTGAGTCTCCACTCTGGTTCTTGTAGCTGTGTGACTTTGACCAAGTGATGTCACCTCTCTGAGCATTGTTTTCCTCACTCATAATACTAGTTGCTGTGAACACTGAATGAGATACTGTATATGGAAATGTTTTCTAAACTGTAGGTCACTATTCAAACATTAGAGAAAATTAGAATATATTAGAATTATGTTTCGTTTCCAAAACACACACATGCATTAAGTGTAGAATGATCAAGTCAATACCTGTTTGCTCACTGTCTATGATATGCCCAGCTCTCTGCTCTCAACTGTGACAGATGCAGAAGTTTATAATGTCAGTTTCCTGACTTTAAAAAATGTACAATCTAGTTGGGAGATGGGACCAATTTGTTGTTCACTCCCCATGTTTCTATAAAGGGGAAGACATTTCTACTCCACAACCAAGGAGGAATAGTCCTGTTTCTTTGCACATTCTTCTGAAGAGAGGAGGGGTAATTTATATGATTGGTGAGCTTGGGCAAAGGGACTGAGCATTGTGGCTCAGCACCTTTTTCTTCTTCCTTTCTGAATTAGTATATCATGGGGAATGCATGCTTTCTATTTTCTTTGCCACAGAGTAAGCCTTTGGGTGGCATGGGGGTGGGGGAGAGCCGGGGGTGGCCAGCCCTCTCAGTGATTGTGTTACGTTCTGGGGGAGAGTATGAGGAGGTGCCAGTTCCTGCCCTTGATCCCATCCTAAGGTATGTTTCTTTCTTTAAACTGTTAACATCTAAATTTCCTCCCATTTTGGGGGGAAGCACTTGCTACTGACCCACAGGGCTTGGACTTACCTCAGGATCTATCTACCTCTCCAAGTTTAGGTTATTTAAATGATACCAGAGCCTTAGGAATTCTGAAGTCTCCTGGCTGGGCTTGCCACTCCAGGTCCTGCAGAACAGTTCAGCATGCCCGCTACATCTGAGTTGATAAGGTGTGTCTTTATGTTTGGCTCTGAATTCTGTTAACTGTGTTTTGTTTATTCCACTTGGGGTTTGTTGACATTCTTAGATCTGTGGCTTAATGTTTTTCACCAAATTTGGGAAGTTTTGGCCATTATTTTCCAATACTTTTTCTATCCTGTATCAGTCATGGTTCCACCAGAGAAACAGACCAGTAGGTTATGTAGTAGGATATGTGTGCAGTAGGATAGGTGTGTGTGTGTGTGTGTGTGTGTGTGTGTGTGTGTGTGTGAGTAAAATGATTTGTTGCAAGGGATTGGCTTACATGATCGTGAGGGCTGGCTAGGCCAGTCTGAAATCTGCAGGGCAGGCTGTCAGGAAGGGCAGGCTGGAACCTCTGGGGTAGGAAATGATGTTGCAGTCTGTGAAATGTCATTTTCCTCAGGGAAATCTCAGCTCTGTTCTTCAGGCTTTTGAACTCATTGGATAGGACTCACCCAAATTATGCAGGATAATCTCCTTTAAACAAAGTCAACTGATTATGGATCTTAATCACATCTAAAAAAATACCTTCACAGAAACACTAGATTACTGTTTGATTGAATGACTGGGCATAATTTTTAATAGTATAATACTATTTATATTAATACTAACCTTCTTTAACACTTTTAAAATCATCATTACATATAAAATACCAAATGCAAATACATGTGTAGTTTAAAGAGGGACAATGAAATGGACACTCATCTACTAACTATCCCGTTTCAGAAACAGAGTATCAGTAATTGGAAATCCTGTGACCCTTACTTGAGTTGTGTCACGGTCCCTGCTGTATGTAAAGTTTAAAACATGAAAAACAAATACTGCACATTGTTATGTGAAAGCACAAAAACCACACAAACCATGACGAACACCAAAGTGATTATCTCTGGGAAGGAAGGGAATGGGACTGGATAGGAGTACCCAGTAGTTTCAATTATATTTGTAAGGCTTTACTTATTTTTTTAATGATGTCAAGCAAATGGGGCAGAACGTTGAGATCTGATTAGGTATTTGCTATATTATTCTCAGAGGGCTTAGAGGCCAAACAACGCAATGGATTGAGTGCACAGATACTGGGGCCAGACGGATTTAGATTCAATTTTTGGCCACATGAATTCCTGACTGTAGAAATTACACAAATTACTTAGCCTCTCTGTTACTCGGTTTTTCTTATCTGTAAAATGTACACCATAATGATACTTACTTAATAGTATTGTGCTGAGGATCACATTAGTTAGTTTACAGAAAGCATTGGAACAGTGTTTGGTGTATAATAAGCATAAAATAAATATTGTTATTAGTGATAATTTTTACATATTTCATAAACTTCCCTTAAGAAACTGCACACACACACACACACACACACACACACACACACTGACCCAAACCCTGAAACTATAGGGTCACAATCATTTGTTTGAAGCTTTGGGGCATATATGTTTCATAGTTCAGAACTTTTTGTTGTTTATTATGCAACATCACTAGTGGGGTCTGGAACCACACTTCCTGATTAAACACATTATTATTTCTGCAATGAAAATTATGAATATTCACTAAGTGCAATAAATCAAGACTAAAAAGATTCATGTTTGTTCAGGTCAAGTTTTACCACTAAATGAATTTGCTGAAAACTTTCCAAAAACTTTGAATTTTCAGAATGTTTTAGAATCTGGAATTGCTTATAAAGGATTATGGACCTGTACTACAATGCATTCACCTTATGAATACTGGTTTGTTCTTAAAAAGAATGAAGCAGAGCTATATATATTAAAATGGACAGTTAAGGCATATTGTTAAGTAATAATACCATATGTGTTATAGTACTTGGCCATTATTCAAACAATACATATTATATGATTCTTGTTACGTTTATACAAACAGACTTCCACATTTCATACATATATATGATAAATGCATTGACAGGGGACTGGAAGGGTACCTGCCAAACTGGCGAGAGTACTCACCTTTGGAGAGGAGAGTGGGCGGCTAAACCAAGGGGGGGGGGGCACTGCATATTTCTCTGCACACTTCTGAATATTTTTAGCCTTTTTTAAAAAGTATATGTTTTTATTGATTTTTTTTTTTTTTTTTTTTTTAGAAAGAGAAAGAGAGAGAGAGATAGAAACATCTATGTGAGAAACATAGATCAGATGCCTCCTGCATGCCCCGTGCTGGGGATCAAGCTTGCAACTCAGGCATGTGCCTTGACCGGGAATTGAACCGGGACCTCTCAGTCCATGGGACAACGCTCAATCCTCTGAGCCACACCGGCCGGGCAATATTTTTAGTCTTTTATAAAAAGGTGTCCACCTACATTTGGATAATAAAAATGGAAAAACTGCTTGGAAAAGTATATTGAGACAGTATTGTGGAGGCCCTGAGAAGTCTGTGTTTGATTCAGCAAATCTAAGGAGCTGTGGATGTTTTTGAGCAGGGTAGTAGCAGCAGGCTCAGGGGAGAAGTAAGTTGAAACTGTAAGGTTTGGATTTAAGTATGGAAAGGAGAGATATCCCAGGATCAGTTGCAAAACTTTTCCACCTGAGTTCCAGCCTCAGGATCAGAAGAGTAATACGCTGGGTTACTGTCCCCTGTGTTTGTAAGTTAATGAAGAACCCAAGAGATGATTTGCGGTAGCCACACAAATGAACTTAAAAGGCTTCTTAACCACTGTCAGAGAGACCCATAATGTTTCTGTGTCACAGAAAGCAAGGAAAGAGAGAATTTCATTAAGGAACTGACCAACAGGGTCAAGTGGTGCTTCCATGTTTGCTTCTATCCAATTTATTCTCCAAACAGCAGCCAGAGCAATCTTTGTAAAGCTCAAATCTGGTTGTGTCGCAACTCCAGTGGTTTTCCTAGGATCTTTCTAAGCAGAGCTGGTGAGGAAGAACATTCTTTCTGGTTGTCAACCTAGAGGTCCGTGGGGTCATGTTTCTCCACCCGGCCCCTGCTTGGAGAAGCCAGATTGAGAAAGAGATGCTGACGAAGCAGAGAGCAGCAGAGATGAAAAACAGAGAAAAGGATTAACAGTATTTAAGTCCCAAATTCCAGTCTCACTTTGAGGCCTGGTATGCCACAGCTCTTTTTGAATGTAGTTACAACATTTTGGCCCATGCTAGTTTGAGCTGGATTTCTAGCTCTTGGAGCCCAAAGAATCTTGAATAGTCAACTCTGCTTCAGTGTTGGATTCCTTAGAACATTTAACTGGGACTCAGATTTTAAGTGTTGGCAGCATATTTGAATTGTTCTTCTGGTGAGCTTTATGAGGATTTATGGCATCTAAAGTCTCTATGTCTGCCTTATACATACAAAGAATTCTATATTAGCTGAAAGGGGGAAGTGGCGGGAGGTGACTCAAGGAGCCGTTACGTTTGTATCTCGAGATGCATCCTGTGACTGTGGTCGTCATTAGGGCTGCTTACCGTTATTCCAGTTCCCCTTTCTGGCATCACTGTCCTTGACATTGAATGTGACCATGTGATTTGCTTTGACAAATAAAATGTACATGGAAGTGACATGGGAGACTTCAAGAGGTTGTGTACAACTTGCATGCCCCTTTCCTGTTGCTCTGGAGATGGTAAAGCACATGCTGAGATGAGACTTCCATCATGAGTGGTTCTGATGGCTGACCCCGCCCCCAACCGACTTTAGTCATGTAGGTGAAATCATGTTTGTTAAGTCACTGAGATCTTGGAGTTGTTTGTTACCACCATATAACCTATCATATCCTGATACAGCCATTAAAATTTTTGAGTATTATAAATTCTAGAAGATGCTGAATTTGGACTTGAGTATCTATAACGAAAATAGTTCTGGAAACAATGGAAGCAAAGATTTCAACTGATGTTTAGAAGAATCATTTCTCCCAATTCCCTCAGATTTTGTAGACCTTACATTACTTTTTTGGTAGGGTCTGCTAATGACTTCTCTCAAATCCATATTAAAGCCCTAGATAAAGATTTTATTTTGCAGTATTTTTTTTTTCAGTCTGTTATTGTTGGTGATTTCTGATCTTTATCAAACATTTTTCATTATTAGCTCCTCAAGTACAAGTCGATTTGAATACACTCAAAACAGAAGCCACTTGGTTTTTATAAAGGGAAGTCTTCTAGCCCTTAAGATTACATTTTTATTTACAATGGTTTGTTGTATTTTCCTTCAATCTTTGTGCCAGCCTCATTCTTAAGAAACTGCTTGTTTGGGTTTCCAGGACAGAATTTTATGTGTAGAATGAATGAATGGGTTTTAGGCACATTTACTACATTATTTCTTGGAGGTAAGCTATACAAAGGCGATTTCTAATGGATCTGGGGGTGAGTGGCACTCACCCAGCTTAAGGTACAGAGGTTGCAATCATATCCTAATCTACAGTGCACTTATAGCTCTCATACCCTCCGTGTGTGTAAATCACTGTATAAGGTCACATTATGATAATTAGAATTTCTCTCTCTCGCTCTCTCATTTGCAATTGTACTATCTAATTCAAGTTGGAATTTTTCAGTTTCCCCAAATTTGATATATAGATTTTTCTATATATCTTATTTATTGTTGCTTGCTATAGGAGAAGACAAGTATATTTAAGTAACACCTTGATGCCAAGATGTTGGGAGCACCTAAATCCACCTAGATACTTTTTCAATGCTTGTGACAAGGTGTTAACATATGTCACAAGATGCCAAGATCCCACAAAAACATGGAATAATCAAATGAGACCCTCAGAAAGTAGTGGCTCCAGCTTGAAGGTAAAATTTAACTTTGTAGATGGTTCAGTGTGTGCGAGTGTGTGCACATGTGGGCGCGTGCATGCCTCTTGAATTTAGAGATCGGTTTCTTCAGTGACATTGTCAATCACACAATACCAGGGGCTATCACAAAGCTGATAAAAATTCTTATGATTCTGTGAGCCAAACTGCCTTTGGTGTCTTCAATCATCCAGGGAAGCTGGGGAGGCCACAGCTAGGAAGGGGAAAGGAAATCCCAGAAGTGGTAATATTGATCATTGTGCAGACTGATACCTGTACAGAAATCTGGCAAGAATAATGAAACTGTAGCCTTTATTGACCTTCCATTGGTCTGCCACTCTAAGTATCTCGAGCTCAATATAGACAGACACTACATTATTGATGATTCTACACAATCTGCATTTTAATACTCCTCAAGAATTCAGGATTGATAGCATTTGTCTTATTCCTAATGATCTGAAACTGTAGGTAAAAACGGATACTTGCTGTCCCAGAACTGGAGGGTAAGTGTCCTCTTGGGTGCTGAGAATATGGTTTTTATATCATGGCCTAAGAGTGACCTCAATAATTGGCTGAGTAATTAACCATCGTCAGTGCTTTTAATGCAAATAATTCTAAAGCTAATGTCACTATCATTGGCAGACATTTCCCCAAAGTCAATTGACTTAAATCAATAACGAAACAAAACAAAAACACCAATCACAGTAAAACAGAACCCAAATCCATATAACAAGTCCAGCCTTTCAGTTTTCTTGGGGCTAATTTATCCTGCCAAATCCACTGGGAAGTCATATGATTTACTGATATATTTTTGAAAGTCTTTAATAACCATTGGGTGACTGGTAACATCTGCTTTGGATATCTTCTAGTTCGGAATATGGAACATAACTTTGTGTGGACGGATCCAAGCAGCTTCCTGAAGAAAAACAAAACAAAACAATTTGCCAGTAGGTTTATCTCTGGAGAAAGGGTAACTTTTGATTCAAGTGGAGATCCTGACTAGGTACCTCAGTTTTTAAAATAGGGCAACCACATTAATACTTTTGCAAGTGTGTTTTATTTATTTATTTATTTATTTTTATTATACAGATTTTATTTTTAAAAAACTTTATTTTCATAGAATATATTTCACACTAGAGAGTCTCATAATGGGACAATAACAATACTTGAAGTTTTATATTTGTGCACATTATTTCAGGACAAGAACAATGAACACATTTGAGGGTTAAGTCTCAGTTTAGAAAGGGTAATATTTTGATACATCTACAAGGGCACTTCTTCCCTGCATGAAACTTCTCTATATTCAGAAGTTCTCAAGGCTCTTTTTCTCAGGATTTAGAAATTAGTCATGTGAAATAATCAGCATTTCCTAACTTTAAAGTTTCCCAAAGACATCTATCCTTCAGTGGCTGGTATCAACTGAACAAAGGGGCGTTTTCAAACATTAAGTACTGCCTAAATTCCTGCAGTCTTTACTGATGAATGAATAGTTTTTCCCTTTCTCCATCATTCCCAGGGCAAATACAGACGTTTGATCAGGTATTGATAGTAATAAAGCTGAATTCCCTTTAAGAGTTTGATAAATTAAAATGCAAAAGCTCATACATAATGTTCAGTCGCACTGTGAGTCTTGTGAGAAGCTGGAAGACAACCTCATTCACTCATCAGGATATGGAACTCAGTCTCACAGTTTCCTGTATACAATTCCTCTCAAACCTTTTCCTCAGATTAAATTCTAAAACTAACCAGGTGATTAGGAGAAGAGGTTTATCTCACCAATGGACTTATCTGTGATTTCCTCCTTATTGTGAGATGAATGGCATGACAGAGCAGAGGCAAAGAGGTGTACAATCAATTCGCAAGGTATTAAGTCAAAAAGGTCAGAGCTTCCACAGCATGGCAACAGCTTTGCAGATGCCCACATCATGATAGTTGAAATACAAAGCCCAGCAAAGGTGAAAGCCGAGAGTGCCAAGAGGCCTGCCTTGGCAGCTTTCTGCAGTGCATCCTTATGAACATAGTCAGCAACAACTTGTCCAAGGCCCCAGTGACTATGGAGAGTGAGGACTGCAGCCAGGGAGTAGTCCATCGTAGAGGAAGGATTCAAACAAGCAGCTGGAAGTAGGCCCAGGAGCAAAACACTGACAACCCTCTCACCAGTCCAGCGGAGAGATGCAGCCTTGGAACCAGAATGGCAGCTGGGTGACAGGTGAATGTGCTGTATTCCACACCATCCTGGGGTAGGTTGGTCCTGGGGAAATGCCGAGATCTGAGCAGGTCTGACCACTGGGGTTCAGAGGAAGAGAGCTTGGCCTCCTTGGGCACCGCAGAGGACACTCAGCCTCCAGATACTCGCCATCTCGGCTCCAGATGGTTCTGCCAGTGTGTTTTAAACCAGTTTGTTGTCAATGGTTTTCTCTGGCTTGTGAGACTGTGTGCATCTGTCCTCACATCCATGGTCAGTGATGTCAAGTTGGTAGCTTGAAATTGGTCATAGCAGGTGTATTTAAACCAGCAGTTCTCAATGAGGATGATTTTGCCCCCTAGAGGACATTTGTCAGTGGTTCTCAATCTTCCTATTGCCACAGCCTTTTAATACAGTTCCTCATGTTGTGGTGACCCCCAACCAAAAAATTATTTTCTTTGCTAGTTCATAACTGTAATTTTGCTACTGTTATGTCTTAGGCGACCCCTGTGAACGGGTCGTTCGACCCCCAAAGGGGTCACGACCCACAGGTTGAGGACCACTGCTCTAGAGACATACTTTGTCACAACTGGGGGTTTGCTACTGACATCTAGTGGGTAGAAGCCAGAGATGCTGCTCAATAGCCTACAGTGCAAGGGACAGCACCCCATAACAAAGAGTTATCCAGCCCTGGCCGGGGGAGCTCAGTTGATTGGAATGTTTTCTGGTACACCGAAAAGGTTTCGGGTTCAATTCCTGGTTGGGGTGTGTATGAGAGGAACCAATCTTTTCTTTCTTTCTTCCTTCCTTCCTTCCTTCCTTCCTTCCTTCCTTCCTTCCTTCCTTCCTTCCTTCCTTCCTTCCTTCCTTCCCTCCCTCCCTCCCTCCCTCCTTTCTTTCTTTCTTTCTTTCTTTCTTTCTTTCTTTCTTTCTTTCTTTCTTTCTTTCTTTCTTTCTTTCTTTTTCTTTCTTTTTCTTTCTTTCTCTCTCCCTCCCTCCCCCTTCCTCTCTCTCCAAGTAAATAAATACATCATTGGGTGAGGATTAAAACAAAGAAAAAGGATTATCCAGCCCAAACCAGCTGAGGATGAGAAACCCTGATTTATACCATGTAATTTGGCAAACATAACAAGCCAGGACATTTTTTTCAGTGCCAGTAACCCCCCAACTGAATTCTTACACCTTCATCATCATGCAGTTTCTCCTTCCTATCAGCAGCCCACTGGGAGAAGTGATGTGGAAGAGTGAAAGCCATGCTGTCCCCTGGGTAATTCACGTAGAGCACGGGTTGGCAAGCATTTTCTCTAAAGGACAGATATAAATATGTTTGGCTTTGCAGATCGTATGGTATCTGTTGCAACTACTTATGTCTGCCATTATAGTATGAAAGCATCCACAGACAATGTGTAAATGAATGGGCATGGCTGTGCTCCAATAAAACTTTATTTACAAAGCAGGGTGGTAATTTGCTGACCCCTGACTTAGACTATTAACTCCATCTCATAACAGCCTTATCTGAGGCTTTATTCTGATGCTAAAATTTTAGCTTTTATTAAGGATGTAAGAAATTTAGCAAATTATGTTTGCTGCAACATTTGATACCAAAAAAAAGTCAGAACATTTTACATCGGGTAATTATGTGCTCATTTGTAAAACCCAACAGGAAAAATTTCTTTAAAAATAATTGGCTTCCCACTGAGGAATTAAATATGCTTACTTTTCCCTGATTTTACTTTGTGTAGTAGGAGGCACAAAACTATAATTGATATTCACCTGTAGTAGTAGTCCTAACTTGCCTAATAAGAATTAGCTGTGGGTGCTTAAGAACTACAGGCTCCTGAGCTCCACCCCAGAGCTCCTGAATCTGTCATTGGGGGGTGGGGGTAGGGGGCTAGATGAGAGCTTTTCAAACTTTATGTACATACAAGTCACCTGGGAATCTTGTTAAAAGGCACATTCTGATCCAGTAGGTCTGGGGTAGGGCCTGAAATTCTGCATTTCTGAAAAATTCCCAGGTGATGTTGATGCTGTTGGCCTTGGAAGTACAATTTGAGTTGCAAGGTCCTAGAATATCGATATTTTGGTAACAAATTTCTCCAAGACCATTCTTATTACTGACCTGTAATATCAGCTGTTTTTCCTTATAGCTATTATGTTTGTGTTCTGCTTTTTCATGGTTTTGGTTTCTGCTTTAATTTATAATTTGAAATTTCATTATGTATGCTCTTATTTTAAGTCTCTCAAATCCTTTGGAGGTAGTGAGAGGGGAGATAGAAATAAATCTAAGAGGAGTAAGTGCATGCATTTCTTTTTTTTTTTTACAATTGTGAAATGTAAGTTTAATTCATACTAACTAGTTGTGCAACTCATCCAGATATAACAAATAGCCAGACTGATTTTGTGTTATTTCTTTAGGAGTGGGGTTTTTCAATGCTTTCAAATTTGGGATCCTCAAATTTGAAGTTAGTGAATGTATTTATGTCTGGCTTAACGTACATCTGTTCGAGCTTAAAATCCTCCTTCTCTAACTCTTGCTGATCCTCTGGGCCAATATAAAAGGGTCCTCAAGGTGCCAGTTACTTAAATTTATATTCTCTAGTTTTGTCCACAAAGAGTTTCTGCATAGGACCCAGTTTCTCCTTAAACACCACTGTTGCAATACCAGTGGTCTTCCACAGTGAACTGCGGTGGCTGGTTGAATGGCAGACCAGAGGAACTCTGACGAATCACTGTGACCCTGCTACTTGCATAGAAACCCTATGGTCCCCGGTGCCTGAGCCGCCACAGTTCTACTTCCGGCCCTGGCTCCGCCCCCACCACCTACAGGCCTCACAATGCATCATGGGGCCCCCTTCAGTCCGACAAAGAAGCTCCCTGGGCAAGAAATGCGTCAGAGGCCCTGTGCAATGCCTTAGAGGCCGAGTGCAATGCGTCAGAGGCCGTGTGCAATTGGGCCTGAAAACACTTTTTTTTTAAATCCTCACCCAAGGATATTTTTCTATTTATTTTCAGATAGAGTGGGAGGGAAAGAGAGAGAGAGAGAGACATCAATGTGAGAGGGACACATGGTTGTCTCCCGCACAATCCTGACCAGGGCCAGGGACAGACCGCAACCAAAGTAGGTGCCCTTGACCAGAATTGAACCTGAGACCCTTGGTCTGCGGGCCAGCGCTGTAACCACTGAGCAAAACCGGCCAGGGCTGAAAGCACTTTTAAAACATCCACTCCTTCCATTTGTGTTTGGGAATCAGTGGGAAATTTTGTATCCATCACCTCGTGAGATCTCAAAGATTTGAAAGTTACCCGTTTCACCAAAGGAGATAATCTTTCTTCTTCCTTCTCATGTGGAACTCCAGGAGTAACATGCCCAGCTGCAGCATGCGTTTCGGCCTTGCTGTTTGTTTCCCTGGGAGCCCTTGGCCGAGAGCAAGCGGTCCGAGGGCTGGTGGATGGTGCTGAGTGGCAGAGGTGGACCTGCTGCAGGGGAAGCCTGTTGGCCACGGGTTGACCGCATTTGCAGTGTCTCCTAGAGCTGTCAGCGGAAGCAGAGAGGGGTCCGTGCCCCAAACGCTGTGGGACCAGGTTTGTCCCCGAGTGCCAGGCCACGCTCTGGTGTCCAGGTGGTGGAGGGCAGCCCTCTGCTCCTGGAGCCTGGCTAAGCAAGTATGTTAAATTTCCTTTGTCACTAGGTGGCAGAAGATAATTAAGATGTCAGATTTTTTCCCGTAACATTGGAAGGTGTTTCTAGTTCCTTCCTAATGACCTCTTTCATTACTTTGCAGTATTTGCTAATGTCACTTATGGTTGAGGCAATGAAATAAAATTCCTTCTGCAAATACTTCCTATACTTAGCCAGGATTTTGCTTCTTTCATTTAACTGGCTTGCCTCTTAGAGGGAAGCACCCTTAACATAGAGCACATTCTCTTCCTAAGGGCTACTATTTGGACAATCCAAGCTTCTTATTTTTACATATTATTCTGTTATTCTTTTTTAAAAAATATGTTTTTTATTGATTTTTTTTAGAGAGAGAGGAAGGGAGAGAGAGAAACATTGATCAGCTGCCTCCTGCACGCCCCCTACTGGGGATCGAGCCCAGAACCCAGGCATGTGCCCTGACTAGGAATGGAACTGGGACCTCTCCGTCCTTGGGAGGATGCTCAATCCACTGAGCCACACTGGCAGGGCTATTTTGTTCTTCTTTTGAAGCAAATCCCAAATATGTTTCATTTCACTTATACCTATTCCAGTGTATATCTCTAAAATAAGGACTATTGAATTTGTGCAGTTTTGACGATTAACACAATCAAATGAAAAATACATCCCTGCAGATCATGATATAAGGATATGCACAGTTATCAACAGAAGCCCAGTTTTGCAGGGAGGGTGGGAGGGGGTGGTGTGTGTGGTCTCACTGGAGCAGGCCAGTTTCCTTGCCCGTGGGATCTGGGATTCTGCTGGGGAAAACACATCCCTGACTCAATGGGGATCTCCCTTCAGCCCTCAAATGAGTGTGTACAGAGTTTAAACGGACAGAAAGCAACAGACCAAAGGTGTGGTTGATACATGCAAGTTGAGAGTCTCCTCCAGTGCCAGTCTTTCCATGTCCTCTGACCCATTTTCAGTCATCAAAGGGGCAGAGAGTTTACAGCTGAATCTCTGGTGGCTGGGAGTCCTCACTTCTGGAATCTCAGTTTTGCTTCTGTGGTCTCAGTCTTGTGTTTCATTTCCTGATCTTCTAGGGTCAGTCTCAGCTCTCACCTCTTCTCCAGCTAGGAGTTCTCCTTCCTCATTTTCCCCAATTAGCCCTGGTCCACAGTGCCCCTTTCATCCCTTTGCCTTAGCTGGGTTGGGTATACTTTTTCTGCAAGGATTGCTGTATTTTCCTCTCTTCTCACTTCCTCTTCAAGTTGCCATTGTTACGTGAAGACCCCAGTTGATTCCCCTTTCCACCGTGCTAATACCGCAAACTTGGCTGATCTGCTCCACTTCTCTGTTTTCCCAGTTCCACTTCCCAGTGCACTGGCCGTTCAGCACCCAGCAGGGACTGTGCTGGGGATCCAGAATGAAAGAAACAGCCCTGCCTTCGAAGAGCTCACAGCTTGGCGGGGGCGAGGTGAGCAGGGGAGCGGAGCGAAAATGAGGGCAGTGCAACATGATACAACCAGGAAATTGTAACCAGAGAAAAGTGTAGGCAAGGTGATAAGAGAACATAAAAGAGGGATGGGCTTACTGTGCTGGGGAGGGGAGTCGGAAAAGGCTTGCCCAAGTAGAGAATTTTCTTTGTTTTTGTATTTATTTTAATTTTGGACCAGGTTATGCATTCATATAGTTCAAATATATGCATATATTTTTAAATAATTTCATAAATATCCTTTCTCGCTGCCGGGCCATCTTGGCGGCTGCTCTTGGTTGGGGACCGTCCCACACCTAAGGCAGGAAGATGATGGCTGCAAAGAAGGCGAAAAAGTCGCTGGAGTCGATCAACTCTAGACTCCAACTGGTTATGAAAAGTGGAAAGTATGTGCTGGGGTACAAGCAGAAGCTGAAGATGATCAGACAAGGCAAAGGGAAACTGGTCATCCTTGCCAACCACTGTCCAGCCTTGAGGAAATCTGAAATAGAGCACTATGCCATGTTGGCCAAGACTGGTGTCCACCGCTCCAGTGGCAATAATATTGAATTGGGCACAGCGTGTGGAAAATATTGCAGAGTATGCCCACTGGCTATCATTGACCCAAGTGATTCTGATATCATTAGAAACATGCCAGAACAGACTGGTGAAAAGTAAATCATGTGAAATGTTTCTTTAATAAAACTTGCCAGAGCTTGGTTTAAAAAAATAATAATAAAATAATTTCCTAAATATACTATATACTTCCCCCAGCCCCACTTCTGCCCATCCCCATGTTCTCCAAAGGTTACTGCTGCTATTCGTTTTTTGCGTGTCCTTCCAGAGTTTCTGTATGCATATGTGTGCAAACATAAACTTTTTTCTTTCTCCTTTCCTTTTACCCCAAAGGTAGCATATTATACTTATTGGTATGCACTTTGCTTTTTTGACTCAATGTTATCATTTAGTGGTTAATAAAATGGACTCTGGAATCAGAATGTCTGCATTCAAATCCCAGTTATAGAATTTACTAGATGGGTGAGCTTGGAAAGTTATTTAACTTCTCATTGCTTTAATTTCTACATCTGTATCTGAGGTTTTCAAAGTCTCGCAACATTATCATATACTAAAATCTCTTATGGACATTCTGTTCTGTTCCATTGGTCTGTCTATTCATGTACCATTACCACAATGTTTTAATTTTTTGAGTTTTTTTACACTACGTTTACTGTCTGGTAGGGCCAGTCCCTAGATGGGGATTTGAAGGATGAATGGACTTCCCCAGCCAGAGATGGTGACAACTAATGCTATCAGTATGAACTATTATCACCACATGGCACCACCACCATTTTATTTTATTCCTACTGTGTGCAAGATGCTGTAACTCCTTTACTCTATTTTTTATTATACTTGTTTTCCCTTTGCTCTGAAATCTTCACCTCTTTATTTTAGATTTATTTATTCATTGTAGGTAACTTATTTATTTATTTGTTTATTTATTTATTTATTTTTGTTGATCCTCACCTGAGGATACTTTTCCATTGACTTTTAGATAGAGTCGAAGGGAGGGAGAGAGGGATATATATATATATATATATATATATATATATATATATATATATATATATGGATATATATGGATATATATGGATATATATATATATATATATATATATATATAGAGAGAGAGAGAGAGAGAGAGAGAGAGAGAGAGAGAGAAGCATCGATATGAGAGAGACACATTGATTGATTGTCTCCTGCACAACCCCGACCAGGGATCAAACCTGAAATCCAGGTATGTGCCTTGACCGGAAATCGAACTCGCAACCCTTCAGTCTGAGGACTGATGCTCTAACCGCTGAGCCAAACCAACCAGGGTGTAGGTAACTTTTTAAGCCACTTTAAATATTTTTGGAAACAAGGAGAAGCATAAATTGAAAAAGAACCAAGAATTATATTATGTGCTTTGCATAATAAATCCCTAATCCTCATAACAACCCTACAAGGTACATACCATTGTTCTCTTTTTATTGAAGACACTGAAGGTTGGAGAGGTCAAGTAATTTTCTCAAAGTTATATAGCAAATAAGTGGAGATTTGAAATTCAAACCAAGGCCTGTTAGTGATTCCTGGTGCTTCTTTATTTAATTTAATAAATAAATAAATAAATAAATAAATAAATAAATAAATAAATAAATTTATCCTCACTCGAGGACATTTTTGCATTTATCTTCAGATAGAGCAGGAGGGAGAGATGAGGAAGAGAGAGAGAGAAACATCGACATGAGAGAGACACATCGACTGGTTGCTACCCACAGGACCCCAGCTGGGGCCAGGGACAAACTGCAACTGAGGTGTGTGCCCTTGGCAGGAGCTGAACCTGGGACTCTCTGGTCCTTGGGCCGATGCTCCAACCGCTGAGCCAAACTAGCCAGGGCCTTGGTGCTTCTTTAAAACATATTGCTCTACACCTGAAACCTATATAATTTCATTAACCAATGTCAACTCCAATACATTCAATAAAAAAAAGATAATAGTTCAGAAAGAAACTGAACCCATAATAGGGAACAATTATATATTTTTCCTAATGGCTAATATACATATATAGTAAACATGGACTATGTATAATAATCACTGCCATGTGATTTTGATGTTAACTCATTGATCTACCAAGTATCCAGAGTCTACCATGTCAGGCACTACGCTAGGTGCCGAGGATACAATGACAAATGGGATCTGATCCCAGCCCTTAATTCTTCCTGTGAGAATTTACTAGTAGGTTTTCCTGGTCTGGACCCTTTCCGCCTGTTGCACCCTGTGGAATATCTAGTCTGTTTCTATCCTGTGCTGCTGTATGCCTGTCTTCTGCATTTCAAGGCTGATGATGCATTTATGACTAACTTGTAGCAGCTTTTTGGAATATGTTTTGTTTTCTTAATCCTCACCTGAGGATATTTTTCCATTTATCTTCAGATAGAGTGGGAGGGGGAAAGAAAGAGAGAGAGAGAGAGAGAAACATCAATTGGTTGCCTCTGGCACAACCCCGACCAGGGCCGGGGACTAAACTGCAACCAAGGTACGTGCCCTTCACTGGAATCGAAACCAAGACTCCTTGGTCCGTGGGCCAACGCTCTAACCGTTCAGCCAAACTGGCCAGGGCTTGGAGTGTGGTTTTAAAGATTATGACCCTATATCTGGAATCAGTGGCAAAGAGTGCCGTGACTAGTCATGCCTGCCATGGGGGCAGGGTGAAGAATGAGGGCAAACAAGCCATGTACTTGTCATCCTGAACTAGTTGTCCAGAGTGATCAGTCTCTCTCTGTAGTTGTTATAAATGACACCAAATGTGTTTCATGGCACAAATTCACCATTTCTTAAGTTGTTGATAAGCTATCCACCTCTTGGGAAGTCTTGTAGTCAAGAAATCCATTTAACTTAGTTGACAAACAGTTTCTCAAACATATATTTTGTATAAGCAATCTTGTTTCTTTACTGCTAATTGCATCGTCCATATCAATGCTGGATATATTTGCCCAGTTATGTAAATATGTTCACCATCACCACCCATGAGTGCCTTGGATTTCCCAGTGTTGTTTTAGTGACTTTTGTTGGGAAGGAAAACTCCTGGGCTGAATGCTGCTTTGTTCTATAGAAGCCCTTTAGTCATTAATGTCTTCCTCTGTCTTGCTATCTAAAATTCCTCTTGCTGCCACAGCTGGAGTTAAAAATGGTCACTGGTTGCCTATTTGGAGTTTCACTGATTAACTTTTTCAAGACCATATACATGGAGTTCTTGTATCTCTGGGGTATATTAGAAGGTAGTTTTGTTCCTTCTGTAGTTGGCTGAAAGCCATACTAATTAATGAAAAACTTCCTCTAAGAAGTTAATTCTCAAATGGCTGTTGCCTCATGGGAAATGCATTTGAACTGCTGAGCAGGTTTCTCTTCGATCACTCGTGGTTGCCTCTCTGGCCACAGAGGGTAGGGAGGTGGTGACGGCCGTGCTGAGCATGGTGTAGTCCTGGAAAGAGTTGCATGTGGAGTCACTAGCTCTGGGTACAAGTCTTAGCACTGTTGCTCGGTTGTTATGTGAACTTGAGCCAATCACTTAAACGCTGAACATTAGTTGACTCCACTATAAAATGGTGATTGTGGCAATGATTGTGATCTCGCTACTTTAGGGAGTTATTGAGAGGGCTAAATGAAATAATATATGGAAAGCACCTTTGCAAAAGCACATTTTTATTATTAGATATCTGGGTTTACCTTTGTCCCTGCTTGTTTTTCCATTGCTCTTGTCTTAACCAGAAACAATATGTGAAATACAGTTTTTCTTGCAGCTTTTCCAGATGTGCTTTTTATGAAAAGCTAGTAGACCAAACACCTAAGTCCAACTTGGTTATGTGGTAGACACCCTCTTGTTTTTCCTTTCATCACTGTTCATAGATTTCAAGCTTAATGTTGACCCTAATTCATAAATTATACATCAATGTTAATGTCTTTTATCAAGTATGTGAAGAGAAGGAGAAAGAGATGCTCTTCTCTCCTACAAAATGTTTAAAGAAATTTAGTTGAATAAATGCTTCAATTTCTCTGAGGCTCTGGAAGAAATGAGAGCCTGAGGGTAAAAACAGTAGAGTGTTAGAATTTCTTTCTTTCTTTTTGGTTTGCATTTTATTTATTTTTTATTAATTAATTAATTTTTGTTACAAATGTTTCTCCTTTTTCTCCCCTAGACACCCTCCTCCTGATCTGCCCCCCCCCCAGCATTGTTGTCTGTGTCCATGGGTACACATATATGCATATAAGTTCTTTGGTTTATCTCATCCCTCCCCCCGTTCTGCTCCTCTGAGGTTTGTCAGTCTGAACTGTACTCCTTTCTATGTCTCTGGGTCTATTTTGTCCATCAGTTTATTTTGTTCATTATATTCCACAGATAAGTTAGACCATGTGGTATTTGTCTTTCTCTGATGGGCTTATTTTGCTTAGCATAATGCTCTCCAGGTCCCTCCATGTCATCTCAAAGGATACGAGATCTTTCTTTCTTACAGCTGCATAGTATTCCATTGTGTAAATGTACCACAGCTTTTTTATCCACTCATCTACTCATGGGCACTTGGGCTGTTTCCAGATCTTAGCTATTATAAATAGTGCTGCTATGAACATAGGGGCACATATATTCTTTCAAAATTTCTTATTTAACAAAATGTTAAGGCCTTATACTTTGTGCCTTAGCTTAATGAAGCTGTGAGCACTTATGAAGTGGGATCCCCTCACATACTGCACAGCTTTCTGCCATCTCCCTGGCTCTGTTTCACTTGCTCCTTTTTCTTCTGCCAACTTCTCTTTCCTTCCTGGAACAACTGTCACCTTCCTTCCTTACTGACCAGACCCCCAGTAGTTTACACCCAGACCCCCTTCTAAGACGAATGTGTTGCCCATCTCCAGGGAGTGGGTCAGCACACAGAGTCCCACTGTCAGCTCCTTTCAGAGTCTGCTTCAGCAGCAGGCTGCCGCCTTGCCCGAGGTCACACCCTTCCAGGGTGACCCACATCCAGTGACTGAGTGAGGTGGAGGTATGAAGCTGAGCCATTTCAGCTCCTGTGAGACACTCTGACGGGCACTCTGGAGCTCCCAGCCTGGTTAGCGGAGGCGTCCTTGGGCTTGCATCACAGGTGAGATCTTCCTCTGACCAATTCTGCTTCCCCCTCCTTCCTTTCACAGGTATTGATCTCTAATAAACACTCTTTAAACAATGTTCTCTTTTTAAAAAACTTTACTGAGATATAATTTACATACCATAAAATTCACCCCTTTAAAATGTACACTCAGTGGTTTTTAGTATATTCACAAAGTTGTGCAACCATCACCACTATCTAATTCCAGAGCATTTTCATGACCTCGGAAAGAAACTCCATACCTGTTAGCAGGAGCTCCCCATTAACTCCTCCCCTGACCTCTGGCCATCATTAATGTACTTTCTGTTTCTATAGATTTGACTATTCTGGAAGTTTTAGATACATGGATCATATAATATGCAGCCTTTTACATAGTATAATGGTTTCAAAGTTTATCCATGTTGGAGCATGCATCAGTACTTTATTCCTTTTTATGGGGATGAATACTCTTCTGGAATGTAGTATATAGATATATTTTGTTTATCCATTCATCAGTTGATGTAGATTTGCGTTGTCCTAATAAACATCTTGCACCCTCAACTCCATCTCAGCATCTATTTCTTGAGAACCCAACCTGAAAACTACCCATACTTAGAACGCTAGGACCTCAGCTTCTGTACCAATGAGGGTTATTAAGAAATTCTTTCGGTAAAGGTGGTTCTACCCAAAGAGAAATTCTAGTACCAGATACCAAGATAATGCAAAGCTCTCTATCTTATTACAATAAGTACTGTAGGCCAACCTGTTTGCTACTTGGTCTTAGAGTAGGCTTGCTTGGGGACAGATTCAGTGTAGTTAGAATCTGGTTTAAAAAGAAGACAGAGGATCAGATGAGAGGTAAGGCCAGAGAGACCAGTAGGAGTTACATTGTGAATGGCATTTATGCCATGATGACGTATTTGGACCCTTCCTGTGGGGACATGGGGACGTGTGGAAGCAGATGAAGTGTGATTAGGTGTGCTTTCACTGAATTTGTGGATTACAAATGGTGGGCAGCTCTTCTATCAGAAAATATTGTGAGTTGGCTGGAGTTTGAGTGGTGGAAGATGCTGGAGATGAAGAGAGAAATTGTAGGTTGAAGGAGTTAGAATGAAATGAGAGGTGTTGAACATGCGAAGGAGACTCTAGGAAAGGTGGAAAGGAAGCATGGAGAGAGAGACAATGTGTTCTAGTGGAAAGAGTATGGCTTGGAGTGTGATATACCTGGGTTTTTATTCCTTTTTCATCCTTTAGCAGCTCTGTGACTTGAGGCAGATTACCTAACTTATTGTCCTCTTTAAAAGAAGGCTAGTAATCCTTCCCTCTCAGCATTGTGTTGTGAATTTGAAGTGACATATCCTGTCTAAGGCAACCAGCTCCTCTTAGCTCACTTTCCCTGTCCCTGTAACCAGGGCAGGCCTGAGAAGCAGGACTCAGGATGGAGGTCCAGAGCTGGGTCATCAGATAATAAGATCAGAGGGCAGGGATGGTCAGGAGGAGCTGGGGACCAAGGAGCAGAAAGGGGGAAGGAAGAAAAGGAGGGCCAGAACTCATGGAATCACCAGGCTGGGCCCAGGCAGGAGCACATCTACCTGGACAACATTTCTCTGGAGCTTTGTTCTTTCTGAAGGTTCAAAACAACCTCTCCCTGACCCACCAACTCAGGCCTCTCTGCAACTTCAAACGGTGGCCTCCGGGGTTCATCTGGGTGGTGGAGGCTGACAAACCTCACAATTTTAACCTCTTACAGCTGGATGAAGTGAAGCCAAAGGCTGTGTTTGGCAGGTGCACCTGCCTAGTACTAAACAGTGCACCAGCTTCCTTTCCTGCTTTCCTTTTCTTTTTAAAATTGCCTGTCACCAGCCTGTCTTGATTGTTTAAAAAAAAGTTATTTTGCATCTGTTAATTTTCAGTTCCAAGTGATATATGGGTGAGATCTGTGACCTCTGAGGCTCCTTCCCATCCCATGACGCTGGGACTGAAAGTCAAGTGGAGTTTGCCAACTGCTTTCTGAGCCATCTTGGACACTTGCCATGTGAGAACTTAATCTCATCCATCTCGCTGTCGACATTTATCAGCTATTTGGAGATACTGCCAGCCTCTGAAAACACTAAAATGGTACAGAAAACTGTGCATTTGACCCCTTGGAGAATCACTCAACTTCTGTGTGGAGACACTGCCAGGCTCCAGAAGCATGAAAATGGTACAAAGTCTGTGTGTGTGACCTGTTGAAGATCACTCATGGGCGGCTCCACATTCAAGAGTGCAAAGATAATTGAGGTATGTAATAAGGAGCCTGAGGCCTCACAAAAACCCAAAGCGCTTTCTTTCTTCGATTCTTCACCAGAATTTGTGGGTAGTTGGTTGTCCTGCGTTCATTCATTTGGTAAACATTTGACCAGTGCCTCCTAATACTCTGAAATTCTTTGTGTGGATCAACGATGTCAAAATAGCAGTGATTTGCATGATCAGACCTAGCACATGACAGATAGGAGCCATGCCAGGAGCTGGAGGTGCAAAATGATGAAACATAGCTTCAAAGAGGCTTACAGAGTCCAGGGAGGGGGCGGATGCAAATAGTTGGAACACAAGTTATATGGGTTCTAATACAGATGTGTGCAAAGGGCAGCATGTGGTATACCCCCCAGAGGGAGGAACTAAAGGAAAGCCTTCCCAGAGAGCACTCCTGGGCTTCAGTATATGGAATACGTTTTCTTGGTGGAGTTCTCAAGATTGACCAGCCATTCTAGGAATACACAGTGTGGTGCTTTGTGCTATGCCTGTTTAGCTTAAGGTCTAACTGCTATAATAAATCCTTTCTTTATCACTCACCATGATTCTGCTTCTCTGATCATCCCCTGACCAATGCACACAGTAAGTCTCAGTTCAACCTGTGATGACAGTGTTAAGCAGCAAAGAATAATGTATTTACAAATGCCAACATCTATGAAGACAGCCCTTGGGCCGACTTGGAGACTGGCTGACACACCCCAGCTCCCCATTCAGCAAGTCATATCTTCAACTCACACATGAAGACAAAGGCAATTGTTTAATTCAAGGCAGTACCTTCTAGGAGCTCCTGTAGGATCTAGGCACTGTTCTAAGAGCTTTGCATGTCTTAATTCTCTGAATCCTTACAATCTGTGAGGTTGGTCCAAGGCTTATCCCTATTGTGTGGTTTAGGAAACCAAGGCACAAAATGGTTAAGTAACCAGTGCTCCATGTTTGTCTCCGAATGAAAGAGATATTGCTCTGGACTTCTCATTTTTTTTTCATTTTGCTAACTTTTCTTTCTTTCTTTTTTTTTTAAAGACCTAACTGTAAGAGAGTTAGGACTGTGAAACTTTAAAAAAAAATTTTTTTTTCTTTATTGATTTTAGAGAGAGAGGAAGGGAGAGGGAGAGAGAGATAGAAACATCGACGAGAGAGAACATTGATCGGCTGCCTCCTGCATGCTCCCCACTGGGGATCGGGCCCACAACCTGGGCGTGTGCCCTGACCAGGAATCAAACCGGCGACCTCTTGGTGCATGGGTCGATGCTCAACCACTGAGCCACACCGGCTGGGCATAACTTTTCATTTTGAAATAGAGATGCTCGATATGCATCCCTTTGACTGCTGGCTATCTCGTGTGCCTTTCCCATCAGAGACTGAGTTCCTTAAGCCAGAGACACTGGGCTCTGACCCTTCAAAGGTCCCTGGGGAGAAGAGCTTGAACCCGCATGCAGCCCTGGGGGAGGTTTTTCCTGGGCCTGCTGCACCCCTCTTAGCTAGCACTGTGTAGTCCCACTGTTGCCTGCTAGGCCAGGGGGGAGGTGGGGCTCTAGCGTTCAGAAAACAAGATAGAGTTTGGTAGCTGACTGAGCTTTGAGAAGAGAGAGAGCAGGGGAGATGCACGGCTAGTATTGCCGTCTGATGTTCAAGGGCTTCCACAGTCTTTCCCCCACCTGTCTTCCCCAGGCTCTCCCCATCCTTCACACCCAGAACCAGCAAACGGCTCCTGTGAATGAACACGTTGCCATCTTCTGTGCCTCGGTGCTCACTCTGCTGACTCACTCCTAACGACCTTGAGACCCAGCTAAAAGTCACCCTCTGAGGTATGTTTCTCTAGGCCAGTGCGCCTCGGACTTTGAGGCGCATGGAGCCCCGTGCAAGGTCTCACTTGGAGGTCTTGCTAAATTGTGTCTGTGAGGTAGGGCCTGAGACTCTGACTTTATAACAAGTTCCTGGGGGATGTAGATGCCCTTGGTCTCTGAGCCACACTGTGAAGAGGAAGGCTCTAGATCTCATTTTCCCTTTAGTCCTTTTGGAAACTTGAGCCTGTAGAAGCTATTTTAAGGGAAACGATGTTTTATATTAACTCAAGCTAAATTGGTATTCAGCAATTGGTAGACTCTTTCGGTAGATATGTAGGGTGGCCGATGTCCTGGTTTGCCTGGCACTTTGAGGCTTCCTGGGACATAGGACTTTTAGTGCTAAAACTGGGGAAGTCCTAGGCATGCCAGGCTGGGCTGGTCTCCCTACCTCTCTCTGTGGTTACAGCTGGCCACCCAGATATATAGCTCCCACAGCTATAAATCCCCTTCCTTACAACCGCCACACCAGGTGAGGTGAGGTCATAGATGGAATTCTGTTAAAGCCACAGATGTTTCCCAGCTAGCTGATGCAAGAACAGCTCTTCAGCTGCTTCAGGCTTTGGGGAAGACCCGTTCTCTGCTTTAGGCACTACAAGTGGCATTAGCACGATAGATTCTCTCTGAAGCAGACATGAGGATATTATGAAGACAGAACCAACTAATCTTCCAGTAGGTTCAAGTGACAGCCTCTATGGAGAGAGACACAGGGCCCTGGCTGGTTTGGCCTGCGGACCAGGGAGTCCTGGGTTCGGTTCCCACTAGGGGCACGTACCAAAAAAAAAAAAAAAAAAGTGAGAGACACAGGACCACAGAACACCAGGCCTCAGGCTCTGCACCAGAAGTGTTAGGTTGCTGTTGAATTAGTCTCCTTCTCTCAAGCGCTAGTGTGGGTGGGTCATGGCACTGCAGCCAGTGAGGAGACGTAAGGTTCCAGAGGAGAGGACCTGGCCTCAGATTCAGCCAGGAAATCAACTCTATGCCTTCCTTAGACTTAATTCCATTCAGTTTTTATTGGTCATTGTGATATTTTGCCTAGAGGACACGTGGGAGGTTACTTAAGAAGTGGCCACCACTCAAAGATATCTTATTGCACATTGCAAAGTATCCCAGATACAGTCCCCTGTAGCTTCCCCCTGTACTGTTCAACAGCAGGAAGAAAGGGGCCAGAGTTCATTTCTTCATGCTCCGAAGAGCACACAAAACAACGAAACCCGTCCTGGGCTTCAGAGAAGCCAAATCTTGTGGGGCCCTGGTACTGCTCGGGGACAGCTGAAAGCTTTTCGAAGGAGGAAGGAGACTCTCTTTCTGATGAGCCTCAGTTAAAAAATTTAAAAAACCACACAAACCCTTCTATTTGTTTTCCTGGAAAAACAGCAAAAAAGCATGAGTTTCCTTGCCCCTAGGCCTTTCAGAAGAAACCAGCGGGGGTTGGAGCCCGGGCTGCTGGGATGGAGGTTGTGTGAACAGATTTTCCAGAGCCAGTGTTAGCATTAGTGGAGCTCTCATCCTCCCTGTGGATTTGTGCTCCGACCTCTGACACCAATTCAGCAAAACAACTTCACCTTTCACCTACTTTCTGTGTTTTCCTGCTGTTTGGTTCGTGCTTTGTGTATACACATGTGCAACTCTTGATGATTTTGTTTGTTTATACCATTTCTTCCTCAACAAAGAAAAAGAGTAGAGGTCCTCAGTGATGCTGTGGAGGTCAGGAGACCAAGAGACCAGGAGGGTGTGAGCATGTCTCTGTTGGAAGGGAACCCGAGTGTATGCAGAGACTGTGGCCCAGAGTCCTGAAGATCCTTCTTCATGTCATGGATGAAGAAACTGAGACTTGGAGAGGGGAAATGGCTTGTTGAGGCCAGCAAATGAGTGATTGGACCTGAAAGAAGGGTTTTTTAATGCTCTCGATGAAAGTTCATGGAGTCTTCATCATTCCATATCCATAGTCAAACAGATGCTTGAATTCTGGTCTCTATGTCCTTGTGGGTGGCCACATGGCCACTGCTGGCCTTTCTGGCCTCATCTGATCGTGGGGTGATCACCACTGTCCAGAAAGCTGGGCTTTAGTAGGTGATTTTCTTGGGTGTATGATATTTTGACCAGGATTGTGTTTTGAATTCTCTCTGAATACATTAATTTCAGTTACAATTACTCCATTATTGATGGATTTGCACTGAGAAGGTATTTCCTGGAGCACACTTCATTTAGCTTTGATCATTTCATTGTGGGATAGCTAAGGACCTTTAATTTCTAACGAGGGGTGTGGCCTCTCCTAAACACAAACCCCTTATTTGGGGCAGAATATCTTCTATCTCTGTTGTGTAGAACAAATTTAGGAAAATGATGATCTGAACTATGGAATAAAATTCTTTAGAAGGTATATATACATTTTTTTTTTGGTAAATTAAATGATATTTAAAATATAATAGAGGAATTTACCACTCAAAGCAACCAATGGAGAATATATTGCTAAGAGTGAAGAGCCATGTTTATATGACACAAATCAATTTTTTATTAGTATATATATATCTTATAAACTATTCTGGGAAGATATATCTAAATACCTTAACAATGCTTATTTTGCTTGTGAAGTTTTGAGATAAACTTCATGTTTTATTTTGCTTGTCTATATTTTCTAAATTTCTATATTGAACAGTACCCCAACAACAGAAGGTCTCAAAATGAGCAATGATGAATCCTTGAGGAAAATGAAGAATGCTTTTGGTAGAGAAAATAACATTATCTCCTATTTCATTTTCTTTGTAAACCAGGGAGATTCTCTGTCATCCTCTGTGAGAAATATTTTTCGCCGTTCTCTGATCAAAAACCTACCATGATAGCATGATACCACGATATCAAGGCTAACCTCCTCTGCCTTATTTTTAAGACCCTGTGTAATCTGACCCCATTTTATCTCTCAGATTTATCCAGTGCTCTAGTGCTGGTCCCTTTCTGTTAACACTCATTTTAGTTAGGTTCATTTCTTATCTCCAGTCCTCTTGTCCCTCCAACACCTTTTTTGCTTCAGGTGTCTTTGTTAATTTTTTTCCAGATTGCAATATTCTTTCTATCTCTCCAAATTCAAGGTTATTTGTTCTATAAGACCCCACACTGTTTTTTTGTTTTTTTTTTCCTTTTCTGACCTCCCATGGTAGTTTTAGTCTACAGTGTATCATTTAAGATGTACTGATTGACTGTGCTTATCTAGGCTTGGCCCTTGATGCTGAGTGGCAGAGGCAAATTTAGGTTGCTAGCTGGAGGGTTTGAATGCAGGAAGACATGCTAAAAGGGAAGAAATGAGTTGCAATCCAGAGAAACAGACCAGGTAGACATTGGTTGGACTGGCTGAGCAAATGAACAGCTAGAGAGATGCTAGAACAAAAGGAGGGGCAGTGAGGTGATAAGCATAGTGGAGGTGGTGGCTGCCTTGGTCTAGTGTTGGACTTGGTGTGGCCTTCCTGGGCTGGGACTCATTGCCATTGCACATTAGCACTGTCTTTAAGAGAGCAAAGCAAGGACTTCTCTGGAGGCTTTTTGGAGAACTCTACTTTTTCCATGCCACCACACAGTCGATGCCATTAGAAGTCCAGGTGATTCAGACACTGTTTATAACTATGTAGAAGAAACTCAGGCTGGAAGTAGCTTAGGCAAAAAATGCAAATTTACTTGCTCATGGAATCCAATAATCATTTTAATAACTAAACTGCAGGAAGCATGGTTGCAGTTGGCCTTAGGAACAACTGGGTGCCTAGACTTGGATGCTGCCAAGACTCTTTTTCATCTTCTTGACCTCTGCTGCTCTCTGCACTTTAATCTTCTCTCCTGCAGACAGCCTTCCTCCACACGGTTATACATGTAGCTACTCAAAGCTCCTGAAGTTTACATTTTTCAACTTTCACTACCAAAGAGAGATCAGTTCTCTGATTCCAGTTGGGAGAATCCCAAGGAAGGACTCTGATTGGCCCACCTTGGGTTAAGTGCCCAGCCCTCACTTATCAAGCCAGTGGGGGAAGACAAGGCCACATGAGAAGATGCTGTGTGGATAGGGGACAGGTGAGGGATTCCCAGGAGGAGGGGTTCTGGGCAAACAGTCCCATGTATGTCCAATGCAACAGCATGGCAGCAATCGCATGCCCAGTAATGCTCAGCACAGGCACGTTGATCAGTATGCTGGAAATCAGGAAGGAAGAACTGGGGATTAGCATGCCACCTTTTCTATTGTTAGAGCAAAGTCAACACGTCTTTATTGAGAGTTGCTCCCTGGCGACTTGATAATTGTTGGACTAGCCTGCAACTGTTTACACTGTCATTTTTCCCTGCTACATTAACCCCAGGACCTCCAGCTCCTTTCAGACACCGAAGAGTCCTGACATTTCTCTGCCCTGCTAAGAACTGTTGACAGCTTGTACTGTTATCTTGGTCTTAATGACTGCTGAGTCACTTCATTTCCCAGAGGGAGAATGGTGAGGTGGCCAACAGGGCCAGGTCACCAGCAGCCGTAAGCTCTGATGGAATGTTTCTGGAGAGCAACGTGTGTGAGAAAAGGAGCCTCACACTATTCCTTTTAGAGGAAGGCCTTTAGCTCATCCTGGGAAGGTCAACTGGTTGGCAAAAAGGGAGTAGGAGGATTTTAGCATAAAATGCCTAACTCTAGACCTGTCTTTCCCAACCCTGGGGGCTCTAACCTCAATACATTCCAGTTCATAAGGCTGGTGGAGAGTCAGCCATTAGGAAATCAGGTTAGGGATGAAGCTGTGAGGTAGGGAAGGCAGCATGATATGAAGATCCAGACACACAATACAATATACAGATGATGTATTAGAATTGTACACTTGAAACCTGTATAATTTTATTAACCAATGTCACCCCAATAAACTCAATTAAAAAAAAAAAAAAAAAAGACCCAGACATACCTAAGTACCTTTGTTCCATCTCTGCTTGCTCCATTCTGACCTCTTCTGGTTGATCTGGGCTCCCCAGCTGCCTCCCCCGACCCCCATTTCTAATAATCAATGGGCTTTCGACCCACCATTTTCATCAGGATCTATGCCTTTATTCCTCTCTTCTGGCACATTCATGTTTGTTGGGCTCCCCAGTGGTCCCTTGAGCTGTCCTTTGAGCCCCTTTTTAAATGACCTGTTCTGGAGGTGGTTCATCCAGGTGACGCTGGGCAGCTCAAGCTCCGCACCGCCTCGGGCACCTGGCTCCCAGCTTCCTGAAGCAGCTCCCTCTGGGGTGGAGCTCCTTTCTCTTCTGGGTCCTAATAGTGCTATGAGGACTCAATCCAGCCTGTCCGCTGGTGACTGCCTCCCCTGTAGACCGCATCGGACTCACCTCTGTACCCTCTGCTTGTGGCACAGGGCCTGGCACGGAGAAAGCTTGGCCGTGAATATCAAGGGATTAGGGAGCTGCTCACTGTTGTCTCTGACTGGCCTGGACCCCTTTTCCTTGCTCATCCTTTGGATTCAGACGCTGCTCGTCAGCACACTCTGCCATTCTCCTTTTCCGCCTGTTTTCCTTCCTCCCCCCACCAGCCTGACAGAGACAGTGTAGTGTAGTGGCTAAGAACATGAATCCTAAGATAAGATGATCTGGTTTTAAATCCTGCCTTTATTACTTATTAGCTGTGCGACTGTTGCCAAGTTACTTCACCTCTCTGTGCCTCAGTTTCTTCATCTGTCAAATGGGAATAATAATAGGACCAAGCTCATAGGGCTGCTGGGAGGATTAAATGTGTTAATACGAGTCTGCCTGAACAGTATGTGGTAGACAGGCATTCCAGAAGCCTTTGCTGTTGTTATTGTTCTCTGCTTTCACTGTTTACTGCAGTGAGGGCCTCTGACTGCTCCCTGCTGTGTTCTTGGGCTAACCCCCAACTTCAACAGGTCCTTGAACTCAACTTTAATGCCTCAGTCTCAGCCACCAGCCCACCCAGCCAAATATTTGCAAATATACATTTGTAATTGACTAACACTGAACTGTAGCCCAGAAGACGTCCAGCCTCAGTCCTTATATCTGTCAATGTTGCCTCCTCTACTCTTGGTTCTTTCCTCAGGCCAAGTCTTGGCTCAAATCTTGCCCTTCTAATGGTTTATTAGGGGAGCTATAAAGGAATAAGTTTTATCTCAGCTGCTAGGCCTAGGGTTGGCAAGCTTTTTTTGGGAACAGGCCAGATAGTAAATATTTTAGGCTTTGCAGGCCACACATGGTCTCTGTCCATCGTCCTCCTCCTCTTCCCCTTCCGTCTTCTTCACAACTCTTTAAAAATGTACACCCTGGCCGGTTTGGCTCAGAGGTTAGAGCGTCAGCCTGCAGACCAGAGAGTCCTGGGTTCGGTTCCCGTTAAGGGCACGTACCTTGGTTGCAGTTTGTCCCCAGCCCCGGTTGGGGTCATGTGGGTGGCAACCACTCGATGTCTCTCTCTTCCCTCCTCTCTCCCTACTCTGTCTGAAGATAAATGCAAAAATGTCCTCAGGTGAGGATAAAAAAAAATGAAAATAAAAATGTAAAAAAACATGCTTAACCTGAATTAAGGATTGTTGTATTGAAAGAGGTCACAAGCCACATTTGTTCCTCAGGCCATAATTTGTGCACTCCGGTGCTAGGCAATAAGTTCCATGAGGACAGGAACACATCTTTCTTGTCACCTCTGTGGTCTAGTGCTAGCCTGGCACATGGTAGGTCCTGTACTTGTTGAATGAACAAATAAATGGGTTCAAATGAGCCTCTGGCTTTGGGTTTAAGAGGAAAAATCCCTGTGTGGATTCTATAGAGAATAGGAACACCCCAGGGAAGGGTTTTAAGTTGCCTTCTTGCTCTGTCTGCAGTTAGCGGGCACAAGCAGTGTGCCTTGACCTAAGTACCTGCACGCAGTTCTACCCCTTTTTCCAGACTAGAACAGAGCCTCCCTGCAGCCGTAGTTCCACAATGCACCATACCAGGGTGTGCTGGTAAAGGTTCAACAACCAGCCACCCAACAAATAAGCAAATGATCTCTAATTTACAGCATTTGTTTATTTCTGTGGTGTTAATACTTCAGCCATGGCCAATTACATGCTACAAGACACTGACCTTGAAGTTGGAGATACGTACAATCAGCTCCTTCTAGCTGTAGCATACCATTAAACCACACATCCCCCTTCCCTGCTCACTCCCGAAGCCCTAAAGGCCGCACTCCTCCCGGGAGAAAACTTGAAAGAAAGCTTAGCTCCCACGATCCCGGTCTCAGGATTAGGATCTTCTCTGTGTTTTGCTGGATGGGTATCTTGCCCTCCCAGACTTCCTGGATTTCAGCCTTTGCCTGCTTTGATCCCCGACCCCTGACTGCTCATCTGACCCCCTGACTCCCTGGGCTCTCGTAGAACACAGAGGGCTGTATGCTTCCTGATCCACCCTGGCTTCCTGGCTGTCACATATCTGATGCGCTTCCAGCACAGGGAAGCGTAGCCACTCTACCTCCTGCAGGGTCCTCTGGTTCCCAGGCTGCGATCTGCTTTGGCCACACCCTTCCAGTTCTTGCAACACACCTCTCTCGACTGCCAAGAGGTTAACTCTCATCCTACTGACTGGGAACTTCATTCCCAGCTCAATTCTTCTTTCCCTGTCTTGGCTTCTGTCTAATTAGCACCATCTGTCTTCTAAAGCTGTCCATAATCTTTTTTTATTGTTTTTATTGATTTTTTAGAGAGAGAGGAAGGAAGAGAGAGATAGAAACATCAATGAGAGAGAAACATCCGCCCTGGCCGGTTTGGCTCAGCGGTTGGAGCGTCGGCCTGTGGACCAGAGTCCTGGGTTCAGTTCCCGCTAAGGGTACGTACTTCCCCCCCCCCAAAAAAAAAACAGAGAGAGAGAAACATCCATCAGCTACCTCCTGCATGCCTCCCACTGGGGATCAAGCCTGCAACCCAGGCATATGCCCTGGCCAGAAATCAAACTGGGACCTCTCAGTCCATGGGACAATGGTCAATCCACTGAGCCACACCAGCTGGGCTAACCCTGTCCATAACCTTTACCCTCATTGATTCACACAAAAAAATCTCTACAATGTACTTTTTGTGTGCCAGGCTGTGTAGGCACTGGGAATACCTCAGTGAACAAAACAGGTAAGGATTTTCTGCCCTTGGGGAGATTATATTAAAGTGTGAGAAGACACATACCAACCAATAGGCATAATAAAAAAGTAATATATTTTTTAATAAAGGTGATAAGTATGATGGGAAAAGGGAGTAGGGAAAGATGGGCTGACAGTGCTAATAGGAGGCAGGTGGTTAGAGTGGCCTCACCGAGAAAGCAACATTTGAGCAAAGCCTTCAAAAAGTGCCCAGTGCTTTGCTACATAACATGTACTCCACGTCAACACCTGGCCATACAGGTATGTAGCTGACTTCAGCTTGAGAACTCCTAGGACTTCATATTTCTCCCAGAGGGACTGTTCCCAGTAGGAGAGAGGCAGAAAGTGTTGTGATTGTATGGTTGGGCTTTGATGTAGAAATCATGGCTTTAATTCCTTTCTCCATGGCCAGTGAGACAATGGGTTTCTTGAGGTCAGGGACTGGATCTGTCTTGTTCACCCTGTAGCCCCCCGTGCCTAGCATAGTAGTATCTGCTCATGGTAGGTACTCTGTTAATACTTGTTAAATGAATGAATTCAAAGTTAAGTCTTTGGTTAGCTTATTAGCCCTATTGCCCAGGAAAAATTTCTTTCTGAGCTCTCGATTCCTCGTGTGTAAAATGAGGATGCTAGTAATGATAATTCCAGCATTCACCTCATAGTGCTGCTGTGTGAATTAGATTGTAATAATTTATAATGCATGTAGAACACTTGGCACAGCACCTAGCACTCAGCAGGTGCTTCCTCAAGAAATGCTAAGAGTGGTCAGTGTTGCTGTTAGAGTCAGCATACAAAGTTAATGTTCTGCAACTAAGAGACACTATTATGAAAAGATTCCTTGCTTCCCTAATAACTTGGTCCCATCCAGCAATCCTGCGCAGGGCCTGTTAAATCCTTTGAGGAAGTGTGAGAGGTGTGCATGGAGTAAATGGTGGGTAGGGTGGGGGCTGGAGGAGCCTGGGGGCGGAGGAAGAGCCCAGGGAGCAGGACTAAAGTGTCCCTGTATAAACATGCAGACGCTCACCCAGAGCAGGGAGGTGGAGTTGCAGTGTCTGTATAACAGAGCAAGGGACTTCATGGAACGTTAGCTGAGATTAAGGAGAATGGTTGTTACTAGGGCATGAGCATCACTGGTGGAGTCTGGAGATAAGGCCTAGACCCTGTGTCCTATGCCAGGGTCTTTCTCCATCTTAAAGTGTCCTCTCAGCCCCAGTTCCTTGGCTTTCCCAGCAGTCCCTGGTTCCTGCTGAACTGACTCTCTTGCCTCTTTGATCGTGTTCCCTCGGCTCTCCAGGGTTGTCTCTCCTGAAGCACAGTCTGGATTGGATCCCTGCTGTCTCTGTGGGCACGGCCAGGGGTGTCACTTGCTGGCTCACTAGGAATGTAACCACCACTGCGGTCGTTCACAGTGAGTGTGGACAGTCGCTGAATGCTGTTACACAGAAGGCAGCATCCTGCCCAAATAGGCCCAGGCAGTAGAGGCTCCTCCTCTGATGAGGCTTCTGGCTGGAAGCAGACGTTTATGGGAGTCTGTTGTCACCAGCTAGTCGGGCGACATTTGTTTAGGACCCGCTGCACGTCTGTCCCTGTGATGAGGGAGACAGCATTTCAATGCAGAAAAGATAATGATCCTCATCAGAATCTCTGATTATTTCCTGAGGATTGATTCCTAGAAGTAGCTTTAGTTTTTCAAGGGGTAAGAACACTTTTAAGGCTCTTGATACATATTGCCATACTGCCTTCCAAAAAGGATGTACATTTTGGAAGGTTACAGCACAGTGACTGTAGTTAATAATAGAGTATTGCATATTTGAAAGTTGCTAAGAGAGTAGATCTTAAAAGTTTTCATCACAAGAAAAAATAATTTTTGTGACTATGTATAGTGACGGATATTAACTAGACTTATTGTGAGAATCATTTTGCAATATATAATAATATTGAATCATGTTGTACGCTTGAAATTAATATAATGTTATATGTCAGTTATACCTCAATAAAAAAAGGATGTACTGATTCACATGACCATTCGCTGTACTTGATTATGTCCATTTTATCATACCTTTGCCAGTAGTGGCTATTATTAGAAGTTTTAAATATATATAATAGGGAGGTAAAATGGCATTTTTAAAATTAAGTATCCATTTTTTATTCACGGGGAGGTTGAACATTTAAAAAGGTTTGCTTTTTATGGGGATGATACTTGGTATCCTCTCTAGGGTGGATCTGGAGGAATGTTGATTTGATATTTTTTTGGCTGAATTTTATTTATGTTATTTCAATACCCATACCATAACATTTACTTTTGTTGTTGTATGCTTTTATGATTTTTACAAGTATACAGAGTCACGTAACACAATCAGAATGTAAACAGTTTTCTCCTCTAAATTCCCTAAGCCTTTTCCAGAATGATATAACAATGCCTTTAATAGAGCAAAACTTTACAGTTTAGTCCAATTTATCAATATTTTTATTGTATATATTGTGCTTTTTTTGCCCTACTAAGAACTCTTTGCCTAACCCTTGGTCACAAATATTTTCTCCTATGTTTTGTTCTAAAAGTTTTCTAATTTTACATTTTACAGGTCTGTCATCCATTTTTTTAAATTTTGTGAAGGTGTGAGGCGTTGGTCAAGACTGATTTTTTTTTGTATATGGATGTCCAGTTGTTTCTGCACCATTTGTTAAAAAGCCTATCCTTTTTCTAGTGCCTTTGTACCTCAGTCAAAAATCAGCTGACCATATATATGTGTTCTTTTTTTCTGGGCTCTCTATTTTATTCCACTTATCTATCTATCTATCTATACCTATCCATCATCTCCCCTTACCACATGGTCTTGATTATATCAAATTCCTATATTTTTACGTCTTCCAGAATGACATATAACTAGAATCATACAGTATATAAAATCTGGGTCTATCTTGTTCACTTAGAATACTGAAGGCCTTTGAAATTCACCCAAGTTGTGAATTTCATTCATTTTTATTGTTTGATATATTGTTTGATATATTTCATTGTCTGGATATATTAGAGATTGTTCAATCACTCACTTGCTGTTCTTTTTCAAAGTTGGTTTGACTTTCTGGATCCTTCGCCTTTTTTAAGAATCAGCTTATAAATGTCAGCCTATAAAACTTGCTCTCTTGATTGAGATAATGTTGGGATTTCCATTAATCTAGAGATCAATTTGGGGAGAATTGACATTAACAATACTGAGTCTTTCAATCTATCAGCACAGTGTAGCTTTCCATGTATCTAACACCATTAAAATTTCTTTCATCGGTGTTTTCTTTTTCGCTTATACTTAACTATTTTGTGTTTCAGAATTATCAATGGTACTATTTTTAAAATTGCAGTTGCAAACTTTACACAAAGAGCTGAGGTGTCCCAGAAGGAAGCCAGTACCTACTGCCAGGTATGGAGTGAAGCCATCTTCGGTGTCCTGGCCCCAGCTGGACTCTTAGCTGAGAGTAGCCACATAAATGAGCCCAGCCGACACTGCACAGAGCTGAAGAACTGCCCCTCTGAGCCCAGCCAGCACACAAAATTGTGAGAAATAATTCATCTTTGTTATTTTATTATATTTATTTATTTTTTTAATCCTCACCTGAGGACTTTTTTCCCCATTTTTGTTCAGATAGAGTGGGAGGGAGAGAGAGAGATAGAGAGAGAGGGAGAAACATTGACGTGAAAGGGGCACATGGGTGGCTGCCTCCCTCAAGACCCCAACCAGGGCCGGGGACAAACCGCAACCAAGGTACAGGTACATGCCCTTGGCCAGAGTGGAACCACGACTCATTGGTCCACGGGCGGACGCTCTAACCACTGAGCCAAACCGGCCGGGGCCATCTTTGTTATTTTAAATCACTAACCTTTGAGGCGGTTTGTCATAGAGCAGTAGACAACAGATATAGAACAACACGGCCTGGCCTCGAGTGCTGGGCTTTGACCGGTTTTCCTCAGAGTCTCTTTGTTGTCAGTCAGCCTCAGGCCTTGTGTCCCCAGGGATAGCAGCTGGCTACCAAGTCACAGCGTTCCCTCTTGCACAGTCCAGGTGGCCTGCACTCTGCTTCAACTCGCATTTGGCGGCTGAACCGCCTCCGCCAGCCTGGCCGTGCTGCCCTGTGCCGACGGCTTGCTCGCTCGCCCGCTGACTGCCTGGCTCCCTGGGTCTCCACCACGATGCCCCCTCTCTGGCCTGATTGAAAACCCCGGGAACGGCCTCCTTCCCACCTCCTGAGATGAGATTCTCTCTGTGTGGGGCGTGTTTCAGAGTGCTGCTAGCGGGTCAGTGTTCCCCAGGCCTGAATCCCCAGCTATAGTTTGGAGAGTTGGCAGCTATTTAAACCTGACCTAGAACCTGCACAGTGGTTGGATTTTATTACCTGTTCAGTGAAAGGACTTGGAACCCTGGAGATACGTTAATTAGTTTTTTTTTTTTTTAAAGTAAGTCAGGGCAAGCACTTCCTGGCCTGTCCTTACTAACTGTGCGATCTGGGACAAGTTCCTAAGCTCCTATAAACCACACTTTCCTTCCCTGTAAAATCAGGATAGTCATACTTGATAGGAAAATGGATATGCATTGCTGAGCAACATGCCTGGCACATAGCAATTGCTTAATAGTAGTAGTTACTATAATTAATATTAAAGTCAGAAATACAGTCACAAGGATGTGAAGTACAGCATAGGAAATACAGTCAATAATATTGTAATAACTATGTATGGGGCCAGCCGGGTACTGGAAATATCAGGAGGAGCGCTTGGTAAAGTATATGATTGTCTAATCATGATGCTGTACACCTGAAACAAATACAAAATAATATTCAATATAAACTAATTGAAGAAAAAATTTTTAATTAAAAAAATAATATATATGTTCCTCAAAAAATAAAAGTCAGAGATAGAAATGGCCCTTAGAGATCATTTGAGCCAAGACCTACATTCTTCCGCAGGAGAAAGTGAGGTCCAGAGAGGCTGAGTGCCTTGCCCAAGTCAGCACAACTCGTTGGTAGTTGAACAAGAACTAGAAAACTAGTTTTCCGACCTCTAATCTCATGCCTTTCCAACTGTACCACAATTCATTGGTTTAGGAGACCCTGGAGAAAAAAAAACGGGGAAAGGAAGGATCTACCAACAGCTAAGTGTCTACTTCACTGGCGCTTTTATATATATCATGTCATTTTATCCCTATAGTAATTCTATAAATTATTATCTCCACTTTATCGATGAAGACATTGGGGCTTGGAGAAATTAAAATCTGGCCTAAAGGCCCCACGGGAAGTAGAACGGGGTTCCATCCCAGGCCTGTCTGACTCCCAACCCAGCCCACACTCCTCCACCGCCTCGTGCCCTGCCTGGGTCAGGCTGGGGGGCCCGAGGACCACAGGGAAGAAGTGTCTCTGCTGGGCCTGGCACCACCGTGGCTGCGTTTCTTCTCCGTCCTCAGACGCAGTAGCTGGTCTGCACACATCCTTCCTTCCACACAATCCTTTTCACTGACACCGAGTGACCAAAGCTTGACCGTAATTCTGCAACACTGGTGGCGAAAGGCCTGGCTGGGGCTGGGGCCGCTCAGCCCAGACGTGATGTGCACAGAGAGTGGGGCTGACATTGTTTAGCTCTCTGCTCAGCGGTGCCCAGCTAAGCCTCCCAGTCTAAATTGAGCCCTTAATCGTTTTTCTGGCATTTGCTCAGACAGGATTTTATTTTCTAGTAATAAAAGCTTCTACATTGTAGGAAAAAAATCCGCCTTTTTGTCTAGCTTTAGTGAATGCTTTGCCACCTGTCGTTGTCCCCCCCCCCCCCATGTGTTTGTGCTTGGGGCAGAGCCAGGTTGTTTTGTGCCCACTGTCAAGGTTGGGGGAGCTTTGTATGGGCACAGAAATGCACTCTCCTGGACTGTGCCTCTGTTCAGTGCTGGCCGCCTTCATCTCCTGGACTGACAGGTTTACTCCTACAGCCTTGACTTCTGGGTCTGCAGGTGGCACAAGGGAGAAGGTCCCGGGGAAAAAGGAGCAAAGTGAGTCCCCGAGAGGAATGACCACCGAAATAGCTCTTGATGGCTCACACCTGACTACCTCAGTCTTTCCCTTAAGAATTTTCAGTGGCCCCCAGTGCCTGCAGAACCACGGGCATACTTTCTAAGATGGTATTCAGGCACACCCACATCCTCAGCCTCTTTTCTTTTTGTTGATGACAAAGATAAGAAAAGAAAATATAGATAACCTAAAAAAGTAAAAATGAAACTCACCAGAATCTTCAGCACCATAACCAATGTTAATATATTGGCATCTATGTGTAAATAGATATATATTTTAAAATTTGAGACTTTTGCCTGGCCAGTGTGGCTCAGTGGATTGGGTGTCCTCCCATGGACTGAGAGGTCCCGGTTCGATTCCCGGTCAGGAAATGCCCAGTTTGTGGGCTCAATCCCCAGTGTGGAGCATGCAGGAGGCAGGCAATCGATGTTTCTCTCTCATTGATGTTTCTATCACTCTCCCCCTCTCCCTTCCTCTCTATCTTAAAAAAAAAAAAAAAATCAATAAAAAGATATTTTTTAAAAATTGAGGCTTTTTAGTCCTGATTTGCCTTTCTAGGCTTATCTGTTGACAATTCCTACAGTGCACTAACCATTATCTACAGAGTTCACCTTCTGTCAATATATCATGTCGTTCTACATTTCTAAGACTTTGTACCTGCTACTCACTCTGCCCAAAATGCTCTTTCCACATCGGCTGGCACATAGTAAGGTCTAAGAAGTTAGTTATTTCCTCTTCGCTTCCTTTCCTGCCTGGTCAGCTCCTATTTACTATTTAAAACTCCGCTGAAATAACCCCATCTCTGTGAAACCCAATTCTCTCCCCAAAACCACACGTGGGCCAAACTCACTACCCATTTTGGGACCCATGGGTTTGCCGTCTCCCACCGAGGCAGTCAGGGGCCATGTCTCCTTCACTCAGACCCATGATTGGCATCTGGAATGGGCTGGGAAATGGGCGTCAGCTCTGTCAGAGGCAGCGATTGCTGGACGAAGCTGAGCCAAGGCATACTGGAGGGGCCTGGCACTGCCAATTGGTCAGGGTGGCCTGTGTGCTGACATTTGGACAGAGATCTCAAATTGCCAGGGAGACCCTGTTGTTTGCTGGGCTCCTCCCTGTCAGGCAGGAGCCAATCTTCAAGCTCAGAGGGCATTATCATGCAGAGAGCTGTGCTGGTAGACCTTGGATGAATTATTTACTCTCTCCTGGCTGAGTGAATGCAGGCGTCTGTGTGGTGTGTCCCATGCTGGGCACGTCTGAGGTGCCTCTCAAAATACTTGGGTCAGAATTCTAGGCTTAATGGCAGTGGGCTGCAGGGAAGGAAGGAAAGCTGAGCATCCTCACAGTTGGCCAGACCTTTTCCGTATCTTTCGAGGGGGTGCATTTTGTTCTCTTTGGCTTCCCTTTGCCCCACGCTCCCTTCACGGCCCTCCCAGCCCATCTCCACTTAAGAGGGAAATGTTACATTTTCTTGCTGGTGTACAGTGGTTGCTATCTCCTCTCCTTTGCCACTCCACCACACAGCTTCCATGTCATAATCTTACACATCCTTCCACCAGCCCTTCCCTCCTCCTCCAGACTTGGGAACAATGAGAGGAGGGCTAGGAGAAATGGTTGACCAGATGCTGCAGCTGATTTGAGCAGCATTTGTTGAAGGCACGAGCCTTGGCTTCCTTCTCGGTGGTCTTCATCAAGAAAGGGAGCTTATAGCATGGCTAGGTAACACCTCCAATTCTCAGGCTCCCTGAAAAAGAGGAGGTAATAAAAGCAACTGGAAACCGCAGCTAATGGTACCTGCACTGACATAGCATCAAACACTCAGCCTGACTTAGCAATGTGGCTGGAGTTTCCCCAGGCCTCGCCAAGTGAGTGTACTGTTAGGGTTGTATTAGCGGCAATGACCTATGTTTTGCTGACTTTTGCCCCAGAGACTTCATCTCCCAGGAGCTTTCAGGGCCATGGACAAGTGCTCTTCTTCCTCCCCTCAGGCCATGTGGGCATGATCTCTGATCACCTGGCAGCTTGGAGGTGAGTTGCGATGTGTGCCTTATGTGCTCATGTCTACACCAAGAACATTTCCCCTCGCGTGGAAACTCTTCAGGGGACTAAGCAGCATCAAACACTCTAGAGTGCTCTCCGTACTGGGAGGAGCATGCCCCCATGCCTCCTTGCCTTTCCTCTCACCCCCTTACTCCTATCCCATTTTGCATCTTAGTTTGGCATCAGACCCTAAAGTGGCAGGAATAATGTCCCCTTCTGGAAACAGCTTCCTCAGCTTTTGCATGGGGCCCTGCTCTCAGCGGAGCTCCGACTCCAGGCTGTGGGGCTGGGCCAGGCATAGACGTCTGCTGCTTCCCACGTGCTGCCCATCCGTCTTGGTCACTTTTCCTGGCACGTGAGCAGAACCACTTCCTCACCCTCACTTGGAGTCACTCCCAGAGGCTCCACGTACAGTTCATCAAACACACGCAGGACGTGCTGACGCCCAGTTTAGGCTCAAGTTGGGACCCCATTACAATGATCAATGTGTTTCCGTTTCTTCCCAGTTTACAGAACCCTTTCACGTACATTATTTTACTTAATCCTTGAAACAGCCCTTTGAAGTTGCATTGCCTTTATTCATACTTTATGGGGAGTAAAACTGAAGTTCAGGCAGGTTAGGAAATGTGGAAATGGCTACTTATTTAGTAAGTGACAGTCGGGAATTCAGGCCTAGTATACAGAATCCTAGGCTCCCTCTGTTCTAGGATGACAATGTGTAAGACTCAGATAGTTGAGGGGGGTATAGACTTCAGACCTGGAGTTCAAGGCAGCTGGCACTGACCAGAGCAACTGAAATCTCTGATAGAACAATGGCTAGAACTGTGCTGTCCAGGCAAAATGGCCATGGTCTCCTCTCAAGAAGCTTACAAGACTTTTCTGGTTTTTTGCTGGTCCTCATTTTTCATCTGTGCCCTGCAGCATCTGCCTAGGACTTATCATATAGTCGTTATTTTTGTGGGTCTCTTATCAAGTTTGTTCTATTATAGGATACTTGAGGGTGGACACCATGTCTTCGGAATCTTTGTGTGCTCCAAAGCAAGAGCTATGAATATAGTAGGTGTTCAATAAATGTTGGTAGAGCCCTGGCCGGTTTGGCTCAGCGGTTAGAGTGTCAGCCCGCGGACCAATGAGACCCAGGTTCGATTCTGGCCAAGGGTACGTACCTTGGTTGCAATTCATCCCCGGCCCTGGTTGGGGTCATGTGGGTGGCAACCAGTCGATGTGTCTCTCTCACATTGATGTTTCTCTGTCTCTTTCCCTCCCTCTTACTCTGTCTAAAGATAAATGGAAACATATCCTTGGGTGAGGATTAAATAAATAAATAAATAAATAAATAAATAAATAAATAAATAAAATGTTGGTAAAATGAATGACTATTTCTTAATGTCATCCCCTTAGACTTCCAAGTGGGCACCTCTATCAAAGGGTGGGCATGGTGCATGATCAAGCAGAGTAACTTAAACCCATTGGTCTCCTGCCTCAATTTCCATTTCTTTATGTTGCCCAGCTATTTTCTTTTGGGTCCATTCATGAATTTCACTTCTAGTTGCTTCCCTCCCTCCCCTCGCCCACAGCTGGGTCCAAACCAGTTCATATAGGAAGCAGATCAACCACCTCAGTGCCATTGGTAGGATCTGGTGGCTAGTCATCCACCAGAAGTTGGGATTTGAAGGGCTAGTGACATATTTTCCCAAGTGACATCTGACTTCTTCCCTGCCCGTTGTTGGTCCAAGCTACAGATCTGGCTTATTCCTGGTCTCTAGTTCTCCTGTCCAAAAGTTTTGTTCCCTTGAGGATGGGACTTTGGCTCTGCACTCAGCCTGGGACTGGGCCCTGACATCCTATGTGGCACTTGCTAACCCCACTTCATGGGACAGGAACCTGGATCTGTATGCCAGCCTCTTGCTGCCCATGGGCAATTGCTGCATGCAAATAACCTCCCACCTGTCTGTTCGTTAGCGTTCTTATCTATTGTGCTCCACTTATGTGATTGGACTTGTTGCTTCAGCTATGCTTGGGCTTGCTGTGTCCTTTGGCCACGGTGCCTCGCCCATCTGGCTGCCAGTCTGGTATTTGCTTTTGCAGCTGGACCTATACTTCCCAATAAAGATCTGTTTGTGGCAGCACAGATTGACCTTTTGACTGTTTTGCTGGGGTGGGGGTGGGGATCTCAAACCTGGCAGAATAGCTATGGAGTTAAAAATAAACCCCTCTGTTTATAGGCCTTAAAAAAAAACCCAACTTTCTATGAAGTGTGATGGTTTTGTTAATTGTTTCAAGATGCTGGGTGTTTTAAAGTATGTTATAAAAACCCCACATGATAACAAAACAAAACTCATTAGCTAGTATTTGCCTGTTGGGATTGTACTTAAAAATATAAAATGTAGTTCGTGGTAAGACAATCTTATAACTGCCAATTTAAACTCATTATAATCAGAAAAGGGAAAAAAACAGACATAATATTGATACAGCTCTGCTTTGTTGAGCTAGATGTTAGAACCATATAGCTCACTCCCTTGTCCCTTTAGAGTGCTGTAAAGTTAATTCTAGAAAATTCCTAGACATATACACAAGATATTGTTAACAGTTTTTGCCTCTGCAGAGGGGCTCTGGCGGGTAGCAGGGAGACTTATTCCATAAGTACCTAATATACCTTTGTGTACTGTTTGAATTTTTACCCTGGTCACGTATTACAATTTTAGTTAAAAACAACAAAACTCAACTTTTGTTTAATTATTTCTCTGAGTACCAAGCAGTTCTGAGCCGTTATTAGTCAAGGGTCTTTAAAGTGATGGAAACCAAATTTAAACTAGTGTCCTCAGATAAGGGGTGGGTGGTCATTTACCGGAACACAGGCCAGGAAGGAGTTCACACACCTGAAGGAAGAACTGCAAGAGTCAGGGCCCCAGAGCCTAGAACTAAGGCCTCCACACAACCAGGAGTTCTTTCTCCTGCTCTCTGCATCATCTCTGCTGGTGTTTGCCCCTCTTTGATGGTTGGCGTCATTCTCTCCTACTTTTCTATATGGACATGGCTGCTGATAGTCCTAACTTAGGAGCCCCAGGAAAAAGAAAAAATATATATCTTTCTCCCAGAGTCTCTGTTTTAGCCTAAAGAAGGATTCTAATTGGTTTTGCTTGCATCACATGCTACACTTTGAACCACTGCTATTGCCAGGGGAATTGGCCGGAACTGGATCATTTGCCCAGTGCATGGCCAGGGTAGTGGACTCTCTTAGCAGAAGAAACAGGGAAAAGCTTCCTGGGAGGAAAAATAAGTTACCACCGTTTACTACAATCTATCCTTGACTGCCCAGTCTATTACAAAGTCTCCTCCCATCAATAGTATTCCAAGTATAGTCTAGGCCAAAATAACACATCCATCATACAGATCCCTAAAATATACTCACCCCCGCTCCCCGAAGCAAAACAATTTGAGGTCTTTACCAGCTGATTTAGCTCTAAGTCCAAGTCTCTGGGGAATCCTCCTCCATCTCAGGCAGCTTTGAACACAAGTTTTCTTGGTTCACCAACCCACGTCTGATTGAGAAATGCATTACCCACAATGAAAAAACGCCAATTTAGAACAAAGGGAAAAAAAGGGAACATAATATGTAGTGGTAATTTTTCTATGATAAATACTACCTCCTACTGAACAGGGATAGCAAAGATTCACCTCTTTGGCAAAGGAATGGCTTCCTTAGACACACAATGTGGCAGCGTTGGGTTGTCCCTACTAGAAGAAATCTTACCCAGGTGAAGTACTTACTCAAGGCCCAGAGGTCAAGCGTTTTCAGTCCCTCTGGTTCCTCTTGGATACCCCCATTCCAATACCTAGAACTCCAGTCTTTTTCAATAAAAGAATTTACATTAGTGGAAGTTAAAGCACTGTCTGCAGGTAGCAAGGCTATGCCGTAAGGTTACATATATTTGTGTGAGGGTTAATTTGTATTAAAATGGAAACTCAGCTTTCTGTCTTTACTCTTTTGAATTGGAAGAAAGCATTCAGTCATTTTTGAGTAGTGGACACCTTCCCCAAAATAGGGGGGAAATTATATATATATATCCCTTCCTCTTCAGGAAATAGAGGTTTAGGCAATAGTATTTTGAAGACTATTGTTTTAAAAGTGCTTTCATGCCCAGTGTGGCTCAGTCGATTGAAGAGTCATCCCCTACACCAGAAGGTGGTGGGTTTGATTCCCCATCAGGGCATGTACCCAGGTTGCAGGTTTGATCCCCGCTTGGGGTGTGTGCCTGTAGCAACTGATGGATGTATCTCTCTCACATAGATGTTTCTCTCTCTCTCTCCCTGCCTCCCTTTCTCTCTCTAAAATCATTTTTTTTTAAAAGTGCTTTCATGTTTTTGAGGAAGAGGGAGTGCTCTTTGTATTGGTTTCTTGCCTTTCTTACCCTGCTTTGATTTTTCATTGGCCATAAAAGTTCTTTCTGATGATACTGAATCCAGTCATTAAGGACTTTAATGAGGGGGGTGAGGGAAAGAGGGAGTAGCCTTCAGGTGTGAAGGGATGAAAGAGGTGTAGTGAGGAAGTCAGAAGAGCCATTGACCCAGAGTAAGAAATGGAATTCAAGAGTGGGGCCACCACCTGAAAATCAGGATAAGTGAATTGAGAGAACCTCTCTGATAGACTTGTCTTTGTGTCCTGGAGTCATATTGGACCAGAAACCTTGCCAGCTGACTGCTTTTCCATAGGATTGAAAACTTTACATTACCTATTTCCCGGACTTCTGAAGATCAAATGTTCGCTCTTCATGAAACCTTGATCATTTTACATCAGACATCCACAAAAGCTTTCCTTTCAGCAGAAGCAATGCCTAGCTTACCAGCTAATACTGTAAGTCTATTTCTGCCACTGGCTAACTACCCCTTATAGTGTTTCTACTAAAATTATGAGACTAAAGGAGACCCCTAGGCCCTCTGAGAAATGATGGGGAGGAGTTTCCACACCAGAGCCCCCAAGCTGGGATAGAAATAAATGGATCTTTTCCCCAGTCTGTTTCAAGTCAGGCAACCTGGAACTGAATTCTTCTTTTTCTTTCTAATGATGCTTTGCTTAAGAGACTCAAGGTAAAAGTTTAACTAGCTAATTCTCCATTGTATATCTCAGACCTTTAGCTCCTCATCTAGGGTAGAGAGTGGTGATGGGGAGAACAGTGTCATTGTTTCTCCACACTAATCATTCTTAATTTCCTCTTAGTGTTTGTTGTTTGCAGCTCCTTTCTTGGAACCAAATTATTCTCATTTAAGGACTATTTGGTTGTAAGGAAGAGAAACACTCAAATTAGCTCATGTAAAATGGTAGTCTGTTATATGGTTACAACCCCCCCCCCCCCTCGCCATGTCTTGGACAGGAGGCAATGTTATAGATGTTTATGGAGAAGAAATGAAGTATAGTTGGGTCTTAGAGGGTCTGGAAAAGAGAGGGAACTGGGAAACAAGGCTGTTGTTTTTCTGAGATCCTTTTGTCCCTCTCTTCTGCTTCTGTCCATGCTGGTCTTCTCTCTGCCAGCTTGCACTTCTCATTCATGGTGGCTTTGATCCTATAGTTTCAGCTTGGTTCAGTGTCTCACAGTAGCAGAGAGATACTTACCCAAAAGAATGAACTCTGGGCAGCCAAAACATGAAAAATTTCCAGGATAATGACCAATTTATTCAAGCTAATTCAAGTGGGCTGAATAGTTTGCCAAGTCTGAAGTGAAGGTCACCATGCCCCCAAATCCTAGTGCCTAGCACCATCCCTGAAACTAGAAGACATCAGTAAATGTTTGCTGAGTGGATGAATAAATGAATGAATGACTGAAGTTGAAGGCCGGATCCATGTCTGATTTATTTTGATTCATCTTTGTAACACTCATATAGCAGTTTATATACTGTTTTGTTTTGTACATGGTAGGTGCTCAGTACGTATTAACAGAATAACTCTCACTTCCTTTGATCTGAGAATTGTACTTTTTAAAATGGAAGAATCATTGTATAGTACAGTGGTCTCCAAAGTAGAGTGCACAAGTCAATCCACTTGGGTATGAAAACAATAGATGACCTCAGTATGTTTATCTAAAATATAAGAAAAATTAAATGTTGCTTATATATAATGTTTAGATTGACATCGGTGCTTCACATATGACAAATGTCAAGTACAGTTTACAAAGTACTGTGAGGGAACATTGAGGTCTCCACAACACGGGAAGAGACTTGATCAAGTTGTGTTCTTGTGGGTGTTGACTTTCAGTACACTGTGATATGTTGCAGTTTACATGGGCCTAAGTAGATTGCAAGAATACTATATTATGTAGTTTTAGCTAAAGTAACCTTTGTAAAATGAATAAAAAGCTTAAAACTATCAGAAGAGAAATTGTGAATTGAAGATAATATCGGTACTGGATGCACAAGAAAACAATGAAAAAATGGCCAAGTAAACACTTTTGCTCCTGTTATGAATTTGTCAGCCATGTTAAGAGATAAAATGATGATCTAGTTAAATCCGACAAAAAGTAGCCCCCAAAATTAGAAATTTTATCAAAACCTCTTTGAACTATGGATATAAATCTAATATTGTTAATAGAAAGAAATAAAATAAATCTAATATTGTTAACAATAGACATTGACCCAAAGTGCACATTGTACTTGAGTTTTATCCACGATGTTGTCCTGATTTTCATGACATTTGGAAAGGAGGTGTCCAGAGCAGGAAGGTCAGCTTTTTACAGTGCTGTTTTAGTCAAGCAGTGCTCAAACTCACTTAACGTAATTTCACTAACTACGGTTTTTGCTTAAGAAGAGAAGTTATAAACCTATTAAGGAAACACTGTTTCTTCTGCCATGGTAAAAATTGCCTGAAATAATAAGCAAAAATGTGTTTCTTTGTCAGTAAATAACATTGGAAGATGCACAAAAAGCCCTGCTACAGGTCGGAAGCAGCAGCATCAGGATAGATTTGACAGTGTGGGAAGTTTCCTATGGCTGGACTCAAAGGCAGATGTTTCTAAAGTGTCTCAGTTTATGATATGCCAGATTCTGTTTCATTAATGAAAGAGATGAAAAACTATTCTCTCTCTCTCTCTTCATGAAGGAAAATATATTCTGGAAGGGATATGTTCATTATAAATATATTAATGACTTCTTTAATAAATTAAGGGGTAAGGCAGAGGAAAGGACCACAAGAGTTTAATCACTGCAGCAAGGAATTCAGAGCCATTGTGTTCAAACTTCCAAGAATAGAGGTGTGGTGACTCTTGTGAAGCAAAAGCTGTGATAATAAAAATTTTACAATGATCTATAGCAGGGCTTGGCAGGTTGTTTCTGAAGAGGAAGAGAATCTGTGTTTTAAGCTTTGCAGACCTTATGGTCTATTCAGTTCTACCACTGTGGGGTGAAAGCAGCTGTAGACAATATGTAAATGAATGAATGTGACCGTATTCCAATAAAACTTTATTTTTAAGAACAGGGGTGAGCTGGATATGATCTGAAGGCTGTCGTTTGCTGACCCCTGCTTTATAATGAGTGAGAAATAGCCATGAACATAGATTCAGTGTTTATGTTGTGTCAAAGCACTTAAAAATGTTGTTGACATTAAAGACAAATTTCCAGTTTATCAACCTTTTATGTGATGACAAATGGTTGTCGGTAAGGTGCCACCTAGCAGAAAAATTAAAGGAAAAATAAGCACAGATAAATAGCTTGTCTCTTCAAGGTTAGAATGACATTTAATAATGAGAAGCAAACTGCATTTTAAAAGAAGCCCAGAAGGCATTTCGAAAATGGCTCTTGGGGAATGTTTCTATTGTTATGTTGTTTAGTTGTAGAAATGATATGTTCGTCACCTGCATGCTTAATAAACTTGGAAAAGGAGTTCTCTCATATGTTTAATAATTTCCCAAAGAGTTTTAATGGGTTTTGAATTTATTTGTTAAAAAATATAAATATGCAATCCCTTCTCATTTGTTTGCAGGAATACTTTTTTTTGGCATGAAGAATGATAGAAATTTGTTAGCCAAACTTAAACAAAAACCTTTGCATAAGTGATGGCTAGGATTGAAAAATGAGTATTATGATTTAGTAAACGCTGTCAGCAAAAGGCTTCTATTTGGTTCCATTTGGAACTTCCATGTGAAGTTCTTTTTCCAGCTATGACAACCCTTACAATGAGTGTTGTTATAAACTGAATTTAGACAGAGGCCTTTAAACTGTTATGATACAAAACATTAAACCAAGATTCTAAAAATAACAAAGCATAATCAAACCCATCACTTATCGTTTTATTGTTCTAGAAATTAATGAAATGAAGATGATTAAAAGGTTTTTCAAACATTTTTCTGGATTTTTAAAAATGTTTACCTTGTATAAGTTTTGACATGTAAAGTGGCATGTGTATATTATGCAAATAAATAATACACATGTATTGGAGTCTATATGCTGAAGCTTAAAAAAAATTCATAGTGAAATATCCAAAAAGTCCAGATACCATTGTGTTGGTAGGGAGGCTGTGGGGCATAGCAAAATACTCGTAGACTTTGGTACCACATGGATCAGCTGTGATTAATAATGGTAACTACCATGTAATAAGTTGCTCACAGGTCTAGGCATCATGTTAGATGTGTTGCAGAAACCACCTCATTTATCCTGTCCAAAGCTATGTGTGGGAGGGCCGAGGCAGCTGCATTTCCTTTTATCTCCACCCAGCACATTTCCCAAGATGCTTTGGGGGCAGGCTGGGTGTTCCACCTATGTGAGTACCTTGGCCCTCAGATTCTTTTCAACTCTAAACGTGCTGGTGAGCCCTAGTTTCTTAGGCTCTAAAAATTATTAAAGGGGATTTCTGTGGCATCCACTGATCAAAAGGAAAATTACCCATAAAATCACCTTTTAACATATTATTATAGTCAACTCTCAATTCAGTGGGGTTATTGGCAGGTTCAGAAAAACAAAATTATAGTGAACTCTCCATTATCTGGGCATGATGAACTGTAATTATATTGGTGGCTGGACCTGGGAAGGGTTCATTTTTCCAGTGGGGCTGGGCTTGTCAGAGTAAGTCGATTCTTCTGGGGAAGCTCAGAAAGCAGCTGGTCCCCTCTCATCCTGCTTGTTGTTGGAGTAGAGGCTGATAATCTGAACTCATTATTTGCTTCCTAATTACTAACCCTGCAGGCTGGGGAGGCCTGCCACTCTCAGAGTTCTGCTACGCTCTGACCACCAATGATCCACCCTGGATAATAGAGTGGGCTTAACATTACCATTTCACAGACAAGAAAACAGAGGCTCCGAGAGACTGTAACATGCTCACTGACAGAAGGCTGGTGTCAGAGTTGGGGTTGGAGCCCAGGTCTACATGTTTCCAAAGCCTCTGTGTGTTTTACTGCTTCCTTACCACTTAACTTGTGGGTTTTGGTCCTGCTGGAACAGAGATATTTTTGGTTGGAGGCTTTTCTGTCTTGAGTCTGAAAACATACCATGTTGGCAGATGTCAATTCTGCTTATTCCAAATGATACCCTGTACTTCTCCTTTTCTGTGATTTTGCTGAGAGTCATAAGGAAACTTGAAAATCATCCATTCCAATACTCTCATTTTTCAATGAACAAAATTAATACCCAGGAAGATAAAATAACTTACCGAGGGTCCCCATGGTAATCAGTGATGGCTGTGAACCTGCTCTGTTTAAACTCTTGAACTCCTCACATTTTGGGAAAATGGATCCCAGAATATAAATGTGTGTGATTCAGCTTAAGTTTTCAAACATCCACAACTGAGCAACAGAGTTATAATTTTCTTAAAAAATAGGACAAATCATGTTTTTCTATCAAACTTGTTTGGAACTTTAAGCCTGTTTGGGGTGGGCACTTACAGTCTACTAAACTTGGGTTTGTTCTTATTCTTGTTTGCCTTGACTTGAAAATATGAGCCATGTGATTCCCAAGAGTTCAGAAGCTTGGCTCAGCGGTTAGAGTGTCGGCCTGCAGACCAGAGAGACCCGGGTTCTGCCCCCTCTAAAGGCAAGTACCTCAGTTGTGGTTCGTCCTTGGCCCTGGTTGGGGTCAGGTGGCAACCAGTCGATGTGTCTCTCTCACACTGATGTTTCTCTCTCTCTCTCTTCCTCCTTCTTTCCCTCCCACTCTATCTGAAGATAAATGCAAAAAAAAAAAAAAAAAAAAATGTCCTTGGGTGAGAATAAAAACAACCAACCAACCAAACAAACAAACAAAAAAAACAATATGTAGATCTGCAACTCTTCTATTTTCGGACTTTTTTTCTGGTCACAAGGCAATGAGTAACAATCACTAAACTTTCCTATTTCTATCTGATAGTGAATTTCTAAAAAACTCTGATTAGATTTTTTAGCTTGCACCTGAGCCTGTAGAATTCCCTTTCTTCTTATTATAAATAATAAGTGAACTTACTATATGGCAGCTAAAATCAGAAGAATTATTTTTGTTTTCATTCATTTATTCACACAATAAAAAATATATTGAGCACCTACCATGTGCCAGGACCTGTGTTCATCCTGTCCTTGAAAAGGCACTCATGATCTGATTAAGGAGACATACTCAAAAAGATATGTGGTATTTGAAATGACACATGATGACTATTGTCATCAAGGTGTGTGGCACTGGGAAGCTTCTATTTGCTGAGAGAAGGCGGAGAAGACACTGGATTACGTGACATTTGATATGGGCATTAAAGGATTTTGAGTTTATTAGGTAGAGAAGGGCAGGAATTCCAGAAGAAAGAGTGACACAAAGAGAGAGAGGAGTGGCTTCCAAGTGGGTGGTAAAATCTTGGTGGCTGATCATGTAAGTGTGAATGATTGGTATTTCAACATATTGATCCATGAAGACTGATTTCAAGCTTTTAAAATCCTTTTAAAAGAATTAATTTTTAAAGCTAAGTTGTAATTATTGTTTGGCATTACTGGCTACCATTGTGCCTAACTATGTTAGGCACTTTAAATATTTAATCTTCACAGCAATTCGATGATGTAGCTACTGAGGAGGAAATTGAGCCTCAGGGAGCTTAAATGCTTTGCCAATGTCACTAAGCCAGTAAGAGGCCTAGCAAGATTTTTACTCTTCAAATATACTTGTACTCACTAATCTTTTTACTTTTAACCAAAAATAATTGTCTCCATTACCTTTAAGAATGATTTATCAGGTAAACTGAATCTTATATAAAGTTTTATATAAGAGAATTTAAAAAGAGCTCATCAAATTTAAGGCCTTAAGATATAGATCAAATTGCCTGGCCCATGTGGCTCAGGCGGTTGAGCGTCATCCCATGCACTAAGAGGTCACTGGTTTGATTACCGGTCAGGGCATCTGGTCAGGGCACATGCCTGGGTTGGGGGCTCGATCCCCAGTAGGGGGCATGCAGGAGGCAGCCAACTGATGTTTCTCTCTTACCGATGTTTCTGTCTCTCTCCGATTCCATTTCTCTCTCTCTAAAATCAATAAGAAATAAATAAAAATTAAATTAAATTAAAAATGATCAAGAACTAGTCATCCGGAGAGATTATGTGACATGCCCATGACATGGTCAGTTAGAGCCTTCCTTAGACACTGATTTGGTCCTTAACACTGGATGTCAGCTACGTACCCAGGAGATATAAAAGTAAGAAATAGTGCCTGCAGAAAGGTTCAACAACTTGCCCAAAGCTGATAAGGAGTAGGGTCAGCCTAAAACCCAGGCAGTCTGTCTCCAGAGCGCATGCTCCTAACTTTGCTGTTGGGAGTGGAGATGGGAGTGGGATGGGCAGCCTCACTTTAATTCTGCCATTATTTGCTCAGAGACCTACTAGAGAAGTTTCTTAACTATTTAGTGCTTCTTCAATATACCCATCTGTAGTCACGTTTGCCTATCACATCATTTATAAAGTACATGAATAAGCTTGACTTTGATGGCACTTTTCAACAACCCCAGGAGGCATAGGCAGGGCAGATATTGTTATGCTTATTTTACTGATGAGGAACCAGGCTCAGAGAGGCTAAAGGAATTGTTCAGCTTTACGAAGCTCAATGCAAGATGGGATTAGAACCCATAAAAAAGTAATCACTGTCCCTAAAATGCTTATCATATAGACTAAGGCAAAATCGTGTTTACAAATGAAAAGCAAAATGCAATATGCGCTCTAAGAGGTACAGGGCAGGATGATTAAAGGTTCAGAGGAGAAGTAAATCATGTTCTGTTGGATTTCTGTTAGGGAGTGATATAAGTTGGGTTATAAATATGGGAAATATATGGACAGGCTGCCAAGGGGAACATGAATAGAGGCCTAGTATGTGAGCTTCTGTTTTATTCTCAGCTCCTGATAACTGGCTCATTCATCACTGTATTTAAAGGCTCAGACTGTCCAAGCCAGTCTGAACAAGAGGCAAGTAGCTTTGTTTCACCCGTTTTAAATCTGAAAGCTTCCATGATGTTCCCTGGGCTCCCATAATACTCCTGAAGCCATGCCTGTAGCTTTGGTCTCTTTTGTCCTGGTTATTTGACCATGCCCATTAGACTGCCTGCTCCCTAGTATAATACCTGTGGCCTTGCTGTTCCATGAACACACACATGGGTGATGTTTCCTGCCCTCACTATTGGACACCATTCATTGCCACTCAGTTGACCCTGTGAAGTCAGTTACTCAAGCAGCTCTGAGCTCTAGCTCACCTTCCAGTCCTGTCCTCTTTTCAAAATGCTTCAAGTACCTGATCTCATCTGCTTGACAGTGTGATAGGGAGAAGGGACTTCTGAATGGCTAGAGTACTGGACACACTTACTTTCTTTTTATAAATTTATTTTTATTTTAAAGATATTTTTCTTTTTCTTATACAAATACAAGAAGAGGAATTGCTGCAAGGTATAGTAGTTTTCCATAGTGGCTACATCAATTTACATTCCCACTGACAGTGCACAGGAATTAATTCTCTTTTCTCTAAATTCTCACCAACACTTATCTCTTGTCTTTTTGATAATTGCCATTCTAATAGGTGTGAGGTGATTCTGATTTGCATTTCCCAGATGATTAGTGAAGGTGAGCACCTTTTCATGTGGCTATTGGCCATTTATAGGTCTTCTTTGGAAAATTGTTCCTTTGTTCATTTAAAAAAAATTTTTATTTATTTATTTTTATTGTTGACACTATTACAGATGTCCCCCATTTTCCCCCTTTGCCCCCCTCCACCCAGCCCCACCCCACCCCTGGACTTCATCACATTGTTTTCTGGACACACTTCTGAACTGTAAGCCTTCTGAAAGTAGAACTATGTCTTATTCCTCTCTGAGTCTCCTAAGCTATCAACCCAGTGTGAGGAATATAAATACTCATTGTCTATGAATAAATGAAATAGTAGGACATAATGCTAGAAGAGTAGGTTAAGAGTGAAGAAGAAATATTTTAGACGTGTCCTCAAAAAGCAGAGACCTTCTTCACAACTGGGGTTAACAGTTTCACTACTGGGAAGGAAGGAAACTAATAAAGGGGAAAAAGAAATGCACCTTACTAATAGCCCTTGATAAGAGGTTTTATCTATTATTTATTTTAATCCCTGACATTATAGACTATAAAACTGAGACCCAAATATATTGAGTGATTAGTTTAAGATTGTGTAGTTAGCCAGCGTTAGAGCCAAGATTTTGAGTAAGACTGTTCAAATCTACTAGTTTTTATTCCCATCAGCCAGCATAGAAAACATAATTTATGGGCTTCAAAAAGAGTACTGAGAATTGTTGTGCTTTGGTAATGGAGAATAATTATCCCTAAGACAAACATTGCATTGGTCCTTCTCAAAAAAGATTAGAAGCAAAACCCAAAAGAGTCAAACTGCTTTCAAGTAATTTAATAACTCCCCAGAATAAAGATTAAGGATATTTATAAGACTACAAAAATATCCATTGTTCAACAAAGTAAAATTCACAGTGTCTGGCATCTAATCAAAATATACAAAACATGCAAAGAAGCAGGAAAATATTACCCATAATAAAGAGAAAAATCAACCAATAAAAAGTGACCCAGAAATGACATAGATAATAGAATTAGTAAACAAGAAAATTGAAAGTTAATTATAACCATATCCATATGTTAAAGAAGCTAGAGTAAAAGTTCATAATATTAAGTACGGATATTGAAGATATGAAAACATACCCAAATGGAACTTCTAGAGATGAAAACTATAATAGTTAAGATAAAAAATATACTGTATGGAATTTTTGTAAAAAAGCATGTCTTGATTATTTAGTGTGAAGAAAAGATCTAGGCTTGTGTTGAAAACCTAGTGTAAATCCCTGTGATACAGATAAGGTGAGGTCTTTGAAGTCTTTTTCCTCTCTCTAAATTTAAACCCGAATTTTAGGATGTTGCCACTCTGACCAGCTACTTCCCAGGAAGGAATGAGTGCAAGGCTATTCCTCCCTCCGTATGGAAGAAGACCCTGCTCCTCTCACCACTCTTACCCCAGAGAAGGAGGAGCAGGAGAGGAGAGCCACCAGTCACTGTCTACAATTCAGATTAGTGTTTGGTCCTCTTGAGAGATGAGGGAAGGAGGTAAGTGGGCAGAAGAGTGGGTATTTTTTCTTCCTCCAAAGGCAGGATTACCTCCCTTTTATATATGAGAAGTTTAGTAACTGGTCCAAACTCAGCTAAGTAGCAGAGCCTATGTCCAACCCAGGTCCGTCTGACTTTTTTGGATCTGCAGAACCAACTTCTGTGGCCTTTGAAGAGAACCTATGGCCAAATGGAGAAAAAAGTGTGTGGCAGTTTAGAGGCTGCTTTAAAGGCCTAGAGGGCATAGGAGCTCTCAGAGGACCAGACAGTGCCAGGACAAATGAAATTTATGGGCCATGTGGCTGAACATGCCCTGAAAATATTTTGCTTGCCAGATTTCAGCTCTTTCTCTGAAGAGCTTAGGTCAAGAAAACAAACTGAGATTGGCTAATTGTTACCCAGATTTCTAACCCTGCTGAAATGTCTCTCATGTGAGTCTCCCTGGTTTTAACCTGCCGTGCTCCTAATTATTTCTTTTAATAATTTTTAAAATATAAAAATGATTTATCTTTGCCCAGCTGGTGTGACTCAGTGGACTGAATGTCATTGATGGACTGAGAGGTCCTGGTTTGATTCCCAGTCAGGGCACATTGTGGCCTCAATCTCCAGTAAGGGACGTGCAGGAGGCAGCCAATCAATGTTTCTCTCTCATCAATGTTTCTATCTCTTTTTCCCTTCCTCTCTCTCTCTAAAAAATCAATAAAAACATATTTTAAAAAATAATTTATTTTTACGATTATAAAAGCAATGTCTGCTCATTGTAACAAATCATAAAATATCTAAATTTATAACAAAAACTTTAAAAATTATCTATAATCTCACATCAGTGAATTTCTTGGTACACATTCTTCCAGATTTTTAACTTGTATCTGTGTGTGCAAATGTGACATATGTCTTCCCTTCTGTATATTCCAAGTTTTGGGTCTCAGGACAGTCTTAGGCAATACTACTCCAGGAAGAGAATGAATCCAATCTGCCATGAGAGCCTCTTTTCCCATGATGTCCTTCACCTGCAGAGTAGGGGGTAGCTTTATGAAGCAATCTGAGAGTCCAGAATGAAGGCTCTGAGTCTGTTGAGAAGTTGGAAAACAATTTAATACAGAAGAAGCACCAATTCTGGAATCTCCAGGCCTGTGGACTCTGCTTCAAAATATAGGATGTGGAACCCACACTAAAGTTTTGATCATTCTTCTGGCCTCCATGTGTGCTCCCAGTGCACTGAAGCAGGAGTCAGCAGACTTTTTCTGTAAAGAGCCACATAGTAAATATTTTAGGCTTTCTGGACAACACTGTCTCTATTGCAACTATTCAACTCTGCTATTGTAGCACATAATCAGCCATAGGTAATATGTAAATGATGGTCAAGACTGTGTTCTGATAAAACTTTATTGATAAAAACATATGGGAGGCCTGGCCAGTGTGACTCAGTGGATTGAGTGTTGTCCCACTGACTGAGAGGTCCTGGTTCGATTCCCAGTCAGGGCACATGCCTGGGTTTCGAGCTCAATCCCAGTAGGGGGTGTGCAGGAGGCAGCTGATGGATGTATCTCTCTCTCTCTTCCTCTCTCTCTCTAAAAAAATAAAAATCAATATAAACATATTTAAAAATATATATGGGAGGCTAGATTTGGCTGGAGAGCCATAGTTAAAGGGAGAATATTTGGGAAGAAACTGTAGCACCTTCCCCATTACCAAAGGCAAAACATTAGACCTATGCGCGTGCACGCACACACACACTCACACTCTCTCTCTCTCTCTCTCTCTCTCTCTCTCACTCACGCATTTGAGATGATACTATATGTTCTATTTTTTAAATTATAGTAAAACATATATAATAAAATTTATAATTTTAACTGTTTTTAAGTGCGTATTTAGTACATTCACATCGTTGTGCAACCATCACCACCATCCATCTCCAGAGCTTTCATCATCTCGTGAAATTGAAACCCAGAACCCACTGAACAGTAAATCCCCTGGCAAACACCATTATACTTATTGCCTATGATTTTGACTAGTCTACGTACCTTATATGAGTAGAATCATATATTATTTGTCCTTTTGTGACTGGCTTATTTCATTTAGCATGTCTTCAGAATTCATCCATGTTGTAGCATGTGTCAGAATACAGATTCAATTTTATAATATTTTAAAACTTTATAATATTTCTCACATATTTCCTCCATATCTTTAAAAAACCTTTGATTAATACAATTTTTAAAGACTGCATACTATTCCATTGAGTTAGACAGTCTGAACAGGGATAATTAGAGACCAGAACACCCTCGTCTATTTGGGAGGCGAGCTGGCTGCTCCCCTAAACACAGCTGATTGGGTCAGAGACCAGTGTATTGGCAAAGGCTATCCAACCATGTATAGGCTGCCCAATAGACATGTCCCTATAGAATGGACCCAAAGTTAGCTAATAAAATTTATTTGGAAAAGTATAATTGCAGGGCAAACAAAATGAGAGCAGGTCACACTGTGACCCACAGTGACAGGGAAGCTCCCAGTTAACTCCATCATAATAAATAAAATCTGAGTTTGTTTTTTATTTTTAACCTGGTGAACTCAGCAGGCAGAACCATTTTATCAATTAGTGGGTGATTCATATTTATAAACATTTCCCTTTGCTGGACATTTAGGTTATTCCCAATGTTTTGCTATTATAAAATAATGCTTCAATAAGCATCTTTTTACATAATCCTTTTCTGCATAACTGATAACTTCCTTGGGGCAGCTGAGTGACTGTATTTTCAGCTGTAAACTTATTGTGACTGGACTGTTTGACTCCTTGTTTCCCAAAAAGCTTAAGGATTCAAGATGACTCTACTGGTAAAAATATTGATACCTGGTTTTCAAGAGACCAGACGAGACTCATTGAGACATGAAGCTTCCAGTCCTACAGGTTTCTTCTCAGGGCAGAGCTCAAGCTTAAAGGTGGGGGCCAGAAAATCAGGCAGGACACTGGGACAAGACCGATCAGGAAGAAGGGCCCTGGACATGAGCCCAGGCTGGTGAACTGAGCCAGTTCACTGTGGATGGCATTGAAGGTAAGGGAGAAGCGGGAGTCCTCTGATGAGTGGTTATACAAGCTACAGGGTCTTCCTTAGCTTAATGGATCCTTGGTCTGTTGGACCTGCAAGAACCTTGAGGGAAGAAGGACTGTTGTAGAATTATCCATATCCACTTCTCTCCACTTCCTGGGCCTGTATGGAAGGGTATGCTTTCTCATCCCTTCAGGTACTCAGGGCCATGTGACTAGTTCTAGCTAGTGGACCATAAACAGAAGTGTCATTTTGACATTTTCAGGGTGAGGATGAGATGGTGAAAAACTTGACTCTTTGGCCTTCTTTCCACTGTCTTATATCCTGAAGACCATGTGTTGTGATGGTGACATTGCAAGACAGAACCTCCTTCAGCCTGGGTCCTTCAGTGCTGCGTTCCACTAGTCTATGTTGGACATGTATTGTGATGAGAAATAAAAATTTTAATTTTAAGTTGCTGAGTTCTTAGCACTATTGCCTATCTTATCCTGATTAATACACTGTTCCTGTACGAGGTAAAGTGGCAGAGTTGGAATTTAACTCCAAGTCTCTTTAACTTCAAATCTGGCACTATTATTCCTAAATCATACAGATCTCTGGTTGGTGGGATCTCTCGAGAGCCTAGTAGTTTTGAGGCTAGGACACCAGATCTTGGAGTATGACTGATTTCTCAACTCATAGGATTGAGGGAGTGAATACATACTGATTATCCCTCCTGCTCCTTTCAGAAGTAGGAATTGATTTGGGAAGCTGAACCCCCGAGGCAGATACATCAGTAGTTTCAGTGTTAGGTCTCTGAGTAAGACAAAAAGAAGAAAAATAAGAATTGGTAATATTATCACTGAAAATCAAGACTTCCCGTCTCCAGAATGACAATGAACATTCATTTAATTTTTTTCTCAAACTTCCATCCTGGCCTTTATTGGTGATATATGGGCAGGCAAGACATCAGGAAGTCACAGGCATCTTAATGTCAAAGAGTTATTCATCTGATGCAGAATAGAGGGACAGCTCACTGAGAATTATCATTCTGTTGGATTGAGTCACCTTGTCTGTATGTCTTGAGGTCTCAGCATCTAATGATCTCTCCCAGGCCTAGGCTTTAAGTGGGCCCAAGGTGATAGGTCCCTGTATTCTCCAAAGTCTCTAGGGAAGCTCTCAGCTCTGCTCAGATTCATCAGGCCAAATTCATTGATAGCTTTTAGTCTGCCCTGGACTCCTAGGGACTAGAAGAGGGAAGAATAGTGTTGAGGAATTCCCCATGTTTTTTTTACTCCATTTTGGACCTTGGGATCAAAACTGGAACTCAAAGAGAACCGCAGTGCAATTTCAAGGTTTCCTCAAAGGGAAAGAAGAAACACACACAAAAATCATTTTCTCCATTTTATCACTTTATAATAGCATGCTACCTACCTTATAGGGTTGCAACAAAGATTAAGTGACATACACATAGTATAGTGCCTGGCAGGCAGTGGGAGTTAAATAAACATTCATTCTCTTTCCTCCTATTCCATTCCCAAGCTATATTATATTTTTGTTTAGGTCTTGAAAGGAAACTGTATTAAATATGACCAACTCATTTTTGAGCAACACCCCAATGAGAGGTCAGCAAGTACAGAAGCACACAAGCCATTGACACAAGTTCCTAGGACATGCAACTCAATCAGGCAGAGCCTATCTGTGGGGCTGCCCTTAATCTATGATTTGGGCTCTTTTGGTTGTAACTCATAGAGATGCAGTCCGGCTAGACCAAGAAAGGTTAATCTAATGGAAAAACAAGAACAGCAGGCTAACTAGGGCCAAGTGGCATGGTGCTAGAGGTGGAGGGTGGACCAGCACCTCTAAGGATCTCAGCAGCAGACACCAGGGATCTTTTCTAAAGTGTTCCCCAAGAAATGCCACACATATGTCCCTTGGGTTTCCATCACTGTATCTGCCCACTTTTCTTCTTGCTAAAAACTGGCTTCCACTTTGTATACTCTGTCTTTTCTCTACGTCATGGTTTTTACTGACTTCTAACTTGGTTCATTTGTAGCTAATTGTGGCCTTTCCAGCTTCCTCAAACATGTGACCTTTATTTAAGCTTCTTTACGTATACTGCTTGATTCTATCTATAGCTTTCAATTTAAATTCTTAAGAGTAGAATTGGGTTTTCCCTATCTGGGAAGATCCCTCTCCTGGGCCAGATAATAGGCCCCTGTCTGCCTTGGGGTCAGGTACCAATTCTGCTATGGCAGGAGGAAGAAGTTGAGGGTTTGAAGAAAGCTACATGTTTGCATGATGGCATTTACATCATGGATGCTTGGAGCTGGGGGCTGCAGAAAACAGTTTCATGTAGAATTGGGGAGGGATGTGGCAGACATGCCTTGACTGGCATGTCTAAGGGAGACTCATTGAATTTTGAGTTGTTCACAGTCAAGTTTAGACATATAAGGACCCGAACTCAGAGACATACAGTGACTTACCCAGTGTCACATAGTAAGTGGTGGAGCAGAAATTAGAATTTGACTCAGTGTGTTTTCTAGTGTATTAGGTATAAATATTCAAAAAATATTTCTCAACATCCTCCTATGTGTGAGGCACTAGAACAAACCAAATCAAAATCCTTGCCCTTGTGGACATACATTCTAGAGGAGGAAGAAAGACAGTCAATCCAATGATGGAAAAATAAGGAAATTATATAGTATGTTAGAAGGTGACAGGTGTTATGGGGGAAAAGAGTAAGGGGGATTAGGAGTGCCGAGGGGGAGCTATAATTGAAAACACGGAGGTCCGCGTAGGCCTCAGTGTGAAGTGGGAGAGCACTCACCTCACCGTGCTGTGGGTCTCCTGACAATAGGGAAGGACTGTGCACATTCCTCTTTTCCCCCAGCCTAATGCCTTGACTGTGGTGAGTATGGAATACCTGTTCATTGAACTGAACACCTGTAGGAATGTTCTGAAGGTTAAGGAGGGCAAGAGAAGGCTTTAAATTTATCTCTCTCTTTTTTTAATGTATTCCTGCATACTCCTTCCCACAGCACACTTGCTGAAGCCCCCTTCTCCCCTCCCCACCCTCTATATCATATGAGTCAATGCAGAAACGTGTCCTTTCAGTACTCTTGGCACTATTAGCCTCATAAAATGCCTTGTAAGCACTCTTAATACAAAGTTATGGAAAGAGATTTAATTAACAGAGAAAACACAACCTGAGCATTAAACACAGCATGACTCAAAATCTCATAAAACCCCATTCCCTTGGAAGCATTGGAACCGTGGGGAGGCTCTTTGTCAGAGGTGTGCTGGTAAACATCTAACCACCAGCTCTCCAGGCTGGGAAGGGATTGTGATTTGTAGGTTTGCCCATTTCTGTGGTGTAAATACTCTATGGCTGATTTCAAGTTTAATGTAATACTACTGAACATGGTTGGGAAGAGAGATATGCAGTAGCACACTAAGATATAGAATTTCCTTTATACAGACACCATAGATGTTAATAACCTCAAGAGTGTAGATGGTAGTAAAATAACTAGGAAGTGATGATTTTTGAATATTTATTAACATTGCTTTTAATATATTTTACTTAATTGTAGTTTACATAAATTTATTTATTTATTTATTTATTTATTTATTTATTTATTTTTGCAGTGTAAAAATTTTATATTTAGAATTAGCCAGCTGGACTCAGTTTAGATGATCTCAATTTTGTTGGCAACATCCAAAGCATCATAGTCAGGAGCCAGTCGAACATATGCCTTCTTCTCGCCATCAGGCCTGATCAGGGTGTTGACCTTGGCCACATCAATGTCATAGAGCTTCTTCACAGCCTGTTTGATCTGGTGTTTGTTGGCCTTGACATCCACAGTGAACACAAGTGTATTGTTGTCTTCTGTCTTCTTCATGGCTGACTCAGTAGTCAGGGGGAATTTGATGATGGCACAATGGTCAAGCTTGTTTCTCCTGGGTGCGCTCTTCCGAGGATATTTAGGCTGCCTTCGGAGCCTCAGTGTCTTAGGCCAACGGAAGGTGGGTGACGTGCGGATCTTCTTTTTTGTGTGACTGTGGACGCCTTTCAGCACTGCTTTCTTTGCCTTCAAATCCTTTGCTTTGGCTTCGGCTTTAGGAGGGGCAGAAGCTTCCTTCTTTGCCTTCGGCGCCATCTTCATAAAGAGAGTTTACATAATTTTAAATAATGTTGAACAACCATGTTAAACAACCAGTTTGCAAAAGTTCTGAAAACTTAACAATTGGCTCTTGTGAACAGATGCATGGCAGCCCCAGCTTACCACTACTCCTGGATCCTTCTCAGCGCATGCCCGCTTCTTGACAAGGACCAGCTCCAGCCATGAATACTTGGGTATCAAATGTAAAGACAGCTTCAGTGCTTCCTTGTCACCTCACTGTTCACATCCTCCCGTGGCCGCCATTTGGTGCCTTCTGCCACGTAGCCTCTGTACCTTTGGGGTAGGTGGGGTTTTGTAGTCTTAGGAAAGTGCCACCTGCATCAGGCACGTGCTTTTACTCTTCAGTGGAGCATGCAGTCTCACGTTCGCACACCCTCCACCCCTGATGTGTGTGCTCCCTTCACCGCGCTGCTCAGGGCTGTCAGGTTTCAGTGGTGTGAGCACTCGCCGAGTGCCTGCTGTCTGTTAACTCTCCCCCCGCTTGTGTGACTGGGTGCCAGGCCCTGGGCTCTGACCCCCATTCTCTCGTTCGGTCCTTAGAGCAAACCGGTACTAAGATGCGTCTTAGTATTTCAATATTACAGATGAGGAAACTGTGGCTTAGAGAGGGGAAGCGACTTTCCACAGTTCAGAAGTCACGTCTGGAGTGAGACATTGCCGTTGAGGTGGGACATGGAGGCGAACACCTGTCGCCACTCAGCGGGCTGCCGCTGCTCGTGGACTGGTTTCGCGCGATTCGGGGAGGACTCAGAGCTCCTTTCTGGAGGGCTCTGCCACAGGATCTAGCAGAGGGACATTTGGGTAAAAAGGCCGAGCTGGAGTTGGGGCCAGGTCTGCTTCCTGGAAATGTCCACGACCCCATCTCATTCCCTAGCTCATGCCTGTGCTTGCTGGGCCCTGGCTCCTGGCTCCTGAAAGGAAAAAGCCACCAGGAGGCAAGCTCCGCCCTTCCCAGTGCAGGTGCCGGTGGCAGCTGTGTGCGGAGAGGCCCAACCCCTTCCAACTGAGCAGCAGATGCGTCTTCTGGCAGCTTTTTTGACGAGAAGATGTTTTTTAAAAATAATTTATTTATAAAGTGAGTTGTGGAAGAAATGGGCTCAGGAAACAAGTTATAGAGGCCAAAGAAGGGGCCCTTGGAGCTTAGGAGAGAGAAGGGTAAAGGTGGCGCTCCAGGGGGGCGGTGGGGGAGGACGTGCTCCGGAGAGGGAGCTCGCCAAAGGGAAGCCAGTTCTAGCTACATAGCAAGTGTTGCAGACCAGGCAGCCAGAGGAGGTGAGGACTGTGGGAGAATGGAAATCTAGTTCCCAGAAGACCTGGATTCAAGGCATGAAGAGTACTACTGTGTAGCTGGAGGCAAGTTATTATACCTCTGAGCAGTTTCCTCCTGTGGAAGTGGGTAGAGGGTGAGTTATGATAGTCGCTGCCATTTACTGAGGGCTCTCTACATGTAGGGTACTCTGCTCAGCATTATCTGAAGGTATTTCCTATAAATGACTCAGCCCAGAGCCAGAAACATGGTTAATATGCAACAAATGCCAGCTGCTATTATTTTACTAATCCTCGTAACAATCCTGTATTTAACAACACCACCCAAATAATAATAGTTGCTAGTGTTTCCTGAGCACTTCTATGTTGTCAGCCATTGTTTTAACTGATTTAACTTATTAACTGAATTAACTTATTTAATTTTCCCAACTATCCCATGAGGTTGGTTCTGTTTTTAACCTCATTTGACAAATGAGAAAAATGGAAGTACAATTAAGTTCAATTCATTGCCAAGGACACATGGCTAGAAAGTGACATAGGTGCTCCTAGTCTCTCCACAAAGGTGGTAACTGAGGCATGAAGAGCTGAGTGCCATGCCCAGGGTCCGAGTTGGCAGAACCCTCCCCTGGGTTGCTAGGCAGGTAAAATGACATAATGGAGTAGAAACTGCTGTGTGAACTGTTGTTTTGTCTGCGTCAGCCAGGGGTGAGTAAGCTTCACGTGTTCTGGTTTTTCTGGTCTAGCCCCACCAGCTGGCCTGAGACCCCGGGGCCTTAGGAAGTCCGGCTGGGACCTAGCTTGTTGTCTAGGTGCGCGTTAGAAGGCAGGCTGGTGGATAGGCCCTGCGCTTACCAACGCTGAGAGACAGCCCAGGAGCCACTGCCTGTCTGACTTCAGAGCTGCTCCCCGGCTGGAAGCCTCCAGGAGGAAGCCAGCTGGCAGCAGGCCACCATCACATGCAGCTGGGTTACTAGCGGTCACCCTGCGGGCTTCCTCCAGCCACGCTCACTGTCTCTAGTGGTTGAGCCTTCACTGCAAGCAGCGAGGCAGGGGGAGGAGGGCCTGAGGCTCCTAGGGGAGTGTAGGTAATCAGGGCTCCAGGAGGCTCTTTGCTCTCTCTTCCTCCTGGTGCCCCCCATTTGTCCCTCTGCCACCTGGGAATAGTCCCTCCTCACTGGTCCCCACTTCCCAGGATGGAGTGGGAAGGACTGTTGGGTCTTTGTGGAGTGGTTCCAGAACCCCCAAACCGAGATGCTCTTTGACAGCAGGTCACTGTCACATGTTTCTAGGACTGTCTCCTCACCACCTTGAGAGTTCCTGTGGGCAGCAGCTCAGAGTCTCTCCCCTTCCCCGAGCCAGCACAGAGCCAGGGCCAGGGACGGCCACTTCCAGTTACTGGTTGGAACACGGTGTTCCGGGTGTGTGTGCACGTGTGTGTGCGTGCCTGTTTGGGGTTGGGGAGGGAGTTTTCGGGGAAAGGGAACCAGCGTCAACTCAGTCTGGAAAGGGGCAAATATGCCAGGGCTGGCTCTCCTGCTTAGCAAACATGTGCTCTGCTGGTACGACAGGAAGCGCTTGGGCTCTGTGCACAGGTGGATGTGGTGTTGACTTCTTGCTCCCTCCAGTACTGGAAGAGATGGTGCTCATGCAAACTCTTCATCCCTAACGGGAGGGCAGCTTTCCTCAGTGTGCCAACTGTCCTGGGTAGAAAGGGTAAGAGTCTTTCTGTCTGTCCCACTGGGAGTGTCTTGCAGCAAACCAGGGAACAAGGAGCTAGGGGAATGAAAGGCTGATCCAGCATCTGGCTGGGACTGGCATTTGCTACTCCTTAATCCTCTGTGGCTGGAATCCTCAAGGATAGCAGGGGAGCTTCTGCCAGGAGATGTATAGGTGAGGGCCAGCTTCCTAAAACAGAGCCCTCACTGAGTTCTGCAGGCCATATAAACCCCTGCAGAGGGCATCAGGAGGGGAGATAGAGATTGGGGACTCTGAACTGTACAGGGAGTGGGGACAAGTTTCACTGTTTGGGCATTTGAAGGAGGTCTCACGTGGGTGCTCCCTTGTTCTCCCAACTTTTTACCCCCAACCTTCATTGTTCCTCCTCCTTCACCCTCCTTCTGAAGATGTCCCCTGTGTAATGCCCACACTTTCCTCCCCCCAGACACTCTTCCTCTCCATGGGGCAGAGTCCCAGGACCCCGTCCCTCGTGTCTTGTAGACTCTGTCCTGCAGGCCGCAGCTGTGTGTGAACACAGGTTTTCTCTTTCCAGGCTCCTGCTGATGCTAAAGGGAGTAGCACAGGTGGGCAACGGGCTGGGCTTCCTAGGGGTGGGTTGGGGGAGGACCGGATTTCAGTTTGGTTTCTCTCTGGCAGTAACAATTGAGCCCACTTCGCTCTTGACTAATCTTAAGGCAAATGTCTGTACGAGAAATATTTTCTTGCCCGGCCAGTGTGGCTCAGCGTTGACCCATGCACCAAGAGGTCGCAGGTTTGATTCCCGGTCAGGGCACATACCCAGGTTGTGGGCCCAATCCCCAGTGGGGGGCATGCAGGAGGCGGCCATTCCATGTTCTCTCTCATCCATGTTTCCATTTCTCTCTCCCTCTCCCTTCCTTTCTCTGAAATCAATAAAGGAAAAAAATTTAAAAACAGAAAGAAATATTTTCTTATGAAGACCATACAGTTTGGCCCAACATGCAATTCCTTCAGTTAAAGTGACTTTCACCCTAAATGTTGTGAAATATTAACCTTGACATTATTGTGCCACGTTCTCCTCCTCTCAGGGCCTATTTTCACTACAAAGCAACTCTGAGCCAATGAAGAGGGATGGAAACTTCCACAGAAACCATCTCCATGACCCCCAGATCTTCCTGGGAGGAGCTGGAGGCAGGTGGAGAATTTCAGTTTGTATAGCTACAAGTTTAGTTCCCTTCACCCCCCACAGGGATTTTATTTTTTACAGAATCACTTTCACTTGCATTATGTGAAATCCTTAAAACACGTGTTTGACCTAAGTATTCTCCCCATCACCAAGTTGAAGATAGAGAATTTAAGACTCAAGGAGGGTAACTGAATTGCCGGGGGAGTCACAGCCAGGAAACAGCTCAGAGCTGCTCACAGGGCCTCCTGTGCCCCCGTCCCTGTGCTCAGCTGCTCCAGCCTTCCCTTTCTGTGGGAGGCCACCAGCCACCAGCCACCAGAGGAAATGCTCAAAAGATACCCAGCTGTAGCTGGCACACTGCCCCTGCAGCTGACAGGGATGGGGGAGGAGCAGATGTCCTGTTGGCTAGGGGCCTATCAAGTCACCGTGGGCAGCACAGGAGGACTAGAGGGAACTGATCCACTGGCTGCCCTGAACTTGTTTGTGGCTCTTTCTGTGCCTCACCAGAGGGTGCCACACCCTCCACCAGCTGCCCACCTGGAAACCTGCTGTGATTCTGATCCTCAAATCCTCACTATGATACTCATGTCCTCTTGACCCTCTGCCCAGTCAGTCACCAGGTTGTGTCCAGTCCATGTCTCATACAGCACTCTAATCATCCCTTCTCCACCTTCATGGCCAACACTCTAGCACTGTGCGTCCCTTCCCCAGTCCCTGGGCTTGGGGACTCTGCCTCCAGGGTCTCTCCTCTCTATCCATCCTCGATGGGGCCTCACAGTGATTTTTAGAAATAAAGAAAGTTTAAACCTATTTGTGTTATCCTTCAAACCCCTTCACTGGCTCCACATTGCTTTCTGAATGCGATCAAAACCCTTTAGCTGAGGCATTGAACATCTTGGGTTGGCCCTGCTCACTTCTCTAGTCTAGTCTCCCCTCCCCACAGGTATGTGCTGCTCTACAAATGCTAAATTTGCCATCTCCCTTCACCTTCTCACCCCTATTCCTCCTTCATTTGTCACCTCCTCTGCAAAGCTTTGCTCTCAGCACCTCCTCCAAGACGGGCTTGGGTGCCCCTCCTCAGGGCTCCTCTGTGTTTATCCCCACCGTGGAACAGATGCTGTGACTATCTGGTGTCACGAAGTCAGAAGGTGTATCACATACTATGAGTTTGTTCCTGGGTGACACTTTTCTAGAAATGCCTTCAGAATCCATCTGGGTGGAATATGAAGTCCCGAGAGCAGGAACCAAAGCAATAAAAGATGCTGACCGAACTGCTGTGCTTGAGACAGGGAGGAGAGGCAGGAGGGATGCCAGGTGAGGAACAGAGAAAGCGGGGGGTGGGCTGCGGGAGGGAGAGGCTGTGGGAAGTTGGGAAGATGGTCTAAAAGACTTGTGGGTGACGGGCCAATACACCCCGACAGTGGGATGCCCCAAAGTCATTTTAAATAGAGAGGCCACATGTTTAGTGTCAAGTTTGTTTGTTTTAAGTGAGGAAAACCACTCCAACCTCCTCTCCCCAGTCCCTCAGTCTTCAGTAAAGTTTGGTTAATAGTCACGAATCATTGTATGAGTGGGTTCATGTGGGTGTGCCTGTGGGGAGGGCAGCACCGTGGAAAGGACTTTGTTAAACACCTAGGTCAAACTGGCGATCACAGATGTGGAAATAAGACCCAGGAGAGAGAGACCCTTGGAATGTCGGGAGCCCTTGGGGGAGCTATGGCATCTCAGGGAGGCCCTTGAACAGTGCATTGAGTTGGGATTTTGAAACCAACGAATTGGAGGAGCACCAACCTCCCCCTGATATATGAATTATATTAGAAATTAAAGTAAATCTCCAAGGGGAGCTGTGGAAGTGAGAATAAGATACACTTTTATGTCTTAATAATTTAAGTGCTAGGGTAGCGGTTGGGGTTGGAAGGAAGGTGGGGAGCTGGACACCTTCCAGACACTTGTGGCTCCCTCGCTTGCATCATTCTCCTCCTCAGAGAGGTCTTCCCTGACCAGCAGAACCACTAAGGCAACCCTTTATACTTCCTCCTAATCCTGAAAATTCTATCCCTGAATTTCAGTGAATGTAAAGGTGTGTTAAGTTCCAGTATTTGGAGAAAGTCTTGATCTTGAGTGCTAGGCCTTTAGTCATTCACTCATTCAACAAATATTTATTGAGCACCTACTATATACTGGAGACTATTCTAGGGACCTGGGATACATCTGTGCACAAAACAGGCAGAAATCACTGTTCCTGTGAGTCCTGAGCATGAAGGCAAACACAGTCTTAATTCTAATCATCCTAACCCCGCACACCAGCAGTTTTCCCTCTCAGAACTCGAAGCATTTTACAGGGCTTCTGAGGTAGGCTGCTTCCTGGTAATGGGCACATGTTCAAGTGCTGACACAGTAGGTATTAAAAGTATAGTCAACACAACAATATTTCTAAAATGTTAAGGTTATGGATTTTGTGCTTGCATGAAAGGAATAGTTTGAGAAGTCAAATTGCAAAAGCTTCTATCTTAAGACTGTAATGTTCTGAACGGTATCATTTTATTTATCTGTTGGTCTGCCAATCATCTATCTCTCGTGGGTCTGGTAATGAAGGCCTTTCCATACTATCCTGTGAGCAACGGGAACCACTAAACCCTTTCAGTAAGGAGTGACATGATCAGACGTGTTTTACAAACATTTTTGGAGTAGCGTGAGGAGTCAGACTAGAGGTGGGGAGACCAGTTAGGTGGCTATTTCAGCAGTCCAGGTGACAACTGATAAGGGCCTAAACCAGGGCAGAAGGGATGGAGAAAGAGATCAGACAATAGAGAGTTCAAGAGTAAAACTGGCAAGACTTAATGTGGGAGGTAAGAGGAGACCAGGTGGCAAGGAATTTTCTTGTTTGGGTAACTGGGTAAAGGGCGGAGCTCCAAAATTACATCCCCTCCCCCCTTACTTCTTCCCGACCACATCAGGATGATGATTAAACTAATTTTATTCTTTAAAAGTCTAGACATCTTTAATTTACATACGAACCTGGTTTGGAGAATTCTTCACCTTTCAGGCCCATGCCAACCCAAGGAAAAGGCCAGACACGTGTCTTCACAGTCTTCTTTGCAGCCAGAATCCACATACAGTAATCCACCTTCACTAATCAGAGATACTAGAGGTTTGTTTTGGAGGCTGGTGCTATGAAGAAGAGGTGCCACGAAATCCACCTTGGTGATGGTGGTCCAAGTGGCTGCCGTTTCTGGAGGGGGCAGAGGCAGAGGTGTTAGAGATGACTTCCAGAACCTGCCTGTGTTGCTGAGGTGAGCTGGGTGTCTCTGCCCAGTGGTGCAGCAGTTATGTCTCTCTGGGGCAGTTCTGGGGCATGATTTGTGGGCTATTTCCTGAGACATAACCTTTAGCCTTCCCAGGCATTCTGTGAGTTTCCTAATAGCTTTTACTAAATCTTTTTTCTGCTTAAATTAGGTCAAATGGTTTTGTTTGCAACTAAAATCCTTGACTGATGTACCACTTCTCCCTGCAAAGTGAAGGTTACATAATGGCAGCACAGTCATTATTACAAGTGTAGAGTAAACCTTACTGTGTGCCAGGCACTCTCCTAAGTGCTTTACACAGATGCTTCAGTTATGTCTTGTATAAATCATCCCAGTTTCACCGATGAGGACATGAAAGCTGAAATATCCCAGGAGAACAGTGTTAGAGCAGCGGTTTGAACCCTGGCAGTCTGACTCCAACTCTAACACTTAATGACTGCCTTAAACTGGCTTGGTGTTAGAGAAGCTGATTGTTGGCACAGCCTTTTAGTTCATCCCGTCCAAATTGTATCCCATGCTCGATTTTCTCTCTTGCACCCCCAATGAGTGGAGAATGATTAACTCTCACCGGGAAAAGCGGGATTTACTTACAAACTGAAATTTTAAAGATTAAATGGAACAAGAAGACATCATTCCAGTACCAGGTGGCAGCTACCAAGAATTAGGTACCAGGCTGTACTGGTTAGAATGGTTTTTGGCTGCAATCAACAGAAATCCCAATTAGCAGTGTCTTAAATCTTACAGGTATTTGTTGTCATTTATCAAGAAGGAGGAGGTAGGCAGTTCCAAGTCTAGTTAAGTAGCTCCATGCTATCATAGAGCCAGGTTTTGTACCTTTTTATCCTGCATCCACAGGGTATAGGATTTTTGGCCTCAGGCTGACAAAAAGGCTGCCTTAGATAGCTGCAGGCATCCTGTCCTCTCAAGGCTGCTTTCAAAGTGGAAAGTTGGGTGTGATAGCAAAAATGGGCCTCCTTTGCATAAAATCACTCACTTTTAAAAAGAATTTTTTTAGTTGAGGTAACAATAGTAATAACATCATATAAAGTTTTAGGTGTACAACACTGCAATTCGATATGGGTATACATTACAGTGTGCTCACCACCGAAAGTCTAGTTTCCATCCAACACGCCATAGCTATGTTATAGGTCCTCCCCTAAACCAGTCACAAACAACTAGGAATGAGATGACCATGATTAGCTTGGATGAGTCATCACTTTGGGGGGTCCTACCTTCCTTGAGCACTTTGCTGTCTGTCTAATACCTGAACAAAATCTGGGTTATGTGTCAAGGAAGGAGGTGTGTGGAAGTGGTTGTGGGTAGGCAATGGACAAGGTCTGCCACAGTGGACTGTGTGTCAGGAGACCGTGCTTCTGGGCTGATTTGTTTATTTATTCAAGAAATACTTTTTAAATTAGTGTTGAGTGCTGTGTAACCTTTGAACCTGCTGTGTGGTTTTGACTTCTCTCTGGGGTTCGGCTTCCTTATCTCTGAAATGAAATGGCCAAAGTAGAAAATTTTGAGGTTTTTCCTCATATTTCACCCATTTATCTCTTTTTGCTTTTATAACATTTTTACAGAGCTATAATTATTTCTATCAGAGACCTTCAAGAGATGCCTCATTTTGCCATTAGGCAATTTATTCCTTTTTAGCATCTCAGCCATGCTTATCAAGGTGGGACTCCCACATTTCTGGCATATGAGTGCTGAATAAATGGGTATGTGAAGTCACAGGATAAGCATGGTGTGTCTTCCAGGATTTTAACCAAGGATTTGGGAGAAAAGCCTTTGAAATGTTTGTGTTATGTTATATAAATGTGAGCATATTATGCAATATGGTGCAAAATTCTCAGACTTGGACAATGGCCATGTCCCTTTTGGGAATATGTCCTTCTCTGTGACTGAAGGTCTTTAGGTAGAAAGCTGTGTGGGTAGCAATGACTAATATTTCCTGAATTAAAAAGATGACTTAGATTATTTGCATAGACTTAGATCTGCTGTCTAGATTATGATTTGTTACCCTCAGTACAATGACATTTTGGGCCAGATAATTCCTTTTTGTCGGGGGCTGTCTGTGCATTGTAGGAAATTTAGAAGCATCTTTGACCTCTACCCACCAGGTGCCAGTAACAATTTCCCAGGTGTGACCACCAAAAATGTCTCCAGATGTTGCCAAATGTCCCCTGAGGGGCAAAATCATCCCAGCTAAGAATCAGTGATGTAGATGGGTTAATATTTGAATTCTTAATCTGTCCCTAATTTAGGATTAACAGTTGTGTTGCCTTGGGCAAGGTACATAATATCTGTAAACTTCAGCTTCCTTACCTGTCAAATAGGGGCAGCTCATAAGATTATTGCCTACATTAAATGAGGCCACTGGTGTTAAGAGTCTAGCACAATGCCCAGTCTGTAATAGGTCTTCCATGAATTTTAGTTCTCGTCTCCTTTTTCCTTCATTTTTTTCTGGGGCTGTAAAACTTTCTGATTAGAAGGGACCTTAGATGTCATCTTACCAGAATTCTTCATTTCATCAATTAAGAGATTGAGGTTCATAGAGATAATCTGTCTTCTCAACCCTGAACCCATTTTTATACTCAGGTAATACAAAAGAGACATGTTGAAATGGAATTGTACAGAAGTGGGTGAATTCAAAGGCTCTTTCCTGTCAAGGTTGATTTGCAAGACGCTTGCTCCTACAGATTTCCTCTTGATATATTACCTCTGAGAGAATTCCCGAAGCACTGAGTCCCTCGTGGGACTCAGACTGAATTCAAATGTTTGGTTTTAGGGACCATCAGTTATCTCTTTGGAAGCACTTGTTCTGTGCACCTTGAGTGTTAGGGAATGTTAAACACTGAAACAAAATGTATGGAATATGCTTAGAGCCAGCCAAAGTTAAAAAACTTTTTATGTTCGAAGACAAGGCTATTCCTACTGAAAAGACTGAGACTAACTGATAAGAGGGACTGGAGCTCCAGAGAGGGGCAAAGTTGTGTAGGAGCTGTCCTAAAAGAGTCCATGTCTCCTGGACTAAACAAATCACAGTACTGGGAGATTTGCTTGTGAGACCACAGTACCACTATTGATAATCTGAGGAACTCTTAGAAATAGGAATTGTACTAGAGGACTAAGAATGGGCAAATGTCTCGATTTTTAGGAAATACAATTAATTTTTCCCTCTCCCCCACCTCTACCAACTATGAATTTATGAATTTGGCAACAGTCTTAGGCAAATTCCACAAAAAAAGTATTCTACTAGTGGCTTATGAGTGCTTACAAACTAAGCAGCAGTCCCACTAAGCCATTAGCATTTCAGCAAAACAGGTCCTGCCAGAATAAGCTAATTTCCTGTTTTTGATCAAGGCCATTAGAATGGCTGAGCAGAAATGGAGTGAGCACAGAATATCCAGATGACAGCAAGGTGTATCTCTTGTGGCATCATTGAAGGCAAGATGTAGAAAGATGGGTGGACACAGATATCATGTGGTAGCTGTATAACTGTGTCCAGTGGGTGGATAGTGATAAGGAAGCAGATCCCCAGTGGCTGCTACAGGGCTTTGGCCCTGGATCTGTGCCTGCCCACGTTTTATTAGCATATTAACCAGGTCAAGCAATGAATGTGTCAGTCTTGGCTCTTTTGGGGTCTACTTGGCCCATAGACCTTGAAGAAGAAATATATGTAGGCAACCATGATTTGTGCCAAATGACCCCCAGTTCCAGGGTACAGCTTATTGTACATATTACCTTGGGGAATATATATTCCATGGTATCAAAGGTCCTTATATATCTGGCCCCTGACTACCTCTCTAGTTTCATTTTTGCTGCCCCATTCCCCATGCTCCCAATCTTTATCATGCTAAACTGTGGCACCCTGCACGCACCATGTTGTTTTATGGCCTTCATTTTATGCCTTTTCCTGTATCTGACTTGAGAGCCCTTCCTTTTTCTTCTGCCTACTTTTTCATCTTCCTGTGTCCCTATTCATAGTAAAGACTCTTCCTATCCTCTGTAAAGCCTTTCCCTTCCTTCCCACCCTTTTCTGGCACCGTTGCTAATAAATTCTTCCTATCTGAATTTTGGTAGTTGTACCCACCACTGTTTTAGTAATTATCACACTGTTTTAATGACCTATTTACTTGTCTGTCTTTCCTGCCCAATTCTCTACCCCCAGCAACCGCTCCCCATGCAAGCACTTTCAACTCATTGAGGGCAGGGACTGGATCCTACCCAGAGCCTGATACAGAACAGAGACACTCAGTAAAGGAATTAATGAATAAAAAATGAATGAATGAATAAATGGCTTATATAAAACCCATTACTCTGGCTCTCTGTTACTGAGTCTCAGCCTGCTGAGAATCATAATTACATTTCTATGTAGGCTGGTTCCTTAGATCCAGCTTTCCAAAGGGTTTTGACAAAATACACCAAACAGGATTCCTTCCCCCTCTAGACACCTGCTATCTCAATAAGGGCTTATAAACGCATCGAAGCAGCAACAGAACTCTTTATCATGGCACAAACAAACCACACTGCCAGAAACATGGAGCCTCCCAGGGCTGTTTGTGCCTTGATTCGCTGGGAAGCACTCACCAAACGTCCAATTTTCCAAGGCTCCCCTCCTGTGGCACCCAAGAAGCTATATGTGTACAACCTAGATAGCAGGAGGCATTTCTAGAATGTTGTCTGCACTTTTGAAAAGGGAGTTGAGCCTCACTTGTCTCTTTTCTTCTAATTGACATTGAAAATAAGTACCACCTTATTTAAATACAACCAGATCAGGGAGGCACAAAGAATAATTAAACATCCTGGTGTTTTAGGAAGAGTCTAATTATTATGGGCTTCTCAGAAAGATGCTCTGTAGTATAATGAAAGAATTCAAATTCTAATGGGGGCACCAAGTGCAAGTCAGCAGGCATTTTTATCTGTGCCAGTTCTTCAGTTCTGAATAGTGAGATCAGGCAGCAACTGTTGCAGGTTGGCCGAGTTGCCTGACTGGAAGACAGGCAGCCTGGCATGCTAGTGATCCTCTGAGTCCATTCTGGTCCCCATGTAATGGGAGTTGGCATTTGGGACCCTCCAAAGTTCAAGGGATAATGCTTCAGTGACAATCCTTCACACTCATAGCTAGGACTGGTCTCTCATGCAAATTCCTGCCAAGCCAGGGGGATGAAAGCCTGGGGTTCTGGAGCCCATAGAGCATAATGTGCATCTTCAATGGGACCACAAAGTCAGAAGAAAGGAAACTCAGACCTGATTAATCATCTTTAAAGGGGTATCTGAATTTATTAATAGTGTATATACATCAAGACGTTTTTCTGTTTTGATCACAAAGCAAATGTGAACCACTTACACACTTATAATCCTTATTATGTGGCCTGTTTGTGGAACTTTCATCTGAAGTTTTCAGTGTACATAGATGGCTAGTGCTTATAAAAACTAATGTTGTTACACGTTTAGGCAAAATGTTCACTCTGGCCTCCATGTCCTCACAATGCTCTGGCTAAAAAACTCTAGAGCTCTTGGATTGCACTCTGTAGTTGAGAAACAAGGGTTAGAGGCCTTGCCAGAGTGTGATAATAGGTAGAAACTTAGCATGCTATTTCTGAAGGGAAAGTGCCATGGGCAAAGATCCCCACAGATATCAGGATGGGTCATGCCTTTTACCTGCTATGGCTCAAGCTCCCCGCTTTTGGAGACAAGAAGACAGTGGATCATACCTACTGCTCTTCTCTATTTGTGTTTTGAGGTCTATGGACCTGAAAGACATTTGCAGGATCTAGAAATGGAAAGGCTGGGCTCAGAAGAAAGGAGATTGGTGGAACACCTTTTTTAGACCCCTCAGAATAACAGAAGATAATATGAAGGGATCAGGGCTTCATGGAACCCACTTTCAGAAAGAGTACAGCAAAGAGCATGTTAGATTTCCGACTCACACTCTGATGGTTAATTTTATGTGTCAACTTGGCTGGGTCACGTTGGTCAACCACCAGTCTGGATATCTCTGCGAAGGTGTTTTTTAGATGAGAGTAACATTTAAAATCAGTAGACTTGGAGTAAAGCAGATTACCCTCCATGTGGGTGGCCATCATCCAGTCAGCTGTTGGCCTTAAGAGAAAAAAAAGACTGAGGGCCTCTGAGAAAAAGGGAATTGGGCCAGCAGACAGCCTTGGGACATAAGCTGCAACATCAACTTTTTTCTGGGTTTCCAAGTGCCAGCCTGTTCTGCAGATTTTGGATTTACCAACCTCCCCGCCCAAATCACATGAGCTACTTCCTTAAAGCTCTCTCTCTCTCTTTCTCTCTCTCACACACACACTCACATACCCTATTGGTTCTGTTTCTCTAGAAAACACTAATATATACACACACTAAGTACTAGAATATATTCAGATGAAGTGAAGATTTAAATGTAAACAAAAAGATAAAAATACTAGAAGGAAATATTGGTAAATATTCTGGCAGGCGTGGGAGGGAGTGAAGGCCTTAAAAAAAAAATGCACACCACAGGCAGAAAACATAAAGGGAAAAATGGACATATAGGACCAGGAAGACTATATCTTCTAAATGTCTAGCAGCACCATAAGCATATAAAAAAGGCAAATGACACACTGGGGGAAATTAGCAATATATGTGTCAGACTGAAAGTTAATGTATTTCATACTGTTACAAAGGAGTAAAATAAGCTACCCATCCCAACAGAAAAAACGGGCAAGAGCAAACAAGTTACAAAAGAAAAACAAGTGACAAACATGTGGAAGCAGGTTCAGTATCAGAGAAATGCAAAGACAAATAAAATGTCATTTTTGCTGATTTAGGTCATCAAAAACTTAAAAGGATGCTCATATTCAGTGTTAGCAATGATGTAGCAAAAAAGGCCACTGTTAGTGGGGTATACGCCTTGTCTTAGCCTCCCCTGCGTTTCCATGCTGAAGATCACCGTCAGACAGATGTGCGGACATTTATGGAGGCATGCGAACCCCTGCAGTATTTATAACAGCATACAACTGAAAACAGCTTAAATGTCCATCAATATGGTAATAGTTAGATAACGATGGTAAATTCATATAATTAATTAAGTAAAATGGACTTGTCAGTTATATTTATTTGCCTAGGCAGATGCCAGTTATATAATAAATAAAAAGGACAGTTACAAAAACTATGCACAGCACAATTCCAGTTGTAAAAATATGTATTATATATGTGGGTAGGTCAACATTTTTGAATAGAAGAAAGCCTAGGAAAAAATACATGAACCTGTTAACAAGAGTGGGTGGAAGGATTCTGGATGACTTACATTTCCATTTGAGTGTGGACATGTGGTGGGGAATGGGGAATGTTATCTGTAATATTTCTACTACAACATTATATTATTTGTGTAATAAGAAGATGGTCATTCTTCTTATTTTTATTTATTTATTTTCACCGTACAGTTTGTATGAGGTGGGGGAGGTGGCAAGCTGTAGGTGGGGTCAGTAGAATTAAGAACCAAAAATGAGGGGCAACAGTTTCCAGAACTTTGTAAGAGTTCAGAAACCTCTGACCTGGTCTCACATTTGCCATTCTACTGTTCCCCGACTTGATTAGCAGTACGCTTATGAAAAATAATGCTTACTTCGAGAGGAAGGAAATGGGGGAAGCAAAGGAGAATGTATCCTGTTCCATAAACTGTCTGGTGGGGTGATGGGAGATAGCCCTAAGTGGGGGCCACAAGAAGGGGATAAGGGTCTGTGCCACACTGGGGTGGAATGGTCGCCCCGGAGGAAGCGGGAGAGGTCTGCCCATTGAAGCTGGGAGTTTGGGGGCAGACACCTTTGGGCTAGGCCCACCCCAAACACTTGCTGGCCCAGAGCCAGACATCCATACACGTATCTCCCTATGTGCACTGAAGTTTGAAAACCACCGCCTAATCTATTCACAGAAATCCAGCAGCCCTGCATGCACTTCGCAAAGGGAAAATGAAAGGTCTCTACCCTGGAGAAACTATTTCCAGGTGAAAGGCTTATATGTACTGACACCCCCTGTGAAGAAAGCCAGCTTGTCCAACAGTCAAGCCCACCACTCAACAAGCATTTGCCATGCAAACACAGCTTCCATCAGCGTTTTAGTTCCCCGTCATTAGCTATGAATGAACAATGAAGTATCATGAAATATTTAAGGAAAACTTCCAACATTAAAAAGAGTGATCAGCCCTGGCCAGTGTGGCTCAGTTGGTTAGAGAGTCCTCCCTGCACTGATGGGTCGCAGGTTAGATTCCCAGTCAGGGTACATACCCAAGTTGTGGGCCAGATCCCCAGTGGGGGGCATGCAGGAGGAGGTGGCCAGTCGATGTTCTCTCTCATCGATGTTTCTATCTCTCTCTCCCTCTCCCGTCCTCTCTTTCTAAAAATCAATAGAGGGAAAAAAAATTTTAAAAAAAGAGAGAGATCAAACCAAGTAGAGGGGTAAAAAGACAATCTATGGAGTGATACCTACAAAATTCAGGATTAAAATTCTCCAAGAGGGACGAGAAGATTCTGCATTCCTTTAACAAGAGCAGAGTGCTATGTTTTTTAAAAAGAGGTACAATAAGCCCTGGCCGGTTTTGCTCAGCGGTTAGAGCGTCGGCCCGCGGACTGGAGAGACCTGGGTTTGGTTCCCACTAGGGGCATGTACCTCGGTTGCAGTTGGTCCCCAGCCCCGGTTGGGGTTTTGTGGGTGGCAACCACTCGATGTGTTTCTCTCACATCGATGTTTCTCTCTCTCTTCCTCCCTTTCTCCCTCCCGCTCTGTCTGAAGATAAATACAAAAATGTTCTCGGGTGAGGATAAAAAAAAAAAAAAAAGAAGTACAATGAAAGAATAAAATAGAGTACACAGAAATAAAAAAATATGGTAGCTAGAAATTTGGGGGGTTCCCCTGACTACCCACACATTCAGTGATTCTCCAGAAGGACTCAGACTGAGAGGCAGTTGTAATTATAGCTGTTGTTTATTACAGCTACAGGATGCATAGCTGGATCAGCAATGGAAAGACGCATTAGGCCATCTGGAGGAGTCCAGTGCAGGCTTCCAAAGCTTTCCCTGTGGGTAGCGTGGGACAGTTGCACAAAGCATGCTTTGGCCTTCAGCAGTGAAATATAGGAACATGGGCAGTGTTTTCGCCCAGAGAAGCCCTTTTAAGACTCAGAGTTCTGCGTTTTTATTGCTGATCATTTAAGGGCTCTCTGTCTGTGCAAACAGCCACAATTACTGTAGTTCCCAACTCCTAAATTACATTATTCACACAAAAAACCTAGGCAGGCTGATAGAACAGAATTCAGTGTCCCTGCACACAAAACAACCTTATCACTTAGTAGCATTGGGTACGTACCAGAAGCCAAGTCCCAGAAGCTGTCCTCAAAACCTCCTAGAGATAGCAACATCAGGCCTGCTATGTTAACTCTTTTCTGCAGATTGAAATGGAAAAATCCAATAAATCGAAAATATGAAAGACAAAATTTAAAAAAATCTTTTGAGTATATGATGGAAAAGAAGGTAAAAAAAAAAAAAGATAAAATTAGAAATCAGTCCATGAAGTCTGATATCCAGAACAAACAGGGGGAAAAAATGATGGAAGGAAAATATATATGACATAATAGAAGAAAAGTCTCCAGACGTGAAGAACAAGTTGCCCGAATTCAAGAGCCCATTAACAACACAACCAGATAGAGGCCCCTGAAGAAGAGATTGCGAGTATTAACTCCGTTTGTGTCTGAGACCTACAGCTATTCCAAGCTGCATGTTACCCCCGCCTTGTCCTTTAACAATTAATTGACATTTTAGTTCATTTCTTTTTGCCCGATTATGTGGCCGCCACCACTTTTTCCTTTCTCTGCCAAAAGCAAATGGTTTGCGTGTCTTATTTCTTCTTGGAGGAATTTGTTTGCCTTTCATGTTACTCAGTTGCCTTGTGAACTGAGTTCTTTGATGTACTAAGAAAAAATTCTTATCTTTTTTTGAAGATTATCTGGCTTTTTTTTAAAGGGTGGGAAATCCATTTTAAGCAGCTTTCTACATTTTAAGAGGAAGTACAAGTTGCACTCTGAGTTAGAACCGATCCTGACGGCAGTGCCTGGTGTTTCCAATCCCCTAGGGCAGTGGTTCTCAGCCTTCCTAATGCCATGCTCCTTTAATACAGTTCCTCACATTGTGGCGACCCCCAACCATAAAATTATTTTCGTTGCTACTTCATAACTGTCGTTTTGCTACTGTTATGTCTTAGGCAACCCCTGTGAAAGGGTCGTTCGACTCCCAAAGGGGTCGCGACCCACAGGTTGAGAACCGCTGCCTTAAGGCTTTTCTGGGGGAAAATCAGTTCACATGTTATCAATATCCCCTTCTTCAGCAACTCTGTTTGCAACTTCCCTTGGTGTGCTAAGTCACCGAGCAAAAAGCATCTCTGTTTACTTTTTGTCATCCAAAATTCATCCTTACCTTTCCCACTGTCTTTATTCTTGTGTGTGTGTGTGTTCATTTTAACTTTTAACTATTCCTTTAATGTTAATCTATTTGGATTTGGGGAAGGAGTGAAGATGCATCTATATTTTCATTCTGTCATGTTTATACTGGATCTTGAATGCAATTTTATGTAGGGCCATGAGGTGACTTAGCTTTGTGAAGGTTATATACAATTATTTACTTTACTGTTTTTAAGAAAAGAAGCAATTTTCTAACATTGGTATCTTAACTTTTAATAATAATGAGGCATCTCTAACCAACCTATATACCTCGGTATACTGGGACACTATACTGTTGAGAATTATTGGGCTGACCAAACAGCTCAGAAATTTTTGCCAAACTTTCCATTGTATTTTCCTATGTGACTATTTCTTTTTTCATCTTGAATTATTGAGGGAGTTTCTTCAGCTCTTCATTTGGCTCATAAGCTCTTTATTTTCTGATTAATCATTAATGTATAAGTTGTTCACGGGGTGTGACTGGCCTCTTTTTGGTCAACACCATTTAGGGACTAGTGACATCTGACCAAGGCTTGAAGACCAGAGCTCAGGGTTCTTTTGTGAAAGCCCCCAAGGAGAGTTATGGTGGAAGTGGGCATGTTTCTCTCTTTGGGAACTGTGATTTCTCTCCTTTGTTTTGGAATTCAAGTGATTTTACAGCTTATTATTAAAGAGAAGTTATTCAGAGATGTTCTGTTTAAGACATCTTCCAGCAGTCTGGGGATCAAGAAAATCTTAATAAGTCAGTCATATTTTATAATTTTATTCACTAAGATTTATTAAGGTGTAGTGGATTTCTGTGAGTCTCTCTGTAGAAAAAGAAGAAATACAATTCACATACTATATGATTCACTCCCTTAAAGTATACAATTCAATTGTTTTTGGTACATTACATTGTTCATTATTTTTAGTTGTAGTAATATGTGTAAATAACACAAAATTGATCATTTTACCTTTTTAACCATTTAAGCATATAATTCACTGACATTAATTACATTCACAATGTTGTCCAACCATCACAATTATTTCCAAAATTTTTTATTATCCCCATATGGAAACTCTATAACTATTAAGCAAATCATTTAGTTAACCTATTAGCAATGATTGTATTTTAGATAAAACTCTTCAAAGACCCTCAAACCCAAACTGGAAAAAGACATTTTATTTCCCAATGCTAGTGTTATTAGGTCTGTTATGTGCTATTATATGTTTATACACACTCTGAGCATTGTTCTAAGCCCTACCATGGGCACATTAATGGCTCTAAAGAAAGTCAGAGCCAAAGGGGTCAATGAAATGTGGGGTTTTAGTTGGATCTCGTAATTATGAGCTACCATAGAGTCTGCATACTCCCATCAGCAGGTTTCAGTTAACTTTCAAATTAGACCAGATGGCTTTCAAAAAATATTCACTACCTATTGGTGAATCTGAGAGCTTTTGGAGGCTGCAGCCACCAGTTCTCCTCAGGAAGTGATGGGAAAGCTGTTACGGACACCCACTGCTGAGAAGAACGCCACATGTCCCTGGATATTCCTTCAGGGTTTGTGAATTGTTCATGACATAGGAAGGGGCTATTTACTTCCTGGTGCTGGGGATTTCAGATATCCTTATGCAGTGGCTATCTTCTTTGAATTGTTGCTGGATTAATATCTTTATGAGATCAGGGAGAAATAAAGCTAATAGAAAGGTTGCACCTGTTTGCATATTGACCACATAAATTAAACATGCTGTCCTTGAAGTCGCCATCTTTTTCCTTCCCTTGTTCTTTCTCAAGTCCTTTGGTGACACCGCTCTGTTTTTACCCAGAAATTGCACCAGTGAGTACAAGCAGGCGCAGGGAAGTGAGTTTCATCTGCCCTAAAACAACAAGGTACCCTCTTCGACAGTAAATGTTCTACCACTGAATATTCAAGTAAAGGTTGGACCATTAGGTATCAGTGACGCAGAGGATCGTTCATGGCTGCAGTAGGGGATTGAGAGGAGCAATAAGGTTCCTTCAAATTCTGAAATTCTATGACATTGTGGGCAGCATTACATTGTGGTAAAGAACTTGAACTTAATCATACAGACCTGGGTTCAAATTCTAGATCTTTTACTTAACTAGCTTTGTAGCTTTAAGCAAATTATTTAACCTAGTCTTACACTCAATATCTTCATCAGTAAAATGAGTATAATCATAGGATTAAATAAATTAATGCATAGAAATGCTTAGAATAAGTATTTGGCCGTTTCATATGTACTTAGTAAATGTTAAGTATTCTTATAATTTTTATAACAATATTAAGTCACAATTATTTTGCAAAGTGAATTAAAAGTTCTGTGTTTATTCATAACTCTGCTTTTTAATATCAGTATAACTCTGTGCTAATCACTTAACCTTTGTGGACCTTGGTTTCTGAATCATAGTTGTGTTTAGATGCCCTTTCTTTCTTTAAAAGTCTTTTTTTCTTTCTTTCTTCTAATCAAAAAACTCTTCTAAGATGGTCTTTATGGGATGGCAGTTGCCTAGGAACACTGGAAGAAGGAAAGGTGGCCTGGCCTAGTGAGCAAAGTACTGAACCAGGTGTTCAGCCTCTGATTAAAGTTTTGAGATGTAAATTTCATGCTATTGGTATATGACCTTAGACCACTGCTTGACAACTCTGGCAAGGTTTGTCCAACAAAATCAGAGATAACCACCGATGCTTCCCTTTGCCAGCAAGGGATGGTTAGAGGTGCAGTAGAATACATTTATTAAATTAATTTTATTTTTGCTGAAATGAAATGGCTCCTGCTAAATATAAGTTTATATTATTTTTATGAGCTAGAGAATTACATGGGAACCTATAATTGACAGGGATAAATTGTCTTTTTATTTCTAAGTTGCCATCTCTGAGAGAGCTTGAAGTGGGAGGCTAATCTTTTATTTATTGAGGAAAGTGGAGTAGTAGGCCTTAGATTGTTGTTGCTGTTAAACATCAGTTTTCCTGCCTCTGTATAGGAATTTTTAGAGTTACATTTTGCTTTTCTGGACAAGTTGTGATTTCTACTCCCATGAGACTGAGCTTCCCAGTTCTCTTTATTGTTACCCCATGTGAGTTTCTTAATCAAGCTGGAAAACTTTGGGAGTGCTAAGGATGGAGAGGACTGTGGAGCGGGTGGGTGTAAGTCTTCTAATATATCTAGACTTTATAACGACTGCATCATGAGCAAGAAGAGGGACTTGTAGAAGCCTTGCAGACCAACTTGGGTGTTCTCCCTGAGACCACATGAAGAATTTGAATCCACTGACATCCAAGGAGGGGTGGCCAGATGAGAGGTGGGGGAAAGCACGGGTAGGCAGTACAAAGAAGAGAGTTTTGAAAGTCTGTTAAGAGAGACTGACATTTTCATCCATCATGGGAGGTCTGATCTCTCTGCCCCACTCCTCTGAGATCTCCCTCTCCCATATGTCTCAAACCTATTTTCTAGTTCATAGCTCTCTCAAGAGCCCCAACCACAGATATTCAACTGTGGGTTGTCCCCTAGTTACCTCATACGCGTTCCTAACTGGAGTCAAGTCCTTTCTCTACCCCAAGCTGTTCTTCCTCTTGTATTTTACTCTTTTCATTGAAACAATCATCCAAATATGCAAGCTAACAAATCTGCGGCCATTCTCAACAATTCCTTCTCCCTCACCTTGCACCGTTCAGTATTCGGTGGACATTTACTCGCTGTTTACTGTGTATCACTGCTAGATACTGTACCATAACCGGAGAGACAAAGATGATTAAGACATGGCCCTAAATATAATAAGCAGCTTAGTTCAGCAAAAGAAGCAAACAGGCAAACATAGTTCAGTCAAACACAAATCCTTATTGTTTTGTTCCTGAAATGGTTCTTGAATCCATTTTCCCCTCTGCATTCCCATTGCCAATGCTTAAGTTCAGACCTTTAACTGGCCTGGATCACTGCACTCATCTGGTGTATGTAGTTCCTTCTTTCTGCTCCTGCTCTGGAAATACCCTAATTCCAGAGTAATTACTTTAAGGACAGTCTGCCTCAACACACACACACTTTTCCAGTTTTACCTCCCAGAGTTCTATATGTCACTCTCTATACTATCCCACACCCAATTTTAGTCACTAGTTTTTGTGGCCTTGACAAGACTATTTCTCTGCCTAGAATCCCCTTTTCTATGTAGTGAATTCCTGTTTATCCTTCAAGAGGCAGTTTAATGTCCCTTCTTTCATGAGGCCTTTCTCAGATACTCAGGCAGGATTTAATGCTCCCAGAGTACTCTTAATACTCCCACATATACTCTCCATCATGCTGCATTTGGAGTGGGGGTTGTGCTATTTATTTACTTAGTTTTTTTTTTTTTGCTTGTTTTTTGTTGTTGTTTTTTAGTGTTTCCTTGCTGGCCTATAACTTCATTAAAGAAATGTATCTTACTCCTGTTTTAATCTCCGGCAGCCAGATTAGTGATTGGAATAGAGTAAATGCTCAGAAATATTAGAAAAATGAATGGCTCTTCATGAAGCTGGGTGTGAACCAACCACGGTTCTACACTAAGATTTAGAACCAGAAAATGCTGGCTTCTCAGGAGCTGGCTTGTGGCAGGGGTGGGCCTCCATTACCTTGAACTTTCATCTGTCCTCCCGCAAATGGAACCCATAGCAGATCCCACTTCTCAATAGGAGAAGGAAACCGCAGACCAGGCAATGAAGCTGGTGCCTTATCAATGTCAGTTAATATAATCCCAACAGCTCTTTGAGGGAGACATTTTTATTTTCCTTCTACAGGAAACAGAAGTTCATGGAATTAAGGGACTTTCCCAATATCTTATAACAACTATGGGTTGAGCTGGGTTTTGAACCCAAGCCTGGTGTACACTGAGGCTGCGTTCTTTGCACCATTCTGTACTGCTACAACTTAGAGGTCATGGTTTGAGTCCTTGGTAATTGCTACTACATTAGGGGCAATAAAATTATCATGTAAAGTCACTGGTAAGAATTGGTAGTTATTTGGTGAATTACCATCTGTGGAGTATGAACCTGGAAAACCTAAGATTTCTGAATATGGGAGTCTAAATTACACCGACAGTTATTTGAGCTCATGCTCTGATGCAAATATAAATTTTGGATTATAGAGAATTCGGGTGATAGAGTAATGCCTCTTTGCCACATTTATAGACCCCAGTTGGGTTCTTCCACCATCAGGTAAAGTATCAGTGATCATTTCATGAGGTTAAGGAATGTAGATAAGCCATTATTATTATAGTAGTCCCCGCTTATCCATGGAGGATATATTCCAAGACCCCCAGTGGTACCAAACCCTATGTATACTATGTTTTTTTCCCTACACCTATCTACTTGTGATAAAGTTTCATTTATGCATTAGCCACAGTAAGAGCTTAACAATAACTAATAATTAAATAGAACAATTATAATAATATACTGTAATTAAAGTTATGTGAATGTGGTCTCCCTCTCTCTCTCAGAATGTTTTATTATACTTTGCTCACCTTTCCACGTGAAGGAAGCACTTTACAGCTTCTCCTTGGCACGTCCGAATTGCCAGCATCACTACTCTTGTGCTTTGGGGTCATTATTAAGTAAAATAAGGGTGACTTGAACATAAGCACTGTGATATGGAGACAATTGATCCGATAATTGAGACTGCTAAGTGACTAATGGTTGGTGAGCATATACAAGTGGATGTGCTGGAGAAAGGGATCATGATGTCCTGGGCGGGACTGAATGGGACATCACGAGATCTCATCACGCTACTCAGAATCATGCAATTTAAAATAAAACTTATGAATTGTTTATTTCTGCAATTTTATACTTAATGTTTTTGGACTGCTGTTGACTGCAGGTAACTGAAACCACAGAAAGAGCTAAACAGCAGATAAGGAGGGACTACTATACTTAGGAAATAAATGATGGTTGACAATGAGGGCTGTGCATAGCAAAGGAAGTGCTAAACTTTCAGATGCTAGAATCAGCAGAACCTTAGTGGTCATCTAGTCCAAGCCTTGCGGTTTTCAAAATTAGGCAGGGACCCACCCAAGGTCAAATAGCTACTTCATGCCAGAGCCAGCATGAGAGAAGCCAGCCCTTGATTCTTAGAATAATGCTCATTTTACCTAAGTTCCCTTTGTAAATCTGAAGGTAGTTCTTAGCTGATCTGGACATATCAGTACAAAAGTGTACTTGTTGTTTTCTTAAGTAAATTCACCTGATAATTTCAAGGTTCCTCTTTTCCTTATGTGATTTCATCTATAGATGTCAAAAACGAATGGTTTTTATACCCCAATCTATGTAGGGACACAATTACATGGTATGGATATACCAGACTTACTGACATTGATTGACATTTAAATTGTATTCAATTTTTTACAAGCATTTATTGATTTTAGAGAGAGAGGAATGGAGAGGGAGAGAGAGATAGAAACATCAATGAGAAAGAACATCAATTGGCCACCTCCTGCATGCCCCTCACTGGGGATTGGGCCCACAACCTGGGCATGTACCCTGACCAGGAATCAAACCGGCAACCTTGGTACATGGGTCAACGCTCAACCAGTGAGCCACACTGGCAGGGCAAGTTGTATTCAATTTTTAAGTAAGCAGTGTATACGGTGAACTGTTTAAAGATCAGAATTTTAAAGTTTTCAGCTTACAATATATTGATCACACATGTATCAAGCATCCACTCTGTGCCTGACACTGTGCTTTTTTTATGACATCACCAATTAGAGGAACAAACTCTGCCTATCAGTTCACAAGACAAAAACAGATTTCTCTATGAACTACCCAGCCCATAATAAACTTCATCATGAGAGCTATAATTTCAGGAGAGCCTGCTCTGTGCAGCTACTGTGTCAAACGTTTTACAAGCATTTGTTGATAGATAGGTAACTAGAATTCTCATTGTACAGATGAAGAAACTGGGTCCTAGAGCGGGTAGGTAAACTATGCAAGGCCACATCATGAATAAGCGATGCCATTGAGTTAGTTCATTTATTCAATAGGTTTTTTGTTTGTGTTTTCCAGGAAGACCTACTAAGTGCCAGGCATTCTTCCAGAGTCGCACTGGGAAGTAACACAATGGTAAGTAAACGGGATATGGGGCTTACACTCTGGTGGCAGACAATAAACAAGTAAACAGAGGTAGAAATGCGTACAGTCAGGTGCGGCATAGCCACGTTTCAGTCAACAATGGACCACATGTATGACGGTGATCCCATAAGATTGTAATGAAGCGGAAAAATTCCTATCACCTAGTGACATGGTAGCCGTCATAACATCATATAGCACAATGCATGACTCACGTGTTTGAGGTGATGCTGGTGTAAACAAACCCTCTGTGCTGCCAGTCCTGTGAAAGTACAGCACGTACATTTATGTACAGTAAGTAATACTTGATTGTGCTAATGAATGACTCTGTTACTGGTGTATGTATGTACTGCACTATATTGTTATTTGACAGTGTAATCTTTCTAATTATAAAAAAGTTTACTGCAAATCAGTATGCCGTGTTGTACTGGCAGCAGCCTCAGACATCTCATGTTGACTGCATCTCTTGATCGTACAGTTTTCTCTTGTGCTTGATTTAATCTCATGTTATTTTGTACAGTAACGTACTGTACAAGTTTGTAGCTTAAGAGCAATAGCTATAGCATGTGGCCTATGTGTGAAGCTGGCTACACCATCTAGGTTTGTGTAAGTGCACTCAGTATGTTTGCACAACGATGAATCACCTAACGACACATTTCTCAGAATGTATCCCTGTCATAAAGTGGCATATGGTAATTTCAAATTGTGACAAGTGCTGTGAAGGAATGATTGGGTGCAGTGGTAGAGAATATTGGGGGCAGGGGCAGGGGCAGGGGCAGGGGCAGGCGGAGGATTGCTGCTTCGATTGGATGGTCAGAAAGGCCTTTCAAAGGAACTGATGTTTAGTTGAAACCATGAAAAGAGAAAGCAGGGTTCTTCCAGCAGAGGCCACAGCTATTAGAAGGCTCTGTAGTGGGAAAAGCCTCGGCATGCTTGAGGAACTGGAAGGATTCCGATGTCTGCAGGGAAGCTGTCGAGGTCAGGGTGATCCAGGATGAGCATGGAGAGAAGGCAGCTCTGACCCTGCGGGGTTTTCTAGACCGTGGACAGGAATATGCATTTTATTTGCCATAGAATGGGAATGTCATCAAAGAATTAAGCAGGAGGTGAAATTATTAATGTTTTTAAATAATCACTTTGGCTTTTCTATAAAGAAGAGGTTAGAGAGAGGAAAGAGTGGAAGTGTTGAGACAAGTTAGGAGGCTGTAGCAATTATCCAGGTGCGGGATAACCAGGGCTCAGGCTAAAGTGGTCGTATTGAGGAGGGCTGGAGGGAGGAACGTCTACCTGTTTCTCAGTGGTATAATTGACAGGATTGTACAACTCTAGGGTCTGCCCTTTCCCGTGTCACAGAAACTGCACCTCACTGGCTGGGAAGGGGGAATCTTATGGAAGATTCTGGAAACCTTTAACTCTTCTACGCTGGCTTCTGAAAGCTGAACACTCTTCTCTTTCAAAAGACTTGAAAATTTCTTTGTCCTCAGTTACACCGCCCACATCTATGATGCACTAGTAAAACATTTCTACGGACCAGGGGTATTGCTCCCACTGACTCCTGACTTCATGCATTTTTGCAAAAGCCCAGCTCAGTGAATGTGACTTCCTGCTGTTTGTGGCTCACAGTGCTGAAAGGGATGACTTTCTATGAGGCAAAAAGTGATAATGGTCTATTATTTTAAGTTTCAAAGGATTGGGTGGCATGGGGGTGGGGAAGGAAACCCTAAATGCTTTGAATGAATTATTGGACTTACAGAATCTAAAGTGACATTTCTTTTTTCTTCTTTCTATTTGAAATTTTATTATTTTATTATTTGTTTCTTTTCTCAAAACAACTATTGATAGCAGAAAATAAGAAACTACAAAGAACAAAACCTACAATTCCACTTACCCAATGATGTCCACTGTAATGCTTTAGTGTACATAAAGTTAACTTTTACACAATCCATTTATTTTATTTTTTACTACTATTAAAAATCAACCATGCTCATTATGGACAGTTTAGAGAATATAGAACATTACAAAGAAGAAGGTAATTTACCATCCAAGGACAGCTGTTGGTAACATTTTAACATGTTTCCAAGTTCTTTTTAGTTGCAGATTATGATAATTGATATCATACCATCTATTTATTATTTTCCACTTAATATTACTAGCTATTAATTTTATGTTATTACAAGCTCTTCACAATTATTACATTTAATCACTACACAAAACTGCATTCACTTTTTGTTACCATGTGCCTTGAATTCCTACTTGTAAAACAATAAATATATATATATACCAACCTCATTGGATTGTTATGAGAATTAAACAGGTTCATTGAGTTGATCAGCACAGAGTCCGATGCCTGGTGAGTCTTCAGTCAGTGTTAGCAGCTACCATCATTTCCTTCCTATGAAATTAGTCTACTTCATTTTTTCATGATTGTATGTACATCCTTAATAAAAATCTTTGTGTATAAAGCTCTTTCTGTATAGATTATTCCCATTTCTTTTAGAGTTAATTCCTAGAAGTGGGCTTCCAGGGTCAGAGGGTAAGAAATTTAATACTGTGTTTGCAAATGTCCCCATAGGACATGTTGGACATCCTGAGATTTGAGGTGTTACGAGGGGCTGCCTTGTTGGCGGTTGCCATGAGTAGGTAGGTAGTGTCATAGAAGATGATCCACAGAGCTAATATTCTGCAATTGGAACAATATCGATTCTCAATTACAACAAAGGGGAGAGGGAGGATCCCTAACTGGATATAGCAGAATCACTTAGGAGGCATTTACAAAGTTTAATTCTTGCCCTGGCCGGTTTGGTTCAGTGGTTAGAGCATCGGCCCACAGACCAAAGAGTCGTGGGTTTGATTCTGGTCAAGGGCATGTCGTACCTTGGCTGTGATTTGATCTCTGGCCCTGGTTGGGGTCATGTGGGAGGCAAACAATCAATGTGTCTCTCTCACATTGATATTTCTCTCTCTCCCAACCACTCTATCTGAAAATCAATGGAAAAATATCCTCAAATGAGGATAAGAAAAAAAGAAAGTTTAATTCTCTCTTCTCAGCATCCTTATATCCCTGCCACAACAGCCTAGGGCATGCTTTTTTTCTTCTGAAAAATCTCACTGTCTTCTCGCTCTGAAATCACTGATATAATAACTACTTTACAGTTAGAAGTGTATCATTTCCTTCAGATGTGTTGGACAGGGGACATTTTTCAGCAGGAATCAATGGTTTAGGTGATGGCAAGTAGTTGTTAGGACTCAGGTCTGAAGCAAAAGAGGGCATTGCATGTCAACTGTGAGAAAGACTGCTTGGCACATTCCTGTGGCTGCCCACAGTGGTCCACGGCTTTGCTCTGGGCCCCATTTTAGATGCCCTGAGCGACTACCTGCCGATGTAAAGTGTGTGGTGCTTAAGGCTGCTATGGAACCACAACGATCCTTTAATTCAGCTCTGAGATCAATTTTCAGGCCCTAGGCTGCTCCCTTTTAGTTCCTATACCCACCAGCCTGGTAGACTCAGCTTGGCTGCTATTCCTCATCTACCTCTTCTTCCTCACCTAGCCCTGATGATTGATGGCACACAGCTTTTTGGTCCCTCTTTTCCAGGTTGTTTGGGTGGGGCTTAGCTTACCCCAGCCCCAAATCTGGCTAATCAGACTATCCCATCTCCTTGGCCACAATGATTGGTTCAGAGGCAGGCACATGACCCAAACTGGATCAGGAAAGACAGAAGAGACTTCCTCTGAGGTACAAGCTGTACAGATGATGTAAGGGCCAGCTGCTGGAAGCCATTGTGAAGCTTTCTGCCCTATGAGAGAATGAGGCCAAATGCAAAGAGAAGCAGAGCTGACATGTGGAAGGAGAGATGGGGAGCTCAAGGACACTGTTTGCGCTCCTGGGTTTAGTTGTAGAAGCTGTAGGCTTCTTTTTACTTCTTCCTATGTAGTTTTTTTTACAGTCAAAAACAATGGTTCTCCCAAAGAGGACTCATGACCAAATAAATATCAGCATTATTTTGGGGCCGGGGATTGAACCTGCAACCCAGGTACATGACCTTGACCGGGAATCGAACCTGTGACCCTTCGGTCTGTGGGTTGATGCTCTAACCACTGAGCCAAACTGGCCAGGACCCCATTACTTTTTTAAAACTGTGAGTTTGTATTTTTTGACCCCTTTCACCCATTTTACCCACCCCATGTTGCCCCCTCCTCACTACTCCCACCCTGCCTCTGGCAACTGCCAATCTGTTCTCTGTACCTATGAGCTTAGATTGTTGTTGTTTTCAGATTTTACATATAAGTGAGTTCATATAGTATTTGTCTTTCTCTGATTTATTTCACTGAGGGTAAGGCCTTCAGGGTCCATCCATGTTGTTGCAAATGGCGAGATTTCATTTCTTATGGCTGGATAGCATTTTAATGTATATATACCACATTTTCTTTATCCCTGACCCTGGAAATCACCATTATAGTCTCTTTCTGTGAATTTGACTATTTTGGATATCTCATATAAGTGGAATCATGCATCATTTGTCCTTCTGTGACTAGCTGATTTCAGTTAGCATTGTCCTCAGTATCTACAATGTTCTATGTCCCCTCATCTCACTATTCCCATCTTTTATATAATTCATCTTGACATCTTATTAAGTTCTTCCTATGCTTCTTAGTCACATATTTCTACCCATTCTATAGATTCTGCTTTTTAAAACAAAGGAACTGGCCCAGCCAAGAGAGAGGGAGAACTAAATGGAAAATAACACAGATTCCTGTATCCAATGAGAAGATTATAAACACACATTTATTGAATTACTTTTGTTACAGCCACTAGTAGATGTCTGAGACAAAAGAGAACTAGAGTTTTAAGTGAGAAGGTGAGAGTAAAAGTCAGACTGAGACATAAAAAGGGGGTGCAGTTGGAATATGTTGGGTCCTAGAACTGCAATATCCAGTATGGTAGCTGTTAGCCACATGTGGCTACAGAGCATTTGAAATGTAGCTAGCTCAAAGTGACATGTGCTGTAAATATCAGCTATACACTGGATGTTGAATAAAGACTTAGGACAAAAAGAAAATAGTAATATTTTACTAACAAGATTTAATACTGATTACATATTGAATTGATAATAGTTTGACCATATTGGGTTAAATAAAATATATTATTAAAATTAATTTTACCTATTTCTTCTAACTTTTTAAAATGCAGGACAGGAAAAATTATATATGTGGCTGTTCTAGAAGGATTTTCAGTAATCAAAGGGCAAGATGAGAGCAAGGTGCTAGGGCTATAAAAAGGTTGAAGGACAAGAAGGAAGAAGGAGGACAAATTGGGGGAAGCAAGGGGCCCTGAGGTCACGCCTCTTAATCTCCCAATTGTCTTAGAGCTGTCCCGACTGTGTTACACGTATAATACAAACAGAGCACACTCATGTGCGTATTTTATTATATTTTATAATTTATTCCATAATTTGGTTTTTAAAATGATGTATCTTTTTTTTTCCTTTGGCTTCTTTATGATTTCATAAACTTCTGAGACAACTAGTTTGTGGTCATTTCATACGAGGGTCCTAGGAAATGAATACATTGAGCCAGAACACATTTAGTTGTAGGAATAACAATTGGAATATCTTAAAATCTTGAAACCTTGACTAGTTCATTCAATAGAATATCTCCATTGGTAAAGGAACGGCAGCATAACTATAGCTTACATAATGATACTGCATTCTCTTTTTAATAGTGTCAATAGGCTATTTATTGCAGCACTGCTTTTTTCTTTTTTACATTTTATTCACATTTATTTTTCGCTTTTAGTGTGTTCACAGAAAATGAGAATACCTTAAGCAGGAGTTTATTAGCAATTTTTGTAACCATAGTTACATTCCATCTCTAAGTCAAATTGGTCAAATCTTCTCCAGTATTTACAAAACATGATAGACAAGATGCTACACAAAACCACTGCATCTGAAGCTTTTTTCCTTTATTCTCACAAACGACTGGAAAAGAAAGCATTGTCTGCTGTAATAAAAAATATACCACATATAAACAGCAACCATTCCACTTATCGCACTGCTTTTAATAGAAAACATTGAAAACTAATTATCTAATTATAAGGAATGGCAAAATCAATTATAGTACATCTACACCACAGAATAATAACCAGCTTTTTAAAATTCATGTTTTTAAAAAAGCCTTTAATGACATGAGAAATTGCTCATATGAAAATAGGTTACAGGAGTTGTCAGAAATCTTCACATTATACATGCAAGATTTATGCATTTAACTGTCTATGTCACCTACTTAATGTATCTCCAAAAAAGAACTACAGTATAAACAAATATTAAACTCCAGTCAGTAGGTGTGCTTTTTGTAGTGGTATGAGTTAGCAATTCTGAAACTACTTTTTGTGTATTCTAGGCTTAAGCAAGTGAGTGGATATTTTAGGATAATGGAAGCCAGTTTTTTTCAGCGTTGAGAAGGGAGTTAAAAATGTAACTGTGGGAGTTGAGAGTGTACTCAATAAAAGGAACTAAGACTCCTTGGAGAAACAGCAGATTCTAGGATTGGGTCAGGGAAACACAAGATGAATCATCTTGTACCAGAAAGTAAGAAATTTCTTAAACAACAGTGGGCACATAAAATAACACAGACACCAACTTGAAGAACTTCCAGTGGACAAATATGGCACCATGTATGCATCAAAATAAATAATAACCCATTAATTAAAATTAAATCTATCAGGTCATACTTATATCAATAAAAGAGTAAATAAAAAATGATAAAGGAAGAGAGTTCTTTAAGTAGGATGCCTAACAAATATAGGAGGAATGATGGAAGTAGAAAAATCATTAATGGGGGCTAAAGCTAGTGGTTGAAGGTTTACTGAGAAATGGAATATTTACATAGTCTTCAAGTATCTCCTCATGAATCACTTATTTATTGTAAGGGGGGAAATGGTAATGTTAGAGTGGAGAAAACTGGCAGCCTCCACTTTAACAAAGCAATCGAAGTTAACAAATCAGTATCATTTGTCTCATGGTGAGATGCACCCAGAAGGATACAGCATTACTTTGGTGCTATTGCTACCAAAAAGGCAAAACCTGAATCTGATCAGACAAATCCAAATCAAAAGACATTGTACAAAATAACTAGCTTGTACTCTTTAAAAATGTCAAGGTCAAAAACACACACACAAAATGTAAGGAACAGTTCCAAATTAAAGGAGATTAAATGTTGTGAGAATTAAATGCACCTAAGATTTGATCTTAGATCAAGGAAAGACAATCTATAAAGGACATTTATGGGACAACTTATGACATTTGAATATAGATTTAGACTGTGAATTGCATCAATGTTAAATTTTCTGATTTTGATAATTGTACTGTGGTTATGGAAGAGAATCAATGTAGTTATTCTTAGGAAGTAAACATTGATGTCTTTGACTTACTCTTAAATGGTTCATGCCAAATAATATACATAAATATAAATATACATACATAGAATGCTAAAATAGATGAAGCAAAATGTATTGGTGAATCTGGGTAAAGCTATGAGTCTTTGTACTAGTTTTACAACTTTTCTGTAGGAAATATTTGAAATTATATGGAAATAAATGTTATAAAATTCGGCCCTGGCCATTCTGGCTCAGTGGTTAGAACGTCAGCCCATGGACCAGAGTGTCCTGGGTTCAGTTCCCGCTAAGGGCATGTACCTCAGTTGCAGTTTGTCCCCAGCCCCAATTGGGGTTGTGTGGGTGGCAACCACTCGATGTGTCTCTCTCACGTCGATGTTTCTCTCTCTCTCTCTTCCTCGCTCTCTCCCTGCCGCTCCATCTCAAGATAAATGCAAAAATGTCCTCGGGTGAGGATAAAAAAAAAGTTATAAAATTCAGTTACAAATCCTTGTACAGTATGATCATAAGTTTGAAAGAGTAAAACATTAAAAATATACTTAATTACCTGATTTATATACATAGGAGAAAACTGGAAGGAAATACAACAAAATATATCAGCGGTTATGCCCCCATTTAAGTTTTAGGTCTATTATAACTTTTCTTATTTATATTTTCAAAACATTCTGGCTTTGAAATAAAGCCCAATGACTTCAAATGCCCATTGATCTCTCTTTTTTTTTTCCCCTCACCTGAGGACATTTTTGCATCTATCTTCAGATAGAGATAGCAGGAGGGAGAAAGGGAGGAAGAGAGACATCCACCCACATGACCCCAACTGGGGTGGGGACAAACTGCAACCGAGGTGTGTGCCCTTAGCCTTGGGGGGAACCGAACCCTAGTTTCTCTGGTCCGCGGGCCAACGCTCTAACCGCTGAGCCAAACTGGCCAGGGCCCCATTGATCTGTTTAGAGGGAGGTCTTGGTTATCATTACATCTAAATAGCCACCCTGCTCTTCCCCATTACTTCCTATCCCCTTTTTTCTGTGTTGGTGGTGTTAGTTCCTTTTAATAGCAAAACTTTACTGCAAACAATCAAATGTCTACTCTCAAGGAGTGATTATATATTATGATACTTCTACACGCTGAACTGTTAGGTGGTCTACACTCTAAAAAACCTGTACTTGGTGTTATTTACTTCCCCAGAGAAGCTTGGCTGTCCTTTTTTTTGGCTTGTGATCAAGCTATTAGAAGAAATTTCTTTCCTCTTCTAGCTTGCTTCCCTTTCCTTTTGGGCAATTAGAGATAACTGATAGAACCCAGATTTCAGTTCTCACTGCTTCTTTGCTTATTAACTGTACGACTTTGGGGCAACTTTCAAGTTACTGAAACTCTAAGCTGCAGTGTTTCCATTTGTAAAGTAGGGTAAATAGTAGGTGCCTCAATGGTCAAATGTTGGTTCTCTTACAAAGTCTCCTTTACCACTTTTTGTGTGATGTCTTCAACAAGACAAGCTGCTTAATCCTTTGGCTCCAGAGGCTTTTCCGTCTTTTTCCTAAAAGAACATTTTTTAGGATGCATGAGATTTATGTTTCTCTTCCCTGGCTAGGCTGAGAGTTTTTTCATGAGCCAGTGCCTGGTACAGAGTCTGGAAAACAGCAGAGCTCAATAAATGCTTATAGAAAGTGGGGAATTCTAATTCTAACAACAGTTGTTTCATAAAATCTTTTGATCCTCTAACTAGAAATAATTTTTCCTCCTGGTGGCAACTGAGTGCTCTGATCACATTATGCCTTGAATCATAGTTATTTGTGTGTGTGTGTGTGTGTGTGTGTGTGTGTTTTAAGTTTACCCTACCACTCCGTCATGCAATGCCCCAGTCATATGATTGCTGGAACTGCATCTTATTCATCTCCCAAACCCCACGCATTCCATCATTTGTTTAAGATACAATTCTTCTTGAACAAAGAGCAAGGGATATGACTCACACATTTAATGTACAATACAGTTTTTGCTTTTTTTATATGTAGGTCTGCTCAGCAAACCAGTTCCCCATTGCACAGTGAATCGGAGGGTGGGGCTGCTCCCAACATTAAAATCAGTCAGGGTTACCAGAAGTCATTCACCTACCTCTGAATAAAACATTAGTTCACAACTTGACTTCAACTCCAGGCCTCTCTATTTAATCGAGAATATCAGGATAAGAATCTGAATCATTATATAGGGTGCAAAATACATGCAAACTCTGAGCAGGACAAGGATTATTAGAACTGATGAGAAGATAAAGTAAAATAGGAATGCAGTGATAGGATTGTATTTCCTATGGCCACAGACTTTTTAAAAAGCTGCCTGACCATATAGCAGCAATCATATTGCACTTCTACATATAAATTATGTAGAATTAATTGCATTGGTTGGCATTACATCATATTAAACTTACATTATGGATATAGGGCAGCTGAACAGAGATTTTGCCAGGGTCCAGCAGCGCCTTGGTGAATTTTTCATCCATCGAACAAATGTTTACTGAGCTTATCGTGTGCCAGCTCTGTGTTAGCAATGGCTGATAGGTAAATAAGATAAACCTGGCCCTTGCTCTCTTTTTTTTTTTTTTTCTTTCTTGCTATTAAATAATCCAAGTTGACTATATTTCTCCTGGTCACCAAACTTGCAGAATTGCTATGGGAAATAAAGAGAATATTCATAAAGCAGTTCAGATGTTGCGATAGGCACTGTGTAAAGACTCGGTGACTGTTCTCCAGCACAATATTAATGTGTTAAAAATCAACCATGAAATTGCATTTCTAGGGCCGCTTTGCATTTGACTGTAAGATTTTTTAATAGTCAAGTCCACTGACTCTCATTTGATGATCAATTTTTTAAATTAAACTTGTTTGCACCATTTAACAAAAAAATAGTGTTTTGATTACTCTTGGAATATAAATGCACCACTTAGAATAATGTTTCATGGAGTGTTTTTTTTTTCTTCTCTTTTTATTGTGGTAACATTGGTTAATAACATGATATAAATTTCAGGTGTATAACATTATAATTTGATATCTGTACACTCTGTTGTGTTTTTCTTTAATGGCCATGTTTCCTCCTCAATCTCATAGAGCACTAGAACTAGAAGAGAATTTGGGTGTCATTCAATCCTGGTCAAACATTTCCATTTTTTTCATAACATTTGAAAGTACTTCTTTTTTGAAGACCTAAGGTTCTGGAAAATTTTTGCATACCAAACTGTATTTAATTATTAATTACTAATATTTCACTTTCTCATTTTCATTAAAGACATATCACTGCCAGTCAGTGCTTCCAATTATTATGAGGTAATTAGAATTAGCAGTAGGCAGTGTGGCTATTGAATCTGGAATCGAATTACATGGGTTTGAATCTTCCTTCCATTACTAACTAGTCATGCAACCTTGAGCAAATTCCTTAACTCTGTGTCTTCTTTTCCTCATCTGTAAGTTAATGATGACATTAACTTAACTATAGTACATACCTCATAGAGTTGTGAGGATTCCTGTATTATCACAAACCAAACAAAGAAACAGTCCCCCTTTGTTATCCTGTCAAACCTAATGGGGTTCTATATAATATTAGGTTTCTAATAAAATATTAGAAATACTTTAGCTTGTGCGTACTCATTACTACCTTTGAAGACTTCAAATGAGGTTCTAAGATCCAGGTTCGGAATTGCTATTTGAGAATAAATTTCTCTTTTATTTTATTTGAGATTTTAAATGTATATTTATTTTTCAGAATCTTCAGTATTCACAACGTATAAAATGAAGCAGAGTTTTAAATAAAATGCTATGCCAAAACACAGTTTCTTAGAAAGACCCGATGGGAAGGAAGGAAAATTTCAAATGAGTAATATTTATCAGTGCTTATAGTTGACATGAACTATAGTTTTAAAAGAATAAAAATACTCACCATTTCAACATTTCCTTACAAAAGTATACTTGGCCATAAAATAAGAATTTAGAAAACCCAGACTATGCAAAACAATTTCTTTTATTAAAATGTAATACAACCTTTACATGGTAAGAATTATTTTAAAACACAGAGAACAATTCCTAAGTGAATTCATCCCATACACTCATGTTCTGACACTTGCATAGACCCACCAGGTCACAGAGCTGGGACCCCCCAGCACTGTCTCAGTGTGGGTGATTTTAAGCCCCCTTCCTGCACCCGTTCATATTTGCACCATGCCTCCTGCCAGGAGATGAGTGTGGTTTTTTTTGTTGTTTTTTTAAATTTATTTTTAGAGAGAGAGGAAGGAAGAGGAAGAGAGAGAGAGAGAGAAACATTGATGAGAGAGATCATCGATTGGCTGCCTCCTGCATGCTCCCCACTGGGGATTGGGCCCACCGCCTGGGCATGTGCCCTGACCAGGAATCGAACTGGAGACCTCTTGGTGCATAGGTCAACACTCAACCACTGAGCCACACTGGCTGGGCCAGGAGACGAGTTTTAAAGATGAGGAACTAGAAACCCAGAGAAGTGAGTTGCCTGAGGAATCCTAGCTAATCAGGGACAGAATTAGCACCAGAACCTGGAACTTCCAGAATGTAGGATTGTGCATTTATCAGAGTAATTACAACCTTGTTCATAAAGCTCTCAAATGCACCCAGATCATGTGCTGTGAAGCAGATACAGGATGAGGCCACTAGAAGCACTACTATCATGGGTCTGTAGACACAGAAAGCAATCAAGTATTGAAATTCCATTTCATTTGGAGTAATGGAAGCCCCTTGACAGCCCCAGAATCTGGAGATTCTAAATTGTCAAATATTACTGAAGCACATAACTTCCTCCAGAAAAATGCATCAAAGAAGAACTGAGAAATTGAAGTAACCTCATAAAACCCCTAACAAAGTCTATAAATATGAGACAAATGTAACTGATAAGGCTTTTAAAATAAATCTGCCACAGAAATAAACTCGATACTATATTATGATACTACATCATTATTGAAACAAAGCAAGCCATCAGCTTGCCTGATGTACAGAAATCCAGTTATGATGATGGGTGCCAATGACCACTGCTGCCCAGCAATGTGCTGACAGATGAAGGCAGTGATGACAAGCGGTCACGTTGCAGGATGAAGTCAGCAAGGCTCTGCTGCAGTTTCTACACTGATTGCAGACTCTGGGCTCTCAGCTAGACTCACTGGGTACTAAGTGACCTTCTCAGCCAGTCCTGAAAGTGTCTCAGTCCTGTCATGACTACATGTCATGAGCCTTCTGGGAAGCTCCTGAGCAGTGGACATTTGAAAATGATGAACTTGAGAATACCAAGGGTCTACTGTGCTCAGTGCTGGTGAGGACACATTAATAATTATATATATACTGTTGGGGGAACTGTAAATGGATACAAATTATGGGGAGCACAATTTAATATTTTATTATTTAAGTTTTTAAAATATCCATTTCCTTCGACCATTAAGTCCACATCTAGAAATTTGTTTTAGGAGAACAATTAGAGACACATGGACAAACAGATATTCACAGCATTACAGAGCAGCAAAATATAGGAAACAATTTCAATGTCCATCAACAGGAAGGTGATTAAAAATTATTGTATGTTTATACAGTATAAAACTAAACAGCCATTACACCTGGTATTTTAGAATAAAATTCATTGATGTAGGAAAATAGTTAGTATATAGAACAGTAAAAAAAATCAGAATACAAATCTATACATGCCCATTATGATCTCATTTATAAGAAAAATTTTATGTCTTCAAATAGAAGAAAGACAAAAAGGAAATACACCGCAATATAAGCAATGGTACATTTTCGAGGTGGGATTATAAGTGATCTTTCTTTTTCTGTACATTATAAGATTTCCACACTAAGTATGTAATATATTTTAATTAGTTGGCTTTGTTAAATAACACATGCACATATGTACAAACTTACATCTGGGATGAGAAGGAAATCCAGACACCTAGTTCCTCTTCACAGAAACAACACTTTTCAGTTTCTTGTGTATCCTCCTAAAGATTCTATGGTATAGAAGTGGTGTGTTTATGTGTACATGTTTGTGTGTTTTCACATTCATTTCTTCACAAATGGAGGAGTACTACAAGCACTGTTTTATACTTAACTTTTCTCACTTAGAAATACGTCTTGAAAATTATTCCACATTAGTAAACATACTGTTTCCTCATTCTTTTTAATGGCTGTGTAGTATTTCCTAGTATGGGTGGAACAGAATTGATTTAATCAACCCTCTATTGTTAGATATTTGAGTTGCTTCCTTCTTTTGCTATTATATACAATGTTACAATAAACAGCTTTGTATATATGTCTTTAAGAACAAGTACAGGTATATCTGTACAGTGAATTCCTTGATATACAGTCACTGAGTATAAGACTTATAAACAGAAAAAAATACACACTTGAATTTTAAACATTTACTTAATGATCATAGCACACAATCCAGAAACATAGTAAAAACAAAATCCTAAATATAATAATCCTAAATATCTTCCTCATTTTTTGTTTAATATAATTATTTTGTCTGTTTTATTTATCATGATGTATCTCCCTACTATCTCACAGCATTTATTGTTGTTTATTGCAGAGGCATGTCTATCTTGTCCATTATATTTATCTCCAGTATCTGAAACAGTGTCAGACTCACACTAGGTAATTCATTAAGTATTGATAAAATAAATGAATGAATGGAATTCAAATGTAGTTTTCATTACTGGCCACTCATAATAACAGCACATCCTTATCTTAAGTTGAGAGCCCGAGACAGGGATTTGGGTGTGAGTAATTTACTGAGAGCGTGCTCACACCAAAGAAACCTGAAAGGAGTGAGGAAGCAGAATGGGAAGGGCAAGGAGTCAGGTAAAGATGCTGAGTTAGGTAAAGTCTAGCCTTGGCCTGAGCCAAGGGGAGCTCTGGAGCATAAATCACACCACAGAGTTGGTCCCACCCGGAGGTGAGGTGCCAGATATTTTAACCCCATATCAGTCAATTTTTGTCTGCAGGTTGAGGGTGAGGAGAGTATAACGTCCTGGGAGAGTCAGCTCCCATTCTTCAGAGGGCAATTTCTATGAGCCATCACAGTGAACACTCACAGCAACTGGTGGATAGACAGGTACCAGCAGGGTGCCGATGGTGCCCACTATACCAACTCAATCATTTCCTAGTTTTAGTCATTAAAAAAATTAATTTATATTGTTATTCCTAACTATTGATCCTAAAGGTCCTCATTCCTTATCTAACATACAAATATGTGCAGAAAAGTAAGCAAAAAAAAAAAATTCAGTGTTTCTCCTAATTAATAAGAGTTGGCACAGTATTATCTTTTAATAAAATGTGCTTGCTTCCTTTAAAAAATATACTTAATACATAGCAAAATTAATAACATAAATTTAGCCAAAAAAAAAGTTACATTTAGTTTAACTTTTGGCAAAGAACTAAATAATGCTTTCATTGTTCTCAAGTACATATTTTCCTGAATTGGACTTTGTTATTGGGTTATGATTGGTGTTTGTACTTGAATTTCAGTAAATGTCAGTGTTTTACAGGTCTTTTTTTCCGGAGGTTTCTGAAATATTGGCTTCTACTTTCAAAACTCTCCCTGCATTGGCAGCAGGTAGCAAAACTCCAAATACACTCCAGAGGTGATTGATAATTAGGAACAGACCTAAGGATCTACTTATCCAAACCTCTAAGTATACTGGTATGGAAACTGAGGCTCAGAGATGGGAAATGATGTAGCTAAGGCCATATGTTGTGTTAGAGACAGAAACTGAGTTAGGACCCAGTCACCTAGTTCCCCTTCTAATCTCTCAAAATGACTAACTGCTGGTTTCCCCAAAGGAACCATTGAGATGGGGTTAGCTTGAATTCAAACTTCTTGTCTCTTTTTTATAGCCTTGGACATTTTTCCCAGTGACGATTAATTCTGGGAGAAAAAAACCTATGGGAATTAAAAGTTTCTGTACTCACCACAGTGTGTTCAAGTGTGAAATGGGACAAAGAGCAGAATGAGTTAGACTTGGATGCTGTGTGGGGAAATTCCTTGACACTTGAGCATTTTGGATTTTTCAGGAAATGCCTCAGAGAGTTGGCTTTCCTCTGTGTTGTTGTCCTTGGAATTGCCATGAGGCTAGGCAAAGAAATTATTTACAACAGCTTTCCACGGGGATCAGAGTTTGTCCTCTGTGGACAGATTGGAAGATCCCAGCCCTTCTGCATCTTCCCCCTAAAGAGGCTGGGCTCTGAAAGGTCTCCTGGGGAGCAGAGGAAGTCTCAAGGCAAGACATCTCCACAGAAGGTAATTACAGTCTTCAGACAGAATAGGGTTATGCTTAATTAACAGAGTTGCTTCTTTCCCAAGGGATCAACACGTGCACAAGTTTTTGTATGGCTAAGAAGGAAGAAAGCAGACATTTCTGAGTGTAGGAAGATGTTCTAATATCTTTCTTGGACCTATAATTTAAAAAGAGGCTGTGAGGTAATGCAAATGAATGAGCTCAGCCCTGTTGAGTTCTGACCTTCCATCTGGTGGGGAAGAAGAAAGAAGCTGTCATTTTTCCAGAATTTATCGCGTCCCTGAATCGTGGTGGAAACTTCACCTTCATCATCTCATCCAGTCCCCCCACAACAACGCTGTGAGTTAGGTATGAGAGTCTTTATTTTAGAGATAAGGAGACTGGCTATAGGCCAAGGCCACAGAGCTAAAAGAAATCAAACCTTGGTTGTAAAGGCTTAGATGCTCACTTTTATTCCAAGATGACCAAGATATATTTCTAGATTGTGATTCTTTCCAGCCCTCTAAATTCTCTGGGTAAATCAAGGAAAGAATTTGGTATGACCAAAGTGGGATTCTACTTTTTTTGTTTGTTTGTTTGTTTGCCAAGAGGTTTACACCCACTTTGCTTTCTGTGTCAGGGAAAACAGGCTCCATCTTTCACATCTCAGACAAAGGCCACCTCCCTGGGAATTTCTCATTTTCCTGTGGGCTCAGTTTCTCCCTTCTTAAACCTTTAGGTAATTCTGTGTTTACACATTCTATATTGCATCATGCTTGCCCTGAGTTTTTAGGGTCTGGCATCCAGGAAAGGCTCCATAAATGCCGGCTGCCGTGAATTCAAGCTGAACTGAGCAGGGCGGTGGCACGGCGACCACAGTGAAACAGTAGAGTTCTCACGGGTTCAGCTGCTCCTGGATGGACGCTGCTGGATTCAAGTGACACATCCATAGCTCAGCAGGGAGGAGGAAGACAAGCCGGAGGCTCAAACACAAGGCCCAGTGGCCCTTGCTTAGCTCTTATACCACATAGAACAACTCCCCTCCTCCATGCTCCGTGCTGTCTGGCCCTCCAGCCCAGAATCCTCCTTAGGTCTCAAGTGCACAGCTCTCCATTCCCCTTCCTGGGAAAGGGGCTAGGCTTGGTGCCTGGGACAACACTCCCCATATTTGCTCTGAATAAAATTAATAGCATTTATCATGTATCAACCCCTCCCCTTTTTACATATTTATATTATTAAATTTTTACATTATTCAAGTACCCTGTTAGGTAATTTTTCACCCATTTTGCATATGGGAAAACCAAGGGTTGCTGAGATTAAATAGTGTGCTGAAGAACAGGGACTCAAACCTGAGATGTTTAACTCCAAAGCTCATGTTTACCCCACTTAGGAGCAAGGACCACACCTTATGCACTTCATAAACTATGTAGTGCTTCATAAAGAGTACTGTTGTCTCTTACTGAAGGAATGAAAGGCCTTTCCTATTGATAGAGGCCAGCAGCACAAATCATACCCAAGAAGCGCCATGAGAGGCAATTTAATAGGAAGGGGAGTGTGGACCAAGGCTTGACTGTATTTACTTTCTGTATCTCTACTGATAACCTCCTGGCACCAGTAAACCTTTCACCAACAGTTCAAAAAGAAGAATTTCAAATTCCAACAGGATTATACACTTTATCTGTGAGCTCAAGTCTGGGAAATCATTTCCCTAAAGTATTTGCACCTCACAATGAAATTTTCCCATACTTTATACTCTGACTTATTCTTCCTCCTTTATTAATTCATTTGGGATATATTTATTGTCTACCATGTGCCAGGCACAATTCTAGGCACTTCATCCCATCTTATTTTCTACCTTCATTCATCCATTCATTCATTCCTCTGTGAAGTCACTCATCATTTAACTGTGTGTAAGGCATGGAATTTCACTTGCTCTACATTTTTACTGAAATATCTCTAGGATAATTAGGGTAGAAAGAGAGAAGCCTAGGGACAGTTTTCCCAACCAGCCCAAGTACCTGCCGCATTGGGGGTGTTGGGTCCAAATGTATAGGGCAGTGAAAAGGGTGAGTTTCAGCCATGCCTTTCACTGGTTGTGTGCTGTGGGAAATCACGTATCCCCCTCAGAGCCGCAGGTTTATCCTCTGTAACATGGGGATCACACCACTTACTGCACAGGGCTGAGGAGGATATACGGGAATTCAAGTGAGTGTCTAGCAAAGGGCCCAGTGTGGCCAAAGTTCTCAGCACGCAAGACTCTCAGTAGGGTGATGATGTAAGTCTCCAAGCAGCTTTATTCCTGCCAATACCACCAGGCAGGCAGCTCACAGTGGCATCTTGAGAGCACTGGGCAGCACATAATCTCCCCTAGTCACCTCAGGGAGGCGGCAAGGCAGGGTTACATTAGGGCAAAAAAACAGTCCAATTGCAGCCTTTGTCTTTTTCAGCCCCAGCAGAACACAGTTTTGGGTCACAAGGCAATGAAATTCCAATTCCCTGACTGGACACTCAAGGGAGGGGATTATTGGAAAGAGATGAGGGTGGGAGGGGGCTGACCAGCTATTCTGCAGCTTTTTCTGCTTCCCTGTTTCCAAGGCCTCCTCAGGAGGGGAGCAGAGCTGCTTTTGATTTTGTGATTCTGAGGAACAGCTGGGGCACTGGGGGGCACGTGGGGGTGGGATTTGGTCCTATGCCCCTCCCTGGGTGATGCACTTCCTGCCTCTTAGGAAACTCTATGGCTTCCACACGCATGGATAGGGGCAAACTCCCAGAGTCAGGAGAAGCAGGGCATCCCTGCCTGTTGAAGCTCCCATTCTGTTCTCCAGGTGTGTGCACAGCAGAGTAGGTGCTAAGATGTTTGCTGAAGGAATGCAAGAGCCCCAATCCAGGAAAGTCACACACAAAAAGGCTGTCATTTCACCCACTGCCACACACAATTGCAGCTTCCCACTGGGGTAGTCTGGGGTTGAAAATGTGTTCTTTCCATTATAAACTCACACAGGAAACGCCAAGCTCAACAAACCATGGGCAGTGCATTCTGCCTCTATTCTCAATGATCTAACAACACAACCATCTCCTAGAAGGGGTGGTCACTGTATACTTCTGTAATGGAAACCTGCAATCAAAGGAAACCTCGCAGACGAGAACTTCTGTTTTCTTCATGGCCTAGGCCATGCACCCTATAGAACTTGAATCTCATATTCTCCAAAGGTCTCTGGGGGTAGGGAGTGGGGGAATTTGAGCCTGAGCTTTGAGCTTTTGAATCCCTCTAAAATGAGGCACAAAATCTCAACTCTTCCAGTCTCCATGTGATCCCAGAACAACTTTTTTCAGTCTCAGCTTCACCAGCTGAAAAAGGAGCATAGTAATAGTTCCCACCTCGTAGGTTTCAGGTGCGGATGGAAGGCGTTATGCCTAGGAGGGTGCTTGTAAAATGTGCTACATTCGTCAGTTCTTAGAACCAGGGCAAAAACGAACGAACGAACAAACAAACCCCACCTTGAATCAGGGACCATTTGTAGAAACTGCCCTTTATGGACTAGATGACCTTGGCCAAGTTACAAGAACTCACTGCGCCTCAGTTTCCCCTTTCATAAATCAGAGGCCACATTGCCTTGTTCCTGGTGTTTCCAGAATTAAAATAACGCAGTGACCGCCCGGCACGGCGTCACGCACACCAATGCCCCCCACTAAGGGATTCTTTACCCTGCACCATTCCTGGACTTCATTTCCCCATTGAGGGTTGAGTGGCAAGAATTTTACAAGTCTGCTCATGCCCCCAGCCCCCACTCGCCCATCGCCTCACGCCTGGCCCTGCCACAGCCACAGCAGGATGAAGCACAGACTTGGAGAGACTCGGGGAGGACGGTGCTCAGGCCCGAGCCCGCCCGCCCGCCCGCACGCCCGCACACGCGCCTGGGCGCTCGCCCGGAGCAGCGCCTGCTAGTTACCTTTCACCTACTTCGCCCGGCTCGCGGCGCGGGGTAACTCGAGGGCAGACGCGGCGCCTGGTGCGCCTGCGCGCAGCTCGCTCCCCTCAGCCGCGGGGTTTTCTGAACGTTTCTGTTCTGGGTGGTTTCAGTTTTCCTCTCAAAGAAACGGTGTGGGCTTTGCGGACGTGCCCTAATTTCTGGGTCTGCGGGCTGGGCACAACCGCAGGCCGGGCGGGGCGACTGTGGCGCCCTCAGCCGTCACCCCCACGCGTGCCCTTGCCTCTGCCACCCATCGCTTGTATTGCCCCGTCTCGCATCCGTCTCTGCTGCCCCCGCCCCGGCCTGGCCCGGGCCGCTCTGCGGCCTCCCCGTCTCTCCGCGGAGCCGCGGCCTGCCGAACGGAGCGCACGTCCGCGGGAAAGCCGCGTGGGCGCCAAGTTCACGTCCCCCTTCCTGCCAGGACGGGCCGGACCTAATGGGCAGGTTTGAAGCGAAAAGCTGCACGTTCCGGCTGTGTTCTCCTCCCAGACGGCTACGTGGAGGGGAGCTGCAGCCGGGGTTACTGCCGGGCACGGGCGGGGCGGCCGGGCGCCGCGAGGGGAGGCTTCTCTCGCCCGCACAAACCACACGTGCTTTTTACAGTTTTTAAATCGACCGAGTGAGGTTTTTGAGTTCCCGACCACACAACACCCAGTAACGGTTTCCGGGGGTCCTTGTTATCTCTTCTGCCCCGAGGGTCCTCCCCTTCCGGCGTCCCACCGACTTAGGGGTAGGGAGCGCGGCCCAAGATGAGGAATGTCTGCATAGGTGCAGGGGAGATACTGTTCTCGTTTGGCGATGATCTGTGTCTTTTGAAAAATCCCTCTGTAAAGGAACATCCCTCACATAATAGAAGGGGAGAAGAGGGCAAATAGATATATGCATTTTATGTTTATAGAAGTTTTCCAAGGAAGGTACATGCTTCAAAGGCTTTAAGATTATAAAGATGGTGTGAATTAAAATGTAAAACATGAGTATCAATTTTTTATGGAAAAAAAATACAAGATATGTGCAAAATATACCCCTTCTTCCTGTGGCCTGTCCCCATCTCTTCCTACCTCTGGTTCCTGCTGAGCTGGGTTTGCCCAGGCTCTGCCACATCCAGAGTGATTTGGGGTAAGTCCTTTGCTCTCTCCAGGATCAATATTTTCACCTATAAGATGTAGGGGTTACCCCTGGTCCTTCAGCATTCAGGTTAGGTGATGAATCCTAAGATTTTTCAGTTCCATAATGTCATGTCTTCTCCATTTCAGACAGGCCCAGCATGGAATGCTGTAAAGAGAATTACCATCAATGTGACAAATTTGTTCCATGATTGGACATTTTGAGGTTTTCTAGGCTTCTTTAAAAGATTGCATAACTGTCTCAAGACATTAGCATTTAAGGTTAAGTATGTAGGTCATTTCACCAATGTACTACTAGACCTGAGGGTACCCATCCAAATTATATTCAACTCTTCCATTGTCCCAGCACAGTTTACAATGTAGCCAACTGGGGCAGATTCATTCTTAATTAATAAAAGAAAACTTGTGACTGGGGGGGATAGGGTTTCTATACTATCATTTTATTATGAAGAGATTTTTAAAGCTCATGAGTAGATAAATGTATTACATGAGAAAAAAATGTGAAGGCTGAACATAGACAAATCATTTAGAATAACGTTAGTCTGATAAATCCTAAACGAGTCTGTACATTTTACCAGAGGTTAGTATAAAGTCCTGCACTTAGTTAAAAAAAAAATCTACTAACATACTTTATTTGGGGAATGGAAATAAGGTAATAATAAATATGGAGCTTCTTTACATTTCTACCTTATGCAATCCTTACGATAATGCTGTGAGTTAAAAGAGCACAAAATTATAGTTTCTGTTTTGCAGAGGAAGAAACCGCAGCTAAAAGAGGTTAAACATCTGGCCCAAGGTCACTTAGCTAGCATGTGATAAAACTGAATCCGGAGTTTCTAAGGCCAAGCCTTTGCTTTAGGAGAGTGCCATCCAATAATGGGTTTGTATGTCTCTACACACAGGTGCAGGCTCATGTGCAGGTGGGGGAAATGGAGAAGTGGGGAGATCAGGTTCGTGTGGGGGTGGGGGAGAGCATGGGCATTTATAATAATAATGATCATTACAGCTAATATTTACTGAACTTTATAATGTTCCAGGCATGCATTAATTCATTTAATTTTTTCTAACAATCTTATAAAGTAAATAATAATATTGTCCCTTTTAGAGCATCCAGAGAGACCAGGGCCTGAAAAGTAGAGGTGAGTTATCCAAGTCCCACAGGAAGTGGTGAAGCAAGAATTCACCCTGAGAATGACTCCAGAGTTTAAGGAGAACCTTTGTTTTAGAGGTTTCTGTTGGCTGGAAACTCAGGATGAATCAGCAATGAAATGTGAGTTCGAGGAACCAAAGGGACCTCAGGTTGTGTGATTAGAAATCCAGGGTAAAGAATACAGTGGAGGATACTGCTCTCCTGTGTGCTGGTCACATCCTACCTGGAAGGCTGGACTCAGGCCTGGGCACCATATATGAAGACATAGACACTTAAGATGGCAACCAGGAACACAGCTAGGGTTTGTCCAGGATGAAAGGCCCAGGGCAGAGCTGCATTTGGCTCCTCTGATCTCTGCCACCACCTTGGGACACCAGAGCCCCAAGGCCAAGCACAATGTATGAGACAGTGTGGTACAGAGAATATAGTGAGGGATTCCGAGCCAGACCCGCATGGTCTTAACTCTGTCCAGCCCTTCCCAGCTAGATGATCGTGGGTATATTCCCTAACTTCTCTGAGTCTCAGTTTTCCCAGTTATAAAATGGAGAGAATCAGGCCTACCTTTGCTGCATTGCTGTGAGAACTAATTGAGATAATGTATGTGTAATAACCATCCTCTCCCCCTTTCCCATCCCCATACAAATACAGAGAAAGGATGAGTTTAATCTTTGCCAACAATTTAATAAAGTCCTTAAAAAGGATAATTTCAAATTGTCACCAAAGTCTTTGTGTGGCTGAAGCTGTGGCCTTTAAGGGTTTAGCCAGGTTTTTTTGTTTGTTTGTTTTTAAGTAGTGGGCTGGGGAGAGCTTAATGGATTGGTCTACATCAGCGGTTCTCAACCTGTGGGTCGCGACCCCTTTGGGGGTCGAATGACCCTTTCACAGGGGTTGCCTAAGACATAACAGTAGCAAAGTGACAGTTATGAAGTAGCAACGAAAATAATTTTATGGTTGGGGGTCACCACAACATGAGGAACTGTATTAAAGGGTCGCAGCATTAAGAAGGTTGAGAACCACTGGTCTACATAATGGAATAAGAAGAATTTGGAGTCTCAGGCAATTTGGGAGTGAAGCCTTCAAGAGGAGAGACAGTAGGGAGAAGGATGAGAGAGAATAAGGAAGCTGGCAGGAGGCTGGATTTTAAGATATGGACATGCTCAAAGGCCTTATAAAGAATAGGGATGACTGTCCTAGCCCGTGTGCCTCCCGTTGAGTGTCCTCCCGTGCGCCGAAAGAACAGGGATGACTGATGCGGACTTTAAAATTGATTGGGTTGTTGCAGTGCACACTGTTCCTTTCCTAAAACGTTCAGTAGAGCTTGCTACACAGGGAACACTTTGATAAAGTTTGCGAGGATATTAATTTGAGTTAAACATTTGTGGGACACAATGTGCAGAACAACACAACCACCCCCAACAGAATACTTCTGAAGAAGCTGCTGTTTAGAGCCCAAGCTAATCAAGAAATGTGAAATACACTTCAGAATTAAAAGAATTCTTGGGGAGATTATTCGGTTTTCCCATAATGTGTGAAAAGGGACATCTAAACCATTTATCTGCATCTGAGGGGTCAGAATAACTCCAGCTGAATTTCAGATATAAATTACCTAGTGTGGAGCAGATATTTTTTAAAGTAGGTAATTTTAAAAATTCAGTTTATCTAATCCTTATATAGTTTTTCTGAGTGCTAGGAACTGTTCTAAATACTTTACACTTTTAATTCTCATTACCACTTCATATACAATAGCTAGTAAGTGGTGCTGCCTAGACACAAATACAGGCAAATCTGTACACTCGCTGGGTGTGAGCAGCAGAGGGACAGTGAGGCACCAAGGACACAGGGTTCTCAGAAGCCCAGGGAAGCTGTAGCTTAGTTTCTGATAAAACTGCACTGCTCTGTCCCATTCCTAGCACTCACCGTCATTTCAAGTCCCCCACATGAACTCAGGTGGGCTCTTAAGGCCTTTGAAAAATGTCACGGCCATGGAATTGGCCTGGAGGGAAAAACATTATTGAAACCTAGGGTATGCTTGGCAGAGATGGGTCCCCAGAAAGCCCTTTGTGGGAACTATAGGCATAGACTGACATTTATTGGAGGAACCACAGAGGTAGTATGGTAAGACATGGCCAGGTGTGGATACTGCTGTCAGTTACCTTCTCTAAACCTTAGTTTTCTCAAGTATAAAATGTGGATAATGACACTTACTTCACACAGTTGTTTATAAGGTAAAATGAGATGATGCAGGTGAGCATGCTTTGAAACTATAAATACACCACATAAATGTTATTTCTCTTGCTGAGAAAAGTGGTGTTTGGGACATTGTTCATAAATAGTCAACTCAATTTCTAGGTGTTTTGGTAGTAAAGATCCAACCTCATCCCAAACGAGATCAGTAGCCCCTCATCAAAACAGAAAAGAAGAATACTTCAATTTATTAGCTTACATCAGCTGATTCACTATATATATTCCATAATTTGTGACATGGAATCTTTCCACTGTGCTATAAGCCAAGAGAGATGAGGTGAGCCAGCTGGCCACTGGGGAAAGTGCTTTCTCATCTATTAAAGCATCTTCCTCATCCATCAGAGGGTTTACCTGTGATTGGATGCTTTTTTCATTTGCTCCCCCTATTCTTCCTCTGGCAAGTCTTTCTGTCCTTCAGTCAAATTGTAAATAATTTCCCAGAAATAGACTACCTCCTTCTCTCCAGCCCTTTTCCACCCATCCCATCAACTTTCCTTTAAGTACTGATGCATTTCCCCTCTCACATTCTGGCACCCTCAGCTCCCAAATAAAGCTATTTAATAGCCATTCCCGCTCTATAACAAGAAATCAATATACCAAAGGATAATATAGATTTCCAGGGTGAAACAAAAAGGCTCTAGGAAGCAGAGCATCTGTCACCTCCTAAAGCTGCACCAAAGCTTCTCATAAAGGGGACGGTAAGAGTTCTTTGCCATTTTCCCTTGACTTCTTTCACGTCATAAACATTTAAGGTAAAGAACTATGACTATTTGTTTCACTGGATTCAGAGTGACATTTGTGAGAAATACAGAGTTTAAAAATATACAACTTAGAAGCATCAGTCACAAATGCAGCAGCTTCTGAAGGCAAATTCATGGCAATCAGTGAGTCAAGTCTGTGGGCCTGAGGAAGGGGGAATATCCTCTTTTAAATTTAAAGTTGACATTAAGTCTATAAACTGATGAACACTCAAAGCAGTTACATAGGTTACTGTATTCTTCACCTTAGTGACCGCTTGAACCTACTACTGCTTTAACTTCAAACTCATTTTACTCTTCCATCCATAACCAGATTTAACAATAACTATAATTATTGAACATTTGTTTTCTTCTGAGCACTGGGCTTATCATCCTACATACTTTATCTTATTTAACCCTCATAATATTACCCAATGAAGTACCATTTATTTCAACTTTGAAAAAGAGGATGTGGGGGCAAGGGGACGTTAAGTAATTTGCCCAACATCACTATTTTAAAACTCAGGGAATATTGTTCCCTTGAGTCCTTTTTTTTTTTTGGTACGTGCCCCCAGCGGGAACCGAACCCGGGACTCTCTGGTCCGCAGGCCAACGCTCCAACTGCTGAGCCAAACCGGCCAGGGCCCAACATCACTATTTTAATAAGTAGCAGTGCCACCAAGTAGACTCATCTTGTCAGCTCCAGTGTGCAGAAGCTTTGTTTAGAAGCTCTTCGCTTGTTGCTAACACAGTATCTTCAATTTTCCCCTCCATATCTGGCTTCTGTGCTCCTCATTCCAATAAGCTGCTTTTGTAATATAACTTTCTTCTTGAACAAAACCAGTCATTGTAATTATAATAACAATATGTTATATTGGAGGGTCTACTATATGCCTGTCACAGGGCTAGACTCTCAGTTAAATTCAGGTTCAGTGAACCCCCAACACTCCCATCCCTTTTTCATTATTACCATGTGTCAGGAAATAAAAATGGAAGAAAAAAAAATTTGGACCGAGAAGCAAAAGTCTTGGAATTCCTTAGGAACAAAATTAAAATAGCCACTCTCTGATAACTTCACAGAGTTATTGTGAGGATTACATTAGATGATGAATGTAATAGTGCTTTGGAAACTGGCCAGATTTCTACAAAGTATTGTTGTAAGCTATGTTAATATCCAGCTGTGTGACCTTGGCAAGTTAACATCTCTGAACCTGTTTCATCACCTCCAATGGGAATCATAGTTCCTACCACTCAGGGATGTTGTGAGGATTAGATATGGCTTAGTCCACAATGCAGGGCAATTAAATCTGTATTTCACTGACACTCTTTTAAAGTATGTTTTCAAGGCCATGTTCTTTTCAAGTTTCTTGTGTCTCTCTTCCTCCTCTTCCTTGTTCTCTCCTTTGCTGGCCATCTCTTCCACTCATTCCCAGTCCAGTCTGAACCCTCAGCTCTCTGGCCTGACTCCCAGGAGCCCAACCACCACTTCACCCAGATACTGTCATCTCTAGTCCCTGTTCTGTGCTACGAGGCTCCTCAGTTTCTAACCTTTCTGTGTCTCGCCTGGTTCTGAGGATCACGTTAAAATGCAGATTCTGATTCAGAAAAAATGGGGTGGGGCCTGAATGTGTGTTCCTAACAGGCTTCTGGGTGATGCAGATTATGCTGGGCCAGGACCACACTTTGAAAAGCAAGAATCTAGCCTACACATTACCCCAGGAATCACTTGAGCAGCATTGCTCTCATCCTGGAGTCTACACAGCAGCTTCCTAGGTCTTTGCAGCTGAGCTTTCATAGGCTAGTAACCCCCAGCCCTCTGTGACAGAGACTCCTAGGTCCATTCTACTCCTTTGTCCATGGTGGTAGGGCCTCCCCTCCCCAACTTTAGCTGGGTACCTGGCCACCTGGAATAAAGCTATGTCTAGTCTCCCTCCAGCTGTGTATGGCCACAAGATTATATTCTGGATGATGTGAGCAGACTTGGTTTGTGCTGCTTTTGGGAAGTATCCTTTTGGGATGTGCCCTTTTTCTTTTTTCCTCTTTCCTATTGATTGCAATGTAATCATGGTGGCTGAAGCTCTTAGGCCATGGGGTGGGTGTGTCATGCCGAACATGGGCAGAGCAACAGCATAGAACAAACCTGAATTCCTGACACCGTGGAGAGCTGACACCTCCAGACTTCTTCCACATGAGTGGGAAATGCAAGATTTGCTTGGTTAAGCCACTGCTATTTGGGTTCTCCATTTCTCATACTTTAATCCTAACTAATAGGCCCTACTTACCACTAAACTACCCTCCTTGCCTGTGTCATGCGGTGGCAGCCTGTGTGCTGGGATAGATGATACTTTTAGCCCTCCTCCAGGCTCTCCATGACGTATCTGTCCAGCCCAGAGGTCTTCTCAATTTCTGTTTTCCATTAAACTTTCCCCACAAACCCTGAGTCAGCGGTTCTCTAGGAATCACCTGGTGGCCTTGTTTGAAATACAGACTGCTGGGCCCAAGTCTGGAGTTTCTAGGAGGGGCCCCAGGAATCTGCATTTAACATATATCTTCAGTGATTTTGATGCAGGTGGTTTGCAGACCAAATATTGAGAAACACTGCCCAAGTTTTGTTTTGTTAATCTATAAAATTATGGAATATTTCAACCACACAGAAAACCAAATGAGTAATATAACAAATACTTTAGTTTTAGTACCTGCCACCTAGCTTTGTCAAATTTTACTTATTTTCACTGTTGTAAAGTATTCCACACTATATGAATTAACCAAAATTTATCTATTCTTCTATTGATGGACATTTAGTTTTTCCCAAATTTTGGCTGTTACAGATAATTCTGGAATGAACATTCTTGAATGTACCTCCTTGTGCACACTGGGGGGATTTAAAATACACTCTATATAGAGTTTATCACCTTCATCACAAACTGTACAGGGCACTTTACATATGTGGTTTCCCCTTGAAATCTTAAAACCCTGAGAGGTTACATGAAGGGTGGTAACATGCCAGCTTTTTAGCACCAGCTCTTCTTCCTCCAATTGTTCTGGTCACCACTCAGCATGTTCTTTCTCTGTACCATGCATTTATTTGTCTCTGCGGTTCACAAAGAAAACGATCGGTATGGTGGATAGTGCCTGTCCCTACCTCAACTCATAGCCATTTGTCCTTTTTTCATTATTACCAGAATGTCAGTTTTGTTTGGGATGGCAGTATGCCCAGTTTTAAAAACAAACAAGCACATTACTCTATTCTCTTATCTCCCATGCCACTGGGAGGGGGGCAGGGATGGGGTGAGGGTGGGGAACTGTGGTCAGTGAGGCTACACAGCTTGCTGGGGAGTCTGCTAGACAGTTACTGAAAAGTCTTATTTTCCTGTTACCTGTGCTCTCCCCTCCACCCTCCTCCTCTTCTTTTTTTTGTCTGAAACAAGGGTGAGAAGCTGGAGGTGGAGCCCCTAGTTGAACCATGAGATTGAGGCCACATGTGACTCTGGTGAAGCAAAAGACAGAGGCAATGAGTACCTGTGTTTGCCCTTTCTTTGAGTCATTTATGTACTGGAGCTCTCTCTCCATTAGAACAGGTCCTTAGAGTGTACTGATCTGAATACAGGTGAGGATAGGTGAATGTTTTGGCTAATTAACTACAATTTGATCTTTAAAATGGTAAACCTCAGGCAATTTGAAGCAATCCCATCCATTAATGGAATAATTCAGATTCTCTGCCACAAAAGCATCTAATTTTTACCTTAATCCAACCATTAAAAAATTGTTCCGACAGATCAATGGAACAGAACAGAGAACCCAGAAATTGACCCAAGTCATTATGCTCAATAAATATTTGACAATGGAGGCAAGAGCATACAATGGAGTAAAGACCATCTCCTCAATAAATGGTGCTGGGAAAATTGGATAGATACATGCAAAAAAAAAAAAAAAAATGAAACTAGACCACCAACTTACACCATACACAAAAATAAACTCAAAATGAATAAAAGACTTTAATATAATTTGTGAAACCATAAAAATCCTAGAAGAAAATGTAGGCAGCAAAATCTCAGGCATCACATGAAGCAGAATTTTCATTGATACATGGCCTAGGGCAAGAGAAACAAAGGAAAAAATAAATAAATGGGACCACATCAAACTAAAAAGCTTCTGCACAGCAAAAGAAACCAGCATGAAAATGTAAAGGGAACCCACTGGATGGGAGAACATATTTGCCAATGATACATCGGATAAGGGGTTAATTTTCAAAATACAGAAAGTGCTCATACAACTCAACAAAAGGAAGATGAACAACCCAATTAAAAAATGGGCAGAGGAACTGAATAGATACTTCTCCAAACAGGACATACAAATGGCCAAGAGACATATGAAAAAATGCTCAGCATCACTAATCATCAGAGATATGCAAACTAAAATGACTATGAGGTATCACCTCACACCTGCTAGAATGGCTGCCATCAACAAATCATCAAACAACAAGTGCTGACGAGGATGTGGAGAAAAGGGTACTCTAGTACACTGCTGGTGGGATTGCAGACTGGTATAGCCACTATGGAAAACAATATGCTGTTTCCTCAAAAAATTAAAAATGGAACTGCCATTTGACCCAGTGATCCCACTTCTAGGAATATATCCTAAGAAGCTTGACACACCAATCAGAAAGAATATATGCACCCCTATGTTCATAGCAGTGCTATTTATAATAGTTAAGATCTGGAGTACCCAAGTGCCCATCAGTAGTAGACGAGTGGATAAAAAAGCTGTGGTACATTAACAGAATGGAATACTATGCAGCTGTAAGAAAGAGAGATCTCTTACCCTTTGAGATGACATGGAGGGACCTGGAGAGTGTTATGCTAAGCGAAACAAGCCAATCAGAGAAAGACAAGTATCACATGATCTCACTTATTTGTGGAATAACCAAACAATAATGAACAAAATAGATCCAGAGACATGGAAGCAGGGAACAGACTGACAAACTTCAGAAGGAAGGTGGATGGGGCAGGGGGGTAGGAGGAGGGGGTGGGAATAGATAAACCAAAGAACTTCAAGCATATATGCATAACCAATGGTCACAGACAACAGTGTGGTGAAGGCCAGGAGGATGGGAGCAGGGAAGAGGGTGTCAGTGGGGGAAAAAGGAGGAAATTGGTAATACAACAATTTAAAAAAAAAAGAGCCCAAAAAACATGGGAATAAGAAGGGGAATGAAGAGGGGAAAAAAATTGTTCTGGCCAAGATGCAAATGAGTTATCGTATGTCAAATACTGACTTAAACATTACCTTCATAAACTTAGACTTCTGTGTACTTAAGTTTTAAATAGTAACATAAACCCTAACATTTAAAGTAAGATCTAGCTTTTCGGCCGGAACCTCCATCTTCCAGTAATTCGCCAAAATGACGAACACAAAGGGAAAGAGGAGAGGCACCTGCTGTAGGTTCTCCAGGCCTTTTGGAAAACATGGAGTTGTTCCTTTGGCTACATACATGCGAATCTATAAGAATGGTGATATTTTGGACATAAAGGGAATGGGCACTGTTCATAAAGGAATGCCCCACAAATGTTTCCATGGCAAACCTGGAAGAGTCTACAATGTCACCCAGCATGCAGTGGGCATTGTTGTGAACAAACAAGTCAAGGGCAAGATTCTTGCCAAGAGAATTAATGTATGTATTGAGCATATTAAGCACTCTAAGAGCCGAGATAGCTTCCTGAAACGTGTGAAGGAAAATGATCAGAAAAAGAAGGAAGCCAAAGAGAAAGGTACCTGGGTTCAACTGAAGCGTCAGCCTGCTCCACCCAGAGAAACACATTTTGTGAGAACCAATGGAAAGGAGCCTGAGCTGCTGGAACCCATTCCCTATGAATTCATGGCATGATAAGTGTAAAAAGAAGACCTCTGTACTGAAAAAAATGTTTCTCTTAATTGAGTAGAAGTGTGATGTCCCTTCCCCCAAAAAATAATTAAAGAAAACTTGGTGTCCTAAAAAAAATAAATAAATAAAAAATAAAGTAAGATCTAATATAGTAATCACTTATTTCCTTCAAAATTAGAGTTTATTTCTGGAGTTGGAAATGCAAATGATATGGAAAGAGGTTTTGGTAGTTTTGCTGAAATGTATCTAGAAAAAACTAACATTTTTAACATTGTGCATTAGTGTTCATTGACATTTCATTTGGATCCTATCAGCATCTTTCCGATAAGTATTCTTATACTTGGCTTCAGTAATGCTGAGCTACCATACAGGAGGGCTTTGCAGAAATACTAATGAATATGATTGTCCTGCACTTTGGAAATACAAAGTGCTTACCAAATGCACAAAATAATAATATAGCACCATCATGCTGTTCAATGCAACCCCAGAAGAGGCACCGAAGTATTAGAAAACAGTCATCTGGCTATGTTCGATGGACAGCCAAGGCTAAAAATATGGATTTCTCTTTTGGAGGCATCATGAATAATACTTTCGGTTTTTCCTTTTTAGTTGCTACTTTTTAGTGATATTTTGGTACAATTTTACCTGTAATTTAAACACTAATTCATTTGAGAATATCAGGTCCATATAGTACAGTCATTCACAACAGAATGAACTATATACTATTATAAATGAATTAATAGTAAAATTGGTAATAGGTTATAGATAAACCTATTTATGAAAATTTAAGAAAACATTAAAAGTCATGTTAAAAACGAGGCCCGATCACCCTCCAAATAAGGCATTCTTTGCTTTCCCAGCAATGTGGTTCATTCATTAATTCAACAAATATTTAGATGACTACTGTAGGCCAGGCATGGCGAAAGGAAGTAGGGAGAAGTGTCCTGGGATTGAATGGCACAACATATGGGAAAACATCCCGCTAACTCTTGGCTGCTATTAAAGACAGCCAATAACAGAAGGGCCTCAGAAAAATAGAGGAGGCTGTCTAGAAGAAGGAGAAGATGGAAATAATGCCTTAGTCTGTTCTGAGAAGGGCTTTGAAAGGGAAGGTGGGAATTTGGGGATGGCTCCCTGTAACAGTGGGTAATCACTTAGTGCTTTAGGAAGGGAAGTGAGGCCAGGAAAGAACAACTGTACTGCTCATGGGATGGAGGATGTGGGATAATGGATCAAAGATGAACTTCTATCATCTATGGTTTGAAAACACGTTTGCCCAGTGACCACCGGCTCTGATCAAGAGGACTTTAAACTGATCATGGGGGTGGGGGGGGGAGATGTCTAGATGAACCTGTTAAACAAGTTACCATAACTCGAATAGGTATAGAATTGAGAGAAGAAGAAAAATAAAGGTATGGGAATTTCACAGGAGAAAATAATTGGGAAGGGAGTTGGAAACAATGCTTAGAGCTTCAAAGAGCCCAGTGGCTGGTAACAAATGATGTGCACTTGAAATGGTAACAGAAGATAGTACATACAGTCTCTTAAGGTTCACTGAGTTGTGGTAGTATGGGAATCAGCCTGCTGCCAGTCCCTACTACATTGGATAAAGGTACTTCTATGATACTGAATGTGAATCACCCAGCATGGTGCCTAGCACAGGGTAATTATTTGGGATAGAAAAAAATAGTGATAAAGCCTGTGTAAACAACTGCTCTTCTCTTCACTCCTTCTCCCATCTCAGTAAATGCACCAGAATCTATCCAGTTTTATAAGCCTAGAAACCCAGCATCCTCCTACCTTTTTGAGGCAAATACCTAATCTGGTTGATTCCACCCTGTAAATGTTCATGGCACCAGTCCATTTATCTGTCTCTCCACTTTACACTCCCACCATTACTGGATGTATTACAACAGTTACCTAGCAAGTCTCCCTAGTTCCACTCTTACTCCACTCCCATCCATTCCTCATGAGGCACTCAGGGCCTTTGTTTTAAAACAAAATCCATTCATGTCACCTCCTATGTAAAATCCTTCCACTGTTTCCCATCACTCAGGGTAAAGACAAATGAATACAGCTTATAGCACCCACATGTTCTGACCTCCACCGGACTCGCCAGCCGCATCTCTGACCCTGTCCGCCAACTTTCAGCTCCTAAAATATGTCAGGCTCTTTCTTGCCTTAAGACCTTTGCAGGCAGACACTTTGTTTGCATAAAACGCTTTCCCTGTCACCTTTGCCTAGTTATTACTTAGCCTTCAGATCTCAGTTTACCTGTTGATTTTCTCTGGGAAAGCCATCCCTGACCTCTCATATTAAGGGCATTGTCGTAGTATACATAGTTATAACATCCTCTGCTTCTCCTCATCACAGTTGGTAACTAGTTTTTTTGTTTTGTTTTTATAAAATTATTTCTTTAATTGATCTCTCTCCCACTAGAATATAAACAACATAAGGTCAGGGACTATGTCTATTTAGCAAAGACCTAGCAAAATGCCAAGCAAATGGTGAAATGCTCACCATATAACTGATAAATAAAGCATCTACAATATACCTGATTTAAAGACTAGATTAATGAAAACCATTCTGGTGCAGGATTGCTGACAGTGGTCAGGGCTGTGTGTACTTGTGGGGACACGGAGTACGTGAGAACTCTGTACTTAACCTCATTTTTGTGAACCTGAAATTGCTCTAAAAAATAAAGTCTATTTAAACTTTTTAAAAAATATTATGGAAAACACTGACAAGGAGAAAATTCTGAAATGTTCTACACTGAAATTACAGCAGCTAGAGAGTGAGAAAAAGAGACAGAACAGTTAGCCTGTTACTAGCTGTGGACAAGCTTTGACAAAAGACTGCCCACAGTCCTGGTAATGTGTTGGAACTTCGGGTTAATTTCCAGGTGCTCTTTCCAAGATAATTTTAGCCAGGCACCATGGAACTCCAGGAGCTGCCTGTTTACACATGAGCTTTAGGGACTCTACTGTGGAATCTGCTGCTGACTCTGCATCTATCCTGGAACGAGCACCACTTCACCTCCCCCATCCCCTTTTTCTATAGCTAACACAAATCCTTTCAGAATGGCTTATATCTTTCTCCCCGCTACGTGATGTATAAAAACACTTGCAAAACTCTGGGATGACAAACATGTTGTCTTTCCCACCTAGCCATGCTGCTGGTGGTGGTTTAGACTCCACGCCCCAAAACCAGTCTTTTTAAAATTTTTTCTAGAAATGGCCTAATAAATCCTTTCTTTTTTTTTTTTTTTTCCTCACCCGAGGACATTTTTTCACTTTTTGTTCAGATAGAGTGGGAGGGAGAGAGAGGAAGAGAGAGAGAGAGAAACATCGACGTGAAAGGGACACATCGAGTGGCTGCCACCCGCATGACCAACCAGGGCCGGGGACAAACTGCAACCAAGGTACATGCCCTTAGCGGGAACCGAACCCTGGTCTCTCTGGACTGCAGGCCGACACTCTAACCGCTGAGCCAAACCGGCCAGGGCCCTTTCTTTTAAGAAGACTTTCAGCTGTGAAAGTTAAAATCTTTTGTTTAACAACATCAAAAGTATACAAAATTAGAGAGAATGGTATAATGGATCCCCATGGACCTACCACCTTCGATCTTAATATAATTTGCGTGTTTGGAGTGACTAGTGAAATCATTTCACAACTGACATAAGAATAAAATGATTTACATTTATATAGCCTGTGGAAATGATAAAGGATAATTCCTTTTTTAAAAAGCATAATATGAGCCTTCACATGTTGGACTTCTCAGTCCCTAAAGGAACCTAGTGTACTTTCACAGCTATCTGATTTCACTGGAGAGCAGGCCCGTGGCATCCGCCACTTCACTCTGTCATTTGGACATCAGAATGCATTGGTTTCCTCAAGAGCATTTGAAATCAACATGAAAACCTTAGTTCATTTCAATGATCACTCACCCTTACACTTCACCACTTTTAGACAAAGCAGAGACAATTAGCCACTGTGAGCTATAAAAAAAGAGAAAACTTTGAAAACAAAATTACTAAGATCTTTATCCAGAAAAATACTTATATACAATTCCTTGCATATGTTGGGCTGCTTCCCACCCCCAGGCTTTTGTACCTGTTATATCTCATCCAGGTGATGTCCCTGGCTTGATCTAGCAACTCCCACTTATCCTTCAGCTCTCAGTTCAAGGGAGCCCTCCCCGGAGAAGCCGTTGCTGATTCTCTCTCTCTCCTCCACCCTCGACATAGATGGCCTTCTCTGTGTTTCAGTGTTATTCTTTGCTAACCTCTGACCCTGTACTTAATTTACTTTTACTGTCTGTCTTTCTAAGAACAGAACCATTGGACTGTATAGGGAGTCATTATAATGTAGGGATTAAGCAACAAGATATAAGCTTCAGAGTTTATGAGACCTGGGTTCAAATTATGACTCCCACACTTGCTGACTGTGTGGCCTTGGAGAACTTCTTGAATTGGAGCCCAGGTTTTATCACATTTTAAGTGAAGATACCAAGACCTATGTCACAGAGTTGTAATGAGGATTATGAGAAATTATGAGTATAATGCACTTAGAAGAATGAGTACCTAGAACATAATTAATGCTCATTAAAAATATATTGAAAGAAAAAGAAAGAAGGAAAGAAAAGAGAGAGGAAGAGACGTGGATGACCACACAAAAAGTGAATGGATGAAAAATTCCCTCAACTGTTAATAGATTCTGCACTTGAGGATTGCTCTTCTCTATTTAGCTATGGTAAAATTAGAGGGAGTTTTTTGGTTTGTTTTTTTTTTTAACATGTTGAAGTTGAAATGCATACATTGCACTCTGTCTTTTATGGAAAAACAAACAAACATGCCTTTCAATTCTTTTAAGCTGTTACCTTGAGGGAGAGTGCACTGATCTGATTTTCCATTACTTACTGGTTAATGTGATTTTCATCTTTCACCTGCTCTTCTGTATCTTTGGGTGTATTCATTCTTGATGGGCTTCATATCCTTCATTAATCTGAAAATTACATTTACTGGACACCTACAATACAGAGAATTACAGCTAACATAAATGTGAAACACATGGTCTTTTCAACTTTGCCTTCCTATCACCCAGGAGTTGGTAACATTGAATATGCATGATGTTAGGTGGTGCTTTAGGAGAGTCAATATATGTAGGTCATGTACTTGGGCATTTCATTGCTGGAACAGGGGCTCTGTATGACAGGTACTTCATCTTTATCAGAAAAGCTCAACTTTGTGCCCTAGGTGGTTTGGCTCAATGGACTGTGGCTTGGTGGCCTGTGGACTGACGGGCCGTGGATTTGATTCCTGTCAAGGGCACATACCTGGGTTGCAGGTTCGATCCCCGCCCCAGAAGGGGTTGTGTGGGAGGCAACCAATCAATGTGTCTCTCTCACATTGATGTCTCTCTCCCTCCCTCCCTTCCACTCTATCTAAAAAAATGAATGAAAAAATATCCTTGGGTGAGGATTAACATAAAAGAAAAGCTCAAGTTTGAGCACTTGCTGTATGCCCAGCACTGCTGTAGACATTGCAGGAGACACCAGGGGAAGTAAGGCTCCACTCCTGACTTCAAGGAGCTGACCAATGAGTAGGGAGGATTAGATACTGAGAACAGTACAAGCTAAAGAAAATACCATAGGATAAACACAAGGAAAGTGCTCAGGTTTCAAAGGAGGGAAAGGATATGTCAGGTTGGAGATATTACAAAAGACTATTCATTCATTCAGTATAAAGTATTTATTGGGTGCCTATTATATGTCAGGCACTAAACTAGCTATTAAGAACAAGAGTTAAATGAGTCAATATTACTAACCTCGAAGACTTAATAATAAAATGTGTAGGACACATATGTAAACGAACAATGTCATCCATTCATTCACTTATTTATTCAACATTTATTGAGTGTCTGTTAAGTTCCAAGCTCAAGGATGAAATAAACATGATCCCTGTTATAAAAAGAACCCATAGTATAGTTCAGGAGATAAGTGTATAAAAAGAATTTCAATACAGTGTATTATGTGCCATGATAGGTATGTTAAAAATTACAAAGTCACAAGCTGCAGGGTGAAGGTGTGGTTAATTCTTTCTGGGATCAGGGAAGGCTTCTGAGGGGAACACAATGTATTACATTGGCTGGAATAAGAAACAAGAGTGGAGATGTATTTAAGATAGACACCAGATTGTAGAGGGCTTTTTAAGCCCTCAGCTGAAAAAATTGAATGTCAAGGAGCAATAACTGCTCTTACTCACCTGGACCAGGTGAATAACAGCCCAGGAGGACCTGGAGGGAATGTCAGGGAGCAGATGTCCAAGAGTCTTAAATGATGTTTAGGAATGTATTAGGAGACCAGAAAAATAAAAGCATGCAATTAGAAAAAAACAGCATTCCTCAGGAAGTGGTTCCCTCTTCTTGAATTTTGATAGATGCAAATAATGGAGAGAAGGAATCCAGAAAGAGAAAGTGGTTTGAGCCAAAGGCAGAAAGCTCTCTCTCTCTCTCTCTCTCTCTCTCTCTCTCTCTCTCTCTCACACACACACACTGAACAGTAGTGAAAGCCTATGGAAGTAGAATTTCATTTCACTCTATGTGTCTGCCCCTCACTTTGACCATTGTACAAATTAACATAGCAGGGATGTCTTCCATTTTCCTTTCTCATCTTCAAGGGTGGGTCTTGGGTGTTCAGAGGTTATTTGAAGTTAGGAGACCAGTCTTGTTTTTAAGGCCTCCAGTTCAATAGTGATTGCTACATGGCTTGAGGGCCCTGTGATAAAATGGGCCTCTAGGCTCCAATCCAAAAGTGACCACTGGGCCTACCTCCTCCCCCCCCCCCCCACTCCCTCCATCCCCTCCACCTCCTCCAGTTCTACCATGCACTTTGTAGGTGGAGACACTGGGGCTCTGGGAGCTTTAGAATCCACTGAGACCACACACCAAATTTTAAGAGAAGCTGAAACTTGCCCTTTTTCTCCTAACACAAAACTCTCCTTCAGAGCCAGCTTACAAGCCACAGAAGAAATGATCTCATAACTCTATGGTAGTGGCTGTTAATCTTTTTTGAACCATGGAGTCCTTGAGCAATCTGATAAAAGCTAAAGACATGATCCATCAAGAAAATAGATACACTCAAAACTTCCACACACTTCAGAATTAGAATCCCTGCCCTATGTAAACAAACAAAAACAAACAAACAAAAAAAACACACACCTTCCCCCAAATTTCAGCTATTATGCAGCATGATTATCTTCCCCATCTTCTAGACCTGCATCCAAAATGACCTTTGGCTGTTCCCAAATATCAAGTCTGTGGAGGACAAAATGTTCCACTGTGGAATTACAAAAGGATATGCTGTAAGCTCAAAAGGCATTTCCATGAAGAACATTCATTCCAAAGATGTCTGAAGAAAGCCAGGGTCTCTGGAAAGTGCGGTTTCTCCAGATGATCACCTGAAAGAGGGTAGCATCTGTGTTCCTGTCCTGCTTAGCTCTTAATCAGTCCTTTCCCCTCTCAGGCAAAGCTCACATGGAGGCTTTGGTGTGATAACTTCCTATCTGCTAATTCAAAGAGGGATAGTTACAAAGCTTAACAGATACTGCCTCCTCCATGCAGGCTTCGGGAACCTCTCCAGGCAGTTCCATGCTTCTTCCCTCCTGTCCCATACCCTTATATAAATCTGCATCTCTATTGTCATTTCCACCTCTCCCAACAGATTTGGGGTACAGACCTGAAGGGCAGACAATGGATTCATGCATTTCATCATTTGACACCCACTAAGAGGCTAGCTACCACGAGTTAGCACTGCAGACACAATGGTGAACAAAACACTACTTCAGACTCTCAAGAAAAGCAGACAAATAAGAAATCACAACAAATTGTGCCTAAAGCTATTCTCCGAGAAATACAGGGTGTTTTACGTTCCTGAGTTCTTCAGCTACGTGCTGTCCTTTCATATACTGATGTCACCTCCCAGAGCAAAGGAAGCTAGCTATGAAAGTCCTTTGCAAATTTAAGGACATTATCTATCTATCCACCCATCTAATCTGTCTCCTAGCTGGTCCCAGCTTTGCAGGGGAAGAGGACGGGTAACCATAAATTTAAAAGAACCGACGAGGGCATTGCTTTGCAGGGCCTTGCTTTGTAGGGTCTGTACCTCAAGCCCTTTGCTGCCTCCCATGACCTGGATTTGGCAGGGAGGGGGCAGTTTGAATTCCAGGCGGGCTAAAAGGCCTTGGCTGAGAAGCTTTGGCAGATTTCACAACACAGCAGGGAAAGGCTTCCCACGGAGAAACGGCGGGGGTGGGGGCTGGGGTAGGAGAGTGGGGGTAGGGTGGGGAAACTGCAATTCTGCAAACTGGTAATGGGTAGGAGGTGCGCGAGTCCCGAAAGGCAGGATGAGGCAGGACAGGACGAGAAAAACACCAGATTAACCGGAAGCTCCCCCCATCACCCAGCTAACCACCACGACCCGCAAGCCGTATTCACTCAAACTTGCCAGGTGCCCTCCCTCTGCACCCTCAGCGGCCCAGAGAAACACGGGTGGAGCAGGGGCCGCCCGGTCACCCGCGCACGCGCGCCGCTCGCGCTGCCACTAAACACTTTTTAGACACTCATCCACGGCGCTCCGAGTCCCTCCTTCTATCTCAGATTGTGTCTCGTGCTCAATACCCAGCAGCTTCAGAGTCCGTTGGCAGCTGGGGTGCGGAGCGGGAAGGAAGCAACGAGTCAGGAGGTACACAGGCCTGGAACTACAACTCCCAGCAGACACAGCACCGGCTCCTCCTTCTTGTGGGCAGGCCCGAAGCGCCCCGGCTTAAAGCGGCGAGATCGCTCTGGCCGCTGGGGCTGGTGGCCGCTGGGTAGCGCGTTCTGTTGCCAGCTGGGCAGAATGGGAAAGTGGTGGTGTCTTTTCACGGGCCAGTTGGTACCTGAACCAGCAAACAGCACTACACAAACAACACGTGGGCCAATTTAGAGGTTTCTCTCCGGTTCCGTGACTTGTTGCTCCTACTTCATAAATTCCAAATTGTAGATTTAGCAAATGAGAAGCTGAAAAATAGCACGTGTGTTAAATTTCTATAAGATGAATAATTTTCCCTATTATGTCACAGCAACTTTATTTTCTTTTTTGGTTTGTTAAAGGTCTGAGTTGGCGGGAGATCACATCCACAACGCAAGGCCAATGTAGAGCAAAATGGCTTTATTGCATACCGTGGGCGCAGGGGAGCTGAGCCGAGAAGGGGTCAGCCTTGAATTAGGGTTGGGGTGTCCTTATATACCCTCCTTTTAGCTTCTGGCAGTTCTGCTGATGTACTTTATCTGGCCCATTGTCCACCTTACAGTAGGTCTGGTCTGGTATCTTGTCAGGCATCTGCTGGGTTATCCATTGCCTTGCGGACAATCCAGGTAAACCTTATCCATACTCAACAAAAGGCTGAGCCAAAGTCATGCAAGCAACACAATTTCCAGTTTCCATCTTTTGCAAACTTTTACCTTTACCCTTTAAAACGTTACTAACCCTGCCTTGGCCGGTTTGGCTCAGCAGTTAGATCCTCGGCCTGCGGTCCAGAGAGACCTGGGTTCGATTCCCGCTAAGGGCACGTACTTTGGTTGCAGTTTGTCCCTGACCCCGGTTGAGTTGTGTGGGAGGTGGCCACTCGATGTGTCCCTTTCACGTGGGTGTTTCTCTCTCTCTCTTCCTCTCTCTCCCGCCCACTCTATCTGAGCAAAAAATGGAAAAATGTCCTCAAGTGAGGATTAAAAAAAAAACAAAAAAAAAATTACTAACCCTTTCAGTTTGCAGGTGGTAGTAGCTGATGTTTACAGTCTTGCTTCTTTTCTCCAATAAATAAGAGGGAAAAGGCTGTTTAAAGAAATCTTGCAGTAAATCATTCTGAAAATGATTTGATCAATTTTCTACTTTAATTTTCTAGGTTTTAACTTTTGTAATGAAGTGTCCTTAAATTGTGGCACATTTGAAATCCTGTTTTAAGATGCAGATTTTAAAATCTACCTTTAATTGTAACCTAATCTTTGTATAGAATGCAGAGCTGTGAGGTTTAAAACTGCTGCTTTATGCTTCTTGCTACAGGGAAGCAAAAAATGACAGTTCTTAGATGGCTTGAGGAATAGCTACCAGAATAGTGCCATTAGGGTCCTAGGCCTTCTCCACCAGAGCGGGCTTCTTGAACAAGAGTAGTTACCGAGCCAAGGTTGGTGTGCCTGATGCTTCAAAAGGCCAATAATGAAAACTTCAGAATTAGAAAGTAAAAATTATTTAAATTTTTGAAAAGGAAGAGAAAAAAACCCCTCAGAGTTTGGAGTAAGGAAGGGTTTATTAATCAAGAAGGTGCCAGCTTGAGAAGAAGGGGGGTGGTCCTTAAAGCTTCCTAAATCCATTTTAAGGAAGCTCAGAATTCAGGCTTTTTTTCTGTCAGGGGAAAGAGAATGGGTAGGGAAAGAGGTTTGTGACACCAACTGGGCTGATAAGGACCCAAGGAAGAGCATGAGTCTCTAAATCTCTTTGTTCCCCAGTCTGTTGACCCCCACTGATCTGGGTCCAGTCTTGAGGCTCCTGCAAATCTTTGCCAAAGCTCAAGCCTCAAGCAAAATTCCTCTAATAAATAGCACATCTACAGCAGGAACTATTTGCCTGAAGGCCATGGGAGAAATACAGTCAAAGATAGCATGCATTTTGCTCTGTTACATAGACACTGTGATAAAAAACTGGTTTAAGATTTTGTTGTTCTAAGGCACTAAAATTTAAGAACTTCCTTATTTCCTTTCTAAGATTTTGTTGGCTTAAGGCACTAAAATTGAAGAAGTTCTCTACTTTCTTCCTAACCCTGATTTCTTACAGCCACTAATAAACCACCTCCACATTCTAACAATGAACTCCTTTTGTTTTTGTTTTTGCAAACGAGTACATTTTAAAGGCCTAGCAGGGAATCATTTCAGAACTTGAATGCAGAATAGTTTTAGAGTTGGGTTTTTTCCCTTTGTTTTTGGATGTCTCAGCTTCAGCCTCTTGAGTTTTATGACTATGTATACATTCAGTCTGTTTAGTGTGACATTTGTAGATAATACACAACTGGCCAACTTTGCAATAAATTAACAAGACACGTCATTTTTTATTTGTTCTTTGTGTGGGGGTACCCAGCAATAGGCTGGAAATAGCAGTTGATGTATAGTGATTTTTGAGCTGACCAGAGCAGCTATTGTGCTCTGAACAAACCCTCCATACATTCTGAAACATTAAATAGGGTGAACGCAATACTCATGATATTTGGTAATATTTAAATTTTCTCCAACTTCTCAAGCATTCTGTTTAGAGTCACAAATTTTCTGGTTATCAGCTTTTCTACTAAACATTCAGTTTCTCAAGTCTTAGCCAGCAGAGTAACACAAGAAAGCCGAGATATAAGATAATGCTATTGTGTATAAGAAAATTTTAAGAGAATCTACAAATTATTGACACCTTTAAGAGAGGGCAGCTGGAAATGAGTGTAATATATAGTAATCAAATTTATTTCTATCACCATTAACAAAGGACAACTATCAATTTGACAAAAGATACCATTCATGGTAGCAAGAAAAAAACATCAGGAATCTAGAATAAATCTTAAAAAAAAATTGTGCAGAATTTTAATGGAAGGATGTATAAAACTTTATTAAAAAACATTTAACTAAATGGAGGGAAACATCATATTCATGGATGAAAGGACTCTATTTTACAAAGCTATCAATTCTCGTCAAATCTATAAATTTAATGCAACCTAAATTAACTTCTCAATAGTGTTTTTAGTGTATGTATATTTGCACACACAAAATAAATAATTGGTGTATTTAGAGATTATGTGTGTGTCAAGCTTATTAAATGAAATTGATGTGGAAGATCAATAGTTCATAAATAACATATTTTTTAAAGAATAAGATGGGGGCCCTGGATAGTTTGGCTCAGCGGTTAGAGCGTCGGCCTGCAGTCCAGAGAGACCCAGGTTCGGTTCCTGCTAGGGGCACGTACTTTGGTTTCGGTTTGTCCCCGGCCCTGGTTGGTCGTGCGGGAGGCGGCCACTCGATGTGTCCCTTTCACATAGATGTTTCTCTCTCTCTCTCTCTTCTTCTCTCTCCCTCCCACTCTATCTGAATAAAAAATGGAAAAATGTCCTTGGATGAGGATAAAAAAAAAGAATAAGGTGGGGGCCCTACCAAATGTTTACCCTATTAGACCTGAAGACGTCTTACAAAACTGTAGTGATAAGACTATGTGGTGTGGTTACTGGAACAGGCAAATAGGGAACAGAACAGGACCTGTGCATACACAGGGACATATGTGATAGATCATTGGGACATTGACTGTTCAATCAATGGTGCTTGGGATAATTAACTACCCGAAAAAAAAAATCTCTCTCAACATACAAAAATAAACAAATAAGTTCTAGGTAAATTAGAATACTTGATATAAAAAGAAAAACTTTAAAACTTTTAGATGTTTTTCTATATATCTTTATGAACTTAGTCTAGGAAAGAATTTCTTAAACAAGTCACATACATTTCAAACCATGAAAGAAAAGATAGGCAAGTCTGTCTACATTAAAAGCAAGTAAGCAGGCAAACAAAACTGTACGTTAGGAAACAAGTGAAAAGTCAAGGCACACACTGGGAGGACATTTACAACGCAAATAGATACAATAGATTAGTATTCAGGACATTTAACTACTACAAATCAATAAAACAAAGACAAATGATGCAATATAATAATAAATAAAGATAGGACTTGGCAATTCTGAGAAGAGGAGAGGAAAACTGGCGAATTGTGAGAAGTTGCTCAACCCTTCTGGTAATAAGGGAAATACTAAAACAAGAAGACATCATTGCACATTTATCTAATTGGAAAATTTAATAAGACCAATAAGCTTCAGTGTTGTCAAAGATATTGAGCAACAGAAACTCTCATCCACTGCTAATGTTAGTGGAAATTGGTATCACAAAAGTCAAGATTACAAAGCAAGTCCACTTTGGACAGGTATTCTAGAGAAACTCTTGTACATATGCATAAAGTGACATGTTGGGAAATGGTCATAGTAGCACTGATGACAGCTAAAACTAGAAAACAATGAAAATGTCCTTCAAGGGAAGGATGAATAAGTAAATCAATTAATTCAATGGAATACTATAAAGCACTGAAAATGAATGAACTAGAATGGCATAATCAACATGTATAAATCTCAAATACATAATTTGTTTGAGAAAGCAAGTTACAAAATGATGTGTATAATGCCAGTATAATACCACTTACAAAATTTGGAAAATACAAAAACATACTAATTATTGATTATGGACACTTTAGTTTCTGGAGAAAGTATTAAAACACACATAGGATTAATAAACACCAAATTCAAGGGGAAGGAAGAAAATAAAATTAGAGAAAGCTTCAAATGTGTCTGTAACATTTTATTTCTTTATTATTTGAAATTACCCATTAAAAGAAAATGACTGGCTGACTTGTTCAGTGAACTGAAGTTACACTTATATTTTCAAATAACTTTCTGAGTTTCTCTTATAATTCGACCCGGTGAGTCATCACTCTCTATAGGATCCCTTGGCAGTGAGAACTAAGGCATGTAGGGGCCTTGCTGACAGCCATCTGCCCAGCTTTCTGTCTCCACATCCCTACCACACAGTGGGACTAGTAGAGATAACATGGTTAGCTGGCACTGAGGAGCTTAAATCTGGCTGTGAATCCCACTCTAGAGGCAGGACAGGTACAAGGTAAGAGCATGGCTCTCCACGACCGATTTGCAGTGGATGCAGGTAGAAGCTGCGATTTTAAGCAGTTAAACTCCTCGTTTTTCCATGGGCATCTTCCAATAAAAATGGGCAAATTAAACTATTGGAGTCCCAGATACTAGTGGGATGGCAGCTGAGCCAAATTCTTAAACAAGGTTTCCCCTTCCCCTCTGCAATTGTTTTTCAGTTTTAGAAAAGGTGCTTTTGAGGGTTGAACAAATGGGTGAAGGTGGTCAAAAGGTACAAACTTACAGTTATAAAATAAATGCTGTGGATAGTAATGCTGTTTTGTATATTTGAAAGTTGCTGAGAGACTAGATCTTAAAACTATCACAGGAAAAAAAATTGTAATTATGTGAGGTGATGGATGTTAACTAGACTTATTGTTGTGATCATTTCATAATATGTACATATTCAAAATCATTATGCTATACACCTGAACTAATATAATGTTTATGTCTATTATATCTCAATTTAAAAAAGAAAAGATACTCTTTATAATATTTTAAAGGATTGATATGGCAAGATATCCACTTGAGATTTATACATGTTATATCTTGCTTTACTAATGATAATTATAAAAATTCAGTTTGGCTGAAATGTTTTAATCCTTGTTTTCTTATTATTTTGGTAGTACACAGTCACTATTGTAATTGGCTCTTGAAAAAATGTATCCAATCTTTTTTCTGGAAAAAACAAGAGTACTTGGAATGAACACATCATAGGACCTATTGGCTCTTGACCATCTTTACCTTTATACTTTGAAGCACAGGTCCTCCTGGATTCTCAAGCGATGTGTATAGCCTTGGAATGCTTTCCCATTTATTATCAAACAAGGATTATTAATCAGGCACCCCAACTTGCACAATACGTTATTGAGCGCCTAATAAATAAGTTTTAAACAGACACTGTCTTTGCCCCATAGCGTTTATAAACTAAAGTAGTACCAGTTATACAGGGCTGTTCAGCCTTCTTCTTTGACCACATTGTCATTGCTCAGATCTTTATAACCTCTGGATTGTTGGAATCATTTGAGCCCAGGACTGTAGGATACTGCCCTCCCCCCAGCTCCACCCCCCAGCCATGCACTACACACTTTGGCTAAAGGTGGTAGGAAATGTTTCTCTGTCTTCAGGGAAAGTCTGCTAAGCTTTTGCCTTGGGCAATTGACTTTTTACCTTCTCAGTTGGTTTTAAACACTAGGTTTTCTATGAGCAAAAAGCCAGATATAACTTGTTTCAATAGAGTTGCACCCAGGGAAGGGAAACTGGTCCATGTTTAGACTATAGTATGGAGCCCCACCAAGCAAGTCACCAAGGCAATACCCAAAGCTAATAACACCCACCCACATACACACTTGAATTCATTTTATGGGGCTTTTTCTCATAAGTAGTATAGCCAAAAAGCATTCACCTGCATAAACATGATAAAGTTCTAGCACAATACCACTGAAATAAATGCAGCAGTTTAGAAAAACAATTTCTTGGTCAACTAAGATACGATCAATACAATTCAAAGTGAAGAGTCAATTTCCGTCAAAAAAGAGAGTGATGGTTTTAAGAGTAGTTTCTGTCTTCCCGCTTGTTCTTTAGTTAGTTTATCAATTTGTAGCCCAGGCTGCCTCTCTCTTGGGCCAGCATGGCTTCCCAAGGCAGAAGTTTCAGACTCCCAGGTAAGTGAGAAGAAGGACTTAGCTCTCTGGGAGAAGTGATGTGGTGAGGCTTTCTAGCACAGAACAGGCAGTAAGGCAACTGAGGGCCATGGTGACTTGTGGAGCCTCGTGTATTAGGGGCTGGAGGGGGGCTGTCAAAAGTCTTTGGATACCTCATCATCTTTCCAGGAGGTCATGTGAGAATACTATTTGTTTCTCTATGTTTTGTTGGTGGAACAACGTGACATATTATTTAATCATCAAATGAGTACCATCCACATGAATAGTGGAATCCTGGATCAATGAGGAATGGGAGAATTTATATCTTTGGATTCATTCTTCTACTTAACTGGGAAATTCAATGTGAGTCACAGTATAGTCATTTCTAATTTTCAAGTACTCTATCCACATGATATCAAAAAGAACTATTTTCTTCATTCCATTTTTCCTCTCCCTCTTCTCCCCATTCCTTCCCATGCATGCATGCATCCATCCATCCAATATTTACTGAGTACTTTCTATGCACCAAGTTCCTTAGACCAGTGGCTGTGGCCCAGGAATAGAGAGGCTGGAAACCTGGTTAAGGCCAGGGCTGTGGGGATAAAGAGTAGGGCAAAGAGGTGAGGGAGTTGACAAGACATGACAACCAGTAGGAGGTGAAGGATGATGAAGGAAGAGCCAAGGATAACTCCTGACTGCAAGCCTTTTCCCCTCAAATTTTGCATAGGTCTACAGTTTCTGCCAGATGCTGAAACTTGGGTGCCACCTGAAACAAACAAAATGTGATAAATATGGTGATCTTCCTATACATACAGTACTTATAATGCTTAGATGTGCCACCCCCAAGGTTCTATTGGGCAAGGTTTCACTTGATAACTGTAGTCAACCAATATTCTACCATCCAGTGATTGTATATCAGTTTACATAATTAAAAATTTTAAGACACTTAAGTGGCTAAACTGTATACTTTAAAATAAATTTTTGAACCCCTAAATATCACATAAGAAAAACTACTGAAATATAGAACAATCAGATAGTCCAAGAAACCAACTCTAAAGACAGAGAACACAGATGAAAGAGAGAAGGTATTGGACATGAGACACAAAAAATGCCCTGGGACTAATCATATAGAAATGCTGGGGACAAATCATTAATGAATCTGGAAAAGCATAACAAGAAATACTTGTTATTACAAAGAGCACTTTGATGCAGTAGTTGAAAATATACACTAAAGATTGTTATGATGGGAGGATTTCTCTGGAGCCTCTGCTTGAGACACCTACTCTATCACAAGAGCTTGTTCAGGGGACTCAAGCAGAGCCAAAAGCTGCAGAAAATATGGACAGGAGGACAACTCAGTATAGACATCTCTGTGTTGCTGAATCTCATCACAAACAACCATATGTTACTCTCTCAAGAGCAACATATTAAACTCATGAAGTGCATCTAAAAACATAATTGTGCTTATAATGATATGTATGAATAAGTAATGCATTAATACTTTAGTAAAATCTATTAAAATATGATGGCTTGTGGAGGTGTAGAGCACCAGAGGAAGACAAGGAAGGGAGAGTATTCAGCTGGGAAGAGCTGCAGTGCTTGGCTGGTAGCTACCTTCTGTGTCCCAGAATGCGCAGGTCCCAAAGACATTGAAACATAACAAACAAAGTTGTCATTTCCTACTGTATGTTCTACTTTCTAAGGCAGGCACATCTCCTAGAATCATTTTATTTGTTCATTTTTTCAGATTGATACATTTACTGGTATTTCATTAAGCAGGTGGTGATGCTGGAGCAGGAGATCCCTGAACAAAGGTGATGGTGGTGGGCTGGTATGCCATTTAGTAGGGATAAAGGAGTTGGAGAAGGTGGAGCAATTCCTGCAGGTAGAGATGGTGCTGGTAGAGCTGGTGGTGGTAGAGATGGCCCTGCACCTGCCTGTGGATGTCGTGGAGAAGGTCCTGGAATTTATGAGCAACTTGCAAGTCCATGTTTCTCAGTTTGATGTTGCTGGAATTCTGTCCTAAGGTCTTTGAACTTATATATCTGTTTTTGCATCTCTTTTTGAGCTTACCATTGGTTTCTGAATTCTTCATTTTTCTGTAATGATCATCACTAACAAAAGTATGAGACCAGTATCTGATCTTCATCTGTGCTTGAACTCCGGGTCCACCCCAGTGCAGCTCTCTGGATCACATCCTTCGGTTTTCTTACAAACTGTGGCCTGGCTGAGGTCCTGCCAGAGGGAAAGACTGGGTCGGCTCTGCTCCTTTTGCAGGGCTGGTGGGCTCCTAGAATCATTTTAGAAAGAGTGCTAGTAATAAGAATAAAAGAAAAAATAACTTTTTTGGTACAATGCTAGAAATGGGAATGGAATTGACAGAAGTGAAATATAGGTCACCTGAATCTTATGTTCAGTGGTCTTCCTTCTACATTGCATGACAACCTACAACTTTACATTTATTTATTTTTTGTTTAAAATTTTAAATATGCTTTTATTGATTTTTTAGAGAGAGAGATAGAAACATCGATGTGAGAGAGAAACATTGATTGGCCGCCTCCTGCACACCCCCTACAGGGGATGGAGCCCGCAACCTGGGCATGTACCGTGACAGGGAATTGAACCAGGACCTCTCAGTCTGTGGGATGTGTTCAATCCACTGAGCCACACCATCCAGGCTCATTTATTTTTATATAAGGCAAAATTCATTCTTTTTAGTGTACAGTTCTATGGGTTTTTAAAAATGCAGAATCATGCAACCATCACCAAAATTAAGGTGCAGAACAGTCCTGTCGCTCCAAAAAAGTACCCTGTGCTGCCCTTTGTAGTTAACCCTTCCTCCCACCTTCAATCCCTGGAAACCAGTGATCTAGTCACTGTCCCTTTAGTCTTGCCTTTTCCAGAATGACATGCAAATAGAATTATACAGTAACATAGCAATTTTTAATTAGGGGATTAAAATAAAAGCAAGCAAGCGAACAAAAACAACAAAAAAATAGATTTCATTCCCCAAATATTCTAGTTAAGTAAAATTTACTAAGCCAGACTTTTCATGTCTTTCTAATGCTTCTCAAAATATTTTTCCTGATTGAAGCAACTTTTGTTTCTCTTTCTTTTGGTCATCACCCTTGATTGCTTAAGAATTTGGTGGGTCGCTTTGCAATTGTTTCCTGTGTGGCGATGCTAGTGAGTTTAACTCTACAGAGGAGACTTGCTTTGTAATGTTCTGAGAAAGAGGCAATGCTATGTTTTTCTAAAAACTGTATCAGTGAAGTCTGAACTGAAGAGGAGAACCCATTCCGTGGAGTTCAATTAGGATTTTCCTGCAAGAGAGAAGACAAGAAGGGTGTGGGAAGCACAGCTTGGCACATGAAAATTAGAAAAACTCCAAGGGCCCTAATTTATAAAGGTCATCTTCCTACACAGGAATATAAAATTCCTGAAACATAAAACTGTGAGGCATGCAAAGGAAAACCAACGCTTGGGGTTGGTGTGAATGTACATACAAACTCCATGCGTCTGATAAATCAGCTCTGGGTACAGCATGAGTTGGTTACCTTATTTTCTCCATCGCTCTTTCTTCATGATCCAGAACATTAACTATAAAAATGAATGGTACAAGAGCGAGATTTTACCTTGAATTTTCCTTGGTTATTATTGGTTTTTAAAAGATGGATTTGGGGATGTGGGCTTGTTTTGTTCTATTCCATGAAGTATGGAATAGATAACACTACCCACTGAGGGTAAGGATGGGTGAAGTGTAGGCTGCTTCCTGCCTTCTCCGTCTTCACTGGTCATGTTTATTGTGCATCCACACTGGACTAGGATAGTTGCTGCTTGGCTGGTGCTATCATAGCGCAGTTATCTTCTTCCTATTATTTCACCTTAGCTTTCATACCAATGACTAAATCATTTGTGTCAAACCTCTGTGTATGCCTGGTGGTTTGGGCTCTGCTGTTGAGCTTATCACCAATGTTAGACTTAGGAGCAGTAAAGGGCACCAAGGAAAACACTGTATAAACACAGTAATGCAAATAGTGGCATGGTGACTCTCAGGGCCACGTATGCATCCAATCCCCATATTTTCTGAACTCTCAAGTTGTGATAAAATCAGGGCCTTGGCAAGGCATCAATATACATTTTTATATTTGTGAATGTATTATATACAAAGTCTTACCCAACACTATTATGCCTAATTAATAAAAATAAAACAAAATTCAGTCTTGCCTGCAATACAGCTAACTTATATTCATTGAACTGGTGGGTGTGATGTACAATCAGTGGCATCAGATGGTGAAACAGATGGTTTGCAAGCACAGAGCAAAGGAAACAGCATGAGTTTACCGAGAGCAAGCCATGCTAAACTAACCTTGTTCTCACTTGTGATAGGGTTGACACTGATAGAAAAGAGAAATTCCTTAAAAATCAGCGTGTCTTGATTTCAATAAGATTAAAGTGTTTCCTCGATGGCAGAATGGAGAAAACGCACCTGGTTGATAATGCAGTAGATCTGTTGCTAGTTAAACAAGTAGCTAATGGGCCAAGGGCAACCTTGAAGGGGGCATGTAGTGGCATGTCAGGGCCCTTCATTGTTCTCCAGTTTTATCAGTCACTTGAATGAGATGTGTACGTGCCTTTATGCAACATTTTGAGAGATAATGAATACAATGAATATAAAAATCAAGATTTTTTTAAAAGAAGCAAATAAAAGCAAACTGGAATAACACTCCAAACTAATAAATGATTTTTAATGAAGACACATGTAAAGTACTAAGCCTGTGTCTTAAAAAATGCACAAGTGCAGGATGGGGGAGAATTGACTTTTTGCTGGTTCATGAAAAGAAGACATGGATATTTTAGTCAATTTCAAATGTGATGTGAGTCAACTGTTTAACACGGTTGCTGAACAATAGAAGAATAGTATTCATATCAGATGGAAATGCCCATCCCATGGCACTTTCTAAGGACACACCCCCAGTAGTACTGTTTCTAGAACCACACATTTGCTTTTAGGAAAGACACTAACAAACTGGAGGAGATTTAGAGGATCTGACCTGGCTGGTGAGGGTCTGGAGGCCCCATGATGGGAAGAGCAGGGGAAGCATCAACATGTGCTGAGTGTCTACTACAAGCATGAGAGAGAAGGAGAAAAGGCTGAAAGTGTAAAGGAGGACAGAATAAAAATAGATCAGCTTCCTAGGGGTTTATAATAAGTGAAAGTGCAGGAAGTAGCCCTGGAATACAAGTTATTTAGAATAGGGAAGGAGTCAAGCAGAGCATCCTACAGCTGTTACTCTCTTGCCCTGAATAAGGGTAAGAGGTGTGTGTGTGCCTGTGCATGTGTGCTTGGGTGTGTGCATACATGTATATGTGTGTTATATGTCCAGGTAAGTATGTAGCTAGGAGGTGATCAGAATGTATGTCTTAGTCAGTGTAGCTGCTATAACAGAATACCACAGCACGGGTGGATTAAAAACAACAGAAATACATTTCTCGCAGTGCTGCAGGCTAGATGTTTATAATCAAGGTGCCAGCATGGTTCTGCTGAGAGCTCTCTTCCACATTACAGACAGCCTGCTTCTCGTTGTATCCTCACATGGCAGAAAGAGGGTGAGAGAACTGTCTGGCGTCCCTTTAATAAGGGCACAAATCCCATTCATGAGGGCTCCACCCTCATGATGTAATCACCTCCCAAAGGCCCTACCTCCTAATGCCATGACATTGGGAGTTAGGATTTCAACATATAAATTTGAGGGGTACACACACATTGAGACCATAACAGTATATGCTCCTGCTCCCCTACTCCCTCGATGGCTTCCCCCAGGAGAATCCTATTTGTCCTCAGACACATTTTTCTTCATTCCATATTCACTCTTATCACTTATTTAGTCCCAGGATTCATGGTAGGAAGTGGAGATACAAGGTTGAATAAACTCAGTTGCTACACAAAATGAGCTCACAGTCAAGAGCGGGGAAATGGGCACCATGCCTGTAAATCGGCCCACTGAGAGCCTTAGCAGTCAAGTTAGGAGTCTAACAGCACTTGGAGTCTAGAGTCACTCAATTATCAGTGAAGTGACCCAGTGTCATCTTCACAGATTTTCAGAACTGGAAGGAACTCTGGACGTAGGCTCAGTGCATGGTTTTCAAACAATGCCTTGTGGAATCCTAGGGCTTTTCCAAAGCTTTCATTGGGATTGTTGTGTGTGAGAGAGGTGATCAAATCAAAGATGTCTGGGGTCCTTTCTGACTCACACTTCTGGCAGAGCCGTTCCTCTTCTATCTGTTTTATTTGTTTGCTATCCATATACAAATTAACTTGAAGAAAAGATTCTGCTACTGACCCAGGCACACCTAGGAGGATAGGAACAGTGCCCAAAAGGTATTGTGATTTGCTTGATGTAACTAAAGAAATGTTTTTGTTGTATACCTAATATATGTTTATAGAGACTATGAAATGTATTCATTCAGTTATTTATTGAAATACCAAATAAGCAAAGGTTCTATGTGCTTCTAAATTATCCTAAGATTTTTCCCTTGGAAGTTTAGTTTTTTTCATAAGACTTCAAACTCCCTTAGGGCAAGATCTTTGCCTTACTCATTTGTGCTTTTCAAGTGAATAACAATGCATGGCATTAGAAATGTTTGCTGAATATGTGAAGGAATTAAAATAATGTATTAATTGGGCCCAGAACAGGCCTTCTGATTATAGAAAACAAGATAAAATTCTAACTCCTTATTTAATTCTAATAAGCTGAATATATATAAATATAATACTGCATTAGCAGTAACTATATCACTCAAATTACATATTGATTGGTGTCAGAGAAGAGCTGAGCATTTGGTTCTGAAGCAGTTTCGTTTCTTCCATCTGCGAAAACCATCTCTTGTCCCTTCTTAGTGAACACTGGAATCTAAGTCATAAATAATAATAGAATTCTGCCAAAGATATGTCTCAGAGGAGGGATATGTATCTAACTTCCTTTCCTGACTCACTAAACAGCTACCCCTTGTGCATTCCAATTAGCAGCAGTTCTTGTTATTTCTGGTCAGACTTTCAGGCAAATATAAAATCTTTAGGCTTCCTGTAGCCATTCTAAGTGTGGGCTGGAAGCATTCAGACACCCCCAGAGGCACTCAGTAACCAACAGATCCATGACTGTCTGGCTTGGGCTTAGCCAGACTGAAAGCTGGACATTGTGGTTCTCCTCAGAGAAGGTGCCTCTTGGATGTGAAATAAACACAGCATAACCAGAGAGTGCATGGAGCGGGTGCTTTTCCCACTTTTACCAAAAGTATTAACCTGTAAAGCTGCTACCAGTTCTCCTTCTCCTCCTCCTCCTCCTCCTCCTCCTCCTCCTCCTCCTCCTCCTCCTCACCCCCACCCCTCCTCCTCCTTCTCTCTCTCACATATACACACATCCAAATAAACTCTGACATAGTCATAGAAAGAGTCTTTAGTAAAAGATGAGAGCCAAGAAGTTATGTATAGAGCAAAGGGGGGAGGAATGACGTTCTTGGAACGGAGTTGACAGGCAGTCGCTGTAAGTTATCCCAAGAAAGCAAGGAAAGGCCCTAAAAAACGAAGGGAGTGGTTAAGGATCCTGCTTTTGATTAGCAATTCATAGCTCTTAAATTTTATGCAGTCTTTTAAAGACCTTCCCTCCCCCGACCTTTATCTAGAGTAAATGGAATGTTTTCTGTATTGTTACTCAGACTCATATTTGTACACTCTGAGACTATGACTTTATAGAAGGATATACTTGTTCTCATTCTGAGCAACTGAGATCTATAGCTAAGGACACTGAGACAAACCTTTAGTCAAGTGTGGAATGGGCATATTGTTTCATTTCCCATGAACGGAAGTGGTGAAGGAAATAGAAACCCACTTTTAGCTATCACACTTATGTCAACAGCACCTGTTTTCCTCAAAACAAATCCCAAATCTCAAAGATGGCCTCATTTTTTCTTGAAACTTGCTTTTAAAAAGCTGGAATCATATTTTATTCTTTCATCCACATTCCATACATAGAGAACACCTATTACAGGCCAGGTTCTGCAGATACATTAGTCAACTAGCCTCTGTCCTTATCTTCAGGAGTATACTGGGAAAATGGACAAGTGTTCTTAGCATGGATTGCTGCCTAAAAAGCCACCTGACTTTAATGCTGAAACAAAACCAATAATTTATTGCCTATAAATCTCTAATTTTAGCAGAGTTCAGAGCACCGACTCATCTCTATTCCATGTCTTTTGGGGAAGTTCAAGGGCCGGGGACTAAAGTCACCTGATGGCTTGCTCACTAACTGGTCTGGAGGTTGATGCTGACTGTAGGCTGACATCTTAGCTGGGGCTACAACATCTACATGTGTCCTATCTGTGCAGTCTTTCCACTTCTTCACTGGATGGTGACTGGGATCCAAGAATGAGTATCCCAAGAGAAGCCAGCAGAAATTGCATGGCCTTTTCTGACCTTGCTTCAGAAGTAACATGGCATCACTTCTGGTGCATTCCGTTCCTCTAGGCAGTGACAAAAGCCCACTCATGTTCCAGAGGAGGGGAACTAGACTCCACCTCTGCACTGAACAAGTACCAATATGCAGACATGTTTTACAACTACCACAAGAAAATAGACAATTACATGCAATGGGGACAGTGCTAAGTGGAAAGGATAAGCACTGGGGCTTGGGTAGGACCTAGGATTAACACCCAACGCCACAGTGGGAGGCAGGAAAGGCTTCCCAGAGAAATAATACATGATTTAATTCCTGAGGAGTGCATTGGGATTAGTCAGGAGAATAGGGGGGCATAGTGGGAAGAGTGGTACATGTAGAGAAAAGGAAGAAAGAAACAAGCAAGTTTACAGAAGTACAAGTAATTTGGTAGAGCTAGACATAGAGTATGAGAAAGAGTGACATGTTATGAGGCTGGAAAGGTGGCTGTGAAAAGTCTTGTGACTCATTATAGGGGTCTGGACTTTATCCTGCAGGCCATGCGATAGTCATTGAAGTCATTTTAAGCAGGGGGTGACATGATAAGATTTGTGCTTTATAAGAAACATTGTGGCTGCAGGGTAGAGAACTGAGTTTGGAGGAGGGATAGGGGTAAGACGGGCAGTAACAAGCAGTTCCAAGGCTGTTGGAGTAATCCAAATAAGAGATGATGATGGAGTGGGTTAAGAAAGAAAACGATAAAGTTGGTTGATCTTAAGAGTTAGAATTGATGGGACTGGGTTTGGTGGGAGGGAGAGAAAAGAGTCAAGGGTAAGAACAAGATTTCTGCTCTGAGTAACCAGTATCATTCAGTCTTGTATGGAACACAAGAAGAGGAACAGTTTTGGGGGATGGGATAATGGGATGCTGATGGATTCAATTTTGAATTTGGAGTCCTTGTGAGGCTTTCAAATGGAACTATTCAATAGCTGCTGGATATGTGACTAGAACTCTTTAAGGATGCATGAGCTTTGAAAAAAGATTTGAACGTCATCAGCATATCAAATTTATAGATGGCAATTGCAGAGTTGGGTGAACAGAGTAAAAAGAAAGCCAGGAAGACACCAGAGTTTCACCAGTATTTAAAGAACAGGGAAATAGAAGAAAACCCCATAAAATGGATGTTAAAATAAGCCAAGAAAGTAGACAGAAGCCAGGAATTGTGGCATCATGAAAGCCAAGGGAAAATTGTTTCAAGAAGAAGAGAATGGTGAATAAATGTAGGCCGTAGGGAAGCCAAATAATTCGAGGATTGAAGAGGCTTGTGGGTAACTGAGACACCTGGCCCCTCACATTTTATGTTTTCTCCTGCCCCCAGTCTAGAGGTTAATCTCAGAGCACTGGGGTATCCCAAATGATATCAGATCAACTCTAATATTATCAATGAATAATGTGGAACTTTACTGAAGATATTGTGGGGAGGTGGAGGTGTAATTGCATACCAACTGGCAAAACTTCATGAAGATCCTTTTTACTCATCTCCGATCTTTCTCCAAAATTTATCTCCCTTTATCCTCTCTCTCTTCTCTATGCATATGCCTCTTTCTCCAGCTTCTGCAGAACCAAAATTCCCCAAATGTCATTTCTTGTCTTCTCTCCCCTTTGCACTTTGCTCTATGGAGCCATTAGTAATAAACAGCTTTTTAAAGTGTAACAGTTGTGTTTAGGAAAATGGGGTTTTGAAACTAAGCCAAGAACAATTTTAGTGTAGTGGTTGGGATGGAGGATATGTTATAATTGTTGAGAATAAATTAGACTTCTTGTTAAACATGTTAGATTTAACATATACATTTATCTACATTCCCTTTTCTTTTTTTTTATTATTGATTTTTTAGAGAGAGAGCAAGGGACAGAGAGAGAGAAACATGGATGTGAGAAAGAAATATCGATCGGTTGCCTCCTGCACGCCCCCTACTGGGGATGGAGCTCACAACCCAGGCATGTGCCCTGGCTGGGAATCAAACTGGGACATCTCAGTCCATGGGACAATGCTCAATCCACTAAGCCACATCCACTGGGCTCCATTCCCTTCTCAAACCTCACTGAAATGAGAGCTGTGGCTTTCATGAAAATGTGCTCTTCAGAGTTCCTGCTGTTTGGAGCGTAATCCACCAATGGCCTCAGTTGCTATCCCTCTAGATCCACCACAGCCTCCATGTCAAGGCCACACTTCCTGCGGGCTGTTCTTGCTGGTACAGGCCCATTACTGTGAGCCCAACTGGAGACATTGGCTGGAAGGCTCCTCACTGGCCTATTCAAATCTCTCTTGGGACCACAATGTAGTCCTGAACTCTTCCTCCTCAGTACTTAGTTCCTTCCCTCCTTCCTTCCACAGCATCCAACCTGCATGGCAGTTGGAAGGCTCTGCTGCCCCCACCCCCCCTTCTCCCAAACAAATCTCTTTTATGTCTAATCCAGTCTTGACATCTGCTTCCTAAAGGACCCAAACTAACCCAACTGTAAAATAAAGAAGGCAGAATTCACAAGGAAAAAGAGATGAGATGACAGCGGAAGAGAGATGTCAACAAAAATCTCGAAGATGGAAAGTCAGTGGATGAAAAGTAACAGTTTTACAGAAGAGGAAGATAAAACCTAGATGCCAACAGAGGAACTAGCCAACAAGAAGGATGCTGATTAGAGTTGCAGAGTCTTCAAAAAGCCCAGGAATTAGAGGCATGACGCATAGGGTAGGGGCTGAAAATACAGGGAAATTGGTTGCAAAGTCTACATGAAGAGCAGTAGATCGCTCGATTCCTCATTTCATCATAAGAATGCAGGTGAACTACCTTTCCTGTCATCCTGTAAGGAGACTGGAGATGCCAATCATGGAAACACCAGGCACAGGGAGAGGGTGACTAACCACAAGTCCATAAATTGGGGAGAATTACTCCCCCAATCCCTGGCAACTAGCAGCCCTCTCCTTAACAGAGGATCTCGGAATGTCAATAGCCAGGTTCGTATCTCCCCAGATAAGAGATTAAAGACTTCTTTTCTAGAGAAACTGGTCTACCCAGTTTTGGGGTCTTTAGAAACTACCCCCCCAAAAAACAACTAGTAATACCATCATTTGGAGCCCCCCCCCAACACAATCCCTAGGGCCAGGTCCAATCATCGTGTGGTAAAGTGTACCAATCCATACGTTAAATCTCTAAGAGAAAGAAACAGACAAACAAAAAGAGATAAAAGTCACTCAAAGGAAAAGCACAGCAGCAGGAGAAACATTTAAATATAAACCTTTTTTTGTTTGGTTGGTTTTTGTTTTTCTAATTTTTAATTATCTTCATTTCCCCCCAAAAGATTTTCCTGCTCTCAAATTATTTTTAATGCTGGATATGATAAAATTAAAGAAACACCTTGCTAATCTAAATTTGGTAAATAACCTAGATTTTTACTTATCTTTTTATTTTATTGTTATTTATTATTATTTTTATTTATTGAATTTATTGGGGTAATATGGGTTAATAAAATTATATAGGTTTCAGCCCTGGCCAGTTTGGCTCAGCGGTTAGAGCATCAGCCTACGGTCCAGAGAGACCTGGGTTCGGTTCCCGCTAAGGGCACGTACCTCAGTTGCAGTTTGTCCCCGGCCCTGGTTGGTCGTGCGGGTGGCAGGCACTCGATGTGTCCCTTTCACATCGATGTTTCTCTCTGACTCTCTTTCTCTCTCTCCCTCCCACTCTATCTGAACAAAAAATGAAAACATGTCCTCAGATGAGGATAAAAAAAAAAAAAATTATATAGGTTTCAGGTGTGCAATTTTATAACACATCATCTGTATATTGTATTGTGTGTTTACCATCCGCAGTCAAGTCTCCTTCCATCGCCATTTATCCCCCGTTTAGTTTACCCTCTTCTACCTCCCCCACTCCCATTTTCCTCTGGTAATCACCATACTGGTGTTTGTGTCTATAAGTTGTTTTCTTCTTAATCTCTTCACCTTTTATACCCAGCTCCCCAACCCCTCTCCCCTCTGACAGCTGTCAGTCTGTTCTCTATCTATGAGTCTATTTCTATTTTGTTTGTTAGTTTATCTTGTTCATTAGATTCCACACGTAAATGAAATCATATGGTACTTGTCTTTCTCTGACTGGCTTAATTCCTTTAGCATAATACTCTCCAGGTCCAACCATGTAGTCACAAAGGGTAAGATTTCCTTCTTTTTTACAGCGAGTAATATTCCATTGTGTAAATGTACCACAGCTTTTTTTTGTTTGTTTGTTCAGATAGAGTGGGAGGGAGAGAGAGGAAGAGACAGAGAGAGAAACATCGATGTGAAAGGGACACATTGAGTGGCTGCCACCCACACGACCAACCAGGGCCGGGGACAAACTGCAACCGAGGTACATGCCCTTAGCGGGAACCGAATCTGGGTCTCTCTGGACCGCGGGCCAACGCTCTAACCGCTGAGCCAAACCGGCCAGGGCTGCCACAGCTTTTTTTATCCACTTATTTACTGGTAATTTGGGCTGCTTCCAAATCTTGGCTATTGTAAATAACACTGCAACGAACATAGGGGTGCATATATTCTTTTGAATTAGTGTTTTGGGTTTCTTAAGATATATTCCTAGAAGTGGAATCTCTGGGTCATAAATATAAACCATTTAGTTGGTGGGCTTGGAGAAATAAGAGTAGTTTTGCAGCTATGAAACAAAAATAAGATTCCCTGAAAGAGGAAAAGTCAAGGAACAACAACAACAAAATCTTTTGGAAATTAAAAATATAAAGGCAGAAATAAAAAAATTAGGTAGAAAGTTTGATGAATAAAATTGTGGAAATATTCATTAAAATAAAATAAAAAGTCAATGAAATAAAAATTGGAGGAAAAAATAAGCAAGAAAATGGGAAGCTCAATCTAGGAAGTCCAAATCTGAGTAAAAGCAACTTTCAGAAAAAGAACCAAAAAGAAGAAGAAGAAGAAGAAAAAAAGAGGAGGAGGAGAATCACATTTATCAAATAGAAGAAAATATCTCAGTATTGAAGTCCATGTTTCCAGAGTGAACGGGCACACTGAGTGTCCAAAACAACGAATGACACATTTTTGTGAAACTTCAGAACACTGAATCAAAGAGAAGATGCTAAAATCTTCCATTGAGGGAGGGAGAGGAGAAAGAACAAGGAGCTGATCACATACAAAGCATTAGGAACCAGAATGCCACCTAACATCTCAACAGCAACCCTAGACTTTAGAAACCGTAAAGCAATGTTTTCAAAATTCTTAAGGAAAATGCTTTCCAACCTTAAATGTTATACTCCAGCAAAACTACCAATAAAATATGAAGTTGGAATGCAGATCTACAAGATTTTAAAAATTTACTTCCAATATGATCCTTCTGAAGAAGCTACTGGAGGATGTGTCCCACCAGAGAGAGAGAGAGAGAGAGAGAGAGAGAGAGAGAGAGAGAGGGATTGAGAATGAGAATAAATCAAGTAAGAGCTAGGTGAAGTGATCCAATACAGGAGAGAGGTGAGTCTTTATTTAGAGACCTCCAGTCAAGTCACACACAAGACATCTCAGAGGCCCCCCTCTGCTATCACCAGTTCTTTCCCAGCCCATCTTTTGGTCCTGTTCAGCCTTGCAAATTTGAGACCCTAACCCTTACACAATTATTTTGCTAATGTCTAAATCCTTCTTACTATCAACCCACCATTACAATAAACTGGTCCAAGGATTTCTTTAATTAATTTATGAGCTCACTCACTCACTCAGTGCCCACTATAGTACAGTTAAATTTGTAAGGAAAAAACAGGCATGAACAATTTTGTTTGTTTGTTTGTTTCTCTTTGCATTTTTGTTAAGCCTTCTTTTCCCTGAGGCCAAGGTCTGATTTGAAAGAGGAACAGAAAGAAGGTAGATACAGGTGGTTCTCCTGCTAGCTATGACTTTTGCATGAAAGAGGTTGTGCTTACCTGTCCTTCAAGACACATGTGAAACCCACTTCAAGTGCCAAAGCCCTGGAAAGAAGGAAATAGAAAAAAGAAAAAGAACTTTCTTCCAGAGAAATGATCAAGACCTAAAGGATGCTGCAAGTTGTGTTAATTTTCTAAAGTTCATATGTCTGAAATCTTGGCTCTTGCCATTTAAATTTTGCACCTCCAAGTGTGGAATGTTTTTGCCTTCAACCTGCTTTGAGTTTTGAGCCATTGTCTGAGTTTATAGGAGGCCCAAGCATTTAGCAATACTGGCCTCTGCACATGAGTTTTATAATTTTGATGTGTATTCATGAAACTGTTGGTACTTGCAGGGCACGTAGCAGATGCAGTTGATGCCTGGCTTGTGTCCACTCTGTCCACCCATGCACACTGACAAGTGCTGTAGAGTTTCCAGAGCACGGACAGCTTCCCACTCCGAGCACCTGCATCTTTATTCTCTGCCTTGGGGTTTTCTTGGCACCATGAGGAGCTTGCAGAGGCTCACACAGGCTCAGCCCCGAAGTGCAGAGGCATCAGCCCCCCTGGGGCCGGGGATAATTATCAACCAGTGGGAGATGGAAGTCAGTGGATAAATATTCCAGTCTTCCTGGTCCTCCAGTGGTGTGATACTGAGCAGGACTGACTTGCTTTTGTATGAGTTGATCTTGATTGACCTCGAGAGGGAGTGCCCCCTTCAATTTTGCACCCTGGGTACCTCATTCACTCCACCCCTGTCCTGGCTCTGATTTTGAGGCAAGTTCCTCACAGTTTCAGAGCCCTAGTAGTTCATGGTTAATACCTACACATTAACACACCATTTACTGGTGTTTCTCCTTTTCTGGTCTCGCTTTCCCTGCTGTCTCACTGGCACCTCCTGGGATTGTCTGTCAAATGCAGTACTTACCCCCATTTCCTTCTCAGGTTCTACTTCTGAGGACATTTAAACTAAGGCAGGCATTGCTTAGAAATGCTGTGTCCTCCCCGGCCCCCACCGCACCCCACAGGTGATTTATTTAAGTGTGTGATCAGTTTATGATGTGATTCCTACAGTGGTAAAGGCATGGCTGAGACAGAGCTGGGACTCAGATGCTTTTGGTGCTCAGGGTTAGGCAATTACTTCCGCCTTTGTACAGGTTGAAACACATACACATGGGCACTCTTTATTTTTTGGGTGATTGAGGAGGGAGGTGTTAGATGTTGTTGCTCCTGGTGTGTGTGTGTGTGTGTGTGTGTGTGTGTGTGTGTGTGTGTGTGTGTGTGTGTGTAGAGGCATTTGGGGTGGTGTGAGGGGAGATAAAGACCATGGAAGAACAGGAAGGCAAGAACTATCTAGGTAATTACCTCAAACTTTTACCTCACTTTGGCGTCATGGCTTGGGGGCCTGGTTGTGAGCCCCTGTGGGAAGGGCGCCAGGGCAAGTAACAATGTTCGTGTTCGTGAGAGACAGAAAGCTTAAGTACACTCAGTCCTGCTTTGAGACCAAGGTGGCTAAAGGCAGCACACCAGGAGTGACTCGTGTCCTGCGCCGTCGTCCTTTCCCACCTTGGCCCCAGCCCAGCCCCCGACCACAGTGCTCATTCTGGGTCAGAGATGGGTCTGCGGAAATGTGCAGAACTCAGTGGAGCACCAGGGAAGGCCCAGGGCGGGGCAGCTGGAGCTCCTGTAAGGGGCTGGTGGTAGACTGTCCCTGAGCAGGACAAAGCAAAAGACTGGGTAAGGAAGACTTTGGGAAAGGGACAAGTTCCTGAATGAGCAGGTGCAGACACACAGCTGACAAAGTTTAGGAGACTTTGTTCATGTGACCTACTTTGTACTCATGGGCAGGTGAGACCTGGGCTATTTTAAGCTATGTGATTGCTATAAGCTTGCTGGCATCCACATGATTTAAACAACCTGTCCAGCAAAAAGCCTGGCAGTCAATTATCCTGGGCTCTAGCTCTATCACCAACAATAACCTTGGGCAAATCACTTGACTTTTCTGTGCCTCAGATTTTTTCATCTTACCATGACCTCATTGGGCAAGATGCAAGCTGAGGTTCTTTTTAATGTTGCAGTAACCAGACCTCTTTCTCCAGAAAGTGTTCTTGGACACATGTAAGCCTAGGGAATGTCCCACCATATGTCTCCTGCCATGGAGTTCTGAAAGTGGCGGTGGCCTGGGATCCCCTTTCTCTTCTAGCGCTCTAGGATAAAAGGCCAGGTTATGACCAGACACTGTGGAATTGAAGAACAGTGTTGGGCACAACTTTTGCATGAATGTCTACTTTGGGGCTTTATCTTAAATGTTGAGACAACTCTTATTATTATTATTTTTAAATTTTTAATTAATTTATTTTTGTTACAGATGTTTCTCCTTTTTCCCCCGTTGACACCCTCCTCCCGATCTCCCCCACCCCGCCCCGTCCCCAGCATTGTTGTCTATGACCATTGGTTATGCATACATGCATATAAGTTCTATGGTTTATCTCTTCCCGATCCCCCACCCCTCTTCTAAGGTTTGTCAGTCTGTACCCTACTTCTATGTCTCTGGGTCTATTTTGTTCATCAGTTTGTTTTGTTCATTATATTCCACAAATAGTGAGATCATATGATATTTGTCTTTCTCTAATTGGCTTGTTTTACTTAAGATAATACTCTCCAGGTTCTTCCATGTCATCTCAAAGGATAAGAGATCTTTCTTTCTTACAGCTGCATAGTATTCCACTGTGTAAATGTACCACAGCTTTTTTATCCACTCATCTATTGATGGACACTTGGGTTGTTTCCAGATCTTAGCAACTGTAAATAGTGCTGCTATGAACATAGGGGTACATATATTCTTTCTGATTGGTGTTTCAGGCTTCTTAGGATATATTCCTAGAAGTGGGATCACTGGGTCAAATGGCAGTTCCATTTTTAACTTTTTGAGGTAACACCATATTGTTTTCCATAGTGACTGCACCAGTCTGCATTCCCCCTAGCAGTGTACTTGAGTCCCCTTTTCTCCACACCCTTGGCAGCACTTGTTGTTTGATGATTTGTTGATGGCAGCCATTCTGACAGGTGTGAGGTGATACCTCCTAGTCCTTTTAATTTGCATCTCTCTGATGATTAGTGACGTTGAGCATTTTTTCATATGTCTCTTGGCCATTTGTATGTGAGACAACTCTTAAACAGATGTTTTATTGTCCTTGAGCCACCATACCTTTGTTGAGTTCATTGTAGATCATAAATTTGAGCACGAAACACAAATTTGCCAAACTGGCAACTAACTGCATCTATTTGTGGTTAGTTTGGAACGAACTCGAAAGTAGCACTTGCAGCTGTCTGCTTTTTTTCTGCCTGGCCTCTGATTTCTCTCCCATGCCTTATACCTGACCACTTTTTATTATTTCACTCCCCATAGCCTTGGCAGATTGCTGTTTCAGAAAGTTAAATGGAACACCTCCAGTGGAGGTGTGATATCATGGTGGTCTCTGCTTTCGAGAGTAGAAAATCCATTTTCATCGTGCCATAATCTAGGAGCCTCAGGCTGAGATTTCTCTAAATTAGTGGTCCCTCTTGGCCCAGGCTGTGCTTGGGGGTAGGGGGTACAGCTTAACTGGCTGGGAATTGTCCATTCATTTCTGATAAGCAGCCAGGCTGGACAGTGATCACACAAGACTAATCTGATCATAGCAAATAGTGCTCTGCTTCACAAGTAATTTTTTAAAAAAGGATGTTGTCTGGGGATGGGGTTGGGAGGTGGTGGGAGGGGACACCCAGCAGGGCTATTGAAAGAAAACAAAAATCACATGTGGTCTAATCTCAGGGTCAGTGGGAAAGTCCATGATGGAAAAGAAACGTTTTAAAGCACATTGTTAATGTCTGAATATGCCAATACAATCTAGTAACAATGCTATCTAATATTTATTGAATGCTGACTATTTATTAGCTATGTTCCAAGTACTTCTACATATATTAACTCACTAATCCTCACCACAAACCTGTGGGGCAGGTACTAATGAGAAAACCAAAGCACAGAGATGGTTAATAACTTGGCCAAAGTCACTCAGCTATTGAAAGGTCAAGGCTGGGATTTGAAACCAGACCATTCGATTTTAGTGCTCACACGTAATCACCCTACTGCTTCAAGAGCAAGGATGTTTCCATCCATGTGGCAAGTGAAGAAAGGAGCATCAACTATAAGCACATTTCAGGCCAAGTCAGAAGTAGAAGGGACATAGGGAAAAGAACATTAAAAAAGAAATCTATGTGAGATGATGGAGATTCACTAAACTTATTGTGGAAATCATTTCACAATATATGTAAGTCAAGTCAGTATGCTGTACTCCTTCAACTGATGCTGTATGTCAGTTATGTCTCAATAAAACAGAATGAAAAAATAAATAAAAGAAGCAGGGGGACCACAATGAAGCTAAGCCTCTGGCATGACTTCTCTGCCCTTCCCCAGAGGGGCTTGGCCAACCCTCTACCTTGTATGCTGCCACCCCCCACTGAGCAATTTTTCTGGACTCCAGCCACAATAGGCAACTGTATTTGCACCCATCTTGATTTGTTCAGCTCCCCATGCTTTTATGCCTTTGCACACCCTTCCTGGAAAGCTCTTCTTCCCTCTAGGTTTGGAGAAATCCTCAGGTTTTTAGACTCCGTTCGAATGTCAACTTCTGCTTGAAACTGCCTCAGACCTTGCAGACTGGGTTGTTGCTCCCTGTGCTTCCTCAACCCTCCGCTTATCCCTTCACCGAAGCTTGTTCTAGGTCACGTCGGAATTGCTCTCTCTCTGCCATCGCATGGAGCTGTGAGCTCCTGCAAAGCACGGCAGCACCTGGCACAGTGTGTGGCACTTAGCTGGTCCTCCAAAAGTGTGTACTAAAAAAAAAAAAAAGCCTACAGCAAGTGTTACCATCATTAGATAATTATGGGCATTCAGAGAGTCTGTCTTCAAGCTATAAATACAACTTCAGTTTTGGCTGTAATTGCCCTATTAATCTCAATCCTTTCACTCATTTTGACATATTTGCATAACTTGTTGACACTTAATACATATTTGACTATTTGATGATGAGATGATACTAACATATGAATTAAACAACCATGCTGCTGCTGCTGATGATGTGGATGATAAAACCTATACACAAGTCACACCCTTATTTTCAGGGCTAATCATGAAACCAGGTAGGCAGGTGTGCAGGCAGAAGCTGTAGGAGAATATGTCGTTCCTATTCTGCACATGACAGGAGTTTGGAGTTTTTGACATAACTAATGAGCATCAGAGGTTGTTAAACAGTATTTAAAAATGGGCTTTGTTTGAGAATAATTTGTTAATAAAATATAGGCAAGTAATTAGTTGATTTTACTAGAGTGTGAAAATTACAACTGATCACAAATTCTGCTTTTGCTCCGAGTATGGCTCTATTCTTTTCCTAAACATTTGCTGACGTTGGCAAGGATACCTGGTTCAGTGTGGCTCAGTCCCCTCAACTTCCTTTATCTTCCTCTGCGTACCCTCCTACTGCAATGCATTCATAGGTAATCATTTGCTTTGCTGCAGATCCTACAGACTCCTTTCTCACTTGTAGTTTTTCTTTACTATGTCCTTTTCCCTTGTGCAGTTTATTCTCTTGCATACTAATTTTTTCTCTTCTGTGGTTTGTTTCCTTGATTCTCCCCAACACTTGACTAGGGTCTTAGAGCCCTCTGCCTCTACCTTCATCCTTCGGGTCACCTTTGGGCAGCCCTAGCTTAGCTCCGTGTTAATCCTGTTTACTCACTAGAACTGCTCTGTGGTGTGTGGAGTTTAAATCAGGATGTCTAGTAATTAACTCTTGATTTTTAGGAAGGTCATTTTCTTAATCTCTGGGGAAAAGAGATGGAATTCTTGGCAAAATTACACCAGTGATAGTCTGTCTCCACCCTCATTTCTATTGTTCCTCAGAACAATCTCCCTACCCATTAAATACCTTGGCTTATTCACTTTAAAGCTCAGCAGAACATTTCATGTAATGTTTTGATGTGGTTGTATAAAACGGATTCCTGCTGATAAACAGTTTTTGAAAAAAGTTTTAATTTTCAAGCTATGAGAATAAGCTGACCACCCTGACCTTTACCCCATTTCTGAGCCTCCCCCCACATTGGGCTGGGGCAAAGGTAGCTAATAATAATAAAATTCAGTGTTTACTAATTTATGCAAATGCTTGAAGAAATCTGATTGAATATCTCTATAATCCTGAAATGGAGAAGGCTCTGTAAACCTCAAAGCCAGAAACCCTAAAGGAAAAGATTTATAGATTTAACAAAGTGAAAAAGAAAAGAAGATGACAATCTGGGAAAAATATGTAACATTCAAGGAATTAAAATGCTGGGTTTAACTAGTGATCAACAAATATATCAGAACAAGATAAACACTTGAATAAATCAATGCCAATAAACACATGAAAAGGTGTTCATTTTTACTAGTAATTAGAAATTATAAGTCAGAACCAAAGTAGGTTAGAATGGACATAACTTAAAGACTGATAAAATGTTGATGAGAGGGTGAAAAACATGGACATTTATACCGATATACACCTATTATAATAGCTAAGGTAAAAGAATACAATATGAAGTGACGATAGGCTGTAGAGCAATCACAACTCTCATAGCTGGTGAGGGTGCAAAATGGAACAGTCACCCTGGAAAACTGTTCGGCAGTTTCTTGCAAAGTTAAATGTTCACCTACTATATGACCTAGGCATCTCACTCCTGGGTATTTATGCTAAAGAAATGAAAACTTATATTCAGACAGACAGACACACACACACACACACACACACACACACACACACACACACACACTGTATGTGAGTGTTTATAGTGGCTTTATTCATAACTGCCAAAAACTGGGAAAAAATGTCCTTCAATGAATGAATGGATAAACAAACTGTGGTATATCCATATAATGAACTACTACTCAGCAATAAAAAAACAACAACACTAGAACTATCAATACATGCAACAACTTGGATGAATCTCAGCATTATGCTGAGATAGAGAAGTCAATCTTAGAAACTTTCATACTATATGATTCCATTGATATGATATTCTTGAAAAGATAAAAAATTATAGGAACAGAGACTAGATCAGTGGTTGCCAAGGGTTTAGATGTTGGGGGAGGGGGAGGTGTGCCTATAAAGAAATAGAATGAGGAAGATTTTGGGGAGACAAAACTGTTCTGTATCCTGATTATGGTGGTGGCAACAAATCTATATACATGTTAAGATTCATAGAACTTTATACCAAAAGAAAAAGTAAATTTTATTCTATGATAATTATAAAAACAAACAAAACCTAGGCATTCTCATACCCTGTGCATACATTGGTGCCAATTTTATGGAGGGTAATTTAGCTATATGTATCAAAATGCAAAGTATGTCTATTCTATTACTTAACAATGCTAATTTTGAAAAAATAGTCTAAGGAATCTTTGGGCATGTGTGCAAAAATAGTACATAGATGTTCATGTTACATCTTTTATGGCATTAAAAAGAGATACGAACTACACATCTGTCTTTGGGGATTTGGTTTCAAGTCATGACACATATGTACAATGGAATATTATACATGCAATTAAAATGATATAAGTCTATACTTGTTTACATAGAAGATTGCCCATAATATGTAGTGAAATAATCGTTTACAAATAGCATGTATGGCATGGACTTCTTTTTAAAAATGGGAAGTATATGTCTAAATATATAACTATTTATAGAAAAATTCTGGAAGAATGTACACCAGACTCATTGACAGAGTCATTTCTCGGTAGTGGGCTTGTAGTGATTCCCACTTTTCCTCTTTATACTTTTTCATACTCTTTTTACTTTATAGCTCTGTTATAGAGTGAACATTTAATTATGAGTGTATATTACTTATATATTTTAAAAATATTTTTTTTACAAAAACCCATGCAAAGTTTGAAGGTTTGGGTTTTAGATGATGAGTCAAAACAAGTTTATTCAAATGTCTTTCACACCCCCAAAATATCTTGCACTAATATATTATAAAAGAGAACATTTAGCTGCATATTTCTAGGACTGCTGAGACCTGCAATATTATTTCCACTGTTTAACTTTTCACCTCTAATATGTGTGAGTTACTAACACGTCCTCATTTTTGAGGAGTTGTCTTTGATATTTAAAATGTAATTCTTGGGCTGAAGGAATATAACTTCAAGGTGTTTATAGTGTTAAAACTCAAATAATGCCCCTTGTTTGGCATCAAGTATGATTCTATGCATATGGTGATTAGGAGGATAAAATGGAAAGGTTATCTATTACTAAATTTAGAAATTATGTACTGATAGATTTGATGGTTGATTTAAATATAACTTCTTGTCAGGCATCTGTTTTTAGAATCAAATTACTATGACTCTACAGTTTCCTTGAAGTCTCAGAATCTCACATTTCTGTTTGCCTTTGCAGGGTATTAAGTAAATGAGAGTGTGAAACTGCAAAGTTAGTTTTCATTGTATCATATTTTATATGACACACTGGTGATTTCATGGAAATATGAGGTGACAGCAAATTGCAGAAGAAATAATTGCCATTATCTCATTGCATCTGAAGTCACTCAAAACCCTCTCTCACACTGGAGATTCATTTGGAAATGCTTTTGTCTTTCCAGCTGCTCACATGTTTTTCTGACCCATCTCTTCTCCAACTTTGCTTTATTGCCCATCCCTAGTGGAGTGCTGCCTGTTTTTTAAATCTTGCTTCCTTTGTTTATCTCCAGGGTTTAGTTCAATAAACAAAGAGTCTTGGATCAAACTCTGGGCTCTTCTGGGTTTGGACGTATTCTTTGGTCTCATTCTTAGTTACCGAGAGAGAGTGTTGCTTCTGACCTCTTCCACTCTCCCCTGCTGATTTTACTAGGCCTTTGATACTAGTGAAGGGTGAGATTTGAGGAAGTGGCATTGCTTTTGTTAGAGGTGGTAATGTCTTTTGTTGCTTTGTGACTCAAGTTGTGTTCAGCTCCAGTCATAATGGTGTGCCTTCAGAAAATCAAATTCAAACTAGCTAAAGTAGAAACTCAGGGTTAAGATCTTTAAGGAAAGATGTGATTCTTATGAATGCAGAGATGAAAGTCCAGCTACATCGTAAAAGAACTCAGCTAGATTTAAATTTCCACCAACATTCAGGTAAATAGGGCTGTTTAAGAAAAACAGGTATTAGTGGGGACTCGGGCAAAGTGCAAATGGCATGTTCCATCTAGAGAGAATGTCTTTTCAGTGTCAGATAATTGTTACTATGTAGGAATAGGCCTCCAAAAGAAGCAAGAAATAAAGATTCTTTGTGTATTTTCAATCTTGTCAACTATTAAAAAAAAAATACACTTTAACCCAAACCAAGTGTCAGAGAGGTGGATGTGGCCATGGGCTGCCAGTGTGAAAATTCTGATAAAAACTAAAGAGCATAAATGTTGGGAGTCCAAAAGCAAGGTACGATGAAGGCTGCTTTGAGGTTAGGACGCAATTCCAGCAGTGAACTTTGAGGTACCAGTCTTCAGTGGCACTGCTGTGTGCTAGTGACAGAGCAACTGTTTGCTAATAATTAGAGGGAGGGAAATCTCAAGGAGAGATTGGACTTCCTGCTAATAGGCAAGTGGGGATATGAGTAATTAAATAAAAGATTAAAAAGAGATATGGTCATATATGTATTTGAACTCCAGGCTGATGAAGTAGTTTATATTCGTTAATCGAATTGAAAACATCAATGAAAAAAAATCCACGTATTGGCCCTGGCTGGTTTGGCTCAGCAGCTGGAGCATCAGCCTGTATACTGAAGGGTCTTGGGTTCGATTCCCAGCCCCAGTTGGGGTTGTGCAGGAGGAAACCAATCGATGTGTCTCTCTCACATTGATGTTTCTCTCTCTCTCTTCCTCCCTCCCTTCCACTCTATCTAAAAATCAACGGAAAAATATCCTCAGGTGAGGATTAAATAATAATAATAATAATAATAATAAAATAAATAAATAAAAATCCATATATTGGAACTTTGGAAAAGAGTTACATTTATTAAATTATTATTGGGCATTGAGGAGCAGTTATATTGTTGTTTGGAATAATAATAGGCATGATAATAAATGGTAGTAATAATAGCAACAGCTGTCAATTGTTGAGCACCTACCACATGCTAGGCACAGCAGAAGCACTTCACATGTACTAACTCATTTAATACTCAGAAAGTAGATTCTTCTGTTACCTCCATTTGATAGACGAGTGAAATCAGGCACAGAGAGGTGAAGTAACATGCCCAAGGACACACAGATATGTTACATAAATAAGAAAATTTCACTTAGCAGTGGACCCCTAAGTCTGGTTTAAAATCCTCTCATTTTCTTTCTTTCTTTTTTTTTTTTTTCCTAACAGTTTATAAACCTACTCACCAAAAAGTTCTAGCTGTCTTAACCATTTTCACCTCTCCACATTCTCTTGGTTTTCATTACTGTGTATACATTCTTCTAAAATATGTTAGGGCTTACTGTTTCCATGTGATAATGTGTGGTTTGCCTTTCTGCAGTTGCAAACTACCTAATCCCACTGCGAATCTGCAAACTCTGTTCCTAATGCCATTTTTTCTTACTGAAAAAATAGCATATGTTTATCCCAGAAATTCTGTAAAATACAGACATGTATAAAAAATTTGCTTCTAATCCCACCACCCGTAGAAAATAGCTGTTAGCTTTAGATGGGATCCTTTTCATTCTTTTCTATGCCCATACATTCAATTTAAAAGAGTATATTTTACATTTTTACAGAATATAAATCTTATATACACATAGCTATAGCTTTGCTTTTTTAAATTAACATTTATCATAGGCAGTTTCCCATATCACTATCTTTAAAAATATTATTTTAATTTTTAATGGCTACATAGAATTTTGTCATATGAGTTTATCAGACTCTATTTTAGAATTCCTGCTGTTAGATGATTAAGTATTTTTTAAATCTTCACTTTTGCAGATAACATAGTGACAAACATTTTCAACATAATCATTAACTGCATATTTGGGTTTTTTCCCTAGCATAAATTCCCCCCAAGTAAAATTAGTGGGTCAAAGCCTCTGAATACGTATTGCTAAGTTGCCCATCAGAATGTTGAGCCAATTCACATGCCACTGACCCTCAGTTTTTATGACCTTCATTTTTACATAATGTCCCTCTTTCTTTAACCTCTGATTTTATTTCCTTGGATATCTTAGGACTAGACTCTCAATGTAGCTTTCCTTTCTCTTTCTAGTAATGTGTCCAGGGCAGCCCACTCCCAGTGGTAAGTAGACAGATGTGGGGACTTCCTGATGAGTTCTGCTAGGTAACAGAATCAATCAAGAGGAAACCAGCTTTAGGTCAGTTCTGTGGGAAGCCCCAGGCCTCTGGGAATGGAGCCCATTCTCCACCAATTTACATACTTAGGGGTGATTCTGCACCTGTTGGTTTCTGGGGCAAGTGACCACCTAAGAAATTGCTCAGATTTCACTGGACAACATTAGTCACTAAGAGTATGTCAACAAAAAAGGGAAATAAAGGCCTGCTTCCATGGTATGGTCACAGCACATCATCTGGACAGTCTTTGAAAAACATTTATTCTGTCTAGAGAAACTGCAGAAGCCATGGAGGGTACTGGTATAAGGATATGTCAAAGACCCAACACAAGACCACCAAGGAGGGCAACAAAGGGACGACCATGCTACTCTGAAGGAATCACCGCCAAAGTGCTGCAGGAGAAAAAGAGAGGCTTAGAGTCTAAGAGAAAAAGGACATCTGGAACATTTTCTAGGATTTCTTTGTTGTTTTCTTAATGACTTATTCTCTTATTAATATGTTGGAGAGAAGGAAAGCTCCTGGCTAAGAAATAAAACAATCCCTCATCCCAGAAATCACAGGCAGGAATGGATTCTTAATAAGTGTCAAAAAAGCATTCTGAATAAGGAGAGAAGAATGCAGATACATCACCTCTGTTATAATAAATGCTTGGTTTCTTTTAATCCACAGAGTACAATTATTTTCTTTTCAAATTTAAATTTACTGTTATACTTACTAATGGATCTGAGCTGAGGGTTACTTGTCTATTAATTTAAATAATGAAAAAATATCTATCTGTAATATTTTTCTCTCACTCTTATCTACCCTCTATCACATACTTTTCATCTAATGGGGGAACTAGTTTCTATATCCTTTCTCTCTCTGTCCCTTTGCCTCCTGCATCTAGAGTAGTAGCACAGCAGTTAGTGACTTAATCCCATCCATCTCTTTTCAGTACATGCTCTGAAACAGGAGGACAGGGACAGAGATAAGGATTTCCAAGCAATGGGAGAGTATAGGAGCAGAGATACAGAATGTTTGTGGAAGGGGGATGGGTAGGGAGGAGATAGGGCAGGGGGGATGGAGGAGGAAGGAGGGCCTGCAATTAGCCTTCAAAGGCCCCCAAATGTCACATTTGCCAAGGTCTTTGTAGGTTTTCTTACGGAACTTTGAGGGTATTTTTTTTTTGTAAGCAATGGAGAATGATAGAAAGCTTTGAGGAGAAAAAAAGATATAATTAGGTAGTTTTGGGGTTTGTGTTGGTTTGCTTAGCTTTTTTCCCCCCAGGCAAAGATCATTCCACTGTGGTAGGGAAGATAAAAAAGAAGGGGAGGAAACTGAAAACCAGCAGGAACAGCAGTTTGGAGGTTACTGCCATACAGAAGACCAGACATAGGCAGAGGGTGGAGAAGAAAGGACAGATTTAAGAGATATTTAGGTTTGATTGACCTGACTTTGGTGCTTTTTAGAATGAGAAGAGAAAGATAGGGACAGAAAGATGAAAAGCTAAGCAAGTAGGACTATGATTTTCCCTGATCAATGTGTTGATGATGATGTCATTAAGTGAAATAAAAACTAAAATGCGGGTGGAGGAGGGAGATTAAAAGGGAAGATTTAAAAATTGACTTGGGCCCTGGCTGGTTTGCTCAGTGGTTAGAGCATTGGCCCGTAGACCAGAGAGTTGCGGATTCGATTCCAGTCAAGGGCATGTACCTCGGTTACAGTTCGGTCCCTGGCCCTGATCGGGGTCATGTGGGAGGCAGCCAGTCGATGTGTCTCTCTCACATCAATGTCTCTCTCTCTCTCTCTCCCTCTCCCTCTCCCTCTCTCTCTCTCTCTCTCTCTCTTTCCCTCCCACTCTGTCTGAAAAATGAATGGAAAAATATCCTTGGGTGAGGATTTAAAAAAAAAAAATTGGCTTGGGGTTTACTTGCAGAATGTCCCGTTCAGTGTTGTGCTGGTAAATGTCAACAACTGGCTTTCTGAAAAAAGAAAAGAAAACAAAGCCCTGATTGTATCAGATTTCCAATGGTTTAAATATTCCCACCACTGACCGATTTAAACTAGCCCAGGGGAAGTCACTTATTGCTGAGGTAGGAAGACATATACACATTCAGCTCTTCTGAGCTGGAATGAGACATACTCTAGTACACCACTGGTCCTGCTGGCTACTCTGCGTGCATCAGGGAGCACAGGGAGCACCGTCCAGGAGCTCAGCAAGGAGGTGAGAGCTGGTGATACAGGGTTTAAGTGAAGCCATGGGAGTGGAGCATGTAGAAATAAAAGAGGAAACCAGTATCAGGGGAGATATATATATATATATGAAGAGGAGTCGGGAAAAGAAAAGAACATTAACTGAGAGGAGGCAGGAGAGTCAGAAGAGAGCCAGATTCAGGCAACAAAGAGAACTAGTTTCAGGAAGGAAGGTGTGGTCAAGAGTGTCAAATACCAGAGATCAGGTGGCCTAAGTAAGTACTTTAAAGGAGGTCATCAGTGGTACCAATTAAGCGGGTCTTTTAAAAAAAAAATTTTTTTTTATAATGATTAAAAAAAGCACTTAGCCTCTCTCCTCTCTTTTTAAGGAGGTCATTAATGAATTTGGACAGAACAGACTCAGTGGTGGGGGCAAGAGTTTGCTTGAAATGGGCTGGAGAGGGAATGAATGGAGGGAGTAGAGATGAAATCTTTCCAGCAGTTTGGCTCTTGAAGGAAAGCATGAAGGGAGGCAGGTTGGAAGGATGGCTTTTAAAAAAGAGTTATACCTCAATGATGAACTAGTAATTCAGAGGACTGTATCTGTCTATAATCCAGACTAATTTGTTGATCTCAATGACAAGCAGAACAAACATCTTACTCAAGTGTAGAAGCAGTAATGGTTTTGAATCTTTTTTTCTTAATGGAAGAAAAATACTTTTTTTAAAACTTATTATTATTTTTTTAATCCTCACCCGAGGACATTTTTGCATTTATCTTCAGATAGAGTGGGGAGGGAGAGAGGGGGGAAGAGAGAGAGAGAGAGAGAAACATCGACTGCTTGCCACCCACACGACCCCAACTGGGGCCAGGGACAAACTGCAACCGAGGTACATGCCCTTAGCAGGAACCGAACCTGGGCCTCTGGTCGGGCCAATGCTCTAACCGTTGAGTCAAACTGGCTAGGGCTTTTAAAAAACTTTTTATTTATTTTTTTAAAGAAAGGGGAAGGGAGAGAGAGATAGAAACATCAGTGTGAGAGAGAAACATCAATCGGCTTGCCTCCCACACACCCCCTACTAGGGATGGAGCCTGAAACCCTGTGATGTGCCCTGATCAGGAATTGAACCTGGGACCTCTCAGTCCATAGGATGATGCTCAATCCACTGAGCCACACCTGCTGGGCTGGTTTTGAATCTTGCTTAGATGTCAATGGGAGTCACATCAATACAGAAGGGAATTACATTGGTCCAATTAAATTGAATTTGTAGGTATTGAAAGCCGATGCAATACATGATTTACTCCACAAATAATGGTGATTCCTCATATGTATTTTTATTTGGACATCTATTGCTTGATGATTTATGTGTCTAAGCATGTATTGGAATTAAACTGACTCAAATAGGAACTATAGGTGCTTTTATCCCTCCTTATATGAAAGAATTACCTATTGTTTTAAAATTTTATTTTGAGGCACCTCTCATTCTGCAGGAATGCTAAAAAATCCAGCTATTAGCTTGTTTTAATTGTAACAAATTCAACTTGAAGTTATTTTTAGAACACTTTCCTTTTTATTCTTCACTGACTTCCTATAATACTATATTTTTTTTCAGAGGTTCCAGGAACCAAACGGAATATATACCAACCAAAACTACATGTGTGGTGAAAACTATATTTTAAACAAGGTGTATATATACACGTATGTAGACCAGTTAACAGACATTATATGTCAAAGCAACCTCCAAGATCCCTAACTTAAAAGTCTCAATGGAATGATAAAATGGAGCTTCTCTGTAGTTCCATCACTTCTAGCAGGGTCTCCAAGGTCACAGCGGCCTGAAGGGCAATTCTGTGATTAGAAAATGCCAGGGTCATCTCAGAACAGAACCTGAAGCCATCCGGGCTACATTTACAGAATCAGCTTCTCCAGAGCAACAGCAACAAAGAAGGGTCTTCCTACTTATTTGGAAAGGGTCACGTGGAGTGGAGACTTGGCATTTTGGTGTTGCTGTCAGCAGGAATCTAAAGACTTGGAGGAAAGTTCACTAAAACATACTCAGGAACAAACCAACCTATGACATTCAAGGGAGGGAATTCACACTTGTAAACTTTCTCAAGGGACACATTCTCCCAGGCTCTAACTTTTGGAATTCAGCATTTTTGTCATATGAATCTGTCACACTTGCAAAGTATGGGCTTGGTGTCATCAGATTTATATCCCTGTATCACCTGGCCCAATCACTTAGCCTCTTCGGGAGCTAGGGCTCTTTTATTGGTAAAAATCAATGAGACTCATCAGCAGGTTTCAAACATTACAGTGTGTGTATGAATTCATTGTAGAGGTGACATCACAGATTGTTCTTAGTCAAAAATGATCGAGTTTGGCTGTGGGGCCAATGACTGATATATTTAGAATCAATGGTTGTCCTCTCTCTGGGGCTTTCATCTTTTTCTTGGGCTCACCTTCTTTCTCCAGCATCCTATCTTCGTGTTATTTGTACAGGACTTACTGTTGTTCATTCCCCAGTAGAGCAATCTAAGAGATTACTTTTAGTAGGCCTGCGCTTGGGAACCATAGCCTTCAAAATTCCACAAGGAATAATTTGGTGGTGGGATTTTAAGCACTGTGAGAAGTGGGTGGGGGTAGGGGTGGGGTGGTGCAGGGAATGGAGGGTCAGGGAGACCTATCACTCCCCAAAATGACACCTGGAATGGTAACACCTCCTCCAGGAGCTTTCCTTTATATCTAGAGGGTCAGAGAGATTGCTAACTTTTGCTATACCTGGACTTTTAAGTTTGGCATGGGAAAAACTTTATAGGCCATGGTTGGTATCTGAAAATGACATTAATAGTCACCTAACAACACACTCTCTGTTTTCAATGCCATTCTCCAAGGCCCTTAAATGAACAAATTTCACTTTCAGAAAACCTCCGTGAGGCAGGGAGAGAATACATATTTTATAGATGAAGAAATGGAGGCAGAACGGTGTGAATCACGTGGTTCAGTCAAATTTGACTCCAGAACCCAGTCTCTTGGCCAGGGTTGTCTTTTGACCCAGGTAGGAGGGACCCCTCTCCGGCACCCTGAGCTCCAGAACGTTTGGCTCCGGCCCTCTACCAACACCAGCCCTTCCTAAGTGTGAACAGTCCATAGGGCCAAGGGATCATGACACCTGAGTTCTGGAACTGCAGAATTTATTGACCTAAGGTCCCAAAGTGCACTTTCCAGGGTCTGCATGGGTCTCCTCATTGGTGTATGCACCTGAGCTCAGGTTGTGGCCTTGGCTGTACACATGGAGGAATCTTGTGCAGCCGGGGGTCCACATTCCCACAGTGGCGGTTCTTCTGGAATATGATGGGGCTGGAGGTGGGAAGAGAAGACGGCTGGGGCAGGCTCTCCCACTTCACTACATTCTTGCCAAAACTCAGGTCAAACTGTGAGAAGTCTGAATGTGAACCTGCCTTTCCAGGTTGCTTCCAAGGTATCTTTGTCCAGGTAGGAGATATTCCCCCCCCCCCCCCCAGTTTGGTGGCTTGATTTATGACTTAAATATTTAGACATAAGTATGTGGGCCTCCGTTTGAAATCTTGCCTCTGTCGTTCAAATATTATGGGCAGTCTTGCTGCTGACTGTCAAAGCCTAAGCTGGAAGAAGAAGTGGGAGATATGGGGTGGTTATATAATTTTACAAGAATTCAATTCTCTAGCTGCACTTTGCAAATCTATAGAAGCCAAAATACAAGCCTTGTGTATTTATCACTGGGAGCAGACAATACATTGAAAATAAGAAGAGGCTGGTCCACACGGTTCCATCATTTGGGCTTCCCTCCTCTCCCCAGTTTATGAAGAGAAGGAGCAAGATGCTTTCATTGGCCCTTCCAGGGACCAGAGAAGCCCAGGCTGGGAATCCCAAAGGCAGTAGTTGCTTATTGAATACCAAAGTCAGGGTTTGTGGTGGAAAAAAATAACTAAAACAAGCAGCCAATTATCCAGAGGACTGTCCGCCTTGCTCCACACCCTAGGCATTTGAAAGGAAAGAAAAACTAAAGCGTTGGCGTCGGGATGGTTTTTTTCAGTTTCGCGTTCCCAATCTCTGAGTAAAGTAACAAACAAAGAGGGGGGAAAAAGCAGTTTAGAGGAAGTGATTTCCACCAGTGCTGTTGGCTGCCAGGAACATGGATGAGAGGGACAATCTCCCGTGCAGTCCCAAGCCCCACATTTCCCGCTTGTCCTAGGCCGCCAGGCTCGGGCAGGGTCAGGGGGCGCAGCCAAGGACCGGGAGATGCCTACAGCACCCCCCACCTCCTACCTTTCGCCCGCAGCCTTGCGGGGAGCTGCGGGACATCGCCCGTTTAAGGGGCGGGGCGCGCCTCCACGTGCTTTCTGCTGAGTGACTGAGCTACAAAAACACAGGCCGGGGAAGAGGGCGGGGAAGGAGGGAGAGAACAGGCTTTGACCGATAGTAACCTCTGCTCTCAGCGCAGCCCAATCTATAAAAGGAACTAGTCGCGGCACAAGCCCGGTAATTCCGAGGGAGACTGAGTGGGGCCGGGAACCGCGGAGCTGAGCGGGCTCCTCTTTTCCCGGCGCAGGTGGGCAAGGCAGGGGGCGCCGCAGCACCCGGGTCACCAGAGCCAATTTCTCGGGGCGCTTTGCTCCTTTTTCTTTCTTTTTCTTGCCCCCTTCTCCGGAAGGGTTTTTCAAAGAGTGGGGAAAAGAGACAAAAACACAAAAGTGGAAAACAGGTAAGAGACTCTCCAGAGACTTAGGCGTTATTGTTTTGTTTTGGGGCTGAGGAAGCTTTGGGAAGCGTTAGGTTTCGGGGACTTTAGTCCGGACCCCCACACCCCCATCTCTTGCAGCTTAAATGATGCAGTGTTGGCGTAAATGCGGGGAGGTCGTCCTAGGACAAGCTCTGGCGACCCAAAGACGAGGCGCTGCTGCGTTCTGGGCTCGCCCTGTGGTGGAGCCCTGGGAGCATCTCTGGGCGTGGAGACCCGGGCGCAGTGGGTTGGGGGGCTCCTGGTCGCGTTGGGGGCACTGCTGCCTCACTGGGGAGAGTGGCAGGTCCTGCACCGAGCACTTCTCTTTGTTTGGAAGCGCCTGAGCTGGCTAGAAACCCCTCTGACTGTGAGTCGACGGCCGCCCACCCGGACGAATGCCTACACTTAGTCCTCAATCCGTTCTTAAGAAGCTGGTCTGAGTTGGGCGCTGACCTGGGGATCCGCCCCGTGCGCCCTCGGACTGGACCACGCATTCTTATTCCTTAAGAACTCAGCTGGGAGGTATCCCAAACGGGGTCAGTGGTGGTATTGCTCATTTGAGGCTTCAGGGGCTTTGTTTGAGTTGGGGGTCCTCCTTATGGTCTCCCTGTGCTCACCCGAGCTGGTGTCCCTGGCGTAGCAGGGTGGACGAGTTTTGTTATTTTTTAAAAACAGAAGACTTGGGGAGCCTACGGAACCCTAGAGCTGTGGTGCCCATTCCCCTGCCCTCCTCCCCCTCCCAATCCTCCTGCCCTTTGCTGCTTGTCTCTTGGGGCAGCCTAAGGCCGGGCATGGATGGAGAAGCTGGGGCGAGATGGTGTAGCGGAATGACCGAGAGTAACCCCGGCGGGCGGTGCAGAACTGGGAGCTCGGCGGCTGGGCAGGGCTCCGCGGTGGGGGGTGGGGAGGGCTGGGCTCGGGCTGCGGGTGGCCCCGGGGGACTGGCCAGCAGCGCCTCCTGTCCGGGTGGCTTGGGAATCGGCCCTGTGGCCGGAGTGGGGCCAGGCTCTACAAGGCGTTGTCGCTCGCGGGTTCCGACTGAGATCCCGTGAAGAAGGAAACCTGGGGGATCAGTAGAAAGTCCTTCTGGTTGTTTTTTGTTAGAATGTTTCCTGACTCCCAGAACATTGCTAATTCGGAAGGTTCCAGGGTTGTGTGTATGTCCCTGTTTTACCGCACTTACTGTATTAGAAAGAAGAAAAGAAACAAGATTTTTAAAGGGTGGGGGGCGGGGGGGCTTCTGGTGCTGAAAGTAATTGACTCTTGCCTTTTGCATCATTTAAAACCCAAGGCTTTTCAGTGACACTTCACCAAGTGAGTGGGTGGCATATGCATTCATGTAATAGAGGACAAATTTGATATTTAAAAAAACTTCCTTGGTGATGAAAATCAGCAAGTCACTTTCTAAGGCCAGATCTCCCCCTTCCCACCACCACCAAAGGAAAACCACACAAAATTGTCCAAGTTCAAAAGCCAAGTTTTACTGGTTCTTTTAACAGTAATTGGGGGCCCAAACCTAAATTTTGATCTTGTTTTCAGACAAAACTTAAATCTCAACTAAAAAAGTGAGTAATTTCTCATCTCCCCCTTTATTTCAGCCCATGTTTCTCATATCTACCATAAAAATAATGGAGGCTTTCTGTTCATATTCTGTTGAGACTCTTCTCCCAAATCAAAGAACAGGTGAAAGCGTGGAGAATGTTCTGGAGTAGGACCTCTTCAAATAGTATAATAATTTTCCAAGTACAAATGTCAGCCCATTCCCCAAATGCTCCTATAAAGCTTTGAAATAATTCATGATAGGGAGAATTAGAAAAACATTGGTCACAGAGCAAATTGGTATCTACTTGAGAAAAAGCAGTAGAATTGGAGTGACCAGCATTAGTGATGACCAGTCCATGCATGTAGTCAGAATGATTCATTAGCCCCCTTGCAAGGACAGGCCTGGTATTATAGAATGACATATTTGTGAAGGAGATGCCAGTGATATATGTGTCCCCTCCAGATGAGCATTTGAAATCTCAACCCTTACAAGTATTTTGATTTACATATAAATGGGCACGGGACACATTTTGACTTAGGACACTAATCATGTGAGACAATGATTAGTCTAAGATTGGAAAAGGGTGATTTGGGCTTGATTGTTTTAAGCCTTTGCTCTAGGAAGTCTCAGTGTTTACATTATTAAAAATTAATGAAACCAAATGAAACAGCGACATAACTTTTTATCTTCTGTAGTAATAACCTTATATGGAGAGAGGTTGGACTATTTTCCCAGCTAAATTTTTTTTAGGGATCTTCCATAAAGCAAGTTGCTTATGCTATATTTGTAGTGATCACCAATTGTTAATATGTACATGACTTCAACTTTTAACTCCTAAAATAATTAAATGGATATTGCCTTAGACTCTTTAATTATGAACCTTCTGGATATCTAGAAAATACCAATAGACATGTGGTTTTTGCATTTCTACAATACTCTCAAATCCCAATACAGTTTTATTTACTATCTGGATATTAAATAAATGGTGCATGTATAATGCTCCTTATGGTCAATTACTCCAGCATCATAGTTTAAATGATCTTTCTGAAAATTTGTTTTATTTTTTAAAATATTGTTTAAAATTGATTTTTAGAGAGAGAGGAAGGGAGAGGGAGAGATAGAAACATTAATGACAGAGAAACATTGATGGCTGCCTCCTGCATGCCCCCTACTGGGGATCGAGCCTGCAACCCCAGCATGTGCCCTGACCCAGAATCAAACCATTAACCTATTGTGCATGGGTCGAAGCTCAACCACTGAGCCACACCGGCTGGGCGAAATTTTGTTTTATTTAACTCTTCTGGAGAGGGCCTATACTAAAAACTGAGACCCTCTTCATATCTGCATGTGGCGATAATCATAAATGTCAAAATTATTGCAATCTTTACTTAATAGACACTTAAATAGCACCGTGTACCAAGTACTGTTCCAAATGCTTTTCAAACGCTAATTTAATCTTACAACACACTGATTTATTATTTCTATTTTATAGATTAAGAAACTGAGAGGTTAACATATTTGTCCCTGACCACACATCTTGCAAATGGCAGAGCTAGGATTTGAACCCAGTCAGTAAGCTGAAATTCTTTAACTATCATACTAAGCAGTGAGGCCGTACAGTTCCAGCTGCTGCTGGCAAAGGACTTTCCAGGGATGCTCACTGTGTTCTGATATGTTCATCTGCTAAGTCCTTATCAGAACCTATGGCCTGTATCATATTTCCCTTGTTTCTGAGTGGGCCAGGCAAATTCTCTTCAGCTTGTTGGGACATTGGTTGCACAGGGATTGCAACACCTTGGAAAGAACAAGACAAAATTTACTCAACTCTTATTTTTAGTTTAAAATGAAAAAATGAACTATTGCTTCAGTTATATATTTGTGAGTAGTTATATGATCTCAAAATGTTTCCCTGTTCGATACACAGAAAATGGAATGACTGAGTATTTGGCTGTAAAAGTATAAGGAACAAAAGAAAAGGGGAAGAGAATGACTAGTTTAACTGTCAGTCCTAACTTTGGTGAATTTTTAAAAATTGGTTGTAATACAGTACAATTCCTGCCTGTTCTATTCTTTATTGTGTTTTGGACCTTTGGAAATAAGCTATTTCTCTGTTACTACCAGTACTATGTAGGAACCAAATTTAGCCTTTTCTTTCTTTTTTTTAAATCCTCACCCGAGGATATTTTTCCATTTATCTTCAGATAGTGGGAGGTAGAGAGAGAGAGAGAGAGAAAGAGAGAGAGAGAGAGAGAGAAAGAAAGAAACATCGACGTGAGAGAGACACATCAATTGGTTGCCTCTCACCAACCAGGGCCGGGACCGAACCACAACCGAGGTACGTGCCCTTGACCGGAATCGAACTCAGGACTCTTTGGTCCACGAGCTGTCACTCCAACTGCTGAGCCAAACCAGCAAGGGCCCAAATTTAGCCTTTTCTTAATGCATTTTTCTCTGAAAGTAAATACAGTTTCAGAGTCTACTTTGTAAAAGTAAAATAGGATGGGAAAATGTTTTTGTTATTAAATTGGTGTAGCAAGTTAGAAATTAACTCTTAGAAAACATTTCTTCTTGGTCAAACAGTTACATTGTTGATTTACTGTATGCTGGATGTTTTAAGCATTTTACATGTAATAATTCAGTTCATTCTCATGAGAACCACACGAGGTGGGTACTGTTACCTTCCTTTCACAAATAGCGAAACAGAGGCATAGACATGCTAGGTAGCCTGATCATGGAGTTTGTAAGGAGTGGAGCTGAGGTTGCATCCCTGGCAGTTTGGTTTCCGTGACTTTGTCAATATCAGGGTTAAGGACCTGTCAAAATATGAAAGTCTAACAAGAGGCAAAGAGTGACTCCCTCTTTTCATTTGGATATTTTCACCTGAAAATAGTTCCCTGGAGAGGTAACCAGCATAGATGTTGTTGGAGAGATATGTTTTAGAAACATTTGAAGCTAGAGAATGAAAATCTGGTATGTAAACTTGTTTGCAGATAGAGCCTTCTGTTACTCTGCATTCCATTGAGATGATAAACTGTATTAAAGACTGTTTACTCTAACAAGGAATGAAGACACATAAGACTTGGATCCTAAAACAAAAATAAACTTTGAAATCCTGTCTTTTTTCATTTTGACAACCTATGTTAAGCCCTGATTTAAATGCCATCCTTCCCATAAACTTGAGGATTCACTCCTCCTTGCCAACAGTGTTCGAAGAACCCTTCTGTTTTACTCCCATAAGATTGGATTACAGCACTATTCATGTCATGCACTTGATTGTGTTTTGATATCGTTAACATTTATTTGTCTTCCTTTTGAGTGTATACTTCTTGGGAGGAGGTCTTTGATTCACTCTCCCCAGTCCTTAATTCAAACCCCTTGACATGGGATATGGAAGGTGTTCAGTAAATGCTGACTTGAATGAGTCACACAAAGAGAATGGGAAACTAATGTTTGCTTGGTGTGTTGTAATAGATGAATTAAAACGATGGGATAATTATAGAAAAGCATTAGAAATGGAATTATTTGAGAAATAACTGTAGTTAAGGTTAGGTTTGATTGAGAAGTTTTAGTACATACTTAAGTTATCTAGGCCAGCTGACTGTGTAGAACAAACGATTCTGGTCCTGTTCAGTTTCATTTTTCTTTTTGAGGCGGCTGTGATTTGAGAAAATGCTATAGACTGTGAAATGGCACATTCATGTGCTTTGATTTGCACATTAATTTATTTTTAAAATAAGAGTGAGGTAATTCACTAAATAATTTAGAATTTAAATGTTTTTTAAAAACCAAAGTAACCTTTATGTATAGGATCTTTTATTCATTCCCTCGCTCTCTTTGTGTGTGTAAAACTCTGCAGCATTTTCTATTTCAAATTCAACTTCCAAGAAGCATTTGGAAGTTACAGCATTTTATCTGGCTAGTCTGGAAGTCGACATTTTTTAGGATAACAGGTATTTCGTATGGGACAATTCCTAGGAAGAAAGAATTATGTTTATATATATAATTCAATCAGTGGTTATATTTATTAGGTGAGAATTTTTGACTACCTTGAGAATCTGATTGAAGCTATGTATTCTCTCTTCAGAAAAAGTATACATAGGCATGTACACTCCAAATTTTACATTTGATTACATATTCTTACTATTTTATTTTATTTTTTTTAAATCTTCACCTGAGGACATTTTTCCATTTATCTTCAGATAGAGTGGGAGGGAGAGAGAGAGAAACATCGCTGTGAGAGAGACACATCGACTGGTTGCCTCCCGCACCACCTGACCAGGACCGGACGAATCGCAACCAAGGTATGTGCCCTTGACCGGAATCAAACCCACGACTCTCTGGTCTGCAGGCCGACGCTCTAACTGCTGAGCCAAACTGGCCAGGGTTAGGTTAATCACAATTTTATATATAATTATATTTTGCATATAATTCTAGTAACCTACAAAGGAGCCATGTGACCTTAGGCAAGTCATTTTACTCTTCAGAGATTTAGGTTTTTGATTTATAAAATAAAAGAGGCTGAAGTACTTGACTTTTAAGGATCTCTTCAAGCTTTTACGTCCTCTAACTCTAGGTCTGTATTTAGGAAAAAGGATGCTGATCTTTTGATTGGAGCTGCCCAGAGTTGTGTCTTGAGGGACCTTAGTATAACAGGTTTTGAGAGATAGAGGGGAAACACCCAGGGAATGCTTAAGAGCATTCCTGGTGAGAGTAATGACCGGAGAAAGGAGAGGAAGAAGGAGAGGAAGCTGTTGAAACTGTCTATTTATGTACATTAGATGGATGAAGACTTGAATCATAGAACCAGAAGGAAATGCAAAGGAGTTCGTTCATCTCAGTAAATTTCAATAGAGCAAACGTGATGTAGTGAGACACAGTGAGACGCTGTTCTTAATCTTTGACTCACCATTTGGAGAGTCTCTCTGGAATAAAATATTCATCTGGGCTTTCCATCCTGGACATCTCCATTTTGGGTGTAGGTTTTGCTCCTTATACTTATATTGCAGTCCTGTTAAGCCAATATGTGATAGAAAGAAAAGCTAACTAATTCCTAAGACTCATTCATCCTCCAAGAAAGGAATGTCAGTGTCCATCCTAGAGAATTGGATTAACCTTATAAGGATATTTCTAAATATCCCAGAAGACTCATTGCGGATAGGTGGGCAAGACACAAAGCTTTCTAAAGCATTGTCATGAATCTGTTGTTTCAAAAACAATAAATTAGGACTGGAAGGAAAAAGCAGGGAGGGCAAGAAGCAAGAAGTTTCAGGACTGGGGTGGGGGAGGGAGGGCATGGGAGGAGAAAGGAGCTGCTAAGTTGTTTGGGTTTCATATCCTTATTTACACTTGCTTTGCAGAATTCCTATAGAATGCTAGGTTGGGAATAATTGTTTTTGCCAAGAATCAAACCAAGCTTGAAAGAAAACAAGTCCCCAAGGGTATGGCCGCTTGAAATGGATTCGCTGTGGTATTTAGATGATACAAATTTGACATAAAGGGAACACTGATGGAGGGAGCAGCCTTCCTTGGAAAGGCAGAGGGAAAGTAAAGACTCAGACTGAGCTTAAATTGACCTGTAGACCCTTCTTCACTCCCAGTGGTAGGTCCTTGTGATGGAGGTGGCAGTTTGTCTTTGCTCGGGTGAGGTGTGATTTCTGATACTGGAAGAGGGAGGGAAGAGGAAAATAGAATATTAAAAAAATATATGTATATATGTTAAATGTGTTAATATACAAAAAATATCATTGATCTGAAATTCATTTGTTCAGCAAATATTTTTCAAACACTATGTAAAGTACTAGGAGCTGAACAAAAGTTAAGACTCTAAGGATCTGCCACCATCATGACCTTTAGTTTGGCATTCAAGGCTCTTTGAAATAAGTCTCTGACCATTTTTGACAGCTTTGTCCTAGATTATGAGGCGTACTCGGAGGAACTGCACCTGGTTTTCTCACCAGTGATTAGCACACAGTATGGCTCCATAAGTGTTTAACTGAATCTCCCTTTACAGGTTTTCTCTGACTTCTACTTTAAGAAAACCGTCTTGCTGTTTCCTGGCTCCTCGTTGTTCTGGAAACTCACATCCATCCTCAGTGGTTGCTTTTGTTTGCACTGTAGCCTCTACTCATGTTCCTCGCTGCCTGAAATTGTACCCATCGGCCGAGGGTAGATGAGAACACAGCGTGGACCAGGCCTTCCCTGCGTCACCTTGCTCAGTCTTCACTGCAGCCCCGAGACAGGCAGCATACAAGCCACCCAGGTTATTTAAACTGACTCATATTTTTGTAATCACCAGTATATTTTTAAAAGTTAACCTTAGATTGGTCTTCTAAATTGGAAACCGGTGTCAGTGGCCTAAAATAGAAGGTAATTTAAAAAATAATTAAAGTAAAAACCACATTATTTTTAAACAGTCTGCCTATAAAATAACATTGCTTTCTGAGGGTGCTAGCTGACTCCGAGACTTACTCTCACTTTGTTGAAAGGGGAAATTAGCCTGTGTTACAGAGGTGTTGAAGAGAAGACCAAACAAAACCTTTCTCTTGAATGTAATAAAATTTTTATAAAGGCTAAAGAAGTACTGAAAAGAACAAAATTTTCTCATTATGTGATTTCAATGTTTAATTCTGTGCCTGTCCATCTCCTAAAATTTTCTCAGGACTGCTGAAATTCATCTTGTATAACTCTCCCACATTTGGGGAAAACACTATGGTGGCCCCATTTTTCAGATGGTGCATCTGATACAGAGAGAAGTTAGATAACGTGTTCATGGTTTACACATGTCACTGATGGCAGAGCCAGGGATTCGAATTCAGGTCTGATGCCCGAGCTCCAGGCAGTTTGCTCAGACTCCGACGTGGTGCAGCCTCTTCCAAATAAAGACGTGTTTTCTGTTCTGTGGCTCCAAGTGGTAGCGTATGCTTTGCCTCGGTTCACTCCCTCGACGTCATGACTGGAAATGAAAATCTTGACCTCTTGCCTTTTTAATCCAGGCTTCTTTATACCAGTATTTTGGGTAATATTTATGGTGTCATTTTAGGAGAGAAAAAAGAAACTGTGTCTACCGAAGTCTGTCCTTCTTAGATTAAAATGGATCCTGAATCCTAGACTATTGGATTGGCTTTATTTATTCTTTCTGTTGGACCAATCTGAATCTTAAGGTGTTTTTCAACTGGATTATTATTATTTTTTTCTCTCTCAAATAAAAATTGCTCTTTGGCTGTAGATGTGAATTAGAAGGAAATCTTCACAGAAGTCCTGATGGTTGGGTCTTTCCTAGGAACCATTTTCTTTATGCAAAAGTGGGAAACCCACTTGGCCGGTGTGGCTCAGGGGGTTGAGCATTGTCCCATGGACTGAGAGGTCCTGATTCTATTCCTGGTCAGGGCACATGCCAGGTCGCAGGCTTGATCCCCAGTAGAGGGCATGCAGGAGGCAGGTGATTGATGTTTCTCTCTCATATCCATGTTTCTCTCTCTCCCTAAAAAAAAAAAAAAAAATCGATAAAAATATATAAAAACAAAAAGTGGGAAACCCTGTGTTAATTCTGGCCAGTTAAGATTAATTGTGAGTCAAGGAAGAATTTTTTTTCTTTTTTAATGTTAATGATTGTGTTAACTGTAGTAAGGACTTGAATTCAAGATAAAGAAAGCCTTTGGTCAAGTAGTGTTTATTCAGTTGTCAGCCTGTTGCAGAATTTGCAAATTTAGGGGAATTAGTTCCATTTTCCAGTTTCTAACTCTAGTCACATCTCACATGATCGCAACGTGGCTATCTTCTCTGCGTGGCAAATGGAGGGTTGTCTGACACCTGGTTCAAACGGCCTCCATTAAGGGGAGTGGTCGTGCCCCTGGAGGCTGCAGAGACCAGCAAGACACTGTCCTTTAGGTGGAGCTCCATTTGGGGACTCCCTGGTGCTCACCTGCTGTAGACACTTAGCACATGGTCCCCTGGGAGATGGAATTGTTTGAACTTTTAAATGCCTCTGTGAAACCACCGTTGAAAAAAGGAGGCTATCAGGAGTTCCACCCCATCGTTTAGTTTCATCTTTCCTTGAGCACTTTCTAATCTGGCACAGAAAATGTTTGATCTGTGAATATCGTCAAGATTAGTAGCACTTTCTAGAAGGAATATTCAGAATCATGATAATATTGGAATAATACAGATCTATTTCCTCTGGGACAATCCTCTCAGACCTCAAATAATGAAGTTCATGTTGCCAGTATTTTTTTTTTTAATTAACATCCTTCAATTTTTGTTTTTCAGAATCACAAGTATATGGATTTAAATTATGGGTTTTATTTCTCTTTCTTCCCTTAATTTAGCCAGGCAGCCAGCAAAATGGTTTGGTTATCATAGAGAGGAAGTTCAGTTATCAAGTAGGGAGGGCAGGGCTTGGAACCTGTGCCTCTCTGACTGCTCTGGAACCCTGACTAATTCTCACCTATCTAGAACTGGTCCTTGCCAGGCTGCAGAAACAGAGGTGTCTGGGACACATGACATACGCTGCACTCCTAAAGAGCTGGCTGGTGAAAGAGGACCTTCTGAAGAAGGTTGCTGGTTTGGTCATATACTCTGTGAGCTAGAACTGGAAAAGAGCCTGGAGATTAGATGTCTGGTTTTGGCAAAAGTAAAGGGAATAAAGCGTTGAGGTAGAAAAATTGTATTCAGGTGTTGATATGCTTCATTAGGAGAATTCTTGACTTGAGCCCATGACTTTAGAGTTCAGTGCTCCTGACCAATGCTGACAGCCCTGGTGTTCGGGGTTGAGCCCCTAGGGGAGGCATGTTTACAAGGGCTCTAGAGCCTCAGTCTAGTGAATTGCAGGTTCTCTTTTGCTCACATGAAGTCAATGAAAACGAATGTCCTTTCCAACAAATGAGAGCGGTTTTGAGGAAGGGCAAATTAAATGCACCCCGGCTTGAACTTGTGTTTCTTTGAAAACACAAAATTTGAAAAGCCATGAAAATCTGTCATGGTTTTAGGCTACCCGAACCTTTACTTCTAATGACATTTCCGATTTGTTACTGTGGTGAACCTGTTTTAACTGTTTTTCCCCCATCCCTGTGGTCTGACTTCAGAGGGCTTCGTTCTACAAATGTTTACAGACCACTGAGTCGTCCTAGGCACTGGGCTCAGCGTGGCAGAGAATAAGAAGATGCTGAGACACATTAGCTTGCTGCACATGACTTACAGTTTAGCAGGGACCACCTGATAAGTTGGTATGCCGGAGACGATTGTTGGGAGAGCTGAAAAGACGGAGGAATTATAGGGCCCAGATTGCACATAGGTAATTGACATGGAGGCAGTAGGGTGGAGAGGAAAACCTAGGTGCTGAAGACCTGAAGGAAGGTGGCGGTGTGCCTGCATGGAAAATGGGAGCTGCCGTCCATGAGTGTGGAGAAAAGTGGCGGGAGGCCCCCAAAAGGGGTTTTATGGTAAAACAATGGCAGAAGTGTCACTAGAATACCAGGGCAACTCTTTCACATCTTCCACTGAGCTGGGCACTGGAGAGATCTTCAGTTTGTTCTGGAACCGCCTTTGGGGTTGGGGGTGGGGGTGGGGAGCTAGTACCTTCTGTGGACAAAGGAGATAGAAGAGAGATTCCTTTAATAAACTGCCCACTCTGGGCCCCACCCTTGATGAGTGCTTTACCCTGTGAAGTCAGCCGCAGTGATCATAATAGCTACCGCTTACTGGATGCCTACTTTGTTCCAGGAACTGGAGAAATGTTTTATATACATTACTAGCTCTGTTTTATGGAAAGGATACAAGGGCTCAGAGCTCCAGGGTCCCAGAGCTACTGAGTAGCAGAGTCAGGATTCAAACCCAGTTTTCTCTGACTCCAAAACCTCCCTTCTTTCTATTGGGCCAGTTAGTTCAAGAAAATAAAAAGAGTCAAGGATGTTTGGGGGCGTTTGCTGCATGGTAGCACAGGGCCAGATGAAGGGGAAGGCCATGGAGGGATTTGGGTTTGTCTGTCCGCCAAATCCTTTGAGCCTTTTTATAAAAATAAACCCTTTAGGCTGGGAGATGGTAGAATGTCTGAAGATGTTGACCCTTCAGAGATGTAAGCCAAACAAAAGGGTTTTTGCTGATAGTCAGTAAGCCTTTTATCCTAAAATTCTCTTGGAAAACCATCCTACAACAATAGGGAACATTATCCAATCAAGTTTTTCTGCAAGTAAAGGACAGTTGGTGGAGGCTTGTTTGCTTGTGTGTCTATAGCTCAGGGTGTTTATGACTTCAGTAGCTCCTTCCCTGCAGGTCCCACTTATTTTGGCATTTTGATTGTAGTTGAAAAGTTTTTAATTTTTTTTCTGTGACAGACTGATTTCTTTTCTAGGGGAAAGGTTCTTTTTCCTTTGTTCTGCGTGACCCCAACCAGGGAAAAGGCAAATAATTGTATTGTTTGATGAAATCTTCCTTTGAAGGTTGCTCTGTGTGTTTAGCGGAAATCAGCAGGGAAGAAGGGTTATCTCTAACACTTTGTTAGAATTTCTCCATAAGTCTACAACGATGAAATAAGAACTTGGTTACCGGACAGATTTGCTTTCAGAAACTCTGGCTCTTGACAGTTTTAGAAGTCCCGAGACTTTTGACAGGTAGAAACTAGAATGTTGAGTGTTTATTAAGTAGGATCTTTGTACAAATATCAGTGACATGATAGGAATAGATTTAAATCTTTTGAGTCTCCTTTAAAGTAGAATTGTTGATGCATGAGAAATTATGCTTCTCAAAGGCCAGTTACAAATTTGTATGGTATTTGTGGATCTCTTCTAACTTTTAGTTTTTATGTATTTATTCCACAGCCCACATCATGAAAATTAGCTATTAACAAATAATTTTGTCCAGGAAATTGAATACTGTATCCCAGGGTAAAAGAAGAGTGTGCAGTTATCTATAAACATATTGCTACTAATAACCAAGTAAATGTGATACATTTGGTAATTTCAAAAAAGTCCCTCTAAATTACAGAGTGCTGGAATTGATAAAATTCACTGGATCTATATTAGTTAACTGGGTAGTGCAATAGCAGGGCCTAATGGCAATTAAGGGCAGTTTCACTGAAATTGTGGTTCTACAGGATGGCTGGGGAGTGTGCGGAGGTGGAATGTAAGGGTTAGCAAGGATGGAGAGCTCAGTAGCAACTGGAAGCCAGAAAAATCGAGCATTTAAATTAGTTTCAGGCTTAATAAAGCTGTTAGGTCAACCTGGAAGAAATCACAAAATGACTCAAAATCTCCTTTCACCACCACAGCAGCCATGTCCTGGCTTCAGTTATGGGCGCAGTGAGCATCTTCCAGTCTGGTCTTCCGACTTTCAATAACATGAACCATTTTCCTGAATGTGGCTACTGAGTCAGAGACATACACTCAGAGGCAATTAGAGAACAAATCTTTTCCAAAGCAAGCATGCTGTGTTGGACTTACAGGGTTCATGTCCTAGTTCTACAGGACCCTCTGAATCTCTGATTCTTGCATCTCAAAACATCTGTAATTCTTGCTTTTGTATTCACATCTCATGAGTAGGCAATCAGTTGAGTTTTAGCACCAACACATCTGGTAACCATGTGGAAATTTGCCTGACAGAAGAACACACACACACACACACACACACACACACACACACACTTATTAATTAATCTAAAGTTTAGAGAAATAGCTCTCATATAACCACTGTTTTGATGGATGAAAATTAGTTGCTGACTGCACATTCTGGGTAGATGAACTATTCAGAAGAACAGACTATTGTAGGAGAAATATCATAGTGGGAAAAGGCATATAACAGTTGCTGTAAAGTTATTTCCTGAGAAACCTGGGGGCCAGCTCTTACCCTGGGCAAATCATTTACTTTTGGGGGGCTTCACCTTCTCTGTAAGATTGGAGCAGGTGTGTGGTGAGAGCAAGTCTCCAAAACTCCATCAAATTCTTTCTATCCACTAATACAAGATTTAATATGGAAGGAAATGTAATAAGGAAAAAAAATGCACTGCTACCAGAAACTCTTAGTCTGTGCAGTAAGAAAAGGGTCAGCTGGACCTTTCTCTTCCTGCAAGAACACTGGGTGTTCTCAGCTTTAGAGCTGAGCTTCTGTGGAAGAGGAAAAGGTAGTCACGGGAAGTAGTTCCTGTTTTGTTTTGTTTTTAACTTTGCCAAGTGGGAGAGAAAACCCCTCCTACCTTGCGTTTTTAGCATGTCTTCCTCTTCCCTTCTCCTTTCTTTTTTATTTATCTCTCTTTGAAACTTACATGTGAAGTTCAAAAGGGCCAACTGTTTTGGCGAGAGGTGGGTGGGGGAGCAGTGTGGTAGGTGCTGCCTGGGGTCATCACTTCCCTCCCACCCCACCCCAGCTTGCTTGAACGGATATGTTTTTCTTCTGCCAGCATCACTGAGTCTGTCTGGCTTTTCCGGTTTGGGTTTAGGGAAAAGTTTAAATAATTCACAATTCCAGCTGTCACTTAGTGACCCTTTTACAAGTAGCATATGGCCTGCCCTCTCATTTCACTGTCCCCAAGGTGCTTCGTTAGGAAGGAGTTACCCACCCCCATTACTTTTTGTACCCTTACTCTGCTTTATTCTTCCTCATTATGTCTGCCACCCTCTGCCTTAACAACCCACTGTTGTTTGTCTAGTCTCCACTTCCTTGCTAGAAGAGAAGTTCCTTGAGAGCAGGAGCCTTGTAAAGGTAAGGTTGCAGTTGTTTGTTGAATGAACAGGTGGTGAATGTTTTATTCACTATTCATCTTCCTAGGAAATCACAATACTCAACCTTTACACTATGAAGTTCTTAGGTCTTCCAAGGTTTGAGTTGACTTGTTGAGAATGTTAATTATTATTATAGAAGGCAAGTTTTTATTCTGCTTGGGCAGGGGAGTCAGGCTATTGATGTATAATTTACATACAGTTAAGTTTATCCTTTTTAAGTGTGTAGTTCGGTGAGTTTTGATAAATGGAAATGGTTGTATAACCAGTACGAAAATCATGATGTGGAATATTTCCTCCACTCTGCTCCTTTACAGTCTATCCTCTCCCCCCACCCACAGCCACTGGCCACCACTGATGTGATTTCTGTCCCTATTGCTTAACCTTTGCAGAATGTGAGCTGTTAGTGGATTCATACAGTATGTAGTATTTTGTCTCTGGCTTATTTCTTTTAGCATGAGGCTTTTGAGATCCATCTGTTCTGTTGCATATATCAGTTTGTTCCTTTTTGTTGCTGAGTAGTATTCCATTGTAATTTATTCACTGGTTGATGGACACTTAGGTTGCTTTCAATTTGGGCTGTTCTGTATAGGACTTCCACAAAAATTCATGTAATTATGTGAACATACACTGTCATTTCTTTTGGATAAATACAGTAGTCGTTTCCCTTTATCTGTGGTTTCGTTTTCCATGGTTTCAGTTACCTACAGTTAACCGTGGTCCAAAAATATTAAATGAAAAATTCCATAACAAAACTATTCATAGGTTTTAAGTTGAGTGCCATTCTGAGTAGTGTGATGAAATCTCCCATCATCCTGTTCCGTCCCATCTGGGACGTGAATTATCCCTTTGTCAGGCGTATCCATGCTTTATATGTTCCCTGCCTGTTAGTCACTCAGTAGCCATCTGGGTTATCAGATCGACTGTCACCGTATTACAGTATTTGTGTTCAAGTCACCCTTATTTTGCTTCATAGTGCCACATAAATTTTCACACAACTTTTACTACATATTGTTGTAATTGTCCTATTTTATTATTAGTTACTGTTGTTAATCTCTTTCTTTTTTTTAAATCCTGACCCGAGGATATCTTTTTCCATTTATCTTCAGATAGAGTGGGAGGGAGGGAGAGGGGGAGAGAGAGAGAGAGAGAGCAACATCGACGTGAGAGAGACACATCAACTGGTTGCTTCCTGCACGATGGGGACCGAACTGCAGCAGAAGTACGTGCCCTTGACTGGAATCGGACCTGAGACTCTTTGGTCCACGGGCCGTCGCTCTAACTGCTGAGCCAAACCGTCCAGGGCACACTGGAGTTTTTAAAAATGAAATTAATTTTCTTTATTACAACTAAACCCGATTTTGCTTGGATTTTCTCCTTCTAGCCTAAGTAAAATCTATAGGTCTATTGCAAAAACAATAAAAAATGGAGGGAGGATTTTGGCTGCTTTTTCTTTTCTTTTTTTTAAAAAAAATTATTTATTTTAAAATATGTTTTTATTGATTTCAGAGAGAAGACGGGAGAGGGAGAGAGAGCTAGAAACACTGATGAGAGAGAAACATCCATCGGCTGCCTCCTGCACGCTTCCCACTGGGGACAGAGCCAGCAACCCTCATGTGCCCTGACCAGGAATCAAACTGGTGACCTCCTGGTGCACAGGATGATGTTCAGCCACGCTGGCCAGGCTTTACATTTTATTTTTTAATTGCAGTTTACATTCAATATTATTTTGTAAGGTGTACAGCATAGTGGTTAGACAGTCATATACTTCACAAAGTATCCCCTCTGATATTTCCAGTAACCTCTGGCACAATGCATAGTTACTACAGTGTTATTGACCGTAGTCCCTATGATGTACTTTACATCCATGACTATTTTGTAGCTATCAATATGTACTTCTTAATCCCTTCACCTTTTTTACCCAGTCCCCCAACCCTCTCCCCTCTGGCAACCATCAGTTTATTCTCTGTGACTGTGAGTCTGTTTCAATTTTGTTTGTTCGTTTTGTTCTTTAGCTTCTACATATAAGTGAAATTATATGGGATTTGTTTTCCTCTGACTGACTTATTTCACTTAGCATAATACCCTCTAGATCCATCCACTGCAGTCGCAGATGGTAAGATTTCATCCCTTTTTATGGTCAAGAAATACTCTGCAAGTAATGATGTTGAACACCTTTATTTATTTTAGAAGGTCATGTTTTAGCATTCTGTTGTATTTTCTAGATATGAATAACTTAAAAATATCAGTGGCCTTTGAAGTGAAAATTTCTTTCAAAAATTGGCCAAAGTTTGAAGAGCTACTTTCTCCAGGTCCATACTATACAAAAGGTTAGGGTGTTGGAAACTCTCTGTTAAATTTGGACAAGGGGTGACCCATCTGGGTGACTGATAACAAGACCTTGGGAAGAGTGCATATAGGACTTGAAAATGAAGCTTGGCCAAAAGCATATATCATGGCCCCACTGGCCTTGGGAGGGCCTGCTCCATGCTTAGCTAAACCTGCTGTTCATGGGAAGCCGGCCTAGATTCAATTACATTTCCCCGGATGCCCCAGAAGTCACCTGGGAAGCTCAACGGTCCTCGGAGGCCATCACAAGTGTGTGGTGGAAGCCTGCTGAACACAGAGCTCCCTCTCTCGGGACAATTTGCCTGAATTCGTTAATCAAGCTTGAGAAATTGTTTACCACAGGCCCAGAACTGCCACCACCCTTAGATTCTGAAACCGTATTTCTCATGTCCATCTCTTAATTCATTAATTAAGCAAACAGTCCCTGAACGTTTACCACATGCCAGGTACTGTTTTTCATCCTAGGGACAGGAATGGTCCCTGCCCTGACTGAGACCTTTGGAGAGGCGCAGCAAGGGAAGTGGGCTGTCCGAGGAGCACCTGGGAAGGGCTCCTGATCGAGGTGTCCGGGACGGGGAGGTGCTGGGGAAAGGATCCTGACCAAGTGATAGCTCAATGGAGACCTAGGTGGAGGAAGAGTTGGCCAGGCTGACAGGACAAAGGACACTCCAGGAAGTCCCAGTGACAGGACTGGTCAGAGCCTGTAAACAGTTTTTCAGTGAATCAGGAGGTGGGGGGTGTTGAGAGAGGAGACTAGAGTCACAGGGACACCAGGTAAATGGCAGTGAGGATTGAATTTGATCCTCAGGGTGGTGGTTTTAAGACGGGGGAGTAGCATAATTAGGTATGTGGTTTTGTCGAGTAACTTTGGTTGCTCTGTGACAAGTGGATGGAAGCCGGGCAAGACTGGGGGCAGGGAGACCAGCGAAGTGGCTGGTACGGGATGAGCGTGGCCTGGTCACTGCCAATGGTTGTGAAGTGGGATCCTTTCCAGCCAGTAACTGGAAATGGGCAGAAGGGCAGAAGTGAGTGTGCTACTACTTTGAAACATTGAGAAATCTAGTACATAGTACTGCCTTCTTTATAATTTCTGGTTTGTTTACCTTTTTGGAAAACCGATGTAGAAATGTCCCTTTGGCTTCAGTTACCTGAGCAGAGGGGTTCGGGCTTTGCCAAACCTGCTTCTTTGGAAGAATTGCTCCTCCCGGTGTTCACTGTGTTTCGAGGTGGGAGGAGGGAGCATGGAATTATGTAGGTGGCTAGGGCATGCCAAGGGGGGAGGCGGGAATTGGACAAGAAGTCTGCCTGCTTGCACTCAGCAAAGCCAGAGCAGAACCTTCGACCGCTGCTCTGGGCTACTTCTTGCTAACCTCCTCGTGTCCCCTGGAGGGTCCCTAGGGTCAGAACCTGTATCTGGAGAGCTAGAAACTCTAATTTTAGGAAAATACTCTCCTCAAAGTCTCCTGCTGCCCTTTCTCTTCTTATGAACCTTCTATAGAGATGTGTCTTCCCTTCTTCTGAGATTTCCCCCTCAGGGGTAGGGGAGGCAATCCCGTCCTTTGATTTGGCCCCCAGGACTCCAGCACTAGGCTATTCATATTTTGTCCTTTCTACTCTGCCCTTCCTACCTTTCCAGACACCCACAGTGGATTTGCTAGAAAACATGGCATAGAAGAGAATGTTTGGACAACATGTAACCATTTCTGTTCTAGAGGGTACTGATAGAACAGAGAAAGATAAGTTAGGAGAAAGGAACTTATTTCTTTGGCACGTATAATGTGCCATGTGTTGGGAACTTATTTATATTATCTCATTTAACCCTTATAACACCGTGCAAGGTAGGTATTTTCATCCCCATCATATAATGAGGAAATAGATGGGAACATAAAGGCTTGGGTAAGGGTACATAGGTGGAAAGCTGGGCCTAGTTCACATCTGGGCTCTTTGTACTAGGTTAAAATTTCCCTTTTTTAATTGCAATCTTGTGTTCTAACCTCCTCATTGTTGCCTTGGAAATCTGAAAAGATTCATGTAACTTCTAAATCAACTAAGTGATTACTGGAGAGTAGCTTTGCATGAGGAAAATCTAGCTAATTATTTATTTCAGTGTTTCTGGAATGCAAGTCCTGCCCTACGTTGGCTACTTAGAAAACACTTTGGGACTACAAGCACAGTGGCATTCTGGCTCTCAGTGCTCCGAGGCCAGTTATCTTTAAACAACAAATTGCAAACTGACTCAGTACTGGTTTAACTCTTCCTCTTTTTGGAATGAGAACCTTTGGGGGTCTGTGTCTTTCTAGAGGTTTTGCTGAGTAAATGATAAAATGTGTGTGTGTGTGTGTGTGTGTGTGTGTATAATCTCCTAAGTCTTGAGTATTTCAGAGGAATTCCTGGTTTGTTGGATTGTCAAGGAACTGAATTTGAACACGTTTTGAATGAATGGGCCATTCCTTCTACACAGACACTGCAAATTCTCTCCACTCTCTTTTCTTCTCTAGAAGTGTTTAATCCAAGTCTTTGTGGAGTGGGGGACAAAAGGGTAAGATCCTACTAGTGGCTGACCTTTGCACTGAGATCTGATTTGGACTCATGGACTTTTCATCTACTACTTTGTTTTGTATCCACAAGTGGTCACTACATTCTTAGCTGCTTTTGCTCTCTGTTCTGCAGGACTGAGATCCCACTCTCACCTCCACTCCACCGCAGACCACGGTGATGAACTGAGCCATTTTAGGAGTAAAGCTGGTTTCTGCCGAGGGTTCATGACTGCGAAGTGCCAGCAGGGCCTTGCTTTAACCTGTGTATCCCTCCGTTCTTCTAACTCTTTTAGTTTTTCTGCCCCTCCCCCAACTTTAACTGTAGTATGACTACTTGGGATTATTCCAGTATTAAATAAATACAGTTGTTGAGTGGGCAGTTTGGACGTGTATCTCCTGTTTATGAGAACTGCCCCTTCTAGCATGGCGAGACAGTCCTCCAAGGAAGCACCTGGGACACCTGACAAGGAGCAGCTGGGACCCTTGTGCGGGCGCAGATGGAGCAAGGCCAGAGGGTACAGATGTCCGGACAGTGGGAGCTTGTCAGTTTCACCGGCGGTGCTCCCCGCCTGCCTTAGCTGACTTGTTTCTCCACGGGGTGTTGTTTTCTTCCCACAGACACACAGCGCTGGGGCAGTCCTCACCACCTGGGAGCCAGGTGTCGGTGACATCTCCTTGGTGTTTATCCACAGTCATCGAGGACACACTGGGGCTTTCCAGATTGGGAAACTGCTTTATCAATGGTGTTGTTTATCATTTGAACAACTCAACTTTGTGGCCAGACGAAAATGTGGTCTGCAGAGAATTTCAGGGAATAGCATAAATTACTCCAGGTTCGGGGCAGAATTGATCAAAGCTGCTGACATTTTATGTGAGGGGCGGCATTTGCTTAGAGAAGGGAGGCAGGTCTCTGGGCCAGTATACCACTTCCAACCTCAGTGTTCTGACCACCTGAGACTGCTCACTTAAATCTGTCTTTATAAGTGCATTTTTCGTTCCCAAATGGTCACACCGTTTGTGGAGCTAAAATGATTAGGATTGTAACAACTAGCTCCCAGGCTGCTGCCAGAGAACTTCCAGAACCCCTGTTTACTGGAGAACCCTGAGGCCGGAAGTCGGGGACTCATGACCTATCGAGAAGCAGTCATGACGCAGACCTGAGATTGAAGTCTCAGGTGAGGGGGCTGGAGCAACAGCCCTCATTGGCATATGTCTGCCTTTGCAGCAATCACTGACAGCTCTCTCCCTTCCTGCTTTATCTTTCAGTTAATGACCAGCCACAGCGTCCGTGCTGTGAGCTCCGGCCACTGCCTCCACGGGCTCCCAGCCACACGCAGGTTGCTGCGGTGTCAGCTGAGGTAACATGGCTTGCTGGCCTCAGTTGAGGTTGCTGCTGTGGAAGAACCTCACTTTCAGAAGAAGACAAACAGTAAGCTTGGGTTTCTTCTGGGGGGTTCTTCATGGTCTTGAGTTGGGGACTGGGGGAGGGAGGAAAGGAAGTCTTCTTGGTTTTCTCAAAGTGACTGAATGAATTATTGAGGGCAGATTTGCAGCCAGGCAGAAATGTTAGCTGTGGTTTGTGCTAGTGCCCAGGCATGAGTTCTGACCTCTGAACATTCCACCATCTCCTTTCCCTGCAGTCTTGGGGCCACCTGGCTCTCCAAGAGCACCTAATGGGCCCCTGTACTGCTGTGGGGTGGGAATGAAGTGAGTTAATGGCCCAGCTTTTGGAGAGACTGAATCTTGGAGTGTCAGTGTGGACTCTCTCAGCTTTGACTGCAAGCCTGGAGGAAGATCAAACAGAAACTTGCTATATTTCTGTGGAGGGTTCCAAGGCATTCACTGCCTGGATGGGACAGTAGTTCTTTGAGTAATCCCAAGAAGATCCTCTCCAGTGCGTGGGTGAATGGCATTTGTCCACAGAGGAGGGCGAAGGCAGTAAGGCCTGGTGAACTCCTTGAAGCTCAGTGCCAGCTCTGTGCTTCTCTCTCTCTGAACACTCTTAGAAATCCCATCTAGTCTCCTGGGTTTAGCTGTACCTCTCTGTACTTGGCATCTAAATCTCTTTCCTGCCCTGCCTTTTTCTTGAATTCTGGGCCTGCATCCCCACTTGGCGGTCTTAACAAAGCTTAACACGCCTGTAACCAAAATGATCATCTTTCTTAGACGCAAAAGAGCTATGAGGGACCTTGGAGATAATGTAATATAGTGTTCTCAAACTAGAATAATGTTTGGACCTTTTTAAAAAGAACACAAATGTTAAGGTCCCTTTGTATTTGTTAAATTTCTTTTCATTGTAATGTTACTTAAATACGTACATGTGTGAAACTAGATACGAACCCCTTATTGTATTGCTATCATACAACCATACGATCACTTACAAATTACATGCAAACAGAATCGCAAAACCCATACAATTCCAATGAAGGTAGTAAGGCAGCTGACGCTGTTTAGCTGAAACAAGTCACGAGCAGTGACATGCATGTGGCAGTGAGGGCTGCCGGGCCATCCCCTTGGGTCTGGACAGTCTAGGTCCTAAGGGCTCAGTTCTCCAACCATTCTTCCCATGACCTTCATTTGATATCATTTGGCTTTCATTTGGTCCAATCTCATTATTCATAAATCACGTCTGCATCTGTTCCTTTCTCAGTCGGCTACAATTAGGTTGGTGCCAACACAATCAAACACAAATATAAACTTAGGCTTTGAAATCTTGTGCCAGAATTTGGTTATAAAGTAGGCATTTAGAAATTCCAGATATGTTTATTCTAGTTTGTTTAGAAGACCATTGAAATGAAAACACAAAATGGTTAAAATTCTCACAGGGAACTCATATGTAATCCATCAAGAATACCAACCCCAACACACACACACACACACACAGATTATAGTTTGAGAAACAGTGATTTTGTTTATCCCTTCATGTTACTAGTGGGACCTGAATCCCAAGGTCACTAATGAGAGAGTAGGAACTAGAATCCATGTATCTAACGTATCCTGCCTGTCTTGTGGTGATAATAATAGTAAAGTATAAAACCTAATGTTGTATAAGGAAAGCGAACTCTTAGAATGAGCTTCCATGTGGTAGGCACTAAATAGTGTGCTGTTAACTGAATTAATCATTTTGTGACTACATGAAGTACTACTGTTATTTCCTTGTCACAGCTGGGGAACTTAAGAGGTCCACAGAAGCACATGGGGTCCAAGTCCAGATCATCTGACTCTAGAGTTAATACTCTAAACCACTATGTGAAATTGCTTTTCAGTGGTATGATTATTATTTTTTTTAAATCCTGTGTCTCAAGATCTTGAAGTTTCTGATCTTTGCCATTCCCCCTGCCTTCCATGGCTTTTCTCAGGTTCTGGTGTACCCAACTCCAAATTCGTCTCTCATCCTCATTTCTTAGCTACCGTGTGGTCCCGGTCTCCTGCTTCTTCTCATCCTGGTTATAGCAGCCCATACGATAGGAAAGCATTTCTGCTGTGTTGTGTCCATTGTCCATTGGCCAGTGAGTAGTGGAAAGAATCATTTCATCTTAGCAATGAAAGGAGGTCTTAAGGGTAGTAGAGTCCAAGCCTCTCATTTTACAGATAACAATACTGAGGCACAAAGCAGGGAAGGAATTTCCCCGTGGTCAACCAAGGAATCGGAGTCCTGTGACAGGATGTGGGGGTTGGGTCATCTAGAGTGGGCCAGTCTCCGCTGGTCTTGAGCTTGTTGCTTCTTGCTCAATATAGCTCATGGTTTGAAGAGTTCAGATTGGAGAGATAGGCAGGCTTAGTCAAAGGCAATGTGTAGTCTTGTGGCAGAATTTCTGTTGAAGGAGGAAGGAGGAACACAACATCCTGACGCAGAAGGGCTTTTCTGGATGTTGTATCACTCACTGCCTGCTAACTTGTCCTGGTCACCTCTCTTCCTGATTTCTAAAGGAAATATATTTTGCCGATCCAGAAAGAATGTGGTTTATTTCGGGTCGCAGGTGCTTAGATGGTCAGAGTTGGAAAGATCTGGGCTGTTCCCTGTGCAGTTAGTTGACAGAACTGGAGTTTGGGGCAGGGGACAGGGGTCCAGAGTGGATCTTTCATGGGAGTAGCACCGAAACCAATTTCCTGTTGGCACTCCAGTCCCAGCACCCCCCTCCCTTTTTTTTTTTTTTTAAGCAGGCTTTGCTTTATCTGCGCTAGAAGTTTAATGTCCCTGAGTCTTAAGTTCTGACTGGTAGCTACTTCCCAATGCGCCTGGCTAGGATTTCTAGATGATACTGTTTTACATTGGAACCTGAAGGGTTTTGGTGCCACTTTGTTAGCTCACATAGTCAGAACCAGTCCTGCCCATCGGGCAGGGGAGAACTTGGCGGCACCATGGTAGTTCTTGCCCACAATGAACAGAAAATCATTGCTTGTTTCCCTTCTTCTGAGATCCTGGAGCGGATACATGTAGCCCCAGAGCCTGGCATCTGGGATATGCTTAATAAGTATTTGCCGAGCGAGTGGTAAATGTGGTAAATGGGCCATTTGTTTTCGGGTCTCAGGGAGGCTCCCCTGCTCTAGGGGCCTTGTGGCAGGTAGAATAGAAAGAATTCGTAAAAGCTGGGACCCGCCAGTACTTCCCAGAGCAACCCTGTGGAGAGGCGGCCGTTTGCCTTTTCACTCCGTGTCCTTGTTTGCTGATGAATTCTAGGGACCTCTCTCTGGAACCCACCTTGTGCAGATTCATGGGGACCATCAGCCAGGGTTAGCTTTCTGCTGTTCTTGTTGGGCAAAGAATACATTGAAATTGAGTTGCGAAAGTTGGGTGCAAAGCTCAGTTTGGGTCCAAAGTAACGGTTAACCTGTGTGGGTGGCAGTCATTCAGCACAAATAGGGCTTGGGGGACAGGAAGGGCAGGGCCTTCAAAGTTTCCAGGATCCTCATCTGGTTTTAGGCTGAGCCAGAGGCCAAGGTCCCCATGGAACAGATGGGACAGACTACGGCCATATTGCCTCTTTTTTTGGTGTCTTTGCTATTAAATATTTTCTCAATTAGATCTGACTGGCTACGTGGCTGGGAAAATAGATAATTATAATTTTTGCATAAATTAGAGTATTGGTATTTGGGCATAATTTAATGACAGGAATGAGCTATCAAATAAAAATTAAAACTCTTTATTTAAGAGCCATTATAGAATTTTACAGAATAGGTGAAAACTTCCGTGTCCCCTCCCCATTTCCATTTTCACCGGACACATTTCTTCCCTGTCCTTGGTTGTGGCCTGGTAGTGACAGCTCAAATCCAAGTAATAATTCTAATTATTATCTAATTCTAACTCGATTCTGACTCCAGGTGGGCTATCATATGCCATTAGGTTTAAGGAAACTCATTTTTCCTAGGTTTTAGTTTCCTCTTCCGTGGAATGAAGAACATTAGAACAAATAGCCATTTATCATTTCATTTGGCTAAATATTTATTAAGCACCTAATGTGGGACAGAGCTAGGTACTTAGTGGTGAACCAGACAGACATGGCTCCTGCCCTTATAGAACTTACAGTTTAGTGAGAGAAGCAGATCTGAAACACATTATCACTCAAGTATAAATATATAATAACACATGGTGATAAGTGTCATGAAGAAAAAAAAAACCCAGACAAACTGTGGTATTGTGTTGGATACTGCCAGGCTGTGGACAGGGACTTAATTTAGAATGGAAGGTCATGACATTTAAGCTGAGAACCCTAAAGTTCCAGCAGCAGTTAGCCAGGGGAACACCAGGAGCCCAGAGATCAAAGGCACTGTATTCCAGGCAGAGACACCGAGGGTGTGAAGGCCATGGGGCCTGACGCATGTTCCTGTGTCAAGGAGCAGAAACGCCAGTGGCACTGGTAGAGTGAATGAAGACTGGCTGGGGATGAGCTGGGAACTGGCAGGGCCAGATCGTGCAGGGCTTGACAATAAGGGGACTTGAGTGACCGTAGCCCAAGGAGACAATTGAAGTCATTACATACATGTGTTCCATTTTATGCTGTTTTCTTCTTTCATTGAATATTACTTGGTGTGTCTTCCCATATTTCCAAATAATCTTCATATTTATAAGAATGATTCTTGATGCATAGGCTGTGTTTTGTTGTTTTGAAAGTACTTTTATATCCATTTTCTTGGTTTTCACAGCAATCCTGAGAGGTATGCATTGCATTTCCTGTTTCACGGTGAAGAAACTATGATAGGTTACTAAGGTAGCTAGAGGTTAGAGGAAGTGCTGAATCTTTTGGTCCCAAATTTACCGTGGGCTAATTCCATTGACGTTATTGGGAGCTTTATAGTAATCCATCAACAGAGTTTTATTTTATGTTTATTCTCTATTGCCAAGATTTAGATTGTTTTCATTGTTTACTGTTTTAAATAAATTACTGTAAAGATTTTATACATCTAGCCTTTTCTTACCTTTGTATTTTTCCTTAAACCAAAATCTCAAGGGAGTAGGATTATTAGGTCAAAGGGAAATGGCCCTTGAAGTCTATGATCAGATGTCAGATGTCCTTCCAAAGGATTAAACCAATTTAAAAAGCTACCATCAATGCATGAGGCTATACAGTTCCGGGAGGGCAGGTCTGGTTTTGTTTTTTTAAATCCTCACCCAAGGATATTTATCTATTTATCTTCGGATAGAGTGGTAGGGGGAGAGAGAGAGAGAGAGAAAGAGAAACATCGATGTGAGAGAGACACATCAATTGATTGCCTCCCTTGATCAGGGCACGTGCCCTTGACCGTCTGAGGGCCAACGCTCTAAGCGCTGAGCCAAACCGGCCAGGGCTGCAGGTCTGGTTTTAGAAATTGTTTTTCCCTCTAGCATTTCTCTGATTTGATCTTAAAGATTTCACTTTAATTTGGGCAGACCTAATTGAGGTGTATGGTGTCAAGGATGGGTCTTCAAATAATTTTTCTTTACATTCATATCATGTCATTCCAGCAGCTTTTATTAAACAGTGATTCCTTTTCCAGTTATTTTTGGGACATTTATCAAACTCTTATGTCTGTATGGAGCTATTTGGGGGTTATTTATTTGGTCATTTGCTAAGTAGTTTTTATTTATTTTGATGCTGATATAGCACAGAGTGTGCTATTACTTTGGACACTCTGAGATCTGGGGCAGCTCATTGTCCCACACTTCCCTTTTTACCTCTCAGAATATTCTTTGATGGTTTCATCTCTTTCTTTTTCCCAATGAATCTTATTACCTTATTAAGTTCTAAGAAGTATCCTCTCACTATTTTAATGCCCCAGGGACATTTGGTAATGTTTGGAGACATCTTTTGGTTGTGACGGTCCTACGCGGGGGTGGTTGGTCTGGCAGGTATCTAGTGGGTGGAGTACAGGGATGCGGGAAGCACCCTCAGTTCACAGTGGAGTCCCCTCCACAGTTACCTGACCCACAGTGTCAACAGTGCTGCTGTTGGCAAGCCCTGCTCGCTCAGATGATCCCATGTTCGAGCTGAGGAGTAATGAGACAGAGGCTTGAATTGGCGCTTTGGTGCTCCCCAGAGCAGCTCCGTGTAGCAACTCACTTAAACTTCAGAATTATTATTGTCATACCCAACACTAAAAGGAGGCTCTTGAGTTTCTGACTTTGGTGAGAACACCTTTTGAAAACAGTGTTCCTCTCCTGGGGGAGAGATGTGGAGGGGTGGGTAAGTACCAAAACAAGATCTAGAAAAATTTTCTACACTGGTTATAACAGTAAAGCATCACTTTTATTTCTAAGCTATTTATGAGGGACGATGTGAAGGAGAAGGGCCAAGGTTAGGGATAGGGCAGAAATCTTATTTGGATAATGAGTGGAGCCAGAATGGCAGGCCTGGCAGTAGTCAGGTTAGGTTTCTAGAAGGAGGCTATTAGGAATAGAAGTGCCTAGCCTGGGTGGGTGGCTCAGTTGGTTGGAGCATCATCCGAAAGGTCGTGGATTCGATTCCGGTCAGGGCACATACCTAGGTTGTGAGTTCAATTCTAGGTCAGGGTGCGTATGGGAGGCAACTGATTGATGTTTCTCTCTCACATTGATGTTTCTCTCTCTCTCTTTCTCTCTCTCTCTCTCTCTCTTTCTCTCTCTCTCTCTCCCTCCCTCCTGCCCTCCCTTTCCCTTCCTCTCTCTCTAAGAATCAATAAAAACATAGCCTCAGGTGAGGATTAAAAAAAGAAGCCTAGAACATCCCTCTGAGTTTGGAAGGGTAATTTTGTGTTCAGTGACGGGTGTAATTTTAGAGGTACAGAGTAATAAGGTATGGATTAAATTTTGTCTCTCATGAGTTTTCTGATTTGGGTGGTGTGAGCTTTGGAGGCAATCTCTTCATTCATTCATACATGTTAGTGACTCAGGTTAGCAAGGGCTTTGAAAGGTCAATAATCTAGATACTCTGGTAATAGGGCAGGGGGTGTAAGGAGGTTGGGTGCATAGTGGTTAAGAGCAGGGACCCTTGAATCAGACTGGCTTTGAATCCTGGCTCTTCCATTTAACAACCTTAAGTCTCAGTTTTCTCACCTGTAAAATGAGTATAATAATAGTACTAATGGGGTTGTTTAAAGGCTAAATGAGTTAATATATGTAAAATACTTAAAGCACTGGTATTTAGCCATTATTATCATCATCAGTCTTTTTCTTACCTCTTTTACTGATCTTCTGATGCCCACTGGCTTCAGAAGCTGAAAATGATTTGTAAGATGTTCTATGTTCCCTTTGCTGTCAGTGCCATGGGGAAGATCCATTCATTTTTTTTTTCAATCAACCAACATATTTTGAACATCTGCTGCCTTACAGGGTCCTGGATGTAGGGGCTGCAGAGATGTCTAGGAGGGTCAATTGGTTGGGTCAGATCAGTGATCAGGAAGGCTGGTGATAGATTAAGGAGACATCTTAAAAGCTCTATGTCCCAGACATGGCTTGGGAGAGGCAGCATAATGAATACAAAAGGACCGATTTAGGGGTCAGTCGATCTGGGTTCCCATGCTGGTGGACTCTCTTACCAGGCTGTGGCTCATAAGCTTTTTGAAGCTTAGTTTCTTTACTTTCGAAATGGTAATGATACAACTGACCTCACAGACTTATTGTGAGAATTGAATGTTAGAAATGAGATGTATAGAGATCCCAGGTACACAAGTAGAGGCTCAGTGTTGGCTGTAACTATATTAAATCTATAGGCCCTGAGTTCATTTTACCTGTATGGAACCTGTGGATTTTTTTGGACCATGCTACCTAGTGGAGTCATTTCCCACCTGGGCCACTTAGTGTCAAATAGAATTTTATGTGGCCTTTGATTAGAACTGACTGCTAATCTCAACGTTGCCACTGACTAGTTTACCCTTCCTTGGACAATAAAGGGTTGTTCTAGGGATTCAATGAAATAATCCATATATAATGTGCTTACTACATACTGGACTTTAAATAAATGGTAACTGCTGTTTATCCTACAAGTACAAACGGTAGTTTCAGAGCTTAAGGTTAATGACTCTCCTACTCATACTCTTTCCTTTTTTCTGAGTTATTATTCTTTTCTGAATTCATTCCCAGTTATGCCATTTTTAGCAAGTTTTCTTCCTGTCTGTTAATATTTGTGATTTTATTTAGCTGTAAGCTTGGAATGCATACAATTTTATATTCTGCTTTTTTCACTTAATATTATATGGTCAATAGTGTCTGCGTTTCATAAACATTGTTGTAATGACAGCTGGTTACATTGTTGACTAGATATACCATAAATTAATCATGGCTGTGCAACTGTTTCCAGTATTTTTCAATTATAGTGTTTCAATGAACAAATAATTTCATATATGTAGTTTTTTGATAGTTAGTCCTACAGTATATATTTCCAGTGATATTACTTGGTCAAAGGGGATAAACATGTCTTTTGACACATACAGCCAAATTGCTTTCCCAAATGGCCCAACTGATTTGTATTTCCATCTTCATTATTTTGTAAACTTTAGTTCATTCTCTTACTCAGGGAACATTTTTAAGGCCTCATCGTGTGTTAGGCTTAGTGAGAAAAAAGTGACACCAGGGAGAAGCTGTGCTAAGAGCTGATAAAGGCAGGGAGTACCTGGGGACCCCCCCCCCCCCAGGAGGGACTTCCACTCAGCTGGCAGAAGAGGCCCAATGTAATTTGAAAATTTGGAGATTTCAGTGTGTGTTGCCTTTTTGGGGTTATTGATAGAGATATTTAGTAAGACCAGCTCCATCTCTGGTCTTGGAGACCCTATTAACTGCATGCCTTCTTTCAAAGAGGGACCCAACTGCCTTTTATGTTTTTCCCGGTGTGTATCTATAGCAAACTATTCTTCATAGGTATATGCTAACAGGGTTTGGTTTTGTTTTTTTGGTCCTATTTATGGAAAATTTAGGAAACACAGGAAAATATTTTAAAAAACCACCCATTTTCTTATCACCTCAGGACATCCACTGTTACCATCCTTATATTGCCTTCCAAAAAGAAGATTTTTAAAGAAGAGGTTAATGTGGAACTATATCAAAGGCGTTTGCAAATTTAAAATGGGCTGTTTAAAATTCCAAAAATTCAACAACAAACAAAGAGAAACCCCAAACAATCTGAAGCACCAAGCAATAGCAGAAAGGTTAACTTAATATGATCCATGCACAGTGTGGAATATTAGGTGGTCATTAAAACCCATATTTAAGAGAATCTCGTAAGAAACATCTGTGACAAAAATAAATTAATTAAAAAAAGAGAGAGAATATTGTATATCATGGAAAACACTCCCAGTATGATGTTAAGGAAAAAAAGCAAAATACGAAACTATATATGATGTATAATCTCAATTTTGTAGAGAAAAAATATTATTTATGTATACATGGAATAAAGATGAAAAAATATTAACAGAGAATCATTGTTAGCTCAATGTACTAGAGGTTCTCTCTGCAAAGTAGGATTAGGGGTAGTTTACATCTACTTAAAAATTTTTTAATTTCAATTTTTCTACCAAAAAATATGTAGACTTGAAGATCAAGAAAAATATTCTGTTAAAAGAGAAGGGGGAGCCCTGGCCGGCTTGGCTCAGCGGTTAGAGCGTCGGCCTGTGGTCCAGAGAGACCATGGTTCGGTTCCCGCTAAGGGCATGTACCTCGGTTGCAGTTTGTCCCCGGCCCTGGTTGGTCATGCGGGTGGCAGCCACTCGATGTGTCCCTTTCATGTCGATGTTTCTCTCTCTCTCTCTTCCTCTCTCTCCCTCCCACTCTATCTGAACAAAAAATGAAAAAATGTCCTTGGGTGAGGATAAAAAAAAAAAAAGAAAAAAATTTAAAAAAAAAAGAGAAGGGGGGGATTTCATAACAGTGTCTCCTGGCTTTATGGTTCTGAAGCCACAGTTGTAATTACTCTTACCCACAAGGCCCTGATGAGTCTTTGGGCTCTTTGGTATGCATCCTAATTAGAGCATCGGAGTCTAGAAATGAAAGTAAGAAAGAGGTGAGAGACTTCAGGAAGTGAAACTACAGACGGTCCCCAACACAAGATGGTTTGACGTACAGTTTTTCGACTTCCATTGGTTCAAAAGTGAAACCCATTCAGTAGAATCTGTACTTTGCATTTTGAATGCGGATCTTTTTCTGGCCTAACAATATGCAGTACGGTCTCCCTTGTGATGCTGGGAGCAGCAGTAAGCTGCAGCTCCTAGTCAGACACACGATCACAAGAGTCAACAGCCCATACTCTACAGCGTATTCACTGTGTGAGATGATTTTGCCCACCTCTGGGCTAATGTAAGTGTTCTGGGCATGTTTAAGGTAGGCGAGGCTGAGCTGTGATGCTCAGTAGGTTAGACGAATTAAATGCATTTTTGATTTACAGTATTTTCAGCTTACTATGGATATACTAAGGCATACCCCCATTGTAGGTAGATGAGCATCTGTAGTTGTCTGAACACCACTGTTTCAATTAAATTATGTCTAATGATTTCCATCCTGTCCCTGTGCTTATTTATTTCTTGGTAACTCGTTGAGGCAGGGATTTCCAGAAACCTCATTGCTTTAACCGTGGATCGTGCTTACTTATACGTTTAATGATCTTCTAATCCCCCTGGAGAAGATGGGGACCAGACCTTGCTGAATGGAAGAGGACTTTGCACTCTTCCCAGCTCCTTCCATTCCTGAGTGTGTGGAGGTCAATATGGAACTCTGTGTGAATTTCCATTGTTCTTTGGAGCAGAGGTGGAGCGTATTTAGCACAGGAGGGCCCGGTTGCCCTGGCCCTCTTCTTTCAATAAATGGTCATTACATACCTGAAACTGTGCTGATGCTGGGGATGCAAAGGAGACTGGGCCCCAGTGCTTGCCTTCAGGGTGCTCATACTGCAGTGAGGAGGCCAGTGATAGAAATGTGATTTCAGGGGCTCCGTGACTGTGGGAGCTTAGGAGAAGGACATTATGCCTGGTTGAGTCTTGAAGAATGAGCAGAAATGAGCCAGAGGAAGCAGGATGGGAAGCATCTTCCCTTTTTAAAGGAAACACAGAGGTATGGAATAGTATGTTAGTAGGTGAGAACTGCAAACAGTGAAGTGTTATGAAAACTTAGAGAGTGGTGGGAGAGGCTGGAGAAGTTGATCAAATAGTTCCATGAACTTTTCTGTGGATTTCCCAAAGCCCGATAGCGCCAGGCAGCCACATGATTGTTTGAACTCACAGTGCTCTGTCTTATTTCCCACTCAGTTTCAGTTGTTGCTGGAAGTGGCCTGGCCTCTATTTATCTTCCTGATCCTGATCTCCGTTCGGCTGAGCTACCCGCCCTACGAACAGCATGAGTGTGAGTATCTGAGCATCCTGCCTGAGACTCGCCACTGGCAGGTGAAATCCAGGCGATGGGCATGGGCTCAGTTTGACCTTTCCCATGACACTGTCTTTAGGAAACACTGTAAATGGTTTGGAACAGAAAAGCTAGGCTCTCGATTTTTTTGCTAAGTCATAAGCTCAGGAAACTATTTTCAGTCCTGGTGAATGGTGATAATAATAACTATAATAATAGCCACTGTCTGTTTCATGTGTTTTAAATAGTGAAAGTAAAATAACCTTACTGATAGTTCGGAAAGTGGTGATTAACAAAGGCCCCTAAGGCAGTGCCTTAACACCACCGTCAGCTGGTCCCTGCCAGGCTTTGTCATATGCATGGTGTCTTTATTACATAGGTGCAAATCATGGAACACATAATTGTAAGCAGCGTTTGCACAGAGCTTCTCGGATTGACTGATACTATTTTATTTGATTTTCATAACAACCCTGTATAATAGACTTTATTATTATCATTAGCTTGATAAGTAAATTGGGGCTCAGAGAAGGGCAGGGACTTATCCAAGGTCACACATTTAATAAGTGACAGACATGAAGTAAAGCTCAGGTCATCTGACTCCCAAATCCTGTGTTTTGATCATAGCCTTTACAGTGAGCATAGAAAATACAGTAGTGGCCAAGTACACAAACTCTAGATGTCAGGTTACCTGGGTTTGAATCCTGACTTCAGCAATTACTAGGTGTATCACACTGGGCAAGTGACTTAGCTTCTTGGTACCCGAGTTTCCCCATCTCTGTATTAATACCTATACTCTATGGTTTTCGTTATTCCACAATCACATCTTTCTTTCCTGGCTGGGTTTGCTGGATGGATTGACACTACCGAAATGTCCCAGTCTACATCATCAACGTTTATGTAGGGGGTTTAGCTGGAACCTCTGTCCCATTGCCCCTATAATTCTTCCTACCATTAACCAGCTCTACCCACACTCTGCCAGCCTCACGGACTTATAGGAAAAGATACTGTTCTTCAGGAAAGGGATGGTTCCAGGGTCACCTTTTAATTGTGTTCTTGGTCTGGTCCACAGCACTTAGAGGGAGTTATTTACCTGCTAATATGTTAGTACACATTATATATATGTTCAAGTTTTTATTTTTTTTAAATGCTTTTTGTTGATTTTAGAGAGAAAGAAAGGAGAGAGAGATAGAAACATCGATGAGAGAGAGTCGTCAACATGGATCAGCTGCCTCCTACGTGCCCCCCACCGGGGACTGAGCCTGTAACCCGGGCATGTGCCCTGACTGGGAATCAAACTGGCAACCTCTCGGTATATGGGTCAATGCTCACCCATTGAGCCACACTGACCTGGCTACATTTAGGTTTTAAAAAACCCCACGAAGCTTCAGGAACATTCTACCAGATGTGATTTTCAGATTTCACCAGAAAGGGAAAGAATATAAAATGTGTGGGAATGGGAGGTGATTCTGCCTTCTCTTTGGAACCTCAAAGACTGAGGAGCAACTGCATATTTGGTTTTATTTAAGCATTACCCTAAGTCCCACTGGTGTGCATGTTTTAGGGGAAACTCCCTGCTTTCATCTGCTGTAGTAGAAATAGGTAGACTTTGGATCAAATGGGGGTTTGTTTGTATCTTGTCTCTGACACTTGCCAAGGTTGTGATCTTGAACAAGTTGTTGAATTTTAACCCAGAGTTGTCTGAGTCTAGGCGATAGATTCTCAGAAATGCTGTGGAATTTTTATACCTGTAGAAGGCAGGCAAGACTTTGCCTTCCACCTATGCACTTCTCGCAGCCTCTCTTCCTGTTCTCACTCCCTCCTAGGGGCCCGGCTGGAAGGTAGATTGCTAAGGTGAATCTCGCAGAGGTGCCTTTCCTCTGGAAACAAAGGATTAGTGTATAATTCTTCCCCATAAATCTTCCCCAGTCTGACCCGGAGCCATCAAGGTCCTCATTACTTTCCTGGGTACTGGGAATCCATTACGCTATTTGGTTGTCATCCTGTGCACCTGTGTCAAGTCTTCTTCCTGCTTTTGCTTGCAAATAAGGTGGGACAAAACGCGCAGGGGAGGGTCTTTGCTTCACCCACCAAGGTATAGCCTGAAATGCCTTCACCTTCCATTGCCCTGTGCTTCCTGGACCAACACCTCCCTGTCCTTAGTGCCAGAATCTCTGGGAGGTTAAAGGGGAGACTCCTGTGGTCCTTCGAGTACTTGGTTGGGTTACATAAATCTTTCCTGCATGAGGAGCAGCTGACTCAGGCAAGGGACCTTGTTTGGTTTTCCTTGAACTATTAACAGGGAGATAAGGAGGTTAACTGAGTAAATGTTGAACAGGCCAGAGTCCCTGTGGAGTGGCCACAGTGATCAGATCTTGTTACATCCTTGCTGCGGATGTTGCCTGTCTGGTTGGAATATGGACGGAAGAAAACGATGGATAGAAGCGCCCTAGTACTGAAATGCAGTGTAGCCAGTCCTGGCTATGGGTTAGCTTCAGGGGAGATTCTCTTAGCATATTTGCTTGAAAATAGTTAAGGTGAATAAAATATGGTTTCTGCTTTGGAGGAAGGTTGTAGCTGTGAGATGTGGAGTATTCTTAGCTGGACAGTAGCAGGGTAAGTACTATTGTAGGCTCACCACCCCAGGGCCTCAGTAATCCCAACAGGCCCATTCCTGGAGCCTTTATACTGTGTGGGGCAGTGTGCTGCGTGCTATGCCTGTAAGAACTCGTGGAATCCTTCCTGCAGCCCTATGAAGGACACTGTATTTTCATCACCATTTTACAGATGAGGAAACTGAGAGTTAGAGGTTCAGTGGCTTGGCCAAAGTCTCTGCGTAGTGTGTTGTGGGTACTGGATGTGAATCCCAGTTGGTCTGACCCCAAAGCTGGGGAGCTCCACAGCTCTTTGCCCCCCAGAGAGCGTGGTTCTCGATGGTCCTTAACTCTTTGGGCTCACAGATACCCTGAGACTGTGATGAGCTGCCGCCGTGGCTGTTCTGTCCGAAGGAATTCACACACGCTTGTCCTCAGGTTAAGAGCTCCGGCCCCAGGGCACACTGACCTTGAGGTCCTCAGAAGCAGCACCCACGGCAGACTGCCACAGACTAAACGGTGCCTGTGACACCTTGGGCCAGCCAGACACACCCGGTCGTGCTGTTTGTCAGACGCTCCTCCATAACGAAGGGAAAGGAGAGCGAGGAGATGAGCTGTTGAACGGGGCTCCTGGCTTCCATGAGGGACACAACAGCAACAAATGTAGCTTCACAGATGACCTCTGACCCCAAGTTAGCATGTTCGTTAGGTGCCTTTGAGGAGCCTGTGAGCTGGCAGATGAGGTGAGACTCATAGGTTTGGCCGACAGAGGACAGTACAGAGGGGATCGAGAAGGGCTCAGGTATACAGGGCCGCAGGTATGAGGGAAGGAGCATGGGTTTGGATCAACGGAAATGTGGGTTCTACCCCCAGCCCTGCCCACTGATTCCCTGAGTGTTCTCCACCAGTCACTGTCTTGCCGCAGTTTTCTCCTTAAGGGTATGAAGGAATCGAGTTGGCTGAGGTCACCCTCAGGGCCCCTCTGTGTCTCTGAAAAGTGAGGTGGGCAGTGGAAGGTGAAGTAATGATCCAGTACGAGCTGCATGCCAGGCCCTTTCCGCACGTGGTCTAATCTGCCCCTCTCGCCACGTCTCCAAGGTTTGTGCCACGGATCCCATTCTCCACATGATGTTAAGTAGATGAAGAATCGCTGTCTGATGTCAAGTTTCCAACTCAGGGTTGGATTAGTCAGAGGTGGCAGGTCTCTGGGGTATGGGGGAGGGGACAGACGGATTTATGATGGAGACTGTATGGAACCAATAGAGATAAAGATCAAGTCTCCAAACCGCTTCAAAGAACTAATGTTTCTCCTGTGCTTTTCTTCTCCTCGATGTCAACAGGCCACTTTCCAAACAAAGCTATGCCCTCTGCAGGAACGCTTCCCTGGGTTCAGGGGATTATCTGCAATGCCAATAACCCGTGTTTCCGTTACCCGACTCCTGGTGAGGCTCCCGGGGTTGTTGGAAACTTTAACAAATCCATGTAAGTACCAGATCAGGTTTTCTTTCCCAAACTCGTCAGTTCATTCTTTTCCTTCCCTTCTTAGCCTCTGGAGAATTTTGAATGGTTGGATTTGAGTGTTGTTGCTTTCATAAAGGTTTGTGTGATGAAGTCGCAGAATGGGGGCAGGGAGAATTGCTGCCGACTTAGGACTATGTAGCTAAAAATCATGTGGTCGGGGGCGGGGGTGCATGTTCCTCCAAAAACTGGCTGATAGTTGGGAAGGGAAGACAAAGAGTGCTGGCTCCTCTGGGGAGACATCTACTCCACGTGTCTGTTCGCACACTCATTTAGCAGACATTCGCTGCATCTGACCCACCGGCCTGGGAGCTGGGAGGGGTAGGTAAAAGGTGTGCCCAGGAAGGGGCCTGCTCTCAGGAGCTCACAGCCAAGGCCCTCTCTGTCCTCAGAGCCTATCATACTGCAGCGTCCCACTGTCTGGTCTTTCTCTTTTCTGGTGTGAGCTTCCTGAGGGCCAGGATGCCACGTCCTTCGCTTTTGTTTTCCTGGCTCCTGACTTCAGCACCAGACATATGTATGGGCTTAACAAGTGTTTGCTGAACGAGCCGTAGAAGATTCCTGAAATGCACAGAACCATGGATGGGCTAGAATGGCCTGTCGGAGGTGTATGGAGACAGTCCTAGGAGGCTGCCGCTGGGGCAGGCAGGGCCGCGTTATAATGGTCTCGGACCCTGGGCTTTGTAGCTTTCACGGGCCCCTTCTTCCATGCAGAAATATTTAAAGCTTTATTTTATAAGTGTGTCAGTCTAAAGACGAATATAACCCAGGCTGAATGCAGCTTGTACATATTCATTCTGAATTTTTGGTTTTATTCTGATTTTAAAAGAAATTAAAAAAATTTTTTGTGTGGATCCCAAGAGTATCCTGAGCCCCAGGTACTGTACCTACTGTGACTCATGGATCAGTGGGCCCTGGGTGAGTGTGTGTGTGTGTGTGTGTGTGTGTGTGTGTGTGGAGTGCTTCCTGGGGAGGAGGCACATGGGCTGGCCCTTGAAGGAGGTGGTAGGATTTGGTGGAATGTGGGGAAGAGCATCTGGGACAGGGCTGGTGTGGGGGTGTTTAGAAGCCTAGGGAATCAGTGAAGCTGGGCATGGGGAGCACAAGGAGTCGGGGACCTGGCAGCCAGGCTGGGGCATGTGTACCAGGCAGGTCCTTTCTTCAAGTGGGAGAGGCAGCTGGCCTAATAGAGCTTTTGTGCTTTTCTTGTACTCCCTGCAGTGTGTCTCGCCTGTTCTCAGATGCTCAGCGGCTTCTTTTATATAGCCAGAGAGACACCAGCATGAAGGACATACACAAAGTGCTGAGAACATTGCAGAAGATTGAAAACAACAGCTCAAGTAAGCCAAATCCTTGCTGTGTATCGGTTTGTAATTGGAACTCACCAGGGAGAGAGCAACTCAGGCGGCCTGGTGCTCTTCCCTCTTGGCTCCTCCCTCCTGGCTTTTCCTCCTCTGTGGTGGCTGGGCTGTAAGGCCTTCCTGCAGGGGCATTTGAGAAGGAACTGGGAAGAGAGGGGGTGTACTGACCTCCTCTGGGGTGACCAGCAAAGTCCCCAGAGAGGAATGGCACACTTAGGGGGTGCAGGTGGCTTGCAACTTCATTTCTTTGGAGTCGGCCATACGGTTGCAGTGAATGAACAGATTTATAAACGGAGATATTTCTGTGCATATAAGAACCATGAAAATTGCAACTTGATATGGATACGTGAAAGTAAGCATTTACTTCTAAAAGGAAAATGAAATTCATCTTCCCCCCTAGTCATTTGATTTAGTCTGATGGACATTTGAACTCTGACCTTTAAAAAGGGAAGTCTTGATCTCTCATCTGATAAGTGCCCAGACGTTGCCACTAAGGAAGTGTCTGCGGGGCGTTGGCTGCAGAAGGTGGCCTGCCAAGAGGGCCGGGGCGTGGGAGCAGTCCCCGGTGCAGGCCGTGGTGGTGTGCATGGTCTGCAGGGAATTTAAAAGCGATAAGGAAGCCTAGTAAAAGTCGGTCTTCTTTTCATCATCACCACGGTTCTAAACTACGTCAGTGATACATTACTCCCCATCATGGGGCAGCTGCTGCCACTGCTCAGGGAAAGTTCATTTGACTTCGTTTGGTGTTTTGGGAGGGTGGAGGTGGGCTGGCCTTCTCGGAGAAGGCTCCCAGTGTGGGGTCCACTTGGCAAGAGAAATGGTGTAGAGTTTAAACCAGACTTGGATTTGAGCTCTTTCTTGGGCAGACAGACTGTCCTTTCCCTGGGCAGGAAAAGAGGCAGTGGGGTGTGGGGCCTGATGACAAAGGAAAGCAAAGCTGTGATTGGTGGCACGGAGGAGGTGTCACTTCACATCAGACAGAGGTGTGTGGTGCTTAGGGTCAGCGTCGAGGGGCCCCCAACTGGACCGCGTCTGGCTGTGTGGCCAGGCCTTTTGGATGCTGTTTCCTTGTCTTGTAGGCTCCTGGTCCTGCACACATGTGTCTGTCCCAGCACAGGACACAGAGAGGTGCAGGTGCCAAGCAAAGCATCAGTCCCTCCTCATCTACTGAAAGGCACCTGCTTGGTAGGTCAGAGGCAGAGCTCGAGTTATTTCTTCTACTACAGAGAGAGAGCGTGGCCCAGAGGAAAGAGGGAAGAGAGTGTTAGAATATTTTACTTTGTGGTTTTGTGATTTTATGAATAAGTCACTCAGGCCCTTTTGTCCTCATCTACAGAATGGGGACAGTAGGAGAACGCACCTCATAGGATTATTTTGAGGAATAAATGAGATATAACATTTAATTGCTTAAAAATAGCATCTGGCATATAGGGAACATTGAATATGAGCTACGATTATTTTGGAGTTGTGACATCTTGGGCAAGCCATTTAACCTTTCTGAGCCTTAATTTCCTCAGCTACAAATTAATAGTGTAAAATGTAAAATCGAAGTGTCTGGCACATAGTAGGTGTTCAAGACATGGGAGCCAATATTATGATGTGTCAGTGATGCATTTCGGAGCACCTGGCCTCGCTCTTCTGCTCTCAGCTCCACGGCTGTAGAATAGACTCACTGTTGGGGTGAGTTTTTAAACAGTTTCAGATCTTAGTGGGGGCTGCCTCGGACACAGAACTGTGTTTCTTCTCGGAGCAAGTGGTCATAGGAGTGAAGGTGGACAAGAGAAACCAGACTGCACTGGGAAATCTTTCTCTGCACAGCTCTGAAGAGGGAAGGTCTCCTCCGATTCTGATCGTATCACATCAGCGCTGATCTCTCCATTCACCCAGTGTTTTCGGCTCTGCGGCTATTTCTTGCATCGCTTTCCCCGTTCTTTGCCTGCCTTGCAGCACAGAGCCAGGCCTCAGTCTAGAGGGAAACATGGAAATATTGCTTCTTCCTAGGTGAAGTCAGTCACTTATTGCTGAGTTGGACAACACTCCAGATTTCAGAGTCAGGGGCGGAGGCAGGCCGGCGCAGATCCTGACTGAGGGGGCCGTGCTCAGCTCTCTTGCTCCGTCATCGTCAGGGTTGGAAGGATCCTTGGTCTGAAGCCTTAGCTCCTCAGCCTTTTCTCCCATATGCCCACTGCCTGAGGTGGGATCGACCTCTCACACGGTAGCTCTTTTTGGGTGTTGACAGCTTTCATTATCAATAAATATCCACTGCCCTATTATACCTTTTAGAGAACAAGGCTAATTCTATTTCCCTTGAAATATTTAAAGACAGCTCTCATTTTTTCCCCTCTCTGCCCAAAGTCTGTGATTTTTCTAGACTTCTGAAATGATTTTTTCCTCCCATCTCTGCCTGTCCTCTGATTGTGTTTCAGTGTGTCTCTGTCTGTCTTGTAGTTTGTCGGAAATTGCAACAGTATTCCAGCACAGAGGAAAAGGGACGTTTGCCTCCTTTGTTCTGAGCACTGTATTTCTGTTCGTGCAATCTGAGGTTGCGGTGGGCTTGTGGGCACCCACGTCACACTGCCAACTCACATTCCATGTGCACTCACCCAACATTGCAGAGTCGTTTAAATGCGCAATATTGCGAGTTACTTGTTCTTCATTTCTTAATTGTGCTGTTGGCTTTTGGAACCTAAGGAAACTATCTGTCTCTTTTCTGTTTTACATTTTTAGATTCCCTATGTCATCTCGTCCTAAAGAAACCATTTTAGGTTTCGATTTTGCCATGTACTATATTTGCTGCTGCTGCTTGTTTCCTGTCATCTAGGATTTCGAGAAAGAGCTCTTTTTGTTCTCATCGGAGTCAGTGATGACTATGGGGTCAGGGCCTGAGGTTTGGATCTGTCCACTGGAGACTAACAACCCCTTTGGACACCACCACTCAGGCTCTTAAGGGTCCACCGACCTCTGTTGTTGTTAATGCTGGGCTGCTGAGCTGCTGAGCTCTTGCTTCTGTGATCTAGTCGGAGGACTTATCTGTTCTTCCCTTCAATTTGCATCTGCTAAATCCTTTGGACAATCCACAGATAATTTGTGAATTTGGGGGGAGGGTGGTCTCTACTCAAATACTCTCTTTTATTCCAAGGTTTTCTGGGCTAGAGCATTGCTTTATTTTCACGTATTGGATGCAGTCTTAGAGGCCATTAGTTTATTTATAGATAAATGGATTGATTGATTCGATCACTCAACGAACATTTATTGAACACCTAATATGTGCCAATCACTGTTCTAGGTGCTGGGACTCAGAGGTGTACAAAACAAATAAGACCCTTGCGCATATAGACCTTCTATTCTAGACAAGAAGAGGGGAGTGTCTTTCCCACGTTTTCACAGCCACAGCAGGGATATTCTGGGAAAGGGACACAGCTAGACTTCTGCTGTTCCACGCAGTTCTCTTTCTACAGTGCCAGCTTGTGCTGGTCTAACAACCCTCCAACGGGGAAGGCCTCTTAGTTCTAAAAATTAAATCCTAGACAAGTCTAGTTATCCTGGAAACCACCCTAATGAGAAGTCCATGTAGAAAGCCTTCGAGAGGGACCTTCCCCCGTTTTCTCATCACTTTGGGGACATTTTATTATTTTCTTCCTAAACCTACAGACACGCAGGTTGAGTGGTGGCTAACTTAATGTTTGGGAGTTGGTGTGAGGCGCATTCCTTCTTTGTAAGTCCCTATCGTGACTGCAACCCAATGAAAATATAAAAAGTGTACACGTTTTCAGAAGCTAGAAAAAGTGACAGGCCTGGATTCTGTTTCTGTGAGATGCGGACTGGCGAGGGGTTTGCCTGCGTGCGTTTGGTGTGCTGTATGAGATGATCCCAGGCAGCACGCAGATGACAGCTTTTAATTTTAACCCACGTCAAATTTCATGGGTGTTATTGCTTAGGAGGATGTTAAATAGGAAAAAATGAAAGTTGATCTAAAGAAGATGTCATTTCATGTGGATATGGTGAAACTCGTGAGAGAAGTTTGTAAATGACTGATGATTGGAAAACGCTGGTATGAGAAAGATATTTGGGCTTTGTATTAAGATTCATTTTGGGAATAAATTCGGCCTCATTATGTGTGAACCTTGGGCATGTTTTTTAATGCTTTCTGACCCTCAGTTCACCTGAAAAGTGTAGATTAACTGCCCTGAGGGCCGTTGAGCCCTGAATCAGATGGAATCTGTGGATGACTGATGGCAGGGACATAGCACATTGTTGACACACACTGAATCTGAGTTGCCTTACCACCCCTCTGTTCCTGGCTGACTCTTTGGCTTCACCAAGTTGTTTAACCTCCCTGGGCCTCAACTCTCCTTGCCTCGAAATTGGGACTTTAGCAAAACAACCCGAAAATGTTTCATCTTGGAACCTTGGTCAGTACTTGGATGGGAGATTACCTGGGACTCACTGGTAATGTGGGAATCTCCTACACCGTGGCCATGGAGGGCAGGACTGACCCTTGTTCACGGCCCTCTCCCCAGCATCAGCACGGTAGCAGGCAGGGAGAAAGCAGTGAATCTTTGAGGAACGATGGTGGAAGAAAACACCCGCCCTTCACAGAGTATTTTAAGGGTCAGGTGAAAGTGCTTTGAAAAGTATAAAATCTCAGCGCTGGTAATGCCCAGGTTGATTCCCATGTCAACAGGGCTCTAAGTGAATGATAATGACAAAAGTTCTTAAAACAGTCTTGGCTTTCCAGAACTTTACCTTCCAGAACCTTACTGGAAGGGCTGCCGTGCACCCCGAGGCCTGACGTGGGTTTACTGAGAAGACTCACTTTCATAGCCCCTCCCAAGGCCCCCGCAGGGATCTTAGCAATCAAACATTTCCAAAGTAGGCTTTTTAAAAATATGCTTTTTCTTTAAGAGAGCCCTCCAAATCGGCCCCTGCCAGAGGCACTGGAGAGAAAGAACTGCCTCCTTCCTCTCCCTCCTCCCCCGCCCTGCCCCTCGCCTCTCACCATCCAGCCCGCCGCCCCCACTTTGGTGACGGGCAGCCTAGCCAGAGCTACAGCCTGCCAGATGGGGCTGGTGCTGCTTGGTGAGGACTGGGCTGGAGGAGGAGTATACCTTTGCTTCTGTGCTTTTACTGCTTTTGAGCCACTTAAATGCATCACTTTGTGATACTAACAAGCTCATTAGCCTGCTTCCTGCTGAACATTCTGCTCAAATATCCACTTTGCCCCAATGCCTTGCTTCTTCCAAATCCTTCCTCTCTAGGTGGCACCAGGGACTCAAGCCCCTCCTCAGTTTGCACCCTGGATCCGGTCAGGGCTTCCGACTGGGCTGGAAGTTGGGAATACATATCCTGGGGCTGAGGCTCCTATGCGAAGTTTCCCGACGTCCCTGTCCCTGCTGTTCCCCATTTCCACAGTGAGCTGGGCTCTTGCTCCCTGCTGCATCCCATGGCTGCTTCCTCAGCATCCCCATTGCTTGTGCTGGCCAGGGGGCATTTCCTAGGCTGGTGAGGGTGCTATGAGCATTCTCCATCTTTACAGCTGTGGCCTGGCCCAGGGGACAGGGCTGTGTGTCCTGTGGAGGGGCTGGACCCCAGATTCCTAATCTCCCTTGTGCAGGGGAGTCAGCAGCTTCCACCCTCAGCCAAGATCTTAGCTCCCCAGGTGTCAGGCCCTGTCCCTAATTATGGCTCCACCAATACCTTTCAGCAGAAGCCCAGTACGTGCTCTGTGGGACTTCAGAAGATGATTTTTGAGATCTGCTCATTTTGGCCAGGCCAGGCAGATGGGACCGTTGAGGAGGGATGGCTTTCAAGCTATATGTAGGAATGCCAAATTATACATTTCTGTGGATGCTACGGTCCACGTGAATGGCCTCCCCGGGAGAATGGTGCCCCTGAGTTGGGCAGTGCCCAGCCTGCACGGCTCTGCCATGGTCTGGATCACCTTATCTCAGCTTTCTGTCTGAGGACAAGGGTTACAAATGGCCTCCCATAGCCCCTGAATAGGGACTTCTGAAATACCTTCTCCAGGAGTAGAGTCCTCTGAAGCTTAGAACTTTGCGGGGAAAGACCAAGGAAGAACTTCAGGAATTCTGCGCTGGGCTGGAGATGTCCCTTAGGAGGACATCCCACATCGCTGAGGTCAAGAGTTGGAAAGGGAAGGGCTGGAGGAGAGATCCCGGGCAGCGCTGCTCCCGACCTCCTGACACGGGTCTCGAGCTTTCCCATTCCTTTGGCTAGATTTTTGCGTGTCAATGGTGCGGCTGCCGTTTTCTGTACTTCATGGGACAAATCCGGTTTGTTTGGCCTTCCTGATGTACTCTGTAGGACTTTTGTGAAATACGTCCGGAGGCTTACGCTGGAATTTACTTAGGGGAAAGGGTCAGAACTTCCTGGCTGCTGTGTTTACTGGCAATACTGAGAACTAACTGTATGGACCTTTGATTCTGCTTTGATCTTTGACACTCAGAAAGACATGCTCCCCGGAGGCTTCGATGACATGCCAGTGTCGTTGGCTGTGGCACGGTGTTGAGGGAAGGGGATGTAAAATTATCATCTTGTAAACATCCACTGGGCAGTACACCTTAGTGTTAAGGGAACAGACTTGGCAGTCAGACTGCCTCGGTTTAAATCTTGGCTCTGTTGCTAACCAGCAGATCATTCCATGACATCTCTGTGTCTCAGTTTCCGCAAAGTGGAGACATTAACAGAATCTCTCCTAGAGATGTTGTGGGGAATAAATGAGCTAATAACAATAAAGCATTGAGTATAGTATCTGACACAAAAGAAGTATCAGGCTTGTACTTTAGTTCATTGCATTTCACCACCATCAAGTGGGGTAGGGAATTTTGTTCCTTTTTATGCAGATGAAGGAGCTGAAGTTCAGAGAGGCTAAGTAACTTGCCTAAGGAAGCACAGCTGGCAGAGGTAGGAAAAGGGCTACAACTTCAGTCTTTTATATTCTGCTATTATTACACCCTAAATAGAGCAGCCCATTGTAGCCAGAAACTTATCCAAGGTCACAGGATACTAGGCATTCGTGGGCTGGGATCAGAAAGGGGACAAGAGGCCTTCCAAAAGAGAAATGCCAGACTTCCTCCACTTCCCGGCTCCTTGGGTAACGGGCATGGGTGGAACGTTCCCCAAGGCCCATCCAGAAAGAACATCCTGTGACTCACGGCCACTTCTCCTTCCCTGTCTGAACCCTTTCATTCCCCCGAGCAGCCGCCGGGGTTGAGGCTGCAGCCCTAAACTTTGTTTTTTGTCCCCGTGGGCCCCCTGTGTGTCATCTTGTTGGAAGATCTGATGACATATGTGGCAATATTATGTCATCAAACTGTAAAGTCCTTTAAATCTTTGGGTGATTGCAATTCACGTTCTGTATGCACTTGTCAAAAGTTCTACGTTAAGGTCTTAGGGGTTCATGTTTTGAAACCTTTCTGCCTAATGTGAGAAAGTTTTCTAGACCTGTCAGAGCCAGGCTGCATCCCAGAGCCCAGCCGTCGGTTTCCCTTTGGGGGAGGGGGCTGTTCACAGCTCAGCTGTAATTAGGTGGATTCCACGCTGCAATGCTGTGTTGAAATATTGCTTGGACTAAATCAAATCAAAGGTCAACTTTACCGAGGCAAGACTAGAAAGCACAGTTGCACTCAATCATAGCACAGCATGTACCCCACAATATCAGACCGCCTTTAAGAAGTTTGGATCGCTGTCATCAAGGACAGTATTTAAAAAAACACAACAGTATTTCATGGCTTTTGCTTTCCCAGTTTATGATTTATTTATAATCTGATAAATGTAAGATTATATTTATAATCCTGGGCGGCAAAGAGCAGTTTGGGAGTCCAGTTTGTTCCTAGTTGAGAGCGTCCCATTTCCGGCCCTCTTAGGCACAAAAGGGCGACCTCAGAGTGACACTTTGTCCAGTGGATGACGCTGCATCGGGTAATGATGCCCTTTCACATGTTAATATATTGTTACCTTCAAGGCTTGCACTGGCACTAGCAGGTTGATGTTATCATGCCCATTTTATTGATGAGGACACTGAGGCGGGACAGGGTTATGTTTCGTGCCCAAGATTATAGATTAAAGCTGTGAATTGAATCCGGGTCTGTCTGACCCTGAGGCCCAGCTGCTTCCTGCCACACCATGCTGCCATGTTGCCTTATTCCAGTACCAAGAAGTAGGGAACCATGATGAAGCATTTTTTTTTTTTTTAAGAGTAAAGAGATTTGTTCAATTCCCAATCTAGTAGAGAGAACCAAGGCTTTGTAGCCAGAGCTGATCAGGTTAAAATTTACCACTCGCTTGCTCTGTAACCTCGAGCAGGATATTAACCTCTCTGGGTCTGTTTTCACATTTGAAAAATGGGAAGAATACATTTCTTGTAAGTTCGTTTTAGGGATTTAAAAAAATAATTCATATAACATGTCTGATGATTAGTAAGTGCTAATCACCTTCCTCTGCTCACAGATCACTACCTTGTCCCTTAATATGTTTTATTAACTTTAAAAGAAGAAAAAATAAACTATTTCTATATTATAGATATTAACAATTCTTTCTTAGTCCAGTCCTGGAAAGAATCCCTTCCCAGCCCCTAACTCATAAGCTCATCTTCCTTTTAGGTCTAGAACTCATTTGGGCCAGTGCTGCCTCCTCAGGGCTACCTTCATTTCCCTCTGGGCTTCCAAAACCCAGCCGCTGTGCCTGCTACCCACCCTGCATCAGGAGTGCCCCTGGCCCATGTGCACAAGTCACCCTTTCCCTCTGGGGCTGTAGTCCTGAGGCTCTTTGAGGACTTGGTTACTATACAGGTTCTTATCAGTTGATGTGAGTCCTCATTCCAGGGCCTACCAACCACCTCTCCCGCCTTGGCTCCTTCTCAATAAGACACTGTCGCCTCAGTAGATGGATCTGGGGCAAGACGTGTAATGTCTCTCTCCATCCCCCGATGTCAATGAGGCCTGGTTCTGGAGTGGCAGAGGGAGTTGGAGGTTCCCAATTCTGTTCATCTCCTCTTGGGAGGCAAGGGAAGGGATCATATCTTTATATAGCATCTCTTTTCTTCTAGGCTCCTGCCTTCAAGGAGCACCAAGAAACATTGCTGCTTTGAACAATAGCACTAGTGGTTGGGGTTCAGTAGCCATTTAAGTTTGTTGAACAAATGCAAGTTCACATTACCTGTAAAATACTTTACGAACTCGGTGGCTCCTAAAGTTATAGGACTCCACTGGTTTCAAGATAAGACTTGGCCTCAAAGGGTCAGGGAGTATAACCCTACATTTTCTGGTTTCTCTTGGGAACCCATCACATCATTGTCATCATGACTTTATCAACATTTATTTTGAACTTGTTTAATTTTCAGCTTGTATGGTCTCATACATAATGAATCAGTATTCAGGGTACTTTACCCCTATAAGGTAGATCTCCGTTTACAGAGAAATGCAGGCTCAGAGAACCTAAGTCACCTCTCCAAGGCCACATAACTGGACCATTCTGGAACTGAGATTTGAATCAGGTTAGCCAGACTCTAGAACCTGAGATCTTTCCATTATGTCTTAATATCCCTGAGCAAGCCCTCTCTGTAGAGAAGGAAACTTCTTCTGGGTTGGGAACCCTGGGCTGAGACGCCCAGCAGGGAGGTCCTGGGGCTACGTGCACCCCAGGCTCCAGGCCTTTCACCTGCCAAGAGTCACCCCAGGGAACCCTGGTTACCAGGTCACCCTGGGTTACCTGCTTCTCCAGAGCCCTGAACTTCCGAGAGAAACCCTGGTCTTCCCAGAGGAGGGTCCAGCCATCTCAGTGAGACAGGCAGCAGCTGTCCTCGAAGAAGAAAATATAGCCCTAGCATCCAGAAAACACACCAAAACAGAACAACAGAAAACCACCAAGAAGAAACCCGACTGTGTTTGTTACCAGCCCTTTTATAGCAGGGAAATGTTGCGAGGCCTTGTTTATAAAGCCAGACAAGCTCAGGCTGAGTAAAGCCACGAGTTAGAAGTTGGCCCAGGCCCCTCAAGGCCATTACCCATTTGATAGGGTGAGGGCTGGGAGACCCTCCTGGGGTCCTTTTAAAAAGAGTGTCTGGGCCCTGGATGCTGACATGATCTTTCTCCACTTCTCCTTTTTTTTCATTTGCCTCCTCCACCCACTTCTCAAGCAGCTGATTGCTGTGGTTCCTTTTCGTGTTGAACAAAAGAGACTACAGCAATCTTGAAATCTGAGCTGGGGACTGGAGGGCATTGACCGAGAGTAACCCCAGCTCTCTGGCTGAGGGCTTCCCTCCTCCGCCTTCCTGCTGCCATCCCTCCTCCCTCTCCCTCCCTCCTCCCTCCCTCCTCCCTCCTTCCTCCCTCCTCCCTCCTCCCCCCTCCCCCTTCTCTGGTCCTTCTCTGCAGCGCTTGGGCGCTTGGGCAGGCTGGAAAGAATCATAGGAACACTCAGTGGCTGGGAAAGCATCCCAGGCGCAGGACCTCTCCCGCCACACTCCTCTACCTGCTACGGAGGTATTTCCTTAGCTTGGTCAGGCCTGGCCCGGAGAATCGGCAAGAAACTGAGGATTCTGTCCTGTTCTTCAGGCCACAAAATACACATTTGACTTGTTTTGTTCTTTAGACCCCAAGGTCCTGATTTCATTTCTCCTCCTTTCCTTTGCCCACTTCACCGCACCCCAAGAAAGCTCTTGGGAATCAAACAGGCCACCATTTGCTCCTCCAGGCAAACCTAAGGAGGCTGAGTTCAGCACTTCAAGTATTTTGGTCCATGTTGGAGAGATGGCAGCAGGAAAGCTCTCTTGGCCTTTTGCCCGATAGTGACTTTCAGTCTTCTCTGCGGGCGGCAGGGCCTCACAGTTTAGTGGCTGGCCCAGCTTCCTGCTGGCCATGTTCTGTGACAGCATGCATACCCTCTCAGTGACCTGGGGAAACTCTTGAGGCTCATTAACGCTTTCCCTGTGAAGGACTACTTTCACATCTTTGATCTTGCTTTTCACCACAGCCTGTGTGTGTTAATAGACCCATTTTATGTTTAAGGAAACTGAGGCCCAGAGAGATTAAGAAGAGGGGGAAAGTGAGGTTCACGGTTACATAGTCAAGGAGCAGCAGAGCTAGGACTGGAATTCAGATCTTCTGACATTATGTCCTGTGCTGATTGCATTTCACTCCAAGTGCACCTTTGAATACCGTCGGTGAGAAGACCCCCGAGATCATCTTTTCATCCCACATTTCACAGGAAGAAAACAGGTCATGTCAGCCCACTTGGGCAAAGTTAAAGGACGAAGTGACTGTCCTTCCCACTAAGTGTTCCCTGTCTTGCCTCTAATAACTGGTCTTTCTTACCAGTCATCTTCAACCCACACTAATCCTTGTAGTGACCTCGTAGAGGTGATCTATCCCATTGATTCTCTGTAAAATGCTAGATTTATTCTTCTATGAAGTTCTGAATAGACAAATCAGTCAGCTTCAACCTTTTCATCTTATAAACAGTATCAGCAGAAAGAATTCAATAATTCTGTCCAACTCAGGAATTCAGCCACACAAATACATAACACACACACACACACACACACACACACACACACACACACACACACAGTGAAGCTAATGAAACCAGAAATCCTTCCCGAAAGTTATGATGATAGTAGCCATCTTTACTGAATACCTTTGTCGGTGTCTAGCATTATGTTGGGACTTCAGCTACATGTTCTCATTTAACCCCCCGCTCAGCTCAGTGAGGCAGATGCCGTTGTTATCCCCATTTGTTCTGTTGACACTACCCCACTCCTGCTTCCTGCTTCCACTCACCTGACTGTCTTTTTGACCTGGGCTGATACAGTGGAGTGGGCTCAGAGAAACCTGAATGCTATCTTGATTTTCTTTGTTTCACATTCGTGTCCTATTCCACTCTTCCCTACCCACTGCAAGATGAATTTACTTCTTCATAATTGGCCATTTTCCAGATCATCTGAGTTCATTGGTTAATTCACTCTATGTGTTCATTCATTCCTTCGCACATCACTGTTGACTGAGTGCCTCCTCGGTGCCAGGCACTGTGGTACTCCAGAGTTACCCTGAAGTCACTTCTATGGGGAGAAAGGTGTGTGCTCAGAGAACTGCATGTTGGTCTGTGCAGTGCTCAAGGGAAACAGGATGCGATCAGACCACAGAGGAAGGCCACTTAACCCAGCTTGTGGGTGGAGAAGTTAGGGCAGGCTTCCTGGAGGAGATGAATCATGGCCCAAGTCATAAAGAAGGGACAGGAGTTAGCTAGGCCAAAAGGAGAAGGGCTGTTTCAGACATCTCGCTTTCTCAATATTCTTAGCTTCTCCACTCATTTTCCTGCCAGCCACATAATGGAGACAACTGAGACCAGAGATACAAAGCCACCCCTCTCTGGCCTTACACCACATTCCTTCCTCTTCCTTCTCACCCTGATTTCCAACCCTTAGGTTTTGAGGAATCTCTTCTCTTTATGTTTATCTGCTCGTTGATCATTCATTCATTTAAAGACCTTTTTTGAGAACCCACTGTGTGCACAGCACTGTGACGATAGGGCGTCCAGTCCCTGCCATCATGAGAGGCCTTCCTCTTCTCACCAGCCACAGCCTCTAGGGAATGTTAGCTCTCTGTCCTTTGCCAGAATTCGGCTTCAGCCTGACTCCAGATAAAACTCGTCTTGGTCAAACGCTTCCGTGAACTGCCTTCCTCTGGCTTTCTCATTCCTCCTCCTGCTTTATTGATTTGCCTCTTCATCTCCCTTATTAGCCTTGGGAGTTCCTTGAGGGCAGGGTCTGTGTTCTTACCTTTTCTCTATACTGCATAGTGGCACATTGGTAAAGCTGAGTGGAAAAACCCTTTTCAAAATCACAAATTACCATTTATTAAGCACCTGCCAGGTGCCAGTTGCCCACTATTTGGGCTTCACATAGCAATATCTCTAATTCTCATATCTTTGAAGGATGAATGCTATTGTCCTTACCTCTTAGGTAAGAAAACTTATGCTCAGGAAAGCAAAGTGAATTTCTCAAAGCCACACTGGTAATAAACAGTGGTGTCCAGCATCAAATTTGGGTTTTTCTGGTCCCATACCCCTGATCTTTCTAGCATACCATTGTTTCTCAAACTTGTGTAGACTCCCCTGGGAAGTTTTATAAGATTCTGATGCCTGGTCTTGGCCCCGGTTCTGATGAGTGGCTGGGGGTGTGTGCTGGGCACTGGGATTTTTGTGAAGCTCCCTAAGGGAGTCAACTGGGAACCAAGATTGAGAACCTGTGCACCGCACCACATTGCCTGTGTCCACGCCAGCTGCAGCTGCTGGTGGTGGTGTGTGACTCTGAGTGTGCACATGTGCAGTGTCCACGTGCCCGGGATGCTAGTTCTTTGTAGCCGGGAGTCTTTGGCCTCCTTGCTGCTTCCCCACCCAGTGACCTCACCACCTCTGCACACGCATGGCCTGGGTCCTTGATGGGGTCATCGGCTTCTTGGTTCTCATGTCTCATGCAGGGGATTCGCTGAGAGGTGGTTGGAGTTTGATCACATCCAGCTGTTCTCATCCTCAGAGCCTGTTGATACAACAGAAGGATCTTATAAACGCACTGAGCACACTTGCGGGTCTGCAGTGCTGCTCGTGACCTGGACCTGCTGCAGGTGCAGCTGGGGTCGGCCTCCCACACTTGAACCGCCCTGTTCTGAAGTTCCCTAGCACACTGTCCACGTGCTGCTCTGGCTTTTCACATTCAGGAGGGATTTGTCCCACCTGGTCAGTGAGAGTGCGCTCACGTGTATATTCTGTTCTGTGCAGGGCTCAGAGATGTCTGACCCCCAGTGTGGTGGTTTTTCCTCTGTTCCACATACTCCGTGTCTGGATTTCCATTGCCAGGCCTCAGTCAAAGCCACCTGCTTTCCTACATTTCTTCCTGTTTACTACCCCTGCGTAGGGATACTGGGACACCCCAGTGTCACTTTGTGTCCCTGTGAGTGTAATATTGGGGATCCTGTTTACTCCTGGGATATGGCTGGGGGCAGGGGGGAGTCATCCTGCCACCACCGGGCCCTTCTTGGACCTGCTCAGCTGAAAGGAAGTCTCTTGGGATACTGCTCAGATACTTCTGGAATCTTCCTAGTCCTAATCCCACTTCCTAATATTTGTTATTTAACCATCATTCACTGATCAGTAATCCTTTGGCAGGCCCTGATCTGGGCACTGGGATACAGAAATAAAGTGCATATTCTGTGTCCCAGAGGCATAGTCTAGTGGATATAGCATACAAATAAAACAACATTCCCATAAGTCTGGTCCCCAGAACCCCTGCATTAGAAGTAGAAAGGGTGCTTATTAAAATATAGATTCTTTCTATTTTTTCCTTTATTGATTTTAGAGAGAAAAGAAGGGAGAGAGAGATGGAAACATCGATGAGAGAGAACATCAATTGGCCGCCTCCTGCATGCCCCCCACTGGGGATCGGGCCCACAACCTGGGCGTGTGTTCACTCGAACTGGTGACCTCTTGGTGCATGGGTCAACGCTCAACCACTGAGCCACACTGACCGGGCAAAATATAGATTCTTAGGCTCCATTCTAGATCCACTATTTCAGGATCTCTGGGGATTGGGCCTAAGCGACTACATTTTAGCACGCTTCCTAAGTGAATCCCAGGTGCTCTGAGGTGTGACAACTGCAGAGGTGCGCCCTGCGGTAGCAGTACAGTGTCGTGTGTGACAGTGAGCACCACACAGTGGCTGTCTGCAGGAGTACCTGTTCTGAGGAGGACCACTACCTGGGCAAAGACCAGCAGCTTCTTGAAGGTGTCATAGGAATAACCAGATGTAGCCAGAGAATCATTTCTCTGGAGATGTGAACTGCGTTTAAATCCTTTCTATAACTCTGCATTCCTCAAGTGTGCGTAAGCAGAACAAACCTGGATCTGGCAGCACTGATGAGAGTGTGGATGAGATGTCGGGCCCTCCTGCTGTATCTCTGCACATGACCCCCTTAGCTCCCAGGTGTAACTCCTGTTCTCTTTAAGCCTCACACTGCAGCCCCGTTTTCTGCTCTGACTTCTGTCCCTCTTCAGTTAAATGGCGTGGGTGTGCAGGGTGTGCTCCCTGGAGGTCGGGTGATGCCTGGGCCCACGGGCTGCAATCTGCAGATGATGACTGCCCGGCCACGTGCTCACGATTAGCCGGTTTCTCTTTATTGGAAGAAGTTGGGTCATTAAGAGAGGGGAGCAGAAGGAGAAGTAGACAGTCCAATGAAATAGGGTGGGAAAACGGCCTTTTAGAGTGAGAGGGGCTGCCAAGCATCTGGTCAGAAACCTCGTTTGGAGATGAAGAAGCTGAGGTTCAGGAAGATGATATGAAATGCCCAGGTGACACCAGGCACAGCCTCTAATCCTGGGGACTAAAATTCTGCATTTCTGGCCAGTGCATTTTCTGCTTCACTACACTGGATTGGAGCCTTTTCTAAATGAGAGCTTATTTTTTAAAGGGGTTCTGTATGAAACCCTGCAGCAATCCAGTCATTAGTACAGGTGATTTTTAAAAGATATGCTACGTGTTTTCTTAAGGCACTGCAGACCCGGTTTTGGAGCTCCGTACCACGTGTTCCGTGTTTGGAATTAAAATGAGACCATGTCTGTGAAAGTGGTTGGATATGTGTGATGCTCTACCCCAGTGGTTCTCAAGGTGGGGGCCCTGGGCCCGCAACATCAGCATCACCTGGAAGCTTGTTAGAAATGCACATTCTCTAGCCTCCTCCCAGGCCTCCTGAATCAGAAACTCTGGGGATGGGGACCAGCACGCTTTTTCAACAGGCCCTGCAGGTGATTCGGATGCCCACTCAAGCCTGAGAACCACTGTTCTTTACAAGGCTTGTGGGAACAAGACTTTCACTATCTCCGGTTTTAACTATTTGAGGTGGCAGTGGGGAGGAGCCGTGGATTAGTGTCACACATCTCAGGCGGGATGGGTGAGGTCATTTCAGAGGTTTGTCTTTCTCCTTGAAAAGCAAGGGGAGCTGTGCGTGAGTGCACAGCACTGTCACACGGCTGAGTCTAGGGGCGCGTGCTGAGCGTGGCTCTCCACGTCTTCAAAACCTTCTGCGTCCCTCCCCAAACGGCGATGCTTCGGAACCTCATTTCCCTGTGTGCTTCAGCCAGAAGCCCCTGGTTGTTGATCGGTTTAAAGCGAGGCGGTCAATATTAGGATATTTTTTCTCTACTCGCCCCTTTGTGCTGACTTTCTTTTTTGGAGTTACTTATTCAATGAAAATAAAATGCTATTTCTCGGCAGGTTTGACGCTTCGGGATTTCCTGGTGGACAATGAAACCTTCTCTGGGTTCCTGAATCACAACCTCTCGCTGCCAAGGCCTACTGTGGACAAAATGCTAGGGGCCGAGGTTAGCCTTCGCCAGGTAAGGGCCACCTGCAGCTTCCTCGGTGGGGTGGGGCTGATGGCTGACACTGTTCGAGAGCGCCGGGAAAGAAATGAATAAAGCCCTGTCTTCGTAGTGGCACTGAGGGAGGCTGTGAGCTCCAAGTCACCTAGGTTTACTTCCCTGCTCAGGTTGGCACAGGTTGGCATTGCCAAGCTATTCAGAGAGTGGAATGTGCAACCTGCCATCCTGGGCCAGCTGGTTGAAATAAAACTAATTTCCTGCCTGTCAACTGGCATTTGTTGCTAACTTTCTCCTAAAATGGGGATGGATTTAAGTTGAGATGAATTAAGTTACATTTTCATTAAAATTTCACAGTTCTGAGACAGGAAGCAGGGTTGAGGATTATTGATTTGGAGCAGACGTAAAAATACTTAATACTAAAGAAAGACATATAAGGAGAAAATGTTTGTTTTTTTTTCCTCTTAATTTATATAACCAGGAAGTAATATTCGTGTTCATACAGATCTTTAGCCTTACGTTCTTAGAAAGCTTCCTCGGGCATCGTTAGGTATACAGCTCGTAAGCAGCAGGTAGCAGACCCAGCTCGCATGGCTATTGATTTTCAGAGGCTTCTCATGTTTATTCTCTGGCAGAAGGGGAAACTGCATTCTTAACCCGCCTCATGTCTACATACAAGCTTGTCTTTACAACAAGCAGAAGTAGTGGAAATGTTCATGCCTGAAAATAAGATCTCTGCCGTACATGCTCTAGAACTTTTAAAATTAGAAAAATGTGCTTACCGCTTGCCCTTATGGAACTAGGAAACTATGCCTTGTGTTTAGCAATTGTGTGGTCGGGAGGTGGGCCAAAGAGAGCAGGCGTATGAAAATAGTTGCATTTAGCATGGTTTCCGTTGCCCCCTGCCAATTTCGTGTCTGTCACGTCCGATCAGATTAAAATGAGGGGTATTCTAAGTGTGGAGGTGGTCGCTGAGGAGTGACTAGATTCTCTATGTAGTCAGTGCTCTTAAACACAGATACTAAAGGTAAGCGGACAGCCTGAAAGCAAGGATAGTTAGAGAAGGGAGTCCAACTGCAGTACGCTTGAGTATCTGGCAGCAGGTGAAAACTTCACGGGAACCGAGGCAGGCCAAGTGCTCTGCCGTGTTAGGAAGCTGCATGGGTCTTGTGAAGCCTGAGGTTCATCGCTCACAGTAGGTTGTACCACAAGCAGCTCGAGCTGCGCTAATTTACACGAATAGGGGAGGTAGTAATGGCGTAATAAAGAGTCTGCACCATCCATTCATTATTCCACAAATATTTACTGTCTGTAATGTTCCCCAGCACTATGGACACAAAGTGAGTAGAAAAAGCAAGGCCCCTCGTCTTATTGAACTTGCTATCTAATGGACAGTAAGGACCATACAAGAAGCTCAGTTTATTTACACCAAGTTAAGCCAATTAAGTAAATCAAATGTGGCCAAGCAGAGGCTTTCTAGGGGGTCTGCTATAATGAATAGATAAGAATGATTTAGAATTGGCCTCAGTGAGATGAGAAGCTTGGCTTGCTGGTACTCTGCTCTGGGGCCAGTAAAATGAAGAGTTCCAAATTCTGAAATTGCTTGAATAGTTCTTTGCATCAGTTAATTATCTGCATGCAGAAATAAATAGAATGCATGCTTTTATTCCTGTGATTCAGTCCAGCCCCAGTTGAACATATAAGTTCTAAGATAATGAAAATGTTTTTCTCTAAGAAAACTGGTTTCAGGAGTTCACACTCCAGATTCCTAGTCCCTGAATTGTGTGTCCCACTTTTGAGAAAAGAGTTGGACTCAGCATTTCCCTTCTCAAGGACAAGAGAGTGGGAGACAGTGAGTCAGACACAGCACTCAGGTTTTCAATGTCCGTTCAGATTGTGCCTTGACGCACTCCGAAGTTCACTAGAGATCCGATGCATTGGATGACTGCAGTGGTGGCCATTCTTCAAAGCCATACTGATGTGAAGTCCCCAAAAGGCTTCAAGGACCCAGCTTCCCATCTTTGTAATCCAGTTTTGCTTGTCTCTCTTTGCACGGAATGCTTCCAGGTATTTTTGCAAGGCTACCAGTTACATTTGACTAATCTGTGCAATGGATCAAAGTTAGAAGAGGTGATCCGATTTGGTGACCAAGAAGTTTCCAGGCTTTGCAGCCTGCCAGGGGAAAAACTGGATGCCACAGAGCAAGTGTTTCGTTCCAACATGGACATTCTGAAGCCGATCCTGGTGAGTAGGCGTGCTGTGTGGACAAGCTTCAGGCACTCATTCTTTTGGAATGTGAAGTTTTTCCTTGGACAACGTGATTTTGTTTTTGTAGAAACACAGAGCTGGCTGGGAGTTTGAGATGTAATTTAGCTCAGTGGTATTCTAACTGTTCTTTCAAATGTTTGGGATGTCTCCCAAAGGGTAAGTGGAGGATGAATGAGTTGGGTGTGGCTCTGAGTCAAAGCCCAAGGTCCCTGTTTCAATCAGAGAAGACCTGTTTTGTTTTGTTTTAAATTATAATTTGAGATTATAAGAGTTCATTAGAAAAAAGAGTTCTTCAGATTAAAAAAAAAAGTCTCAAAACCATTGATGGAAAGATAGATATTTATTCATTTTAAAAAGCCCATCGGAAAGGACACACTGTGAGCTCTCATAGTGGGAAAACATTGGAATTGGATGGAAGCGCACTCAATAATTAGCTTGACCAATGACAAAGTTGCATGTACAAAAGAAAATTGCCAACAAATTATGATTAGTCTAGGAGTTAATAGTTCAGAGAATCAGTCCATGAACACGTTCATTTTTCGTCAAAGAATGGGATGAACCTGATCATTTTGGTCATTGGACTGTTGTATATGGTTCCAGAATAGGTGCATTTTGGCGGCTTTATGAGAGCTCTGGTGAACTGTGTCTCCAACAACATCATTTAACATCCAGTGTTCTGGGTTTTTACTCACTAGTTGGTGCTCTGATTGTCAGTAGGTTCTCTTAAAACCAAGGGAAGGGCCCTGGAAGAAAGATGTGCCTGAAAAGAGATGTTCCTCATTATAATAAAAAGAAATTGGATTCCTCTGGGACTTTGTGCCACATAATTCTTTATAGAGAGATGGGTCCTTCCAGGGGTGCTAAATCTCTCTGGCTTCTTCTGCCACATCTCTCTGCCTCTAGCCAGAGAAAGTTCACTGCTTTTAAGGGCTTGTGTGACTAGATTGGACTCGGTTTACCCCCATTTCAGTAACAGCTTGGATAACACATCCACGTGATGGGTTGTCTTGACCGCTGAGGGTACCTTCACTCTAAGAGGGAAAGTTCTGTTTCTGGGGAACAGAGAGTTCTCTTTGTGTGTTTCCTGATTCATGCAGCCCCTTCTTGCAAAGGCGGAACTCAGTTCATGGGACAAAGGAGGTGCAGTGAGTGGTGCCTTGAGGTCCCCGGAAGACCAGTGACCTCACAGCTGGGCTGTGTATAGACCGAAGGAGCAGATGGAGAAGGGGTCAACAAAGTCATCCTTGTCTTGAAGGGTCTTTGTTTGCTGCCTTCTTGACTCTTAGACAGGGACTCAGAACACAGATGGAGCTTGGCTTGTGGCTTTTGAGGGCTAGATACTTCAACTTGTCACATGCAGTCCTTAAAGTATGTGTGTGGATTCTTTTGGAGGAGAAAACACTTGCCTTTTCCTCTTTTTCTTCCTGAAATTCAGACATTTGTGTGAAGTATCAGGTTTTGTTTGGCTTTGTTTGATTTTACTGCCCACCTGTTGACAACATGTGCTTTCACTCGACAGGCAATTGCAAGCCTTGCCATTTGGTCAATGGTAGGATGACATGCCTCCTGGATTTAGTCTTCAGACTCTGTGCTCACCTAATTACTGTGGGAAAAGGGAGCAGAGAACTGGGATACATTTTTAGTGAATTTAGCAGCGTGTTAATATGACTACCCAACTCCATCTGTACATTTTTGCCTCGATTCTATTATTTCTGCTTTGAAAAATACTGCCATTTCTAAGACAGAGGTTTGATTTTTGGTCTTGAGCTGTGTGGTAGTAGGTATATTTAATTGTGTTTCGAAATAGCAAAAAAACAAGGGGGAGTTATTTTAATACATTAAACATATCAAGTTTAAAAGTTAATATTTAATTTGTTGAATTATTTTTAAAAGATTAGTACTTTCCTCAGACATGAGTTTTATAATTCCCTATTTTGACTAAAAATATTCCTCAAAGGAAAACTTTATTTTTGTGGAAATCATTGGGAAGTGACAGTGATTGCTTCTGGATGGTGATAGTCATTGATGCCAGTACGTGGTTTATTTTAGTCTACTTTATGGGAGTATTTTGGGGAAGTTTGAGATGTCCCAATAAACACATGGTAACACACATTGTCAGGAAGAAAACAAAATTGTGCATTATGTTGAAAATACATTCACATTTCACTTTATTTTGTAGTAGAGTCCCTGAAAATTTTCTATGTAGATGCGACTTTTGTAAATTGAAGAGAGTTTTTTCAATTACATTTTCATTTCACGGATGTTCTGTCTTTTATTTCTAGTTGGCTGTGACTTCTGATACATTGGTAGTAATCCCTCCCAGTCTTCATTTGTATAGTGATCATCTATAAACAAACACATTCATTCAGTCAGTAAATATTTATCGAACCTTGATCTGTGCCATGTACTGGGCCAGGGAGGCAGTGATGAGCAAGGTACAACTTCCTCTGAGCTTCTCTGCTGGTGGGGGAGTAGATGGGACAGGCCAAGCAAGGAGCAGATGCTATACAGAATGATAGCCCCTCTGGTAAGTGCTGTGCAGGCCCTGCTGGGCCTCTTAAACCCGTCTTTGAGGATCAGGAGAGAAGCATCCTCTAAGTTGGAACCAAAGAATAGAGGTTAGCCAGGTAAAGAACAGGAGAAGAAAGTTCCAAGCCAAGGATATGGCCTCTGCATGGCTGGAGGGGAGAGAGGAGAAGGTGGCGTTGAGGGGAACTGTACATGATTGAGTAGCTCAGAGTGGAGTGGATGTAGCTATGGGGAGTTTAATGGGGGAAGGAATGTTAGATGTGACACTGCGGAGGTGGGCAAAGGTTAGTTGACCGTGAGCCATGTTAGGCCATTGGGCCTCATCTTTAGAGCAAGGGGGACAACCCAAAGACTCTAGAGGGTGAATGACTTGATGAGGTGAATATGAAACAGAGTCAATCTGTGGATTCGAATGACCTTTGAAGCAGGACTCACACCGGTCCATCTAGCCCTCCTAATGTGCTTCTCCCTTTCTTTGGATTTTTCTTCCACCAACATTTACTGGGTGTCTGGTTATTATGTGCCAGGAGCCATGCCAAACACTGAGTTGAAATAAAACACCAGCTCAGAAATTAAAGTCAAATTGCCTTTTAAATGTTTCGTCTTTTATAATTTAGCTGTTAAGCTAGCAAGGAAAGAAGGAAAACAATAAAGTTATCTGTTAGACCCTGAAAGGATGGGGCACAATGGCCTTTGTCATTCTGGGGACAGCACCACCGATGTCATGCTTTTAGGAAATGTTACTGTGTTGTAACACATTTTACAGAAAGTACATGGGAGCTTTTGAGTAATACAACAAGCATTTGTGTATTCATCCTCTAATGATATTATAGTATTTAGTTAGGATCTAAAAATATTGAATAATACATGAATTCCTGTTAGCTCAACACAGAATGTACAGTCCTTCACTAAAGGTTTTATTCCCCTGCCCCCCACCCCCTTCCTTACTTCATACAAGAAAATCACTTGCCTCCAGTGGTCAGTAGGGACCTATATGAGTTCATAGCCAAGGGAATGTTTTTGGTTGGGAAAAATAATAGTAGTAATTCCAAGCTGAATTATTTACTGGAGTTCTTTGGAAAAATGATTTGGCAAGCTTTGCTGGCCTTTGTCAAGCAAGTATGAGCAGGAGACCACAGTTAATAGCAGTGCAGGCACACGGTCCTCAGAATTCATTTTGTGGCCTAGTTTCAAGGCGTGCTTCCTGGGGTTAACGTTATTCAAGGAAGTTACGTCTTTCAGATCTGATATGTACCCAAGCCAGCTTACGTTCTTTGTCCTTCTTTTATTCCTGCCCAGTCTCCCTCCTTTCCTCCCCCCTCCCCCTCACCCCCCACCTTTTATCTTTCATTGAATTAAAAAGAAAAATGTATGGCCCTGGCTGCTATGGCTCAATTGGTTGAGCATCATCCCATGCACCGAGAGGTCACTGGTTTGATTCCCGGTCAGGGTTTGGTGGTGATGAACTCCTTTAGCTTTTTCTTGTCTGGGAAGCTCTTCGATTCTAAATGATGGCTCTGTTGGGTAGAATAATCTTGGTGGTAGGTTGGAATACTTTTTAAAGGAAAACAACACAGGGTACTGTTTTTCAGAGGTAATAATGAGGTCCATCCACTTTCAGCCGTTTTCCATGCAGTCTGAATTATAATTTCACAGCAAGCTCTGATATAAGACAAATATCCCAAACAGCCTAGCCTTCTGTAGGTATCAGAGGGGTCTGATGCTGAGTAAAGCGATGCCCAGAGAAGCACGAAGGAAAGGTGGTTTTCCCTGAAGACCTTTATTCCCCCATTTGACAAATAAGAATGGTGAAACGGACCCTGTGTCTTTCTCTCTTTGGAAATCGGAAAACTCAGAACCAAATTGGAGTCTCCTCAGCCATCACGGCTCTGGCCTCAGAGGCCGTCCACCACTGTCCCTCTCCTCTGCCGCAGGCTTCCTGCCCTTAATGTGTCTTTTCCTTGGGCCTAATTAATTACTTTCTTATATGTACTGTGTAGCGAGGTGGCATATATCAGCAATTAGGTATAGAAATGAATAAATATAAAGATGTGACTAAAACCAGACATACGTGTTCCGGATCGAATTTCCAGGAGTGGAAACAGTGCTGACTCGAGCGGCATGGAAGAGCTCCCCTTTCGCGTGCTTTGGTGGCTTTGAACGTTGTGTTTTCCCTTGTTGTTGAGCCATCACAGACTTGGTTTTCAAGGCCATTCCCACGTCCCCGTCTTGCAGGACTATACACGGAGTTGGGAATCTGTGGTCAGTGTTGCATTTGGGACCCTCCCGCCCCCGAGATATTTTTATCCATTACCTATCAACTAGTTTTTAAAATATATATTTCTACACCATTTGAAAGCATTCGTCAAAGAACTAGTAATTTTTTTTGTTTCTTTTTATTCCTCTCCCTAGGATATTTTTCTATTTATCATCAGATAGAGTGGGAGGGAGGGAGAGAGAGAGAGACAGAGAGAAACATCGATGTGATAGAGCCACATTGACTGGTTCCTCCAGCATGATCCGACCAAGGCCGGGGATGAACCGCAACCGAGGTACGTGCCCTTGACCGGAATCGAACCCAAGACTTATTGGTCCACGGGCCGATGCTCTAACCGCTGAGCCAAACCGGCCAGGGCAGACCTAATAATTCTTATCTGAAATAAACAACCTGCAAACATAGAGTTAGAATGATTTTAGTGTCCTATTTTGGTTAGGAGTGGGTTTCTTATATTTTAAACTCAAGATTGTGAATGGTTTTAATTAACTTGTTTATTTTCAATAGAGATTTCAGGTTTACATTTGAGTTTAAAAACAAGGTATTTTTTTTTTCTCATTCCAGACAGAACTAGACTCTATATCTCCCTTCCTGAGCAAGGAGCTGGCTGAAGGCACGAAAATGTTGCTGGATAGTCTCGGGACTCTGGCCCAAGAGGTAAGTTGTGCTTTTCCAGCACCAGAAGGCAGACCATCCATTGACCCTTCTTTTGACTCTACGTTCGACTAACAGGGTTCTTTTGATTTGAATATCACATGAAATGTACAATCAATGTTAGAGGCATCAGTGATCTTTAAAATGATGTGGTTTGATCTCCTTACTTTAGAGATGAAGAAGCAGATTTATAGATGTATCAGAGCTAATCAGTTAGGGGCTAAAGGCCCAATGGCTAGTCTAGAACTTCCATTTTTATCCCCGCCCCTAGCTAATAACTCATTTGGAAAGAGGGTCCCCCCTCCCTACCATGTGCTGCATTTGTCTTACCAGCAACTTCTCCATGTTTCTTCTTCAGTTGCAGGGCCAGAGAATCTTTTACCAAGACCTTTGTTTGCTAGCTAAAGGGCATGACGAAGGCACCCCTAATTCAGATCTTTCCCCTGTAAACATCTGGCCTCTGGGGTTCCACTTTGGGAATGTAGTCTCTTGGTGAACAGTTAGTGGAGTTGGCCTTTCAGGTCCACATGTTGACACACATATCAGAATAACCTTTGTCATAGGATCAGAGGGCCCGTAGGTACTCACAAAAGCAGGTCGCCTTTCCGTTGCCTCCCAGCCGGTGTGCTTCCCCTTTCTGACACCCAGCCTGGTTTCAGCTTAGACTTGGAAAGGAGGGACTGTCTGGAGCCCAGTGTGTTAGGAGCTGAGCCAGTGGGCAGGGGTCAGGAGAAGGCAGGCCTCCATGTATAGGACACTGGCTGGGACTGATTTGTGGGGAAATTTTCTCAGACTTGGTCCGGCCTTATTTTGAATTGCTTCTCTAACTCATATTATGGTGTTTGTATCATTTTTTCTCAAATAGCAAAGTTTACTTTGTTTTCTGGGAATAAAAGTATTGCATATCCATTGCAGAAAATGCAGAATGTGTGGAAAGTACAGAAAACACCAAGATTAATGAGTCGGCACTTTAGTGTATTGTTTTCGGTTCTCCATTTTTCTTTTAGTTATGCTCATGTGTGTCTGACTGAAGAGGCTTGGTGTTCGGGTCCCTTTCAGGAAAAGAAGCCTTTTCCAGCTGCCATTTGTTACTTCAGTTATGAATGCTGGAGACCTTTCTGTAAGAGGAGAAGCTGGCTCACCTGGGGTTCTTCCAGGAGGCAGAAAGAGACTCAGAAACTGACCTGCAAGTCCATAGCCGTTTCTCTAGGGTCCTGTTAGCTGACATTGATGTGCCCTGAACTAACTACTCTTTCAGGTCCTCTCCCAGTCCTAGAGAAAGCAGGGCAGGGACTGCAACATGGGAGGCTGCCCCTGCTCTCGGGGTCTGGGTACAGCTGTTTCCTCTTACATCACTGGCCTGCCTTTAGTCTGGGGTAGAAAAAAAGTAATGAAAAGCATGTGATGTTCCCACTGCTGATGTGGCGGAAACTCTCCAACTGAGCAATATACATTTTTCTTGGCAGCTGCTTCCGTGTGTACTGCTTGCTCCCTGGTCCGGGGCAAGCAGGGGCCACCTGCTCCTCTCAGTGTAAAACCTTCCAGTCACTCTGGCCACAAGTTAACTCATTGTCTAACTTGCTGTTTCTCTGGGACACATGGGAGAAGATAAATAAGTAAATTAATTCCCTTGTTTATCTGTTCAGGGTTTAGAGAGAAAGTTGGTTGTCTTGACCAGAACGTAACCCTTGAAGGAAAAGGGAGCTAGTGTTTTCTGAGGAGCTCCCCTGGTTCATACAGTCTCACCCAGTTTTCCTGTATAATCCATGTGATAAGTATGAATGGGTCTCATTGTGCCCATTTTACAGATTACAGGCTCAGAAAAGTAAGACAACTTGCCCACCCGTCACCTAATTGGCAAAACTGGGATTTGAACCCAGGACTGTTGGATTCCAAAGCCCATGCACTTGCTGCTCTAGCCCACTTGTCTGATGAACTCTGATGGTAACTGGTATCGAATAGAAAGGAGACTCATCACAGAAAGAAAATATAAATAAACAAGACTCGGCAGTTGAGTGGATCTAGTTGAGTCAAAGCTGACATGCCCTCACGTCTGGGTGACAGAGAAGGTGTGCCTGATAAGATTGGGAAGGCAGGACGGGGAGCAGCGTCTGTGGTCCCCCAGCACCTACCGGGTGCCTGGCATTGCTTGATGTGGAGACTCAGCATTGAACACAGTAACGTCCCTGTTCTCCTGAGGCTCACGTGGGGTGTAGACAGGTCAGTGTATAAGGGGACAGCAGGGCTATGTGCAAGGAAGAAAAATGGAGCAGGGGGAGGAGATCGTGATGAAGTGTTGTTTTAAAAGGTTTGATGGGGAAAGTCCTCTCTGATAAGGTGACAGCTGAACCCGCAGGAAGTGGCAGTGTCAGTGGAGAAGGAAGAGCACTCCAACTGTACATATAAAGACACTCCTGTAGGGCATGGCGAAGGAATGTATTTAAAGACCAGGAAAGAGGCTGGTGTAGCCAGAACAAAGTGAAGTGAGAGGGTGGTTTGAGGTGAGAGGTCAGAGAAGGAAGTGAGAGGTCAGAGAGGGAGGTGAGAGGTCAGAGAGGGAGGTGAGAGGTCAGAGAAGGAGGTGAGAGCCCTGGAGGCATGGGCAGGCTGGATTTCTGCGGAGAGATGGGAAGCCAGCAGAGGGCTTGGAGCAGAGGGGCAGGCTTATGACGTGAGCTAGAGTATGAGACTGTTTACATTCTGGCTGTTCAACTGAGAAGAGACCCTGGTGGGGGCACATTGCAGCGGATTGAGAAGGTAACAAGTCAGCCAGCCATTGATTCAGTCCACAGAAGACTATCAAACACCACCTCTCGTGGGTTGTGAGTGGGAGTGCGTGACTGAGGAAGTGCTGAGCGTGAGTGGAGGTGCAGAAGAACCAGTAGGAGTTTGCTCCTAAGATAGGTGCTGGGGAGAGCCCCCAGTCTGGAATCACTTCATTTACGGTGCCCCCGTCCAAAGGTGTGCTGGTTTTTTGGGGAAAGAATCTGTTCTTTTGGTTGGGGCATGGCGGGATGGTGGTGCTGAGGCCACCCGTGGGAAGAGAAGTGAATGGCTTTTGCTCACTATTATTTTAAAATCTCCAGGGCTCTTCTACCCACCCACGAAAGGAAAGGTGGTCTGGCTGCCTCCCTCCCTGTCCATACACCTCATCCAGGTTATGAAAGGATAGAGTAAGGGAGAGCTGTGGTGTGTGTTCTCGTGGTGTGTGTTCGAGGCTCCCTCCCTGGAGGGACACACGTCTGTGACATCTGCCCCGCCCCTGCAGTGGCTGGTTCCCCTCTGGAGGCAGGAGGCAGTCGGGATCTACAGCCCCAGGACCACGTTCCTCACAGGAGCCAGCAGGCTCTGTGAGACAGAAAACCGGCCCGTGGGTCCCACGCTGGGCCCTCTGTAAGGCCTGCGCAGGTCCCACTGCCTCTCCCTCCACTCTCCACGCTCGGCCAGGTGGTGAGAACACGCAGTGACTGTTCAAGGAGTGGAGGGATGTGTTGATGATGTATTGTGAAATGTGTGGAAATACAAAGTGCTCTATAAATACTTAATTATAAGAGCAGTTGGGCCAAGAACTCCACAAGGTGCTGGAGTACATTTGTATGGGAGACAAAGTGCTTGTCGAGTGTCAGACACGGCCCCTGGCTGCCTGGAGCGTCTGACTCATGGCTTGCGGGGGCTGTTCTGCACAGGCCCCCTCTCCTATATCGTGTGATTTATTCCTTGCCACCACATTCTGTCATCATCTCGATGGTAAGTGGGGCCTTAGAGGAGTGGCTGTTGTAAGGCCGTAAGCTGATGAGAGACAAGGCTCGGCTCTCCCGTCTTATGCTTTTCCCATCGCCCAGCACTTAACTGGGGACAGCACACATACTAGCTTTTCTCCCAAGGGGCAGAGGGCTCCTCAGTTTCCTCACTGAAGTTGGAGGTGCTTTAGAAACGAGTCGGTGATCGAGGGTGTGAGCAGTTCCTGGTGTGTGTATATGAGCGCACAGCTGTTCAGAGAAAGCATTCTCTCCTATAAACCAGAAGAGAATCGGAATGAAATAAAGCCCATTACCAGGGGATCCACTAACTGCTAAGCTGTGCTTCTGCATCTCTGATGCGCCCGGGCGTCACCTGGCATCTCGTGAAAATGCAGATTTGAATCGTAGATGGATAGGTCAGAATCTGCACTTCAGACCCCTCAGATTCTGCTGATGCTGCTGGCTCCCGGACCGCAGCCAGAGTAGCGTGGTTCTGGCAACCTCATCACAAGGCTTCAAGGAGATGATGTCATTCAAGATATGTTCTGGGATGTGGCTTTGGAGAGGTCGAGAAAATAAGATGTTTCTTTCTCTTTTTTGTCTCCAACCCGTGCTCCACCCTTTTCTCCTCTTCCTTCTCCTTTTCCTCCTGACCCCTGACCTCAGCTGTTCAGCATGAAGAGCTGGAGCGACATGCGGCAGGAGGTGATGTTTCTGACCAACGTCAACAACTCCATCTCCTCCACCCAGATATATCAGGCTGTCTCCCGCATTGTCTGTGGCCATCCCGAGGGTGGGGGCCTAAAGATCAAGTCCCTCAACTGGTATGAGGACAACAACTACAAAGCCCTCTTTGGAGGCAATGGCACTGAGGAGGATGCTGGCACCTTCTATGACAATTCTACAAGTGAGTGTCTGTGCAAACTGAAGCCCTGGCCTCAGCCCAACTTAGATATAGACTCAGGCAGCCCTGCGTCACCTCCTCCCTCATGCTAACCCTCATCCTCTGTAGCAGCATTGGATGTTCATGTGTCTGCTTGCTCTCCAGACTGAGCACCCAGAAGAGAGTGTCTTTTCCTGATTAGCTACCTGTCCCCACTTCTTTGAATGGGGCCTGGCACATCTCAGGTACACAGTGTGTTTATCAGATGAATGAATGAGTGAAAGCCAATCTCCCAGGGGGATGTAGGAGAGTCGTTCTCAGACTGATTAAGGTTCTTCTCCCACCTCGCTCTCCTCTCTCTTCCCCCTTGAGGTATGCTTTATAATAAAAACTTAAAAATAACAGTAATAATAATAACATATAAGTCAACATTTAGGGAACATTTCCTATGCGTTCTGTTTGTTATCTCATTTAACCCTTACAATAACCCTTCAAGGAAGGTTTTATAACTCTACATTTTATAGGCTCAGACTTGTTCAAAGCCACACCATAGCCTGTCCACAAGAGCCAGGATTAAGCCCAGATCCTCTTGGCTCCGTGCTTTTTTCCAGTAAACCACAGAGCCTCTGAAATACCTGTTAATGATGGTGTGAGTCTACCGTCAGACCTGGGCATTTGATCAGTTGTTTGTGTTCTGTTCTTAGCTGCAAGGCGGTGTTAAAGAGCCGTGTAACTCCATATCTGCTCCTCACACCCGGGCAGCTTTGTGGGCATGTGTGCCCTGTGCCTGACGGCAGCGAGGAGCCAGTGTTACAGTTTTAGACAATGGCATCCTTTTCCTTGAAAACTCGATGCAAGCGAGCCTGTCTCCATTTCCAACCGCAGGTGTGTCTTTCAGACAGCGAGGGAGGCAGCGTTTTGTGCATTACTGTAACGCAAGAACCTTTTCTCATGCTCTGGAGCAAAGCACTCCAGACAGTGCGGTTACTGTGTGAGCCAGAGGGGATGGCATTGTAGGCAGTTTTCTGAAATGCCGTCTCCTCTGCTCCTTTGCTTTGCAAGTCAACCCAAGGGAAACTTATTTTCGCAACAGGTATAATTGTGAGCAAATCCTCTTTAAAAAATATATATATATATATATATTTGCATTCTCTTTGCAGCATGTAGAGGATACTTGGTATCTAAAAGAATCAGAATAAAATTTTTTTTTAAATCGGGACTCCTTCTGGAAAATCAAACCCTTGTGTCTGTTATAACTTTGGATTTCTCAGTTTGGGATTTTTGTTACATTTGTTACAGAAACGTGTGATGAGACCTGTTAATTAAAAGGAATTGTTTGATTTTTGCTTGAAAATTAAAGTCTGAGTTCAGGCCTCTGCTTTCAATGAAAACCAAGTGGTGAGGGCAGGCACAAGAGTATGAATCCAGAGATGCTCAGGCTTGTGCATAGTAAAACATTTTCCAGATCGTCTCCATTGTGAGTGTTCCATAATCTGTTTTATAACAAGCTCTGATTGTTTATCAAGCATTGTCCTAAGGCCTCGACAGATAATATCTCCATCTTCCCCCACCTCTGCCAAGTACATGTTATTAACTTTATCTTTACAGGGGAGCACACTGAGGCTCAGACTGGTGAAGTTATTTATTGCATAGCTATTAAGTGGTAGAGATGGCATTTGAACCTGGGACTGTCTCGCTGGCTCCAAAGCCCTGTTCCCACAAGTATATGACCATGCATATGAATGTTTGCCTTCCGTCTTCATAGGTCCTTATTGCAATGATATGATGAAGAGTTTGGAATCCAGTCCTCTTTCCCGCATCATATGGAAGGCTCTCAAGCCTCTGCTTGTTGGGAAGATCCTGTATACACCTGACACTCCAGCCACAAGGCAGGTTATGGCTGAGGTAAGCTGCTCAGGCCCAGGAGTTCCTCTCCAGAATCTGCTGAAATTACAGGCAAAGAAGCAAAGGCAGTTCCAGATGGAGTATATTGAGCAAACTCCTGGCTGTTCTGGGAAGTGAGAACTTTGAGTCTGACCCAGGCCGGGGCTGACTATTGAGGTCCAGCCCTCCAGCCTAGGGCATTCGAATTGTAGCTGCAGACAGGCACTTCCTGGGGTTGGGAAGGATTGAAAGAGGGCTGTGATGAGCATCTTCTCAGGGAGCAGCTGCATCTTTCATGACTCTGCCTCTCCTCTTGTTTTCCTGCTCTCCCTGGCTCCCCTCCTGACTCCAGGTGAATAAGACGTTCCAGGAACTGGCTGTGTTTCATGACATAAAAGGCATGTGGGAAGAGCTCAGCCCCAAGATCTGGACCTTCATGGAGAGCAGCTCAGAAATGGACCTTGTCCGGGTGAGTGTCCTTCTGATGACTATGCCTGCTCGATGCTAGAGAGGTGGGTTTCTGGTCACTTTCCCAGAAGTGGCTTAAATGAGAATGCTTTACGTTTAACCAGTGTAGACATATTGAGCCGAGCTCAAGCCACAGGGTTGTCAACGTTGTAGGGTGGCAGGTGTTGGTACACAGATAACACTGTTTCATGCACATCAGCACCAATGCGTCTGGTGCTCAAAAATCAGTTTTCTAAGTTACCAAGTGAGGGCTGGTTTTGGAGCAAGAGTTTAGTGATTGCAGCCCCCTGACCACTTTCATTTCTGGCTCTAGAGCCAGCTTAGCCTTCCCGTGTCTTGGTAGACCTGGGACATAGGTGTGAGAGCAAAGGGCTGGTCTGATCCATAGACTGGTATGAGATATTTGCTCCAAAGGAGCCGCCATGACCACATGGAGGCTAATTGCACTTAGTGCTTCCATATCACTTGAAAAGGATTCGTGCTCCGGAGACAATTGGATTCAAAAGCAGAGGAGTCGGAGCAAGAACAGAATGTCTCCTCTGCTTGAGCAGAGTGCCATTTAATCGCATCATCCCTGCCTTAGGCTGAGTCAGAGAGTCATTAGGCGGACAAGGGAGGACTCTTCCTTTGGTTTCTGCTGCCATTAAGAAGCAGGAATGGATTTTGCCAGGTTTCCTGTCTTGGCACCTCATTGATCAGAGGGGCAGCTGGGTTTTAGAGGTGATCTCTATCTGGAAGGTACTGTCTCAGGCTTAGGACTGTCCTGGGGCCTTCCATCGATGGGAAAGCTGGAGTCATCGTTGTCACACTAGTCCTATTACATATGCAGAATCCTTAAATTGGGGCCTTGAAAAACCAAGGACTTGAGTGGGAAAAACATGAAGAGTCATTTTTATGGATTTACTCAATCATTCCTGACTAGTCATGGTGACAACTCATGCCCTTCAAGTGTGCGTCTCTGTTGGGCTCCAGTCTCCTCCGTAGAGGGATTCATGTGCTCCAGCCATAGACAGTGACTAGACCTAGGTGTGATCTCGGGCCTTTCTCCCTGGTCCTCTCCTTGGAATGTGCATTTCTCCCAGCCGGACTTCTCTCCTCCTGCGTCTCAGGATTCCGTGAGTTTGAAGGGATTCTATGAATTTGCGCCTGTAGCAGATAGATGCTTTCGTACTCTTAAATGGAGAGTTTGGGTTGGATGTGCCAGCAGCTCGTAGGCTCCCAGTTGTTTGGGACAAAGCCTTGTAAATGTGGCTGTGGCATTCATTAGGAATCGTGCTGGGAGAACCCCAGATGTGGAGCAGAAATGTCGGAGCTGTGGCTGGGGAGAAAGGCGTTGCATGTGGTTTGGGGGGACCGCTACTTTCAGCTCTAGGGACCATGAAAGGGTTTTAAGCAAGGGGAGATGTAGGTACGTTACTCTGAGTGACAGGTGGATTAAAGAGGGGACGATGGAAGGCAGAGACCAGGATGGAGGCCATCCAAGTGGGTGGCCAAGGCACTGGCAAGAAGGGGAAGCCTGATGACGCCTTGATTGTGGAGGGGTGAAAGGCCGGGAGGCATTCAGATAGTTTTTGATTTCCAGCTGGTGGATGGTGGGGATGTCCAATAGACTGACAGCCATCGGGGCCTGGAGAGCAGGGTGCGGTTAGGCTGGAAACACAGACTAGGCACTTACAAGCCTGTGGGTGGAAGTTAACGGTCTCTGTTAAGGAATGTTTATTTCACACCTCAAGCTTTCTCAGTACTCTGTACCCCCTACAGCCTCGCGTCTGGAGTCTGGTACATGAGGTGATGCCTGAGGTTTCTGCTTCTGTTGGGATAGTTCTTTTCTTTCTTTTGCTCTCTCTCTTTTTTATTTTATTATTATTATTTTTTATAATTTATTTTATTATTAATTTGTGTTTGTTACAGATGTTTTTCCTTTTTTTCCCCCATTGACACCCTCCTCCCCCTCCCCTTCTCCTCGTCCCCATCACTGTTGTCCATGTCCATTGGTTATGCACCCATGCACATAGGCTCTGTGATTTATCTCTTTCCCCCGCCTCCCGCTCTCTCTCTCTCTTTCTCCCCCCTCACTCCTCCCTCCTTCCCTCTCTCCTTCCCTTCCTTCCTCTCTCCCTCTTTCCCTTCCTCCCTTTCTTTCAGCTTTATTGAGGTGTAATTGACAAGTAAAAATTGTATATATTTAAGGTGAGCAACTTGATGTTTTTATATACATGTACATTGTAAAACGATCACCACAATTGTTAACATATGCGTTCTCTCACACAGTCACTGCTTGGTAAATTTCAAGTAGAGACTATAGTATTGTTAGTCTAGTCTGTACCTTTGAACTCAGATTGCATAACTGAAACTTTGTATGCTTTGACCTCCCCATCTCCCCCACCTCCAGCCCTGGGCAACCACCATTCTACTTTGTGATAGTGCTTATCTTTCTGCTGTGGCTCTGTCTATATCCACTGCATCACCCCACAGGTCTGGAATCACTTCTCTGTTGCATCATGGAGCCCACAGACACTCACCTGTTCTCTGTTCTAGCTGCTCTTTGCTTTCTTCATCTCAAGGCCTTGCTTTCTCCTTGGCTACAACTCCTCAAGGTGAAATTAGGTCTCCTGGTCCCCTCACGTACCCTCGAATGGCCATGTGATCAGGGATTTCACTGGGCTCATCTCTCTGGTCTTGCTTCCTTGGCTGTATTGCCCAAAGGCCACCTGGGCAGGGCAAGTCTCCCCCCAGACACCACGTGTCTTACTCAGCTCTTACTCGTTCAGTTCAAGTCTCCAGATAAACTCATTTCAGGATTGTTCACCCATACCCCTGTGAACTTTTGTGAGGTGCAATTTTGTTTCTCTTTGTGTTAACAAAAATACATATCTTATTGATGACAGTATAAATTGTTATTCCCTATTGGAAAGCAATTTGGGGTGGAAATGGCAAGAACCATAAAAAATGTGCTATCCTGTGTACCTCCGTTCCACACCCCCTCAGGGATGTACCCTACAGAAATAATTGTAAAAGAAAGAAGTCGCTGTAGGACAGAAAATGTTACTGCTATAATAATTGTTATTGTGAGAAATTAGAAATAAGCTAACTGCTTAGCAATATGAGAATAATCAGTGAAATTATAGTATATATAATCTATGAAGTCATTATGCTTCCATTAAAATAATAAATATGAAACCACATGGGGGAAGAAGCTTATGTTAGTGGAAATGAGCTGATTTAGAGAGCAGCCCTGTTTGGCCCCTTGGGGCTGCCGTCGGTAGAGCCAGGGTTCATCGTCCCCTTGAGGCTGTGACAGGAGTTGCAGTTGCTTCTCCTTTTCCATGAGCTGAGTGTGAAGCTGACCCCTTGTTTTGGCAGCGTGTCAGTGCAGGCCTCTGTCCCAGCCCTCTGGGCCCACGGGTTGAGGACCAGACTGGGTTGTCCTTTATTCCCATTTGACCCGCCTGGGGGACCTACCAGCTGGAAATGGAAGACAGGCCTCCTTTGCATTGTGACCCATGCATCCTGCAGTTGGGAAAGATTATATTTTACTTGGTTTAATAGCAGCAGCATTTTCTCAAACTGAACAGCAAAAGTGGGTTTGTCTTCAGTCTTGAGATAGGGTCTCTATGAGGAGTCATCAGTCAGGGTCTCAAGAGAGGAAGGTAACATAATGCAGTGGGAAGGGGCAGTAGAATCAGAGAGCTCTTTTGTATTTGGCCTTGCTACTTATTAGCTGTGTGACCTTATGTTAGGGACTTGGCCTCTCTGAATGTCAGTTTTCGCATCTGTAGAATGGGAGCTATTACAGATACCTTCCTCATGGAGTTGTGTGAGATAAAGCACATAAACAATTCGGTATAGTAAATGTGCAGAGTGAGTAGGATTACTGTTGTTAATGTAGTCAGTACTGTGAAGCTACCTTGTTTGGTACGATGGAACACACAGTGACTCTGTATTCAGACTGGTCTGGCTGAGAGTCTCAGCTCCATGGCTCTTCGCATTATGACTCAGCCTTGGTTAAAATCATATTCGTTTATTTTTCAACCCCAGTATTCTCATCTTTAAAATGAGGACAACGTTATTTATCTCACAGTTTTCTGTGAAGATAGGAAAAAGGAGACAACGTGTGAGAAGGGCTTTTGTAAGTCATGTGCTCATCAAGACTGAGTGGGGGTGCTTACTGCTTGTGATTTCCCATTGAAATGGCAGACGCTCTTGAACAGCAGAGGCAGTGACCACTTCTGGAAACAGCGACTGGCCGGCTTAGATTGGACAGCTGAAGATATCATGGCCTTTCTGGCCAAGTACCCAGAGGACGTGCAGTCAGCGAATGGCTCTGTGTACACCTGGAGAGAGGCTTTCAATGAGACCAGCCGGGCGGTCCAGACCATATCTCGCTTCATGGAGGTGAGGATCTGTTCTGTGCATCATTTAGAAAAGGCTGTGGTGTTGCCCTGGCTGGTTTAGCTCAGCAGTTAGAGCTTTGGCCCGCGGACCAGAGAGTCCCAGGATCGGTTCCCAGTAAGGCCACGTACCTCGGTTGCAGTTTGTCCCCGGCCCCAGTTGGGGTCGTGTGGGTGGCAACCACTCAATGTGTCTCTCTCCCATCGATGTTTCTCTCTCTTTCTTCCTCCCTCTCTCCCTCCTGCTCTATCTGAAGATAAATTCAAAAATGTCCTCGGGTGAAGATAAAAAAAAAAGAAAAGGCTATGGTGTTTTCTTCCCCCTCTGACTGAGGTGGTGCACTAAGTCAGCTTGGAGGAATGTTTAGAGATAATGTACAGACTTATTTACAGTAGTATTCCTCAAACCTAACACAGGACTTGGTGTACAAAAGGCACTCAGTAAATGTTAGCTGAATGATTGAATGAGTAAATAAACACACCTAACTCTCGCTTTTTTCTGTCTGACTCAAGAGTGTTTCTATCCATTGTCTTCTGGGTTTTCTTGTGTTTTGATCTTCCAATACCCAGTGGCAACAAAGCAGTCCCCTAAGGCATCATTTATGAAATTTATCTAAAATGTAACCACACAGATTACATTTTAAAACATTTAGTCTTAAAAATGATGTTACTTAGTAGAGACAAGTGGACGTTTTTTTCTTTTTGTCTGTTTATTTTTTTGGTTAGTTGTTAACGACTCAGAATTGCTAAGAAAACCAAGAGGAAAAGGAGGCACGGTCTCTGTACGGGCCTCTTTTCCACTGCAAACGTCAGTATAAGTAACTCGTCTCTAAATTTCAGTAAAAAAAAAAAAGACCCATTTTCAGTTGAATATTGGAAAAAGACTTGAGGGGAGATTTGTAGAGGTCGGACGAAAAGCCACCCAGCGAGCCCTTGCTCTCAGGGTGGGGTCTGCCTTGGCCGCGGCTTGCTTGTTTGGCCGCCAGGTCCTCACGGCAGCTGTTCTTCCTTCAGTGCGTCAACCTGGACAAGCTGGAACCAATAGCAACAGAAGTTTGGCTCATCAACAAATCCATGGAGCTGCTGGATGAGAGGAAGTTCTGGGCTGGTATCGTGTTCACCGGAATTACCCCCGACAGCGCCGAGCTGCCCCATCATGTCAAGTACAAGATCCGAATGGACATTGACAACGTGGAGAGGACGAACAAGATCAAAGATGGGTGAGCTGCATCCCTCACCCCAGCCGGCTGGGGGGAAGTCCAGAGAAGCTAGGGTGACTAGGGGCACTTCATTTCATCAGCTAACTTGTTAGGGACTCAAATTGGTGGCACGGTATTGGTGAAATAGCCACATTTCCTGACGGAGACAGTTATTTCAAATCATAAAATATCATTATCTTTTTGAAAAATATACCACTCTCTTTTGATTCAGCATTTTCACTCAAGGGAATGAATCCCAAGGAATTAAATCAACAGAACAAAAAAATACTTTAAGATCCCCGTATTAGCATTATCCATTTTTAGGAAAAGGGGCAAACGATCAATCTGAAAGGGAGTGGTCAGGTGAATTTTGGTATGTGTACTAGACGCAGTGTTAGGTATTCAGCGGAGCGGGCAGAAACCGCTGGTAAGTGGCATGCTCTTTCTGATATCTATTCAAAAAGATGTGTACATGTCCACTGGCACCAGAAGGTAAGATACGAAAATAAAAACAGTGGCTCGGGGAAGTGGTGATGGGATTGTGGGTGACTGGATTTTTTACTGTATGTTTGACCACCTGTGGCTTGGTTCTAGGTACTGGGACCCTGGTCCTCGGGCTGACCCCTTCGAGGACATGCGCTACGTCTGGGGGGGCTTCGCCTACCTGCAGGATGTGGTGGAGCAGGCGATCATCAGGGTGCTGACAGGCACCGAGAAGAAAACTGGAGTCTATGTGCAGCAGATGCCCTACCCCTGCTATGTCGATGACATGTAAGTCACCCCTGAGCCTCCTTTATTTAGCCCACTAACACTGTCCCCAGATGGAGTGTAGACACACACACACACACCAAGGGAGGAGACAGAATGCTTTGGTTTTATTTATTGTACAGGGGTGTTAATACTGGTCAAAAGTTGTTTTGGAAATTCTGTGCAGGTTTCAGGAAATAAGATGCCAGATGTAGGCAGTTGACAGTTTGAGCCCATCAGGGACTCGTACACGTGACACATTGGTCATCCCCAACCTTCCTCGTCCGTGGTTACCAGAACTTTTTCCTTCTGCATTCTACTCTTTTGCTCTTTTGGTCAAATTTTCTGAATCCGCAAGTTTAAAATGTGTCATGACAAACATGCAAGCGCACACACACACACACTCACTCACACTCACACACACTCTCCCCAAACACAGGGACAGCGGCGAGATCTGCAAAAGCTCACTGCGTGTAAATGCGTCCACTTCCTCTCTGTAATTGGTAAACCACATTCTGAAACAATCCAAATAAAAGTGAAGAAGGCCTTTTTATCTTAGACTTTTAAGATGATTTTTTAGTGCTTAGTTACTGTGCTGCCAAGTTCTCCTTGTGGGAGCTGTGCCTTTGGAGCTAACGATGTCTTGTGAGAGAGAACGGAGAGAGGGAATTATTGCAGGCATCTGAAATATGTAACATCTCATCCCAATTGGAAAGTCTTTGTTCTCTGTTGTGATTGTTGTGTGTGTGTGTGTGTGTGTGTGTGTGTGTGTGTGTGTGTAGAGGTCAGAGTGTGGAAGGAGCAGGGTTCCTCTCCTTGTGCTTGCTCTCTGCTTTGCACTGAACAGTCTATTTCCTTGCATAGCTCACTCTAGCTTTTTCATGTCAGCCGACATTATCTTTATCTTGCTTTCTATTTTCTGAGAGGTTAGTCAGAATTTTCCAAAGGTAGACTTTTCCAAAGACCCCCTCCGCCTGGATTTACTCTAGAAAGGATGTCTTAAGATGAGGACACGATGGGAGTTCAGAGTCGTTAAGAGCCATTGCTGTTGTCACACAGCAGTGCTTGCAGAAGAAGTAAAGCTAGAACTCAGACATTGGTTTTCAGGGTCCAGATTCTGTGTCCCATTCACTGCACTGCATTTCCTGTTCTGGTTTGGAACTATTCCCAACAAGGGCCACCTGGTGTGTGTTTCTGCACTGTCTGTCCAGCGGTTATGCAAGGCAAGTCAGTAGTGAGATGAGATGACCTTGGAGAGGTTGAACTTTCATGAGAGAATGAGTTGTTTTTTTGTTTTGTTTTATTTTGTTTTAAACCATCCACATTTAGCTTAATGACTTCCCACAGTTACTTGGTTACTAAAGCAGGCCCCCAAAGAAGCTTATTTTGGCAGTCCTTTGTTAGTCTAATTTTTATCACTACATTGCACTGCTCATGAAGCGTTTGCCAAGATTACCTGTACGTTTCAGAGCCCAGAGGGCCTGCCATCTTTGGCTCCATCATGGTGCTTTCTTTCACATGCAGGCAGGCCCAGAGGCACTGGCCCGTGAGTCTGGCTCACACTTGTCTTTATTCTGCCCCTTTCCTTCCCTGGGCTCTCCAGTTTCCTGCGGGTGATGAGCCGGTCCATGCCCCTCTTCATGACACTGGCTTGGATTTACTCTGTGGCTGTGATCATCAAGGGCATCGTGTACGAGAAGGAGGCACGGCTGAAGGAGACCATGCGCATCATGGGCCTGGACAACGGCATCCTCTGGTTCAGCTGGTTCATCAGTAGCCTCATCCCTCTGCTCGTGAGCGCCGGCCTGCTGGTGGTCATCCTGAAAGTAAGGCTGCCTCACTGGCTCCTCCCTGCCGGGAAGTCCTGAACAACAAATAGTCTTTGGGAGGGAAGGGGTCAAACATGCCATCTCCTGCAATGCCCTCATTTTATAGTTGGGAAAAATGAGGTCCAGAGAGGGGCAGTGACTTCCCCAAGGTCAGCCCAGCTGGGTAGCAGCTGAGCAGGATTAAAACCCAGGGTGCTCGCTTCCCAGGCAAGCGCACACTTCACTGTGCCGTGCTGTCTGCTTGGCAGAGGCTCATGGCAGCATCCGAGAGCTATTCATTGCCTTGATCATACTGGGCAGTGATTCTTCCGGAATATCTAGAAACTGTAATCAGAAGGATACATATTGTTGCAGGTTAGGTTTTCTGTAAGCAGAGGCTGAAACGGAGTTTGGCATAAGACTGTTTATTAGGGATCAGTGTCTCTGGAAGGGATGGGGAGGATGCAGGATTGAGCAGAGGGAGGAGTTGAACTGCAATGCAGGGTCTACCCCACGGGCTAGCGCACAGACTGCTTGTCTGAATTGTCCCTCATGGAGCTGAAATGTCCGGCTCCTTTAGGTTCCCCCAAGGCCTCCCTCCCTGACACCCCCTGCCCCAGGCCCCTCAGGCAATCACCGAAAGTGTGTGTTCCCCAGGGCCAAGTGGCTCTCTGCAGCAGTGACTAACCCAGAGGAGTTGATACCTGGAGGCTATCTACTGACAGCCAGAGAAGTCCCCGCAGGAGGGGGCTCTGGGCACAGCTCTGTGTCCGCCACACACGTTAGTAAGTTTACATGCCAGTTTTCTTTCTCCACATTCATTTCATGTAAGGGTGCATCAGATGAAAATAAATGTTTTTAAAGAGGGGAGAGTGCAGTCGCATAGGAACTAACATTTAATGTACGACTAGTTACGATTCGTTACAAATGAGCACTTGTTGATTGCCAAGCACTGTGTAAAGCACACCACACATGCTGTCTTAGTATTTCTCCACTAAATAACCCATTTCATATGCAAGGAAATGAGGCTAAGGAGGGTTACGGACTTCACAGGTCATCCGACAGTTTGGCAGAGCAGTTCTTGCTAAAATCAAACCCCCTCCCGTGCTCTGATATCTGACTGAGGGACGGAGCTCTGTGGCAGGGATGGAGGTGCGGTGGCAGGTGCATGAGAGCTGTTCTGGGACAACTGCCCACTGGCAGGTCCTGCTCAAATACGCCCAACTACTGGAGATAAACTGAAAGGCCCACAGAGTCCAGATGATCGTGGGAGTGCTGGGTCCATGGTGGGATATCAAGGGGGATGCTAAGATTGCCTGGCCATTCCCTTGGCTTTTGGAGGGAGAAGTCGTGTGGGTTGGTCTCTCTCACAACTCTTTCTTGGTGCCAGGAGTCATAGTCCTAATAAAAGAAGAAACCAGGTCATATTTCTTTGAGAAACAAAGAGCAAAATTGTCGAGATAAACCTTGATGAGTATCAGCCCTGGACTCTGTTCTGGCCCTGATTCTACCACTTCTTTGCTGTTTGGTCTTGGGTTAGTCATTTCCCTGCTCCAGGCTTCAATTTCCTCATCAGCAAATGAACAGCACCGTTCCCCGATGTCATCTCTCAACGAGTAGGCATGAGCCCTGCGTCTCCCCATAGAGCCTGTGAGGATGGGCTTTTGAGGCAGCTCGTTCACTGGGTTCCTTCTGTTCCAGTTGGGAAACCTGCTGCCCTACAGCGACCCCAGCGTGGTGTTCATCTTTCTGTCCGTGTTCGCCGTGGTGACCATCCTGCAGTGCTTCCTGATCAGCACGCTCTTCTCCAGAGCCAACCTGGCAGCGGCCTGCGGGGGCATCATCTACTTCATGCTCTACCTGCCCTACGTCCTGTGTGTGGCCTGGCAAGACTTCGTGGGCTTCACGCTCAAGATCTTTGCGGTGAGTGACTCTGGACTTCCTGCGGGAGCCGCTGTCACCACCACCCCTGGGGCTTCCCCTCCGTGGTACAGTCCAAGCGGAGAAAAGAGGATGAGAGTCTCTTTCCAATAGGACATGACCCTCAGCGCTAGATTCTAAGTTGCTTGAAGGCAGGGGTTGTGTCTCATTACATTGTTTATCTTTAGTCTTCTCCGTGAATGCTGGTCAAATTGAATTGGGTGGAATTTTTCAGAGAGCCAGGCTGTGCCATAAACCCGGCTGGGGATAAATGGCATTGGGGAACCCCTTTAGATAGTAGATGCCATCTCCACCTTTTTTATCTCCCCCCGCAGTGACCATGCTAAGCTCACCGTAAGTCACAGCTACAAATAGAACTGAAAGCCCTTGAGGTCCTGGTGGCTCCTTCTTGCCTCTTAACTTCATTGTGTCCAGCATGGGGCTTCGCTTGAGTAACGTTTTCTGAACTGAAAGACCGAGGAGCGGGGCCTCCCTCTCCCCACAGACCTTGCCCTCAACACTTCCTTCCCTTGTACCTAGGAGGAGGGTCTGCAAGCCCATATAAGGGCGAGTATCTAGCTGTCCTCTGGGTCACTTGTCAGAGTCACTCACAGGGTGCTGCAGGTGTCTCAGTCTGGACCCCTTAAATAGCAGCAGCCCCAGGCAGGCTGCTGTGACATGAGCCATCCCTGGCTGAGCAGGGCCTTGAGAGGACCTTGATGGATGTACGAGTGTGTGTGGAGGGCGCAGGATTGCTGAGCCCTCGGGGCATCTTTGGAAGCATAAAATTCTAGAAGTTTTACACTTCATCATACATGCCTTTCTGAAATGTGTGTGCATAATGAGTGGTTATAAATAGAATCATTTTATATGCTGCCAAGGAGCCCGCTCCCCTAAAGGGACTCTGTAGGTGAATACTTCCATGTCTTGTAATTGCTCCATTGAGCAAATTCAAATTCTCCAGGTGAAATGTACATGGGACGTGTTAGATGAGACAGGAGATGGATCAGTGACTTTCGCCTCTTTCTCACAGAGCCTGCTGTCCCCTGTGGCTTTTGGGTTTGGCTGTGAGTACTTTGCCCTTTTTGAGGAGCAGGGCATTGGGGTGCAGTGGGACAACCTCTTTGAGAGCCCTGTGGAGGAAGATGGCTTCAACCTCACCACCTCGGTCTCCATGATGCTGTTTGATGCCTTCCTCTACGGGGTGATGACGTGGTACATCGAGGCCGTCTTCCCAGGTACACTGAGCTTCCACACTGCTTTAGCCATCTGCTAGGGAAATACAATTTTTAGTGGCAGAGCTTTCCTCCTTTTTTGCTGGAATTTCTGCAGGGCCTGGGGCTCCCTGGAGAGTGGCTAGGGACCTATGGCAAACACATAGACCAAGGGGTCACAGCTGATGCTAAAAGTTCAACTCTTACTACTGATACAGCTCTTATTTCTTGAGCACTGTGTGCTAGGCACCATACAAAGTGTTTGCTATATTCTGGTTCATTTAAAATCCTCATAAGACAACTCTGAAGGAGTTACTGTTACAACCAGTATTTGCAAACAGAGAATTGTGACTCGAAGTTAAGTAACTGCCTGTAGCCACACAGCTGGTAAGTGTTGGTCCTTGGAGGTGAACCCAGTGGGTTACAGTGGGTCATCTGGCCCAGGAGATTCCTCCCAGTGCTGACCCAGTTCTCTAGTTCTGCATCCCCAGAATTACCGCCAGAGGAGGTTCTATTTCCTCAGTACAGCTTGTGAATAACAAGTATATTGGCTCTAAGCCCTGGCTTGTGATTTAATCGAATTAGTATTCATAAAAATTTATTCGATACTTCCCTTAATAAATCTCCTTGACCAAGACCTGCCTTGGATACATTTTCATGTAAGATCAAATTCTGAGAGAGCAATGTTTAACTCTTTCTGGTTCACCTTCTAATTTTTCTCTAAGTGAAGGAGGGGGGCGCGGTATATGTGAATTGTTTATTACCTCTACCTGAAATTCCTGCATAGGATATGCAATTTTGTCTGGATGCAAATTCTGAGTCCTCCACTCACTGGCTGAGTGATCTTGGGTAGAGTACTTATCCTCAGTTTCCTCATCTCTAAAATGGGGATGATAGCTGCATCATGGGTTGTTGGGAGATTCAGAGAGGGCAGAGCTATGTCATACATGTTAGATCTCCCCACTTGTGAGCTCCCTCTTCCAGTCTGTGCTGTCTCCAGAGGCAGTGTCAAGGAGACAGGGGGTCTGGCTGGGATATCTCAGGAATGCTGGAATGTGGCCGGGCTTGATTCATACCTCTGCTTTGCTTTCAGGTCAATATGGAATTCCCAGGCCCTGGTATTTTCCTTGCACCAAGTCCTACTGGTTAGGTGAAGAAAGTGATGAGAAGAGCCATCCTGGTTCCAGCCAGAAGGGAGTATCTGAAAGTAAGTGCTGCTGGCTCCACTGACTGCTGGAGGCAAGTCTAAAACCGCTCCAGGGACAGGGAGACCACATGCAGTGTCCCTTTCCGGATTCTTTCGTGCTCTTTGTGTCCAGTGCTGTTGACATATCAGGGAGTCACCATCTGAGTCCCTGGGGGACATTGTTTTCTTGGAAAATGACTCTAGACCCCCTCTCCCCCCAACACACACCCACTTTTCATGCTATCCTAATAGCTAGAAGGAAGAGATAAAGAAAACTGTGACTGTGGAACCATAACCTCACTGCCTGCCTTGTCATGGTGACAGATGTAGGAACCAGTGTAGGCTGACACCAAGTGGCTGCCACAGAGCTCAGCCTGTGCTTCGTAATGTTCTCACCTTTCATGACCCAGAGTCTAGTCCTCTCCGGGCTCCTGACCTGCGGGTGGTGATGCCTGTAGTTCCGCAAAGGCTCTGCCTTCCGGGCTCCTTGCTCAGGTTCTTGGAGGGAAACTCCTCTTTGCGTTCACTGTGGCTTCCTCGGTAGTAAATAAGTCCCTCCTCTGCTGATCCCTCTGTGCCCTCCTCCCAATCACCAGTGGTAAAGGGTGGCGTTCCTGAGTGTGGCCTTGCCCAGCCTCCCCTCTGTATCCAGCTTCTGCGTCAGTCCCTGGAGCTGCTCACAGCTGCCGGGACGTGTCACGTCCTTCCACACCCCCTGCCTTGCTTGTAGTTCTTTCTCACAGGAAAACTCCCTCCAACTTGCCTGCCTTTTAAATCCTACTCACTCTTCAAGATCTAGTTCAGCCTCCCTTTCCCTGAGTAGCCCTCCTAGCTTTCCAGGTCATCAGTCACGTCCTTCTCTGAGATTTCATAGCATTAAAAAAAAAACAACAACCAAAAAACCCAAATGGCACATAATTGTGCCGTTTTATCACTTGTATAGATTCGTGTAATCACTGGTTCAAGTCAAGATGCCAACTGTTCATCACCACAAACGCCCTCATGCTACCCCTGAATAGCCACAGCCTCCACCCTTCCTCCCCATTCTTTGACACCTGTCAATCAAAAATCTGTTCTTCGCTGCTATGATTTTATTATCTCCATAATGTTATATAAGTGGAACCTTATAGTATATAATCTTTTGAGACTGGATTGTTATTCAGCATAATTCTCTTGAGATCCATCCAGGTTGGGATGTGTATCAACAGTTCATTCTTCATTGCTGAGTAGTATTCCATAAGATGCCTGTACCACAAGTCCCATGGCACTTTGAATGTGTATGTGTGTGTGTTTTTCTTTATTGATTTTAGAGAGAAAGGAAGGGAGCGAATGTCCCCCACTGGGGATTGGGCCCACAACCTGGGCACGTGTCCTGACCGGGAATCGAACCCGTGACCTCTTGGTGCATGGGTTGACACTCAACCACTGAGCCACACCGGCCGGGCTTGAATGTGTTTTTTTAAACAGAGCATCTTATATAATATTTTAATTGTTTGTCAACTCTTCCCCCCAACACTAGACTGAATCCTCCTGTATTACTGTATTCCCCTCACCAACACCAGTGCCCAAATAGGCCCTAAATAAATGAGGGGTGGGCAAAAGTAGGTTTACAGTTGTGAGTATGCAAAACAGAATTTATTCTTGAATTCTTTTTAATTTATTGATTATTGTATTGTTTATTATTATAATTAACCTACTTTTTTTTTTTCGTTTTTTACTCCTCACCCGAGGACATTTTTGCATTTATCTTCAGATAGAGCAGGAGGGAGAGAGGGAGGAAGAGAGAGAGAGAAACATTGATGTGAGAGAGACACATCGAGCGGCTGCCACTCACATGACCCCAGCCAGGGCCGAGGACAAACTGCAACCAGGGTACGTGCCCTTAGTGGGAACCGAACCCAGGTCTCTCTGGACCACGGGCCGATGCTCCAACCGCTGAGCCAAACCGGCCAGGGCAATATAATTAACCTACTTTTGCCCACCCCTGTATTTCTAGCCTGCTTCCTTCCTGAGAAACCGGAAGTAGGCACGGAGAGGGGAGATTCTCAAAGTATAAGCACAGCTGCTGTGTTTCCACACTCCACGCGTTGCTGTCTTCTGTGGCTTCATTCCCGTTTTCTCTCTTCTCGCAGTCTGCATGGAGGAGGAGCCCACCCACCTGAAACTGGGTGTGTCCATTCAGAACCTGATGAAGGTTTACCGAGATGGCATGAAGGTGGCTATCGACGGCCTGACCCTGAATTTCTACGAGGGCCAGATCACTTCCTTCCTGGGCCACAATGGAGCTGGGAAGACCACCACCATGTAAGAAGAGGGTGTGGTCCTCTCAGAATCAGCCCCAGGAGGGTTCTTTAGTACAGTTAGAAATTCATACCTGAGAACGTTGCGTTGGTCACTGGGGCAAGGGCAGAACACTTGAGGAGCTGATGAGTGTAAACTGCTGTCCGATCATGACAGTGCTTTGCAAAGGCTGGTTTTTGCTGTGTATTATTGATTCAGCCTCAGACAGCCTGGGGGCCTTTTTATGACCATTCCCATCCAGTTCTCAGAATTCGGTAGTGTTCTTGGGACCTGAAGCTGTGCCAGCTCTGAGAAAGGTTCTCCTTTGGAGCTGATTTGTTCAGAATGTGGCAAGAAAGGTTAGATGTGTTGGAAGGAGGTAGCAGTTTCCAGGAACCCTGTCTCTAAGCAGATGTGAGGAACAGCTGGGCAGCTGGCTGTATGATTGTTTTTTCTGGGACCTACAAGGACCTTCTAGCGGGCAGCTTCAGAAGGGCATGCGGGCCATGGAAACACCAGAATTAGCCTCAGTGGTGTTCAGTGGTCCCTCAGCCATTACAAAGGATATATCATTGGGGGTGACCTTCTTTTCTTATTTTATCTTTTTTTAATGCAAAATCATTATGTTATGAACGTTTCAGATAATCTTAAAAAGGCATACAAAAATCCTACCCCTTCACACACACAAAATTATTTTTATCTTTGAATAATCTTATTGCTTATCCATTTTATGTGGACATGATCTTAGGCATACAAAGTGTATGTCTGAAATGATACTTTCCCTTGCAAATTGGAATTTATTGAAAAAATGGCTCCTACTGAAATTGTCATTTCCATCACATGGGCCTCCTCCCAGTTATTCACTAAAGCAAAGACTTCTTTGCTGTGTGGGGGTGGGGCGGTGGGAAGCTGGATGCCTCTGCTCTGTGCAGGCTTTGCAGCGGGAAGGGAGCATTTCTGGGGAGGCGGAGTTAGCGCGGACTCCTGGACTTGAACATGTTTGTCCTCAGGTCAATCCTGACTGGGTTGTTCCCTCCCACCTCGGGCACCGCCTACATCCTGGGGAAAGACATTCGCTCTGAGCTGAGTACCATCCGGCAGAACCTGGGGGTCTGCCCCCAGCACAATGTGCTCTTTGACATGTGAGTACCAGCAGCACCCGGAGGAGCAGCGCCTCCCTGGAGGTGTGTGTCATGAGTCATGGGTGGAGGAGGACCTAAGCAATTTATGTTCGTTGGTTGTGGCCTCGCCTGGACACTTGGAGACCTAGTTGTCCTTCAATTTTAGGAAAAAGAGGAGGTAAACTGTTGGATGGGAGATGTTCCCGTCAGTACAGCCAGTGGATGGGGGCTTGGGAGATGGTGCTGTCCATTACTGTCAATCTGGAGGGTCAGTTGGCCCATCCTTTCTCCTGCCACAGCCCTCCCTGATGCCAGGTTGCCCCACCAACAAGTAAGAGGCCTCCAGGGAGCCCATCTGGTGGGGCAGAGAAAGACCTGAGCTCTGTAAACTTGGCCAAGGACATTTTTCCTCCTGGGCTCACTTTTCTTTTATGTAGAGTGAGCAGCTCATGCTCGTGTCCTCCACAGGGGTCTCCCTCCTGTCAGGGTCTGAGGTCCTTTGAAGTCCAGGGGAGCTGCTCCAGGTTAATGCAGAGCCAGTTTCCTGGCTGATGGGGTTCTGGGGCAGACCCTTTGAGGGCCTGCAATGGCCTGGTGCACGGTGGCTGGGACTGTCAGGGACGTTGACAGTGACTTGTCACATCTCAGCTTCGGCTCCTTAAGCAGCTCATGTGCTTGCTCACTGCTGTTCTCCCTTGAATCCTTCCTGAAAGTTATTTTTCAGTTGATCGAGTTCAGAAAGGAGGGGGAGGAGCAAGGTACCCATTCTCTGCTGTTCTGGCTCAGGAGGCACTGTGTCTGGTGCGTCCGGCAAGGCCCAGCGCTGAGCTGCCCCTCTGTCCGCAGGCTGACCGTCGAAGAACACATCTGGTTCTACGCCCGCCTGAAAGGGCTCTCGGAGAAGCACGTGAAAGCAGACATGGAGCAGATGGCCCTGGATGTCGGTTTGCCGCCCAGCAAACTGAAAAGCAAAACAAATCAGCTGTCAGGTGAGGCTCGGAGATGCCTTCCCTCTGCTCTCCACTTCACACACTCACACACGCACACACTCTCACACTCTACAAACAATGGCTACCTCAGGGTCCCCTGCTGAGGGTGGGTCAGAAGCATGTCCCTGGCCTGTCCCTAGATGGCCTGGGCACCCCCATTCTTCTCTCGCCACTTCTGCCTTCGCTCACTGTCGGTCCTCAGCCTGCCTCCCTCTCTCCTAGGTGGAATGCAGAGAAAGCTGTCTGTGGCCTTGGCCTTTGTTGGGGGATCCAAGGTGGTTATTCTGGACGAGCCCACAGCCGGTGTGGATCCTTACTCCCGCCGGGGAATATGGGAGCTCCTGCTGAAATACCGACAAGGTAAATGTTGTGCATTTAGTCTGTGTCATGGGTGGGAGGGAGGGGGCGGAGGGGGACAGAGGCGCGAGAAGTATGACCATAGCTAATGGCTGTTCTTGCTAGGGCAACAGAATCGCTTCTCGAGGAAAACAGGGAACTTGTTTTCTTGAAGCTCTGTGCGCCCCCCTGTGTGGAGGTGGGAGGCCTGGTTTACAAGATGCTTGAAGTTTCTGCTTCATGACCTAGGGGCCTGCAAGCAGAAGGAAAACGGGGATAAAGAGCATCTTCTTTGGGCCCCCCAGCCCCCAGCACCATCTCCAGCAGAGAGCTTACTACGTGTCTTATAACCATGTCCCCTGTCAACTGAGGTTCCCGAGAGCAGAGGCTGTGTCCTTGTTCATCTCTGCCCCAACATGGTGCATTGCATGCCTGTTGGTGAAAGAGTGGAGGAATGACTGAGTGGCTGGGGAGGAGCAGGGGCTTGGTTGGCAGTCTGCTTAGAGATGTAGGAGGTATACAAGGTTACCACCTCATGGTAACAGAATGAGGACTGCGGGCTTTGGAACCATCTTAGGCTGGCCCTAAGGCCCAGGAAAAAAGTCATTTATCTTGCCTCAGTTTCTCTACCTGTAATAATAGTAGTGCCTACCCCATGGAGGATTAAGCGTGTAACCACCTAGCACACTGCCTGGCAGGTAGTCATTCCCAAATGTTCCTGTCTTTATTTTTAGGAGGATGCAGTAGCTATAGCCACCGCTTTGCCATCATAGGGGTCCTGGCCACACGGGCTTCCCGATCTTTCTCCCATGCCTACGCCTGCTAATATTTCTTTAGTTCTAGCCACTGCAGTCCACGAGAATCGACAGGTCTCACCTGTCCCGTGTCCTTGTGTTTGTGCTGGCAGGTCGCACCATCATTCTCTCCACACACCACATGGATGAAGCAGACATCCTGGGGGACAGGATTGCCATCATTTCGCACGGGAAGCTGTGCTGTGTGGGCTCCTCCCTGTTTCTGAAGAACCAGATGGGGACAGGCTACTACCTGACCCTGGTCAAGAAGGATGTGGAATCCTCCCTCAGCTCCTGCAGAAACAGCAGCAGCACTGTGTCGTACCTGAAAAAGGTGAGTTGCGGTCTCCGTGCTGGGCTGGTGCTGGGTCCAGGGAGTCAGGACTTACTGGCTGTGAATGGCTTGTCTGCCTCTACCCCACTCCGCCACGTCTGTGCCGTGGTCCCTTCAGAATCACATCATGCCACATACACGGAAGGCTCGGGAGACTTCTGCTCCCAACACGCCAGCTCTGTTGAATCCCATGTTTTTTATTCTGTGGAAGCACATAGGACGAGTGATAGAGAAAGTCCGTAGAGGACGTTGTTCTGTGGAAGGGAAGAGACTTGCTGAGAGCTAAGAGCCGGGCTGCAGGATGCCTTGCTGTTCCTGCTCATTACCTTGACATCTCATTGACCTCACCTTTTAAACTTCAAAGCAGCAAACCTTTATTGAGTAATGATTTCATACCAGACACTCACTCTAGCAGTCTCTGGGCATAAAAGAAAATAATGGTAATTAATTCTTTGTAGCCTTTGTTGTTACTTACACATTTTTTTTTTAAAAATAACATCTCAAAGTGCAGAGTAACCCTGGGAAAAAGATACTGTAATTACTGTCCTCGATGAGGGAAGTGAGGCTTGTAGTGACTTGGTAGTTTATTCAAGTTCACCCAGCAGATAAATAAAGGAGGTGGGAGCAGAACCCCATAACCAGGTACGTTTTCCTTTGTACCACAGTACATGCCTGAGATTTATTGGTGTGTTGAAACCAGTGGCTCCGAAAACGTTTACATCCCAACCTTGGGCTCCTGTCCGCTTATTTCCCCTTTCACTAGTACCTGGACTCCAAGTGTGGTCTGAGGACCAGTGCATTGGGATCACTGGGGAGCTTGTTAGAAATGCAGAAACCTGGGCCCACCTCAGACAGGCTCAGAACCTGCATTTTAACCAGGTGTCCTGGTGATGAAACACACGTGAAAGCTTGAGAAGCACTGAACTAGTCACCTAGCCAGGAAAGCCCCATGCCTCAGAGGTCAGCGAGTGCCTGCCCACGGCGTCCACTGGCCACAGTTCTGCTGAGAGCTGTTTCCCGACCTCCCGCCTCCAGGCGCCGAGGCCATCCCCACAGGACACGGCAGGCAGCGGCCTCAGCAGCCCTGGCTGGCCAGTTGCATGCCTCTCAGGAGAAGCATTTTGCTCTAGTTCTCACACAACAGAGCCTCTCGGCGTCCTCCCTGGCGAAGGTGGTGGTGGCTGTGCCTTGCTTGGTCCCTGACCCATTCTCACCTCCTTCTTTGCCATCAGGAGGACAGTGTTTCTCAGAGCAGTTCTGATGCTGGCCTGGGCAGCGACCATGAAAGTGACACGCTGACCATCGGTAAGGATTCTGGGGTTTCTTATTCAGGTGGTGCCTGAGCTTCCCCGAGCTGGGCAGAGTGGAGGCAGAGGAGGAGAGGTGCAGAGGCTGGTGGCGCTGACTCAAGGTTTGCTGCTGGGCTGGGGCCGGGCGGCGGTGGGAGAGGGTGCAGCTCGGTGGCGGATTGGCCTAACGCTTGCTGGGAAGCCTGGGGCTTGGTCTGGGAGCTGACAGGGCAGCGTCCCAGAGAGCTGAGATGATTGGGGGTGAGGGGATCCCCTAGGCGGTTGGATCTGGCTGGACACTGGGACCAGGGATATGGAGTTAAGGGCCAACCAATGGGGAGGGGCTAGAGCTCAGTACCTACAAAGGGTAAGAGCCTAGGAGTTTGCTCCGGAAATGTGGCTAGGAGGCCAGTGTCACCAGTAGCATGTATGGAAACAGAAGCCTTTACCATGGCCGTCTCTGTCTAGTCTGAATTGCCAACATTTTCCAGGCAGATATCTCCTGCCATGAAATGTTTGATTAACCTTCTACTGAGGTAAATAGAAGGAGCTTTCTTTAAAAGTTAGGGAAGGGTGAACAGTCTTTTAAAGTTTGTTTAGTCAAGTTTTCCACTGAAGAATCCTAGAATGTAGGCAATAGAAACCAGGATTTCAACCTCAAACTCATCCATCCATCCGCCCACCTATCCATGCACTGAGAACCTACAATGTACCTGGTTTTCGTGATACAAAGATATAGTCCTTGTCCCCAGGAACTCTCAGGTTAGAGCTGAACATGTGGAATGACAAGTATCTGAGACAGGTGTAGCAGATGGTCCGTGATCTGCTGAGGAGTCAGCAAAGGGAGAAGGCAGGAAATGGCTGGCCCTTCGTGAGGGGCCTCTGTGCCGGCTGAACCACCTTTGTGCTTTGGTCCCCACAGATGTCTCCGCTATCTCCAACCTCATCAGGAAGCATGTGGCCGAGGCCCGGCTGGTGGAAGACATTGGGCATGAGCTGACCTATGTGCTGCCCTATGAAGCCGCCAAAGAGGGAGCCTTTGTGGAACTCTTCCATGAGATTGACGACCGGCTCTCGGACCTGGGCATCTCCAGTTACGGCATCTCAGAGACTACCCTGGAAGAAGTAAGTTAAGTGACTGACTGTCAGAACATAGCAGGGCCAACAGTCTGAAGACCAGACACACAGCCTGCATTTCCACTGGGAACAGGTTGCCCTGGAACTGGTCACTGTGTCCTTAGGTTACTGGCCTCAGGGTAATGTTGGTCCCAGTTAACTCTTTGAGGTTGTAGTGGGACATAGTAGGAAAGAATTATTAGAATTGCTCCCTGGTGTGACTATGTCACGGCCATGCATAGGAGATGGCCAGCATTTATGGAAAGTCTGTTTGTGCCAAGTGCTAAGCTTGGTGTCTTCTTTTATTTTTTAAATCATTGTAGCTTTCTTTAATGCTCATAACAAGAAAGTGGACACTCAGGGATGCTGAGCTAGGCTTTGAATCAGGGGTTTTGGGCTTCAGAGCCCATGCTCTCTCTAGAGACACATCATCACAGGCCTTGAGGGCTGGAAGGGATATAAAGGTCGTCTGACCCAGTGGTCCCCATGCTTGATTGTACAGCAGAATCACCTGGGGACATTATTGACAATCAGGATTCCAAGGCTCAGCTCCAGGGCCTTTGAATCAGAGTTTACGGAGGTAAGGCCTTGCTCTCTCTGCTTCCCAGGCAGTGGTCTGCAGATCAGAGTTTGGAAAGTATTGGTTGAGTTCACATTCTCTTCCCGTGTTTGAATCCCCACCACAGTATTGCTAGTGATGGGGAACCCATTGTCTCCCGATAATTCTGTCTCAGATAATGTGTCATGGCGCTAGCCCACTCAGCGGTTTGGGGCCACACACCTGGAAGAAGCCACTTGGCTGCTTCTCTGTCGGGTTAGAATAAATTTCTTCTGCGGTGGTGTCCCGACGCCAGAGCTTTAATGTGAAAATGATTGTCTGGATTGATAGTCTCACCACTGAGGATGTGTTCTTTGGTGGAAAATAAAAAAACAGCTTCTGTACCAAGCGACTCTGACAAAGCGGTGTTAATAAATGAAGCTTCTACTTTTGCCTTCAGGGCCTACATACCATCCAATGATGTAATAATCACGGCAGTGGCGGTTGCCGTCATAACATGGTGCTCATAACATCCTCAATTCCTCTTATTTTTCAGATATTTCTCAAAGTGGCTGAAGAGAGTGGGGTGGATGCTGAGACCTCAGGTAATCCTCCAAGGGGGCTGTGCATCTGGGCCGTGCCTCCTGCAGGCCGTCCTAGCTCACCGGTGGTAGCCTTTCCCTTTGAATTGTTTTATTACGTTTTCATTTTTAGTGCATACATTCGTTACAGATGCAGAGAGTTTACTCTGTCATAAATGAAATAAAATGTGGGAATTCCTTCCCTTTGCCTTCAGATGGCACTTTGCCGGCAAGACGCAACAGACGGGTCTTCGGGGACAAGCAGAGCTGTCTTCGCCCATTCACCGAAGACGATGCTGTTGACCCGAATGATTCCGACATAGACCCAGGTCCGTTTGGGCGAGATGTGTGTTCCATGGCTTGAAAGTGACTTCCCCTCTTCTGTTCTTCTCTGGTGTTATGTTTTGGTGGCCTTGGACCAGGAGGATAGATGTCCGCAGGGTCCCTTTTCCAGTGTCACGCATGCTGTCAAACCTGGAAGAGAGAGCCCACCCTCATCACTGCCTTCACTGAGCTGAGATCTTTCTCTCAAGGGGCGCATCACAGGACACTCCCTCAGTCCTCTGAATCCATTTGTTATCTTTTCTGTAGCATCCAGTTTCTTGCATACCTTAGGTGTTTCATTGTTGAATAAATCTTCTGCGAATGGATGGGTGATTTTGAAAGAGCCAGAGAGGTTGGATTTTCTCTTAGACTTAATCGTACCCTTAGGCTTAGATCTTTGGGATGAGTGTGTCCCCCTGTGTTTGACTGGGATGGAGAAAAGGAGGCAAGAAATCAAGCCAGTGTTGGTGAGATGTAAGAGCAGGGCAGTCAGGAATCCTTTGTTGAAGATGAGGATGTCTACAGAGCTTTTAGGAGCGGAACCTTTCTGGCTCTCCCTGCTCACATGTGTGTGTGGCCCCCCTGTTCTCCCTGACTTCAGACACTGTCCATATTTTGATCACTAGACTGTGTCTGCCTTTCACCAAAAGTCTAATCAATGGGAGACAAATTGCCATTGTGTGTTCTCAAGTGTGTCAGCTGTGTGCATGGACTGTCTCACAGAGTGCTCTGTACGTTATTGAGGATGACCTGATTCATCTGAGCGACTGGAAGTAACACCCAGTTGTGTGTGAACACACCTCGTCACCTGTCTCAGGCACCTTCGTTTTCTGCTCTCATCAGGCAAGAACCAAACGGCAGAGCCTGCTGCAGTTGCACATTTCTTGGAGTCCTAACATTTTCTTGGACAGGAAAGCCCTTTCCTGCTGAGATGCTTTTACCTTCAAACTCAGCCTCCAAGATGGTTGCCGAGGGTGCTGGAGGGAGGAGCATGGTGATGTCCGAGTGCTTGTGATAAGGTGACCGTCAGTGTTGGCTTCTTGCAGAATCCAGAGAAACAGACCTGCTCAGTGGGATGGATGGCAAAGGCTCCTACCAGGTGAAGGGCTGGAAACTCACACAGCAACAGTTTGTGGCCCTTTTGTGGAAGAGGCTGCTGATTGCCAGACGGAGTCGGAAGGGATTCTTTGCTCAGGTGAGAAGTGCTGTTCCAGGCCGAGGACTTGGGAGTCACGAGTGGGCTGCAGGCTTCCTGACCAGTGAAGGCAGGGTAACAACATGGTTATGCGATGGATGCTGGAGCCAGATTATCCGTATTTCAACCCCAGTTCTGTTTCTTGCCGCTCATGTATCTGCTGGCAAGTTCCTTCTCTGTGCCTCAGTCTCCTCATCTGTAAAATGGGGAATCGAATAGTACCTGTGACATGTGGTTATTATGAACATTGAAATGAGAAAGTGCTTAGAATGGCCCTCACATTCGGAATCACCGTGTGTGTGTGTGTGTGTGTGTGTGTGTGTGGTTATTGTGAGGAGAGCAGAGCAAGGACAAAGTTTAGAAAAACTGGCTGGGCAAATTAAACTTTCATAACTTGAGAAAGGATATGACCAGATGCACTTGACATATCAACTTATTGGAAACTTGGTTTTTCTTTAAATGATGTTTAACTTCAAATTGATAGAAAATGTAACCAGAAAGGTCAGAAAACATTGTCAGAGAAGGCTTGTTACACTGTTGCCTGGGTGTCAGTGTTTGAGCGCTAACTCACTTGGTTAGTTAGAAGGAATAAAATTATCCCTTGCTAGAAAATCAAGAAGTATGGAGAAAGAGTCTGCAAAGATTTTTCCCTACAGACTGTGGGTAATGCAGAGAGTATGAACCTGGAGCGTACAGACCTGGATTTGAATTCCAGTTCTGCGGTGTGAACTTGGGCAACTTACTTAGTCTCTCTGAGCCTCAGTTACCTTATTTGTTGGTTGGTGATGATACTACTACTTAGGGTTGTAATGATCAAGGGAGATAATTCTCTTTGCAGTACTTTTCCATGGAATTACTCACTCAGTGATAATTTTCAGCATTGAAACCCCAGAACATTAGAACTAGGGGAGTCATTTGAATTTTTAAGTTTTTTTTTGTTTGTTTTTTTAAGGATAAATTTCTTAGGGATAAGTGGAAGGAGCTTAGAGTTTACTCATAAAGAATGTACAAGTCATTGTTTTCAGAGGTGGTTTAACAAGGATTTAGATAATGATACTTTTTGAGGCCATGGGGGAGACAATGGCTGCTCTTCTCTTTCAATGGAGATGTTGCTGTAGAGTGTTTTTTGTCTTTGTTTTTAAATCACAATATGGGTCTGAATGGGTTAGCTAATCTCAGTCCACAGATTATAAATGAGAAAACTGAGGCCAGAGGAGGAAGTGACTTCTCATGGATGCCCTTGTAGAGACAGAACCCACTTCCTCTGGCTCCCAGTCCTTCCTCTGAGCTGAGCTGGGATCATCAGTGTGGTCTTTCGCAGGTGTTGAGGGGGAAGAGGGCAGGACTCAATGTTCCAGATCTCCCTGACATGTGACCACTGTTTACTCGCAGTTTGATGCCTCAGCCAGGTGGCCATAGCCTCTGGCGTTGTGCTTCCAGCTTCCAGAAATGCCCTGGAGGGAAGAGGTTAAATTTTCAGGCTCCATGCTTCCAACTCGCCTTGGTGGAGTTTGGCCATGGGCCTTGTACTCCTCACCTGCATGTCGGCTGGTCTGGGAGGCTGGCTGGACTCCTCGGGGCTTGTCCCGTGGCTGCCTTTCTAACACTTATCCTTCTACGATTTCCTTCCCCCTCTATTCTCCTGGTTATAGATTGTCCTGCCAGCTGTGTTTGTCTGTATTGCCCTGGTGTTCAGCTTGATTGTGCCACCCTTTGGCAAGTACCCCAGCCTGGAACTTCAGCCTTGGATGTACAACGAACAGTACACATTTGTCAGGTATGTGTTGGCCTTTATGCCCAAGAAGAGAGGAGAGCTCGGGCAAACCAAGGGCATTTGCTATGCCAAGGGCCAAGGGGAGTGGACTCAAGAATCACACAGTGGAAAGGATTTACCAGCTGTGGCTGAAGGCCCTACCAAACTAATATTATGTGCAAAGAACAGCAGTGAACAAAACCTGGCAAAGAAATAGACCAGTCTCCTGTGGCCACATCTGAGCTCCTTTCCCCTTTCTACTGCTGCTGTCAGGAACAGGCATATGTGTTTTATGCAAAAATCTGATTGAGCTATACTATACCTGGATTTTCATCGCTGTGTTTTAATTTTGTGATTTAACAGGGCTTCCAGACATGGTCAGCGTTCTTGTTTTTTGCACAGTACAGTGCATGTATTTATTTTCTAGTCTCTTAAGTTGTAGATATTAGCTAATGTTTGTGCTTTGGACCAAAATACAGCTACTCTATAACAACTCAGTGCTTCAAACAAAAGGACAAAGGGATGTCTTCATCTCATTACACAGGAGTTTTCTTCAGTCCTGTAGTATTTGTAGACCTTTGGCTCTGGGAAGTGCTTCAGTGTCGTAAAAGAGAAGCTAACATACACACACACACACACACACACACACACACACACACACAGAAAAACATATATAAACATGTGAGTCGGTGTCTTTTTCTCTAACCCAATCTTTCCTGCCTATTCAGTGCAGGTTAACTTTATTCTTTCCTTTCCCATCTGCTGCCCCACAGCGCCCAGGGCTGTGGAACATGGGCTTGCTTGGAGTCTGTAGCCTGAGCCCATTATTGTTTGTGAGTGCCAGTTGTCCATGTAGACATTCAGCCGGTCAAGTCTGCCCGCCCTTGCCTAGAATAATATCCTGGTTGTCTATGCCTAATGGGTAATCGTGACAGTATTTTTGAAATAGTGACCCTTAATGAACGTATTTACTTCATGTTAAAATATGTTTGTCAATGTGTCTAAGTGGGTGTGTGCGTATATACATGTGAACACACACGCACAACCGTACATGTAAGTTATTTGCACAAGCTCCGCTGTGGATTGCTGTATGTTACCGTGATACCAAATCTATGGCCTGGGTCCGAGCTCCTTGTGAGTGGGCTCTATTTTACTCATTTCTGTTTGAACAGCTTGGCACACGGGAGGTACTGAATAAAGCATTTATTTTCTTTAAACTTTTTCAAATGTATGATTTTAATGAATTGCTGAGCTGGCTGCATCTTCTCTATCCACAGTAATGATGCTCCTGAGGACATGGGCACCCAGGAACTCTTGAATGCCCTCACCAGAGAGCCCGGCTTCGGGACCCGATGTATGGAAGGAGACCCAATCCCGTGAGTGTGCTCCGCTCTGAGCACCCCTGCCCCCCACGCTGGCCCTGGCGCTGGCCCTGGCGCTGGCCGCCCGGCTTGGGCTCTAGCACACCGCGGGGTCTGCCACACTGTGACTACCATGTTTGTCCTCTGGACCATTTTTCTGTTTAAAAAGCTGATACGTAATCAGTAATCTAATAAGATCATCTAGAAACACACATAACAGAGTAGGAGAATATTCCAACATCTGCAAAGCAAATTACTACAGACATTTGTTTACTGCTTTAGAAATTAATATTTCATTTAAGTAGCACTTTATACTTACTGCTCAGATGCGTTCTCCTCCTTCCCTCCCCCACTCCACGCCTGTACCGAAGTGCAGAGATAGGCTGCCATTATATATAACTTGCGGTTTTGCTTATCAGCTTCTTTAACAGCCTGAAAAGGTGACATGGTTTTTATAAAAATAGACATTTTCTTCTTTTAGAATTGCATATTTTATTGTATTCTCCTTCAAAATCCTTTTAAACAAAGGAGGCAGTGTGTAAATAAATTCAGTGAAAGACCCATAGATGAAGTAGGTATGTGGGGAAGATATATCCAGAGATCGTTGTGAATAAAGACAGTGGAGACAGGTGAGCTGAGAGAGCCCACTGAGGGTAGAGGTGGGGCCAAGTTTCCAGGCTCAGGTAGAATTTGCAGTTGAGGTTGTTAACCTAAACCAAGGAGTTACGGAGAGAGTGGGAAGGTGCAGAAATCCTGGGAAAGGGCTAAAAATTCCAGGTTTAAAGGGAGGATACAGACCCTGCCAGAGTCACGCATCAGTGAGCATGATACCTGTGTATGCAGGGTTTTAGAGCAGATTTCTAAATGGGTAGCGATTATGTACTTGGTATTTCTTACTAATTGGATACTTACTAAACATTTGTCAATACTTAATGGGTGGTAAATCCTAGCAGCCAATATCAGTTCCTAAAGAACCAGATGACCAAGGTGGAAAAGGTCAGAGAGACATCCTATCTGGATTTCATGAGACTTTTGATGAGATTCCACTTGAAAGTTTTGTAGGTGAGAGAGAAGCATGAGAGGAGATGGTAACTGTTAGATGGATGCGTCCCCTGCCAGCTGAACAGCGAGGACTCAGAGATTAGTGCCAGCCCAGGAAGGATCAGTAGGAGCCAGGGCTGGACTGAGATCTCGCCAACAGCGACAGGAGAGGCAGGGCCCTGACATCAGAGGTCTCCCAGCCTTGAGGCCAAGCACGACTGAATGTGCATTGGTTGCAGTCCGATGTGGGGGCCCCACTCTGGACACTTGTAAGTTTTTCAGAAAGTAGTGGAATGCAGGGAAGTTTGACGGGGACACTTCCCTGTGGCATTTAACGTTGTCTCAGCCCATCATTTAGTGCAGGCTGTAGGAGCTGAGCTCCAGGAGGGCGCCATGTCTTCCGTGGAAGCTTTGATTTCATTGGGGCACTTTACAGAGAGCTAGAGAGCTAAAACTGTTCCACAGAACTGTTCGTTTGCTACAAGAATACCTTAAAGACTGTGGTTCTGCTTTAAATTGTAGAATTTGGGAACTGGAAGGAGTATTAGAAATGATTGGGTGAAATGTGACTTATTGAAACAAGTCATTCTATACTTTTATTTTACTGGTGGAGAAAAAAAGCCCTGAAAGGGCAAGTGACTTGTTAATGATCTCACAGTAATTCAAGTCAGGCATGAGGGTCACTGGGGCCTGCAAACAACCTAGCTCTTCATGTACCAATTGCTCTCACCCCCATTTGCCCTCAATTCTCTACTTGTTATGAAACAGAACGTGAATCTTGATATTGTCTACCAGATTGTCAGCACCTAGAGCATCAAATCGAGACTCCTTCCCGGGCTTTTGTCATCTGGCTTCTGCCTCCTTCTCTCCCTCCTGGCTCATCCCATTCCAGCCACACTGCCTTCCTTAAACTCAGGGCCTTTGCACCTGCGCTTTCTGTTGCTTCTGCTTGTGATGTTCTTTCCCTCCAAATCTTTGCCTGGCTCGTTCTTTCTCATCATTTATGTTTTGGCCAAAGCATATCACCTCTTCAAGTGGCTCCTTTCTTACCAGTCACTCTCCCTTTATTTTGCTACATTTTTGGCTATCTAAGATTATGTTACTTAATTGTTACTGAACTCTTTGAAGGGAACACAAACTCCATGAAGGCAGGGGCTTTATCTTGTTCACTCCAGACTCTCAGACATGCAGAAGAGCGTCTGGCCCAGAGCTGATGCTCAGTGAGAATTCTGGAGTGAACCCACGGGTGAGTGATCGAGTGCTGGTGGGGTGGAGGGACTGGAGTTCAGTATGTGAGCATCTGGCCCTCTCTGCATTCCATTGCTTTTGTCTGCGAAGTGAGCGTGCCGCTGACACGTCTATGGCGGGATCGGGGCAGGTGTGCAGTTGTTGTTGCCGGGTCCTGCGCTCCTGAGGGAGCAGGAAAGGCCAGGCCTTCTCGGTGACCCTGCCCCCGCTGTCCTCCCTCTGCAGAGACATGCCCTGCTTGGTGGGGGAGGAGGAGTGGACCACAGCCCCCGTTCCCCAGACCATCATGGACCTCTTCCAGAATGGGAACTGGACGATGGAGAACCCGTCGCCCACCTGCGAGTGCAGCAGTGACAGAATCAAGAAGATGCTGCCTGTGTGTCCCCTGGGGGCAGGGGGGCTGCCTCCCCCACAGGTGAGCTCCTCACAAGGTGCAGTTGAGCAGACAGGGGTGCCGGTGGACTGGGGATGACAGACTGGGTGACAGATCAGGAGGGTCTCTTTCAGTCTTGATCTTAATTCTTATCGCAAGGAAAGCCATGTGAGTTTTGAGGGGAGAGGGCTTGAACCACCTTGTTCCTGTATCTGAGGGAGCTCAGCCTGTTTGTTTATTTTGAAGAGTCAGCCTGGGTTACTTGTTTGAGTTAAAACCAGAACACAACATTCTGGATCGATGGGCTGTGAAAGACACACTGTGGCCTCCCCCAGGGTGGCGGTGTCACAGGACAGACTGTGACAGGCCCAGCGTTATCCCTGGCTCTGCCACAGATGAGCTGGTGACCTGGGACAGGCCACTCTGAGTCCCTGGACCTGTTTCCTCACCTCCGAATGAGGGAGACGGGCCCATAACTGTTCTGCGGGTCTTGTCGACTCTGACATTCTCTGAGAGTCCGAGTGTGGGATGCAGTTCTGAGCCATTTTTTTCTGACGACAACTTCAGAATGAGGCTTGCTTGTTTGTGAAAGCTCTCTGCTGCTTTATCAGCAACCAGGCTGCAAGGTTCTGGTGACCTCTCTTTAAAATAATAGCTAATCTGTCCATCAGTATAACACCAGTGAACAAAGAATTCACGAGGCATAGTCAGTGATGCTCCTCCCTGAAAACCTTCTGTGACTGTGGAGAGTAGATTTTACAGTCTATTGTTTATTTGTCCAGAGTAATTTCCTGGGGAACTTCTTGGCTCGGCATAAGTATACAGCCAGAGCCAAGCGCAGAATGAACCAGGCTTTGGTGGTGGGCTCGGCGGCGCCTGGGCCCGTGGGCAGGTGTGGTTGCACGGTGGTACATGTTTGAGGGACCTGTCAATGTAGTCCTTGATTTGCTTCCTGTCTCAGTTCCAGTCCATAAAAACATGTGCTTGGTTTTTCTGTGATAACAGAGAAAACAGAACACGGAGGACATCCTTCAGAACCTGACAGGAAGAAACATTTCAGACTACCTGGTGAAGACATATGTGCAGATCATAGCCAAAAGGTCATTCTCTACTAAACGTGGTCCTTGCTTTGTCATTACTGATCAGAGGAATTTAAGACCTAAAAATAATAGACCGAGTTGTGGGAGAAACATCATATTTTGGCCTGATGTTGTCTTGGAAGTTTAGGATATTCTTTTTGTTGTTAATCTTCTCCCGAGGATATTTTTCCCATTGATTTTCAGATAGAGATAAAGTGGAAGGGAGGGAGGGAGGAAGAGAGAGAAAGAGAGAGAGAGAGAAACATCAGTGTGAGAGAGACACATTGATTGGTTGCCTCCTGCATGTCCCCAACTGGGGCCAAGGATTAAACCTGCAACCCAGGTACTCGCCCCTGACTAGGAATCAAACCCGTGACTCTTCAGTCCGAGGGCCGCCGCTCTAACCGCTGAGCCAAACTGGCCAGGACAGGAGGTTCTTTCAAAGTAGACAAAAGGAGACATATTAAGAACATTCGGTTGTCAGCTTCAAGACTGCCTAGTTCCAGAATGAAAATAAATTTGGATTCAAGTTCTAATGCTGCCACTAGCTGTTTGATGAGGGTAACTGGTTATCCTTCTAAAGCCTGAGTTTGTGTAACAGGTGAAAGTAGCACTGCTCTGACGAGTTTGTTGTGAGGCTGAATGAATGACATAAATGCCTCTCTCAGGTGGAGCGCACGCTAGCCTTGGCCGTGGAGCCGTGGGAGAGCCTTGTAACTTCCCGGGGCATCGTGGCCTAAGGGTGAATACTCAGCCGATGCTCAGGAACCGTTTGTTCCAGTTTCCTTCCCATTGATTTGGGAAGCTTCTCGGGAGATCTCAGTGACTTTAAATGGCAAGGGTATGCTTGAATGACAGTTACTGTGAGTTTCCAAGAAAGAGGCATAACCTCTCCATACGTCATCCATCATTGATGTAATACTTTGAATTTAAAAGTCTGTAGTTTGATCACAGCTTTATAAATCAGTTCTGAATTGGTTTAATCCAAGGCGTGATTTCCATATACATGAGATTTTAAGAAGGGGAGGAAAACAATGACATGCCGATGAGGGTTTCTTCCCATTGGCACAAACCCTATACCACCAGCTTGACCCTAGCATTGTTTCTGTCCCTTTGTTGTGTCCTCAGGTAGATACTGACTCCTTTTGTGTCATCGGGAATAGGATCTGTGTTTCTTTGCACTGACTTTTGGTTTGTCTTTGGTTTCTGCAGCTTAAAGAACAAGATCTGGGTGAATGAGTTCAGGTAAGTGGACCTCTTTCCTCTGCTTTCCCTCGAATCCCGTAGATCGGGAGGATGGTTTGGATGCAGGTGTCTTGGGTCCCGGGCAGCTGTTAGTTGCCCCCAGTGTTTCTGCTCAGCGCCAGCCGCCTCTTCAGAGGTATCTGAACGTTCGGCGCTTTCTCGAGGAGACTCAGAAGTTTCTTATGGTGTGATCGAACAGGAAGCACGATGTTGTGAGGGGGATACCTACGCTAGCTACGGTTTACCCCCAAATCAGACTCCCACGGGTCCTCTTGGATAAAATGAGAGGCATCAACACCATATATTTTCACTGTATTTCAACCCATTTATCCCTCTGGGTTTTTAAGGAAATGGTGGGACCTGGGAAGAAAAGAACGAAGAATCCTTGAAGCTAATTAATCTTATGGAAAACAGGATACCTGTGGGGCCACCCTAGGACCTGGCTCTTTAGCACTGCTTCTACTTCCTGCCTTTTTCCTGAGGGCCTGGACCCAAGGAACTCTAAGCACAGCAGGCTGGGACCCCTATAGCTGTCCTCATGCTGGGGCGAGCCCTGGCTGCTTACAATAAAGCCCCTCTAGCCTCTCTGATCAGTGTCCTCACTACTCGTCTTGAGACCCAAGTTCAGGCTTGAGCACCAGAGTGGGAGGAGTGTCTTCTGTCTATATCAGGCCCGGATCCTTCCTTCCTTGGGCAGGAACCGTAAGGGTAGAGAGAGATTGCCGGAGTCCATCGGAGAAGATGGCGTTGTAACTCTGTCTGAGTCTGACTTGGGTCCTGCCTGGAATAAGCACTTCATCCACGGGGAGCATGTGGGCTCCAGTGGGATCTGCTGCTGGGGGCTGCTGTGCACTGCGCTATCTGTGTTCTAACACCAGGCTGTCCTTTCAGGTATGGCGGCTTCTCCCTGGGTGCCAGCAATTCCCACTCCCTTCCTCCAAGTCAAGACGTGAATGAGGCCATCAGGCAAATAAAGAAACACTTGAAACTGGCCAAGGTACAGTATCCATCGCAGGACATGTCAGAAATGGGCCCAGAGCTGCTGGTACATGGGAGCAGTTGGCAGGTACATCTGATCACCGAACACCTCATTGTTTGGAACTTTTGAGTTCAAAGTCGTCACGGGCAGTTAGAGTCTTGTGCCAGCCCAGGCTGAGCTATGACTCGGTGACCAGTCAGTATCTGAAAGTGTAGACTGAAAGCGAATCCAGAGATTAAGTCTCTCACAGTCACTTAAATTTGTGAAGTTAGCCAGTCGGTAAATAAACTTGGCATCAAACATACATTTCTAGAGCAGTCACTGGCTAAACAGGAAAGGGATCACTAAACAGCAGGCTCTAGGACCCAGTAACCATTCACTTCACTTCTCTGTACCTGAAGTTTCCTGTTCTGAAGAACTGAGGGGGTCCGATGACAGGGGCGCTAGGGTCACAGGCGGCAGGGATATTCCCAGAGTCTGTGTCCTGCTGTCGAGGCCCCGACCCCAGCAGTCTGACACCTCTGCACGTCGGGTGCAGTCCTGGGTTTTAGCATGATGCTGGGGGACGCTTTGATGACTCCTCACCCCAGCCAGAGAGAGACACCGGTGTCTCGGGACTTTGAGTCACAGGGCTTCCCCGTGGTCCCTCCGAGCCTTGGGGCTTGTAGCGATGTCAGTGCTTTAGGTTCTGGTCCCTTGTTTCTCAATGGCTTCAGATTTCATTGGCATGACCGAGGTGGGCGAGGGGCTCCCGTGAGCCATCTCACCGAGGCAGGCTTCTGTCGTTCACAGGACAGCTCCTCGGACCGATTTCTCAGCAGCTTGGGAAGGTTCATGACAGGACTGGACACAAAGAACAACGTCAAGGTAAAGCCCTTTGTTCCAGTAGCTTCTCGGCGAACAATGAGCCCGATGCTCCCTGAAGTGCTTCCCGGCTCCTGAGAGCGTGGGTGGGTGTCTGTGACAGACGACAGCCTGGCAGTCTTACCCGCAAGGACCTGCCACACAGGGATTCCGAGAATCTGATTCGCCCCCAGACACACCGGGTGAACCACTGCGACGGTGACCAAGTTACTTAACCTGTCCAAGCCCCAGCTTCCTAATCTCTAACCTCGAGACAGTAATCCTGGCTCTCAGAGCCGCGGTGAAGATTAAACGAGAAACTCAGGCGGCCGTGGGCACCGCGCGTGGGCCCCGTGGTCAGTGCTCAGTGCACCCTGGCTGCCGTTCTCTTCGCCGTGGGCTCTGACCGCATGTCTGGTCTGGGCGCGTGCCTGGGATTTCCGAGCGCACAGGCGTGTTTGTGTGTGTGCCCATCTCCAGGAGCAGGGTTCGGGAGCATTACCTCGTACCTCCTGTGTTTTATTTCAGGTGTGGTTCAATAACAAGGGGTGGCATGCCATCAGCTCTTTCTTGAATGTCATCAACAATGCCATTCTGCGGGCCAACCTGCAGAAGGGAGCGAACCCCAGCCAGTATGGTATTACTGCTTTCAATCACCCCCTGAATCTCACCAAGCAGCAGCTCTCGGAAGTGGCTCTGTAAGTGTAGCTCTGTCTGAACGGGCCAGGTGGGCACAGGAGAGGGTGTTGGGGGTGATGGGAGCGGGGGAAGGGACCACAGAGCTGGTTGTAGAGTAACAGCTGGGGAACCACATTGTGGTATGTCTGGGTTGGTCCACGCTCTAGACGGAAAATGACCCGTTTAGGAATTGACTGGCAGGGATTAAAGTGCTGAAGATAAATGACTCGTATATATATAAACCATTACATTTAGTGAATTCATATAAAGTAAGTTAAATTGTTAATAAATTCTAAAAATATTTTAACTCGCCAGCAACACAATGTTTAGTAAAAAATCAGAAGCCCGTCATCTGCTGGCTCTCACGCATTTTAAATGTGGCAAAACATGCTTTTATCAGCTTGTGGGTTTTGTTTTTTTAAGTTTTTTTTTTATTATTGTTGACATTATTACAGATGTCTCCTATTTTCCTCTCACTTCCTCCCTCTACCCTGCTCCCGCCCAACTCCAGGTCTTCACCACCACACTGTTGTCTGTGTCCTAGGACTGTGCATATATGCATATAAATTCTTCAGTTAATCTCTTCTTGCCCCCCACTCCATCAGCTTGTGTTTTTAATTCCTGAAGTGTGTATGTGTGTGTGTGCACGCAAAGTTAAAGCCAATATAAAACAGGCAAAGTGTATATAGCCTTTGGAATTATGAAGATCTGGGTTTGAGTCTGGTTTCTAAACTTTCTAGCTGTGTGTTGTTAAATGGGGCAATTCATGTGAATTGCCAAGTCTAGCACGTGGTACACAGTTCATATTCAACATGCGTTGGGTCCCTTTCCTGTATATGGGGCATGGCACAGTTATTATTTTTGCTTAACTTGTACAAAATATCAATATGTCACTGGGATCTTTATACCAAGGTTATATACCATACATATATAATATATATTCTATGTTATATATATTATATATCTATATTATATATCTATATATTCTATATTAAACCTTGATTGTTGAGCTTATCAGAACATTCTTGTAAGCATCTGATGATTGTATGTGTTAGGTTAATATGCCACATGCCAGTGTTTTCAAATTTATTGACAGCCAGAAATGAAGTTATTTGAATGATTTCACACTAATATTTCTGCTTTATTTAGTTTTCAAACTACACTAGTGCTTTGTGTGTGAACATGTACAGCTTTTTGCTCTCACAAGGTCAAAAACAGTGGAACAAAGAGAATGCCCTTAGGCCACCCTCAGACTTCCACTGATAGGTTCATTATGACAGTGGTGGGACCAGTTCTGCATTTGAATTGTCAGGTTTTGGGGGCAGGGGTTGCTTTGCTTTATTCGTTTTACTTGAAAATAATAATCTTTAGCCCTGAAAAAATATATTTGGTTGAGCAGGTTACTTTTCCCTGGACTATGCTTCAGGGGTGTGTGTGTGTGTGTGTGTGTGTGTGTGTGTCCTCCTGATTGAGCCTTCAGTTGCATCAATGGCTCCTCATATCCTCCCTGCCTTTTTTTCAGGATGACCACATCAGTGGATGTCCTCGTGTCCATCTGTGTTATCTTTGCAATGTCCTTCGTCCCAGCCAGCTTTGTCGTGTTCCTGATCCAGGAGCGGGTCAGCAAAGCAAAGCACCTGCAGTTCATCAGCGGAGTGAAGCCCGTCATCTACTGGCTCTCCAATTTTGTCTGGGACATGGTAAGAACACCGCTCTGCTGCAGCAGCCTCCATCTCCATCAGGGCTGTGACGCGGAGGAAAGAGCCCCTGGCTGTTGCAGAGGTGTTCAAGCTCCTCTAAGGATGAATGAAAAAGGAAAAGGCAGAGGCAGCGGTATACATTCATGTCACCAAACATGGTGTTACATACAGAGCTGACCCCACACCAGGGACAATCTGGCCACACTGACTGCTGTTAGTACCACCACCATCACCGCCTAATTGCCTGATTGAAAACTTGGGAGAAACATTGAAGTGGAAGACTTAGTCAAAACTCCAGTGCCTCCGACTTGTCTGATAGGTTTTAACCTCCAGAGTCAGGGTGTTCTTTGTCTGTCATTTGAAAACTCCACACATTTTACCAGAAGCTTATCCATCTATTGCAATAAGTTTTCATGCCAGCTGCAATATATTGCTTTTGTTCAGACCTATATGGAGGACTTCATAGAATTCTGGAATTCCAATTTTTGTCAAGTGGAGTTTAAATATGTCTCTCTATGAATTCCATTAATTGTAAGCCATTCAAAGCACATTTAATTCTTCTCCCACTGGCTAGCCCCTCAGATATTTGAAGACAACTTTCATGTAACCTGAGTCTCCCACAGATAAGATGATATATGAGAACATGTTTTGTAATCTCTAAAGCACAGTACGCCTGTGAGTGATGGTGATGATGATGGTGTCTGTGCTGATTAGAGCAAGCCTCTCAGACTCGTCACTCTTCTGATTCGACTGTCTGTATGGACGTGCTCCATATTGTGAATGTCCCTTTTGAAAAGCAAAACCCAGAATTAACCTTGTGTTCAGGCTGCAGTCTGAATAGTTACCGTCTGCACGGTTACAAGTCTGGAGGGAGTTGATCTTTATCCTGTGCTTCTGTTACGCAGCCCAAGGGCATTGCATTTTGGAAGCAGCACTGTCTTGTGGGCAGTTGGGTAGTGAACTGAAATCTCTATTTGACAGGTATTGTTAAATAGGTCTCTTTCCCTCTAATGCAACTGACTTTTTTGAGCCTAAACTTGATATTTACCCCTGGAAAATTGCATTGTTTGGTGTCCATTTGCTTTTATCTTGATCCAGTAATTACTTTATTCAGTAAACGCGTACTGAGTCTTCACTGTGTGTCTGACTCTGCCATGCATAGGAAGGAGATTCAGAGATGAAAGATCGAGTCCCTAACTCAGGACTGTCATGCGTTAGAGCCTCTGAAGTTTGCTCTAATCGTATCTTCATCTAAGTTGTTGACAAACACATTGAGCAGAATGAGACGGAAGCAGAGCCCTGTGGTTTGCAGTTGCGAATTTCCTTACAGCTGACAAACCACTGTCACATCCCTGCCTGTGCTTTGTTCTGCTAGCTACGAATTCTCACAACTGTCTCGTGGTCAGGTCTTTATTTGTGCATTTTTATTTTTATTTTTCTAGAGCACTTTTATGAGTTTTTTGGAGCCAAACTGATGACATATGCTGGGGAGCAAGGTCTCAAATGCTCCCTCTTTGTGCATTTTAATTCTTGATACTCTGTCAGAACAGAGTTTAAAATTATTCTCAGTGTGATGAAACAATTCTGACATTCATATAATAAGCACTTACCTCATAAATAGATTACATGTGAGGTTGAACTTGGGCCGACGATAATGTAGCATTAATGATGAAACAGGCACAATCATCTTCGGGAAGAACAATGGAAGCTTATTCGCTGCCTGTGAAATTGAAATTGCTCTGACTGGGGAATCCACCATTCAGTAAGTTTACTGAGCGTGACACCTTGGCTTAGCTGTTGGAAAGAGAAAGGGCATTCAGTTTCTAAAATCAGCCAAGGGCAAAATGCTTGTCCAAGTGTATTGTCCAGTATATTGATTAATAGTTTACGAGGCTTCATTAATTCAGAGTTATTCTCCAATATGTTTATCTGCCCTTTCTTGTCCGATGATGGTGAAGACTTGGGATGGGTTGTGTCTTTGACACAGGGGTGAACTTGATTCCCTGTTTCACTTTTAGTGCAACTACGTGGTGCCTGCCACGCTGGTCATCATCATCTTCATCTGCTTCCAGCAGAAGTCCTATGTGTCCTCCACCAACCTGCCTGTGCTCGCTCTCCTGCTCTTGCTATATGGGTAAGGCACCTCTGGGTGGGCCACAGCAGGGGGCAAGGCATGCGGTGCCCAGCGTCAGAGGGAAGGCAGGGGACACTCAGTGGACATCTGTCTCTGTGCCTCACCAGGTGGTCGATCACACCTCTCATGTACCCGGCCTCCTTCGTGTTCAAGATCCCCAGCACTGCCTATGTGGTCCTCACCAGCGTGAACCTCTTCATCGGGATCAACGGCAGCGTGGCCACGTTCGTGCTGGAGCTCTTCACTGACAACGTGAGTTCCGCCGGCAGAGCCGCTCCTGCTGCGACAGAATTAGTAAACACTGGGGGCAGTGTTTATTCACGAGCGTACTCCACTTGTCTGTGCTGTCGACGCCACCCACCACTCTGTCCTCTGTCAGATAGATGCTCTCCTCCTCGGCTTTGTGTAGTACCTCTTTCTCCTTTTCCTTACATGTATTCCATCAAACCTTTCCGTTTCCTTGGACAAGTTCTTTTATACTCCTTTCTGTTCGGATGTTGCTTTTCCAATGTTTTTGCCATCCTTGCTGTCCACGTCAGATGCTGTCTCTGGGCAGCACCATTCATTCCAGAGGCTTTTACCAGCACGTGTCTGGGTGTGTAGGTTCTCTCTCAATTCTGTGCCTTCAGCCCTGATGGTTCCCTTGAACTCTTGTCTCACGTTCTCCTTGCCTAGTGCAATAGCCCCGCTTTGATCATTTACAGATACCCCAGACTTGACACGTCCTAATTCCCTTTCCCCTTGGAACCTGAACATTTCTCTTGCCTTTCCTGTCACACTGGATGGCGTGACTGTCCACCCAGTCACCCAAGCTGGCAACATCTGAGTCATCTTAAGTGCTTTGCTTTTGTTTATTTCCCACATTCAGCTGGTCACTTTGTCAGTTCTTCCAGTTCTAGGTCTCTTAACCAAGGGTCCCTGTCCATTCCTGTTGTCATTGCCTTTGTCCAAACACCTGAACTTGGCACACGAGGCCTTCCAGAGGTGCACACCTTTGCTGGCCAGCTCCCCCTACAATCTTTCCAAGGGGCTGTGATCTTCAGATGAGTGGTCCCTTCAACTCACCATACTCCCGTTGGCCTGGCTTAAAATGCCCTTCCTCTGTGACAGAGTCTGCAGGTACCTGACTGACCCTTCAAGACTGAGCTCGAATGTGAAGCTTTCCTTTCCTGCCCCGCGGGAGGTGCTGTCTCTTTCCCCTGTGCTCCCAGAGCTCTCGGTTCATGCCTCCATACAACACACAGCCCATTGTGCAGGAATTCCCTGTTTCCAAGTCGCTCTTCCTCAGAACAGAGACAGTTTCTTATTAACCTTTGCCGCACCTGTGCCCTAGCATCCAGCATATAGCAACTTACTCAGTGCTGGATATTTGGCTACTGCTGGCTTGATGTATTCAAGAAGAGTTATTTAAATTTCCACAAAATCCTGAAACTGAGCTATTGACCCAGACATGAGCAATTTGCTTTTAAAACGCTAAGCAAATATATATATATGTATGTGTGTGTATATATATATATATATATATATATATTTAATCCTTACCCAAGGATATTTTTCTATTTATCATCAGATAGAGTAGGAGGGAGGGAGAGAGGAAGAGAGAGGGAGAAAAACATCGATGTGATAGAGCCACATCGACTGGTTGCCTCCTGCACAACCCGACCAGGGCTGGGGACGAACCGCAACCGAGGTATGTGCCCTTGACCAGAATCGAACCCGCGACTCATTGGTTCGTGGGCCGACACTCTCACCCCTGAGCCAGACCAGCCAGGGCCTAAGCAAATATTTTGATGGATTTATTTACTTCTGATTAAACATAACCATGTTTCTAAACTTTGCTCGTATTTCTCCACACTCACAGCATTATTCCAAATTTTCTACAGAGCAAAATTTTTATTGTTACGTATCATCAGCTGTGACTGCTACTACTTACTGGTGTCTGAACTCAGAGGTCATCTCGAACCTCAGGGAATCCGAGTTTTTCTCCACTCCCATACCTCAGACATTGAGAAATTTTTAGCTTAAACTACGAATGACATTCAGTCTCCCTCTGTCTTATTTTCTTTAGAAGCTGAATAACATCAATGATATCCTGAAGTCTGTGTTCTTGATCTTCCCACATTTCTGCCTGGGACGGGGGCTCATTGACATGGTGAAAAACCAGGCGATGGCCGATGCCTTGGAGAGGTTTGGTAAGTGACAGTAGTGGTTGGAGCTTGTTTAACTAGAGGTGGCGGTTTGCACGGCCTTGCTACTCTGGCCTTTGAAAGAGGCTGGTGACTGGGCACAGGACTTCCCCCCATGCATAGGGCTGGTGACAGCACAGCTGGTGGTGGCGTGGGTCTCGGGACACAACCATTGAGCCCGTGACAGCACTGAGAAAAGTGAGAGGGCAGATTTGGAGGGAAGGAAAAGACTGCCTTTAGTTTGAGTCCAGCGCCTGATGCCACTGGTGGGGATGGTCAGGGTCGTTGCAGAAGTCAAACCACAGCTTTGAGAATTAGGTACAGGCTGGAGAATCCGAAGGAAAGGTGCAAACTTCGGCTCATTGGGAAAATCATGGGTCTGCAGACGTGGCCGTACATTATCTTTTACATGGTCTATAAAAGGGAATTACTGCAGCTCTTTCTACCTTTATGTCTTTAGCAGTATTTCTCCTGGGGCCACATTACTGTTGTTTTTCCACTGGCTCATGTCAGTTAGATGGGCCATGTTCTTTAAGGGACTTAGGACAGAGACTTTTTTTTTTTTTCAATTTGGAGGTGCAAAGGAGACGTCTAAGGAATTTAAAAGAATATTTGCACAAAACCAGGTGATTTGATTGAGTCACTAGGTTACATTTACTGAGAGGGGCATCTTTTTTTGGGGGGGTAGCAAATGATTTTTTTTTTTTTATCCTCACCCGAGGACATTTTTTCATTTTTTGTTCAGATAGAGTGGGAGGGAGAGAGAGGAAGAGAGAGAGAGAGAGAGAGAAACATCGACATGAAAGGGACACATCGAGTGGCTGCCACCCGCACGACCAACCAGGGCCGGGGACAAACTGCAACCGAAGTACATGCCCTTAGCGGGAACCGAACCCAGGTCTCTCTGGACCGCAGGCCGACGCTCTAACCGCTGAGCCAAACCGGCCAGGGCAGCAAATGATTTTTATTTGTGACAAAACAAACTGCAATTATCGCCCCTGTCATCCCCACTGTTTTGTATGTTGTGACATTACGGGAGAGGAAGATAATCGATTGCGTTTGCTGAATGAGAGGGCATGTCTGCCAAGTGCTCTCTCATCTTCCTCAGTGGAACTTACAACTTGTTGAAATACGGACGCTAAACGTTACCCTGGACTGTTGCCTTTTTACAAAGGATTTTGGCATCTCACTGAAAAGGAGACATTATATATCTTAGATGATGTTACAGATCTAATACACATTGGCACAATGAAATTCTCATTGATGCCGAATCACAGTATGTTTCCCCAAAACCTTACCCTAAATCAGACTTGGGCAGCGGCCACTCCCTTATATTTTTTCTCCTTGTCATGGGTGATAACCATTGGTGTTTCCAGGAAGAGAGGTGGATTTGAGCCTGAATTTGAGGAAGGGGCATAGTCTTTGATGCTTCCCTTCTGACTGGATGTCTGCGTTGTGCCTACCAGGGGAGAACCGCTTCGTCTCGCCCCTCTCTTGGGACTTGGTGGGCCGAAACCTCTTCGCCATGGCTGTGGAAGGGGTGGTGTTCTTCCTCATCACTGTTCTGATCCAGTACAGATTCTTCATCCGGCCCAGGTGAGCTTGTTCTCAGAACTCACGGAGCGCCTGTTGGAGGGTCACAGAGAAGTGCCTGGAAATACTTGTCAGTGGCATTTGGATTGAATTGAGCTCAGAGCAGATAATCAAACTGTATTCCTAATGTGGACATCCCTAGGCCCCAATACTGCCAGCCCTGGAAAATGGAGAGTAGATTTTATAGGACTGCTGTAGCAATGATCTTTCTCTTGAAAAATCGCTCGAAAGGTTGACTTTTCTTGCCTTTCTCCCCCTAAGACCTGTAAATTCAAAGCTTCCTCCTCTGAATGATGAGGATGAAGATGTCAGGCGGGAAAGACAGAGAATTCTTGATGGCGGAGGACAGAATGACATCTTGGAAATCAAGGAGCTGACTAAGGTGAGGCCGTGAATACAGGCTACAACAGCTTGTCTTTGCTTTTTTCAGGAAACAAGCACTTGGCTGACTTGCTTAATAAAAGGAGTGTGCTTCTCACAATGTGCATCTGTACCAAGCTCCTGTCCATCTACTTTGTTTAAAATACACCATGGGGACTTCTTCATTAACGAGCTACTGAGAATACTTTTGTAATGTGAATTCTTGTTCTTGTGTAGATAGTATTGTATCAAAGCTAGGCAGGGAGACTAAATGGTTGATTTGAGTGTCATGGTCCAGAAAGCTGATGTATTTCCATTGCTCAGGAGAGTCTGTTTCTTCCCTCTCTAGGTGCTACAATCCCAGCAATTCCCTTTTCTGTAATATGTACAATATTTGCAATGCTTTAGATTATAAGTTTTTACCCTGTAGAATTTAAGTTTTTTAAATCTATAAGTTCTTTATGTATTAAGTACATGAAATATTATGCAGACATTAATGACCAGTATATTTTGTAAAAGGTTGATATTGGGTTAAGGAGAAAAAGAAATTCACTTGTATTTTGAGCTTCAGAGTCATTCAGGTGCCGGTTGCCACAGAGACAGACCAAAGACCAAGGCTCTGAGCACATCGAATATGTGACTTAGTCTTATCGATGAGTTTATTTCATAGCTGCCTGGGCTAGCTGTGAATCCCTGTGGCTCATGAATTTTTGCATTTTATTTGCAGGTGTACAGGAGGAAGAGGAAGCCTGCTGTGGACAGGATTTGTGTTGGCATTCCTCCTGGCGAGGTAAAGGCAATTTCGCTACATTGTATTTGCCCCTATTAATTCAGACTATCTCTACCCAATCAAACAACAGTTTGTAAGGAGTAAACGTGGCTTTTAAAGGCTTCTTTATTAGTGTCTGTGTGAAGGGGTCAGTCATTGAGAGGATGGGGACCCCCATATGTCAAAAGAGAATGATTTTGGATAAGCTCACTCAGTATAAGAAACACATGTGTGCCCAACATGTGATTTTTGTGATCTGTTCAAGATGATGATGAAATTCAAATAGATTTTTTAAAATTAGATTTTCTCTTTTCTCATTCATGTTTGTGTTCTTTTATGCCCATTTGCCGGATTCGTTGGTGAAATTTGACTAGTTGGCTTCCATTACTATTTTTCACCCATTGACTTTGGCCTCAATTTAAGGACTCGGCTAATATTACAAAATATGCTCACATTTAAAATGATCCCATTATAAGATATCTGTTTAAATGTCCACGTGATTCCTTAAGACCAAGAAAATATTTGACTCTTCATTGATATTTGAGAATGATGTGTTAGCATCATGTCATATAAAAACTAAGCTGAGGTGACTATTTCCCAATGGTCTTTTAGATTCAGATTTTTTGTAATTTGCTTATACAACCTACCCAATCCTTTTCAGTGCTTTGGGCTCCTGGGAGTTAATGGAGCTGGGAAGTCATCAACTTTCAAGATGTTAACTGGAGATACCACAGTTACCAGAGGAGATGCTTTCCTTAACAAAAATAGGTGAGAAAAGAAGTGGTCTGTATTTTGTTACAAAGACTTTTATTACTTATTTAAATATATGTATATTTTTAGTGATCACAATAGTACTACAAAGAATTTGTGAAAATAGTGAGATACAGTAAGGTGTAAAGAAGAAAATCATAATCATCCATACTCCCACTACCTAGAGATAACCCCTCTGTCTTTCCTTTCAGTCTCATTGTTTTTTTAACAGCTTTATTCAGGTATAATTTACATATCATACAATTTACTGAAGAGTACAATTCATGATTTTTAGTAATTTTACAGTTTTGCACCCATCACCACGATCCAGTTTTAGAACATTTGCATCACCCCCAATTTATTTTATGTATACATATAAATGTATTATAAATTGAAACATACTGAATCTAGATTTTTAAAATTCGTTTTCATTGTTACTGAGTATATATGATTATTTTCCAAAGGGCTACATATTCTGAGATGTTGAATTTTATATTCTGCATAAAATTCCCGTTTCCTATACCTATAGTTTATTTAATGAATTTCTTATTGTTGGACATTGATTAGTTTCTGCTTTTCACTCTGTGAATATGTCCTTGTGCTCATCCATGATTATTTATTTCCTCAGGGAAAATTCCTACAAGGTACAAGGGTACGCACTTGCCAAATTGCCCTTGCTGAAGGTTGTATCAATTTATGAAGCCACCATCAGGCTACTGTCTGAGAATGCACAGGTCACTGAGCAATCTGATCATTAGGGGTACAGCTCCTCTTTAGAGACCTGGAGGCAATGCTACCCTTGAGCACTCGAAATACGTGGGGCTTTTCTAGACTTTTTATAAGGAGATGGTACTAGGCAGTGGCTTTTGAACTTTTCTGACCATGGCCCATACTAACAAATACATTTTCCATCTAAACCTAGTAGATACAAAGACATAAACAAGCACATGATAAAGGTTCATGAAACAATACCTACTCTTACTACTTCTAGGGCACCCTGATATTTCTTATTCTTCTCCTTACCATGTCGTTAAAAAATACTGGTTGTGACCTGATACATTTATTTCACAAGCCACTAAAGGACGATGACTCACAGTTTGAAAACAATGGGCGGGGGCCACTGGCCAATGACATTGAAAAGGAAAAGGAACTTAATGTACTTATGGACCTCCACCTCTGTCTCTAAGCTGTGTTTTCAGTAAAGGAGGTGTAGGAGAACGGAATTCTAGACTAGAGGCTGAGGCTGCACCCCTGCTTCCCCAGGCTCGTTCCCAGCACCAGGCGCCTGGGGCATATCACAGTGAGGGCAGTAAGTGGCCCAAACTAAGGTTTCTCACAGTGACTGCTTGTAAGAGCTGGCTTGGGCAGTGGAGCTGTGAGAGCCAGGCAGTGTCCCTGGGCGCCTCAGTCATAATTCTGGGAAAGGGTGGATCTGGGAGCCTTAATGGGATCTGCAGAGAGGAATGAACACTGCCGAAAAGCCAAACTCAGGGCTGTCTGAGTGGCTGAAGTGCAGCTATCAGATTGGATGTGGACACTGAGCTTCTCCCACACCAGGGATGCTTTTTTGTTTCTTTAAATATGTTTTTTATTGTCCAGGCAGCGTGGCTCAGTGGTTGAGCATCGACCCATGCATCAAGAGGTCGCTGGTTCGATTCCTGGTCAGCGCACATGCCCAGGTTGTGGGCCTAATCCCCAGTGGGGGGCACGCAGGAGGCGGCCAATCAATGTTCTCTCTCATCGATGTTTCTGTCTCTCTCTCCCTCTTACTTCCTCTCTCTCTAAAATCAATAAAGGAAAAAATAATAAATAAATGTTTTTTTTATTGATTTTAGAGAGAGAGGAAGGGAGAGGGAGAGAGAAACATCGATGAGAGAGAAATATCAACATTGATTGGCTGCCTCCTGCACATCCCCTACCGAGGATCAAACCCACAACCTGGGCATGTTCCCTGATGGGAATTGAACCAGTGACCTTTTGGTGCATGGGACAATGCTCAACTGCTGAGCCACACTGGCTCGGCCACAGCAGGGATTCTTAACCTGAGACTGGCTTTTTAGTGCCTAAAAGCCACCCCACCAACATATGTAAAATTGTGTCTATAGGTATATTTTTTCTGGTCACCTTAAAAGCCAGGAGGGGGCCTTGGTTGGATACTTAGCAGGACCAGGGGTCGGAGCATGCTGTGGCCCAGTCAGTGTATGGGCCGCAGAGTGCAGAGGGAAGTCACACCCAGAGTTGCTGGGCTCCTCTGCATCTGAACGGCCATAAAGGAGACTTTGGAGCCACGAGGCACTTGGAACATGTGACTGGACCACACAGTCTGGGTTGAAGTTAGTGTTACAGGCCCAGAACGGTATGACTGAGATCGTTGGTAGAGATGGCGCTGTGGTTGGGCTGGACTCAGGAATTCTAAAATGGCACCGAGCCTACAGATGGTTGGCGTAAGGACTGGGCAGGAAGCCTGGCTGCCAGGAGGGGCTGGCATCCGGGGGCACAAAGGCTGTTCCTACAGCAATTTTGCTTACTGGTATTTTTGTCACATCCAAGCAGACTTTATAGGAACATTAGGCAGGGTTGTCTGATCAGAGTATCTCCAAATGCCCCAAACCTGACCAGTTTTGTTTTTCTTTGCAGCATCTTATCAAACATCCATGAAGTACATCAAAACATGGGCTATTGCCCCCAGTTCGATGCCATCACGGAGCTGATGACTGGGAGAGAGCACGTGGAGTTCTTTGCCCTCTTGAGAGGAGTCCCAGAGAAAGAAGTTGGCAAGGTACCGTGGGCACCAGCAAGCCAGCTGCCTCCTTTGGCATGCTGACCATATACCTTATGGCTTGACTTCCACACGTGACCACGGGCTTCAGGCTGTTTTTCTTCACGGACGCAGCAGTGTGGAATGCTGGCTCTCTGCCCCTTCTTTGGGGTGGGAATCGTGGTGGCGGTGGGTGGGGAGCTGTGGACAGGCACATGCTGGAGGGCAGGGGGACGAGCCATCCTCCCTGCTTTGGGCTCTGTGACACTTGCCAGCTCACGATTATGGAATCTGGTCTTACTCAGTGAAAGAATGTTCATCTGTAAGTGTAAGAAAGCTTGATAAAGTTACCAAAACAGACAGACGTCAAGGAGCTTTTCGTTGCCGCAGGTTGGCGAGTGGGCAATCCGGAAGCTGGGCCTCGTGAAGTACGGGGAGAAGTACGCCGGCAACTACAGCGGAGGCAACAAGCGCAAGCTGTCCACCGCCATGGCGCTGATCGGCGGGCCGCCCGTGGTGTTTCTGGTGAGTGTGACTGCGATGGGAAACTGTTCTGGCCTGAATGGAGATCATCACTTTTTCAAGCTCCTGTATGTCCAGGGATGTTGCAGGACTGGCTTGCCCGTGACAAGCTCCCCTCCCCTGACCAGGAACAGCAGAGCAGTCTGGAGAACCAGAGGGAAGCTCCCTTGTTCCTTTCCTTGGCACACCCTGGGATGGCTCTGCCATGCCCTTGGATGTGCCAGAGAGGTGCTGCAGGGACCTTGTTTCTCTGGCATGGAGAGCCCTGGCAAGTGTGGCTGAGGCTGGGTGTGTGATTTAATCTTTCTCTGGAACATTCTTTTTTTTACCACCGATGTGTTCATCCTCTGAAAATGGAGAGTGTGGACACAGCTTCAAGATCCCCAAAGTAGCACCTGGGCCACAGTCCTTCCATGCAGATAGAGGGGAAACAGGAGGCTGGGCAGGACAGTGGCCTTTGCCCGTATTCTTCTGCGGAGAAGAGCACGAAGCTATTGCAGGAAGAAGCCTTGGGTTGAGGCTTTGATGTTATCTGGGCCGTTTGGATCTGGAATTTGTTTCTCTAAGACTAGCGAGTACAACAACACAGGCTAAGCTGGAGTGAGCTAGAAGGAAAAAAGGAGAGAAGAAATTTTACCAAAACCTTATACTGACTTCAGTAGAGATATCAGACAAAAAGGATTGTTAGTATATACTTGTCAGTCATGAAAAGATGATTGACACTAAATGGCTGTTTTCCTTCTATTTCTGTTTATTTGGAGAAATTTAATTTCATAAACATTTAAGTGGAGTTTCCTGCTTCAGGGAGACCTGTATGCAAGTGAACTGGTTCTTGTATGTAAGGTCTGGTTCTTTGGTCCATCAATAAATAACTAGAATGGTTAAGTTAAAATTTTATTTCAGAGATGCTTCTGCATCTAAAACCAAATCTGTCCTTGGTTGTTTTTTATTTTTTATTTTTATTTTTGGCAAATAATAGGACTTATTTTATTCTTCTTGCAGGACGAGCCCACCACAGGCATGGATCCCAAAGCCCGGCGATTCTTGTGGAACTGTGCCCTCAGCATCGTCAAGGAGGGGCGATCAGTAGTGCTTACATCTCACAGGTCTGTAGTGGAGACCGGCTTGGCTTCTCCATTGTGTGATTTTAACACTTCAATTGATATAAATGATCATGGTGTAAAAATTAGAAAATACAGAAAGGCAAAGAGAAAAACAATTATAATTGCTGGAGCATCACTTGTAGATAACTATTACTGTCATTGGGCAATAATATATCTTTGCCATTTTCTTATGCAAATCTATACACAAGTGTGCGTGTCTGTGCGATTTATAAACAAAAGTGCAAGCTTAGTGTAATACTGCTCTTTTTCATTCAACAACATATCGTGAACATTATTCTGTGTCAGTCATCATTTCTTATAGCTGGGTAGTAGTAGTCTATTAGGATATGCCCCTAATTTATTTGATTGTTCTGCTTTTTGTAGACATTGGGATTTTCCCCGGCTTTTTCACAATTATAAGCAGCACCGCGGTGAACAGTGTTATCCCCACATCTTCATGTATTAGTAACAGGATGCAGTTATGCCTTAGGAGGCTGGGAATGTTTCTGTGAAAGGCCAGATGTCGTGATGACGTTCTGCTGGTTATAGGAGCATCTCTCTGAAGCTAAAGCCTCATTCTGTCTCCCCACAGTATGGAAGAATGTGAAGCTCTTTGCACTAGGATGGCAATTATGGTCAATGGGAAGTTCAGGTGCCTCGGTAGCGTCCAACATCTGAAAAACAGGTAACAAAGATACTTTCTTCGGGAGACCGCCCACTGAGAAAGCTCGTGTTTATTTTTTTTTCTTTTTGTGAGTGTATAAATGATGACTCTAAAATAAAGGGGAACAAACAGAATGAAATGGTATAGTGGAAAGAACGAGGGCTTTGAGGTCGAACAGAGCTGCATTCAAATTCTGTCTTTACCTTTTGCTGGTGGCGTGCCCTTGGGCAAGTTACTTAAGCTCTCTGAGTGTCAGTTTCCTAAGGAGTATTTGCCTTTAGCTTTGTAATATGGGTGAAATGGAGAGATATATACATGCCAGTATGGTTAGCGCAGAGACCCGGAATCAAACATAGACGGTCCACACTCTGGCCCTACCACTCATGAGCTCTGTACTATGGGCAAGTGACTAAGTCCCCGGGCTTCGGTTTCTTGGTAACGTCTGTCAGGCTTCATAGGTCCAGGTGAGGACTCAATGAAATCATGTGTCTAAGGCCCTCAGCACGGCGCCCCCCACAGAACAGGTATTCAGGAAATGCTAACTAGTTCCTCCTCTCGGATTCTTAGTTCTGGGTCAGTCAGGGACCTCTCTTTTTCATTATTCTTTTGAGAAGCTTCCTGAGGGTCTTCCATGTGGACTTTATCCTTCTGCTCTCAGGTTTGGAGATGGTTATACAATAGTCGTGCGAATAGCAGGGTCCAACCCGGACCTGAAGCCTGTCCAGGAGTTCTTTGGACTCGCCTTCCCGGGAAGTGTGCTCAAAGAGAAGCACCGGAACATGCTGCAGTACCAGCTCCCGTCTTCGCTATCCTCCCTGGCCAGGATATTCAGCATCCTGTCCCAGAGCAAAAAGCGACTCCACATAGAGGACTACTCTGTCTCTCAGACAACACTTGACCAAGTAAGCGCTGAATATCAAGAACAGATTTATTTTTTAGGGTAACGAGTTCAGCCCCTTCCTCACCCCATATGGGCCCTAGATCATTGCACACAATCTGAGTTTGAGTTCCGCATCTTCTACTCCTAGCTCTGATTGTTACTAAACCTCTCTGAATTTGTAAAGGGCGGGGCTGCTCTCTACTTCATAGGGTCATTATGAGAATAGTTTGTAATAATAATCTTCATAACCACCATGTATTGAGTACCTGCCAGGGGCCAGACATTTTGCTAGGTGCCTTATCCCATTTAAATAACAGCAAACAGATCTTGGCACTTAGTAGGTATTCAGTAAATGTTAGTTTTCATCTCTCTTCCCTTTAATCGAGTCTATATAAGCCAATGTAAATAGATGATTGAGCAGTTGGTGATTTGGGGTTCCATATAGGTTTTTAATTTTTAAATGGTTAATGCTTTTTTAAGTAGTTTTCTAGTTAGTTCTCATGCAGTTTTCTAGTTAGTCCATTTATGCAATCTTGTATTTTCCTACCTGACCTAATGTCCACAAAAGGAAAAATAACTAAAATAAAGAAAGAGCAAGCTGAGAGGTATTTATAGAGGTCCATCTTTCTCTTGACAGGTATTCGTGAACTTTGCCAAGGACCAAAGTGATGATGACCACTTAAAGGACCTCTCGTTACACAAAAACCAGACAGTAGTGGATGTTGCAGTTCTCACATCTTTCCTGCAGGATGAGAAAGTGAAAGAAAGTTATGTGTGAAGAATCCTGTTCCTACAGGGTGGCTGAAAAAAAGGAGGAACTTGCCCTTCCTTTGCACCGTGTGAGGAGTCCAGAGGAAAGAGCTGGAAGTTTCTGCAGGAAGAAGTAAACTGGATACTGTACTGATACTATTCAATGCAATGCAATTCAATGCAATCAAAACAAAATTCCATGACAGGGGCAGTGCCTTTGTAGCCGATGTCTCGTATGGTTCTCGAGTGAAAAAAGACTTGAATTTAGTTTATTACCTTATGCCTATGTGAAACTCTAGTATGGAACCCAGAGGACATATGGGTTCGAAATCATACCTTTTTTGTTGTTGTTGTTGTTCCTTTGTATTCTCACTGGGGTTGCAACAGTAATTCATCAAGTAATCATGGCCAGTGATTATTTACGCAGATCAGAAGGCATGCACGCACAGCCTCACGCGTTTGAGCAGTGCCATGCCCGGAGACTGGTTTCCTGGTGGCACCTCCATTGATGGCAGTGAGGGCGCCAGAATTTCTAGTGCCAAGCGGTGCTCAGAAAGCCCGAAGCACCATGGCGTGTCATGCACACTTCTGTGAAAGCTGTTCTACTCCGAGTCTATCGACATCATCAAATATCAGGTGACAAAAATGGTGCCACGTGTCGGGGGAAGTCCTGCTTTGATTCCCTCGTCGATGAGCTACTCTGGTGGTGGTAACATGCAAATTGTGGGTGGCTCTAGACAAGTGAGACTTGGTTTCATTGTTACACTGTCCCTCGCTTGGAGCCCTGGGTCTCCAGGGTCGTCTTTCTGGGACTCCTCAAATATACTTAGGTCCTGGTAAGAAGCAGAGAACCTGCAGCCAAGTTGTTGGGGCTGTAAGCCGCTGGGGCCAGGGCGGGGGATCAGAGACGGTGCACATGGTGCGTTCACACCTGGGCAGGCCCGTGTCCACTTGGCCCGCTCGTCTGCCAACATGGTACACTGCATCTCAGTATCTTGTTTGATATAGTGTAGTATTATTTCTGGCTTTTTGAATTAATCTAGAGTATGAAAAGATGGAGTTCTATTTTGACAAAAAATCTGTGTACTTTTAATACTATTTGGAATTTTTAGTTCGGTCAGTGACTTTTGAAACCTTAGAACGGCCTCTTTGTAGGAACCTGTGGAGAGCGTCTGACTAGTGCCTCGTGACAAAAAACGTGATGGTCAAGATCTCATGACATTATTTTTCAGTTTCTTTAAGATCATTCAAAACATTCAGTCTCAGTTCATTCATCAAGTGTTGTTTTGAGTCTGTGCTATATCTGAATGAGATGGATGGATGGGGTGGGGAGAAGTTACGTCTCAGATTCCCTGTGCCATGTTATTCAGCTAACTGCTTTACAAATACAGGTTCTTCTGGTATTGTGGTTGTGGGAGCCAAAGAAAGAAAATTGGGCAGCCCACTTTTTGAAAATAGCAACAATGCAAAAAGCCAAGAGTGTTTAAATGTCGTAAGGGTCACAAGACGTAAACAAGGAATATTTTTTCAGAGAACCCAACTAGTTTTAAAAGTTGTTGAACAGGACTGTTCGTGCTTATGGCATTTAGTACCTTCAAACAGTTGGCTTTGAAGATCTTGGATACCACGTTCATCCGACCTCAAATTTTTCATCTCTTCAATCACTAACCTATCATGAAAACGAAACAAAACAAAAAACAGCAAATGCCCCCATATGAAGTATATTTCAGACTTTTCCATCCCTGTCTTAATTTTTTAGTCAGTAAACACTTTAAAAATATTATTTTACTAATGCGAATTGTCATCTGTCTTGAGACAACAAAAACATACGGGAACTACAGTTTGGTGAAGTTCCAGCAACCTTTCACTCTCATTACTTTTTCTAAAATTTATTAACTCCAAGGGTGTAAGGTTTCAGATCTATTTTAAATTAATCTATATTTTTTCTTTTAAAATTAACAGCATATTCTCATATAACTTGTTGATTGGAAAAGAAAATGACTTGTAGAAATTATTGCCAATATTGTTTTCTAAAATGATAAGTAATGAAGGTGTATTTCCAAAAACGAGAGCATTCATTGTATTTTCTGCTATCGATAATGATATAAAATTCACAGAATAATTTACTTTCTCCTCATGTAATATTTTCCAGAATCAAATTTCTGTTAGTTTTCCCATTTCATTAGAATCATGTTTGAATTTTCTACTATATTAAATCCTTGCTTTAATTACTTTGACTTCAAGGCCATATTTAAAAAAAAAATCAAAAGGCACTATGAACTATTTAAAAAAAGTACAGTGTTTCAATATAGATTTGAGAGGATCTCTTCTGAAGCTAGAAACAATCTACAGTTAGCATCGTCATTAATACTGTTACCTCTTAGACTATCCAAATAGTAACCTTTTAAATTTTCCTGTGGAAGCTAATTATAGTTGACATTTTTATCCACTCTATACTCAGTCAAGTAAAATTTCTATATATTCCCTGTGGAAATATAACTATGTGAGTTTCAGAAATCCTCAAGTGTTCAAAGATTTCTGCTTTTGTTTCTTTCGGACGTCTTGGAACCTTATTAACAACTGTGAATATGAAAAATACAAAAGAAAACAATAACAAAGCCCTCTATACCTAAATGTCCAGCACAGTTCATTGTTTAGAAAAACAAACAAAAAAACAGCCAAACCTCAAACTACTGTATTTCAATATCTGTACTGAAAGCAATGCATTGTGACTATTAAATGTTGCACGTCATTCATTCACTGTATAGTAACTATGGACTAAAGGGATTTGTCTATGTTTTCTTTTTGTAGTTGTATATATCAGGAAAAATTTTTTTCCAAAGAGCCATGTGTCATATAATATTGAACCACTTTGGTATTGAGATTAATTTGTACCCTTGTTACTACTTCCTAGTAATAATATAGTACTATATAGAATAGTGCTCTAATTCTCTTTAAAATTGTTGCATCCCTTTTATAGAATGTTTATATTTACACAGGCTTAAGTATTCTATTTTCCCTTCTTATACCCTAGGATGAAGCTGTGTTTGTGTGCTTTTTCTTTATCATTGGCCCTTCATTCCAAGCACTTTACGTTGTCTGTAATGGGATCTATTTTTGCACTGGAATATCTGAGAATTGCAAAACTAGACAGAGTTTCACAATAGATTTCTAAGTTAAATCATTTTCATTAAAAGGAAAAAAAAGAAAAAAATTTGTACTGTCTATAACTTTATATGAAGTATTAAAGGCATATTTCTGTGTTGTAATGAGTCACAAAATAAAGCTGTGACGGTTCTGTTGGTCTATACGAATTTATTTTCGTGCATTCGTAGCACCACCTACTGTTAAAGCAATTTGGCTCAAATGTAGAAATTTTGGAAAAGGCTACATGTCCTGTTAATCACAAAAGAGAACTAAGGGGACTACTTGGAAATTTTAAAAAGGGGGTTTTGCACTTTCATGATTCAGTCAAAAAGGTCACTGAGATTAAATACATTTAAAAGGTTTTTAGATAAACTCATTCTGCTTAATGATTATGAAGCTGTGGTCTCTGAAAATCCTCTGTAACTAAGCTTATTTAATAAAAACCTCGTTTCTTCATTTGGTAGTGAGGAAGTCACAAAGGCAGACTTTGGTGCTCTTTAGTTTGTTTATTCAACCAAAATACAAGGACACAGTGTGGCAAGTGTACCAGCGAGGTGCTGGGCAGGTGGAAGGGTAAGCATGCAGGGGAAGCAGAGTGGGTGGAGAAGTGATACTGAGACTGGTATCAGAGCCGCCTTCCCGTTCTACAAACGGTGCGGTACAGTCTGCCACCCCAGACTGTGGAGTGGTGTGATGAGCATGTGGTTGTATTTGCCACAGCTCATGAACAACTCAAGTCTCAGAAACAATGCCTGTTTATCTTGGTACTGGAAGAACGCCTGTCAAACACCCCAGTAGGCAGCACATGGGTCGTGGCTCTATCTGTGACCTCTCCTGAACAGCTGTGACGTCATGGAATGAGCAGACCTTTGCGAAGGCACGGATCTGTGTGACCACTGAAGCATCAGCGTCATCACTTTGTCCCCCCCCCTTGAAGTTCACATTACAGCAACTTTAATGAAATGGATAGAAAACTGTTTTTTTTTGTGAAAAAATGACAATGGAGGGAGAGGAACAAAATACTGAAAAATGGAGAGTTAATTGAGATGAAAATGTTACCCATGAGTCTTGACCAAAGCATTCTCTTATCTAGAGAAAAGCCAATATAAACATTTACAGATTGAAAAAAAAAATCTTGAAACTTTGGAATGCTAATGAATACCTTAAATATAAAAAACTCTAAGAGAAAATTAGCTACTTTTTCCAAGTGTTTATTGTGTTGTCAGGCACCTTATTTAATGCTCAACTGATAACCGCCCTATGAGGTAAGTAGCACCATTTGACATATGAATACATTTTGGCCCAGACGATAAGGAACTTCTCCAAACTTATTCAGTTAGTAACCAGAAGAAGGTTCTTTTTGGTGAAATTGGGTATCAGCTAAAATTATCCTGGTCAGTATAGCATCCTTATATGACAATTCAACAAATATTTATTGAACTCTGTTGGGTATCAGATACTTTTCTAGGTTAGGGGTTCAGTGTTGAAGAAGACAGAATTCCTGTTCTAATGAACTTAAACTTCAGAAGAGAAATTAGATTCACACTCACAATGGATGTGGACAAATATGAGTTCAGAGAGCAGTGAGTACCAAGGAGATGAAACATGGTAACAGGATAGCGATGGAGAATCAGAGATGGCCCCCTTGTGAGGCGTGACATTTAAGCTCAGATCTGAATAAAATGAGCAGAAGGTGCCAGTTTGAAGGTGGGCAGGAAGAACACTCCTGGAAGAAAGAACACCTGGTGCAAAAGCCCCAAGTGGGGAAAAGCTTGGCAAGTTGGGGAGTGGGGAGAGAGACTGCAATGTCTGCAGTGCGAGGGTGGACTCAGATGCAGGAACCAGAGTCTGAAGAGCCTCGCAGGCCATGGTAAGGTGTCTGAATTTTATTGTTAGTGCAATAAAACTGGAGAGTTTTAAACAAGGTGGTGGTTGGACCTAATCTCTGTTTTCAGAAAGAACGCTGGTTATGTGGGGGAAAAGGACAATAGGGAGGCTAAGTCAGAGATGATGGTGGAGTGGAAGCAACAGACATAGGGAAGAATGGCAATATTCAGGGCTGACAGGCTGCATGGAGGGGATGAGGGGAAGAGAGCTATCGAGGTGACTTAGTCTGTGACCCAAACCAGGTAGGTGGTTATGTTAAAAAGGCAGTTTGGTAGTTCAGATTGGAGCTCAGAGGCAATGATAGGAAAGAAGATAAGAATGTATGAATTGTCAGCACATATGTGGTATTTAAGCCTTGGGACTGAATGAGCTTATATTCTTGAGCTCTGAGAACCTACCACATTTAGAAGAGAAGCCAGCAAAGCAAACAGAGGGACTGGCAGTGAGGAGGAGGAAAACTTAAGAGTATGATGCCATAGATTGATGCTCAGAATCAAGGGTTTCAGGAAGGAAGAAGTGGTCAGTGGTGTCCTGCTCTGCTGAGAATAAGCCAGCTAAAGACAGCGAGAGACCACTGAATTCGGTGAGTCGTTTGAGTGATTGACAAGGAGGTAGGCCTACCTGGGCTGGGCTCAGGAAAGATAAGAGGTGAGGAAGGGAAGATGGTGGATATACCCAACTCTACAGAGTCTTGCATTGAAGGGAACCAGAAAACATGACAATAGCTGGATTATAAAACTTTTATTTGGATTCTTTTTTTTTTTTTTTTAATCCTCACCCAAGGATTTATTTTTGATTTTTAGAGAGAGAGAAAGAGAGAGAGAGACACACACACACACACACACACACACACACACACACACACAATCAGTTGCCTTCCGTATGTGCCCCAACCGGGGATTAAACCCACAACCTTCTGGGGCATGGGGCGACACTCCAACCAACTGAGCCACCTGGCCAGGGCTAGATTCTTGTCTTGTAATAGTATAGGCTGCACCTGGGCAACATGTCACCTTTCTGATTTGTTTTTCAATCCTTTCGACATTTCTTCCATCAGAAACCTTACACATTGAATGATGTTCAAATTTCCTTTAGCTACTTCACAAGTTACTCATTTATTTCCAATGTTTTAGAAATGTAAAATAATACAGCAGTAAATACAGACTACCAAGAGAGCCTGGAAGCACCAAGCCTAGTTTCAGACGGCAGAGAGGACTCAGCTAAAGCAGGAACTGAAGTGTTTCAGGGGAAGCCTAGCATGTCTGCGGCGGGGCCGAGGACACTCTCCTCTGGGATTACCGTCATGCTGGTATCTCAACGCCGCGACATCCACAATGATCCTGGTAAATACTACTGGGTCACGACCCTATAGCAACACAGTGAAAGCTCCAGAGAAGATAAATATAAAATGCAAGTGAAGAAACCCAGAATGGATATGTAGGCTTTTATTACGGCAAGCATTTCCATAACCATAAAATCTCTTTTAAAACAAACAGATGTCCCAAGTATCTTTGTTAGTGATCCAAAATAAACAAAAATTAATAACATTAACTATACATGAACACATTTCAGCATATGAAACAAGTCTTCTGAAGTTTTTTTTTTTTTAACATTGAGATCTAATTCCATTACTTTCCAAATTAGAGTGACTAACAATTAATGTGAAAACCATCACTGACATAGATGACACAGACGATATTTCACTTTCCCAAGGTAAAGAAATACATTTGCTCTAATAGTCTTATGAATCCCATTTGATATTACAAAATAAACTTTACTAGACACAATTTTTTTTTAAATCTCAGAAAAAAAAAAAAACATGTTGAAAATATAGATATTGCATGCAAACAATTTTAAAATACAGTCAGGCACAGAAATATAAACACATCACTTAAACATAGGAAATGCTATAAAGCCAAGAAAGGGTCATCAAAATAGAGAATAAGAGATATTCTGAAAGAAATGAAAAATCAAAATCATGAACAGTGGCAGCTAGTTCTAACGTATAATAGCTCCTGAAATGCCATGGGGGAAATGAACAGAACTATTTTCTGGGGTGGTAATGACAAAGATCAGAGGTGGCTTTAAAAATGCCGAGTTACAGCGAATTAACTTACCACCTTCTTCAAACAAAAGTGAGAGGCCCTTGGGAGAATTTAAGTATTTAATATCATTAGCAGACACATCTTAAGACATTTAATAAAATGCTTTGTATTCTGGTGGAAAACTATTTCAATGGTGAAAATGATGTAGGAATCAGAAGCATATTCTGCTGAGACACTAGGTAATTGACACATTCCCGAACTGGAAAAAACAAAACAAACATTATATAAGAAGGCATATCAAGTTATTGGTGAAATCCAGTATGTCCTAAGGGTAACTCACGCCCAGTGAAAGAGCTTACCAGCTGCCACGACTCTGGGATCCTCATGAGCCAGGTGCCTCCCAGCTGCACGACTATCTGCACTCTCATTCCACCAAAGAACATGAACTGTGGAGAGAAACCAAAAACAGATTCTAAAGATTATGACATTACTACAAATAAGAAATGTAGAAAAATGAATCAGATATGTTAAGTCTTATTCTTTAAATCAAAATAGTGAGATTCAAAAAAGTAAAACTAAGTATGTTAGTGATAAGATTTCAGACGGGTCAGAGATTTGGGAGAGATATTTATAAACTGATTAACACACTGGTTTTATGGATGAAACAGAAAGCTAGACGGGGGAAGTAAAGTAATACAACTAAAGACATTGACAATCAAGACTAGACCCGGGTTTCATTACTTCCTACTACATTTTACTTTTTTGGAAAAAAGTAAGATTATAAAAAAACTTGCTCATTACTGAAAACTTGGATGATACAAAGAAAAAAAAGTAGCATAATTTTAACGACCAGAGAAATCCTCTATTAATATTTAGTGTATTTTCTTTAAAAAATATGAGCAAAATAAAATTAGAGTGTTACTGATACATGATGTATATGATGGACTTGTACGTCTATTTGTGTATTATAAGCATATTATATATACATACCAAGCATGTGTCACGCCCATTGTTTCCAACGTTTTCTTACTGTAAACAATGCTGGCTTATAAAGGTCCTTAGAATAGCACCTACATGTGTATCTATAATAATAATGTCAAAGCCAACTACTAACATCTATTGGGTACTTAATATGTCCCAGGCCTGCTTCACAGCATTTTGCATGATTTAACTCATTCAGCCATAAAAATCTTAGCTGGTAGGTTATTATCAATCATCATTTTATCGATGAGCAAGGAAGGAACAGAGAGGTTAAGTAACTCATTCAATGTCACAAGGTTGTAAGTGGTGGAACTGAGATGCAAAGCTAAGCAGTTTGGATCTGATTATTTCATCAAAATAAACTCCCAAAACTAAAATTGAGAGGACCAAAGAGTATATCTAACATATACTTATATGTGTACATTATACATATTGTACACTGCCCTCCAGAAATAATGTACTGATTTATACTCAGCATATGACTATTCTCCTATGCTGAGAATGACTTTAAGATTAAAAAGTGTACACACATTTTCTTTAGCGTTTTCTTCTGAAAGTTATTTCTTATAAAAGTCTATTACAGAAAACTAAGAGACTTAATAAACATTAATCTCTTCATTCAAATGACCAATATATATATTTCATCCTTTGAGATTTCCTTCTTACGTAACTAAACACACCTAACCTATGCATATTTCCTAGAATACTGGCAAAAAAATAAGGCTTTTTATTTATATTGCCAATATTTTGGGGTGGGGAAGATTAAATCAATATGAACCCCACACAGTATAAGTACTTATTTTTTCCCAGCCTATCTCACTATATCTATATAATATGTCTTTATTAGGTTAAAAAAAGGCATCTCATTATTGTTTTAATCTGCATCTTCTATATATATATCTAGTAGTCATCTGTAGGTCATTTCATTTTTAATTTCATTTATGGTGTTTTGGGGCATGCAGAAAGACTGAACCTTTTTTAAAAATATATGTTTTTATTGAGTTTTTGAGAGACGGAGGAAGGAAGAGAGAGATAGAAACATTGATGTGAGAGAGATACATCTACCAGCTGCCTCCTGCATGCTTCCTACAGGGGATTGAGCCCTCAACCTGGGCATGTGCCCTGACCAGGAATTGAACCGGGACCTCTCAGCCTATGGGACAACGCTCAATCCACTGAGCCACACCGGCCAGGCAAAGACTGAACCTTCTTATAATAAAATCATCAGTTGATGTTTTTTCCTTCATCGTTTCTTCATTTGTCTTCTGGCTTAGAAATATAGTTCTTATCCTTATTATTAAATAAATTTACCTATATTTTATTTTTTTAATTCTATTCTTTTTTACATTGAAATCTATATTTGATTTTATTTTAGCAAATGGTATGATATAGATATCTAGTTATTTTCAAAATTTTTCTCCTCGTCATATACTTTCCAACTTGTAAATTTCTTTTTCTGTGTGTTCTGATTGTTTTCTTTAGATATATTAGTAGAATTTAAATTTCTGGATAAGGATCAAAAACTCAGCTTTGAATATGTTAAGTTTCGAGATGTCCACTGGACATTCAAAGAAGGAAGTTGAGGCAAATATATATAGTGAGTCCTTCAAATATGTTATTAGCTATTCTTAGTCATTTACCCTTCCAGATGAATTTTACACACAATTTTTAGAGATTTCCACAAAAAATTCTTTGAAATTCTGACTGCAATAACTTCCAACTTTGTAAGGTAAATGCCCCAAATAGACGTTTATTAAGTAAGGTATATATACTTGTCTATGTCTCGTGTATGTTCACACCAGAGTGTCAGAAAGTCATTGTTAATCATGTACATGCCTTATATCTGGCATCTATATACATAAAATAACATTTTTGTCTTCTTATATGTATGAACAACATAGGGTACAGAAACCAGAATGTTAACAGTATTATCTTTAAGTAGTGGGACAGGTTTGTTTCTCCCTTAGGGCATGTCCATATTTTTAGTATTTCTAAAAATGTGTAATATTGTTTCATTCAGAGACAATATCTCTACTCTAAGTAATGTTATTTTCTTTAAAAAATCAACAAAAGTATATTTAGAAGGAAAAAAGATAAAAAGAACAGATATTTTCTTGAGGTTCCTTGAAGAGTTAAATTTTATCATTTTGATATATCATGGAAAACAGCATTCAGCTTTTGAAACAGGCTTCATAAGGTGTTAACATTCTAAATAGATAAGTAAAACAGGTTTTTTTCAACCTTTAAAATTACAAAAAAATCCTAAAAATGTGTCAGTAAAAATTAAAATATAGACCATAATGAAAAGGAGAGACAAACTGACCCAAGGAACTTAGTAGTTCACCAATATATTTTGCAATTTCATAGAAGAAATGGACAACTGTACCTCTGTTGAGTGCTCCATATTCTGTGTGGAAAACTCCAATTAGTTTTGAGTAGCCTAGATTGACATGGGCATTAATTGCCCTTTTAAATGTGTCACCCCACAGAGCTGGCCCACCTGGTTTCATCTGAAAAGTAACCAGTTCATAGACTCCTAGAGTAGGGAGAAAAAGAATTATTTTACAAAAGATATTCAAGAAATTTGTAATCAGGTTAGCATGGTTACAGGGGAAGGCTAATGTACATATATAAATTTGGAGGATCATACTTGTAGACATGTTTAGTGGACACATTTATGAATTTTTTGCATTATTTTTCCTTGCTTTTATGTTTAGAAAGTCCTTGTTCATACTTAAGGGTCAGACGTTAAGCTTATCATACAAAACCAAAAGCAAGCTATAGCAAGCTATTATCTGAACTATTTTTAATCTATAAAATTTGTCAATAAAACAAATATTGAGAATTTGTAACAGGATTAGGGATTCTGAGCTGCCCTAGTCAACACTTTTAGGTAAGAAAATAAAAGTATTTTCTGATCTATAGTTCCTTCTTCCTTCCAATTCTGAGAGAAATATACTGTTTTGCTTGTATAATTTCCCCCTATAGGATTCCATTTCTAACAGGAACAGCAAGCAAACAGGACCCAAAGTGATATCTGAGATTTTAAGGGGGAAAAAAAAAACTAAAAAACTGAAAGAGATAGTTTTATTGTTCCTAAATGTCCAGGTAAATACTTGAAAAGCATTTTACCTCTGGTAAGAAGGATGGGGCAGGTAGAGAGAAAGAAACTAGGGGACAAGTAGGTTTGAGAAGTAAGAGGGAAGAAGTGTCAAGTTACTAAAGAATTATGAACAACACAGGGGAAGAGAACCAAGACTTGACCCTGTTCCAGAAGCCACTTAGTTCGTTCAGATAGTGCTGGAAGCTGAGGGGCTCTCGGGGGATAAGGATCCCAATAAGACTTTTTAAATCTCTTGTTATCTACTATCACACTACAGAATTAGTTTATGCTTTAAGTTAGTTTATGCTTTTAAAAAATCTGACCTTTGTTTAAAACTAGGTTGAGGTAAATATTTCCTTATAGTCAGCAAGAAAGTGAAATCAGCAAGAAGACAAATCTTTAGTAATTACTTTCGAACTGAGAAATAAGAAAGAAGAAAACAAAAAAGTTAAAATATAGTAACAGAGCTTAACAGTTTAATTCAGTCCCCCAGCCAGACTTATAAGCAAAGACACACTTAATGTTTTACGATTAGCTGTAATTTGTGTAAAAAAATAATGAACTATGACAAAATGTCACACATTATCCTTCACTTACCTATACATGTTTGCTCTAAATCTTCAACTTCTCAACTTTTACTCCTTATACCATGTCAATTTCTTATAATTATAGCAAAACTTTAAGCACTTTTCCAAATTGGAAAAACACTTCTAATGCTCATTGTTTTATGAGGCGGAAAGAGCTCAAATTCATTTCATCTCTATATACAAAATGTATTCCTCTCTAAAACATAGGATTATTGTTATTTTTTTCTAAGTAGCTTTATTTTTCTAGTTTCAAATCTTTAGTATTTTCTACATTAAAATTCAAAGTCACTAGGAGGGAAGGACTTACCTTCTTTTGGAGGCTTTTCTAATTTGCACCATGGTACTAGATAAGTAATCTCACTCTCTTGTTTATCCATAAGAGCCAAATTTGGAATGAGAAATTGTTCTTGCCATTCCTTATCTTTGGCCAAAGCTTTCCGAACTTCAATTCGATGAGCAAAATTGTCTATGGGAAGAAAAGGAGTAAGAAAAATAAAAATTTTCTATTTGAAATCATCTAGACTTTTTTTGGATTTCATTCAATTCAGCAAATGTTCATCAAGGCCAAATAGGAACACTGCATGAAATCACTGGGATACCCCCTGCCCCAAGCAGATGTGACATCTATCCCTAAGTTTCTCATGGCCTAACAGGGGTGTAGAAATATAAACAGCTAATGATAATGCCATAGAGTGGACTTTATAGGCTCTACCCCTTAGCAGGTAGTTGTGTGACTTAGGTAAGTTATTGAATCTGTGTCTGTTTCTTACTCTGTGAAATGGGGATAATATAGTATCTACACCCCGAGGGTTGTTGTGAGGATGAAATGAATTAGTACATGAAAGGAGCTGACAATAGTGTTTGGCAGCTAGTTAGCATTCAAAATATGTTAACTATTCTTATTACTTTAATTGAGACATTTATAGTGCCTGTTTAGGAAAAGACTATTTTCCTTTGGTGGTTGTGATGGTGATGGTGGTCAGGTCCAGATACACCTTGAATTAAATTTAACATAAATAAAATCAAGATGCAAGTTTACAGCCCTGGCCAGAGTGGCTCAGTTGGTTGGGCTTCGTCCTGTGCACTGAAGGGTTGCAGGTTTGATTCCTGGTCAGGGCACATGCCCGGGTTCTGGGCTTGATCCCCAGTAGGGGCGTGCAGGAGGCAGCTGATCAATGTTCCGCCCTCACATTTATATTTTTCTCTTTCCCTTCCTTTTTCTAAAAATCAATAAAAATTTCTTAAAAAAAAAAAAGATGCAAGTTTGCAGCTTCATCTTCTTTGAACAAATAGCTTCCAAATAGTGCTGATTCTCTTACTTATTGTCATCTATTGTTTTCCCAGTACTATTTTTCTTCTATTTGTTACCCAAACAGGTATATGTATTTACTAACATATGGGCCTAGTACTATGTTTACTCTTAGGGTTTCATAAGACTGATGGTAAACGTTTTCCATGGTTTATGCTGTGGATGAGGAATAACATCTACCTCAGAGCTTAAGGTAATGACCAGGACCTTACTAGTAATTGTTAAGTGGAACACAGTTCTACCTGTTGCACACTAGAGCATAAATTGTGTTTTCATTGGGTTTGTTCTATTACAACAGGTAAAATCCATAAACTGTGGCCATGTTAAGTAGAGAATGAGCACCTTGCATATTAAATAAAGTACTTATATGACCAAACACTCAATGAAATGATTACAAATTCTATGGATATCAAGTCCTGATGTGGACTTCATGAAGGTTGGACACTGGAGTAACAAACATTCTGCGGATTCCTGTAACCTCTTCTCCTTCCTCTACTAAACCAGGCTTAAGTCAGCTTCAACAGGGGGAGAACTCTGATTCCTTTGCCTTCACTTCCCTAGAGCAGCAAAATGACAGTGAATTCCCTGAAACCTTACGGTGTACAAATGAAACAAAAGTGGTTCCATAAACATAACAAACTATTAAATCTCAGAGCTGGGTGATGCCTAGAAGTTAACTGTCATCCCCGTCAGTCAACCTCTATTACCCTCAAGCTCCTTAATGTCTCAATTGTTTCCACTAAAATCCTGATATCCAGCTGTAGTTTCAACAATAAAAATAACTCTCCCCTCCTTTTATGATCTTAACCCACTTGGGCTCTTACAATTACTGTTTAAAATTTTTCACAAATCACCTTTATCAAAATCCATTTTATAATTTTTTTCTGAGAATTAAAATCTAGTTCACAATTTTATGATGTGAACTATAAGATGCCATTTATGGTAACATAAGGATTTGAGCAAAGGGTTGTTGGGAGGAGTAATCAATAAATTTTTTGTTGTTGTTGTTCTGCTTTTTAAAAGTCCAACCTGTGTGTATTTATAGTAATATAGATCCAAGGACTAAGTCACATGTAACATCTAACAGAATGAAACACTGTACTGAATACTCCAGCTGATGACTCATACCATACTTCCAAATATGAAATGCTTTATTCATTCCGCCTCCAAATTCTACACTCCAGTATCCAATCAATTCAGAGTAAGCTGTCCGAAGATGTGCATTTTTCTTAAAATTTTCCAAAAACTCATTCATCTTTGAAGGCTTAAGATAATAGGTACGAAATTCATAGAACGTTCCATCGTATTGCCTAGGTCCTGTAGAAAAAGATGAGTACACCTAAAGAGAGAAGGCAAATTCAAATATTTGGGGAAGGTAGAGTTTATAATATTATGCTACAACCAAACCTGAATTTGGAAACGAGGGACACTCATTAAACTCACAGTCTATGTTTGCACCTCTGTTGTAATCTCTACATAGACATTTGTTTAGAGGGATGTCAATAAAGATAACTACTCTTAAGTATGCTGAATACATAGCTACTATTTCTTAGGAGGGGTCCACCATTAGCCACCTTTTCATGAAAAGTTAATCATAATGAGACACTGTGGTGTTAATCAGTCCTTTACCCAAGAACTACAGTTAGGATTTTAATAAATCTACACGTTTTATCTTATTTAGCTAATATTCTATCTTTAGTCGATGCTACATGTGTTACAGTTATGAATTTAAATGAACTTTATAAAATATGCAGGTGTTCTGGCAGGCATGATAAAAATGTGTTTACTAGCAGAAAACTCTTTATAAATGCTGTAAAGGTAAAATTAACAGGCTGGAATAGTCTGAATCATTATTAGGTTTAATTATAGATGAATCTGAAGAAGGGCATTTAATCCATCCAATTATGCCCATTTAATTGAAATATACCTTAAGAACCGTTAGTTCTTTTTATATTAGTTACATTCTCATTATATAAATTTTTGTTCTAATTCAGTCTCCCTGCCAAGTCTGAGTGAACTTAACTTTAGGTAGGACATGCCCTGCCAGAAATTATCCTGTGTATTTACATGTGTGTGTATACATGCACAGGTATATGCACATGCACACACACACACACACACGGGATTTGCATTTACAAATACATCTTATTGTAGGTTTGGTTATCATGTGCCAATTTTCTGAAGCTGATTAATCAGAACTACCTATTAAAAGTTTTGGTACCAAGTAAGTTATGGACAAATTATATTGACTACCTAGTATGTTAAATGAAATCAGAAGACTTCTTTCTCTGACATATTTTTGGTTAAAACACATACAATTGTCTATGGATGTTATTTGTGTAAAATGTTGTAATTCTAATTATCGATTTGAGTTCATTCCATTCACGTCTACTAAAGTTATGTTCCTATTGCCCAAGTGTCTACGCTTCCTCAGAAAACAGGTATTCCCACCAAAAACAATTACAGCTACTTCTACTTTTGGATAATATGCTTTTTGTGCCATTTTAACTAAATTCTAATAAGAGAATGTTAAACAAACAACTGCCTAGTATTATAGTTTTAAAAGTATTATAGATAAAATATATCAGAAAATGGGACAGTGGGGGTATTTGTAACAATTACTTTTTAAGTTGATTCTCAAGGAATTTGTATTTGGAAACAAATATGTGGTCAAAGGTATGAAACTGAGGGTCCTTATGACTTTGATTAAATTTAGTTTTAAATCCTAGCTCTAAAAATAATCTCTCTGCCTTTACCCCTCAGAGACCTAGCCTTTCTCCCAATAATCAGCAACCTGGGAGGCAGCAGAAGACAGTAGCCCAGACCTGACTAATAGTCAGAAGGTCCAGACCTCTGGCAGGCTAAAGATAACAACTTGACTTAAGTTTTGTTTAGTTCCTGAGCCCTATGGTGGAACCACCCCCTGGCTACTTTCCCATGAGAGCAGAAAGAGGGACCACTGGAAAAAACCTCAGAGCTGCCCTTGAGACCTGAAGAAATGACTCCTTAGCTTTACTTCACCCTGAACAACAAACCCCACCACGACCCTGAACCCCTAGCCCTTGCTGTCCTGTGATTTTGCTCCAGGAGCTTTTGAACATTAGCTTCCTGCTCTCTTGGATGGCGCCATTCATAATAAAATAGGCAGCATTTCTCCACTGCACTTCTTGGCTCCACTAGCATGGGGGGGACAAACTCTTTCTGTTCTGTAACAGGTACATATTTTTTACCTTTTGTAGGAGAAACTGTAACAGGGGAAGCCCAGTGAAAGGTTAAACAGCAGTGAGATAAGTCTGCGTGTGCTTTGGTGGGAGGTGATTTTTGTTGCATGTCAGAAAGCAGAACTATGCTGGGGAAGGATTCCTGAGGGATTCAGGCTCATCTTCCAAGTTCAGGCTCATTTTCGGCAGCAATAACTTTCAATTCACTTATGAGAACCGCAGGTTGACATTTAATAAAGTTCAGAATAAAGTTGTAAGGAATAATTCTTGGCCTTGCCCCAGGAGATAAGAGAATCAGAAGGATCAAGACCGTATTGCTAATCTTGGGTGAATGGGCCATTAATGGCTCTGAGCCTTCACCAGCAAGTCTGTCCCTAGGTTAAATCACTTCCGATCCTGGCCACAGAGAAAGGAGGCAAGTCTAAACATCAAAAGGAAAAATATCTCTGGCTATATTACAGACTAGACCAATTCCCAACATATAAGGCTAAATCACAAAAAATCTATTTTGTACATTGCTCACCTAAGGTTAAATGAGTTTATTGTACAAGGTGGGGCAAAAGTAGGTTTACAGTTGTTCTCATGGAAAATTATATAATAATTAATAATACTCCGTTTCGCATACACAACTGTAAACCTACTTTTGACCCACCCTGTATTTGCTACGAAATCCCTGACCCTGACTAGCTTGGACACCGAGGGCAGCACACCGTGCGCCGCAGGCCTGCGCATGCAGTCGGATGGACGCATGCGCGGGGATCTCCGGTCCGGGCGCACGAGCTCGGGAGGCGCATGCGCCCGCGCGCTTCCTGCAGCCGCCGCTCCCTCCCCCAGGGTATGGTTTGGGCACGTCGCCGCGGCCGGTACCTGAGGCGTCACGGTCCGCGCGGCCAGAGCCCTAGTCAGGCCGCTTCGGAGAGTAAGCATGGCGCGGCTTGGAGCGCTGAGAAGGGCAGCCAGCCGCTATTCTCCACTAGAGTCCTGTTCGTACGGCTTCGAGACTTAGAAAGAGAAGCGACCGGACAGCTGGCGGACGCAGGCTCGGCGGGCCCGGCGGGCTTGGCTCCGCCTCCTGCTCCCGGAGGCGCGGCCGTCCCGCCCTGTGCGCTCGGCGGGCGCCGGCCCCACCCGGGCGCGTCTGCGGTCTCCGCGCTCGCTGGGCTCCCCGCTTGGTTTCCGCAAGCCTTCCAACCCCAGGCGCGGGAGGTGACGTTGGGATTGGCGGGACGCTGAGGTCGTTCCCGGTCCACCCTCTGCCCGCCACCTGTCTGGGCACGTCGTCAGTGTTCGAGTGCGGGGTGCCGCGTCGTGTGTCCGCTGACGCGGAGTGTGGGTGCGAGCGTGTGCGGGGCTTTGCGGGTGCAGTCGTGGGCGTTTGCCTGGTTGAGTTTTATTAGGGATGATGCACATGAAGTCGAAGACCGGGGAGCCCTTGTTTTCTTCATTAAGGGCACCCTTCCCATCGCCCCCTCCACCCTGACCTTGTAAGGCTCCTAATAATGATTTAGATTGTGTTTCTCGGGAGCTCAGGGGAATGGGGGCACCGAACTAGATGTGCAAAAGTCCAATTTAAACATACATAGTTTTTTAAAGTCTTGAAAGCAAAACAGCAGACCTCTGATGTTGTGTTCCCTGTCCCTGGTCATGGGTCCCCAGAGTTAGCTACTTTCAACATTTCAGCTGTTTCTTCTAAGGCTTGTTTGCTTTTTTCCCAAACTATAGGCATTTTCTGGTATTTCTTGATATTTTTAGTTATACAGATATATATCTGTTGCTTGGAAAATGAGGATTTAGGTCTCTTAACGATCACTCCCCCAAATACTCTTCTTTCCCTACATCTGATAATACTCTATTAAGAATAGTTAATTGCTACATTAATTTATATTATATTAATGTTCACATTTTTCTCACTAAATACATTTTACACACAATACGCAAACACAAACTTACAACGGTTATCACACACATTGAAGTAATACTGCTTACACTATTAAGACTGATGAATTATTACATGGCCATCACCTGTGGCTGTAGTGGTTGTGCCTAGTGCAGACTTTCAATCACCTGTTCAGAGGAAGGGAGGCTTTTTAAAATAGTAATTCTCAGAGGGGGTAATTCAGTTTTTCCCAATGATGGGCATCCATTTCTAACCAAGCAAGACAAAACAAAGCATCATATGGCCCTGGCCAGTGTGGCCCAGTGGTTAGAGTGTCGGCCTGGGGACCCAAGAGTCGCAGGTTGGATTCTGGTCAAGGGCGCGGATTTTGGTTGCAGTTCGCCCCTGGCCCTGGTCAGGTCGTGCGGGAAGCAACCAGTCGATGTGGCTCTATCACATCGTTGTTTCTCTCTCTCTCTCTCTCTCTCCCTCCCACTCTGATGAAAAATGGAAAAGTATCCTTCGATGAGTAATAATAATAAAAAAAAGCATCATCTGTGTCTAGACGGAATCTCTACGTTTAAACTCACTTTCTTAAAACTGGAATTAACAATTCACACATTCAGCCTATATTAAATTCCTTCTATGCTTGCAACACTTTTCTGGAAACGGGTACAGAAGTGAACAAAAGACAAAATCCCCGTACTCTTGGAACTTACAGGTTGGAGGAAACAAACAAATGAAAATATATCAGGGAATAATAAATACTATGAGGAAAAACAAAGTAGAATATGGAGAATAGAAAGTGCTGGAGAGAGTGAGCAGAGACTGCTAGCCATTTTCCAATATCCATTGCCCTTTTAAAAATGAGTAATAGAACCAGTGCAGCTCAGCATATCCATGTGAGTAAGTCCTGGCCAGTGGGATGTGTTAGTGTGTTTATGACCTACTGTGAGGATCTTAAAGCAGTGTTGGAGGGTTTGTTCCTCTCTTTGTCCCTCTCTTATTTCTGCTTGCTGGAATGTGGATATAATAGCTTGAATTTCCTAATTATGAAGTAGAAACCACATGCTGAAATGGCAGTACAACAAGAGAGAAGCCTAGGTTCTGACACCTTGGAACACCATACTAGGAGTGTTGGACTGCCCATCTCTGGACTTCTTTCACATGAGAAATCATCTTCTAGTTTCAGTCACTGCTGTGTGGCTTAGACCTATAATCTTAATCAATAGGAGGGCGACTATTTCTTTTTCTTCCTCTTTTTTTTTTGGCTTTGTTTTCCTTATACCTATCATTTATTAATCACCATTTTTTTTTTTTTTTTTTTTTTTGCCAAAAGAATACATTTCTTCTCAGGCATTTTTTCCCCTATGTGGTGAACAAGGGACCTAGGTTTCTTGTACCCAGTGGCTTTGCCATTGTGGAGCTCCATCATCAATAGCAGCTAGCCAGCAGAAAGGTAGAATTATCAAGATGAAAATATTTAACAGATAGTGAAGATTAAAGTTCATAACTGCAACTTAGGAAAAATGTTGGTAAGTGCTGCTAGGTGTCTAAGATAAGCATGTGTGTTGTGTGTGTGTGTATGTGTGTGTATATATATAATTAATATATAAAACCTTTCTCCCAGGTTTTTTTTTTATTTTTTTTTTTTTATCCTCACCCGAGGACATTTTTTCATTTTTTGTTCAGATAGAGTGGGAGGGAGCGAGAGGAAGAGAGAGAGAGGGAGAAACATCAACGAGGGACCCGCAAGACCAACCAGGGCCGGGGACAAACTGCAACCAAGATATGTGCCCTTAGCGGGAACCGAACCCGGGTCTCTCTGGACCGCAGGCCGACGCTCTAACCGCTGAGCCAAACCAGCCAGGGCGCTCCCAGGTTTTAATTATCTTCAAAACTCTGTGAGTTAAGCTTTGTCTCCAAGCAAGAAAGGTGAAATTCTGGGAGAGAATTTTCTCAGGTTCACTGTTGCTAAGTGGCACATTCAAGATTTAAAGCCAGATTGTAAAACCAGTTCCATGTACCATTTGTTTTTTAAAGATGTGTGATCTCTTAGGTAATTTTAGATTTGTAGTGGAAAATTACCTCTAAAGAGCATTCAAAAAGAAATGTTTCTCTGTGACCAAAAAAAAAAAAAAAAAAAAAATCCCTAAAGTGCTTGGAAGATACATAGAGTAAGCATTTTGAAAATTATTGTGTATATCCTAAATTTCTGACAGCTAGTCCAAAGGACAAGTAGTCCTAAGGTAGATAAATCTGGATTATTAAAATAGGATAGCCCTGGCTAGTTTTGCTCAGCGGTTAGGGTGTCGGCCTGTGGACCAGAGAGTCCCAGGTTCCATTCCTGCTAAGGGCACATACCTTGGTTGCAGTTTGTCCCTGGCCCCGGTTGGGGTCATGTGGGTGGCAACCACTAGATGTGTATCTCTTACATCGATGTTTCTCTCTCTCTTCCTCCCTCTCTCCCTCCTGCTCTATCTGAAGATAAATGCAAAAATGTCCTCGGGTGAGGATATAAAAAATAATAATAATAATAAAAATAAATAAAATAGGATAATATGGTGATATAGAGCAATAGGTAGTTATTTTAGGTCGGGTGCACTGAGGTGCCCATCTAAGGAGGTAACAGGAGACATGCATCATAGGTACAAAAGTATAAATAACATATATCTCTACACTTTAAAGAAGAAGAATAAAGTGAATATCTGTGACCCTGCCACCAGGCTTAAGAAAAATAGTAACTTAAAAACCCAATACATGTTCCTTTCTGGGCACATTCTCCTCCCTACAATACCTTCCCTAACGTCCCTTAGATAACCATGATCCCAAATTTTATGTTAATCATTTCATTCTTTTTAAAAAATTTAACTACATTTGTATATAACTATAAATAATATATTGTTTTGTTTTGCCTATTTTAGAACTTTCTATAAATGGAGTCAGACTATTATTCTGTCACTTGATTCTTAGCTTTGACATTAGGTTTATGAAAATCATGTACTTTGATGCAGTCACAGTAATTAATACATTTCCCTGCTGTATGCAATTTCATTGTATGGATATATCGTTATTTGTCCATTTGACTATTATAACAAAGATATTTTGAATGTTTACATATTTCTCATTTCTATTAAGACTTTTTTTTTATCCTCACCCGAGGACTTTTTTTTGCATTTATCTTCAGATAGAGCAGGAGGGAGAGAGGGAGGAAGAGAGAGAGAGAAACATTGACGTGAGAGAGACACATCGGGTGGTTGCCACCCACACAACCCCAACCGGGGCTGGGGACAAACTGCAACCGAAGTATGTGCCCTTAGCAGGAACCGAATCCAGGACTCTCTGGTCCGCCGGCCGATGCTCTAACCGCTGAGCCAAACCGGCCAGGGCTATTAAGACTTTTTTGTGCCATAAAACCCTTCTGAAATTTTATGAGCTTATGGAACCCTAATAGTTTTAAATTAAAAAAAATTTTTTTTCTATTTATGTTCAGATAGAATGAGAGGGAGCAAGAGAGAGGGAGAGAGAGAGAAACATCAACATGGGAGGGACAGATCAACTGGTTGCCTCCTGCACGACCCTGACCAGGGCCAGGGACCAACCTTAACTGAGCTGCAATCGAGGTATGTGCCCGTGACTGGAATCAAACCCGCGACTCTTTGGTCCGTGGGTTGATGCTCTAACCACTGAGCCAAACCGGCCAGGGCTGAACCCTAATAGTTTTATATGGTTAGCAAATACTTAGGGTTACAAAGAAAACAGATTGTATTGAGCTAGAATCATCAAAATATACAAGTAAATTCTTCTTGACAAAGAAATAGACATGTTTCTTTATTAAGGTACTAAATAACCTATCATTGGACTTAACAGCTATCATAATTTTAGACATTTGCAACAACTCTAAATGGAATTTGACAATATTTATGTTATTTATTGGCCACAAAGTTAATAATATTGTTATTAACTATATTAATCCTATTAATTGTTATTAACAATTTGTTATTGTTATCAACAATCCTGTTAATATTGTAATTTATTGCTTATATTTCATATTCAAAGGAAATACTATTTTCAGTTAGAGGTTGGTGACAATAAAGATGTAACTTTTTTCCATCCAAGTTTCCAGACCCTCTGAATTCTGACCATAGATTACTTGGGGATCTGTGTACTAGAGGTTACTAAACACTGCTTTAAAGTATATACGTAGGAGTGGAATTGCTGGGTCATAAGTACATACTCATCTTTACTAAATAGTGCCAAATTGTCTTATAAATTTATACCCTTAGTAACAGTGGATGAGGTTTTTCTGACCAAGTTTTTATTATTGCCCATTTGGTGTGATGAGTGTGAAGATCCATTTTTATACCTCACATAACAAGTAGTTAAAGGGTAGAGGACATTATATGACTTGGACAAAGGCAACAATACACTGAATGGTGTTTCTACTTGGTTTTGTCCATAAGTCAGACTCGTGCAAATCTGCAGAAGGAAGCAGAAGAGGTGGATCCAGTGCTGGCCCAACTGATTAAGGAGGGCAGTTGCTCTACTGTAAACTCCAGATGCTTGTATTTCAGTGATATACCCCTGGGTAAGTGCTTTCTTAATGCTGCATTCTGAGGCCACTAGGTGGTGGTATAGATCAGTCTTTCCTTAGGTTTCAAATTGTGCATAGGTCTATTTTTGCTGTTTTTGAGTTCCTGTAACTGAACCTATAGTTATTTAGAGTAGTGGAGTTAGCATACATTTCCCTTGTGTGTGTATGTGATACAGGATTATGTATTGGAAACATTTTCAGTAAAGGCAAATTACTATTGTAATGTTTATGGGCTTCTTTCTTTTTGTTATTAATAAAAGTAATTGGTAATAAATAATAATTTAATTTTCATTCAGTATTCCTTAAAAAGTTTTATACTCATATAAATGAATATTTGTGGAAACTCCTGTGCTATTTGTTTTATATTTTTATTACTAAATATAGCTGGTTTCTTTTCTAAGTATAAGTTGAGACACCTTTTAGCTTTAAACGCTGGTGTGCTTAGTTTGTAACATTTTTTCATGAGTTCCTCTTTGAAGTGAACACCCATTATCTAGTGCTCTCTTCACCTCTACAAGTTGTCCCAGATACCCACTAGCAGAGTTGTGAATTCACTTTTTCATTTGTTTAGGTTTCCTTGGCAATCATTGATTGCTTTTGCAGCATCTTTATACTTTGTCGTTTTATTTATTCTAAGTATTGTATTGAGGACTAGAGCGTTAATGCAAGGGGCTTGTAGGCTGAGTCCAAACACAGTGGGCCTATGGTCTCTTTTGCCCTTTTTAGGTCCTTCAGGATAGTGGCTAGGATTTTCCCCAACACACTTCATGATTTGAGTTCAAATGCCCCTCTGTGTCTTATGAAGGTTGACAGACACATAGAAAATGAGAAAAAAATCTATAACAAGAAAATCTTAACGTTTAAATTAATAAGAGGCTCTAGCAAGGCTGATAAAATAAAAATCAATACACAAAGTTCAATAGTTTCAGCAGTTATAACTAATCATAAAATGAACTTAGTTTATGGGAAATCAGCACTACTCAGGTTAAAATTCTCTCTGGAAAACATTCTAAGTTCATGTCTCAAGATAGCTTAATAGTACTCTGAGAAGTAGGCTTCATATTCAAGATGATTTTCTTCTTATATAACGACACTGGATATTTAAAAGTATAGTTCCCAATTTTCCTATTTCCATGGAGTCATATGAAACTCCTACTTAGCACAAAACAAAAACTGAAAATAGTGAAAAGTCATAAGTTTACAGGCTGCCTCAGTATAAATCCTATTCCATAGTATGTTTCGTTGAATATTAATTGGTCTTGAGCCCGTACGTTTTTTGGAACGAGGCATGTTGATAGACTCATGTTACTAGAGTCTTTTTTATGATTATTTCTTTAAGGAGTGTCAGGCCCTCATTTGATATGTTGAGCTTTTCTTCATTCCTATTTAGCTGCCATCTCATTTTTAAGAGATTTTAATAAATATTTACTTAAAATTCTCAAATCATATATCCCATTCCTATTGCTCTTTCTCTCGGAATGTGTATGATACCTATTTCACAGACACGGGAACAGCAGATTCTAATATGCCTGATGTAATGTAGGAGCAGTCATGGATATTATGTCTTTCACTTAGTCCTTTCTTACTCTCTTTCATTCACTTTGTGAAGCTGATAGTTCCATTTTACAGATTAAAACAATAATGATGAATCAGAAGCTCAAAAAAGCTAAGTGACTGCTAAAGGGTAACAAAATGAATAGTTAGAGCTTGCTTATTTATTTTAATTGCTCTCCTGTAATCCAGTGTTTGAGTATAACATAACGTAGTTATTGTTTCCCATATCGATAGTTAAGTGTTCCTCTATGTTTATTTTATAAATAATGCTTTAGTGAGTAGCTTTGTACATATCTCCTTGGGCACGTACCTATAAATGGAACTAATGAATCTATTTCACACTTTTTGTAGTGTTCACTTACACTCCCACTGGCAGTAAATGGGATTTCCTCTTTCTCCATATTCTTGACAAGTCTTCCAAGAGTTTAATATTGGTATATCTTTTGGCTGAGAAATTGCATTGATTTAATTTACATTTCTCTGATTTTATGGATATTAAACATTTAAAAAATAGTTTTATAGGCCATTCTGTTTTCCTTTCCTTTGAGGTCCCTGTTTATTTCTGTTGCCCAATTTTCTGTTATGTTGTTCATATTTTTCTTATTAATTTGATTTAGTAAATATTCTTTTTACTAATCCTTTTTGGCTGTATTTGTTACAGATACAGTTTTCCATTTGTGCTATCATTTAAGCCTTCTTAATGATGCATTTTTGCCATATAGATGTTTTTAAATTTGAATTGTCAGTCCTTCATGTTTTGTGCTTTTTTTGGTCTCACTTAAGATATACTCTTTCTATCCCTGCATGTGAAGACAATATCCTGTATTTTTCTCTACGTGTTTTATAGTTATGATTTTGACAGTTAGATATTTGATCTGTCTCAAATTTATTTTGGTCATAGAATGAGGTGAGGGTTTAATTTGATCTTTTTCTTCCCATTTTAGTAGTCTATTATCAAAGTTCAGTTTATTAAATACTTCATCCATTCCCTAGTGATTTACAATGCCATCTTATATCAAATACCATTTATTTAGGATATAAACATTCACATATGCCCAGGCTATTTCTGACTTCTCTACTTTATTTCATTGATGTATTTATCTTTACCAATACTATGCTATCTGAATTATTGTAGCTTTCTCACTCATCTTGACATTTTTTACAGTAAATATGCAGGTCTTATTCTCTTATTTTCTTGGCTATTTTGGTCTTTACTATTCAATTTGAAAATAATTTTGTAAACTTCCAAAATTAAAAAATCATTCCAATTTCATTTTGATTGAAATTACATTAAATTTTTGGAAATATTTGGGATGAATTCACATATTTATTCTTGATTTTCCTAATGAACAAAATATAGCTTCTCAATTTATGGAAGGTTTTCTGTCATGCACTTTAATGAAGATTTATATTTTCCTTCAAAAATTCTTTATGCAACTTTTATATTTATTTGTAGGAATTTTATACTTTTGTTGGTGAGACGATGTTGGTGAGAGATTTTTTTAAAAGTTCATTTTCTGATTAGTTATAATTGCTGCAACCAATACTATTGAATTTTGTGTATTGCTTTTGTATTTATCAGCTTTGCTAGAGTCTCTTATTAAATTAAATTTAAAGATTTTTTTCTTTTAGATTTCTTTTTCTCATTTTCTATGTAGACAACCTTATTTTCAGGCAATAACTACTATTTTGTTTCTTTCCAATCTTTATACCTCTCCTTCCCTTCCTCCAACTCTCCCTTCTTTTTTCCCCTCCTATTTTTCTCTTCTTTCTTTCTCCCTTCCTCTCTCCTTTCCCTCTCTGTCCTCTCCCTTTACCTCTACCTTTCCATTTCCCAACCCCCTTCCCCCCTCCTTCTTTACCTTCTACTTCTCTCTTTTATTTGTTCCTTAGTCACCTAGTTGTGTATGTATGCTATCTTTCAAAATGCTTTGAAATTTGAGCCTTTTGATTATTGTCAACAGTTTATTGTCAACAGTCCTTTTATCACTAATACCAATAGAGTTTATTATATTGAGTCATGTCTCATTCTTCATTTTTAAATAACCTTATGCATTACCGTATACATATTAACACTTATAGTCTGTAATCACCTGAATCATTATTATAATACCACCACTGTTAATGTGTTTTATTTAGCCTATAGTGCCTCACATTTATAATTATTATTTGCCCTGCATCTGGTATGAGAATAAAAACAACATAGAAAAGAAATAGGTTTGTCAACTTACAGGTTAATCGTTTGAACTTTAATTTCTTAATTTTTAGTAAAGTTTAAGATCAAAATATGCCCTGGGAAATGTTAGTGATTATGTAACTTGATTGTTTTAAGAATAACAATATTGCAGGATATAAAGGTGATCATCATGTGACTATATCAAAATGGCATAAGAAACTTATGGCCTTAATCATATTGAGATGGAGGAATTACAGAATAAGTGCTGTAGAACAAACCAAGTTTCTTTTGCTAAGGTCTATACAATCCGACCTTCCTGGGGAATCAGTAGTCCCTTCAGTAACAGCCAAAAACATATTAAGGAATATGGCCGACAACACGTCATGCCGAAAACTTTGCTGTTTTCTTTTCCTTATTGCCTTAGAACCTGATTCTGGTAAGTCTTCTGATACATTTCTTTTCTTCCCTTTCTTTCTCCTCCCCTTACCCATCCCCCAAGAATAGCAACTGAAACCCTAACAAGAGTTCAGTATAGGAAATTAAGTTTCACAGGGACCATTAACATTTATTCATTTATTTTTTATTTCTTTTCTATGAAAGAGATGTAGATAAGCTATTACAAAGTTTTGCCTTTTTGAAACAGAAATTTTTATCTAAATTTTGTGTGTGTGTGAGAGAGAGAGGAAGTGAGAAAGAGAGAGAAAAATCAATGTGAGAGAGAAATATTGATCGCTTTCCATACACAAACCACAACCTGTGTGTGTGCCCTGACCAGGAATCAAACCAATGACCTTTCAGTGCATGAGATGATGCTCAACCAGCTGAGCCACACCAGCCAGGGCCCTGAATGAGTTTTAAGAGAATTTATAATGCTACTCTTTTTTATTCAATTTCTATGCTTCCTCATTCGTTGATAACAATATTTATTCAAGAGCTATATTCCTGACAGGCTTTGTATAATTTTGTCCAACACCCTATTATGAAAAATTTCAAACATAAAGCAAAATCAAAAGAATTTTACATTGAACATCATACACTCAGCAACTAGATTCTACCACTAACATTTTAGTAGATTTCCTTATATCTATGTGTCTATTCATCTCTTTATTCCTTCATTAAATCCACGTTTTTAATGCATTTCAAAGTAAATTGTCAATATCAATCCCCTTTTCCCTAAATACAGCAGCATATATATCACTAACAAATCTTAAGGTGATATGCCCACTTTTGACAAATGCATGCCTGTGTCCTCAAATTCCTATCATGTTATAGAACATAATCTCAGAAAAGTTCCCTCATGCCCTGACCCAGTCCATTCTTCCTCTAACCCCTCCCTGACACAGGCAGTCACTGTTTTGATGAATTTTGATGAATTTAGAACTTCAGTATGTGCTCTTCTAAAACAACACTCTGGCTACTGTACAGAGAATAAATTGTAGGAGAACAAAAGTGGAATCAAGGATGTGATTTGGGAAGCCATTGCAGTAGCCTAGGTGAGATGATGATGGTTCAGACTAGGATGGTAGCAATGGAAGTGGTCAGAGTAAATTCGAGTTTGATAGAATTTGCTGGTGGATTGTTGTGAGCATATGGCACTGCCACTTTCTGAGATGTGGAAGCCTTGATGAGAAGTAGTTTGGGATGGGAAAATTCAAAGTTTCTGTTTTGAACATGTTATATTGAAAATGCCTATTAGATTAGATCTCAGGGCTGGTTATGCATATACAGGAGTCACTGTTCTGTACAGTAATATCTTTTTATTTTAATTATTGTCAAGGTATAAGTTTAACAAACTAAATTATATGTGTGTATAATTGGGTTTGTTGGACACTGCTTGATCTATTACAAACTTTTCTTTGAAAACTTCTTGAATTTCCTGTAGCTCTAAGAGTAGAAGCTGCAGTCTGTTTTGGGGGTAAATTCACTCTTTATTTTGGAAAGGACCATGTTGAGGAGTGCTTTGAATCAGGTATCCATTTTTTTTTTTTTATTGGGAGAAGTGCTGATTTTTATGGAAGAAGGAAATGAATAGACACTATCAATCTTGTAGCAGAATAGGATCTAATGAGGAAAATGGACCAACAGGACCCCTGTGAATGGGGATGGCTAAAAGATATCAAGAACAGTAATATTTAATATTTTTTTTACTGATAATAATTCCTTTATCTTATTTTCAAGCCTAATATGTTACACATAGTGGCCTTTTGAATGTGGATATTTAGGAGATTTATGTCTCTTCTTTGTGAATAAAAGGTACTGTTGAGGGCTCACACAACACAGAGGCATACAAGATTGCCAGAGAGGAATGATGGAAAAGTTTAGAACAGTAGTGTGGCGTAAAAAAGAAAGGCAGAAGCTAGGAAAATGTAAACACTCTTCAGAAATTATCAGGGAGATGATTGGAGTACCTGCAGACCAGAAATTAGATTATTTAGTTATTAAAGAAAAGAGGGGCTCCTGAAGGCGAGGTAATATACCCTCATGTTATTTTTGTTTTCGCCTCAAAAATGTGAGAGGAGAGAGGGGCACAAAGGAATACTTTAGTTAGGACTATGTGATTGATTATAAGTTATGAAAATTCAACTCAAAATTTGTGTTTTATGAAAAGGTAATTTATTGACTCATATACTGAAATGAATAATTGTTTGTGAATCTGACTTTAGACACAGCTGGATCAAGGAGTTAAAATAACACGATCAGACACACTCTCCCTCCATCTCTCAATACCCCTTTGCCTCTCAGGCCCTCCCCCACATGACTCCAGGTTTACATTTGACCAGTTTAGCAACCCTAGTAGAAAGAACACCTCTTGTCTCATACTGAGACAACATTCTTGGGTTGAGTTTAATTAGCCTGGCAGGACTCACTTGCTATGCTAAATGAATCACTGTGACTAGAGGGATTTGCTTCTTTAATTGCCTAAGCTTTTGTTCCACGCTTTTCATTATTTTCAGAGGGTAGGGTCAGCCCCATCTAGCACCACATGGACCTAAAGGGACTGTTTAATTGTCAAAATAAAAAAATAAATGCAATCTTACCAGAAGAGGGGGTGCTGGGCAATAAAACAATAGACGTTCAATTCAAAGTGACTGAGAAAAGGAGACCAGGAAAATAGAAGAAAGAGAGAAAGAAGTAGATAGAGGAAGTGAAAGGAAAAGGAAGAGGAAACAGAGAAGAGAAGAGAGAAAGAAAGAGAAGGGAAAGGAGATGGCAGAGAACAGAGAGGAGAGAGATTCATCCTGAGGAAAAGCCACATGCCCTATATGGGGCCAGTGGGCAGAACTGCATACAGTTAGAAACCTCAGACAAGATACTGTTCAGAAGGTTTTACATGAGCATTTTGTGTTGAAAAGAATGGGAGACCCATGTTAGGCTTTACAGGCAGACACGTTCTCTTGACACAGGATTCATGACTTTATCTGTGAATACAAAAGATTTGATCTGATCCCCCATTGAGGATAGTGCATGTCTCAAGTCCTCAAGTCCTTTCATGTTTTCAATAAATGCAGGTGTCTGCTCAGGACTTTCTTCGCTTCTTGTTTTACCTCTTTATTCCTCAGGCTGTAGGTGATGGGGTTCAACATTGGGGTTACCACTCCATAAGACAGTTCAATTATTTCATTGGATGCTTTTGTGTCCTTTGGCTTGGGCTTCATGTACATAAAAAGGGCTGAACCATAGAATAAGATGACTCTTGTTAGGTGGGCTGAACAGGTAGAAGAGGCTTTTTTTCCTCTCTCTTCAGCAGAATTAATTCTCAGGTTGAAAGAGGATGAAAACATAGCAGATGAAAATTAACAGTAGAGGAATCATCAATAAAAACAATACTTGCCACTGTCTTAATAAGCACATTAATGGAACTATTTGAGCATATGTGTTTAAGAAGAGCCAGAATCTCACAAGTAAGATGATCAATGATGTTATTCCCACAGAAAGGCAATACTATTGTCAGGACTGCTTGCACTGAGGAGTTTAGGCAGCCTGTGATCCAAGACCATGCAGCCATGTGCATGTACAGCACTCTGTTCGTGATGATAGGGTATTTCAGTGAGTTGCAGATGGCCACATACTGGTCATAGGCTATCAAAGCCAGGAGGACTCAGTGGAGCCCAAACCAAGAGAGACAACCATCTGCAGAGCACAGCCACGGAAGGAAATGGATTTTCTCTTAGACTTAATATGATGAGCGTTGGGGAAATGGTTGGTGATGTGTAACAGATAGATGTCCAAGAAGGAGAGGTTCCCAAGGAAGAAATGCATGGGGGTGTGAAGGTGAGAATCTAGGATACTGAGATAATGAGGAGGCTACTTCCCAGGAGGATTATCACATACATGATGAAGCAGAGCACACATAGGAAAAGCTGGAGCTCTGGGTACTGGGAAAGTCCCACCAGAAAGAATTCGACCACGGCTGAGTAATTCCCCATCTCCATGTGTCCATGTCACTTTCAAGGTTTAGAAAAGGACAAGACTCAGGGAATTTTGATTTTTTTATTAGATGTATCAAATGACTTTCACTTCCATTATTTTGTTTTATTCTTAGAACAGAATCTGTTCTTCACATTGATACATTTTAAATCTTATTTCTATGGTATTTCCATGTTTGAGTAAGAAAGAAATCAGGAGATTATGCTAGTTTGTTCTTTTAAGAACTGGAATATATTACTTTCATAATAAGTTCTTTATTAATGGTTAATTAGATTAAAAAGTTAAAAGAAACAGCCCTCTTACTGAGACCTATCTTTGAACTGAGTTAAGTTAGATTGTCCTGTGTTATTTTTCCCATCCCTCCATCTCTTGCTATCAATCATATAACTACATTAATTGTTGTGGGTTGTTTTTTTTTTTTTTTCAATTTAAATCACACCTCTGATCCTTTCACTGCTTGGCTTTGGGGATATCCTATTTAAATTCTAATTAACTGATCCCAATTTGATGTCCCTGTTCTGTTCTTTATATCATGGATTAATTGGTATTTACTTGTTTGCCTTTTACTATACCTACAATCTGTCACTCTTAAGTCTTTCTAGATTCTTTCCTGTCAGGTACAAAGCCCTCCTCTTAGAGAAACATACTGCAAGCGAGTGAGAGAATGATAATGAGTCTGTGAGAGTGACTGTCATGATCAAATGAGTGAATATACTGATCGTGATGTAGCTGTATTATGGTGAATATCAACCATTTTGAGAAACAGCCTGAGGCTCTAGATGAGGTTCTGTGTCCATTCAACAAAAATGTATGAAACATTGCCCTTATCTAATTTCAAGGTGATGAAACTAAATTTTCTAGGCTCATCGTGAAATCAAAATTTTGTTCACAAGTTAGATAAAATATAGCCATATTTGAGTAAACTATTTTAGGGAACAGAAGAGGTTTGAGCCAAATTAAGTGTCTGGTCCTTAATTATATTGTTAGTTTGTCTCTAGACAGATGTACCAGCTTCCTGGTAAAGGGACGAGAATATGGCATGTGAATGTCATATAACTAACAGATACAGAGGGACCTGGGAGTTAGGGAACCCAAGAAGTGTGTGCCAGCCCCTCTGGAGAAAAGCATGGATTGATGCATGGCCCAGCAAGAGGGAGAGCAACGTGAAGGCAGAATCCAGGGCAAGCTCTGTTTGAAGTATAGACAGGCAGTTTACATTAGGGGAGTTGATCCCAGATATTAAGACCCTAGGCATTGGCTTGCCATTCTTGTAATGGGCTGTAGTACCTGGTAGGGGACTAAAGTAATTCATGGGATCTAGAGAAGAAGCAGACATAGTTTCCAGAACAAGGAGGTCTCAATTAGTAAACTATGAAAAAAAAAATGAATAAATGAAATCAGGAAGGGAGAAGATGAGATGATAGACTAGGGCTTGGAAATGTTGAAGAACAGTAATTGATCATGAATCTCAGTAAGTTCATCCTAATTGTTTCTTCTTACCATATTTATCTGGACAGGGGTGAAGCTATAGTGATATTTATCGGTGGGTGGGTACATTTGAGACAGTATGTAATCCTGTATCTACCAGAGTGGCTTAGAGAAATACACTAAATATTCTCTCTTCTTCCTCATTTAAAAATTCTAAAAATAGTACTATCTCACAGTATTATTGTGAGCAGTGCTGCCCAGACACTTGGGTTCTAGGAATGGCCAGAACTGGCAGTGATGCTGGGTGAGTGGGACAACCCAGCCTTGGACTGGATTCCATGTGAGTCCTGGTAGCAGGAACTTAGGGTTTCCAGGTTAACAAATAAAAATAGATGATGCACAGTTAAATTTGAATTATTCTAATTGCCTTTGCATATGCACACTGGGATAAAAGAAAAATATTGCATATGAAATACTTGTAGTACTAAAAATTACTTGTTTATCTGAAATAAATTATAAGTATATTACGTACCTCTTTAATTATATTCTACAATTATTTGGCTCTAACATTTGTTTGTTTTACATAATTTGCTTATAAAACTGCTTGCAGTTACATTTGCAATCCAATATAGCTTTACTGTGGTCACATCAAAACTGTTTAATTTCTTTGTCCACTGAACATTCATTAATGAGAAAACATGTTCAGCATTTGCATTATAAGCCAGCATGCTGAAAACGTATTTGCATTAAGTTAAGAACTCTGAGAATTGCTCTTCAAATTTGATTTGTCGAAGCATAGACTACCATTTTTCATGGCATAAGTTGCTTTCCTATTGTTCAAGATTATGTTGCATCTTTTACTCAACGACCTTTTACAAATGTTGTCCACTGACCAAAAAGAGTGCTGTTACCTAATTTTATTCTATCCTTGTTAACAGTACACAAGATGATTTTTACTGTTTTAATGCTGAAGAGTATTTCATAACATCCATGTATAACTATTGAATTGTTCAATATTTGATTTCAAAAGATGGTCATGACAAGTCATAATAATTATCCATTTCAAGTCGGAACTTCTTTTACTGTTCATAAGTAAAGTATGATTTGCTCATCTCATGGAAATTGTTGATGTGGTCTGCTCTGTGTTGTCTCATGCCAATGTGGGCATGCCTGAAGGACAGGTTGGATAAGTTTGGGGTATTTTGTATATATAGGATGGGACAAAAGTAGGCTTCCAGTTGTTTGTATGGAAAATAATACAGTAATTAATAAATAATAATACAAAAATAAAGTTTCATGTACTCACAACTGTAAACCTACTTTTGCCCTACCCTGTATTTGAACAGAGGACATGAGTGAGAAAAGTTAAAATGACAGTGCATGTGATTCTCGCTGTTTTAGAGAGACCACTGATAACAGAGCAAAGCTTGTGAGCTCTGAGACTCCAGGATTTAGAGGTCAAAATAAAGGTGATTAGTTGATAATTTATTAAGAACAAAGCATCATTTTGACTTAAGTGTCACAGTTTACTACTGCATCTCTCCATCAGATGTACTCAATTTTAATTTTCATGTCGTGACTGCTTTACCTGGTTAGCAGTTTTAAATTTGCTCTTCCCAGAGAGTGTAAAGTCAGAATTATTTCTGTGTTGTGAGTTACACTTCAATTAAATTATATTAGCAACTTTGTTTTAATTGCTGCTGGGGGACTTCATCCCCAAAGTACTAGAAAGTTTCTAAGTTCCATTCAATCCACATTGTGAACTTTAAATTGCTTTGGGATTTAGGAACACCCTCAAAGCAGCAAAGACTAACTTGCTTTGGTGCTCTGTTGGCTGGTTCTTTAAAAGAGGCTCTCACAGTGAAATGAATGTAAAGAGCCCAACTTTCACCTTTACTGGAAGTCAGTTCCATTTTGCCAATGGCGAATTATTATTATTATTAACAATAACAGTGGCAGCTACTTGATGTTAATGAAAACTGAGAAGCAGATAGTTCTTTTAGTTATATTACTGAACTTATTGAGTTGGAATTTATGAGACTAGCAATCTCATAAAATAGTAGAACTTATGTTTCTGGCATTTTAATATAGAAATATTCCAGTAAAGTGGGATACAAATAATTATAACATATTGCTAATGCTTAATAATATTTTGAGTGACTTACCCCTCTTTATTATGGGTAAACTGAATATGCAGTGAGAGGAAGATCAGAAGAGCAGCTATTAGAGTACAAGGAGCTGATTTCTATGCAAGGAGAAGATAATATGTATTTTCTCATACTTGGAGTGAAAGAGTAAATCCCCTGTCACTTAAATTCTTAGTTTATACATTTATTTATGGTTTGGCTCTAGACTAAGACATGTACACTAGAGTTTTTCTGAGATCAACTTGTCATTTATTATGTGTATCAGATAAGATACCTAGATGTTCCAATTTGTACTGAAAAAGACAAAGAATAATAATTTTTATCTAAGTGTTTTCTTTTACAAATATCACTAATGCCTGTAGTTAATATTCTTAAAATATCGCAGGTATACATTTCCCCAAAATTAGAAATAGCCAGAAGTTCTTTTTCTAAAAATGTATCTTTTTGGTTTGTTTTCCTAATTACAAAACTTTTCTAAAACTGTGGTTGTTATGAAACAAGATTTATTTATACCATTTTGTTTTAGTAGCTGAAGAATAGTGATTTTTGTTAAGGCTGACATATTAGTTGTGGAGATAAATATTATGTATATAATGGTGACCAATAATACTTTATATGTGTTAGATTTGTTTGGTCAAAATGTTTGACACTGCATTCAAAATAATTCAAATTCATAATGTGAGATACATAATTCTAACCCAGTTGTGTGTGTTCTGAATCATTTTTAACAAGGACAATTTTTTTTTTAGCTAAAGCCTCTTTTATGAGATCTAAAAGTGTAACTGATCTTAGCTTAGAAGATAGTAACATTTTTATCCTGTGTATCCAATTATAGGTCCATATTACCCATAAGGAAGCCACTTAAGGATGCAGACAACTCTTACAAACACTGCTTTAACAGGTCTACGTGCATTCTGGCTGCTGCAGAATTCCTTTTGATGAAAGAAAATATTAACATGGGAAAGACCAGTCAGTCTTCTGTGACAGAATTTGCCCTATTGGGACTTTCTGGCTACTCAGAGCCTGAGGCCATTTACTTTGTTCTGGTCCTATGTATGTACCTGGTGATCCTGCTGGGAAACCAAGTCATCATCATTATAAGCATCTATGACTCCCACTTGCACACCCCCATGTACTTTTTGCTCAGTGACTTATCATTCTTGGACATTTGCTACACCAGTTCTTCTATTCATTTATTTCTCAGCAGCTTCTTAACTTCAAAGAAAACCATTTCCTTCTCTGGATGTGAAGTGCAAATGTTTCTCCCTTTGCTATGGGAGCCACAGAGTGTGTTCTAAGCATGATGGCATTTGACCGCTATGTGGCCATCTGTAATCCTCTGAGTTACTCCATCATTATGAGCAAGACTTCATATGTACCCATGGCTGCTGGGTCCTGGATTGCAGGGGTGTCAATTCTGTGTTGCAGACCTCTCTTGCAATGTGGCTTCTTACCTGTGGAGATAATGTCATTAATAATTTTACTTGTGAAATCGTAGCTGTCTTAAAATTGACCTGTGCTGATATCTCCATAAATGTTATTAGCATGGTTGTTGCTTATATGATTTTTCTTGTTGTCCTAGTTCTTTTCATTTTTGTTTCTTACATTTTGATTATGTCTACCATTCTGAGGATTCCTTCTGCAGAGGGAAGGCACAAAGCCTTCTCCACCTGCTCTGCCTACCTAACAGTGGTGATTATATTCTGTGGAACCATCCTCTTCATGTATGCAAAACCCAAGGCTAAAGACCCTTCTGGTGCAGACAAAGTACAAGTCACACAGAAAATCATCTCTCTTTTCTATGGAGTCATGGCACCTCTGCTCAATATTCTCATCTGTAGTTTGAGGAACAGAGATATGAAGGCAGCTGTGAAGAATATATGGTGGTGTAAATACTCCTCACATGGAATGTGAATGTAGTTTTTTAAAAAATTCCTTTACATACCATGCTCAATTAATATTTGACAAAAGTGGCAAGAGCATACAGTGGAGTAAAGATAGCCTCTTTAATAAATGGTGTTGGGAAAATCGGACAGCTACATGCAAAAAAATGAAGCTAGACCACCAACTTATACCATATACAAGAATAAACTCAAAATGGATAAAAGACTTAAATGGGACTTGTGAATCCATAAAAATCCTAGAAGAAAATGTAGGCAACAAAATTTCAGACATCACACACAGCAGAATTTTCACTGATACAACGCCTAAGGCAAGAGAAACAAAGGAAAAAATGAATAAATGGGACTACATCAAACTAAAAGGCTTCTGCTCAGCAAAAGAAACAAGCATCAAAATGGAAAGGGAACCCACTATATGGGAGAGCATAATTACCAACGATACATCAGAGAAGGGGTTAATTTCCAAAATATATAGAGTGCTCATACAACTCAACAAAAGGCAGACAAATAATCCAATTAAAATGGGCAGAGGACCTAAATAGACACCTCTCCAAACAGGACATACAAATGGCCAAGAAACAAATGCAAAAATGCTCAATGTCACTAATCATCAGAGAGATGCAAATTAAAATGACTATGAGGTATCACTTCACACCTGCCAGAATGGCTGCCATCGACAAATCATCAAACAACAAGTGCTGCCGAGAGTGTGGAGAAAAGGAGACTCTAGTACTCTGCTGGTGGGAATGCAGACTGGTGCAGCCACTATGGAAAACAATATGGTGTTTCCTCAAAATATTGAAAATTGAACTGCCATTTGACCCAGTGATCCTACTCCTAGTAATATATTCTAAGAAGCCTGAAACACCACTCAGAAAGAATATATGTACCCCTATTTACAATTGCTAAGATCTGGAAATAGCCCAAGTGTCCATCAACAAATTAGTGGGTAAAAAAGATGTGGTACAGATACACAATGGAATACTACGCAGCTGTAAGAAAGAAAGATCTCTTATCCTTTGAGACGACATAGAGGGACCTGGAGAGTATTATGCTAAGCGAAATAAGCCAATCAGAGAAAGACAAATATCACATGATCTCACTTATTTGTAGAATATAATGAACAAAACAAACTGATGAACAGAATGGACCTGGAGACATGGATGTGGGGTACAGACTGACAAACCTCAGAAGAGGAGGACGAGGGGAAGGGAAGAGATAGACCACAGAACTTATATGCATGTATGTGTAACCAATGGACATAGACAACAGTGCTGAGAGGGAGTGGGAACAGGAGGAAGGTGTCAATGGGAGAAAAAGGAAAAACATCTGTAACAAAAATAAATTAATTAAAAAAATAAATAAATGAAAACTTCCTTTACTCTGAATGCAGGACTAGTTCTCACCTAAAGTTTCCAAAAATAAAAATAATGCCCTGGCCGGTGTGGCTCCATGGTTAGAGCATCGGCCTGCACACTGAAGGGTTGTAGATTTGATTCCCAGTCAAGGGCACGTACCTGGGTTGCAGATTCGATCCCCACCTCCATCGGGGAGTGATAGGGAGGCAACCAATCGATGTGTTTTTCTCACATCAATGTTTTTCTCTCTCTCTCCCCCTCCCTTCCACTCTCTCTAAAAATAAATGGAAAAAATATCTTCAGGTGAGGATTAACCAAAAAAAGGGGGTGGGGGGTTGATGGTACCATTAATCCCTGAAACTCATTTTTCTGTTTCTGGTACTTAAATGTGAGAGAAACCTAGGGCCTACCTTTTCCCTTCATGACTGGATTAAGGAGAAAAGGGACATAAATTTATGGGTAAAAGGATTCTCATCCAAACCATCTACCTTCTCATGAATAACAGAAGTTAATTCAGGAATGATGAGCAAAAAGAAATATTATTTTACTACCTTAACCTCTTATCCTCTACGTGCATCAGTTTTCTAGTCTCATATCTTTTATTAGGAAGATAAAGTAGAAAGTGCCTTGTTAAGGGGCAGAGTACTATATGAACTCAACGTTAAATCATTTATAATGGGGTAGACTTTCATCATTTAAAGGGAAAGGGTGAGGACTTTAGGGCATCAGGTGCCTGGCCTGTGTATATGTCATAGAGAGACAAGAATAGAAAAATGAAACTATTTTTCCTAGGGCCAATTTCCTTTTGGTTGCAAACTGGCAAGCACACTTCTATGCAGAGGCGTCTGAGGCAATGTGGGAACTTGTGCAGACAACCCAGCTGATGGAGAAATTTGATCTATTTGGGTTTCAATAGATGAGCTGTTGCATCTTTGAGTGAAAACCATTGCTACTGATAAATGAGTCAAAAAATTACTTAGTTCTAAAGAACTTGATTGCACAGTTCTCTGAGAACATGGTGATAATGGGTTTAGAGTGTTACAAATAAGTATTTTTTCAGTTACATGAATTTCCTATAGAATATGAGCTTTCTGTTCATTTAGTCAGTTGTTTATTCCTTATTTCAATTATTCAACCAGTATTTACTGAATGCCTATTTTGTGTCAGGCATTGTGCTAACCATTGGTGATATAAAAAAAACTAAATAACATGTAAACAAAAAACAAAACATGATCAAGGAGCACAGTCTTGTGGAATACAGACTGACACATTAATTAGGAACAAAAATATTAAAAAATATTGATTACTTTTTCCTCTCCCCTACCTTCTAAGCTTTATATTTTGTTTGCTTTCATGGTATGTTGGGTCTTCATTGGGCTGAACAGAGTAATGAGTGGACTTGGAATAGTTTAAATGGGATAAACTGAGAAACATTTCTGAGAAACAAATAGGATAGTGAGAAAGAGGGGATAATGTAATGAAGAAGAAAGCATTGCATACTAGAGATATTGAAGACAAATGTGGGAGATATCTAAATAGATACTGCAAAAATAGAGAAAAGGAAAAATATGGAAGATTTGATACTGGTGATTCTCGATGTCTTTTTAAAATCTCGGTAAAGATGTGCAGTATCCTTTAAGACATTTGGTGATGGATTTTGTTTACTTTGCAGTCTCACTGTGCTGAGACTGGCCATAAGATTGGTTAACTTATGTGGGTCACAATCACACTGCAGTGTGTTAAGTGCTGGAATGGAGGAATATGGAAAGGAAAAGGGGGATTCCTAGGAAGGGAGAGGGTATTTCTGCTTGGCTGAACTGGGAACACACATCTCCCCATGGTACCGAAGAAATTCTCATGCTGGAGAAATTTTCAGACAGATTATACAGCATGTATATTGTACTACTACTACAAATGCACTAAAAGTTTGAATTGGTTGAGCTTGGGTTGTTTCGTTGTAGTGACAGGTGAGACGATAGGAAAGGCAGCTTGGAGCCAGTTTGTGGGGGCTTCAGATGCTAAGATAAGCAGTCAGTATCTCAATATAGGTTTGAGGTTGCTACCCTCTACTCTCTGGAGCCCAGGAGGGTACATCAAGGCTACCACACAGATGAGTACATTCTAAGAAGTCACATCTCTGATACCCCTAACCCTCCATCTGGCTATGCTTTTGTCTTTTTGATATGCCCCAGGGTTCCATATAATATTTTACTTGAGAAAAAAGTATTCTGTTGCTAGGAAAAGTTTTAAAACACTAAGGTGGGCAATGGAATGCAGTAAGAGTTCTAAGAAAGAGATTGATGCTTCTGGATTCGTGTTTTAGAAAGATCACTTTGGCACTGGGGAGGATAAAGTGGTATACCTCTTGCTGATCAATTCCCAGGGCTGTTTCACACTCCTTGGCCAGTCACTAGCCTTTATCTTGTCTTCTTCCTGTAAGCTTCAGAGTACTGAGGCCTACCCAGTCCTTGGAGTTTCTATTCCCTTCCTGACTGCTTGTGGAGTAAAGTTTCTCAACTGACTTTCGTGGTCCTTCAGGTTTAAAGTTTCACTTTAATTTATAGAGCAACAGAGAAGAGAAGGAAAGTAACATGAATGGCAACATTCCACCGGTTTAGGAAATCTAGGCTGTACCAGAATTGGCTCTGATATATAGATACTGACTGTATATATTCACCTCTGCAGCTTTCCTCAGGCTTCAAGTTCCTTTTCATTAGTGCAAGATCTTTCCAGCACCCAAGTCTGAGAGAAAAATGCCTCCGGTATGCACTGAAGTCTGTTTTGCTCTGTGTTGTTGGAAGGTGGTATTGTTTAAATACTACTTGTGGTGCAGAGTCAGTTTGACGCTTGGATGCAAGCTTTTCCCTTCATTCTTTCTTTCTTTCTAAAGTTGGGTTTAAATTTTACCAGGTGCTTAATGTATGTTCTTATATTACTGATTAATCCCAACACTCTATAATATTTCCCTCTCAGCTGTTCAGTATTTACCTTGCTCTGCATATATTCATTTTGCTCACAAATATATTCATGTATGGCAGATGTAAAGAGACCTGGAGTCAAATAGTATGACTTTGGACAATCCCTGAATTCACTCATTCTCTGAAATTCAGTTTCCTCATTATTCAAATTCAACTTGAATGGATCACTTGGTCAAAGTGAGGTAGTGATCTAGTGAAATCCTTTATGTGAACATGATGGAAAACTTGAAAGTACTAGAAAAATGGGACATATTAAATTATAATTTTATTCATTTGTTTCTCAATAGCAAGGACTAGATTCTTATTTCTTCTGTGTCCCACTATAACCTAGTATTATACCAAAGTTTATGTAAGTGTTTTTAGGTATATAATGGGAGCCCCATAAATATAACACATATTGTTTAGTTAATTTATTGAAAATTGGCTAATTGAACTGAATTTAGAATATGCCAGTAAAGCAATGCATTTTTCATGCTAAGGTGAACGAAAACATAAAATAACTGAAAATAAAGTCACAGGCACAAATGCTTCTAGTCCATTCCTTCCTTGATCAGGCAAAATGAAGGCTGACCTCCAGAGTTCACCTTCTTTAGCCACATCATTCGCTTTCATCACTTCCTGCTGATACTCCCTCCTTTCTTGTGCCTTATTCTAATGTAAACACCCAGGAATCCATGATTAACTACATTATTTTTCAGAACTCAATGAACAAATTAGGAAGATAAGTAATGAGATGAAAAGTAATATTTAAATAATGGGTAAGTCACACATGCTGTTTATAAGGTAACATATATACTATTTTAAGTACCATTTATTAATTGGTGCTGGTGGAAATGACAACATATGATTGTCCCTTACCATTTCACTCAGATAAAGATACCTAGGAATTGTTGCTTACTGTCCTTATTTTTAAGAACAAGAGAGCAAATGATGAAGGCATTGTTATTTAATTAATGCATAATGTATACTATGTGGTGTGCTAGGTGTCATATATACGTTATCTTTTAAAATTGTTTTTACTTCATATGGCTTTTAAGGTAGATGAGAAAATTTTGGCTCATATCAAGGTCACATAGATCATAAATGGCAGCCATACTTAAGCCCACTGTCTGTCTCTACTTCCTATATTAATTTTATAATACGTTTGAGGAGTAAGTTAAATATCAACGGATATGTCAGGAGGACAAGAAGAACTGTGAGAAATTCTTAAAAAGTGAGAAAAAGTTTGCCTATTAATGATGTGCAATTTCTCTGAAGGAGAATTACAATTTTGATTTTGAATTAGAGTTTTTCATTTGTGCTGAAAACTGAATTTCCTTTGCGGCAAAAATAAAACAAAACAACAATAAAATTTCTTTCTCTTGCAAGTTATTTTGACATTATTTAGAAATCACAGAATTGGAGCAGAAATATAAAATCAGAGGAGTGATGATATCTTAAGAAGCAACACTGTATATTACAACTCAATAGTCACTCAAAGTGGAAATTTTTATGACCTCTTCTGTGTCTTTTATTCAGTCCTTTATCTTCCCTTACATTTAAAGATTAACTGCTATTGTTCAAAAGTATTTGGAATTGTAGTTTGGGGGATGAAATCTTACATAAAGTCTACTTATGTAATTTTCCTGTGTGATATTTCAGATTTTTGGACTTGTATTTTTACTATCCTTTTTCCATTTTAATTAATTAATAATTCAATAGTTAATGATTGCCCACTTTTTCATTAACATGGCATTGGATTTCATATAGGAAATAGTGAGCCATGGTTCTGCCACTGGTAAGAATTTCAGAAGCTAACAAATGGCTCTAGCATAAAAGAAAATTGCTGTAGGAGGTAAGGGCCTGGGTAGCATGGAGGAGGGAGTAACTAACTCAAGGGAGTACGGGAAGGCTTTGCAGAGGATGTAACACTTGACCTATTTCTCTTGTTATTGCTCAGATTTCACTAGAGAAGAAGGAGAAATGTGAAAATGCAGAGCAAATAGCATGTGTTATTATCCTTAGGTGAGAAAGACCATAAAATAATTGGGTAACTACACAGTGAGCGGAGCACGATATTGCAAAAGGAATGAGGGCAACACGGACAGGAAACAAGAAGGTAAAATATGTAGTTGGAAATGTAGGTTGGGGCCAGATGAGGTCTCTGGGTAAAATGAAAAAGTTAACAAGTACAAATAAGTAAATATATCAAAACTATTTTAAGTAAACAATACTGAAGAATAGGTTTCATTTGTTAGGTAGCTATATGTGTTGTATTGTTTTGGGGGAAAGGCTTAATTTCAAATATTTTTTTTGTCTTGTTCCCATGTTTACTTGCATTTCTTAGACTACTTAGCCCTACTTTTTTATGAAATTACACTCATTCTCTGAAGGTGATATAATTGGACTATTACTCTTGAAATTTCTTTCTAACTCTGAAATTCTGTGACTCAACAGATGACCTTCTTTTATTCTGTTTATATTTAAAACCCTGTCTCAAAATATGTGAGCTTCTTTTGTGCCACTGAACTCAAAGATGTCAGTTTCTCATCATTTTCTCTAGAACCAGGGTCTACTCATTAATTTTTGTAGCTCCAGGCATGTACCTTCTTGCTCCTTAGGCTACAGACGATAGACTTGAGCACGGGGACAACTATCTCATAGAACAAGGTAACCAGTTTGTCTGAACTCATGTCTTTGGGCTTCAGCTTCATGTACAAAAAGACTGTCCAATAAGACACAATCACCTCTGTTACATGGACTGAGTAGGTGGAAAAGACCTTTTCCCCTTCAGGTGAATTGATTCTCAGTCCAGCACAGATGACGAAAATAAAGGAAACAAATTAGCAGTAGTGGACCAAATGAAAATACTACATTGCCCCACATTACTGCACTCTCATTCAAGAAAATATCTGAGCAGGCAAGCTTTATTAAAGTAAATATTTCACAAAAGCTATTAATGATATTTCTTCAATAAAAGAACACTGGTCAAGTGAGTACATCTTGTGCCAGTACATTGAGAAAGCTCAGTCTCCAGGAGATAGCTGCCCATTTGTAAGCACAAAGTGCCTTGCTTATGATGACAGGCTATCTCAGAGACTTGCTGATGGCCATGTAGAAGCCATCTGCTATCACTGACAGGCACATACACTCTGTGGACCCCATTACATACAAAGGAGACATTTTTTTTCTTTATTGATTTTAGAGAGAGAGGAAAGGAGAGGGAGAGAGGAATAGAAACATCAATGAGAGAGAACATGAATTGGCCACCTCCTGCATACCCCCCACTGGGGATTTGGTCCACAATCTGGGCATGTGCCCTGACCAGGAATTGAACAGGTGGCCTCTTGGTGCATGGGTTGATGCTCAACCACTGAGCCACACTGGCTGGGCCAAATGAAACATTTATACAGTACAACCTGTGAATGAGAATTTGTTTTTAATGATCAAAAGTTTGTCGTTATAAAGGGATAAAAGAGATGTGTATTAGATGTCCATGAAGGAGTGGCTACCAAAGAAGAAGTACATGGGTATATGGAGGCAGGGTTCTAGGAAGGTTAAGATGACTAAGGTGCTGTTCCCCAGGAGGATGACCAGGTGCATCAATAAGCACATGACAAAACAGGCATTTTCTTAATTCCTTGAAACCCAGAAAGATCTCTCAGAATGAACTTAATTTCAGTTGTCCAATTGGCCCTTTCCGTTTTCCTTTTTCATACCTGGAATAATCCAGAATAAGAAGTAACATATGGGTTTAAATGAGCAGTCCCATATTATATAAGGTAAGAGCTTTTGGGATTGGAGGTCCAACAACTAGCTAGTTGGGGTAGTGGTAAGAGCAGTGAGATTCACTTGTGGAATTCCTCTTCTGGCGCATAGAGCAGCTTACAGTGGGTAACTTATTAAAAATGCAGGATTCTGTATTCTGTGTCCTGAGATTGTGAAGCACGAGGTCTGAGGCAAGGAAGAATGGTTTAAATTTTCAACAAACATCTGTTATTTATGATGCAGTTGATCCACAAACTCCTCTTTAAAAATCAACATTTTGGAGAGGATGTGCTTTATTTTTTTCAATGAAGATTTATTTATTTGATTTTACACTTATGAAAGTCCCTAAAATATCATTTGTTTAGAGTTTTAAAGTTTACAAATGTACTTATACACATTACTTATTTTATTATCACTATGATTCTCTGAGGAAAATTAAATCCAGAGAGAAGAAATTTATATAAAATAGTAAGTGAACAAGCTATTATTCAAATCCAGTTTTTCTGATTTTAAATCTTATGTATTTTGATCTACACTTTATTATCATCATCTAAAATTTATGTAAGTTGGCTAAAGGGTGGAAATCGGGCTTTTTTAAAAAAATGCTCTCCAGATGATTTTAATGTTCAATCAAGGACAAGAGCCACTGATCTAATGGAGTGTCTCTCAAACTTTAGTAAATATATAAACCATGTTGGGGAGTCTGAAAAATATGGATTCTAATTGAGTGGGGCTGAGGTGTGTCCTGAGTTCTGCATTTATGGACATGTTACCAGGTGATGCTGAAGCTGCTTTTCCACAGAGCACACAGAGTAACAAGGCCTTTTAGATTCTCTCTTTTCAAAACCTTGGAGAGCACCACTGGGGCTTCATCTGTGTGTAGGGGAGTAATTGGATAGTACACAATGAAACTGACCTTCTGGTGAGACTTGGAGGTGAGACTCCTGTGTAGCTTATTGCAAACAGTTTCATGTTCTTCAGATTTTAGATATACACACAACCAAATTTCAGATAGACTGTCCATATGAAAGTAATTCGACTTGTTGAATTTTCAGTTAGGGCGAATATTTTTTTAAAGAATGAATTTTGGTTCAGCTAAAGTGCCCAAGTTTTGCATATAAAAGCATGATGCAAATATCTTCAATTTGAAAACAAAACTAAAAAATAAATATTAGCAAATGACCTTCCTGTTTACAGTAAATGAATCACAGAATGCCCTTTATAAGAACAGCTTTGTAGCCTCATGATAGTCTACCACAGCTGCAAACTATATCTCTAGATGAATAAATTGATATAATGGATGAGTTACTAGTTAATATTTTAATACAAGGGTTGTGGAGATGATCTAGGATTTGCCTTGTGATAGTCATTTGCCAACAAGTCATGCTGCTGTCTGAGGAAACAGTGCTCAGACCATTTAGTTGGCGTGGAGGAGGTTTATAATCCTGTTGAGTATGGAAAGGAGGACTCTTATTCAATCCAAGCTGCACCAAACTATACAGACTTACAAAGAGAGCAGGAGGAGGTGGATAGGCCAAGATATACTCCAATTCAGTACTGTTTATGATTGGAATTTGATATATTACAGAAGCATAATCAACCTATTCTTAGTCTGCAAATAAAACTCTGACAGGCTTTGTTGTTTTTTTAATTAATTTTTGTTACAGATGTTTTTCTTTTTTCCCCCATTGACACCCTCCTCCCAATCCTGCCCCCCCCCCCAGCATTATTGTCTATGTCCTTGTTTACACATACATGCATAAAAGTTCTGTGGTTTATCTTGTCTCTCCCCCCACATCCACCCCTTCTGAGGTTTGTCAGTCTGCACCCCACTTCCATGTCTCTGGGTCTGTTTTGTTCCTCAGCTTGTTTTGTTCATTATATTTCACAGATAAGTGAGATCATGTGATATTTGTCTTTCTCTAATTGGCTTGTTTTGCTTAGGATAATACTCTCCAGGTCCCTACATGTCGTCTCAAAGGATAAGAGATCTTTCTTTCTTACAGCTGCATAGTATTCCATTGTGTAAATGTACCACAGCTTTTTTATCCACTCTTCTATTGATGGATATTTGGGCTGTTTCCAGATCTTAGCGATTGTAAATGGTGCTGCTATGAACATAGGGGTACATATATTCTTTCTGATTGGTGTTTCAGGCTTCTTAGGGTATACTGACAGAGGCTTTGAATAAGCATTAGTAGTCTGGAGTTTATACTGAAGCTGTTTTAGGTAAGGTATGAATCAGGTCCAGTGCCATTTCTTCTCTTTTAACTCATTCAAAATGTTTAATCCTATTTAGAAATTATTTTGAGAAAATAATTGTTTTATGCCGAGACTAAGGTAGTATATTTGGTGTTCAAACAGCCCCAAAATGATTGCTGCCAAAAGATTTTACTTGCAAACATTCCTATGGGAAGCTACCCATCTCTTTTGATGCTTAAAAAAAAGCTAATTAATTGAGGAGAGGCCATTATTTGTATTTCTCTTGTAATACTAGAGTAACTCCTTTAAGAAGAATTAATAAACCAAAGAACTTACATGCATATATGTATAACCAATGGACACAGACAATAGTACGGTGAAGGTGGGGTGGGGGGGATCAGGGAGGAGGTTGTCAAAGAGGAAAAAGGAGGGATATCTGTAATAAAAACAATAAATTAAGTATTAAAAAAAAGAATTGATAAATTCTAAATGTTTCATCCTTGAATGCCTTTGAAATGTTTCCTGCATTTTTGTTTACTTGTATAAGATGGAGTGCCATAATCTGTTTGGATAAAGGAAACTTTATCCTTTGTTGTACCTAACAAAATTTTATTTATTTCCCATAGGACTTGGATTTTTTTTTATAATTTTGCCACCATTGTATGCTACCATTTGAACTAGTTTTTTATACTTATCTATTTTGATGATGGGGAATTATGAAATCATCACAGTACATCATCAATCATTTGATAGACTATTTTACAACTATTAAATAATATTTTTGAAGAATTTGTGTTAATACAAAAATACTTATGTTTAAGTGAAAGAAAAACAAAAACTGGTGTTCAGCATTGTTTGCAAAACCTAAACCAAGAAAACTTATGCATTACAGAGGTTGGGAAAATATATTAAAAAAATTAACCATGGTATTTTTTCTAAAATGTCCAAGTTTCTAAAATAAATACGGATACATATGGATAGCAGAAAAAAAATAATTTAAAAAGGGGGAAAATTTTTAAGCAGGTGCCTAATTATGTTAGAAAGTTTAACTCATAGTAAAAAAAAAAAAAAGGAAAATCTCAATTTACATTGCTGAAACAATTTCTTTAGGCCTGGAGATTACACATTGAGTCTGAGTTGCACTGCATGCCCATTAGGGCATTTTCTACATCCTAGGTAATGATATTGCAGATAACTATAGCTCTTTAAAAATTTTTTTTGTTGGGAGGCCTCTTTGGCTTTATAAAATTGTCACCCATGTCCTTCTATTAATGAAATAAGTTAGTAATGAAATAAATAGTAAGCAAAACTTCTCTGCCAAGAAAAGTAAAAGAATAATTTCATTACTTAAAATATTATTCTGATGTGATTTATTTGGGTGCTTCCCTTAAGCAATGTTGGATATAGGATGTTGAGAATCCCCTCTGACTTGGGGAGAAGAAAGAAGAAATGGGTAAAGAACTCTGTTCTTGGGAAAAAAGCTTAGAAAGATGTCCAGGCAGCAATTCCTTGTGATCATGTCACTGAATTTCAGAAACAATGATGTTGAACACTAGTTCTAACTTGTTTTCTGTTCAGGGCTATGATTTGCCCCCCATTATTTTTAGACCTTTAGTCAAAGTCTATTTTGCCTGTATTAGTAGTTTTGTGGTAAATAAATTGCATTCATTATTTGGGTGAAGCATATCAAGAAAGGGAGAGCACTGCTGGGAGAAACAGAATATGACTGAGAGCACCTCTTAATTGTTTAAATTAGATAGATGGTGATTTTATGCCAATTAATCTGGGTGATAGAGTGGGATTGAGTTACAAATTAGGTTGTAGAGTTACAGTAAGAAAACTGAATAGCTTGATGGCGTCTACATTTTCATTGTGTAGTTTCAAAATTTCTGAATTTATTTTGAATTTCAGAATGCCACTCATATTCATATAAACACATGTAAATTCTGCGTTTGAGTCAAATGCAATAATTTTTATATTATTTTGTAAAATAAAACTCTTATTGTCTTCTCTCACTAATTTAACAAATTCAAATTAAATATAAATATATATAAAATTCTTATAACAGTGCCTAGAACCTTGTAAGTTTTTATTCTTATTCTTATTATTAATAGTCAAGAGTTAATAAAGCTAAATGAGGTCTTTCTACTATATTATCAATAAGGCATGGTTGGATGAACAGAAGTCTGCACAAAGCCATTGAATACGTTTGGATTAAGGATCCAGCAGCATCTGATTCTAGATTGAAAATGGGATAAGACACATCCTCAAGACTTCTGATTGGTTATTTGAAATAGAGTAATGGATCTAATATAATTAAATCTCTAGGGGATTATTCTTGAAGTTTTCAAAAGTTTTGAACATCTTTCCCCTGAAGCAATTTAAAGTTATGTCTTAGAAAATTGTGTAAGTCCCTGAGAGCAGGTAGGCCCATTTAAATGGCCTTCCTGAGCCTGGAGAAGATTCTTTGGAGAATTGCCTGGTTCTTCAGAATGGGGCAATATATCCATCTGGGCTTGAAGGGCAAATGAAATCTCCTTTATTCTTAAATACTCATTTTCCTCTTACTTTGAACTAGCAGAACCAAAATACACTTTTTTTGTAATCAATAATATTTGGTGTACTGTATAGGTTTTAAAATAATTTTGAAATAGTACCTTTGCCATCAATATTTTCCAGACAACAAGTCCTGTGACAGACACTATGGCTCCTCAGTGGTAACACCTTCAGAAGTTCATCAGCCTCAGAAAATTCTGCACAAAAGTCTGCAAATAGAAGATCAAGGCAAAACAGTCTGCTATGTGTTGCAATCTAGGAGGCAAGTTGACCTTCCATTTAGAGGTAATTGCTGAAAACATACTAATAACACAAGACCAGGGGGATGTCAGTACAATGAACGGAGTTGAAACAGGCCATGTGTTTTGGGATGGAATATTTCATACCATAGAGAGTCTACAGTGAATAGGACTAAAAAAATTCTAAGAGGATTTTCTTGTATATAGTAAGAAAATAAAGAAAAAAAAATGAACATATATGACCAAAAGGTAATTTAAAATTCAACATAATTCAAATATCCCAAAAGATGGATATTTAGGTCTAGAATTTATCTTTCAGGGAATAAAGATTCATTTAGTCAGAATATAGTTTACTGGTTTCTTAGTTTAGTACAAGTGCCTTCATGTCTAATGGTGTCATTTTTCACTGATCCAATGAGGTTGTTGTGCAATAGGCAGTGGATTTGTACTCTTGATCCAGAATATAAAGTAGGTTGGAGTCACCAAAGTTTTGATTCTGAAACAATATACCTCATAGCACCAGTTTAGTTGTCTTTGGTGGAGTTAGCAAATGTGTGTCCAGTGCTAATCATGAGTAGACAGTCCCTGTCCTGGAGCCTCTGCACTGAAGGTGCTATTTGGAAAACTTTATTATTTGTTCTTGAATACATCTTTTGACCTGTGTTAAAAGGAAATGAAGAGGAAGAATGAGTTCTTAGCTAACAGTAAAGAATTTTGACTTTCATAGTTATGTTTGCATTCGTATTTTTGGAATTCTTTGGAGAACTTACAATTCTTTTTGTTGTTGGTAATGTATTCCTATGGTAACATTAGACATAATACTATATTTCTCTCTCTCTCTCTCTCTCTCTCTCTCTCTCTTTTTCATTTAATTTTTAGATGAATGAATTGAAATGGCCTTTCTTTATAACAATGTCAACCCATGAGTTCCTTGTTTTAAATGGCATTGGCCTTTGCTATAGTTGTATAATACTCTTCATTACAAAGTGAATAGGGTTTGGTATAATGTGCATCTATGTCACACCTTAAATGTGATGAAAATTAGTAGGTTGGTCGGATAAGAAGAGACCAGATACCTGAACAGGTCTGATTGTAAAAATTTAAAGGTACTCTTGTAAGAGCATGCAACTGGGGACAGAAATGTAAAAAAACTTGAAAAAAGAACAAGTCAAGGGGAGATGAAGGAAAACAAAATAGTGCTTTACATATGCTAGGTGCTTTACATGCATTGTTTTATTTACTCTCCCAAGAACACCACAATGATGCTATTAAAATCCCCTGTTATAGGTAATGATATTGAGACACAGAAGTTAATTGCCCAAGGCCACATAGCTAGTTACTGGCCTTGAAAGCAGAGGGGCCATGGATGAGGGACCCTAGCTCTGAGGTCATTGCTGGCCATAGATAGGTTTAATCCATATAGAAACCATATAGAGTGTGTGTTCATGTGTTCTGCACAAAGCCAGAGGCCTGTCATTGATCTAATCCCCTGACCAAAGGCTTTCAGTGAGGACTGAGTGTAGCAGTGTAGGCCGAAGCTACAGCTTTTAGCTGGTTCAGGCCCCCCAGTCAGGACAGGGTTGGGAAGAAGCAAAGCTGGGAAAGCAAGAGGTGAAGGCCCCTGTGGCTGATTCTGCAGTGCAGGCTTGCAACACGGCTTCTTGTTGGGCAGTGCTTGAAGTTGCTAATATCAATTGTGAAAGCAGTCTCACAGCATGTTTCCCTCCAAACTCGATAGCTGCCTACTCCTCTCTGTGCTTGGGACTGTGGAGGGGGTAGTTGTATTTATTGTGTTTTAATACTTTTAGCATTCTGTGACTTCATGCTAGAAGTTTTATATTGCTTATAGAAACTTTTTGTGTAAAGACTTGCTCTAAAGAACATCTGCATGCCAGTAAAAATCTCAGTTTCATTAAATAATACATGTTCTTAACAATTTTTTTTTCTTTATTGATTTTAGAGAGAGAGGAAGGGAGAGATAGAAATATCGATGAGAGAGAACATCAATTGACTGCATTCCGCATGACTCCCACTGAGGATTTGGCCCATAACCTGGGCATGTGCCCTGACCGGGAATCGAACTGGTGACCTCTTGGTGCATGGGTCGACGCTCAACCACTGAGCCACACTGGCTGGGCAATACATGTTCTTTTTTTTATCCTCACCCGAGGACAGTTTTTTTTTTTTTGCATTTATCTTCATATAGACAGGAGGGAGAGAGGGGGGAAGAGAGAGAGAGTAACATCGACATGAGAGAGACACATCGAGTGGCTGCCACCCACACGACCCCAACAGGGGCAGGGGACAAACTGCAACCGAGGTACATGCCCTTAGCGGGAACCGAACCCAGGACTCTCTGGTCCGCAGGCCAACGCTCTAACCGCTGAGCCAAACCAGCCAGGGCAATACATGTTCTTTTTAATAGACAAAGTGAGCTTGCTTTGTGAGACAGAGTGAGTGAAATTGCTTTTCAATTATGTTATTATTTACCAGGGAATTGGAATTTGGATGGCTAGCATTAAGAGGGTAACCTGGGACTCAGAGTAAAGAAGTGTATATCTTTAGGGTATAAAAGAATCTCAAAGTATAAAAGGTGGAATTGATTGAAATAAGAACAAAATAGGATGAAAGGAGAAGTACCCTAATAATGACCAAAGGTAGATATAGGTAATTAGAAGCTAGTTGAAATATGTCCAAAGGATTCAATTCAGACCTAAAATTTCTGCCAAGTTTCCTGAATAAGGAGAAATGATCTACATGTTAAGTGCCTATTTGTTTTGTGAATGAATTAGAGCACTTTCAATGGATTTTTGTGTTCATGAACTAGGATATTGCTGGAAATTAGTCTGTGTGTATGTGTGTGTGTGTGTATGGCGTGGGGGTGGGGGAGGAGCAAGTGGGAAAATTGAAAAGGCGTGGCCTGAAACTTCATGAGTCAAGCTCTTTGAATGCAAAACCTACCCTTTCTGACCCCTGAGTGAGGGTAGTAGTTATTTTCCTGAGGACTCATCCAAGGTTAGAGATGTCAGTGAACTTTGGAAGATGTCCTTTTGGTCATAGTCTTTCTTTCAATTGGACTTAATAAGCATCTAGTTAAAATGACAACTAAAGGTGTTTGCATTAGGAGAATGAGAAGACAAATCACAGACCTGTAGACAATATATGCACCATATATCTGATAAATGATTCATAGTCAGAATATGTAAAGAACTCTCAAAACCCCACAATAAGAAAAACAACCCAATTAAAAATGGGCAAAATACATGAATGACACTTCACTAAAGAGAAAATAAGGATGGAAAAATTTTTCCAAACATTAGTGATTAGGGAAATGCCAACTAAAATTATGAGGAAATATCACTGCATACCGATTAGAATGTGTAAAAAATATATATGCTGAAAATACGAAATGTTGATGAGGATGGGAAGCAACTTGAAATCTCATATATTTCTCTTTGGAGTGCAAAAATGAAATAGCCACTCTGGATAACTGTTTGGCAATTTCTAATATACTTAAGTATACATGTCTCATATCATCCTATATGTTGCTCATGGATATTTACCCTAGAAAGTGAAAACTGTTCATACAAAAATTCTGGCATAAATACTTATAGCAGTCTTATTCATAATTGGTCCAAATTGGAAACAACCCAAATGTCTTTCAACAGGTAAATAGATGAACATCCATACAATGGGATACTACTCAGCAATAACAACCTGGATGAATCTCAGGGGCTTTATGCTAAGTGAGAGAAGCCAGACACCAGTGGCTTATATATTTCCATTTCTGTGACATTCTGGAAAAGGTAAAACTGTAGGGATAAAAAAATATTTGTCTTTTCCAGGATTTATGAGCAGATGAAGGGGTGACTATAAAGGGATAGCACAATGGAGATTTTATGATTTCATGTCTTGATTATGTGATACATGAATCTGTACATGTTTTAAAATTAATAAAACTGTATACTAAAATAGACAAAATAAATTTTACTGTATGATAATTTATAAAATGAAAATTTAAAAATTACTCAATATCTCAACAAAAAGAGGATATTTACATTGTGACAAAAAGACTTTGTATTATTGGGCTTTACATGAATTGCACCTGTTTTTTGGGCGATCAGGCAGTTAAGAAACACTGCTTGGGTTTTTTTTGTTTGTCTGTTTGTTTTTTAACCCTCACCCGAGGCCATTTTTTGCATTTATTTTCAGATAGAGCAGGAGGGAGAGAGGGAGGAAAAGAGAGAGAGAGAGACATCGATGTGAGAGAGACACATCGACTGGTTGCCACCCACACGACCCCAACTGGGACCGGGGATGAACCTCAACCGAGGTGCGTGCCCCTAGCGGGAACCGAACCCGGGACTCTCAGGTCCAAGGGCCAATGCTCTAACTGCTGAGCCATACTGGCCAGGGCACTGCTTGGGTTTATTGCTGACCGTTCTCCCCTCAGATTGACCAACTTCTTTCAATGCTTTAATATGCAGTGGGTTACTACTGAGTTTCCCTGACCTAGGAGCTAGGTTGCCTCTACAAGTTAACCCAGTCTCTGATATAATGCATTCATATTGCTTTTATAGTTCATTAAAAAAAAAAAAAAGAAGATAATTATGGAAAACAAGCCAGCTTGAGTTTGAGCCTGGGCTTTGCTACATGTTAATATATGACTTTAGGCTAAAATAAACTCTCTTGGTTTAACTTAGATAGATTCCTTGTCTTTAATATGATAATGATTGTGGGGTTAAATGAGGAAATGTATGAATAAAACCTCACAAAGTTGCTGGTACAGAAACAGTAATTGATACAATAGGTTCTCCCTCATACTTCTCTTTCTAAATTGTTTATTTCTTCATTTCCTTTCCTTTTTTTTCTCTTTTTCCCCTTTCCTATTTTCTTGCTTCTTTTCATTGGGTTCATGGTAAACTTTTATATTTATGCATTTTTGAACTTGGAGTTACCATACTAAAGAAATTATTATTTTTTAAACAAATTACTTGAATATTTACAGGTAAAAGAGAAAAAGTAAAATGGAATGGGAAAATCAAACCATTCTGGTGGAATTTTTTTTAAAGGGGCTGTCTGGTTACCCGAGGCTTGAGCTTCTCTTTTTTGTGCTAATATTAATAATGTATGTGGTCATCCTTTTGGGCAATGGGACCCTTATTTTAATTAGCATCTTGGACTCCCACCTTCACACCCCTATGTACTTCTTCTTGGGGAACCTCTCCTTCTTGGACATCTGCTACGCTACCACCTCCATTCCTTCCACCTTGGTGAGCTTCCTCTCAGAAAGAAAGACCATCACCTTCTCTGGCTGTGCAGTGCAAATGTTCCTTGGCTTGGCCATGGGGACAACAGAGTGTGTGCTCCTGGGCATGATGGCTTTTGACCGGTATGTAGCTATCTGCAACCCTCTGAAATATCCTGTCATCATGAGCAAGAAATCCTATGTGCCCATGGCAGCTGGGTCCTGGTTTGCAGGGGTTTTCAACTCTGCAGTACAAACTACACTTGTGGTACAATTGACCTTTTGCAGGAATAATGTCATCAATCATTTCTCCTGCGAAATTCTGGCTGTGATGAAGATGGCCTGTGTTGACATCTCAGACAATGAGTTCATCATGCTCGTGGCTACGACATTGTTCACATTGATGCCCCTGCTCTTGATTGTCATCTCTTACTCATTAATCATTTCTAGCATCCTCAAGATCCGCACTTCTGATGGGAGAAGCAAAGCCTTCTCTACTTGCTCAGCCCATCTGACTGTGGTGATAATATTCTATGGAACCATTCTCTTCATGTACATGAAGCCCAAGACTAAAGATACACTCAATTCAGATGACTTGGACGCTACTGACAAACTTATATCCATGTTTTATGGGGTGATAACTCCCATGATGAATCCTTTAATCTATAGTCTTAGAAACAAGGATGTGAAGGAGGCAGTAAAACACCTACTTAGAAGAAAAGTTTTTTAACAAGTAAATGAGAACGGGACAGGTTCTTTTTATAACCACAACGAGGAAATCAGTTAGGTAAATCAGAGTCAAATAGATAGGTTATTGCTGCTGTGTCAAATTTATCTCTCAATGCTTTCAAGCTCTAAAATATTCTTTTGTGGTGCAATGCATAATGAAACAAAGTAAACTTCAGTGTTTCAGGACTGGCGTCAATGATTGTAGATTGTTGTTGTTGTTAATGATGAGTTTGACTGTGAGGGCAAGTAGAGGGATAGTGTAATAAGGAAGGGAATTTCTAGACAAAAAAAAGCTACACTAGTATTAAAACCTTAAATCTTTTTTGATACAATTATTTCTGAAACCAATTTTATACCTCCTTATTTTCTTTGCAACATAGAATGAAACCTGGTTTCAGATTTTTAAAACTCAGTTAAAATTATGAACTTCCATTACTGTAATTACTGAAATAATTTATTTGGAGTCTATTCACATATGTAAGGTCATTTTCTTCTGTCTAGGTAGCTGTAAACTATTAAACTTTTTGGTTCTAAAATGCTGTTATTTTTATAACTTTTCATTCATGTCTAACTATGAAGCATTAAATTATCATTATTTTCTGCTTTCTGTGATAGTCTTCTTTCCAAAGACCTTCTGATACATGGAATCTAACTGCTTTGGACTTAGAACCAAATAATTGATTTTAAAGCTGTTTGAAAATTAAATGTAAATAACATCTGAGTTAAATATTCACTGATAACTGTAGAGCTACATTTTTTCCTCTGTCCCATTGACTCTTTATCCATGAAGTATGTTGTTGATCCAAGAGGAATTTGTTAATAATCTACCTTGTTACTAGATCTACCTTTTAGATGGTTTTTATATTTGATTTTTTATTGTTAACACTATTACAGATGTCCCCCATTTTCCTCCCCTTTGCCCACCTCCACCCAGCTCCCCCCACCCCCCAGCCTTTATCGTACTGTTGTCTGTGTCCATGGGCTATGCATATATGGTTTTTGGCTAATTCCTTAACCTTCTTTTATCCAGTTTCCCCCACCCCCTCCCCTCTGACATCTGTCCGTCTGTTTCATGTATCCGTGCACAATGGAATATGACTCAGCCATAATAAAAGAAGGAAATCTTACCTTTTCAACAGCGTGGAGGGACCTGGAGAGTATTATGCTAAGTGAAATAAGCCAGTCAGAGAAAAACAAGTACCATATGCTTTCACTTATATGTGGGATCTAATGAACAAAATAAACTAACACAGAGGAGACAGACTCATGGATACAGAGAACAGACTGACAGCTGACAGAGGGGAGAGTGTTGGGAGCTGGGTGAGAAGGGTGAAGGGATTAAGGAAAGAAAAAAAGAAAGACTCGTGGACACAGACAACAGTATGATGCTTGCCAGAGGGAAGGGGAGTTGGGGGAGGTAGAAGAGGATAAAGGGGGGATAAATGATGATGGGGGGAGATTTTACTTGTGATGGTGACTTGACGTGGGGTGGTGTAGTGACTTAACACACAATATAATATATAGATGATGTATTATAGAATTATATACCTGAAACCTATATAATGTTATTAACCAATGTCCTCCCAGTAAATTCAATAACAACAAAATAGACCAGCAGAGCAGAATAAGAGGCCAAAAACAGATCCATAGAAAAACTGGTCAATTAGTTCATGTGAAAACTAACACTGCAGTGCAGTGGTGGAGGGATATTTTCAATAAATCAAGTTCAGTCAAATAGTATTCATATAGTAAGAAATAAATCTTGACCATTGTCTCATACCACACACAAAAATTAATTCCAGATGGATTATATATATCAATATCAAAGGTAAAAATGTAAGGCTTCTAGAAAGTAAGGTAGGGGGCTTGAACTACTCAGAATGGTCTATGGATAAAAATAGGATAAAAAATGAATAAAAATGTGAGTCTTTTAAGAAGGGTAAAGGCCCAAGTGAGTCAGGGTTGGATAGGTAATGTAAGTATCTATATTGTTACATCAGTGTTACTTCTGCAGTGATGCAACGTAATAAACAATCATAAATTTTAGTGGCATACCAAAATAAACATTTATTAAATTCTATGAGATAATAGTTTAGCTGGGCTGGACCCAGGTGATCTTTACTAGATTATCTTTGCATCTCAAATCAGTTGTGTTGGCTTGTTTTTGGACTCACTGATTTGTTGAGGATTGACTGACAGCTGGCTCACCCAGGCTGACCTCAACTGTGGTGACTGGGGTAACCCAATTCTGCTAAATGTGCATTTCGTCTTCTAGCTGGCTAACTTGGACATATTTCATGACAATAGCAAAGAAGGAAGACAGAGGGCTAACCTAATTGTCAAGTGTTTTACAAGTCTCTGCTTGCATTACCTTTGCTAATGCCCCAGTGACCAAATCAGGTCATGTTCCTAGGGCCAAAATCAGACTAGGTGGGCCTAGGAAGGAGCAAATAACTGGGGTCATTAATGCAATTGATGTACCACAACTGTAAAAGATCACTTAGCTAATTGTAGTTGAGCTGAGGTTCAATTCATAATTCTTTAAAAACAATGATTGAATTTAAAGAGGGAAGAAAGGGAAGAGACAAAGAGAAACATCAATGTTGCACACACCCACAGGGTACCCAACTGGCAACCTAGGTATGTGCCCTGACCAGGAATTGAACCTACGACCTTCCAGTGCAGGGGACAACACTCCAACCAACGGAGCCACACGGGCAAGGGCTCAATCCATAACTCTTTTACTTTAAGTCCAGTATTCATTCGAATGCACTACACCATCAGATATTATTATATAGTCTTCATTAAAAAATCACAAACGTTGTACTAGGATCATAGTCTATTCAGGGGGCATTTGATTGTAATGAATTATCTGATTGATCAATGCTCTCTCTTCACTTTGCAGCCATTTAAAAGCTTAGTGAGGATGTTTTATCTTCTATTACTCAGATAACTGAGACATTTGGAGAGATTTCTGAAAATAAATGGGTCACCTTACAAGCTCAGAGGCCATGTAGGAAGACATTTCTACAGTTCTAGTAATTGCAATGTTTGCTGTATAATTTAAGGGCAATTTACAGAATAAATGGAATAGGCAAATAGTCTCCTCCAGTTCTGCTTACTCAAAACCTGCTCAAGAATCAGGTTTTTTACTGGGCCAAATGAGTTAAAATAATTTTTTTTACATTGCCTAATTTTGAGGGGGTGGTCCTGAATTAGCTACTGTAACTTGGGGAATTACACCCTTGAGAACGGGAAAGTTTCTCAACTTTGTTTCTGAATCACAACGTTAAATTGTTAAGGGAGTTGGAAGGTCCCTAAGAGCAACAGTAGAGTTTAGTAGTGTTAGTTCCAGGGGTAACCCTTTGGAAGTTTTTTGGAGCAGATCATATATGGTGATTTTCGCTGAAAAAATCTTTATGTCATGACTTCTCTTAAGTTATTTAAAAAATTTTAATGAATAGGAACTATGTATGTGAGATTTTGTGAACCAGGCAAGATTTGGGTTGAATTTTTGCAAACTAAGAACATTCATATTGTTTTTCACTACAATCTTCTGAATAAAAATACCTCTGCATAGCTGACTTGAATATGGTTCTCATAAAGCATTATCGTAACAACATTCAGGATCTTTTACTCTTTTTGAGCACTGCACCAGATTCATAAGACTGTGCTGAAGATAACTAAGTCTAAATACTGAAGCATACATTAACCGAAAGGATGATGCTCATCACAAGTGCTGAGGTAAACGGGCGCAGACATTATTCATCTCTTTCTGCATTCTCGGAGTTACAAAAGTTATCCGTTGGTCTCAGCTAGGCCAGGATCAGAATAGAAATATTTATTTTAAAAGAAGTACTAATTGGTAGGAAAATATTGAATTGAATAAATGAGTCATGAATATAGAGGGTGGGGCAAAAGTAGGTTTACAATTGTGAGTATGCAAAACAGTTTATTCTTGTATTATTATTAATTCTTGTATTATTTCCATATGAACAACTATAAACCTACTTTTGCTCCACCCTGTAGTACAGAATTTTTAACAGTATCATGCCCTAGATTTTCTCATTTACCCCAGACATTCCATTAAACTCCTCCAAGCATCTGTCAACTTTAAAATGAGAGGGTTGGATTATAAGTTTTGAGTCAATTCTGGCTCTAACACTTGAAAGAGGGGCATTTGTAGAAAAATATTTAATTATTTTAGCATTGTAATCAGAAATCATTTTGTAGAGAAATAGAACATATCTAAATAAAATAATTTGGGAAAGGTGAGACTCTGGCAAACATGTTAGATAAGGGTCAGGGAAGGTGTGGGGACTCAGTGTGCATGAGAAAAGACTTCATTGTTTTGTGTCTGAAAGGGAGGATGAGGGTGTGGTGGAGGGAGGTGAACGTAGAGGGAAGACAAGAGCCAGAGCTAGAGCAAGAAGACTGGATGCTGGCTGGGGAAAGACCAGTAGAGAAACCCTCAGTGGAAGTAGGGGTGTGCAGACCTAAATGGACTTTAGAGACCAGAAATGTCTAACATTCACCTTCCTGGAAATAATCAGTAAAGTGTTCATACTCACCTATGGATTGGGGGTTGAAATTTGAATAGATTACAAAGAGCTGCAGTTAATTTATCTGAATCAGTGTGGGTCAGTACTGGAGCAGCATACAGGCAATTATGGTTCTGGAAAGCAGTTAGACCATGAAATCATAAACCCTTTGTGATTGTCAGAAATTTTACAGAAGCCATGGAATTGGGGTGATGGAGGGAGAATTTAGAAGTTAATCTAGATCTCTGATATCTGCACAAGGGAGGAGTGATCATCCTTCTTGTATAGATTAGAAAACCAAAATTCAAAGAGGTCAAGTGAGTTACCTAATTTTGCATACCAATAAGTAGGATGGTTGCATTTAGAGCCCAAATCTCACACTCTGAGGATACTGCTCTAATTGCCTGCAGAGAAGGATGGTTTAGAAAACATTTCTACTTCTTCTGGGAGTACAAGTGGTCATTGTTTTTACCCCATCACTGTACATGAAATATTTAAAGATAAGAGCTCATCATCTTTGGTTCTTAAGGCAACTAGTTTTTTTTAATGTTGTAGATAATTTAATTGTAAATATAAATGACAAGTTGAGAAGTCTTCAGGCTTTTATGTTGACACAGAACTAAAGTGAAAATGTACTTATTTTAACATGTATTAAAAACTTACCAAGTTCAAGGCAGCATTGTGTCATTTAAAATCTTAAAGTGAGTTATTACTTTGCTAGTATTGTGGGGAACAATCTCTTGAGAAGTTCACAGTCCAGTGGTTGTGCACATATGACTATAATTCAGTGTGATAAGTTTGAGTAACATAAGTATATGCAAAGAATGAAGTGTACTTGACACAATGGCATACAGTTTTAATGATTGGATAAAATATTTAAGATAAGATTGGAGCTGGGAAGGAAGGACACTGTAGGTGAATCAACTGTAAAATAAAGCCATGAAAATGTAAAATGGCATGGTAAGTATGAGGAACCACAAGCTGGTTGTTGTTTCAAACCAGAGTATGGAGATGGAGTATTGGTAGACGAGGCTGGAGAAATAGGCAATGATGAGAATATGAGGCTTGTGTGTTTGTGATTGATTTCATTTGAACTCTATCTTGTAGGACAGTAGATTTTAAACCAGTTGCCTTATGAGGATGCACTGTGAGACATATTGCAAGTAATTTGATTTGCATTATAAAATACTTACTTTGAAAATGATTTTCTTTCTAAGAAAGTATAGGTTCAAGATTATTCCATATTCAAAATGCCTTCTTGAAGGCAGAAATCAGTTCGTGTTATAATGATTGGACTCTTGTCTGTCTTCTATTTATATTCTTTAGTGTGCAACACTTCCGTCTGTTATATTACACAATTTACAGCTTTATGAAGTACAACCAAATATTTTCTTGTTGCAGCTTTTATAAAAAAATTTTTTCTTTGCCCAGAAACCTTCTCTGGTGCTTAACTTGAAAAGATCCAATACATATTTTTTATTAAATTAATTCTCAAACTGTCTCACTTAGCAGCACCCCCAACATGGAGTTAGAATTCTTACTTCATGTTTACCTAGCACCCTGGGGCATGCTTATATTATTTTATTGTAATTGTTTATTTACATGACTGTGTTTTATATTTTATTGTGAGTTGCCTGGGAGTAGCATTAGATCTTCAGTGACTTATATTGTATTCAGTAAATGTTGAATGGATGAGTGAATGAATAATTAAATAGGTATTGCCAGGATAATGATTCTTTTAAAGCACCCCTAACAGAAACCCCTTAAAGTTGGTAGAGTTAAAAATTTTAAGTATAAACAATGTATACTTTTATTCACTATGACAGATGAATAAGAAGGAATAAAATGGTCAAGACAAACTTGACAGTCATTTCAAATTTTATTTTTCTGGGATTTACTCACTACCCCAAAGTTGAAATCACCATATTTGTGCTGTGCTTGCTGATGTACCTGGTCACCTTATTGGGTAATATTATTCTGATCTCCGTCACCATCCTGGACTCCCGCCTACACACACCCATGTACTTCTTCCTTAACAACCTCTCCTTTCTGGACATCTGGTACACTTCTTCCACTCTCGCTCCAATGCTGGCAAACTTTGTTTCAGGGAAGAACACCATCTCCTTCTCAGGATGTGCCACTCAAATGTACTTCTCTCTTGCCATGGGCTCCACTGAGTGTGTGCTCCTGTCCATGATGGCCTATGACCGATATGTGGCCATCTGCAACCCTTTGAGATACCCCATCATCATGAACAAGAGGGTTTGTGTGTGGATTGCAGCTGGCTCCTGGGGGACAGGCTGCCTCACCTCCCTGGTGGAAACTATGTCTGTGTTGCCACAGTCTCTCTGTGGAAAGAACATCATCGATCATTTCACTTGTGAAATTCTAGCTGTCCTGAAACTGGTTTGTGTGGACACTTCCAAAGCGCAGCTAATCATGCTGGTGATCAGCATACTTCTTCTTCCTATGCCGATGCTTCTCATTTGTGTCTCTTATGCGTTTATTCTCTCCAGCATCCTAAGAATCACCTCAGTGGATGGTCGAAGCAAAGCCTTTTCGACATGTGCAGCCCACCTAACTGTGGTGGTTTTGTTCTATGGGACAGCTCTCTCCATGTACCTGAAGCCCTCAGCTGTAGATTCACAAGAAATAGATAAATTTATGGCTTTGGTATATGCTGGATTAACCCCCATGTTGAATCCTATCATTTATAGTCTACGAAACCAAGAAGTGAAAGTGGCTGTGAAAAAATTGCTATTTAGGAACCCTCTTTATGCTCTTTTAATTCATAGTAGCAAATAATATCGATAAATGTTAAGGAATGGTTGGTGGTCAATATTCTCCAGAACATTGGGATAATTGGGGATGGCTCTCATTTTAAATGAGATGTGTGATTTCCTGTCTCTTCCTTGACTCACCACTGAGACGCTAAGATAATATAAATATATTTAAAATAAACATATCTGAAATCTTATACAAATAGGTCTCATGATGAAAATTTTCAATTTTTGTTCTTGGTTATAGAGTATAAACATAACTTTAAAATAAACATGAAAAGTCAGTATATTGAGTATTCAAAATTGTATACATGTAATATATAAATATAATAACTCTAGTAGATTTTAAAAGCTAGTTTATGATTAATCTCTATTTTAGGCTGAATTGTTTTCCTCCAAAACTCTTATGTTGATGCTCTAACTTCCCAGTACCATAGAATGTGTTTGTATTTGAAGATGTGGTCTTAAGGGGATGATAAAGTTAAAATGAGGCTGTTAGTGTGGGCCCTCTTACAATCTGACTTGTGCCATTATAAGAAGAAATTTAGACACACACAGGTACACCAGGGGTGCTCACACACAGAGGAAAGGACATGGTGAGAAGGTGGCCATCTGCAAGCCAACGAGAGGCCTCAGAAGAAATCAAACCTGCCAACACCTTACTTGGACTTCTAGCCTTCAGAACTATGAGCAAATAAATTTCTGTTGTTTAAGCCACCCAATCTCTGATACTTTGTTATGGCAGTTAGCAAACTAATACAACCTCTTTTTCAGCATAGCTAAACTTAATGGAAATATTTTCATATTCTGTAAATGTGTGGCAGTGTATTACATGTGTAGATATGTTTGTGCATGTAGACAGATATGTGCGAAGTGAAGGTGTATGTACAAATGTAAAAGGTGTGCACAAATATATCCTGAAGAGAAGAGGGGTAGAGGAGTGCCAGTTGGGGAAAACAACATTAGAGAGTTTAGTGGTGTGTGGTTGGTCTTAGAGTGCTGACATTATTTTGTAAGTTCCAAGAAACTTAGTGAAACTAGTAGCACTCCTTTTTATTCTTTATTGTATTTTTTCCTGACACCTGGTTTCTTAAATCCACAGGTATAAACGAACCTGTTAGTACTTAGAAAGAAAAGACATGGTATCTATATTACTGAATTCACAATACCCCAAACCCACTAACTTGGTGTAAACTATATCTTATTATATAAACTACAATATACAAGGAATTAAAAAATGTACACTCAACAGCTTTTATAGTATTTGTAGATTCCCTCTGGACCAGATGACTAAATGTGGGATTAATATGCAAATAAGTTTTATTTGCTCTTTATCATATAGTTGTCACCAGAGTCAATAGAATTGTTGTGGTGGTTTAGATCCAGGTTGAAGGCTGCCCATTGCTATAGAATAAAGGGACAGAAGATGTCCCGGGATTAATTTTATGGTATGTGAGAAAATCATAACAAAGATTTATCTGTCTAAAGGGTGACAACTTTAAGATAGGTAGATTGAAGTCAATGGACTGACCAATCATTATCCAAAGATAATCCTTGAAGGCAATGACCTGTGGTCACTGGAAGAGTAATAGAAGGGTGAGCGAGTGGAGGTAATAGAAAATAGCAGTAAATGTAGCAACAGTAAACACAGTGATATGACCTAAAGCTTATTAATTCCAACTAGTCATATTCACTCATTCTACCTTCCGAGATTTCACTTTCACTGTCTGCATAAGGGCAGGGTGAATATGATCTATGGATAAGTAGGTAGAAAGTATCCAAGCCTCATAAACCTCTATTTCTGTATGGAGCCTTCCTAAGTAAAGCTTGCATCCCTTTAAATTTTTTCTGTTATCTGGCCTTTGGTTTACTATCTCCAAGTGGGTACTTTTCTGAAACTGACTTCAGCAAATATCTATAAGTTTATGATGATGCCTTCACTTTGTGAAGACCTCTTAAGGCTTTTGATAGGATCATAGGCATTACTCTTGTGGTTTGCTCTGATTTGAATCAACATCAGTAGCACACACACTAGAGCACCATGGGTCTCTCATTCTTTTATTGCCTATGACTAGTATTTTTTATATTTCATAATTTTTAATTTTAATATATTAAATAGCATGATAGGGTTAGCATTATTTATAGCTTTTAAAATATAATGAAAAGGTGAGATTGGAAGTCAAGGTTAATGGTATGTTCCATATGAAATAATATCTTTTAATGTTAACACATAGGCTACCTCTGAAATGAAGAAGCAATAGGGGCATATCATGACAAATAAAAAAGGTTTGTGAACAAAGTAAAGAGCAATGTTCAAAAGGGAATGGATATTAATTTTAAAATCCTGTTCATCATCCTTTCCACTGAATCTTCATTAGCACAATAAAATAAGATATATGATAACCTGATTCTCAATTAAAATCACAAAGCATATTATTCTACGTAATGATCTACATACTCCTAATTGCAGAAGTAAAAAAATCTCTTTCTCATTTACAATGTCAATACCTGTCAATTTAGGAACTGCTGCGACAGAAGTAGTGATGTGGTGTTACGGAAAACCATGGACTTTACAACCAGCGAACTCAGGATTGAATGCCTGATTTTCTACTTCTAGGCGTGTGACCTTGGAAAACTGAATTTGATCTCTCTGTGCTGTGGTTACTTCATTTGGAAGACAGATAATGTCTATATAATGAGGTTATTTGTGACAATCAAATGAGAAAATAAATTCAAAATTGCTTCTAATTTTTGTTATCAAAGGCAAGGGGAAAGAGAGACCTTTTCAAGACTGTTAGCATTCATTTAAGAGATGAAGGTGAAATTATTTAATGAGGCCAAATTGTTAAGGCTCTTGTATACTGCTCTTTGTAGAAAATAGAAAGTCAGTGAAGATTTTCTCGCACTCTTCTGATGTGATCATGTTAAGCACTTAGGTTAGGAAGACTGGTTTTGTGACGGTATGGAGGACTGATTAAGAATGAGTTAGAGTACCATTGCAACAGGACCCATAGAGGCCATGAAGACTTAGAAAACAATGGGATGAAAAAGATAGGATGAATATGGGAATTGCAGGGTTGTAGGATTGGATTTCAGGATTTCTCAGATAAGGACAGTCATCAAAGGTGATTCCAATGATCTCTAAATAAAGAACTCTGATGTAGCCATTGATTGAATTAGAGGAGAAGCTTAAGGGTAATCATTTCATAAAGATTAGGATGTAAATTGGTTGACTGGTTGATTGTGCTTTGATGGTCAGACTTCCAGGTGAAGAAATTAGGGAAGTCCACAACAAAAATCAGGATTAAAGCTATACATTGGGAAGTCCAGAGATGAAAACTGAGCCCTAGGTGTAGATGAGGTTCTCTAAAGATAAGTTTAGGACAGATGTCTATAAAATGATTGGCTATGTTTTCCTGTAACTGGTCAGAACTGTGGTATAGGGGGAAAAACAGTACAATTGGGATCTGGAGTAGAGAATTGCAATTTAGTTTTTCTATACAAGCTGAGTGATCTTAGGAAAATTTTTATACATCCAAGTTTAATATCCTCTCCTATGAAATAGAGGTGATGGGCTTATCACTTTGATATAATCAATTTTTTATCTTTTTTTTCAGGCTAGACTCTAGCTTCAGTTAGTTTGGATTTACCTGTGATTTCAAATATATTGAGCAACATCTATTAGTATATCACAAGTCTAGGCCTATCACTATGGCAGTACTTAGGGACATAAGCATAAAGTACCCCAAGATATCTCCCTCTGTCTCTTTCTCTTTTCCAGCTTTACTCCATAGACATGCACATCAGAATTGTGCATTTCCCCCGATTTTGGGGGGCAAAACAGATAGGTGGTGAGGATTTAGATTTCTGCTTCTGACCAAGATGGAGTAACAGGGACCAGATTTACCTTTCTCTCTATAACAATACAAATAAAACAGAAAAAAAATATATGAAAAACTAATTTTAAGGTATTGGACATCAAACAACATAGGACAACAAACCCTAAGAGATGAGAAACAAATTAATTGGGCCCTATAATTTTCCCAGATTACTTCCTTGAGTGAGATTTTAGGTAATAATACAGGGAGAGGGAACCCATGTGGAGTCCCACTGAGTTTAGGGGTTGGAATTGAGAATCCAGGGAGAACAAGGCAGCTAGTTTTCAAGAACAAAGTACCAGAGAGAAGGAATCTATAGAGAAAAAGAGCTCTGGAGATCTAAGGGGATGCGCCTTGAGTCTTCAACTGAGTACTGATTAGTGCAAGGGTATGAGGAAACTAACTGGGACCTGGGAAAGAATCATGTAAGAGGAATAAAAAGGAATGATTTTTAGAGCTGACACAAGGCTGAAAAGAAAGTCAACACATTGTACACCTTTAAAGAAGTCACACTGTACAACATAAATCAATACACTTTTATTTGTTAATCCTACATCAATAAAGCTGAAAAAAAAAAACAGACACATAAATGACTGGTGAAATTACTACACAAGGTATTAAAAAATTATTCTACCTATATCCAAAGTACTGAAAGAAAAAAAATGTCAACCTAGAATTCTATACCCAAAGTACATGTCTTTCAAAATAAAAAATTTCCCCTCATCATTCCTAGAATCAGACCTGGTTCCTTTTTAGTAGAAAACTGCATTTAGAAATTAAGATATAGTGCTAGATGTACAATAACTATTAACATGTCATTGCTCCCAGGCCCTCTCAGTGGGTGTATCTGGGGAATAAATGAATGACTTTATATGTATGTATGTGTATATATATACACACACATTTACAAATATTTACATCCATATCAATTTTTATACATATGCCTATATCTAGATATCACCTCTCTATATCTTCCTATATGTATGTGTATGTCACTCTATATATCTATACATATTGAAAACCATGAGTTTGCACTGTTTCCAATTCTAATCTAATATCACATCATTTATTCTAGTTTTCCCCCTTTCAATACTTGTAACTCTGTCTCTGACAGTACAAAACCTGGTCTCAATGTCTTTACTTGTTACTTGTTTAATCCACTGTATATAACTGATCTCCCATTTCTTTTGCTTCACGTTACCCTCTATCAACTCACTTCCTATGCTAAAATTCTTTTTAAGTTGATTGAGATCTAACACTTGATGCAAGGCTGTCCCACTTTAAGGATGTCTGCTTAAGACTAATCAGTTCTGAGATACTTAACCATTTTTCCTTCCTTAGTTGTGCTCTTCTCACACCATTTAGGTCTGTATTCAAGGATTTCCTTTACCCCCCTCTCAGGCTTGGACACCCATGATCTGAATCATCAACTTGTGGATGCCTTTCTCACCCATTCAGGCTCTGACAACTCATTCTGGGCCACCTGCCCCACTCCTTCCCCTGGAAGGTCAACATTTTCTTCGCCCCACTTGTGTTCTCATATCTTCTGCTAGGTAGCCTTCCTTTGCAGATGTGATCCTCAACCAGGTGCTGGGATCCATACTCCACATCTTGTATGTAGTCCCCTTTCATCCTTCTTGGGCTCTGTCAGTCTGAGCTGCATCATTCCCTGCGTGGACATCCTCTTCATTCTGCTTGGTTCTAACAACTTGCACTGGATTTCCCTCCCACATTGACATTGCACTTACTCTGTCAGGCTCCAAAGCACCATGCTGGGCAGAATAAGCACAGATGCCCTCCTGAACACTGTTGGGTTGCTAAAACTTTTGTCAGGTGGCCCTTGAGCATAGATGCTCTCTTTATACAGCCCAGGCTATTTCACTGTACCAGACAGCTCAACTATATATCAGAGAAATATGTGACATGATATATTCTACAAGAAAACAATTACATATTGTTAATCACAAGCAATTTCAAGGGGATTTTTTTTTAAAGAAAATATTTAAAATGAGACTATTGCTTCTGAAAGAGTGAACTAGTCAGTGCTCTTTAAGGATTTATACAATTGATGTAGTTTACCTTAGCAATTACTTATTAGAGAATAATATACACTGATATGATGTTTTTCTAATTCAGCTCAAATGATCTCTTCAGTATATTTTATTCAATCTTTTGTGTGTCTTTAAAATTAGCTTTTGAATTTGATGTTTGCTAAATGAAATAATACATAAATTCAGGTTTTCTTATCTCCCTGTATTATATCAAGTACTTGAATTATATTTTACTCTCCTTTTAAAATTTTAATTAATGAATTAATTCAATGGTTAATTACTGCCTACTGTTTTTAATTAATTTAATATTGGACTTCATAAAGAGAACAGTGAATTCTGCCCTAGGGAAGATTTTAGAAGCTAACAAATGATTATAGTATAAAAGGAAAATTGCTATAATGAAGATAAAAGTTCAAGGCAGCATAGAGGAAGGAATAACTAACTCTGGGTAAATGTTGGAAAGAATTTGCAGAAAATATAACACTTGTATTATCTTTAATGAGGTTGCTAGGATGTCACTATACAACGAGAAATGTGATAATGAGAACAAAATGGCATATGCTATTGACCTTAGGTGTGAAAGAGCATAATATAATTGGATAACTATATAGTGAATGAAGCACAGAGTGTACAAAGGGGTTGGGAGAAACATGGGTAGGGAAAGAAAAGGGGGAAATATGTACCTGAAAAATTAGGTTGGGGCCAGATCAAGTCCCTGGGTAAAACAAAAACCAATGATAAGCAAACAGAAAAACATGAACTCAAATTGTTCTCTCAAAAAGTGAATGGAATATATGTGTTTTACTTGTTAAGTGGACATATGTACTGGATATTCTTGGAAAAGCTTAATTTCAATTTTTTTCTTGTTTTTAAAAGTTTAATGTTACTTCTTAGACCAATTTTCTCTACATTTTTGTCATTTTCATAAAAAGATAAAGTTATATTATCTTGAGATGTGTAACTCGTAAATTCTGTGAATATACATATAACTTTTATTTCTTTTGTTGCATTTATACTAAAAACCATGCCCTCCACTATATGAGCTTATTATGCACATTAACTCAAATATGTACGTTTCTCATCCTTTCCTCCAGAACCAGTGTCTAGTCACCAATTTTTTTAGAGCTCCATGCACCTCTGTATTCCTCAGGCTATAGATGATAGGATTGAGCATGGGTGTGACTACTCCATAACACAGGGCAATCAGTTTGTTAAAAGCAGAGCCTTTGGACTTTGGCTTCATATACATGAAAAGGATTGTCCCATAAAACATAGTCACTACTGTTATGTGGGCTGAGCAGGTGGAAAAGGCCTTTTTTCTTCCTTCTGTTGAATTGATTCTTAGTACAGTAGAAAGGATGAAAATGTAGGAGATACAAATCAACAGTAATGGAGAAAACAAAAATATTACATTACCCAGCATTATAGTAATCTCATTCAAGGAAATATCTGTGCAAGCCAGCTTGACAAAGGCCAATATTTCACAAGCAAAATGATCAATGACATTTTTTCCACAGAAGGGCAACCTTATTGCAAGAATAGTTTCTGTCAATGAATTGCAAAAGCCCAATCCCCAGGCAAGAGCAGCCATCTGAATACAAAGTGCCTTGCTCATGATGATGGGGTATCTCAGAGGGTTGCAAATGGCCACAAACCGATCATATGCCATGACGGCTAGGAGCACACACTCTGTGGACCCCATAGTATAGGAGACAGACATCTGCACAACACATCTAGTGAAGGAGATGGTTTTTTTCTTTGAGAGGAAGTGTATCAACATTGAGGGGATAAAGGAGGTTGTATACCAAATGTCTAGGAAGGAAAGATTACCGAGGAAGAAGTACATGGGCGTGTGGAGGCGGGAATCCAGGAGAGTTAGGATGACCAAGGTGCTGTTCCCCAGGAGAATCACCAGGTACATCACCAAGCATGTCACAAAAAGGAATTTTTCAGCTCTGGGGTACTCAGAAAGTCCCTGCAGAATGAACTCGACCTCTGTCCAATTAGTCCTTTCCATTTCACTATTTTATACCTGGAGCAAACCAGAAGAGAAAACTGCATGTTAATTTAATGAGTCTGTACAGTATTAACATGTGAAGTAAGAGATCATTGTAGGAGGGGCAGCAAGTGTATCAGCACTAACTGGAACGATGGTAACAGCTGTGAGTTAGCTTTTCAAATTCCTCTTCTAGCTCATATGGCAGGGGATTGAAGACACTTAATAATTACATGAGTAGCTTATTAAAAATACAGATTTCTGTATTCCATTCCTGAGATTGTAATATACAAATTCTGAGGTAGGGAAGAACTATTTGCATTTTGAATAAATATCTGTTATTTCCAATTCAGTGAACCCACAGAACTCCACTTTGAATATTATTATTTTGGAAAGAGCATGCTTAATCTGTTAAAAATATATATTTATTTGATTTTATACCATGCCAGTCATTAACAATACCATTGGTTCAGGGTTTTATAATTTACAAATATGTTTATACATTATACTTATTTTATCATCACTATAATTCTCCAAGGAAAATAAAAATTCATAGAGGTAAAATGTATATAAAAACAGAGTAAGTTGCCTGGCCGGTGTGGCTCAGTGGTTGAACATTGACCCATGCACCAACAGGTCACTGGTTAGATTCCCGGTTAGGGCACATGCTCAGGTTGTGGGCCAAACCCTCAGTGGGGGGCGTGCAGGAGGCGGCCAATTGATGTTCTCTCTCATCGATGTTTCTATCTCTCCCTCTCACTTCCTCTCTCTCTAAAAATAAGTAAAGAAAAAAATTTTTTTTTAAAAACATAGTAAGTGAAATGTATATAAAATCATACTATTCAAATCTGCATTTTCTTACTTTGCCGTGCCCCTCCCCTTTAAACTATATGCTTATTCCTGTCCCAAAATTATACAAGTTGTCTAAGGAGTGAGAATCAGGCATATTTTTAAATAATACTCTCCAGGTGATTCTAATGTGCTCCTGAGGAAGAGGAATGCTTCCAAATTTTAGTGTACAGATGAATCACATAGAAAACCTTTGTAAAAGATTCTGAGTCAGTGGGTCTGAAGTGGATTCTAAGATCTGCATTTATTAACATGTTCCCAGATGCTATATGCTGCTTCTGTACAGAACTCACATGAATAGTAAGGCCTTCTAGACCATCTCTCTCCAAAACCTTTGGAGAATGCCATTGGTGCTTTCATTGTTTGTAGAATTAAACTCAATAGTAGACAATGCAAAACTGAACATTTTGTGAGAGTTGGAGGTGAGACTTCTGTGTGTAGCAATACATTTTGTGTTCTTTAGATTTTAGATATACAAGCAACCAAGTTGCATACAGAAGAGCCTACCTGTTATTTCTGCCCATATAAAAGTCATTCCTCTTCCATTTGTTGAATTTGTAATTAGGATCAATATTTTTCCAAAACAGGAATTGGAGGTTAGCTCAAGCATCTGAGTTGTGTACCATAAAGCATGGAGCAAATGACTTTAATTTGAAAAAAATGTGAAGAGTAGATATCAGTAGATGACCTTCTTCTTTATAGTAAATAAATTAAAGAACATAATTTTGAAAACACCTCTTCATCGTCAAGGTATTCTACCTAGCTTTAAAAATATCCCTAGAGGAAAAAAAATTGATCCAATGGATTAGTTTCTACTTAGTGTTTTCAAACAGTGGCTGTGTTTCTGGTATAGGATTTGCCATTCCTTTCTGTGATAGTCATTTGCTAACAGATTATGCTGCTTTCTATGAAAACTCCAGTTTATAATGGTGAGACATATTAATCATAATAATAGAATGTTTACATTTGTTTGCTATGAAAAGGAGAACTCTCATTCAATTCCAGCTGCACCCTATTTTGTAGGCACCCATTATAAAGAGGGTAGGAAGGGTTGGGTAGGCCAGGATATACTTCAATTTGCTTTCATCTTTTGTCCAACTTCCAATAACTAGAACACAATTATATGACTTCTGATGTACTGCAAAAAATTATGAAAAATAAGATTTTCCTAGCCAATGAGAGAGAAAAGCCAGCAAACTTTATCACACCATAAACTCTAATACACAGGAGGCAATGTGTTAATATTTTGTAATAGAATGGCAACTTTAATGGAGTAAAAAATACATTGAAAATGATCGATAAAGCTAATAGAAATTGTTTTGTAAATTAAAATCCTATTTTCTTCAACATTATAATGAGAGGATAAGGCTACGTAATTCCTAACATGTCATCTCTAAATTTATATTACTCTGTTACTTTGTTTCACCATTGTCTTCATCATCAATATTGTCTTCATTGCTAGTTTTTATACAATACTTAGTGTGTAACATACACACCAAAAAAGATTGGGCTTTGATTGCCTGTAGGTGCATATCTCAACTTACTCTCCATTTATGTTTACTTCCCTAAAATGGGTTCCTGGGAACAAGGGAATGAAGATTTTTAAGATTCTTGATAGTTTCTAGTAAATGATTTTCCATGAGAACTGTATAATGGATGACAATTTTTCCTAGTTCTTTGCCATTATTAGATATTATTTCTGTAAAACTGTTTTCATTCTTGGCTAAGGCTAAGGTAATTGTTAAATAATACATTTATTTGGTGGATTATTATGTACCTTATTAATATGACATTTGTAAGAAATTTGTATAAATATAGAAATAATGTTTAAATTATGTTAAAAAGATTAAGAAACAAAATAGCAATGACAATATTGTTTGCAAAACCAAAACCTCAACCAAGATAAACTAGAGAGAATAGAAAGACTGGAAACATTCAAAACATTAAGGTTTATCTTGGAGATCATTTTTCTGCTTTTCTCAATTATCCAAATTTCTAAAATAGATGTGCATAAAGAAGAAATATAATAAAAAAGGAGAAAAACACTGAAGTAGGTATTCAATTATGTTAGGAAGCTTAACTCAGAAAAAAATGTTATCACAATATATGTAATACACTGATTGTCTTAGGTGTCTAGATACTACACAATGAGCTTGAGTTGTACTGGTGTCCAGTTATCAATAAAACCCACTGTTTCTGCTGGACCTTGTGCATTGAAAGTCCCTACCCTCAAAATCCTCCAGGTAAACATATTTATTGTTTTTAGAAAGTACGCCAAGATAAGTTGAACTCTTGACCTAATCATATGTTATACAAGATGTTGCAGATCATTGATTCCTAGAATACAATTGTCCCTAGAAGATGAAATTCTTATTTATAAAGGCTGAACTGGCCTGGATCCCAGCCATCCTCTAGTCCCTCTCTCCCAACCCCTGGTCTTTTATAAGAAATCACCACTCTGGTGTAATGCTTTGGGACTTCATCCAGGCACTGTTTTAGTGTTGTAATAAACTAGGAAAGTTTGTGACTTTAATCCAAGCCAGAAGTCAAACTCTAACTTTATAGTAAGACCTCTAACTTTCTATGTCTTTTATTTTACTTTGTTTTATTGACTTAGCTACTTAAATATCTAATTTTTAAAGTACTTAGATTTTTCAAAGAAAAACACATACCATTTGTACTCTAAGTTCTGTTGGAAATAATACTGTTATCCTCTCCAACTCTTCTAAAATGATCAATTAAGTCCATTGATGATACTGCACAAAGATTAATGGATTTACCAACTCTCAGTTTATAGATTTTTAAAACTCTAAACTTTAATTAATGTACTATTTTAGCTCACAAAGAGAAGAATAATTGACAACACGTGAGGTTCTACTATGAGGCACTTCATATAATTTTTATCATGTAATCTTCAAAATAACCCAAATATTATTCTTAATGTTATATCTATGAATAAATTAATTGGATATTTCAAAGATTAAATACAATTTTAAATATCTTATAGTTGGCAAATACTAGAATTATGAATTAAACCCTTATTTATATGATCCTGAAGCCTCCATTTTCCCCACTATACCACAATGTTTACTAATTTATAAATTTTTAAATAAAACCAAAATTTAATATGATGCAATTAATTTTCATCAAGGATCCATGTGATAATTATACACACAAAATATATTTACCTCTTTTGGAAACATCGAAGACATTGTCTTCCACCTAGGAAGACATTGTTTACAATAATGAATTCAAAAGAAAAACATGCCCAGAATTTCTTTCACGTCTAGTGTGGAGAGAATTAAGGTAGTGGAGTTTGATTTGTAATAAACGAGAACTCAGACATTTTAAATATTCCTTCTTTTTTCTTGGCCACCTGGGATTCGGAGTAACAGTTGTGATTACTTCTGCCCTCTGTTACATATTTTTTGTTTCTAATCCTATTTTATACTGTAAGCACCTTTAACTATATGTTTCCTCAAACCCCACTGAGCAAGTTTATATGTGAATGTTGTATAAATCAACATGGGCTTTTGCTGCAGATAATTGTTACTTAAGATTTTAGTGAATTAGATACTCAAATATTATTGTCATTAGACTATTATTTATAAGCGTCTGTTAATGTTGCAAGCTACTTACTTTTTCTCACTAGTCTCTTTCTTGAACTATTTTGGGATTAAAAAAAATTCAAACAACATTCTGATCTTGGAAATGATGCTTGGGTTTTTGTATTTTTTCCCCTTTACATATATATACATATTTTCAAAATCCTACCAGCAAGGATCGCCTGAACGCAGAAATCTTTATATTTATAGATAGGATGTTTTTCTTTCGAAATAATTTTAATAAAACCTCTTTATCTTACCTTGTGATTGGGTTATAAAGTCATCCACACCATCCACTCTATTACCTAATAGGAAATAAATACCCAGGAATTTGAATTTTATTTGTATTTTTCAGATGAGACCAGAAAATTCTCAATTTTAAAGATGGTTGCTCCTCCTTCCTAAAACAAAACAAAACAGAAAACATATGGGAAAGAATAGCCATAGTTAGGCAATCTTGAATCTTCTTAAGAGGGTTTGAAGAAATAAAACATATTAAAATAAAGGTTAATGATGCAACTCTAGTTTTACATGATTTGCTCTAAAGTTGAAACTTACTCAAGAGAGACTCCCCATCTTTTGGAAGTCAATTTAGCACTTATTTTTACAAACTTCTTCAGTCCCTAAGGTTATGAGTCAGAAACTTAGGATTCCCTAGAGACAAAGTCTCTACTTCTGCACATTTCCAAGACCTAATTATCATGACTTAAAGAAAATCTTCCATACATTTCTTGGAGTATTCACTGAACATGTCTGTATATTTGTGGCTTCAACATAAGTTGGGCCTGGAATCAGAATATGTACAAACATTCTCAGAAAAATGAATCTTCCCCCAATAATTTGTATCCCCTCAGCTTTATTGAGATATAAATTACATTACATTTTATAAGTTTAAGGTGTACAACATGTTGATTTGATGTATGTACATACTGTAACATGATTACTACAATAAGGTTAGTTAACATATACATCATCTCACATGTTTGTGTGTGTGTGTGTGTGTGTGTGTGTGTGTGTGATGAGAACACTTAAGATCTATTCTTGTAGCAACTTTCTGGTATGCAATGCATGTTGTTAACTATGTCACCATGCTGTCCGTTAGGTCTTCAGAACTTATTAATCTTATAACTGGAAGTTTGTACCATCTGACCACCATCACTCATTTCCCCTCCAGCAGTCCTTGGAAACCACCAATCTACTCTCTGTTTCTATAAATCCAGCTTTTGTAGATTCCATGTATAAGTGATCTAGACCACACAGTGTTTATCTTTCAGGAATTTGATTTTCTTTTTATTCCACAAAAAATACTACGTCAATCCCCCCGAATCCTAAATAAGTCATTCCACCTCTTTAAACTCTTTTGATCTTTCATAATTTTACAACACATACAATTTTTCTTTATACCCGTTTAATCATTGTATAGATAAATTTTAATTACTATGTGCCACTTTATATCAATACTTTTTTGTGATTTTTCATAGTCTGTGTAATATTCCTTTTTAATATTTGAAAAGTTTTTCATTACATGTAATTGCTATAAATCTAGCCTACAATTTTAATATTATTGGATATTTTTTGAGATTTTGATAAAATGACCATTGATATCTATATATCAGGCTATCTAATCTGCTTTATTTCTACTGGAAATAAGGCGAATCTCTAGAGAAAGGACTATAGAATGAAAGGATGTTAACTGATAGAATTTAGTACTCACGCAAAATAATTTTTCCCAAACTAATACTTTACACTGTTACTGAAGTATTTGCCCACTTTTTTGTATTTTTCTTGAAGCAGAGAAGGTGTTTATTCTTACACCCTCCTTCCTATCCCACACCCCCTCGCCCCAAGCATTGTTGTCTATGTCCATTGGTTACGCATACATACATATAAGTTCTTTGGTTTATAAAACATGACTTTGTCTTAGTGTTTCATTTCTATGATTGTTAATTAGTTTGAACGTTTCCTCCATGTTTGTTACTTATATTTTCTCATTTGTTGTCTATCCATGTCCTTTGCTTAACTATCTCTTGGTAGTTTGATAGTTTTCGTTTTAATTTGCATAAGCTCTTCATAAATTAACACTTTGCTCTCCAATTTTTTTTTCAAATACTTTTCCAACTTGTGGATTTCCTCCTTATTTTTGATGTCATTTTAATTTTCATTGAGGTAAGATTTTTATATGATCCCTAAATTTATGAGTGGAATTTTCTGTGACTTTATTTTGTTTGTTTGTTTGTTTCATCTGTATGAAAGGGGAGATAAAGGTAATTAAATGCACACTCATACAATTAGACCAGTAAATTATTGGATCTAGAGCTGGAAATCATCTTTAAATTCATCTAGTTATAACCATTATGAGATGACAGAAACACATCTAAGTGTGGTTGACATTCGTCTTATACCTGCCTGCAAACCCAGTGATGGTTAGAGCACTTTATGAGGCCACACAGGTTATTTTGGGACAATTCTCATTGTTAGAACATTATATATATATAACTCTCTGTATGAAACTCATCTTTCCTCTTTGAACAACAAGAAATAGGTATATACTCCTTTTTCATGACAGCTTTTAAAGTATTTACAAATTCTTGACAAGGTTGTTAAGTGATAAAGAGTACTTATCATGGTTCTTGGTATTTAATAGGCACTCCATGAAAGATGGTTAACATTATTATATGTAATTACAAATCAGTGAGTCTGAGTATAGTTTGCCTACTGTTGATGCTATAAATAATCACTTTCAGCTGGTTTGGGTAAATAGAACATATGTAATCATTCTGCTTCAATATGAAGCTGAAAAATCAATTGGAAGAATATCAAAATGAATCACTGCCACCAAAGAATATAATCTATTTCTTAATGAGTTGGGGAAAATACTGATTGCTTGTATGAGACAAAATTATATAACTTATTGAATTTGATTACATAAAGCTTTGGCAAGTCATTTAAGATAAATCCATCTAAATTAGAGGAGGCTCATTTTTCTTGATAAATGTATTCAAGTCCATTTAACTCAGTAGGCGCGTTGGCAGACTAGAAAGCTGGGGGACCCACAGAGTTGAGTAATGTACAGCTCCGACAAGTCATGAGCTCTTGCTTAACAGGGCATTTCTCTCACAGCTCCCTACTGGCCTCTCAGCTTTCTTCACTCTTGCCTTCCTTCAGTATATTCTTCAGACAGCAGCGTGATGGATCATCTTAAACTGTGATACTGATCAAACCACCATCACTCTGCTTACAGCCTAATATGTCATTCCAGCTGCGTTTGCTATGATTTGTTGTTGCCTGTGCCTTACTTGTTAAATATTCTCTTGAATATCATCTCTTGTTAGGACTCAGTTTCACATTTATAGTAAACTGGGAAAATGGCCACCACTTGATATCTTGTGAGAACTATCTTCCAGACAGTAAATTTTTTTGTCAAGATGAGAGAATATGCTGCATTCTGACTTTCATATGTTTCACAGGTTCCTATAAAACAAAGTAGAAAATATTTGGAAGAAGCAGAGCTTGTACTTTCAAGGATGTGGGCTGTCATTCTCATGCTCATCTTTGGATGTTTCATTTGCAGCCAGGGCTTAGGTGGCTCATCCTACTTTCCTGGAGCCCTGTGAGGCTTTGAAGTAGGGGAAGGTGAAGAACAAGGTATGACAGGAACACAGACATTGGCAGGTCATATGGCCCGATTCCCTTATCACCGCACGTCTGTGTCCAATGCAACCAGATGCCAAAGGGACAGATACATTTATACTTGTGATGAATGCTAGGTAATGTTAAAAAGGGTGTATTTATTTGAGATCTATTTCAAATTTGAGTCCTCTAAAATTACATTGCAAATTTGAGCAATCATAAAAAACCTCCAACAAAAGATAAAGTGGTTTAACCAACCCTAGTGCTCTTACCCACATTTGTGTTATAACCAGTACAAATATATTCTCAACGAATCCTGTCAAAGATATCTGATCATATAGCTACTGTTAGAAACCTTGGGCATCCATATATTAAAATTTCTGTAATAAATGTTCACATATCTAGATGCAGATGAGCAAATAGTTTTTTCGTTGTCCTCCAAAAGAACCCTAATAGAACAGGTTGCTCTTTGAGGGTCATGATTATTTCACAGTGATTCTGAATTGATGTGATGAATAGTCCTATTACAAACATGTGCTAATTAGTATGATTATTTGTTAATCATTTTTTGTTCACTTTCCATTTATCATCTTACTGGCCCTGAGCTTAGCACTTGACTTGTACCATATTTAAATGTCATTGTAGATTATTTAAATTCAGAGTTAGAAAAAAATCTTAATGCTGATTGAATCTTACTCAAGGTTGGAGGAATCCTACTCCAACCCATAGTGTCCTGACCCATGTTGTCCTGGATTTATATGAATATTAGAGAAAAAAGAACTTTCCATTTTAAAAGTTGTCATTGTATTTTCAAACAACTGTAATGATATTTTTAAAATCACAACATTAATTATATGAGCCCTCAATTGAATTCCCAGAATGAAAATGGACTTTCTATCTGCATGATTTCATGTCTTCTGGGAGTCACAAACTCAAATATATTCACTGCTATGCAATTAATGTACTTGAGTAAAACAAGTTGAGTCTAAAGCAATCTGGAGGGGTGAGGACTGTGGCTAATCTCTTTCATTCTCTTAGACTAAACAAAATGCATATGCTATCTTATTCCCTTTCCCACCAGTTTATCTCCCCTCTCTATGCAATGTTTTTATTAGAATATGTCTTCTTTACCCTGTCTAATTACAATTTATGAATGGCATGGTGATAGCAAGTGCATAAAGGATTGCTTTCTCTTCACAGAACAAGATGATTCCACTTTTAGAATTTCCATGTGATGATCTCATACATTCTTTTCTTTTGTGTTTAGTTGTAGCTAACAAGGAGAATTGATTCTCCTAGGAACATCCCCAGATTCCCTCCAGAAAACTTGTGGAGGGAAGAGTGTCGTTGTTAAAAAGTTACAAGTTTACTTTAACAAGCTTGACTTCAGACTGTCGCAAGCACATGGGATCCCATCCCTATGTAACCTATTTGTACCTTGATATCAGAGAGAAGTAGGTCAGTTAACTTTTAATGATGTCCTCTGAGATGCAGTTCTCTGCCTAGGTGTAAATATCAGACTGTGTTTTATATTCCTGAGGGAGGAATATGAGATACCAAGTTATGAGATACCAGGTTATGAGACACCAAGTAGAAGAGAAATGCCGTCTTCCTAGGCCGACTGGCCTCTTTGGAACCATTGTGTTTTACACGATCAGAGGTCATATAGAGATGAAAATTGTTCTTTGTCTATTTGCTAAAAATTACACAGGAAGGTCTTTTAGCAGTCAAAAAGAAATATATGATGCGGTGATGGGAAGTGTATGAATTTTGGAGTCTGTTTAATTGTGCTCCAGTCCCTACTGTGCCACTTCCTAGCTATGTGACCAAGAGCAATTTGTATAACTTTTTTGGACTCCCCATTTCTTGTAGAAAATCATGTATATCTTCAGGGTTTTATGAGGATTAAATATATCTACAATTTAAGTGATGTTGAATGTATTCCCTTCCCTGAGCTACATAAACATCACTGAAGTGTTTGCTTCATTTTAATTCATCTGCAACAGAGAAGTGAGCTCTTCCTTTCTTTTCCCATTTCTCTGGAAAACTCATGGGTGTTGTCCAGATAGAGTCATGAGAATTTTCTATCTGGGCTCAGTAAAATTATTGCTGTTTGATTTTTGTTTACGGATCTACTGATCCTATGACAACTTTGGCCAGAGCACTGGTGACTCTCCAGCCTGCCCTACAGGAGCCATTCCTGAACCAACTGTGTCATACTCCCTCTTCTCTACTTCAATATCTCTGCTATCGCCAATGATCATATCTCCAATTTCCTTTCCTTAGAGTTAGGATATCCCCTTTTAGGCTTCTTGAAGCTCTCCCTTTTGTGATCTTGGTGACTCTATGTATCCATGCCTCTCTTTCTATCTCTTGCAACTTGCTTCTCCTTTTAGTGGTTCTACTTCTTTCTTCCCTAGATCATGAAATGCAGTTAGTAATACTTGTGTGCTTTTCTCATATACTGAAAAGATATTATCTCTAACATTTGAACCAAAAGTCAAACCATCTACAGCATCAAATTAAATGTCCATCAGTGTTTAAAATTTTATATAATGCCCGGCTGGTGTGGCTCAATGGTTGAGCGTCAACCCATGCACCAAGAGGTCGCCGGTTCAATTCCCGGTCAGGGCACATGCCCAGGTTATGGGCCCAATCCCCAGTGGGGAGCATGCAGGGCGTGGCCAATCAGTGTTCTCTCTCATCGATGTTTCTCTCTCTCTTTCTCTCCCTTCCTCTCTCTCTAAAATCAATAAAGAAAAATTTTTTAAAAAATTAAATAAAATTTTATATAATGACTAGACTACATCTTCCTGGTAACCTACTATCACCAGAGCAAATGTGATTATAGTTGAACTCTCCCTATTTCTCTGGCTTTTTGTTTTTATTTCAAACTAAGACCCTTTCTCTAGAGTGAGAGAAGTGCTGTAAAGAGTGGATGAATGAGCTGGTATATTTAATCCTCACAATAAATAAGAAAACTGAGTCTCAGAGATGTTAAATTACTTGCGTAGGCCATAGATTAGTAAGGTAGATGTGGAGATGAGATTTCGGTCATAGTCTCCTGAATTCACTTATATATCCAGTTAACAGCTTTGGAGCAATTCTGAGGTTAAATTTAGTTGGGATATTTTAACTTTCTTGCCCTCTAATATCTTTAATTTCCCTGATTCAGGTGCAACTGGACTTCAGGTATTTCCCTTCTTACTAGCAGGCAGTAGAGGAAATATGTCTTCATAGTCAAGACCATGGTTTGAAAACTAGCTTTGCCACTTAGGACCTGCATGATCTTAACTTCTGTGAGTCTTAGTCTCTTCATCTATAAGTTAAGAGCAATGAGATATACTTTTCAACATTATTGTGAAAATTTAATAAGAAAGAAGATGTAAATATAGAGCACAATGCCTTGTATATTGGCTTAGCAATCAAAGTCTGTAGTTTCTTATTTTTATCTTCCTTTTCCTTTTGTTTCCTTCATTGTCTCTTCTTTGTGAGGCTGCTTTCTATAAAAATCTAAAAATGAAAATCTCCTTAAAAAACTGCTTTTTCTATATCTACTAAATTTTAATATATAGTATCCAATTATATTTCATTTCCTAGGAGGGTTGATATTGAAAATACCTCTTATAAAGACTGTATCACAGCTATCAACCAATCAGCATGACTAACTATAAACAGCTGGTATTATGATACTGGTGGGTGCATGCTCAGGTCTGGTTTTATGAGGTTTTAATTTTTTTGTTTGTAATTTTTTCTCTGATCTATAAAGCAAAGCTGAAATCTAGCTAGTATACATTACTGTGGCAAGCATTTATTCTGATTTATTGGAGTACTTGCCATAGACGTTGTTAAATATTTTTTAATATTATGGCTACTTATTAGTCATTTAGAAGTGTTATCTCTGGTTATAGAGTTTTTTAAATTAATTACTTTTAATTTAATTGGAAGCATATAGACTGTTTAATACAATTTCTTTGAAATGTACTGATTCTTGCTCTGGTCTGTGTGGCTCAGTTGGTTGGAGCATCATCCTGTAAACCAAAGGGGAGAGTTCGTTTCCTGGTCAAGGTATACCCAAGTGGTGGGTTTTATCCCTGGTCGGGGTATGTGCGGGAGTCAACAGATCCATGTTTCTCTCTCCCTCTCCCTCTCTCTAAAATTTCCTGATTTGTGCTTTCAGCCTAACAAAATAGCAAGTTTTGCATATTTTTTATGTGCTTTAGAAGAATGTGTATTCCATAATAGTTGGGTTGTTAAACTTGTCAATTGTTTTGTTCAAATCAAAGACTTCTCATACCCTGTTTGTGACTTCAGATATTTCTATATTTTTGGAACTAGGTTTTCTGTTCTCTAAAGTTGGGGAAATATTAGCTACTTAAACATTTATAATGAGGATCTAATAATATGATCTTGATAGATTATTTTGGAAAACGTATATACCTTTCTGAAGTTTTTTCATTAACTTATTTACTTACGTGTGCATTAATTTAACAGATTTATAGAAATAATGTACTATGTGCCAAGAACATATTTCAGGGTCTGGTATACCTACTCAGGGTCTGTGTTCTTTTTTTTCAATATGATTATATAATAATAATTATTATTTTAGAGTATACTAAAGAGGCTTTCATAAATCTACATTTTAGATACAAGAAAGCAACTGCAAAAGAAATACAAATATCTTGCCCACTAACTTCTATTATTTAGTTGTATATGAAAATGATGGCCTAACCAAATTCATTGCTTGCACTCTATTTCATTCACTACATTTCTCAAGCAGAGAATTTCATATTTTATTGCTTTTAAAGATCCTCAAGACAGACTAAAGGCTTGACAGGGCTATTCATTTATCAGAAGTAAAAGCTGAGAAACACATTCAAACCTCTGAGGAGGTGGCACTGGTAACTTCTGGCTCTGAGTTATAGAAACCAACACTGGAAGCAACGAAGGAGCTGCCATTGTCATGGGGAAGAACCATAGCTGGCCTGATGCTGACAGGAATAAGAAGCACATAAGGAGGTCTCTTATCTTCATCCAACCTACTTCCATTCTCTCTCTAGCAACTCTTTGGGGACAATTTAACAGAAGCTAGGTAGCAAAGGAGAAATGTAGTTTTCAGTGTGCCAAACCTAACTCACAAAGCAAAGCATAGACAATAGTTTCATAGCATCAAAATTACTCCATAAAAATAAGAATGAAAATCTTGTGCCTACTCAAAGCTTTATGACCCATTAAAGTACACCCAACACTAATAATAATAAAACAGCTCATGTTTATTGGACATTTAGTATGCTTTAGGCACTTTTTAGTGCTACGCATGAATTAACTTATTTAATCTTATGAAGAAACAATAATTATCTTCTAACAAGAAAGGAAGATATTATGGACTTACTTTTACAGTTTAGAAGTAGTTATGGACTTTTACTTTAGATTTGTGTTCTAAATTTAAACTCTCATAGACTCCTCAAAGGGCTAGATCTGACTCAATTCCTTCAATGGCAATGGGGCTTCCATTCCTGACATTGGCATTGCCCCACAGGGCTGCATAATGAACAACTTAACTCTTTTGCCACTTCTAATCCTCTTATTGCAGTTTCTGTCAGTTACCAGTTGTGTCTGGTTCTCCTGCTGTTAAGAGCTGTGTGATTCAATGCAGAGTAGGAAAGAAGTCTTCATCACAACCTGGTCACTTCTCAGAGTCCAAGAGGAGTTCTCTGCTACCATGTCACCTCTATTTTATTAGGTTAAAACGTAGAGTACCTTTCTAGGAGACTTAGTCTCATTACGTATCAAATCCAGAAAAGTTATGGAAGCTGTCAAATGAAACCTATTGTTCTGCATTATAATGCACGTCACATAAAAAAAAAAAAAGGTAGTACTTTAATTATTAAGGGACTTCATGTGACAAAATGCCAATATAGTTTATTTTGCTACTATTACATTGCATCAAATTTCTTTTTGAATAAGCTTTGTTACCTCAGATATGACAGATATACATTTCTAGTTTTATAGATGATGTGATTCATTTATTTATTAAAAAGTGTTTATTATGCATCTATTGTATGTCATGTTCTATTCTAGGCCTTTGGGATGTTATAGGATAATAAACACAAGTTTCTACTCTCAGAGAGCTTATATGTGTGGTGGACACAGATAGTAAATAAATGAACAAATTAAAATTAAATATATGTCATGAGCTGGTTAATCATTACTTTGAATAATTAACTAATAATGTACTTATTTTTAAGTTACAAGTTCCTTTTTAGAACACCTTTTGCCTTTATTATTTTCTGAAGGTTTAAGAATGATTATGTTTTGCTGGGGCTTCCTAAGAGATTTTCAACATTTTGCATTCTCATAATAGTGTTCTTTAAAATGACAAGTATGTTTTATTTCTGCAGTTAGAACAAAAACTAATAGTAACAACAGCAACCAAAATATTTTTATTTTATTATTTTTAAATGATATGCTTTAAAAAATTGATTTTAGAGAGAGAAAGGGAAGGATGGGGGTGGGGGAGAGAGACATTGATTGGTTGTTTTACTTATTTATGCATTTATTGATTGCTTCTTATATGTGCCCTGACCAGGGATCAAACCTGCAACCTTGGTGTATCAGGACAGTGCTCTAACCAACTAAGCTATCCGGCCAGGGCTCAGAATATTTTTATAATATGGTTTTGAATGACATAGTGAATTTATTTTCATGTCGTATTTTTCTCTCTTTGAATTTTGTGTCTGCAGTCACATAGTGTCAATCACTATTCATTTATATTCCATCAGAGAAGTGTTTTCTACCCAGCATGTTCTTCACAGCAGTCTTTACATCCTTGTTCTGCAGACTATAGATGAGAGGATTGAGCATGGGAGTCACCACTCCATAGAAGAGGGAGATGAGGGCCTCAGTGATGTCTTGATTATCTGTACCAACAGACCTTTTAGACTTGGGCTTTGAATACATGAAGAAAATGGTTCCATAGAATATAATCACCACTGTCAGGTGTGCTGAGCAGGTGTAGAAGGCCTTACGTTTTCCTTCAGTGGTAGGGATCCTCAGAATAGTGGCAACAATACAAATATAAGAAATGGAAATGACTAGCAATGGAATAACTAGAACAGTCAGATTTGAGCCTGCCATGCTGATCACATTGATTGAAATATCAGCACAGGCCAGTTTTAGGATAGCCAGAATTTCACAGACAAAATGGTTAATGACATTGTTAGCACAGAATGGTAATTGCATTGCGAGAGATGTCTGTACCACGGAATCTACAATCCCAGAGACCCAGGACCCAGCTGCCATGAGCACATAGGCACTTTTGCTCATGATGACAGGGTATCTCAGTGGGTAGCAGATGGCCACATAGCGGTCAAGTGCCATCATGCCTAGAAGCATACACTCTGTGGCCCCCATGGCAAAGGAGAGAAACATTTGCATCATGCACCCAGAGAAGGAAACATGTTTCCTTACTGTCAGAAAACTGTCAAGAATTAGTGGGACAGAGGAGCTTGCATAGCAAATGTCCAGGAAGGAAAGATTACAGAGGAAGAAATACATGGGGGAGTGCAAGTGAGAATCATAGATGATTACTGAGATAAGAACTCCATTTCCCAGTAGGATAATCAGGTACATCCACAAAACTAGCACAAAGAAAACTGTCTGGAGCTTTGGGTGGGCAGAAAGTCCAACCAGGACAAATTCTGTTAATATGGAATCATTGGTCCTTTCCATATTACATATACCATTTCTCCAACAGCACTCTATGAATGATAGAACAGAAATTTATTAAAACAGTGTAGGTAAGAGCTCCTTTTTAAAGAACATATTGTGTGTTACTGTAGTTCTATAAGGATTTGGATGCATCAATATAACTCTGGGACAAATTTCTTACTGCAAACCCAAGCCACTAGACACGGAATCCGAATCTGATTTTCTCAGGGTTAAGGGAGAACACATTTGATTATGGGATTTTAGGCTCCAAACCAGATTATTATCATTTCTACTGGTTGTGCCTTTAATGCATTGACTGCAAATCAGTGGCCCAAAGCCTGGATGCAGCAGACAGATGTGCTTTGTTTGGCAGTGATTCCTGCACTATGCTATACTTTAAACTAGAGGCCAACATTATAAAAGCAGGAGATATGGCATAAAAATATGTATTTTTAGCTTATCATCAAATAAGTTATAATATTTGAAAACATTGGACCCATTTCCATCATTGAGCTCAGTTATAGCTGACACATTGGATTTGAAGCATGTTCTCCATTCTACCAGAATACCTTCCTCTCTCTCTTATCTGTTTGACACTGGAGATGAATAACATGCCAATGAACATGTTATTTGCAGTTGATCTCAATAATTTATATTACTTATATATGTATTTGAATGTTTGACTCATGGCTGCAAGGCTAACTTTATCCACTAGGTGCAGTAGGCCTACCATACTGTTAGGAGACTATAAAAATGTTTTGATTTCTTTTAAAATCCGAATAAAACAATGAATTTTTGAGTTTCAATACATAGTATTAGTATATTTATCTTTATGCCAGTGCAGATGTAAAATATAATATTACTGCATGGAAGAAAGGGCCCATAAAGGCAAAGTGTCTTGGGCCCATCAAAATCATAATGCAGTCCTGTGTGGTTGAGTCTCTTTTTAGAGCTCAGTATGATGTGCTGGTGGTATAAGTAGTCATTACATATATGCATATCATCTCATTGAGGACAATAGCCTTATTGAAAGATCATATATTTATATTACTCCAGTATCTACTTCAATTTGACGAGGAACTTTGTGTTCAAATAAGTGTTTTTTAATAAGTGTTTTTAAATGAATTAAGAGTACTTATAGTCAATTTATAATGAATAGAGAGATGTAATGTTGTGTATTGTAGGCTCCACCTAACTTGTTTATTGCCACTTCACGCAAGAATTATCACTTAGGGATCAACTTAAGAACAGTGCTTTAATTAAAAATGTATACGTTTAATTAAACCAGTGACATACAACTATTATTTTTTAGCAAATAAAATTTATACAGAAGCATAATATAGAAAACAATAAAAAGGAGAATATTTTGGTCAAAGTTACATTGCTTTGCAGGGAAGGAAAAAGCACTATGATTCAGTACTTATTCACTCTTCCTCCCTCAATTTTGTTTCCAAGGGGCACAGTTTGAAAACTGATGTAGTAAGTAGGGAGTAACATTAACAATCTGCATTTTAATAATCTTATTATTAAAATAAAATAATTAGTTATCAATAAAATAGTAATATATGTATTGATTATCTATGCCAGATACATTTCTAAATGCTTTTTTCCCCCATAATCAAGGAAGCAAAAGAACTACTATTGTATGCATATGGATTATTCTTATTAACCTATCTTAAATATTTGCTAAACATCACCAGTAAATCAAGAGTAAAGAAAAGAAGAAGTAATTATTTTGCGTGATGCAAGAAATAAATTTGGTGAAGGTCAATTCATAATTTTCATATAAACTCTTTGAAGTTTAGAAACAGAAGGTTACTTCCTAATCATAAAAAGAAACTATATACCAAAAACCAGTAGCAAATTACTATTTAGTAATAATTGAGACAATTTATACATTCTCATTAAGATCTGTAATAAGGATGCTCATTCTTATAGCTACTATTTAACGTAGACTTGGTAGTCCTGTTCAAAATCATAAGATAAGAAATGGTAGAAGTAGCAATAAAAGGAGACTAAAAAATTTATAAGACAAATGAGAAAAAATTATAAGACTTCTGGATATAAGATCAATGGAAAAATCAATAGTACTCTTTATAGTAACAATGAATGATTAGCAAACATGGAAATTAATATAATAATAAAATATGAAGCATCTGCATCTTAACAAAGCATGCATAAAATATTTACAGAAATCATTTAAAAATTATAATAAACAGCCTAATAAACTGTGCGTAATTGAAAAGTAAACATGTTAATAAGTGGTCTAAAAATATGAGGCTGTCATCTTCCCCCCCCAAATTAGTCTATATATTCAATTAAATACATTCAAAATTTTAGCTGGATTTATTTTGAGGGATATGAGCACTCATTCTAAAATTTATATGAAGAATAAAAAAGTACACAACTTTCACTATTAAATTTATAAGAGAAAAATGAGGGGAACGTCCATATTTGAAACACACTGTGAAACCACAGTAATAAAAATATCATGATAATGATGGAGGAACATTTAAATAGTCTGGTGGAAAAGAAAAGAGCTCTCAGATAAAGACATATGTTTGTATGAGAATGACATATAAAACTATTACCCCAAAGCAATGGAGAAGTAACAGCTTAGTTAGGAACATGCTCTTATATATGAAAAAGATAAAATAAAATTCTTAAATTACCAGATGGATTAACAATTTATATGTAAAGAAAAAGAAAGTATAAATTTAATAAAAGACTATAGAAAAACCTCATGAACTTATAGTACAGGAAAAAAACTTATAAAACATAAAGCTTTAAGCCAATAGAAAGTTAGTCAAAGGATAGAAATCAGTGATTCACAGGAGGGTTTTTCTAAATGGCTGACAATTATCACACTTAGAAAATCTGAAAAATGCTCATTAAATGTTCAGAAAACAGCCATGAGATGCCATTCATTTTTATTAGAAAACTAGATGATACCAAATGTTGGCCAGCATATGGGGAGGTAGAATTCTGGTGGGAGTATGCAGGAAAACTCTCTGGCTGTATTAAAGTTTGGTAGGTCCCAGTGATTCCAGTCATGAGAATATGTCCTAAATAAGTTCTTGTCCAGGACTGTAAGGGGAATAGCATAAGGATCAATGCATTATTTGTGGCAAAAGTGGTTGGAGGGCAACCTGGATGTTCACCATCAGGGGAATGGTTCTGCTACATGTGAGCATGCATTATGGAACAGTTTGCAGAAGTGAGAAGCAAATGAGCTCTATGTTTATATAGCAACGTAAATAGATCCCTGAAAAAAGTGTTTAAAAAGGAATCAATATTGTGATTTATAGCACAATAAAATTCATATATAAATTTAAAATACATATTTTACAGGGGAATGCACTATTTTAGGAACAAATCAAACATAATTATAGGTTGAGGAGGGAATGTCAGTGGAATCAGTGATTATGGGAGAATAATAGGAGGCTTTTTAAGGAGTGAGGAAAATAATCTATAAAAGAATATAAGATAAAATATAAGAGAGCATGATTAAGTAAAGTCTAAATTTAAATGGAAACAGACAAATAACACATAAAATCATAGCAATATAAGGCATATACCAATGAAGGAGCGCTGATCAGAAATGTAGTTCAGCACTGGCCAGTGTGGCTCAGTTGGAGCATCATCCTGTAAACCAAAGCATTGCAGGTTCAGGGTACATGTAGGAGGTAACCAATAGATGTTTCTCTCTCTCCCTTCCTCTATCTCTAAAAAAAAATCAGTAAAAACATATCCTTGGGTGAAGATTTTTTAAAAAAGTAAATGTAGTTCAATAGAAAGGACTATCATAAATGCAAAAAAAAAAAAAAAGGAAAATTGACTTCTGACACCAAAAAACAATACATAATGGAGCGGAGGGGGGGAAATTAAGACACTTAAAATGGGTTAAAGCTTAGTTAGACCAGACATTTTAAACAATTAAAGTTTTAAATCTAGTTAAAGATCAAGAAAGTCAGTCATAAAGTGGTTGGTCAGTAATGAGAATGGAAGGAAGGTCCCAGGGTTAATGAGAGGCAGTGCTTATCCAGCAGATTTTATCTTGTCCCATTGGAAAGGTTATAAGTAATGTAGAGATAGATGAATCTGGCATTTCTGTTAGCCTGAATCCACTAAATATGCTATTCATATAAGTAACCACTTTGATTTGGCCCAGTCTTCCCCTTCTGATGAGGAGGCAAAAAGAAAGAAAGAAAAAAAATGGACTGAGCAGAGGAATTAAGTGGCTGCTCCCACACTGGCCTGTTTCTCATTGTAAAGCAGGGCATTCTGCTTCATAGTAGCATTTGTGAGCTAGTGTGAATCAACTCCTGTGAATGAGATCCAGCCTCTTCTTGTTTTAATTATTTTGAACTCAACAATTATTTTGAATATAATATGCAGGTGATATGGCATCTCCGGTATTTTTAAAATCTTTTTTTTTTAATGTGGTGGTCATAGCAACTGCTGAATATGGCCAAATATTTGCATTGCATTTTCACACAGTTGGAACAGAGAATTAATTTTTCAGTAGATTATAGGTCCAATAATAGTGCTCAAATTGCTTGGCTGCTGAAGAAGGGCTAACACATCTGTTTTGCAGTGATGTCTCTGAGCACCAACTAGAGGTATCAAATATTCTCATTCTGTTTGCTGGGGGGAGTGGAGGAGAGGCACAATACAACCCTGTGGGTCAACTGTGTTTTTGAAGAGGCAAGTGTGGCAACGAAGCACTACATTTTATTTTAGAGTACCTGAGTTTGAAATGCAGAGATTTACAACCTCCTTTCTTCTCTTCTTTAAATGATGCGAATTCCTACCTAAGAACTTTGTTGTGAAAATGACCCAGCAGTGTCCTAAAATATAATGCAAAGCTTTATGACCCTAAACAATGAAAAAGTGACAGATGAGAAAATTAGATATATCAAGTTAAACTATATAAAATTGATATCCTACCCATAATTTGAAAAAAAAAAAACACCCACCAATATTTATAAGAAAAGAAGATGGAATATTATGTCATTTATATACCTCTGAGCCTGAGGAATGGTTTCCTCTCCTTGATTTGAGATCAGTCTTCTTCCTTAATGGTTGTTTTGCTTTACAACTTTAAGAAATGCTTTCTATTTTATGAAATAATCTGCAGGACAAAGTAAGGGGATACTGTTGAGGCTTAGACAGTAAGCCACGAACTGTAATTATTTTCTTCCAGTTTGGACTTACCAGTTTATTCCTCAGGTAAAACGAATAGCTGAGTTTATTTAAACTGTTCTGACGCTCAGGCCCAGAGTTCAGTCTCAGAAAAAAAAAAGAGGCAGATAATCCATAGATGCTGGTGCCTTTGTGATCATCTCAGTGTTTCTCTAGATTTTGAGCTCCAGAAACATCCTCCAAAAGACCAGCCATTAGCACAGCACGGCATTTTAAATCTTTTTGGGGTGAGCCAGGGAGGGGTCCAATATTTGCAGCAAACTAAAGTTAGGATGGTAAACATGGAGGATTAAAAACTTTCCAAAACTCCAGGGAGAATGTAGTTAGATTCAATTATAGCATATAATTGGTATATTCTTGTTGCAAAGCAACCTAACTAAGAAATTTATATCACTGTCCACATCACCACAGTATTTGAAGATTTAAGGACTCAAACAGAAAAACTTTTTAATAAGTATTATTTTTTTCTTTTCTGAAATTATCTGACAATGCCCTGTGATTAATAGCATACATTGTCTTCATTGGCATAGAGTTTTCAAATATCTAAAGTTGTTCTCAGAATACTACCATGAGTTGTACAATTTTCCTGTTATGTAGATATAGAGTCTGAGACTCTGAAAGTTGAAATATTTTGCTGAATATTGCCTAGCCAGTATAAGAAGGGGTAAAACTGTTCTGAAATCCAGCTTTTATGACTCCAGCTCTGCAATATATTTCCAGCACTGCCCCATTGCTCACCAATGAGAACCTGAAATGAGCTTTTCTTTTCTTTTTTTTTATCCTCACCAGAGGACCTTTTTGCATTTATCTTCAGACAGAGTGGGAGGGAGAGAGAGAGGAAGAGAGAGAGAGAAACATCGATGTGAGAGAGACACATCGAGTGATTGCCACCCACATGACCCCAACTAGGGCCGGGGACAAACTGCAACCAAGGTACGTGCCCTTAGCGGGAACCGAACCCGGGTTTCTCTGTACCGTGGGCCGACACTCTAACCGCTGAGCCAAACCGGCCAGGGCTGAAATGAGCTTTTCAAGTATTGCAGCCCCACTCTGCAATGAGTGCAGGATAAGTTAGGTTAGAAGATTTTAATAATTTAAACTGAAATGTCAATAAAAAGTTAAAACTAAGCTTTATTTTCCCTCTAGATCCAAGTAAGAGTTAAAGCATGTGGAAAAAAATGTAAACTTTTATCAAAAACAATTTCTCTTTGACTTTAATAACAAAGGTCTACATTCAAACTCAACTTTTGTCCCAGAAATGAATCCTCTTTCCTCAATATTTTTCTGTTAACACTTTTTCAGACAAACCTACTTTTTCAGATTAGTAATTTCTCTTTGACCTTCTACATATGTATTCTTTAGTTCACTTCAAATGTTACCAGTTTATGCTGTTCAGGTATCTGTCATTTAATGCTAGTTAATAATAGACAATACCAAGTGAGTGAGGGAAGGGGGTATTTTCACTTTACATGTATTTGTTTTATATAATCCTTATTACAATTTTATGAGATATATACTATTATTATCTTTATTTTAAAGATTGAGTAACCGAGGAACAAAAATATATTGCTCATTGCCCATGATATGTACATGAAACAAGTTTCCTTAAAGGGGCTGAAAACTACTTAAAGGTAAAAAACCTTCTACTTTGCTTTTCTGTATCACAGCAACATCTCAAGATGTGCCTTGAGCATGGTGGACACTCAGGATATGTACCTGTGTGCAGATGGACAATTTTACCATATACATTTAGTTCCTCAATGTGCTCTATATTTTATATACTATGAAATTATATGTTGCTTTAATGTTTATAGTTTTTGTCTGTAGTGGTACTTTTCACTGAAGGACCACTGAAAAAAATAAAGAATCCTGAAAGGAGGCAGAGTTCAGTTCCTCTTTCCCTAAATTCTTTCTCTGTTCTTTCAACTGGAAAAACTTGGAATCTATGTTTTATGTGTCATTCTGAATGACATATAACATGTGTTGATATGACACAATTATATATTACAGTATGAATACCACCATAGTATTAGCTAACACCTCTATCACATCGCATAATTATCATTTCTTTTTTTGTGGTGAAAACAATTAACATCTAGTCTCTTAGCAACTTTCAAGTATATAATAATCACAATGCTGTCCATTAGATCTTCAGAACTTATTCATCTTCTAACTGCAAGTGTGTACCCTTTGACCAACATCTCAATTCCCCCACTCCACAGCCCCTGGTAACCACCATTCTACTCTCTGTTTCTATGAGTTTGACCTCTTTAGATTCCACATATAAGTGATACACAGTATTCGTCTTTCTCTGTCTGAATCTCTCTCACCATAATGCCCTCAAGTTTCATTCACGTTGTCCCAAATGGCAGGATTTCTTTCTTTCTTATAGTTGAATAATATTTCGTTGTATGTGTGTGTGTGTGTATTACATCTTTATCTATTCATTCATTGATGGACACTTAGGCACTTAAGTTGTTTCCATATCTTGGCCGTTGTGAATAATGCTGTAATGAACATGGGAATTCTGGTATCTTTTTGAGATCCTGTTTTCAGTTCCTTTGGATACACACCCAGAAGTGGGGTTGCTGGATCATATGGTAGTTCTATATTAAAGTTTTTGAGGAAACTTCATACTGTTTTTCTGGTAGCTGAAGCAATTTACCTCCCCACCAACAGTGTATAAGGTTTACCTTTTCTTCACATCCTCACTAACACTTATCTTTGTCTTTTTGATGATAGCCATTCAACAAGTGTGAGGTGCTATCTAATCATGGTTTTGATTTAAATTTTCTGCAGATTACTGATATTGAGCATCTTTCCATATACCTATTGGCCATCTGTCTGATTTCTTTGGAAACATGTCTATTCAGTTTTCCTGCCCATTTTAAAATCTGATTTTGTTTTGTTTTGTTATTAAGTTGTATGAATTCTTTATATATTTTGGATATTAATCTCTTATCTGATATGTAGTTTGCATATATTTTCTCCAACTACATAGGTTGCCTTTTCATTTTGTTGATTATTTCTTTTGCTATACAGAAGCTTTTCAGTTTGATGTAATCCCACCTGTTGATTTTTACTTTTGTTGCTTGTGCTTTTGGTGTCATATCCAAAAAATAGTTGCCACGTCAAATGTCAAGGAATTTTTTTCTTGTTTTCTCCTAGGAGTTTTAGGACTTCCTCAATCTTTTCTATTGTTTTCCTGGTCTCTATTGCATTGATTTCCACTTTGATTTTTGTTATTTCCTTTCTACTGATAATTTTGGGCTTAGTTTGTTCTTTTTCTAGGTCCTTGAGGTATAAAGTTAGGTTACCTGAGATCTTTCTTTTTTATTGATATATGCATTTCTCATTATAAACTTCCCTCTAGGAACTGTTTTTTAGCATCCCATAGAATTTTCAATGATATGTTTTTATTTTCATTTGTTTCAATATATATATTTTTATTTTCCTTTTAATTTTTTTTATTTGACCCTTTGGTTGTTTATGAGGCTGTTGTTCAGTTTTCACATATTTGTAAATTATCCAATTTACCTCTTATTGTTGATTTGTAGTTTCATATAACTGTGATCAGAAAAGATGCTCAGTGTGTTGTGTGGCTCTGAGACAGGGACCATTTTCCCCTCACACACCCAACCGGAGCAGAACCCTTCCTTTACATGGCCAAATCTTAGTCTGTTTGTGCCTAATAAACTCTGTTGGCCTCATCCTGATGACTCCCTGAAATCCCCATTCCAACACAAAGGTATGCAAGCCCCCAGCAGGTGGCAGCTCGACTTGGTATACCTGGGGACATTGCTGAGTGGCTTCAACCCAGCAATGGCAATGAGTTTGGAACCTGTATCAGTCAGGTGAACACTATTTGCCCCTACCTGGTGACTCACTGAGAACTTACCTCTTGAAACTTGAGTACCGCCATAAGCTCTTTCAATGCCTGAACCTAATAGGCAGTCAACAGGTGGAGGCAGGCAGAAGCTGATCTTGGGGTGCCTTGGAACTTTTACTGACCTGCCCCTGGTGCTGATAAAAGCTAGACTTGGTGCACAGCTTGGTCCTTCCTGCATGCACCTGGGCCCAGCAGAGGTAGCCATAAACTGTAGATCGCTTGTAGCTCCAAACAGGTTGCCCAGGGCAAGTCACAGGCAGTGTCTGATATTGCCCCGCACCAGAGTCCCTCCCAAGAGCCCAGAACCAACACACAAAGTGGTCAGTTTCAGACAACATCAGACCTGGATCCAATAAGCTTCACAAGTGGCATATCTAAGAGGAAATCTGGACAGGCACCAGACTCTGCTGAGGCAAATTTTGCTTCATGTGGTCAGCACCTGCACAGCACCTCACAGGCTCTGGTCTAGGGTAATGTCTCACAGTCAGCCAGCCTGAGAGTCAAACCCACACACGAACAGGCCAATAGCAATCAAAACTCAATTATAACAGGAGGGTCCACTTAACCCACAGAAGGGATGTTCCTGGAGCACCCAGCTCAGGTGATCAAGGAGATTGCTCTGCCTCTGCTTGACCCCACAGAACAACTACTATATAAGGCCACCCTACCAAGACTAAAAGTCATTGCAGATATATTTAATATATAGAAACAAACACAAAGAGGCAGTAAAAATGGGGAGACAAAGCAACATGCCTCAAATTAAAAACAGGAAAAATACCCAGAAAAAGAGTTAAATAAAATGGAGGCAAACAATTTATCAGATATAGACTTCAAAACAATGGTTATAAGAATACTCAAAAGCATGAAAAAAAGACATAGAAAACCTGAAAAGAACCAGTCAGAAATGAAGAATACAATATCTGAAATGAAGAGTATACTGGAAGGAATAAACAGTAGGTTGGATGAAGATGAGAAAGGAATCAGTAATTTGGTAGAAAAGGTAGGAAAAAACACCAAATCAGAGCAGCAAAATAAAAAAGAATTTTAAAAAGTGAGGATAGTTTAAGGGACATTTGGGACAACATGAAGCATGAAAACATCCACATCACAGGGGTACCAGAAGGAGAAGAGAGAAAGCAAGGGATCAAGAACCTATTTTAAAAATAATGACTGAAGACTTTCCTAATTTGGTGAAGGAAAAAAACACACAAGTCCAGGAAGCACAGGAAGTCCCAAACAAGATAAACCTGAAGAGGCCAAATCAAAGTACATCATAATTAAAATGGTAAAGGTTAGAGACAAAGACAGAATTATAAAAGCAGCAAGATAAAGACAGTTAGTAACCTACAAGGGAGCTCCCATAAGACTCAATTGTTTTCTCAACAGAAACTTTTAGGTCAGAAGGGATTGGCATGAAATATTCAAAGTGATGAAAAACAAGGACCTACAACCAAGACTATTTTACCCAATAAGGCTATCATTTAAAATTGAAGGAAAATAAAGAGTTTCCAAGACAAGAAAAAGCTAGAGTTCATCACCACCAAACCAGTATTATATGAAATGTTAAAGGATCTTCTTTAATAAAAAGATGAAGAGGAAGAGGAAGAGGAAGAAGAAGAAGAGGAAAAAGAGGAACATATTTAAAAGAATAAAGTGGCAATAAGTACATACTATCAATAATCACTTTAAATGTAAAAGGCTTAAAGTCTCCTATGTCAAAAGACATAGGGTAGTTGAATAGATAAGAAAACAAGACCCATATATATGCTGTCTTCAAGAGGCCCACCTCAGAATGGAAGATATACACAGACTGAAAGTAAAAGGATGGAAATATATATATTTCATTGCAAATAGAAAGAAAAATAAAAGCTGAGATAGCAATACTTATATCTAACAAAATAGACTTTAAAACAAAAGCTATAGTAAGAGACAAAGAAGGACATTACATAATGATAAAGTGAGTAATCCAACAAGAGACTATAACCCTTGTAAACATTTATGTATCCAACATAGGAACATCTAAATATATATAGCAAATCAAGTGGAGAGATCAACAGTAATACAGTCATAGTAGGGGATTTTAACACTCCATTGACACCAATGGATAGATCTTCCAAACAGAAAATCGACAAGGAAATGGTGACCTTAAATGACATACTAGATTAGATGGATTTAGTTAATATCTTCAGAGCACTTCACACCAAAGCAGAAGAATATACATTCTTTTCAAGTGCGCATGGAACATTTTTTTAGGATAGACCACATATTAGGTCACAAAACAAGTCTCAATACATTTAAAAAGACTGAAATCATATCATTCATCTTCTCTGATCACAATGGTATGAAACTAGAAATCAATTACAAGAAATAACTGAAAAATACAGAAACTCATGGAGGCTAAATAACACGTTACTAAACAATGAATTGGTTAACAATGAGATCAAGGAAGAAATCAAAAGATACCTTGAGACAAATGAAAATGAAAACAACCCCAGGTCTATGGAACACAGCAAAAAGCACTACTAAGAGGGAAATTCATGGCAATACAGGCCTACTTCAGGAAACAAGAAGAATCTCAAATAAACAATCTAACCTTACATCTAAAGGAAAAAGAACAACAAACAAAGCCCAAAGTGAGTAGAAGGAAGGAAACAATAAAGATCATAGCAGCCTGGCTGGTGTGGCTCACTGAATGAGCGATCCTTGCACCAAGAGGTCGGTGGTTTGATTCCCGGTCAGGGCACATGCCCAGGTTGTGGGCCAAATCCCCAGTGGGGGGCATGCAGGAAGCAGCCAATCGATGTTCTCTCTCATCAATGTTTCTAGCTCTCTCTCCCTCTCATATCAATAAAGGAAAAAATTAAAAAAAAAATAGCAGAGCAGAAATAAACAAAATAGAGTCCTAAAAAAATGCAAAAGTTCAGTGAAACCAAGAACTGTTTCTTTGAAAAGGCAAACAAGATTGATAAACCTTTAACCAGATTCATAAAGAAACAAGAGAGGACCCAAACAAATAAAATCAGAAATGAAAGAGGAGAAAGAATTGACACCACAGAAATAAAAAGGATTATAAGACAATATTACAAACAACTATATGGTAACAAATTTGGACTATCTGGATGAGATGAATAAATTCCTAGAAACATATGATCTTCCAAAACTATATCAAGAAGAAACAAAATCTGAACAGACCTACTACAACTAATAAAATGAAAGCAGTAATCAAAAACTCCCAGCAAACATATATCCTGGACCAGATGGCTTCATAGGTGAATTTTACTCAACATTCAAAGTACTAATATCTATCCTTCTTAAATTATTCCTAAAAATTCAAGAGGAGAGACAACTCCCAAGCTCATTTTATGAGGCTAGCATTATCCCAATTCTAAAACCAGCTAAAGACACTACAAAGAAAGAAAATAATAAGCCAATATCCCTGATGGACTTAGATGCTAAAATCCTCAAGAAAATATTAGCAAATTTGATCCAGCAATACATTAAGAAGATCATACACCATGATCAAGTTGAATTTATTCTGGGGATGCAAGGTTGGTACAATACAAATCAATAAATGTGATACATCACATAAACAAAATAAAAAATGAAAACCACATGATCATATCAATAGATGCAGAAAAAGATTTAATAAAATCCAGCACCCATTTATGATAAAATCTCTCAGCAAAGTGGGAATAGAGGGAACATATCTCAACATAGTAAAGGCCATATATGACAAACCAGCAGCCAACATCATGCTCAATGGGGAAAAACTACAAGCATTTCCCTTAAGATTGGGAACAAGACAGGGATGTCCACTTTCACCACTCTTATTCAACATAGTACTGGAAGTCCTAGCCACAGCAGTCAGACAAGAAGAAAAAAAGGTATCCAAATTGCAAAATAAGAAGTAAAACTGTCATTATTTGCAGATGTCACGATACTGTATATAGAGAACCCTTAAGATTCCACCAAAAAACCACTAGAACTGATAAATGAATTCAGTAAAGTAACAGGATACAAAATAAATATCATGAAACCAGTTGCATTTTTATATACCAATAATGAACTACCATAAAGGGAAACTAAGAAAATAATCACTTTTACAATTGGTTCAAAAAAATAAAATACCTAGGAATAAATTTAACCAAGGATGTAAAAGACCTGTACTTGGAAAATTATAAGACGCTGAAGAAAGAAATTGAAGAAGACACAAATAAGTGGAAACATATACCATGTTATGGATATGAAGAATGAACATAATTAAAATGTCTATACTATCCAAAGGAATCCATAGATTCAATTCAATTCCTATCAAGATACCAATGGCATTTTTCACAGAACTGGAACAAATATTCCAAAAACTTATATGTTATCACAAAAGACCTTGAATAGCCACAGCAATCTTGAGAAAGAAGAAAAAAGTTGGAGGAATATGCTACCTGATATCAAACTATACCACAAGGCCATTACTGGCATAAAAATAGACATATAGATCAATGGAACAGAATAGAGAGCCCAGAAATAAACCCACGCAAATTAATCTTTGACAAAGGAGGCAAGAAGATTCAATGGGGTAAAGACAGTTTATTCAATAAATGCTGTTGGGAAAATTGGACAGATACATGCAAAAAATGAAGCTAGACCACCTTTTTACACCATATACAATAATAAACTCAAAATGAATTAAAGATGTAAATGTAAGACTCAAAAACATAAAAATCCTAGAAGAAAACATAGGCAGTAAAATCTCAGACAATTTTTTGATATATCTCCTAGCAATATTTTTCCGATATAAATCCTTGGACAAGGGAAACAAAAGAAAAAATAAACAAATGGGACTACATCAAACTAAAAAGATTTTTCACAACACAGGAAACCATCAACAAAATGAGAAGACAACCCACTGAATGGGAGAACATATTCACCAATGATACATCTGATAAGGGGTTAATATCCAAAATTTATAAAAAACTTATACAACTCAACACCAAAGAAACTCACAAAATCCAATTAAAAATGGGCAAAAGACCTGAATAGACACTTCTCCAAAGAAGATATAAGATGGCCAATAGACATATGAAAAATGCTCAATGTCACTAATCATCCAAGATATGCAAATTAAAACAATAATGAGATATCACCTCACACTTGTCAGAATGTCTATCATCAGTAAATCAACAAACAACAAATGTTGGTGAGGATGTGGAGAAAAGGGGACTCTCATGCACTGTGGCATTAAATATATGAATTCACTTTTGACCTGTGAAATTATTTATTTTATTACCATCTGTGTTTTCCATTCTAAAAAACGTTGGTGCTGGCATTCTGCATGAAATTAACTTTCTAAAAGAATGAATATAAGGTAAGCAAAGAAGTTAAATGACAATATTTTTAATTCACAGCAAATATCTGTTTTATTAAATTTATAACATCCGGATCATTTTTAATTCTAGCATTTTGTTTTAGTAATTATCATTTGAATGTGTAATTTCTTACTTTGAATTAACCTTACTTTGGTAAACATATTTTGAGCTGAAAAGCTCTCACATTTTATGAAGTTAATCTGGTGAACATTTGCTCCTGTTTCCAAAAGTTACATGGGTAGGAGAAGGTTATTTCTTTGTTGAGCTTTAGTTCAGCTACAGTTTATTCCCAACAGCAATGTTAATTGTGTCTGTGGAACACTGTCCATGACACACCAAAAAGTTTCTTCATTCCATAGAGCTATCATTCCAACTTTAAATTGCTTTGGGAATTGGAGAATAATTACAACTGTTGCGTAACAAATATTTACTCTTCCACATCTGTGGAATCTGGTGGTGTTTGTTGAACCTGATCTTAATTCAGAATGCTGACATAAATACTAAGAAGAAAGTAACTGGTTCTTCTAGGAGGTGTAAATAATTTACCAAAGAAAGGTAAGTCTTCAAAACTATGACACTGTATTTCAATCTATAGTTCAAGCTGTTATTTAATGTGAACTTGTAATGTGAATAACCTGATGCAGTACAGGTACCAATTCATTATCACCAAAATACAGATGTGAATCATTATTATTATGCTTTTATTATTATTTATATGTCTGTTACTCCTTAAAAAGCAATTTCCCTGTGCTATCTCATTATTTCCATACAATATCCCATCAAGAAAAGTAAAGCAGTTATTTTATCACTATTTTAAAAATGAAAAGGCCACATCTCTAATTAGAAGCTCAGAAATTCAAACCAAAGACTTTCATTTTAGTCTGAGGTACTTTTCCAACATGTTAAACTCATGTCATATATATTATAATAAGGACAGCTGTCCTCTCTTATCAAGGGTTTCACTTTCCACGGTTTCAGTTACATAATGTAATTATACTTATAATGTATTTTCATATGTACTTTTCCTGTATCCTAACTGAAATGTCAGCTTAGTAGTGGCAGGCACTTCACATTCTTCTTCTATTTATTCTTTCTGTGCTTAGAATATGACTGGGTTAAACATAGACTGTCAGTAGTATTCTAAAACTATGTAGTAGTCTGGCACAAGTTTAGCCTACTTTAAAAAATTTTATCTTTTAATAATATTTTTTCTTTAGGCTGTTTACAAACATGATGTGAATATGGAGCTTTCTATAAAACACAAAATTATGTTCTTTTCATTTTTCAGGATGGCATGCAAGCCCATGCTAAGGCAAATGAAAGTCCATTTGGATCACAAAAATCTGGATAATCCACCAATTCAGTGTAGGTTAAAGCCTTGTTACTCAAGTGTGTTAAAAACCTGTTGCATAAGTATCACCTGGGCACTTAGGATTAGTGCAGAATCTCAGCAGCTGCCCTGAGCACTAAAGCAGAATCTAAAGTTTTTCAAGATACCCAGATGACGCATATGTATATGAAAACAGTGAGGCTGTGAATTTGATTTGATCTGAGCTTCAAGCTCCACTTATTTGCTACCTGGTTAACTTTGGACAAGTTCCATCTTTTTATATTTGAAAAAATGAGGATAATATAAAATATTATATTTTGTAGAGTGTAAAGTGGTGCATATACACACATATATACATATTTATATAAAATATTTAAACCTTATTTTCTTAGGTTGAGTTAAATGAGTAAATTATCAAGATATACTCTGAAGCTACAGAATAAAATAAATGAAGAGACTATGTAATGTTCTCCAAAGATTATCTATAACATTCATGTGAAGCTGATATATGCAATGGTCTTGTCATAGAAACAGTCACAGAAGATACTCAGAGGGGCTGGGATACGAGATAAACAGCTGTGTTTAAACATGTTAAGTTTCAGTTAATGCTATTCAATTTATTATCAAATATCTACAAAATATATAATCAAACTGACTAATGTAAGGTATGCATGCATGGAAAGAAATATACACCAAAAATCAAAGTTGCTGTGAAATTTTGACCATCATTATTAATTCCAAATTAAAATTTCAGTCTCTGTTGAGTAGTCTTTTGCCATTCCCACTGCTCACTTTCTAGGGCAGATGAAGAAGTTAGGCTTATAGTTAGCAATTAGTCAAGAGTCTAGAAACTTTAACCTGGAAACATGTCCTCAGCAGCAGGAAAGATTACTTCTGTATGTCTGACCATATGTAGATCTTCATATATTAGCAATGGGTATAGGTACTTCCATCTTTCCCAATTTCATTGTATTCTAGTTACACACATTGTTGAAGATAACTAGATATCAGAGCTTCAGGAAAACACTCTTTGTAATACATTCTAAAGAATGAACTGTTCAGGTAATTTTTTTACATTTATTCCTTGACAGTGAATGTATTTTATATTAGATGTCCCTTCTGAAAGCAGATGACATGGATAAAATTAACCAGACATTTGTGTCAGAATTTCTTCTTCTTGGTCTTTCTGGATACCCAAAGATTGAGATCATTTACTTTGTTCTAATTCTAGTTATGTATCTAGTGATTCTGATTGGCAATGGCATTCTGATCATAGCGAGCATCTTTGATTCCCGTCTTCACACCCCCATGTACTTCTTCCTGGGCAACCTCTCTTTCCTGGATATATGCTATACATCCTCCTCTGTTCCCTCAACCTTGGTGAGCTTAATCACAAAGAAACGGAACATTTCCTTCTATGGATGTGCAGTACAGATGTTCTTTGGGTTTGCAATGGGATCAACAGAGTGTTTCCTCCTCGGCATGATGGCTTTTGACCGCTATGTGGCCATTTGTAACCCTCTGAGATACCCCATCATCATGAGCAAGGTGATGTATGTACTGATGGCTTCTGTGTCATGGCTCTCTGGTGGAATCAACTCGATTGTGCAAACATCTCTTGCCATGCAATTGCCTTTCTGTGGGAATAATGTTATCAATCATTTCACATGTGAAATATTAGCTGTCCTTAAGCTAGCTTGTGCTGATATATCTGTCAATGTTATCACCATGGTGATATCAAATATGGTGTTCCTGGTTCTTCCATTGCTGGTCATTTTTTTCTCCTACATGTTCATCCTCTACACCATCTTGAGAATGAACTCAGCCACAGGGAGACGCAAGGCCTTTTCCACCTGCTCAGCGCATCTGACTGTGGTGATCATATTTTTTGGTACCATCTTCTTTATGTATGCCAAACCCAAGTCTCAAGAACTGCCTGGGGAAGACAAGTTGCAAACTTCAGACAAGCTTATTTCCCTGTTTTATGGGGTAGTTACCCCCATGCTAAATCCTATAATCTATAGCTTGAGAAATAAGGATGTGAAAGCTGCTGTGAAATATCTGCTGAACGAAAAACCTATTCAATATGTATTTTCTATTCAGAAAATGTAAGTCTGTATGTAATGGGCACAAAGATGGACTCATAGGTAAATTAGTAAGAACCTCCTTTATAGAAAGCATGATGAAGGAGAAATATTTCTATTATTTTCCTTTCCTAATCCTGCTCAGCAAGAATTACTGAGAAATATAGTTTGCAATAAACTCAGCTTCCAGTTTGCCCTGATCCAGATCTCACAAGAACAATGAATTCTATTAGAGTCTCATCCCTGGTGTTACCTAAAATGAGCGTTCTTGGTATACCTTGAGGAAATATAGTAGAAAACAATCACGCATAGCTTTGGAAGTAGAGAGGCAAGAGTACAAAATCTCCAATTACACAAACTACATAAATGACGTTGGATAAACTTTCTTTGTAAGCCATAGTTACCTTATCTTTCAGTAAGGAAATAAATAAAACCAGGTTTCAGTGAAGAAGGGACTTAGCATAGCAACAGCTTCGTAGTGCCCTAGAATTTCAGAATCAAAGATAAGACTCCAAGTTGAGGACTGAAAGTTACAACTAAGCATCTCTTTTACCTTAAGCTAATAGTTACAAGAGCTGTCTATCTCCCCATAAAAGTCACTCTGTTAATCTTAATCACACCCTCATTCCTTCCCTCCATATCTATATAAAGGGAAGTTCAGGCCAGGAGAAGTAATCAAGGGAGTGTTCTACCTTATGGGGAGTGCACAACAGAGTGGTAGGAGGTGTTTCCTTACTGTCCATGTGGAAGAATGAGAAAGTTTGTTTGTTTTTTCTATCCAACTCAAATGAGGGTGTGCTACAAAAGAGCCTCTTAAACTTTTGTGTGCCTGCAAAGAAAGAGAATCTGACTTTTGTCTTGATGAATGGAGGCCCACTGAGCTCTCAAGACTGTGGGAACTAGTCTAGAAGAGGAAAGGAGGTAGGTATTTTACGCCAAAAATAAACAAACATTTCAGATTTGTCTGAGATTTTATCAAAAGCTCAGAAAGCGTGATAAAAACAGTGACTGGGGAAATAAAATCAGTTCTTTCATTCTCCAATGAGTTGAAACTTTTCAATAAATTTATCACAGCATTTTTTTTTATCATCCAGCTTTCCCATAATCTCTTAGTCCATTATGACAGCTGAGATTTGATTTAATTTTCTTAATCAATTTTACTCTTTCCTATCTATTTTCAAGTCACAACATGACCCCATATCTCCTACTCAGAGGCTTCATTCTTTGCCAATCCAATTCCTTTGGGTTGACCCAGGTTTCTACATAAATGATCTAGTCACTAAATCCTGCTGTCTGCCACTGCCCCATCAGAATTGGCACGTTGTCACTCCAGAAAACATTCAGCTGCTCTTCTGTCTCCTCTGGGTGGATCCCATTGGCATTGCTTTGGGTTCTGTTCAGAAGGGGGTGTACCAGACCCTGTGGATGATGGCTTTTGAACTTCTAGTGCTTCTCCTCCTCCCTCCTTCCCAGAGGCCCTGCCTTGTATCTGATCTTTGTTTAACTCTCTTTAACTTTTGATTTGTGACAAGATTTTAGGCACGTAAAAATATTATTTAAATTGTTTTAACCAACTCCTTAGCACCTTAGTTTTTATTTTTTCCCCACAATACCAAGGATGCCAGCACCTATATGCAGGCTTATCTCAAGTTGAATTCTTCAACTGCTAAAATATTATATAGGTATATAAAAGTGGTGCTACTCAAATGATCCGAAAATTAACATATTTGATAATAAATTGCCCTCCCTCGAAAATCATGAAATCTCTAAAATATTGTTAGGTATATTATTTTCTGATTAATAAATAAATATTTTTTAAATAAAAAATATTTAAAAATTGTCACTTGGGCACCTCTCAAAGATATCATTTAAAATATTTCTTCTAATAACCAGGAGTCATGCATTCATTATATTTTTATTTTGATTTATCACTTAACGTAACATGAACACTTGAGGTTAAAGTTATTTTTTTTAATATAAAACACGTATGGTTTCACAGGATAAATTTTAAGAAGTGAAATTGATAGGTCAGGTGATATGAACTTTTAAAATTTCTAGCTAAATCACCCTCAAAAATGTCATATTATCTACCCTAAATACCATATATGATTTCCCCAAAATACGTTTATAGTTCTATTTCCAAAATACACGTGCACACATTTGTATCTATATTTATCCTTATATACACACATTTATATGTATTTTTTCCTTTAAATATGTTTTTATTGATTTTTTAGAGAGAGGAAAGGAGAGAGAGAGATAGAAACATCAATGTGAGAGAGAAACATCTGTCGGCTGCCTCCTGCATGCCCCCTACTGGGGATCAAGCCTGCAACACAGTCATGTGTCCTGACCTGGAATCAAACCAGGACCTCTCAGTCCACAGGACAATGCTCAATCCACTGAGCCACACCAGCTAGGCTGTATTTTTTTTTTTCTTTAAAGTATACTTTGGAAATTTTTATTTAAAATATTTAACAAAAGAGTAATTTAATAAAATACCATGTACCAATCACATGGTTTAAATAATTTTCAACACATGGTCAACCTTCTTTCTTTCATCATTACATATCTTCTTCTCCCAGATGATTTTGAAGCAAATCAAAATATATAATCCTATATGGCTAAAGCCTTCCTATAAAGGTATAGGATATAGTCCTGAAGAAGGAAGGAATTTCAGGTCAAAAGGGAGATTTCTGAAATGTCAGTTGTACCTCCCAGACCAATTTTGAGCAACTGTCTCCTAGAATGTTTCAATATTGGTTTATATATCCAACATGTTGCTATTAACTGCCTATTATATTAGAGTACATATTTGGGATCCAAAATGTTTATTTCTCCATGATACTATCATACAAATAATAGTAACCTCCAAATATATAATACTTCAGAGTATGTTAAAGAGCTTCCCATAGACTTCCTTTATAGCAGCAATCACTTTCCCTTATTTTCGCTTTTCATTAATTTTTATCCAGATTATTCTCCTTGGGGCAGGACTATTAGGTTCAGCTAGAGGACTGACCCATAGAGATAGGAGCAATTTAATTAAGGTCAATGATTTCCCCTTTATTTAGTCTGTTCTGTAGAGTAGGGTTGGTAAGTACAAGCATATAGACATGGCTCATTGATCAGGTAAGAGAGAGAAAGAAACCATTAATTCCAGTGTGTGTGTGTGTGTGTGTGTGTGTGTGTGTGTGTGTGTATGTGTGTGTGAATCCTTACCCGAGGATATTTTTCCATTGATTTTTAGAGAGAGTGGAAAGGAGGGAGGGAGGGGGAGAGACAGAGATATTAGTGTGAGAGAGACACATTGATTGGTTGCCCCCTGTACATGCCCCAACCAGGGCCAGGAATCAAACCTGAAACCCAGGTACGTGCCCTTGACAGGGAATAGAACCAGTGACCTTTCCATGTGTGGACCAATGCCCTAACCACTGAGTCACACTGGCCAGGGCCATTAATCCCATTTTTTAAAAATGAAAAAAAAAAAAAGGAATGATCTATATTATCCTTCTTTTAGGAATATGGGCAGTAATATTTACATGTATTGTCATGTGTCATATTCAGCAATTGATTCTTCCTCCAGAACTCATAAATGTAATCCATGTCCCACCAATGCAGGATCAGGCAAAGGAAAAGAAAAACACTTAGAAATATGGAAGAAGTTTCTATGAGTGTCTGTATCATTCCCACCACTTTCTTCATATCTACTCCCAAAATATCTCAACAATATATCCATTACCATCTTCATTAAATCCACATATATTACAAATTTTTTTCTTTATTGATTTTTGAGAGAAAGGAGAGGAAAGGGAGAGAGAAATAGAAACATCGATGAGAAAAAGCATTGACAAACCGCCTCCTGCATGTTCTCCACTGGGGATTTGGCCCACAACCTGGGCATGTGCCCTGACCAGGAATCTTACCAGCAACATCTTGGTGCATGGGTCGATGCTCAACCGCTGAGCCAAACTGGCTGGTCAAGTTTAAACATACATTTATTCAGTCCTGAAAATCATTCTTTTAGTTTCTTATCACCCAGCAGTTTTGTCAACAGGGATTTCAATTGTCCATTCCAATTTTCATTAGTCCATATTTTGTGAATGGGAATGTATACAATGTTTAATGCTTTGTAACTCACTGAATTTCACTAAATTCATTGAATTTCACTAAATTCCTTAGAATTCTTTAATTAGATGATCAAAATCCAAATTAAAACAATACTCTTTCTCTAGGGCTTAACTAGTGGTATTTGCTTCATTCGTTGGTTTGCAAATCCAAATCCAGAATGAGTGTCTCTCTCAGTTAAGACTGTTATTTACCCAGAAACAAGGGTAATGGGCCAATGTGATCCACTTCTTTGCTATGACTCTTCCTGGATCCTTTCAGTAGGAGCTCATAACTTTTTACATTTCCAGCACCTGGAGGAGACAGTGGGAAGCATATTTTTTGCATACATTATTGCACTACTTGAATGCCTCCATGCCCTCTCATGTCATGTTTCCAAGAGGCCACTTCCAAAAAGAGAATAAAGGTTCCCATTTGTTGTTTCTGATCCCATTATGAATTCATAAGGAACATTTTATGACAGACATAGATATTCCCCACTTTGATTATCCCACTTCAAGTCCATAAAATGCTCCATAACGTACCACCCCATATAGAAGCCCTTTATCTTCTAGTCATATACACCCTGTATTTTAAGCCATATTGCTAGTTCATTAGCTACTATCTGAGAATTGGTGAAAATTCAAACCATGTTATTATTGTTATTATCCAGTTCCTCTGGTGGGTGAGGAAGACTACTTTTAATTCTTCCTAATTAAATACTAACAGCAACTTTGTGACTTTGGAATATCATTTAATCCTTTCTACCTCAGTTTACTCATCTATAGAATGGGAAGTCTTACTAAATGATTTTTACAGAATTGTCCAGCTCTAAATATTTTTGATCTTATAAAAACAATCCTGACATATTTTCACTTGAAAATGAATGTGCACACTGTATGGTTTATGGTGTGAATGTGTGTGCGTGTGTGTGTGTGTGTGGGGTGCATTTGTGTATATCTGCATGCATAAATACTGCTCTTATATAGATTTTTAATTTCTCAGAATCCAAATATTTTATTTTATTTATTGAGGTATGATTGACAAATAAAAATTGTATATATTTAGGTTGTACAATGTGATTTTTTTTATGGTATACAACATAATGTTTTATGCTGATTTCATTTCTTTTTAATATATACCCAGAATTGGTATTGGTAAATCACAGGTAGTTCTGTTTTTAATTTTTGAGGAACATACATATTGTTTACTATAATGGCTGTACTAATTGATATTCCTACCAACAGTGTACAAGTGTTCTCTTTTTTCTACATCCTCACTAGCACTTGACTTTTTGATAATAGCCATCCTAAAAAATATGAGGAGCTTTCTCACTGTGGTTTTGATTTGCATTTTCCTGATGATGAGTGATGTTGAGCACCTTTTCATGTACTTGTTGGCCATTTATATGTCTTTATTGGAATAATGTCTATTCAGTTCCTTTGCCTATTTATTTATTTGCTATTGAGCTGTATGTTATTAAAAAATCTATTTTGAATATTAACCCTTTATCAGATATATGGTTTGCAAATATTTTCTCCCTTTCCATAGATTGCCTTTTCATTTTGTGGATAGTATCCTTAGCTGTGCAAAGCTTTTTAGTTTGATGTAGTCCCACTTATTTATTTTTTGCTTTTGTTGTTTGTTCTTTTGGTGTCATATACAAAAACTCTTTGCAAAGACCAATATAAAAAAGCTTTGTCCCTAAGTCTTCTTTTAGGAGTTTTATGGTTTTAGGTCCTACATATGTATCTTTAATAAATTTCAAGTTAATTTTTGTGAATGGTGCAAGATAAGAGTCCAATTTTATTTTTTGTTGGTGGATATCCAGTTTTCCCAGCACCATGTATTGAAGAGACTATCATTTCCCCATTGAGTATTCTTACTGTCCTTGTCAAATTAGTTGACTATATATACCTGGGTTTATTTCTGGGCTATTTATTCTGTTCCATTGTCAATGTGTCTGTTTTGGTTACTAAAGCTTTGTAATACAGTTCCAATGTTTTATAGTTTTCAGTGAAGATATTTCACCCCCTTGGTTAAACTTATTTCTAAGTATTTTATTTGTTTTTTAATGCCATTGTAAATGATATTGTTTTCTTAACTGCTCTTTCTGGTAGTTTGTTTTGCATGTATAGATATGTAACTGATTTTTGCAGATTAATTTGGTGTCTTGAAGCTTTACTAAATTAGTTTATTAGGTCGAACAGCTATTTCAGTGAAATCTTCAGGGTTTTCTCTATATGAGATCATATCATCTGCAAAGAAGGATAATTTAACTTCTTCCTTTCCAGTGGATGCCTTCTTTTTCTTTTTCTTGCCTAATTGCTCTGTTTAGGACTTCCAGTACTATGTTGAATAAACGTGGTCCGAGTAGGCATCCTTATTTTGTTCCTGATCTTAGAGGAAAAGCTTTTGGATTTTCACCTTTGAGTATAGTGTTAGCTGTAAACTTGTCATATATGGTCTTTGTTATGTTAAAGTATATTCTTTCTATACCTAATGTGTTGAGAATTTTTATCATGAAAGGGTATTGAACTTTATCAAATGCTTTTTCTGCATCTGTTGAATAAATCATATAGTTTTAAATCTTCAATCTATTAATACGGAGTTTCATGTCTATTGATTTGCATATGTTGAATCATCCTTGCAATTCAGGGATAAATCCCACTTGATTGTGGTGCATGATCCTTGTAATGTGTTGTTGAATTTGTTTTGCTTATATTTTGTTGAGGATTTTTTTCATCTATGCCCATCAGGAATATTGGTCTGTACTTTCCTTTTCTTGTAGTGTCCTTATCTGGTTTTGGTATGAGGGTAATGTTGTGTTCTTAAAATGAGTTTGGAAGTGTTCCCTCTTCTTCAATCCTTTGGAAGAGTTTGAGAGGGACTGGCATTAATTATTTTTTAGATATTTGGTAGAATTCATCATTGAAGCCATCTGGTTCTGGACTCTTCTTTGATGGGAGTTTTTTGACTATTGGTTTACTTTCTTTTCTTGCTATTGGTCTGTTCAAATGAACATAACACAATGAAATGCAGAAATTTTACATTTTACTCCCCCCTTTCATGTAATTAATATTGGGTTTTTATTAACAAATCTCTGTGGTTTTAGTTATTCATACTACTTTTGTCTTTTATGTACTAGTAATAAAAGAGATTTACATGCCACCATTACAGAATATGATAATCTGTATTTATATTTATCTTTAGCAGTGAGATACATATTTTGTATACTTTCATGTCCCTGAGTAGATGAGATGGCCTTCAGGACCTTGGTCATTGTTGCTGGTTTTGGGACAAGGGTTTGCTTTAGGGTCCACAGACGGTGGGCTTTTTATCAGGTATGCAGATGCATGTAGCTCCCTCAGGTCCCTGGCAGGGTTCCCAACAGGTCCCCGGGCTGGTCTACTTTTAGACTGTGGCTGTGAGGAGCTGGAGCCAGTTTATGGTACCCTTTCAAGATCTGCAGTCAAACTGCGGTCAAGTGCTTACCTCCAGAGACACAGACACGTGCATCTCTCGGCAGGTGTCTGGGCGAACAGTACTTCTCTCTGACTGAAGATGTGAAGGTTTGGAATCAGGTTCCAGTACTGCTTTGAACTGAGGTTGGCAGGTCTGCCTCCAGGGGGTTCGGACAAGCATGTCTCTAGATGGCCCCCTGGGTGGTCAGTAGTTTCCCCGCCTGAAGCTGCAAGGGACTGGAACAGATTTACAGGCCAGTTCAGGATCTGCACTCGGACAGAGGTTGGAGGGCCTGCCATGGGCACAGAGGGGGTGTGTCTCCTGCCCGGTCCCTGGACAGACACTACTGTTGGCTAAGAGCAGCTGGAGCCAGGTCACTGTCACTTCAGGGTCCACAGCAGGACTGAGGCTGGTGAGCCTGTTGCCTGTGGCATGGGGAGGCGTAACTCCTGATGGGTCTCTTGGCAGATGGTATTGGTGGCAGGATCAAAGTCAAACAGTGTTGCAGCCAAGTCCACAGGGGGGCAGGCCTATTTCCAGGTTAGTAGCTGGAACCACAGTCCACAGTTGGTGAGTCTCCTACTTGGGCATGGGCCTGCCTTCTGAAAATGGCCCTCCAGGATCCATATATTTTACAGTGAAATGTAGCATCTATTGGAAAATTACAGTCAGAATCTGTGTTAATATCTATAATATAGCTTAACAGATCATCTGAAACCCTTTAATTTGATAATGTGCTACCTATCTATCTGAATTCATGCCCCAAACTATCTATTCTGGATGTTTTTTATGTTTTGGCCTTAAACATTTGAATTCATTCTTACTCTATAAATTTATTTATATTATTGATAATCTGTATTTCTTTTCATTCCCAAAAAGGTTGACAATAGCATCCTGCATGGCATTAACCTTTCTAAAAGAATGAAGATAAACTAAGCAAAAAAGTTAAATGACAATGCATTTAATTCACAACAAATATGTTTTATTTAATTTATACTATCTAGATTATTTCCCAGTTCCAGCATTTTACTTTGGTACTTATAATTTGAATTAAGATCTTACTTTGCTTTAGTAAACACTTTTTTAAATTAAAAAGCTCTCACATTTAAAAAAATATATTTTTATTGATTTTTTAGAGAGGAAAGGAGAGAGAGAAACATCGATTGGCTGCCTCCTGCATGCCCCACACTGGGGATCAAGCCTGGAACCTGGGCAAGTGCCCTGACCAGGAATCGAACTGGGACCTCTCAGTCCATGGGACGATGCTCAATCCACTGAACCACACCGGCAAAGTTCTCACATTGTATAAAGTTAATTTGGTGAACGTTTGTCCCTGTTTCCAAAAGTTGCATGAGTAGGAGAATGTCATTTCATTTTTGAGCTTTAGTTCAGTCCCAGTGTATTCCTAACATCAATCTTAATTGGGTCTGTGGGACACTGTCTCCAACACATCCTAAGTTTCTCCATTCCACAGATCTCTCATTCCAACTTTAAATTGCTTTGGGAATTGGGGAGCAATTACAACTGTTGCATTACAAATATTTACTCTTCCCCATCTGTGGAATATTGTTTGTTAAACCTGACCTTAATTCAGAATGCTGACATAAATACTAAGGAGAAAGTAACTGGTTCTTCTAGGAGGTGGAAATAATTTATCAGTAGAAAGGTAAGTCTTCAATACCATAAAACTGTAAATCTTCATTCCATCATTCAAGCTATTACTAAGTATGGATTTAAAATGTGAACAGCATGAGGAAATACAGCCACTAATTTATTATTATTACCAAATAGCTATGATTTATTATCATTGTTATTTCGGTATGGTGCCCATTAATTCGTAAAGCAGTTTCCATATGTTACTGAATTTTTCTCAAAACAAACCTGGGAGAAAAGTAAGGCAGGTATTTTTTATCACTACTTCACCAATGAGAAAACTGAGACTATATATTAGAAGAAAAGAACCTTAAACCTAGAACTTTTGCTTCTAAGTCCCAAGTACTTTTTCACTAGGCTCACCCCATGCTGTACCTGTTCAAGTGAGTACTCCTAGGTGACCTTCTGTGCTTGTGTTGTTTACATAAGATGTCATTTTGTTAGTACTAACTGAAAGATACTTTTTAAAAAATCAGAGCCTGTTGCAAATGAATAATTTGGGCATGTTAAAATTTTCTTGAGTATGAATCCACAAATACTACACAGGGAAGTTGCTTAAGCACCTAGAGTGTAAACCTTCACCAGTTCAACCCACTCCCAAGATTTGCAGCCACTTCGTTAGACTCTAGGTGTAAGGGATGAGCAAGACAGACAAGCTCCTTTCCTCCTGTCTCTCATTTTCTTATAATATACAAAATAACCAATTTAAATTTCTAGGAGAAGAAGAACAAAGGCAGCAAGACAGAACTGGCTCATGGTGGGTTTGATGGGTGAGGGAATTTCTGCCTAGGCGGGGAAGGCCTGCAGCAGGTGGCAAGAAAAGTGGTTTAAGTGGCCTAAAATACATTGTCATTACATTTTTTCCGAAGTGGAAGCCAACAGGCTCTCCAGGACTGGACCCCAAAGGGGCTGGATCTGGAACATCACCACGTTTCTTGGTAAGTTAGAGTTTGCTGTCTTCTTTTGCATTCATGCTGGGGCTGATCGGAGTGCTCCTGTCCCTTATCTAAGGCATCCCTTGACCAATTTCTGTATCCCACTTAGGGAGAACTTTGATTTAGCCTAAGAAGTAGTGTGGAGTGAGTGTGGAATCATTTCACAGAAAATGAAGTGTTCTGGGACAGATCATTTAATCCCACAGCCTGGAACCTTCCACCATGATAAGAAGAGATAAGTTCTCAATACGTAATCATTCTCTTTGTGCATTGTTGATTAAGTTAAGTTTTGCCTTTATGACTTTAATATATTTGTGGTCTCACTGACTATTTTCTGTTGCTGAAACGTGTTTTCCATACAGTTTAATTCTACCTGTTGGGCACAGAAGTACTGGAAATAGAATGGGCTTTGGGTTTTGTTTCTGTGACAATATTAACCATGTGACTTCAACCAAATGAACTAATTTCAAGCACATTATCTAGCACATAAAATCCTGCCATAGAAGTTGTTTGCACAAATGAAAGTGTGGTGTTTTTTTTTCATTTAAATAAATGAAAAGTTTTTAAGGTACTGCTGGCCTTTACCTGAATAAATATACACGAAAAATTGCTTTGAGGCTCAGTTTTCTTATCTCTAATTTGGAAATTCTGTATTCTCATTTGCATCTCTCATCCCAGTTGAAATTTTCTCCTTTGTATTCTTTTTTTTTTTTTAAATCCTCACCCGAGGACATTTTTCCATTGATTTTTTTTTTTTTTTTTTTTTTTTAGAGTGGAAGGGAGGAAGGGAGGGAGAGAAAGAGAGGGAGAGTGAGAAACATCGATGTGAAAGAGACACAGCAATTGGCTGCCCCTCACATGACCCCAAATGGGGCCGGGGATTGAACCTGTGACCCTTTGGTCCTTGGGCTGTTGCTCTAACCATGGAGCCACACTGGCCAGGGCATCTATTTTGTATTCTTTAACTGAATTGTTTCTTTTCTTTTTTTAAAAAATTTTTTTCCTTTATTGATTATTAGAGAGAGAGGGAGTGAGAGGTTGAGAGAGATAGAAACATTGATGAGAGAGAACATCGACTGACCGCCTCCTGCATGCCCCCCACTAGGGATTTGGCCCACAACCTGGGCATGTGCCCTGACCGGGAATCGAATCGACAACCTCTTGGTGCATGGGTCGATGCTCAACCACTGAGCCACACCGTCCGGACCTGAATTGTTTCTGAAGTGAGAATCCCTCTGTTGAGTTTGGATTCTGACTCTATGACATTATACACTGTAGAGAAATCTTTTCACCTATCATCACAGAACAAACTGAGTATTAGAGTGAGGCAGTGAGCTTATGTTGACATTGTCAGAACTGTTAGTCTACGTGGATCCTAAACTTGCAATTTTGGCTAACCAGAAAACTGTTGGCAATTATGAAAAGATGAGTGTGTGTGTGTGTGTGTGTGTGTGTACCAGTCAGTAATTAATGATAACTTAATCTAAATATTTTAATTTCTTGTGTCATATAGCTGCTCAAAAACCTCATAAAACCAAAGTGTATGATGTCAGTTTTGAAGGGTAGTTAAAAATCACAGGTCTAAATACCCACCTTGGGCCTGGTGCCTCTAACAACAGGCTCCTTTGCCACAAAAAGAAGTGTCAATTTGTCTGCCTGAATTTTGGGCCTTTATATACATTTGCTTCATTTACCTTTCCAAATGTGCTTTGTATCACTTCTCAATAGAAACCCCCTTGTCTGAAAAGGAGGTGCTACCAATATGCTTATTTCTAAACTTTGCTCAGCCTGTTTTCCCTGGGGTACCCCCTCCCCCTCTTCTCTTCCAAACCTGCCTCATCCTTTCCATGCTTGCAGATCCAGCCTAGAGATTCTCCCAGAACTCTCTCTTGCCTTGTTTATTTCTCATTAACCTGCACCTTCTGGAAATACTTACAACATTCACGCTGGTCACACAGTGTAATTATATTCCATATCAAATTGTTCCATGTGTAGTTTTGCTGTTTCTCTCACTGAATTGTAAACTGTTTGATGACAGCCTTACTCAGCTTGGAACAGGAATGGGTTCAAGTTAGGCTACTGGCAATACTCTATACATATTAGAGTATTTCAGCAAAAATCTATCCTGCTTTTATAAAATTTGTCTTTTAATGTTACTATTTTCTGAATTATACCGAACAGTGAGATATGGCCCTGGAGTTTGCTGGAAAACATGAAAGAAGTATGCCCTTGGTCATTTTCTAGGTTGTTAAACTGGTCCATCTAATAAAACAAAAGAAAATCTATGTGTATCAGAAACCTCTGGATAGTCAGCTAACTCACTACTCAAAATCTGGCCCCATACCAGCTGCTTCAGTATAACATGGGAGCTCATTAGAAATTCAGAATCACAGGCCCTGCCCCAGACCTACTAAAAGAGAATCTGCATTTAACAAGACCTCCAGATAATTTACGTACATATGAAATGTTTGAAAGACTAAAATAGTTTATTTTTTTATTATTACACCAAGCCCCCAAATTCTGGATAGCAGTTGGTAAGAAAACAGTATAACTTTTTGTACTACAAAACTTTTTGGGTTTTGTAGCCCAAAGAGCTCTAGAGTTCATTGGCAAAGGTCTGATTCAAGCTCTGCCTTTTACTTACAGGTTGAATAACTTTGGCCACAATCTGTCTTTAACATTTGAAAAAATATGGGTAATGAGAAGAATAATTTGTGGGGGGTTTTTTTGTAAAGTATAAAGTGCTACATACACAAATATATTTAAGCATTATTACAGTTTCTCAGGTTCACTTAAATAAATTACAAATAAACCTGAAGTCACAGAATAAAACAAATGAAGAGTGACTATTGTTCTTCAAAGGTTCTCCATCATATACATGCATAGTTGGTCTACACACTGGTCTTGTAATAGGAACTAACAAAATAGTGAGAGGGCTGTACCTATGAGATCAACAACTAACTTTAGCTTTGAGCAGGTGTTAAATTGCAATGTACATGGTTGGTTCAATTTACTATAATCAAAGGTCTGCCCTATAAAAACACAAAATTTAACTAACTAAAAGGAAATATAGAATGTCAGATAGACAAATATTCATAAAAATCAACCTTACTTTACATTTTTGAAAATTTCTGTTAAACACCAAATCAAAATTCTAGTCCTTGTTGAATTGTCTTTTGCCTTCCCCTCTTTTCTCACTGGACCTGACTAAGTGAAGAAAACAGGTTTGTTGTTTGAAATATTCTAAGGTCTTTTAGAAAACTCAACTAGGGTGTCATCAACAGTAGGGGAGGTAGCTTCTGAATTTGCTTCTGGTCCTAGGTAGATCTGAACACATTAAACACAGGACATAGAAACTCTCAACAACCCAGAATCATTGTATTCTAGGCACAAACTGTTGAAGATAACAACATATGTCAGAAGCAGATGACAGCAGTAAAAGAAAATACTCTTTCTATGTCACCCTAGAGTAATGCTTATTCAAGACATCTGTTACATTTGTTGCTTGGCAGTGAAAATATTTTATGTTAGGTCTTCTTTTGATATCCTGAATGCTGGAACATGGATATAATAAACAAGACATTTGTGAAAGAATTCATTCTTCTGGGACTTGCTGGTTACCCAGAACTTGAGATCACTTTCTTTGCTCTAATTCTAATTATGTATCTAGTGATTCTGATTGGCAATGGTGTTCTGATCATAGCGAGCATCTTTGATTCCCGTCTTCACACCCCCATGTACTTCTTCCTGGGCAACCTCTCTTTCCTGGATATATGCTATACATCCTCCTCTGTTCCCTCAACCTTGGTGAGCTTAATCACAAAGAAAAGGAACATTTCCTTCTATGGATGTGCAGCACAGATGTTCTTTGGGTTTGCAATGGGATCAACAGAGTGTTTCCTCCTCGGCATGATGGCTTTTGACCGCTATGTGGCCATTTGTAACCCTCTGAGATACCCCATTATCATGAGCAAGGTGGTGTATGTACTGATGGCTTCTGTGTCATGGCTCTCTGGTGGAATCAACTCGATTGTGCAAACATCTCTTGCCATGCAATTGCCTTTCTGTGGGAATAATATTATTAATCATTTCTTATGTGAAATATTAGCTGTCCTTAAGCTAGCTTGTGCTGATATATCCCTCAACATTGTTACCCTAGCTATGTCAAATATGGTGTTCCTGGTTCTTCCACTGCTAGTCATTTTTTTCTCCTATGTGTTCATCCTCTACACCATCTTGAGAATGAACTCAGCCACAGGGAGACGTAAGGCCTTTTCCACCTGCTCAGCGCATCTGACTGTGGTGATCATATTTTATGGTACCATCTTCTTTATGTATGCCAAACCCAAGTCTCAAGACTTACTTGGAAAAGACAATTTGCAAGCTATGGAAGGGCTTGTTTCCGTGTTTTATGGGGTAGTTACCCCCATGCTAAATCCCATAATCTATAGCTTGAGAAATAAGGACGTAAAAGCTGCTGTAAAATATATGCTGAGTTGGAAAGCTGTTAAACAATAAGACCAAATGAAAATGTGGGTCTTTAGTATATTAAGAATAGAAATGGCATCATTGGGCAATCATTGAAGACCTTCCTTTGGAAAGCAAAATTATATAGAGAAGATTTTATTCTTTGTCCTCAGTTGCTCAGCTTAGCTACAATTTCTGAGAAGAGGAATCTGCTATAAATTCAGATTCTAATAGAATCTCATCCATATCTCACAAAGACAATGAATTTCTTTAGAATCTTTCCCTGGTGATATCTGAAATGAGTGTTATTGGTGTACTGTGTGGCAACATAGTGAAAAACATCACACACAAGATTTGGAAATAGAGAGGCAGGAGTATCTATTTTGCTGAATTACAACCTACTTACATTAATATTGGGAAAGTTATTAACCTTTTCTAAATTTTAGTTTCCTTATTTGCAAAAAGGGAGTAATTAAACACTGCTCCCAGCATTATTATAAAGATTCAGTAGGTTGCAGAAAGTACCCGGCATAGTACTAAGTTCATGGTAGTTGGTTTTGTAGAGGATGTTGAGCTAGACTTTTCCTGTTGATTCAAAATTTAGGAATGGAAGTGAAAACTCTAAACTTAAGGTAAAAGATAGTAGCTAGCACCTCTTATATTTTTTAGGATTATTATTAAGGTCAGCTACTTTTCCATAACTATATCTCCATATATAAAGCAAACATCAAAAAAAGGGAAGATGAACCAAAGGAGACTTTTAAATCGTGAGGCGTGCTCAATGAATGGTGAGAGGTGTTTCACTACTGTCCCTGTGAGAGGATGGGAAGACTGTTGTGATCCAAGCCAAATAACCAGGTGCAACAAAAGAGCCTGTTGAGGTTTTGGGTGCCTGCAAAGGAGAACCAATGTCTAGCCTAATGAATGGAGACTTGCTGAGCATTTTCTCTCTGGGCTCCAGACTAAGCTAGCTTAGAGAAGAGCTGGAGGACGGGCATTTTAGAGCTGAAAATAACCAGAAATTTTTTAGCTTGCCTGAAATGTTTTTCAGGCTCCGAAAGAGGGCTGAAATGAGCAACTGGGAAGAGAAAACCTTTTCATTTTATACTCCAGTGAGTTGAAACTCCTCAGTAAACCAATTAAAAAATTCCCCTTTCCTTTCTGTAGATTCTTCTGCCATGGCTGAGCATTGTATATCATTGGTCCACATCACCAGCCATTGTGACATCTAGTTTTAGCCTTATTTTTCCACCTAAATTTTCTCTTTCCTGTTGTATTTAGTGCCATAATAAATTGCAGATTTCCTAGCTAAGAGCTGTACTCTTTGCCAATCCACATCCTCGGGGTAAATCCAGATTTTGACCTAAGTGATTTAGTCATTAAGATCTTGTTGCCCATCTACTGTCTCCCCTGGGTTGGTGTGTTGTCACTTCATTAAACCCCCAGCTGCTGGTCCTCCTCCTCTGGTTTGGATCACAGTGGGTGCTCCTTTTGGTTCTATTTAGACCAGTGTGAACCACACTCTGTTGGTGAGGCTCTTTAACTTCTGCCCACCCCGACTTGGATGAGCCTTACATTTCAATCCAATACAGGTTTAATTTTTTTCACACTTTGATTTATACTGCCAAGGTTTTAGGCTCACGCACAAGGTCCTGCTTTGAAGCTGGAATGACTATATTAATAACAGGCAAATTAACTTCAAGAAATAGAGTATTATTTGAGATAAATGATTAAAAAAGGTCAAATCATTAAGAACTTTAAATAAGAGCTAAATGTATATGTAGCTAACAGTATAGCTTCAAAGTCATGAAGCAAAAATTGATACAACTAAAGGGAAAATAGACAAATCTATAATCAGATCTAGAAATTTTTAAAACCCACCTTTAGTAATTGGGAGAATAAGTAAATAAAAATTCAGTATGGATTTAGAACATTGAAAAACACTATAAAACATATTGATCCATTAGCATTTGCAAAACATTATTCACCAATTGCAGAATACACATTTTAAAAATATGAGCCTGGAACATTCGCCAAGGTGGAAATATGCTGGTTCATAAAACAAGTCTCAATAAATTTCAAAACACAGAAAACATACAGAGATTTTTCTCTGACTACAACAGAATGAAATTCTAAACCAATATCAAAATAATAACTAGAACATTTGAAAATATTTGTAAATTAAGTAATACACTTATTAATAAAAATGTGTCAAAGAGAAAATCACAAGGGAAACTGTACTGAATGATCGTGAAAATACAATCTATCAAATTTGTGGGTTCCAGCTAAAGCAGTGTTTAGGCAGAAAGAGTTTTTAAGTGATTCTAGTAAGAAACAAGAAAGGTTTTAAGTTGCATAAAATTTCAACTGAAGAAGCTAGAAAAAGAACATGAAAGTAATTCCAAGTAAGTAGAAGGAAATCATAAAGATAAAAATAAATAAATAAATGAATTAGAAAACAAAACCAAGAAAAAAGAGACAGAGAGAGAGGTAAATGAACAAAGCCAGAAGTTGGCTATTTAGAAGAATAATAAAATTGTTAAACCTCTAGCTCACTTATTAAGGAAAAAGAAGTGAAAGCACAAATCCAACATTTAGGAAAGAAAGAAGGGATATTATTGTCACCTGGACAGCTTTGCTCATAAATTTTGACTATTTAAAGAATAAACGATATTAATCTTACAGAAACATTTACACACACTCAGAAAACAGAGAATCAATTTCTGTATCTGCAGGGAATCCCTATGAACCTTTTTTATGAGGCCAACATATCCTGGTACCAGCAAAACTTTACGAGACTATTATTATAAAAGAAAGTTAAAGACCAGTATTACTCATGGATATATACTCAAGAATCATTAAAAATTAGCAAATCATATCCACCATTATAGAAAAAGGGCATTAAGTCATGAACAAGTGAGCGCAAGCTAGCACTAAAAGGATGCTTCCACAAGGACATCAGCAAGATGGTGGACTAGGAGTTTCCAGAGCTCATTCCCTCACAGAAACATCAATTTGAACAATTGTCCTTAAATGAAAATACCATCGCAAGAGCTAAGATTCCAGGTGAGTGATTACAGATTGGTAAGTACTTCTGGATTTCCATCAAAACCCAGCACAGAAATAAGAAAAGATGCCTTGAAGAGGGTAAGAACAAGTTTCACATTATCCATGTTATCCTTCCCAAGTCCTAGCAGTGAAGTGCATAGAAACAACTACCTCATGGGGCAAGACAAGTTAAATGGGCACCCGACTTTACCACGGACCCAGCAACAAGCCCACCCCTGTGAACCTTGGCACCAGGCTGGCATCTAGGGCCCCAGTCTCCAGGCTCAGCCCATTTCTCCACCCCCAGCTCCCCAGAACAAAGCTCCCAGCAGCCACAATGCCAGGCCAGTTCTGAAGGCCCAGCCCTCATGCACCCTGCTCCTTGCCTGCTTCTATGAGCCCAGCTTCCAGGCCTGCCCCAAGAATTAGGCTGACACCCACTGTCCCAGGATTTAGGCCAGTCCCCGCTGATCATCTCAATAAATGCAAAGAAAGTTTTGACAAAATTCAACACCCTTTATGATAAAAATTTTCAAAAAATTATAAGGAATGCACCTTGACATAACAAAAGCCATATATACAACCCCACTGTTATCTTCATACTCCAAGATGAAAAGCTGAAAGCTTTTCCTCTAAGATCAGAAATGGAACAAGTGTGGCCACTCTCGCCACTCTGTTCAGTATAGTACTGGATAATTGTAGCCAGAGCAATTAGATGAGAAGAAGAAATAAAAAGCATACAAATTGGAAAGAGAAAAGTAAAATTGAACGTATTTGCAGATAACATTTTTTATATATATAGAAAACCCTAACAATTACACACAAAAAAACCCTGCTAGAACTAATACATTTAGTAAAGTTACAGGATACAAAAATAAACATAAAAAATCACTTGCATTTCTGTACACTAACAATGAACTATCAGAAAGAGATATTAATAAAAACAGTTCCATTTACAGTAGTATTAAAAATAATAAAGTGCTTAGGTATAAATTAATCAAGGTGAAAGATATGTACACTAAAAATTACAAAACAATGGTGAAAGAAATAGAAAAAGACACAGATAAATGGAAAGGTATTCTGTGCTCATGGATTGAAAGAATTGATATTGTTAAAATGTTCATATCGCCCAAAGCCATCTACATATTCAACACAATCCCTACTAAAATTATAATGGCATTTTTCACAGGAAAAAAAAACAATTCTAAAATTTCTTTGGAAGCACAAAGGACCCCAAATAGCCAAAGCGAACTTGAGAAAGAACAAAGCTGGAAGCATCACACTTTTTAAAATTTAAAATATGCTACAAAACTGTGGCAATGAAAAGAGCATTGCACTGGCATAGAATCAGACCTATAGACCAATGGAACAGAACACAGAGACCAGAAATCAATCTATGCACTATGGTCAATTGATCTTTGACAAAGGTGCCAGATCATACAATGGGGAAAGGATAGTCTCTTTAAGAAATGGTATTTGTAAAACTGGATATCCATACACAGAAGAGTGAAATTGAACCTTTACTTCACACTATATGCTAAAATCACCCCAAAGTGGATTAAAGACCTATATGTAAGACTCAACTTTGGGTGGTGAACTCACAATACAATATAGAGACTATGTATTATAGAACTGTACACTTGAAAACTATATAATTTTATTAACCAATGTCACCACAATAAATTCAATAAAAAAGCTATTAGTAGAAAACATAAGAGGAAAGTTTTCTGACATTGGTTTGGGCAATGATTTTTGATAATGACTCCCAAAGCAGAGGCAACAAAAGCAAAATGGACAGATGGGGTTGTGTCAAACTAAAAAATTTCTGCACAGAAGAGAAATAGTCATCAGAGTGAAGAGTCAATCTAGAGAAAATATGTGTAAATCATGCATATAATAAAGGATTAATATCCAAAATATATAAGGAACTCAAACAACATAATACTAAGAAAACTAATACCCAATTTTTAAAAAATGGGCAAAGGACCTGAACAGACATTTTTTCCAAAGAAGATATACAAATAACCAATATCTATATAAAAAAACACTCAATATTACTAATTACCAGGAAAATGTATATCAAAGCTACAAAGAAATATCACCTCACATCTGTTGGAATGACTATTATAAAAAAGAAAAAAGATATGTATTGATATGGATGTGGAGAAGAGGGAAACTTTGTACACTGTTGGTGGGAATGTAAAGTAGTACAGCCATTATAAAAAATAGTATGAAGGTTTAAAAAAAAACTAAAAATAGCACTACCATATGATCCTGCAATCCCACTTCTGGGCATATATTCAAAGGAAATAAAATCAGCATCTCAAAGAGATATCTCCACTCCCATGTTCATTGTAACATTATTCACAATAGTCAATCTATGGAATTGACCTAAGTGTCTATCAATGGATGAATGTATAAAGAAAATGTGACATATTCATACAATGGAATAGTATTCAGCCTTAGAAGAGAAGGACATTTTGTCTTATGCTATAATAAGGAACTAGGCACAGAAAGACAAATACTGCATGATCTCACTTTTACGAGGAATCTAAAAAAGTTGGATTCATAGACTCAGAGTACAAAGGGGCTCAAGGTTAGAAGAAATGTGGAGATGTGGTCAAATGGTATAAAGTTTCAGTTATGCAGGATGAATACATTCTTAAGATCTAATATGCAGTATGAGGAGTATAGTTAATAGTACTGCAGTATGGGGAGTATAGTTAATAGTACTATATTTTATACTTGAACTTTGCTAAGGGAGTAGATCTTAAAGTTCACTCCACATACACACACACACAAAATAACTATATGAGGTGATGTGGTCATTAGTTTGATTGTGGTAATTATTTCACAATGTATATGCATTTCAAAACATCATGTTCTAAGCCATAAATATATACACTTTTAAAAATTTGTCAACTGTATCTATCTAAAACCAGGGGAAAAAAATAAAAATAGTACCCAACCAGAAAAAAAAAGGAAGCACACTTCCAAAACATGATAAAGGACATTTGTGCAAAACTTCAGCTAACATCAAACATAATGAAAGGCAGCTGAAATTTTTAACTTTAAAAATGATACAAATGATGAAATTTTAGATCCTAGCTAAGAAATCTTTGCCTTCCTCAAGGTAGAAAAGATATTGTGTGTGCCCCACAAGAAGTTTGGTTCAGGGGTCAGGAATCTGGGTAGGGCTAGACGGGCAGTTCTGCTCCACGAGGTGTTGGCTGGAATCATTCACTCAGCTGCTTTCGGCTAGTGGCTGAGCAGGCCTAGAAATCAGAAAAGGCTGCACTCACATTCTGTTCTCTGACATTCTGGCACATCAGCTCCTTCACCTAGTCTCACTCTCTCCATAAAGCTTAGGTTCCTTAATAAATACAGAGTTTTAGACATTGAATGTTTGTGTGTAGGTCTATGATCTGCTTCAAATTGATTGTTGTGTATGGTATAAGATATGGATATATGGCGTTGCCAGCATTATTTATTGAAAAAAACAATCGTTTTCATATTGAATTAACCTGGCATCTTTGTTGAAAATCAGTTGATCATATATGTGTGAGTTTCTTTCTGTACAGCTTTATTCTGTTCCATTGATTTGTCTGTCAATACAACAGTGACTTCATTACTATAAGTTTAATAATATGGTATTGTAAATCCTCCAACTTTATTCTCCTTTTTCAAGATTGTTTTCACTATTCTAGATCCTTTTTATTTACATATCGGTTTTATTTTATTTTATTTTTTTTATTAATTTATTTTTGTTACTGATGTTTCTCCTTTTTTCCCCATTGACACCCTCCTCCCCATCCCCCCCACCCCATTCCCAGCTTTGTTGTCCATGTCCATCAGTTATGCATACATGCATGTAAGTTCTGTGGTTTATCTCTTCCCTCCCTCCCACCCCCTCTTCTGAGGTTGTCAGTCTGTACCCTACTTCCACGTCTCTGGGTCTACCCTGTTCCTCAGACTGTTATGTTCATTATATTCCACAAATAAATGAGATCATGTGATATTTGTCTTTCTCTGCTTGGCTTGTTTCGCTTAGGATAATACTCTCGAGGTCCCTCCATGTCGTCTCAAAGGATAAGAGATCTTTCTTTCTTACAGCTGCATAGTACTCCATTGTGTATATATACCACTGCTTTTTTATCCATTCATCCACTGATGGATACTTGGGCTGTTTCCAGATCTTAGCTATTGTAAATAGTGCTGCTATGGACCTGGGGGTACATATATTCTTTCTGATTGGTGTTTCAGGCTTCTTAGGGTATATTCCTAGAAGTGGGATCACTGGGTCAAATGGCAATTCAATTTTTAATTTTTTAAGGTAACACCATAGTGTTTTTCATAGAGGCTGCACCAGTCTGCATTCCCACCAGCAGTGTATTAGAGTCCCCTTTTCTCCACACCCTCGCCAACACTTGTTGTTTGATGCTTTGTTGATGGCGGCCATTCTGACAGGTGTGAGGTGATATCTCATTGTTGTTTTAATTTGCATCTCTCTGATGATTAGTGATGTTGAGCATTTCTTCATATGTCTCTTGGCCATTTGTATGTCCTGTTTGGAGAGGTGTCTAGTTCCTCTGCCCATTTTTTAATTGGGTTCTTTGTCTTCCTTTTATTGAGATGTATGAGCACTCTATATATTTTGGAGATTAATCCCTTATCTGATGTATCATTGGCAATTATGCTCTCCCATACAGTGGGTTCCCTTTCCAATTTGATGGTTGTTTCTTTTGCTGTGCAGAAGCTTTTTAGTTTGATGTAGTCTCATGTGTTCATTTTTTTCCTTTGTTTCTGTTGCCTTAGGTGATGTATCAGTGAAGATTCTGCTGCGTATAATGTCCGAAATTTTGTTGCCTACATTTTCTTCTAGGATTTTTATGGATTCATGAGTCACATTTAAGTCTTTTATCCATTTTGAGTTTATTCTTGTGTATGGTGTAAGTTGATGGTCTAGTTTCATTTTTTTGCATGTAGCTGTCCAATTTTCCCAACACCATTTATTAAAGAGGCTGTCTTTATTCCATTGTATGCGCTTACCACCTTTGTCAAATATTAATTGAGCATAATGTCTTGGGTCAATTTCCGGATTCTCTGTTCTGTTCCACTGGTCTATATGCCTGTTCTTGTGCCAGTACCAGGATGTTTTGATTACAATAGATTTGTAGTATAACCTGATATTTGGTATTGTGATCCCACCTACTTTGTCCTTCTTTTTCAAGATTGCTGTGGCTATTCGGGGTCTTTTTTGGTTCCATATGAACTTTTGAAGTGTTTGTTCTAGTTCTGTGAAATATGTCCTTGGTATTTTGATGGGGATTGCATTGAATCTATAGATTGCTTTGGGTAATATGGACATTTTAATGATGTTAATTCTTCCAATCCATGAACAAGGTATGTGCTTCCACTTTTTTATATCTTCCTCTGTTTCTTTTTTCAATGTCCTGTAGTTTTCTGCAAATAGGTCCTTTACTTCTTTGGTTAAGTTTATTCCTAGGTATCTTAATTTTTTTGCCTGGATGGTAAATGGGATTTTTTTTTAGTTTCTCTTTCTGGATTTCATCATTGGTGTATAAGAATGCTGTTGATTTCTTGACATTGCCAAATTCATTTATTAAGTCTAGTAGATTTTTGATGGAGTCTTTAGGGTTTTCTATATATAATATCATGTCATCTGTGAATAATGACAGTTTCACTTCCTCCTTTCCAATTTGGATCTCTTTTATTTTTTCTTCATGTCTGATTGCTGTGGCTAAGACTTCCAGTACTATGTTAAATAAGAGTGGCGAAAGTGGGCATCCCTATTTTGTTCCTGTTCTTAAGGGAAATGTTTTAGTTTTTGCCCATTGAGTTTGATGTTGGCTGTAGGTCTTTCATATATGGCCTTGATTATGTCGAGATATGATCCCTCTATTCCCACATTGCTGAGCATTTTTATCAGAAATGGGTGCTGGATTTTGTTGAATGCTTTTTTCAGCGTCTATTGATATGATCATGTGGTTTTATCTTTCATTTTGTTTATGTGGTGCATCACATTTATTGATTTGCGAATATTGAACCAGCCTTGCATCTCTGGGATGAATCCGACTTGGTCATGGTGAATAATTTTTTTGATGTATTGCTGGATCCGATTTGCTAGTATTTTGTTAAGGATTTTGGCATATATGTTCATCAGGGATATTGGCCTGTAGTTTTCTTTCTTTGCAGTGTCTTTTTCTGGTTTTGGAATTAGAATTATTCTGGCTTCATAAAACGAGTTTGGAAGTCTTCCTTCTTGAATTTTTTGAAATAGTTTGAGGAGAATGGGTGTTAGTTCTTCTTTGAATGTTCAGTAAAACTCCCCTGTGAAGCTGTCCAGGCCTGGGCTTTTGTTTGCTGGGAGAGTCTTGATTACATCTTCAATTTCCTTAGTTGTTATTGATCTGTTCAAGTTTTCTATCTCTTCCAGGTCCAGTTTTGGGAGACTATGTGTTTCTAGAAATTTGTCCATTTCGCTTAGATTGTCGAATTTGTTGCCATATAAATGTTCATAGTATTTGGTAATGATCTTTTGTATTTCTGTGGTGTCAGTTGCTACTTCTCCTCTTTCATTTCTGATTTTGTGTATTTGGGTTCTCTCTCTTTGTTTCTTGGTGAGTCTAGCTAATGGTCCATCAATCTTGTTTATCTTTTCAAAAATCCAGCTCTTTGTTTCATTGATCCTTTGAATTTTTTTTTTTTTTTTTTTTGGTCTCTATGTCATTTATTTCTGCTCTGATCTTTACTATTTCCTTCCTTCTACTTGCTCTGGGGTTTTCTTTTTGTTTGCTTTCTAGTTCTTTAAGTTGTGAGGTTAGATAGTCTATTAGAAATTATTCTTGTTTCTTGAGGTAGGCCTGTAATGCTATGAACTTCCCTCTCAGAACTGCTTTCGCTGCATCCCATAGATTTTGTGTTGTTGTGTGTTCGTTTTCATTGGTTTCCAGGAAGTTTTAAATTTCGTCCTTGATCTCCTCAGTAACCCATTCATTGTTTAATAACATGCTACTTAGCCTCCATGTATTCAAATGTCTTTGTATGTTCTTGTTGCAGTTGATTTCTAGTTTCATGCCATTGTGATCTGAGAAGATGCTTGATATGATTTCAAACTTCTTGAACTTGTAGTGACTTAGTTTGTGTCCTAACATGTGGTCTGTCTTTGAGAATGTCCCATGTGCACTTGAGAAGAATGTGAATTCTGTAGTTTTGGGGTGTAATTCTCTGTAGATATCTATTAAGTCCATTTGGTCTAGTGCTTCATTTAGAGTCTGTTTCCTTGTTAATTTTTTGTCTAGAGGATCTATCCAGTGATGTCAGTGGGGTGTTAAAGTCCCCTGCTATGATTGTATTGCTGTCAATGTCTCCTTTGAAGTCCTCTAGAAGATTTTTAATATATTATGGTGCTCCTATATTGGGTGCATATGTGTTTACCAAGGTTATATCTTCCTGTTGGATAGATCCTTTCAATATTATGTAGTGACCTTCTTTGTCTCTAGTTATAGCCTTCATTTTGAAATCTATTTTATCAGATATGAGTATTGCTACCCCAGCTTTTTTCCCTTTCCATTTGCTTGGAAGATTTTTTTCCATCCCTTTACTTTCAACCTATGTGAGTCTTTTGTTGTGAGGTGGGTCTCTTGTAAACAACATATATATGGGTCATGCTTTCTTATCCAATCAGCTACTCTGTGTCTTTTTATCGGAGTACTCAATCCATTTACATTTAAGGTGATAATTGATATGTACTTATTTATTGCCATTTTTGTTTAGTGTGGTTCTATTTTCCTTCCTATTTCTTCTACTAATTACAGCAGTCCTTTTAACATTTCTTGCAGTGCTGGTTTGGTGCTAATGTATTCCCTTAGCCTTTTTTTCTCTGGGAAGCTCTTTATTTAACCTTCTTTTTTGAATGATAGCCTTGCTGGGTAGAGTAGTCTTGGATTCAGATCCTTGTTTTTCATGACGTTGATTACTTCATGCTATTCCCTTCTGGCCTGTAGTGTTTCTGTTGAGAAGTCAGCTGATAGCTTAATGGGGGTTCCTTTGTAGGTAACCTGTTGCTTATCTCTTGCTGCCTTTAGGATTCTCTGTCTTTAATTTTTGGCATTTTAATTACTATGTGTCTTGATGTGGGCCTGTTTGAGTTCTTCTTACTTGGGGCTCTCTGTGCTTCTTGAACTTGAATGCCTTCTTCCTTCACCAAATTAGGGAAGTTTTCTGTCACTATTTCTTCAAATATATTCTCTTACCCTTGCTCATTTTCTTATTCTTCGGGGACTCCTATGATGCGAATATTATTACGTTTCCAGTTGTCCCACAGTTCTCTTACGCTGTCTTCCTGTTTTTTAATTGTTTTTTTTTCCTTTTGGTTTTCTGATTGGTTAATTTTTTCTACTCTGTCTTCTAATTCACTGATCCAGTCCTCAGCTTCCTCTACTCTGCTGTTTAGTCCTTCCAATGTGTTCTTTATTTCTGCTATGTCATTCTTCATTTCTTTGTGGTGGTTTTTCATTTCCAATTGGTTGATTTGCAATGTTTCTGTGTCTTTACTCATGGTGTTAATGTCCTTACTCATGCTGTTGCGCTTCTTCAAGATCATGGCTCTGATTTCCAGCTCTGTTAACTTGCTTAACTGCATTTCATTTATCTCATCTTCGGTAGAGGTCTCTTGTTCTTTCATTTGGGGTTTGTTTCTTTGTTTCACCATTTTGGCTATCTCAGTGGGTTTTGGAGCCTGCCAAATTTTCCCTGTGGGTGTTGGTGTTCTGCTGTTTGTGGCTCCCTCTACTGGGTTTGGATGAGCGTGGGAGGACCCACGTTAAACACCACTGTCAAGTCTTACTTTCCTGAGTAGATTTTCAAGCCCAGGAAAGGTTCAGTTATCCTCTAGCTTTTTGCCTAGAGGCTGTTAGTCAAGGTTACTTGAAGAGCCTTGGGTTCTCAGTTGAATGAAAATCTCCTTCAGGTGTTCAGCATAAGATGATTTACCAAGGGTGGGGCAGATGCTGGTTGTTAATGAGCCTCAATTTGCATTTCAATGGCCCACCTGTGTGGGGTTGAATCTCTGAGGGAGAGGCTGCTGCCTCTCCCCAGAGCCCTGGGAAGGAGTAAGATGGCCACAGTCCTGTGTGGCCACAACTCAGCAAAAGCTCTGAGTGCCCTCCAAATCCCGAGTGTCCCCACACAGTTCCAGTCCAGTCTGCCCTCCCTCTGCCGAGCCCAAGGTGAGTGGCTGTGGCTATTTTATCGCTCTTTCCTGGCCCTCTGCACTGTGGAGCGGGTTTGGGAATTTAACCTGGAGGGCCCTGCTTACAGCTAAGACCGCTGCTGTCCATGGGCTCCCAGCCCCCCTCTCGTGCCTCCACAATCCTACCAGGATCGATTCAGTGTCCCTGGTTATGTGGTCCTCGCAAGATGCTTTTCTGTTGCTTTTTCCTGACGATTTGTCTTTATTTTAGTTGTAATCCAGTTTGGTCCTGGGAGATGGTCTGTGTAGCTTCCATTCACTCTGCCACCATTTTGGAATCTGAAAAACTACATATCAGTTTTAGAATCATCTCATGAGTTTCTCCAAAATCTCTGCCTGGATTTTGAAAAAGATGATGTTAATCTGTAAATCAATTTGGGAAGAATTGATATCTTAATAATATTGAATCTTCAAATCTGTGACAAGGTACCTCTTTAATAGGTTTTCCTTAATTTCTCTGTAAAAGCTTTTTAGCTTTCAGTATAAAAGTCTTGTACATCTGTTAATTTTCTCTGTTATTTTATATTTTTAACTTATTACAAATGGCTTTTTAAAATATTTTTTCCAATTGTTTGTTGTTGGTAAATAGAAATGCAATTGGTTTGTATAATCTAACACATGCTGATAGCTTGGTAGATTCTCTTATTAATTTTACTACTTACTTTGTGGATTTCTTATAGTTTTTTTTATATATACAACCTGTGCATAAAGACAAATTTCCTTATTCCTGCCCAATTGTAATGTATTTTATTTATTTCTCTTGCCTTATTGCATTGCCTAAAACACCTAATACAGTATTGTTATACAGAAGTGGTAATAGTGGACATTCTTGCCTTGATCTTGATCTTAGCAAGGGAACATTCAGTCTTTTAATTGACTTTATTCTGCTGTTTCACCTTGAACATATCCCTGCATTCAGCCTTTCTTTTTTTGGTCTTGTCTCTAAATGGAGGGGATTGAAATAGATAGTCTTTTGGTTTTCAACTGTAGCAATTTTGGTGAAATTTACCATCTTAACCATCTTTAAGTGTACAGTTCACTGTGGTATGTATATTCACATTATTGTGCAACAGATCTCTAGAATGTTTTCACCTTACAAAACTGAAACTCTATACCCTCTATACACTAATTCCCACACCCCCTTTGCAACCAACTTTCTATGATATGTTTCTATGATTTTGACTACTTCGTATGAGTGGAAATCACATAGTATTTGTCCTTTTGTGACTGGCTTATTTCACTTAGCACAATGTTTTTGAGGTTTATTCATGTTGTAACATGTGACAGGATTTTCTTCTCTTTTAATGCAGCATAATATTCCATTATATGTATATACACATTTCCTTTATACTTTCAGTTGTTGATGGGCATGTGGGTGGCTTCCTCCTCTTGGCTATTGTTAATAATGCTATATTAAACATGAGCGAACAGACATTTCTTCAAGATTTTGTTTTGAGTTCTTTTAGATATATACTCAAGAGTAAGATAGCTGCATCATACGGTAGTTCTATTTTTAAAATTTATTGAGGAATTTCCATCATGTTTTCAATAATGGCTGGACTATTATATTCTCACCAACAGTGCACAAGAGCTCCAACTTCTTGACATCCTGACCAACACTTGGGCATAGGAGCTATTGGATCGAGTGGTTCCTCTTACTTAAATGACAGGTATTGCAAATCGACATTTCCTCCCACCCAAAGAAGCAAGCAAGCAAACACCCTGTTTCTTCTGCCGTGTTCTGATCTGTGTTAGGTGCCGGTGATCAGACAACAATAAAGGTAAAAACCCTTCTCTTAGCACTTTCTCAGTTTAATTAGGGAAATTGGGGTAAGGCTAGAGTTATTTGTGAAACATGGGAGTGACTGAGTAGCCTTTGGTGTGGTCTGGGACTGGGATACAAAGGACTTCTCAGAAGAATTGAAACCAGAGTTGAATTTGAAAGGTTGTTAAGGGCAGCCAAATGAGTATGTAAGAGAAACACCTTACAGGCAAGGAGAATAACATGTACTTAAACTTGGAGTTGTAAAATGTTATTTTGCATTTAGGAAAAGGTAAGTAGAGCAGTGTGAGCTGATCATGAAATGTAAAAAGGAGAGTAGCAAGTGATAAAGCTGGACTGGTCACACGAGGTAGTCTATGCCAATTTAGGAGCTTTATAGCTCACATTTTAGGTACTAAAAAAGGATTTTTTTTTTAAACCAGGAGAAAAGAAATAGGAACATGGCTTGAATTTTTAAAACAATCACTTTGGTGAGATTAAAGAGACAGGATTAAAAATAAGACTGAAATTTAAGCTCTGACAATGAAAATAGATGAGAGGAGTTTGAGTCCTGAGATATTAAGATAGACTGAGATATATATTACTTGGGTTATAACGTCATCTGGTGTTCACTGTACTGTATAACTTGATTCAGGAGCTGGAACATCTTGTTGAACATAATTTCAAAACATTTGTAAAAGAGGAAAATGAGCTCTCGCAGGTGCTTAATTAATACTTTATTTTGACACATTCTAGAAGTTCCTGGGAGCAACATGAAAGTTGTACTGATAAAGGGCACTGGGGGGATGGATGGCCCCTTCCAGTGATCTCAGGGGAACTGTGTGCATGGGTACACTATGAAGGAAGTGACCTGATGAATATGTGGGGCTGTGGGAGTTCTGTCTTTGATGCTTTACCAATCTCCCCTAGAGAAGAGAATAATTCATTCCTGACCAAAAATAAGTCTGGCTGAAAATTATTACACCTTCCCAAAGAAGAGTCAAGATAAAAGGAAAGACAACTTCATCTAAGAAGTAAGGCTGTTACTCAAGTAGAAGACTGAATGGAGCTAAGTTTTCCAGAGAGGAAAGAGCATTGAACCAAGACAAGGTTACTGCAGAGGAGAATGTATTAGTTTGGTAGGCTGATGTAACAAGATACCCCAGACATTTATTTTCTCCCAGTGCTGGAGCCTGTAAAACCAAGATCAAGATGTTGGCAGGGTGGGTTTCTCCCCTGTGGGGGCCTGCCCTGAGGCCTTTCTCCTTGGTTTGCAGATGGCTGCCTTCTTTGTGTGTGCTCACATGGTCCTCCTCTGAATGCACCTATCTGGTGTCTCTGTGTCTAAATTTCCTCTTCTTATAAGGACACATTCATATTGGATTAGGGCTCACCATAATAAGCTCATTTTAACTTGAATCTCTTTAAACACCTTATCTCCAAAATATGGTCACATTCTGAGATGCTGGAGGTTAGGACTTCAACACATGAATTTGGGGAGACAAAATTCAGCCCATAACAGAGGGTATGGTCATTTGGCACTTGGTTATTTTATACTTCTTCAAGAATATAATCAGGGTCTATTATTAAGGCTCAAACCTGGATGTGGAAAAAATTGGGGGCTCCTGTGAAGTAATATGCTCACCCAAATCCATACTGATTATCTAAGTAGTAGTGAGATTTCTTTCTTGGTGGCAGGGAGCATACCCACCTGATAAACTTTCTGACACCTTTGTTGAATTGGGACACCAGCGAACAGATGCTTTAGGCAGCTGTATCACTGTTGACAGCTGAGTGCACAGAACTACATTTCCTAAAAATTAAAAAGGCATTGTCTTGTCCCCAGTGAACAGGGACCTCGAGGCCTGAGGATGTCAATATCCTGTCATTTCTGCTTTCCAGTATAATTTTTGCTTTGTTAGGGTTTTGTAAGTCTGGAATAGAAGCTAGATTGTTTTTAAAAATCATGTTTACAAAGTAATTTCTAGAAGAAAAGTCAAAGAAGGGTGGCCAAAAAATAAAAAATAATCAAAATAAAAGGTGGTTTTTCAGGTTGAACCAGGTGCATGGGGGCAAAGCCAAAGGGGTTAGAAAGTCCAGAGAGATGAAAGGAAGCAATAATGGATCCAAATGGACAGAGGGAGGGCTGTTAATGAACAGAGTAAACAAATGTGTGGGACTTTGAATATTTCTGATAGTGTAGCAAGAGCAGAATAAATTAATTTAAACAGACGTACATGTCTGACTCTCTTATATCACATGATTGCCTATTTTGTGCATAAGGTGTCTATACCACTTTTGATTAGCATTACAGTGCCTGGAATATAGCAGTGGCTGAGTAGAATGAATAAATAATTCACCACAAAAGTCATGCTTCTGCAAACTGGCAGAAGATAACAAGCAAGGGAAAGCTACACTGGCCTACCCTGTGTACAAATGGAAGATAGCTCTAGTGTGAACTCTATACTCCTGCATTTTTCTAAATATAGATTTAACTATGCATCCCTTCGAAAAGACTGAGTTTAAATTTAAGCTCTATACTGTTATAATCCTCTATTTTCGCTAGATGGCAACAGAGACTAGCTTGTCTTTAAGGCCACCCTACTGAAAAGCCTTCTCAGAAATTCACTGGTTTGTTTTTCTCCCTGTTGTTATTGATATTTACAAGTAGTGAAAAAGAGTTGTTTTCCTCATATATTTTATTCAAAAAAATTAAAAACAAACTATTAAAGAAAGTTGATAGTGTCTTATATCAAAGATTAAATACTAAGTAATAGGTCTGTGCTCAGCATTGAGCTGGTGGCTACAGGGGATAGAAATAAGGAGAAGGCTTCATCCAACACCCTTGAACTCATTAATGTCTCTTACATCCATGTATCAGTCAATAGCTCTTTTCTTTTGCCAAAGCTGAGGGTAAACACTAGGAAAGCTCTGTGAGGAGTACACGGGGCTCTAGGGCTACTCCTGCATCTGCTTTGTGTGCTCACAAGAGACCAAGATACATCATTAGTTACAATAAGTGACTTTTACAGCTTAAGCCAAGGCAGAACTCAAGGTTGTCCCGTAGTATGGTTTCAGTGGGGGTGAGAGTGTGGTAGTGGCTTGTCTTGACAAGATGGACACAGTTGTTTGCAATCAATAACTTCAAAGAAGGTGTATTGGTTTGCTAGGGCTGCTATAACCAAATATCGCAAACTAGGCCACTTAAACAACAGAAATGTATTATCTCACAGTTCTGGAGACTACAAATCTAAGATGAAGGTGTCAGCAGGGCTGGTTCCTTCTGAGGGCTATGATCTGTTCCATGTCTCTTGCCTAGCTCCTGGTGGTTTGCTGGCAATCTTTGGCATTTCTTAGCTTGGCATTCCTTGGCATCACCCCAATCTCTGCCTACATCTTTGCATGGTGTTCTTTGTGTCCATTTCTGTATACAAATTTTCCCTTTTTATATGGACACCAGTCTTATTGGATTAGGGGCCCACCCTACTCCAGTATAACCTTATCTTAACTAATTACATCTGCAGTGATCCTATTTCCAAATAAGGTCACATTCTGAAGTACAGGGGGTTAGGATTTTAACATACTATGCGTATTTGGGGAACACAACTCAACTCTTAACAGAAAGCTTTAAAACTAGTTCCCAAGAAGGTGGTGTAAGTATCCTCTGGTTGATTTCCTTTCTGTGTGTGTGTGTGTGGCGGGGGGGGGGGGGGGGGTGTTAATTTAATGAGATGGCCAACATTTCCCTGTAAAGAGGTGTACAAAATATATTATAAAATACTTATGCTAAAAAACAATTCCAATTATGTTTTCCTCCTTCCCTCTCTCTATTCCTTCCTTCCTCATTCTTTCCTTTCTCCCTCCCTTCCTTTTTTTCTTCCTTCTCTTCCTAATTATTATTACTTTTACTCATTTGGTACATGACTGGGAAATATTGAATCAGTAGAAAATAGGAGGGGCGTAAAATTAGGAAAGTATAGGAGAAGTTTGTAGCTTATCAAAATAGCACTCAAACTTCATATTTTAAACAAAATATGACAATATAGAGCCTTATTAAGTTATGAATAACTAAGGTTTCTATAACAGATATTCTAAGGTCTCTTAGCCAAATGGACTTAAACTTTTTTTTTTTTTTTTTAGTATTGAAGGACACTCTAGCTGCTTATCTCATAGGCAAGGCAAGGTACACTCCTTGTAGCATCATTTTTTATTCTGTTTGCTATCCAAGATGAAGTCCATTAGGGAATGATGTGACCTATAGCAACCAAACCCATCATGAGGAAGAATGCTCAAAAATAGGATGTTAGTGAGTTTAGCAAGTGCATTAGTCAACCATGGTTGAATACTTTTCACAAGAATAGTTTTCAGAAGAGAACTTTGAGATGGATTAGGCATGATTTCTATCTTCAGGGGAATAACCCCATTCGGATAGGCTTATTTAACAACTTGGATACACACCTGTGCATCATGTAGCATGAAGAATGACCTGAAAATCCACTGTGAACAGGGTCAAAACCCAGGACAAGTGCCAGAAATTCTGCAAGTGGATGGTGGAGGTCCTATACCAGCTTGTGGGTGATTCTTGTACTCTTGCCACTGCCTCTTTTCTCAAACCATTTGATATTCTGCTGGACATATTTATAGGTCAGGCAACTAAGGGTGGGCAGAACACTTGAAGAATGCCTCCTGGATCTATCTGAACACATTTGCTGGTATGATTGTCATCATTAGTAGTGTCCTCTTTTTCAGTGAAGGGCAACTCTTGAATGTCCCTATTAACCTTAATGTGCTCAGTAATTCTTCAATTCATCAGCAGTCTCAATTGCTATTATTTAAATACTTAACTCTTCTTCCACTGGCTTAAATTTATTTTCAAAACTCACTTTTGCTTCATTCAGCAACTTTTAAATATAGGAAACAAATTTATTCCTGATTATAATGATATAATTTAGTCATGCAATAGTCATATTTCAGCAGGAAAACAAAATCTTCCTAATGTGTATGCCAGATCAACTATACTTCAGAGGACACCATGTATTTTAGGTGCTCTGCCAATGGAGTAATTGTGAGGTCCACTGTTGTAAGAGAACACAACTGAAGACCTGGGAGGAGAGCTCAGACAAAACATAGACTCTGTGTTACTAAAAATAACAATGGAAGCCCTTGTGAGACCTAGTGAAAAATGGAGATCCACATACCAATATAAGATATAGTCCAAGTCTTCAAGGAGTCACACAGACTGAAGATGGCAACTCATTTGTTTTCACTCACACCGTTTCTAGCATTGAGCATAACGTAAATACATAGTCACTGAACTGACTGAAACAGTTAACCCAGTAATTTTGGAATTGGAGGCCCTGTTAAAAACTCTTTAAAAAAAATAAAGGACCAGCAATTAATTTGACAAATAACTTTCAGGCAAGTCACAGGAGAGTACAAGTCTAGATGTTTTTATTGTTGATTTTAACATTTTAAAGAATATATAATTTAGAAATTGACAAACATAATTGAAATATGGCCTTACAAAATCAAATCAAACTTACAAATTTGTAAGTCAATATGAGTTATATATCAATAAGAGTTGTACGTCATGGAATAAGTTTAAATTCTCTGTGACCCTAATTTCTTATTAATGCATCATAATGCCCAGCATAGTATTCCTGCCGAGTGCATGGTATTTGCTCCTTTTGCAAGTGCTCGGTAACCATTTATTCATTTGAAATTAAAGGAGAGATGTCCAAAAGGTAATCTCAAATCAAAAGCAATGAAAATTCTTTTGTAATCAAAACTTTACAGCATGAAGAAATGTTTAAATCTCTCATTTAGCATTGCTTGAGTTTCTACTATTTACCAAATATCCACATTTATGAAGCAACTTCCTTTCAGAACATTAGTCACTATTCAAAGATAACAAATTTTCTTACCATTTTGATATTAAATAGCATATCATTCTCTATTAATAGAGACAATGGGTTTCTTTTATTAGGCTCTTATTGGGAACAAAATTCTTCCCAGTGTGAGAAAGATCAAATAATTTCTAGCCCTTAAAATTCTTTAATTCCATGAAAATTAATGCCAGGAATATTTCAAGTAGGAAATATGTACAGCAGTTAACTTATTTAAGAGCTTGGTAAAAAGTCATTTCAAAGAGACTCAATTCAGGGAGGACAGTAATTATAACAAGAGGTCTTTTGATATTGACATCATGTTTATGCTAAGGTCATAGACTCTCATTATAATTTAAGTGTTTTGACATGTGCTGACATGTTTAACTTGCTGAAACACATTTAAGTATTTCTGTAAATCATCTACCAAAGGTGAAGAGAAGACTGCTCAAGCACCAAGTATCCTTGAGAAGTGACTGCGGGCTTCACTCTAAAGTCACGTCACAGGCTCCAAGTTGCGAGTCCTTTTGCAGTGCAAAATAAAAATGTTTTATATGTCTTAGTAGGTCCAGCGAGTACTGTGCTTCCATTTCTACAGGAGACATGGCAAGGTCACTTCAATGCCTGTAGGTAGATAAAACCATTCTCTGGGATGGTGTCTCATAGGATTCAACATATAACATCCAAGAGTTTAATTATCTGCCAACATAACCATACAGTTTACAAACAAGGACGAAGATAAATGACTGAGTTATGGACAGTGCCCAAGCCATACCAAAGAGATCAGGACAAGAAAACCTTGTCACCGAACCTGCAGTATGCACGTTCCTGTGGACAGAAGAGGGGTCTTACCCGCCTGACTCTTGAAAAGGAGGAATTTTGTCCAAGATAGAAACACTTTATCCAAAAGACACAAAGTCTGACTACAAGAACAGTGGACAGGATTGAGGGGCAAGGAGAGACGGTTGCTTTTCTATACCTTTGTTGAAATGTTCCATAAGAGCATCCAATTCCTTTACTCTGGTTCTTACTGTGCAGTCTTCCGATGACACATCCATTTCCAAACCACTGAAGTGTCTTGTATTTCATACCAGGGAAAGAGTACCCTGAGTTTGTTGGAAGTGTCTGTTCTTCCACAGTAAGTGAACAAATCTGCTGGTGTCTGTCTGCTTTGCCATCTATTGCTTGAGAATGTTGTTGTCATAAGCCATTCCCTGACAGACTAGTTAATTCTTGGCACACTGACAGATTCAAATGTCTGGGACTGAAAAGGAGGAAACTTTTGGAGGGGATGGATATAGTTATCAGATATGTCAAAACTTACCAAGTTGTTTACTTTCATTATGTGCAGTTTCTTGTGTATCAGTTATATCTCAATACAGCTGTTTTTAAAAAATGAAGGGCCAGATTCTAGGCCCTGTAAGCTCAGCAAGCTCTGAGGGAGGCTTCAAGGGAGGCTCTGAGGCCAGCCAGGGCCCACTGTGGGTGCTCTTCTTTGATATCTGTGCCCTTTCAAAGTCAGCATATTCTAATTATGACCATCCATTGATTAGTATGTGACTTAAAGCACCCGGATTTTCTCAAAAACAGATTTTTTAAATTTGTAAAGCGGACATATCAACTGTAACATGCATAGATGAGGTCAAGTTTCATTATAAATTCTTTCAGTTTAGAAGAAACATGTTGCTATTATACATCTTAGCATGTCAGTTAATTCTTCTGCTAAGGTTCTTGATGTAAAGCTGGCATCAGTCAACCAACAGATTGTCTTCGTGCCTCGGCTCTTCCAGTCTTGGTAACAGAAAGGACTGGACTTGTCCCTGGTGAAACAGCAGTAACAAATGTGTGAGGGATCATTATGAGTTAGCCAACATGCTGGGTATTTTCTCATACATTTATCTAATTAGCTCTTTGCCTTGTGAAACAATCTCCATTTTATAAGTGATGTAATAGAGGCTTAGAATATTAAAGTAACTTGAAATCACACAATGGTATATTTATAGTTTGAACCTAGGCTTATCTGACTCCAAGGTCATGTTCCTCATGGTATTACCTGCTCTATCTCTCTGATTTATTAAATTAGTTTTAATAAAGGTCATGTCCTTTACTAGTACAATAGCTTTCTGGTAAGGAAACTTCTACATTTCAAACAACCTAGATGTTACAGTGAAATAGATCTCACCAATTAGGACAATGGAATACAAAATGTAATATCTAGTAATTGGATTGATTTAAAATTTCTTAGTAGACTTCTATTTAATTAAAGATGTTAAACTATTAATTAACTCAGCCATGGTTGGGCTGGGTTGATTGTCTGTGGCTTAATTGCTCCGGTGGCCTCTGGGTTGGCAGTCTTTTTACAAATACATTTAAAGTCAAGTCCATTACCTGGTGCCTGTAAAAGGCTACTGAATTCACTATTTAGCCTGAATTTTCTCAATACGTCAAGGTCTAATAAGATAAAATAAATATAATTATAATGAAATGTGTTGTTAGAACTGTCTGAACAAATTGCTCTGGGAACTAGAGGTAACAGCAGTGAATCACCTGGGCTCATGGGCGAGCTTTACCAGTGAGGAGGTAGCATTTAGTTCAGGCCTTAAGGGATAGATAGGTGTTTGCCAGGTGAAGAACTGAATAGAGGAAAGGGCTTCGCAGACAGTGGACCCAGGTTCTACAAAGGCATTCACCTGTGAAAAAGTTATGTAAGACCATAGAATGATAAGAAATGCAATGTGATAGGTTTTTATTTATTTGGTTTTGTAATTGTGAGCACATTGACTAGAGGTTAAGATAGGTAGCTTGCAAGCCAGAGCCAGATCTTGATGCTTGACATGTAAGCTCTGTGTTGCTTACAGGCTTTCTCTCTCTCGTGAGCGCTTCCAGTCCACAGAAGGAGATTCAGTGATGCAGACTGAGGTTCTCCACCATCAGGTAGGTTCTAATTTTAAAGTATGATTATCTCCGCTTCCTGGACTTTGATTAGCCTTCGCTTCTGGCCATGTTCAGTGTATGCAGTAGAAAAAGGATAAATCTTTTTATTCACACTGGGCATTCTTTAAATAAGTGATTGTCAATGTATGGTTGTGAGACTATTGTATTATAAATATCTGGAGAGCTTGCTGAAAAGGCAGATACCTGGGTCTTGGGATTCTAATATCATTGGTTTGACTTAATGCCAGGAATCTAAATTTTTAACAAACATTCTGCAAGATTCTGTTACACATATGAATGTGGGTACCTTTGTTCTACAGGATAAAATTGAAAAAGATATAGTTACATTGATCAACTGAAACTCACATAACTCAAACATTTTCTTCACTTTCAGAGAAAAGAAAGGACAAGATAATATATTGGTAACATTAATACAGAATCACAAGTCTAGCTTCCAGATCTAGAAGACATATACAACATGGGTCAGGATTAATTCAATTTATGTATTATTCTTGTGCACATTGCAGCAGAGGCTACAGAATGAAAGCCCATTCAACTGGAATTTGCCCAAGGAAGTGTTTGTTTGGGCCTCTACTCTAATTTCTAAAAACTCAAATTCACTCCTCATTTAAACAGCAATGTTTTATACAAAGTATTGCAGTCAAGTAATGCAATATACAGCTATAACTGATTAGGGGATCATCCTTTGGAAAAAATCCAGGATATCTAGTTCACCATAGACCTCACCCAGTCTGTTCCACCCTGAGCTCTTTCCTGGACCATAGAACTAGTCCTGTCTCCCAAAAGCAAGGCCATTCCACATCTGGCCACTGCATGCCTTCTGGTTTCTCTCCTGCTCTTTCCCCAATTCTCAGGCTCAAGCACTGCCAGATATCAGGAGGCGGTTCTTTGCCCATGCTCCCCCTTAGGTAGAAAATGTCCTTGTCAACTTTATATTCTTGGTCATCTTTTAAGACCTATTGCAAGTGTAATACCAATTATACAATCTTCCCTGACTCCTCCCAGACTAATTCCTTCTCTGTTCTCCAACAACTTTGTAAAACTGTCTTGTACCTCTTATCACTTTGTACTATAACTAGCTATTTGCTTGGACATCTCCACCACTAGATGATGAATTTATTCAGAATTTGCCATTTAAAATAAATTTTCACCTAGGCTTGATATAGAAAGGGTCATATCTAGTCCACAGTGAGCCAGAAGATCTAATAATCCTGAAGACCCACTTCCTTAATTATCTTAGTAGAATGTGTGGCATTATTTTAGAAGGATGCATAACCATTTTGACTTTTACCCAGAAGTGTTTAGACAGAGTTCTTAAGGTAGGTCCAGTGTATTCTTTCTGACTTCATTATTGTGATCACACCTTCTGAAATGAAGTTGAATATATCACAGGAGACCTAAAAAACCTACTTGATTAAAATTCTTGCCATCAGATATATTACAAATACATCTTAGCTGAATATAACTTGTGCTAATTTCTTAGAAGAAAATCCTGTTCTATATTTAACTATAGACTTATCTGAGATTGAGGTCACATTTAACTCTTAATTCTGTTTATTCTCTTTTTGGTAAAATAGTCTATTGCCCCTTTATAATAATGCCAGTTTCAGCTACTCTCTATCACTTTCAACATTCCATTTCCTCCAAATATCATCTAAAGTTATTTTTCCTGTTCTTGAATATACTTATTAGTTTCTCCCTCCCTTTTGCTGGCCAAATGCCATGTGTCTTTTAATTAATTCCTCCTATAATATTTGCATGCTTTGATTTTCTTTAATTTATTCTGTCTATACTCTTGCATCACTTAATTCTAGGGAACATTTGGGGAATGGATATCGTTTGCATAAAGGATGCTTCACAAGTAAATTATGCTGCTTCCAACTGCCAGAATGGGTAAGCAAAAGTCTTGAAAGCCATTTCTATCAAGTCTATCTACAAACAATGAGAACACTTGTTATTCATGTAAGTTAAAGCTACACTGAAGGTCATTAGTGCACTGTAATTGCACTTGCCCACTTCTAGTTTTTAAAAAGCAATGCTGAGCCTAAATGTTTGAAATTACTTTTTTTCCAGCACCAGTCCTAAAGAGAATGTATAAATTTGGCTCTGTTTGGCTGATAGTTCTCTGTCCAGATGGAATTGTGCGTGTGAATTTTTTTGAGCTCTACAAGCTTAGAGGTCCGGTGATTGTCCCATTATATTTCACAAATCAAATTCCTGTCCTTTGTGAGTTGTTGCCAATATGATAGCATTTAATTTCTTGAAAATAACTTCAATTCCATTAACATTAACTTGGTGAATTAATATAAAGCGTATTTTTAGAAGCTGTTAGGAGACACACATAAGCCTGCAGAGGAGGAGAAGGAAGGTTGGAAGCGAAGGTACTGGCACAGAGGGACACAGCGGAGAAAGTGTCTGATTAGAGGTCTCCAAAAGGGAGAGGGAGAGAGGATATGGAGAGGCGGCCAGCCTGGAGTGATGTTTTTCACTTTTTATTTTCTATTAGCTCTATTTATTTATTTGTTAATCCTCACTCAAGGATATTTTTCCACTGATTTTTTTTTTTTAAGATGAAGTGGAAGGGAGGGAGGGAGAGAGAGAGTGGGGGAACATTGATGTGAGAGAGACACATCATTGGCTGCCTCTCACATGACTCTGACCAGGGCCAGGGACTGAACCTGCAACCCAGGCACATGCCCTTGACTGGGAATTGAACCCCTGAACCCTTGGTCTGAGGGCCAATGACCCAACCACTGAGCCAAACCAGCCAGGCTGTCTTTAATATTTTCATAGGCAATTTCACAATTCAATATTTTATAAAATACGTGTTTAATCGCTTATTATCTCTCTCCTCCAATAGAATGTAAGTTTCAGGAGTGTAGGGACTGTGTTAGTTTTATTTTCAAATACATTCCCAGCACCTATCACAGTGTTGGTATATTGTAGATTCTCAATAAATATTTTCTTAATAAATAAGAAAGGCTGAGAAGTTAATACATTTCCAAGTTCTGGAAGTATATAAGCCATTAAGATCTGAGCAACCCAGGCATAGAAGGAAGGCAACTCAAAGTTAAGTAAAAGGGAGAATGAAACAACAGTAAGATAAGAGGCAGAACAGGAGAAAATTCTGGTGATTCCCCATAGAATCCATATAATAATCCTTGATATTCCTTAAAAGATAAAATAATTTGTTGGTAATGGATTAGAGTAGACAAAAAATACTCAATACTATTATGTGCATATATGTTTTAGTTGACGGCGGGAGAGTAAAGAAGTAGAGGAAGTAAGAGTGGAGTATTTTCATGGTATTATGCCAGGCACGGTGGCCATGTTTCTGAGCAAATGGGGGATTCTTCTTTTGCTCATAATTAATTTAGGAATTCTTTCTTCTACCAAAAGTTTATAACAACTTCTAATAACCCGTCCGCTCAAGGTAGAAAGACAGTGTGGTGCTGAGTGGGCTCCCTTAAGGCTGATCCCTGTCAGGCAAAGAATTGGGATGAATTCTACATCATTTTATGGTAGGGGATAAAGAGGAGGCTTTACTGGGGGAAAAAAGAACTATCACAATGCAAGATCAGTCACACAGTGATTCATATGGTCTGCTAACCTCTCACCATTGCACAGAATGGTACACACCATCAAGTCTTCCATTGATGAAGTTGTAGGTCTTCCTTTTCAAGCATAAACATGAGAAAGTGGCCTTATCAAGAAGGAATAAACTGGCCATTTGGATTTGGGGTACTAGATATTTGTAGGAGTCATCTGGGATTCTCACAGCCCAGTATCTGAAGACCTTGGGACCCGTGCAATATGGCAATTCTCTGGGGAAGGAAGCCTAACACCTGAGCCTGCATGAGCTTCTTTTATTGGGAGCCCCTCTCAGTTTCTCAGTCTGCTTGTTGCCTGGGAAACCCAGGCAGAGAAGCACAAGGTATTGGTGGTACTCGCTTTGTGCCCTTTGAAAAATTCGCTTCTCCAGGTCTCAGCTTTCTTATCCTAAAACAAGAATTATATGTATCTCATACAATTTCTTGAAAATTTGGATCTTATTCCAAAATTACTGGATGCATTTGTTTCTCAAAGTAGAACTATAAAATCATTTATCAGTGACCACTACAAACACAAAATTGCATTTTCCTTACCTTCATGACTTTTTGGAATGTCCACACAAATGATAACTCCATTCTAGGTATTAGTTAATACTGGGATTTAAGTAGAGAATGCCAGAAAACTAGAATTCCTTTGGAATTTAAACATTATTTAACATTTTAAACAGTTTTAACATTATTACCTGGACCTGAATATGAGATTTTAAAAATGCCCAATGATCAAGATTTTCAGACCCTTTTGCTTACACTTTTATTGCAAAGTAACTTTGGCAGTAAAAAGAAAAGGGTAGCTTGATTGTTTAGGTAGTGTCAAAAGGACAATTCCTGAGTTTTCTGGTACATACTGATCATATTTCTCTGCTTTTTCAATAAAACGGCATGGAAAATTTTAATGTCTATGCTCTTATTGCTTAGAAATAATTCAAGCAAGACATTCCATAGGGTCGGAGAGGCTAAGGACTTTCTAGACCAGTCTATGAAGAGGGAGATTTTAGTGTGGTGTGCAGTGGAACTTACAGAATGCCTTCTGTGTATCAGGCACCATGATGTACCTTTTACGTACATTATTTCATTGCTTTTTTACAGCAGTTCTTATTGCTCTCTGTCAGTGGTTAAAGAAAAAAAAATAAATTGTTAAAAAATACTGGAGAAAAGATATCTACTTTTCTCTTTTCTTTTTCTTTTTGTAGGGAATGGATTATTTTAAAAACTTTCAGTGGACTTAAGGTCTTAAGAAATTTCAGAGCTAGGCAACAGAAATATATTTTTTAATACCACAATTAGCTAAAGGATAATTGCCTAAATTCTAAATAGAAGAATAACTTAAACAAGAAAACTGCCAAGGACAATGGCTACAGTCACGTTTTAGTGAGAAGACAGGTTCACTGTGTGCAATTAGGGGACTGGATCGGGATGTTCCAGAGCAATGCTTGAACTCATCTTTGTGCTCAGAAGTCATTAGGTCATTAGCTTGGAAACCGAAATTAAATCAAGATTCAATCCTGGTGTCCCTATTTTCCAACTCTGTGACTTTAGGCAAGTCATTTAGGTTCTCTGAGTATTTGTTTTCTATTTATAAAATGAAAATAATAAAATGCCTATATCATACAGTACAGATTAATTTAGCTTGTGCAAATTACAGCTAGCACAGTGCTAGAGCCATGAACATTCAATAAGTGGTGTTATTAATATTTTCATTGTCTAGGGAACTTTTAAATGGTATGCTTCCTGGTGATGCCTAGGATTCCTGTGTCCCCAGTGGAGAAACCAGTATCTAGGGCACTGAGCCTGGCATCAGGGGTTTATACCGTAGGAGAATGACACAGAGTTTTTTCCATTTATAACACAGTGAATCATCAGAAAGCAGATGCTCTTCTTAATCCTTTTCAAACCAAGTGCCATGTTTCCAACCCTGTTCAAACCAATGTTAATTACATGCTGTTCTTACAAAGCAGCACATGGACTTGAACCCAAAGGTCTTTCTAATGCAAATACGATACGCTATTGGCTTTAAGAAGACATCTGTACTATTTTAAAGAGTTGATACTTGGCATTTGTATATTAACAAGCACACAACGCACAAATTCATAACAAAACACAGATATCATATGAATGTTCTTTGACAAGAAGAATAGTTACCAGTTCATTGCTCATCTTTTCTCCCATGGTAAAGCAAAGCATCAATGCTTCTGAGTGAAGTATGACAACTATTTTTGTGCCTGCTAGATTTGTAAGTACCGGAAGTACTGTAGTGAGTGATAGTAAAGTTCCAAATCATTCCCTGCCACAAAGGTTAAAATACAAAAAAAAAAAAAACAAACAAACACACAAACAAAAAAAACTATTGGAGTTTCTTTTAAAATCTTTTAAATCTACAAAGATAGTCCAAGTAGAATACTATTGATTTTTATTTCTGTAAGTACTTTCCTTTGGGGCATTATATTCTTTTCTTTTTAAAATTTTTTTCTTTATTGAAGTTAGAGAGAGAGGAAGGGAGAGGGAGAGAGATAGAAACATCGATGATAGAGAACATCAACTGGCTGCCTCCTGCATGCCCCCCACTTGGGATCAGGCCCACAACCTGGGCATGTGCCCTGACTGGGAATTGAACAGGTGACCTCTTGGTGCATGGGTCAATGCTCAACCACTGAGCCACACCAGCTAAGTGGGTCATTATGTTTTTTTTTAGCAGACCAAGGACTCCTCTCTGATATCACTTTATGTGAATTTTACAAATGAATGAAGATCTCGCTTGGGGGGAAACCATGCCATTTCAGATATTGTATGTTAGAGAGAAAGAGGTCCAAAATTCATAGGTTCCCTTCCCTCTGAACACTTTGAGTGCTCAGGTTACTCTGCAGTCTTCTTGGGGATGCCATGTGCAGTTGCCTATGCAAGTGAACAGCAGCGTCCCAGAGGGTCCTCTGAGAGATGCTTCAGCCCATGGCTGATGTCACTAGAGGGTAACTCTGTTTAATATAAGACCCGAGAAGACTTCAAAGACCTAGGATCTGTGGTTTAATTAAAATGTAGGAAGGTGTTAGGGGGAATTTTTTTCAAGAGCATCAGGACAAGAATTTATTGACTTCAAAGACAAAGAAAGTAGATAAGATGATAGTCCCAGAGGATAGAATAAAATATGCTAGTAAAAATGGAGCAGTCTTTTATTTCTATTTCAGGCCTCTTAAACATTGCAAAACAAGTAGAAATATGAAAGTCACCCTTCAAATCTCTGGCTCTTAGATTACTATGTGCACCAGGATCATCTTTTGAAAATGTAGATGCCTCAGCCAGACACCAACCCTAATGACTGAGATTTTCTGAGGGAGAAATTAGGTGATTCTGATGCAAACAAATGTCTAAGAATAGCTATGCCATAGTTTTTGTCACCCAAGGTACCGGGCAATAGGGGAAAGGCTCTGTATTTTAAGAGCATAAAGCACCACTTTGGTTTTCTCTCCTACAGTTACCACTCACAGAAAGTGGAAATTTTATCAAAATATTAAGCAGTGAGATATTTTTTGAAGATTTGATGTTGATTAAGTGTGCATTTATTCAATAAATGTTTTTTGAGGAACTCACTAAGTATAATGCAATGTAATTCCTGTTGGCAATAAAAGGATGAATCAAACAATTGAAATTATCCTTACTTTACATTGTAGAGACACATAAGCAACCAAGAAAATATAGTAGAGAACATTAAAATAGAAACATGCACAGATGGAGGACGGCAATAGTGACTGAGAGCTTTAACCCAAATCGAAGAGGGGAATGTCTCAGAGCAAATTATGGTTACACCAAATCTTGAAAAATAATTGTATAGCTAAGTTAATTGGGGGCGGGGTCTGTAAGAGCATATTTCAGTCAGAGCAATCAGATAAAAAGGTTCAAGATCATGAAACAGATGTAATAACCACAAGTATTTAAATAGATCACTTTAAATACTTCTGTGTATATTTAATTTATACCAAATAAATATAGTAATTAAGTATACCCAGAGTAATAGTCATGTGAAAAGAGGGCAAACGATGGAAAGGGGAGATCACAAAAGTATTGTTTGGTAAAGTAAGAAAAAAATTTTTACGCTGTTAACAAAGAACTACTAAAGGATTTTAAGGAGCAAACTGAAAAGACCAGATTTGCATATTTTAAAGCACCTTCTGCCATTCTGATCAAATTATATAGGATGATTAAAGGTATGGTAATGCAATTGAGGTTGAGAAAATATTATGTTAATCAGGGCAAATGACAATGAAAGAGATGAGCATGGATAGGAAAGGTATTAAAAACACAATAAACAAGACTTGCAGACAATATGAGATGACTGTGAGTAAATAAATCAACAAACCAACATTTGATCTGCAGAATACTTTACTACAAATACTTGAATAAAATGCCCATTCTCCAAGCACTCAGGATTTGGAGAGGAAACTAAAGTAGGCTTAACACTCTGGAATCCAGAAACACTTATCTGTCCTCTGAGCCATGGGTGTGTGTGGGGGGGGGGGGGGAGGGGGAGGGACGGTCAAGGATTGTGGAGCAAGAGTCATTGGGTTGGAATTCTTGCTTATTGTCTTATTAATATTCTCTTAATTGGAAAATGAACTGGTGTTAAAAATACTAAATGTGGGTCAACAGGAGGAAAAATATATGTTCTTTTCTCAATGTTTTAAAAAGTCTGACATTGAGTGGTAAACCCAGGGTTAACAATATCTGTTGAGCAATCAGTAATATTAGGCAGCTCTTATATTCCATGATCTCAGGAGACTGAGTGAAGATTCTGCCTTTAGAGAGCTTATGTTTTAGTGTCAGTGAAGGACACACTACATTCTACATATCAGATCTTTCCAGGAGTGTTGTATGAGGTGAAGAGGAGTCACCTGGAACACTCCATGGAATGAATGAGGCTCACATTTGTTTTTTTTAAAATATGATATTTTTGCTTTCCACAATGGCACAAAAAGACACCAGGCAGAAAAACATTCATGAAGTAAAAAGGTAGATAATTTAAAGAGATTAATGATACTTACTTTCCTGATTAATTGGAAGAAGAAAGAAGCAGGAGGAAGCTAAGGGAGGAGGAGGAGGAGGAGAAAAAGGAGAAAAGAAAATGAGAAAATTATTTTAAAAAATTACCTATAATACTTCCATCCAGAGATAAGTTTCATTAAATTAATTGATTAATATTTGTCTGTTTTAAAAGTACAAATTATACAGTTTTACAGCTGTTCTTTATTTGAACTTTATAGCATTTCACATAAATTATGAGAGTAAAAAGGAAAAAGATATGCATGAATATATTAATCACAGTACTTTTCTGTCCAGCTTTTTGCATTTAGACTTTCAGTGTCATGTTTATTATTTAAAAATGATAACACAATGGCAAACAACATAATTCTACTATGATAAAGTAGCAGCATTAATATTTTGGTATATTTTCTATATCTTTTATATATGTATTTTTTTAAATTGTTGACACTATTGCAGATGTCCCCCATTCCCCCCCCTTTACCCATCTCCACCTAGCCCCCTTTAATAAACATTTGGACCATACTGTACATAGAATTTAATATTCTTCTTTTCCTCCTGATAATATAACCTTATCCGAAACTTTAAAAATATTTATTCAAAAACATTATTTAAAATGGCTACATGATATTTTATTGTATGAGCCATTTTTTTAAAATACTGTTACACATTCTGGTTATAAGTAAATATACACAAGGATTTCCTTAGTACACCCTGGTACTAAGGTAAAAGTAATAGGTTTTATTTCACTGGTTCAAGCTTCATCTGGTAGTGCAGAATCCCCACCACCTTCCCTTTGTTCCATCATTATTTCTGTAGCCTCCTAAATATATATTTATATGTATCAGGTGTGTTTATCACCAAGTCTGGCCTGTTGTTACATGGAATCTGTCATTTTCCTTACTCCCTTGCCTGCCTAGATTCCAATGGTCCTGCCTCTGCCCAAGAAGCCATGCTAGTTTGCTTTGTCTCACAGGTGAACTGCCCCCTTTCTGGTGCCCTACTAATGTTGGGTACCACCTCATTTTTGTCGATTTTCTTCTGGCTCTGAACTTGCACAATGTACCAGCTCTTCTGGAAGGACTCTGTGATCATTGCCTCATGACTTCTGCACCACAGATCTTTCCTGGGTGCCTCTATCACTGTGATGAAGTCAGAGTGACAAAACAGCTTTGGGTAGTTTGGAGCAACCCCTGCCCCCCCAAAGGAAGTGAAGAAATTCTCTTAGAAGCAAAAGCTTTCTTTCCTTTCTTAAGATAACATTTTTAGATCCATAAAGGAGTACATGTGCCCTAATTACTTCAAGGGGTTTTTGTAAACTAGCTCTTTCAGCTTTTATTTATTGTTCTCTCATGGGATTTAGATATCCAGATAATAGGAACTGAGCTAGCAAATACATCCAGAAAGGGCAACATGTTCTACTTGGAATCTTTCTACTTCTTCAATGACTGTGGCTTTGTTATTAAGTCAACCTCCTTCTGCCTGGCTTTTTTCTATCTTTATAATTACTTTTCTGGGCATATATACTTTTAAGAAAAGATAGTGTTTAGGTTTAAACTGGTACTTTTGCTTACTTTTTCTTCAGTAAGTCCTGAAAATTCTTTGAAGAAGTCCTTTAACTAATATCTAATAATACATTCTGGATGGCAGGGGAATGGAAATATTTTCAATAGAGCCACCCTGACTTTCTCCTTGGGCAGGCTCTTAGAGATGAAGACAGCATTTGCCAACCATCAAAAGATGAATGATATTCTCAACCTAGACCTATGTGAGTAAGTTTTGGCACTAGACATATTTCTTTGTTTTTGTCTTGGGAATTCCAGCCTCTAACTAGGCCTTTCCATCCCTGAGCTTTCTCTTAGGCATGCTTGCCATTTTCTCAGGGAGGATGACCCTTGTTTGTGTGGAAGAATGTCTCATACCTGGTGATGTAGGAACTGATGCTGAATCACTGGCTTAAAGACACTAGTCTTGGATTTGGCCAGCCTCTTAAACGCCTTCCCTTCCCTAGAAGACTCTCTCTAGCTTCTGCTTCACACATTGCTCATAATCAGCCAATTATCAGAGAGCTGAAAGAACTACCTCTGTGAGCCATGGCACTGTCTACACATAGGTTGAGATGGTACCCTGGTTCTTTTCTCTAGTGTTCTTTCCAATATATCAGCAAAGGAAAGGAAGCATTGCTCCTAACCATCTGATTTCTGAACTTAATTGATCTAGGTAGAACATGAAAGTCAGAAAGGAATACAGTTAATAAAAAGAGAGGATAACCAATAAACATATGAGATGTTTGACCTTTTCATATATAAAGAAGTGCAATACATTGAAACAACAATATGAATCTCATTTTTTATGTATCATGTTGACAAGATTTGACCTGGTGAGGATAAAATTAGGCAGAAACATGCACTGGTGCTGAGAGGGTAGGTGTGTACCTCATCAGTGTCAATTTGGTGGCACACATACAAATTAAGACTGCCTACACATTTTGTTCTAGGAATTAGACCACTAAAATATACCTCATAGGTAACTGTGCCAAATTATGCCAAGATATATGTATAAGGATATTCATTTAATGTTGTGATATAGAAAAATAATCAATAGCCACAAACAAAGAAGCAAAAAGACATCAGAAAAGATCTGGATACAATCAGAACTTTAATCACCAGAGAACCAAAAAACATGTTATTGAAAAGAACAAGGTATACCAAAAAGGAAGGATTTCTAAGATATAATAAATGAAAAAGGCAATATAAAGAACACAATGTATAGTGTGATTCTGGTCTGTGAAAATAAAACCTAATCTATCTATGTGGTATTAAAATTTTTTTCTGGAAGATAAAAATAAATGCTAGTAGTTATTACCTTTAGGAAGATAGATTGGTTGGATAAGAGCAGTTTTCAGTTTTCGTTTGGAATCCTCGGTGTCCTATAATGCAACTTTTATTTATTTATTTGTTAAATGTCAACAGGAGATATGTGGACTGTGCTTTAGACCAAGTTTTTATTATATGAACACACAAAACAAAATGTGTCTATATGCATTTAAAATGTTTTAATAAAACTTTGAGATTATTATATGTTCACATGCCATTACAAGAAATAATAATAGAGAATGTTTTTTAGTATGTCTCTCATATAGCTTTTTGGTGTTGCTAAATGTGTAGCTGAAGCTGTTTAAGTATATAAATACTGATTAAGGCACTGAAATGTTTAAAGTCTTATTGTATTAAAGCATGACTGAGGTGGGAAGAAGACTCTCAAACATGGCAGCATATTAAAATCACCTGGAAGCTTTAAAAAAAAAAAAAGCAATGCTTGACCTCTACATCATACTTATTAGACCAGAATCTTTGTTGAGGGCAGGGATTAGACACATTCTTTTTTAAAAGTTCTTCAAGTAGTTTTCATGTGCAGCCGGAGTTGAGAACTATTGGCTACCAATGCTTCTCAAACTTCAACGTAAAAAGAATCACCTGGCAATCCTCTTAAACTACAGATCTGATGCCATATGTCTGGGGTGGGTCTGAGGTTCTGCATGTCTAACAAGCTTCAGAGTGATGATAGTGCTGGTCATCCATGGATGGACTGCATTTAGAGTAGCAAGGGGCTATAGGATTTGCTATAGTATTTTCCGAGACATTGGATTTTGAAATTCCTGTGGCTCTATGTGGGAATCTAGGGTCTGCAACATAGAAAAAATATGAATGGGGAAACAGGGGATAGAAGGGAGGAGAAGAGGGGAAAGTGATGGGGGAAGAAGAGAGAGTGCTGGTGAATAGCTAGTACATGGATGGTTTTCAGGGTAGTGCCTTTCCTTTGTCTTTCCCTTGTGAGAATATCATTGTTCTTTGGAGAAATGTCATCTAACTTTCACCATTATCCTAAGAAGTCATTATACCCATGAAGAGTGACACTTTTGAAGATGAGTTTATATTTCCTCATGTTCTTTGAGGAAATATGAACACCTCCATGAATTTATAGCTCAGTTCAGCCTTATCTAAGTAAGTACTTTACCATTATAATGGCTCTCAACATTTTGGAAACAATGTTAAGGGCAATAAGAGTTCACAACCAAATGGTAACACATGTTTATTGAGCACCCAATATGTGCCTGAAACTTTTGTGTAGATTATTTTATTTAATTTCACAACAACTCTGTGAGCTAAGTATGTGCTCATATTCTTATTTTGGAGAGGGGAAAACTGAATCTTAGGCACTGAAGCATTCAAGTTATTTCCCAAGGTCACATAAATATAAATTAAAAGAGCTAACACCTGTACGCAGATGCTTTTACTCCAAATTCAATGTTCTTTCCATTTCAATTAGAAGAGTTTGAAACTACAGAAATAGTAGATACACTAAAAATAAAGAAAAAATATTGCATTACATGTCATCAAAAGATGGAGACTAGTATGTAGATTATAGAAGCAGTTATGAAAAGAGTATTGATTTGAATAACATAATTTTAAAAGTTCAGAATATTGTCTTGAAAACTGAATGGTTTGCTGTTCCAGTAAAAAAAAATTGAACTATTAATAAATAAATAAATGTAGGAGTAGTTTAGGAACCTAATACTATATTTAGAAAGTCTCTTGCTCTAAGAACTCTCTAATATTAAAAAAAAAAAACCCTCAGTTTCCCCAGCACATTTACTTAGAACTGTGTGAGAGACTAAAGCTCTTGTGCAAAGCTATAATAAGTACCTTATGAGAGAACTACACAGAATAGTACTTTAGGAATAGAGAAGATATATGAGTAAATGTGTGTGCTAGAAGAAACCCAAGTTTTAAAAAATGGATGAAAACATTTTAGCATGAAGGTTGAAATAGGATCAAGGCCATACTCATCTATGGAAAACATATAAAATGAGTTTTATATCATGCTGAGATATACACGCTTATGCCTAGAAGGCAGTCCATGCTAAAAGCCAGTCCAAACTCTGACGCAATTACTAACCTATCTGTAATAATGTTAGCAGTGGTTGTCATTAGATTTTTTTCACCATTTATCCTGGACTTTCTTTAACCCTCCCCCACCTCCTCTTATGCTCAACCTCATTCTCAGGTTGCTGCTGTGTTTCTGCTTCTCCTCCTGGCCTTTGAACTTGACATGATTTGATAAGGACTTGATATACCTTGTGATTAATTTTCAGCTCTGGGTGGGAAGATGGTCCTTTCTGATTTGATCTCCCACAACACATCCTTTGGCCCAAGGTTTTAGCTAGCCTCTTGTAAGGGCCTTCCCTTTTCTCATGAGTATAAGATGCTCGGGTAAATATATTAAAATTACTGTTATGTGGAAGATATTTCAAACACACCAGAATTTGATGTGTGAAGAGCTACTCAGTGTTAAATATCAAAGCTGGTATTCTTATCACTACTATGTAGAAACACATACTGACATGTGATCTAAGGAAACCAGAGCAACAAGGAAACATATTCTAGCTCATTTATAAATTTTGATTTATAACTAAACTTGATTGATCTTTGTTATTGTCAAGTAATGAGTTATTGCTGAGGATATGAACAACCAAACGGAAAGGAATCTGTCAAGAAAGATTCAAACCAAACATATGATCCTCCACCCCTTATTTAATTTTCTTGTTTCTTTGCTAGTTTCAGACTCAAGCATTTCACAAAATTCTGGGCAAATGCCAAGAATAAAATTCAATGTCGTTCTTGACTTGAAAAGCTAAATGCTGGAAATCTCAGAAAAAGTACCTTTCAGGTCTGTTGCTTCGATCTCAGTGATGTGACAGCACAGCTAAATTAAATTCTGCTTGTATTATTATTGCAATTGCTTTTATCATTTAAATGGGAATTTTTATTCCTTATTAATTAAACATTCTGGCTTTTTATGTGTGCTTATATATAAATAAATGTATATTAAATGACTAAAGTTGGAATGATGGCCTCTTTCACATCTTTTAATTGAGTGAATTTTAAGACACTTATAAAGCCCTTAAAAACCTATTTCTTAAAAACCTAAGGTGGATCTGTATCACCTTCAGATCTTATACATCTTCTGAAAGTGTCCTACAGTTCTTGATTATTTCATTCTGTTTTCCTTTTCTTTTCCATTTTTTTTTTCTATTTGTATTTCAGGTTGGAAAATTTCTATTGACATACCTTCAAATTCACTGATTCTTTCCTCATCTATGTTGAGTCTAATGATGAGCCTATAGGAGGCATTCTTCATTTCTGTCACTGTGTTTTTACATTTTTTCTTATAGTATCCATCTCTGTGTTGACATTACCAATTTTCATTTTCAGATATGACAGCAAAACACTTTTGCATGGTAGGCAAACTTCCACAAAAATTTTTGTTCCTTTTTGCTTTACATTGTACAGTATAGTTGCACCAAATTATTTCATGTTACTTGAAAAAAAAACCTTTCTAATCCCATATTTAGTGAAATTCTTATCTTTCAATACCAAGCTCAAATATTATGTATTAACTCTATTATACCTATTGCTATTATATTGTATTATATTATTATACCTATTATATTGTTATTATATCTATTGTTGAGTATCTATCTCCTATAAAAGTTTATGACATCTTCAAGAACAGGGAAGGAATTTTACCCATATTTACAATTCCTGGTACATAGTAAGTGTTCAGTATTATACTGCTTATACTCTGCCGTATTTTTAAGAGCATGTGAGAAAAAAAGAATTGTAAATTATACATAGAAATATAGAATTCAAACAAGTGGAAATTCACGTAAAATTAAAAACTTGAAATCCTTCCAAATAGTTTTTCAAATATGCAGACTATTTGAGGACACAAATGAGTTTTAAGTTTGTAAGATGGGATACATGGTGTACGAGGTAGCAATTGCCACAACAATGAGCGATAACAAGAGCCACCTCTCAGTGGTCCACACCATTTACTTATCACACATCTCCAGGTCAACTTGAATAATTCTGTTGATCTCAGCTGGGCTGCGATTGCGGTTTGGCTGACTGTTGGCTGATCTAGACTGTAATGACTGATAGATTCTGCTTCAAGCTGCAGGTGTGAGGGTTTGCTCCAGTGTTTCTCAGCCTCCTGAACCAGTGGGCTAGCCAGATCATGTTCTCAGGGAGATGCAGGGGTCAAAAAGGCAGGACCAATATTGCAGGCACTTTTCAAGCCTTTGGCTGTCATATAAACAGCATTTCATTGCTCAAAAGAAATTCAGAACCAATGTGAAGAAGCAGGGAAGTACCCCATTCCCATGGAAGTAACACTGATGAATATTTCTGAATCATAATCTCATTATACATGATAAATTCTGAATATTTTTTAAAAGAGGAAGAATATTTTGTAATGGAAAAACAAAACTTTACCTAGTCCCATACGTCAAGCAATATTTTTCAAGTGTTATTTCGTATGAGAAGTTCTTAGTGATACAGTGGACATATCACTAACAATATTTTCCAAGACTGTCTGGTTTTAAATTTGTATCACTATTTAGCTTCACCTGATACAAATAGATGATTATGTTATGGTTATTGTTTCACATTATTGAATAATACCTCCAGGATCATGTCAGAAAGGGATGGCAATATCTTTATTTTCATTTTATTGATGAGGAGATATTACTCAGGAATATTAAGTAATTTTTCCAGTATCAAAGATTTTAAAATGATATCAATGACTCAGATATCACAAACCCCTAGTTCATTTTACTACATCATGTCATTTTTCTAAGGCCTGGAACTGCTTTAATTCTGAAATTGAAAATGATAATATAAACAGGAATTACACTTATACACAAGGCTAGTAGACGTGTGCAGTATTAAAAGGGCTTGTTGTTGGCTATATTTTCCTTGCCTTATCAAAATTCACAGTGGAGTTTAGATTCATTCATTTTTTGCATGTGGATGTTCATTTGCTTTAGCACAATTTATTGAAAAGACTATCCTTTCTCCATTGAATTTCCTTTATTTCGTTGTCAAAGATCAGTTGGCTGTTTGTGTGGGTATATTTCTGGATCTCTATTCTATTGGTCAATTTGTCTATTCCTTAACCCAAACCACACTGTTTTGATAATTGTACCTTTGTAGTAAGGCTTGCAAACGTACGGTGCCAGTCTTCCCACTTGTTCTTCTTCAGTATCATGTTGACATAGGGTCTTTCACATATAGATACTGTACATATTTTGTTGGATTTATTTTGTAGTAATTCATTTGGGTGCTAATAGAAATGGTAGTTTTTAATAAACTTTATTTTTTAGAGCAGTTTGAGGTTCATTCGCAAAATTGAGTGAAGGACACAGAGATTGCCCATATACCCCTTGCTCCCACTTATACACAACTGCCCTCATTATTAGCATTCCCCGCCAGACCAGTATATTTGTTGTGAATGATGAACCTACGCCGACATCATCATCACCCAGAGTCATAGTTTAAGGGTTCACTCTTGGTGTTGTACAGTGCATAGACAAATCTATGATGATGTGTATCCACCCTTATACTGCCATGTGTAGTTTCACTGCCCTAAGAATGCTCTGGGCTTTGCCTATTCATCTCTCTTCCCCCAACCCCTAACAACCACTGATTTTTTTTTTCTGTCTCCATAGTTCTGCTTTTCCTGAATGTCATATAGTTGGAATCATGCTGTATGTAGCCTGATGCTCTGACCTCCTGGCACGTTCTCTGAGGACACTTGTAAGGTGCCTTCTGTTGCAACTGAGAACTTCACCTGGATAGAGAAGGTTCACAGTGGTCCCTGTGACTGGCTCAGCTTCCCTAGACCTGTTTTTCTGACTGAGAGGAAGGATCTCGGTGCTTGGTGAGAGAGGGAGCAGGCCATAATATCCACGACCAGCACCCAAACCACACCTCAAGGTCCTCCAGCACTGACACCTGCCTTGGCCCTGTGCCAGCCCCCAACCCACATATCCAGCACTTTCAGCTTCTGTAAGGGGGCTCTGCTCAGGGGTACAAGGGAGAGAACCCTCATCTCATTCAAAGTCAGGTCAGGTGGAGTCCATTTGGTCTGAGAATGCCAGGTGGGTGTTCTGGATTCAGCCTGCCAGAGGTCACATATCTTAGCACTACCACTTACTGCCCATGTGACACTGAGTACAATTCTTAGTCCCCTTGAATCCCTGAGAAAACTTAATCCCAGTTTTCTCATCTGAAAAATAAAGATAACAATAGATCCTGCTTCCTAGGCTTATTGTAATTGCCAATTGTAAATGAATTAACATGTCTAAAGTTCCTGGCAATAATAAGAGATATTCTCAAGCTGTTCTGTCTCCAGACATCTGAGAGTTTTCCTATCAGGTGTTACGTCTGTCTGAGATGACTCAAGAATTGGTAATGAGGAAAATTTCCAGATCTAGGAGAACATTCTGGACATATAGAACATCATGAAAGAAAAGTCACCATGAAAGAGATACTCAGGGCAATGTAAGCCTTTTGATTGGCCTAGACCTCTGGTCCTCTAGTTAAAGGTGGGTGTGCCATGTGGGAGGGGGATGAAGTTGGAAGACAGGCGAAGGCCAGATAATGTAGAGCCCTGTATAGCATGTAAAGAGGTTTGGGCTTGACCCGGACTACAGCATAGAAAAAGAGAATTTTAATCAGAGAAGTCACATAGTCAAATTAGACTTGGACAGAGTATAGACATTCATTTGAACAGGGAGAAACTGGCAGCCAGAAAAGCAGTTAAGGGAAGATAGTTAGAATAGTTCAGGAAATAGATAACAATGGCCTGAAGCCTGCAGCTGTGGTGGTGAAGAAAAAGGCACGATTGTGAGAGATTTTAGAATGTAAAGTATATAGGCCTTAGTGATTTATTGAGTTTGTGGGGTGATTAAAGAGAAAAATTCTAGGCCATCTCACAGAAATGTCTACTAAATGGAAAAAGTGCATTCTTCCAGATAAGTTAAGTGATGACTATTCCAATTAGTGCTTCAATTTGTTTCCACCATACTTACCCCTGGGTGAATTAACAATTTTCTTCACTGATTAAGTACTCACCTGGTTGAAGATAGGCAAGCACATTATTGATTCTTAAAGGGCTGTAGTTAATTCTGTGCCTAACCATTCATGAAAACTAGTGCTTTTGCTACAAAAATAAAATAAATTTTAATGATCAAGTATAATACAGAAAGTTAGAGCTAGTGAAGAGATCTGTGACTCAACAATGAGCTTTGAGTTTATTTCTAATTCCAGCATTTGAAAGCTCTAAAGGCTATTCACTAACGGATTTCATTCCCAATGAAACCATTATACTGAAATTTAATCAGGCAATTCCATTAATTCTGCTGGGGAAAGGTTTCTTGTCTATGGTTCACAGTTGCTATATGCATTTTGATACAGACTACCAAAAAAAAAAAAGTATTTTCAGCTTTATGGCTTTGAAAACTTGAACCTCATCCTGGGAAAACCTAAAATAGTGAAAGGAAGGCATCACTCATGATTATGGATTAGAGAATCTTAAATCTACCTGGGCTAGTCTTCTCCCTTAATTGTTCTACTGGTTAGAAGACTTCTCACTAATCCATGTACTCTTCCCAGGAGACAATCACGTAGTCAGTGGGCATTCTGTTTTGGTTTAGGAATGGAGGGTGAGTTGTAACCTCCCTTCAGATTAGGCATCATGAGGTAGGATGAGATATTCTCTTTCAAAGTGCATTTTATTTTTGTTCTATTTGCTAAATGTGGCTTAATTCTTTTAATCTGCACCTGTGACTTTTGGATATGAAGTGCGTGTAGGCATTAGTTAAGCAGTATACTGTGTGCCAAGATGCCAGCACTGACCAGATGCATCCATACTAGTTAACAATTATCAAAAGTTAAAATTGCCGCAAGAAAAATAATGTTGGATACATGAAAGTATTCTAGAAAGAAATACCAAAACCATTTTGTTTCCATCTTTCTTTAGAGCAGCCTAAATACTTATTATGAGGTATGATATGCTATGTTGCAGGAAGGCTGAATCAGGAGGTGACTAAAGGAAAAAATATGAAATATTCAAGTATTTATTATATGTAAGTTTTTGATAAAATGTTTACTTTTTTGAACTGATCTTTAGATTTCACAATTTCTATGCCAATTCAATTTTCTTCCCAAAGAATTGATTGAAGGAAAATACTCCAAAATATTAATGCTAAAGTTTTAAGTATTTAAGAAGCTTAAAAATGATACAGTTTGGATGTGAATTAGTGTTTTTTTTTCAGTCTAAATTTTAATCTTTATTACAAGAATAGCCATAAATAGTTATTAGGCTATGTTATTATAAGCTATATCTCCCATGGCTACTTAGATTGTTCCATCTGAGTAAAGTGACAAGAATTCCATCAAGACCAAGCAATCATTTTTATTTTGTGTTATATACTTTCTTCAGTGGATCATTAAATTATTTGAATCATAAGAAAACTTTGGCCGGCTTCTGATCTGTTTTATGCATCTCTACTTTGTGATTCTACTCCTCCATAAAATGCTAAAACAGCTCTCTCAAAAGAGTATCCAAAGTACAGCTTGTGGTCTGCAAAAAACTCTTAGATAATAGGAAAAAGAGGAAATTACTATAAATACTAGCTCAGAAGGAAACAAAAATACAAATGAACAAAGAATAACAGTTTATAGATACATGTGAGATTCCTTGCTACACAGAAGGAAAATGCATTGAAACTATATAATAATTTCCAGTGTTATAGTATAGGTGAAAATTAGGTGTTAGTACTACTAAATTTGGATAAGGTTCTCCATCATATAACAAATAATAAACAACCATTTTGATCCATATTTATGATTATAAGAGGTAGAGAAGGGATGAATGGGAATTGCTTCAACTCAGGATGGTTCATAACTGTTGAATTTATTACTTGGGGTTGTGACTTTCACCTAAAGAAAATGCAAGGGAGGGCATTTTGACATGGCTGAAGAAGCAGTTCTTTCAACACAGCATTCTCAAGTTGTAAAAGCTCAATTACTTTGTCATCAAAGAATGTGAGCAACAGACTGTACCTCGTTTCTGAACCTTGCCCAGTTCCTCCCCCCTCCCCCCTGTATTTTTGTTACTCCGAAATCCTGGGGGTGATGTGGAGATTATGGTAAGGTTGAGAGATGAAAAAGTTGTTTGTGCTGTACATTCCCTAATTTTGCTATTTGTAGATTTATTAGGACCATATTTAGCATATTTTCCTCTAGTATAATAGATGGATGAGAAAGCCTTTCTAAGCCCATGACACTGAAGACGACAAAGGGGAAGAATGGATTGATTTAACCAATTCAACTCCATAAAACTGAAAAACTATTGAAAGGCACTTAGAAATAAACATCAATTTCAAAAGCCTATCTGAAGGACAACTTAATGAGCAAAAATATTACAAGGTGTACAGCAGATTAAAGGTTGATGTTTTTAGCAGGGTCAGGGCTATCATATAAAATTGTCGTTTGCCTCTGTCAGACCAGCAAACATTGGCGTTCTGGCTGATGCCAAGCGCCGTTGTGGAAGTGAGGGTGTAAGAAGCCTCAGGCACTGCTAGTGAAAACATAGATTGGTGTGCAGCCATTCTGTGAAGAAATGTGGTAGTATTGGGGTGAAATTCAATGTATACACACCCTATAACCCAGTGGTTCTACTCCTGCATAAATGCCACCCACAAATCCTCACATTGATCAGTGAGGGGACATGTTCAAAATGTTCGTGACAAAATCATTGTGACAGAAATGCTGGAAGGAATCTGAGGAAATGAGTAATACGGTGGGTACAGACCACAGGTTTGCAGCCAGCAGTGAGAAGCAATAGACTACATGTACATAATGCACCATGGACAGATCTTAAAACAAAGGCCTGTGTTTAATGTATGTGTGTGTATGCACATACATGAATGTATATATACACATATTTGTATATATAATAAGTTAAATGGAAGTAAACTCATAACACTATATTATCCATGTAAATTATATACACATATATCTATAATAAAACTGTAATTGTATATATCAGAGGATGTATTAAACATGTTAAAATGGTTGCTGGGGTGGGGCTGGAGAAAAATGGGAAAGGGATACAAAGAATAAATTAATTACAATGCTGGGGACTTGTGTGACCACTGATGACAGTGACTCCAACTGAGAAGTGTTAAATTAATTAAACAAGGAGGTTATTAGACTGAGGTAGTTCTAATACCTCAGCAGCCTACGTAAGCAACCAAAATCTAAGCCTGTGCATACCTATGGGTTAAGAAATCAAAACCGAAGGCAAATCAATCATAAACAGCCAACTAGGCTTTCCTAAACAAATAAGGCAACCACTTAAACTGTAGCCAATGAAATAATGTCCTTGCTTTGCTTTCGCCTTGTCTCTATAAAAACCTTTCTCCTAGCTCCTATGGCAGAGCGCTCCTAACCACTCCGATTGGCGCTGCCCAATTAATTACTCTCATGACCATAACACCTTGTGTTCCATCATCTTTTTGTACATTGTCTATGTAAGCTTTCTTGATGTATCATTAATTTTCTATAGTATGTTCTTTTGATTATTATTCTTTTGCTTATGTTTTCTCCATCAGTTTGGAAGTTACTCATCTTGTTTGTCATGCCAATATGATTGTATAATAAATGTTTATTGGACACTTCTTATGTTCCAGGTTTTGTGTGTAAGAGCAAATACAAATAAAAAATGAGGCATTAGGTATGGGGATTCTGGTCCCAGAAGGTGAGCCTAGGCAGGGAAGAGGGCACCAAACTCAGACCCATAGCCGGAAAAAGCAGTACCCAGAATGCAGGCCACTGGCGAGGAAGGCGAGGCAGGGGGCCAGATATTTCAGTCCTCAGCAACAGCAAACATGAGACAGGGCACAGAAAAAAAAATAGTAAGTCCTTAGTTCTTTTTGAAAACAAGGGCAAAGACTTTCTCTTCCTTATTTATTTACATTTTCCCCCTTGAAAATAGATTTAATCTTATTCAAATTAGAAATATTCTGTTTCTCTCCAACACCCCCTCCAGAGTTCTCCTCTTTTTTCCACCCCTTAGGAATGAGTTATTTGAATTTTTAAAATAAAAATTGGATATATTTAAGTTGTACAATGCGATGTTTGATATATTTACTTTAGAAAATTGGTAATTGAGTTCTTTCTCTGTCTTTTTGAGATGTACATAAGTGTTTTCAAAACTAAATAAGCCTATTTCCAGCTTTACGGCCCAGGAAGGTCTTTTTCAAGGACCTGGGAACCATCTCTTTGAAATGTAATCATCACGGAACAAAGTGCGTGTGTGTGTGTGTGTGTGTGTGTGTGTGTGTGTGTGTGTCCTGTTCCCCCCCCCCGCCCCTTCCCCCCACCATTTCTGTGGGAGGGGAGGAACCTACCAGTGAGTGCCTTGCTCCAAGTTGCAAAACTACCTTTTGTCATAAAGATGTTAGAAATTTGTATTCCTTTGGACAAAGCCAGTGAGCTAACACAGATGGTCACCCCAATTACCAAGTGAGTTTAGAATGAACTATGTGACAAATGGTGCCGTCAAGTCCACTTACTTGATGACAAGTTATTGTTTATCTTGAGAACATGTGTGTAATGAATGGTACCTGCTTGGCTATATAAAAGGGCGAGATTTATTTCTGCTTTTACAATCCCTTAAGCAAATTGCCTGTGATATGCATCGCATTCTGGTTTAATGCTCATTTAATGATAAAATTGTTTCCTTTGTCTCCTACCTTTATGGAGAAGTTTTCTTGGTTAGGAAGAAAATTTATTTTTAATTATATTTTTCCAACATGTGCAAGAACTAAAAGTTAAATAGTAAAGAGTTAAATAATTGCTTGGAAAGATTTATTCGATCACAATGCTCACATCAGTCTGTGCTTATATATGAGTTTATGCGTTCATAAATATGTCTAATGTTACCCCCTTCCCTCGTAACTGAACATTTAATAACTAAACATCTGCTGCTTTGTTGAATAAAAGGTGGCAAGTTGATCCATGGAGCACACAGTTGGATCTATGTGTGCTAAATTTACAATCCAGGTATACCAGCTGCCATGCCTTTGCCAAGATTCCAAATTTGAAACTAAGCAACCTGCACTCTGTTCATGAAGAGCTTAGTGCCTTGATGGGTGCTTGGAGAGGGTTGGGCTCCACCTTCCACCAGTAAATGTCGGCCTCATCCTACCTTTACCCCTGGAGCCTGGGGCTGTGGCCCTGAACTGGAGCATAGCCCCTGGGACCTTGAAATCTGTAGGTAAATTAGCCTTAGGTTGGCTGTGTCCTTGCCCAGACTCTGGAATATTATTGATCTATTCATCCTCCTTTACCTCTAGCTACCACTGGTCAGTGCCACAGTATATTTTATTACGAACTATCCCTGAAAAGAGGTAAGAGAGTGAGCCAATGTTTGGGAAGGAGCCATCTCATACATAGCTAAGTAATTGGGAAGGCAGAGGACAGAGAGAAATGCCATAGATGGGGCAGCAAGAAAGGAAAAGTTAGAAAAGAAATGATTGTAACCATGCTGCTAATACAGTATTATGTTACGCAGGTAATTCTGAAGTATGCATGTGTGAGCATGTGTATACATGTGTATTTCAACTTGATTACCTTTAACTATATTAACTCAAATCAGCCAGCAAAGTTCAGTTATTTATTATAGCTGTAGTTTGTATTTGGCTTTAAGGGGCAATATTTATAATCCTTTTGTTTTGAAACCAAGCCTGTGCTTTTGATGTGTCTAACCCATCTAGATGCCAGGTAGCCAGGACCCAAAAGTAGAGAGCTCTAAACAGGACAGCCTGTTTATAATTGCAGTCCTTTTCTCTCTCGCCCCCTGTTTGAGCACTTATTCTTGTCTGGCTTCTTTCTTCATCAAGCTGTTCAACTGTTGCCTTGCCTACAGTCAGGGTCTTGGTAGTAGCTGATGACAGATGCACATTAGCTTTGCTTGTGAGTGTTGGCTATCCTTCTTAGATAGAGCTTTGCTTCATGGCCCCTCAAAGTAGCTCTCTCCTATCCAGACTCTCCTAAAAGATAATTTGTAATGTTATATATGACTCGATGTATTCTAAATTGCTAGAAGTTTTGTTCCTAAGTATTTTAACCAATATTCCACCACATATCCAAAATTTGTTTAAAATATTCACTGACTGCATTTGGAAATACTGATTATGGAAAGCAAAAGAGAGTGTATTCAGGGGCCACATAGAATTCATGTGGTTTTAGGATGTATAATTTATCTTGTTAATCTGTATCAGGTATATATTAATCTTTAACAAAACGATCCACATAAACAATGTAGACTCAGGGAAGCCTAGAGTAAAATAACAATTCTGAAGTAGACTCAGACGTCAGAGTGCAAAGGTCAAAATCTAAGAAGCGTGTGTTATGAAAGAGTCATGTTCCAGTGTTCATACTGCAACAGCGGCAAAACCAAAAGGGAAGGTCCAGCATATTGGATCACTTGCCCAGAGGAATAATAGTCAGAAAAGGGGGATTAAGACAGTTCAAGGGGTCTGTGAACGGGACAGAGAATGAACAAGAAATATTTTCATTTCTTTTCAAGGCAAAGGTGCCATTAACTTGACAAATGGCTAGTTCATGGTTGTGCTGCTGATCACATCCATTTATAATGTCAGAAAGATGTGTGACAATGAGAAATGGGGTAGTTTGAAACCATGGTTAGCCAAACAAAATTGAAAATAAATGAAAAATTGTCTTAAAGGTTCCAAGATAATGGGAAATTAAAAAACCCATGAGCATTTGCCACCCTCCAAACCTCCCTGGCCTTTGAATATAAAAATCAAAAGAGCTAAATTTATCTGAAAATACCATCAACACCCAAAGTCATTTATTTCTAGGGGACAATTCTGAGAGCTTATGTCCATTAAAAAGAGTATGCCAAGTGCTTTTGATAAATACTTCTCCAAACCTAAAATATATTTCCCTGAGCCAGAGATTGGGGGTAGGGGGATAATATAAGAGACAAAGCAGATTGGAGGATCCTAGAAAGAGGGAAAGTGAGTGTTAGGAATATGGCAAGATCTGAGATAGAAATGAATGTATACATGTCGTCAGATGGATCATACATAATCTTGCGGAAAAATGTTCCATGTCCTTCGCATGAAACTGAAGTAGCAGAGAAAGAGCGAAGGGCCTGTATGTGAGGCATTGTTTGCGTGCCCGACAGCTGCATGGACCCTGAGTGATCCACAGCTGGCTGCCCAGGCCTCGCTGAACCTGTACCCAGGGTCTGTGATGTTGGCTGTATACATTTTGATGTGGACTTGTGTTCACCAGTGACTAGAATCTTAGAATCTAGCCTAGAGGTGTCCCAGCAATGATTTAATCTTGACTATGCTCTGAGATTTTGTCTAGTGTCCATCTGTCTTCAGCCATGTGGACACCCAGCAACCACATATACAATGTCCAGTGATACCCACGAATTCAGGATGTGATATAGGCCCTCTCTCCTTGATAAAGATGAGGGAAGAACATGCTTTTGGGAACAGACTGAGTGGGCATGCCAGTTACATTTTTACTGAATCAAACAAATGATAGGTGTCCCATAAATGGTGCTGATTGTCAGAATCATCATTATTATTTCATTCAATGTATGCTGTTTATAATTTTGGGAGAAATTATTTTCCAAATTACTCCTTAAAATATTGAATAGGGAAATACATGAACAAATTGAACTCAAAACTGTGATGCTCAAAGCTAGTCTTCCTCACAGTGTGCTGCAACAGGACTTGTTTCTGGATCTAATATTGAAAAATTTATTTTCCTGGGCTTGGTTAATATTTGCTTTGCAATTCTGGGACACAAGTTGCACACCATCTGGCCACAACTTATTTCTTTGTATGCGTTTTATACTCTTTTTATCTCTATGAATATAATAGTGATCTAACCACCATGTATGTCACTCCTGTTTTTACCCCAGGATTGGTTCAGATGATCTGTCTGTCTACCAGTTTCTGACTTTAGCTTTTACTTGTCCAGATGTTCTTTCCTAAAGCTGCATTAACTGAAGAGACAATCCTCTTATTCATTCAATTATAGTATTCAATTATATCCCTGGCCTCATAGAACTCAGAGGGGAGAGAGAGATTAATCAGTTTATTTGTATGCAATTAAATAACTATATGAACTAATGTAAAAATTGTAATGTGATAAACTAGATGAGAAAAGACTCTCAGGACTCTAAGAGGATATAATGTGGGGCCTTCCATCTAGTGATTTGATCTTCATTAAAAGCTTCTCTGAGGAACAAATGTTTATGCTGAGATTGAAAGGATATATGTGAGTTTAGTAGACCAGGGGAGGTGACAGGAGGATGGGATAGAGAAGTATTTGAGGACAAATACTTTGCTAGACTGAATTATGATATGCTAACCATGAAAGGGGGGATTTCTATGCCGCTTATTTTCATTATTTCATTCTACATATATTTGTTGACCACTTATTATATGTCAGACACTACAATATGCTGGTGATATAATGGTGAGTAAATAGTTATTACCTTGGTTGTTTGTTTATGTAATTATTTATTTACTTCGCTTATAGTTTTAGTGAGGTAGAAGTAACTGACAAAATAATTACAATATATGTATAAAAGTTCAAATGCAGCAGTGTTATAATAGATACAAGATGCTTTTATAACATATAATAGGAAGAAAGCTTCCCTGAAAATGATATATATATTTTTTCCTTTATTGATTTTAGAGAGAGATGAAGAAAGAGGGAGAGACAGAAACATTGATGAGCGAGAAAATCGATTGGCCGCCTCCTGCATGCCCTCACTGGGGATCTGGCCCACAACCTGGGCATGTGCCCTGAGCAGGAATCGAACCGGCAACCACTTGGTGCATGGGTCGATGCTCAACCACTGAGCCACACCAGCCGGACTGAAAATGATATTCTTAAGCTGAGCACTGAAAGATGGATAGATATTAAATAAGAAAAGAAGGGAGGGAATTAATTTTAAGATGAAATAGCAGAGGGCCAGTGTTGGAGAAGAGCATATCCGAGGAAGTGTGTACGAGATGAAGATGGAGAAGTAGGTAGAGACTAAGTCATATTGGGCCTTCTAAGTGGGATGTGTTAGTCTGGGTCCTCCAAGAATCAGATGCCAAGACAGAATTGTATTAGGGGAAGTAACTGTATGAAAGAAAATACAAAGGAATTGGGGAAAGCTGGGAGAACTTTCAGACTGAGATGTAAATGGCATAGAAGCATCTTAGACTGATATTTAATCTAAGGAAATTGTGGTAAAGCTTTCAGGGCTACCTGGCACCAATGTCTGCAGACACAAGAGTTTGTGTCTCTTAGGAAGACGTTTCCTTAGTAACTGGTGGGGAGCAGTCCATGGGTGTCATGGCCTTGAAGTAACAGAAGAGACTGGTTTCAAAAACCAGCAGGTTTGTGTTTTGCTGATGGCATCTCTGGTGTCACTTAACATATTCTTCTGAGTTTATAATAACTGTAAACTGGTAATTACATGTGGAGACTAGACCAGATTCAAATATAATTTCTTTGCAAGTATAGCTTTCCTCTTAACGTTTTTGTAGAGTACCTTTTGTTTTTTTTTCTTTTGTTGTTGTTTTGTTTTCCCTTTAATTTTTTAACTTTTTTTATTAATTTATTTTTGTTACAGATGTTTCTCCTTTTTCCCCCATTGACACACTCCTCCTCAACCCGCCCCCCCCCGCCCCATCCCCAGCTTTGTTGTCTATGTCCATTGGTCATGCATACATGAATATAAGTTCTGTGGTTTATCTTTCCCCCACCAACTCCCCTCCTCTGAGGCTTGTCAGTCTGTACCCCACCTCTATGTCTCTGGGTCAGTTTTGTTCATCAGTTTGTTTAGTTTGTTATATTCCACAAATAAGTGAGATCATATGATATTTGTCTTTCTCTGCTTGGCTTGTTTCACTTAGCATAATATTCTCCAGGTCCTTCCATGCCAAAGGATGATAGCCTTCCTTATCAAAGGATAAGAGATCTTTCTTTCTTACAGCTGCATAGTATTCCATTGTGTACATGTACCACAGCTTTTTTATCCACTCATCTACTGATGGGCACTTGGGTACTCCAGATCTTAACTATTATAAATAGCACTGCTATGAACATAGGGGTGCATATATTCTTTCTGATTGGTGTGTCAAGCTTCTTAGGATATATTCCTAGAAGTGGGATCACTGGGTCAAATGGCAGTTCCATTTTTAATTTTTTGAGGAAACACCATATTGTTTTCCATAGTGGCTATACCAGTCTGCAATCCCACCAGCAGTGTACTAGAGTACCCTTTTCTCCACATCCTCATCAGCACTTGTTGTTTGATGATTTGTTGATGGCAGCCATTCTGACAGGTGTGAGGTGGTACCTCATAGTTGTTTTAATTTGCATCTCTCTGATGATTAGAACATTGAGCATTTTTCATTTTTTCAAATGTCTCTTGGCCATTTGTATGTCCTGTTTGGAGAGGTGTCTATTTAGCTCCTCTGCCCATTTTTTAATTGGGTTCTTTGTCTTCCTTTTGTTGAGTTGTATGAGCACTCTTTGTATTTTGGAAATTAACCCCTTATCTGATACATCATTGGCAATTATGGTCTCCCACATAGTGGGATCCCTTTCCGTTTTGATGGTTGTTTCTTTTGCTGTGCAGAAGATTTTTGGTTTGATGTAGTCCCATGTGTTCATTTTTTCCTTTGTTTCTCTTGCCTTAGGTGTTGTATCAGTGAAAATTCTACTGCGTATGATGTCTGAAATTTTGTTGCCTGCATTTTCTTCTAGAATTTTTATAGATTCATGAGTTACATTTAAGTCTTTTATCCATTTTGAATTTATTCTCGTGTATGGTATAAGTTGCTGGTCTAGCTTCATTTTTTTGCAAGTAGCTGTCCAATTTTCCCAACATCATTTATTGAAGAGACTGTCTTGACTCCATTGTATGCTCTTGCCACCTTTGTCAAATATTAATTGAGCATATTGTCTTGGGTCAATTTCTGGGTTCTCTATTCTGTTCCATTGACCTATCTGCCTGTTCTTGTGCCAGTACCCGGCTGTTTTGATTACAGTGGCTTTGTAAGATAACCTGATATCTGGTAATGTGATCCCTCCTACTTTCTTCTTCTTTTTCAAGATTGCTGTGGCTATTCGGGGTCTTTTTTGGTTCCATATGAACTTTTGAAGTATTTGTTCTAGTTCTGTGAAATATGTCGTTGGTATTTTGATGGGGATTGCATTGAATCTATAGACTGCTTTGGGTAGTATGGACATTTTAATGATGTTAATTCTTCCAATCCATGAACAAGGTATGTGCTTCTACTTTTTTATATCTTCCTCTATTTCTTTTTTCAATGACCTGTAGTTTTCTGTGAAGAGATCCTTTATTTCTTTGGTTAAGTTTATTCCTAGGTATCTTAATTTTTTTGCTGCAATGGTAAATAGGATTTTTTTTTTTTTAGTTTCTCTTTCTGTGAGTTCATCATTGGTGTATAATAACGCCATCAATTTCTTGACATTAATTTTGTATCCTGCTACTTTGCCAAATTCATCTATTAAGTCTAGTAGATTTTTGATGGGGTCTTTAGGGTTTTCTATGTACAATATCATGTCATCTGCAAATAATGACCGTTTCACTTCCTCCTTTCTAATTTGGATCTCTTTTATTTTTTTCTTCATGTCTAATTGCTGTGGCTAAGACGTCCATTACTATGTTAAATAAGAGTGGTGAAAGTGGGCATCCCTGTCTTGTTCCTGTTCTTAAGGGGAATGCTTTTAGTTTTTTCCCATTGATTATGGTGTTGGCTGTAGGTTTTTCATATATGGCCTTTATTATGTTGAGATATGATCCCTCTATTCCCACATTGCTGAGCATTTTTATCAGAAGTGGGTGCTGGATTTTGTTGAATGCTTTTTCAGCATCTATTGATATGATCACATGGTTTTTATCTTTCATTTTGTTTATATGGTGTATCACATTTATTGATTTGTGAATATTGTACCATCCTTGTATGCCTGGGATGAAACCCACTTGGTCATGATGAATAATTTTTTTGATGTATTCCTGGATCCGATTTGCTAATATTTTGTTAAGGATTTTGGCATCTGTGTTCATCAGGGATATTGGCCTGTAATTTTCTTTCTTTGTAGTGTCTTTATCCAGTTTTGGAATTAGGATTATGTTGGACTCATAAAATGAGTTTGGAAATGTTCCGTCTTCTCGGATTTTTTGGAATAGTTTGAGAAGAATGGGTATTAGATCTTCTTTGAATGTTCAGTAAAACTCTCCCGTGAAGCCATCTGGGCCTGGGCTTTTGTTTGCTGGGAGTTTCTTAATTACATCTTCAATTTCCTTTGTTGTTATTGGTCTGTTCAAGTTTTCTATCTCTTCCTGGTTCAGTTTTGGGAGGCTGTGTGTTTCCAGAAATTTGTCCATTTCTCCTAAATTGTCCAATTTGTTGGCATATAATTCTTCATAGTATGTTTCAATGATCCTTTGTGTTTCTGTGGTGTCAGTTGTTACTTCTCCTCTTTCATTTCTGATTTTGTATATTTGGGTTCTCTCTCTTTGTTTCTTGGTGACTCTGGCTAAAGGTCCTTCGATCTTGTTTATCTTTTCAAAGAACCAGATTTTTGTTTCATTGATCTTTTGAATTATTTTTTTAGTCTCTATGTCGTTTATTTCTTCTCTGACCTTTACTATTCCCTTTCTCCTACTAGCTCTGGGTTTTTGTTTTTGTTTACTTTCTAGTTCTTTAAGTTGTAAGGTTAGAAAGTCAATTAGGGATTTTTCTTGTTTCTTGAGGTAGGCCTGTAGTGATATGAATTTCCCTCTCAGGACTGCTTTTGCTATGTCCCTTATTTTGTGTTGTTGTGTATTCATTTTCATTGGTTTCCAGGAAGTTTTTAATTTCTTCCTTGATCTCATTAGTAACCCATTCCTTGTTTAATAACATGCTATTTAGCCTCCAAGTGTTTGAATGTTTTTTGTGTGTTTTTATTGTAATTGAGCTCTAGTTTCATGCCACTGTGATCTGAGAAGATGCCTGATATGATTTCAGTTTTTTTTTTAATTTGTAGAGACTTGCTTTGTGTCCTAACATGTGGTCTATCTTTGAGAATGACCCATGTGCACTTGAGAAGAATGTATATTCTGCAGCTTTGGGGTGAAATGTTCTGTAAATATCAATGAAGTTCAACTGATCTAGTTTGTCTTGTAAGGACTCTATGTCCTTGTTAATTTTTTGTCTAGAAGATCTATCCAGTGGTGTCAGTGGCATGTTAAAGTCACCCACTATGATCGTGTTGCTATTGATCCCTCCTTTGAAGTCCTCCAGAAGTTTTAAAATATATTTTGGTGCTCCTGTATTTGGTGCATATATATTTACCAGGGTTATATCCTCTTGTTGGATTTATCCTTTTAATATTATGTAGTGACCTTCTCTGTCTCTTATTATGGCCCTCGTTTTGAAGTCTATCTTGTCAGATATGAGTATTGCTACACCAGCTTTTTTCCATTTCCATTTGCCTGGAAAATTTTTTTCCATCCCTTCACTTTCATCCTGTGTGAATCTTTTGTTGTGAGGTGGGTCTCTTGTAGACAGCATATATATGGGCTGTGTTTTCTTATCCAATCAGCTACCCTATGTCTTTTGATTGGAGCATTTAAGCCATTTACATTTAAGGTAATTATTGATAGATAGTTATTAGTTGCCATTTTAATTTTATGCCTGTGTTCCCCTCTCTCTCTCTCTCTCTCTCTCTCTCTCTCTCTCTCTCTCTCTCTATCTCTATCTCTATCTCTCTCCATTTCTTCTTCTTCTTACAACAGTCCCTTCAGCATTTCTTGCAGTGCTGGTTTGGTGGTGGTAAATTCCTTTAGCTTTTTTTTTTTTTTTTTTTATCCATGAAGCTCTTTATTTCTCCTTCAATTTTGAATGATAGCCTTGCTGGATAGAGTAGTCTTGGATAGTGACCCTTGCCTTGCATTACTTTGTACACTTCGTGCCACTCCCTTCTGGCCTGCATCGTTTCTGTTGAGAAATCAGCTGTCAGTCTAATGGGAGCTCCCTTGTAGGTAACTTTCTGTCTCTCTCTTGCTTCCTTTATGATTTTTTCTTTGTCTTTAATGTTGGCCATTTTTATTATGATAAAAATAAAAATAAAAAGTGTCTAGCTGTGGGTCTTCTGGGGTTCATCTTGCTTGGGACTCTCTGTGTTTCCTGGACTTGTGTGACTTTTTCCTTCACCAGTTTAGGGAAATTTTCTGTCATTATTTCTTCAAACAGTTTCTCTATTCCTTTCTCTGATTCTTCTCCTTCCGGCATCCCTATAATGCGAATGTTGTTACGTTTTGTATTGTCCCACAGCTCCATTAAACTTTCCTCCTGCTTTTTAATTTTTTTTCCATTTGCTGCTCTATTTGGGTGTTTTTCTCTACCTTGTTTTCTAAGTCACTGATTCGGTCTTCAGCTTCTTCTAATCTACTATTGAACCCTTCTAAGGTATTTTTCATAACAGCTATGTCATTCTTTATTTCCTCTTGATTTTTATGCATAGCTTCTACCTCTTTTTTTAAGCTGAAGTAGTTCCCCATGAGCTCTTCATAATTCTTATTAAGTTGCTTGTAGTTCTCACCAAATTGTTTGTGCACCCTTAAAATCATTGCTTTGAATTCTTTATCTGACAAGTTGCTGTCTTCCATTTCCTGTAGTTCCTTTTCTGGTGATTCCTCTTTTTCTTTCCTTTGGGTGTTATTTCTTTGTCTCCCCATTTTAGCCGTCTGGTAGCTCTAGACTCGGTGAGGGATGTTTGAATGTGTAGGCAGCTCACTGTATATCAAATAAGGCTACTGTGCCTCCCAGACTGTTTTGTTGCATGTTGCCTCTTGCCTGCTGTGGGTCCTGGAGGATTGACTACTGGGGGCTGGTGTTGGTGTGTCCTGGTAGGTGCTGCTGCTGGATCATGTGGGCCCCTCTGGAGCTGTGTTCCCAGCTTGTCGCTGGTGCCACCTGTACCTGTATAGCTCAGACCCTATTGGAGCCGCACTCCCTGCCTGCACCGTGGGCAGCTGTGTTGCACAGGCCTCACTGGAGCCCTGGCTCCCCACCGATCTTGTGGGCAGCTGGGTTGTACAGGCCCCGTTGGAGCCCCAGCACCCAGCAGGTCCCGCAGGCAGCTGGATCGCACAGTCTCTTTGGAGACCCGGCTCTACACCTATCTTGTGGGCTTCTGGGTCACACAGGCCCCTGTGGAGCCCCAGGTCCCGTCGCTGGCAGCTGGGGAGTGCTGCTGCCCCATGGGGCTCAGCTCCTGCTCAGCCTTTGCTATAGTTTTTTAGGATGGGTCTCAGCTGCTGGTCTGTGCTTCTGTCGCCTGGGGCTGGATGTCTGCTCCCCAGCCTCTATTGATGGGGGTATATCTTGGCTCTGATCGGGCTGCTACTGTGGGGGATGGTGCTGGGCTCCCTGCATTTGTGGCTTCCGCAACCAGCACCTTGGCAGCTCCACTACTGTGCACTGGTCTGTGTTGACACAGGGTGTCCACTGGTCGGAGGGTGCCTGATGCACTGGTGGGCTCAGGTTGCTGGGCCCTGGCTGCTCCCACTGCCTCCTCCCAGGGAAGACCCGGGATCTTCCAAAATATGGGACCTCCCTGGAGCGCAGGGAGAAGCTCCCTGAAGGGCTGCTTACTAGGGTAGCCAGCTGCTCCCGTCCACAGCACAGGAACCTGCTGCTCCGCGTCTCTGCCCTGCACGAGTTTGGTCGGCCACCTTCACGTCCACTCACACTCTCTCTCACACCAGCTCACTCTCTCATGCACTCACCCTCCCTCCGGTCCTGCCCGCTGCCATCTTCTACTGGTTTTCTAGGGTACCTTTTGGTATGCAGACATTTTATATTTTGCTGCATTCAGATCTGTCAGTATTTTCTTTTTTATTCCCTTTCTTGTTTACAGTGTTTTATCTGTGCTCTATGTAGTAGTTGAGAGCATATGGAATTTAAACCGATCAGGTTAAAATCCTGTCTTTGTCATCACATAGCCTTGGACACGTTTCTTTATAAAACTAATATTTATTAAGTTCTTACAACATACCAGGCACAGGGTAAATGTTATTTCATTGGTATTTGTTTCATTGCATTTATTTTGTCCTGTTTTGTTTTGATATTGGTATTTCTTGTCCATTTTTGTATTTTCAATCATTTTGTACTTTTTTCATTTTAGATGTGCCTTTTGTGTCTAGGTTTTGTGTTTTGATTCAGCCTGACAATCTGTTTTCTTAAGTGGAACATTTAGTCCATTTACACTAAAAAAAAAATCATTGACATATTTAGAATATTACAGAAAATTATGTCAGATAATTTCATACAAACAAAGGGCAGTAGATTTTTCTCCATGTGAAATGGGCATAAAAAAGTTATTTTAGGGTTGATAGTTACTGCCTTATTTAAAAAAATATATATAACTCTAGTATCAGTATAGAGAAGAGACTTTATAAGTAGGGAAATAAATAATGACACTATTGCAATATTGCAGATAACAACAAGGGCTTTACCCAGGGCAATGCTAGTGGGAATAAAAAGAATAGGGTGGGCACTACACTGGAAAAGTTAAGACTCAAAAGGACAAATAATTATATGTATTGACTGAGGAAGGGTAGAGCTTTGTCATGGGCTTTCTCATAGGTTTTTTAGACTTTGCAGCTTACAAAGATGAGTAATTAGTCAGTTCTATAAGAAATAAAGGTGGATAAGGAGACTTTTGCTAGAGGAAGTAAGAGTTATTGTTTTAGGTAGGAACCTGGAGGTAATCTAGGAAAAGATGTCCATGGGGAGGTTTAACATTCAAATCTGAAGTTCACGAGTTAGAGTATAAAATGTCACTTAAGGAGTCACCAACATATAGATGATAGAGGTGACAGTTGAATTTATTTGAGTAGATGATTTCAAAATAAAAGTGCATATATGGAAAAGAGAAGAGGGCCAATCATAGATAGACCCCTAGGGAATAGCAACATGTGGAAAGAGGAGTAGAGTAGACTGCAAGGAAACACGAGGGGAGAGAAAATGCACTGTGATAGTGTGTCATGATGGAAACCCAGCAGGGAAAGTGTCTCCAACAGCAAGAAGTGATGAGTACTGTCAGAGACCTCAGAGTATTTTCATAAAGTAAGAAATGAAGAGAGATCACCTGTTGGGTTTAGAAAATTGAAAATTATTTGAAAATCTGAGCAAGGATGTTTCAAAAGTTTTACTGATGAGTACCAAAGTTAAAATTCTTGCCCCAAGTCACAGGTGCTAGGGCTGTTTTTTGCAAATGGACTAAGGCAATATCTGGCCATGATGCTTCTGTGTACCTCTGCATGTAGATCTTGAAAAATCCCCATCAGCTATGATAGCCCCTGAGAGTGCCACTGTGTTCTGGCAATGAAAGTATCTGCCATCATCCAGCGACTTCTCATTCATCTTGAATCCCACTACCACAGTGCCTGAAATATAGGAGATATTCATTTGTTTAACAAGTGTTTACTGACCATTGACTCTAGACTAAGTACTGGGACCACAAAGATGAGTAAAACTGGATTCTTCTATATGAGTTCCTCTTTGACTGGTTCCTCTTTGACAGATGGCAGCACATTAGGGAACTGATCATTCTTCCTTTAACATAGTCTACTGGGTACAAAGCAACGGTATATTAAAAGCCATATATGTATTGTTTCAATTAGCTTAAATCTTTGAGAACTAGAGTAATTTCTTCTTCTTCTCTGTAGTGGAATACAAATAGTTGAAAGCAGGTGCTTCCATGAAAAAATACCTATATAATTAAAGATATCTATTAAAAGATAAGGTCCTTCACTGCAAATTCAGTACCTGCCTCGGATCTTTCCTGTAATAACTGACTGATGCTAAATTATTATTAGTTTATGCATATATGCATCCAATGTTATTTTTATTGTGTCTACACAAAACCAATAAAATGATTTAGATATCATTTTGATCATTGTTATTTGGTCTGCAGCAAATATATCAAACACCTGACATGCACACTTCCAGTTGCTCTCTCTGCACTTATGAAAGACACTGCTAGTCAACAGTTACCCTCTTTCTTTCCAGACACGGGCATGGGCATTAGCTCCATTTCAGCTCAGTGTTCCAGGCAGCTATTCAATCAATTCACATTGGTACATGAAACAAAACCTATTTGCTCTCCATGATCTACATAGTGTAAAGCATCTATTAAAAATACAACGTGAATGACATAATCAATCATTTTTAATTAAAAAATGTTAGTTGATTTTTTAGAGAGAAAGGAAGGGAGATAAATAGAAACACTGATGTGAGAGGTGAGAGAGACACATCAATAGGCTGCCTCCTGCACGCCCCCCACTGGGGATCAAGCTTGCAACCCGGACATGTGCCCTGACTGGGAATTGAACCGGGACCTCTGAGCCCATGGGGCAATGCTCAATCCACTGAGCCATGCAGGCTGGGCTAGTCAGTCATTTTAAAGAAAGTCTCTTAAATATGTATCTGCCTAATAGATATTAAACTTTAACAATATAGCTAGTATTTATGGATAGTTTATTATATATTAGGTTCTATATAAGTACTTATATTAACTAATTTAAATTTTTCAATACTATTAAATAGATAACATCGTCAGGTCCATTTTACAGAAAGGAAACTGAAGCACAGAAAGATGAGGTATGTATATCGACATATATCCAGTGAATGGGATACCTGAGATTCATTCTGGCTCCGGAGCCTATGCAATTAACCACCATGGACCAAAACTGAATCTATGTAAAGATGTGCCTGAAAATGGCTTTGTCCAGAAAATTAAGAGAAAACCAACACTAAAATTCTCATTTGTGCTAAGGCATTGTATATATACATATTTTTAGGAAACAGTATTGGAAGTTAGAGCACATGGTAAATGCAGGTTGGCAACTATATTAATATATGTTTTTTTGCTTGTATGCTATGCTCTACTGAAAACATTACATGGCAAAATCAGGAACATGGGTGCCAGTGTTGGTGTTGCTGCTTGCCTTATTTTCCTGGCCTTGGGAAACTGTGTATTGGCAGCACTTCACGAAATAAATACACACATTCATTGCTGTCAGCACTGTCGATTAAAATAATATATTTGGAAACTGGTTTGGCCAGAAATACCAAGTCTTGAAAATGTTAATATTTTCTGACCCAGTAATTCCAACCTGGGGAAAACTCCCAAAGAAATAATTTTAAAAATTAAGAACAATAGACATTTATATAGCAAAATTATTTTGGCAACTTAAAGTTATAAACAGCTAATATGTCTTGAGCAAAGGTAATATGGAATGAACTGTTATGAATTTGTTATTACCATTCTCATTATCATAGCTTTGAATATTACTAATAGTATAGAATAATAGATGCCAAGAATGAAGAATAATTGCCATAGTAGATTTAATGGCTTTAAATCAAAAGGATCAATTGCAGTTGAAATGAAAATTATAATAATGAACCAAAATGGTTTTATGTGGATAAATCAGTGAGAAAGAAGGGTCTGCTGTGCAATGTGTGAGCAGATGCAAAGATGGCAAATTTCCAGGGAATAGAGCTGGTACAAGTAGGATTTTAATCGAATTGCTTACCTAAGGAAATTCTTCCAGAGAGAATTATAGATGGCTGTCCTGATGCCAGAAATCCTAATAATGTCAAGATATTGACTTGTGGCCAAAGGATACACTTGCCGAGATGTCAGAACTTCCTGACATGACCTGCTATGCTACTTATTTAACACATCAGAATGGACAGTGGACCTTGCAGAGTGACAAAGAGGAAAAATGTAGTCATTTCACGTAGAAAGGGGTAAGGAGTATGTCACAGTCCCATTATTGTGCATGAAATATCCAGGAAAAAAAGGACTTTGTCAATATATTCTATCAAAACTAGTGACTAGAGTCTCTTAACTCTTGCAAACCAAAAATTAGGGCAATGTATTACTTTAATGTGTCCACTGAACATTCATTATGTGATAAACAGCCTATTATGCTCTTCCCAAGTGTTTTCTCACTTTATCTTCACAACATCTTTACTGATTTATTTAACAAGTAACCATAAGAAAATTATTATTTTCACATTAGTTAAAGAAAGTAATACTCAGACATTAGGCAACATATCGGATGTAGTGGAGCAACTATATGCTAGAAGTATTTGAACTCAGATTTGCCTAATGCCAGAGCTCTCTCTGCCAATTCACTTTGCCCCCCAGATGAGTAGAGGGCTTCCTTCCTCTCTGTTTGGTAATTTGGCAACTATGGAGTACACGGCTCAGGCCTCCCTTGAAGAAATAATTTGCTGTCAGCTATAAAGAGTGTGAACCTCCAGGTGTGGAACTTACAGCCACAGCCACATTCAGCATTCAAGCCAAGGCCACAGTTTAGGGAGTTCCTAGTCAATGACTGAGCACAGTGGGGGGACTAGGGCTTAGAATTTCTGCCCAACATTTGCTTCTCTAATGGGCAATCTTTGCTCCAGAACTGCCTATAGGCTGCCTATCGCCTATTCAGAAATGAATCATTTCCTCCTCTCCTCCCCAAAATTACCTCAGGAATTAGAAAAGACACCAAACTAAAGGATTTCTTATGCATTTTTTATTGAAGTATAGTTGACATACAATATTATATTAGTTTCAGGTATAGCAGAGTGATCCGACATCTGTTTACCTCATGACGTGATCACCATGACGTCTAGTAACCATCTGTCACCATACAAAGTTATTTCAATATTATTTGCTACATTCCCTGTGCTGTACATTATATCCCCATGACTTATTTATTTTATAACCGGAAGTTTGTACCTCTTATTCTTCCTCACCTTTTTCACCCCTCTTCCCATCACCCTCCCCTGTGGCAACCATCAGTTTGTTCTCTGTATCTCTAAGTCTGCTTCTGTTTTGTTTTATTATCTTTACCAAGCTAATTATACTACATTCCATAGCATTAGGACTCTCTCTTCATCTTTAGGCCCTTTGCCGTCTTAAATTCAAAGTGTTTGGATAATAAAACCACTTCATATGCTTGGGGGAAAATAACAAGCGTCACTAAAGAACATAAAAGCAGACAAAAACATTTCATCTGCAACATCCCCCATTCCTGGTCCCTTTTCCCAGAAGTAAACACGTTTAAATATTCAAGACAATGTCTAGGAATTCTCTGTGGTTTAAAACAATATAGTGCACTTGCACTAACTCTTATGTCCTTTCCCAATTCTCATCGCATTTTAAAAATGAAGTATGTGTCTGTGTGTTTGTCCTGTCAGTAATCTAACTTCAAATTATATACTTAAGCTTAAATTGATTGACTTTGCAAGATGAGGGAATTGAGTAGTGCATTTTTATTTTTACTTTTTTTTTTTTTAAACCTCTGATGACCCTTTCCTTTGTCAATTTTCTGACAGGTGAACTTATAAATTATCATGATTTTAACATTTTCATTGAGTTCTGAAGTACAAAAACATTTTCCTTTTAGCCTATGGATTTACTCTAAAAATTAAAAAAAAATACTTGTTATGACCATGAGAAATATTAATCATTATAGAACCAAATAGTATTACTCATTAAAAAAGAAATGTAATTATAAATAACAAATACCTTTCCAGATGAAGAAGAATCAAGCATTAAAGTGAATAAATTCTATTTTCATATGCTTTATTATTCACAATTGTGCCACATTTTAGTTTTCATTTTTGTGTACCTTTCTGTCTTTTCTGTAATTTCTACTTATCTTTGTTTTTGCCATTTCTGATAAATGAGATACATACTATCTGTATCATATTAAGATTTTCCAAGTTCTTACTTATATATTAATTATACATTTTGTGCATCCACTTACTTACTAATGATTCTGACTTCCTGTTCTAATTTAAATCATTGTTTTCTGTGCCTCGTGCACAGCTGGTGGTTCATTGCACTCTTGGGTTAGTCTTCTTCTTCTTCTTCTTCTTTTTTTTTTTTTTTTTTTTGCTGGAGTACATCCTGAATACATTTCGAGGCAGAAAGGATAAATTTCTAAACTTGTATGATTCTGAAATGGTATCTTTAATTTGTATTTACATTAATTTGCCAGTTTGTTGAGGTAGAGAATTACGGGACAAATTCAATTAATTTTCAGATTTTGAAGACATTTTTCCCAACTGCTTCATCATCTTGTATCCAATGTTGATGAGAAGTCAGGTGCCTTCCATAATGGATGTGCCTTTACCTTTTCTTTTATCAGTTTTCTGCTAGATGAATCTTCAGATTGTCAGGCTGTACTGGCCTGTTGCCTCACAACCAACCCCACACATTAAGTCTATCCAGTGTTACCCTGCAGTAGCATGTCTGTCCCATCATAGTCTCTCCCAAGGTGTATTCAGAGCTAGTCTTCTCCATGCCTATGATTATGAAGCTGCCCACTATCCATCCTCTAGAAATTCTTAAAAATGTATTTTATTCATGAAGATTTATTTTGCCTTAAGTTACATATGTGTTAAAACCTACTTTTAAAGTCATTCCAATGGGATCTTTAGAGGTGGGGGGGGGATATTGTGTGTACTTTCTGGAACAGGTAACACTTTGTTGCTGCTGTCTATAGATCCTCAGTGAAGGAATCTACATGTTTTCTTAAACCAGGTGGATACAATTAGTAGTTGTGGTTAACTGAATGGGTAGACTAAATAAAAAAGATAAAATTATCATGAATGGTCCTTTCTTAACAGAGCAATATAAAATTAAACCATGTCTAAAATCTGATCGATATAAAATATCAAGGTTTTTTATTCAGCTGGTGAGAAAAAGCAAGCTACCTTTTACAGTCATCATGGCTTTACTTTAATTTTTTATCTATTAAACTAATTAAAGTATTTTTTACTAAAGGATTTGTAAAAAAAGAAGTGGATTTTAAAATAAGATTTTGGGGTGTCAGTATATCCAAAGGAAAGTTAAATAGTGCCAACCTCAAAATAAAATAGCCGGTTATCTTACTGGCGCTCATTTGAGAATAGCAGAGAATTGCAATTCGGGACAAGAAGGTTATGGCGAATCATAGGTAATTCTGAAGCAACCAAGGAAGGTTAGCTTTTATTAGGCTTTAGGAGGAAATTGGGGAGGGTTGTTTTGAACAAAAGTTCATTGGAGAAGAACAGAATTTTGGGTTGTGGTGGTTTCTCATTGGTTGCAAGTGGTGGTTAATGAGTTGTTGCTGGAGCAGGAAAAAATCTTCCTTTTCGTAAAAGCAGGAGATAAAATTTCTATGTGGAAAATGTCCTTCTTTGTCAAAATAAGTCTTATTTCCCCTCTTCCTACTGGTAATGGAGGCGGCAACTAGGGCACGTGCATGTGATCTCCCACTTCAGAGTGTCCCGACTCCTTTTTAGATGAGGTCACCTGTATTTATTTTCACAATAGTCAACATGGAAAGAGCAGAAATCAGGGGAGCTCTAGGAGCCCGCAGGTGTCAGTTTTCATGAGCCCTCTTTCAGGGCAGGAAATTGACAGTTTTATTAACCCCCATTTACTATATCCATTCCAAATTCTTAGTAGAGAGGTACCGATTGACTCAACATTTGCTAGGAATCTACCCCTCAGTTAGGGGTAGAGTTTGGTAATACAGTCATCCTGGGTGTCTGTGAGGTGGATAGGTCACAGGACCCCCACAGACACCCAAATCCGCAATGTTCAAGTCCCTTATATAAAATGGTGTAATATTTGCATATAACCAACATATATCCTCCTGTATACTTTAAATTATCTCTAGATTACTTATAATACTTCATAGAATGTAAATGCTATGTAAATAGTTGTTATACTGTATTTTTTAGGAAATAATGACAAGAAAAAAAATGTCTGTACATGTTCAGTACAGATGCAAATACCTTTGGCCTAACTACATGTCAGCAACAATGTAAAAATTTTTGAGCTATTTTGATCCAAGTTTGGTTACATTTATGGATATGAAAACCATGGATATGAAGAACCAACTGTTTTCTGTGGTATCTATGGCTATCACTTCACTCAAACAAACAACATTTCAGGGTCAGTGTCACTGTGAAGCTCATTAGCCACTAGACCCAAAGGTACAAACATCCTTACAATAAACTCCCCTGGCTGCTATTGCTAAACATTAGCTCCTGTTGGCAACAAAATTTTCCCTTTTTTCTATTATTTTCATGATTTCAGAAGAAAACCAACCATGTTAGGGCCTCAAAAAGCAAAAGGTAGTTGTACATCATGTTGTTTACTTACATTTATATCCCTTCCAAACAAATAAGTAAGCAAACAAAACCCAGTAAAATTGAGAGTGGAAAACAAAATTAGTCAATCAATGAAAAGAAACAGAATAAATGATTAACCTCAAACAGGCATTTCATGAATAAGTCAGTTGGCTCCAAGAATTGCCTTGTAGTAGCTTTCCAGTTGTAAGTTAATATATAATCCTAAATTAGAGATTATGATATCCATGCTTAAAATAATAGAAATGTGTAACTCAAAACAATGGCATAAGTAAATTGCCTCATTTTATAGACAAGAAACCAGTCTCAGAGAAGAGAAAGTGGTTTTCTAGGACTAAAGAAGACTCCAATCCAAACTTACTAACCTTAAATTCAGGGCTCTTAGAACTAGTTTCTAAAATAGTAATGCAGTAATTTCAAGATGTTGGAATCCTGAAATACTGCATAGTTCAGTATTTCAACTGTTGGAATCTTTTGGTAATAATTGGGGTTATTCTACTGAAAAAGACATTTTCCTGCATTCTATAAAAGAATGATTCTTCACCCAAGTGATTTCTATTTTATTTTTTAGGATGAGTATTTGTCTGGAGAGGTTAAAGTTGCCAGTGTTATCATTTTGGTTATTTTCAGACTTTTATTTGAAGACATTTTATAAAACTAAGCAATATGACAAGCATGTTGCTCTGAGATTCTAATTAATAATTAATTTCAATAATATTTTTTCTGATAACTTCTAGTTGCATTTAATCAAAATTCCTTTATTAAATTTCTAATCCAAATGCTTATTTAAGCAGAAAATAGGAGCTGGCTATTTTTTACTATGAAGACATAAAGCTAAATTATATATGGTTTCTACTTTTGAGGAACCCATAGGATAGATAACTAGAGGGAAAGATACATTAAAATAATTATAATGCGGTGTAATAAGCGGTATAGTATAGAGAGGAATCAGAGTGTTACGAAAACATATAGTACGTGTCACAGGGGTATGTGCATGTAAGTGATTACAGTACCTTTCCTCAAGGATTTCACAGTTTGGGAGCTTCAGAATTGTTCTCTGTCTAATGGGGCAAATGCCCTATTGTGACTATAGTTTTTGCATGCACATTTTTAGGAAGATAGATGTTAAAGAACATGAAGTTTGCTTAAATTTTTGGAGTAACAAAAATGAGATCCATTTTTTTCTTCTTTTTCTAATTTGATAATAAGATGTCAACAACACAGATCAGAAAGTTACAAATTGTATATAAGTGGTACAGACAATGCTATGGAAATGGAGAGATGGGAAAGGTCTTTTCTAGATACGAAGAGTAGATTCCATTGAGAATTTGGTCATTTCGCTAGGTAAATGTGGTTAAGATGTGAGAAACATATCAATGGGTAAGTATTAAGGATATTTCTAAAATGTAAATGGCATCAACATAGTATTTATTTTGCAATTATGGAGACATCGACTATGTCTGTGTGGTTAGAGCATAGAGTGTATCAAGAAAAGTGGTACAAAATGAGATTTAAAAAGAAAGTTGGAGCCTAAATGAATAGGTCATTAAAAGGCAAGATGCTGCTTTTGCAGTTTGTCCAATAACCAGTCTGGAGCCATCTGAACTAGACAGTTTTCGTATCAGGGTTGTATTTCAGGAAAATTAATCTGCTGGTCTCAGGTAGTCTAGCTTGGAAGTGAGAAACACTGGAAGCAATAGAAATCAATCAGAACACTATTTCAATAATCTGGGTATATTATAAAGACCTAGACTAAGGTAGCAGTAGAAGAAATAGTTTGGAAATGTAATGCAATATACAAAATTTTTTTCACGTTAAATATATCTACTCCACATATTATTCACACCTTCCTAAGGATCTTTATTTTGTATATATATTACATGTAATACATATATTATATATAATGTTTATTATGACAAATATTTTGGTAAAATAAAACATATTTTGTTAATGAAAGTTACCCAACATATCATGTACTTTCAGAAAAACAGAAAATAGAGTCTATCTGAGTGGATCAATATGACGGATTTAGTTTTGCATTATAGTTGGGGGTGTTAAGGGAATGAGATAGGAGACAGAAAATTAAAATGTAATGATAATAAACTGATTTAGGTGTCAGGAGAATGTATCCAAGGAACAATTCTTTGTCAGAGAGGGATGTGGTCCAAATTAAGGAAGGATGTTAAGGAGCTGAGTATATGGTAAGATTGGAAGATTTCTGGGGAAAGAGAGTATGTCCTTCTTCCTCCTACTTATGCCCCCACCCCCAGTCTTAAGCTTTTGAGTACTTACTTTAAAAATGGGGATAATAATATCTATTGGTTGTTGGTAATTATTGAGAAAATGAATGTCTTGGAACATTAGTATTTATTATGCACTCAGTAAGTATTGCATGAGACAGCATGGATAGACCTAGAGGGTATTATATTCAGGGAAATAAGTCAGATAGAGAAAGACAAATACCATATGATTCCACTTATATGTGGAATCTAAAGAGCAAAATAAATGAACAAACAAAATAGAAACAGAGTTATAGATACAGAGAACAGACTGATAGTTGGTAGAGGGAAGGGGGTTGGGGGACTGGGTGGAAAAGGAGAAGGGATTAAGAAATAAAAATTGATAGTTAAAAAATAGTCATGGAGATGTAAACTATAGCCTGGGAATATAGTCAATAGTATTATAAGAATTATGTATGGTGCCTGGTGGACACTTGAAGTATCGGGGGAACCAGGGACCACTTTGTAAAGTATATGATTGTCTAACCACTATACTGTACACCTGAAACTAATACAAAAATAATATTGAATGCAAATTGTAATTGAAAAATAAAATTTTAAAGAATAAAAAGTAAATATTACATGGTTAAGAAGTGGAAGATGGAGGACAATGGCAGATAACAAGGAGGTAGATGGTATAAATTAAAATAAGTAAAAGGGAATATAATGTGTACCCCCAACAGAACACAGCTAGATTCCTCACACATAGGAAAGGTTTATAAAATATCTTCCTAAATGGAATTAAAAATATGGGTTTCATAGCTGACTATACTTTTTTTCTTTGGGATATAACTTTTGGGACCTAATTGACCCCAGTTAAAGATGGCAGCAGGAATAATAGCACCATGAATCTTCAAATTGGCAGTTGAATTAATCTGCATTTATATCTTTATTAGGAAGCCATAATTCAGTTTCATTGGATGCCCATTTAATAAGATGTTTTGTCTTAGTGAGTTGCCCCATAAACCGTGTTTTTAAATCTAAATTAAATGAGAAAGCCAATTTCCTCTGGCTCCCTGGGATTTTGCCCATAGACACATTCCTCTAAAACCCCAAGATCCTTTGCTGCATTGCTGTAATGATGTTCTTTTATTAAAATGCCTATGATAATTAAAAATAAGACAATGCATACTTATATGCATAAAAACAAGGAAAAACTATAAACATTTTAAACTCCAGTGCACAGTATAGTTGTCTTTCCCTCATCACAATTTGCTGAGCAATTTGAAGAAAATTTGTGATCTGCAGTGCACCCTGCAGAGACTTAACATCATCCTGCTGTTTCTTTAAGAGTAAACGATAAACTCTGCTTGGGTTTCCACACAATTATAAAATAATTAAGCTTAGCACTTTAAGGATGAGTTCAGTACTAGAACTGACCTCTTCTTGGCTAAACAGTGCTCTGAGGACAAATCAATTATAGAAGATCTTCTTAAACACACACACACATACACACACACACACACACACACACACACAAACACACACAAACAGAGTAATTTAAGTCCTTTGTAACAGTATCTGTAAAAAGTGCTGCCATTTTTTTCATGGATTTAAGTGTTTTGCAACCAAAATGTTTTCTACAAATGAGCAAAAATAGAAATACACTTCTTGAGAGAATGAGACACACACAAAACTTCTCATTGTATAAAATTAGAACATTAGAAACCAGCAGAAAAATTTCAAAATCTACCCACCTGAAGAACATACAAGAAATCATAAGTTATGAAAAGAAGGTTTCTAGAGAACCTCAGATCACCCAATCTCTGTTGTCACTTCTGCTTCATTGGCTCTTTGGTTTGGTGAACAGGAAATAGAAGGAAGAACTTGTCTTCATATCCCTCTACTAAAAGAAGTAAAATAAGATGCCCCAGATAGATGCACATACATGACTTCTAAAAGGTAGCTGTCCTTAATCTCTCCTTACTTGCCGGCCCTGAGGAGTTGGCTGGACTTGTAGAAAAATGAATCCTGAAGTTTTATCTCCCAACCAGTTTTCACTATGTAAAATGAGGCTTTGATCTCTTATTTCATAGGATGTTGTCAGAATCAAACCAGATACGTATGTAAAAGTGTTTATTGAAGTTTGGAGAATAAAGCAAATACACATTTTGAGTTTTTCAAAATGAGGTTTGTCTTTCATTAAAATTTTTTAAATGTCTGTGGAAGTCAGGGTTAAGACAAGAAAGATTACTTTTGTTTATGAAGTTCAGGCAAAGAAGGGTAAAATATTCTGTGCTTTTGTTGTCCAGAGCTTGGAGCTTGATTTGCAGAAACTCCACAATCTAATGATAATATGACTAATTTAGTAAATATTTTTTAATTAATGCAATTTAAGAGAAAATTTGACTGCTATTTCTCTTCATCCCATCTAGATGGAGATTGAAATGAGCAGACTAGTTTAACTGGGGCCTTAACAGAATAACTGGTCTTCAGCTGCTTTAGGAGCTTATGTTTCTTGCCTTATGGCACTAGCTGGGCTAACCCATAGAACGTTGAATAACAATAATGATACTAGGCACCCTGACCTCATTCCCAAACCCAGGGGAAGGCTTTTAAGTGTAACGTTTTAAGTGCCCCTTATCAGTTGAGGTATAACTTTCAATTCGGTGAACCTGGAATGTAGAGAGATTGAGAGGAGAGTGGCGAGAGAAAAGGCTGGAAAGTGACCTTTACTTACTCAGGCTTTCTATGATGTTAGATAGGAAATATGGATCCTTTGAAAAGTTTTAAGCAACAAGCAGGGAGGTGATGATCTGATTTGTTTTGGCAAGATTATTACAGCAGGTAGAAAAGAAAAATTACAACTATGTCACTAAAAGAATGTGGAGTGTAGCAAGAGGAAGAGAGTGGGAGCAACTCCCAGTTTTCTACCTCAGCAAATTATAATGGAAAGAAATAATAATCTCTAAATCTTAAAATATTTTTAATGTAATCATTCAAAAAAGAAATTGTCAAGGGGGGGTGGAAGGAGGTAAAAAAGGGTAAAGGCGGGATAAATGGATGATAAATGGTGATGAAAGGAGACTTGACTTAGGGCGGTGAACACACAATACAATACACAGATGTTGTATTATAGAATTGTACACCTGAAACCTATATAATCTTATTAACCAATGTCACCCCAATAAATTCAATAAACATTAAAAAAAGAAATTATCATATATGTAAGCTAAACTTTAGTTCAAATTTTACTTTTAAAAAAAGACATGACAGAATTTACCAATATTTGGGTTGAGTTTAGTTACTCTAAGAGTACGAAAGAAAGTACTTTACTTTAAAGTATATACATTTTCAACAAAATGATAAATAATTGCTACCTCACACAAGGAGGCTTCATAAATGGAAATATTATCTCCATTACAATCTCTCTTCTGAAAATCTGATTGGAAACCAGATGGCATAATCATGTCATGTATAAATAAGGACAGTTTGTTGTCCTTTTTCTACCATAATAACTTTCACTTATGCTTCTTGCCTTATAGCACTCGCTAGGCTAATCCACAGAATGTTGAATAATAATAATGATACTAGGCACCCTTACTTCGTTCCCAAACTTAGGGGAAAGTTGTAAGTATAGTGTTTCAAATGCCCTTTATCAATTTGAAGATATTTCTTTCTATTCCTAGTCTGCTAAACATTTTTTATCATACATGAGCATTTAATTTTTATCAAATGCTTTTTCTTTCTGAATTGAGATAATCATAAAATTTTTCTAATTAATTTTGTTAATGTGGTGAGTTGCATTGATGGATTTTCTAATGTTAAACCAACCTTGCATTTTTTAAAGAAAGCCAAATGGCTTTAATGCATTAACTTAAAAAAATGTATTACTGCATTCAATTTGCTAATGTTTTGCTTACAGTTTTTTAAAATATATATTTATGAAGAGAATGAGCTATGATCTTTCCTTTTGTGATGTCCTTATCAAATTTTGGTATTTAGTTGATACTGGCCTCATAAAACCAATTAAGAAGGATTCTTCCTCTTTTTAAAGTTTATGTAAGGTTGGAGTTATTTCTTCTTATTTGGGGAAATCTTACTGCTGAAGCCTATTGGACTTGGAGATTTCTTTGTGGGAGGATTTTAAATTACATATTTAATTTCTTTCATAGGTATAATACTGATCAGATTTTCTATTTCTTCTTAGGCCAGTTTTGGTAAGTGATACATTCTGAGAAATTTGACCATTTTCACTTAATTTTTTCAAATTTATTGGCATTTAGCTTAATATGATTTATTATTCATGTCTTTAATAACTTAAGTGATATATTCATCATCATTCTAATATTGAGAATTCATACTCACATATGCATGTATTTTTTCTTCATCAGTCTGGTTAGGAATTATCAATTTTATTAACCTTTTCAGAAAATCAGCTTTTGGCTTTGTTGCCTTTATCTATTGTAGGTCTGCTTTCTATTTATTTTTGCTCTTCTCTTTCTTTTTGTTCTATTTTATTTTTTGCTGACTAACATATTGCTCATATTTGAACTTCTTATTAAAAATACTTAGACCTTTGATTTTAGGCTTTCTTTTTCTCTAACATATTGTTCTAAACTTGGTTCATTGCATTCTACAAGTTTCATTTTTTCATTATTTAGTTCAAAGTATTTTCTAACTTACATTATGATTTCTTTTTTGACTCTTTTTTTCTTATGAAATTTCATTTGACTTACAATTTTATATATTATTACTACTGATACATCAACTTTCTTTTGCATGCTATATCTGTTTTCTTCCTTTAACTCCTAACCTTTCTGTGTATATCTCTTATAAGTTGTATGTAGCAGATTTTATTTTATGTCCAGTTTGACAATCTCTGTACTTTAATAAAAGAATTGACCCAGGTACATTTAATACAACTGCTGATATACTTGAATTTATATCTATTATATTACTAAGTGCTATTTTTCTTATGTTTGTATGTCATTTTGACACATAGATGTTTACTGTTTAAATTCCAAATATTTGGGATTCTTTATTATCTACTATTATTTACTTTTTAATGACATGTTTGTCAGAAACTGTACTCAGTAAGCTTTCAATCCTTTCAAATATCTTGAAAATTGTCCATTGTGCAAAATTTAGTTAATATTTCATATAATTCTGTTTTTCTAATTCCAATATCTGGGTTACACATGTCTGTGTTTAATATTTTTGTTCTGTTTCTTATGACTTTTTATGCCTAAATTTTATTAAATGCTATACATGTGTATAAAAATTTGTGGCCTGGCTGGTATGACTAGATGGTTGAGCATTGACCAACCAAGAGGTCGCCAGTTCAGTTCCTGGTTGGGGCACATGCCCAGGTTGTGGGCCAGGTCCCCAGTGGGGGGCATGCAGGAGGTGGCCAATCAATGTTCTCTCTCATCAATGTTTCTATCTCTCTTTCTCCCTCTCCCTTCCTCTCTCTCTAAAATCAATAAAGAAAAAAAAAATTTAAGTTTGTGGATTATGTCATTTTCTTTCAGAAAGGACACACCTTGTCCACTGATGGACAGATAGAGTTAGTGGGTCACCACAGTCCAATAAGGCACTGAGTTGACTTGATGTCAGGTTTAAGCCTGTGTAAGGCTTGTTCGACTGCTTTACTCTTGCTTCTTAGTTTATCGACTTATAAGGTCTACACCAGGAACCCTCCCTTTTGCAAATTCCTAAACACCAAATTTTTATCCTTGGCATTGCTTCAGATTCTTTCTTCTTGGATTCTTAGCCTCATGCCTTTATACATATGTAAGGAATCTGGAAATTATCTTAAAGATAAAAGTGCTAACTGTGTACTCTAGTTCTCTGTATTTTACTTCTTTTGGAGATGTTTGCCCCTTAAATTTTGGCTTCTTTGGAAGTTTTATAGCCAGATTTTTTCGACTCTCTAGTTCCATTTGGTTTTAGAAACCTCTGTTGTATTCTATGTCTCCTAACTTTTTCTCTACCACCTCCCTGCCAAGAATGGTCAAATTCCTTGAGAAGATAACCTCCATAATCTTGACCCATTAATTCTGGACTGCCTCAATAGCTTACCAGTGTATTCAACTTTTCTAAAAAACATGTTTCTTTGATTTTTTCTGAGATAGAAACATCGATGTGAGAGAGAAACATTGATTGGCTGCCTCCCGCACGCCCCCTACTAGGGATCGAGCCCGCAACTCGGGCTTGTGCCCTGACCAGGAATCCAACCGGCACCTCTCAGTCCCTGGGAGGATGCTTAATCCACTGACCAACACTGGTTGGGCTCAACTTTTTTTTTAACCCAAGTGTTTTAGCTGCTTTCACTAGGAGCATTGATCTCTTTTAGGTTATTCCATCATAGCTAGAATTATATACATATTTTAAAAACCAAGGTATATACATATATATTTTGACTTAAAATATGTATATAATGTTTCCATACACACAAACAAAACCCTTCAGGCCTAGATTTTAGTTCATGATTCTACCAAATGTACAAAAATGTCTTTTACCCCAACTACTGCATATTATTACAAAGGAGATAACCCTTCCATCTCCCCCCTCATTTTATGAAGCTAGAATAATTTGTATATCAAAAATTGACAAGGACAGTATGATCAAGAAAACCATAGTTCAATCTTAGTTATAGACATAGATACCAAAACATTACAAAGTATTAATAAAGTATATTCATAGACAACAAAATAAGTTGCTATATCCTGATCAAACTTGGTTTATTCCAATAGTTTAAGCTTGGTTAAATCTTAGAAAATTTGTTAACATGATATATTACATTAACAGATTATAAGAGAAATAAGTTATATGATCAACTCAATAGATAGCAAAACAAAATTAGATAAAAGCCAAGAAGCCATATAAAAATAAACTCAGGCCTGGCCAGTGTGGCTCAGTGGTTGAGCATTGACCCATGTACCAAGAGGTCACCGATTCAGTTCCCAGTCAGGGCACATGCCCAGGTTGTGGGCCAAATCCCCAGTGAGAGGCATGCAGGAGGTGGCCAATTGATGTTCTCTCATCGATGTTTCTATCTCTCTCTCTCTCTCCCTCTCCCTTCCTCTCTCTCTCTCTAAAATCAATAAAGAAAAGAAAATTTTAATTAACTCAGGAAAATATAGTTGGAATATAAGACAAAATAAGATGAACAAATACCCTGACCTTTGTTATAGATAATAAAGAAAGAAATCATTATACAAACAAGATGACAGACTATGATTAGTATTATAAAGGGAATAAACTAGGCAATGGAATAGAAATGGGGGGAGGAGCACATGATATGGAGCAATTAAGGAAAGTCTCTTGGAGTTGAACTAGGTCACAAGCCAGCCATGCAAAAAACTCATGAATAAGCATTTCAGACAGAAGGAAGGACAAATGCTAAAACCAAGAGTTTAGAAAGGACTTCACATGTTTTTAAATGTATTTAAAAATGAGTTTGGAAAGCCAGGTCATGGTACACATGGTCCTTATATATCCTGGTACTGAATCTGGATTTTATTTCCAAGATAATATTTGAAGCTATTGAAGAGTTCTAAGTGGGGATGAGAGGTAACATGGTTTGACTAACATTTATAAGGGATCACCTTGACAGGGCTGTGGAGAACTCACTGGAAATTTCAAGGAAGTTATAGGAAACCAGTTATAAGGATTTTTGAAATTGTCATCTGAGAAATGATGATGACTAGGTGCAACGGGTGTTGGAGGAGATTAAGTGATGTACAAACAAGAGGACTTGGTCATGGTTCGGGTGAGGGCTTTTGGAAAGATGTGGGTGAAAAGAAACAATCTAGAATGAAATTTGAATGGGACATAGAAGTGGCATTTTAAAATATGAAGAAGACAGAGATTATATAAGAAACATACTGGCATATTTCATTAAAATTTTGAGAATACAATTTAGATCAGTTTCTCATTTCATACAGTCAAAAAAGTTCCAGAGAGATGATATCATTAAGTGAAGAAAAAACTGAGAACAAATATAATAGAATAAAATTCAGGTAAATGTTTATCTTATTTTTATTTGAGGAATGTTTCTAATCTTAAAAATACTAAAGGAAAAAATCAATGGAGAAAACGGAAAGATTTGACTATGATTATATGCAAACTTAACACTAAAAATATAATTAGCTTAAAAATACAAATGACAGAAGAGAAAAGTTGGCAACACAATTTTTGAAAAAGGATTGCTATTCCGTATTTATCAAGGGTAAATTAGAGATGTTTAATGAATCTGAAGATTAAGTACGCAGGAGGAAGGATCAGACGCAAAGCCATCCATATAATAAGCTCCAAATGAATATTGGAAGGTTGAAACTGGAGTGGCCTAACCAGGAAGAGATACACTAAAATGTGTGAATTTTATCTCAGTGAAATGATGGTCAAAGACGACCATCTGACTCAGAAAGATGATCTGGCTACAAAGCAGGGAGTAGTCTAGTGTGGGCAAGATCAGAAGCAAAAATGCTGGTTAGAATCTTGCAGAAACCAGATTATTTTTAAAAGATTATAAAAATATGGGACATAATGTCTTCATGGAGTAAGGAATACTATTAGGAATGACTTCTGGAAGTTGTGCCATCCCTGAGGTTTCATTTATACGTCATTTACATCTAGGAAACAGCTCTCCTCGCTCCATACAAGACATCTACAGAAAAAATTCTTTGTGATCCAGTTTTCAAATTGTGTATATCACCCATGTACATATCCAACCCTCTCTACTTTTAGCCAAATGCCTTTTAAGCTAAAGTGCTTTAGATTTTATGCTTTATTTTATGGTTGTGAAATTAAAGCTGCTGGCTTTTATGGATGTGTCTATACATATTTGATTCTGGCTGTTAAAAAATTGGGGCCAAGTCTTTGACCCAGTAAGCCTCTTTCCTGAAACTTTATCATACTTAAATAATCCAAAAGAAGGTAAGAACATCTGGAATAAAATAATCATAAGTGATTAATTGAGTTACATAATCATCACAATAAAATAATATATAGCCTTTAAAAATGACTGTTATAAAGACTGTAGCAACAAAAATATTCTTATGACTCATTTAAGCAAAGTATGAATATATATCTACACTATGGTTAAAACACTGTAAAAATGATGTATATTGGGGGACAGGTCTGGAAAGGAACAGTGAAAATATAAACAGTTTGATTCACAGAGGTGATTAAACAGTGGTTTTCAAGCTATGGTGTGCAAATGAATCATCTGAAATACTTAAAAATTCACATTCCCAGGCCCCACCCTAAGAGATTTGTATTCACATTACTCAGAAGAGGGACTTCAGAACTTATATGTTAATAAAACATTCCCCAGTGATTCTAAGGCAGATCATAAGTAGTTCACAGTTTGGGGCACTGTGATAAAATCATGGATGATTTGAAGGATTATAGCCACAGTATTATAATCCACTCATGTGGTTATGTTGTTTGCCCACAAATATGAAATATGGGGCAAATTGGGAATATACTGCAGTTGATTGTCCAGCCTCTTGTCAAAATGTAACAGACTTAAATTTACAAAGTTGATGTGTAATTATGACATGTGTGTATTTCTGACCCACATTCGTCTTTTATTTATTGCCTATGTCAGTGGGATGCTATTTTCCCTCTCTGCTCCCTGGGAAGAGACGGATGCCGCTTGCTAACTCACTGCTATTCAGTTCTCGGTCTCGAGCAGGGCAAACAATACATTTATAACAGTTCATTAATTGATGAGGACTTTAAATGATAGCTCTCAAATGGAAAAGGATTGGAGTTAAGCCTGCTGTCATGGATTCAATATCCACATTGCTGGGCGAACCTGCATTTGCTGTGTCTTGGCTATCCTCCTGCCTCCTTAAACCTGTTGAAATAGAACCTGTTGGGTCTATGACCCAACATACGTCATACCCTGCTGTATTCTTGCTAGCACTCTCCCTAGGGTACTGAATTGCCTCTCTTGTATCAACTCACTAGTTAGCTTCCTGCTTTGGAGGGTCTTATCAGCAAGAAGCATAAAGCTGTAGCTTGCTGTGATTTAATTAATGCTTTCTACCTAAATGGCCTCTGTGCTTAGAACTATGACTGGCACATACTTAGAAAGTGCACATCAAAGATTGATGATTATCCACTCCATCTGCTGGTCTGGATACTTTAAATATCAACATGGTCCCTAACCCTATACATCTCTGCATCTACATTGAATATTTGAACTTTAGATAAGTTAACCACTGTGACTTCATGAATGGCTCACACCTCTAGCTTCCTTCTGGTCCTTGTTTCATCTTTCTCCCCATCTATTCATGGGGATCAAGTTCCAGCAAGCCTTGTACCCAATCTCATCATATTTACAACAATTTAATTAGAAATTGTATGTAATTTCTAATGTAGACATAGACTGGGCAGGCACCTTAATAGTTACTTTCCCAAAGTATACATACAAACTAACTGCAGTGAAAAGGAAAAGGAGACAGTATTATGTTAGGTAGTTGGCACACATAATTAAATTTATTCTCATATCAATTCCACATTACATGAGGAAACTGAAGTTTGGAGATCATAGAGGTTTAAATGAAGTGACGGAGGCAAAGTTTCAACCCATAGCTAAGCGGCTGTAATGCATGTTTTTGCCGCTATTTTAATGGTGGTCAACCCGTCTGGTTTGTTAAATTTAGTTTAAATGGTAAAAACAAACCACTTAGAAGGAAAAGATTATTACTAGCAGCATGATGTCAGACAAGCCGAGCCTTAAATGAAGGTTTTTTTTTTTTTGCTTGTGTTCTTTGTTTTTCTAGAACTGTATATCTCAACTATTTGACTGTTGTCTAACCTTAGATTTTGATCAAGGCCAAAAATAATGAAACAGAGAAGAAATATGGGGTTTTAAGTGGAGATACTATGAACAAGTTCTCAACATAAAATTAATGTACAGGGCAAATGGGGAGCTGAACAAAAATGATTAATTGCTCATTAAAATTTACCTTGGTATTAAAGTGTGTCAAGGGCATGTAGTTCTGAAAGGTTATTGGGCAATACTAAGAGTGAGAGAAAAATAATAAATAGCTATGCAGTCATTCTTCCGTTCTGTGAATTTAATAGCATGGGGCCCATTGCATAATGACTGGCACGATGATACAGATCAAAAATGAACAACACAGCAATGCAAATTAGGAGGCTGGTGTTGGTCTGCCGTAGGATAGGAATAATGAATAGGCAAGGTCAGGCCATGTGAGACGTTTTCTTTTATTTAAGCACTCTAATAAGAATTTTAAACAGAAATTAAATTGTAGTTTGTACTTTAAAGATATCAGTATCTTTTCCATTAATTAAAATACTTATGGAGACAGTTAATGATAACACCTAAAAATTATTCTGAGAACAAGTTAGGTGTCCATCATTGGAAAGAGATCCAGAGGAGTTTCCAAGAACCTCCAGAAGTAGATAAAACTGGATTGAGAAACAGATTATGATCTATGTATTGAATCTGGTGGGAGGAAGTAATGATTAAGGATAATAGGAAATCAGTATAAATATAGTTTTTTTTTTAATTCTTTCCAAATTGGTGACTTTGGATAAAACAACCTGAACAACTACAGATGACCCTGTAGGTATTTTCTTTCTTTACAGTTAGAACCAGAGCCACATGCCACCCTGTATCCTTCAACACCTCTCCTTTTCACCCTTTCAAAGAAACACACTCTCTTTTTTTTTTAATCCTCATCCAAGGATATTTTTCCATTTATCTTCAGATAGAGTGGGAGGAAGGGGGAAAGAGAGAGAGAGAAACATCGACTGGCTGCCTCCTAAATGACCCCAATCAGGGCCAGGGACGAACCGCAATCGAGGTACGTGCCGTTGACTGGAATCAAACCCATGACTCACTGGTCCGCAGGCCCAGGCTCTAACTGCTAAGCCAAACTGGCCAGGGCAAGAAACACACTCTCAGAGTTATAATATGGCAGGTAGAAGAAGGAGAAGTCTAACAGTGTACTGCAGTTCTTGATGTGTCTTTTCACTTATATACAGTGATGTATATACAGAGAGAGATAAGAACAATATTGAGGTAAATAAAGCTGAAGATTGTAGGATATTTTTATACTCTGCTTATTGGAAAAAGGGCCACATATATTTTTTATCTCATATTTTTTTGTTGTACTAAAATTAAGACAATCTTAATTTATATCAAGACCAATTCAATTTTGTTAATTTAATATGCTTTTAACTTTTACATTTAATTCTTAACACTACCTGGTATTTATGATCTTGATTGTTATTTCCATTATTTTATTTTTGCTTTTAATTTATTTTATTTACCCTTTTTTCAATTCACTTCTCTTTCAGTATTATGACTGTTGATTTTTGTTCTGGCATCCCATTTTTAGGATTATATATTTATAATATTTTTAAATATTTGGTAGTGCCAGTCTCCCTTATTAGTCTTTCAAAAATATTGATTTGCCTATTCAAGTTTGCTTTTCCTCTCAAATTATTTTAGCTGGTCTCAAATGTATCTATATGCAATTTTGGATATTGATAATATAATGAAACCAAAAATTACTTAAGGAAGAATTGTTACCTTTATGAAATCCATTCACACGCGACTCCCTGAAATACTTTATAACTTTAATGAGAATTTTGACATTTCTAACATGGAGTTTCTACACATTTCTTGCTTGTTTATTTTTAACTGTATATAAAATATTTTATTCCTTTGTATTATCAAACTGGTATTGTTACTATGAAGGAAATGTATTAACATTTAAATTAGGAGAGTATGGTAAGAATTTGGAATAAAATAGAGCATTAATTAATAGACTACATGATTCAATCAAAGAATGCCTTTACCTGAGTAGAAGCCAAAATTCTAATGACTTGAAAATTAGGTAATGAGATGACTCAAATCTAGAGACACAGACTCGATGACCAGTTCCTTCTATAAGTTATAAGATTCCTACTACTGATTTTAATTTGACTTAAGTATGCCACATCATTGTCACAGACAAGAATATGGTCATGTCACAGCCAATATTCCTATTCATTAGGAAACTTTAGCAAAATCTGGGAAAGCCAACCCCAAATTCCTTACAAAGTTAATCTCAAAATTTCAATGAGACAAGTATTTCCTAAGAGAGTAAACATCTAATCATCCAGGGAATCTAGAAGTAAGAATATAGTAGTTTGAGGAATCAAAATTAAACATTTTTTACTTAAGAAATAAACTGGTCTTCCAGGTAGCTATAGACAATGGTTTCAGTGTATTAAATAACCTCTCAAAATGTCTTACACAAAACATATAAAGTAGCCTCACATCAAGCAAGGATACCCTAAGCATTACTTAAAGACAGAGAAAGCTGAAATTTCAAAATAACTGTGAGGAATTAGAAATATCAGTAGATAGTAGCACTGTGGACCCACTGGTCCTGTGCAGGCATAATGACTTTAAATTCTCTAAATGTGGCAAAAGACATAACCTACAGATTACAGAGGTAAATGAACTCTAAACATTCCTCCCAAAATTCACACTAAATTCATCATAGTCAATCATCTGAAAGCTAAAGAAAACAAAAACACTTGAAAGCAGTGAGAATGAAAAGACACCAAGTCTACAAGACCTGTTCACCCACTGTACTGTATCCAGTGAAAACACCTTTCAGAAATGAAGGGAAAATCAAGACATTCTCTGATGAAGGAAAACCAAGAGAATTTGTTATCAGGAGACCTGCCTTAAAGAATGGCTAGAGAAAGTTTCTAAACAGAGGGAAACAATAAAAGAAGTGACCTTGGAACATCAGGAAGAGAAAAAAGAACACAGTCAGCAAAAATATGGGTAAATACTTTTTCTCCTTGAGTTTTCTAGGTTTGACAGTGGAAGCAAACATAGACTGTTTTATGTGGTTCTAAATGTATGTAGAAGAAATATTTAAGACAATTATAAGCAGAAGATGATAAAGGGATATAAAGGGAGGCAAGGTTTTTATATATTTCTTGAATGGTAAAATGACAATACCAGTATACTATGATAAGTTATGCATATGTAATGTTTAAAACAATAATCAAAATAGCTATATAAAGTGATACAGTAAAAACCACTACAGATAAATCAAATTGGAATGCAAAAAAATTATTTGATTATCCCACAGAAAAGCAGGACAAAAGAACAGAGACATTTAAAACAAAAATAAAATGGCAGACTTAAGCCTCAACATATCAGTAGTTACATTAAATGCAAATGGTCTAAATACATCAAATAAATAAAAATATAGAGACTGGCAGAATAAGTTAAGTAACATGTCCCAACTATATACTCTCTATAAGACACTCACTTCAAATATAACAATATACATAGGTTGAAAATTAAAGGATGGAAAAAGATATATTGTGCAAACATTAATCAAAGGAAAGCAGGATTGGCTATGTTATCAATTTCAGAGCAAAGAAAATTACCAGAGACAGAGAAGAATGTTATGCAATAAAAGGTTAATCCACTAAGAAGATTTAGCAACTCTAAATGTACCAAACCACAGAGTTGCAAAATATGTCAAAAAAGTCAATACAGCTGAAAGGAATAGACAAATCCACAATTATATTTGACGATTTCAACATCCCTCTATCAACAATAGAACTGATATACAGAAAGCCGGGAAATAGAGAAGAACTAAATAACAGTTCTAAAAAACCCTTATAGGACATTCCACTCAACAAAGCTGAACACACATTCTTTTCAAGTTTCCATGGAACTTATCCCAAGTAGATCATAACCTGCTATAAAACAAATCTCATGCCATTTAAAATAATTAAAAACACAGAGTGTGTTCACTGACTACATAGAAGCAAACTAGAAATCCATATTGAAAGATACAGGAGAATCTCCAAACACTAGGAAAATGAAAATATATTTTTAAATAATCCATAGGTCAAAGAGAAAATCTCATGCTAAAGAAAAAATGCGTTAAACAAAATTAAAATGAAAATACAATAGATTAAAATTTGTATAACAAACAACAAAACAAAACCCAAACAACTCAATTTAAAAACAGGCAATTGACTCAAATAGACGTTTGTCAAAGAAGATATACAAATAGTCAACAAGCACATGAAAACAAAATGCTCAGCATCTCTAAATCATTAAGGAAATACAAATCAAAACCACAATCAGATACGGCTTCACACCCATTAAGATGGCTATTATCAGACAAATTGAAAATAAGTGCTGGCGAGGATGTGAAGAAATTAGAACTCTATTGCATTGGTGGTGGGAATGTAAAATGGTGCAGCTGCTATGGAAAGTGGTATGGCTGTTTCTCAAGAAATTAAACATTGAGTTATCATATAATCCAGAAATTCTACTTTTTTTGTATATAACCAAAAGAAGTGAAAACAGAGATTCCACCAGATATTCTTATATCCACATTCATAGCCAAAGTGTGATGTGGAAACAATCCAAGTGTCCATCAGATGAATGGATAAACAAAATGTGGTGTATATATACCATGGAATATTAGTCAGCCTTAAAAAGGAAGGAAGTTCTGACCCTGGCTACAACACGGGTGAACCCTGAAGACATTATTCAAAGTCAAATAAGCCAGCCAAAAAAGGACAAATACTACATGACTCCACTTATAGCAGGTACCTAGAACAGTGAAATTCATGGATACAGAAAGTAGAATGGTAGTTTTCAGGGGCTCGGGGAGAGAGGAATAAGGAGTTATTTTTAATGGGTACAGAATTTCAGTTTGGAAAATGAAAAAGTTCTGGAGATGGATGTTTGCAGAACAATGTGAATAATGCTATGGAACTGTACTCTTAAAAGTGGTTAAAATGCTAAATTTTGTAACATGTATATTTGATCACAGTAAAAAATTGTGGGCCATAGCTAAAGCAATGCTGAGAGGGAAATTTATAGCATTAAATGCACACATTAGAAAAGAGGAAATGTCTCAAATAAAAAATGTAAGATCCCATTTCAAGAATCTAGAGAAAGAAGAGCAAAATAAACCCAGAGCAATCAGAAGGGAGGAAATAATAAAGATAAGAGCAGAAATCAATAAAGTTGAAAAAGAAAAAAATAGATATATTAGCAAAGAAAGGGCTGGTTCTTTGAAGAGTTCAATATTATTGACAAACCTCTACCAATCTGACAAAGGGGGGGAAAAAAAAAGAAGGTTCAAATCACTGTATGAAGAATGAAAGAAACATATTACTACCGACTCTCCAGAATGTATATATATCAAGTGTTCTGTTTGAGACATATCAAGTTTGATGTATATTATGAAACTTCCAGGCCATAGAGTAGGCACAAGGATTCAGGTGTCTTGGTGCACAGGGACTTTTGTTGAAACCTGCCTAAGCAGGTCAAAATGGGTTTTGGTTATTTGCCATGTGACAGTGCATCCTTCACCTGAGAACAAACAAACCTGATTAAACCATAACGTGGAGTGCATGGCACAGCAAGGCTTAGTTTGTTTCATACCATAGAGATAATTTATTTAAGACATAAGAAATAAAATGAGAGCATGTACATTTCCTTTCATTATGTCATGAACATTTTTGCATAATTGCTATTTTGTAATAGCTTCATTAGTGAAAGAATTAGCCACCTCTGTATCCTGAATGATGTCATGTTGTCACTGGGTGTAAATGAAGGAAGGTCACCTCATGAAGAAAGTAATAACAAGGCTGTGTCTATGTACCTTAACTGCTAACGAACCTTGTTTTTCCACCTCCTCATAAGATAGCTGGGGGCTGTGTGATTGACCAGGAAGCATGTTCTCCAGTTCTGCTCAGACTTTTGAAGCATGAAGTAGAAAATTATCATCAGAATGCAGAGAAACCAGAGAAAGTGATAGCTGATTGCTACTTAATGTTGAGTAGAAAATGGGGACTTTGTTGAGAAACCACTCAGACTGGTGTCTGTCTCCAAGTTCTGAACATTTCACTCACTGATTATTAAAAAAAAAAAAAAAAAAAAAAATATATATATATATATATAGTTAGGCCCCTGAGAGGGAGAAAACAGTCTCTACTGACTTTTGGCCACAACTGCCACTAAAATGTCAGGGAGACGCCGCCATTTAAAGTCACAGGAATTTCTGCAAGTATATGCAACAGTGTTTCTCAACCTTTTGGCAACTTTAGGTCACCCATTTAAAGTACATTTTTAAAAAGATTATAAAAATGTAAAACAATAGCCTGGCTGGTGTGGCTCAGTGGACTGAGCGTCGTCCCAAGGACTGAGCAGTCCCGGTTCGATTCCCAGTCAGGGCACGTGCCTGGGTTGCAGGCTCCATCCCCAGCAGGGGGAGTGCAGGAGGCAGCCAATGGATGTTTCTCTCTCACATCGATGTTTCTCTCTCTCTCTAAAAAATCAATAAAAACATTTTTTAAATGTAAAACAATAATACAAATGAAACAGTATATTTAAAAAATTGATAATTCCAATGATTATTTCAGGTCAGTGAGAGAGATGAAATTATTTGAAATATTCTACCAAGGTTTCTATATCTGATTTCATAATGAATGGCTGGAGGTGATAATTGGGGTCATATTCAGTTGCTACAGTTAAATTTTTTTCTATTAAATTAGAATGTTCTAATTTAAATTTTAGTCACCAGGAATGGACAATAGTCTTCTGTATATCTGTTTGATGGTTTTGGAGAATCAGATACAAAATGGACCTAAAATGTATAGACAGATTTTTCAGTGACTACATGTAATAGCATCTCAAAAGCTGCAAAGTCAAATGTCTCACTGTGACAGATAATGGTAAATGAGTCTTTATCCACTCTCTGTTTCATTCATCTCTCTAAAGTATTCCTCAACAGTTTCCTTCTCTAGCAGATGAAAAAGCCATCAGGTATTGTGAAGGAGTAAAACTCAGCAACCTAGCAAGTCTGCAACATGGCTTAATCTTCTTTTGAAACCTTAATATTTTATGCTTAACTTTAAATTTTGTGATATTTTAGCATGGTGTCATAGATTCAAACTGTTCAGGATTCTGCCCGTTTCAGTGAGAAACACAAGTTAGGTAAATCCCGTATACTCTTGGAAATGATTTGACATTATTAGAAATGTTTCAGCAAATGTCTCATTTCACTTGTTTGCATACATTTATAGCAATCTGCATTCTTATGTGCATAAAGTCATTTCTTTGTGTAGTATATTGAGGGAAATGCATGATTTGATCATATTCACAATTATCCTCTTTTCTTTTTATCCTGAATTGAGATCGGGGGTGGGCTCTGGAGCTGGACTAGCTGCATTTGCCCCACTCCACTACTTTCTAGCTGTGTGACCATGGGCAACTTACTTACCCTCTCAGTTTCTGTATTGATAAATTGAGGATCATACTAAATACTAACAACTTCATAGGTCATAGTGGTAATTAAATGAGTAAATTCATGTAAAGGTTTTAGAGCAGTGATTGACACATAAGTGCTCAGTACAAGTTATCCATTATTGTATATAAATAGTACAAAACCAAAGAACTTACTTAAATTTCAGTAATTTTATCTAGCTGTAGTATATGTAGTACATGTGGTTTTAATTTCTTTTCTAAATAATTATGTTTTATTAGTCAGAATCTGTTCTGACATGAATGGAAAGGAAAAAATCTTGAACCGAGCTTAACTAGAGAAAGGAGTCCCTGGCTCACATAAACAGGAAATCCTAGAGATTTCACACCAAGCCTGGCTGAATTAAGAATTCAGACAATATTAGTAATAATGAATCAATATCTTTTTCTCTCTCTTTTCAGTCTCTTGGTTCGGCTTTTCCAAATTTGGCTTTATTCTCAGGAAAAAATGGCTTTCAGCCACCCTGTCCTTATAGGTCTTAACTATCACAATCTCAAAAAAAGAGAGACTCCCTTCTCATGACATCCTTATAAATCCCCATGTAAAATAAACACATGAAAATGGCTCGTGTCTCTCCAGTTAATTGCCCCTTTCCACCTTCTGTTTAGAAACAATCCTTCTTATTCCTGGATAAAATTTCAGGCATGTTTCAAATCTTTTAGTTAATAACAAATAGCTTTATTTCCTAATGTTAAAAAATCCAGGCTAATATTAAAGCTTCAATGTTTCATCCACTTTAACGCCTCTTCCATTCCCCAGTGTGGCCATTCTTCAGGCTGCAAACTCGGCAATGGGAAAGACAAGTGATGGTCTCCACACCGTTTCTGTCCCTGCTTCTCCTCTTCCATTCACTAAGCTTCTTCTGAATATTCTAGTGTTGGAATAGGTGAAGAAGGGAGGTAAGGACAGGAAAGGTTTGTCCATACAATACAGCCCTAGGTTGGCATTGGTACCCTTTGAGAGTGGCAGATGTCCACAAGCTTATCCTCCTTCTCACTGAGCCCTTGTGTTGGTCTCTTGGAGGCTCGCTGGGAGGCTCTGACCTGATGCTCACAGAGATCTCTTCTCGCTGAATACTTATTATTTCTTGCTCAGTTCCAGGGTTCTGACAGGCATCCCAACGCTCACTCTGGAGAGTCTACTCCCACTTCAGGTAGTGCTCTTGATTTTCTATTTATTATTTAAAATACACGAGGCCAGCTGTCTTCCACAGGGTTGACACCTGGCTTTTACATGCCTCCCGTCTTGCCTCCAAACTCTGGAAGTCCAGGCCACTTCTCTGCAGGGCTTGGGGATGAGCCTGCCCGCGGGCAGCGTGATTGTCCTTTTCCTCCCAGGTGCTGAGGTCGGGCTTCTCCGCTGCCGAGTCCGGTGCTGCCTGGAGGGGGGAGATACATTTTTCTAACTCTGGAGTTGTCATCATAGCGGTGTCGGGTCGGCTCTTCCACCAAGTGCATTTTTCAACTTGGCTTCATCAGTAATATAGGTAATATTTTTGCCCTCCAATTTTATTATTTGTTGCATTGCTCACATTGTTCAGAATCTAGGTGGGGGAAAGTGTTCTCTTTGTCAGGTGGATGGAGTCTCAGTGATCTCCAAACCACCAAACTGGGAAAATATAGGATGAAATGGGAGAGAGTCTAGGACATGTCCTCCACCTTCAAATGTTTAGTCTAATTAGAGAGCTAGGCAAGTAAATCAACATGTATAGTTCAAATTACTGAAAATGTTAATGGCTTTATTTATTGAGTATTAACTGTGTATCAGGCTTTACATATATTTCCTCATTTAATCTTCACAGCAACCTTGATTTAGGGACTATTATAATCTCCATTTTACAAATCGAGGCTCAGAGAATTCAAATAACTTGCCCCAAGTTGGGAAAAGTCAGAGCTCAAATTTGAACCCAGGTCCTTCTGACTTCAGCTTCTTAACCAGCACCCTTGAAGGCCTTACTTTGATTTTTAGAAGCTTGAAGTCTTAACAGAGAGTCAGACACGCGAAGCTTCTATTTTAGGATCTAGAACAATAAGAAAGACGTTACTTCTACCCAGTACTTTGATGTAGTAAATATTATGATGGAAGGTCTTTCTTCATAAGCTAATGTCATTATGTGGCGATGACTGACTGCCTGTCCCAGTGAGAGTGGGCTGCTATAACACAGCACCACACGCTGGGCAGCTTATAAACAACAGAAATGTATTTCTCACAGTTTTGGAGGCTGAAAGTCTGAGATCGAGGTAGCAGCATGGTTAGGTTCTGGTGAGAAATCTCTTTCAGGTTGCAGATGGCTGACTTCTTATATTTTACACGGCAGAAAGAGAGTGAGTGAGCTCCCTGACCTCTTCTTATAAGGGCGCTAATCTCATTCATGAGGGTTTTACCCTCATGACTTCATTACCTCCCAAAGGTCCTACCTGCAAATACTATCACATTGGGGATTAGATTTCAACATATGAATTTTGGGGAACACATTCAGTCCATAATAATGTCCTAGGAATAAGTGCATGAGTCTTAAAGCTGATCTCTCTCCAGCACCCAACCCGTTCAGAAACTCTTCACCGGGTGTACTGACCCTTTGTGTGTGCTCACCCAAACCCAATGCATTGCGAATGTATTCTGAACTATAAGAAAACTGTATTCAGAATCAGAAAATCCCACCATTTCTGAGATTTCAAAAGGTTTATTTTTACTATACTATATTACATAGTTAAAGAAAGCAGACATTAGATTTCACAAAAATAATAACATTAGAATTCTGATTTTATCTAAAAGTGATTTTTATACATCCATTCATTTGATACTTATAATGGTGCTATGGAGTAGATTATTGTTATCAGCATTATAATTATTATTATATTATAAGGAACCTGAGCCTCAGAGCTCTGAAGTGGCTTGCCAAGTCACACAGTTAGCAGCTGGCCGGACTCCCTTCTGATTGTAAATCTTTCTACTCTACCTCAGAGCCTCAGACAATGCCAGCAATCACTCCAGCTTTTTCTTGGCTAGTTCCTCCAGAATGATGGATATCTTCAAAAAGTTGCCAATGTGACTGCAAGAGCTGATTATTGGCTGGCTAGAAGTAAAACATATATCAGACACTGTGGCAAAGTACAAGTGCATTTATAGAGTCATTGTTTTTAATCAGGAAAACCTGGTGGGACAGGTACTTTTTTGAAATATTAAATTGTGTTTTGTTTTTCCAGCTGTAAAAAAAAAACACAAAAAAGAATGAGCAGTATTTATGTTTTATATTTTGTATTTTCCTCCCCTCATTCCAAAAGGGCAACTAGGACTTTGCATTCCCTTCCCTTGGGTGTAATTTCTAAACACAACAAAATTACTGATAGAAAATCCTTTGTAAGGCCTTTTTGGAAGCCTGAATTCACGGTGGATATCATAAGGAGAAAGGAAGAGAAGCCAGTCTCTACCAGGGTGAGAAGCAGAAGAACGCAGTGAAAGAGTTGGGCTATCCCACAGAATTGAAAAGGGGTGACAATCTGCTCGTTTGTTGGTGTATCTGAGATGTGAAGTATGATCTGTTGACATATTCATGAAAGCAGGAAGAGGGAGTGGCAATCTGATAAAAGCTCAGGAAGTTGGACCCTAGGTCCTAGGGCTGGGTCATAGACAAGCATTCAGCTGCCTGACTCTGGCATAAAAGCTGCAGAGCCATGGGACTTGGAGGTTCGGGGCAGGATGGATGACAGGTTTATCAGCGCCTTCCGAATGTCCCAAAGGCAGGAGAGGCTTTTGTGAACATGAGGATTTACGGAAGCCCCGTCCCCATCTTTGTATGAAGACAGGGAGGGACAAAAGGCAGATTTTCTAGATAGCTACTAGCTGGAAACTTGAAGTGCGATTTAATTTTATTAAAAAACAATAAAGCACATCCATGTATGTGTGTAAGGTGGAGTTGGATTGTTGAAACAAGCTTGACAAATGTGGATAACTTTTAACATTGAAGGATGGGTACATGGGGGCTCATAATACTCGTCTCTTTGTGTGTGTGTTACAAATTGTTTATAATCAATCATTTCTGAGAGTCAGCAAAGTAACGTCTTTTTCACCCCTATCGTGTAGAATAAGGTTCACCTTGGTCATGCTGGGAAGAGCTTAGGAAGGACAAGGCAGCGCCTGCCTTGGGCTCGGGGTGGGGAAGTGGCAATGTACGTGCTGTGCATTTCCCGTCCTGTGTCAGGATTCTCTACGTCTATCTTTCAAATAACCAAAGTTGTCAGAAATCAAAACATACCATTCTAGTCATCTTCACACAGGACAAACCTGTCATGCTTCTGTGGGGGTAGATTAATGATTTGGATCAGTAGCCAAATATTTTATCATAAACAAAGTTATCATACAATATTTGATCCTATAAACTTTTTTTTTTTTAAACCAGAACCGGAATGAATGTTTCTGCTGGCTTTGGTTCCAGGGAAGGCACTAGGAACAGGGATGGGATTTAACTGCAGTTCCCTATCCACTAAAGCTGCTAGGTACAGATACTCATGTCTTAGGAGCAGATGAAATAAACCTGGCCTGGTTCCTCATCAGAGTTTGAAGGCAGAGTTTTATTTCCAAAATCAGACAAGAGCCCTGGCAGCCAGCTCTTACCCCAGCCTTCTCGCTGCGCCCTGCCAGTGCTCTGGGGTGGTGCAGTCAGCCAGCAGGGCTCCAGGGCTCTCAGACTCTTTGTCTTCCAGAGCCCTGGAGCTGTCAGACTCACGGATGCTCCTGAGTTGCTAGCCTCTTTCAAATTCTGCCATAGAGACCTGCAGCTCAGCGGGCCCGGAAGCCTGAACCAGCAGAGATCCTTCTTCCAGGCCAGGTGTCTAACACCAAGCTACCCCAGAGGAGGAAAGTCCAGTTGAGGGGAACCTAAGCACCACCCCAGACAGGCCTGCAGCACACCTTGAAGGACTGCCTGTTCTCTAAGTGGAGCAGTTCTGGGGAGGGGCTGTGTTCCCCTGAACCAGTCATGAACCAACAAAAGCTTCCAATGGCTCAAGAAGATTCGAAACCAGCTCCCGAGGAGCACAGAGTACCAACCAGCTATCTGCAGACACATTTAGATCTTTGGGGAATGCCAACCATACTTAGGGCGGCCCAAGAACAGCTACCTCCCCAGAGAAAACAGCTTCTGCTTTGGAACTGCCACCAACCTTAAGGCCCCTGGCTGATGGAGTACCAAAACCTGAAAAGGTGTCAAAGCCCCCCCTTAGCCCCCCCCCACACACACACTCAGGGTCTCTAAAGTGATATGTGCGAAGAAAATGTTACAACTTTTATTCACATTCATTTTTATCTAATAGGCTAAAAAGAAAGGATGCTTGAACAATAGATAAATATGATTGGCAGTGGTATCCCCACTTGTCCATATGTCACTTAAGGTGTAAGTCATTCCCCGAGGGGAGAATATGAATCCCATAACTCAGTGGGGTTGGCAGCTGCACGCTCACACGTGCTCAAGCTCATCGCAGCATAATGCGCCTCGCAGATGTTTGGTGTGTACTTCTGTGAATTCGGTATCATAAAGAGTAGAATCTTTATAATACTGAAGTTTGTCATGACAAGTTGTGACAATATAAATCTATTTTATGTATTCTTTTCATTTTTGTTTTGTGCAATATAGTTCCCTTGTCTCTTGGCAGAGAACCTAAATGAGTAACAGTTTTCTTTCACTAAATGACAAGTGCTCCAAAGTTGCTGACCTTTTCTGTGATGACATGTAGCTGTCAATAGAATGCCACCTCCCAGATCCTCAAAACAGATAAAGGCACTTACTGTCTCCTTTCAAGGTGACGGTGACATTCTAACAATGAGTGAGAAAATAACTGGTTTTTGTTTTGTTTTATTTTATTTTTAATCCTGCTATGGAGAGAGAATGTTGAAAAATAGGTGTTTTGAAATGTTTGCATAAATGTAGTAAAACATGATATGTCTCAGGCATAAACTTTTCATATCTTACACTAAAAAAATTGCAAAAATAATTCTCTAACCTAATTGAAGATTTTCCAAATGAAGATTTTCAGTGATTTTTATAATCATTTGATTAAAATATTAAAATGAGATTTCTTCTGACTTATTTTTAAAAATTTGATTTTGATGTCAGGGAAGGGGAGAATTTATTAAATTTTAACTTACACAAGTGAACAAGAAATGTGAATGGAACTAAGAAATTAATATGATTTAGAAAGTGCAGCCAATGATGTACCTCGTCTGTTGGATGCACAGATCTTTTGAGAAATATTTGCAGCTAAGACAGTTGTCAAAACCAAGAATCAAAATAAAGTGAACATCACTAGACCTTTAATTTCTGCAACATAAAGCATTAAGCCAATATTTTATGTAAAGGATGAAGCATGTTCCATTACATCACAATACTAAAAATGTTATCAATAATAATTTAGTGAGACCTTTTTTTTTGTTTTATTAATAAACATTATTTAAATATTTAAAAATTTTAATTCATTTTTATTATATTCTTTATACAATGTATATTTTGGTAAATGGTTTGTAGTGTGCATAATACCTAGTACTATATTACAAATATGTATATTACATATGTGTACATATACACACACACATTTATTTTTATATATATATATGTAGAGAGAGAGAGAGAAAGAGATCTCAAAATGGCCCTGGGTCATACACATGAGACCCAGAATAACTGGCCATGGCTTTTGAACCACAACTTGGAACAGGGATGGTGTATTTCCATATCCCTAGCGCAAAGCTTGGCTATATATACTCAATAAATGTTTGATGAACAAATGAAAATTTCGATATGGCTAGAAGTTTGAATTGTTCTTATATAAAAATAAGCATACATTAGTTCTTTTTAAATGTTTTAATCCAACCATACATACACAGAACAGTGAAATAAAATTGCAAAATATTTTTGGCTTTGTAAATCAAAATTATTTCTCTTAGACCTGAGAAAAGGTGTCTGATATTTCTGTTACTAACCACTAGATGGCAATAGCTCTACATTACTCTCCATCTTTTCTCATCCTAGGAATCCTTTCCTACTGGTCTTGGAGTTAGTACCTGAAATGTATGTTATTTCTGCAGATATTTGTCAAAGAAAAGCATATCTGCTTTAGGAACGCTGAGATTGATATTCCTAATGCAAATGCATTTTTGTGCTTGTTTCTTGTTGCATATATCTACGACTACAGCAAGTTATCCACTAATTTTCTTGGAGCTGTATATTATTAGAGCAACATCAATAAAGAATTTATGTTAAGTCATAAGCGTCCATAAAGATCTGCATATGGAAATTTTAAGACAATTGCAGTGCTTTAATATAGCATTATGTTATTCTCCTCTCTCTTCTCCTTTCCCCTACCCTCGTGGCTTTGGAATTAGAGGATGAAGACATGAGCATAGTTACAGACGGATAGAAGGCAGAAGTTGGAGTTCTGCTCTTGCTTCTCCTCCTGGGTGTTGCTGTGTATTCGCAAACAAACCACCTAACAGTGACTGAGAGCTGTCCAGTTTCTCTTCCAGATCTACAAAAAGCACCTACAAAATTCATGAGTTTGGACAGAAAATGACAGGATTGGAGACAAGATAGCAACTGGGCAGCATGAAAAGCTCTGCAGCTCAAAGTACCTTGGGAAAATGATACTGTGAAATTTTCTTTTGAAATGGGAACAAACTCTAAATCAATACTTTCATGGGGCTGTTTTTTGGAATTTATCCATGTAGCCATAGCAGGGTAATGGAAAGAGACCATACCCGAAGTCTGGGAATTGCTGTGATTGCTAACTAGTTTGCTCTAAGTCCTCACAGATGGTACCCAGGTCTTTTAAGATTTCTTTATTTTCTATGACTTCACAAACTATGAGCTCTAAATGACTAAAACATTGAGAAACAAAACAGGTTAATTTCAGTTAAAAAAAAAAAAGCCTCTTGACATTTGAATTTGTATCTTTTTGTTTCTCTCTTTAGCTCTGATGGGTTCAGAAATGCCATTGTGTTTTAGCCTCCCTAGGACCTGACAACTGCCTCCCAACCTCCTCTGAGGGCAATATTAAAAATGAGAGAGCTAAAATGCAGATACTCTGAGTATTATTAAAATTAAATAAATATTAGTGATGAAGAAACAAAAGCCACAGGTTTCTGTGAATTATTTAAGGCCATATTTGGCTGTTTTATGATAGAAAGTAACCAAGTGATGACTTTCCCTCATGCTTTCTGCATTTATTGAGCTTAAATTCCATCTTAGTCTAGTTCTGATTGGTTTCTTGAGAGAGAATGCTAAAGGATTATTTCGAGATTGAATCTTCTCTTGACTGCCTACAGCCAAATGTTATTGCAAATCATTTTAAAAACAGACCCAATCAATTAGAATCAATGTGCTATCTCCGAAAGAACATTCATTCATTCCTTGAACTAGCTCACATAGACTGTCCAGCCATTGTGTTCTCACATAACAGTGTCCAGAGCTGGAAGGAGAATAGGCAAAGGGGTCTTCTTTTTGTGCTCTTTTTTTTTTTTTTTTTTTTTCTTTTCCCAAGGAAGATCATCTTTTGGGATATCTCCTAGCTCGGTTTCCTCACATCTCTTTGGCTGTACCTCCTCTAGTCCATCTGCTGGGGAAAATGTATGGGGTTTCTGTGGCTCTCTCAGACCAATTGTGAGTCATTCCCTAGACAGGTCTGATTGTATTGTCACCTGAACAGGAATGGTTGATAAATACTTGTGGTGGGAGACAGTACATGGACAGCACAGGATGAAACTTCATAGGAGAGAGGCTGGTAAGTTTGAACAACTAGCAGGTCAAAGGCCAGTGTTGCTGCAGTCCTGAATGAGGTAGTAGTGGAATGGGATGGTTCAATGTATCAGAAATAGGCTAGGGCAGAGGGGGCCTCAAGAACTAGATTGTGGAGGAGACTGAGAGTCTGCAGCATGGGATGACCAAGGCCACGGTGTGTTTAGCACAATGGAAGGGGGCTGTATCTCCCTGTGCCATCATTAGGGATGAGACTGGTAGGTCTCAAGCACTGGATGGGGAATGTGTAGTTTGAGCCTTCTTTTGGGATGATTCTGGTTGTTTTCGGGCACATAGTGGGTTTGTTTGCATCACTGTGAGAGGGTGTGTCAGTGTCCAGTGTACTTGAAGAAGTAATCTGGGGACTGTCATTTGTGGTTCCACAACCACAGTGGACCTAAAAGGGCCAGAATGTCTGCAGTACTGTGGGGGTAGGTTCCAGTGTTTCTGCCACAGTTAGAGCTGTGGGAGACCCCTGGACATGTGCCACTGACTGCAGAGGGTGTCAGAACCCTGGGTCTTGAAGGATGCTGGGTATCTTTGATATTGGAGACAAGAGTTTGCAATTTAAAGAACTGTTGGGACAGGCATTCCATGTGGCTCCATCAATGACTGGGGACAGAGCTGATATTTCTTCTGAAGCTCTGGATAATAAGGCACCTGTGTGTTTGCAAAAAACTATGGGTCAAGTGTGGTGGCGCAAGGGAGAGACGCCGCAAAGCAAAAGATAAATTCTATTCTATTTAATGTGTTTGGTCTGTGTGACTGGATTAAATTGTCCTTTATCAAGTATGCATCACCACTACCCCCTTCAAATGTGTTCTTTTCTAATAACGGTAGAGGACAGGCTGCAAATTTATCTTCTAGAATGCTGTTCCCCATATGGTTCCCATGTATGCTGTGCCAGTGAAAACCACTCACGTGTGATTTGGAAAGTAGATGAGAAGGAGAAGCCACTATTCCCCGGGACAATGGTAGACACCTGGATAGATGTGAAGTTTACGGCAGCTTCCTAGGGAGTAATAGGAACCATCCAATTCAGCATTGTAAAATGAACTGTTTCTAAACTTATGTATATATAAAGCACATATGTATTTAATTATATATATGTATGAATATATACACATATATACTGGGTTGGACAAGAAACACAGTGAGTCTGGCTAAAGCCATTTTCCAAAACATCTGGCCAGATTGCATTAATTAAAATGTTTCTTTTAAACCCTGAAACTAATATAGTGTTACATGTAAATTATACCTCAGTAATAAAAATGTAAAGTAGAATAAAATTGTATCGTGGCATTAAGAATGTTAACATCTTTTTTGGTTAGGGTAGTTTTATTTCTGTCAGCAATTGTTTTCTCGGACTCCCATGCCAACTGCTGATTATGGTGGACAAAGGAAAGAATCATATTTTCACTTCTGTCTTTAGATGCTGCCATCCTTTGTGAAACAAGCTGAGGTTATGATCATCTATAATGGAGCAATAAACAGGAGTGTGATCATTAGGGGTCCGGAAACAAGAAGAGTAGTCAGGTTCGGAGTCATTGAAAAAGATTCTGAAATGGGGAAGTTGCTATTTTTTAAAAAAATTGTGGTAAATACACATAACATCTAATGTCTCCTTCAAGTCCAACATTCTGTGACATTATGAATACAATTTTCATTCAGATAAAAGGAGACCAAGCTTTAATATTCATTTGGCAAGCATTTATTGGTGGTATGTTCCATACAGTTCCCATACTAGTTGGTGAGAAAGGATATGTGAAGAAATTTAAAATTAGGGACCACCTAACTACGTTTGGAATGTTTAGGGGAAACTTTATTGGAGAAAACATTTGAACTGGGTCTTGAGAAAACATATTAAGACATGCACAGAATAGAAAAACATATCCATCATTTCCTTTCCAATGAGTAATTTATGGTCCTCAAAATATGTTGCACAATTCCCTTTCGTGCTCCTGGGTTCCTCTGATGATGTTAGAACTAGAGAAAGAAAACAAGTTATTGTATCTGAGAAATCATCCCACTGGGCCAAAGCATATAAAGTAGTTTGTGATGTTACAAAGGAAGATAGGAGTACAAGAAAACAGGGAATCAAGCAGAAACTGAAAATTTTGAAAAATCAATTGGAGTTAAAAGAAGACCAGTCAAGAAAGGAAACATAGTAGTGATAGCTCTGAAGGTTAGGTATCAATAGACCAATTCCCGCTGTTCCTAACGGGTCCTCACAGACACACCAAGGGAGTGTGGTGAAGGTTGGTGGAGTTGACCCACCAGGCGAAACAGAGACAGATTCACAGATAGAGAGCAGGCGGATAGCTTGGCAGGGGGGTGGGGGTGGGGGTGCTGGGGGATGGGGGATTGAGCAAAAAAGAAAAAAAAGAGAGAACTCATGGACATGGACAATAGTGTGGTGATTGGATTGGGGGGGAGGAGGAGGGGGTGAGTGGAGGTAGAAGAAAGAAGGCATGGAGGGGATACATGGTGATGGGAAAAATGAAATAAAATACGTTTTAAAAATGAGAGCTTAAACTCTAATAAGGACCAATTTCCTCTTGGCACTAAGGAATGTAATTTCCACTTCGGTGAGAACTAGAAAGGGCATTATTCCAGGATATTATCTAGAGCTAACTAAATAAATAAATTGAAAGAATATTTCAAGTGAATTTTGGAAAATTTCTAGCTGCATGGGCTTCAACCCAGATAAGAAATTGGTTCCAAAACTCTGTGACTTAATAGCTGAGAGACCTTGACAAGTCACTTGTTTTTCTGAGCCTCAGTGTCCTCAGTTGTAAAATGATGCCAATACTGGTGTCCTGCAAGAAAGAGTTGCTGTGAAGATTAAACGAAATAATGAGGAGGAAACACCCAGCACAGGCCCCAGTGTGGAGTAGATGCTCAGTAAATACTAGTTCCCTCTCCTCTCTCTAGAGTAGTTCCTAGCCTACCCAATCTGTGTCAGTCGGGGTCCAATCAGGAGATCGATACCACACAGTGATTTTAATGAGTTTACTAGACTATTAACAATAATGGGATTGGAGTAACAAGGGATTGGCTAGTAAGAATTAAAGAGAACCTGGAAGAATATAGGGGTGGCAGATATAAGGAGTCTTCACTACCACTAAGGGTGTGCTAGAGCTTCTCACCGCCGACATCCCTCACTGCAGTGGCGGAGATCAGATGTTATTGAAGAGGCCATGGTCACTGACAGCAGAGGAGTTGCTCTTGGTGCCACACCAGCGCAAGTGGCTGGAAGTTTCTCCTCTACAAGTGTGGGGGGGACTGTTCACTGGAAGTATGTTGCCAGAGGCATTGGGAGTGCTGGAGGAAGCCGTTGGTCACAGGTGCTATTGGCCACTGTGCACTGCAGGAGCAAGCTGTTGGAGAAGACATCTGAGCCAGAATCCTGTTGCTGGAGAAAGGATCGCGATGCAGGAACCGGGTGCTGGAGAAAGCACTGCGATGCAGGAACAAGGGCTGAAGGAGTGTGCACTGCAGAAACCAGGCGCTGGGGAAGCTACACACACCCAGGAGCCTGCAGAGTGGAGCACACTGGGATCAGAAAAAGGACCCCCTTTCTCCTCCACTGATTGTCTCTCCAGAACTCTCTGCTGACAAAGCTTGACATTGTCCCTTATGGCAAAGAAGAAATAATTGAAGAGCCCAGCTGCATTTCACAGAATCGGGCAATGAAGAATGGATTTGTAGCTGAGAAGCACTAAAATGATGTGTCACACTGGCTAACCTAGCTTCCTCTTTGAGGTGCATCCGTGTGGAATCGTTCCCTGTGAATTTACCCAGAGGACCCAGTAGGTGTAACAGCCAATCAGAGGTAGGCTGGCTCCCCAGAAGGGCCATCTAGGGATGCTGACTGCCATAGGCAGGGGAGATTTCAGTTTTTTTCTCTCTGCTTGTATCCTAGCCCCCTTCTCTTCCCATAAAGAAGAAATTGCTAATCTTATTCATCCATTTCCGGACCCTATATTTGTCCACATTTGTTAATGGGCAGGAATACGCTGTCAGAAATATCGGGAATCGACACTAGTTCCCTTTCACTTCTCCCTTCTATGGAGCTCTTGGGAAGAAGTCTGTCATTTCTCATTTATTCCACAAAACTACCTAAGTATCCTGGTCAGTGAGTCAGGTCCCTGTACCATGTGGCTGGTCGGTAGCTGGTAATATTCCAAGTCTTGAAATTGGCCAAGTGCAAGCAAAGACTGCAGACCTCCAGCTCAGCTTTACCAACATTTTACCATTAGGAGTAATTAGGTACTTACACAAGTAATAATAAAGTAATATTTGCTTTCCATTGGCTTTTTGCCCCATGTCTGTCTCTCTGTAGAATTCTCAGGGATGAGCTGTGATTTGCAGAAGAGAATTGAAGCATCCCTACGTTTTTGCAAACACTCAAAATTTCATCTTCATTTCTAGCAACTGCCATCTTGTTCTGGCAGCCAAATGCCTAATGTGGTTGGCATTTTTAAAATACATATACTAGCCCTGGCTGGTTTGGCTCAGCAGTAGAGCATTGGCCCGCGGACCAATGAGTCCTGGGTTCGATTCCAGCCAAGGGCACGTACCTCGGTTGAGGTTTGTCCCCGGCCCTGGTCGGGGTCGTGCGGGAGGCAACCAGTTGATGTGTCCCTCTCATGTCAATGTTTCTCTCTCTCTCTCTACCTGAAGATAAATAGAAAAATATCCTCGGGTGAGGATTTAAAAAAAACACAAGTTATATTAGCCATTATAAAAACAGAAATATTTAATTAGCAGTTTATACTTTTCAACAGATATATTTATATAGCAACTTTACAAACACCTTTTCACATGTTTACTTGTCATCCTCACAATTTTTATATGAGAGTCTTTTTCTTACTTCTATTTTACACCTGAGAAAACCAAGATTGAGAGTTTAAATACATTGACCAGCATCACCTCATTTTAAAAAGGCAGAGGTTGGAGCTTAGACACAGGTGTTCTGATCCTTAATTGTATGTTTTTCTTTTCAATTCAATAAATACATAAATATATTTTTGAAAGTTCTTGGCACATAGGTATTTTATAAATGTTGATTTCACAAGTCCCCACACTGTGATTGTGCGAGCTGCTTTGTGCAGGAGGCGGATCTGACAGGGCAGCTTGTTTTTGGCTCCCATTGCTATGGTAATGCTAATTATTTAACATCTTGTTGTAAAGGTCAAGATCCCAGTGGAGATCATACACAGGGCTCCTGCTATAATGAGCACAGCTTCTGGTGGTGGAAAAGAATTCCTTTTGATCCTTTCCTGCAGTATGACAAAGTGGTTTTGCCATTAGTAATTTCTGCTTATTGGGAAACAAGTTAAACTCACCCCAGTACACTCAGGCTGCTGAAATCTCCACAAAAGTTCTCAGCAACTTGAACTCTCACAGCGTTTAGAACAGCAGGATCTAGTGTTGTCAACAGATCCAGGTAGTGAAAAACAGAGAACGTCTGATGCTTTTAAAAAGGAGTTTTCCAAATATACTTATCGTTGGGGATAAGAGCTTTTAAACAATGTTCACTCACTGTTGTTGGCAGACCACATTGAAACAGTCGCCCGATCATTCACAAGACGGGACTCACAGGTGCACTCCATTGGCAATATGGGGGACTTGCATGAACGTTCTACAGAGACAGGGAAAATGAGGAGGCAAAAGGCTCTTCCTCCTCCCTTCGTGTCTAGGTTATTTCCATGAGTGGTTCCAGCCCATACAGCATCTCCAGAAGTGACCGTGCTCTTGAATTCTGGTAACAACACTTGTCTTTTGTTCTCTAACTCTAGGGGGGTTTCTGCCCTCTCCGGGTATTGATCACCTTCAGCGTTCCCTTTGTGGCTTTTTTCCTCTGGGACCCCTACTCATTTACTCTTCCAGTGCGTGTAACCAGCTCCTTCTGTTAGAAGTCAGAAGAGAATTTCTGTTTTCCTGATTGAACCTAACTGGTAGAGAAAACAAATCAATATGTTGATTTTAAAATGTGTCAAGTACTTCAAAGGAGATAAAAGGGTAAAATGGAATTCTTTTGATATTGTTATTAAAACCTTGAAAGTGAAGCTATTTGAGCTAGGATCTAAAAAGACAATAGGACAGAGATCTGAGGGAAGTGCATTTCAGCCAGAGGGGACCTTTTTAGGGTGATAATTAGTGGTATCTTGAATTAGAAAGATGGTAGTAGAGATGAAGTGGATGGAGACAAGATGTATTTTTCAGGTAGAACCCAGAAAGAATTGTTTACAAAAAATAAAAATTGGGGAGAGAGGGGAACAATAAAAGATGTGTGCTTGGCTGAATAATAGCCACCCAAAACATGCAGGTGGTAATCCTTGGGGCCTGTGAATATCACCTTCTTTGGCAAAGGAGGCTTTGCAGATGGGGTTCAGTTAAGCATCCCCAGATGGGGAGGATTTCATCCTGTGTTATCTAGGTGGGTCCTAAATGCAACCACCTGTGTCCTTCTCAGAGTGCCATTTGACAATGACGAGAAGGAAGCCATGTGACCTACGAGAGGGAAGCAGAGGGCCAAGATGCTATACATTAGCTTTGAAGATGGAGGATGGGGGTCACAAGCCAAAGAATAAAGGCAGCTACTAGAAGCTGGAAAGGGCAAGGAAACAGATTCTCCCCGAGACCCACTGAAGGAAGTGCAGACTGCTGACACCTTGATTGTGGTCTGGTGAAATCCGTGTTGGACTTGTGGCTTCTAAAACTGTCAGAAAATTAATTTATGTTGTTTTAAGCCACCAAGTTTGTGGTCATTTTTTCTAGCAGTCATGGGAAACAAATACAGAAACATGGTACATTTACTAAAATAAGAAATATTGGGAAATGATCAGGCAGCTTTGAAGGGTGGGAAGTATCAAAGAAATAACAGATCATTTTCGAACTCAAATTGAAATGATTAATTGGCTGTTGAATGTATCATACTTGGATATATTGGCTGGATTTCTTGGGTCTATTGATTGTTGTTTTTCATTAGATTAGGGAAATATTCAACCATTATCTCTTCAATATTTGTTCTGCTTCCTTATCTCTCTTTATTTTCTGGGACTCCCATTACCAAAACATGTTAGATTTTTTGGTATTATTCCACAACCCAGTAAGGCCCTGTTCATTAAAAAACAAATTTTTTTATTTTTAAAATCTGTGTTTGAGTTTGGAAATTTCTATTGACCTGTCTTCAATTTTGCTGATACTTGTCTTCTGAAATCCTTTCCTATGTTAATTTCAGACATTATATTTTTCGGCTAGGATATCTACTTGGCTCATTTTTAGTTTCCACATATTTCCTGAAACCTCTTATATCTTTATTATTATATTCATTTTTCCCTATTAACTCTTTAATATATTTATAATAGTTGTTTTAAACTTCTTGTTTGCTCATTTCCAATATCTTCTGTGTCTGCCTTTATTGACTGATTTTTATTTTGAATATAGGTCACAATCTCCTGCCTCTCCGCATCTCCAGTCATTTTGATTGTACATTGAATGATATTTTGTAGAGACTTTGGATTCTGCAACCTTCCTCTGAAAAATGTTAATTTAGCTACAGCAGCAATTAAACTGCCGGTGGACCCACTTGGTCCTGTGGAGGCTTTGTTTTCAGTTTTGTTGAAGTGGCTGTAATTCAGTTTTTCTCTCATCCTGGGAATGGTCCCAACCAACATAAGATGTAGCCTTTCTGGAGTATCAGTGACAAGCCCTAGATTTAAGTTCTCTCATTAGGCAGGACTTGAACTCCGAACTGTGTCTCCCAGTTTGGAGGCAGCTACCAGGCAGCTACTGAGGTTCTTGCTCATTATTTTAGCCTCCCGACAACTCCCTTAGAGCCTCACTCTACACATGTGCGCATGCAGATTGGAGGCTGCCCCTTCTGTGGTTTCATTCTTTCATACATGTACCTGTCCTCACCAGTTTCTAGCAGCCCTGACTTCTACCCTCAGACTTCTGTTTTCTGCTTCAGCACTATCTCCTGTCACAGAGCAAACTGAGGAGTGCTATCACGAGAAAAGCCAGTTAAATGTCAACCTCTCCCAGTGTGCTTCCATTCCTGAAAGTATACTATCAGCTCCAGTTTCTGCGTGCATTTAGTTGATGTGCAGAGAGAAACAGGAAGAGACATAGAGATATATTTATCCAGAATGTTTAATCGTTATTGGCAGGAGATTTAATCCAACATAAACTATTCTGCCACACCGTCACCAGAATTCTGGCAGCTGAATGGATGAATCCTGATTTCAGGAAAGAATTCTGGAGCAGAAATATAAACATTGATATTTATCAATAGGACAAACAATCTAGGAAAGTGCTTCTGATTACTGGTTTCACAATGGAATCACCTGACAAAAATTGTGATCTATTTGGCGAGGCTACCCAAAATCAACTAAATCAGAATCTCTGGCCGTTGGACCCCGGTGATTTAAATGCACACCTAGTGTTGAGGATCTCATAAGGGGCGGAAGGGTAAGAGAAGTAGATTCAGACTTGAGCTCTGGGATTATTCAGCAAAAAACTGGGGAGGAACAACCCGAGGGAGGTGGTGTTATAAAAGCCAAGAGAAGAGAGTATCTCTCTAAGTGGAAGAAGTTATCAAACATTGTAAATGCTGCACAGAGTTTAAGTTGAGGACTGAAAGGCAATAGTATTTTGCAATATTAGACTTTTTGGTGATTCACACACAAAAATGAAGCCAGTTTTTAATGTTAACTGTGATCAAAGTAGATGCACTGGGTTGCTATATACATGTCTCAGATGTGAAAAAAGAAAATTGTATTTCTATAACTCCTCTCATCCAGCTCTTGAGCTTCTATTTTTGCATGGTCATGAAAGAAAAGATTAAATTGTCGACTGTAGCTCTATTCCAGTTTAAAACAGTCTCTTTCATGTTGAGTTAACCTCTTTGGCCATAAGTTGGATCAATTCTTCCTTTTTCCCTATGCCTTTTTCTATATGTATGTGGTAGGGGAGTGAGGAGATTTAAGTTCTTGGGTAGTATGCATGCCATCTGGGGTGTTAGGGTTAAAGAACTATAGATGTCTGATGAGTCTTCACTAGCCTCCTTGTATGTGTCCATCACTCACCAATGCACTAGGCAAGTTACTATGCTTGTCAGGTTTCTTGTTCTTGCTGTTGCAATCTGGGGTCATAGCTCGAGTCTCTGACCTTGAAATCTACCAAATCTGATTCCCTTCAACCAAGCTTCAAGCCTCTATTGCTTTCCCATTTCCTCATTATTCATTCCCCATTATATATCTAAAACCAAGCTAAAGTTTTAAAAATAAGGACTTATTAAAAGTGAAACTTTAGTAATGATAAAAGGGAATATAGCAAATAACATGTAAATTGTTAGATTGTACAAAAATATCAAAGCATATTTATATTAGAAGTTTAGATTCAATAGATCAAGACATAGAGAGATATCCAATAGGAATTAATGTCATTTACCTAAGTTTTGCTTTAATAATTCATCGTTTCCTGTTATCTTTCTGTTCTCTTATCTTAGGAACTGCCTGTTCCAAAGATAACTGACTCTGATAATACCTTAGCCTTTTAGGGAGATTACTCCTTCATACAGTCTATCAATATAATAAGTCCAATACCTGTAAAAACGATGAACACAGTATCAAGTGACTCATTTTGTTAAAATTTTAAATAACAAAATATAAAAATATATAACATAAGCAGTGTTAAATTTAAAAAATGACTGAAAACAAAGTGATAGACATGAAAAATTTGAATAAATATGTTTGAAAGCAAAACACGCATTTTTGTTAGAAATATAATTGAAGTGAAAGATACTAATATACTATTCAAATTATTTATGTAAGTTTGAAAACATAATGCACTTATTTTCAAAGGATTCAGGGAACGTTTGTGAAAATTCCGTGTCTTGCTTCAAAGGAAACGTGTAGAGAATAATCTGGGGCACAAACTAAATGATTTGTCTAAGCATTCTCTGTGACTGAAGGTCTACCTCCTGTTTTAGGGACTATACTTACAGGTGGTCTTTTTAAGGCTGATAGATGCAGGAGCTCCAGGTGCTAACTGCGGAGCTGAGACAAACAATACAAGCTGTAGTTGACTAGATGGCCCAAGATCTACACCTGAGAAATACTCGTAAGTATGCATCTAGGGGATATGTGAATGGCTGTAATAAGGCTAAAAATCAAGAAATTCAGAGAAGCAAGTTTGAACAATTATGATGAATTGAAATTACCCAGAACTTTATTACTAAAAATGCTGTCCCCAGGATGTCATCACCATTATCTAGGAGCAAATTAGAAATGAAAAATCTCGCAAATTAAAACAACAATGAGGTATCACCTCACACCTGTCAGAATAGCCGCCATCAACAAAGCATCAAACAACAAGTGTTGGTGAGGGTGTGGAGAAAAGGGGACTCTAGTACACTGCTGGTGGGAATGCAGACTGGTGCAGCCACTATGGAAAACACTATGGTGTTACCTCAAAAAATTAAAAATTGAATTACCATTTGACCCAGTGATCCCACTCCTAGGAATATACCCTAAGAAGCTTGAAACACCAATCAGAAAGAATACCCCCATGTTCATAGCAGCGCTATTTACAATAGCTAAGATCTAGAAACAGCCTAAGTGTCCATCAGTAGACGAATGGACAAAAAAGCTGTGGTACATAAACACAATGGAGTACTATGCAGCTGTAAGAAAGAAAGATCTCTTATCCTTTGAGACGCCATGGAGGGACCTGGAGAGTATTATCCTAAGCGAAACAAGCCAGGCAGAGAAAGACAAATATCACATGATCTCACTTATTTGTGGAATATAATGAACATAACAGTCTGAGGAACAGGGTAGTCCCAGAGACGTGGAAGTAGGGTACAGACTGACAATTGCCAGAAGAGGGGGTGGGGAAGGGGAGCGATGAACCACAGAACTTGTACGCATATACTCATAACCAGTGGACATGGACAACAAAACTGAGGACAGGGCAGGGAGGAAGGGTGAGGAGGGAGTCAATAGGGGAAAAAGGAGAAACATCTGTAACAAAAATAAATTAATTAAAAAAAAAGAAAAAAAATGCAGAATCTCAGACCCCATCACAGACCTACTGAATCAGAATCTGCATTTTAATAAGATCTCCAGATGATTGGAAGGCACATTCAAGTTCAACAATTAATCTATTAGCTGAAAACAAGGCAAAGCTCTCTAGGTGGAGTCTAGGGTTATAATTCAATTCTTGATTATTACAAAGCTAACTTGGGTATATGCTATCAAGGAGTAGGAAATAAAGCAGGAGAGGGCAATTCCACTTATTTTGAATATAAAAAGACTAATGGAATAATTTGGCCTCAGTGTAGCATATAGGGGTGGAAGGTCAGAGGCAGTGGATGGTAAAGGTTTATTGGGGGATACAAGTCATATAGGAATGAATTTACACTAATGCTAATTCCAGTAACGGTCTGTTTGACCAGAAATACTTCTCCTCTGATGAGAGTCCACGCTTCTCCTTTGGTTAAGCTGGAAGGAAATGAAACGTATTTCTAATTGAGTCTCAGAGGCCCAGGAATAGCAGTGATAACTCAAAATAAATATTAAATTCTAATTCAAATATTTGTAGGGAACAAAGATTGAAATTGAAGGCACACTTGGTTATTTAGCCAGGGTCTTAAATCCGGAATTTTATCACACCTAGCAAATGAGTCTTGAATGAATTGAAAGTCTGATATGACAGCTGCTAAAATCTTACCTTGAAAACAATAGTCAATGTTAAACATCAGGAAAGTTCAATTGAAGCTTGAAGTTGCTACTCCCCACATAGCTTTGCGTAGACAATTTTCTTCCACTGAATGGGCTTTGGTAAAGGTGCATTTGCTCATAATTATGGTTTCTTGGTTTCCTTTTGTTCTTTCATCAAATATTTAATAATCACCTTTTATGTATCAGATAATGAGTAGGTCCTGGGCCTATAGAACTGAATAAGGCCAGCTCCTGACCTTTGGGGCATCAGGAGGAGGGGAAGCATTCACACCAATAGGGAAAAAATTCTTAATAGTGGCATAATATGGGGAAAGAAGAGGGACTGGTGGAAGGTTTGAGGGCCAGAAGACATAAGAAATACTGAAAAATTGTTTGATATATGTAAACTTTATCAATGATAAAGTGATTAATATTGAATGGTTTTTCTGATCATTTCAGGAGCCACATGAAGTAGATATTAATCCATATTTACAAGTGAAGAATCTGGTTTCTGAAGGACGTTTAGAAATTTACCCAGGATTTTACAGGCAAGTGATTGACACAGATTACAAACCAGGGTTTCTAATGTTGCTGGTGAAAGTGGGGTTCTTGCAATGTTGTGAGAACAAGCATTTTCAGGGACCCACAAGGAAAGATGAGGTCTGGTAAGATTCATTTAGGTGAAAATAGAAAGTGGCCCCTGGTTTTATAATGTCCCATCTCTGCCCATCCCACCATGGAGAACTAGGGCCAGAAATAAGGCCAATGTCCAGAGATTCTGAGCCATATTAAAGCTAACCCAGTCTAGCCTTTCTCACCGTTTGGCTAGCTGAGCCTGTATTCCAGGCTGCAATCCATTGCTGTGCTGGTATCCACACCTCTGTGGGCCATGCAGCTGCTAGGGTCACATGGTTATGGAGAGAGAAAGCTGAAGTGAACAGGGTGAGTTCATGTTCCCCGGAGAGAGAGAGAGAAAACTCTTTTTTCCCCTGGGATTTTATTATCTCAGGCTTGGGAAGGACTGGGATCTTTGTCAAAATAACCAGTCAACTACCCAAGCTTTCCCGGGCTTCTGATGGGTCCACCTCCCAACCAACCCATTCTTTCTCCATTCCAGGCTGACAGATCTCCATGTGGGCTTGCACTGGGCGGGCCTTGGCGCCTATTGCGCATGCCTCATAGGAGCACCTCCCCCTGCGCCATTTGACTTCTACTGTACATGTGCTTACCTCCCCCTGTTCTCACTGACAGTCCCTACCGAAGGGAGGGAGAGAGGGAGGGAGGGGCGTTAATCCCCTTGAAGGGGCAATACTGCTATGCCCTGGAGTGTGTGAAGCTGTAGCTTCCTGGTGAAAGTAGCAGGCTCATGGTCTCCACTTGATTATACTTAACAGTGTCTGATTCCCTTTGCTTCTTCCCTTTATGAATATCTAGCTACCTACACTAACACTAATACTGAAATACAGGTCTTCCCTCTGACTAGCCCATCATCCACAAGTATACTAAGTAATAACATATCCAGGAATAACGTCTGGGAACACTTTAAGATTGCCATCCATGTAACTTTGAGTGTGGCCCTGAAGAGGGCTATATTAACTGATGGACTGACTGATTCATTGAGTGGGTGCTTTGGGTGATGTAATCATTTGGACAGGTCCCTCTCACCCTCTTGCTGCCCTTGTCTATCCCTCTGAAAGCTGACCACTTGTTAAAAAAAATAACCATGTTTTAATCTTCAGTTAAAGATAACTGAGTGTTTGGGTTCCACTATTAGAATTTTAAAATATGCTTATTATTTTATTTAATGACTTTTTAGAGGGCCTATACCCTACTATGTGTAAACTATTTCTCTGGGACTGTGTGGAAGAACAAAATTTTGATAACCTCGTTGTCCAGAGCTACCCCAAGTCAGCTAAGTCACAATCCCTGGTCATTGGACCCCATGCTTAATGTTTGTCTTATAAGGCTCTATCGCATGTTGGTTACCATATATACTTAGTATAGAGCCTAAGGTAGGTTCAAGTTTTGGCTGGAATATGGAGTAATAATACTAATATTACAGGGTTATTGTGAGACTTACAAGATACACTGTGTGATGTTGTGATTTATAATGGGAAATATAATTTGGTGTTTTTGCATTCCCATTTCTGTCACAGAGGTCCTAAAAACCCTTGGAATTTTCGAAGTGATAAGAGACATAAAGATCTCTCTTGTTATATTAATGAGGTGACTTTGGGGATTAGACTGTTGGAATTTATAGTCTCACCCCCACCTCCAGAGAGGTTGAAAACTGAGTTCAATCACCAAAAGCCAATGATTTAATCAACTGTGTCTGTGTAATTAACCCTCCATGAAAACCCCGAAGGACAGGATTTGGAGATCTTCCGGGATGGTGATCACATGGAGACTTGAGAGCGGTGCACTTGGAGAGGGTGCGAAAGCTCCTCGCCCATCCCCATGCCAGTCTTATGCATCAATTCCATCCGGCTATTCCTGAGTTATAACTATTTTTTTGCATTTTTAAATATTTTTTAATTACAGTTTACATTTAATATTATTTTGTATTAGTTTCAGGTGTACAGCATAGTGGTTAGACAATCATATACTTTACAAACTGTTCCCCCTGATATTTCAAGTACCCACCTGGCACTGTACCTATATTCCTTATGCTGTACTTTATAACCCTGTGACTATTTTGCAACTACCATTTTGTACTACTAAATCCCTTCATCTTTTTCACCCAGCGCCCTAACCCCCCGCACCTCTGGCTACCTCAGTCTGTTCTCTGTATCTATGAGTCTGTTTCATCTTTTTATAATAAACCAGTAATCTAGTAAGTAACTGTTTCTTTGAGTACTGTGAGCTGCTCTAGCAAATTAATTAAACTTGAGGGGTTATGGAAACCTCTGATTTATAGCCAGTCAGTAGAAGTATAGTAACAACCTGGACTTCAGACTGGCATCTGAAGTCGGGGAGGGGGAGACAGTCTTGCAAAACCGAGCCTTAATCTATGGAATCTGATGCTATCTCCAGGCAGATAGTGTCAGAATTGAGTTGGATTGTAGGATACCAGCTGGTGTCTGAGAATTGCTATAAGGTTTTTACCACACACTCTAGTATTTGGTGAGTCCGGATAGATCTTTTTGGATGATTCCTATTGTAAGCCTAAATGACCTCCAACATAAATGGTAAGGCAAGGGACCTTTTTCTGTATGATAAAAAAAAAAAAAAAAAGGCAAGTTCAAGGTTAAATACATGACAGAGATAAACATAAGCCATCTAGAAATTGTTTGCCAGAATGACTGGAGAGGAGTGTCTATCTTCCCCTAACAACCAATGCCTGCTCACCAATCCAGGCCCTCTCAGGACAGGGAAACCTGGCATTCTTACTCCGCAGCTTTGTGGAAGGAAAGGAGATACCACAAAGATACAGAATCCTATGGCCCCACCCAGCACTGTGTCCCAATGTGTGTCCTTGATCCTGGCTCATTCTTAGGGAACCAGTGACAAGGGGGTACCGAGGGGAGCCTGGGCAGCCTTCAGAGGTCAGCTTTCCCCTAGTTTTGATTCTTCCTTGTGTTAATCATAGGAGCCCAGTTCAGTGGTTAGCTGGAAACATCACTGATCACTGAACCACTTAGGAGAGGAAACAGATCGGCGGATTATCAAAATCACCTCCTACACCGTCACGTGGCCCCATTACTGATTTTTAACAAGTCCTGTAGTCACGTGGTATGAAAGTCAGGGCACCTAATTTGCTAGGCAACAGGAATGCGGTGATAAGGGCAAAACAGGTAAGAGTTCATTCAGCTCTCAGGAAGCAACTATAAAAATTAGACCTCATATTGTGCTGGGATCAAATTAGTCAGAAGGAACTGACTTAAAAAAAATACGAAAGAATGCTGTATAAGAACAAAACTCTCAGTCTACAAAGAGATTTCACCACAGAACGCACAGGAATGGATTAATGAAAGCAAGACTGCCAAGACCAGCTACAATGAGAGAAGGAAATCAAGTTTTAATACAAATATATAATTTAAGTGAACAAATAGAACTTCCTATCACAGACATGCTTGACAAAATGAAGTGTTTAAACTCTTGCATTGAGAAGATAGGTAGTCAGACATTCATCCTGCTCAGAAAGTCTTATTTTGTTGTAATGATTATTGATAAATATGGAAAAGGTCTCTTAATCAACATTGACAAGAAACAAAGCATGCACAATTTCATCTTTCAAAAAGCCATTTTCCATCTGGCTAGCATCTTCATTTGTATTCCTGTGGTTACGAGAAATAGATATTCTCGTTCCTTCCATTTCTTGTCTTGCTGAGAAGGAAATTTTCAACGGACTATTTGCATTCCTCAAGTACATATGTCCACAAATACGATTTAACCCACATTTTTATAGCTAGTGTGTCATGGTAATTAAAATTTCCTAATTTTATTTCCTCAGAGTTTATAGTCTAGCAGGAACCAGCTGGACTGGCAGATCATCCCCTTAGGTCATCATGAAAATCACTTTTTATATTGTCCCCCAAAGCCTTTAAAATGGGTCAGCATAAGAAGTAATTGAGTGACCCCAAGGGCATACTATATATTAAGAAAAATTATCCAAGTTCCTATTTCCCCTTTTTCTTCCTGTTCACCAGGTAAGTTTATATAGGATGTGTCAGCTAACAGCAGAGCCCAAATCACACAAGGCCACCAATTTAAAATGCCCCAAATTTGCTACCAAACCTATTCATTGTAACAATATTAACCCTTCATGCTCTTATATAAACCTCTTTTTACCACAGGGAAATTTAATAGCTGATGTGAAAGTTTGTCTCTTTTTTTAATATATAAATTACAGTCCTAGATTGTGTCTACAAGCACTTTCTCTTCTGCATTCTTTTCTTATTTTACTTAGTCTCAGTCAAAGGAGAGCTCACCTAGGCATCTTGGTAGAGAAATGGGGGTTTCTCCTTCACCAGCGGTGTCCTGATTAAGACCTGTGTCCCTCCATAGCCTGTAGCACCTCCTCAAGGACTTCTTCCAACTAGAAAAGTTTCCCACATTCTTGTAAAGTCCCAGAGGGACCCCAGGACACATGAGAACATCGCAGCACCAGCCCCACACTCCATCCACAGATACTCAGGACCCGTGGGACTTTGGCAGCCTCTGAAATCTAAGCATATTCCAATGAACAGAAGCATTTTCCGAACAAAAGCATTTTCCCAGTGGAAAAGGTATCCCTGAAACACGAAAGATGTTACAAGACAGACCCTCTTTCTATTGCAAATACTATATGACTTGAATTACCTTCTAACAACTGGTAGAACTAAGAAGGAAAAAATAAGAGTTGAACAGAAAAAAACTTTCTTGGTTTATTTAGCTTTTCCAGAATATCCATCAATTTTCTGAGTCTAGTTCCTGTGAATTTAACCCTCATATATGAGAAGTCTCTCACTCAGAGATAATTATGACACTCTGCTCCTTATATTATGAGGGGAACAGTAAAACAGAAGAGGAGAAAATAGTAAAAAAAAACACTGCTCTGCATACATTAATTAGGAGAAGTTTATGAAAATTCCTTATTTTCTTTGTATATATACAAATATGATAGTGTACAATGATTACTCTTTATTAATGCCCCCTTTTCTCTTTTATATCATATTTAGTCTTTTAATTCAGATTTTTCCTTTAGACCAGAGTTCTTAGAACCCCAGTTTTTAAGTGGCTGTAGTATCAGACTAGGCATCGAATTTCCACTCTCATGAGCTGAGATTTCAGACTTACAGCAGGGACTAGTATAGTTTATGGCCTTGCATATTGTACTCTTCCAAATTCTTGCTTTCTCTTTGACGTTTTCCAGCCCCAACATAACCACCATATATGCCTTAGCCATTTACTGACATACATGTTACTAACAGTAGCTGGAGCCTCATCCCCCAGCTCCTGAATTCCTTAGCCCTTGGATTCTCCCTCCCAGGAAAGATTCCTTCCTGAGTTGGCATTTGTCCCTGTTGGAAAATAGACTTATGAACTGGAAACTTAAGAACTGTAGATGACATTCCTTCTGCTTTCCAAACCTGTGCCATCAGGCCCCGTGTGAGCATTTGTATTTATTCCTCTCCCAAACATTGTTTTCCCTTGAATTCCCTTACCTTCAGAAACCTCTGTTCCAATTGCAGCAGAAATACTCCCTGCATCTTTAGTTTATTATCTATAGAATGAAATCTGACTATACTGACTCTAGAAATCCATTTGTTTTCTACTTTGGTGTTTCTCAATTCCCTTTTGAAAAGGCCAGTTGACATTTTAACACTTCAATGTGCTTCGTAATTTGATGCATTTCTCCTTAACTGTTTTATGAACTAATGTATGCTGAGTTTGAATGTATTCCTTACTTTCTTTTACTATTTACTGTAGCTCATGTTTTAACTGCTAAATCAAAACCTTTTATAAGTGAATGTCCTTCCTGGTTGTTTTCTTATAAAATGCAAATAGCAGTTTTCTGTTGTCAGCCTCTTATCTGCTGATTGAAGTTATCTGTTTGCCTATTAGCAATTCTGATAATAGAGGCACTGTGTTGTTTCCTTCAGCAAGAGAATTTTGATAAATGCATTTAATTTTTCCTCAGTGCAAGCGGATGGTACAGCTTTTATGTTCTAGTGATTCCCATCTCTCTTTATCTTTATTGATGAACTCCAGATGTGCTGGAATGCGTACTCTGGGATCTGGGTTCCCTCTCCCCCACACTGGCCCCAATCCGTGGTTTACCAAGATTTAGTAGTAAACAGGTCCCTCAGAACTGGCCGAGACAGAGGGGAAAACAACACAAAGGTCGTGGTATAAATATGCATCGATCTGAAAGTCAAAAGCCTCTAGGGGTGGCAATTTTGAAGTGAATTTTTCATGATCTTGGAAATGACTGTGAACACCTGAGCCACAATAAGCAGAGAGTGGTAAAGAATGTGTGTTCATGAAAACCCATTTTCCCCCTCCTGGGATCATTATTAGACTATATTGCCTAGCCTCCTCTTCAACTACTAAAGTCTGACCCTTGGGATGTGAGTGAAAGTGATGTGTACCACATCCAGGCCTGGCTCATAACAGCGTTCAGTGGGATCCCCCACACGTGCTTGCCTCTCTTCGCTTACCTGCCAGTCAAGGACAGGACTCCACTGAGGCTTCCAAGGCCCTGGGATCAGCGGGATCACACAACAGGAGGATCTGAGTTTCTGAGAAAGTGCGGAGCAGAACACCCACCGTTCCCCTCCATCCTGTTAGACTTGGTGTGAGTGAAATGAAAAATTCGAGTTTACTAAGCCACAGAGATGTTGAAATTATTTGTTTCAGCAGGTAGCCTGCCCTGAATAATATAATGAAGTAAAGATTGATACAATGTTTTTTTTCCTCTGTGTCAAGGATGGATTTATTCAGCATCAGAGATTTTCTGACTCAAAACTCAAGTATCAGTGTCGTGAAATTACATCCACTCTAAGATAGCATGATTCTAGGACTCTTTTTTTAAAATTATTATTATCTTTTATTTCCTTATCTATTAAAATTGATAGCTCACAGGTTTTTTTGTTGGGGGGGCAGGAGATATTTTTCCTATTTTACTACGTATGATTTTATGATTTCTCTCTCTCTCTAAGCATAGATAGATAGATAGATAGATAGATAGATAGATAGATAGATAGATAGATGTTGCACATGTAGGAATGACCCAAGCAGGACACAAGATATAAAACTGAATATTAAACATTGAGAGTTCATAAACTAAAAGTACAAGGAAAAGTCTCCAAGCAAATACCTCTAGCAAGCTAATGGTTAAACTTGAAGTTCAAGTTTCTTTTATCTTCTGATAATGTATCAAATTAGTAGGGGTGGGGGTGTGATGATGCCAAAATGGCACTCAATTGGAGAAGGATGATCAAATATTGCATTAGAAAAAGGAGTATTTCCCTATACAGTTCTTGTTCAGAAGATCCACTTTGGATCCAGGCCAGCATTGACCCTGGCCTAGCTCCAAGATATGAGTCAAATAAAAACACGTTAGAACTTTGTTTTTATTTTGGTACTTTGCATCTCCACATTTTGTCCTTAATTTAATGGATATTCTCACCTGTCCCACCAAAAGGTATCAAATGTAAATTGTCTTTTAGGATGCCACAGAGAGATAGTAGACACCCAAGTTTTTATGGCCGTCTATTACCAAAATGTTGAAGAGAGCAATCTGTGAATGGATAACAAGACTATGTGAAGGAATACTTTATTATTTCCTGTGGCTGTTTCCTCAAGCTCGAATATGGAGCCTAAGTTGTAGTGAAGTAGACCAGAGAGTATGGAACTCTGTGGACCCCTTGGGCTGAGCCTAGGAAGTCTTAAGTTTTCTCCTTTCCAATAGGCTTTAATCTTGTCTTTCCAACATGTGTCTTAATGGGGCTGAGCAGGTGGACACAGGAGAAACCTATTCTCTTGTGGACCATGACTTAATGCAACCTCCATATGTCTAAAGAACTGAAATAGAATCTGCCGTGACTCAGCTCAGGGGCTACATGCTTCCCTGCTAAACCCCACAGCTCCACCCTCTGACACTGCAATCTAGTTAAAGAGAACTTAATGCTCTCTCAACAGAACTGCCTCTTCCTAGGAATGAAGGAAGGAAGAGCAGTGGTTTCCAGGTTAATTTACGTTTTGAATCAGTAGACATACTGCATAATGATAAGAACCTTTTATCAAGTGTAGCAGCCAAGCTTTTGAGAAGAGAGGCAATTGTTGACAGAGACAAAAATGAATTGAGTGTTTTTAGCTTATTTATTTTTATTTCATTCCCCAAGTGAAAAACAATTCTAAACAATATTTTCATGCCACTTGATAAAATCAGGATAGAGATACGAAGAGGAATGTGGATAAACACACGAGGAATCACAAAATCCAGGTTACCAACTTGACTTTTCTTGTTTTTTCTGTTTTGTTTTGTTTTGGATATCACTAATTTATAATCTTTGTGATGTTGCATAGTTCTATAGCTATATTTTATGGATTTGATATCAAAATAAAGGAAGATGCTATTTCCAATGGATAGATACTCTGGACATTGTTTTCCATATTCTGAATACTACCATGCATTGGTTTTATGATAACTTCTGGCCAAATCACATAGAATATCACCAACAATCACAGACAGGGGGGATTCCAAATTTTTTTTTTGAAAATATTAATAAAATATAAGATAAAGGTCTAGATGTCACATGAATCTATGAATTACATCAGTAGGTTTATATTTTTAATTATAGCTATGTTGGCACAAGTTTATTTAGTTTCTTGCTAAGATCAAAATAGGTGCTCATGGAGTAATAAAATGCAAAACAATCAATTGTATTGAATCATTTAAAAATTACAGGAATAGAAATAATGATAAAATAAAAGTGTAACATGAAACTAAAACAATGATAGCTAAAGGCTGTTTAGATTATAATCAATAGAAATTAAATCTGTCTGGTTTAATGCATATATTAGAAATATAGTGGGATATCTTAAATAATGAAAAGAAAGTTGAAAAGTTAAGACTTTAGAAGAGATCCAGAGATGCCTTGAGGACCCCAATAGCATGAGATCAAGAACTACTCTAGAATGTTGGGACCTCCGTGACTCATCTCTGAAGGAACCCAGTGTAGTAGTTATCTATTGCTATATAAAAATACCCCCCAAATTAGAGGCTTAACACAAGAACATTTATTTCTCATAATTTCTTGTGTGTCAGAAATCTAGGCATGACTTAACTAAGTCTTCTGCTTGAGGAATCTGTAGTCATCTCAATGCTCAACTAAGGAAAAATCTGCTTCGAAGCTCACTCTTGTGATTGTTAGGCAGCATTTGGTGCCTTGTGCACTGTTAGACTGAAATATTCTATTCTTGCAGACTGTTGGCCAGAGGCGACCCTCAGTTCCTTGCCACATGGACCTCCTCTCTAACATGATATCTTGCTTCATCAACATGTACAAGTGAGAAGGCAATAGTACTAGCAAGATAGAACTCATACATTTCTTGAAACCAATTACAGAAGTGGCATCTCATCACTCTATGACTTTTGCCCCATTCTGTTCGTTGGAAGCAAGTCACTAGATCCTGCCCACACTCAAGGGGAGGAAATTACACAATAGCATGAATACCAGGAGGATGGATCTTTGAGAGCCATGTCAGATACTGCTGACCACACACGGTACCTGCTTTACTTCATCCCAAGGTTCAGATTCTTAGGTGAAAAACAATTAGGGAAGCTCAGGTCAGTTCTTCACCACTTGATCAATGGAAGGTGAAGAGGGACAGAATGATATAGAAAAAATACTGCCAGTAAGAGCTAAAACTTGTATATTGGGGTCTGTGTCTAGAAGAAAAAAAAATTAGCAAAGCCAGGCAGAAGATAAGCCCACTACATGTGTCCAAAATGATATATGATGAAAGTTAAACTAACTTTAGAGTCTATTGTTAAAGGGCATACTTATAAATATTTTCATATAATTTAACTTCTTGCTTTAAACACAAACTTGATGCTTATGCCTTCATGTTTACTAGAGTGGTCATTCTTAATGGGATTATGTCCCCCATTTTATTCTTTGAGAACTGAGAACTTCACACTAGTTAATCCTGACAGAAAGGAAAGGACAGTAGTCCCCCCTTATCCACTGTTTCTCTTTCCATGGTTTCAGTTCCCCATGGTCAACTGTGGTCTGAAAATATTAAATGTAAAAATTCCAGAAATAAACAATTCATAAGTTTTAAATTGCGAGCCCTTCCTAGAAGCATGATGAAATCTTGTGATGTCCAGCTCCGTCATTCCATCCAAGATGTGAATCATCCCTTTGCCCAGAGTATCTGCTCTGTATACCTGCCTGCTAGTCACCTAGCAGCCATCTGGGCTATCAGATCCACTGTCATGGTATCGCGGTGCTTGTTCAGGTCACCCTTATTTTACCTAATAATGGCCCCAAAGCACAGGGTAGTGATGCTGGCAATTCAGATATGCCAAAAAGAAGCCATAAAGTATATGCATGTATAGGAGAAAACATATATAGGGTTCAGTACTATCTGAGGATTCAAGCATCCACTGAGGGTCTTGGAACCTATTCCCCATGGAGAAGGGAGACTACTGTAGTAGTGCATGTTATATTTCTTAGTTCACTGAGGTCAAAATGGATATACAGAGAATGGTCAGGGGAGAGTCCATCCTAGTGTAAGATCAGGCTTCACAATTTCTTTGGTAAAATTTCTTTGACACATCTATTTATACTATAAATAAAGAGGTCTATTATAAGGCATTGGCTCACGTGATAATGGAGGTGGGCAAATCCCAAGATCTGCCGGGCGAGTGCACAGCCAAAGTCCCAGGACAGCCAATGGTTTAGTCCCTGTTCAAGTCCAAAGGCCAGAGAACTACAGAGCCAGTGATATAGTTCCTGTCCAAAGACTGACAGGCTCAAGACCCCAAAATAGTCATTTTCTTTTCTATTTGGGTTTGAAGGCAGGAAAAAAGCTGATATCCCAGCTTGAAGAAAGTGAGGCAAGAATTCTCGTACTCAGAGGAAGGTCAGAATTTTTGTTCTGTTCAGGTCTTCAACTGATTGGATGAGGTCTACCCACATTAGAAAGAGCAATCTGCTTTATTCAGTCTTCCAATTTAAATGTTACTCTCTTCCAGAAGATAATCACTAAAGCACCTAGAATAATGTTTAACTAAATATATGGGTACTCTTTGGCCCAGTCAGCTTGATTCATAAAATTAACTATCACAGCCATAGTACCTAATTTAATTCTTTCTTGTCTACTTTAGGTATATTCTTGCCTCTGTCTTCAGCAGAGTCAGCATTTTACAAATGTTAAATTAAAATATAAATGTGTTTTAAATATGGCATAAAATATTCTTTGTATCATATTAGCTAGGTCTTAAAACCCAACAAATATTTTGAAATTGATACTGGCAAAAATATTTTTTTTTTACCATAGAATGTTATAAGGTTTTTTGGCTAATTTTATAACACAAATAGATGTCAAGGCACAGACCGTTTTGAGAATTGATGTCTTAAATATGATAGAGACACTAGACTGGAGTGGATAATCAACTATGATTGGTAATGCTGTATCCCTATATTACTTAGCTCAAGCAACACAGAGACAAAGAGTTGAACATCTACCAGACACTGAAATGAAAAACAAGACACTTCACCCTACACCCATGACATTCACCCGATCAGGTCTGCCTTTTATCTTTGCATTTTCTTACTACACATTACAAAGTCTCCTAATTAGTGGAGATAGTACGTGTGGATTAATTCCTTTTAATTATTCTGAATGTAGAATCACTAGAGGGTAAGTCAGACCCATACTAAATTTAAAATCAAAGATTACATATGATTCTAAATTAAGGCACAGATAAGTGAGACTTATCAGATGTAGGAGAAACAATTTTCCTCTTTCCCATATTACCTGTTTAAACTCTCTTTATGAGGTTAATTTGGCCTTTGTTCCTTAATTAAATCCCAGGTTGGTATCATAGGTGTGTGTGTGTGTGTGTGTGTGTGTGTTTTAGTCCTCCAAACAGTCTCAGTCCAATACTGACATATCTGATTCAGGGAAATAATCAAGACTTTACATTTCTGGATTATTAACTAATACCACACACAAATAATTTTAGATGCATGAGGTCTGACTGTCAAGAAAACAAAACAAATGTAGTGAGACAGCCTGCCGAATACCACACATTTTGCTCCTATTTCACAGCCTAGAATTATGGGTAAATTGAGGCAGCTAGCCAGGGATTACATTTCTCAGTGTTCCTTGCCTCTGGGAAGAGCCATGTGAATGAAATGTGACCAATGACATGTGCTCACTTACATCTTCACTTCCAACACTAGCCCACACAAACCTACCAAGCTATTCTTCCCTTTCTCTTTCCCATCTGCTCACTGAATGTCAGCCCTCAGGGCAACCTTGGAAGCCACACATTGATGGGTATTTGCATGTTCACTATAATATTTTATAACTTTGCATTTGTTTTTTGTTGTTATTATTGTTCTCACGTTCCCAGCTGGGCCTAGTTGGGGAAGTTAGCTTCAGTAGGAAAACGACTATGCCCAACTCCTTCTCTGTCTCCCTAACTTATCCTTCATCCCTTCTCCCCCACATTGGTAACCACGGTTTCTGACATGTCCGTGGGTCCTGTGGAGAGGAGGAGGATGAACAAGGAAAATATACAAGAACAGAATATTTTTTCTTGACTAGTAGTATTCTAATCTGTTATCAAATTCTCTATGTTTTAGGAGAATAAGGACTATTTTTCTTTTCTGAAGTGTTGCTTTTGGTCTTTGGTGGGCACATCAATATTTGGGGCCCTCTTGTGTATAGTTTCCTTTCAGATGAAGTCTTATCTCCCCCCCAGTTGGTTGTTTTTAAAACACATTTATGGCAGTGCTCTCTCTGATAATCATGTTTAGTTTGTTGAAACCTGGTCCTTAGATCTAATGTCAGCAGAGTACACCTACCTCCTAACTGGATCTTCCTCTCTGATGCTGTGGGTTACCTCAGGCAGCCTCTTATATTTTAGATTTCTTGAGTGGGAGTCATACAGAGTCTACTGTCCTCTGAATCGCTGTGGTTCTATATAAATCCCTCTTGGTGCTTACGCACAGCCACAGTCTCCATTTGAAGTGTGAGCACTGCCACTTCTCATAGGAATGGGGACTGACAGCACACAATGGAAAAGGATCTCTGCTGAGTTTCTCTTTTCCAAATACAACTTACCTTTACTTCTCAGATTCCTTTTCATTTTTGATGCCTTGGCATATGTGATTTAACAAAAGAGGGGGGTGTATTCAACTTGAGTTATATATGGGGTGAAATGCTGCCTGCTGAGAGTGGAAACCAAAGCTATGAATGGAAGGAAAATATAGTCAAGTGATTTAGTAAACAGTGCTGAGAAAAGTGGTTACCCATGAATCTTAAAAATATCTCTCCATAAAGTAAAAATAATGTCCAGATGGATAAAATGTGCAAAATTAAATTATAAAACTTTTAGAAGAAAACAGAATAATGTCTTCATGATACCAGAGTAGGGAAGGATTTCTGAAATGATTAAAAATGGACAAATATAAATAAATAAATTTAAACATATTATTATTATTAAAAACTTCCTCCCAGCCAGTGTGGCTCAGTGGTTGAGCATCAACCCATGCACCAGAAGGTCGCTGGTTCGATTCCTGGTCAGGGCACATGTCCAGGTTGTGGGCCCGATCCCCAGTGGGGGGCCTGCAGGAGGCGGCCAATCAATGCTCTCTCTCATTGATGTTTCTATCTCTCTCTCCCTCTCCCTTCCTCTCTCTAAAAAATCAATAAAGAAAAAATAAAATAAAATAAAAATTTTTTAAAACTTCTATATATAGCAACTCATGCCATTGGGAGAGGCATTTATAATGTATATAACCAGTAAAGGAGTAAATGGACATGCACACATAAACATATATCTCATAAATCATTAAGATTTATAGATTAAAACACTATTTTAAAAAAAGAAAGCAATACCAAATCTTAGTAGAATGTAGAGAAAATGGAGTTCTCATACATTATGAGTGAGAGTATTAGTTGAAACTATCTTTGGGGGAAATAAAGTTGAAAATATGCTTATTCTGGGACCCATCAATTCCCTATTAGGTATATACTTAGGCTCTTTATAGTCTTTGTTTATTATAGCTAAAAATAGGACTCATCTTAATTATTTACTAATAGAGGTGAATTAATGAAATATTATGAGCCCACATCATAGAGTCTCATACAACAGTGAAAGTGAATGAAGTGAATATAATTTAATCAACAAGGATAATTTCCAAAACCTAAAAAATGTTTAGTGAAGAAAAAAAGAGTAAGATGTTTGCTTCAATGCATGACATTTATCTTGGAGCACCTCTGCCACTCTATCCATATTCTCTGAGACCCTATCATAGGATTTAGATATGGTTCAAAGATTCTATTTTCTGAATCCAACCATATAAACAGTTCCTGTCAGTACAGAGATCCTGAAAGTGTTTGAATCTCTTAAAGTCTCTGTCTTTTAAAATAATGACTTTAATTTGTTCACTGAAGGTATCTGTCCAGTGAGCTTTCTAAGCCCATCAAAGCTTTGTGTTTTACTAACTTGCCTCTACCAAATTATCTCTGCTCCTTTCTTTAGGGAGAGTATCATTTCTCCTGCTCTAATTTCAGAGATGTCTTCTGCTTGTCCACCTTTTTGTCTTACTGAACATACTTATTTCTATCAGCAAGCTTCTTGTGATTTCTTTAGTTCCTTAATGAGTTTGAGCAGTAGCTATCTCCTGGAATCTTTCCTGTAATTACTTTAAGCCTCTTCTTTGGAACTATTTTGAATCCTGTGCCCCTAAAGTTGAAAACAAGAAACATCTGAATAATTTCAGCTGCTCCTAGTAGCTCCCACAATGGATTATCCGTTTCATGAAGAGAAGTAATATTTGGTCATCTTTCCCAGACATAAGTCCAACATGTTGTCTCTCAGCTGATAAACTAGTCTGCATTCAGAGGAGAAGAACAAAAGTTATTTTACATTTTAAATTATTCAGAAGACATGCTTGGAAAAATGCATAATAAGCTCTTTCTGAAGATCTTAAATACACTGGAAAAAATTTGTTCAGACTTTTGCATTTCTGAATGTATTCACCAAAGAGTAGAAGTTTCTTGATTTCTAAGAACCTATTTTGCAATTTGAGAAATTTCCTCTTGGATTGCTCTGATTTGAGCTAAAAACTTTCTTAAGCCTTTAAGACCAGTTAAGAAAGGTGAAGAGAGACATTACAAATTCATCTGGTAAACTTAATGAACTCAGACAACCAATCTGACTTTAAAAGACTTTTCTTTCCACTTTTCTCTTTAGTTAGAGTAGTGATTTTTAACCAGTGTGCCACAAGACTTTTTAAAACATATAATACCTGACTATTTAGTCAATGGCATTGACTTCTTTTCCCTTAGACTGTCAAATTAAAAAATGACAATAGCCAACACAATAGCTGTTTGGTGTGAATAACTCAAAATTATACCTAGTTTTTTGGTCAGATCTTCAAAAAACATAATCTATTTTTTCCCCAAATAAAAATGTCTCTATTTTCAGAAAAACTGAAAACTTCCACCAGAGGTCCAAATATTTGGTCTGCATAACTGCCAAACACCCAGAATTTGGGAAACATCCAAACAACGCTTCCTAGGTATCTTCTATTACTCCCAAATCAACGTGCATCACATATATACCTCTCTGTGAAAACACTTTCCTGTTTCTCTAGTGTTTGTTCTTTTCAGTGACTCTCTTTGATAGATGATTGACAGTGTTGATACTCACATATTCTTTTGGAGAAAATCTTACACCACAACGACTGAGCTGGTTTTCCAACAGGAACCTGGGCAGATAAACATAGCAGGGTGCATAAGATGTCTTTGTTAGCCATTCACAACCACAGGTGTTTACCATCAGAGCAGATAGTCTAACCTGAATCCTTAAGGACACAGAGCTTCCAGTGATATTGGAATTTTTTTAAAAAATCTTTGAGGTAAGGTAACAATTATTTGGAATCTATCTTGATTATTTAATATTAGCAAATCAACAATTAACAAAGGATAAATTGTTCTTTGCTAATAATTACACTGGAGTTGTTGGGAGCATGGTAGAGCATGAGAGTAAATATGTACCTACATATATTCTGACTTGTTCTCTAAGTAACTTATTGTATTTGTAGATGAGAATGTTTAGAAACATGGCCACATGAGGAATGGTACCATATATTGAGCAAACACACTTGTTCATGGCTTGCTAATAATAGAAGTGCCCTCCCCCATCTGCAGCTTCATTATCTTTTATTTCACCCCTCAGTTAACAGAGTCATCTATCCAATTTGCTCCTTACTTGAAAAACCTTCAGTGAGTCCTCACAAATTTCTGTGTTAAATCTATCTCCTAGACTGACACACAAAGTACTTTGCATCAGTCAGTGTAAGTGGTGTTATACCATAGAAGCAAATAGCCCCCACATCTCAATGACTTACATAGCAAAGATTTATTTATTGCTCATGATGCAGTCATTAGCAGGTTGACTGCAGCTCTGCTCCATATTATTTTTAGTCTGGGAACCAGACTGAAGGGGCAAACTCAATCTGGGCACGAAACAAAGAGAAAATGTATACAGTGGACTGATGTATACACTGATTTTTAATTTTTTCTTTATTTTTTTTAGAGAGAGGAAGGGAGAAGGAGAGAGAGATAGAAATATCAATGAGAGAGAACATCGACTGGCCGCCTCCTGCATGCCCCCCACTGGGGACCAGGCCCACAACCTGGGCATGTGCCTTGACTGGGAATCGAACCGGCAACCTCTTAGTGCATGGGTCAATGCTCGACCACTGAGCCACAACAGCCAGGCTGTACACTGATTTTTAAAACTTTAGTGGAAGTGATCATCATAACTTTTGCTCTCATTTCATTGGTTTAAGGAAGTGATATAGACAAAGAAAAGATCAGTGGTGTATGAAATATGATCCTTCTGCAAGGAGGGATGCTGAAGGGAGAAGCAAAAATCCAATTCACCACATCCTTCATGAGCTTATTTTTATCAGTCTCAGCTAAAAGTATTCCCCATCATCTTTCACAACTTGCTGTTTCATAGTGTGTCATGTTTGCACATGGATCTGAAAAGTTATATCTGCCAGAATCCCTTGTTTTAACTTCCCTCCTAGCAATTGCCTACTCATTCTTTAGGAACTCTAAGATCTATTAAGGCTCCTTTAGTTTCAAGAATCTATGTGGCATATTTATTTTACTGAGACATTTTTGATAAGTGCATAACCCTTTTTCATGACTTTCACTGTAGCCACCACTGTATATAAATATCTGATGCTCGTACAGCTGGTCTCACAGCCTTCAAAGTTGAAGGCTCCTATTTTGATGACAATGCCACACTTGTTTTTTTATAAAGTGGTGTGGGCGAATTAAACAGAAAACTGGCAGAGAGACCCCTGACTCTGCTTACATTTGCAGGCAGACATATTTATTTCTTGAGTTCCCTAATGTGACTCAGAGTGATCAAACCTACCATGACACCTCTTTAAGCAGAAGATTTCCTTGCAGGCCATGTGGGATGAGTATCAAAAGATTACTATATAATTAATATATTATTTGGTATATTAACATAACATATTATTTGGTATATTATTCTTTTCCTTATATGTAGTAACCTCCAAGTGGTTATTCTGTCTTCTTTAATGTAACAGCTGCCCTTTATGTCCAGTCCTTGGTTCAGCAGTCTTGTTCCTCCATTGAAGTAGTTTGGTCTCCAGACCATCCTTCATCCCAAGGCAGAGAGACCATTGTGATTGTAGTAGTTAAAGTTCTGCTGTTACAGAGGAATATAGGGGCAAAGAGTTGAAACTATTAACATTATGAGATTGGAATACTCTTGCTCTTCTCTCGTACTTCCGGAAATTTCTCAGGCTCTCCATATCTGAGGGCCTTAGTTAGCTCTAGAACTTCATAAACCTGAGTGTATCTGAGGTTTCTGAGGCTCTCATGGTCTTATATAGTTAAGGGGAGATGAGAACTAGCAGAACTGACAGATGCTAGTAAAAACCAGTAGGTTTGTTGAATACATAATGAATGTGTTAAAGTGTGAAATTTGAGAGCTGAAAGGAGCTCTAGAAATGATCCAGTCTAGAGGATTCTAAACATAGCTGCACATCAGAATTAACCTGGCAGGTTTTTAAATTACACATGCTGAAGTCAAAACTGGAGAGAGACTGTTTTTGTGGCTCAAGAGTGGGGCATAGACATAGTCATTGAACCCAAGCCTCTCTTTACTCTCCACCAATCTTTTCTCTTCCCACAGTATCCAATTCAGGAAGCTATGGAGATCAGGTTCATAATAAATGCAACTGGATGGCATCTAGTAGAAATTCACAATTCAGTTTATACTGACTATGTCCCATGCTTGTCTTATAAGAAGATAGATACGTAGAATAGTCTTTCAGCATGTAACATTTAAGTCTGCTTCTTTAGTTTTGATAGACATGTCTGATTTCTACCTCCTGGTTCCCACCTGGGCTCCAGAGCCAAAGAGTAACCTATATACCACCCCCCGACCAAAAAATAAAAGTCTCCGTGAGTGAACTTCTACTTAACCTACTCAGCTGGAAAAGAATGTTTATGAATATCCTGGAGTTATTGCTCAACTCCTCATCCCAATAAAAATTTCACATTTTCTGATTCAGTGTAATAAATAATGTTGAGCACTACTACATGCCACATACTCTGGGAGGTGATGGATTATGTGACGTTAATTGATGGAGAGCATTCCGGATCACAGCAGAAGACCGAGCTAGTTGTCCTCCATCAGCCTCCTTGCCCCACATACTCAGCTTAGTTATGTGCCCCTGACACATCTAGGGATGCCATTTCAATGCCTGGATGCACTTTACTTCCAGCACCTTTATCTCTTATCTCTTCCAAGGTTGCACTGAACATGTATCTCCTTCTACTCTGCCCTCTGGTTTATCCTTCATTTCTTTCCCTAGGGACCCAGTGTGCTTTTTCTCCCTTAGTGCTCCTCATAAAATCTAAAATGCCTTATCTAGTTTCTGGATTATTTGCCTTTTGAACGTAGTTACATTTACTTCTTAAATAGTTTGTTAGAAGGGAATATCACCACCGCCTTTTAAAAAAGAACCTGGATTAAGTTTAAAGTACCGCCATACAGATTCAAATAGTCATGTTGCAGACACCACTGACGATCCAAAAGCCGTCTAGTTAATTCTTAGGTGCCATACTGACTGGCTCCAGGACATTCTTGTTCTTGTATGTTCCATACTCTTGGCACTGTTGGTGTCTTGCCATCACTGTTGGCCAAGAGGCATCATAACATAATTGTCATTGCTTGACTTTGTGTGAATTTCGTCAGTGCTGTTCACTGTCGTCACATCAATAAATTAGGGGTAGTTGTACTCATGTGGAATCTAATTGACTTTTACAATGTCTTCAAAAAGATTGTTCAATTTACCATTGAAATAAAAAGTGCATGTATGCACAATGTCCTGGACACAGAACAGCATGATATATGATAATAGTCTAGGTGTGAAAGAATATCTAAAAGTATTCTTTCAATGATTATCAGATAAATATTCGAAGTGGAAAGAAAATCGTTCCATAGTTTAATTCGCAGGAGCTTTTTTTCCCCTCTCTTTTTTTTTATGGTACATAAAGTGATGTATTTCACACTCAGTTTTGTTGGAGGAGGCATTGTGTCCAGCAAAAGACTGCATTTCCCAGCTTTGCTTACTGATTAACATGGCCATGTAACTTAGTTCCAAACATTGAGACATAACTAGAAGCCATGTGGTTAGGATTTTGAAAAAGAAGGAAAGGAAAAAATAAAATTTCTTTAATGTGCAAGCTTAGGTGGCAGATTCTGCCTTCTTTCCTCCTCCCTGGAATGAGCACCTGATGCTGGAACCTGACCCTTCTTAAGACCATGTGACCTTGAATACATAATAGGATGACAGAAAGATAGGAGCAACCTGAGTATTTTATGACTTTGTGGGGCCAAGATACCAACCCTGGACTTCCTACCTGCAAACTCCCTGGTATATGAGAAAAATAATTTTTTTTTTTTTTTTTTTTTACTATTTTTCAGGTATCTATAACTCATAGCTGATCACAGATTTTGACTCTACACATAGATTCAAATGTATAACATAAATTTTTTTTAACTTTTGATAGCTCCCTACTGAAATTATTTCCAAATAACCCAGTAAGAATAATTTTCCAGGATGTTTTACTGTCTTTTAAAAATTTATATAAGGGATACATGATCATCATATTAGAATATGTAGATGAGTAAATTGAAAATACATTTATAATCTAAATCCCACCACTCAAAGATTACAAATTAATTAACCAACTAATATTACAATGTAAATGTTAAATATAAACATCAATATTACAGTCAAAGTTTTATAAAAATGGATCAACATATACATGTTGGAATGAAGGATTTAGGGTGTTCATTGTATTTTTTTTCCATTTTTTAGTAGATTTAAAAATTTTCAAGTTAGAGATTATGTATACACACATATATGTATATAAATATGACTCCATATATTTTCCAGGACATTTGATTGACAGATACCATACTTGGAGAAACTTTGCCACTTCCTTAAATGCTTCTTTTGGCAATCTCAAGGTTCCAGCACTGAAAACCAGTAATATCCAAATTTCCATTTCACTTTCTATAACTATTTCCACACGGAGACTTGAAATTCTTTTATTTACTTATTTTCCCCATTCTAGAAATAACATCCCTCAAACAAACACCCACTACCCAATTTAAAACTGAAGTGACAGACCAATGGAACAGAATTGAGAGCCCAGAAATACACCCACATGTGTATGGGCAAATAATTTTCGACAAAGGAGCCAAAAACATACAATGGAGAAAAGAAAGCCTCTTTAATAGATGGTGCTGCCCTGGCCAGTTTTGCTCAGCGGTTAGAGCATTGGCCTGTGGACCAGAGAGACCCAGGTTCGGTTCCCCCTAAGGGCATGTACCTCGGTTGCAGTTTGTCCCCGGCCCCGGTTGGGGTTGTGTGGGTGGCAGCCAGTCAATGTATCTCTCTCACATCGATGTTTCTCTCTCTCTCTCTCTCTTCCTCCTTCTCTCCCTCCCGCTCTATCTGAAGATAAATGCAAAAATGTCCTCTGGTGAGGATAAAAAATAAAAATAAATAAATAAATAAATAAATAGTGCTAAGAAAACTGGAAAGCCACATGCAAAAGAATGAAACTAGATTGTTGTTTGTCCCCATATACAAAAATTAACTCAAAGTGGATCAAAGGCCTAAATATAAGACCTGAAACAATAAATTACATAGAAGAAAACATAGGTACTAAACTCACAGACCTTGGTCTTAGAGAGGATTTTATTAATTTAACCTCAAAGGCAAGGGAAGTAAAGGCAAAAATAAATGAATGGGACTATATCAAACTAAAAAGCTTCTGCACAGCAAAAGAAACCACCAACAAAACAAAAAGGCAACCAATGGAATGTGAAAAAATATTTGCAAACAACAGTTCCGACAAGGGGTTAATATCCAAAATATATAAGGAACTCACACAACTCAACATCAAACAAACAATCCAATTTAAAAATGGGCTGAGAACCTGAACAAACATTTCTTCCAAGAGGATGTATGAGTGGTCAACAGATAAATGAAAAGATGCTCAACTTTACCAGCTATTAGGGTCATACAAATAAAAAATACAATGAGATACCACCTCACACCTATTAGAACGGCTATTATCAACAAGACAAGTAATAACAAGTGTTGGAGAGGTTGTGGAGAAAAAGGAACCCTCATTCACTGCTGGTAGGAATGTAAACTGGTACAGCCACTATGGAAAACAGTATGGAAGTTCCTCAAAAATTTAAGAATAGAGTTACCATGTGACTCAGCAAACCTCTTCTGTGTATCTGAAAACATTTATTCACAAAGACATAGGCATGCCTATGTTCATTGCAACATTATTCACAGTGGTCAAGACATGGAAACATCCGAAGTGTCCTTTGATAGATGATTGGATAAAGAAGATGTGGTACATATATACAATGGAATACTACTCAGCCATAAGAAAAGATGAAATACTTCCATTTGCAACAACATGGATGGACCTTGAGAATATCATACTAAGTGAAATAAGCCAGACAGGAAAAGCTAAGATCCATATGCTTTCACTCATGTGATATAAAACTGAAAGCAACAAATGAATAAACAAGAAAAACAAACAAAAACTCATAGACACAGACAACAGTATGGTGGTTACCAGACGGAAGCGGGGTGGAGGGAGTAAAGGGTAAAGGGGGTCAAATATATTGTGACAGAAGATGATTTGACTTTGGGTGGAGGGCACACAATGCAATATGAAAATCATGTATCATAGAAAGGTACACTTGAAACCTATATAATCTAGGTAACCAATGTCAACCCAAAAAAATGTAATAAAAAGAAAAAAAATACTGAAGTGAAAATTCTGGCAATGCAGAGGTGTGTTATACTATAGGACTAATTAGAATCTTTTAAATTTCAATTAAAAAAAGAGAGAACCTGATGTATTGAGACAGAATTATCGAAAATTCCTGCTCTTGAGCATATTCAAATTTGGTGAGTGAAATGGTTTTCAATATGTTGTTTAGAAATCCCATAGTAGAGCGTTAATGAGCTAGTCCCCATAACTGATTACAAGTCAGTTCTAGAAAGGGGTGTAATTAAAGTCTCAGATGTTTTGATTTTCACAACTAGAATTTTGTCTTCCCTTGGTGCCTTTTTTCCATGCTCAGAGTTCTTTGCAATGATTAGCTCATTAGTCCTAGTGGATTTTTTAATTTAATTGTAAATTAGTAGACCCTACAGAGTTAAGTATAAAACAAACAGAATGTTAATAGCCCATTTCATGAATATATATACTAATGGCCCAAACTTTATTATCTCAACATATACATTAATAATACCAGTGTGGCTTCAGCTCTCCTTAAAGCACAATTTCATGCTTCTCACATATTTAGGACTACACAGAATTTGTCTCAAACTGAAAATGACTTTTCTTTCTGATATTTTTTTACATGCCATTCCAAAGTTTAGATTTTTGTAAAATTTCTATATATGTTCATCCTACTACTTTGATATATTACTATAGCAAAACCTCTCTCAAGACATTATGAACAGAAAGAGCACATTTGGATCAACTGTTCTGATTACTGAGATATCACTGTATTTACCAGGGATCTTACATTATCATTGCTTCCATTAACACCTTCCACCTGAAAGGAAATCATGGGCATTTCTGCTGCTTCTGGGGTCCTGAGAAAGACTTGGCCTTGTGCAGATGAGAAAAATATTAGGTGTAGTTGAAGGACTGAGAGAGGACAATTCTAACTTCCCCCGAGAATCACCCTTTCCCAGGCTGTTCCAGGGCTGACATTCCATTTCTGGTGTGGGGGACCCGAACATGACTCAAGCCTGGCCAGAATATTGCTTTCCCCTGACCATGGTGACTGGCCCATGTATTAGTTTCCTGGCACTGCCGTGTCAAAGTAGCACAAACTGAGAGGCTTAAACATAGAAAATTAATGTCTTACAGTCTTATGGTCCAAGATCAAGGTGTCACCAGGGTAAGTTTAGTTTCTCCTGGAAGCTGTGAAGGACAGTCTATCTCATGCCTCTCCCCTAGCTTCTGGTTGTTCACTGGCAAATTTGGTGCTTCTTGTGTTCTGCTACGTCACCCCAATCTTTGCTTTCATTTTCACATGGCGTTCTTCTTATTTGCCTATCTCCAACTTTCTCTTTTTTATAAGGACACCAGTCATATTGGATTAAGGACCCACCCCACTCCCATATGACTTCTTAGCTCATTACATCTGCAATGACTCTATTTCCCAATAAGGTCACATTCACAGATACCAGGGGTTAGGATTTCAACATACGAGTGTGGAGGGGGAATAATTCAATTCAGTCTAATATATTTTATTTATTTATTTATTTTTATCCCCACTGGAAGACATTTTTGCATTTATCTTCAGATAGAGCAGGAGGGAGAGAAGGAGGAACAGAGAGAGAGAGAGAGAAACATCGATGTGAGAGAGACACATCGACTGGCTGCCACCCACACAACCCCTACCAAGGTCGGGAACAAACTGCAACCGAGGTACGTGCCCTTAGCGGGAACCGAATGGGGACTCTCTGATCCACGGGCCGACGCTCTAACCGCTGAGCCAAACCGGCCAGGGCAATTCAGTCTAATATAAATGCAGAAGCCAATAACTCTCAGTGATGATCAATAAAAATTGTACTGAGTCTGCAGAAATACTCTTACTCTTTTTCCTCCACTGCACAAGAGTATGAAGGGAGGGGAACTGCTACAGTCATCTTAAAACCACTGGGTGGGAGTGGGGGTCTGCAGAAAATGAATCTAACATTGTGGAAGCAAAGCCAAAAAATGGAGATAGAAATGTCTGTTTGCTTCTGGTTGAACGCTTATTAAAACCACATTTGAAGTAAAATACTCCCTTAGTTGTTTGGTTACATTAACTAAACTATTCTCCCCCTTTTATTGAGCTTGTCTTAGTATCATTTTCTCCCATTGCCACAGAAATAGAGCCATAGTTAATATGATTAAAGGATGGGATTAGAGATCCGTGTGAATGGCAAAATGAAGGGTGATGGAATGAATACTTCCTTTCTGCTTTTGTATTATTTTGGATCAGTTTCATTTTGATGAGTTCTTGCACAGTAATATGTAATACCTCAAAAGCAAAAGTGAATCTAATCATTCGATTTCTATGAAATATTGAATCCCTTCACACAACAGAAATATACAAAAGCCCAATTTCCTGTAACAAATCTTCCAGCAAAGGATCAAGCTATGTCTTTCCAGATGCTGGGCTCATGCTCTGTTGGCAATAAGGAGACAACCAAGCTAAGGGCAAGAGGATTAACATAGAGCTAACAGGGTTGCAGGTCAAATACAGAGGCAATGACCACAGAAAAGTGGTCTTCAATCACAGACGTTGTCCAATGGACAACGGAATTAGAAATGGAATTTCTAATGTCCAGTGGAATTAGAAATGAAGGTTAATTCTTAGGGAAAACTGTTCCTGGGAATGCATGGGAATTTGACTCTCAAAGTGCATAGTGGTGATGATGGCATGTCAAGCAAAGTAGGATCATCTCTGAGAAGTGGTTGGGAGCAGGAATGAAGAGGAGCAAGGCCTATCTTGCAGAAATATAGTAGATGACAAATCAGGCAAATGTGTTATGGCAGGTTCTTCCACAAGTGTCATTGACCATGAACCTTCAGAGTAATATAAGCACCCCACTGCTTTACTTATGTGCCCTAGAAACCCAAGGAGCCTGGTGTAAGGGAACCAGTAGTGTCCTTGTTGTCTCCCATTGTTTGATAGTGAAGTAATAGTAGACATAGAGGAGACTTCTACCCAAAATCATCATGTAGGTGCCTGGTACCCTGACTATAATTTCTATATTTTGTTCACTTACAAAATGTGTACCATAGATTTGTGGATTAATTAGCTTCTCACTGGTGACAGGTGAATACAAAACAATGCTCACTAGGACCAGAAAGGAGAAGCCATGGATGGGGTAAGAACTTGACAGTATAAGGAACAAGGGAGCTGACATCGTACTGAGGCTTCCAGTGTAACAGTATGTGAAGAGTATAACTTCATGTTATTTTTGGTAATTGGGAGAACTCTGAAAACATTTCAATACATAGATAAGAATAGTAGGCTTTGGGACCTCACACCTCTAAATTGCAGACTCACTGTAGAACAGCAGCCTCCTGATACATTCGTGACTGCATTGGACAACTTCTGTGCCTTGTCTCTTTTGGACCCACCTTTTAATCTATCCATTGTTGCATCAACCAGCTCCATACACATGTGTCACCTGAGAGCATCTCACCTTTGCCTGTCTGCATACCTTCTGTTTGGTGCTCCAGGTCTTCTCTGATGTGTGGCATGGATGCTTGTCAGAACAGGTGGCATTTTCACAGGTGCAGCTGGAGTGCCAGAGCATAAACATCTCGTGGGAGATGAGAGCTGGTGCATAAATGCCCTCCTCTTCTGTCCTTCCAGTGAGCAGTTTTGAGGCGCATTCTACATTGTTCCTCAGAAGATGCCCACAGAATCCAGCCCCAGTGCCAGACCAGTGACCAACTCTTGTACTGGCTTTTCTTCTATCCGTGTTTCTTCTATCCGTGTTTCACTCCTTAATCCCTGGCTCCTGTTTCCTAGGATTATTTTCCAAATTAAATTACCTAAACTCAAGCCTTTATCTCAGACTCTAACTTCTGGAAAGAACCCAGGCTACCAAAATGACCTTCTGGGTTCTCTTTATGTTTTACAGCTAGAATCCTGTTGTGGTTCAAGGGCCTTACTTCTCACTGGTTAATCCTTAAATCTTTTTACAGTGGAGGGAACTAAAAATTGTTGCTGATGTGTGCGAAGAAACAGATCACAAATCAAATCTGGCAATTGAGAGTGTGAAGCTTTGGGATTTGGGCTCACAGTTGAAATTTCTGCTGCTTGTTTTCTCTATAATGTGTGCCCTGATCAGAATCCACACAGTTCTGAACTGCTACCGTGGTTGCAGTGGCTATGGATGACGGGAGACCTCGTCTTTGGGTTGTCTGTGGAGCCCTCCAGAGTGAATTTTGAATATCCTTTCTGAACCATGGATTAATTCAAACTCTCTAAATTTGATCATTGGCTTAATTTTTATGTAGATTTGTTTCTTGACGTATGTAAAGGAATGAGAGTGGAGATAGTGAGTGATGGTAGGAAATACTTAACTATCTATAATATTTTATTCCCAAACTTGGTTGCACGTCAGCACCTGGAGGGGAATATATATATATATGGATTCTTGAGCTCTACCCCCGAAGGTTCTGATTCCATACATCTAGGCACAGATTCTGAGATCCATGTTCCTAACAACCTCCGAATTAGGGAAACAGGGATATAATAATTCATGTACAAGATTTTAAGATAATTTGTTACCTAAACCTATACATTTTTCTACCAAAGGGCTGGCTTAGGCATTTTCTAAATCACATATTCTTATTTACAAGTGATAAAAAGCCTTAACTTCTTGATTTGGAAAGGGAACTTAGAATTTAATTTATAAAATAAAAGGCTTCATTTCATATATTTTGATCTTTCTGAAAATATGCATGAGAGATAATTTTACACACTTTCACTTATAGACATGTATAGGCAGGCTTAGTTAAAAATTATCTCTAGCCCTGGCCGGTTTGGCTCAGCAGTTAGAGCATCGGCCCACGGACCAGAGAGTCCCGGGTTCGGTTCCCGCTAAGGGCATGTACCTCGGTTGCAGTTTGTCCCCGCCCTGGTTGGGGTCATGTGGGTGGCAACCACTCAATGTGTCTCTCTCATGTCGATGTTTCTCTCTCTCTGTCCCTCCCTCTCTCCCTCCCACTCTATCTGAAGATAAATGCAAAAATGTCCTCGGATGAGGATAAAAAAAAAAAAATTATCTCTAGGTGTAGTAATATATAATAGAAAGTGTACACAGTTAGTTATAAATACTTCATCAACTAATTAGAATTAATTAACTGTACAATTAAGATTTTGAGTGACACAGGTAATTAAGTTGATTCTCCTTCTCAAATATGCAGGCGGCTAACGTATGCATTAACTTGTTTCAACCATGAGACATTTCCTAATAGACTTCCAGAAATGGGCGTGGTGTTTATTCTTCTTTTCAGAAGCGATCTTAATCAATGAGAGTTCCCTTGTGTAGACTGCTCAACAGCCAGAGGGAGCTGAGTTCAGGTTCTTGGTCAGTGAAAGGGGATGAGTGTTCCCTTCGAAACTGGAAACCAGTTTTTTTTTGTTGTTGTCTGTTTTGATTGGTCATGCTTTTGTGAACAGAAAAAAAAAAGTGATGGAAATACAATGTAAAATTTTTTAATAAGAAAGATTATATAAATATAAATTTAAATATAAATTGACCTCTTGATATATTTTTGTTGGCTATGTCTCTTAACTAAGGGGTTTTCTGACATGATGAACTTAGTTTAGATGAAAAGAGGTTTTTATGAAAATGCAGTTAATCTGTAGGATTATAAATCATGAATTGTGACTATCGGGTTCTTTTACTTCTCTGTGGCAGAAATATACAGTTACCATGGAAAATTTAAAAAAAAACAAAAAACAATCATGGCAGATTCTACCAAACTGCAATAAAACCCAAAGAAAAAAGTAGTTACTAATCTGACATTTTTATTCATTCACTCAGTCAGTCAGTGGACAAATATTCATTTAGTACCTACTCTCCTAAGTACTGTCCTATGCAGTAGGATGATTTCAGTGAATAAAATAGAACAAAATCCCTGTACGAATGAGGACTTACCTTTTTTGTTTTCTGCTTCTAATTTTTTATTAGAAAAATTTCTGTAACATTACCAAGGGTAACTGAAAATTACTTAATGTTGTTTATCCGAATATAATGTTAAAGCAGAAATGCACCTGAAATATGGTACAAATAACAAATTATAGTACCTGTGTTTCACCTTCACCTTCTTTTTGTTATGATTCATGGGGACACCAACAATACTTGAAAGTATACATGGACTTATAAAAATCATCTTATAGCTTGAGACTGCAGAGTATATGCTGCACCGTTGATGTGATTTTATGAAACCGACTTATCTGAACTGCCTGAATGGGAATTTTTGACATTTCATTTAGCTATGTATCTGATATTCAGAAAGTCTCAACAGAGTACATTGAAAATTATGTGAATATTTGACTAGTACTAAACTGAGATCAACTACAATAAGGGTCTTTGGGAAATCAGAGTCAAGTTGGCAGTTTAATAAGAATTTAATTTTCTGAAAGGCAACTTCCTAATGAGTCTGATAAACGATCTCTCCAAAAGTAATGTTTCAAGTTCAGTCTCTTTTGTCTAATCTTGTTTCGCCTGTGATGGGTTCTTTTGCACCTGAGAATCCCTTATTTGTGTCACCGAGTCTTGGAAACAGAACATGTTATCGTGACTCATTAATGGAGTTTAGGGTCCTCAAGGGAATTCAAGTCTTGGATTGTGAGATGCAAAAGCAAAGCATGGTCCAGAATACTCCTGTAGTGTAATAGGCCTGTTGCAGGGTACTTAATATAAAAAAGAGAGAGAGAAAGAAGAAATAAAATCCACAGTAAAAGTGCCTCTGAAACAGAAGATGAATAATCACCATGCATTTTTGGGCACTGGGGGAAAAGCAGAATTTTTGACAAACCCTTTTTTCACTCTCCTTATTTTTTCTTTCTTTCTCTTCTTTTCTCTTTCGCCTCCTCCTCTTGTTCATTTTTCATTCTTTTCTTCTTTCTCCTTTGAATTAAGGGGGGAAGAAGGGTTGCTATGATTTATACTTTGGGTCCCTTTGGAATGCTTCTACATGGGGAATTTGGCTTTCATTTTTCTTCTCAAGCTGCTCATGCTGTTGTTCTAAGCTCTAGATCATACTGCCAGTGAGAGCCCATTAAGGACATCTATGTTAAGATCAAGGCCACCAAGTGCATGGTTATCAGATTATGCCCACCCTTTAGCCCTACGTGGGGCTCTACAAACAGTGGTGGTCAGATGGTCAGACAAGCCCTCTGGGGCTGCAGGAGAGAGTTCTGATTTAAACATTTGTTTATTTCTGTGGATAATATCAACGAGATGTAACTGAACTTAGAGTCAGGAAGGGAGCCACCTTGCATGCTCTTTGTTTTATAAATTAGCTCCATCTTTTCTAAAGCCCGGTGTGAACTACTTGGTGACTGATGTGGGACAATTTAAGTTTAAATGTAGAGAGTATGTGTCACCATAAGGAAAGGGAAAGTCTAATAATAATAACTTTTTAAAAAACTGCTTGGGGAGTTTTTTTGCGAGGATTTAACTGAAATGGGGGAACTATAATAAGCTCTCTACTGAAAGAGGGACTGGGCTCAAATTTCCCGGGACTATTATTTCTAGTCTCCAAGATTAGGTATTACTACAGTCTGCTATTATCCAGGGTTTTCTTAGGTATTACCAGTAGTTACCTGTTATGTAATTTATCTCAGAATATTTTGCCTTCCTCTTTCTCCAAGTGTAGGAGTTATCTAGCTTCGAATGCCATCTGAGTTCTCAAGGAAATAAATAGGGAAGTTTCCAGGTGATGTATCAGTACCCAGATGTTCAAAGAGTTCAGATCCATCCGGAAATATTTCAACATTCAAGTCAAAAACTTTTCCAAAGATTCTCCAAGTCCAGCGTTATCTATTTTCGCTGCATTATGCAGGACACGAAGGGGCTGCAGCTAATAAAGTGGGACAGGGGATTGGGAAGAATCCTCAAATCACTACTTTCACAAAAATTTGGTCAAATTCATCTATTATTGTAAGTTCAGTTTTCTAGTTAAGAACTTGATATTGTTTATTTGTAAGACTTTTTTATATGAATCTCCATCCATGAGATAGATATCTTCATGAGGACTGAAAATAAGTTTGTTGTTTTTTTTTTACTTATACGGCCCCTTATCACTGCTTCCCCCTAGGTGTGACTAATTATATAATAGCACAATAGACAATAGAATTCAGCCCAGCCAGTGTGGCTCAGTGGATAGAACTACATCCCATGGACTGAGAGGTCCTGGTTCAATTCCCGATCAGGGCACATGCCTGGGTTGCGGGCTCGATCCCCAGTAGGGGGTGTACAGGAGACATCAGATCGATGTTTCTCACATTGATGTTTCTATCTCTCTCTCTCTTCCTCTCTCTCTAAAAAAATCAATAAAAACATATTTTAAAATAAGAAAATAAATAGAATTCAGATCCTCTTGAATATTTAAATGTGTCGAGAACAAAAGCCTATTTTAGATAATTTGAAGCAGATTCATAACATGAACTAAACAGATCAGTTCTATGATGATTAATGTCAAGAATTTTTTGGTCCAATGATGTTTCTAAAATCTACTTTGTAACATGAGAAATATGTTAAAATACTGTAAAAATTATACTAATCCAAATGATATATAGTTGATAATCATAGTCCTATTTGTGGGTTGTAGAAAATACACTGTAATATATAGGAAAATTATGGATAACTAATATTCTTTTTGCATTTTCTAAATTGTGTATATATAAGAGAATATTACATAAAACTAAAAAATTAAAAAATCACTTGGTTTACAATAAAAGTCATTAAAAGAATATCAAAATCTTTTTAAAATTCTTGAAATTTATCCCTATTTGAGAAAAATATCTAAATTTCTTTTTGTCCTCATCAACTTTTAAATCCTGTATCAAGAATTTAAAGCCTGCCTTTAAATGTTTTCATAAAGGAGACTTCCAGTCAAGATGGCAGCGTAGGTAAATGTGGTCTCCCCTCCTCCCACAACCACATCAAAATGACAACTAAACTGCAGCACAGCCATCATTCAGAACCGCCTGACATCGAGCTGAATGGAAGTCCTCCAACTACGAAATTAAAGAAGCAGCCACATGGAGACTGGTAGGAGCGGCGGAGGTGGACGGGCTGGTCCCGTGTGGCATATAAAAATCAGAAGGGACACCTCGGCTGGGAAGGTCCTCCCTGAGGACTGAGGGGTCCCCGTCCCACACCAGGTGCCCAGCTCAGGGTTCCAGTGCCAGGAAGAGAAGTCCCCATAACTTCGGGCTGGAAAACCAGTGGGAACTGAGGCTGAGGGAGGGTGTGGCTGTGGGAGCCCCAGGCAGCTCCTCTTAAAGGGCCTGCACACAGACTTACTCAGACTTACTCCCTGTAAGCTTGGAAGGGAGGCAGCTTGAGGGGCACAAGAGACATACAGGGAAGAACTGAGCTGTTTGGCCTCAGGATGAGGGCTGGAGAGGCGGCTTTCTCCTGGACAGATGCCCGGGCGGAGGCTGATGTTCCTTTAGTGAGCCCCTCCCTGGGGCGGTAGATGACCACCATACCTGGGACTCCAGCAACCTGGCTCATACTGTTGCCCCCCACCCCCGTGATGCCCTGAGGCCCTGCCCCACCCAGTTTTCGGGCCCACTCAAGCTATTTCCAAAGGCTATAGGATTGGCCTGTCTTGGATCCTGCTTCAGAGTTTCCTAAAATCTCTCAAACAAGCAGCATCTGGTCTCAGTGAGCCTCATACTTCCTGTTATGTAGCCCCAGGCCTGGCACTAGAAGCAGCCAGCCTTGGTTCACAACTTGGCTTTTCCTGGGTACCTCCAAGCCCAGCACAAGAAGCAGCCATTGGCAGATCACTTTGTAGCTTAAGCCTGGTGGTCCCAGACAGAACACAGGCAATGGCTGACCTTGCCCCAGAGCCAGCATACCCAGTGGACAGCTCCAGACCACATCAAAACACCACCACCCAACCACCTCCACAAGTGACACACTCAATGTGTGGACTCAGTGGGTACCAGAGCCCTGACAAAGTAAATCTTGCTTTGTGTGGTGGGCCCCTATACAGCTGATCCTCCAAGGTAGTCAGAGGCTGGAGGTCAGTGGGCACAGCCATTCCTTGCAGCTGATCAGCCTGAGTAAATCCCTCCCATTGATGTGCCAACAGCAATCAAGACTCAATTACAACAGAAGGGTCTACAGTCCACACTAGGGGTGCATCTCGAGGGTCCAGCTGGGGCGATCAGGGAGGCTGTGCCATGGGATGATCCTACAGGACACCTACAACAATAGACCATCCTACGAAGCCTAAGAGACATAGCAACTCTACCTAATACATAGAAATAATCACAGGGAAGCAGCCAAAATGAGGGGACAAAGAAACATGTCCCAAATGAAAGAAAAGAATAAAACTCCAGGAAAAGAACTAAACAAAATGGAGATAAGCAATCAATCAGATGCAGAGTTCAGAAAACAAGTTATAAAGTTGCTCAAGGAACTTGGTGAGACATTCAAGGAACTTAGTGAGACCTCCAAGGAACTTAGTGACAACATCAACAACATAAAAAAGGACCAGTCAGAAAAGAAGGATGCACTAACTGAAATAAAGAATAATTTACAGGGAACCAATAGTAGAGTAGGTAAAGCCAAGAAGCAAACCATTGATTTGGACTATAAGGAAGCAAAAAAACACCCAATCAGAACAGCAAAAAGAAAAAAGAATCCAAAAAAAATGAGGATAGTGTAAGGAGCCTCTGGGACAACTTCAGGCGTGCCAACATTCGCATCATAGGGGTGCCAGAAGGAGAAGAGAGAGAACAAGAAATTGAAAACCTATTTGAAACAACAGTGACAGAAAAATTCCCTAACTTGATGAAGGAAACAGACATACAAGTCCAGGAAACACAGAGAGTCAAGATGAACCCAAAGAGGACCACACCAAGACACATCATCATCAAAATGCCAAAGGTTAAATGCAAAGAGAGAATCTTAAAAGTAGCAAGAGAAAAGCAGTCTGTAACCTAGAAAGGAGCTCCCATCAGACTGTCAGCTGATTTTTCAAAAGAAACTTTGCAGGCCAGAAAGAGTAGCAAGAGATATTCAAGGTGATGAAAAGCAACGACCTACAACCAAGAGTACTCTATCCTGCAAAGCTGTCATTTAAAATAAATGGACATATCAAGATTTTCCCAGACAATAAAAAGCTAAAGGAGTTTATCACCACCAAACCAGTATTATATGAAATGTTGAAGGGTCTTCTTGAAGGAGAACAAAAATATGAACAATAAAATGGCAATTAATACATATCTATCAACAATTGAATCTACAAACAAAATGAGCAAGCAGAACAGAAACAAACTCATAGATATTGAAAACTTTTTGTTGCTTGCCAGATGGGTGGGGGCTGGAGGGATGGGTGAAAAAGATGAAGGAATTAAGAAGTACAAATTGGTTGTTAGACTGATGAACCTCAAAGGGAAGGGGGGAGGGAGGACAGGATAAGATAAACCAAAGAACTTGTATGCATATATGCATAACCAACGGACATTGACAATAGTGTGAGGAAGACAGGAGGGGGTGGGATTGGGGAGGAGGAAGTTAATGGGGAAAAATGGGGGGGGGCATCTGTAATACATTCAACAATAAAAATGAGTTAAAAAGATAAAATAAGAATAAATAAATAAATAAATGTTTTCAAACAGAAGATTTACAAAGTTTTAGAAGTGAGCAGATACTACTTCCTGTCATTTTTATTCATCCTTCAGATCGAAACCTTCCAAACCCTTTGTGTCCCTGTGTCAGTTTCTGATAACTTAATCAACTTTGCCCTACTTTTCCTGAAAAATTATCAAAGGACATTTTCAGAAATCAGATGAGGTCAGATATCACTGAGTATATCTCTACTGTCTGGGAGGCCAGAACCAACAAAGACTCTTAAATCTTCTTGGAAACACAGTATGCCAGAGGCTTTGAAAGTCTTTTCAGGGTCACTTATGGCTTTTGCATTTCAACTTTAATTTTATTCCAGGTTGAGTTAAGTAGTGTTATTTTAAATTATAAATATGTGCTTATTTTAGAGAATGAAAACTATGGGAAAAGAGAAGGATGAAGAAAATCAGCAATCTTACCCCATGAAGGAAAAAATGACTAATATTTTATCATGTTTCCATGAATATTTTTGCTCACAGATAAAATCAAAGTATGAAAGTATGCACAGCTTACTGTATTTTGCTCCTTATCAACTAAACATTAGAATGGCTCCATGTTACTTCTGGAAACACAAAATAAGTTTAAATTGTTGGATCCAAAATAGGAAATTGCACAGTGGAATGGAAAACCCATTCAACTGAGCATTGAGAGCTGTGGGTTTTAGTTCCCACTGTGTCCCTGTTTGGAAATGCAAATATGGGTGCCAGTTTGTTTGGATAGATGGCAGGGAGGCTGGACTGAGTTGGTGCAAATGAACCACCAAATAAAAATGTTAAAATACAGTTCTCCTAATTCCAGCCTCAGATATTTGGATTCAGCAACCTTGAGGTAAGACTCAGGGGTCTGCATTTTTAATAAGGACCTTGGGTGATTGTGTTGCAGGAGTTTCTGGGACCACCCACTGAAAATCAATGGATTAGATCACACTTTGTTTTCAGAAATTGTTAGGGAGGCGTTGGAAAAGTCCATAGACAATAGAGGATGCACAGGAAAGACACTGAAGTTGCCCAGCCCTACCTAGTTGAGTTAAAAATCCCCAGGATAAGCGACTTCCCAGGAATCCCTGTTCAAAGAGCAACAGCTGCACTCCTCTAGCTCCTCAGTCTCCACCGTCCCCAGCTCTGTCAGGCATTCTCTACTTTCACAGCATCTTTACTCTTCCTGTCTCTTTCCTTCATGCGCGCTTCCCATCACCTTTCACGCTGTAAGTCTAGTTAATGGTAGAGTACATGCTGGAAGCCAGGTCCCTTGACCCCCTTTCAAGGGGTTTCCTACTGACCATCCTCCAAATCCCAACCTTCAGGGTTTCCAAGCAAAATCTTTTTCAAGAACCCTTTCCCAGTTCTCCCGTCTTTTCTGTGTTCATACAGTAACTCCCCCTACCCCTGTGTGCTTACTTCTTTCATCATGTTGATCACAGTTAGTTCACTTACCATCGTTCCCTACTAGACTGAGTTATCCTCCAAGCACAGTTGCTGGCACAAAATAGATACACGATAGTATTTTATGAATTAACAAGTAAGTATGTAATCTTCTTAAGGTTCTATATGGTTAAAATGACATAGTACATCTATACAGTATGGGTTTTTCTCCCCTTGGTTGGGCTCGTTTTTCAGATGCCAATATTTTGAAGTTTCAAGTTGTATTTAGGCAGCACTCATAGTAATTCATCTTCTCTGAAACAGCAGGAGTATACCATTTCACTCTATTACACATACATCGTGAGGTAGGATTTCTTTTTACATTTATTTCAATCGTTTGGCCTGATTTCCATCAGAAACTTCATTTTAAATTGTTATTTTACCTTTGATCAGAATAACTACTCTGTAAAGGGAAGGAATAAAATGTTCAAAGAAGATAGTTATATGTCTATTGACACTGTATTAAAATGTAAATGTAATGCAAACTGGAAGAAGTCAAGCTGCCAAATAATCTGGATCATTTCTGAGTCCAGAAGAAAAATTTAAATTACTCATTTTCTTGATAGCAAGTCATTGCAAGCCTCTATATGCATATTCTTTGAAAGAAAAACAGAGAAACAGAAGAAGTGAACCAGAGGATACTTATTCTTTACGCTTGGTTACACAGTGAGAACATTCATTGATACTTTCTAACATATTTTCAAAAATAAACTTTCATTTAAAAATGTATGTATTATGCAAATTATTTCCAAACCATTTTGGGTTTCAAGAAAACCCTAGTTCCACCTTCTTGGCCCCAAGCTTCCTCCATATACCTTTCATACCTGTCAACAGACCTCAAATATTCAGCCTGTTTTATTCTCACAGTCATTGCCTGTGAGAATTCCCTTCCCCTTAGACCAGCTGAGAAGCTCTACAGAATCTGTCTAGCTCCTTGCTTTCTTGTAGAACTTGGATACAGGTTTCATAATTTAAGAATTTCCTTGCTAACTCTCATCACACTATGTTCACTGGCCTCCAATTACCTCTCTGGTTTTTCTCTTACATTCTTTATTTCCCTTACTTTATTCCAGCTTCTTTGATCTCCTTGCTGGTCTTAAGCCACCAAGCACACTCCTAACTCAGGGCCACTTGGCTCTTCTGTCCTCTCTGCTTGCGGAGCTCCTCCTTTCCCTGGAACTCAGCACAGTCGTCCCTCACTTCCCTTGGTTCTTTATTCAGATGTCAGCTAATCAAAGATTAGCGTTCTCTACTTCTTCGTTGTGCTTTGTTATTGTTTTCGTAGCATTTATCATCCACTGACACCTGTTTGATTGCTTTATGTTTATTACTGTGAATCTGAATGTGCTAACATGAGAGCAATGACTTTTTCTGTTCCCTTTACTGTTCCTGCCCTAGCATCTAAAATAGTGCCTGTCCCATAATAACTGCTCCAAAAATATTTTTTGACCATTTATATGCAGGGGTCGCAAAAGTAGGCTTACAGTTGTGAGTTCATGAAACACAGTTTATCATATTATTTATGTATTAATTATTGTATTACTTATTATTATTAACCTACTTTTGTCCACCCCTGTACCATTTTTTGTGATGATCTTATTCCTCTATTTTTTTTTTAAATCTTTCTCTTATTGGATTTTAGGAAACTTTCATGTATATTACCACTATTACAAAAAATATTTTTTCCCTATCTTTTTCATTACATTTTGATTCTGAGTGCTCTTTCTTTTTCCCAGTCAAATCTGTCACTTTTCTTTATTGTTTCTGAATTTAGTGACATATTTTCTTAGGAAGTTCTTTCCAAAACATGTCTGTGGATTTTGGAAAAAATATTAAATTTTTTTCAGCAATCTAGAAGTTATTTTGGTGCAATGATTAGCCTGTTGTTCTATTATTGATATTTACTAGTTATTCAATCTTCCTCTAAAATTGTAAGTGACACCTTGATTATATTCTAAATTATTTATATTTACACGGGGCTGTCTCTTGACTTTCTATTCTTTTCATTGCCTGTGTCTTCCTGAGCTAGTACCACATCGTACCAACTCCTGCTGCTTTATATAAAACACTTTTTTTCCTACTATATAGGGAAAATACCCCTTTGTCATGTCTTTTCAACATTTTCTTCAGTAGTCTGAAACAGTTGTTCTTTCGAGTGAACTTTATGATCAGAAATCCCATTGGCATTGCCTTAAACCAAATTTTCAAAAGAATCTAATGTCATAACATACACTCTGGCTTCTCTTCATATTGGCTTTTTAACATATAAAGTAAAAGCAATTGTAATAAATCACGTAGCCCTGGGCTGCCTGTTGCGTGGCTAGGTGGGTGTGCGGGGCACTCCCTGGTCTGCACGCACTTCTCCCCCTGCAGCCTGACCCCACTTCCAGGTCTCCCCAAGTGGCATTTTGCTGCAGCTACATTGCGTCAGTTGTTGGTGGGAAAAAGCTGAAATACTTTCCCAATAAATAATAATCCTGAATGATCTGAAAAAGAAGGTTGTTATTAGAATAGAATTTTCTACAAAAGTCAAGGTGGTCAAATTAGGGTGAGACACAATAGTGGTCGTTTGGACCCCACGATTGAGGTGTTCACATGCACACACCCAAGGAGCACGTCTCTGACACCTGCTGTAACCCTACAGGCCTTTGTGTCTTGTGTCACGATAGTAGCTGCTTCTTCTTGGCTTTGCCTGGCCACGCACACCAGTCACGTGCAGCTCGTGGACCTGCCAGCGCCGAGGAGCTGCCCGTGGACCTTCCCACACACAGGGGTGTCCTGGGCTGCACTGCACGCGACCTGCAGGGAACAGAATTGCAGTCTGAGCAAGGGACTCTCACGAGGATAGTTTCTCAGGGCATTTACCGTGGGAGCTGTGGAGGGGATCTCAAGCAGCAAGTGTTGACTGCGTTGACTTCGGTCAGGACGCTTCCCCGTCTGCCTATCTAGTAACCATGGCACAGTGCACACTTTTTCCTGCCAAAGATCCAAAAAAGGAATGAACAGTCTAGTTTGGCGTCAGCCAATTTCCTTACAAAACACTTCAGTTCCAAGTCAAGTTTTCCCAGATTTCAGGTTCCCTCTGGCTCTTCATGCATTTGTGCCTTTGGAACGGAGTCCAACGCTGTCCTTTAGTTTGTGCAGACGGTGGCTCCTCTACACATTCCCGTTCCGCTCCCAGGAGGACTGCACCGGGGTGCCCGGGCTCGGGTTCCAGAAATGAGCGGTGAGTCTGTGGTTCTCCACAGGTGTGCGCCGTGGGCACCCACGCTGACCCCCCATCAAAGTGTGATGGCCGCTGAGACTCCACTGGGGCCCGGGCTGCCACACTGTGGAACTTGTGGGACTTCTCCAGTGACCCTCAGCCTCGAAGCCGGCTGGGTCCTTTGCTTTCCTAAGGAAGACGTCCCATTTCCAGAATTAAAAGGAAAAAATAATTACTGAGCCATAAGTAGATACTTAAGTGACTTTGAACTATTTGTGCGTGGCTGGCAGCTTGCCGTGTTTAGTTCAGCTGTGAGGCTTGCGTTTCATGTTCCACTGCATCCTTACATCTAAAGCAAACTTAGAAACTAGGCTAAGAAAAGGATGAACAAATTCCATTTTCTGGCAAAAGATTCTGTCATTTTTACTGAATCTAAAGTGAAGAAAGGACAAATATTAGTGCAAATGTTAGTTCTTACAACAAACAAGATTTAAATAGAATAATGCCAGCAGCTTGCCTTAAAATAGAAGAAAAATTCCTTCTCCAGTCTGAACATGAAGAACAACGACACAACTACGCTAGAGAACACGGTGTGGACATATCCCCCTGTGTCGATTCAATGCCACTGTCTGTGACACGGTCGGGCTCTGTGTGTGTGTGTGCTGCGCGCTGCCATTCCCTGTTCTGTGTTGCAGTTGTTAGAACTGATGCAAAACACCAGGCCCGCCCAAAGAGCCCAGGTGCCTTGTGGTATCACTGACGGGAGTAGCCAGCCTTCCTAGGGGGCGTGTGACTGGATCCCCTCAACAAGGAGAGTTGACTTTATTCAGGGTTAAAACTAAATTCCTCTGTTATGTGTAGGAAACAAAGTAATGCATGAACCTTAACAAGTAGTTATTTAATGTAGCATTTATGAAGGAAAATATTCAACATCTCCTTTAGCCAAGTGGCACCTGAAAGTGTTCTCTGGTGATTTCTGTTGGTGTTGAGCATAATGCCTTAGTCAGTCTGTCATTTCTACATCCCTTTCTCACCATCTTTTTTTCTCCCCAACATTTAGAAGAAGCGCTACACACTAACACTTTGGGAAGGGAAGTCATGTTACTATTACTATTTTTTAAACATGGGGTAAGGTACAATAAGTTACAGGCTCTATATTCTTAAGTACTATATGAGGTATATATTTAATTTACTTAAATACCCGATAAAGATGTACTTTTGTGGTTTTGATTTCAGGTTGCAGACATTTACAATCAGCATTGCAAATTCTCAGCTGGGCAACAAACATGACAAAGAGATTAAGCATCAGCATAATAGGATAATTACATACCTCCTGGCCTTGATCTTAACCCAGGTGTCCTTAATGGACACACATTTTATTTTAATACCTAATAACTTCTGGGGGAAAAAGATTTGTGAAACACTATTAAAGCATTTGACTTCCAAAATATATTGCATTGTAATAAAGTTTTTGTTTTAATTTTAATTGCAAACTTGTGCTTTAAATTTACCTTTGTGAAATACAGTTCTCAGTTTTAGGAAGTGACATGTTAACACTTGTTATTCTATTGGAAAGTTTCACCAGACTAATCCTCAGCTCAAACTGAGAGAGATTGACGGGTACATATATAGCGTAACACACATTGATTTTTTCACAGGAACAGAAACATTTGTAGACACTGACAGCAATTCTTTTTAGACAATATACACTTTGCTTTTCTAGCCATTCACACTAAAAAAAAAAATAACTAAAAAAAACAACAACAGTTTTCTTATTTTGATTTTTTTTCACTTCTCTGTTTTGGGCTTAAAGGTAAGCATGTCTTCTGAACTAGCATGTTATAAAATAGTGCTCTGGATGAAATAAATACAAACAATATATAAGTAAACAGAAAAATCCCTAAATAAAAGTTCCTTGATTGTATGCACAATCTTGAGGAAAGTATTTAGTTTCATTATATCTTGGATGTTGCATTTAAAAAATTAAGATCACATTTGTGTTATCACTGTGATTTTAAATGTTATCTCTCATGGAGATTTTACTTCATTATGTCCAGGAGGCTTTGCAATAGTCCTGCCCCCTTTCATCCATAACAGCACCACAAAGATTTTCTAAACTCCCAATCTGATTGTTTGTCTCCTTAGGACTATTCAGTGTCCCCTTGCCTTCAGGATAGTTAAGAAGACCTTAGCACTGCTTTGAAGGATTTGGAATTGACTTCCCCTGCCCCAACTTCTGTCCCTTCTCATTACTCCACACCTACCACTCCTCAAGCTATGTTCCTGCTATCAAGACGGCCCAGACAAGCTGGGCTCTTTCCAGACTCTGTGCCTTCGTGGGCTGTTCCTTCTGCATCAAATGCACGTCCCAAGCGTGTCTGCCTAGAGCTCATCTTGTAAGATTCATCACAGATGTAATTGTCTTAGTAAAACTTTGCCTACTTACCCCAAGGTAAATTCATCCTTCCTTCTTCGCTCCCATAACACCCTGCATATAATTGTTCATTTATGGCTGTGCCCTCCACTAGACTGTGGGCTGTTTGAGGATGTGGATGGTGTGTGTCTCCCATTGCTGGAGGTGTTCGAGTCCAATGCTGGAACTAAAGGATGAGGCAGGCTGTGGTAGGAACCCAGCCTTGAATGGGTGGTTCACCAAGGTGACTGTGGGTGCCCCTTTTAGTTCTTAGCATATAGGGTTCCCTTGCCCAGCACCCCATTCTCACTGAGGAAGGGGTAGGAGAAAGTTGGGGCTGGGGGCTGGGCAGAGGGTGAAGTCTCTGGCAGCAGTGTATCTTTCCCAACTTTACCCAGCAACTTTATTTTATTATTTTTTAAATTTATCTTTATTGTCAAAAGTATTACGGATGTCCCTCCTTTTCCCCCCATTGATACCCTCCTCCCCACTCCTGCCCCCACCCCTGCCTTCACCACACTGTTGTCCGTGTCCATAGGTTATGTAACCAGCAACTTTAATACACTCCTTCCTCCTCATCATTGAGATCTCAGGGCTCCTATAAATGAAAAACAGCTCTCCTCACTGTAAAACCCCTGAGGTATCTGCTGGGCTGATCATAACTAGTGCTATTAAGCATTTGCTATGTGCCAGACATTTTTCTAAATGCTTTACATATATAGGGTGTCCCAAAAGATGTATACACGCTTTGAATAATTATAAAGCCAGTGTTTATTAAAATACATTTCATTTTTGCCCTGGCTGATTTGGCTCAGTGGTTAGAGCGTCAGCCCACAGACTGAAGAGTCGCGGGTTCGATTCCCATCAAGGGCACGTACCTCAGTTGCGGTTTGGTCCCCGGACCTGGTCGGGGTTGTGCAGGAGGCAACCATTTGATGTGTCTCACTCACATCAATGTTTCTCTCTCTCCCTCCCACTCTGTCTGAAAATAAAAAATGGAAAAAAATAAAAATAAAATACATTTTATTTTTAAAATATAATAAAATCTACAGACATTGTTTAATTGTTTTGTTCATTCTGGTCCAAGCACTGTGATAACATGAAGCAGTGGAATAGCAAACATCAAGAATCATTTTGTTCTGTATTTGTTCTCTTTCAATAGCTGCCCTCAATTCTTCGACTATTGTGGGTTTTGTACTGTAATCTTTATCTTTTATGTGTCCCCATAAAAAAGTCTAGTGGATAAATTTTCTTTGTTCAAAGCTCAGTCTGGCTTCACCCATTATTTCAGATCAGTTAAACCTGAAAAGGAGAATTAAGTGAGTTATCAACTGTTAAAGTGTGTATACATTTTAGGGGGACACCCTGTATTAATGCACTTGCCCCTCATGGTAATTCTGTAAGATAGGTATTATTAGTGTAGAAGAGAAAAATGCAGACATAGGTCATAAAACCTGCTTAAATATTTATTGCTAGTAAGTGGCAGATCTGGGATTCAAACCCAGGCAATATGGTCCAGGTTCCTAAAGCTCCTGCAGTCTATAATCAAAGATACATTATCTTCAGAACTATTGCCACCTTCTTAAATTGTTAGCCTCTAAACACTCAGTTACAGGACTCAAGGTCAGCACTAACTAAACATAGGTGTTTGCTGAATTTGTTCCCTTTCAAAGTCCAGGGAACAACATACCAAGTTCATGTACCTTGTTACTCTCTGCTCCTGTTACTCTCTTTACCCGTGTTACTCTATTCTTCTTTCCTTCTCCTATTTACCTACTGCAGCTGATTGATCTTAAAATACCCAATTCTGATTATGTTACTCCTCAGCAAAACAGTCCTTCAACATCACCTCCTGCTTTGGGATCCTGTCCAAACACCTGAGCATAAAATGAAAAGCCTTGCATGAGGTGGGTCCACCCTTCTAGTGTCAGATCTGGGTTTGCTAGAAGCCAGAAACAAAGTAGGCAATTGGGCCATAAGGGGACCCTGAGTGCAGCTTTAAGATGTGAGGATCGCCATGAATTCCCCAGAATGTGTGCCCTATCTTCCTCTGAGCCAAAATTAAGGTGTCTGCAGGGCCACACTCTTTCCGGAGTCTCTAGGGGAAAATCCGTTTCTCGCCTTTTCATGTGGTTGCTGCCATTCTTTGTCTATGGCCACATCACTCCAGTTTCTGCTGTCTTCACATTACCTCTCCTCACGTGATTGCGTTTAGAGCCCACTCTGATCCAGAATGACAGCCCAATCACTAAACTCTTAATGTCATCACATCTCTGAAGACAGTTTCCATATAAAATAGCCTTTACAGGTTCCAGGGATTAGGACTTGGTATCTTTGGGGGTCTATTTTTTTCAGCCTATCACATATAGAGAGCTCTAGAACTCGGATGACCCACCAGAATTACCCTCCATCAGTTAAGATTTTGCATCCCTAAATTGATAAATTCGATAAATCAAGCTGTCCCTGCCATTGGAGACATACCCTTGGGCGAAGGGGCCTCTTTGGAGAAGGCAGTTTCCAGGGAAGACTCAGCGTTGAGCCTTTAGCAGGTAACACTGCTAGGAGCTGAGGTTGAGTGTTTTGGTCCTAAAGGGGGAATCTGGGTGGTACATCACTATATCCTCTCAACCTGCAATGCTTTATGGCCTAAAACTGTTCCACAGTTGCTGATTTCTGGGTTTTATTTCTTACTGTGTCATGAAGCCTTCCACCAGCCTGGCCATTGCTCATGCATCTTCACCAGCAGGTGGGGCATTCCCACCCTTGGTGTTTCTGGTGTAAGTTACTTGAACTCTGTGCTTTGAAACTAGTTTAATAAGCCCTTTACTAAGGAGTTCCTGAAGGGCTTCCCTGGCCAAGGAACCACGGATCTTCAGTCTCTCAGAGACAACAGCTAGGGTTATAAGCTTAGAGTTGGGAACTTCCTTATCAAGTTTGTCATATGTCACTTTGTCAAGCAAGACTAGGTTATTGAGCTTGTCCTGAACTTTGCCTTTGGACTACTTCTTCTTTTTGACCTTGCTCCTAGATCTGTACTCTGGGTCTTTGTTTTTCTTGACCAACTTTTCAGCATCTTTTTTTCTTCTTGTTCTTGGGTGGCATAGCAGAGCTCAGAGATCATTTAAATGTAATTTTGTATGTACACCTTCCTGTATCTTGCCTCACTCCCCTTTTCTCCTATCTCCCCTTTTCTGTGTTCTCATGTTACTTTATTCATGCCTCGTCTAGTACTTACCCTCCTTGTATAATGACTAATATTTACATGTATGTCTTCCTTAGTAGACTGTTAGTACCTTGAGGGTAGGCACCTCATTTGTTTTCAGTACCTGACAGATAGTAGGTGCTCATGAATGTTTAATAAATGAATTAATAAATGTAGCTAAAAGCAGCCACTCTCTGCCTCGATCAATTGGTGGAACAGACGGAACAGCCAACTGTATGAACGAAAGCCATCAAGCATGTCCACAAAAGTGATTGAGTGTGTATCAGGAGGCAGTAAAGTAAACAATATCTCAAGGGTCACAGCTGTTTCACTCTGCCTTTCAGCCAAGAAATGTCATGATTTACTTTCTGCTCTTGCCAAGCATGAAGAAATAAAGTCATAAACAAAAGGTGAGAGAGTGAGGAATTACTGAGTTTGGACGGACAAGTCAATCTGCTTGCCTGTGGCCAACCAAGCATCACCAAAGAATGATGTACTTTCCCCTTCTCTCCTCATTTCACAGTCTTTATTCTTGAACAAAAATGAGGGATCTTCAATGAGCAATGTAGTCCCAACCCTGACATCACTAACAAAGTCGGTTTTGTACACAGATGACATTGGGTCCACCCAACATTGTTGCTGTATCAAAATTTATGCCTCAAATATACCCCTTCTAACTTCAGGCTGTTAAATTCTGAGAGTGCTCCTGGGCAATACCTATTTCAACAGGAGATTAGAAGGATTTAACAGATTAGGAATTAATGAATATAGAAACTCCTAGGGTAATCCACATGGTATATGCCTAATAAATGCTTTTGTTTCCCTTATTTTCCTTTAACACTTGAGGTCCAATAACAAGTCATTTATTCATGAGGAAGGCTTAGAGGAACAAGGCCAATGTGGCAGTTAATATCTGTTTTATTTTGGAAATTTACATTTATTAAAGTAACATAGGTACATAGTAAGAGTTCAAACAGTATGAAGCAATATTAAATGGGGAAAAAAATTGTCCTTCTCTCCCCAAATCTGTTAGTACAATTATTCTAAATAATATGCCAACATCTGTTTTTCCCACTGTATCAACTTTAAATAGTAACTATAAACTTTGCCTGTGAAAGATTAGGAATTTAATTTATTTGTACTACTTCTTCCCTACTAATTTTATTTATATTATTTCATAGTTCTTCTACTGGTTTTATTTATATCCCTAAATTATATATATATGTCATCCTGTAGATTATCCCGTGACACTTATTATTTAAATAATTAAAATACAAATTTGCATAATCTCACATCCAGTCGTTTACTGATAAACTGATGCATTGGTGGGGGAGGGGAGGCTGATTTGTTGCATTTACCTATTTCTGTGAGTGGTTTCAAGCTACCAACCTGACTTTACATTCTCTTTTATAGTTATAATCCTATTTGATGCTTTTTCTATGGTTTTAATTTTTTTAAATCAAAATGCATTTACAAAATTATGATTATGTAAATGTTACTCAATATAGAAGCAATATTGTGATTTCCCATAGAGAATGATATGTAATCTTGATAGGAAATAAAGTATATAATCAAATAGACTAGAAATTTTAAGTTCCAATAGTATTTTAGAAATAATTAAATCAATCAATCTGAAGGAGAACATGCCACTTCCAAAATTCAAAAAACAAAGCAAAACTACAAAGTAGCAGAAACAGCTAACAGAAAATGAGTGCTAACTTTTACGTAATTATGATCACAGAAGCATGCTGTTTTGCAAAACACTTGGAAGGACATCCAGCAGCCTTCGTATTTTTAAGGGTTACCACCAAATGAGAACAGAGACAGCAAGTTATTGCTTAGCCATATTAAAATGACCCCACAAAGGAAGCGACCAGAAATATGGGCCTGGATTCTTAGCAGGAGTCTGAGTGGTGTGAAACAAAGGGAGCCGGCGTGTGGTTTTTGTATAAACATGTAAAGTAAGCCTTCCTGCTGGGAAATTGTTGGCAACTGCGGACCTGTTGCTTATCTAACAAGTACATGTAAATACCAAGTTGCAAAATTGCCGGTCTTACTTCGACTCATTTTTTTTCCTACTGGTCTCTATCATTTGTTGGAACAATAGGAGTTTCTGTAATGATTAAAATGGTTTATTTCTTCACTGTTCAATTTTATTTATGTATTTCTTTTTTTCATTCATGCATTTATTCATTCATTCTAAGGTAGTCACTAGCCACATTTGGCTGTTGAACACTTGAAATGTGACTAGCATGACTAGCAGAAAAGAAATATTTAATTTTATGTCCTTTTAGTTCCATTTAAAGGTAAAGGCCTTACGTGGCCAATGACAAGGTACTGTAGCACAGTTGTTAAAGAAGCCATGGACCAAGGAAACACCACGATTTCCCCACTGGGAGCTCTGTAGTTTGACCCGGGAATAAAACAATCTGCTCAGCTACTGCTTGGAAAGCCTTCCTTGCCCTGGAGGTCTGGGTCACGTCGTCAGGGGAAGTAAGAGAGTCAACAGTTTTATGACATTGAACCTGTACTGCTGGAAGCTGAATATTCTGAGGCTGAAAGCCAAGTAAAGTCTCTTTCATTTCATCCTCTTTATTGCTCAAAATCATGATGCATTTTATTTTGGTTCATATTTGGCCTATGGTCTTCTTGCCTATATATATCTCTGTTATTTCTGGAGATTCTAAATGCTTTTGCTTTACCTGGTGGCCAGAAGAACTACAAGCCTTCAAAATATTAAGAGCTGCCGGTGGCTTTTTAAATGCTCTATGTTTAATGGAATCCATTTTTGTGACGACTAACTATTCTTAGGACCCTGTGAATTCCTACACTAATTTAAGCCTCTTGCTTTCCTTATCTGCTTAACATCTGGCATCTTAGGTTTTCTTGTCATATTCCTGAGTTCATTCATTCATGCATTCAATAAATATTTGTTGACTGCCTACTAAATGCCAGATGCTGTCATAAACACTGGGAAATCAGAGGTGAACAAAGCCAAGTCCCTGAATTCATGAAGTTTATCTTTCTATAGGGGGAGACACTAGGTAAACAAACAAAAATAATATGTCTGGCAGTGAAAATAAAGCAGAGTAATGGGGATAGAGAATGCTGTGAATGGAGAGAGGTGTGTGACTGTTTCCCATGGGTTTGTCATGAGAGGCTTTATAATTCGATGGCAGTCACGACAAAGGCCTAAGACAAGAAAGCCACATGAATATTAGGTGAAGAACATACCTGGCAGGGGGGACAACAAATGCCAGTGCTCCCAGGTGAGGCTTCTTGGGGTGATGAGTTGAGCTCTTTTTCCATGGATAAGATTTGTCAACTGGTTCGACTCTGTATGAATGAGAGAACACCGGCAGGACACCTTAAAGGAGGTTTTAACTCTGGGGTAGGAGCACCTTTAAGAGAAATTCTAGTTTTATTTTGGCAGAATGTCTTTGTTTGAGAAGGAAGAGCATGACTGCAACCTGATTCACACTGTGTGTGTGGTGTGTGTGTGTGTGTGTGTGTGTGTTAGAGGATTACTTGGACTTCTACATTATGAACCAGTTGAGTTCCTCACTTCCTCCTCAACTACAGATTTTCTTTATTTGTGTTCTGGACTGTTTGCATTCTCTGTTCTGATCAGACAAAACAGTCCACACTGCTTTCCATGTTGTGAAATTCCTCAGTATCTCTGATCACTAATAGCTTTATTGTTGGGTTGGAGGTATATATAGATTATTCTCTACTTGATAACATTTTAATAGATTTTGGAAGGAAAGTAAAACCATGTGCTACCTTGAACTTGAAGCCAGAATTCTTATGGGCTGATGTGGCTGGAGCACGAGACAGAGCAGACTGTATGGGACAGTCCTAAGTGGGCCATTACAGTGAGGAAACTATTAGCAAATCAGCCCTTCACTGCTATGTTCTCAGAGTCCTACTTTATGAGAATGATAGTGACTGAACTATCCTGGTTTTGTTATATGTGATATGCTAAAAATTGATGTTGTAAGACTCAGAATCAGGGGACTGACAGAATGAGTGACTGATGGAGGGTGTAAGAAAGTGAGATGATAGTTGAAGTTGGGAATGTAGACATCAGTAACTGAGTCAGTGATATCAATTTCAGCATGAAATGGATATTTCCCTCAAAATACAAAAACATCTCAAATGAGAGAATATGTTCTAAAGAGTTTTTTATTTTTTATTTTTTTTTATTTTATTTTTTTTATTAATTTATTTTTGTTACAGAGGTTTCTCCTTTTTTTCCCCATTGACACCCTCCTCCCCATCCCCCCACCCTGTCCCCAGCCTTGTTGTGCATGTCCATCACTTATGCATACATGTGCATAAGTTCTGTGGTTCATCTCCTCCCTCCCCCCCACCCCCTCTCCTGAGGGGTGTCAGTTTATACCCTACTTCCACGTCTCTGGGTCTACCCTGTTCCTCAGACTGCTATGTTCATTATATTCCACAAATAAGTGAGATCATGTGATATTTGTCTTTCTCTGCTTGGCTTGTAAGGGGTTAATTTCCAAAATATACAGAGTGCTCATACAACTCAACAAAAGGAAGACAAAGAACCCAATTAAAAAATGGGCAGAGGAACTAAATAGACACCTCTCCAAAAAGGACATACAAATGGCTAAGAGACACATGAAGAAATGCTCAACATCATTAATCATCAGAGAGATGCAAATTAAAACAACAATGAGGTATCACCTCACACCTGTCAGAATGGCCGCCATCAACAAATCATTAAACAACAAGTGTTGGCGAGGGTGTGGAGAAAAGGGGACTCTAGTACACTGCTGGTGGGAATGCAGACTGGTGCAGCCACTGTGGAAAACACTATGGTGTTACCTCAAAAAATTAAAAATTGAATTGCCATTTGACCCAGTGATCCCACTTCTAGGAATATACCCTAAGAAGCCTGAAACACCAATCAGAAAAAATACATGTACCCCCATGTTCATAGCAGCACTATTTACAATAGCTAAGATCTGGAAACAGCCCAAGTGTCCATCAGTGGATGAATGGATAAAAAAGCTGTGGTACATATACACAATGGAGTACTATGCAGCTGTAAGAAAGAAAGATCTCTAAAGAGTTTTGTGTGTGTAGTGTTAAAAAATTATATTTGAAAGTCTTTCACTCATTTTTCCTAAGAAGGGGGAATCTCGAGGAGGATAGCGTACTGGTGAAAAGTGACAGAATGCTCCAGAACCAGAATCTGGGGGGTTGAAATCTATCTGTCAAATACAACAGCTTATTAAATTAGCAGAGCCTGGAAGACTGGGAGGCAGTGGTGCTCAGGGGCTTCAGCTCAGTTACAGGCATGTGTACTGACCGTCTGACCGTTTCCGCATGGCCGTCCCAGCGCTGCTCCCTGAGGTCAGAGAGGCAGGAAGTGGGTTTTCCTGGGTGTAGGGAGCTTACAGCTGGGTAGGGAGCAGGTAGAAGGAAGAAATGATTACTCTTGTCTAACTCTTCTAGGTTAAATTAAAAAAATAAAGAGTGATATCAAAAACCGCATCTTATGCAAATTAAAACAACAATGAGGTATCACCTCACACCTGTCAGAATGGCCGCCATCAACAAATCATCAAACAACAAGTGTTGGCGAGGGTGTGGAGAAAAGGGGACTCTAGTACACTGCTGGTGGGAATGCAGACTGGTGCAACCACTGTGGAAAACACTATGGTGTTACCTCAAAAAATTAAAAATTGAATTGCCATTTGACCCAGTGATCCCACTTCTAGGAATATACCCTAAGAAGCCTGAAACACCAATCAGAAAAAATACATGTACCCCCATGTTCATAGCAGCACTATTTACAATAGCTAAGATCTGGAAACAGCCCAAGTGTCCATCAGTGGATGAATGGATAAAAAAGCTGTGGTACATATACACAATGGAGTACTATGCAGCTGTAAGAAAGAAAGATCTCTTATCCTTTGAGACGACGTGGAGGGACCTCGAGAGTATTATCCTAAGCGAAACAAGCCAAGCAGAGAAAGACAAATATCACATGATCTCACTTATTTGTGGAATATAATGAACATAGCAGTCTGAGGAACAGGGTAGACCCAGAGACGTGGAAGTAGGGTATAAACTGACACCCCTCAGGAGAGGGGGTGGGGGGGAGGGAGGAGATGAACCACAGAACTTATGCACATGTATGCATAAGTGATGGACATGGACAACAAGGCTGGGGACAGGGTGGGGGGATGGGGAGGAGGGTGTCAATGGGGAAAAAAAGGAGAAACCTCTGTAACAAAAATAAATTAATAAAAAAAAAAAAAATAAATTATAAAAAAAAACAAAAAAAAAAAAAAAAAAAAAAAAAAAAAACCGCATCTTATAAATATAAGCCCACTATTAGAATGTGAACTATCTTATATGTATATTTAAACTGTTTTCAAATCATGTGATCAGGTGGAATCAATTCTGTCTGTGAGAAGATATGTAGGCCATTTGATATACCCCAGGGTGAAATCTGTTGTATGTGTGAATAAACCTATAAAACATGGTAGGACAGCAATGACCCATTGGGTATATAAAATTATTCCTTGCTGCCTTGTAACTGGTAGTTCTGAGCCAACACCCCCACACTCTTCTGTGTATGCCTGGCCACCCTTCTGGGTTAGAGTTCATTATTCATCCATTTAACAAATCTTATTTACTGAGCAGCTACTTTATGCCTGGCATTGTGCTCAGCTATACACAGTGTAACAATTTGATATGGCCCTTAACATTGCAGGGCCTACAATCTTACTTTTCCCCAGAAATTGACTCTATTCCCGCCCCCAGCACCCTGGCCACTCAATTTTAGTTTATCATTTAGCACTGCCCCTGAATTTGATCCCATACTTTCAATGACAATCAGAGTCACCTTACTGCTGTAGTGTACTTCACTGCCCAGTATAATTCTGCCCCCTACAGACTAAATCGTACAATTGCTCAGATACTTTCAAGACCAATCCAATATTCATTCATTTATTCACCGTTTGTTGAACATGTACTTGTTCAACACACTATTTGTTAGGCACTGTTCTAGAAGCATGGCTTAGACCTGATTTGCCAAATTCAGAAATAAAGAATAAGATAATTTTATTTATTTATGTATCTATTTATTTACTTTTTAATCCTCACCTGAGGACATGCTTATTGATTTTAGAGAGAGGGGATGGGAGAGAGAGAGAAAGAGAGAGAAACATTGATTGGTTGTCTTCCCATACATGCCCCCAACCTAGGTATGTCCCCTGACCGGGAATCGAACCTGCAACCTTTCAGTGTACCGGATGATGCTCCAACCAACTGAGCCACACTGGCCAGGGCAATATGATAATTTTTAGTTAACAACAACCTTGTTATTGTTAAAGATAAGTTCTCTGAGGAGTACTACACTCAAGGTTACCCTAATCACAATAGCAAGAATAATGTTTTACTCAATAATTTAATGGGGATGTTTTATTTGAAGAATTTTCCCCTTTCCTAGAATTTTCCTGTTTTCTGTACAACTGTATTTTCAAATCTGTGCTATTTTTCCTTTTGTACTTTGATTTCTTCATAAGATAGTATCCCACTGAGGTGGATCTGAATATTCTCCTGTCCTTTGAACTAAAAGTGTAAGGTTATCCCAGGTTTAAATAATTGGTACCATATATCTCTGTGGAATATAGAGATGGAAAAGCCCTTCATATCCTTGTTCTCATTAACTGTTCTAATATTCTGAGGAGAGCCCTACAGGGTCAAGTTCAAATATCTATTATTTATTATATTCTTAATATTATTTTATGAAAAAAAAAACCTTCTACTAGAAGACAGGTTCAACTCAACTGACTTGAGAGCTAAAGACAGAAGCCTGAAAGGGACAGAAAAATGTGGTGATCACAGGCTAAGAGGGGAGAGAAAGAGAGAAGAAAGGAACTTGGAAAATAGGGACAGAGGTGCATTGGAAAGAGAAAGAAACTAGCTTCTTATTGTTCAGCAAGTCCAAAGAAGGGCATATATTTTATGTGAAATAGAATATATAAGAAAGCTTTTGAATCTTAGAACTGGATTCTATTAAAATACTGCAATGAGTCAAGTGGCTTAAATTATTTTATCTTCAAAATATAATGTCATATCATTAGAAGAAAGACTCTAAGGAATTATTACACAACATTATGTATGCAACTAACCTGGGGTGATGGGATTACTGGGTATTTTTGCTTTTCTCTTTATAATTTTCTGTACTGCCCACATATGCATGTTTTCTAAGAAGAAAAAAAAATCAATACTCATTTTAAAATGAAATGTTCCCTTCACTCTCTGTCTTCAGAAACAATCACTTTCTAGTTTTGAGTATGTCTAAGTTTATTGCTACAGGAAAATTTTATGGTTTCAAGTGAACCTGTAGCTGAGATGATGCTTTCCATTCCAATTTCTCTCCTGAAAAGGAGTGTGGAGATGTTTGAGTCAGAAAATGTATTTCTAAGCAATTCCCAAAGGTTGAGCACCTTGTGGTTCTCCCCCCTTTTGAAGAGCAAAATAATATAGTCACTTATCCACAGCACATTCTTAGCAGAGATTAACTGGCTTTATATCCTTTTAATCAATTTTCCACACTACTGCTAGAAAAACTATTCTAAAATATTAATATGAGTGTGCCACTGCCTTACTTAAATGGCTCCCTTTGTTTTCAGTGTGGTTGGTATATTCCCGAAGTAACATACAAAATCCAATATGCCCCTTTCTACCTTTCCAGCATCATTGTCCATCATTGATCTCCTTCTCCTATGAACAAGTCTGCCACCCTGGCCTACTTTTAGTTATTCCATAATGGCATGCTTTGCATTAGATCTATTCTTTTCTACTATTAATCTTTTCAGAGCTCCCAGGATGCCCAATGAACATTTGCCAAGATAACTTCAGTACTTCTTCTAAGATATCACCTCTTTAAGAAAACCTTTCATAATTCTTTCAGGCTGGGTATCTCCCTCTTCTGTGCATTAACATAGCACCTGTGTTTATATCTTAGCACTGGCAACACGGAGTCCTTTTAGATGGTGAGCAATTTGAAGAAAGTGTCTTGACTTCTCAGTAACCAGCACCACGGACAGTGCCTGGGAAAGCCTGGAAGCTCAATTAACTTTTGCTGGTGGGTGATGTTAGGGAAGGCCCACTTTCTTAATGAATTTGTCAGGGGTTTACTTTCAGTGTCCCTGCCATTGTACAGGAACCACACATCATAAGTGCATAGATTGTGGGTTTAATTTTTGAGCACTACATTACCAGACACATCCTGTTAAGAGCATTCAATAGTTAAGGATCCTCCTCCTAGCAAATATAATTTTATCGTTTACCAACAGGTCTAATTATCATGCTGACAAGAAGAAGATTGGACTGGGTCACCTGACCTCTTTGCTTTTACCCAGTAGCACACACTTGGCAAAGGGAGTCAGTGGATCTCAGGCCAGCTGCTTTAACTTCTCTCTCCCTCACTTTATATCAAGGTGTGGTTCTCTACTCATGGCAGAAAGACAAAATTGAATGCCTTAAATGGAGACCAAATGAAGGCACTGTTCCTGTGTGTTGAGGCTTATCTTTGTTTCTGCAATCTCTTTGGTTAATGCACTTTTATTTTTGTAACACAAGCAAAATAGTTCAAATTATAAAATCAACCCTTGTTCATTTGAAAAGATTCGAGCAGTATAAACCATTCAGAGAGTAGATCACATATAATCCACATTTCTGTGATAAAGTTTTAAAATGTTGATGTATATCTTTCCAAAATAAATGGGATCACATTATATATGCTGTTACGTAATTTTATTCTTGAAATTAATTATTCATTTATTTTGTAACACGCATCCAAACATATTGTCAAAATAAAAATTGCCTCGAAAAGAATTTTATTTCTAGCCAAGGGATTTCAAAATGCAAGTGGTAAATAGAATAGAATACTAAAAGGGTTATCACAATTGGAAATCACAACCTTATTTTTTATATAATTTTAGCACAAAACATTTTAATTATATGAAGACTTTATAGAAAATAAAGCTGTGTTGTTCAATAGGCTAGCCATTTGCCACACGTGGCTACTTCAATTTAAATTAATGAAAATAAAATAAAATTAGTAATTCAGTTCCACACTTGCACTAGCCACGTTGTAAGTGCCCCATAGCCACATGCTGCTAGTGGCTACATCATTAGACCACACAGACATCAAACATTTGCTTTCTCACAGAAAATCCTGTTGGGGAGTGTTGGTATAGAGTTCTAATACATATGTCGCAAAGTATGTTTAACAAACAAGTTGTTGAGTACCAAGTATGTGTCAGATGTTATGTTAAGCACTTTTCACTCTTCTCATATGCTATTTTATTTAATACTCACCAAAAAGGCTTTGGGATAGATTTGTTATACCAGCTTTTTAAGCAAAAAAAAAAGGGAGGGGGACTCACGGGAGTGAATTGATTTGATTAGGAGGGTTGCACATCAGTTGTAATCTGTCCAACATCACAGTATTAGCAGCTGGTCAGCTGGGGCATTTGGCTTCGTGGTACATAGACTACTGATTTCCCCTGTCAAGGAAATCCAGCTCTTTGCATTCCATGTTGGGAACTGGGACTTAGAGACATGCACTGCCACCCACTCAGTTCCTCTTTGTGGGCACGGCCCATTTAGTTGACCTGTTGGGCTATGCTCCTCAGCCACTCACTCCCCTGAGGTCTTAAAGTCCAAGCTTCTCAACATTACTCACAGAACCCATCACAATATTGTCTGGACCTAACTCTCCTGCATTATTTCATCCTACTCTCTGCTTCCCAGCCTGTGTGCCAGTCATGGCAAATTCCCAAAGGACATACTATGTTGCTCATTTCTTCACACATATTGTTCACTTGGCCTGAGAGCCTCTTTTATTCTTTCCACTTACTTAACTATTGATGATTTCTATTACTCAGCAAGTCCTGCATTCCCTAGGATGCTTTACCTTAATTAACCACAGAATATGACTTGGAAGTCCCCCAGCATGTTCTTATAGTGCCTTGTCCTTCGCTCTCCCGTAAATCACATGTATGACAGTACAATCATTGGTTAACTTATGTGTTTCTCCATTGCCTGTAATCTCCTTGAGAGCAAGGCCCATATCTCAATCTGCCACGATACCAGATATAGGTTTAAATATTCAACTTCAATCATTTGGAGAGCTTTTTTCCCCCCAGATATGAGATGTCGTGTTATCCAAAGATAGGGAAGTAGAAGAAAAGAGAATCCTTTTGGAGGCAAAACAGACTTTGAAGGATCAGAGAGTCTCCATCTAGTTTTCACATTCTATGGGTTCATCTTCTCCAAAAACAGGTAAGGAGAGTCACCTGTCTTTGTTGGCCCTAATACTAAAATGACCTCTGGGAATTCCTTGGCTGCTTGCTTCAGAATGTGAGGAGAAAGAGGACAAGCCTCATACAGAAGAGCCTGTAACTACCCAAGAAGGTGGGGACAGCACAATTCTCTGGTAACTTTGTCCCCCTCAAAGGCTAGAAGTGGACCCCTTTTTATGTGTTTGAGAAGGAGGTTTCTTCCTTCCATCCCCCAACTCCCAGCCATGTTGTCTGCATCTTTCGAGAAGCCACCCACCCCACTCCTTCATTAACTCTCCTCTGTGCCAAGTAGAACTGGCTTGTGGTGACACCTGCCATAATGTGTCACAGCCTGACAGGCAATCACTTCATGGAGGGTACTGCTCTGCTACAGAACACACATCAGACTGACACACTGACTCTCCTTGATGGGGGAGAGCAATTCTTCCACATCCTTAGGTAGAGAAAACTGGTATAAAATGCCAGGCTCCTGTAGCAATATGATGTGAGTAGGGACATTATAACTGTGGCAGTTTTCATAACTGTCATTCACACTCCAGACCTTGGGATGTGTGAACATGGTTATGATAATTACTAGTCCTCATCTCAAGCATATTGATTCGTTTATCCATGCGTTTATCTATTCATGCATTCAACAAATTTGGGGGATACTTTCTAAGATCCAGGCATTTGCAGGAAGTGCCAAGGGGACCCAGGAGTAAACAAAACGTGGTCCCCACCATGAAGAACATTTCATTCAAGCAGGAGACATGGACACATAAAGATGATTATAATACAGTGAGACAAGGGCTGTAAGAGAGTCAGACATGAAGTTCGATTAGGCAGAGCCCAATGGAAGGAGCCATGCATGAAGCCCAAGGGAATCGGGGAAGGTTTCACAAGGGACATGAAATGGGAGCTGACATTTGACGGACAATGGCATTAACATGAGCTGGGTAAGGAAGTCCTTCCTGGCGGGGGCCCTCGCAGGTACTGAGGCGGTAAGTGTAAGGGGGCGTGGGCCGCAGTGCTCTGTGCCTGGAGCATGAGATGAGCAAGGAAGAGTGACAGGAGACGGCATCTCATAGACCAGTGGGGAAATAGTATGCAAGGCCTTTGACTCTCTCATACTGACAGTGGGGGGTCATCAGCCAATTAGGCAGGGTTGAATACCATCTGAGATCTTCAGGTGAATGCTCCCCAGCTTCATGGAATCAGAAGCAATAACAGTTTTTTTTAAACGTCGATATATTTCCCTTGTTTATTTTTATCTTTCTGTCTGTGTTTTATAATGGTTAAAAACTCTAACACACACACACACACACACACACACACACACACGCATGCGTTTGTGCGTAAAGCCCTAATGGTTTATGTTTGTGGGGAGCTTGGGGGACTGAATCTCACTCTCAGAGTAAAGCAGGTCATAGCAGCAGAGTAGAGAAAAAGGCAGGCGAGCTTAGAATCCTGGAGTTAGGAAAGTAAGGGAAAGAGGGGGCCCAGAGACCTCGATCTGGGACACGAAGTGGTCAAGTGGCCTTGGAGCCTGAGCGCCAGAACAGTCTGCAGGAAGGGCTGGTCTGGTGTCCGGGGACTATTGCAGGGCGAGGGTCTGGAGGGCACGCACATGCAGGATGGGGCAAAAGGTTTACAATTGTGAGTCATGAAACAGAGTTTATCTTGCATTATTATTTATTATATGATTTTGATTTCGTACTGTATGATTTTCCATACGAACAACTGTAAACCTCCTTTGGCCCCACCCTGTAGATGAAGAAAAAGCCATGGGGTGAGGCTGGAGAGACACGGAAAACACCACAAACGGCAGACTCGCGTGGGCAGGTACGCGCCGATGCTCTGCTGGTTGTGCATTTGCTTAAACAAGGTACGTCCAGCAAAACGTGAGTGGGGATAGAGAGGGAGACGAGAAAGATATTGGCAGGAAGACGGCTACATGGGCCTTCCTTTTATCTCCTAAAAGATATGACGAACCGTAAAAGGCAGGAATACTGTCTAAGATCATGCCAGCTACTTAGTAGCAAAAGCATTTGGGATCAGGCAGAACGAAGTTTAAATTCCAGCTCTACTGCCAAGTCTCTGTCTCCCTATTTATAAAATAGGCATGAAAATACTTACCTTTTAGCATGACAGAGGACAAACTAAAGTAATGTATGTGGGATATTCAGCCCACTCCCAGGCATTCAAGGAACGGAGCGATCAGTTCACACAGTTCAAATGTTTTCTGTGTAGCACAGTTCTGGGCACTCAGGAAACTCAAATATGTTCCTTGACATGACTTCTCTTGGTTTGCAAGAACACTGGAAGTTTAAATTAATCTTTTGCAAGTATAAGGAACATTAAGTGTTATCACTGGTTGATATTGAAGGCGATAGTCATTTGTCAGTACTATTGACCCAAGGTAAACCAGTCAGGTGCAAAGAGGCATCACTTTGAAATGATGTGACAAATGAGGTCCCATCACTCAGGTGAGGAGACAGTAATAGGGTCACTGGATCTCGTGGGCCTGCTCTGACACTTAGTTAGTCATTGCAACCCCAATAAGCAGGGTTCCTTAGTCATTTGTACAAGCTGGGGGTTGGGGTATGAGTTCACGCTAAGACTAGAGGTAAAATGTGTGCACCTCCAGCATCGAAACCTGAGCTAGAATGACTACCCGAGAAATAAACGTAAGGATTTGAAAAAATGCAGTAAATAGGTGTCAGTGCTCCAACAAAAATATCGGTACATTCTTAAATATTTATTTGAATATGTAGAACACTCATTTGTTAGAATTATTCATTGATAAGTCTTAAGTATCCATCTCTGAAGGCCAGCAAATTTTATTTAAATTTAACCAAGAGCAGGCGAAATTTTGACATGCTTCTATTACTCCTCCGGCATTCAAGCTTATGTTTAATTCAGTGTTTCATAGTTTTCAATGAAATAAACTTCTTCACGCTATGAAAAATTTACAAAATGTGAAGCAAAGGGAGTATATGTCAGGTACACAATTATATTATTAGCTGCTTAAAAAATGGTTTATGTTGCCATGAACTTGCGCTTGCATATTAAAAAGGGTAAACTTAAAAACGCAGGACCGAAAATGAGATGTTAAAGAAACAGAAAAGTTTATATTCAATCTTTAGATCACCATACACACACCGGAGGTTCGCGCCTGCCCAGCATCACTGTAGAGACCGTGTGGACAGCACATCTCCGATGGGCTGCTTCCTGGCCGCCGGCCTCTCTTACCCCGCCTCCCCCACAGTCACTCGAGAATTGCCTCTGTAAACTGAATATGTAATTCCAACCTTAGTTTCTTCTTTGTTTTTTTAACAACATAAAATTTTTTAGTGATTATTTTTTAAAAGTTACCATTAAAAGCAAAACAAAACATGAGGAGAAGCCACAGACTTGGAGATCATTGCCACACAAATCTTTTTAGAACATGCGAGTGTTTTCACCTTAGGGGATGCAGTCCCAATTCAGTAAATAGGAAGAGTCCCATTTAAATAGCTCTTTCCATAATACATATAAACAAGAGTTCACAAACAATATCGGCATGCTTTAAAATTTATATAACTTGCCTAGCTAGTGTGGCTCAGTGACTTGAGCGTTGTCCCATGGACTGGGCAGGGGGGCGGGGGTCCTGGTTTGATTCCTGTTCAGGGCACAGGCCCAGGTTACGGGCTTGATCCCCAGTAGGGGGCGTGCAGGAGGCAGCCGATCGATGTTTCTCTCTCACATCCATGTTTCTATCTCTCTCTCCCTTCCTCTCTCTCTAAAAAATCAATAATAGAAAAAAAACTTAAAATATTTATATAAATCACCTTAGTTTCTTAAGGTCCGCTCCTTTCTCCTTTCTCTTTCTCTGTCTTTCCTGTAGCAGCAGGAAGCTATAAGCTCCAGTGGCCTTTGAGTTTCTAGCAGGAGTAGCAGTGGGTAAGGGGCAGTGCCTGCCGGGATTTACAAGCCCAAAGGTGGTGGTGGCTCTAGAAGCAGCAGTTTCGGTAGCTGTAGTAAGCTCCCCCTCCCCATCAGTGAGAGCACTCCCCTGGGTTTGCTAATACCATCTCTTCTTTGTTGTTGGGTCCTAAGAACGTCCTGCAGTTTCTAATCTCTGTGTTACCTCAGCTTCCCTTTTTCTTTGTCAACTCTTCAAACACTTTGGAAACAATTGCCCTCTATTAAAGCAGCTCTTTGTGAAATACACAGTGTGATTCCTGTTTTCCTCATGACCTTGACTGGCTCAAGGTCCTATCAGCTTGTGAGTATAGGGATCAAACTAATAATAATAATACTGCAAAATTTGTTTTCCTTGTTATGTACTCTCACAGAGCTTGGCCACCTGCAGCATCCCTCTCACGCGTGTATAATGAGAACTCCTTAGGAAGGTGTCCCGTGAGCCAGTTCCCTGGAGCAGAGACAGCACGTTGCTGTGTTTCTCAGGCATCTGCCATATCCTGTCACTGTCACAGTCTCCATCACTGCTCTGCTGCAGCCTCCCTGGGCACTGCCACTTGTGCCAAGGCACTCCGTGTGTTCCTCTCCACATCCGTCCTGTCTTCTCACCTGGGACCCAAAGCAGCATGACTCCTGTCACTGAAAATCAGACTCCCTCATAAAATAGTTCCTTCATCTCTGGTCTGAAAGCCCCATACTATAAACCAGGTTGGCTGAAAAACAGAAAGGTCCCCACACGTGGTCGCTTCAGCATGATAGAGGGTTATCTCTGTTGATGTATGTTCTAGAAATGAGCAACCCAGGTTGACGGGCTAGCTCTGCCATCCTCAATACATGACTTCTATCTCTGTATTCAGGGTGGCTACCCCCTTGTTGCCAGGTCCCAGACAGAGGAAAAGGAAGAGACTACGCAGGACAAAGGGCTTCCCTTAAGGAGATGGTTGGAAGCCATATAGACATCACTTCCGCATCCATCCCATCAGCTGGGACAAATTCATGTGACCACTCCTACTACAACAGAGGCTGGGAAATGTCTCCAACTGGACAACCAAAAGCCCAGTTGAAACTCTGGGGTTCAGGGCCCCACGTGCAGATGTGAGGGTGTGGTCTGAACGAGAGTGCCTGCTGAGAGACTAGGGAGCTGATACCCAACACATGCTCTGCTCACCAAGCCATGAGCCCTACTCCACCTTCTTCTCCACACAAAGCTTTCTCTGCTCCTCAAGCTGTGTGTCCACAGGGCTGTCGCTGCCCCAAGGGGGGCTTTTTTTCTAATTTGCATAAGGTGACTAGGCTGGTGGCAGTCCTCGGGATTCCTAATGAAATATGTCAGCAGTCTAAGCCACATGTGTTTTCCCTACAGGGTTCAGATCTAGCCCATGGGGCTGGAGACTGTAGAAAGGAGTCAGGAACACATATTATCCTTTTCCACCAGGGTTCTCTTCTGTATGAGTATCATACCAAAATCTTTCTGCTTTAACCCCAAATAGAAACTTCAATAATCATTCTTACCTCTATAAATGGACTGCCTCTCATATCTTCCCCACTAGTTCATTGACCTCCTTTATCCTCAGAAGTCTGGCATAGTTATTATTATTTATATGTTATATATAAGGAAATTAAGACTCAGAGACATTAGGTAACTTGCCCTAGGTCACACAGCTTGTGAGCAATTAGGTATGAATTTGGTCCCAGGTCTGTCTGACTCCAAAACCATCACTTATTTATTATACCACACTGCCTATTAAGTTACAAGTTCTGGTACCTTGTGATAAAAAAATGAACTACTTGTAATATGAACCTTTTTAATAGAGATGTTCCAGGAAACAGGACATCACCAGGGCCACACTGTCATTGTGGTTTACACTTCCCGTGAACTCTTTCCAATAAACATTTCATTTAAATTTAATAAAGTAGTTAATAAAGCCATAAAGGTTAATTACTAGTTAAGGAAAAAAAATATGACTTCACTTTGGTGAACATGTGAAAAATGAATCAACTTCATTTTGCCGTTAACCCAGGATTATACAGGTAATAAAGCATGATTATGGATTTAACATGTTAATTCCCAGAGGATTTAATAGCAGTTCTGCAAAATATATGACCAATCGCTAACCCATCTGACTAGCCTTCAGACAGCACTAATCAAGATTAAATCACTTGGCCCACACGTGGATGCAATATATCTTTCAAGTCGAAATGACAGTAATTTTTCATCATGGAGCTATTATAAATGCCTGGCGATAGCATGAAAAATAGAGAAGGGAAACGTGGGGGACATAATCTACGATCTCAATCTGACACTTCACTTTGGTAGCTGCTTTTTGAAGAAACTAGCCTTTATTTTTTTTATTTTTTTCCCATAATTTTAAGATCCTCTCTAGGATAATATTGCTGGCTCTAAATGGTTCATAATTTACCTGTAATTTGTAGAATAAAACAAAGCATCCACATTTCTTAAAATATTTTGCCTTTCTAAAAATAGACCACTGGCAGAGTCGACCCTTTGTAGCACTGACATCTGTAGTTCAAGCACTCTTTGTTTCATTTAATTCTTAAGGAAAAAATCCTAAATAATACCATATTTTCTTTATCATGAATTGTACCACCTGGTAGCCATAAATGAAAAGTGGTATATTCTTTTCATTACTTAAAGGTCAAGAACAGGGATCTGAAAATGATGAACCATGGGCCAAATCTGGCCCACCAACCAGTTTTGTAAATAAAGTTTTATTGGCACATACCCATACTCTAATTTATGTATCATCTTTGGCTCTTTTCATGCTATAATGACAGACGTTATCAGTTGTTGCAAAGACTGTATTCCCACGAAGCCTAAAATGTTTACAATCTGGCCCTTTAGAGAAAAAGTTTGCTGATTACTTATTAAGAGATTTATTTTTGTTTTAATTCTAATTTAACTAAAACTTGGTTATTTTTAGGACTCTCTATTTGTCTCATTCATATAATCAGTTTTGGATTTTAGTTTACAGCTTTCTGAAATCTCACATCAAAACTGCTTCCCTATCTCACCTCATGGTGAGAATTAGATATGGGAGTATGTACTCCCATATTTAGCATATAGGTGCTAAAAATAGAAATCATTGCCTCCATGTTCCTCCAACACGTTGTTGTTTCTGTTTTAACAGGAGACAGTACAGTGTGATGTTAAGAGCTTGAACACTGGCGCATCTGCTTGGGCTGAGAGCCCAGCGCTGCCACTATTATATGTATAACCTTAGGCGATTCCCCTAAGTCCTCTGTGCCTAGGCTTCTTTATCTGCAGAACAGGGATCACAATAACATACCTTCCTCAAAGGGTTCTTAGTAAAATTAAAAGAAGTAACACAATCAATATGTTTAGAATAGTGCTTGGCACCATCATCATCATCATCATCCTTAAAAGAGCTTAAATCATATTGGGAAGAATTTGCCCATTTCCTACTGGTTAAACAAATGAATTTACTTTAGGTAAGTGTGAAGTGTAGGACTGTTCAATCTAAGCAGCCCTTTGTTCGAGTCAAGCTCTGTCACTTTTTACTGTTTAAATCTCAAATAATCCATTTAGTTTCCCTGCATCTCAGTTTCCACATATGCAATAGGGGGTTAACAAAACAGACCTGTCAGTGAGTGAGGATTAAACTAGCTAATATATCTGCAGGCTGTTGGCATTGCCCCAGCACATGGCGTGTGCTCAGTAATTGATGGTGTCCTCCTTTTCTCTGCCTCTCTGTTCCTCCAGCTGACCCTCCTGAGTATCCTATTTCCTGATTATTTGTGCTTGAAATCCCAACCATGCTCATCACATCACACATGCCCATTTGCCCTCCTTTGTTCTCTGCCTCTTCGATTCTTGTGGGCCAATTCCTGTGTCCAAACCAACCTGTGTCCTCTCATATACCAAGTCTTTATAATAATAATAATGATAATAAATGATAGCAAGTAAGCACACACACATATTATTGTTATATAGCACTATGTGCCAGGCACTGTATTCAGCATTTTACATGTATATTGCCTGCTCATAACAACCCTTTAAGCTAAGTATGAATATTATCCTCATTTATAGATGAGGAAATTGAGGAAAAGGTGTTTTAACTAACTTGCTCAAGGCCACACAGGTAAGCATAGAATAAGGATTTGAATTCAGACAGCCTGGCTCTGGAATCTATGCTTTTAACCACTATGCTGTACTGCTTCTTTAAATGCTTTTTAAATGCTCTGGTTAAATTTGTGTTTCCTAAAGCTTTGTTTGATCAGAACTTAATCCTAATGGAATTCATAAGTATGCCCTACCAGTGAATTTCTGCCTGTGAATTTACATTCATGTATGTTCCATGTGTAGACTAGTCCATCTGCTTCTTACACATATAATGTATAAGTTATGTAGTCTATCTATCTATCTATCTATCTATCTATCTATCTATCTATCTATCTATCTATCTATCTATCCATCTATCCATCTAATCTACCCACCTGTCTAATCTACCTACCTACCTACTTATCTATATTTCTAAAGAGGAACTCATTCCAGATGTTATAAATAATGAACAATTATATAGATTCCGTTTATACTGTCTCTTTTTTTGTTGTTGTTCAACCTAAAATCTTATTACAGTCATAACTGTTGGCTAGTACATGTTAGCAGGCCTGTGTTTTAAAATTTTGGATAAAAGCATAATTTCTAGCTAGACTTCAGCCCCATAACTGTTATTGTAAAGAAGTTTCTCAAATAATAGGCACAGGAGTCACTGGGCATAATATTAAAATGATTCTGATTCAGGTTGGGGACTGAGATTCTGAATTTCTGTCAAGATAAAGTATAATTTGATGTAGTACAGAGAGTATTTCATATTGATACATGAGTGATTGTATAAAGGCATCCTTTAGAATCTCCTTAGAACTTGTCTTCTTTGGGAAAGTTGACTGTTCGTTTCTTACAGGAGTGTGATGGGAAGGGATCACACTGGATTTCACGGCAGGGACCCTACTTGAGTCACTTTTTTCTAATGATGGCTCAACTCATGTCTAAAACTTTGTTCTGTATCCTTTATCATTTATTTACCCATTCAGTGTTTGCTAAGCCCCTACTATGCACCAGCTGGGCCTTGTCTTAAAGGAGCTCTCTTTCTTGGGGCATGATGAAGGGGAGGGTATCCTCAGACATGTAAGATAAAAAGTCAAACTAAGGATTTTAGGTATTTCAGTAGAAGTTGGTATGTGGGCACAAAGGAAGTAATTGTTCACTTCTAACAGCTTGACATTTTGGAAAATATCAAATATGGAAAGAGAAGGTGTTCCTTGAATGGATTCTAGAAAGTGTTATCTAAACAGCAGTGGAGCAAAGAACGTTCTAAGCTGAGAAGTCAACGTGAAGATGGACAGTAGCTTGGCCTGATAGAGGAAATGACATTCCACTGAAATCATTGCATCATGGGTCCTTGGATCACATTTGGAAAAGAAAAAAAAGGCAAAGAACTTGCTGCAATAGACAGTAGAACCCAGAGAGCATTAAAGGGTTAAGCAGGGGAGCATTGATCAGTCTTGCATCAGCAATTGAGGCTGTTGCATCTGTTCCTTGCTTGTTTAACACCAGGCACTATATTTATGCAGAACTGTGGTGCCTATTCTTCTGGATTCTTGACAAATAAGTGTATATGAAGAATCTTCATATTTCAAAATGTCTTTGCATAGTATTTGGTACATAAAATAAAATAATATTTATAACATATGTGTTATAAAGCCTAACATAAAAAATATACCTGTCCCCCAGCCAGTGTGGCTCAGCAGATTGAGCATCGTCCCATGGACTGAGAGGTCCCAGATCTATTCCTGGTCAGGGCACATGCTTGAGTAGGGGGCATGCAGGATGTTCACATGGATGTTTCTATCTCTCTCCCTTCCTCTCTAAAAAATCAATACAACATATTTAATAGTATATATATATATATATATATATATATATATATATATATAAAATCTGTCAACTCCCTAAGTAGCCTTGTAATTAAGCATTACTGAAACTATTAAAGCTACCTGTGTTCAGCTACTGTATAATTTACATTAATAAATTATATATGAATGAGACAAAAGTGCATATGACAGTATTTTCAAACAGTGTCCTTAAATTTTACTTTGGGTTACTTAATAACATAAAAAACTTGTTATCAGAACTTAGCTACACAGTATTTCTGGTAGCTCAATGGTTACTTTGAAGTGACTATTTAATTTAAGGAATTAACCCACACACACACCAAAATCAAAGATTTATAGAATATTAGAAAGGGAAAGAAATCTAAAAAGTCCTCTAGCAGAGTATTGCCAAATCCAAATTATATTATAGGCTACTAAGCAATGTAAAATCCACCACAGAGGCCAATAATGTGGTAAATTTAAAAAGGCTAGGTGAGTGTGTAAGTGGGGTCCAGTCAAAACCACTGCCGGGAAGTATGAGAAGATTCACCTGTGAGGCAGTGATACTGTTACACAGAACATCACATCAGTGGTTCAAAAGTGATCCAATCAATTTCATTTTATGCAGGTGAAAACTGAATTGCAGAAACGTTAATTTATCCAAAGTCACACAGTGCAATAGCACCAGACCAATGAGAGGAAATGTGTTTATTGAACACCTACTATATGGAAGTCGCTGGAATAATTGTTTTGAAGAGAATGTATTGGACTAAGACAGAGAAGTTACAGTCTGTTCTATTGATATGAGATGCTGTATGCAGATACAAGGTTGTACATGATATATATGTATGGATGTCTTTGTGTGTTTTGTCTTTTAGGACAAAACGATACAAGAATGGATTGGGGCCAGAGGGTCCTTATCTGCAAAACGCGAGGTTTCAGACTTTATGCAACAGGGAACCGGTGGGGAATTTTAGGCAGGAAAATTACATGAATAAGTGTGTGTGCTAGAAGGACTGTAGCAGTGTGGATGATAATCTGGAGAAGAGCCCAGAGTCGGGAAAACCAGTTGGGAGGATAAACTGATGGTTCCAGAGAGCACAGATGGAAAGCCCGTCCTAAGCAGTAGATGTGGGGATTAAAAAATACACATTAGCTGAAATATGCATGATAGAAATATATAAGCATTAATAACCCATTTTTTAAAACATTCATACCTGACAGTGACTCAAGTATCTTTAGAAACCTCATTCCTCCTTACCTGCCTGTCATTAGATAATAAAATGTACCTCAAGGAGTGTCAGCCTGAAGCCTAGTGGAGTCGCGGGGAGATATGAAAACTGACCCTGGGCCTCAGAGTTGCAGCTGACCCACATGCCATAGAAGATACAGTGTGAACTGAAGCATGTGTTGAAAATAATTCACCTGCCTCCTCCCATCTGGCTCAGATGAACCCTGTTACCATCAAAAGGACAGTTCAGGGTGAACTTGGGAAAGGGGAATTTGTTTTTATCCTTATAAATAAGTAGAAGCAGCCCTTTAATGCCTTAGGCTGCATGATTATATTAGTGTTCTGGGTTTTGAACGAGAAAGTACTCTCAGTAGCAGCGAAAACTAGGTGAATAAGGGTCATAGATATATTTGAGTTAGATTTGAAAACTCAGTCAACCATGATAAGCTACATAAACACAAAGCATGGGCAGTGAGACCCACAGTTTGGTCCTCGGCTCTGTTGCTTGTTATGATGTAATCTCTTTGAAATTTGTTCTTCTCATTGAAAACACAGGCATAATTAAACCAACTTCATTCATTTGTTGTAAAGGTAAAAATAACATAGTGTTTGTGAATGTGTTTACCACAGAGGGTGAAAGAAAGTAGATAATTGAAAGAGAACAAGCAAGAAGTAGGCAGTGTCAAGTTGGGTTTTAGATCAGTGACTCTGGAGTTAGGGCCACCTGGGTTTGAATCCAGCATGTGACAATTTCTAGCTTTGTGTCCTTCAGGAGGTAACATCAGGAAGCCTCAGTTTCCTTCATCTATAATGTAGATTCAAATAATACCTCATAGAGTGTGTGTGTGTGTGTGTGTGTGTGTGTGTGTGTATCTCAAAATAGTAAACTTTCAATATTAATTATTGTTACTGTATTATCATTGAATTGTTTTTCTTTTTCCCATCCAAGTAAAACTGTTGCACTGTTCAAAGGTATATTGTTGGTTCACTAGCAAATTTCTGTGACTGTTGAATCAATCTTGGAATCTTTGAGTGAAATGGGAATTTGTAAAACATCCAGTCAAATTTCCCACGTTATTGGGATCCAGCCAAGCATGAACACTTCCAAGGATGAGAGCTCCTTCCCACCACTGGCCTCTTGTTCCACCGTATGTCCACTCTGATCGGAACCATATGACCACATTGATAGAACAGGTTTCCTTCGATTAAGCAAAAATTACCTCCCTGGGACTTACTCCTTAAATGAAGCAAAATTCATTTTCCAAATCACCCAGAGAAACATACTTTCCTAGAGAACATCTATTCATGTTTTTGAAGCTATTTAGATATCCATTTTGATTTTCCCTACCCAGAGCAATAGAGAATTGCTCTTTAGGGTACATCTTTGAATGTACCCTAACATCGTTGACTCATAAGTACACGTTTAACCATAGTAACAGTTTTAGTTTTTTTTTTTTTTAAATGTCAGCTACTGCTAAATGGGGTGAACTTGGACCACTACAATTGATTTCCTTTTCCTAATTTTGGGACTTAACATGCATTTCCATGTATTTTTACCGTGAAAGGTTTAGCTCACAGTTGATGAACTGCTCATCAAACATAGGACGGAAGTGTGGGGAGACAGATAGACATCAATGTATATCACCGAACAGACCAAAACACATTTTTATCTGTTGCACAGGTTTTCCAAGAGTTCTGGAAAAACATGTCATGATTTTAAATAAAACAAAATGTTATTTAAAATATATAAATTTGGATTTTGAGTCTGTGCTACTTTCAGGTGCTTCGTGACTGCTGTGGACCCAGAAAAGCCCGAGCTTCGGTCCTGTTCACAGCTTGGCCTCAGCCTCCTTTCTCAGTGCACTCTCTGAATTTCCCAGCTATAAAGGGGAGAACATGCTGAAACTTTTTCTTTTTCTCTTTTTTTTCAAGTTGATTTTTCTTGACAGGCCTTATGAAAATATTCACCTAGAAAACTCCCACTCACTCTTTGAGCTCATACTCATATATCACTCCTCCAAGAAGCCTTCAGAAGCCTCCCCACGGGACTCCTCGCTCCTGTCTATTCTCTCTCGGACTCCTGTTGTCCCACTTCGCAGGGAACTGCTTGGTTGCGAGGAATTGGAAATCCTGATTTAATAAGACAGGCAGAGAGGACATGTTGACTCATGGAATCTAAAGACGAGTTAAAAAACAAGACCACATGAAGAGCAAAAAGGCAGCTCAAGTTCTAGAAAATCCAGGTCCTTCTCCAAGACTCTCTGGTCACGACTTCCCTTACGTTTCTTTGTTACCTTTCTCCTCTCTTACCTCAAACTGACTCTCTTCACAAATTGAAAAATATAGTTCTAAACAGTCACCAAGCTTTAAATCTTTTACCAACTGCCACTAGGGAGGGAGAATGACCTGTTTCATCAGAACAAGTTTGAAAAATCTCAGGGAAGTACTAGGATTTGACTACCAGTGGACTCATCAGTTACGTAACCAGAGGGGCAAAATACTACGAGTAGCTTGGCTTTGTGTGGTCGCCACCGCTGGATGAGGTTACAGTGGGTAGGGAATCAGTGTTATCTAAAAACACGTCATCTTTTAAGGAAGATGTTTGAGTGTCAGGATACCTGAGGCACCGTTGTGAGAGTAGGGTGATAGGGAGGGAGTGCTCAGTATCCCACTGATGTTCATTTTTCCCTGCTTATTTCATCTATTTTCAACACTAGATTGTGGAATCCTAAAAGACAATTACATATTTAGACAGTGACCATACCCTTTTATTTTCCAGGTCTGGAATATATATATATATCATGTGTTTAGTAATACTTCATGTGCATAACTGGTGCTCCTATTGTTAGTATAGTCTCTGTGGTGTTTGCAACTTTTGGCAGCCGACTTCCATCGTTAAATCTGGGAAACTAAAAAATAAGTCAAATATTTGAAGAATTCAGTTCATAAGGAAAAAGTCAGAAAAATATTTATACATATATATGACCAATTTAATAATATGTATTTGTCTCAAAAAAGAGCCTTGAATGTAATAACCAGGTTTTTATTTCCAGTTACAAAGTGATAGGATGAATCTTTTCAGTCATCTTTTTTTTTAGATTATACTCATACTTTCAAAGATCCTTGGAGACTAGTTGAGTAGACTGATTTGCCTTTCAACACTATTTGCACCTCTGTGTTTCCGATACTTTGTCTCCTTTCTGTTCATTCTCTGCCTGGTGATGTTTCTGAAGGTGCCAATTGTTTTTCTTTTGGATTTGCCTCCTGCAAGAAGGTGCACGCTCAGAAAGATGACTCGCTTGCCTTTTAGCATTTAGGTCCCCCACCTCACCACTGACTTCCTCAGGGGTTTGTATATCTGGACACTGGCATTGGTTTTTTTCCTGCCTAACTGCTCTGGTTTTTCTAAGTCTAGGAAATGTGTTTTTTTGCTTCATCTCTTGTTGACTTGAGGATCTGTGTTGCTCAGTCTGTAGGCAGGTGAGACTGTTGCAGTGGCTTCCAGCTTGGGAAGCACCTTCACTTTTCAGAGCACACTTGGGCTTCTTCCTGGCAGTGGAAGGAAGCTTCATGGATTGGGCTGTGTTTGAAGATGGCCTCGGATGGTTTGATTTATAGCCACACACACTCGTTTCTTTTGGGGGCTCACAGCCTACATTCTGGGTGAAACGTTCACTTTGGTGGCTCCCTCTCAGAAAGGCAATACTTGATTCTCTGCTTACAGACCTCTTTGTAAGTCTAACACACCAAGATTTGGATCTGCGTGTTCTGGACCTGGATAGTCTTTGGCGTCCTCTACCGGAGTGTGAGCCAACTTCTGCAAACTGGGGACACTGTCTGCACCTCATCCTCTTTCTTCTAAAAGAGCTCCGCTTCCTACCCTCTCTCTTCGAAGAAAGGGCATTTTCTGAAATGCAACTCCAAGAGGGATCCCTTTTTCTGGATTCGCAACTTATCAAGGATCTTTCTCTGGGCAATCGTCTTTGAAAGGTATTTGGTGACGAATCTGAATATTTGTTTTTTTCTGCTTCTTTTTTCTGGAAATTCATATGCTGACCAGGGCTTAAAGCCTTTCTTTCTCCTAGACTGCCTTTCCATTGCTTCCCCTGATGAAAAATCGCCGGGGAGCTGCTGGTGCGTGCAGCTGCTTCCCCCTTGCCCAGGTGCTGGGCATGACCAGGAAGCAGCTTGATCCCTTTTGTCTTCCTCTCTTGAACATTTTGTTTGCAATTCTGTAAGCTTGGGTCCCTTTCCCTTGGTATAGCCCAGTTCAGGAGCATGTTATTAGGATAAATTATGCTGTTATGATCACCTGATTCTGGTTTGTCTTTGAACCAAGCATCGATTTTGCATGCTGTTTTATGAGGGACTGGTGGGATTTCAGATCCCTTCAAGGAAGAGTTACCATTTGGAAACTGTTTCAAGCCTGACAGAGGCCTCTGCTCACTGTTCCATTGGCCACTGGTGCTTTTGGACTGCCTTGAATCACGTTGAGATGCCAGTAGGGCCTGATCCTTAGACAAAGGCAAAACTGGAACAAATGCTGTGGACTTCTTTTGTACCCACGGCGAAGCAGAACACTGATAGATGGCTCGTTGGTCATAGGTCTCCATGTTATAAGGTGAATGCACAAAACTGATAAACTCGTGCAGAAAATGTCGGGTGTGTTGTTGGAGATGAGGTTCCAGGAGGCGAATAAAAGACTCACTGTCCAGGTCATATTCTGTCATGTGACAGAGAATGGTGCTTAGGATGTTCTTCACTGTGTGGTTGTAATCTCCATACACCGCTGTTAGTTCTCGTTTCAGCCAGGGGACCAGCCGCTGGAGGCAACCAGGCTTTCTCTTGAAATAATTGGCTGACAAGTGCGTTTCAGGTCTGTAGCCTTGGACATGTGTCACCCATATTCCAGAATAGTACAGCGCTCTCCTGAACTTCATCACCGCCTGGTCTCGGAAGCGGCCCACAGACATGCAGCTTGGTGGACACTCCCAGGTACCCCCAAACCCCCGCACTAATTCTTCAACAGTCAGCTCTCTCATTTGTCTGATTTCGCTTGTGATGCCCTCTGGGTCCACAGTGAAATGATTGTCGTGAGAAGACACGTTATTGCTTTCCTCGTCTGAGGAAAGACACGTGGAGTCTTTTGGGTGGTCCTTCTCTGGCCTGGTGGAACCGTAGGGACAAGGAAAGCACTTCCTGCCAGGAGGCTTGGATTTCTTTCTTGATCTTGAATGCAGAGAGTCATTATCATCACTCTTATTGAAACAAAGGTTACAGTCAGACTCACTGTGGCTACTCTCCAAGCAGTTAGAGCACTCACAGTCAGATGAGAAATAAGATGGCATTGTCCCGAACAGACTGTATTTCACAGTGGTGAGAAAAATTAGTTAAAATCAATTCCTTACCTGGCAGGAAAAATACCTATTAAAAACATTCCATGCAAATTTCTGGATCATGTTTGTCTCCATGGAATAAATGTTAGAATAAAGTTGAGAAATACACTCTTCCCTCCAATTAATAATAAGGTGCTCAATAAAACCCAGCACAGACAAGACAATGAGGATCTGGCACACTGTTTTCTCTTTCTCTCTTAAATTAGTTGTAGCAAACTCTGAAAAGCAAATAAGAAGTAAACATCGTCATTTAAGTATCATATCCTTTAACCTAGCAATTCTAACTCTAGAGATTTCACCTAAATATACAAATCTGCAAACATATATATGTTGATTTTTTTTATAACAAAAAACTGAAAGCAACCTAAATATCCATTAGCAAGGAACTTGTTAAATAAATAATGGTTTATCCATAGTATTTAATATTTTGTAGCCATTGAAAAATAAGAAACAAATCTAATATGAGAAAGTTGGCTGAATATATTGTTAACTGAAAAAGTTAGTTTACACAGAAGTATGATAGACTATTACAAAATCTGAGAGAGTAGTCATTAATTTCTGGCAGTATTGTGAACTAGACTCCTTGGAAAGTTGTCCCACTAGAAACAAAAAAATAATGCCAACTATAATTGTCAATATAGCTAATTGTAAATATACCTAAGTTCAGAGGAAATGAGTGAAGTTCTCAGAGGCAAAAAATTAAAGATAAATGGGAATCCCGAGAGGGGAGTGAACTCTGATCTCACTTAGTTCTCATATCAGGTGTCCCCGAGCCTCAGTTATCATAGACGGGAGATAAAGGATGGACTCTGTCCAAAGCTGAAGTCTAATAGGAAGCCCCTGCATAGATCTGTGTGCCCAAGTGTCTGCATTCTCACCGAAAGGGGAATTTGAGAAAATAATCACCCACACAAGACTCAATAAGAAATCCCAGCTGAGATTTTATAACCAGAAACAATCAAGTCTGTCTGCCGACATAATTCAAACCATCAGTTTTCCTGAAGACCTCCAGAGGGTCATTTATAGGAGGAGGTTGGTAGTGACATCAGGCAACTGACAGAGGCAAACACACTTTTTCCCCTGGAGAGATACAATTTAAACCCTGGTCTCATGACAAATTCTCTCTCAATGAGTTAACAATCAGAAATCACTAACAAACAAGAAATAAGCCACCCTAAGCATGAGTCCACAGAAATAATAGCAAGTTTGGCTCCTAAGAGAACCAGATAATAAAATAAACCCCTGAGGTTTCAAGCTATCCTTTCCAGAGGTAATGCTCTCACGAAGTCTTCGTTCATCTTAAAAAGCAAAAAGGCAGAAATTACATGGTGTAGCCAATTTGCCTTCTAGAGGATCTCCACGTGTCCAGACTCATTCGAGCCTCGGCTGCTGGATCAATCTGGTTGTAGTGGCTCACGTCTGTTTTGTTTGCCTTGGAGATAGAATTTGGAACACAAAGCCAGTTCTGCTGCGCACTGGGCAAAGAGACAGCTTCAAGTTTTCCATGAAGCTTGGCATCTTATGTTTCCCGGCAGTGTCCCAGGTGATTTTAAGGTGCAAGCCATGAATAAGACAGGTTTCAGATCCACGACTTAGCAGTTTCCAGAACTCTCTGATTTTCAGATAGAACAGTCAGAGCCAACACTGCAACAAGTGGTCTGACTCCAAAGAGGGCAGGAGCAATAGGTGGAATATAGGTTTTCCTAATGGATAAATTCTCCTAAGGGGAATCGCTATTAATATTTGGATTTAAATTATTTAAGTAAGAACACTGTCACTTTCTCTTTAAATGCAAGATATGAATACACTATTAGCATCTATGCAAGGTGGTTAGTCAGAGTTGTTTGTGTATCAAATTTTTGGATCAACATTATTAAAATTTTGGGGGGCAAAATTATTAAAGTGGATTATTTGGGGAGGGGCTCTATTCATTATAGCTAAATATTGGTTAATACAAACAGCATATTTAGAAGGTCACTCAAAAAAAATTTTTTTTTCTTTACTCACTGTTATGCTTCTTTTAAGTTTAATCATGTGTACCAAGGTTATTCAACCTCTCTCAGATCAGGATGAAACTAATTCAGCTCATGAGATATTCTGGGGAATTAGATGAGCTATTTTGTGTTTCTGCTTGGTACTTAATAGCAGTTCGATAGAACACTTATTTTAGTGTTATTTTGAGTAGATTTCACTATGAATTCCCAAGATAGTGCATCACTTTTTTTTTTAATGTGTTTTGTGTGATTTTATATCCCCAAATAAACACCATTTCTGATACCTCTGGAACTGTAGGGCAATGCAGAACCACATAGCCCCATAACCTTCATACCTAGGTCAGCACCACATGGAGGAAAACACACTACAGGCCGGAGTTCTGTTCTGTTCTGTTACCCTGAGCGAGTTCACATATGCTTCCTCAGTCTCGGTTCACTCATCTGTGAAATGATGCTCACAAAGGACTCCAACGAGATAATAGATGTAAGAAGTACTTTGTAAAATAAAATGCTTATTCGTAGTAAAGTGGCCTCAAGACATACTCTCACCTCTACTCTGTGCCGAGCACAGTAAAAATACTCAATACTTATCTGCTGAATGGAAGATTGGAGGAGAACTGGAGGAAGGGTAAGAGGGAGAAAAGGAAGAGGGAAGAGCATGAGATAGGTCCATTCAAGTTTCTCTTGCAGATGCATGTATTTTAGTCTACTCTCCATTGTTTCTGCCATCACTTTCTTTTTACTTCTGGGTTCCTATATACTCAAAATACTGAAGCAGCTTAGAAAGGAAGAGGCCGTTGGGAAAGGGGTGCCTTGGCACCCGCAGTGAGAGCACTTTAGGTTTAGGAAGAGCTCAAATTGACAATGGGAGGATGCTGCTGAACAATTAATCTGATCATTAGAAGCCAAGAGGTCAGATCCTTAATTCCCCACCCAAGTCCTGAGCTAGCTACTTGAAAGTCTCGCTCTGCTGGCTTTTTCCAAATTCCGTGGCTCTAGATAGAGCAGAGTTTCTCTACCTAAGTGCTGTATCGGGGCCAGATGATACTTTGTTTTACTTTGAAGAAGATTAAGGACCATCCCTGGTCTCTACCCCCTACATGCTAATATCATCCCCTACCTAAGATGACGACCAAACATGTCTCAGGATATTGCCCAATGTCCCTTGGGGAGGAAAAATTGGCCCCAGTGTTGAAAACCATTGCTCTCCAGTCTATTATTACTGTGCTGTGTTTTGAGATAGGCTTTTCCTCACTGGGGCTAGAAGTAGTTCTACCAGGAAGCTGGAGTGTGTGTATTCATGAAAGGGATCAAGTGTAAATTAGTTGAAAGGTGTTGGGTTTTGAAGCCAGAAAATCTGAGCTTGAATTTGACTTTTTTTTTTTTTTTTCATTTGAATTTGAATGAAAAAGCTAACTTAGATGGCTTCTCTGAGTTTTATTTACATAATTTGTATTCTACAGCAGGGAAGATTTCTTCATAGCATTTACCATCACCAACATGTTATACACTTATATGTCTATTTCCTCTCTGCCCTTACTAAACTGTCTCATGAGGAAAGAAGAGTGAGGATTGGGGTATATACACTACCATTCCCTCATTACTTAGAAAAAGTCGGCACATTGAAAGAACTCTTGTATTTTTTAAATAAATATTCCATAAGTAGCACAAAGTTCAATGTCTAGTATATAGTAGGGATCAACAATTGTGTTACTAAAGTCGATTCTCATTATCCGAGATAGTTTGGTTCTAAAAACTCATCGCAAACACTGAATTAGCTCCTAGGGGACACACAGCATTAGATTCCTTCAAGCCTCCGCTCACATGTTCACCTGTTCAACACTGCGTAAGAGTGTTTTCTTTGTGTCTATTTATAACCTTATTTTATTTGTGTCTAAAGACACATTATTTAATATATATTTTTGATCCATTAACATTGAATTCACAGCCAACAGCACTATAACTCATGCCTGAATTGAGCTAATCTAACACATGATTTATTTTTTAATCCTCACCTGAGGATATTTTTCCATTGCTATTTAGATAGAGTAGGAGGGAGGGAGGGAGGGAAAGAGAGAGAGAGAGAGAGAGAGAAACATCAATGTGAGAGAGACACATCAATTGGTTGCCTCCTGCATGACACTGACTGGGGCCAGGATCAAACTGCACCTGAAGTAGGTGCCTGTGACCAAGAATCAAACCTGCGACTCTTCGGTCCGCAGGCTGACACTCTATCCGCTGAGCCAAACCAGCCAGGGCTAACACATGAATTTTCTCCATAAGTTTTCTCACATTAAGAAAAACTAGATAGCATTTCAGCATTATGTTTGGAGGTCATTTTAAACAGGAAAGTTGATAAAGAAAGCACAAAATTGCAAAAACAAAACAACCCAGCACCAAATAGACCATGGAAAGGAAACTTGTTTATATTAGAACTAAAGTGTGAGGGCAGAGTATCACCGTGTTCAGCCTCAGCTGGGTTGTGTGAGTTGGGTGGCTCAGATTTTTCCCTACTCTGCCCATGTCCATGAATGACCATGAAAATACTGTGAGCATTGATTTTAGAGTTATAAATAAATTTGGGGGAGTAGAAGAAATTCACAAATACAGAATCCACAAATAATGATTGATTACATTTATGAACAAGGACAGCTTCTGCAGTGTTATACAAGAGAATTCTTACTAATTCTCAGGGAGAGTAATGAAATCTCATCCCAACCCTGACATTTTCTTCCTTTTATCTAACAACAGAACAGAGCTTCTTTCCCCAAGGTACCCCCTTCACCAACATACAAAAGGAAACTGTGATTACAATTTTCTGAGCGCATGCCTTGTTCCGGGTTTGTGTTCCTATGGTCCCTAATTCTTTACATATTTGGATGTTTTCCAGCTCTTTTTCTGTTATTAATTTCTAGTTCAATTCCATTGTGGTCTGACACAACACTTTGTATTATTTCTATTCTTTCAAATTTGTTGAGGTGTGCTTTATGAGTCAGACTGTGTTTTGTCTTGGTAAATGTTCCACGTGAACTTGAGAAGAATGTATATTCTGCTGTTGTTGAATATTCTACAAATGTCAATTAGATCAAGTTGATGGGCAATGTGGTTCAGGTCAACTGTATCCTTACTGATTTTCTGCCTGTTTTGTCTACCAATTACAGAAAAAGCAGTGGTATTTAGGAGCCCAGTTGTAACAGTATATTTGCCCTTTTCTCCTTGCAGTTCTATCCGTTTTTGCTCCATGTATTTTGATGCTCTATTGTTAGGTGCATGACTTCTTGGATAACTGACCCCTTTGTCATTATATAATGTCCATGTTAATCTCTGAAAAAGTTCCTTATTCTCAAGTCCTCTTTGTTTGAAATTAATGTAGCTACTTCAGCTTTCTTTTGATGAGTGTTAGCATGGTATAGGTATCATTCTTCGTCTCTTTACTTTTATATTTCAAGTGGATTTCTTATAGACATCTTGTAGGTAGGTCTTGTTTTTTTCACCCACTCTGACAATTTCTGACGTTTATTGGTGTATTTAAACCCTTCGGATTAAAATGATTATTGATACAGTTGCTTTGATGTCTGCCATGTTTTTAACTTTTATATTTGTTGTGTTTGTGGGTTTTTGTGTGTGTGTGTGTGTTTTTTTTTTTTGGAACTTCATTTGATTTCCACAAAAACCCCATGAGGGGAGTAGCTCACATTAATCCCCATTTAGAGACTGAGGAAGCAACACGACTGAAATTAAGTGACTTAATTAAGGTTACACGGGACAAAAATAACAACAAATAATTTGAAACTTGCCAAGGTTTTTTACTTCATTAAACATATCTCCTATACACCCAGTGATTTCATCAATAAAACTGATAAGGCCTCCAAACCACGTCAAACTGTGCCCTCTGAATCTCTAAAATCTATATGCCTGCCCAGTGCTGTCTTCTCTCCGAAACCACCCCGGAAACGAGGTGTTAAAAACCTAGATCTTTGCTCTAGTTAACCCAATACACTATGAATGAATAATGAATTAATAATTATAACCAGTTAATAACAAAATTTAATAAGGTCAGCATGAGATCAAGAGTAAAAGGAGAAAAAATAGTTTTTGCTTCATTCATGAAGAGACCAGAATTATCCATGGAAACCAAGCCTGTAGTTACAGGGTGCCAGGTTTCTTAGAGAGCAAGAAGAAATTTAGCCCTATTCTCAAGCCCGGCTATTCAGTTTTATGTTCCCATTGACTGAGGTCATTTAAAATAAATTGTTACAACCTGGCTCCTGAATGAATCACCATCTCTTTTCCTATAAAAGTGCCTTTCTCTGCTTCTGTGGGGAGGAGAAGACAAGACAGAACTGGATTGGGGCCCAAACCATAATTTTAGTAATTACTAAACCAGGTGACTGCAGCCATAATTGAGTCATTCAAAGCCAAATGGTAGCAGTAATTAGTTTGTCAGATTCGAATAAAAGAGCTTTTTTGGAGGGAACAAGTGGAGTTGTGCTGAGGAGGCCCGAACCATCAGCCACGAAGTGGGAAACCTTCACCACGCAGAGAGGGTCGTGCTATCACCGTGGTTCTCTGCGTGACAGTGACAGATGTTCCTTGTTACAGATTATGGCCTTGTCACACTTAAACTAATCTCTCTTCATGTCTTCAGGCCCTGCTCATTCCCCTGGGCAGCAGTCATCAATTTACATGGAGAGGCGCCCAGAGAAACACAGAGTCTATTTATCACACTTGCTCAGAGTGTACTAACAGCAGCTCCAGACCAAGCATGGGTCCACATTTCAATCAGACTTCACCCCTGCAGCATCATAAATAGTGTCAAGGGATGTATTGTTAAGAAAATGGATGGAAGGGGAGTAAGAAATTCAGGTGAACTATGGGAGTCGGTGAACTCCACCCCCAGGTGACCAGCTCAGTGTGTCTAAGATTTCAGCATGGTTTGGACGTCCCAGACTAGACTTTAAACTTCCTTGACTTCTTTCACCTTCCTAGGTTCACCTGCTGCCTTGCTGACCGCCTTGTCAGCATGCCAGCTGGTAGAACAGAAGCCACAGTAGGTTAGGAATACAGAAGCAAGAGAGCAGCAATGCTATCCCCAAATCCCCTATCCTCCGAGTCGCCCACCACAGTCTGCATTCCGTTAACTATTTGTTTCGTTGCAGACACATTCCCCACTATCTCTTGTGAAGGTCTGTGTTCATGTCACTGAGACTGGTCAGTGCCGTCTCTGCCCCAAACTGAGTTGGCCTCATTCTTTCCAAGGAATGTGCTTCCTTCCCAAAGTCATAAATTTCTCAGGCTTTGCTAACAATACAAATGACACTGTTGGTATTCTCTCATGGTCAGAGTCAAGTGGAGAGCAAATCTTTCAACGTCAGTGGATTCAAGGTTCCATCAATATAGAAGGTTGGAATTCCTCCTCTTTTCTGAATCTAATTTGAACAGAATCAGCATCTATTCATTTTGAGTCATTTTTCATGTTATTTCCCTCCAAAAGGTTATTTTGTGGATACACGTTATCAATTTTATACAGTGAGCTAAAACATACTCAGCACTATTTACTTTCAATAGATTGTATGCCTTTTTCCCCATAAAAGGTTCTTTTCCTTATATTGATACTTCTTGTTACTTCCACACAATGGTTATTTGAGTTGATGTGTTTTACTTTTCTTACAAATTTCCATTAGAATTGCCTAATAAATATATGACTGGATTGCATATTAATAATAAAAAATGGTACGAAATCTCCTTCAGCCAGCGTGGCTCAGTGGTTAGAGTGTCAGCCTATGGACAAAAGGGTCCCAGGTTCGATTCCCCATCAAGGGCACATACCTGGGTTGCACATTCAATTCTGGGCCCCGGTTGGGGGCGCATGAGGGAGGCAACCAATCGTTGTGTGTCTCTCACATTGATGTTTTTTATTCTCTCTCTCTCTCCCCACAACTCTCCCTCATTTCCACTCTCTCTAAAAGTCAATGGAAAAAATATGCTCTGGTGAGGATTAACAACATCAAAAAAATATGAAATCTGCCTAAGATGTCAACAAACAATGGGAAAGGGCTAGTTAGCAGATCATGACTAAAATTAAGAATTAAATTTTTAAAAATTTCACGTGTATATCTCACTAAATTGATATTACTCGTCAAACTTAAAAAGTGTGGCCAAAGCTATGCTTAAAGACAAACTGATTGCTTTACAAGCTTTAACGGACAAATCAGAAAAAAAAGCGAACTGATAAACTAAGATTTCAATTTAAGAAATTAATGAAAACAGCAACCAAAAAAATAAGTACATAAATACAGAAACAAAGGTGAAATAATGATAAAAGTAAATAATTCTAAAATAGAAACAAGAAAGATTGGTGAATTGATAAACAGAAGAGATGATGTTAAAAAATAATAATGATGAGTAAGAAAAGGATATTATCAAAAACAAGAAAGATACTTAAAACATTAGAGAAAATCCAAACTGCAGCACTTTGCTTATATAATTCACAATCTCGGTCAAGTGAGCTGTCAGACCACAGGGCTGCAAATGAGGCCGCCTCGGTAGAGATCCCCACGAAGTTAGACTGGATTTGTTTTGCTTCAGACACTTGCCATCTTCATGTCCCTCTCATTCCTCTCCACCTTTCCGGATGAAGTGGAAAGAAAGACAACAGTTTCTCACTGGCCTGAGGAGTCCCAGATGGCTGAGCCTGGACTCCCCTGGTACAGACAGGAACTGTTGTATTTCCTGCGCTCGCTACACCCGGTCACTCAAATAGGAAAACTTGCTCCCCAGAAAACAGCCCTATTAGGCCATGTAAAGTAATAAATGAATTTTCTCCTTTTGCTGCTTCTGAGACACACTAACTAAGCTTTAAAAAGAAAAAAAGGAACTTTCACGACATAATGCATATTTTTGGACATTTTTATTATTTCTGTTAGATTTTTAGAACTCTCTCCTAGATTACTTCTACTCACGTCACTTCAGTCTGTTTCCGGGTCTTAGACTTTTAGAGCTGGAGGAGCTCAGAGCCTTATTATGATTGCTTGTGCTTGTGCTTTTACGTAGCCTCTGTCCTCAGATGAGAGTGATGTTACCTCCATTTCTTGGTTGGCAAAGATGCATTTTATAGCTCCTTTGAAGGTCCTTTCCTGACCATTCGAGATTGTTGCCTGCCCTTTCCCTATAAGTGCCATAACTCCTTGTGATTTTATGCAAAATACCATGGAGAAGCCACTGGGGGTACGAGGGGAAAGGAACCCACTCTGGAGCCCAAAGACTTGGGTTTGAATCACAGCACCACTTAAGGATGTGTGGCCTCCAGTGACCTGCACAGCGGTTCCCCATTTGTGAGAGGGGGATGGGAATAGTTATGGGATTAAATGGGTTAACGGTAGTGCCTGGCACTGACTAGTTGCTATCATGCACTGATTACATGATGGTGAAAGGCAGAATAATTACAAACGTGTTTGTTTATCTCCTACTTGAGATGGTGAGCTCTCTGAGAACAGGATATGCCATTCATTTGTGGAAAGTATGAATAAGCACCTTCATCTTTTTAGCAAATTTATTGAGACATAATTTACATGCCATAAAATTCACTCATTTCAACTGTAAAATTCAATAATTTTTAGTAAATGTACCAAGTGGCAAACCCATCCCCACAATCTGGTTTTAGAGCGTTTTTATCACCTATTAACGTGCAGTTAATACCCCATTTCCATCCCCGTTTTATGATTGAGGAAACTGACACCCAGAGAAATTATTTGACTTTCTTAAGACCATAGAAATGATAAGTGTGAGACACGGGTCTAGAACTCAAGTCTCCTGACATCCTTCATGTCCAAACCCATTTCACTATACAGGGCTCTCTGCCAGGATAATCTAACAATAATCCTGAGAATCAGGCACTACACTATCTTTCTGTGTCAACAACAATTTATTATCATTGCCGTTATTAGCATTTTTATCATGATCACTGATGAGGATTATAATATATGACACTCACTGTTTACCTCCCCAGGCATTCTGCTGCGTGGATGATCCCCGTCAGGATAGACGCGATCACTCATGCCACGTGGCAGCTCCAGCCGTCGCTGGGTTCCAAACGTGCTTGAAGACGTCACTGTCATTTTCAACTCTACTCATTATTTACCTGGCTGCCCCCTCAGCAAACTCGACACGGAGTCCTAAAATCTACCAGTAAAATGAGTGATGAAAGCTGGAACATGAATTAGAAATCCTAATCCCACGTAATACAGGGTTGTAGTCAAACTTTTGCATCACGATTTCAGCATTTTGGAATAGACACAAAGGGGAGCAACAACAACCAAACCTCAGAATGTTCACAGTGAAGTCGTAAGAAGCCTCCTCGCTTCTTTGTCTCTATTGACTCGCTTCTTAGCATGTGTAGCCTCTCTCTGCTAATCAAGAAGCCGTCACATACCAGCGTTCTATGAACAGGGCAATGGCCTGAGCCCCAGAGCACCGCCTTGACTTGCTGTGCTGCTGTCGGAGCATGGCAGAAGTGCATTTCCCCGCAAATTCTCTGCGCACCGATAATGTTTTGGTTCATGCTTCGAGTAATGGACTAAATCAGCTCTCACTTGAGGCAGCTGTTCGAAACCCACTAATTCAGGATGATTATTTTGTGAAAACAAGCACCTCTCAAAAACACTTCAGCAGACATCTACTTAAAATGAAGATAATGTTGGCAGAATAAAATGAAAATAAAACATTGATGTGTAGGCCTTACATTAAGCTAATTAACAGCTTGGCCGTTCTAACATTGAAAGCACCCAATTATCATAGGCCAAGATACTGGCCATCGACATTTTTGTAATGCAGCTGGCACCGAAGTATCATACAAATACTTCCAGCAAAAGGCTAATGGAGACAGACACTAAGGCCTCAGACCAGCTTGAAAATGGATGCTGGAATCCAAAGCAATTAGACCTTTCATTATGGAAAAAGTAACTGTGGCCATTCTAGAGTGACACCATTAAGCCATTCAGTTGCTACTCAGAAATAAACTACCATCTTTTATTCTGCTCTGTTAAAGCTAAACCTGGACCCTGTCAAAAATATCTAAGGACATGTATAATTCTCCTTCCGACAGTAAAGCAAGAGAGAATTAGAATACTCATAAGATGGCATTGCAGAAAAGGAGGTTTTGCCTTCTCCCATACACCCAGCATTTGGCTCATATGTTCATGGTTCTTGTGGATTCTCCAAACCCCATCCAGGAAGGTCCCCTATGATAATGCCTGTGTGAGTATAAAATAGGGAGCATGCAATAGAAAGAGACTTGTCCAAGGAGTTTCTTTTGATGGAAAAATGACAAGGTGGGAGGAGTTTCTTTTGATGGAAAAATGACAAGGTGGGATGCACATTTTTGGAGAGAGAGATTCAATATGAAATGTGGTATGATAGAGAAAGGATCGGGTTATGAAAGAGAATGAAGCAGCACTGAGATCAAACCTGGAGGAAGGGGTGGAGGGAGAGTGGGCGAAGGCTCCATGGAGATCACGCTGGCTTTCGTGTACTACACACACATGCACGCATCTCTGAGCTTGAGCTAGTTCACTTTCCCCACCTGTCACTGAGAAGCAGCTACTCCTTTTCTGTTGTGGGCTATGGAGGTGGGTTACATAAACTGTTTTCTTTATGATATAAAGAGAAAACCTTCAGGGTTGAGGCTTCTCTGGAAACATCTTTCCTATGAAGAGAAATTACTGAGAACCACTGCGATGGGTAGAAAAATGCTACCTCCCAAAGATGCCCACTTCCGAATCCCCAGAACCTCTCATTGTAAAAAAAAAAAAACAAACGTGGGGGGAGTTTTGTAGATGTGATTAAATTACGGTCTTGAAATGGCATGTGTATTATCCTGGATTGTCCAGGTGGGGCCCACACAATCAAAGGGTCCTTGTAAATGAAAAAGGAGGCGGGAAGGCCACAGTTACAGAGAGACGTGAAGATACTCTGCGGCCAGCTTTGAAGATAGTGGAATGCACCAGGAGCCCAGGAAGGCAGGGGGTGTCTAGGAGCTGGCAAAGGCACGGAAACAGATTCTCTCCTAGAGTCTCCAGAAAGAATCCATTTTTGCTAACACCTTAATTTTAGCCCAGTGAGACCTGTTTTGGACTTCTGACCTCCAGAATAATAAGAAAATTAATAAGTTTATTTTGAGCCACTAAATGTGGGTAATTTGTTAAAACAGCAATAGGAAATAAATACAGGTATGTGTCAGAGGTCCCTGTTAAACACGGCAAAGTAGAGTATGGCTCTTGCATTCTACAAGGTCATAGATAATCTTATTGTAACATGATTTAAGGATACACATTATTTATGTTTTAGGCAAATAGCAGGTATGCAAAGTTACACCGGCAGTAAACTGATTCTTTTTGCTGGTCTACTCTATCTGCATTTTTACACTCAGGCTGAAGTCTCTCCTTCAGGACTTTGGGTTCCACGGGGATCTTTCCTGGTCAGAATTTTAGTCTTTTCCCACAGATGGTAGTCCCTAACTGCCTCGCAGTCAGCTTTCTACCTTAGACTTTCCCTTGAATCCTGCCCCTGAGAAATAGTCTCCAACTCAGCTACATTAGATTAGCCTAACCAGAGAACTTCTAATTCTCCTCTTCCCACATAGGCCTGTCTGCCTTCCATTTCTTTCCTTTAGGAGCTCATCCCTTTGTACTTTGGGGAGAGAAAAAATAATTTTACTTCTATTTTCTAGGTTCTTGGCTGAGATACCCATGTAATGAAAAAAACAAAACAAACAACAACAAAAACAGATTAACAGAAGAAAAACAGAAGTGTAACACTATGTATACTTGTTATTAGATAACATGTAACCTCCTATGTGCAATGGAGAGGCCTGGGGAAACTGAGTAACCCTGCAATGGCCCAAGTCTTTTGTTATGCAGACTTAAGTCCCTGCCTTCTCAATGGATGAGAGTTTCTAAAGATTTAAGTCCTCCTCCTCTTCTTGGTACTGAGAAGGAGATACCCTTCCAAAGGGAGATTTTCCTTATAAATGTAAATGTATCTTACAAAAGGGTAACTTCTCCGTTTTCAGAGTTTAAAAATACCCGCTTAAAATAATCAACATGCCAAAGAGGCATATTTGGGGGTGGTATTTTTTGCTCACTTTCATATTCCTATGTAAACTGAAAAACTTGCCCCATTGCAAAAGTAGGGCGAAGGGCGGAAAATGATGACTTTCACTTTCATATAGATAGAAGAAAATGGGTAATAGAGAAAACAGGAGTAAAAGAATAAGGAGGAGATAAAAGGGGGAGAAGGGAAGGGAGAGACTCAAGTTTATAAAGGGAAAGTTATGTGAATGATACTATGAGAAAGTTTATGAATTTTATGTGAACTTAGATGTAAGGTATCAATGAGAAAGGATTACATTATTTTATTTTTATTTTATTATTTTTTATTGTTGAAAGTATTACAAATGTCTCCCTTTTTCCCCCCATTGAACCCCTCCTTCCCACTCCCACCCCCCTCCTGCTTTCCCCAACCTAATGTCTGTGTCCATTGGTTGTGCATATATGCATATAAGTTCTTTGGTTTGTCTCTTCCCACCCCTCACATCCCGCATCCCTCTGAGATTTGTTAGTCTGTTCCCTACTTCCATGACTCTGGATCTCCTTTGGTTGATAGTTTATTTTGTTCATTATGTTTCATAAATAAGTGAGATCATTTAGTACTTGTCTTTCTCTGATTGGCTTATTTCACTTAGCATAATACTCTCTAGGTCCCTCCATGTCGTCTCAAAGGATAAGAGATCTTTCTTTCTTACAGCTGCATAGTATTCCATTGTGTATATGTATCACAGCTTTTTTATCCACTCATCTACTGATGGACACTTGGGCTGTTTCCAGATCTTAGCTATTGTAAATAGTGCTGCTATGAACATAAGGGTACATATATTCTTCCTGATTGGTGTTTCAGGCTTCTTAGGATATATTCCAAGAAGTGGGATCACTGGGTCAAATGGCAGTTTCATTTTTAATTTTTTGAGGAAACACCATATTGTTTTCCATAGTGGCTGCACCAGTCTGCATTCCCAGCAGCAGTGTACTAGGGTACCCTTTTTTTCCACACCCTCGCGAGCACTTGTTGATTGAGGATTTGTTGATGGCAGCCATTCTGGCAGGTGTGAGGGAGGAAAGAGCATACATTGGAGGAAAAACAGTCTCTTCAATAAATGGTGTTGGGAAAATTGGACAGCTACATGCAAAAAATTGAAACTAGACCACCAACTCACACCATACATAAGAATAAACTCAAAATAAATAAAAGACTTAAATGTAACTGGTGAAATCATAAAAATTCTAGAAGAAAATGTAGGCAGAAAAATCTCAGATATCATACAAAGCAGAATTTTCACTGATACATCGCCTAGGGCAAGAGAAACAAAGGAAAAAATTAATAAATGGGACCACATCACACTAAAAAGCTTCTGCACAGCAAAAGAATCCAGCATCAAAATGAAAAGGGAACCCACTCTCTAGGAGAACATATTTGTCAATGATGCATCAGATAAGGGATTAATATCCAAAATATATAGAGTACTCATACAACTCAACAAAAGGAAGACGAAAAATTCAATTAAAAAATGGGCAGAGGACCTGAATAGACACTTCTCCAAACAGGACATACAAATGTCCAGGAGACATATGAAAAAATGCTCAACATCATTAATCATCAGAGAGATGCAAATTAAAATGACTAGGATTACATTATTTTAAAGAAGACAGTAAATATATATATATATCAAACTAAACATATATATCCTGTGACATAGTAATTCCACTCCAGAGTAAATATGCAACACAAGAAGACACGTACAGGAATGTTCATAACAGCTTTGTATTTAATAGCCAAAAATTGGAAACCATCCAACTGTCCATCAACAATAGAACACACAAATCATTTAGGGTATATTCAGACAATGGATTACCACACAGATTGAAAAAGAATGAACTACTGTCCGGCTAGTGTGGCTCAGTGGTTGAGCATTGACCCATGCACCAAAAGGTCGCTGGTTCGATTCCTGGTCAGGGCACATGCCCAGGTTGTGGGCCCGATCCTCAGTGGTGGGCATGCAGGAGGCAGCCAATCGATGTTCTCTCTCATTGATGTTTCCATCTCTCTCTCCCTCTCCCTTCCTCTCCCTCTAAAACCAATAAAGAAAAAAAATTGAAGAAAAAAAAAAGAATGAACTACTAATACAAGAAATAACATGAAATAATTTCACACGCATAATGAGTGAAAGAAGTCAGACACAAAAAACAAGATAATGAATCAATGGTTATAGGAATCCCAAGAGTGCTTACTTGAGGGGTGCTGATTGGAAAGAGCATGGGAATACTTCTAAAATACTGGAAACATTGGAAATCTTGATTTGGGTTGGGGCTATATGATTATGTGTGTGTATATATATATGTGTGTGTGTGTGTGTGTGTGTGTGTGTGTGTGTGTGAAAATTCATTTTGCTGTGCACTAAAGATTTATGCAGTTTACTACATGTAAGTTGTATATCAATAAATAAAACAAATGAATACGTTATTTATAAGCTACATGGTGCCAAAAATAGCAGAAGGGGATCCAACATATTTAACTACCGGTATAGCAAGAGCTTTGACCGATCAGAAGAAATGTTCAACCAAACAATGCATGTCATGAGTCAAATAACTGCCATTCAGAACAGACTGAAATTCTAGTCAGAAGAGACAGTAATTCTAGCTTTGGAAATTGTCCTTTACAAGGTTGCTCAGTTTATGCCTCAACTGATTATTTTCTCAGAACTCTATACTTACTTATCAGGTTGACATTTCTTTAAAACTCAAAATGCCTGGCCTTTTGTTCCAACTCTAAACCCCTCCATTCCCTAGCACCACTGTTTCTTCTTCTCTCACACAAACACACGCTTTCTCGATATCCTCAAAAATAAAGAACCCATTTAGTTTTGAAGATCTCTTCTGCCTAAAGTCCTCTTTATCTGTCACAGTTGGTTAAATTATAGTCAATATTTGCTTTAAGAAAGATCTGCTTAATTTCTTACTTCATTATTTACGAGTTTACTTACACATATGTCCTCATCTTTCTTATTTTCCATTTTTAATTTTATCATTCATATCTGCTGGTGATGACAATTAAATAGAAGACCTTATTAGAAGTCTCTCCTTACCTTCCTCTTTGACTCTGTTTCCCTGCCCTCGATGCAACTCTTTAGAGGATTTCTTCTTTTTAATACTCTTGGTGTTTATCTCAACACTGTCAATAATGCGTTTTTGCTCCTCTTTTAAAAAATCAGTTTTGACAATAAATGGCACTTTTGTTCAACTTTCTGGTTACGCAGCACCTTCAGAAACCTTTGCTATGTATGGTGAATTTCCAGGCCTATGACTCCTACCTCCCTGAGATGAGAACAAGAAAACTCACTTCCCCAGCCAGCTCTGCAGATAGGGCACCTGGGGACAGTATGTGACTTCACTTCATCTAATCAGGCTCGATAGTATGAGAGTTTGATTTGGAAATAAGTGACTTGAGAAAAAAAGGCTTCAATCCATTTTTTTTTTTTTTTTTCCTGTTGAGAGGGTTGGGGTGGTGAGCTTTGAGGGCGTCAGTGACTCTGGTTTTCTAAAGTATTTAGAGAGGCAGCCACCATTATAGAAATTTTCTCATTAGACTATTTTTGCTTTGTGGTCTTGGACATTCTTCCTGAAATCTTAATCCCAAAGTTGGTTATTTCACCCTCCCCAAAATTATGTTTCCCACTATTCATTTTTTATTGATTTTTAGAGAGAGAAGGGGGAGAGAGAGAGAGAAACATCGATGTGAGAGCACAACATTGATTGGCTGCCTCCTGCACGCTCCCTACTGGGGACCGAGCCCACAACCCAGGCATGTGACTTGACCAGGCATTGAGTTGACAAGCTTTAGGTGCACAGGACAACACTGAACCAACTGAACCACGCCGGCCAGGGCTCCCACTATTCTTTCAATAAGCCTCTTTTCTGCTAGTCAGCTAGAGTTAGGTAATTTAATTGACTCTTCAGGATCAATGATAAATGTTTAGATCAATTACCCTACATTCATCCTCCATCTTCCTGCTCTATTAGATATTCATATTATTATTTGAATTCTTTTATTGATGATCTGTGTGGTCGCTTTCATCAGTTTCTCTGGCTTTCATAGTATTTGATATTATACTATTCTCAATTGCTTTCAATTTTTAGTTATGCTTTCTATTATATCAAGGTTGGCTTTGCATCTGTTTGTTTGTTTTGTCATTTTTCTTTGTCATGGGGCTATCCATCCTCTTACCGTGACCCGGATCGTTTGTCTCCTAGATCTGCTACAAAACTGTAACAATGGGATTTCTGTTTTTTTGTTCTAGAGTGAATGCACCCTTTCCTGGATTACCTTATCTTTCAATGTATTGATTTACTCCTTTATTTTGCTGAAATATATCATCAAATCACTTTCTGCAAAATACTAATGAGAGAGAATGCTGAAGCAGCAGCAAATGTTTCTGTTGTAGGACTCCCATAAAAGCCATGTTTTGTGGTGCAATTTAAAGCGAGAAAGACTTTTAAAATTTAGGATTTTCCTTAATGAATCAGTGGCCTTGGCCATGAAACAAAAACCCTTTGCGCCTTGGTACTCTCATCTGAAAATTGGAAGATGAGAATTTACTTGACAGTGATAAAATAATTAGTTATTATTTCTCTTAGAAATATAGCCAGTGTAGTAGAACCAGAGCAGGGGAGATAAGACATGGTGGATGCCAACTTTAACCGTAGAAGACAGTCTGTTGATGGACAAATTGGCTCCTTTCCGTGAGTATCCAGAAATATTTGTTGATGGATTATCGTGGTTTTTGAACAAGGAGGTCTTAAAAGTGAAGATTGGGACTTAACAGTAAGTTTGAATTATTAATGCTTGTATCATATCCAGGCTAGTAATAATTACCTGCACTTGGCAAAAATGTTAGTTAATTCTGTTCCTTCTCCACATGTGTTCTCTCCATATGCAGAATTTGGTGATGGCAGCACATGGTTCTGGAGAAGCTCTAAATAGATGCTTATTTTGCCTTCTTGTAAGATCAAACTGCTCATGGGAGACTTGCCTCAGCTTAGAGAGACAAGAATCTAGCTCATGCTCAATAAGACATCAGTGAAATATTTCACCATATATCAGGAAGGAATAATCATTTTCTAAAACGGGAATATCTCAGATACCAGCAGAGAGCTGGAAACAACAAACCACGTTGCAGTTGAGCTATGCTTTACCATATCTACATCAGAAGGCTCACAGGGAAATTAGATGTTACATGTGAAATCACACACAGTAAACACGAGCAAAAGGAATTTGGGGGAGTAAACAAAAATGAATCCCTTGAATGGAAGCATTCTGTTTTTTTAAATGATAAAGTGTTAAAGTATTCAAGTTATTGGAGTAAAAAAATAGCAGCAGCTTCATAGTTCTCCTATACCATTATCAACCCAGGATTTCGGCACTAAATCACAGGTCCCCCGAGTGTCAGGACCCTCAGCGCTTCAGAGACTCTCCATCTTCAGAGTTTTCCTTTCGGCAAGTGATGGATGCCCCTTTGCTTGTGGTAGAAATGTCCTCACCTGGGAATGTCTTCTTCACTTTATTTTCTTACAGAAGGCCTGTTTAATCGTTCATTTCCTCTCTAAATTCTTTGTACACAAAACTAACTGGATATACATGGTATCCACCAGGATTTAAAACCCTTTCTCTAAAATCCCATATTACCTTGCTTTTCAATCCTATTAGCATGAGATTTCGACTGCTCACCCTGCCCAGACCCAAAGCCTCTCTTGACCCCGCAGAAGCATGAATGACCAGACCCCAGGCACTGGGAAGCCCCTGCTTCAGCTCTTTTACTTACCACTGTGCTTCTCAATTCTTCTTCTCTTCTGGCAATTAGCGACCTCTTCTCTCCACTCCACCCCAACCCTCCCCCGCTTTTTTTTCTTTTGAGTTTAACCATTCATCTCTTTTGAAGTTATATTTCATCCAGCATTTCTAGGGGTTGGCAGCAAGCTTTTTCATATTAGCTGAGTCCACTGTCTTGCCTGAACTGCTGTATTTGCTCAAAGTATAACTCTTTATTAAAGTATCTGCTTTTCAACCACAGCATCACACTCATTTCTCAAAGGTGGAATTTCTAGACTACCCTTAAAGAAACAGATATCCACAGGAACATTTTGTTTATATCCTTAACATGTCGTTTATCAAAACAGGCTGCACCTAGGTTGCATCCCAAGCTAACTGCTGACGTATCCATCACAGTCTCACGACCTCAGTGTTCTTCTGCCTCAACCCACGGACGGTATTGTGCCCCTTTGCAAGATAATTGGTGCAGTTTGAAGTTAGTCTCCAAGGTGATAGAGAAATGAGAGCTGTGTGCACTCAGTAATGAAAGAGTTTAATTCACCCTATTTCGTAGTGTATCTGGATCTTGATTCACATGATAATCAAAATGTTTTTGCTTTAGTTTGTAGACACAGAGGATGAGTGTGCCTTTCTGCTGATGTTTAGTGGAATTGAGGTGCAGCCTTCCTCATTTGTGAAGGCAGGTTTACTAGACGTGATAAATAATAGGTAAAAGACAGCAATTAAATACATTAGAATGAATTACAACTTTTTGGAGAAATTGAATCTGGTGTTAATTTGATGATCAATGATGGCATTTGAATTCTGTTTAGCTTTAGAATTTAACTTTCCAACTACCTTTCAAACCTCAGCCAATTTATGAGAGACAATTGTTGGTACATGAAATATGTAGCTGTTCTAGGTGTTATGAGTATACTGTTTATCTTTTCGGGTTCAGCAAGCTCTTGATTATGTTCCATAAATAGCCACAGTCAATTCAGTCATCTTTTACTGTCAGATGTATCCTGAATGTCTCACACAGATGTAACTTAATAAAAACCACTATATCGCTAACAAGGGAAAAATTAACATATATTCTTTGGTGACTTTTTACTCATGCTAAGGTAGTATAGGTAAAATTCTGTCAGTATAACCCATTTGGCAAAGTGGGATAGCATCCTAGTTCCTTTCAATAATACTGAACCATTCTATTCACTCTGCATACTTCTTGACCTTTACTCTCTAGTGTCCTTTCCTTATAATGTTCCTTCTGTAAATGAGTGTTTAACCATCACTGTGGATTTAATAAACTATAAATATTGTTTGAAACATAATGTATTTGATATGAAATAGTTTGTGGAATGTCTCGCATGTAAAATAGAAATGTTGAGTGTAAAAAGAAGGTGCATAGATTATAAGGAGAACGTATAAAAATGATTGTCAATAAAATCTGTAGTCGTTATCATCTTTATCAAATAGCATTTTTAAAGTTTATATTTTAGACAAAAGGAAACAGAAGGAACAGTAGGTGAGTCTGCTCCTCACTGCCCGAGGCGGACACAGGATGGGCTGGGTGGTGGAGTGCTCAGGGAAAGGGCGGGGCTCCCTAGGACAGAGCCTGGGAAAGAGATTGTCAGCCTTTCAGGAAAGCCCTTCATCCCAGGTGGCAATTCATCTACTATGCTAAAGGAATATTGGACAATAAGGGCAAAAAGAGGTGTCTAGGTTGATGGGCTGGAATAGCCCTCCTAGTTGTTCATACGATGTGTGAGGCATGTGAAACAGCCCAGAGGGACACCCAAGGGACCAGGGAGGTGCAGAGCGCTGAGAAGCAGGTGGGTGTAAGGAGCCCTGTGGTTGAGGTGACTGGGGCAGCTACACAGACCCTATAAACCAAAGCAATGGCAGGTCCAAGCACTGGCACTGGTAGAGGCCCATATGCCAGGAAACACTCGTTTTATCATCCCCAAATAAATGTGAGGGTAAGAAAGGCCAGTGCCAGAGATATAAAGGGTGTGCCAAATCAACTGGAAGCCCCTCAGAACAAAAACTAACACCTCTAACACAATGCATGGCAGCCAGAGCCCACCTGTACCCCAGATAGAAGGGGGTATCCCTTATGGAGAGTTTGCACCTTGAATTGGCTGAATATTTACCCTCTTTAACAAGCTATAAACACTGTTTAAACCTAAAACCCAGAAGTGCCGATGGTACTAAGTTATTTTAGTTAAATTCTTGCCTCTCACTGGGTCCTAAAATTGCAATATCTAACAGTGCCTCCAGTTAAAGATTAGCTAAGTTATGGAAAACAGATAAAAATACATTCTTCAGAACATCTGAGCTGAAGTGAATAAGATAACTATTCTTACAGACTCTATTTCAATATCTCACTCCTACCTATTTATATGAGAGTTTTAGGCAGCATATTGACGACACAGCTTGAAAAAGTAATCATTCTATTTGGGCGCTTTTTTCTGAGTATGCAGTACACACCGTGTTCCCACACACCACTGCCCACACTTGTTTCCGGAGGGAGCGCCCTCCTGCAGGGTGGGCCAGGGCTGTCATGTGCAGGTCACATCACGAGAGCTTCCAGGGAGAATGATGTCAATGGTGTCATCCTCCAGAGTTTCCAAGGTTGCAAAGGTTTTCTGTTGGTGCAATTCCTCCTTCTGCATTGGGTTGTACACACTTTTTCTTTTAAGGCCATATCTACATTTGGGCCAGATCTCATAAGCCATATCTTAAAACACACACACACACACACACACACACACACACGCACGCACGCGCGCACACACACACACACTGTAGCTAGAAATACCATTCTTTTTTTCTTTATTGATTTTAGAGAGAGGAAGAAGAGAGAGATAGAAACATCAGTGAGAGAGAATATTGATTGGCCGTCTCCTGCATGCCCCCCGACTGGGGATCGGGCCCACAACCTGGGCATGTGCCCTGACCAGGAATCAAACCGGCACCCTCTTGGTGCATGGGTTGATGCTCAACCACTGAGCCACACCAGCCAGGCCAAATATCACTCTTTAAAAGAGATTATCTGTCTCGCTGGACAATTATTGAATTCTACCAAACTTTAAACAAATTTATTTCTAAGTCCTCAACCAATTGTAAGTACATTTTTCTTTCCCAAATAAAATGATTTACAATTGTGTAACATCAAGTCACTATGTTTCATAAAGCCATGATTCTCAATAACTGCCCAAGATACAATTGCATAGGAGTCATTCATTTCTCCTAATAAATTCTGCTGTTGAAATAATTCCTTCTGTAGGAAATTTTTTGTTTATCAAGATTCAATATATATATATTAGATTTATATATAATATAATATCTTCAAGTGGAACTTTTATTTTCATTGTTTTTGGTGGCTTTTATATTACTTCTACCCAAATAATTGTGATAATTTGAGATGATCAAAGCATGCCTCTTTTGAAAGTAGGGCAATCTCTCTAATGAGAAATATAAGGATTCAAATTGGAGCAGGGAGTCTTCAGAGACAACCCAACCTGGTTTGAATTCTGGTTCAAGCTCACTGTGTAAGTTATACCATTTCTTTGAGCCCTTTAATTTCTGGATCTCTAGATTATGTAGCAGTGTGGCAATAAAAAGGTTAACCCTATAGTGAAGATTAAATAAGGCGCTGTAATTCAAGTGCTTAACATAGCACCTGCCATAAAAAGGTTCTCAATAAAAGTTACTGGCTTTGAAACTGATCTTCAGATTCCACGAACCATTAAAGTGATGAGCATTTGTTTCAGGAGATCTGTCTCAGCTTCCGATCTCAATGTTTATCTCTGCGTTTCATCAACTAGTTTTCTCTGGCTCATTATTTGAGGTTGAAATACTTTTTACGGTGTATCTTTTTATTACAGTCACTCTTTAGGCCTATTCTTTTCTCTATTAATTTTGACTTCAAGTGGTGACCTGAAATATTGGTTTATTATTTAAGTTTTGGAGTTTAATTAAAAATGATTCTTGAGAGCATTTTAGAGTTAAAATAGTACTAATTATAATAATTGTTGCATGCACTTTTAGGTGAATTTAGAAAACTCTAAGCAAAACCTGGGCAGGAAGAGTAATATGTAGCCTCCTATATGTTTGGCTCATGGCTAATACTCAACATTGTTTATTGAATAACTGCTTTAAGAGTTCTAAGATGTCATGTTTCCATACAAGAAGAAAAGACTTGCAGAAACAAGCTGAAAAATATGATTCATAAGCAACATTTCAAAAGGAAGAGCATCAGAGAGAACTAAGAGGTTCTCTGCTCCTACACTAACCCATCTGGTGACCTCAGACAAGTTATATCCCATGCCCAGGATTCAATGAGAAATGTGCAAGAGTAGCCCGTCCAGAGTGGCTCAGTTGGCTGAGTGTTGTCCTATGCACCAAAAGGTTGCCGGTGTGATTCCTGGTCAGGGCACATGCCTGGGTGCTGAGTTAGATCCCCAGTCAGGGAGCATATGGAAAGCAACTGATTGATGTTTCTCTCTCTCTCTCTCTCCCTCTTCCTCTTCCTCCCCCTCTCCTTTTCCTCTCTCCCTCCCTTACTCCCTCCATATCCCTCCCTCTCTCTAAGCATGTCCTCGGGTGAGAATTTAAAAAAAAAATGTGCAAGAGCAGTTTGGAGTCATGACCTCTAGAGTTTTCCAATTTTTGCCCAATTTCTTCACACGTTTTCCCCATGTGAAACAAATAACATATTCAGAACTACAACTAGCACAGTTTTGATTGTCACCCTACATTAAATGATCTTTAATGCCCTATGGGCTTTAATAAATATGGAGGTAGGCAACAATTATAGGAGAGAGGCAACAGAGCCATAGTACAAACCTTTATGGTAACTATTACACCCTTGTTACACACAGGCATCTAGCCCCTAGTTTCTGTATGCTGTGAACCCCAAGAGGGCAGGGACCGTGTCTACCAACTCATTGTTGAATCCTCAGCAGCTTTCGTAGTGCTTGGCATATGGTAGTTGATGAATCAATATTTGTTGAATGAATAGTAAAATGTCTTCTCCATGAATAAGGATGTCTAGTTACGAGGAAGTTTTCACGACAGTTTACTGCTCATTATCTAAACAAAATGGGATACAATAATACCAAAAAATATGTGCTAAACCTACTAGGAATCAAGGAGTGTGGTTTTTCCTGGAGATACAAAATCCTGACCCTGAAAAACTGGGTGTGATAAACATGTCGTAGCTTATTTCTGTGTGATGTGGTAAGACAGAAAGATGTAACAGGGGCATTAAGTCCAGCCTGGGAGGAGGTTCTGGCAAGGTGTTTTAGAGGATACGTTCTCTGAGGTAAATCTTGGAGGACAAGTGGAATACAGGCAGGTGAAGGAAGGGAAAAGCTGTTCCAGGTTGAAGTAACATGCCAGGAATTAGTAAGCCATGCCGGCATAGAGCAGTGCGGGTCTCTCCTAAGATTTCTAATTACAGTAGGCTATTTAGCAACTTGGAAATCTAATATATGTGTTCCGAGTTAGATGGATGTTAGTTATTTAGTAATTAACTAGACTGTGGTGGTTAATCCCAGAGGGAATCCTAATTGAGAATCCATTGAACTGACTTAAGCAGTTGGTCCCAGCACAGAAGTGGCAGCACTGAGATCAGTGTACCCAACTGGAAAACAGAACTGTTCATTTTTAAGTGATTGAAATTGAGGGTTTTTTTTATTCCAAAACAAAAACAATGGTCAAGGAAAGCTGAGCATAATATGCAAAAGGTAATATTTTTGACATTATCTGCCATCGGCCACACTAGTGTACCTGTAACACCACGGGTCCACGAAGTGTGCGTTCCAGGAGCACGTCTGAGGTTACAGGTTAACTCCTAGAATGCACACTTGGTGCAAAATTTCCTGAGAATTACAGTGTTGTCTTTGTGTTCTCCCTGTCCTATGTTGACTCCCCTTCCTGGCTTTACTGTGATGCCAGAGATAGAGGTTAGCTTGACAACGTGTGACTGAGAAAGGTGTGTGTCAACTTTCCAAACCACTCACTCAGACACAGCCACGCGAGGCAGCCACGGGCGTCCAGGTGTCATTCTTCAACAACGTAGTTTGATTGACTTTTTTATGTTTCACACTAGACTACAACCTCCCAAGGAGGAAAGACTGTATCTGCCCCTGTTGTCTCCTCTGTGGCTAACCCAGGCCCAGCACACTGTGGACACTCAGTGACAGTCACAGAGTGAGCTCACGACTGGCTGTAGTTATGCCCTACATGAGTGCGTAGGAGTACGTGTGAGCACATGGGAGGGAACTCTAAGGGCCAAATACATGACGCCACCCTTCGCTTTGACTCTCACAAGGCTTTACTGCAAAAACTCCTTCGATTGTCCTGCCATCTGCCTTCCAACCTTCCTTTGTCCACTTCCTGATTACCTCTTTTTAAAATTACCCTCTACCGCAGAATCATCACCTCCCTTCTTGTTGAGGTGGGCATTGTGTTAGGCCCCCTACTTCTCCACCTGTGCAATCATGGCCTTCTTTGCTCGTCAGAGATGATGCCTTCACAAAGCAAGACACTCCCAGGCCAAAAGCTTTTCTTTCCCAACATAGTTTCCTTAGATGACCCACCAAAAACCAAGTTTCTCACCGTACCAAGTTTGTCTCCCTGTATCCCCAAGTGACTATTAAAACATTTGTTTTCTTTTGTCCCACCACACCCCTTTCTCATTCTTTTTTTTTTAGGAGATAGCTTGGTATTGATCAAGAAAGTAGAGACATCTCCCTGTTTACAAATGCATCTGTAATTGCAGATATCACGATATTGTTTCCTCTATTTTTACAAATGTCTTTTTTCTCTTCAGAGACAACTATTTCCTTGGGCTCTTGACCTCAGTCCCCTCAGTTTACCCAAACAGTTTGTTCTAGCAATTGTAACACCTTTCCTATAGCTTCATCGTTTTCCTTCCACCGGATCATTCCTCTTAGAACACATGTACCTCTCATCCCTAGAGAAAGGCCTCCCTCGATTCTGTACCTGCTCCCACACACTAGTCCTCACTCAATACTCCTTCAGTGCTCAATTCATCACGGTTTGTCTTGTACTCCCACTGCTCCAGAGAAACTGCTCAAAGGACACATGCCTGTAATCTCCTTATTAAAAATCCAAAGGATGTCTTTGCCACAAATGATATAGTGGAACTGTCTTGTTAAATCTTTTTAAATTATTGGTTTCCTTTCTACTCGTCTCCTCACTCTCTTACCTTTTTTAAAACCACTGATTCTCAGTCTTCTTATTGGTCTATTTCTACCCGGTTCACATCTTAAATATTGGTGTTTTCCCAAGGATTCTCTACTGTGCCCTTTCCACTTCTACTTTTTTTCCCTCTCTGGGTGACCTCAACGATTATCGTGGTTTTACCTCCCCTCTCTGCAATAATGACTTCAATATATTGTCACTCCCTTTGATCCCTCCTCTGGGCTTAATATAACCAACTGTCTACCATGCCAGCTGGGCATCACCGCACAGATGTTTACACAAATCAAACCCAGCATTTCAAAGTCTGTTGTTTTGTTTACATGCTAGCTTCAGATTTATTCTTCTCATGTCTCCTCTATTACACTGCATTCCGCTCAATCCACTGAGTGACCCCAGACAGAAACCTGGCGTGTTTGTCCATGCCTTCCACTCCATCACTCACTGCATCTGTCTCAGTCAGGATTTGATCAGAAAATGGAACTACTGGGAATAAAGAAAATATGCATTTATATAGAAATTGCCCCTCGGGATGGTGGGAGCTGGCTGCACCTGGTGCTGGGCCTAGGACAGGGAAACCGCAGGGAACCCGGCAGGGACGACAGGGGCTGTGGGCCAGCAGCTGCTCGAGCCCATCAAGGGAGCCAGCGGAGCAGTAACAGTGTGTGTGAGCCGCAGCGGTGCCCAGTGGCCCCGAGGATATTTCCAGCATGAAAAGAATAAGACTGCTAGTCTACTTCTGCCTTCCAAATCTACACAACATGTTTCAGCCCGTTCCTCCTAGCCTGGAACTGTTCAGAGAAGGGGATTCTGAGAAACACGGTCCAGATTAGTTAACTCGACACACAGGAAACCCATAGCAATATCCAGTTAGTCAAACCCTGCCAATTTCTAAAGTCTCTCCCTGAGCCACACCTTTGCTGGTCTAACTCGGCTTGATTTGTGATAAGGTACCTTCTTCCTGATGTCACCGCCGCCTATGTTCTTACATCCAGCCCACCTCACGTTCATGAATGTGTCCTTTAGAGCAACACTCCTCTGCTCTACCTATAAAGATAAGCTCTGACAGCATTAACTCACGCACAGGTCCCTGTTCCCCACAAAATTCAGTCCTCACGTAAAAACCTGAAAGATCTGGCCTCTAACTCCTGAAGGCCCAGGCCCATTACTCTTCGCCTTGAACTTCAGCAGTTCTGGACCATATTAGTCTCTGCTCCCCCAACCACATACATTTAGAAATTTATTCCTGCTATATCTTCCATCTCAACTGCTCCCCATCCAATCCTCACCCATACGCAGTTAACTGGGCTCAATCATTCTTATCCAGTTTAGAGGGAATTTTATTTGGAACAGTTCTCACTGCTCTCCATCCACTGTCCCCCTGGGACCGGCTCACCCCTCCTCCATTCGAGCACTTTCAGTCACCACACCTGGGCATTTCACGTTCATAGCAAGCACCGTATTATTTTGACAGTATGTATGTCCTCTTCCCTCTTCGGCAATACATTTCTTTGGGATAAGGACTAGAACCAATTTCTTTTCTCTTCTTCTCAGACCTAAGCCCAAACCTGATGTATAAAATATGTTTCACAGTGTTTGCTGCACCAAACTGAAGTGACAATGACTTCCTATCTTCCAAAAGATCTATCCTGGGACTGGCCCTGTGATTCCAAGGAGGGAGAGAAGAGAGGACAAGACAACATTGTGTTTTATGTCCAGGAAAAACGACTACCTTTTCTCCTTCCAACGTGTGCCTTTCTGTACTTCTCTCTGAGAAGATTTGAAGGAGATGAGACAATTAAACTCAGAAAATTATAAAGGTTTTACTTTTTATGAGGAGAGAATAGCTTCATGAAAATTTTATATTTTTATAAAATTTTTACATTGAAGTAGATTTGATTACTCAAGAAAATTAGCTGAAAAAAATAGATAAGGTTTAAAAGAATTGAATCAAGTTGTCAGATACACAAGAAATATGTGAAAATCTGTAACTTGCATTTAAACTAGCAACGAACACTTAGGAAACATTGAAACAAATAACCTTATTCCTAATCTCAAGAGGAGACACTAGAAATAAATTTAAGAAATATGCAGGACTCGTATGAAGAAAACTGGAAGGATTCACTGAGGTGTCTGAGGGAGATATGAATGAATGACCACCTTCCTGTGTAGGGAGAGTGACTCTTTAAAAATAACAGCATATCTTTTTATTGCGGTTAGTAGGTTTAATTCAGTTCATTTAAAATCTAAAGAAAATATTTAAAGACCCTCACAAAACCATTAAATGCTCATTTGGAAGTGTAAAGGAAAAAGAAGTGGTATGTAAATTTTGAAAAGGAAGAGTTATTATAGAGACCCAACCTTCTAAGATATTTTAAAATGTATTATGGAGCTAAAATGATTAAAACATTTTATAAATGAATGAAAGATTAATGGAATGAAAAAATAGTTCTAAAGCATAAACTAATATGTATAAGAAATAAAAGATAAAGGCAGCATGTCAAATCAACGATGAAGGGAGCCTGTTTTAATAGTCTGTGCTGGGACAATGGCTCATATATGCAGGAAAAAAATGAAATAAGCTTCTGCTTTCATTCCAAAATCTAAAATATATTTCAAATGGATAAGAGGACCACATGGTTTTTTGTTTGTGTGTGTGTGTGTGTGTTTGTTTGTTTGTTTTTCAGTGGAGGAAGCTATCCAATTCAACCAGAGATGATTGTGGCCCCCAGGGGATGCTGGCAGTGCCTGGAGACATTTTGGTTGTTACAGCTTTGGGAGGGGCTCCTTGTCATCTAGTGCCTAACCATCTAGCCAGGAAAGCTGCTAAACAAGCCACAGCACATGGGAAAGCCCCTCATAAGACACAATTATTCAGTTAAAAATATCAGTAATGTCAATGAGATATCCTGATCCAATCAAAAAGATAATAATCATAGTGGTTAACTATTCATAATATTAGCATAATTAACAATATTAGAGACCAATGTGCCAAAATGGTTAAAAAAAAAAAAAGTTTTTTAAAAGGGTGAGAAATATGTCTTTTAGGATGGCTTCAACCAGAATTTGGAATGGGATATATCAGTCAGGGTCCAGTCAAGAGATAGAAATCACACAGTGATCTGAACAGAAAATCATTATAAAAAACAATATCAAGTATAATGGGGGTTGGAATAATGAGGGATTGGCCTATAAACAGTAAAGAAAACTCTAAAAATATAGGGATAACTGTTGCTAAGAGCAGTCACTGCCCTGAGAGCTGAAATAGCACCCAGGGAAGAGGTTTCCCATAGTACTGATTCAATTCATTGGAGAGCAAAGCTCACCGGATGGCTCAGAAGTAGCTGTGGTTCCGGTGCCAACAGTGCGTGCTGAAAATCCACCCTCCAGGTTTCACTGCACAGGGTCTGCCCATCAGCCGAGCCTCAATTACAATGGTAGAACGTCTCTCTACAGCATGTCTTTACCTGTTGCAAAGACTGGAAAGATGCTATGATCGATTGCATTCCCTGATGGACTCCCCCTATTGGCATTTAGAATCTATAGAGGTGGGCAAAAGTGAGTTAATAATAATAATTAATAATGCAATAATTAATTAATAAATAATAGTACAAAAATAAACTGTTTTGTGTGCTCACAACTGTAAACTTCTCTTGACCCACCCTGTATTCTTCTCTCTAGTTCCTGGTTGCAGGCCTTTTGGATACTCGGGTGCATTTTCTGTTGTTGAGTTGTGTGAGGTACTTCTGTGTTCTTATGATCCATTCCCCTTTTTGCAAAGAGGGGTAGGGGAGAAAGAAAGGGGGTGAGGAAAAGAGGGGGGAGGGAAAGGAAGAGAAAAATAAAAACGAGCAAACGACTTGCATAAAAATCAAAAAAGAAAAATTCAAATGGATAATAAGCATGAAAACTGTTCAATTTTCCCAATCTCTAATTCATCATTGTATACTTCTTAGGATTAAAGAAGCTTTTGAGAAGTTATGAAGAGCTATAGTGTTTTCTCTCACCCCTTTTGGTACCTCATTCTTTCATCGCTTATAGGCCATGATTTCAGTTGTGAGTTAGTGTTGGATAAATTGCTCTCATATAAGTAATTTAAAGTTCATTACACCATTCAGTAGTCCAGATGGAAAAAAGTGTAAGAGTAATGGCAAGCATTTAACAACAGGAAGTCACCAGGGAGCATAAAAATTGAAAAATGCAAAATAAATATCTAGTCTGCCTGAATTAATTGATCTAATCAAGAAGCATGTTGCTGTTGATGCCATGATTACTGCGATGTACCCACGGGGGAAGAGGAAGCCCTTGTTTGCACTTGTGCTAAATGCTATCACAGGATTTATTATAGAACTGACATGTTTTCAAAACACTGCATTAAAGTTAACTAAAATCTGTAACCAGAGAATTGAGAAACAAAGACCAAATAGTCAGCATACCAAATAGTTTTAATTATCTAAATATGAGGAAGCCATTAAAATAAATAATGCAGCTAAAATTTTTGGAGAACTTAGTAGATGCTAGGCACAATGACTAGTTCATTATCTCATTTCATCAATTTAGGAGACTGGTACTATTATTATCCCCATTTTACAGATGAGAAAACTAAGATTAAAGAAATGAAGTTAGTATTACTTATATGAGAGTATTATCTGACCACAAAATACATGCTTATTAAATAAAATATGGGTATCCTTATCCCCATTCATTTTGAATTCTATAATTTTATTCTGATTTTTTAAGTAAAACTTGTTCCTTTTAGAAAAATAAAATAAAAATTTTAAGTATAAACAGAAAACAAAAAATATTGGAATATTGTCATATTTCCATCTTAAAGTTTTTTGTGTGCAAATCTATGCTTTTTAGCCCAAATTGAGGTCCTATTACATATCTTAGAATCTGTTTTGTTTTCCCTAACTACATATTATAAGCAATTTCTAATGTTATTCTAAAACATGTGTTTTAATCATTACAAAGTATTTAGTCATATAGCTACATAATGATCTTTTAATCATCTCCATAGTGTTAAACATTCAGTTTGTAGTTTCATTTTATAAATCTTTATGTATAATATAATATTTGTATAAAATAATTTATAAACTTCATAAATTAATAGAAATAGTATTACATGGGAAGAAATCATAAAATCTTAACCTCCAGAAAAATTGCAGTAGTTTGTAGAAGTTTATGAGAAGGTACATTTTCTTATCGTCTTGACTATAATAACTCCTGGCTATTATTTAATGTTAACACTTATAGAGAAAGTAGTGTCTTTTGCCTTACTTTTAATGTTTTTCCTTATTTTCTATATTAGATTTATTTCATTCCAAACATCTTAAATAGGTCCCAATTAACTCAAACAAAAAGGAATTTTTTAAAAGAATACCAGATACCTTGCAACATTGAAAATACAATAGATATATCTTAGCTCAGGGCCTGCTATGGACCGAATTGTATCTTCCTCAAATTCATACGTTGAAGCTCTAATCTCCAATGTGCTGTTATCTGTAGATGGGGCCTTTGGGAAGTAATTAGTTTTAGGTTATGAAGGTGAGGCTCTTGTGATTGGATTAGTGCCCTTATAAGAAGAGACACCAGAGCTTCTCTCTGCCCTCTCGACCATGTGAGGACATGGTGAGAAAGCGGCCATCTGCAAGGCAGGGAGAGAGCCCTCACCAGAACCCAAACATGATCTGGGAATTTCCAGCCTCCAGAACTGTGACAAAATAAATTTCTCTTGTTTAAGCTAAAAGAACACACACACACACACACACACACGGTTGAACAATCTGATCTCAGTTGAAATTGAGTAATTCTGGAGATTCAGATAACATGAACTAATGGAGAGTTTCTTGGAGGTGCTGCTGTTTGAACAACTGAGCTTTGACTTTCCTCTGGAAAGAGTGTTGATTGTCCTAGTTTGTGTTAAAAGGGGCACAGTTTGGGCAAGACCCTGTTGAGTAGAGGAGGCACGTTTCTCCAAAAGAAAACAATATATAAAAGCAACAGACAACCGGCCCTGGCTGGATAGCTTAGTTGGTTAGAGCAATGTCCTGATATGCCAAGGTTGAGGGTTTGATTCCCGGTCAGGGCACATCGAAGAATCAACCAATGAATGCATGAATTAGTGGAACAACAAATCAATCTCTCTCTCTCTCCCTCTCCCCCCTCCCCCATCTCTCTCTGTAAAAAACAAAAACAGTAACAGACAATCTTGCTAGAGAAGAAGAAAGTATCCCCACATATATATTGGTTATTAGTGCTTCTCCTTTTAGTGAATGGCTTCTTCTCTACACGCCCTTGGTTTTCTCAACTACTGTGTTTGTCTTTTTCTTACTAAGTTACAATATCTCTTTATATATATTAAGAACATATATACCATTTTTTATATTCATTGTATATCTTTTTCTTCCTAGTTTGATTTTCCATTAAATTTTTAAATATAGCCCAGCTGGTGTGGCTCAGTGGACTGAGGATCGTCCCATGGACTGAGAGGTCCCGGTTCGATTCCCGGTCAGGGCACATGCCCAGGTTTCGGGATCCATCCCTGATAGGGGGCATGCAGGAGGCAGCTGATTGATGTTTCTCTTTCGCATTGATGTTTCTATCTGTCTCTCCCTTCCTCTTTCTCTAAAAAAATCAATAAAAGCATATTTTTAAAAGATTTTGACTATAAAATGGGAGCTTAATTGCAAAAGTTTTTAATTTTTATATAGTTCAGTAAGTAGGTGGTTTACGTTATAGTTTTTGCCCTCTCTGTTGTGTTTGTAATGTTATTCCCTGCCTAATAATAGATCTTAATTTATTACCAGCGCTGTCTTTGGGGCTTTATCTTATCATTTATATATGTTTTCTTGTACTTTTTAATATTCATTATGATTTGTTCTTTTTTCCCTGTGTTTTACTCTTTGTTACTAGTCCTCCTATCTTATTTTCTAATTTTACCAACTGTTCTCTTGCCAGTTGTATCTAGAAATTGCCACTTCACGTCCCAATACCAATAATCACAACTTGGATGTTTTCTATCAGTATTTAGATTCTTGCTCAGTATGTTGACGGACTCCCCACATCCACTTGGTCTAGGAGCTGTTCCACGACGGAAGTTCTGTTAGCAGTGCCAGGACTGTCTGTGTCACTGCTGTCCGCTAGCTGGCTGTTGATCTTTTCTCTTCTCATGGGGATTTGACCCCACCTGGGCCCTCCTCTTGGCAGGAGTTGAGAGACAATAGTGAAGCAATTGTCCTCTGAGAGCGACACAAATAAGAACGGACACCGTGCCTGGCACGGAGCAGTACGCCATAACCACACATGCCTGGTGATCAGATGGAATTTGAATTATTAAACACATTAAACACATCCTGAGTACCAGATCTTAAAAGAAATTATTATTTTTTGAATATCTGACGAAGGAATCTTCAAACATATACAAAAGTTTAATGAAACTCTCTTGTGCTCAACTCCTGGTTTCAACAACTCGAAGCCCTTTGGAACACTTCTTAAAGGAAGTCATATGTCAAAATAAATAGCTGACAATGAACATTGGTCTCAGCAGCATTCACAGTAATATCCTTCTGAAAGATCTCAGCGGCTGCTGTAAGCCCCATACAGCTGACAGTATCCCGTTCCTTCCTCCCATCATCCATCAGTATCTGTTCAGTATTGTGGGAGATAAAGAACAAATGAGAAATTCATAGAATCCTGTGGCATTGTTTTCTTCTAAAAAAAAAGGGGGGGGTGAAGGAGGGAAGGAAGAATACTATCTATTTCTGAACATTTTATGGGGTTCAAATGAGATTTTGTATTTCTGTATTCAATACAATGCCTTCACTGTAACACTTAATGTAAATCTTCCCCATCTAAAAACTTGAGATTTCCAGAATTCACCTGTTAATTATGAGCTTCTAGATAACCATGTGAAATAATTTAGGTCAACATTTTTACAACTTCACTTTTTTTTTTTTTTTTTTAATTTAGGGTCTGAGGCCAAGTTCAGAGTAGAGTTGTGAAATCAAACCTGAAGGAATATACAGGAGGCTGCTGAGATCAAGGGCCTGGAGATACCCAGCCAATAAAAATGTTATGTAGAAGAATCAGAAATCAGACAGGAGTCACATTCCAAATCAGACAGACAGAACATGGCAGCCAAGTTAGGGTTTTCACACAGCGAACTGGAGAGAGCATTCAGGCCTAGTTAGGAGAAAAATACTGCAGTCTTGACTGTATTAAGAACGGAAGAACCTGAGGTGTTTGATCTAATGGCATATCTGCAACAATTTTTAAAGACTCTATAGCAACATTTTAAAAGATCTGTATGATGCATATTAAAATTTATAAAGCAGAACAAAAAGTGTGTGTAAACTGTAGTTCCAACTATATAAAGTGTTGATTTATGAGAATAAGGAGTAAACAGGGCCAGAAAAAAATGAAACATTTTAAGATGGTGGGATTGTTTTCTCTTTTCAATTTTCTTTATGTTATAAATTGTGCAATAAATTAAAAGTTAAGAAATAAGAGTCTATGGACTGAAGGAAGGCTGAGCAAGATCCCAGTCTATCAGAGGGCACAAGCCGGAGTCAGAGCACTGGGCCAGGAGGGTGTCCAGAAAATGTGCACAGGTTCTTCACTGAGCTAACCTTCCTTACCCTTGCTGTTGTCCCAGAGGGAGGGACAGAGATCAGAACCTTGAGAAGAAACCCCTGTGGTAGGTAGAGGGAGATGAGAGATTATTGTTGGAGACAGAGCAATGGTGGTAACAACTTTCTTGAATATATGAATAAGAGGTCCATTGTCAACCAAGATTTGACCTTTGTTGAACTTACCCAGCTGTTATTCAGATCTCTTATTTCTTAGCTTCACAGGCTCCTAATGTCAAGACTTAGAACTTCTTCCATTACCAACGGAAACAAGAGTCAGCAACACAAATATTACTGAAGCATCCATAGGGAAGGGAGAGAAGCGTTTCTGTCACACAGTCAATGGCACACGGCCTCGCAAGTCTAGCTAAGGTCCTCTAGCTCTGCTGATAGTCAGGGAGGTTTTCTTCTTCACCTTTTCTCCATTCAGCATTTCACCTGCCCAGCCCTTCTTTTCCTGGTTTCCTGATCTCCCCCCATCTTTGCATAATTTCCTATTCTTATTCAGAAAAAGTTAGCCTGGTTGTTGCTCCAATAAGCAACCCTGTACACCCTCAGATACCACTTCACTCAGCAAATAAAAGACCCTCCTGTTGCCCGGCCAGTGTGGCTCAGTGGTTGAGTGTCGACCCATGCACAAAGAGGTCACCAGTTCAATTCCAGGTCAGGACACATGCCCAGGATGTGGGCCAAATCCCCAGGGTGAGGGCATGCAGGAGGCAGCCAATCGATGTTCTCTCTCGTCCATGTTTCTATCTCTCTCCCTCTCCTTTCCTCTCCGTCTAAAATCAATAAAGAAGAAAAAAAGAAGAAAAAAAAAAGACCCTCCTGTTACCAGAATCCACTCTTCTAGGAAGGCATTGGAGACTTGAATAGTATATATTTTTCTTTTCTCATTGACACTGGATACTCTTTACATGTGCTTATAATCAATCAATATGAAGTTTTTAGTTTTTCATTTTTAAAATATATTAGAGACAGAAACTTTAATGAGAAGACATTGCATTTCATAGATGTAAGATTATCATTTCAATTTTGTTTTGGAAATGAAAATGCGTAAGGGCTTTAAAATTATAAAACATTATGTGACTTGGAATTCTTAATATGCCTGTGCTATTTCTGTAGTCATATATACTTCATCTAGAAATGTGGCACAGTGGTCAAAAAGAGAAGTGACATTAATCAGGAAGGGCCCCTTAGTAAATTAAAAAAATGTTAAGCAGAGAAAACTCTCGTTTGTGCGTTTCTAACAAATTTGGGTAATGTACAAAAAAAACACAACTTGTGATTTTTAAAAATGAATTCTGCACCCTGGTGGAATACTTAATGCTTTGGGGTATGCTGCAATTCATTTCTCATTGCCCAAAATTCTGTAGCCTAAATGAGAAGGAAAGTACATCTTTCCCCATGAGGGATTGTGACAATTTCTTAATTATAATTGAGGAGCTCTCTGAAAATGAGTAAGTGGTATATAAATTATTTAACTCTATATTCCCCTTCAGGGTAAGGAAAAGGAAGGGCTTCTTCAGTTCTCCTTATGTACTATTTTTAGATAAAGGCTAGACTAACTGCTAACTGCTATAACTGCAAACAACTCCAACATTTCAGAGGGTTAATTAAATAAAGATTTATTTTTCACTTACATTACAGTCTAGTGCGCGGCAGATGGAGAGTCCTGTTCTCTGTGGTCATTTAGAAACACACAGGCGTGTTCTCCCTCTCCTTCTAGGTTGTCCATCCATCTTCTAAGGCCTTGATGTGCTTTCTTGGGTCCCCTCCATATGGTCAAAAGGTAAGGAAAGTTGGGGAGTGGTGCGGTAAGGGAAGAGAGAGATAGAAAGAGAGGACATTTAAAGTTTGGAAGCCACCAGGACTGGGAGTGGAACCTCACATTTGTTCATCTACATTTCCTTGCATTCCCTTGGCCAGAATTCAGTTGCAAAGCCTCATTCACTGCAAGGGGACTGGGAAACATAGTCTTTCAGTGTGTCCAGAAATGCAAATATTAGTGAGCAACAACTTTCTATGCCACAAGGTCACTGTGAAGACCCATGAAAGATTCTCCTCAACATTTCCTGGGATACTTGGCAGTGCTAAAGCCACAGAGAGGAAAAAAAAAAAAAAAAAGATTCACAGGGTTCAGTGGTCATTAACTTTACCACCACCACCCTACAATTTTAGATATCAGGAAAACAAAACAAAACAAAACAAAAAACCCAAACCAGAAATACACAAATCTTGAGATTACAAAGCTTGTTAGTGGTAGAGTTGTAATGGTAACCCAAGTCTCTTGATTCCTAGTTCATTGTTCTTTCCAACATACCACATGTCTTCACAGAAATTTTTGACCTGTGATATAGAGATGTTATGTAATATGGTGTAACTCTGAAAAGCAAAACGAGAAGCTGCGAATCTCAGCACTGGAAAGCCTTGTTGCTTGTCAGGAGGAGTACATTTTGGTGTTTATTCATATAGGACTTTTAAAAGTGCGTTATAATGACCTGTTTGCATGATATCTTTTCTCTTAACTGTTGAACTTTTTGTTTAGCTGACTCTCTGGCAAAATAGAAATCCCCAAGTACCTATTTAATTGTGAAATAAAGTAAATCACTCTCAGAGCTTGGACATAAAATCACACTCTGCAAAAGTTTATTAAGAATCAACACCAAACTGGGGAAGTGTAGGCAGGAAGAGATGTGGCCAAGCCTAAAAGTAGGCTTTGAGATGTGTTTTCAGGAAAGCTTGGGAAACACTCAAAGCCAGTCATGGAAACCAGGACGTGTGCTTAGATTTGGACTGTCACTGAATAAAACCTGGGGAAGAGATTGTCATGCTTCTTCACCAAAACCGAGGGCCGAGTGTCTCCAGCAGCCTGTCCTTCCCAGGGGTCCTGCTGGAGCTGTACTGTCTATTGAGACCAGTACTAGCTAGTTATAACAAGCCAGCAGTGAATCTGACAGAGTAATTACCTACAGAAACCAGAAGCCAGTTGAGCTAGCGGGTAAAAATTATCATGCTTAAGGACAAAATAGACACCATGTCAGCTGTCAAATCCAAGATTAAATATGGAGCTGTCAACAATTGAATCTACAAACAACATGAGCAAGCAGAACAGAAACAGACTCATAGATACAGAAAACTTTTGGTTGCTTGCCAGATGGGTCGGGGATGGGGGGATGGGTGAAAAAGAGGAAGGAATTAAGAAGCACAAATTGATTGTTAGACTGATGAACCTCAAAGGGAAGAGGGGAGGGAGGGCGGGATGAGATAAACCAAAGAACTTCTATGCATATACGCATAACCAGTGGATACCGACAATAGTGTGGGGAAGGCAGGAGGGGGGTGGGTTTGGGGAGGAGGGGGTCAAGGGAGAAAAAAAGGGGGAACACCTGCAATACATTCAACAATAAAGATGAGTTAAAAAATATATATAGGGGGCTGAATATAAGAAGGGAAGTAGGTAGCCTCAAGCCGTAAAAATGCGCAAGGCGGGAAGTGAAATTGAGGAATTGAAGGGGATTGAAGAAGGCCCATGGAGATTCATAACTTTATCTGTGTTAAAAGTAAGAGTTTCCCAGAGCATTCAGGTCAGTTAACCTGAGTTCAATTCTTAGATGTAAGATGAATACTAAGGCAGAGACCACCCTAGCTATCCTACATAAGTTATAACTTGAACCTGAGTTTGTCAAGCCAAGTTTTAAGACAGGGAGTATTGCCTGAGATAAAGAGGACATTTAATAAGGATAGTAGGGTCAGTTCATCTGGAAGACATCAAAATAATAAATGTAGAGTGAAAATGTTCTGAATCTTGATTGAGGTGGTGGTTAGATGAATGTATACATTTATCAGTGTCCACCAGAGTCTACAGTTATATCAAGTTAGAGCTCTACTCCACCACACAAAGCTTTCTCTTGTTAATCTCTAGGTCTCATCAGTTATTCATGACCCCTGGGTCTCTAAATCTTACAAAGAATGTGGAAAATTTTCATAATTCCAGGATTTCTACAGTACTTTCTGAATGTCAGGAAATGTCCTCTGTCTGCTCTCACTCCCATCCTTAAGCTTAAGAGGGTTTTAGTTCATTCGCACTGCAGAGTGAAGGTTTGTTTGGAGGCGTCAGTGATAGGTAGCCTCAGGCTTTTATGCATTTGATGATTTATTCTTTTTGTTTTAACTAACCCTCTAATTATTCAATCATTCATTCATTCATTCTTTTTTTTTTTTTTTTAATCCTCACCCGAGGACATTTTTTCATTTTTTGTTCAGATAGAGTGGGAGGGAGAGAGAGGAAGAGAGAGAGAGAGAGAAACATCGATGTGAAAGTGACACATCGAGTGGCTGCCACCCGCATGACCAACCAGGGCCAGGGACAAACTGCAACCGAAGTACATGCCCTTAGCGGGAACCGAACCCGGGTCTCTCTGGACCGCAGGCCGACGTTCTAACCGCTGAGCCAAACCGGCCAGGGCTATCATTCATTCATTCTGCAAACATCCATTGAGTACCTAAGTGCTGGCAGTACTGCAGTAAACATCAGAGAAAACTCTCTGCCTTTATGGGATTTATATTGTAATGAGTAAGTTGAGTAGTAAACAAAAAATAAGCAATTATTTATTTAAAAAATTAAATAGAAACTATACAACATGACATGTATTGATATAGGTTATGATAAAAATTCAGCAAGGTGAAAGGCAGCTATTTTAGATAGGGAAGTCTCCGGGGCCTTTCTGAGGTGGTGATATTTCAGCATAGACTAGAATGGAGTGAGGGAACAATGGTGCAGATATCTGGAGCAGAGTTTTCAAGGCAGAAACTTGAGTGAGGAAAAAATCCCTGAAGCTAACACATGTTTCCTGTATTTAGAAGCGCTCCTTGAGAAGGTACCTTACTAAGGCAGGTGAGTCTGCAACAGAATGAGGGTAAGGGAAGGTGAGAGCACATGAGGTCTGAAAAGTAGAGCTGCCTGGGAAGTTCCTGGGAAACCAACTTCCAAGTCAGACCAGGACCCACAGTGGGAGCTGAACTGAGTCAAGGATCTGTTTCAAAATGTCCTGATTAAAGTCATTCAGTGGCTCCAGAACAGTGCTCCTCAAAGTTTAGAGTGTGTACGAATTACATGAGAATCTTGTTATAAAGCCCATTCTGATCATATAGGTCTCGGTGGGGCTGAGCATAGATCAAGCTTCCATGCTCATGTTGCTGGTCCAGTCTGAGATGCAAGGTCCTAGAGTCTAGATAACTCTCAGGTTCAAATCCAAACTCCATTAGATGACTTATAAAACCTTGTCCCTGATTGTGTCTTCAGCTTCATTGCTTAGCACACACTTTCCCCACCTCCACCCCGCCCCCTTACTTTATATGCTCCAGATATGTCCTTCATTTCGTGAGTACACTAGGAACTCTCTCAACCCTAGGCTTTCACCCAGTCGGTGTCTCTCTTCCTGAACAAATATCCCTCCCTCTTTACCAAGCTAACTATTATTCATCTGTCAGTTCCTAGTTTAGTTTTTAATTCCTCTTGGCTTTTTTTGATCCCCAAGGTATGGGTTAGCTACGTTCCCACATGTCACTAAAGCAATCTATCCTCCCCATAACATTTACTCACTTAACTGTCTGATTGCTGGGCTGTCTCTCATTTAGCTGGGGCCATGGAGGAGAGGGAGAAAGCACCATGTCCCTGTGCTCATTGTAGTCCTAGAGCATAGCACAATGCTTACAACAAAAATTCCCAATAAACACTTGGTAAGTAAATGCATGATTGAAGGAATCAATCAAACCACAAGACATACTGGCATCTCCATCTACAGAAAAGAAAATGTACCAGGGTCTGGTGGTTATATAGGCCACAAATATAATGAGCAGTTCTCAATAAGCAACTCAGCATCATGACAATATTTTTCTGTTAACCCAGGTCAGTTAACCTTTTTAATTGATGTATTATGAATCACTTTTGCATTTTCATAAAATATGATTTTTTTAAAAAAGAAGAATTTCTTCAATTAAATATCCTAAACTGGTTAGGTGGGGGGATGGGCTATGCAAAACGAATCACTGGTGCATAGACATGATCCATAAATTTGATAGATTTATCACCTTTTTACGTCTCCAAAATACTTCAAACATTGGCTAATCAACAGATTGTCTATTAACTAATCAGCACATTGGCTTTTGTCTGTTCCACGTTCTTCTCTCTGACATTTTTAGTGTGCCTATCTGACAGGCATCGAATCCAAATTAGTGTGGCACACACAAAGGCATAGGCTGACTTGGGACAGTAGAGCATTAGTTTTGAGTGGGTTGCTTCATTACCTGTTGTCATGGGATTAATCAGAACAGAGAGGACTGAAAGTCCAAACAGACTATCTTGATTGGGTGAAGACAGGGAGTCTGAATTTGAAAATAAAATCAACATCATAAGTCAGACACTGGGAAATGATACTATAATAATAAAAATGTTCATACTGTATAAGCCAGAGTTCTCCAGAGAAACACACCAATTAGAGATAGATAGATTGATAGATAGATAGATAGATAGATAGATAGATAGATAGATAGATAGATAGATAGACAAAGAGATTGATTTCAAGGAATTGGCTCATGAGACTGTGCAGGTTGGAAAGTACGAAACATGCAGGGTAGGCAGAAACTCAAGCAGGAGTTGATGTTGCAGTCCTGAGTTTGAACTCTGTAAGACCACCAGCAGGCTGGAAATTGGCAGAAGTTGACACTGCAGTCTTTTTCTTTAAAAAAAAATTTTTTTTAATATTAGAGAGAGAGGAAGGGAGAGGGAGAGAGAGATGGAAACATCCATGAGAGAGAACATCGATAGGCTGCCTGCTGCATGCCCCCCACTGGGGATTTGGCCCACTACCTGGGCATGTGCCCTGACTGGAAATTGAACCAGCGACCTCTTGGTGCATGGGTCGATGCTCAACCACTGAGCCACACTGGCGGGGCTCTTTTTTTTCTTTTTAATTAAATTTATTGTGGTGACATTGATTAGTGAGTTTATATAGGTTTCAAGTGTATAGTTCTATGATACATGATCTGTATATTGCATTGTGTACCCACCACCCAAAGTCAAATCTTCTTCCGTCATCATATATTTGATCCCCACTAGGAAAAACAGTATGGAGGCACCTCAAAAAATTAAGAATAGAGTTAGCATATGACCCAGAAACCCTTCTGGGTATCTACTTGAAAAATTTGAAAACATTTATTCGCAAAGAAATATGCACCCCTATGTTCATTGCAGCATTATTCACAATGGCCAAGACATGGAAACTACTGAAGTGTCCTTCACTAGATGACTGGATAAAGATGTTATGAAGCCAGCCAGACAGAAATATGATGAAGATGAAATAACATCATCTCAAATATGTGCTTAGTACTTAAAACCATACTTTCCTCCAGAGTGTACCTGATCCTACCAGGCTGAATCCCTGGCTAATCCCATAGCCATTTGGCCCTTCTAATGAAATTCAAAATAACACATTTCCCAGGGGCTCTGAAAGACTTTTGAAAATGACATAGGATTTCAAAATGGCAGCGGAGTGAATGGAAGCTATACGGACCATCTCCCATGACTAAACTGGAATTACAACTAAAATAAAGACAAATCATTGAGAAAAAGCAACAGAAAAGCAGCTGGAGAGGACCCATATAACCAGGGACAGGAAAAAAGGACACTAAAATGAGCCTGGTAGGATCTGCAGAGGTGCGAGAGGATGGGCTGGGAGCCCACAGACAGCAGCTGTTTTAGCTGTGAGCAGCTCCCTCAGGGTTAAGATCCCAAGCCGGCTCCACAGTGCAGAGGGCCGGGACAGAGCACTAAATTAGCTACAGCCACCCACCTTGGGCTCTGGGAGAGGGAGGGTGGACTGGACTGGAACTGTGTGGGGACACTTGGGAGCTTGGAAAGCTGGGAGGACATTGGGAGTTTTGTGATGAATCATTCACTCACAGGACAGTAGCCACCTTACTCAAAGAGCCCCCTTCCCAGAGCCCTGGGGAGAAGCAGCAGCCCCTCCCTCGGAGATTTAACCACACCCAGCTGGGCCAGAGAAATGCAAATTGAAGCTCATTAACAGCCAGCATCTGCCCCACACTCTGGAAATCCTCTTACCCTGAACATCTGAGGGATTTTTTTATTTAGCTGAGAGCTTTAACCCAAGGCTTATCAAGTAACTGAGACTAACAACCTCCAGGCAAAAACCTAGAGGATAATGGAAACTTTCCTGGGCTTGTAAATCAACCCAGGGAAGTAAGACTCGACAGTGGTGTTTAACATCCTTTGAGACAACATGGAGGGACCTGGAGAGCATTATGCTAAGTGAAATAAGCCAATCAGAGAAAGACAAATACCACACAATCTCACTTATTTGTGGAATATAATGAACAAAATAAGCTGATGAACAAAATAGACTCAGAAACATAGAAAGGAGTATGATTCAGACTGACAGACCTCAGAGGAGGGGGCAGGGGGGATGGATGAGATAAACCAAAGAACTTATATGCATGTATGCTTAACCAATGGACATAGACAACGATGCTGGGGGAGGGGTGGGGGGGCAGGATGGGGTGGAGGGTGTCTAGGGGGAAAAAAGGAAAAACATCTGTAACAAAAATAAATTAATAAAAATTGAGAAAAAATAATGTGCTTAGTAATCATTGTAACATGATAGAAGCTCAACATTTTTTAAAAACTTTTTCTTTTTATGTATAGGGTAGTAAGATGAGACGTGGGAAACAGGTACCTAGGTTAGAGCAGAATCAACAGCAAGCAGTCTCAGCTCAGAGCTGCAAGCAGTAAGTCCGTCTCCTCCAACTTCCCCTTTACATTTTTCTAAGATCAATAGTTTGTTTCTGAGTTCAGTCAAGGAGAAGACCTGATGCTGAGATACTAAGGGAATTTAACATTTCTTATCATCTATGAAATTCGTTTTGTCAAGTTTTGAGCTTGCTTGTAAGCATTAAGATAAATTCCATATGTCTCACAGCCAGGAGGCTCCAGGTCATTATTCATCACTTACTATGTGGTCATATAATTCTTATAACATCAGCATCACATGATCACAGGTGGTGAGCTAGGTTTCTAACAACCTGGGCTCATTTCATGGATGAACACCACTGGGGTGATTTAAGGGTTATCTGCAAGAATTAATTCCTTCAACCTGAACCCCAGCCTGTCCATATGGTCCCAGACTCTCTGGGAGGATCCTTCCAGGGCAAATGTTACAGTGCCAATTCATAAAATCAGTATATTTAGCACCTGGAACTACAAAGTATAGCTGATTCAATAGATTATTGCTGTCAGGTGCAAAAAGAAAACTCTAGCAAATCAGAGCTGATGAAGTGACTTTGACACTCAGATGCGGGCATTTTATAGAGATTTAGGGGAGATACCAAAGAAAACAAAACAACCCTGAGAGAGAGAAAATGTAGAAGTCTTTGTCTCCCTACCCCTTCCAAATCTTAACCAATTCCCAAAAAGGACATATAACTATTTTCACAAATCAAAACAACAATCAGAAAAGCCATATGATAAGTGAAGTGCTATAATAATGCCACAGTTAATAGAGGAAGCACAAATATTATGAATTGATAAAGAAAGAGATAAAAAAAAAAGAGAGATGGACTAGTCTATCAAGTATATAATTCATAAAACTTAGTGATGAGATCCTTGCTGCTTTTTTGCAAGAGACACGAAGGAAGGTACTTTTCTTTGGTTTTAGAAGAAATTAAATATTAGGAGGAAGTGAGCCACAATTGCCCTCTCTAAATACGCTATCATGTGTTACCACCTAGTGTTTGTTGTCATGCATCATACTTCAGAGTTATAATCAGTATAGGTGTCATTTTATACTGATAATTCAATTCCTTTGCAATTTTTCCATATGACTAAATCATTTTATAAGTTATTATTTTTCTTTCTTCTTAATTCCTCTGTTTGTTCCTATTTTATCACTCTCTAGAGAATAGGAGATAAATCCTACAACTATTCAGTGGCTTTCTCACATCTGAAAAATTTTAGGACAGTTGTGAAGGGCATAGTGGACATCCCTTCCGAAAGTAAAAGCAGTCATGGCCAGTACGTTCTGCCAGAGCAGGCCCAGTGCCCGGCAAACTCTGGTAGAATCAGATTTGGCTAATACGATGAACAGAGTGGTGTCTAATGGGTCTATAGAACATAGTAAGGAGAAAATTATAGAAGTTGAGGCAGGAAAGGTAGGCAGAAACACGTAGGACCTTCTGAGCTTAGGTAAGAATCTTTCACTTTGTTGTGAGTGAGTTGGAAGATCATGGGAAGTTTTAAGCAGAGCAGCAACATCTAATTCACATCTTAAAAATACCATTTCTCCTTTGTGGAAAATGGGTTGGGAATGAAGGTAGATGGAAAGAGTGGAAACAAGGGCACCAATTGGTAGACTATTGTTTAAGCACAGGAGAAATACTGGTGGCTTGAGCTAAAGTGATAGTGTGGAGGCAGAGAGCAAGAGGGGACTTAGTACATATCTTCAGTTCTAACATGGTTTGAGGGTGGATTGGTTGTGAGACAATGAGGAAAGAAATCAAAGATGACTACTACATTTTTGGCTGAAGAAAGTGGGGGTGGGAGGTGGTATCATTTCCTGGGAGTAAGGTCAGTTTTGATTGGAGGCAGAGTCAGAAATCAAAATTTCTCTTTTGGGGCCATGTTAAATCTGGAGTGCTTATTAGAAATCTAGCTGGAGATGTCAGGTAGATAGTTGTTGGCTAGCTGAGTTTGGTGTATAGGGAAGAGATCAGGGCTGGTAGAAAACATAAGGAAGTAATCCGTGTATAGTTGAGTTCAAAAGGATGTGAGAAGAGAAAGAAAAGAGAAGAGAAAAATAAGAAAAAGGGCCAAGGTTGGTTGTCAAACCCATTTACATTTATAGATTAATGGGAAGAGGAGAAACCAACAAAAGAGACTGAGAGCAAAACCAGGATAACATTGTGACACAAAGAAAATAATTTTAGGAAAAAGAAATCTAGGCTACACAAAAACTGTTACACAGTAGAGTACAATAAGGACCATCAGATCTGGCAAACTGGAAATCATTGGTGATCACGGCAAAAGGCGTTTCAATGGAATAGAAAGAATGGAAGTTCAATCAGAGTAGATGGAAGAGTGAACACTGTATTAATATTAGCAATATCACTACCCCACTATCATATGTATTCAGCAGATTAGATATTTAGTCAATAAATCCACAATTCATATAGTATTCAGTCATTTTACAGTTCTCCCTATCTAGATACTATGATTTCAAAGAAATTAAAAGATAGTCCCTGTCCTTGAAGATATTACTTTTTAGCTATCTCAGAACTCTCAGGAATATATCATTCAGTTCTGGAAATTTTTCTAATGTAGTTGTTCAATATTGTATCTGCCAAAAGATGATTTAAAATTTTACACCTCCCCAATGCGTTACTCTGTAAAGAATGAGGCTAAGGCTTGATTTAGTCATACCTTTTCAAATCCTTCACCTTGATAGAGGGTTTTCGTTCATTTTATAATATTCGCTATATTAAAAAATCCTTTTATGGGCTTAAATGAAGTAATGGATGACTATTCATACTCGTAACTTCTTTCACAAGTTGTCTTCATGTGCCCTAAATTTTTGTCCTAAATGGCTTGGCAGTTTGGGGTCAATAACCGACTATGAATAGATACTCTTATTAAATTCACTAGTTCTTCGATAACAGTAGAGAATTCATTACAATGAATGAGTTTCTTAGTGCAGTAATTAGAGAATTTGATATTGATTTCCCATTCTATGACAATTGCTGGCATTCCTGTGACAAAAATAACCATTATATTTAGAGAATACTTTAACTACTGACTAGAAATAGAAGTTTGAGGCATAGATACAGGCATTATTATACAGAAGTAGTTAAAAAATGTTCTCTTTAGCACAATCCAAAGATACAGAAGCGTTCTTTTATCTTATTGACTTGAGGTGCAGATTAAAATGCCTTTTCCTGCTATTTTAATTTCAAAACAGAAGACATTTATTTATTGTTATCACTGATATAAGGTTAGCGTTTTATAAAATGTTGATTATACAGAACTTTCAAAGATAAAAGCAATGCATGATCTCACCATCTAGAAATAGTCACTGTTAATGTTTTTATAGATAATCCCTTACAAACATTTTTCTATGCTTATGTCTTTATTTATTTATTTATTTTTTTATCCTCACCCGAGGATATTTTTGTATTTATCTTCAGATAGAGCGGGAGGGAGAGAGAGAGAAACATCAATGTGAGAGAGACACATTGACTGGCTGCCACCCACATGACCCCAACCAGGGCGGGGGACGAACTGCCACCGAGGTACGTGCCCTTCGCGGGAAGCGAACCCGGTCTCTCTGGTCCACGGGCTGACGCTCTAACCACTGAGCAACCGGGCAACGTTATGCTTATGTCTTTAAATACAATGCTGGACTGAGAGTAGACCTGGCTGGTACAGCAGCACTTCTTCGTGCTTTTCAGGGAATATTTTTTGCAATACTTTTTACAAGAATACGTATTTTTGCCCCTTCAAGAAGATAAGTTGTTTGCTATTCTTATTAGTGTTCAGGCTTGAAATATTGATTTTTATGCTAATAAAGAATACATATTTTTGCGAGTTTTACCTTTTATTCAGCTGTGTTGCAGTTGATAACACACAGACAGACACTAGCAAATTTTCCAACCAAGCACCGTTGTATACATTACTTTATACATTTGACAAGCTGTCGCATTTACTCAACTTCCCCAAACAAGCAAACAAACAAGAAAAGAGCTTTGTCCTTTTTTACAGGCTGTTGCATATAAGCAGTGAGCGTGCATATGTCCTTGATGGAACTGCAGATTCAGACAGAAGAGATGATTACACAAGTGTGATTAATGGTTTCCTGAAGCATTGTCATAAAATATAGGTCCGAGACCTCAAGAATGCCAGCCTACTTGCGGTATTCAACAATATGCACTTTCTCGCCCAGAGTAGACCCAGTGCAAGACAGCCTCAGGTTTTCAAGAACGAGCATCAGACAGCCCTGTGGACTTGTGCAGTGTTGAGCTTGAGGCCACTTTTTGCTTCCAAGCTCCTCCTTCAGCTTCTTTGCCTCGGGTGTTAGAATCCTACCTGCGGTCATCTTCACCAGGCGTCATCAACACTGTGCTTCTTTCCCCAGCCTAGCCGCAGGGTGACAGTCTCCCGAGGACCTGCTTTCCTGACTATTCTGAAAAGAGTACAGCCTTTGTGCCCTTGGGCATCAACTCGCTCAGCAACAATGCCTGAGTCCAGGCAGAGGAGGGGGGCTGGGGGACATTCTAATGGGACATTAGAAGGGTTGTGGTAGAAAACCATGTAATGAGACTAAGTCCCCATCAGCGCCAAATGGGCAATTTCCAGCACTGTTTGGATGGATGGATGGCTGCCATCTCAGTGGTGTGTAGTTTCATGAACATAGATTTCCAAAAGGCATTTTTTTTATTGAGACAATATAGACATTAAAAGTATTTTTTCCTCAACTTCTGGTTATAGGGAGAATAATTTTCTCTCTCACTTCACAGCCCCCATATCTGACCATAAAGCAGGAACTACTACTCTCTTGAAAGTATTAGGAGAAAATAGTCCGTTCTCTCCCCATCACTCATGCCACCCACAGAGGAGAGGCCTTAACTGAATGGAAGAAGGTCACCAAGGGCAAGGTCACTGGTTTTCCGTAAGGATTTGCCTTCCCGACAAGGTTACACTGTTCATTCCCTTCTCCTCTCCTGGCCCCTCCCTGTAGGAAGCCTTCCCTCTGTGGAAGACCCAGATTGCTTAGCTGGTCTGTACCTGACTGGGTAGGTAAATTTAACTTTGGGGAAAAGGATCAAGAAACACATTCAATCTTGAATTCAGGGAATGGACCTTTTTTTTTTTCACCAAAAATAGAAACTGATTGAGTAGGAGGGAATCGATGCCCTACTCCCTACTCTTCTCACTAAGTACATTGAGAAAACCCTGAGCATTATATGTAAAATAAACATAAGAAGACTTTGAAAAGTGGAGAGAGAAAGTACCCGTTGCCCCCAGGCCAGCCTTGGAGGTGTCAGAGAAGACCAAGCAGGGAGCTGGGAATTTCAGCCCCACTCAGTGGTACGGAGCCCCGCCCCCATCTAGCATCACAGAATGCCACCCACTGCCTGGTGGTAACCAAGCAGGCCTCCCCCTCTTCGCTTGTGTCAGAAGAGGCCAACTTGGATGCCAAACTTTTGAGATGATTTGTTTTACAACAGTAGGTAACTGGAACAATAACACGCATATCATCAGTCATCATGAAAAAGTAAATTTAAATTCCAGTGATATTCCAGCAGGTACCCACTAGGACGACTACGAGGGAAAGGGTCAATACCAAGTGTGAGTGAGGATGCGGAGCAATCGGAAGTTTTGTGCATGGATCCAACCACCCTGAAAACCTGTCTGGCATCCAATAATGGTAGGAGGTGTAAGTATAATGTATTCATAAAATAGAATACTATGCAGTCATGAAAAGAACTGCTGTGACATGCCGTTCTTTTTACATGTAAATGAATCTGACAAATAAAACAAAAATAAAAGTTTATTTTATTTTACTTTTTTATTCCTCACCCGAGGATATTTTCCCATTTATCATCAGACAGCATGGGAGGGAGGGAGGAAGAGAGAGAGAGACAGAGAGAAACATCGATGTGATAGAGCCATATCGACTGGTTGCCTCCTGCATGACCCGACCAGGGCCGGGACAAACCGTAACCAAGGTACGTGCCCTTGACCGGAATCGAACCCGCGACTCATTGGTCCACAGGCCGACACTCCAACCACTGAGCCAAACCGACCAGGGCTAAAAGTTTATTTTAAAAAGTAATGCTTACTGTTTACCAAAAATAGAGCTGATATTATGATCCTCGGCTTCAGACTCTATTTCTTCGTTGGTTCAAAAATGTAAGGGACAAAGGTCTTCCATTCAAATGCATGTTGCTTCTTGAGCTAAGTGTCAGATTGACAGGTGTCTGTCCCTAATCCACAAACCACAGAATTACGTGTGTGTTTGAGATCAAATGAGGTAAATTTTTAAAAATTTAAGAAACTTTTATTGAACTTAGCACAGGAAAGGACCGAACAAGCCTGACAAAAGGATGAATGAGGATAGAAATAGCTAATATTTAGTGCTCACTGTGTGCCAGATGGACACTCGATTGGTAACAGGCCACATCAATTGAGATCTTGCAAGAAACAAAATTCCATTCGTATGGTTTCCACTGAAGGTCCCTCAATGAAGAGATTGTTTACAGAGGACCTGAAGTTAAGAGAAACAACAACGGATGCCAAAAAGCCCAGGAGCTAGAAACAGGTGACAGCCAGTGACTGTGGCACTTGGGCCTGAAGGACAAGAGGAAGACGAGCGTTGCTAGGGCTCAGTGAGAGCCGGCACTGTGAAGGAGGGATCGTGGGACCGAAGGAGGAGGGTTGAACCTACTGCTACAGTGTGCCAGGACCAGGACACTGGAGCTGGGAGAAAGCAAAAAAGAAAGACCAACCACTTCCTTCCCCTTTTCTCCAGTCTCTGGTCAGTGTCTTGATTGAACAGAAGCAACCAGAAACCAGCTGGGTGATCAGCCCTGAGGCCCAGAAACGGGGAGGGAGGGGCAGAGAATGGATGGGATGGAGCAGGAAGGGGAGAAGCAAAGGGAAGGCCACCGACACAAATGCAGTCTAAGAATTACCGTTTAATTTTCAAAGCTATCTTGTGAGATAGACACAGCTGTTCTCGTTTTTAAAGGGGGAAAAAAGTGAGATTTAGAGAGGGATAAATTGTTTAATTCCTGAGTTCAAGGGCTTAATGACTAAACTATTCTAGATGCAGAGAATTTGCCCCCAAATACTGGCTTCAGTAATTGATCGAATGTGGGCTATGTTTGCTGTAATGCGACATGCATTGTGTTTGTGAAGGTAAGCTAATTAACTATACTCATTATTGGTCAGTAAAAAAGAGATGACTTTTCGCCCTGAGAAACTGAATGTCAGTTCATTAGGGTTAGGAGACACCTCCATTCAGGATTGGAGTTGAAAGGCAGAGGAAGGGAGATTCACTGGAAATGAAGAACTCCAGAGGGCAGGTTTTTCTCAGGCAGCCAGCAGAACACGTGTCATAGCTGAGTTTCCATGAACCTGTTTCTCCTCCTCACACCTCCTGCGTGGTTCAGGCAAACTGTGTCAATCTAGTGTTCTGAGCATGTAATTCCTGCCCCTGACTCTGCTCTGCCAGCTGCTGTTCCCTGGGCCTGAAATGCCTTTCCTCCCTTTCTTTCACTGATCTAAGTGTCCAACTTATTTTTCAAGGTCACGTTCAAGGCCATTTCCTCTATGAAGTCCTCCTGCAGGCCGAGGATGTGTCTTGTACTTCGATGTACTCCTCAAGCCTTAAGCAGATGAGACACTCTGTGAATGTGTTGAAATGAATTAAACTGAGGAGAAATGAGAATTGGATTCTGAAGACTGCAGATGTTTGGGAAAGCAATGTAGAGGGACATGGGGCTGCAATAAGTTAGATATCAGAAGAGGATGATAGAGATATAGACTAATGAGCCATCCATGAAGTGCATTCCCTGCACGACACAGAGCTGGGCTCTGTTACCCTGCCTTGGCAGCCTACAGACACCTGTTCCGTCCACCTAAAGTCTCCCGGTGTCTCTCTTTGTTTCTCTTGAAGAATTACGCATGTATTTCTTTGCCTTTCTCACTTTTATGTTTTATCCTCTCTTTTATAATTTACAACTGAAATTAACTTGGATCACAAATAAACATACATTATTCCTTTTCTAACAGAATGACTACCTTTTCATAGAACCTTATCCCATGAGTCATTCCTCATTTCAAATTTGACTTGTCTTAACATCCTCAAAAGCTTCTCTTGCTCCCTACTCCACCCACCCCTCTCCACTCATGAAATTTAATATCACAGATATCCTACATATCTCTTTATGTACCGTATGCATATCTGTGCTCCATACATGAAAGAGTAAGGTTTTTTGTTCCTCCTCTTACTTGCCCCCCACCAATAACAACAAATTTCCACCCTCTTGGGAGTGATGGGAAAGGAGTACCCATTTGTGACAGTGGACATCTTTAAAACAGACTCTAGTGTGAATGGTTCTCCTGGCGTGGAGAAACCCAGCTCGCTATGCCACCTTGAATCACCCAAAAGATCAGACAATAATTTAGTGATTCTATCACAGGCACGTTTGATCCTGAGCCATTTTCATTTCAATCTCAAATATTAGGTTATCTTAGTGGACACCTAAGTCACATCATGAATAATAAAACTATTGCCACATACTAAGAATTTCTACATTTTTACAAGACTAATGGAACTTTATTGAAAAGCTCTAAATCATCATCACACAGGCATTTGACTGTGTAGGAGACTTTAATGAAGAATTAAGGCTGCTCATGCTCAGACTTCCCTATTCAGTACAGTCCCTCTCAACTTTATTATGTGGGCCAGTTGGCCATTCATATCCAAAGATTCATTATTGTCATTATTCTGAACTGGCAAAGACTTTGAAATATTATTCTTTTATTCTGACACTTCCTATTGAACTTTTCCACAGAAGAGGTCAGTATAGAGATTTATTTTCATGCTGATATGAACTGTCTCCCAAATACACAAAGATATGACAAGGGTGGTGTGCTTATTTTTCATTAGTTTTAAGTAACTTCTTTTTTTTCATTGTGGTGAGTCATGTATCATCATAGGTATTTCAGTTTACAATAGAAAAGGCTCTGTTTGGGGTTGCTAGCCAGACTCTTTTTCTTTTTCTTTTTTCTTTCCAGCCTTCAAGGACTGTTCTTTGTAATGGCAAACAACAGCAAAACACTTTCACTTTTCTTTAATGGAATGATCTGTCTTGAGAATAGATTAGTTTCTTGGGGGCCTATTCAAGCATAAGACTCGATGGCCACTTTCCATTTTATTAAATAGAAAGAAAATTCTCTCATGGAAAACAAACAAGTCTAGACCTTGAAACCTCTAAGGTCCCATCTAACTCATAAGATTCCAGAAACAGTATTTCTTTTTCACTGTAGCAAGAGCCTAGGGAAATGCCAGCGTACCAGGTTCAGGTAATAAGCTGCAACCATGGTAAATATTTTCACCAGACATTTTCCTCCTCAATGTTAACCAGAGACCTGGTCTATACCATAGCCATCAATCTCCTTTCTTGCCTAAATTTTTGTGATACTTGATTACCAAAAATTGGGAGAGTTTTATTGCATGAAGTTTAGAGAAACATCTACATCGAGAAGGAACCCAGAAGTACCCCAGAAACCCTCCTCACGGCACCGGTATTTCTTGCAGTGTGATTCCATCCTCACCCCCTAAAGACAGGTGGGATCCCATTCCATCAGCCCTGCAGTTACCTCAAATTACCGTCAGCAAACAGTGAAAATTCCTTAGCATGACATACAAAGTCATCTCTAGCCTGATCCTATCTATATTTATGACCTCATTTCAAACTAGCTTTTCTCTTACTTTTTTTTTTTTTAATGTTATTGGGCTTTTCTAAACAAGGCAACAGGCTTTTTTCTTTTCTTTTTTTTTTAACTCTCTTTTTCTCTTTGCACGTTGTTCCTTCTGTCCAGAAGGTGGTTACTTTCTCCTTGCAATGCCCATCAATAATCAACAACGGACACCTCCCTTAACCAGCTCTTACACAACTAGTCACACCTTCTTCTCGCTTTACCTGTCTCTGTCATAGCTCTTCTCCGACTGAATTGCGGTTTTGTCTACAGGCTCGCCTGCTAACGACAGACCCTTTTTTTTGAGGGCAAGGGCAGTGTTGACTCAGGAGAGTGCTTATGACATTATGCATTTATTTATTAGGCTGAACTATATAAAACTGCTGCTATTTAACAATTTTTGACCCACAAAAATGATAATACTTATATTATTTATACTCTACCTCATTCTAAAAATACTTCTCAAAATCCTGGCAGAAGTACGCCGAGGCAGAGTCAGTATGCTCATTGGGTATTCCATTTGAACCTGACATTTCCCGACTCCCTCGCTATGGGGTGGGGCCTTGCAGCCAGGTCTGGCCAATGAAGCAACAAACGCCGAACCGAAGCATGGCACTTGCTGGCTGAACAGTGGAATAGCATGTGCATCCTTCCAGGATCTCTGCTCCAGTGACCCAGGGAAGCATGTTCCACGTGGCCCAGCTGCACGTGAAACAACGTTCGTGTGGGTTGCTGAGTGACTCCGGGCCAGAGCCCTGTACCAACCATCGCTGTGTCAAGTCACTGGCTCTCAGCTTTAATTTCTGACTAATTTTACACATAATCAAACAAAACAGACAAAGAAATGAGGTAAAGGTACATAAAGATAGAAAAATAAAGACAGGATAATAATAAACTCAAAGTGCCAGCCATTATGTCCTCTGTGTTCTAGAGGTCTGATACACATTTCATTTGAGCTTCCCTGTGGTGAAGAAAAAATAAATAAAAGAAATATCATCTCTTGCAAAATTCAACATCAGTGAAAACTAGCTTACAGCAATGCTTTAAATTATCAATATCTATTGGAGGAATAAACTTCTATTATTGTTTATGTGTATACTGCGTATCAGGAAAATAATAGAGAATTGCAGCATTAGCTCTGGAAAGATTACAGAGTCTTTTTGAGAGTGGGTCAGAGAAACCTCTCAACTGTGTTGAGCCTAGTCTAACCCTAGGTCAATTACTTTGCTATCTCTAGAGGTATTAACCTCACATTTCCAATTAGTAAATGATTCTCAACAAAAGAAGGCTGGTGTTGAGGTCAACCACTAGCTTTGTGCATAAATCTTTAATAAGCTCTTTTCAAAACTATTATTTTAGATAATACTGCATATTAACAAACCCACACAAAAGAATTTTATACTACATTGCATGTCACTTCTTAGCTCAGAGATGAGAATAACACCTCCAGTAATTTTGTGAGAATTACAGTGCAGAGAGACTGACAATAAGATATTAATAACTTAATTCTCCAAACTTTTGGTGAAACTAAGACCATAATTATCTGAGTTGTTATCTTTCCAATTACATACTTCCAAATTAAGATATAAAGGGAAAATATTTATGCATATACAATATATGTGTATAAGCATTTGAATCTAATGGCTTGTGAGATTATGGATCATTTTTATGATCCTCTTTCTGCTTTTCCCCCCAAATATATAATAACAAGCTACATTATTTTTATAATCAGAAAATACATTTTAAAATACACATAAATAGAACACTTTGCCATTTTAATCCAGCCCATTCTCAGTGCTATCTCCCCATCCTCACTTCCGCATTCAAGCCTTGAATTGTTGGTAAACAAGACTGTCATCTGAAGTCTTTTTAAAGAAAGGGATTATATCATACTTACCACTTATCACCCTTTTATTATCTCTATGATTTAAAGCTTCTTTGAGGACTTAAACCCTTGTTATAGATAAGCTGGATAGGTCTGTGCAGTACAAAAACTCCAGCATTTCCACTGGCAAAGGTCATAGAGAAGCCCACTCCCAGTTTAGGTCTAGATGTCAGCTAATGCGCACCAGCACCTGGCCCTCAGTGTTGCATGTCCTTGTTTGTTTAATATGATCTTGGGTCTGTTCTGTTGTCCCTCTTCTCAAAGTCAAACACTTTCTTTCTATGCCATTTTTATGTATTACTAAAGCTACACTACTCATTTCCAGAAATGCACCTCCAATTCTGTTACCCTATTCAAAGCACAGGGCATCTGTGCAAGGCAGTTAACTTCTGTCAACCAGTGGTTTCTGGCACCAATTCAATGCCAACAGGAATCTCCAATTTGGGGTGCAGTGAAGAAGGAAGCTTTATCCAGTGCAAACAGTTCGGTTGCGATACAGCACGGTCCACAGCCCAGTTACAAAGCCGCGCGGCCCGGCTGTGAGGTGGCCCTGGCCCTGTGTGCTCCGCCTGCCCCAGTCCACTCCCCTTTGCCCTGCGTCTGCTCGGTGAGTCATCTTCGGTGCTTCAGCTCTAGTGGGGAAAACGCAGTCGCATCTTCAGTGGAAAGGGAAAGTGCGCTCTCCAAAAAGCCAGGGGAGAGCTGACTTACACACAGAAGTCCTTGCCCCCAGGCCCGGACCAGCCCTTCCTCACGAGGACCTGAAATCCTTGCACTTTGATGGGTCCAAAAAGCACTGTCCTAACTGGTCAATGGAGCTGCTCCAACTGGTCAGTGATAAAGCTGATGGAGATACAGCTGTGCAGCTCTGATTGGATGGGGAAAGTTTCAGTCTTATTGGTTGAAATACAGTTTTGGGAACTCCTCCATAGGGACTGGCTCAGAAGGCAGGAGCACGGCGCAGGCAGCTTAGTGTAGGCTTCTCCCCAAGTGCTGCCTGCGTGATTTATTTTTTATTTTTATTTTTAATTTGAGCCCAGTTAGCCACCAGGAGCCCTTCTTAGTAGGTATCCTCTTTCTCAGGGTCCACACTTACCATAAAATACTTTAACAAGGTGGAAAGAAGGAAAATATGAGTTCTTTTATCATATTAAAAATACGATTTAAAATATGGAATACCGATCTTTTTCACTTGCTGTTTAAGAAATAATTATAAAATCAGTCTATCAATAAATTCTACCATATTGCAATAATCTCTTGCTCTATCTAAAAGTTAGGAAAATGAAAGAAATACCTCCCCTGTTCAAACCATTAGCTCTTCCGTGTTTTGAGTACAGAACATTTTTGCATAACACACACACACACACACACACACACACACACACACATCCCTCCAGGTTGGGCAGGAATCGGCTCAGTAATTACCTTATCCTCTCGAGCAAAGATACTTAACCTCTTGGAGACTCAGTATCATCATTCAAAAATGGAATAATTCCTACCTCACAAGAAAATTGTGAGGATTAAATAAGAAAATGCCTGGCTCACATTACATATTTTTAAAAATAAGAATATGCTATCAAAAATAGTAACAGATCACAGAAAAATGTCCAGCATGCTCCATGAGCTCTTCACCATTTTTCTTTAAAATGCCTTTTTCCCCTATTTCCTCTGGCATTTCCCTGACCGGTAAGGTTATGTACTGGAAAAAGATATTGTAGTAGGAATGAAAAGACTTAGCTTTCAATCCAAGCTCTGAGCCTGTGATGTGGGTTGAAATGACCTTAGCTACAGAACAGGATGGCTATTTAATTTGAGACAGCATCAAGCTATTTTTTTTTAACTTTTTCCATACAAACTTCCATCATGAATCAAGCTTGAACCTCTCTAGTTTTCTCTCTTCCCACAAAACAGCATCCCTTCCCAAGTAGCATTAAATATTGCAGTCACAGCTCAACCATGAGAATGTAATAAAAGTTTAGAGAGAGATCTCTGGGAAAGTTGTGAAGCAAACTGAATTGCTTCCAGAGAAACAATCGGCACATAGCTCTTTCTGTTTCTCAGCATCATAACCATGCATCGGGAACTAATTGGGTTTGATTTACCACATGTCTCAACTGACCTTCCAGCTCACTGGCTTAGCTGTTGGGTTTGCCTTGAAGTCAGTAAAATGGGACTCTCCTGTTCTCAGCCTGGACCTTGGGTATCATATAAGCATCATTCACCTTGATTGCCTCAGTTGGTGACCTTTCCCTTTGACTCACTAGAGCTTCTGGGATGTTTTCTTTTTATCCTCCACAATAAAATATCTTTTACAGTTGAGATTTCAGAGCCTCAGAAAAGAAAGCTGTTAAGGAATCTTAGGCCATTTTTCTGTACCTTGAAAAGATATTATTGTCAAAATATATTGTTGTCTTTCAACAGAATTACCCCTGAGATCCCCATGTTTCTCTTGGCGCCTCTGATTGTAGCAGCATTACAGATTTTATACAACAGATATTTACTGATAGTCCATGCATCAGTACACGGAGACCATGTTTGCACATTTAGCTGACACCTAAAATTTATAAAATGCTGCCTTTTAATTATGAGGCCAATATTTTACTTTCAATAATTATTTCATAGCAGAATTTCTCTGATTCACTTAAGAGGCAACTTGGTAAGGAGAACACAATCTATAAGGCTTTTGAGTTATTGGTTGGATCCTGGTTCCATGGGTTCTAGAGAGTCCCCATAAGAGAAATGCCTGTGTGAACCAAGCAACAGTTTGAGACTTCTCATTTCTGAGAGAGCTTGCATGGTATGTATGTTAAAAGAAGGAAATCCAAGACAGCTGTAGAACGGCCACTTGGGGAGCAGGCACCCGAGAACATGATAAAGCATAGTTTTTGCTACACGTTTTCTTTAGCTATTCCTTGGAGGCAACACCATTGCTAGCTAAGGAAGATTTTAATGAATGTCAGGGTGCTCAGCAGGACTGGGGGCTCCCTCGAAGTAGCTGAGGTGGTAGCACTGACTAGGACAACCTCAGACTAGAACGACAGGGGTATGGAGTACAGGCCGACACGGATGGAGGACATACCTATATGGTTGATGAGTGGTGTTCAAGGAGATTGTAAGATCATGGAGGTAGTCTTGACAACTGTGGGAATTTATCCGGGGCGCACTGTAGCCTCTGCAGTGCTAGGCAAAGGTCATACTTTTAGGAGACAATACAAAATATATGAGAGGATCTTGTGTTTTGTTAATGTAAATCAAAGTCAAGTGAGTTGAAACAGAATAATTATTGCTTTTTTGGGGGTCCATGTTAGATGGAAGTGGGTTCCAATTCTAGTGCCAACATTCACCAGCAATGTGACTCGGAGCAAGTTCCTTCAACTTGCTAGGCCTTGCTTTCCTTGCCAATAAATCAGGCAAAACCAAGTGTGCCTGTAAGGTTATTGTGGGGATTCAGTTCAATAGCATATGTGAAGCGCTTGCTATATAACAGGTCCTTCATGAATAGCAGCTGTCGCTACCATTAAGACGGTGACTCTGGTTTTTAAACAAATGCTTATCACAGTTTGGCAGATAGTAGTAAGAAATCAGTATTTGCTTTCCTTCCTTTCTCATTTTGAAGCTACTGCATGTCAAATATTTGCAGTGTAGTCTATCTATAGCCTTTATCCCTGAAGCCCCAAAGAAAAATACTGCATGTTCCTCTCAAGAGTTATCAAAAACCTCTCTGCAAGTCCAGCTCGTGTCGCTCAGTGGTTGAGCATTGACCCATGCACCAGGAGGTCACTGGTTCGATTCCTGGTCAGGACACATGCCCAGGTTGTGGGCCCAATCCCCAGTGGGGGGCATGCAGGAGGTGGCCAATCGATGTTCTGTCTCGTCGGTGTTTCTATCTCTCTCTCCTTCTCACTTCCTCTCTCTCTAAAATCAATAAAGAATTAAAAACAAAACAAAACAAAATCTCTCTGCAAGATACTTGATTGTGTTTTGTGCTAAGAGGTAGGAAAATAATGGCCTTTGGAGTCAGAATACCCAAATTTTTCCCTGTTAACTGTTCTCCTCATATTCATGAGCATTTGTGTCAGAGTCATTTTCTCTTAGAGTAAGAGAATATTACTTGTACCAAAGCTCCCGAATCTTACTCTATCCAAAATATAATGAGAGTAGCTACCACTTGAGAATACGTACAGTGTATAGGTGTACTATCTCATTTACTGCTTACACATTTATTAAGCGATTGCTACTGTCACTCTCATTTTACGGATGAGAAAAATCTGGCCGAAAAGATAAAGTAAAACTGGACCAAGATCAGGTAGCCAACAGGCAGCAGGGTTGGGATTTCAACTTCTGTGACTCTGAAGCTGAGGCTCATTATTCAGTGTGCCATTCATCTCCTCATCAGCGACGAGCACCCTGAGAAAGCTCACGTTCCTGGTGAACTATAACACAGTAAAAATCAAGTGAACCAAATGTCAACTTGTTCATTAAAGTAGGAAGCACACACAATATAAAAATGATAAATCAGTTGACTTTCTTTTTACAACCTCAGTGTACCGTGAGAAAACTAAGCCCATCAATCTTCTTCCTGACTAATCTTTTCAACATTAATACTTTCCTAAAGTAAATTAGGAGCTGGGAATTAATTTAATGAGTTTTTCTTCCAAATGACAAAAGCCTCATATCATCGTAATTTCCAAAGCAAATCGACACGTAAGTTATCGAAAGGGGTGGACCGCAGACCTCTGTGGAACTCGGAGTTAAAAATGGGATTTAATAATTAGGATTTTTCACTGAACTGGGCATTTTTATTCTAAAAAAAAAATGATGTATGTTCACATAGCAAGCGGCCCCATTTTCTTAGTAACTTAAGGATGTTTGTCTCTTGTCATGTGTTACCTGCTCCACAAAACACATGCTATGGGCCAACATAAAATACGGCTCGTATACATTTTTAAATACACAATTATAATTTTCAATGAGCCATGTACAAGAGGCATATTGGTTCATGTCATTTGCATAACATGTCAGTCAAATTGGCAGCTGGTTCACCCTCTTGCTGTCCTTGAGGCGGAGCGCAGAACGCTGAACCCACACTGCCATTAGTGGTGCCAATCAGAGCAAAAATCAGTCACTCGCTTTTAACTGAAACAATGAAAAATGGAATTACCTCTGACTTGTCAAATCATTTCGCAGAGTAATGATACCATTAATAAATCGTATTAGTCCTTCAACGCGACCAGAATTCATTCCCACCATGCCATTATATTTGAGGAAAAGGAGGATTAAATGAAAAGGTTTGTATATTTCTTCAAGTAGATTAGTACTTGAAAGCGAGTAAATAACTTGAAGTACTATCTTTCCAGTCAATCCACATTGTTTTGCTTGTTTGTTTTGAAACTCATCCTGAACAAGATGCTTTTGATAAGGGGAACAACAGGACAGATTAAAAAATTGAGTTGTCTCTGTGCTAACGGATGAGTAATTTACAAAGTTTACCGGAGAGCTGGAGCTTTGACCCTGAAACTTATGAGGAATGGTTAAGGAAAGAGGGTTTATTTAGCCTTTTCAGCAGAAGACATGCTAGATACTTTCATTTATTTGAAATGAAATATGGATGCGGATTAAATAAACAAAACACAGGCAAATAGTAAATGGGTAGAAGACACAAGGAGACAGATTTCTGTCATCATAGGAAGAGTCTGTAAATACTAGAGCTGTGCATTACTGTCTGATCTGGATACCACTGGAAATATACAGACACAGGTTGAAGCTGTGAATTCTGCTGGGGGGGAAAGTATTCTACACAAGAAAACTAGGTAGATGGCCAATAATGTTTCTTTTTGTCCTAAACTCTGTTCTAGAGAATAAGAAGACACAGAGAAGAAATGACCCAAGAATAATTTTAAAAGAAAATGACAGAAATGAACAAATACAAAACAGCAAAATTCAAACAGAGTGCAAGTATGGTTCTAGGTTGGGTTCCTCCAGAAGCCGACTCTGTGACCTAGTTTGGTTTGCTGGAAACGTATGAAGGAGCCTCCTTAGGGACAATCTCTGTAGAGCGGAAGAAAAGGAAATAGGACTGAGCAGAGAGAAGTCAAGCTGGAGGCAGGACTGACGACAGCCTCTAACTACTCCAGAAGCTGAGTTGGTTGGGTCAAGATGTCCAGGTCTTTAGCCCTGGCCGGTTTGTCTCAGTGGTTAGAGCGTCGGCCTGCGGACCAGAGAGACCCGGGCACGTACCTGGGTTGCGGTTTGTCCATTGCCCTGTTGGGGTTAGTGCGGGTGGCAACCACTCCATGTGTCTCTCTCACATTGATGTTTCTCTCTTCCTCCTTCTCTCCCTCCTGTTCTATCTGAAGATAAATCCAAAATGGTGAGGATAAAAAAAAAAAAAAGATGGCCAGGTATTTCTCTACTTTCACCAGTCCTTCATTAGATGTGAACTACCCAGGATGAGACACCTTGGGCAGGTGACTCTCTAGGCTGAGGCAGACCCCAGCTGACAGCTGACGGGGTGGCCAGTCAGCAGCACTCTCAACATCTGGGACATGGGTCCATGCTCTGAGCTATGCCGGCGGGAGGGGGGGGGGGGCCGGATTGTTACATTCTTCAGAGAATGTTGACATTTTGTTTTAGCAACCTGCCTCATTAGGTTCAGAAACAAGTCTTAACCTTCTGTGGGCTGTAGCTTAGATGTCAGTTTAGTTTTCCAAGTTTATGCAGTGCTATTTGTGCTAGTTTGGGAACTCATAGTGATTTACACTTGTGTGTGACAACACACCCCAGGTCACTTCCACGCTTGCACAGCTCAGAGGTTGAGCCTGGGACCTTGTACCCAGATTTAGAGGTCTCCTTCCTCTGTGATTTCCCCCACAGTCCGTCCAGGAAATCTTTTTTGCTGATCCTCTGGCCATTCAGCTGAAGTTTTAATGTCCTGTACTGTCATCTACTTCCTATGACTGGGTCTACCTAAGCAGCAAAGTGATGAGAGGAAAATAGAGAGAAAAAGAACCTGAGTTGTCCCCACACTCTTTGGATCACAAGGGCTTCTTTTCTGAGAACTTTTGGTCAGAAAGGATCTCAGTGTTAGGTTCCTGAGTGGCCACCACTGCTATCCAAGGTACACCAGCGCTGCGTCATGACTGGGGCATGCGTCGCGCTGGGCTGGTGGCTTTTATTAAGACTGGGATGTCCTCTACACCTGTTCTGCAGGGCTCCCTTTCCTCATCCTCTGGCCAGAAAATGATCTTGCAATTTTTCTGTCCCTAACTGCAGATTTAGGATGCCCTAAATCCGTGGTGGGAGTCATGGAAGAAAAACAAAACAGGAGATGCAAGATTGTATTGGTTATTCCTCAAGTTTTATTTCCCTCCCAGATCTGCTTGCTATTACTTATTTTTCAGAGTTCTGTTAGTGCCTTTCTCTATTTTGTTCAGGGTTTTTAGCTTTAATAAGTGGGAGAGATAGGGTAGAATGTGTTTACTCCATCTTACTTGGAAATAAATTATTGTTGTGAACCTTACAAAGGAATGTTAAGCATTACTAAGTCATTACTCTTCTGATAAATTAGAGGCATGACATTTAAACTTAAAAACACTAGAGAACATTCAAAGTTTTTCTTATTAGATCATTTTTACTTAGTTGGTTGGTTTTGAACTATCCTGTAGTTTCATCTCTTTTTATGCATTAAATGAATTCACCAGTTTGACATAATAAGGACTTCAAGTGTTTTGTTTCACAAATGGCTCATTTGACCTATTTATGAATAAACGCAAGTGTTTGACATGTCTACTGAAAAGAGTAAAGATCTCTTAATGTTTCTGTATTATTTTTCTTCTTAAGTGAAATGGCTCCTTAAATGTTAAGGATTTTAATCATTTTTGAGAACAAATTGCTTTATAGCAGAAATGGTTTTAACATCTATATATCATAATAAATTATAAAATAGCATTTATATGCCCTATGCACAACTTAAAAAATATTTAATGTATTATAACAAGCAAGGACATTGACCATAAAATTACCCCTTGATGATGCACTAAATTAAACTGTTTTTATAATAAAAAGGAACAATTTAATTTCTAATCATTGCTATGCCTCCTATGAATTTCTACCTTTTCAAATTCCCATAAATATTTTAGTCTTGATGATGAAATGTAAATTAAAAAAAAAAAGTTTCTGCACAGCTGTGTGGCTCAGTGGATTGAGCGTCCTCCCATGCACTGAAAGTTCCTGGTTCGATTCCCAGTCAGGGCACGTGACCAGGTTGCAGGCTTGATCCCCAGTAGGGGGCGTGCAGGAGGCAGCCAACTGATGTTTCTCACATCGATGTTTCTATCTCTCTCCCTTTCTCTCTCTCTCTAAAAAAATCAATGAAAACATATATTTTTTAAAGTTTCTCTATTCTGCCTCGTACTAGCAATCACTCTAAGCAAGTTATGTCATCTGTTTGTTCTGCAGCTTCTCTGCTATGAGATTGGAACGGCACCCACCACCTTCCCTGATTGTTGCCGGGATTAAAGGAGGATGAGATATCTAAAACTGACAGGCATAGTCATGTGTAGTTTTTAATGGTTATAATGTATTATTGTTTCTCTGCACTACCACCACGACGTGTCGTCACCAAATTCACCCATTGTCAATAGAAGACATTTCTGCTGCAGTTCTTACTCATGCCCTCCTTGGCCCAGTTCCTAGGACTGAGTTTCTCTGATATTTACTATTCATGTTCTGCTTTCCTGGGAATGAAGCTGTGTAAATGCAACTTTGAGTTCCATCCCCCAGACTACCTCCCTTTCCAACATTTCCCTCCTCACCCTTCCTACGCAGGCACTGGGGGACCAACACAGCCCCCAGCCACTTGGGTAGATGTGTTCACTCTAAGCTATGCTCTTAAGATTTGTGCACTTTTCTTTATTATGCTTAACAAGATATAAGTAAAAAATATAAACCAACATAAAAGTAGAGGGCTGAGTCAGAATCACCCAGGAGTTGGAAAAAGTGGTTATACATCTTACAGGGAACAAAATTTGGGAGGAGAAAGTCCACATGGTTGAGGAGGACCGATAAGAGCTGCTGAGAGTGGGTGGATAAATTGTTCCTGATTTGTCATGGAGGGGTGTGTGCGTGTGTGTGTGTGTGTAAGTGTAAAAAGGCAAACAGCTGGAGAAGTCCTCATAGATGAGGAATATTGCCTTTTAGTCAAACCCAGTAATGAGTCTTATAAAATGGTACCCAGCACTTTATGACGAGGGGCGTCTAGATCACCCTTGCACCTCCGGGTGTCCATCGCGCCTGGAGTCCCCTGGCTGTGTCCATAACTGCCTACTTGGCATCTCCAGATGGCAGGATAAGGACTGTTCCACCCAAGTGCCTTCTCAAGAGTCATCTCGTTTCAGGGTCAGTTTTTCTAGGCCCTGCCTCCCTTCGTGTGCCCTCCTGACTCCAGGATGCCTAAACCAGCAGCCTTTTCTAGCCATGTCGAATGTTCGCACACGTCGCGGCAATGCTCTGCTCTCTCATGCTGAGGAAGGCCATAAAACACGTTCACCAATGTTACTTCAAGTTCACCTTGACCGGACTTCCTGGGCTGAGAAACTTCGGAGCATGCCAAGGTTACCAGTACTTTTCAGGGCTCAGGAAAGCTCACGTAAGTGATTCTCTAAGCAGTGGTTCTCAGCTTTCCTAATGCCGCGACCCTTTAATACAGTTCCTCATGTTGTGGTGACCCCCAACCATAAAATTATTTTCGTTGCTACTTCATAACTGTAATTTTGCTACTGTGATGTTTTAGGCGACCCCCGTGAAAGGGTCATTCGACCCCCACAGGGGTCGTGACCCACAGGTTGAGAACCGTTGCTAAAGGAAAGAGTAAAAATGGCCTATAGGTCAGTTACATAATGACAAGACAATGCACTATGTAACCTAGTCTACTTAAACTGTGCCGCCCTGGGTAAAATCTTCATTCTTTTTCCTTTAGGACACTCTGAGGTTACTATGGGCCATCTTGCTCCAATATTGTGACTTTTGTTTGTTCATTTGTTTGCAGACTTATCTCCCATCCACACAAACAGTAACACAGAGCCCCATCAAAGACTCGGTGAAACCCTGTAACAGAGGCTACGTTTTGAATTCATTTTGCTTGAAACTACAGAAGTTGGTTGTGGTGACCTGTTTATCTTTGCCAAAAATGGACTTGGTAAATGCCATATTCCTGTGACCACCAGTTCTACTCTTCAAAGGAGAATAGTGTCTGATTGATTACTGAATGTTAGGTTCTAAAAATGGTGAGAAGCGTGTGAAGCACTGTGGTTACTTCTTTATTCTAAGCCCAGACCAAAGAAAATCTACTGTCAATAAGGTGCTAAAACATAGATCAAAACATTGACCTTGAACTGAAGTAGTTGATGGTCTAATTCGTGAAACAGAAATAAAAACAAGTAAATACAGTCAGAATCATAAGGGCTATAACAGAAGAGTGTTCAAAAGCCTAGGTGCTTGAAGAAATGCATGATGCAGAGAAAGCGATGCTTAAGTTGGGCTTTAAAGGGTGAGAGTTCATCAGGAAGAAGAGCTGGGGTGGGGTGGGGTGGGGGTGTGTGAATGAAGGTGTATGTTACCCTGTGGCTGGAGCACAGTGAGTGGGAGTGAAGAAGCGGGTGGTGGAGACCGAGCCAGGAAGCATGGACTACACTTAGATGTAACAGTCCTTGTTTACTCAGTTTTTGGACAACAGAGAATAAATACAGTTTTATAAGAATGCCATGATCAGATAGATCTGTATTTTAGAAGGTTAATGGAAGAAGTGTGAACAATGGAAATAGACAAAAGACAGAGTTACAAGGCCATAGCCAAAACCTAAGTAATAAAATTTATTCTATTTAGTATATTTTCAGTATTGGAAAGATTTTATCAAAGGCAGAATTATATGTTTGCAATTAAATTTATAAATGCCTTGAAATTTTTCACTGAACATTTATTAGATACCTATCATGTAACAGGCATTGAAAAAACAGAACTATATTAAATGTGTACAAAGATTTAACTATAGTGATGCTCACTGAAAAGTTACAGCTACAATATCTGGAAATAAGACCCACAATGATTAGATTGGCTAAAAATATTGATTTTTCTCTTTTATACACACACATATACACTATACATATATAGTATGTATATATATACAATTTCTTTTTTAAAAGGCACATGCCTTTCATACATTATCTTTCCTTTTACAAAATATTATGATTTCCATAATTGTCATTTAAATATAAATGCATTGCTTTGTAGTTGTAGCATATATGTATACATGTAACATATATGTATACACTGAAAGGTTCTATGTAAACATATGCCATAAATCTGATGGAATATAGTTTAAATTATATGTATAAATTTATATAAAATTTATATTTTAAAATATACATTTAAAATTATAGATATAATTTAAAATTATACAGTAAAAGAACATTTAAAATATATGCAAATTATTCATGTTAAAAATAATGTAAAAATATGCACCTTATCTTTTTTTAGAAAACGTATATATTCCAAACATATAATAGAAACACCAAAAGTATGTACATGGCATTATTCTTCCAAACTTTTGATGTTCTTTTAAAGAAAAAATTTGAGTCAAATTGCTTGTTAGAATATTTTTAGCTAAAGTTATAAGGGTTCAAATTTCCTTCCCAGACAAGCAGGCTTGGCCAGGCCGGGCCTGGGAGTGAGCTGGACGATGGGTCCACATCCACATTTTAATATTTTTGTCACATTGTTCTTTCTCTGACCATTTTCCTTTTATAGTTTAGGAGTTTCAATTTTATTCTCCTGATTTCTGATAAGATTTTCTAACATCAATTATTCATTCAAGTCAGATTAAAGAGGAGAGTTTAAAGTAGACTTTTCTCTATTCAGACCTACTCTAAACTTATTTTTCAGTTGAGGCATAATTGCTATAATATTTATTAGTATCAAGTGTACAACATGATTTGATATTTGTATATATCATGAAATGATCATAATAGGTCTAATTAATATTCATCACCATACATAGTTACCAAATTTTTTTGCGATGAGAACTTTTAACGTCTCTCAGAAATTTGCAAATATGTAATTCAGTACTATCTACTAGTCACCATGCTGTACATTCCATCCTCGTGACTCATTTTCTAACTGGAAGTTTGTACCTTATGATCCTGTTCCCCCATCCCCCACTCCTCCTCACCTCTGGCAACAATGCTCAGTCTGTTCTCTGCAGCTGTGAGCTCTGGGTTTTTTGTTTTGTTGGTTTATGTTTTAGATTGCATGTATAAATGAGGTCATACGGTACATGTTTTCCTCTATTTCACTTAGCATAATGCTCTCAACATCCATCCATGCTGTCACAAATAGCAAGATTTTCTTCTTTTTAATGGCTGAAAAATAATTCATCAAATATATACACCACATCTTTATCCAATTGTCTATTGATGGACACTGAGGTTTTCATATCGTGGCTATTATAAACAATGCTGCATTGAACATGGGGGTGCACATATTTTTAAGTTAGTGTTTTCATTTCTTCAGATACTCAGAAGTGGAATTGCTGGATCATATGGTAGTTCTATTTTTGATTTTTTGAGGGACCTCCAAATGATGTTTTCTACAGTGGCCACACCAATATACAGTCCCACCAACAGTGCACAAGGGTTCTCTTTTCTCCACATCCGCCAGCTGCATCTCTTGATTCCATTTACCCATTCTATATTCCAGGCATGTAGAAATATTTTTAGTTCTCCAACACTGTGTTCTTTCAGGTTTTCACGCTTGATGCATATTCTTCCCTCTTCTCTGGAATGGTATTTGCCTTTTGCTTCCAGTAAGGGTTCATTCCCTTCCTACTCTTACATAGAAGTAATCAGTCTTCATGCCTCTAGCTATTTTACAAATAAACCACTTGTGGTTTGGTTACAGTTACCATAATGAACCTCCTGCAAAAACATCTGCCATAAATAGGCTACATAACATTTGACATTCTTACAGGACTTTAGAAATTAAAAATTAGACCCCCAAATGGGAGAACTATGCCTGCTATTTTTCCTTAGATTCAAAATAAGTGTTCTGAAGCGGTCACTTTTCAGGGAGGTGGAGAAACTTTACACAAAGTGCAGTGGGACATAGATGAGAATACCAGTGAGAATGCTACCGTGGAAGGAACCTTGCCTTCGTCAGAGAGCAACGACCCTCTATATGAAGTATGCAAGTGTCGCTTCAGCATGCCACAGTGCCGCCTTTTCCAAATCGCAGTTTGAGGATCTCTGGGGAGGAATCAGGGTACACTCTCAGGAGTCTATGACTTCTAAATAGTTTAAATTTTTTGTTTTTATTTTGATAAAATTAAAAATGAATACCTACATATTTGGGGCTCATCACAACTTGCATCTGAAGCCTTCATGGTGATTGCAGTGTTAGAATTTGTACTTGAATAACACTCTCTTTAACAGGAAGTAGGCATATTTTAATGCAGGGTGCCATGAAACAAAAGAGGTGTTCTTTTTAAAAAAAATATTTTTTCTTTATTGATTTTAGAGAGAGAGGAAGGGAGATAGAAACATCGATGAGAGAGAACATCGACTGGCTGCCCCCTGCATGCCCCCCACTAGGGATCAGGCCCACAACCTGGGTATGTGCCCTGACCGGGAATCGAACCGGCAACCTCTTGGTGCATGGGTTGACGCTCAACCAGTGAGTCACACCGGCCAGGCAAGAGGTGTTCTAATATGTGCATGGTGTGTTCCTAGTAGATGAAGACCAAGTGACCTTCTACCCCGCCGCAGTTTCAGAGTGGTGTCCAAGTGAACCTGCTCGGTATAACTAGATACACGTTGTTAAGCTAAACATTGTTCTGTGGTTGTTTGTACTTATTTTGTGTTTTTGATTTTATAGTTTTATGAGAATGGAAGGCAAAAGGAGTTCATTCCAAAGTTTATGTTCATATATATTAGACTAAATCTTGTATGGAAAGCATGTTTCCTTTAAATAGTTTTTATATTTATTAAATAATGTTTTAGAAACAACTGAAGTTGAAAGATTGTGTACCTTGGAATTAGACATATTCAAATTGATTGTTGCATCTTAACCGAGGAAGTAAATGAACTCCTCTGAGCCTGTGTTTTCTCACTTAGGAGAATAATAGCACCTTTGCTGTTAAAGCCAGGAAACAGATAAAACTGTGAAGTCAATGTATGCTTGTTTTCTCTTTTCATCTTCAATCCACATTTTGCCATCTGTATTTTCAGCAGAACCTGCCAGGGAATAGCAAGGCCCGCAGACTAATAGCACAGTGCGCTTTTGGTCCACGTAGACCTAATGGAAATTATGTGAGAGGAAGTGGACGACATGGCTGAGAGGAGTGGAATTATTTATAAAAGTAAATTGCTCTTTCTGGTCCCCAAAGCAGAGGTAATCAGGATGTTTAACATCCACTTCCTTACGCTGAGCTGGAAGCAATCTCAGGGTGAAAAACTTACAAAATTTTTTTTTCTTTCGAATTAACATCTGCCTTGAATGTTTAACCCTAAGAAATAACACAGCAAATGTCTATACCTAAATTACTAAGGGATTTAAATATTTTTTTTCCCAGTTAGTTTACTTTCAATATTGTTTTGTATTGGTTTCAGGTGTACTGCATAGTGGTTAGACAATCATATACTTTACACAGTGTTCCCCTCAATATTTCCAGTCCCCACCTGACACCATACAGAGTCTTCGAAATGTTATTGACTAGATTCCCTGTGCTGTACTTCCCCGTGACTATTGTAACTGCCAATCTGTACTTCTTAATCCCTTCACCTCTTTCACCCAGTCCCCCAATCCTCCTCCCCTCTGGCAACCACCAGTCCACTCTCTATGGGTCTGTTTCAATTTTGTTTATTTATTTTGTTCTTTAGATTCCACATATAAGTGAAATCATATGGTATTTGTCTTTCTCTGACTTAGTTCATTGAGCATAAGACCCTCTAGATCCATCCATGCTATCTCAAATGGTATTCTTTTTTATGGCCGAGTAGTATTCCATTGTGTAAATGTTATCTACTCATTTATGGGCATTTGGGTTACTTTCATAACTTGGCTATTGTAAATAATGCTGCCATGAACACAGGGGTGCATATATATATTTTTCAAATTAGTGTTTTGGGTTTCTTCAGATAAATAACCCAGAAGTGGAACTGCTAGATCATAGGTAGTCCCATTTTTAAATTTTTGAGGAAACTCCATACTGTTTCCTATAGCAGCGGTACCAATCTGTATTCCCACCAACAGTGCACAAGGGTTCCCTTTCCTCCACGTGCTAGCTAACACTTGTTTATTGATTTATTGGTGATGGCCATTCTGACAAGTGAGAGGTGATGTCTCACTAAGGTTTTAATTTGCATTTTTCTGATGATTAGTGACACAGAACATCAACAAAACAAAAATACCCCACCTAGGAATAAATTTAACCCAGGAGCTAAAAGACCTGTACTCAGAAAAATGATCAGATAATGAAGAAATTGAAGATACACATAAATGGAAGCATATACCATCCTCACTGATAGGAAGTTAACATAAATAAAATGTCCATACTACCCAAAGCAATCCGTAGACTGAACACAATTTGTATCAAAATACCAATGGTGTATTTCACAGAACTAGAACAAATAATCCCAAAATTTTATGGACCCACAAAAGAACATGAATAGCTTCAGCAACTTTGAGAAAGAACAAAATTGGAGGTATCACACTACTTGATAACAAACTATACAAGGCCATAGTAATCAAAACAGAATGGTACTGGCATAAAAAGACATATGTATAGACGAATGGCACAGAATAGAGAGGCCCCAAAGAAACCCACATCTACAATAATATTTGACGAAGGATGCAAGAACACACACGGGGGCAAAATTTTGTCCTTGATTAAAGTCAGAAGATGTGAAATAAAACCTTTCAATTTTGGAACACAAGTTTAGACAATTTATATAATTTTCATGCCTACAACAATAGACTAGGAAGTATTAGATAGAATACATAAAAGTACTGACACTCAATTTTTAAAAATTTTTTGAAGAAAAAAAATCTCCAGCATGAAATCTTTGCTTTCAAAATTTTACTGAGAAACTTGATTACAAGCATGTCATATGACAAAATCCTAACAGTGTCTTTTCAGAGGGAATATGGGTCAGTCTCCTCCTAGTCAGTTTGCTAATCCATACAGTGTGGTACATGTGCTAAATACCATGGTCTATTCCATCTTTAACTTTTATGATTCTGCTTATTTATTAAGCAAATAATCTTTGAGATCAAGGCATTAATAGGCTATGAGCTCTAAGAAGTTGCACGCAGCAGTTTACAGCCTACCAGAACTAAGACACATGTTCAGTTACTATTATGGCTTACTTGGTGCCTTATGCAAGGGCGGTGGGGACAGAGAAGGATCCATAGCAGTGGTGACTGTTGAGTAGAACCTTAAAGGATGGGAACACTGTTGATAGGAGGGACCGTTCTACACTGAGTGTGGAGACAAAGAAAGCTGTGTTCAGGAGAGGCCACTGCTGCAGACTGGGTGGAATGTAGGCTTCACAGAGGCAGATAGTTTCAGACCGGATGGAACTCTACAAAGCGGGTGATTAGAGGGCTTAGAATGCCAAACTGTTTAAACAAGTAGTAATGCGCACTAGGACCAATATACAGCATGGAACAAGGAGGAGCTTGAAGTTTAAGAGAATTTAAGAAGATGCTTAATGACCATCAAGTAACAAAGCTCATTTTATAAACCACTTGAAAAAAGGTGGTCTTGTAAAGGATAATATGTAAAGCTTCAATTCACTGAAGAAACCTCTGTACTTAACTGGAGGCAAGAAAAGGGATAGCTTATTCTGCAACTTTTTTCACTACAATGTATTAAAATGTCTCACTCCTTGCTTCCATCCATACATGACTAAGGTGTAAGTAAGGCATCATGTGAATGTTATCTCAGCTCCAGGCACAAACCCAGGCGTGTACCTAACTCATAGTTTGTTATATTATAATGGCTAAAAGCATGGGCTCTTCAGCCAGAATTTAAATCTGCCCAACCACCCCCTGCCCCTTCCTAGCTGTATAAATACACAAATTAGTCTAGTTCCCCATCTAGAGCTGAGACTGTGTAGTTGAGAATATGTTGTATTAGATAATGTAATATTCTCTCTTGATACTAACAACAAAATGAGACAATAGTTCCTTAAAAGTTAGTTGTAATGTGTAATTTGAAACCATATCAATAAAGTTCTCATACTCTGTAACATTAAAATCCATTGGTCTTAACTGTACTTACAATGGCTATTTTACCCATTTAGTTGTAACATTTCCCAGTTGACAGTGGAAAACATCCTCCACTGAGTGATACAGATCTTCAAAACGTTAACACGTCATAAAACAATATATAAAAATCCCATTAGTTAATATTACCACCATTGTTATTAGAACAGTCTTTAAACAGTGAGAAGATGTCAAGTTCAAACTTGTATTCAATGATGAATACAAGTTTGCCTAAATTCGAATTTTCATTTGAAAGCTACAATTTTATTACTTGCAACAAATATCAGGTTCTTGAAAGGCTGACTTTGTTCAGTTTTGAGAAATATCTACCAAATACCATAGATTTAATAACCATATTTGTTTTAGTCTTATGTTCAAGTAAAAATTGTATTCTGGGTGTGTTGGGGGTTGGGGGGTTACTTTAGACCCCAACTGAAATAATTGCATTTCTGCAAAATACCCATCATGTTTTGGTATGCAGAAGTGCTTGATATCTAATTTCCATGTTATTATTCCAGTTATTAAAGACGTACTCAGTGGGTTGATATAAAAAATAATTTTTGTGTCTTTATCAAAGACATAAATGAAACTGCCATTAAAAAGAAATTAAAAAAAAAAAGAAATTCAAGACTTCCGGCCAAGATGGCGGCGTAGGTAAACTCGGTATTGCGTCCTCCCACAACCACATCAAAGTTACAACTAAACTACAGAACAACCATCATTCAGAACCGCCTGAAATCAAGCTGAATGGAAGTCCTACAACTACGAAATTAAAGAAGCCACATAGAGACTGGTAGGTGGGGCGGAGGCGCGACGGGCTGGTCCCACACCCACGTGTGGCAGATAAAAATCAGGATGACACCTCGGCTGGGAAGGTCCTCCCTGAGGACTGAGAGGTCCCCATCCCACACCAGGAGCCCAGCTCAGGATTCCAGTGCCAGGAAGAGAAGTCCCCATAACTTCTGGCTGGAAAAACCAGTGGGAACTGAGGCTGCGGGAGTCCCAGGCAGCTCCTCTTAAAGGGCCAGTGCACAGACTTACTCCGACTCACTCCCTCTGAGCTCCAAAGTGGGGGAGACAGCTCGAAAGGCACCAGAGACATACGGGGAAGAACTGAGTTGTTTGGCATTAGGGTGAGGGCTGGAGAGGCAGCTTTCTCCTGGACAGATGTGCTGTCAGAGGCCTTTGTTTCTTTGGTGAGCCCTTCCCCCACAGGGCCGGCAGACAGCAGCCATATCTGGGACTCCAGCAACCTTGCTCACACTGCTTGCCCACCCTGGTGATTCCCTGAGGCCCTGCCCCACCCAACTTTCGGCCCACCCAAGCTGTTACCAGTTGCTTTACCATAGGATTGGCCTGTCTTGGATCCTGCTGCAGAGTTTCCTAAATTCTCTCAAACAAGCAACATCTGGCCTCAGCGAGCCCCATACCCTGGTTAAGTGGCCCCAGGCCTGGCACTAGAAGCAGCCAGCCTTGGTTCACAACTTGGCTTTGCCTGGGCACCTCCAACCCCAGCACAAGCAGCAGCCATCTGTAGCTTATGCAGACCACTTTGTAGCTTATGCCTGGTGGTCCTGGGTAGAACACCAGGCAGTGGCTGACCTGGCCCCAGAGCCAGGACACCTAGTGGACAGCTTCAGACCATGCTGAAGCACTACGACCCAACCACCTCAAGTGACACACTCAAGGAATGGACTCAGTGGGTACCGGAGCCCTGAAGTAAGTCTTGCTCTGTGTGGTGGGCCCCTGCACAGCTGATCATCCAAGGTAGTCCAGAGGTTGGTGGATAGTGGGCACAGCCAGTCCTTGCAGCTGATCAGCCTGAGTAAAACCCTCTCATTGATATGCCAACAGTAATCAAGACTCAATTACAACAGAAGGGTGTAAAGTCCACACGAGGGGTGCACCTCAAAGGCCCAGCTGGGGCAATCAGGGAGGCTGTGCCACTGGACCCTACAGGACATCTACTACATAGGCCACCCTAGGAAGCCCAGGAGACATAGCAACTCTACCTAATACATAGAAACAAACACAGGGAGGCAGCCAAAATGAGGAGGCAAAGAAACATGTCCCAAATGAAAGAACAGAAAAAAAACTCCGGGAAAAGAACTAAACGAAATGGAGATAAGCAACCTAACAGAGGCAGAGTTCAAAGCACTGCTTATAAGGATGCTCAATGAACATAGTGAGAACTTCAATGAACTTAGTGAGGGCCTCCAGAGCACAAAAAAGGACCAGTCAGAAATAAGGAGGCGCTAACTGAAATAAAGAATAACTTACAGAGATTCAATAGTAGAGTAGGTAAAGCCAAGAAGCAAACCATCGATTTGGAATATAAGGAAGCAAAAAACACCCAGTCAGAACAGCAAAAAGAAAAAAAGAATCCAAAAAAATGAGGATAGTGTAAGGAGCCTCTGGGACAACTTCAAGTATACCAACATTCGCATCATGGGGGTGCCAGAAGGAGGAGAGAGCAAGACATTGAAAACTTATTTGAAACAATAATGACAGAAAAATTCCCTAACTTGGTGAAAGAAACAGACATACAAGTCCAGGAAGCACAGAGAGTCCCAAACAAGATGAACCCCAAGAGGCCCACACCAAGACACATCATCATCATCAAAATGCCAAAGGTTAAAGACAAAGAGAGAATCTTAAAAGCAGCAAGAGAAAAGCTGTTTGTTACCTACAAGGGAGTTCCCATAAGACTGTCAGCTGATTTCTCAAAAGAAACTTTGCAGGCCAGAAGGGAGTGGCAAGAAATATTCAGAGTGATGAAAAGCAAGAACCTACAACCAAGATTACTCTATCCTGCAGAGCTATCATTTAGAATCGATGGCCATATAAAGAGTTTCCCAGACAAGGAAAAGCTAAAGGAGTTTATCACCACCAAACCATTATTATATGAAATGTTGAAGGGTCTTCTTGAAGAAAAAAAGATAAAAAATATGTAACAAAATGGCAATAAATACACATCTATCAATAATTAAATCTACAAACAAAATGAACAAGCAGAACAGAAACATTCTCATAGATACAGAGAACATTTTGTTGGTTGCCAGATAGGAGGGGGATTGGGGGATGGGTGAAAAAGGTGAAGGGATTAAGAAGTACAAATTGGTTGTTAGACTGACAAACCTCAAAGGGAAGGGGCGTTGGGGGGGGGTAGAAATAAACCAAAGAACTTCTATGCATATATGCATAACCAATGGACACAGACAACAGGTGGGGAAAGGGAGGGGGGTGGCAGCGGGGAGGAGGGGGTGAACTGGGAAAAAGGAGGAACATCTGTAATACATTCAACTGTAAAGATCAGTTAAAAAAAAAAAAAAGACATTCAGATGCATGGCAGTGAAAACCAGAAGTGTTGCAATGCCTGTATTTGCCTGTGTGTGAAGGGTCAACGTTTGTTTTTCTGTATAAATATCTGTCAGTACTATCTGTTGAAAATGGCTTATCTTTTATAGACGTTATAGTCAATTTGCTAACATTTTCAGGATTTTGTCTGAGGATTACAGTCCTGTAATTTTGTTTTGTAATGTCTTTGTCAAGTTTTAGTATCAGAACGACACTGGCCTCATAAAACAGGCTGGAAATATTCCCTCCCTATCTGTTTCCTAAAAGACTTTGTGTAACCCGGATGCTATGTCTTCCTTGAATGATAAAATTTACAAGTGAAATCATGTGAAATTGGAGTTTTCTTTGTGGGAAGATATTTAATAATTTCAACTGCATTAACAGATGTGAGGCTATTCAGGTTTTGTATATCCTTGTATCAGTTTTGGTGAGCTTTATTTTTCTAATAGTTTTTCCATTTTGTCTAAGTTGTTGAATTTATTGGCATACAAAATAGTCATGATTTTGTGTCCTTTTAATTTAGGCAAGCATCCATAGTGGCAACTCTTCTTTCGTTCCTGATACTAGTGATTTATAATTTCTCTGGTTTACTTGATTGGTCTAATTAGAAATATTCCAATTTTATTACTGTTTTGAGAACTAGATGTTGGTTTCACTGATTTTCTCTGTCTTACATATTGTTGATTTCTACCCTTTATTTTATTACCATCTATTTAACTTAGGTTTACTTTGTTCTTATCTACCTAGAATATAGGTTAAGGTAGAACCACAGATAATTGAATTTGTACATCTTTGTTTTCTAAGAGAAGCATTTAAATCTATCATTTTCTTTCTAGCAAGTTTTTTAAAAAATAAAATGATACAAAGTATGATCCCTGATCGTAACAAAATTAAGCTAAAATCAGTTAAGAAAAAGGTACCTGGAAAATCCCCATTATAATTGGAAGTTAAGAAATACACTCCAAAAATAATAATAGTAATTTTCCCAATTCATTTTATAAAGCTAGTATTACCCTGCAACCAAATAAAGGCTGTAGGAGGAAAAAAACAAAAAACCCTACAGACCAAGTTCCCTCATGAAAACACATAAAAATCATGACCAAATTATTAACAAACTGAATCCAGCAATACATAAAAAGAGTTTATACACCATGAGCAAGTGGGAGTTAATCCAGGGACACAATGGTGGTTTAATATTAAACAATTAAGCAATGTAATTCATAATACTAACAGGCTAAAGAAGTTACATGATCACAATAATTAATGTAGAAAAAGCATTTGACAAAATTCCACACTCATCCTTGATCAAACCAGGAACAAACAGAAGGAAGGAACTTCTGTAACTTGATAAAGAACATCTACCAAAAGCCTATAGCTAACACTGCTTAGTGGTGACAGACTGAATGCTTTCTTAATTTTGGGGAAAAAGGCAAATATGCCAGTTCTCATTACTTATACAAGGTAAGAAAAGGAAATAAAAGGCACCTCGATAAAAAAGAAACAGAACTGCCCTGATTGAAGATGACATGACTGTGGGAACGCTGGCCTGGTAGATGACTCCTCCATACTGGAAGAGGGATCCACAAGCCTGTGCTTTTGCATTTGTTGTCAGTGTACTTGAAATGCTAAAACAAAACAAAAAACATAAAGCAAAACCCACAAGGAACTCTTTCTTCAAATATATGAGGTTCTTCCTACAGAAAATTTTCACATGTTGTGCATACTACTCATCTAAGTATCTCTTAAATGTATTATATACAATACATACAAATGTTCAAGCTGTCATAGAGGTGTTATATCATGGGTTCTGGAGACCAACTGCTAACATGTGTATCTTGGCTCTGCCACTAAACTGCATTATCACTATGGGCAAGTGTCTTAACTTCTCTGCTCAATTCAGTTTCTCAATTATATAATGCTGAAAACAATAGTACTTACCTCACTGGGTTATTAATGGATTAAATGTGAAAATATGTGCATGTGAGAATAGTGTCTGATGTATAAAAAGAGCCCAATAAATGTTAGTTACTCATATTATTGTGGATGTGTGAAATTGTGTCCCCATCCCACTTAATGTGTTCCCTCTAATCAAAGAATAATAACAACATTACTCACAAAAATTTAATGTTCAAGGATTTTGATCAAAGAGCAAATTATATATAAGACAAAAATTAGGAAAGCAAACAAATAGAAAATTTGTAGCAGAGGAAAGAAAATTAGTGCATAGGGCAAAATATTCAACCCCACAGGTTTATTTATACAATGCTAGTTAAAACAGCAATGAAGTACCATTTTATAACTAGTAAATCACAAGTATTAAAATTAATAGCCATGCTGACTAGGTTGTGGTCAACAGATATACTATACTGGTGACAGTGTAAACTGTTTAGGCAAACAATTTGCTACACATTGGTGACAGTGTAAACTGTTTTGGCAAACAATTTGCTAAAATAAAAATAAAAATCTTCTTATGTTTGTTCTGTGATATTGGGCTTCCTATAACTCAGCACTTACAGCTTTGTCTCCCTAGCCTCTCACAGTAGTCAGAACTAATTCCAATGTGTCCCATAATATCATTTACCTGGGCATTATCTGACATCCTCACATATATATGAGGATGAAGAATGAGAAATGTTAAATCCAGGGTCAAGGAATGGATAACACAAAGGAACTAGAACTGAGCATGAAGAAGGGATGTGGGATGGAAATAACATATCAAAGATCTGATTAGATCATGTCAGAGCTTTCAAGATTCAGAGTTTGGAGACACAGGTGATATACCTATAGACACTAACAACTATTTTATTCTATTGTTAACACACAATCTTTTGTGTTCTTAAAGAAACACCATTCTTTTGAACTAGAAAGTAGAAGACACTAAGAAACACAACAATCTTCAAATTTGGAGTCCTTTTGGTAGAACAGATGGATCTAATTCTTACATATATATCAGACTGAAGGAAAAGATAATTTTGGTTTGGACTGTTGGCTCCTACATTCTTTCACCAATAGATTCTTATTGACTGGATTGTGAAAGGCAGCATGCAGCACACCTTTTTCCTAAGCTTCTACTGAAATATTTATAAAGATTTTTTTTAAAAAAATGTATGAATGCACAGATCAATTACTGAGCATATAGAAACATGATATCCAAACATCATAAAACGTTAAACAGATCTTGAAAGATTTCTGTCATTGGAGTCTAAATCAGGGATCTAGTATTGTGTTCTCAAGGAACTAACCACAAATAGCTTAAGAACCTGCCTAATACCTTCCTCTGTGTTCCCTTTGTTGGTCCAGCTACTTGCTTTTTAATTCTTCCTTACCTGAATGACTTTATTAGCAATAGAAAACACATATTATCTTAGGAATTAAACTAAAAGCTGATTATCAGCTATATTTATCTTATAATCTAATTTCACCTGTTTCTCTTTGTATTTTTGCTTTTACAAACAGAATTTCACACCAAACAGGTATCTCAGGCTCCCTAATATATAAGACTTGTGTAAGAAAAATAATTGAGAACATGCATAAAATCACAATCACAGTAATTGGGCCATAGTTACACTAATTGAGAAAAGCGGAATCATGCTCATTTGTAAGTGATTATATAAGGGAAGAGAAAATATGGATTAAGTTACAAAAATAACATTAAATCTTTATATAAACAAATTAGATAAATCCCAAGTTCTTAAAGAGTTTATGTTTAAAAATCAGGTGAAGGTGTAAATTCATACTTTTAACTTCCAAATGTGTTCATTTGGGTCCTTTTGCCTTGGACTTGGTTTCCTTTGGAACCTTTCCATTCTGACATTGAGTAAATCTGGCTACTGTAGAAACACCATCCACAAACTTGGTTTTGAAGAGGACGTTTGCATTGTTGAACATACCTTCCTTTAGGGACACCACAATGAACTTAAGGGGAGTAGAAAAAAAAGCATAAAAAATAATTTTTATAATATCCTTGAAGAAATTCACTTTTTAAAACATAGCGAGGGTTAAAGCATTGTTTGGAGGTATTTTGATTTTGTTATTTCCTTAAATGCCTGGTTCCAAGCAAAGGTAGGTAACAACTAGTTATAATATTAGACACCTAAGTTAATTCTAGCTTCCCAATTCAGTTTAGGACTCTCTTAATTTTAGCTTGATTGCTTCATTACTCAAGGTTACTATATTTCCTGCTGGTTGATAGCTTGTTAATCTTCTGTAGCTGGCAACTATTTTGTTGCTAGGTCTAAATGCCCCAGTGAAATATTTTTCTCTGTGATATTTTAATAATATCAAGGCTTCAAGTTCCCACAGCATTACCACTTGCTCAAACAGAACATTTATATTTGTATAATTAAGAACAGGTACTAGTTTACTGTTGCCTGCTAAAAAGCTGCCATAATAAATACATAGTCTGTGAACTATGATAAGTGAAGCCTCCTAGAGTTGTATAATGCATGATCTATAAACTATATTTAACAGCCCCAGTTCAATAAAAACAAACTGTTCTTAGCTTAAAGGGGCTTTCTCTACTTTTTGGCCAGGAGAAATGAAGAGCACCCCACCAAGTACCACATGATGTTCTGATACGTAGGTATATCCCTGAAACATGCTTATTTTGACTGCATCTCTGGCAACTAGCTAGAAAAATAATTACAGCTCACCCCAAATTAATGCCAAATTATGAAAATATTAGATTCTCCTTCATGCTACAATTGTAATGCCTGGTTTTTTCTTTAATAGGAGACCAAACCCTCTTTCATTCTAAACCTATTTCAATATTAATAAATATTTAAAAGAAATACACAATGCTTTAATATTCCTCAATCTTAAATATCTTATTAATAATGAGTACCACCCAAAGAATAGTTTTAGAAAAACAAAACTATTACTATTACTGAGACATTTTTATACTTATTTTTTAATAAAGACACATTCTTTCTGGTTCTTACCTGAGAATGTGTGAAATGAGTACGTAGCATCTGTCCAATATTCTGGGTGTGAGAAAGATCCAAGGCTGCATCGACCTCATCCAGAATGTAAATTGGAGCAGGTTTGAAGAGGAGCATGGACAATATTAATGACAAAGCCACCAAAGACCTAAAAAAAGAAGGTTGGTAGAAAGCCGTCAAAACTTGATTTTACCACTTTTTACTAAAGCACTGAAGCAAATTTGCTATGCTGTAGTCATTAAGAAAAGTACAGATTTAGCTAAAGGATAGTCATAAGTTTCAAACTTCAACACTTGTATTAAAATGTCTTTCATTTTTCCTCTTTTCAATGAGTTTTATTTTGAATAGAACAGGCTTATATTCTTTCCAAATAATCAGAATATTATATTTGGTACCTATCCTTAAGAAAATACAGTGGTGTTAATAGTTTCTTTCCTTCCACAGTTGCAGTAGATGCCTGGGTGACAGCTGAGTGAGGGCTATACACGTGTTAAGCTAACAGTTATTGTCTTGGTCATAGTGTAACTAGTTTAGGGCCCTCTTTCAAACTTTTACTATGGATGCATCCACGTGCACACACAAACTCTATCCATGTTTTTACTGGCACCATTTGGGTAAGTTGAATAGATTATGGCCCATTACTCTAAATACTTCACAGTGCCAAGTTACTAAAAAATCCTTATGTGATGGTTAATTCTGTCAACTTGATTGAATCATAGGGTGCCCAGATGTCTGGTTAAACATTATTTCTGGATGTGTCTGTGAGGGTGTTTCTTGGAATGTAGTAAATCAGTTTGTCCACCTCAATGTGGGTGGACAGCATTCAGTCTGCTGAGGGCCTGAATAGTAAAAAGGTAGAAGAAATAATCCTTCCCTTCCTGCCTGATTACTTGAGTTGGGATGAATATTCTGCTCTCGGTGCTCCTGGTTCTCAGGTCTTCACACTTGGACTGAATGATACCACTGGATTTCCTGGGTCTCTAGTTTTCAGACAGCAAATTGTGGGACTTCTCAGCCTCCACAACAAAATGAGCCAATTCCTTGTAATAAATATCTTTTTATACACACACACACACACACATGTATATATGTGTACATATGTATATATATACACACATATATGTATACATGTATATATATGTGTATATATATATACACACACATATATATGTATGTGTGTGCATATATAATCTCCCATTGGTTCTTTTTCTCTGGAGAACCCTAATATACCTTATTTAAAATTTATTGTTATGCCCACTTGGATTCTACAGCTCTTTTAAAGTTCTCTTCTAGCTAACCACCCCCTTTAACTGGTAGCTGTTTTTATTCTAATCTGATATGAAGAATCATAAAAACTTTTGTAACATTTTTTTCTAAAACATATTTTATAAGCCTTGTTTATTTTAGTACAAAATATGTATAATTAGTCAACATAAGAATAAATATTACAAGAGCATTTGTAACACACATACTCTATAACTTCAAATATCTCCTGTATGTAGCACTAGAGTGAATTGTCAACCTGATGCTTACTGCATTCCAATAGGGTATTTATTAAGAAACATGTAAGTGGGGAAAAAAGAAAACTTGTGTGCACAAGTAGAGGGGGTATAGGGAGGTAAAATTCAAATGTCTAGCAAAGAAAATGAATTAAATGCTACAATAAAAAACAAATAACAGTGAGATTGAAATATGCCTCTATAGGAGATAGTTGAGGTTATTCAAGCAATCTAAATTTATTTTTCATATGCTTTCTCTGTGCCAAATGTTTAAGGCAGTAAGTTTTAAACGTCTTCATTTAGGGGGGAAAAAAAAAAAACTCACCAGGAATTAAACTACTTTGATAGATAGTGATGTAACTACAAGTAATTTTGTATCATCTTAATTACGGAAATAATTTTTAGTTCCCAATAACAAAATAAACATATATTTTCTAGGACTTTGGCAAGAACTGTTAGATACTGAGATATAAACTGTGGAATTCAATTTTGGTTGACAGGCAGCAGAAACTCAAAATATTTATGAATTTTATCAATAATGAAAAATACAGAGTGGATTGCTAGTCTACTCATAAAAGAGTGGATTGCTAGTCTACTCATAAAAAATGACAAAGGATTTCATAAAGGAAATTAACAGGTCTTAGTATTTTCTTTTTTTTTTTTTTACCTGTTTTATTTATTTTTATTTATTTTTTATTAATTTACTTTTGTTACAGATGTTTCTCCTTTTTCCCCCATTGACTCCCTCCTCCTCCTCCCTCCCTCCCTGCCCTGTCCCCAGTTTTGTTGTCCATGTCCATTGGTTATGAGTACATGCGTACAAGTTCTGTGGTTCATCGCTCCCCTCCCCCACACCCTCTTCTGGCAATTGTCAGTCTGTACCCTACTTCCACGTCTCTGGGACTACCCTGTTCCTCAGACTGTTATGTTCATTATATTCCAGAAATAAGTGAGATCATATGATATTTGTCTTTCTCTGCTTGGCTTGTTTCGCTTAGGATAACAGTTTCCCATGTCGTCTCAAAGGATAAGAGATCTTTCTTTCTTACAGCTGCATAGTACTCCATTGTATATATGTACCATAGCTTTTTTATCCGAGGGTGTGGAGAAAAGGGGACTCTAGTACACTGCTGGTGGGAATGCAGACTGGTGCAGCCACTATGGAAAACACTATGGTGTTACCTCAGAAAATTAAAAATTGAATTACCATTTGATCCAGTGACCCCACTCCTAGGAATATACCCTAAGAAGCCTGAAACACCAATTAGTATTTTCTATGTACATAAGATGGCATTATGGAGCATGTGAGAACAACTTAAGGACTATGGATTATACATCCTGTAGGGGAAAAATTAATAACCATCTTCAACTATGTAAACATTCACAACTTTCTCTTAGGTTTTAATTGTTTGGTTCTCTGCAGGTAAGGAGTCAGGCCATATGACCTTGTGAGTTTCTCTTGGTATGCTGATAGTCTAAATCACTGAGTAAGGCCAGGAGAAACTTTCCCGAACCCCAGAACATGCTATTTCCAATACTCTTCATTCATTCTTTTATGTAGGTCTCACTTTCTATCTGGTACCATTTTCCTTTCACCTGAGAATGTCCTTAACCTGCATAGTTCTACTGGGATTAAAATTCTTATAGTTTTCATTTCTCTCATCACCTTTTTTGTAATTCTTGGAAATCGTTAATTTAACTATTTACCTTCCTTATCTACTAGTTTTATTACCTGTCATTTCTAGGCTAAGTCTGTTTCCACTGACTGATTTTTCTCTAGGGTATGAGTCACATTTTCTTGATTTCTGTCTAGTAATTGTTAGATGCTGGACAGTTATTATGTTGTTAAGTCAGTTTTTTTGTTTCTTTAGAGTGTTGGACTTTGTTCTGAGAAACAATTAAGTTACATGCAGATCAGCTTTATTCTGCAAGGCCTGCAATTAACTTTGCTAAGGTGCATTTACAGTAGCCTTCACTTCAGGGATAATACAGACCTAATGTTAGGGTGTAGCTCACTGGAGCCTCCAAAAATTCTAATCTTTGTTTCCTGAATTTAGTGAGACTATTGGGCTTTGTGTGGGTTTCCCTCCCTGCATCCGCATTCTAGAAACTGCTCCCAGGAAGAAAGCTGGGGTAAACACGGGGCTCATAGCACTTTTGTTTCCTTTCTCTCAGGTACATACTCCTGGGCTACTCATTTTCCAATGTCTGAAAATAACTGTTTTTCATGTATTATTTTTATCTAGTTTTCTAGTTGATTATCCTTATATTTCCTTTGTTGCCTTCTATTTTATCATATGTTCCAACTAAAATGTGTAGTCTTACATATTAGGCTCCTTAAATTCTATATGCAAAGAGAGCTAAGCAATGCAAAACTGAAATAAAATTGGTAGGCAATGAGATGATGGATTATAATAAAATAAAAGGAATTAGGAATTCTAACAAAGTAAGGGATTACTCACCTCTGACCACCACTAAGTTCAGTTAGATTTTCTTTCCAAGTATTTCCTAAGGCAACTTTGAACTCCAGACCATCCAATACAGTTTGCCCCTCTGGTGGTGCAAGCATAGCATTAGCACCAGGCAAAAGAGTAGAAAAAATAGACCCAAAGTCCTTGTTCACCTGGATAAAAAAAAAAAAAAAAAAAAAAAAAATGGTATTAAAATTCCATTGGTTTCCTAAAATAGCAAATGTTGACGTGTATGAGCAACCCAGCAGTGCATTTTTTTGTTTGCTACTCTAACTCAGGGGTTGGCAAATTATGGCCCATGTGACAAATCTGGCAATACCCATTCATTTATGTATTTTCTAAGGCTGTAAGCACGAAAACAATAGAGTCTAATATTTCCAACAGAGACTATTTGGCTCACAAAATAAAAAACATATATATATATATATATATATATATATATATATTATCTGTCCTTTTACAGAAATAGTTTGAGCCCTGCTCTAAATTCCAGAGGGAAGTAAGGACTATACCTCAACTCTACCCTGATGTTTTGTAGGCCACCATGCAGGAATCCTCTGAGACACACAACTGTACAATACAGGAGATCGAGCTTGTGGTTAGAGAAGCAAAAACACAACAAAAACTCTTTTAGCCACAAAATGTTCTTATAAAACTTGTTTTCTGTTGACTGGTATGGTAAGATGAGCCTGTGTTTATCACCTAAACTGAAAAAGCGAGGATGATCAGGGTGGCTCTAGGGAAAAAAACATAAGATCAAACAACCAGGTCTATTCAAGGTGTTGAATGGTTCTTTCTTTTCCTTTATTGATTTTAGAGAGAGAGACAGAAACATCGATGAGAGAGAACATCGATTGGCCACCTCCTGTATGCCCCGCACTGGGGATTTGGCCCACAACCTGGGCATGTGCTCTGACCAGGAATCGAACCGGTGACCTGTTGGTGCATGGGTCGATGCTCAACCACTGAGCCACACCGGCCAGGCCTTGAATGGTTCTTTTTATGCTGCTTCTCATAGCCAAAGAAGCTGAGGTGTCAAGGGACAGGAACAGGATTAGACCACCAAGAGAAAAAGGCTAAAGAAGCTGTTTGGCCTATCTTCATCAAGCCACAGTCGGAGATTACAGAGATTTAGTGCCAACAGTGTAGCTTGTAACTGGCTAATTTTTGTGCATATACACTTAATGATTTGAGAATTTGGCCATCTGTTCTCAAAGACATGACTAATAACCTTAGAGAGTTCAGCAGACAAATTTGAAAGTGTACATACACACACATCATGGACTTGACAGCCATGTTTTCTAGGGAAATCTCCAAATTCAAATAAAGGCAAATATACATTTTTATGAGTATTTCTAGTAATAAGGAAATCTCCTAGACACAAGCAGTGCTCCTGAATATATAATTACTAAGGAATGCATATTTTAAGAGCAACTGTACACATGCTAAGTAATATTCTACAGAGGACACAGGTTCTAGTTTTATCTGAGACAGATTTTCAGAGGTAGGCAAGGTTCATCTCAATGGGGAGACACCCACTGTCTCTTTTGGAGAACTAGAGGATAGCATAGTATTTATAAACACCCTAGATTATTTTGGCCAGGCAAGAGACAGGCAGTTCAGAACTAAGACAATGGAATGCCATTAAACCCTGAACATGGCCATGGACTCCATATATAAATTCTTCCAAAGGAGAAAAGAGAAACTAACTTATCAGTTAATGGGCAGAGAATATAGCCTTGTGCTAGACAGAAAATAAATTATATTCATGGGTAGATATAAAGATACAATGCAATCAAATTTTGAAAATCCAATGAGGCTAAGAAAACAAACACCACAGTGCCTAAAACACTCTGGTTTTGTGACAAGTATGCTTAAAGCCAGAAGAAAATATAAGATGCTGATCACAGAATATCCACCTCATTGGGTTACTGTGAGGATTAAATGAAAAAGTTAATCTGAGAATAGTGCACTACATAAGCACTCGATAAATTCACTTGCTTTGTGAAAACCTTGGAAATTGGGGGGAAATCAGTTTAAAGGACAAATTCATACTAGCACCAAATACAGGATCCACGGGGGGGACAGGGTGGTGGTGTGGACAAGGTACAAAACCTCTTAGATCCAGTGTTAAATCCACATGATGTACAATAATGGGGCTAACCTTTTGCATGTATTTTTAAAAAGACAGAGAATAAGACATGGGGAAGACTGAAAATAAGTTGTAGAGCAGGAACAACAAGATGAGTGAAAGGGGTTTTTTGTGCTGCCATAACTAAAAATAAAGTTCCTATAGCATTGAGAGAAAAAGAGGCAAGGTACCCAGTTAAATTCCAGAGGCACAGGATTGTTAAAGTACCAAACAGCACAGTAACATCTATGGTCAGAACTTAATGAGAAAGTGTTTTGCTATATATAGTAGATATAGGAAAACTTCCAAAAGAGGTTAAAGAATTCTTCTAAAGGAGACAAATGTATACAGCCAAGGAAGTAGAAATAAATGGTAAATAAAGAAATATGAAATCTTCCAAAGTTGTCATAAAACAAAACCAAAATGGTAATTGGCATTTAAAAAAAAAAAAAAAAATTAAGAGTCCAGGATAAAAGCATACCAAACTTCTTTGTTTACTGTCCAATTATTAAAAAAAAACAAAAAAAAAAACAAGGTTGACAGCAGTTTGCAAAAAAGGCAGTTTAACTTTTTTAGAAAAGTAGAATCCCAGTTTTCCACCTTTTGGCTATATGATCTTAGGCTATTTTCATCTTTGTAAGCTTTGGTTTCTTCATGTACTAAATAGGGATAATAACTGCCAAAGCTATGGAATTGTTTTAAGATAATGCATTTAAATTAAAAAGTTAACTGTTTCATAATGTGTTAACTAATATACTTATTAATCTAGTGTGTACAAAAATGCTTTAAAAACCTACAGGATACGTAATATTTATGAATTCTGAAATGCAATTAATCTGTAACTGGTAAGGAATATGCCAATCTTGGTACAGAAACATTCTTTTTTCTTTAAATCCTCACCTAAGGATATTTTTCCATTTATCTTCAGATAGAGTGGGAGTGAGAGAGAGAGACATGAGAGAGACACATCGACTGGTTGCCACCTGCATGACCCTGACCAGGGCTGGAGACTGAACCACAACGGAAGTACATGCCCTTGACTGGAATCGCACCCGTAACTCCTGGTCCTCGGGCTGAGGCTCTAACCACTGAGCCAAACCAGCCAGGGCTAGAAACATTCTTAGAACTAATATTTGACCTCTGTGAGTCTGGGCAAGAGAAACCATGAGGTTAGAACTGAAGGAGTTATTGGGAGAACTTTACCAACAATCAGAGATTCCCCAATGTGAAAATAATACTGCTTCCAGTTTCAAGGAGAGGGTGAGCGGACAGTATCTGAGTTTTTTCCCCCAAATATAAGAGCCTATGATCTGATGGGAAGGAAAGAGGACAAACAGTGTCCCCGTTAAAGGTAATATAGATCTGGCGAACAGGGTAAGAATAAAAATGGAGAAATTTAAAAAACCAGAGAAGTAGACTGAGAGTATGATGCAGTGACGTCAACTTACCTTTGCTGACACAAACTTACCATTGCAAATTAGTAGCAGTCAAGTCCAAAAGGACAAAATGCCTGAGGTCTATGAGGCTTTAACTAAGGATGAGCATATGCCTCCTTCAAACACAAACCAGCCATTTCCAATGCACCTTAGAGTATAACCTATTGCCAATATTCTTCATCTTTGCCTCACATAGAATAAATGATACTATTTTTGGTTCAAATACCTTTTGCCAAGCGATATTTAGGGCTTGGTTTTTCTTCTGGTCAAGGTCTTCTATAGTTGCAAGTATTTTGGATTTGTCATTTTCTACAATTCTCTTCTTCTTCATCAAATCATTATACTAGCAAGATAAAAAGCATACTTAATTGGAAAAAACATAAAATTGTTTTCACATTCTAGAATTCAGTCAGGAATAAAGAACCTTTGTTATTTTATAAACATTATGTACACTCTTTTCTCTTTCTTTCTTTCTTTCTTTCTTTCTTTCTTTCTTTCTTTCTTTCTTTCTTTCTTTCTTTTTCTTTCTGTCTGTCTGTCTGTCTGTCTTTTATTTATTTTTGTTACAGATGTTTCTCCCTTTTCCCCCATTGACACCCTTACCAAAAAGATATACTGTATTAATAGCTGTAACGTAAACCAATTTTGAGAAAAGCAAGTATGTAAAATTCAATTATTATAATTGAGAATTTATAGGACAAGCACCCAAGATATTTTGACTCTAATATTCCCTTATCTTTTTAGCAGCCAAGGCACAAAGAAAGATGTGTCGTATATAAATTCAAAAGTATTAATAGCTCTGCACGCTTTCTTCTTAAGGTTAGTCTTAGCGGTGACACAAAAATTCACTTCTTCACCATGATGTACAAATACTGCATAATCTGGCTTTTATTTCTCTCTCTTTTTGGCATCACACTCTTCCCAACTACAACCATATGGTCGTTTTTTCCAGGTCCTTGAACACATAAACTCACTGTAGCCTCATCTCTCTTCCCGAACATTCTTCCTCTATATCTGACCTAGCTGGAGTCTCAAGTTTCAGCTCAAACATCACATCTTCAGAGTGACCTTTCCTGGTTAATGTAGAAATTTTGTGGGGAAAAAAATATGAGGGAGGCTGCAAAGGGATAATTATACCATGAGTAGCAGAACTTCCTTCATTTTTCCTCAAAGCCCCACATTTCAAGGCCTCAAACTCTCCCTTAAAAACTCCAGGCAGTCCTGCTAGCGTCCCGGCTTGTCCTTATGGCCAAGCTCCTGAAGCTTCCTCTCCACGTTTGTATCTTATTTGTTGCATAATTGTATGTAGTAGTTTCTTATGTGGACAGACACAAAATACAACAAAAAAAAACAAAACAAAGGCCATCTGTTTATCAATAATAGAGCTTTCCTCTCTGGTAAAGAGGTGAAATTTGGTGAATTCTTTAAAAAAAATATTAGACCCAGTTCATTATCTAATAAAAGCAAACAAATAAAAGTGAACAAGTTTCATGACATTCTGCAGCACAAATTCGGGCCGAAGATCTACTCCCCCAAATACGTTGTATAGTAAATTGCCAAGCTCTAATGGAGAAATGAAAGCCAGCAGGAACATTTTATAGAGACCACAACATGTACATTATTAGTCTGTTTGATATCTAACATAGTATAGATTCTTTGTACGTCAATAACAGTTTTGTAGTTTTTTTTTTAAAAAAAACTCATTATAGCAAAATTTCTTAAGAGTAACTGAGATCATAAGTATTATCACTTCACAGAGCTCTCATTAACTCTATTATGCGAATTCATATAGAATTTTGCAGAATTAAAGAAGGTACAGGGCATAATATAAAATTACTCAGATTGCTAGTTCCTATGAGACTGTCAAGAATAGGGATTGCTTTCCCCTTGGGATTTTTCTAGTGACATGGCAGACTGTAAAAGTTTTGTCTGAGTAGGGGAGCTGGATAACATTACAGAGCATTAAAATAGAAGATGTTGCTGGATTTATAGATTAGTAAAAGAGTGGTTATGTATATAACAATTTTATATATGTTTCCAGTACACACTGGAGTGAAAAGAAAGATGGCAGTTGTGGAGTGATAGCAATGTGAAGCATTAATATAATCTGAAAGTATTGTTTTCATATATACCAAGAATAAGATAAGGGTAGAACATATTTGTGACAAAGGGCAAAGCCAGCAGAAAAGTCATTCAAGGTATAATAGGACATATAAACAACTGGCGATGCAAAAAGAATGAAATAAGAAAACAAAGAACTGAAAAGGGAAAAAAGGAAAAGAGGAAGAAAGCAAGTACCAAGGACATCAAGCAAAAGGTTGACCCTAATGTCTCAAAGGTTATACAGAGCCATCAATGCTACTCATGTGCTAACATGGCCAGACAGTCACAGGAAAGTGACCTACCCGCTCTTCCGCTTCTGTCAGTACATTCATAGCTCTCATGTTGACATTTCTTCCTAGTTTTTCCTTCATTTCTTGCAACTTCTGAAGTCTCTGACCAGCTTCTTTTGGGTTGTTAGTCTTGAAATCATAGGCACTATTGGGTAGCCCAAAGAGGTGTTTCTCTGCATTAATCCAGTCATAATCTTTCAACATTTTCGATACCTAGCCACATATAAAAGGATTTATCATTGCTTATAAATCTACATTTGAAAACAAGTTTCTTAAATATTTACTAATTTTAAATATCAAACACTTGAGAAAAACCCCACAATGACTCACTTGAAAAAATGAGGTTCATTGTTGACAGTGAACCTACAGTAAGTATGAATATTTTTACTTGGAAGATAGGCTCAAGAAATAAGAGATTATTAAAAATATATATCTATCTTCCTATCACTTAGGCATTACAAGAAAGCCAACGCAGAGAAACTTTTACAACATATATATATATAACATTTCCATTAGAATGAAATATAAGCCAGATGAGGCTTCTTCACATTTTATCAAATTCAATCACTGCTTCAAAAAAACCTGTGAAAGTTAAAATTCTTATAGAATACTTAAGTCATAGATTTGGTAAAATCGTGGAAGACTATTCCTGACTGATATCTAATGATTCTTCTCAGATTTATATTCTAAGTAAAGTACTGTCCTAAACATTAATTCCATCCCTGTCCCTGGCACAGTAAAATACTCCTTCATATAACCAATTAAAATTTATATGGCTTAAGGAAGACTTCCTTCTACTGAAATTAAGGTTGGTTTTGCCTGAAAGAATCTAATACTTGTCAATTTGCTTATCCTTATTAATTCCCTAGGTATGGTCTCACCTCTAGGCTCCAAAGTGAGACGATCATTTCTAGCCTGTCTTCCCCACTTATATGTAAACTCTGTGAAGGCATTCTGTGTACATGTTGCTCATCCTTTTATCTTTAGTGCCTGGCACAGTATCTGATACTAGTTGGTATGTAATAAATATTTGAGCCCTGGCCGGTTTGGCTCAGCGGTTGGAGCGTCGGCCTGCAGATCAGAGAGTCCTGGGTTTGGTTCCCACTAGGGGCAAAAAAAAAAAAAAAGATAAATCATGTATTTCAAAGAATCCTTACCCTTTTAGCAGTTCCACTTCCCTTTTCTTTACCCCATTAACTGTAAATAAAATTCCCTAGCAATCACCAATACTAGCGTTTTCAATTACCAAATAGACTAGTGGGAAATCAATACTAATAAAATATTAGGATATTATGATGTGGCCATAAAAAATGTTTTTTAAACCAAGTAAATGAACCTAAACATGGCTCTTTCAGGGGGTGGAGAGACTGTTTTGTATGCTGTGATCTTTTTGAAGTTAAATCTGTTGCACTTTCATGATGCTAAAAAAGATTTAAAAGGAACCAAACTGTTACATACCTGTAAGAAAACATAACAGGTAAATTATTAAGACTAATGGATGCAGCCTCTTTTTTTTTTTTTTTTTTTTTCCTTTATTGATTTTAGAGAGAGAGGAAATGGGAGGGAGAGAGAGATAGAAACATCAATGAGAGAGAACACTGATTGGCCGCCTCTTGCATGCCCCCCACTGGGGATCTGGCCCACACCTGGGCATGTGTCCTGATCAGGAACTGAACTGGCGACCTCCTGGTGCATGGGTTGACGCTCAACCACTGAGCCACACCGGCCGGACGGATGCAGCCTCTTAACCAAGCAATAAATTTCTCCAAAAGCATGTATTTTCCTTAAAATACTTAAGACAATGTGATACACAAAAGAAACTTTAAGAGTGACCAAGAAAATTGAGATAATCTCAAAAAGATAACTGCTTCAGATGAGGGTGAAAAAATTGATTATACTGATCCTTAGAAGGACATCCAGAAGCCATTTAAGTTCAGAAGTTGCCTGTATATACATTTCTGGGAGTCCTTTAAATCCAAAGTGAAATAAGGTAAATAGTATGTGTTATTACTACTAACACATTAGTAATAGTTCTATGAACACTGGGGAGAAAAAACAGATATTTCTATGGGAGACTACTAAATATGTGGTGAAAACATCTTGTAGATGGGCCTGCATATCTGGAATTAAATTTAAAAACAAAACATTTGTGCCATTTGGTAAAAATGAGCATTGCTGAGAAGCAGTTAACATAGCTATAAAGCTTCAAAATTATGTTAAACTTAGTTCTTCACCTAGCAGTTTTTACTGGAATATTTCAGTAACCCAGAAGCAAACATTTGATTAAAGGTAAAAATGAACACAAACATGCCTTTGCAGCAGCATCTTCAGCTTCCCGTTTATGTTTGCTGATGTTGTGGTCCAGTTCCTTAATTTTAAGTTGAGAGTCATTGTTTTGTTCCTTATGCTTCACCATTTCTGCATATTTAGCTTTAATTACATTGTCTTGGGCTGTTATCACTTCTTTTTGTTTGGTCATCTCTTCTTGAGCTTTATTTAATGACTCCTGAAACAAGTAATTCAGAGATGATACATAGCAAGGTAATAGGAGATATTTTTAGTTCACTAAATGATCATCTAACAGACTTCTGGGTAAGATGGCAATGATTACAGGCAGATCATCTAACAGACTTCTGGGTAAGATGGCAGTGATTACAGGCAGATGGTCACCTCTATATATTATATCCCTATTAAAATGACTAATAAACTTTATACATAGGACAAAACTGGGATTTCCACTAAAAAAAAAAAGGATAGGATGCAGTGATCACGCTGGAGGCAAAATTTTTGCTGAATACAGTGTACTTAGGATTAATTGGGGGTAGGAGAGACTATTGGAATCTGACCTGCGAGGTATCTCGAAAAAGTGGCATTTCTGGGTTGTTAATAAGATAATCTGATAAGACTCCCAAATGACACTTAGCAGGAGGGGCCAAGAACAAGGATAAAAGTAAGGTAGGCTGGGATTTGTTCCTTTTCCCTTCTGTAGATGTAAACCATATTAACTTTATCAGTGGCAATGGAGGGTCACAGTGTTTGGTTCTAGCACAGGGTCAAAACAGGAAAAGGAAGAGACTTTTTTTGAAGAAATAGATCTGTGGCACAAAGAAAAACTCCCTGGTCTGACTTCTATTCCCTACTTCCTAAGGCTGAAATTTACTCAGCCTCCAAAGTGGTCATTACAACTGGAATTTAGTCTACCACCAATGCTCTCCCCCCACCACAAAACACACACACACAAAAAACCCAATGCTTCACCCTAGATCTTAAAAAGAACTCACACAAAAGCCTACAAACAAAAAAACCTAGGGCAACTTATATTTAGGTGATGGAAAACAAAGAATTAGGACAACATGCTCCCTATAAGATTCTGTGATTAAGGTGCTTTTAATCACAGAGACTGTGATTAAAACAACCAATGAAAATGTAAGAATTGTTTAGGCATGCTCATTCGGAAACAAGATAATTTTGAGCAATAAAGAATACTTGACATTATGATTAGGTTACTGAATGCGCCCACATGCTTGAATTTCCTTATACTGTTTAATTTGTGTCATTAGAGGGCTTCTGCAGAAGGAAGATAAATCATGGCATTCATCTAAAACAGTGATTTTCAACCAGTGTGCCACAAGAATTTTAAAACAAGCAATACTTGACTAGTCAGGGGCACTGACCTCTTTTCCCTTAGATTATCAAATGACAGGAGCCAATACAACAAATAGCTGTCTGATGTGAATCAATCAAAATTTTACCCATTTTTGGTATGCTGCAGAATTTTAGTAATTAGTTTATGTGTGCCATGAGATAAAAAGGGCTGAAAATCGCTGATACAGAGACAGGTTTATTATAAACTAATGCTGTATCTGACAAAAACATGTTTATAAAGAAAATTCTCTCATGCCTAGATGTTAAAGATTGCATTACAGGTGTGACTGTTTTAATCTTTTTAAAAACATAATCTTTTTTATAATGGTAGGGAAAAACAGGAAGTATGTCACTTAAGGTTGAACAGAAACAAAAGTTCAGTGTTATTTGTTTGAAGCTAATTAGTTTTAGGCAGTTTATTTTCTTAGCTCCCTAGGAATATCCTTAGCAACTCTTACGAGCAAAGGGAAACGATTTAGAATATAGTCTGAAAGAACAACCTTTAAAAACTAAGTGATCCATTTCATAGTTTCACATAGAGAAAGGAATACCCTCTTTATAGAAATAGGTACATGCTTTGATTTTATCTTTATTTAGATGATGGAAGGAGTGGCTTATCTTCACACTTCTCTATAGAAACACAATTATCTAATTTTTCCCCCTAACCCTATAATTTTTTAAAATTCTACGATATTCATGAAAGACAGTAGAAAATGTGAATGAGATAAAAATTAAAACAAATCAGAAAGAAACTAAAAATGTTTTAAAAACTGAAATTTACTTTGGAAACATAGTAGAAACTGAACAGAAACTGTAGAACACTTAATTAGCAACACAAAAGCTTCTGCATTTCTATCCCGTATCTTAAAAAAAAGAACAGTTAAAAATTATTTTGCTATTGATTTGGTAAATAAATGTGTTAAGAACAAAAAACTTGAATTTAACCACGAACAGGATCAAGAGGAAAGACCTACTTATCAAAACAATCATTTCAAGGGGAAAATGTTACAGAAGATTCAGAAGCAGATGACAAAAGCAAGGCAAAAACACTCTTGACTACAATGTAGGTAGTATGGAACTCCTGTTAGAGCTATATATACATTTTGTTAACATGAAAAGCAATGACATACTACTTACAAAAACAGTATTGATAGCAACATGACAGAAAACTCAACAGAAAACTCAGTTTTTTAAGTTATATCACAAAATGAAAGTATATACACTGTACAGCATAGTTACTAGTTAATAATGCTGTATTGCATATTTAAGTTGCTGAGAAAGTAATCTTAAAAGTTCTCATCACAAGAAAAAAAAAATTGTAACTATGTATGGTGAGACACATTAACTAGACACACTATGATGATCATTTTGAAACATACACAAATATATTATTACATTGTACACCTGAAACTATGTTATCAATTATAACTTAATTTTTAAAAAGGAGTAGAAATAACATGAAACAACAGAATTCAAGGTCAAAATCACAGAAAGGGATAAGAGGGTATCCAATATTAATGAGGGATAACCTCTAATAAAGACATACCCTAACATTAACTTGCAGCTAACAATGTCTTCATAAGACTTGAAACCCCCTTGACTCCAAATCCCACTTCACTGCCTGTGTCTGCTATCACATTTCTCCCTTGCCAGCTATGATAAATAAACTTCATCAGTCAAGGATGCTGTAGGGACCCTGTAGAAGGAAGGGGCTTTACTTTCTGGTGTGCTGTTCTCAAGGATAAGCTCATCATGACAACGACTACCAGTGTGCCTGGCTTCCCCTGATGTCCCCAGTGAGGGGACTTCTCAGCATGCTCACAGGCTGGGCACCTCCCATGGCCAGTCTCCCCTGGCATCCAAGAAAGCTATTTCCCAGCAAGTGCCACCCATGCAGCACTTCTGTACAGACGGTTTCCCCTGGCACGCCAAACCTCATCACCAGTGGGCCACAGTTATGTCTTCTCCAACTAGGTCTAGTTCTCAGCCCTGCAGGTAGAATGGGGCTCTTTTTCAGACTTGTTTCTTCCATGGTCCACTGCCTCAGCCCTACAGGTAATGGCTATTTCTTTATCTGCTGTTCCTATTTTAGAGTTCTCTTTACCCTTTAGTGATCCCATACCATTCCAAATTCCTATTACAGTTAATTATTTTAAAATGTCCTGTTCAAATTACTGTGTAGTTTTTGTCATCTGAATAGACATGGACTGAAATAATTAGTAGTATTATTTCAGGACTCTTTCTGGATTGGTAGTCACTATTTTTGTATCTCATCACGAAAAGAGTGAAGAGATTGTGACCTCTAAAGTCAAACGTTTTCAAGCCAACATTTCATAAGTAAATTAGCATCTTCAATATGGTAAGTAAATCATACCTTATTTTTAGCCACCTCAATTGCCATTACTTCAATCTGACCTTCATAGGCTTTGATAGCTTCATTCACAGCTTCAAGCTGTTGTTCACAGGATGCATGCTCTCTCTTGAGCTCTTCCAGCTCCAGAGTGATAGCTTCAACCTCCTAAAAGAAACACAGTACCTGGGCATTCAACAGGCTATTAACTACTGAAAAATAAATACTACATATCTACAAAATTAGTAAGAATATCATTCAAGTAAGACCCACAGCTTACTCAACTACCTAAAACACATGTAAGCTACTTCCCCAGAAAGGAGGGAAAATAAAATTATTTACTTTCGTATACTTAAAAATACGACAAGTGTTTGTACAATATTTATCAGTTAAAAAACTCTGCACAGAAACTTTCCTTTACCCTTCTATTCCTATAGGAAAAATAATATAGAATTCTACATAAAGTACAGATAAAAACGTTAAATTTAGTTTCTCAATTTTCTTCTTTCCTATTATATAGCCTTAAGTTCATCAGAAAATAATTTGCACAGCTACTTAATGACAAAACCATAAAAAAAAAAAAAAAAAAAAAACTACGAAGAAAAGTGAAATTGTAGGGAACATAGACATTGGAGACAAAAAAACCCAGGTTTAATTTCCAGCTTACTATCCAAAAGATATAATCAAGTATCACCAGTCTATAATTGAATGGCATTTCATAAATATAACATCCTTTGTCCTAACTCATTCTTTCATGGTATATATTTACATATTAATCACCAAAAGAAATATCAACACTGAATCTCTGATATGACATAGCTCCACCACATAATATAAGTTTTGGTCCACTCTAGAATGAAGCATTTACTAAAAGGCAACTTTGCTCTTTCTCTAAAATTAGCAAGCCAATGCAACTCACACAATTATATGACACTCAGTTACAGGGTTTTTGAAAAACAAACAAACAAAAAATCTATATTTTAATTGCCTTAAAAGATGTATAATTTATTTCCTAAAAAAGCAAACCTTACTTTTAGATTCTGTGATGAATACTGATAAGTAAGGCCAACCGATGGTGCTCTACCAACTTCAGCTCTATGTTGATGTTAAAAGATTGGTTGTATTTCAAGAAAAGTTATTACCTGTTGTTTTTCTTTCATTTTCTTGCTGGAAGCATCTGCTTTTGTTTTGGCACAATCAAGTTTTTTCTGAGCATCTTTCAGTTCTTTCTCTCTTTCAGCTTCTGCATTTTTCATTTTATTCTCCAATACTTCATACTTTTCTTCTGCTTTTTTTTGAATTTCTTTGGTGTTTTTTAAGGTCTCCTCACTTTCCTCTGTTTAATAAAGCAGGCAAATGTGACTAAATGAGGTGCTCCAACTATTAACAGTTATAGATAATGGCTTACAAATTCAACTTTTAATAGAAGAAATGGTAAAGTTAGAGGCTAGAGTTTAGGAAAAAACAAAAACTGTTCCAACATTATTCTAGAAATATGTTGAAACACAGATCTTGCATAATTGTCATACTTGAATTATCTAAAGATCTGATATGAAATTACTTCCAATTACATAAAGTTTACCTACAACTTATCTACTTTAACAAGGTTTTGAAACAACTTATAAAAAGATCATAGACCATCTTTATACCTGTAGGCTTCCAAAAACCAGACCTGAGAGAATAACTCTATTTTTATTTTATTTTAATTGCCAGAAAGTTTATAATTAATTTCATAAAGAAGCTTACTTTGTGTTCTTCACTCATTTATTTTGATTCAAGAAACCTCTTATTAAAGAAAAATATTGTGAAAACATGTCTAGGATGAAACATAGTGAAAATACCGTCTCTAAATTTTTGAAGAAACAATAAAAAAGATAGAATGAGTATGTTCTATCACAAATGACGCACTATGATAGAACCTAGGTACAAATATAACCCTGGATACCATGACTGCGCAATATCCTATATTATTCACTGCAGAATATCAAAAGATATTCACTGCAATAAATCAAAAGATAAATAAACAAATAAACCTTGAAACAAATGAAAATATCAAAATAGTTCATAGGGATAAATGCCAACATCAAGAAACAACAACAAAAACCTCAAACGACATAGCTTTATGTGTCAAGGAACTAGAAAAAGAAGAACAAAGCCCAAAGTTTGCAGAAGAAAGGAAGTAACAAAAATCAGAGTGGAAATAAAGACTAAAAAGACAATAGAAACTATTAATAAAACCAAGTACTGTTTTGTTCTTTAAAAGATTAAACAAAAACAAAATTGACAAACTTTTAGTCAAACCCACACACAAAAGGACAGAGAGAAGACTCAAAGTAAGAGAAGTTACAACCAACACCATACAAATACAAAATATCATAAATACTGTAAACAATTATATGCCAATAAATTGGATAACCTATACATCCTACAAAGACTAAATCATGAAGAAATATAAAATCTGAACAAATTACCAGGAAAGAGGTTGAATCAGTAATCAAAACCCCCCAAAACAAAAGTCCAGTACCAGAGGGCTTCACTGGTGAATTCCATCAAACATTCAAAGGAGGCTTAACACCTTCTTAAACCCCTCTTAAAAAACAGAAGAGGAGGAAACTCTTCCAAACTCATTTTACAAGGTCAGCATTACCCTGATACCAAACAAGAATGCCACAGGAAAATTATAGGCCAATATCCTTGATGAACATAAATGCAAAAATCCTCAAAAGATTAGCAAACCAAATTCAACAATACATAAAAAGGATCATTCCCCACGATCAATGGTGCAACATTGGCAAATATCAATATGATGTGTACCACATTAACAAAATGAAGGCTAAAAATTATCTCAATGGTACAGAAAAAGTACTAGACAAAATTCAACATCCATTTATGATAAAACTCTCAACAGAATGTGTGTAAAGGGAATATACCACAACATAATAAAGGCCATATATGACAAGCCCACAGTTAACATCATACTCAACAGTGAAAAACCTGAACAAGAAAAGGGTGTCCGCTCTAACTACTTTTATTCAACATAGTATTGGAAGTCTTGGCCCAGAGCAGCTAGGCAAGAAAAAGAAAAGGCATACAAACTGGAAAGGAAGAAGTAAAATTGTCACTGTTTGTGGATGAAATACATATAGAAAACCCTAAAGACTCCACCAAACAACTGTTAGAATAAACGAATTCAGTAAAGTTGCAGCATATAAAATCAATATACTAAAACCTGTTAATGTGTTTATATGTTAATAAAAAACTATCAGAAGAAAAATTGAAAAAACAATCCCATTTATAACTACATCAAACACAATAAAATACCTAGGAATAAATTTATCCAGGAAGCTGAAAGACTTGTACAATGAAAACTATAAGACATTGATAAAAAGAAATTGAAGAAGACACTAATAAATGGAAAGATATTCCATGCTCATAGACTAAAAGAATTAATATTATTAAAATGTCCATATTACCTACCCAAAGTAACCTACAAATTCAATGAAATCTCTACCAAAATTCTAATGTCAGCCCTGGCCAGTTTGGCTCAAAGGTTAGAGCGTTGGCCCACGGACCAAAGAGTCGTGAGTTCAGTTCCGGTCAAGGGCATGTACCTCGGTTGCGATTTGTCCCTGGCCCTGGTCGGGGTCATGCGGGAGGCAGCCAATCAATGTGTCTCTCTCTCCCTCTCCCCTCCTACTCTGTCTGAAAAATCAATGGAAAAAATACCCTCGGGTGAGGGTTAAAAAAAAAATTTAAAAATCCTAATGTCATTTTTCACAGAACCAGAATTACTTCTCAATTAGTATGAAACCACAAAAGACCCCAAACAGCCAAAGCAATCTTAAGAAAGAAAAACAAAGCTGGGTGTATTACATTCCCTGATTTCAAAGTATGCTACAAAGCTTTAGTGATCAAAAAATTATGGTACTGGCATAAAAACAGAAACATAGATCAATGGAACAGGATAAGGGACCTAGAAATTAACCCATGCAAAAACAGTCAATTAATTTATAAGAAAGGGGCCAAGAATATACAATGGAAAAAGGATAATCTCTTCAAAATATGGTGCTGGGAAAATTGGACTGCCACAAGCAAAAGAATGAAAAAGGACTATTATACCATAAAATGGATTAGACTTCAACATAAGACCTAAAGTCATAAAATTCCTAGAAGAAAATGTAGGGGGATCTTGGTTATGATTTTTTGAATTTAGCACCAAAACCTAACATCAACAAGAAGGACAACATCAAACCAAAATACTTCTGCACAGCAAAGGAAACTATCAACAAAATGAAAAGACAACTCTCTAAATGGGAGAAAACATTTGCATAACATATCTGATAAGAGGTAAATAGCTAATATATATATATATATAAAACTCATACAACTTAAAAGGGAAAATCCAATTAGTAAAATGGGCAGAAGTTGTGAACACACATTTTGCACAGAAGGCTTCAATAACCAACAGTTACATGAAAAGATGGTTAACCTCACTAATCATTAGGGAAAATCAAATCAAAACCACAATGAGATATCATCTCTACTTTTCAGAATGACTGTTATCAAAAAGGCAAGAAATACGTGTTGTCAAGGATGTGGAGAAAGGGGAACCCTTGTGCACTGTGCTGGTAATGTACACTGGTGCAGCCGAAAACAGCATGGAGATTCCTCAGAAAATTAAAAATAGGACTACTACCCGGCCGGTGTGGCTCAGTGAATTTAGCATCATCCCATGGACTGAGAGGTCCTGGTTCAATTCCTGGTCAGGGCATATGCCCGGGTTGTAGGCTCCATCCCCAGTAGGGGGCATGCAGGAGGCAGCCAATTGATGGTTCTCTCTCTCTTCCTTCCTTTCTTTCTAAAAAAGAAAATCAGTAAAAATATTTTAAATAAATAAATAAAAATAGGACTACACTAATGATCCAATAATTCCACTTCTGGGTATTTATCTGGAAAAAAATAAAACACTAACTCAAAAAGATATATGCAACCCCTCACCATGTTCATTGCAGCCTTATGCACAACAGCCAAGATGTGGGAAACAACCTAAGAGTCCACTGTGGATGAATGGATAAAGAAAATATCACACATACACAGGAATATTATTCAGCCATAAAAAAGAAAGAAATCTTGCCCTGGCCGGTTTGGCTAAGCGGTTAGAGCGTCGGCCTGCGGACCTGAGAGTCCTGGGTTCGGTTCCTGCTAAGAGCACGCACCTCGGTTGCAGTTTGTCCCCAACCCCAATTGGGATTATGTGGGTGGCAACCAGTTGATGTGTCTCTCTCACATCAATGTTTCTCTTTCTCTCTCTTCCCCACTCTCTTCCTCCTGCTCTATCTGAAGATAAATGCAAAAAAATGTCCTCGGGTGAGGATAAAAAAAACAAAAAAGAAATCTTGATGTTTGGGACAGTATGGATGGACCTGAGGGCATTGTGCTAAGTGAAATGAGTCAGAAAGACAAACATCATATGCTCTCACCTACATGTGGGATCTTAAAAATTACTACAAAATATCTGAGCTCATAGACACAGAGAACAGACTGCAGGAGGCAGGGGGTGGGGAGTGAACAATATGGGTGAATTTTTTATTTTATAGAAGAAAAAAAGAATAAAAACATTAGTGGGGAAACAGGTGTGTGGATATTTTCCTAAGGAACAAGAAAAATTAAAACTATCATATACAATTAAATTCTGATTAAAACTGTTAAGATAGGTTCTTAAAATTAGGTAGACAGCTATAAATTGAATCACATTAAACAAAAAACTTCTGTATAACAAAAATACTATAAATATAAGCAAAGTTAATAGACAAGCATGAGCCAAGAATATTAATGCAGATAACCTACAAGAAATCAGAATGAAAACAACAGACACACTACAAGCAACCCAAGAGAAAAATGGGGGGGGGGGAGGGGATTCACAAAAGCAGAAACCAAGGAACATACAATAAAGACCCCAAACTTCACCAGCAATCAGGGAAATGCAAATTAAATGCTAATGAACTACCTCTGCACAACAGATTGGAGAATTTTAAAAGTCTTAAAAAGGAATGGATTTGGAGAAATGAGAACTTTCATATGCCACTGGGCAGAATTTGGCAATATAATAATCATAATGAATAATAATTAAAATAACTATTAAAGATAACTCAAATAAATATATAATAAAGATAAGATCTAAATACCTAAAGGTTACCAGAAACAGATTAAACACAGTTCTTTATCTTACCAATGGTTTTTTTAAGAGCATCTAATTCTTCTTGTTGCTTGTGATATGAGCTTTGCTGGAGCTTGGTTTGTAATAAATCTGCCTCCTCAGTTTTCATCTCCCACTGCTGTTTTAGTTGGTGATACCTTAGAAAAAGAGAAGTTTGTTACAAATGAACACAATTTTTCTGATGTTTGAGACATACATTCAAACTACAGGCTTTTACTTAAACTCACATGCTAAATACAAACACTATAAGATGATACTGGTTGTAAGAATAGTTTTGAGGCATCAATTAAATTCAAGTCTGATTTGGTCATTGGAGGTTAACAATTCTAAAGGACTAAGACCGATAATGACTATTTACAGAAATACTCTTAATTTTAGAAAACACTAAAAATCATCATTGAATAAAATAGGCTTCCTTAAAAATAATCCTTCCTACTAATCCTTATCAAAAGGAAAAATTTCTCTGAGATATTTTGGCTCCCCACCAAAAACCAGATTAACAGTATATAACAATTTACACAAAATCTCAAATTTGGTTATCTAGTAATCTCCATTTTCAAATGTTAAAAAAAATGATGTTCCCTACATTTTCTAACGAGACTCACACAGTACTGAGTACACGTTTGCAATGCACTTTTCTTGCAAACCCTGTACTTCTACTCCAGTTCTGGCTGCTTAGTTATTTCTTTAGAAGCCATTTAGCTAATTCAGCTACAGTTAAATTTCAAGTTATAATAAATCCCCAAGGTAGCTTGTCACTAGAAATTCATGAGAGTTTGAGGAAAAAGTATAAAATAAATACTCCCTTGAGTATCTTGCCTCAGACTTCTTGACATCAATTAAAACCATAATTTTAAGTTAGTCATTTTTCAATTCATTTTTTAAAAAGCTATGTTCCGATACGTTCTATGAAAGAATAGCTTTAGTTGACCCTAACAGTCTCATATGTTTTCAAAACCCATTTCCTTTCCTTGACCTCAGTGCCACAAATAGTCTACAAGACAATTTTGCAAAATAAATGATCCATTACTGCTGAACAAAGTTAACAGTTCTAAGCCAAATGTGACCACAAACTCAATGCCTTGCCAGAGCTTCCACATATCTCAGAGAAATTTTCTTGCACTTTTCTCATGGAAAAAGTTCAGACGCTTCATGGTTAATTTCTGTTACTGAAGGTAAAATGCAGGTTTTCCCTGGACACCCAATCTGAAATTTCAGCACCTGTTTGCTCATATCTCCTTTCTTGTATTACTTTTTTCTCCTTAGAACTTAGTGTTATCCAACATATGTTTTACCTATTTAATTTTCTTTATTCTCTCCTCCCCCCACTTATATATATAAATGAGATGAAGGAAGAGATGTATCTGTTTGATTTATCACTGTATTCCAGGTCCACCTATAAGGGTATTTGGCACACAGGAGGAGGCAGTCAATAGTGAATAATGTTAAGTGACAAAAAGATTACATTAAACAGCATGGTCCCAATTTTGAAAATATAATAACATGCATATACCTCGTACCATACAAAAACAGAGGTAATACTAACAGGTACACGTACATACCTATAGCTACACCCACAGAACATGTAAGGACACACTTCACATTTTTATTGCAGCAGTGACTTTCTGACATGAACTTGTTTACCTCCTCCACAGGCAACCTAGTGATCTTCAATAGCTATAGGACAGCCATCATACTGCTCAAGTCAGTGCAGATACCTGATCAGTGCTATACTGTATCTAATCATTCAAATCAAGGATGCAAGTATCTCTGCTATCAACTTCCAGAGTACCTATGAGTTTCCCCACCAATCCCAGCACAGTATCTCAAAGGGAAAGGGGAATATTTGCTTTTTTTCCTTCCTTTTGTTTAATTAGCTTTCCGTAATTTCTTATAACAAAGACATTATTTTATTAGAAAAGATAAATAACTGATAAACAAGTTATCAACTCATAACTTATTCAATTAATACTAAAGATAGTGCAAAAAAAAGTCAGAAGTTGTATTTCTTTAAATAAAAGTAAATTTTCTTTCCTTTTCTACCAAATCTTCTACCAAAATGTATATATAAATATATATATAGATTAATTCAACAGAAGTCTTACTTTTCAGCAGTATTTTTAAGACCTGCTAATTCCTCTTCTAGAGCCCGTAGCTCATTCTCCTTGATTCTCAGCTTATCTTGAACATCTTTGAGCTCTTGAAACTTGGTTAAAATAGAAGCCGCCTGGGATCGAGCACCTGATAGAAGCAAATTGAAAAAGGCCTTGGACAGTAAGTTACCACATATTTAGTAAACAATAAAAAGTTTTCTAAGAGAATTATACTTGAAATGATTCCACAGCCAATCTTTTACAGTGAGCTTACAAAGTTACAGAATTCACTTCATCATTTAAATCTTAGAGCATACATACTTGGTAAATACGTCTAAGAAGATGTGATGGATTATTTATTCAAAATAATCACTGCCCCTGCCTACTGGGCCCACCCCTCCCGGGCCCATTCTCCTCCCCACTAACATTGGGTTTAGTCATGTAATTTGCTCTGGTCAACAAAATGGGAAATGTGCCTCTTCTGAAAGTAAGCCCTGAGAAACAGCACCTAATTCACCATATTTTCCCCATTGCCCATTTCTCCTTCAGCCCGGGTCCCAGAATGAGAGTAGCATGGAATAGAGACAGATGACCTACAGTTAACATAGCATAATTATGACAAAAAAACAAAACAAAATACTGTGTAAGCCACTAAGATTTGAGGGTTGTTTGTTACTACATCATAACCTTGTCTGAGCTCTGATATAGCAGAGAAAATTGGTTTCACTTTATAAGCAACTGTATTTGTCTGGCAGTAACAGGCTGAGGTATTATATTGGCAAGAAAATTGTAGGTGTGATAGGAGAATATAAAGGTCAATTAGTGCCCAGCCGGTGTGGCTCAGTGGACTGAGTGTTATCCCATGGACTGAGAGGTCCCAATTCAATTCCTGGTTAGGGCACATGCCTGGGTTGCAAGCTCAATTCCCATTAGGGGGCATGCAGGAGGCAGCCAATCAATGATTCTCTTTCACATCAATGTTTCTATCTCTCTCTCCCTTCCTCTCTCTCTAAAAAGTCAATAAAAACATGCCCAGCCAGTGTGGCTCACTGGTTAAGCATCGATCTATGCACCAAGAGGTCGCCGGTTCGATTCCCGGTCAGGGCACATGCCCAGGTTGTGGGCTCGATCCTTGGTGGGGGGCATGCAGAAGGCAACCAGTCGATGTTCTCTCACATCTGTTTCTCTCTCTCCCTCTCCTTTCCTCTCTCTAAAAATTAATAAAGAAAAAATTTTTTTAAAAAACACATAAAAAAAAAGTCAATAAAAACATATATATTTTTAAAAGGTCAATTAGCAATGCCTTATGAACACTTCGTATTATGATATGGGTTACATATTTGCCTTCCCTTAAGTAGGAACTACAAGAACATGCAAATCAATGAAATCTAGTTTCTTCTGTTTAAATCTAATTGTAACTACTAGTCATCTCATTGTGTACCAGGAACTTGATACTTGATCATGGGATTCATTTTGCTGACTATTGTTTCCTTGGCCTAAACAGAAATTAAGTCAGTTCATATTGTAAGAGGTGTTATACAACCTCTTGGTTTAGTTAAAAGCACAAACTCTGTAATTAGACTACCTAAATTCAAATTCTGAGTTTTGCCATTTACCAGCAAGTTACTTAACCACTCTGTACCTTACTTTCTAAAACTGTATATTGGAGATGATAGTAATATGCTTACTTCATAGATGCTGTAAGGATTAAATGAGTTAATTATTTAAAGTCCTTAGAATAGAGTTTTATAGAATGAGATGTTCTATATCTGCATTTTCCAGTTACCCATTAATTAACTATTTATGGTTATTGAGCCCTTAAAATGTGACTTGTGCAACTGAGAAAGTTATTTTTACCTTTAATTAATTTTGATTATTTATTTAAATGTAAAGAGCCACATGTGGCTAACAGTTATACCTGTGGACACCACAGTCTTAAAACATTGCTGTATACAGTAAATATTATTCAGTGTTTGTTATTATAGGATCACTTGACACAGATCTGGAAACTCAATGTGGCAAACATCAGAACAAGAAGAGTATGATCATTATCATTATCTAAAAATTCCTTTCTTAAAGCATTAAAAAAGTATCATCTCAAGGGCAGATTTAATTTTGTTTTACTTTTGACAGGAGCAGAGGCATATACAAATTAGAAGTTAATATGTTTGCTGAAGGAGAAATGGGTAGTTAAGCTAAAAATGTACTGAATAAAAAGACTTCATTTCCCAGCGATCAGAATATCCTGATAGGGCAAAAAGCAAGAGAAAAATAAACAATAATAGACTTACTTGAGATGAATAAAAAAAGCTACAGGATTGATGCCTAGACTAGTACTCCTTGAGGACTATGACATCATATAATCTCTCACTATTTAATTAAATACCTGTCACACATGGTAGGTATTCAAAAGAAAACCCGATCCCTAGATTAGGAAAACTCTGGATTAAGTCATTCCAACCGTACCATTTCCTGTTAGAGACAATAAAAGCCCTCATCCTATTTATCACATAGAATTATGAGGACAAAATGATATAAAACCTACCTCCACTCAATGTGCCATGAGGATCAAATACCTCACCTCCTCGAGTTACAGTTCTAGTCATTATCCTTTTATCAAAGGCTACTTTTTTTGCATTGTCCATATTATCACAAACAAATGTTGTTCCAAAGACAAATTCCATTGCTTTCTGAAGTTCTGGTTTGTATTCAACCAGGGAAAGAGCCACATGAACATTGTTAGGGCCAACCTGTGGGAAAACAACAGATGTGTCATAGTACACACTACTCCTTTCCTTTCAAAATTATTTTATAAAGTAGTAAGAACTGCTATAAAAAGTTAGGTAATACTTACCTAGCACTACAATTCCTTTTGAACTTTCTAAGATGCTATGGAAATCTCAAGAGTTTTAGGAAAAAAAAAATTTCAAATTTAAACACAGAAAAATTTCAAATTTAAACACCTATTGAGTGTTGCTTCCAAGTGGGAGCCCTATAAAGTTTCTAAATCCAAAATGAACTATTTGGACATACTTCCTTAATTAAAATACAGCAATTGCTGGATCAACATTAAGACATAAAAATGTTTTGTTTCAATTATTAGTAATATGGTTGTTCCACAGTGAATGCTTTTTCATTCAAATTAAACATGCCAGGGTAGCTACCTGTCAGTTACAGAAATAAAAACACGACTAACTGAGAGTAAAAAACATTAAAAAAAAAATCCCTCAGTCCTTTTAGAACAAGTAAACATTCTTCTTCTTTTTTTTAATCCTCACCCGAGAATATTTTTCCATTTATCTTCAGATAGAGTGGGAGGGCAGGGAGATAGAGAGAGACATGGATTGGCTGCCTCCCACACGACCCCAACCAGGGCTGGGGACTGAACCGCAACTGAGGTACATGCCCTTGACCAGAATCGAACCCGAGACTCTTTGGTCAGCGGGCCAACACTCTAACCACACAGCCAAACCGGCCAGGGCCTAAACATTCTTTATGAAGCTTAGCAGCAGCAGAAGTAAAAATAAAAGCAGCTCTATGTAACATATGTTCAGCATTGTACCCTGACATAGCAGCTACCATGAAATGTAACTGGCTAAGGGATGTAGATGGAAATATTTTTACTATTACTTGAAATTCCAACTTACTTCTAATACTGGGACTGGACCTAAGGCTGAAGTAACTTCCAAAGCCTTAAAATAAAAGAAGTATCAACCAAAAACACCACCTTTCAATTACTGTGCACTCATCTTCCACCTCCTGACAGTGTACAGATCAACACAATTGTACTTTGAAATAATTTTCATTGAAGGCTTCTCAATTTCAGCAAGTATACTGAATATCCATTTATTATCTTAATTACAAATGCATTGCTAGGTTTCATAGAACTGTCTTTTCAACTCATATGCTTGAAATGGCTACTCAGTAATAAATTGATACTGCTGCTGAATGTTACATCTGAATTCATGTTTTTACTCAATATTATACAACCATAATAGCCTTTTAAATGAACTTACTTATACTCATCTATTTTCTTATTAGTAGCCATACCACTTGAGCTACACCTCAGCAGCTGACTGGATATCTCTGTCATGTGTTTTGTACATCCATAGACTGAAAAGGCAATATAGAAGAACTTCAACAGAGAAGCATCTCTGCAAGACTAGTGGACACCGTCCATTATGGTTCTTGCTATGGACAATATGTGTGCCTGGCATGAAAAAAACTGAAGAATTCCGGTATTTATAAACTTTATAATTCTAACTATTCAGAAAACAGAAATTTAATACAATCAAGTGTCACTTCATGATGAGGATATGTTCTAAGAAATGTATTGTTAGGCAATTTAATCATTGTGCAAACATTCCAGAGTGTATTTACACAAAACTAGGTGGTAAAGCCTACAATACAACTACTCTACTGATCTGTAGGGGAGGAAAAATAGTTTTCCCTTTACCCACTCTGGGTCCTTGGCTGAGATATCCCTGTGAAAAGCATATTAACAGGAGAAAAATAAAAGTTTAATAACATATATTCCTTCTGTATACATGGGAGAAATCCAGGAAAACTAAGTAACTCCTCAAAATGGCTGAAGCCATCACGTTAAGGTCTGGTATCTTTAGAGTGAGACCAAAGAAGTTGTTTGGGTGAGGAGAGTCAGTTATGGGAGGTTACCAGAAAAAGCACAGTAAACAAAGGTAAGCTTGCTATGCAGATTTACTTCCTTATCTTCTGTACTGATTTGAGTTTCTAGAGATAAGGTCACCCTCCTCTTCCAGATGTAGAGGGAGACACACTTACAAATGTAAATATCTTTTATAAAGGGTAACTTCTACTTTCTTTGTTTGTTTCTTAAAGTCAATAAACCTAAAATAATTTATGTCAAACAGACATATTTGGGGGTGACATATTCTGTTTCCCTATAGCTTCTAAGCTACAAAACTGTACAGCATGTTACTGTATGGAATACTGTAGGCAACTGTAACACAATGGTAAGTATTTGTGTAATATGTTGTGCTATGACATTACTAAGGCTAGGACTTCACTGAGCCTTAAGCATTTTACAGCTCCATTATAATCTTATAGGATCAAGGCCTTATGTAGGGTCCCTTGTTAACCAAAAGGTCTTTATTGGGTGGGTGACTGTATTTACTACCACCTGATAGCCATGTGACTTGACTTAATGGTTAAAGAGATTCTAATACTACAACTTTGAAACATCAAAGGAAGTTTGGTCTTACAAGATTTTAATTCTCTGTCTAATTTCAAAAACACCAACTCTATTTTTTTGTATCTCAATATTTTAAAGCATGGTAGCAATAAAATCTTGTGGTTCTGCATACAATTAAGTACCCCCAAATTAATGTCCTCTAATTTAAAAAAAAAAAAAAAAAAAGATAAAACTTATAAATAAGACTTACAAGATTCTGAGCAATCCTCAGAGTTTCTGGAGCAATACATGTGGCTGAAATTTTGTTGAGTGGAATTATAGTGTATCGACGCTTCAATTCCCCCTTTTCTAGTAGCTTTTTTCCAGTAACCTAAAACATTGTGCACGTGAAATTAAAAAATACATATATATTATTAATGATGACACAAACATTCAAATGGAAAGAGTGTACACTTAGGAATCCATAATCAAATAAATGTTCAATGCCTACTATCCTGAACAACTAAAAGTCTAAGATTGATAATATGCATTCTGGATTCCTAAGTGAAACATGAGACTTACTCTGAAATACAGCTAATCAAATATAATATAATGGGTAAAACAGTAAAAACATCATTAACTGAATAGTTTTACCCTGTAAAGATAAGCAACCTTGGGAGAAACTTAAAACATCAAGAAAGTACCCAAATCTTCTAGCAGGACATGACTTTCAAGTTCAACAGCAATTATAAATCCCTTCATTAAAATCAATTTACCTCTGTGTCTACTACAACATTGTAGAGTCGTTCCCCAGCCACCAATTCTAAAGCAGTGGTTGCGGAAGTATCTTTCACACTAATCAAAGAAGCTACAAGTCCTTTCACACAATTTCTATTCCAGTTCTTCTCTGGATCTCTAAAATGGAAAAAAGTTGACAAAAGTCATTCTTAAATAAGAAAATAGAAAAAGTTGTATATATATTAATACTCAAGAGCTCTTTCTGACAACACATTAAATTGAAAGCAGAAGACTCATATAGATTTAACAAAACAAAAATTTTAAAATGTCCCAGATGACAATTAAAAGCTCATTTAGTATATATTGTTTCAGTGTAATAGAATTTTGACTTTTTTAAAAAAATGTTTTTATTGATTTTTAGAGAAAGAAGGAGAGAGAAACATCGATGAGGGAGAAACATTGATGGGCTCCTCCTGCACGCCCCCTACTGGGGATGGAGCCCACAATCCGGGCATGTGCCCTGACCAGGAAACAAACCAGGATCTCTCAGTCCACCCACCAGATGACGCTCAATCCACTGAGCCACACCAGCAGGGCTGAACTTTGACTTTCTAATCTTTGAAATACATAAGTTACCACAGTATTTGATGAAAAAAATCCCACATAGGAAATCAAATTGTAAAATGTTAATGTAGATACTGAACAAAGGATAGAGAAACTTTAAAGAAAATGTGGACTGAGATTAAATTCCCCTCATTTTGGTTTTAAGACTGGTGGTATTAACAGCCATTAAAGAATTTCCCCTGCCCACATCTGAAACAGTTCAATAAACATTTAAAAGGAAAAACGCGCCCTGGTCGGTTTGGCTCAGCGGTTAGAGCGTCGGCCTACAGTCCAGAGAGACCCGGGTTCCGTTCCCGCTAAGGGCGTGTGCCTCAGTTGCGGTTTGTCCCCGGCCCTGGTTGATCGTGCGGGTGGCAGCCACTCGATGTGTCCCTTTCACGTCGATGTTTCTCTCTCTCTCTCTCTCTCTCCCCCTCCCACTCTATCTGAACAGAAAATGAAAAAATGTCCTCGGGTGAGGATAAAAAAATAAATAAATAAATAAATAAAAAAATAAAAATAAAAGGAAAAACGCAATTAAGGTAAAGCAGTTTACAATAATTTTCATACAAAAATCTTAATGTCCATGAAATTTTCAGATCACCTTCCAGCCAAAATGAAAACATGTCTTGGTTATTACTATGTTAAAATTCAAGATTTAAATCTCTTACCTATAGGCAAATTGAAGATTGGGAAATCTGGCCAAGAGAGCTTCATATGTTTCTTTCAATCTACTGATATCACGTGATAGCTGCCTTCGCTTTTCCAGAAGGCTTTCCTCCTTGTTTTCTAAATAGCAAATCATAAGTAAATTAAAATCAAGTTTTAAAAATTGAAATAGTCTACTGTTTTGAGGAAAATAGTAATCTCTATTTCCAAAGCATTTCTAGAAGCAAAATACAAATTTCTGATAAGTATTAAATAAAAAGCATGCTTAACATTCAAATTTGTATCAAGTGTCAAATAGACATTTCTGACAAATAATACAATTTCCATTCCAAAACACAGTACATGAATTGAATGCCTATTCATGTAGAAATACACAAATGACATATTTGAGTTTTCAAGTGGCACTTCAGAGTGACCGAAGCAGGGAATTGTTAGTGAGTCTTCAAAAATTCACTGTTTTATAGTTAGATATTTTTGTGACTACATTTACAAACATTTCTCATATTAATAACCCATTAATAGAATAAAAAACTTAATTACTTGCTATTTCTTTAAGTTATTTCCCACCAACAATCACTACCTCCTAATGATCTAACAGCATGTCTTTAAAGGCAAACCTTCATAATTTAGCTTTTTCATTTCGGCTTCAAGTTTTTCTTTAAGTTTCTTCACGGCCTCTAAAGCTTCTTGATCCTTCCTGTAGCCACTATCCATCTTCTTAACTTCAGCTTGTTTAGTCTTTAATTCTTGTTGGGCATGTTTCAACTTCATCTGAGCCTGCAAAGGAAAATGTAACAGATCATCTGAGGCCAGTGATTAAATGGTCACAGATTCAGATTGGTTTTACAGAATCAGCCTTGAAGATGCAACTGTTTGGTCAATTGGATTAATATCTCAACAGATCAATCATTTCCCAACATTTTCTCTTCAAAGAACTACTCAGAGTAAAAACTAATATATGCTTAACATAAATCATTAAATAATTCGCATTTAAGTTCTTTTTAATATTTATAAAATGACATTAATGAGTTCAAAATTATATCAAAGAATACTTGTCATTAGCTGGTTAAATTAAAAACACAACAGAAAGCTAGAAATCCTAACTCAAGTTTTTTTCCTTTCCACTTAGATTGTACCTGTATATGTTTGTGAGGCTGTCTGTACTGAGAAATAACATTACATAGGAAAAGAGAAGCTAAACTAACAGTAATTTATTTATTTTTAAAAAATCATTTAAAAAATATGTTCCTATCGATTTTCTAGAGAGAGGAAGGGAGAGACAGAAACATTGATGTGAGAGAGAAACATCAATAAGCTGCCTCCTGCACTCCCCCTACTGGGGATTGAGCCCGCAACCTGGGCATGTGCCCTGACCAGGAATTGAACCAGGACCTCTCAGTTCATGGGATGACCTCAATCCACTGAGCCTCATGGGCTGGGCTAAACTAACAGTAATTTAAATTCAAGGACTCTGATAGTCAAATGCTAGTTTATATAATTGAGCACTATTCCCTAAAACCATGAACTAGCATTTTAAGCTCTATATGGGTATATCCTCCCTCTGAAACTGAATAATGATGGACTTTTCCCAATACAAGTAAGTTTACAGAAAAACTGAGAGGTCTTTGAAGTTTTTTGGCTACTGATTTTTTACATATTTTTTGTGACCATCATCATTGAATGAAAAAGTGGCAAATACAGTCATAGAAAACTTTGAATAGGATTAATACACAAACACACACCTGTATATATTTTTAGAGGTGAGTCTTCCATTAACAGAAGACTAAAAGAACGTTTATATACACATTTTTCCTTTCTCCCATCAAAAATCTTGTATTCATAGGACTTTAAGTTGCACAACTATCTAAACAAATCTGAAAACCATTCTAATAGATTGACAAGCCTTTGAAAATTATGAAATGAGAGTAGACCAAAGACTAAAATGGGGATAAATGGGACGTAGAGACACTTCCAAAAAGTATGTTGTAAAGTTTCAGAACGAAGGTTTTAAGAACTAGATGTTGTGGGCATAGAAATGGAGAGGACACTTTTCCTGTTAAAGCTTAGTACTTCAAGTTTATGACGTCAATAAATACAGCAAAAAAATAAATTGACTAACCTCAAATTTTTCATACAGTGCTGGAAAAGGAATAAAGCACTTATTGCACTAATAATTAATCTATAAAGGTATTTTAGGTTTTAAAGCATCTTAAACTATCATCAATATTTAGCAATCAATATATTTAAATTTCATATTAGATAATATATAGTGGCAGAATAAAGTAACAAGTTCCTTGATAAAGGCTTGATTAGTTTTTAACATTTTATAACAACTGCCAAAGCATAAATGTGAAGCATCTTCTCAAAAACAAAAGAAATAATGATAGCCCTGGCGGATAGGGCTCAGTGGTTAGAGCATCGGCCTTCGGACCAGAAGAGACCCGGGTTCGGTTACCGCTAAGGGCACGTACCTGGGTTGCAGCTTGTCCCCAGCCCCGACTGGGGTCATGTGGGTGGCAACCAGTCGATGTGTCTCTCTCACATCGATGTTTCTCTCTCTCTCTTCCTCCCTCTCCCCCTCCCTCTCTATCTGAAGATGAATGCAAAAAAAAATGTCCTTGGGTAAGGATGAAAAAGAAAAAGAAATAATGATAGTGCTTAATGTCTGTATTTACCTGTTTGGCTTCCGTCTGAGCTTTACTTATGTCATTTTTACAGGCCATCATTTGACCAGCAAGAGTTGCTTCTGCTCCATCCTCATTACTGGACAGGCCAGCGGAAACAGCATTGAAGTGCTGCTGTGCTGCAGCCAAAGCTTCGGCATCTTTATTACTTGCTTCTTGGAGGGTGTTCAGCCCGTCTGTTATCTTTTTAACCTCTTTTTCCTTTGCTTCTAAAGTTTTAGAATCCTACAGGAAGTAAGAGTTTCAGATTGGAAAGTTTATATTTTAGGAGAAACATCCACTTTCTTATACACATGTACACTTATGTCATCAAACTTCACAGCAACTTGAAGTGGGCATGGTAACAAGGAAAATAATTTAACCATAACTTTAAATACTTTATTCTCATTTTGAAATTCGCTCTCTGATTTTAGGATAAATGTGCCTCTTATCCTACTAGAAATAGTTTCATGTGGTATGGTCAAATCTGAGAGATAATGTTCTAAAACACTGCAAATTTGAACCACCAGAAGAAACTAAAAAATCAGTTTCTAAATCTAAAATATTCTAATCCTAGCCCTCCTACACCAACCTTAAAAGTAGGTTTTAAGATTAAGAATATGTATATAAAAATATTTTTAGGCCCTGGCCGGTTTGGCTCAGCGGTTAGAGCGTCGGCCTGTGGTCCAGAGAGACCTGGGTTCGGCTCCCGCTAAGGGCATGTACTTCGGTTGCAGTTTGTCCCAGGCCCTGGTTGGTCATGCGGGTGGCAGCCACTCGATGTGTCCCTTTCACGTCGATGTTTCTCTCTCTCTCTCTTCCCCTCTCTCCCTCCCACTCTATCTGAACAAAAAATGAAAAAATGTCCTCGGATGAGGATAAAAAAAAATATATATATTTTTAGGCCCTGGCCAGATAGTTCAGTTGGTCAGAACATCATCCCAATATGCCAAGGTCGTGGGGTCTATCCCAGGTCATGCTATATACAAGAATCAACCAACAAATGCATAAATAAATGGAACAACAAATCGATGTTTCTCTCTCCCTTCCTCTCTCTCTGAAGTCAATAAATAAATTTTAATTAAAAAATATATTTTTATGAACTATTAAGGGCCATAAAATCAAAGTATTAAATAATTGTGTAGACAGCATTACTTAACAACTTTTAAGTTGTATTAACCAAATACCTACCTAGCACTATGCAAGATACCAATATTAAAAAAAATAAATACACACACACACACACACACACACACACACACACACACAGAGAGTTTATGTAAAAGTGAACAGAGATAAGAAATGTTGGCCCATCTGTTTAATTCATGATTGATTAAATATTTTTCAGATGCTTACTATTTACAAGGCATTGTTTTAGACTCCACAGGGAGCCTATATTTTAGGGTGGGAGACACAGTAAGCAAGCAAGCAAAGTAAAGGGATGGAAAATGATGGGGACTATTTTTTTTTAAATATATTTTATTGAGTTTTTAGAGAGGAAGGGAGAGAGAGATAGAAACATCAATGTGAGAAAGACATTGATAGGCTGCCTCCTGCATACCCCTCACCAGGGATTGAGCCTGCAACCTGGGTATGTGCCCTGAGGAATCAAAGTGGGACCTCTTAGTCTATGGGACAATGCTCAATCCACCGAGCCACACCAGCCAGGCATGGGGACTATTATTTTAAGAAGAATGACAGAGGTCTTTTTGTGATAACATCTAAGCAGAAACCTAAATGAGTGGCCAGACTAATACCTAGAGTAGACAGGCTAATACCTAGGGGGACAGTATACATGGCAAGCTCTGAGGAATATGCTTGAGTGCTTGAGAAGCTGATCTGGAGAGTGAGCAAGTGGTAAGAAAGAGCCAGGAATTATACCACATAGTATTGTAAACCATGGTAAAGACTTTAGATTGAATTATACTTGTGACTTTGAAACCACTGAAGGGTTTTAAGCACAAAGAGGAATGTGATCCAAGTTATATTTTAGCATTTATAAAGAACAGACTATAGAGCATGAGGGGCAACTAATAAGGACACTATTGCAGTATCCCTCATGGGAGGTGATGGCTTGTACCAAGTTAGCAGTGATGGAAGTGATAAAAAATGGCTGTATTCTGGATATACTTTTAAAGTCAACAGAATTTGCCCTGGCCCGTTTAGTTTAGCAGTTAAGAGCGTTGGCTTGCAGACAGATTTTGAGAGAAAAAGGGGAATCCAGGAGGACACTATGATTTCTGGACAGAACAATTAGATTAACAGTGGTATCTGATTCAGTGATTCGGGCAGGTTTGGGTAGGTAGGGTAAATTTAAGAGTTCTATTTTGGATATGTTAACTTTTAGACTTTCTCTTAGTCATCTGTGTAAAACTTTCAATTAAAAAGCTGGGCAAGCCCTGGCCGGTTTGGCTCAGCGGTTAGAGCATCGGCCTGGGGTCCAGAGAGACCCGGGTTCGGTTCCCGCTAGGGGCATGAACCTCGGTTGCAGTTTGTCCCCGGCCCTGGTTGGGTCGTGTGGGAAGCAGCCACTCGATGTGTCCCTTTCACGTCGATGTTTCTCTCTCTCTCTCTCTCTCTCTCTTTCCCTCCCTCCCTCCCACTCTATCTGAACAAAAAATGGAAAAATGTCCTCAGGTGAGGATAAAAAAAAAAATAATAATAATAATAAAATCTAAAAAAAAAAAAAAGCTGCGCAAATCAGTCTAGAATTCAGGGGAGGAGTCAAGAAGTATAGATTTGAAAGGCATCAACATGCAGATAGTTATTTAGGGCTATAGGGCTGGAAGGGATCACTTAAGAAATGAGTATATATGAAAAAAGTCTGGATTCAACTATCTAATCAACATCTCTATATAGATGTCTAACAGGCACCTCAAGCCCATTAAGTTCACACTGTACTTCTTCCTATCTTCCACTCAGCTAATGGTAACCAGATCTCCAACTGTTAGATAAAACCTGGAGTTCTCCTTTACTCCTTCCTTTTATTTTCAACAGCCAATCTCCAGGTCTCTCTGGTTGGACCTACCCTTAGAATATACATAAAATTCCACAACTTTCTCAATATACCCACTTCTATTGCATTTTTCCTAGGGCTATCACCTGGATAAGCTGCTTACCTCTTTCTTTAGTTTATCCTCAAAACAAGTGTAGGAGACATCTGGTTAAGATGGTGGAGTAGGTAAACACTGTGCCCATCTCCTCCCATGAGGATATCAAAATAACAACTAAATTATAGAACAACCACCACTGATAACTGCCTGAATAAGACTAGCTGAACAGAAGTCCTGTAACTAAGGATATAAAGAAGCCACGTGGAGACTGGTAGGAAGGGCAGAGAAATGGTATAGGCAGGTCCCATATGCTGGCAATTAAGAATTAGGAGTCCTATCTCAACTATGAATGTGTCCTCTGAGAAGCAAGGGGTCTGAGCCCCACACGACACTCCAGACCAGGAAGAGGAGTCCCCATAACTAGATGTGAAAACCAATGGGCATTGCAGTTAAGTGAGGCAGAGGGGTATTGGAGTCCTACACAGTGCAGGTCTTAAAGGGAAGAAGACTCACTTGTTCAGTGCAGGTCTTAAAGGGAAGACTCACTTGTTCGTAAATTCATGAGCTCTGAGCTCCAGCACAGAAGCAGCAGCTCAGACAATGGGACATACAGGGAGGAACCAGCTTCAGGATAAGGGCTGGAAGGGTGGGGTTTGGGAGAGTTCTCTCCCAGAGGAAAGTGCTGGCAGGTGCCATTGTTCCTTTGTTGAGCTCTCCCTATACTCAGGCAGAACAGTGCAGACAGGCACCAAATCTGAGCTCTTCCTTAATCTGGCTAAACACCATTCATGCTAGTAATTCCCTGAGACCCCAGTGCACCCAACTCACCCACCTAGCAGAAACTTTTCCAGCAGCTCCTTGACAGAAGCAGTCTGCCTAAGCTTGAGCTGTGAACTTGCCTAAAATCTTTCAAAACTCTTGTAGACATCTACACACACAACATAGGAGCACCTAAATATATACAGCAAACATTGATGGACATAAAGGGAGAGACTGACAGTAATACTGTAATAGTGGGAACTTTAACACCCCACTGACATCAATGGATAGATCATCCAGACAGAAAATCAATATGGAAAAGTGGCCTTATATGACCCAGTAGATCAGATAGATTCAATTGGTATTTTTAGAATATTTGATCCAAGAGCAGTAGAATATACATTCTTTTCAAGTGAACATGAAACATTTTCTAGGAGATACCACATATTAGGACACAAAACAAGTTTCAATAAATTTAAGACTGAAATCATATCAAGCATCTTCTCAAATAAACAATCCAACCTTACACCTAAAGAAACAAGAAAGAGAATTAAAGCCCAACATGAGTAGAAGGAAGGAAATAATAAACATCAGAGTGGAGATAAACAAAATAGAGTCTAAAAAAGATCAATGAAACCAATAGCTGGTTCTGTGAAAAGATAAACAAAATTGATAAACCTTTAGAAGATTCAAAAAAAAGGGAGAGGGGACTCAAATAAATAAAATCACAAATGAAAGAGATGTGACAACTGACACCACAGAAATACAAAGGATTAAAAGAAAAGACTATGATAATTATATGCCAACAAATTGGACTATATGGAAGAAATGGATAAATTCTTAGGAACATACAATCTTTCAAGATTAATCTGAAAGAAACAGAAGTTCTGGATAGATCTATAAGTACTAATGAATTTGAATCAGTAATCAAAAACTCCCAACAAATGTAAGTCCTGGGCTAGATGGCTTCACAGGTGGATTCTACAAAACATTCAATTAATACCTATCCCCCTCAAACTATTCCAAAAAAATTAAAGTTGAGGGAAGGCTTCCAAACTCATTTTATGAGGCCAGCATTACCGATACTAAAACCAGACAAAAACACTACCAAAAAACAAAATTATAGGCCTATTTCTCTGATTAACTTAGATGCAAAAATCCTTAACACAATATTAGCAAAACAAATTCAGTAATACATTAAAAAGATCATACACCACGATCAAGTGGAATTTATTCCTGGATGCAAGGTTGGTACAGTATCACCAAATCAATCAATGTGGTACACCACATAAACAAAATGAATGTTAAAAATCACATGATTACATCAATAAATGCAGCGAAAGCATCTGACAATCCAACATCTATTTATGATAAAAATGTCTCAGCAATGTGGGGATAGAGGAACCACACCTCAACATTATAAAGGCCACATATGATAAGCCCACAGCTAAATCATACTCAATGGTGAAAGAGTAAAAGTTTCTCCTCTAAGATCAGGAACAAGACAGGGTGCCTATTCTTGCCACTTCTATTCAACATAGTATTGTAAGTCCCAGCCAGATCAATTAGGCAAGAAAAATAAAAAGCATCTAAATTGGGCTCTGGCCAGTTTTGCTCAGCAGTTAGAGCACTGGCCCTTGGACTAAAGAGTCACAGGTTTGATTCTGGTCAAGGGCACGTACCTTGGTTGTGGTTTAGTCCCTGGCCCTGGCTGGGGTCATGTGGGAGGCAAACAATCGATGTCTGTCTGTCTCTGTCCCCCTCCCCCCTCTATCTGAAGATAAATGGAAAAATATCCTCAGGTGAGGATTTAAAAATAATAAAATTAAAAAGCATCCAAACTGGAAAAGGAGTTAAACTATCATTATTTGCAGATGACATGATACTACAGAGAACACTAAAGATTCCACCAAAAATCTATTAGAATAATAATGAATTCAGTATAATAGCAGGATACAAAATTAATATTCAGAAATTCATTGCATTTTTATACACCATAATGAACTATCACAAAGAAATTAAGAATACAAACCTACTTATAATTGTATAAAAAATAAGTTATAATACCTAGGAATAAATTTAATCAAGGAGATAAATGACCTGTAGTCAGAAAACTATGACACTGAAGAAAGAAATCAAAGAAAAAGAATATACAAATAAATAGAAGGATATATACTGTGCTCATGGATAGAAAAAATTAATATTGTTAGATTAACTTACTACTCAAAGCAATCTACAGATTCAATGTAATCCCTACCAAAATACCAATGGCATTTTAAACAAAACTAGAACAAATAATCCTAAAACTTATGTGGAACCACAGAAGACACCAAATAGCCAAAACAATCTTGAGAAAGAACAAAGTTGGAGGTAACAAGCCACCTGATATGAAGCTATACTACAAGGCTATATTAACAGTATGGTACTGGTATAAAAAGAGACATACAGATAATGGAACAGAAGAGAGACACCAGGAATAAACCCAGGCATATATGGTCAATTAACCTATGACAAAGGAAGCAAGAATACACAATTGGATAAAGACAGTCTTCAATAAATGGTGTTGGGAAAATTGGACAAATACATACAAAATAAATAAATAAATAAAACTAGACCACTTTCTTACACCACTTACAAGAACAACCTCAAAATCAACCAAAGACTTAAACGTGAGACCCAAAACCTAGAAGAAAACTTGGACAATAAAGTCTTTGACATCAATCTTAGCAATATTTTTTTGGATATTTCTCCTCGGGCAAGGGAAACAAATGAAATAAACAAATGAGACTACACAAAGCTAAAGAGTTTTTGCACAGCAGAGGAAACCATCAACAAAATTAAAAGACAACCTACTCAATAGAAGATCACATTTGCCAATGATACATCTGATCATATGGTAGGAGCTAGTATCAAAATTTATAAAGAACTCATACAACTCAAAATCAAAAACACAAACAATCCAATTAAGAAATGGGCAGAGGACCTGAATAGACACTTCTCCAAAGAGGACATACAGGTTGTCAACAGACATATGAAAAGATGCTCAATGTCACTAATCAGAGAAATGCAAATTAAAACTGCAATGAGTTATCACCTCACACCTGTTAGAATGACTATCATCAATAAATCAACACACAAATGTTGGTGAGGATGTGGAGAAAAGGAAACCCTTGTGCACAGTTGGCATCATTGTAAATTGGTGCAGCCACTATGAAAAACAGTATAGAGAGTCCTCAAAAATTAAAAATAGAACTACCATATAACCCAGCAATCCTACTGCTGCATATTTATTCAAAGAAACCCAAAACACCAATTTGAAAAGATGTGCACCCCATGTTCATTGTAGCATTATTTACAACAGCCACAATATGAAACCAATTTAAGTTTCCTTTGATAGATGAATGGATCAAGATGCAGTACATATATATAACGTAGTATTACCCAACCATAAAAAAAGAATGAGCTCTTGCCATTTGTGATAACATGGATGGACCTACAGGGTATTATGCTAAGTGAAATAAGTCAGACAGAGAAAAACAAATTCCCTATGATTCCACTTATATGTGGAATCTAAAAAAATATAATAAGCGGAAATAAAACAGAAAAAAATTAATAGTTGCCAGATGGGGGGAGGCTTTAGGGACTGAGTAAAAAAAGGTGAAGGGATTAAGTACCAATTGGCAGTTTTAAAAATAGTCACAGGGATGTAGAGCATAGGGAATATAGTCAATAATATTGTGATAACTATGTATTGTGTCAGATGGGTGCAAGATTTATTGAGTTGAATATTTTGTAAGTTACATAAATGTCTAATCACTATGCTGTACACCTGAGACAAATATTGTATGTCAACTGTAATTAAAAAATAAAAAAATACAAACAGTCCAACTAAAACTAGAAATGTCACATTTCTGCTTAACCAACTCCAGTGGCTTCCCATGTCACTGGAAATGTAGGTCAAAGTCCTTCACATTGCCTTGTAAAACTACATGCAAACCTACATACCATTACCTTTCTGCATTTCTACTACTCAGTACTAACCTACCACACTGATGTCCTTGCTTTTCCAATACCTTAGGCACTGGGGAAATTCCTGTACTTCTGCCTGGACCATCTTTCCCTACAGCTTCCCAACTTATTTACATGGTTCTTTGACCTCCTTTGAGTCTCTAATGAAATATCACCCTCTCTATGAGATCTTCAATGGCAACCCAAGTTAAAAGCCCAAACTGCACCCCTCTATCATTCCTCTCCCCTGCTTTATTTGCTATCCACATCAGTTATCACTATGTAACATGCTATATATTTCACTTATTTTCTTTGTCATCATTTTCCTCACTAGAATGAAGACCCTCAAGACATTTTGTCCATTTTTGTCATTTTGTCTTTCGCTGTATACCCAGACCAAACAAGTACACTTGGTCCACAGCAGTCACTCAATAAATATTAACAGAATGGGTAAGTGCATACTAGTGACATTAAATTAAGCTTACTTGCTTACCTCAATCATATTTTTTTCCAGCTCTTTGCGTTTGTTCTCTTCACTTGTCAGATTTTTCTTCTTGAGATCAAAGGCACTTTGAGATTTAGTATTAACTCGCTGAGCTTCTGCAAGAGCATCTTCTAAGGATCGGAGTATACCTCCAATTTCCTATAATAAAATGTACCCAATTCACTCAACATACTTAAAATGTGTTCACGGCATTACTTTTTTATGACTTCTATATGAGTTATTTTTTTAAAAGATTAGATTGACAATGCCTAGTGAATCCTAAATAGTTATTGTATATAATTTAGTATTTGTTTGGAGTATATTATCTATTTTTACATGTATGTCTTACCTTATCTTTTCTTTTTTCCAACTCTTCTATTTCATGACTAAGTGCTTTTATTTTTTTATCATTCTCAGACAATTCCTCTTGAAGCTTTTGAACTTTATCCTGCATTTCTTTTAACTCCTCAGCTGAGCGTTCTTTGGTATCTTCAGCCAGCAAAAACTGATAAGCAATATATAAACGACTCAAATGTTCTATCTCCCTCATTACTTTTTGATACTCCAAGTAGGAAGATCTTTCCTGAAAGAGAAATCACCAATAAAGCATAACTCGAAATTTGTATTTTTAAACAAATTTGGAATCAAACTACAGCAACATGTATAAAATTTCCCATTACATAACAGATTTTGTCTTAGACTACGTGATCATAGATTATAAATTTTAGGAAACTTGAAATAACATCAGAACTCTGGCTTTTTAGATAGCATTATACCTAGTCTAGTAAATCCTATGTGTTATCTAATACATAACCAGGCAGTTGGGATTAACAGAAATGTGGACACAGTTTCACAGACTGGGGTTCATAAGAAGTCTTTAAATACAACCTATACAACTACCAATGATACACTATTAAATGCATTTTGTAATAGTCTAGTCATCCCTCTTTATTCATGAGGGACTGGTTCCAGGAACCCCTGTGGATACCAAAATCTGAAGATGCTCAAGTACCTTATATAAAAATGGCATAGTACAAAGTATACATATTACCAAAAGGCCTACCCAACCTTCATTCGTGTAACTATTTACAAGCATTTACTCACACAATACTAAACCCGATTCCCATAAGGACCAACTGAGGCACATAAAGTAACAATGAAAATGCCTATATGTAGACACAGAAACAAATTCAGAGTGGTTAAATGCCCTTTCGATGTTGTCAGATTTAGAAAGAATTTGGCAAAATCAGGTGTGAAACGTAGGTTTAAACTGTTATCTAGTGTTTTACACTAAAGCATGCATACAAAGGGATATCTTCAAGATCATAATTTTGCAGGTTTTCCAGTAACTTATGCTATTCTAAGGATTCTAAGAAGAGTTTTGAGAAGTTTCAAATTTTAATGAGAATTTAATAAATTCCTAAATGCCCAACTTTAAAAACAATGTGCTATAAATGTATTCTTTCCCTGAAACATTATGATGTCAGAAGCTGCAAAGATTATAGAGAAAACTTAATTATCTGTTTCAATACCTTTCATTTCCCCAAATGCCTTGAAAGTAGTAATTGTTGTGATAGACCCTAGTATCCTTGAAGTTACTCACTCTACCAACAAGGGTTATTAAGAGTGCTGTATCTTTAAGAACTATTGTTCTGTTTAACTCTAATTATTTAGAAATCTAGATTTCCCTTCAACAAAGTATCAAAACCTGGCATATCATTATCTGACATTATCTAAAATCATTATGACTTAACAGATATAAAGTACATGTTCTCTATGAGTGGAAGGCTGAGTATGGGGTACCAACTCTAATTCTTTATCTCCTTCCAGAAAATAATTCCTAAGATGTAGTCCACATTTCATCCCTATGGTGTATGATCTCGGATACATCACCAACCGTGAGAGATTCTATCTAGCTGGATGTCCTCACATATAGTGTATATACCTCTTTTAATTTTTGAATGGTTGGAGTAATTTCTTCTTCAAGTATCTGAAAAATAAAGGAAAATCAAATTTTTCAGTATGTAAACTACCATTGAGAAAATTTCAAAAGGAGTAGTAGTATAGGAGACTGAAAAACTAAACCAAGGGGGTGGGGAATTTCCCTCTTTGGAGCAGAGAAACTTTAAATGCAAAATCACTCTCTTCTCTAAAAATGTTTTATATAAATTTAATTACCGTCTTAATTTCTTTCAGCTTAGCCTCTTTTTTTTCTATAGTTTTCTGGGCAGCTATTTTTTTGTATTCATACATCCTGGTTCCAGCTGCTTCTTCTATCATGGACAAAATCTAGAAAGACAATTGTATTAATGTTTTAAGAATCTAAGACAATAAATCTCATTGGAATTTACATTAAGTATATATATATCATTTAAAGCCTTGGCCTCACTAAGCATCATATCAAAATAATGGCCCAAACAGACCATAGAAGGTAAGAACATAAAAAGGTACATATTAGCCATAACCCTCACATGGCAGAAACATTTCTGGCCTTCGCTCCAATTCTAACTTCAAACTTTATGCTACACCAAGGTTCCAGAGTATATTTTTAAAAAAATTGAAGCCAGTAATTCCTCACTCCTCTTTTCCTTCAAATACAAGTCTAAAAAAGTAAAGGCTAACACCATTTAGCTTTGATTTTAGAAGTTTCTATTTAAAATTGTCCCAAGTAAGACTTCAGCCATTTCGTGCCTACCAGGATGAAGCATAGCATAACATCTGCATCCCAACCATGGACATGCGTCAAAAGCTTAGGCAAATAACAATTTTCTCTGTGCCTCAGTTTTTTTCATCCAGAGTACTGATAATATCTCACAGCACTGTTGAGAATTCAACAAAATAATTCATGCGAAAAGCACTCTGAAAAGGCGAATTATAATTGTATAAGAAAGGCAATTTTGCTAGCACTCCATTTTTAGAAGCTTCTACTCACCACCAATCCCTATCTCAAGAGGATTATTTCTCTGGAACTCACTTTGATTTCTATGTATTTGGCAGTTTTCAAATGAGAAGTTTTTCCTTAAGATATAAAGAAAATAAGCATGCCCCACATTCAAACTAGACAGGTATTATCAAATTATCAGTCTTCTTATTATATCTTCTCAATACTAAACAGTCTGTGTTCTCTACAAAACATTCTTTCTTTCATACCAATTCTTTTCAAGGGGGCTCCAAGAGAAAATAAGTCTTAATGCCCTAAATAATCCATTGTATGTAATGAATTAATTTCACACAAATCTTTTTCTGTAGGATTTTTCTACAGGGTTAACTCTAACGTGAAACGCTGGTTGAGAAAGGCTGCTTTATATTGTCAACATTTCTTTTAATATTAGGCACATAAAGCTCCTAAAAGAAAGCATAGGTGGTAAGCTCCTTGACATCCAATTAGCGATATTTTTTGGATTTGACACCAAAAGCAAATGCAACAAAAGCAAAAATTAACAAGTGGGACGACATCAAACTAAAAATACTTCTGCACAGCAAAGGAAACCACCAGCAAAATGAAAAGACAACCTATGGAATGGGAGAAAATATTTGTAAATCATATTCAAATACATAAATAACTCAACAGGAAAAAAAACCCCAAATAATCCAATTCGAAAATGGGCAGAAAACGTGAACAGACATTTTCCCACAAAAGACATACAGATGGCCAATAAGTACAAGAAAAGGTGCTCAACATTACTAGTCATCAGGAAAATGCAAACCATAAGATATAATCTCATACCTGTTAGGATGGCTATTATCAAAAAGACATAACAAGTACTGGCAAAGATGTGGAGAAAGGGGAAACCTTGTGCACTGTAGGAGGGATTATATATCGGTGTGGCCAATGTGGGAAAACATAGTTTGGAAGTTCCTCAAAAAATTAAAAAAAGAACTACCACATGGTCCAACAATTCCATTTCTGGATATTTACCCAAAGGAAAAAACACCAACTTGAAAAGATATCTGGACCCCCATGTTCAATGCAACATTATTTATAATAGCCTCAACATAGTAACACCTAAGTGTCCGCTGACAGATAAATTTAAAAAATGAGGTATACAGGCATACCTTGCTTTATTGTGCTGTGTTATTGTACTTCACAGATGTTGCGTCTTTTAAAAATTGAAGACAAGACCCTCTACCAGCAAAAAGATATGATTTGATTTATTGCAGTGGTCTGGAACTAAACCCATAATGTCTCTGAGGTATGCCTGTATATATATATATGACAGAATATAATTCAGCCATTAAACAAAAGGAAATCTTGCGGTTTATGACAACCTGGATGGACCTTGAGGGCATTATGCTAACCAAAATAAGTCAGAGAGAGAAAGACAGATAACATATAATCTCACTTATATTCTTTCTCAAAAAGAAAACAAAATTGAACTCATAAAGAGAACAGACTGGTGGCTGCCGGGGGGGGGGGGGGGGGGGGGGGGGGATATGTGGTCAAAAGGTATAAACTGCCAGTTGCAACATACATCAATCATAGGGATATAATGTGACTAGTTAATAACACTGTACCTGAAAGTTGCTAAGAGAATAAATCTTAAAAGTTCTCACCACAAGAAAAAAAATTGTGTGGTGATGTTAACTAGACTTATTGTAGGGATCATTTTGCAACACATCCATATATTGAATCATGTTGTACACCTGAAACTCATTTCAATTGTATTTCAATTAATAAAATAGTCCTAAAAAAATCTGCTTAAAAATGTCTCATGCCTTTTCTTATACATTCTCATTTAAGCCTCAAAACAGACTTGGGGTTAGGATTACTGACTCCAATTTATGGATAAAAAACCTAAGGCTCAGCCCTGGCCGGTTTGGCTCAGTGGTTAGAGCGTTGGCCCATAGGCCGAGGGGTCACAGGTTCAATTCCTGTTCAAGGGCATGTACCTGGGTTGCAGGCTCAATCTCCAGCCCCAGTGGGGGTCATGTGGGAGGCAACTAGTTGATGTGTGTGTCTGTCCCCGCCGCCCCCCCTTCCTTCCACACTATCTAAAAAATCAATGGAAAAATATCCTCAGGTAAAGATTAACAAAAGCAAAAAAACAAAAATTAAGGCTCAGAAGGTTATGTTATAAATACAATAAAATATTGAAAAAAGGAAAACTACTTTCTTTACTAATCATTCTTAAATAATATTTCCAAGAGTTTAATAATGAAAGTATTTTAAAAACTGATTATCTAGAAAATTAAAACAATAAGTATTATTACTGTTTTTACTGTCCATAAGTAGTTCTCTTACCTCTGGAGGTTTCATGTTCAATACTTTTGTGATTCGGCCCTGAAAATAAAATGGCAAACTTACCATAATGATAACCAATTAAAGGCATACATGTTTATCTGCAATCAAGCTACTGTATCCTAATACATCAACCTTTGGGAGTTCTTTCTTCTACATACATGAAAAGATGTTTCTTTTATTCGAGACTGAAAGTATCTTATAATTCTAGAACTTTGCTGTTCACTTTCTTACTTACTAGTGATACAAATTATAGAAGTTATTAAATGATATGAAGTTAACTCAGACCATATTTCTGTAATAGCGAATATTAATGATGTAGAAGTAGCCAATTCTAAAACAGATAGGCACATCAATAAATTTTAGCATAATTACTGAATATTTCTTTATTTTTTTGCATTGACAGCCCTCTAAGATAATTTCTGGAAACAGACTACATAATTCTGGGCCTTACATAGAATAGTAAAAGGTTTTCTTTCAATGCTAGAAAATCATCAAAATCATTCAGTGCCAAAAAAAAAAAAAAAAAAAAGGACAAATAAGCTCCCCTGCCCCATAAAACTCTCAGAGAATATTACTTAAGATTTAGTTTCATTTGAAGTAAATTTTCAGTTTAAATTATGTAGTGAAAATAATTTTATTTTGGTCCCATCAGGACCCTGCCATTGACCCTGCTGTAACTTTCTGAAAGGATAGCTGGATGGGTCAAGTGAGATAATGTAAAGGCAAGATAACATTAGTTCTTATTTTTTACTTGAATAAGTCTCTAAAGAAGAAAATTACTTAAACTTTAATATATATTTAAAATAATAAAATACTTTAACCCAATATTTTAAAAGGCTATTCTAAGACTATTGAAATATTTTTTATAGTGAGTGTGTATTGTTCTTATAGTAACAAAGTCAAGGAAAATTACTTCTACATGTTCTTCAAAATTCAAATACATACAACGTTAGACTACATCAGTACAAATAACTAACCCCCATTTCTTAACAGGTGCCCAAACACCAGCATAATAAAAATAGAAATGGAAAATCCATAAAGCCCTTCTCCTAGTGTAATATCAAACAATAAAAGATGTCAAAACCATTATGAAAGAGATAAAAGGATCACAAACAAAATACCTGCATGATGAGAAAGTGAGGATTGTTAACGTTAAGGCCAACAGAACAAAAGAGATCCTGTACTCTGGTATTGTTTGCATTTACTCCATTGATTAAGTATTTATTTCTGCCACCAATAACCACCTGAAAAGGGAAGCATTTTCAAAGATATAAACAAACACACACACCTTGAGCTAAGATAGTAAATTCCCAAATATATTATCTTGCATTTGTTTTGCCCAACTAATGATAAACAAAACCAATCCTGAGCAAACTGGAATGTGACCTGGTCAAGAATAATGAGATGGAGTCAGAACGATGAGCTTCTAATCCAGGGACTTTTACTAACTAGTTATGTAACCACACACAAGCCTCCTAACATCACTGGACTGGGTCTCTAAGGTCACTTCTGGCTTTGTTTCCAAGTATGTGTAAAACATACTTTCCATCCCTGATCACCCTCTTTCTGCAAGTTTTCCACACTCAGAGGTTAACCCCTCTTCCTCCACCTTTCATTCCCAAAGAAACAGAAGTCAGAGATGAAAAAAAAAACTAAAGATACTTAGTTTGATATCAATTCTTGACAAGATTCTAAAAGGGATTAATGAAAATATGATTTGTGAACACTTGCAAGAGTAATATGGAGCTCCAGTATGGGTTCATTAAAATCAACTTATATTAGATACCAGTTTGTTTATACTCTACTATAGCACTTACATTGTCATTTATTGGGTATGACTGTCACTCATATCTTGAGGTCCTTAAAGATTTGTTTCTCATTCTTACTTCTACATGTATTTCCCAGTGCATTAAAAAATGCCCAGGATATATATATCAAGCACTTAATAAATGTTAATTTATTTCTTTTCCTGACAGGATTACTAGGCTGAAAGAACATATATTAATATACTTGAACAACAGACCTAGTATATCCATACAAGTAATTTGATGAAGTCTTTGTAACAAAATTTTGAAGATACAGGCATATGGAATACATGAGAACAGGGATTGTAGGTAGATTAGTACCAGACTTACTGAAAATTCCTGAAGAGTGATTATTTGATGGATACTTAATGACATGGAATAGGATTCTGTCCCAACCTAGTCAATGGTTTATTATTTTTTTTTCTCAGCAAAGGCTTTCATTAAAATAGAGGGATATCTACAAGTTACATATACTAAGATGGAGAATAAATGGGAGTCATAATTTTTTAAAGTGAAACTTTGACAAACTAGAAACATTGTCTGACTATAAAAAAAAGATTTTAAGGGACAAATGTAAGGTCCTGTATGTTTCAAAAACTTGCTTACATAGAGAAATGGCAGTAACATGGAAAATAGCACACAGGAAAAAAATCAGTGTGATTTTAAGTAAATCAGGTATGAATTCATAAGGTATTATTAACTCTCCGTTATATTGAGAAAAATAGAAGTAGAGTACCTAAAATGAAAGAGTGACAATTCTGCTTAATCCTGACCTAACTAGACCAATTCTGTTACCTGCAATTTGAGGTGCCATGCATTTAAAGAGGGGGAGGAGAGGATAAAGAACTGGAATAAATTTGTATTCAATGTGATCAGACAAGTGAAGGAACTAGTAGTTTCTACAACTAAATATCAATGGAAAGACCTACAGAAATTTAGCTTAGAAAACATTTAGACTTACAGAACACTTAACTATTGAAATATGGAATAGACCAGATTTGTTATTGGTGTTCTCAAGAGAAGTAGGATTAATGTGTAAAACTTTAAAACAGCACTTTGGCTCAAATTATTAAAACAAACCTTCTAATTAGACATGTCCAAAACCAGAATGGGTACCTTAGAAGACGTAAGATCCCAAGTACTGCTATGTGTTCCAGCACAGACAGAGAGGATTCAACTGTAGTTCAAGACTGAAGCATGGCTGAATGCTAACAGTAATAGATGACTTTCCAAATCCCTTCAGTCCTCATGGTAAATAGTAAAATTTGCATGGTCAAATTTTATCATGAGGTATTCTTAAGGAATCTAGTCGATATTTGATGCATAGATTTCTCTCGTAAACTTTCTGTCTAGCAAAGTTGTATCTCCAAAAAACAGAGCAGACATACAAGTTTTTAGGTATCCAAATATTTAATAGCCACTCACCTGCCTTGTTACTGTAATTTCATCATGAACTTCAAATCCTAAAGGACTTTGCTTTTTGTCAGAATTGTCAAAGGTGATCGATACTGAGGCTTTTGTAATACCAGCCTGACCATTTTTGTAAACTAAATCTTGTAAATTAGAAGCCCGAACCTAAAATAAAAAAAAAATGTATCAACTACAAAACACTATATTGCACAAAATGGCAATAAAATATGGGTTTCTTGATGTCGGAAAACTACCCATGTAGCATTATCCATCAACTAACCAAGGACAGGCAGATGTTTTCACAGGCAAGGAAAATGGCAACAACCTGAAATTAATGCATTTTTCCATAGGACTTTTTAAACCTTGAACTGAATTGTTTTCTAATCATTTCTTAACAAAAGTCATTTTAAAAGTTTTAAGGTATACAGCACCTAAGAATTTCACTATCCATCCAATCCCATTAGCAAATCCTGATAACGTTGGGGTGGGGGATGCACAGAATACAGACACTTGAATGAGCCTGCCTTAAAGTAAGAATGCCTGAGTTTGAGTGTTGCTCCAAATACCATACAAGGATGAACCTTACGCAATCCACCTAAGTTTCTATTTTCTCACCTTAAAAATGGAGTAATAATCCCTACCCTTAAAGGACTGCAGTCAGGTATAAGATAATCCACATAAAGTAAAAAATGCAAATATTGACAACAGTTTTCGAACTCAAAGAGGATTAACTCTAGGTTCCCCAAACTTAAATTCACATAAGTCAGAAAGTTTACACTTTACCTGAGACAGGTTGGAGATGCCCAGCAAAAAACAGATGGAGTCCAATATATTGGATTTCCCACTGCCATTTAAACCAGTGATAGCATTGAAGAGGGGATCAAAACCATTGACTTCAGTCCTCTGGGCATAGGACTTGAATCCTTCAAGAACGATTGACTTAATATGCATTTTCACTACTGACTTGGGCAGGTGAACTTTTGCTAGGAATCAAACAGGCCACAAAGCAGTTCTGTACAAAACAGAAATAACACATAAGTGGAATGTAAACCTGGAATTAAACAAGGTAAATTAAATAAACTAAAACATAAGAATAACTCAACAGAAATAAGTAAGCTACCTGCCAATCCAAGCTACTTCCTGTGATGTAAGGATATCTTTCTCCAATTTTAAAATACACAAGATAGTCGTTACCTGAAGGTTAATCAAACCATTAATCCAACGTGGAAGTCAATTACTTACTTTCCCAGGATTATCTTCCACTGTTACAATACTCCAGCTAACAGTCTACTGATTATTTTACATGCCATTCCCTTTGCCCATAATGTCCTCATCAATGCTGGCTCTCCCATTTACCACTCACATCCCTGCACACATGTGACCTTACCAGAGGTCCTTCCTGACTTCTCTATATAAGAGCATCGCTACCCAAGCCCCTGCTCTGCTTTCTTTTTCCTTCATTTAACTTAAGACTGACATTAAACAGTTATCTATTTCTTCCTCTATACAACCTGCCATAATGTAAGTTCCTGAAGGATCTCCGCCAACGTCCCCGCTGTGTGCACAAACAGTGCCAGCCTCCAGGGCGTGCAGGGGGAGGAGGGGGTGTCAGTAAATATTAAAAACACGAATCCCATATATTCTCCAGCCTCTTGCCTTCGACTCAGGCTGTTACCTCGCCTCACCAAGCCTGTCAACACTTCTTCGCCCTACTTTAAGTCCAAGTAGGAACTGGAATCCCGCCAGGAACCCTTTAGGGCTAATTTTAGTCGAGGGTCCCTTCTTGCTACTGTCCCCGCTCCCCGCCCCGCAGCCCCCACCTGCGGCCAGCCATGCCAGGCCAGCGATGCTAGGCCCAACCGGCCGCGCGCACGCACCGCTCACCGCTGTGCCCGGCCGCCCGGGCTGGGGCCCCCGAAACGTTCTTCCTGGTCACAAGGGCGGAGAGCGGGCCAACCTGGCCCGGCTTCGGGCGCTACAAAACGGTTTCCACCATGGCAGCTACAAAACACGCTCCAGGCTCCGCATCTCTGCCGGAAATATTTATACCTTTGAATTTCGGCGCGAGCAAAGGACCCCACCTCCACTGCCTCGTTCATTGGCTGGTGCCTTGGAGATGCCTGACTTGGGCGGTTCCATTTTACCCTCCCAGTGAACAATCAGAGTGACAGGGAGACAAGAAAGAGGGTCGCGACAACGCCAGCTCCAAGGGTGCGACAGTTCCGGGCTGCAGACTTAAGGAGCAGGTGGCATATGTTAAGGTCGGAGTCCGGCACGCCGCGGGCAGCCCCTCACCTGAGCCTCGGGGCCTCGCGCGTCGCTGCCCCGCCCGCCTCGGGCGCTGTCTGGCTGCCCGGCGCGTCCTGGAGACCCCGCCCTGTGGCGGGCTTGGCGGGCTACGGGGTGCAGCCTGCCGCCGTCTCAGAGGGACGGGGACCCGGAGGCTGGAAGCCTCAGAATCTCCCGGGGTTGGCTCAGAGTCCTCGAAAGCAGAAACTGAAACTTGGAGGAGCTGAGGCGGCGCCGGCCTTCTGACGATTCCGGGTCGCGCTCTGGCTCCGCCCCTCGCCGACTGCGGATCCTGCGGCCTTTCTCTCCAGTTTCCGGTCTGGTTCTGACTCTGTCGCTGCTGTTCCAGGGAGCGCTGCAGAGCCCGGGGAGAGATTGTGTGGGCGGGTAGTAGGTGCTGGACAGATAGTTCTTCCTTATCCTGAAAAGCTGTTTAATCATAAGCGATGGCCTAACTAACATTTCGGAGAATTTTGTGGGGGGAAACGTCCTTACTAATCTCTAACATTTCTTGACCTCTGTGTACCAGCCTGGGTTCCAAGGACTTTTAAAAGTCCTCTAGCTTCAGTAGGTGAGTAGATAGAAAAGCTGTGGTGCATTTACCCAATGGAATACTCTGCGGCTGTAAGAAAGAGAGATCTCTTACCCTTTGAGAGGACATGGAGGGCCCTGGAGAGTATTATGCTGAGCAACATAAGCCAATCAGAGAAAGCAAGTTCTGCATGATCTCACTTATTTGTGGAATATAATGAACAAAATAAACTGACCAATAAAATAGATCCAGAGACATGGAAGCAGGGACTAGACTGATGAACCTTAGAGGGAAGGGGAGTGGGGAGAGATAAGCCAAGAACTTACATGCATCTATGCATAACCAATGGACACAGACCTTGGTGCATGAAAGCCTGGGAGGACTGGAGCAGGATGGAGGGGGGCAAAGGGGGAGAGAAGAGGGGACATCAGTAATACTTTCAACAATAAAGATTTTTTTAAAAAGTCCCTATAGCAACCCTTTGAAATCTGTGATACTGTTCTCATTTTACACATAAGCAAACAGTCACAAAAGTCCAAGTGGTAAGTGGAGAACCTGGGGTTTGTTCCCAAGCAGTCTAGCAGAGCACAGACTCTTAAATATTTTATAGTATCCGTCTTCATTCCACAGAATCCAGTGCTACTAGTAACAGATCCTGTTATTTATTAGTGTATTGGTCTTTACTTAAGTTAAAAGAATAGCTACCCTGTTTACTCTGAGTTGAGCATATTGATACCAATGAGTTAGGAAGAGCTTAGTTTGAGAGCACACAGTGGTGTTACATCCTAACATACAGAAAGATCATGTGGCCAGTGTATTTTAGGCCATGTGGTCAGAGTTTCTTGGCCCCAGTGGCTTTGCAGTATTTGACACCAGTCTTACACTACCAAGAATGGGCCTGTGTTTTGTAATTCTTTCTCTACCTAAGAGTAAAATAAAGTGTATGTTATTTTTTTTAAGGGTATTGCTTGTTTAAGCAAGAATTCACTTATTTACTCTCATATCCCATCCCTTCCTATAATGTCAATTATTACAGGCCTAACATCACTTTAGTTAAGCAGTTATTTCTGTTGACCTTGATTCCTGTATCTACACTCCATAGCTGTTCACTTGTATTGATTCTATTTCATTTTAATAGATTTATTTTCCGTTATGCCCCCTTTATTTCATCACTGTGAATAAAGAATTTTTAATTTGCCAATGAACGCTAATGTGAATTTTATTAAGTTTTGAAATAATTCTTTGGGGTGAAAGTACAAGTGTTAAGACAGATATTATTAGCCTTTTCACTTATTTAATAGATTAATAACTTGATATATTTAAGGTGAACGGAGAAAACATATGCAAATGCACTTTTGCCAAATAAAGACTTCTGGGTAGTCCTAAGAATATACACATCTAACTACTCCCATTGAAAGTATTTGTTAAAATGAAAATTGCTTATAAAGGGAGAGATCTATATCAATTTTAGTGCATGCCAGAAATACTAAAGAACTGTTAGTACAGAAGAAATCACTAATGGCTGAGGTTTAACTCTGCCTCCTGAGATCATAGGAAAGTGAAGACCAAGGCACAAAGGCACTGATAACCCCCTAATTTGGAGGGATAAGGACTGGAAGTGAAGGTAGACTGTTGGGTAGATGTAGTATAGACTACTGTTCTTGTTTTATCACTATGGATCAAAAGCTTCTGAAAGCTTCAACTCTGGCAGGCCAGAGAAGTCTTCTTCCTTATGTGCAAGGCAGCACCACCAAGGATATCATTAAAGTCATAAAGTGGGGCGTAGGAAAAAGATTTGGTCTACTCCAGGGCATTGGAAGGGACCCTCTTTCTCAGGTGCACTTCCCAAATTTTGGAGCCCTAAAGTAACTCTTTTAGGGAACTGGGTGAATCCTGTCTCTGGAATTTCGGACAGGAGAAAAAATTAAAGGATTTCACTGTAGAAATAAGGCTGATTCATTTTGTTGAGATTAATTTTGGCTTTAAGGGGATGAATTGATAATGACAGGAAGTTCATACTATAAAATTGTATTGAGTAGTAGCACATTTTGAATACACCAAGTATAAACTCTCTGACAAAGTTGGAAAGAAATGGCGCTGAGCATAATTTGAAACGGAGGACTACTAAAGGAGGTGATTATATTCATGGGATCTGGTTAGACCCATTCATTTTCATTTCAATGGCAATACTGTTTTTAATACTACATGTTCTGTTTGGTTCTTTCTGAAATCTACCTGTTCTTTCATTATTTCTATTATTTTGCATCTTTAATCAAGTTAAGTATCTTTATTTTATCTTCTCATTCAGGTACTTTTGTTATTTCCAGCTTTGAGTTCCCAGCTCTACTGTTTACAACATTTGCTGAGTCTTATTCATAGTGATTTATTTCCTTCTGTGGTGCTGTTCTGGAATGGGGTTATTTTGTTTACAGGAGTCTCTTACGCCCTGATTTGTAAAAGACCTTTCAGAGCACTTATGTATTTGCTTCTGCCAGAGTTCTTTGGCTCTTAAAGATCTAGGAGCATTGGTACATGGTTATTTCTGTTTGTGGTTCCTGAAATATGTAGATACTGTAAACTTATATCAGTTGCAAGCCTGAGAATTTCCTGTTTATTGTTGTTTTCTGTTATTGAACTTGGTATGTAGTTTACATAACAATAATTCTATTTTACTCAGTATATCTATAAGTTTTTAAAAGGAAGTCAAATATGTTGGAGAATGTCTTCTCATTTACTTTTTATGAAAAACATCATTGATCTTTGTTTTACTCCTGCCAAGCCTTTCTTTTAGATTCTCACAGTCCACACTCAAAGTAGCTTTTCAAAATGAAATCTGGTACCAGCTCTTAAGAAAATATTTTTATTTACTACTTGTAAAATCCAGTCTCTTCTTATCTCATATTTGTTCTTTCAGTTTTTCCACCTCTCCTTGGCCTTTATCACTTCTATTCTGGTTGATAGGCAAAGCTACTCATCTCATCTCTCTCTCTTCTGCTTTGCCACATCCCTTCCTTTATGGGGTTGATTACTGGCTTGTCTTTCTCAAATGTTCTTCTCATTTCATTGCTCTCCCTATCATCATGGTCCCTTTTTTTTTTTTTTATTTCAAATGCATACACATCTGCTTGAAATTTCTCCACTTGTTTCCCTTTATTACCAACTCAGTTTTTAGTAAACCCAAAAAGACTTCATTCAGCATTTTTTTTTCATAAGATCTGCCTCTTCTGTAATTAATGTTTCCTTTATCCGTTGCATCATTTTGCAGTCCTCTACAGTCACAGTCTTCAAACTCTGGCTTAAATTCCTACTTCAGCAATACTTACTAGCTGCCTGCCTCTGCCCTCTCAAAAGGTCTACTCTACAAATATCTGTTTCTATATCAGAAATATGATATCTCTTCACTCTGTATAAACTTAGTAAAAACTGCCTACAGAATGAATTCTAACCTTTTTAAGGTGGCATGCCTGGCCTTTCACAATTTATTCTCAACCTACTTTCCCAGACTCATCTCCTGCTGTTTTGTTGTTGTTTACTACTGTGTACCAAGCACCTACCAATAACAAAAAAGAAAAAGAAAAAATGTTAATGAATAGATTAATGAATGAGTGAATGAATGAATAGTCATTTATAGAATGCCTACCTTATGCTAAGGATTGTGTTAGGGATACCAAGATTAGATATGGGCCCGTCCCCAAGGAGTACATAGTTGAGTAGAGAAGACACATACAAAGACATAACTGGAGGAAGAGGAGAAGAGTGAAAGTTATTGTAAATAGAGAAGCTTGCACAGGCAAGAGCATAGAAGATAAATACAATATATGAGGCAAGAAGTAGTAAGATTTAGTGTAAGAGAAGCTCGGAAGCCAGACTATGGAGCATTTAATGTGTTATCTTAACATTTTGTTATTCCTGAAATATTGATGTTTTCTTCTCCATCTCTGTCTTTGCATGTGCTGAACTGGAAATGATCATCCCCTCTATCTCCCCACCATGTGTATTTCTGTTTTAAACCCTGAATCTGATCCATTTCTGGAAGAATTATTTACAACCTCTTCTGTAATCCCTTAATCCTTTACCCAGATTTTTCTTCTAACCTCTATTCTTTTGTGTCATACCTCAGTACCTAGCACACAGTATACTATAAATATTCGTTGAATATGAATAAGTTTAGGGTGTTCATTTGCTGCTTTCTGATTAAGGTAAAGGCAAAGAGTAGATTAAAAAGAAAAGCCCTGCTCATAGGGAGTGAATTCTTAGTGGAGAAGAAATGTTGCACTAGTAATAAATGCTATAACAGGCTAAAAAGTAGATTTGCAAATGTTTATAAAAAGCAGATGAGATGTAGCATAGGTAGAAGTGCTGAGCTGAGGGAACAGGAGGAAATGTTCTTAAATAGTACTGGTTGGTGGCATCTTCTTTTTATTTTATCTTATTTTAATATTTTTTCTTTATTGATTTTAGAGAGAGGAAAGGAGAGAGATAGAAACATCGATGAGAGAGAACATCAATCGGCCACGTCCTGCATGACCCCCACTGGGAATCGGGCCCACAACCTGGGCATGTGCCCTGACCGGGTATCAAACCGGCAACCTCTTGGTGCATGGGTCAATGCTCAACCAGTGAGCCACACCAGCCGGGTGCATCTTCTTTTTAATACAAAGAAATGTTGCCAGCAATTCTGCTTGTGTGACTAATTGGGAATAATTCTTATTTTGTATATTTTTATTAGTTAATGGGATCCAGGAGTGTAATAACCTGGTGAGAATTTCTCTGGAATTGGCAATCAAATTAGTCTTATTCATGAAGCTCATAAATAAGCTATAATTCAGCATTTTAAGGCTAGGGAAAATAAAACCAGGGTCATGCTGTTTAAGAGGATAAGGGAATTTAACAGAACACTGGGGGATTAATAGCAGATTTATGATAAAGATACATTCTAACTGGAAACTTAATTGTGATTTAAATTAGAGGTCAAGCTGTGCAATGTATTTCTCTTTAGGGGAAAATCTTTGGGGAGACAGAGTGTGCTTGTTTAAAGAAGAAACAGAAAGCAAATAAAAAAACAAATTGCATTTTCAGTTTTTCTTTTAAAATTTCAAGCTCCTTTTAGCCAAATTGCCCCTGAGCTCCTGATGATGGCTGTTGTGGAATTTCTTTGTTTTATTTCTTTGTGTTACTCTCGCCCTCTGTTCCAGAGCAGTTATTTCACTTGACAGTCACAGAGAGATGTAAGGGGCATATCTGCCAGCAAACTAATATGGAAACCGGAGATAAGGTATTCTCCGCCTTTCTAGAGTTATGACATCCAGGCCAACTCACGTAAAATCAGCAAGTTCTGCAATTGGAAGAGCCCTTGAAGAATCACAGCTGCTCATTCTCCAATTGGGAAATTAAGACTTCTAGTGATTTTCCTAAATTTACTCTTTATCACATTAAGGAAAGTCTAATAAGGTAGTAAAATATATGTATGAATAATTTTAATTCAAAGTATAAAGAAATTGCTTCCCTGTAAAATAAAAATTAAAACAATTAAGTAGTCAGAGCTTGCCTCTGTAGGGAGGATTTCTACTTGGAAAAGAACAGTTAGAACTGACAGCCCAGGCTTTTACTCTCTGACATTTCCCTCTCCCTCAGTGAAATCCCTCAACAAGTAACACCACATCCACCATGCAGGATTCAGCCATGGATGGGGATGGAATTGAGGGTGGGAATGGGAAGAGAAGGTCTGAGAAGGAATTCAAATGATCTACTCTCCCTTTAAAGCTCTGAAACAAGGCCAAGTCGAGAACAAACATTTAAACAGTCCTTTACCCAAAGCTTTAGGAACAACAATGGGAGAATAATTCATAGAATAGAGTAAAAAGAGAGAAGAATCTAGCTTACAAAACACTGTAGCAACAAGATACTCTGGGACTTACAGGCTTAGTGCCATCTGTGTGGGACCCCAGAGAAACAAATGGCACTTGAGTGACCTATTCGAATCCCTTCTTTTATTCCCCCCACACCTACCATCTTCCATCTTAGTTTCTCTATGCCGCATGTTTGAGGAGCAACCCCACAGTCATCCACTTAGAGGACCTTTTCCTCATACAAGGCAAACTTATAACACAGGATTGGTGCAAAGTGCCAAGAAAGTCCACAACAAGGAAAAAAAAAAAATCATGGCTGGGATCACCATCAAGAGATACTTCTTGGAGGATTAATAATCCTTCAGGATAAATATGCTTTTGACAGTTGGAGATAGGGAAACAGTCCAAATGGACAGATCATTGTGGACAAAAACTAAGACGTAATGGTTTTGATAAGTGATAATCTGGTACAGACTTCCAATGATTTTATTAGAAATGTATACTACTCTTGTAGTGGAAAATGTGTTGTACCACCCAGAATCCCTCCTCAGGACCAAGGCATAATACCCTCCAGTTGCCAGGAGTGTTGACTGCTGGTGGCTCACTTCCCAGGCGTTACCCTCCACTGAAGGAAGCTGCCAGGCTGAAAGTTACACCTCCTCTTCTGTGTTCGCCCATATCCAATGTCTGGCTGGTGGACGCAGGGACACAAAAGCCCCTTTTCTTTAACCAGGACTGGGAATTGAAGAGGTTAATATATTGTTATATCAGGCAAACTTGATGCTACATGGAAGATCAGAATCAGAGCAGTAGGCAAAACAGCCATATTTCCTTCTGGGGGATGCAGGGAGGAAAAACATTGTTGGCTCCTGGATTGTAACACAACACATACCAAAGGTGTCTTATTCCAAAGGCAAGATGAGCCTCTCAACATACAGGCTTTCTGGGAGAAGGTGGGGGTAGAGAGGTAAGGATGCTTAACTACTGATTCCCATGCTACAGAATACCTTGAGCCTTGCCCTGTGAGATCTGTATGCTTATTTGCAGAGGATTCACATGGACACAGTCAGCCTTTAACTAACCAAACATCCCCTCCATATGGGAGCAGAGAGAGGTGCCCATTCTCAATATTCCTGATTCTTCATCCCACAAAATCAACCTCTTCCTTGCTGCCAACCAGTGTGGTGAATCTAATATGGTTCCTCCTTACTGTGTAATCATGTTCTTTAGTTGACTACTACACTGATGTCTGAGTCAAGGGAAAAAAGGAATCACAGGACATTGTGGGTGTCGTAACAAGAAAGCATGTGATTTATTATAGAAAGGAAAATGTGGAGAAAGGAAACGCTCATGCAGTGAATGAATTGTAAATTGGTAATATCTAGTAAAGTTGAGGGTGTGTATTCCCTCAAACTCAGCAGCTCCTTTTCTAGCAGAGAAACTCTTCCATGTGTGAAAAAGGAGATATGGCCAAGACTTTATGACAGCACTGTTTGAGAAAGGGAAGAATTGGAAATAATTGAAGTGTCCATCAACTGGAGGATAAACAAATTGTGTGATATAGTCACAAAATGGAATATTGCAAAAATAATATAGCCAAGATAAAACAGCAGAGCAGCAGGTAGAATCATATGGATGGAGCTCACAAACATAATGTTAAATAAAACAAAGCAATTTGAAAAGTAATACTTATGATGCCATTTATATAAAGTTAAAAATTCTGTAGAATCATAATATATATTGTTTAGAGATAAATACAAATGTAGAAATATGAGAAAACCTAACTATAAATGACAAACATTGAATTAATGAAAGCAGGTTACCTTTGTGAGGGAGTGAAGGTAATGGAAATATGAAAGAATTTAGAGAGAACCCCAATTATGATTAAAACAAACATGGGCTAATGTGAGAGTATGATAAAACCAGGTGCTGAGTACATAATTTTTAGTATATTATTCCATATTCTTGTTTGAGTTTTTTAAACTACTTAATGATTTTGAAACTCTAATTTAAAAAGCTTAAATGCTCTGTATAGTACATTCAAGCTTGGGTATTTTTTAAAATATGTTATTATTGATTTTTTTGGAGGGAGAGGGAGAGAGAGAGAGAAACACTGCTAAGAAACATCATCAATCGGCTGCCTCCTGCAGCCCCCTACTGGGGATTGAGCCTGCAACACAGGCATGTGTCTTGACCTCTCAGTGCATGGGTCGAGGCTCAACCACTGAGCCACATGGTCTAGGCATACATATATATATAAAATGCCAGCCAAGTGTTAGGAACACTGAAGAACATGTTCATAAGGCTCTGTAGAAACATATGCACCTGTAATAGATTAATTGGGGAAGTTATGGGATTCATTATCATAGGGGATTATATTCTCTTATTGAGTGAGAGAAATTTTATCTGTTTTCATAGGACTCAAATCTCAGCTCTGAGTTTACTACATATAAAAAGCCATGTATATTCAATTTTTCGTGGACATATTGGTGTTTTCAGATTATTGTTTCAAAGCTCTTTGATAAGATAAAGTGACTTCTAAAATTGTAAGTAAAGTCAGCACATTTATTTGGCTACTAAACCCAAGGTGTGCTTTATTTCAGCAAGTAAAACACATGGGAATGCATTCTCACCATATCTGTCTACAACACATTGAGGCAGTGAAGTTCTAAGGTAGATTTCTATTATACTAAAAATCCTTGAAGCATGGGAAGTGTGTAGCCATACTGATTTTCTCCCCAGCATGCGATGCAGAATTTATATACTCTATTTTGCTCCCATAAAAAAATCTATTGCCAAAAATAATGGTCCTGAACAAATTATATATTGAAAATGATCAAATACCTCTTCTAAAAATTCCTACTTTTTGTATGACATAAAAATATAAATTAGGAAATAGGAGTTTGAAGAAAAATGGTTTAAGTTGTTGTGGCTTTTAGCATCAGTTTTTATTTTGCTATATATTTTACATAACTTGAATTAAATATAATTTTGAGATAATAATGCATTTATTTAACTGCATGTTTTTGTTAAAACATTTAAATTTTTTCAGAAAGTCTTCTAAATTATGTATTTCTATAATTCACTCAGTTGGTATTTCTTGAGGACTTACTATGTGTAGGACATGGTGGGCCAAGATGCATAAGGGACAGGTAATTTAGCATGTATTGAGTATATTTATTCAAAGCATTTGATTAGTATTTTAAATAAAATATTTTATTTCATAATAGCTCTGAAATATGACATTCCCATTATGCTGATTTTGGCAGCTCCTCCCTTCAAGAGGTGGAGTCTATTTCCCACCACTTGAATCTGAACTTCCCTATATTTAGTTTTTGGCCAACAGAATGTGGTAGAAGTGACTGTCACTTGCTTTCTCTTGCAACTCTCATTGCTATGTGGAAAAGCTCAGGCTAGCTTACTGGAGGATGAGAACTTATGTGGAAAGAGTCTAGCTATCCTAATAGATTTTCTTAAATCATCAATTGCCAGCCAATCACCAAACATGTGAAAGAGTCCAGCCAAGATCAATAAAGCTGCCTCCTCCATACAAGTCTCATTGCAGATGCATAAGTAAGCCCAATCAAGACCAGAAGCCGCCTACTTTACTCAAAGATTTAAGAACAATAAAAAATCCTTACTGTTTGCCACTGAGTTTTGGGGTGATTTTTTTGCACAGCCATAGTTAACACTGATCTTTAGAAAAGAACACAATTTAGATTAAAGCTGAATATTGAATCACACCTGTACAACTTCAAAGCCCATGCTTTTCTATACACTGTGTGAAATACAAATAATAAAGTACAAGTCTATGGAACAAAGTGGTGTCACTAGTCCAAAGAGGTAGAAGTTACTTTGACTGAAGTGGTTAAGAAAGTGATCAGAAGGAAGATATCCTTAGTAGCTGAAGTTGAAAATGAGCTAAGGTACAAAAGCAAGAAGGTGAAAGTCATGTTCAAAGAATGGCAAATGAGTCTGTTACCCAGAAAGTACAGTTGGTATAACGGAGCACTGGAAGATAAGACCCTTAAACTGGTTTTAATTCATACTGTTTTGTTTTTTTTTCATTCAGATGAAAATTTATATGGAAAGAAATATTTATTGATTTATAAGCAGAGATAGTAATTAGTTGAGAGTTTTGATTACTTAAATTGTACTCATGTCTTGAATGAAACTATATTGATGCTAAAGAATAATTTATAATAGAAAATTAAGTGTTTATAGAAACAAATATATTTACCCTTTTAAATGATTTAATATAAGTGAAAGATCATAGAAGTTAGAGAGAGACAACATTTGGATGTGAAATTCAGCTAAGCCATTTGCTACATGAACATGGACAAGATACTTAACTTCTCTGAGTCCTCGCTTCCTAACTTACAGAATGGAGACCCTAGATATCTGTTTCACAGGAAAACTAGATGTAAGGTATGTAGAAATGTCTGGCACATAATAAGCACTTGATACATAGCAGCTCTTTTTACAAAATCATTTAATATATTTTAAGAATTCCCTTAGAATCAAAGTGTTAATAGTGATGTTAATGTGACACACTCATAAATAACATCAGTGGTGCTCTTAAGTGCAGGGATTCTTATTTTACTTATATGATTTCTTAGATTATATGCCAAATAGACATGCTTATGCTATTATGCAGTTATGGAGCTTGCAGCTACCCATCTCCCCATCTTAATTGGTATTACTACTTCATCTATAAGATAAGATGCAGAATGACAAACATCATTTTCCAACAGCAGAACATAATGAATTAGTCATTTTGTGGTATGAATGAAGTATAAAATGAATCCTTTTCAAACACAGTTGAAGAATGAACCCCCAAATTAGAAAGGGACTAAAAGAGGGCTAGGATCATTTTCCCCTCAGAGCATTATCATTTTCCCTTGTAACTTTGTCATGGTCAGAATCCTTATATATTTTTTTCTCTATTGATCTTAGAGAGAGAGGAAAGAAGAGGGAGAGAGAGACAGAAACATCGATGAGCAAGAACATCAATTGGCTGCCTCCTGCATGTCTCCCAGTGGGGATTTGGCCCACAACCTGGGCATGTACCCTGACCAGGAATTGAACCGGCGACCTCTTGGTACATGGGTCATCACTCAACCACTGAGCCACACCAGCCGGGCTCAGAATCCTTATATAAGGGAGCTACAAACGAGAAGGGAATAATGAGTCCACATACCAACAATCACATATAGAACAAAATTGAATGTGACTATTTATTAAAGAAGTAAAATCAGATCACATCAAAGTTACAACTAAACTACAGAACAACCATCATTCAAAACCGACTGAAATCAAGCTGAATGGAAGTCCTACAACTACGAAATTAAAGAAGCCACATCGAGACTGGTAGGAGGGGCGGAGGCATGATGGGCTGGTCCCACACCCACGTGTGGCGGATAAAAATTAGGAGGACACCTCAGCTGGGAAGGTCCTCCCTGAGGACTGAGGGGTCCCCGTCCCACATCAGGCGCCCAGCTCAGGGTTCCAGTGCCAGGAAGAGAAGTCCCCATAACTTCTGGCTGGAAAAACCAGTGGGAACTGAGGCTGAGGTGGCTGGCGCCCCAGGCAACTCCTCTTAAAGGACCCACACACAGATTTACTCAGACTTGCTCCCTCCAGGCTCCAGTGTGCAGGAGGCAGCTTGAAAGGCACCAGAATCATATGGGGAAGAGCTGAGCTGTTTGGCATTGGAGCGAGGGCTGGAGAGGCAGCTTTCTCCTGGACAGATATGCTATCAGAGGCTTTTGTTCCTTTGGTGAGCCCTTCCCTGGGCCGGCAGAAACATTCCCTGTCTTGAATCCTGCTTCAGCTTTTCCTAAATTATTTCAAACAAGCAGCATCTGGTCTCAGCTAGCCCCATACCTCTCGCTAAGTAATACATAGAAACAAACACAGGGAGGCAGCCAAAATGAGGAGACAAAGAAACAGGTCCCAAATGAAAGAACAGAACAAAACTCCAGGAAAAGAACTAAGTGAAATGGAGTTAAGCAACCTAACAGATGCGGAGTTCAAAACACTGCTTATAAGGATGCTCAATGGACTTAGTGAGAACCTCAGTGAACTTAGTGAGAACCTCAGTGAACTTAGTGAGGGCCTCAAGAGCATAAAAAAGGACCAGTCAGAAATGATGGAATCACAGTCAGAAATGAAGGAGGCACTAACTGAAATAAAGAATAACTTACAGAGATTCAATAGCAGAGTAGGTAAATCCAAGAAGCAAACCATGGATTTGGAATATAAGGAAGCAAAAAACACCCAATCAGAACAGCAAAATGAAAAAAGAATCCAAAGAAATGAGGAAAGTGTAAGGAGTCTCTGGGACAACTTCAAGCGTGCCAACATTCGCATCTTGGGGGTGCCAGAAGGAGAAGAGAGAGAACAAGAAATCGAAAACCTATTTGAAACAATAATGGCAGAAAACTTCCCTAACTTGGTGAAGGAAACAGATGTACAAGTCCAGGAAGCACAGAGAGTCCCAAACAACAAGATGAACCCCAAGAGGCCCACACCAAGACACATCATCATCAAAATGCAAAAGGATAGAGACGAAGAGAGAATCTTAAAAGCAGCAAGAGAAAAGCAGTTAGTTACCTACAAGGGAGTTCCCATAAGACTGTCAGCTGATTTCTCAAAAGAAACTTTGCAGGCCAGAAGGGAGTGGCAAGAAATATTCAGAGTGATGAAAAGCAAGAACCTACAACCAAGACTATGCTATCCTGCAAAGCTGTCATTTAGAATTGATGGCCATATAAAGAGTTTCCCAGACAAAGAAAAGCTAAAGGAGTTCATCACCACCAAACCATTATTATATGAAATGTTGAAGGGTCTTCTTGAAGAAAAAGATAAAAAAATATGAACAAACAAAATGGCAATAAATACATATCTATCGACAATTGACTCTACAAACAAAATGAACAAGCAGAACAGAAACATTCTCATAGATACAGAGAAATTTTATTGGTTACCAGATGGGTGGGGGTTGGGGGGATGGGTGAAAAAGGTGAAGGGACTAAGAAGTAAAAATTGCTTGTTAGATTGACAAACCTCAAAGGGAAGGGGGGTTGGGGGGGGGGAAGAAATAAACCAAAGAACTTATATGTATATATGCATAACCAATGGACACAGACAACAGTGTGGGGAAAGGCAGGAGTGGGGCAGGAATGGGGAGGAGGGGGGCAATGGGAGAAAAATGAGGAACATCTGTAATACATTCAACAATAAAGGTAAGTTAAAAAATAAAAATAAAAAAATAAAAAATAAAAAAAAAGAAGTGAAAAAAAAGAAGTAAAATCAAGTGATCTTTTTACAACTATTAAATTAGCATATAGTGAGTTTGTGTTGAAACTAGTACATTAATGTATAAGTCTTTGCCGAAACTATAAATTATAGTGATATTTGAAAACAAAACAGCAAAAACTTTGGAAGTTTTCAAGTTTTTTGACCTGTTGTTGCTATTATTGAGACTATAAGGAAAAAGGAAAAATCACATGCAAAAGTACTCATTGCTAACTTATAATAGTGAAAATTTGAAAGCAGCTTAACGTCTGAAAACTGAGAAACAGTTCAGTAAGTAATAGAATACCAATTTGTAGACTGCAAACCATCCATTAAAAAGCATTATTGTGAAGAATAGCAACATGTAAAAATGCTTATAACATAATGTCAAGTGAAAAAAAATTAAAATGTATACTATACTTTCAAACACATAAAATTTGTTTTCTTATGATCAAGAGAACATAAAAATTTTTTTAAAATATGTTAGTGAGGTGGAATTATAAGAGATTTTTCTTTCTATTTCTTTCATTATTGATATAATGCTTCCTTGTGCTACAAATAAAAAACAGAATTAGAAATTAATAAATGGAACTAATTACTCTGGTGTCAGAACTTGAAGCCAATTTACAGGTTGATTCTTTATAGCTTACCAATATCAGTGTAATTTCCTATTTCCAGAAATGCTTCATCTCCTTTATTCAATAGATTTAATTAAATGTTCTTGAAGCAGTAAACTTACATCTACCTGAAATAAATACTATGAGAATAATAGGCTTGCATTTATGTAGTCTGCATTGGGTAGAGTTTAGAATGAACGATAAAACAATTACTTTCCAGTTCCTCAACACTTCAATACATCTTGGACAGGAAAAAGAAAAAATAAGTTCTGGAAGATGGTGTTTTCAATGTCTTTTGAGTTATTTTTTTGAAAAACAAGAGCACTTACTTTTCAATAATAATAGCTATAAAGATTTTAGCTAATTATATCATTCATATTCCACATTAAGTTATACAATTCTTTATAAGAATAGAGAGCTCTTTTTTTTTTTTTCTATCCACATCACAGAAGGAACCATCGTAATATTGAGCATTTGAAAGAATCATTTCTATGTGCTAGCATTAATTTCTGAAAGAGATGTTATCTGCTTTGGCCTTCAATGATCTTATCTGTAAACTGATGGTAATTTCTCTGCTTTCCAGGAAAAGTTATGACAAACTTTAAATTAATGAAAAGAACTGTAAATTCATTGGAAATGTACGAAATAATAAAATTGCAATTGCTATTAATTAGAGAAGTATTAGTAAGTATTGAAAACATTCTATTACAAAAATAAGAAAATACATATTTCCATTCTACACATTAATTCCTTCTGTCTTTCAATAAATACTTATTTGGGGGCTATAGTCACTGTGCTAGATGCATGCACCACAACCATAAAACTGGCAAAGATCTTGTTACAAAGTCCAATAGGAAAGGCAGAAAAATTAACAGGCAATAACAGTACTGTTTGATAAATTGCATGGTAGGGTACTATTGCAGTGCTAAGGATTGAATGTTTGTATCCTCCCCAAATTCATATGCTGAATTTCTAATCCCTAATATGCTGGTGTTAAGAGGTGGGGCCCTTAGAAAGTAACTAGGTTTGAACGAGGTCATAGGAGTAGAGCCCTCATGATGGGATCCAGAACTAAGACAGAAATTGGTACTGAGAGTGGGGTTCTGCTGTAACAAATACCTAAAAATGTGGAAGTGGCTTTGGAAATGGATAATGGGTAGAAGCTGGAAGAGTTTTGAGGTGCATGCTAGAAAAATCTAATATTGCTGTAAGGGGATTTTTTTGTATTAATTAACTTACTTTTGTTACAGATGTTTCTCCTTTTTCCCCCATTGACACCCTCCTCCTGATCCTGCACACCCCTGCCCCCAGCCCCAGCATTGTTGTCTATGCCCATTGGTTACACATATATGCATATAAGTTCTTTGGTTTATCTCTTTCCTTCCCCCCACCCCTCTTCCCCCTGAGGTTTGTCAGTCTGAACCCTACGTCTATGTTTCTGGGTCTATTTTGTTCATTAAAGGCAATTCTGGTGAGGGCTCAGGATGGAAAGAGAAAAGCTTTAGAGAAAGCTTACATTTTCTTAAAAAGTACATTAATATCATGTTGAGATGTTAGTAGAAATTGGAATGGTAAAGGCCATTCTGATGAGGTGTCAAATGGAGATGAGGAATGTGTTATTGGACAATGAAGAAAAGACAGTCCCTGTTACAAAGTAGCGAAGAACTTGTCTGAACTGTGTGTGTATTCTAATGTTTCCTGAAAGATTTTGAGCTAAAGAGATTTCTAAGCAAAGTGTTAAAGAAGCACCTTGGTTCTTTTTTACTAAATAGGACAGGAGAGAGATAAATTGAAGATGGAATTGTTTAGCAAAAAGAAATCGGAACTTGGAGATGTAGAAAATTTTCAGCCTGTCCATATTACAAAAATGAGAACACCAAGGGTGTGTCTGACTGACTTTTTGATAAGGAGATTAAGGGTGATCCTTCAAGAAAAGAGAAGGACTGCATGGGCGATTCAGCGAACATCAGAGATGACGACCTCCACAGGCCAGATGGCTTCCAACCAAAGCTGTGGAGGTGACGGTGCCACCCCAGTAGGTTTGGAGGGCAGAGCCTCAAACCAAAGAGGTATCTCGAGGCTTAAGGTCTTATAGAGTTTGCCTTGGTAGGTTTTGGGATTTATTACTCCTTTCTTCCTTCTCATTTCTCCCATCATTGCAACTATTTTGAAATATGATTGACTTCTATACATAGATCTTGTTTCTTATGAACTTGTTAAAAACTCACTCTATTTTCTAAACAGACAAGCATATCTTCGGTGAATACCGTTTTCCAAACCAGTCTATCAGCCTTTTATTTATATTTCTTGCTTTTTGGCACTAGTCAGTACTTCTAGTTCCATGCTGATTAGGGGAGATAAGAGAGTACATTCTTGCCTTCTTTCCAGTCTTAGAGGAAAAGCATTCAGTCTCTCACCAATAAGTAGTATGATGACTGTAGCTTTATTTTTTGATGTTCTTTACCATGTTAAGGAAATTCCTTTCCATTTCTAGCTTTTTTCTTGAATGTGGAAATTTGTCAAATGCTTTCTCTACATCTATTGACAATCATATAGCTTTTCTTACTTAGATGGTTAATATGGTCATCTAATTGCACATGATATCTTATCCCTCATATATATATTATTTTACACATTGTTAGATTTGATTTGCAAATATTTTGTGGCTAGTCTAATGTATAGTCTTCTGAGAACAGCTCGCATACTGGAATTTGTACTTGGGGCAATCAAACCTTTAGGTTTTAGTTTCAATTAAAAAAATTTTAGGAGTAGCTAGTAAATGTTTTTATTTCTTATGAGTCCAGTACCACTTTAAAAAGCATATACATACAGACGATATCTAGTTGTTTAGTATTTAGAGGGCCCTTCATAATATCTTTTTTTCTTTATTAATTTTAGAGAGAGAGGAAGGGAGAGGGAGAGAGCGATAGAAACATCGATGAGAGAGAACATCGATTGGCCGCCTCCTGCATGCCCCACACTGGGGATTTGGTTCAAAACCTGGTCTTGTGCCCTGACTGGGAATTGAACTGGTGACTTCTTGGTACATGGGTCGATGCTCAACCACTGAGCCACACCGGCTGAGCCCTTCAGAATATCTTGACTTCATAGAGTTATAAATAGAAGTCAGCTCATCAGTTGAGTCAGAAGTACACCCTCTGCAACATTTTAATAAGAAGAAAACTGAAAATAAAGATGATATGTAGTCTATATACAATCGTACAACTAGGAAGTGTCATACAGACGACAAGAATTCAGAGTTATTTGCACCAAAGTCCATGTTGTTTCCATAACATCACCCACATCATATTCCCACACTCTGTAGGGTACATATAATGTGGAATATAGCATAAGGCATTATACAATTCCTCATTCTTATATACATGCTTTCACATTCTCTTATTTGCAGGAAATTAATTGTTGATTTTATTAGGAAACCAGACTATTTTATTGTCAGAGCACCCCATACTAGCTTTTATTTTTACCTCTGCTGACTCTATCTTTCTTTTACACCAACCACATTGAGATTTGCAAGAGCAAGAGTTTCTGTTTCTATGTCAGGAATCCATGGCTCCAGTATTCTGGTTGTAGTCGTTTATGTAGGCTGTCACATTTCAGCAATTAGAGAATCTAGAGTTACTTTCACCAAACCAGCACTGAAATCACAACTAGTGCTTTCTTGTCATTGGAGTACATCAAATCCATTCATTTAAAGGCTTGTATGAAAGCTTTTTGATCCAAAGGTTTTTCTTCTCACACCCATTTTGTGATTCAAACATTTTGAGCATGTTGCACTATTGTATGCTTATTTTTTTTTTTTAAGTAATAAAAATCCACACCTAATTTGACATGATTCCTTTGGCAGTTAATAAGAACACATTATATAGCTTAATGAATCTGCAAACTAAATAATGGTTGTAGTGGGTGTGAAAATAGGGATATTTAAATGCATAAGGAAATTTAGCACACATCCCAGTGGCCATGTAAACAGACCTCTGATTCTCTTATAAATTGCAAATTCTTTCTTGTGCAGAAACACAGTGAAAAATATAGTCCTGCATCCATACATAGAGCTTATTATCATACCTCAGAATGCTCACTGCATGCCTATTATCCACTTAAAAGCTCCACTAAAACACCCACTCTGTTTCAGCACCAGCTAAACAAGTCAAAAACCAAGCCTCATTTGTCACTATTTATCCCCAGAGATTAAAGACAGCTGTATAGATGAGGTGTATTTTAAGATTACATATCCAGTTATTTTGATAAAAAGCTTTCATATATGACTCCGTATCAAATAAAAATCAGTATTCAAAAGCTCATTATCAGCATAAATTCTAGAATAGACAGACCCAAGAGGAATGTGCATGAAGAAAAATGATCGGGGGCAATGGACATTTGGTGGATTGTACTATTAACTTGTTATTAGAAATTTAAGCCTTTTGGTGTAATGGTTGTTTATTGTTATTTACAATCTATGTGTAAGGATGTCTAATATGTTCATTGTTTTACATGAAAGTAAAATAATTAACAAGATAACATATTGCCGAGAAACAGAAATTGAGGTCCAGCTTAGGGTCAAGTAAAGAAACTATAATACAGGGGTGTGAACATTCAGAACATGCCATAGAGAGCATGCATTTTTAAACCTGCATTTATAACAGGCTGAGATATTCTCTTCCCTTTTCCTTTGGCTCCATCTATCCTTTATCTGGATACCACTGATCATTGTTTCACAACCACTATGCTGCCATTAAATGGGCAGATGATAGCAGTATATGCAAACACAAATCAGAATGTGGTGGGTAATGCTTAAAATGAATACAAAATTACGAATTATTCATAAGGAAATCAAATAATTATGTGTATGCATTATGCTTGACCTTTGGATGTATGCCATGAGATAAACTGTGATGTCTATCTAGGTGAGCTTAGATCTATGTATATGCATGTACTTTCTATGTTTAAATGTAAAAGATATATTACTATCTTGATCCATTCCTCTATATTTTTATGCAAATATAATTATTGGGCATTCAAAACACATTTTTCAGCAATATAAAAACCTCTTTCACAATGAGTGTTGGAAGAACCTTCCTAAAAATAAAGAGATGCAGGTCACTGTTTAACCATTGTATTTAAGCATTTGTTTCATTTCTTTTTATTTATTTACTTTTAATCTGGAGGAAAGCTACCATTTTGCTATTTCTTGATTTCTGGATGCAGCAAGAATTGGTTTTTCACTAACCATGGTCCTTATCCACTCTCCTTTTTCTCATGTTATTTATTTTTATTTTTGACATATCATAAATAACTAAGTTGAGGCTCAAAGAGATGAAATACCATGCCATTGGTTCTATGCTAATTTAAAGAAGCCTGATTTTATTTGGTAGGTAGCATGCAAAATTCATAAAATTACGCATGAGCAGTCTAAGCTAAATATTCCCTTATGTTAGTGGAATGAGTGAGCATGTCACCTGGTTCAGCCAATAAGGTGCTGAAGGGTAGAGCTCCTATGAGGAAATCTGCTCCCTGATCAAAGAGACAAGCCAAGGTGGCTCTTCGTTGACTCACAAGTGTCCTGTGGGGACCTGATGCGAGAAGCCATGTTGGAGCCATGGGATTACCATGTCTGTTCTGTGCACTGGCTGGCAGATGCTGGAGCTAATATGGGCACAGACACAACTGATGAGCCCTATGTAAGCCTGACCCATTTGTACGCCTCTAATTTCACCCCAGTGTACCAGTCAATAATTGTTCTCAGCATGCCTTTCTATTTCGCATCTGTCTTCGGCTTGCAACAATTATCTTTGTAGGATATAAAAATTACTAGCAAAGAAAAAGTGGTATAAATAACTATGCTTAGTAGAAAAACTTATTCATTGAATATATATACCAAAAGGTAGTGTTATATACAGTTATATCACAGAGTTAAATGCAAAAACTAAAAGCATCATACTGATTACTAGGAGAAACACTAAAGATGTGCTTTTCAAGTTTCTTCAAACAATCTCATGTTAAGTGGATAAATATGGAAGATTTCTGGCTGAGTAGAGGCAGAATCATAATTAGAGGGAGGAACAGAGCCACACAATATTCATAAGAGGTGTCTTTTAGCCATTGTAATTATTAGGATAAAAAGACTTTGGAATTTGCAGTGTGAAATAAGCAATAGAAACGTTACTGGTCAGGCAATGAAATGCTTAGAGAAAGTCATCAAGGGGTGGTAAATTTTTATGTGTTTGTTCCTCCACCATCTAAAGACACATGATAACCAAAGAAAAAATAAACAAATGGGACTACATCAAACTAAAAAGTTTTTACACACTGAAGAAAACCATCAACAAAACAAAAAGACAACCTACTGAACAGGAGAAGATATTTGCCAATAATATATCTGATAAGGGATTAATATACAAAATATATAAAGAACTCATACAACTTAAAACCAAAAAAACAAATAATCCAGTTAAAATGGGCAGTGGACCTTAATAGACATTTCTTCAAAGAGGACATCCAGATGGCCAATAGACATATGAAAACATGCTTAACATCACTAATCATCAAAGAAATGCAAATTAAAATCACAATGAGGTATCACTTCACACCTGTCAAAATGGCTACCATCAATAAATCAACAAGCAACAAGTGTTGGTGAGAATGGGAACCCTCCTGCACTGTAGGTGGGTTTGCAAATTAATGCAGCTACTGTGGAAAACAGTATGGAGGTTACTAAAAAAATTAAAAATAGAAACACCTTATGACCCAGCATTTCCACTTCTGAGTATACAGAGAAATCCAACACTAATTTGAAAAGATATAGGTATTTCTATGTTCATTGCAGCATTGTTTACAATAGCTAAGATATGCAAGCAAACGAAATGATTGGATAAAAAAGATGTGGTACATATACACAATGGAATATTACCCAGCCATAAAAAAGAATAAAATCTTACCATTTGTAACAACATGGATGGACCTAGGGGGATTATGCAAAGTGAAATAAATCAGAGAAAGACAAATACCGTATGATTTCACTTATATGTAGAATCTAAAAATCGAACAAATAAAACAGAGACAGACTCATGGATACAGAGAACAAAATGATGGCTGAGAGATGGCAGGAGCGTTGTGGGGCTGGCTGAAAAAGGTGAAGGGATTAAGAAGTACAAATTGGCAGTTATAAAATAGTCATGGGATGTAAAGTACGGCATGGGAATATAGTCAATAATATTGTAATGACTATGTATGGTGCCAGGTGGGTACTAGACTTATCAAAGGGATCACTTTGTAAGTTATATAAATGTCTAACCACTATGCTGTATTCCTGAAACTAATACAATATTGAATGCCAACTGTAATTGAAAAATAAAAATAAAATAAAGGCATAGGTTTCCTTCAAAAGATTGCTTTACATGGCTATGGTTCTTTTGCTATGCCATAGTCCATGAGGGGATCTAGTCCTGACTTAAATAACATCCACTCAGTGTTTATACTTTCTTTTCAAACAACTCTACAAAACCTAGCATTTCTTGACGTTGAGACTTACCATTGGGCTTTTGACACTTTATTCAGACAATGTTGTTTCATGGCTGGTGAATATATTGCTAGCAAACCTCATTAATTGGGTGGAAGCATAATTAGTGGCAAATCTAAATTATTGAATACTAAAAAAGTCACTTGTTTTACTTTCAAGGAAACTAGATGATAGAATATGAAAATGTAGTTTAAGAGAATGTTTTAGAGAAATGGTTTCAATGAATAAATAAAAACCATTGTAATTAGCCTATCATCCCAGGTATTTATATGTAAATGATACATCTAAAGTACTTGAGCTTGCTTGAAAGTAATTTCTTTTTTGAAGTAGTTATAAACTTTCAGCATTCTGTTCACAAAGGTTTTCCTCTATTAATTTGCCTAAGAAACTATTTCTTCCCCATTAACACAAAAGTAAACTTCAACACAAGAAAATTTTCAAAATATGGTAATCTACATACAGGCATACCTTGTTTTATTGCACTTCACTTTCTTCTGCTTCGCAGATACTGCATTTTTTCACCAATTGAAGGTCTGTGGCAACTCGGTGCCAGGTAAGTCCATCAGCATCATTTTTCCAACAGCATTTGCTCACTTCATGTCTCGAGTCACATTTAATAATTCTTGCAATATTTCTTTTTTTTTTTTTTAATCCCTACCCAAGGACATTTTTGCATTTATCTTCAGATAGAGTGAGAGGGAGAGAAGGAGGAAGAGAGGGAAACATCAACATGAGAGACACACATCAACTGATTGCCACCCACATGACCCCAACCGAGGTACATGCCCTTAACAGGAACCGAACCTGGGACTCTCTGGTCTGCGGGCCAACGCTCTAACCGCTAAGCCAAACTGGCCAGGGCAATTCTTGCAATATTTCAAACTATTTTATAATTATTTTATTTATTGTGGTGATCTGTGATTATTGACCTTTGATGTTACTATTATAATTATTTTGGGGTGTGACAAACCCATATAAGATGGCAAATAATTGATAAATGCTGTGTGTGTTCTGACTGTTCCACTGTTGGGCAGTTCCCCTCTCTCGCCCCTTGGGCTTCCCTATTCCCAGAGATAAAACAATGTTGAAATTAGGCCAATTAATAACCCTACAATGGCCTCTCAGTGCTCAATTAAAAGGAAGAGTCACACACCTTTCACTTTAAATAAAAAACAAGAAATGACTAAGCTTAGTGAGCAAGGCATGTCAAAGGCTGAGATAGGCTGAAAGGTAGGCCTCTTGGACCAAAGAGTTAACCAAATTGTGAATGCAAAAAAGTTCTTGGAGGAAATTAAAAGTGTTCTCCAGTGAATACAAGAATGATAAGAAAGTGAAACATCCTTATTGCTAATATGGAGAAAGTTTTAGTGGTCTAGATGGAAGATCATACCACTCTCAACATTGCTTTTAGCCAAGGTCTAATCCAGAGCAAGGCCCTAACTCTCTTCAACTCTATGAAGGCCAAGAGAGATGAGTAAAAGGTGTGAGTGCTGGCGGAGATCACATCCACAACACAAGGCCAATGTAGAGCAAAGGTGCTTTATTATATCCGCCTGGGTGCAGGACAGGGGCCAAGCCTAAAAGCTTAGCCGTGAAGTCCCTTTGTTCTCTGGGTTTTATAGTGGCAAACTACAGAAACTAAAAAAACTACATTCTCTTGGCGCTGCTTTTGGCACCGTTAAGGGGGGCTGATACAGAGAAGGGGGGGAGAGGAGCTTCTTAGAGGTCAGGGCGACTATTAATCTCTTTTTTCTCATGGTTTCTCTGAGTTTCCCAAGGCCTTCATTAATCCCTTATCTTTAGAGTTTTCTTCTGGTGTCTCAAGGCCCTCATGTTTACAAAAAAGAAACTGCCAGGGTGTGTACGTGCAGTAACTGAGGGTCAGAATGGAGTTTAATTTTGTTAAAATATTATTAACCCTTTCAACGAGGAAACTGCAGAAGCAAAGTCTGAAGCTAGCAGAGGTTGGTTCATGGGGTTAAGGGAAGAACCCATCTCCAAAACATTAAAGTGCTAGGTGAAGCAGCAAGTGCTGATGTAGAAGCTTCAGCAAGCTGTCCAGGAGATCTAGCTAAGACAGTTAATGAAGGTGGTTACACTAAACAACAGGCATACCTACATTTTCAGTGTAGATGAAACAGCCTTATCTTGGAAGAAGACGTCATCTAGGATTGTCATAGTGAGAGAAGTCAGTGTCTGGCTACAAAGCTTCAAAGGATAGGCTGGACTCACTTTAGGAGCTAATAATGCAGGTGGTGACTTCGTTGAAGCCAATACTCATTTACCATTCTGAAAATCCTAGGCCCTTAAGAATTATGGTAATTCTACTTTGCTCTATAAATGGAACAACAAAGCCAGAAAGACACATCTGTTTACGACATGGCTTACTGAATATTTTAAGCCCACTGTTGAAAATTGCTGCTTAGTACAAAAGACCCCTTTCAACATATTACCATTCATTGACAATGCACCTGGTCACTCGAGGTGACCATAGATGGTGATGCCTCTGATGGATTTGGGCAAAATAAATTGAAAAACTTCTGGAAAGGATTCACCGTTCTAGATGCTATTAAGAATATTCATGATTCATGGGAGAATGAAATGTTACAATATCAACACTAACAGGAGTTTGAAATATTCAAACCCTCATGGATGACTTTGAGAGCTTCAAGACTTTAGTGGAGGAAGTAATTGCAGGTGTGGAAATAGCAAGAGAACGAGAAGTTGAAGTGGAACATGAAGATGTCTGAATTGCTATAATTTCATGGTAAAACTTCAACAGACGAGGAGCTGCTTCTTACGGATGAGCAAAGAAAGTGGGTTCTTGAGATGGAATCTACTACCAGTCAAATTGTTGAAATGACAACAAAGGATTTGGACTATTCCATAAACTTTTTGATAAAGCAGTGGTAGAGTTTGAGAGGGTTGACTCCGATTTTGAAAGAAGTTCTACAGTGAGTAAAATGCCATCAAACAGCATCACATGTCACAGAGACAACTTTTGTGAAAGGAAGAATCAGTCAATGTGGCAAACTTGACTGTTGTCTTATTTTAAGAAACAGCCATAGCCACCCCAACCATCAGCTGCCACCACCCTGATCAGTCAGCAGCCATCAACATCAAGACAAAACCCCCCACTAGCAAAAAGATCGACTCACTGAAGGCTCAGATGATGGCTAGCATTTTTTTTTTTTTTGCAAAAAAGATTTTTTAATTAAAACACGTACATTGCTTCTTCAGACATAATGCTATTGCGCACTTAATAGAATACAGTATAGCATAAACATAACTTTTATGTGCACTGGGAAACCACAATTTTTGTGTGGCTTGATTTATTACAGTATTTGCCTTGTTGTGGTGATCTGGAAGGCAACCCTCGACATCTCTGAGGTATGCCTGTAGATGAATTTCATTTTGTCAGGGTGAAACAGGTACGATCTTAATGTCAGGAACAGATACTGGCTATCGCATGAACCGTTACTTTGTCTGTGTGATCATCCAAGATAGAGCATAAGCGTCAGTCCTAGCTGGAAGACAGTCTTTCTGGTAAGACTGCCTATGACACTAAATCAAAGGACAATGTCCGCCTCCAGAGACTTTGTATCTCATAGTTCCACCCAGCATCAGAGGAGAGCGAGGCCCAGGGAAAGCAGGCTCCTGAGTTTCGCAGTGACGTTAAGTGCACGACTGAGTGATTGGAAGCTGCCGAGCAGAATCAGCTCTGGTGACAGATGCGCTCAGTTTAAAGAAGTAAATGCAAAACTATAAGAGAAATAACTTTTCAACACAAAAAGCCTAGAGGCCCTTGAGGATAGATGATGCCAGAAAAATGTGAGATTATTGTGCCTGCCAGAGTATATTAATACTATAAATATAGATGATTTCCTGAGGAAAACGATCCCTGAAAATGTACCAAATGTGTGATGCTGAATATCAAGTTAACCAGCAAAGACACAGTGTCAGCGGAGCATCAATTCCTGACCTTCTCCTTCGTCTTTGTACTGAAACATGGCTGGGATGGCTCATAGGTACCTCGGATTCAAGTGGGCCCCACACGGAATTCATTAATTCTTTTCTCATGCTTCCTCTCTTTTCAGATTCTCCATCTTTATTAAACAGAGATAACTATCCAGTAACTCAGGAGCTGAATGATCAGATTCATTGTTTCATTCAACAAATATTTATTAAACAACTCTGAAGTGCATGGCCCTGTTCTCAACACTTAGGATACATTTGTGAACAAAACAGACAAATAGTTCTGCCCTCCTGAAACTTGCATTTTAGTGAAGGTGGGCAGTATAGACATTAAGCAATAAATAGAGCAAATAAGTATTATAAATTACATAGTGTATTAATAATTGCTATGGAAAATCAGTAGATAAAATAAGGAGGGGTTCAGAATTGTGGTAAGGGATGGGATGGATGGCTTGCCATTTTAAATTAGGTGGTCAGGGTAGACTGAAATTGAGCAAAACTCAACTCTACTTCCTGCTTCTTTTTCCCACCTCTTGCCATCCCTATCTGAGTTAAACTCTATCTATCCTTCAACGCCCCATTCAAATGTGATCTCCTCTGATTCCTTCAATATTCCTTAAACATTCTCTCCTCTACATTCCCACCTGTGGCTGACTGTGTTGGTGCTCACCCTGCTGCCCCTCTGAGTTGTGCACAGGTCTGTACCTGGGCACATGTAGTCCGACAGTTCCCCATCTCAAGGGATTACATCTCTGCTTCTCTCCTTAGAGCTTTCCCTGGTGCCAGTGCTTAAAGTATAAGGGATCCCTGCAGTGCTGGGGATTTAACCCCCCCCAGAGATAGTCCTCAAACAAGGAGAGATGGGAGTAAGTAGGTAACCAACTATCCTAGCCTCCCATCTCCTGGTGGAGTAATTTTGAAGTGCACTCCACGAAATTCCTCAGAGGGTCCCAGTGGGATTAAGCATCAGTTGCCCATCATATCCGTTTTTTAATGCACCATTTTACCCACACCAAAATCCTTTAGGGAAATCTAAATTCAAACACTTTAACATTTCAATTCTGAACTCCTTATGATCTTACTGGATTTTTCTTTATATTATATTATTTATGGGCATTTGCCACTTCTACTAACTTGTGAGTTCCTTAATTTACATCCAAAAAATTCTATATTTCTAAACATAGCTTTTGATTTTTAATCCAAAATATTAAGTTACCTATATATTTGGTGAAGGCAACCTGGGTTTAGTTAACCAATACCTGGGTTCAAGTAATGGCTCTATCACCTAAAAATTGTATTTGTGAGCACAGTTCTGTCTCAGGTTTCTCATTAGTAAACTGATGATAAAATACCTACCTTGTCGATTGTTCTGAGGATAAAATAAGAAAATGTACACAAAGGTTTTAACATATTATCTGGCATGTATTAGGCACTCGATCAGTGTAAGTGCCTTCACGCCTCTCCCTGCCTTTCTCTCTCTTGCTAAATTCAGTTCTTTTTGAAAAAAGGAACTGGAACAGGAATAGCAGAATTTCAAGTCTGTTTGAAATATTATCATGCTAAACCAGAGCCATTTCATCTGGGTAAGGAGTACACCAGTAACTGATGCATGTTTCTGTATCTTCCTCCTATTCCTTTTATTTCCATAAAGAATTTGCCATGATAGGTGGCAAGCTTCCATTTATCTCTTTGAAGTGTCTGATGTATCTTGTAGAAATACACTAACAATAAAATAATCACTTTGGCCAACTAGTTGCCTAGGGCAGATGTGTGCAAAAGAGGTATTGTGTTATTTTTAGCATGTGTTTGCCAATCAAAAAAAAATGAGTTAATCATTAGATACTCATTTTTATCCTAATCTTTATCTTAACATCATGATTTGAGGACAGGACTCCAACTAAGTGTAGTGCCTTGAAAGGTATAAGAAAATATTACTAACTCACTAATAACTACAGACAGTGAAATGTTTTCAGAATTTAAACTTCAGAAATATTTCTTGTATATGCAAGACCCTGCACCAGATGCCTAAAGCACACCAAGAAGAGTAAGTTTAGGGGGAAGATTTAGAATTGTACATAATGCTATAGGACGGGGTCAAATCTGTGTCATGAGAGAAGTATGAGGTCCTTGTAGTATGGGGGCAAAAGAGAAAAGGATAACAATGATTTCATGAGTCAGGAAACCCTCACGAGGAGATCAGATCTGAAATGAGTGGGTCCTAAGTATGCCAGCATGCCGAAACGAATAGAGGCTATTTCTGAGATGAGAGGCAGCCTATACAAAGACATGGTCATGAGAAATCAAAAGGTATTTCCGAAAACAGATTGCAGTCTTCCGCTTTGGCTCAAATGTAAAGTGCATTGAAACAGGTTATACATGGGAGGGGTCAAGCAATAAGGAGAAGAATCTTAAAAACCAGAGAGAAAGATTTATATTCTCTCTCAGATGGGAATGCTTTGTGCAGAAAGTAATTAAACACTCCGTCTTAACTTATTTTAATAAAATATTATTATCTAACCCAAACAGAGTAGTGCCTGACTTGGCGGCAGGGTACCCCAGGTTTGGTTAATTCAGAATCTCAATGATATCATCAAAGAACCAAGTTAATTTCACTTTGTCTCTGCTAAGGCTAGGATATCAGCTTTGTCCTCTGCCAGCACCTCGTGATCACACGTTGCCTATAATAGTTCCAGGCATCAGACGCAGACATCAACGAAAAGAATAAGAACTGTCTTCATATGTGTATAGAAACATTTTTCAGAAATCTTTTTCCCTGAAGCAGACTACCTCTCACATTTCACAGGCTAAAATTAGATCACATGCTCTTTCTTAAATTAGTTACTGACAAAATGAATGGAATGTCCATGAGGGCTAAGATGATTCAGTTTTCATCACTAAATCATGTCAAGGAGGAGGGATTGCCAAAAGGAAAAAAAAAGGTTTTCTTTCAGAAAGAAGGGAGGCATGACTGTTGTGTAGGCACCCAACAGTCTCTGTAAAAGTCAAGGTATCCATATATCCTGGTTTCCCTGGGCAGTTGTTTTCCATACATGCTGTCCCAGTGTACTTAATAATAGTGCCCTTGCCCTGGCCAGTTTGGCTCAGTGGTTAGAGCATTGGCCTGAAGACCGAAGTGTTGTGGGTTTGATTCCTGGTCAAGTGTGTGTACTTGGGTTGCAGGTTTGATTCCCTTCCTCGGTCAGGGTTGTTCAGGAGGCAACCAATCGATGTATCTCTCTCACATCCCTGTTTCTCTTTCTCTTTCTCTCCCTCCCTCCCTTCCACTCTATCTAAAAATCCATGGAAAAATATCCTCAAGGGAGGAATTAACAACAACAAAATAATAGTGCTCCTTTCACTCTCAAAAGTGTCCCTTTTTGAATAATAATTTATACGGCCATTGCAGCTAAAATTGATAATTTTAGACACTACAGATTTGAGTGCAAGAGCTATGATTTACAGTAATTCATTAGTGCATGTGATTAAAAAGAAAAAAACACCACTCAGAGGTAAAGACCAAGAGAATAGTTAAAAGAGGTCTAAAAAGAGTTCAAACAAGAAAGTCTGAACTAGTGGGAGACAAAGGGATTGGAAAGAAAGAGGCAAAGAGTCCTTGCAGATGTAACAATTTAAAACTTGGCATTATGTAAGACCTAACAATAAAGGAGAAGGATAAAAAGTAGAAGGAAGCTTTAAATATTTAAATTTGCATGACTGAGAGGATCGGATTGCTCTAATGGAAACAGTCAAGTCAGAAATACACGTTTCAATGGACAGAATGATAAGGTCAGTTTTGGTATGATGAGTTGAGTTCTGTTGGGAAAATAGGGTGGAAGTATGAAGCAGGTATATTAGGGGTTTATCAACAGCTTCAGTGATAAATTAATTAGGTAAATAATCTTTTAGGCAGGCTCTCATGGAGCTGGAATTTATCATAGAAAAAGCAAACAAGTAAACAAAAAAGTTACAATTCATCATTTACTCAATAAGTAATTACCATTCTAGAAGTTGAGGAATCAGCAGTAATCAAAATTGACCAAGTCTCCGCCCCCTTGGAGCTTACACCTAATGGAGGGAATCATAATAAACACATAAATTGTGTTGGTATATCATATTTTGATAAAGGGTATAAAATAAACAAAAGTGTTTGGGGAGACCGTGCAAGTCTTTTCTGACACAGTGATATTTGAGTAAAGAACCAAAGGAAATAACCCCACAGATATTTGGTTAATACATACTGTAGTGTGAGGGGAAAGCAGGTGCAAGGGCGTTTACTGGAGGGCTCTTAGAACTCGCAGGACTGATAATGGGAGCGGTGTGTCTGGAGTCTAGGGAATGGGGAAGACAGTGGAAGTTCACACCCTGGCCTCTGCTATCTGTCTGACCAATAAACATAACACATGGAAAAGGTCCCATGAGGGGTGTTTTATAATAATTAATGGGTAGCGAGTAATGCTGCTTGGAAAGATGGTGAGTTAATGTTGAAAGTTTCTCTCTGAGAAAGCAGTATTTGAGGATGTGAAGTATTTAACCACATAAAAAGCAAGAGGGAGAGCATTCCAGGGAAGAGAAAGTCCCTACAGCAGGAACGAGCTTGGTGGTTTCATAAACTGAAAGAAGGCCTGTGTGTCCAGCTACAGTGAGCAAGGAAGGGAATGGCTAGGGATGAGATGGGAGATGTAAACATGATCATGGTGCTCCTTGTAGGCCATCATAAGCAATTTATATTTATTATAAATAAAGCGGAATTACATAGAAAGGCTTTAAGCAGAGGAGTCTCATAATATGATCGGGCTTTTATAAAAGATTACTGACTGTGTGAATAATGCATTAGGAACTGGGGGAAAAATAAGAAAATACAGTGCCATAGTAGAAGAATTACTGCAGTTGTCTGGGTGGGAGATGATGGTGACCTGGTGCGGGAGGGTGGCAGGGAAGAAAAAAGGGGAGGGATACATTTCCAAGGTTTAGAAAGCATCTGTTGATAGATTGAGTATAAAAGATGAATAAAAAGGAAGCATTTAAAATGATGTTTAGATTTGTGGCTTCAGCACTTAGGTAGGAGGTCATACCATTTAGTGAAATAGGGAAGGTAGAGAGAAGAATAAATCTTAATGGGAAAAGCAGGCATTTTGTTGTTTATATATTAAATGGACTTAGATTTATGGAGTTGGAGATAAGAAGAAAGGTTTAGGCTACACGTATACTGGGGAATTGTTGACACATATGTAATATTTAAAATCACAGAAATCGCCCTGGCCAGTTTGGCTCAACGGTTAGAGCTTCAGCCTGCGGACCAGAGAGTCCTGGGTTCGGTTCCTGCTAAGGGCATGTACCTCGGTTGCAGTTTGTCTCCGGCCCCGGTTAGGGTCGTGTGGGTGGCAACCAGTTGATGTGTCTCTCTCACGTCGATGTTTCTCTCTCTGTCTTCCCCCCTCTCTCCCTCCCGCTCTATCTGAAGATAAATTGCAAGAAAACAAAATAAAATAAAATCATAGAAATGGATGAGATCCACCAGCAAGAGTGTAGAGAGAAGATAAGGTTGTAGACTGGAGGAAAACCAAGGAGTATACAGAGAGAGGAGAAATATCAGGATAAAGTGGAATTGTGGGTTCCAAGAAAGAAGAGTATTTTATGAGGGTGTGGTCCCTGGTTGAAGGTCCAGTGAGAGCAGAAAGCATGGGGGTCACTGGAGACCTTGACAAGAATAGTTTCAGAGAAATGCTGGGGTGGAAGCGAAACCGCAATGAATTGAAGAGTGAAAAGCTGAAGGAAGTATGGACAGTGTGCATTGACAACTCTTGTAAGAAGTTTGGCTGTGAAAAGGAACAGAGAAATGGGGAACAGGAAAAGAGGAGGTAAAGAAGTACTGTTTGGAGGTTGGTGGTGTGAACAATCTCCAGTGGGAATGATTCAGTCTGGAAGGAGGACTGATGATACAGACCACAGGGAACAGGGAGAATGATCAGGAAGCAAAGCCTTTGAAAAGGTAAGTGGCAAAGGGACACGGAGGCCATGTGAGGGAGTGACCTCGCTGGGTGTGGGGAGGGAGATACCTTCTCCATTGCATCTGGAAGGCAGAAGGAGATCAGTGTAGTCAGGCAGGTTTGTTGACTTAGTGATAAGGAGAGGAGGGGCTTCCCATGTTATGACTTCTGTTTTATGTGTGAATTATGAAGCAAGGTCACTAGAATAAAGTGTTTGGGGTGTGAAAAATAAAGTAAGTAGCTGAATAAAAATTAGAAAAACAAGCTTCTTGAAGACACATAACAGGATTTCGGGATGTAAGCAACCATTTCTTAGAGGCTAGTGATCAGTGTTCATGAATTTAAAGTGACTTTAATTACATCATTTTCCCTGGTTGTGTGATTTTCATGTGTCCTGCATGTACATATCATAAAAATGAGATTTATAATGTTTAAATGGGCAAAAGTTATCAGTTCCTCTTAACCATTGCTTACTGAGCACCTGCTTTGTGTCAGGCATTGAAGAGTCAAAGATAGACGTTATGGTCCCTGCTGTGAGAAACCCACAATATAGCAGTGCCACACGCATTTACAAAATAACTACAAGCCACTCACATCAGCGTATAAGAGTAAACTGGTCTAGGCCATGTAAACATAGGCTTCCATTGAGTGTGTGTGAGGTCTTCCAGCTTAAAGAATTCATAACAACCCTATGATAAAAAAACAAAAAGCAGCATTATCTGATATTTCAATCACAGGATTATACAAGCTAGTATTTATGTCTGATTCCCCTCCTTATATATAAATATTGGATATATTTCTCTTAAATAATTGTCAAAACAGCCTGATATCCTCTATCCCACAGGAGTCAGAATCTCTGAAGGTAAATGACATATGACTTAAAATTATAAATACTAAGTCTATGTTTATATGTGCACATTCTGCCTCAGTATATGCTACACACTGTGCTAAGCACTTAGCACACATTATATCACGCCAGCATCATACACACAAGAGAAATGTACATGTCATTATGAACATTTTTTCAGATAAGGAAATGAATCCAACAGAAGTAGGTGAATTATTTGGCACCACAGTTTGAAACTGATAAAATTAAACTAGGGTGTACATCTAATCTGTCTACCTCAGTCTGTACTTTTAAGAGATGCCTCTCTTATTCAATTTTGATAAATATTTTTAGGAATTGTTTTAAATGTTTAAACGTTCTTTACTTAGGTCCCTCTCCTGCTCCCTACCCACTGCCACGGCCCCATGTCAACCAAGTCAGAACATTTGTGTACATCTGAGAATGTTTAGTCTTTGGACATTTTTAATAGGAAAAACACAAAATTACTATTTATCTCCAAATTAATTTCTACTGTACTATTCATCCTCATTAAAATGCCCTTATAGTGTGTTTCCCCTTAGAATTTCTGAGGGTCATCATGTCTTAATTTTCTATGTATCCCTGTCTCTTGGTTTAGTTCCTGGCAGAGTTAGAGCTGAAAAAACAAAAAAAGCCTGTTTGTCTGAACTAAAGATTGAATATAATACTGCAGTGGGAGTTTAAGTGGTTGTGGCTCTAGGCTGAGACAGGACAGGATGACATCTGGAAGCTGTGACCCAAAGCCTCAGAAATGCCTGGTGATTGGTAGAGAGGGGCGCCTCACACACTGCCATGGCCTCCAGGGTATTCTAATGAATGGCAGAGTGCCTTAGGAAAATGATGAGCTCAGTGAGTAGGGGGTTTTCTTTGACTACCATTTAAAGTCAGATTTTTCTGAGTAGAAGCGGCCAAGAAAAGTGAGGCAGTGACTCGCACACTTGCATGGCGTGGTGGTTCCACCATTGACATGACTCTTGTCTCATGGAAGTGAGAGAAAGACAGTGACACAGACGGAGAGAGAGAAGATTGACATCCACGTCCGGGGTCTACCTGCTACTTCCTAGGTCTATAACTTTGGCATGTTAGTTCTGTGAAACTTGCATTCCTTGCGCTGTATTTTCCGCTCAGGGTTGATTTCAATGAGAAAGTATTCATGTACCCTGTGAAAAAAACCTGGAGTTCTGCCCATGTTGCAGAAAATGTTGAATTAATGGTACTTAATGATATTGTGACATTTTTAAACTGATCAGGAATTATGCCTTGTTTACTTTTTTTTTTTAATTTTCTTTTCTTTCTTTATTGATTTTATTTTATTTTATTTTTGTTATTATTTTTTTTATCCTCAACCGAGGACATTTTTTCATTTTTTGTTCAGATAGAGTGGGAAGGAGAGGAAGGGAGAGAGAGAGAAACATCGACGTGAAAGGGACACATCGAGTGGCTGCCACCCGCATGACCAACCAGGGCCAGGGACAAACTGCATCAGAAGTACATGCCCTTAGCGGGAACCGAACCCGGGTCTCTCTGGACCGCAGGCCGACACTCTAACCGCTGAGCCAAACCGGCCAGGGCTCTTTATTGATTTTAGACAGAGAGGAAGGGAGAGGGAGAGAGAGATAGAAACATCGATGACAGAGAACATTGATTGGCCGCCTCCTGCATGCCCCCCACTGGGGATCAGCCTACAACCTGGGCATGTGCCCTGACTGGGAATCAATTGAACAGGCGACCTCTTGGTGCATGGGTCGATGCTCAACCACTGAGCCACACTGGCTGGGCCCTTGTTTACTTTTATGTCCCCAATGACAAATCTGAGCCCAACTTAGATTAGTGAATCAAGAAAGAATTAATAGAAGTGATAGCATTTTTCTATTCTTTTGTCTTTCATCTATCAAAGAACTTTAGGAAGCTGAAGTTATGCATCAGCAGATTTTTCTAATCACCTACTGAAATCATTGAGCAAACTCTGCAAGAAGTATGGTTAAACAATTAGAAAACACACATTTATATATTAAATTATGAATCACATATATTTAGTTGAATTGACTCTTTTTATTTACTACTTGTCTAAGTGAGAGTAAACATAATCATTCTCATTATAAACTAATTTGAAAAGGTAATTTTGCAATTAATAAATACACACTAATGTAAACTGTATTCTTATGATAAAATAATTATAATAGCTGCCAACAACTTTGGGAAAAAAACAAAGGCATTTATTAATGACAAGACCTAATAAAAAAAATCTGATGGGCTAAACTAGAAAAATTGACAAGCACAATTCCCCCTACAAGAACAATTTGTTACTGATGATGAGAAATAGCCATAATGGAAGTTGCCAGATTCATAGCGAAAGCCCTCAGGGTAAAATTAATTTTTTATAACATAGTTTAAAGGCACACAAAAGGAAACTGCTTGTGCCAGATGGGATGGAAAAAAAAAAAAAAACTGTGGATAAAAATGAGCATCTCTTTTCTGCTTACAAATATCTGAATTAAGATGGTACCAGCATGCCTAGTTACTGGAATAAAGTATTGATGGTTGCACAAGTTTTAAAAGGTTTTCTCATTCTTTTTAAATGGACTTTGTCAACACCACAAAGTACTTTAAGCAACATATTAAGTCTGGCACTTACTATTGATCTGGGCCCCAAGGCTAAGGCAACTAGATTCCATTTTACGTAGGCCCCTTGGTCAAGGCGACTAAAAGACTCCATTTTATCACCAATAGACATTCCTCGATATTCTTCCAATAATAGGTTAATTACCTCTAGACTGAAAGGAATTTTGCCCAAGATTATAGTTGCCCCAGGAGTTGGGAGGCATTTGCAGTTTCCTGAGTATAGGTATTTGCAGGTATTTGCAGATACTTGTGCCGTTGGTAAATAATGCTAATTTTGACTTCTGTAGTCTCTGTCGCTCCCACTATTGTACTGGTTCCCTGAGGGGAGGGGAGCAAAAGGAGGAGGGAGTTTCTGTCTTTAAAATGGGATGAGCAAGGAGAATCGTGGCTGTTGATCTGAAGGGAAACTATGCCCTCCGCAGCCCGCCGTCGAAATAAAGTGCTCCTTTACAATTCGGCTGTGCGTCTCAGGTTATCTCGCTGTCAGGTTATAACACTATCTCAGCACATTTTCTCTCTCTTTGAATGATCTTTGCAGGTGAGACAGGAAGAGTACAAGGACTACATCACTGGAGTTTGAGTCGGAGGACCACTGTGTGCGTGGGATCTACCGCGGAGTGAAGGAGGGTAGGCACGTCAAACTCTCCAAGGGACAGTTTATTCTTTAGTAAAATGAGAATAGGAATACCCGCCCTTCCATCAGCTAAATTCTATAAGGATTAAATGAGATAACGAAGGTAAACATTTCTTGAAGACCACAAAGCATATACATGTAAACTTTGACTTTGTGGCTTTTTTTTCTGGAAATAGTCTGGAAATTATCTCCAGTGTTGTCCTGTATCCTATCCAAACTGTTGGTTCACAGATGCTAGCTTTCTCTTGTGATTTCATGCATTTTTATGCATAACATTTCAAATCGAATCACTGAGGATACAGCTGATGGTGATCTCTCTCTGCTCTAAGCACCTATTGTTGTAACGTGACCGCGAGATAACCAGAGATGCACAGCCGAATCCTAAAGGAGCATTTTATTTCGACGGCGGGCTGCGGAGGGCATAGTTTCCCCTCAGATCAGCAGCCCCGATTCTTCTTGCTCGTCCCATTTTAAAGACAGAAACTCCCTCCTCCTTTTGCCCCCCCCCTCAGGGAACTAGTACAATAGTGGGAGCACAGAGACCACAGAAGTCAAAATTAGCATTATTCACCGATGGCACTCAAGTACTTAAAAACACTTGCAAATACCTATACTTAGGAAACTGCAAATGCCTCCCAATACCTGGGGTAACTATAATCTTAGGCAAAATTCCTTTCCGTCTAAGGGTAATTAACCTGTTATTGGAAGAATATCAAGGAAGGTCTATTGATGATAAAAATGGAGTCATTTAGTCACCTTAACCAAGGGGCCTACATAAAATGGAATCTAGTCGCCTTAGCCTCGGGGCCCAGATCACTATAATAGTTGTTCAGTAGTTATCATATGCTACCATTTATCTTCATATTCACATGTCCTCTCCACCTAACATAAACTTTTGAATATTAATTCTACTACTAATAACAGTTAACACTTATTGTTTACTATATGCCAAAAACTGACTGAGTTAAGCATCTTGAATAGACTATCAAATTTAGCAAGGAACATAAATTGCATCATATTTTTTAGTGGGGTCACATCATACATCTGTTATGTAATGTGAATTAACATTTCACACTCATCAGCTCCCACTCTCAGAAAAATGAGAGACGAAAAAGCTATAGAATTACAAATTTATGTAACACAAACATTTGCCCTACCATATCATTCAGTAAGCTTATGCCCCAGAGTGAGCGTGGGGTGGGAGAGGTGAACATGCTCTCTCCCCAGCTGAAGTCATTTCCCATGTGCATCTCATAGTGCGAGCATCTAGCTGCAGAAAGTATGCTTATAATGTCTAAAGGCAGAAAGTTGTTGTACAATATGGACTTGGATGTAGGCTATATAACTTATCTGATACTAAACTGAGGAAAGTGTCAAGGTGAGAGGACGAACTGGTTCTACTAGACTTCCTAAGAGAGGATGCGTTAGTTTCCAAGGTGGAACTTTCCAGGAAATTTTCAAGGCTCATTTGACTCTCTGCAGTTCTTGCTATAGCATGTTGAGTCATCAATGAAGTGGGAAGTCAGGCCATCAGCTGGAAGTGAGAAGAAACAGGGGCTCTGAAAGTCTCAGCAGAAAGGGAGGGACACATGGGAAATGGTTAGTGGTGTGGCAGAGTTGGGGAATAAATGAATTAGGGAAATGTAGGTTTGTCCAGCAAGGGTCAGAATCTTCTATGAATTTGTGATTTTAAATTTAAAGAGTGAGAAATTAGCATGATTGTGTGTTTTCTCTCAATATGTTTAGCTGCTCAAGGACAAGAGTGAGTATAGGTAGGGGATTGTGATTAATAGGAGTAGGGGTTTTATCATGTTAGTTCTTCAGAGGGAGAGAGGGAGAAAGGAAACATGGGAGTCATTTTAATGCTGGGCCATGGGATCTGAGCTGGGTAAGAAGAATGAGTGGACGAGGGTTGGGGGAGTGAACAGTGAAAAAAGGGTAGGGTCAATGTATTGAAAATCCTAATGGTGACAAAAAAATCTTGGAATAGGAGTAAAGGAAGAGATATGCTAAAAAGTCAAGGAGTGTTTGTGCTAGAGTGGAGTGCTAGAAATAACAAAATTCAGAGCTGACCATGGGAATGGGTGGCTGATGTGGGTGGATTATAAATGTCTACTATGATGACTACAGCTTTATTACTCCAGATCCTCCATTCAGAGATAGACTTTAACGAGCCATAAAATAACCTTTTCCTCAGTCTATTTGGAATCCACAGCAAAGATTTCAAATTAATCTCTGAACTGCAAGCAAATACTTTTTTTCTAGACCAATCCTGTCTACCATTGTGTCTAGAACCTCTTTGCCCATTGGCATAGAAAATAGATGATAAAGCAAATCTGCAGGCTTGATTGAGTCTCTTTGTTATCTCTGGCCAACACCAAAGGCTACTATTGGAGTCAGTATGTACAGGTATGACCACATCAATTGTCAAAGTAATAAAATAATTGCATAAAATTTGAAAAACAATTGCTACGGCAAGGCTCTCTCATGCCCGCTACTTTCCAAGCCATTTCTTTTTTAACCAAGCCATTTTTCTGAGAACACTTTGGACCTTCCCATAACACAAGGACGTGTTAAAATCTACCCCAGAAAGAGCTTCCAGGTCCCTATGCCAACATTCTGGATTGCATGCTGTCCACTCTGATTGACAGGATTCATGCTATATCAGTTAAGAACTTTTAATATCAATTCTTCCAACATCCAAAATAAAAGATCCTCATCTTCTCTACCTCCTCATCACTCCCACACCATACAGCTCTGCTTCTTTCCCACCAATCTATGTCACCTACTGCCAAATCCTTTCTGCTGTACCTTCAGTTTTATAGAGGACATTGAGAGCATCATGCAGGAATTTCCTCTGCCATCTCTTACAAATTCTTGACATTGGGTTTCACATTGAACAACTTTCCCTCATTTCACAGTATTGTATTTGAAACAAATAATCTCTGCCTGTAATTTGGATCCAGTGTCCTCCTAATTCTCCAAGAATCTTGTTAAAATCAATGATTTTCTTTCTACCAGTTTGTACCTCCCAGCAAATACACATATGAAGTTAAAAAGACCCTCCCTTTGCAACACAGACTATATCTCACCTTGCCTTTATTGCCAGACTCTGAAAATTAATCTCTTCTCACTGAAGACTGGCTTCCTCACCTGACAGGTTCACTTCAACCTACTGAAAACTGCTCTCTGCCTGTCACCCAGCTGAAATTGATCTCACAGTGGTTACCAATAATTTCCTAATGGTCAAATCCAACATTTTATTTTAGTCCTTATATTAGTTGAACTATCAGCAGCACCTGACACTGTTAACTATTTCTTCTTTCACACACTCTGTCCTGTCTTGGTTTGGGATCATTAGTTTCACTAGTTTATTTTCACATTTCTGGGCAAATCCTTCTCAATCTCCTCTAATTCTTTTCAAGCCATAACTCTTGGTATTCCCCAGGATTCTGTTCTCATCTTCCTGTTTTTCTGCGACTTATTCTAAAATTGCCATTAAATACCTTCCATGTGCTGATGCCTTTCAAATTGTATCTTCACTTCCCTTGTTCCACTTTGTACCAATCCTTCTTGTGTGGTCTATTTATATTTTTCTATTTTATTATTTTTATTTCAACTGTCACATGGATATCCACCATTTCATCTTCCACTGCTACCTTGATCTACAATGTAGATTCTACATGAACTTAAGCTGAATGATTTATCCTCTCTCATAAATTTGCATGCTCCACGGTTCATTTTTTCTTTTTCAGAAACTGGTACCATCTTCTTCCCAATCTCTGAAACAAGAATCCTAGGACTTCTACTAGATCTCTAAATCTTACTCAACTCCCTCCCTCTAACAGTATTTACTCAATAATCAAGAATTGTAGCTTCTATATTCTGATGCCTCATATCTATACCCATAGCTTATCTCCTTGCCTTCTATAAGCCATTGGTCACCTAAATATCCTATTCTATCATCTACAGTATTTGAGAGGAAAATTATGCCATTGCTTCCAATAGATTTCAGGATTATCAGAACATAAGGGCTTTCACGATCTGGCCTTTGCCTACCTCTCCATCGTTGTCACCTCATTCCTCCTCCCAACTGCATTGCCACACACTCACTAGTTGCTCCAGCCTGACTTGCAGTTTCCACAATCAGTCCAAGGTTTGTTCAGTTTCTCCTGGCCTTTTTCATGAAACTACATCTAACAACTTTAGTCTTCAATAAATGCCTAATACGATGAATTCCCTGCACAATACTTTTGGAACTTAATCATTTCATTATTATCTTTCGTTTCAAAGGGTAAAATGAGATTTTTCTAGTCTCTTAAAATTGATTTTAAGAATCCTGAGCCAGGGATTGAATATTATATTTAATTTTCTATTCCCTTCAGCACCTAATGTGGCTTTAAATGCATAGGAGGTGCTAAAAAGTGTTTGTTGAAAAAGACTAATAAATAATTAAATAAATGAATAAGTAAAAAGACTTTCTTTGAAACCTCCACTTTCATGATTTATAAGTGATTATCTATTTCTTTTCTGATAACTGAGTTTAAAAATCTGAATTATAGCTCAGCAGAAGAGCATTTTAATTATCTTGTGAAGGTGCATGATTTTTCACCATAAATAGACCTGAGATAAAATTTTTTTCAAAACATTTGGAGAGCTAGAGAATTGGAAGTCCAGATTCACTTCAATGATTTGGTGCTTCATGGATATTATTTAATCAATATTGGAGACTATGACTCCATTAATTTATTCATAAAATATTATTTAATACTACTAATAAACTAGACTATGGGAAGTGCTGAAGATTAACAATGGGGAGCAACAATGAACGCAATCTATGCTCCAATGAAATGTACAAGCTTGTGGGGAAGACAAATTTATTTAACTAATCACACAAATAAATGCAATTGTAAATGTTATAACCCTATAAAGGAGAGAACATGGTGCTATAAACACCCATAAAAGGAAGACTTGACTTAGGGTGGTTGTAGACGAAGTGGTGCTTGAACAGAGATACTCTTAGTCTTTTTGAACCTCAGTGCCTTCATCTCTAGAGTGGAAATAAAACCTTCCTTTACTCCTTAAGAGAACTGCTGTGGAGTTTGAATAAAATCACATCTGCGAAAGGGCTTTGAAATTACGCATTATTATTTCCAATGGATGTATATCTCCTCTACATGCTGTGCTGCCTTCTCTTCCTAAAGAGAGTAGGTCTTTGTTGTAAGTAAAAGTCACAAAGCCTCAAAAAGTCTTTGCTCATTGAATAAAATACTTTGCTATTTTATTTTTATTTTTGAAGCAAAACAAATATACTGCCATGTCTTTTTGTTTTTTTTGGTTTTAAAAAAATTTTTAATTAAATTTTGGGGGTGACATTGGTTAATAGGACCATATAGGTTTTAAGTGTACATTTCTACGATACATAATATGTATATTGCATTGTGTGTCCACCATCCAAAGTCTAATCATCTTCCATCACCAAATATTGGGCCCCATTTACTCCCACCACCCTACTCCTTCCCTCTGGTAAACACCATACTGTTGTCTGTGTCTATGAGTGTACATTTTATATCCCACATATGAGTGAAATCATGTGGTTCTTAGCTTTTTCTGACTGACTTATTTTGCTTAGCATAACATTCTCAAGGTTGTCACAGATGTCAGTATTTCATCTTTTTTATGGCTGAGTAGTATTCCATTGTATATATGTATCATATCTTCTTTATCCAGTCTTTTACTGAAAGACACTTGGGTTGTCTCCATGTCTTGATGAATAATGCTGCAGTGAACATAGGGGTGCATATATCTTTGTGAAGAAATGTTTTCGAGTTTATCTGTTTAGACACACAGGAGAGGGATTGCTGGGTCATATGGTAACTGTATTCTTAATTTCTTCAGGAATTGCCAGACTGTTTTCAATAGTGGCTCTATCCGTCTACATTCCCTTCAGGGAATGTAGGGTTCCCTTTTCTCTGAAACCTCTCCAACACTTGTTATTGCTTATCTTCTTTATAATAGCTATTCTAACAGGTGTGAGGAGGTGTCTCATTTTATTTTTACTTGAATTTCCCTAATAACTAGTAAACTTGAGCATTTTTCATAGATTTGTTGGCCATTTGTATGTCTTCTTGGGAGAAGTGTCTGTTCAGGTCCTCCACTCACTTTTTAATTGGATAATTTGTTTGTTTGGTGTTGAGTTGTACGAGTTCTTTATATATTTTGGATATTAACCTTTTGTCAGAGCTGTTGTTTGCAAATATTACCTCCCATTTGGTTGGCTGTTTTTGTTTGTTTGTTGTTTTTAAATTTATTTATTTACTTTAATTAATTTATTTTTGTTACAGATGTTTCTCCTTTCCCCCCCCCCCATTGACACGCTTCTCCCATTCCTGCCCCCATCCCCAACATTGTTGTCTATATCCATTGGTTACGCTTTTACCTGTAAGTTCTTTGGTTTATCTCTTCCCTCCCCCCTACCCCCTCCTCTGAGGTTTGTCATTCTGAACCTTACTTCCATGTCTCTGGATCTATTTTTTTCATCACCTTATTTTGTTCATTATATTCCACAAATGAGTGAGATCATGTGATACTTGTCTTTCTCTGACTGGCTTATTTCACTTAGCATAATGCTCTCCAGGTCCCTCCATGTCGTCTCAAAGGGGAAGAGATCTTTCTTTCTTACAGCTGCATAGTATTCCATTGTGTATATGTACCACAGCTTTTTTATGCACTCATCCATTGATGGACACTTGGACTGTTTCCAGACCTTTTTTAAATTTATTTTTGTTACAGATGTTTCTCCTTTTTTTCCCCATTGACACCCTCCTCCCCATCCCCCCCATGTCCATCAGTTATGCATACATGCATAAAAGTTCTACGGTTTATCTCTTCCTCCCCCCTCCCCCCTTCTGAGGGTTGTCAGTCTGTACCCTACTTCCACGTCTCTGGGTCTACCCTGTCTGTTCCTCAGACTGTTATGTTCATTATATTCCACTAATAAGTGAGATCATGTGATATTTGTCTTTCTCTGCTTGGCTTGTTTCGCTTAGGATAATACTCTCCAGGTCCCTCCATGTCGTCTCAAAGGATAAGAGATCTTTCTTTCTTACAGCTGCATAGTACTCCATTGTGTATATGTACCACTGCTTTTTTATCCATTCGTCTACTGATGGACACTTGGGCTGTTTCCAGATCTTAGCTATTGTAAATAGTGCTGCTATGAACATGGTGGTACATATATTTTTTCTGTTTGGTGTTTCAGGCTTCTTAGGGTATATTCCTAGAAGTGGGATCACTGGGTCAAATGGCAGTTCAATTTTCAATTTTTTGAGGAAACACCATAGTGTTTTCCACAGTGGCTGCACCAGTCTGCATTCCCACCAGCAGTGTACTAGAGTCCCCTTTTCTCCACACTTGCCAGCACTTGTTGTTTGATGATTTGTTGATGGCGGCTATTCTGACAGGTGTGAGGTGATACCTCATAGTCATTTTAATTTGCATCTCTCTGATGATTAGTGACACTGAGCATTTTTTCATATGTCTCTTGGTCATTTGTATGTCCTGTTTGGAGAGGTGTCTATTTAGTTTCTCTGCCCATTTTTTTTTTTAATTTAATTTAATTTAATTTTATTTATTTATTTTTTTTAATCCTCACTCGAGGACACTTTTTCATTTTTTTTTGTTCAGATAGAGTGGGAAGGAGAGAGGGGAAGAGAGAGAGAGAGAAACATCGACGTGAAAGGGACACATCGAGTGGCTGCCACCTGCACGACAAACCAGGGCCAGGGACAAACTGCAACCAAGGTACATGCCCTTAGCAGGAACCGAACCTGGGTCTCTCTGCACCGCAGTCCGACGCTCTAACCGCTGAGCCAAACCGGCCAGGGCTCTGCCCATTTTTTAATTGGATTTTTTGTCTTCCTTTTGTTGAGTTGTATGAGTACTCTATATATTTTGGAAATTAACCCCTTTATCTGATGTATCATTGGCCTTTATGCTCTCCCATATAGTGGGTTCCCTTTCCATTTTGATGGTTGTTTCTTTTACTGTGCAGAAGCTTTTTAGTTTGATGTAGTCCCATTTATTCATTTTTTCCTTTGTTTCTCTTGCCTTAGGCGTTGCATCAGTGAAAATTCTGCTGCTTGTGATGTCTGAAATTTTGTTGTCTACATTTTCTTCTAGGATTTTTATGCATTTATGAGTCACATTTAAGTCTTTTGTCCATTTTGAGTTTATTCTTGTGTATGGTGTAAGTTGGTGGTCTAGCTTCATTTTTTGCATGTAGCTGTTCAATTTTCCCAACACCATTTATTGAAGAGGCTGTCTTTACTCCATTGTATACTCTTGCCACCTTTGTCAAATATTAATTGAGCATAATGTCTTGGGTCAATTTCTGGGTTCTCTGTTCTGTTCCATTGATCTATATGCCTGTTCTTGTGCCAGTACCAGGCTGTTTTGATTACAATGGCTTTATAGTATAACCTGATATCTGGTATTGTGGTCCTTCCTATTTTGTTATTCTTTTTCAAGATTGCTGTGGCTATTCAGGGTCTTTTTTTGGTTCCATATGAACTTTCAAAGTATTTGTTCTAGTTCTGTGAAATACGTCATCGGTATTTTGATGGGGATTGCATTGAATCTATAGATTGCTTTGGGTAGTATGGACATTTTAATGATGTTAATTCTTCCAATCCATGAACAAGGTATGTGCTTCCACCTTTTTATATTTTCCTCTATTTCTTTTTGCAATGTCCTGTAGTTTTTTGCGAACATGTCCTTTACTTCTTTGGCTATGTTTATTCCTAGGTATCTTAATTTTTTTTGTTGTAATGGTAAATGGGATTGTTTTTTTAGTTTCTCTCTGTGTGTTCATTATTAGTGTATAAAAATGTCAATGATTTCTGGATGTTGATTTTGTATCCTGCTACTGTGTCAAATTCATTTATTAAATCTAGTAGATTTTTGATGGAGTCTTTAGGGTTTTCTATGTACAATATCATGTCATCTGCAAATAATGACAGTTTCACTTCCTCCCTTACAGTTTGGATCCCATTTATTTTTTCTTCTTGTCTGATTGCTGTGGCTAAGACTTCCAGTACTATGTTAAATAAGAGTTGTGAAAATGGACATCCCTGTCTTGTTCCTGTTCTTAAGGGAAATAATTTTAGCTTTTGCCCATTGAATATGATGTTGGCTGTAGGTTTGTCATAAATGGCCTTTATTATGTTGAGATATGATCCTTCTATTCCCACTTTGTTGAGAGTTTTTATCAAAACTGGATGCTGGATTTTGTCAGTATTTTTCAGTATTTATTGATATGATCACAAAATTTTTATCTTTCATTTTGTTTATGTGGTGTATCACATTTATCGATTTACGAATATTGTACCAGCCTTGCATCCCTGGGATAAATCCCACTTGGTCATGGTGAATAATTTTTAAAATATATTGCTGGATTCGATTTGCTAAGATTTTGTTGAGGATTTTGGCATCTATGTTCATCAGGGACATTAGCCTGTAATTTTCTTTCTTTGTAGTGTCTTTATCTGGTTTTGGGATTCGGATTATGCAGACCTCATCAAAAGAGCTTGGAAATCTTCTTTCCTCTTGAATTTTTTGGAATAGTTTGAGGAGAATAGGTGATGGTTCTTCTTTGAAGGTTTGGTGAAACTCCCCTGTGTAGCCATCCAGACCAGGGCATGTCATGTATTTTAAAACTTCAGTTTTTTTTACCTCATACTTCAAATTTTCCAGAGATGAATCTCAGACCATCACTGAATACATTTTAATCAGGTGAGTTGGCAAATCAGTGGATTCCATGACCTTTGGCAATCCTGTCCCATCCTAGATAACATCTGTTCTGGAAGAAGAGGTGGTTATGTCAAGCCTTTATGTGACTGCCACACCCCACAAATGGGGCTTCTTGGGCATCCTGCTCTGTATCTATGTTTTCTCCCCTCATAGTCTCTCCAGCATGGGGACATGGCTAGCTGAATTCTTATTTGGCATCTCAGAGCTTCAAAGGTTCATGTCCTGGGAAAAAGAGAAAGCCAGGTAGAAATCTTTCATGGCCTAGACTTGGAAGTCATGTAGCATTCTACTTATTAGAATTTGATTATGCATTTCAGTATTAGTAAGTACTACATAAATATAATTCTCAGTATATTTTTTCATCAATGCAAATTATTTTAGAGTAATTCCAAATAGAAAAAATAGCTTTATTTCCATAATTCTAAATAGGGACATATTGGATTACAAATGACATTTCTCTTTAACTACTTTTTTACATGCAGTGTCTTACAAAGGAACAACTTAATTACATTTAATATTACATATAATACTTTGTCTTATTGAAAGAATACATGAAATTTGATGTCTTAGCTAATTACACCAATAGATTCCAACTGTAAATTAGAGTTGTGGGGAGAAGAAAATACCAAGGATATGAGCAGACATAGTAAACTGACTGAATACTATAGGAGCCTCAAAATAAACTTTAAAACCTCAAGTAACTCCTTTCTGCATCTGAAGAAAATTTTCTGCATCTGAAGAAAGTTTCATGGGAAAATATATATTGACTTTAAAAATATCATTTAATGATCAAACATAGAAATAGAAAAACCTGAATATTCAGAAGAATTGGGAAATATTAATTTGTTATAACTTCAATAGACTCTGATTTTTATGGTCTCAGAAAAATGAATAAATGATGGGTTTTGGTGGAAATGAGTATTAACTCTCTATAGAAATATCCATTCTTCCCTTTTTACTTAGTAACAGAAACTTCAACTTAAACTTGAAATAATGTTTCCATTTCTTGGACTCCTTTACATCTAGGCTTGACTATGTTACTAAGTAAAGCATGCAACTTTGGGGAAAGTTGACTAATGGAAGGAGGCCTGTTTTTCTTCATCCCTTACTCCCATAGAATGGTTAAAATACTGGCTTGGTGAAGGAGTGTGAGCAGCCACCTTGGCGTATGTGGCACCATGTTAGGGTGGGCAGGGAATGACTGAATGAGCCAGCTCGCCAGTGATTGTGGGGCCCCTGATGCTAGAGCTGTCCTGCCTGCTTAGGCTTTTATGTGAGAGAAAACTAAATATCCACTTTGTTTAAACCACTGTTATTTTGGCTTTTTCCATTATTTTCAGCAAAACTTAATCCTAAGGATAAAGACTCCTTTGTGTTTTTAAGCAGGTGGTTTTTTCTCCTCTCCCCTTCCTGCTTCCTTTAGTTGGATTCTCTCTTCTCTACCTTCACCCTCTGATTTAACTCATCTCTTTTTTCTTTTGCCTGTTTCCCTCCTTCTCTTAACTATTAATAATAGTAATAAATGTATTTTTGTTGTTGTTATTGTTGAATCATCCCATAGCAATGAGGGTTAAAAGATACAGGTTTGATGTTTCCTGTTCTCACTTTTTATTGTCAGGAAATATAGTATTTTATTTTTATTTATTTTTTCCTAAAAACAAACACAAAACACATCATTGTATGAATTTTTTCTTTTTTCTTGGCCATGGTATTCTGCTGAAGGATTTTACCCTCCAGGGAGTCAGTGCTTCATAATTGACCAATGTTTTCCCACCCTGGCTAAGGTCACACAATGTCTATATTTACACCTTCAAAAGTTTCAACAAATCAATGTTCTCAAGTTTAGATTTAAAGCTCTCAGCCTCAAGGGTATGATCTGGACTGGGAAACTCTTAAATGTGAGTCATAGCTTGGGAGTGAAAAGTCGGTTAAAAACAAACATAAAACTCTTCACAGCTGAGAACTGCCCTTTCATTTTTAGAAATTCATTCTTGTTTCCATAATGTAATAAAGATTTAGCCTCTGATCTCTGGTCACATCTCACAAGTTTTTGCTAAAAAGTGGCTGGCAGAAAGTGCACTCCTTATAATTTCAGCTACATTAAATTGTCATTTTAAGGTATTCAAAATGCAATAAACAGAATGTAATAAACCAGAGTACTTAACATCCATCCCTACTGAACACTTAGACATTATCCTCGAACTAGCCCAGATTCCTGTTTTGCATCTCTAATAAAAGACTAACTACTTCAACCACACAGTCGAGTGATGTACTAAACCTAATTGCACAGGGAGGGACCACTTTACAGAACAGGATTTTATGCAGTCTTTCAATTTTCTAAAAATTTGTCTTTTCTTTTTTATCCTTGATAATTAATTTGGTGTAAAGTCTCATCTAACATTTTTTGAGATGTGAATGAAACTCTTCTGGTATCTTTAGAAAAGATTAAAAGCACTGTGTGCTTCATTCTTCTCGGCTTATTTTAAAATGGTTATGGATTTTAGTTGGTAATGACTGGCTATAACTGAAAAATCTGTTTAATTGTATAAAAGTAAGGTTTCATTCTATAAAATGACTCCAGTTCTGCCTTCTGTATATATAGAAGTCCATACTACCCAAAGTCTTTAATCCATTTTGAGTTTATTGTGTATGGCGTAAGAAGATGGTCTAGTTTCATTTTCTTGCATGTATCTGTCCAATTTTCCCAACACCATTTATTGAATAGACTATCTTGACCATACTGTAGGTTTTTGCCTCCTTTCTCGAGTATTAATTTACCATAAAAGCATGGGCTTATTTCTAGCCTCTCTATTCTGTTTCATTGATCTATATGTCTTTTTTATGCCAGTACCATGCTGTTTTGATTACTATGGCCTTAGAGTAATATATCAGGTAGTGTGATATATCAGTGTAGTTTGATATCAGGTAGCATGATACTTCTTTTTTCTTCTTTTTCAAGATTGTTATGGCTACTCAGGGTCATTTGTGGTTCCATATATATTTTTGGATTATTTTTTTCTAGTTTGGTGAAATATGCCATTGATATCTTGATATAAATTGTGTTGAATCTATAGATTGCTTTGGGCAGTATGGACATTTTAATGATATTAATTCTTCCTCTCCATGAACACGGTATATGCTTCCACATATTTGTATCTTCAGTTTCTTTCCTCAGTGTCTTATAATTTTCAAAGTTCTGGTCTTTTATATTTATTCCTATGTATTTTATTTTTTTTAATGTAATTGTCAATGGGATTGTTTTCCTAACTGATAGTTCATATTGGTATATAAAAGTGCAACTGATTTCTAGATATTTATTTTATATCCTGCTACTTTACTGACTTAATTTATCAGTTCTAGTAGATTTTTGGTGGAATCTTAAGGGTTCTCTATATACAGTAGCATGTCATCTGCAAATAATGACCGTTATACTTCTTCCTTTTTAATTTGGATGCCTTTTATTTCTTCTTGTTGATTGCTGTGGCTAGAACTTTCAATAATATGTTGAATAAGATTGGTGAAAGTGAACATGTCTTGTTCTCAATCTTAAGGAAAACACTTGTAGTTTTTCCCCATTGAGTATGATGTTGGCTGTGGGTTTGTCATATATGGCCTTTATTATGTTGAAGTATGTTCTCTCTATTCCCATTTTGCTGATTTAAAAAAAAATCATAAACGGGTATTGGATTTTTGAAATGCTTTTTCTGCATCTATTGATATAATCATGTGTTCTTTTTATCCTTTATTTTGTTTATGTGGTGTATGACGTTTATTGATTTGTGGATATTGTACCAATCTTGCATCTCTGGAATAAATCCCACTTGATCATGGTGTATGACATTTTCAATGTATTGCTGGATACGGTTTGCTAATATTTTGTTGAGGGTGCTAGCATCTATGTTCATCAGGGATATTCGCCTATAATTTTCTTCCCTTTTAGTATCTTTATCTGGTTTTGGAATTAGGATAATGCTGGCCTCATAAAATGAGCTTGGGAGTGTTCCTTCCTCTTGAATTTTTTAGAAAAGTTTGAGAAGGATAGGTGTTAATTCTTCTTGGAGTCTTTGGTAAAATTCACCTGGGAAGCCACCCAGTCCAGGACTTTTGTTTATTGGGAGTTTTTTTTATTACTGCTTCAATTTCACTAGCTGCAATCTTTCCAGATTCTCTGATTCTTCCTTATTCAATTTTGGAAGATTGTATGTTTCTAAAAATTTATCCATTTCATACAGACCAATTTGTTGGCATATAGTTGATATATATATTTGTTTATCTTTTCAAAGAACCAGCTCTTGATTTCACTGATTTTTTTGTACTGTTTCTTTTAGACTCGATTTTGTTTATTCCTGCACTGATTTTTATTATCTCCTTTCTTCTACTCACTTTGGGTAGAAGTTTGTTGTTATTTTTCTAGTTCCTTTAAATGTAAAGTTAAATCATTTGAGATTATTTTTTGTTTCTTGAGGTAGAACTGCAATGCTATGAATTTCCCTATTAGGACTACTTTCACGATGTCCCATTCATTTGGGGTTGTTGTGTTCTCATTTTCATTTGTCTCAAGGTATCTTTTGATTTCTTCCTTAATCTCATTGTTAACCCATTCATTGTTTAGTAACATGTTATTTATGTATTTTTCAGTTTGTTTTTTCTCTTGTGATTGATTTCTAGTTTCATACCATTGTGGTCAGAGAAAATGTTTGACATAATTTCAACCTTCTTAAATTTATTGACTTGTTTTGTGTCCTAATATGTGGTCTATCTTAGAAAGTATTCCATGTGCACTTGAATGTACATTCTGCTGTTTTGGGGTGAAATACTCTAAAGATATCAATTAAATCCATCTGACCCAGTGTGTCATTAAGGCCACCGTTTCCTTGTTGATTCTCTTTCTGGAAGATCTATCCATTGATGTCCATGGGGTGTTAAAATCTCCTACTATGACTGTATTACTGTCAATCTCTCCCTTTATGTCCATCAATATTTGCTTTACATATTTAGGTGCTCCTATATTGGGTACATAAATGTTTACAAGGATTATATCCTGTTGTTGGCTTGATCCTTTTATCGTTATGTAATGTCCTTCTTTGTCTCCTATTATAGCCTTAGTTTTAAATCTTTCTGTCTGATATAAGTATTGCTACCCCCATTGTTTTTCCCTTTCCATTTGCATGAAATATCTTTTATCATCCCTTTATTTTCATTTTGTGTGTGTCTTTCATTCTGAGGTGGGTCTCTAGTAGACAGCATATATATGGGTCTTGTTTTCTTATTCATCCAGCTACCCTATGTCTCTTATTGGAACATTTAAGCCATTTATAATTAAAGTGATTATTGATAGGTATGTATTCATTGCCATTTTATTCTTTTAACTTTGTTCCTCTGTTCTTTCTCCTCCCCCCCCTCCTCTTTCTTTGTTTTCCTCTTCTTCTCTTCTTCCTTCTTCTTCAAGAAGGCCCTTTAATATTTTTGCAATACTGGTTTGATGGCAACAACTCCATTGGTTTCTTTCTTGTCTGGGAAGCTCTTTATTTCTCCTTCAATTTTATTTTATTTATTTTAAAATATTTTTTTATTGATTTTAGAGGGAGAAGAAGGGGGAAAGAGAGAGAGAGAGAGAGAGAGAGAGAGAGAGAGAGAGAGAGAGAGAGAGAGAGAGAAATATCAATGTGAGATAGAAACATCAATCAATTTTGCCTCCCATACACACCCTGCCCAGGGATCGAACCTGCAACCAAGGCATGTGCCCTTACCAGGAATCAAGCCAGCAAGCCTTTGGTGCATGGATGACACTCAACCAACTGAGACACACTGGCCAGGACTCTCCTTCAACTTTAAATAAAATCCTTGCTGGGTAAAGTAGTCATGGTTGTAGGTCCTTGCTTATCATCACTTTGAATAATTCATGGCAATCCCTTCTAGCCTAAAATATTTTTGTTGAGAAATCAGCTGACAGTCTATGGGAGTTCCCTCGTAGGTAACTAACTGCCTTCCTCTTGCTGCTTTTAAGATTCTCTCTTTGTCTCTAACCTTTATCATTTTAACTATGATGTGTCTTGGTGTGGGCCTCTTTAGGTTCAACTTGTTTGGGACTTTATGCACTTTCTGGATTTGTGTGCCTTTTTCCTTCACCAGGTTAGGGAAGTTTTCAGTCATTATTTCTTTAAACAGGTTCTCAATCCCTTGCTCTCTCTCTTCTCCTTCTGGAACCTCTGTGATTTGAATGTTGTCACATTTCATATTGCCCCAAAGGTCCCTTAAACTATGCTCATTTTTTAAAATTCTTTTTTCTTTCTGCTGCTCTGATTGTGTGTTTTTTCTTTTTCAAAAATTTATTTATATTTTTATTGTTGAAAGTATTACAGATGTCCCCCTTTTATCCCCATTGACACTCTCCTTCCCGCTCCCACCTCCCTCCTGCCTTCCCCAGCCTAATGTCCGTGTTGATTAGTTGTGCATATATGCATATAAGTTCTTTGGTTTATCTCTTCCCACCCCTTCCACTCCCCCCTTCCCTCTGATGTTTGTCAGTCTGTTCCCTACTTCCATGATTCTGGATCTCTTTTGGTCGACAGCTTATTTTGTTTATTATGTTCCACAAATAAGTGAGATCATGTGGTATCTGTCTTTTTCTGACTGGCTTATTTCGCTTAGCATAATACTCTCCAGGTCCCTCCATGTCATCTCAAAGGGTAAGAGATCTCTTTTTCTTACAGCTGCATAGTATTCCATTGTGTAAATGTACCACAGCTTTTTTTTTCACACTCATCTACTGATGGGCACTTGGACTGTTTCCAGATCTTAGCTATTGTAAATAGTGCTGTTATGAACATAGGGGTGCATATATTCTTCCTGATTGGTGTTTCAGGCTTCTTAGGATATATTCCAAGAAGTGGGATCACTGGGTCAAGTGGGAGTTCCATTTTTTATTTTTTGAGCAAACACCATATTGTTTTCCATAGTGGCTACACCAGTCTGCATTCCCACCAGCAGTGTGCTAGAGTACCCTTTCTCTACATCCTCATCAGCATTTGTTGTTTGAGGATTTGTTGATGGCCACCATACTGGCAAGTGTGAAGTGATATCTCATAGTAATTTTAATTTGCATCTCTGTGATCATTAGTGATGTTGAGCATTTTTTCATAGGTTTCCTGGCCATTTGCATGTACTGTTTGGAGAGGTGTCTATTCAGGTCCTCTGCCCATTTTTTAATTGGATTTTTTGTCTTCCTTTTGTTGAGTTGTATGAGTACTCTATATGTTTTGGATATTAACCCCTTATCCAAAGTATCTTTGGAAAATATGTTCTCCCAGAGAGCGGGTTTCCTTTTCATTCTGATGCTGGTTTCTTCTGCTGTGCGGCAGCTTTTTAGTTTGATGTAGTCCCATTTATTAATTTCTTCCTTTGTTTCTCTTGCCCTAGGCGATGCATCAGTGAAAATTCTGCTACGTATGATTGTCTGAGATTTTTTGGCCTCCATTTTCTTCTAGGATTTTTATGGTTTCATGAGTTACATTTAAGTCTTTTATCCATTTTGAGTTTATTCTTGTGTATGGTATAAGTTGTATATGGTGTAAGTTTCATTTTTTTTGCATGTAGCTGTCCATTTTTCCCAGCACCATTTATTGAAGAGACTGTCTTTTCTCCATTGTATGCTCTTGCCTCATTTGTTGAATATTAATTGTGCATACTGTCTTGGGTTGATATCTGGGTTCTCTGTTCTGTTCCATTGATCTATATGCCTGTTCTTGTGCCAGTACCAGGCTCTTTTGATTACAATGGCTTTGTAGTATAACTTAATCTCTATTGAAGTATTGTGATCCCTCATACTTTGTTTTTCTTTTTCAAAATTCTTTGGTTATTTTTATGGTTCCATATAAACTTTTGGAGTATTTGTTCTAGATCTGTTTGTATTTTTTCTACTTCGTCTTCCAAATCGCTGATTCCTTTCTCTGCTTTATTCCAACCTACTGTTTATTCCTTCTAGTGTATTCTTCATTTCAGATATTGTATTCTTTATTTCAGACTGTTTTTTTTTTTAATGGTTTCTATGTTCTTTTTCATGCTATTGAGCATCCTATAACCATTACTTTGAACTCTATATCTGGCAACTTGCTTGCCTCCATTTCATTTAGCTCATTTCTTGGCATTTTCTCCTGTTCTTTCATTTGGGGCATGTTTCTTTTTCTCCCCATTTTGGCTGCCTCTTTGTGTTTGTTTCTATGTATTAGGTAGATCTGCTATGACTCTCAGTCTTGGTTGGGTGGCCTTATGTAGAAGGTGTCCTGTGGGGTCCATTGGTTCAGTATCCTTGATAATCTGAGCTGTGTGCTCCAGGAAGTCCCTTGTGTGGGTTATGTGGCCCCTCCTGTTTTAATTGAGTCTTGATTGCTATTAGCCTATTTTTGCATGGAACCAACCCTCAGACTGGCTGACTGTGAGGCTGTATCCCAACCACAGCCTGTGAGCTGCTGTGGAGGTGCTGACCACACAAAGTCTAATTTGCCTCAGTGGGTCTGGTGTCTGCTGAGATCTCCCTTTGGATGTGCTTCTCGTGAAGTTATTGGATCCTGCTCTGACGTTGTCTGAAATTTTCCACTAGGTATATTGGTTCTGGGCCTCTTGGGAGGGACTTTGGTGTAGGCAAATGTCAGATGCTGCCTGTGACTGGTCCTGGGCAACCTGTTTGGAGCTACAAGTGATCCACAGTTTGTGGCTGCCTCTGCTGGGCCTTGGTACATGCAGGAAGAACCAAGCTGTGCACCAAGGCTGGCTTTTACCAGCACTGGGCCTGGCGGTAGGTCAGCAAAAGTCCTTAGGCACTCCAACATCTGCCTCTGCCTGCCTCTGCCTGTGGCTGCCTGTTAGGCTCAGTCACTGAAAGAACCTCTGGCAGTACCTGAGTCACATGATATAGGTTTTCAGTGAGTCACCAGGTAGGTGCAAGTGGTGTTCACCAGACTGATAAAGGTTCAAAATCGGTGCCAGTGCTGGGTCTAAGGCCACTCAGCAAATGTCCCCAGGTATACCAAGTCTAGCTGGCACCCGCTGAGTGCTCACACTCTTTTGCATTGGGGTGAGGTCTCAGGGACTCATCAGGGTGAGGCTAGCAGAGTTTATCAGGCCCAAACTGACCAAGATTTGGCCATGTGAAGGGAGGGCTATGCATTAGTTGGGTGTGCAAGGAAAAAATGGCCCCTGTTTTAGAGTCACACAACTTAGTGTGTCCCAGATTCTGGCTTGGGAGGAGACAGAGATCGGCAGCTTGGGTCCCCCAGGAGAAGGGAGGATGGGGCTAGTGGATCTCCTGTGAGGGGGAGGTTCTGGTCAGGCTTTGGGGAAGGTAGTGGGTATGCCCCCATCCCAGAGCCATACAACTCAGTGTGTCCCAGATTTTCCCCCTACTTCAGCAGGAGTCGGGCAGGTGGGGCCTCTGGAGCTCAAAGGGTGGGACTAGCAGATCTCCCATTTGGGGGAAGCACCAGTCATATTCATGGGAAAGTGCGGGGGAGTGGCCTCTGCCCCAATGCCGCATAACTCAGTCACTGACACCCCCTGAGTCTTCCCAGAACAACATAAAACAAACAAAAACTATAACCATAAAACAATAATAATAACAACAGCAATAACACCAATGCAGTAACACTGATACTGTAGAAGGCTAAAGTGATAAGTTTAAAGTATATAAGCTGCTGAAAATGATTTATTTCTTAAGGTCACATACAAAGACATGTTCAATCATTGCATCCGGTGGTACTAAACTTTTGACCAACACTCAGCAATCTCTGATGTGTGCATTGGGAGTGCTTAATAAATGCCCATCCAGGCTTTCAAAGCACCCAAACTCCTCCTGGATTGTAAGTATTGCATTTTTGAAGGCTGCTATCCAATAATCTGGTACTTCATTGTGCTTAGCCTGATTCTGTATTGATTACATTCTCAGCCTTTGAGTTCACCACTCTTTTCTGTCAGTTGAAGATGATTGCCTCCATTGCTGTGCTTTTTCCCTGGAAATGTATCCCTTTCAAAATGCTGCCTGTCAAATTCTTAGCATTTCAAGGCAGAGCAAAGTTATGCTATAATGAAAAAGGGATCATCTATAACACAATTTCTTTTACTCAAACAAGAATCTGTGGGTTTATAGATTTTAGGTGGAGAAAGCCTATACATGAAATTTTCCATAGAAAAATTATACCTGAAGCCCTGAAGAAAATTCAGTTGCTGTTATAATCTATGATTAGAAATTACATAAATCTCTATACTCAGCTTCTTGCCTTCTACATTAAAATAAGAAAAAGAAGAAAAACAACTACATTATTTTTATTCTAGTTGTATGATTACTGAATTTTAAATTGGTAAACTCAGATTTTAGAAGAGTTGGTTTCTCTAAATAGCTGTGGGTTCTCAGATAAATATATTAAGCTTTTCACAGTGAGTCTCTATTTCCACAAAAAATAACTGAACAGATTGGACTAGATCAGTGGTTCTCAGCTTTATCAGGGCCAACATTCTCTTTATAACAGATATTTCTAATATTCTCTTTATTGTCCTGAAATTCATGTATAATATAACCTGCTACAAATATAATTCCCAGCAAAACTGGTATAAGGTTCTAATTAAAAAGAAAGTAATTTGTCCGGCTGGTGTGGCTCAGTGGTTGAGTGTCGACCCATGTACCAAGAGGTCACCAGTTTGATTCCCAGTCAGGACACATGCCCAGGTTGTGGGCCCGATCCCCAGTGAGGGCATGCAGGAGGCGGTGAATCCATGTTCTCTCTCATCGATGTTTCTATCTCTCTTTCCCTCTTACTTCCTCTCTCTCTAAAATCAGTAAAGGATAAAAATTAAAAATAAATAAATGAATAAATAAATAAAAATAAAGTAATTTGTAATACACACACACACACACACACACACACACACAGAGGCAAATATTCAGTTATCACTCGACAGAAGGAAATATTGAACAGGTCAGAAAATTGTACTTTCTTATAATGAATGCTTGGATTTATTACCAGGTGACCAGAAACCATTCTTTAGGAAGTAGTACAGGAGATAAAAGAAGAGATATAAGGGTTTTAAAGTAAGAAAATAGTGTTAGAGTCAATAAAAGAAGGTCAGACTTATTTGGATATAGTAGGAAAAAGAGATAAATAACCTTCACTAAAAACAGGTTAACATGTCAAGACAAATCAGAGATGGTGGAGTGGAAACGATGAGGGAGTATATTATAACTGCAAAGGAAGTGGGCCCTATATTTAAGTGTAATATAAAAGTAATTCTTTATGTTATGACATAGGAGAGGGTAGTGACAGAAAAAAATACACTCTATCTTAAAATCCTTCTATGGGTCTCTTAATGCTTAAATGATCCCTAGAAAGTGTTCTCTTTGACATGTGATAGGGAATAGGGGATGATTAGAAAAGTACACAGTAATGAAGAGAATGTAGAGAAGTTGTGGGGCGGATCTCTGAGAACAATATCAGAATAAGATTGAAAACCAAGTGGCATCCATAAAAATGAATGATTTCAATATATAATTTTTATATCTGTGCTCTAGTCGTATAGTAATGGTATAAATAGTTTGAAACAACTTACTTTAATGAAATACAGAGAAATCCCTGATTTTCATATTTCTATTAATTTAACAATATTTGGTTCTGTTTGTTAAAAAAAAGTTTCAGACCCCCGCAGTTACATATTTACATATGAAAGCTATAAAGGCAGGCAGAAAGAAGTGTGTGGTGTTGGTGCTGGTGCTGCCACTGGTAATGACTAATTTTTGGTGACATGATTTTTGGAAATGTTTAACATTTGTTAAACTCTGAACACAACACAGTCCAAGTCTTTTCTGTTAAGTTATATAGTAGTTGCAGTACCAGAATCTTCAGTGTAAAACATGGCTTTTTTTCTTTTTTACACATAAAATGTATCTAGTTGTCTGGCTAACTATAAACATACTTTCCACCTACATGACTACTTATCATCTAGAGCTATAGTCTCAAAGTATGGCCCTTGGACCAGCAGCATCAGCATCACCTGGGAACTTATTAAAAATGCAAATTCTCTGGTCTCAACCTAGTCCCCCTGAATTAGAAATTGGAGATGGGGACTAGCACTCTTATGTTATTACAAGCCCTCCAGGTGATCCTGATGTAGGCTGAAGTTTGAGAACCACTGACATTCAAGGGATACTTGCCAGTCAGATAGGATGTGAGATAAGTCTTCACTTGGGGCAGCTGTCCCACACATTATAGGACATCTGGCATCTTTGACTCCCACTCACTAAACACCAGTTAGATCCCCAGTAATTTCAACAATAAAAAATGCATCCACAAATTTCTAAAATGCTCCTAGAAGGTGGTACTATTTCTGCTGAGAGCTACTGGGTTAGATAATGGCCAAAGTCCCAGTCTATGATTCCATTACTTCCATGGAGGCAGCAGGAACCTTTGATTCAATGCAATTCAGAGCAGATAAGTTCAAAACTCAAAACATTCAGTGAGACTGCAATAGGACATCTGTCTGGAGGCTAGACTTGTGTTCAAATGTAGATGTTGTTGAGTCTTATTCTTCAGAGGTAATTTTAAAACATTACTTAGCAGACAGAAGTGGAAGGTTATAACACAAAGCAGAAATAAATTCTACTTCTAAATGCCCCAGGTTATTGGTTCTTCTACTTCAAATTCTACTGAATGCCCTAGTTCACACGATCGGGTTAGTTACAATTGAGCACACCATTAATTTGCATGATGGGGATTTGGGGGTGAGGGATTAACCCTTATTGCTTTGCCAGTTCTATAAACCCAATCTATAGAATACTTCAGTCCTGACTAATATAAGAACTTCGGAGTCCTTTAGTCAGACTCATGACAAATATTGAAAGACCCAACCAAGATTTTGTAAGCATGATGGATTTCCATTATTAGCAGATATTTAAACTAGCCATTACCACAGACAGAGTTTAAAATATCTAAAAGTACTAGATATTGAGAAGCAGCAGTAACTCCCCACATTATGTTTATCATATTAGTCAGGGTATAGATTTACAATTAGAGTTTTGAGGTGAAATACTAATGAAAGCCCAATTTGAGTTCCTAATAAATAACAGGAATAAATGGCATTTGGAGTTTTAATGATTGGTCAATACTTCGTTTAACACCTTTTTTTTCCTTCATTTTGGCTAATTTACTCCCTATCGGAAATTAACAAAGGAAAAATAATTTAAGTGAAATGCAGTCTTGTGGCTTTAATGCTAATCAAACGATGTGCTGATAAGAGCAGCTTAGTTTTAAGATAAATTGGCTGCTGACAGCTCTTTAACTGATCAGGTGACCTGACAAAATCCAAGAAGGAAAGAGATCCTCTTTCAAACCTATGTTCAGAGCTTCCATTTTATGAATTTTCAATAAACATGTGTGCAACTTCTGAAACCAATGTCAGTTTTTCTTTTCCTTTAGCTCTTTCTTCTTTTTTATGTTCATCAATCTTGAGAATTCCCATTTAAGGTGTGAGCCTCTCAATTAACCAAGGAACTTGTTTTGAGTACGTGATCTAAAATCAGGGCTCTGTCTCTTTTTTATGCATTCAACAAACAAGGACTGAGCAGCTAATGTGGGATAACCTCAATGCTAGTGGTCAGTGATGCGAAGGTAAGTAGGACACAGCTAGATTAGAAGTAAGACAGTGCCACAAGCATTGTCAAGGCATAGATGAAGCACAGAGTAGAATAATTTTGATTCGTTTTGACTGATAATCAGTGAAGAGGTGACTTATATGTATGAATGAAGAACAAATATACTTGATCCAGGCAAGTAATATCCCCAACTGAAAAGTAGCATTTCATGGCTTTACAGAGCATATTTTATGTTTAACATTCCATAACCTTGCCAGATTGATGTAACCTGAGTGTTCTGTTCCATTGTTAAGTATTTCTTGAAATTGTCTCTGACAATAATTCACAGTATATCCTAATACATTTGATTATTCATTTATATTTAAATTTTTAGGGTGTTTCCTTATTTTCATTTTAGAAAAATCTACTGTGTATGGCTTTCTTAAAGTTCTGTTTGCAATTATCTCTCCTTGGAAAGTGAGGAAAAGAAAAAAGGTGTTAGTCTGTGCAAGAAATTGCTTATAGAATATTGTGTGTTCTCTTACACATTGGAAAAGAGGTAAAATCATACAGAATATGTGTTGTTAGAAGATATACATATACTCAGTTACTTTCTACAGAGTACACAATTTTATAGTTGGGGAATGCTATCTATAGCCAATAAAAATATATTTGTTTTAAAAAGTTTTGAATTCCTCATATTAAATTCCTATATACATTTTGAATCAACTGTGTGTACCAATAAGAATTGATAAATAAATTAGTTAAATTCTCAAGGTCTTGATTTCCTCTTCTGTAAAGCATAAATAATAATCACAGGATTGTTACAATCAATATGAGTTATAAATCCATTTTAAAAACATGCTGGACAGCCCAGCCAGTGTAGCTCAGTGGTTGAGCATTGACTCATGCACCAAGAGGTTGCCGGCTCAATTCCTGGTCAGGACACATGTCCAGGTTGTGGGCCAAATCCCCGGCGTGGGGCATGCAGGAGGCGGCCACTCAATGCTCTCTCATCGATGTTTCTATCTCTCTCTCCCTCTCCCTTTCTCTCTCTCTAAAAATCGAATATAAATAAATAAATAAAAAACATGCTGGACAATGTTCAAATTCAAAGCTTTGGATTTGAGGTGGCCCTTCTAAAACATGCAAATGTCCCGGGGGAGTGTTATCAGCCTTCCAATTGTGGCCCTGACTGAGAATGTTGCAGTTGGAAGAAGTGGTTTACAATGACAAGGGAACACTAGTTGAACTGTGACAGGCGGACTTATCATGTGGGATGGAAACCAAGGTTATCTGCATTTAAGAAACAGATGGCATTCCGACTCAACAATGAAAACCCATAGACTGCTTATGAAAGATATGAATGCAGGAGATTATAAAGTCAAACCACTTACTTTTGAGGAGAAATTATTGGCTGAGTTTCCAATAATTTGGCTTGTCATCTCCAACATCTGTTGCTTTTGCTGTTATACCACTTAGTTCCTGATGACAAATTGAACAGGAGCAGAGTTAGTGCATGATAAGTAATAAACATCTTCCTGGGTAGAATCAGTTAACATCATACTCAGGGCAGGGGCATGACAGTACACAGCTTTCTGGTGGAGACCTCTTCATCTTTACTTTTCCCACTCCTCATGAATTCCTAATTTCATTCATCCCTCCTAGAAAAGACTCTAATTGTAATATCCTACTTGCAAAAGTAGTCCTAAAAGAAACAACATGTGTAATATAATTATAAGAATATGTGATACATGTTTTCTGATGTAGGATTATCTATCACCGGTATATCTGTAATGAAACTGAAAAAACAACATTGAAAAGAATACAAAATGATTTGGCTCTGTCTTTTACTTGGCCCATCTGCTGTTATTATTCCCCCTACTGGCAAAATGTTAGATAATATTTCAACTTAGCATCTCATGGACAATTATACAACAGAATAGATACACTATATTAGCATTCCACTTATTTTTTTTAACTCTGTATACTAGTTTGTTTTCCTCCTCAGTTAGTAGCAAGGCTAAGTAGATAATCATGCTTTATTTGATAGAGCATCTTTCATCCCCTAGTAAAAACCACAATATGCATCTAGCTTTCCTTTATGCTATGTAGTGGGTAAACTGAAGTCCAAAGTTTTTTGGTACTACAGCTCCATGAATGAAAAACTGATATATAGTATTATAAAAGGCTTGCAGTTGATTTTTGGTGAGGATGATAGGCTCAGGAATCAAACCAAGAATATATGCCAGCCACTGAATTACATTCTTAAAATTATTAAGCCCTATCTGAAACAGACATTCAATGACATGAGTTTATAATTTCCTGAGGATAGAGCTGAACTGAAAACAAAACTTGCATTTTTGGTAAGAGTGAAAAAACTCCGACTTCCATCCCATCATGTATTAATGAGTGTATTATTCACTTATTCATTAAATCTTTTATTTAACCTGCATGACCTCAGGCCTCACCAGCTTTGGGTAAGTATGAGGTTGGATTAGATTTAACACTCTGTTTCCCATGACTCTTAGCTCTAATCTGCATGATTGCAGAACCTCAGCCTGCTAATACTTTCAGAGTATATATATATATTTATATAACCCCTTAAAGGAAGTTCAGATGACCTCTGAATAAATTCTTTCAGGTCTTCTGCTCTGATATGTTTGCCTAAGACCTGATACCCAAAGCTACCTGAGGGAAGGTCCTCTGCACCTGCCATGACTACTGAGACTTTCTGTGAGAGTGAGAGTTTGTTGGCTGCTATGATCTCCCCCATTACTTGGCCAGAACAGAGATTCTCCTGTGGGTCATTACTCTGAATCTTCTTACCCAACAGACTGTGGTAGGGTAGACACTTGCTTTGCATCTACTCTGTGAAATTCTGCTTAGGGGACCTCTGAATTAGCACTTCACGCCAGAAGTTTTACAGGATTCCTTCTTATGATCTCTTTAGCTTCTTACTGCTGTTGTACTTTCTGTCAGGTCAGATCTAGTTCTTAGGCTGGCTCAGAGTAGGCATATATTGTCTTTCATTTCTTCTTCTTTTTTTTTATCCTCACCCAAGGACACTTTTTGCATTCATCTTCTGATAGAGCGAGAGGGAGAGAGGGAGGAAGAGAGAGAGAGAGAAACATCGATGTGAGAGAGACACATCGACTGGCTGCCACCCACACGACCCCAACCAGGGCCGGGGACAAACTACAGCTGAGGTACGTGCCCTTAGCGGGAACCGAACCTGGGTCTCTCTGGACTGCGGGCCGATCCTCTAACTGCTGAGCTAAACCAGCCAGGGCTGTCTTCCATTTCTTCATTTTAGTTCCCCAGACATCAATGCAAAAAAGAAAAAAAGCTGAAGTAAGAAACTCCTTTTTTTTCTCTTTCTTTCTGACTATCCCAATCTATCCCAAATCAAAAATGCATATCAATATTAGTAAATTGATTCCCAGGTGTCACTAGTCTACTATTCTGCAAAGAACCAGATGGAATCCCAGTTTTGCCAGAACAAAATATTATTGAGCATCTACAATAAGCCAGGACTATATTAAGCACTAGGTCAGAAACAAAAATGAGACTCAGTCCCTGCCTTCAATGAGCTCATAGTTTGGGAAATGACATATGATGATATAAATAAACAAATAATAACAAAATGTCATAGGTGTAATAAAAAAGAGAACTAGGGATTGTTGTGGATGTAGATGGCAATAACTAATTTGGCAGGGTACAGCATCTTGAGAAAAATATTCTCAGTGAAATTGATAGCTGCATTTGGGTATTATCTTGGTGGGTGTATGAAAAGGCTGACTTAAATCTCACTGGGCTGAGAAAAAGATGAAGAGCATTGCGTCTATTAACTTGCTCCAACAGCCCCATAGAAGTTAAAGCCCCATTGCAGGCAAGGGCTGTCACCTCTGTTTCTGGGTCATTTGACTCTAGTTCCTGTGCCTTTCTCTGTTAGCCTTGGTCTGATGGTCCATTCTGGAGTCCCTTTTCTTGAAAGCATACCCTACCAACACTGATTCTGTCACTTTCAAGCTCTGTGAACTTGGTCATTGTATAAATCTCTACAAGTGTCAGAGGGTCAGTTATTCATAAAATGGGAATAATAATGTCAACCTCACCAGGTCAGGATTTTGAAATTGCCATTTGGCTTCTTGATGCATAGCTGTAACTGATGAAAGGCACCCAACCAGGGAACCCACAGTGAGAGCCAGCTTCCCCCAAGTCTACATGGCTTCTTATTGCTGTTTTCTCTCCCCACAGGGCTTCACATTTGACTGGAAGGGAAGAGCCATATTTCTTACAGATGTATGACTGGGAGGAGAGGGAGGGAGATTTTGTTAGAAGGCTCTGGGTATTTGAAAGACTCCCTAGGGGCAGGTCAGATCATAAGCTACAACTAATGCAGGGGCTGAAATAGATACAGGGTATTAGAATTCAAAGCCTATATATTTTTTGCTGTTTCAGTCTACTTGTGGGAGGGTGCAACTACGTTGGAAATAGCCTTATCACTTTCCTGTTTATGCTACTCCCTCCTCCTGTTATAGTCGCCATCACTGACTTGAAGATCTAAGTATGTAGGTGACGTGGTTTGCACAGAGTAGAAGAATTTCTTCTCCCCACTTCAAATTAAAGAGATAGTGGCAACATACACCCTACATAATCTGACTACTGACAGAGAGGAATATGTACCCAGCTAGAATCTACTGAGTGTTTGTTGTGTGACAGGCATTCTGTTAGGTATTTTACATATACAATTGACCCTTGAACAACATGAGTTTGAACTGCATGGATCCACTTATACCCAGATTTTTCCCCCCAATAAATACTTACAGTGTTTTCAGTCTGAAGAAGTGGAGGGCCAACTATATGCATGGTTCTAGGCCATTCTCTATAAGGAACTTCAGCATCTGTAAATTTTGGTGTCTGCTGGGGTCCTGGAACCAATCCCCCATGAATACTGAGGGACAATTTGATTTCTAAGGGAGTCAAATTTTTAACTGCACGAGGGTCAGCACTACCAATCCCTGCGTTGTTCAAGGATCAATTGTATTATTATTTAAAACACAAATCAACTTTTAGATGTTGGTGTTAATGTCTTATTTTATGGATGATTAACAGATATTCTAATACTTAGTGAGATTTGTATATTGCTAAGGGGGACACAACCATCAAGTGACAGTATTAAGATTAGTGTTTAGGTCTGTTTAATCAAAAGTCAATGTTCTTTTCTCTGCTCCACTCTCTCCTCTATAGGAACTAATAGGTCCTGGGAATTATTTTATAAGTTATCAGATGGAGTCTAGTGCAGAAATTGTAGGAAGTGAGAAAATCTGGATGTGTACAAAATTTTGTGTGGAGTAGCTGTGTGAATTTGGACAAGTAAGTTTTTAATCTCTGAAATTCAGTATTATTGGTGGCATCACACATGGAAAGGTGAATAAAATAGCACTCGACTAAAAACCAGATGTTTCAAATTGGGTTCCAGCTTGGAAGTGGGATAGCCGTGTGGCTTGGGGAATATCACTTGACCTGTCTAGATCTCAGTTTACTTGTATTTTTGTTTTCCTATATGTAAAATGAGAGGAATGTAAGTCTTGTGCCTTTTAGGCCTGAAATCTTATTATACTAAGGGTTTTAATTTCAATAATAATAGTTTCACCTAGGTAGCTAGTGGGAGCAATTCTAACAGTTCACTAATACCGATACAATCTTCTCTGAACAATGAAATACTGTTTGGCCACCTTGGCTCAAGACAAATACATTAGCAGAACATCCTTTATCTGGAAATAGAAATTTATTGCTCAACCATCTGCTACAATTAAGAAAAGGTTTGAAAATGTTTTCAATGTTTTTGACTAATCATGTTTTAGGGCCCCGTGGGTACTTCACAAATTACATACCTTCCTTTCTTCTTGGCATCAGTAAAAATCTGTCTCCAAAATTTACAAGCACCCCCCTCTCTCTCTTTCCTTCTCTCTCCCTCTCTCTCATTATCTTCTCTGTTCCTCTTTTTCCCAAAGAAACTTATTTAGAGTCCCAAACAGAACAGGGTAGGCAAATATATTTCAAGATGAAGTTGTTGTGTAAAGCAAATGAATTGCCTCTGGTGAGTGAGTTAAATTAAATGAATGTTTAATTTGCATTCAGTGGACAATGACCTGGCTGGTATCAGCCATGAAGAAGAGTTAAGCCAGCTACTGAGTTGAATCTCTGGTTTTCCCTGCCAAAAAGGTAATGCTAAAATACGATGCTGTTCAGCTCTCAGTTACAAATAACCCACCCTATGGCCAGCACTCAATAGGAAACTTACAGGGGACGGTTCCAGAACGCTGGAACCTCATTCTAGCTTTCTACATATTCTCAGCTCTATCTCTTAACTTCGTCTCCGTGTTTCATCCCATGTTTGCACTCAGGGAGGTAAGAGTAGGAATCAGCACTGGGCCTCTGCTCCCTTATATTTCACAATCTACCCCACTCCCTCTCCTCATCAGGGGAGTGTTCATATTTTTCTGTAATGGGAGAGATGGGATCCTCTGATAAGGTGCTACTCTTCAGGGATTTTCTTTACAGCTTCTGTCAGGTCTATGATGGTAGGATGGTGAGTTCCATCTCTACATGTGTCTGTCTCCTGTGTCCACAATCTGCTCTGTAGAAAAAGAAGCTTACATACTTCCAGGACAGTTGAGAGGCAGGCTATCCATCAGTGATGATTTAAGGATGGGGTGAGGGGGAAATCCCACTAACGGGTAGACTGCTCTTTGGTTCCCTTCCACTCTACTTCTACAACCTGCAGAGCAGCCTTTCCCAATCTTCGTATCCTAGAGGAACTGTTGAAATAATTGTGGGGTCTCAGGGAACCCTGAATTAATATTATTATAGCAATAGCTCAGGGTACCTTAGGGTTATTAGTAAAGAGATATAATAATCTACAATAATGGCCAGGGCTGTTTTAAATAGAGAATGCTATTTTTCTATGGATATGTTAATTTGCCCAAATTATTAGCCTATTTTTTTGTAGTTCTTCTCCACACAGAAAATAAACTCTAGGAAAGTCAGCAGGTCTTCCTTTTCTTAAATTTCTTATTTGATTTTTAAAAATTTTATCCAAGTAGGCCTGAAAGTCTTTGCAGAAATTTATATTATACAAACTGTTAATTAGGTTTTTCTGTATTCAAACGCTAAATTACTTTACAGCCAAACTTTTTTTTTTTGGTGGGGGGGATACCTAGTCAGGTTGTTAAGCCTAGATTAACTTTTTCTTTACTTTTCAATTATTTAAAAACTCCTAAGGTAAACATAATAAACTTCTGTTAAATAGGGTTAATAATCTTTTACTGTAAAGGGCCACACAGTAAATATTTCATGCTTTTCAAGGCATATGGTTTCTGCTTCAACTACTCAATTCTGCTGAGATAAAGCAAAAGCAGCCAAGGATAATACATAAGGGAATGGACACAGCTATGTTCCAATAAAACTTTACTTGTGAAAACTGTGGGTTGCAGTCTGCCTGTGTTAAATAACTGACTTTAGTTAAAATAGGATTTAATTTTCTAGAGGTAGACTTCATAAATTTAATTTAAATAAAGATAACATAGTGAAATTACTAAAACCATAAGACAAAGTAATATGATGAAACAGATATCCTAAAACACAGTTTCACATAAGGCTTTGATCATTTTTTTTAACTGATTGACATGACCATGTAAATTTTAACCCTAGCTCTATTTTGATTCTAGCAATTACAACATTATTATACATGTGTTGACTTCTTGTTCTAGTTAATGGGGTTATATACGTACATAAAAGTGTTATTTTTGAAACTAGAAATAACGAGTGATTTAACTTTTAATGTGAAATCTGTGTTTTGTTTTTGCTGCACAAATTCTCAGTTCTGGATGAAGCTTGAGATCAGCACACAGAGATTTCTTTTTTTTTTTTTTTTTTCATCCTCACCTGAGGACATTTTTTCATTTTTTGTTCTGGGAGGGAGAGAAAGGAAGAGAGAGAGAGAGAGAAACGTCGATGTGAAAGGAACACATCGAGTGGCTGCCACCCGCACGACCAACCAGGGCCGGGGACAAACTGCAACCGAAGTACATGCCCTTAGCGGGAACCGAACCCGGGTCTCTCTGGACCGCAGGCCGACACTCTAACCGCTGAGCCAAACCGGCCAAGGCCAGATTTCATTTTTAACAGAAATCAAGGTGTCTGTCCTCGATGACTGCTAAATGAAAAAGCTTGCTCACATATGTCAAAATTTGAAAACTTCAGCACAATTTCCATTGCTTTTCAATGAATGGTAGGGTACTCTTTATTCACAGATAACCTAGAGCTTGTCTAAGGTACATGAGTAAATATCTCAAGTACTGGATCAGTCTGTAGCTCACAAAGTTCTTTTCTTCTCAGGCTGAGCAGGTTTCTTAGAACAAGAGTCACACCCAGTCATACCTGTGTGTTAATGGGAGAAAAAATACTGTCCTTTTTTTTTTTTTCTTTCTAAAGTTCTCCTAGGTGGTTTCAATAGAACTTGATCCAATTCCTATACTCTCAAACCTAAGCAGTAGTGGAAACATTATAAGATTTTCTTTTGCAATATGAATTCCGCCTCCCGATGCAGTTTCCTTTTAAATCCAAGAATATTTCAATTGTGTTCAGCTAGTTCAAGTGAAAAAAATGTCTTAAGTAGGCTAGTTTCTGTAGGACTCTTCTTCAAAACACTCAGCAAAACCCATCTACCATTTTTTGAAAGAACTAGCACTCTTTCAATAAATATTTTAGTTCAAACACCATATTGAGAAGTCTTCTTTGCTAAGCCACCAGATTTCTGAATTTAAGAGGAAATTTATACGCTCCTTTCCAAGACTTTTACAGTTTTTAAGACATTTTCAAGTAAACTGGTCATTGCTTAAAAAGCAAATCACTTCTGTAGCATCAACCAGAATGTAATTTATTCCACCTTCACGTCTCTTTGACAGCAACAACAACAAAATATCCAGTGTGTTGAGACAATGTTAGGATTTTCTTTTTGAACAATTAGAGAGAAAAATCCTCTCCTTGAGCCAACCATTAATGGGGCATTACCAGGACAGAAGCCAGTGCAATTGCTCCAAGACATGAGAACACTATTATTTTTCCAAGTCTGAAAACAAAACATTAAACATATCTTGACCTCTGCTTTGGGCAACTTATTGCAGCAGTAAATTCTTTCTTTAATTTCTCCATCATTTACAAATCTTACAAACCCGATAGCATGACATTTATTGGTGAAATCCATTTACTCATCAACCTGGATAGAAAGGCTCTTGTTTTTCAGTTCATTACACAAAATCTATTCAACATCTTGGGACATGTCAACACTGTATTGACATATTTTTTTGAGAATGGAACCTTTTCAATTTCTTCTACTGAATGTTATTTTATTCACTATATGCTGGCATTTTTAGTTTCTCACCAACGGTGTAACTTCTTTTCATCTAGGTGATATGTTTTGTTGCTTAGTAACTTGATTTGGAGACTTTTTACTGAATGTGACCTTTTCTTGACAAAAGTTATACTCTGTTTTGAAATTGCAATAGATGTTTAAAATAATGAGCACCTTTCCTTGTCAAATGGATGTGGTTTGTAGTTAAATGTCTGTCTGAGATTTCTAGAGGCCCTGCAGCATTTTACCTTGCCTGCCAAAGAAAACATGCAGTGGAACAATACTACACGGATTATCAGCCCATGTGAAATCCATGGATAAGTAGTTCCCCTTGTTAGGAAAGAACTTTTAAAAAATCTCCCTTGATGTACTAGTGCTGTGAAATAACCAAGAAGATTGCAGTTCTTCATCACTGATCGTATAGGAATTGTGCACAGGCCTAATTCTAGAATCTTCCTCTTTCATCTCACATCCTGTCTTCAAAAATTGCCACACTGGACCACCAGACTTGCTTATAAAACACAAACACTGATAAAATAGAAAACAAAAGGGTATAATAAATAACTAAATGAGACATTGCAAAAGTAAACACTTTATGATATAATGCAATTCACTTCTAACTTACACAATCCGTGTTTTGTGATATTTATAGCAACAGGACAGTTAAGTTATGGCACATAAAAATTCCTTTTTTTATTATGAAAAATTCCCTCTGATTGTCTATTGTATCAAGAAGGCTATCATTTCTCAGGAAGTCAGTTGGAGGCACGAGTGGCCAACAGTGTAGGAAGGGATTAAAAGGCTCAGGAAAGTGGACATGCTGGAACAGATATATTACGTGAGGCCAGAAGATTCATCAGAGATTTAATGGGAAACTTCAAGAAACACACCATTTCACTAAGGCCTTCAGGAATGCACTAGAGAAATGGACACCATCATCTCTGGTCAATGGTCACAAGCTTGGCATATTAATAACAATGAGGTTGATGAAGTTCTAAGGCTGCAGCAAGGAGATTGCAATTACTGTAATGAACAACAAGTTCAGAGGAGCAGCCGAGGATGCTTAGAAATGATCAATAGAATATAGTACCCCTAGTGGTAATATAGATTAGCAGCCAACAAGAGCCTGGCTTAATATATACAAATAAAAGAAGATAAGTATTCATATTCAAGAGACTGTGGGTGGGCCACTTTAATAGGAAGTCATAATCTTTTGTCAAGATTCTCAGTTTGAGTCTGTTTTTAGACCTAGAGCCTCTGACTGAAGAGGTAGTCAGATTCCCAGGAAGAAGAACTATGCAACACCACGCAGGATAGACTGTCATTTCTTTCTCAAAGACACTTAGTCATTTATTTAGGTGACTGCGTCTCAGGGATAGAGTAATATCCATTTTGAAGGTTATTGGATGCAGGCTCTGTGTTGACACTGATATCTGGAATCTCGAGTATTATCATGGATCTTATCAGGGTGGGTGCCTACAGGGACTAGGTAATAAATGGAGTCCTGCCAAAGGTAGGTTTATGGTAAGACTACTGGCTCTGTGAGTCCACCCACTGTTACTGGTCCTGTGGATATGGAATGACCAGAACTCCACATTATGAACTGGATTCTGTTAGACTTACCAGGTCAGTGAAATCAGGTGGGCCCCACAGCAGTCTATTGTAAGGTGAAGATGGTACCTGTGTTCAAGCCCAAGTCGGGAGAGAGGATACCAGTATGTTACATGAGTAGTTAGCCCGGGCCCTCATGTCATCCAACACAGTTTGTCCCTCCCTCAGCTTACATGTGCGACCATCCAGAGGAAGGAGGGAAAAGCACAAGTGTGGTTTACAGATTGGTCTGCTTGATTTATGGGTGTAAGCCCAAAATGGGCAGAGGCTGCAATACAGCCACATTCACAGGAGGCCTTGAGATACAGTTGAGAAGAATATTCCCGATGAGCAGAGTCAAGTGGTGTACCTGGTCATCCACTCTGGAGGGAGAAGGGGTCCAGGGTGAGAAACATACAGATATGTCCATCTACATATCTTCCTTTCCTTTTCCTATTAGACTCCTGACCAGCTGCTGGCAAATGGCCTGGTCAGGAGTCTAATAGGAAAAGGAAAGGAAGATATGTAGATGGACATATGGAAATAGGCACTAAGCATGAAAATTATTTCAACAGTGGGGGCAGGAAATACTTGTAGAACCCAGATATTGTCCCCTTGGGTGATTTTTAGTACTCCTTTGTCTAATTGTGACTGTGGGTTGCCAAATGCAGCAAGTCTGGCCTGGAAGGATATAGTTACTTTGGGAATGTGGCTTTGAGTCACACTTCAGAATGGACAGTGAAGGAGGGAGACCAACTGCTGTACTTTGTCCCATTAATCTCCCTCTTCTAAGCTTCTCCAGAGAAAAAGAGGTCAGTTGGAACCTGGAGGATCTGTCGCCCCAATATGTATGGAAAAGTAGATTCATGCAACACAAGAGGTAGAGTGTGGCAGCCACAGAGGTGTGCTGCTCAGATTTCCTTGCAGGAAAGAATCTGCTGGTCAGCTGTGAGGATGCTGCAGTGTTTGAACCATGGCCACATTCTTCCCAGGCAGCCCCCATCGAATGGCTGAATATGACTGGATAGGGCCTGGTGGTTTGTTTACGCGGAGAGACTCCTTTATGGAATATCTCTGTGCTACAGCAACCTGTTTAGCTGCCTGACACTTTGACCAAACTGCACTGTCACCTTAAAATCTTTCTACCTGATTTTCCTTTCCTTTCTTCTCCCTGCACAGGTGGATCAGAATTCCAGTCCAAAGGCTTTCCTTGCCTACTTCCTTTTCTTTGTAGGCATTAGAACCAGGACTATTCATTTAGTCAGTTTTCCCATGGTCCCTAACTCTTTATTTGCTGATTTAATGTATATTGTAGATCTAATCTGTTGAGTTTTCTATTTTCTTTCTTTCTTTTTTACCAATTTATGAGTTTAAACACATTTTTTGTTGTTATAAATGATCAAATATCTCTATCAGGGGGTTGAGAAAAAGCAAAAACCGTACCCTGGCAATGGCAAACAAATAGGTAAACATTTGATGACAGTAATAGATTCCAGAGGAGATGCAGTCTTGTAATTAGGTTACAAGATCGTCAGTTCACAGTTGTTTTTAACGGGCTACATGGTTCTCAAGAGTTTCAACACATTTCTTATGTCAGAACGATGGCCATGCGGAGCTGAGTATCACAGGCCTCCGGTGGAGAGCATTAAAGGTCTTTCCTCATTATTCTAATATTGATTTAACTGGTATATCACAGATTAGGTGTTTCACAAACATATTTCCCATTAAATGTAATGATCCCTTTTAAGTAACAGTTAAAAACGTTTTTACTCATTTTGGGGGAAAATATAACGAAACAGAATTTAACATTTTTCTGACTTTCTGTTTGCACTTGACTTCTCCAACTTTTCCTGTAGGGCGACTTAGGGGTTCTTACCCACTGTGGAAGAGCCTTATTATCCCATATCATGTTCACTACACTCATGTCCCTGAAACAGCCAGAGAGGGAGGTTTCTCACTTCAAATGTATCTTTTATTTATGGATAGAGCTTCTCCTCTGAGTTTCTGGCTTTATTCATACCCTAGTGGGCTTGGATAAATAACATGAAAGAAACACCAAATCCTACTTTTCCTTCTCTTCTGAGGTTGAATCCTGAGGTCAGCGGAAGCGGCAAACTGTCTTCTCCTTGAACTCCAGCACCGTTTGAACTTTCTCTTTTCTCAGGATGAGATTCCCTGAGGAAACTGAGATTTATCTCTTCTTAGATTTTCCTAAATTAATCTCAGTCCCTTATGTAAACAACATTTAGACCAAAAATTTTAGTCCTGTAGCCAGGCAGGAAATTGTCTGAATTCTAGATCGAAATAACTAAGCTACACATGAAATGTTTTATTTAAATGCATTCATCAATAAAGAGCCTCAAGAGACTAATTGTTTCCCTTACATTCTTTTTCTTCCATAAACATCTATGTATCATGCATATAAGGAGTTTTCAAAATAGAGGAATAGCAGTTCCTTAGACAGCTGGAACAAGGTATCTGGGTGGGCTCAAAAATGGTGGCAGGGATAGCCATGTGAATTTTGTAAACCCTGTAGAGTTATTTCCAACATATTTAGTGGTCTTGTCACCCCAGTTGAGAATCACTCATTCCTGGGCATTGGAAGATGCTTTGTTGCAAATTACTAGGTTGAAAATATCATAGTTTTATATTCAGAAGACCTGGGGTCTTGTCCTGGTTCTGCTGCTCAGCATTATGGCAGGGCTAATTATTTCATATTTATCATCCTTACGTTTCTTACCTGGTAGTGGTTTGAATTGTTGCAGCTCACAGTGGAAGGTAGGGAGGAATGTGAGATGCAGCTGGAACACAAGATGGGAATGCATGATGAAGGGTTTATGCTGCACTAGGAACTTGAATTTTATCCTGGAATCCAAAGGGGACCGTTGAAGGGTTTTGAGTAGAGACTGTGGCATAGTCATATTCGCATTTTTTAAAACAACTTTTGGCAGCCATGTACTTAATAGGTTTGAGAGGAATGTACCTAGAAACTATTAGGAGGCTCTTTCAGTAATCATTTAGGCCAGAAATAGAACTTGAGGTTTAGCATTTTATATATAGTACATGTGTATGTACTATATACTATAAAATGTTATAAATAATATATATAATGCATATTTAATATATAACTTTTAAACAGAGACTTACTTTCTCCCCTTTTATGTATATACTACACAAATATGATGTGTTTTCAGAATAGAGGCATATCTGAGTTCTGTGCGAAGTGAATCAGGGTATTTGGATGGGCTGAAGCATGGATGCAGGAACAGCCATAAAAATGTTGGGAACACTACAGAGACATTTCTAACATATTTAGTCATTCTGTCACCCACTTGAAGACCATTCATGCGTGGGCACTTGAAGTATGCTTTGTTGCAAATTGCTAGGTTGAAAATATCATAGCATTTTATACCAAATATCTATCTCACTGTTAGTGACATCTTGGAATAAAATGAGGGTTTGTTTTCTTATTATGATGATAAAAAACAATTTGCTCTTTTTCTACCACAGAAAATGAATTGAAACCTTCAGGACAATATTAGCACGAGCTCTATACACAAGTTTCATTGAAGTGAATTCTTCAATTAAATGATTAATAATTTCAACTGCTAGTCATCCAAGAAATATCATGCTTGACTACTCTTTTAGTATGATATAACCATTACTTATGACTAGGGCTTTCTCCTTCACCAAATAAAATTTATGATGTTTACTCAGGTGTACTCCAGCATGTAGGAAAGTCACAGAACACACCAAGGTAAGTGAGAAGGTCAAGTAGCTATTGTCTTCAAAGCACCTCCCTGGGAAACCTGATATTTCTTGAAATGTAACATTTGACATTTTGCTTGAAAGTGATAACCTCAAGCTGTCTTGGTACTTTTCTATAGGTAACTGTATCCTATTAACTGAAAAAAAATTTTGAATGAGATTGTAAACAACATTTTAGACTCAACTATTTAGTCTTATAGCCAGGCAGAAACTTGTTTGAATTTTAGACTGAAATACTTCGGCTACACATAGGATTCTTGACTTAAATGCATTCATAAATACAGAGCCTCAAGAGACTCCAATCTGGTGCTGCCTGATTCAAGTTGATGAATGCTCGAATAAACTCTAAAAATGTTTCATATGCCTCAGTTTATCTTTTAACTACATGTTTATTTTTAGCAAAACAACTTATTTTCAATATCTACTGTTACCAACATAGTTATGATTTCTGTCTACTAATGATTTATTTGAACAGCTAACCTCAGTCACAGGGATATAGGAAAGTCAGAGGACTTGTACCTACTTGTTCACTCAATTAATATTTATTAAGCATCCTTTAAGTATCAAGCCCTGTCTTAGGTGTGCAGCAAAAAGCAACAACCAATTTTCTGCTTTTTCATGGAGCTTAATTTTTGGTGGAAGGGGAAGCAGAAAATAAACAAGAAAAATATCAGGTAGACTCAAGATGCATGCAGAAAAGTAAGAGAGAACGAAGGGACACAGATGATTATATCGAAGAATTCCCTGTGGCTTCGAGTAGAACTTAATAATTTATATGTAAAAATATTCCTAGGATCATAAGTTCCATTTATCTCAATATTGATATTTAAGGTTTGGGGTGGGGTCTCTGATTTTGAATGGCCTGATAGGATTCCAAGTGGAAGCTTGTGTATCAAAAGAGGCTTGTAAGGGGCAACAAGCTAGTTCAGATAAATATGTACATTTTAGTGTATTTTGAGTTCTTGAGAACTCTCAAGAATACTTGAATCTGGTTCATAGGAACCAACTACTTGCTATGAAATACTTGCATGGATCTGATTATTTTCTTAACAAACAGTTTTGCTGCACTCAGTCAGCTGTTTCTTCAGATAAACTATGGGGGTTGCTAAAAGGCCTACAGGGTATTTCTGAAAGTAGAGTTACCTTGACATCTCTTTTATGAAGATACATTAAAATGTATACCTAATCTATTAGGAAATGCCAAGCTACTTATGTGATAAAATACAATGTTTAGAAGAGGTCATTTCAGTTTAATCCTTGTTGAAATTTGATTTAAGAAGAGTAAGGTGAGCCAGAACCAATGTGGTAATTGTGTCATGGAAAAATGAAGTGTTACGGTATATACTGACCATGCAAACCCCTGTTGAACAGCTCCATTCTCCAGTTTTGATTTTCCAGAAAGTCTATTCACGATGATTTTACTTTATCTCTCAAAGCAATTAGAAAGAGAAACCAGCAAGACAAAATACCTTGGATGAAGGAAGTAAGAAAGAGGTATGACTTTGAAAATTTGATCTGTAATAAAATTTAACTCAGTGGTTATATTTGTAAAAATTATAAAATAATAGGACTCTAAAAACTTCAGAGAATTAGAAATATTAAATATTGGCAATGTTTAGATATTTTAAGATGGCAACTGTTAAGACAGAGTTACTTTTAATGGCTTTGGACAGAGAACTAGTGATTGGGCTGAAAAAAACCTGTGTTTAATTTTTTCCCTGTATTTACTGCCTCTATATTCTTGGTAAGTTATTTTCTCTATTCTCTCTCTCTCTGTCTCTCTCTCTGTCTCTCTCTCTCTGTCTCTCTCTCTCTCTCTCTCTCTCTCTCTCTCTCTCTATATATATATATATATATATTAGCTAAGGTTATATATGTACATATCTGTTTATCTCTGTACATATATAAGGTTATATATGTACATGTATGTATATGATATAGATTAGTTAATATACACATATAATCAGTTAATATATATCAAATATATTACATATACATACATGTAACCTCAGCTAATGTATGTCAAAATTTACTATTTGCTATCTTATTTCAGCTTCATGGCAATAAGCCAATGATACAGATAGTAGCAATATTCATATTTTGCAGACTAGGAATATGGTTATAGCTGTTATGGGTTTTCCCTTAGGTCATGCATTAATAAATGGAAGAGCCAAAATTTGAAGTTCGGTTTGTCTAAGACCAAAACTTGAGCCTCTAAGCCGTGTGCACCACTGACACAGGTCATTATGCCATTTAATTGAATTATGTATGGGGCAATGCCTAGCATAATTTAAGCACTCATTATAAATGCAACAGTTATGAATCTTAGTATGAATGTCAATTTTTCAAGAAAAATAACATTTATTTCCTTTCAATAATAAAAAAAATCAACAGGAAGAGTAGCACATTTAATTCATAGCTTGAACCTCCGATTCTGCTCAAAATATTTTTCATACTGTCTTATTTATCGCTGTCTTCTTACCTATATTCTTAGAGTTTCTAAAGTTTATTTGCCATATTGCTGATTTTATTTTCTGCAAGTCAATTTTACTACTTATTGCACCCCACTGCAGATTGAAATTTTGTTCTTGAATTTGGAGTTCCAGGTATTTTGTTCATTTTTATTAATTTAACGAGTTCAGTGTGCTTCTTAGCCTTCACTTCTCTCAGCTGACCCTCCCCTTATAGCTCTGCTCCTCCTTCATAAGGCAATATCTTCTTACAACATGTACACTTGTAAAATAAACCAAGCAAACAACTTACTGTTTCTTTTTAGAAGCTGAGAGAGGTGTGTATAAAATAGTACCTTTCCTTATGTCGCAGTACGTCTTCAGAGGCTTCAGAGGTACCTTGGTGCATTATGCATCTTCGAGATTAGGCAGCGTTCCCCCAAATAGTTAACTTCTATTTCCCCTGAGTATGTGGAGACCTATAAAAATCTCCTGCTAGTCCATGGAATCTCAACTTGGAAAATATTGGCTAAACATTTTCAAATTGTTCTTTTCTGCCCATAACCAATAGGAAGAGGGTAAATTTATACCTTGGATCTTGTATGTGTCTTCACCATTACTCAGTTCAATAAAATATTACTTAGCATCTATAAAGGACCAAATCCTGTGCTGGCTCTGGGAATACAAAGACTGTGCTTCTTCCAAGCTTGAGAGGACTCCATGAGATAATAAACACATAAACACAGGTGTACTGATGACGGACAGAGAAGGCGTATATAACTCTCACTAATAGCTTTGAACTAAAGGCTGCAAAAAGATCCATTAACAGAAAGAAGCCTTCGAGGAGTATTAGCTCAATTACTAAGTGTTTTGGAAAAAATAAATGCCAAGCGTTCTCTTTATAAGTTAAGATTTTTGTTTTTGTGTTTGGAACCTGGAGGAAAAACAAGACATTCTATTTTGTCAAATGTTTCAAAATGTTTTAATATGTATTAAAGTAAATGGTTGTTTGAATTTAGAAAAAAAGTTGTTCTGGTTCAATACTAAATCTCTTTAGGATATCCTGGAAGGGTGTTTAATATCAGAACAACTGTTTTGGTTCATTAAATTTTTTAAGAGGTTCTAAACTTTAATCAGTGAGAACTCACTCAAGCTTTTAGCTGCAAAAGCAGGCTCTTTTTAAGAAATGTGACAACTTCAAATTTTTACATTTTGTAAGCTCTCTTCATACAATTTTTCTTGGGTGCCCCAGAAGTTTTACATTTTCCTAACAAGATAATATTTATAAATAGAAAGCTATATCTGTAGGATATAAAGAGTAACAGGAATGAGTTTTATAAGTCTAAATTTGGGTTGTACTTAGGAATTTAGAGATTATTTTAAAATGTTACAAAAAAGCTAATATTTGTTAAGAGCTTTATGGTATAGTGTTTTCTTCTGTTCTATTTTTATAATCATTCTTATGTTAGTATCTCCAACAAAGAAATAATTAGACAATCTAACATCATGTTAACACTCTTAAAATAGGAGACGCATTGACAAGGGAATGTTGACTGGTGCTATAAAAAAGGACAAAGGAATGAAAGAGGAAATGCACAAACAAGCACAAAATACAGTTTGTCAATACACATGCAAAAAGCTGAACCTCTACAGTAAAAACAACACAGCAACCATATTAAAAAAAACTGTAGCAACGAAAGAAAACATCAAACTGGCATGTCATTTAAAAATAACAATCCTCTTTTCGGTGAGAGTAAAACATGAATCCTGGTACACAGTTGTTCTAGAAAGGAGAGAGGTAAAAATGTATCCCCAAAACTTTAAAAATCTTCGGTCTCTAATTTATACTTCTGGGAATTTAGCCTCAGAAAAATCTACTCACAGTGTTTCAGCATAATGTCTTTGTTTGACCCTTGTTAAAGTTTGGTGATATAAATGTTCACATATTACAGATAAAGCTAAAACCCAGAAAGGCTGATTTGCACAAAACCCCACAACCAGTCGGTGGCAGACTTGGATCAGATCTTTTTGACCCCAACTTCATAATTATTGCTCATGCTAGAAGGTATTTGGTTCAGTAATTTTTTGGTAGCTCCTCCATTCAGTGTTAGCTTCAGGATCTACAATGTAATGTTTATTAAGCATTTACTATGCACTGACTTCTTCACACATGGATTATCTTATTTTATTCTCAGAATGAGCCTTGGTGTCCTATTTTCTTCAGCAAGGAAGCTGAATAACTCTCTAAATGTCAAATAGCTGTGTTAAAAAACCAACCTGAGCAATTTTACTTCAGAGGTCTCTTTTCTTAACTATTACATTGAATTCTCTCCCAAAGATAGAGGACCCACAGGTCCTGTCCTCCAAGCGCTGGCAGTGTAGTGTGGGAAGACGGATTGGATTTGTTATGGTTTGGAATACATGTGAAAAACACTGTGGGGACACAAAGGAGACTAATGTAGTTATGCTCCAGTCCTCAGAGTGCTGATGTGGTTGCAGGTAGGAGGGTCCTCAACAGTATTGCCATTTTGTAAGACCACTGTATTTTTTTAAAATCTTTTTATTGAATTTTTAGAGCGAGAGAGGAAGAGAGCGAGAGAGAGATAGAAACATCTATGTGAGAGAGAAACATCTATCGGCTGCTCCTGCACGCCCCCTACTGGGGATTGAGCCCTGAACCTGGGCATGTGCCCTGACTGAGAATCGAACTGGGACCTCTCAGTCCATGGGTCAGCGCTCATTCCACTGAGCCACACATGCTGGGTAAGACCACTGTGTTTTTATTTGCAACTTTAGATAATCATGTCCACCATCTGAGAAGATTCTGGAACAAGATATATATACTTTTATTTATTGACTGATTGAAAATACTATATGTGTTTTTATCCACCTATATAAAACAAAGAAAAACCATAAATGTTCATGTAAAAATAGTGGAAAGAAATGTATTAAAATATTCAGAGTCTATCTCTACTCTCACCGGAAGGAGGATTGTTTTCTATGTCTCTCAATAGTTGTTTTGCTTTTATAATCAGACAGATGCTGTACAGAACAGTTTATTTTTAACTTATATACAACAATGTAAATATTAGTGTCAAACAATTTGAAACCTCTTGGGGGTTGCCACATAGTCCAGCAAATATTTTCTATAGGTGTTTAGAGGCAAAGGGCAGAAATTGGCCATGGGCACTCACAATGATTTTTCCAAATCCCTGCCTAGGTTCCACTTCATGTGTTGGGTAAATGTGGATGCTCTCATTCCGGTCTTCCTGGGAGGACTTAATTAAAGTTTAAGAGTGCAGCAGCAGGACTGGCCACAGACACAGCACAGTACCATGGAGCTTAAGTTTTGGTTGTAAAACCAAATGAGAAGATCTATGCACTTGCATTTGAAAACATGTATTTATTATATAAATATAAGATATATTCCAAGGTTTGAAAGGTATGAAAAGGAGTCTCATTAGCAGAAAAATCACCAAAGAAATACTACTATATAGAATGTTCCTGGCTTTGATCCTAGCCACAGTATAACCACTGTCAGCCAATTCTCAGTAGATGCTCTCTTGAAGGTAAATTTTGGGTGCAGTAGATTTCAGGCTCTAATACAAGGAGCAAACATCAGTGGAAACTTCCTTCTACTAAGCTCTCAAGGTCATTACTCATTTGACCCTCACAACAGGTTTTTGTTGTCATCACTACAAGTGAGGGATCTGAGGCTTAGATAATACAAGGGTCACAGTCTTGTGAGTTACAAAGTCAGGAATTAAACTCAAGCAACAATTGGGGCTCTTACTCCTCACTGGGTGATCTATTCCACTGAAGAAATAACATATTAAACATTTAGAATCTGATAACCACTTCTTTCATGTTTTCTGGTTCTACTACCATCCACCACGCCTAAACAACTCCCCCAATACCCTGCATAACATATTTTTAATATACTAACTAATATGTTTTATAGTTATCATTTAACTATTGGAATTAAATATACCCAGCAATCCTAGAAAATGAGAACTAAGATTCTCTGGTGTGGATAAAAGAGACAAACTGGCAGATAATACACTCCTTTATTCCCTCTCTATTACATAGTGTTTTGAATAGCTCTAAGAGATTTTGCAGTGTGTTGTTTTGTTTTTTCAAATGTGTCCCCAGATACAGGCATTCACAAGTTCTGCACCTCTCTATTAGTCCACTTTCATGGGAAAATTTGATAACTCCCACTGTTTATTGTCTCTTGAATTCAAACATGTCTACTATAATTTTAGACTAAATAATGCCGCATTATTATCTTCATAGAGTGTCCCCTACACTAGCAGCAGGGTGGGCTGAAAAGAGCAAAGTGCATATTCTAATTCTGATTATCCCACTAACTATCAATATGAATCTGTAATTAATGCACAAGGTCAAGCGGAGAGTGTATCCCATTTGGTTGGAAGAAGATATGTGGAACAGCATAAAGGTAGGAGAATCTCCTGGAGGTCATAGGTGACTCCACTGGGAGGTCTGCAAGACCAGCTTGAAGAAATACCTCACAGAAAGTTAAAAAGGAGAATTCAGAAAGAAAATGATGAGACAACACGGAATAGTAGAAATACTGTTCTAAGATCAGGTTCAAGTTCTGTCTCTGTCATGTATAAGTTACATTATCTTGGGAAGTTCAATAAAAGTTGGTATTCTGACCTAATCCCACAGGTATATTTTGAGGATTAAATGAATTCATGCAGAATGCTTGCACGTGCTAGAACACAGTAGACATCAAATATATAATAGCTTTCATATCCACTCTTAGATTACTAATTTGGGGACAACAGTATTTACTATACAGGATTATCATGAGAATTAGATGAGTTTCTATGCAGATGGAGTTCACTATCCTATACCAATCGAGCTCCTGGATGGATCTCTTTGTTCCTGGTTCAGCCTTTGTGGAAACATGAATTACATAATAAAACTCAATTGCAGAATTTACACATCCCCACATGGCATTCTACCTATCCACCCTAACACATTTTCCATATATATATATTTTCTGCAATGAACATGTTTTATTTTTATAATTTGACCCAAATAATAGTAAACGTTACTTTGAAGGAGGAAAAAAAAAAATCATAGTTCTAGGAAGATTTGGCCACAAGGGGGAAGTAGAAGAACTTGCTCAGGAAATCCAGAAGTGTTTTTCTTTGTTTAATTTCTCCTTAATTCCTCCCCACCACCCCACAACTTCCTCAGTTCTATTTGGCACCTTGTACTTGTCTTGAAGTTTTCCTGATTCTTAAAATACCCTCATGGGCTCTATACTTGGAAAGTTTATCAAAGTCGACCTCTTCTTGCTATCAGAGTGATGTCTGCAGGATGAGGTGAGTGGCGCCTTACTGCTGCTGCCGCCTCTGATTCCAGGTCTGTCTCATTGATTTAAAGCGAGAATTGCTCCCTGCAGCGCTGTCCTGGGGTGGTTAACCACGGAGGAGTTATCTGTGATCACAGGGACATGGCTGTGCAAGGGCTGGCACAACCCCTACACAGGAAGAGGCCCTTTTCTGGTCCTGTTCTCTCGGGGAATTATTCATTTAGACTGCCTGCTCATAGCTTTAGGATTTCTCTGGCATCTCCCTGTTCTGTTCCTCCTTCTTTCCTATAACTAGGGGCTCTTAAAAAAAATACATTCTCTTTGTCTGCACTGGGTTAATATTCAAGCTTTAGGTTACACAGATTTACATTTTTTTCAAGGCCACTTATTTTATTGAATGAGTATGTGTTTTGGGCCATTATGTCATACTTTTTTTTTTTTTTTTTTTTACACACCAGTTATGACATCAAATAAGGCAAGGGCTCGGCTCCTAAGGAACCTGTAGTGTAAATAGGTTGTTTTCTTCTGTTCATATTTTATGTGTAGGGATATATTAATATTCTAAAAGCTTTTGATTCTCATTTCCTATAGAGTTAAGTCCAAACTCCACAAAATATAAGGCTGCATGGATTAGGGTCCTTGAAGAAAGATGGCACCCCCTCCCCCCCATGCTACCTCCCCAAACTATTTACAAAGGTGTGTGGGAAGGTAAAGGGAAACTCACCAGTGACGGTAAAGCCACGGCCTCTGTCGCAGAATTGGGTGAGAGTTGCAGCGGTGGGAGAGGGTCAGCCCATAGGAGACGAGTACTTTGTGGTTCAATGGCGGGGACTCAGCCTAGAAAGTAGGAAGCCAAGGGAACAAATGCCTTAATTCATCAATCACCCCTTCTGCCTCATAATCTCCACCTAGTGCATCCACTGGCAGAATCCAACAGGAAGCCAGAGGTAAGGGAACTTGGTATATGTGGTCCCCAGAGTTCAGCCTCCTGGAACCCAGAGCAGGGTAGATTAGGGTGGACCGGCCACCAGGAAGGGGGCAAACAGAACATCCAGCATGGAGGCCACTCCAAACGTATCCCAACTCAACTTGCCGTTTTTCTATCCCTCTATTTCTATTCCTATTTGCTACTATGCCAATTCCTATGAATGTAGGTAATCCTGGAATTCAGTTCTCTTTAGCAACAAGAATTCAACACTAAATTAATCAATGTTTTTGGAGTATAGGCCATGTGCCCGACATACTTCTAACACCATGAATGGTGTCTGCCCTTCAGAGCTCACCTGGCGGTGAGTGATGTCGTTACAAGGAGGTGCAGGAGAAGAAAAAGACGCGTGGGGTTACCGATCCGTGATCAGGGGAATGCCGAAAGGTGTCCGTATGTAATTAATAGCGGCGAAGCTTATTTGTGGAAGATGATGAACGAAAAAAGAAGATGGAGCACAGATGCTGCAGACAGAAGTGTAGGTGTGAGGAAGGACCTGGAAACGGGGAGCATGGCCATGCCGAGGGGCTGCCTACAGGTCGCCCTGGAAGGGGGGAGCTGACGGGCTGAGGGGAAGGTGAGGTAGGGGAGTGAGCAGGGGCCGAGCACAGACGCCCTGGAAGCCGTGTGGGGAGTCAGGGTTTTGGGGTAATTGGGGGGCACTGAACATGCTCTGTTTCCCGCAAAAATCCTGTCACAAAATGCTTGAGAGTGTTTCCTAAGAAAGGCGGCTGATAGAGGGAGAACCCACATTTCTTTCCTATGTCCATGATCTCAGAGATCGTTGATCTCTGGGTGCTCCCTGTGGGGTTCCTTTAACTGCCCACCAGGACTAAAGCAAGGAGGATTAAACATTGTCCAAATGCTCCCTTGGTGCTTTCTGCTGCTACCAGTGAGTCGCCTCTAGTTTGCCATCACTGCACTTTAATCCCTGTGACAAGAAAGCCTCCTCGGGGTACACCACTGGCTAGGCTAGGGGGGCATGGGAGATCAATCTCCATCCTCCGTACCCCGCCTCCCACTCCCCTTCTCTGCCTCACAGCTGGAATCAAACCGTCTACAGTTAAGTTCAGGCTCTGGCGGAAACCAATTTTGTGGCATTCCTTCTAGTTTCTCTGAAGCTCACTTTCCTCGTCTGTGAAACCTCGAGAATTCTAACCTTTGTAATGAAAATTCACTACAGAGGTTCTTTAAGGATGAAGTGAGACAATAAAAAAAAAATAGGTTTTATAATTTGTGAACCCACAGCTGCCCGAGGCGGCCCTGGTCTGGCTTTTAGAAGCAGGTGCCTCTGGTCTTTACTACACGGAGAGAAAGAATCCTTCTGGCTGAGGTCCAGGGTGTGGGGAGGGTATGGTAGGGGGACAAGCAGGGCAATTGAAGGCACTGACTGAGAGGCAGAGGTAAAGTCCTGGGGGCAGGCAGTGGAGCAGATCTAGCTGTTGTATTACACAATGATTCTACCGCCTTGACAAACATGATGACTCAGTGTTTTTTTTAGTATTTTAGCAGCAAGACCGTCCTTGGGGAGCCAGGAAGCCAGGATCGTCTCTGGAGCACCCTGGTTTCCAGTACTTGATAATTGCTTCCCTGATAGATACCAGACCAATATCTTGAAGCCCATGCTGCTGTGTCCACGAAGGAAAGCTAGGCAGGGTCACATCTTCTCCTGAGACTCTCAGGAGGTCACTGGGATGCTTGCTTTCCTCTTTGGGGCCTAAGCTGAGAAGGCAGACAGCTAAGTTCAGTGCCAGGGTTTCATCCTGGAGCCGCACGCAGCTCAGACCCCAGACAGATCCTGAATATGCCACCCTGGTCCCAGCGACAGTCTGGGATGCCAGCATCTCAGGAGGCAAGCAGATTAAGATAACCAGTATAGGGCTGGGGTTGAGGTTGGGGAGGGTATGACAAAGGCAGATAGATAGGTATCCTAAGAACGAGAGAACTGGGGCCCTAATAATCCAGAGAATTGGGAAGCCACGGAGACATAGACAGGTCAAGCAAGTACACAGGGAAGAGGTTGGGTGAAAGCCAGAACTAAATGCTGTTTCCCTCCCACACAGCTTTTAGAAGCTCTCTGGAAACTGATGGCCACACAAGTTAGTTCATTTCACTTGACTAGAGCCAGGGTCCACGCTTGAATCTTGGTCCTGTATGGGTGAGCAAGTAATTAACTTCTTTAATACTCATTTTCCTGACCTAAATATAAATATAATTATATTTCTAACTTAGCTACCTCAAAAGGTTTTATGAAGTTCAAATGATATTTATCTAATAATTATTTTCATTGATATATAATAACATAATATATATCCATATATACATATAACATGTGTGGGATCTCTATATGCATCAAACATATGCCTGAAATTTTAATTTTTGGAGATGATTTATTAACTGAAAAGTGCTATAAACTTATAATGTGAAGTTGGTTTTGGTCATTTTTTTCTCATTAAAAAATATTGTGTATTTGGTCAAAATGTTTACTTGTATCATAATAATTTCAGACAAGGTGGCCTAAATGCTCATTCTTCATTTTGTGGTTTTATTATTGCACAGATGTGGCCTCCTTGTAATGCATCCTGTAAGAGTTTAATTTTCCTTCACCATGTTGAAATCAAAATAGCAGGGGAAATGAGACAGCAAAGCTCAGGCCCATGTGAATCACAGTGATTTTCTTAAATTCTGGTGGTGTAGGAGAACACAGTTTTCATTTCTGATTAATTTGGACACTCTTGCTCTATTTGCCAGTGCATAACGTTGAAATTGTATTCTACAGCTATTCCGGAGGCATGGCTTTGCTCATTAATTCTTTCATTTATTTATTCCATAGGTGTTTACTGACTTTACCTTTTATGCGATAGGCATCGGGCTGGTTGCTGGTGACGCAAAGACAGATCAGCCACGGTTTCTGGACACAAAGAGCAGCTACTGACAAGGAAGAGGAAAGTTTCGATAAAGAACGATATAAGATATGGAAGCTCAGGGCAATTTGGGAGCACGATTTCTCACTCTTATAAATGTATATTTTTGACAGCAGACCCTGATAATTCAACTGCATTTAAAAATTCTTTAAGAAGTCCATAATCTGCTTGACAGAAATGATTTGTATGTACAAGTTACCATATATATTGAAATATAAAGATACTTAAAATCACAAGTCATGACAAACTTGACAATTTGTTTCAGGCATTCTACTACCAACATATTTTTCTTGAGTCATAATTTTGGTCTTTGTTTGTTTATTCTATCTCTGTGAGACCTCTTTCCTCCCCACAGTAATGTCTGTGCGGTTTCCATTTCTTCGAGTGTTTAGTAATAATAATCACACTTTATTTTTTCAGGATAATTTCGTAGAAGAAAAGGTGTTTAACCACTAGGACAAAATGGTATCCTTGCTATTTCTTGTGAAGTGCCTTATAATAACTAATTTGTAAATCAAATGAGTTTCTCATACTTATCATTAACTCAATATTACTTTAGACATTTGTTTTATTAATTTTTTCCTGTTTCATTTATTCATTCATCAAAATTTATTGGCACAGCTACTCTATGTGAGACCTCTGCTAGGAGATAAATAAATAAATAAATAAATAAATAAATAAATAAATAAATAAATAGTTTTCAAGTAATTTAATGTCTAGTGGCACAAGCAGACAAGTTCACTAAAAATGTCACTTCTAGAATGTTACTGTAGGCCCTGACATCCTTACTCAGAGATATTAAAACAAAACAAACAAAACCAAAAGCTCCTCATTCTGACTATTTTTTTGTTGTTGTTGAGAATTTTGGGCTTAAGCCAGGAGAGAATTTTTGGCTCAAGGCTTTACCTTTGCTAAGTGCTAAATGAATTAAATAGTTCATTAAAAAATGATAAGATAGTGAGATAAGATTCAGAATTCCAGAGATAGAGATTAGTCAAACAAACATCAAAAACTACACTCAATATATGATAATTGGATATTATATATGAACAGTAAAGATTTCTTTCTGCTTTAGGAAAGAGAGAAATTTTGTTAAGAAAGTTTGTTAATAGACAAGCTAATTTGCAACTTACCTTTTCTCAGTTGAGGTACTGAGAGCCAGACCCCCACTGACCTCTAATAGAAGTATTACAAAGCAGAAGGCACTCAAAAAGATTTTTGATACAGAATTATACAGTATCTTGCAGTTTTGTTTCTTTTCCTTATTGTTAATTACATTAATTATTTCTTGAAATGGAATTGCCCAAACCCTGGGGTACCACGTTTTTCTAGTTACAATTGTGTAGTGCGGCTTTATAGTTGGGAAAGGAGTAGCTTGTGACAAATAGCCTAAAAGTCAGCAGGGCCTGCAAGGTTCAATTGTTCATGAGTGCTAACTTAACACACCAGCTTACAAAAGGAAAATAGGCTTATACTGAAAATAAAAGAAATGCCATGTTCCCAGTGTTCCAAAATAGGTGCCTATTCCATTCCACAACATGGGGAAGTTCTCCAAGCGCCATCAATGCTGAGCTCTGTCACTTTCTGACCTTAAGACTCCTAAATACACCAATATCATACAAGTAAAAACAACCAAAAATTAAAAAACAAAAACCACAAAACCAATTCAAAAACAAAACACAACACAACCTCTATAAATCTGTGATGTTGTGATTTATGAGAATTATATATTTGGTCATTCAGATGACCAAAATGTATTTCTTATATGCATTTGGTCTTTGTCTAGGATTCCTGGCTCACAGCTCCTCAAACCTTTGGAATTTCCCATGATACCAGCAATAAAGCCGTCATGTTAATGAGCCTCCTTCAGAGTTGTCTTCTGTAATAACATAGTCCCCACTCTGGGTGTAGCTTACCTCTCATGTAATGCCCACTCTGTGTTGTTGCTGGAATCATGGCACTAATTGTTGGAGTCCCTCTTAAGGGTAGCATGAAAAAGAAACAGAATTACTTTGATTTATATTACAGATTGTTAAATGATTTAGATTTGTAGGGATTTTGCATTTCACTTATTTAATGTCTACATGTCTTTAAGAGGTTTAAGATAAGAAGTAAAGGAACAACAGAGCTAGTTTTCAGACCATGTTGATGACACCTAGAATACTGGGACAACTCAAGGCTCACAGAAAAATTACAGGTCACAAATATTCCTTTTATAGGGTGGGGCAGAAGTAGGTTTACAGTTGTGAGTACATGAAATATAGTTTATTGTTGTATTATTATTTATTAATTATTGTATTATTTTCCATTAATATCTACCTTTGCCCCACTTTGTATTTACTCAGGAAGTTTCTACACATAATTTAAAACTCATTTTACTAGAAAACTCAAATTGTGAGAAATGTCTTTATAATAATAATTACTTACTAATGAGGACTTCTAAATGACTAAGTCTTCCAACCGAGAATACAGACAAATCATTACAATATATGCTTTCAAGTAGGCTTACATCAGCCTCTTAACAAAGTGTTCCTATGTCTAGAGTATATTAAAATGTCTTGGTTGGTGCGATTTCTAAGGCAACTACTTGGTTTTCCCTTTTTGCCTCTGTCAGAGTTGGCCATATCTGCAGCATAGCACTTTGCTAAAGGCACTTCTAAGTGTAGGATTTCTTTCCAGGATGGTTTTGAAATTGAACTTGAAGGTAGTATCAGATAATTTTTTATTTGTTTGTTTGATTGTTCTTTTTATTGTTTTGCTCCTAGTCAAGACATTTCTCTTTATAGCTCCAAAACTTCTGAAAACTTTCCTTCAAAATTTGCATGATTGGCTTTTAAATGTTGCTGAAAAAGAATTTCACGCAGTTTCTTTTTTCACACAACAGATACTGAAATTTAGACTAATTTGCATCTTGCCAATAATAAAGCCCATACTTGAAATAAACATCTAAGTACATCCTATCATCCTATGTTTTTTATATTGATGACTGCTGCTTAGTACTGAGTCACTAATTATGCTGAGAAGTGCTATCATCTTTGCTTTCAACTTTTTTTGTGTGTGTGGGAAGCTTCAGGAACTAGACAAAAGTGCCAGTTTTCTAATCTGTTTGTACAAATAAAAATTTCTACTTTCTGAGCTTTCGTGATAAACACATAGCTTGGTTATGTAACTGGAACCCAAGGTCAGCTGCCTGCCGCCCCAAAAACCAAACTCATGAGACAGATGCTGGTGAAAAAGGAAAGAGGTTTATTCATGTGCCAGTAACTTGAGAAGATAGGGGACTCCTGTCACAAAGCTCATCTCCACATCTCAGTGCAGGCAGAGGTTTTCATAAGGAGGGAGAGAGAAATCAGAACAAAGAAATCAAGGGGAGGGTGTTGAAAAGTTCTCTATGTGCAGGCCAGCACAGTCCATTCTGATAAGGACCTTGAAACTGGTCAAGTGATGGTTTGGTGTGTGTTATCCTGGTCTTTGTCATCCAGGTTCAATGTCATCCTGGTTCTACAGTTGAAGGTCAGCAAATATCCCAGAACTGTGATGACTGAAGGTCGGAGTCTGCATCTTTTGAAGTTAGTTCCTAGCATTCTTATACAAACATACTGCTTATCTATAAGCTACATATTAGTCAGAGCCAGCATTTGCAGAAACCATGTCAAAAGAATGGTGTGGTGGGTTACAATTTCCCACCGTTTCAGTTGCCTGAGAAGAGCAAGGTTCTGCTGGCTTTGCATTCATAGGTATGTGGTGAAACCTCTTAGGAATATAGCATACAAAACTTATTTTATCCCAAACTCTGAGTAAAATATGCACTTCTTTTAAAATGGCCCATGCTATCTGGTACTTTCACTTATGCCCCAGCACAGTATTCACCAGGTGGTGAGTAAATCTGACTGAGAAGCCTGGTTTACCTTCTAGTCCCAATCTAGTTCTCCCCAAAGTGAATTTCTCAAACTGCAATCAAAGTGACTCTTTTTCCTTAAACAGAATTCTAATAACGTCATTCTGCTGCTTAAAAACACTTTAAAGTGGTTCTGATATCTCTATTGACCTCAAAAATCTGAAACCCAGTTTACAAAGCTTATATCACAAATTGGTTTGTGTTCACCTCTGTAGCCTCAGCAATTACCATTTATTTCCTCACATACATTCTAAACCTTTCTCAGTTCCTTGAACCTATCATATTATTTTCCTTTGGATCTTTGCCTATAATGTTCCCTTTGGCCAAATCACTGTTCCAGAACTTCAAACTTCCCTCCTTTCTTGGTCAATTTCTCTTTATCTTTCAGACCTGAAAAGACCTCTTTAATTTACCAAGATTTAGTCAGTTTCCTTCAGACATGAATGTGAAAACACAATCTCTACTTCCCTCTTATAGCACATATCACATTATTTTAATTTCTTGGTAGTCTGTCCTTCCTGTGATCTTCCAAAGGCAGAAGCATACTCTGTTTTGTTCTGCTTTATTTTTAGTCTTTAACATAATGCCATGCACATGGTTGAGATTCAGTAAAATACTAGTAGAATTAATGAATGCCCACTGTAATAGGCAACCACCAGCCAAGAGTCAACCAAAAGTCAGCATTATAAGGCTTTAACTCTTACAATGTGTTTTCCATCCTATAATGTGTTCCTCTGCCTCTCCTGCTATCCAGATGGGACCAAATAGTCCGTATCTCATTAGAGCTTCACAACAGGACTCTGATGTGAGGTTGATTGGACAGGAGGTATTAGTGTTCCTGATACACATGCACACTCCCCAGGGGGCTTTTATAGTACTTCTTAACCCACATTGTATCATTCTTTCCCCCAATAATCTATAAGCATTGTAAGGGCAGTGAGTTTGTCTGATTTTCAATGTTGAACCCTTAGTCTAGCTTATAGTAGTAGAGTCTCTAGCCTACAGTACATTTAATGAATGAAAAATCTGTTTCATTTAATGGGAATCTAGGTCTCAAAAACACACAATAACATGTTTGAACTTCACAACTACTAAACAGTTGTGGAGGCATAAAATACTAGAAATCAGAATTTTTTATTCTTTCAAATTATTTAACAGTAATCTGACACATCAGACTGTCAAGAACTATATAATACATTTCATGAATCTATTCAATAAAGAAGGAAACCAGTAGGCATGCATGGCAGAGAAAGGTAGACCTCAACCTCCTTTTCCAAAGGCAATGACTCAGGGCAAAGTGATCATGTAGAAGAGTGACAAGGTGACTAGTCTCCTTTCTGAGTTTGGACTATGGGTTCATCTCCACTGTGGTGGACAATTTTATTCCATCTATCTTTCTCCCTTTCAAATTTTTTAAGGTAAAACATGCATAAACAAACAAATACAAATCAAAAGTGTACAGGTCAATGAATTAGCATATTTGAATACATCTGTATAATTACTACTCTGGTTAAGAAATAGAAGAAGAATAGTACCAACACCCTAAATGCCACCATTGTGCTTTCTCCCAGTTATATCCCCTTCTACTTTCCATCCGTTTTCCAGATGTGTTGCTGGTATATAAGGTATATAAGTAAAAAAATGTCATCATCTCTGGAAAGAAGGCTCTCACAATCTAATAGAAGAGGCAATTTTATTCAAGTAGAAGGAGATACACTAAGAAGCTAGCAATGTGAGCAAAGTATTATGGAAACTCAAAAGAGAGAAACTTTTGTGGGTGAGGTGGGAAAAACAGAAGTCTTCACAGATCACAAGAATTCCAGGGAGCCTGGTGAAAAGTCAGCTTTCTTGGCCCCACTCCAAACCTACAAAGTAAGAATTGATGGGGGGGGGGGCTTGAAGATTAATCTTCCTTCTCTTCTCTTCTCTCCTCCCCCTTTCTCCTCTTCCCTCCCCTCCCATCATCTCCCTCCTCCACCTCCTCCTCCTCCTCCTTCTTCTCTTCTCTCCTCCCCCTTTCTCCTCTTCCCTCCCCTCCCATCATCTCCCTCCTCCACCTCCTCCTCCTCCTTCTTCTTCTCTCTCTCTCTTGCCCCCCCCCACCACCCCTGTTTCTTTCCAAAGAATTCAGATGATTTTCATAATTATTCATACTGAGAAACATTTTTTTTTTTCAGCCAGTTGGGAGTCATTTAGACTTCATCAGAGTCAGATCTGTTGTAAGAATCATCCTGATAGAAATTTATTGGTTGAGGAAAGGAAACAGATTTAAATGAGGGAGAGGAGATGGAGTCTTGTTTTATAATTTGAGAGCTAGTTGATTATCATGAGCATGGTTAGTTCACTTTTTAATCTATAGTGTGAGACTGTGTCCAACACAAAATTGGTGCTCAGAAATATGTGTTAAATGAGTGGATGAATTATTAACTCATTAATTTGGAGAGACTTTACTATTTTAAAGTTCATTTTAAAATAAAGAGGACTTGGTGAACAAGTGAATGGGGTTGGGAGGAGGAAACACTGAGCATAATTTGGAGATTCCTAGCATGAAGTGTTTGGTGTGGTAATGCCACTTACTGAGATAGGATCAAGTGGTATTTTTCTTAGATTCAAACTTCATGAAAGGCTGTTTTTATTTTAAAGTTGCCAGCAAATGGCTTTCTTTGAACATCACAGAACCTCCCTTTTTACTTCTACATTCAGTCATAGCAACACCTCCAACACAGAACTCATACTTGCTCTTGATGCATACTGGCATGGAGTAATGGGTTATACAATGAAGGCCCAGGCCTTAGGCTGGTAAAGCCAATTTTCACACCTGACAGACCAATCCTCTCCTCTTTGCTCCACTCTCCCTCCTTACTCAGAGCAACTATTTTTCCCCCATAACAACTTTAACACATAAAAAAGAGAGAGCATGGCTGAATGAAATGATGGCTGTCTGACTTTGTTACAATATCTGCTGCAAGAAAGACAAATATCACATGATCTCACTTATTTGTGGAATATAATGAACGTAACAGTCTGAGGAACAGGGTAGACCCAGAGATGTGGAAGTAGGGTATAGACTGACACCTCTCAGAAGAGGGGGTGGGGGGGGAGGGAAGAGATAAACCACAGAACTTAAGCGCATATATGCATAACTGATGGACATGGACAACAAAACTGGGGACGGGGTGGGGGGATGGGGAGGAGGGTGTCAATGGGGAAAAAAGGAGAGACATCTGTAACAAAAATAAATTAATAAAAAAAAACATAATAGAGAAATAAAGGTTATAATATTAAAAAAAATATATATATCTGCTGCAAAATCCTAAGTGGTGTAACTCGGTGCTGGAGTTTAAAACAGAAGGGAAAAGCTCTAATTGAATCTAATCTACAAATAACTAGAGTAATAAAAGAGAAATAAGTGTGGAATTTCATAGCAGTTCAATTTGAGAACTCTTGTATCTGCTTAATTTGAGAATTCCATATAACAACTTACCTGTATATTAACAAATCATAGGTGAGTCTCTATTTTTCACCTCAGTGAACGTTTTTCTGGCAATAAAACAAGCAGTACTTTCTTTCCTTATTACAGTAAAACTGCCACGGGGCTTCATTTAATAAGAATTAACTGTGAATAAATTACAGCATCAAATTGTGCAGCATGATATGACTTGGTGTGAAAAATTTAGGCAGCTGCAAGACTCCTTGAAGTTAATTCAAGCTGAGCGCAGTAGAAAAACCCTTAATTACTTCCTGGAACCCATGGATCTATTTTCAGTTCCTGGTGCCATTGGATCACAGTTTAGATGAATTACCAGCAAATGCTTATGAATGGCATCTGTGGGAATGGACCAAAGCAAGGGGGTCAGTATTTTTTATTCTTGGATTTGCCTCTGACTTTTATTGCTAAGTGTATGTCTACAAATTGGTTTGAGAAATCACAGCTGGATTTAGAGGAATCCACATTTTATATTTGGTAGGAAACAGAATCATCTACTTCTACCTCCCATGGCGAACAAACTTCCCTTCTTTGTCATTTCTGACAGATGGTCAGACTTTACTTATAATGGCTCTTTGACCAGGGCCTCCATTCCTCTCAAAGCAGCTTATTCTGATGGGACAAAATTTTAGAAATCGTAGTCAAAATCTGTTTTTAATTAGTCTTTCTAGATCTTGTTCTGTGAATTGGGACACAGTTTTCCTTGATAACTCTGATAAACCTAGAGATTGCCTGGCCTTTTCCACTGAGAAATTTCCAAACCATAATGTCTGAATTTGGGCCTGGGGAATCTGCATTTTATAACATACATCAGATACGTTTGGGAAACTCTTCTAATCACTTCTCAGACACAAATGTGCATGTAAGAATAACCTGGGCATCTTGTTGAAATACAGATTATAATTTAATTAGTCTGTGATGTGATCTGAGATTCTGCATTTCTAATGAGTTCCCACATGATGCCAAAACTGCTGGTCTGTGGACCATATGTTGTATATCAAGACTCTAGAATAATGTCAAACCTTTCTTTTAAGATAAAAATTCTTAAAGTATTCTCCTTAGCTTCTATTTCTCCATATCTCCAAGCTAAGAGCCCTTGATTAATTTAGTAATTTCTCATTTTGGTTATTTTGTCCTGGCTTCATTTTATTTTGCTAATGTCTCTCATAAAATATAGTAATATACATAATCCAATACCAATTTCCTAATGTACTTTGAAATTGGTACTCTAGTGTTCTTCCAATAATTTACTCCAATTTTCACCAAATTGTTAGGTCATGTTAACTTTGTGAACTGCTAAAATCTTTAAATCTCCCTTGCTTAAACTACTGTTAAGCATGGTCTTCTAGAAGCCGATACTTTTATTTTGGTGGGTGCATGCTAAATTCTATGTTAACCCTGTTAAAGTTTCTATTTCTTTTTTTGAGAAAAATTTGAATCTATCACAGTTGCTGTCCTTTCTGACATTATTTCATTCTTCCTAGTTCTTCATTTATGTCTTTTTTTTTTTAATGTTGAAAATAAAAGTAAAGACCTGTTGGACATGTTAATGGTGATGACTACTATAAAAGGCAAAGTTGCTAATTTGTATACTTCTAGTGTGGTTTTTAAAGAAGTGGGACTCTACCTCAAATTACTATAATGTAGCCATTGCTTTTTAACAGAAGCTCTATCAGTATTTCCGAGATGATGACAATTTTTTGTATGGGAGTGCCTTGCATATTGCAATGCATTTAGTATTCCTTGACACTATCCTTTAAATGCAAATAGCACTCCCTATATATATTTCCAAATATCCCCAGGCCCAGGGTAACTTACTTCCCTGATTGAGAACTGTCCAGCTTATACTTTACCTTCTTTCCAGAGTATATCATGGAAGACTTCTATATTCAATATTTTTCTCAAATCCGGTTTCATCGTGTTGAACCAAGACCATTCTTGTATAAGAACTAAGACTGCTACTCCCACCTAATTTAAATATTGGGAAGAAGAACTGAGATCATCTATGTCAATATGATTTAATTGTTTGCTTAGGAAACACTTAACCAGGAAGATAAAATTGCAAACCAGTAAATAATTCTATTTGTTGCTTGAATAAATTCTTACAAAACAAACTGTCTAGGGAATTATTTGGACAACAGTTCATTCGCCTAGACACACAGCTTGCTTATCAGGGCAAGAGTTTGATCACCAAGACTTGCTTCAAGATCCTCAACCTGCTGGGTCAACAACCCTAAATGATATGTCATAAATCTTTCCCAACCCCAGTTAGTTTCTCATCTTGACAAACCTGCCTGAAGCTACCTTATCCCAGACTCTAAAGCCCCAAACCTTCCCTAACTTCTCCCTTTTGAGACATTATTGAAACTTTCAAAGTGATCTCCCTGGCTTCTAAACTAAGTTTAACAGACTTAGTTTTGTTGGGTTAACAGGTTTCTCTGGTGGTCTTTGTAGAGAAAGCTGACATTGTTTATTGATAAAGGCTTTAAAATATTTCTAGTAGTGAGCTTTTTATATCTCGATCTGTGAGTCCTATGAAGGTGCTGAATACTTGCTCTGAGCTTGTTGTTAATCATTCATATGTACTTCTGCAGTTATCCAGGAGGATAAGAAAAAGAGAGAAAAGTATTGATGAGGATGATAGAAAAGAAAGACAAGGAGCAGGTAAATGGAAAAGACAAAAGGAAAGAAGAAAAGGAGAAGGAAAACAATGGGAACTATGTAACAACAAAGAGAGACCAAGGAAAATAAAATATGATCAATTACCTTTTCCCTCCTTGTTGCTTTCATCATGGAAATAAGTTGTAACTCCTTGTTGTTCCCATGCAGCATGGTTTTAGCTACAAATATGGACAAGAAGAAGAAAGACAGTGAGAATAATCAGGTGTGGGGGATGAAATACACAGACATGACTAGTCACTTCACTTCTTATTCTATAGACAGGGAGTACTCTTTTTTTTTTTTGCAAAGATGGCTCCTCCCACCCAAAAATCTGCTGAGTAATGCTTGGGGCTTGACCAGGTTGGGACTCCTAGAATCTGATCCATAATGAGTTCTGATAAATATTTATTAATTGAGGCTCATTCTTTATTATTTTTCCTAGCCAACTTACATGTTTTAAAATTTTTATATTATATTTCATTATTAAATATATATCTATTTAGGTCTATACTACTGGAGTCTACCCATTATCTTTTTAGAAAATTGAGATATTTACCCCTTTCTAGCTCTTCTGTACATTTCCCTATAATAAAGATATCTTGAAAATTATACTACCTGTAGAGAAAACTGTGGTTCTTTTCATTTAAAATGTTTTATTTGTGCCCAGTCAGTGTGGCTCAGTGGTTGAGCATTGACCCATGCACCAAGAGGTCGCCAGTTTGATTCCTGATCACAGCATATGACCAGGTTGTGGACCAAATGCGCAGAGGGGGGGTATGCAGGAGGCGGCCAACCGATGTTCTCTTTCATCAATGTTTCTGTCTCTTTCTCTCCCTTCCTCACTCTCTAAAATCAATAAAGAAAATAAGTAAAATGTTTTATTTGTTCAATATGGAGTAAATGATAGAAGTGAAGAAATTAGTCTCAGTAGAAAACCAGTTTGTTAACCTAAGCAAACTTGGTTTAACAACTTCATAAGAAGTAAAAGCCATGAATTAACTTCCCCCACTGAATGAATTTTATGCTAAATGAGCCTTTATAAAGCAACCAAGAGTGTCTTAAATTACAGGACTGCATTATTAACAGGAGGAGCTCTTCCAAGAATGGAAAGCCAATAAATCAATGGATATGAACCGGAACCAGTTTATGTGGATTTGAGAGCACAACCAAGACAGGGTGCAGGGCAAAGAGAGGAAGGAGTGAAAGGTGGTGTTAATCCAGTATCATAAAACCTAGGAACACTAGCCAAAGTAAAATCCAAAGTAGAGAACATCTGTTCCAAAATAATTATGTTCTCATTGGGGCATTTTGTGTGATGTTTTGAATTTGAGAGCAACAGAGGGGACACTGGTGAGGAGTATGAGTAATGACGACAAGTCGAGGTCAGAGAGTCAGTATTCCCAGTCTATCAGAGGGAGTTTAGTCTGTAGACAGGCTAGCAGAGACACTGCACAGCATTAGTACAGGTCAAGAGGTTTCAGCATGATGCTCTCACAGGCACCTGGGGTTTTGAACACCTCCATTCATCAGGCATGGATGGCACCTGCAAACTATTTCCACATAGTTGCTAGGAAGTGAACTATCAGTACGTTTTTGGCTGGTTTCCATACTGGTTGTGGTTTAGCCTGTAGGTGTGCATAGATCATTCCTGGAATGGGGTTAAATAAGTCATAACTAATATTGAAATGTGGGGCATGGGGTGGGAGTAGACGGTGGAGAGCGGTAAAGAGTTCTCTTAGGGTATTCTGGTGGAGAGACCATCACTCCTTCTTCATACTGTATAATTCTAGGTCCTGGTAGCAACAATCTTTGTCATGATTGTCACCTTGTTATAAACCAGACTATGATTAGAGCATTCATTCATGGTGTTTCATAAATTATTCCAACAACTATATGAAGCAGGTATTATCAGTTTTCATAGATGAAAATAAAAAGGTATGAGAGGTAAACACCTTTCCTTTGTCTGATTCCAAGTTCTGTGCTCCTCTTCTGAATATCTTATTCTGGAGATATTCTTTCTATATCTTCTATATCCCGCATAAACTGACCTCAGAAATAACCCTTGATAAGAGAGTAAGCCATGGTAATTAGGCGAATCGAGCTGAAACAAGGGTCCTATATTCTTATACATTGATACCCCGAGGAGAGATAATTTCTGAGACTACTTCCATAAACCTGGCCAGTGACAGTATACATCATTGCAGAGCATGATAACATGATGCTGTGGGATGATTCCATGTAGATCATAAAAAAGTTATATGAAGTAGTTTGTATTTTTATCAGTAAGCGTCACCCTCCTAAATGAAAGGACTACAGCAGTCTTATTCTCTTAAATCATTATAGCTGCTGGGGATGTTGTGTTTTTCATAACTCCGGCTATAGGTGTTAATCCAACACTAACACTTAGCGGGCCATAGCTATATCTCTTCTGTGCTCTGTTTAATGTCCAAACATTAAAATTTTATGAATGAATGTAAATAGATAACAAGTGCCAAGGCAGCCCCAGTTGCTATTGTTCAGGAATGTTTGCTCTGCAGCAGTTTCTGAGCTCTGCATACACATCTTCCATCTGGCAGCTGGCTGTGTTTTCCATTTTTTCTGTGTATAAAGCCCTCAGGCAATGCCATTTCATACATTTTGCTATTCAAGCTAAGTGAATAGCCTAGCAAAATCTTAAAAAGTCCTAGTGATCAGTATTATTGATGAACTACAGAAAAATTACATGTGTATTGTTTGACTAGTCATCACTCATTAACAGAGTCCATGAAAAAAAAAAATCCTTAAATGCAAAAGTGTATGTTTGGCCAAGAAATTACTTTTTATTCTTCTCCTTGTTAGGTGCATAGGCATTCCCTGCCTTTCCCAGTCTTACAGTTTAGGTATCACTGGTTACCGTACATCTCCAAATACAACCACAGTCTGAAGGCAAGTTGGTCAAGTCAGCCTCTTCTACTTCCCCATTTACCTAGTCCTAGAATTTATGTTGCTTCTTGCAGACTCACTATCTACCTTGTGCTATCAATTAAACTCCAGTCCATTTGAGGTGTCAATGCTGTAATATCTCCCATTCCTGGTCTCACAAGCCACATTGCCTCATTTCACAGATGAGCTTTTGCTTTAGATTTCCCATTTACAGGAAAAACAATCTATTTGTTTATGATATGTACACCTACCTATCTCATTCCAGATAGCTTCCCTAGGGAAGAAAAAAAAAAAAAAAGCCCTGTGCATATGTATCTATTGTGATTGATTCAAATAGCTTTTTTTTTTTTTTTTTTTTTGATAGATAGTGCTTTTAAGAAGAGTCAGTTTAGTTTACTAAAAATAACAAGAACTTGGATGTCAAAACCGTGGTCTTGGATCCATTTCTATCGTTACTGATTTTGTTCTAAGCAACCACCTAGCTAACCCTGGATCACAATTTCCATATCTGTAAAATAAGGAAGCCTATTTGAAGTAGGCAGAGAAGTGTGTCCACTCAGATATTTACCACCAAAAAATGAAAGAACTGTTCTTCTATATCTGAGAAGATTGCCCTCGTTAATTCCTGCACCCAGATTCTCAAAGGAAATGCATCACACAAGGAAAGAGAAAGAAAATGCTGCCTGGCCAGATCAGCTTAATTTAATTGTGTGGTAGACAGGCAGAATGCCCTAAATTCTGTATTAATTAGATGATTCCTAAGGTGTCCTTCAGTTCCAATTAAGTCAGTAATTCATTTACTTTTGTGAGGAAAATGCAGAGTCAGTCAAATAATCAATTGATGTAGCTTATGAATTTGACTGGTTTTATAATCAAGCTGATTTTCATGCTAGTAACACAATAGTTGATGTCGATTCTCAGGTTTTTTACACAGTTCTAGCTTCAAAGTTCTATTTATCATAGCACACAAAATTGCTACTGGAGTAAAAACAATCTGCAACTAAATATCTCACTACACTGAGTGAATGAAGACAGACTCGCTGGAATGTCGGAAACATTAATTAGGATCTGATATGTTGAAAGAATTATAAAGAGAAAGATAAACAAGGCACTGGTTTTGAGGGACAAATAGAAAGGCAAAAAGTGGAAATACCACTATAAGTTAATGCAAATATTTTTCATCTTAAACAAGTTCTTCCTGTACTTTGAAAGAACTAGTTTAAAAGGATTTTGAACAGAAGTTGAATCAATCTGGATTTATCAAGTTCACATACTAATACACATGGAATCTACAGAAAGTTATCTTAGAAAAAAGCTCACTTTAAGTGTTAAATTTCCCCATGATTAAGGTGTTATAGGCCCAATCCTTTATAAAAAATAAATTGTTATAGAAAATGTGGAAAATATTCAAATGTATAAAGAAGAAATAATTTACTTTCAACCTCAATGAATATTAATATTTGAGAGTTTTTCTCTAGCATTTTGTATATATGTGTGTGCTTGTGTTTTGCAAAAGTTATAGGAATAGTTTTGAGTTAAGCTCATTTTATTTCAGCATATGCTATGAGCACTTTCCTATTGCATTAAATATTTCTCAAAAATGAAAAAAGAATGTATTATATTTTAACATATGGATATATGGATATATCAACTTTTTAAAACATTTCCCTAAATGAGACTTTATCATTTCATCATAATAGTATTGCCCAACATGGGTTTTTTATAATATGAGAGGCATTATTCCAACTACTTTACATGTATTGACTCATTTAATTTTCATAAACATATAATGAAGGTGCTCTTATTTTTCCTGTTTTATGGATAAGGGATCTGAGTTGTCAAGAAATTAAATAAGTTGAGAATAATAAGAACAGCTACCTCACCTACCTCCCATAAATATGCTAATGATATACCTACCTGCTAGCAAATCCAATGATGGTGTTTGCTAGCAGAGGAATCTTTATTATGAAATGCTTTTAGCAGGGTATACCCAATCTTTACAGAATTGCTTATGGTAAATAAACCTATATTTATAGGGACTCGATCCTAGAACATGTCATACATGCTATAATGAGTAAACGAGTATGAAACTGAGTGACTGAATGAGTATGGAATGACAGACTCAGTTATCTTTGTAAGGGATCTGACTGTACACTATTCTCAGAGGCATATTATGATGAGAAAGGACCTGGGAATTGTATTGGTGGTCTCAAATCTTACACTGTTATCCCTGTACCTTGTAATTATTTATATACCTGTAATTATTATCTCCATATTGAGTAAGATTTTTTTATTCTTCTGAATCTAATTTAATGATCCCACCCTTCATGTAATATCAAGTATTTTAAAGATATTTTGATATTTAGGGTATGTTGTGAGATAATTATCTACATTTTGTAAGTACAGTCACTTACTGTCATTGCTCTAAATGTTTTTCATAGATGTCTGTGTAGCAAACAATCTTAGAAGATGACGTCTCCCTCCAGAGCAGTGAGTGGGCATGCTTACTCTCCAGCATAAAGTAAACAGGTTCGGGTTGATCTCTTGTATTGCAATCTATCACACAGGCAAGGGTCACCTCCCCTCTTCACTTTTCTCTGTGGAAATTGGGGCTGTGAGGACTGACGCAAGAAAATAATGATACTGTGGCTATAGGAGTCTTATATCCTCTCCCAACCTGAAAAGAAAATTGTGTAGGCTTAAAGTTTTAGCTTGCAAAGAATCAGACCCTCTACAGTTCTTTAAAGGGTCAAATTTCCTTTCAGAAAGGTGGTTCCATTTACAGTGTCACCAATAGTGGATAGAATGTTTATATATTCACTTTTAATACTATTGGCTATTATAAAATAAACATCAACGTTCTCAACTTTGTTAATTGACAGCTTAAAGAAGGGTGTCTCTTTGAGTCAACAGAGGTATGATCCACATTTTATTGCACTTAACTTCACAGATAATTTTTTTTTTTTAACTAATTCAAGGTTTGTGGCAACCCTGCTAGAAATGATTAAGCTTAGTGAGGAAGGCATGTCCAAAGCTGAGAGGCTGAAAGCAAGGCCTTTTGCACCAGCCAAGTTTTGAATACAAAGGAAACGTCCTTGAAGGAAATTAAAAGTGTTCTCCAGTGAACACATGCATGATAAGAAGGTGAAAACAGCCTTATTGCTGATATGGAGAATGTTTTAGTGTCTGGATAGATCAAACCACCCTCAACATTGGTTTTAAGCCAAATCTTAATCCAGAGCAAGGCCCTAATTCTAGTCAATTCTATGAAGTCTGAGAGAGGTGAAGAAACTGCAGAAGAAAAGTCTGAAGCAAGCAGAGGTTGGTTCATGAGGTTTAAAGAAAGAATCCATCTCTGTAACGTGGAAGTGCTAGGTGAAGCAGCAAGTGCTGATGTAGAAGTGTCAGCAAGTTGTCTAGGAGATCTAGCTAAGAAAATTAATAAAGGAGGATACACTAAACAATTTCCAATGTAGATGAAACAGCTTTATATTGGAAGAACATGTCATCTAGGACTTTCATAGCTAAAGAGCAGAAGTCAGTACCTGGCTTCAGAACTTCAAAGGACAGGATGATTCTTTTTAGAAACTGATGCAGGTGGTGACTTTAAATCGAAGCCAATGCCCATTTACTATTCCAAAAATCCTAGCGGCTTTAATAATTATGCTGAATGGATTCTGTCTGTGCTCTATAAATGGAAAATTAAAGCCTGGATGACAGCACATCTGTTTAAAACATGGTTTACTGAATATTTGAAGCCCACCGCTGAGATCTACTGCTCAGCAAAAGAGTCCTTTAAAATATTACTGCTTATTGACAATATACCTGGTCACCCAAGAGCTCTGATGGAGATCTACAATGAGATTAAAGTTGTATTCATTGCCTGCTAACACAATATCCACTCTGTAGCCAATGGGTCAAGGAGCAATTTAAATGTCCAAGTCTTATTACTTGAGAAATACATTATATAAGGCTAGAGCTGCCATAGATAGTGATTCTTCTGATGGATCTGGGCAAAGTAAATTGAAAACCTTCTGGAAGTATTCACCATCCTAGATGCCATTAACACTTATGATTCAGGGAGAGAGGTCAACATTCAACATTAACAGGCGTTTGGAACAAGTTGACTCCAATCCTCATGGATGACTTTGAGCGGTTCAAGACCTAAATGGAGGAATAGCTGCAGATGAAGTGGAAATAGCAAGAGAACTAGAATTAGAAGTGGAGCCTGAAGATGTGACTGAATTGCTGCAATCTTCGGATAAAACTTGAACAGATGAAGAGCTGCTTCACATGGATGAAAAAAGAAAGTGGTTTCATGTGATGAAAGCTATTCATGGTGAAGATGCTGTAAAGATTGTTGAAATCACAGCCAAGGATTTGGAATAGTACCTAAACTTAGTTGATAAAGCAGTGGTAGGGTTTGAGAGGATCAACTCCAATTTTGAAATAAGTTCTACTATTGGGTAAAATGCTATGAATCAGCATTGCATGCTACAGAGAAATCATTTGTGAAAGGAAGAATCAATACATACAGGCAACTTCATCGTTGTCTTATTCTTAAAAATTGCCTCAGCCACCCCAGCCTTCAGCAACCACCACACTGATCAGTCAGCAGCTATCAACATTAAGACAAGACACTTCATCATCTAAAAGCTTATGACTTGCTGAGGGCTCAGATGATGGTTAGTATTTTTTTTAGCAATGAAGTATTTTTAATTAAGTTTTATACATTTTTTTATACTATGCTATTGCATACTTAATAGACTAGAGTATAGTGTAAACATAACTTTTATATGTACTGTACTGGGAAGCCAAAACATTCATGTGACTTGCTTTATTGTTATATTTGCTTTATTGCAGTGGTCTGGAACTGAACCCATAACATCAATGAGGTATGCTTGTATGTTCATTTTTATAATTACTAAAGAAGTATCACATGGTGTTATAATTGCTTTTATTTATTTACCCCCAAAATAGACTCTCAAATTCCATAGTATAAAAATTGTTGTCTAAAATATTCTTTACTTCTTATGGCCTTATTCACTGCCCAGCATCTATTATGTAATAAAAAAAATACTTGGTGAATTGAATAAAGAAAAGAATATGTTGCTTAATGGGGCTGCCATAACCTTTTCTGGCTCTTAAACTTTATTCTCTAGATTAACTATTCCTTTGTTATTTAATTTGCTTGAAGTTTCCACATTTTCCTTAAAAATGTGCTATTTTTTTGAGTCATTACCCATTAACAATCTGTTCCCCTTCTTTTCAGAAAACTTTCTTTTTGTTTGACTGTCAATTGAAGTAATCTTTTGTTTCTAACTTTACAAGAGAGAAAATTGATCACGTGTAATTTGTTTCACCCTGAAAATCCTAAAAAAGGCATCTTATATTTTCTAGTCATCTGTTTCTTAAAGCCTAACAAATGTTACTCTTAAATTCAGCACACTCATCTTTTTATCTAGATCTGTCTCTTCCATTAGTTTTGATGCTTTTTGTTTATCTTTTTGGACCAATTTACTTCCCTAATCTATAAGTGGAGAAATTTTATTTGCTTCAGTGATTTTTATCCCAGCAGAGATTTGAAAGCTTGTTTTCTGTAGGGTGATGTTAACAGTGATTTCTGAAATTCTCATTCATGTACACTAGATTAGCTTGCGTCTTTCAATCTCATTTCAAAGAATATTACAAATATATTGAACTGATTTAAAATTGTATATCTATACCTATATTTATCTATATGTACATACTCATGTATATATTAAATATTGTATGTCGGTACAAACTCTTGGAATAATTTGCTCATTTGAATCAGGAGTCTTTTTTTTTATCCTCACCCGAGGACATTTTTCCATTTTTTGTTTTGTTCAGATAGAGTGGGAGGGAGAGAGAGGAAGAGAGAGAGAGAAACATCAACGTGAAAGGGACACATCGAGTGGCTGCCTCCCGCACGACCCAACCAGGGCCGGGGACAAACTGCAACCGAGGTACGCGCCCTTAGCGGGAACCGAACCCGGGTCTCTTTGGACCGCAGGCCGACGCTCTAGCTGCTGAGCCAAATCGGCCAGGGCTGAATCAGGAGTCTTAAAAAATGAAAAAATGTAATACTTAATAAGTTGTCCTAAGGACATCATGTTAAATATAGTAAAAAGAATAATTCTTTATGCTCAGAGATGATCATTGCAACATTATTTCTAGAGACTAAGATGTTTAGAAAGTGTAAATATCTGGCATTAAGGAAATTAAGTAATTTAAAAATAATGCTTAGAAGAATCTTAACATTAAAATTTATACATGATAATATTTAGAGAAAAAGCAAAAGTTTTTACAGACTGACAAACCTCAGAAGAGGGGGTTGGGGAGGAGGGAAGAGATAAACCACAGAATTTATATGCATGTATGCGTAACCATGGACATAGACAACAATGCTGGGGACAGGGCGGGTGGTGGGGATCAGGAGGAGGGTGTCAATGGGCAAAAAGGAGAAACATCTGTAACAAAAATAAATTAATAAAACATTAAAAATTAAAAAAAAAGAAAGCAAAAGTTTTGAAGAAATCACATTGAAGTGCTATCAGTGACTATATTTGGGAGATGCAACAATTTTGATTTGTTTTAAATTTAACAATGTATTATCTAAGACTTTTTTTTGCTTCCCTATAACATAAAAATAATAAACATAGCTTTCTGGTAAAATATTATGCAAGATTTAATGTGGTAAAAAATTGCTTATTATAGTCTTATACATTATAAATGTATCATTAAAAATAGCTGTTATTGCATGGACTAATTATTTGTTAAATTTTTTTGTTAGTATCTATCATTTAGTAAAATCCAATACTGTACTCTGTGTTAGACTAACTCCCCTTCCTCCTAGCATTATTTTCTAAAGTCAGAAATGGATATTCAGGTAAGTTAGGTAGTCCAAAGTCATTCTAGTAATGAGAACAAAGTCAGATTTAAATGCAAGTCTCTCTAATTGCAAAGACTGTGCTCTTATTTGCTCTGGGAGATTATCTCTTCAGGCATCACATATGTAACTGAAAAGCAACAACAGAAAATCTTTTTTAATAAAGAAAAAGAAGAGTCTCAATTTCTCTGTGTATTGTACAATTCCAGTGGTACAGATAAGTGTGTTATGTTGTCAAAAATAAAATTCCTTGAAATCATTCAAATGTAGACACACTTTCCATAGACAGTCCTGCCTTAGGATCATCCCAGAAAGATGAATACCGGCTCCTTCTCTCCAAATCTTCAGATTGTTACATAAAAATCTTTTTCAGCCAAAATCTCACGTCCTATAGCGATATCCTCATAGTATTTTTCTGATCTTACCATAAAATATACTCATATAATATTTAGTAGCCTTTGAGATTTTGAGACAAAATTTGGTATTTGTTATATTTTGAAAGGAAACACAGTTTCATTTTTTTCAGCTAAATTTACTCTGTTGAAAAGCATAAGTTCTTAGAGGATTGCTTTAATCTAAGAATAAGTTCTTTTTAAAATTACCATATCAACCATGCATATGAGGAGATACTTCTAAAGCAATTACATTTCTTCAAAACAATTTTATTAGCTAATTTAAATAGTTCTCATAATTTTCATACATTATTATTAAATCCTTGAGAATGTAAAGTTAAAAACATGTAAACTTTCTAAAGCAATATTCAAAGATAAAGTAACAGAAATCTCCCAATAAGAGCAGCAAAAAAAAATAAAAAATAAATAAATAATGAGAATGGTTTAAGGTACTTTTGGAACAACATCAAGAGTAACAACATCTGCATCATAGGGGTACTGGGAGGAGAAGAGAGAGAGCAAGAGATTGCAAGCCTTCTTGAAAAATTAATGATTTAAAACTTCCCTAATCTGGCAAAGGAAATAGACATAAAAGTCCAGGAAGCACAAAGAGTCACAAACAAGATGAACCCAAAGAGTCCCACACAAAGACACATCATAATTAAAATGGCAAAGGTTAAAGACAAAGGTTAAAGACAAAGAGACACTCCTAAAAGCAGCAAGAAAAAGACATTTAGTTACTTAAAAGGGAACTCGCATAGATTGTCAGCTGATTTCTCAACAGAAATATTTCAGGCCAGAGAGATTGCCACAATATATTCAAAGCTACAGTAATCAAAACTGCATGGTACTGGCATAAAATCCCATTTTATTTCCTAAAACATGCTCAACTTTTGTGTTACATGTGTAATTGTATGATTGAAAAAAAAGGTTTCTTCAGTTATTAAATATATTCTTATATAATGATAAAAAAAGATTAATTTTGTCAATTGTGTTGGTCAAATCTTACTATTCTTAGTGATTTTTGTTCTGTCAATATATTACTGGTTCTTAAAATGCATGAATCATAATCTCTCATTATTGTTAGATTTGTCAACTTCTAGTTGTAGTTCTGGCAAGTTTTTTCTCTATTTTGAGGATAATTTAGAATTATATATTTCTGGTTGTTAGGGAAGGTCATCAAGAAGATGTGACCTTTGGTTTGACCCATGTGCTGGACCCAGGCATTTGGTGGCTTCTCCTCCCTTCCCCTGTGCTTTGAAATGTGCATTCCACTTGCCTTCCCAATGCCCAAAAGCTGTTCTGAGGATACAGCCTTGAGAGAGAAATGTGGTGTTGAGACTATCTGGATGGTATATATGATTGAGCCCAGTTAAGGCTCTCTGAGTCTGTGACTTAACCCAGTTAGGACCTCTATATAAACTTGATTTGGCAGTTGGGGGTGGAAATCTACTCATTTGTGGCCAGTCAAGTAAGTTCTCTTGCTTATCAAACCAGCCACCTGCCAATCTGGAGTGGTCTGCCTTTTTCTAAGGTATCTGGTCTCTCCCTGACTCTCATATGGGAGCCAGTTTCAAAATAAACCCTGGAAGTTTCTGAGAAGGTTGTGATCCAACACTGGTAAATGAAACTTTTGTGATTGTTAGTGATACTTTGATCTCTGTTAATATCTTTTACCTTAAAGTATATTTTGATGGGTATCAATATAGCCATATCTGCTTTCTTTCAGTTATTATTTGAATGCTTCACTTTTAATATATTTTTGCTTTCTACCTTTCTGTTTGCTTGCATGGTAAATATGTCTCTTGTAAATGGAATAGTTAATCGTTCATTAATTTAGTATGACAAATGTAATCTTTTTTTTTTTATAGGTGTATAAACTATGTAATAACAGACAAGGCCTATAGATCTATTTCTTCTTGGACACACCCACAGTGCCACCCAGGTGGCCCATGCTCTTGGTGTGCTGGCTTTGAACACTAAAATCACAGAAGGGCCACAGACCACTGTGGGTCCAAGTTTTCTTCAGCTGCTGCAGGTCTTCGCAAAACGTGTCCAGATCATTGGCCAGGATGGACCTGGCTATATTTTCCATCCCTCACATCCTTCTGTCTGTTCAAGAACCAGTCTGGAAACTTGTACTGGCGTGGGTTCTGCTTAACGGTGATCACACGTTCCACCTCATCCTCCATGAGCCCTCCTGCCCCCTTGGTGAGGTCGATCTCTGCTTTCCTCAACACCACAGGAGCATATCTTTGTCTCACACCTTTAATTGCAGTGATGGCAAAGGCTATTTTCTGCCGCTTATTGATATTGGTGCTGAGTACTCTCAAAATGTGCTGGAAAGTCTCAGGAATCACTAGACGTGGCAGCAGAGGTGTGTAGGCCTCCTGTCGACAAATGTTATCTTTTAAGTGAAGAATTTATTTCACTTAATTCTAATTTAGTTATTGATATATTTAGTTTTAAATCTACTATATAACTATAGATTTGTGTTTTTCCTGCCCATCTCTGTTCCTGTGTCTTTTCTTTATTGACTTCTATGATGCTGGTTATCTTTTTCCATTCCTCTTTTTTCCTCTTTTAGGAAAGACACAGTTTTTCTTTCTTTCTTTCTTTTTTTTTTTTAGGGATTACCCACTAACCTACATCCTTGACATATCAAAATGTAATGTTATTTAGTACTTTCACTAACTGCTTATACATTACAAAGAACTTAGACCACTTTAACTCCATTGATTCTCACTCCTGATTTATATGCTATTATGTTATTGAACATTTTAAATATATCTAAGTATTTTTAAACATAAAATATTATTATTTTATATAATTAATATTCATTTCAATGTACCAATCTACAGTATTTCCATTTACATGGCTCTTCATTTCTCTCTGCATCTTCATTATTATTTCCCATAAAATCACTTTTTCTTCGTCCTGAAGATCTCCCTTTTTAGCAAATTGAGATTTTTATTTGGTAAGGTCGACTTGCAGAAAATTATCATGGTTGTTTTTCTAAAACTACTTTAACTTGCTTGTTTGAATTATATTTTCATCTGGTATAAAATTTTAAGTTGATTATTTTTTTCTTCAGCTTACTCCACTATTGACTTCTGATGTATGTTCTGAATCTACCTTTTCTTTCTTTCTTTTACATATTCTGTGGTAATTTACACAGTGAATATGCTGTACTAGTTAACACTATCTTACCTATTATCTGTAGTAGTTAGGAAAGGAGTTAATAGAGTCAACAGGTCTCAGTGCATCAACTTAAATAAATGAATTTTAAATAAATCTTGATTTAATATGAACTCTAAAAGGTACTGTCTCATTCAAACTCCTTATTTTATTCACATTTGTATAATAGAGCTTTTATAGGTGATATATTAGGTTCTTCCCAGCCTGCTATTGTCCGTCCTTCTTGGGCCCTGTGAGATAACATATTAGTGATTAACTTGCTTGCAGATTGGTTCCCATTATATGGTAATAAACAGTTGTGCATAGGTAATAATTATTCATTATTTATCATTCATTATTCATTATTGAATAACCTATGGACAGTGTAGTAATGTTGTATTAGTGGTTTCTTAAGAAATCATATCTAAAATCTTAATAGTAGAGAAATAATGTGAACTACTTCCAACTTTTCAACTATATAAAATTATTGTTTTGAGATTTCAGGGATATGTGGCTAGGAGTATAAGCAGCTTTAAGCCCCATACAGGGTATCTAAGATCTGTTAGAATTTCATCCTTGATAGGCCTATAGTCATTGCCAACATCTCATTATGTCATATAGAAACCTGGGAAAGCCTTGGAAAGCAGTGCTCACATATCATTTACTAAATACTGAAGCCCAGAAACTTTTTTTAAAACTACAGTACTCATCATCAATTATATTTTTATTTATTTATTTTTTAAAATCCTCACCCGAGGATATTTTTCCACTTATTTTCAGATAGAGTGGGAAGGAGGGGCAGAGAGAGAGATAGAGAGAGAGAGAGAAACATTGATGCGAGAGAGACACATTGACTGGTTGCCTCCCACAGGAACCTGACTAGGGCCGGTGACGAACCACAACTGCGGTATGTGCCCTTGACTGGAATCAAACCTGTGACTCTTTAGTTCACAGGCTAACGCTCTAACCACTGAGCCAAACCGGCCAGGGCCATCATCACCAATTATTGAACTCACATATGTATGGCATTGATTCAGATGTTAAAAGACTTATGAAAACTCGTTAACTACATTAGGTTAGAACTGGTAATATGACCCATGTCTTCTGATTGCTCTCTTTCTATAGGCAACTACTTTATCATATAATCATAGTGAATATATTCTTTCAGAAGTTAATCTACAGAGTGTGGTTTTAGCAAAGGCATGCACTTTTATCTGGTTCAAAGTATTAATATTTACAAGTAAAAACTGTTATCCAAGATATTCAAAGAACTCAAATTCAACAAAAAGAAAATGAACAATCCATCTTAAAAATGGACAAATTATGAACAACTCTTATGCTTACATTTTTCTTTAATGTATGTTTTTTTGTTTTTAAACTTTTATTAATTTATTTTTGTTACAGATGTTTCTCCTTTTTCCCCCATTGACACCCTTCTCCCCATCCCCCCACCCCGTCCCCCGCTTTATTGTCCTTGTCCATCAGTTATGCATACATGCGCATAAGTTCTGTGGTTTATCTCTCCCCCCCCCGCCACCCCCTCTTCTGAGGGTTGTCAGTCTGTACCCTACTTCCACATCTCTGGGTCTACCCTGTTCCTCAGACTGTTATGTTTATTATATTCCACAAATAAGTGAGATCATGTGATATTTGTCTTCCTCTGCTTGGCTTGTTTCGCTTAGGATAATACTCTCAAGGTCTCTCCATGTCATCTCAAAGGATAAGAGATCTTTCTTTCTTACAGCTGCATAGTACTCCATTGTGTATATGTACCACAGCTTTTTTATCCATTCATCCACTGATGGACACTTGGGCTGTTTCCAGATCTTAGCTATTGTAAATAGTGCTTATACTTACATATTTGAAAACCTAGATGAAATGGACCAAATCCTTTAAATACACAATGTACCAAAACCTGCACAAGAACAAATAGACAATCTGAATAGGCCTATATAGCTATGACAGAAATTGAGTAAATAATTTAAAACTTTATAAAAGAGAAAGCACCAGGCACAGATGGGTTCACTAGTGAAATCCAAAAAAACACAATTAAATCAATTAAACCAATTCTCCACAATCTCTTTCAGAAGATAGAAGCAAAGGGAATACTTCCTAACTTATTCTAGGAGGCCAGCATTACCCTTATAGTAAAACCAAAGACATCACAAGAAAATAAAAACCCAATATCTCTCATGAATATTGATGCAAAACCTCAACAAAATATTAGCAAATCAAATCCAGCAATGCCATTACACATTTGTCAAAACTCATAGAATTTATAAGAGTGAACCATAAACTATGGACTTTGGGTAATAATGACCTGTTAATGGAGTGTGGAGTAGTGCAGTGTTAATGTAAGTTCATAGTTTATAACAAATGTACCACGTTGGTGGGGAATGTTGAGAGTGGGGGAGGCTAAACGTGTATGGGGACAGAGGGTATATGAGAACTCTCTGTATTTTCTGCTCAATTTTTCTGTGAATCTAAAACTGCTCTAAAAGTTTAATATAAAAAAAATCTTTAAAAGTGTTCAACTTTCTGACTATGATGTGGCTTTTACCTTGGATGTATTATTGCTGTTTTTATTTTCCTTCTTATGCTTATCATTGTTACTACTAATAAAATGCAATGGAAAAAAAATGAAAAGCAATTACCCATGACTCTTTCTATCCTAATGTAGCAGGTGTTTTCCATTTTTGCTTATTACTTTTCTATTGTTATTTGCAAATAGCTTATTTTATACAGTTCATGTCAAGTATAAATTACAATATATGGTCCTTTTTTGCCACTGAAATTGTATTACAATAGTTGTTTCCTCTTTGTCTTCATAATTATCATTTTTCATAGCTGTGTAATATCCCATTATGTTAATGTACTGTAATTTAGTAAGCCTTTCCCTAATGTTGAACATTCATTCTATTATAGGTAATGTTGCTCTGAATATTCTTTGGACACATGCCTTCTTGATTTAGTTGAATAATTCCTTTAGGAGAAATTTCCTTATGTGAAATTACTGTAGCAAAAGCCATACAAATATTGTTTTTTGCTACATATTATTACATTCCTTTCAGAAATATTAATCTATATTGACATGAACAGAGTATGAAAGCATCAATTTAACTACTTTTTCCCCCTGGATACTATCACCTTTAGTAATCATTTATTAGTCATCATGGGAATTTAAAAAAATATATTTTTCTTTAGTGATTTCAGAGAAAGAGGAAGGTAGAGGGAGATAAAGATAGAAACATTGATGAGAGGGAATAGTGACTGGCCACCTCCTGCATTGGGGATTGGGCCCACAATCTCAGCTTGTGCCCTGACTGGGAATCAAACCTGCGACCTCTTGATGCATGGGTCAACACTCAACCACGGAGCCACACTGGCTGGGCCATCATGGGGATGTTTTAAACTTATTTAATCATTTTATTAAAAATGTTGTTTTAATAATAATGTTTATATAGGAATGTCAATATTGTCATATTTTCTGGTAGTAATTCGAACCTCATCTATGTGTCACCAGAATTATTACAAAGAACAAATAAATATTTGAAACAAGGTGATTAATAATTGACAATTAGCACCTGACATGCAAAAGTATATGGTTTTGAAAGTTTGAAAATTGCTTTACTTCTGATGCAATTTAAATTTTTATTAAAATAATTCATCTGTTTAGCAAACCTTTTCATAAATATTGAAAGCTTTGAGAAAAATCTCTGCTTAATCAGGTTAATTACAAATTCAGAAGTTTGAATTTAACATTACTTTCCTAAGTGTGACGAATGAGGGCAGTAGCAGACTCAAATTTTCTTAAGCATGGATTTTACTTTTTCACTGTTCCAATGTAGACATTGCTTTGAGAATGCAGATTAAACAGACTGGCTCAGCAATGCTAGGATGGATTTAGTATTTAAAGTTCAGTCAAATACCAAAAGGCCCAAAGGTTTTCTTCTGCACTAAAATAGCAAATCCTATTACTTAGAATATCAGAAGAGAACAGAGTACTTCACCATCTTGCACATACCATTTCTTGATGTTTTCATGGATAGCACTGCCTTTTGGAGATTAGATGAGTCTGCAGTGTATTTCTGACTATACTTGATAATACTGAGTTGGTAAAACTCAGTTGGTCAAACTTATATATGTCTACCAATTTGGGCAGTTTCTAAATGCATTCTCCAAATAAATATTCATAAAAATTGGTCTGGTGTGCACCTTTCTAAAAAAAAGTATGGATTTCATAATAAAAAGAATTGGGATTTCTTTTTACTCTCCAAGATTAAGTTGTTGGTTGCCTTAAGGGAAGAGCAATTTATAAGTTGTTCTAGTTTTTATTTTTCTAAGCTAAGCAGTATGAAATTTCTGTAGAGATGGTGCTCTGAGATTGGCAGGTTAAATTGGCCTTCTTGTGGTGTACATATATATGAAAATTCAACCATTTTACTTTTCTTAGGTTTACCCACATACACATTGAATATTTGCAGAGGGAAAATTAAATATCTTAAATTGATGCACATATTTTCCAGAAAGATCAGCTTTTGCATGAATAATTAATATTTTTAGATTAAGAAAACTTATAAGATAAATCATCAGGGAGATAAACTATCTGCTCTATCCCAACTAATGAGTATATTTTATTAAGCTATATTTGACCAGTACCAACTCTAAAATTAAAGATAAAATCAATAACTTAAAATTAAATTGAGTTCTTTATTTTAATTCTATGCACAAAACCATACAAACACAATACCATATGGTATTGCAAATCAGAAACTGCTTTGAAGGAAAATATATTATGCTAAAAATGTTATATCTATTTATAGAATAAACTTCCTTTACTCTTTCAGGTTTTTGGTTATACAATTAGACAATGCATATTAATTTGGTTAAAATATTAGAGAAAAACTGTTTAAATTGTTCATTAAGTGTCTACTTATTAGTATATGGATTTAAAAAAGCCCTGTGATTGTTATATTTTTCTTCCCAAATTACTGTAGGACTTCTACAGTGTTTTTCATGGAAGCACTGAACAGAATGTTTTGTCAAACCTATTTACATACATACAAACAATTTTTAAATATTTAGATGAGTGGTAATTATTTTATAATATAAAACTTAGGTGTTTGGTTAGAAAGTTATAATTTTTTATTCTTCCTAATTATTATAGAAATAAAACAATTGCATTCAGAAATTTCCTTGTTATACTAGGATTCACAGCAAGCAGAGTGAGTTATTGATTTTAACCATTTAAGGGTTCAATCTCTAGCATAGGGATTTACCTCCCATGTGAACCACATATCCATGTTCAGGGTATTGCTGAACTCGTGATCAGCCATCCCTGCAATCTGGTATGTGGATGGCTTTGCAGCTTGGGAAAGCACTTGGGTACAACAAATACACAGTGCAAAGAAAGATGCTACAGTTCTGTTTGTACTTTAAAAACTCATCTCCAACTCCTCCTCCTCCTTCTCCTTCTCTTCCTCTCTCTCCTTCTCTTCTTCTTGGTAATTAGGTAATGGCACACTGGTGATTCAGGCTATCTTATTTCAAATCCACATATTACTCCACGTATTACTTTTTAAGTTATTTAATATCTCTCTGCCTCAGTTTCACCAACAGTAAAATAGAGATGATAATAATAGTACCTACTTCACACTGTTGTTGAAAGTTTTAAATGAATTAATGAATGTGATATGTTTAGACATCAAGTATAGTGAGCTTTCTGTGAGTGTTACCTATTATTATAATACTTGTAATTAAGTTATTAAGCAAAAAAAAAAACTAGATCTCAAATAGAAATGATCTAAGTCAGCATATTCTAACTTTTCTTCTCTAGGGCTGAGTTCAACCTTACCTTCAGACTTTAGATTAACAATTGCCACTTTTCTCCATAGGAGTCAGTGAAGTGAAGAGGAAATAGGTTTCAAATCAGACAATCCCCGATAAAAGCTGTATTGTCATCTTTGGTGCAAAATAACTAAGGGACTCTGGGTAATGACTGAATTTTCATGGCCTTGGGTTCTCAAAAGATGAAATATAAATGGCAAATGCTTAATTATATTTGAAATAATGCTAATATAAATTCTTAGAAACATCTAATTATATTTTATAAGTCAGTAATTATATATAAAAGAGGGATTATATATATATATATAAATTGAGGAGCATATAACCAGGTTTATCTTCCAAATCCAAGTAAATTCCAAATTCAAATAAATTACATTCATTAATATAATAAATGAGCAAATAAATAAATTTATTATGAATTTATGAACAAACAATATAAAGTATTAATTAATAAGAATAATAAATAAATTGACATTATAAAGCCATTCTTTATAGAAAGCCATTCTGAAAGGCCATGTTTTATGGTATAAATGACAAAATGTTTTCCATAACGTTTCCATTTCTCCAGTCTGAGAAATTGGTACTTGTTTCCTAGAACACTGTATTGAAGCAGATTTTGAAGATGTGTTCAGACTTAGTAGGAGAGTGGACTATAATCAATTATTAATGTCTGCTAGCAAATTGGGAGATGAGAATTATTTTTTAGACACAAAGTATTTGTCATCTTTATCTTAAAGCACAGGCCAAAGGGCTAAGGAAGAAACTGGTTTAATTTTCTCAGTGTACGTAACTGCTCTATTTTTACTGAATATATTTCAGGGTATCATGGATTCCTTATACTGGCATTTCTTTTTTATTATAGAAAATGTGAGATTCCATCTAAAACCACTGAAAATTAATAGTAAAGGGAAATATATTGGTTTTAATGTATTTTAACATAAGATATGAATTCATAAAATAGCATATGGTATTATATCATCAATTAATATGACTTAGCAGCTCTGAAAAGGATATTAGTTGTTTAGAGAATAATGGAAAGCCTATCGTCTAGCATGCTTTGCCCAGGATATTTCTTCTACAATTAGAGGAAATATATACCAACATGAGCTAAAATATAAATAGCTTAAATTTTTATATTCATAGAAAATGGAAATAATATCTAATATTTAATATATTATCAAGAATATGATTAGAAACTCAGAAGGTTAGGATGGAAAACACCCATAAGAGCAGTGGTTTACAAAATTTGCTACATATTAAGGTCTCCTGGAAACACTGAAAAAAAAAGCAGCAAAGACATGTCATACCTATGGAGATTCAAATTCAGTTGGTCTGGGGTTATTCCCAAGTATCAAATATTTTTGAAGCGCCCAGATGATAATGTAGCCAGATGATAATGTAACCAGCATTGAGCTTACCTGTTCAAACTTTCAGTTTGTGGATGGAAAAACAGAGACTGGGTAGAACTGGGCCTAAGTGCCATTTTCTGACTGATGCAGTTGCATTTCACTTATTTGTAAAATACAAAATATTATAAACACCAAATGTTTTTGACAAATACATACTTGTGATAAACCTTGTTATAGCTCTGACTTTATGCTATAATGACATATCCAGTCAGTAGAGAAAGGATATTTTAGTCAATAAATAATGCTGAAATAATTGGCAACTGATTTAAACAAAAATGAAAAATTATGACCTATAATCAAAGGTAAAGGCAATCAATAGAAATCGACGTATTGGACTGGCATATAAAGATGTAAAATCAGCTATTATAACTATGCTTAAGAATGTAAAGGAAAATATGCTTATAATGAGTAAAAATGTAGAAAATCTCTCTTTGTTTCTTGGTGAGTCTAGCTAAGGGTCCATCAATCTTGTTTATCTTTTAAAAAAACCAGCTCTTTGTTTCATTGATCCTTTGAATTGTTTCTCTGGTCTCTATGTCGTTTATTTCTGCTCTGATCTTTACTATTTCCTTCCTTCTACTTGCTCTGGGGTTTTCTTTTTGTTTGCTTTCTAGTTCTTTAAGTTGTGAGGTTAGATAGTGTATTAGAAATTTTTCTTGTTTCTTGAGGTAGGCCTGTAGTGCTATGAACTTCCCTCTCAGAACAGCTTTCGCTGCATCCAGGGTAGACCCAGAGATGTGGAAGTAGGATATAAACTGACACCCCTCAGAAGAGGGGGTGGGGGGGAGGGAAGAGATAAACCACAGAACTTATGCACATGTATGCATAAGTGATGGACATGGACAACAAAGCTGGGGACAGGGTGGGGGGATGGGGAGGAGGGTGTTAATGGGGAAAAAAGGAGAAACATCTGTAACAAAAATAAATTAATAAATAAAAAAAATGTAGAAAATCTAAACAGGGAAATAGAAATAATAAAATATAACCAAATGGAAATCTAGACCCAAACTATAATACCTAAAAAAAGAAAACTGGTAGGTCTTCACATAAGATTGGAGAAATTTAGTGAACTTAAAGATCAATCAATAAAAGTTATACAATCTGAAAAAGAAAAAGTAAAAGAATTGAAAAAAGAATGAATTTACAGTGATCTGTGGGATAGTACCAAATGTCTAATATATGTATAAATGAAGCCTTATAAGTAGAGAGGAGGATGTGAAAAATATTGAAAAAAATATGTCAAAACTTTTCCCCTTAGTGAAAAACATTAATTTATAAATTCATATAAGCATTAAGCTATAGCAGCATAAAAACAAAAAAAGTTATACCTAGGCACATCAAAAACAAATTGCTGAAAACCAAAGATAAATACAAAATCTAGAGAGCAGATCTTATATAGAAAGAAATACAGTGAATATGACCTCTGATTTCTCATTAGATACAGTAGAGTCCAGAAGACAGAATTTTATATACTGCGAAATATCTTTCAAGAATGAAGGTAAAATAAAGACATTTTCATATAAGTTAAAACTAACAGAATTTGTCACACTCGGACTTACATTACAAGACATGCTGAAGAAAGCTTTTCAGACTGTAGAAAAGGATACCATATAGAAATTTGTTCTTCAGGAACAAATGGTACCAGAAATAGTAACTTTATCAGTTAATATAAAAAATTACTTTTCCTACTTATTTTTAAAATAAAAATAGTTATTTAAAACAACATTATAACATATCATGCATTTAGTAACCTATACAGTATATATATAATACACACAGAAATCATAGCACATAGTGGGTGATTTCAAGGTTCTTACATTTATGTGAAGAAGTAGAATATTACCTCTAATTATATTGGAACACATTATGGGAAGAAACCACCAAAAATTAATGCCTAGAGGTATAGCAAGGAGCCAAAAGATAAAATAAATAGGAATTAAAAAAAAAAATTTAATTAACATAAGGTCAGAAATGAGTAACAGAGAAACACACATACACACAAACAAACAAAAAACCAGATAGTACAAACAGAAAACAATTAATAGAATGGGAAATGTCAATCCAACCATATCTATAATTACACAACTTTATCCATATCTGTAATTACATAAGCATAAATATACTAATTACTATAATTAACTGGCAGATATAAGTGAAAAGGAAAAAAACTGGCAGACGTAAATATATGCTGTTTGGAAGGGATGTATTTTAAATGTAAAGACACATAGAGGTTGAAATGAAAAAGATGCAAAGGGAAATATCAAGTAAATAATAAGGATAACATCAGATGATAAAGACAAAATTACCAGACATAGATATATTTCAAATGATAAATAGTTTAATCTGGCAGAAAATCATCTAAAAAATGTGTATGCACTTAAAACAGAGGATCAAAATACATAAAGTAAACATTGACAGGTATTAAGAGAAAAACATATAAATGCACAAGCATATTTTGGGATATTAATACCACTCTTTCAATATTTGACAGAATAATCAGGCTAAATACCAGTAAAGATATAGAACATCTTTAACTATCTTGACCAAGTTGACATTTATAGAAAACTACATTTAAACACTATCAAATGCACATTCTTTAGAACTGCACAGCATACTTTCAACAACATAGGACATATGCTGAGCCACTGAAACAATCTCAGTAAGTTACAAAAGACTGAAATTTGAAAGAATATATCTGTGACCACAATGGACTTAAAATCAGTTACAGTGATATATCTAGGGAACCCCCCGCCTCCCCAAATATTTGGAAACTAAAAACTTGTAGAAAAATCATGGTGAAAGAAGAAATCAGAAGGTAATTTAAAATTTTTCAAAATAAATGATAATGAAAATATAACAAGTTACCTTTCGTGAGATTCAGCTAAGCCATGCTTGGAAGGAAATTTTTCTCTTTAAATGCGTATATTAGAAAAGAAGAAAGTTATAAAAGTATTGATCTAAAAGCAGGGGTTAGTTCCCGGGCTGGGTAGCTCAGCTGGTTAGAGCACCATCTGGATATACCAAGGTTGCGGGTTTCATCCCCGGCCAGGGCATATACAAGACTCAACTAAGGAATGCATAAATAAGTGGGAGAACAACTTGGTGTTTCTCTCTCTCCCTTTCTCTCTCTCTAAAATCAATGAAAATTTTTAAAAGTAAAAAATAAACAAACAAAATAAGATAAAAGCAAAGTTTGGCAAACAACGGCCTGTAGGTCAAATCCTGGTAGGGATTCTTTTATTATAGCCCATCAAATAAGAATGGATTTTAGGTTTTTAAATAGATATATTTCAATGTCTATGGACACAGACAGCAATGTGGTGAGGACCAGAGGGAGGAGAGGGTGGGGTCTGAGCAGAAGGGGACAAAGGGTAGGAAAATGTGGGACATCTGTAATAATGTCAACAATAAGTATAAAACATAATTAAAAATAGTTATATATATGTATATATAGGATAGTCCCAATATACATATCTATAGACTATCTTCAATCTGCAAAGTATAAAATATTTACTATTTTTCCCTTTAAGGTTTACTCAACCATGACCTAAAGTTCTTTTTAAAGAAGCTAGAAAAGAACATCCAAGTAAACCCAAAGTAGATGAACAGAAATAATAAAGACAAGAGCAGAAAGTGTGAAATATAAAACAAAAGAAAAAGTAACAAAGTGAAGTTTGGTCCTTTGAAAAGATCAACAAATTCATAAATCTCCACTTAGATTAATTGAAAAAATGAGAAAGTGCAGAAATTGCCAATGTGAGAAGTAGTTATTAGTAGAGATTCAGCAGACATTAAAAGATTAAACAGGTAATAAGATGAACAACTTTATGCTAACAAATTTAACAATTAAGATAAAGTGGGCAAATACTTTGAAAAGCACAGATTACCATAATTGACACAAGATGGAATAGAAAAATAGAAAAACTCAATGGCTCTTTATCTATTAATATCATGGAATTTGTTGAGAGAGAGAGAGAGAGAGAGAGAGAGAGAGAGAGAGAGAGAGAGAGAGGGAGCGACAACGAGCTCCAGGGCCAGATAGCTTTGTTGATGAATTATTTGAAAGATGTCTCTAGTTCATCTCTCTAGTCACCTCCCTCCATCATTCATGTGCTGCAATCTCATTTCATGTATGAGGCTTCTGTTAGAGATGTTGCTTCCCCTCACAATTTCTACATTGTACCCTAAAAGGAACCCCAAGTGTGACTCTCTTCTTGTCCTACTCCTTCCTGTTCCCCTTACTCACATCAACATAGCAGAAGCTTTCTACTTCACTATATTACATGTCATAACCTCTTCTGTCTCAAGATGGCATGTAACCTGCTTTCTTCATGGAGACCGTAATGCTGGAAAGGAGGCCAGAAGGGAAACAAGTTTGTTCATAAAGATTAAAAACAAAAACAACAACAACAAAAAAACAGCCTTTAAAGCAATTTTCTTTCTATTTAACTTTATTCCATGGTTAGTGATAAGATTATAGATTGCCAATGTAAAAAGCCCATAGGGGCCAGCAGGCAACATAAATATGTGAATCAAGCCAGATATAAGACTCAAAATGATGGCAATTCTGGTAGTCTGGAGAATACATTCTCTACATAAGAATGCTTAAAATTTGCTTTATTATTATTATTACTGTCATTGTCTTTTTAGCACAGCAGCCTTGGAATAAGTAGTCTGGTTGGTTGTCAGTTTGTTGCCTACAGTTTAGTCACATTGTCTAAATTTTTTGTCATCTTGAATTGTTCCATTTTATTTATTTAAAATATGCAAGTGTACTAATTTCCAAGAGATAAAAAGACACGGCATCTACATCAGACAAACTTAGTGAAGCAAATAAGCAAAAGCACTTGTGAAAAGTTAAAGAATGAGTCAAGATGCGTATAAAAACACAGAGAATATTGTGATAACCACACTAGACTATTTTTATGACATTCCTTCAATATAAACTGATGTCACAAAGTGAGAATGCTTTTAGAAGCGGGCTGAGAGGAGATAGCATATCCCTATTTGCAGAGGTAGAAAGAACAGAGTAGGTTCTTGTAAAAAGAGGGAGCTGAGCTGAGGCTTTAATAATACTCACATTTAATTGCTATATTATATATAATCTGCATAAATTCATTCCAAGGCATCTGTTATAATCCACATTTCTCAATTGATAAATATTGTATTAGAGATGACATTACTTGACCATAATCATACATCTAATTAGTGAAAGACCTAAGATTTAAAGGGGTCTTGGATTCAAAGCACAAATTCTTTCCATTATGCCTTGTTCACTAGGTAGATAAGGAGGCAGATACAATTAACAAGATGAAGAATTTCACAACTGTTTTATTGTTTAAAAAGAACTGATTTGAATTTCTGAAGATGAGCTGTTAATGAACCATGAGCTGTTTCACTGTACAAAGCTCTCAATTATAAAGTACTGAAAATAATCCTAAAATTGTTTATTTTATCAGTAACTTTTAGAGCATTTATATCCCTATAAATGTATGTCCCTATAAATCTTACGTTCAGTGACCATTTCTACTCAGGATGAAGACATTACACTAAAGCTAATTATTATCTCTCTTACAGAAGTTAATAACGTTGCAGCCTAATGACATTAAAGATGAAAGCTTTGCAGTCTTACAGCCTGAGGGTATCAGACGTGATGTATGATACACCAGTCTTAATAATAATTTTTTTTTTAAGGTTAGGGTTAAAAAAAAAATCAAGCAAAAGGAATTTGAAAGCAACTATACTTTTATACTATCCATTATTAATTCACATAAGAAAAACAGCTATGATGGCAAAGGCCAGATACTTATACACAGGCTATAAATATGGATGAATAATTCATTTTTCTATTAATTTTAAATTTATAGCCTAATGGTTGAACTCCACTTTTTTCTTTTCCTAGAAGGGCATGCACCACACAAAATACTGCACTGTCAACAGTCAAGACATAAAGCACTGCAGTAAGCAAAATGAAATGTATTATACACATATTTATCTTATTTGAATGACACCTTATTCCCAAACCCCATATTATGACTGACTGAAGGTTTTGGAAAAGCATACCTTTTCTAGAGATAACCTTAAATATGAGGAAGTATTTGCCTCTCCATTAGGCAACATGTGATTTGAGAGCTGCCAAAAGGCCCCTGTGTCCTCCAAAATTGTCCTCCTTAACATGTTATTGAGTCCACTATTCAGGGCATTTTCTTCTGAAATTCCTTATTACAATCCAAACATGTTTCCCTGTCTCTCAACTTCTCACTCTAAGTCAGACAACAAAACTGATAGTCAAAACTTGGAACTTATTCACTATACTAGGAGGTCCTTAACTGTTTCTTCTGAGATTACCCACTTTTGAGATTCTGAGAAGAAGCTCATTGCAATCAAAAGGTTAGTCCTATAACAAATATTTACTGGCCAGTCTCTGTAATCTAGAATAAAAGGGACAATCAGTTTGGTGCTACCCATGTTGCCCACTGGGCTCATGCTTATACCAAAGATAGAAACGAGTACGTCATACACACTCCATCTGCCTAAGGCAGATTATACATCATCTATGCAGAATCCCCCCTGCACACACACACACCAATTGGCCTCCTAGCTGCACAGATGCTCCTCCACACATTTCAATCCACCTTTCCTCCTCCACTCCCATATACCTCTGGTGCTGTGTATCATAGGTTACATTCGCACTGCAGTATCATCTTGATCTTAGATCTTCATGGTACAACCTAAGTAAGCTGGTGCTGTGGATAGTAGGGATATTTCTGGAATCCATTTCTACACCAGACATCTAGTACTTCCTTAAATATAAACAGAAATGGCTCTGAATTTCATATATATACCAACAAACTCAAACTAAATATACCTGTGATTCAACTTCCTTTTAGCCAACTCTAAATAAAACTGGTTATTCCAGAGGCAGGGATGTTGGGGTGAAAATAAATGAAACTTGGATTGAAATTCTTATTTGTAGGCTTAAGTAGGTTAGAAAAGTAACCTGATTTGCAAACTTTACAAAAAGTATGTGACCATATGAAAACAACACTAGGGCCCCTCCAAGGGCCCCTTTAATTGAGAGGAACTGAGGTTCATTAGCTTTTTGGTATATAGAACCCTGTGTTCTGAAACATTTCAGATAAAGAAGAAATAGGAAAGCTTTATCCCTTGTATGAACAATCCAGCAAGGACAAAGGCATACCTGCAATTTTCAAATGAGTCCCAAATTATTATAAAAGGTTCCAGATACTAAAAAGCCAATCAGTATGAAGCACTGATAATGGAAATTCATAATGAAATATACAGAATGGAAAGCTACATATCTATTCTCAAAATCTAACTACATTAGAAATCATAAAATTTCTTAAATCAATTTAGTTCATTTAATACTTAATTCATTTTCAGTAAAGTCTCTTTTCAAAAACATAAAGCCTTTCAAGGAATGATTTACACTATTATTAAATAATATATAAGTATTAGCTTAAGCTTCATATGACCATCTTTTATACACCTTTTCATAAGGCAGTTTAATCTATGCTTCTTTCTCTCTTAAGAGAAAGTAACTTTTAAAATGATTTGTTAATTGTTCAATAAGACATTTAAAATGCTTCTCAAGAATATTCTTTTCCATAGTTCCAATGTGTAATTCATTACTAAAAATATCTCTGTTCAAAGCTACTATGTACACATGAGGTTGAATTTTGGTCTGCGGATGTTTGAATAAAAGAATTCGTGAATTAGAGGTGAGGAATGGACTTGTAAAGTTCATTAACTATACTATTCTGCCTATACTCATATTTCACATGATCTCAGATAAAATTCATATTAATTTTAATCACCTGCAAAGAGGACTGCATTTCTTATTTCTTAGGCTTCCTTTTATTATGCTTCTACTATGTGCCACTTACAGTTATCAAAAATAGTCAGGACTGGTGTGGAAAAATGGCAGCAGAGTGAATGGAAGCTACACAGACCATCTCCCAGGACCAAACTGGAATTACAACTAAAATAAAGACAAATCGTCAGGAAAAAGCAACAGAAAAGCAGCTTGCAAGGACCATACAACCAGGGACACTGAATCGATCCTGGTAGGACTGCAGAGGCACAAGATGGGGGCTGGGAACCCAGGGAGAGCAGCGGCCTTAGCTCTGAGCAGCGGCCTTAGCAGTGAGCAGCGCACCACCCTCAAGGTTAAAGCCCGAGCCAGCTCCAGAGCGCATAGCCGGGACAGAGCGCTAAAATAGCCGCAGCCACTCACCTTGGGCTCCGGCAGAGGGAGGGCGGACTGGACTGGAACTGTGTGGGGACACTCGGGATTTGGAGGGCGCTCAGAACTTTTGCTGAGTTCCGGCCCTGCAGGACTGTGGCCTGGCCTTCTTACTCCATCCCAGGGCTCTGGGGAGAGGCAGCAGCCCCTCCCTCGGAGATCCAGCCACACCCTGATGGGCCATTGCAATACAAACTGAGGCTCATTAACTACCAGCATCTGCCCTACCCTCTGAAAATCCTCTCACGCTGAACACCTGAGGGAGGTTTTCATTCAACTGAAAACCCAAGGCCCTTCAAGCAACCACAACTAATAGCCTCTAGGCAAAAAGCTAGAGGATAACTTAACCTTTTCTGGGCTTGCAAATATACCCTGGAAAGTAAGACTCCAAGGTGGTGTTTAACGTGGGTCCTCCCACGCTTATCCAAACCCAGTAGAGGGAGCCACAAACAGCAGAACACCAACATACACAGGGAAAATTTGGCAGGCTCCAAAACCCACTGAGATAGCCAAAATGGTGAAACAAAGAAACAGATCCCAAATGAAAGAACAAGAGACCTCTACCGAAGATGAGATAAATGAAATGGAGTTAAGCAAGTTAACAGAGCTAGAATTCAGAGCTATGATCTTGAGGAAGCTCAACAGCATGAGTAAGGACATCAACACCATGAGTAAAGACATCAACACCATGAGCAAAGACATAGAAACACTGAAAACCAACCAAGTGGAAATTAAGAAGCACCAAGAAGAAATGAAGAATGACATAGCAGAAATGAAGAACACATTGGAAGGACTAAACAGCAGAATAGAGGAAGCTGAGGACTGGATCAGTGAATTAGAAGACAGGGTAGAAAAAATCAACCAATCAGAAAACCAAAAGGAAAAAACAATGAAAAAACAGGAAGACAGCATAAGAGAACTGTGGGACAACTGGAAACGTAACAATATTCGCATCATCGGAGTCCCTGAAGAAGAAGGAAATGAGCAAGGGTTAGAGAATATATTTGAAGAAATAGTGACAGAAAACTTCCCTAATTTGGTGAAGAAAGAAGGGACTCAAGTTCAAGAAGCACAGAGAGTCCCAAGTAAGAAGAACCCAAACAGGCCCACACCAAGACACATAGTAATTAAAATGACAAAAATTAAAGACAAAGAGAGAATCCTAAAGGCAGCAAGAGCTAAGCAACAGGTTACCTACAAAGGAACCCCCATAACGCTATCAGCTGCCTTCCCAACAGAAACACTACAGGACAGAAGGGAATGGCATGAAGTAATCAAGGTCATGAAAAACAAGGATCTGAATCCAAGACTACTCTAACCAGCAAGGCTATCATTCAAAATAGAAGGTCAAATAAAAAGCTTCTCAGACAAAAAAAGGTTAAGGGAATACATTAGCACCAAACCAGCACTGCAAGAAATGTTTAAAGGACTGCTGTAATTAGTAGAAGAAATAGGAAGGAAAATAGAACCACACTAAACAAAAATGGCAATAAATAAGTACATATCAATAATCACCTTAAATGTAAATGGATTGAATGCTCCAATAAAAAGACACAGAGTAACAGATTGGATAAGAAAGCATGACCCATATATATCTTGTTTACAAGAGATCCACCTCACAACAAAAGACTCACATAGGCTGAAAGTGAAGGGATGGAAAAAAATATTCCAAGCAAACGGAAAGGAAAGAAAAGCTGGGGTAGCAATACTCATATCTGATAAAATACATTTAAAAAGGAAGGCCATAACTAGAGACAAAGAAGGTCACTACATAATATTGAAAGGATCTATCCAAAGGAAGACATAACCTTGGTGAACATATATGCACCCAATATAGGAGCACCAAAATATATTAAAAATCTTCTGGAGGACTTCAAAGGAGAAATCGACAGCAATACAATCATAGCAGGGGACTTCAACACCCCACTGGCATCACTGGATAGATCCTCTAGACAAAAAATTAACAAGGAAACAGAGACTCTAAATGAAGCACTAGACCAAATGGATTTAATAGATATTTACAGAGAATTATACAACAAAATTACAGAATTCACATTCTTCTCAAGTGCACATGGGACATTCTCAAAGATAGACTACATGTTAGGATACAAACTAAGTCTCTACAAGTTCAAGAAGATTGAAATCATATCAAGCATCTTCTCAGATCACAATGGCATGAAACTAGAAATCAATTGCAACAAGAACATACAAAGACATTTGAACACTTGGAGGCTAAATAGCATGTTATTAAACAATGAATGGGTTACTGAGGAGATCAAGGAAGAAATTAAAAACTTCCTGGAAACCAATGAAAATGAACACACAACAACACAAAATCAATGGGATGCAGCAAAAGCAGTTCTAAGAGGGAAGTTCATAGCACTCCAGGCCTACCTCAAGAAACAAGAAAAATTTCTAACAGAATATCTAACCTCACAGATTAAAGAACTAGAAAGCAAACAAAAAGAAAACCCCAGAGCAAGTAGAAGGAAGGAAATAGTAAAGATCAGAGCAGAAATAAATGACATAGAGACCAAAAAAACAATTCAAAGGATCAATGAAACAAAGAGCTGGTTTTTTGAAAAGATAAACAAGATTTATAGACCCTTAGCTAGACTCACCAAGAAACAAAGAGAGAGAACCCAAATACACAAAATCAGAAATGAAAGAGGAGAAGTAACAACTGACACCACAGAAATACAAAGGATCATTAGCAAATACTATGAACATTTATATGGCAACAAATTCGACAATCTAAGTGAAATGGACAAATTTCTAGAAACACATAGTCTCCCAAAACTGGACCAGGAAGAGACAGAAAACTTGAACAGACCAATAACAGTTAAGGAAATTGAAGATGTAATCAAGACTCTCCCAGCAAACAAAAGCCCAGGCCTGGACAGCTTCACGGGGGAGTTTTACCGAACATTCAAAGAAGAACAAACACCCATTCTCCTCAAACTATTTCAAAAAATTCAAGAAGAAGGAAGACTTCCAAACTCGTTTTATGAGGCCAGCATAATCCTAATTCCAAAACCAGAAAAAGACACCACAAAGAAAGAAAACTACAGGCCAATATCCCTGATGAACATAGATGCCAAAATCCTAAACAAAATACTAGTAAATCGGATCCAGCAATACATAAAAAAAATTATTCACCATGACCAAGTGGGATTTATCCCAGGGTTGCAAGGCTGGTTCAATATTCGCAAATCAATAAATGTGATACACCACATAAACAAAATGAAAGATAAAAACCACATGATTATATCAATAGATGCTGAAAAAGCATTTGACAAAATCCAGCACCCTTCTGATAAAAAACACCCAGCAATTTGGGAATAGAGGGATCATATCTTGATATAATAAAGGCCATATATGAAAGACCTACAGCCAACATCATACTCAATGGGCAAAAACTAAAAACATTTCCCTTAAGAACAGGAACAAGACAGGGATGCCCACTTTCACCATTCTTATTTAACATAGTACTGGAAGTCTTAGCCACAGCAATCAGACGTGAAGAAAAAATAAAAGGAATCCAAATTGGAAAGGAGGAAGTGAAACTGTCATTATTTGCAGACGACATGATATTATATATAGAAAACCCTAAAGACTCCATCAAAAATCTACTAGACTTAATAAATGAATTTGGCAAAGTAGCAGGATACAAAATTAACATCAAGAAATCGACGGCATTCTTATACACCAATGATGAACTCACAGAAAGAGAAACTAAAAAAACAATCCCATTTACCATCGTGGCAAAAACATTAAGATACCTAGGAATAAACTTAACCAAAGAAGTAAAGGACCTATTTGCAGAAAACTACAGGACATTGAAAAAAGAAATAGAAGAAGATATAAAAAAGTGGAAGCACATACCTTGTTCATGGATTGGAAGAATTAACATAATTAAAATGTCCATATTACCCAAAGCAATCTATAGATTCAATGCAATCCCCATCAAAATACCAGTGACATATTTCACAGAACTAGAACAAATACTTCAAAAGTTCATATGGAACCAAAAAAGACCCCAAATAGCCACAGCAATCTTGAAAAAGAAGGACAAAGTAGGTGGGATCACAATACCAGATATCAGGTTATACTACAAAGCTACTGTAATCAAAACAGCCTGGTACTGGCACAAGAATAGGCATATAGACCAGTGGAACAGAACAGGAATCCAGAAATTGACCCAAGACATTTAATATTTGACAAAGGTGGCAAGAGCATACAATGGAGTAAAGACAGCCTCTTTAATAAATGGTGCTGGGAAAATTGGACAGCGACATGCAAAAAAAATGAAACTAGACCACCAACTTACACCATACACAAGAATAAACTCAAAATGGATAAAAGACTTAAATGTGACTCGTGAATCCATAAAAATCCTAGAAGAAAATGTAGGCAACAAAGTTTCGGACATCATACGCAGCAGATTTCACTGATACATCACCTAAGGCAACAGAAACAAAGGGAAAAATGAACACATGGGACTACATCAAACTCAAAAGCTTCTGCACAGCAAAAGAAACAACCATCAAAACAGAAAGGGAACCCACTGTATGGGAGAGCATAATTGCCAATGATACATCAGATAAGGGGTTAATCTCCAAAATATATAGAGTGCTCAAACAACTCAACAAAAGGAAGACAAAGAACCCAATTAAAAAATGGGCAGAGGAACTAAATAGACACCTCTCCAAACAGGACATACAAATGGCTAAGAGACATATGAAGAAATACTCAACATCACTAATCATTAGAGAGATGCAAATTAAAACAACAATGAGGTATCACCTCATACCTGTCAGAATGGCCGCCATCAACAAAACATCAAACAACAAGTGTTGGCGAGGGTGTGGAGAAAAGGGGACTCTAGCACACTGCTGGTGGGAATGCAGACTGGTGCAGCCACTGTGGAAAACACTATGGTGTTACCTCAAAAAATTAAAAGTTGAGTTGCCATTTGACCCAGTGATCCCACTTCTAGAAATATACCCTAAGAAGCCTGAAACACCAATCAGAAAGAATACATGTACCCCCATGTTCATAGCAGCACTATTTACAATAGCTAAGATCTGGAAACAGCCCAAGTGTCCATCAGTGGATGAATGGATAAAAAAGCAGTGGTACATATACACGATGGAGTACTATGCAGCTGTAAGAAAGAAAGATCTCTTATCCTTTGAGATGACATGGAGGGACCTCGAGAGTATTATCCTAAGTGAAACAAGCCATGCAGAGAAAGACAAATATCATGTGATTTGTGGAATATAATGAACATATCAGTCTGAGGAACAGGGTAGACCCAGAGATGTGGAAGTAGGGTATAGACTGACACCCCTCAGAAGAGTGGGTGGGGGAGGAGGGAAGAGATAAACCACAGAATTTAAGCACATATATGCATAACTGATGGACATGGACAACAGCTGGGGACGGGGTGGGGGGATGGGGAGGAGGATGTCAATGGGGAAAAAAGGAGAAACATCTGTAACAAAAATAAATTAATAAAAAAAAAAAATAGGACTCTGCCAGGTTATCAATTCATTGTGAGCAGTACCACATTTTATTCACTATTGCATTCCTTGAGCCTAGCATACGGTCTCATAATCGATACTTGTTACATGTACTTGTTGGAGGAAGAAAATTATGAAGAAGCTGGTTTTAGAAAAACTGAATACTTTTGTTTAGCAAAATATCTTAATGGGCAATTGTGACATTAGCATGACCGTTCTAAGGATATAGCTAGAAGGGAGTCAAATAACTCTATGAGCAAAAATTTTGGGGGGTGGAGAGTGCATAAACTAGGGAGTAGAAATAATGAAATCAAAGAAGAGAGATACCCAATATTAAGGCAGGAGGTTGGACCGAGCTGGAAGGGATGACCAGTAGAATTTTTGTGGAGGTAGTAGGAATGGTCCAGGGACTCTGAATAATTAGTTTGAAAAAATATTCACGTGTTAATGTTTGTGATAAGGCATATAATATTCCTTTCCCCAATTATTTAGTGATGTGGCTACACAGAGACTTGAAACAGTGTATTCTGGGGAGCAAAGTGTAAGAGCAGTGTCTAGTAGGGTATAGTGCTACAATTGGGCAGCACACAGGGGAGGAGAAAGAAAGGAGATGGAAAACTCAATGGAAAGAGAAAATCAGAATGGGAGGTGTCAAAAAACAGACAAGTTCCTCCTCCACCCCCAAAAGCTTTCCCTTTTCATGTAGGGTTCAGTTTGAACCAATTTTATTTAAAGTAACAAGGACAAGTTGATTCCAACAAACTGAAGGATCTGAGGGTATTCCATGTGTTAAAATAGGGGTTAGAAATGTTTAGAATTAATTAAACTGAAGACATGGTTTCTGCCTTGAAAGAGCTTAAAGGCTAATGATTGAGAGATACCTACAGGCAGTTTGAGAAATTCAGCAATAGAGGTGTGATCAACATGCAGTAAGAACACTGACAGAACGGGTGTTTCGCTTGATCTGTCGGGGAGAGATATCAGGAGACTGTGTGGAGGAAGTAACACGAGAGGGGATGAAGGATAATCCAGAATTTCTTAGGAGGGAAGGCATTCTGAGGATAAGACACAGAGAGTGCAAACTCCGGGAAACATAAAAGAGAGAGGTGCATTGAGGAACTGAAAGCAGAGAAAGGACAAAAGGAAGATAGGACCCAGCTTGGAAAGGGCTGTATATGCCACTATGAGGAGGCAGGAACTTGATCCTACAAACAAGGCAATTCCATTACAGTTTTTAAATCCTGTATGTCACGGAAGTGACATATCCGTCAATGTCTGTCTGTTTTGTTTCACTAACAAGTTTTTTAGACTTCCCTTAGGGAAAAGCAAAATAAAACATTGAGAATATGGAATGACATCGAGTGAGAAGACAAAGACTTTGGAGACATGACTAATTACAGTTGTCTGTAGTCAGCTGGAAAAAATGAATTCCTTTTATTTTCATGTCTTGATTCTTTTCCTGAAAAGGCATTGGATGTTTCTTTTGTGATGCATTTTTGTAGTCTGACCCAATTTGCACATTTCTTTTCAGGGCTTTGCCTGTTTTATATCAATGTTTCATTCACAAAGAGACACAATGACAGATTATTTTCACTTGTCCATCTATACCTGGAGACACAGGCGATCTATATTCCACTTTCTGCTCCAGCAAATGAAATAAAGATACAGTGAAACAGCATATGGGGAGAATGTTACAGGAAATCCATAATGCTGATAAAACCTACAGGTTTAGCAGAAATCAGATAATTGAGAGTTTTTATTTTGTTATCATTTTTTTCCTGGTGAAACTTATTTATTATAAAACTAGAACAAACCTCAAAGTGAAGGAAATTTATTGAATTTTGTCTAGCTAGCCAGATTTAAAATATATATATTTTTAATTCTTCTTGGAAGTGATTCTGAGATATACTGAAGGTGTGTACACATTCTTAATATTCTTTTCAACTAGTAAATACCGCATTTTATCTGTATACAAAAACAAATTCATTCTTCATGACTGATCTGCATTACCACCTCTTCCACGAAGCCCTACATGACCCTAGTCTAGTCCATCTAGTCCTATATCGCTGACCTGATAATCCTGCTTCTGTTGACAGCACAGAGATACTGGGAATTTTAATAGAATCTGAAAAGCCTCCTGGGAGACAACTTATCCCAATGCAAGAGAGAATGAAGGCACAGAAATTAGTCTGAGTCATTGGACCAATTTTAGATGGTAGATAACAGAGTGCATGATTCTGAATATGTCATAGCTTTCATGGATTTATAAATGAACCCTAGGATGAGGAGAATTAAAATACCTAAGTGAGAACATTTATGGGGAAAAAAGTAACTGGGAAATAAAAGCCCAGTGTTTAACAGTATTGATAACAAGGCTTCAATAATGAAAAATAAATTCAGGAAGTAAAGTCCATAGTTCAGATATTAGTGTGTTCTACATCTAACAACAAGGGTCTCAGAATTGATACTGACAGGTAGTAATGCCTCCTCCTAACATCAGCAGAAACATAGAACCCTTTCTCTCTCTCTCTCTCTCTCTCTCTCTCTCTCTCTCCTGAAACCCAATTGGAATGATCAGGAAAATTAAATCAAGATATCTGAGTGAAGGGTTAAGTAATTTCAGGAAAGGCAGAAATAAAACTGGACATGGGATGTAACACTTACCAAGGAAGTTAATGAGGCCAGAGATCTCTCTAGATCTCTTCTCTCCTCTTTCTCTATTATGACATCATTATCTCCTGCTGCAAATTGGAAGTCTTCCACATGGCAGACAATATGCTGTTGAAATCTCGTCAGGTTCTTATTACCTATTTCTCGGGAAAAGCTGACCTTTGCTTAATCTGGTGTCAAGTTATAAAATCCAAGCACAGCATTGTTAATTTGAGTTTGGTGCCCAGGACCAAGCTAATCATGTAGCTAGTGGGTGGGGAGATAGAGAAATGGGGATGCTTTTAAGAATATGTAACCTTTAAGAACTCATGTTTAGTTCTAAGTGAGGAGCATTTCTCTGCAGAAGAAAGACAATGTTCCCCCACCCCCAAAAAAGAAAGGGTCGATGGGCAGACATAAGAACTACTAGAGCGAGCATACAGCAGGCTGTGGCATCCTTAATGTCAACACACACGCTCTTAACCCCTGTCATGGGCTGCCCCAGGAAATACATCTAAAATGTTTGGTGGTGTTGGCATCAGTGAGTGCCTGCAGACATCAGTAAGAGGGCTCATGCTCATTATCAAAAGTGCACAGCACCATAGTGAGCTAGAGCAGGGAGGAGGAAAACAGTACATGCTATTGTAGTAAACAAGATTACAAGGGACTCCTCGAACCACAGGGGAAGTATCTGAATGTGTATTACATTCCTACAGAACAAATGGTGATGAAGCCAGAGAAACAGTTTTGGCAAGATGCCCCTAGTTATACTTTACAGGTTGCTATGGCCTGGGAAATGTGGGCTTTGTATATTTATGGGCTATATAACTGTCTCCTTTATCAGATGTGGATCCTATCACTGTGCATAGATGCTCAGTAATGGGAATGTAGTGCTGAATCGTGGTATGGATTACATCCACCTCAAATTGTAGATGTCTTACATATCCATTTTCTGCACATGTCTTTTAAAAGTAGTTTAGCTATTTAGGTGTAGAGTGAAGTCACGGATTGAGTCAAATCAAAACATGAGTGCATAGCAACACAGGAAGACTGAATGGAGGAATTGGTTAGCTGATTATGGATGTCTAAAGTATCCTAAAAGTCTCAGGCACAAATCCAGCACCTATGGTGATGGTGGGAAAAAGCACTATAGCATGGAGAAAAGGTGAAATCAGTACTTAAGATTAAAGAATTTTATGTTTATATGTCACCATGACCCAATTTGGAGGCTGGGCCATTGAATTGAACAAGGTCTTGGGAAGTTTTGTGCTGGGTAAGGCAATATAATCCTAGAGAAGATGCTAGAGTATTAGGCAGTATTTAGCTGGAAATTGTTCGGTTTAGAGTACTTAGCTGGAAAGAAGGCATAGGGAAGAATTTTAGCCTTATAATTAAAGCAACAAAAGGAAAAGAAGAGAGCTTTGATTTAGATGGGTTGCCTGTGGGGACATTCATCCTGAATTTCATTGGTAGTGAAGATGTTTCAAAGAGCAAAGTTGTAAGCCAGCAATATTGGCTGGCACATTGGATTCTGACTCACAGTGGGTATTAGATCTACGCCATGAAAGACTGGACCAAAAGTGGGATAGTGGGAGATAGAGGATGCTCATCTACTCGCTTGTGTCTGGGTTAGCACAGGAACTGGAACAGGAGTTCGCAGGTGAGTAGAAACACCAGTAGACTGAGCTAATATAGATGCAAAGAAAAACAAGACAATATTGACAGATAACCTTTTGAATTGAAAGGAGGTGTCATTTAATGCTTGTACTTAACTTCTTAAAATTTTAATTGCTTAACTGAAATGAATTAAAACATTGTTCAACAACTATTTGGTGTGGTTAGATTTTAGAGGATGGACACTATCTAGGTCCAGAGGGATATATGTGAATACCATTTGAAGAGATGATTTTTGATCTGTAAATCTTTTACAGAGGACTTGCATTAGGTTGTAGGAGATCAGAGTTTCGAGTAACAGGTTGCTGGATTCTTTTATTTCAGTGTTGTCCTAGAAGCATGTGGCCAGAAGCACTCAGAAGCATGTGGTGCCCTTTGTGGGCAGCTCCCCTTGGTATGGTGCAAGAGTTGTATTCAATCAAGCTGTCAGAACAAAGACAGCTGTGAGAAGGGGCCCATAAAGTTATTCATCAAGCTCTGCAACAGATAGAACTTTACTTGTCTAGAGTTATTTACTAGTGGTTGATGATGACACAGTTGAGTGAGGCAGGGGCTCACGAGGCATCTCGCCTCTCTATTTTGGTGAGAAGGTCATTTTGAAAGGGAGAATTTTAAGGTCTTTGGTATGTCCAAGTCTAGCCTTTAGTGATATGGTAAAACACCAATAAAATATTTAAAAAGAATTTTTGGGAGCATAGGCTATGATATTATAAAAACTTGGATTCTGTATCAGTCAGGTTCAGAAAAGCAGAATCAATAGAATATATAAATCATTGCAACACTATGAGAAGAACTGATAGAAGCACATCTTAAACTTTAAATCTAGTAATGAAACTAATTAGGTGTATATATTTGGGTAAAGAACTTAAAATCTCCATTCTGAGTCATCATCTGTAAACGCTGAGATTTGGCAAGGTATATTTCCTTTTTTCAATGTTTCCTTTCTGTTTAACTATATGTAATTCTCTATGTATATTAACCTAATCTGTCTACCAGGGTTGTGAGATCCCTGTAGGTCAGGTACCCTGACCAATTCTTCTATATCTCCTTCAGAATAAAGAATATACAGCACAGACTAGATATCTACTAAAGCAAAGAGATCCTTGAATAGAGATTTATACAAGATAATTGATGGATAAATCAATCAGTTTGATTAAACTTAGTTTATTGTGTCATTATTATGTAGACATTCAGTAAATAATGATTTTTAAATATGTTGCCCTGGATGTTTTGGCTCAGCGGTTAGAGCATTGGTCCTCAGACCAAAAGGTTATAGGTTTGATTCCAGGTTAAGGGCATCTACCTAGGTTGCAGGTTCGATTTCTGGCCTCAGTCAGGGTCATGCTGGAGGCAACCAATCGATGTGTCTCTCTCATATCGATGTTTTTCTCTCTTTCTCCCTCTTCCTCCCTTACACTGTATCTAAAAATCAATGGAAAAACATCCTTGGGTGAGGATTACCAAGAACAACAAATAAATAAATATGTTGTAAATGGCTATAGTATAGGCATCCCGGAGAATCTTGCTTCTGTTGGCATGTTTTAAGCCAAAAAAAATTACACCTGGAAACTTAAGTCCAAGTCAGTTTGAATTTCCATTTTTAAATACACGAAATTTATGATTTAAACTTCTCAGAGTTTTAATTTTTAAAAAATCTATCATATCCTTTAAATTTGGTTTCTTTCAGCCAGTGAGAATAAAATATTGTGTACTTCTTTTAGCTGATAGCCATCTGCTACAGGAACATTCAAATGTCAGCTCATCAGAATTTAAAAGGACTTCCTGAACAGAAGTTCACTGAAATTTAAGAAACTTTAATGGAACTTCTGTTGCAAAATGATGTTGCCTTGGCTTTAGGCTAATCCCTCAAATGCACCTACAAATTCGTCTCCCAAAATGTCTGCAAGAGAGTAGGAGCTGGATCACTTTTACAATTTTTATGGCAAAGGTTAAAATAAGTAATTTCCACAACAGCTGTTGACATAACAGTCTGTCTATGGAGGCTGCTTTCTCTAGAGAATTTTATTTCTTCAAATGTCATAATTATAATTTCATCTCCAGTGACTGCTCAAGGAAATCTGGCATCAAGAGACAGCAGGGGTCACATTTTAATTACATACGCATTCTTCCAGTCTGAAGGGCCAGGAGCTTGTTGCTAGTCATGTCACAGGAACCTTTATGCACTGTGAATAATTAAATGTACTTTTCAGTGGATAGCAGTTGTTTCCTTAAATTTAGCAAGATTTATCAGAGCATTAACAGATATCTGTCCTACCAAAAACCAATGGGGTGCAAAGATTTCCAGGCAATTAGAGCAGTGAGTTGTGTTCACACACTTGCATTCACTATTTCGGATGTGTATCAACAGGAGGGCACTGTCATGCACTCATTTACTCATTTTCTTTCTTTCATTAAACATTTATTGAATATCGACTTCGGCGTTGGGCCCTGAACTTACAGTTGGGGAAACAAAGTTGAACAGCACTATCTTTTTCTCATAACGGAGACATACCTGAATTTGGTCATAAATTATCATTAAATGAGTGACACAGTGAAGTAATATACATGGTGCTTTGGGGACACCAAGAAAGAAGTAATAAATTTTACTTGGAGTGATCAGGAAAGACATGACAGGAAAGGTAATATCTCAGTTGAGATGTAAAGGATAAGCAGGAAGGAGTCTGATAGATTGACAATGGAAGAGAGGGAATTCCTGACAAAGGAAACTGCATCGGTAGAAACAAGGATTTGTGGAGGCACTTTTAGTTGTTTCAGTGAAGAATCAAAGTGGAATTCTTTTAAATAAGTAGAAGATGGGCATACAGTACAGGATCAGGGTGTATTTTGATGCAGGCAGAAATGTAGATGTTATAGACGAGATATTTATCTTCACAAACGGGTTATAGGTATGACAAGATATTGATCTCCTCAGCTCTCAGAACAGCCACAAAGAATTTTTTTTTAGTAACTTTGTCCTTTTATCCCAATCTCCTGAGAAAATCTATCATTTTCCTTTTTTTTTGAAGTGAAAATGATTGGTACATCTATATAATGAAATACTATTTAATAATAAAAAGAAATGAAGACATACGGAGACATGCAAGAAAATGGATGAATCTCAAAAGCATTATGCTAAGTGAAAGAAACCAGAGAGAAAGACTATATAATGTATGATTCAATTTATATGAAATTCTAGAGTATGCAAAACTATAGCAATAGAAAGAAGACCAGCAGCTGCTAGGAGCCAAGGATGGGGCAAAAGATATTGACTAAAAAGGGGCATGAAGGCATATCTTGGGGGGGGGGCGGAACTGTCTATTTCATGGTTGTGATGGTGGATACAGGACTGTAAGCAATTCTCAGAATTCATCATATTATATGCTAACAATTGGTATTTTATTGTTTGTAAATTATAGCTCAATAAAGTTGATAACAAAGGTGAGGTACATGAGGGACTTTGGGTTAGAATGCATTAACTTCAGAGTACTAAAGCCCTATAAGCCAAAAGCAATAGTCTTTCCAATGAAAATATCTAGGATGAGGCCACTGAATGAATGTCCTCAAGCATCTCAAGACAGAAAACCACTTTAGCTGACACTGAGCAGAATAAGAAATTGGAGTTTAGAGGAGTAATTTTTTTGACTTAAATGTAATGTTTGGACTTTAACTCTTAAGCACAATAATAAATAATAATTTTTATGAAGCACTTACCTGCCAGAAATTTCTTTTAAAACTTTATAAATTTAATTTAATTTTCACAACAATTCTGCAAGTCTTATCATTATTCCCAGGTGTCAGATGAGGAAACTGAGGCTAAGGGAGGTTAATTAAGTTCCCCAGGATTACAAACCTAGTAAGTATAAGAACTGAGATTTAAAGTCAGGTAAATATGTTCAAAATCTGTGTACTTAACCACAGAGTCATTACATTTGAATAGAAAACTTCCCAGAAATTTAATGAGAGGAGTTTATATTAAACCTTGGGACATCTTGATGTTGTATTTTATTATCAGAGTATATTCATATTGTTATTATATATCACTGCAGAGCCCCTGATAACTTTTATAACATAATGTGGCTGGACAAGAGTAGGGGTGAATTTTCAGCTTCAGATATGGTATGGTATTGGAGTTAATTACACTGTTCTCAACAATTTCAGTGCCTTCAGGGGGCAAAATCTATACTGACTATCAGAGGTACAAAGAATATCCACAAAAGAACAATGGTTGATAGGAGTGCCTACATGAAGATAGATTTCCTTATGCTTTTCAAGAAAGATAGTATGATCACAGGTTTCATGAGCAAGTTCAATGGATTAGATGATAAAAAAGTCACTGGGGAATTTTAGGGGAATATGTTATAATCTACTACCAATGTTTTCCATTCATTGGGACTTCGACTGAATAAGTTCAGAATAAGTTATTCAACTATTGCGTGACACCAATGGTCCATATTTCCCAACTGGGTGAAGATAATTTGTAAGCACTGGGAATCTGGCCTCTCTTCTTCATTTTTATATTTTGTGCCAGTGTAAGGAAGGAATCCTCAGTGGTTATGTCTTCTCTGGAAACAAAACATTTCCTTAGTTAAGGTGCCCCAAGATCTCTGTTCACTACGGAGAGCATTAGCAAGCCAATCTGGTGATCATATGCATTAATCATAACCTCATATCTAGCCTTTATCAGTAAAAAGGTCCTATTTTGATATCCATATGTCTACTCTTGTTCCTATTTCTCAAATGGTTCAGAATTAGATGACAAAGGGGGGGATGTTATTATAGGACCCAAACAATAGCAACAATGCTGATGCTATTCTTTTTTGATTCACAGTGAAGAGAGAAGGAAGGGAGACTATTTGGAATACAGGCAATGTGAATATCAGGATATTATGGGGAAGAAAAATAGAGCAAAACTAAAACCTCTCAATTTCGCATATGACCTTATCCTTTATCCATGGTATATAACTTTCTTCTGCTCTTCCTCCCATCATGGCCAAAGCACACATACATATCACCTTCCAACGCATCCCCACCACACCAAACAACAAGAACAAAACATTCTGTCTACCAATAATTTTTTCCACAGTTTTTATGTTTGTTTTATTATAGCCTCATGCCCAAAGACCACCAAGAACACACTTGTGGTCAAACAAATTTAGGTTTTTTAACCTGCTGCACTAAGGAAAACTGCAACCTATGGGAAAGTAATCTCAGAGAGATGTTATTAGGATGGTCTTGTACAGGGTTTGGATTTTACATTTGATGATTTTTGGTTGGATTTGCTTTTTATTGGATTTTCAGAAAATGGAGGCTATTTGGTCACTGTGTATATCAGGCTATCCCTGATAAAGAAGCATTGGCTACTCATATTAATTTTGAAAGGAGAATGTGGCGGCACAGTGTCCTTGTTTTTGTCCTGTTCCATCAGTCATAAAATAACCTTGTCTGATGGTAATAGTCTGTAAAACTGTTTATGTTCAGGAAGAAACACTACAACCTCTCTGTTGGCTGCCAGGCCAACTCACAGTTGTCTGCTGTCAGAGATTGTTGTTGTTTTCTTCTTTTTTCTCAGTTTCTTACATCCATCAACTCACCTCTCTGTTCTGAGGCAGCTTGAACGTTTGTTTTCAGAAGAGAAAAAAGCAATTTGTTACCATCTTATCAACTAGGACTGAATTTTAGAGTAGAAATCCTGAGAGAAAGAGAGAGAAAAAAAACTTCTAAGAAACCATTTCTGCATAAACACGGGAGTGTGTGGACGGTGTATGTGCATATGTAATTTATTGGAAGTAAATTTGATTCAGACAAATGTTCATAGCTGCATTACAGTTATAGTCACTAACAAGTCCGAGTTATTTGAGGTAAGAAAACATACTGGTAAAGTTTTGTATATAGTTTGGTTATGTTAAGCTGGCTGTAATTATGAGTTTAAAGACACAAAAAATAACACAAGGAGAAGGTTATCTACAAGATATCAGTAGATTGAGGTATTTTAATCTACATTTTCATACATGGAATATTAACAGTTGAAAAAAGTATTATATTTCAAGCGTAATATAGCTAATCCTCAAGTGCAAATTTAATTAGGTCTATCGTTAATAGCAGATTGGGAGCACCAGAGATTGCTTTCTACATATAACATGAATCTAATGTACTTCGCTAATTCTCTTATGAAAGAATTAAATTCCTTAAAATATAAACTCCTCATTGGCTTTCTGGTTTGGGCTTTTTATTGATCTATGACGTTATTATGTTATTTCTTTTACCTATATGATTCCTACAGAAATAGTTATGGATGTGCCCTGCTTCCTAAAGGTACATTTTGGCCATTTTCCAGCTTTCTCATCTTTCTCATATTTCTTGTCTATATATAAATGCCTATCTATCCATGAATAAGATGTTCCAGGGAAGGAGCTAATGGTGAAGAAACTGATAAATTTTCACTACATTTCATTAGGTTAAATGTTTCCTTCCTTCATTTTTCACTCAGAGTCTGAACTGCCCCCTCTGAACAGCCCTGTCCTTATTTCTCATTTCATCTCATCTGGAGAAATGAGTCATGGAGACCACTATGAGAGAACTGGTGAAAATGATAAAGAAAAGGAAGGAAACAAGAAGAGGATAATATCAGAGTTTTTTCCTTTTTCTATTTGCAATTTCTACTCACAATTACGACTAGAAAATAATCTATTGAAATATATAGACTGAAGCCTCTGACCTTTTTTCCCCTGTAGCAATAACCAAAATTGTTGCAGTGGTATTAACTAAGCTCCAGACTTTACATGGATTTTACTAGCTATTCCATTAATGTCCACTTCATGTTACAGGATCCAATGCACGGCACCACATTCATGTTTACCCACTCGCCTCTGCTCCGTGAGAGTTTCTCTTTCCTTTTCATGGCCTTCACAGTCTTGAGGATCATTAGTATCTAGTTGAATGTCCTCTAATATGTATTTGTCTGATATTTTTCTCATGACTAATGGGAAAATGCCAGAGATGTAAAGTGTTCTTCTTATCACTTGATATCAGAGAGTATATATCTATGCCACATCACTGATGATGTCGGCATTGATGACTTGGCTGTGTTTGCCAGGTTTCTCCACTGGAAAGTTATTTCCTCTTTCCCTATCTATTCTTTTGGAAGACAGTCACTAAGTCTAGCCCACCCTTGGGTGTAGGGTGGGATTAAGCTCCACTCCTGGATGAGGGAATATCTACATAAATTATTTTGAAATTCTTCCATAGGGAATTTTCATCTCTTTTCCTCCATTTATTTATTCATTCAATCATTTTTTTATGTCAGTATAGATTCATGTTTTGCATTGTAATCCAATATTCCATTATTTATTTCACTACTCCAATTGTTCCGGTTTTGGCCATTAGATTGTCTTCCAGGCTGAATCCCGTGTTACTTTGACATGTCTCTATTGTTTTGTTTTTTTTGAGCACTTCTGGTACTACAAGATAATTTGCATTTATCTTTTATTTTCCCTAGTCCAGTCCTAGAACTGGCCATATTTCCAATGTGGAGGATGAAGAAACTTTTCCTCTACTCTCAAGGTTCTTTTGGCTGATCTAATAATCAAGTAGACATGAGACAGATTAACAAGAGAAAATAACCAAATTTAATACATACATATGTATGGCAACCCAATATACAGGAGGGAGTCAGAGACCTCACATGCATGAGAGGTCCAGAGACAGATAGGGAAAACGGGTCTGTAAGACATTCTGAACTAGCTATGAGGTAAGGGGGTTTCAAAGGGTCATTGCAGGATAATAAGAAGAGCAGATGTTTAGTAAATAGAAGTTTGCTCTACACTATAGATAGGTCAAAAGAGGTTATTTCTGATAATCTCTAATTACGGGTGAGGCCTCTAACTCAAGTTCATCTAGGCAAAGGGAGGGGCAAAAGTTTCTCTTGAGCACCTGGCTGAAATTGCCTTTAGCTCAAAACAATCCACATACCACAGAGGCACATCTTGGGGCGATTCATTCTGAACCCCCACACCAAGCAACCTCAGTTCTTTTTATTGGAGGATGGTATTTAGAGACCAATATATAGGCACTGGGTATGTTGTTTGCTATTGGAATCACTTCTAGGCCCTCTCAGTGTACACAGTTAAATAATTTCTTATTCATTTTGTTTGTTAAAAATGGGAATTATACTTCACATAATCTTGTGTAAACTTTCTCCAAGCCAAATTTTACTTATTTTTATACTTAATACATTTATATAGTTTAAAATTCAAATCCCTCTTCTGAGCCACAGGTATCATCTCCTTTAGAGACAACTAATATTATGAATATCTTATATGTGTTCTTAGTGACAATCTGTGCATAAACATCCATGTATTCTTCCCCTAATAAACTTGCATACAAAGGCAGCATACGATATATACTGTCCTGCGCCTTGATTTTTTTTCACCCTGTGGAAAAGGGATGGTATGGAAGGTAACCTCACAAAGTGGTTTGATCATAAATTCCTAACTGGGCATGTCATGCTTGTAACTTTTATAGTAAAAGGATTATCTTGATCACAAGCAAGCCCTGTCCAACATCTAGGTTAACACACCTTTGAAACAAGCATAACTATTTTCAAGAAAGCACACATTCTTATTAACCATCCTGTAATTCAATCCCCATCTTGCTTTCTCCTACCTTCATGTAATCTTCCTTACCTTCACTCCTTAATTTCAAATGCACAAAAGAAACTGCAAAACTGTTATTCTCGGAAGCATCTGAGATTTTGCTTTTTGGCAACTGTCAGTTTGGCTTAGATAAAATTCCCTACAGGTTTGAATGTTTCTTATTTTAAAAATCCAACAATATATCCTGGAGAGTTTCACAGATCAGTTCATGAAGAACTTCCTCAATTTTTTTAATGGCTGCTTTTGTCTCCATTGTATGGATATATGTAACATATTTTATTTAAGTATTCCTCTATTAATAAATATATATATTGCTTCTTTTCTTTTATTATTATAATCAATATTGTAATATAAAATCTTGCACATCTGAAATTTCTTACATGGCTGAAAATATCTGTAGAATAAATTATTTAGAATCAAAGTTGCTGGGTTAAATGGCATGTATACTTATCATCTTGATATATATTATTGTTTTCCACAAATGTTTAACAATTTATAGGCTTTCAATAGTCTTTGGAGAATTTCTGTTTTTCCATTCTCTCACTGACATATTAGTATGTTTTCAAACCATTTATTTTTGCCTACGTGATAGAAATTGCATCTCAGTGTAGTTTTTTGTTTTGTTTTGTTAATCCTCATCTGAGGATATTTTTCCATTGATTTTTTTAGATAGAGTAAAAGGTAGGTAGGAAGGGAGAGAGAGAGAGAGAGACATTGATTGGTTGCATCCTGCATGAGCCTGACTGGGGCTGGGGATTGAACCTGCAACCCAGGTACATGCCCTTGACCAGGAATCGAACCCCGGACCCTTTGTTCTGTGGGCTGATGCTCTAACCACTGAGCAAAACTGGGCTGGGCTCAGTGTAGTTTTTATTTGCATTTCTCTTAATATGGGTAAGAATATACATTTTTCACATGTTTAAGATTGAATGGGAGTAGAATTTGCCACCCCCAAATATGTCTCTTTGGCATAAGGATTATTTTGGCTGGCAATTTTTAAGAAATTGCAGATGTAACTTGCACAGGAACTTCATTTCTTTAATATGATTTTTTCCTGAATTTGAATTAGCTTTGTCCAGTCTAAGAGCACCATGACATACTGCACATCTCACTCCCTTAATCATTAAGACTTAGGACATCGGATTCTGGTTAGCACGAAATGGTCTTAGGAACAAAGCCTCAGGTCTGTTGACCACAGAAACAGAGTTTTGGTCAAGCTAAAAATAACATCTTGACTTTGGTTGTGTTTCAGCCCCAGGCCCATAAAAGCAGAACAACCCTACCCACTACACCCTCATAAAACCAGACAGGACTGACATCAGGACCTGACATAATGATCAACTACTCCCTACCTTAGCCCCGAACTGGTTGTAGAGCCCTAACTTCCTTAATAACTATGATTAACATTTTTTCCTGTATATAAGCTGTCCCCATGCCAGCCCTGGGGGAGCCAGGTCATGGAGTGCTTTTTTACCTGTGTCTCCAGGCTTGGTGCCACGTCCTAAATAAACATTTATTTTCTTTGTGGCAAGCTCCTGTTCGTGTTTTATTGGGCTTTGATGTTTGCAGGCAAATAAATCCCTTTAGTTTGGTAACACAGACACAGAAATGCTGAAGACCAAGTACCAGTTACCCTTCGGTAAGATACACCTACATTTATAAGGGGACTCTCCATCTGTAAGTAGTCTTACTCTGTATCAGGAAGAGGAGGATGACCAAATTTCTGGAAACTTGTAACAATGGAGAAGGCACAAAATTAAATCTGCACAACAACTACATCCTTTTACTGTGCTTTTCCTGGTAACATCCCATAACTGGCCTCCCTGACCCAACCCCTCAAAAACATCTTTCTTTTGTCTTTAGCTCTATGGTGTTTAAGGTTGTGGCTTCGGTCATTTCAGAGCTACTCGGTTTTCCTGGGTATCTTCTATATGTATAGGAGGTATGCATGTTATTAAAATTCTATTTGTTTTTCTCCTGTTAAACTGTCTTTTATTATTTTATTATGGGGGGTGGGGGAGTTGGTGGAGTCTCAGCCAAGAACCTAAAGGGGTAAAGGGAACATTATTTTGCCTCCCTAACAAGATGCATTGGTATATTCTCTTCCTTAGACTTAACATACCCTTTTTGGTAGATTAAAGAAGAGTATTATGCTAAGTGAAATAAGCCATTCAGAGAAAGACAAATATCACATGATCTCACTTATATGTAGAATTTAAAGAAAAAATAAACTGAAGAACAAAATAGGATCAGAGGCATGAATAAATGGAACAGATTGACAGATCTCAGGGGGAGGAGAAGGGGGAGGATGGGAAGATATCAACCAAGGAATATATTATGTGCATAGCCCATGGACATAGATAATAATGTGGTGAAGACCTAGGAGGGGTGGGGGTGGGTGGAGGGAGGCAAAGGGGCGGGGGGCGGGGCGGGGAATGGGGGACATCTGCAATAGAGTCAACAATAAAAAAAAATATTGAACAGAATTACCATATGACCCCACAATCTCACTCCTCAGTATAAACTCAAGAGAACTGAAAATATATGTCCACACAGAAACTTGTGCACAGATGTTCATAGCAGCATTATTCATGATAACCAAATAATGGACACAACCCAAGTCCCCATGAACTGATGAGTAAACAAAACCATAGAGACAGAGTAGATTAATTGATGGCCAGGAGCTAGGTGAATAGAGGAACTCGGGGTAACTGCTAATGGGTATGGTGTTTCTTTTTGGTCATGACAATTTACTCCTATGTTTCTATCTGAAAGTTAAATAATTTTTGTTTCTATGAGCTTCTGCTTGAGGTGGCCATTCAAGTTACATCTCCTTACTCTCCCTATCACGTTCTGTACTGCAGTAACAAGGAACTACCGTGATTTTAAGATCCAAGTACTGAAAATAGGTTGTATCTTAGTATTGGTGTGTATGTTTAATTTGGCAAACTTTTTTTCTTTCCTCATTACACATTATTAAACTATTAAAAGTTACAATCAAAGACCTATTAAGCCCTGGCCGGCTTGCTTAGCAGTTAGAGCATTGGCCCATGGATCAAAGGGTCTTGGGTTTGATTTCCTGTCAAAGGCAGATACCTTGGTTGCAGGTTTGATCCCCAGCCCTGGTTGGCGTCATTTGGGAGGCAACCAATTGATGTGTCTCTCTCACATCGATGTTTCTCTCCCTCTCTCTCTCTCTCTCTCTCTCTCTCTCTTGCTCTCTCTCTCTCTTCCTCCCTTGCTCCCTCCCTTCCCCTCTATCTAAAAAAAATCAACAGAAAAATATCCTCAGGTGAGGATTAACAACAACAACAAAAGGATCTCTTAAAAAATATATAGGTATGTATATAGATATATACACACATACATACATATATACTAGTCTGTTATTCCAGAGAATCCTGACTGTTCCATTATGTTTTTAGAGAAAAAAGAATTTTAAATGATTTCTACCAGGCTTATATTCAGCCAACTTAAAAGCAGTTGATTTCTGAAGTGAGCTTGAACACAATGCTACAACATGTTGCCAGGAAAGATCAGCTGTTTGTCCTCAGTTACTCCACAGGATGGCATTAACTTACAGTGTGTACTGTGGTACTCATTCTCAGTTCTACTTGTCCAGAAAAATCAGACTTGTGTATGAAAGAGTATAGAAAGAATTTAGCAAGAACTTACTCTGAAACAACACCGTGTCACTAGATTTCTGTGTAAACTCAGCCAAAGGACCTTAATGGACAGTCTTGCCCTCCATCAGTGCAATGTCTCTGGACTAAGAAAGCAAAGATGGCCAAAGGTTAACCCATAATTAGTGAGGAAAAGGAGCAAGTTATATTATTTATAATAATATAAGTTAGGCAATTATAGGTGGCCAGAAGCTCTCATATCTCATATACATAGATATCTGTCACCATCCCTCTTCAGAGTGATTGAGCACTGTCATGGAATTTCAATGAGTGTTTACATGCCAGCAGTCTTTTAAGTATGATACCACAGTAAAAAATAGAAATGTCTGCTCTACTGTAAATGGCAGGTAATACCTAAATATGTGAAAACAGGTAACGAAAGCGATACTAGGAAATCAGGATGACATAATGCAGTGACTAAAAGGCATCATTACACTGGCCGTCCTCATTTTTGGAGGTCTTAGTTGGGTACGTGTCCAGCATAGACATGCTAACATTGCCAATGTCAGTGTCAGTGTACTTTCTAGGGATGGCCCCAAACATATTCGTTTGCTGAGACACAAATGAAAATAGGGATACCACTCTTATATGCGACATTCAGAAAAGGTCTTCCAAATAAATGCTGCACATATTCATTTATTCAGTAGTTTGTTTGTTTGTTATCTATCTATGTATTTGATTATTCTTTCTATCTATCTATCTATCTATCTATCTATCTATCTATCTATCTATCTATCTATCTATCTATCTATCTAATCTATCTATCTGACCTATCTTAGTTAAAAGCTTTGGCAATAGCAATTCTATAGAATACTAAATGTATTAAATACAAATGTTTTTGTGGCAGAATTGATAGAAGATACAGAAAAATGTTTTTCTTCCCCAAGCCAACTCTGTAGAATGAACATTTTCCTTCAACAACCATCGGCCAAGCTCCAGTGGGAACTTGCAGTGTCCCCTCTGATAATTATGCAGCAGACTGAGAGCACTGAGGGTGCTAAAACTCCAACAGTAAACCATTCTTTCATTATTTCAATATTTATTTACTTGGTTCTAAGACTGAGCTCTCCATCCAGAGGACGTAGAACTATCACTAGAATACTAACTAACTTCAAACCGAAGAGATTTACTATTATCAAGGTCACCCAGTCTCCAAATAACTGCTTGATTCTGGCGAAGCTTTCCATATGAAATGGTACATTATCAGTACACAGTAAATTTGGCATAATTGGAGGGCCTACAATATATTATTTGCACAAGGACAGGTAACTTGTTCAGTAAGCCGGGGCTGTCCATCGGATTTGTACAAAATGTGCTTATTGGGAGAATATATTGCAGCTCTTTATGCAGACAGCATGGGGCCCAAAGTCTAGGCCTGTTTCTTCATCTCTCTTCTTTAGTGGTCTGTTTTTAAATTTAATGAAGTATTTCTTGGCTTCCTCTGCAATATAAGCTTTATCTATCCTGGTCATTTATGTTCCTGATCTTGTAAATGAAGTAAACTATCAGTCATGCAAAAAAATAATCATCAAAACAAAAAAGCATATTAATATAAAGTCTGGTGAGCTATGGCTTAAGGATTTTAGCAGCATAGAAGTTTGAACAGCTGTTGTTATTTTGCACAAGGATGATTTTTCTTCAGATAACTCCACACACCCTTTGCCTCTCAAATCTGTAATTATGACAGCAACATCTCTAATATCTGGAATTTATTACAGCACCTGACTTTCCACAGGATTTATTACTACAAATGAGTCTTGCAATTGCATTGTGGAATGCTGCTCATGATGTTTTCATTCTAAATGTCCTATTTTACCTCTGCGGGAAGGCAATTTCTTTCTTGAAATTGGGTATGATTAACAATAAATGGGAATGTTTGAGATGAATAGCCCAGAGCATAAGCTACTGTGTGAATAGGTAGAGGGTCCCGAATCCACCTTTTGACCTTCACCTTGTGTGATGAAGACTAGGCCACAGAGTACAGCTACAATTGGTCAGGGATGGCAAAGGGATTCCTGAGATGGGCTCACAGAGGCACCAACAACGATGTGCCCCTTGTTATATTTCCGGCTGCACTGTCCACTCAGGCAGAAGAAGACAACAGTTTAGTAGGCAAAGTCAGGTGAAATGAATCATTCTTCTTTGTCTTTCTGCTGATATATTTTTCCTTTATACGTGTGAGTATCGCCTTCTACTCAGCACTATTTAGACATGTTACAAATGACTGCAGCAGTTTGGCCTAGGGAATCCTGTGGCCTTTAGTTGTTTATCTATATCCATCTAATAGCATTCATTTATTACATTGTATATTTAGCTTAATCAACAAAAGGAGCTTGAGTCTAATTTTTAAAGTACTTTCTTCAGTTGCAGTGGAAAGCCTGAGGTGTCAGTGAGGTTACCTCACTATGACTGGACTGTAACGTCAATGTGCCTCAGAACACACGACCTCTGGTATCTCTATTTACCTCACAGCCCCAAGAGGGTTCTCTGATGGAACCTAACTCTGCACCCAGGCAGCCCCGCTATGGCCATGAATGTTTAGAAACCACACATTCTGATTTTTGTACTCCTTGCAAGTACAGAAGCCCCTCATTTCTGGCTTCACGCCCTGCAAAACCCAGCTATTTCAATGTCGACGTCTTCAGTGAGATCCAGGGTTTCAGTGTGACGTCACTCCCTAGATCACTGTTTGGAAAGTTACCTCCTACAGAAAAAGAAGATACACCTGAGGACTACTTCTTAGGTTTCCCATCTCACAAGGACTGCTGTCTGGCCATATCTGTTGTCCAGTGTTCAGGAATCATTGCCTCATATATTTTGTCCAGTTTTACAGTCGTTTTTGGAAGGAGGGTAACAACTGCCAGTTACTCCATCATGGTTAGAAGCAGAATCCCTTTTAACTCATCTATTAATGTATGTTTACAGAGTTATATAATAAAAAGCAAAGAGAAGAAAATGAAACTTAAGTTATTAGACCTCATATATTTAAAAAGAAACAATTAATTGTAGTGTGAAACACAGCAGCATTATATCATTGTTATGGCTCATGGAGATAGATATTATCCATAGGAAGGCTCCAGACTTTTTACTCTGAGATGTTCCATTTAAGAATCAATGTCTCTGAATATTCATAAATAGCCCGAGAACTAAAGAAAATTAACTACTGAGTCTCCTTTAGCAAAGCTTTCAAGTGGGCTAAAATATGATATACATGATAAAAATGTTACAAAGAAACATTTTTCTTTTATAAACTTAATGATTCTCTAGTAGGGTTGAGTGTGAAATATATAAAGTGAAGAGACACTAGACAATGCATAAAGCAGCACAAATGATTAGATAATTCTTAGAGTTCTTATGAAAAATAAAGAAAAAAGAAAAGGAAAAAGGGGACTACATGGAGGAAAATCAGAGGAGGGAAGAAGAGTTTGTTTTTGTTTTTTAGGTCATCTATTTAACTATGATTTTGACTCTTCACTAAAATAATCCATTCTTATTCATATGCTTCCTAAAATTCAGCTGCTTGTTATTTCCCATAACTAGCTTGGATTTTTGCCTCTCCCATTAATCTTCGCTTCCTAAGTGAGATCTATTGATTCTGTTAACTTGCCACATTGGCTACACTTTGCAAACATGGTGCTTCTGAAGTCTCCCTTCCCGGGAGAACTGGTGACATATCAAAACCATCCCAAGAGATTTGGATTGCTAGTTTATTTTATAGTGACATTTAGCCATTCTGACAAGTGTTTAATTATTATATGTTCCTCCATAAAGGTTGTCTCTGACAATATGTGTAAATCAAATAAATTAAAGCACTATAAGCTATTAGTTTTCTGTTTTGGTTGACATCTGTGATATTCTTTAATAAATAATTTAGCGTATTTACAGACAATGATGAAGAGAGCATCACTGCTTCTGGGATTATTTTCTCCCATAAGATATACTAGCCAGCTGCTTCCCTCTAATAAAGTTAAATCTAAGACTATGAGTTTACACTTTGTCCTACTCTTCTAATAGTCTAACTATTCCATATTACTTCATATTATGTATGAACATGCATAATACATTGCTATGTAGTGTAGTATAGAGGAAGGACCATTATAGTCGCCAGGAGTCATATATTTAAGTCCCAAGCTCTCTGATGTCTTGTAAATTATTTCTCCTATCTGGATCTCAGCTTCCTCATCTATAAAGCCAAAGTCATTAACTAGATAAGCTCTAAATGTCTTTTAAGTCCTAAAATTTTGAAACTTTGTGTTTTGTTAAATCTTTACTGGGGCTCTGATAAGTAGTGACTATTCTTTCTCATCTCATTAACACTAGGCCTTAACTACACCCCATCTATCTTTTATACTCTGAGTATTTGACTCAGCTATATTAATTGTGGGATCAGATTGGGGCTACTTGAAGTATACACACTTTTAATATAGAAAATAAGCAGTCACAATCTAAAAGTAAACTCAACTTTAGTTTGCTATGTGAATACACTGATTTTCCTAGGGTCCTCAAATATGATGAGGTTAATAGGTGGGTATGAAGAGAAAAGTGAGGAAGATGGGTGAAGAGGGAAAAAAATATTTATTTCACTTATCTAATGAACATTTACTGTAGTACCTGCAATGTGCTTGGTGTTGAGCTAGGGACTGAGAATACGAAGATGAATGAGAGTCCCTGCTGTTAAAAAGCTCAGAGCCTAGTGGTAGAGACCGAGTTAAAACAATTATTATACTATAATGTGATGTGAGCAACATTTAACTTTTATGAGCACTTAAAATATGCCAGATTCTGCTAAGAGCTTTGCAAGTATTATCCCATCATCAAATAAGATTCAAGAGGTTAGTCAAAACTCCTCTTTCTTTACCCATGAGCCCTCATGGTCTTATACATTGCTTCTTTGAAACTTTTTTCAACTTTTCTCTATCTAACAATTCTCTGGTTCTATTTGTCTTTGTTTTTGTATTTCTATTTCACAGTCTAGACGAAGAGAGTATGATCAGACAATTGTAGCAGTATTATACATTTTGGAAACAGTTTTGCTTTAGGTCATCTCACCTCCCTTACATTTGGATTTTGTCAAATTACAGATTAGTGACTTGTGAGACAGGTGCCTTCGCACTGGTGGAATCACATATGACAAGGAAGCAGGGTGATGTGGAATAGAACATGCTGCTCTCTTGAGCAAGCAAAAGTCCGTATATTGTGTGCAATAGGCTGCATGATTGGCTTACTCAGTTCAAAAGATATGGATGAGTTTTCAAACACTGGAATATGTCAGCTGTGGAGTATTCTTTAAGTTATCAGAGGTAAATGCTATGCAATACCATTACAAGTAGAAACAAAGAAATAAGCCAGTTAACCTTTCATGGATCTAAATGAAAATATTTCCCCAAATAAATTAAATTCAATAATGATTTTACCAGAAATATTTCAGGTATAAATTGAATAAAAGTTTTGTATTTAAGTTGTGATGAACATAAGTTTGTTTTAGAAATGCTCATATATTTATGTTCTTACATTTTTGTTCTATTACATTTCTAGCAGTTCTGGTTCTGAGGCAAACTGTAATATCTGGGATACAACCCCATGTTTAATTTGATCATTTTGGGGGGGGGGGTGGCTTCAGGTAAAAGTAAGTGCAAATTTTTAGAACTATTGAATGTAATTTATGTGAAGACCTAGACCCTAGCATTTGAGCAATGCCTCAGTTCTCTGAGGGTCTACCCTCAGAGTGCAATTCTCACAGACTACATGTTCAATTAATTGCTTTTCTATGTTACCTTGGATCACCTTTCCTAACATTCTACCTGTGAATGGTTCTATTTCTCAGGCATGTAAAATTTATTTTATTATTTTGATATGTAGATATTTAAATTTGGGAGTACATAGCGATTTGGAACATTTTGTTATTCTGAGAAGTCTGAGAAAACAGCATTATCAGGATGCTACTGATCATGGAATGTCAGAATAGGAAGTATAATACAACTCCCCAACACTTTAAGAAATGGAGATGGGGGAAGCAGATTTGAGAGAAGGGGATATATATGTGCTTACTGTTAAAATGGTGTGTTTCACGTTGCTGTGCCACAGTTAGTGGATTGGCTGATAGCTGAATATAGCTGCCGTTAAATTAAATCCACAGTTTCACTTCTGTCCAGTTAACACAGCACAGTGGCAGGGTCTAGAAAATGGCCCTGCCTTTAAAAAAATTTTTTTTCTTTATTGATTTTTTAGAGAGAGAGGAAGTGAGAGGGAGAGGGAGATAGAAACATCGATGAGAGAGAACATCAATTGGCCGCCTCCTGCATGCCCCCCACTGGGGATCGGGCCCACAACCTGGGCATGCGTCCTGACCAGGAATCGAACCGGTGACCTCTTGGTGCATGGGTTGATGCTCAACCACTGAGCCACACCAGCCAGATGGTCCCTCCTTTAAATAAGGAATTATGAGGACCACAAATCAGAACTGATTACACTACATACCTCAGGAGTGGGACTATTTTAAAAACATATGAACAGAAGGGAAAGTGGCACCAATGATTTACTGTCTTTATTTATTTATTTATTTATTTATTTATTTATTTATTTATTTTGATTTGAGAGAGAGAGGAAGGGAGGGAGGGAGAGGGAGAGGAAGGGAGGGAGGGGGGAGGGAGGGGGAGAGAAAGAGAGATTTGTTATTCCACTTATTTATGCATTCATTGGTTGCTTCTTGTATGTGCCCCGACCAGAGATCAAACCTGAAACCTTGGCATATCAGGATGGTGCTCTAACTAACTGAGCTACCTGGCCAGAGACTTGGTGTCTCTATGTAGAACATCATAATATCATTTCCTTGATTATTTCATCATATCTTTTTCCAATAAATTGAAATATTTTCTAAAAAGACAAATTGCCATTATGAATTGTCTCTAAAATACCTCATATTCCTCCCCAAACCCACTTCCCATAAAAAGAAAATATATCTGTCCCTTGTCCCTCCATACCCACTAGAATAATAGTTTTCTTTGAATGCTTTCACACTCTTTAATTAAAATTAGCTTTTAATATGATTGTCTATGACTGTTAAGAATTTGAAAAAAATCTTTATTTTCTTTAAATATTACTTCCTTACTTGTCAAATACATCTTCTGCAATGAAAGAAAATGCTATGCAAAGTAAAAAGTTATTAGGTGAGTAATAACTTAGGATTATTGTTTATCAACTATTTTATACTTCTAAGTTATCACTAAGATTAAATTTTGCATTTAAGAGACATTATGTTTGAATACACAACTATGTACCAGTTGGCTTTCTCATAAATTATTGGCCCACAAAAAGATTACTGACAATGATTGTCCATTATACACTTGAATTAAAATGGAAATAATGCTAATAATTTGTCCTTGTTCATAGCATCTATACAAAAGCCTCTGGGATTTCAGATTGGTTCAAAGGATTTGAAATTCAATGTTTAGCTGCCAAGCAGATAACATAAATGAGTCAAGTGGGCCTCGCACGTGAATGCTGGGGGCTTGCAAACCGGAAGTGTATGCACCATCACAAGGAGTTGGCCACTCTGCAGATGCCCTGAAGAATGTTGTCATATGGAGAAGTGCTGCCCTAGTGCTATCAGATTGTGTTTTTCAAGAGAAGCCCATAATTTAGATTTAGGGGGAAGATCTTATTTTGTAAACCTAAGTTCAATTTTTGAAATTGCATTGGCCAAACACAACATATTTTTCTGGTCAAATAAGCCTATTTGTCTATTTGAGATGTTTGGTTTAATGACATCACACTTAATATCCAATATGTCGATCTCATAATTGTAGTATATTTGAAGTTGCTCAGGATATTAGCACAGAAATTGGGAGAGAAAACAAAAACAAAAAAACGATGGACAATGTCAAAGTTGGTCTCCACAACTCTTCCTTATTTACACTTTCAATGCTAACTTCCCCCGAGCCTCCATCACAGACCTTTAAATTTGCTACCAAGATTTTAGGTGGCATAGTTATGCTCTGATTGATTGTTTTGATATTTTATTTCATTGTTATGGGACAACTTTACTTCCATGTCCTTGGAGGGCAAAGTGGGGGAGAGGGGAGATCTCATTCATCAACTACAACTGCAAATGTTTTCTGGCAATAAAAGCACTCCAAGAGTCATCCAGTTAATGTTAATTATGTAAAAAAAAAAAACCCGTTTTCCAATTTTATCCACTGAAAGAGGGTCTACCTTCAAATTTGAAGAATCATTCCTTAATTGGGCGAATTAATGAGGATATTATTGATAATTTGTTACTCTAAAAGTATTGAGTAATATCAACACAAACTTGCAGTCTAGCCATACCACAGTCTCATGTGCAACAGACAGGGACTCCATGTGACCTTGATAGCAGGTGGTCCTTGATTTTCTATCTACATGCATTTGTAGAAAAAGACTAGAAACTTCAGCTTATATTTTTGAAATTTTTCTCAATCACATGATCTCTAATTACCATACAGTATATTAAAGGGGCAATAAAGTGTTTTTGGAAAGTTCTTGTTATTTACAGATCCTAGGAGGAAAGGGAAGTTATATAATCATCCATATACATCATGGTGTTCTGCTCCCTTTCCACCTCCTAGCCACATTTTCCAGGGATAGTGAGATTTATTCTCTCTGATGAATTATGATTATATTGGTTCAAATCTTGGTGACTTATTTATGAGTTCTAGACTCTCCTAGCAGTTATCTATCCCATGACGCCAAAGTGTTCTCCCCTGGGTACTCATTTGCTGATAATCAGTTTAAAAACACTACATAGCTCTAAAGCAATTATCCATGACTTTGTTTCATATGCTCTTGTTTCTGAACATCATTATGTCTAGTGTTTCTGTTATCTTCCCTTAGTGGTTTGGTTCATATCCGCTTAGGGAAAACAAGATTTGTGATCTGATGTTTAACATTCTAGTTAGCTTTTTCACATGTCTCTGAGGGTTGATATTGTCTCCTAGTTCCATAGTATACTTAATCCCTTTATGCTCCAACTAAATATATGCATATATTAGGATGGTAAGACAAATAATCTCTATATATCACTGCATTTTTCCCCCTAGGTATTTGTAAAACATTACCTATTTCTTATTAAGCTTACTTTTCATTCATTTAAAAAACACTTATTTCATCTACTTACTGCAGTGTGGTAGTAATTTATAATCTAATGGGTGAGGTATTCATGTTCATGAGAAAATATAATAAAGTTAGACCAAAAAGTGCACTGAGAGAAGTATGACCAGATGCTATAGAGCACACAGTGATTATTTCTGATTTGGGAGACTAGGAGAAATCTAGTAGCATACTGAGAAGGAATTTTAACATTAATCTGACAAAATTATTCTTCCAAGAAGTTTTCTTCATATAAACACTAAAAATTATGCTGTCTAAAAATAAGCAAGCTGACATCATCAGTCATGGAAAATTCCCTCCCTCGGTGTTACCAATAACAGTAATGAACAATTGAAAATCTAGTTCTCTCTCATTGACTCATCACTCTAAATGAGACAAAATGAAATGAAATGCCAGATATTCCTCATGGAAATATAGAAAAGGTGAAAATAAAAAATATGATCTGAGATTTCATTTGCAAGTCTGAATATAATAAAATATAGTACACCCTCTACAATCTATCAGAAAAGTTAGGTCTAGAATTTTCTATTGTCTCTTTTCCTTGTGCTATGTAGGCTTCACATTCTCTAGTTTACCCTTAAAATCTTCCTCTCAAAGAATTCTGATAAGGTAGTTTTAAGGCTGCAGGCCATCAGGAGATAAAACTAATAATTTTACCTTCCTTTATCTCATGCTTTTATTATTTATGCTTGCAGTGGCTCTATTTTAAAATCAATATAGCCATAGCAATTCTAGAAGACAGTTAACATTTTGAGTACATTTATGCTAGAAAATAGTGTGTTTGTGATCTATCTGGACTCTACTGAAATAATCTTCCTCCCATGCCCAGATCTAAATGACATTTTTCCCCATTGTTGTTTTCACCTTTTAATCCCTAGCCTGAATATGATCTAGGTTTTGTTACTACCAAAATGAACAGGAAGTAAAATATAGCCTAACCTTGACTCACATACTACTATGGTCATCAAGTATTTTTAGTCTGAAGTCTGACTGTTTTCTATCAGCACTTTACATTGGAGGAGATCCCTATATGCTCTGATGTAAAAACAACAGCTTACTTAGAAATACTCCTATACCCCTTTTCTGCCCAGCACATCTATGGAAAAAAAAATACACACACACACACTCACACACACACTAATATTCTCTTTAAATCCTTAAAATTCTTAATAAGAGCTAATAAAAAATGCTGTTCAGTAAAAAATACACACACACACACACACACACACACACACACACAATGTCCTTGACCAGGAATCGAACCTGTGACCCTTCAATCTGCAGGCCAATGCTCTAACAACTGAGCCAAATCAGCCAGGGCTTATTTGCAATATATATATATATATATGATTCATGTTTATCTCCTCACTGATTATTGGTTGTGCTGTATGCTTCTTTCCCCCTTTTCAAACAATTGATTTTAGAGAAAGGAAGAGAGAGAGAGAGAGAGAGAGAGAGAGAGAGAGAGAGAGAGAAACATCAATCAGTTGCCTACCATACACGCCCCGACTGGGGAGTGAACCTGAAACCTTTGGTGTATGGGATGACACTCTAACCAAGTGAGCCATGAGGCCAGGGCTAGAAAATTTATTTTACGACTTTTTTCTTTGTAATATCTGAGTTGAAGGCTATAATTTCTCCATTTAAGCACAAATTTAACCACATTCTAGAAGATTTATTTGCAATATTTCTTTTTCTGTTGTTGTTAATCCTCACCTGAGGATCTTTTTCCCATTGATTTTCAAATAGAGTGGAAGGGAGGGAGGGAGAGACAGAAAGATAAAGAAACACTGATGTGAGAGAGACACATCAGTTGGTTGCCTCCCCCCGCATGACCCCGACCAGGGCCAGGGATTGAACCTGCAACCCAGGTACATGCCCTTGACCAGGAATCGAACCTGCAACCCTTCGATCTGCAGGCTGATACTCTAACGACTGAGCCAAACCGGCCAGGGCTTATTTGCAATATTTTCATTATCACATATTTTTAAATATTTTTCTATTTCCATTGTCATCTCTTGTTTGATGTATGAGTTAAATACATATGTATTTCTTTCAATATTTACCTTATCTTAGCCTATAGTTTATACACTTTTTAATTATTTATTTTTGAGGAAACTCCATAGATTACAACATGCATCTCTGATTTGTCAAAGTTTAATATATAGTAACACTTCACTTCTGAACAAGGCAAGGCCCTCAGAACATTTTAATTCTGTTGCTCTCCTTACTTACATGTTATTGTTATATTTTGTCCCATATTGTCCTACAGTTTAGTTATAAACATATATAAACACAACATTTTTATCACTTCAAAATATTAAATATTTAGCCCATCTGGTGTGGCTCAGTGGTTGACAGTTGACCCATTCACCAAGAGGTCACCGGTTCGATTCCCGGTCAGGGCACATGCTCAGGTTGTGGGCCCAATCCCCAGTGGGGGGCATGCAGGAGGCAGCCAATCAATGTTCTCTCTCATCAATGCTTCTATCTCTCCCTTCCTCTCTCTCTAGAATCAATAAAGATGAAAAACATTTTTTTTAATTAAATATTTATTTCTACTACCTACATATTTACTTTTATTGCTGCTTTATGTTTTGTTTTGCATCTCCAAACCATCTGTGATCATCGTTCTTCTGGCTCCAGAATATCTTTTACCTCTTCTTTAGAGCAAGTCTGGTTGTGATAAATAATCTCAATTTCTCTTTGCCTGCATATGTCTTATTTTGCCTTTGTTTTAAAAGGATATGTTCTAAGTTGGCAGTTATTTTCCCCCCAAAACTTTGAAGATGTTATTCCAATGAATTTTGGGTTCTATTGACACTGTGGCTACATTTAACATTTTCTCTTCTACTTCATAGTGCTTCCTGAAATTGTAACTTAATATAGTTAATACATTTTGGAATGTTATTGGTAATCGCACATTTAAATCTTGATTCTCTTACTCTTTCTCTCTCTCTCTCTGTTAGGGGGCCTCCAATTTCACAGTACCATGAGTGTAGTCTATTTTCAAAATGTAGCCCTTTGATACCTAAACACTGATTTCCAATTTTTGTCAACTCAGCCTGTCCAAACTCTATTTAGTGTTACACACTCTCAGCAGTTTCCATAAGAATATATGCAGCATATATTAGCCTATACCTGAATTAGTAGATATAGCTAGGGAAAAAACAATCCCAGTTTCTGAGATCACATCTCATAGTTTCCTTTTGCTCTTGGGTCTTGGCCTCTGAATTCTTTACAGGCTTGCTAGCTCTCCCAAATTTAAAATGGGAGTTCTTTTCATATTTTTTCCAGTTATTATCAAAGGGAGGGTTGGACTGAGTTGTCTATTTGCCATTATAGGAAACAGAACTCTCTCTTTTCAATTGTTATATAATGTATGCTAATCTTGAATGTTACTATGATTTTTTGACATATATTTATATCTGTGTAGTTATTAGAGAATATATAGAATATTTCTAGCACTCTATTAGATATTCTTGTGTCTGTTCCCCAGACTATATCTTCCATGAGATAACAATAATTCTGACTTTTATCATTAATTAATTATGTCTATTTTTGAACTTAATATAAATGGAATCTTAGTGAAGGTACACTTATGTGTCTTTATTTTTTTAAAATCAATGTAATATCTATTATATTTATTTATAGTTTTGTATATACTGGTAGAACACTTTTTATTTACATGTATGAATATACCACAATTTATCCATTCTCTTCTTGATGGGCATCCAGTTTTAACTACTTTGATTAAAGCCACTATGAACATTTTGTAAGAATTTTGTTGGCCAGATGTATTCATTTCTCTTGTGAATACACCAACAGTGAAATTGCTGATTTGTTGGAAAGGCAAACATATTCAGCTTAAACAGAAACTGCCAATTTTTCAAAATAGTTTTATCATTTTACATTCCCATCAGCAATGTATGAAATTTCTTTGTCTCATATAGGCTACATGCTATTTTTTAAAGTAGTTCTTTTTTTCTATCTCTTTTTTATTGTTGTTGATTACATACCTTGCTCATTATCGAACAAAGCTGGGAATATGGAATTTACATAGTGTTTATGTTGCTTGGTTCAGTTTCCTCCCCTAACATTAACTTCTGGTCTTTAGTTCACATTTCCTAAAGCAAATTACACTGGAAATCTATATAATTTTATTACCCAATGTTACCCCAATAAACTCAATTAAAAAAAAAAAAAAAAAAAGATCTGTTTAGTTCAGCTTAACTCTTCCCACCTCACCAGAGGGTGCTATATTTGGCCAAGTGGATTGCTTTTCTTTTCTTAGGTTCCATTTCTGGCAAATGAACTCAAGCTAAGGGGGAAAGTATTGTTTACACATATGGTTGCTACTCCAAGGAGCTGAAGGTGGTAGGCAGTACTATGTTTATTATACCTTTGACCCACAACTCATATCTATATATCTATTCTTCAAGACAGGACAGAATACAAAATCTCAGTGTAATATTCAATAGTTAGTTTCTCTCTAGTTTCTCTTCCCAATTCCATTTATCTCTAATCATTACTGATCCAAATTTTACTATAATTGTTATAAATAATCACCACATATGTAATTTGACTATTTAAAAGTAAATTAAAATCTGTAAGACAACCATTTTATAACTGAGTGAATGTCAGGAAAGTTAAGGGGTTTGCCCAATTGTGTACAACTGAATAGTGCTTAAATTTGGATATAACCCTTTATTTTCTACTCCACATTCTACATTTTTTAAATTCTATTTATGGATTTGAGAGAGAGAAAGAGAGAGAGAGAGAGGAAAGGGGAGAGAGAGAAAGGAAGAGGGGAGAGAGAGGCAGAGAGAAACATCAATTTGTTGTTCCACTTATTTATGCATTCATTGGTCGCTTCTTGTATGTGCCCTGACCAGAGATGAAACCCGCAACCTTGGCATATAGGGATGATGTTCTAACCAACTGAGCTACCTGGCCAGGGCCACATTCTACATGCTTTCAACTACTGTATTCTTTTTTTTTTTTTTTTTAATTTTTTTCCCTTTATTGATTTTAGAGAGAAAGGAAGGGAGAGGGAGAGAGAGATAGAAACATTGATGAGAGAGAACATCGATTGGCTGCCTCTGGCATGCCCCCCCACTGGGGATTTGCCCACAACCTGGGCATGTGCCCTGACTGGGAATCAAACTGGTGACCTGTTGGTGCATGGGTCGATGCTCAACCACTGAGCCACACCAGCCGGGCTCAACTCCTGTATTCTTACCATGCATCTAATCTAACCTTTTCTTTGTGTATGATTCAAATGTTGACCTGAACTTACTTTAGCCATATAGAGAACACTGTGGATATGCTCAGTAAATATTAAATTTTCTAATGATTAAGAGAATGAAATATTTGTGTGTATTTGGGGTCTTTTATCAGATATTTAATTTATTTATTTTTCCATTTGGATAGTCCTACTAGTTTTCTAACATTTTATACAAATCCGTAACAAAATGTTGATCAATATCTTTTTGGTGAAGAACATATTTCCAGGATTTACAAAGGAGGAGAAAAACCCCACCTCCATGAGTCACTGATTTTTACTTTGGCCCATTCATTCCAAATACATCTACCACATACAATGTCAGTTAATATATTTCAAATTTAATAGTTTTCTGAAGTCTCTGGTGTATATACACATTCTATTAAAACCCTGTATCCTATTTACTTTCTGCAATCATTCATTTGGGCTTTTTCTTGCCAAATGTTAATGTGACATCTGCTGTACCTAATTCCAATAAATATCAGGAGCTTTTATGCATACAAACGGTTCATCACACATACACTATCAATTTGTTCTGAGACATGTCACTTATGCAAATAGCTTGGGGTTTTTATTTGTTAAGATTTATATCAAATGAAAACTAAATACTTTAATTCAAAAGGCTTGGACTTTCTATCCAGATGTTTATAATCTCTTGTGCTATTCACTGACCTTGCCAAATTAAAGTTGTGAATCAATTAGCTGTATTCAGAAATTCACAATAAAGGAATGGAATTCCTATCAAAGGCTGATAATGTATGAGATTAGATTTTCATAAAATAAAGAAGCAATATAAATTCTATGTGGAAGGAGCAAAAGATAATCAAAAAGCAAAATATTAAAAATATTTTTTTTCTTTATTGATGTTAGAAAGGAAGGGAGAGGGAGAGAAAGATAGAAACATCGATGAGAGAGAACATCCACTGGCCGCCTCCTGCATGCCCCCCACTGGGGATTGGGTTCACAACCTCGGTATGTGCTCTGACCAGGAATCGAACCGGTGACCTCTTGGTGCATGGGTTGACACTCAACCATTGAGCCACACTGGCCGGGCAAAAAGCAAAATATATATTTTTAAATGGTAATGGATATGTAAAACCAACCAGGCTACTATGCTTAGTTTAATGAATTTATGTACTTCAATTAGATTTTTTAAAAAATCATGTTACATAATATTAGAATTTAATTACATATTTTAAAAAACTTTCTTTGTTTTCTCCCTTAAGAGAATGTATTGTGCTTTTTTTTTTTATTTTCATTCAACTACTTATCCAACTGCTGGTTCATCAAGCAAATATTTTTTGATCACTTCCCTAAACCTCTAACCTAAAATCAACCTCTCTCCCTTCATAGCATGATGTGCCTCTTACATAAAGAATAACAGTTGAAACATTGCATTTATTTGTGGGATGATTTGATTCATTTTATGCTATCTGATGAGATTGTGAGCTTCAGGTGGGGGAAGATCTTTGTCACTTTTGTTCCCCACTGTATCTCCAGAGCCTAAAAGAGTGTTTTACAGAGCAGGTGGTCAATAAATAAATGTAAGAGTGCTTTATATGAATTAGAGTTTCAAGAAAATCAAAAGATTGGTTTTGCCTAAAGAGACAACTGGCATTGGGAATATAGGAAGAAGATTTATGCGTATGATACAGATTAGATTTTTACTTTGTAGGATGAATAATGGCCCAGGCAAATAAAAATATTGCAGGACTGAAGTTAGCACCATGGTGAACCTCACAGGCAATTTTTTACTACTTAATCCAGAGCCCTAAATTAGACACAAAGATGTATCCTATGTTATTTTCATTAATTTTTGCCATAGGTCCAAGGAGCTTATTCTGGTGGTATTCAGAAACTACTTGATGCTAAAATAAAATGTTCTCTGACATTCTACAGTGTTTAATTGAAAGTCTTGAATTGTTATAGAAGGAGACCATAGGAGCATAAGAGTTTTGGTTAGCTCACTTTAACCTCCTCTGGTAACAGGTTTCAATAAAGTAATTCTTACTGAAATTACTGTGTTAGTAATACTCTCTCTCTCTCTCTCTCTCTCTCTCTCTCTCTCTCTCTATATATATATATATATATATATATATATACACACACACAACACATATATATATACACACACACATCTATATACATATATTATACATATATGTATATGTATACACATACATATAATACAATGCAAATACATATAATATATGTATATATGTATACATGTATAATTTTAATATGAGCAAAGTAGAAGGATGACTAAAATGAATAGTAATCTCTCTCCTTCCTGAGACTCCACTGCAATCAACAACAATAAAAGAATAGGAATCATATGAACCCACAGTGGTGAAGATGGTGAATGAAAAACTGTATTGGATATCCATCACCCAAAGTTCCCAACATACTGAACACCTTCCTTGAAGTTTGACAATTTCTGCATTAGGAATCTGTCTTCTCAAGGTAAAGGCAGAAATCCTCCATCTCTAGAATCCCTTGCAGCTGCATTTCTCCAACGGGAACATCTGTCTTTGTCTTTTTTCTCATATTTCCCCCCTCTCTCCCTTCTATAACTCCATCTGTATTTCCAGCTCCAACTCGATTTCTCTTACTTATACTCTCTGGAACATTTCCTTGATTGTATCTTTAACCAGTAGGAGAAGGATGTTTGGGTGAAATTTGGTTTGTTCCTAATTTTAAGTTTTTAAAAGCTTTACTGCAAATATGATGTAAATATATTTACTATCAAGGAAATGTTGGCCATTGGCTTTGATGGATTGTTTTTTCTTATTTTTTAAGTGCACAAGGCTAGCCCAGGTTGAGGTCTGACTGAATAACAAAAGTATTATGTATATTTATATTAATTTATACTTTGCCCCATTTACTTATCCTCTTTCTGTCTTTCTATCTGTGCGTGTGCACATGTGTATACCACAGAGTCTATTTCAAAGGAACATTTTTAATAGTTCTTCATTTTTTCCTTAGCGATCTTTTTCAGGTTTTCTCTCCTTTGGGCAAACTATACTAACTCATATTTTTCTACCATGTTGTCATTTTTTCACAGCTTTTTAATATTTTGGGAAAAGAGGGTCACATAGTAGCATCATGAAAACAAAAGTTCTTATCTGTTCTTAGAGCTATTTCTTATTTGTTAATTCACATTTTCTTTAATTTGCTAATCAAATTTTTCAGGGAAAATCTTTCTTTTGGATTCATCTCCCTAAAAACAACAAATAAGATTGGATACCTAGATACTTTCTAAGTAAAACAAGAATAGCAAATATTGATTACTAAGAGCCATTTTAAGGTTATATACTTTTGCTTCTTATTTTCATATGCTGCAAATAGGCTACTTTCTTGGTCATATTACTTGAATATGTTTATTTTTTCCATTTAAAGAAGGTATAAAAAGAATGTGTGTGTGGGTATAAAAGTGTGTTGTTTTCATGAGCTTCGCAAATCTTAAAATCCTTGTGTTGGATAGACAGTTCTCAATTATTATCAAGCCTCCAATTTTCTCTGTGAAATAGAAGTCAGTGACTTTGGGTAAAAGTTATACTGAATATGAACAGTTGAGACAATGAGCATTTATGACAAAGAAATTCAACTGTGTTAGCCTTTAAAAAATATTTTTTTCCCTAAGGAAAAGAGTAGTTTTTTCCTAAAGCAGCAGCTCCCAAAATTTTTGGTCTCTGGGAGCCCTTACATACTTAAATATTATTGAGAAAAAGAACCCCTAAATTTTTTCTTTTATGTGGTGTATAGTGTAAATTACAACTATCAAAATTACACTGTCAGAAAACTGAGAAAAACTTCAGAAAACATTTATCAATTCATTAAAAAAAACAAGATTAATTCATTTTGTGTTAACAAAGTAACATTTTTATGAAGAAATAAGTCTTTTCCCAAGCAAAAGAAAAATTGTGTTTGAGTGGCATTTTTACAAATCTCTTAAATGTCTTACTTGACAGAAGACAGCTGGGTTCTATATCTGCTTCTGTATTCAGTCTTCTGGGATAGCACGTGTTATGTAGCTTCTAGGAACCTCTGCTGCACACTCTGGAGAAGAAGGGTAAAAAAAAGACAAATAGCATCCCAGTGTTGTAATGGAAATAGTTTTGATCTTACAGACCCACTGAAAGACAATCACTGTTCTAAAATGAGATGTCAATCTGTTCCAGACAAAAGAACAAAGTGAAGGACAATTTGGAAGTGAATTTTATTTGCCTTGATTCAGAACACCAGAGTGTGCGAGTAAGCCACAAAATATATTAAAATTTTAGCAACATTTGCTTAATTTTTGATGAGCTGACTTCCTTGGTATGCTAATGAAAGCCTTAACCTATAATATGGATAAGTGTTCTTTACCTTCTGTGTAATCTGACCAGATAAAAGACATTCGGTTTCTTATTAGAATAATTTTCTTTGCTTTATGTCATTGTTACTATGTTCTTGATGGTCAAGGAAGGATAAATAATACAAACAACTAAGATTCTTCACTTATGGAAGAGCTAAGATACTTTACAACAGCGCTACCTTTCATGTTTCTTTTTAAATGTTTTATGTAAATTGGTTAAGTAGGTAACCAAGTAGTTCCTCAGTCACTTGCAATTGTAAGTCAGCCAAGTGCTTTTGATTTTGCATTTCCCCAAAAAACCTCTAAATTTAGAAAAAATAAAATTAAGATTTTATGATATCTATTACATGCAAAAAATATCTTTGCGATTTCCCAGAGAGCTTCTGGAAAATCACAAATATCATCCCCACCCCCTTTTCATTTCAGAAAAAGAGGGATGTTCAAAATAATAAGGCTTGTTTTTGTGGATATTACAATATAGTGGAAAACTTTCTACTCATTCAAGGAAGGAACAAATCTTTACCAATCTCTTTCCTTTATGATCATGTTGCTATTTCAGAGGTCTGTACATGAATTAGTTTATTATTTTTGCTAAGCCACCTCAGCTACAATTCATTTAGGAGTAGTTAATCTAAAGAGTTTTTTTCAAACAACTTTATGATTCACAACACATTTTATACTTTGATGCAACACACATATTCATAAAACATGCTCACAAGGGAACAAACGTTTTAATAAATGATACAACTATATGCATTTAAGATGTATTATTATTTTAATCCATTATAGATGCTACTTGGTTTGACTCAATTAAATTCTATTTAATTAAAACAAAAATTCTAGTTGCAAGCCACTTAATTGATTTTATAATCTAATATTGGATTGTGAATGCTAGTTTGAAAAACACATCACTAAGAGAATTTTTTTATTGTAATCTTATCTCTTCCTACCATGTAAGTTTTCCTATTCTTTGTTTTGTTTTTTAACAGTGAAAAGGTGGGAGAGTATATCAGCAAGCAGTCAGTGACATTACCTGTGATCTGTCCTTCCTTCTCCCTTACCAAAGAATGATAAAATCAGCCACATGATAAACCATGAGAAAGGGCTTTTAAAATTTGGGTCGAATCAGGACCAACAGGTCCAAAGCATTGTTCACTTCTCCTTTTCCTCTGGGAGACTCAGAATAAAAGGCAAATTATATGCTAAACTAATTTCAGACCCTGTGCACTTTCCTCTTGCAGATGAATCCATTAAAACCATGAGAGCACCTGCTGACCTGTGCACATTGCTATTCCGTGCTGATTCAATATTTTCAGGAAGAGAGTAGAATGAAAATTTGTATTTTTGAGTATTTTAATAATATCTACTGATCATGTGCCTTAGCAGCTGTTTTATTTTTACTGACATCGTAGAGAGTGGTACCTCATCCTTGGCAAGTGTGGGTTTCTGCTGAAGAACGGTACAAGCCTGAGTGTTCCTGAGCTTGATGCATTTCTGAGAGCATGCCAAGAGCAGTGTGAGGTGCTCCCCTTTTCCCTCCTGCTACAGTGTCAGTGCCCAGATCCGTCTTCTTCTTGTCTTTATTTTGGACCACCACCCACTGTGTCATGCAACATTCTCCAAAATGCCTGCCAGGGGGTTTTTAATAAAAAAAATTCCCTGAGAAGACAGACTGGGTATAACACATTCAAAATATAAATACGTCAACATGACAGTAGTTTAAGGACTTTTTACCAGTTCTTCTGGTCATTATTCTAGGTTTCTTAAGGGGAACAGGATGGCTTCCACTAGCCTTCTGGTCTTCTTTTCTCTTTGAAGTGTAGAATATACTCAAACTTCTCCCCCCACCCCAGCCCCTTACATCCTGGCTGATTTCCAGATTGCTCACTCCATATTTTTATTTATTCAACCTGACATATCAACTGTGAAGGATTAATAGGTTTGAACTTGTATCCATTCAGGTGTTCAATTACATCAAGCAAGTCATTTTTACCCTGGGAACCACAGTGTATTTCCCACACGACTGAACCCTATATATATTTCCTATATCCTCAGGATATGTACCGTTACTATCTTTACTCACAATCATATTTTTATATTATTTTTGTTCTTTTGGTAACCACAAAGGTTAACACTAGTGCTTTCATCAAATCACTTTTTCTTCAAATATAATCTTAAGTGGAAAAGCAATATATAAACCCAATAAAAGAGGAGCATTCCTGTTTGAGGAGAGGAAAAGAGTTTTGGAGCCCAGTGAACTCATCGCTACAGTCATCTCATCCCAGATACATATCCCATCTCCCGAAGTCCTAAGACTTTGCCACCAACATAAAACCCACCAATACATGTACATGTGAGCACACACATACCACATGTTTAAACAAACAGATCCCATTGCTCCTACTTGCTATTGAGAAGCTTTTGAAAAGGGAGGAAAAAATAAGACATGCTGATTTATTAAATATTTAATCACTAATACTAAATTGAGAAATCGCCACTAAATCACTACTAAATTGAAAGCCCATGAATAAAAATGTTGTTGATTCACAGTGGATGATGAGACTGAGAGAGAGACCTGCAGACAAAATACTCCTGCACATTTTGGAAGACAAAAACTAGACAGAGAAGTGGTAGCAGAGCCTAGAAATCTAAGAGAAAAAGGAATAAAAGCTACAACTGAAGAGCCTGAAGAGGGGTTTACCTAAGGATGACATCCAAAATTTTAATAATCTGTACAGCATGGGCTCTGACCAGTAAATTGATGTTGAACATGCATTTGGTGAATATCAGCCCTGAAAAAATTAATTATGAAAGTGAGCATTTCCAGTAAGTTCTGCTCATGGCAGCACCCTGCCTTTGGGAGAGCAGTGTGAGACATGGGCCAGAAAACTGGGGGAATACTTGCAAGTTTGTCCAGAGAGTGATTTACACTGCACTGACTATGGTACTTACACAGAACTCGCTCTGTGCTAGGCCCTATACTCGGTTCCTTACCAAAAATATTTTTATTTCTCTAATAAACCTAAGAGTAGAGTATTAACATTATCCCTTTACAGATAAGGAAACTGAGGCCCAGACATATTAACTTGTTCAAGATGCCTATCTACTTAGTGATGTGCTGATTTAAACCCAGTCTGTCTCTGTTCTCTTAATGACTATGATATGTTGCTGCCTACTCCTTTCCTAAGAAGAATTCGATGCAAGGAGCTATGCTTAAGGATATTTATACATAACAGGAAGCATGTTCAAAGGGTGGAGCTAAAAACAATAAGATTAAATTAATTTCTCTCTTCTTAATTATGTGGCCACTTTAAAGACTAGGGTTTATAACATTCATCTCTAATCACCATTTACCTTCAAATAATATTAAACTACTTAATAAATAGTATAAAAACCTTACACAATATACTTCCAATTCCTCCCTCCCATCTAGTCTTCTCTTACTATCTACATTTACCTTAACATAGGCTATAAAACCAAACTACATTGGTATTATTTTTGCTTTATACATTTCAATAAAGAAAAATATACTTTAATGTATCTTCATTTTACTGTTTTTGGAGACGCTCATTTTTTTTCACATCTCAGTTTCTGTTTAATGTATTTTTTCTGTTAAAGAATTTATCTTAACATATCTTACATTGGAGGTTTATTAGCAATACATTTTCTTTGCTTTTGTTTGTCTAAAAATGTCTTTATTTAACCTTCATTTTTTGAATGATATTTTTGCTCTGTATAAGATTCTGGGTTGGTAAGTTATTTTCTTTTTTCAAACATTTAAATATGTCATTCCACTGTCGTCTGGCTTACATAATTTCTGACACAATAATTCTCAATCTTGTTCTTCTTTATATAATATGTCTGTTTTGGCTGCCTTCAAGGTTTTCTCTTTATCTTTGGTCTCAACAGATGAAGAATATGATATGCCTACATGTGTTTTGGGGGAGTATTTTTCTTGTTTGGTGATTCTCTGAGCTTGCTGGATCTGTAGTTTCATTTCTTTTATTCATAATTCAAATATGTCTGCTTCTTTGTTCTTGCTCTCTTCTCTTTTTGTGATTCCAACTAAATGTTTGTTAAACCCATTTGATGTTGTTTCATAGCTCTTGGATTCTTTATTCTGTTTTTTGTTTGTTTTGTTTTTAACTCTCTTTGTGTTTCAGTTTTGGTTATTTTAACCCCTTCTCTCTATATTCACTATTTTTCTCCTTAAGCTATATCTAGTCCACTGAGGAGTCCTTCAAAGGCATTTTTTTACCTCTATTATTATGCTTTTTATCTTTAGGATATCCGTTTGTTTCTTTTCAATGGGTTCCCTATATCTGCTGAAATTTGCCACGTGTGCATGTAAGGACATTCACCGTTTCCACAAAGATTTTTACCATATTAGTCAGAGCTAATTTGAATTTCCTCTCTGATAGTTCCTGTAAGTGGGTCATTTTTTGAGTCTGGTCCTATTGATTGCTTTGTCTTTTGACGGCGAGCTATTTTTCTTGCTTCTTTTCCTCATGGTTTTTATTGAACTCCTGTCATTGAGTGCAGAACTGTAGATTTCGAAATCTACATAGCATTTATGCGTGGAAATGGGCATACTTCTTCTATTGATAGGTCTTCTGTATGTGGGGTGAGTCAATCTAGTTAGAAGTTGAACTGTTTTTTAATTTTTATTGTTAGTATCAATACCTTCAAGGCAGCACTGACTTTAGTTTCTCACTGTCCCTGCCCAGCATCAAACTTTAGCAATATGTTAAATATTTTAGCCAAAATATTCATATCTTGACTTGACATCTCTTCCTTACGGTTTGCAGCAGGGAAGCCACTGCTCTCTATCTCTTTGAAGGAATTGGTCTCCTCCTAGATTTCAGGCCACTTGGTTGTCTTGAGACCTCATCTATCTCAGGAGTTCAAGAATAGTTATGATTTGTAGATTGTTGAGCTTTTTCTTCTTGTTAGGGTGGGACCAACACTATTTTAAATGTTCTATATCATTTAGTGGAAATGGAACTACTCTATCCAATGATTTTTGGGTTTTGACATCACCTCCTGAGGCCACTAAACCAAAATCTGGTATTTTTGGCTCAGTTCAGGGCTCAGTGTGCTGTGGTCAGCTTGGCTCGGTTACAGAGGCCATTCCTGCTTCTTCCTAGTTTTGGTGGCTCACATGAGAAATTTCACCTCTTTCCTCAGCTTAATGAAATGAGATTTTATAGTTTCTCACCAGACATGGGGCATTTTCCATCCTTAACATTACACACAGTTAGAGTTTCTGACCTCTTTGGCCTGTTTCTGGACATGGAGATGGGCAGGTCTTCGCCCTCAACATCAGTTTTGTTTCTGTTCTGCACCTACGCCTAACAGCACCTCTTGGGAGGTACTATGCTTTAAGTGAAAAAACAAACAAACAAACAAAAAACCATCCTGGCTTCAGAAGACCTGGATACAAGGTCTATCTCTACCAGTGGAGAGATTTAGAAAACACCTTCCTCAGATAATTTGAAATTGTGGATATGTATTTTAGTTGGTTTCATTTAGCTCAGTCTTGAAAGTTAAGAATGATGAATTTAACATGTAATGTTATACAGTATTAGTGAATCAATAAGGATTATCTTAAAGATCAACTAAGTATAATTAAAGAGGTTGCATTTCAAAACATTATTTCAATTTATTTGCAAAACTTTTACATCTGCCCTCATTTTAGGTTATCATGGTCTTGAAAATCATTTGAATTAATATCTCCATTTTTAATGATGAGGCTATGGAGACAGAATGATAAGTAACAACTATGGACACCCAGACCTGGGGCACAAATACAAGTGTTTCCAATTCTACCCCGACATGCACTTTGTCTATTGTGCAATGATGTCTCCTTAAAAAAATTTTACTATACATTCCTATACAAAATGTAGCTTCATTCTGATGGCTCCATGGAAGAACAGAAAACACTTTCAATCAATACAAAATAATTCAGTGCTTTCTGTCATGACTAGAAAAGAGATTTTCTGTTCTGAATTTTAAGTTTAAAACTTGCTGAATTGACAAAGAAATGATGGAAGTAGCTGATATAAATGCTTTTTAAAAATTGATGGCAAAAAAAGAAAAGTGGACGTGTGGGCTACCTATAGCAGCATAACAGGCCCAGGAGTACTGGTAAAATCAATGATCCCAGCAAGATTATTGAAGCTGAGCATACAAAGTGTAGATTGGTAATGAAAGTCTTCTGCTTTGGTACGTTAGTGTTTTCTGGATAACACAGGCATCGGAGGGTTTACAGTTATCTATAACCAGTACCTAATTCTGTATTCTGTCACAAGAAACATGCCTGGCGTGTCTCATTGTCATATCTTTAGGCAGCAGGACTGGAGGGCCACTGGCAAATGGGTTTGTTTTTCAACAGCTTTAATTTCACTCTCCAACTTCTTAGAAAGTGTAAATCTCTGCAGAGGGCTACTGCCCCCACTTTGGCCCTGCCAGCTCTTTCTCATCAGATTCCCTCCCTTTTCCTGTCACTTCTCACATTTACTCAGAAGGCCCGAAGCAATTTATAAGCAATGAGTGAAGCCTGGGTGAGCAAAAGGTGATTCATTTTCCTGAAAACTTCATTCTATCACTGTTTTACCCTTCAAGAGAAACTATTGTAATTGTCAGAAACACATTTTAATTTTAATTTTTGGTTTGCTAGTCTTCTTTCTAAACAATTCAGGATATATTATAAAATCCTTTAATGAATTCGATATCAACGTAACTTTGTTGACTCGAGGAAAAAAATGAAAAGAGTATTAGAAATGAAATGCAAAGAGTTTAAAGAATTAAAAAAATAATCTTGTATTTAGAGTTTCAGAGTCTTTTCACGCTTTATCTTATTTTAGCATATGTGAGGATTGGTGAAGTTCATTTTAGGGACCTGTTTTTCAAACAACTAATTATTGTAGAAGTGGGATTAAATCCATTCGTCCAGACTTTTTAGCCTTATGTTCTATCAGGAGCAGATACTTATTATTTCTAATTCCTTGACCTAGTTTTCTCTATATCAACAGAACCTTACTTCTTCACTTTAAATTTAAGGCTAGAATTAAATAGAAGCAAATGAGGCCAAACAGACCAAGAAAAATGACTCAGTGATGTGACTCAGAAGATGCATTTTTCTAGGAATTTTGAGTTTAGATAAACCACCACCCCCATCACACATAATCACATATGATTCGTCTCTACATGTCTAAAGCTAGACATTCCATAAAGGCAACTGTATTTTTCAGGTACGTTCAATTAAAGAATGTTATTTACAATTTTTAGAAGATACTTATAAGACATTCAGTCTCAACCTGGCCAGTTTGGCTCAGCGGTTAGAGCGTCGGACTGCGGTCCAGAGAGACCTGGGTTCGGTTCCCGCTAAGGGCATGTACTTCGGTTGCAGTTTGTCCCCGGCCCTGGTTGGTCGTGTGGGTAGCAGCCACTCGATGTGTCCCTTTCACGTCGATGTTTCTCTCTCTCTCTCTTCCTCTCTCTCCCTCCCACTCTATCTGAACAAAAAATGAAAAAATGTCCTCGGGTGAGGATAAAAAAAAAAAAAAAAAAAGACATTCAGTCTCAGCAACCTAGGTCTTTTATTTAAATCCAAAAGGCAACAAAAGGTAGTTAAATTGGTTTTTCCTTGGGCATGCTTTACCTCCTAACACTCCACTTGGGTTGAAATAATGGCCTTATGCAGCTCTCAGAACTGGGGTCAGACTCTTCTGACACTCTGCATACAGATGGGCCCACAGGCACATGCGTCACACCTGAAGCCAGCTATAATACATGATGATGACACGAAAAGTTGTTTCCACAACTTCACTTTATTAGCAGGAAGCAGTTAAATATTTCTCATAAGGTTGGATAGGGAACCTCATGAGAATAACTTTCTGCATTTTTATTAATGTCTTCATACTTCGGAATATCTGAAAGCAAGAAGTTCAAGCTTTCTGACCTAAAACAGCCAGCACAGCACAGCAGCTAAACCTTAGAGGCATCTTTGATGTCAGCTGATTCACTAAGGCACAGGTAAAATTGCTCATGGTGCTTTTTATATCTCAGGTTATGTTATTGAGGTCCACGGTTCTTATTGCAAAAAAATTTGTTAAATATTTTTTTTATCATTTTTTTACATATTTCCAGTTTGGGAGAAATACCATGCTTCCATCATTTCTCCCAGTTTAGATACAAATCTTAACCCTAAATGTCATCAATGATTCTTAATTTCTCAAGGTACTTTTTAACTATTTGGAAAACTTTCAATGCCCTTTCTTCAGAAAGCCTTAGGGGTTTCAAGTCCCCAACCAAGAATAAAATACTCCATTTTGTCATTGCAGGTTTTCATTATTTTGATTCTTTATTATCCATGAAAAGTTGATCCATAAATTTACACATGTAACTAGTAATTCTTTTATTCCATGCCTAACTCTCATATTTAGGTTAGCTGAGATCTGCATGCTACAATAAGCACAATAGGAAGCAGTAAATGCTGTAAAAACTTATTAAAAATATAGGAATATTTATTTGAACTTGTAAGAAAAATTAGAGATAATTTGGTCAACAATAAAGATAAATTTAAAAAATAATTTGGACAGCTCTTGGGTTAAAAAAGGGGAAAGTTTAAGAGCTGTTAATGTTAATTCTGCTCAGAAAAAATCTAGGTTAATATCAGATACATGGATTATCATAAGATAAAAATCTTTTTGAACATAAAATACAAATGGTCCCTGATTTACAATGGTTCTACTTAAGATTTTTTGACTTTATGATGGTGCAAAAGCTATACACATTCAGTAGAAGCCGTCCTTCAAATTTTGAATTTTGATATTTTCCCAGGCTAGGGATATGTGATATGATACTCTCTCATGCTGGGCAGCAGCAACAAGATGATTTTGCCCAACTGTTCTGATCACATTTAAGATAGGCTCCACTAAGCTATGATATTTGGTAGGTTAGGTGCGGTAAATGCATTTTTACTTATGTTTTCAACTTATAATAGGTTTATTAGAATATAACACGATTATAAGTTGAGGAGCATCTATATTTCTTATGCTTTAATGATCGGTCAAAGTGACACACATTGTTATTCAATTTTGTTTATGCAAGGTATTCAAATAGATGATAAGGAATTTGGTATGACTGAATGAATCAAGACTCTTAAAACACTTGCCAATTTATATGGTGGGTAGAAAATTCCTCTCAGAGGAGTTAGGTGTACTATCATAACCAAAAAGTAAAATGCCGTGTTATATTTAGATGACAATTTTTAGAGCACGTCTTAACACTTAGATGCTGTGACCCTCGAACCAGCCCTACAAGATAGGTAAATGTCATAAGAATATGAATGTAATGGTTGATGCCTTTCCCAAATGAAAGTTAAAATTACTCTTTAAAAATGAAATTGGGGAGAATATAAATGCAACGCATGAGATCATCCTGCTCTAGAAATGACACAATCCATGAGGCTACCTGTAACTGTGTTACCAAAGATTTCAGAAAATACTAAAACTTTAATCAAGATCTCCTGTCTGCACACCCTAGCATGCATGACTGTGATGCCATCTTAACCAAGCAAGGCTCTGTGATAACAGGCTAAGGGGATCTGCAAGAAACTTACTAATGACGGGTCTAACAAGCAGAAAATCACAGTATATTTGCACTCTTCTGCCTGGAAGAGGTTTTCCTAATGAACCAGCACAAATATTTATTTGTGTGTCTCTCCTTGAGGAAGGCTGCTGCATCAGGCTAACGTTATCTGATGTTACAGGCAATTGAAGTCCTCCAACTTACATCTCTTGCTATTTCCATGTACAAGATGACATCCTATTTTGATAATAAATTGCTTAACCTGTGCCCTTCCAATGGGAAGGGAAGGTATTTATCAGTCATGTAGATCATTTAGGTCTACTTAGAAATGATACAATTACAAGGCATTTTGGTAAGATGACAATGTAAAATCATCTTGGTTACTTGGCAATGGAAACTCTTCTATTAAGAAGATGTAACTCTCCCACTCCAGAGTCCTATTCAAATGAGTATTTACTACAAAAATATTAAAAGGAAAACAAGCATCACTAAAAAGTGGGAAAGCTGCCATGAAAATGTTACAAACTTCATTTATTTATTCTACTCTAACTTACTGGGTGCTCACTAGAGGCAAGGTAGATCTCTAAATGCTTGCAGTATATCAGTAAATAAAAGATACAGAGATCTCTGCCTTTATGTAGCTTACACTTTAATTGGAGGATTCAGAAAATGTTAATGGTAAACACAAAAATATTACAGAGTGATTAAGTCCTTTGGCAAAAGAAAAAGTCAGGATCAGCGGTGTTGTGAGTCTTGGGAATGAGAAGACAATTTGTGGTATAAATAGTGAGGCCAGGGTACATTTCATTGAGAAGATGAAAATGGAGCAGAGACTTAAAATAGGAGGAGGAATTGGGTAAACAGATAGCTGGGGCAAGTACATACCTGCCGGAGACAACAGCTAGACTAAAGCTCTATGTGAGAGCAATTTGAAGGTTTTCTCATATATTAATTAATATCATGGCTCAAATTGAGTGCAAACAAGAGAACAGACTGACAACACTACTTCCCTTGCCCCTTCACCCCTCCTGCAAAGCAGTGCAGGTAATTGGCGAAGAACCTAGTGGAAGCCTGTTAACCCTCCATAACTTACGGTGTCATGGAACAGACAGCAGAGGGGTATTTCATATCTTCAGTTCAGAAACTTCTTTGAAATGGATTTACCCAAAGAAGGAAGAAAGCCCAAAGAAGGAAGAGAACTTACTTCTTTTTAATAAGAATTCAAAAATAATTGCTTTAGTTCTTGGATCTATTCAATTAAGCATTCATGAAAAAAGAAAACTTTATTTTAATTTTTTTATTAATTTATTTTTGTTACATATGTTTCTCCTTTTCCCTCATTGACACCCTCCTCCTGATCGCCCCCGCCTGCCCTGTCCCCAGCATTGTTGTCTATGTCCATGGTTACGCATACATGAAAACTTTAAAATGAATAAGACTTGCATTGAGATGACTTCTGCTACAAACATGGTAATTTTAGTCTGTGGTTTCCACTTGATCCACCTTCCAAAATGTGAATAAGTGACCAAAGAAATATGAGAACGTCTATATCAGCCTGGAAAACAGTGAAGGATTTTTAAGAAATTTCTGGAAAACTTGTAGCTGTCAAGATTGGTTTGAAGGAAGAGTCATTTAACCCATATGATTCACCAAATGGAAAATTAAGGCAAATAAGTGAAAGTAGTGTATTCCAGCTACAATGGTGAGTTCACAGCAGCATAAGCTGAGGGGAAAGGCTGACTGAGGGGAGCTGGTGGGCAGCACATAACCTGAAGGTCTTAATGTACAGACTGGCATAGATATAAAAGTTTATTAATATTATCTGCGATAATACATCTGGAATAATTGGCAACTGTTAATATGGATGTCTGGTGAACAGAAATAGATGAAATATAATCCTTGGTTTATGATATATTGAATACTTGGCCTGTGCAAGGACTTTTTATTCATTTGATCATGTACCTATTTTCAATAGTATAATGAGTACCCTCAAACTCACCACCCAAGCCAAAACTTCAACAATAATATTAACTTAGTTCTACCTATGTGGTCCTCATCTAGTTTGCCTCCTTGCCTCTCTCCTAGAGCTGATAATTGTATTAAATTTTATGCTTGCCATTTTTAGGCTTAATTTAAAAAAAAAAAAAGAGTTATCACATATACATATGTATGGTGAATAAATGTGTTGCTTAATTTTGCTTGATTTTGAATTTCATAACAGGGACTCATGTTAATATAGTCTTCTGGGTCTTGCTTTTTGACTCATGCTGTATTATGGAGACCTGACAATGATTTTTCATTGAGCAGGTGTGTAGCTTCTTTGGAAGTTCTGCAACTGCCCAGCACAGCACAGTTCTCTGACACAGGCGAAGCAATCACTGCTGATCCTTGGTGGCCTCCCGACACCTCTGCATCAGCATCCGTTCTTGATGGTACCCTCGACGGCTTCATATTTCTGGTGTTCCCGTATCAGCAAGACCCCTCCTTGGTGCTGCTTTTGTCAAAATTAAAATCAGATCAGCAAATAGGACTGAGTTTATTGTGCGCAAAAGAATTGTTCACAAACGGAGAGTCTTCAAATCTGAAACTGATATGAAACTCAGAGGCATGAAGTTACAGGATGGTCTACAAAATGAAAGAGAGGAAGCTGTTTAGCCTTTATGATGACTGGTTATTACAATAGAGGTTTCCAGACAGCAGGGGATTGGTTAAAACTGATTATCTTATACCATTTTAGGAAGATGACGTAAGTTTCTTTTACGATTATCAGAGGCATTTACAAGAAATAACCTAAGTTGAGTTTCACTTTATGTTCATGAAATAAGTGGATTTAATTTTGATTAAATGGCTTAAACGGTTTTATCTGCTTGGGGGATTCTCAAGCCTGGTCTATTTTATTTTAGTTTAACACAATAAAGACAGCTCAAGCCAGGCTACATTTCTCAGAGGCCACTTGGCCCATGTAAACTTTCAAATGTTGGGAGTCAGGCTGCTTCCACTATTGCTTTCTTCTCTTGTCCTGCCATTACGTAACTGCTCCAGCCAGGCTTTGCCCGAAGAATTCTCCATCAGGGACAGAAGCAACTTCTTCATGTTCAGGACCTGGATGCTTTCAGAGTCTGGGAAATTCATGTTTGTTCACTTAGGGCTTTCACTGAGCTCCATCTGATATAACAATAAGGGCCTAAATGTTTCTTCAGTTTATTGGGAGGGATTTGGACCAACTAGCCTTCTTGCAGGAACTCCCAGTCTCTCCAAGAGCCCTCTCCACTTGGCTTGAAGGGTAGGGAAGCAGCTCTCTGCCCTCTTAACAGAAGTGAGGGGAAATGCTATAATATACCCCACCAAAGGCAACTCATTATTCAGAAAAACCACTTTCCTTTAAATGCTGGCTATCTGTTTGCATGAGGTGCAAGATCAGATTATCAAGCTCAGATCCACTTTGCAGCTTTTCTTTTTATTTTTTCTTGCTTTGTTTTTCTTTTTTCTTTTTATTTTATTTATTTATTTGTTTTATTAATTTATTTTTGTTACAGATGTTTCTCCTTTTTTCCCCATTGAAACCCTCCTCCCCATTCCCTCACCCCGTCCCCAGCTTTGTTGTCCATGTCCATCAGTTATGCATATATGCGCCTAAGTTCTGTGGTTTATTTCTTCCCTCCCCTGCCACCCCCTCTTCTGAGGGTGTCAGTCTGTACCCTACTTCCACATCTCTGGGTCTACCCTGTTCCTCAGACTGTTATGTTTATTATATTCCACAAATAAGTGAGATCATGTGATATTTGTCTTTCTCTACTTGGCTTGTTTCGCTTAGGATAATACTCTTCAGGTCCCTCCATGTCGTCTCAAAGGATAAGAGATCTTTCTTTCTTACAGCTGCATAGTATTTGCTAATAATCCTTTGTATTTCTGTGGTGTCAGTTGTTACTTCTCCCCTTTCATTTCTGATTTTGTGTATTTGGGTTCTCTCTCTTTGTTTCTTGGTGAGTCTAGCTAAGGGTCCATCAATCTTGTTTATCTTTTCAAAAAACCAGCTCTTTGTTTCATTGATCCTTTGAATTGTTTTTCTGGTCTCTATGTCATTTATTTCTGCTCTGATCTTTACTATTTCCTTCCTTCTACTTGCTCTGGGGTTTTCTTTGTGTTTGCTTTCTAGTTCTTTAAGCTGTGAGGTTAGATAGTCTGTTAGAAATTTTTCTCATTTCTTGAGGTAGGCCTTGAGTGCTATGAACTTCCCTCTCAGAACTGCTTTCGCTGCATCCCATAGATTTTGTGTTGTTGTGTGTTCATTTTCATTGGTTTCCAGGAAGTTTTTAATTTCTTCCTTGATCTCCTCAGTAACCCATTCGTTGTTTAATAACATGCTATTTAGCCTCCAAGTGTTCAAATGTCTTTGTATGTTCTTGTTGCAGTTGATTTCTAGTTTTATGCCATTGTGATCTGAGAAGATGCTTGATATGATTTCAATCTTCTTGAACTTGTAGAGACTTAGCTTGTGTCCTAACATGTGGTCTATCTTTGAGAATGTCCCATGTGCACTTGAGAAGAATGTGAATTCTGTAATTTTGGGGTGTAATTCTCTGTAAATATCTATTAAATCCATTTGGTCTGGTGCTTCATTTAGAGTCTCTGTTTCTTTGTTAATTTTTTGTCTAGATGATCTATCCAGTGATGTCAGTGGGGTGTTGAAGTCCCCTGCTATGATTGTATTGCTGTCGATTTCTCCTTTGAAGTCCTCCAGAAGATTTTTAATATATTTTGGCGCTCCTATATTGGGTGCATGTATGTTCACCAAGGTTATGTCTTCCTGTTGGATAGATCCTTCCAATATTATGTAGTGACCTTTTTTGTCTCTAGTTATGGCCTTCATTATGAAATCTATTTTATCAGATATGAGTATTGCTACACCAGCTTTTTTTTCCTTTCTGTTTGCTTGGAAGATTTTTTTCCATCCCTTCACTTTCAGCCTATGTGAGTCTTTTGTTGTGAAGTGGGTCTCTTGTAAACAACATATATATGGGTCATGCTTTCTTATCCAATCCACTATTCTGTGTCTTTTTATCAGAGCATTCAATCCATTTACATTTAAGGTGATTATTGATATGTACTTATTTATTGCCATTTTTGTTTAGTGTGGTTCTATTTTCCTTCCTATTTCTTCTACTAATTACAGCAGTCCTTTAAACATTTCTTGCAGTGCTGGTTTGGTGCTAATGTATTCCCTTAGCCTTTTTTTTTTTTTTTTTTTTTGTCTGAGAAGCTCTTTATTTGACCTTCTATTTTGAATGATAGCCTTGCTGGTTAGAGTAGTCTTGGATTCAGATCCTTGTTTTTCATGACCTTGATTACTTCATGCCATTCCCTTCTAGCCTGTAGTGTTTCTGTTGAGAAGTCAGCTGATAGCCTTATGGGGGTTCCTTTGTAGGTAACCTGTTGCTTAGCTCTTGCTGCCTTTAGGATTCTCTGTCTTTAATTTTTGGCATTTTAATTACTATGTGTCTTGGTGTGGGCCTGTTTGAGTTCTTCTTACTTGGGACTCTCTGTGCTTCTTGAATTTGAATGCCTTCTTTCTTCACCAAATTAGGGAAGTTTTCTGTCACTGTTTCTTCAAATATATTCTCTAACCCTTGCTCATTTTCTTCTTCTTCAGGGACTCCGATGATGCGAATATTATTATGTTTCTAGTTGTCCCACAGTTCTCTTAAGCTGTCTTCTTGTTTTTTCATTGTTTTTTCCTTTTGGTTTTCTGATTGGTTGATGTTTTCTACCCTGTCTTCTAATTCACTGATCTGGTCCTCAGCTTCCTCTACTCTGCTGGTTAGTCCTTCCAATGTGTTCTTCATTTCTGCTATGTCATTCTTCATTTCTTCTTGGTGCTTCTTAATTTCCACTTGGTTGGTTTTCAGTGTTTCTATGTCTTTGCTCATGGTGTTGATGTCTTTACTCATGGTTGATGTCCTTACTCATGCTGTTGAGCTTCCTCAAGATCATAGCTCTGAATTCTAGCTCTGTTAACTTGCTTAACTCCATTTCATTTATCTCATCTTCGGTAGAGGTCTCTTGTTCTTTCATTTGGGATCTGTTTCTTTGTTTCACCATTTTGACTATCTCAGTGGGTTTTGGAGCCTGCCAAATTTTCCCTGTGTATGCTGGTGTTCTGCTGTTTGTGGCTCCCTCTACTGGGTTTGGATGAGCATGGGAAAACCCACGTTAAACACCACTGTGGAGTCTTACTTTCCAGGGTATATTTTCAAGCCCAGAAAAGGTTAAGTTATCCTCTAGCTTTTTGCCTAGAGGCTATTAGTCGTGGTTGCTTGAAGAGCCTTGGGTTTTCAGTTGAATGAAAATCTCCCTCAGGTGTTTAGCATGAGAGGATTTCCCGAGGGTAGGGCAGATGCTCGTAGTTAATGAGCCTCAATTTGCATTTCAATTGCCCACCAGGGTGTGGCTGGATCTCCGAGGGAGGGGCTGCTGCCTCTCTGCAGAGCCCTGGGATGGAATAAGAAGGCCACCGTCCTGCGTGGCCACAACTCAGCAAAAGCTCTGAGCGCCCTCCAAATCCCTAGTGTCCCCACACAGTTCCAGTCCAGTCTGCCCTCCCTCTGCTGGAGCCCAAGGTGAGTGGCTGTGGCTATTTTAGCGCTCTGTCCCGGCCCTCTGCGCTGTGGAGCCAGCTTGGGCTTTAACCCTGAGGGGGGAGCACTGCTCACGGCTAAGGCTGCTGCTGTCCGTGGGCTCCCAGCCCCCCTCTCGCACCTCCGCAATCCTACCAGGATGATTCAGTGTCCCTGGTTGTATGGTACTCACAAGCTTGCTTTTTCCAGGCGATTTGTCTTTATTTTAGTTGTAATTCCAGTTTGGTCCTGGGAGATGGTCTGTGTAGCTTCTATTCACTCCGCCGCCATTTTGGAATCTGACCTGCTTTCTTTTTCTTTCATTTCCTTTTCTTTCTTTTTTTAATTAAAGAAAGTCATTTTCATCTATTTTCAAGTTTGACACTTTAGTTGTTATTTCTGAGAATACTGGAAAATATATCAAACACTGGCTAGATATCAGCTGTGGACATCATCTCAGGAAGTGGAGATCAAGGTGTGTAAGACAAGACTATTATTGTTTGCTTTGTTTAACTTATTTGTCTTATTGTAATAACTACATATTATTTCTTACAATTTGTAGAACTGTTTTTAGGAAAGCATAAAAATCAAATAGACTTAGTGGAAAATTATTTAACAGAGGTTGGTAGCAAAACTGCAAATGCAGTATTTTGAAGGGATTTGTTTTCAGGGAGTCCATCTGATGAAATGATTATCTTTATCTTTGGAACGATTTGAAGGCTTCCAAATTTTAACCAATTACTTCAAAAGCAGGAAACTATTTTGATTCCACAAGACAAATGAATTAATTCTCCTTCAGACACTTATCAAAATACTTAATCATAAAAGGATACTACAAAATATTCTAATACAAACAGGAATCAATAATCAGGAATATTAAGCTAAAATGGTGAAACAGAGGAGATTGGGTGTATTTAGGGTGGGTAAAACACTCACTATTAACATGTATGTTTCAGATTTGTCTCTAGATATAGAATGATTAGCTCATTCTGAAAATTATTTAATTGAATGGAAAGATGGGTTATTACTTTTTGAATTTGAAAAACAAAAGCATTTAAATAAATATTACTTCCTTGATAAAAAATGTTTTAATATGTTTAGAGATTTAAATTAGATTAATTTTTCTTCCTAAATTTAATCTCACCCTCTTCCATTGTCCATATTACTACAAAATGAAAGTCTGCCCATGCCAATCTTTAGCTTAAAAATACTTTTATTTTTTGCCATTTGCTTATCAGATAAAATTAATACTCCTTTGTACGACGCACAGAGTCCTTCATTATTAGATATGAGACCCCTTTTCGTTTTAATTTTATAGCACTTTTCATGTATTCTACATTTCAGTAATATTGAAGAAGTCACTGTTCCCTCAGCTCATCATAACCTTTTATATATCTACTACATTCCTCATTTTATTCTCTCTAGCTGTAATACTGAAATGAACTTCTGCTCATGAACTATAGAATTTCATTCTATACCCAGCCCATATGTCATCTCTGCAAGGATTCTCAAAAGCCCAGGACATCTACCTCCTCCATTCTCTTGTAATTATTAGCTTAGGGTAGTTACTTCCATCTACTGTGACAATTTCTTATTCAACTCTCTATCCCAAACTCCTAAGAGAGTTCTTAGTGTAGGGTAAATACTCAATAGATGTTTTTCAGTTTTAATGAATAAATTAAGAAAATTACTCACTAGATTTAACTGAATATACTAAAATGGTTCACTAATCAAAACATAATTTTACAGTTTATTCAGGAAAAACAGATCATGTTGTACTTCATCTCCTTAGATGGCGAAGTTTATTGCAGTAGCTAATTTCATGTTAAGCAGCATTCAATGGCCTGTATTTATGCATGGAAATTTTATAAAAAGTTGCATAAAATCTGATTTTTAGCTGAAGCTTATTATTTTTTTCAGTTTAAAAGTTTTACTTTCGAGCTTTTTCACTCTTCCCAGAGCTGATAAGATACTATATTCCCTCAGAAAGGTGCATAGAAAGATCAAATATTATTTTTTAAAGTATTTTTTTAAGTACTATCAGCTACTTACTCTACTCTGAGACTTGTACTCCTCTCTTCTTTACATGTCCATTATTTTCAAGAGTGGAAGGGAGTTGTCTCCATGCTGTGTAAGAATACCCTTACTTGTGAAGCTCTGGTACTAATCTTGTCTTACCCCAGGAGTGGCTGCCATAGCCAGCTCTGCTGACTTATTATCATAGTTCACTGCAAAGGTGATTATAATGGGATGGTAAATGATTGGGAACTCAGTTTATTGCTCTGGACTGCCCCTGTAGCTTTACAACTACTTTACCCAAGGTTGACTACACTTCCTCAAGCTCATTTTTTTCCTGAACAGAGGTAACTCTTGCCCCTGTAGTTTTTCTATGTGGTGATGTGACAGGTACAACTATTTCAGGTCAAGCAGCACATTCTGGCTTATAGTCATGAGCACACTAAAGTAGCATGAGGATTCAGACAAAATGCCATGGGCCCAGGCTGAGGAAACCACTGCACTCACAGCCTTGTGAAGTTGGCATTGATGTGTTCTTTGCCAGAAGCACTCTAAGCCCCAGCTGGCTACTACTGCCAGATGCTGTTGCTAAGGCAGCTTGCCAATCTCTTTCCTCTAGACCTGCTTGTTTTCCTAGAGTTGTCTTGGCAGGTTTTATAAATATTTTAACAATAAAAAATCATTCAGTGGGGAATTCTGAGAAAGATTGTGGTTAGAAGATGACATAGAAGAAACTGATCTAAATAGCTAAAAAGAAATGAGAAGGGAAAAACCTTCACCAAGGCTGAAATTGGGGAATGGTGTCAACCATATGCACCAGATAATTCAGACTGAGCCAAATAGAGGAAGCCACCAGGAGGCGATGCACAATTCCTATTTCCACAGAGCAGTGAAGTGTTGTAAGAAATTATGGGAAGACTTTTCAGCAAACCCCTAAAATATACACTAATTTGGAGGAATGAAGGCTGTAGGAACATTTCTCATGTTACTATGAGATAATGGCTATGAGGCAAAATGTGTGGATTCTTAATAGTGATATGAGGCAAAAGGGATATAGAAATAATGGCTGGACCACGGAGAAGATGGGAAACAGCCTATAAGGGACCATTGTTGTAAAGTCCAGCACCAGTGAAGGCAGCTGAAATGGGAAAGTTGACAATACATGCAGACCCACTCAGTTTTTCCTAACCTAATTCCTCAGCAATGTTGTCATTTAATTTTAATGCAAATGAACAATCCAGAAGCAACAGAACCCTCATCCACTAGGGGAAGTTTATCAATCCCTCCTTCCTTCCCCCTACCCCCAAATAAAATAGCCACAATAAGCAAAAAAATGAACTAAATATAAAGAAAACTATTTGGTGGGGGAGGGGGGAATGAAACTACCCAGCTCTCCTCAGATTGCTGTATGACTGAACATATAATATAAAACCTATGTCTTAAATAATTATATTACATAAATCACGGGGAGAGGCTATAAGAATTCATTTACTCAATTTTGGGGGAAATACTAGAATTGCTTAGGCTTGTTCTCACCTAAACATGAATAACCTTAAACACATGGAGTTAAACAAAATAGTTGACTCAAAATAAAATAAATCTAGCCAAGTAATATTTTATAGTCCTAGACTTGAAGCACAAGAAATATCATTTGTAATGGACTATAATATGAACCTGAGCCCCCAGCCTAGTTGCATTTAAGCTCACTCTACTCCTTCATCACTCTCTTCCGTCACTGGCAGCAAGAACTTTAAGGGGAGAACTAAGGCCTCCTCTCACCGCCCCCATCAGCCTACTTTTCCACCATAGATAGTTTCACACCCATAATTAACTCTCATTTTCTTTTCTTACCCTACCCTGGATTTTCTTTTACTGACCCTCTTATTTTAAGCAGGAGAGAAAAATCAGTGTTTTAAATATATTGTATTTCTTTCTATTTTGGCTTCCTCCTAGTAGTTATTTTGAACCTAATGATTAGAATCTGGAATCTTTTATCATTAATATGTTGTGTAATGGTTGATAAAAGAATATAAAATGTTTTACTTGTTGAAGGAAAAATACTATAGTACGAAATAGACTATCACCAGAATATTTGAGAAAGCATAAACTTGAATTCCTCAGGAAATTAAAGCATAACTTTTATGAAATGAGAAATAAAAATATGCTGATAATAAAATAAATTGAGATAAAAAATTTCTGGCATGTCTAAGCAATAAATTTAAGAGAACAGAGACTATCAATATAGAACCTAAAACTAAATTAGAAGCAGTATGATACAAAATTGAAACTGCTGAAAATATAATAGTTGATGTGGCTCATAGTTAAAAGAAAATGTTCCAGAATACAATGAAAAAGAACAGAAATGAAAGTGATCAGAAAAATGTATAAGTTATATTAATATATAACTCATTAATAATTTGTATAATTAAAGGAAAAAAACACACAAATATATCTGGAAAACTAAAATTGAAAGAGGAAAACAATTTCAGAAGACTAATGTCTACACATAAAATTATTTATGACGTGCCTGGCCAGTGTGGCTCAGTGGTTGAGCATTGACCCATGCACCAAGAGGTCACTGGTTCAATTTCCGGTCCTGGCACATGCCCAGGTTGTGGCCCAATCCCCAGTGAAGGGCATGCAGGAGGTGGCCAGTCGATGTTCTCTCTCATTGACATTTCTATCTCTCTCTCTCTCTCCCTTCCTTTCTCTCTAAAAATCAGTGAAGAAAAAAAAAAATATTTATGACAGACACACATAAGGAAAAGCAATCAAATGGATATTTATTTTGGAAAAATCTTTGAATTTTAAAGACAAAGAATCATACAAGCATCAGAGTAAAAGAAACATCAAATGTAATAAATAGGTTTTAGATGCATCCTTTTCAATATTTCAATATCAGAAGTCAGAATACAATATAATAATTTGTACCAAGTTTTGAGGAGGAAATTATGATATAAGAATTCCCAATCAGTCACATAGATACACATGTGAGAGTGACAGAAACATATTCTCCAATATGCTAGGGCATAATATATTGGTATATCATTCAATTATACTACTTAAATATTTTTAAAAGAGAAAGAGAAATTTGGACTCAACAATCACAATACTGAAAATCACTAAACATTTAAAGATATATTTTATTTTATTAACTATTATTTTATTCATAAACTTTTCTGAGGAAGAAAACCTAAAATAATGTGACAGATATGAGGTCCAATATCTTATAAATATAAAAAAAAATAAAGAAATCTATTAAAAGAAAAAGACTCACATTCAGGGTAATAAATAATCTCCATAATATATGTCATTTATCAGAGATCCACTTAAAAGAAAATGATTGAGAAATGATGGGTATGGTAGGCTGAACAATGCTCCCTCACAAAGATGTCCACGCTCTAATTCCCAGAAATTGTGAATTTATTATTGTACATGGCAAAGGGGATTTTCCAGATGGTTATGGGTATAGACCTTGAGATGGGGATATTATCCTAGATTATCTTTTTAGGCCCAATCTAATTAATTAAATCCTTGAAAGTGGAGACTTTTTCAGGGCTGTAGACAGAGAAAGAGATGTGATTGTATAAGAATGGTCAGAGAGATGACACATTGTTGGCTTTGAAAATGGGGGAAGGGAGTCTTGAACCAAGGAATACAAATATCCTACCAGCCAACTAAGGCAATGTCTAATTCTTTCGAGTCCATTTTCCTTCCCTGTACATGTACCTCAACCCATGGCTGCTGACCAAGGTCCTGAAAACAAAAATCTCAAAGGTTGTGAAAATCAAAATTACTACACATTAATGATTTCAGTTGTAGCTGGCCCTTAATGTTTGCATATACATCCTTCTCCATGTACCTACTAAGTTTTTCTCCTATTCTACACACTGGTATGCCAAATTTTGTCAGTTTTCTTGTAGTGGATACTGTGGATTTTGTGTGATTAGCATCTGTTCTTCTGTTTCCTGAAACATTACAGTAAGTCTTCACTTAACATTGTCAATAGGTTCTGCAACTTTAAGCAAAATAATGTATAAAGAAACTAATTTTACTATAGGCTAATTAATATAAAAAGTAGTTAAGTTCCTATGGCATCGCATGAACATTATAATGCAACAACATTGAACAAAACAACATTATTCAAAAATCTGCTGTGCTTTGATTTGCCATCAGAAATCTACTTTCCTTCCACAGTCATACTACACCATTGATTCTGATCTGATACATTTTAGTTCCAGAGATGGGCACATGATACAGGTGTAGCCAATCAATACATTCCATAGTGTTGTCTGACTGATTTAGGGCAGAACCCATGACTCAAGATGGCCCAATGAAAAGTCACCATAATAATTTTGCTGAGACTATGAAAAAGAAGCACCTCTGGTTTTTTGCTATAGTTGCTAGTCTGATACAACACAAAAATAGAGATTTCAAATGTCATTCACAGAGAAAATCAACATGAAAATGTGGCCAATGCAAAAAGGAAGCTGAAACAAGAAATGGAGATAGAGCTCCAATAACATCTTTTGTGCCCATTGAGTCAGATGTGATTAAAGTCATATCAACTTTGTAATTCTCAGTTAAGTTAGCAATGCATATATTTTCGTCTTTAAACGACTTTGAATTGGCTTTCTCTCACTAATTGCTAGTGTTAGAACAAAAACACTCCTGAAATATCAAAGTATACCAACTGCATAGACAGAATTTGATCCAAGAAGCAGTCACAATGAGTAAGTAATATAGAATAATGGACTTATTATAGTGACCTTTATGCAATTGTTGTACCTGGGGGATGATTCTATGGAAGCTTTCACTTCTGAATCTGGTAAGGACCTGAAATCACTGTACTTCTCTGGGTCAGTAATTGGAAGTAAAGCTGAACAGGAAGAAGTGGGAGACTGAAGGATAAACTATAAGTCCTGAGCACTGATTGGAATCCATGTTTGTATCTCACCAGATGGTGACAAATAGTCACATGGTGACCAGCAGGTAATGACAACCTTCACCACAGAATTGCACATGCACTTCTCCTAAGAAACTGAAGAAACTGAAGGAAGAGACAGGAGATCCACCTGGAGATGACGGAGTTGCAGGCTGGCTGCTGCCCAACTAAGGTAAAGTAAGCAAATGAACCACAATGTATACAAGCTGTGACAGAGCCTAATGTTTGACACCAACCTGCAGAGCACAATGGCAGGTACTTACTTTCCACTTTCCAAATCTCACACAAATTTCTCTTAAAGCCCACCTTAACTCAAGACCTTAGAGGGAAGAAATTCTGGGAAATTAGTTCCAGCTTAGCTAAACTAACACAATAACAAATCCAAATGCACCGTACCAACTCTTCTATCACAATTGGTAGCAAAATATACCTTCTCTTTTAAAGAGTAAAGAGAGACATTAGACAAAAATTGACAAATTGTCCTGCCATTGTACCTACAAAGGTACCTATGTGCAAATCCACCCAGAATTTCTTCTTTCATATTTCCTGCACTTCATTCTCTAAATTGGACTCTGTAATCTATTACTTCTTACCTTCTTGGGGACCTCAACATACTGATTCTTTTATAACCCCTCCCAAGGGATTCTTTTCATACTAATGGAATTCTGTACCGTGGAAACCCTCCCACAGAATGCTACCCCAGGTCCAAAAATTGCATAAAGGTGCAATAGTGCCATTAAAAACAATGAGATAGATTAGTGTGCACTAAAGATAAAAAGGCTGTCCAATGTATTTTTTTTAATCCTTACCCAAGGACATGCTTAGAGAGAAAAAAGAGAGAGAAACATCAATTGGTTGCCCTCCACACCTGCCCCGGCCAGGGATTGAACCTGTAAGCCAGGTATGTGCCCTGACTGGGAATCCAACCTTTTGGTGCACAGGACAATGCCAATTGAGCCTCTCCTGCCTGGCTTGATGTATATTTTTTAGTGTAAAAGCTATAAATACAAATATGCATGTTATGATGCTTTTTATTATACACATATACAATGTATAAACATTTATCCCTAAAACATAGCGGGGGGCAAATTTTGGAAGGAAACACAGGACACAAAGAGTATTTACACTTGTGGTGTGGGATTAGGGTAGAGTTGTGGTTTTTATTTTATCTTATGTTTTTTTATACTCTGATTTTTTGTTTTATGATTATTATTCAATTCTGTATGCAAATAAAAATGATAAAAACCAGCACACACTTATATTTTGAAAGTCTCTCAATTTAAAATTCAGTGCTAGCCTAAGATTAGGAGAGAGAAGAAATCAACCGGCCCAAAGCATAAAATAATAATCAACAACAACAAAAAAGCATAAACAAGACTTTATGTACAAATTTATCCATGAGCTAGTCCTTGGCCAAAAAAGATAACTGGGAGCTAGTTCATTTAAGATATACAAGAGAGAATTAATGATTATGAAAAACCAAAATGAGAACATAGATATAAATACATGAAAAAGAAAAAATACAAATACATGGAGAAATGGTCAACATTATAAATAATAAAAAACCTAAATATGCACATGTATTACATGGAATTGTATATATCCTCCTTGCAACTCACCTTTTTTTTTTTTTAATCCTCACCAGAGGATATTTTTCCATTTATCTTCAGATAGAGTGGGAGGGAGTGAGGGGAAGAGACAAAGAGAAACATCGACGTGAGAGAGATACATTGATTGGTTGCCTCCCACATGACCCTGACCAGGGCCAGGGACCGAACCACAACCCAGGTACGTGTCCTTGATCAGAATTGAACCCGTGACTCTTTGGTCCACAGGCTGATGCTCTAACCACTGAGCCAAACCAGCCAGGGCACAACTCACCTTTTTTGTGTGTACATGGTTATACTGTATTGACTGGAGCCCGAGTTTTATGGAACATATTTTGGAAAATACTACTTTGTAAATATTGTTTTAATTTTCTTAAAAATTACATCTTTAGAGAAATAATTTTAATCCTGAAATTTTCTGGACTTAAAAAATGATAAATATATACATATTTGAGTTCTTGTTGAATTTCCTTGGGACATACATTTCATTGACTTAGATGAAATTTACAACTAATGGGGCATAATGCATTTATGGAAGAGTTTTGTTTCTTATTAAACTGTCTTTATATAATTAAAATTGCTTAGAGATATTCATTTTTTTTTTTACCTTTGGCTGAAAATAATGAGAAAACAAAATTAAGATTCTTATTAAATATTTTTCAAAATGAATATTTACTTATATATTGTTAATAGTTTTTCTTAGGATTACCTATTAAAACTAATGTTATTAATAAAGTGGTTTCATATAGAAATATCTTCTACCTTTCATCAATGATCACACTAATTTATGAAAAATATTATTTATATGAGCATAGCAATATATAAAATATATTATTTATATGGAATATATATGAAATATTAGTTCATTACACTTTATATTCTTGAAAAGAATCTTTTATTACAAACATCAAAATATATCTTTAATTTATTAACCATCAAACTACATCTTTTAGCATACAATTAAAATGGAAAATGAAGTCCCTTGATTCATTATATGCACACAACCTGCTGACCAAACATTTGCATTTGTTATATTTATTGATTTTACTTTTCCTTGACTACATTTATGATAGATAAAAATACAAAGCAAATTAATTAACAATAGTGAATGCAAAAGGCATACTCTGGAGACATCTTCATTTTTCTTTTAGACTATGTCTACTCAGAGAGGTTTGTGGTAATTGCATCAACTCTTAATGTTTATGTTAATTTGTGCTCTGTGGGGGCTTATAAGCTTATTAGTCAAATCAACACATTGCCTATGAACAACACAGTGGGATCGGAAATCTCTTTTTTTTTTTATTTCATAGGATATTGCTGTTGAATCTTATGTTTTGGGATTTTCAGTGGACATAAGAATAATTAAAATTATTTTTATAATTCACTTCTGAATAAATGAGTTTGTGTTACTGGTTTTTTCCTCTCATATACCTTAGTTATTTTTTAAAAAAACCACACCAAGTGAATGCCTTTGCAATATGCATACAGACTTAAAATAAGAGGACTGCACACTGTAATAAATCCTTTCTCATTAAAACTTCTAATTACAACCTACACATTCTACATGTTACCCCCTAAAAGGAAAAATATAAAACAAAAACTCACATGATGGAGCTGATTTCTTGTTTAGTGCCAGGTGGTTAGTGGAGCAGAGTCATGTGGCTCTTTGGATTGCTGCTGACCCAGATGCTGGATCCCATGCACCCGGGTTCCCACTTCATTAGTTCTTTCAGAGTCAGTGTAAGATCAGCTTTGTTGTGACCTCTGTTTCTATGGCAAGATATTTACCTGAACAGGATTCAACACAATTCCACGGAGGTTAGGTCAGAGGAGTTCTTTCATCAAACTCGGGATCTCTGAATCCCAACTGTATTCACAACATAACTATCTTAATGTCTCTACTTTTTTCCACACGTTCAGAATTTATATCTGCCAGAGGAGTGTTTCCTCACTATATGCTTTAGTAACAGAAATTTTGAGAGAAAATTCCCATTCATCCTACTTTTTTTTCCTTTCTTGGACTAGGTTTGCTTCCCTTCCAACCTGTAGGAAATGACAGCGATTCAACAATGGTAGTTGATTCCATGAGAACTGTTAGTGTGGTTAAAGCTGTCAGGTTACTGCTGACTATATTGTCTGTGACATGGTCTATGCATATAATTTCAGAGGGAGTTCTTAGAAACTTACTCAATATGTCTAGACCTAAAATTTCTCATCTATGATTAGATAATGGAGATAAACTGCACATTGGAAAATCGGAAGAGTCAATTGAAATAATTTATTTTGGAAATCCTGGGAGCAAACTTATACCAGCAATAATATCAGATGATTTGAAGATTAAGACACTATTAAATAATTTTTAAAAAAAGGAATTTTCATGCTTTTAGGGCAGGCATGCACTCTATCTTTGACCATGGTAACCACCCTGCTCAATTGTCATCTATTGCTAATGTCTTATGCATTTATATTACCTGCTTGCCTGCTAAAAGCATTTGCATTAACATCCCTTGATGCAGGCTTTAAAACTGAATTATCATTACAATATAGAACCTAAGATATACTTTCTAAACAGTAAGCTTACAGTCTATGCAAATTATTTCTATGTAATCAGAAACTCTGTTATCAGATTGTATGCTATTTAATGCTTCATGTAATGGTAAATGCTCAATTTTATTTTGTGTTTGCCATAAAAGGACACTAAAGATAAAAAAGATAATAATGTATAAAATTTGAGTACCATAATGACCCTGAAAAATAATTCTAATCACTCCTTTAATATGTAGAGATCTCAGTTTCATAAAATTTTCATAAGATAATTTTGTTTCTTGGCAAAAAGTATTTGTAAAACCTATGATATGAGCTGTAATATTTACAAAATGCTTTGTGCTTGGTGTGATATCTTGGGATCAAAAATATTTAAAAGTTGCTTTTTGAGATTTTCTTTTTATTATAAAGAAGCAAAAAACAAGCTCTGTACTCCCCACAATTAAATAGCTATTTGGAGGGAAAGAAATCTGGTACTGCCTGTAGTCTTTTTTTTTTTTTTTTTTTTAATATATATATATATTTGTTTGAACATATAATTAAATTCCTATACAGGTAAATGCTTACAATTTGTGTTTTACATAGATAAAGGAAAGAAGAAATTTAATTTTGTGTCTCTGTGTGGAGTTACTACACCTGGATAAACTTTGTTTTATTACTTTGATTTGCAAGCAACTACTATCAGAGATTGCTATTTAAATCATATTTTGTTATTAATAAAACTAGATTGCTTTCCTCATGCTTTTTCTTCATAACACATTTTCAATAGGTATTACTCTCATTTTATTTTGGTTTTGGATGAAACCATATGAACATGTTTACAATATACAAAAGAATATCTGGAAAACAAATGAAAATGGGCCTTATAAATAGAGTCAACAAAAAAAATCCTGGAATTCATAATGAAAAGATTATGTTGGATTTGGGAGTAAAAGTGTCACATTGAAACAATTTATAGACCTCATGTACAAATTATAGGGGTTTGAAGGACTTGGGGATGATCAAGGGAAAAGATAAAACCAAAAGAAGTAGTAATGCACACAGTAAGCTCTATTGAAAGACATTTGGCTAGAATTGCAGGAGAGAGGAAGTCCCATATAGCAAGAGTCTGTCCAGAGGCTACAGCACAGAGTCTCTATTCATGGGGAGGAGAGCAAGAGAACTTCCTGGGGAGAGAAATATCACACAGCGGTTATGTGTCTAGGTGATGTCACTCTGTAGCATGGCAGCGAGTCTTTGGGTCAGAGAACTCCAAAGAAAAAATAAGTTTGGTTGGACTATTTAAAATACTTGAATGGGTGAAAATTTGAGTTTGGCATTGGCTGGCATTTGAGCTAACAGGTATCAGTCTACCGTAAAGAAATAAACAATATAGTGTCCAATACTCTGAGGTCATCTTTGGCTCACTTATTAAAGAGAATAAAACTTGAGAGAAACATAACATTTGCTCTATAAAGGCATCTCCATGTATCTAAAGAGTACTGGATACTTTTGGGTAAAGAAGACTGAGAACACTTTAAAATGTTTCCTTCTCCCATCAAACTCATAATCATTTTGCATTAAAATATACACATACAGTCTTTTATGAAATCAAGAAAGGAAAACCAGCATGTAACTAAGACAGAGGAGACAATGTAGTAAATGGAAACTGAAGATATGCCCAGCACAAGGGGATCTAGGAACACAAAGAGTAGGCCTTTAGGCTTGAGGGCTTCAAACACATTTGGGTCAGGGTTTTGAGCCAAGAGCCACATATAGGTTGAGGATGGAGGTGGGCTCCCATCTTGGAGTCAAGAGCAAGACTACACTGAATGGGGCCAAAGTATCTCTTTCCACTGCCTGAATACATACCAGAAATGAGCTACCCACTCTGGTAAGAGGGGAAGTAGATTTACTTCTGTGAAACAAAAAACTCAGTTTAAACATAATTGTACCACCAGATGCAAGACTGAACTCTGAGCCAACTCACTGATACAGATCCCACCTTCTTTTAGGGCCATGATAAGGGAAATTGCTATCTTAAAGTGCTTCTATGGTGTTTGTATAAAAATAAAATTCTTCATCTTTTCTTTATTAATTTGTAAACATTCTTTAGTAGGAAATATATGAAGCCTATATTGTACATATTGCCTGTCACAGTGTTTGCATCTTTTTCTTTTTTCCATTTTGCATTTCACTGCTTCGGGAAGAAGCTGTCTACTCTTGCATGTGTCACCCTTCTCGACATAGCCTCCCTACACTTTAGTCTTCCTAGAACAGTTAAGTGATTTCTAAAATTATTTCTATCTTCATTTATCATGCTATTAGTACAGATTCTCTTGTCACTTAAGGATAACACTGCTGCACCCATCACTACAAGCTTTGTGTTTGGGGACATGGACTCCTTCCTTGTATCAATCAGCTCAGATACCCTCAAATTCTGTATTCTACAAAACAAAAGGGTCGCCCTGGCCGGTTTGGCTCAGCGGTTAGAGCATCAGCCCGCAGACCAATGAGTCGCAGGTTCAATTCCAGTCAAGGGCATGTACCTTGGTTGCAATTCGTCCCAGGCCCTGGTTGGGGTCGTGCAGGAGGCAACCACTTGATGTGTCCCTTTCACATTGATGTTTCTCTCTCTCTCTCTTCCTCTCTCTCCCTCCCACTCTATCCAAATAAAGGTGGAAAAATGTCCTCAGGTGAGGTTAAAAACAACAACAAAAACACAAAAGGGTCTTCAAGCCCTGGCTGGTTTGGCTTAGTGGTTAGAGTGTCAGTCTGTGGACAGAAGGGTCACAGGTTCAATTCCCAGTTAAGGGCATGCACCTGGGTTGCAGGTATGATCCCCCGAGTGTGGAGTGCAGGAGGCAACCAATTAATGTGACACATTGACTCTCCCTCCCTCCCTTCCACTCTCTCTAAAAAAATCAGTGGAAAATATTCTTGGGTGAGGATTAACAAAACAAAACAAAAAGGGTCTTCAGGTAAAATATTCTTTACATTTCTAATATTTTATCCTTATCTACAAATCTTACACCTCCAAAATTGTGGAATTACTTTTGGGGTCCAATGTCGCCCATTACTTATCTCCAAAGAGACCACATTGTTTACTTGGAAGGTGAGTAGCAAGCTACCCGTATGTTATTTCTTAAAATGTTCATATCAGATATATCACACACAGAATTTGAGTAGGATCTTTCCCTAGCTTTCAGTAGTAATGCTGATTTTCCTTTTTTCTTTTATATCCCCATTTCTATCATGATTATTAAAAATGAGATGGAAAGGGAGCTGGAAAGAATGTAACACCTATAATTATTCAATATTTTTATCTTGAATAGTTTATATTCCATAAAACCATATTTATTAAACTTACTAATTATAGAATGAATCAGAGCATATAAACAATTAAGTAGGAGAATCAACTTAAAACTAACCACGTTCACACCTTAAAAAAAGAACATTACAAAATCTTGTCCTATTTTAAATACACTGAAGTTAATATTGTTGTCCTATTATAAATACATTGAAGTTAACATTGTTTGAATAGTGAATATTCACTAAGGATAATTTTAGAGAAAGTTCAAATTAAACATTTTAAAACATTTTTTGATAATACATTGAAAATTACCCTTGTAATGGATGATATTATTTGCTTCCCCTTCCTATAGGAGGATTATACATCACTGTCTTATTGATGTTGAGTTTGACCATGTGAACTGCCCTGTTCTGCTTGGCTGTGGGACTGTATCCTCTCCTCCAACCGCACGCTTGATCAAGTGACTTGCTGTGGCTAATGCATTGTGAATACAAGTGTCATAAATAGAAACTTTAAGAGCCAGCATAGGGTTCATCATCTCTTTTTTCCTTCTGCCATGAGACTGGCAGTGTTCCAGCTAGAGACTGCTTCATCAGCCGGGGTCCTATGAGAAAGATAAGAAGGAGCAGAACTGTAGCCAACCCAAGAAAGATGGGTGGGGTACGTGAGGAATAAACATGTAAAACATTTTGTCAGTCTTTGAGATTCCAGATCATTTAATACCATAGCATAACCAAGGCTAAGCTAACACATACAGTCCTCAAGATGAGCTGTATCAATTTAACTCTAGAAAGCAGAGTGAAGTGTGATAGATTTTGTGTGTCAATGTGGCTAGCTTATGGTGCCCAGTTCTTTGGTCAAAGAGTAATCTAGATATTGTGATGTTGCTCTGAAGGTATTGTGTAGAAGTGTTTAACATCTACGATCAATTAACTTTAAGTAAAGGAAATTACTTTTGATGATGTGGGAGGGCCTCATCTTGTCAGTTGAAGGTCTTAAAAGCGAAAATTGAGGTTTCCTGAAAAAGGAATTATAACTCAACACTATAAGATAAAAATTCTGCCCAAGTTTATAGCCTGCCAACCTATCCCTCACAATCATGAGCCAATTTCTTTCTTTCTTTTTTTTTTTATCCTCACCTGAGGACATTTTTCCATTTTTTGTTCAGATAGAGTGGGAGGGAGAGAGAGGAAGAGAGAGACAGAGAGAAACATCGATGCGAAAGGAACACATCGAGTGGCTGCCTCCCGCACGACCCAACCAGGGCCGGGGACAAACTGCAACCGAGGTACGTGCCCTTAGCGGGAACCAAACCCAGGTCTCTCCGGACCGCGGGCCGTCGCTCTAACCACTGAGCAAAACTGGCCAGGGCATCATGAGCCAATTTCTTTAAATAAACCTTTACACGCACACACACACCCTACTGGTTCTGTTTCTATAGAGAACTTTGACTCATACAATAAGTATCTAAAATTGTGGATTGTATTTAAAACACTATTATAAATTGACTCAAATATATATAATAGACATAGAAAACTATACTAAGGAAGTCTCAGATAAACTCTGAGCAAGTGGCGTTGGTAACATATTAATTTAAACTTCTAAGTTTAATATATTATTTTCAATATTATAATTGCCCTTTCAGAGCATGAAGAAATATGGAAAACTATCTAATGGTTTATAAAGATAATGTAAATTCTGGTAGAAAATGCCTGAAAACAATCCCCCAATACTAATCTATAGATAGTTGCCAATTACGATAGTAAATGAGAAAATTCTAGATAAGTCAATAGGAAGTTATATCAAAATTGTAGCAAAATAATTTAAATAGCAATGCCAGTTTATCCAAGGAATGTAAAGTTTAAATATCAGGAAAATGCCTTCTTTAGACCATCTTTTCTACATCCAGTGTTGTAGAAAATGTTTTGTGTCTCCTTGCTTATACTGTGACTGTGGCTTCCTAATACAATGGTTGAGTGACATTCATCAAAGATGTAAGTATGGTCCCTTGCAGTGAGATGATTATGGTTTAATGCCACATAGAAAGTTCTATCTCGAAGCAGGAAAACAAAAACTTATTTGGCAGACCATTGTATCAATTTGTTCTACATATGTACGTTTTAGGTTTCTGAATGAATGAACTAATCTTCATCTCTCCAAGAACTGCCCTTGCAGATTTCCACAAAAAATAAGTCTAGCCCATCTGTTGCAGTGATTCTTTTCCATAGAGCCTCTTCAAAAAGTAGTATAAATTATAAAACAATTTAACGTCTCCTGTCTCCTGGATGCAAAACTGTCCATGAATGATTACATTAAACAGTGTTAACCAGGTTAATGTGCAAGGTTACCTGGCAACACAAATGCAATGGATAATTTCTTGCCTTTAGGAATAAATGACAGTTGTTGCTGCTGCTGCTGGTGATACTGATAATAAAATCATAAGAATTACATTTAATATTTATTTAGAGCTTACTATGTGCCAGGTACTTGCTTTGCATACATTTAATTGACACTTTTAATTTTTAAAATGGCCCTAACTATAGGGAAGGCACTGTTGTCTCCATTTAACATACGAGGAAAATGAGGTACAGAGATGTTAGGCAACTTACCCATCATTATATAGATCCACTCATTAATGCCCACTGGTTTCTATGTTGGATTTCTAGTGTTTTTGGAAGCAGGAACAAGAAACCAGGCCTGGTCTGGGTGGGTGGAGCCTGATATTTCTCTGAAGGCAAAAAGGACACAGTTGAAGCCTGCAGGGTAACTAGGTAACTTCCGATGTATGGGGGTAGTAAGCTTGGGTTCTGGTAGATGGATGGGGAGAGGATGAGCTGGAATCATAATCATGGTGTCATAGTGCAACTAAAAATTCAATGATGTTACTAAGTGGAGATGCAAAACTTCAACAAATATCATGGATCTGGGTAAGAAATTGTAGAGAAAGTAGATAACAAGTTTCATGGTGAAAGCAATTTGAGGATATCATTGGAGACAGCTCAGAGGATAAACTACCCGTATGTCTATTCCACATGACCCTAAAATCTAAAACTATCCCATTTTTGCTCTTTATATTTTAAAAAACTTTAGCCATTATTCCACTTAAATACCAAAGCCCCTGTCCTCACTTGCCAAATGGAGTCAAACCACTGATGTTTTTCTACATTGTAAAGATAGAGATAATTATCACTTTAAAGATAATATAACAAAATGGTTTATCATTTCATACTTAACAGTTTTGCAAACACTTAAGTAATGAAGGTGAGTGGCTACAATGGGAAATTTAGTAAACATAATGCTGGAGTTTAGATTGATTTTTAAAAATCTGGTGTATTACAATTGAGAATACACAAAACTCAATGAGAAATGAAATATTCTTTAATTTATTAGTGGATAAGTCCTTGGTGATTTTCATTTTTTATCACTCTCAATATTTTCACAGAGGAGTCTATTTCATAGAAAAGTTTATGTATTCATTTTGATTATCTCCTACTGATATCTTTTAAGATGTGAACTGGCTCCCATCTCTGAGAAACAGAAACGTGCAATTTTCATTTTTATCTACTTGGTTTAGTTATTTTCTTTAATAAGAGCAGAAGCACTTATTTTGAACTCAAAGCAAATAATAATAAAATAAATTATGCTTATTAATATAAATAGGAAGTATAACAAATAGCATGAATATAAAATATATATAATATAATATATATCTGTATTTTACGTAAATATATAAAACATTTGTTAATATAGTGACAACTTTCCAATATGGTAGTAACTTCTAATTCTAACCCAAAGAGACATTAGAAAAAATCGAGAGCTATTGCAATTAAAGATATTTTTTTCTTATCCTTTGTTTACATTTATGTTTCTTGATTTTGTATTGTGTACTGATATTCTTTGTGTAACATGGTGGTCGTTTTAATTCACTTCCCTCATCTGCACCAAACAGCCTCTTCTTTTGATGAAGATTGATATATTAAGGTGCATTCCTCTCACGGTCAGTAGCAACCATTATTCAAATGTCAGATTTTAGTTAGGCACAGAACATTTAGTGCATTTCTATAACTTGAGCTGCTATTGTACCTAACATGCTGCTATTAAATCCTTTCATTACTAAAACCTCAAAAATATTCATGCCTATTCATTGTATGTTTCATTTGCCTGGTACATCAGCTAAAGGGATGTACTCTGCCCTATGGCACGGTAGTTGGTGGGATTATATCAACTGCCCTGGAATTATTGAACTATAATATCAACTACCAGGTATTTATAACCTAAGAAAAAAAAAAACTTCTTTCTTGTACGGAAGTTATTACCCCAGAGTCCCAGAGTTAGTTTCAGCTCAGATAGAACTTACCTCTCTTCTAGGACATTTATGTTTTCACTTTTATCTGTATATTATCCTGAGACTTCTTTTTCCAGTTCAGATTGCCATGTCTAACCTATTTAAATCTGTCCCTGAATTTTTAATTTCAAGAACTATGAAGCACTCAAATTCAGATATTTTTTTGTACATCTGCCTGTTCATTTCCTTTATAGTAATTACTTTTTTTTCTTTTCTTTCAACGTAGTTTTTCTACAGACAGTAATCCTTTTATTTGTGGGTTTGGAGAATTAGGGTGCATTATTTCCCTTTTTGGTATGCCCCTCATTGAGAAATCATTTAAAAAACAGTTTGACATTTTTCATTTTGTTGTGTTCTATAAGGCTTGCAATGATTCAGAATTGTTTTTATGCTAATTTATTAGTTTGCAAATTCCTGAAGCATGTAGTTAATCTAAATATGATCATTATACTTCTTAGGTGCAGTGTATTTCCTCCACCCCCACCCCACCCCCGAACTCAACACTTACTAGTCAGAGAAAGATTTCCTTGTCTTTCCCTGGCTTGAACTCTATAATATATTTAGCAAAATCTGCATTCCTTAACATGTATTGTTTTTTTTTTGTATCTAGAGTCTATGTGAGAAATGCAAGATGTATCAAATCCTGCATAATAGTGGGTTTAAGCCATAGATAGAGTTATTCAAAATTACAGCTGACTTATGTGGTTGTCTTTCATGGTTCAGATTTTACTATACTATCTAGCTTCATCTCTCTTTGCTGCTCACCTTACACTCTATAAGTAATCAAAGCTTCATGAGAATTCACACATACTGCCCTATTTATATAGACTTTCCCCCCACACTTTCTTCGTCTGGTTAACTCATCCTTTAACTGTTATCCCATACGTTGATTTTCTCCTATCCCTTTTCTCTGTCTTAGGTCTGGTTCCCAGGTAAACACACTCTGACGTGGACATTTGCATGTGGAGGTTTTGGGGAATGTTCCTCGGATCAATGTCTGACAGGTGGGAGGAAAGCTGCATTGGGCACAGATTGCAGTGATGCCATGGTCAGATCATCCTACAGAAAGCTTCAATGGCCAGAGATTGATGCAAAGAGGCCAAATCTTTATACCTTCCTACCCCATTGAATTGACCCAGAAAAGGGGGTGTAAATTTGGGCAAGAAAGCTCCCTTAGGCAAAGGGCAATTCCCCAAAATGGTCTCAGCTGTGAGCTGTGGGTTGCCAACAACACTCCCAGAAGAAGGGTGAATGACTATCTCGGTCCTAAAGGGTGCTTCTGGATGACACACCGTAGACTCCACTGCACCTTCCCTTCCTCTACCAGTTTGTGTTACGTGTCTCCTTACAATAGTTTCCTTCATGGAACTTCTACACTACTATCTGCAATTGCTGACTTATTTCATTTAATCACAAGCTTTCAGGTCCATTCCCACCATCTGCACCAGACTCTTGCACATGAAGGTACTTGGCAAATATTACTTAAATAAAACAGCGGATGAATAAAGTCATACTGTAGCTGAGATTGAGATGAATAGGAGGATCCTGCCAGGTAAACAGTAAAGGCCAGACACACTAGGCAGAGGAGACAGCAGTAGTCCTAGAGTAATGAAAAACTGAAAAAATTATAAATAACATAGGTCAGTGAGGCTGAGATAAAATGAGAAATGAAGAAATTATAAGGTCAGAACATGAATGGCCTTGTGAATTAGGTAAAATAATTTGTATTTATCTTGTAAAGTATCCACTGAAAACAGTGTTTTGAAAAAGTGCCAGTAATCATATCCTCATCAATAATAAAACACAGTTTCCATTCCTCCTCCTTACCTATATTTCTACTCTATGCTAATAATATTCAGCATATAAACATACAGAACAGCATATGTAGGGCAATGGATGTCAACTCAGCACTACTACTCCATTTTCGTAGCAAGCACACATAACAATATACCTTGTATTTTTCATGGACTTTAGTGAAATTATTTGGGTCAGTACATACTAACATACAAACCTATTATTCCAACCAAATGTCAATGTGATATTGGAATGATAATTTATTTAAGCAGATTCATGTCAATGTCACCCTGAAACAAAAGTGCTTCTATTACCATGCCAACAAAAATTGTCAAAACAAACAAGAAAGCAATAACAAAACCTCTAAACTTGCTTCTGAATAAAAGTTCCTTGGCAGATGTTTATTTGGATCAGGTGTTAGCAATTTGTCAATTGAGTGGATGCCATTTGATCAGCAATAACTTTAGGGATATGACATTCAAACAGTCAAATTAAAAAAGTATTTGATAAACCATTTGAATCTTACCCCCAGAGTATCGATTCATATTAAAATAATCACTACATCCACATAAAAATTTGCATAAAAATATGATCACAATGACAGATCTTTGAGCAAATGTGCAACTTCCAGCATAAATTAACCATGTTCAAGAAATAGACTATATCATGACTTCCCTGTTGAATTTTAAAATGCAGTCTTAGTCTGGCCGGTGTGGCTCAGTGGTTGAGCGTTGACTCATGCACCAAAAGGTTGCCGGTTTGATTCCTAAGTCAGAGCAACCGGCCCTGGCAGGTTTTGCTCAGTGGTTAGAGCATCGGCCCGCGGACCAGAGAGTCCTGGGTTCGGTTCCCACTAAGGGCACGTACCTCGGTTGCAGTTTGTCCCAACCCCGGTTGGGATCATGTGGGTGGCAACCACTCGATGTGTCTCTCTCACATCGATGTTTCTCTTGCTCTTCCTCCCTTCCACTCTATCTGAAGATAAATGCAAAAATGTTCTCAGGTGAGGATAAAAAAAAAAAAGATGGGGAAATTGAGGCCTTGAAATATAAATGCCTCACACAAGGCCATATAAATTCATAGCAATTCCAGGACTAGGTTCTGAATTCTGAAACCGAATCCAGTTATCCTTACCTCTTCCCACATTGCTTGCTAGCCTCAATTTGTAAAAAGTTAAGTAAATAAGGGCTCATTCCAAAGGCCAGGTTGCCATTTTTAGCTGGATTAGGTTAGTTACAACCTATTTTAAAATAAAATTACAGCAATTAGGCATTGCCTACTCGCAATGCAATCACTCAAGCCAAACTGCTAGTCCACAGTGACATGGTCAATGTCAATTAGAATTGTGCCAGTTTTCAATATGACACATTTCATAGTGTGACAAATAGAAAGTAAATTGATAATGCTAAGTATGTAAGTATGTTTTATAGGCAGCTGATTTAATTTAATAAGGGTGCAGAAGCCATGAGACCTTTATTTAAATAAAGATTCAAAAGTCTCTTGCCCTCATTCACCAAAGCTTCAAATTGTTCTGTAAATTTCTATTGTCATCCGTCATCCTCTTAAAAATTATGCTTGCTTAATCTAAGAATGAGTAACTTCTCTGATCCCAGGTCAAATTCACGTGGTTCTAAAGGTCAGGATCTTTCACTGTAACAATAATGTATGAAAAATACTTAACTACAAATCAAACACCTAAGAGACAAGTGAATGCGGTGCTAATAAGTGTGAGTTATGGACGAGAACTGAAGCTAGCCGAAGCAATGACCATAAATTACCATAAACAGCAGGTTTCTGTATAACACTCTCAGAACTTTGAGAGACTTAATATCTATGAATGACACAGTAGGTTTAAGAACACAAGATAAAGGTTAAGACTGTTTCCTGGAACATGCACAATTTTTAAACTAAATTCCATGTATAATGTTTGGTATTATTTAGCACGTGCAGTGCAGACCTGCTATTACCCTCATGATGTGGTACCAGATGGTATCAAAGGGCTAGGTATCTAGAAGCTTTCTAATGAAGATTTAGGACAAAGTCCCCAAAACTATACATACATTTTCAGGTCCTTATCTGTAGCAATGCCTACACAATTACATATGAAAAGAATGGAGACCTCTGAGAGTGAGTGAGCAAGATATGAATATATGAGTGTAACACCTGAATGAGTGTAGCAGCAGACTGACCCACTGAAAGTCTAGGTGAATATGGGTAGTCTGTAAGAGTCAAGTATTCGTTATGTTGTGTCAGGAATAATTTGTGTAAACTCTTTTAATAGGTGAGCAGCTTCCTAATTCCTCATCTATCCAAGATTCCTGATGAAATAACCTGTATTGGTATCTTCCATGTAAAAACTTCACTGATGAGGACTTGGAGACACAAATGACAAGTTATCAGAGTAGAAACCATGGCCAAAGTAGTTGTTGTGTTTTTGATACAGGGTAAAAGTGTGTACTATTTTAATCTTTAATGGATTTTGACGTTTGAGTAACTGCTTTTACTTTCTGGGAAACAGCTTGCAATAATATTTGCTCTGTTAAATCTAAAGAAAATAAAAGCAAAGAGCAAAGTTAACTTTTAAATGAGATTTTTAAAGGAGGACTTTTGATAGTGTTTGTTCCTCTTCACATTGTTACTTCAGCCTGCTTATTGTTAGATCTTGTACTTAATATTTAGAATATCTTATAATAATTATAGTAGTGCTTGAGAACTTTAGATTTACCTATAGCAAACAAATGTAATTAAACCATTTGTTGTGATTTGAAGTCTTTCACTTGGGTGTGTGTGTGCGTGCACACGCGTGTTTTAAATATCTTCTAGGTTCTCTTCCCTTTAAGTTCATTATATTCTGAAATTTCATCATATTCTTGGAATTGATACTTATTTTGACTGATGCTAAACAGAACACAGCAGGATACCTTAAGGAATTTTCTTCCTCCCACCTCCCTGCATTTGTTCATTTAATTAAAAATATTTACTGAGTGCTACTGTGTGTCAAGTGCTGCTTTAGGTGACAATTCCCCAGTGAGTAAGACATATCATGTCTCTGCCTTCTTAAAATTAAAAGATTCATGGAGATACAAAGACACAATTACAGCAAAGGGTGGCCAGTTCTGTAATGTGGAAAGTACAGGGCTGCAGGGTGTGATGTCTGAGTCCTAGAGATTAGGATGGAGCTAGGCAGAGCAGCAAGGACTGAAAGGCTCCAGACTGTGAAAGGCCTAGGATCATGAGGGAGCATGCCTGCCCCAATAAGTAAGACATGGCAACTCTGGCTAGAAGGCGGAGTGTAAAAGGGTAGTGGTGCGAGATGTGACCTGCTGCATATATTGAAAAATTTAAACGATTACAATAATCCATGAGCAAAATAATAATAATAATAATAATAATAATAATAGTAATAGTAATATAGTAATAATAATAATAATAATGGCTTATATTAAGGACATGGATAGAGATATGTAAGGTTGGAAAAGAAGGCTGAGAAATAGAATAGATAGACCTTTGTGATTGAAACTGGAGGCTGATATAGTATGTAGACAAACCACTGTAGAGGTTTCCCTGTGAAGGAGAAGAAACATAGTTGTGAATTTTGGGAGAATCTGAGGGTTAGGAAAGTATTTTTGAGATAAAAGAAATTTAAAATTCTACTGAGATTGCTGTCCCCAGGCTCAAATTGATTAGATATATTGGATTTATCATCAATGACTGAATTACATGAACTTTTTACTAAGTCAATACAAACTGACACTTGTATTCTGAAATCTAATTATTCCATTTCTACAGTCATTATTTTATTATACTCATCATTATTTCATAGCAACTCTAATTCCAGAGCCTTCATAGATCTGACAACAAATTGTACGAAAGGTCACTAAAATTCATACTAATAATTTTAAAAAATGGTTATTCTAAAGAATCTCACCAAGATTCTTATCCTTAAGCAAAGCTACATTAAAAGGTACACAATGAGACCAAAGAGAGGTGGGATTCATGGTTTAAACTGACCTTTTCTTAACCTTTCCTTGACCTTTTCTTAAATTAAATTTCTGAGGGAACTTCTCTCAGTTTCTACTTCCAATACGTACCATATCACTTTCCGCACTGATGCTTTTTTCCCCCCTACCGTATCTGGGCTAAAACGGCTCCATGTACTTGCCAGTGCAGCTCTAACCTCTGCTTCTCTTAGAGCATTCTTCCATTTTAACCCATTCAGCTGACTAAACTGGGAGGATTTTCTGAGCACACAGTGCTTGGCTGGCTGCCTTCTGAGGGCAGCCAGTGCCTTTGGGCTGTGATCTGTGAAGGTTACTTGCAAGTTTCCACTGGCCCCAAACTTTGATTATTTTGCCTCACTGAGTTAACTCACTTTACAGAAGAGTCTTAATACATATTTTTAGCTTTATCTCACAACAAAATTGTTTCCATTTTCTGAAATTTGTCAACTCTACATGTTAAAATCTTACTGATTTTTTTTTTTCCCAAGAGAAATTTCAACGGTAACTCTTCCAGGAAAGTTTTCTTTATCTCCTTAATTAGGTAAATTAACTTTTTTTTTTTTTAATCCTCACTCGAGGACATTTTCACATTTCAGATAGAGCGGGAGAGAGAGAGGGAGGAAGAGAGAGAAACATCGATGTGAGAGAGACACGTCAACTGGTTGCCACCCACACAACCCCAGCCAGGGCCAGGGACAACAGCAACCGAGGTACATGCCCTTAGCGGGAACCGAACCCGGGTCTCTCTAGTCCGCGGGCCGACACTCTAACTGCTGAGCCAAACCGGCCAGGGCTAGGTAAATTAACTTTTAAGCAAATATTTATCATGTGAACATATATCTTTACTTTAAGTCCGTAGTAATGTATTTCAATCATAGTCGGGAGCTCAAAACTGATCAAAATATATTGAAGATCATTCAAAGCAATACACAGTGATAAATCCTGCTCTTACATTACAGCACAGCTCTCCATTTAACTCCATTTTAGAAAACGCATTGTAAGTTGCAACTGTAGTTGAAGGGGTGTGAAAAGATTGTGCTATTTAAAACACATTCATTGTCCTAATTCCTTACAAGTATTTCCTGCCCTTTCTGCCTACTCCCCGTTATATTTCCTTTTTATTCATTCAGGTACTTATGATTCACCCCAGTTACTACTTTCAAACACACATAGATTTATGAGGTCTTTCTATAGTAAAGAGAACCCAACTCACATTTAAGAGGCACCCATTTTGAGCCTGTTTTAAATTCAGACAATGCTTGAACCAGTCTGAGAAAACATAATTTATCTAAATTACATGTCTTTCATGAATACAAATCTTCTTATCCATGAACGTGAACCAGTTTTAAAGTTTCCACTTCTGATTCCCAAATGATTAGTTGGATTGATCCAAAGATACTTTGGAGATGCGTGTTGAATATATTCACATCCCAGTAAGTAAAATGAAACTGATTTACTTCTTCAATGATGTTACCAAATATAGGGTTTTTGGTTTTGGGGTGTGTGTGTGTGTGTGTGTGTGTGTTTGGGGGGTTTGCATTTATTTATCTATTCCTTCTAGATCTCCTGATTCACTTGTTCAGGGCCAACCAGGGGGAGTAAGGAGGGTGGGGAGAAGATGCTTTCATCCAGACTAGCACAGCCTGTCACTGAACTATTCTGATTGCATTTCCTGTCCACAAACTGGTGTTCCCTCTAGCTAACCTTAACAATGGCATTCTGACTGCTCCACATGATTGACTAACTGAAATTTCCTCATTAATAGTTCGTCATGATCATCCTTATCAAGGTGATTCATCCCTGAGGATTATCTCAGAGTAAACACTTTTATCCAGAATCCCACAATTGCCCTTCTTTTATGAACAGGTTTGATATGCTTTCACCAGAACTGCATGGATAAGCTGCAGGTGAGCTGTGCAAACATGATCTTCAGTTCAGCTAATACTTTGTCATACCAAGAATTTCACATTTAATGAATTTCAGATGTGTGCTTTCAATGAAACAACAACATCTATAGCTGAAAGTGCACAGATATGATTCAAGAGATGAAGATCCCTGGGTCTTAAATCTCTTGATACGTTTCCACATGATGCAACTACAGATCATAGTTTTAAAAACCCATTTGATTATATAGAAACTTTTATATATTTTTTTCCTCCATGACTAACAAGGGGGAAACACCTGTTTTACAAAGTGAAGGGACAGCTAGCTCTTCTATTTTTGTTCATCTCAGCAGGACCAGCAACAAACTCACTTTCTAGCTTGCATAATATGAAATTGCTACTCCTGAAAAATTTATTTCTTCTGCCAAGGCATATGATTTTTGGTCTTTTAATTTTTATTTATTCTCTATAACCTAATGTGAAGTTAATTGATTTTTAGGGACTTGAATTCCAGATTGCTGGAGATTTATCTAGAAGTATTGAAAATAAAAAGATTGCTTATGAAATCTCCATGTCAACATTAATAGAGAAAGTATTCATGAAATCATTATATAAACAGAATCTGAGGGCTAAATGATGGCGGCAGATGGGGAAAATGAAACAGAAATGTTACTTCTGTCATATTCCTGTAGTCAGTTTATATTACCTGTATACTAGGCTTTTTTTTTTTTTTTCAAACAAAGATAACTTTCACTTTTTAAACATATAATTCCCATGGTATAGAGAAGAGGATATCAAGCTTTAATGTGCCAAAGAATCATCCAGGATGCTTAATAGAAATGCTTATTTCTATGCACAAAACCCATATTTTTGCTTAAAACTTCTTAGATGGGGCTCTGGAATGTATGCTTTAATATGTAGTTCAGTTGATAATTTTAGGTATATATATAGAGACAAAGCTGTCCTGAGCCTTTGAGTAAGGATTCTTGTTATGGTAGAAGAATGGTTTCTCCACTCTTTCTGAGGGACAGTTTTGCTCTCTTTAAACATTAGGTCATGATTTTCTAGGAGTTGTGATTCTTTATTCAACTCTATAAGTCATGTATTTAGTGGAATTCCCTTCAAGAATCTAGTGAAAGACTTGTCAGTATTATTTTTCAGTATTTTGATGAGATTCCATCTCTTTTTGTCTTCACTGGTATATTTTTAATGAAAATTTTGGCAAGACTAAGTCAAAGATGGCTAATCAGATGCTATTTAATCAGATTCTGATCTCTGTTACTTTGAAGGTTCTTTCAAGATCACTTTAGGAAAAAATGACTTATAAGCTGAGTGGACTATTAATGAAGGTCTCTTTGCACCTCTTTATAAAGTTGCCACAAATCATTCAACCCTTTTCTGAAGGTCAAGCTTCATGCTGAGAAATGATTGATTTCCATTGCTTCATCAGGAAAGTTTGAAGCCTGGAATAAGGAATTGCTCAGCTCAAGTGTTTTGAAGTTAGCCTCATATTTATTCCCATAACTTTCTTTTACGCCACATCATCACTCAAGGATGCCAGCCATGCTTTGAAGTATTTCCGTGATGATTCCTGAGAGCAAGTGTCTAGTAGGCAAGGGATTTGAATTGACTTAGAGCATAACCCCAAAGTTATGTAGATGTTTCAATGTTTTAATCTATTCCCATTGAAGAGAAAGCTCAGACATTAAATGTGGTCTCACTCCATAGTTTCTAATAGGTTTAATTAAGAGTAGATTAATTTATTCATAAATCATTTAATTTTTGTTAAAGCAAAAACTATTCTTTCAATGTAAATTGAGGATTATTTATCAATTAAGTCTGCGATATGGTTAAGCGTGTACCCTCCTTTGGTAGCTCTTGAATGCTTTGACCATATGTTGACACATGAATAAAAGAAATAAAATTTTGCTTGAGGGAAATAAGACCTCAAACATAAGATAAGCATAGAATGATAATTAGTGAATAAGAGCACTGTACAGATTTAGCAAAACTTCTGATGCAATTTTTCTTTAAAATCCTGTTTGAATTGATAAACATTTAAATTGTGTCTTCAGCTAAGCAAAGAATTCATTTTTAAAAAATGTTTACTTTAAAAGTTGGTGATTTATTTCTCTTTCCTACAAAAGAAAAATGTTTAAGATTCCACAGAATTAAAGAGTTTTCCTTGAAGTCCACTGAAGCACTGACTCCAAAAATAATTACCTTAAGGTTTGCTGCCTTTAAGCTATTTCCCCCCTTTCAAATGAATATATAATTAACAAGGAGTTTTATAATAGACCAGTCTCACTAGTGCTGAAGACCTGTTCAGAAAAATAACACTTATTCTTAATTATCTTCACAAATATTTAGTATTCCTTCATGTAGCAGCAAAATATCCTGATGTTTCCTCCTCCATTACTTTCACTTTTTTTTTTTTTTTGGTGTTTTTATTTTTATTTTTCAATTACAGTTTTCTTTCAATATTTTGTATTGGTTTTAGGTGTACAGCATAGGGGTTAAACAATTATATACTTTACAAAGTGTTCCCCTGCTATTTCCAGTACCCACTTGACATCATACATAGTTATTGCAGTATTATTGACTATATTCCCTAAGCTGTATTTTACATCCCTGTGACTATTTTGTAACAGCCAATTTGTACTTCTTAATCTCTTCACCTCTTTCACCCAGTCCCCCACACATGTCAGGTCAGAAGGAATTGGGACATAATACTAAAAGTTATAAAACACAAGGACCTGCAACCAAGATTAATCTACTCAGCAAGGCTGTCATTTAAAAATGGATGGAGAAATAAAGAGCTTCCCAGACAAGAAAAAGCTAAAGACAAAATGGTTTATTACCATCAAAGCAGCATTAAAAGAAATGTAAAAGGGTCTTCTTAAGAAGAAGAAAAGATAAATAAAAGAGAAACATAATCACAAAGAATAAAATGACAATAAATACATACCTATCAATAATCATTTTAAATACAGTAGATTAAATGTTCCAATTAAAAAACATAGGGTAGCCCTGGCTGGTGTGGCTCAGTTGGCTGGAGTATCATCCCATACACCAAAAGGTCATGAATTCAATTCCCAATCAGGGCACAAACCCTGGTTGTGGGTTTGATCCCCAGTTGGGGTGTGCATGGGGGACAGCCGGTTGACATTTCTCATTCACGTACACATTTCTCTCTCTCCCTTCTTTTCTCTCTAAAATCAATTAAAAAAAAAACATATCCTTGGGTGAAGATTAAAAAAAGAAAATATAAACCTTGTAAACATTTATGCACCCAACATAGAAGCATCTAAATATATAAAGAAAATCTTTTATTATATTTTATTTCTTTTAATTGATTTTAGATAGAGAGGAAGGGAGAGGGAGAGAAAGATAGAAACATCGATGAGAGAGAATATCGATTGGCCACCTCCTGCATGCTCTCCACTGGGGATTGGGCCCACAACCTGGGCATGTGCCCTGACCAGGAATCGAACCGGTGACCTTTTGGTGTACGGGTCAATGCTCAACCACTGAGCCACACCAGGTGGGCTATAAAGCAAATCTTGATGGACATGAAAGGAGAGATCAACAGTAGTACAGTCTTAGTAGGAAATTTTAATACCCCTTTAACATCAGTGGACAAATCTTCCAGACAGAAAATCACGAAGAAAACAATGGCCTTTAATGACCCACTGGACCAGATTAATTTAATTGATATTTTCAGAGTATTTCACCACAAAGCAGCAGAATATTAATTCTTTTAAGTACACATTTTCCAGGATAGACACATGTTAGAACACAAAAGAAGACTCAATAAATTTAAGAAGACTGAAATCATATCAAGCATCTTCTCTAACTACAATGGTATGACACTAGAAATAAAGTACAAGAAAAAAATGGAAAAACCCACAAACACATCGGGGCTAAATAATATGTTACTAAACAATGAATAGGTTAACAATGAGATCAAGGACAAAAATCAAAGGTATCTTGAGACAAATGAAAATCAAAATACAACCACCCCAAAACTCTGTGACACAGAGAAAAGCAGTCCTAAGATAGAAATTCATAGCAATACAGGCCTACTTCAAGAAACAAGAAAAATCTCAAATAAATAATCTAATCTTACACCTAGCAGGGGTGGGAACCTGTTTCCTGCCAAGGGCCATTTGGATATTCATATCATTATTCAAAGGCCATACAAAATCATCAACTTAAAAATTAGCCTGCTATATTTGCTATATTTGATCAGGCTAATATGGTGAAGCGTGTGATGTTAGCTGGTAATGATTTTGTGGGCCGTATTTGGCCCATGGGCTGGACGTTACCCATCCCTGAAAGGAACTAGAGAAAGACCCAGCAAAGCTGAAAGTGAGCAGAAGGGAGAAAATAATAAAGATCAGACTGGAAATAAACAAAATAGAGTCAATCACACACACACACACACACACACACACACACACACACACACGTGTCAATGAAACTAAGAGCTGGTTCTTTGAAAAGATAAACAAGATTGATAAACCTTTAACCAGACTCACCAAGAAAAAAACAAAACAAAACAAAACAGAGATGACCCAAATACATTGAATCAAAAATGAAAGAGGAGAAGTAACTTTTGACACCACAGAAATACAAAGAATTATAAGAAAATATTACCAACAACTATATGCCAACAAATTGAACAATATGGATGCAATGGATAAATTCCTAGTAACATATAATCTTCCAAAACTGAATCAGGAAGAATCAGAAAAATCTGAATAGAGTGATTACAACTAATGAATTTGAAGCAGTAATGAAAAAACTCCCAGCAAACCAAAATCCTGGACCAGATGGCTTCACAGGTGGATTTTACCAAAAACTCAAAGAAGTTACACCTATTCCTTTCAAACTATTCCAAAAAATTTAAGAGGAGGGAAGACTCCCAAGCTCATTTTATGAGTCCAGTATTATCTTAATTCCAAAATCAGATAAAAACACTTTCACATTTTTATGCAGATCATGGCACTTGCTAACAGGTCACCAGTTCCCTCCTAGAAATTTAGGAACACTGACACCTCCTAAGTTTTAATGAACTCTATACATCTATTTTTTTTTTTAGCTAGATATTATATATATACTAAGTGGCATTTTCAATTTAGTAGCCACATTTTCTCCCTCTTGCCATTTTCTCATTTTTTATACCATTAAGACTTATATAGATGCAGTTTTGTTACATCACTGATAGTATTAATCTATAATCTTTGTTGTATGATTTATAATTTTATAAATCTGAAATTACTTTCTAAAAGCATTATTCTCTTCATTACAAGCAATCTAGTCAGAGATTCTCTTTCTCATAAGTATATATCTACTTTATATATTTTATGGAAAAATATATGTATATATATTTTAAAGTTATCATACTTTTACAGCATAAGAAATATAGTCAATAATATTGTAATAACTATGTATGGTGCCAGGTGGGTACTAGACTTATGGGGGGTATCACATCACAAATTATCTAAATGTCTAACCATTATGCTGTATACTTGAAATAATATCAATATTCAATGTTAACTTTATTTAAAAAATAAAAAATAAATTAATTAAAAAATAATAATAATACAAGTTCAAGAGAGCTGGGGAAAAAAGGTATCACACTTTTCCCCCTTCGCAATTTCTATGTTTTCATCACCTATTACTTGCTTGCATTCCTGGGGCGGGGTGGGGATGGGGGGGATCATCATTTATTAACATGTTATTTTAAAAGATTTAAATGACAAATAAGATTGTATATTATTGAGAAATGAATAACAACAATATGTAATATTCACATGTAATGAATAGAATAGTGCATTCAGTCATAAGTACACTTTGTAAATATTATAAGGTAATAGAAATGTATATGCTTATAGGAAAAAGGATGGGAAGGATTTACACCAACATCTCCAGATGGAGAGAATTGGAGAGAATACAGATTACTTTTACTTTCTTACTTTTGTTTGTATACACTTTCTAAATTTCTTCCATGGGCATGTGCAACATTTATAAGCCAGCACTCTGAGGATACTGCTGGTCTTCTGTAGTTGTACTTTTTCTGGACACTAACATCAAGAATGGTCCAGAGAATCCTGAAATCCAGTATTCCAAGATTTTTTATTTGAGATCATCATAAACACCAGAAAGAATCTGCAGAGGATTAATTTGAAAACATTAAAAAAACTACATACACTTACACAGTGTTGACCAATGAAATAGATGAACCGTAAAAGACACGTGAAAAGTTTTTGTACGTCGCCAGCTCATCCTCACTGACTGTGATGACACACCACCTTGTGCTGCAAGAGGAGCAGTTTATGTCTATTCTGGAACGTGTATCTTTAATATATGCCTTATCTCTAAGTTTTTTCCCTAAGTTTCCTGCTTATCACATAGTAACCAAGAGAGTCCTTGGACACTGTTAAAGCAAAATATTAACGTACCATATAATAAATAAGTCCTTTTCTAGGGAAGGGCTCATTTCCTTGTAAATTACTTGGCATATTCATGCTGCTTGCATTTCAAACAAATAGAAATGGCTGAGTGACACCACAGCTCTCTTTCTCTATAACATGCATGCTTCTATCAACAAGAATTATTTGTTGACATCTTAACATCAAATGCAGCATTAAGATAGTTTCTGTCTTTTGACAGCAGCAGTTTAAGTGTTTATTTACTTCCTGCTTAATATTGTTTGGACTACCTAAGCATCACATGACTATGTATAAAAGAAAATGACATTGTTTTTGTGGAATAGGGAGCTCACTGTTTTTTTTTTCTTTCTCTTTCACAGAACACTTTTTCCACAACAAAAAAGCCTTGTTTAGTTCTTTTTATTTATTCATTTTTTGAGTTATTATTTTGATAGGGGCTTAAGGAAAATTTTGAAATGTAGTTGCTCTAAAATGTATTCTAAGGACAAAAGAGAATCCTTCAAATCTATTTTTCTTTTTAAATATGTTTTTATTGATTTTTCAGAAAGAGAGGAAGGGAGAGAGAGATAGAAACATTGATGTGAGAGAGAGAGAACCATCCATCAGCTGCCTCCTGCATGCCCCCTACTGGGGATTGAGTCCACAACCCAGGCATGTGCCCTCACTGGGACTTGAACTGGGATCTCTCAGTCCATGGGATGACGTTCAATCCACTGAGCTACACTGGCCAGGCCTATTTTTCAATGTATCTTATTTTTTGGTAGCTGGGCTATCATATAGAGGGTTTGCTCTCACAAAACTGTGCATTTCAATTTTATAACTTTTGTGTAAACTTGATATTATTTTTCCAGAGGATATATTTATAACTAGGTATGATTTGAGTAACATAAATTTATTCCAGGGGAACCTATTTCTGCCTGGCTAAAACTTTTATATTTTAATTTTTTTTGGTCCCAATGAACTTATCTAAAGATTAGTGCTATCCAACCAACATACTTAGTTCCAAGAAGTTTTTATTTTTTAATAATTTTTGTCCCAATGAACTTATCTGAAGATTAGTGCTATCCAACCAACATAACTAGTTCTGTGAGGTACAGCTGGCTGCCAAGTGATGATGTTGGGTTACCCTTGCAGGAAGACTTGCAACTGAGTCTACAAAAGCATGACAGAAACAGATTCATTCCTATGGTGTAGCTTTTAGATTGCATAACTGTGGATTCACTTGGACACTCAGTGGGTTGAAATTGATTACTATGTAGGAGAGGCTATTATGGGAACGGGTAGGGTGACTAGGGTCATATGCCCTTGAAAAAGCCAACTTCTAAACTTTAGGATTGAGAGGTCCATTTCTTCCTGCTGTGATACAGGGGTTAAGGCAATCTTCTAACATTCTAAAAGCCAGATTGATCTTTGTCTTTTAAATGTCTCTTAGCTTTGAGGAGCCAGCTAAAGGGCAACAACAATATATTTTCATGAGAGAGAGTGAATGAGACTGATTGCTAGCACACCACAGGCAGAGGAACAAAGGTGAGAAGGAAAGTGACTCAGAGGTACATCCCATTTCATGTGTCCTCTGCAGGACAATGACTCCTTCACAGTCAGTAACTCCGACTTCCCCACATTTACTCTCCTTACAAGTCGGATTGCTAAGAAAAATCTATATAAAAATGCATACATATATATTTTTAATCTCCAATAAGAGAACTCCTGGTTGGAAAAGAATTAATGTACACACTAGTGTGTGAACAACTGGAATATTCAAACTGACCACAAGCTAAATAAGTGACATTTAAAGCATTGAAACTCCCTACATATTTTCCCCTAAAATGTGCCTGTAAATTTAAGGAGTTTCTATATTTGAAATCAGAGAGTCTTCTCCAAAAGGTTGTGTGTGTGTGTGTGTGTGTGTGTGTGTGTGTGTGTACTTTACTTCACAATATTGAGAAATTACTTAATCAAGTCCAGTAGAACGTAAAAAAACTCATTTTAAAATTGAGGAATTGTTTAGAGATGTTAATGTGCTTAAGCTAAATAATGCATGTATATAAATGTGTGTTGTGAATTGATAGACTCATATCAATATTTCACTTTCCAGGAAGAATGTCAAAATTTTATTATGTACAGAGCCCTACATTTAGATAAAATGTTGTCTAAAGATATACTTTGAGCAGAATAGCTATCTGTTTATATGCCAAGAAAAGCATTATGACAACGATGGATATTGAATTTCAGTAACGATCTCTACCTCACTCCTATTGATACCATTGTAATTAGCTAACTATTAATAATAGGAAAGGAGCAAAGGGAATGCCAAACATTATAGACATGTTCCCTGCAAAACACTGTGGGGAGGGGAATGGAAAAGGGAAGACAGACGCATGTCCAGTAAAGTTGTGATAACTAGGGAAGGTGCTTGCTGTTAGTCACACCTGGGAACAGAGGTCTTTGGCCAGAATGGATGTGACCACTGCAAGTGTGTGGAAATTTGGGATATATAATCCCCTGAACAAAGAAATTGCTCTCTTGGTTCCTTTTGGCACTCTTGGCTTCCTGGCATTCTCCTGTGTAGCCCATGGCCACGTGGACCCCCACATACAATGGACTAATAGACTGCAACTAGCCTGATGCTGTGCTGGACCTGTCTCCAACATGGAAAGGAAACTCTGGACACTGGATTTACTTCTAGCTTTACTGAAACCCCAGCTACAGTTCTTCTATGATTGCACTAAGGGAAATGAGACTTTAGAGACATCAGGATTTAATTCCAGGCAAATAAAAATCAATCATTCTCCCATGTGAGTCTTAGAAAATTCTTTTTCTTGGGATATCGTAAGAAGTCCACCCCCAGCAGCACCCAGTGGGGAAGAGGACCCCCCCACTTCATCTGGTATCACTATTATATAGTAATGAACCCTGTACAAGAGTATTTCCCAGTCTGTTGCAAATAATTGTTTGTATCTTTCTTTGTATGCATTAGTCAGTACCCAATTATTTGACCATTATTATTCATCAAAAATAATAATATTGCCTCCAAAACTTGTTTCATTCATCCCACTTTCAAACATTTTGTTACTAGCTCATCTAGTCTATTATGCCTCTTTTTCCTTATTTCTACATCTCCTTCTGTATTTGTCTGCTACTCTTCATAGCAAATTTTATTCAAAACACAGAATACTTTTCCATTGTACAGTTTTTCCTCAAACCACAATGTAGCAACAGTCACTAAAATGGAAAAAGTAACAGAACCTAGCTTATAAGGTTGTGAATATTAAATAAGTCAATACACTAAACTAAGAAACTTAGAGGCGAGATTGGCTCATAGTGAGGCCTCATTAAATATTAGCTATCATAATTATCATTACTGTAATTAGTCACTAGTTTACTTATCAAGGCTATTTTGTGAGTAAAGATCTTCATGCTGGCCTGGATTCATTAATGAATGAAGACCACATTTTATTCATGTTGGTAGCTCCCATACTGAGCAGATTCCCTGGAAGATAATATAAACTCACTACTATTATTCAAGTAGTTTCTCAAATGTTCATTTTTATATTAGCACATGATGCTTATTCATTTATTAAACATTATATTATTTCCATGGAATGTGGTTATTTAAATCAGACCTAGCTGTAGGGATTTATAAGATCATAATAATTCCTTTTGTGATTTAATCCATTCATAAAATGTAAAGAAATGTATTTGAGTAGGAAATCCTTAGTTGCTATTCAGATGGTTTTCAAGCATGTACAATTCCAATTATGCTTAATTCTAAACAACATCCTATAAACACACTTATTAAGTATCTTCTATAAGTCAGAACTGTACTAAGGACAGAGGAAAAAAGGTAAATAATGCTTAATTCTGACCTACTTACAGTTTACCTTCAATTACAAAAGAAAGGAACATAAGCAAACTGTTACAACAAGGTGTAGTGAACGTAGGGTACTTCGGATTCACACAGAAAAGGCATCCACTGATGGTTTTAGTATTTCTTGATAACAGGGGAAGTTGGTGAAAGAATTCTTGGCAGAAGCAGCAGCATACACAAAGATTTAGAGATTAGAGAGAAGAATGCTTTGAGAGGGTGATTACTTGTGCTTCTGTATACAGAAGAGAGTCTGAAGAGAGTAAGTAGAGAATATGAGATGAAGTTGGAGAAGAAATTGACAAGGGTCACAGAAGCTACGTTAAGGAATTCCAAACTCATCCTGAGGGCAATGGAAGAGCTAGGTCAGTAAGGCTGGAGGGAGTACCAGTGGAAGAATTAACAATCAAGTTTCTGTATTGTAAAGAACACTCTTGACAGTGTTGTGGCAGAAATTCGGTCGGCGGGAAGAGACAGACTACATGCACTCGGAGGATTAGAAAAGGACTGTTTAATGCACACCTGTGCTGTCCCAGCGGAGTCACCTCCAAAGGCTGAGTCCTGAGCCCGGGTTCTAGCCCCCTTTTATACATGATAAGCCTCTGGGTATTTGGGGGGTTCTAGTTCCACTGTAGTTTAGGCGGTTGGGGCATGCACCGGAATTACAAAAGTCAAGGGCAGAGTCTCTGCACTGTCTAAGGGGGGTTGGTTGTCTGTACCTGGCTTGCCTTCTCAACAGCAATGTGGGGGATAGTTTGAAGGAAGCAAGACTGGAGGCAGAGGACTTCGGAGGCTGTTGCAGTGATCCAGTTTACAGCTGATGGTTGCCTGAAGTAAGGTAGCCGTAGTGGAGGCTCAGATAAAAGAATGGGTTTAAGAGATATTAACAAGAAATGTCAAATATTGTGGCAGGTATTCATAGGAATATTATTGGTGAGAAAGCCAGGAATTGTATGAGAGTAAAAATGTTCCAACCATTTTATAAGCTTTATCAGTTGCCAGAGCTGAGGGGAGAGGGGAAGTCACTTTCCAATAAGTGATAATAGTGACAAATGGAAGCTAAATAACAAACTGTGTGTTTATGATTGTGACTGCTGAAGGTAGTGCCTGCTCAACAGTTACTATTACAGACACCAGAGCAGAGTGAGTGCAGATTGCAACTGGCATATGGTAGACATTAGCTCGTTAAAATATTCAGACCATCAGATGCACATGTTTCAGTATGCTAGGGAAAATATTAATTTTTAGAATTTAAAATTCCTGGGATTTTGGAAGTTTCTAAGCTCTTGGTTCTCAAAGTTCTCTGATAGGAAAACTGAAGGCATTTCATGGCTGGCTGTTCAGACACTTCTGATTACAACTGAAATGTGCTCCAACTGCTGCTAAGACGAACCTGGGGAGAGGAGAATGAGGAGAGGAACATGCAGCACAATCCCTGTAATCAAACGTTCAGCTAAGCATTTGAAATGAAGACATCAGTGTGAGGTCTAAAGGTAGAAGACATTTCACATGGAAGATCAAAAAAGTGTTTTTAATATGAAACTATAGATACATATCTTGTTAAAGAACAAAATCAAACCAAGTTATTTGAAGAGCAAATTTGCTTTATTGAGTGATTTGTGAATCATCCAGCAACCAGAAAGGGGCTTCCAGGGGTTGGCCAAAATGGAAGGTTTTTATAGAAAGAAGGGTGGGGCAAGGGAGCTATTAACAAAAGACAAGACAGGATTATTTTTAGAACAGGATATCTTTGGGGGGAAGGGAACAACAAGGCTTTTCTTTTTTTTTTATCATGCAGATTACTGCTTCTTTCTATGGGGTTTGGGGGTGGTTGGAGAGGGCAGGCCCACATGACAGATGACCTCATTGGTGTTGACCAGAAAAGTCTGAACTGGAGAAGGTGAAATAGCAGTTAGGTCAGATATTAGGTCTAGTTTTGGCATCACAGGCTTTAGCACAAGTGACTCCATTTTTAGGGCCTATGGTTTTCTCTTTAACCATCTAAAGCTATCATTTCATACTGTCTTCAAAGGGGATGACAAAATCTTATCATTTCCACAATCTATGACTGGAACACTTTCCTTTAAGGAACATAAAGCTCAAAGACACCTGGCAAGTGCCTTAGAGTTCTACTCAGAACAAAGCCATAGACTTTGACCTAGAGAAAAAGGGTCAGTTTTATGTCACTTTTTTTGTTTAAATTTAAAATGCAACAAAATTTTCCCTTTTTCTTTGTGAGAGACAAATAGACAGACAGACAGAAAGAAAAGAAAGAAGAAAGATTGAAAAACAAAGCAAAGGAAGAAAAAAAAATAAAAAAACAAAGGAAGGAAAGGGCATTTCTGTTTATACTGAAGAAAAAGGAAAGAATAATCATTTAAATACATTTTATTTATAAAAAGGGTATTTATATTTTAGTATATTTATTCAGTTATCATAACTAATATTATGAAAATGGTGACTACTCAAAGGGATTGAGTCTTGATGAGGACTGAATACTTGTCTGTAACTTCCTTACTTATACAAATATATGTGTATATAGTTATCTATATGGGATTGAGTGAATATTTTGTCATATTTATCTGTCGTTTTTAGGAAGTACGCGTCTGTGTGTGTGTGTGTGTGAGTGCACATGAGTCTAGAAAGAGTATTTGAGGCATCCATCCCTGAAATCAAATAGCAGATGAAGCTGGTTGTTAGAAACAACTGAAGTCCAAAAATGTGCCCTTGAGGGAACTAGATACGACATTACCAAGACTGAGAATCAATTTACCCAGAAAACAATCCATTTGCATGCTATTTGCCTAACCTAAGGAAAATCTACTAAGAAAGACTTTCTAGTATTCTAGAAGAATACCAAAGCCAGGGACACTGTAATAAACCCACCACTGTCTGTCAGCAGCACCGTAATTGTAATTATTATTCAGGCTGAGAAAATATATTCTAACCAGCTAGACTGGTAAACCTATACTTTCATCTATAAACATGAACAGATGATCAAGAGTCACAAAGTATTTGAGGAAAACGAAAACAATAAACAGAACTAACCCCAAGGGTAAACAGAAGGAAACTTCAAAATGAGTATAATTAATATCATAAGAGGAGAAATTAATGGATAAGAAATGAACAGACTGCTAAAAAAATATATAAGCAATTAGCACTTTTTTTTTACATTAATACCATATTCACTGAAAGAAGCTTCACTTTAATATAGTAGATGAGATGACTAGTAGAATGCAAATAATGCAAATTGAATTATTAGACTGGAACATTGAGCCAAGGTATTCTATCCAAACACAGTTCTAATGACACAAAGAAGAAAAAGTTAAGGAATAAGAAAATAGTTCCAGGAGTCCAAGTAGCCATCTAATAGGAGAACCAGAAAGAAAGAATAAGTAAAAAGTAGGAGTAAGTGTGTGAGACTGACAAATCTAACCATAAGCCAATTATGCACCTCTCTCTCTCTCTCTCTCTCTCACATCTATCATCGTCCTTTTCTTTCTCAGTTATTCTTTTAGTTATAAATCTTGTTAGTTTGAGTACTTGATTTATTTGAACAGAAATATACAGACAAGGCTTTCCATCAGAATTCTTCCCAAGAGGATAATTACATTGATTGTATTACTAGGAAATGGAAAATGAATTAGGGAATGTGAGGATGTCTCATCCCACATGCTCAATTTCCGGTTTCCTTGAATATTTGCTTTAAATTTACACTTGCCTCTTCCCTTCTGTTTTCTGTATCTGAAATCCTCTTGCCTTATCTCAGCTTGTCAAGCCTTTGTCTCTCTTTGAAATTTAGCTCAAATATTGCTTTTACTCCAAGGTCTCCTTTATCAGCTTTAGTCACACTTAAAATCTTTCTTCTCTTTGTTCCCATGGTGTATTTATATACTATTAGGGTACTCATCAAATTCAGCCTTATTGAAATAGCTAAAATATACTTAACATTGTTATGTTTCATTCACTGTGTTAAGCATTTCTTAAATGTCATCTCTTTTAATCCTCACAAGAGTCCTATGAAATATGGGTTTAGATTTTATGTCACAGTATCTTTTCAGGGTTTTTTTTTTTCCTTTTTATTCATCTAGGAAAACATAAATGTTCTCTCTATCTAGTCCAGCTAAAGACTAGCCCTAAGGACATTCATGAAGTCTTTGTACATAGTCTCATTATTCACATAGTTGCTGACAAATGCTCCTCTTTGATTAGATTGAGGGTGTGTGTGTGTGTGTGGGGGGGGGAGCTGGAGGCTAGAAGAGAGCCAGGCAGGACACTCTATTTCTGTATTATTATTACACTATCCATGAAGCCTTTGTCATCAGTGACCCTTTCATGTCTCAGCTTCCTTTTTTTGGCCTCCTGGAGCTGTGCCTGGTCTGTGGACTAGCCCTGATGCCCACCTTGTCATAAAGAAACCCTTCCATATTAGGGAGAAGATCCATGGTGTTAGTTTTTTCCTTTTTTGTAAGCATTGCATGGGCTTTCCAGGTCCACTTACAGACCTTTGGATTGTTTCTACCTTTTGGCTATTATGAATAATGCTCTTATAAGCATTTGTGTTTCTGTGTGGGTATATAGGGTGGAGCACAAGTAGGTATACAGTTGTTTGGAAAATAATACAATAAATAAATACTAATACCAGAATAAACTTTTCCTGTACTCACAACTGTAAACCTACATACTTTTGCCCCACCCGGCATGTTTTCATTTTTCTTGGATTACACCAACTGAAATTGCTTGGTCAAATGATACTCTATGTTAAATCATTGAATAAATGCTAGACTGTTTTCCAAAATGGCTGCGCCATTTTATCCCAACCAGCAGTGTATAAGGGTTCTGATTTCTTCACATATTTTGGCAACACTTGTTTTCTGACTTTTTGATTTCAGCCGTCCTAGTAGGTGTGAAATGGTATCTCATTGTGGTTTTAAATTCTATTTGAAAGGGTTAGTAACGTTTTAAAGGGTAAAGGAAAAAGCTTGCAAAAGGCGGAAACTGTGAAAAATGCGTTGTATGACCTTTGCTCAGCCTTTTGTTGAGTGAGGATTATGGGGTTATCCACAAGACAATGAATCACCCAGCAGATGCAGGACGAGATACCAGACCAGTCCAACTGCAAAGTGGGCAGTGGGCCATGCAGCGTACGTCAGCAGGAACTGCCGGAAGCTAGAAGTAGAGTATATAACCTACAGCCCAACTGTTATTCGAGGCTGACCCCTTTTTGGCTCAGCCCATCTGCACCCAGGCGCATGCAATAAACCATTTTGCTCTACATTGGCCTTGCGTTGTGGATGTGATCTACCACCGGCTCAGACCTTTTATTTGGTGCCAAAACCCAGGAGGTCTGTGAGGATCCTGCATAGGGGGCAACTGCAGGCCTGTGGAGTCCTCTGGGCCTCCTGTTGGACAGGGATCGATACCAGACCTCCAAACTTTCCTGCCGATCGAGCATCAACACCAGACACCAATTCGCTGGTGAGTGTTTTTTGCCTACCGGTTTGATTCTCTGGGCTTTCCTGTTACCCTCGACTGGGACATAAGAGAGCCAGGTCTCTCAGTCATGTCTATGTGATCGTCCCTCCCGAAATACAGCCTTTTAATATTTTCCTGATGATTAATGATATTAACTATCTTTTCAAGTGGTTATTGGGCATTTATATATATATTCTTTAGAGAAATGTCTATTCATATTTGTTGTCCATTTTTAAAATTAGGTTGTCTTTATTTTAGTTGTAAGGTTCTTTACATATGCCAGATATAAATCCCTCAGCATATAGATGATTTGCAAGTATTTTCTGCCATTCTCTGGGTTCTTTTCACTTGCTTGATGGTGTCATTTGAAGCACAGTAGTTTTTTTATTTTGATGAAGTCCAATTTACCTTCTTTTTCTTTTTGCTTTGTGCTTTTGTTATCATATCAAAAATCCTTTACCAAATTCAACGTCATGAAGATGTACTCCTATGTTTCTTTTAAGAGTTTTACAGTTTTTGCTCTTACATTTAGGTCTTTTGTTAATTTTGAGTTATTTTTTGTATATGGCATGAGGTAATGGTCCAACTTCATTCTTTGGTACAACTTTATTCTACCCCCCCCCAATACAATATTGAATAGAAGTGGCAAGAGCAGCTATCTTTGTCTTATTAATAATCTCAGGGGGAAAGTATCTTCTCTTTCACCATTAAGTAAGATGTTACCTGAGGGTTTTTCATAGACACCATTTATAAAGTGAAGGATGTTACCCTCTATTCCTATTTGTTGAATGTTTTATAATAAAAGGGTGTTGAATTTTGCTAAATGATTTTTCTGCAACTTTTAAGATGATCATGTGATATTTGTTTTATTATTCTTTTGGTATGCCATATTTCATTAATTGATTTTCAGATGTTAAATCAACATTGCACCCCTGAGATAAATCCCACTTTATCATGGTGTATAATTGTCTTTTTTTTTTTTTTAAAGGATTTTACATTCATATTCATAAGAGATGTTGATCTACAGTTTTCCTTTTTGTGATATCTTTAGTTTTGAATGGTTATTGATTTTATTTTATACATTAAATTATAATATAGAACATAAAATACAAATACTATAATGATAATAGCTAGAGTTTATTGAACATTGAATTTGTGCCAGGAGCTCTACTCATCACTTTTACAGATATTTTACCACACAACTCTCACAATACTGTGTGAGTTAGGTACTATTATTTTCTCTCTTATTAAAACTAAAAAAGCTGAAAACAAAACAAATACAAAATAACAAAATCCTGAGGCTTAGAGAGGTTATAAACTTATCCAAAGTCACAAAGCTAGCTGAGTGTAGATGTAAGCCCAGTGTGCCTAGCTTCAAAGCCTATGTTCTTAATATCTTTCTGAATAGATCAAGATAGGTAACTATTTAACATTTACTTAATCAGATAAATAAATTTTATATTATGAATTCTTCTTTACAAGCTTAATTTTTTTTTAAATTTTCTGATTTTATCTTCTAGTATCTTTCTCTTTTCTTTTCTTTTTTTAGCCTCACCTGAGGACATTCTTCCACTTTTGTTCAGATAGCGTGGGAGGGAGGGAGGGAGAGAGAGAGAGAGAGAGAGAGAGAAACATCGACATGAAAGGGACACATAGAGTGGCGGCCTCCCGCACGACCCCACTGGGGCTGGGGATGAAGTGCAACCGAGGTACGTGCCCTTGACCTGAATTGAACCCGCAACTCACTGGTCTGCGGGCCGACGCTCTAACCGCTGAGCCAAACTGGCTGGGCTCTTTCTCTTTTCTTAAGTTTTCCTATATTCGCCCTTAGGTTGACTTGGTTTTTGATTAGAGTATCTTTCTTTGTCTCATTAGCTACAGTGACAAATTTCTTTTCTTTTTAAAAAATTTATCTGAGATGGACACCCCATGGTCAACCAAGGGCCTGAATTTTATACATAATAAGAGTCTAGAGGCCACTTTCTGACAGGGCCTCCTCATGTACTCTGTATAACAATAAGAAGCCCACACTGAACTCTCTCTCAACTTCCCGCACTATGCCTGCTTGTTTAAGCCTGAGTCAACCATACAGTGACATATTTAGAAGCAGTAAGAGACTTGAGCTATTTCTTTGGTAGGAAAGGCAATTAAATTACATAAATATAGTATTGATGGTACATGGACACTGGCAGGGTAGAACCAAGTAACTTCTCCTCCAGCAAAGTGTTACACATGAGAGGTGAAATGTGAGATCACCCAGTATTTTCTCTGCATACGTACATCATTAATTTTTTGTTGTTGTTAATTGATTGATTTCAAGGTCACTGTATAATAGTGGAAAGGACACTATACCGGAGGAGTGATATATCCTGATTGAAACAGGTCAATTATAAAGAAATTACCTTTATAATAGAAAATTCAGTAAGAACCAGGTACATGATAATATTAGGGAGTTATTTTTAATTTGCTAGTTGTGACAAAAACATTGGTTCTGTAATAAAACAGCCATATTTTCTAGAAATTCATGCTAAATTATGTAGAAGTTATAAAATAGCACATTTTAACAATAACTTAAGAAATGAAGGGACATTGAAGCAAGTGAGACTATTTATAAATGTGAAATATGAATGATGGTTAAATGGAGATTAATTTTCTCCACTTTTGTAAGTGTTTATAAATATTAATAATTAATAACAGAAATGTACTCTCAGGGTTCAGTTTTATTAATCATTGAATGGAGATATTTGCATAAACACTTTCTAAGTTTTTTATACTTCATAAAAAATTGTTTAATTTATTTCAGTGGTTCAATAAAAAATGTTGAAAGGCAGTCATGTTCTAAAAATAGTGGTTGCTGCAAAAGACACAAAGTATGGATGGCAGACTACTGACCTTGAGGGGAATCCCAATTTATTTTAAAGTCAGAAGTTCCTGGATAGAAGGATACTTAATATCTTAAAATATATTAACATGCATTTTATTTACCCTATTCAATATTCAATAACTTAAGTCACAACCATAAGAAGTCATAAACAAGAGTTATGTGAGAAATGCTGGATGGGATAAGGTCTGACTGGAGACTTAGAGAAATTAAAGATAAAGACAGGTACTGTTTCAAAAATATATACACAATCTTTTGTTTTGTGTTACAACCATTATCCTAGCTAGGAAGTATTTAAACTATCACTGGATGCCACGATGTCTAAAGTATACAGATTAGGTACACTGACTATATGTCACTAAAGGATAGGTTCAAAGTTTTATCCCCTCAGAGCTAGTTTCAGGTTCCCAAAATCTGCATTTCCACACTGACTTTCACAATTCAAAGGGTGCTGCATCAGTCTCCACGCCGCCCCCATCCCTGTGCCTTCACCTTCTTAATGTGATCTGCGAGATCTAGTTTCTTCCCTTGTGTGGAATGCCTGTATTTAGCCTCTCCGACTCTCCCCTCCAGATCTAAGTCTTAGCTGACTGGTTTATCCTGATCAATCTGCTCTGGCTTTAGCCCCAAATGCTGCCTTTTGGAACACCCTGGCCTTTAAATCTCTGTAGTATAACGTGAACCATTCTTATTCCACCCTAGCGTCTGGGTGGCAAACCTCAAGCTTCCTTATGTCCCAGAAGGAAATTTGAACAAAAAGCTATATTATTTCACCGACAAATAGCCTTTAGATTTCTAGCAGAATATTTTATAATTAAGTTGTTTAATACCTTAGTGGCTTGAGTGTGTGGTCATAATGCACTTTGAAATAAATAGTAATTCACAACAAAATCAATTGACATTGTATTAGTGGTTCCTGGTGTGTGTGTGCTTTCTCGCTAAATTTAATATGGGGGAAATCTTATGAAGACACAGGACAAATATAAAATGTTAGAATAATTTAGAAAACAGTTCAGAAATCCAAGAAGGAATATTTTGTCAGAATCTGATAAGAATTTCCAGGATATTTTAAACCAAAAGAACAAGACTGAGATAAATTATTAGTTCTTTTGAAGTGTACTTGTGTTCATAGAACAAAGCAGTCTCGACTGAGGGAAAATAAATTGAGACTTTTTTCCTCTTTTGGTGCCTTTCTCTTATATCAAACATTTAAGACATGCACGCATTGAGCAGCTGCAGGCATTTCATGAGTACTGTTGTGGAGGTGATGACAGTTCTATTTTATTACTTCCATCTTCTTTCTGTCTTGTGGGAAATGATAACTGTAAGCAAACAATAGGAAACAAATATATATGATGGGTTATATGTATATAAGAAATATATATGATGGGGAATTGTAACTGGTAATCTTACCTGGGAAGTGAACTCCCTAAAATATATTCTTAAATTGGGAATAGCTTTTGGGAATATAGTTTATCACTTTTGTATTAGATCAATGGTCAACAAAAACACTAGACAATGAAAAGAAAAGAAAATGTTATATAAATATAGAAGAGCAGAATAATATTAATGTTTATTAGAAAGTGGAAATTGAGATGGAGATTAAATGACTAAACCTGTCTTCCAAATGACAACCAGTCAACATCCTAGTGGACAGTGACAGTAGCCAGTGGAGCGTCATCAAGTATCCAAAAAGCATACTTCTGAAAAGTATTTAATATAGAAACCAGATGAAAAACTTACTAAATCAGTAATTCTCAAAGAAGGTAAGAAGATAAGCCTTCTTTGAAACAATATTAAAAATAAGAACAATCATGGCAAACATGAGTATATTGTGGATCAGGGACTGTAATAGTGCTTTACATATATTTTCTCACTTAATTAACAGAAATAATTGAAGAGTAGTCTGAAAGAAAGGTCGACTGTATAATAATCTATTAAGAACAAAGGGAAACAATATACTAAGATGGTTTGGTAGCTGGAGGCTAAAGAGGGGATTAAAGCTACAATATAAAAATTAAGCTCTTCATTTGCAATAATAAAGATTAACAATATCATTGTGGAAAATGGAGGACTTGATGTGCAAGAAACTCTTTTAGAATGAAGAGAAATTTGGATAAAAACTGCAACAAACAGAATAACCACAGATAACTTTTGGGGTTAGTACTGTGCTTTCTTCACACTAAAATTCAAAAGACTCTTCTCTTCCTATTTTGATATTATTTTTATAATTAAAAAGTACTGGTTTGATAGCTTCTTTTAAATAGTTTCTCAGCCCTCTTGGTCCCCATACATCGTTTTAAGATTTTATGATTGCATAAATCACTTTTAAATTAGGTCCTAATTTTTATTTCTCTTAACTACTAAGCATATTTGTACATATAGTTTACATATAGTATGCCACAGCATTAGGAACTTTGAGTTCAAGTCCCAGCATAGGACACTGCATACTGTGGATTTTAGTGAAGTAAATTTAAGTCTCTGTGCCTATTTTTCCATGTGCAAAGTGTAGATAATAACTTCCTTAACGATCACTGATCATTTTTATGAAGTTTGGAAATTCAAATCCTGGGAAACATTTGCTGAACCCCATGATAAAATTGGGTGCTATTGTTATTTACTCCCATAGCATTCTGCACTTCTTCCATAAAACATTGATCCGGGAAAAAAAATCTCAAATATTTTTGTTCCATGCTAGACTAGATGCTCCTGAGGCTCAAGTGCATATTTGTCTTATATGTTCTATACTTAGAACTTGGCACAGAGTAAATGTTAAAGATACTGAACAAATGAAATGATAACTAAGTTGACAGATGAATTTTAAACGTTTGAATACCACTTTTTAAATGTCACAATAAAAATGTTGAAATAATCTAATAATGAAATTATACAATTTCTATTTCCCTAAACCATATGGTTATGATGAAAGAAAATGCAAACTGGGCTACTATATATGTGAGATCTCATAGAACTGTCCTTCGTCAATTCAATATTCAAAATCAGATTGTATTAATGACAGTCATGTTATTTTATTTATAAATTCTTTTACTGTTCTTCTAGGGGTCATATTAGCCAAGGTCTATAGGATGCTGACAACAAACTTAAAGAAAAAGTAAACACAAAGCTTTGTTCCAGCTCCATTTCTAATGATAAGAAAAGCCGATATTGATTAAGGCCAAAGTAATAATTGAGCCAGGATTCTAGAAGAGAAAACTAGAAATGTGACTAAATGGGATTATGTTCACTTTGCATTATTTTTAAACTGTGTATTATAGGCTGAATAATGTTCTCCCCAAAGATGCCCACGCTGTAATTCCTAGAACTTTTTAGTATATTACATCGCAAAAGGGACTGTGCAGATGTAATTAAGTTTATAGACCTTAAGATAAGGAGATATCCTAGGTTACTCTAGCTGGCTCAATCTAATTACATGAACCCTTGAAAGCAGAGAAGAACGCTGTCTTACTCTCCAGCTGGAGTTAGAAGAGATGTGAGAAAATACGTCAGGGGGATTTAAATTATAAGAAGAATTAGGCATGTGGTTGCTAGTGTGAAAATGGAGGAGACAACATGATAAGGAATGCAGGTGGCCTTAAAGAGCTGAGAGAGGCTCCCCTTGAAAGCCAGCAAGGAGACAGGGACCTCAGTCCTACAACCACAAAGAACTGAATTTGCCAATAATCTGAATGTGCTTGGAAGCATAGTTTCCCCAGAGCCTCCTGATAAGAGCCCTGGCAAGCTGGCATGTTGATTTTGGCCTTGAGAAACCCGGAGCAGAGACCACCTGGACTTCTGATTTACAGAACTGTGAGATAATAACTTAGTGGCTTAGTGGTTTAAGCCACTAAGTTTGTAGAAAATTTTATGGTAACAGTGGGAGACTAATACATTATGTTTATACTGAGGATGTATATTTAGGCCAGTTTTACTCTAAATTTTAGAATTATTGGGCCTCTCTCTCTTGGTATGTTTTTCCTTGAATTTTCTTTTGTGTGGTACCTCTCACCATCTTATAGATCAGAACTGTAAGGCAAAGAATGAGAGTCTAGGGAAAAGGTTTTAAGTAGACTGTTCATTAAATTTTTAGTCTAAGCTTTAGGAAAAGAGTTAAAAGTAACCCTTGGCACTCCATTATAATCTAGTCTAACTCACTGTAATCTTGAGTGCACATTAGGGTTTTGAGGAAATAATAATAAATAAAATAGTAGAGATAACGTTTGTACATTTCCTGGAGTCTCCTTGCTGCATATTTTCCTTTGAAATCTGAATTGGTAGTAGGTTGTTAGTTGAAGTTCAGAATTTGAACTCCTAACCACGTTTCTCTCCATGTACTGAACATATGACAATACTGATCTCATAGAAAAATGTACAGTTAAAAAATTTTAAGATCACTTATCTTTGCTTTCTCACACCATATAATTTTTTATGGCTAAAAGGTTCATTAACACACAAAGATAATTTAAAAATATGGCTCAGGAAATCTCCCATTCGCCCTTGTTGTGCTGTCTCTTTATAAAGCAAATGAACATGCCATAAACTACTTAAAATCCATTCCTGAAATCCTAAGGACAGAGTTTGATAAAATGAGTGTGTGTATGATATGTGTCTGTGAGATAGATTTTTCAATTAGAATGTAATTTATAAAATAATTCATTTTTACTGATTTTGTTTCTGATGAAGAAACTATGTAACGGTGAATTACAATTTTTGAAATTATAATGATGAGTTTATTTAGCTGGGCAGTTCTCTTCTTGTTCCAGCCAGTAGTCACTCATATGGATACACTCAGCTAGTGGGTCAGCTGGGGGCGGACTCAGCTGTGATGCTGGGGCAGCTGGGCTTTTCCTTCTCTCCTGTCCTCTGAAAGCTTTTCTTGCCTCAACTGGTCTCTCTAGCAAGGCTGAAGGACTTCACACTTGGAGGACCAAGGATACAAAGAGTGTAAAAGTAAAAGCTGCCAGGCATTTTTAAGGTTCAGCCTGTAATTGGCACAATATCACTTCTGTTACATTCTTTTTTAAAATTTATCTTTCTTGTTGAAAGTATTACAGATATCCCCTCTTTATGCCCCCATTCTCCCCCTCTACTCCGCCCCTGCGTCGTCTCCCACCCCAGGCTTCACTGCACTATTATCTTAGTTAAAGCAGATCATATGCCCAGCCCAAATTCAAAGGCAGTTGATGACTCAAGGGGATGAATTTCAGAAAGGTGGCTTTTTAAGGCCCAATTAACAAACTACCATAGAAACAAAATCCCAACTGGAAAGCTACAATACAATATAATAATAGTAATAATTATTGAATAGTTATTTCAGGCCCCTCAGCTCATTTTTCTAGTGGACTCCTGCCAATGAAAATCATAGTTTAATTTATAACTGTAAAAGTATTCAACTTTATTCATTTTAGACTCTGATAGTGAAATCATGAGCAAATAAAACAGTTGTTTGGAAGCACTAGATGTTGGTGTGGGTTGTTATGCAACAATAGACAACCAAAAGAGTTACAATGTGTTTTTGGGTTTAAACACAAACAGTATGCTAGAATTATAAAATCACGAGCGGTCTTTAGGTATGGTGTGAATGAACTAGTGAGTTATTGTGGATTTGCAGTCTGGCTGATGAAGACCTTTCTATTCTTTACCAGAGCAGTAGCCCCAGTCATTCAGGCCCATCAAAGGGAGTACTCTTTGGCTAGCTTTCTGAGACAACCTGATGGAACATGACATGTCCCTAGTGCCATCTACTACTGTTTTAGCCCCTGGAACCTACTGAAAGACCTGCTGTTCTTTGCCTGAGTAGTTAAGTAGATTCAGTATTCCATGAGGATCTTCAGACTGCCCACTTTCCACATATCGTTCCTGGAGTGATGGGAACCACTGTCTCTAAGCAAAGGACCCTGCTACTCCTCTCTAGATCTTGGGTAAACAAGAAGAATTATTAAAATTAAAACATCCAATATCTTTGGGGAATATATATTTTCTCTCTTCATAGGGGCCCACTCAGAAGGAAGATATTAAACAAAATCTACTTTGCTCACTTCAGAAATAAGAAAATTGTACCTAATTATACCATAATGGAAGTTACATGAAAGAATTGTGAAGCCTGGATTTTCTCATCTATTGAAAATATACAACATAATGAAGAAGAACAGAACAACCTGACATCATCTAGATTTGTAGTAGGAAGTGTTTTTTCCTGAGCCTCTTTATAATTGCCTAGGCTGTGATAAAGATAGCATCTTCATCCAACTTAACCCAACAAAAAATAGTGAACTGGTAGATAGCAAAGGAGTCAATACGCACACCACAAGGAGTAAGTAGATGTTTCCTTAAAATGTGTGTGTATTTTAATAGAGACACAAAGAAAGTAAGCTTGTCTTTCTTTTGTTTTAGAAATCTCTGAATAGTAATGCAAAGATCAATTCTTACAGTACCATTTAAAAAGTAGTTTTATAAAATTCAATTAAAATCTGTGGAACTTTTAAACTATTCAAAAAGAGAAGGTTGGTTACAGAGTAGCATAAGAAAACACACAAACAAATAAGTGGCTTTTTAGGAAAATTTCCTTCAAGGTAATTTTCAGGTTTGCTTTATGAAATGAAATGTGTATATTTGGTAAATCCCTGGACAGGGAAGAATAAAATTTGGCTTGATTCAAACAAACAAAAGTTGGGGGTGAGGAGACCATTCAACTTTTTAAAAATTAAGGTCAAAATGACCATTTATTTGTCCTATATTTATAATGATAATTTCCAAAGAGCTTGATGCTAGATGAATGAATGAATGAATGAATGAATGAATGAATGAATGAATGAATGAATGAAGAGTAGGCATGTGGGTTAGGGAGGGGCATAATATTACTTTAGGAAAAATAAGATAAGCAATGTATATATAGATAGGTCTTACCCTTAACAGGTCCAATAGTAGGAATGGTACTCAAATCGGATCTATCAAACACTTGAAACAATCTGCTCTTTCTTTTAAAGTGTATTTAATGGGATGGATAAATTGGGAACAGGTATCTATTTAGGCCACAATGTAAAGATACTGCAAGCTAGATTAGTGTAAATTTTATTGTCTAGGGAAGGTTTTGTATCTTGATACAAGATTGATTGAATTGTTATTGTCTATCAAGGACAAACAAAATGCATCACAGCTCAGGGTAAACACTAAGGTGGAATCAGTATTTCATTATTCTCAATGTTGGCTTGTTTAGCAGATATTATTTAAGGCTAAACAGAGTAAATAATTTAAAGCTCATCAGGACTTCTATTATTCAAACAATTAAACATTTATTGAGACTTATTGTGCTAGACACTCTTCTACAAACTGAAAATTAAACTTTAGAATTGGAAGGAGAGATTTGTTTATGGTGACTATCATTGAAATTTGAGTCATTAGCCAGGGTTAAAGTTTATAGCATTAATAGAAATATAAAAGGTGTCATCATCAATCACCCTTATTCTTGGTTCAGGTTTTTTCCCCTCAAAATAGTAGACATTTTTTTTCTGTTTGCTTCTTTAAGTTAGTGATACAGTAGAGAAAACATAAATAAATCTGATCTGTGTTCTCTTGTAGATAACCAATGCTTTGCTGTATGCATGCTACATTTTGCCCCCTTATGGTTCAAATATTATTACCAAAAAACAAAAAACAGACAACACTGGATCATAGATCCTTTCAGCTCATCAGATAACACCAGAAATTTGACCTCCAATGAAGTTAACGCAAACACCAATATTTCCACTAATGGTAATTTAAAAGCATTTTAATACATTGCATTTCTGTAAGAGCATCTTGAACTTCTTTCTTTAGTAATTTTCCTGCTATGGCTTATAAAGTAGAATTTAAAATGCTGCTATTTATATCCACATATTTTCGTGTTTCAGAGTTCTTAAAATATATAATGATGCCAAAACAGAACAGATAAATTGCCTACATGTTAAATCTGATATACAGTGTCAGCTCACTTCAATTCAGTACAATTTCCTAAAATTGAAAAGACTGTACGCAATGTTCTTGTTACATTCACTGAGACAGGTAAGTCATTTTCCCCTGTTGGTAAATAAATTAAAGTATTACCTTGATTATCAGACAGTACATATGTAATATAAAGTTGAGGGAGAGCATGCATGATTTAAAAAAGAGAAAATATGAGATATGGCCAGCTGCTTTGTGTTATGTTCTTGGATTCTCTGGGGGCGTTTTGTAGTTCTGTTCTGCCATTGGAGTATTCCTTCACAAAATTTTGAGAACTGTTTTAAGATGAGTGCATAAATATCATAATGAATTTGGTAGTTATTTGTATTTAACTCACTCCAATTTATTAGTTCCTTAGCTTTCCTTGAACTTTTGATCCCCTTGCCTTTCAGTGTTTTTGGTCCTCACAAGGGCAGAATTTAACTCACAGGTGATTTGCTAGTGGGTCAGTGAATCAAGGCCAGCCTGACTTCCTTTTTGAAATCGCCTGGCATTTCACAGGTTCTGTGGAGAGGCCCAGACATAGAAGGCTTGACTGCACCGCTGAGTGGATAAGAGATTTTCTGACTCTGGCATTCAACTTTTGCTACTGCGGTGGAATTTTTCCCAAACTGCCAGATGGTATTTGATTATAGATCATAAAGAATAATTGGTAAGTAATCATGCACCTAATGCCTTTTTTACCCTTATTTTGCATGGGACACAAAGATTGGTGCTTCCATCATAATGCACACATTAGAAGCACTAAGGCAGAGGAAATGCCCTTTTCCTGCTTTGAATTAGAATGAGGGATTCAGGAGAAATGCCAGAATGTTCTTAGAGTTCATTTACATTTTTCTAAAGAGATTATTTTCTCACTGTAGAAGTGTTTCAGAGTCCATTGATACTCCCTGGATTAGTAAATATAAAAGATTTAGAGGGTTATGGTGCAGCAACGGCCTCATTCATTTCCTTCTAATCTATTCCTCTTAAAGCGATGTGATATTCCAATCTTCCTCCAAACATCTACTGAGGAAGGCACACATGTAAACAAGTAGGTTCAATAAATGACAGAGATTTGTCCAAGACCTAGTGCACCTTATGGTAGGGTGGTCAATCCTATCTAGACCTAAGATGAAACTGAGGGTCCTAATTTAATGTATAATTTTTATTTAATATGTACACTCAGCACCCTATTCAGTTTCTCTACAGCCTGTCCTGTAAGCCTTAGCCCCTTCCCTTACTAATTATTATCCTTTGACACAGAAAGAATCAATGACCATACCTTGACTATGTCACAGTGTATGGGCTCTATTAAGTTAAAGATAACTTCATGGCCTAAATTGTATTTCAGCTCCTTAGCCCTAAAGTAGAATGACCCCTGGCCACATCCTCATAAAACCAGATTGAAAAACAGCCAAAGCTGATCTCAAAACCTAAAATAATGAATTACTGCCCTTACCTCACTCTTGACCAACCAACAAGATCCATGACCCCAGACTCCTTACTCAGGATGACTCGTGATTTTTGCTCTATAAATAAAGCCTATTGTCTGTAAGCCACTGGGGAATGGGGTTTTGTGGAGAACCAGCTCACCTGTTCTCCAGATTGGCACCAATCTTAACAAACTAAGTTTTTCTCCCTGCAAACTCTTGTTCATACATTTCTTTTGGTTTGTGCACACAGGTGGATGAACTCTTGTTCAGCTCAGTAACAAGGCCAGAAAAGACTTTATATAGAGTGGTTCTGATACCGTTGTAATTTAACCTAGTTATTAATTAACAGGAAAGGAGCAAAGGGAAGACCAAATATTACAGCCATTTGTGAAGCTGCAGTTTAGATGCATGCCCAATAAAGTCTGGGTGAAATAGGGAAGGTACTGGCCTGTCAGTCACACCTGGGAACAGGTTATTGGCCAGAGTAGGCATGGCCACTGCAAGCATGGGACGATTTGAGATACTTGAGCTCCTAAACAAAGGAGTTTGCTCTCTTGTGCTCTTGCGCTCTGGGGACTCTTGTTGCAGGTGGTGTGCTCTCTTGGCTGCCCTGCATTTGCTCACATGACCCATGGCCATGTGAACCCCACACACAATGGACTAATGGACTACAACTAGCTTAATACTAAACCAGACCCGGCTGCAACATGGAACAGAAACTCTGGATACTGCCTTTGCTTTTAGCTCTACTGAGTTGCCAGCTACACTTCTTCCAGGACTGGATTAAGGGAAATGGGACTTTGGAAATGCAGGGATGTAATTCCATGCATATAAAGCTTTCTACCACATCTCATCCTCCAGTGGGGGCCTCCAGAAATGCTTATTCCGGCAGTACTCCAAGAATCCCACTCCCACTAGCAATGGAGAAAGACCATCCACACATTTTTCCGATAACAGTTCCATCCAATACAACTTTCTGCAATGATGGAAAAATTCTTTATCTGCATTGTCCAGTAAGGTAGCCACATGTGACCACAGAGCATTTGAAATGTGCTATCATGACAGAGAAACTGAATTTTACGTTTAATTTTATTTTAATTAAGAAGCTATTAATACATATGGCTAGTGGCTACCATCTTGGGTAGGGCAGCAATGGAAGGTTCTATGTGAGTTGAGTTATTTTCATCTTTATTCTCATTTCTTAAAAACTTTAATTCTGTAAGTATGTGTCTGAGGCCCAGATGGAGTTCTCCAATAAAAGGAAGACTTTGCTCTCATTCAAAAGTGTGTCCTCTGTTTTATTTGAAGAAGAAAGAGGTTTGACGAAATTATGTTGAACTTCACTCTTCTAACTCACTTCACTTAAAGTGGCTCAAATTCCAGACACTTGGATTTGCTTACTTTGTTTAGATTAGCCAGGCCAGTAGATGAGGAATAATTTTAGGATTCATTATTTTCCATAGCACCGTTCCTTACAAGTGTTTGGGGGGGGGGGGGCGGGTAACAGATACAACTAAAGTTTAGATCATTGGAGGTAGTTATAACCTAAAGCGATAAAAATTCATAAACACTGAAAGTTGGATATTATATACGAATCTTCTTATAATTCAATATTAAAAGTCATTTTTTTTTGTAATGCTTATGAAATTAAAAACTTTTTCTCTAGGTTTATTGGATTTTTGTATTTCTTCCTTTGTTATAATTTTGTCAAGTTTTTGTTTTAATAAACATTATTAATTGTAAGAACTTTATTTATTAATTTTTTATCCTCACCCAAGGACATTTTTGCATTTGTCTTCAGATAGAGCGAGAGGGAGAGAAGGAGGAAGAGAGAGAGAGAAACATCGATGTGAGAGAGACACATCGACTGGTTGCCACCCACACAACCCCAAATGGGGCCAGGGACAAACTGAAACCGAGGTACGTGCCCTTAGTGTGAACCGAACCTGGGTCTCTCTGGTCTGAGGGCCGAGGCTCTAACCACTGAGCCAAACTGGCCAGGGCTAAATTGTAAGAACTTTAAAATTGTAACACATAATCCTTTGTCATATATATTGCAAATATGTTTACAGATTGTGCTTACATTTTGTCAATGGTGCACTTTTGGTGATAAAACATTTTAAAATGTACTGAGTGTTCATCTATTTATCTTCGTTTTTGTTGTTGTTTTTTCTGCTTTGATGTCATGCTTAGACATACTGTACTATATACCAAGATTAGATCCCTTTTCAATAACGTTTTCTTCCAGAAATGGTTTCATTTTTTACATTTAAAGCTTTAATTTTCTGGCACTTACTATTATGTATGATGTGCAGTGTGAATCTAAAGTTACTTTTCTCTCCAAATGGCTAGCCATTTGTCCCCAAAGCTTTCATTAAACATCCATAATTTTCTCCAATCTGATATAAAATGTCACCTTTCTCATAAGGTAAGTTTATTATATTCTCAAGTAGTTTTTGTATTTTCCATGTTACTTCATTGATCTGCCTTCCCCCCCCCCCTTACAATAGATACCACCATGTATCCTTTATTTTTCTCTAAATGTCAGTGTCAAGAGCGAGATGGTATCCTGTCTATCACACCTCTTTAAGACAAGTAGTTCATATTGGCTTCTGTTTTTCCAACATCATTTTCTTCCCTCCCCTCATACATATTTCAATATTATTTGATATAATATGAATTTTATATTCTTAAAAATATATTTTATATTATATATCTTCCATTCAAGATTAATGTTGGCATTAAGTTTAATTACCAAATTGAGAAAAAAACTACTTGTTTATATTTGTGTATGTGTATGTATGTATATAAATATGTTTGTATACACACACACACACACACACACACACACACAATATACCATCCTCTTCTATATTTCACTGCTTGCCATAAGTCCTTTTAATCCATGTATTCCCCCATTCCTGAGGTTATATTTTTATTTCTTTTCCTGTTCATATCTTCATTTTTTTTCAAAAATGGTATAAGGACTGAATATGCCTTTTAATATTTTCTTGTCTAGAGAGTTGTTCTATTGGCTTGACATGTAAAATGTAGCTTGGTTTTATTGAATATTCTTAATTCACAGTTTTTTTCTTCAAAGTTGTAGATATTTTTCCATATATGTCTCATATTTAGTGATGCGGTAGAGAATGTAGAAGTAAACCTGATTTGTGTACTCTTATAGATAATCTGTTTGTCTCCGGAGTTCAAGTATTATTTTAGGATTTACCTGTAAATAATTATTTTTTTAAAAATTGGTTTATCCTGGGATGTGACAATTCCTTACATTTTAATTGATAGTTCTTTTGATTAAGAATTTTTTTTGGTTTTGGTTTTGGTTATTCCTTCTGTTTTTGTTTTTTTTTTTCTTCTTCTTCACTCCAATCATGCCTAATTACTCATATTATGGCTTTTCTTCTGTTCTCCTTATTTTATTATCTTATTTAACATTATTCTTCATTTGAGCTAATTAGTTGGAAAAGCTCCTGCCACAATCCCAATCATGGGAAGGTAGAATGAAGTAGCATAACAGCATGTCCATTAGTGAAAGATCTGGTGGTCTTGCTTCTTTGTCAATTGCTCAATCTCCTCATCACCTGAACAAAACATGTGGGCACATTGCTCATATAAACTTAGGGATGTCACAACATAAATTTTATGGGGAACTCTAATGAAATAAGAGGATTTAAATCAGTGGTTTCTTTTAGATTGTATAATCAGGTGCTTTTTTGAATTGTTACTAATATCAGAATAGAAAATGCTCTTACAAGTTACATTAGAGTTTAAGTTTTTGTTTTTTTTTAATTCTCACCCAAGGATATTTTTCCACTTATCTTCAGATAGAATGGGAGGGAGGGAGGGAGGGAGGGAGGGAGGGAGGGAGGGAGGGAGAGAAACATTGATGTGAGAGAGAGACATCAATTGGCTGCTTCCTGCATGACCCTAAGCAGGCCAGGGACTGAACCAAAGCTGAGGTACGTGCACTTAACCAGAATCGAAACCACATCTCTTTGGTCCGAGAGCCAAACTGGCCAGGGCTAGGTATTCTTTTATATAATTTAATTTGTTTCATCATCACTACAGTTATTGTGGAAGAAATCTATATAAAGAAGTGCTTAGAATCCACATGTAGTTTGGGGTTCATATACAGTATTCTATATTGATAGTGTTAAACATTATTACATTATTTTGTTATGTTTACACAATATATTTTATATGTAAGCAGTTATAGGTTGGTAACCAGCTATCAAAAACAAACAAACAAATAAAAAACAAAACAATGTCCGGCCGGTATGGCTCAGTGGTTGAGTGTCAACCCATGCACCAAGAGGTCGCTGGTTCGATTCCCAGTCAGGACACATGCCCAAGTTATGGGCCAAATCCCCAGTGGGGGGTATGCAGGAGGCGGCCAATCGATGTTCTCGCTCATCGATGTTTTTCTATCTCTCTCTCCCTCTCCCTTCCTCGCTCTCTAAAATCAATTAAAAAAAAAAAAAAAGAATTTGAGCAAAAAAACAAAAAAAATCTTGACTTGTGTTTGCTAATTTCCTTAGTTGATATACTCACACTGTGGCTGATTTTAAGCTACCAACAGTTTAATAACTGGTTAGTACAATTTCTGAATATTTTAACATTGGGTCTTCTAAGCTAGTATTAAGCTGGTCCCAGCATACCACTGTATGTAGATACATATTAGGGGCAGTATTATTCATAATAAATAACTTTACTGGAGTGTTTATTGTGTTCTAGACACTATGCTAAAGCCTTCATAGACATCACAAAAATCCTATGAAGAAGGGATATTATTGTCCTCATTTTCAGATGGGACCTCTGGTTTAATAGTGACTAAGTAATTGACTACAAGTTATATAACAAATTATATATAAAAGAGTAGAGTCAGGGTTTGAACTCACTGTTGAGGAAATATTGACCAATCATTATATACTTTTTCTGTATCACAGGCTATATGCTGGATAGAAATGTTAAAGTCAGATTGATTGTTGAGGGGGTTGTTTATAAGAAGGGAAAAGAAAGAGAGAAAGAAAGAGAGAGAGAGAAAGAACCTATCTCCCCAAATACAGAAACTTGTGAGCTTACCCAGGTCCATAAAGAGTTTCAAGAGTATGGCAAGATAATGTACAACTTGTCCAATAATGAACCTACCCCATTTGTGAGTGGCGAAAGTAAAGCAACAAAGGCAAGAACACTTCAAGGCATCAGAACTCTTGGGCCAAGCTGGTGGGTGAAGCTCTTCGGGTAACAGAGTTGTGTGGTTGTAAGGGGAGTCTGCTTGTATTAATAGATTTCTGGTTATCATAGAGATTCTCACTGAGCTATTGAGCTCTGACCTTGATGTTTGTTTCCTCCCCTCCACCCTGGAATAAAGAGTTATGGACTCTCACGTAGGATAAAATAAACCTTTCCCCAAGCTATCTCACTCACCCATTTCTGCATTAAAGAGACTCTCAGACCTGCAAAGCCTTGCTGATGAAAATTCCCAGACCTAAGGCAGGGGACGATGTTAGTAATAGCATAAACCATAATTCTTATTTTGACATCTGCATCCCAATTCCCACTGCACAATTTCTGTTTTAAGAGCCTGATGTCAAGCATGTTTAATGTGATCAGCTCATGCAGGTTAGGAAGGAAATTAGAGATCTTAGCAAGGGGCTGAGAGCTATAAGTCTTCATTAGTGACTCAGACTTACCCTGGGGTTACAACAATCTGTTATAAAAGTCCATGAGTTAGAGCCAGCTTTATCATCTTCTTCTTCTCTAGGAGGTGACTGAGACTCAGAGAAGTTAAATAACTTTTACAAGGTCACATAGTAAGAAAATATTAAAGTGGACAAAAATCCATGGTCTTTAAATTCAAATCACATTCTTTTATCCACAATATACTACTCTGGTTCATGGCAAACCATAAAGGATTCAATCAGATACTGTACTGAAAATTATTATATAATAGATTCCTGATCAATTGATTGATATATATATAAAGTTAATCCTCATCTGAGGATATTTTTTCCATTGATTTTTAGAGAAAATGGAAAGGAAGGAAGGGGGAGAGAAAGAGAGAGGGAGAGAGAAACATTAATGTGAGAGAGACACATCAATTGGTTGCCTCCCGTACACTCCCCAATGGGGGCGGATATGGAGCCTGCAACCTAGGTATGTGCCCTTGACTGGGAATCGAACCTTCGACCCTTTGGTCCCTGGGCTAACACTCTAACCAATGAGCCAAACTGTCCAGGGCCCCCAATATATTTTTTAGTCCCATACATATGGGGCTATAGATAAACAGCTTGAGATCCACTCAAATTTGAGAGCTTTGAAGTGATTTGATGTAATTTTTGTTAGCTAATGTGCTTTTCTCCAGTACTTTACTTATTTATATATTTATTCAACAAACACCACCATGTGATGGATTCTCTGTCAGGATCTGATGAATCAAGGACAAGAAGAACTCAACATTTTGGACATAGATACCCTTCAATTATTACAGTATAACACCGTACATTGTAAAACAGACACACTTGCAAAGTGAGCACATGGAGGACGTAACTAGCTTTGCCTTGAGGATCTGAAAAAGGGTCCACAGAAGTGGTGGCATTAGGGATGGAACTTAGAAGATAGGAAGCATCCTTGGATAGGAAGAGACAGAGTTCCAGGAATGATTTAAATAAGGCAGGAATGGATTTATGGCTGGGGGAAAGAATTCCTCTGGGGAAGAATAGGGTGGGGATTTGGTCTGGTTTTAGAGAACATTTTGTACCATGTAAGGAGTCTGACCTTAATTTGTAAGCAATTAGATATTAGAGGAGGATGAAATCATTCCATTAATTTTTTTTCTATAGGTACTCCAATGTTCCTTTATTATATATTAATAAATCTCATATTTTACATGTAGACAGACATATTTTATACTTTTTCCACAAGCTGAGACTATGGGCATGGTGTCATTGTTTTTGAATACCCTTCCTCTACATTTTTTCCCATCTCATTTAATTTAGACTAAAATTAAATCATGGACAGTGCTGAAAGTGAGCTAGAATAGAGAAATAATTAAGCAGAGAACCTCATGTATTATATGCTTCTGCAATTTTTCTAGAGCGAACTGAGGTTGGTTCAGAGATAGCACCAATGATGGGGATGAAATGGAGGGCAAGAATTAGCAAGAATCTTTCAGAATTGGCAGGATTTATTGATCAAATATATATGGGCTTTGAGAATGTGGAGTATAAGGAGAGAGAAACAGAGAATGGCTGCAGCTTATAAAATTGGAAAACCATAAATGTTTGTAAAAAAAAAAAAAGCAAAAATTAAAATGTGAATTCTGATCTTAGGATGTGAGCAAAAATGCAGTGTAGAAAGAGATCACTTTTTATTGTTCAGCTTCTCAGAAGTCACATATTTTATTGCATGAATGTCTCCGTTCATAAGGTACTTTGTTATCTATTTATAAATTAGGTTACACATTTCACTTTATTAATATTTATAATTTACAGTTAAATTATCAAATTGCATGTTTATGTGCCCTCTAATTGAGCAGCAAGTAGATCCAATATGTAATTAACTTAATGGATCTGGCTATTAAGTGAGCCTACCATTATTTAAAGAACAAAGGAAAGATCAATTACTTAGTACTATGAGGATTTTTACTATAATTATGTGAGACCAACTGAAATCTTAGGTTTCCTGTAGAAAAAATAACTATAAAACTGGAAAAATAAATAACTACACTGTATTAATTATCAATGGAAAAATTTAGGGGAAACATGATTTTTTACCTCATTTTTTAAACATGATCCAGAGAATAAAATACTTTTGTCTTAATCTTGGGTCCACACTGTCTGCCCAGAAAGTCAGCATTTGTAAAGACTTGGTAATGATATATCTAGAACAGATTGGTGAAGAAAACTGATAAAAATTGTGTGGCAACTTGGTTAATCAGTAAAGGCTTTGGATGGTCTTTATTTCTCAATTTAACCACACCTAAGATATTGTGCAGTTAGTGGAAAGAACACTGGTTAAGAAGCAGAACATCCAGGTTATAGTAAAAGCTCCATTGCTAATGAGCCTAACAACTATGTCAAGGTAAAAGCTGTCTAAATCTTAATTATCTCATGTATAAATTACAAATAATGATGCCTGCTTTACCAACTAGAGATTTTGCATGCCAAAGTCATCGTATATAAAAAGTGTTTGGAATTCTAAAACAATACAAGTATGAAACTGTTATAATCAGAAAAGTGAACTAGAAGTTCAGTGTATGACAACCATTGAGAGGAGTAATTACAGCTGAGTTCTTTTTCTACCCCTTTCTTTTTAAAATTAGTCTGGCTTCTGTCATCCAGTCTGCATAGTTTCAGACTTAGGTCGGAAAAAAATGTAGACTGTGTCTGTTCTCTTCTGACCCTTCCAGAATCTTCCTGAAACTTCTAAAAGTTTCAATCTTTTAGATCCCTTGTACTTTATAAGGAATATAACTATCAGAGCTCATTTGTTTATAGCAACTGAGTTCAGCATGAAAAACATATATATTAGCTAACTACTGAGTACTTTCTCTGTGCTAGGTGCTAAGTATTTCAGGATATTAACTAATTAATTTTTTAAAATAATCCAGGGATTGTTGAAAATTATTTACTGTCCATACTTTGTCTCTACAGGTGGTTTATTTCTCTGTCTTTGACCTGAGGTTTGGTCCTGAGACTGACTGGCTTTGGCCAGTAGAATATTAGCAGGTATAATGTGACCAAAAGTTTGAAAGATTCTTGCATGATTGATCTTGTTCTCTTGCGGTTCTGTAACAAACAGAAGGAATAACATGTCTGCTGGTCCCAGGAGGAGGGTAATATACGTGTAGAACAGAGGCATCCCAAATGAGCTGCCACTAGCTGGGCCTCATTTGATCAGTCATTTCCCCAGCTGATCACAGAAATGGGAGCTAAATAAATGTTTATTATAGTATCCCATTGAGAGTTTGTGGTTGTTTCTTACACATCATTATTTTATCAGTGTTGACTGATATAGTAAGGTACTATTATTATCCTCATTTAACAGTGAAGGAAATTGGGACACAGTGATTAGGTAATTTGCACAGAATCACACTGCTGAAAAGGAACAGAGCTGGACTCTGAACCTCAGTAATTCAGCTCCAGTACCACAAAGACCAGGAAGTTAGTGCATAATATTTGGCTTTCATTCCTCTTACTGGGTGTATGTAAACTAAAAACTACAACAGATATGTTTATGGACCTTATTTATTTCTCTTTTTGAACTCTTGTACTGATAAAAAATTTTTCAAAAGGATGTTGATAACAAAAATTTATATCATAGGATTAACAAAAAGGTGACAATATGAACATGTTTTTATATGTAACTATATAGTATATTATTAATATAATCACTAAATATTATATTATTAGTATTTTAATATTGAATGGTCTCGATTTATGTCTTTAATATTTCTACTCCTATTCTACTGAATCAATGCCTTCTCTCAATCTATTGAGAATGACAAGTTCCTGAAATTTTTTTTCTGGATTCCAATAGTAGATGATTTCTTAGAGGCATTTGTTGAGTCTTTGGGATGAAGGTGACTTTAATTACTGCTCTATTTTATTTCTAGAAACTCATTATTTCTCTAGTTGCACTCTTTAATCATCTTTGAGCCAGGCAAGAACTAGACAGACTCAGACACCCTCTAATGTCCACTTGGGTAAAGGTTGAGCCTGTTTCTCTGATCTAAGACAGAAGATGAAATACAGAACAACAACAATTATATATGTATATATTATTACCCCCCTTGCTTCTAATATTGCCATAATTTGCTGGAATTTTACCCAAAATGACATTCTAAACACTATTTCAGATTCTGCTCCAGAGAAGTGAGGATAATTTTGTTTCTGAAAGCATTTAAAAAAGTGATAAGAAAATTTTGTCAGCTCTCAAAAATCATTACCATTTTAGCAGAACCATGGTTATCCATATTTCTGATTACAGCACAGCTTTTGTAGCTGAATCAGAAGGCAGAAAACGGGTGAGAAAAAACGGAACCTCCAACCTTTTTTCCTGGTAATTTCTGTTTTTAAGCGAAGTGTGTACGACGTTAGGTAAAACCACACATGGTTTTAACTGCATGGTTCCACCTGCCTCATGGGTAGTGTTATTTCCTTCCAGATTCTAGAGTAGATTTTTCCCAAGTTTAAACTTTATTTTTCCTAGGTAACAAAACACATATTATTGGAAAGACAGCAGAAGCTGCTTCAGGGACAGACAGACTTCCTGTTAAACTGGAGGTCTGAAGTCATCTTTGAGCTACGCTATCATGTTAGTTTTCTGCTAATCTTGTTTTCACTGTGGCTACCTCTCTTCTCTTCCATGATTAATAAATAATTACTTTAAATCTTAATTTAGAAATCTCACAATAGTGTTGGAAGAGCAAAAATACCATTGTTAACTTACCTCACTTTAATTTCTTTGGTAGTTTTAGAGGTAAAACACTTTAGGGATTAGTAGGCCACCTCCTCCATTTTATAAATGAGAAAGAGTTAATAGCTTGCTTTAAGACAAACAACAAGCTAGTATTAAAGCAAGTAGTAGAATCTGGGCACCTAATGACTTAATACAACGTGTTTCTAACTTCATCACGTGATTTTCAGTTCGCCAAGTCAATTGTACTGGGAGCTAATTGTTCTCAGAGGCTTAAAGGTAATTGTGAAAAACCAGGAGTCTGAAATATAGGAGGGAAACTCGAATGATGAGCCTATATCACATGTCACGCATTGTGAGGGCATGCTAAATATGATCTCATCTAGTACGAACAATCATCCTGTAGAACATAATATTTTCTCAACACAAAAACAAGAAAAATGCTTAAGGAGGCATCCAGTCACTTGTTCAAGGTCACACAACCAGTAAATTCAGGCTTTCATTTTAATCCAAGTTTGAAAGGAATGCTGAACCTCACTTCCCATTTTTAGACATTATTTACTTTCTCAAATTACTTGTAATCCTTGAGCCTTAGTTTCTGCATTTGTTTAAAAGAGAAAAGAAAAGGAAGAAAAGATGATTACCTATGTTATAATATGGTTGTGAGGGTGAAAATGGATAATGAATGTGTAAATGCTTTTAAAATCATATTGTGTTATACAAATGTTAGATGTTATTTATATCCTCTTAAAGTAGTCATCATCACCAGGTTTTACCATCACATTTAATACTTAAAGGCAGCCAAGCATTACCGAGCTCTGTTCTGACAAGGGAAAGATAACAGCAGGCTAGAATGAATGCTCCCTAATCCCCATCCACTCATCCACAGTTGCTGGGAATTGATGACACTCCTCCGAATTCTCCACAGTAGTTTGCTAACATCAGAAGTCTGATGAACGAGTGAAGCTGTTCAGCCTCAAGCAGCATTTATCTACAGAGGTCCATATCTTTAAGTTTACAAAGTTGTAAAAACAACCTGCCAAGATGAAAGACGGAAAATATTGCCTCACGTTTATAGCAGGTTATCCTACACTGCAGAAGTACTGATTGCGCCCATCCACACTGATCGAACACCTGGTGGCCACTGGTAAGTGTGAAAGCACAGATTTTGCCAAGTCAGGATGAGAGTTTAAAATAGTTTGCCTTTACCCAAGGGAAAATGTTTTAAAAGTAAGGATGTTGTTTTGGCTGTTCTGCTGACTTCATTTATAGTTTGCCATCTTGGCTTCCATGTACTTGTATGTGCTATAAAATAATATTGTTATTTTTATTTTTAAATTTTATTTATTATTATTATTTTTTAATCCTCACCCAAGGATATGTTTAGAGAGAGAAAGGGAGAGAGAGAGAAAGACATCGACCAGTTGCCTCCCGTACATGCCCCACATAAAGATAGAACCTGAAACCTAGGTATGTGCCCCACTGGGGATCAAACCCACAAACTTTTTTGTTTTGTTTTGTTTTATCCTCATCCGAGGACATTTTTTTGCATTTATCTTCAGATAGAGCAGGAGGGAGAGAGGGAGGAAGAGAGAGAGAAAAACATCGATGTGAGAGAGACACATTGAGTGGCTGTCACCCACATGACCCCAACCGGGGCCGGGGACAAACTGCAACTGAGGTACGTGCCTTTAGCGGGAACCGAACCCGGGACTCTCTGGTCCACGGGCTGACGCTCTAACCGCTGAGCCAAACCGGCCAGGGCCAACCCACAAACTTTTGGTGTACAGGATTATGCTCCAAGGAACTGAGCCACCCAGCCAGGGCAATACTGTTATTTTTAGTTTTTTAAATGTATCTTTATTGTTGAAAGTATTACAGATGTACATCCTTCTTTCCCCCTTTGCTCCCCTCCACCCTGCTCCTGTCTCACCAGGCCTTCACTGCTCTATCGTCTGTGTCCATGGGGTATGCACATATGCATATAAATTCTTTGGTTAATCTCCTTCTGCCCCCACCCCACCCTACTTCTCAGTCAGTTCTATGCTTCCATGTCTCTGGATCTATTTTGTTTGCCAATTTATTTTGTTCATTAGATTCCACATATAAGTGAGATCATGTGATACTCATCTTTCTCTGACTGGTTTATTTTGCAATACTGTTATTTTTAAAGAATACATAGATATAAGTTCATATTTTGCAAGTAGATTTAAACATATAATTGAGAAAATTCTGTTGAGTAATGGAGTTTTTCTAAGGATAAAAAAGTTCTCATATATTCTCAAATGTTTAAAATGATAAACAAGATATCAAACATAAATATTACAATAATTTCCAGACATATTTCATTTTGTGCAGCAAATGTTGAAGCCTTGTATGGAGAGAAGGGCAAACATAGTCCTGATTAATAGATAAGAAAACTGAGGCTCAGAGAGATTATGCATTTCTCAATGTAACTCAGTTATAGATCATTAGAGTCAGGATTCAAATATATGTGTGGAGAGGGAGAAGATTTTTAAATTTACTACTCTTTTTATATATTGAGAGATCGTCATTTAAATGAATTAATTGGGAAGTAGGTATTTCACACAATCAAATTCCCAGGTAATGAATATTTGTTCCTTTATACCCTCGTCACCCAAATTTTTAATTTCAGCGTTTAGAAGACAGTGGACTACCGATGAATTTAATATTTACTTTATCTTTTCCTTGGTAGCTCAATGTTATTATCATAAAGGTCAGCATGCCACAATTCAAAAATGTCTTCAGAATTCCATAGGAAGTGGAGGGGTGTTTGGCCCCAGACAGACTGTTCTGCTATATTGTTCACTTTCCCATATGTCTATTTAGGAAGTAACATTCCTCCTCCCTTTAATCATCAAACTCAGTCTTTCTACTTTGCTGTTTATTTAATTGTTTTTAAAGTAAGGTATACTTAGAGTCGAGAATTTGAGGGTTTTCCTGAGATTACGATATACAAAGTTAATGCTGAAAAATTGCTAATTTTGTGACATTGTGGCTAGGAGTTTGTTTAAATTTTATGTTTTGTGTTATGTTCTGAGACGGGTTATAATATATGTAGATTTACTAAAACTTCCTAATAGTGATATGTTACTTGTTCTCAATTGAGAATTTATTTCATAATATTCATGGTATGAATAATTTTTACAAGACTTCTATGTTTAATATTTTTCTAGATTTTGTTCTTTTTTTAGACTCCTGTACAAACAACTTTTTATTATTTTTGCACAAAGCATGAGATTTCAATACAAAAATGTGCTAAACAGAAACACTGGAAAACGATGGTTCAAAGGTTAAAAAAAAAAGTGAAAAAGTGAAGGGAAAAGAAGCTCCAGTGGCCATGGGTGTAGGGGTTAACTATTCTTGCCCAAGGCAAAAAGGGTTCCTGGGACTCTCTCTGCATTTTGTGCCTTTGATGTGAACAGACTTCAGGAACAACATTCAGCCCTACAGAAAAGCCTTTGGGTCTGAAGAGGAGAGGAATGAGCTCCGTCAGTAGGAGAGAACTGAATTTCTGGCATCTTCTCTGATTTGACATTGAAATTAGGCCTAGAAAATATTAGGAAAATGAATATAGATAAATCTTGTAGCAAATTCTCATGTCTGCAGGAAAGGTACTAAATTTTCAAGGGTAATAGATAAAGAATGGAATTTAAGTTTTTAAAAGTCACTCAAAATGTTTTGTGTGTCTACAGCTCGGAGGGCAATTGGAAGACTGCTTGTTTCACTTTCCCACATAAACCTTGACCCAGAATTCAGTCTTTTCACTGGCTTTCACAGATAACCTGTCCCACCTAGAAGTATGTGAGTCTTTTTTAAACTTTGTGAAAGAACCAGGTGGATGTTTGAAAGGGTTCCTTCTGGCAATGAACCTCAAGTATGGCACAGTTTCCACACTTGCTTACTCCTCTTCTCACACACTTCTTGTAAATTTCCTTCTGTAAGCTCTCAGTTTTCATACTTTACAATGTAGAATAATTTTCTTCTTTAACCTCTTGGAGCTGGCTACTGTGTCTACAATAGAAAACTTTTAAGACATTCCCCATATGATTAACTATTACATTAGCTGTTAAAATGGTGCAACTGTCTAGTCATTTAAAGAAAAAAACTACTTAACATATAAGAAAGTGCTTGACTTTAAGGAAATTCTCAGAAGTGTTGGAAACAGGAACTTAGTCACCTAGAAATCATAAAAATAATTATTTTAGCGAAGTCATTAACAGTTTAATAGACTGTGTTGCTACATATTCATGCACAATTCCTTTTACTTAAAAAAAACTTTTTAATTATGAAAATTTCTCAGCATATCAAAATAAATAACACAATGTCATCACCCAGCTTTAAATGCTTTCATTTTTCTATACACATTTTATCGATTCCTCCTGCCTTTTTCTTTTGTTGAGATATGTCAACGCACTTCATCCTTAAATTCTTCAACCTGTACCTCAAAAGAAGGACAGTTTGAAAATCCATAGTGCCTTATCACATTTAATAATTAACAAAAATGTTTAATAACTTTTAATACCCACTACATATTCCAAGTTCTCTGGCTGTTTAAAAATGCTTCTTTTTTGTCTGGACAGTGTGGTTCAGTGGTTGAGCATTGACCCATGCACTGGTTCGATTCCTGGTCAGGGCACATGCCCAGGTTGTGGGCCCAATCCCCAGTGGGGGGCATGCAGGAGGCAGCTAATCGATGTTTCTACCTCTCTCTCCCTCTCACTTCCTTTCTCTAAAATCAATAAAAAGGAGAAAAAAAATGCTTTTTTATAAAATCAGCATCTAGTCAAGATCCATTCAATCTTCTAACATGATTCTGTTTCATATATGAAAACTTTAATTGTTTAATTCTAGTTTTATATCCTTGAAGTAAATCTGCTGAAAACATAATTCAAAGAGAGTAGAGAAAGAATGTGGTGGATCCCAGGGAAAGAGGCAGTTGTGAAGGGTGGGGAGGAAAGAGGAGGTGTATCTCAGAAAGTATAGCAACAGTAAAAAACAGTAAAATTGGTTTTATCTTGTTTTAATCCTCACCCAATGATATGTTTTTATTTATTTTTCTTTTCTTTTCCTTTCTTTTGTTTTTTTTGAGAGAGAGGAAGGGAGTGAAACATCGATCTGTTGCCTCTCATATGCACCCTGGGGACTGAACCTGCAACCTAGGTAAGTGCCCTGACCAGGAATCAAACCTGCAGCCTTTTTGGTGTGTGGAGCAATGCTCCAACAAACTTAGCCACCCAGCCAGGGTAGTAAAATCAAATTTTAAAAGAGAGAGGAGTATTTTTGAACCTGTGCAAATTCCATTATAGGCTGTTTTTCAAACTTAGATCTTATTCTGAAAATCTTTGCTTCATTTTAACTTTTTGGTTACTGTTTCATCTTTTTTTATGGCCACATTTTCCAGATGTGTGCTAATTGTTTTCTTGGATATCATTTGTTTCAAGGTGAATTTTATTTTTTGGAAGCGTATATTTGTTTGATAATTCTAGGATATTTAACAGCTAAACTGCTTTAGCAATGTTTGCATTCCCCACAGTCTCCTTATTGACTGTCCTCATTCTTTTTGTTTACCCTAAACTGGAATGTTTTCCTAATGTTCCTAGTTGTTCTCAGATTTGCTCTCTATATACGAGCTCCTTTTGGGCCCAATGTTGAGAATTTCCCAGAGTCCCTTCCCTCTTCCTAGTCTCACTGCTGTTAATACTGCCCACCATGCTTGGGAAGTACTGATTATGCTCATTAATACTTTGGGTGTGTGTGGAGTACTTGTTATCTAACACTGTTTAAGATGTCCATAGATTTGTTTTGATTTTCATTTCACTATTTCAGTTTTTCTGTCTGTTTTTTAGGAAGGGTTTTTAGGGAGATGGATACTAGAAAGAAAGATGAGATAGATAGATAGATAGATAGATAGATAGATAGATAGATAGATAGATAGGAAGATGATAGATAGATAGATAGATAGATAGATAGATAGATAGATAGATAGATAGATAGATGATAGACAGATAGATAATGATTGTAGTTTTCTTGCCATAGGAAGAAGTCTCAATTGATAAAATGAAACTCAATTGATAAAAATTGCATTTTGAGAACATTTAGTTGTCATTTTGATGTTTCACTAGCATGTCCTCTGAGAACACAAGCTCTGGTGATAAAACATGCCAAAACAGAAACCCCGGCAGTCCTCGTTCTCTGTGTTTGTGTGTAAGTCAAGAATCCCTAGAGGATAAAATACCTATAAATATTAATGTATTTTTTTTTCAGTTCATGCTGTAGTTATTCAAACAATTTGAATATCACAATATAAACTCTAGGTGTAGTAGGAACACTGAGTTTCAGGAATATCACCTTTGGAAAGAAATCACTAGATCCTTTTGTTATACCCTTCACATTAGTAAGAAGCTGATCGAAGTTGGGAACATCTCTTGCCTGCAGTTGTGCTGCTGGGTCACAGTTTGATGTCAATATGATCCCTGTCAGCATTCATATGAGTTCAGTGAGTATATTATGAACAGTTTTCTATCATCATAGAAATTAGAGGAGAGAGGAGTTGATATGAGTACGGGGAACAATGACAAAATTTAATCTAATAAGTGCCCTTACTAATCTACCTATGGCTTACAGCCAGCTATCAAGTACTCTCACCAATCTCTTCCCCTGGCTACTTATAGAGAAGTACAGATGCCTATCTGATAGGATTGAAATAAAGGACTAGCCACATTTACACATCACTAAAGATAGCTTATGGATGTTTTATCTAAACATTAGTCTCAGTTTGCTACTTAGCCTACTTTGTTTTCCTACCACACTGGAATCTTGTTAATTTTTTTTTTTTTTTTTTTATTCCAAATCTAAGACCCTTAGGACAATGATAGATGACAGGCTTTAGTACACCCTGATTAGATGCACTGTCATGATATTTTGTTTGTTGGTTGGTTGGTTTAGTATATATTCAGATGATACTGAGGCAGCATGAAAGGGATATTGATCAGTTGGGTTTCACTCAGCTTTTCTGTTCTACCTCAGTAGCTCTCAGAGTCAGGGTTATTGGCTGGTTGCAATGTTGGGTTCCATCATGAGCCTTTAAAAGGACTCCTTCATCAACATTGAAGCCATCCACTGCCACCGAGCTCCTCAAGTATTCTATTTGCTTTATCCCTTTTTATAAGGGAGAGATGGCGCTTTCTCTGAAAAAATATTAAACATTTGTCAAGTTTATAGTATATTCGGTTTATCTGTACCTCTGGATTACTTCCCTTGCATAGTTTTAAATGTCTGATAAACTGTTAGCATAAATACCCACTACTACCCACCTGCTGAACCCATTGATTTTTAGTATTTAATCTGTGAATTATATAAATTGTTGTGATCACTATGGGTCTCAACTGGTAACTCTAGATTTAAATACTTTAAATTTTATTGAGAATAATGTGTTGTAGAGTTTTAACATCTTTACCCACACACTTGAGTGTTAGGTACCTGTTCCACATATGCAAGAATTTAATACTAAATTCTGAAAAGCAAATTTTTTCAGTGCCATCCTAGTTACTACAAATACACAGTCTTTTGAAAGGGTGTTAATGGTGGACAGGGAGGAATGTGACACTAGATGCTTTTACAGGTAAATGACAAAGCAGTAAAGGCAAATAAACACATAAGAAACACACAAGTTCTGTACCATGCCATTACTTGTCATTGTGTGAACCGTATCCCCTTTGCCTACCTGAATCTTTCATCAACCTTGTTATCCTGAATTTCAGTGCCCATTCATTGGAATTCTCCCCACTGCACTGAGATGAACATATTCTCCAGTTTTTCAGCATTGGAAATTGTAGCAAGATGTTTTGTTCAGACTAAAAGTTGCATCATAAAACAAGTACATTCCACAAAATATATAGAAGGCAATATTCAATAGGAATTCAAGTAAGACAGAGAAATGTATCTCACTTGTCCACTGGGCTAGGCTACTCCCTAAGGCCATAATTTCTCCCATATCAGGTTGCTCTCTAAGGGCATGTAACTTTAACCTGTGGCTTCTTCATAACACCATTACATTATCCTTTATCTAGGACCAAAGTAAATTAATTGAAGGATCAAAGAAGTGAACAGAAAATGATACTCAGCCCAGATCCCCATAATCCACAGGTAATGAATGCTGTTCTCCAGCTATTGCTCTCTATGGTTATTAGAACAGTGAAAGATAGCTTACATAGAATTCATAAAAATACTCCCGGGAGAAAAGGGTCAAGAAAAAAATGTGGAAGCATAAATCATTCCTAGGTTTGAGTAATTAGTACAGAGTTCCCTTTCAATTAGAGATCACTTTTTGGTTTTATTGTTAACAAGGAGAGAAAAGAAGAGATTAAAAAATTATAGAAGAAAAATGAGATCTTATAGGAAGGATTTATCCAGCTGCATGGAAATTACTTGACTAATAAACATAAAGACATGAGATGGTATTTAAGATTAAGTTATAGGACTGTGGTACTAACTAGTTGATAATTCTAACAAGAGTACAAAGCAATGGGCCCAAATGCCATTTCCTTCAGCTACTGATTGCTGCATTTTTTTTCTGAGGAGGTCATACTCAGAAAGAATTGTGAAATTACAGTAAGTAGCTAATTGAATTTACTACTGCTTAAGTGAATGTTTAGAGTAAATTTTCAATCAGGTATGGAAACTAAATTGCTAAATTTGATTTGAATGCTAATGCTGACTGTGAGTATTGGGCCCTGATAATCTCAGCAGTTGCTAGAGAGATCATGGCATCACATGATATTGTTCTTTTTTCCATGAGTTCTACCACATTCAAGATGAGTTTCATCTGTACTTGCATTTGCCAAAGATTTCTTGAGCATCTTAGGTACGCTGGTAAGCACAGGAGAACTCAGAGATAAACATTTCACACTCTAGCGAGGAAGATTTTTTAAAATATTGAAGTTATATAGTTTCTTGAACCTTCAAGCTGGCATATATACATATATATCCCACACCAACTATTTCATCTATAAATTGATAGGTATTTCACTAAACATGATTTTGTGATTTTTGTAGTCAGGCAGAATTTCTTCTCAATATAACCAGTGAGATGTAGAGAAAATTTACCAAACTTTTTCTATCTTCAGTCTGATCATATGTAGAATAGTAAATATTATTGTTTTTCTCTGAGGGATTATGTGACAATTGAATTGATATTCCATTATTGTATTCAAAATGCCTGGCACATCATAGGGACTAACTAATTAACCACCAAACTATGGCAGAGGGCCAGTCATTCTTTCTAGTTATCATTGATCTATTATTTAAATATCTATTGAATATTGACTTTATTCTAAGTATTGTACCAAAACATAAGGACCTTGGGAGCATCAAGGTGCATTTTCAAGTTTGCAATTCATTATGAGACAAATAAATAATCAAAAAATCAAATTAAAGCAATTATACCATCAAGCAGGATATGGCATCAATCAATTTCATCCATATTTTTCTACATCATTCACAAATATGCTAGCAAATGCTTAATAATTTTCAAAAACTCAAGATCTCCCTCCATCATCTGAAGTTGAAGTTCAAATTTCACATGATAAAGATCAATACCCTTTAAAATCAAACTTAAATCTGCCAAGCCTTATTTTAATTTATCCCCTATATCTTCCACATACCTCCTTCTCCACCAAACCAAGTGCTCACTGTTTCACATATATTATGCTCCTTCTTGCCACCACAGTTTTGCACATGCATACTTTTTTCTCTGTGCCTGCAATTTCTTTGCCTGCCAAATACATATTTCAAGAATGAATTTAAATAAATCCACTTATATGAAGTCTGCCTGATTTTCTTAGGCAGAGGGAGTACTTGCCCCTTCTAGTTCCCAAAACATATCATATATACCTCTTCTATAATTAACAACAATGTTAATCTTAATACTAATCTTTTCTAATGATAAAAGAGTATTACAGCATGCGTAATGTTTAATTAACTTAATCATTTTTATATTGTTGTATTATTGTGTTTTGTTTTTTAAAATTTTTTCCAGACATATTTGCTAATGAAGTTTTAAGATAAATGACAGAGGTTGAATTATCAGGTCAACACTGCACTATTATTTGTACGTATTTCGTGTTATATTCTTGATTTGACTAATATTTAAATACATTGAAGTATCTCAAACTTTAAAGAAGTATTCACTTGCAAATCGAATGGTATCAATGTAACACAAATAATCACTGCATTTCTTTCTATCTTAGTCTTAAGTTTGTTTTTGATATATAAACTATGTTTAATTTGAGACGATAACCATCTGTGTGAAGTCTTCCCAGCAGCTGTTCTATTTTGCTCATTTTGAGAGTTTTATTTCTCAAGACCAAGAAAGGTTTTATGCAATTAATGTTGCACAATATACTTTCCTCTCTAAAGCAAATGCCTTATAATTGACATAATTAGATGATTTCCACCTGTCAAAATTCACATCTTGAATAAATGGTTAGAGATCCAAAGGTGCTTCCATTATTCAAATTATTTTTTTATTTCTTCTTTGAACCGGTCTTTGAAGATACACGAACAAAAATCATTATTTTACATTTATCCCTCTTCTTTCTTACAAAATAATTCATTACATCACTGATAACTTGCATTGTTTAGCAAGTTATATTGTAATTGCCCAAAGGTTAAACAATACATTCAAATTGTGAAGGCTAAAAAAAAAAAGTATCTGAATATGAACTACTTCCAAAAGGGATTTTTAATAATTTTAAAGCACCATTAAAACAAGCATAATCTTCTGGAAGTACTACTTAAAAGATGACAGACTCTTCTTTTTTACTTATTGTGCAAATTCTGCTTTATTGTCTTGGTGTTCTATATTTGCATTGGCATTTCACAACTTTAAAAGAATTTTCACATACAGGTTTTTCATTTGACCTCTACTTCAGTATTTGTAATGTAAACAGGTAGTTATCAAATACCCTTATTTGACTGATGGTTCCATAACACTCAAAGAAAGACATTGTGTCCATCCTGACACCAAAAGGACTGTAGAAGGCAAAAATGATACAAGTACTCAGAATTCTTGATTTAGACTCTATTTTTACTCTTCACACTATCTCCAAGCTATTAGGATTCCTTATCAACGGAAAATGCCTTCATAACTGTGAATTAATTAACCTGACATAGTAGGAGACTTTGTAAATCTCTGTACTTTATAAGAGGTATTCTCATGTCTTTAGAGAAATATAATAGGCTTCATTTTCAAGTACCTTTATATATTTTTCCACTAGGCAGTATATTATCTATGATAATGAACTCTCATGTTTTATTGCCTATACCAACAACTCAGTAAACTTACTGTACTCTGGGGTTTTAAGCACCTTGAATAGTCTTCTAATTAATTATTGAGCTAACTGCTTGTAGTCCAAGAAAGACATTATATCTCTCCAAGTCTCATAATAATATATATTTTTTTACCTAAGGATAAATATAAAAGATTAAATAGCAAATCTCTTATTGTTTCATGATTTTTTAAGTACCACAGCCACTTAGAAGGCATTATATCTACCAAATTAGTTAGGACAATTGATTTATTAAGTATTTTTTCTATTTTAATCTATATAACATATTGAATATCTTCATATAAGGTACTCCAGGGAAACTCCTAGTTAGGATGCTCAGGAAAGTCTGAAATCTCTAAGGTTGCTTTAAAAAGTTCCATATTATAGCAGATGGTTTTCCAGAATTGTAAGATTATTATAAGATTCCCAGGAGTTTGTGAGGCAGATCAGAGACCTAAGTAGAATCTAGATCCCTTCTGCCACTCTGTGTGTACTTTTGACTTTCAGAAACTTGATTCGGTTCAAGTTAGCGAACATATACTTCATATTTCTATATGCCAGCCACTTGATAAGGCTGGCAACATAAAGGTGAATAACACAAGGCCCCTTATGAATAACATAAGTGTCTTATTATCAACTAGGAGAAATAGGCAGGTAAACAAATAAATTAATTCTGGCAAGTAGAAGAGAAATATGTGCAAAATACATGGGTGGCAAGAAGAGAATGGCAACACTATGCAAGGAACAGCTTCCACGCCGACTGCCATTTATCTCACTTCTTTGTCTGAAGCAGTTTGGGGATAGAAATCACATTTATTATATAGAATGTTTCACTGACTTACAAAGCACCAAATACAGGGTGGGGCAAAAGCAGGTTTATAGCTGTTCCTATGAAAAATAATATAATACTTAATAAATAATACAAGAATAAACTCTGTGTTTCCTGTACTCACAACTGTAAACCTACTTTTGCTCCACCCTGTATGCATACCAGTAAGCTGAGGATTCCTTGGGGTATAACAGATCCTGGTGTTTCAGACACTGGAGATAATCAGAGCATCACATCTAAAAGATGCTTGAAACCTTTGACTTTATAATTGGGTACTTGGACATTTTATTTTCCTTTTGTTAACAAAATTATTTGAAGCCAAGGCATTAGAGTCTATCTTTGTATACTTTTATCAAATGTTTCTTTTGAATAACAGATAGTAGAAGGTATAAGTCACTGATATAAAACTACATTAATTGGGTATGGACCCCAGAAGAAAGATTCGTTAGATGTGAACCCCAAGAAGGAATTTATCTGCTGAGATGGAATCCCCATGATCAACTGAAGGCTCAAATTTTATCAGTAAGAGTCTAGCAGCCATTTGCTGACTATATACAGGGGAGAACCTTAGACTGAACTCTTGGCTTCCCACACTATGCCCTGCTTGTTTACACTACCTGAGTCAACCACTGCAGGTAAGCCCTGCTTTCATCTTTTGATCAATGGACTGAGACCTGCCCCAGCCAATCAGAACTATGCAAATGATATCTTCATTTGCATCAATACTGACCAACCAGAATGGTACAATTTGGAAACCTCATTTACATGAAATGGGCCAAAATGGGAACTATGGTTGGGAAAATTCTCTATAAAAGGTGATCTCTCCTTCGTCTCAGCAGAGCACAACATAGGTTGCTACCTGAATCTGTGTCTCCTGGGCTGCAGCTCTTTTTCTTTCTTTCTTTCTTTTTCAAATTCTATATTAGAGTCTAAAATTAATTTTGGTTTACATGGGGTTTAGTTATAAATACAGACATCATGCTCAGTATTTTGAGTAGAGAGAGAGAGACTAAAACAGGGAAGTAGAGTTTATATCATATTTGAAAGGGCTGCAGAAGCAGAGGTCAGGAAAGCTACCATTGAGACTATTAGCTTCTTGTAAGCACAAAAATGGAGGATTCTCAGAATAATCACTGGAAACCTAGGGAAACTGCAGTCAGCTCACAGATGTCACCTAAATAGTGCTTTCTACCTCCCCCTTCCAAGTCTTCCTCAAATGCTTTCCATTGGCAGAATCTCACTGGGAATCATACAGGAAATGGGATTCCAAGATAATTAGATCAAGCAGTGGATATTATATAGGGCTTGTTGAATTGACAACAGACCCTCTCATGTGTCTGTCAAGCGTAGGCCTATACATTGGATTACTAATTTGCTTTTTATTAAGTTTATTATTGTTTCCATGTTTACAGTGTAATTTAAAACAGAATATATGTGGAAAGATAGGCAAGAATTATCATACAAATGACAAGTCACTTAAGAGCCGTCACTTTCACTTTGTATAGGAAAGGGAAAGGTTATAAAATGATTCAGAGCACAAACTAAGATGAGATTAGACCTAGGTTTCAGTTCCAACTTTACCATTTATTAGCTGCATAATTTTGAGCAAGATATTTAAACTTTCTAATTCTCAGTTTCACATCCAAAAAATAAATAGAGCTAGTTTTTTTAATTGCTTGAGCAGATTAAAATAAATAATGCATAAAGAATACTCAACAGAGAGCCTCATGTATAGTAAGCCCTCAGTAAATGATGGAGTTCTAGTTGTCATCATTATCATCATCATCATCATCATCACCACAATTATCATATTTGTTGAATAAAGCATAAATTACTTGATACATTTAGTCTGAAAAATGCTAACTTCAAAATAAAATGACAATACTTAGGGGAGATTAATGCATAAACTGAAGTTTGTATTTTCAGGAGAGTGGGAGTGTGGAGATACTAAGCAGATATTAGCCAATCAAGGAGGTGTGTGTGTGTATGAATGTTTGAAAGTTTGAAAGCCTGTAATAAACAACAAGAAAAGCATGTTCAAACTCATAGATGTGTGAGAATAAGATATTTTGGGGAAACTGAAAATAGTTCAATTTAGCTGAAGTTTCAAGTTTGATAAAGGGAAGTATATTAGGTTCTCCAGGGAAACAGTGTGTGTGTGTGTGTGTGTGTGTGTGTGTATGAATAATTTATTATAAGGAATTGGCTCACACAATTATGGAGGCTGAAAAGTCCCACAATCTGCCATCTGAAGCTGGAGACTCAGCAGAGCTGGTGGTGTAAATTCCAGTCCCAGTCTGAAAGGCTGAGAACCAAGAGGTCTGATGGTGCAAAAAAAGACCAATGTTCCAGCTCACAAACAGTCAGGCAGAGAGAGTGAATTCTCCTTTCCTTGCTTTTTGTTTTATTTAGGCCTCTAATGGGTTGATGAGGTACACCCATCTTGGGAAAGGCAATACATTTTATCATTTCACTGATTCAAATGTTATTCTCATCCAGAAACACTCCCACAGACACAACCAGAAAAATGTTTAACCAAACATTGGGCACCCCATGGCCCAGTCAAGTTGACACATAAGATTAACCATCATAGGCAGAAACTGAGGAGAAAAAAGGATGAAACAATACACACAATTTATCAATTGTGAGTCAGGCTGAAGAGTTTGGATTTTATCTTAGCGGCAAATAGATGCTGATTAAATTTTTTTGGCAGGTTAATGACAATATCAAATGTGGTTTAAGAAAAATCAATGTGTTTAGTGTGTAGAGAATGAATTATAAGGGAAGAAACTTGAACCAGCAAAATAAGAATACAAATAATTATGATAATCTAAACAAGAAATAATGACGTCTTGAATGGGCAGTGTTGGAGAGAATAGAGAGGAGAGAATTAAATGAACTAAAATTTAGAGAAGTTGGAGATGGAGGCAAGAGCACTATCACCAAAAAAGGAGGAGTCAAGGCTGACACTTGTGTTTTTGTTTTGAGTTAGTTAGTCACACATAGAATAACTCAGACATTCAAAGAAAGGGAACAGCAGAGTGAAGGAGGAAAGCTCAGATCAAAACAAGCTTGGCTTGATGTGTCCACGGGACATCGTAGCAGAGGTACACGGACATTGCAGCTCAGAAGTCAGATGCAGACTGGAAAGTTAGAATTAAAAATCATCTGGTTATAGGATGGTCAAGGCAGTGGTCAAGCATTTTCTGGGAAATATGTAAAAAAAAAAAAAAAAAAAAGAAGAAGAAGAGAAATGGGCCATAGATGGAAAATTAGGAAGAAAGTTAAGAGAAAAAGATAGGGGATGGAAGAGGCAGGATGTGAACTCTAGTTTTAAAGAATAAAAACTTAGGGCAGAACACCATAAGAGCTCCCAGTTACCATCTCAGAAAGGAATAAAAACCAGAGTTCAGAGATTCTGAATTATTGGTCTTGATACAATTCTTCAAACTTTGTCACTTCCTCATTTTTGTCATTTGATTTTTCCCAATCAATAAAGCCCTAAAATGAACATGCCTCTGTAATTATTTTGAGTATAGTAAGTAAGATGTTTGGAGACAGCATTTTCCTATAGGCAGTTTTAGTAAGAACAGGAGCCCAGAGGATAAAGTAGGTAAGGGTAACTGAAAGGGGAGAGAACATTGACATTGAGCACAGTGCTTTCCTAAAAGGCTGGCTATATGTCTAGGGGAAAGAGTTAAAAATCCTGTAGATTTCCTTCTAACTATTTTGGTAAGAAAGGAGGCATGTGAATGAGAAACATTAGCTATAGAAAGAGAAGGAACATTTGGCAGGAACATCCCTGGTGTCATGGTTTTTAGAAACCTGATTGTAATGAAGCAGGTACAACAGGGTGAGGATCACCTAACCATCTACTTTCTAATTTATCTATCCCTGGTGGAAGAACCCCGACTTCTGGGAATTGAGTTGAAGTAAAGACTTGGGTAATTCTTTGGCAGCTGATTTCTGACATTTATTACTACAAGCACCTTCCTTTCTATTTTATGAATATCTCCCCATCAAATAGGAAACCCTATCACTCCTGGTTGTGGAAACCAGCTTTCAGCTTAACTTGATAACCTTTGTCCAGAGTTAGCTGGCACTGACTGCAGTTTAGAGATTAGAGGCTGTAGCAATATCTATAATCTCTCTTCAAAACAACATTTAAAGTATTAGACTGACATATTTTTATGTGGTACTCTAAGTCCAGAATAAGCCCTTTTCACTCAGTGTCGAAGACATTTTACTGATATTCCACCGTGGCAGTGTTCTCCCATCTTTTACAGTAACTTCATTGAAACTGTTTCCTAATTTGAGTAAAGATGTTATTTTTCACCAAGTGAATTCTTAGGATGTTATAATCTTTTGTTTTATCTGTTTGAATAAATGATAATGAAATATTCATGTCTGATGAACATGCTACTCCTCCACTATTTTGACTGGGAAATAAAACATTTGTCTCTTATGGGAAAGCAACCTCTTCTTGATACTCCATTACAAAAACAAACAAACAAAAAACCCCAACAGAACAAGGATAGCTTCTCATTTTAACTCAAAACATTTGGATAGAACATTGGACTCTTTCTATCTTCTCCTAGTCTCTCGGTAGTAGATTGTATCTCTATTCTTTAGCCTTATAGAGGGAAATCTGATTTATTGGAATAACTTGTCTGGACTCTCAAGGATTCATTAACAACCTGGCTTCTGTTTCCACAATTTTGTTCTCAAATTCCAGAACTAGAAGTGTTTCCCCTTCTCTGCTCTATGCTTGGACTTCTCTCAGACAGCTCTCTGTCTCTGTCTAGGTCTCTGTTTCTGTCTCTCTATCTCTGGGTCCCCTAATTGACTCTCCCTATTCTCCCTTGTCCTCATCTCCATTCCCACCCCATTCCCAAGCTGGTTTCATGCCAAAGTTCCATTATGACTTCTGTTCACCTAAGATCCTCTCAGTGCTTCTAGAAGCATAACTAGGGAGAAGCAGGCTGATTTTCATGAATCTGGATGAACAAGTTTGGGGATGGAGATTTCCACTAAACCACTACTTAGCATCTATATTCACTGGAGTGCATACCAGAATACAGATGCTTCTTGATAGACTCCGACATACCACTGTAAATTTACCGTAAGTCGAAAATGCATTTAACACTACAATGTAGAGTATCCGTTTTTTTTACCCTGGTAATTGAGTGGCTAGTTAGGAGTTGGGGTTCGGTGCTGCTGCCCAGCATCACGAGAGTATTGTACTACATATCTCTAGCTGGGAAAAGATCAAAATTCAAAATCTGAAGTATGTTTTCTGCTCAATGGGTATTGCTTTTGCAACATTGTAAAACTGAAAAATCATATGTCGAACCATTGCAAGTCAGGGACTGTCTGTATATAAATGAATAGTTTCCAGAGAAGCAATATGGATTAGAAGGCTTGCACACATCCCAGCAGCAATAATAACTAATACAGAATATTGAGAACACAAGAGAGTCTGTTCTAAGTTGGGTTCTAATTAAATAAAGTGAAGAGAGAGACATGCTAGACACAGAGAAATATTATCCCTTTCTGCTGATTGAGGGCATGTGTGAAAGAGATCACGCTTGTTCTGGCAGAAGACAGAGAACAATTACAGTCTCTAGAGGGCACTCTAGAGAGCACAATTACAACCAATGGGTGGAAGTCAGAAGAAAGATTATGAACTCCTATCCACAAAAACTTCCTGTAAATTTGAAGGGTATAAAAATTGAACTCGTCTTGTGAACATCTACTCTTCATCCCTAGACATGTTTAGCAGAGGCTACCAGTCATGAATATTGTAGACAGCATTTCTTTATTAGGTGAGTGGCTGGGTTGGATGAACTTTTTTAAAAAATTGGGGGAGTTCTAATTTCTATGGTTTAAATAATGGAAAAGAGTATTAGAGTTGGAGTCAGAAAAGCTGTCACTAGTTTCTAGCTCGGTTACTAATAAGAGTGTGATTTTTTAGCAGGTCACGTAAGCTTGGGGAGTCTAATTTCCTTAATCTGTAAAATGGTGATAATAATATCTACCCACCAAGAAGTGAGGATAAAATTAGAGAATATGAGAAGCACCTAGGACACAGTAGGTACTAAATGGATTTTCCCATTAATCCCACAGATGTTGATTCTGGGACGGTTTTTGCCCAAGCAGCAATATATTCGGGGGGTAGAGAGAATGTGAGAAGTGTGAGAAGCACAGATTTCTAAGACACAATTGGCAACAAACACCACCACGTGGTTTTCCTGTTTATAACCCTAACTGTGCCAGGATAAACTGGTCAGAATAATGACAAGCTGTAGTTCAGATGTCAGTTACTGAATTAGCCATTAAATACCAGAAATGCATCACAAGGATGTGCTGAGTGCCTGCTAGGAGCCAGACACTGTACCCCATCCCTGACAAATTCAGGAGAAAAGTAACCAGAACTCAGAGTCGCATGCAGAATAATGAATTACAATTTTAAAGTCTACCTCAAAATTAGGTTGCTTTCCTTGAAATTAAAATTTAATCTTATTCCTGCTTTCAACATCTTCCTGGTAGACTGTTTTAGCAAGGGAACATCATGCCTAATTACTTTAAAAATGTCTTTTCATAGGAAGTACATTAATATGTATTATACCACTGCTGCCTTCAGAGTGAAAATAAGAGTTTTACCTGGTTTTCTTCTTTTTCTCAGACTGAATTTTTACATATCTTTTTCCCCCCTTAAATTTACACAAATGCTTGAGGGAGAACTTTAGCATAACAAGGTCACAAATCCTCGGCAAATCTGTTAGGAAATATTCCTAAACAAAAAAGTCTTTTCAAAAATTTTTACATACATGGGCAAAGCATACCACATAAAATTAATTTTGTATCTTTTTAGATTGAAGGTTATATCAGTTGAAGGCCATCAGGAAACAGAAACCACAGATTCATTTGGGCAGGAAATTTCATATAAAGGATTATTAACCAATCAACAGAGGATTAAGTACTAAGTGCTAATGATAATACTAAAAAATATAGGAAGCAAATGTAGAAAGAAGACACTAACCTTAGGGTTCATGCAGAATACTCAAGAAAGGAAAAAAATGAAAGAGGTCACCTGACTCTCAAGACAGAGATCCAGATCTCATGGAGGAGTGGCTGTGGCCTACTTCACAGGTTAGAGGTGGGTGCAGGTGCCATAGGCTGAGGCTGGCAAGCAGGAAACTGCCCAGTGGAGTGCCTACAAAGCATTCCAGGAAGCTGCCTTCGGGTGCTGCTGAAATTGGCTGGCAAGTTGCCTACTGGGGCACCTTCAAGACTGGCTGGGAACCCTACTGAATTTCCTGGGAAATTGGCTGTGGTGCTGGTGGAATTTTCTGGGAAGGTTGCCTGCTGACAGAACTCTGGGGTGTTAGTGAAAGTCACTGGAGGGTAAACACTACTGGGTGCCCTGCGTACTGACAAGCACTGGAGCAGCAAGAAAGGGGGAGCACATTGGATTGGTACAGAAAGAGCACTTGCCTCTGTAGTGTCCCCCCAGCATCCTCTATTGACCAAGTTTAACACCATGCCCCCTGGTGAAAAAGGAACGTTTTCCAGGTCTGACTCTGATATGATAAAACAAAACAATAAAGGATGTATTTGTTGTTAAGAGGCAAAACATTAAACATGGACATAAAGGCCATTGTAAATTTCATCTGTGGAAATTTGGGTTGGATGCAATGAATTATACAAATTAACAGATGTAGAATACACTTAGAGTGAAATAAGAATATAGAATACAGGTGACATTGTCAGCACTAAAGGATTAGCCTTGCCAAAAGAGTAGTTTGGCCTTTGCTCCTGGGAGGTAACCTCTAATCCCTTGCAATGTCCTGCCTGATAAGTGTCTTCATTTACCCAGGGGCCCTGCGCGCCCTGGGCTACACCAGATAGTCTATGCTCACAGTGTGATTTATGGTAAGTGCCTCAGGTCAGGCAGTATTGGTTTGGTTTCTGAAGAGGCTGGAGGTTAAGGTCAGCCAGGCAGTCAGTCAGCCTTGTCTGTGTGATTACCCATCCTGGTAAAAATTCTAGACACCAAGGATTGATGAGCTTCTGTGGTTGGTAATACTCTGTGACTATTGTCATACATCATTAATAGGAGAAATAAGCACTGTCTCACAACTCCTCTGGCAAATGACAAGTGAAAGTGCCCCACCTGATTTTTTCTGGGACCCTGTCCTATGAGTCTATTCCCATTGCTGATTTTAATTTGCATTTTCTTTGTTATAATAAACCATCACTGTGAGTATAACAGCTCAAGTGCAGGGGGCTCACTGACCTCCTGCACTGACATATTTGTGGGTTATCTGTTGCTACATAACAAATCACCTCAAAACTTAGCACTGTAAAAGAATACACTTTAAAATATTTTTTAAATCTCACTGTTCTTGTGGGTCAGGAATCTGGATATGGCTTAATTGAGTCCTCTACTTCAGAGTCTCTCACAAGACTGAAAAAAGGTCTGAGTTGAGGCCATGGTTTCAGATAAAGGCTCAAATGTTTCAAGGACATTGGCATGATTCTTGACAGGATTAATTGTCTCAAGGTTTGCTGGACTGAGGACCTCAGTTCCTCGGTGGCTGCTGGCTGCAGCCCACCCTTAGGTCCTTGCCACATAGCCTCTCCTAGGGCAGCTCAAAACAGAGCATCTTGTTTCATTGCAGCAAGCACATGAGAAGAGCGAGAGAGAGAGAGAGAGCACACTAGCAACATGAAAGTCACAGCACTTTAGGGTCTGATTTTGGAATTGACATCCCATCCTTTTGCCATATTCTATGTGTAGGAGGCAATCACTGAGTCCAGCTCACACACCAGGGAGAGGGTTACACAAGAGCATGAGGAGACAAGGGCCATTAGGAGCCTGTCATAAACACATAAACTATCTTGGGAGAACTGAATAAAATAATGGCTGTGAAAATGTTTAACATAGAAGGTGTTTTTTGTAATGATTACTGTTATTAGTCTGCAAGGTATAGTATTTGCTCTGATCTCTAATTTGAATTCCTGCTTTAGTAAATTACCTGTTTCTTCCATATTATTTTATAATTGAAAGTTGACTTGGTTCTGGCTGGTTTCACTCTGGGGACTAGAGCCCTGTCAAATCCCTGACCACCAAGCCCTAAGGTTGATGTAATTATTTCTAATGTCAGGCATTGTTGATTCTGCTTGTCTGGACATAGAGTACTCTTCAGCTTGATTCCCCATTACTGTCTTATTTATTGGTTTTGTCACTGGCTCTGTCCCAGAGTTAGCCCTTTGCTGAGCTGCTGGGGACCACACCTTGTCCGTGATGCCAAATTCCTGTGGTCAGCCTTCTGTGAAAGTGTCATAATTGACAGAGGACTTACTCCTCCCAAATCAAATGCGTGTTCTGTGGGTTGGGAGGCTTATTGTGCAATGCTATATCCCTACCCTATGCTTGACCAGGGTTCCAGAATTAGACCCTCATGACTTGTGAAAAAGGGTACGACCACAACATTTTTAATGTTTCAGACAAGTATAGAATGATTCAGTGAAATTATTATATATGCTCAGACACTGTGGGAATAAGAGTGAATATGAGCATTTAAGAAAAAACCACACAACTATTGGTTTAAAATACCTATGAAGTTGGAAAGATTATTTCACAAAGGAAAATATTCATAATGGGTAACAGTTTTTCTGTAAAGACTAAATTCAGCTTCCTGTGCTATTGGAACTTTGTCATTCTTAAGGTCAATTTCATTAACCCTGCTCTCTTTTGGCCATGCTAGACAATTGTTCTCCACAGCAGGACAGGAATTTGTAACGTGCAATAGTTTGTGAAGAGTCACTTACATAATTGGACCTTTACATGCATGTGGAGCTCTTATTCCCACTAGCAGTTGTTAAAGCACAATCCTCCATGAGTTTAAGCTCTACCCAAATTGTAGAGCTTCCTTTGGTTTGTTGAATGACAGTAATAATTTTAATAATGTCCTTCAGTCCTAGTTCAAATTTCATACCATTGTTTCACATAAACCAAAAGCAAATTCCTGGTTCTTTAAGTTATAATGACAAGGGTCCAAACTTTGGTAAGGCTTTAATAATGTTTACAAGGAGATTTTCCAATTTGTCTACTCAGTGTCTGTTTTTGCCTTTCTGGACTTACCGCTACAAGGGTTAGAGGAATGATGCTTCCAGTATTGAGGGATACATATGATCAATTCACAAAAAAATGAATCCTACTAGAACCCTTTCTGCCTTTCAAGAATCCAAGTCAAATTACTCCAGTACACAAGAATATAGTTACAAAACAACAAATAAAACTAGGAAGAAATGATTCATTCCTGTCTTGAAAACAGCACCATCCAACATTTCCTTTACATGTGTAAAACTGTGCCTCCCCAAACTGTGGTAGGCAGATTTCTAAGATGGCCCTTAAAATTCCCACTCCCTCCTCACTCCCACTTTGCCTGCTCAAGAGTATACACCCTGTATACTCTTCTCCACTTGCGTGTGCGTGGAGCATGTCAATATGACTGATGTCACTTCTTTGATTATGTTACATTTTATGGCAAAGGGATTTTAACATGTGATTATGGTCTATAATGGGTTGACTAAGTTAACCAAAAGAGAGATTATCATGGGTAACCTAGGATAACAGGTGAGTCCTTTAAAAGAGGGTCTAGAGGTTAAAAGCTCCAAGAGTTGAAATAGACTGTCTCTCTCTCCCTCTCTCTCCCTCTCTCTCTCTCTCTCTCTCTCTCTCTCTCTCTCTCTCTCTCTCTCTCACTCTCTCTCTCTCTCTCTCTCTCTGTTGCTGGCTTTGAGGAAGCAAAATGCCATGAATTCTCTAACTGCAATAAATTCTTCCAACAACCACATGAACTCAAAGAAGATCTCTAGCCCCAAACCCCAGATGAGATCACAGCCCCAGCTGACATCTTGATTTCAGGTTTGTGAGATGCTGAACAGAAAACTCCATTAAGCTATGCTCAGACACTTGACCCATAGAAACTGTGAGGTAATAAAGGTATGTTGTTTTATGCCACTGAGTTTGTGGTAATTTGTTATGCAGCTATAGATAACCAATACAGATTTTGGTACCTGGAAGTGAGATGCTGCTGTAAAAAATACATAAAATGTGACAGGGGCTTTGGTATTAGGCAGTGGGTGAAGGTGAGAGTAAGTTTGAGGACGTGACAGAAAATACACAAATGGCCTTGAACAGACAGACTGTCTGTAGAACTATGAACCACAGGAATGCTGCTGGTGAGGGTTTAGAAAAAAGTGAGGAATCTGTTATTAGAAACTGGAAGAAAGGAGATCCTTATTATATAGTGGTGGAAAACTTAGGCAACAACCACAGTTACGTGGAAAATAGAACTGGTGAACAATAAAATTGGCTATGAAGCTAAGAAGATTTCTAAACAAAGTGCTGGAGCTGCTGCCTAGTTTCATCCTGCTGCTGACAGTAAATTGTGCGAGGGAAGATAAATTGAGGGGACAACTGTTACACAAAAGCAGCTAGGATCAGATAATTTTGAAAATTCTCAGCCTTTTTGGATGGCAAAAGTCAGAGATGGCAGCTTACCCTGCAGCATAAGGAAAAGGCTGAGAGTGACTGTACAACCTCTTCCTGAAACTTCTGCAAGATCGAAAGGTCAAAATATTCAGTCACACAAAGGGCCGTTTTATGGAGATTGGGTGGCTCACAGATCCCCTCAATCAAACAGGGAGCCTCTATGAAATTTAAGAGCATTTAACCCTCAGCAATCTTAGTAGGAGTCAAAGAGAGAAGGGATTATCTCAAAAAGATCTGTAATGGAGTGAAGCCCAGTGAAAATCCATGCAAGATCTTTGAGTTTTTTTGAGAAAAATTGTTTCAACAGAAACACTGTCAGCTTGGAATTAAAAGAGGCAGAAAGTATAAAATAAAAGGAGGCTGTCAAAATCCCAAGATTCTACTGGAAGTAAGTGGTTAATAAAACTACTACTCCGCTAAAAACATGTTCTTTCATATAAAAGGAATCATGACTTAGTGGGCAGAACCAAGAGCCCCAGGAGTGAAACTGAAAGCCATGGAAGATTGTGTCTAAGCTTTGAAACCTAATCAAGGAACTCTGGCTGGATTTCAGAACTGCCATGGACCAGTGACTCCTTTCTACCTTTCATTTCTCGCCTTTTTAAGTTAGAATGTTAATGCCTGCCTCATCATTGTACAAGCACCATTGGGGGGTTGATAACTTGTCTCTTTAGTTTTACAAGTGTTCAGATGGAGAGGGATTAAGTCCCAGATACTATATTTATACTATATTATATCTGGGAGCCTCATGCTCACCTGGATGATTTAGATGATGAGATATTTGGACTTTGAGCTGATGCTAAAAGGGCATGAGACACTTAGGGATCTTTGGAAGAGATGAATGTATTTTGCATGTATGAGGAATGTGAATCTAGAGTTTGGACTATTATAGACAAAATTCTAAAATGGCTCCCAAGATTCCTACCTGCTTGGTGTAAAAGTTTTATGTAATGCTCTCCCTCGAATGTGGGCAGGACCTGTGATTATGATGAATGTCATTCTTGTTATTAGGTTACATTATATAGTGAAGCTCATGGGATCTTTGCAGATAAAATTAAGTGATTTGAAATGAATTTGAAAGAAGACTATCTTGGGTGGGCCTGACCTAATCAGGCTATCCTTTAAAAAGAGGGTCTAGGTAGAGAGATTCTCCTATTGGCCTTAAGGAATAAAGATTGCTATGTTGTGAGAGGATATGTGAACGAGCTATATAGCAAAGGCCTGAGGCTGGACTCAAGTTGCTGAAAGCTGCCTCTGCTAACAGAAGAAAATGGGAACCTCAGTCTTACAACTGAAAGAAACAGTTCTGCCTACAACCTCATGAGTTTGGAAGAGGACCCTGAGCTCCACAAAGGAATACCACCTGGCCAATACCTTGATTACAACCTTGTAAGACCTTAATGGAAGACCCATTTAGGCTGTGTCTGACCTCCTGACCCATGGAAATTGTGAGATTATAAAGATCTGTTGTTTTAAGCTCCTACATTTGTGGTAATATATTTCATAACAGTAGACAACTTACTCTGTATCAATCAGGATTCAGCCAGAGAAACAGACGCAGTAGGATATGCCTTATGCAATTGAGGGAGCTGGCTAAACAAGTCTGTAATCTGTAGATAGGCAGGCAGGAAGGAAAGAGGAAGAGTCCTTTATCAGATATATGTATTGAAAATGTCTTCTCCCATTGTGGCTTGTCTTTTCATCTTCTGACGAAATTGATTCTTCTTTTTTTCTTTATGGTTAGTGCTTGTCGTGTCCTATTAAAAGTATATTTGCCTGGTTCAATGTAATGAAGATACCCACCCATGTTTTACCTTTCACATTTCGATATATTCTTTATTTGGTTAAGTTATGAAATAGTGGCAATACTCATGGTTTTCTAAGTGGAAATTTGATTTATCTGACACCATTTATTAAGAAGGAGGTATTTTTTATTATACTGAAGTGATGTGTTTGTCATAAATTATTAGTTGTATACGTGTGTGTCTATTTAGAGAGTTACTATAATGCTCCATGGGTCTAATTATTTATATATCTTTATGATGTATCACACTGTATTAATTACCAGGGTTTTGTGGTATATTGTGTTAGTGTATATCCTCTAGCTTTGTTATTATTAAGATCACCTAGGCTATTATTGTCCCTTTGCATTTTCATGACAATTTTAAACTCAGCTTGTCAACTTCTACAATATAATTTTGAGATTTTGCACTGAAACTAAAGATCAATTTGGGTATACTTGACAGTTTTACATCACTGCATCCATGAAAGTGGTATATACATTTATTTAGCTACTCATTCAATCCTCTCAATGTTTTGTAATTTCTAGTGGTATAGTATTGCACTTCATGTTTTTAAATTTATTTTTAGGTATGTTTTTGAGGTCAACTGTAACTGGTAGTATCATTTTAAAATTTTTGTTTTCTATTGTTTTATTACTCATATGCAGTTACACAATATAATTATATATATATATATATATATATATATATATATATATATATATATATATATAGACCTATATCAGTGCCATTGCTGAGTTCAATTATTACCTCTAGTAGTTTAGCTATAGGTTCTTTTTTCTTTTTCCACAGAAGTATTCATGTAATGTGTGCAGTCAGTCAGTTGCATTCAAAGATACCAAAAATGAGGGAACAAATGAGCCTCCATGGTTATTTTGATTTGTCTTTCTTTATTTGGAAGGTGGAGGGCATGTAAGTGCAGATAAAATTAAAATAATTATAATAAAATCATACAACTCTATGCTAATAATGTAAAATACAGAAAAAAAAACAGATAATTTTTTAGAAAATTTACGTATTCCAAATTGGCTCAAGGATTTTTGGCAGCTGACCAGGTATGAGTTATCCCGATAGAAGAGTAGCTTTAAATATACACTATACACTGAAATTTCGCCATTCCTAGAGAGGCCAGTTCCCTGACCTGAAAGCTTCCTTTGTTACATAGTGGCATGATGTTCCTTGCTCCTACCTCTCCCACTGAAATATATACATTTCAACACCCCTTTCACTGCAATGTTGGATATAGTGCAGGCAGATAACCTATGTCTGGCTTCAGCTGTGGATAAACGTAACTTCAGAGACTTATGTGCCTTCTACTACTTCTCTACTTCTAAGTTTTCACCTGATAAACACTATATGTGCATTACATATAGAGTTGGTAGATTTAGCAAGTAAAAATACAGGACTGTCAGTTAAATCTGAATTTTAGATAAATAATTTTATATATACTTTCCGGTAAATCACAAATATGATTTAGTATAAGTATGCTCATGCAAGATTTTGGAGATATATATATATATATATATATATCTATATATATATATATATATTTTTTTTTTTTAATTATTATTTTTTTACAGTTTTACTTTCCCTTTTCCCCATTTGGATCCTAAGATTAATTTTAAAGGAGATGATTATCACATTTAATATTTATCTGATTTTAAACCATAATCTATAGAGATAATTTTATTATTACTTAGATTATTATTATTATATCTCTGCTGTGGATAATATAAGTTGTTAGAAAAATGTCTTGCCTTTGGTCAATATTATTCAGAATAGATGATTTTCTAGTCACCTTTTAACTAGTTCCAAGATTAGACTTCATAAATTCCTTTGGCATTTCTAAATTCCTCTTAATAGTACTGTCTCTGGTACCATGTTTTGCCTTCAGATATATTCCCAAAAATAGCCGTTAGTATTTATTTATTGCCTAAATATTAAGTAAAAAAGAGAAAACCTACCAGGTTGGAAAAAGTCAATCTTTTTTCTTCTCTTTTTTCTCTCTCATGTTTTAGTATTATTTACAACTTGACTATTTTCAATGCTCTTTAACCTCAATTTATGAGCAAGTGTGGAAGGGCTTGTATTTTTCAGATAATTGAACCAAGGTTAAATAAGAGTAGGGCGTCTGCCCAAAGCATCCTGGTAATTAATGCATTACCTGCTATGGTGGCTACCACAGAAGCCTTTTGCCAATCCTTTATATAATTTCAGGAGCTAGTTCTTTGAGCAATTTTCAGTAATAGCAATAAAGAGCTATTTCTCAGAAACAAATGATTGGGAACTAACACTTGGCAAATTCATGGCTCAGCCTTTCCTTTCTTTCTTTCTTTTTATTTTTTAAACTAGACTGCCATACTTAAAATCAAATCCTCTCATGGGCTCACAGCTGGTACTACAAACACTGCTAATTGGACAGACTGAAGTGTGAAACTAAATATATATGTTGTCATTTTACTCAACAGTTTCTGGAAAATGTATTGCAGGTAAATCAGCAGGCGTTAGCAAAGCTCTCGACAAAGTACACACGAGCACATTAAGCCTCATGATGGATCTGTTTCCCTGCTGGAGCAGAGCAAGCCTCTGACTTTTGTAGCCATTACTGAAGCAGCCTAGATTAGTCATTCTGAAAACAAATGGAACTTCTCCCTTATGCCATTTTGAAAGTTTTGATTGACTTTTGGATTATAGCCTTTCCTATTCCTTTGCAACATTATTTCCTTTTAACATTTTGTTCCCTTCTCTTTGTTCTAAGAGGAATACCAACTATATCCTCTAAATAATTCCAAAATATAGTTTAAAAGGCTGTTTGTTATGTCAGTTACACAGGAGGAACTTGTGAAATGTGTGCCTAATATCAAAATAAATAGATAACCATATTTTACTCATTTTATTTTTCACCCTGGAGTCTCAGTGAGAAAGAAGCATTGGAAATCAGGCACCTAGATTTTTTTTTTTTTTTTTTTTTTTTTGGTACTGCCCCTAACAGGAACCGAACCTGGGACTCTCTGGTGCGCAGGCCCACGCTCCAACCGCTGAGCCAAACTGACCAGGGCATCTAGATATTTAAAAAGAACAAAAGGAAAAAGCTCATCAGGGTGTGATGTCTACTATGTGATAAGATTTTTCTGTTTCAAACCTTTATAACAATTATCACCTTTCAATTGAAGATATCATTGATTAACTTTTAACTCAGAAGAGACTCAAGTTAATGACAGTGCTAGCTTTCTCTGTGCGACAATTTGATTCGTTTTCCATCCTTATCTGCCCTGCTCTGTTATCATGTGAGGGCAACTTTTATAAAAGGCAGCATCCAGGCTCTCTTGACTTCTGACATGTATTGACCGAAGATTGGAGGGCAGGAAAAGAAAGAGACCAGGCATTTATTCCTTCTCTACCTTGTTCCTTCTCTACCAGGCCACAGTGTTGTCAGTGGTTGTGTTCATCTACCTAAGACTTAGTCTTTTTTTTTTTAGAGAGAGAGGAAGGGAGAGGGAGAGAGAGATAGAAACATTGATGAGAGAGAACATCAATTGGCTGCCTCCTGCATGCCCGCCACTGGGGATTTGGCCCACAACCTGGGCATGTGCCCTGATCAGGAATCGAACCAGCGACCTCTTGGTGCATGGGATGATGCTCAACCACTGAGCCACACCGGTTGGGCTCTTTTTTTTTTTTTTTAATTGTTGAAAGTATTACAGATGTCTCCCTTTTTTCCCCATTGACTCCCCCTTCCTGCTGCCACTCCACTCCTGCCTTCCCCAGCCTAATGTCTGTGTTGATTGGTTGTGCATATATGTACATAAGTTCTTTGGTTTATCTCTTCCCTCCCGTCCCACCCCCATCCCTCTGAGGTTTGTTAGTCTTTTCCCCACTTCCATGACTCTGGATCTCTTTTGGTCTACAGCTTATTTTGTTCATTATGTTCCACAAATAAGTGAGATCATGTGGACTTGTCTTTCTCTGACTGGCTTATTTCCCCTTGCTTATTCAGGCATAAGGTGTCCGTATTTCACAAAGTTGCTCATCTCTGAACACTTCATCATTCCTCATTGGTTCCCTTACCCCTCTCCATACATCTGCAAATTATCTTTCCATTGTATTCCCTTTAATTAAATCTTTGAAAGTGAAATCTGTTTTCTGATAGACAAAATAATTGGTAGCTGGGTTTGACACAAGAATCAAACACTCAAAATGGGATTTGGCTTTTGTAACATGCAAATTGAATGACTAACTATGGACAGTGTTGACACTGGTAATTGATGTCATGTAGCAGCAACAATATTTAAATAGTCACTGTTGGTGTCATTAGATGAAGAGTCCGTGGAAGGCAAGCCATCAGGAGGACAACAACACAGTGGCGCTTTAGTGTTTATGTTTCATTTGTACTGCATATGATGGTTTTTTAATCTAAATAAAAGGAAGAGAAAAGAATCTGAATGGCCGAAATGGTGGACTGCACTGGCCCATCCCCATTTTTACCTAACTATATTTTATTTGCCCTTTTCCCCTTCTGCCATGTGCTTTAGGAGGCTGACTTCTACAGACTGTATCACCAGATATCTTTGCTTTTTGGCTATTATTTGGGTTGTTTTCTTCCTCAACCATGATTCATCTCTATAAACTGTCCTTTCACTGAACTCTCTTTAATTAAACTTTGTGATGCGCTGTTTCCTGCCATGACCTTGACTGATAAGACAAATTCCCTAAACTACAGATGGAAGCATTGGATCTTCTTGACTTTGCAGTTTGTAACCTACATTATATTAAGAGACAGGGAGCATGAAGCCAAGTACTTTTATTCCATCTGCTTTTACTCTCTGTGGATTAAATATGACCAAAGGGGAGAGAGAGCCACACTGGAACCATTTAAAATCCTGCCTGCGATAACCTCTGAAAAGGGCAAAGATCACCAAATAGAGAATAGGGTGTATTTAAAATAATTATAACAGCAATGAAAACAACAGTAAAAACAGGGTTTAAGTAAGCAAAAAGGAACACACAGATTGTGGGAAATGCTGTCAGTTTTCCTGGTTGGGCAGTAGGAATCTAGGAAAGCACCAAACTGAAAAAGAGTCATATTTAAACACCTGCTCTGCCCAGAGGGTACATAACCAACTTGAAAGAGCAAACTAAAGAACTTCATGGCTGCTGTGAAGGTTGATTTTATGTGTCAGTTTGAAAAGGCATGGTACCCAGATATCTGGCCAAACACTAGTCTTGATGTCACTGTGAAGGTAGTTTTTAGATGAGATTCACATTTAAATTAGCAGAATTTGAGTAAAGCAGATTACCTTCCATAATGTGGGTGAGCCTCATCTAAACAGCTGAAGGTCTTAAGAAAAAAACTTTGAGATCCCCAAGGAAGAGGGAATTCTGCCTCCCGACTGACTTCAACTCTATGCAATATCAGTTCTTCCCTGGATTTCTAGCCTGCTGCCCTGCCCTGCAATTTTCAGACTCACTAGTCCCCAAAATAGAGTGAGCCAATTCCTTAAAATAAATTTATTTCTGTGTGTACACATCCTACTGGTTCTATTTCTTTGGAAAAACCTGACTAATACAACCTCCTAACCTGTTCTCCTTTCTTCATCTGACCATGAACAGGTTGCAAAAATGAATCTGTAAATTTGTTTTTAGTTAGCAAGATAGGGAGAAGGAACAGACTCATTAGAAATAGAAGAAAGACCACCCTCATTTTCTAAGGCTTCTCTCTAAAGGACCCAAGTGATGGCGAGGAGATTTACGTTAAATCAGTTTTAATTAAAATGGACATGGACATTGGAGTAAAATGCACATTAAAAAATATGCTCTTATCATAAATGTACAGTATGCTCAATTTTCACAAATGGAATATACACATACAACCAGCACCTAAATCAAGAAACAGAGCATTAGAGTACACAGACATATATTTTAAGAGCAGAAACAACCAAAATAAATTTGCTTTCTGAATATATACTATAATTTATAGTTGTTTTATGAAAAGGTTAGAGAGTATTTCCTTCTGATTCTTCATAATGCAAAAGCAGCAAAGTGTGTGTGTGTGTGTGTGTGTGTGTGTGTGTGTGATTGTGTATGTATATTCAACCATAAAAGGTGAGCATTTAACGTAAGGATTTGATTTTATGCCCTTGGTCTCTTCTGATAATACATGATACATATTCAAATTTACAATGTTCAAAAAGAATTCAAATATCCTTTGTTATAGTTTTTATTACATTCACAGATTTCTTTGTTAATAACTACCCTTTGCCTGTCAACCAAACAAAACATTGTCAGTTCAGTCAAACAACTACGGTAAATTTAATGCAGCAATTCAGTGAGCCAAGTTTATTTTTCTGATTTTTATTGAATTAGCTTAATTGCTGGAATGTCTTGCTATCATGTAGAAACAGCTTCTAAATTTATGGATCAAGCTTTCTTTCTCCTATCCTAGGTAGGATTTAATAATAGTTCCTCTGTTGCTTTCTATGGGTGTAATGTGATAATTAAAGTAATTACAGAAAAATCACTTTTTCAAAGGTGCGAATACTTTATAATATAATCCGTCATAAATGAGTGGTAAGGGTCCATTATTTATTAACAAGTTCCTATAATTAATTGTTTAATCCATGTATGGTTTAAATTCCCTAGCAACAAATTGAATTTCTTGTCTACAAATATCTCATGCTGACTTAGGAAACATTTCCTAATAAATTTCTCCATATCTTTAAAAACCCCAACCAAGTTCAGGATTATAATTTTTCATTAAATTTAAGCCTTATAACTAGATGGCAAAAAATGAACCTGTAAATTTCCTATTATAGTTAGCATAGCTCCAGGCATACTGGGACATTTATTAAATATTGTTTGGTGATTTCAACCTGAAAATGAGGAAATGAATAATATATAACTCAGTAATTGGTGGCTTTAATATTTTTCAGATAATAAATTGAGTAATAAAAATAGCATTTGTATGTTTATTGTACAAATATTTATAGAATACTTTCATATTTTCCAATCCATTTTCTATTATTATTACTATACCATTTTACAGATTAGAAACAGGCTCAGTAAAAAAATCTATGCTCTGTCCACATTATTATAAATGGGAAAGTTTTATTTTAATTAGACATACTAACTATTGTTTCCATAGCAGCAGAGCAAAAAGACAGATAATTCGACTATAAAACTGTAGGATCAGAAAAAGAAGAAAATAATTCCTAGCTTAAGGCATTGAATTAGCCCATTTCCACATAAAGTAATTACGCTATTTATTAAATGTGATTTGAGAATCTAATGCTAGTATTAAATAAATTCTAGTTTACCTACAAATTCTAGAAAAAGGAAAGGTAGAAAATGTCCCTATATAAAATTGGTCTTGGATTCATTACTCTAATTAAAAAAAATTTTTTTTGGTGCCCAATTGAAATGCTCTGGAGTTTTAATGGGAATTAACCCAGAAATGAGAATTGGCACAATTACAGCCCTAATTCACCAACATTCTTTCACTAGTTCTGATTTATGTTTTGTTCTTAAAGAATAGAGAACATTATGTGTTTAAATATATAGTTCTTCCAACTATCAAGTATACAGTTCTTTCAACTAAGTTACAGGATGACAAAAAACTTCAGTGTTCTATAGAATTCTTAACATTGAAATTTTATTATAAAGCACATTTTAAAGGATATTAGGTATTTTGCTAAATTGTAACCTACACTGTCAAAAAGGAAAACTATAATTAGCAATACATAATAAAACACTTTAGCAAAATGACATTCGTAAATTAAATATACTGCCATCTCTATGTATACACAATTAGGAATTATGAAATATAATTCAAAACTGATTGCCTTTGTAAATTTGTAAGAACCATGGTAGTCATAAAGTGATAAAGCATATATTTAATTAGTAAAATCTGAGGCCTCAGTGAAGACAGTTACTAGATTACAAGAAGAAAACAAAAAATTAAATTTGAATAATTGTAGAACCATATCTATTTTTTGAGGGGTGGGGGGAAGAAATACATATTTATTTCTTACATTAGTATGTAGGTTTATTTCAACTGAAAACAAACACCAGTGATTCTAAAGCCATCCAGAGGAAAATTGAGTGAGAATAACCATAACGAAGAATATTTTTTAAAGTAAGTATATAATGGGAATAAAGGCATAAATTATTCAAGTTATTTTAAGTTTTTTAGTTTTTTTTTTAATCCTCACCCAAGGATATTTTTCTATTTATCCTCAGATAGATGGGAAGGAAAGAGAGGGAGAGAGAGAGAAACATTGATGTGAGAGGGACACATCGATTGGTTGCCTCCCACATGACCTTGACCAGGACCGGGGACGAACCACAACCAAGGTACGTGCACTTGGCCAGAATTGAACCCCCAACTCATTGGTCTGCTGGCCGACACTCTACTGCTGAGCCAAACCAGCCAGGGCAAGTTATTTTAAGTTTTAATAACAGAGTAGACAACTCAAAATCATATCTTGGTCTATCTATGATTCTGTATATGGCAAAGGAGACATTCCATAAGAATGGGAGAAAGAATTCAACACTAGGAGCTAATGCAAATATCTGAGGGAAAACTCAATTAGAGCATAATTTCTTATCAATAATTTCAGGTAAAGAGTTAATGCATTTAAAAGGGAATCAATGAAAAAGATTGTTATCTCTGTTTCCATACAGTTTAGTGTACTTTCATTATCAAAAATCCCCAGTGCTTGAAAGTTGTGCTCAGCACATGCTTATGGATCTCTCCCCCTCCCCCCGCCCTTTTTTCCTTAGTTCCTGCTAAGTTGACTAGATAAATGATGGTCAATCAACAATACAGGAAGGAATCTCCCCAACACATCTGTGTTTTCTGTTCTCTGGAAAGAGCTAAATTTCTCAGGAAACTCACTCTTGTGACCATGCTGTAGACTTGGATTTAATTGTACACTGAAGGAGTAGACAACATTACAAACAAATAAACACTGGCAACAGCAAAGAACTCATTAACTGAGAGGAAGATCATGCTTATCATCCAGGATTAGTGTGTCTCATTGTAACAGATGTAATGGAAAAAAGAAGAGAGGACATAAGATAAATAAACAACAAAATTGTATTTCTAATGCACAATCTCTATGGGCCCAGGAAGATACAGAAATGATAGAGTAATATTAGCTCCAGATCCATTCCATTCTTCATTTTTTCTTCCCCACCTTTCCTGTGCCATTTTTAAAAAAATCAAATTTCAGGGGCTAAATCTGAAATTTTAGGACTCTGGCTAGGTAGCTCAGTTGGTTAGAGTGTCATCCCAATACACCAAGGTTGTGGGTTTGACCCCCAGTCAGGGCACTTCCAAGAAACAACCAATAAATACATAAATAAATGGAACAACAAATCGATATTGCTCTCTCTCTCCCATCCTCCTTCTCTCTCTAAAATCAATCAATAAATAAAATGTAAAAACCTTAAAATTTTAGGTATTAAAAAATTAAACTTCTTTCTCTACCTCAGGACAAGATGAAACACAAAACAACTTTCAGAATAAAAAGATATTCATTAGCAACAGTTAATTTTACTATTGTCATATTTTACACATTACATTCAAAATTTTCTTTACAGTCTAGAGTCCTGTGAATGTAAAGCTAGAGGGTGAAGCAAACAAAAGAACAAATTTGCAGATTTTAAATGTTCCTGAAAACATTTAGTGCTTTTTCAATCAATGTGGCACCCAAGGGATGATGTAGCATGATGTTTCTCAAACTGGAGTGTGCCTCAAAATCTCCAGGTTAGCTGGTTAAAACAGAGATTGGTAGAATTTCTGGGTCAGCTGGTTTTGGGTTGGGCTTTTCCAAAAATATCCCAGGTGATGCATAAGGCTGCTAGTCCAGGACCACACTTTGTGGACCACGGAAGGAGAAGCTGCCCTGGAAGTAGACAGTGGTAAGTTAAGCACTTAATTCCATCCCTTAACGGTGCAGCAAAATACTCGGTCTATTTGATACCGAGTCTACTTGAAACTCATTTTCTCATTTGTGGAAAGGGGAAATTAATGCCTATAACAAAGGTTTGTTACGAGATTTAAGTTAGACTCACACATATTAACAAAAAATAGCATAGCATTTAAAAAAGATAATCATGCTATAAGCATTATTTCCCCCTTTCCTCTATAGTAATAAAAATCCCAATGTTTTGCATTATGTTTTGTGTTTAGGTGTGTTTTCTTTTACATTCCATTTATTAGTGATTTCATCATGATGCATTTTAAACATGAGACAGTGGAAATACTGTAATTAAAGTATTAGCAAACTCTTTTCCAGGTATAGGAAGCCAAACAACTTTAAATGTTTGAAGGTTGTCTGTCAAGAGGGGAACAAATTTGAAGAGTCAAGTTTTATCCTTGATGTGAAATCTGGAATACATGTAGAATACTGCCTCACTTACAGACTCTATTTCCTCCATTTTTACCACCAGCTGTGACACATATAAATTATTTTTTCCAATATTCTCAGTATATTTTTCCATCAAATTTTAAAATTTTTATTAAATTTATAGGGTGACATTGGTTAATACAACTAGATGGGGTTCAAGTGTACAACTCTACAATACGTCATCTGTATGTTGTATCCAATTAAAAATGGGCAAAGAACCTGAGTATCGATATTTCTCCAAAAAGAACATACAAATGGCCAATAGACATATGAAAAGATGCTCAACATCAGCAATCGTCAGAGAAATGCAAAATAAAATCGTAACAATATAGCACCTCACACCTGTCAGAATGGCTACATGATAAATCAACAAACAAGAGTGTGGAGAAAAGGGAACCCTCATGCACTGCTGGTAGGAATGCAGATTGGTGCAGCCACTGTGGAAAACAGTATGGAGTTACTTCAAAAAATTAAAAATGGAACTGCCTTATGACCCAGTGATTCCACTTCTGGGAATATATATACGGAAAATCCTGACACACTAATTCAAAAGAATATATGTATCCTATGTTCATTGCAATGTTATTTACAATAGCCAAGATCTAGAAGCAACTCCAAGTTCCCATCAGTAGATGAGTGGATAAAAAAACCGTGGTATATTTACACAATGGAATACTACTAGACTATAAAAAAGAAGGAAATCTGAGTATCACTTTTAAATTGATTATATTAAAATATAAAGAATAATTTTAGAAACAACAAGAAATTTTTTCAATTATGGATATAGAAGAAGTTTTATTAAGGGATTTACACAATCCCATATTTTAAAACTGCTATTATTTTGTTGTTGTTTTGTTATTTTATCCTCACCTGAGGACATTTTTGCATTTATTCTCAGATAGAGCGGGAGGGAGAGAGGGAGGAAGAGAGAAAGAGAAACATCGATGTGAGAGAGACACATCAAGTGGCTGCCACCCACACGAACCCAACCGGGGCCGGGGACAAACCGCAACCAAGGTACGTGCCCTTAGCAGGAACCAAACCTGGGACTCTCTGGTCTGCAGGCTGAAGCTCTAACCGCTGAGCCAAACCGGCCAGGGCAAAACTTCTATTATTTTTTATTTAATAATTAATACACGTCTATTTAGAAAATAGAAAATAATATTAACAAAAAGAAAACACATATTTCTAGTCACTCTTAACATAGTTTATCTTCATTGATGTTTCTCTTTCTTGTACGTGAGTGTATTAAGATGACAGAGAGAAAACAGAGAGACTGACACTCTTATCTTGTCAGATTGGGGTCAGTTCTAAACTGGCAATTTAAAAAGTCAATTTAATCAGGGAATCATAAAAATATATTATTTATTTCAAATTGAGTTCAGACCTACATGTTCATTAATTTGGTCACACTTTGATGTAGGGCCAAGGAATATTCATGACATTAAATCTGACCAAGTAGAATTTTATTCTGTTATTCCATAAGCCACATTCCTAGTGTACCCTTTAGGATCCCAATTCAAGGTTTTAAGATGAAGTAGAAAGTTAAAATTTTATAAAGCAACATGAGTATAGAATCCTTCTACATGTCTATAATTTTTTGTAATGTTTCAAAGATGTCTGTACCACTGTTTACAATATAATTTTAAATCACATTTGCTGGAACTTCGCAAAACATTCAACTTAAATTTATAGAAACTGAACATTTTCACATTAATATTTTATCAGATTACATAAATGTTATTAAAGTATGTCATCAAAATAACAAGTACTGCTGACAAAAACAGTGTTAGGAACAGGCACATGTAGCTATTGGTTGCCATTTATCTGGTGGGTGCAAAAAGGCACTAAATATTCCTTTTGTTACATTAATATATGATGTTATTTTTAAAACTGATCACCCCTAGGCAGAAAAATTAATATATCAAAAACATTTTATGGCTACTGTCATTTACTGTAATACAATGCTTCTCTTTTACGATTTCTAATTTTGATTAATCGTCCGTTCTTATTTATGCATTGCTGTGTAACTTTCAAAATGTGCATGGATAGTATGCTTTTCAATGTCTTATATATCTGAGATTGTTTTCCTGCTGAAACTTGTACAAAAAGGTTAATTTGGCTCCGTGATACCAAATAAATGCCTTTATTTAAAAAATCTCTCCTCTTTTAGCTGTGTAAAAAAAGAAGTGTTATCTTTTGGTTTGGGGTATTGCCATGAATATATTTCAAGATACATATACATTTCTTTGTAGATATTCTATTTATTTTATTTTATTTTTTATCCTCACCCGAGGACATTTTTCCATTTTTTGTTCAGGTAGAGTGGGAGGGAGAGAGAGGAAGAGAGAGAGAGAGAGAAACATCGACGTGAAAGGGACACATCGAGTGGCTGCCTCCCGCACGACCAACCAGGGCCGGGGACAAACTGCAACCGAGGTACGTGCCCTTAGCGGGAACCGAACCTGCGTCTCTCTGGACCGCAGGCCGACGCTCCAACCGCTGAGCCAAACCGGCCAGGGCTCTTTGTAGATATTCTAATCTCTCTTCCTGGATTGTTATAAATACTTGAAATAGATATGCATGCATATACGTATATACATATTTCTGTTTATTTATGGATAATTTGTTTAAATCAAGTAGTCTAAGTGTTGCTATGTTTAAATGAATTCTTCCATGTACTCAGTTATGGGTGCTCATTTTTCTTGAGAGATGACATACTAAATTGCTTTTTAGCACAGACTGCAGAGTCTAAGCCTCAGGTTTACTCCTGTCTCTACCACATAGCAACTGTGGTCTGAGGAGGTTGATCTTTTGGTGTTTTGATTTTATTGTCCGTAATGGTCATGATAATTATAGCCCTCAACCCCAGGTGGTTGTGAGGATTAACCAAACTAATACGTTTAGAGCAGCACGATCATGACAGAAAGACTATAAACCATAAGCGGGAAGTAAATGTAAGCTCTATCTTCAATTCTGTACTTCATGAAGAGATTTATTTTTTGTCATATTATTTGCTTCCTCTTTGTACTTTATTCTTCTTGATCTGTTCTTGATGCCTCTAAATTATCTTGCCAAGCTTGAAAATTTCCCTCTTACTAGAATTTTTGTAGTATCCAGATTTTTGGTCAGTACTTTTTTTGAAGTTCTTAATTTGCTAATTGTGCATTTCATTTTCATGCTCTTTGCACATTTCATCTTTTCCCTCTCCATGACTGCATGCTTTTATTTAAAAGTAACAGTATTCTCTCTTCTTGTTCACTACATGAATATTAATTTTCTTCTATTTTAAAAAAAATGCTTGCAATAAAAATTTCAATACATAACAGTAGAATCTGTTATGAACAGAACCTCACCAAAATGCCAGAAACATCAATGACTTTCAGTCAAGATATGTGTAAATAAAACAATGAAAGAATGAGATGAGTTATAAAATATAAAAAATGGCAGTGGAGTGAATAGAAGCTACACAGACCATCTCCCAGGACCAAACTGGAATTACAACTAAAATAAAGACAAATTGTCAGGAAAAACCAATAGAAAAGCAGCTGGAGAGGACTCGTATAACCAGGGACAGAAAAAGGACACTAAAACGAGCCTGGTAGGAACTGTGGAGGTGTGAGAGGGTGGGCTGGGACCAAGGACAGCATCTGTTTTAGCTGTGAGCAGCTCCCTCGGGGTTAAAATCTCAAGTCGGTTCCAAAGCACAGGGGGCTGGGACAGAGCACTAAATTAGGTACAGCCACTCCCCTTGGGCTCTGACAGAGGGAAGGCAGACTGGACTAGAACTGTGTGGAGAGACTTGGGATCTTGGAGAGCTGGGAGGGTAATGGGAGTTTTGTGTTGAATCATTCTCTCACAAGACAGTAGCCATCTTACCAAAGAGCTCCTTCTCAGAGCCCCAGGGAGAAGCAACAGCCCCTCCCTCAGGAATTTAACACTACCAGGCCAGGCCACATAAATCAAAATTGAGGCTCATTAACAGCCAGAAAGCATCTGCCCCACCCACTGGAAATCCTCTTACCCTGAATACATGAGGGATTTTTTCATTCAGTTGAGGACTACAACCCAAGGCTCATCAAGTAATTAAGACTAATAGCCTCCAGGCAAGAAGCTAGAGGATGACTGAACCTTTCCTGGGCTTGCAAATCTACCCAGGAAAGTAAGACTTGACAGTAGTGTTTAATGTGGGTCCTCCCACACTCATCCAAACCCAGTAGAGGGAGCCACAACCAGCGGAACACCAACACCCACAGGGAAAATTTGGCAGGCTCCAAAACCCACTGAGACAGCCAAAATGGTGAAACAAAGACACGAATCCCAAATGAAAGAACAAGAGAACTCTACCAAAGAAGAGATAAATGAAATGCAGTTAAGCAAGTTATAATAGGTAGAGTTCAGAGTGATGATAATGAGGAAGCTCAACAGCATGAGTAAAGATATAGAAACACTGAAAATCAACCAACTGGAAATGAAAAACCACCAAGCAGAAATGAAGAATTACATAGCAGAAATGAAGAAAACATTGGAAGGAATAACCAGCAGAGTAGAGGAGGCCGAGGATCAGATCAGTGAATTAGAAGACAGGGTAGAAAAAATTACCTAATCAGAGAACCAAAAAGAAAAATACAATTAAAAACCAGGAAGACAGCTTAAGAGAACTGTGGAACAATATGAAATGTAACAACATCCACATTATAGGAGTTCCAGAAGAAGAAGAAAATGAGCAAGGGTTAGAGAATATATTTGAAGAAATAGTGACAGAAAACTTCCCTAACTTGGTGAAGGAAAAAGGCATTCAAGTTCAAGAAGCACAGAGAGCCCCATGTAAGAAGAACCCAAACAGGCCCACACCAAGACACATAATAATTAAAATGCCAAAAATTAAAGACAAAGAGAGAATCCTAAAGGCAGCAAGAGTTAAGCAACAGGTTACCTACAAAGGAACCCCCATAAGGCTATCAGCTGACTTCTCAACAGAAACACTACAGTCCAGAAGGCAATGGCATGAAGTAATCAAAGTAATGAAAGATAATGATCTGAATCCAAGACTCCTCTATCCAGCAAGGCTATTATTCAAAATAGAAGGCAAAATAAAGAGCTTCCCAGACAAAAAAAAGGCTAAGGGAATATGTTAGCACCAAACCAGCACTGCAAGAAGTGTTAAAAGGACTGCTGTAATAAGCAGAAGAAATAGGAAGAAAGACATCTATAACAAAAATAAATTAATAAAAATCACAAAAAATAAAATAAAATAAAAGATTAAAAAAATAGTGAACTTGCTTGAAAAATAATTATAAGTGACCTCCAAAAGCTCCACTAAAATGTGGAAGAGCCAGTGAGTGAAATGCTGGTGGATTATGAAACAGTTAGTGGAAGTACCCCACATAGTTCAGATTTTATAGCATAATATGAGATGTAAGACTTCACTGATTATATACACAGTTATATAACAATTATATATAACATATAGCAAATATATATATTTGATGTTTATATTTTATATCTACCACAATTATTTTAAAATAATTTAATATTTATCTGATTTCCATATTAACTGTCAGGCCTCATTCTTCACTTTTAATAATTTGTTGTGTTTTTTTTTTATCTCTTAGTGGGAATATACTGGGTTTATAGTAAAAGATTATTATTGTGGTTTTTTGTTTTGTTTTGTTTTGCTCTTAACAGACAATTTTGAGTCCAAGATTAGTGAGTTTAAGAATAAAACAAGATTAAACACAGAGGCAGTTTGTCGTTTTAGAACAAGAATGCAGAACATCAATTCTGTCACAATCAAACCACATTCTACTGTCATATATTTAGTAACTTCCCACACATATGTTATCTGTGAATCTTCTAAAGGCATAGGAATTTGCCACTCTTGCTTTAGTTACTTTTATACTGATTCTCTCTCTTTTTTAAAAATTTTATTCCACTAATATTTGCCTCATCAGGAAAAGGGAAATAGCAAGAGGAAAGATAAAAGGAATGCCACCTTTTCCCTAGGTCTTGGGTCATGGTTAATTTAGAGATGTCAAAAAGGGAACCCTTTTATAGATGGTTAGAGAACAGCTGCCTGTGCTCCAAAAAAAAGATGACTATTGCATGAGTCATGGAATATCAAGACGAAATTGATCTAAGGTGTAAGCAATGAAGTTGCTGAAGCTTGAACTATCTTACTCAAGATATTTTTAATATTTATAGTTAATTGACTGTAGTTAGGGTACATATAATGACTTACTAGCAAGCACAGAAATTGGTTTTAATTATTGAATTATCTCACCAAGGATGATGTATTATTTTGGAGTTTTCTACCTATTTTAACTCAATCTTGCTGATGTATCAAATATCTTTCATTAATCTTAATAATACTTTTCTGTGTTCACTATCTCATTCCCCATTTATGAATAATCATGTAAGTTTTCGCTATCTCAATTATATCCTTATATTAAGTGTTTTATTTTGACTATTTTGAAAATTATGTGTACCTACATCTTGACTGACTGATGACACACTTTTTTAGTGAAATTTTTACTTTTTCAAATTAAGAAATGTTAAAAGCATTTAAGCCAATTTTCCTCTACTAAATTATTGGTATAAATGATATTTTAGAGTTAGCTCTTGATGACTAATTTTTATCTGTTCTCATTTGCATTATGTCTAGAAATTCAAGGAGAAACGAGGACCAGTGCCAACCACATTCCAGAAATTCTTAACAATATATCCCTGACTTCAGCATTGAATTGGTTAGCTCAATGTGGAAATGAGTATAAAAGCATTGGATGCTTCCACTCAAGTCACTGTATTTCCTTGCAGTCTCCATCCAGTTTCTTTTCAATCTTCCAAGTCAACTCCACTTGCATTTTGGTCTATTTCCTAAGCAGTTTATTTTGATATATTGTTTCATAAAATCATACTTTCTTGAATTTCATTGAGAACAAGTAAAAATTTCCTAAAATGTGCTTCTTACTCCTGTGTTAACTGCACCTCCCCCCGCCCGAAACAACATAGTATATTTTAAGTCTCTTAATGATAGAAAATGCTTTCATTGGTTCATGTTTTGTTGTTGTAATGATTATTATATCTGTTCATAGATCGCACAACAATTGAATGTCTACATCTCATTTATGTCAATAAATAGAATGGATGATGTTTTTCTGGTTCCTCTATAAATATTCTGCTATTAGAACTTTGTTTCAGTTTTTATGAAGGGTGAGGTTAGGAAGGTGGTATAGTTGAATATTCACAACTACTAACCAAATATTTGGTACCCTTTATCTAGTCTCCTCTTACTGAAACAACAAGAGATATCCTGATTCTGCTGCCTACCTGTCTTATTATATACAGAGATATACATTTCTATATTATTTCAGAAGTTCTATAGGAGAAATTTGTTAAACCAGGGCTATCAAATAGAAATGTAATGAGAGCCACAGAAAAAAAGCCACATATATAATCAGAAGTTTTCTAGCAATCACGCTAAAAAAAAAAACAAACAACAACAGGTTAAGTTAATATTAATAATATATTTTACTTTACCCAACAAATCTAAAATATATAATCAATATTAAACATATTGATGAGATTTTTACTTTTTTTATTAAAAAAAATACAAGTGCCTCATAATCTGCTGTGTATCTTATACTTAAAAAATATCTCAATTTGGACTAGCCATATTTCAAGTGCTTAAATGTCACATATGGCCAGTGCCTACCATATTGGACAATGAAGTTTTATTTCATTTATTTTTTATTTTATTTATTTTATTAATTTACTTTTGTTACAGATGTTTCTCCTTTTTCCCCCATTGACACCCTCCTCCTCCTCCCTCCCCACCCCGTCCCCAGTTTTGTTGTCCATGTCCAAGTTCTGTGGTTCATCGCTCCCCTCCCCCACCCCCTCTTCTGGCAATTGTCAGTCTCTACCCTACTTCCACGTCTCTGGGACTACCCTGTTCCTCAGACTGTTCTGTTCATTATATTCCACAAATAAGTGAGATCATATGATATTTGTCTTTCTCTGTTTGGCTTGTTTCGCTTAGGATAATAGTTTCCAGGTCCTCCCATGTCGTCTCAAAGGATAAGAGACCTTTCTTTCTTACAGCTACATAGTACTCCATTGTGTATATGTACCATAGCTTTTTTATCCATTCGTCCACTGATGGACACTTGGGCTGTTTCTAGATCTTAGCTATTGTAAATAACGCTGCTATGAACATGGGGGTACATATATTCTTTCTGATTGGTGTTTCAGGCTTCTTAGGGTATATTCCTAGGAGTGGGATCACTGGATCAAATGGTAATTCAATTTTTAATTTTCTGAGGTAACACCATAGTGTTTTCCATAGTGGCTGCACCAGTCTGCATTCCCACCAGCAGTGTACTAGAGTCCCCTTTTCTCCGCATTGTTTTTTTAGTTTCTTTTTCTGTGAGTTCATCATTGGTGTATAAGAATGCTGTCGATTTCTTGACGTTAATTTTGTATCCTGCTACTTTGCCAAATTCATTTATTAAGTCTAGTAGATTTTTGATGGAGTCTTTAGGGTTTTCTATGTATAATATCATGTCATCTGCGAATAATGACAGTTTCACTTCCTCCTTTCCAATTTGGATCCCTTTTATTTTTTCTTCATGTCTGATTGCTGGACAATGAAGTTTTAAAACCTTGATAGAAAGATTGTATAAAGTATAGAATCCAAGGTATACTTTTCTCTCAGGTGTTCTATTGCTTACTTTACATTCCAGGAAATAATTTATACATTATTTGCCTTCATCTACTTTAACTCAGTGGTAGAACTTGGACATCATAAACTTCAAATCCATATAGAGTATCTTTCACAAGGAGGCAGGGAGGAGGGCAGTTGTGAGGCAATAAAAGAAACTTAAAGCCAAACAATCCAAAACAAAATAAAACAGATAAACAAAAGCCACTTTTTGGTCAGGGATATATGGATCTGTCCCTTTGCTAAGTGTATATCTGAGAAAGAGTGCTATGACAGGTGTGAATACAAATGTCTGACTATGTTTTCCCTGAAAGTGTTTGTTCTGTTTCAGGACTCCATCCTTACTTTGATTAGTGAATATTTCTCTTTGGTACTGGTAGGTAATTAATCAATGCACTCACTTTCTAATGCTATTTCAACTGTGTGCTTCCATCCATTGTTTTTGTGAGTGGCTCAATAGGAAAATGGGAGAAGATAAACAGGAACTGCTAGAGAAACACCATTATAATCTGAAAGGGTCTGCCAGAATTCTCAATAAATCAGAAAAATTATTTTACCATACAAAAGATGACTTGTTACAATATTTATTTTTATGTTCTTTCAAGTTCAATAACAATGTGATGACGATCTTTGCCAGCTCCTCCTTTATCCTGAACAACTATTTAACCCCCTATTCAACTTGTAAGTCATATGCTAACCAGCATTATTGGGAGGGCCCATAATACCATCTTCTAATTTTTTTTTTTATTAATTTCAAACATCTTGTTCATTTTATTTTCATTATGTTTCTCCATACAGAAGTGATCTTCAGGGAATTTTTTCTCAATAAAATGCATGAATATGCAACAAAAGAAGTAATTAATTCAATGAATTAATCATACCAGTACATTTGGTAGTCAGGCATGTTATATCATTTCTTTGATGTGAACCACCACTGGGAACAATCTATCTTATCTGTCATTGGAATGAATTTTATTAAAAATTAAAAGTCTCCAATCTGTAATAAAGCTAAAAGATCAAGGACATGTCTAATAATATTTTATTCACATTGCAGCTGTGCTTTGGCCTTTAAATACCTGCTTACTAGTGTGCTGTTCTGAGATAACAAATCCTATATTAGACTCAAATCTCTGTAGAGAAACAACTCAGAAATAATACTTTATGCTTAAGCCTTTGTTGTCAAATATTTAAAAGCAAGATATTTTATTAATGACTACAATGATATATTTAGCAAGATGACCAGAAGTAACACTCTATAAAAATATTGAGCAGCATTTAGTGGCCATAAAACAAAGTGCAAACCTACATTAGGTTCCTAATAAGAGCCTGGAGAAGTCTACTGTGGTTGATACCATGTAACAGGGCAAGATTAATTTAAGACTCTGACTTGAAGGAAGAATGTGCCCCAGAGAGCATTCTCTGAGTTTTGAGTATGACTTTTCATGTGGTGATCACCAGAGAAACCTAAAAATGTATACTACTAGCTGGCTCTGTTTCAAGTGTCTTTTTAGTATAAGTTAATTCCTCGTAAATCACAATGTTTTAGGGTACATGAGTATTCATTAATTCAACACAGCAATTTGCTGAGTCGTTCCCCCTAGAGATACTAAGTAAAGCACACTCTCTGCTTCAAAGAGTTCACAGTCTAGTGGGGAAGGTAGACAAATAACAGAACATTTTCAATAGAATGTATACATACATATGATATTTATTTCAACAATTCACAATTCAATTTACCATTAAAACTTGGTAGTCACTGAATATTTACCTTGGGCCAGTACTATAAGTGTCATTCTTTATATCTTATCTCAATAAATGCAATGTGGTTGATATTACTGTTATCATTATTTCACATATAAGAAAATTTAAGTTTTGGAAAGTTTAAGAAGTTGCCCAGGTGACAGAGCCAGTGAAATAACAGAGCTGGGGCATAAATCAAATTTTATGACTCTGGTGCTCAAGAGCCTGTTATTTTTTTCTACACGTTCTCTCAGTGTTAGATAGGAGTCCCAAGACAGACTACAACAGAAACACCTGCCTGGCTAGAAGGTCAAAAATCTGAATGAATGCTCAGATCCTAAATGATGGGTGGTATAGATAGGCAAAAAGGCAAAAGAGAAGTGAAAGTGGCTTGAGAAATGATATAAGTGAAGGATTCATGGTGAAAGGAGGAATACAAGACAGGGAAGTTTCTATAAAGCTAAATTTATTTGTCCTAAAGGACTTGCTTTTATTCTCTAAGAGTATCCTTCCTATTTTTCTATATTTTACTGTTAACATATTGTTTCTTTTATGAAATTACCATGACAGCAGATAGTGGTTGAGGCTAATTTTTTCCTTTTTAAAGACAATCTTAATTAGCAAGGTAAAAACTAGCAACCCTAATCTAGTACTTCAATTATTTTTTTTTAATTGCTTTGATTCATGAATCCTAAATTATGGGAATTTGGCTCTAATCTAAATAATAGAGAGCTTTTTTAAGTGGGTGGGGAAAGTTCACTAATTTTTCAGCCTGTATTATAGTACATGAGGATGCCTATCCATTGTTTTCACAGAGAAGACCAATTTATAAAGGAATATTTGACTGTAAAAAAAATTAGAAAGTAGGGTATGCCTTGGCTGGTTTGGCTGAGCAGTTAGAGCATTGGCCCGCGGACCAGAGAGTCCCGGGTTCAGTTCCCACTAACGGCATGTACTTCGGTTACAGTTTGTCCCCAGCCCTAGTTGGGGTTGTGTGGGTGGCAACCATTCGATGTATCTGTCTCACATCAATGTTTCTCTCTCTCTCTTCTTCCCTCTCTCCCTCCTGCTCTATCTGAGGACGAATGCAAAAATGTCCTCGGGTGAGGATTAAAAAAAATTATGAAGTAGGGTACAATTATGATAATTGCCTTATTATTTCTTAGCAGGGATAGCTTTGAATTTTAAGTTGGTATATGTCTCTGCTTTAGGGCTTCAAACAAACCTAACCCAAATGAGTATCAGATAAGTAGACTGTTAGTGTGGAGAAGACTTAACGGTATAGGCACAGAAAAAAGCAGATATTATCTAATAACATCTGTTCAAGGAACAGTCTGGGGAAAAACCTGCAGCCTTCGTGCTGCACCTGCTGAAGGTAGCATCTGGAGGAGCCACCTTTATATTCAGATGCATGATGGCATGTATGACAGGTTAACTTATAACTACATAATATATAAGATCAACAACAGCATTTCATTGTGCACAGATCTAATCTTTTGGAGGAGGTTACCATATCTTTAAAAAAAATTTTTTTCTTTATTGATTTTAGAGAGAGAGGAAGGGAGAGAGAGACAGAAACATCGATGAGAGAGAACACTGATTGGCCACCCCCTACATGCCTCCCACTGGGTATCTGGCCCACAACCTGGGCATGTGCCCTGACCGGAAATTGAACTGGTGACCTCTTGGTGCATGGGTTGATGCTCAACCACTGAGCCACACTGGCTGGGCACTTACCACATCTTTTATATGCTATTTTCTGATCATGTTTTTAAACTAAACTTGTCACTATCTAGTAAGAAATGGTTAATAAATTTAATGAGTCAAGATAAATGTTCTAGTGTATCATGTCCATCTATACAATTTGTATGCAGAAATCTAACTCAGCTCCCAGAATGTAATGCTTTGGCCCCCAACTTGATAGTAATAGCAGTGAGGTTATAGTCACATATATTGCTGTTGATGGCTCCAGATCTGTCCTTATTATGGTCTTGGTATGGTCTATGAAACCTGAGTGCTAACCATGCCTTGCAAGCATGAGGAGGCCTGGATGTTTCTGGAGTCCCAAGGACAATGACTACAGCTGAGGGACATAAGCAGAAAATAAACTCCTGAACTGTGAACTGTGGACTCTGGAGATGCTGCCTTTTTAAAAAACAAAACTGGCCCTGCCGGTGTGGCTCACTGGTTGAGCGACGAACCATGCACCAAGAGGTCGCCAGTTCGATTCCTGGTCAGGGCACATGCCCAGGTTGTGGGCCCAATCCCCAGTGGGTGGCATGCAGGAGGTAGCCAACAGATGTTCTCTTTCATCAATGTTTCTTTCTATCTTACCCTCTCCCTTCGTTTCTCTCTTTAACATCAATAAAGAAAAACAAAAATTTTTTTAAAAAACTAAAAATTAGCACTATGCTGTTTAGGCTTCGCTAAGAGGTTGGGATTGTTATCCCTGCTGAGTTCTCTATGCCCATACTCATTATGTGGTTCCCAAACAGCAGCCTCTGCATCACTTAAGAGCTTGTGAGAAATGCAGAATCAGAATGTTAACAAAATGCTTAAGTGATTCATATAAATATTAAAGTTTGAGAATTGCTGCTGTATCATACCTCTTCCATGTTCTGAATCCCAGCTCAAATTAGTTTCCTTAATCGTGCATTCTGGGATTATGTGCATGCTACTCTCATCCTCTGACTCAGGGGTTTCTGCCTTAAGAGGCAGAGTGGGCAACATGTGTTCAGGAAGTTTTATCCCTGATTATACCTCATTTTTTCCCCTATCATTCCCAAGAAAGCCTTAATTAGCCCATCATTATAGCTCAATTCTCATTATAGTAAAGTTTGCTGAGTAACAGTCATCGTTTCCATAAGCACAGTTTTGCTGAGTCATGGACTTTAGTCCCATGAGCATTTACATCAAGTTCTGTCTAACATCTCCGCTAGGAGATATCCTCAACTATATCTGGGATCATGTTCCAAGCATGTGGTCTTTGGCAGCACAGAGAACCACATTACTAAGACTTTTCCTGAGTTAGCCTCAGGCATGCTAATTTGCAAAGTCCCAGGAGGTAATTTGTGGATTTGTCACTGTTATCCTCTTTGTGACCATCTTCCACCTTAGCAGAACATTAGTTGAATGAATTTCCTGTCAGGGCTGTGTGTCTTCTCTGGATTCCTTTGTTGGAGGGAGGATCCTAACTTTCTTCACTCCTCTGAAGCCTTAAACAGAATGAATTTGAATTATGACATGATGCCAACTCCCACACTCCAGCTTGGAGTTGGGTCTGCCCTAATGGGTTCTTCTGTCCTGGGCTGTTCCTTAAAAGTAGCGCATGCTGCCTCCTTCTCTCCCTTTCCTACTAACAAGGAGAATTGTGGTAGAGAGGATCAGGGGAATCCCTGCAGATTTCCTGTGCCAAATGAGGTTTTCTAGCAGAGTTTTACTATAGAGCATCCCATTATTTGTTTTACTCAAGCCTGGTTCTTCCTTCTCTGCAAAGTAGCTGTTTTGTATACAGCTCTTGGCAAAAGCCTCTCACATTTTTAACATGTGTGAGTGGTTAAAATGAGATCTGTGTGCACTACAGGTGTTCTCCATTCTATCGATCTCTCATCTGATCGCTGCTCAGTGGTCAGTTGTACACCTCAAAGCATTTCCTGTTGTGATGTTCCAAATGGCTTCTGAGGCCTGAGTGTCTCCTTGGCAGTCTTTTTCACTGCTCTACCTCATGGCCCTGCTATTATTATAACATCTCTGTGGTATGGTCTAGCCATAATTTTCTGACAATGCAGTTGCTAAGAGTATCCCTGTTTCAGATGGCACCACAGGGCTTGCTCCATTGTTTACCTACAACAGAAGTCCTGCTCAAGGAGTGCTTTCTCAATACATAGCTAAAATATGCATCCCCGAATGGGGTCAATATCTTGATCAAAGACTTTCTATCTCCTTCCTGCAAAAACTTTGATTTTAAAAGAAAGTTTGTGTCGATCGATAATGCTTTCAGGGTTCTTCCTTACTTCTTATATTTAGGAATATTTTTAAGCTAATTACTTTTAGCAACTATAAATACTGCCAGACTTTACATCTGGAGCTTCCAACCAATAACACCTAGGATAAAGGCTTTAAAGTCCAGCTGAGAAAAGCTTCCAAAACCTTCTTTTGATTTCTAAGGTGTTACTCAGTGAACTAACACAATCAATATTGTGTAAATGTAGTCTTTCCTTCACCTTTCCTTCACCTTTCCTCCAATAATTTAGCGGCCATTTATGAGGATAACATCTTGGATCAAATCTTAGGTAGTAATTTAGTCTGAAATGCAGATGGATTTAGCATTGGAGTTTAAAACAATCCTGGACAATCACCATTTGTAACCCATACATTATCTGGGTTCATCCTGCCCTTCAAGATTTTAATAAAACTGGAAAACTTCTGTTTCTACTTAGAATGCATGTATGCATAAAGACGCAGCAAAATATTGCTCCTACTCTATTGCTCAGAGAGAGTAGGAAAACCTACAAAATCACAGTTTTAAAAACTTTATCAGAGAAGTGAGATCACAAAGAAGCCTAATAAACTAAAATTCAGAAAGTGAAAAGTTCCTCTTAGGATAAAAACAGTTTCATACTGCATTTATCGTTGGGGAAGGGGTGGGAGGAGGAGTATGCTGCTATAATTGAGGTAAGAAGATAAAAGACAAGTTATTTGTTTGTTTGTTTGTTTATGTTAATCCTCATCCAAGGATATTTTTCCATTGATTTTTAGTTAGAGTGGAAGGGAGGGAGAAAGAGAGACAGAGAAACATTGAGGTGAGAGAGACACATCAATTGGTTGCTTCCCATGTGACCCCAACCAGGGCTGGGGATCAAACCTGCAACCCAGGTGTACATGCCCTCGACCAGGAATTGAACCCCTGACCCTTTGGTCCACGGGCTGACGTTCTAACCACTGAGCCAAACCAGCCACAGCAACAGACGAACTTTTTAGAAGACTGGGGTGTATGCTGACATGTTGGCAAAGAATCTGCACACACTCAAAACTCTTTATCATGGGTCTTAACAAAGCACACATATTAAAGATGAAGGCAGGAGAACAGAAATACTCTCTGTGGCATGTTTACCAGATGGGCTGAAGTAGGTGCAGGTGTAACAGAACAACACAAATACTCTGAGTATTTGGGGGAGTATAAGGTGGTGGCTACCTTTTGCTGAAGAGGTGACAGGAAAGATGACTGAGAGAAACTCCCCAATGAAGTCCAGGTCTACACCAGCTGTGAAGTCTGAGGCCTGCAACTGAGAGGAATGATACAGGTATCTCATTTTTATACTGAGTATGTAGCAGTGGCCATGCACAGCTGGAGAGTGGGAGGAGAGTTGAGAGGGGACTCCTGAAGTCACAGGTATGTAGGGCTTACTAAAATCTAAGGACAGAGAGGAGAATTGAGAAGTCCCATAGGCACTTTTGACTTTTAAATTGAAAATGTGGCAGTAGGACTTCTGTGGCTTTGGGAGAGCCAGAAGATGACTGACACCTTCCTGAAATGCAGGCACAGAGGACTGTGGTTGGCAGAATCATTATTCTTTAAAACCTTTGAATACCTTGATAGCAAAAGGAACTCTGAAGATGTGATTAGGTTACGGATACTGAAATAGGAAGATTATCCTTGATTATCCAGCTGTATAAATGTCATCAAAAGGGTCCTTAAATGTGCAAGAGGAAGGCAGGAGAGTCAGTAAATTCAATTAAAACAACAACAACAACAAAAAAAAACCCACAAAGAGCTGTGATAATGGAAGAAGAGTTATGGAGTGATGCAATTACTGGGTTTCAAGATGAAAGGGATACAGGTGGCCCTTAGAAATTGGAAAGAACAAGAAAACAGATTCTCCCTTAGTGTTTAAAGAAGGAATGGGGCCACGTGGACACCTTCATTTTAGCCGAGTGAGACCTATTTCAGACTTATGAGCCCCAGAACTATAAAATAATAAATCTGTGTTGTTTTAAGCCACTCCATTTCTGGTAGTTTGTTATAGCAGCAATAGTGAAGTACTACAAGGCCTGCTAAAGTCTAAGAGCAGGATAAGAGAGCTTTGAGAAATCTTCCAGTCATCCCATACTATATACTGGGTATGAAGGCAACAGCTTTCTTTTGCTGGGAAGGAGAGAAAGGTCAAGATAATAGACAGAGATCTCCTTGAGGTGCAAGTACACAGAGTCTACTGAAAGTTAAGGGAAAGGCAGAATAAATGAAAACCCTCAAGGCACCTAGAACCCAAGCCCTGCTAAGAGGAAAGTTTTGATTCTTCTAAAAATTAACTTGAAGTCTGTACTAAATTAAATCTAACTGAAGCTAACACAAAGCCCAATCCTAGCTCAATACAAACCAGACTGAATCACCCTCTCCCCCCATCAAATTATTGCCTAATAGAAAAAACAGCCATGCTTGTTTATGAGCAAAATTCTTATTTACTTTAACCTTCAATGTTATATCACAAATAATTTGGGCATTAAATTAAAAAATTGAGAAATATGAAGAAGCAAGGAAATATGATGCTTTGTCAAGAGACAAAAAAGTCCATAGAGATAGACAAATATTAGAATTATCAGAGAACTACCAGAATAATCTAACTATAATAGATATATTAAAGTATCTAGTAGAAATAGTGAACAACATGCATGGAAAGAGCAGAAATGAAAATGCTAGACATAAGAAATATAATATCAAAAATAAAGAACTTTTTGGATGGGCTTATCAATGTACTAAACATAGCAGGGGAAATAATTAGTGAACTTGAAGGCAGGTCAACAGAAATGATCTAAACTGAAAACAAAGAGAAAACTAAGTAATGAATAAACAGTGCATCAGATTTTTGGGGACATTATATAATAGTCTAGTGTGCATATAATTATATTTCCAGAAGGAGAAAAGAGAAAGAATGAAGGGAAAGAAGTATTTGAATACATATTGGCTAAGAATTTTTCAAAACTGATTAAAAAAATTAGTCATATATCCAAGGTGCTTAGAAAATACCAGTTGGGATAAATATAAAGACAACCACACCTAGAAACATTATAGACAAATTGCTACAAATAGAGATAAAGATACAATCTTAAAAGCAGCCAAATAAAAACATATAGTATATAAGGGAACAACAATATGAAATATGGCTGACTTCTAACCAGAAACAACAGAGGCCAGAAGACAATAGAACAGCATCTTTGATGTGTTAAAACAACAATCCTATCAACCTAGAGTTCCACATCAAGCAGAATATTCTTCAGAAATATGGCAATGTAAGGATGATTTTAGACCAACAAAAAATGATTTTGTCACTAGAAGATGTACACTGCAAAACATGCCTAAGAAACTCCGTAAGTCAAAAGGAAATCACACAGAGAGAAACCAGGAATTTTAGGTAGAAATGGAGAACCTTACAAAGGATAAATGTTATAGGATATAGAGGATCTTTAAAAAATACATCCTTTCTGTCTGTATAAATACCTCTTTAAGACTGTTCATGGTTTAAAGTAAGAATACTATGAATAGAACATGGACTTTATAGTACATATAAAATATGTAACAAGATTTCAAAGGGTGGGAGGATAATACTTGAAACTTTACTATTATAAGATTCTTACATTGTTTATAAAGAGGTGAAATATTTTTTAAGGCAGCTGGCGATAATTTAAAGAAGCATATTAGAATCTGTAGAGCAAGCACTAAATAAACCACACAGAGCAGAGTACTACAAAGTCAAGAGGAGATAAAATGGAGTTCTAAAAGAAAATTTTCTCAAAAAAGTTAGGAAAGAAGAAAATGAACAAAGATCATGACCTGACCATCAGAAATTAAACTGCAAGAGGATAGAATTAAGCCTAAACATGAATAACTATATTAAATGCAAATGGACTAAGAACCTTAACTAAGAGGCAGATGGTCAAAGTTGAACAAAGACAAGGCCCAACTATACACTATTTATAAGAAACACATTTATAAACACCGATAGGTTCAAAGTTAAAGATGAAAAAAATATATATATAATTTAATTGGCACAAACCTCAATCAAATGGGCACAGTTCATCTAAATCCACCTAGGGATATTTTGGAGGATATATCTTCCCTTATCCTCTCTGATTTCAAATTCCTGCATCTGTGGAATTAGTTCAGTTTATAGGACTCACTTTATCATTCACAGCATGCTGTCCCTTTCTAGCACTATGCTGTTCTATGTTGAATAGAATCCTGATTTCTTTACTCATCAAAAGTAGCATCATAGAAGGCAATAGAAAGAAATTTTTCCAAAAAGGAATGGTTATCATTGTTGAATGCTGTTGACAGGCAGTTAATGAAGTGTGCATGTTGGACAGAGTAACAGAAGACAATTGCTAATTTTGCAGATGGGGCAGAAACCAAATGCCATAAAATTTCTAACTTCACTTGAACCCTAGCTGTTTTTATTATCTTTAATGGCTCAATCTATAAAATAACTTTTGTCTTGGCACCACTCACAATGTAAGGTTATTCTTCATAGCAAGTCAGCATTCCTTGCTATATAGAAGATTAGAATATACTGGCTATCAAATTTCTGAAAGGAGTGAGGGGGGGAGCCCTCCAAGGTGACCACATACCTAAATGGCCAAGGAAGCAGTGGTGAGGCAGGTGGAAGAGGCTGTGGGAAGAAGTTACTGCATGCTCTAGAGCCAAGGAAATGGCAGCTGAGGCAGCTGCAGGATTAATAGCTGGGGAGGTAGTAGTGGTAGGGTCACAAGAGATAGCAGAGTGCTTGACAAGTGAGGTGTCAGTGGGGTGGCATTAGATAAGCAAGTGAATATATTGATAACAATGGGGGCCAGTAAGGGGTTTTAATTGGAATTGAAGGTCGAAGCACGCAAAATCTTTTTTCAGTAATATTCATAGATAGATTTGGAGATATAGAGACACTTATATTTCTTAACTCTATCTGCTGAAAAGGCCTAGAAGCAGTGTTGCCCCAGTAGCAATGAGCACACTGAGCACTAAGATCTTTGTTTCGAAATACTAGCCTCCACTGAAGGAACCAGGGTTCCTTAGAAATGTGGATGATTCTAGGACTGGGTCAGAGAAAGAACAAGATGGACTTGAATCTTTGTGTAAAAAATAAGCAAATGCTGAAAGAAGATGACATTATGCCCAAAAGACACAGGAACCATCTTGAATGAGATTTCACTGACCAAATCTAAGAAATTTGACCATTAAAATTTGCTTTAGAATTTGCCAGCTATAATAGTGGTAATATATTCAGGAGTTATTTGTGGAAACAAGGCGGGAGAATGGGTTTGATGAGGAACAGGATATTGGTATAATCTGACCGTGTCACCCGCCCCCCCTCAAAAATACTTAATTAGAAAATGAAACCAAGTTATTCTATCATGGAGAAAGCTGACAGGCAACAACTTGAGCAAGTGATTCAAGTCCAGCCTAACCGGTGATGGCATGGGTCAACATGATGTGCTGCCTGAAGTGATGCCCTAAGAAAAGCATATCACTTCCATGGTGTTCCAGCTCAGGGTACGTGGCCTGAGACTGGTCATGAAGAAATATCACATGCACCCTAGCCGATGATCATATCACAGAATACAGTGCTTGTATTCTTTCAAATTGTCTGCATGATGAAAGATGGGAAAAGACTCAGGAACTGTTCCTGATTAAAGGAGACTGAGGAGACAAGACAATTTAATGTGATGCATGATCCTGGTTTGGTTCCTGGATCGGAAAGGAAAAAGAGACATCATTGACAGTTGGTGTTTTTGAATTGGGTTCTCTGATCTGGGTGGAAGTGTGCAATATGTATTGATTTTCTGATTGGGAGAATTGAAGAGATGTTATATATGAGTACCCTTGTTTGGAGAAAACACATATTGGCATGTTCAGGAATAATGGGCAACATGTCAACAGCTTGATAATAGATATGGACAGAGAGAGAGAGGAGAGAGGGAAATAGTAACAATTAGAGAATACGGGCATATGGGAAGATTTACATAGTTTTTGAAAGATTTGCTGTTTTCTGAAAGTTTGAAATTAAATTAGAATAGGTTATAAAGTAGGTAAATACAATCAATAACCTCCTGCATAATTAAAAATAACTTCCATATTGATAAAAGACTTAAATGTGACTCATGAATTCATAAAAATCCTAGAAGAAAATGTAGGCAACAAAATTTCAGACGCAGTAGAATTTTCACTGATACAATACCTAAGGTAAGAGAAACAAAGGAAAAAATGAACACACGGGACTATGTCAAACTAAAAAGCTTCTGCACAGCAAAAGAAACAATCATCAAAATGGAAAGGGAACCCTCTATATGGGAAAGCATAATTACCAATGATACATCAGATAAGGGGTTAATTTCCAAAATATAGAGAGTATTCATACAACTCAATAAAAGGAAGACAGAGAACCCAATTAAAAAATGGGCAGAGGACCTAAACAGACACCTTTCCAAACAGGACATACAAAAGGCCAACAGACATGAAAAAATGCTCAACGTCACTAATCAGCAGAGAGATGCAAATTAAAACAACTATGAGGTATCACATCACACCTGCCAGAATGGCTGCCATCAACAAATTATCAAACAAGTGCTGGAGAGGGTGTGGAGAGAAGGGGACTCTAGTACACTGCTGGTGGGAATGCAGACTGGTGCAGCCACTATGGAAAACAATATGATGTTATCTCAAAAGATAAAAAATTGAACTGCCATTTGACCCAGTGATCTTACTTCTAGGAATATACCCTAAGAAGCCTGACACACCAATCAGAAAGAATATATGTACCCCTTTGTTCATAGCAGCACTATTTACAATCACTAAGATCTGGAAACAGCCCAAGTGTCCATCAATAGATGAGTGGATAAAAAAGCTGTGGTACATATACACAATGGAATACTATGCAGCTGTAAGAAAGAAAGATCTCTTATCCTTTGAGACAACATGGAGGGACTTAGAGAGTATTATCCTAAGCGAAACAAGACAAAGAAAGATAAACAAGAAAGATAAATATCACAAGATCTCACTTATTTGTGGAATATAATGAACAAAACAAGCTGATGAACAAAATAGACCCAGAGACATAGAAGTGGTGTACAGACTGACAAACCTCAGAAGAGGGGGATGGGGGCGGGGAGGAAAGAGATAAACCACAGAACTTATATGCATGTATGCATAACCAATGGACACAGACAACAATGCTGGGCAGGGGGCAGGATTGGGAGGAGGGTGTCAATGGAGGATAAAGGAGAAACATCTGTAACAACAATAAAATAATAAAATAAAATAAAAAATAACTTCCATATTGTTTTTTATTTTTTAAATCCTTACCTGAGGATATGTTTTTTTATTGATTTTTAGGGGGGGGGGAGAGAAAGAAACATCGATAGAGAGAGAAAACATCAATCAGTTGCCTCCTATACATGCCCTGACAAGGGTTCAAACCTGCAACCTAGGTATGTGCCCTGATCAGGAATCAAACCTGAAACCTTTTGGTGTACCAGATGACACTCCAACCAACTAAGCCACCTGGCCAGGGCTATGATGTTTTATTTATTAGTACTAAATTTGTTGGGATAAAGTACTCAGAAGATAGGATAGATAAACCAAACAATTTAATATGATAAAATCAAGCAATTGAATATGATACAATGAATTACTAGTGAATATTGCTTTCTATTAAGCAAACGGCTAGGCAGTAAACTAAAGATAAATTTAGATAAATATATATATTTAAAATATAAAGTATCTCTAGCTTTCAACTAAAATTATATTTTAGATATAGTAGTTATTAAAACTAAAGAATTAACATGTAAAATTTAGAGGACATGGCTTGAAGTTGATCCCAGACAACTGAAATGGAAGACAGTGTGCTCCAATGACTTAGCACTAGAGTTAGCTTTTGCCTCCACATGCATTATTTTACTTGTAAATTAATTGACCAATTCAATCGAAGTAGAAGAAACAGTTAAAATATTCTCAATGTCAGGACAAAAACAGATGAAAATTAATGGACATCGCCAAACAATGTTGCTTGCTACATGATGCTAATTAATAATATGACAGATATTTCTCCCCATCAGATTGGAGAGCTTTGAAACACCGGCACCATCTTCATACTTACTTTGCTGCTAAACTCAAGAGAAACTGGGTAAAGGAGTTCTAACACGAACAACGGTTGATAAGGGTGAAAAGTCTTTAAAGAAAAATAAGAAATCCGGCCAGGGAGAAACCACACACACACTTTCAAGCTGACTTGCTGTCGACTGTTTTCCTTGTCTTTTCAATCCCTTTCATAAAAGTGATTCACAGCAATTTGTTCTAAAGTTTACTTTCATTTCAAACTTTTCAAAATACACACACAGACACACTGCAAATGGTGCCCACTGTCAGTGCTCCTGGTTCTCAGCCTTGGGACTAGGACTGACCTGCACCACCCACCAGCTCTTCTGGGCCCCTAGCCTGCAGATGGCAGATCATGGGACTTCTCAGCATCCAAACCACGTGAGCCGATTCCTACAATTAATCTCTCCTTGTCTGTCTGTCTATCTACCTATCTACTTATCCATCATCCATCCATCCATCCATTCATCCATCTATACATACATCTACCCATTCATCCATCTATCCATTCATCCATCCATCCACCATCCATCCACTCACTGAACTAGAAAGGCTGCAAGGACCAGGTAACCACACACCATGAACATCCACCCCACCCTCTGGAAGGGTTGGAACACAGAAGTAAGATTCAGAGTAAGTTATAAAAAGGTATTCTAAACAGTAACTAGCGAGAATGCCATTTGAAAGGTTAAGAAAGAGGCAAAAATCATGAATAAGGACACCTCATTATAACTTAAAAAAAAAAGAAAAGAAAAATAGGAAAGGTAAAATATTATAGGTCAATTGAAAAAAGAAGAAGCAGGACCTGACAGCTGTCTAGTATATGAAATAAAAAAAATTAAACTGAACCCTGGGTTTGTGTGTTGGGGAAACATGAAACTCAGTGACAATCACATTTTAAAAAACAAATCAAAAGCAAACACAATATAAAGTTCACTATTAATGACAAAAACAAGCACTCAATTTTCGAGATGATTATACAAACTTATTAAATATTCGCTAAAAATATTAGTTAAACTTATGACTGTGAAAACACAGGTATATTGTTCATAATACTTTTAGATTATTTTAAAGTTGAGAAAACAGCAAGAATGTAGAAATGACAAAAGTATGACAAATACTTTTTATTTAAAAGGGAGAAAGAAAATATTTCTTGTTCTGCATATAGGAGGGAATATTTGACAGGAAAACCCTAATACTTCAGCTAAAGATTGGGCATTAGTGCCCTGTGGGGTAATTCAATGTAATGTATAACCTTTACTATGTGAAGACGTTACAACTGATTCATAATTATAAGGCATGTGTACCAAGTTCTTTTTAAAATAATGGTTATTGACTGGTAATTGTTCAGTTACACCCTTTGTCTCAACCTTATAACCAATTACACTCATCTGTTAAAGAACACATCTAGAATCTCTGCTCCCCGGGCCATTTTTAGAATCAAACCTATAATTGAGCTTCAGCAGACTGCTGCTTTAATTAATTGAACTGATTGTCACAAAACAGTTTAGAGAGCAGTGGTGCTAAAAATGCAATCCACAGATGAGCAACATCATTGCCATTGCCCGGGAACTTGTTAAAATGAAAATTCTCAGGCCCTACCCCAGATTTCCTACACCAGAAACGCTAGGAGTGGAACCAGCAACCGTGATTTAATAAGCCTTCCAGGTGATTCTGAGGCACTCTCAAGTTTGAGAACCACTATTGTGAAGTAACTTGTTTCTTTTTGAACTTCTCCAGGATTGTGGAGGAAAGAATACTGGCTAGCCATTCTTTGAAAAGATATCTTGCTCAGGTAATTATTAACATTTCTGTTGAAGGTCTCTATTGCTTGGGGGGGGAAATGTGTCCTTTACTTGGCATAGCCTGCCCAGCTCTCCTGGGAATTCCTATTATTTTGCTGGACAGTGTTAGAACAAAAAGAAGAAGAAGAAAGAAGAAAGAAGAAGAGAGAAGAAGAAGGAAGAAGAAAGAAGAAGAACAAGGAGGAGGAGGAGGAGGAGGAGGAGGGGGAGGAGGAGGGGGGATGGGGAGGAGGAGGGGGAGGAGGAGGAGGGGGGAGGGGGAGGAGGAGGGGGAGGAGGAGGAGGGGGGAGGAGGAGGAGGGGGAGGAGGAGGAGGGGGGGAGGAGGAGGGGGGAGGAGGAGGAGGAGGAGGGGGAGGAGGAGGGGGGGAGGAGGAGGAGGAGGAGGCTGACAAAGAACAAATATTAAAGTTTATAGATTATGCATGAACTCCAGAAGTCTTCAAAATCTCATTAACATTGTCTGAATCAGTAATTTCAAATGGAGAAAAAGGGGCCAGGCTTTTATTCCCAGAAACCAGAGTGTCTTTTGTTATCCTCTGCTATTCCTGAAGATGGTTCTATCATTAGTTTTTGACAACTACTGCATGCCCCTAAAACACATTGGATCTACCCCAGCAAGCTTCTTTCTTGCTTCCTGGCACTGTCATCCTCCACTCCACTGTGCTCTAGCCATTTCCTTGTTCTTCTTCTTCCTATCCAACTTCTTATGTAAAACTGCCCACAAAGTGCCAATTATTATAAGTGCACAAAACATATATTCAGCCCTCCCTCTAGTGGCAATTTAGTGAATAAATAGTTTGAGCAGTTATCCTGGTTACCCGTTCCTTTGCAGACAGCAACAATGATCAAGCAATACCTAATATCTATTAGGAACTTATTTTGTGTGAGGCAATGTCCTAAGAATTTTACTTTCAATTGCAAAATTAAAAGGACGTCATAGGACTTGATAAAGAAATAAACAAGATAAGAGTAAAATTTCTAAAAAAGAAAAGAGAGACTACAGAACATATTTACAAGATCAGTAGAACTATAATTGTTTTTATCAGTGTAATAATTGTTACCTTGAGATATATTTAAAACCAAAATATAGTAGGGAAAACCAAATAAAAGGCATCTAAAGGATTTTTCCACATATTATAGTAAAGAACTATATATGTATATAACACAAAAGAGGAAAATATCAATACTATTTCACCTATTCTACATTAACTTAAATGTCAATTCAGTTTCCTGTACCTAAAAATTTACTCCCAAACATTTGTATTTCCTTTCTCCATATGTTTACTTCATGGATACTTTGTTTAGAAAGATAATATTTTATACCAATTGCTTATACATCCTCCTTTTCTCTTTAATCCCCCTACAGGCCATTGTGTGCTTCAGTTTTAGCTTAAATAAAATTATTCAGTACCGAGTGACTACTTAAAATAAATTGTTTTCATAAAAAAAAAAAAAAAAAAAAAAAAAAAAAAAAGTTTTTTCCATAATGCTCCAGAATCCATTTTTTTCCTGCATTAATATCCTGACCCTATCACTTACTAACTGTGTGATCTTGGAAAAGTTACTTGACCACTTTGTGCATGAGCTCCTTTGTCTATAGAATGGGGAAAATAGTAGTAAATTCTCAGTAACTTTTAGCTGCTATTATTATTGTTGTTATTATCAGAAAAGGGGTATGAAAAGTCCATAGCCTCAACTAGCAATTGCCTTCATTTATACATGATGGAGAGTTATAAACTATATTGTAGTTAATTTAGTGAACTTTATTTTTCTACTTTGGAATGAGGGCTATAAGCATCCTTATATGCCTTCAGATAGAAAATATGCACCCTTGGTGATATATGGAATTAAAAGTTTATTAATTTATAGTTTACTGTAAAAACAGTTACATAAGTTTACACTAAGCAGTCAAACCTTCACTGCCTTAACCCTGGCCATTTCCGCAGCTCTGGGTAACTGGATTGACTCATGTCTTCACATATAGGCTGCCCAGATTAGCTGAGACCTGAAATTATTTCTGTTCTGAGGGATGGGATGGATAAGCTTCTACAAGATTTCCATGTTGCCTCCTTCCCACTGCAAAGTTGGCTTCATGCTAACCAAACCCAGAACTTCAAAACAACCAAACTTCAACCATGGTTGAAGTCTGAATAACAAGGAAGCTCCATATTTGAAGTCCGCCCCTATTTTTATTGATCCCCAAGCATGTACTTCTGCTTAGATTCTTTCTCCTTCGTTCTAGCCCAGTTACTCTGTCTTCAAACACACACACACAAAATCTTAAAAACGGAAGCTTAGATTCAAATATCACCAGGGACCCACACACTAAAGGTCGTGTTGCTCTTTGTTTATGACAGTCGTGTTCCTGAGGACAGAAACTTGGAAGCCTGGAGTCTTCAGCACATTTCCCTCCTACTATCATCCAGATGACCTGATTCTTAAAACTTTAACTTCTGCTTGAATTTTCTACTGTCTTCCTAAGTCTTTTTAATAGAATAACTGTGTTGATGAAGTTATGGGAGTTTAGACTTAGACTCCTCCCAGTATCATGGGTGGTCATGATATTTCTCTTTCCTCCTTAGGAATGGATGTGTCATTTGCTCAGTATTTGGGCACTTAGCCTAGGGCATGTATCTAGGGTATGTTCCTGTCTCTACCTGTTCCACCAAGTGAGCTACTGACTGACCTTGTGTTGCCAAGGGACATATCATGTTGTATACATAGATAATAAAACCAAAAATGGTGTCACAGTCAGTGTCTTAAACACTTCTCATACTTTACACAATTAATCACTGAGCAGCATTAAGAAGCTTAATTTGTACCATCTTGTATGATGTTGTGTAACATGCAGTTAGAGGGTAAGTAATGTTATTCCTGCTGTTCAAACCAGACTATACTAACTTCCACAGTAACATTTTAATGTAGATATTTCCAAAACAATGTGCAAGGATCCTAGAATTGAAAAATACACTTGTTTGCTGATTGAAAACCTGCAATATAATGATATTAAGTAAAACGCCTCTGGTCACTGGAGATTTAGCAGAAACAAGCTGAGCCTACACCTAGCAGGGACTCAATAAAGGCTTGTTCAATGATGGAATGAATGAACATTAGTCTCAGTTTAAGGTATGGTGCTCTGTGAAGAACATTAACCATTTGTGTCTTCTGGGCATGTCCTTAGCAAGCACAGTGGCAATCCCAAAATGTAATTACAGTTCAAAGTGTATGGGGAAGAAAAATTTTCACTTTTAATTAAAGAGTATGAAGCCCCTGTTAAGCACAAGCAGAGTATATGTCAATCATTCACCAGAATTTAAATCATGGCTTATTTTAACTTGAGGAAGAACTAAAATCTCAGCCAAAGAGAGTTAGAACAGGTAACTGTTCTAGGAAACTAGTAGCAAAGGCTAGATGAAGATGTATACAGATGAAAGCAAAGTTCATATATAGTCTTAGTCATTTGAAAAATGTGACAATACCTACTGGGGAATCAAAATTATAAGAGTTGCAAGTATATAAAAATAACAGAACAGAAAAGTAATATGTGGAAAAATAATCTACTTGAGATAATCAAATAAAGTGTTTTATAACTATTAAATTAGTAAACTTCAAAAAGATATATATAGTACTAGAGGTAGAAATATAAATTTGAAAATAATTATAGACCATAACATGTATATTATATGGTCATTCAGAACTCCTCTCTTCAATCAAAGAAAGAAAACAATATGTGCCTAGCTATAGTCTTTTTAACATTTTTCATACTTGTAAAACATAGATGATTTAATGTCTAACTAAAAAATTACTTAATGAATGCTTTACAGAACCACTCAATTAAATGTTATGCAATGACTACATTATAATTTTTTTAAAATTATTGAATTTATTGGGGTGACTTGGTTAATAAAATTATGTAGGTTTCAGGTGTACAATTCTATAATATAATACATCATCTATATATTGTGTGTTCACCACCCAAAGTCAAGTCTCCTTCCATTACCATTTATTCCCCTTTATTCTCTTCTATCTCCCTCCACCCCCATTTCTCTCTGGTAATTACCATCACCATACTGTTGTCTGTGTCTATGAATTGTTGTTGTTTTTTCACTTAATCCTTTACCCTGTTCACCAAGCCCTACAACCCCAGCTCCCCTCTGACAGCTGTCAGTCTGTTCTCTATCTGAGTCTGTTTCTATTTTGTTAGTTAGTTAATTTTGTTCATTAGATTCCACATATAAGTGAAATCATATGATACTTGTCTTTTTCTGATTGGCTTATTTCACTTAGCATAATATTGTCCAGGTCCATCCATGCTGTTGCAAGAGGTAAGATTTCTCTCTTTTTTATGGCTGGGTGGTATTCCATTGTGTAAATGTACCACTGCTTTTTTACCCACTCATCTACTGATGGGCACTTGGGCTGCTTCTAAATCTTGGCTATTGTAAATAACACTGCAATGAACATAGTGGTGCATATATTCTTTCAAATTAGTGTTTTGTTGGATAAATTTCCAGAAGTGGAATTGCTGGGTCATAAGGCAATTCTATTTTTTCATTTTTTGAAGTAACTCCATACTGCTTTCCACAGTGGCTGCTCCAATCTGCGTTCCCACCAACAGTGCACAAGAGTTCCATTTTCTCCATATCCTCACCAATACTTGTTGATTGTTGATTTATTGATGATAGCCATTCTGACAGGTGTGAGGTGATATCTTATTATGGTTTTAATTGGCATCTCTCTGATGATTAGTGACTTTGAGCATCTTTTCACATGTCTATTGGCCATCTGTATGTCCTCTTTGCAGAAGTGTCTATTCAGGTCCTTTGCACATTTATTGCTTGGATTATTTGTTTTTTTGGTGTTGAGTTTTATAAGTTCTTTATAAATTTTGGATATGAACCCCTTATCAGATGTACCACTGATGAAAAGATTTTGCACAGCAAAGGAAACCATCACAAAATGGAAAGGGAACCCACTGAAAGGGATTATAGTATAATTTTACAGTCTATGAGAGAACATGTTCATATGTTTATAAAATAACAATAGGTGAAAAACACGCTATAAAATACACTAATTATAAAAATATCAATTATGTATGTATACAGACAAAGACTAAAGATTATACAAAAAATGATATTGGTATATAAATAGAAAATGATTTACTGTTTGTTAGGCATCTTTTATAATATTATTAAGATAACACTGCTACAATAAAATTTATATGTGTAAAGAGATTGGTACTCTATTTTCAAAATTATTCATGAAATTTTCAAATAATTTAAAACTCTTATAACTCCATATTAATTCTTCCCAATTGGTCAAAGGAGTGGCAGGGGGTGTCCTTAATTCTCAAATTCAAAGTAAAGTCGGGATCTTTATGTGAAAAAAGAATATATATGTTATTATATTTATGTATAGTTACTTTATATGTGTATATTTTTTGTCAAATGTATAAGTTCAGACTACATATTCTCTCTCTCTTCTTTTTCAGAGTAATAAGGCTTAGAAATATTTAAATTCAGACAGATTTCAAGTATTACTTTATAGACAATCTCATTTAAAAATTTTTTTTTTCTTTATTGATTTTAGAGAGAGAGGAATGAAGAGGGAGAGAGAGAGATAGAAATATCAATGAGAGAGAACATCGATTGGCCGCCTCCTGCATGCCCCCCACTGGGGATTTGGCCCACAATCTGGGCATGTGCCCTGACCAGGAATCGAACCGGTGACTTTTGGTGCATGGGTCGACACTCAACCAGTGAGTCACACCGGCTGGGCTAGACAATCCCATTTTTGACATCCTTGCTAAAATTAGAGTGTGTATTCTATCAATTGATGCTCTACACATCCTTAGAGACTCAATTACTGTGTGTTTGCATGTATCTGGACAAGTATTGGAGTAACACCTGATATAACGGATATTTTCTTCAAATATTTTTTAGATATCATTCTATATAAATGTAACAGTAAATTTTTTCTGAATTCATCAATGCTTGACTGAAAATAATACACTTATAAAATACATTAATATAAAAAATATTATTTTACACTAGGAATATAAAAACTCTTATTCATGGGTTTGCAGTCTTTTAGGAAAAAGTATAAAATCTCACTCTTCTCTTCTGTTATATTCAATTATATTGTATAAAATAAATTAAAACACAAGGGGATATTATGGACCCTTGACATTCCTGGAAGTACACAATTGTAGGAAACTTTATTGTTTTGTCTTTATTGCTTTAATTTGAAAAATGTATTTGAAGCATCTTAGAGAAAAATCACAAGTATGCCAAGACTAAATGCACAACAGAAAAAGCAGTCAAGAACTAAAAGAGAATGAAAATAATTATCAAAAATTCCTTGCTAATGGTAGTTACACTGAATTATTTTTAAGCCTAATTCTGTTACAGTGAACAGAACACAAAAGGGACTAAGATGTATTTCAGAACTCTAATTTCCAAAACTAATTCATGTGGTCAAATATTTCACTAGTTTTCATCTTGTGGGAGAATTTATTGCAGGTTTTATGCCATCTGATCCTTGCCTATCTTAGTAAATAGTAACTAGCTCAGGCCAACAACTCACAGTCATCCTGGATCCCTCCCTTTCTATCACAGGGAAAATTCAACCCGTCAGCAAATCCTTTTAGGTCTACTTTCAAAATATATCCACAGTCTGACTATTTCTGACCACCTTTGAAGTTACTCTCCTGGTCCAAGACATCATCTCTTAACTGGATTATTTCCATACTATTTTAACTCGTCTTCCTGTCTTTGCACTTGCTCCTCTGCAAGGGGGATTTCATTAAGCCCGGAGGAGATCATCACACTCCTCAGAACCCTCTGAAGCTGCTACAAGTAAAGGAATATAAGGTCCTACATAATTAGGCCCCTGCTACTTCTCTCTTTTCATCATCCACTTTCTATTTTGATTGTTTTGCTTTAGTTGCACTGAAGGTTGTGCAGGTCCTCAAAAACACCAGGCATTTTCACACCTCAGGAGTTTTCTTTCTGTCCCCTTTGCTCAGCATGCTGTCCTCTGAAAGTTTCATGTCCTGCTCACCCCCTAGATCTCGTCTTAAAAGTCACCATAGTAATGAGCACTGTCATGATCATTAATTATAAAAATCATACTCTTTTTCTATATTCTGTATCCTCTTATCCAGCTCTATTTTTCCCTCCTTAGCCTTTATTACCATATGTTTTTTGTACAAATATGGTTACTTGTTTACTTGTGATAGGGTGAGAATGAGGAGAAATGGGAGGAATAAAGCACAGGGGTCCCTCACTATTCTGGTGCCTTGCTGTGTTGGGGTAGCCAAATAGGTTTAAAGTGGAAATAGAGCCTGATCTTACACACTCTTTACCAGTGGATAGTTTAAGCCATTTTAAAATGGAATTATCAGCTCAGCTCTTTTGATTATGCAGAGAGTGCTTGAGGAAGTGGGGGTAGGAGACCACTGTGTTTTATCTATCAGGCAGCACCTTGTCATATGGGAACCATACTCCTTGGGCACACCTGTCCTGTTTTATTTATTTTTTTAATGCGTTTTTATAGGAAGGGAGAGATAGGAACATCCATGTGAGAAAGTAACAGCGATCGGCTGCCTCCTGCATGCCCCCTACTTGGGACTGAGCCTGCAACCTGGGCATGTGCCCTGACTGGTACTGAACTGGGACCTCTCAGTCCACGGGACGATCCTCAATCCACTGAGCCACATCAGCTGGGCACACCTGTCTTGTTTTAAGTCATTTGTAATGTTCATGGAGTTTTTCCCTTCCTCCTTTTTCTCCTTTTCTTTCTTTTTTCATTTTAAAAAATTATCAATAGCCCTTTTCCTTTTCTGAATACATGAACTGTATCCTGCAGACTGAAATCCTGTAGCCTCTTGCCATGGCGGGAAGGCTCTCAACCTCTCCAAAGTTTTGCTGTTCTTGGCTCTACATATTTAGAGTCATTAGGTCAGCTTTCTAATCTGTTCTCCTGACCCACAATTGAATTGCTCTGTGTTGATCGGGAAAATGAAATCATTTTCTGTTCTTGGTTAGATCATAGCCTATTCCCTATTATGGATATTATTATGACCTTTGGTCTGGACAGAACCCCACTTTTCACTACTTTTCTCTGATGGGCAAGACTACTAAGATGAATTATTAAAGTGGTCCTATTACAGCTTCTGATTTTATAGGGTATAGTGGCAAAGATTCGCAGATTTGTTGTACATAAAGATAATTTTTCCAGTGGCCTGTCAGTTTATGTGTATCTTGAGTTGCAAAATACTGTAGCAAGACCCTCTCTGAGCTGAGTGTTGTTGAGCCTTTTAGAGGTGTCACATGCCTTTCCTGCTACACATTGTTATGGAGACATCGTATAGTTACCAAGCACTGCCACTGGTGCACTCTTGAACTTCAACAAACAGGGGATTGAAATTAACTCTTGGTAATATTGATTAAATAGAATTAAAAGCTCTTCAGTGATATACATGGTGTTTGTGTTTCAGAAGAGTACATTTAAAATATACTTTCTATAAATTTTCTTGGTTTGGTTATCCCCTTAGAATGATAAAGAGGAGTTCTATAATTACCACTGATGTCATCTGAAAAATACCTCTAGTAAATGCTCTGAAAATCAATCCCTTTAACATAATCCTTGAGCTGCATTTTCATGTGCCAATGTCATCATGTAGGGCCTCTCAGATGTTGAGAGAGGCCTAAGGCATTTCAGTGGTTGAGGATCTCAGTGTATTAGAAAATAAAAGATACCTAGAGCTAGAAAAATATTTAATTTTAATTATTCATATTCACCAATTTAATTATTTTATCCTATATACTGAGAGCACTTACAGTTTATTCTCACCAGTAGATAGTAATTAAAGTCTAAAATAAACATCAAACTATGGACCTGATGTCCAGTACAAATGACTTCCTGACCCCATAGATAAGCTCATTATCATGTATTGTAGACATTTATATACATTTAAGGGATAGTATACAAATAGCTCATGATATGTGATTCTGACAATCCTACAACATAACTCGAGAAATTCTGATGGGGGGAGGGAGTCGACTCTTACTTTCCTTAAAAATTGGATGCTTTATTTACCTTCTCTTCTAGCCAGAGCTTTAATTTATCATGATGTATTTTATTTCTCTGCTCACTTGTGGTTTCCGTGATTGGCTGAGGATATCACATTCCAACTGATACCCAATTGCATACTTGACATCTCCATTTGGATCCCTAATAGGAATCTCAAATTTAACATGACCAAAAGAGAATTTCCCCCAGCTTTTCTGAGCTATACTTGATAAATCAAATTGTATAATTTAAAATGTACATTATGATGATTGGATATACGTTGTAAAATATTTACCACAATCAAGTTAATTAACACATCTGTGACCTCACATAGTTACCTATTGTGTGCATGTGTGGTGAGAATGCTTAAGACTTACTCTTAGTAAATTTCAAGTATATCATACAATACAGTATGAACTATAGTCACCTTGTTGTACATTAGATCTTCAGTTTGTACCCTTTGACCATCTTCCCATTTCTCCTATTTCCCACCCCTGGCCAACCACCATTCTATTCTATTTCTACGAGTTCAATTTTTGTTTTGTATTGACTGCTCCCATGTCAAACCTTTACTCCTCATCTCATCAAATAAATATTGCCATATTCAAACTGTGAAAGCCAAAATCCAGAGCATTATCAGTGGAGGCATTTTTCTTAGTATCTTTGCAGAGTTCTCCTCTACTTAAATGCATAATGTTATATAGTTAAAAGGCTCAGTTCTACCTTCCATCGTTTTCGGCCTAAATTTTCTTAGCAGAGAAACTCATATACTCCATGGCTTTAAAAACAATCTACATATCATCTATTTTTCTTTTCTTTCCTTCAAGACTGACATCCAAATCATAAGCAAATTCCTGTGGCTCTACTTTCAAAACATATTTCAAATCCATCTTTTCATTTTGTTTGCTCTGTGGCCTCTAATGTAAACCACTATTAACTCCTTTGGGGATTACTGCAATGACCTCCTAACTGGTCTCCCTACTTCTATTCTTTCCCCCCAAAAAGTATACTCTTTATAGTAAAAAAAAGTTTAAAAATACATGAAATCAACAAATTGTAAGTTAGGTTGTAGCCCCTTCCTCATCCCCTACATAAAAGCCACCAATGGCTTCCTACTACATTTATAATAAAATCCAAAGTCCTTGTACTTATCCACAAAGCTCCATATGATCTGGCCTCTGCCTACTTTGCTGATCAATTTCTTACCACTTTCCCCTTTGCCTTCTAACGTGGGTCATAGTGGCCTTCTGTCTTTTCTTTAAAATGGTAAACCTGTTCCTGGTCTGCACTCCCTGGTTTCTCTACCAGAAATGTTCTGACTCGAGATACAGAAGACTGTCCTCTTCCAACCAATATAAAAATCATTTTGATGTGTATATACTTTAGGTGCCACTACTCACTGTTCCATATCAAGTGTCTCCAGTATTTTTAGTTCAGTATTCCAAAGAATGATGTTTGGATGTTTCACCATCACCCTCATAAGGCTCCAGGCTACCTGGAGACTATCTGCAGGTAAAGTGCTATTACTGATGAAGCCATATGTTTTGAGGAAGAGAAAGAAAAATCAACTGAGTGCAGGAAATGGACATTTTCTCCCTCTTTTCTGAAGGCTAGGGGTAAGCTCATAAAAATTTAGCTTCTACATGTCTTCTGGAACCTCAAACAATCCTGTTTGTCACATCCAGGGACCCTCTATTTTATTTCAAGTTTCTGATCCCGCCCTAGTGATCTCTTGAGTTCTCACTCACTTTATTCCCATGTCCAGAAAGGAAACAAACAAACAAAACAGATAAACTACTAAACAATCAACTCATAACCCTATTGTCCTCTTGTTTCTTTTATAAGCAACCATGTAGGCCCATTAAATTCACAGTCAGGAGTCATTAAAATACAGTTCCTCTTTCTTCAAGGTCAGAGAGAAGGAACAGTCCCAGACATGAAAGGGACATCTTTGCATTATGTTCCTCTAATGCAGCAAAATGAAAACAAACAAGTGTTTGTTTTTTTTCTAAATCCTCACCCAAGGATATTTTTGCACTTATCTTCAGATAGAGTGGGAAGGAGGGAGGGAGGGAGATAGAGAGAAACATCATGTGAGAGAGGCATATCAACTGGTTGCCTCCCACACGACCCTGACCAGGGCCGAGGACAAACCACAACCAAAGTACGTGCCCTTGACCGGAATCGAACCCGAGACTCACTGGTCCGCGGGCTGACACTCTAACCGCTGAACCAAACCAGCCAGGGAGAAAACAAATAAGTTTTATTAAAACAGTCATTATTACATATTTTGGCCATATTAAAATAGCCTGAAAGTTGATGTTATTCGGTTGATAAAAATCCTTCCCCTTCACTGTTGAGGAATGGGTTGGAGTGGGACAAAGTGGCAAAGGGGAGAGAAAATTTAGTCCTGCGCTCCTGGGGAGTTGCTTAGCTAAGTCTTTCTTAAAGGGTGTAAAGAAGCCCATCTTGTCCCATTGGTAAGGTTGCAGAATGGGCTATGGATGGTGTCAACTGGCTTGTACAAAATGAGACTCATCTGATTTAAAAACTCTGACCCACAGGAAGCCCTGAAGCAGCACATTTAAAATGACCTTGCATTCCTAATTCAGATGACGAGTGTGACCAAGGCAAAACAGACAGATCAGCAGTTCCCACTCTCTTGGTTTCCCTGAGGGTCTTCATAAATGAGACTGACCCTTTTAGGAATGGATTCTGACTGGGGCATGATGCCGCAGCATGATATCATGGTAAAGAGGCTGGGTCCTTTCCCAGGGGCTTATTTTAATGCTAATGCCACACCAGGCAATGCCATATAGTACATGATCCCTTATGAAGTTAAATCAAAACGTGGTATTAAAACACTTTTATACAGATTCTCACTGATTTTTAAAACTTTCCAATAATTTTTTGAAGGCAAAGGAAACCTAAGAATAATTTAAATTACGTATCCTCAATCGTAATCATTTAGTGGAACAGACAAGAGATTTGGTAAGAGAGTTTTGTATCAGGGCTCATCTTCATCCCTTATTAAATAATCATAGCCAAGTCGTTCAACTTTGCTGAGCCCCAGTTTCCATATCTATAATGGGAATAATAGCAATAACAATACTCATGCAAAGTTGGTGTGAGAATTAAACATTACATAAAACCCCCTTGTAAACTTTAAATCACCTTACAATTTTTATTCATTATTTTTAGTTCTGTTATCACTACTAACATCCTGTAAGTATAGGATTTAGTGCCTTTAGTCTCAATACATGGTCTACAGTGTACTATTATTCTGTGACATCACAAAATTGCAGTCTCAGAGTAGAAATGTTTTTGAGCATCATCTAGTGAAAGTACTCATTCAGTAGTTCAATCTTCTCAATCAGCTACTTGAACCTCTTCAGTGACAGGGAACTCACAATTTTAGAAGATTTTAATGATTTGTCAGCATTGACTGTTGGTAGGGCCATCTTCATCCTGAGCTGAAATTGATCTCCCTCTCACTCACATTCAGTCATTTTAGTACTACTCCCTGTGGTTCATATGTTGTCTGTCTGTTTTATATTAATCTTTATAATATATCCCCCTTTCAGGGTATATTAGTAGTTAATTCATAATTTATAGTTTTAGAAATATAATTATTACTTCTACTTCATACTTCTAGACCCCATTAGCAATATTTGTCATGGCAAATTGAATAGAAGAGTGGTGGTTTGCAGCATATTTTACCCACTCCCATGGGTGTCATGGGCATTGGGGAGGTGTGCACATAATAAGGTAGTTAAAGGATACACACTCAAGAGTTGTATAAACCAAAGGTTTAGAAAGCATCATCCTAATGCAAAGAGCTCTACTCTGAGGATGAGAATTCAAGTTGTCATGCTCATAGCTGACAAGACAACTAGGTGAAAAAAAGGGCTATAGGGGATCCTAGTAGTTCTTCATTTTATTTATACAAAGATACTGGACTGCTGATTAAACCGTTTGTATATTTCACGGAAGAGCTACTTTTGTGACTTGAAAACAATCATCTTTGGGAATTTTAATTTCCATCTTATAAATTGGAGTGATAATGGTCAAGTTGAAGTGGTTAGTAGCACCTAAGCTAGAGAGGTTAAATAACTTAGTTTGAGATAGAGTAATGTATCTAGAATTATACATACTAAAACATTTACTAATTAATAGTATTGCAATTATTATAGATTTATAAATACTTATTCCCCAGGGAATTTACTTCTTTTAAATTGAGAAAAATAGCCTGGCTGGTGCGGCTCAGTGGTTGAGCATTGACCCATGCACCAGGAGGTTGCCAGCTTGATTTCCGGTTGGGGCACATGCCCGGGTTGTGGGCCCGGTCCCCAGTCGGGGTCATGCAGGAGGCAGCCAGTTGATGTTCTCTCTCATTGATGTTTCTAACTCTCTCTCCCTCTCCCTTCCTCTCACTCTAAAAATCAATAAAGAAAAAAATTTTTTTTTAATAGAGAATAAAATCTACATTTTCATATGTCCTATCTTCCAAATGAGGAAAAAGAAGCTCAAAATGGTTAAGTTGCTTAGCTCACATGGGTAGTTAGTGAAGGAGCTGTCAATCATGCCAATGACTATTTAATGTAAAAATCATTACCCATCGCTTCCTGTGCAAGAATATGTATACATATTTGATTTTTGATAATCTTATTATATGCATATACATGCAGACTGTTTTATTTTCTTATATCTGTGGTCCAATTTGCGTTTCTTTGGTAGTGAAGACCTAACTATGAGATAATTTTTTCTAACATACCTGTGTTTATGAACACAATGTTAAGGACCTTTTTATCAATGCTCTTGACACTGTTCTAAGTGATGGAGACATGGAAATTATCACAACAGACACAAATTAAATTTTATAGTCCAGAATGGAAGACAAAGGGGAGCTTTTCAAAAGTAGTGCATTCCATTTCTACAGATTTATTTGAAATATATCCAACCTAACTTTAAAAATGAAAACACATCATATATTTCAAAGACAAACAACTTAGTTTATTCTAACCCAGAGTCAAATTTTTAAGAAATAATGATTTATGCTTTATATGTCTTATCCACCTCACTATTGTTTATTGGATGGATAAATACAACATTTCCATTCCAAAGACATTATCAAGGTGCCATTGAGTGGCTCTTCTTTTCAACAATCACTGTACTGTACCAAAAATTATATATATATTAAAATTGAATACTATGTTTTACCCTGAGGCTGAGTCAGTAGGTAAAACTCAAACTAGAAAATACTTCAAAGTAAACTTGAAATAAATAGCTTTCCATAAATCATATACTACATACATGGTGTATCATTTTTCTTTTCATTTAATTCACCTATGTGCAACAGTACACTTTCTGGCAGTGGGAGCAACAGAAATAAATTAATAGAAGAATTGAATAATACAACATTTTATCACTGACTATTATAAATACAGTCCATCTGTTCTTTCCTGGGTTAAATATACCCTTATTTTGAATGCAGGCAGGCAGAGAAAAATAAATTGTCTTTTCCCATCACCATTTTACTTCTGGGCTTTTTCTGTCTGTTTCAAAAGAGCCTCAGATATGTGACTCCTGACTCCATTCTTTCTACAATAAAATGCTAAATCTGGTTTAGTGTGATATTATGAATCTGGAAATACAACCACATTTTCTCAAGAACCTATTAAATTCGGCCAACAGCAACTTATCATTAAATGCTTCAAAATAAAAATGTAGTCAGCCTCAAAATGCTTAAGCATCTTGTGTGTACAGCAAGCCTTAAATGTAATATAAATATTGATAAGAAAGTAATATAAACCAAGCTGTTTTTAGTCAGGCAACCTTTAGTAAACACCCATTTCCCATCTCCCACATCATGAATTTTGAATATCTGCATGGAGAGCATTCCTTCAATATTATGAAATTTAACTAATTCAATTTATATGGAGGTATTTGATGATATATGTCTTCCGTTCTGTATGATTTATTTGAATTCAATTTAAAATTCCAATCTATATTATTAAATGCAAAACAGTGAACATAAGTATTTTAACCAGTGAATGAATACAGAAACATGTAATTAGATTCAAATATGTGACAAATTATATAAGTTTAGCAGTATATATTGAACTTGTGAGGAGTTGTAATCCTGGATGATTTTTGCCTATAGATGCAAAGTTGATGGTTTTCATAAATTCCATAGTGGTCATGCTGCTGGTTTTTCATGGAGGTGAGAAATGGAGGATTGGAATAGGCCAAGTCGAAAAGTCACAAAAATTGCTTCTCTTACTGAGGTTTAGTAGTTTTCATACATTAAAGGGTCCTCAGTTTTTTGGATATCTTTGTTTAGTAGTCAGAATTTTGGAAAAGTTGGTTTTGACTATTTTTTTAACCAATATTTTCATTGTTTTTATTGAGGAGGGTAATTACAAAGATCATAATGTCATTTCAGAATTCCCTCCCAATTTCAGGCTATATATTTTTATTTTATTTTATTTTATTTTTTTTTATCCTCACCCGAGGACATTTTTTCATTTTTTATTCAGATAGATGGGAGGGAGAGAGAGGAAGAGAGAGAGAGAGAGAGAAACATCGATGTGAAAGGGACACATCGAATGGCTGCCACCCGCACGACCCAAGCAGGGCTGGGGACAAACTGCAACTGAGGTACGCGCCCCCAGCGGGAACCGAACCCGGGTCTCTCTGGACCACAGGCTGACACTCTAACCGCTTAGCCAAACCGGCCAGGGCCAGGCTATATTTTTAAGAGAAAAAATATTAGGTAAAAGATATACATTTAAGCTTTTTTAACAATAGCAAATTTTCTTGCCCTAAAAATTTATTCCAGCTTATATTTTTATTAGCAATAATAAGGGAGTTCTTCTCTTATATTAACTCATTAACAACCACAATAACGAACACTTATAGTCTGAGTAGGCTCCACGAAATTCCTACTTTTATTCTGTTAACAACAGACCCTTCTTTTTTCAAAACTTTTTCTCACTCATTCCTATCAGTGATTCTTTCGGATGTTGCCAACTGCATTACTTGTTCCCTTGGGTGTAGTGGGTGAGTCTGACTATGTCCTATATTTCCGCCTAAGTAATATTTATGTGGGTAAAATTTAAAACCAAGGCCGTTTTAAACATGACCAGCATTTCAGAAAGACAGAAAAGGTATATGTCAGTTATATGAAATATTGAACAGAATGATATTTATATATATTTAACAAGAGAAAAATAATTCAAAAGCATGTATAAAATTTAAAAACTGACTTGAATCAGTTTTCCCAGAAAAAGCCTTAGTCAGAGCTGGAAGGACAGTGTTTATGCAAAAGCTAAATAGAAATAGTGAAGAGGTGAGTTAGTTGAGAACAATTAGATTTATACACGTATCATAGATATGTCTGTTAGGGATGTGAGAGCAGTACTGTCAATAAAAAGAATACGTGTTAAGTATGTGTCCAAAGGAAGCCTGATAATATAGAGAGAAGTACTGTGATTTAGATGCACTCCTATTTTCCAGGGCTACATCAGTTATGAGAAAAATCAAATGCCTGGACTCTGACTAGAGAATTAAATGTTTTCAAAGAGTCACACTACTGTGCTCTTCCTTTATTATGAGGAGTCTATGACACAGCAGGAATTGTTGTACCTCCAATGTCATCAAGTGTTTTCAATGCCATGAACGTCTCGAATAGTTAAACCCTGCTGCTCTGACTGCCCTCATCAAGGCTCATGGTTCTTCCTGCCTGTGTTACCAGGAAGCTGTCCTTCTATGGTTGATCTCCCTTTAATTAAAATTTTGGTGGCCTGTTTTTGGAGTCATTTAAAGTCATTAGGTGTCCTTGAAAATTAGCTTTGAATTTTGAACTTCATAAAACATTTCTAAGGGTATTATTTTCCAGAGGATGAACATAAGCTTGCTGTGTTGTTCTCTCTACTACACACTACTTAAATGAACTGACACAGTGTTTTGAAATTATGACACATTTTTTATTTCCTCTTAAATGAACAATTGAATATTCCATTAGATGCTAGTGATATGGACCAATATTTCCTGTTTACTTTTTTCAGGGCACACAAGAGGATTGTACTTCAGCATTTCTTTCAGGTTGTAATCATGTGACTTTTTTGGCCAATAAAATGTAAGCAGTAGCATAATTTGTGTCTTTTAGGTGGAAGCACTGAAGAATCAAAGCACAGTTCTTTACCTCCCTCTTTGTCATGTAGTGGCCACGAAGCTGTTAGAGTGGAACCTGAGTCCTTGCTCAGAAATAGTCACATAAATTAAGAAACTGACCTCTGTTGTTTTAAGCCACTGAGATTTGGGAATTGTTTTTACTGTAGCAAAATCTAGCATAACCTGACTGATTATAGAGACAGACCTTCAAATTTTCTTTATATATGTTTTTTATTGATTCAAAAATATAAAGACAAAGAGTATCCATAATACATGAAATTGAGCACAGGCTGATTAAACAGTAATCACGCAAAGTGTCCTTGCCAAAGAAATATTTAATGGTATACATAGGAGGTGTCATAGTGCTGTACGTTGAAGCAATTCATTTTCATCACAGGCTCCAACAATTCTTACCACAAGATCCTTCCTATTGTGTCAGCAGAGTGTTTCAGAATGCTGGCTGCAGCCCAGACAACACAGCTGCCAATGATGTAAGACACGGACTGCACAAACGAGAGATACAGACTGGAACCATCATGCACATGTGTGGCATTTTAGAGGAATCAAAACTTCCATAAAGAAGGTAAAAAGGTACACTTCAAGAAGGTGACTTGGCAGAGAATACGGTCTCAGTAATGAGTAAATAAATTACCTTTCAGTGAATATAAAAGAGGATAAGACAAGTGCCGGTAACCATACAAATTAAAGAAACAATCTAAACTATATCAAAATTTCCCATTCATCTGATTTGTTAAGGCTTTTCATAAATTCTTTAGTGATAAATGTGATTTAAGATGAGATTAGCACTGTGTGTGTGTGTGTGTGTGTGTGTGTGTGTGTGTGTGTGTGAAACCAGACACAAAACGGGTCTGAGGCCTCCTGTCATCACTTGAGCCAAATTAAGCAGAGACAAGGTTGAATCATATTTGAGCGTTTATTCCAATCATGTCAACAGTATGGAGAGAGCAGCAGGTCATCCTGAAAATTCTGCTCTAACCTTTCCTACTAACCAGCTGATTATATAGGCATAAGTAAGAAGGACTACATGCAAGAGGGAAGGGGGGCAGGATAAGGGCTGCAGGGTATGTGGTCAGTGTGTCTCCTTCCAGGATCTTGAAGTCTGATAACAAGGTAGTTAATTTTCTATGATGTTAAAAACAGCCCTGGCCGATTTTGCTCAGTGGTTAGAGCATCGGCCCGTGGACCAGAGAGTCCTGGGTTTGGTTCCCACTAAGGGAACGTACCTCGGTTGCAGTTTGTCCCTGGCCTCGGTTGGGGTCGTGTGGGTGGCAACCAGTTCATGTGTCTCTCTCACATCGATGTTTCTCTCCCTCTTTCTTCCTCCCTCTCTCCCTCCTGCTCTATCTGAAGATAAATGCAAAAATTTCCTTGGGTGAGGATAAAAACAAACAAACAAAAAAAAAACAACAGCTCAGGCTGCCCTGGCCAGTTTGACTCAGTGGTTAGAGTGTTGGCCTGCGGACCAATAAGTCCTGCTTCAATTTTGGTCAAGGGCACGTAACTCGGTTACAGTTTGTCCCTGGCCCTGGTCAGGGTCGTGCAGGAGGCAACCAGTCAATGTGTCTCTCTCACATCAATGTTTCTCTCTTTCTCTCTCCTCCTCCCACTCTATCTGAAGATATTTGAAAAAAATATCCTCAGGTGAGGATCAAAAAAAAAAAAAAAAAAGCTCAGCCTGTTCCTGGGACAGGAGTATGGTCAGCATTCCTGAGGCAAACTCCCAGAGGTGGTAAGGGTTCAGGCACAGAAACCAAGTCAAAGTGTGTCCTGCCCTTGGTCTGCTCTCAAAATTTATTTTCTTTTCTGAGTAGCAGACCCAACTGAACTCCTAGGCATCTTTATCTTTTTCTTCTTGCAACTCATCCTCCAGTTTTCCAGGGTTCGTAAGAAACCCTCTTATGTACAGTTAGTAAGGTGATAATCATTAAATGACTGTGCTCCTATTCCTATTACTTGCCCTTCCCCTATCATACGTACACATCTTTTTTGTTTTTATTGTGGTAAGAACACTTATCATGAGATCTATCCTCTTAAGAAATTTTAAGTGCACAATATAGTACTGTTAACTATAGACACATTGTTGTACAACTGATCTCCACAAATTATTTATCTTTCATAAGTGAAACTCTATACATTTTTTTCCCCCTCATCTGAGGATATTTTTCTATTTATCATCAGATAGAGTGGGAGGGAGGGGGAGAGAGAGAGAAACATCAATGTGACAGAGCCACATCGACCGGTTGCCTCCCGCACGAGGAACCGCAACAGAGGTATGTGCCCTTGACTGGGAATCGAACCCGCGACCCATTGGTCCACGGGCCAATGCTCTAACCGCTGAGCCAAACTTGCCAGGTCAAAACTCTATACTTTTTGAACAGCAATTCCCTATTTCCCTCTCCCCTCAACCCTTGGCAACCACTATTCTACTCTGTTTCTATGTGACTATTTTATACCTCATGTAAGTGGTATCATATAGTATTTATTCTTCTGTGACTGGCTTGTTTAATTTAGGAAAATGCCTTCAAGGTTCATCCATGTTGTCATATAAGGCAAGATATCCTTCTTTTTAAATTCAGAATAAAATTCCATTGTTATGTATATATCACATTTTCTTCCTCCATTCATCCAACAATGGACATTTAGGTTGTTTCCACATCTTGGTTATTGTGAATAATGGTGCAATAAACAGAGAGTGAAAATATCTGTTCAAGCTCCTGATTTAGATTCTTTTGGATATATACCAGAAGTGAAATTGCTAAATCATATGGTATTTCTATATTTTCTTTTTTGAGGAATTTCCATACTGTTTTTCTTTTCTTTTCTTTTTTTTTAATCCTCACCTGAGGACATTTTTCCAGTTTTTGTTTAGATAGAGTGGGAGGGAGAGAGAGGAAGAGAGAGAGAGAAACATCGACGTGAAAGGGACACATCGATTGGCTGCCTCCCGCATGGCCCTGGTTGGGTGAGGGCCAGGGACAAACTGCAACCGAGGTACGCATGACTTTAGCGGAAACCAAACTCGGGTCTCTCTGGACCACAGGCCGATGCTCTAACCACTGAGCAAAACCGGCCAGGGCCATACTGTTTTTCTTAGTGGTTGTCCCATTTCACATTTCCACCAACACTGTACAAAGGTTCAATTTCTCCAAATCTTCACCAAATTTATCATCTTTTTGTGACGATCATCCAAACATGTGAGAGAGGTATATTTTGTGGTTTTGATTTGCATTTCCCTGATGATTACTGATGTTGAGCATCTTTTCTATATCATGTAGTATTTGTAATAATTATTGTTCTGTAGGCTTAAGATAAAGACAAAACAAGACTTTTCTAACAGTAAGTTTTGAGATTTGTTAATATGTGTGAACTAGAGAGAAATCCTGGTAATTCAGTAGTTGTTTTTTTTTTTTTAATAAATCTAAGAATGACATATTTTTACAAAATAGTTCATATAAATGTTACACTGTATATTCAAATTGAAAGTGCTCACTTTTTAGTGTCATCAGTCTTAATCACAGATTTATTTTGTGAAATGTGGGGAAATAAGTTCAGAACGCCTACTTGATCTGTCTTTAGTGATTTCTTGGCGCCAGATGCTAAACATTTCTTTTCATATTTTTCCAGGCTGTTTGTTTTTTACTATTCAGGTATTTTAAATACGCTTTAACTGCACAAAGAGTCATGACTTTGTTCTCTAGCAGAGTATCAGCCAACTTTTGAAGTTATTGTTGAATGATTTAGAGTCTGCTGAAATGTAAAGCTTGGCAGAATTTTTAAAATCTCATCCTTGAAAGATAGTTACTAAATAAGTACATTGAATCTTCTAATTCAAAATAATTATGCAAATTGCCTTTCCTTTCAATTTTAAGATGTGTTTCTATAATGAAATCTCAAAAGATCATTTAATGAACTGCCTTCTTCAAACAATTCCCTCATATCCTACAACCCAATTACAATTAACACTGTGTATCTTAAGGTGTAAATTATTTTATGCAAATATTATATTTTATGTAATGCACTGTGTTCCACATAACATTTAATTAAAATAAATCTTACTGAAGTATAAATTAGTAGTAAATTGAAGCATATTCGAAAAATCCAGATTTGCTGCTAGATTTAAGAACAATTTTATGTTTCATTTTATCTGCTAAGATTAAGAGTAATAGTTTTTACTTATATGCATATACGCATAACCAATGGACACAGACAACAGTGCAGTGAAGGTGGGGTGGGGGGTGGGGAACAGAAGTGGGGAGGAGGGTGTCAGTGAGGGAAAAGGAGGACATCTGTAATACTTTCAACAATGAAGATAAATTTTAAAAAAGAATAATAGTCTATCTTTCAAACTTATTTGAACATATGTTAAAAAACAATTTAATAGCTCCAAGAACCTATTTCAGATGCTCCTTTTCAAATGCTATAAAATATAGGAAGCAAGCATTTTGATGTAAGGATTTCTTAATTAAATGCTGAGATTGATCAGAAATTGGGCTTGCATTAGCCATGATGCTCTTTTTACCCTACCCCTCCTGAAACACTTTCTGCTTTCAAGCCTACCCTTCATTTCTTAAGCTTTCAATTCTCTTTCTGATCCTGTTTGTTTGATTGATCTAGAATTTATCCTTTCCACATAATCTTATTTTATTCCTTTCTTTTATACTGTCAACTTTCTTTTAAACTACAAACATGCCCAGATGTACATTATACTAAAATCTCTTTATCAAGTTTCTTATTCTCTCTCCCACATCTCCAATTAAACAGTTTTGAAAGTGTAGTCTATATGGACAGTCATTAATTTTTCTATCTCCAATTTACTAATTAAGTTCATTGCCTCAACTATCACAATTTAAAAAATCCAACTTGATACATAAGCATCTAATTGGGAAATCCAAAGACTTCTTCATTTTATATTCTATCCAATCCTTTCTAAGTCATCTAAACTCCTTAATAAGTCCTCCTGGAAAACATGTACTTTAGGCTTCAACTTCACCATTCTATTTCCTTTTCTATAAGACTCTCTACTTGACTGGCTCTTCTTGAACTTGCACCCTTAAAATTGGAGATAACAAAAGGAGGATCCTCAGCCCTACTGAGTTTCTCTATCCATTTTTGCATTCTATGGGTCTTCTGTTGCATTGCTGTGGCCTCAACTCCTTCTTCATAGAATTAATTTAAACAATTAGATGATATGTATATATTGCCAGTACACCTCTACTTTCTTATGATCAGACTTGTATTTCAAACTGCCTATCTGATATTTTCCATGTGTCTACCCCTAAAATATATTTTTTAAGTCCAAAGTTTATCTAATTATAATATGCCCTCTCCATTTGCACCATCCAATGACTGCCCTTTGGTATTTACTAATTATACTAATAGAATCAATGGCCAAATTAAAGACATCTTGTACTGGTCAGAAACCTGAAAGTCATATTCTTGCTTTCTTGCCCAGCCCCATGTTCAGTGAATCATCAAATAATGAGAAACATAAACTTTAAAAAATATATATCTTAAATCCACTGTCCTTGCTTTCAATTTCTACTTCTGTTCCTGCATTTCAGTCATGTAGTCTCTTCTATGGGCTGTTTCAAATACCTATTCTTTGTCTCACTGCCTTCAGCTCTTTCAGTTCATTCATCTTTGGTATTTACCCTCCACCACCACAGGCACACAAAGCCTATGACCATTTGCTGAGAATTCTGTGGTAGCTCCCCATGGTGTTCCAAGCCAAAAAGGCTTTTAGTGATTTGGCTCCAAATTACTTGTCATGTCTTTCACCTGCTATCCCTACACAGATGCACCCTATGCTCTAGTCATAATATATTATTGACACAACCTCAGAAATTTATTTTGTGATTTACATATTACTATACTATAACTCATTTAGTACCCTTTGCTAAGAATGCTTTTCCTCAAAGTTTCTTTTTATTCTTTCTGAAATCTTCTCTGCCCAAATCACTGCCTAAGAATCTTCATTGTGAGATAAGCAATGTAGAAGTATCAAACTGTAAACACACATGCACACACACATATTGACAGTCTATGCTTTCAAATGTTGTTTATGATGTTTCTTATTAGATATATTTTTTAAATTAAATGTGATTAATTTATCATTTTGTTTCATTATGGCTCTTGCTTTTTTCCTTACTTAAGAAAGGCTTCCCAATCCCAATTACAGACATACCTATATATATTTTACTAATAATGTTATAGACTAAAAAGAGGCCTTAAATCTACATATTTTTCTTTAAATGGTGTTAATAGATAGGTTAATTAGGTCTCTCCAACAATAACAACAAAAGTTGTCCTATCCCAATTTATTGAATAACTCTAATAATTTTATTTGAAATACATAATATAATATTATGTAAACCAGTATCTGTGTAGATGTTTAATTCTGTTGCATTAATTTTATTCTTTATATCATCATATTTATTTAAATATTATTGTTTTATATAGTTATATTTTGAAGAAATTTCATCATTCCCATGTTGCTGTATTTTCTTGAATATTATATATTTTAATTTTATGCAGATCTTTAGAATCAGTTTTAACAATTTCCACAGAAACCATTTGCATATTTTTCTTTGGAATATATTAAATTTATAGATCAATTTGATAATTTTATACACATACATAGACATCTATACACATGCATACATGCATATATACTTTTATATGTTTTGCTTTGCATTTTTCATTATGGTCAATATTTTAATTAATAATAAACTTTGAAAATTGTTACGTGGATGTCTACTGTTAATTAACATGAACCTATTTTTGCATATAATCTACTAGAAATAATGACATAGTATATTTAATAGACATAATTATGTATCCTTAAAATTTGATACTGTCATGCATTATAAAGCTGCTTTATAACATTAAGTTGAATTCATAACATATATAGCATTTCTGAATTTATAGTTTGAATATTCAAAATACTGAATATTAAAATAAGTAATATATAATTATAGCAACTATACTATATTAGAAAATTATACTTTGTCTTTATTATGACTTTTAAAACATCATACAATTTGTAATTATGATTCAAATTGCAAAGTGACACTTAAACCTTTATCTAACTATATATTTAGGACTCTTTATACTGCAAATAACAGAATACATATCCCTTACTATCATAAACAATACAGCTAATTTGGTAAGTCATGTTACTTCTGGATCTAGAATTATGCCAGCTTGTATATGCAGCTGGAGCCAGTGTGCAGTAAAGCCATTACGAGTCAGATTTCATCCCTCCCTCACCTTGCTCCTTCTTTCCTTCCCTTCTTTCTTCTTTCCTGTTCTCTTTCTTTTGATTTACTTTTTAATTGATATTTAAGTTATTTATGGTAAAGTATGCAAATCTTAAGTATATAATCACTAATTTTTACATATGTATGCAGCGCATAACAACCTAAATCAAGATGTGGAACATTTCTAGCATCCTCACATGTTTCCCTTACATTATCTCCTAGTCAGTATTTCCCTTAAGAATAATACTGTAATCTTTATCATAATACTTGGTTTTCCATGTTCTTGAACTTCATGTAAATTAAATCATATAGTATGTATTCTTTGGTGCCTGCATTCTAGAAAATCATAAAAATGATCTCTTGATTTTATAAATAAATGACATAACCCTACTCCTCATTTCCTTGGATCTTTATGAAATGCATTATTATTAATCACACTTCCTTCATTTCCTCATGCCATCAACCTTATGCTTTTCCTATACGACATTGTTTCTTCACTGTCTCAGTTGCCTTGTTCTCCTTCTATCCCTAGAATAAAAATACTTTCAAAGCATAATTTCACCCACATTCTATCTATGATTAAACCTAACTCATCTCAAACTCTTCAAATGTCGATATTTCCAAGGAGTTCCATTCTCCTTCTCCGTGTTCATTCCAAGTGACACTCAAAATAGCATCACTAAATCAATGATACTCAACCTAACTCTTCTATATGTCTAGCTTTGATTCCTCACTCATGGCTACAAATCCAATTTCCTAAGTGCCTGCTGCCCATTATCACTGGTATACCTGATCATTTCTCAAAAGATAAACATTAAAATATCACCTTCTCTTTCAAACCATTACCTTCTTTTTGCCTTTGCAGATAATGACATGGTATAAGGATTAGATCCTTGAAACTTCACCCTTTTCCCTACACTCACACATTTAAACAGTTGCTAAAACTGTTCTTCATTTTAATGTATTTCACACATTTTCTCTTTTTTTTTTTTGTTCCTACAGCTGTCACCTTAATATATACTCCTTTGTGATATTATACTTGAGCTACCTGCAGTAGCCTTCTGCTTCCATTTGTTACTTCAGTTCTAATGCATCACACACAGCACGTGCTAATTGTTATATACCAGAGTGCTTATTCTATCAAGTCACAAGTTCTCAAAGTATTAAATCAAAACAGAATTAAAAAAAAAAACTGATCTGCATTCAAGATTCCTTATTACTGAATTCATCTACAGACACTGTGACCCTGCTATGTATCACTCATTTAATTATTTGTATTTTTACAGGTCTATTACCTTTCATCACAATGAAGTACATTCCAGAGGTGAGATTTTTTTCTGTTTTGTTCATTGTTGAGTTCCTAGTCCCTAAAAGAGTGCCTAACACATGGTGAACATTCATTTAAAATCAATGAAAGAATGAATAGCTTATTCTGTAGTCAAATGGGAATACTTATATCACCAAACATAATGCATGCTTTTCATTTTCAAATCCTTGTTTAAGCTATATACCCTTAGTGTAATGACTTTTCTTTCTATCTATCTTCACATCATAAAGACACATAATTAAAGATAGATCTCAACTGTAGTAATTATTTAAGGCTCTTCTTAATCTCCCCAACTCAATGTTAGTTCTTTCTCCCTCAAATTCTCACAGCACATTACATCACTTTTATAGGACCTATATAATAATAGGCCCTTAAAATTCACATAAAAATTACTTGTCTTATTCTCCCTATAAGATACTATATTCTTTGAGAACAGAAACTATGTTTTATATATCTTTGGGACCTTAATATTTAGTAGAATATAACATGTTAATGGCCAACATTCAATGCATATTTATTGAATTGGACTGAGTATTATTCTCTGTTCAACATAAATTTGGCAGAATAAACCAGTGTTTATCAGGCATGAAAATGTCAAAGGATATTGTGCTTATTTTTCTTCCAACAGATTAATTTGCTTGTGTCTGCCAATAAACAATTTAGCTACTATCCCTGGGAACTAAGGACATTCTAATTTTATGAACAGTTACCAGTGTAAACAACCTCTGTGACTTTATGTTTTACATTGTAGTCATTATTTTTAGATAGAACTCATTAAGGAAGGATTGTCCTATTTCAGGAAAAAATGTAATTCATGCTCTGGAAATATAAATGAAGTAGGGTTCATACTTCTAGCTAGTATGAATTTCAGTTTGGACACTTGGCATGTTAATTTATCCAAATGTATTCCAAATTAATGTGTCAAAGATCCAGCAGGTTTTGAGAATGTTATGAGAATGTGTTCTTTGTTAGATTTATAAAGTGAATATGTAAATACATAAATATACAACCACAGAGAAGAAATAAGTTGTGGCATGATGGGATCCTCATAAAATGGGGCCAGCATTCATTGATTCTAGAAAACTGCTGAAAATCTCTAGTCTCTCCAGGGTACATACAGGTTAGACAAATGTTAAATTGGTGCAGAAACTCCTGTGCAGGTCAGTTTGAGAAGCAAAGGCTTTGGAATAATATAGAACTGTGTTCACTTCCATGACCTGTGCATAAATAACACCTAACTCCCAGGATGATGCAAGGATTCATTAGTAAAGTGGTTATCTAAAATTAAGCACACAATTAACAGTTTAGTGTCTTCAATTTGAAGTGTGAATGGGGCCCTTATGAGGAATAAATGAGATAATGCAGTGCTTGTCAACATTTTAAAGTATAGGGGCTTCCTATCAAAAGCAGTTGTGGATGCCCAATCCTTATATTACTGTTTTTATGTTCAATTTGTAATTTTTAAAAAATTTTATGTAAGACTACTAGGATTTTTAAAAACTCTTAAAATAAATTTTCTTTTATTTAATCATTATATACTTATGATTTTGAAAAAGTAATAATCTATACATATTTTTAATAAGGTGTTACCTTTCCTGCCAGTGGGGTTTTCCCTAATACTAGAATCACCCTAGCATATCAAACAATTCAATAATGCTCAAGTGTTACTTCAGAAGAATCTACAACACTTAGTAAGGTTGTTTCTGTGAGTCCACCTGCTCATCGGTTAAAACCTTCTCTTTCCAGAGAGATGGAGTAATAAACAGGTGAATGAACATTGCTGCTGTTGACAATGTTGGTAATGATAAATCCTTCAGTGAACTCTCTCAAAATTTACTTCACAATCACATAATTAAAACAACAATGTAATTTCTCATTAAACAGAAACATTTACATTTCGCAGGCAATGGACTTCCAGAGTGGCATCCCTAAATGCCACTGATAATTTAAGAGTTTGATTTTTAATTTCCACATGTAACTTTTTGAAGCCAGCTGCAGAAGAATTTGGCTGGATGCCCATAAAATGAGATTGAAAAAAAGAAAATCACAGTTTAAAATATTTCCTTTGTAATGACATTTTGTCAGCTGATTAATCTTTTCTGTTACACGGCTAAATAACACCATATGTTAGCTGTGAGTTTATTGCTATAAGATACAAGAGAGATCTACCTCATGATAAATGATTTGGGTATTTTCTAGCTGAAAGTAAAAGAGGGGGAAAATGCTGTCTGAATATTTTTCCAAAATCATTTAGGTAGTTTGATTTTATGACATATATCACAGAAATGAGTGTGTCTTCAGAGACCAGAGCAACACTTTATAAGTTAGCTCTTCTGGCCCTGGCCGGTTTGGCTCAGCAGTTAGAACATCGGCTCAAGGATGGGAGGGTTGCGGTTTGATTTCCTGTCAATGGCACATACTTCGGTTGTGGTTTTGATCCCCTGCCCCAGTTGGGGTTGTGCGGAAGGCAACCAATTGATCCAATCGATGTGTCTCTTTCACATAATGTCTCTCTCTCTCTTTCTCTCCCTCCCTTCCTTCCACTCTAACTGAAAAACTCAACGGAAAAATATCCTCAGGTGAGGATAAAAAAAAAATTTAGCCCTTCTGGGTTAAACCCATATGGGAAAACACAACTTTCCTTTAAATCTTTGTGGATTATATTTTGGCAGAACTAGATATTCTTTCCAACACTAGTGACTTGAAATTTAATTAAATGCTTATGATATTCAAACAACAACAAAAATTCAGGATACATTTTTGTTTGATCATGTATTAAAGCCAAATGAAGCTTGAGAATTAATTCCACTATTTTATTCTCCAGATATGTTGTATTTAAAATACAAACAACATTTAAGAGGAAAGAAAATGAAAGCAGTTTGGAAACTATTTTCTAGTATGTTATTAGATTCTGTAAAGTCATTCAAGTTATTTAAAGTACCTACTGTGTCCCTATTACTTTATAGGCTTTCAGGATACAACAGTGGTTAAAACATATAAGACCTTGTTCTGATAGAAGTTATATTCTTGTTAGGGAAGATATGCTATGAATGAATGAATAAATAAACAAACCACTCTATCTGTATAATATAACATGATACAATATTACTCAACAATTGCTAATGACTTCACAATAGATTAGTACCATAAGAAATTTAAAATAATCTACAAAAATTCAAAATTAAGGATAAAAAATGAAATAAAATAAAAGTTAAATAACCTAGGAAATTCCTTCTTCCATTTCATCCAATAGACAGATAAGACATAAGAACTTATCTTTTCTCAGATTCTAATTTAAGTAACATGCTGTGCTGAATGTATTTCTGTTTTTGTACATAGATACATTTTATATCATCTGTAAAGGGGAAAGCTATATCAACATTAATTTCTTCATTCACACTTCATTTTTAAATTCAGTGGACATATATTTAGCAGGATCAATATAATGCAACATAAAAAGTTAGGACTCTGGAGTAGCACTGTCTGGCTTGAAACTTGGCTTGACATTTTATTAGCTGGTTCCCTTGGCTTTTTTAACTTCAGGATAATAGCACATGCCTTATAGAAATGTGAGGATTAAATGAGACAACACATGGTATTCTAAAGGAGTCCCCAATAAATCAACCCCTTATGAAATATCCTCCCCTGGAGTATGGATGGAACCTCTATCATGTTTCTAAGCAGGATATTATGGCAAAGATGATGAAATATCAGTCCTGTGATTACATTTCCTTAAATAAGACTCTGTTCTTTCAGACCATAGTGTCACTTGGTGGCCTTAAAGAAGCAAACAGTAATATTGTGAACTGTATATGGAATCATATGGTAGGGACCTGTGGATGCCTTCTAGGAAATGAGAGCTGCTTCCAGCCAACTACCTTAAAGAAGCAGGGTCTGAAGTCATACAGCTACAAGGAAATACTGCCAACAACCTAAGTGAGCTTAGAAGTAAGTTCTTCCCCAGTCAAGTCTCCAGATAAAAATGCAACCTTACTGACAGCTTGATGGCAGCCTTTTGAGACCCAGTTAAGCTGTGCTCTGACTTCTGATATACAGAAACTGAGATAATAAACCTGTGCATAAGCTACTAAGTTTGTGGTAATTTGTTACAGAACAAAGGAAAATGAATTTTACTTGGAAAGGGCTTAGAATAATGCTCCAAATAAATAAAGAACTCAATAAATTATAGCTGTTTGTATCATATATACCATGATGCAGGAATGGGGCTAGTCACTTAAAAAAAAAAAAAAGACAGGTAAAGTATGGTACTTACCTTCTTGGCGTCTACTGTCAGAGACAAACATAAAGAGATGTTGATAATAAAGTGGAGCTGCTGTTTTAATGGACAGAATCATGGAATCCTCTGGGAGTATCTAGAAATGGAACAGAACACAGCCTGGGGTGATCAAGGAAGGTATTCCAGAGAAGTTGATACTTAAACTGAATCTTAAATGATGACCCTTTCTATCACACAATTAATTAACTACTTTTCATGTATTTCCTCCACTAGAACGTAAGCTCCCTGAAGGCAGGACTTATTGCTGGAATTTCTTGTGCCTAGAAAATGCTTAGTATATAGTAAGTGCTTAATACATATTTGGTGAATGAATGTATTAGTGAATTCCAAGTCATCGCATGGGTAAATTTGGGGAAGGTCACAAGGAAATCGGGCAAGCAGAATATATTAGGAAGAGGGAGTGGCATCTGCAAAAGCTTGGTAGTCCCAGAGGCACTGCATCATGATAGCCATCAAGCCCTTTTTTCTCAAAAATTGTCTCCCTGGCAGAGCAAAATACTGCGCTGTAGTCAATGCTTGGCATCCATTCACATCTGGGGAAAAAATGTACAGCAAAGGTTTGATGTATTTCTACCCTCACTCCTGACAGGTCATATATTACCAAATGATAGGAATTGCCGAGGATGTTTGCTATAATCTTTGAGAGAGCAATAGAAACTGTATTTATATTCCCTGGAAAGATTAAAAATCTCTGCAATTTGAAGTTCCACATGGACTTTAGAGCAGTTATAGAGCTTCTCAAGGATAAGTTCTCGACATTTTATGATCTTCAGCACAGAAAATAAACATTGGACAATCTGGATATATTTTTCATAGTTATATTTTTCTTTCTCTTTTCTATCTATCATGTATCATTAAGCTAATAGGACAATACAACTATTGCATATAACCTATACAGTCATTAAGGGCAAAAGTTAAAAGATTAAAAGCAGTTTCCTGGATCTGTTTACCATATAAAGAAATAATGAGGTATAATATTGCTGTGTTAAATATATCATGAGGTTAAAGCATACAGCATTTAAATCCAGAATATTTCTCCAATTCAATTAAGCAATCAATGTGTGTTATTTTAAATTGTATCTAGCGCTGAAATTCAGGATGTACTTAGACTGTACCCTATATTAGAATATTGAAATTCTTCTACATTAAAGATACGCTGTGCTTCACAAACAATTTTTGTCAATAACTTACCATAGTGGAGAAAAGTTACTCTCAATCTTTTACTGCAAACCTTTCCACCTAACAGGAGGATGAAAAAATAATTGCAGACCTACTACCTAACTAAAACATTCACAAATCTAAAACTGCTCAGTGAGATCAGTAAATACCCATCCTATAAGTATATTTTTGATGGAAATTATGTCTTTTGTAGTAGGGATCTGGAACTTCTTATATAAAACACAATGAATATGTCTTTAATTCTAAAGACTGAAAGAATTACCAGGCGTGTTTTAACCTTACTCACTACAGGTTTGATCAACAGTGCATAAAGTATGATTAATATTTTGAATAATATATTATGTAAATATTTTAGTATGAGGCACAAATAAAATCACTTATCTTATTTACAGATATTCAATAAGGGTTATATTGTAAACTCAATTCGATTTTGACACAACAGCAAAATAATTGACATTAAAAATATATATATCTCCCAATGCAAAGGTTGTTTATTATTGCCATTGCTATTATAGTTGTTATTTTTATATATAGTATAAAGTTTTAACTTTTCTATCTCAGGATGAAAAACCTGACTAGGCATTTTTATACACTAAGAAAAATTAGCCTTGTAACCCTGTCTCTGCCATCCATTTTTTTTTATCCTCACCCGAGGACATTTTTTCATTTTTTGTTCAGATAGAGCGGGAGGGAGAGAGAGGGAGAGAGAGAGAGAGAGAGAAACATCGACGTGAAAGGGACACATCGAGTGGCTGCCACCCGCACGACTAACCAGGGCCGGGGACAAACTGCAACCGAAGTACACGCCCTTAGCGGGAACCGAACCCGGGTCTCTCTGGACCACAGGCCGACGCTCTAACCTCTGAGCCAAACCGGCCAGGGCTCTGCCATCCATTTTTACTTCCACTCTTTAGGCCTCCAAGTGGAAGGGCTTGGAAATCCAAAAACCACATTAGGATATTAACATCTAAAGTACATGAGCTGCTTTCAGTGCTGGTCATCCGCCTATCTGAGGGGAAAGAAGCCCTGACTTATTATTATTGCTGATTTCATAGTGTTTACTCCCACCATGGCTAATTTCAAGCTGCCAAATTATTTAATAGTTAATGACAACATTTCTAAATATTTAATGGTCAGCTCTTGTGAGCCAGTGTGAACCAGCTCTTGGATCCAGCACACACAAATGATATGTGGGGGGAGTTTGAAATTTTTAAATAGCAAAGTATGGGAAGACAGTAATAGGTCATGAGGAAAAAGGAGTTTGGGCAAGTTCATTGAGGAGGCTATTTGTCATAGTAACGCACTAGCATTTGTTTGTAAAAATAAAAGCCACCAAAAGTTATAAAAAAATACAATATGGTCAGGTTTGCTGATTTGAAAGATCATTTTGACAGTTATATGGAATTCATATAAGAAAAGATAAGTTTAGAGGCAGAAGGACAACTACAGTGCCTTCAAACTTGGTGTAAAAAAAACACTAGTAATTTAAAATCCTATTAGTGAAATGCAGTGGAGAAACTGACCAGAATTACTGTTCAACATCCAAGGCCTCATATATATTCACTGCTTCTTGGCACTCTGCTATTTCCTCTTTCTCCTTACCCTCTTTGTTAGCTATCTACTATTTCTCTTCTAAGATATTTGATAACAGGGAATAAATAAATATAAACAGATTGATTTAGATACAGTGACAAGGAATTTTAATACTCAGCAAAGATATAATTGATGGGACAGGAAATGCAATCTGAAAAGCCCTCAGCGAAGGACTAGGAAAAGAGACCAGAGAAGTCTAGAGGGAAGTTAGTCTACCAGACACTGACATTTTCAGTGGCAATCAGAGGGAGACATGACAATCTAGGCCTTGGACTAGATCTGAGGTTGAATCCCAGATCCCAAAATTCATACTGAGAACAAATCATCAGCCCGTTCCAAAAGGAATGGAGCTAGTATTCCAATTAGAGGGGTTAGTTACTAGAGGGGCCATTCAGCACAGAAGTGGTCAAAAGAAACAAAGCTTAGGAAAACCAGACTAGATGGTGGCAGGACCAGCAACACAACTGGCTTGATGCATGTATGTTCAGTACTTCAACTCAGGGTTGAGCAAAGTCCTGCAGACAAGGAAAGGTCTGTTCTCAATGTCTGCATTGGGTGTGATGCTTGCAAGACTGCCCAAGTGATACCAGATACAGAAATGTTTGAACACAAGGACACAGTGCTAGTCTGATTAGTATAACACCATCTTTGAAAAAAGGAAGATTTTAATTTAACAGAATACACATTCCTTAACAAATTTACTCTATGATAGAATCAAATTACTTGCATGGGCATCAGAGATATAGATCTGTAGAACTATGCTAAAAGCCAAAGTTTTGGTGATTACTTGTGTTTTGAGAAGAATTAGTTAGTAGAAATTATTCTACATAAGTAGAAAAGTATAACTTATTAAACATTTTAGGATATGTATCTTTTTTGATACTTCCAAAGAGAATTTTTAAAAGAAATATACTTTACCATGATATACAGAGTTTTCATTATTAGGAAAATCTTATATTCATGAGCACCAATGAATATATCAACACTATACAGTGTATGTTAGAGAGGAAATTTTCAAATGATTTCAAATCTCTGTTGCATAGTAGAAGTGTCAGTTGACAGTTGTAATGAGTTAAAAATGAATAAATTCTACAAGTAGTTTCAGGGAAGTGCTAAAATTAAAAGGTATCAATCATAGATGATATTTTCTGATTAATATAAATGATAAATTTTAAAATGGAATTCATATACATGCTAAAGACAAGAAACACCTTGAAGTGTTAATGTTATCTCCTGCATGTGCCTCCTCACACTTAGATCAAGTTGGGGAGGAAGGAATTGATCCTGTGCCTAGAGGAGAGAAAGGGCTGCCAGCACTCCTCACCAGTCTAGTCTCTGTCCATGGCACAGGCTGATGGTAAAGAGAGGAGCAGATGTCATGTAAGTGGCTAGGGCCCAGAGGAGTATTGGGCTTCCACATCTGGTCAGGGCAGATTCCAGCTAATATAAAAATTCAAGGACATTTGGTAGTGTATATTATCTCAGTGTCCCAGAGTAAGGACGAGAGGGCTCTTTGTTTAATGCCTCTTATCTTTATGTGATAGTAACCTTTATGTAATAGCAATTCTTTAAAATTATATGACTTAAAAGTAAAATGCATTCTCTTAATTCAAACACTTATGTTAAAAAAAAGTCAAGTCAGCACATTAAAATAATAGCATGCAGTTACTCCTGATTTAAGGTCTACAGTCTTCAACTAATTATAGGGACAACTGTGTGTCTGCAGTAAGAACAGATATTATAAGATGGCATTTGCTTACAGGGCCCAAGGCCCCCCAAACATGGAATATTTCCTAGGATTCCCTAACAATATGCACATGTTTTCTCTCCTCTTATATACTCCTTAATCCCATCACTCTGTTTATTCCAGATTCTCCCTCCTCCATGTAAGCATGCTGTGGCTTTATCTTCAATGTCTTTGGAAACAGGGTGATTGTGAGTAGATAGCAATTTCTTAATTCCTCAACATTATCATTTGCTAGAAGCGCAAACTAAAGAACAATTTTGAAAATCAAACAGCAACAAATGAACAAAACATGGGAGGTTAAAGAGTAAAGGGAAAATAAAGGAACACAAAAATAATTGGTAAAAACATGAGAAGAAGTTTTTTAGGCTCTCTTTTTTAGAGATACATATATATTGTTTTTTGCATCCTAGAATAGAGATTGATATATTTCTCACAGGCATGTGTTTATCCACAGATCCATGCATGCTACATAATAATATGCATTCTTTTTATTAAATACCTTGACTGTAGTGTGCAATTTAAAATATAGACTATATGCTCCAAAAGAAGATATTTTTATACCTCTAGTGTCTGTCGTATTGTTTGGCCCCACAATATGTATTCAACAGTGTCAGCTGAATGAATGACTAGTTCTCCTTGTTGTTGTATTTATTTTTTTATCAGTAATAAATATAATTTTAAAGGATAAAGATATTATCCTGGAGTTTGTTCACCAACATGATGGAAGTTTGGATTCATCAAGTCTTGACATTCCTTTCCTGGGTCTGTTGCACCTACTTCTAGAATGCAGCTGGGTATATACCCAAAAGAAATGAATTGACAGGGTCTCAAAGAGATATTTGCAGTCCTGAGTTCACTGCACCATTATTATTATTATTTTTAAAATTGATTTTAAAAGAGGAGGAGAAGGGAGGGAGGGAGGGAGGGAGGGAGAGAGAGAGAGAGAGAGAAAGATTTGTTGTTTTATTTATTTATGCATTCACTGCTGGTTGATTCTTGTATGTGCCCTGACCAGGGATCAAACCCACAACCCGGGCACATTGGGACAATGCTCTAACCAACTGAGCTATCTGGCCAAGGCTTCACTGCACCATTATTAAAACAATTAAGATATGGGGGAAAAGTATCTATCAACAGATAGATGAATGGATACAGAAAATGTGATACATATATGCACAATGGAATATTATTCAGCCATAAAAAGAAGGAAATCCTGCCATTTGTAACAACATGGATGTACCTGGAGGGCACTGTACTAAGTAAAATAAGCCAGAGAAAGACAAATGCTGCATAACCTCACTTATCTAAGTTAGCTGAATTTATAGAAGCAGAGAGTAGAATGGTGGTTGCCAGAGGTTAAGTGGTGGAGTAAATGGGAAGATTTGTCAAAGGATATAACTTTCAATTATAAGATGAATAAGTTCTGGGGATCAGAGCATGCATACATGTACACCATGCACAACACGATGACTATAGTTAATAATACTGTATTGTATACTTGAAATTTGCTTAGAGATTAAATGTTAAGTAGGCTCTCCACACACTCCCAAAATGATAACTGTGGCAGGTGATGAATGCATTAATTAACTTGATTGCAGTAAACATTTCACAATATATATGTATAACAAATCATCATGTTGCACACCTAAAATATATACAATTGTTCATTATACCTAATGAATTTGAGGAAAAAAAGGAAATGTACAATAGTGTGTATTTTAGAGTATATGTGATAAAAGCTTCTTACTGTATAAATGAGTCATGCTTTATTTTTTTTTATTAGAACTTATACTTAGTTATTTGAATTAAGTGGGTCCTACTGCTTGCTTGGAGAAAACTATCAAATGAAATCAAGGAATTCATACTACAAGTAAGATGTAGAAAAAATATATTTGTACTTCCCCTTAACAAATATCAGAGGAAAAGTGGAAATATAGACAGAGAGCAGGTTGTGAGTACCTTATATGCCATGGTAAAGAGATAACCAAGGAAAACAATGTACCATTATTGTTAAGCACTGTGATGTATGCTTTATACATTCTAAGTAATTTAATTTCCATTTCAATTATATGTAAATCTTCATTGTTACAGAGATTCTCTAAGGCATACCCTAAGATGTGTATTAGTTAAAATAGAAAGCAAGTAAGATAATACACATAATGTGCATAGAGTGTAAATGCTTTCTTGTAAAAGTTATAATATATATATATATATATATATATATATATATATATATATATATATATATAGACAGAGACCCTGAATGTGAACCCAAAATTAGCACTGGAAAAAGGAGTGAGAGTTAAAGAACATCTTAATTTTCTGTATTTCAGTTGAAGTGTAATGTGGCTCTGAAATCAGAGTTCTTAAGGAATGAAAATATGGAAACATTTGAGGGGCATTTCAAAGCTAGAGACAATACATTCAGAATAAAATGAAAGTAAGACATGAGGGAGAGGAAGTGATCAATGTTGATTTCAAAATTGTTCTTTTCTCTCAGAAGGGAATGATATTGATTACAATGACAGATAAAGTTTGAGGTGGGACATATTTTTCTTTTTTAAAATGTTGTTTTATTACCTTAATAATACCTGGATGTATAGGAAGTAATGTGAAGTTAAATCAGATACAGTGGTAAGACCAGACATGGATTAATGGATTTAGAGTCCATCTGAAAAGAGATGCTTAATGAAACATTGAGCTTGGATAAGATTGCCCAGGGAGAGCATATAAATTGAGAAGAAGAAAAGAAGGCAATATCAGATTATGGCTTCATTTAATCAGTGGGAAATGAAAAGCATCATGAAAATGAGTATAAAGAGTAGTCCAAAAGATGTATTATTTTAAATAGTGTATTGTCACTATTCCAAGGGGAAAATACTGATTAATGGTAGTATATTCTGAAAGAAGGTTTAAGACATAGGCAATTTAATGAAATTTTTATGATTATGTTGGCTTTGAATGAACAGTCACTAGCAAGTCATTCAATATTCTATACTTCTGCTATGTTACATTCTAGAGATAGAGATGTACAGTTTTCATTCTAGGTGCCCCTTAAACAGGAAAATGGAAACATATCAATAATTTTCATAATAGTACATAAAAATATATGTATTTGAAATGTTTCCATGTGAGCTTGGAGATTTGCACTATGTTGGAGAATGTCAAGAAGTATTCCATGAAGAAAGTGATATTAACTGGTCTTTATAGGGCATTAGAAGAAACAACAGGTCACAGGCATGGATTTGGAAGTCAGATGGCAAGATAACGGATCCTAGAGCAGTTTGTGAGTGCATGGTAGAAACAGGAGAAAGGGAATCAGCAAAAATTAGATAGGAAGGTCAGCAGTAGTTAGGTTTTAACAACCTTAAATTAATTATTCACAAAATTTAACTTAATTTTCTCTAAGCAAGAGTAAAAAACATTTAGGATAAAATTTGGAACAACCAAATCAATATTTTAGAAAGATAATTCAGAATGGAGTGTGGATGCCAAATAGGAGAGGGTGGAGCTTAGAGGAAGGTTATCAGGTAGAGGACATAGCAGTAACCACATTAGAAGCAAATGAAGGTCTAGGATTCTAAAGAAATGAAAATGACTACAGGAATTGGGAAATAGTTTGGGGCAGAGTTACAGAAGCAATTTCAGAAACAGAATTGACAGGACCTAGTGACTGATTACTGTTACGTGATATAAGGTAGACATTATTAATAAAAATGTCTACCTTATATCTTTCTGGGGAGCAGGATATGGTAAATACTTAACATTTGAATAGATTCTATATAAATTACTCTTATCAAACTAAAATTATTTCTTTCTTGTGAAAAATTCTGAATAGTGGACTTTAATAGAACTTAGAGTAGATTAAAACATGGCAATGTTCATCTATTTAAGGTGGTTATTTTAGACAGTGTTTTCCAAAACATATTATTTTTTGTTTATTATTATTATTTTTTACCACCCGAGGATATTTTTCCAGATCAGAGTGTGAGGAAGAGAGAGAGAGAGAGAGAAAGAAAAACATCAAAGTGAGAGAGACACATCAATTGGTTGCCTCCCACAAGATCCCGACCAAGGTACGTGCCCTTGACCGGGATTGAACCCACAACTCTGGTTCGTGGGCAGATGCTCTAAGCCCTGAGCCAAACTGGCCACAGCCAAAACATATTATTTTTTAAATGTCATTGGCAAATACACACACACATATATAAAATAATTTTTTTCTGGAGTTTATGTAAATTAATATTTATAATCCATATAGGAAAATGATGAATGTATTTCAATATTTTTCTAATCATTATGTAATGTTAGCTTTAAGAAACAATGTCACATATCTGAGAACCCCATGAAGTTATAGGAAAGATGATCTGATGTGTGAATGCATAAAGGTGTATTTGCGTTTTAATGCACAGGCATTATTTAAACTGAGACCCAGGGGTACATATTATGCATATAACTGTGATGTTCTATATATTTCATGTTATTTGATATTTATAATACATTAAACTTGTATATCCCAAGACCCATTCACAATGACTCTGTTCCTGACAGAAGGAATTCATTTGTGGGATTATTATTGTTATTATTTTGTCCATTTCAGTGTAAAATATATGCCTTTTCTACCCCATCAACATGCCAGTGTATTCAGAGTTAAATGAATTTGGTAAATTTCAGTCTATCAGGTATTATATTTAAGATGATGTGTAGCTGATTAAAAAGAGTGCCTTGCTAGTTAGTGTTAATGAATCAATTTTAACCAACAGAATTATACCTGCAATTGCTTATCTTTTTTATCAATTAATTAAAATAACTACTATGGGTCAGGCAATTTTTTAGAAATGAGAAGTAGAATAAAATGTAGTTCATGATGTTTAGTTATCAATTTTAGTTGGAGAAAGAAAGATAATTATTCAAATAATTATTGGAAAGCGGTAAAAAAACAAAATAGAAATCAATAAATTGCAATGAGAAAACATTGCTTTTCCTTTGAGAAATGCTTGTGGCTTTAAAGGACAAGATGTTATTTTTATCCAGCTGGAAAGGCTGGCAAAAGTCAATGTGATATTAAGGTAAACTAAAAGGGTTATAATGCATCTGTTTTCCATAATTTTCACATTTTATCACTCATCCAAACACTTGTCCTTCCTTCCCTTTCGGAATTCTTTCAAGATTGTATGTTCACCTGATTCCTGATACTTAAGGTGTCCAAAACGGACTATCTGCATGATGTGTTAGAAAGAACAACTATGTGGGAGGCAGGCTGTGGTGAACATTAGATCAGATAATGTATTTAAAATGTCTACTTGAGCCCTGGCCAGTTTGGCTCAGCCATTAGAGTGTCGGCCCATGGACTGAAGGGTCGCAGGTTCAATTCCTGGTCAAGAGCACATACCTGGGTTGCAGGGCTGATCCCCTGCCCCTGTCGGGGTCATGTGGGAGGCAACCAATTGATGTGTCTCCCTCACATCGATGTTTCTCTCTCTCCCTCCCTCCCTTCCACTCTATCTAACAACAAAAAAAAAAAAATCAGTGGAAAAATATTGAGGGTTAACAAAAAATAAATAAATAAAATGTCTATCTCACATTTATAAGCACATAAAGGCATCAACGGTAGCTATTTTCTTCATCTCCATTCATAATCATTCTGCTTTCAGGTTATACAGTAACTCTCCCAATTTAAATTCTAAGTTTCGATGTATAACTGATCATCTCTCCTCTACTAAGGCAGTACATTCTTTGGCTCCCAAGAATAACTTTTCTGAATTCGACTCAAATGAGTCCATGAAAAAACTTAGAGCATCTACTGTTAAACAATTCTGCTAGTAACTGCTACTATAAAACTACTACCATCTAGGACACAACATCCCTTAGGGATTTGGAGAAATGGTGGTAAGAAAAATTGTTTACTCATTGTCTCAAGTATCAGTCTTTCAGTTTTCTGTCTCTCCCTGAGATAGGAGGCAGAGAGTGAAGGAAGCATGAAACAGAAGACATGCCAGTAGAGGCACTTTTCACTTGTAATTGATACTGTCGGACAAGTTATTTCATCTCTTTCAGTTTGAAGTTCTTCATGTAGATGGTGTAGCTGTTGTTCAAGTAAAAACTCCAGTATTATAATGTGTGTGTTATTTGACGAATCGGAAACAGTAAAACAACTGTGTCACAAAGGACAGTTCCAAGTTAGTTGGCAGGGAGGCTAATGAAGGGCTAAAGTTATCATTAATAAAAGTAATTCATATAATGAAAACCACAGAAAGATTTGACAAGTATCCACTCTGTGTCAGGGCCTGAGTTTAGTGCTTTGCAATATATTAGTGTGAATAAAACAGAGTCTGCTAAAGTGTGAATAATGGAGAAGGACATATACTAAATGAAAATAAAATTTAATGGAGGGGTTCTTTAATGTCTTCTGAGACAGTTTGTTATATATTCCTGAATTACCTCTCCACTCTGAAATCTCCCTTATCAAATTTTATGTTCCAGCCAAATGAACAACTTGTAGTTCCCTAAACATTACCTGCTCATGAGGACTTTCTGCTAGAAAACTTCAATATCTCTTCCACTGCACCTTGTACCTCCCTCAAACATATTCATAAAAATAGTTATAATGTTTTGAAACTCTTTACATTTCTGGATTCCCCACGACATTGTCGGCTCTTGGAAGGCAGAACATGATATTCCCTGTTATATCTCCAATATCTACTTGGTACAGGGCCTGATACATAGCAGGTTCTCAATAAGCATTTATGTTGACTCCATAGATAATAATAAGACACAATTATTAGCACAAAATTAAAAGAGGAAAGATATGACAGGGGAGAAAATGAGAGAAAAACATATGGTAGAAGATGGCAAAGAAAAGATGGGAAACAACGTATTTCAGCCCTTAGAAAGAGATGTAACAGAGTAGTTTAGGAAAACATGTAACTAGGAGATGAAAGAAAAAAAAAAAAAATATATATGTACTAGATGCTGTGAAACATGTATTTAGATTCTTCTCGTAACCTCTGAGAAAAATAAAACATTAAAAATTGTTATGAAATGCTGTTTAGAAAATGAGCTTTCAGAATACTGTAGTACTTCAAGATTGATCTCAATAGATTTTTTTAAAAGAATGTTAAGACATAACTATGAAATAGTTGATTATGAAAAGTGTTTGAGCAAATGGGCAGAAGTTGCATTTGTAGAGATGTAGAGAAGAAAGCTAGTCCAGGTACAGGGGCCCCCTGCACTAGCATGGATGATGAAGACCCAGTAACTAATCATTTCCATTGCAGATGTAAACGTATTTACACATCAGTTATCTTGCCTTGACTACTCAATTATGTTTAATTAATGCCTTTTTTCCTTTTAGGTTCTAATTATATTTTATAATTAGATAGACGATCAAAATTGCTGAGGCAATCTTTATTCAAACAAACTGCAGATTTAAGTCAGACTATGAGACTAGAGTTAGTACAAAGTTGTTAAGCTTATACGCAGGGTAGTACATTAATCAACACAAAGCTGGTGAATTCACTTATCAGCTTAAGGGAGCAATTTCTTTACCCAGTAGAGAGATGTTTTATGGTGGTTTAACTGAATAAATATACTTGATAAAACAAGCGTTTTATACAATTTTTGTAGTTATCATAAACTTTAGAGTTGACAGTTTCTTTCTTGGGAGATTAAATAAAGCATTGTAAAATTTATGACAAATACTAACAGCTCATTTAACTTTAAAATTTCAAAACTGCAGTGATTTTGTCCATTAAATTTCTCTGATCAAAGAACGGTAAATGGTCTCCAAACTTTTCCTTTTTATCTGATTGAGACAGTTAATAAATAACTGGGGATTTGAAGTCACAAAATTGATTTGTTCTTCAACATTACCAACTAAAATAACTGATTTACTAAATACAGTCGTTCCTCGCCACTTCGCGCTTCGACTTTTGCGGCTTCACTCTATCGCGGTTTTTTCAAATATATTCATTAAAAAGTTGATCGAGACACTGAAAATGATACAGCGTGCGCTCGGTTGTCTGAGTCAATTATACACCCCTGTATTACAATTAAAGTTAAAATTACTGTACGTATGTACTGTAGGCCTATGTATTTGAGCACCCCAGGAATCCTTAAGCGCTAGGTGCAACTGCTAGAGTCTGGGACGGATTAACCACGATAAATGAGGGACGACTGTAATTAGAAAGATAGGAGAGAAGAAAGAAGGAACGAAAGGAAGGGAGAGATGGAGGGAGGGAAGGAGAGAGGGAGGAAGAGAAAGAGAAAAAAAGAAAACCCTACTGTTTGGTTCATAGAATCCTCCATATAAAATATCATTTATGCTTATTATATTTTTAACTAAAACTAAATTTAAATTTTTTAGCCTTTAGCTTTCGCTAGATGTGCTCTGTGTTTTACACAACATGAACAAAATTATATTATTTTGACTTTTTAGAAAAAGCTCAGACATAATGAGGTCTTTATAATTCCGTTATACTCTCTAACTATGCCCTGTGTGTACCACCACAATTGAAAGCCAATTATTTTTAGCAGGAAACAAGCAGAACCTCTTGAGTATTATAGGTTATTTGGTCACCGAATTTACTGAAAACAAGATAAGACATGGACTATATGCTTCCTTTATATGATGTAAGCATTTATAATAAAAAAATATAAATACATTTTTCTCAACTCTGTTTTGTGTCAATCTGTAACAAGTACTCCAGGCTCATAATGAGCAAACTGAAAATATAGCACTGACCTTTGCTGAAGTAACCAATGACTAGATCTTTAACATGCTCTAGGGACACTAAAATATGTGGTATTTTTCTTGTAAAATGTGCTCATTATAGGTGTAAAACGGTTTTGCCTGTATGTAGGGCATCTGTATCTGCTATTTAAATTCGGTCATTCAGGGGAATTAAAAAATGAAACAAAACCTAATTCTAACAAATGGATGTATGAGTAACTGCATTGTTTTGAAATGGTTTCACAATGTCAGCCTTTAAGGTGAATTTGTTTAACTTGTGTAGAGGTGAGGAAGAAGCACAAACACAATGATAAGTTGTTTTGTTATGGTTTCTGTGTTCAAGAATATCTGGAAAAACTGGAGTGGCATAATTTTTTGGTACACAACAAATGTTTTCTCTAGTGAAAAGGTTGTAAAACAATTCATCTGAGATTTATTTTTTTAACTTTGAAGAAATTTAAATCAGGAGCATTACGTTACTGACCAGAACTGAAAGATATTACTGCAGCATGGTTTTGGTTAAAGGGCAGAGCTTATGCTTTGTCATTGTTCATTCCTGTTCTATAGAAGACAATTAGTCATCTGGAAAAGACCACACCTTAGGGTATGTGGCCGTCATGATAATGTGCCTCTTACATCTCTCACTGCAGGAAGCATAATTGACCCATGGCCCCAGCTGCTGTGCCTTGAAATTTATCTCCACATTCATGCCAAGGTCATGCTTTCTATTTACCTTTCACGGCAATGGTTGAGAATAGCAGAGATACTACATGCAAGTCTGTTTCTGGGAGACACAGGAGTCCATTTCTAGAACTCCCCGGAAGCCTTGTTGAACTTTCTTTACAACTGCATTGCAGTCTCAGATGCTTTCCTTTTTCCCTTTTCTCTGCCATACCTGCAGTGCAGCACGTTCTGATAGCTCTCTCGGCCTCTCAGGACCACTCCCTTTCTTCTCTCATTGATATTTCCTCATAATTTTTATCATGTTTAATCTTGTCTTAGTGTCTGCTTCCTAGAAAACCTGACTAACTCAGGGAAAACATAATATTTTACATGTTCCAGGTTATTACTGTATAATAGAGGTTTCCCCAGGCCACACCAACTTCGTATCATTACAGGTAACAGAAACAAGCAAAGCCACTACTCTTGGAATTATTCTATCCACTTATTCTTTCCTAATTTGTTCTGCTTTTGGTCAAAGACAGCCCAAGGGGGCAATGCTTTTTCTCAAAACAGATATCCTTTTTCTTATGTAATTCTCAATGACAGCTATAAGTAAAACTTGACTCTGATGCTACTGCAGCCAGGAATGATCAAGAGTCCTTCAGGTCTGACTCTGAACCTAGCCACACTAAGAAACATCAAAGGGCAGTGAAGCTGATTATTACAAAAATGGGGAAGGCTGAAAGAACAAAGGCACAAGGTTTCACTACAGCAGGTCTGAAGACCTTATGGAGGAAGAAATGTATAGTAACTTCATTCCAAATAATTTATTAACTGGACCATCAAGTAATAATTGCCTCTGTCATCATCTTAAGACTTTTTACTCTTTTTCCTTATTGATATATGAGATTTTCATATTTTTTGGTATTCAGTACACTCTTGAGATGTTTGGTAATGTCAGGATACCTAAGTGTTTACCATCAGACACTGAAACATTCTCGAGATGTCATCTCAAAACAAGACCACAGAGGGCACTAGGGATTCGGGGGAAGTTACTAATGTCTTTAGTAGGTATTTTTTTTTTTTTTTTTTCCATTTCTTGTCAAGTGATGAAAATATCATAATGAGGGCATGGAAATGTCCTTGTTAGGAAAATGCACAATTGATATGGTCTTGAAATATTATAGTGCCAGTCATTTGTGCAATTGTCTTTCCACATGGATTAAAAACTTACGTTTTTCCCAACCACGCTAATAGCTGCATTGGTCTGGTCAGATTTTCTGTTTCTTCTTGATTTCGTTTTGAAAGATTGTACATTTCTAGGAATTTATCCATTTCTTCCAGACTGCTGACGTATAGTTATTTGTAATATTTTCTTTCTGTTTAAAAAATCCTTACTTGAGGATATTTTCCATTGATTTTTAGATAGAGTGGAAGGGAGAGAGAGAAAGAAACATTGATGTGAGAGACACACATTGATTGGTTGCCTCCAGGGCCAGGGATTGAACCTGTGACCCTTTGGTCCGTGGGCCGACACTCTTACCACTGAACCAAACCGGCCACGGCTGTAATATTTTCTTTTAAAAATATTTCTGTGGTGACAGTTGTTACTTCTCCTCTTTCATTTCTGAATCTATTTATTTGGATCTTCTTTTTTTTTTTTTTTTTTTGATGAGTCTGGTTCAAGTTTGGTTTATCTTGTTTATCTCTTCAAAGAACCAGCTCATACACTGTGGTCAGGGTTGACCCCCACACATGAACAGGTCAGTAGCAATCAAGGCTCAATTACAACAGGAGGACTCACATAACTCACACAAGGGACATTCCTGGAGCACCCAGATCAGGTGATCAAGGAGACTGTGCCACTGGTTCCCACAGGGCACCTACTACATAAGGCCACCCTACCAAGACTGGGAATCATAGCAGATATACCTAATACATATAAACAAACACAAAGAGGCAGTCAAAGTTGAAAGACAAAGAAACATACCCAAAATGAAAGAATAGGAGAAATATCCAGAAAGAACTAAATGAAATGTAGGCAAGCAATTTACCAGAAGTAGAGTTTTAGAAATTGGTTATAAGAATACTCAAGGAATTTAGAACTTCAACAAAGGGATAGCAATCATAAAAAAAAGGACACAGAAAACTATAAAAAATAACCAGTCAGAAATGAAGAATACAATATCTGAAATGAAGACTACACTAGAAGAAATAAACAGTAGGTTAGATGAAGCACAGGACTGAATAAGTGTTTTAGAAGACAAAGCAGAAGAAAACACCCAAATCAGAGCAGCAAACAGAAAAACGAATTTTAAAAAATGAGGATAGTTTAAGGGACCTTTGGGACATCATTAAGTATAACAACATCTTCATCACAGGGGTACCAGAAGGAGAAGAGAGAGAGCAATGGATTGAGAATCTATTTGGGGGAAAAAAAAGGAAATTCTTAGGACCAAATGATCCATACTATTAATATAAAGCAATTCTACCACCATGCAAAATTTTACTTATAGAAAGGTGTTGAGTGATCTGTTCATATAATTATCTTCACTGGAAAATAAATTGTCTTTTAAGCATCATGAATAAAAGAAAATGTTTCTTGAGGGGTGTTTCACAGTCTTAAAATTATAGCTTAAGAAAAAAATCAGAGGTGATTATCTGTGACTGACTTTAAATACATGAAATATTTTTGCTGGCAAATTTTCAAAAGTTGAAGGTTATAATGGCTACAGTAGCAAAACTGAGATCCCTAATGTACTTTCAAGATGTTCAGCACTTTATACCTGGAAAGTTCATACAAGTTAAAATATTTTGTTTTGTTTTATTTTGAATGTACTTTCTCTGTAGTTACATTAATTTAGATGACTTATGTTGTTCCTTCATCTTTTGGAGGTTCAAAAGTCATTTCATTTCTAAAATAAAAGCACACTCTGAAACTTTATATCCAAGAAAACAGGAAAGAGAAATGTCACTATTTAATTATATAACCATATTTTCACTGTTGTTACCCTCAAATCCAATATAAATGTTCTGACTGCAGTCATTCTAAACTTCCTTATTTACAAAGACATTTCTCACTTTTATTCTGTATCTTCTCTAACTTCTAAATAGTGTTGTATTACTTCTTTAAAAGAAAAAAAAAAATCTCCTCTCCTGGGTTTGGTGACTTCACTCTTATTAAAGCTTATTTGTTAGTATGTCTGTGCATGTCCATCTATCCTGCCCTGTGAAAGTTTATATTTCTCCAGCTATCTGTACTTGACCCCTTCTATCCTTTCTATAATCTCTGCCTTTGAAATATTCTCCATTAGCATTGCTTGACTGCAATAATCTGCAATCTTAATTCTTACTCTTAATTCTGTATCTCTAAGTCTTAGAACTTGTTACAAACTTATTATATGTGCAATCCAGCTTGCTTGAAATATATTTTATGTTTTCTTACCAAATTTGTTCTTTCTTCCAAGTTATGTATTCATAATAATGGTTATATTGACTACTCTGGTTCTCACATTCACATCAATTCATATATCATGTTGATGGTATTTCCCAAGCTTGTCCAGACTACATTTTATTACACTATCAAGACTACCTAGGAAAGACTAGACTAAGTTACCCATAGTCTAGGCTGTTTTCTCTTACCTGTATACCTGCAAAGGCATTCTACCTTTTCCTTTTCTCTTTCTTCCACTTACTTCCCATACTTTCTCCAGAATAATATTTCTAAAATATGGATCTGACATATTAATTTAATGTCACCAATGCCTGGCACATACTAATGGCTCAACAAATATATGTGGAAGTAATTCAGATCACTGGCCTTCTAGAACTCTGATCTGTGACACAGTACCTTGGACAGCGCACAGCTGGCTATATGTGGCCAGAAGCTTTTGTATTTTAGAAAGAATAGAAATCACCTTGAAGCACGACTCTGTGTGTTTTGCAAATATCCACTTGAATGATCCCCCTTAATTATGTAAATCTGGGGTGAGTCAGCATCCATTGACCTATAGAGAATAATGTGGAAGAAACATTGGTGACATCATCAAGGACATTACTGAGATGCAAAAATATTCCTACGATTCAAAGCTGGCTTTGGGGCCTGAGCTGAAGTGTCTTTCACAATGTCTTTCACAGATACAGCCCTTTTGAGAGGTAAGAAAGAAAAGCTCCAGAAATTGCCCTCCAAATGTGAAGATAGGGAGGCCTATTATGTTGGACAAAGTGTCCCCAACAACAGCATAGAGGCAGAGGAGAGCTGTAAGTTGCCTCAAAACTGAGTCTGGACCCCTGACTAAAGCTCAACATTGATGTGTTAAAATAGACACGGCCATTTCATCCAGTTTTTGTAAGCCTTGCTCAAAATGTGTTTGGAAACTACAATGCCTTGTGCCTTAACTCAAAAGATATCCAATTAAATATCATATTAGCAATGAAAAGTCCAAAATTTTCATATAATTTTTCATTCTTGAGTTTGTGTATATGGAAAATTATATGAGTGTATTTTCAAATGTTAAATTTCATGCCTGGCACAAACCACACACTGACATAATTATTCATTTCCATATTGCTTAAGTTTTTAAAAATTTTATTGCGCATCCCATTGCATATGTTCTTAAGGTTATTAGTTTTCTTCACATTTCTTCCTTGGGTTTTGGTACTAATGATGCCATCAATTTTTTATAATTTATATAAACTATACATTTTACATTATTTCCTCTTTTTCTATTTTCTAGAAGAGGGTTTCTCAACCTCAGCAGTATTTACAATTTGAGCCAAATAATTTTTTTGTTGGGGATCTATCTCACTGTTGACTTTTTATTTAACACTTGGGTGGTTAGAAATGCGAAGCTTTATTTCCAAAATAAGAATTTTCCAGGTATCTTTTTATCATGTTTTCTCATTTAATTCTAATTTGGTCTGAAAACTTTCTTCATATGATTTAAATTATCTTACATTATAAAAAAATTTTAATATTCAAAATATGATCTACAGAGATAAATATTCACTATGCATTTGAAAAAATGAACATTCACTGTTTGCAGAATGTTCTACAAATGTTTATCAGCTTGATTATTTGATTGTGGTGTTCAGGTTTACTATTTGTTGTGGATTTTCTGCCTACTTTTGCTATAGAGAAGTGTTGAAATCTCCAAATAATCATAGAATTGATCTTTTTTCAGTACCATTGGTCCTGTTTTATGTATTTTGAAGCTCTATTGTTAATTGTTTCCATGTATCATTTTTATGTCTGATATTAATATAGCTACTCCAGCTTTCGAGTAATGTGTATATAAAAGATCTGTCTGGTCTCCGACTTTTAACCTATGCATGTCTTGATATTAAAAGTGTGTTACTTGTAGACAGCATATAGTTGGGTTGGCTTTTTAAAAAATCCAATCTCGTTACATCTGTCTTTATTTCATGCATTTTGACCATTTCCATATATTGATTGATATGGATGATGGATCTATATTAATATAGATGGATAAATATCTATGGTGTTGCTTATTGTTTCTTATTTACTGTTTCCTCTTTTTGACTGCCCTTTGGTTATTTTGGGTTTTGTGATTCCATGTTACCTGTGCTATTAGGCTTTTATGTTTACCTATGTTAGAAAATAGTGGTTTCCTCAGGGTTTAAAAAATGCATTAACAATCAGGGTCTTTTTTACATAATATATTGCTTTACATATAGTTAAAGCAACTTCTAACAGTATACTTTCAATTCCTTTATCCCATCTTCTGTGTTAACATTGTCATACTTTTTAAATATATGCTATAAAGACACAATATATTGAAACTAGTTTTACTTTAGATAAGAGGTTGGCAAACTATGGTCTGTGAGCCAAGTCTGACCTCCGACTTGTTTTAAGTGAAGTTTATTATAAAAGAGATATGTACATTTCTTTACCTATTGTCTATGACTGGTTTCAAATTAGAACATTAGAACTGGGTGGTTGCAACAAAAGCCAATGGTCCACAAAGTCTAAAATAGTTACTTGCTCACCCTTGACAGAAAAAGTTTTCCAATACCTGATTTAGATAATGTCATTGGTGGCTTCATCAAGGACATTACTGAGATACAAAAATATGCTTTTAGAGTGATTAAAAATAACTGAATCATTTACAGACTTTATTTCCTTGTATATATTCAAGTTTTACCCTGAAATATTACTCCTTCTGCCTGAAATACTGCTTAAAAATATTTCCTGTAGTGTTGATCCACTATTAATAAATTTTCTCAGTTGTTTCTACTCTGTTTAACATTTCTTATTTTACCTTCAAGTCTGAAAAATACTTTCCCTGGTTATAGCATACTGGGTTGACAGATTTTTTTTCTTCTTTTCTTATAGTACTCTATGGTCATCCCATTTGCACAGATTCTGAAAATATAGAGACATTTTTATTATATTTCTTATTTCTATGTACTGTCTTATTTTCTCTGGTTGCCTTGAAGATTTTTTCCTTTGCTTTGTTTATTAGCAATTTGAATACAATTTGTTTGTATTTATTTTCAAGTACTTATCCTGCCAGGGGTTCTCTAAGGTCATTAGCTATACTTTATTTTATCAATTTTGCAAATTCTGAGCTATTACCTCTTTAAATATCCCTCTATCCCATTATCTCTCTCTCTTCTCTTCCTGAGTTTCCAGTGACACATATTAAATGGTCTAATATTTTCTCACGGCTCTTGGATACTCTGTTCTATTCGTCTCCCTGCTCTCTTTTTTACTTTTGTTTCAGTATGGGTAATTGCTATTGACTTATGTTTAAGTACATAATTCTTTACTTGGCTATGTCAAGTCTACTGATGAGTTCATCAAACAAACAGTCTTCATCTTTGTTACCTTGTTCTTTATTTCTAGCATTTCCAATGGAATTTTTCTTAGAGTTCTATGCTGAGGTTCCTTATTTGTTAGTGCACACTGTCTTCCTACTTCTCTAGAGCTTTTATCAGTCATGTACATTTAATATTCCCTGTCTGATAATATTGATATGGGTTATCTCTGAGTCTCACTTTGTTCATTGCTTTGTCTATTGATGGTGGATTACTTTTCTCTTGCTCTATTTAATGTCTTCCATATTTTTTTATTAGTGCCCAGACATAATTAATATAGTAACAAAGGTAAATAGTAATTATGTCTGAAAATGGGCACGCCTGTACTTTTATTACCTCATTCGTATGTGGGCTGAGCCATACTCAGGAGCTAGGCTACATTTGGGTTTTGTTGTTGCTGTGGTTACCTTTATTGCACCAATATCTTCAAATATTTCTAGTGTTATCTTGAACTTAAGGCAAGGGCTGGGTTCCTAGAAAGTTTTCCTTATGTTTCGTTCCATGCTCAGCTTTCAGCTTGTACTTTGTACATATGTCTCGAAGGAGACTTCTCTTCACATTATTGCCCTTCTACCAATGGAAGACTGCTACTGCTTGTTACTGAGGAGATTGGCTTCTGGCCAAAAAGCCTATCAGTGATTTTTCAGGTTCAACCACAGGCATTTACAAAGGCTTTAACTGGCAGGCTTAAGAGGGAAAGCTGCCCTCCCCACAGGAGACTTGATACACAGTCAATGCATCACAATTTTTGAAGGAAGTTACAATCAAGGACTCAGGCTCCCCTGGCCAGCTGGGCTCTTACACAAATCTACATTCCTAACCCAAAGGCTGCCATTCATAAGCCTCTTTTTCTGAGCCACTTGGCAAAAGCCTTCGTCAGATGCCTCTATATAGACCTCTTTACTTGAGGGGAGAAGAAGAAACTCAAAGACACATTTCTCTATTCTGACTCAGTACTTTTCCACTCCTAGTTCTTCTCCCTTGCCCTCCTCCAGCCTACAGGTCCATACAACTTCAAGCACTGCTTGTTCAGGACCCACCCACAGTGAGATGACACTCATATCCATGCTGATTCACCTTTTCTCCAGGTAAGCCATTCCAGGTGGGGAAATGGAAAAGGGAGGAGTTAGTGCTCTCTCCAGTTTAGCTTCTTACCTATAATATTACAGTGAGTCATTAAAGGCTTGACTGTTACTTCCATTCTGACTTGTCTCGATTGCTTACAATGACTCCTTGCAGCTCAGTTCCATCAGGTTCAGCTGAGCTTTTCATAGTTGCTTCATATTTGTTAGCTGGTAGTGGAAAACAGGGCTTAAAAACATTACCTTCTTTTGCCACATCTACTGTGAGGATAAAGACCATTTTCAGCAGACTGTTGACATTCCAAAAAATGTCATCATCACTCTGAAGAGACGCACAGTTATTGTGAAGGGCCCCAGAGGCACCATGCAGAGGGATTTCAATCACATCAATATAGAACTCAGTCTCTTGGAAAGAAAAAAAAAAAGAGGCTTCAGGTTGATAAATGGTGGGGAAATAGAAAGCAACTGGCTACCACTCACACTATATGCAGTCATGTACTGGCCATGATCAAGGGTGTACAGTGGGCTTCCGTTACAAGATGAGGTCGTATGCTCACTTCCCCTCCAACGTCGTTATTCAGGAGAATGGTTGTCTTGTTGAAAGCAGAAGTTTCTTGGGTGAAAAATATATCCGCAGTGTTTGGATGAGATCAGGCATTACTTGTTCAGTATCTCAAGCCCAGAAAGATGAGTTAATTCTTGAAGGAAACGACATTGAACTTGTATCAAATTCAGCTGCTCTGATTCAGCAAGCCACACAGTTAAAAACAAGGCTATTAGAAAATTTTTGGATGGTATCTGTTTCCAAAAAAGAAACACGATGGCAGACTCATGAACGAGATCTAAATCGTCCATCTACAGAAACAATAAGATGCCAGATGATTCCTCAGACTTATTTGTGATAATTTAGATGCAAGAAAATGAAAAACAAAAAACACATCTCCCTGGGTCTCTGATTGGGCTTTTTCCAGATCATAACATTCTTCCAGTGGTAGGAGATGTCTAATGATATGAGCATAGGATAGTATCTTCCTGTCTTTAACAAACAAAGATTATTTTTAATCCTTCCTCCATATGCAATACGTGCTGCCGTTTACAGGTCTTACTTTCCTTTCCCAGTGGTTTCAGGTTTTTTCAGCAAAGAAGCATCTGGGTGTATTTTTTTAAACAGCAGTTGTTCTCCTCTTCTATTATTGTACAAGATTTGCTCACTCCACCCTACCCTCAATCTTTCTCCTGAATGCCTTGCTGAGGTCCATGGAGAAAAGCCTGCCTATGGGTCCAAATGGCTGGCTTACCTCATTTTATATCACTTCACAGGTGTTGCATTTTTTAAAAAACTGAAGTCAGGACCCTCCACAAGCAAAAAGATTACGACTTGCCTTACTACGATACTTGCTCTTTGTTATGGTGGTCTGGAATCAAACCCGCAGTATCTCTGAGGTATACCTGCACTCACTTCATTGCAGTGGTCTGGAACTGAACCCACATTATCTCCAAAGTATGCCTGTACACTGGGCCAGACTCAGCTTTTAGTAATTCATTAATTTTTTTCTAGTTTTCTTTCTCATTTGTATAGTATCCAGCATATCTTCCTCCCACACTCAGCAAGAGATGACCCAAGTGTTTCCATCTTGTTTCCCTCTAGATTTAAATATTTATTTTCCCTGTTACTTCAGCTATCTCTTGCGCTCATGAGAGGTTATGATTTTGTATTGTCTAGCTCTTTCTGTTGTTTGGAAGTGATGCTCTTTCCAGGTTTCTACATTCTAGGCAGAAACAGAATATATTATATTTTGATGGAAGCATTTACTTATGTGTGTCCTTTCATTTCTAAGAATATTAAAGAATATCTTTGCCTGGCTAGTTCAGATCAAGCCACAACATATATGACTGCCATCAAATATTTATTGTTTTATGCAATTTTGGAGACTAATGTACCCCAAAACATTATGCGTCCAGTGAAACTGCCACTTAGGTATATTCAGTCTCCTACTTTGTCCTCATCTGAGTGTGATACAAGGTATCACAAAAATGTCCCTTACATATCTCCAGAGGGTATTATTGGTAATATCAGGATACCAAATCACATCTAAACTGGCCTCAGTTGAGGCTCCTCATGTGCCATTTGCCCCTTCTTCAAATGCATACCACTGAAATTTGCATTTTATCTACTCCAAGTAGCAAATAATGTCCTGACAAGATAGGAAGACAGAGGCAATCAGCTTTCAGTCATGCCCAGGCAGCTATTTTAGCAATGCATCACCTTGATGAATAGCCACACACAGTGACTGAAACTCTGCCGGTCAGCATTCTCCACCCTCTATGATTCATTGGTAGTATTTTCTCAGGTCATCAGAAAAATAACCAAAATGGTAAATATAGACTATAAACTGTGAATCAAATGATAGAAGGTGGCTACTGATAAGTTGAGTTATCAGGGGCATTGTGCCACACTTTTTCAACAAATTATCTAGGTGGAGTTTTTGGGCAGGGTGCATAAATCATCAAGAGCCCAATTCCTCTTTTCTGGAGAAAACAGATCCAGAGGTTTCCCCCATCATCTGCCACTACTGAATGCTAGATCTGACAAAGATAGCTAACAGTATTGTTCTCTTGCTCTGAGACACTCTTGTGGAAATAATCTGCATTCTTACCTGAGATCATGGGTCAGTTAAGAATATTGTCTGTCACAATTTCCCCTATTTTCATTTATTGCTTATTTTAATGAATATATTTTTCACCATGGTGCAGTTTTTCTAGCTCAGATGTATGGTTCATACATGGGTTCACCAATAACAGCATGCATACTAATGTTTCTTCTTTTCCCTAGTCCTGAAGGATTTCAAAGTTTTGATGGGTAACAAAAATGGAGATAGGTGCATAATAACAGCATTTCATAGAAAAGGTCATTCCTTTTAGTAAGCCCTAATAGTGTGTTTCCAGCATTTGTGTAATAAACATGTTTAAGGCAGATTTTAGAGCTCACCTTTCTCTCTTTCTTGGGTGTCCCAAATAGAAGAGAAATAGGTTGCAGGTCTAATGATAACTCTTTCCTTTTCAGTAATAAATGTTCACAAGCATGGACAAAGAATGTATGGTGAATAAATAATTAGTTTAATGAATTTGTGCTATTCATGTGATTGGGTTTATATCTATTGCATACATGTTATTAATAACTAAAGAGAAATCTGGGCCAAATGCATGAAATATACATACCTTTCTACAGACAAATACAATGTTCCAACAACCAATGTGAAGGAATAGTTATAACTGATTTTGAATGCAGCTAAATGTGACTGCTTAATCAAGATTTATAAAGAAAATATCTATGCAGTAAATAATGTTATTTACCCTGTTGAATTATGTATCAAATATATATTTATGCATTATACATATATAATATAAATATGATTATGTGTGTGTACCAATTGCTAGAAATGTTTTGTGCATTTTCTATGGTTGATATTAGCTGGGAAATAGATGCAATATGCACTGATACCTCTAAAAATCCATTTGTTTGGATAGTTGGCAAACTTCTTAAATAAGTAATATTTTGATCAATTGGAAAGATATGGCAAATAGGAATTAAAACCAATAGAGGTATTGAAAGACAGTATTCAATCTCACATTATTAAGGGAAACATAAATTACAAAAATGTTTGTAAAGACATTGTAGATGGAAAATAAGAAACCTTAAAAAAAGCTTTACCTCTGAGTATATAACCAAAGCAATAATGTGTAATAGATGTGAATGCTTTTGAAAAACCACTAATTAACTTCTTGAATATAAATTATTTCATTTTCCTAAACTATTAAATTTTCCTTCTTTAAATATATATTTCCAGGCTATATTTACGATAGCTGGAAAATTCCATTTGGCCACAAGTTAAAGAAATAACTTTTTCTTCTTGTTCATTTCAGCCAACATTATATTCTCAATATCTCTGAAAGTTTTCGTAAAGATTTACAGTCCTCTGGCTACATTGCCAACATCAGAGTTCAGATTACGAGAAGGTAGGCATATTTCTCTTTAGTAGAAACTATCAAACATTGGAAGAGAAAAATTAAGCACTATATGTAAGCCTAGAAAATCTGGTCACCTCCAGAGAATATTGGAATGATGTTCTCTGCCCTACTTCAGTCTTTTATCCATAAAGGGAACATGCAAAAGATACAACATTTGGTATGCCATAATTACAAGACTTATCAAAATTCTGGATAATCACTAAAACGGTTGATCTGTTCACTAGGGAAGTAATCAAAATTGGCAAGACCACAGATCAAAAGTTAGGAGCACAAGATATTTTCTTTTTCTTTTATCCTCACCCAAGGATATATTTATTGATTTGAGAGAAGAGGAAAGGAGAAAGAGAGAGGAAAGAGAGGAGAGAGAGAGTGAAACATGGACGTGAGAGAGAAACATCAAATGGCTGCCTCCCATATGCGCCCTGATCTGGGATCTAACCCGCAACCCAGGTGTGTGCTCTGACCGGGAATGAAACCCACAACCTTTTGGTGTGTAGGACAACACTCCAACCAACAGAGCCACCTGGCCAGGGCACAAGATATTTTCTTGAACTCAGCTCCCAGACAAAATCATTTTACCTATGTCCCCAGTGATCTCTCTGGACTATTTAGGAAAAATAATTTTGAAAAATAAATGAACTGCTAGACAAGCACCAATATATGGAATCAAGATATTTCTGGGGGAAAGTCAGGGTTAAGAATCCTGTGCAATTTCTTTTTAAGATTCCCTACTGAGTTTTGCTCAACTTTATAATAATTTTGTTCATTTTGTTTGTTATTCTATACTGCTATTTAAGTTGGAAAAGTTTTCTTGAACTGTTACAGACAGTGGCACTAAGGTCCTTTCCCCAAAATTACTGATGTTGCAAAGCTTTAGGCCTAATCCAAATATTGCTACAGAATTTAATGTCCTGGGAATTTTGGTTTTCAATACAACGCACCCAAGAAGACAAACCTTCAGGGACACTTTGCAGCTACAGCTGAAAAGACAGAACCACAACTGTGATGATGGCTGTGTTCTTTGAGTCTTTTCAAGTTCAACTAACCTTGTTGACCTCTTAACTATTTTATAGACTTAGGAGCAACTTATGTCAGTCGCTGTTTCTCTAGCTACATCATAATGAGAACGAAGACCAGTGTTTGGGTACCTATGACCATTTCCCTAGTAATATTTGCTTGTCTTTGGGTACAATTTGGAGGCAACGAATATTAAAAATACACAGGAAAATCTTTAGTATTTGCTAAATAATGGTCCTTATGTAAATTGTTTTATAGCTATATTCTAAATCTAGATTTTGTTTCATTTTCCAGACATCAGTCACATGCAATTTGTTTTCTAACTTTGATTTACTGACAAAACTGAGGCCTAGACTTAATCCTTATATATTTTCTTATTTCCTTTTTACTTGAACCAATTTTGTTTACTTCCTACATGACTTCACCATTTATCCTTTGTCTTAAAAAGACCATGTAAATGGTGTCAACCTTTATTCCTCATCCATGCATTGACACTGCGCTTTAAAAAAGGAGGAATGATGATGATGATATTAATAATAGCTAACATTTATATAGCCAAGACCTTTGATTAGTACTTTATACTTATTGATTCATATGACCTGCATAGCAACTGTCTAAAGTTGGTAAAATTATCACTTCCATTTTATGAATGGGGAAACTGAGACACTGAGCTATTAAGAAACATGTTCAAGGTCACATAGCTAGTAAGTGGCAAATTTTTAAAAGGTGAATGTTTTTATAAATAATTTCAAATTTACAAGTGACCATTTGATATAATTCCAGGTGATTTGCAGAACATGCACAAATTCAACCACAAATTTATTGCTTGAGCACAGTCCCGAGAAACTTGTCTTCTAAAACGAAGGACATTCCTATTGACAAAAGTATGTTTTATTTGGAAAAGCATACATATGATTCGATGTCATAAGACCTGTATTTTATTTGTAGCCCACCAACATTTTAGATCTATGCTAGTGAGATACTGCTGAAGATATACTTTGCACATATAAAACAATGGAAAAAAATATTACTGGCCTACCTGGCTCATAGGGTCCCTATGAGCATGAAGGAGAGTATAGATTTTTTAAAAATATTATAATCACTAAACTTTTATATAACAGTTAGTTTTATGAATAAAACAGGTTAAATGACAAACAAAATAAAGCAGTAATTAAACCTTCAACTTTGGAAATAACATTGTCCCTATTCCAGAATTGACAGTTCCCTGCATATAGTCATAATCTACTTTTGATTTTAAGGTAATATTAAAAATGAAAGTGTTTCAACTAAATACCCACTTATTAAAATATGAAGATAAAATATTAACTGAGTATATATGGGGCCAATGAACCCAACAATTTTCTAGCCAAAACTGATGAATTCCATTTCATGATGATATTTTACTGTTAGTTAAATGCTTCTTGCCTCTTAGTTACTCACTTAAGTTCTCTGAGAATAAACTAAAAGTTTTTTAATCATGATACCAGTTTTTAAAAATCTACCACCACTGCTCACTGCTTATCCAAATCCTATATGTTTTTCAAATAATTATAGAACCAACTGTGCTAAAATGCGAACCATGATTGGTGAACAATGATGGCACACATTTAACTACTGGAGGAAATATCAGAAGACCATAAAGAAATAAAGAAAATATAGTAGTACTTTCTTTCCATTTATACCCTTTCACCACTGCCCGTTTCCTCATTTAAATACCCTAGATTTCTACCATAGAACTGAGCATTTTTTCCTTTATGTGTCTAATCTAACTCAAACCATTTTTCTCAATCCACCACCACCCCATGAAATTCCTCTCATTGTGCTTTCATCCAAAACTGCCATTTTAAGAAAACAAAAAGAAAGGAATGACACTGAAACATCACCTGGAGGGAAATATAATCTTAAGAAAAATACAAGAGGAAGAAAATACAAGAGGAAATGTAAAAGTGTATGTTGGAAAATATAAGTGACCTAAAAATGCTTAGGGAAATGAAAGGAGGGAAGAGTATATCATAGATTATATGATTTTGCCACCAGTGAACTTCAAGCAAACAAGATGTTCATGAAAACACCCCTTCCCCCCCAAAGCATGTAGCTGCTCTGTTTCTTGATGGTTCCATCATTTGAATGAGAGGATTGACAGATAAAGGTCTGATTGGTTTTGACTGATGGCTTCAGAGATAAGAAACCTGGTACTTTAAGCAACATAGTCTCCTTGGCTTTGTGTCATAGTTCACAAATTCTGAGGTGGTAATGGCAATGTCTACTGGTGCTGCAGGGTACCTAAGGTGGGGTTTCAGCAGCTCCAGAAATTGCAGCTTCTGCAACTCCAGTTTCATCCCTGGGGTGATTCAAATAATAAAATTCTTTATATCCTTCCTATATTAGCATTATTCATTCATATCTTTTGCCTTGTGGCTTTATAGTACTTCTCACTAGAATGGGAGGGTTCTATTTCTTCACTCCTAATGAAATTGGGCTTAGCCGTGCAATTTGCTTTTAGTCGATGGAGTGTGGGTGGGTGAAAATGACAGTGTGACAGCTCCAGATCAAGGTCTAAAGAGGTATCTGATGTTTGCACTTATGCTCCTGCCATGTGACACATGGACCTGTCCCATGGTGCATCTTGTCCAAAGAGAATGTGGAGAAATTTCAAGCAGCCCTGAATCCACACTGCAGCCAAGGCAATCTGATCTGAAGAAGTCCCTCTGCCTTGATCAACCAAATCAGTCACCTTGCAGGTCAATGAGTGTGGGGAAAAAAAAATGCTGTAGTTATTGAGATTTGTTTTTTGTTTAACAGCAATACAACCTATTAACTAATTAATGGAAGTTGCTACAAGTATAGCATGTGGTTGTAATAATTCATCATTTGACTCAACAATGAACACTATTCTAAGACATTTTTAGGATGTATATGAGTGTTAGGTTTTGAGTCATGTGTCTCGTTTTCATGGGCATTTCTATATAGTCTAAGTTCTCTATAATGCAAGTTAATTATTTTAGAAATTAAACACACAGACAGTCGTTCATTCCAGGAATAAATATTTTATACAGTGGTAAAGATGCTTGATTATACATAGAATAATACTTGATATTTTCCTTCCACAATGCTTTGGGTAATTTTGGTGTAAAACACCACTCACTCTTCACTCTGTGCTTTGGTCACACTAGTCTTCTTTCAGACCTTCAAGTGTCATGCTGATTTCCCCATCAGGACTTCAAATAAAGTGCTCCTCTACCTTGAATGGCATTCACCCAGATAAACTCTGGTTACCCTTGAAATCTCAGTTAAAATATATCCTTGGGTAAGCTTTCCCTACTTCATCCAAACTAAATCAGCCTTCCTTTTATATGTTCTTATATACGTTTTTATGTTTTTCTATAACTTTGCATATGCTCTTAGATAACAATTAGATAAAACAATTAAGAACTTATATATCTGCCCCCCACTTATCTGTAGCTCATCCATAAAGGAATATATATATTCAAAAACACACATACATGGTGAAAGTGGGAAAGAAGAAAGGAATTAAAGAAACAGAATTGCAGAACACAGTATTTGGAGGAAATCTTTCATATGCCCATGAAGAAATATATTTGCTGTACATACATGTCTAAGACTTTGAATCCTGCCTTGCTCTTCAGATACCAACCAGTTCTCCTCTCTTCTACCACTTACCAGAGGGTCTTGTCATTTTTTACAAACTTAAAACCTCATGTGTGCTTTCTTTTATATTCTGCAACTTTAAGCAACAAATATTGTGTCATTTATATAACAGCAATCCTGCTCACCACACATCTGTCACAACATAATTCTCAACCAGACAAATATCTGTGATTACATTTGCTAAATAACACTGAAGACCTCCAAATTGCTAACTCTGAAAGCTGTAACCTCTTAAGTAAAATTAGTTTGTTTTTCTATTTAGTTTCTATTTCCTTTCATTCAGAGATTTAGCTTTCAATGCTTGGGAGGAAAAGAAAAGGGAATTTTTCCTTATTCAACTTCAGAGAGAGGAGAGATCAGGGAAGCCTCATATGCTGAGCAAAATAATTGATATCTGATGTTTTTTGTCTAAAATTGGGAACATTAATATAAAAAAGGGCAAAGACAAATGAAGAACTTTACTTAAAATCATGAATAACATCAAATTGAAGATTATAAAATCATAGTTTACTTACTCATCTATGTCCTATCTAGTTTTTGAAAATAGGCTTTCTTACATATATATAAATATAAGGATATAAAGTAATAGGTAGCTGAAATATAATATTATAATAAAATAATTCACTGAGTACTTTCTAGACACATTGCCATGTACTCTGTATGCATCATATGTTTTAGTTTCCAAAATCTATTCAGGTAGATATTGTCAACCCTACTTTACCACACAGGACATTTAGATGGGTGTTCTTCACAAATAAGAAAGCTAAAGGTCACAAAATTAAAATATGAATTTGAATCCAAGTTTGCCTGACTCCTAACACAGCCTCTTACTACAATAGAAATCTAGCCAAACTGCTGGAGCAGTACTATATATCATTTTTTTGATAGGCTGCTTTACATTGGATTATAGTTAGCATACACATTTTCTCTTAACTCTTTGGCTTAATTTATTAGGAATAAAGAAAATCTCTAGGTTTACATACGTCATGTAATTTAATGTGATTTCTAACATAAAATTAATAATAAATACTTAATAAATGAGAAAATGTACAAATAAAAGACATGAATTGTGCATTACATTGAGTTATCACTACCAGTGATACTTCTGCCTAAATATGGGCAATAGTGTCTTGTAAGGAGACTGGGGCAGGATGACTAGATTGGGGAATCTTAAATCCTCCTTTCCTTCCTTCTCCTCTCATTATATTAGTATTGATATCTAAAGAAAAAACTTTAAAAATGTATTCCTTCTCTACAGCATCAATTAAAACTTTATTTCAGTTAAAAAATTAAATTGGCACATCATTTTTCTTTGTTCTCCACCAAAAATATAGATCCTCTAGATTAAAGAACTTAATCTGCTTCATTAATTGAGCCATACAAATAAAAATAATGATTTCTAGTGAGTCCCGATAGATAAATGGATTATATGGATTTCCCATGAAGAAAATTTTGCTTTGAGAATGTTAAAATTGAAATATTTAAGATATGCAAACAATTCCTCACTTCATGTAAATGATAATCCCTCTTCTGCAATTTCATAATTCTTTACCTGTACTTCTGTTAAAAATTTACTATTAAACCTATGATCACCTGTTCCTCTTCCATGTGTGACTCATTGAAGATTTAGCTAATGTCTTTCAATACTGCAGTCTTGGTCTATTTCAAAATATTTCTAGGTTTTAAATTATTTTAGATTAGATGATGCAGGCACCATATATGCACAAATAGATTAATTAATTAAGCACAATGCTCTAGAGACATTTAAAATGCTTTGGCATAATTCCCAATTATTCAAGACTTGTGTCTGGGACAAAGTATAAGGAATCCATGTGCTAACTGTAAACAATTTAATTTCAGATAGAGATTTGTTTTACTTACTTTAATCAATATGTGGTAAGTACCTCCAACAATGTGCACCAACTATGATAAACTTCTTATGGACAAATGGTGAGACTGGCCTGGCTGGGCTTGGCAGACACAATTTCCGTTTCAAATATCAAGATCATTGAATAGAGATGTACAAATATTAAGGAAAACAGAAATGTAAGTTTTGCTATGTATCAAGAAATTATGATACTCAGTATTCTTTGTGAACTTTTTGTTTAGAGGTAGCATTTTTTGGCAGAACTTGTAAAGTGAAAGAAAAAAATGTGTCCACTTGTATTTGGGCACCCACTGAAATTTGTCCTGAATTTTATGAAGGCTTAATAAAAGCACTAAAATTTTAAGGAGAAGAGAGGCAAACACAAGCAAACAAATAAAAACAAGACAAAAATAAAAATAGGCAGGGTAAACAGCCAACAATAACACTAACGGTGTCATAACAATAAGCCACATACAAAAAAGAACAACTGTTAATTGGCTTCAGACTCTGCCTCTGCAACACTAAGTTCAACAATAAATTAAAAAATAAAATAAATTGTTCATAAATTTTATATGAAAATAGTATGAACCAATAACTTAAATCTAGTTCTTTTTCTAGCATGAAGAACACAAAATTTCTCAAATGTACAAAGGATTAGAAACAATGCCACTTGCTCATTGCATATGATAAAGTTATCATTGAAATACTGTAGTTATCTGACAAAATGCGAAGTAAGAATTAAAGCAAGGGGCAGACCAAAACACTTTTACATCCTAATCAAGAACCATCCAGATAACACTACAATTGCATTTTAAGGGAGTGGAAAGAAGACAAAGGTCAGAGGCTCTCAACATAACTCCTGGATAACTGTGACCTGGGACAAATCAATATCTCTTAGATTGCATAAATACACACATATACATACATATAATATAAAAAAAATTATCATTGTTCCTCACTGATGAATTAAAAAATTATCTAGTAATGGTAACAGAAGTTTGTACTTCTCCTTCCAGCAGGATCTTTATTAAAATATAGGTAAACTTCTTCTTTTAACATGAATAAAGAATTTGTATTTGGTATAGCACATTCCATTAATTGGAAAAGTCTTCATTCTTTATGACAAAAATCAATCCTAAATTTACCCAGAAAATAATGCAATTATTCTTTGCTAAGGGAAATAAGTCTTTTATTTGCATGTAATGTCCAGAACCAGGCCCCCTTTTTTTCTATTCAAGCTCTTTTTCTCTATCTCCTATCCTGAAACAGTTAGGCTTGCCCCCTTAGTATATTATCATCCTCTCCTTGGGCTAACTCTTCAGAAAATGTTAAGCTTTGTCTTGTTTTCTTCTCTCATCATGTTTCCTGCTCTGACTGTGTGAAATTCTCTGTCCTTCACTAATTGCATTCTGTCTATTCTGTACAGTGCTGCTGATGACTTTAGTCATTATTGGTGTTCCATTACTCACCACTTAGCTTATTCTGTGAATGGCAAATCATATTTTATTATATTCATATTTCTAGATTTACTTATTTTACATGTAACACAGAATTTTAGGCTTTACATATCTTTTAATATATTTTTAAATAAACTTCAATGTCACTGAATTAAAGAGTAAGGAAGGGAATGATGAATTTAAAAAGCAACACCAAATATTATCTCAACTAGTTAAACATATTCAATAATATAAATGAAAGTTCAGAAGACTTGCTGCTCAATGCCCAGAAGTAATCTGCCCTCAAGTACCTAATCTGACAAACACAATCTAAATGAACATAAGGTTACAATATCAGAGTAGACAACAGTAACACAATATATTAATTTACACTGAACGATTGAACTGTCACAATGAATAAGAATACTTAAGAGCACTGCCATTAGTATTGAAAGAGATAATAATGCATGTGAAGCCTGAAACATAGTGTCACTTGATATATCACTCATTGTTATCTTTGTCTTATTTCTTTTTGTTCAGTTATGTAAGAATTCAAATAACAATATATAGTTTCTGTGTATTTCTGATTACAAACTGACCATATTTAATATGCATTGAGTATTGCAATTTCAATGTAATTGAAAATATTTACTTTTAATATTTGTTGGAGTATTTCAATATTTATCAAATAAGTAGACTTCTTTTCCTTTGAACTATTTTTTCTTCTCTGAATGTCTTTAAATTTCCCTCTGTCTGTATTAATATCATTCTCTGTAGTGTAGTTTTCCCTTTTGTCTTGTTACTGTAAACTAACTTGGCCTTAAGCCATACTTTGATAACTTGATTAAGAGAAATCCACAAGCTTTTCTTACACCTTACTATAAAAGTTTGTGATTTTAGAATTTACCAAATTCCCCTGTTAAATGTATATTCCCAACTTAACTGTCAGAAGTCAGTAAATATTATTTCCCTCATTTTCAATTTTTAGAAAATTGCCTCAGTGTATCACCAAAGAATTGAAAAAATATATGTGTACAGAATATCAAAAGCTCCATGAACCAGTTTTTTAAAGAGAGCTATACATTTATTTCTTACTACATACCCATGGCAGTAATTTAGCAGATTTATGTCACTCACCTGTTGATCTTTGATTCATTTCAAGTATTAATTAAGACAGATATGTGCTTTAATTTGTGCTATTCAATCAGCATGGAAACTGGTACTCAGATTGCACTTCTCCCTCACAAACAAGTTGTGAGGTGTCTACTTTATATTAAATTAGCAAGCTCATGACATTTCTGAAAAAGAATGGCAATAAAAAGATTACATAAAAGATTTAAAATTACCTCTGAATTCTTATGAAAGCAATTTTGAATTTTCTGTTGATAATTCTACAGATCTAAATTAATCTAGGCCATTGTTCTGAACATATACAGAATACGTATTCTGTCACTGAAGATATTTACAGAGCTTAATGAAATTTGAAAATTATACAGTGCAATAATAATATTAATTTCAATAAAGTTAACCATTTGTTAACTTATTAATTGTATGCAATAGAAATAAAATATGAGACAAAAGACATGACTGATTTGAAGCCTTGCTATTTCCTGAGCATTTACATAAATTCAAGTTACAATCCTTCTATGGATCTCAGTTTGAATAGTAGGTAATGTCTGGAGCTAAAAACCAATAAAGGAATGCTATGAGATACAATTCAGAATTCCTTTCCCTCATATGTATAAAAACTATGCAAATTATGAGATCATATATGCAAATATATTTTAGTATTGCCTAAAATTGAGGACATACATCATCCATTGGGGACCAGGAGCCCCAGGCCAGGCCAGCTCTGCTGCTGCTGGCTCCTCTTTCTCCTGCCTCCCTGCACGAAGTTATGATAGAAGAAATAACAGAAAAATGAAGATAAGAACTATCACTTGCAACACAGTCAAATAGTTCCTACTGGACACAACCTTCCTGTATGTAACACCTATGAACTCCAGACAGCCTACAAAAATAAAGCAATGACTACAAGGCAACGGATAGTGATCAAATGCAAGCACTTTCTTGAGCTGAGTTGATACCTGTTAAAAAAGAATGCTACTGTGTGACTTATGTGTTTCCTCCCACTCCTTGACTTTTAGTTTGAAGTTAGGCCAAAATTTTCAATGTGTGAAATGGCTATAACTTACAAAAAACCTCCAGAATTCCTAACCTGAAAAATAAGACATATTTCAAGGCAACTGTACTTCCCTTTTTTTTTTTTTTATCCTCACCCGAGGACATTCTTGCATTTATCTTCAGATAGAGCGGGAGGGAGAGAGGGAGGAAGAGAGAGAGAGAAACATCGATGTGAGAGAGACACACTGACTGGCCGCCACCCACACGACCCCAACCGGGGCTGGGGACAAACCGCAACTTAGGCACGTGCCCCCAGTGGGAACTGAACCTGGGACTCTCTGGTCCGCGGGCTGACCCTCCAACCGCTGAGCCAAACCAGCCAGGGCAAGGCAACTGTACTTCTATAAACTGAGGGGAGACTCCTGGAAAGGAGAGAGCTACAGAGGAGCCCCAAATTCTGAGTATAAACCCTATAAAAATTTCCATCTGGCTTCTGAATCATATATGCATGGTATAGACTCAAAGTAGCTTGCTAGAATAACTAAATTGAGATTTTAGAGGTAGTAAAATATATAAAGGTAGCCATATTAATTGCCTATTAAAATGAGACAAAAACCATTCTTGAGAAGAATATAACTAAATGCAAATTATCTATACAATATCATATTCATAATAGCTGGGAAATAATCAAAATTAATCAAGTATGAGGAACTGGGAAAAAATGTTACTCATTCTTAAAAGAAAAATTATCAACAGATTTTAACCTTGAGATTGTCCAGATGTTGGAATAATCATACAAGGACTTTAAAGCAGCTAGCATCTATTTATGTACTCAAAGTGATAAAGGAGAAATATTCATAACATATAAAAATCAGGAAATCTCAGCAGAAGAAAGTAAAAGGATAAAACAAAAACAATTTTAAAAATTCAAGAAAAATACAATAGGTAAATAAAATACTCTTTGTATAAGAATAAAGATGATGGGGGCGGGAATCAGTAATCTTGAAGATAGATCAATAGAAATAATGCAGTCTGAGGAAGATCAAGAAAAATGTTTGAAAAAAAATAAATGAATAGTGTTAGGAACCTGTGGGATATATCAAAATATAAATTATATGTTATTTGAGCTCAAGAAGGGTTGTCAAGAGAGGACAGAATTTTTAAAAAAGAAATAATGGTCAAAAACTCCCCAAATGTGTGCAAGACATCGTTTTATACAAACAAGAGGCTCAATAAAAGCCATGTTGGAATAATATAAATAAAACTAAATCCCAGCACAGAAAAGTCAGTATATTATGATCACAAATTTGTATGAACTTATAACCAAGCTTCGAAACACATGATGCAAAAACTACGGTATTAAAGAAAAAACTATGTAATTTCCTAATCATAGTAAGAGATTTTAACACTCCCCTTGACTAACTAACTTATTGAGCCACTAGACATAAAAATGGATAGAGATAACCTTGATCTAAGGGGTAATATACATTACGTATGATGTCAGAATAGACATTCTTTTTGAATGCTCATATTATATTCACTGAGATGGACCATAAACTGGCCCATGATAAATCTGAATCAATTTAACAGAATTGAAATCATATGGAGTAAATTCTCTAACCACAATGTAATTAAATTAGGTATCAATAACCACAACATAGCTAGAAAAACTGCAAATATTTTCAATTAAATAACATACTGTGAAATAAACTATTAAAGAAAAAACCAAAGGAAAATTATAGAATAGTGTGAAGTGCACGATCTTACAATTTATAGCATCAAAAAAATTGGTGAATGAAACTAAAACAATTGTTACAGGGAAATTTTTACCTTCAAGTACTCAGATTAAAAAAAAAAAAATTAAGCCTGGCGTGTGTGGCTCCGTGGTTGAGCGTGGACCCCTGCACCAAGAGGTCGTGGTTGGATTCCGGTCAGGGCACATGCCCCGGTTGTGGGCCCGATCCCCAGTGCGGGGCATGCAGGAGGCGGCAGATCATGTTCTCTCTCATCCATGTTTCTATCTCTCTCCCCGTCTGGGTTTCTCTCTCTCTAAAGTCAATAAAGAAAAAAAATTTTTTTTAATTACTAAAAAAATAAAAATAAGGTCTAAAATTAATGACCAAGATTCTGCATTAAAACAAATTTTAAAAAAAGAAGAAGCAAAGTAAACTAACCACATGTTGAAACTAGAAAAATTAAAGGTAAAAGTAGATAGCAACAAAATAAAAGCCAGGCAAACTGTAGAAAATAGCAAAGCGGAAAGCTTAATTTTTGACTCATAAAACCTGAGACACAGAGGTTAAACCACAGAGACAGGGCTCAACAGACTGCGTCCTTCCTGCCCGCCCCCCCAGGGCAGTGGAGAGGGCTGCGCACCCTGGCGTCGCCTCCTGCCCAGACCAGCCAGGAGTGGGCGGCGAAACCTCTGCCCAGAACTCCACCTGGACCGGAACCTCTGCCCAGAACTCCACCTGGACCGGAACCTCTGCCCAGAACTCCACCTGGACCGGAACCTCTGCCCAGAACTCCACCTGGACCGGCCGGGCTCACCTCAGGCTGCTGAGTGTGTGGGAGCCGCCCCCGCTCCCTCGAGGCCTCGGGCCCTTCGTGGCACAGCCCCCACCGGTGGGCAGGCACGCGACAGTCGAGCGGCTGCAGACACGGTGCTGGACGGCCCAGCGGCTCTCAGAGGACGGTCCGGCCCCCGCGGGCTCCCCCGGCCGAGGTGGGTCCTCTGGGGACCCGATGACCTGAGTCTTCCCAGGGCCTGCACACCCTCGGGCGCCCGGTCACTGGGGCGCGGCAGGCGGGACGAGGCCTGGCAGGTCGGGGAGCCCGAAGGCCGGCTTCGGCTCTATGTGCCCCTGGCCCGGTGACAGGGGAGGGGCAGGACCCGAGGCCCACGGGCGGGACGGCAGGTGGGTGCTGAGGCCGAGGCCAGTCCTGGCTGGAGCCGCGCTGCCCGGGGCTCCGCAGAGGCTCCGGGGCGGCCTGGACCGGAAGTGGTTCCTGGCAACGTGTCTTCTCCGTGGCTCCCGCTGAACTTCCGCCTGGAGCGGTCTCTTCCTGGCTCCTGGTTCGCAGTTGTCTGCCAGGGGCTGTGAGGGCTCCTTTGTCCTGCGGCCCTGTCGAAACTACTGGGAGACTGGTTTTCATGACGATGGGCTCGGGAATGTTCCAGAAGCCATTATCCTCATCCCAGCAGCCCTGGCGTTACCCTCCTCCAGGTTGTGTAGTTAACAGGCCCGGCCAGTCAGTGGCTGCAGCTGCTCCAGGGGCTGTTGGAAGAGCAGAGTCACGTTCTTGCCAGGTGGCTAAGTCATTTCTCTTCTCTAGCTACCGCTCTACTGCAGAGCTTTGATCCTCTCTCTCTCTCTCTCCCTCTGTCTCTGAGTGTAGATGCATACTTACATATGTATATTTCACAAATAGAAGGGGAAATAATTATCAGAAAACATTCCCACAAAGAAAACTTCATGATCAGATGTTTTCACTGCAAATTCTAACCTTCAATCCTGCTGTTCTCAGATAAAGTTGATGAGGATGAAACTCTCACTAAGGTATCTTTTGAAACCAGCAAACCCTAAACTTGTATCCTGACAGTGAAATCAGAAAACTTTTGCAGAAAATATCCATCATAAATATAAGCATAAAAATCTTTAATAATATTATCAAAATCAGATCCAACAATATATGAGTGAAATATTTTATGAACAAATAGGTTCAATTCCAGAATAGAAGAACATTTTAATTTGCTTAAATTAATCAGTGTAATTCATCATATTTACGGAATGCATCTAGGAAAAACATAAAGCCAATATCATATTTAATACTTTTCCTCTAAGATTAGGAACAACGCAATAATGCCTGCTCTCACATTTATTTAACATTGTACTAAAATATTTATACTTAATTCATCTGTATAAAAATATACCATTTAATTACCTGTTTAGGTTCATGTATCCACCACTATCATCAAGATGTAAAACCATCCCACAGTTGTCTTTCTTTTATGGATTTCGAATTTGATTTGATTATGGTTAGATAACACATTCTGTATGATTGCAGTTCTTTTAAATATGTTGAAGTTTGTTTCATGGCCTAGGATATGGTCTATTTTGTTGCATGTTCCAAGGACGTTGTAAAAAATTGTGCACTGTTATGTTGTTAAGTGAAATATTCTATATAATTAAAATATATTCTTTTGGTTGATGGCATTCTTCAGATCTTTTGTGTCTTTGCTGATTTTCTTTCTAAGAGTTTCTTTAATATGACCATTCCTATGGTCATAAAGCAACTTTTCACCTTCCTCCTACTACCTTCAGAACTCTTCTTTCTTTCTTCTGCCATTTGTAGGTTTTATACTTGTACTTAACGGTGAGCAGAGAGAACAAAAATGAGTCTACACCATCCCCAACTATAATCGCAGATTTTTCTATTTCTCCTTTTAGCTCTATCAGTTTTTGCTTTATACAGTTTGAGTCTCTGTTGTTTGGTGTGTACACGTTTAGAACATTGGCTTCCTTTTGGGGGGGTCTGTTATCATTATGTATTTGAGAATAGGAGGCTATGTTTCCAGTGGCAGTTTAGTTTTTGCCCAAGCCTTTGCCAGTGTTATTTTGACCTGCTTCGTTTATCTGGTATTGCTTGAGCTCCTACCAGTCTCTGTTGATGTTGCCAGAGTGGGCAAAAAAATCATCCTGGACCAGCCAGGAGTGTCTCCTAGTGAGGAAGGCATGTGTTGGGATCATTTTATCAGTGCCACATGGTTGCCTTGATATCCTCAGATGGCAGAGAAATGTCTCCGCCTGTGGAAATAAACAGGCTTGCAAGACTAGGGCACTTACTGTAACTGCATTCCTTTTTCTTATTCCACCGGTGTCTCTGTGCAGGGGAGGGGAATTTCAGGCTTGCGAGTTGAAGCTTCCCAAACTGGGAAACCTATTGAAGCCGAGTCTCTCTTGAAAGTTCCACTCTCCTACCTATTTGTCTGATAGGAAATGGCGGTCTTAGCCCCAGCGGGATAGAGAGTGCTTCCCCTGGGCACTCGTTTTTTGGGCTTCTGCTTAATACCCCTTGCTGTTGGTGTCCAGCTTGCCTGATATTGCCATAGGGACTCCACTTTGGTCATGGGGGAGGATGAGCCTGCCTGGTCTGCCTTCTGTTACTAGGTTGGAGATGGGAAAGGAACACATTCGATCTGTATTGCTTTCTTCTGTTTGTTTGGAGGATGCAAGGCACCCTGCCACTATGCTATTCTTCCATTCCTGTGGTCATAAACCAACCTCTGACCTTCCTCCTGCTACCTTCAGAACTCTCCTTCTTTCTTTCTTCTGCCATTTGTAGGTTTTATACTTGTACTTAACGGTGAGCAGAGAGAACAAAAATGGGTCTACACCATCTTGCCCAGACTGGAAGTCTCTCAAAGAAATTTTTAAAAAGGAGAAAAAGTTGGAGAACTTATATTACTTAATTTCAAGTCTTATTATAAGGCTACAGTAATCAAGAGAATATGGTATTGGCAAGATGATAGACACTAAATCAACAGAGCAGAGTAGAAAATATAGAAATAGAATCATCATATATCATTAATTGATTTTTCCATAAAGGTTCCAAGGCAATTAAATGGGGGTAATGGAAAGATCTGTAAACATTTGGTGCCTGAGGAATCGGATATCCATATGAATAAAAATAAAGCTCAAACTTTACTTCATACTATACACAAAAAATAAACAAAATGAGTCATGAATCTAAATATATAGGCTAAAAGTTATAAAAGTTCTATAAAAATAATTTGACATTATCAAATATTTCTTAGTAGTGTAAAGTAAGTACCATAAAACTAAAACAATAGATGATGAATTAGAAATTATCATAGTTGAAAACATTTGATCATTAAAGGACACTGTAAGAAAATAAATAGCAAGACACAAATTAGAATAAGTATTGTTAATAAATCTGACAAAGGACATGTATCCATAATATTCAAAGAACTCTTACAACTCAATACAGTCAGCCCTTCATATCTGCAGATTACACATCTGTGGATTCAACTAACCACGGATGGAAAATATTGGAAAAAAGTGTTACGTTGTTGCTGACCTATACTATGTGGTTAGGCCTCTGATGGTTGCATCTGCGCTAAATAGTACTGACTTTTTTTCTTGTCATTATTCCCTAAATAATACAGTATAACAATTATTTACATAGCATTTACATTGTATTAGATATTATAAGTAATCTAGAGATAATATAGAGTATACAGGAGGATGTCTGTAGGCTACATACAAATACTGTTCCCTTTTTTATAGGGGACTTAAATATCTGAGGATTTTGGTATTCACAGGAGGTCCTAGAACCAATCCCCCACAGATACTGAGGAACAATCGTCCTAAGTAAAGAATCAAACCAACAGAAAAAATACACAAATGATTTGAACAGATGATTAACAAAAGAGCATATACAAATGTTAGTAAGCACACATTCTCAATATCATTAATCATTTGTAGTCAGGGAATTACAAACTAAGAACGCAATGTGATACTAACGTATAACGCTTACAATGGCTAAAATAAAAAAGACTCAAGTTCACAATTATTGGTGAAATGGTAGAACAACTTGACCTATCATACATTGCTTTGGGAATATGATATGGTACAACCAATTTGGAAATCTGTCTAACAATTTCTTTACAAGTTAAATATTCATCTATCAAGAAATTTGGTCATTCCATTCCTAGATATTTACTCCATAGAAATAAAAACATAAGTCCACACAAAGAACCGGAGCAGAATATTCATAGGAGTTTTATTTATACTAGTGAAAAACAGAAAACAGTACATATGTTCATCAACTGATAAATGGTTAAGCAAAATGTGGACTATCCATGCAAAGGAATACTATTCAGCAGTAAAGATGAACGTGCCACTGTTCCAGAAAAACCAACATGATGAATCTTAAAATCATTATGCTGAGTGAAAGAAGTCAGAATTAAAAGTATCTGTGATGGATGATTCTATTTACATATATTTTAGAAAAAGAAAATTAATCTATATAATGCTATGATTACTGTAGCTTTGTAATATTATTTGAAATCGAGTGTGATGCCTCCAGTTTTGTTTTTCTCTCTCAAGATTGCTTTGGCTATTTGGGATCTTTCGTGGTTTCATACAAATTTTAGGACTGTCTGTGAAAAATGTCATTGGAATTTTGATAAGGATTGCATTGAATCTGTAGATTGCTTTGGGTAATGTAGACATTTTCACAATATTCTTCCAATCCATGAACACAGAGTATCTTTCCATTTATTTGTGTCTTCTTTCATTTCTTTCATGAAAATCTTATAGTTTTCAGTGTATAGGTCTTTCATCTCCTTGGTTAAATTTATTCCTAGGTGTTTTATTATTTTTGATGCAATTGTACATGGGATTATATTTTTAATTTTTCATTTTGCTAGTTTGTTATTAGTATATGAAATGTAACAGAATTTTTAAAATAAATTTTCTTTATTGATTTTAGAAGGGGGGAAGAGAGAGGGAGAGAAATAGAGACATTGATGAGAGAGAACATTGATTGGCCTCCTCCTGCATGCCCCCCACAGGGGATCAGGCCCACAGCCTGGGCATGTGACTTGAATGAGAATCAAACCAGCGACCTCTTGGTGCATGGGTTGATGCTCAACCCCTGAACCACACCACCTGGGTGTAAATGTAACAGATTTTTGTATGTTGATTTTGTACCCTGCAATTATACTGAATTTGTTTATTAGTTCTAACAGTTTTTTTTGTAGAATCTTTAGGGTTTTCTCTGTATAAAACCATGTCATTGGTAAACAGTGATGGTTTTACTTCCTCTCCAATTTGGATGCCCTTTATTTATTTATTTATTTGTTTGTTTCTTTGTTTGTTTATTTATTTATATCTTTAAAATATGTTTTTATTAATTTTTTAGAAAGAGAGGAAGGGAGAGAGATAGAAACATCGATGTGGGAGATAACCACCCATCAGCTGCCTCCTGCATGCCCCTACTGGGGATCAAGCCTGCAACCTGGGCATGTGCCCTGACTGAGAATGGAACCGGGACCTCTCAGTCCATGGGACAGTGCTCAATACACTGAGCCACACCGGCTGACAATTTTTTTCTTTTTACCTAATTACTTTAGCTAAGACTTCCAATACTATGTTGAATAAAAGTGGCAAGAGTGGGCATCCTTGTCTTGTTCCTGATCTTAGAGGCAAAGCTTTCCTTTTCACCATTGAGTATGATATTAGCTGTGGCCTTGTCATATATGGCCTTTATTATGTTGAGGTATGTTCCATCTGTACTCACTTTTTTGAAAGGTTTTTTTTAAAAATCGTAAATAGATTTTAAATTTAAGTCTGCTATCCGTGCAGTGCCCTGGTGGTGGCAGCCTTCCAATAACTTTTTAGACCTGAGGGGCCCAGCCACAAGAGCCAGGCAGTCAAGGGGCATCCCCTGTGTAGATTGTGTATACCATAATTACCTGCCTGGCTTTGGAAGGATTGCGGGAGTGGGTGGAGGTGGAGTGCTTGTCCAGCCAGCTTGGAAGAGTATAAATATGGCACCTGCAGTGTTTGTATTTCTCTGTCTGGGCTATATATTTCTTCCATTGTTGGCCTTTAATCTTGTCTCACTTACTCATTTGCCTTATCCTGACCTATTCCAAAATGACACAGTTAAGTAAACATAGTATTTCCTGATCTAAGCAGTTGTTTTGACATCTCCATAGTTAGTTACGTTTCTTAATACTGCTGTTTATTTTGAACTACCAATGATAATTAAATGAATATTTTTTTAAAAACCAGAGGCCACCAATGAATGATGCCTATCATCTTTACAGGTACTCAATAAAGGCACTCTTTACTAAAAAACAGAAAACTGTTTGCCCAACAGGATTTGCTTCATTTGAAGCACAGTAATAAAAGTCAGTAATATATATTTTCCAAGCTTTTACTTTCAACTGATGTCTCATTAAAACGATCAGTCAAAAGAATGGCTTAATTGTGTAGTAGGGCCATACCCAAAATACCCAATTACATTTCTTCAATTAACTTTCACTAGCTGATGTTTATAAGTAATTTAGTGAAATTAGGTGAAGGTTAAATTACTGCAGCAATCAGAGGTGTGTTTAAGTAGTACAATATAGAGAAGGAACACTTGTTCTAATAGATATGCATATTAACACCACTGCCCTTAGGATATAACATCAACCCTTCCCAATTAATATTAGTAATAAATCTTCATGTGCCATTGCTTCAGAATGCAAAACTGCATGATGTATACTCAGCCATTTCAACAAATTAGCTCTCCATATATAGATTTTTAAACTATGCCCTTTAAAGTTGTACTCCATTTGTCTGCTATAGTCTCAATTTGTGTTTCTAGCTCTAATAATTCTTTTGAAATTTGCACCTAAACTTCCAACTTTCAACTACTTATTACTTCTCAGTCAAAAGTATTCCTCAGAATTTTCTAAACTGAGCTTATCAGTTTCCGTTCTAATGAATTCTTTTTTTTTAACTTTATTGTTGAATGTATTACAGATGTTCCTCATTTTGCCCCCATTGCCCCCCTCCTCCCCATTCCCGCCCCCCTCCTGCCTTTCCCCACACTGTTGTCTGTGTCCATTGGTTATGCATATATACCTATAAGTTCTTTGGTTTATTTCTTCCCACCCCCCAACCCCCCTTCCCTTTGAGGTTTGTCAGTCTAACAACCAATTTGTACTTCTTAATCCCTTCACCTTTTTCACCCATCCCCCCAGCCCCCACCCATCTGGTACCCAACAAAAGTTCTCTGTATCTATGAAAATGTTTCTGTTCTGCTTGTTCATTTTGTTTGTAGATTCAATTTTTGATAGATATGTATTTATTGCCATTTTGTTTGTTGATTTTTTTAAATCTTTTTCTTCAAGAAGACACTTCAGCATTTCATATAATAATGGTTTGGTGGTGATGAACTCCTTTAGCATTTCCTTGTCTGTATGGCCATCGATTCTAAATGACAGCTTTGCAGGATAGACTAATCTTGGTTGTAGGTTCTTGCTTTTCATCACTCTGAATATTTCTTGCCACTCCCTTCTGACCTGCAAAGTTTCTTTTGAGAAATCCACTGACAGTCTTATGGGAACTCCCTTTTAGGTAACTAACTGCTTTTCTCTTGCTGCTTTTAAGATTCTCTCTTTGTCTTGAACCTTTTGCATTTTGATGATGATGTGTCTTGGTGTGGGCCTCTTGGGGTTCATTTTGTTTGGGACTCTCTGTGCTTCCTGGACTTGTATATCTGTTTCCTTCACCAAGTTAGGGAATTTTTCTGCCATTATTGTTTCAAATAGGTTTTCGATTTCTTGTTCTCTCATTTCTCCTTCTGGCACCTCCAAGATGAGAATGTTGGCATGCTTGAAGTTGTCCCAGAGACTCCTTACACTATCCTCATTTTTTTGGATTCTTTTTTCTTTTTGCTGTTCTGATTGGGTATTTTTTGCTTCCTTATATTCCAAATTGATGGTTTGCTTCTTAGCTTTACCTATTCTACTATTGAATCTGTGTAAACTATTTTTTATTTGAGTTAGTGCCTCCTTCATTTCTAACTGTGCATCCTTCATTTCTGACTGGTCCTTTTTTATGCTCTTGAGGCCCTCACTAAGTTCACTGAGGTTCTCACTAAGTCCATTGAGCATCCTTATAAGCAGTGTTTTGAACTCAGCATCTGTTAGGTTACTTAACTCCATTTCACTTAGTTCTTTTCCTGGAGTTTTGTTCTGTTCTTTCGTTTGGGACCTGTTTCTTTGTCTCCTCATTTTGGCTGCCTCCCTGTGTTTGTTTCTATGTATTATAAAATTCCAGGCAATTTTGAACGATGGTTGTTCTGTAGTTTAGTTGTAACTTTGAGAGGTATGGGGCTAGCTGAGACCAGATGCTGCTTGTTTGAAAGAATTTAGGAAAAGCTGAAGGAGGATCCAAGACAGGCCAATCCTATGGTCAAGCAACTGGCAACAGCTTGAGTGGGCCTGGAAGTTGGGTGGGGTGGGGCCTCAGGGAATCACCAGGGTGGGGCAAACAGTGTGAGCCAGGTTGCTGGAGTCCCAGATAAGGCGGCGTCTGCCAGCCAAGGGAAGGGATCACCAAAGGAACAAAAGCCTCTGATAGCACTTCTGTCCAGAAGAAAGCTGCCTCTCCAGCCCTCGCTCCTATGCCAAACAGCTCAGTTCTTCCCCATATGACTCTGGTGCCTTTCAAGCTGCCTCCCGCATGCTGGAGCCTGGAGGGCGGGAGTCCGAGTAAGTCCGTGCGCGGGCCCTTTAAGAGGAGCTGCCTGGGGCTCCAGCTGCCTCAGCCTCAGTTCCCGCTGGTTTTTCCAGCCAGAAGTGATGGGGATTCTCTTCCTGGCACTGGAACCCTGAGCTGGGCACCTGGTGTGGGACGGGGACCCCTCAGTCCTAGGGAGGACCTTCCTAGCTGAGGTATCCTCCTAATTTTTATCCGCCACACGTGGGTGTGGGACCAGCCTGTCGCACCTCCGCCCCTCCTACCAGTCTCGATGCGGCTTCTTCTTTAATTTCGTAGTTGTAGGACTTCCATTCAGCTTGATTTCAGGCAATTTTGAACGATGGTTGTTCTGTAGTTTAGTTGTAACTTTGATGTGGTTGTGGGAGGACAGGATACCATGTTTACCTATGCCGCCATCTTGACCGGAAGTCTCATGAATTCTTGATTAACATGTAGAATGTTGCCTTCTAAAACAAATTTTACACATCCATATGTCTCCCCAACTTCTTTAGTTTGTTCCTAAAACCTATTTTTTTCAACCACAAAAATATTTGTTTCTCCACTTTATCTCCAAAAGCATTCATTAGAACCTATTTTAAGAATTATTCAGTAATGCCCATTTGAGAAAATGTGAAAAATACAAATATGTCCCAACAAAATAAAATGGTCTCTACTTCCATAATTTGAATTACTTGCCTTAATATGTTCATGTATAAACTATCATTTCTTATGTACAGTCATAAACATATTTAACAACATGTCATTCAACATGCTAAGTTTCTTCTGGTTTTAGGGTTTTTATATGAGTTGTGTCCTTGGACAGTCCTTTTAATATATTTGCATTGTTATATTTAAAAAAACCTTTTTGATAAATAACATATAAGTGTGCATATTATTCCATTATGATAACGTCTGTCTTTTAATTAGTGTGTGTAAACTATTACATTTGCTATAATTATTGATAAATCTGGATTTTGTTTTGTTTGCTCTTTGTCCTTTCTTTTTGTTTATTCTTCGCTTTTCCCCTTTTGGGTAGGAAAATGTTATTTAACCTTTTTTATTATTCTGTTTTAACTTATGATTTATGATTTTGAGCTTATCCAGTTTTTTTTTTCTTATGATTACTCTAAGGATTGCAAAAGACAGGCTTAACTTTTCACAATCTACTAAGCATCCATATTTTACCACTTCAACTATAAAGTAGAAAGCTCATCTATATACATTGAAAACTCCAGCAGAAGTTATAATTTTGCTTTCAGCCATCAGAAAAAAATTTAAAAACTTAAAAGACAAGAACAGTCTGTTTATATTTAACAGAGTCCTTACCATTTCTGTTGCTCCTTCTTTTTTCCTGGCATGCTTGCCCTTTAGTCTGAAAAACTTCCTTTAGAAAATATTTTTAGAGCAATTCAGCCAGAGCTGGAGGGCTTTAATTAGAGCTTTCTCTGCACTTCTGTACTCACTTTTGACTTCCTGATTTCAGCAACTGGAAGGGAAAAAAACAATAGCAAACTCACAGCCATTTTGGTGGTACTTTAAAACCTGGTGTTCTTCCCTGATCTGCCTGCTGCTGTTTATTTTTCAGAGTCTTCAAATTACTGTTTCATGCATTCTGTCAGGTTTTTTATGACAGGGTGAAGTGTGCTTACTCTTTGTCATTGGGAACCAGACTTCTGTGGATGGTTCTCTTCTAAGAATTTAGCATAACTAACTAGTCTTTAAGTCTCTGCTCAAAAAGCAGCTTCTCAAGAATGACTTCTTAACAATCCCAGAAAGGAGCTACACACCTCTCAACTACTTATCTTTTCAGAATACTTTCCTTCTATTCATATTGTTTTATTTTTTACATAGTTTTCAATCACTATATTATAATTTATCTTTTTATTAATCCAGCTTATCGCATCAAAATGTAAATTCCATACAATCACTGTATAAGACAGTATCTATATACTCATTCACATTATCTTTTTCATTTCCCACTTACCTTCAGTCCCTGGCATATGGTGTGTACCTAATAAATTTTTGTTAAAGACTAAATGTCATTATATGTTTTCTTAACATGCTATTTCATTTCAGGTATAACATTTTTCTGTATGAATGTATGAAAACTTAAATATGTGGTTATGATTAGAAAGAAAAAACTGTCTTAATTTTCTTCTATAATGCCTGAATACAGACAATAGAAGGATATCTACTTAATTAGAAAATGTTTTTAAGTAGTTTCCAATGTTAACATATTAAGTATATTAATATGTTAATATTAAAAATTAAAATATAAACAATATGATGCTAAATCAAATGTGAAGTTTTACTTTCAAATATAATTCACTTATCAGCTTGTTGTGAGGATTTGTGTTATTCCAGTGTGCACTACACAATATTGCCTGTTTCCTTTAATAAAATAAAAGCATTTTCACTCTCTTTAAGCTTACTCTGCTCTTCCTAAAATCAGCATTCTCTTTGCCATCTGTGTTCTAAAATATTGTGATACAAGAAACATTTTATTCAGCTGCTTTTGATAGAAATGGTCCTTAGTTCCTCTTTTGTTGTACGCTATGTATTGCAGTTATAGAAGTAGTACAACAGACCCACTTCTCTGACAACTGAAAACTTTTTATTGACTGATCCAAAATGTTTTTCAACCTTCTTTTTTGTTAAAATAAGTTATTTTCTGCTTTTCCCTAGCCACCATACAAATAGACCTTTTAAATGTCCTATCATAAGGGCAACCAGACCTGTCAGGGAAGTCTGAATCCTAATAGTAAACCCAGTTCAGTCAAAGCCATGTCTCTGATCCCCTTTTCTATCCAGATCTTCTCTGACACACACCAACATGATTTAAAAACAAAAAAACAAGAGTTGGTAGATTCAATGAAATGATAATTCAGATATTCAAAATGAAATTCAGATGTCTTTTAAGACAGAAAAAAATTGGTTCTTATTATATTCTGGTGAAGATCAACTTCTTATTCATCTTGACTAATTTCAAGGTTTGGTATTAACTAGAAAAATACATTAATAATAAACTGCTATATATATTTTTAATTTTATTTTTTAGAATAAGTTATAAGATTATTTTGAGATGAATGAACTTTCTATAATTTGTTTAAATACATCTTATATGAAAATACTTGGAAAATTTTAAGAATTACTCACATGCAGTGGATTATTATTTTAAATATTGATACATGATTTTTGGCACTAAATTCAGACAAAAACTGTAGAAATAATATTGAGAGTGATAGAAGTCTTTATTATAAGAAAAGATTATAGGCATAAAATTTGGTCTTGAAGATTACATGATGGATTAATAATGCTGGTACTCTTTAAAGAATGAAGAATGGGAAATTATTGGGGGTAAAATAAAACAATCTAATACATTTTACTTTGGGGAAAAAGGGAAGATTTTCATAATCTCTGTACCATTAAACATAGAATTAATTTGAGGCATAATCACAAAGAAACTTTAAAAAGAGAAAGATTGAGAAAAGCTAGAAGAGGACCTAAGTGTGTTATAGGAATGAGTCTTACTAAGCTAGTCTTATGTATTTTATCAATGAGGTTATATATTACTGATCTTTACAATACAAAATAAAGATTTTTTCCAGACTATAGCAAATAATTTGACTAAGTATCTTATATTAGTGTGCAAAATATGGCGTTTTATAAACTGAATACAGGAAATTTCTGTGTATTGGGGGGACCAGATCATTATGTGTTCCCATAAGAGGAACTGTTGCAAATCCACAAAATCAGTCTACTGCTTCCTCCCCACTTCATTCTCTTAACTTTTCTTTTATTAGGCTTCCAGTCATTAGTAAGTGCAGCACAGGGCTGTGGAGACTTCACTCTCTCTTCAAAGGGTTTCTACGCTCCCATTAATTTAGCTCCATGATTCATCAAAAAAACTTATGGAGAAAGCTGTCCATGTTTCACAGACTTTTCAAGTGTGAAGTTATTACTTCATTACTTCCTGAACCCAACAACTTTAATGGTTTCTCTGTTCTCCAGGAGAGTTAAGCCAACTGCACAGCTTGCAACAAGAGTCAGTAAATTCCTCCCAAGAAAAAAGGGGTGCCTCTATTCCTTGTTGCTTTCACAGTTCTCTTAGACTTTAAAGATGTGAATTTGAATTTCTCTATCATTTTTTAGTTCTTAGCATTTACTGCATTGACCTTCCATATTTTATTACATCATAGCTGGAAATGGAAATTGGAGTTCATTCTTATAATGGAAAAATTACTGAAATGCCTTTTGGTAAAATTGAAATACAGATTCTTCTTATTTGACAATTAACAAAAAATAAGCTGATAAGTGAAATGTAAAGGATGCAAATACATGTTTCTACAATTTAATTTTAAACTCATTGATTTATTTTCGGCAATGTATCATTTATCATATTATATTAATAGCTCTATTTTGAATCAAGCATAGTTTTATGCAGCAAAACTGCGTGTTGTTTAAAATAATATAAAATAAATATTGATATTCGATAAAAAGAAACATTGAAAAATATATATCTGAAAGACAGTACAACTTTTAGTTATTTCTTAGTTTTAGTTATTCTATCTTTTGAAAACTTGTAATACCTTATTTTCATCTTTCTTATGTTTTCCTTAATAGAAAATGAATATACAGTTGACCCTTGAACAACTCAGTTTGACCTGCTTAGGTACACTTATATGTGGATATTTTTCAACAAATATATAGTCAGCCCTTCATATCCTTTGGTTTTGCACTGTACATTCAACCAACCATGAATCGAAAACAATATTTTTAATCCCCAGTTGGGAAATTTAGCATTCAGATGGCCGGCTATATGCATTGTCCTGTTCCATTTTTTATAAGGAACTTGACCATGCTCAGATTTGGATATCTTTGGGGGTCCTGGAACCTATCCCCTCTGGATATGGAGGGATAATAGCTTAGTTTTGGAGGGAGTCAAAAGTTACACTGTGGGGAAGTGGGGGTATCAGCTCCCCTAACCCCCATGTTGTTCAAGTGTCAACTGTATTAGGATATATTCATATTATTTGTATATGTCATTTCTTCATGTAAGAACATCTACTCTATGAGGAAAAGACTATAATTGATTCATCTTTTCTTTTCCATTGCTCATATCACCGTGTCTAATAAATAATAATGGAGAGAAGAGCAAACAAACATTTGTTGAGTGTCTACTATTTTTCACTTACTGGACATTTTAGATATATAATGTCATTTGTCTTATAGTGTTTCAGGAAGATAGTTATTTCTATTTCATGTATTCAGAAAATAATGATCAGAGAAGTTAGGTAATTATGCAGTATAACACGACTACTAAGAGGCACAGTTGCTTTGTTAAGCTCTAAAGTCTTTTCTCTACACTATACTCTATACTGTTCAAACAACAGACACTATACGTTTGGTGAAAGAATAAAAGAATAAATGCTTGATAAAAAAAAGTCAAACATATTGGTTACCTATTATGTGGTTTAGAGTAAGACCTTTAACATTCTGTTCACATTTAATTATTTAATTCTCACATGTGTTTTGGGGGCAATATTTTTTCCCCAAAGTACAGACAGATGAAGAGACAGAGGTTCAGAGAGATTAAATTATTTGTGTAACATAGGACAGCTGGTATGTAGTTTGGACAAATTCTTGGCTGAATTACTTGCAGACAGTGCAAATCAGCCTTTAAATGTAATGTAATATCTCACTAATTTGGAGTAAATTTTGAACAGACCAGTCTTAAACACTGAAATAACACCTTTTTCTTTGTGGTATTTAAGTGTTTCATTTACTAAACCACTCTTTTAAATAGTATTAATATAAAGTTCCATTACAGGTGATTATTCTTCTATTTGCTTAGAAAAATCTTTTTATAGATAAATGCAAATGCACTTGGTTAATTTCTTTAAGGTATCACACATTCCAAATTAGTGATTCTGCTTTTTAAAATTTATCTAGTTCCTTTTTAAACTTATGTATATAATTGTGAGAATAGATTTATTATTTGTTAGCGAAAATAGCATAGTTAGAAATGCCGCTTTATCTTCTCTTTTAGCCTACCTAATTTCTCCTTATCCTTCAGGCCTAAAGATAAAGATAATTTCCTTAGGAAAACCTTCCTTGGTACTGCTGTCCATATTAAAATATATCCCTTATTACACAGATAGCTATTTACTAAAAATATTTCTAATTAATTGCTCACTGACTTTCATCTCCAGTGCGCTTGTCAATTCTGTGAGGGCAGAGACTCTGTTTCCTTTGCTAACTGCCCTATTTCAAGTGACTCATTCACTTCCTGGTATTTAAAAATAGTTTTTAAAAAATGGTTGACTCACTGAATAAAGATTGGTATCTGTAGCAGTGGTTTCTTTACATTCAAAGCATTTTATCTAAATATCTGAATCTGTAATACTCTTGAGTTTTCCCTTATAAGACCAGACTGTAATATCTTTTTATATTTTATCACCATCAAGCACTAGTTGAAAATTGAATGAATGCAAATTAACATTCCCCTAATTGTGTCTAGTCATATAACACATATGTTTACTTACAAAAGCACTCTACCCTTAAGCTTTTTCTTCCTTTTTCTGCAGAACTAAAATCAATACTCATAATGGTAAAACAGACATCATAAACATGGTAAATTGACAAATGGCTTAGGTACTATAGTACATAGAGTAGTTCATCTCTTGATTTATTGAATCACTACTGTCCACTTATAAATATAGATATGTATTTCTTTCCTGAATGCATTTTTCTCACAAATACTTGGTGAGCTGCTGCTTGGTGTAATTTCAAAACCCTTTACTGATAAAAACAAATAAATATCACTTCTTTAATCACACTACCAAATCAAAGAGCAGACACTTAGAGCTCCCCCCCCCCCCAAAATACGGCAGACAACAAAATTGCCTTGCATAAACATTTCAATCCTATACTTGGAGGAGAGGCAAAGCATGAAGCTAATTTTATTAGTGTGTGGAAAATGTGATTTCAGCTTTTTTCAGCTTTTATATACTATTTATTAAGTGTTGTGATGAACAAGTCAAAAGTTTTCTACTAATACCTCTTCACAGACCTTATTATTCAACCACACCTTCCTACAGAAGATAATGAATTTTTATATGCAATAATTATTTACGTAATTATTCATTCACTTAGCAAATATGTACTGGGTTCTAATTATGTGCTAGGTACAAGGCCACATGCTGCAGTTAGTTGCAGAGGCGAATGTGACAGTCTCAAACTTAAGGAGTTCATAGTCTCAGGCAGGCAGGGATGAGTATATAACTTGCAAGGCTCAGGGGAAAACAAAATTGCTGGAGCCCTTGTTCAAAAAGCAGAAAAGAAGTATAATAAAATATAAAACATTTTCATTTTGGCAGTGTCTTTCTTGACCTGTGACTTTTTTCCCAAAAATTACTATTTAATGGCTCTTATAAATCATTATACAGTACTCTGTTTCCACTGGCTCACTGACCCAACCTCCAATGAATAGCCTACATTCAGGAGGTTGCAGTGTCTAATCAGGCAGTGTTTGGTTCCTGGACCTGGGCGAGTCTGCCCCTGAACGTGCAGTGATGTACCAACTCGGGTGGAGACGGCCACTATGCCCAACACTATATGCTGTACCTGATCCTGACTTTCCTGGTGCCTGCAACCCAACCCACTGGGGGTGCAGGGTTACAATGGTCACTGGGCACACACACACACACACACACACCCTCCACTGTCCTATCAGACTTCACTTATAAAATACAAACTTAAGATAAAATTATTAAAAATTGCGAGACCATGACTGCAGATCATTGGAACTCAGGTGTGGAGCCCTGCTGAGAGCTGGGCACTATGCAACCACACTAATCATGTGCCTATGAACCCGGCCCAGCAAACAGAGGAGAGGATAAATCACTGAAAAGCATGGTGAAGGTTCAGTGGCAGAGTTCTGTGGAGACCAGGAAGAGGAACATCTTTTTCAATAAGTTCAATAAGGATATGCCTTTGTGTGTGTCTATTCAGGTGGGCAGTCCAGGGAAGTTTCTTAAGAAGTGTGACTTCTGAGCTGAATCTTAAAAATGAACAGGAATGGGCTCACTAAAGAGGCAAGAGAAATATTCCAAGTAGAAAGAAAAATCAGCAAAGACACAAATTCAATAGAAGTAAGTGTTCTCATTTTAGAGGAGTTCAGTGTTTCTGGAGACTAGAAATTGAAGCAGGGAGATATAGACAATGAGGAGGTAGGAGAAAGCAGATCAGTGCCGGGCCTTACTAATAAGCTTAGATAAAATTGTGTAGAAAATTGGGAGTCACTCAAGTTTATTAAATATGTGAGTGGCATGGCCCAAATTGATAACATGCTGGGAACTAGGACTGGACCGTCCTTTCCGAAGAGCAGTTTATTATTGGAATATGGAATCAGCCTGGGCAGAAGTGAGGTGGGAGGGGGAATGATTTAGATTCATACTTTAAATAAGACATCAATAATATAACTGATATAACTGAGATTAACCTGAATAAAAATGATTAAGTTTATTTACATGTATGTGTGTGTGTGTGTGTGTGTGTGTGAGAGAGAGAGAGAGAGAGAGAGAGAGAGAGAGAGAGAGAGAGAGAGAGAGATTGAGACTTAAGGTATAAATAAGTTTTAAATATATATATCACATTTATGCATTCAAATTAATTTAGATAGAAAATCTGAGGTGTTCCTTATCTAATCCAAATTTTTGAATTTGTGTGCTTGATAACATTATGCTTGCTACTTAATATTTGTAACAAGCATTCCAGGTGATTTTGATACAGGCCCATGAATCATGCTTGAGCAAGCCAACTCTACCATGTGAGGGTGAAGGGCTCTCTACCAAATGGAGTGGTGGGACTGTTTTGGGCTACTTGAAAGTAGACCTGTTCTGAAAATGACTGGAGGAGGATATGCTATTTCATCTGTCATTTGGCTTTTTTTTTACCTTTGTCTTTTTACACTTCTGCTGTACCATCCAAATACTAAGAGCTCATGAGCTCATGGAAATGAAATTATAATAACAAAAACTATTATTAAATGCTTACTCTGTACCTTGCACCGTGGTAGGCACTTCACATTCCTTATTTTCTTAAATCTTCACATCAAATCCTTGTATAGCAAACAGAGAAGGTAGTAACAAGTTCAAGAGCATAGAGCCAGGAAGTGCTTGAGGTAGGATTTTAACACAGACCTTCTACCTTCAGAATACTTGCCTTTAAACTCTACTATGGCCTCAGAGGAGAAGGATGCAGTGTTTAGCCTGCTTTTGTCAAGATAAACCTTAAAATAAATTACTATGCTTATATGTGGGTCAGCCCAGTGTACCAAGGTTATGAGTTCCCAAAGCCCCATGGAAATGAAATGACCCTTTCCCTCAGTCTCTCTTCCACATGTTTCTTTCAGGAAGCTGAGGAAGCTGGGAAAACTGGTTGGGATTTGATGATTCAGAGTCACAGAAATTCCTCTCTGTGACTGTATGGCCATGAAAATTTTACTGACAAACTCAGAAAATGATTTCCTCAGTTATGAAATACAGCATCCTGATCTTTTGCATTCCTGGAACCAATTCCAATGTGTGTGTTGGGGCAGGCGTGGGTTCTGCACACCAACAAGCAATTTTCCAGACACCAGCTGAGTGCCCTCCAATTCAGCTTAATTCTGACACTATCTACCCAGAGAGCATCAGATCCACAGGTTGAGGGCTCAGTCCTACAAGACGGCCAGCCCCTCATTCTCCCAGTTCAGGCACCAGTCACAAGCTCAGGTTATTTCCCATGCTTCTGACTGAGTTGCTACAGCTTGGAGGTTCCCAGGACCCCCTTCTTGGATGTCAGATGCCAGTCTAAGTCTGATAACAAATCAGAAGTTTCCATGACCCCCTTCTTGGATTTAATTAATTTTCTAGAGTGGCTCACAGATCTCAGAGAAACATTTTACTTACTAGCTTGCAAGTTTATTATAAAAGGACATAACTCAGGAATAGCCAATGGAAGCGATGCACAGGAGAAGGCATGGGAGAGGGTGCAGAGTTTCCATGCCCTCTCTGAGCACACACTCTGCCCAAATCTCCACATGTTCACCAACCTATAAACTCTCCAAAACCATTCATTGTGAGGTTCCATGGAGGCTTCATTACATGGGCACGCTTGATGAAATCATTGGCCATTGGCAATTGATTTAACACCCAGCTCCTCTTCCCTCCCTACAGGTGGGAGTCCGGTGGGACTGAAGTTCCAACACTCTCATTGCTTGGTTGGTTTTTCTGGAAACCAGCCCTTACCTCTAGGAGCAGTTCAAAAGTCACTTCCTTAACATAAAGTACACCTGTATCTCTCTCATTACTTAGGAAATTACAAGAGTTTTAGGAGCTCAGTGCCAGAAACAGGGGCAAAGACCAAATATATTTTGTATTATGAATCACAGTGTCACATGTGCATATATCATAATAGTGATCAAATTAGATATTACCAATCAAGGTGCTTTTAAAACACCTAAGTATTGCAAGAATTTAGCTTTAAATTATTACTTTAGAGAAGAAATGTGGAACTCAGACTAGTTAGAATTACAAATAATTTACCATCTTAATACAGATAGGAAGTATAAAGAAAATGGTTGGAAGCCTTAGAAGAGAAGCAATGAAGATATAGTTAAGTCATCTGGGTTCTTGTCTATGAGAATTTAGCTTCTAGTAAAAATATTCAAAATATTTATCATCTGTGCTAAGCAAAATAAACCTATCAGAGAAAGGCAAATACCACATGATCTCACTTATTTGTGGAATATAATGAACAAAAAAAGCTGATGAACAATATAGATCCAAAGACATAGAAAGGAGTATGGTTCAGACTGACAAACCTCAGAGGAGGGGGGGAGGGATGAGATAAACCAAAAAACTTATATACACGTATGCATAACCAGTGGACGTGGACAACAATGCTGGGGGAGGGGATTGAGAGGAGGATGTCTAGGGGAGAAAAAGGAGAAACATTTGTAACAAAAATAAATTAATAAAAATTACAAAAAATATATATTTATCATCTGTAAATCCATACATTTATTATTTTACATTTGGGATATAGACACAGTTATGCCCATTACCCTCATCTTAATTTAATTTGCAGTGGATCAAAAATATTCAAATGGTTGTATTATAATTTCAGAAATAGGCACCATATTTTTTCTCTACAGGGAGATTTTCTTAATATTCTGTAATATTTATGAAGATGGGAAACATAAATAACAACACATTGCAAACTTCCTAGTATAAGCTGGAAGCAACTGGAAGAGAATAAAGATCTGTAGTAGTAATGCATGGTGGTGACTGTATTTTGTACACATGGTTTGTGTCTGTGGAACTCATAACCAGGGAGGATTTTGTGTCAAGGATGTTGTAGCTAGTTATTTTGAATTGCATTATTTATAGAAACCCAGTCCATTTACTCATGGACATACTGTAACTACTATTCTTAGTATCTCTTAGTCTAATGCTTAGAAAAATAATAGAAGCAGACAATACAAAATGAGTAATTCTAAAAGAATCAAACATAGTCCTATCTGTATTTCAGCAATTCCAATAATAGAACTTCCCTTTTTTTCTGCTGCTTATAAGTTTCTTGCCTAAGGAAGGCATTAAGTTAAAATTTAGGAAGCAATAGATTAGGAAAGCTATTTTGGTTTTCTATATTTTATTTAACAGTATAGGTAAAAAATATCTACAAATATTCAGAAACCCAGGGAAGAATATTTCTATCCAAGTTAATATGCTAATTACACATGTATCCTATAAACCAGGTTAAACAGGTCATAAAAACACTGGACTCTGAGCATGATTTTTGAAATGTGAACCTACATTCAAATTAGTACATTCAAACACATCCATATAGGAAATCTGAAGAATATTTCTATCTAATACAAATTCAGAATGTGTAGCCTTATTAAACAGAAGGATTTGAATCATGGAATATTACAAAGTACTCTGCTCTTGACAATGCTATAAAGCAGAGATCCTGGGTTATATTTTTGGTGATATTGTCTTCTTGTTGATGTATTAAATCAGATCATTTCACCTCCTTTTGCTTCTCCTTCCCATATTAAAATGAGGAAATGATCTGCATGATTTCACTGGTTTCTTGAATGCTATAAATACTTATCAATTCATTCATTATAGTTCACATGCTACCTGGGTCCTAGATCTTCTCACTTCATTGCTGGATATGAGTGACTTAAATGGAAATTTGTATGCTTTAAAATTTGAGAATTGTCCCCAAGTATTTTGAAGTGTTTTAGAGGGTGGTAAAATGATTCATATTTCATGGTTCATTTACTTACTTGGTTGGCATGCTTTCCTACCATTTTATATATGTAATATCTGACTTACATAATATCAAACTGGACTTGAAAATGAGCCAACCACTTTCTTTTGAGGAAAAATAAAGCAAAACAAATATCTCATGTGTGTGCACATGCACGCACGCACACACACACTTTTTACTCACGAGGCTATTGAGGATTTGGGGAAAGATGGGAAGGTGAATGTGATATCCAGCAATATAAACACCTTAAAATTAAATATTAGCAGCCCTGTTTCACGACGAGCCTTTGGTCATCGAAGCCTTTTTAATCCATAAACTTCTGTAGCCTGAAACGCACTGGGATTGTTTCATGCTTCTCTTTTCTCTTCTTTCCGGTTCTTCTTTACCTTTCTCATGAGGAAACCAAATCTCCCATTTTATCTTGCTGAGAATTGTCATTATTTTTCCTTGGCTCCATGTCTCACGGTTTGCCTTCCTTGTGTTCCAGAAATTTGCTACCAGCTTTCAGTGCTCACACATGTTGCCCCTTCTACATAAATGCCAAACACCATGCTGGGATATGGAACATATCATCATTTTCAAGTAGAAACAATGAATTTTTGTACGTGTCAAGTACTTGAAAGAAATAGGTAGGTGATTCACCATACTTCACTCTGTGCTGTGGGAAGGGAATGTAGTGGAGTTGCTAAAAGCTTTTCTCGGCTGGGAACCAGCACCTTGTAGCATGTCTTACTGGAAAGTAAGTATGATTTAAAGATAATTATTAAAACTAATAAATACTCTTTATAGCAAGTGTGACTGACACTTGAAAACTTTTAATCTGCATGCAAGGCTACAGGCGTATTCCTAATTTCAACTCTACCTAAATGATATACTTGTTAGGAACTACATGTCATTGTGCATGAGTAACTTATGGTCCATTTGGCTCCCTTAGGTCCTTTTATTCACTTTCTGTCCAGTTTCTTAACAACTTCAGGCAGTAAATTCATGTAGAAAGAGAGGTATTTATTGGGGCATAGTTACAAAGCACTAGCCACCAGAGGAATCGATAATTGTGAAATCAATGGCTTACTGCCCAGTTATCTCTTTGATACAGACTCCAAATGCCTGAACCAGGTATCAGGTAGAAGCAGGAAGATGAAGCAGCACCTTTTTTTCTTTCAGTCTAACAAGCGTGTTTTTTTAAGGTGGTAAAACCTGTGATCATCACTGAGAAGATTGCATACTTCAATAATTACTCATATTCACTCACATATCACTCATATTTAGGCATTATGATGGTTTTCAGACTTTCCTTTTGTAGTTATCCATTTAAATTTGTTTCTGTGTTTTCAAGTAGTTTAATAGGAATTTGAACAGCAATATCAGGATATCCTAGCAAGATAATGTTTTAGACTAGAAATAATTTTAAATAATTAAAAGAGTTTATGTATTATGTTAATGGTGGAATCAATAATGTAGTCAATATAGAGGCAGGCATAGATTATGAAATAGAAACATAATAATACTAATTTAAAATGATAATAGTAAAATACCTTTAAATATCTTGGAGATATTTCTCTGATGCATTTCCAAGCCACCATTTCTTCAACAGAAAAAGAGGATGAGTCTTCTCTAATAAGCTCATTGGCGATATTATGTTATAGGATAAGAAAAAAGTGCTTTGTAAGGGAAAAAGAAAGTATTGCTTTGGTCTGAATGTGTTTCCTTAAAATTAATATGTTGAAATCCCAACCCCCAAAGGTGATGGTATTGGAAGGTAGAGATTTTGGAAGGTGATTATGTCATGATGGCACAGCCCTAATGATTGCAATTGGTGCTCTTACAAAAGAGACCCTTGTGAGCTAGCTTGTCCCTTCTGTCATTTGAGAATAGGAAGAGAAATCTCACCTGGCCAACGTGATGCTTTGATCTTGGACTTCCACCCTCCAAAGCTGTGAGAAATAAATTCTGTTGTTTATAAGCCACCCGTCTATGGTATTTTTATTATAGCAGCCCAAACAGCTAAGGCAAGTGTTATTTGCTTATGAATGAATGAATTCATTCATTAGTTCACTTATTCAACTTGAGTCAAACATTTTTTCTAAATCAGATTGTTTGCAACATCAAATCAAACTTAATGATATGTCAGTATTATAATGAGAAAAGGGCCATCTAAAAATTAGTTGGAGACTGAAGGGGGTTGATCTTGTTCTTTGGCCTTAATGATGTTATGTGGGCACATTTATAATTATGAAATTAATGTTACCGTATAGCAATCGTTATAGATATAAGTTAGAGTGTTTTTGCATTAATTTGTAGTATATTCCTTTTATCCTCCATGGTTCTTTACTGAGTTAAGCTTAGATTTAGTGTGTGCAAATGATTTCATAGATCATGGACCTCCACTATTGTCAAATATCTATTACGCAGAGGGTAATTAATTGGAAGGAGAGCTATTCACTGGAATTAATACATATTTAATGCCTATTTTACTTAATGCTTCTCTGGTTGACACTGAATTTTTTGTTCTTATTTCTAGAATGATGATTTTCATTTTCACATAAGCTTTCTAATTCTCATAAGCTTTCTCATTCACATATCTTATTTTAGTCTATAAATAAATTACTTAGGAAGTTTACTCCATATTTTAAAATATTTTAATAGTTCCCCAGATAAACAAAAGCAGTTTTCTGGGAAGCACTCTCAGAATTTTATATGCATTGATAATATGGGGAAACATGCCAACATGATCATGCACCTTGCAGACAGTTTGAGAGATTCAAAGGCATATCTACATGGAGTCTTGTGACTAGGATATTGCACTAGGCAAATAATATACGGCAATATTCCAAATGTCCAACTTCCCCTTGATGTCATCATTCATAGCTTCTCATTTTGCCACTGAAACAAATAGTTGGTTTCTCAGGGGTCTAATTTAGTCAGCTATAGAGTTTTTTGCAAGTAATCAAATTATGCTTTTAAAAATTATTTATTATACAGCATCTATTTTTTATAATAACTTATGGTGTCCTTCATAATTAGTGCACAGAAATATACTAAAAGGTGAATAGAGTAACTATGAAGGGTCTCTTAGGAAATATCCTCATGACCCACAGGTGCACATATATACACAAAATATACATGTATGAGTATATTAAAAATAAATATTGTATTCACAGGTATTTTCTTTAACTTTGAAAAGGAGTATTATTGAGTGTTGAGTCAGAATTTTGTCCTTAAAAATGTTTTTACATGTATTCAAATTGCCTCAAAAACATACCATTTATTATTATCACAACTAGTAGAAAAAGATCGGTTTTGTTTTTCTTTGCTAACACATTTGCAATGGTATATGTTTCTCAAATTGTTAATTGATAAGATGGAGACTTATCATTTAACTTTGTTTTGATTACTAATAAATATTTTATATGCGTTATGGCTAGGCAGATAATGGCATTGGATCTATTGAGTAAGCAGTTAAGAACCAATTACTTATTTCATTCATTCATTAATTGAACAAGTGTTTATTAAATGTCCAATGTGAGCATGGCAGTGCTCTTTTTGCTGGATTTACAGCATTAAAGCACCAAGTGAGAAATGCTTGCACTCATTAAGCCTTTATTCTTATGGAAGAGACAAGTAACAAACACAATAAGTGAAAATATGTGTTATATAGTAAAAAGTGCTAAGAAATGAAGGAATGTGGGTTGTGGTGGTGACAGTGTAATTGCACTTTGTAAAGAGTAGTCAGGAAAGACCACAGAGACAACGTGATTTATGAGTTAATAAGCGGTGTAAATGAGGGAGCTGGCCATGCAGACAGATACTTGGTGTTCCAGCATGTGAGAACAGCAAGTTCAAAGGCCCTGACTCATACACTTGCTTAGTGAATTTAATCAACAGATTAGGAGGTCAAAGTGGAGAGTGGGGTGAAGAAAGAGTGGTAGGAGTTAATGGGACACTGAGGAGTCTGTGGAAGATGAATAGTCCTCCATGAAAGCCGAAAGAGGTATGTTTTCTGTGTAAACTATATAAATTATAATAAAACTGACCAAAAGTACTTTTAATTGTCACCATGTACCTGTTGATTATACACAATGTCAGTACTAAAAGTTTCTTCTCCCCAAGGGCAGATCACTTTCATCACTCTTACTTTGGTATGAACTTGTTGAGATTTGAAATTAAAAAGGTAATAGGGAAATCAGATCTTGTTAGTCCTTGAAAACTATATAAATGACTTTGGGGGTTACTCTGTGTGAAATAGACAATCACTTGGTGGGTTTTGCGAAGAAGACTAACATGATCTGTCCAATATTAAAAGGCTGGCTCTAGATATTATGTGGAAAATAGAATGAAGTGGTCAAGGATAGAAATAGAAAGGTCAATTATGGTTGATTACAAAAATCTTGAAAGATGACAGTGGCTTGCAGTAAAGTGGTATATAATGACATAGGAAGAAATGGTGTTTTCAGGTCTATTTTGAAAATTAGACTTTATAGGGTGGTTTTGGGGGGGTTATTTTTTACTGTGGTAAATATACATAAAATAAAACTTACCAAACTGACAAACTTCAGAGGAGTGGGGCAGGAGGGAGGGAAGAGATAAATCAAAGAACTTATGCATATAAGCATAACCAATGGACATAGACAACAATGCTGTGGTGGTTGAGGGGGACAGAGGGCGGGAACGGGAGGAGGGTGTCAATGGGGGAAAAAACAGAAACATCTGTAACAAAAATAAATTAATAAAAAAATAAATAAAACTTACCATTTTAACTATTTTTAAGTGTACAGTTTATCACCATTAAGTACATTCTCATTGTTGTGCAGTCATCATCACTATCAATTTCCAGAACATTTCATCACCAAACAGCAGTTCTGTAATGATTAAACAATAACTCCCATTCTTCCCTTACCAGTCCCTGGTTATCTCTACTCTGCTACCTATCTCTATGAATTTGCCTATTCTGGGTACCTCATATAAGTGGAACCATAAATATTTGTCTTTTTGTGTCTAATTTATTTTAGTTGTAATGTTTTCAAGGTTTACTCATGTAGCATGTATCAGAATAAATTTTTTATGAATGAATAATATTCTAATATATGGATATACTGCATTTTGATTATCCATTCAACTGTTGATGGATATTTGGGTTGTTTCCACTTTTTTTGCTATTGCAAATAATGCTGCTGTAAACATTGCTATACAAGTATCTATTTGACTCCCTCCTTTTAATTCTTTTGTGTATATACCCAGAAGTAGAAATGTTGGATCATATGGTAATTCTGTTTAACTTCTCGAGGAACTGCCAAACAGTTTTCCATGACAGGTGCATCATTTCCTACATGCAATGCAAAAGTGTTCCTATTTCTCTTTGCCAACACTTACTATTTTTTGTTTTTGTTTATTTTTTTATATCTATCATAATAGGTACAAAGTGATATCTCCTTGTGGTTTTGATTTTCATTTCCCTAATGACTAGTGATGTTCAACATCTTTTCATGTGCTTATTGGCCATTAGTATATCTTCTTTAGATAGACGTCTATTTAAGTCCTCTGCCTGTTTTTGAATTGAGATGTTTATTCCTTGTTGTTGAGTTTTAGATGTTCTTTAAATATTGTTTACCTAAATTAGGTATTTGAATTGCATATATTTTCTCCCATTCAGTGGGTTGTTTTATCACTCTCTTGATAGTATCTGTTGAAGCACAAAAGTTTTTAATGATGAAGTCAAATATATGAAGTTTTGCTTTTATTGTTTGTGCTTCTGGTGTCATATGTAAGAATCATATCCAAATCCAATGTCACAAAGATTTTTCCCCTTTGTTTTCTTCTAAGAGTTTTATAGCTGTACCTCTTAGATTTAATTCTTTAATTCATTGGTTTTCATATGTTGAAACATCTGTACATTCCAGGAATAAATCCCAACTAGTCATGGTATATCATCATTTTAAGGTCATGTTGAGTTTTATTTGCTAGTATTTTATTGAGGAGTTTTGTATTAATAGTCATAAGAAATATAGGTCTTATAAGGATTTTGACAAAGTGAGTATGGGTATGGGTATGGGTAAGAAGAGAGGAAGAAAGACTCCAAAGTTTATGAATGGGGCAATTTTAAAAATGCATATGTCAGTTACTGAGATGGAGAAAACATTAGATTGATAGATTAAAGAAATAATTTGGACATCATAAGTTTATCTCGTCCTTTAGATAGGTAAGAAGAGATATTGAGTAAGGAGTCGGATATAATAACTGGAGGGCAGAAGAATAGTACATGCTAGGGATATAAATTTGGGATCATAATATTTTTGATGAAATCTAAAATGTACATTTTTCACAGCTTAACATGTCTGAAATTAAAATACATCTTCTAATCAATCTGTGGCATATCATTAATTGGCAGAGTTTGTTCATCTGAGAGGTACTTAAAATTATGATGTATCTTAAAATTCATGGAATTTTTTAATTTGAAGATGTAAAGTCAATAGTATTTAAAGCCATGAGTTTTGGTGAAATTACTGAACAAATAAGTGTAGATTTTTAAAAAAATAACAAAGGTAAAGTGATGGGAACTACAGATTTTAGAGTCAGGAACATAAAGAAGAATAAGCTAAGGGGGCATAGAAGGATAAGCCACTGAGATAGGAGAACACCAAGGAGAATGCAGGGTCCTGAGAAGAATGTGCATTGAGAAAAAGTTCTTGATTAATCCTATCAAATCCTGCTGTTATGTTATATATGATGAGGATTGGGAATTAGCAACATGAAAGTCATAGGTGATAAGTATTATTAACAATAATTGGGAACTTCTGAAAAGAGGAGGAAGAAAGAGGAGGAGGGTGAAGAGATGGAGAGGGAAATGGAGAGAAAGAAGAGAAGGAAAAGGAGGAGGAGTCAGGGAAGAAGGAGACAAAAGGAAAATGAAAAAGAAGAAGCAGGAAGAAGAAAGAAAACAAATCACTTCTATAATTAGAATTTATGAACACTGAAGCTGAACTGGCAAACTTGTGTTTGGCTAAGAGATAGCAAAGCCCTGGCTGGTTTTGCTCAGTGGTTAGAGCGTCGGCCTGCAGACCAGAGAGTCCCAGGTTAAGTTTCCGCTAAGGGCGCATACCTCAGTTGCAGTTTGTCCCCGCCCTGGTTGGAGTTGTGTGGGTGGCAACCACTTGATGTGTCTCTCTCACATCGATGTTTCTCTCTCTTTCTCCCTCTCTCCCTCCCACTCTATCTGAAGATAAATGCAAAAAAAAAAAAAAAAAAAAAAAGAGATGGCAGAAAGGGAAGAGTCAAAATACAGAGAAGAAAGGAAAAAAGAGCTGGACAATAAGTCTATTGGTCTTTGGGATAGCGATCGAGTATAGTGTATGTTCATAACATGAACATTTATCCACATCTTCAATGGGATGAATTCTTTGGAGAGAAGAAATGTGGTGTCAAACAAATTTGGTGGTTTAGCAACCTTTTTAGCAGAAATTAAGAAGAGGGTGTTGTAAGTATTCGAAGTTCTGAGGGACATGCAAGATTTTTGCTGCTGAGACTAGCATGGACCATCAATAGGAAAGAGGAAGTATTAAGTTAGAACAGGGAGAGTTTCTGTGTGTATATGATTTTTTATTCAACCATCGTTATTTTGAATCCATTCTCAGTAAAGACAAATGGGTAGAAAAAAGATTGATTGGTTGGTACAGAATTCTACCTGATCATTTGTTACCTAATAGCACTTGTTTTACCCTTCATGAAGGATGGAATACATACGAGTTTCTGATCTTAAACAGTTTGGCTATGGTTAGAGTGCTGTGTCCAGTGACAGTCTTAAATGAATCTTACAAGAAAGGAGGGAATAATCCCTGTTCTTTTGGGAGAACTTTTGAAAGTAACTCTAATTCTGAGATCAAGGAAGCATATAGATGTTGGAGTAGCTAAAAGTCATCTTGCTACTACAGAGGCTGAGGATGGCACCTGAAATTGAGTTTGTCCATCTGACCAACATGTCTCAATATGATTTGATTTATAATAATGTATAAATGGCAACAAGTGCTATAAGACAACCAGTAAAACCTAAACCATTTTTTCCTAAAAATCATTCTTATCTAACAATAATTGGGTCTAGATTGACCTTGAAAAAAAGTTGTCTGAGACCTATTTTCCTATTATATTTTGTCTTCTTATAAACAAATTGAGTATCTTAAAATTTAGGTTTCTCCAATAATAAATCATGGATGACCTTTCTATTATAAAATGATTTTTTTATTTTAAATATTTAAAACATTTTTTTAATTAATAAATTTGGCTCAGCCATTGTGGTTCAGTGGATTGAGCATCATCCCATGAATTGAGAGGTCCAGGTTTGATTCCTGGTCAGGGCACATGCCCGAGTTGTGGGCTTGATCCCTAGTAGGTACAGGAGGCAGCTGATCCATGTTTCTCTCTCGCATCGATGATTCTCTCTCTCTCTCCCTTCCTCTCTCTCTAAAAAATCAATAAAAACATTTAAAAAATAATAAATTTATTTAGGTGACATTAGTTAATAAAATTGTATTGGTTTTAAGTGTAAAATTCTATAATATATTATCTGTATATTGCGTTGTGTGTTCACCACCCAAAGTCAAGTCTTTCAACATAAAGTTATCTGTGTTTAAAACACTACTTTTTGAATTTATAAGTGAATGATCAGGAACATATTAAGTGGTATAAATATGAATATAGTAAGTTTACTATCTTCCTTAAAATTAATTATTTCATTTTCTCCATATATTTTATTTTTTATTATTTGCTCTAATGTATTGAATGAAATACCATGTACATTTAAGTTACAATATCTTTCATTCTTAGCCTGAGGCTAATGCTGTAATATTAAGTAATGTAAATTTACCTGGTAAATATTCATATCTGTGGAATTGTGAATCAATTAAATGGCACACATTAAAAATATTTTGTTTTAAGATTAAAATATACCAGAATGCAAAACAGAAAAATTTGAGAATATCGATGGTTTATCCCTTGAGATACTGAGAAATCCTATACCCTATAGCATTTAATGTCTTATTTATCAGTTTAAGAGCTGGATAGAGGTCTTTATGTACTCTGCATTAGAATACCTAAATAATTTTTTTCTGATAACATCAATATTGGTTTTCTAGAATTTTGAAAATAAATTAAAAATAGAAAATTTTATGTTTTGCTTCCATTTATTTTTCTAGGGCCATAGCCCTATTTTTAAAGGAAAGAATTAGCAAAATGTAACTAATAAAACAGTATCTTCTTAAATTATTTTTTAAATAGCTGTGTCATGATTATCTGATTTAGCAGTGCAAATGTTAATTAAAGGGATTAAGTAATAAAAAAATCATGTTTTCATCAAGACTTCCTACCTTTGAAGAATGACTAACACCTACAACTCTGACCTTTGGGGATGCATTGACCTCTGTCTGTGCATTATTATCCTCATCTCTAAAAAGGGGACACCATTATTTGTTGTGAAGACTAAATGAGTTAATAATGCAGGATGCTCAGCCCGACTGGTGTGGCTCAGTGGCTGAGCATCGACCCATGCACCAAGAGGTTTGATTCCTGGTCAGGGCACATGCCCAGGTTGTGGGCTCGATCCCCAGTAGGGGGCATGCAGGAGGCAGCCAATCGATGTTCTCTCTCATCGATGTTTCTCTCCTTTTCCCTTCCTCTCTCTCTAAAATCAATAAAGAAAAATAAATAAATAAATAAATAAATAAATAAATAAATAAATAAATAAATAAATAAAATGCAGGGTGCTCAGAGGAGTGACCAGCACCTAGTAACTACTCAATAAAGTCACTATTTTTCTCTCCCAAACACTGCACTTTTACAAATGCAGTTCCACACAATTATCTATTGAAGGGTTCACATCTAATGTGTGACCTAGTTAACATTTACAATAATATCTTTTGGACCTCAGAATTTATGCTTTGTTTGAGCTCCATTTTAAGGGCAGCAGCATAGCTTTTGAACAACCTGAAATGCAAGAAAAGCTGTAAGAAAAAAGAAGTCAAACACCCGGAAAACCCATAAACTGGATAATCTTTTTGTGAATAATGACTGTAGGTATATATTGTGTTTGAGAAAAGACTTCAGCTCAGTGAATTTAATGCTACAACTAAGAAAACAACTTTTTGTAAGAGGCTCATGTTGGGCTTATTTGTGGAATTATATTTAAAATATGCCTTTTGAATTGTGGCAGAATCTTGCTGTTAGGGTTTGGTACAAGAGAAATAAATATAGTTTCCTAAGAATATCTTTGAAGGTAACAGAATGGCATGGAGGTTTTAAACATCTTTGCTCTAAACCACAAATACCTATAGCTATTCCATTTAACCAAAAAATAAAAAATAAAAGTATGTTTGTGTGTGTATGTGTGTGTATTTGTATAATCAGCCAGTTCTGTCCCGACAAATTTAAAAGCAGTATCTGTTAAAAAGTACTGAAAATAGTTGCAGATGTATAAATTAAATGCTCTGATATATTCTTCTATTTACCTTGTCAATTTTCCAACAGAGCAGCCTACTAGCATTTTAATCTACTTTTCCTATTTTAAGATTAACATATAGTATCAAAAAAAGCTACTCTTAAGATTTAAGGTTCTGCTCTATTTTGAGAGAATAATTGTTTATCTTATGGCATTTTTGTTTTTAATATTGTTCTGTTTATTTAACATCAAATAGGGATAAAAGGTTTTAAAAGAGTTATCCTAATCAGAATGCTTATTAAAAAGTATTTTTATACTTTGGCAATTAAAATTAATAAATTTTATTGACCTCTGTAATTGTAGAAACTTTCCAAAATTTACTATAAAAATGAATATTTTCAGAATGAACCTATCTGGATTCTCCAAGTGAAACTTTTAAATGTAATACAAAAATGTATGATTTTATTTCTTCTTAATATTTGATATATATGTATGCATATGAGATACTGCATATTAAAATTACTACATATATATGAACATACATATAATGTGCTACTTATTTTATTTAAGGCTTTGTTCACTTAACTCTGTCATTTCAATATTGTGTTACTAAACATTTCAAATCTGATTTATTTCATTATTTTTAAACTAATAATGTCCTTGTAAGAGCATTTTGATTTATTCCATATTTTGCTGTTAAAATACTGCTTTAATGAGTATTTTGTCACCATGATAGAAATCTATATATCATTAGTAATTTATTTGCAGGTATTTATTATTTTTGTGATTGAACAATTTTTTTAAATATATCACCAGTCATTTCTTCTTCTTTTTTTAAATCATCACCCAAAGATATGTTTCCATTGATTTTTTGAGAGAGAGAGAAAGAAGGAAACATCAATACATCGATGTGATAGAAACATCGATCGGTTGTCTTCCATACGCACCCTACCGGGGATGGAACCCATAACCTTATGGTGTAAGAGACAACACTCCCAACCAACTGAGCCCCAAGGCCAGGGCACCAGTCATTTCTGTTATTTTTATTTTCTATTCATACCCAACATATTGACACTACTTGGAGCATTAGTTTTGTGTGTTTTGTTTTTTTTGAAGCTGCTTGTATATTAAAGCCATCAAACCCCATTTGGAGGTCAAAATAAGGAATACAGTAAAATATAAAACAAGTAAAAGCTTATATTATAAATTGTTAACCCCTTGTCATGTATTTGTTGCAGGTGTTCTCTTAGTCCATTATTTGTCTTCAATTTTGTTTGCGATATGAACTGGCACACAGTTCTTTTTTATTAATGTACTCATGGCTAACCATATATATATTTTAAAAGATTTCTTCCTTTGGTTGTATTTATATAGAAATGTATATTCTAAATCAATGCCAAAAATAATGCCTTTTTTATGTATTAAATTTTGGTGGTTTCATTTTTATGTAGTTCTTACATTTTAGTTAATTCATCTTATATCTTGTTTAGCTTAGTCATAAGAAAGCAGTAGGGGAGATAATTGCTTCGCCAATGATAACTGATCATAAACCAGACAAGACTCTTCTTTTCTTAAATGTTACTTTTGTAATATCAGAAAGAGAAAAGTGGTGCGTGATTAATTAGTAAAAGCTTGCTTGGAGAAGGTCATTAATTAAAGGTTAATTAGATAACTAAAAACAAGGTGTTCAAAGTGCTTTGTAATCATCAATGTACTTACTGTTTAAATGTTAGTTATCATTATTATTAATGCTAATAAATATTTTTTCTTTTTTTCTCATATCATTGGCAATGAATGCCTGCAGCACTAAATTATAATTCCTTCTATGTAATCAGATCGAATGGAAACACTATAGAAGAGTCATGAAACAGAATATAAGGCACTTGTAGCAGGGTTTACATTACTTATTCTATAAGGATATATGTATCTGTACATGTAGCCTGGGTTAATGGTTTTATTTAGTTTCATGTGTCTGTTCTTTTGATTTTCTGTGTGTTAAAACTTTTTTTAAAGGGAGAAGACAATGAGATATATGGGTTATTTTGCATTCAGAATGTTTATCTGTTGATAACTTACCTTGTATTTATTTACCACCTGTGTTATTGATAGGCAAAACGAAAGTCTTGCTGGGTATAGGTTGAATTTAATTTAAAAAAAAACACATGAAATTATTAACAATGAAATTCTTAAGGAACTTTTACATATTTTATCTCAAAATGAATAATTTCAAGCATTGTTGATATTAATATATCAGTTAAAATAAATCTTTTACAACTCTATTAACATCTAAATGCAAAAATTAGCCAATAGTTAGACAGATATTTACTTTGTATTAATAAGATCCTGAAATAATAAAGAAGTAGTGTATTTTTTTAAACTGCTTATTTTAACTTCCTAGAAAACAAGGCTTATATGTGGATATCTGTCCTGTATTGCAGCTCAGAAACTGGATATAAAACTTCTTGACAAAGTTAATTTTGCAAAATTGCTGTTTCCATCTTTGTATTTCCCACCCCCCCTCTTTCCCAGGGCTCACCTTCTCCCAGGAATCTGAGAATCTAGTTAATGTCTAAGGTTTCTGTAGGTGGCAAAAGCCATCCTCCTTAGAAAATAACTAAAGCTTAATGAATAAAAAAAGTTACAAAGTGTACCCTTCACTTTCAAGGTTTACTTGCATGCTGTCTTTTCAGTTATCATTGGTGAAGCAATTTTTTTCCCCCTACTGCACTCTGAATTCAGGAGCATTTGCAACCTGAACAGCGTGTTAGAAAATGCTTATACCTAGACCAAGTGGGCAGATATGATAAATGGTGTGCAGAAATTTTTTTTTTCTAACTCAGCAACTTGAGATAATTTGGATTTGCTAAACTTGGTATTATTATATAGCAGTGTATTGTACATACTGATATTAATTATTTAAAGCTATATATATTACAATATCTCCTTCATGCTTTTTCTAATGTTCTTGTCCCTGAGACCTGCGTCTCTGGTAAATAGGAAGTGCTCAATACATAATTTTTGAATAAAATACTTAGACAAACTTTTAGAAATTTTAGAGAACTGCTATTGCCTTATTTCTTGAAATACCTATCTTTTATTCATTATATTTGTGCTTTTCAGGTAGATTTGGTTTAAAGAGCCCCAGAGTATATATATTGATCATCATTTTACACAAATTATTCTATACAGATATCCTACACAGATAATCAGTCAACCATTAGAAACCTTCTAATTTCCTTGGCCTTCCTCAGAAAAATAAAAGAAAAATTAAATAAAAAGATCAAGTATGTGCCAAAACTTACTCTGCAACGAGCTCATTGCCTCAGGTTGGAATTCCAAGGAAGTCACAGCAAGCTAGATAAAGCCAGAAAAGCCATAGACTTCCTCTTCAGGAATTTGTTTGACTGCAATATGTAAACCATGACTAACAAAAATTTTGATTTTGATTCTGTAGAGGAGCAGGAAACCTTTAAAGGAAATTTAAGCAAGGAACAAAAAGCTCAGAATTATGGTTTAGAGAAGTCAGTCACTATAGCTGCATTGTGAGGAATGAATGTAAATGGTGTAAGATACAAGGAGGCCAATCATGGGAAAATGAAAAAGGAAATGAGGTCCAGACTGAGGCTGTGGTACTGGGAATAGAAAGAAGGGATGGAGTTGAGAATGCCTAAGTGCTGACAGGAGAAGCTCAAGCCCACAGTAATCCCCAGGTCTGGGCTCTGCTGATTGTTTCCACGTGAGCAGCAGCGCGGAGCATGGGGAAGGGAGTTGAAGGGGAAGATGATAAAGTTCCATTTCAGAATGTTTGTAGAGGTTTCTGCATTTTAGACAATGTGAACAATAGTGAAAGTAAAAATAAAAAACAGAAACCACATACATAATCTCACTGTTTTTCATGTAGATGCATTCACAAAAAAATAATGTGTAAAGTTATAAATATATTTTAAATAAAATTGTGATCATGGTTTATAGATAGGCTTGTAAACTGTTCTTTTCATTTAAATTTTATTTTAAACATTGTATTAGTAAGCTTGGGCTGTCATATCAAAACACCATGGACTGGGTGACTTAAAAGAAATGTTTTTCTCAAGTTCTGGGGACTAGAAGTCTGAGGTCAGGGTGCCATCGTGATCAGGTTGTGGTAAGTGCTCTGTTCCTGGCTTGCAGGTGGCTACCGTCTCATTGTATTCACATGTGGTGAGAGAGACAGGGGGCATTCTCAAGTGTCTCTTTTAAGGGAACTATACCCATCATGAGGGCTCATCTCATAACCTCATCTAACACTAATTGAATTAAGCCAGAAATTGATAACATAAAGATATCTAGAAAATTGCTACATAATTCAAATTTTGGAAACATTCTTGTAAATGACAACTGACTCAAGAATAAATTAAAAGAGAAGATAGAATTATTTTGAAATGAATGAAAATGAAAATGGAGGATATCAAAATATGCGGGCAGTAGTTAAAGCAATACATTAAGGACATTTATAGTATTGAGTGCTTCTAATGGTAAAGAAGAAAAGTCCAAAGTCAGTGAGAATCTAGAGAAAGAAGAGCAAAGCAAAATGGAATTAAGCAGAATGGAGGTAATAAAAATATGAACAAAAATCAGTGGAATAGAAAAAAATAGAGAAAACCATTGGTACTTTAACATAGCACAGCTTTGGAGATTCACCCATGTTGTAATGTATATTAATAGGATTTTTTTCACTTTTAATTGCTGAGTAGTATCTCATGGTAAGGATGAATGACAGTTTGCTTATTCATTCGCTAGTTTGTGGACATTTTGATTATTAACTCTTTTTTTATTTTTTATTTTATTTTATTTTTTTCCCTTTATTGATTTTTAAAGAGAGAGGAAGTGAGAGGGAGAGAGAGGTAGAAACATCGATGAGAGAGAACATTGATTGGCTGCCTCCTGTGTGTCCCCTACTGGGGATCCGGCCCACAACCTGGGCATGTGTCCTGAATGGGAGTGGAACTGATGACCTCTTGGTGCATGGGTCAATGCTCAACCCCTGAGCCACACCGGCTGGACAATTATTAACTCTTTTTGGTGATCATGAATAAAGCTGCAATGAACATTAGTGCATATGTTTTGTATGGATGTGTATTTTCATTTCCTTTGGTAAATACATAGAGAAGAGTAATTGCTAGGATATGTAGTAAGTGCATATGCTTAACTAAACTGCCAAACTGTGATTCAAAGTGGTCATATCATTTTGCATTCACATGAGCAATATATGTATTGCTCTATATCTCTACACTTGTTATTGTCAATCTGTTTGATTTTAGCCAATTTAGTTGGTGTGTAGTAACTTCTTGTGATTTTAATTTATGTTTATCTAGTGACAAATGCATTTGGGCATCTTTAAATGTGCTTATTTGTTATTCATATATGTTCATTGAGAAAGTTCCTTTTTAAGTTTTTTCCCCCTACTTTTAACCATTCAGGTTGTTTGTCTTCTCATTTTTATTTGCAAGAGTTCTTTGTACATACTGGGTGTGAGGCCTTTATCGAATCAATGCTTCGCAAATGTCGTCTTTCAGTTTATGTTCACCGTTCCATTTCTTGTGTCTTTTAAACAACAACAACATGCTCACTTTTACCTTTTGTAGCTCATGTTTTAAGAGTGTCTAAAAACTCTTTCCCTTAACACAAGAACAAAAAGATTTTGTCCTGTATTTTCTTGGAAAATTTTTATGGTTTTAAGTTTTTTATATTAGGCCTATACTCCATGCCAAACTATTTTTTTTTTTTGAGATAAGTTTTGAGGTTCATTTATTTATTTTCAAATGAGTATCCCGTTATTCTGGCACCATTCTTGAGAAGATGATTATTAGCATATTTGTGGATGATCAGTTTACCAGCCAGCCTCTGGCCCTGGTCCTTCCTCCCCACACAATCCCATGGCTCCTGCGTTCTTGCGCTGTGGGCCAGTGGTGCTAGATGGGGATTGCCTTCGAAGGAGCTTAGAGAAACTCTCTGGGGTGGTAAGAATGTTCACAATTCTGATTATGATGATGATCTACAAAATTTACACACAGCATAATGATAAGCCAGTTATCGTTTCTTTTATTTCTCTCACTCATTGTGGCATAGTGGTACCAGACTAGCAATGCTTAGTGTACCTCCCTTAGCATGTATCTCCTAATGATACGCAGCACTGGGCATTTATAAAAGCATGGCTCTGTTCTTTGTTTTATAGTTTTCTAATGCTTCATCGACTTTATTGAGTTAATTTAAACACAATAAAATTTACCCTTTTATTTATTCAATTCAATAAGTTTGACAAATGTACACAACTGTGTATACAAACTAAGCATTGCTGGTCTAGTGCCACTTATACCATAATGAGAGAGAGGAATAAGAAAAACGATGACTGGCTTGTCATTAGATTGTATGCGAATGTTATAGATCATTTTTTATTTCTTTTCCTTCTTGTACTCCTCATTCTCCTCCTTCGATTTTACTTATTTTTGTGCATCATGATTTCAATGATCTCCACTTTAATTTTTACTGACATGTAATAGATATAAAGTAATGTGAACAAGTATTAAGTGTTTGGCTCCATGAATTTTCACAAAGTGAATACATATACATAACCGAGACCCAGATTATGAGATGATTCACCAGTACCCAAGAATCTACCTTGTGATCCAATTCTGGCTAGTAAACCCTCTCCTGACTTCTAACAGAATCAATTCACTTTGTCATTTGTTGTACTTTATATGTTTGGAATAATAAGATATGTATACTCTTTTATGTGATATTTTCCTTGGGATATTCATACATATCTTTACATGTACTCCATTATTTGTTTTCATTGCTGTACACAGGCTCCACTACATAATCTGCAGAGACTCCCATTCAAAAATTGTTAAGAATTTGAGGTGGTGATAGAATATTAAACCAAGCCAGGGCAGGACCCTTCTGAATGAAGGAGTCTATGTAACTTACCAGGTGGCAGCCATGTGACACAAGCCCTGGCTATACTGTATTTCATTGTGTGAACATATACCACAATTTAAAAAACTCTATTGTATTGCTGATGAGCATTTGTGATGGTTTCAGTTTTTGGCTACTATGAGTAATGCTGCCCAAGGACCTTTTTTTTTTTTTTTTTGCATTTATCTTCAGATAGAGTGGGAGGGAGAGAAGGGGGAAGAAAGAGAGAGAGAAACACTGATGTGAGAGAGACACATCTACTGGTTGCCATGCACACAACCCCAACCAGGGCCGGGGACAAACTGCAACCAAGGTAGGTGCCCTTAGCGGGACCCGAACCCAGGATTCTCTGGTCCACGGGCCGACGCTCTAACCACTGAGCCAAACCAGCCAGGGCTGCCAGGGATATTTTAACTTTTTTTTTTTTTTTTTTCAGAGAAAGTGATTTCTATGTATATTTATAATGGATGTATACTTGGAAATGGAATGTTAGCTTATCATGTGTGTTTATAGTCAGCTTTAGTATGTAATGTCAAACAGTTTGCCAAAATCTGTGCCAGGTTACAGTCTCACCAGAAGTGTATGAGTTCCACCAAATATTCCCACCATTTTTTTGGTTTTGTTTATTTTAGTGGAGAATGTGGTGGGTATGTGTGGTATTCATTTACAGTAACTCATTTGTAAAAATGGCTGCAGTGTCTTTCCCGTGTCCGAATACATGTTCTTTGCAATGTGACTGTGGAAATAGTGTGGAAAATGTAATGTATCAATATTGTATTATTTATTATGTCAAATGATCATATTCTTAGAGCTCCGATAATTTTTGAATATGTGTTCTTCCTTTGAATCTTCAAGTTAATGATTCTTTACTTCATATGAAGAATGATTTCAATAGGCTTCAAGTGAGGTTGTATTTTTCTTTCATTACTACCCATTAAACAAGAAAAGATGTAACTGGGTTTTATATTTTCATGGTTTTTTCTCTTCTTCAGTGTCTATCCACATGACTGCTTTAGATTTTCTTCTCAGATGGTAGCCAGGTTAGAGTTCACTTCCCAGATCATTCATTTCTAGAAGATTTTCATCATATCTCTAGGAGAGACCTATATTGTAAATCTCTCTAATATATTAAAAATATAAAATTTGTGAAAAATTCTTCTCACTGGTAACAGCAGTGGTCCTACATGAAATACTTCAGTAAGTTAGAATAAAGTGCCCACTTACAAAGTGCTACATTCAGACCCCTGATCCACTCATTTTATTTTAATAATTTCATTTTCTGCCTAAGGGTAGAAAGACATCAACACACAATGACAAAGTAGGAAGAGAGGAATCATTGTGACTGGCATTAAACAAATAATAGTATCTTGTAGAAGAGAAGCAGTTAATTATAAGGGATACGATTTACCAAGGATTTTATATGCTGTGACTACCCCCCTCCCCAATGTGTCCTGATAAGTCCTCTCCTTAGCCATGAAAGGAAGATGTTTGTATTTATACCTTACAGATGAGGAAATAGAAATTTAGAAAGTTAAAATAACATCTTCAACTTTTCCTCAGTTAATAATTAGCAGAGGCAGAATATTCCCCAAATATATTTTATTCCAAAATTAGGCATTTTAAGGTTTATAATGTATGATGAGAGAACATTTCTAACTGGGTGGTGACAAATGAATCCACTATAGAATACCTATACACATGAAGGCAGAGTTTATAAAATGTGTATATATTTATAATTAAAGGATGGCTAGTTCACAAAATAACCCAAGGATGACATGGTTCATAGGACTTTCCAAAATCACAGTCACTGATTTTATAATTTAATGTATTTACTTATATCTCTGTATCTAAAAAAAAGAGAAATATTTCAGGAGATTAGGAGGTGATGTGAAATTAAATTATGATCCTATATTTCTGTTTTTCAGGACTGTAATGAGAGCAATGGGCAGAATGATGTTATTTCCAGAGGTGAGTAAAAAAGACATGTGATCTTATATTATCGAGCGCAGTGAATAGCTTACAATGACGAATGTTTTTGTACAACTACCTGGAAGTACTAAAATATGAATGAAAACATCTAATGTTTGATTTAATGTCACATTTTAGAGTTGAAGACATGACTTTAATTGGGCTGTGCTTACTTATAGAAGCTCCAATCTACATCACTCAACAACAGTAAGTTAATATAACACATCCTTTTATTTCTTCTTTTTTGCTTTTTATTTATTTTTATTTGTTTTTTAATTTTTTTTATTATTGATACTATTACAGATGTCCCCCATTTCCCATCCCCTTTGCCCACTTCCATCCAGCCTCTGCCACCCCGTCCCTGGCCTTCACACTGTTGTCTGTGTCCATGGAATGTGCATATATGTTCTTTGGCTAATCTCTTCACCTTCTTTTATCTTAAAATCTGTTCTGAAATGTGAAAGAATGAGAACCCAAGCCTTTAAACCTTTAAGTTCTCCCCAAAATGGTTTATGTATGAAAGCAAGTGATTCAAATAACAACCTGGAAGTACACTGTAATTTGGATTTGTGTCTTCAGTCATTCTCAGGTTTCTTCTAGAGATTTAGGGAATAACTCATGTTAGAGAATTGTAACATATTAGTGACCGAAGGTCATCTAGTATAACATCTTACTCATGTAAATCAACCTCAGAATGTAATCCACATCATACATTTTTTAGCCAACCTTAACTAGTCAGTGATATCTCAAACAGACTTAGCTGACTCACAACCTTGTTCTCTAACGTTTTCTCCATGGGACATGGCCTTGGCAAAAGATCACTCGACTGTTAGACAACACTAACCTTCAAGTAGTTAGATACATACTAAAATAATTGTTTGTAACTACTGTAGTCATTAGGACATTTTATGTTTTTATTAATTATCAAATGTCTAAGAGACAGAAATTCCAGAATTAATTATTCTGTAATAGAGTGGTTCTCAACTGGGACAAAGCTAATTATTTGGGAAATCTTTAGGGGATTTGTTATTTGTCACAATGATTGTGGTACATTAATGGCATTTTGTGATTAGGGGCCAAGTATGTCAGACAGATGCAGGAAGCAGAATATTCCTGTACATGGAAGAATTTTTCACTGTTCCGTTGGACATTCATTTAGATGAGCACAAACTATCGATAATTATGAGCCCTCATCCTAACATATATAATTAAAAATATTTTTCCATGAATTAGTATACACTAAATTCTACATTCAATATAATAGAATACTATTTAATTGTAAAAATGATAATAAAGAAATTCTATGTGGAAAAATCTCCAATACTTATTTTTATATGAAAAAGCTAGTTATTGAACAGTATAAATACGGTTGACCCTTGAACAGCAAAGGGTTGTAGGCGCTGACCCCCCCATATAGTAAAAATTCCATGTATAACTTTTGAGTCCCCAAAACTTTGTTTCTCGGTATCCATTGGGGATTGGTTTCAGGACTCCCACAGATACCCAAATCTGTGGATGCTCAAGTCCCCTATATAAAATGGAGTGATCAGTGCATAGAGTTGGCCCTCCTCATTTATGGACTGAAAATCACAGATCAGAAACAGTACAGATATTTATTGAAAATGATCTGCATGTCACTGGACCCACATAGATCAAAACCATGTCATTTAAGGGCCAATTGTACTGGATTCCGTTTTGTGTTAAATAAGAATACACATTTATTTGTATATACAGTGTATACATATATATATATATATATATATATGTATGCAAAGAAATGCTGGAAGGATACACAAGAAACTAATAACAGATTATCTATAGCTAGGCATGATGCAGAACTAGGGAAATCGATGGCTGGGCATGAGAGAAAATAAATATATGCATACATGCATACATAAACATGCCTATAAATAAATGTATATGTATAGTTTTATGAAAAATGCAACTGCATTGCCTAGTTTTGTAACTGCCTCTTTTACATTATCTAAATCATATCATATTGTAGTACTTTATTATTAGTATATATAATCCTTTTATTACTAGCTTTTAATTTCCTAATATGAGAAAATGATGCTAACATAAAGTATTATTCATATGGGGGAAAACATATCACATAATATTTTGAGAAAGTCAAGTCTCAAATTGTTTAAAGGGAATACTTTTAATTTTGTTAAAAAATATATATATATATATAATAGTCTTCCCAATAATCTATAGCCAAAATCTAATTATGACAAAGCATCAGATAAAACCAAATTGAAAGCTATTCATCAAAATACTTGGCCAATACCCTTCAAAGGTATTAAGGTTTTGAAAGACAAAACTGAACTATGTTATAAATTGTAGAAGACTGGGGGAAGTAACAACCAAATACAGTGTATCCTAGATAGAATCCTGGAACCAAAATAGACCATTAATAGAAAAATTGATGTCATCTAAATAAAGTCTGTAGTTTAGTTAGTAGCATCGTAACAACATTAATTTAATAATTTTGAGCATTGTACCATGATTATATAAGATGTTAACATTAGGGGAATCAGGGTAAAGTGTATATAAAAAGTCTCTGTAGTATATTTGAAACTCTTCCTTAAGTTTAAAACTTATGTCAAAATAATAAGTTAAATAAATAAATAATAATTTAGTAAGTTTAAAAACTTATAAAAAGACTAAAATATATATTCTTACTGTTTTTATTATTTAATAGATGGTGGAATTGGTTGTCAATTTTCCTTAGATCTTTATAGTTTCTATATTTTCAAGTAATAATGCACATCAGTTAAAAATGTACGAGTAGATGAAAAATTAAAATATAAAGTGTCATGTGCAAAATAATGCTGCACTCACCACCTTCATGTACTCTTTTCCATTAGAAAAAGATTAGTTGATACCAATTTAGTATCCTCTCTAACATACACTGTATCTAGTTGTTATGGTTGATTGTTCTTACTCTTGCAATATTCTTTATGTGATAGTGGACTAATGAAGAGAGTGGACAAGATGGCCTAAAAACCTCTCTTTTCACTGAGAATAGGAGAAATACTGAGGGAACTACATCTGCATGACATTCATAATTGCATTATGGTGGATATATTTATAATTGCATTTTCATAAATTTTTAGTTTATTTTAAAATTATTGTTTTGAAGTCATAATAATTAATAGTTATATAGCCGTACCCTATTGGGTCTCTTAGTTTAATTATTCTTTTTAAGAATTTTCTTATTCCATTGTTTTTATCAGAATACCGTATCTATGTCTTTCTAATTTATTCTCACCTTGAAATTTTCTTTTCTTTTCTTTTCTTTTCTTTTTTTTTTTTTGTTAATCCTCAATTGAGGATATTTTTCCATTAGTTTTTAGATAGAGTGGAAAGGAGGAAAGGGGGAGAGAGAGAGAGAAACATCAATGTGAGAGAGACACATTGATTGGTTGCCTCCTGCATGATCCCAGACCAGGGCTGGGGATCAAACCTGCAACCCAGGTACTTGCCCTTGACAAGGCATTGAACCTGTGACCCTTCAATCTGTGGGTGGACACTGCTGAGCCAAACCAGCCAGGGCTCACCCTGAAATTTTTCATCACTTTCCCTATCTGTTTTTCAGATTTCCATACAGATGAATTATTTCTTGGTTTACTGTTGATATCTTCAATCTTTTCTCTATTTCCTGTGGATAAGGCAGGGACTTTCATGGTTTCCATTCCATTAAGTGTGCTGACATCTAAAGGATGACTTTTGGCAATTTTTGTTAAATGTCAAGGTTCATACATTACTCTGCATGGATGGATAGATATATAAGTGCTGAATTTTGTTTCTGAACCTTTTAGCCATTTCACTCCTAAGAATTGCCAGACACCTCTAATCTGTTTTGTTTATTATCATAAAATTTTACAGTTTTACCTAGATACATTTTGCCATTCTTAAAGGTCATTTTCAGCCCCCAGATATGGTACTCAGCACTTTATAAGTTCACTAATTTTAGTTTGAATAAAAATTCATAGAAAACATGCAGCTCTTTGTCTCTGTTCTGTTGAAGTCTGGTCTTATATAGATATATCAAATCACACTCGATATTTTGAAATTAAGCTAACTATGCATTTCCAATACCCCTTCACCCTAAACCCATGACCTTTATTTAAGAGGAAATAAAAAAGAAGTTATCTGTGCTCTCAACACTCCCATAGATTCCAAATATATACACGTACTACTGTGATATTGAAACAAGTGAACCATGGGTATCAGCAATGGTCAGGAACATTCATCGGGCATACTCAGCCCCGCATTTCAGTTAGAAGATTTGTTAAAGCTCTTGAAGTAGAAGGGAAACTTTGTTTGTTCAAGCAATATGAAAACTGGTAATTTGGAGGTTTAAAGGGTGGGTATTGGTGGTAAATGAGGCTAGAGAAATAGGGATAAAATCTGAATGTTTTTACTTCTCAAACATGTTTATCCCAGCACTATTTTACAATTTGAAAAGCATTGAGGATCTCAATAACTTTTTTTATCTTTATTGTTGAAAGTATCACAGATGTTCCCCCTTTTCCCCCCATTGACCCCTCCTCCCCACTCCCACCGCCCTCCTGCTTTCCCCAAACTATTGTCTGTGTCCACTGGTTGAGCACATATGTGTATAAGTTATTTGGTTTATCTCTCCCCACCCTCCCATCTCTCTTCCCTGTAAGGTTTGTCAGTCTGTTCCCTGCTTCCATGTCTCTGGATCTACTGGATCTATTTTGATCATCAGCTTATTTTGTTCATGATATTCCATAAATAAGTGATATCATGTGGTACTTGTCTTTCTCTGATTGGCTTATTTTGCTCAGCATAATACTCTCCAGGTCCCTCCATGTCGTCTCAAAGGAGAAGAGATCTTTCTTTCTTACAACTCATAGTATTCCATTGTGTATATGTGCCACAGCTTTTTTTATCCACTCTTCTACTCATGGACACTTGGGTTGTTTCCAGATCTTAGCTATTGTAAATAGCACTGCTATGAACATAAGGGTACATTTATTCTTTCTGATTGGTGTTTCAGGCTTCTTAGAATATATTCCTAGAAGTGGGATCATGGGCCAAATAGCAATTCCATTCTTAATTTTTTTGAGGAAACACCATATTGTCTTTTATAGTGGCTGTACCAGTCTGCATCCCCACTAGCAGTGTACTAGAGTCCCCTTTTCTCCACATCCTCTCCAGCACTTGTTGTTTGAAGATTTGTTGATGGCAGCCATTCTGACAGGTGTGAAGTGATATCTCATAGTTATTTTAATTTGCATCCCTCTGATGATTAGTGACATTGAGCATTTTTTCACATGTCTCTTGGCCATTTGTATGTCCTGTTTGGAGAAGTGTCTATTCAGGTCCTCTGCCCACTTTTAATTGGATTATTTATCTTCCTTTTGTTGAGTTGTATGAGCACTCTATATATTTTGGATATTAACCCCTTATCCAATGTATCATTGGCAAATATGTTCTCCCAGAGAGTGGATTCCCTTTCCATTTTGATGCTGGGAGAACCTCAATTACTTTTTATTATGGTGGGTTAAATCTAGAAACCAAGACAAAAGTTAACAAATAGTATTACTTCATTTAAAAATAACAATAATAAACACAGAGTTAACATAAATACTATTTTGTACCAAAAAATAGTTATATTTTTCAAAACAAAGTGACATTGTTTTACCTAAAAAAAAATCTCTGTAAAATTACTGGCTTAATAGAAAATAATTCTCATGCATGCTTCTGTATTTTATTTGTTACAATGTGTTTTTTTCTTAGTTGAAGTACTTGAAGAGAATTTGATCTTAGATTTGTAGTTGGAAAAGGGAAGAATAGTATAATAGACATTTCAAATAATTGTGAATTTTTTAATACATCAAAATTTGACAAGAAGTAGTTTTATAAAGGTTAGTTGCAATGTGAAATATAAAATCATGCAAATTAACTTTTTGCACAGTTACATTAAAATACATTTATCTGTCTTGGATCTTGAAAGAACCTTTTACCCAGGCATGATTCCAAACTTTTTGCATTGCTTTGTGGAAAATAATGGTCCACTGAGTCATTATGCATATATTCATATAGGTGACTCATTTTACTACACAATATCAAAAAATCATATTAACATCAACACCGATCTACTCAAATAAGCATTTATTATTAGGAAAGTGTAAAGTTTACAGTGGATACAAGTTTTCAAAGATACATAGATAGCTAGATAGATTTTTTTTTTTTTTTTTTTTTTGCTTGAAAGCTCAAATTTTATCATTGGGAACACATATACACATTTTATCAATTGTTTTCCTTGAGGTGGTAGCTGCCATTAGTTCATTTTTGAGAAAATGTATGCTATTTTGGAGAGTCCTTTACTCAAGATTGAATAATGATAGTTTTTCTGTTAGTCATTCATCCAAATAAAAATGGTGTTCCATAAGAAAGTCACGTAAAAGTAGTGTTTCATATAAAAGCCATTAGTTCACTACATAACATATACAATTGCACAGGTACTTTTTCTTGAGACAAGCATCACACTCAGTAGGCAGCAGACCTTCTGTATATGTCCTTCTCATGTTATCACATAGACAATGACATACACTCAAGGATAGAGATTTAATAAAATTAATATTTTGTAATACTTCATTAAGTACATTCTGTGTGAAATTTGCTATTTTTTGCAAGCTCATGTGGTGAAGAATACAGTGACTACTCACCCCACTTTGTCACTACTGCTGTGATTCATGCTAAGGCACAAGCAGTGTATGTGTCTGTGTTGTTGAACCATCAGTGTAAATGTTTAAATGTCAGGTCAGTGAAAAAGGCGGTAACTATCTTTGCATTATTATGCAAATAGTTTTGACAGCTTAGATCTCTTTAAAGTATCTTTGAGACCCCCAGAGGTCTATGAACCATACTCTGAGAACCACAATTGTAAAGAAAATTCAACTTTATCCAATGAGCAGCACAGGCCATTTAATATTTTAAACGAAGGAATGATGTGGGCATAATTATGTTTCAAGTATGGATTCGAAATTTTGATAAAAACACTCATCACTATACTAAAATATAGTCTTTTCGAATTAAATATGTAAGATTTAAATTGTCACCTGGCCAGCATCTCCTAAAACAACATCAATAATACAACTGCCCATGGAGACACAAAAAGCTAGGACAGTTCACAACAACACTGAAAACTAAGAAAGCAAGACAGCATGTTAGTTTGTTGAACAAATGCAACTTTAAAAATAGTAAAAGGGAAGTTTATTTCAAGAGTGAATGTCATAAATCCATTAGGATGGATTCAGACACTCATAGTAAGGTCTAAGTCATTACCATGCCAGGGGTGAAGGAACAAAAGAAAAAATCTGTTACTGAAGCTAAGTGAGACATGGTGTTATGACAGAGGGGCCTCCAGGTAATTACTGTAGCCCTAGAGAGATACAACTAATGTCAGAATAAGGAGGGAGCATATAAGAAATATCTCCATGTCTGTTTTCTCCCACCTTCTGGTCTTTGCTTGTAATTTCCATGGGCTGAACCCAATCTGAAGCTGACTGTAAAGGAAGTCTGAATGAAGTAATACTCCAGGGGGCTTGGTCTTCATTTCACAAATCAGGGAAGAGAAAGTGAATCATGGATGCCTGGGGAAGGAGTCAATGAAAAATAATCAGCACCTTGCCCTCCTCAAGTTTGATCCTATTCTTTTCATCTTCCCCTGAGATTGTGGTATTGTGCCTTAAACAAGGAATTAGTACATTTCAAGTAGATTGGTATTTTTTTTTTTTTATATAAGGCAGAACAGTACAGGGTTTTGTAAGAGGTAAAATACAGATTTTTAAAATAGCTTTGTTGGCCCTGGCCGGTTTGGCTCAGCGGTTAGAGCGTCGGCCCGCAGACCAGAGAGACCCGCGTTCGGTTCCCACTAAGGGCACGTACCTCAGTTGCAGTTTGTCCCCGGCCCTGGTCACATCGATGTTTCTCTCTCTCTTCCTCCCTCTCTCCTTCCCACTCTATCTGAAGATAAATGCAAAAATGTCCTCGGGTGAGGAATAAATAAATAAATAAATAAATAAATAAATAAATAAATAAATAAAATAATTTAAAATAGCTTTGTTGAATTTGGGGAAATAGTTAGTCTTGCTCATATAAACAGTAAGGATTGGGAGTCATATATGATACAGAATTAGGTAATATGTACTTTCAGCTCTCATTTCCTTAACAAGAGAACTGACTTACTTGGTAAATTCTCTGATTTATCAGTGTCCACAGGTCTAGTGTTTGGCATATGCAACCCTTGTATCTGTGTCCCAAACTCATAATGCTGGTCAAGGAGAAAGTTTACAGAGTCCAAGATATTCAATAAAGCTTTGACTTTTAAGGATTTCTGAATGGATGTCAATAATGATAAACAGAAATGCCTAGAATTTAAGGAGACTTTTGGGGGACTGTTCTCAGAACAAAAGGTAGAGCTTCAGCAGTTGATTCATTTTTCCATTACTGACTACATTCTCTCTGTGTAACCTCATCTCCATCCTCACCTCCCAAGTCATATGACTCGCATTTGGTCAAGGTAGAATGATTGAGTACTGGAGAAGTGAAGACTGACTTATAAAACTTTTGTACAAGAATCACTGAGCCAAGGGTGAACCTGAAAATATTCCTGACATCAATGGTTATTAGGAACAAGAAAAAGTGAATAAAGTCTCTTAAATTCTGCCTTCCCTCAGTGTCTACTCTGGTGAACTTAAGTTCCTAGGGGCCATGCGACATGAGAGTCTGTTCTTGATAACAATAACACTGACCATCTTCAAAGTTGGTCAAAGAAATAGAACTGAGCCTATTGAAGTAGTGAGTTTCAAAAATTCAGAAAAGTTACTTTCAAAAAGTAAGCATGTGCAGTTTAGCCAAACAACAAACAGCCTGTTAGCTCCTGCATTGAAAATTTAAGCAAGCAGGATGATTTTCTGATCAGAATACAAATAAAAATTTTTAGTATTGAAAAACTATGTTCAGACATGTTGTACCTCAGATTAATCTTGTGAGAGTCCTATTGCAATGGCAATTTTCATATGCTGTTAAATATTTAAAGCCATTTCTAAAAGAATGGCTCCATACAGTATCATGTTCCTTTTAGAACTTAGCTCTGACTTTTGACAAGTAAATGAATGCACCCTATTATAAAAAGAATTCAACACTTCAAAACTCTGAAATATGAAATATTTTTCCTCTAAAGTTGTACCTCCATTGATGTGCTGCATTTCAAAAATACTTTCTGTTATTATCAACAAGGAATATTACTTTAAATAGACTTTTTATATTTAAAATAATTCATAGGTATTATTAAAATATTACAATGAAACCAAAAGAAATAAATAAAAGTCTAAACATCTAAAAGCATCATTTAAATTTCTTTTTTTAATCCTTACCTGAGGATATTTTTCCTTTATCTTCAGATAGAGAGGGAGGGAGGGAGGGAAAGAGAGAGAGAGAGAGAGAGAGAGAGAGAGAGAGAGAGAGAGAGAAAGAGAGAGACATTGATGTGAGAGAGACACATCAACTGGTTGCCTCCAGCACGACCCCAACCAGGGCTGGGGATGAACTGCATCCGAGGTACGTGCCCTTGACTGGAATCAAACCCACGACTCTTTGGTCCGTGGGCCGACGGTCTAACTGCTGAACCAAACCGGCCAGGGCTCACTTAAAAGTTTATTGAGTTACAGTTCCAATTTTTTCCATGCAATTTTTAATTTACTTTTACTTTTCAATTTACTTTTATTTTTTAAATGGTAGCCTAATTGAAGGCTACTTAAATCATTCAACCACACTCACCTCAGTGTTCTGGGGACTCACATCACATGTACATCTTGAGAAAAACATAAAACAGGAATGCCAAGTGCCTAACTTTTTCCTTTCTGGTCTAGGAGGTAGAATTACCAGTGATGGAAAAGTACAAGCATATGCTCAGCAAATGGCTCATGCTCATGACCAGAACAGGGGGCCTGACAGATATCTTCATGTTATTCACAAAGCACCCAACATACTTGTCTCAAGACTTTACATAAAGTTAAATGAGGCAGAATTTTTCAGTTGATCTTCATTTTATTGTGTTTGTTGCACACTGTGTTTATTTTTGTTTGTTTGAGGGATAGGGACCTTTGAGTTGATTTGTTTCAATAAAAAGAAAACTAATAAGTACCTTTAGGGCAACTCAAATCAACCTTTGAGTTGATTTGCCCAGTGGGTGTGGCTCAGTGGATTGAGTGTCATCCCATGGACTGAGAGGTCCAGGTTCAATTCCTGGTCAGTGCACATTCCTAGGTTGCAAGCTTGATCCCCAGTAGGGAGCATGTAGGAGGCAGCCGATTAATGTTTCTCTCTTACATTGATGTTTCTGTCTCTCTCTCCCTTCTTCTCTCTCAAAAAAATCAATTAAAATATTTTTTAAAAAAAGAAAGTACATTTTACTTTCACGTAGTTGGGCCCAGGGACATTTTTGGTGGTTCTAGGAAAAGAACAACACTGAGAAGTCACATTTTGGGGGTTCGTTACAGTTTGTAGACCAATTTGATTGGGCCTAGATTATATCACAGAGCTTAGCTCCTAGAGCTTCTCCTGGTCAATAGATAAAGGAGAGATGAAAGGTCATTCAGATTTATTCTAAAAGGAGACCTCTATTTGACTTCAGTCAGTAGCTGTGGATAGAGTAATCCTGCTATGTCATTTTTCAGTGATACAGTTGTCACTAGACAAGAGTTCAGAAGTATTTTAAAAATTCCAATAATTAACACATCTCTCATTCGAGCAACAGATTTCTTAGACTTCCACTTCTTCACTGGCTATGGGGCTAGATGTTCTGATAGTCTGCTAATTAGGGAAAACCAACCTGATGCCCCCAACACATTTGATAATTGTATTCCACCATCTTGTTGTTTCCCAACACTTAAAAACCATTCATACACTTGAAGAGAATTTCCCTACATTTGTGCTGCCACAACACACTTGAGTGTTACACACTTCCATCCACGAATTATGACAGCAGTGACTAGAGTGTGCTATCTGGAGAGCAGCATATATTGGGTGGCAGTGAGTGATTTGGATCAGTTTTGCCCTTTAGAATACAAGCAAATACACACTTGTACTCACACAGCTGTGCATTCGCAGGTAACATTGGCTTTGTTTTCAATTATTCCAGTAAAAAATATTCATTTTTTTTGCTGTTGGTGGTGGTGCTCTGGAAGTACTTGTTAGTTGACTATTTGTCATCAGCTAGCTATTATCAAGTTTCTTTCCTTATTTATTTATTTATTTTTAATCCTCACCGGAGAACATTTTTTGCATTTATCTTCAGATAGAGCGAGAAGGAGAGAGGGAGGAAGAGAGAGAGAAACATCGATGTGAGAGAGACACACCAACTGGTTGCCACCCACACGACCCTAACTGGGGCCGGGGACAAACCACAACCAAGGTATGTGCCCTTATCGGGAACCAAACCCGGGACTCTCTGGTCCTCAGGCTGATGCTCTAACCGCTGAGCCAAACCGCTTTCCTTAGTTTTTGAAAAAAAGGTGACTACAGCTAAATAGATAACAACATCGCATCTTTCAAAACAACTGAGAGAACTTGCCATTCCTTATTCATTTCTTTTTACAGTGAAAAGAAATCTATTGGAGTGTTTTAAAAACTGGCAGAATTATTTGAATCTTTCTTATTCATTTTGACCACCGACAGTCTAGAGAAAGAAAAATAGAAATACAATAGGGAAATCTGCTTGGTTAGGTATACCATGCTGCGAATGCTCCTGAGACAAGCCTTACATTTTAATTAATTGTGAAGTTTTATTCTGAGTTCAGTTTTTTTTCCCCCTCAATAGAAGTTTCCTGTAAGAAAGAAAGTCCATCAGTCTGGTACATGTGGAAAAAGATTAAAACATAATTCACAGCTAATTAATCACAAGGAATACATGCTTGAGAAAATTTAGCATGAAATAAGGATGAAAACCCACACCCTCTTTACCATCAGAAAGAAGCAGGGAAAGAAACTTAATCAATACAAAGAGCAGAAATGCAGTGCTTGTTAGTAATAACATATACGTGAACATGAGGGAAATAGGTAGGCGAAACATTTTTAAAATTTAGGACACAATCTGAAGGGCAAGTTAGGTTTCTCATTTTAAAAAATGTATTCTTTCAATGGAAACTTGAAAGTAAGAGTTTGAGGAAAATATATCTCAAGTAAGGAACTAATTTTATGCCTTATGAAGGAAATTTCAAGATAAAAATTAGAGAAACTTTAGGTGATATTTTGTAAACCTGGACTCAGTGCGGGAGAAAAGGTTAGAATCTCTCGTGTAACTAAAGAATTAGTTGTCACTGTGATTTTGTTTTGGGAAACTTCAAGTTTAGCTAGGTTATCAGATCATTGTCACGCGGGCTTGCCTTCCCAACAGAAGTTTTGCCTTATGAAAATTCCATTGACAGAGACTGAAATCAAAGCAGACGCATCTAGAAGGGCATTTCCGTTTTGAATCAGCTGTGAGCTGCTGCTGAGATGAGATAGAAATAACTGGAATACATTACTATAGGTGAAGGAAAATCTTACATTAAAGTTTGAAATTACCCCCAAAACTTTACTCACCTTTTTAAAAAATTGACGTTATACTTTAGGGAGAAGGACAATGTGGTTGCTGTTTACTGGCTTTCTTTTTCTAAATTGAGACTTGATGAATTTTCTAATATAAAAAAAGTATCACATTTAAAAAAAATCTCTCTGGGATCCTTTGGTCTTTAGTTTATGGTAGAAAGAACCTACACTCTCTTTGTGGTAGGGCATTTTATTGAAGGAAGCAAAAATAAAAATTGGGATTTACTAGCCCTAGATTCTAGTCTTTGGGTAATTTTCCCAACTATTTCAGTAAAATACTAAATGGGATAATTGGGTTATTCTCCAAGGCTATTCTAAGCATAGACCCATTTATTAATCATAGATAGTCATAATGCTTATCTTTAAAAAATATGCCTGTGCCCTGGCCAATTTGGTTCAGCGGTTAGAGCGTCAGCCTGCGGACCAAAGAGTCTCAGGTTCGATTCCAGTCAACAGCACGTACCTCGGTGCGGTTCGGTCCCCAGCCCTGGCCGGGTCGTGTGGGAGGCAACCAGGGATATGTCTCTCTCATGTCAATGTTTTTCTCTCTCTCTCTCTCCCCCTCCCACTCTATCTGAAGATAAATGGAAAAATATCCTCGGGTGAGGATTAAAAATAAATAAATAAAATAAATATATATGCCTGTGTCCAAAGGTAAGGACATTTCAATGAGAGAGAGATAACTAAATAATTGTACATTTCCTTTGAATAATCACTGATGACAATCAACAGTGGATTGCCACTTGGGGACCTGGTATTAACAGGAGACAGGCCCTCACTGAGCTGAAGTATGAGAGAAGGAAAATATTGAAAAAGTGGCATCTCTCATTGAATGTGACGGGGATTCAAACAAGTAGAACAAAGGATGAAAAACAAACAATATATATCCCAAAGAATTTCTAATTTCTTCCCAAATATATATTCCAAAGAATGATGAATCTCTAATATGAAGTCTGTCATCATTCAGAGCAAAGCCGGGTACAAGAAAAGCAGATACTAAAACTTTCAGGTAAAGCAGACAGGTCACCTGAAAAGAGATTATACACGTGACACACAGCTTCTCACGGGCTGTTAGTGAAACAAGACTACAATGAATCAATGGCTTCAATGTTCGGAGGGAACACTGTTTCAGCCTCGAATTTTATATCAAACCAACTTTGCAACCAAGTGTATGTGTTTTAGTAAAACAAAATTGTTTTAACATAGTCAGTGACTCAGAAAGTTTACCTCTAGCATATCAATTGTTCTTGGCAAGTTACTTGATAAATCACTTAAATAAAGAGGAAAGAAATAGCAACATGGTGTAAACAGCAGTATGTAGAATTCGGGAAAGCGGAGAAGGGAAGGGCAAGTTGCCAGCTTTTGAGCAGATCTAGGGAGCCGCCGGTCTAGATGGGAGCTAGAGAACAGCAGGCGCTTGCCGGGAGGTCTCTGAATAAAAGCCTTACAGAATATTTGATTAAATGAAGAAGTGGGAAATAAAACAATAAGTTTAAGTAGTGCCAGAAAAGATAGCGATCTAAAAATTCTAGAGAAACAGAACAAAAATAGGTACAAGAGAGGAGAGATAGATGTAATGATATTTGGGATCTGCTCTAAATAATATTTGTCAGCACAAAACAATTTGAAGTCTGAATTACAATTACAGAAGAAATTGCACTGTTATTAACTTTTATGACATGTAAAAATGAAAGTACAGAAAGCTATAAGAAAAAGCAGGAAAGTTAATACCATTCAACAGGTTTGTTTATAGTGGTTGAACAAAGGACATAAATGTTCAGCACATCATTTTAAAGGTACAAAGATACCGGAGACAGAGATTTATTTTTAAAAGTGATAGTGGTTGAATGAGAGGAAGATATATATGAACTGAAACATAATATATCATAGCAATCAAAATCATATCTAAAATTGATAAAACCAGGAAAAGAATTGATGCAGACTATATAGAACTGTGTTGTCTAATGGAATAGCCACTAGTCATGTGTGATAATTTAAACTTAAATTATTCAAAATAAATTTAAATATACATTTTAAATCCCAAGTCACACTCGCCATATTTCAGGTGTCCAATAGCCACATGTGACTAGTGCCTATCATATTAAACAGTACAAATGTAGAATAGATCTATAATCACAAAATCACAGATGCTGTAATACGGATACACCTTAAGAACATTATGCTAAGGGAAATAATCCAGTCACAAAAAGACAAATACTGCATGATTCTGCTTATATGAAGCACTAAGAGTAGTCAAATTCACAGAGACAGAAAGTAGAATGGTGGTTACTAGAGGCTGGAGGGCGGAGGGAATGGGAATTAATGTTCAGTGGTTATAAGTTTTCAGTTTTGTAAGATGAAAATAATTCTGAAGATGTATGGTGATGATGGTTATTCAACAATGTGAATATACTTAATGCCACAGAACTGTACACTTGAAAAAAAGAAAATAGACATCACAGAAGCAGGGTAGGAAAGGGAGAATCTCGGAATAGATAAGGTGTGATTTTCATTGTATGTGTGTTAATATTGACAAACTCTGGTTTGTGTATATGTGCATGTATATATGTGTATTGAAGGCCTAGGTGAATAAATAGTGAGATTTTTGGTAAAGAAAAAAAGAGAAAACATGATTAAGATGATACATTTTATATGTCTTTTAACACATTAAAAATTTAAAAACAAAATAAAAAACACATTTTAGAAAGCTAACAATAATAAATGTCTTTCTATTGTGGATCTTTAATTAGTCACATTCCAGAAAGGAATAAAGGAATATTAGTTCTTGAGATAACATTTCAGAAAATTCTTCACTTAGTAAAATCTCTATGCAGCTTAGGTAAAATAAAGCTTAGAATGCATGCTCAGAAGTTACGTCCAATGATTCACCTTGACTCTGGAAGAACAACCTCAACCAAATCAATACATAGCTTTCAAGCAATTAGGATCTTCAGTTTTTCTGCAACACATCATTGTACAGAGTAGGGGGAAATCGGTGTAGAGACTCTCATGACCTACAAGTGGGAAGAATGGATTTAATCATGGACGATAAATGAGGATGACCTGAAAGTCCCTGTCCTCAATATGAGGGACATGAAGGATCATAATTTTCATGGGCCTGTATGAGATAGAATAAGCTGCACTGGGCAATGAGAGAGCAACGCAAGATAATATATTCTGGTGGAGGTCTTTGAAAATAGAATGAATATTTGTCTCTCCAGATTATTCAAATTTAGTTAAGTTATTTCATGTACCTTATTCATGATTAGAAGGAATTTATCTGTGCTTTTGGTTCTGAAATGTACAATAGCCATATAATTAGCAACTTCATAAAAGTATGCTTTAAAACAAAAAAAAAATGTTCAGGAATATCAGTTAGTATTTTAAAGATCACCATAGCACTGAATCTTCAACCTGAAAACAAATTGTATTTTAAGCTATTCAAATTGTATGTATGACAGAACATTTTTAATCTTTCCAAAAAGAGACAATCATGCTGATTGTCCTAAATGGAACATAATGTGTCTTTGCCTTTCAGAGGCAACATGCATTACACAATAGCTTGAATTGCTATTGCAGTGATATTCAGTCAAATTACTTCCTCATCTACCATTAAATATTATAGATACTGTGAAATGAAGCTTGAAATGTTGGGTCAGAAACCATGCTTTCCTCTCTGCATCTCATTAATTCCAGTGTGGCTTCAAGATAAATATTAGATACCGGACAGATAATATTGAATGCATTAGAGAAAATAGTGTTGATTGGCTAAAATAGAAATAATGAAATCGGCCACTTTTTATCAGAATACAGCATGCTAGTACTTTGAGAAGAACAGATGAACAATCAATAACTCTTCCCTTTAATAAACTAATATTTTGATGAGAGATATCAACAAGAGACAACATTTAAAGCACCTCATATTAGTTGTCAAACACCTTATATTAGAAATAAAGTCAGTATTTTAGAAACAACTCAGGTATCAGGGGTTTTTAGTCAAGGTAAGTCAAGGGTTAGATGACACTGGATATGAGTTATAGCAGTAAAGCAGGTAATTACTAGGTAGAAAAAATAGAAAGGATGTTCCCAAAGGGGTTGAGGGACATAGAAAGTGTCAAAAACCAAAAAAACACTGTGTACTCATAAAATAAAAAATAGGTTCATATCACTGGAGTATAGCAGGGTAATAAAACAATGATAATACTAATATTTGTATAAATTTATATAACAAACGTTTCTAAATGCCTATTCTACATCATGCCCTTGTTATAGGAGCTAGATATAATCTTTTGCATACTTTCTAGGTATCTGGTAATATTTAAGACCGTGTGTGTGTGTGTGTGTGTGTGTGGCTTTAAATAGTCTATATATCATGTTATATATATATACCACATCATTTAATTCATTTAACAAATAATTAGAATTTATATATATCATATATTTTTATATATGATATATATTGTCATTTAATTTATGTAACTAATAGTAACATACAATTTATTTCCATTTTAAATCTAAGAAAACTATTTTTCCAAAATGTTAAGTAATTAGCCTAAGATATTCCACTCAGTAAGTTTTGAGCCAGGATTCAAATCTGATATGTCTGACTCATAAAATGAGCATATAACCTCTAAGAAACGAGATTGGAGAGGTGGGCAATGATTAGATTAAGGCTTCAGGTCTCCCATGAACCCAATACAAGTGAAAACATAAAAAATTGCAAACTGTTGCTGCCACTGTGAAAAGCAGTATGGAGTTACCTCAAAAGATTGAAAATGGAACTGCCTTTGATTCAGTGATTCCACTCCTGGGAATATATCCTAAAAATCCCAAAACACCAATTCTAAAGAATATATGCACCCTTATGTTCATTGCAGAGTTATTTACAATAGCCAAGATTTTGAAGCAGCCCAGGTGCCCATCAGTAGATGAGTGGATAAAAAAGGCTGTGGTACATTTACACAATGGAATACTACTTGGCTATAAAAAAAGAAATCTTACCCTTTGAGACAGCATGAATGGACCTGGAGAAGATTATGCGAAGTGAAATAAGCCAGTTAAAGAAAGACAAGTACCATATGATCTCACCTCTATGAGGAATCTAATGAACAAAATAAAATAACAAACAAAATGGAAACAGACTCATAGAGAACAGACTGACAGCTGTCAGAGGGGAGGGTGAGAGTTGTGGAGCTGGGTGAAAAAGTGAAGGGATTAAACAAAAATTGAATAAATAAACAAACTCATAGACACAGAAAACAGCATGATTATTATCAGAGGGAAAGAGGAGTGGGGGAAGGTAGAAAAGAATATGGGGAGATAAATGGTGATGGAAGGAGACTTAACTTGAGGTGGTGAACACACAATACAATATACAGATGACGTATTATAGAATTGCATCCCTGAAATCTATATAATTTTATTAACTAATAGCACCCTAATATATTCAATAAAAAATTTAAAAAAAAATCCATAATTTTCCTTCATTCTTTGAAAAATATTAATTTTTTGTTAAAATTATGTCAATATGATAGGATTTCACTCCTAATAAGTGATGGTTTTGCATCATAAATCAAATAACAATTTATGATTATACTATCAAGTAACAAATTGCCCTTATCAGTGTTATATATGGATCCTATGAATGTCCCTTAAATGGGAGCCAAAGGACTGTGTCTTGCTATTAAGACTACGGATGTCATTATTTACTTTTATAAGCAGTGTAGCTTTAGTAGAAAGTGTCAAAGAAAAAATATGAATAATTTACAAAACTTTGGCTTTATTTTTATTACCAGTGTTAATAGGTAACTAAAGTCACAGTGCTCCTTGTGTTCAAATCTCTTACTAATAAAAGCAAGAAGCTAACAAAGCTATAGAACCACCTTAAGTGTGTCAGTCTTGTAAATCTTTTTTTTTTTTTACCATGTTTTATTAAAAAGGATACTGAAGTGGAAAAGGCTAGAACTGTATGAAACTTATGAAGCAAAAACATAAAACTAGAAACATTGCCTTTATAGCTAATTGAAAAGTTTGTAATTGTATTGCTAAGCAAAAGAAATCAGACACAATTGGGGACATTTTGATGAAGCAAGCAAGTTTTCTGGGACTGGCTAAGCTTATGACTTGAAGAAGTGGAAGACAGTTGGAACAAATTCTTTCAACAATGATTCTCTTAACCTGTACCATATCTTCCTTATAAGCCAATTTTTTGAAGCATCCCTTGGGAAAATAGGAAAAAGTTCACCTTTGACATTTATTTTCCCTGATTTGTAATTCAACGTCAAGGATGTATCTGATGAGTTTAATTGGTCATGTGACTAGCTTCAAAGGAGGCCTTGAACATCAGTCTGTTCAATTAATCTTCTAATCAGGAGTCAGGCAGTTTCTCACCAAGATTTCTTAGGTGAGGAATGTACAAAATATAGGAAGGCTTTCTGATGATAGCTTTCTGATTTATAAAGAGACACACACACAGTTCACCCCTTAATTTATGTATGTGTTTAACATATATTTACTGAGCTCCTGCTGTGTTTTAGGATGTATGCCAAGAAATAGAAGAAAATAATAAACAAGAAGACTAGCACCCTGCTCTTTTGTAGCTTTCATAATACGATAAAACCATACATGTGTAAAGCTTACAGGCTATCATATGATGACATACACTAAAGAGAAAAATAAATTGAAGGAAAAAATGGGAAAGTTTTGGGGAAAGATGTAATTTTAAAAAGCATGGTCAATGTGAAGTAAATTAACATCAGAATGAAGACCAGAAGGTGATAGAAAAGAAAGCCATTTTAATATATGAAGGAATAAAAGAAGGTAAAAAAAAAAAAATCAGCAACTGCAAAAATCTCTGAGGTGTGAGCATGCCCAACATGTTCAAGGAACAGCAAGATGGCCAATGTTGCTGGTGTGGAGTGAGGACAAAATCAATAGATGTCATCAGAGAGATTCAAGGAGTGGGAGCAGCGATCTGGTGGCACATTTTAGGATTCTGAAAAAAATAAGAAGCCATTATAAAGCCTGACAAACTTTTTCAGTAACAACCATGTTACTAGGCACTATGCCATTAGCTTAGAATATCAATATGGCGGCGTCATACTTGTGCACTGTGCTCAATAATGGACTTGAGAGACACATTATTTAAGAACAAAGTAATTTCTACTTTTAGGGTCTTTAAAATGAGTGTAATTCAAGATTAACACACGAAAAAAATTGTGCAAAAAATGTGTGTTAAACTAGATAGTATTCTCAAAATGTGCCATAAAAGCTGAGAGAATTGAAATGGTATGGAATGGAGAAGATGGAGTATTTTATGGAGAAAGGGAGGATAGAAAGTGACTTTAAATGATGCATAAAAAGCATGAAAACATTTTTTAGCAGTTTCTTCCTTCCTCCCTCCCTCCCTCCCTCCCTTCCTTTTTCTTTTTTAGTAAGAGGTATACTGGCAATCAGGAAGTTTGCCTAGGATAAGAGGAAAATTATTAGCCAGGCAACCAAAAAGATAGCATCCCAAAAGGAGAGGCAAGGTTAACTCTGCATTTCACTGATGAGAGGATGATTAACAAAGGGAAAAAAAAGTCAAGTAACCAAAGGAGTTGTCGTCATAGAGATTATTGATGACCTTGATGAGATAATTTCATGGTAATTGTGAGAAAAGATGCCATTTAGAGAAGGTTGAAGAGTGAGTGGGTGAGTCAGCTTCTAGCAGAGTTACAGACTAGATAATTAGAAAAGACCTTTTGTTGCAAAATACATAGATTTTTATTCCCCCAAATGTTAAATATTTAAAATGTATTGCTGAACTAATAGAAAATTGAAGGAAATCACTAAAGGACTCATCAAAATAAACTAAGACCAGAAACCAGAACACGAAGCTAAATCAGAGACCAAGGGATTCCGGGGAAAATACAGCCCTGGGAATGTAAATCTTTTGGGATATACAATCTAAATCAGTAGCTGAACCTGAAAGAGGTCCCTTGCCATGGCTACAACTTCAGTGAAAGTGAAGAGTAAAATAAAATCATGAGGGACATGTCTAACTTTCTCTAACTGGAAAATGGAAATAAAAGTCCCTTCTGAGAATAAGTAATGATAATCTGCTTTCACATGGCTCTGGGGAGAGAATATTTAGTATCTTTGAGGTCAGGGAAACCCCAAACCAAGATATTAAATGCAAGTGGCTGCAGATTGATAATACCTAATGAAACCCACAGCAGAATTAAACTCAGATTGCCTCAAGAGTAAAGCAAATTTAACATAACTCTGTACTTAATTCTCCAAAATTAAATACCACAAACATATTTAGATACTAATATCCAAATATTCATAAACAAAATATAAAATAAATGTGTATTAAATGTCAGTAAATTAAAGATTGACTGAATGAATAACAGAAAGTATCAACATTAACCAGGAAGATTAAAAATCTCATTTAAACTTGGAATGCAAAAAGCTTGGAAGACGTCACTCTCATTTATACAAGACAAAGCTGGACCAGCTAAAATCAGTGATTTTCTTGGACCCATCAGAGGACTTAGGGTTCATGGCAAACTGCACTCTGAGATCTGGAGACCCAGGTGCCTCAACAGAGAGCTATAAGAACCAAGGTCTGCTTACCTGGAGCAGAAACCACTGGAACCATAACTAGAAGGAATACTTGAATGGTAATTTTGAAAAATTGCTGGAGGCTGAGTGTATTACAAGTGAGGCAGAAGAGGAATAATAGAGGAACAATTCTGTGACAATGCTGTATAAATTGGAATGTATGCCCAGGTTTGTCAGAGGAAAAAAAAGAGAAAATAAACTGGCCAATTAAATTTAAAATAAAGATATATCTCAGCAATTGAGGAACCCAGTAGAGGTGTTCATACCATACATCTAATTGAAATCAGATGGATAAAGTGGGTTAAACAGAAATGACAGGGATCCTCAGAGAAATTGACAAATCAGTTTAATACTGACGATTGGAAAGAGTCTGGGTCAAATAGGTCACTTGAAAGAGCAGAATTGAATAATTCCAGGAAAAGATTCATCATGTAAGACTTTGAAAGATGACAGCTCCTAAAAGATGAGATGCTTTAAACTGAGTATTTTGGCTGCAATCATAACTGATCCAAATGTGAAAACAGGGGGATGGGGTAGTTAAGAGTTTTGGATGTCCCCAGAAATCTCCAAACAGCCCGGTTCCCATAACAAAAAGGAGAGGATGCCTCCATTTGACAAGAACAGTACCTGGAAAGATAAGGGCTCACACCAGAGAACTGCAATGTATTCTGAAAACAGAGAGAAGGCATGATTCTCAGTTTTAGATAAAAAGATAAAGGGAAAAACACACTAGCCACTTGGAACTGATGATATAATATTATTGAAAGATGTGAAGAACAATTGGAATACTTTGAATGGAAGACAACCTCAATATTTGCATCTCACAAGACAGTTACATGTCTAAATCTGTCTGTTTTTTAAAAAAATAATAGAGTAGCTGATGTCACTGATGTTATTTCAAAGCTATTTATAGTCACAGAGAACTTTTAACAGTTTCAAGTATATGTAGTTATTTTGTAGCGTAATGCTGGTTTTCATTTGTGCATTTTGGCTCTGGATTTCTGATCATAATTATTTTACGGTCACCACAGATACCAAACATAGTGGTGTGTGAGTGCATGTTTGCTGTGTCTCCATAATTATCAGAAGGCACAGGGATACAAATATAGAAGGTGGTATTTTGGGTAATACTTTAACTTTTTAAAAAACTGTTAAACATTGTTTGTTTTTGGTATAATAGTTATTAAAACACATTTCACTCTGTTGTTAGTTTAAATATATATCTGCAGATGAACTGTGAAGGCTTTAGGCTGAAAACACAGTTTGCTCTATTTTTCTTTAATAAAATATTGATCAATTTTTTATCACAAAATGTTACATTAATAAGTCGACCTTAGATTATAGAATCAATATACTATCTAACTGGAGAACAAATTATTTAGAATATAACATTGCTCCAAACAGATAATAAGTAAATTTGATTTTTTGTCCAAGCTATGTATTATTACAGACCATTAAATCCAAACGCAAAGTGCTTGTTAACACAGATTTAACAAAGTGAAAAAAAAAAAACACCTTTTCTGACTTTTTTTTCCATCCCTCTCTCACTCCACTCTGTCCCTTTGTTGGTTCTTTCCTTCCTCTTTTCCTTTTCCTTCCTCGTTCAAGGGATCCTGCTGCTACCCTTTTATTCTCTCTCCTTTAATTCCATGCCCAACTTGTGCCCAAGTACATTTCCCTGACATCAAAAGGTCAAGTATTGTTTAAAACTAAACAATACAAGGGAGGCATTGAATAAAGTGGATTTTAATACACATGGCTTGCACCCTACAAATCATCTAAAAACCACTCAGAATGAGAGCTCTAAATCCACAGTACCTATTTATTTCTCCTATGATCCAAGTACCACTGATTTGTATTTTTTAATTGCCTTTTTATATTGAGGTGTAATTTTGAATATTAAAAGGCCCACCTTTTCAAGAAATAACTGGATTAATTTTGCATATGTATGTATCTGTGATTATATACATATTGAAGATTAGATATATAAGCCAATGTGCACATATGTAGTTTTACCTCGTTGTAGTTTTAAACTATAAATTTGCCAGATGTATAATGATGTTTGGCATTTTTTATGTATAGATATTATCCATTTGGATGTTCCCTTCTGTGAAGTGTCTATTCATGTCTTTTAACCAATTGTAAAATTGCATGCCAATTTCATCTTATTGATTTGTAGTTGTTATTTTTATATTGCTAATAAGAATTTTCAGATATCTTCTTCCACTCTGTGGCTTGCTTTTTCATGTTTCAATTACCAACAGAGTATAAAAATAATGTATTTTATCCTTTAATATGTTTTACACATAATGCTCACATTTTTATTGAGTTAATGTATTATTCAGCTTTTAGTATCAGGATATAGCTGGAAATAGATAATATAATTGTTAACAAAATTTTATATATTCAACGGTTATATAAATAGTCATATATAGGAAGTTATATACCATTTCTTTTAATTTTTGTCTATTTTTACCTCAGTGATATTTTGATTTCTCTAAGAATTAGCTACAGCAATATTATTCATAAAATTGGGTTCTTTTACTTTAAGAACTGTGCTTCTTAATCTGATGGCTATCTGTCCATTTTCCCACTGTATTTCTTAAGAGTAAACTCAAGATGTCTCTAAAATAAAAGTTCTGTTAGCTTTAAAAGTGGGTGTTACTGATTTAAACAAGAGGCGGAAAATGTGTAAAAAGTACTAACAGTGGAAATAAGGTTATCTTTACAGTTGGAAACTGTTAATTCATGATTTTCATTAGGCCTTTAGGATTAGAACAAAGATCTGAAACTTTGTATTTCTATATTCTTTTGTGACCAGATTTATTTATAGATAAGCTTCATAAAATAGTCATGTTAATAATATTACACATAAAGAAGAATCAGTACAAAGTTCCCAATGCGGTTTGCCTTGTTTGTTCCATTCTCTTCCATTTCCCTTCTTGAGCAGGCAGGATATACCAGAATAATTGAAACTAAATTATTCATGCTTTTTCTACCTCAGCTAATTTTTCAATAAAATAATTGGAATACATAAACCATGCACATAATTTCTCTATAAATAGTGGTAAGCAGGCACAATTATCATACTTTTTAGCAATACCATTTTTCCTGGATATTCCAGAAACTTCCTAGCAAAAACAATTATTCAGCAAATATTTGTTTGATGTCTGGTAATTTCAAGGTGCTACAAGAGCCATAAAAATAAAAAAAGATAATTCCCACCTTTGAGAAAAAATAAATAAAACCCAGCTTAAAAGAAGGTTATACAAATTATAGAGCATGGTATAAGAGAGATACAAACACTGGTGCAGAAAGAAAAAGCACTGCATGAAGAGAGAAGTGGGGCACCCGAAGAGAGAAGCTATCTCACCATGTTGAGAAAATAGAGAGGGTTATTCCAGAAGAGGGAAGGCTTGACTCATTCTTGAAATTGACATTGGTTTTAGGCAGTTGGTCTTAGAGGACAAACTATTCTAGCTAAGGCAGAGGACGTGGAAAGTCACACGAGTATGAACAGGGATGGAAATCTTAGGATCTTAGAGTTCACTCGATATGTCCTAATGCATACGTTTGGGGGGAAACAAACAAGGAGTGAGTCAGAGGGACTACCTGTGGCCAGTCTGGATTTTAGTCTGAAGAAGATGGGGTATCATTATGCAGGAATGTAATGTGTTTATTTGGAATTTTAGTAAGATCACTATGGCCAGGAAGGTTGGTGAAGGCAGCAGGGATAATAAATAGATTGGTAAATTACCATAGAAGCTAAGATTTAGAGCTTATCTTGTCCTGGGTTTTACAAGTGTCAGAATGATCGACTCTCTCATCTAAAACTGTCCTGCAGACACTACAGTTAAAACAGTTTATGTGCCCCTGCACACAAGGGACAGGTCCATAGGAAGTCATTTTACTGGGTGTCAGCACCTCTACCAAATTGCTACTCTTTAGAAATGATTTCCATCAGTCCATGCTGGTTTTTCTGGAGACCCCTAAACACAGGTACTTGAACAAGTGCCACATGCAAGAGTGATGGACTTTAGTGAAAAGCATCACAAAATTATATATAAATAACAGAAATAATGAGAGCAAACAAAGGGAAAGGGTGACTCTGACAGGGCAACCACAAGCAGTGACCACAGTCTGAGAAGGAAAGGTCAGAAGAGGTAGAGGGGCGGGAGGACTGAGGGAAGTTTATACTGACAAAATCAGCAAGATACTGGACTTTTGCTTCTCTCTCACTTTTAGACATGAAAGACAAAACACTCAGCTTTGCTTGAAATTCACTGGTCTACCACGTGATCTTGTTTTCCTGTGTTCCACTGTCACTAGATCTGATGTGCAAAAATAGCCAAGAGGAGAATACTCAATATAAATGTCCTTTGGAAAGGGAGTAGATTAAAAGTACAATGTAAGCATCAAGGATGCAAACTAGTAAGTGCTCTTATAAAAATAGATCGACTGCCATGGGGTAAGAGAGATGATACAAAAAACCCTGTGAAAGAATAAGAAATAACCACTGTAGTTAAGATATGTATACATGGAGAGACCTAGGCTTATTCATTTTTTTTTTTTAATCCTCACCTGAGGACACTTTCTGCATTCATAGAGCGAGAGGGAGAGAGAGAGGAAGAGAGAGAGAAACATCGATGTGAGAGAGACACATCGACTGGCCGCCACCCACACAACCCCAACCAGGGCCGGGGACAAACTGCAACCGAGGTACGTGCCCTTAGCCGGAACCGAACCCGGGTCTCTCCGGACTGCGGGCTGATGCTCTAACCGCTGAGCCAAACCGACCAGGGCGGCTTATTCATTTTTGCATCTCAATACGTAACATAATTCCAGGCACGATAGAAGGTGCTCAACAAAGGTCCAATGAATGAGTGAATGAATTGGGAGTGCTCTAGAGCATACTGAATGAAGCCCAAGAATGTTATTATGGCTTCATTGTTTTTACTGCTGTTTTGCAGGGGAGGAGTAGGTGCTGAAAATTTAATGAAGTTGGACTTGTCAACCTAGTTAGTGCAGTTTTTGTTTTGTTTTGCTGTTAGTAATGCATGTATGTTTTAAATGGTCTTTATCAAATGACTTTAGATTTCTAAAGAGTAAGAATATTGCTATTTTCTTAAATACAACAATGCTATTTTATCTATCTTTTATTTGCTCTTCAAGAGTCAATTTTCATCTTTTTCATTCAACTCTGACCCAGGAAACTTACCTATATTAATTAAATTGGCTGGTTCTCTTACTTTCTGGCTTCCTAATGAAGGGGCAACCTCAGCTCACCCTTCTGCTCTTTCTCTGGTCTTTTCATGCCTATAGAGGAATACACAGACTCTCTACTACTAGCCCCAAAGTGTTGTAGTATCCCTGTGATTTCCCTGCATCCTATTGAAATGCTTTATTATACTTTCTGTTAATTATTCAATTCTGTTTTGACATTCATTTCTTTTCAGAACTCTGATGGATACACATGATAATCGACGTAATACAATACACCTAATTTGACTTTAGTTTGGTGAATTATTAAATATATTTATAATTGATCTGTTTTGAAATACACACAAATAGAACCATTAAAATTAAGGTATTTTTAAACTTTTAGGATCTCTTGTCTTTATTTATTTTTGTTAATCCTCACCTGAGGATATTTTTCCATTGATTTTTAGATAGAGTGGAAGGGAGGAAGGGAGAGAGAGAGAGAGAGAGAGAGAGAGAGAGAGAGAGAGAGAAAGAGAAACATCGAGACATGAATTGATTGCCTCACGCGTGACCCCCACCAGGGCCGGGGATAGAACCTACAACCCAGGTAGGTGCCCTTGATTGGGAATCAAACCCATGACCCTTCCATGTTGCAGGCTGTCTCTCAGACTGCTGACCCAAACCAGATAGGGTGTAGGATGTCTTGCCTTTATTTATGTACATTCCACATTTGATAGATGGCAATCTATCAAAAGATACAGATACATGTAATCCTAACATTGATTATGTGAAAAATCAGTAATGCTTGCTATTGAGAATAGAAAATATACCTAGATAGAAACAGCTGTGCAAGCAGTACCATTCAGTTTCATGAACAGACATTTATAAATGAGTTTAAAAGAAAGAACAAGTTGTATAAAGTATTCCAGATCCAATAAAGATATGATTTACAATTCTCCAGCTCAGTATTTTCTAATTACTAATGTTGTTAAATGCATATAGAAATTTATAAATTTATTTGTAAAAAGGATTTATGAATTTATAAAAAAATTATTTATGAATTTATTTATAAAAATAAAATTATTTGCTTAATAATTCCAAAAGAAATCATCTTGGAAATTTTAGTACTTAGACCAAAAAGTTAATTTAGATATGTGATATAAGAAATGAATAATTTTTATAACTTGATTATATGTATTATTTATAAAGAAAATGAATATTTAGATGTATTATTCATATTTTTACATTAGAACATATCTTATAGATTAAAATTTTTAATTAACCTTTTTATTTTTAGATAATTATAAATTATTTGTATAAGTCTACATACACATAAGAAATAATAGATACATCTCATGTATCCTTTACCTAGTTTCTTCCAATGGTAATTGCAAGAGCTATAGTGCAATATCACAACTAGGATATTGACATTGATACAATTCACATCTTATTTCAGTTTCTCTACTTTATTGTATTTGTGTGTATGTATATGTGTATGTGTTTGTGTGTACATCTGGTTTGTGTGTGTGCAACTGATTTGAAAAGTCATTATTGATATAGTGTTTCTCTGTCAGTTTTAAATCACCATGAGACTAAATTCAGCATAAAAAGTATAGAAATGAAAAGCTATTTGAAAAAAAGTCCTTTAATGAATGGCATTTTATTTGAAAAATTTAAAGCATATTGTTTACTGAACAAGCACTTCAGTTTACTTTTCAACTTACATATCATCATAATGAATGTTTTCATTAAATTAAACTTGTTAAATAGATTATTTCAGAATTTATTTTCTTTTGTAGAATTAAAAGTAAAGATAATTGTAAGGATTGGAAATAATTGTAAAGTTATCTTTACCAAAATACTTAAGAGATTTCTGTATATGTTATTGATAGGAAACTAATTCACTCCTCTCACACCTTGATCACTATTGAAATTAATAACAGAAATATAAGAATCAAGGAAGACCACAGATGACTGTTAAACCTGGAAACGTTTTTAGCCATATGCCAGAATATTTTACTTGTAGGAAGCAAACAAAGGAAATGGGCTGATCTATAGCAACTTCTCCTGAAAAAGATGAAGGAAAAAAATGGTAGATTTACAAGGCCTCATTAATGTCCCCTAAATTGTAAGGAGTAAGGATTGAAGGAGACAGTAAGCCAATAGAAGCTATTACCTGTCTGCGGATCACCAGCATTTGAAAACAATTTTTCTTAGGAGGCTAAATCTAATGCAGCAGCAGCTAACCCAAGGCAAACAGCAGTAAGTAGACTGTCCTTGATTTGGCAGTACCACTATCCTGTAACAATGAAAACGAGTGTGGGCATAGGCACAACTTGTAACTGATGTGGTGCCTGGGCCAGAAAATCCAAGATGTGCAAAATTGGCTCCTACACAGTACACAAAAACATAGTATACTTCATCAACATAGAGCTCCTTTTAAACATCTGCTGAGACTACCTGTAGCTCTAGCTCCCTTCATTTTGGTACAATGCAGAGATTGTAATGTGAGTTTATATCAACTAACCATTTAATCTAGCATACATTGGGTAGAGTGTAATGGTGAGCAGGTGCAATGCGATGTTGGCAAACAATCTCATTTCCCTTGCTTTGGGCACATATCAAAGTCATAAAAAGTATCTTTATTTAAGTAGGAGTAAATTTTAGAATAAAAATCAACAAAATGCCTGGAGCATTTAAAAATTATCCATCATAAAATCCAGAAAGTGTTTTAGTTAAGATGCAGTAAATACAAATCATATTTTAAAATCACAGTAGTAAAAAACACACACACACACAAACAAAAACTAGTATGCATTGAGAACATTATTGAATACACAGTTATCTATTATATGAATGCACTATTATTTTTGCTAATTTCTCCATTTTTGGATAATTAAACCTCTGGCATCTGAATTTTCTTTATACATTTCTTTTTCCATCTCTGAGGATGAAGTTTCTCTTGTGTTTTCAGGGAAGAATATGGCCTCTTCTCATTTTCTTGGCATGTTCAGCCAGAAGAAGGAAGTAATCAATAGGCTCTGAGTTGAATTTCCAGATTCCTGGGAAAATTAATATACACAGTCCTGCTTAGTCAAACATTAACCATCAAATAGCTGTCAAATACCTATATTTGCCAAGCACTAGTCTAAAAACGGAAGAAAAAAAAAAAAGACATCATCTTTACATATGGCGGTTATGTTCCCATCTCTGAACCCAGCGCAGACAGCACTGATGAGAGCCGAGTAGACTTAACTAAATGGGCTTACTACACAAGTACAATATCCAAACATGGTTTTTTCTCTACTTATAGAAAAGTTTGAGCAGCCCTTAAGATTATCTATGCATTTTCCCATATATTGTTTTATGTGGTTATTATTATTATTATTTTTTTTTACATAGTCTTCAAGCGACACTATTTTGTTATGTAGTGCCAGTATAAACATAATATTGTCTTTTCAATACTTAACCAATTATTTCTATACCAACTATTGAAAAATCCATACTATCCCTACAAATATAAATGACCATATTTATCATCCTTGGGTTTGTTTTTAGGTTTCCTATTCTACTTTTTTTCTCTGCCTGACCATTATTATGTCTCTATTACACTATCTTAATTTATATAGCTTGTTAAAATACAAAAAAAATTCTTGATTATTTCAGAAAATAATATGGATTACATTTTAGGCACCAAAAATAATTTTTATTTTATTATAATCTCAATATAAACAAATTGATTTGAAAGCACTGTTATTTTTGTGATGTTGATCTTCCCATCCAGATATTTAGTATGCTTTCACTTCATTCAGTTCTTCTGTACATCTGAGTTAAGTTTAAAATTGTTCTTCTTTGGTTTTAATCCATTTCCTTGAATAACCTCATTTCATTCAACATAATTTTGTTATAACATTGATGAGAAAAAATGTCCATTCCCTGGAGCCACTGTCTTTATGGAGTTTGTACATTCTCTTCATGACTGCAAGGATTTTCTCTGGGGACTCGGTTTCGTCCTGCAGCTCAAAGATGTGCATGTGAGTGAATGGGCATGTCTACATTGTCCCGGTCTGGGGGAATGTGTGTGTGGGTGTGAGCGGCCTTGGGATGGAAGGGTGTCCTGTCCAGGGTGGGTTTCTGCCTCATGCCCTGAGCTGCTGGGATAGACTCTGGCCACCTGCAATCCTGGACTGGAATAAGCGAGTTAAATATAATTATGTTATTTTTATTAATCTTTCTTAAATGTATGTGTAGCTCACATTTTAAAAATGTTATTATTAAAAGTTTTGAGGGTTTTGCCCTGGCTGGTTTCACTCAGTGGTTAGAGCATCAGCTCATGGACTGAAGGTTCGCAGGTTCAATTTTCAGTCAAGGGCATGTACCTGAGTTGTAGGTTCGATCCCCGGCCCTGGTTGGGGGCATGCGGGAAGGTGACCAGTCCATGTTGACACATCGATGTTTCTTTCTCTCTCTCTTCCCCTCTCTCCCTTCCACTCTATCTGAAAGTTAATGGAAAAATATCCTCGGATGAGGATTAACAAAAACAATAATAATAACAAATAAATAAAAGTATTGGGGGTTTTTCTTAGAAGTTTAGTGATGTTTTTGTGCCCTAAATATACTGTAGGAACTTAACTCTTATATCAACTAGTTTGTGGTAAAATTGGTTTAGTTATACATTGCTTCACTTAAAGTCACAGTTTTCAAGAATCAATCGATGATGTTAAGTCAGGACTTACTGTACTTATCAAAAGGAATATAGAAAATAATTGATATCTAAAGATTATATTTAAAGATTTATTTGTATAATACCATCTAATTATAATTTCTGCCCAAATTATATTCTTTGTCAATTAGTATTTGGAAGCACAAAATACACAATCATATTATCTCTAAGTATTGATTTTTTAGAATCTCTTTTTTCTTATCTCTTGATTGTATTTACTCTGTTGCATTTTGCTGAAATTTCAAGTACATTATGAAATATACTGTTGAAACATATATAATTTTTCCCCATTATCAGTTGAAATGCCTCTATTGGAAGTATGGCAAATTTGTTTTATGTTATAATGCCGAATTCAATGTACTAATAGTAATTGACTTGAGAAATAGGCTTCTTAAGTCATGTCTAAGCTCAATGGAAATTAATACCATGGTTAGTTAACAATGTCTGTCATGTATATGGGGTAAAGGAGAAACAAAAATGATACATATTTACCATCCTGTTTTAGTGTTTATCATTAATGACACAACATTTTGGAAGAAAATTTGCAGCTAGATTCATTAAAGATTTGAAATATTCCAAATATTTCACACTTTTAAAATGCATGTTAAATAAATAGTTTTGAGGGAGGAAATACAGAAGTTCTTTATGTTCAAGAAACCATATCACAATCCTAACATTATCATTTTATACATTAGTATGCAAGGGTGATAATCATAGAGTAAATCTCTAAGCTAGTAAACTTTGGCTCATCCAGGCTCATGAGTCTCAGAGGCTCAAATACCTAATGGAGACAAGAGGAATTATTCATGTCTGGATTCCGCTTTAATCCTGAAAATTTTTCAAAATGATGGACCAAAGCACATGTGGGTTGGACCCAGACACTGTGCAGCAGAAGGCAACGGTAAGTCACTGCAGCATTTTTTTTCTTAATTTTATATTTAACTTTCTTATCTTTCTTTCCTTGAAAATCCTATGATGAAACTGTTCATTTGTTCATAGGGTCTCCAGGAGTTGGAGCCAACTCCACGGCATGTAAAAACAACAAAGGAAATGTTATATATTCCCTAAGATAAGTTAGGGTCAGGAAGGAGTGTTGATACATCTTAAGATATGAAATACAAATGCAGGAGTTTCTATTTATCATCTCAGCAGAGAAGTTATCTATTGCTATATAAGAAACTGCTTTTAAACTTGGTGGGTTAATATATAATTCATTATCAGGGTTCTGTTGGTTGATGGGGTCAGCTTGACCAGTTTGGTGGCCTCAGTTGGAGGCTCTCGTGAAGTTGCAAGGAAGTCCCAACTGGTGCTGGAGTCATCTTGAGGCTCAGATATGCTTCTGGAGTAATTGAGTCTCTCTTCCTGTTCATGTAATCACAGTGCCTGTATTTTTATGTGGCTTTTACATGGGTCTCTACACATGGTCTTTCTAGCAATGTAGTTAGACTTTCTACGTGGATGATTTGGATTCCCAAAAGCAAGAGATCCAAGGGAGATAAAGCAGAAGCTGTCAGCCCTCTTAAAGGCAAGGACCAGAACTGACACAATGCTCATTCCACCGTATTCTATTGATTATTGCAAGTCAGACTATGCTTGGAGATTAGCTATCACAGTCGGCTTTCTGGCCCCCAAAGATTAATATTCTTCTTACATAAAAATTACACTCAGACTCAAGAATCCCCAAAGCCTTATCCTACTGTGGCATGTGGCTCAATCTTGAGGCTTATTATATCTTCATTTAAAGGCAGTGAGAGTTTAGATGAGGTTCTTAGGGTTCATACAGCTCTTACTGAACTGGAGACCTATGAACTGAAATGACAAGTTATTTGTGAGATAGGTACAAGGAACTGAAGAAACAGCAACAGAGAAAGAGGGAGGATATCAAAATGAGAGGCACATAGCCATCCCTGGTTCATTGTGATGCTGAAGTACAGCCAGGTCCATGTTGGCAATTGCCTTGGCTTCATCTATTAGGCTCTATTTATAATCTGTGGTTCTCCTCAACTAAGCTGCGCCCACTGAGCTCTTAACTCTTTCATTTTCCATTAAAAAATGATCCACTTTTTATATCTGATTAGCTTTCCTAGCCTGATTCCTGCTTCTGGGAAGCTGAAGACTCAGAGATCTCTTTGCATTTTGAGATGTTTATACTTTTCAAGCTGTATAACTTTTTTGCAGACTTTCTATGTATCAAATGGCCAACCTCATTAGACCAAAGCTACACTAATATATCTCTCTGTGACAAGCCTCTCTCTGTCTTGGGCTCAGAGTCAAGGTGCTGAGAGATAATATTGAGACTTTTAGAAGGCCTCTTTCCAAGAAGAGAGTCTAAGAAGAATGCCCACAGAACTCTTAGGAAAAATTTGTAGTTAGCTGAAAGTAGTTATGAGGCACCATCCTAAATCTTTCCAAGGTTTTGCAAAAAAGCATTACCACCACATCTTGGTATACTAACCCTGAGACCACATTTTACTGACAGAGCCCTGGGTTTGATCTTTTCTCTCAGGCCATTTCTTATTTTGAGACCTGTGTGAAACAGTTTTATTCTCAAACCCAGCAGGACCTTACATGGAAATGTATTCTCAAGATTCTATTGGAAACTAAAGTGTTTCTTATTAGCAAATTTCTCTATATCATAGAGATAGATAGATAGATAGATAGATAGATAGATAGATAGATAGATAGATAGATAGATAGATAGTTGATTGATTGAAACCAGCTAGCACCTTTAAAATTCTCCCCGGAAACCTCCTTACCCAAATACTCAATTCTGTTAGGTATATATTATATTTTCCTCCTTCTGTTAAGTACCAGTGTGACTTAACTTTCCACTACTACATAAACTGCTCATTTTTATCAACTTACACGAAATGCGAAGTGGTGTGGGAAGTGAAGATCACAGGGATCAGCAGCCTTACCTTAGTGGAGGTCATTGCAGGTTCTTTTTCAGGAAGAGATTCACCCCTCAGATGCAGAGAACGGGTTGCTGTACTGTCAAAGGAGGTTCAACACAAGCTAAGATTTCAAAATCCTCAGCTTCACTGGAAATTACCCAAATGACCCCATAACCAGTTCAGAGGCTCCTTCCCAATCAAATCCTTAACTTTAACATTAGACTCTGCAGATTGTGAGTATAATTTGTGGAATAATGCAATGACCTTTAAGGTTAGAGCTTCTGTTTAGATTAGAGAAATCCAGTCCCTTGATTATAGCAGTCAGTCGTTTTTTTCAGGACAGTTACAGAAGCTTTTGGGATCCTTACCAAATTCTGAGCAGAGAACTAAAAGCCCGAGTTTATTATCTTATTTCTCCAAGTTCCTCAATGCAATTAGAATTAACAGATTAAACCTATCATACTCCTTATGTTCCTTTATGCTGTTATTTTCTCTATCACAGAAATGTTATGGTCACCAAAAGACTTGCTTTCTATAAACAATTGTTACCTTGTCATAGTGAAAGCCTCCATAACTTCCCAGCCAAGTATTTGGACATGGGCTTTGGGTCGATATTGGCTATTACAGCCTAATGTTGAGAAGGAGAGGTGGGCATGTGCTGAATAAGAACAAGGATGAGCTGGACGCTGCTGGCATGTCTCACTCGGCCTCCAGGAGTGACACATTCCAAGTTCAGTGCCCGCTGCTTCACTTGCACGTCCCAAATCTCATGATTTTCTTCCTTTTTCCTTTTCTCTTTTAGACGAATGTGAACCTAGAATCAAGCAGGGTGTGTATTCTCAGAGATTTAGTTTTAGCTGAGCCAAGTTAATATGGTTCAAAATGATCACAATGGAACCATAAGGAGAAGTAGCACAGGCTAAGCTACGTTGACACCGGCTTAGACAATTTGACACACACAAGATCTCATGTTATCAGTATTTGTTAATATTCATTGCTCTGTTTTCACATAATTATAAATAAATTTTTAAAAATCAAAACAAACAAAAGCCCTCTGAGTTATATTCCAGGAATTAAATAATTAGAAAATTGGAAGGAAAAAGCTATTCACCATCAGGTGACAGGCTTGGAAGATATTAAAACAGAGGTTTGATAACTGGTGATGCATCATCATTAAGCATCATGTATGGGACCTAAAGCAAAGTAAGACAGGAGGATAAGGTGTGGTTGGGAATTGAGACTGGAGCCCTAAAACACGCTAATAATATCAACAAGAGGTCCTAGGGCAATGGCAATACAGTGTGTGTGTGTGTGTGTGTGTGTGTGTGTGTGTGTGTGTGTGTGTGTGTGATGGAATATGGAATAAGAAACTTTTTTTCTTGAGTCATTCTTGAATTTGAGTCTTTCCAGCATCTGAGAGACTGAAACAGAGTGCTTTGTATGTAAGTTTAATATAGAATTTCATTCTCAACAACTTAGATTTTAAGCTTTGATTTTTAGATAAATAGTTTTTTGTTATTTTCTGAAGTTTACAATCCTATGAATAACCTAAAAATGGAGTGCAATTATTTCTATGTATGAAAGCAACTTGTATTTAAATTATTATATGTTATTTTAATGTATAAAATGAGTGGTATAGTGTCTTTTTGGAAAATGCACTAGACACTTAATGGAGGAGCAGAATAGGGTAAAAGAGACAATGATTGATTTTACCTCATTTGGTTTTTAACCTGTTGGAACTTGAAGTCCAGCAGACTCTGAGATAGCCAATGGTGATTTAAGAAATAACAAACACAGAAAAGCGACCGTGGAAGCAGATGCTACAAAAGCATTGCAGTGAACAAATATATCTCAAAAAGAGGGCACTGGCCTTAACTCTTTGTAGTATGTTGCAGTCACCCTCATGATTCTAAACAAGTGATAGTAACAGAAAAATAAAGTGATTTCGTTGCTTGTTTTTGTTAGCTTTCTTTCACATTAATTATTTCTGATTTATGTGTGAACTTTGCATCAGGTAAAACAAGAGTTTTATTTTCCCTTTTACACAACTCTTAACAAATAATGATTCACATGATTTTCTGGGAAAGATGAATACTCAGGGAGTATTGTCCAGTGAAGCCTTATCAGTGGGATAATACTTTTCTGTAACTAAAAACACATTCACAAGTATTACAGTCTTATAATTATATCTCTGGTTTATATTGTTTGTTCCTTGCAGTTTTGTTTCAGTGTATGCAAATAAATGGGGGTGGGGATGGGCTATTTTATTAGTTTCTAGGGCTGCCATTGCAAAATACTACTAAAAGCTAGATGGCTTAACCGACAGAAATTTACTTTTCACAGTTCTGGAAGCTGGAATTTCAAGATCAAGGTGCCAACAAGCTTGATTTCTACTGAGGCTTCTCTCCTTAGCTTGCAGTGGCCTTGTTCCCTTTTTACGTGGCCCTCCCTCTTTGCACTTGCACCTTAGTATCTCTTCCTCTTTTCCTAAGGACCTCACCTTAACAGCCTCATTTAACTCAGTCGCCTCTTGAAAGAACTTATCTCTAAGTATGATGACATTCTGAAGTTCTGGGGGTTGGGTTTTCAACCTATGAATTGGGGGGAAACACAATTTAGCCCATAACTGGTATTTAAATTTTCAAAAAGGAGAAATAAAAAGTCAATGCATGTTGATTTTTTTTTTTTTGCAAGTACTTGATGAAATCATGTGTATATATTTTTTAAAATTACCAAAAACTATGCTTTACCCAGATTTCATGGTAGATACTTTGTTTTTGATTCTCACACCAGTAGCATGGGATTCATATTATTATTATTATATAACATAAGAAGATAAAGCTCAGAGAATTTTAGTGAATTCCCTTTTTTATTCAAGAAGGAAGTGCAATGCCAGGATTTTATTTGAGAAGTGTTAATAAGTTGTGAATCAACATCAGGATTTAGCAGATGATGCCTACCTATATACATTATTTAGTTTAACTATAGTTAATTAGGATAATTAAAATGGGTGTATAGGGATATATATAATGTATATTTAAAAACTCACACCTGGTAGGTGTGGCTCAGTGGATTGAGCATTGTCCCATGGACTGAGCGGTCCCAGTTTGATTCCTGGTCAGGGCACATGGCCGGGTTGCAGGCTCAATCTCCAGTAGGGGACACACAGGAGGCAGCCAATCGATTCGTATTTCTCACATTGATGTTTCTATCTCTCTCTCCCTCTCTCTTTAAAAAATCAATAAAAACATTTTTTAAAAAACTCATTAGTTTTGTTAATGTGAGATTGGAATAGTCTGTTAAATTGTATCTTTCAAAATGTTAATTTCTTACAAATTCATCTCAGAAGTTTTTTAAATTTTAAATTAGAAACTTGATTATAAAACTAAATTTTTATAAACGTACCTTGTTTACCCAATTATAGTGTCATATTTATTGTGAAAGACAAACACAATGTAGTTTTAAAGTTGAATTGTCAAAAGTAACCCTATATCTTTAAAAATTATAAACTGCAATTGAGAAGAAGTAATCTAAAGAGACTACAAATCACATTGGCCCAAATGTTACTCATGGATTTTTTACACGTGATGTGCGATAGGCATTGATTTATTATAATTGTGAGAACATATTAAATGGAATTCCAGAAATCTATGAGGTCCCTTAATTGAATCAATGAATTCCATCAGGTTTAGTTAAAAACAAAATAGTAGGCCTAAAATTTTCAGTCACTCTTCAGTATTGGAACCAGTTATACTTCCTGAATATTGATCTCCCAGCCTTTGTCACATGCTCAGACATCTCATAAAGGCAGAAGCAGCCAGACTCCGACTGTCTGCTGCTTGTGATCCTCGTTCCTGCTTGGTTTTCCCAGGATTCGTGTTCTGATAGCACCTCTTAAACTCACCCTTTCAGTTAGAGTGTTTGTTTTAATGGTCTGATTCTCTTCATCTTTGATTCTAAGCTTTTCCCAAACCCTGTAGTTGAACCCACCATAGTCAGTGGGCACATCCCACTTTGCCGCGCACATGGCACAAATCATGAGGTCCTAAATTGCATACAGTGGCTGAGCAATAGGAAGCTGCTGTGGTTATTTTTTTTAATCCTCACCTGAGGATATTTTTCTATTTATCATCAGATAGAGTGGGAGGGAAGTAGAGAGAGGGAGAGAGAGAAACAACGACATGAAAGAGACACATCAATTGGTTGCCTTCTGCAGGACCCGACCAGGGCCAGGGATGAACTGCAAACGAGGTACGTGTGCTTGACCGGAATTGAACCCACAACTCATTGGTCCGAGGGCCAACACTCTAACCGCTGCTGTTATTTAAGTGCCTATGGTTTACCAGATAGAAAACTAGATGATTTATATGAATTTAATTCTTTCAACAACCCAAAGAGATATAATTTATTATTTAACATTATTTTCTGGTACAATTTAAGAAGCTTGCTCAAAGCATATACATAGCAGAATCGAGAACAAAGTCTATACTTTGAAATGTTGTGAAAAGAACATAGAAATTGTAGAAAAACAGAGCTTAGTTGAAATATCAGATCTGCTAGTTGTCACTGAAACCTTAGTATTTTTAATCTTTAAAATTAAAAGATAAATGAAGCTAATTTTAAAGTATCACAAGAATTAAATAGAAAAAACAGGGGAAGTTCTTACAATATTTGAAACAAGATATATATACCTTGTTCCAAATAATAATTATATATATATATATAAAAAATCAATCATGGTAGCTTATTGATTTTTATGTTTGCACTATTATCCCATCATTTAGCACTGCTGAATTATTTGAAGAATAGGGTTGCTCTCAGATAATAGCAGCTGCTTAAATGTGAATTTCTCTGTGTCCTCCCAGATAACCATGATGTGAACAAATAAAATAAAACCTAAGAAATAGGAAATAAAAACACATGCTTCAAAACGTAGCAATACTAGGAGACAGACATTGTCACAAATTATTTATAGCTAAATAATCACCAAATTTCAATTGTACATTCTAAGGGGGCAAGGAACGAGGGAGAAGAGACTTAAGAGACTTTAAAAGAAGAGAAGAGAGTGAAGGAAGGTCTTAGACAAAGCACAGATGAAATCACCCCCAGAAATAGAAAGTCTAAAACTAAATTCAAAATTCTGAACATACACCTGGGACTTGATAGTTCATGCTACTAGCTGCAAAAAATGGGGTTCAAAGAAACCTGGACCAGAAGTGACACCCTCAGAGAACCATTTTTTCTTGGATAAAAGGTAAATATATAGAGACGAGTGGTGCTTCTTAGAGTAATATCAAGGATGGGATAGAAGACAGAATGGGATACCCCAAAAATAAGGAAAAGTTAGACCAATTCTGTATGAAGCTACTGTATTAGCATAGAGAGAATGTAAATCAGCAGATTAAAATCTCTCACAACAAAATAACTTACACATGAAAAACAGTTATAACACAACACCCCAAACCTTCAAACAATCATGAACAAATGCTAAACTAGACTGAAATCAGAAATTCAAATTTTAATAATGAAGTTGAATTTTAAATAAAAGACCTACAAAAATACAATGAGAATTGATTAAACTCAAGAAAGTAGATTAGAGTATTAAAACACTAAATATAATGAAGAAAAAATAGAAAACTCAAATGGAATGCTGGAGGTAAAAAATATAATAGCTGAAAAATAAAATAAAAATAACCCCACTGAATAGGATAAACAATATATTTAAAATAGCAGAAGAAAATAAACAGTGAATTTAAAAAATATACAAAATGGCATGAGAAAAAATAATTAAATATAATAGACAAAACATCAGTAAGCTTTATATCTATGTCAAGTATTGTAACAGTTAAACAGAGCCACTGAAGCTGGAGGTGGGGGACAGAAAAAATATTGAAGAAATAATGGCCAAAATGTTCCAAATTTGAAAAAATATATATATTAACACACCCAAGCAGTTGAAGAAACCACAGTGAATTTAGAATAAAGTCACATCGCCCTGGCCGGTTTGGCTCAGCTGTTAGAGCGTCAGCCTGTGGACAGATGAGTTGCGGGTTTGATTCCCATCAAGGGCACGTACCTCGGTTGTGGTTCGGCCCCCAGCCCTGGTCGGGGTCATGCAGGAGGCAACCAATCAATGTGTCTCTCTCACATCAATGTTTTTCTCTCTCTCTCTCTCTCTCTCCCTCCCTCCCTCTCACTCTGTCTGAAGATACATGGAAATATATCCTCTGGTGAGGATTAAAAAAAAAGAAAGTCACATCAAGGCACATCATAATTAAATAGCTGAAAATGAGAGGTAAAGGAAAATATTAAAAGCTGTTGTCAAAAATGATACATTGATTACAGATAGACAAACAAATAAATATATGATAAACAAAACCTTTCCTAATAGTAGAATGCTGACTAATAGGTACTGAATGGATTATCAATTAGAAAATTACTGTTTTATTTTTATTTTTTTATTAAATTTTTTACTGTTGACATAATTGCAGGTGTCCCCCATTCCTGCCCTTTGCCCACCTCCACCCACCCACCCCTCCCCCTCCCTTGGCCTTCACCAAACTATTGTTTGTGTCTATGGGGTGTGCATATGTGTTCTTTAGCTAATCCCTCCACCTTCTTTATCCAGAAAACTACTGTTTTAGAATTAATATAGTAAATGAATTCTCATAAGAATCATTGTTTGGTACTAAAAACAGAGTGGAGGGGTTGTTGTGGAATATGATATTTACTCAATCCCAAATAGTTCCCCCATAAATTTATTACTGACAAAAGGGAAAAGGGTGACTAAGTGGTAAAGGAATCAGAACATACCATAGCAAGTATTTTGGTGTGGTGGACAGACTCTTAGATGGCTTCCTGTTAGTCCCTCCTCCTGGTAGTCATGTTTTCTGTAGTGTGGGCAGAACCTGCTACTTAAATCAACCGAATGCAGCAAAGATTATGGGATGCCACTTATAAGATAACAGTATATAAGGTTGGACCCATTTTCTAACAGACCTTCTTCCTTGCTGGTTTTGATTAAATAAGCTGCTATATTGTGAGCTGCCCTATTGAGAGGCCCATGAAATTAATGGAAGCCTTAGACCAATAACCAGCGAGAAACTGAGGCCTTCACTCCTATGCCCTGCAAGGGACTGAATTCTGCCAATAACCATGTGAAATTTGAAGCAAACGCTTTTGCCGTTGAGCCTTGAAATTATACCACACCCTCTACTGACATCGTGAAATAGCAATGTAAGATTCTGAAGCAGAGGACCCAGTTGAGCCGTGCCCAGACTTCTGACCCAATGAAACTGTCGTATAATAAAGGTGTATGTGCTTTAAGCTGCTAAATTTTTTGGCCCTACTGTTATGCAACCATACATAATTCATATACTAAGCAATCAAAATTAACATCATCACTAATCCATAAATTAAAATTATATGGTACCAAATGTGATACTTTGAGAAAAATATAATATCACTTATGTAATGTCTCAGCCCAAAATGCATAACTTGAATCTATTCATAGGAAAAACAGCAATACCTAAGTCAAGGAATATCCTATAAAATTACTAGTTATATTCTTCAAAAATAGTAATGACATGAAAAAAAGAAAATATAAATAATTGCTCCAGGTTGAAGAAAACTAAATAGACCTGATAGCTAAATAAAATTTCTGATCCTAGATTGGATCTTGTACTAGAAAATAAATAACTATAAAGTATGTTACTGTGACAATTGATGAAATTGAAATATTCAATGTATAGTATATAAAAAGTATATTGATGTTAATTTTCTTGAATTTGATTACTACACTATGTATTATGGATATGTAATTTTAAGTCTTAGGAAATGCATGCTAAAGTTTTTAAAATAGAAGATAATGAAGCATATGTGGGGGAATATTAAAAATTAATAAGTATGAAAAATATTGTTATTTTGGACAATTTTTATAAATTTTCTCTGAGTTTAAAAACATTTTTTAATAAAATGGTAAAAGTAATGATCAATAGGCATTCAATTGTTCCCCAAAACATTGTATTACACTGAGAAAAGTATTAGAACTTAACGATTTCCCAGAATACAACCAAGGGACTGTCACACAATGAGCCCCATATATCTTTAGTTTAAAATGCACAAACTATTAATACTTTTTAGTTTCTACTAGCTTGCAGAAATCTTGACATGTAGAGGTAGGAAAAAAATGTAATTTTTCTCCAATCCTAGTTTATAAAGTATTCTTATACATTTCATCAAAAGCTAATTAAAATTCCATGCCACTGGTTAAAAGAACATGAACACAAAATTTAGCAAAGGTAGATAAATCACTGGGACACTGGGAATTGACTGCAGGGGGAAAAAAACTTGAATATTGCAGTAAAACTAGGCCATTTATTCACTGCAACGGGAATCGATCGCTTATAATTTATCTGCAGGGCTGCCTGAGAAAAGCAAGGCAAAGCCACAGTATCATTATCATCATCATACAATTACTTACATGTTAATTGGTAATAAAGTGTGATGATATGCATTGCGCTGAAATGTAGAGAGGGAGAAGGGTCATAATAGTATATAGAAAGAAGAACATTTTAGTTGTAGTGAAAACACAAATAAACCATCTTCTTCCTACAACTTCCCTCTCTCTGATCCTCTGACTGGAAAAAAATATGGTTGTATTTTACTTTACTAAGTTGTCATAGCTCTTCTCTAGTAATTACAGTGAGGCTGAACGTTGTGAAGCATACATACACCCCGCATTGTTTTCTTCTGCAGTTTTCAAAATGCTGTTTTATGACATAGCAACTTCAAAATCAAAAGGGTGTGTTTACAAATTGTTGGCAGTCTGGAAGGCTCAAGAGATTTGTAATAGGTCGTGCAATGTCTTTGATTTCTAGGTCATTGCTTTAAATCCATTCTGCTTAATGACTATTGGCTGCTGAAAGTGAAATGAACTGTTGAGTTTAGCAGAGTTCCAGTAATTTGTATTATCTACTGCCTTTTCCAGTTTGTGAGTAGAGTCTCTACTCCCCCTGTGCTTTAGCAAGCAAGTTAAGTGATTCCAGTTAGAAATAGAGCTTCGAGATTGAGAGGCAATCACTTTTTTACTGTGTAATTATCAACACCTAGATTGCCTTCTCTTAGTCTTAATTTTTCCACTTTTAAAATTTGTGCATAAGTGTATTTGTATTTAATAGTCTACTTCACTGAATTTTTATTAAATAAATATTTTATGTGACTACAGCAACAACCATTTATTGAGAGCCTAGTAAGGGACAAATGTTATAGTTCATATTGCTCCATTTAATTTCATGTAATGTTCATAACTTTCTGTGGGGTAATTTTTTTAATAAATGGAAATGCCAACTCAGAGACATTATGCAGCTTCCCTAAGACACGTAGCTTTTTTTTTTTTTTTTTTTTTTTTTTTTTAAGTGAGTCCTAAAGTTGAAAAGCATTCATTTAATGATTAAGTCAACAAAGATGACTGGCCCAACTTGCTTCTGTGAAATATGGGCCAAGGCACTGGAGAGACAGTGGTTGACAAAGGAGGCAAGTACCAAGCTCCTTGGAGTTATTTTGGAGGGCCAGACCTCTAAAATTACAAACGTATCAGTAATAACAGGTCAGTTACTAATAATATTATAAAAATTATAAATGCATTTAGTGAAGATGGAATGAGGAGGTATGTTTTGCATAGAATGATCCAGAAAGGACTCTAGAGAAGGTGACATTTAACCAGAGACCTAAATAATGACAAGGACCCAGATGGCACAATTCTGAGCTAAGAGCTGAAGAGCTTCCCAAGCAGAGGGAAATGTAAAGTCCTACAGCCGGAATGACCTGGATTATTTGAAGAAAAGCAAGGGGGCTAGAATGCCTGGAGGATGTCATGAATGGGGTCAAACCATTGGGATAGTGACCGGGGAGAGATGTGTTGACTGGGTTCTGCCAGAAGCGAACACTGAGGAGGAATTAGTAGTACCGGCACCTTACTGTAGATCAATGCTTGAGACTCATGAAAGAGGGAAGAAGCAGTTAGGTAGAAAAAGCCTCGAGACTTCAATGCAGATCTGACAGGAAGCAGTAGAAAAAAGCAGGTTTGCCCTGGCCAGTGTGCTCAGTGGTTAGAGCACCAGCCTGTGCACCTAAGGGTCACAGGTTTGATTCCTGATCCTGGCTGGGGTGCATGCAGGAGGAAACCAATCAGTGTGTCTCTCTCATATTGACCTCTCTTTCTCTCTCCCCCCCCCCCTTCCTCCCTTCCACTTTCCCTAAAATATCAATCATCAGGGGAGCTTTAACCAAAAAAGAAAAAAAGCAGGCTTGGGCAGGGAGAGCTTCAGATTGTGATCTGGGCCATGACACAGATCTGAAGTGTGGGCCAACCCAATGGGAGCTCCCAAACAAAAACTGTCCCAGAGAGAGTCCTGTCATGCTCAGGTATTGGCTGGTCTGCTTCTGGTGGAGTGTAACCTCAGCTCTTACACTGAGGAGGATACTGAAGGTGCTGTAGCTGGAGACTAATAACTGACTACACTCCGTGCAGATGAATGGCAAGTTCCCTTTTGAAGGAAGATTCGGATAGTGCACCTCCATAGCTGCCACAAGGGACTCTATGTGTTTGGTATACTTTTATCATACTCCTTCCCTCTTTTATTTTTATTATTTTATTAATTTGTTTTTGTTACAGATGTTTCTCCTTTTTCCCCCATTGATACCCTCCTCCCCATCCCCCCTGCCCCATCCCCAGCATTGTTGTCCATGTCCATCAATTATGCGTACATGCATATAAGTTCTGTGGTTTATCTCTTCCCTCCCCCCCACCCCCTCTTCTCAGGGTTGTCAGTCTGTACCCTACATCTATGTCTCTGGGTCTACCCTGTTCCTCAGACTGTTATGTTCATTATATTCCACAAATAAGTGAGATCATGTGATATTTGTCTTTCTCTGCTTGGCTTGTATCGCTTAGGATAGTACTCTCCAGGTCCCTCCATGTCATGTCAAAGGATAAGAGATCTTTCTTTCTTACAGCTGCATAGTACTCCATTGTGTATATGTACCACTGTTTTTTATCCATTCGTCTACTGATGGACACTTGGGCTGTTTCCAGATCTTAGCTATTGTAAATAGTGCTGCTATGAACATAGGGGTACATATATTCTTTCTGGTTGGTGTTTCAGGTTTCTTAGGGTACATTCCTAGAAGTGGGATCACTGGGTCAAATGGCAGTTCAATTTTTAACTTTTTGAGGTAACACCATAGTGTTTTCCACAGTGGCTGCACCAGTCTGCATTCCCACCAGCAGTGTACTAGAGTCCCCTTTTCTCCACACCCTCGCCAACACTTGTTGTTTGATGGTTTGTTGATGGCGGCCATTCTGACAGGTATGAGGTGATACCTCATAGTTGTTTTAATTTGCATCTCTCTGATGATTAGTGACATTGAGCATTTTGTCATATGTCTCTTGGCCATTTGTATGTCCTGTTTGGAGAGGTGTCTATTTAGGTTTTCTGCCCATTTTTTAATTGGGTTCTTTGTCTTCCTTTTGTTGACTTGTATGAGCACTCTATATACTTTGGAAATTAGCCCCTTATCTGATGCATCATTGGCAATTATGTTCTCTTGCCCTCTTTTAAAAGTCACTGCTCAAGGGCTTATTTGGAGTGTTCTCAGCCATGCTATCTCTCTGGGATTTGGGAACTAAATCTTGCCAGAGCTGAAGATCTGCTAAAACATCACGAACTCTTACTGTCCTCAGAGGGCCTCCAAAGAAGGAATGTGCAAGAAGGAACCAGAGACCCAGCCCAGCAGCTACAACTGAGGACACTACCTAGTCAGTTTGAACTTTGAAGGCTAATGCTAATACCATTTGGAAAGGAAAAACTCAATTTCACTTAAAAATTCCATTTTTACATGTAGAATTTAAAATATATTTTCATTTTCAAATTATATTTTTATACCCATATAAACTAAATGCTCCCTGTTTTGGGATGTTTGGAACCACTTTGCTGTTTTTATCTCCTTACATAATTATCAGATAGTGCCACATGAACTATAAAGTAAGTATTTAGGTAAGTATTTTGAGGCCAGTCAATAGCAAACTATTAATTTGAGGGTATGAAATATAGAGAAACTGGTAAATGTTGAGACACTATTAGTCTGACTGTGTACATATGTAAAAAGTATATTATTATTATTATTGTTATTTGATACTATGGTAGCAGTTTTATTAACATTATCTCCTTGAATTCCTAAATAACACTATAATATGTCATATTAATAATACTAATATCATGATTAAAATGGTAATATTAATATTGTTCAACAATTTACATTACTCATTTAACCCCCCTACCAACTCTCATAAATATTAATATTGTTGAAAGTCAAGAAGAGAGAAGTTCCCTTGCCTGCTGCTGCTGTTTGTTAAGTAAAAAGAAGTTGTAAACCCTTTTGTCATACCCAGTCAAGTGTTGCTAAATCCTACCAGCTCATTTCTTACACATACTCTTGGACTTTGTGACATCCTTTTCACTCATAAGGAGAAGTCAGGAACATTGAGACAGAAAAAGGAAAAACTACAATTAATTGAGCACCTACCACGTCCAAAGTTGTTCTTATCCCCATTTTACAGACAAGGATACCGTGACACAATGGGATTCAACTGGTGTCCCAGTAACTCCAAAAAAACATGCCACATAGGGTTCTCACACATACACATAGGGTTCTCTCACTGTTCATTTTCCTGTCATTTGTACGGGAAGTGGGGTAGGAGCTTGTGGGTGGCTCACGGTGTAATTTTCCCTGATCTCTGATTCAGGCCCCACTGCTCACTTCTCTTTCTGCTGTCGTTTATCGGGATCCCTATTGGCAGGCATCAGAGTGCATGCTGGTCAGAGTTCCACTTCAGCTCTAATGTGCTGAGATTGACATGCAAATTTATTGTAATCCAATTTTGATCTATCCATACTCTGTAGTGTTTTTTGGTTTTGTTTTGTTTTTTTAATCTCCTTATCTCTCTCCTGATTTTAAAAGAGAGATGAATTGTCAAACCTGCAGTAGTTACCAACTCCAATAATGGAAATTATTTAACAATCCTAAAAATTACAGGGAAGCAAAAGAAAGTTGAGAAAAAATGAAAATAGACTTGGTTTTATAGTAAAATGGCCCTGATGTTTAATTTGGTCCATAACACTTACCTGCCATGTGATTTGTGAGTTAGCCAAATTTCTCCCCTCCCCCCCTTCTTTCTTCTTTTTCTTTGAGAGGGAAGGAGAGAGAAAGAGACTTTTTATACAATATACTTGTTTGTTTTGCAGTTTAAATGAAATAACTTCTGTTAAATATCTGGGGAATAGATAGTAGGTGCTCATGAAATATAAGTACCCAGAATTTAGGGGAAGAGAAAAATTGAGAAATAATTCTCCTACATATATCTTTAAATTTTTTAAAAAGGTGGCTCATTTTTCTTTTGCTTTAAAATAATGTGCTAATTGGAAGTCATGCTAGAAATTTTAAAATAAGACAATAATATGAAGTAAATTTTAAAGAAAGCTGGTTCTTTGTGACTCCAAAATATGTCAGTTGTAAACAAACCTATAAATACATACTTCTATTTATTCTCCACTCAAACAGTTATTAGTTATCTATTCCCAGATAATGTCTTACAAATCAGAGAACAACAGCTGAGCAAGAGTAATGTTTGCCTCCAAAAATTTTAAATGAATATAATTAAATACCATTACTAATATACAGAAATCAAGAATAGACCTAAATTTCATTCCAGACTCTTTAGTAAGTAGAGAAATCTTTACATTCCAAAATTAGAATTTTAAAGGAAACATATTTTCCACCTAGAATAAGATGGACCATTTGTATATAAATATTGTAAGAAGTTCTAAAAAATAAATATTATTAATCTATTAATATTTCAAACAAAACAAATATATGCAACATTGAATAAGATTGGACCTACTCCCATAGAATCATCCAGTTTCAGTGTTGATATTTTGTAGCCTCACCCTTTCTTGTAGCAAAACATGTATCTTTCAAAATGTTTAATGTTAAGAATATTCTAAGACTGATGCTTATTATAATGTTAATGAGGCAATATCTAAATCTTTTGTAAAAGAAACTAACATTAAATAGGGTACATTATGGAAACTTTTCCAAAGAATTAAGTGGTCAAATCATTACTGTTATTGATTCCTTATGAAAAAAATATTTGCAGAAATATAGATTTTTTTTTAATTACAGTATTTAATCTATCAGAAGAAACCCAAATGCTCATGACAAATCAACACCCAAATATCCATGGGCAATTTAATTGCTCAGTTGATGACAGGATTGATTAGGCAGAAAAGCAATTTCCATGAAGCATAAAATCTGGGAAATGAACTGTTTAATTTAATGAGCAAAATTGCTGTATAGACCATTCATGGCTGATCCTATTATTAGTTATACAAGTTCTAAGGTGAACATCAATTCTTATCATTTATGAGAGCCATAGCATATTAGTGTAGATCTTTCTTTGAAAGCCTTGTTGAAGTATTTTCACACAAGTATTCCATGGAGAAGACATGAAATATTAAAAATAATTCCAATGAGATTAATATACAATCACTCTTCTGAAAGAGCATTCCAATCAATCTTTAGAATGGAGGAACAAGTAATACTAAACTCATTATACTTATGGAAAATTATGAGGCAGTGAACTTAAGCAGCTTGTTCAAGGTCACAAAATAAAATAATTTCTGACATACAAATAGAATCCAGTCCTTCCAAACCCAGCCCAGAGATTTGTCTACTAGTCTCCATCCCCTAAAACATAACTGTAACTCTTAACTAGTCTCACTATTTATAATTGCTCTCCTCTGAAAGGAAATTCTCTTTGTGCTATTCTGTTGAATCAATAATATCTTTAAATAGAATGTAAATGTATTATATTTAAACTGGAGAATATTTTCCTTTCTCTCAATTTAGTTTTATCTTAAATAAGAAGTGAACTATGATATCACAATTTGGTATGTAGAAAAATAAATAGTGCTTCTTTTTATATACCAATAGTTAATTTTATCTTTTTGTAAATCCTAGTTGTATATTGCCAAAGTTTAATATGTTAGTAAACTTCAGCAACCTATGAGTTTTTTTCTATTGCGGCTTATTCCAATGTCTGCTCATCTTCTGTAAATGTGAGTTAAACTAAAATTTTCCCTTTTGTTAAATATTTCCAGATTTTGGACTTTGGAAATCTCACTCAGAATGTTCATTATTAATATATAATATGTGTATTTGCCTTACTCTAGAAGGACAATAATTAGGCTTCATGGAACAATGTAACAGGAGACTGCTTTTTATATCTAAGTGTATGACTTAGATATAAAATTATAGGTAATATGTCTGTGCATCTTATTATACTACAAAGACCAATAAAGGACATAATTACAATTTAAATCGCATACGCAGAAATGTTAAACCTCTTAATGGCCCTTATTTGCTAAAAGACAGAGGGAGAACACACTATAACTTATCTTGAGCAGTCTTGTGGTCTCTGTTTTTTCTTTTTTCTGCCCTTCAAGTATGGATATATTTTGTTGCAAAGTTCATCAAAAGATAGGTACTACTTTTAGCCCTGGCCAGTTTGGCTCAGTGGTTAGAGCATTGGCCCGCGGTCCAGAGAGACCCAGGTTCAGTTCCCGCTGAGGGCACATACCTCGGTTGCGGTTTGTCCCCGGCCCCAGTTGGGGTCGTGTGGGTGGCAGCCAGTCGATGTGTCTCTCTCATGTCAATGTTTCTCTCTCTCTTTTCCTCCCTCTCTCCCTCTCACTCGAAGATTAATGCAAAAATGTCCTCGGGTGAGGATTAAAAAAAAAAAGATAGGTACTACTTAAAAAAATATTTTTTTTTTCTTTATTGATTTTTAGAGAGAGGAAGAGAGAGGTAGAAACACTGATGAACGAGAACATCAATTGGCCACCTCCTGCATGCCCCCTACTGGGGATCGGACCCACAACCTGGGCATGTGCCCTGACCGGAATCAAACAAGTGATCTCTTGGTTCATGGGTCAGTGCTCAACCACTGAGCCACACCAGCCAGGCAATAGGTACTACTTCTTTACTATTCAACTGTTACTCTATTTTTGTTCAGTCATATTTGAGTCGTTCCCTCTAGTAACCCACTTATGCACATTCAAAATATATGGTGTGTTTAGAAATTTTTTTATCAAAAAGGTAAATTTTTAAAATGTTTTTATTAATTTCAGAGAGAGGGAAAGGGAGGGAGGGAGGGTGAGAGAGAGAGAGAGAAACATCAATGTGAGAGAGAAACATCAATCTGTTGCTTCCTGCAACCTGGGCATGTGCCGTGACTGGAACGAACCAGTGACCTTTTGGTGCACAGGATGTTGCTCAATCAACTAGGGGGGAAAAAATGTTTTGATCAAAAATATTTTAATCAAAAAAATAAAGTTTGGAGAGGGTATAAAGTACAAAAGATACTAAAATATAAAGTGTAGATGAAAATGAAAAGCAATTGGTGTTTCATACATCAGCATGATCAGCTGGTACAATTACTTTGGGAAACTGTCAAAGCCAACTAAAGCTTGCATGTGTATCCTCTGTGTGCATTATACATGTGTAGAAAAGTGTACAAGGCTGTTCATTGAATTCTTTTCTGTAATAATTTCAAAATGTAAACTACTTAAATTTCTTTATTGATAAAATGGATAATTAAAATATAATAGAGTCATATATTTATTCATTGGAATACTCTTCAACAAATATAAAAACAAATTATTGCAACAAACAAAACATAAATGAATCTCACAGGCATAATTTTAAGTGAAAGAAACCAGATATCAAAGTGAACATTTGCTATAATTCCACGTAGATTAAGCTCGAGATAAGTTAAAACTACTTGGCTTTTGGATCATCCATAAGTAATACTTCTGGGATGCTGCTCATGTTCTGCATCTTGACTTGATGGGAGATTGCATAGCTGTGGTCATTTTGAAACACATTATTTGGACTCTAAACTTTCTGTATATATGTCATACTTCAATAAAGTTATGGTCCTCTCTAAACTGCAATTCAACTTGGTCATTAATTTTGGTTGGGATTTTAGTTCATTCTTGTTTTTTACATTTATTTCAGAGTGTGAGAAAAAGGAACAAGATAAAACAAATTTAGATAAATTGAAATTTATTGGTGTGTTAATTGGTTAAAGCATGTTTAGAATATAAATGGTCTAGGGACTTGCAATGCTGTCTTTGAGTGTCACCTTGCTCCTTAGTCAAGGGTGAAACCTGTTAAGAGCAATATCCTTTAATGGGGCAATAAAAAGATACTGATGTTGAGAATTTCAGGGGTTCAGATCCGAGTAGTTTTAAGTTCTGTAGTCAACCAAATGATTATGGATGGAGCCTAACATCAACACTAATGGAAAAGAAAGAGTAAATGCACATCACAAAACATATCATTTATCTTATCTGGATTTCACTGAGAGGTTCCTGGAGGCAAAAATTTTGCAGTTACCCATTGGTAATCACATCTTGAATACCAACAATAAGGCTGTGCCAGAATACAGGGAAATAAAAATATTTGCTCAGCTCACTGCAGAAAGCAAGAAAATAGTCCTCTGCAGTTAGGGCATATCAATCCCTTTAGTGGGGGCCTAATTCTGGATCCAGTGGTTTGCCTGTTTTCCTTTTCTTACTATCCCTGCTTTCTACTTGGGAAAGTCCTGCTCTTTGGTAACACATGCCATGTTTTGTTGCCTTTTATTGATTATTCTTGGGTTGTGAAGAAGTTCTAACTTTAGTTTTAAGTCTCCTCTTTACCCATAAAAGCATAGTTGTAACACCATACTTAAAAGTTCTAATAAACACTCTAGTAAATTAATCTTGTATAATTCCTGTTATCTTAACTATCACATTTCCTTTTCCTCAGCATTTCCAGGAAGGGCTGAAAATGCAATGAGCTACTTTTATAAAAATCATATTCAAACTCTAAGTAACAGAAAATTCTGTATAATAAATCTAAGCTAAAGTCAACTGTATATCTGGACATTGAAAATCTTATGTGACTTCATCCTGCAAAATCCATTTACGTAATCCATTGGCAATTCATATCCATAGTGGAGCAGAAATCACCTCAATGAGAACTCTTCTTTTCAGTCTTTCAGCTTTCCTAGGGCTCAATGGACACAGACAATAGTGTGATGAAGGCAGGGGGCAGCAGGAGCGGAGAGGAGGGGTTAAATGGGGGGAAAAAAGGGGACATCTGTAATACTTTCAACAATAAAGATACATTTTTTAAAAAAGTTAAATGATCAGGACTTCTCTTTCATCTCAATACCATTATCTCTCCCCTGCCCCCTGCCTCCTGCCCCCTGCCCCACCCCCAGCAATACTGCTGTGTCTTTGGCTGGTTCTCTTTACTTACATATATCTAGCAAAACACAGATTACATGGTAACAATTACCCATTTAGCCTATTTGTGAACAAAGTACCATCCTCATTCACACTGTTTTGCTCAAATTAGCAGGAGAGGAATTCAATATCTTTGTCTATAATTCCTTCCTTTCTCTCTTTTCATTTCTCTTGTATATGGGAAGATAGAAAGTCCTTTTTTATCCCTATTGAATACTCGAGGGTCTGCCCTGTGCCTTAGCCCTCCATTCCTTTTCTTAGCACTTTGCTAACTTATTATAAAAGACTCAATATAATTTATTAGAAAACTGTATGTCATACCTTAATTTTTACTTGTGTATACAACATGTATCATGATCTGATTACTAAAAGCAACCAGTGGTAAATAAATGTTCCCTACAAATTCAGTACTTCATCATCTAAGTAAACATAATAAAATTATATTAAGAATGCACAGAGTAATACATCTGTTTTTATATTTAACCCTACTATCTATTTTATTTTTTATTGAATTTATTGGAGTGACATTGGTTAATAAAACCATATAGGTTTCAGGGATACAATTCTATAATTCATCATCTGTATATTGTATTGTGTGTTCACGACCCCAAGCCAAGTCTCTTTCTATAACCCTATTATCTATTTAAATGACTTGTTATTAGGGCAAATATTAATGAAGGAGGAAGATAGAATAACATTCTTGTCTATTCAAAATGAAAAGCAGATGAACAGCTTCTTCTCTTCTAAAGAATTTATAGCTTGCCCTGGCCGGTTTGGTTCAGCGGTTAGAGTGTTGGCCCGCAGACCAGAGAGACCCGGGTTTGGTTCCTGCTAAGGGCACATACTCGGTTGCAGTTTGTCCCCCACCCTGGTTGGGGTTGTGTGGGTGGCAACCAGTCAATGTGTCTCTCTCACATCGATGTTTCTCTCTCTTCCTCCCCTTCTCCCTCCCACTCTGTCTGAAGATAAATGCAAAAATGTCCTCGGGTGAGGATAAAAATAAAAAAAAGGAATTTATAGCTCAAGGAATTATTACCTTTATTGAACTAAAATGTATCATTCATATTATATATTCGATAATAAATGTCTCTATAGAATATATATTTTTATGTTATATAAATTTTGTGCCAGTCTATAATGTAAATGCCATTCAGTGATTACTTACAAACTACTTTAATTTTAATATCTTTGTAGTTTGGACACTGACGTGTCACCAGCAGCCACAATTAAAGACAAGATGTATTTTTATTTGGTAATTATGCAACAGGACTGCTGCTTTATTGAGAAAAAAAATGTCAGATTCATAGTTTCAGGAATCATCATTTCAGCAGGAGGACTTCAAGCAACTCAGACTTAGATACCTGTCTGTGTCTGCCCAGGACTCCAAATTAAGAGCTAGTGATGACAGAAGCAGACAGAATAGACTCTGTAGGATGCGGCAGTTGTGACCACCACTGCCAGCTTCCAGGAAAAGCAGTGCAGTGGAGCAACCTGCAATTTCGGTCTCTCTTAGTGACACTGGCTTCCTCAGGGAGCTGGTTTTGTGGTGTAACTTTTGTATCCCTGTGCTCCTGCTCATTTTCTGAGATTGCCCCTCAAACTCCCCATCAACTAAGAGATGTTTTAATGTCCTTTCAATAAATTCCTTCTTTACTTAAATCAGAAGGGATGCATTTTAATTGTTCGCAAATAAAAACAGTGCAGTTCTCAACCACAGCCCTCATATGTCCATGGATGATTAGACCAAAAAAGCTAAACCTGTAATAAATGCCTCAGAGCAGTGGAAAAGATTTCTTCTGAAAGCCCAAAAATTCAATTAGGGCAAGATTAAAACTCTTAGCATCTATGTATTCAAATTCATGTATATGGAATATTTTCAGACATTTCTACTGAAACAATTTTAAAATCTATTTTGACGAGCTAGAAATCTTATCCTTTGCCAATAAAACCCATGAGGTTTGGCAAAAACCGAAAAAAGTATTGAGACAAAGAAACAAATTCTATTATTCTTGACCTGAAATAAGATCTCATGTCCCTTGACAACTAGCCTCCTGTTTTCCTACTAAAGTGCACTGCCTCCCAGCTATTTTGGAGGAGAAAAGTGTTCTACTTCAATTACGGGTCTGGTGAATGCTTTGGGAAGTGATCTCTGGGCTCTTTTTCCAAAATCATGGGTATTTCTGAATCTTCAGGGAAAATATTTGAAATATTGAGCACTATATTAGAGAATTGACATGTTTTTCTGTGTGAAAGCTACTCCAATCTTAAAGAGAATGTGAGAAATAAAGAAGTCAGAGGAGGGAAGGCAGCTACAAAAGATAGATCCACATTGGCCATGAATTGATACTTTTTTTAGGTGAGAGGCATTGCCCTTGAGCTTTGACAGGGTTTGGATTTTTTTTCTTTAATTCTCTATGTATTTCTTTGCTTCAGAAACTAATAATTTTTCAAAAAAATCATTTTATTTTAACCATTCATACTACTTAAACACTTCATGGACTGTTTAAAGGTAGAACAACCCATATTTAAGACCCATTTAATGATCGTGTATAGCAACACAAAATAAATTTATATCAGTGAAATCCAAACCTTGAATTTGTCTGAGGAACAAATCAAATAAGTAAACTTTATTAACACCTACTATAATGCCTCTATAGCAATTAAATTACAAAACTGAATAGCTGGACTCTTCCTTGAAAAACGTTGTCTTTTTTAAGAAGTTTACTAAATAGTCTACTTATTATCCTCAACAAACATAGCAATAACACCAACAAGCACCTAATATAATTTACCCATTAATTTCTGTCATTTTTCAAAATGGTCAGAAATCAATAAAAGATTTTAATGTGACTTTTTAGGGGTTGCAGGAAAAAAGGGGAATATTTATTTGAATATATAAAATCAAAATGAGGTCGTTTTCTTAGAAAGAAATAGATCCAAATAAATAAGGCTAACTCTTGCCACAAAAGGCAAGGCTCATTCAGACATCCTTTTATAAAGAGGGCCTGAAGAGTGTGTCCAAGCATTTATTTATGTCCATATCTCAACTCATAGTATAGCTGTACTTGAAGGTGATTTTCTAATAAGAGATGTCTTATACAGGATTTTATAATGTATTATGGATGTAAGTATATATGTTTTGCTAGGAAATTTTTTTTTTACTAAGCAGAACTTTCGATTCCTTGAACATGTTGGAAATTGAATCTATAATTTGATTTTATAGTAAACCCCGAATAAAACATTTCTATTCTTAATATCTGTTATTCACAGAAACCATGTTAGTAATGCTTAAGGAACTGATCATATGTTAACAGAGGACACTTGCCAATTTTCTGCTTTGCTTTTGTTTTCTTTTTACATGAAAATCTAGGTGTTTCCTTTTTTAAGTTTTGTCTTCTGTAAGGGTGGGAATGGGGTTGTCTTAGAATCCTGGTGTCAAAGAACAAGACTAAATATATGGTTGTTACAACTTAAGAAAGGAAGTTTTGTGATGTGTGCCATAAGTGAGTCTGGGAGCAATAAGACATTGTGTTACAATGTCAAACAGTGATTTTTATAAAAAGATAAATTTGATTTGGTCTCTGTGTATCTTTATATTTCCCCAACTAAAGATTATACACACACACACACAGACACACACACACACACACACACACTCACACTCACACACACACACACAATGATACAGCACATAAAATTATATTCAATTCCTCTAACATCTCCTGTTTTCTCTTCCAGGCATTCAAGCATGTTATTTCCTGTGTTTATGGATTTGTTATGACTATTTCCATCTGGTTAATTGCTATTCATACTTCAGGCCTCAACTTAGATGTCATTTCTACTAAGAATCTCTTATAATTATCTAGATTTCCCCATCCCTCATCCCGGAAGTTTCTGTTAAATGCCTTTTCTGTATGCCCCCATTCCTCATAATATCTATTATCAGGTGCATTTATTGACAACATAGAATTTATCAGTGTACTTATTTATATCTCTGTCTAAATTGTAATTGCTTAGGAACTTTTAGGTCATGTTTGCCCTATATTTCAGTATCTAGCAGGGTGCCTGGCACATAGAATATCCTTAATAAATTATTGCTAACATAAGTCTTTTAAACAGTCCTTATAAATTCATGGTCAAAAATAGATCATGGTAGATGACAGATAATTACTGAAGTGTCACACTTGAACTAGGAAAATTGGAAAGAACAATATGTAGTACTGTTTGGGGAAGAGTACACTTAGGATAAAGCTGAGTACAAGACAAGTTATGAATCCAATAGAATGAGGAAGGTTATATTGTTGCTGTGTTCATACAGTGTTATTGAATGGGAAATTAAAATGATCATGGATCTCAGCCTTGAGATTCCCAGATGCCTATAGCCTGAAGATATATTTCTGAGAAGGAAAATACTGATAAAACAGCATTTCTTGAGTAGCAAGGTATTAAATGAGATAAGCATTTTACTCGCTCACCTAATTTAATAACCTCACTGCAACCAGGAGAAGGATCAACAAAATAAAGAAATTCACTGGAAGCCTCACAGTTCACACTAAGTCCATCTAAATCAACAATAGCAATGCCACTTTGTTCCTAAGGCAACAATATGATGTGGTCACTTTGTCATGGTTGACCTTATATATGGAAAGATCATTAATAGACTCCTAAGTTATTTTCTTTAAATATTTCTATTCTTTTTTGTATGTCTCTTACTCTTAACTGTTATTCTCAGCTGTTCCCCTAACTTCCAAAGCATTAATACCAGTTCAGATATTTATGGCAAATAATAAAGCTCAAGGAACATTACTCACCCAGCATTTGCCCCTAAAGAAAGTCTGTCCCTGTTGTTTCTTCCTCTCTTCTAAAATCTCTATCAGGTTCTCACTTATGAAATCTAATCTCCGGGTTTAAAAACTACTATTAATATTTTTATAAGTGATCTTTGCCAGTTTGATCTTATAAAAAAAAGCCAACATTTTGAAATAAAGCTACATTGCCTAGAAAACACTTTTTCTATCAATATTTTACTCCACATCCTCTTCTCAATGATGTTTTTGTATCAATCACTTAATAGAATCAATCTCTCTTTCATTCTCTATCTTTTCCCTTTGTCTTTTTTAAACATGTTTTTATTGATTTTTTAGAGAGAGAGGAAGGGAGAGAGAGATAGAAACATTGATGTGAGAGAGAAACATCTATCGGCTGCCTCCTGTACACCCCCTACTGGGGATGGAGCCCACAACCCAGGCACATGCCCTGACCAGGAATCTAACTGGGACCTCTCAGTCCATGGGACGATGCTCAATCCACTGAGCCACACCCGCCGGGCATTCCCCTTTGTCTTTCATTCTGTCTCTCTCTAACAAATATAGAACATGGCTGAATTGACACGAGTACCTTATTTTTTTCAGAAAATTTCAAATCATCACAACCACAATAGTTGAGAAATATTTTAAAAGTTATCAACATTAATGTAAACAAATGATTGAAGATATATATCTCTGCTACTAAAATATAGTCACTTCACCTAATCGAAGTCCTCAAATTTTTAAGGCATAGAGGTGTGATATAGCTGTCTTGATCTTCCTTGATTCTGAGAAATTTAAGTTATGATTTGGGCAAATGAAAATCTTAAAAATAGTTTAACTGTCTGAACTTACATTATTATTGTCAGCTTTGTATGTGTCTATGCTTGTGACAGTTACAGTGTGCAAACCCATGGATCTTACCCACTAGCGGAAAAAGCTTTTTCTTTCTATCACTTTTCACAGAAAGCTAGTCATGCTTTTAATGGCAATTGTTTATAACTTTACTGAAGATTGAGGCATGAGGGAAAAATATCACGTACAGTTATACTACTTCATTTGCTTTCTGCTGAATTCTAAACCCTCCCTCCAGGTATGTGAGTCTCCCCACCACAGTCATGATAGGAGTAAGTTGTCTTCACCACCCCATTTTCTGACTTCTCTCATTGGAAGGAGTGGAAATTTCAGGTTCTTCTGCTCTCCCCAGTCTCCTGGAAGTCTGAAGAATAATGTTGTCATTATTTTGTTAGATAAGGATGACATTTAAATGATCTATAGTTTGATTTCTATATATATTTACTTTATAGTATATCTTTGTACCCAACCTACCTGCTTATATTGTTCATTGTACCCATACGTGGAACATTTTTTCCAACCCTACCATCTCTAAAATCTAGTCCATTCTCCAGTGTCCATTGACATTTAACTGATTCTAGGAAACACTTTTTTTTCTATTTTTCTTGTCATAATCAATGCATCTCCATATATTAAAAATACTTTTATGTGTTTTTTTCCCTAGTACATAATTTCTTATAGCATCTAACAATGTTCACTGCTTAGAGAAATGTTATTTGAATTAAAGAATTAATTTTTTACAAGCTAAAGTCCCAAATTACCACCCCCCTGCTTTGTTTTAACTAGTAGTCTCTTTCAATTCATTGAGAGGAATAGACAGATATCAAATGCTGTAGAATTACATGACCATTTATAATGAAATGGGAAAAAAATACTATTTTAGCAACTTCATTACTGTTTCATTTACAAAGTATAAAGTATGTCCATGTAAAGTGTATTTCAAAGGTTTTCAGTGTATTTATAGTATTGTACAACCATCGCCATAATCTAATTTTAGAACATTGGTAACAATCCTGAAAGAAAGCTTATACCAATTAGCAGTTACTTCCCATTGCCCCACTCCTGGAGGCTTAGACAGCCTTATCCTGTTTCCTTTCTATAGACCTGCTTATTCTGAACATTTCATATAAATGGGAACATTTAATATATAGTCGTCTGTGACTGTTTTTTCACTTAGTATAATGTTTTCCGCTTTCATCCATGTTGCAGCACAGATCAGTATTTCATTGCTTTTTATTGTAAAGTAGTATACAGTCGTATGGCTACACTATATTTGTCTATCCATTTAACAGGTGATGGGCATTTTTGATGATCTCCTTAAGGCTATTCTGAATTTTGCTGCTACGGACATTTATGTACAGGTTTTTGAGTAGATGTGTATTTTCATTATTTTTTGGTAGATACCTAGAGTAGAATTTGGGGGTCATAGAATAACCCTTTGTTAAAAATTTTGAAGAACTTCCAAACTTCCAAATTGGCTGCACTTAAGAAAATATTACATTCCAATTATCAGTGCATAGCAATTCTAATTTCTCCACATCCTTACCATCACGTGGTATTATCTGTTTTAGTATCATAGTCATTTTAGATGGTGTAAAGTTGTAGCTGATTGTGGTTTAGATTTACAAATCCCTAATGACTAATGATGTTGTGTCTTGTTCTTATGCTTATTAGCTATTCATACATCTTCTCAGGAGAAATGTCTATTAACATCTGATTTTTTTTTATTAATTTGTTTTTGTTACAAATGTTTCTCCTTTTTCCCCCACTGACACCCTCCTCCCCACCATCCCCAGCATTGTTGTCCATGTCCGTCAGTTATGCGTACATGCATATAAGTTCTGTGGTTTATCTCTTCCCTCCTTCCCACCCCCTCTTAACATCTGATTTTTAATAGGGTTATTTGTCTTTTCATCATTAAATTGTAAGAGCTCTTTAAACATTATGGACACAAATCCCTTATTAGATATATTTGCAAACATTTTCCCCCAGCCTGAGAGTTGTTTTTTCTCATTTTACTAATGGTGTTCTTTGAAGCACAAAAGTTTTTAATTTTGATGAAATCCAAGTTCCTTTTTTTGGTCTTTGTTGCATGTGCTGTTGTTGTCATGCCTCTGCTTTCTATAAGAATCTTTTACCAAATTCTAGGTCATGATGACTATATTTTCCTCTAAGAGTTTTGAGTAAATCTTTCTACCCTTACTGGTGATAGTTATTTCTTCCTATAGATTCAAGGTACTGAGTGGTATATTTTCATTTCATCCTGAAAGATTCCTCTTTTTATTTCTTACTAAGCACATATTATAGCAATGAATTCTCTTGGTTTTGCTTATTTAGAAATGTGTCAATATCTTCTTCATTTTTTTAAAGGGTGTTCTTTGCAGTATAGAATCCTTAGTTAACAATCTTTTCCTTTCAACACTCTTAATATGTCATCCCACTGCCTCTGGCCTTCAGATGATCAGAGGTTTCTGAAGATAAATCAGCTGTCAGCATTATTGAGGATCATTTGTGTGAGACAATGAGTCACTTCCCTCTTCCTACTTTAAAGATTTCTCTTTGTCTTTAGTTTCTGACCATTTGATTATGACGTAACTATGTACGGATCTCTGTGGGCTTTTGGATGTCTAGATGACTGCATCTCCAATATTATAAAGCTTTTAGGCATTATTTCTTCAAATAATCTTTCCCTTTCTTTTTCCCTGTCTCTTCTCTTTCTGAGACTCCTATTATGCACATGGTGGGCTACTTGATGGTATCCCACTGATCTTTGAGAATCTGTTCACATTTCTTCATTCCTCTACTCCGCTCCTCAGATCCACTACTCAGATAATCACATTTCAAATTCACTGATTCTTTCTTCTGCCTGTTCAATCTATTTCTGTGCCCCTCTAGTTAATATTTCATTTTAGTTATTGTACTTATCCACACAAGAATTTATATTTTTATAGTTTCCATCTCTTTTTTTGATAGTTTCTAATTGACTACACATTATTTCTACATTTTCTTACTGCATCGAACATATTTATAATAGTTCATCTAAAGTTTTTGTTTAATAAGTCCAATATCTGGGTTTCTACAGATGGTTTCTGTTGATTTGCTTCTTTTCCATGTACATGTGGCATACAGTGTTTTTTTTTTTATGCCTCATAAGTTTTGTTATTATATTAATATTAATATTAGTCCCTTTATCCTTACTGGGATGCCCAAAACTTTTATGTATTTGTATAGTAGCCATCATCAGCTACTGTACCTAAATAGTATCTGTCACCCCTTTCACTCTTCCTATGCTTCATTTATTATTTTCTTCTTTTTTTCAGCATCAAATACTTTGCATGTTATTTTTAAATCTCTAATATAAGCTGTCTCAGATAACTTTGGGAAGAATTTTGAGAAAGAAAAATAAAGTGTATTCATCAGAAGAGGACATCAATTTCATTTGGAATATAAAATACATCTTATATATCTATCATTGGCCTCTCTTTGGCAGGAAAAGTTTCAAAATCTGAAATATTTAAACTTATCCTCTAATAATTACAGCAAAGTAAAACAATGATAAACGTGTAGAAGCACTTTTATTTAATATATGCACACATTTAAACAGAAAGCCACAAAGAAGGTATACATTAGATGTTTTGATTAAAAAAATAGTTTTGTTCAGTTTATTTAATATCCTAAAATATTCAGCTAGTTATCTCCAATATATACATTTTCTTAATCTAAATTTCCTTGGAGTTTGTTTTTGAAATTATACAACAAAGATAAAGTTATAGGATTGAAATAAAATTCTAGTAAGTTTGCTCAATCATATTCAATAACATAGCTCATTAAAAAATCTTTATGCTCTTGTTTCACCTTCAAGTAAAATCGCAGTTTGTTTCACTAATTTCATTCCTGTAGCTAACATTTCCTTAGAGACAAATATCTGGTATCCCCTAGGCTAATGTGCTCTGCCTCCCAACAAATTATCTGATCTCAGATGTCACTTAATAAATATAAATATTAGTTTAAATATGTTTTCAAGTACTACTTAGCAGTATTTGGTTCATCAGAAAATATTTGGAGTGGCATCAGGGATTCAATTGCCTTCCTTTTAGGCTATATTTGACATAATTAAAACAAAAAGCAATGAAATAAAAGTGAAAAAATAAAACAACAGCGTCTTAGCCCTGATATTTTATTAAGTAACTACCTTGGAGTAGTTTTCTAATGTATGTGTTTACTTGTGAAATATAGGTTTTACTAATTAACATTCGACTTATGGCCTCTTTTAAAAGATACTATTATTTTGGTTGTTACCCTCACAATGTCAGGTGTTAAAATTGTATTAATTAGGGAATATTAGCGAAGGCCAAGGTAACATCACACTTTTCACAAACTGCAAGCTATACACTTATGTGATTACAGAATATACACACACACACACATACACATGTGAACACACATACATGCATAAAATGCATCCATTTTACTTACTATTTATAAATACCGTGTAAAAAAGCATAGTACCTAAATGCCATTACCCTCTACTTATGTTTCATTCCTTTCTATGATTTGCAGGTATTCCCCTTCTGACAGAGTTGCCAAGGCCTGTTAAACACACTTTAGCTACAATGGTCAGTTGCTAAGGAATTCCTATTTACACCGAGCAACCTTTTCTTTAATAGACAGGAAATCTAATGAGCTAAGAAGAATGGAATGCACAGTAAAGAAAATTTATTTCCTGAAATGATCACTGCTTGATGAGATGACCAATCAGATTTTAAATTCAATGCCAGAGGCCTGATTTTACCCTTCTTCTTACTTGGCAATGTAGAAATGCTCTCTTTTAATGGCCCTTTTCATGTCGAAGGTCCTCTTCTCTTAGAGTTAACAATTGAATTCTGCCCTAATTCTGCTCATCTCTTTCTGAAAGCTTTTCCTTGTTCCCACTCCTGGATCAGCTCAGAATCCTCAGTGTTTTTGTATATATATGCACACACACTGTGAGGATTATAATAAATACATATAACATCTGTTTATGTGTATATGAATGCGTATGTAATCTTCCTGAGTTCTGTTCTCAGCCTTTTATCTTCTCAACTAGCATACATTCTTCAGTCCTAAATCTGTGTCTGCAGCACCACACTCACTACTCAGTGAGGAGGGCTGGCCTAAGTGGAAAAGCATCCAATAGGTGCACAGAGAGCAGAAAGTAAATATGCCATCATCTTTCCTGCACTTCTCCTCCCCGACAATCTGCTTTTCCCTCTCTGTTCAGTAGTCTGGCCACCCGTCACAGTAGTATAAAAACCTGTTAATCAATATCAGTATTTTAGACACATCTCTCTCAGCAATTTGTCACCATACCAATTCAATATTATTTTGCAGATATGTCATGTATCACGTTTTCCCTTCTCCATTTCCTACCTTAATTCAACATTTTATTACCTTTTTTGAACTATTAGTATTGCCTCCTCAGGCGCTCTCTGGCTTCCAATTCCTGTCCACACTCCACCTCCACCAGCCAATTATTTCTCATACTAAGTTAGAGCTATCCTTATCAGACTTGAAATTCTAATCATGTTTTTGCTGTAATTAAAACTCAATTCACACACATTCAAATGGCATTAAATGGTTCCCAATTCTTTGAAATTGCATCCATGGCTATTTATGTGTAGCTCAACATTTTTCAGCAGAACCTCTTTCAAATCCAGGTTGTTTGACTCCAGAGTCCATATAAATTTAATTAATAGGATATTCCTTCACATAAGTACATTAGTGATCAATAATATGTCTAATAGCTACTACCTGATTTTAAATTATAATGAAAACACTAGACTTCTAAATCTAATAGGAATACAACAATAAGAGAACTTCCAAATTATCTTTAGCCTAGTCTTTCTTGTTTCTGGAAGTGGAGAGCTCAATATAAAGCAATAGTTGTAAACTTGGTTGTAAATGAAATCAACTAGTAATCTTTAAAAAAATCTTGATTTAGAGGCTGCATCCTTGGCTTAATTAGCACCCAGGTCTCAGGATTATTTTTATTCTTTCCAGGTATCCCAATATACAGTTTAAAGGTGAGCACCATTGCTATAAAAGGTTGGATATCTGGCTTCATACCAGAGCATCACTGTCTTTCAATTAAAATTTAGAAAGTGGTTTTCAGCTTCCAATTCCTTACCTATACATAGTAACACACATTCATCTTTTGCTCTTTGTACTGAATAGTAGCCAGAAGTAGTTGGTCATTTTGTGATTTCTGAAATACTGCTGACCAATCCACTCTTGCTTATTAACACTGCTTGTAATAATACTGGCTCCTTTAACCATTCCTTTATGGATACCTGTGTCTGACTTAGTGACAAGCTGTACAGACTGAATGGCACAGTTCTTGGAGGCCACTCCTCTTTTCACACAAGCCACCAGCTTGGCTTTGGCAGTCCATCTCCCAGACTGCACTGCTGGGTTTACTGGACTAAGTCCATGTATATCTAGATCTGTTTCAGTTTGGGGCTGTGCTCTTGGCTTTAGGAACATGTTCACTTCTGCAGGTACTGGTAAGAGGTGATGCCCACATTTTATTTATCTCCTCTATAGAAAGGGAACCAGATCTTTACTATAAAATCATCAAATGTAGCAAAATGGATCAGGCCAAATCTGTATAAACAATTGAAATTAAAAAAACAACAACGAAAAATCCAAAGGGATATTCTTATCTATAAGAATGGAAAACAAGGATCTTATGATTAGAGTCTTAGATTCCAATGATGTAGGCATTTTTTAATTTCTTTATACTGGAAGAGTCTCCAAATTTAGTAATATGTGAAACCTCTTTTTCCATCAATGTGAGATCATTGAAACAAGTGCAGGCTAGACATCACAATGGATCCACTAGGAAAAAACATTGGAAGCATAATTTAGAATCAGTTCTGAGGAGAATAATGCCCCACATATCAAACCATATTTAAATAAGATTACGTAAGAAATTAAGATTCACCTAAGAAGTACGCATAAGGAAAATTACTGAAAGAACCTTATCACTTTTATTATCACAGTGTTTGGAGATAGTACATTGGGGTCATTAACGTTAACAAGAGGATTGCAGGTTCATATTTGCCAAAAGTACAAAAATTGTCCGTTTCTGTTTGTTACTGAATAGTGTTAAAGAGAGAATTTCACTTGTGTAACCTTGCTAAAGCACATTATGAGACTTATTCACTTGGACATTTATTTATTTGTTTTTTCTCTAACTCCACAAATAAGCATGAGGCACAAGCAGTGTTTTGACTCCATTTCTACATGATACAATTTTTAAATTTCTAAGGTTTAATTTATTTTACCATGTTCCTCTCTCAGTTTTCTCTACAGAATGTCCCATCCAACGGTTAGTCCCCTCAGTATTTGTTTGGATATAGCAAAAATAAGAAATCTACTTTCTACATATGTACCAAAGATACTTGATAGGTAGCAGCTGGAATACAGAAGGTTGAGAGTTCCTGAGAATGGAAGTATTTCAGTCTTTAAATAACTGCGAGAGCCCTCCAAGTTTCTATGTAATTGGCATAACCTGTTTTAACATGTACATGATTAACCTTGCCCTAGATTTCACTTACCAATGTTAGAAATGGTATTTTTGATGAGCATCCTGCTATTTCTGGTTAAGTTTTATCAGCTAAGATGGCATTTCATGTTTTAAGTTAAGGAAGTCACAGTCAATAATTTTACAACAGGCAGAATATCCTTCTAATAGGGAAATTAAAAAATAAAACACTTCTATTGATTGACAGTATGTTTTCACTTTAATAAACCAAATCTTTGGACCTTTTAAACAGTTTTAAGTATTAAAAAACTGTGTTTTGTAACTAAATTTTAAAATGTATAGTGTTATCCAGTATTACCTCAAATATGTTCCAAAAGGTCTTTCAGTGATTTTGTCTCCAATACAACTCAGAATGGCTTTATCTATAACAAGAATGCTTGATTTAAGTCCTGTACTAAGTGGAATGCATGACTGTGCTATTTTCTTTCAACCATGAGTAACTATGAGCTAATGCCAATTTTAGCTTCTATTTCTGTTAACTACCCTACCTCTCAAATAGGTAAAGTTAAATGGAAAAAAGTAAACTCTAGAAAAGTTATATTTCTAAATTGAATCCACAAATACTTATATTTATCTGATCACTCCTCAGCAAATATTTTATTATGTTTGTATAATTTTTTCTCTATATTATGGCTTCGATTTTGTAAACTCATGTTCTTGAAGTAGATATCCATCACAGAGCAGTAATCACAGTTAAGAGGTCAAAAAATAAGAAATTAAATTCATATCTTTGAAAATAAATGAATAAAACAATAACATGCAAAGAAGATGAAACTACACTAATATAGAATTTCAACACAAACAGAATACCTATCTGAACAAAATCTGCTCTGCAATTAAGATGATTATAAACTCCAAGTTTTTAAAAAAGTTAACAAATATAAAATACAAGGAGATATAACTAGTTTCTCACCCTCTTAGGAAAAGTTGATTATTGCAATTACAAATGTTGAAGAGGAGGTAAAACAAGAGAGATTGATTCACTTTCCGATGGGATTGTTAAGTCTAGCCTCTTTTTGAAACAGATGGGTATTGTCAACTCTTGTAGATGATATACATTTTATCAATATGCAGTTGTACTTTATGAACGTATTACAGAGAAGTGTTCCTCATATTAAATGTGTGTCTTAATTATTTGGGGTTCTTGTTTTAATTGAGATTCAAACATTAATTCTGGGAAGATCCTTAGAATGTACATTTCTACCAAGTGCCCAGGTGTTTGTGAGAGTTCTACGCTGGTCAGTGAGTTTCAAGGCTGCAGATGCTGCAAGTGTTGTACAAGGATACACATGAAAATATTTGTGTCTGTCTTTTTCATGAAAGTCAGAAGCTGGAATTAACACAAGTGCCCACGAAAAGTGAATTGGATAAATTGTGGTGTATTCAAACAAGTTAATACTGCACAGCAATGAAAATGAAAGTTTGATAACTACACACAACAAAGATTGAAAGAGAAAAAAAAAGCCATAATTACTTCATTTATATGGAGGACCTTAACAGACGATTAATTCTATATTATATGGTATAGAGTTTTGATTCATGCTTCATAAAATTATAATGTAAAGAAGCATTTACCTTAAAATTAGGATAGTTTTACCTATCCTAACTTTGATGGTAAGAGAAAATATTATGATTAAAATAAGACATGCAAGAATTTTCTGGAGTGTTAATAATATTCTTATTAAACATAATTTTAAGCAGTGCATTCATATTTTATGCTTTTTTACCTATGTATGTTTTATTTCATGAAATTAAATATAATATAAGACACACGATCTTATCAACAGAAACAAATTTAACAAGAAATTATATGAGGAACAAAATGGAAAAAAAATTCCTGAAATTATAATAGTGGTGGCAGTTTACAATACATATACTAAACATCTGAATGAATTAATGCTATAAATAAAAGGTTTGAGAAAATCACACAAAATAAGTAAAATAAGCTGAATTGTAATTCGATAAAATATATAGACATGAACAGACAACAGAAATCTAGATTAAGCATTACCAATATCTTAAAAAAAATAATTTGTGCCTTACATGGATATATCTGAAGGTATAATCCAGTCAATACAAAATGAACTTGAATAAAAACAACTTGGAAATGGAGAATTAAAATAATAAAATACTAGTAGTAAATATAGGACTAATCAAGTTAAAGATGGAACTAAAATCTTTTAAAAATGAAGTTGTGGTAACAAAAATGAAATGCATTTACTATAATGCAATCTTTGAAGTAAAAATTACCTAACATAAAAGTAGTTTGTTGATAATAGCTTGGGTAAATCCTTCCATAACTTTCTAGGAAGAAGAGGAATTTCTGGTAAATAGAATGAAAAGGCATCAGGCTTTAGTTTTATTTTTCATTTTAGTGGATTTGTGACAGTAGGTTTTCCTTACTGCCTGTTGTTCATTACTCATTCATGACTCCTTTCTTCTACAATATTCTTTGTATCACAGGGGAGGAGCTTAGAAATAAATATCCCAGAATCACTTTTCATGTTCCCTTCTGGGTTAGAGTCTTTCAATGAGAAGAGCTTGCTCAACAAGCAAAAGCCAAGGAACAGCCCTTATTTATGCCAAGGAAAAGCCTTTATTGATTGATTGATTGATTGATTGATTGATTTAGAGTGGGGAGAGGGAGAGAAGAGATTGAGAGAGATTTGTTGTTCCACTTATTTATGTATTCATTAATTGCTTCTTATATGGGCCCTGACCAGCGATCAAAGCCACAACCTTGGCATATAGGGAAGATGCTCTAATCAACATAGCTGCCTGGTCAAGGCTTGAAAAGCCCTAGTTTTCATTGATAGTTGCAGGCAGTCAAAGGCAAGCTCTTGTGATCACCAGAATGGGTGCTGCAGGCAACTGAGGTAGTTTGTGGCAGCTTTCCTTCGTTCTTGAAATTCACAGCAGTTTGCAAATAAGTTCTTATGACTCACTGCTTCTGTTCTGCAGGCAGCTGGGATACTGGAGAATGACTTTATTAAGAGTTTTGAGAGTCTTTTGGTGTTGCTAGCAGCTGAGATGACCTGCTACCAACTCACTGTCCATCCACTTACCCTTCCAGTGCTGGGTAAACTTCTGATTTCCTGTCAGAACTCTTTCTGCTAAAAACATTTACAGTAACTTCTGCTTTCCTGCCTGAGTCCTGACTGGCTCAATTATTTCTTCATTCTGATAATTGAGATAATGAGAAAATTTTTATTTAATACTATAAAGGTAACCACTAGTAAATCTAGTATAATCCTTCTAAATGATGGAGAAATGAGGTTAGACAAGATGGGAAAACACTGAAAAAAACATATATATATTTAAGTATATATATTGAAACATTACACAAACATATTGAAGCATAAAAGAATAGGTGAAGATATGAGGCTAATACCTAATAAAAATAAATAACAGATTAAAATATTAATATTGGATATAGCTAAATACAAGTCAAAATCATTACATAAAGCTGATCAGTTTACTATGTCATGCTGAAGAATAAAAATCATCAATGAAATTGTATCTTCTTAGAATATTAGTCAATGCCATTAAAGATAAAAAATATAAGTGTATTGTATGGTATACATTGTTATAGAAAACATAGTTATATGTTGTGTTAAATATTACATTATGACATTGTGATATATTACAAATATCATGAGACAAATGTATCATTAATTGAAGGAAGTATGAGGAGCTGTAAAGCTGGAAATAATGTTAAGAAACACATGACAATATTTTTAAAATTTAAAAGCTCATAACTTTGTTGGTTACAAATAAATATTCAGTTAGCAATGCAATAATTTCCCTATAAAGAAACAGTGACATAGGTATAAAAGAAAAAAAGAGTATAATAGAAATATATATTATATATTCATATATTATGCATTATGCATATATCATGCAACACATGAATATATAATAGAAGAACTTTCTCCATTCATAGTAACATAATGGCCACAATTACAACATTAGCACAACATGGAACTGTTAAAAGAACATAGTAGACGCATCAGCATTAACATGGGAAAGTACCAATATATCTATACTGAATCATTTTTCTTATAATAAATATAGGTGTTTATTACATGTGTATATTAAGAATTTGGAACTAGATACATTATAATGTTAGCAGTGGATATTTCTAGGTGTTGGGTCATTTAAGAGCCTTCTTTTCAACTATAGACACTTCTATATTGTCTGAAATTTTAAACTACATTTTACTTCTAGAGTCAGAAAAATCAAGCCATTTTGTAAGATATAAGTTCTGTGGTAGTTCTCAGTTGATTAAAGAAATAATTTTATATTATATCCTAGATTTATTGAAGCACAAGGTAGAGAAAATGGAATGCAATTATATAGGTACTTCTATATCCTATTGCTTTGTTTACCTTGTATAGTGTATTGAGATACAGAACTATGGCTACAATGAAAATGAATCCTGGGACCCAGTCATTTTGTGGATAGATTTATTTTTATGATTTCCTTAGTGTTTGTCTGAGGGGAAAAAGACATAACATGAGGATGGGAATAATAAAACATCTTATTCTGTACCTTCTCCGATTGACAGGTATAAGTAATACCTTATGTTTACATATCACCTATTTTAGAAAGTGAAGTATGTTTATGGGCACCTATTCATCATCAGAACATTCTTATGCCTGCACGCAGGATTCAGGAACTGACCATTTGAATTAGTTCAGTCAAACAATTACCTGGTGACAGCTAAGTTTTTTTGGAATCCTTGGTCAATTAAATCCAGTATATTTATTTTCTCATTTCATTTCATTGCTTGCCTGGTTTGATATAATAACTGTGCTTTTATATTGTGCAAAGTTGTGCTAAAAATATGGTAAAACAGCACAATCTCTCTATTTTTTAAAATATTTGGCATATTAAAGAATAATAACAGTCATATTGAAGTCCTGGTACAGGAAATTGTCCATAACTCCTGATTGTATGAAACCTGTGAGCCTAATCTTTTAATTGAGATTTATGACATTCTGGAAAACGTATATTAGGAAAAACATCTATGTCTCAATCTCCCGATTATTCTTTCATTGAATATTTAACAACTATTGAGAACCTACCATAAACCAAGGACATGCAAAGATGAACATAATCTTTCAAGGAATACAGTCCACTGGATACACAAACAGTATAATAAGATGAAAGTGAACATGAATTAGTAGTTCTAAGAAAATTGTCTACCTACCTACTAAATCAAGAATAGCCTGAACAAAAGGATAAGAAAGGCATTCTAAGCAGGACAGATGTCTTTTTGGGAAAGAACAGAATTGTTAAGTAGCCTGACATAATCAGTATTTGTTGTGGCTGGAACAAAGGTTGAGTAAGGTGAAGTGGCAGAGGAAGATGCTTAGGAGGTATTCTTGAGTACAGTATTTAACCAGGATCATTAGGAGAGCCATTGAAACAGGGTATTGGCACTTAGAATTAGTCACTTTGGTACAAATGTGAGTGAAGAGAATGGAATGGTGTTAGTATCACGAGAGGATATGGTCAGACCAGAAACCATAACTTTAGCAATATACATTTCTCAGAATAAATTCTGCACAAGGTAAGGTGGTGGTTGAAATCACAGGCACTGGACCTTGATCTCTTGGCTGTCATGGGGTATTATAAGGATTTAATTCATCAATATATGTAAGAGTGAAATATCTCAGTAAATGTTGAATTTTATCTGTCTTGTGAAAGGCCTTTAATTCTCAATTTTTTCAAGTGTTTTAGTCACGTATCTTCCCTTACAGTAAATTCCACTTCCTCGTCAGGAAGTTCCCTACACTGTCATGCTGCTTTCTTTATATACTTATTCTTCTCTCTTTTAGAAACCTTTTGTAATCTTGTGGTTGGTATTTTATTTAGTCTTCACCCCATGTGAAAGTCTGATAGTGCTAGAATCTACTCCCCCCTCTCCCTTTATCTGACTGGTGTAAATGCTTGGAGTAAAGTGTTGTCAAAGCAAGAGTGGGTTAGCTGAAACCAAATTACAGTGGACAAGGGCACTGGTCTTTGTTAGACAACAAGAATTTTGAAAAGGGTTCTGACTCTAGGGACCAAAATAATGTCAACTCAGCCCACAGGATCTCTGCCAAAGGTTGAATTTATTGAGGTCCTTCTTATCTCAGTCTCAGTCCAGACTGACTCACGAATTAGTATGAACAAAGGACTTATTTAACAACAAAGAAGTTAGACAGTGGAGAATCAAGGGGAACATTTGGATTGGGGAAAATTGAGTAGGATCTTTATTTACTAACTCCTTCAGACAACAATATCAACTGCCTAATGTGGTGTGTGTGTTTGTGTGTGTGTGTGTGTGTGTGTGTGTGTTTTGTTTTGTTTTGTTTTGTTTTGTTTTTTTGGGTCCCTATCTTAGGTACTGAAGATATAGAAATGGACTTGGCACCAATTTTGCCTTGAAAGCTGTAGCTAGTGGGAAAAACAAACAGGAAACAGTTATCGATGAGTGTTGTAAGTGCTGAGATGGGGAGAATTCTCTGGTGTGGAGGCTCAGAAGACAGCCACCGACACAGTGGCATTTTCTGGAGATAACACCTATAGAGTTGTTTTATCTCTATCCTTCTTTCTTTTTTGCTGTGTTGGGTGGGCAAGGACACTGCCCACGTATTTACTGCCTAAATGAGGAGCAGAACACTGCAGGTGCAATTTGCTACTGATAAAATGAGGAGCTGAAGGTGAAGCCCTCAAGGTATTCCCCTGCACAGCTTTTGAGGACTTAGATGAATTACAATAATAAATAGAAAGCTTTGACATTTGTCCATGGTTTCAGTTCCACAAAGTCCTGGCTTCTCATTAGGGACACTGAGATATTCAAATTTCCATAGGGAAAGTGAGGTGAGGGGTAAGGTAGAAAAGGGCAAAGTGGGTCAAATATATGGTGATGGAAGAAAACTTGACTTTGGGTGGTAAATCCACAATGCAATATACATATGATGTGTTATAGAATTGTACACCTGAAACCTATATAATTTTATTAATGTCACTCCATTAATGTAATAAAATTTTAACAAATTCCAATCAGGGTCCAAATAGGATAGTGTAGGGAAAGAATATGAAACGTAAGCTGTGTGTGTATAGATTATTAAACCAGCTTGTTAATATACTGAAGTTATTGTGGGTATAAGGAGCTATTACAGGTAAAATATCATTATGGTCAATAATTTTGACAAAACTGTTTTCTATCTGTTAGACTAATTTTTCTTTTACACTCTAATTGAGATTCTGTTCCTTCATTTTTTATTAGTTTCTTACAAAAGGGAAAATGTGAAAAAGAATTGCATGACAATTTAGCTTCAGTTAAAAACTTACATGGATAGGATTCTGCTTTAATAATAGTAATAGCTACTTTTATTTGTCAGATTCCATGTGAGGATCTGTATGTATATTATCCCTTTTAATAAACACAACAATTTCAACTACGTATTTTGGAAACAAAAGTTGTAAATATAGAAGAACATCAACAAAAAGATCTCTTAAGAAGACAAAATAGATGTTAAAATATTATGAACAAAATTTCATGTCATTTGTTATAGGAAAAGTTAGTACTTCCTTGTGAGAATTTCTGTTTTATACATACATTTTAAATTTGCTTATCAATCCTAAGAAGTTTGTTTCCTGAAATACTCATTGGCTGAAATTCTGGAGAACATGTTTTGTAAATGTCACTTTCCTCCTGGAGCTTAGGGGCATTCTAATTTTGAGTTAAATTTGAACAAAAGTAGGTTACTTTTAAATTGGTCTTTCTGAGATGCTAGTCATATAGACTATTGGACATCAGACTACATGATAGCATTTATCATCCCATAGCCCACCTCTCTAAATCTAAGGTTATAATGAGGACTAACAATATTGTTGCCTAATAAATTATTATTCCACTCATTTAATTTGTTAGGAAAAAATCATGTATTTTCATTATTACTCTCAAATCTTTTTTTTCTAATAAATTATAAAAATGAAAATTAGAAGGAATAATAGATTAAGTGCACATATCCTAAGATTGAAAATTTCTCACATATTGTCATATTTGCTTTAGTTTTAAATTAATAAATGTAAGTATTACAGATAAAGTTGAAGGATCTTTTGTTTCCTAGGACCATTACTCACCTCCCTCTACTGGAGATAGATTTTGTTTAATTTGTGTAACTTATACAATAGAAATGATCACTCCATACCTTGCTTTTTTCCTACTCACTCTTTTTATTTTTTAAAACTTATGCATATTCAATATATCATTCTAACTCAACGTTTTATTTGTAGCATTGAATTTCATCTAATAAATATATCATATTTTATTTATCTATCCCTGTGATGAAGGGCATTTTAGCTGATTTGGTTATTTCTTTGCATTCTGAACTCTGCTAAAAGAAAATTTCTCTATCTGCACTTGTGAAAATATTTTCTAGAGAATTACCTAGACAGAATTATTGGGTTGATGTATGTGAGTTTGCAATTTTACTAAGTACTGCCCAAATGTGCTCTATTTTTTTTCTTTTTTACCAATTTACACCTTCAGCAGAAGGGTATGAGAATTCCCATTTCTCCAGTCTCACAGCACTTCTTATTATCAGATTTTGTTGTTCTTTCAATCTGATGGGTGAATAAGGAAACCTCTGTAAGTATATTTATATCTCAATAATTTTAAACAACTACAAGAAATATTAAAACATAAAATATTCTGAATCCCCTTTATTAATGAAATAATTTGAATATACTAGAGAAGATCTGTGTAAAGGTGTATCCTAGGAAGAATGGGGCCTGTTTTTCTCCAGAGAACTTTCATTTTTCTGCTGTTTTAGACTCTTTTTTGGAAACACATATTGCTGAATAAATAAAACATTAGAATGCAAATTTTCTGCTTAAGTAATCCTAAACAAATGAAGGCCATATTAACTGTATACTTTGGTAAACATTATTTTAATTTTTAAATTTGTTGTGTATAATTAGGAAATAATTGTACTGTATAGCCCTACTTAAACATGCTCCCTTTGTGGTGAAATGCTCCTAAAATAATTAGAACAGTGGAATAATGTCACAAAAATAGCAGTGTTGATCAAGAGAAAAGATGAGATGCCAAAAATAGATTGAACTATATATAAAAATTTAATAGAATAAAATAACCATGAAAAGCTTTGCATAAACTTAAGTTTATTTAATTAATAGCATGGAGAGAACTACTAGCTTCTCTACCTTTGTTATATTTAATTTCCCTCATGTACTCTACATTCCAACTGCATTAAATTCTTCTGCAAACCTTCCAGGGACTTTAATAACTCACTACCATTGTGCATATTATTCTTACCTGTGTCGTAGGGACTGCTAAGAGTTTTCTCCTCTTCCCGGGCAAGTCGATGCTATTTCCCACATAGTTGGATATGTCTTGTCACTGGTTTTCATACAGCAGAATGTGAGCAAATAGACATGCCATTTCTAAGTCTCACCCATACACCATCACACACGTGCCCTTTCTTGTGTTTCTTTTTCTACCTGACTGGAAACATCAAGTTTTCTCTTATAGGATAGCTAAGTGGCACTTTGGCAGCCACCACAAATATATAAAATCAAATCTTCAAACTATTCTAAAAGCAATAGGATGTTTAGCTAACTGCACATGAATGATTTTAACATTGGACATTGTTTGTTGCCTACTCAATTCCCATTTGCTCCTCTATTCTGTACTTACTATATCCTCCAAATCACAGGACCACATCCCTAGCTCCAGAGGTGAATTTCAAATGAAGCCCCAACCATTTCAGAACACCAGAATGAAATACTTCCATAATTTAAAAATAAGTGTCTATTTGGTTTGATTTGAGCCATCATACATTTTTGGATATATCTTGTTGTAGTTAGCATCACCCTTACTTAAAACGATGTGAAAGTCCATCCTCCATTTTCCACTTAGGAAATTCAACTTTAATAGGAAGTTCCTGAGAGTCTATGTTGAATTCTGCAGGCAAAAATATGTGGTATCTTCCTCCACTGAATTTTCAAATGTGTTTTATACCTCTTTTAGAGTCCATTTTGCATTATCATTATGTATTTACCTGCCTGTATCTCACTTTAAACCTTTGAGTACTTGAGAGAAGTAACCTTTTTCTATTCATTTTTATATCCATGTTGCCTAATACAAAGCTTGGCACATAGTAGACACAATTAAATAAAATCAACAACTAAATAAATATCAGTATAGATGGAAATACCTTACAAAATGAATTACACCATGAGATGGATCAAGTAATTAAATACCATGTCAGCTTGGGTGTTCCAGGTAGCAGAATTAGAAGTGTAAGAAATTTACTGGGGATAAAAGTCCTATAAAGGAAAAGAAGAAGGGGCCAGGACTAGGCAGGAAGAACCTTCAGACCCTACTGCAGGTCAGATACCTGTGAAAGGAGAGAGGGAAGAAATGATGGGTAGGAAGAGTCTTATACTCTAGTGAAGTTCTGAAGAGGTTTCAGCCAGGCCATTGGTGTCCCTAAGCAAAGGATGCCTGCTGGGAAATTCTAGTCTTAGGCAGGAATAGTACAGCACTGGTACCTCCAGCATGTTGGCTCAGTAACAGACTTGGAGCAGCCCGAGGGAAAATGATAGAGTAAATTATGCTCTCACAGTAGATTCTCTAGGAGATCTGAGTGACCCACTTTTGTAGCAACCACACAAATATGAAATCAAATCTTGGAATTAGCCAAATAAATAAATAAATTAATTAATTAAAAAGAAAGAAATAATAGGCAACTTACCTATGAATGGTTATTATAATAACCATTATTTGTTGCCTACTTCCTTATTTTCACTTCGTAAATCCCATAAATTGCGTAAGTCCATTCCTGACTTTAGAGAAATATATTTTTAGATTCTCCTATCATGATCATTCTATTTCTTTCACCAGAGCCTCATTTAAGACAAGTAAAGTGATCAGATTCTGGCAAATGACATAGAGGAAGTCTATTGGTGATTTTCTGAGAAAGATTTGTTCTCTCCCAAGAAATTCATACTGAATGAGTTGATCCCTTTTCTTCTGAAAGTGACTGCCTCTGGATGGGACACCTGGAACCCCTATCAGCTTGAGGCAACATGCGAGGGAGGGGGGAGTCAGGATTATCACACAGAAGCCTAGCACCTGACTTCACACATCTAGTACTTGGCTTACTTCTGAGCTTTGGAACTTCTGGACTCGTAGGGAGATAGCACAATTTCTTTATTATTTAAGCCAGTTTCATTTTTGAATATCTATTATCTGATACTGAAAACATCCTACCTATTTCAAACATTTTATATATGTTTTCTAAATTATATGAAAACTAAAATGTACCACTGAGGTATGTAATACTGTGAATACCACAAACTAAATATAAAAATAATAAAATGTCAAAGAAGACATGTAAGAAAGATGTGTATGTATACTTTTCCAACTACCTCAAGTAATCAAAGAAATGGAGTTATAGAAGCACAATTTAACTTTGATAAAAATTTCAAAACATTGTTTTTAATATTGGTATAAGCCTTCCGTAAAACTAAAGAAATAAATATAATTTTAAAGCAGTTTAAACTACGAGTTTATGGAAAATAAATTTGCAATAGATATCAAGAGTCTTAAAATAACCATAAACCTTATTAGATCTAATTATTAAATTTTAGATATTTATCCTAAGGAAATAATTATAAAATAATATGACATACATATAATGATGATCATTGTGATTTTTTTTTATAATGGGAAAATAGTTAGATATAGCATGATTACTCAACAATGACAAATAACTAATTAAAAGATGTGTTTCAACTAGTAATTTTTCCCTATATAAGGCTCACTAATATGAGTTACATGAGACACTCATTAAAATATAGCCTTCTGCTCCCATTTCAGACTTACTGAAGTAGAATCTCCTGGGGCATTACCAAGAATCTCCATGTTTAACTATTATCTCAGGTGACTCTCATGATCAAGCATTAGGTGGGAAATGATACTCACTTTTAAAATATAACTATGAAGATCATGCACAGGTATCAAAAAATATGTGTCATTATATTAAGAAACATAGAATAATAGACAACGTATTTTGTGTATTTTATAATTACACATATCTACAACTACAATTTTGGAAATACATGGATAAATTCAGGTTGAAAAAAATTTTAATGGGTACACATTTATTTTCCATTGTTAGAAGAATTTACCATATTTAAAACTTTTTAAAAGAAGGAAATGACTGCAAATTGTATTATAAAACTGTTTAGATAGATAGATAATTTTTTTTTTACTCAAAATTAGATTTGGCTTTAAAATGTCTTCACATATTACACCAAGTTGTACTCAATATTATATGCACAATTCTAATAATTAGATCTCAAAAGTGAACATACCTTCTAGAATGGAAAAAGAATTTAAGAGGATATATCAAAGTCTGCTAGAAAAAGCAACTAATAAAATGTTCATCTGTTATGGAATAAATCATACAAATAGTGAAGTTGAATCTTTTATCTATTCACCAGGCATAAGAGTGTTGCAGTCTTGATGAACTAGAAAATAAAATATTTGCTACCTTTGGATTAGTTTACATCATGATAAAACATTGCAGAAAGACCCAATAATACTTGCACTTACATATTTTAAAAAGTCTTTAAATGGGGTTTGTTGATATTTTTCCTGTGAAGCTGGATTTTACAAAGAATCAACCAATCAATAAACTATTTTTCCAATCATTTCATAGTAAATGAATTATAATCTTTTTCTGGCTATGTCCACATTATTACTGATGAGTGAACTTGCAATAATTTCTTATTAATATCTACTGTCAAGTTCTCATCATTCCTTTGTTTTAAGATGGTGATGCTTCAACAAAAGTGGCACAAATGACAGTCATACTCTCATTTTAAAGTTTCACTGATACCAGAGATTACTTCAGAAAGAAAAAAATGGTAAAACAAATTATTTTTATTATAAATGGAGCATTCCTGGTATATTTTAATTTCTTAAATCTAGCCAGTAGTCCTTTAAAATTTATTTGCACAGTTTTTAAAATGTAGTAAAATATATCATATATCTGGAAACATCTATATATATATATAATGATTAAAGGAAGATGTGGGATACTTAACAAAGAAGAAGGAGGTGGAAAGGGAGAAGTGTCTGCCAAGAGTAGTATTTATGGTTTTCATACTATGTTCTAGGCTCTGTTTTAAGCACTCTGCATTCAATCCTTATTACCAGTTTATGCAGTGGTACTGTTATACCTTTTTATATAGATGAATAAATTCAAATTATAGTGGGTTAAGTGACTTGTTCATGTTCAATAATGAGTGAGCAATGGAGGCAGAATTCAAAAGCACATAGCCTCAGGCTTCAGAGCTTACACTTTTCCCCCATTGTATTATAGTTATAGAGCAATAGAGCTGGACAAACCTAGATGTAAATAAAAAGTAATAAATTCCTCCTGAGTGTGAAACTCACTTAATTTCTATTATTTTCCAATCTGTGAAATTCAAATAATATCAACGTTTGTGAAAATAGTATATAGACTTCTTCTTCCCCACCTTTATTTCTTTCACCTTAATTGAAGTGAGAACTATAGTAATTTCGAAGACCAGTTCAGTGATAACATTTTCCCCCAAATTTATCTCAACCACAGAAAAGGGTTATATCAAGAATGCTCGAGACAACACAATGATACTTATACCTGCTCATCACTTTATAGTTTCATTATTTCCACAGAGAATGAGAGCAGATAATATTATCTACATCTGCCAGTGAGAAAAAATAGGCGCAACAAATTAAACTTGCACAAAGTCACATTGGTTACAAAGCTAGATTCTAATCCTTGCTCTGCCTCATATAAGCTATGTGCCTATGGACAACTCCATTTTTTCATTTTTGAAATGATTGATTGGCACCATGTACTGCACAGGTTTCTGTGAAGAAAAAATGAAGTGATGTAGTTGAAAATATTTGGAAGATAAAAAATATGATACAGTGCTATTTACAATTGCTAAGATCTGGAAACAGCCCAAGTGCCCATCAGTAGATGAGTGGATAAAAAAGCTGTGGTACATTTACAGAATGGAACACTATGCAGCTGTAAGAAAGAAAGATCTCTTACCCTCTGAGACGACACGGAGGGACCTGGAGAGTATTATGCTGAGTGAATAAGCCAGTCAGAGAAAGACAAGTATCACATGATCTCACTTATTTGTGGAATATAATAAACAAAATAAGCTGTGACCAAAAGAGATCCAGAGACATGGAAGTAGAGAACAGACTAACAAACCTCAGAGGGAGAGGGGTTGGGAGGGGTGGGAAGAGATAAACCAAAGAAATTATAGGCATATATGTACAACCAATGGACACAGACGTTAGGTTGGGGAATGCAGGAGGGGTTGGGAGGGGGAAGGAAGGGGTCAATGGGGAAAAAAGGGGAACATCTGTAATACTTTCAACAATAAAAATATATTAAAAATATGATACAAACATCTAATAAACCGAAATTTGTTTAAATAATTGTAAGTAAATTCTATTTTTTAAAATTTGTATTACAAAACATTACATTAACAAATATTACATAAGAAAACAGCACATAACAAACACATTAGTTCTGTTTCATCCAGAGTCTCAAGAACTACAAAGTGTAGAAATCAGTGGTATCACTCAAACTGCTAGAACTATCAGTCAGGTATCACCAGTTGGTTAACTTGTTGCTGGGTAGAGGAGAGTTATATATTCCATGAGCTATGTTTCAACATTGACGTTGATTCATTTTACTTGAGATTATGTCCTCCCTTGTATATATTCACATTTGAATGCTTGAGGAAATAGGTTTTGTGTAAAAAATTCTTAGCCACAATAATGTCTTGGTTGAACTAATGTAATTTCTGTGTGTTTATCAGTTTGTAATACCCTACAATCATAGTCTGGAAATTTCCAAAAGGTTTTAGAAAGCAACGTGAATGTGTTTCACCAAGAAAATCTTTTTTCATATCTTGTTAAAAGTTAAAACATAAAATTATTTGTGTTGACAACTAGTGAAGAGTGATTTGCTTGTGCTTTAAAATGGTTGAACTATGAAATACTGACATGTGAAGCTTACAACAGAAATTCAGAATGACCTTACCCACAAATGATAAAAATGGAAACTTTGTAATAAATCTCCCCAAAGTAATACTTCAACAATACTTCAGTATTTCAGCTCTATAGAGTTCTTTATAACATACTGGGTTAAATCAAGTTATCAAAGACTCTTGAAATGGCTCAGTATCACCTTCTCCTAGCTAGAGGAAGGTTAAACACCACATACTAAATGAAACAACAGAAAAAAACTGTTTCCCTGCTTTTTTTCATTTTTGAATACAATCTTCTTCTACCCGATTTCTGTAGCTATTTCTTCTTGCTTCATAAACTCTGGACAGCCTCACTCTTTTTCCCTTCATTTCCTCAATGCTCATTAGATCAAATCTTCATGAGTAAATGAGTGACTATTGCAATAACTAACTGTTTTATGTTGTCTCATATTTATAATTCATTATCTAATCTAGTATTAGTTTACTTTTTGTAAGCACAATCCTTTTCTCCCAAACATCTTCCAGGCTCAAAATTATTCAAGATCTCCTTAAAGAAAACATCCATTAATATATATATATATGTACTAAACAACTCTATATATTGAATAATGGGCTAGACAATCAACAGTGAGGAAAATAAACACAGTTCCTATCCTCCTGGATTATATTCTGAGTGAGATGTGGAGGGGTATGTCGGGGATGGAAAATGAAGTAAACAGACAAAAACAGAGTAATTTAAAATTATAGCCAGTGTTATAAAGGTAAACAATGTGACAACAGAGAATAATAGAAGATATCTTACTTTACAGAGAGTAGTCAAGGAGGACCTCGTAGAGAAGAAGACATTTAAAGTTAGATCTGAAAGTGATTGGAAAAAGTATTCGCAAAGATCTGGAAGCCTGAAAGAGTTTGCCATGTTTAGGAAACCAAAAGATTAAAACAGCGTTGCTGAAGCATCATAAGCAAAGGGTATGTGAATAAAATGAGGTTATACATACAGGTAGCGGCAGAAAATGCAAGCCTTTGTAGAACGTGTAAGTTTTAGATTCTATCTAACCATAATTTAAGTGACAATTCTTTAGTGTAGAATTCAGAGTCCTTAAAATATGACCACAACTACATTTTATGCTGTTTTTTGCTCTCCTGCTTGCTATGTAATCTGGCCTCCTTTCTATTCCTCAGAATGATTTGCACTTTCTCTTTTTTAAAATGTTGCTGAGGTGGTTTCCTCTGCTTGTTATAACTTCATCTTGATTCTGTCCTCCAGTGGCTACATTCATCAAAGCCTGGGCCACATTTTACCTCCTCTATGAAGCATCTCTCAACATTCTACTCAGCACCTGCCTGTCTATCTATGTCTATCTTCTACCTTCTCTTTTCTCTCTCCTCCTCCCTTTCTGTCCCACTTATTTTTATTTTAAAGCCTTTTTTAAAAACCACATTATTTGCCCTGGCCAGTTTGGCTCAGTGGTTAGAGCATCGGCCCGCGGACCAGAGAGGCCCGGGTTCGGTTCCCACTAAGGGCATGTGCCTCGGTTGTGGTTTGTCCCCGACCCCAACCTTGGGGTCGTGTGGATGGCAACCACTCGATGTGTCTCTGTCACGTCGACATTTCTCTCTCTCTCTTCCTCCCCCTCTCCCTCCTGCTCTATCTGAAGATAAATGCAAAAATGTCCTCAGGTGAGGATAAAAAAACACACACCACATTATGATATACATACAGATATAATAATAAACTACATTTTCATAGAACTTTAGAATTTACAAAGTGATTCACATATATGTTCCAGCTAGGTGGTTTATTAGCCAGATTTTAGAGATGAAGAAAAAAAGGGGGCACGTGAGTTAAGGGGACTGTTTGAATATGTGCAGATATAAAGTAGTGGAGCCATTATTCAGTTAGCAATGCTTTGATGATAAAGCCCATGCTGTTCAGATCTGCCATGGGCACATACCACTTCTGCCTTCATTTTAATTATCTAAATGCCTAACTTTTGTAGTGTTCAGTTAGGTCCTTGAGATATGAGATCAAATTTTAATTTTTGTCCTTCTAGGGTTAAGAGAATATCTGTCACATATTGGGCACTCAGACATTAGCTTAATTAGATGAATAATGTATTGCCTTTCACAAATGCAACAGGTGCCAACATACATCAAAGAGCAGCCTCATCTCTTCAAATCATATTCAAACACCAATGATGTATGCTCAAAAAGCACTTATCTTTTCCTAACCTGTTCCATTACTTACTCATTTTCTTTCTCATAAAAATGTCATCTGCCTCTTCAAGCTTTCAATCTATTTTGTTTTCATTTTACTTATATGTCCTCCTTCTTCATGGGAAAATTAAAGGCAACTAATTATAAACCCAGTTCACTGCCCAACCACATTTAGAAATGTACCTGCATATAAGTGTGTTGGTGATTCCTCCTCTTGTGTTTCAGTGCTTTCTCTTATCTAGTCCAAAGACAATCTCTCCACATGTGCACTGGTTCCTATATCCTTTCATCCCTCCACTGACCTTCCATCAATTTCACCAACTCTCATAAATATATTCAGCTTCTCTCTACTAACTCCTACCCTTCTGTTTACCTTTATGCCCAATACAATCACACACCAAAACCACTTCCCCTAAATCTCACCTTATATTTAACTAAGCATTCAACATTACTCATATTACCTTATTTTTCTTCTGTGGCAGGTTTATTTAACTTATCCCTGTAATGCCTTACTCTTTTCTCCCCTCAAAAACATAGGATATTGTTATAAAATATAGTTAGCCAACATGTCACCTGGCTTCTGTCTCTTCTAGGTCAGTAAAGCCAAGTTTAAAGGAGCCAAATGACTCTTAGTAAAAAGCCAGGCATGATCATCACTAATAAGTTAATAGGGAGAAAAACTGACAATCAAAATGCAGTCTGCCTAGATTGCTGGAGATCCTAGATCTGTGAAAGTGCAGGATGGCATTGCAGATTGGAAAAGACTCATAAAACCTTTCATGTGTATCACTAGTGATTCATGAGCCTGAAATGTTACTTGTATGTGAACCAATTCAATGTTTATACATTTTGATTGTTTTAGAAATTTGTCACTTAATGCTTAACTTAGAAAATTGATTTGATAAAATGACCCCTTGTGATTTACTCAAGTAAGTAAAATACATAAATATTTTTGACACATAAATACATGGATAAGAAAATTTAATCATACTATTAAGACATAGTATTTTTAATCTGTGTTGTAATACTTTCCATGTCAGTTCATTTTGCAGCTCTTAGCAAAGGTGACACAATATAATTCTCCTCCCGTGGTCTTCTGGATATATGTAATAACCATATATAACACTGGAAAGTACAACACAAGTTAAAGAAAAGTAAATCATGCATAACTTTTCACTGAGAAACAATTATTGTTTACATAGGGTTCTGCATCCTTTTTTCTCATTCTAAGCTTGTGGGTTTTTAATTTTTATTTTTCAATTACAGTATACATTCAGTATTATTTTTAATTAGTTCCAGGTGTACAGCATAGTGGTTAGACAATCATATATTTTACAGTGTTTCCCCTGACACCATACACAGTTATTACACTCTTACTGACTATAGTCCCTGTGCTGTACTTTACATCCCTGTGACTATTTTGTAACTACCAGTTTGCACTTCGTGATCCCTTTATTTTTTTACCCAGTTGCTCAAACACCTTCCCCCTTGGCAACAATCAGTCTGTTCCTGTATGGATGAGGATATTTGTATTTCATTTGTTTGTTTATTTTGTTCTTTAGATTCCACATATAAGTGAAATCATATAGTATTTCTCTTTCTCTGACTGACTTATTTCACTTAGCATAATACCCTCTAGGTTTATCCATACAGTTGCAAATGGTAAGATTTCATTCTTTTTGTAGCCAAGTAATATTCTATTGTATGTATGTACCGCCATATTTTTATTCATTAGTCTAATGATGGAAACTTGAGTCACTTCCATATCCTAGCTGTGAAGCCATTTACTTTCAAAGTGCTTATTGATAGGTACATATCTATCGCCATTTCATTCTTTATAATTTTTGTTTCTCTTTCTTCTTCTTCTTAAAGAAGTCCCTTGAACATTTCTTGTAATATTGGTTTCGTGGTAATGAACTCCTTTAGCTTTTTCTTATTTTGGAAGCTCTTTATTTCCCCTTTAATTTTAAATGATAGTCATTCTAGGTGGAGTAGTCTTGATTGTAGGAGCTTGATTTTGGTCACTTTGAATATTTTGTGCCAATCCTTTGTGGCCTGAAATGTTTCTATTGAGAAATCAGCTGAGTCTTATAGGAGCTTTCTTGTAGTTAAATAACTGTCTTTATCTTGTTGCTTTTAAGATTGTCTCTTGGTCTTTAACCTTTGCCATTTTAATTAAGATGTGTCTTGGTGTGGGCCTCTTTGGGTGCATCTTGTTTGGGACTTTCTGTGCTTCCTGGGCTTGTGTGTCTATTTTCTTTGCCAGGTCAGGAAATTTTTTAGTCACTGTTTATTTAAATAGGTTCTCAATCCCTAGCTCACTCTTTCTCTTTCTGGTACCCTTATGATGCAGATATTGTTATGCTCGATGTTTTCTCAAAGGTCACTTCAACTATCTCCATATTTTTAAGTTCTTTTGTCTTTATGCTATTCTTTTTTTTTTCAAGAGGATATTAAATCATTTATTGATTACACATGATAATGGATGATACACAATCTTCATACCCATCTATAATTTTATCTGGTACCATAATTCAATTTAGATATATTGCATAGGATATGCCAACAATCATTAATAACCAAATAAACTCCATGACTCTGCTTGGGTGACCCTTTTAATGGTGAACTCCAGGTCACAACACAGTAACTGTCAATTCAACTATACCAAGGTTTCTGAAGACAATGGCTTCTGTGCCCAAGCAGGTTGTAAATACACTTCAAACAGAACCTGGCATCACCCTGAAGAATTCTAACTTCAAACTGTTGGGGTAATTTACCAGGATGGCTTCAGAGCAGACTAACTTTACAGAGCACATTTTTAAAAAGATGCATTTATTCAGCATTATGATCAGACTATTACATTTAACAATCAACAGCATGGGTGCAAAAAAAAAAAAAATCTACATTAAAACCCTTTGTTGGAATGCTTTACACTTTCCTCAGAACAGAAACTAAAATAACTTGTTATACAATTAGTCACAAATACAGTCCTTGAGGTTTTTTTGCTCATTCACATGAGTATTGTCTAAAACATGTCTTCTTTGTAGCAGCTAGGCCCTGCCACCACTGTGCTTGGCTGAGTTCACAAATCTGTTGTAACCTGTAGCTTCCCTGTCACTTCTCTGGCTCTCCTCTCCTGCTAAGCCTTGTTTGCTGGCAATAATTAAAACCTTCTGCCACTGCCACAGCTGCTGCTGCTGCTGGAACCACCATAGCCACCTTGGTTTCGTGGTGTGGCAAAGTTTTGGACTCTACCACCATAGGGGCCAGAGCTTCTGCCTCCAAAGTTCCCTCCTCTCATGGGTCCAAAATTTCAAGATTGATTGTTGTAATTGCCAAATCATTGTAGCTTCCGCCACCTCTGAAATTGCTTCCATCATTACCAAATCCATTATAGCCATCCTCACTGCCACCATATCCACCACCACCAAGGCTGCCACCAAAGCCACCTCGACCACTAAAGTTTCCTCCACGACCAAAGTTGTCATTCCCACCAAAACCACCTCCATGACCACCTCCAAAGTTTCCAGAACCACTTCGACCTCGTAGGCTGGACGAAGCACTAGCCATCTCTTGCTTAGACAGGGCTTTCCTTACTTCACAGTTGTGTCCATTCATAGTATGGTATTTCTGAATGACAATCTTGTCTACAGAGTCATGGTCATCAAAGGTCACAAAAGCAAAGCCTCTCTTTTTGCCACTGCCTCGGTCAGTCATGATTTCAATCACTTCGATCTTCCCATACTGTTCAAAATAATCTCTTAGGTGATGTTCTTCAGTGTCTTCTTTAATGCCACCAACAAAAATCTTTTTCACAGTTAAGTGGGCACCAGGTCTTTGAGAATCTTCTCTTGAGAAGAGTTGGTTCCACAACTCTTCCATCCACCTTGTGTGGCCTTGCATTCATGGCTGCATCCACCTCTACCACAGTGGCATATGTGACAAACCCAAAGCCTCTGGAGTGCTTGGTGTTTGGATCTCTCATCACCACACAGTCTGTGAGCGTTCCCCATTGCTCAGAATGGCTCCTCAGACTCTCATCAGTTGTTTCAAAGCTCAAACCTCCAATAAAGAGCTTCCACAGCTGTTCCAGTTCTTTGGGAGACTCTGACTTAGACATGATGACTGTGGGAGGGGAGACTTCAAAGATGCTCACTCGGAGGCATCCACCGGCAAAAAGTCTTTATGCTATTCTTATTGGGGGTTTTCTGCTACCTTGTCTTCCAAATTGCTGAATCAATTTTATGTTTCATCTAGTCTGATGTTGATTCTTTCTAGTGTATTTTTCATTTCAGATATTTTAGTCTTTATTTCTGGCTGTTTCTTTTTGATGGTCTTTATGTTTTTTTCTATACTTACTATCTCTTTAAGTTCTTACTGAGTTCATCCTCACTTACGCTAAGTTCCTTGAACCTCCTTATACACATTGTTTTGAATTCTCTATCTGGTAGATTGCTTGCCTTCATTTCGCTTAGTTTTTCTTCTGGGGATTCCTCCTGTTGTGTCATTTGGGACATATTTGTCTCTTCACTTTGGCTGCCTCTCTGAATATGTTTCTGCATATTAGGTAGATCTGTTATGTCTCCCAGTCTTGGTAAGGTGGCCTTATGTAGTTGGTGTCCTGTGGGGCTCAGTGCTATAGTCTCCCTGATCACCTGAGCTAAGTGCTTCAGGAATTACCCTTGTGTGGGTTATGGGAGCCCTTCTATTATAATTGAGTCTTGATTGCTGTTGGCCCATCCATGGGTGAGGTTGACCCTCAAACTGGCTGGCTATGAAAATTAAGCCCAACCACAGTGTAAAAGCTGCTGTTCAGGACTGACCCTACAAAGCAGAATTTGCCCCAGCAGTCTGGTGCCTGCCAGGATTTGCCTTTGGATGTATCATTTATGAAGCTAATTGCATTGTGCTCTGATGCGGTCTGAAGCCCACCACCAGGTGTGGTGTTTATGGAGCCTTTCAGGTGGGACTCCAGTGTAGGTCCATGTCAGACACTGCCTATGACTGTCCTTGGACTACCTATTTGGAGCTACAAAGCAATCCACAATTTGTGTCTGCCTCTACTGGGACCAGGTGCACATAGGAGGGGCCAGGAACTGTACCAACACCAGCATCCATCAGTACTGAGCCTGGGGGCAGATTAACAAAAGGTTCAAAGTACCCTAAGATCCTCCTCCACCTGCCAGCTGCCTGTTAGACTCAGTCACTAAAAGAGCCTATGTGACTTAGGCTCTATGTGTATGTGAGTTACTTGAGGTAGTTTCTCATTGAGTAAGCAGGTAGTAGTGAGGGGTATTCATCAGTGGTGTTCACAGATTCAAACTTGGTACCATTGCTGGTTTTAAGGCCCCTCAGCAAAAGTCTCAGGATACACAAAAGCCAGTTGTCACCTGCCTAGGGCCTGTGGTCCTTTGTGGTGGGTCTCAGGGTGTCGTCTAGGTGAGGCCACCACAGTTCATTATGCTAAAACAGACAAAGATTTGCTTGTGTGGAAGGAGGAATCGGCAAAGGAATGCTGAGTATGGCCCTGCCTGGCAGCCTCAAACAGAGTAGATTCCACCTGACCTGACTTTGAAGGAGATGAGGGCTCTGTCATTGATCCCCACTCAGCAGTGCCCCCCCTCCACCCCATCACAGAAGCTGAATGTGATGCATATGTAGGCTGAGAGCTGGTAGAGGGCTAGGGCAAAGGTCACTGCTAGATGACTCTGAGGTATAGTTTGGGTACTATGGCCTGCCCCAGGGCTCAAGCCTGCTGCTTTGACCTTGGGGCACCTTCTGTGAGGCCCCTTGAAATGTCCTCTTTGCTCACACAAGCTCAAGTGGGTCCTGATGTTACAACTGAGAAATTCACCTGGACAGAGAACATTCATGGTGGGCCCTGTGACTGGCTGAGACTCCTTAGACCTACTATCCTGATTGAGAGGAAGGGGCTTTGTGCTTGGAGCAGGCCAGAATGTCCGGGACCCCAACCTACCATGCCCTGAATGGCAGGGCCAGGCTGCTTAGCTTAGTTAAGTTGTGGAGGATGGTGGGGCTGGTGTGCGAAAAGGGTTGTCAGGGACGGATGGACATGGGGCAGGGCAGAGGTGGGATGGATGGGACCGTCCAGCTGGGTGAGTCACTTCCAGTTACTTTTGTTTTATTTATTTATTTATTATTTTTAAATTTTCCCCCAATTTTTATTAATTAATTTTTATTAATTTATTTTTGTTACAGATGAACTTGAATGCCTTCTTCCTTCACCAAGTTAGGGAAGTTTTCTGTCACTATTTCTTCAAATATATTCTCTAACCCTTGCTCATTTCCTTCTTCTTCAGGGACTCCTATGATGCAAATGTTATTATGTTTCCAGTTGTCCCACAGTTCTCTTAAGCTGTCTTCCTGTTTTTTAATTGTGTTTTCCTTTTCGTTTTTTGATTGGTTGATTTTTTTCTACCCTGTCTTCTAATTCACTGATCTGGTCCTCAGCTTCCTCTACTTTGCTGGTTAGTCCTTCCAATGTGTTCTTTATTTCTACTACGTCATTCTTCATTTCTTCTTGGTGGTTTTTCATTTCCAATTGGTTGATTTTCAATGTTTCTATATCTTTACTCATGGTGTTGAGCTCCTTACTCATGCTGTTGAGCTTCTTCAAGATCATGGCTCTGAACTCTACCTCTGATAACTTGTTTAAAAGCATTTCATTTATCTCATCTTCGGTAGAGTTCTCTTGTTCTTTCATTTGGGATTTGTTTCTTTGTTTCACCATTTTAGCTATCTCAGTGGGTTTTGGAGCCTGCCAAATTTTTCCTGTGGATGTTGGTGTTCTGCTGTTTGTGGCTCCCTCTACTGGGTTTGGATGAGTGTGGGAGGACCCACATTAAACACCACTGTCAAGTCTTACTTTCCTGGGTAGATTTGCAAGCCCAGGAAAGGTTCAGTTATGCTCTAGCTTTTTGCCTGGAGGCTATTAGTCTCAGTTACCTGATGAGCCTTGGATTGTAGCCCTCAACTGAATGAAAAACTTCCTCAGGTGTTCAGCGTAAGAGGATTTCCAGAGGGTGGGGCAGATGCTGGTTGTTAATGAGCCTCAATTTGCATTTTGCTGGCCCAGCTGGGTGGGGTTAAATCTCCAAGGGAGGGGCTGCTGCTTCTCCCCAGGGCTCCAGGAAGGAGCAATATGGCCACTGTCCTGAGTGGCTACAACTCAGCAAAAGCTCTGAGCGCCCTTCAAATCCCGAGTGTACCCACACAGTTCCAGTCCAGTCCAGTCCACTCCCAGAGCCCAAGGTGAGTGGCTGTAGCTAATTTAGTGCTCTGTCTCGGCCCTCTGTGCTGTGGAGCTGGCTTGGGATTTTAACCCTGAGCTGCTCACAGCTAAAACAGCTGCTGTCTGTGGGCTCCCAGCCCACCCTCTTGTACCTCCGCAGACCTACCAGGCTAGATTCAGTGTCCTTTTTTCCTGTCCCTGGTTATATGGGTCCTCTCCAGCTGCTTTTCTGTTGCTTTTCACCAACGATTTGTCTTTACTTTAGTTGTAATTCCAGTTTGGTCCTGGGAGATGGTTTGTGTAGCTTCCATTCACTCCACCACCATTTTGGAACCAGTCAACTTCCAGGTACTTTTGTTACCTTTACTCTTAGCCCCTCCTCCTCCCTTTTTCCCTGAGGTCTCTGCCCCAGGTCTTGCCAGCCCTGCTATCCCAAACAATGCACAAAGTGGACAAGGTGACCTCAGATGTAGGGAACTGTCCCCAACACTTCTTTCTCTCCCACCATCCTTGCCTCCCTCCCATTTTATCTGAAGATAAATGGAAGAATATCCTTGGGTGAGGATTAAAAAAAGAAGAAGAAGATTAATGGACATAGGTGTTCCCTTTACCACGATGATGAAAAAAATCAGAAGTGACTCATGTTCCACAGAGGGGCTTTGGAAATTCTGATGTGGGGACACAGAAAATGCCAAGGAGGAAGAGAACTGACTGGCAGTGTCCACCCTCAGGGAAATGAGGTTGACATGGAACATACGCCCAAGAGCCTCTCCATCTGACACCCACAAATGCACATGCACACACGTGGACATACACAGGCACACATGGGCACAGAAACACAGGTGCACACACAGGGATAGGACTGAAACAGTGAGCATGCCCCCTTCAGGGCTCTCCTCCCTGCAAGGACTTTGTTCTTTACTTGATTGTGGATTCCTTTAGAATTCATTATTGTACTAAAATAAACCTTTATTTCCCTATAACTAATCCTTTAAATATAAAAACTAAATAATGTACTTTACTCCATAGATGAGTGATAAATGGATAACATTGAACATCAGACTTTAATATTTTTATAACTGTCAAACTCATATGTGCATTATAAAAACTTAGACATCACCTCAAGGAGAATAAGAGATTTGCAAGTCCCAACCCAGAGGTAACTATCATGAGTGGGTTGGTAGTTATCTCTCATTCTCCATCTCTCACTCTGTCTCATCTGTCTCTGTCACATGCAGACCCATTTTCACATATGAATGTCTGCCTGTTGAAATCACATGTATGTGGTCTAACACGTGGAATCCTGGATGCAGATGGTTGGTCCACATGTCTCACACAGAGGACCTCTATGGTTTTTTATCTGTTGGCACATAGAGATCCCTGCACCCACTTTAGCAGCTGCTCAGCTTCCCGCATCCATGTGGACCAGAACTGGTGGATCCATCCCCTCTCCATGGACATTAGTGTTTGTTTCCAAATCCTGGCTATTGTATTAGTGCTTTGATAGGTAGTCTCCAAAATACATCTTTGAAAAATTATGCAATAATTTCTGTGGGGTAAGGTCCTAAGGAGAGCACTGCCAGGTGAATGTGTGTGCCTGTGGAATTTGGACAGGTCCAGCACACTGTACTCCCAGGGGAGGGGCCTTTCCCACTTCTCTCCGGAGCATCTGCTTCCTCACTTTGTCCCCAGGGCTGGTCGCCACCAGACCAGACACCTGCCAATCTAATGGTAAAAGTGCTCTCTCCCCATTGTTTACAGTGCATGTGTCCCCATCGGGGAGGTCGGGCATCTCTGACATGCACTGAGGTGTACACTGCCTCTCATTGGAAGTACATATGTTTGCTCACCCTTCCTTCCTTCCTTCCTTCCTTCCTTCCTTCCTTCCTTCCTTCCTTCCTTCCTTCCTTCCTTCCTTCCTAAAACACCAAGTTTGAGAGTTTTCTGCACCACAGGGATGTTAATCCTTTCTCTGGCCTTGGGTTGTAAGGAATGCTTTCCAGCTTGTGGTTTGTCTTTCCAGATTTCTGCATTTTTCTTGTTTTTGTTTTGGCCACAGGGAGAGCCAGCTGTTGCCTGACAGGCTTTTGGCCCTGGAGTCACAATTAGCACAGCACTCTCTACCCCAAGATTATGCACATACTTACTAAAAGGGCTTCTTTTAGAATATAAAAGGGAAACATTTATATATATATATATATATATATATATATATATATATATATATATATATATATATATATATTTTATCCTCACCTGAGAACATTTTTGCATTCAGATAGAGCGGGAGGGAGGAAGAGACAGAGAGAAACATCGATGTGAGAGAGACATATCGACTGGCTGCCACCCATACGACTCCAACTGGGGTCGGGTACAAAACCGCAACTGAGGCACACGCCCTTAGCGGGAACCGAACCCGTGCCTCTGTGGCTCTCGGGCCAACACTCTAACCGCTGAGTCAGACCGGCCAGGGCAACATAATTTTTTTTTTTAAATGAAAGAAATAGGTTATAGAGGGGGTTAAAACACATTTTGGTTGGGGAGCAGGTTGAAGAAGCAGCCCTGAAGTTGGCCTTGGGGCAGGAGCAGTGCAGGTTCAGGTGCCGGTTCTCCCGGCAGGGGTGGTGGGTCCTGTGTTAGGTCAGGGTTTCCTGCAGGAGGTGCTCCTCATGCAGGTCCCTGGCCCAGAGCAGCAGCTAGAGCGGCCCCTGGAGGTGGCATGACCAATGAAGTTAGAAATTTTCCATTTGTGTGTGTTTCCTGGGATACAAGATTTAACATGTTGCAACACTCTCTAGACAGCGGTTCTCAACCTTCCTAATGCCGCGACCCTTTAATACAGTTCCTCATGTTGTGGTGACCTCCAACCATAAAATTATTTTCGTTGCTACTTCATAACTGTAATTTTGCTACTGTTATGTCTTAGGTGACCCCTGTGAAGGGGTCGTTCGACCCCCAAAGTGGTCGCGACCCACAGGTTGAGAACCGCTGCCTAGGAGATAGCATATATATGTTTACTGGGTTGGCTTTTACAAGCATGAGAAAAATGGCCCTGTAACCTACAACCTACATAATTCAGGTGTTAGTTTTAACCTGTTATGTTATAGATTACCTTGGATTTTCTATATGCATACTGTCTGTAAAAAATAAGATTAAAAAAATCAATTATTCTCAATTGATGCAATCAATTATATCTCATCAAGTTAAGCATGATCATGTCAAGACTAAATTCTCTTTGGTTTCTAGATTTTCTATTTTTTTCATTTTCTTTCAGTTGGAGTTCCCTAATGTCCTCATTGTTCTGTTTTATCTAACATCTATCTTATCCTTTCTTCCTCATTTAGTCTTTCTTATCAAACGCTAAATCGTACCATGTGCCTTGGAACCTCCAGCATGCAGGTTTCTCCCTCGATATTATGAATATTCAACTACTTGTTCTGAAATAAATATTTCCGATAGTATTTTAAGTACAGATAGCACTCTATCCTTTGAAAGAAAAGAATAAGAAAAAAATTCCTTCTACTATCTCCTTATATCTCAAAATACTACCTAATTTTTTATCTCTTTTCTTTTTTACCAAAACTTCTAGAAAGTGTTCTAAGCCTTGCCTTTACTAATTTGCTATTCACTCACTCTTAAAGCTACTATAATTCTAATTCCAAGCCCTATCACACCATGGAAATTGGTCATCCCAAATCAGCAGTAAATCCTCTTGTAGCTAAAACAGAGTGCACATTCTTTATCCCTTATATTGATAAAGCCATGATACATGAAACTCTTTCTTCCTTGGCTCATGTAACAAAGCAATCTCTTACTTTTCCTCCTCCTTCTCTAGCAAATCATTTGCTGCCTTTCTAGCTCTTTTTCCAAATATAAAATATTCAAGTTTCTCAATACCGATCTTCTGTTCTACCTTTTTTTTTTTTTTTAATTTTGTGGTATCCCTGTAATATCTTGTCTATATCTAAGGTGATATATCACACCATTTCTCATGCTATTTACAATATTCCCTTCCTACTTCCCGCTGCCTTGATGTGATGAAGCTGGCCCTCTTGCACTCTAGTGAACTACCATGAAAACAGCATGTCCCAGATAGCTGCACACTCTTTATCCTAAGCCTCAGAATACAGGCTCATGGAACAGATCTCAATGCAACCAGTGGTAGCCTGGAGTCCCTTAAGGCTCAGACAAGTCCATTCTAGATAAAATAAATGGTAGTTTATCTGCACACCTGCAAAGCTGTAATTTGTGAGCATGGAGATATTTATTTGTTGTTGTAAGCCAGAATGATAGTCATGTTTTTATTAATATGCCATAGAACCTGATGATTAAGATCAGTTAATTTTACCTTCTAAATGTCTCTTGAGTTGACTTACTTTTCTGCATATCTTCCCTGTGCGCCAATAAAAGTTACTGTTATCTTTTAAATACTGAAATAATTGCCTAATGATTCTACCTGTATCATTTCTTGTTTTTTTTTTTTTTTTTTTTTTTTTAATATCTTCCAGTGCCATCCTTTGGAGATATGAATTTCATCAAAATACCTTCATTTTCTTTCAACACTCTGATACTTACACACTTCAAATGCTATTTTTCACTTTTAATAAAAGACAAAATTTTCAAAAGCCTTTTATAAAATGGGCCCATTGGCCTCATTTTCTCTCATGCTGCCCATTCCCTCTCCTTTAATCAAGCTGACTGTATTTGGTTTCTACACACTTGTGTTTTCCTGGCATCAGAATTGTACCTTTGTTATTTCTTCTGAACAGCATACTCATCCAGTTGATGTGTTTTTCTAGTTAACTCTTTGTTGCCATTCAGATCTCGGGTCAATTATCCCTTTCTCAAAAAATATTTCAGATACTTTTGACCAGTTCAAAAAACTGTCACACCCTCTTTTTGGAAATCTTCATTGTTGAAAGTATTACAGATGCACCCACACAGCTTCCCCTCCTCTTATTATACTGGTTTCGTAGTACATATAACACTTGAAAATGTTTATTTCTGTATTTCATTATTATTTTTACCTTATTGAAAATGTAAGTTCTTGAGAATATGACTGATACCTACTTTTGGCGACTATTAAATCCTCTGTTAATAGGACAATGCCAGGTTCATAGAAGTTGTGCAGTAAATTGGAATAAATAGATTTTATTTCAACCATTGCCTTGAGAAGCAATTACACCAGAACTTATTACTGCTAGAAATTATTACATTGATGTCTCACTTACCTACATCTCACTCACTTTGAACTAAGCTAACATAGTTGTTGAGATTGTTTCTTGGTTTGTAAGCATATGGATTTGCTACATCTGATTTTGCATATATGCAATCAAAAGTTTTCCACTTTACAGATTAGCCATTTAGGCTTTATTGTTGCCATTGATTGCATTGGATTACTGTTATTTATTTTTAAAAGAATGTATTACTTTTTTCACATCTCTTAAAATATGACTGAGTGAAATGCTACAATCTGAAGTTAAAGGTTAGCTCCTTCTATTTTATTTTCATACTTGTTGAGTCTAAACTATGTCACATCCAAAATGAGGAATTGTAAGAGACTTTATTATTTTTGAATCTTATATAACTGTATTCATTCATAAGAGAAAAAAATTTTAAAGAAACTAAGAAGAAAATTTGTTGAAAATATACTATAAAATAGTAATGTTCACTATATATATATATATATTTATAAAATAAATTTAATTTTAACTTTACACACTGTAAAATTATTTTCTTTTGTCTTTCCACTTGTTAAAATGATGGTTTGTACTTCAGGAAAAGCACTGATGTATACCAAAGTAAAAATGTAACTACTTAGCTTTTACTGTAATTTAAAATTATTTGTTTAGTTTCCAGCAAAAAACAAATGTTCTCTTTTGAGATGAGATTTGAAGTTACTTTAGATCACTTGAACATGAGTCCATCTTCTAATTCCTGCCTTCTTTTAAAAAAATCACTTTTATTATAAACCACAGGATAGAGAAAACTCAGTATGACTTAAAATGTCTCATCCAAACCAGAAGAGGAAAGAAAACATCCTTTTTTTTTTTTTTTTTCTTCCCAATCCAGTAAGAGTGGACAAAAAGGAAGAAACAGAGCTGGGACACCAGAAATAGGGCATGGGATACCAACCTCTTTAAGCCAAACTGCAACATTGGAAATACATTCAAAACACATTAGGATAAAGCTGAATGTAGAGATTATTTCACCTGTTCCTGTTTGGAACCCCAAGAAGGAAATCATTGTACAATGAAGCTTCATGTCATACAATAATGATGAAGAGGGTTACAAGAGAGCAATAGCTGAGGAGGGAAATTGGGTTATAGATGTGGCTTTATGATGTTTAGGAGAGCACAGCATCACTCTGTACTCCAGGGAGAGGAAAGAGAGGTGCAAAGAAGGCCATTAGACAATCAGAGTTGTAGTGTACATCCAGGTACAGTCTAAAACCAGGTTTAAAAGCTGGTCACTTACAGTCATTATAAATAGACGATAAATAATTTGAGTAGTTTGTATTTAAAAGGTAATATGACTTCCAGATAAAGAACAGAGAATATAGCACTAGTTTCCTCACGATAAAAACACTGAACAAACTGAAAATCAACAACTTTTCTTAGATCCATCAGAAATTTGAGGCCACGAGGAAAATTACTATCCCTTAAACTGGTAAGACAGATGAACACAGGAATCACAGAGTAACTTGAGCAATTGCTACCTTCAGGAACACTTAAAAATAATCACGAATTGCTGGAGACTGAGCCCTGTCAGTTTGAGAGATACAAGTCCTGGGAGACCAGCCTCAAGGGGGCTCCAACACTTTTCATGAGTTTTATCTTCAGGAGCCCCACCAGGTTCTCAGAGTGAAGACTGGAGAAAAATCCTCCCCAGCTTCTAAGAAAAGGAGAGGAAAAGTAACCTTTTTAAATACATCGAATCATTTTGTTCTTAACACTAAGAGACTGCCATCAAGGGAAACAATTTTACTAAAGCCTGTCTTGAGAGAAGGAAATACCCAACTGTAGCCTTCTCTGACTTTTAATATGGGGAATGGGAAAATCCACCTCCAGCCCCACCAAGCCTTCCTGTTACAACTAAGGCAGGGGGCAGGGAAAGCTTAGAAGCACTTATTAAGGTCATAGCCCAGAGGGAACATATTCACTATAAGATGAAGATGAATATTTAATTATAGGATTATAGAGTGCTTCATCTCTTTCAGACCTTACGTCATATCAATCGTGCTTCTTTATAATAATTGGGATTACAGCTGAAATAACTGCAAAGCTCAGGCCTTATTTAACAGGAATCTCTTGGAAACCAAAGACCACAGAGAAGAAAAAAACAAGGACAGTGGAGAAATTTCAGCATCTGACACTGTAACTACAGCAAACACCAGACACAGACTTACTTCTAGCTAAATAAACATAAAAACTCACATTTAAGATCTATTTACTTCAGTTTTTTTTACGTTATGTCCAACTTTCAATGAAAAATTATAAGGCCATATTAAGAGGTAAAAATACAGCCTGAAGAAACAAAACAAGCAGTAGAATTGCCACATTTGTTGCAGAAATTTGTTCACAACAGGAATGTAAAACAATTATGATTAAAATACAAAATAATATAATGGAAAAAGTGGACAACATGTAAGAAAAGATAGGCAATATAAGCAGAAAGATAGAAACTCTAAAGAAAGAATAAAAAGGAAATTCTATAAATTAAAAAAGAATGCCTTTGATCACAGTCTGGACACAACCAAGCATGGATCAGTACATCTGAAGGTATGCTAATAGAAACTTCCAACTGGAAAGCAAAGAGAAAAAAATATGAAAAAACAAAGCAGAATATTCAAGAACTGTGGGAAAATGTATAACATATGCATAATGCAAATACATTAAGGAGAAAAGAAAAAGAAATATTTGATATTATAATGTTTGATATTAGAATTTTCCAAATTAACAACAGACAACAAACCACAAATGCGAGAAGCTCAGAGAACATGAAGTAACATAATTTCAAAAAAATAAAAACAACTAGTCATATCATATTCAAACTGTAGATAATCAAAGACCAAAAAAAAAAAAAAATGTTGAAAGAAGGCCATGAAAAGGAATACCTTACCTATAGAGAAACAAAGGTAATAATTATGTCAGATTTTTCCTAAGAAATCATACAAGCAAAAAGAGAGTGGAGTGAAATAGAGTATTGAAATTAAAAAGCCATCAACCTAGTATTCTAGATAAAATTATCCTTCAAAAGTGAAGAAGAAATAAAGACTTTCTCAGAAAAAAAGAAAAGTTAAGAGAAGTTGTTGGTAACAGACCTCCCTTGCAAGAAAAGTTAAAAGAGTTTTCTGGGAGAGAAAGAAAATTATGTAGGTCAGAATAAACTCAAGTCTACATGAAGAAAGAGAAAATGTTAGAGAAGGTAAAATAAAATCTTTCATTTTCTTATTTTTAATTGATCTAACAAATAACAGATTTTTCAAAAATAATAACAATGATGTATTTGGTTTTTACAACTTATTGATAAGCAAAATGCATGATAGCATTGTGCTAAAGTCTGGAGAAAGGAATGAGGAATACTTTTCTATGAGGTACCTGGATAACATATGAAGTGATATCTTATTTGAAAGTGGACTTCAATTGTAAACTGTAAGTGCATATTGCACTCTATGACATCACTGAAGAAAAATAAAAAATAAAAAAATAAAAAACAAGAGAAAAATGTTAAGAAAGAAGATAAAATGAAATCATATAAAATACTCAATTAAAATCAGAGAAGGCAGAAAAATATGCCAAAACAAATAAATAAAAAAGATACAAAGAACTGTACAGGCAAGGAATAGAAAACAGTTACAAACATAGTCAGTATGAGTTTAACTATACTGGTAATCACTTAAAATTTTTTTTTTCTTTATTGATTTTAGAGAGAGAGGAAGGGAGAAGGAGAGAGAGATAGAAACATCAATGAGAGAGAACATCAATTGGCCGCCTCCTGCATGCCCTCCGCTGGGAATTGGGCCCACAACCTGGGCATGTGCCCTGACGGGGAATCGAACCGGCTACCTCTTGGTGCATGGGTCAACGCTCAACCACTGAGCCACACTAGCCGGGCTGGTAATCACTTTAAATGTGAATTGTCTAAATATAAAAATTAAAAATCAGTGTCTGTTTGGGTAGATAAAAAACAAAACCCAACTATGTTTTGTATACAAGAAACCCATTTGATATATAAAGACAGAGTAAAGCACAGGGATGCCTGGCTGGTGTGGCTCAGTGGATTGAGCGTCGTCGTGTGGACTGAGAGGTCCCGATTTGATAACCAGTTGGGGCATATGCCCCGGTTGCAGGCTTGATCCCTGGGAGGAGGGGGTGTGCAGGAGGCAGCTGATCAATGATGTATCTCTCTCACATTGATGTTTCTATCTCTCTCTCCCTTCTTCTCTCTCTAAAAAAATCAATAAAAACGTATTTAAAAGTAAATAAATAAAAGCACAGGGATGGAGATATTTATTCCACTATAATACTAATCTAAAGAAAACTGGAATAACTGTTAATTTCAGTTAAAACTGACTTCAGAACAAGAAAAAGTATCAGGATGAATGGCATTAAATAATAAAAAAAGTTACAGTTTTCATGAAAATATAATAATCCCCAATGTGAATGTGTCTAATAAGAAAATTTGTCAAAATATGTAAGACAAAAGTGATAGAACAGCAAGGAGAAATAGATGAACCCACTATTTTTGTTTGTGACTTCAATACTTAGCAGTTGACAGATCCATCAGGCAGAAAGAAACGGTTGAACGGAACAATACCATCAATTAACTAGATATAATTGACATTTATGGAAACTTCACCCCAAAACAGCGGAATACACATGCTTCTAGAGCTCACAGAGAATATTTGCCAAGATAGGCCACGATCGGAACACAGAACACATACTAACAAATTTAAAGAACTAGAAAATATTACAAAGTACACTGTCAGATCAGAATGGGATTAAACTAGAAATTAATAACAGAAAGATAGCTAGAAAAATCTCAAATAGTTGAATATTAAACAAAACACAACACTTTTAAATAACACATGGGACCAAAATAAGCATCAAAAGAAATTTAAACATTTTTGAACTAAATAAAAATTAAAAGTTAACATCAAAATTTATAAGATGCAACAAAAGCATCTTAGACATTTTATAGCCTCAGTGAATATATTAGGAAGAGAAGAAGGTTCTAAAATAAATAATCTCTTCTTTCACTTTATAAAAGAAAAACAAATTAAATCCAAAGTAAATAGAAGAGAAGAAAAGCCAAAAAGAAGAAATCAATGAAATTGGTAACAGGACATCAATAGAGGTCTATATCTACTAAAATTTTTGAATAAATAATACCTTTTCAAAGCAGAAAGCACCACAGCCCCGATAGTTTCACTGGTGAAGTTTACCTAACATTTTAGGAAATAATATTACCAGTTCTCTATGATTTTTTTTCCAGAAATAAAAGAATAGAGAGTATTTACCAATTTATTTTTTGAGGCAAGCATTATCTTAATATGAAAACTGGACAGACATTACAAGGAATAAAAACTACAGAGCATTATTTCTTATGAATATAGATGTAAAAATCTTCAAAAAATATTATCAAATCAAGTTCAATAATGTATAAAAATAATTATACACCTTGACCTAGTGGTACATATTCCATGTATGCAAGATAAGTTCAATATTCAAAAACCAATTAATGTAATTAATCACATCAATAGGGTCAAGAAGTTCATCTACGATTTAATGTAATTCCTGTCAAAGTCCCAGCAAATTATTTTGTAGATATAAGCATACTGATTCTTCTGGAAAAGGCAAAAGATCCAAGATAGGCAACACAATATTTAAGATGAAAAACAAAATTGAGGACTGATATTTCCTGATATCAAGACTTACTATAAAGATACAATAATCAAGACAGTATGGTATTAATGAAAGAATACATGAATAGCTGAAAGGAACAGAATAGAGAGCCCAGAAATAGACATGCACAAATATAGTCTATTGATCTTTAATAAAGGAAGAGAGGATAATCTTTTCAACAAGTCGTGCTGGAACAACTGGACATCTTCATACAAAAAAATATGAGTTTATACACAGACCTTAAACAGAAATTAACTCACAGAAAATTAACTCAAAATGGACTTTTTTATTGATTTTTAGAGAGAGAGAGAAAGAGGGATGGAGAAAGAGTGTGATATATATAGAGAAACATCGATTTATTGTTCCACTTATGCATTCATTTGTTGCTTCTTGAATGTACCCTGACTGGAGACCAAACCCATAACCTTGGCATAATGGGACGACACTCCAACTAAGCTACCTGGCCAGGGCCGCAGAATGGATTTTAGACCTATATTAAAGTGTACTACAATAATACAGGAGGAAATCTAGGTGATACTGGATTTGGCAATGACTTTTATATACAAGACCAAAAGCAAGATTCATTAAAGAAAACAATTGATAAATTGGACTTAAAATTAAAAGTTCTGCTCTGCAAAATACATTTAATACGTTCTATTAAAATAATTAAAAGAGAAATGTATTTGAAAAACTTACTGATAATGTACCTGCAACCAAAATATTAAAATAAATTTTAAAATTCAGAAATAAGAAAACAAAAATAAAAATACAATGAAAATGGGCATAAGATTTGAACACACACCTCACCAAAGAAGATATATAAATGGAAAACAAGATATATGAACTGCGCCCGGCCGTGTGGCTCAGTAGTTGAGCGTCGACCCATGCACCAAGAGGTCGCCAGTTTGATTCCTGGTCAGGGCACATGCCCAGGTTGTGGGCCAAATCCCCAGTGGAGGGCATGCAGGAAGTGGCCAATCGATGTTCTCTCATCTATGTTTCTATCTCTCTCTCCCTCTCCCCTCCTCTCTCTCTCAAAAAAAAAAAAAGAAAAAAATCAATAAAGAAAAAAAAAATTTTTAAAGATATATGAACTGGATTCTCAACATTATATAACTGCAAATTAAAACAATGATCAAATAACATTAAGAAATTATTAGAATAACTAAAATCCATAATACTGAAAAAAGCAAATGCTGTCAATGGCGTAGAGAAATAGGAACTCTTATTCAATCATGTGGGAATGGTACAGCCACTTCAGAAGTGAGTTTGGCAGTTTCTTATACAGTTAAACATAGTCTAACCACGTAATTCAGCAGTCGTGCTCCTCATTATTTATCCAAATGAGTTGAAATCTTAAGACCACAAATAAGCCAATGTATGAATTTTATATAAGCTTTCTTCATAATTGCCCCAAACTGGAAGCAATAAGATGTCCTTCAATAGATGAATGGATAAACAAACAATGATAACATCCATGCAATGGACTGTTTATTCAGCAATAAAAGAAAAAGAGCTATCAAGCCATGAAAAGACATGGGGAAACTTAAATGCATATTGCTAAGTGAAAGAAGTCAGTCTGAATAGGCTACATACTTAATTCAATATTATTTCTACTGTATGACACACGAGGAAAGGCAAAACTCCAGAGACAGTAACAATCAGCAACTGCCAGAGTTTTGTGGAGACAGAGGGACAGACAGGTGGAGAACAAGGAATTTTAGGGCAATGAAACCATAATGTATGGTACTGTAATGGATACATTGCATTACGCATTTATCAAAACACATAGTACTTATAACACAAACAGTGAATCCTAGTGTATACTATGAACTTTAATTTTTAATAATGTATTAATATTGATTCATCAGCTGTAACAAATCTACCACACTCATGCAACATGTTAATAACAGAGAGAAATGTGGAGAGGGCTGGGGAGAACCAGTATAGATGGTAACTCTCTATTCTTTTTGCTCACTTTTTTTTCTGTAAACCTAAATCTGCTCTTAAAACATAAACCTCTTTTTTAAAAAAGGGTAATAAGAGATCTTTCTTTCTTACAGCTGCATGGAGGGACCTCGAGAGTATTATGCGAAGTGAAATAAGCTAGTCAGAGAAAGACAAGTGCCACATGATCTCACTTATTTGTGGAACATAATGAACAAAATAAGCTGTCGACCAAAAGAGATCCAGAATCAAGGAAGTAGGGAACAGACTGACAAACCTCCGAGGGATGGGGGGTGGGAGGGGAGGGAAGAGATAAACCAAAGAAGTTATATGTATATGTTATAACGTGACAGCAAGATAACCAGAGACGCTCAGCCGAATTGTAAAGGAGCACTTTATTTCACCAGGCGGGCTGCGGAGGGCATAGTCTCCCCTCAGATCAATAGCCCCATTCTTCTTGCTCATTCCATGTTAAAGACAGAAGCCCCATACCCCTTTTGCCCCTGCCCTCAGGGGACCAGTACAATAGTGTGAGTGACAGAGATTACAGAAGTCAAAATTAGCATTATTCACCGACAGCACAAGTACTTGCAAATACCTATACTCAGGAAACTGAAAATGCCTCCCAATACACGAGGCAACTGTAATCTTAGGCAAAATTCCTTTACGTCTATGGGTAATTAACCTATTATTGGACTAATATCGAGGAAGGTCTATTGATGATAAAAATGGAGTCATTTAGTCGCCTTAACCAAGGGGCCTACATAAAATGGAATCTAGTTGCCTTAGCCTTGGGGCCCAGATCACATATATGCACAACCAATGCACATAGACATTAGGCTGGGGAAGGAAGGAAGGGGGTGGGAGCAGGAAGGAGAGGATCAATGGGGAAAAAAGGGTACATCTGTACTACTTTCAACAATAAAAAAAGTAATAAAAGTGGGGTCTCAAAGTGGAGATGTCATAACTGGGATAATCACCATGGATATGATCACCATGGATAGAATGGTGGCTGTGACAAGCCAATGCTCCCACTGGGAAAAAAAAGAAAGAAGAATTAACTAAATTATAAAAGGTATATTTGCAATGAAATCAGAATGTTTTAGAAGCAATTAAACTAAAATAGAGTTTTGGGGAGGAAATTTTGAGGTGAGCCACCAAGACTATCTCATTTTACACTCTGGGGTATATGGACAAATAACTGTCCAGTTTTCTTCACAGTACAATTGCTGAGTTATTGTTGAAAGGGAGCTACAGAGATAGGCAGAAAGCCTCTAAAAAACAAAATCTCCCTGTATCCTGAGACTTTAAAAACAAAAACCTGGCAGGAAACATATCTGCCTCGTATACTTTTCTGATCTTTTCCTCCAGATATTACCAGATTTTTAAACCATCCATCAGTGAGGGGTGGAAAGCTGGGACAAAACCCAAGAAGGTCAGAGCTGGATGTATCCAGCTTTTAGGCTTAGAGAGTCAGAGACCTGTCAAATTTGTAATCAAAGGCCCTGGAAGGTTGTATTCTAGGAACAAAGGTGAAAGAGAAATGGATTTGATGTTTCCAAAACTGAAGCCCAATCCCAATTTAGCTTTTGTTTTAATTAGATTACATTAATCAGCTCATCTTGTTAGACTAATGAAGGTTTGGGATGAAATCTGGTTAAAGATAAATCATCTAAAACAATACTCAGCGTAAACATAGTTAAAAAAGCAATTAGAAATATGACTGATACAAGAAAAGGCAGCAATAGATGAAGATGCACAGATGATGCAGATGTTTGAGCTAGCAAAGGAGGACTTTAAAATAACTATGATTAATATGTTAAAGGAAAAGAAAAATACTGACAACAGAAAAAAAGATTATTTTAATACAAAGTTATAAATTAGAAGTGCATTAAAGCACTATTTACAAATTGGAAGAATCAATATTGTAAAGATAATTTCACTGAACCGTATATAAATTTATTGCAATTTCCATCAAGCTTCAACTAAATTTACTCTGGCATTTTCCTGGTCACTGATATATTTGGATTTATATTTTTTGTTTTAATATTTTGTGCTTAAGTCTATTGAGGTAATGTGATTAAATCCAAAATCTTTTTTTTTAAACTTATCTTTATTGTTGAATGTATTACAGATGTTCCTCATTTTCCCCCCATTGCCCCCCTCCTCCCCATTCCTGCCCTGCTCCTGCCTTTCCCCACACTGTTGTCTGTGTCCATTGGTTATGCATATATACATATAAGTTCTTTGGTTTATTTATTCCCACCACCAACCCCCCTTCCCTTTGAGGTTTGTCAGTCTAACAACCAATTTGTACTTCTTAATCCCTTCACCTTTTTCACCCATCCCCCCAGCCCCTGCCATTCTGGTAACCAACAAAAGTTCTCTGTATCTATGAGAATGTTTCTGTTCTGCTTGTTCATTTTGTTTGTAGAGTCAATTGTTGATAGATATGTATTTATTGCCATTTTGTTTGTTCATTTTTTTTATCTTTTTCTTCAAGAAGACCCTTCAACATTTCATATAATAATGGTTTGGTGGTGATGAACTCCTTTAGCTTTTCCTTGTCTGGGAAACTCTTTATATGGCCATCGATTCTAAATGACAGCTTTGCAGGATAGAGTACTCTTGGTTATAGGTTCTTGCTTTTCATCACTCTGAATATTTCTTGCCACTCCCTTCTGGCCTGCAAAGTTTCTTTTGAGAAATCAGTTAACAGTCTTATGGGAACTCCCTTGTAGGTAACTAACTGCTTTTCTCTTGCTGCTTTTAAGATTCTCTCTTTGTCTTGAACCTTTTGCATTTTGATGATGATGTATGTGTCTTGGTGTGGGCCTTTTGGGGTTCATTTTGTTTGGGACTCTCTGTGCTTCCTGGACTTGTATGTCTGTTTCCTTCACCAAGTTAGGGAAGTTTTCTGCCATTATTGTTTCAAATAGGTTTTCGATTTCTTGTTCTCTCTCTTCTCCTTCTGGCACCCCCAAGATGCGAATGTTGCATGCTTGAAGTTGTCCCAGAGGCTCCTTACACTATCCTCATTTTTTTGGATTCTTTTTTCTTTTTGCTGTTCTGGTTGGGTGTTTTTTGCTTCCTTATATTCCAAATCGATGGTTTGCTTCTTGGCTTTACCTACTCTACTATTGAATCTGTGTAAACTATTCTTTATTTCAGTTAGTGCCTCCTTCATTTCTAACTGTGCATCCTTCATTTCTGACTGGTCCTTTTTTATGCTCTTGAAGCCCTCACTAAGTTCACTGAGGTTCTCACTAAGTCCATTGAGCATCCTTATAGGCAGTATTTTGAACTCAGCATCTGTTAGGTTGCTTATCTCCATTTCACTTAGTTCTTTTCCTGGAGTTTTGTTCTGTTCTTTCATTTGGGACTTGTTTCTTTGTCTCCTCATTTTGGCTGCCTCCCTGTGTTTGTTTCTGTGTATTGCTCCAAAATCTTTTTACCAATCCAAAAATCTCTCCATGAAGGTGGAAGAGAAAGAAAAAAAGGTATTGTTTAGTAAGCATTAAACCAGAGTCTAGTATGCATCACAGGCAGTCCACTAAGAGATTGCAAAAACAGAGATTTCACCCTTGTATATAGTCAAGAAGATACCATTCATTACACACATGTTCTCAAGATAAACAATAACTAATCCTCAAGAACTTAACACTATTTGTCACTTATAATTCATTCAAAATTTACTTAGTAATTGGGGTGACTATATGTAGTAGTAGCTAATTTGTTTTATACACACACAAAAAAATCATTTTATAACTTGGAGTGAGGCCCACTGCAGTAAGGCTCCTACCCTCTCATTAGGTGATAAGGGCACTATCCTCCTTGATGATTACATTACAAAAAGATGGTTATCAGCTCTTAAGAAAGGAGTCCTGGGTTGTATAGCTGGCAAGCCCCAGCACTTGATCCTTGATTGTCCTGATGCATGCCCTGTATTGTGGAGAGGAAGCACTGTTAGGACACAGCATGGAGACAGAGAATGGTTTCCTATAGGCAAAGGTGTCAGACAAGGGTTCATTTTATCTCCTTATGTGTTTAATCTGTACCCAGAACATATTGTAGAAAAAGACTGGGCTAGACTCACAGAAAGGAGGAGTGAAAATTGGTGGAAGAAATATCAATAACTTAAGATATGCAGATGACACCACCTTACTGGCAGAAAGTAGCAGTGATATGAAATGACTTCTGATGAAAGTGAAAGAAGAAAGTGCCAAGGCAGCATTTAAACATTAAGAAGATAAAACTCACAACTACAGGAGAAATATGCAGCTTTAACATAAACAATAAAGACATTAAAATTGTTCAAGATTTTGTTTACCTCGGTTCAGTCATCAATTCAAATAGAGCCTGCAGCCAAGAAATCAAGAGAAGGCTGAGACTTGAAGGACCGTGATGGTGAATCAAGAAAAGCAGAGAGCAATAGAGACCAAGACTAAGGTCATCCACACCCTCGTATTTCCAATAACTGTGTATGGATGTGAAATTTGGACAGTGAAGAAGGATGATAGGGAAAAAAAAAAAAAGATTCATTTGAAATATGGTGTTGCATAAGAGCTCTACAGATACCCTGGACCACCAGAAAGACAAACAATTGGGTTCTAGAGCAAATCAAGCTTGAAACATGCTGGAGGCAAAAATGACAACACTCATGAAAAGGCAAACTTTTTTTGGAAAAGGTAGTAATGCTGGGGAAAACATAAAGCAGCAGGAAAAAGGAAGACCAAACATGAAATGATTGATTTCATACAAGAAGCCATAGGCATGAGTCCATAGGAGCTGAGCAGGGCTCCTGAGGACAGGACATTGTGGACATCACTCACTTATAGGGTCACCAGGAGTTGGATCACACTCAGTGGTATAACACACAACAGAGGGCAAGAGGCTTATTTTGTTTTTAAAAAGATTTATATGCATTTCAGAGACAGAGAATGAACTTATAAGATTTCTAAAGTAAATGCTCTAGGAAAATTTTGCAAAGGGGGTCAGATTAAAGGGGGGTGAGGTGTTCCCTTATTTTTAACAGGGAGAATTAAGCCTCTTATTTTAAGTTATATTTGCCCTTAAAATCTTCTCCCACATTAATATTAAACAGTAACATCACAATTTTCTAGCTATCTCAATTGCTGTTTCTACTTTTTCTCTGAGCAAGTTGCAGCCATCTAAATAGCCAGCAACCCCATAGTAAAGAGAAGCAATTATCAGAATTACCATAGAATAACAGAATTACTGAAAATTTTTAAAAGTTAGTACATTATTTGCCTAGGGAGAACAGCTTTTGAGTATAGCGTACCAACGGTGAACAGTTAAATCATATTCTTGATTAGCAGTGCATAAAATTTTTCTTAGTCATACATTAATCTTACAAAGTGTTGTGATGCTTTATTGCTTCCGTTTTCAAATTTAACTATTTGAGTATTAGTTGGCAATTCCTTATGAAGTTTTTCCCAATTCAAGCCTAAGGAGCAGCTTAACTCTGAAGCCTAATGATCTAAAGTTTTAGTTAAATGTTCTCCTTGCAAAGCTCAATAAATTTTATCTGAGAGTCAGTCAATAACATACTTTACATTTATATGACAATTTAGACCCTTTAGTGATTTTTCTGTTTTCCCAATATTTTTTCCCAGATGTAATACACAAAGCCACTCATGGCCATCGTCTAGTATCAAAATATTATCAGCCATCCAATAAAAGATTAATGTATAAGCCTCTGTTGTTTTAAATCTTGCATCATGTCCAGCCGGTGTGGCTCAGTGGATTGAGTGTCCTCCCATGGACTGAGAGTTCCTGGTTCTATTTCTGGTTGGGGCACATTCCTGGGTTGCAGGCTTGATCCCCCCAGTAGGAGGTGTGCAGGAGGAAGTCCATCAATGATGTATCTTTCTCACATTGATGTTTCTCTCTCTCCCTTCCTCTCTCTCTTTCTAAAAAACAAAAAAAATCAATAAAACATATTTTAAAATTTTTAAATCTTGCCTCATATCTAAATTAATGGTTATATTTTTATAATAGTCAACTAAATCTCCATAAATAACACCCATTGTTTATCCTAGAACTGGAGAAAACTTATATCTGAAAGCTGCTCTAGGGACATTAAACCTCTCTTTTGCAGTCTCCATCTGTAAATGCCTTATTTCTGTTTGTTTATTAAATAAATGTCTTTTTCTTTTCTACATCATTATTAAAGTCAAACAACTGAAATATTTTTTGCATCAAATTTAGGGCTTTGAGTAACAGAAGCATATTAATTACTTTTACTTTATTATCAAAATTACTAATGAATAACGTCTCACCTTTACTCAGTAATTAATCTGTTGGATTTATGGGTGATCAGCAGCATTTGAAAGGGTCTCTTCCAATGTGATGACAGCCTATTTTTTGTGAGGAACTCTTTTATGTAGACAAAATCCTTTGGTCTATAGAGGTAGCAGACTTCTTATAGCAGGTCCTTCCAAATCCTTTTTATGTTTATGTCTCTGAGTTTCTAAGTTAAGAGAGAAGCCCTTTTAAGTACTGGACATGATCATGAGAGAATTTAGCTAAATTAAGCACAGGACATGCAGGGTCTCAGATCCAAATTGATTGACTTGCCACACATAAATTTAAAACGAGAGATTCCATGCATGTTTCTCAGTATCCCTCTAATATGTGCCAAGGCTAGCAGTAAAACTCTAGGCCATTTTAACATAGTAGGTTACATAACATTATCCAATTAGGGCTTTTTGTTTGTTTAGTTTGACTCATTTGCTCTACTTGTTTAGAGGACTGAGGCTTAAAGGAATCTGAAAATACAGAAGAATTAGATAATAATGTGTGAAAACAAAGGCATAGCATCCCAAAACATATGGGACACAGAAAAAGCAGTGCTAAAAGTGAAAATTTATAGTTATATTAAACAGAAAGAAAACTCTCAAATCAACAGCCTAACTTTACAACTTAAGGAACTAGTAAAAGAACAAACTAAATAAACCCAAAGAGAGCAGACGTAAGGGATAATAAATACTAAAACAGAGATAAATGAAATAGAGAAGGTAAAAACAATAGAGAAAATTATGAAAACAAAAATTGGTTTTGTAGAAAGATCAACATAGATATACAAATGGTCAATAAAGCTCATGTAAAGATCCCCATCTTTGTTTGTCAATTCATTTTTCCCCCCTGAAGTATACATTTAAATAACTCTTGAACCATAGTCTAGGAATATATACGTTTTCTGAGAATTCTGATCTGCTTCTGAAACTTTACACTCAGAATTTTAAAAATTGTACTGATTCCTTTTTATTTCTTTTTCATTATTTTTCTATCATTCAGATTTTTAAAATAAAATAATCTGTTTTTCATTATATTTTATCTTATTTTTATTATTGTAATAATTTAAAACACACTTAATCTCTCTCAAATGTACTTTTATCTCAAGTTGTTGAGTTAATTTTTCTCTGTGTATGTGTGCAAGTTTTAGTGTTCTTCCATGTTATTTTTTTCATTGTATGGATTATAATCTTTATTTGGAAGTTCCACTTCTGTAGAGTTGCTTTCATCCATACCCTCAACGTGAGTAGAAGAAATGTAGCCAAAGAATGCTTTATTATTATTCCTCCCGTTGTCCTAGAGTTCTGGTTGTCTCCAGAAAAATTCATAAGTCAAATTTCTTTGTCTGGGTCTCTTACTTCATCAGAATACAGATTCATATCCATACTCATATGAGTCACAAGTTTACATTCTTCACTGAAGACATTTTACCTGGATTTCTTTTTTTTTTTGTTTTGTTTTTTGTTTTTTGTTTTGTTTTGTTTTTTTTTTAGCAGTTTCCCTGTCATTTCCTAAACCAGTGGATTTTTTCTGGTTTGCTTTGTTTCATATTTTTTTTCCAAAGTCAAGTCAGCCTTTTTAAAAGGCTTTAGTCAAGGGTCTTTAGTTCCAGCACTATACTTTACATGAGCCTAATTCCACTTCTATCTTCAGCTAGGTATTATGGTCTACTCCTAGTGTCATTATCTGACCTTTCTGGGCCACCACAGGATCAGCTGATATATTTACCACTGACTTTCAATCCTTCATTTATGTTAAGTGAAGATGTCCTTTTTTTTTTTTTTTTTTTTTTTTTGCCAAGTCCATTGTGGGTTAAAAACTTTTAATTTATGAGATGTGTGTGTGTGTGTGTGTGTGTGTGTGTGTGTGTGTGTGTGTATGTGTTGAGAGTGAGAATAGTAGCAGGAAAAGGGGAGGAATGTCTATACCATCTCAATCTGCCATGGAGTCAGGAGAAACTGTAAATTGGGTTCTGTGTAATATGAGGTAAAGACTTTAGAATCCCTGCGGACACTCAGGGCCTATTTCCCAATACTTGAGGGCTAAGGAAAGGACCGCTTAATTCTGCAAATATGAACCAGAGACTATATTGAAAGTGAAATAAGTTAGACAGAAAGACAAATACCATATGATTTCACTTATATGTGGAATCTAAAGAAGGAAATAAATGAACAAGCAACATAGAAACAGAGTCATGGAGAACAGACTGATGGTAGCCAGAGGGGAGGGGGCTTAGGTGAAAACGGTGAAGGGATTAAGAAGTACAACTTGGCAGTTACAAAACAGACACAGGGATGTAAAGTACAGCACAGGGAATATAGTCAATAATACTGTAACAGCTATGTATGGTGCCAGGTGGGTACCTGAAATATCAGAGGGATTGCTTTGTGAAGTGTATGATTAGCCACTATGCTGAACACCTGAAACTAATTCAAAATAATACTGAATGTTAACTGTAATTGAAAAATAAAAGAAAAAAGAAAGTGAAAGGGATGAGGCACTATGATTTTAAGAAGATAAAGTATTATGTGTAATTATGAAAAAAGTTGAATGTGTTGTAGTTTTCTTTCTTTCTATACTTTGTATATTTCCTCAGCAGGAATGCTTCTTTCTTAGAATGGCTTTAGACTGTACTATGCCTGTAAACGCATATTCATCTTCTGGAGAAGCGTCTGCTTTGTGTGTTTCCAGCACTTACAGATGACTGCAGGGGAGCTGTGCAGCTCTTATCTGCACCAGAATCAAGATGAGAGATTGATCGAAGTATCTGGCTGGGAATTAATAAGTACTGTCTTGGATTGAACAGATATTGCCCTTAATTTGATGTTATATAAGTTTTTGAAGAATGAGAAATTTCTGGAGTTTTCAATTCTTTAAATTAGAAAAAGTTTTAAATAGAAATTATTAATTTGCTTTCATACATTTTTTTTAATCGATAACAATCTATCACCTTGGATATTCTGGCTAAATTAGAAATTGGGTAATTACAGAAAAACAATTCATTCTGTCACACATTTCTGAAATAGGAAATATGGCCTGGGAAGTTGGACAGTATTAGGGGTTGAGCAGTAAATCCCTCCCCTTCTAAGTCCCTCATTCACTCTGAATGGCATTCTGAGCAGATCACGTGTGCTGCTGGGCACCCAGAGGAGAACGTGGATTTTGACACAGAAAGAGTGGCAGGAAGAGAAGCAGCCCTGTAGCTTGTTAGAAAGGCATCTAGGAAAGCCTTGCCACTCAAAGTCTGGTAAGCAGCAGTAGCACCCGGGGCTTGTTCTACCTCAGACTCACTGCAAAATCTGTGCTTTAGTAAGATCCCCAGGTGACTTGTAGTGAATACTCAGATTTGAGAAGCCCTGCTGTAAAAAAAGGTGAACAAGGTATGTCAGGGCTATGGATTTTAATTTCTGTCATATCTGTGTGCTAATTATAATTATTTGAATAATGTATTGAATGCAACCCTTTTATTATTCTTGAACCTTTAGTGAAGGGCTATTAAACTATCCTAAGGACAGAAGAAAATTAAGCCAGGTATGTGTACCTGCTTTGGGTCTGAGTGAGAAAACAGAGATGAGTGTCCTCAGAGGCCACTGTTGTGAGAAACAAGAGCATCCGCCTTAGGTGTTAACCATCCCAAACCGCAGAAGATAAAGAGAAGCTGCCTGCTCAGGGTCTTAAAGGTGAAACGAAAGCTTCTGGGGACCAGAGGTAGTGACACAGACAGAGATTTGAATTGACTCAACAGCGTGCTGTACTTACCTTTATTTCTTAGTTTTCTATACAGCGTGACAGTGCCTGTGGTTGGGAATGGATAAATGTTTGTTGAATTAAGTCAAAGTACACAGAATAAAAGCTTCCTGTTTTCAGATTATTTCATATTTTATTCATTTTATTCTTCAATGTAATCACACTAAGTCTTCCTCACTGGACCTTTTACAAATTAATCTTCATTCTGCCCTCTTTATTGTGAAACTTTACACAATAAACCTATGTTCTTACATATAAAGCAGCTCTTAAATATTTGAAGCTCTCCAAATGATATCCCAAGCTCAAGTGCTCATCACCTTATCTCTTCTACATACTAATCACATGCACTTTTTTTTTTTTCAAATATCTTCCCCTGGGAGTCATTTATCCAGACACTTCATTATTATGACCACAGTACTTTTATCAAACACAAACGTGTTAGTGTCTCTGTTGAAGGGGAGAGACAATTAAAGAAAGAGTCAGAGAAGAAACTGTTTCCCTCTTCATATCTCAAGGGTTATTTTGAAGATTTTGGAGCTACAAAGATTTGAGAGAATCAACTGAATAAAACTAATCTGAAATGCTTGAATAGATGAAATCAATGACTGCTGGTTAAATGAGAGGCACATAGCAAATACACTGTAAAATGAATTAAATGGTAATTGAAAATACCTGCAGAAAACTTGATTAGAATCTGGGAATTCTACAAAGGTAGCCAGATAATAAGAAATGCATTTTCAAACCCCATTTAATTCTGTCAATGTACCTTAGTAAATTTGCAGTTAGTTTCATTAAAAGAATTAATTTAAGTACATCAAACTTTTCATGTTAAAAGTAGTGTTGTGGAAAACTTTGGGTGCACCTGAAGCTATTTTCCTTGTGGATCCACAGGGGTGAGTCAATTAAATTATCACTGAGAAGTTTAAAAAATTATTTTATTAAACTCAGTATACCATATTTTGCAAAACTGATAAAATTAGAATGTCATTTATCTTACATGAACGCAAATTATAAACTTATGTATGTTTCAGGTAGCTGCACTCTATTTAGAATATTCCAAAATATTATCTTGAAGCCTAGTAGTATTAAGGATTATATCATTGAACTCTTGTCAAAATGGAGGCACCAAAGTTTAGAAAATATAAAATCATATATATAAATAATTATAAAGAAAAAGAAAAAGATCTAGATGTGATGACAGAAAGTCAGGAGAAGTAGCCGAGAACTCTAAGTATTCTTGGGTATAAACTTCCATCAGCTAATTGGTGCATGGGAGTCAAGTCACTTTTATATGCCCAGACAATGAGAATATTTTTAGTGTTTTAAATGACAACAAAGTAAGACAGATTGTTTCCAACTTAATGAAAATACAGCCTATGATGTATGTCCTGAAGGATATAGACAAGAAAAACTGAAAATCAGAGACCCAGGAAAAAGAATGGAAATTACAATCTTAAAAGACAACATAAATAAAGTAATGCCGTAATAATGTGGAAGTTTCAGGCCCATGATTTTTACCAATGGTCATTTTAGATAGATTCGGAGACTTGAAATTCTATTAGCAAAGACTCAGAGGAATGAAAACGGAGGCTCAGAGAAGCTGACCTGCAGATTAAAATCCACAGATGAATTGGGCTCAGGGGGTAAGTAGTCAAGAAATCAGAATCTGAGCATCAAGCCAGAGAGATCAAAATTTGAGTTCTAAGTATGGGTGGAACTGATTTAATTGTGAGCTACCCCTTTACAGAATACAGAAATAGGGATTAAACAAAGCAGATACTCTGCTTATATAGCATCACATGGTTCTTGTCTTTGTATGGAAGATGTGGGTAAGGCATACAGAACAATGAGAATGGCATTTATGTTGAATAATGTGTTATAGATTTTAATTGCAACAGATAGAGAGAAAAGAGAGCAAAGTAAGCTAAGATATTTAAGCAATCCCTACTGGAAAAAGATACAAGTTGACTTGGTCTTTGAGGGATCTTCTGAAGACCGCACTGTCAAGCTGTGTATTCTGTGTGACTCTGAAGTAAATCTTGTCTTACTCACCTATATCTGTGTGGCCTAGGACCTGTTACTTAATTTCTCTGTGTCTTTGACTGTACACATGCCAAATAAGAATCAGAACATCTCACTTAGAATTACCCTGGCAGGACTAAATGAGATAATACCTTGCAGTTGTTATTAAGGTGCTTTAAAGTATTTAGTGTAACATACCAACAAAAGTTCTTCAAGAAATATAACTACATTGATTGCGCCAGGGAAAGATTAAATTTAGGCAAAAATGACACAAATATAGGGATTAAAGGGATGTGACAGTAGTGCTTATGAGAATGTTTCTCTCCTGATTCAAGTAAAACTATCACAAATTGATCAGGATGATACAGTGTAAGTCAAAGCCAACAGGAACTTAATTCCCATAAGGGTATCAGAATAAGCAAATATTAAACTTTTTTTTTCTTATGTGGGAAATTCTGAGGCTTCGAGCCTGAAAAGTGCTAGTGTAGAGGGGAAAAAGGAAAATGATCAATAAGCCAGGCCCAGTGTGGAATATAGTAGTGGATATTCTAAAGGTCACAACGCCATGGGGCAATAGGTAGGACAAGTGCAAAAACAGGAGTTATATAAGCTTAGAAGTAAAATTTAGGAATACATATCACAATACAGAAATTCTTTTATGAGAAAAAGTGAATCGATACATCCAAACCAAAATTCCTAGCATATTTGGTACCATAACAGTCTTAGTTCAAAACATACATTTTTGCAGTTAAAATTTTATCCTTTTATGCCATTTTTTTTCTCTTTATGCTTATGTTCCTTTCTCTGTATATTTATTCTTCAGTCCTCATAGGGACATATATCTGTCTTGTTTTAATATAACAATAGAGGAACTTTAAATTTTTTTTTCTATCTACTTTAAAAAAATACCTTCTTGATTTTTTTATAGTAATGCATAGATTCCATATGATGTAACTATTGGCATTACTGGTTTTACCAAACTAGGTTAAATATGGTTTTATTTTATATTTTTAATGGGCAAATATTTCCAAGGTAAAAAATGTGTCATTTGTGACAAAAATTATTTGCTAATGCTGATCAAAATATCTGAGTTCTTCACTAAAAACATTAGAAGTAGGAAATACATAATTTATTATGTTTCCAGCTAGTCACATTATAGTTTTCTTTTCAGCTCCTGTGCTCAAGACTTTGAGTTCTGAAGTCAAACTTACTGTTTAGATTTCAGCTCTAACATCTAGTATTGATGTGACCTTAATTGAATTCCTTAATCTCTCTATGCCTCTGTTTCCCAGTCTTTAAAGTGAGTATCTACTTCAAATACTTCTTATGAGGATTAAATGAAATATTAGATGTGAACTGATTAGATGAGTGCCTGGCACAAAATATGCACACAACAAATGTTGTATATCATTATTTTAACAATCAATAGGACAAAATACTCTATTTTTCACAATTTTCTCATGGCATTATAATACAATTTAAGGCATCATAACATAATGAAACTTGACTAAACTCCATAGCTTACATAGATTTTTCCTAAAGTCTATTTTAAAACTTACACCTTATCATCACTGCTGTATCCATAAATTGTTTCTCATTTTTATATCCCACTATTATCCATATATAAATGCAGTTCTACCATGGAAATCTTGCAGGTTCAGTTCCAGACCACTGCAATAGTAAAGTAAATATCACAATAAAGCAAGTCCCAGGAATTTTGGGGGTTCCCAGTGCATATAAAACTTATGTTCACACTATATTGTAGTCTACTGAGTGGGCAATAGCATTATGTCTAAAAAGATATACATACCTTGATTAAAAATGACATATTGCTAAAAAATGCTAACCATCGTCTGAGACTTTAACAGGTCATAGTCTTTTTAGTGGTGGAGTCTTGCCTTCATGTTGATGGCTGTTGCCTGACTAGGGTGGTGGTTGCTGAAGGTTGTGGTGGCTGTGGCAATTTAAAAAAAATAAAACAACAATAAAGTCTGCTGCATCTATCGACTCTTCCTTCCACAAAGGATTTCTCTGTAGCATGTGATCCTGTTTGACAGCCTTTTACTCACAGTAGAACTTCTTTCAAAATTGGAGTCAATCTTCGCAAACCCCGCCACTGCCTGATTGACTGTTTATGCAATATTCTAAATCCTTTGTTGTCATTTCAACAACCCTCACAGCACCTTCACCAGGAGCAGATTCCACCACAAGAAGCCTCCCCCTTTTTTTTTCATCCATATAAAGCAACTCCTCATCTGTTCAAGTTTTGTCATGAGATTGCAGCAATTCTGTCCCATCTGCAGGCTCCACTTCTAATTCTAGTTCTCATGCTGTTTCCATCACATTTGTAGTTGCTTTCCCCACTGAAGTCTTGAATCCCTCAAAGTCATACATGAGTGTTAGAATCAACTTCTTCCAAACCCCTATTCATGTTGATATTTTGACCGTTTGCCACAAATCAGGTTCTTAATGTCATCTAGAATGGTGAATCCTTTCCAGTAGGTTTTCAATATATTTTGCCCAGATCATCAGAGGAATCACTATCTATGGCAGCTTTAAAAGCCTTATGAAATGAATTTCTTAAATAATAAGACTCAAAAGCTGAAATTACTCCTTGATCCCTGGGCTGTAGAATAGATGTGTTAGCAAGCATGAAAGGAACATTAACCTCATTGCACATCTCAATCTGAGCTCTTGGGTGACCAGGCGCATTGTCAATGAGCAGTAATATTTTGAATATATTTTTTTCTGTAAGTCTCAACAGTGGTTTTAAAATCTTCAGTAAACCATGTTATAAACAGATGTGCTGTTATCTAGGCTTTGCTGTTCCATTTATAGAGCACAGGCAGAGTACATTTAGCATGGTTCACAAGGGCCCCAGGATTTTCAGAACGGGGAATGAGGGTTGGCTTCAAGTTAAAGTCACCAGCTGCCATATCACCTAACATGACCGTCAGCTTTTCTTTTGGAGCCTTGAAGCCAGTCATTGATTTCTCTTCTCTAGTTTTGATAGTCCTAAATGGCATCTTCTTCCATTGTAAGTATGCTTTGTCTACATTAAAAATCTGTTATTTAGTTCATTATTATCTTAGCTCGTTAATTATCTTAGTAGGTCTGAATAACTTGCTAAAGCTTCTGTTGCCTGTAGATGTGGGGTTCTTGTGGTGTCATAGGAAAAAGCATTTTCGGGACCCACAAGGAAGAAAGAGGTCTGTTGGTAATATTTATTTATGATGCAGAATCAAAACGATGCCCCTTTGGTGTCTCATCTCCATCTGTCCCGCCACGGAAAATCAGGGCCAGAAATAGAGCAAATGTCCAGAGATCCTGTGCCATATTAAAGCTTAGTTTAGTCCAGCATTTGGTGAGCTTAGCTTGTGTTCCTGGCTGTAATCCATTGTTTTGCTGCTATACCCAGGTTCCCGTCTGGATCCTGCGTTTGGCTGCTAGGGCCACATGGCAGGCGCACAAGGCCAATGTGGGTCACGAGCAAGAGACAGAGAGAAAGAGAGAGAGAGCTTCTTTGTTCCTTTGTGGTTTTAACCAGGAGCTTCGCAAAATAACCAATCAACTTACCAAGTTTTTGCAGGCTTGCATTGGCTCTACCCTCTAGCTAAGGATCTTTTCGCCAGGTTAGACTGACAGGCCTCTATGGTCAAGCACCTCCCTCTGCTCCAGTTTGACTTTATTGCACATGTGATTACCTCCCCCTTTGTTCTATCCCTTCCTCCAGTTATCTGTGGGGAACAGACCACTGGTACCCCGGTGGGGGGAGCTGTAGCTTCCTGGTAAACAAACAGGCTTCTGCTCCCCAGCTGACCAGGCTCAGCAATGTGTGGCTCCCCTTTCCTTCATTTCCCATCAATAATTAGCTAACTATGGTAACACATACACACCCACATCATGTATATAATGCATGTCTCTTTTATCCTACCTCTTCTAAATATTATCAAGGGAAATAAAATGTTGAACTAATTAAGCATTTTTGTCAAGTGATTTTGTAATTCATTATTTTCTTCCTCCAGCTATAGTTTGTTGGCATGTACAGAGAAATTCACTGACTAATGAAATATCTCCCTCAGGTATCTATGTGTATTTGTGTAAAAGCAGCAGTGCATGCCATTTCTTTTGGGGTATAATGGGATATTTTGTGAATTCTATAGTGTGAAGTACAAAACAAAAATTAAGTATCATATTTAGCATTATTTACTAAGGATAAGAAGTTAAACCTGACTAAATTTTGACATGACAATAAATTAATTTACATTTAAAACTGAATCTCTGTATATATGTTAAAAGAGGACATCCCAAATGCACATAAATTTTATTGTTGTCATTGCTATTTTAGTTTTTTCAAATTAGTGAACTTCACATTTTAGAGGAGTTTTAGGTTCACAAGAAAATTATGCAGAAAGACAAAGAGTTTCCATATACCCCATGTTCACACACATGCACACAATTTACATCCTACACCAGAGTGGTACATTTGTGACAATCAATAAACCTACATTAACAAATCATTGTCACCCAAAGTGGATAGTTTACATTAGGATTCACTGTTGGTGTTGTGCTTTCTATGGGTTTAGACAAATTTTAATGACATACATCTGTCCACCGTTGTAGGATTTTTGTTAAAAGAATTTTTAATGACATGCATGTATCCACCATTGTAGGATTTTTGTGTTGATCTATTAAAAAATTACCTTGTAAAGTTTACACCTATATCTTTTATTTAAATATATTTTTATTAATTTTTTAGAGAGAGAGAGAAACATTGCTGTGAGAGAGAAACATCAATGCGCTGCCTCCTGCACGCCCCCTACTGGGGATCGAGCCTGCAACCTGGGCATGTGCCCTGACTGAGAATCGAACAGGGACCTCTCAGTCCATGGGACAATGCCCAGTACACTGAGCCACACCGGCCAGGCCTATACCTGTATCTTTATCTGTCTTCTCAGAATTTTGACTAGATATTTCTCTATACACTGAAAATTCATTCACCCTACTGCCACTGCTCAGGTCCAATGAGTATCTTTAAAATATTAACCACTGAAGCTCATATGCTACTTAAAATTCTAAAATACCCATTTCAATAAAATATTGTCATATAAAAACCCTACAATTTAGTGTCTTAAAACATAATTGGGATATTATTTCCAAGAGTCTGTGAGTTGGATAAATGGTTCTTCTGTTGGTTTCACCCGAGCTCTTTCATGGGCGAAATTCGGCTACAAGGCTGTTTGGCCTAGAGAATCTACAATGACCATTCTCCCAAATCCCCAGTTGTAGCTGGCTGTCACTTGGGGCAGCTCACTTCTTTCACATGGCCACTCACACTCCAGTGGGTTCCACCAGTTTTTTTACATGGCATTCTCAGGAAAGCATTCCAAGGGAGCAAAGGAAAAAGCCACAAGGCATGTTGAAGCTTAGGGTCGAGAATGCCCAAAGCTTCACATCTGCTACATTCTATTATTAGTCAAAACAAGTTTCAGTGCTAGTCTAAAATTCAAAAGTTAGGAAATAGACTCTCACAGTTAATGAGAGGAACTAAAAATGATTTGCGGCCATATTCAATCTACCACAGTATCCTATTCCTAATATCTTTGGAGTGACCTTGGAAAATAATCTTGTGGAGGAAAAATAGGGCAAAGTTTTCAGTGAATTGGCTAGATTAAACCATACACTGTCAAGTCTGTAAACCACTTGCTGGCTGTAAGCTCCCTAATTTATGATTCTTGTCTTCTTCACATTTCTATCCTTTCTCTTTACTACAGTTCCTGAGACAGAGCATGCACACTTATTTTTGAATAACTGATTGAACCATAACATTATTTCTACAGAAGTCATATCTAGAGAGCAAATGTGGTAACCTTATCTATACATCTCAGACCAAAGAGGTTCCAACAGGTTTACAGTTCTAATTCATCCCAGAACACTAGTTTGTAAAAGTACCAAATGTATTCAAAGGGTTTTACAAATTCAATAAAGTATTATTTTAGGTGTTTAGTGAGTTACTTCAAATAAGAAGACTTCAATTTAGTTGTCATTCTCAAGGTAAACACACACTGGGTAACATCATAGAAGATGCTTTTCAAAATAAAATACCTCATTTAATCTGAGATGCCATCAAAAATGACTTAAATATATTAAGATCATGTATAAAATTTTATATAAGTTTATTTTAACACTCAAAAGAAAAGATAATATTTTTTTCTTGAATCATTAATGAATGTAGTATTGGTAGATATGTAGAGAGATTACTATATTTAAAATGGTAACAATTTTTAAAAATATAGCGTTAGTAAGAGTGCAAGGTGTAGAGTGAGACTGTCTGTTTTGGAATCTCAGCCAAACATTTAATATTTGTATGATTTGGGGCAAATTAGGTTGCACCTTTAAGTTTAGTTTGCTCATGGGGAAACCTGGGATGACAACGGCTACCACAACAGAGAGTAAGCACAAGGAATAAAACTGATAGTTGATGCAAAGCTCTAATCAGAGTGACTAGAACGTAAGTACAGTAGTCAGTAATTTTTACCTGATTTTTATTGTTGTTATTTATTATTATTATTTTTTAATCCTCACTCGAGGATATTTTTCTATTTATCTTCAGGTAAAGAGAGAGAGGGAGAGAAAAGGAGAGAGAGAGAAACATCAATGTGAGAGGGACACAGTGACTGGTTGCCTCCCGCATGACCCCGACCAGGGCCGGGGACAAACGGCAACCGATTCCTTGGCTGGAATCGAACCCAGAACTCATTGATCCAAGGGCTGATGCTCTACCACTGAGCCAAACCGGCAAGGGCGTTGTTGTTATTCTTATAATTGTATTATTAACTCTTACTTTTAAAATAGTTGGTAAGGTCTATTATCTCTAAAGTGATGACAAGATAGAGGAATCTTTAAAACTGGACATAAAAAATTTTAAATATATGTATATTTTTTCTTCCATATCCTATTTGTAAAACGGTCCAATGATTATAGTGCTAAACTAATTATGTGGATTAAGCAGTAGTACTTGGCAGGCAGTGCATCTCTGAATGATCACAGCATGTCCCAGGTGGCCTTAAAGCATACCAACTGAAGGCTATCAATTTTACCACCTGAGAAGTGTTCTAATTAACCAGAAATGCAGAGCCTAAAGTGGCTGCTCCATTACTGCCAATGAGAGAAACAGTTGGGTCCTTAGATTTATTAGCCAGCAAATTGCTGACTGTCAATTCCAAAACACCAACTGTGCCTTCCATTTGCACAATTTTTTTTCAGTATTGAGTTAAAGTGTAAGGTCAGTTAACTATTGAAAGAAATATATTAAGTGGTAATAGAAGTGCTGGGATAGCGGCGACAGACTTATCCTGCCTGGAAACCCAGCTCCACCACGGTGTTGTCATGTGACCTTAGGTAATTCATGAAAGCATTTCTTCCTATCTGTACATTGAAGGTAGACAATTTCTTTATATATTGTATTAGAGATGAGTGAAGATATACTCAATGTTCCTAGAATATTTTTGACATGTAATAATCACAGATGTAAGTATTTTCTACTTTTGCCTCTCAGTCTTCTTAATATACTAAGGCATTTAGTCAAATGAATTATCACTTGTTGGGTGGCTGATTGTGTTAGGCATATTTAGTGAAGTTCTTAGGAATGCAGTTGTTTAATCTGCAATAGTACAATGTTATTTGCTATGATTATATTCTGTATAAAGTATGACTATATTCTCAAATTCACATTTTTTTGTCTTAAATGTATTAACAGGTTAATGGCATATTTATTCAGGGCTAAGGAATTTATAGTGTTCAGCCTTTGCTTTTGTAATAAAACTTACATTTTATTGGGCAGACAAGAGGAATAAATGTGATTTCAACTCTACCATTGCAGCAAAAATATTTATAGTGATACAGTGGCACCTTTACTTTATTGCTTTTTTCAATGATCCATCCTATGGAAGTAGTTTACAGAAGAGATGCTTTAAAATGTTTAGAAGTCAGTAGCTAAACCCTTGCCTTTGAATGGAAAGCAACATGCTTCTACTTCTGTGCTGGATTATTCAGTATAATGAATTCAGTTGTATGAAGTGTTTTAAGTTTATTTGATTATCAGGAAAACCTGGGAATGGTAGTATTGAGTGTAATCCTCAGAAAAAAGTAAAAATGAGGACTTATGTGCATAGTTATGATAGTCTTAGGATAAAATAATCAGAGAAATTTGCAAGGATTTATATCAAATTCGTTGTGATGATGTTGTGTAGCTTTAGGTCCACATTCTAGGTTCTAGTATATAATGTTTTTTCCAGATGCAGCATGAAGTCATGCATGAGTAGCCACATGAAAGATACATACTCTACCTCTGGGCAGAGTACAGGTCCTGTCCCTCCCAACTCTTGTCCTAGCCTAAGAAGGATGTGGTTTTGCGGCAGGTCAAATGAAGACATCAGTAGTTCTAGTGGAGGATAAAGTGCAATTTAGGTTGTTGTTGGTGTGTGTGTTTGCAAATCTGTTAAAATTCCACTCCCAAGGTGGGATGGTAGTGAAGAAAGAAATTACTGCCTTATGGTAGTATAAATGCATGCTTATCCTAAATTTTACTGTGCTATAAAATACTGCTAGCTATATCTGATCATTGAGCATCTAAAATATGACTCCAAATTGAGATGTGTTGTTAGTTTAAAAATAAGCACTAGATTTCAAGGACCTAGTATGAAATAATGGATTAAAAATATCTCACAAATAATTTTATATTTTTATTACTCATGATACCATAATATTTTGGGTTAAATAAAATGTTATTAAAATGAGTTTTTTCTCTTTCTATTTATTTTTTGAAGTGGATTCCAGAAAAGTTTAAATTATTTATGTGGTTGACATTATATGTCTATTGCATGGCTTATTTACAAAGTCTTCCCTCTGGATTGCTCCCATGGAAACTTAGGGCTAACACCCTAAGTCTATGTTCTCTCCCAATTTCTTTCTATTCTAGAGGTTTGGTTTATAGAATCTTTGGGATACCAAATAAGGAAATACATGTTTAAAATGTGTAAGATATGGGAATAAAGCATGGAAATTATGTACAGAAATAATGCTGTAAGTCACATGCACTGATGTGAATAGCATATTTAAATTATTACCAGAAATGGTCCAAGGATGCATTTCTTGACTGAATGAATCATTTTTGTAGCAGATACAAAGGACAAGCCTGGCATCCATACTTATGAGCAGCATGACACATTTTTAGATTAACCTATAAAATGTCTGAACATGCTCAGCAGAATGTATGAAAAAGAAAGAATGCTAGAATTCAGAAATCATCAATAAAAATATACCCTTAAAAGGGAAGATCCTGCTGTAAGTGGAATCCTCAGAAGTGGATCTGACAATTACTGTGCATCTGCAAGAAGGCTAAGAAATCATTGTCAACACTGGAAATTGCTATGACATCAATTCATTATTTTTTAAATTGATTTACACACAAAAAATAAAAACAAGAGCAAAATGCATGCACATACAGAGAGTTGGACATTTTTCCTGCATTTTCAGTATGATCTGTATGTCAAGGTAACCGCAAATTGATGAGGGAAAGAATAAAGGAATACATTCATAGGAAAGGATAGAATAAGGATAGTAATGAGCTGCAAACATTTCTATAGTTACCCACTATGTCATTTCCAATGATGCCTTACAGACTTGCACCTCAAGAAGTGGAGTCTATTTCTGCACTCTTAGAATCTAGCTATGTGACTTGCTTTAATCAATAGAAATATAGTGAATATCATGTTGCGACAGTTGTGAGCCTAAATCTCAAGAGGCTTTGTGTCCTTTTCTTCTTACCTTTGGAACCCCGAACCACCAAGTGAACAAGTCCAAGCTGGCCCGCTGGATAATTAAACCAGGTCATGTCAGAGCTGCCTGCTCCAGTCAACATGCTGTTGAACTCAAATACAGGCGCTAACCCAGCTGAGATCAACAGTACCTATCCCAGTAGAACCACACTGGCCAGAAGCTGACAGGCAATAATACATGGTTCTTGTTTTAAGCCACTTGGTTTTGGGGTAGCTTGTTAAGCAGCAACAGATGATTGATTCAACAACCATTTGGAAACTAAAATGAGATAAAGGGTCTGGGTTATAATAACTAAATTATTTTAAAACCATAGATGTACAATAAAAATGATACCAGAAATAACTTCTGAGATGTAGGTAGGAATAATGGATTTGTGCAGTTAAAAAATTAAAGCCTACATAATAATGACATAAATATAAATTTGGAAGGGTGACAGTTATCTGAGGCAATGTGATTTAAATATTTTTTTACTTCAGGAGAATAAGTATACTTAAAACTTTAGACTTTAATATCTTAAAATTTATGTAAAATTCCCAGAGTATAAATTAAATATAAAGTACCTCACAATAAATATAGCAAATATAAATTCAAATTGTTTATGAAAAAATATAAAGCTTTATTGAAACACCTGAAGGAACTTCTAAAGGGGGTTGTGTATTATATAACATCTAAAGGGGGAAGTGTATTATATTCACAAATAGAGGGTATCAAAATAAAAAATTCTAATTTTTAATTTTCTCCAAATTCACAGATGGACAGTTCTAGTCATAATCACATGATTCTACAGCTAATCTGTTTACATATAAAAGTTATATAAGATTTAAAGGAACAAGGATAGCCTAGATATTTGTTATACAAAGAAAAAGCAGAGGAGACTTTTTTATTTGAAGTTTTAAGACCTCTTATCAAGCAACAGTAATTATGATAGTGTAGTATTGGTGCAAAAAGAGATTAGACTGTTCAGCCATGTATTCCACATATAGGGTCACTTTGTAAATGTTAGAGGTGGCACTGGAGATAGGAAATAAATAAATTGCTTAAATATGATATGCTAGTGTACAGGGACTATTCCTTTCCCAGGAAAAGTGAAAATGGATTCCTGTATTCCCACAAACTGATATCAATTCTAGATAAATGAGGAACATTAGTATAAAAGACAAAGCTTTAAAACAATATAAGACATATGCAGAGTCTATGAAAAATGGAGCAGGAAAACATGTTTAAACAAAACACAGACAGGAAAATATAAAGGAAAACATTGATAAATTTGACTACTTTAAAATCTACTTCTGTTTGTTAAAAGAAGCCATAAAGAAAATAAAATGACAAACTGAAAGGAGATGGTTTCAATTCATCTAACAAGACTAACATCCAGCATAGAAATATGATTCCTGATACTCATATGAAACACCAAAACCGCAGACAGCAAAACACATCAACAAAAATGACATGTGTACAAAAGACATACCTAGGCATTTTATTAAAGGGAAAATATGACTGACCAATGAATACATAAAAAAATGCCTATACCCATGTTCAATCAGGGGAATTCATCATACACACCACACCCCACCGCCAAAACCAAATTTCAACTGAGTGTTATTTTCACCTGTAAAATTCAATTACATTCAATACTTTTACATCAAAAATGGCATGTATAGTATGACCCTTATTTTTAAAAATATCGATTCTATCTGTATGTAAGTATAAAGACTAGCAAATGTACCTATATTTTTGAAATTTTGCTAACTCAAATATATATGCACAAATATGTACACACATGTACATATTAACTTAAATTAGCCATGAAAATAATTTGCACAAGGACATTTGGTAGATTTATGTTAGAATACTGTGTAGTATATATCTTTCATTTTAAATTTCTTTAGTTTTATCTATGTCGTTGGGTAGAATGTCCCATGCATTTCTAAACTGTGAGGAAAAAAATAACTCTATAATAGATTAGACTACAAATAGAGAATATACAAATCACCAGTATTTAACACATAAATATGGTTTAATGAGTCCATATGATATTCATTTATGCAGAACATCTTCTCACCGGGGTTCCTAATACCAGTTCTGAAATCAAAGACTTCACTTTGTAAGCTCTCGCACAGGGTGTCAGAGTCTTTACATGTTTTGCCTTCTTCTTGGTATTCGTCTATTCATCTTCTGTGTGCTGCATTTCAAGATTGCCTTTAAGTCTCTACTCAAATAGCAGCTATTCTCTGAAGCGTTTCCTAACTTCATCAGATGAATTAATTATTTCTCCTTTTTACAATTTAAAGACTTTGTACTTATCTCCTTTACTGTCATGAGATGTGTGAAGATTCTAACAAACAGCAGGTCCTCAATAATGATAATTATATTTTGTATTATCTGCTATGCACTTGTTTCCTATTACTACACTGTTATAAGGTCTTTCTCCCCGCTCTACTTCAAGTGTCTTTCTATTTTCAGTGCTTAGGGTAGCACCTAACACATAGCTGATTATTTAGTAATTGTTTGTTCAAAAATAAAGGAATTAATAATGAATTTACAGAATATTGAAAGAAGAAATCTATAGAAAATGGACTGCCTATGTTAAATGACTCTCTATTTTGTGAAGAAATGTGATGGAGATAATTTAAATGAAAGAGCTTTTGCCAGGCCGGTGTGGCTCAGTGGTTGAGCATCGACCCATGCACCAAGAGGCCACCAGTTTAGTTCCAGTCAGGGCACATGCCCAGGTTGTGGGCCCCATCCCCAGTGAGGGGCATGTGGGAGGTGGCCAATCGATGTTCTTTCTCATAGATGTTTCCATCTCTCTCTCCCTCTCCCTTCCTCTCTCTCTAAAATCAATAAAGAAAAAAATTTTTTAAAGAGCTTTTTTATAAAGACGTGAGTAACAATGCATTGGGAATAATGCTTCTACAAGTAAAGAAAATGGAGTTTGCATTTTAAGAACATGGGGTAAAATAATCTGACTGTTGTGTAAATTCAATTCCATTTAACTCTAAAAAGTTTAATAGATCACCTACTATATATATCACATTGTGTTGGTGCTGTAATATTTTCAAAGTTGAATAATAAATATATCTTAAAATTTTTCCAGAGATAAAACAGAAAGAATAAAATAAAACAATAAATAAAAGCAAACTACTACATTATTTCTGTCATTCTCATCTGCTTATTGGAACACAGAAAATGATCAGGGAATACAAAGAAAATCAGTCATGGACATTTCCATTAAGTGACATTTTGCTATATCTTTGCCAATTTATTAAGGAAAGTAGGATTAAAGGAATTACATTATTGCATGTGTGTACACATGCATATATTATATATATGTATTTGTATACATTTCTATGTATGTATGTACCTATCTATGTATAACTGTCTGCTCAAAGTATTTAATAAACTGTGGATATGGATGCATATTTTTTAAAAATTAGCAATGTATACATTTTGTTACATATTATGGATTTATTATTCACAACTAAATATTGTGTTGCATCTATAAAGTAGAGAGAGAACTCTTTCAAATATTGTTATCCTTATTAAAAGACAAAAGTTGGACCCGAATGACACCCTGGTGTCAGGAATAAGATGTCTGGAGGGTAGATAGCGTACTTTTCTTCGCTGGAATGGCAATGAATATGTTACTTACATAATGAAGATAGCTAATTCAACCAGTAAAGCAAGGCTCACAGTAAGTGTGGAATTGGAGTCTTTCTTAAAAGTTTAGGTCCTGGGAAAACTTTTTCCCTACTTTACTGATACTACAATGAAAATAACTTATGCCCATTTTTTAAACATACAACATCTGCTCAGGTAAGAAATTAGTAGCATTGCTTCCGTCCCAGGTAGTTCCATCAAGAATGAGGACTCTCACTGAAATTCGTCAGAACGTGCTGGCTCGAAAGAGCCATCTGATTAGAGCAGCTGAAGTGATTCTTCTTCTTTTTTTTTAAAATTTTTTTTCCTTTATTGATTTTTAGAGAGAAGAAGTGAGAAGGAGAGAGAGATAGAAACATCGATGAGAGAGAACATTGATTGGCCACTTCCTGCATGCCCCCCAATGGGGATCGGGCCCAAAACCTGGGCATATACCCTGACCAGGAATCGAACTGGCGACCTCTTGGTTCATGGGTCGACACTCAACCACTGAGCCACACTGGCTGGACATGATTCTCTTAATGCTACTGCTTTCAGATTCTTTTTGTTATATTTAGAAGTTTCCCCAAAACATTATATAAATTAACCTATCCAACAGCCACTCACTTGACCCTACCCCACTTATGTATCTTTAGTGCCTTTGTTCTGTAGCAATCTTATTTACGAACAGGAAGTAGATAAACTTTCTATTAGATCTTGAATGATTGATTGAATCATTAAAGTTAAGATAACCATATATCTTAACTTGCTCAGAAAAGTTCTGGTATATGCCTGTCAAACTGATATAATTATTAATAACCCCTCCTTTTATTCTCTAACGTATCTGGGCAATAAATTATTTGGTCACTATATTCATAGACCCACTGGCTAGTTCAGCAGTTCTGAAATATGTTTTAAGAGGTGAGTGAGGCTTCAATATATTATGACTTAACTAATTCAGAGGCATTCTTTCTGGTCAAATTTCAAAGATTCCTACTCAAAATATTTTTACACATTGTTACCAAATTAGTATTTCCAAATCAAAATCTGATCATGCCACTCTCCTGCTTATAAAGTATTAAAGGCTCCACAAAACCAACAGGATAAAAGTTTAATTCTGTTCTTTGCGTATGAAGATATAAATGATCTGATAATATCCAAATGTTTCCTGCTCCATTCCTAATATTTCCCCACACATATACTGAACTCTAGACATGTTAATTTTTTTATTTGTCAAGCATGCCTCTTTCTCATGTCTGTGTGATTTTACTCTTACTGATCCCTTTATCTGAAATTGATGCCAGTCTTCAGGTTCTTTCTATTCTCATCCTTTAAAACTGACTTGTAAAATCACATTTTTGTCCTGGGTTAACCATCTTCTCCTCCCTAACATAGTGGCATCATGTACATACTTCAAAATCTAGTACTTATAACTATTACTCGATTTAAAATTTGTACTTTTAATTCTAAACTGAGCAACTTGAAGGACTATATATGTTATTCTTTTACTTTTCCAAACTCAACACTATGACTGATATATCAAATTCTTAATAACTAGTCTCCAAAATGAATAATTCTCTTTATTACACGTTATTAATCATAATGAGCCCACAAGGGCAAATAGACAAACAGTGGCTATGCACATATAACCTGTTGAGTGCTTCTGTTTCACTGGCTTTAGTTAAAAATTAAACAGACAAAATGAGTAAAACAAAGAAATAAACTAAGAAAATGTGTTTGTAATTTTTTGCTGCCATTTCTGACAATGCAGTCATAGTCTGTTATGTTTATAGAGCATCATAAATTTAATCTTAAATTATTTGGGACAATAAATGTGGATGAATAAGCTAAATTCATAATTTATGAAACAAATGAATTTTCTCTTTAATATCCACTCTGTAATCAAAGATGAAGAATGGACCATTACTCAAAAAAATTGTAAATAAGGCAAATATCCTTGGAATTAATCCTCAAAGAGAGGATATGAGCAGTTTTTAAATGAGCAAAGGGCATCCATAGGAAACTTGGGAAAGAACTGTTATGTCCATAAAAAAATATGTGAAAACATAAACAACTTCACTAGTTATTAAAAAAAAATCATCAGAACTTCAAATAAGTGCTGTTTATGCTTACTGAATTGTGGTAAACTAATTTTACAGGATATAACAAAATCATTACACTGTTATTTAAGACTATTTTAAGTTAATTTGGGAGTATAAGGAAAGTTAGACATACATAACTAATAATATAGGCATGTGTTGTACATTAATTTTTATTTAAAAGTATATATATTCATTTTCTACTTGCTGGTATAACAAATTACCCCAAACTTAGTGGCTAAAACAAATTAATGTCTTACAGTTCTGGAGATCTGAAGTCCAAGATGAGTGTCAATGGGCTAAATCAATGTGATCTTCCAACACTTTACTATGAAGAAAACAAATTTGCATTGACAGAGAGTAGAAAGTAATGGGGGTAGGAAGAGAAGTAGTAGAGAGATTGGGCCTTGATTACTGATGTCAAAAATCCTTTCTGAGGAGGTAACAGTGGAGGTGAGACCTGAGGCAACAGTAGGAACCTGCCATGCTAGAGAGGAGAGAAATACCTTCCAAGTAGGTAAGGGAACAAGATGTATAATGGCTTCTTGTGGAAAAGGGTCCAAGGGTCTATTGTGGCCTAGTTTTTCAGAAATGTAAAACTAGCCCCAGCTGACCACTAAAGTCTGTACCTCAAGTACTAGTTCAGGAGTACAGTATGACCTTATTATGACATTTCAATAGCCCTGCTGTCCAAGATTCTATTTATGGCTTTTACTTTATCCATTTTTATATATAGACCTAGCACACTATTTTAATGCCATGGTTACTGGACCATTAGTAGGTCAGGAAATCAGTTTATGTGTTGCAAATACCATGCTTTTAATAACATAGAAATATTAGAAAATAGTAGCATAATTGTAACTGCTGTTGCTTAACACTTCTGTTGGGTGGCTATGTGGATATGATGTAAAATATATATGTCTGAATTTATGGCCACTGTCAAAAGAGTTTAAGAGCCGTTACTTTAGCATCCCATGTATGAATAGTGGTAGTTCTTCAGAAAGAAAATTGAATCACATCATATTGGCCTTTCTGGAACTGATTAGTTCAACCATATGTGCATTTAAGGGATACATTTAGAAGCAACCTAATAGATTGTATTATATGTTGAAGGTGAAAATATTACACTTTTCATCACACAATGAGGTTTTATTATCTTTCTACTACAGCCTATGGAAGAAATTTCTATTTGGTGTTTGCAAAGGGGATAAATGTTATATTTCTGAGTAATTTTGAATTCATATTATGGTCACTAAAATATTCATTTTTACCCCATGTGGCTTCTAGAAATCTTAGATCCAAGTTTGTATAAATTGTATCAGGAGTGTAAGATTTCATGGTATTTTGTCTTGTAATTTTTTTTTATTATCTCCACCTAATTTTTCTATTTTTATTATACTTTTGTATTAGTGTTCTTACCAATTTAAAGTGATCTTATCTTGCCATATTGAAATTTTACAAAGTATCTTACTGGGTACTTCATAATGGAAATTAAAGGCATAAAGATACAAAGTAAGGAACAGAAGTATTGTACCTGCTTTCAATGGTTTTCTTCATCTACATTGGTAGCCTGTAGAAAATGAAGGATTTTCTATCAGAGCAAAATGTCTTCAAGTTAAAATTACTGAATAAATGAACAGCATAGCAAGATTTACATAAGTAGCTTCTCTTTTAATTGAGTAACATAAATTTATTATTTATTTGATAAAATAAACGACTTGCCCAAAGTATTATAACTAGTGAATATCTGAAACTAGACTTAAACCAAACTATTTTTGTTTTAGATGTGATTTGTGGTTGTTTCTCAATTTGCCTGTGTGTGCCTGTGTGTAGATACTCCTAAAGTAAATAAAACATTATTGTACAGACATTAGTGTTTTGCACCTGCCAATCAAAATTGTATTTGAAATGTTGATGTACATCTTTTACGATCTTTCTAATTTCTGATGTATTCTTCCATTGAATACATACATCTTTTTAAACCTTTCTGACTGATCTTTTTGCTTCAATGTTAAGCAAAGAAGATGCTGGCTTTTGCCTTCCTTTCCATTGCCTCTGACAAGCCATAGATCTAACAATGTCATTATACTTCTTATTGGAAGTCCTTAATATCTCATTACATTTTGACCTTATGGTCCCCGACTGTTGCATTATAGTTTCTGTCACTGCATGGTTCAGTTAGGCAAGTAGCTTTATATCTCTTCTGATCACTGCTTTAATTTTGATAGACTTTCTCAATTAGCACTGTATGTGACACACTAAAACGCAAATAGGTTGAAACACTGAAATATGATTGTCACATTTATGACAATCATATTTTCTTTATCAGTTTTAACACTCTATATGCCTATTTTATTCAAATACATTTTTCATAATGGGGACAATATACATTATTGATAAAAATTAAGCCATTAGAGTTTCATGTCAATATATTAATATGCTCTAATATTAAAACTTTCTAAATATGGAAAATGTCTGTCCTGGGGTAAGAGGAGCTGCTGCTCAGAAACTTCTCAGGGGTTGGCAAAAGTAGGTTTACAGTTGTAATTACGTGAAAGAGTTTATTCTTGTGTTGTTATTTTTAAATTATTGTGTTCTATTCCGTATGAACAACTATAAACCCCCTTTTGCCTACCCTGTATTTCAGGGTGTCAAGTATTCTAGAAGGCCCTGTTACCCATGTACACCATTTATTTATTTTGTGTATCTCTAACTAAACTTAGGGAATTCTTGTTTGTAGTTGCCTTAGAAGATTATTTGATTGTTTAAGGGCTGCACATGTATTATGTTTATGTCTAACATATCTATTCATATGTCTTGTGCTGGCATTTAGCCTTATATGAAATATACCACCTGCTTTGGGCTGTATTCCCAAGCAATGAGACTCCAGGAAGACCAGGACATACTGCCAGTGCCTCTACTGGTCTCTTACAAGTTATGGACTAGGCCTCCATCAGGAGCTGGGTTTCCCAGCAGCAGTGCCAGGGAGTGGATCTTCCCAGGCAGAGACTGAGGGCTGAGCTCTTCCCTGTTCACTCCACATTACTGAGGGAATCCTTCTTGCTATATTTTCCTCTGCTGATTCACATGCTTAAATTCAGCAGATTGCCATGTCTGATCTGAGGTTGTGACACGGTTATGTCTACAATAACCAAAAGATTATTGAAATTTAAAAAGTAAATAAATTGCATTAAGAAATTACATTGAATTTTCAATATGAAATGAAATGTTAATGTAAATATTGTTTGTTTACATACAGAAATAATTGTAAGAATCTTGCAAAATTTATGGGGGAAGATTGTTTATTCATTTGGTAGTTTTAGAATATTAAAAAAATAAATGAATTGCTTAGGTTTGTGAAACTTTTGGATCTGGTTGGGAAATAAAAAGTACCTTTGAAAATCTTTAATAGATTTAAGTCAAACTTTTGGTTCTATTCTGTTGATTTTATTTTCTAAGTGGATTTGGTAGTGCCAGCTCTAATCATATTTTACTTAACCTTATTCAGAGAAAAAAAAATTCTTCAAAAGTCACAAAGTGGTCAGATACCATAGAATTGAAGGTAAGTTTTGAGGTGGGCTAGGAAAGTATATAGTATATATGTAACTCCTAACGTCTTAGTCATTGAAATAGAATAAAATCAAAAATATTCTCCCTGGATTAAAATATTTTTATCTGCAATAGAAATGCACAGATAGAAAGTTGCTGGTGAACCTATAAACATGTCAGAGAAGAAAACTAACTGCTATCAGAATAAGATCTACAGCAGGCTGCCCTGCTGTGTATTAGTGTTAGCTCACCCTGTCACCATCACTGTATTATTGAACAACTGGCATGCCCAAAGAAGAGAATGTTTTTAAAGGTCATGGCTATTTAAATATGGAAATGATTAAAAACCACCTTGCACACTATCTGCCACTAGAAAGGCACTCAGAAAGTATTTTCTTTCTTCTAACCCCATTAAAACAATGAATTCCTTTCTCAATGGATGTCAGCTATTTTCTCAAAGTAAATAATTTAGATCTGATTGTTGACCATGTTGTAATGATAAACTTTTAACTCATACATTTTGATATTTAAACAAATTATTAAGAGTATATGTGAAACTCTCTGTCACCAAAAGACTGCGGTTCATTTTGTAGCATAACTGTTATTTTCTTTAAAGGAGTTTCCATCCCCTCTACATCAATCTTATTTTTTAAAATAGATTATAAAACTAAGTTAAAATAAGAATAAAAAAATATGGAATAGAGAACACTCAGGAGACAGGAAATATATGGATATCTTCAAGTTGGATCAGGGATGGCTTAAGCTATCACTTGCAAAATTTCAATGCCACATTCTGCTTTTGAGGAACTAATAGACAACAGGTATTATGAAGGTGGCAACAAATAACAATTAGGTATAACCTATGAAAATTAGCTCTAATAGTACAGGCCTTTCTTCCATTGCTCTTCAGATCATAGACATCTTCTTTGGAACCTCGGAATTATTTTTCAAGCATGTTCTCGTCTTGGCATACCATTGATACTAGAGTAACTCGGTTACCTTTCTGCTCTTTCCTAACCCAGATAAATAAATATGATTGTTTATTCATTATTTTTTGGTACATGTTCCTTAATAATGAAAGTGTTATAGCTATACAATTTCCTCTGAGTATAGCTTTTACTATACCCTTTAGGTGGTGGTATATTTTCTTTTCTCATTTCTTTTCCAGCAGTTTTCAATTTTAAACTTTGATTTCTCTTTGAAAGAAGGATTATATAGGAACAAGATTATAATAAGAGACTGTTGCCTGACTATATATCCTTATTATTATGATTTTGTTTTCCTTATATTTACTTGGAATGTCTTTATACATTTTTTCATGGGCATGATAAAGACTTTTCTCTCTAGTACAGGAGGATATAAATAGTTTATATATAAAGATAGATATAGGGTGTGGAAAAGTAGATTTATAGTTATGAGTACACAAAACACAGACTTTATTCTTATATTGTTATTTATTAATTATTGATTATTTTCCATATGAACAACTGTAAACCTACTTTTGCCCACTTCTGTATATGGTTGATAACGCTGATTATATAATTTTCTTTATGCAAACTAATGTTTACTTACTAGATTGGATTGATTCTGATGAAGGTAAATTGACATATTCCACCCTAGTTATTTTTAAATCAAGAAGTATTTATTCTGATACAATTTGCCTAATATTTACCTAATTTGTTGTTTGGTGTATTTTTTTTTTTTTTTTAGTCCTTACCTGAGGATATTTTTCCATTGATTTTCAGATAGAGTGGGAGAAATGGAGGAAGGGACCGAGGGAGAGAGAGAGAGAGAAACATTGATGTGAGAGAGACACACGTATTGGTTGCCTCCTGCATGATGACAAGCAGGGCCGGGATCGAACCGCAACCAAAGTACGTGCCCGTGACCGGAATCCAACCTCGAGACTCTTTGGTTCAGGGGCTGATGCTCTAACCACTGGGCAAAACCAGCCAGGGCTGATGTAGTCAGTTTTAACATTTTTAGAGTAGCTTTGTGTCCATTTAAAAATACACACACACACACACACACACACACACACACACAAATGTAGCTATTACACATTGAACATCTATATAATTTACAAGAAACATGTTTTACTTTATACAATATTTCTTGAATAGCAGTCATATACTAATCTTGACTATAACCTAGAGGGTCTCTTCCCTTAATAATGTATTTAATCCTTTGGAGTGGGGGAGGATTGCCAGCCAAGTTGTGGACTTGGCATGTAGCAGGTGCTCTAAAATATTATTGTTGCCCTGGCCAGTTTGGCTCAGTGGTTAGAGCGTCGGCCCGTGGACCAGAGAGGCCCAGGGTCGGTTCCCACTAAGGGCACGTACCTCGGTTGCAGTTTGTCCCCAGCCCCTGTTGGGGTCGTGTGGGTGGCAACCAGTCGATGTGTCTCTCTCACATCGATGTTTCTCTCTCTCTTTCTTCCTCCCTCTCTCTGAAAATAAATGCAAAAATGTCCTTGGGTGAGGATAAAAAACAACAACAACAACAAAAATTATTGTGTTAAGGTGAAGGAAAGTATATGGATACATTATTATAATCTTTATTGTAAAAGTACTGTCAGGAATTGCTGGATCCAAAATATTCCTAACTTACAATTTTATATTTATTTTTCCCTTCCCAGTATTTCCTTATGTTTTATATTTCTCTAATTCTTCCTTCTGAATAGTTGTATTAATTTTTTCCTCTTCTCTGTGTTTAGATAATCCTACCTCTAGTCAGGGAAGATATTTTGACCACAAGGCATTCTAAGCCAAATATTAAATAAGGCATCTTTGTTTAAACAGTGTGTGAAAAAACATGGAAACCTCGATTTTTGTTACTTCTTATTTTATGAGACATAGCTCTCATATTAGCCAGGATGTTAAGATACAGAAGTATTCTATATGTCTGTCTATATCTATTTATCTATCTTACACTTTTCAGATGAGAAATAATTGGTTACTTTTTCTTGATAAATTATAACTTGTTCATATTTCAAGATCATTTTGAAATACAGCAGGAGGAACTTTTAATCTTAACATACCTGATTCCCCCTAGATGGGTCTGCAACACGGCTAAAACATCCACTGCAAGGAATATTAAAACAACTACATTACAAACTGTGTCTTTCTTTATAAATGTTTAAGTTACATTGTTAAACATTTACCATAATGATTCTTCTCCCTGGTGGTCAGAGAAAAGGCTCTTTTTGAGGAGCAAGGACATGTAAAAAATCCAATTTTCCATATTTATAAGACTTTTACTCACTGAGCTTTATTAAGTTGGCTTTTACAACTTTCACTGAGGGCTTTACAATGCATTTGCTACTGGTACATGCTTGATAGTTCCCCAGCATGTATGGAGGTACAAAATAACACTTCCAACCTTTAAGACCAAACACTTGGATAAATACCACAGATGCCAAATGTCTCTAGCAGGTGCTAAATTGCTACTAGTCTATCACCTTGGGATGTGATGAAGATCAATGGAGCACTCCGCACTTTCCCGGTATTCCACAATTACTGGAACACCTGTGCTAAACGATGTGGCGCTAATACACTATAAACATCCTTACAATGCTCAAAGGACCTTCTAGTTGCACATTTCAACGCGCTGAGCAGGGCCTTAACTTAACGTAGGTGTTGGAAGTGTTTCACCTATCCTTGACACTGCTACCACGCAGTGACATATTCGTGCCTTATCAGTGGAAGCTGCCTTTCTCCTCTCTTCGTCCAGATTTTATTTCTGTATTGCCTGATCTTATTCATTTTAGTACTTCCTTCCATACGTTCTTACCTCATTTTTGCTATATGAGTATGTGTGTCTCCCTGTGCTTCCAATGAATTGTCTTCACCCCTTTGCTTTGCCATCAAAGACCTGGAACATTGTCAGCAATGCTGGATGCTGTTATCACTGTAGTTCCAGCATGTTTATTTTCCAGCAAATTATCTTTTGGCACATGTAAGCCATGATAGGCAATATGGAGGTTTTAAAGTTGAAAATAGTATGTCACATTGAAATGCCTGCTAATGTATTTGTGTTGCTGTAGACCTGGCAACTGTTTTCAATATTTGGATTTTTTTAAACCAAATTTAAACATTAAAAACCAAATAGCTCTGTGTGTATGTATATCAATGTTTATGATAATATCCAGTTATTGTGAATTAGGCTTTGCTATTTGTTACAGACCATCTTTAACAGCTTCACTGAGATATAGTTCATATACCACATAATACAACATTTTAAAGTGTGTAATACACAGGATTGTGTGACTATTACTACAATCTACTTTTAGAAAAGTGTTGTCCCCTGAAAAAGAAATTTCTGTACATTCTATCAGTTGCTCCCTATTCTCCTACACTCTGCTTCCTCCAGCCCTAGGCAACAAGTAATCTACTGTGTCACTATAGATTTTTTTTTTCCTTTTCAGGATTTTAAAGATAATTTCTTTATTTTTCAGCAATTTTATGAGCTTACATGTGTATTTCTTTGCTTTTCTCCCATGCAGCTCATAGAATTTGTAATTCAAGGCTTCATATTTTTTGTCATTTTGCAAAAATCTGTCCTCAATTACTGTGTCTCACCCTCCTGCTCTCTCTTTCTTTCAGCCAATGTCTACTTTGCCATCAGTGTGGATATACCTCTCTATAGCTCATCTTAGAGACTGGGGAGTCTACAGTACACTTTGTATTGATATTATAGCTATATTTTATATTTCACATTGTAGTCTTCAGATATGTCTTATTTCTAATGCTTCATCTCTATCAGGATTAGGAACAGAAGTGGGAAAAGCAAGGAAATTCTGAGAAACCATACGATTTATGTATGTTAGAGTCCATTTTTATGGATTCATTTAAGTAACTTCCACAGAATTTGCCGCTTTCTGTGAAATAAACACGAAGGGATCTCTATGAATCTAGAGCACATGCAGCTTTTGCCTCTACAACTGTATATTTTGCTTGTTTATTTATCTGGTTTTTCAGATCCTGATTAGAAAATAAGAAGCCCTTGTGACTTTCCATAGAAAGTGAACATTCAGAGAGACATGAACTATTGTAGCACAATGGTTTTCAATGCCTTCGACACCTGAAATGTTTTTTTTTTAGTAATTGGGTTCAGAAGTCACCATCCAGTCTTATCCAGGAAGTGATAATTCTTCAAAAATTATGATCCAGAGTAGAGGCAAGATAAAAGCAGATTTGATAATCCTTGAATGTACAGAGCTATTCCAACCCCAACAATTTTAAACTCCAAAAATGTCATCCTGGATCCACAAGTATGGACAAAACAGGCCCGAATATGCGGAAAATTGAAAAGTAACCTTTTTGTGTTACTTAAAAACACTCTAATGAACTACTGTATCTGAAACTTGCACTGTGAATTTGCTGTTGGGAATGAATAATGCTGAGACAGGAAGTTTATTAGTAAAGGAAAACTTTTTTTCCTCATATACCACACAAACATGAAACAGTGTGAAATGTTCATAAACGTTTAATCGAATCTTTTAAATAAGGCATTTACTGATGTTTGCTTGAAGGCAAACACAATTTTCTTCAGAAAATGAGTTACATAAGGTCAATGTCATCTCCTCATGTTCAAAACATTAGACAAATAAGGCACCTTAGAGTTTATTTCCCTCACCTACCCATTCACTCAACAAATGTTTATAGCAAGGCCTTATGACTCACATCTTAGCAGGCAATCTATTATGCCAAATTATTGTTTTTTGGGTCATAAAAATGTCTGTGAGCAAACAAGTAAGAGACTGTAAACTGAGCTGTCAGAGTAGAACAGACAACTACTCTGTATTTTATTATTATCATGCTGCTTTTGTATCTGAAGAAAAGTCCATTTCCTGAATGAATTTTAAGGGGTTAATCACGCAAAAGAATGGTATGAGTCAAAATAACCACTTCAAAAAGTTAAACATACTCAACTGAAAAGGTAATGAAGTGACAAGAAGTGGAGGAGTCAATACTAGTCTGGGAAGTATGCCCACGTTTTTAATAAATGAATTATGGAAATGTTTGCATAATAATCTTTCGATAATGAGTTTGCTGTCAGTATGTAATAGTATTGAGTAATTAAATTCCAGTGAATTTAGATGCTAGGTGAGGCATACGATTTGAGTTGCCAGGATGACCAGGGACCTCTCCCAGGTGCGTGCTTTGAGCCACTTGCCTGAGTATACTTCACTGTATACAAAGTCAAGGTGAATAAAATTGTATCCCTATGTCTAGCAACAAATAATATGAAAATTATGTTCCTTGTTTCTATATATTCTAGTAATTTTTTGTTGTCCTTTTTTTTGTATTCTATGAATTTTGTATTTTATCCTGGACATTTAAGATAATATGTTGTAGAGATTTCCATTTCTGTTGTAATCTTCATACTGGTATTGATTTTTACTTGTTTTAGCAGTAATTAACATGGTAGGATTTAAACTCTATACTATTTCTCTCTCGGGGTGGGGTGGCAGCTAAAATCTTCTTTTACTTCTTTTATTCTTAAATGGACTGCTTGGATTTACTCTGTACATGCATTGTTCCATCAACCAGAGAATTAGGGAGAGTTTATATGCAGAATTATTTTTATGCAGATATAATTGACATATAACATTATATTAGTTTCAGGTTATAACATAATGATTCTATATTTGTTTATATTGTGGAATGATCTCCAGAATAAGTCTAGTTAACACCCATCACTATATATACTTACATATTTTTTTGTGTGTGATGAGAACTTCTAAGATCTGCTCTCTTTGCAACTTTCAAATATACAGTAAGTATTATTAATTATAGTCACCATGCTTTACATTGCATTCCCAGACTTATTTATTTTATAACTGGAAGTTTGTACCTTTTGACCACCTTAACCCATTTTTCCCACTCCTTACTCCCTACCTCTGAAAACCACCAATCTTTTCTGTTATCTATGAGTTCAATTTTTAAATGTTTTTTTTTATGGTTTTTTGTTTGTTTGTTTAGATTCCACATATAAGTGAGATCTTACATAATTTTTCTTTCTTTGTCTGACTTATTTCACTTAGCATAATGCCTCAAAGTCCATTTATATTGTCACAAATAGGATTGTTTAATTCTTTATGCCTGAATAATATTCTGTTGTGTTTTGTGTGTATATCACATTTTATCCATTTATTTATCAATGGATACTTAGATTGTTTCTATGTCTTAACTACTGTAAATAATGCTGCAATGGACATGGAGATTCAGATATCTTTTTGAGTTAGTGTCTTTTTTTCCTTAGGATAAATATCTTGTAGTAGAATGCTAGAGCACATGATAGTTCTATTTGGAATTTTTAAAAGAACCTTCACACTGTTTTATACCAATAGACATTTCCATATTTGCAGAATTTCACCTTTCCATTTCTTTTCTTTCCAGAAATTTTCTCCTCACTTTCTAGCTGTGGGCCTACCCTATGTTCTAGTGTAACTCATTCAGCTAACTTGGCCCTAGTGTTGAAGGCCATGTGTGACACTGACTGGGGCATGCCCTTATATTAAAAACCATAAAAATGTGAAACACATTTAGTGCCTATTTCTGCTTTTAAGAGACTATTCCCAGTAATTTCTGTCTAGCATTTGTCACTACATGTTTCACAGATGTGTAGTTTGTTTGTTTATTGTTTTTAATACAAAATTAGTTGTCATTTGTGAGAGGGTTGTCTAAATTGAGCTTCTATGCCATTAGTAGAAATGGAGCATTTTCTATTAAAAGTAAACAAAGTCATAACCTGTGGCTGAATACTTCTATTTTCAGTTATCTATTCAATAAGAGTCTATGTTACATGTACTGAGAAAGAAGAACAGAAATGCTCATGGCAGCTGGACCTTATAGTTAAAAGTATAAGCCATTCAGATTCAATTAATAATAGAATGAATGAATACATTTTGATATATTCATACAATGGGGTATTATACAGCAAGATCAATGAAATAATTGCAGGTACACATAATGACATAGATGAGGTTTTTAAAGACATCTTACTGAAAAAAGAAGATGCAAAAATGTATACTGCATGATTCCATTTATAAAACTTCAAAAAAGAATATATGATGCTATAACACAGGATTTTGGTCACTTTGGAGAAGTAGGATGGACCACTAGTATTTTTTTTTTTTTTTATCCTCATCCGAGGACATTTTTTCATTTTTTGTTCAGATAGAGTGGGAAGGAGAGAGAGGAAGAGAGAGAGAGAGAGAGAAACATCGACGCGAAAGGGACACATCGAGTGGCCGCCACCCACACGACCAACCAGGGCCGGGGACAAACTGCAACCGAGGTACATGCCCTTAGTGGGAACCGAACCCGGGTCTCTCTGGACTGCAGGCCGACGCTCTAACTGCTGAGCCAAACCGGCCAGGGTGACCACTAGTATTTTGAGTGGCATGATGTGTGCTTCATTTCTATATACATCGTGATGGCTAACTGACATCATAATGACAACTCTGAATTTTTTATCTATGCACATTTTTCATTTATGCCACATAAAATTTAAAAATTAAGCCTGGCTGGTGTGGCTCAGTGGTTGAGCATCACCCTATGCATCAAGAGGTCACTGGTTCTATTCCCGGTCAGGGCACATGCCCAGGTTGTGGGCCCAATCCTCAGTGGGGGGCATGCAGGAGGTGGCCAATTGATGTTCTTACTCATTGATGTTTCTATTTCTCTCTCTTTCTCCTTTCTCCCTCTCTAAAAATCAACAAAGAAAATAAATAAATAAATAAATAAATAAATAAATAAATAAATAATAAGAACGTTCAGAAACACAAGAAAACCACCACAATATTATACAGTAAATAGAAAATAGAAATATAAATAAAAATATTAAATAGAAATAGATTTCCCAAATGTATTATTGGTTAAAAAAAACAAACATAGAATAATGAGTAGGTATCATCCCATTGTTTTTTTAAAAACATGTATATAAATGGATAATAAGAAAAAAACTTAAGTAATCCATACTGTGGTATGTAAGATGGACTTTCATTGTTTCCGTATGTTTATTTACTTCCTAAATATTGTGCAATAATATTGAAAATGAATAAAATAGATTTAATGATTCATGTGTACCAGAGAATGAGAATGGGGATGGGGTCATGAGACTATAGGGAGGTGGTAGCATGAGGAAGTTCCTTTGTGGTGATGGAAAGTTCTGCAACTTGATTATAGTGGGGATTACATGAATCTACTCATGGGATGAAATAGCATACAACTTCACGTACTCACACACACATACACATGCAAATGTCTGCATGAAAAAAATGAGTGAAACCTGAATGAGGTCTGTAGTCTAGTTAACAGTAGTGGACCAATGTCATTTTCCTGGTTTTGATATTGTACTACAGTCATATAAGATGTCATCCATTGGGGAGATACTTAGTGACAGGTTCACAGAACTCTACTCTTTCTACAACTTACTTTAGCCTACTATTATTTCAAAATAAAAAATTAAAACAAAATAATAGCTCCCCCAATTCAGATGGTTGTCTTTTTGTTTTGTTGCTGGTTTCCGGTGGTACATATATACAATGGAATATTACTCGGCCATAAAAAAGAATAAAATCTTACCATTTACAACAAGGTGGATGGACCTAGAAGGTATTATCCTCAGTGAAGTCAGTCAGTCAGTCAGAGTAAGACAAATACCATATGATTTCACTTGTATGTGGAATCTAGTGAAAAAATAAACACAAACAAAATAGAAACAGACTCATAGATATGGAGAATAGTTGTCAGAGGGGAGGGAGGTTGGGGTTGGGGGGCTGTGAAAAAGGTGAAGGGAAGACAAATACCATATGATTTCACTTGTATGTGGAATCTAGTGAAAAAATAAACACAAACAAAATAGAAACAGACTCATAGATATGGAAAATAGTTGTCAGAGGGGAGGGAGGTTGGGAGTGGGGGGCTGCAAAAAAGGTGAAGGGATTAAGCAAAAAATCCATCTCATAGACACTGACAATAGTGTGGTGATTAGCAGAAGGAAACGGGAGTGGGGCCAGTTAGAAAAGGATAAAGGGGGGATAAATGGTGATGGAAGGAGACTTGACTTTTGATGGTGAACACACAATACAATATACAGATGATGTAGTTACACTTGAAATCTATATTATTTTATTAACCAATGTCACACAAATAAATTCAATAAAAATTATAAAAATGAATGCAATATTTATTATAATTTTAATTCCTTATGCAATTCAAAGATGAAAGGGTATGTATATTAAATTCTTCTCCTAAAATCATTACAGTAGATAACCAGCTTTTTTCCAACATTTTTTCTAACTGATACATTCTCAAATATTTTTGACACGAATATATTTACTGATTTAAGAAACTTTTATTCATAGTCTTAGAATATGTAGAACTATATTTTGAAAGTTTTACATAAATTTATCAAGTTATGTGTTATGCTTAATGTAACCTTTCTTGGACAAGGTTAATATGCAGTTTAATTGTAATGTGGAGGAGGAAATTTTAAATATTTAATAAAGTTTTATTAAAAAGATGTTTTAATCTAAAACATTATTCTAAAAACTCTTACAATTAAGTTATATACAAAGATTTTGTAATACTATTCTATTTTTACAATGTGGCTTTTATTTTCCCTTAGGAAACAATCTACTTAATCAGATGAATAACCAAGTTTCTTGCTTTAAAATATTGTCAGTGCCTGACTTCTGTGTATTACACACACACACACACACACACACACACACACACACACACACAAAGGTATAGGTTCTTTGGTAAATTGATATGGTATTTTAAGTTCTATGAATTTGATTTCATTGTCCTTGGATATTTCTTTTTTTTATATAATTTTTTTTTTCTTTATTGATTTTAAAGAGAGAGGAAGGGAGAGGGAGAGAGAGATAGAAACATTGATGAAAGCGAACATCGATTGGCCACCTCCTGCATGCCCCCCACTGGGGATTTGGCCCACAACCTGGGCATGTGCCCTGACCGGGAATCAAACCGGCGGCCTCTTGGTACATGGGTCGACGCTCAACCACTGAGCCACACCGGCTGGGCTGATATTTCTTATTAGCAGCATTCTTTTTCCATTTAGAATAATTAAAAGTTAATATCTCCGCTCTTCTACTTCCAGGAAGATTGGTATATATACTTTTTCCTATTCCTCCTGGTAAGTATACTTAAAAATCCTGGACATTATATACAGAGCAAACATAAGACTGAAAGGTGGAGAGAAGGCAGGGACTGGCTAGGGAGTTGAGGGCATGAGAAATGATGATGGCGAGTTCTCTGGGTTTTTTTGAGGCCTCATATACTTCAGACTTAGAGCTAAAGAAGATGGAAATCTGGAAATGCCAATGAGTGACAGCTAATGTTCCCTTCAAAAAACAAACAAAAAAAGAGCCCCAACAAAAATCTACAATTTTTTTAAAAGTTTAATTAAAAATTGAATTAGGCTTATTAAAGTATTGGGCTAAATAAAGTTAATTTCTTATTTTGCTTATTTGTTTCTGTAGGTCTTATTAAACAAGTATTTGGTGTCAACAAAAAGCAATGAATTTATTCAACTAATATGTTTTATTGAAATTGTACTGAAATATAGATTCACAATTTTAAGAATTATTAAAGATACCATGTACCCTGTACCAGTTTTCTCCAATATTTGTAAAACTATAATACAACCAGGATATTAACATCTGTAACATTCACTGATCTTACTCCGATTTTCTCAGTTTTATTTGTACTTGTGTGTTTAGTTCTATACGATTGTATTATACTTGCATTTTTTTTGTATCTACACTACAGTCAAGATAATGAACAGTTCAGTCATCACAAGGATCCCTCATATTGCCCTTTTATAATTAAAATAATCAATCATCTCCCTCCTTTTGTACCTGGATCCTAACACTTAGCAATCACTAATGTGTTACTTATTTCTTAAAATTTGTTATTTCATAATGTTATATAAGTGAAATAATATAGTAGTAACCTTTGAGATCAGCTTTTTTTCCATTCAACATAATTTCTTGGCTATTCATTCAAGTGGTTATACATATCAGTAACTCATTCCTTTTTATTGCTTTGTAATATTCCATGCGGTGTATGCAACTATTGAAGGTCATCTGTGTTCTTTCCAGTTTGGGGTTATTAAAAATAAAGTTGCTATGAACATTTGTGCACATGTTTTACTTCTCTGGAGAAAATGCCTAGTGTACAGTTGATGCATCATATGATAGATGGAGTCATGTTTATTTTAAGTAAACTGCCAAACTGCCTTCCAGAGTAGCTGTGTAATTTGACATTCTCATTAGCAATTTATGGAATGATGCTGTTTCCATGGATCCCTGCCAGCATGTAGAAGTGTCACTGTTTGTTTGTTTGTTTGTTTGTTTGTTTGTTTTTGATTTTAGGCACTCAGATAGATGTGTAGTAATATCTTGTAGTTTTAATATGCATTTCCATGGTGGTGTCTATATTTCTATTCCAGTCTAAGATCCATTTTGAGTTAAATTTTATGTAAGTTTGTGGGGTTCTGGTCAAGGTTCTTTTTTCTTTCTATGTAAGCCCCAATTGTTCCAATACTACTTGTTGCATAGACTGTACTTTAAGCTCCATTAAATTGTTTTTGAATCTTTGTGAAAAGTAACTTGAGCATATTTATGTAAGTCTATTTCTGGGTTCTTCATTCCACAAATTTTTTTAATGGCATTCAGAATTATAAAGGTGCAAAAGATACTGAGGTGAATCAATCACCATCTTGTCTTCAAAGTGCTCGAGGTGCTGCGGGGCTGGGAACTTCAGCAGATGTGATAGAATGCAAAAGAGACTGAGCTTGAAACGTGTAGCAGTGTAGTTTGGGGCACAGTGGAGGGAGGAAGCAATTCTGTGTAAGGAGTGTTATGAGGAAGGGCACCAAAGAATGGACTTAAAAAGAATGACAAGTAATTAGACAAGGAGAGAAAGCATTTCAGGTACATGAAAGAGCTAATATTTATAGAGGCTTTAAATATGCAAAATTATAGAGGTTTGCAATGGTCTGGGGCATTTGGAGAACTGCAGATATTTCAGTATGACCTAAGAATCAGGTCCCAGAGGACCTGATGAGAGATGAGGCTGGAAGCATTAAGAAGACCATGGAAAACCTGCTTAACATTCTAAGGACCTTGGCAAAAGGAAGATATTAAATAATTTTAAGATAGAGAATGACATAATCAGTACAAAGGAAACTATTATAGGCTTTATATTTCTGCCTTGAAAATTCAATTATACCATATATTTGTATTAGACCCTGCACTTTCTCTTTCAATTTTTATAAATGGATTGCTTTAGCTCCTGCACTTTTTGATTCAGTTCATACAAATGGAATTCTGCCCATATCCATAAAATAAAAGCCTTAAAAATTACAAATAAGGAAAGAAAGGGCTATTGATTCAGGTGCAAAAGGACAAGGAATTTTAAAATTAGAGCCATTTAAATATTTTAGATAAAATTAGACTCCAAAAAAATTTACAAAAATGAAATGCTGTTCTGTGTTTAGCCACCATGCAGTGGTACTTGCAAAGTTACTGTATGATTCTATTTTCTGGTATATGGATTAACGTGTCTCCTTTATACATTTGCTTTCCTTTCTTGCCTATTATATTAACCCATCTTCATGAATATAACTAATCAAATTGATACATGTTAAGTTTAGAAAGTTTCTTTTGGAAGACTCTTAGGACTTGATTTTCCCTCCATTGTGTATGAAGTTATATTTACTTATTTGTATTAGATCCCTTATCATAAGTGCTCACAAGTTTATTCTGAAATGTTTAAATAAAATATTTAATTTGCATAATATTATGTGTCTTTGTGATGCATAAAAACAGGTAAATATAATGGTACTGATCATGGCCAAAACCTTCTCTCTCTCTCAGCAATTTCATATATTCTCATTGTATTAACTGTCATAAATGTTCTGATAGTGATATTCCAGTCCCTGAGCTATAAAGCCATATATCCAACTGTTAATAAACCTATGAGAGATGACAGTTTATAATAATCCCATTGACAGCTTGAATAGAATTTTTCATTCAGTTGCTGCTGTAGTGTCGTATGGGTAAAATGGATAACAACAACAGTTTTGCAAAAATCAGCTTCTTGGAACATAGATATAACTGTTAGTACTCTCATGAACACATTCTATGCCCCTCAAAGTAGCTAGATTATGTTTGTTGTTGTTGTTCAACCTAAAGAAATTGAGCTGTAGGATGATGGTTGCAGTTAAGAAATCCTCAGGAAATTGGTTTAACTTCATGAAACTCTCATACAGTCGGTCAGTTTCTAAAAACACATTTTATTGCTGATAGCGTACATACATAAAGGTGCACACATCCTAAGCCACATCATGGACATCTATGTGTAACCTTTTCTCAGATAAGGAACTACAAAATTTTCAGCATCCATTCACTGCCTTCTTGCCCTCTCACAATTATTACATTTTCTTCCTGTTATGGTTTTTAAAAGTAGCAAATAAACGTGCAGACTTGTGGCAGCAGTCAGAGAATCCAGAGCAGGCAATTGGTTTCAGACTTTCGTGCCCTGCACATAGGCCATCATTACTTTTAATATGCTGATGGCACAACTCCATGGTAGGCTCAAGTTCAGCGGAGAAAAAAGTAGCTTGGGAAACAGGGTTATAATTTGTCCTCATCAAAATATATGGTCCTTCCTCTTGAGAAGGTATATGTAGCAGCAAGGACAAATAAAATAAATTACTAGGTCTCCATTACATTTTTGTGTCTATCAGCTAAGGAGCCTGCAGGTGGGCTAATGATTCTGGACATGCTGTTTCTAATGAGAAGTCTGAGGTTGTCTCGTGAATTCTTATGCTGCAAGTACACAGTGTAGTCTGCAAAGGCCTCAGACATGTAACTCACTAGAAAGCTCAAATTAAAATTTGGCTCTGGGGAATGATGCGTATTAAAACCAAATTTTCAACTTGCAGTTGATTTTGAAATATTTCTGTTACTGAAACTATATGCTCAACAGAAAAGCACAATAAATATCTGGTTACCTGATTCTTTCTTGTGATGTTTGTTTCATCAAGATGATAAAATACATTTTTATGTTTTCTAGTGGGGAAAAATAAACATTATGCTAAGCCCTGTAGGCCATTCCTTTGTACTGCATACTTGGTAACACAGCATGCTTTACATACAAGCCCAAGGCAAAATCCGATTATGAAGCTCTGACTGTGGCAGGTTTAACACTGGATCTCAGGTGGTGCTTGAAGGATAGAGATCTGAGAGGTTGTGTACATGCCCAAGTGCAATCAGAAAAGTCTGGCCCTACAATGTCTACACAGAGAACTATAGACGTCAATATCCTGAGTAGGAGAAATGTATACAAATGCAGGGAAAAACTCAATTTCATAGCAGTCTGGACTCTTCACTGTTTATATAATACAAATAAATCTTCATCATGGTGAAAAATGACTTCTAAAAATTTGAATGAAGGCTCTCTTCCCATCTTAACTGCCATTGTACGCCCATGCCCAAGTGACACACTAACCATAGGAAACAGTATTTACTGTAATTTCTACATTATGGCCTACCCTAGATGATTTTGAATCAATAGCTGTAGTGGTTAAACTTTATTTTAATAGGCATTAGGAAGTATTAAAAAATTCAGACTTATAAAGCTGTGCAATAATTTTGTGTTTAAGAAAGTTTCATAGAAAAATACTTGCAAGTTAACTATTATCTATCTGACCTACTTCATGCATGAGAAAGTTGTTGTATATATGCTTTGGTGATACATGTGAAATTTCTGTAAGTAAAACACAATTTATGAGCCTAATAAAAAAAATCCTGGCCCTGATAGTACATAATAAAGTAATAAATATATAATATACATAATATAGTACCTAATAGAGCTTTCGTCACATGGCATAGTCAAACCATGCAACACAACTGTAACAGTCTATGTACTTCTTCCAGACTTGCTAAATTAGGTTCCCTGCAAAACACATTTTCAAAAGGACTCATAGGACACGGCAATGGAGTGAGACTTAAAACATGTTTTTGGAAAGCTTTGTTATTAGGAATAGTTGTAAACATGTCCAAATCCTTTACTTATTAAAATAGCAAATAACACTAGATATGCAATATCACACATTTCACTTGCACTTTATTCCTACACGTTTGATGGAGAAAAGTTGGTGGTGACTTGAACTTCCAAAATATCCAGTCACCTCTTTTATCTTGATGAAAATAGTTTGGAAATGACCAATTTGACAGTTAAGGATGGAAAAGAATTAGGAGAGGTAAATTATGTACATTTTCTTTATTAAAATGAATATTATGCAAATATTCCTTTTTTTTTTAAGCTAAGTTAGCCAATGATTGCTTTCCAGCATCTTAATGAACAATATGTTGTTGTTGTTTTTTTTTTTCAAATAATTCTCCATAGTTCTTTTTGGTATTTAAGGAAGAATTATTCTTTTAAAAATCCAGTTGAAGGGACATACATTGCTGCTTTATAACAAACAGAACACAGAGCATTATTTATAGACAATTTAATATTTATTTTTCTTTATTTCCACTTTTCCATCTTTTATGTTTCACAAGGCAGTTTTCTAATACATGACTCTTATTCATTTTATCAATCACCCATTAATTATCCAATAGAACTGATTCATTATACTTGGACAGATTTTGCACTGCTATCTGCATAAAGTCCTTGACATTGTGTTGGAAATAATCCTTAAGCACCACCTCATCTTCCCCTGACTGGCACTTTCATTCTATAAGTGCTGTGTTCCTCCTATCCAAAAGCTACACGTGATGTGCCAAGATTCCAGGACCTCCCCCTTGCTATTTGGCCAAATGGCTGCAGAGTCAGAAGTTCAAGTTTTACCCTCATTTTCTGGATATAAATGAAACAACACACCACAGAATGTGGGGTCTGACATTCTGAGGGCCTCCAATTGAGACAGATGATAGAATTCAGAATAGAAGGAGAATTATCTCCTCTCTCCCATAGACTAGTTCACCTTTCTAGTTTAATTAAACAATTCCTGTGTGTACAGTAAGCGAATCTTCTGATCAACCATATTTCTCATTGTTCCTAGTCATTGTGGTAGCAAGACCGATAATGTATCACTTTGTAATGCTTCCTATCTTTCTTTCTTCACACCTCATGCCTATTTGTTTACCACTAAACTGTGAGTACTTAACATACTATCTAGCACACAATAAATAATTACTGTCACTGACAATTTCTCTGTACTATACTGCTATATTGAAGTGCTTATTTTATATTTATATAAGGTCTTTCTTGGTATTAAAATTCCATTGTTGCTACCCCTATAGAAATCAGTGTTGCCAGAAAAAAAAAATCAAAACAACTCAAAATGGGCCGTAGTGGACATCTTTTCTCTTACTATACAACAGTGATGGTCAAAATAATTTTGAAAAAAAAAACGAACAACTTGAAGCTCTTGGGGATATTTAATGATTTGATTTAGAAAGGATGTACCAAACCAAACCTAAGGGCTTAAGGCAAGCACCATTTTTTCTTTATTCTTTCATATCGTGTTGCCCTGTTCCACAGAGCAAAACACACAGTGGTAGCTGAGCCATAAGGCCAAAGAATTGCCTCTACTGAATTACCAGCATCCCTCATTCTTTTAATGAAGTGTAACAACTGTGCAACGAATTGATTGACTGTGGGGAGAAGATGCCCTGGGGGTGAGCAGCAGAGCCTCTGAGAGTGAAAGCTCTTGAATGAGGAGAAAACTGTCTTCAAAGCCTATTAATAATTTGAAGAAATAGCAGTACAATAGCATCACAAATTACCTTCATGACGGAAGTAAGTCTTTTATAAGCAGTGCACAGGCTGTACTTGAGATTTAAGGAAAGGTGGGTTTTTCACATTTGCTTATATATATTTAGCAATACAGTAATTAGAAAGTATGACTTAGAAAATAAGTTCTTTACAAAATATTATGAAAGGAACAAAAGCATATTTTTTGAGTACTACGCAAAGTACTTTGCCTGAATCACTTCATAGATCTACACAAGAACCACATGAGGTGGATATATCTTGCCACTTAGGAGCATTAGTAAGTTCTACACATTTTTTCTTTTTAAAAGTTTATTTAAAAACCTTGATGAGGAGGGCCAGGGGTGGTAGGGAGGAAATAAATTGCTTTCCCTTGAAAGAAGCAATTTCAGGAAGGGTGGGGGATATATATATATATATATATATATATATATATATATATACACACACACACACACACATTATATATATATATATAATGTATACAGGGTGTCTGTAGATTCTATTACATTTTGAAAATGAAATGAATTTTAATAAACACTGGTTTTATAATTATTCAAAGTTGGTGTACATTTTTGGGATATATATACATATATATGAGATATATATATATATAGTTTTGTTCCACATTTTGTTTTTATTTAAAAAATTATTTAAAACATTTTTGGCAGAGCCCTGGCCGGTTTGGCTCAGCGGTTAGAGCGTCGGCCTGCGGTCCAGAGAGACCGGGTTCGGTTCCCGCTAAGGGCACGTATCTCGGTTGCAGTTTGTCCCCAGCCCTGGTTGGGTTGTGCGGGAGGCAGCCACTTGATGTGTCCCTTTCATGTTGATGTTTCTCTCTCTCTCTCTCTCTCTTCCTCTCTCTCCCTCCCACTCTATCTGAACAAAAAATGGAAAAATGTCCTCAGGTGAGGATGATAAAAAAAAAAATTAAAAAAAACACAAAACATTTTTGGCAGAGATTTAGTTCTCGCTATCTTCTATGGTTGGCTTAAAATGAAGGATCCCAATTTTGAAAAAAAAAAAAAGCATGTGAAACAGAATGAGCAAGAGAGGCAGCACCAACCTCCGAGCCACTCATAGAGAGGGCTCCCCCGCACCCCCATGGCAGCCATCACTCTCTCGCCTAACAAAAGGGAAAAAAAAAAAAAAAAGCAAAAACTAAAAAAAAAAGCCCCCAAACAAAACAAATAATTTTCAGAGATGAAGAAGTTCATACTCATTGGATTCATTGAACCTGCTGCTGTCCCTACTGTGTAGGTGGAGGCTGGGAGCAGCCAGGAGCAGGGGTCTGTCCCTAGGAAGTGGCTTGCTGTCCATAGTATTCAGCCCAGGTGGCAAGTTCCACACTTTAAAATTATTGAAGCCTGGATTCAATGCTACATTCATGTGAATCCAGTATTAATTATTTCCCCATTATACCCTATAGCTTCAGCTTCTGGTTTTGTCCTTCCTTAAAATACTAAACATAGTTGCTAAGTAAGATTAGACTGAATTTTAAATAAGATTGATTTAATATTTTTAAAAATGTAGTTACTGGCCCTGGCCAGTTTGGCTCAGCGGTTAGAGCGTTGGCCTGCGGTCCGGAGAGACCCGGGTTCGGTTCCCGCTAAGGGCATGTACCTCGGTTGCAATTTGTCCCCGGCCCTGGTTGGTCGTGTGGGTGGCAGCCACTCGATGTGGCCCTTTCACGTCGATGTTTCTCTCTCTCTCTCCCTCCTACTCTGTCTAAACAAAAAATGAAAAAATGTCCTCAGGTGAGGATAAAAAAAAAAAAAATTTTAAAAATGTAGTTATTGATCTCTTTGATTATTGCTAAATAATTCTTTCATCTCCATTGAATAATTATTTCCTCTAAATAGGAGTTAAACAAAATTTAAAGAAAATTATTACAGGTCTAGAAATTTCCTGGATAGCTGACATTTCTGCAATTAGAAAATATTAGGGGGACCGGAAAGTAATGTCGTTAACGTAATGACATGTTAAGGGCGGAAGTGGAAGCAAATCCGTGTCAGACAATCGAGGAACTGTCAAACACTCTTAACCAACCTTGGTTGACCATCCAAGAACATTTGCAGCAGATTGGTAAAGTAAGCAGAGCAGGTGTTTGGGTCCCGCATAATCTGTCTGAAAAAAACAAAGCTAACTGGTCCACCACATGCAACTTATTGCTTCAGCGGCACAATACAGAAGCGTTTTTTGATCACTTGATTACTGGAGATGAAAAATGGGTCCTCTATGATAATCCAAAATGCAAAAGGCAGTGGCTCTCTCCGAATGAATCGCCACGAAGTACAACTAAGCCAGGTTTACACCCCATAAAGGCACTTTTGTGTGTTTGGTGGAGTATTCACGGGGTCATTCATTTTGAAGTGTTGAAACCTGGACAAACTGAATGCAGACCTTTACTGTGAACAATTGGATCCAGTAAATCAATCTTTAATTGAAAAGTGCCCAGCGATTGTCACCAGAAAAGGCGTTATTCTGCAACAAGATAATGCAAGACCGAACTGCACAAGACGAACCCTGGAAAAAATTAATGAATTGGGGTGGGAGGTATTGCCTCACCCACCATACTTGCCCAATATTGTGCCATTGGATTTCCATTTTTTCCGATCGCTACAACATTTTCTAAGTGGAAAAAATTTGAAAATTTGGATGATGTTCAAAATGCCATCTCCAGATATTTTGCTCAAAAACCAATTGATTTTTATTGATCTGGCATTGAAAATTTGCACACTAGATGGCAAAAGGTTGTTGATAACGAGGGTGATTACATCATTGATTAAAAATAAAAATGTGTTAAAAATTTATGTTTGAATTTAATGTAAAAAAACGACATTACTTTCTGGTCCCCCTAATACAAACCAAAGAACTTATATGCATATATGCATAACCAATGAACACAGACAATAGTTTAGGGAAAGCAGGAGGGTGGGAGTGAGGAGGAGGGGATCAATGGGGAGAAAAATAAGGGGGCCTCTGTAATACTTTCAACAACAAAGATTTAAAAAAAAGAAGTACAAATTGCCAGTTATAAAAATAGTCATGGGAATATAAAGTACAGCATAGGAAGTATAATCATTAATATTGTAATAACTATGTATGGTGTCAGACAGGTACTAGATGTATTGGGGTGACTGTAAGTTATATAAAAGTCTAATCACTCTCTTGGACATCTGAAACTAATATAATATTATTATATTTTATCCTTTTCTGAGATACAGTATATGGCTCTTCAGCCCAGGTAAGCACAGCATGCATTTGCCACTTTGAGATTCCATCCCTTGGAGTTATCTCATTCACTTTCATGTCCTAAAATATCAAATATATCATTTTGGCTTCCAATTTCTATCTCCAACATAGTAAAAGCTGGTGAGTTTACATGATTTTCCTAGTTATTCTTGGAAAACAAAAAAATATATAAGATTATTATAAATTGTCAATATGCTCTTAATGTATTCATAAAAAATTGTTTTATCTATATAATAAGAAAATCTCTGAACTTTTCCTCCCTCCCTGCAAAGTCCTGCTGCAGGCTAGATTACTTATATTTGACAGTATGTCCTGTCAATAAGGGTACAAATAGTATCCTCACTAGTTAAGAATATAATTATATGTTAGTAGGTATATAATATTTTCTATCCTTTCTTATTATTTATGGGAAAATGGGGAGGAAGCACAAGTGAGGATGGGCAGGGAACTTATTTATTTTAATTTTGTATTTATTTATTTTTTACAGATGTTTCTCTTTTTTTCCCCCATTGACACACTCCTCCAAATCCTGCCCCCCCCCAGCATTATTATCTATGTTTACGCATACATGCATATAAGTTCTGTGGTTTATCTCTTCCCTCCCCCAACATCCACCTCTTCTGAGATTTGTCAGTCTGCACCCCACTTCCATGTCTCTGGGTCCATTTTGTTCCTCAGCTTGTTTTGTTCATTATATTCCACAGATAGGTGAGATCATGTGATATTTGTCTTTCTCTGATTGGCTTCTCTTAGGATAATACTATCCAGGTCCTTCCATGTCATCTCAAAGGATAAGAGATCTTTCTTTCTTACAGCTGCATAGAATTCCACTGTGTACATATACCACAGCTTTTTTATCCACTCATGTATTGATGAACACTTGGGCTATTTCCAGATCTTAGCGATTGTAAATAGTGCTGCTATGAGCATAGGGGTACATATATTCTTTCTGATTGGTGTTTCAGGCTTCTTTGGGTATATTCCTAGAAGAGGGATCACTGGATCAAATGGCAGTTCAATTTTTAATTGTTTGAGGAAACACTATATTGTTTTCCATAGTGGCTGCACCAGTCTGCATTCCCTCCAGCAGTGTACTCGAGTTCCCTTTTCTCCACACCGACGCCAGCACTTGTTTGATGTTTTGTTGATGGCAGCCATTCTGGCAGGTGTGAGGTGATACCTCATAGCTGTTTTAATTTGCATCTCTCTGATCATTAGTGACGTTGAGCATTTTTTCATGTCTCTTGGCCATTTATATGTTCTGCTTGGAGAGGTGTCTATTTAGGTCCTCTGCCCATTTTTTAACTGGGTTCTTTTTCTTCCTTTTGTTGAGTTGTATGAGTTCTCTATATATTTTGGAAATTAGCCCCTTATCTGATGTATCGTTGGCAGTTATGCTCTCCCATGCAGTGGGTTCCCTTTCCATTTTGATCATTGTTTCTTTTGCTGTGCAGAGCTTTTTAGTTTGATGCAGTCCCATGTGTTCATTTTTTCCTTTGTTTCTATTGCCTTAGGCATTGTATCAGTGAAAATTCTGCTGCGTGTGATGTCTGAAATTTTGTTGCCTGCATTTTCTTCTAGGATTTTTATGGATTCATTGGTTACAAGCAAATCTTTTATCCATTTTGAGTTTATTCTTGTGTATGGTGTAAGTTGGTGGTCTAGCTTCATTTTTTTGCATGTGGCTGTCCAATTTTCCCAACACCATTTATTGAAGAGACTGTCTTTACTCCACTGTATGCTCTTGCCACCTTTGTCAAATATTAATTGAGCATAATGACTTGGGTCAATTTCTGGGTTCTCTGTTCCGTTCCATTGATCTATGTGGGATGGGCAGAGAATTTATTAATATTGTTGAACAATGCTATTACCATGTCTAGGTTTAGAAACTGTTTAAATCTTATGTTTCCTAAATGGGGAATTGTATTGGTACTTTGGAGAACCACCATGACCTCTAAACACACACACACACACACACACACACACACACACATACACACACACACACACTCATCACACTCATGATGTTGGCCAATTGGGTCCAATCCTGCAGTTGCTTGTGACTTTCTCACAGCCATACTCTCAATAGGCATCTTTTTCTGGTAATTTTGATATCACCCTTTAGGTAGTTTTACAAGAATAGGTAACTCTCTGTCCTGTATGGCCCATAGCTGACCCACAATATCCACTCAAGCATTCTCTTCCTGAGACTTCTCTGGTTGTGGAGGTCGATCCCAAAGCAGCAGCCATTCCTTTTTGTTCTGCCACCAAAGCAGACAGTAAGCCTATTTCTCATCCTATAGATTTCCCAAGAAAGCTTAAAATACTGGTTTGGTGTGTTTTTCCTAACTGGAGGGCAATATATTAAACTGTCTAAATTTCACTAAATCTCTTTTGAGGAAGGGTGGGGCTTGCTGTACAACAGTAACATTCTCCAAATAGATCTCTTTCAATGTTCTTCAGTTTCCAGCCACACAACAATGTTAAACCTCATGAAAGTCAATAAGGTAAATAATTCTCAAATACTTTTTTTTTTTTTGCAGCCCCTAGGAAGGTTTGCATCAAAAGTTGCTTCCATATTTTATATCTGCTGAGTATTTGTATTTCTTTCAAAAATTAAAATTTTAACATTCCATTGTGGTAACACAGTTCTACATAATGCCTCCATTTGAGTAATGTTAGGCATATCCAAATCAACATAAAAACCAGGTGACTGACACTTTATCTTTCTTTACTGTATCAGTAAATGACATGCCCATCCAACTGTGAAACAAATGACTTAGGGCATAGTCTGTATTCTTCCTTCCTGTTACCTACCTCCATTTGTAACCTATCAGAAATTCTTATTCAAACCACCACAAAAAGATAATGAAATCTGTCCACTCTTCCATTTCCACTGCTTCCACCTTAACTCTTCCATTGCTGACTAGATGAATACAATAACCTTTTTATTTATTACCCCAGCGTCTATTCTTGGTACAGCCTACCTGTCCCCTTATAATTGCCTTACATCATCCAGAATGGACTTTAAAAATAGCTCAGATTATATCATTTCTCTATTTAATGTCTTCTTCTTGTCTGATTGCCGTGGATAGGAATTTCAGTACGACCTTGGATAACCCTAGGGAAAGCTGACATCCCTGTCTCTTTCCTGATCAATTTAAGGAAAATGCTTTGAGTTTTGTCCCTGTTGAGTATTATGTTTGCTGTGGGTTTGTCATATATGGCCTTTATTACGTTGAGGTATGTTCCTTCTATTCCAGCTTTGCTGTGAGTTTTTATCATAAATGGGTGCTATATTTGTCAAATGCCTTTTCTGTATCTAATAATATAACTATATGATTTTCATCCTTCACTTTTTTAGGTGGTGTATCACGTAATTGATTTGTGGATATTGTACCAATCTTGCATCTCTGGAATAAGTCCCACTTCATCATGGTGTATGATCTTCTTAATGTATTACTGAATTTTTTTTTTTTTTTTATTCTCACCCGAGGACATTTCTGCAAACAGTGAGAGGGGAGAGAGAAGAAGAGAGAGAGAGAAACATCGATGTGAGAGAGACACATCGAGTGGATGCCACCCACATGACCCTCAGTATTTGTTTTATATATTTAGGTTCCCCTATGTTGGGTACATAAACATTTACAAGGGTTATATCCTCTGGTTGGATTGACCCTTTTATCATTATGTAGTGCCCTTTTTGTTTATTTTGTCTGATATAGGTATTGATATCCCAGCTTTTATGGTTTCCACTTGCATGAAATATATTTTTCCATCCCTTTACTTTGTGTGTATGTAACTTTCATTCTGAGATGTGTCTCCTGTGGAGAGCATATGTATGAGTCTTGTTTTCTTATCTATTCAACTGTCTTATGTCTTTTGATTGGATCATTTAAGCCATTTACATTTAAATTGATTACTGGTAGGTACGTATTTATGATCATTTTATTCTTCACATGTATGTTCCTTGTTGCTTTTTCTTTCTTCTTAAAGAAGTCCCTTTAACATTTCTTGTAACACTCTTTTCATGGTAATGAACTCCTTTAGCTTATCCCTTTATTTATTTTTAATTTTTCATTTTGTTCTTTTTTAATTTGTAACTATATTGTTGCTGGGCTGAGTGTTCTTGGTTGTAGGTCGTTTCTTTTCATCGATTTGGATATTTTGTGCCAATTCCTCTGGCCTCCAATGCTTCTGTAGACAGATCAGCTGACAGTCTTGTGGGAGCTCCCTTGTAGGTAACTATCTTTCTCTTGCTGCTGTTAAGAGTTCCTCTTTGTCTTTAGCCTTTGGCATTTTAATTATGATGTGTGTTGGTGTGTGCATCTAAGCGAATACCAAATATTTATATTATTATTCTCATAAGCTAAATTTTCTTTGTCAATTAATCACTCATTCTGCTGATGTAATGTGTCTTGGTGGGGGTCTCTTTGGCTTTATCTTCTTGGGGACTCTGTGCTTTCTGGACTTGTATGTCTATTTTTTTTTCACCAAGTTAGGGACTTTACAGTCATTATTTCTTTAAATAAGTTTTCAACCCCTTGCTCTCTCTCTTCTCCTTCCAGTAATCCTGCGATGTGGATGTATTATGCTTGATATTGCCCCACAGGACTAGTGGGAGAACAGGTTCAAGAAGTGGCTCTAGAGCTGACCTTGAGAAATTTTTCAGTTCCAGCTCTCCAGTCAGGACTGGTGGGTCCAGTCCCACCTCCTCATCTCTGGCAGGAGCCATTGCAGGCTCATGACATTTCTCCTGGCAAGGGTGATGGGTCCTGTGTTAGGTCACTGTCTCCTTCAGAAGATGCTCCACAGGCTGGGCCCCGCTCCATAGTTAGAGCTGGAATGGATGTTGGTATTGGTTGCACCTCTGGAGCAGCTGATGGAGGTGGCACTACCATGAGTTGGACATTGGTCTGGGTCTGAAAGAGCTTCCAGAGAAGCTGAAGCCCAGGGCCTACCATAGGACATCTTCCCCATTGACTGTCCACCAGATTGGTGGTCTGAAGACTGTTTTTGCTCCTGGTGCAATTTCAGCCTCTGGTAGTGCTCCTTGTGTGTCTGACACCAAGCCCTCCTCATAAGTTCACATGGACATCCTACCCCCATGTCCCACATCTTCTAATCCTTGGGCTCTGCCTCCATGGACTCCAGGTACTCTGGCTCAGTTGAGTGAACATGGACATTGTACTACAGGTGGGAGCTGGAAATCCTGAGCTGCCCGTGAATCCTGGGTAGCTTCAGGGGAGGAGGCTTTGTCCAGTTATCCCTAGGCCCTGGTTTTTGAGACCGCTCAGTGGCCACACTAATTTTAACCTGTGCTGGGTCTTGTAGGTGGCATGGTGCACCAGTCATTTACTCATGGAAATGTTGTTGGATGTTCCTCATGGACCAGCTCCTCCCTGATTTACTGAGAGGAGTTCTGCAATGGCAGTGACTAGCAGCTGGTTTGGAGACCTCAGAGGCCTACCCAACGCTAATTGCTGCTTTTGCTCACTGGACCTTCTGTTCCTGGATTAGACCCAGCCCTGTGTCTGTACAGACCTCCACCCAAGAAAAATTAGATTCACCTCCAAGGCTTGAGATGAACCTTGGGATGAACCTGAGTTGTGTTGCTCTAAGTTGGTCAAAGAGCACTGGACATACTGCATAGCTCCCCAGCTAGCCTTAAGCTGGGGTATGAACATGACCAGCCCATCAAGCTACTGACCCCTCCTCAGCCTGTTCCTGCTTGAGGAAGGCCCTCCCCATGTGAACCCCCCTTACACACACACATACACACACACACACACACACACACACACACACACACACACACACTTGGGTTGAGGACATAGGGCTGCCCAGGAAGAATCAGAGTGGTGACTTGGTCTGAACTGGAGTATCCTAGGCCTCCCTGTGTTACCTTTGGGTACTTCTGGGAAAGGGGCCAGAAGCATCTGAGACGAGATCTGACTCAGCATCTACAGCACCTAAACTGGCTTTCACTACTGCTTGGAGGCCACAGCCTTAGGACATAGGGATGCAACAAATAAAGATGTTGTTCTCTCTGCCTAGCTCATGTCCTGTGGAAGAGTCAGATGGATGCGACCAGCCTTAGCCCATGGTGACAATATCTTGAAAGGCTCTGGAGGAGGTCCAGGCTGACTCAGGTGGGTGGCAGAGAAACACAAGGACAGACTGAGTGTTGCTCTAAGTGGAGGGCCATTTTTCCCTCACTTGCCCGATAAGAGCCAAAGTTCCTGTGCAGAACCCTCCCTCTACATGCCAAATCTTGGTCTGCTTCAGCCTGATGAACACTGCTGGCCTCACCCTGACAACACCCTGGGACCCTGCCCCACCAAAAAGATCTGCAAGCCCCAAGTGGTGTCAGTTGGCCTTGGTGTACCCTGAGACTTTTGCTGAGTGACTTCAGGCCCAACACTGGTGTTAAGTTTTGAATGTATGGTCAGCACTGGTAAACACCACTCACCCCTACCTAATAACTCAAAGAAAACCTACCTTGTGCAATTTTTGTGCCACCATAGGCTCTTTCAGTAACCGAGCCTAACAAGTTGCCGGCAGGCAGAGGTGAATCTCAGGGTACCTGGTGGCTTTTGCTGACCTGCCCTCAGGCTCAGTACCAGTAGAAGCCAGCCTTGGTATATAGCTTGGCCCCTCCCATGTGTATCAAATCCTAGCAGAGACAGCCACAAACTGTGGATTGCTACAAAACAGGTAGCCCAAGGCCAATCATAGGCAGCATTTGATACTGACCTGCACCGGAGTGCGTCCCATGAGGTACCAGAACCAACACACGTGATAGCAGTCTTCAGACCTCAACAGAGAGTGGCCCAATTAGCTCCACAAGCACCAAACCCTGCTGGGGCAAATTCCGCTTTGTGGGGTCAGCCACCACCCAGCACCTTGTACATTATGGTTGGGCTCAATCCTCATAATCAGTCAACTCCACTCATAGATGGCCCAATAGCAATCAAGATTGAACTGCAACAGGAGGGCTCCCATAACCTACACAAGGGACATTCCTGGAGCACCTAGCTCAGGTTTATGGGGAGACTGCAGCACTGAGCTCCATAGGACAACCACTACATAAGGTCAACATACTAAGACTGGGAGACATAGAAGATCTACCTAATAACCAAAAACAAATACAGAGAGGCAGCCAAAATGAAGAGACAAAGAAACTTACCCCAAATAAAGAACAGCTGAAATCCTCTGAAAAACAACTAAATGAAATGAAGGAAAGCAATCTACTAGATACAGAGTTCAAAACAATAATTATAAGGATGCTCTAGGAACTAAAGAGAAGAATGAATGGACTCAGTGAGAACTTAAAGAGATAATAAGTACAGAAAAGAACATAGAAATCATAAAAAGGAACCAGTCAGAAATGAAGAATAAATGATCTGAAATGAAAAATACACTAGAAGGAATCAACATCAGATTAGATGAAGCAGAGGATCAAATCAGCCATTTAAAAGACAACGTAGCAGAGAACACTCACTCAGAGCAGCACAAAAGAAAAATAACTTTTAAAAATGAAGATAGTTTAATATCAAGCGTAATACATCCACATCACAGGAGTACTGGAAGAAGAGAGAGAGAAGGGGTTGAGAACGTATTTAAAGAAATAATGACTGTAAAGTCCCTAACTTCGTGAAAATAAAATAGACATACAAGTCCAGGAAGCACAGAGAGTCCCCAAGAAGATAAAGCCAAAGAGGCCCAGACCAAGACACATCATATCGGCAGAATGAGTGATTAATTAACAAAGAAAATTTAGCTTGTGAGAATCATAATATAAAATATCTGGTATTCTCTCAGAGCAGCGATTTTGAACCCTTTTTTCATTTCAAGGCACACATAAACTAATTACTAAAAATCTGTGGCACAGCAAAAATTATATGTTTTGCTGATCTGACAAACAAAATAGGTATAATTTTGATTAATTCACACCAAAAGGCTATTGTTGTGTTGGCGGTTGTCATTTTTTAATTTGACAATCTAAGAGAAAAGAGGTCAGTGTCCCTGACTAAATAGTCAGGTACTGCATGTTTTAAAAATTCTTGCAGCACACTGGGTGAAAAATTACTGTCTTAGAGTATCATCAAATGCTACCAAGTAGAAAAATATATAATAAATAACAGAAGTCTAGGAATTGAATTTTAACTCTAATTTTAAACAAATTACTTAACTTCATGTAATTTCACATTCTTCTCAGTCTTTTTTTTTTTCTTTATTGATTTTAGAGAGAGAGGAAGGGAGAGGGAGAGAGAGAGGGAAACATCAATGAGAGAGAACATCAACTGACCACCTCTTGCATGCCTCCCACTGGGGATTTGGCCCACAACCTGGGCATGTGCCCTGACAGGGAATCAAACCAGCAACCTCTTGGTGCATAGGTGGATGCTCAACCACTGAGCCACACCAGCCGGGCTCTTCTCAGTCTTTATAGGGACTTTATAATGCTATAAAAGATGGAAAGTATGTATGTCACTTAATAAGTAGCAATTACTTTTTGAAGTAATTTATATAATTAACTTATTTAGTCCTAGAAATGGTACTATATGGTAGGTAGTATAATTATTGACTATTTTGCAGAAAGAGTCTGTATCTTTCTGTCCAGGAAAGTTAAGTTTTTTCCTCAGAGTCACGTGGCATGAAATTGGCAGACCAGTATTCAGGCCCACACATTTGGGACCTGGATTCTGTGTTTTGAACCATTAGCTATGCAAGGATTATTACTACTGATTTAGGTATTTACAAATTATAAAATAGAAATAGAGGACTTATTTTTAGCAATTTTTTTTTTGACAATAAGAATCATCTTTTATTGAGCACTTACCATGCCAGGCACTGTTCTAAGCACCTGATATAGTGACTCACTAAGGGTAGGTACAACCTCCATGAGGAAACTGAGATATGCACCCGGAGATAACAGGGCTGCAATTAACCTAGGCAAGGAAACTGCTTCTTCCTCAACCCAGGTGTCGCCACTGGTCCAGAGTGGAGAGAACTCTGCCCACATACCCATGGAGGAATGCGTCTCAGCTCCTTCCTCTCCGTCCCACAGGAGGGCTGACTACTGTGCCTGCTCAGACCTCGCCCTGCACAGGGCCACATTCTACCAGCAATGAAATCACCTGAGTGCCTCACGTGCAGTATCTCCTCTAACACTCAAAGCAACTCCATTTAGCAAGTGAGGAAACCGAGGCTCACATGCAAAGTGATCTCCAGTCCATCACTTACTCATGTTTAAATAATACATGTGGGAATGGCTGCGGCCAGGGTCTGGCTCCAGTCCCCAGTGACTGGATTACGTAAATGGAAACCACCTCTCTGAGGCTCCCTTGACTCACACACATAAAGGCAAAGATCTGGGTAGTGTCTGAATGTCCACCACCACACCGATGCTTCTAAGCTTCTTAGCCCAACATCAGGGAGTCCTCTGATCTATGCAGTGGCCTCACACAGATCATAGTACGTATTGTGAGAGAGCAGACTGGCTGGCAAGATCAGGTTCCTAAATTCAAGTTTACTCTCCACCCATCCTACTTGGAAGCAAGTTCTAGGAAGCAGTAAGGGAAGGGTCCCCCACCTCTGCCAAAAAACACCAGCCTCCATAGCCTTTGGAGAGTTGAGTGCAAAGAGCCTGGGCTGGAAGTCAGGAGACCTAAAAATTCAAATCCCTGCCTAATTTCCTTCCCATCTTTAGGCCTGTCTCCTCTCTGAGCCTTGGTTTATTCGTATGTAAGAAAACGGTAGAATGCTATCGGACAGGAGTTTTATTGGATGGTAAATGTGGAAAATGTTTTTTAAACCCTAAAGATGGTATATAAAGGGCAAATAGCATCAGCTCGGAATACCCATCCAACAGGTTCCAGCCTTATTTTAGAAAGAGCATGAGTTCTGGGATATAAAGGAAGTTTCCTTCTCTCTTTGCTTCTGCAGACAAATGTATTCTTCACCCACTGACCTTTGCTGGTGATCTCTGGACTGGGTCAAGGGTTGGGCCACAGAGCCCAGAACTGTGTGTGAGACAGCGGTATCAGGGACAGGCTTATTCACCGTTTGCTGTTTTACCTCCTCCAGCAGCGTAACGGTGTTCCTGCAGGTGTGCAGCCGCGCAGTGAAGCTGGACGTGGTGGGCGAATTATAGTCCTCGGTGGTCTCGGCGATGAAGTCGGAGACGGAGATCTGGTCCGGCATCCTGCCGGGGGGACGAGACACAGGCGGGGTGTGAGTCACGGCGCAGGCTCCCGGGGCTGCAGGCCGCCCGGCGGCTCATGAACGCCCGGCGCAGCCCGCCACCCGCCGCCCGGCCTGGCGCGGCTCCGGTCCCCGGCGGCGGCGGGAGGAAGGGCGGGCGAAGCAGGTGGCGGCGGCGCTGGGCGCGGGGCCCTTCAAACTCCGAGCCGCGCGAAAAGGGGGCTCTCTTTTTAGCAATTTTTGACATAGATTTTATATATTTATTTTATTCTCTATGAATACAGTTGATATAGTACACAGTTTTAAAGTATTACATCTAGGTTAAACTAATAAAATAACTTTAGTATATCACATTTATCAAAAACTAACCTTTTTTTCCCCTTTAAATTTTTATACCTTTTAGAATCTGACCCCAAATCATTTCTAATTTATTTTCTCCATAATATGTAGAGGTAGGTTTCCTTTCCTCTGTTTCCCCAATGTGCCAAATAGAATTCTAAACTGAACACTAAACGTGTCATTCCTTTATGTACAAACTCTGCATAATCTCCTCCCCTTGACTTTGGGAAGGAACTGAGATTATGGGATATTGCTCCTGTCAGTTGGTAACCTTATATGGCAAAGGTGTAGGGATTTTGCAGATATAATGAAAGTATCTAATATATTGACTTTAGATTAATCAAAAGGGTTATTATCCTGGATTTGCCTGACCTAATCCTTTAAAAGATAATCTAGAAGTCAGCTATGAAAGGAGTCAGGGAGAATTTAAGAGAGACTCTCCTCCTGGATTTAAATAAATAACTTGCCAGCTTTTGAGAGAACAATGTGACTAGAAACCAAGGGCAGTCTCTAGGATCTGAGAGTGAGCTCCAATTAATAGCTTGCAAGAAAATGTTGACTTATAAATTCAACTTTTGTTAGCATTGGTTATCTACTATCTGTGTAGAAAATGGACATTATAAGTGTACTGGTAGATTTTTCCCCCCACTCCAATGTTTTTCCTGATGATTTCAAGTCATTCGTTTTCCATAATCTTCTTGTGAGTTATCAATCTGACCTACACAATTTTATTATGTAATGTTAGTCTATTACCTACTTTTATCTATTGCAAAATTAAAGAATTTTCTATTTTGCATGAATGATATTTCCAACTGCTCTCAGTCTGGGAAAGGCAGATAGTCATCTAACATTTTAATGTCATTTTTATTAAATAAAGTTTTAGTGTGATCTTCACCGTATAAAGATAAATAATGCAGTTTAAAAAGAGGTATCTGTGAAAAAAATATCATGTATCACATAATTCAATTTATGAAAAATTATATATGGGTGTGTGTATGCAGACATATAAATAAAAAAAGATATCTGAATGAATGGTCACCAAACTGTCGCAGATGGTTATCAGTATAATGAGGTTTTAGGTGATTTTTATTTTCTTCCTAACGATAGTATGCATGCTCAAATTACTTACAGTAAGCTACATATTATTTTATAATCAAAGCAGTTACCTTGTGAAAAAAAGAGGGAAAACTATGAGAAAACATGTACTAAAATATTGACAGTGCTTATCTTTGATGGGGAAATAAACAGCATTTATTTATTATTGTAATTTTAAATTGTAATTTGAGTTTATGCTCTATGAAAATAATTTTTAAAACATGAGGTGCAAGGAATAGAAATTAAAAATATTTATATTAACACTTGTATCTTTGTACCCAACCCCAATGTTATACTTCTTTCTATTATACATAAAACACACTTTGAACAATTTGATTATCCTATAAATGACATACATATTTGTAGGGGAAACAATGACAAGTAGTCTGTATCCAGAGAGGTAGAGAAACAATTTAGTAGTATCTTGACATATTTGATGTATAATTGGTTTTTCCCATAAGGAGGAAGGAAAGTAATGAAACTCTTATTAAAAGTGTGCAATCTGATGCATTTCGACATATGTATACACTTGTAAAAATCACAGCTTCAAGGAAGAATTGTATTTTCATCACTAATTCTTTCTTTGTACCACTCTGCAATCCTTTGCACACTGTTTACTATCACTATAAATTGAGTTCCCTTTTCTAAAATATATTTAAGTAGGATCGTCCATCATAGGTACTTTTACTTCTGACTTCTTTCACTCTGAATAATGATTTTAAGAAGCATCATGTCGGTTTTTTTGGAACCGTGGCACGTTCATCTTTATTGCTGAGTAGCATTCTTTTGCATGGATAGTCCACATTTTGCTTAACAATTCACCAGTATTGTTTTCAGCTTTTCACCAGTATGAAAAAAGTGACTATGAATATTCTTGAACGGTTCATTGTATGGACATAGGTTTTTATTCCTAAATACCTAGGAATGGAATGGCTGAATTCTATGACTTGTGAATATTAACTTGTAAAGAAATTGCTAGACAGATTTCCAAATTGGTTGTATCATATCATATTCCCAAAACAGGGCACGAGACGAGAGGGGTGGGCGTGGGGGGGGGGGGGGAGAGAGAGAGAGAGAGAGAGAGAGAGAGAGAGAGAGAGATCAAAGCTCTGCAGTGGAGCGGTAGCTAGAGAAGATAAATGACTTGGCCACCTGGCAAGAACGTGACTCCGCTCTTCCAACAGCCCCTGGAGCAGCTGCAGCCACTGACTGGCCGGGCCTGTTAACTACACAACCTGGAGGAGGGTAACGCCAGGGCTGCTGGGATGAGGATAATGGCTTCTGGAACATTCCCAAGCCCATCGTCATGAAAGCCAGTCTCCCAGTAGTTTCGACAGGGCCGCAGGACAAAGGAGCCCTCACAGCCCCTGGCAGACAACTGCGAACCAGGAGCCAGGAAGAGACCGCTCCAGGCGGAAGTTCAGCGGGAGCCACGGAGAAGACACGTTGCCAGGAACCACTTCCGGTCCAGGCCGCCCCGGAGCCTCTGCGGAGCCCCGGGCAGCGCGGCTGCAGCCAGGACTGGCCTCGGCCTCAGCGCCCACCTGCCGTCCCGCCCGTGGGCCTCGGGTCCTTCCCCTCCCCTGTCACCGGGCCAGGGGCACATAGAGCCGAAGCCGGCCTTCGGCTCCCCGGCCTGCCAGGCCTCGTCCCGCCTGCCGCGCCCCAGTGACCGGGCGGCCCGAGGGTGTGCAGGCCCTGGGAAGACTCAGGTCATCGGGTCCCCGGAGGACCCACCTCGGCCGGGGGAGCCCGCGGGGGCCGGACCGTCCTCTGAGAGCCGCTGGGCCGTCCAGCACCGTGTCTGCAGCCGCTCGACTGTCGCGTGCCTGCCCACCGGTGGGGGCTGTGCCGCGAAGGGCCCGAGGCCTCGAGGGAGCGGGGGCGGCTCCCACACACTCACCATCTTGGCGACTCAACAGTGACTGGGTCATGTCCAAGGTGAGCTCTGTGGCGGTGAGGCCCGCTGCTCGCGGGGCCACAGTCAGCAGCTCTGCTAAATGGCGTTTTGGGGGTGGAGGGAACAGCAGGGAGGACAGAGTCTTTTGCAGCCCTGTTGCTACATCTCAAATTGAGTCCAAAAGATGGCTTTCCACTTTGTCGTTTTTCTCAGTTTGTCTTCTATTTTGTTGCCATCTACTTGTATCTGCAATTTTTCTAATTTCAACATACTTTTAGTTTATTTTGTCCTTTATTTTTGAAATTTGTTTTCATGCAGAATCTTGGGTCATTAATTTTAGGCCTTATTATTATTATTTTTAATCTGAACACTTAAAAGTAAAAATTTCCCTGTGATTATTGTCTTAGTTACCTCCCCCAATTTTTAGATGCTGTATTTTGTAAGATCGTTCGGTTCAAACTATTCTATAATTTCTCCTTTGAATTTTTTTCTTTAATGATTTATATTAAAGGGGGTTGTTTAATTGAAAATATTTACAGTTTTCCTAGATATGTTGTGTTTATTGATATCTAATTACATTGTGATCAGAGAATTTATTCCATATGATTTAAATTCTGTTAAATTGATTCAAACTTTTTATGGTCCAATTTATGGTTCATCTTGGTGAACTTCTGAGCATAAAAAAACAGTGTGTATTTTGACATTATCATATGCAATTATTGTATAATTACCAGTAGATCCAGGTTGCTTAATCAGTTCTTCAAGGGGAATGTTAAAATCTTTTACTATGTTTGTGCTCGCTTCGGCAGCACATATACTAAAATTGGAACGATACAGAGAAGATTAGCTTGGCCCCTGCGCAAGGATGACACGCAAATTCATGAAGCATTCCATATTTTTTACCATCGTGGCAAAAAAATTAAGATACCTAGGAATAAACTTAACCAAAGAAGTAAAGGACCTATTTGCAGAAAACTACAGGACATTGAAAAAAGAAATAGAGGAAGATATAAAAAAGTGGAAGCACATACCTTGTTCATGGATTGGAAGAATTAACATCATTAAAATGTCCATATTACCCAAAGCAATCTATAGATTCAATGCAATCCCCATCAAAATACCAGTGACATATTTCACAGAACTAGAACAAATATTTCAAAAGTTCATATGGAACCAAAAAAGACCCCGAATAGCCACAGCAATCTTGAAATAGAAGGACAAAGTAGGTGGGATCACAATACTGGATATCAGCTTATACTACAAAGCTACTGTAATCAAAACAGCCTGGTACTGGCACAAGAACAGGCATATAGGCCAGTGGAACAGAACAGAGAATCCGGAAATTGACTCAAGACATTATGCTCAATTAATATTTGACAAAGGCGGCAAGAGCATACAATGGAGTAAAGACAGCCTCTTTAATAAATGGTGTTGGGAAAATTGGATAGCTACATGCAAAAAAATGAAACTAGACCATCAACTTACACCATACACAAGAATAAACTCAAAATGGATAAAAGACTTAAATGTGACTTGCGAATCCATAAAAATCCTAGAAGAAAATGTAGGCAACAAAATTTCGGACATCATACGCAGTAGAATCTTCACTGATACATCACCTAAGGCAACAGAAACAAAGGGAAAAATGAACACATGGGACTGCATCAAACTAAAAAGCTTCTGCACAGCAAAAGAAACAACCATCAAAACAGATAGGGAACCCACTGTATGGGAGAGCATAATTGCCAATGATACATCAGATAAGGGGTTAATCTCCAAAATATATAGAGTGCTCATACAACTCAACAAAAGGAAGACAAAGAACCCAATTAAAAAATGGGCAAAGGATCTAAATAGACACCTCTCCAAAAAGGACATACAAATGGCTAAGAGACATATGAAGAAATGCTCAACATCACTAATCATCAGAGAGATGCAAATTAAAACAACTATGAGGTATCACCTCACACCTGTCAGAATGGCCGCCATCAACAAATCAACAAACAACAAGTGTTGGCGAGGGTGTGGAGAAACGGGGACTCTAGTACACTGCTGGTGGGAATGCAGACTGGTGCAGCCACTGTGGAAAACACTATGGTGTTACCTCAAAAAATTAAAAATTGAATTGCCATTTGACCCAGTGATCCCACTTCTAGGAATATACCCTAAGAAGCCTGAAACACCAACCAGAAAGAATACATGTACCCACATGTTCATAGCAGCACTATTTACAATAGCTAAGATCTGGAAACAGCCCAAGTGTCCATCAGTGGATGAATGGATAAAAAAGCAGTGGTACATGTACACAATGGAGTACTACGCAGCTGTAAGAAAGAAAGATCTCTTATCCTTTGAGACGACATGGAGGGACCTCGAGAGTATTATCCTAAGCGAAACAAGCCAAGCAGAGAAAGACAAATATCACATGATCTCACTTATTTGTGGAATATAATGAACATAACAGTCTGAGGAACAGGGTAGGCCCAGAGATGTGGAAGTAGGGTATAGACTGACACCCTTCAGAGGAGGGGTTGGGGGGGGATGGAGGAGATAAACCACAGAACTTATGTGCATGTATGCATAGCTGATGGACATGGACAACAGGGCTGGGGATGGGGTGGGGGGATGGGGAGGAGGGTGTCAATGGGGAAAAAACGAGAAACATCTGTAACAAAAATAAATTAATTAAAAAAAAATCTTTTACTATGTTTAGAGAATTAGCTAGTTCTTGAATATTATAGTTTTTGCATCATGTATGTTGAAGCTTGTTTATAAGGTCATACACATTTGCGATTATTATATCTTGACATTTCTGTGTTGGGATTTAGTTTTATTTATAATTCCAAGTTGGCTTTTTCTAAGCCTCATGTTTGTGTAAAATGATGTCTTACACACATTTAGGACGTTTTTGAACATTATTTCTTCAAAAATACACTTTTTTCTGTCCTATTTTCTTTTGCCAATCTGTCCTGGGCTCAAATAACATGTAATTTATACTTTTGATATGTCCCACAGATTTCTAAAATTATTCATTTATTTTTTCCCAAACATTTTTCTTGGTCTTCTTCAGACTGTATTATTTCTGTTGATCTAGCTTCAAGATTACTGATTCTTTCTTCCATCATCTTCATCCTTCTTACCCAAAGAATGTTTTATTTATATATTGTATTTTTCTGGAAATTGTTATCATTTTTGTTTTATCTATTTACTTGTTTCTGCTGAGATTTCCTGATTTTTATGTGTTATGAGTGTTTCTCTTTCATCACATTGAATACATAGATAGAAGCTAGCTGCTTTAAAGTCTTTGTATGATGATCCCAAGATCTGGATAATCTCAAGATTAAAATATCTTGATATTTTTTAAATTTAAGAATTAGTAATATATTTTTCTGGTCCCTCATACATGATTAATTTTGATTATTCCCCAGTTATTGTGAATATGATATTATATAGATAATTTACATTTGGTTATATTCTTCTTAGGAATGGTTTCTGTTTTGTTTTAATAGGCAATTAATTTGGCTTTATTTAAATATTTTATTAAATCTCAAATCTCAGTTCTAGCATTCATAGCCAGCTACTTTGAGTCTATAACATGGATATATGGTTCAGAAGCCAACTAGAAATTTCGATAGGGTTTATACTCAGAATTTGGGGCTCCTCTGTGGCTCTCTCCTTTCTAGGAGTCTCTCCTAAGTTTATAGAAGTCCATTTGCCTTGAAATATGTCTTCTGGTTTTTCAGGTTAGGAAGTCTGCAGGTTTTCTATGTTATACTCATTTCACACATTGAAAATGGGGTAACTTCAAACTAAAAGCCAGTGGAGGAAAAAACCACATAACTCACACAGTAGCATTCTTTTTTTAACAGGTGTCAGCTCAGCTCAAGAATGTGCTTGCATTTCATCACTATCCATTGCCTTGTAGTCATTGCTTTATTTTTGTAGGTTGTCTGGAGTTCATAGTTGTTACATACAGGAAGGTTGTGTCCAGTAGGAACTATTTGACTATGTTGCAAGTGATAGTCTTTATCTTCATTTTTCTATTATTTCTTCTTTCATAACTTCATGCAGGGAGGCAGGAGAAAGAGAAGCCAACAGCAGCAGAGCTGGGCTGGCCTGGCTCTCCTGGTCCTCAGTGGATGATGCATGTCCTCAATTTTAGGCAATACTAAGATATATTTGCATATATGATCTCATAATTTGCATAGTTTTTTAAAAAAAAATTTTTCCCCTTTATTGATTTTAGAGAGAGAGGAAGGGAGAGGGAGAGAAAGATAGAAACATCGAAGAGAAAGAACATCGATTGGCCACCTCCTGCATGCCCCCCACTGGGGATTGGGCCCACAACCTAGGCATTTGTCCTGGCCGGGAATCGAACCAGCGACCTCTTGGTGCATGGGTCGACACTCAACCACCGAGCCATACGGGTGGGACATAATTTGCATAGTTTCTATACATATGTTGGAAAGGAGTTCTGAACTGTATTTCACAATATACCTTCATATTATTTTTATCCCCAAAATGTTACCTATTATTCACACTAAGATCCATAGAAGGAATGAACTTGAACTTATGCAAATGCTCAGGAAATAGGAAGGCTTCAAATCAGTCATGTCTTTTGTCACATATTTATTTCTATGGCATACATTAATAAGTTAACCAATAGTTAACTTTATTGAAATTAATGTTGTTATTCCACTATATAATTTTCAAATATTGCTAAGATCTGCAAATATTTTCAGTGACATTATATTCTGTATATGTTCAGAAATAATGGCCTGAATTAATTTAGATCTACACCTTAAACTTGTTCTTGAGGGAAAAGTACAATCTGGGTGTCAGCTCCCCTGGTAATAGATTAGCACAAATTAAAGCACATATCTGTCTTAATTAAAATGAATTAATCAAAGATTAATAGGTGAACCAAATAAATTTTGCTAAACTAACTGCCATTAGTATGTCATGAGAAAAAATTCTGACTGAAAACTTTGCTAACCTTATGATGGAAATAGACATACTTGTCCAGGAATTGCAGAATCCAAAACAAGATGAACCCAAAGAGGCCCATACCAAGACACATCATAATTAAAATGGCAAAGGATAAAGACAAAGAGAGACTCTTTAAAGCAGCAAGAAAGCCCTGGCCAGTGTGGCTCAGTTGCTTGAGCATGATCCCATGCATTTGAAGGTTGCCAGTTCGATTCCCAGTCAGGGCACATGTCCAGGTTGCAGGTTCGGTCCCTGGTTAAGCAATGTTTCTCTCTCACATCAATGTTTCTCTGTCTCTCTCTCTCCCTCTCCTTTCCTCTATCTCTAAAAAAAGTCAATAAAAACATATTTAAAAATAAAAGCAGCAAGAGAAAGACAGTTAGCTACAAGGGAGATACCAGGCACCACAATCAGACAAGAAGAAGAATAAAAGGAATCCAAATTAAAAAGAAAGAAGTAAAACTGTCATTATTTGTAGATGGTATAATACTGTATATTTTGAACCCTAAATATTCCACTGAAAAACTACTAGAACTGATACATAAGTTCAGTTAAGTAGTAGGATACAAAATTAGTTTACAGAAATTGGTTGTATTTTTATATACCAATAATGAACTATCAGAGAAACTAACAAAACAACCCCATTTCTAATTGCATCAAAAATATACCTAGGAATAAATTTAACCAAGGAGGTAAAAGACCTGTACTCAAAGTATAAGATACTGAAGGAAGAAATTAAAGAATATACAAATAAATGGAAGCATATACTATGCTCATGGATAGGAAGAATGAACATCATTAATATGTTCAAAGTAACCAAAGCAATCAATAGAATCAACACAATTCTTATCAAAATGCCAGTGGCTCATTTCACAGAACTGGGGCCAATAATCTAAAAAGTCATATGGAACCACAAAAGACCTTGAAAAGCCACAGCAATCTTGAGAAAGAAGAACAAAGTTGAAGGTATCATGCTACCTGATACCGAACTATACCACAAGGCTTTAGTAATCAAAATAGCAGGGTACTAGCTTAAAAAAGACACATTGATCAATGGAATAGAATACAGAGCCCAGAGGTAAACCCACACCTATATGGTCAATATTTGACAAAGTAGACAAAAACATACAATGGAGTAAAGATAGTCTGTTCAATTAATGTTTCTGGGAAAATTGGTCAGATACATGCAAAAAGAGAAACTAGACCACCTTCTTACACTTCTTACAATTATGTACAAGAAAAAATAGTTTAAAGATTTAAATGTAAGACCTTAAACCATAGAACTCTTAAAGGAAAACATAGGTAGTAAAATCTCTGATAAAATTTTTAGAATGTATTTTTTCTGATGTATCTCCTTGGGCTAGGAAAACAAAAAAATAAACAAATGAGACTACATCAAGCTAAAAAGTTTTTGCACAGCAAAGGAAACCATTAACAAAACAAAAAGACAACCTACCAAATAGGAGCAGTTATTCACCAGTGACACATTAATTAGGGTTTAATATCCAAAAATTTACAGAATGCGTACTACTCAACACCAAAAAAACAAACAGTCCAATTAAAAATGCATTGAGGACCTGAATAGACACATCTCCAAAGAGCACATATAGATTGATAATAGTCATGAAAAGATGCTCACCATCACTAATCATCAGAGAAATGCATATTAAAACCACAATGAGATATTACTTAAAACCTGTCAGAATGGCTATCATCAATAAGTCCACAAATAACAAGTGTATGTGAGGATGTGGAGAAATGGGAACCCTTTTGCACTGTTGATGGGAATGCAGATTGGTGCAGCCAGTATGGAAACCAGTATGGGGGTCCTGAAAAAATTAAATATGAAACTACCTTATGACCTGGCAATTTCACATCTGGGTATTTATAAAAGATTAATTCAAAAGAATATATGTACCCTTATGTTCATTGCAGCTTTATTTACAATAGCCAGGATATGGAAGCAACCCAATTGCCCATCAGTAGACAAGTGGATGACAAAGCTTGGTACATATATACAATGGAATATTACTTGGCCATAAAAAAGAACAAAACCTTACCATTTATAACAGCTTGGATTGATCTAGACAATATTATGCTAAGTGAAATAAGTCAGCGAAAACAAATACCATATGATTTAACTTATTAATAAATGTGGAATCAAAGAACAAAAATAAATGAACAAACAAAATTGAAACAGACACATAGACACAGAGAGTGGACTGGTGGCTGCCAGAGGGGAGGTGTGTTGGGGGACATGTGAAAGATGGAAATGGATTGATAAGTACAAATTTGTGGTTACAAAATAGTTACAGGGATGTAAGTACAGCATAAGGAATATAGTCAATAATATTGCAATGACTATGTATGGTGCTAGGTGGACACTGGGAATATTAGGAGGAACACTTTGTAAAGTATATGATTTTTAACAAGTATGTTGTACACTTGAAACCAGTACAAAACAATATTGAAAGTAAACTGTAATAGAAAAATAAAGGAAGGAAGGAAAGAAAAAAATAAAGAAATTTGGACTAGGTTAGTGATTGAGAGAGATTGGTGTTGGGGTAGAGATTTGGGTGTCATTACAAACTTTATTTTGAAGCCTTAGTTATATTGGCTTGCATAATCGAAGTAAGTATGTTTAATTTCTGTGTGATAAATAACCACCTGAGTATTTGATGTAGAATTTTTAAGTCACCAAAGATGATTACAGAATTTGAATTGAACAGAAAAACTACAAATAATTTGGCAAACTCTTTGAATAATGAGAAGGAGTAGCTATAACTCCTAAATCAGATGACACAAATGTGAAATTTATGGTATAGATTGGATAATTTTCAAAGAAAAAGCAATATTGTTAGTAACATTTTGAAGATTAATGGACTAAAATAAACTCGTGTCATAAGCATTTTATCTCTAATTTCAAAATTTGAAATATACAGGGTCAAATTAGTGAGACATTTCCTTTTAGAGTGGATGGTAGAAGTAGAGTTTTCAGGAGAGGACTACTAGCTTTCATTATGGCACTTTAGAATTTTCCGGGCACTGTTTGGGGCTACAAGTGTGCTGTTTATAATAAACAGAGAAGCATGGCAGAATGATGTGGAAGCCTGTGATGGAATAATGATGAAGCTAGAAGCTGTATTCATGTCTTTATCAAAGCTTTACAAGCCTAATTGATTGATTTAGAAGCTTAGGAAACTCTCCCTCATAAATTTATTCTGTATTCTGTGCACAGAGATATATTAGGTGCTTTGGAGCACCAAAGAAGTATATATTAATACGAATCATAGTAATAATTATAATAACAATAAAAGTCATCACCATCATAACACTTCCATTATAATGAAAGAGGGTTAATCTTTTTTTTTTTAACCCTCACTTGAGGATATTTTTCTATTTATCTTCAGATAGGGTGGGAGGGAGGAAGAGAGAGGGAGGGAGGGAGAAAGAAACATCAATGTGAGAGGGACACATCAACTGGTTGCCTCCTGCAGGATCCCGACCATGGCCAGGGACAAACTGCAGCCAAGGTACCTGCCCTTGACCAGAATCAAACCTGCAACTCATTGGTCCATGGGCCAACACTCTAATTGGCCAGGACGAGGGTTAATCATTTTTATGTTATATTCTCTCTCACTTAATGATTAAAGTTCCAAATAAAAGACTAGCTGTCCAAGCTCTGTAATGTGCTTATACCTTTTTTGTAATCTTCTTTTTTTTTAAATTTTGGAGTGAACTTCACATAACATAAGCATGTTGATTTAACATAACTAGCTAAACAATGTAGTGACCTTTAGTACAGGAACAATGTTGTGCAACCACCATTTCTATCAAGTTTAAGACATTTTTATTACCCCTCAAATAAAACCCGTACCTAATAAGTTATTACTCCTCATTCTTTCTTTTCCCCAACTCCTTGGAACTACCAATTTGCTTTTTGTTTCAGTGCTTCATTTCTTTTTATGGAATGATATTACGATATGAAATAATTTTATGGAATATTCTATTGCATGTATATACTACAATTTGTTTATGCATGCATCTCTTGATGGGCATTTGGGTTGTTTCCACCTTTACCTATTGTGAATAGCACTGCTATGAATATCCATGTACAACTATTTGTTTGAGTTTCTGTTTTCAAATCTTATGGTTATATATTTAGGAGTGGAATTATAGTGTTCTATGGTAAATCTATATTTAACTTGTTGATGAATTACTAGATTGGTTTCCACAGCAGCTATGGAAACATTCTACATTCTAATCAGCAATATACATTTTACCTTCCCATCAGCAATATACAAGGGTTCCAATTTATCTACATCCTTGTCAAGACTTGTTGTTTTCTATGTTTTTTTTTTTTTAAGGTGTGAAGTGGTATCTCATGATTTTGATTTGCATGTCCTCCCTATAACTGATGATGTTAAGTATCTTGTCATATGTTTGTTGGCCATTTCTATGTCTTCTTTGGGAGATGTCTATTGAAGTTCTTTGTACATATTTAAATTGGATTGTCTGTCTTTTTGTTGTTGAGGACAGTACATCATGAATGCAGCTGACACAGGGATAAATACAAAGAAAAGTGAAATGTTCTTACTTAAAAGTGAGTGGATTTTGAGCAACCAAAGTAAATATGCACCATAATATTTTTAAGCTTTCCTGCCTCACTAAAGAGAGGATCTCTTCTGGCATTTATCTTTTTTTTTCAGTAAAAACTTTATTTTATTGAACTTCACATATACAATCATGGCAGGGAAAAAAAATACTACAATACAAAAAAGAAGAAAACTAATGAGCAATACTTCTTTTTTTTTAACTTTATTTTTATTGTTGATACTATTGCAGATGTCTGCATCCCCCACCCCCCCCACACACACCTTTGCCCACCTCCACCCAGCCCCTGTCCCTCCTTCCCTCTGATCATCACCAAACTGTTGTCTGTGTCAATGGGTTATGAATATATGTTCTTTAGCTAATCCCTTCACCTTCTTTCATCTACTCTCCCATCCCCTTTGACAGCTGTCAGTTTGTTCCATGTATCCATGCCTCTGTTCTATTTTATTCATTAGTTTATTTTGTTTGTTATTTTCTACATATAAGTGATATCATAAGGTATGAGTGGATAATAATGCTGTGGTACATTTACACAAAGGAATACAATGCAGCCATAAAAAACAGGGAAATCTTACCTTTTGTAGCAGCGTGGATAGACCTGGAGATTATTATGCCGAGTGAAATAAACCAGTCAGAGAAAGGCAAATACAATGTGATCTTTGGACATTTATTGCATTGAATTTTTTTCTTTGATTTGAGGGTGTTAAAGGTGAGGGCCAGATATCTTATAGCTGTACCCCATATAGCACAGTATCTGTTGATGTATTTCTTAATTTGAGAATGATTTGTTTACTCAGTTTGGTGGTCACTGAGGATGCCTCCCATAAAGTTATTTCATTAAGTTGCTGAAAATCAGAATTGGAGTATTCTTTTCTGTAAGGTCTATTTCTAGGTTGAAATAGTAATTCTATAATAGGTCTGAAATGAACACTTCCAGCAGATTAATGATTACACTTGAAAAGTTCTTTTTTGGCTATTAGTAGGATGCACTCCTTTGTAAGAGTCTTGTTGGAGAAAATATTTAGGGGTTAGAACATGCATTTTGCACAATCAACATAATAGAATTCAATTTGGGTAGACAGAACATTGACTTCAAAGGACTCTAGCCACATAGTACTGAGTTGTTCATGAAGCACTTAAGGGTGAAAGGTGAGGCCCTATTTGGAGAGGAGAACATTTTAAGAATATATATTTATAATGGATCAGTAAGAAAGGCTTTGGAATGTCCACCTGTGACAAGCACAGAAAATACAACACTGAAATGGACTCAGGCAGTTTTCAATGTAATTTGCAGAGTCTGCCAAACTTAGTATATTTTAGTCACTAGTGGGAGAAAATACTTAATCCATTTAATACCTTTTTATTTACACATTTCTTTGTTCTGTCAGTATAGAAGACTGAATTAAATAGACTTGCACATTCCTTCTGTGGCAGTCATTATTAGCCTGAGTATAACCAGGCTATGAAAGCAATTTCATTTTTTATTGTCAAAGAATAATGTAACTGATTATGTACTTTTGAGATGCTTTGGTTGTTTAAAAATAAAATATTTCTCAATGAACCTTAAGATTCCAGCATACAGCTGAGATAGAAAACCATTTGTTTTATTCCCTACTCAATGTCTGACCCTAAATATGTTACAAATAATACCAGCAAATGGAGAGTGCCTATGAACAAGTGGCTAATATCCCTTACCAGTTGGTAAATTAATATACTATGCTTGTGTGAAAATGCTTGTTCTCCACTTACACATTTGTTTGTTCAAACAATTGCTTCTTAGTGAATATTAACTGAAAAATCTTATAGTTCCTCCATGTAAATAAAGGCAGCAATAAAAGCATGATTTCTTGAGTGTGAGAATTCCACATTTGAATTCCTACTCTTACATTTTTGTAGCTTTTTCGCTTTGACAAATTATGCAATTTCCTCAATCCTCTATTTTTCTTTGTTCTATTAGTAACAACTTTCTACCTAAAATATATTAATAACTTCCTTATTATTCATTATTCCTGCATGGACAACTGCATTGACCATTAAGGTAACTAACTCTTTTAGAAGTAATCCATGCCATTATGATGCTAGTGTTTTAAATTATTTGGTCTGATAACATCTCTTCTGGTTTTATTCTCTTCTATCTCAATTGCAAGGGCCAATTCATGACCCTCTTGGTTTACACTTTTGACTCAGATATTTATTGTTCCTGACTTTGTGGGTTTTTTTGTTTGTTTATTTGTTTTGTTGTTCTAATGATGAGTATTTAATTGCTTTTGGTTTCATCCTTACAGCTCTCACATTAGTTTTTATACTACACCATTGCTCAAAAATAATACATTACTTGCTCTTTGTAAATGTCATTTTAGTTGTTGAGTTTAGGCTATTAGAGAATCAACATTTTTTTGTTTGTTTGCTTTTTAATGAGAGTTAGAGGGAACAGTTGGGTCCTATGTACTAGAAATTCTTACTCATATCTTATCTACCAGAACATAGTCATTAATTAGCAATATTTTAAATTTATATTGATAACTAACATTGTGTGAATGCTTTCTATGTCATACTATGATCTAAAGCAGTGGTTCTCAACCTGTGGGTCGCGACCCCTTTGGGGGTCAAACGACCCTTTCACAGGGGTCGCCTAAGACATAACAGTAGCAAAATTACAGTTATGAAGTAGCAACAAAAATAATTTTATGGTTGGGGGTCACCACAACATGAGGAACTGAATTAAAGGGTTGTGGCATTAGGAAGGTTGAGAACCACTAATAAAGGCTGTATATTTTTTGTAACTTAATACATACAACCCGATGAGGTTAGTACTATTGTGTCCATTTTACAGATGATGCAGAAAGGTAATGATGCATCGAAAGCCACAATATTAGTGTAAGGTTTTAACTTTCTGAATAGTTATTACTCAGTAGTCAGTTAATTCCCAAGTCTTTAATAGCTGAAAACTATATTTAAGAAAAACTTTCAAAACCTGAATAATAAACATCTAGATGAATTTCATGCGAGTGGTTTATGTGAGATATTTTGATGTAATAATTCTTCCTAATCATATCACACTGCACTAGAAAAACTGGAAAGACAGCTAAGGCAAGTTGATCAGGAGCCATATACAAAAATAACAAAGACTTGGTATGCTAATTATTTTTATTTAGTTCATTATAAATATGCAAGGAAGTGTGGGGCACCTCTGCAAGGTGCTTAAAACAATGTCTGTTCATAGTTTGAATACTTATATGTAGTCTGACTAAAGTGAATTCAGTTTTGCATTTTCTAGTTTTTTATTGCCATAGAATCAAATTCTTATTTGTTGGCTTTTTCAAGTGGTGTAATTTTAAATATTCACTTAAATAAATATAATACCTGGCAACTCTTTTCCTATTGCTCAATCTAGTCTGAAGACCATTAGTAGTTAGCCTAGGATGCTCTCTTTTATGTAGTTTTTATTTGAAAGAAAAAAATTAAATTAGGCCAAAAAATCAAGACCTTCCCAGTAAAGATCTGATTTCCTTCATCTGGGGAAAAAGTGACCAGAACATTTGGAAATAGTGGGCCAGCATTTGGCTGGAACTGAATTGCAGTTGCACAGTTCAACAAAACACCCATCAATTTATTGTCTCTTTGATAGGGAAGCTGAATGTAAACTAAATCATCAATTTTTTGTTTTTTCTTAGAGTAAATAACTACTTCGTAGTTTCTCTATCTCTAATAAAGGTATGCAAATGAAAAAAAAAGACACATCTAGAAGAGCTAATGTTTCAGAAAGGAGAGCCTATTTACTGTGGAAATAAGCATTATTCTTATTTACTCTGAAAACAAAGTACTTAGTATAAAGTATGTATTTTTTTTGTTCACTTTTACTCTTACAGATATTTGAGTTTGTGAGATATCCAATAAAAATACTTCTGAATCTCAATTTCTTTATTTCTATCAATTGTAGAGCTGTTTAACAACAGAGGTATGGTTCATCAGTGTAACCCAATGCTCAGAGTAGGAATGTTAGAGGAATGCATCTGTCACAGAAAATTAAGAAACAGCCATACAGTACCTAATGGCCTTAGAAACTTAATCTGTTTCCCAAAACACTTGACTTACTGTATAGGATTATTTCTTTCTTTTCCACTGAGGAATAGCAAGTTCAATATATTATCCTTACACACTTCAAATGAAATCAGAATGTTTTTTTTTTCTTTGAAACATAAATCCAATAATTAATGTCTAGTCGGCAGGTTCTTATATGCATTGTTTCTTAAAAACCAAAGACAATAATTGAGTTTAAAATGCTGTGCTTAACATTTTGAGGTGATATGTGGTGAATGCAGGGGAGAATTTTTTTTCTGTCACTGTGGATTTCTTAATGGCAATTCACTTATATGAGGGTCTATCAATTTGTAATATATTATCTCATTCTAGTTAAGACCAAGCTTCTTTGAATACATGCCTGCTCCCCTACACAGAATAAATTGCATCTTAGTAGTGCAATTCTTTTAAATAAATAGTTTATCTTTTTTAACTTTAAATAAGCCTTTACCGTCTGTTCTGTCCTTTAGTTACAAATGCCAAAGAACATAACTTACTATTGTGCCATTTACAAATTGCAAATAGGGAAGTGACTTAGTGCTTGGCATGTCTTTGTTCTTAATTCTATATATCAGTATTTGTCTTCCTTTTCTCATGCTTCAAATATAATGGGAGATATTATTCTGTTGTGACATTTTGAAATCTTTCCCAGCAAAAAGGGAACACAAGAAAGGAAGAATGATTAATTGAAAGACTAAATCAAGGCCATATATACAGAAATGCAGTGTGCCTGAAGGATTGTAATCATACAGAGGAGATGTTAAGCTAACTCTATCAGACAGATGCAGTACAGACTGCATTGCAGCTAAGACCCTTGGTAAAGGAAACTCTATTTGGGGTCACAACATTGAATAGGAGAGTGGTATAATAAGTCTAGTTAAAATGTAAAAGTTTGCACTGGCTGGTGTGGCTCGGTTGGTTGAACATTGTCCTGTGCACCGAAAGGTCTCTGGTTCTATTGCTGGTCAGGGCATGTGCCTGGGTTGCGGGTTCAGTCCCCGACCTGTGAGAGGCAACTGATGGATATTTCTCTCCCACATTGATGTCTCTCTCTCTCTCTCTCTCTCTCTCTCTCTCTCTCTCTCTCTCTCTCTCTCCCTCTCCCCCTCCCCCTCTCCCTCTCCCTCTCCCTCTCTTCTTCTCCCTCCCCCTCTCTCTAAAATCAATAAAATAATATTAAAATATATATATATATAAAAGTTACATTCAATTTAGCATTCATCTAACCCTTTCCATGAACAAATAACATTGTGAGACACTTAACTGAGTACATTCATAATGAAAATAAAAACGACTGATTAGTTAAAAGTGAAAACAGAAAACCCTTGTAAGATGATCATACTGAGAATTCATAAACAACTAAAGTCACTGATAGGAAAGTGGTGATAGTTTACAAAACCAGAGTACCTTCAGTCTTGGCTACTTAGGTCAGATTGTGTTCCTAGTTTGTGACTGCGTACTCCTTGGAGAGATTTCTTTAATATTGCTCTCTTGGCTCTACATTCCACAGCTGTCAGACAGTGGACTCAGCTGTCTGTGATACTATGTCATGACCAAGGCTAATCAGAGCCCTGTGGTCTATAATTTGATATCAGACTTAATTAGGATGGTAAGTTTTATAAAATGAAGAACATAGAATACCAAAGCCCTCTTAGGCATTGCTGTCCATAGACATGTCTACGTTTTTGTAGTCCTGCTAGAGCTAAAATCAGTTGTAATGTTTTTATTTTTGAACATCACTTAGTAGTAATCATCACAGGTCATCCCATTCATTCTACCTCTTCTCTCTGCCAAAATTATTTTCTTTCACAACTGATACTGTGGGAAGAGAAACAATGATCTTTAAAATTAAATAAAATTAAAAAGCTATAGATGCCTCTGCCATTTAAGAGAAGTAAAATAATTTGTACAAGTTGGTACTTGTTTTTCTGTTTGATATCAATGTAGGTGCACCAGTCAGTAACTTTCCCTTTTCATGTAAAATTTCCCAATGAAACAGTGATTTAGAAATAAAATTGTAGACAATAGAGATATTAAACCATCTATTCATTAAATGAAATAAAAAGCTATAAATTAAAAATGAAATCAGAAAAAAGAAAGCTAAACCATCTGTGTATGTAACTGAAGAAACAGACAAACACTGTTGTAAAAAAAATTATTATTGGATCTATGATGAAACCTAAAATGAAACTGCAGTTTATCTAGAATATAACGGTAATAAAAACAGTACATATTAGAATACCTAAGGTATAGAGCTAAAACAGCTCTCAAAGGAAAATTAATTATGTATATTCATAAATGATAAAAAGAAAAATGAATTAAACACATGATTCAAAATAATAAATGAAGAAAAGAATAAAATGAGAGTAGAAAGTAAGAAATAATAAAGGTTAAAGTAGGAAAAATGAATTGGAAAAACATAATAGCAAATAAATAAAAAATCAGGTGCTTTGACAAATCCAATATAACAGCTAAATTGCTAGCTAATATAAACCTGTAGAAAATGGGAAAAGGACAGATGTGCAAAATAAATAATGGGAATAAATTATAAAAACAGAAAATAATATTAAAATATTCATAAGAAACCATCTTGCATAGATCTCTGCAAATACATTTGGAAACCTGGATATAATTTATTTTTAGGAAATATAATTCATGAAAAATAATTCTAGAAGAAGATAATCTAAATAGAGTGCTTCCCATGGTATAAAGAGATAAAAATGCCTTCCAAATATATTCGGCTCATATTATTTTAAGAATAATTCTAACACAATATTATGTCATATAATCCCAATGCTATTTAAATAGTATTAGAATATTGAGTAAAAGAAAACTCATTGGTTTTTTATTTTAAGAAAATATAATAAAATCACCAATATAAATACAAACAAAAGACCAAACTCATTTATTAATATTAAGGCCTAAGTGTTAATTTTAGTAACTAAACTCCAGCAGTATATTAAAATAATGCATCATGATTATGGATAATATAATTTATCATATTAATGTATCTAACAAAAGTTTATAATAATCCTCTATTGTAGTAAGCATTTAATGAAATATGTCTGTTCAATAGGTGTGAGGTTAACAATGATAAAAAATTATATAATACTATAAGGATTCATCTTAACATAAATTATGCTTATTCACTCTAGCATTTTAAGGTAATTAAGAAATATTCATTAACATGTCTTATCATTGTACTGAGGATGGTATACAATGCAATTAGAGAAGATAAAAAACTAGAGGCATATAAATTGTAAATGGATAAAATATTATTGCTCTCATATGATCTGATTTTATACTAAGAAAAATCAAGCAATATAAACTAAAAATTGTACAAATATATACCAATTTCTAGAGGTAATAGTACAAAGTTAATATATGAAAACACTTGGTGCCACATATTTCAGTAACAACCTCTCAGAAGATAGCATAGAGGAAAAGACTATTTACATTAACAAGGAAAGGTCAGATACCTAAGGATAAAGGTCTGTGCAAAGACTTGAATTTAAAGAACACTGTGCAAAATTTGAATTAAAATTTTTTTCTAAATTATTCCAAACAAATAAAAATAATAAATTGAAATGCATATCATGCTACTGTTTAAAAAAAACTGTCACAAAGATGTCAATATTTAAAGTCTTATGTGGCTATTTTGTATATCTCAGGGGTAATATCTCAAATCATTGGGAAAAAAAGATATGCACTTAATAAATACTGCATGCCGATTAAGAAATAAATCAAAGACTTAAATATGTAAAAGAATATAGTGTCAGTAGAGAAAAATAATTTTTACTAACTTTTGGATGATAGTATCTTTCTAACGATTTCAAATCTCCAAGATATTAAAAATTGAGAAATTTGCATCATATTATAAAACAATCTTAATTTAAAAATAATCTAAGTCAAAATATAGTTGACAAATTTGGAAAACATCTATAATTTTTAAGGATTAATTTCTTGCATATAGAGCATTCCTGCATATAGATTTTTAAAAGACCAAAAACACCTGTAAAAATAGGCAAAGATCATGAACACAAAATTTAAGAAAAATATGTTTTGAAAAGCTCTAAAACATAGGAATCAATGAAAAGTTGATTACTATAGAAAATTTAATTAAAACTTGACTGAAGTATTATTTTTCACTTATATTATAAAATATATTCAAAATTTGATACCAGAACCCTATATAGTCTTTGGGCAATGTAATTTGATACATTCTTTATGGAGGTCAATTTGTCATCATTTAACAGTTTATAAATATATTTCCTCTTTGATTCAGCAATTGCAACTTGAAATTTATCCTGGGCATAAACAGATACAATGCATTGGAAATTATAAATATTCTTTTCAGTATTTTTAGGGAAAAACACACAGAAGTTTGGAAATACACATCTATAGCCTAAATGCCCATTTGAGAACCGGTGAAATAGATTTTTTAAAAATTTTATTGAAAAACCTGCAGCCAACATCATACTCAATGGGCAAAACCTAAAAGCATTCCCCTTAAGAACGGGAACAAGACAGGATGCCTACTTTCACCACTCTTATTTAACATAGTACTGGAAGTCTTAGCCACAGCAATTAGACATGAAGAAAAAATAAAAGGGATCCAAATTGGAAAGGAGGAAGTGAAACTGTCATTATTTGCAGATGACATGATATTGTACATAGAAAACCCTAAAGATTCCATCAAAAATCTACTAGAGTTAATAAATGAATTTGGCAAAGTAGCAGGATACAAAATTAACGTCAAGAAATCTATGGCATTCTTAAACACCAATGATGAACTCACAGAAAGAGAAACTAAAAAAAATCTCATTTACCATCGCCGCAAAAAAATTAGGATACCTAGGAATAAACTTAACCAAAGAATTAAAAGACCTCTTCCCAGAAAACTACAGGTCATTGAAAAAAGAAATAGAGGAAGATATAAAAAAGTGGAAGCACATACCATGTTCATGGATTGGAAAAATTAACACCATTAAAATGTCCATACTACCCAAAGCAATCTATAGATTCAATGCAATCCCCATCAAAATACCAATGACATATTTCACAGAACTAGAACAAACGCTCCAAAAGTTAATATGGAACCAAAAGAGACCCTGAATAGCCACAGCAATCTTGAAAAAGAATAAGAAAGTAGGAGGGATCACATTACTAGATATCAGGTTATACTACAAAGCCACTGTAATCAAAACAGCCTGGTACTCGGACAAGAACAGGCAGATAGATCAATGGAACAGAACAGAGAACCCAGAAATTGACCCAAGACAATATGCTCAATAAATATTTGACAAAGGTGGCAAGAGCATACAGTGGAGTCAAGACAGTCTCTTCAATAAATGATGTTGGGAAAATTGGACAGCTACTTGCAAAAAAATGAAGCTAGACCACCAACTTATACCATACACAAGAATAAACTCAAAATGGATAAAAAACTTAAATGTAACTCGTGAATCCATTAAAATCCTAGAAGAGAATGTAGGCAACAAAATTTCAGACATCATACACAGCAGAATTCTCACTAATACAACACCTAAGGCAAGAGAAACAAAGGAAAAAATGAACACATGGGACTGCATCAAACTAAAAAGCTTCTGCACAGCAAAAGAAACAACCGTCAAAATGGAAAGGGAACCCACTGTATGGGAGACCACAATTGCCAGTGTTACATCAGACAAGGGGTTAATTTCCAAAATATATAGAGTACTCATACAGCTCAACAAAAGGAAGACAAAGAACCCAATTAAAAAATGGGCAGAAGACCTAAATAGACACCTCTCCAAACAAGACATACAAATGGCCAAGAGACATATGAAAAAATGCTCAATGTCACTAATCATCAGAGAGATGCAAGTTAAAACAACAATGAGGTATCACCTCACACCTGTCAGAATGGCCGCCATCAACAAATCATCAAACAACAAGTGTTAGCAAGGGTGTGGAGAAAAGGGGACTCTAGTACACTGCTGGTGGAAATGCAGACTGGTGCAGCCACAATGGAAAACAGTATGGTGTTACCTCAAAAAGTTAAAAATTGAACTGCCATTTGACCCAGTGATCCCACTTCTAGGAATATACCCTAAGAAGACTGAAGCACCAATCAGAAAGAATATATGTACCCCTATGTTCATAGCAGCACTATTTACAATAGTCAAGATCTGGAAACAACCCAAGTGTCCATCAGTAGATGAGTGGATAAAAAAGCTATGGTATATGTACACAATGGAATACTATGCAGCTATAAGAAAGAAAGATATCTTATCCTTTGAGATGACATGGAGGGACCTGGAGAGTATTATGCTAGGTGAAACAAGCCAAGCAGAGAAAGACAAATATGACATGATCTCAATTATTTGTGGAATATAATCTAAACAAACTGATGAACAAAATTGACTCAGAGACATAGAGGTAGGGTACAGACTGACAAACTTCAGAAGAGGGGGTGTTGGGGGGGAAGAGATAAACCACAGAACTTTATGCATATATGCATAACCAACAGACATAGACAACAAAGCTGGGGATGGGGCAGGGGTAATGGGAAGGAAGGTGTCAATGGGGGAAAAAGGAGAAACATCTGTAACAAAAGCAAATTAATAAAAATAATTTTAAAAAAACCCAAAAAACAAACAAAAATTTATTGAGTTTATTGAGGTGGCATTGGTTAATAAAATTACAAAGGTTTCAGGTGTACAATTCTACAATACATCATCTGTATATTGTATTGTGTGTTTACCACCAAAGTCAAGTCTCCTTCTGTCACCATTTATCCCCCTTTATTTTCTTCTACCTCCCTGCCCCACCTTCTTTTTTTTTTTTTCCTAGTCTATAAAATGGGATATGATAAAACTGGTAGAGAAGAAAGGAGGAGGTCTTTTTAAATTGATATGAAATTTTCCAAGATCTATTTGGTAAGCAATAAATCAAAGTATACAACAGTATGCATATGAGTGTGAGTTTTCATTTATGGAAAAAGAAGTAAAGACTAATTTACATTTAATTTACTTATTTGTCTATCAACATATTTCCAACAGATTTGACACAAACCCAGTAATTGTGGGGTAGGGAGGCTTGCTTAGAGCAGAGGTGAGAAACAGACTTTTTACTGCAAATATTTTTTAAGCTTATTCACTTTTGTATCACTTACTGAAAAAATGAGACACTAATAAAATAACAAATATTATAGCTACCATTACCTTAATTTACTAATAAGAAAGAGAGTCCTTCTTAAGACTTAAGAATTAAAGGGACTACTATAATGTTAATTTTTATTTCAAGAAATGCAGAGGTTCACCCACTGGGTGTCCTGTGTTCCCCAGAGATCAGTTTACAATTAATGTTCATTTTTTACATTGCCCCATGCTGGGAAAGGGAACCCAGAGTAACTATTTTTAGACAGGTTCCAGAATGTAATTTTGGAAATGTGAATGTTGGCCTGAACAATTTGTGTGTAAATATAGCTGCTACTCTATGAGATGCAAAAGTAATATAATACTGATCGGCTCAGCGTTTGAGATTGATAAGGGGCAAAGACAAATGAACAGAGATGGAAACAGTGAGATCTTAACAAATGATCATGAAACTAATCTTGCAGCTATTTGAAGAATGGTTGTGTTCAATTTCTTATTATACATGTGATGCATGTTCAAGATAATGGTTAGACATCTCTGACCCAAGCCTAGAGAACTTTCTTTCCCACACAAAACTTACTCTTTCCAGGTTAATATAGCTGTTGCCTGGTGCTCTGGGAGCAGAGATAGCTCTTTGACTGTAACACAGATGTTCTGCTCCGTGCTTGTCTCCACTTCCTGTATGAATTAACCAGTACTGAACCCATTGTCTGTCTATACTTAAATACATGGGAAAACTGGATTTGGGCCAGATGCCAAAGGTGATCTGAAGTTCCCCATCTCTGTTGTGTTGCTACTTGTCATTGAGTTGGTAATTTCCAATGAAAATTAACTCACTTTGTTTTGGAGAGAGCAGGTCTTCCTGCAGAGGTATCGTTTGATGTGTAAACTCATAGTCAATGATGATGCCTACAGCTGTATTATCCAATATATTTACTTCTTTAGCATAAGCCTTCACTTTTCATGTAACTTGCTCTTGGCAAAGAAATGAGTTTCCCCATTCAGTGCAAAGGTTGCAGCTTACCTATCCTGCCACAAGAGATAACTTTGATCTAGAAAACTCTCATCTTGCTCTAATGGAAACATATAGGTCTTTATATACAAGAGAAATGATAGACACTGATTCCCACTAGAAGGTATGCCTATCTGAATAAGATCAGTGTTTTATGTCCTTTTGAGAGTTTAAACAAACAAACAAAAAATGCTGTGTGATCTTTAGTCTATTTAATCCAAACCTGAAAAGAATGATCAGAAATGTTCTAATTTGAAATATAACTCTTAAAATATAGAATTATGTATTTTTAAATATCTCATTCACTACTGGTAGGAATGTAAATTGTTATAGACTTTAGAAAACAATGTGGCCTAATATATGTGAGGAATTACATATACAAAGAATCAGTAAGCCTACTCTTACTTGGTCCCAGGCACCCTAAGGGACCTATTACACATGTGTACCAGGAAGCATACAGAAATATGCATACGAGTGTTGCTAATAATAGAGAAAACTGGAAAGAACACTAAAGTATATGGACAGAAAAAAAGATATATTGTGGCATTTTCACATGAAATACTATGCAGATGTGAAAATGAATGAATTATAGCTATATATCCATATGTGTATGTATATTAAATAATTTAAAAAAGAGTAATAAAAGGAATTTATTAAACAAACATACTGTACAACTCCATTTTTATAAACATAAAAAACTAGGCTATATATAAAATTCAATACAGTGAATATTTGAGGGGAGAAGAGGGTGAGCTGGAAAGTAGATGCCATAAGGTAGGGGCCCAGAATGAAAGTAAATATAATTGATAATGTTAAATTTATTAACCAGGTGTTGGGTGGATGTTGTTTACTCTATTTATAATAGTATTTTGTCTGCATACATTAATTTATAATGTTAAAGACATAAAATAATAAACCCTTAAACATTATCTTAAGATTTATTAGAGTTGATTATAACTTCTATTAAAAAATGGATTACTATGTGGCAAAAGTATTGCACGCCAGAAAAACCTCATTCAATAAACTTAACTGTAATTGCAATAATAAATGCCATGTGGCTACAGGTTCAAAGGGTAGCAGCAGTTCTACTTGAAATTAATAATGGCATGGAACATGTCTCTCCTCTTTTTCAGACTCCCTATTGTGAGTGTGAAATCATAGTTACCAAGGGCAGTAGGAGGAATGAGTTTTATTTCTGACAGATACGAAATGCTACCAAACCCAGACTAGGGCAAATTATTGTATACATAATTCAAACATGTTCACAATTGCTTCAAAGACAATAGGAAAATAATTGTTATTGCTAACCTCAGAGGCTATTTAGGAAATTAATTAAATGGCTAGTAAGTGGTGGAAATGGGGTTGGAATTTGGTTCGACTCTGAGGCTGCCAGCTTAAAAACTGTGCTATGTAAATGCTTTATATTTTGACAAGGCTATCATTTAATCCTTGCAAGAGAGGAAGACAGTGGTCAGGTAGGAATCTTTAGGGGCAACACAGAACCAAAATGATAGTGAGCAAACATATAGTTTCATTTCCATTTTAAAGAGAATCAATGACTTAACTATGATCAAAACCATTTCTTTCCTCTGCAGTGTTGTCTGCTTACTGATAGAAAAGCCATCCTCAACCCTCTGTCTATACTTTCTATAACTCCTGTCTTTCATCTCTCATCCTCATATTTTCTATACTTTCCATTTAAAACTACTTACTGATCATGAGTACATTTCTCATTCCACCTCCCTTCATTGGCAGATTTTGAAAATAACAACCACAGCCCTGGCCAGTGTTGCACAGCAGTTAGAGTGTCGGCCCACAAACTGAAGCGTCATGGGTTTGATTCTGTTCAGGGCACATGCCTGGGTTGCAGGTTGGATCCCCAGCCCTGGTTGGTGCGAGTGTGGGAGGCAACCAGTCAATGTGTCTCTCTCACATTGATGTTTCTCTCTCTCCTATCCTCCTCCCTTCTACTCTCTTTAAAAATCAATGGAAAAATATCCTCAGGTGAGGATTAACAACAACAAAACAACCACAAAATAATCTGTTCTTTTACTGTCAGTAGTAAAACTTTAAATAGTTATCAGTTTATTTTTCCTTCTTAAAATTAAAAATAGTAATCATATTTGCAACAGAGAATATCTCCCTGGAAAGATGGAGTACATTTTATGTTCATCCCTCTATCTCCCAGTTGACCTTATTTGACTTTGGTTTCATTCCAAATTAAAGACTGTAAAAAAGTTACCAAAGCATTTATTTTTATTTTTATCGAAATATATCATCCACCATACTTGACAGCCAGATTAATTTATCATTTGTTTTAATAAGTGTTTTTATAAGACTAACTCTTTACCCTAAGGAATTTTTAATCTGTTATTTTTAAGAAGTACAGAAATACATACTGACATACTCATTTTAAATAATAAAGTGCCTGGAAAACATACATTTCTAATGGAAATCAAGTTTTAATTTTTACCTACATGCTTTATTCTAGCTTCCAAAGTGAAAGTAGTTGAGCAATTTTTTAAAATAATTCTTCACAAAGAAGAAAAAAAAGGAAGGATAGGAAGAAAATGATAAAAAATATTTCTATTTGCTTAACCTTAACCTCATACTTTCAGATAAGTACTGATTTTATTGCCCTTGCTTATTAGGTAGGCATTGGTAATTACTGTCTTTATTTTTATGGCAGTATTATTTAAACCAGTGTTGGAAGAGAATTCTAAGCATTACTAGAAGAAAATATATAAAAAGGTGAATGAAGAAGTTCTGAAGTAGAATTAAAGGAAAGAAAAGCTATAGTGACCTCTAATAAATGAAATGAAGTTGCGTACCTATTAGCACAATTAACAAATGATGGAGAGACGGTATGATAGGTTACCAGGCATGATTGCAAGGCTATATGTTTTCACTAAAATACCAAGGAGACAATAATTATCATTAAGGAGCTTGGAAACATGTTTTGGAGTAATGTTAATACTCATGAATTAATCCAGTGAAAAGGTATACTTTTTATTAGCAGGGTTGTACATCAGTACAAGCAAGTGAAGTTTTAAGCTCTTTTCCATTGAGAAAATCACAAAATTGCACTGTCTGTTCTGGACAGATGTTTACTTGTGAGTGAATGAATTCTGAAGACTGAGGCACCTCAGGAATTTCTAGTATGTCTATTCCACATATTTCATATTGGCTCTATGTAAAACATTTGATATTGAATACCAGCATAACTTGGACTCAATACTGATCATATATTTCAGATATTCTCAAATGCTCTGAAAAATGAGCACATGGCATCCAGAATTATTCTCTACTACCAGTTATTTTTGGAAATAATACAATAAATTCATATATTAATATGAAATAAGAACATACATAATTAGTAATTCAATATTAAAATGTATTTTCTCTTTATTAATGATATGAAGTCAGTGGTTATTTTTTGTTAACATTAGCGGTTCATTGTAATTATTCTTAGTTTTGTTATGTAAGTTTTATATTTTGTGATAAAACTCAAATTTACATTATTTACTTTAATAAATAAAGCATAGAATTGAATATTACTCAAAATTCAGAAAAGCCTGAATTTACTCTACTCTATAATATAAAGCAGCCTGTATTATGAGATTCTGCCATTTTGTCTGTAGGTAATTGTCCCAGAGAGAGACATTTAACCCTAGAAGGTTCACTAAGAATACTGCTCCTTCCTCTTATCTGTAGTGAGTTGCTTCTGTGTGGTCCTCTGGACAAACCCAGTTCTGTTAGAGTCCTTTCCCAGAATGTTTAGACCAGGAACTAAGAAGAGAGTCCATTCTCTCAGGGAGGTGGCCACATCCGTAAAACTAAGGAGTCCATGGTGACTCTGTGCAAAAAGCCTGTAATGGCCAAAAGTAAAGCCAGTTCACAGAAAGAACGAACCCTGAGACTGAAAAACAGCAGTCTAAGATGTTAAGTAGTTTACCATGTTAATTTGTACTTGATTAGTATTTGTATATGCAAATTCCAATTCAAAAATTGTATTTTCCAATCACGAACACAAAACATTCAATCCTTTATCCTCTAAGAGGTGGCATTCCATAGTGTTTAAGAGCTTAAGCAAAGACATTAGACAAATTTTGTCTTGGGGAATACTACATTTATAGTCTCTCCTTAGCAATGGGAAGGTTCCCAAAGACTTCCAGAACAATGGCATATAAGAATACTTTAAGAATTCATTGTTTTAGGACTAACTTTTTGAGAATTTGCATTTCTTATAGATATTGTAAAAGGTGATTTAAGGAATAATAGGAATCCATTTAATTTCCTATATCTTAGGAGTTTTTGGATTATGAATTATGTGGGAAATCAAAATTACTCAAAACTTTGCCTTAAGTGTTAATTACTTCTCCTATTGTCTTTTTAATGTGCAAAGCACTGTACAACATCTGAAGCAGACCATGGAGTCAGGTCCTTGGTTCTGAAGAACTATAGTTTTTGTTTTGTTTTTCCTTGACAGTTCCTCAGTTCCTCTACTTTGCCATGCTGTTTTTTGTACATGTTGTCTAGAAACTATTCACTCTCACCACTACCTTTTAGTGCCCCTAGGACTTATTTATCTTCATTTCACTTGCTAGGTGACTTGTACAATGTGAATTCAGGAGGAGGGGAGTACCGTGTTTACCTGCGCCACAGTCTTGACCGGAAGTCCTCCTAAACTATGTTCTTGATCATGAATTCAGTTTCCTAGATACCCTTGATTCTTGTAGTTTTCTAAGATGAATTTTCCACAGTTTCTTGTTTCTTTGAGCTACCCCATAGCTTTTCAATAAATTCCATTTTTATTTAAGCTAGCCAGAATGAATTGACATTACTTGCATCCAAAAAGTTTGACTGTTATAGATAATGAGATCTAGATGTAGGAAATTGAAATGGGTTAGTATCTTGCATATTTGAGGCTACAGACAGCACAAATTTAATAATAAAAATTTGTATAAAAGAGCATGTAATACACAATAGAGAAATAACTAAATAATTATGTATATTTATCTGGGAAAAAATGCCCAATAAAAATAAGTAGTTGAGGATAGAATTGCCAATTCCATAGAATAGTATGACAGGTGGAAGGAATGTCAAGGTGAGATAGCTACTAATATTGAACTTGGATAGCTTAAAAAAAGAAATGACCAGTTCAGACAACTAATAACCTGAGGCACCAAATGAATGCTTCAGGCTTTCTATTTCTATCCAGAATTGGATAGATACTCTGGTGTTGCAAGCTGAAGTAACTGAAAACCTAATTCGAAGTCTTATCCTTCAGGTTACTGAATTAAAATGTTACTTGTTTTGCAGCCTTGCTTGGGCTCTTCTGTAAAATTTAGGGCATTTATTGTTTAAGTGTGGAATACCGAGAATTGGACATAAGATATAGAAGTTAGAGATTTTATATCTCTCCAAATCTATAAAATATTAATGTTCACCTTAACAACTAAAGTGCCCTTTTCTCCTTGTAGATGAGACTGTTTTTTTCTCTTTATTAAATAAATTGTAGTGTTCTAAATATAGGGAATGACAAGGGAGATAACACAAATTCTTTTCTTGTTTTGGCCTCAAATTTGTTCCTTTGTATCTCTTCAATTATATCTAGAATCAAACTCAAGCATGTTGAAGTGGAGGAGCAATTACAAAGTACAAAAGAATAAATAAAAGTAATTTGAATATTTTTCTAATTTATATATATAAAAATACATTAGAAAGTATGTGGGGATGTATAGATTCCAATGAAGTGCAACTAAGAAAAGAATACAGTTTCGGATCAGGCTGAATGAATTAATGGAGGTATATTTACCAGAACTTGTGGGTTAGTTTTGTTAACTCTGACAGTGGGGCATTGTTCAAATTTTTGCACACTTGTTGATTAAAAACTGGACTCAGCAGTAAATAAAGGCAAGGTTCCAAAATGTCCTTGGTATTGTATTGGGAAGTGAATCCAATGATGTAGGAAAATAGAAATGATGTGGTAAACTTTAAATATGTAACTCACCTATAACACCCCCCTTCCATCCTAGGGGACTCTATAAACAATTCCTCTACCAAAGTCTGAAGAAATATTTTGGTGTGTAAGGAGTACCCAAGACTGTTTCCAGATTCAGTGATTTAGTAGGAGGACTGACAAGATGTGGCATGTAGGTCTACTCATGGCTGTGATTTATTATCACAAAAGGATGTGAAGCAAATCAGCAAAGGGGAAATGTTCATGGAGGGAAGGTCCTGGGGAACCAAGCTCAAGCTTCCAATAGTCATCTCCCAGTGGAGTCACACAGGATATGTTTAATTCCTCCAGCAAAGGGTTGTGACAACATGTGTGAAATGCTGTCTACCAGGGAAGCTCATTAGAGATTCAATGCCCAATGTTTTATTAGGTCCTGGTCATATAGGCACCCACTTCTTAGCAAGTACCAAAATTTAGACTTCCAGAAGTAAAATATGTGTTCAGCATAAACCCTACTGTTTATGCAAACCATCTAGGCACAGTGAACCATTTCTATCAGTTCTAGGAATTGTGAGAATCCTTCTAAGAGCCAAGTCCCCAGAAGCCAACCAAGTTTCAACCTTACATGTAGGCCTTTCTACAGAAAACAGTCTCAGGCCTGCTAAGTTAACTCTTTTTTGCCCAGTTGGCTAGAGAACAGCATCTTTGAAAAGTGCTTAAGTATCTCTGCTCTGTAGCCTTGCCTTCTTATGTGAGATTCTGTAATTGGAAAAGGACCCTGGGTTTCAAATGCAGATGAGAGGATAGATAAGCAAGTGCCACGTGGGAAGTGGATGTACTTAGCTTCTATTTGTTCAGAAGCCAAATGGACATGATTGACCTCAGTAAACAAAAAGATGATTATGGTAAACAAAAGGATCTTTCTTCATGACAATTGTTTATAGTATCCTTAGGAATAAATGAGATGACAGACAAGGTGCTACTTAGAATTGTTAATCAAAAGAAACAACGTTTTCAGTCCCAGTGAATTTGGTTACCTAATCTAACCATTAAAACATCCAGTTACAATCCTTCACCTAGTTATCTATTAAAGTAACTGAGTGTTTGTGAATGAAGAGAGACTGGTTTCACCTACAGAAGGATATTGTAATCAAATCATAGATACTTACTATGACCCTCCCTTTAACCTTGCCCTAAAGTGATCTGCAGTTATTTGTTCAAGTAGCAATGTGCAGCATAAAGGAAAATGTGATGGTTATTTGGGGTAATATTGAACACTTGCTATGGTAGATTATATTCTTCACATTTCCATTTACTTTCTTATTTATGTAAATATTAAATTTCTTATTAAAGCCCTTATTCCTGTAAGCCTTACAGTGGTGTGTGTGTGTGTGTTTAATTGAACTCTGACTGATAAACTTGTTCTGAGAGAATCATGGTTCTTTTGGTACAAATTTGTCATGAAGCCCACCAGGAAATGTGGAAGAGGCTTATGATGGGTAAATAAACATTTCTAACTAGTCAATTTATATTAGTCCCACTGGAACCCAGCCATTGAAATGTCTCAGATAGTAAGGATACATCTTCTCAGTGAAAAACCTCCTCATATTTGCTTACTTATCTTGTAAAAGCTCAAGATTATAAGAAAGATCAAATGAAAGTTCCTGAAACACTGCTTTGTGTCACTACTGAATCAAAAGCAATGTTACATTGCTGTGGGAATCACGGATCATAAAACTGGAATATTTTAGAAGTGATAATCCCTATTACATTTTCATTTAATTCTTCAGATTGGCTGACAAAAGATTTGTCCTGAAGAACTATAGAGCTTTATCATGAACTTGATTAGGCGGTTTTCCAATTACAACTACTGCCCCGAATGTGCCTTCCTTACTAAAGTGAATCAATATAGCCCCTGGCATCTAGTATGCTATTATTGATTCAGAGATAACTTTTTCTCCCCCTCTAAACCAATAAACAGCAAACATAAAAAGTATTCTGCGTTCACCTGACAGGGACAGCAGCTTAGCAGGGCATTTCCAATTTTAAGCCACCATATAGTTTTGAAAATCTTGGAAAACAGGAAGTAGAAGTTATCTACATATGAAACATTCTTCTCTAGGAGCACAGGACAAAAAGTCCATGAAAATACAGAGATTTCCCCCACTTGCTAAACTGCAAATACAGTGATTTGCAACATACTGGGATATCCCCTTCAAAGGGACAGAGAAATGCATTATAGAACCAATTTCAATAACAATGAGTTAAAACACCTAGTGAGTTTAATAAAAATTGAGATGCAATTCAAATTACATTTGAGTGTGCTTCTCTAATTCATTGAGTTGTTACTAAAAAGCTTTTACTTTTAGGTCCTTTACCTAACATTTAGATTAAAACCATTTGGCTGAAGCAATGTGGTATTCAGCTTTATGATGCAGCAGATCCACTGATGCTCAGAATTCCTGTAGAAGGGGGCGGTGCTTTATTTTAAACCATGGAAAGATTTAGTAGAATCACAGTAAATGTCCTGATTTATTTCTTTCATTAAAGTAATTCCTTCTTTACCAGGTAGTTATTCTTTTTAAAAAGGCCCTTCATCTACTACTAAGGCCTTATAAAGTTTGAACATCTCACCTTGGGACAACAGATAAAGATACTTCTACCAAGCTGCTCATTATCAACTAGAACTATCCATTTGGCCTTAAACACAGTTGTGTCTTGAAACACTTTTTCTTCCTGTGAATGTACTTTTTATAACACTAGACCCATGTTCTGAAAACATGAGTTGGTTGTGGGTAAAACCTACTCACATCCTCAACATTTTGGTTTTACTTCTACTCTATCCTTAACTTGCACTTAGGGATTCATGTAAAATGTCTTATAAATAATTGAATGAGTTGGAAAATATGAGCCTGATTTATTAATTATTTTACTGATTGTGATATCCAAAAGTTCAATGCTCTACCATTGTTGTGGCAGAAATTCGGTCAGCGGGAAGAGACAGACTGCAAAGCACTTGGAGTGTTAGAAAAGGACTGTTTAATGCGCACCAGTGCTATCCCAGCGGAGTCACCTCCAAAGACTGAGCCCCGACCTGGGGTTCCAGCCACTTTTATACATAATGAGCCTCCGGGCATTTGGGGGTCTTCTAGTTCCACTGTAGTCTAAGCGGTTGGTGGATGTATGGGAATTACAAAAGCCTCTATCTTAAAGATAAAGTAGCTTGAGATAAGAATCTTCAGGGATTTATGGGCAATGGGCAATGCTTTGGTCTGATGACCAGAGATTTGGGAGGAACAAAATTGGAGAATTAGAGATAAAGATGTTTCAGAAAGAAGTATGTGACTAGACCTCACTGAAATTATGAAATATGCATTTCATATACATATTCACTGATTGTCCCACTCTGGAGGAGTTCCTTAACATCAGATGGAGAAGAACATCTAGTTGTATGACTATCAGTAATCTGCAAATGAGTTAAAATCAGACAATTGCTACATATCACAGGAAAAAATAAAAGAGCAACAACTTAGGAAATTTGTAAGTGTATTTTTCTCTAATAGAAAACTCCTTGAGCTATGCAGTCCATGGCTGTATGGTAGTTTCATGTTCATGGGTAAACTCATTTCCACTTTCCAGGTCAGCTCATGATGCAGAATTGTAGTTGGAGCGCCATTCTTCTTGACATTTTGCATATTAAGAAGCAGGAATAAGGAAAGGCTGCAGTACCAAAGAACCCACATATTGAAGTCAGATCACTTGCACAATGTTTTTGAAATCTTTCAAAATAACTTTTTATTTTTATGTCACGGACTAGAATTTAGCTATGTGGTCTCACCTGAATGAGGAACAAATAAATACAGTATTTTACTGGATACACTGCTGCTCTAAATAAAATTTGGATTCTATAACAAAGGATGAAAAAGCAAAGGCATATTCAGTGAAAACTAGTAGTCTTGCAACAACCTGTTTTACTTGCCATTTATGGGCTTGACCAATGTCCTTATTTTATTTTGTTGTTATTATTTTTTAATCCTCACCCGAGGATATTTTTCTATATCTTCAGATAGAGTAGGAGGGAGAGAGAGAAACATTGACGTGATAGGGTTGCCTCTCACACGACCCCGACCAGGGCCAGGGATGAACCCAACCAAGGTACGTGCCCTTGGCTGGAATTGAACCTGCGACTCATTGGTCTGCGGGCCGATGCTCTACCGCTGAGCCAAACCAGCCAGGGCAGTGTCCTTATTTTAAAAAGTTATTTGGGTATGCCCTGGTGGGGTAGCTCAGTTGATTAGAACGTTGTCCCAATACTGCAAGTTTGCAGGTTTGATCCCCGGTCAGGACACATATAAGAATCAACCAATGAATGCATAAATAAGTGGAACAACAAATCAATGTTTTTTTTCCCTCTTTCCCTTCCTCTCTCTCTAAAAGCCTATCAATAAGCCCAGCCAGTGTGGCTCAGTGGTTGAGCATCGACCCATGCACCAAGGTCACTGATTTGATTCCCAGTCAGGGCACATTCCCAGGTTGTGGGCCTGATCCCCACTGGGGGGCATGCAGGAAGTGGCCAATCGATGTTCTCTCTCATCGATGTTTCTATCTCTCTCTCCCACTCCCTTCCTCTCTCTCTAAAATCAATAAAGAAAAAAAAAGAACATGACAATTATTAGAAAGTTATATTTTGCCCCAGGTCAGTGATATTTCTAAAAGTTTTACCATGGCTTCAGTGAAGTATATCATACTATATCTTAAATCATTTTGCTCTAACCCTAATGCATTTTATTTTATTTTAAAAATGTTTTTATTGATTTTTTTTTAGAGAGAGGAAGGGACAGAGAGAGATAGAAATATTGATGTGAGAGAGAAACATCCATCGGCTGCCTCCTGAACACCCCCTACTGGGGATTGAGCCAGCAATCCAAGCATGTGCCCTGACCGGGAATCAAACTTGGACCTCTCAGTCCATGGGACAACGCTCAATCTGCTAAGCCACACCGGCTGGGTTAACTTTATGCATTTTAGATGAATGGCATAGCTAAAGTCATCTTTCCAGGTTCCTGAATGTATAAAAAGGAAATCTTCAGATAAATGGCACAGTTAAAGGGCAGGGATGACAATCATTATTTACATAAAAATTGACATTTTGATTTATTCTTTTGTTTTATGTACATTTTTACATAGGTACATTTGTCTGACCAACAAACACTGTTCAGCTCTGGATCTACTGAAAGCAGTCAGATTCTATAAAAGCAAGAGTGAGAACCAGATTTAGGCTGTGCTACGTCAACAAGATAATGCTATCCTGGAATGTCTTTAGACAGCCTTATTTGTCTAGTATACATGTTTGTTTTCAAACATTAAGAATTGAAAGAGTAAAATTATTTACCATTTATCTAAGATCATTATGGTGTAAAATACTGTGCAACTCAGTATATTTCTAGGCCAGGAGTCCTCAAATTTTTCTTCTTTGGACACTGTTACGCTTTTAAATGATTGAGGACTGCAAGAGCTTCTGCCTAAGTGGATTGCATCCATTAATATTTGCCACATTTAAAGTTAAATTTGAGAAATATTTAAAATACAATAATATACAAATAACATTCCGTTAGTTTCTAGAGTGATGATATCACATATCATACAACCTTTGGAAATCTCTGTTGCACATGTATGAGAGAAAAAGAGTAGAAAAGGCAAACAGTGCCGTAGTGTTATTATGAAAATAGTTTTAACCTTATGCACCGTCTGATCTTGTGGACTCCCAAGAGTTTACAGACTGTATTTTGAGAAATGTTATTCTAGGCACTTGTAAATATAAAAAGTCCTTATGTGTCCATACAGAGACTCTAATTATATTTGTTTGACACAAGCCTAAGAGCACTTACTGTGTCCCAGGTTTGTAGTAGTGCTTTTTGTATAATATTTACCATTATTTTATAGATGAGGAAATTGCATCTCGGAGAGTGACAGTGTTGGTAGATTTCTAGTGCAAACCCAGTCTCTCCAGTTTCTTAAAAGGTGTTGCTATTTTTACTGTAGCCTCTTTTAACATTCCAAAAGGAATAGATGACATCTGTAATAAAAGTTCAACAGTGCATATGGGATGAGACTTTTCAAAGAAATTAATATTAATTTGAAAATGTTATGTATTAACTTAGAGCTCAGATTATTTTAGTTCACTAACTATATACCATCATGGGTGTTTTTCTTTGATACTTTTGAGTACTGCCCTTAAACTTCTAATAGCAAATTTGGGGGTCTGTATTGTCTAGAATGATCTTGCCGTGAATGGTAGATTGAAATGAACTTTTCAAGTTTTGCTTTTCATTTTCTTACTTTATAATAAAATATAAAAGTTTTATTTTTAAGAAAAGAATGATTGTTGGTGAAAAGAAGAAATCTATTTTTCTCTTTAATTATTTTGTAGAGTTAGAGTTATATAATCACCAAGTATTTCTGTCAAGAGATAAAATGATATACAATTGACCTTTGAAATAAAAGATTTCTGCTTTTTCTGGACTTTGAATCCCAAACCAATACAAGTTGTAGACCAAGTTTTATTTTCTCAGCATGATTCTCCGCCCCCCCCCCCCAAAAAAAACTGTATATTGAGACATGTTTCCTCATTTCTTGTCAGTGGATATATTTTTTTTAATGTATACTTTTCCCTCACTATGTAGCCCTTAATGTGACTATATAGATGTCTTAAATTAAACTTACTGTGTTATAGAGATCAAGGCCTCATTTACTTTCCCTACACTATTATGATTTAGGTTAGAAACTGCGATTGTCCTCCTCTCTAATATCTTAATGGCAGCCACTGCCACAGCAGGAGACCATGTGTTTATTGCTAATCTTTATTCTTCATACGAATTGGGATGTTGCTTCAATTTGAGGATTCATATATGAATGTATATATTTTTTAAATTTCTGATCCCTTTATTCTCAACCTTGACTTCCCAGGCAGATTCATATATTTTCTTATTTCTGGAAATCTTTCACTCATTATCTGACGTCATTATAAATCTGTCAGTGTTCTCTCTATTCTCTCCTTGTAGAACTTTGTTCCATGGATGATGACTTTAAACAATCTCTCATAAATTTTGTCCAGAGAGAAATATAGAGTTTTAGTCCAGCTTTGTCTTTCACTAGGTGACTTTAGTTGCCTCAGTTAACCATTATGAGGGTGAGTTTTCTCTTCTATAGGATAATAGTTATACCTGATTCCTACTTGAGAACTAAATGCCATAAGACAAACACAAATTTTCTATTGCTGCTATAACAAATTGCCACAAACTTAGTGGCTGAAAATAACAAAAGTTAATTATTTTACAATTTTGTAGATCAGAAGTCCAGAATAGGTCTTACTGGCCTAAACCAGGCATGGGTAGAAGCCTTTCTGGAGAGACTAGGGGAGAATTCGTTTCCCGGCCTTTTCTCGCTTGTGGAAGCCCCTGTGTTACTTGGTTTCTGGCTTTCTCCTTCTTCAAAGTCAGAAATATCAGGTTGAGTCCTTCTCATGCTGCTGTATCTCTCCCTCTTTTTCGATGATCTCTCTCTTTCTCTCTCTCTCCCTCTCTCTCTCTCTCTCTCTCTCTCTCTCTCTCTCTCTCTCTCTCTCTCTCTCACCACAGCTAGGAACAGTTCTCCACTTTTAAGGACTTGTGATTAGATTGGGCCCACCTGAATAGTCTAGAGTACTTTCCCCATTTCAAGGTCTATAACCATACATCTGTAAGGTCCCTTTTGCAATATAATGTAACATATTAACATGTTCCAGGGATTAGGACTTTGACATTTTTGAAGAGGATCGTTACCCTGACAAAGACAGCACACAAAGGCCTTGACATCTAGTAAGCATTCCAAAAATATTAGCCTCTATTTCTTTTAATAGTTTTGAGACAATATACCATTTGTTTTCTCTTTCTGATTTCTATTAAATAGAACTATATATTGGCAACTAAGAGAATCCAGAGGGTAAACAGAGTGGATTTCAATAGCAAACTTTATGACACATCTATTAATTTATTGCAAAAAAGTGTCCTCTCTGTTTCTCTTTCTCTCTCTCTCTCTCTCTCTCTCTCTCTCTCTCTCTCTCTCTCTCTCTCTCTCTCTCTCTCCCCCCTGCCCCTCCCTCCCTCCCTCCCTCCTTTCCTCTCCTTCTGTCACAGGGATTGGCATCCACACTTACACACTGAATCATTTTGTGCCTTTATCAGTCAGGTTTCCATCCCGGAAGCAGAACCAAAACAATCTGGACCCACAAGTACACGATGGAGTGCACAAATATGAACAGAAATCTACATCAGTCCTTGTTGCCTCTGATCTCGATGATGTGGATGTCTTGTAGGAGCCAGGACATTTCTCCTGAAACTAAACCCACTGAACTGACCCTGGAGTCAGAGAGGAGAAAGAGAATTCAGAGGAAGGCTCCGCAACTGCCTCCTGCCAAAAAAGTGCGCCAGCAGTAAGTGAGTGCCTAAATGGCTGCTGCTTTGCTTCTGCCTTCCTTTAAAAGTGCTCATAAACAGAAACCTGCAAGAAAGGGAATTTTGGGAATTGTAGTTCAGCCTAGTCAAGTTGATACTTTCAAGCTACCAGTAGTACCAGTTTGTCCCTTAGCAATTTAAAAATTTATTTCTAAAAAAAAAATTAGAGATAATAGTATTAGAACATAGTTAAGAGGATTAAATTTATAAAATGAGCAAAACATATACTGAAGTATTTCAGTAATTGATTTAGTAATGTCTTTGTCTTGTATATATAATTGACACAAATAATTTTGTTCATTGCCTTTTGTAAGAGCCAATAAAAATTATAGTAATGAAAACCTTTTAATTGCTACCAAAAATAAATGTACACAATAAGTATATTTTAAAGGTGAAGTCAAAAAAAGATATCTATGGAAACTATTAAGGATGAGAAAGAGAATACTTTGTACTTCATTTTTTGAATACATAATTATATAATTCCTAAAATGTAAATTATTTATGGAGAAATAAATATGAATTTTTAAAAATATTTAATCTTTAATTTTAGGTTTTATGCACATCAAATTAAAGTTTAAAAATATGTAATATTTATGCTGAATACTAGTTGGATACCAGATAATATCCTTCATTTCCTTCCTTTTTCTTCTCCTTTCCCCATCCCACAGAAGCTTGATATTACCTCTGGATGTGAATAAATATAGTAAATGAAGTTAGTTCAGTTATTTCAGTGTTACACTAGAGTTATTATAAGTTAAGATGATTCTAAAGAGTAATAAATATATGCTCTTTTACTTTGCATATCCACCAGCTTTCATTTAATTTAACCTGTACTATCATTTAAAATCAAAAGTATCAATTTGCACTATTCATCTTAACAATGTGATTTAAAAGCCTGTGTTTTTTTCTGTGGTGTTTACCTTTAGATAACATCAAAATCACTTTTAAAATATTTATCTTTTATATTGAAATATTGAGCATTATTTGTTGTTTTAATACCCTTTATCTGTCAATGCATCAAGTTATTTATTAGGTCAAAAAAGTTGTTCTTATTATTTGCAAAGCTCATACAGATTGATAAGAGAAATACTCAGGCAATATCAGGAAAAAGAACTTCATTAGAAAGTTCACAGAATTTAAAATACTAAAAACTGAAAAAAATATTTCAACCTTAGTTATGATAACTTAAACCACATTGAATAGCTATTTTTGTCTCAAAATTAGTCCATGTGGACATTTAATATGTTTTAATCAGGTAATTTAAAATGTTAAAATTAAATGGAGAGAAATTTTATTTGGCGCTTCAAATTACCAAGCATAAAAAGGGTCAAGACTAGTGCTGACAAGCATAGGAGGGGCGTTGCATTCAATAGTCTAGTGAGAGTGAACATAAACAGCACTACCATTCGGAAAGGAAATTGGGCAACTGGTAGCAAAAAATTATAAATAATTATATAGATGGAGAACAAGACAGAATATAATATATGTATACATACACACACACACACACACACACACACACACACACACACACATTATGAAGATTGCCTAGATTCAAATCTTTAATTGTCCATTTATATTCTATTTATCTTAGATAGGTTCCTTAAATTCTGTATGCTTCCATTTTCCCATCTGTACAGAAAAATAATTGTGAAAAATATGATCATGAATATAAAAAATATAGCCAAATTGCTCACATATAATAAGTGATAAATTATTGTCAACATTCTAAAAGCAGTAATAAAGGAATATTGAACTAGAGTTCTTACAATAAATGAAATAATAAACAGCCCTCTAAACTTACATTTATAACATATTTCTAATGAAACTGGATAATTCTTTGAAATGAAGCTCAGTTAAACAAAGCATGATATAATATTGCACATATATGATTTCAGTATTGAAATCTTATTCTAAAAAGATTAATACTGATTTTAAAAGACTTAAAAATTTAAACTTGATTCAGACCACTTTAAAATGCTACAGAAGTATTCATAAATCAAAATGCTTCAGATAGACTAAAAAGAAAAATATAAAAAAATGAAATAATAACTAGAAGAAAGTCTAAAAATATTTCAGGGATAATGATATGTTAGTCTGGGTTCACCTGAGAAACAGAAATAATAGGAGATACATATGTGTGTGTATGTATATATATCTATAACATTATTATATATGGAATTATTATAAGGAATTGGCTCACATGGTTATGGCAGGCCTTGAAATCCCAAGATCTGAAGTCAGCAATCTGGTGACCCAGGAGAGCCAGTTACCAATCTGTGTCTGAAGGTCTAAGAACTAGGAAAACCGATAGAATAATTCCCGGTCCAGGTGGTTGTTAGAAACTAACAAGCCTGTAGCAGAAAGGGAAAAGCTGTACTCTTGGTATGTTGCCTCAGAGACTGTGTTGTACATCTTTTCCACAGGAATAGCATGGGCTAAAATATTTTTAAATCCTTAGCTCTCCAAACCCTATTAATTAGTATGTATATTTCACTTAAGAAAGCATACCTAGCGTGTTGGTCTAGTGTTAGATTTTGAAAGAAATAAGCCACAATTTATGGGAAAGCATGACCTGGAAGTTAGATTATCTGGCATTTCAATGAGTTTTTTACCCTCTCTGAAGGTTACCATATTTAGTTAGTTCTCATAAATCAAATTCATAGGGTAGTTTGTCATTTTTATTACATAGTAAGTATATTTTTCTTACATTGTTTAAGTAAGAAATACACGCTGAAATAATTTATTAACAAAACACCTTGCATTATGTAGGGTTATTTGATCATGTAAACAAGTTTAATGCTGTTCATTAACATAATTCCCTCTTTTACAGGTAAAATGAGTGATTAGTATTAATGCTTTAACAAGTGTCTTAGGCCATTTGGGTTGCTGTAACAAAATACCATAGCCTAAGTGGCTTAAAACAGCAGAAATTTATGGCTCACTGGTGGTTCTGGAGGCAAGAAGTCCAAGATCAGAATGCCTGCCAGCACGGTTAGGTTCTGGGGAGGACTTTCTTCCAGGAAGCAGACAGCCAACTTTTCATCATTTCCTCACATGTTGGAAATTGGTAAGGGAGCTCTCTCAGATGCCTTATAGAAGTCTGAGAGAACTCCCTTGCTATTCTTATTTTCACCCTCATGACCTAATTATCTCTGACAGGCTCCCTGTCCAAAGCCATCATCTTGGAGATTAGGATTTTAACATATGAATTTGAAGGGAACACAAACATTCAATATATAACAACTAGTATGTTAATGTTTTTTCACATGATTATCTAAAATATTGTTCTTGAACATACAGCCTTGCCTAAAGGTGGTCATGAAATCACCTATTGTGGTATGCAAACTTGAAAAGTTAGCAAAAAACAATTTTTGTTGTAGATATATATTTTTATATTTAAAACATTTTTAATTTAAAACAATGAAATAGTTGGCTTACTAATAAAGCTAAGTTTGCCTTAGAAAATGTACTGCGTAGCTATTTAATTTGTGGTAAAAATACATATTCAAAATATAATTTTTGAGGAGTTTGTTTATTTTGCAATTAAGATTACACTAGTTCAGCCTGGCCAGTGTGGCTCAGTGGTTGAGCATCGACCCATGCATCAAGAGGTTGCCAGTTCAATTTCCTGTCAGGGCACATGCCCAGGTTATGGGCCAAATCCCAAGGGGGGCATGCAGGAGGCGGCCAATAGATGTTCTCTCTCATTGATGTGTCTATCTCTCTCTCCCTCTCCTTTCCCTCTCTCTAAAAATCAATAAAGAAAAAAAAAATTTAAAAAAAGAATACACTAGTTCATATATCAACAAATGTTATATAAGTGGATTTAATTGGGTTATTTTTTTTTAATATTTTTTCTTTATTGATTTTAGAGAGAGAGGAAAGGAGAGGGAGAGACAGAAACATCGATGAGAGAGAACATCGATTGGATGCCTCCTGCATGCCCCCCACTGGGGATCAGGCCCACAACCTGGGCATGTGCCCTGACTTGGAATCGAACAGGCGACCTCTTGGTGCATGGGTCGATGCCCAACCACTGAGCCACACGGGCCAGGCTAATTGGGTTATTGAATCAATCTTCAGTTAATTCAATGTGTGATGGGCCTAGGTACTATGTGGGAGAACAGAAGATTGTGTGAACAAAAGATATCTTTGCTTTGTCATTATTTGCATATCATTACATGCATTTAAATATATAGAATGCATAAAACACTTAGAGTAAATATATAGTAGTGTTCTTTATATAAAATAATGGAGCAAAATTTGGACTTAGCCCCAAATATTATCCAGGAATACTCGATTGATCATTGTGGCAGAGCTGGCTGGCTGTTCATCAGAAATCTGTGCACCCACTTGCATAGCAAAGAGTTGTCACTGGATGACTGCCTGTTTTCTATCTCTCTTGTACTTAGGAATTCTCACATGACAGAATTATAGTCATTGGAATATAAATAACAGCAATACTCATTAATTACAGGCCTGGAACAATGAAGTTTCTTTTATAGTCTCCAATGGTTTTTTCCCTTCTGGCTTACTTCAGTGGGATCTCCCAGGCTGATCTTGAAGTCCAGGCATTGAATATGGCAGAGTCTGTAAACCTAGATTCCAGAATTAATGTGTGGATGTGGGTAGCCCAAAACCTGGTTATGTTCCTAATAAGGTTTTGCTAGCCAGAAATGAGTGTGCATCTGTATGTGAATGACTATTAAGCCACTGAAATTCAGTGACTGTGTAGATTGTGCTTGCATTTTGCAGGCCTCAATTAAACAATATTTACTGCTGTTGATTGCTTCAAATGTTGAAAGGACTGAGCAAAAGATCTCTGCATTATGAGTACTTATAAAAGTGTGTGTATGTGTGTGCGTTACATGTGTGTATGCATGTGCATGTTGATACATGAAAATAACCAAAGGAGTTATTTTAAATCCCAACAAATCTTACTGAAAAAATGAATTCTAATGCTTGGATAAATTTGCTGTACAAACAATTCCCACATTTTTAGTGAAAGTAAGGAGCAGAGATCTCTGAGAAGCAAAAATATTTATAAAGGAAACAACAGACAAGGAGTCCCTGTAATTCATAAGGATTCTAAGGTACCTGATTTAAAGATACACATACTTTTACAGATTCTTTTCTAAATTGAAAATATGTAGAACAGTTAAAATTAGCATTTTAATGAATTATGTAATATATAAGTGACTATAGTCCCTTACTCCTTATTTGTCAAATAAATCCTAGATCCAAACATAAATTAGAACAGGAAATACACAAGTGAGAGATTGTATTTTCCAAAAATAGCTATAGAAATATTTATGGTCCCACTTGCTCTTCTGGAACATTGCCATCCTCTTACCAGTGGATGTAGTCTATTTTCTCTTTTCTTTTTTTTTTCTTTTTTTTTCATTTTTATCCTCATCCGAGGACATTTTTGCATTTATCTTCAGATAGAGTGGGAGGGAGAGAGGGGGGAAAAGAGAGAGAGAAACATCAATGTGAGAGAGACACATTGACTAGTCGCTACCCACACAACCCCAACAGGGGCTGGGGACAAACTGCAACCGAGGTAAGTGCCCTTACGGGAACCGAACCCGGGACTCCCTGGTCCGCAGGCGATGCTCCAACCGCTGAGCCAAACTGCCCAGGGCAATTTTCCTTCCCATGAGCTAGGTGGGCTTATGAGTGTCTCAAACTATGGAGTGTGGTATAAATAATGCTATGTGACTTACAAGGCTATGTTTTAAAAAGAATACAGCATACTTCTTCTCTTTGGCATGGTTGTTTGCCCTCTTGTGCTCTAACACTCCTACTTTCCTGGTACTCACACTTGGAACCTAGCCCATACTTGGGTCCTGAAAAAGCCCACACTACATTGTGCCAAGAGACAACCTATAGAAACCCATATTTAAAAGAACTGAGACACCCATCTGATGTCCAGCATCTTACTCTAGTAATCAAGGGAATGGGTCTTCGTATTATTCCAGTTCCTACCTTTTGAGTCTTTTGTCTGAATCCTCAGATACTCTGAAGCAGAGTTGAGTCATCTTTGCCATGCCCAGCTTAAATAGTAGACTCAGAATTCATAAATATAACAAATGGCTGTTTTACTCCACTAAGATTCATTTATGATGCAGCTGTCTCATTTTCTTCCTTTATTATGGGACCTGAAAGTCAGAAGTTCGACTTTCCTCTTACCTTCCTTTCTCCATCTGACTTTTATATTAGTAGAGGATTTGTGGGGGAGGGGCTCAATACAAAACTCACGAAAACAAGCCTTTCATTTTTTAACTTGCCATATTTATTTATACATTTATAAACATATAGAAATTTTTATAATATATAAATCTTTAAAATTATAAAAATTCTCTGTTGCTTTCCCAGTTCTGGCTTGTCCTTCATTATTATTTATTTACCTAAGCACATAAGTTATCTATGGCTGTTTAACAAATTACCACAAATTTAGGAGCTTGAAATGATACTCATTTATTATCTCATAATTTCTGTAGGTTAAAAGTCTGGTTATAGATTTATGTGGGTTCTCTACTGAAGGTATCACAAGGCTGAAACCAAGACATCAATCAGGCTGCATAATCTGGACTCTGCATTAATCATAATCTGCAATCTGGAAATTTGACTAGAGAAGAATCTACTTCTAAGCATCCTAAATTATAGGCAGAACCATTCCTTTAAGCTGTCAAAAGCATCAAAGCTTGCTTATTCTAAGCTAGAAACAAAGGTAGAGTATATCTCTACTTATTTGAGTTTCTGATCTCTATATACTCGGTTTTAAAGGGCTTCTCTGATTGCCCACCAAAGACAATCTTTCTTTTGAATAACTTCAAGTTACATGTCCTACTCAAACTCATGGAGAGGCGATTACTCAGACATGGATCCTAGGGTGTGTGAATCATGGGTACCATCCTGAGTGTGTATTCTGTAATAGGTAAGTGAATAAATTCTCATCAATTCGATATTTCATTCTCAGCCAAGATGACTATCTTGATTAATTTGACTGAATATATAAAACTTTATACTGACCAAAGTTCCAGTATTCCTTACCACTAATATCATCATCATAGAAGGTATTCTATATTTTATGAATGACAACTTTTCATTCAAATCTTATAAAATTCAGCAACTATTTAATAAAAATTCAGATTTCTTATCTGTAATTAGTAAATGTTATCTTTGTATGGGGTATAGGTAGATTTAAAGTTTTCTAAATTATAGTTCTTACCTCTAGGCTTCTTAAAATATAGCATGTGAAGTATTGTTTTATATATAATATATATGGGTATATTATATACTATATGACTATATATTATACATACATGTATATGTGTGTGCATGTAAGGATGTACTATGTGTTAGGAGACCTACACACATATATATACAACAAGAAAATCAGAAAAGTCTTACAACCTAATATGACATCCTTATTCGATTGAGTAATTACCTCATTTATTATATAATTCTGTCAAAACATCACATTTTGTCTTCCATTTTTATCACTCTTACATATAAACATAGACAATAAATCTTGTCATCAGGCAGAACAAAATCACCTTTTCTTTTTAAAATTTCTTCTCTCTTTAAAGATCAAAGTAAGTTAGAGACTTTCCCATTTCTATGTGTTCCTTGTCTACTTAATTATAATACGAAGATTGAGATATTTTAGATTCACTTATACAATAGATCATATCTATAATTTGTCATCAAAAAGCAGTGTGTTTTTTAATGATAGCGGCCTATAGTTACTAAAGAAGTTGTATTGCTACTCCAAGAAGCAATCAGAGAAGAATGGTAGAAAATGAAATTTGAACAGAGAGAAACAATATTTTGGAAAATTTAAAGGAATTATTGAGTGCAAATAAAACTATCTTCTTTGTATTGATCTCTTGTAACAGAGAAACCCTACAGGATAGTCTGATTGAATCAAAGATGGGAAGGATGACTGAGCAGAGGGAGTATTTCTTTACTTCCACAATCCTTTCTTCAGCAATAAAAGCTATTAACAGTTGCTAGATCTACACCTCTAAATTCAATCCATTCTTACTAGCCTATATTAGTAGAGCCATTGCGGCTAAGTGGAGGGTTGATATCCTAATCCTCAGGATTTAACTTCTTGAAGGGGAAGATTAATCCAAGACAGAAGAGTGGGACAAGAAATATTTAATGGTGAAAATATGGGAATACCCAAAGGGCTATCACATTTTCTTTCAGAGATCCCATGAGAAAATTGGGAATCTTTGATTGCATGAGTAAATTTCTTCCAAGCCATGCATTCAGATGTATAGCATTCTCCAAATTTCCTCTTCATGCATTTGTTAATAGATTCACTGGAATGTACTGAAGTCCTATTTGACCCTTCTACCCTTACACTGACTACACTAAGAATAATGATTTTGTTCATACTTTTGAAAGAATAACAAAGAGGGGAGACATACATCATCTGCTGATTGGAGCAACTTTATCAGGTTTTAATATTTTTTTCTGTGTAACTTAATAACAATTTCACTGAATTCTGGGAAAACCAAATTGTTTAGAAACAATTTTGTATCTCTTTATCCTTGGTCTTAGTTGTGATGCTTTTTTTCATTTTGTTTGGACTTGCTTCTATGAGCAAAAGAGGCAGAAATCTATATCCCCATAAAAATGCCTCAGAAATGTATAGAGTTGGTCTTAGGGTGCATGTGGTAAACTTAATTAGAATTGGGAAACTTCCTAAGAGGAAAAGATGGAGAAATAATAGGGAGACAAATTTCAGGATAAAATAAGAAAGAGCTTTCTAACATTGAAAGCTGCCTCTCGCCCTGGCCGGTTTGGCTCAGCAGTCAGAGCATTGGCCTGCGGACCAGAGAGTCCCGGGTTCGGTTCCTGCGAGGGGCACGTACCAAAAAAAAAAAAAAAAAAAAAAGAAAGCTGCCTCTTCGTAGTATTCAAGAAAAGTTTGTAGGTCACCTTATGTTATGATAAAAGTCATATCACTGGTATCTTGGGGAAACAATTGTTTCCACCCAAGAGTTCCTGGTTGTTTCTATAATCTTTCATAAGATAGAACTCCAACTTTCATTTGGCCCTTTTGATGAATAAATCTGTGCTACCTTTCAAAAGGACAGTTGGCATAATCCAGAAGGCCAGCCTTAGTGAGTATTTTGTTTTTCTCCAATAAATCTAACATTCAGCTCACCATGGATAGTTTTATAGAAACACATTATAAATGACATATACAAATACATTATATATGCTCTTTATGACTAATGTCCTTTTTTTTTTTTTTTTTTGGTGTGTTTTGGTGTATTTTATTCAGTGCTCAATATAGTTGCTCCAAAGTCAAAAGTAGCTCTAGGGACTTCAGCTGCAGCAGTTTGAGGGCTTTGATTCTTGTGTCTTGCCATTGCCATCATTCAGCTATACTTTGTGTACTTCTTTCTGACATGCTGCCAATAAGCAGTTCCTAGCTATACTCCCAGTTCAGATTCCACAGAAGATGCTTCATTGGCTTAGCGAATAAGTATTAGCTGGGCATTGCCTTTTATTCCAGGCCTCATGTTAGGTCATTGATCATCCTGTAGCTCAGTCAACATTGGTTCATTCTGCTGACATGGTCCAATGCCAGTGTTCCTTTCCTTGCACTGATTCCTTCAGAGGTGTCTGTATGTGAAGCATTTTACAGAAGAAGATAGTATAAAAAAGAATGGCATATGTTCAGTAGAGTGAACTATCCTTTACCTTAATGATAATCGTTCATTTAATAAGCATTAACTTCTACTCATGCCAAGATATGTAGGTAAGTGTCCCCTAAAATCTATTCTACCCTTTAATATCATAGTAATTGAAATTGTATTCAATAAATATAAGACACAAACTCCATAGAGATGGAAAAATTACCTACAGTCTGTCTCAATCCTCAGTTGTATACCAAATATCAGTGTCTGAAAGCAGTGACCATAATTCCTGCAAGTAAATAACATTAACTCCTGTCTTATACTTGAACTCTGTAACTGAATGGAATTTAACTCAACAATGGAAAGAAAAATAGCTGTGTTACATGGCTAGAGAATTAGTATGTTGATGTCTTATACTGTGCCTTGTTATTATTATTATTTTTAATCATCACCCTAGGATATTTTTTTTCTATTGATTTTTACATAGAGTGGAAGAGAGAGAGGAAGGGATGGAGGGAGGGAGGGAGAGAGAGAGAGAGAGAGAGAAACATCAATGTGAGAGAGACACAGTGATTGGTTGCCTCCTGCAGGATGCCAGCCAGGGCTAGGGATGAAAACTGCACCACAGGTTCCTGCCCTTGACTGGGTATCAAACCCAAAACACTTTGGTCTGAGGGCTGACGCTCTAATCGCTGAGCCAAACTGGCCAGGACATATACTGTGCATTCTTAAGGGATTTTTAATGATAGATTTGACAATAAGTGGGTATTCATTTACATGTTTATTTCAGCATCTAACCTTAGGCCAAGATAGAACTCAGTGTACTTCTGACTAACCCAGAAACAAGATGGTGATCCAGCATGTTCTGTATCTAGGTACTTAGCTCACTGCAGACTTTTCTTTCCTTCCCTTTCCCTCTTTCTTTCTCTCTCTCTCTCTCTCTCTCTCTCTCTCTCTCTCTCTCTCTCTCTCTCTTTTTCTTTCTTTTTACATGAGAGAAGCTTCCAGCTTCTTCATTAACAAGGTGGCTATTGAAATTCACCCTGATTTTCCAGATTATTAAAGACCTAAATGTGAAAAATAATACTTTAGCTATTATAAATATAGGAGAATGTTGTAAATGCCTAAAAATAGGAAAGCTTTTAAACTTATTTTATTAAAAAAGCATGATTTGCAAAATAAAATAATGACATACTTTATCAAAAACCATTTCTATTGGGTGAAAGGTAGAATATAAAAAAGCTAAAGGACAAGTCATAGAGTAGAAGATGATTACATATCTTGTATATGTAAACATATATACATGTATATGATTGAAAATAAATACATATTGAGGATATTTTTAAATTGATTTTTTAGATAGAGAGGAAGGGAGAAGGGGAAGAGATAGAAAAATCAATGACAGAGAAATGTCGATCAGCTGCCTCCTACACACCCCACACTGAGGATTGAGCCCACAATCTGGGCATGTGCCTCGACTGGGAATCGAACCGGGACCTCTCAGTCCTTAGAATGACGCTCAATCCACTGAGCCACACTGGCCAGGCAATACTGAGGATATTTTTAAAAACAATGATAGGCAGTAAACAAATAGAAAAAGGAAAATTAAAGGAATTACTAACTAAGAGGAAACCAAGAGAGTAAATAAACATTTAAAAAACACCCAGCTTTGCCTTAAATAAGTACATGGAAAATTAAAAACACATTAAGCTGCTATTTCAAGTTTATCAGAGGGTAAAAGTCAGAAAGTTTGGCAAAACCAACTGTGGAACAAGCAATTTCCAATAGTGTCTAAATTGCAATAATCATGCTGAGGAGGAATTAACAATGCATTTGAAGGTGAAAGTGTAACTTATGATTCAATAAATCCACCTCAAGTGGGATACTGTAGAGAAAGTCTTATGCATGTGCACCTGGATCCATTTCAAAACTAAACTTAATATCAAGAATTATGGAAATAACTTGTACTTCATTATAGTAAATTGAATGAAGATATTGAAGAATTTTCATAAATGGAACATTGCATAAAGTTGAATTATACAATATCAGGTGACTAAAACATGTTGAAAAATGATATATTAATATACTTTAAAATGATACATTTTTTCATGAATACATATATTTTTTTATTTTATTTTTTCTATCGCCACTTATACCCTCTATGCGCTCTTCCACCTCCGCCCTGCAGTCACCACACTGTTGTCCATGTCCATGAGTTCTCTCTCTTATTTTTTCTTTCTTGCTCAATCTCCCCACCACCCCCCCAACACCACCTCCCCAACCAGAGCTGTCTGCCTGCTCTCTGTGAGTCTGTCTCTATTTTGCTTGGTAGTTCAGATTGTTCATTAAATTCCACATATGAGGAAGTCATATGGTACTTGTCTTTCTCTGACTGGCTTATTTCACTTGGCTTACTGTTCTCCAGGTCCATCTATGATGTTGGAAAGGGTAAAATTTTCTTCCTTTTTATGGCAGAGCAGTATGGAAAAATTATAAAATATACTCTGGAGAAGAAACGGAAATAGAAAAGTAAAATAGAACACAAGAGGCTTTCATTATGTCTGTCTAGTTGGTGGTGGGCGTGTGTGTGTGATGTGACATACATGAAAACATTTGTTAATTATTAGTGGTCGCATCAGAGGTGTTTTGGGATTCTTCTCCCCATTATTGTCTCCAATTTCTGCATATTCAATTTTATTTTATTTTTTATTTTTTTATTTTTTATCCTCACCCGAGGACATTTTTTCAGTTTTTGTTCAGATAGAGTGGGAGGGAGAGAGGTGGAGAGAGAGAGAGAGAAACATCGACGTGAAAGGGACACATCAAGTGGCTGCCACCCGCACAACCAACCAGGGCCGGGGACAAACTGCAACCGAGGTACATGCCCTTAGCAGGAACTGAACCCGGGTCTCTCTGGACCGCAGTCCGACGCTCTAACCACTGAGCAAAACCGGCCAGGGCTGCATATTCAATTTTAAAAATTACCTTTGAAGAAAACATCTTTTTTTCCAGGAAGAATTAAGTGGCCATTCTTAGTTATAAAATGTAGCATAGAAGGTATTCCCTCTCCTTGAATAAGTATATATGTTGATCTTTTATATCCTCATAAAGATGGAGCAGTAGTGTACAAGATGGTCTTTAGGGAGCATGTAGTCAAACTTATTTTGGGGTTAAGAAACTTCGTAAGAGGAAAGAACATAAACAGACACTTTTTTTTTTCCATTTCTCAAATGGTGTATGCTCTTACTAAAAGAATTTTCAATGGTTAAAAAAGAGGTAAAAAATTAAAATAGAAAGAAAAATAAAAGCCAGTACATTCCTCGATAGGAATTTACAATGCAGTAGTGGATTAGCAGTCCAGACTGCTATCTCTGCCTAACATCAGAGCCTGAGAACTGTTGGAGAGGAGCTGTTCTGACCTCATCTGTGGCTCAGACTCAAAGCTGCTCCACAAAGAAGCATCTTTGTATGTTGTCATACATTTGGAAAACTAGCTGGTTTATGAGGGTAAAAATGAGACAGGTTCAAGAAAACAAACAAAAACCAAGAAGCACAAATATGAGGCACTTCTACAACCAGTATGAAAGATTGAGATTGATTTAACCATTTTCTTACACCAAAATGATATTTATTCTGTTTAGAGTTATACTGCTCTTCAGTTTACGACAGAATTCTGTTAATGTGAAACTATTTTAAATTCTTCACTGCCACGGTTAGCCCATTTTAAAGAGATGTGTGCTATTTCTGAATCTAAGATTTGGATATTTGATCACATATTCAAAGAGAAATAGGAATCATATTCTTTTTGTTGGTCCTTTTACTTTGAGTATTAATACAGGTTTTACAATTATTCTGGAAATAGATACTATTACCATATTTTTAAAGTAATGAAACAAAAGCTTAGAGAAGGTAAACAACCTGCCTGTGGTTTTTGCAGCACAGTGCTTATAGGCAGGCTGCATTTGTTGAATGAATAAACGGATATTTTTATGAGCCAAAGTTGTGGTTTAAAGCAAGGCCCGACTTAATGACTCTAGGAAGAATTAACTGAGAATGGGTACAGGCTCAGGTTGTATATACTTGCATAAGTCAAAGTTGGGTAGATAATTGGAGAGAAAAGAGAATATGTAAGAATATAATACCTAACATTTTCTCATCATGTGTTTTAACCTTAACTAACTTGACTATATTGCTCAGATAAGTGTGGAGCTGATATAAAACAGACTAAATCAAAAACTTACATCTACAACATTGGAATTACTTAACATGTTAAGAAGGGACATCTAATGAGAGGGATGGTTCAAAGTTTGGTGCCAGAAAATTAGTGCAATAGGATCCTCACTAATTCCCATATCCATCACTCTCCCAGTATCTATCAAAGCATCTTACAATCAAATTTCAGGTGTTAGGAAGATTTTAGTGTCTGTAACATTCCCAGCATTGTGCTATGTTATGTTCTTTATACCTTGCACTGTGAGTTTAGTGCCTCATTGTACAAAATGAAGTCCCTATACTCACTGATTCCCTACAAAAAAGAGAAAACTGCCCACATATGGTTTATCAGCAGAAAAGGCCCATCTGCCTTTCTTGGCCTCCATTTTGTCAGTGTCCTGATTGTCCTTCCCTTGTATTTTTCTCCCCTGCCACCACTGTCACCACTTCAAAAATAAATAAGTGAACAAAATATGGAGGTCACCAAAGGAGCAAGCTATGTAACACATGTATTCCCTTTGAGATTTTCAAAGCATTCCCTCTTAGTTGGGTGGCGGTTGCCTCCTAAGGATTTTTGGCTTCCTCCCTTTATCATCATCCTTATCTGTGGACCAAAATCTCTCTGTAGTTTTAAATGACAGAGGAAAGCTGTGGTCAGGTCCTAGCCTTAACAGATTAAAGTATTTTGTGAGAATTCCTTTACTTTTATTTTTACATACAGGATTCTAGAATCTTAACTATTTTTGCAGAGAAAACATTTTTAATGAGTCTTCCAGAATGCTGAAATTAAAAAAAAAAGATCAGAAATATAGTTGTTATACTGAAATCAGTGATCAAGACATATTTTCTAGTATTATTTCTACATGTGTACTGCTTAATTAGTGGCAAGCTAGGTTGTAAACTATGAGAAAAACAACATGTTTTCCAACTCTGGCTCCCAGCTCTGCTGCAGGCAGCTGGGGATGTTTTCCAGAAATAGAAGGTGGCTGCAATAAAATAAAATAAATAACATGCAGGCAGTGAAAGCCATAATGATCTTTTTTCCCACTTTTATACAATTTCTTAAATGCATTTTAAAGTGAACTAATCCTGCAATAAATTGATTGACATGGGATAAATTTTTTTCAAATACAAACATAAAATTTATCTATTTTTTCTTGAAATTATATTTGCTACAATTGTCACTCCTTATAATCAAGTATTCAATTCATCCTTCAGAAAGGTGGTTTAGGTAGGTAACCTTTAAAGCTCCTTCCAACCCAAACATTATTTAATTCTATATTATTTTCTCTGAAAAGGAGGAACTCTAGGGGATAGGAAGGGGCAGGGCGAGCAAGAAAGCTTTACAATTAATTCCCTATAATTTTTTCTGGGTAAGAGCAATGCCAAAAAATGATAACTGAACTAATCTGTATCGTAAAGGAAGGAAAATAAAGTCATGCTTTCATGCCTCAAGTGAAAAGTTATGACCCATTTTTGAAATGAATACAATAGAATGTTACCAGGGTAATTACAGAGTTTTATAATCAAAGTTTCTCTTTAAATATCTTATTTGCATATACAGGTTTTTTCCCCCTAAGATAGACTGATCTTAACTACTTACACATTTTATTGATTTCCAGCTAAATAATTATTGGGAGAAAGTACAAGAGTTTAAAATTTGACCTGCTTTTAATGTAAAAGCAAATCATTACAAAGATTGAAGAGTTGGTATTGGTTCGTTTGCTTCAGAGCTCTGAGGAAAGTTATTTCCTTCCACCCGTACTTTCTTTAATTCCCCAATCTTAAAAAAAAAAAAAAAAAAAGATAATAATTGGAATCTTTGTATTTCTCAGTGATGTTTGAAGGTTAGAAAGTTAGGAATCCTTACACACACACACGCACGCACGCACACACACACACCTCTAATAGTGCATGAAAACATCAAAGAAATAAGCTGCATGGAAATTTGTGGTCATTTTCATAAATCATTTGCAATTGAGGGAATACTGAAGAGCAGGGTGTAGTCCATGGTTTCTTGATTGAGTGTTCTTTATAGTCCACATGTCTTCTAGGAAACAAGCTACCCTTTCCTTCACATTGCTGTTGAGAATCAGTGCTGTAATGCTCTATTTTTGGTTTTACAGACAGTGCCCTCAGAAGATTTAATAGAAGACTTAATAATATAAATGTTTTGCCCTGGCTGGTTTGGCTCAGCGGTTGGAGCGTTGGCCTGTGGACCAGAGAGCTCCGGGTTCGGTTCCCGCTAGGGGTACGTACCAAAAAAATAAATAATAATAATAATAATAATAATATAAATGTTTTTATATGAACTATAAAACTGTCAGATCCTCAGCTCACCTTGAAAACTCTTAAATATTTAAAGATCACTCTTCCAGTAACAATTAAATGGACTTGGAGATGATACCTAACTGGATTTGTTTCCTGGTCCTCTGTTTACTGCTTTTGTGGGTTTAGAAACAGTTAACCTACCTAGGACTCTTTTTCATGAGACTGTAATAAAAACTAGATGACAGAGCCTATGTAAAACCCACACACAATGCCGTCCTCGTCTGCCAGTTTCTCTCAGTTCTTCCCTTCTTCTGTAGTTACAGAATTTGTGTCTTTTACCAAGGCATGTAGTTGACTGGAATAAAGACTTTATTTCCCAGGTGTTTTTTTTTTTTTTTTATTGTGGTCATGGCAAAATGGAAGTGGTATTGTATGTAGCATGTGGGAGTTTCATTAATGAAAATAGCGTAGTCCTCTTCTCTTTCCTTCCCTTACTTGCTGATTGGAGTGTGGATATGCTAGCTTGAGTAGGAATCTTGAATCATGAGTTGGAAGGTTCATGAAGAGAATCACAGAGCAACAAAATAAAAGAAACTTGGGGTGATAGCCCTAGGGCGATTGTCTGACTTCATATGTATTTTTTTAAAGCTGTTATAATTTTGTGATTTTGGTCATTCAGAGCTAAATTAATCTTGGCTAATATAGACACTGACCAAAGACTAATTAGCAAGTCAACAAAAATATATTGAAAAATTCAGGATCTGCTTTTTATTAGTTGCATAACATTTTGCTCAACCTTTCTAGTCTTCAGTTTTTTCATTTTAAATTAGGACTAATAATCTCTACCTCATAGAGATGTTGTGAAATTACATGAGATCTCCACATGTAATATTGTGAATCCAGGCCAGTAAACTAAGGTACCTGAACCGTGTCCAGCTAGAGAGTCGTATTCTTCTTTTTCCTTGTTTATGTAATACATTTTTATTGGAACACAGCCACATTGATTTGTTTATGCTTGTCTGTGGCTGCTGTTGGCCTATAATAGTAGATTTGAGTATTTGTAACAGATGCCTTATGGTTCACAAGGCCTAATATATTTATTATCTGGCCCTGTATAGAAAAAAAAAAGTTTGCTGACCCCTGATTGATAATATAGGAACTAATGTTTTGATTATGTGTTTTGTCCCTATGAAACCATTGTAGTAAAGTGTTATTTTTCTTGGAAAACAGTTATTATACTGAATAACCTTTAATTATGCACATACTTAGGAATTGTTTTTGAGTGATGGGTATGAGATTTTACTGATCCAGCAGTATTTATTTACCTAGTTTCTTTGAGATATATAGCATACATCTACCTAAGGGAAAGATATGGATTACATCCTCAGCCTTCAGCCTTAGAGCAGAAAATAATGGATTGGTCAATACAAGATGAAAACCACGATCCATGTATTGCTGCTGATGCCTGGAGCTCATGTGACTAATCCCAGCCACTCATATTTCAGCCATATCCTCTGTCTACTAGCATTTCCAATTCCAAAAATAACAGCAAAAACCTTTTATCATAAATAACATGAACAGAGTAAACTCATTTGATGAAACATGTGCAGCTTGCTTCTAGCCCCCAAGCATGTAGAATCACTCTTTTCAAGGAAAATGATTCAAGGGTTCAGAGATTATCTCCTAGTGGCTGGCCAAAGGATGTCCACCTATTAAATATTCAAGTTTGAGGAATCCAGGCCTGCTGAGTCAACTCTTTCCTCCCCATTTCTGAAACTACAAATATACTTGTGTCTATATCATTGATGGTACCATGGAAGTAATGCTTCTTGAGTAGGATCTAATTCTCTATCTATATAGTGTCTTGCTTTTACCTTATCACAGACTTCATTCGTCCATGATATCTCTGTTTCTTTCATTTCTCTTCTTTGCTAGCTCTTCCCAAATCCAATTTTGGGGAAAACAAAACAAGAAGGACAAAATTCTATACCTCTTCCTTTAGCTACATCCCATTTTCATCCTCAAATTGCTTGAAATGCTTTTTTATTTTTATATTTATTTATTTATTTATTTAATCCCTACCCGAGGATATATTTTTTCCATTTATCTTCAGATAGAGTGTGAGGGAGAGGGAGAGGGAGAGAGAGAAACGTCAATGTGAGAGAAACACATAGACTGGTTGCCTCCCATACGACCTTGACCAGGGCCAGGACCAAACTGCAACCAAGGTACGTGCCCTTGACCGGAATTGAACTTGAGACTCTTTGGTCTACAGGCCGATGCTCTAACCACTGAGCAAAACCACCCAGGGCTGAAATGCATTTTTTAAAAAACTTTATTGTTGAATATATTTCAGATGTTCCTCATTTTTCCCCCATTGCCCCCCTCCTCCCCATTCCTGCCCCCCTCCTGCCTTTCCCCACACTGTTGTCTGTGTCCATTGGTTATGCATATATACATATAAGTTCTTTGGTTTATTTCTTCCCACTCCCCAACCCCCCTTCCCTTTGAGGTTTGTCAGTCTAACAACCAATTTGTACTTCTTAATCCCTTCACCTTTTTTACCCATCCCCCCAGCCCCCACCCATCTGATAACCAACAAAAGTTCTCTGTATCTATGAGAATGTTTCTGTTCTGCTTGTTCATTTTGTTTGTAGCTTCAATTGTTGATAGATATGTATTTATTGCCATTTTGTTTGTTCATATTTTTTTATCTTTTTCTTCAAGAAGACTCTTAAACATTTCATATAATAATGGTTTGGTGGTGATGAACTCCTTTAGCTTTTCCTTGTCTGGGAAACTTTATATGGCCATCGATTCTAAATGATAGCTTTGCAGGGTAGAATTATCTTGGTTGTAGGTTCTTGCTTTTCATCACTCTGAATATTTCTTGCCACTCCCTTCTGACCTGCAAAGTTTCTTTTGAGAAATCAGCTGACAGTCTTATGGGAACTCCCTTGTAGGTAACTAACTTCTTTTCTCTTGCTGCTTTTAAGATTCTCTCTTTGTCTTGAACCTTTTGCATTTTGATGATGATGTGTCTTGGTGTGGGCCTCTTGGGGTTCATCTTGTTTGGGACTCTCTGTGCTTCCTGGACTTGTATGTCTGTTTCCTTCACCAAGTTAGGGAAGTTTTCTGCCATTATTGTTTCAAATAGGTTTTCGATTTCTTGTTCTCTCTCTTCTCCTTCTGGCACCCCCAAGATGCGAATGTTGGCATGCTTGAAGTTGTCCCAGAGGCTCCTTACACTATCCTCATTTTTTTGGATTCTTTTTTCTTTTTGCTGTTCTGATTGGGTGTTTTTTGCTTCCTTATATTCCAAATCGATGATTTGCTTCTTGGCTTTACTTACTCTACTATTGAGTCTGTGTAAACTATTCTTTATTTCAGTTAGTGCCTCCTTCATTTCTAACTGTGCATCCTTCATTTCTGACTGGTCCTTTTTTATGCTCTTGAAGCCCTCACTAAGTTCACTGAGGTTCTCACTAAGTCCATTAAGCATCCTTATAAGCAGTGTTTTGAACTCAGCATCTGTTAGGTTGCTTATCTCCATTTCACTTAGTTCTTTTCCTGGAGTTTTGTTCTGTTCTTTCATTTGGGACCTGTTTTTTTGTCTCCTCATTTTGGCTGCCTCCCTGTGTTTGTTTCTATGTATTACTTAGCGAGAGGTATGGGGCTAGCTGAGACCAGATGCTGCTTGTTTGAAAGAATTTAGGAAAAGCTGAAGCAAGATCCAAGACAGGCCAGTCCTATGGTAAAACAACTGGCAACAGCTTGAGTGGGCCTGAAAGTTGGGTGGGGCGGGGCCTCAGGGAATCACCAGGGCGGAGCAAACAGTGTGAGCCAGGTTGCTGGAGTCCCAGATATGGAGGTGTCTGCCAGCCCAGGGAAGGGCTCACCAAAGGAACAAAAGCCTCTGATAGCACATCTGTCCAGAAGAAAGCTGCCTCTCCAGCCCTTGCTCCAATGCCAAACAGCTCAGTTCTTCCCCATATGACTCTGGTGCCTTTCAAACTGCCTCCCGCATGCTGGAGCCTGGAGGGTGTGAGTCCGAGTAAGTTCGTGCGCGGGCCCTTTAAGAGGAGCTGCCTGGGGCTCCAGCTGCCTCAGCCTCAGTTCCTGCTGGTTTTTCCAGCCAGAAGTGATGGGGACTTCTTTTCCTGGCACTGGAACCCTGAGCTGGGCACCTGGTGTGGGATGGGGACCCCTCAGTCCTCAGGGAGGACATTCCCAGCCAAAGTATCCTCCTAATTTTTATCCACCACACGTAGGTATGGGACCAGCCCGTCGCGCCTCCGCCCCTCCTACCAGTCTCGATGAGGCTTCTTCTTTAATTTCGTAGTTGTAGGACTTCCATTCAGCTTGATTTCAGGTGGTTTTGAATGATGGTTGTTCTGTAGCTTAGTTGTAACTTTGATGTGGTTGTGGGAGGACGGGATACCGTGTTTACCTACGCCGCCATCTTGACCGGAAGTCCTTGAAATGTATTTTTATACTGGGTCTCTGTATTTTTTCATTTCTCATTCATTCCTATTCACTCATTGTTCAAATGATGGTATCCTATAGAAATCACCAGTGGTTTCTTTATTTCTTTTTAAATATGTTTTTATTGATTTTTCGGAGAGAGAGAGAGAGAGAGAGAGGGGGAAGGGAGAGATAGAAACATTGATGTGAGAGAGAAACATCTGTTGGCTACCTCCTGCATGCCCCCTACTGAGGATCAAGCCCAAATGGCTCAGTGGATTGAGTGTTGTCCCATGGACTGAGAGATCCTGGTTTGATTCTTGCTCAGAGCACATGCCCAAGTTTCTTTGTTTCTTAATCCAAGAGAATAATATTTCAGGATTGTTCTTATATGGATATTAAAAGTCCTAGCCACCCCATGTATCAGAAGTTTCTTTCCTTGGATTTGGTGATAATAATTCAAATAACAACATGCATTTAGAAAGACTAATTAATTTTGCTGAGTCAGAAACTGTTCTAAGGACTAAGTATGCAATACTCAACAGACAAGGTTCTTAGGTTTAATTTAGGTAGCTCATAACAACCAACACCACCATTTTATTCATCTAGCACCTATTCTGAACAAGAAGCTGAACATAAATTATATAACTCCCTTTAATTCCTGCAAAAGCCCCATGAGAAATCCACTATTACTATTGCCATTTTACAGAGGAAAATACTTCAGTTTGAGAGAAGTTAATAACTAAGACATAATGACTATTTAGCTTAGGACTTGAATCATGAACTTTCAAATACCAAAGTCCATGCACTTAAATTTCTTTTTTTTTAAAAGTATTCTAGATTCTTTGCTCTCAGTTTTCTGGTTATACAGAAAGATGTGCATGCACCAAGATTGTTGTTAGTTCCTATATTTTACTGATGCTATTTCTGCTATTTTGAATACTGTTTTCCTAGCTATTTATGAGCTTAGTCTTAACTTTTTTATAACTTTTTGGGGTACCTTACAATGTGATTCTTATGTGTACCTGTGTCCTCCCAAAGAATGTACCCTTAATGTAGAATTTCCTAGAGATAAATTTAATGATGTGTTTATTAATCTATATTACCCAGTAAACTGTAATTTATTTGATAACTACATGGCTGACACTTCCTGAATTATTTTTTTCAATGAATGAATGGATGATTATAACTTTTGTGTCTTTTTTTCAAATGATACCACCCTCTTATATTTTCAAAATAACAACTTAGTTGACTTTCATTTCTTTAAAACCATTTCTTCAATAACAGTCGAATAATATTCCTATGCTTCTAGATGTATGAAACCATGTGTTCTTTTTCCCCCTTTCACAAAAATTTTCTTCCCATACTCAGTCCAACTCTAGAAATTCTTATCCTTCAAGACTCCTCTCAGACATGAACTCTGCTATGAATCCTTCAGTAACTATCAATTGTTTATGCAGGCAATAACATATTTTTATGTTTTATATTTTATTTCCTCTAGTTCCTTTTCTTAAGAGTGAGGTTTTATATTATTTATCTTTAACTAACGTCCTTGGCATCACACTGAAATTTAGGATATAGATAGTTATAATCTACATATTATTTAATCTATCTTTTAAAATCTGTCTGTTAAATATGTTTAAACATTTATCAAACTTTTTTTTTTTTTTGGTTAATCCTCACCTGAGGATATTCTTCCAATGATTTTTTTTTTAGATAGAGTGGAAGGGCAAGAGAGAGGGAAGGAGAGAAAGAGAGAAAGAAACATCGATGTGTCCACATTGTTTGGTTGCCTCCTGCTCGGCCCTGGAGCCGGGGATCAAATCTACAACCCAGGTATGTGCCCTTGATCAGGAATCGAACCCACGACCCTTGGGTCTGCAGGCTGATGCTCTAACCGCTGAGCCAAACTAATCAGTGCTAAAACTATTTTTAAAAAATTAAATGCAAAAAAAGTAGAACTGAGATGCTTTTAATAAATGCAGTTGCCTCTTACCATACATTTCATATGTTCCTGTACCTAATGGAAGAGTCACAATTTATATCCCTGAGATTTTTCTTTTGACAGTTCAACTCATATTGTCTAATTATGCAGCTGCTTCTTATTTCATCAATCACAGGGATTAATTATTTACTTCTTATTTGGAACATTTTAATTATGTGATATGTGATTGAAAATATTTCCCAGCAAGTTAGCTCAAATAAACTCATAAAAAAAACAACAACAAAAAACCATCTATTTTCCCATAATATTTTAAAAATGTTATCCAGACTCCGGTTTGCTAAGCTACAAATAAAAAATTGTAGTGAGTATTTTTTCCTTATGTTGTTAAAGGATGTTTTCAATTATTTATAAACACATGATCAAAAGATAATTTATCATGTTGCAGAAACCCATCACTAATTAGTAAATATTAGCCACTGTTTCTGAGATTGATGAATTATTTCCAGTTGTTTACAGGGAAACAATACAGGCAATCATGTCTGGGCAAGTGGAATAAGTGACCCATATATATAAATAAGTATTGTTTTTGTTGTGGAAGATTTGGTCCCTTTCAGCATAGGTGCATATCCACTGTAATTTTGTAAAACGTTTTAAGAGTTTTTGAAAAGGAAAAAAAAGTAAAGTAATTTGGGATCAGGAATATCCTGTATAACCCACTTTTTTTTTCTCTTCTAAATCCATTATATAGGAAGTAGGCAATATTTAGTAGCCACTGGATTACATTCTGCATTCATTTTGCTCATTTAAAATCTTTATTATTTAATATTATCATATTATTTTTACAAGTTCTAAAATAATAAATGTTTACTTTCTGCTTGTTTGCAGAAGAGTGATTTTGAAAGTTGTTAAGAGGTTGGCACAAGGGAAGTAGCAGGCATGCATTTGTGGCTATAGTATAATGGTCTTTGAGATCAGATTTTTTTTTTTCTTCCAAATTTCAATTCTTAGTATACTAGGGGTGTGATGTTCAAGGTATTTTAATCTCTATAAGTATTACTTTATCTATAAAATACAGATTAAAAAAACTAGATTTTTATGATGTCAAGAGACCCAACTAAAGCAATGCATATAAGTAGAAATATATGATAACAAGTTCTGAAAAAAGTTGGGTATAATGATTATAAGCACAATGATTTTTTTATTACCATTATTACAAATGCTACAGTCTCCATTTTAGAAATACTGTGTAAAAATGTCCCACTAAATCAGAAAATGGGGGTGGGAGTGGAAGGGGACTGACTATGAATAAATGCAACAGTGTGAATGAAACGCATTTATGCTGAATGAGAGAGTTCAGAAAAATATATTACGTACTTATGATTCTATTGTGGGGAGATCCTGTAAAATGCAAACTAATCTGCAGTGACAAAGCTCTTCAATAGATGCCAGATTACTGTGGGTAGGGGTAGGAAGGGAGAAGAATGTATTGCAAAAAGGTACATGGAAATTTCAGGATGTAATGAATACATTGTTTGGATTAATGTTTTTACAGATTTATAGATATATAAAACCTTAGCAAACTATACCATTTAAATACATGAAAGTTACTGTATGTCAATTATACCCCCAATAAGTCTATAAAATGTGAAAGTGAGGAACTGATAAAAGTCAAGATTGAAAATATAATTGTATAAATAACAGATAATTTCATCTCAACTAGTAATTGCTTAAAGTTTTGTTCTCCCGAATTCTTACTTACTATATGCTGTTTCACCTAGATTAAATGGTCACTCTTTGCTTCTTTGTTTAGATCAACATTTTTATTAAAATGACTATACAAAGGATTGATTTCCTCAAACATATTTTTGAAATAATTGACAATAACATTTTCCCATTCAACAAACACAATCATATCTTTCCAAGGAAACTTAAAGTACGTTAATATTCATCATCTATCTGAAAGCATCACAGTTGTAATTTCTTCCACTAAGACATTTTATTTTCTTGTTAAAATGCAAAGATATTATCTGGGAGAATGAACATATTAAATCATTAGCAACCATTAGATAAATGGTTTAATTAGCTGAATAGTCTCTCTCTACTCCTTGAAGGAATTAGGCAGAATTGATGATATTAGGAGAGTTGGTAGTCAGGACAAGAAGAAATTGATTTAGTATAATATGTTTACCCTAAGCCAAATGGGAGACATCAGAGACCCTGATTACTAGGGAGGTAAGGAAAGAATGAGGAACCAGTCATAATCTTAATTAAAACACTATTGTCCTTGGTCTTAAATTGTTTTTGATGTGTAAAGATGTGTAAGTAGTTTCATGCTTAGTCTTTTTCAAATTACACATTTTCTTTAAACAATAAAAATTATAGACATCTGAAAGCATAGTTGTTATTTTAAGTCTGCAAGGTTTACACAGGTGACATTTATTTTTGATCTCCTATCTATGAATGTAAATGTTATAGTCACTAGGCTGGAAATGTTCTGGCCATTTTATATTATAAAGCTAAAATAATCCTCTCATGACATTTTTGATTGGAGGCAACATCATCATTCTTTCAGTCAATATATTTATTCTGCTCTGGGACTAGTGTAATAATGGGGAAATAAACTTAAAACACAGTGTTTCTATTTCAACCATTATTTGATTTAGGAATTCTAATCACACATCATACCTGAATCACAACATGATCTTAACATATGAGATATGCTATTATTTTTATTGTATTTTAAATCAATGTAATATTTGATAGAGACAAATATAATTTCTGAACACAAGATCAACAAAAAATTGAGAAGCAGTAAGGAATAAAACTTTTAGCAAAGGAAATATATGATTCCTAAACATAAAGATAATTGTATATAGGTGCCAGTTTTATTTTTCAATACCTCAACCTTCTGCTCTTACTCTGGGATGGGAAATTATATTTTGAAAAGCCTAAGGAATTATTGTATGAAGTGATTTGCATGTCATTATTTAATAACACATAACTTTCTTGGAGACAGTTACTGCCAAATATGGATATATTCCCAATGAGATTTTTAAGATATATAGGGATCTCTGAAATCAACAAGATCATATGTAAATTTCATATAATGACAGTAAGAAGGGTTTATTTAAAATTGAATTAATATTTTTAAATTCCTAAATATGTATTTATGATATTTTGTGTCAGATTTAGTTAGAAGCTTTGTTAATATGTAATGGAATAAGCTGAATTACTAAAGCAGCATATTTCATTTGAAGAAAAGGAAGAAAACATCTGTATTAATGTTAACAATAGAAGATAAGGTATAGGACACAATTGTGGTTAAGTCTAGAAAATAAAAAGTAGGGAAGACTAGGGAATGATTAAACTGAAGAGTCTATGTATACATATGCATCTACAAATACATGTATATGCATATGGATATGCATTTTAATATGGCAAGGACAAATGCAAATTAAAAATAAGAGACATTTTCCTGTTGAAATAAGGAGATTACTTTCCCTTTTTTTCTTGGAACATTTCCATTAGAAAACTTGTAATTATAAGTACTTTCTTCTCTCTGAAATCTATATAGGCATTTTGAAAACTAAATAGGCATTTTGTCAGTCTGTGACTCACAAATGTCTTCTTCAAGGCCTGAGAACCTTCCCTTTGAATGTACATATCTTTACATTTAAAGATCTAAACATCTTTAAATCCTACATATAAGCTATTGATATGTTAGGGCTTTATTCTGCCATTTTATTTTCTGTTTTCTATTTATTTTATTTGTCTCTGATTTCTGTGTTTTCCTTTCCCTGCCTTTTGGATTGTTTAAACTTTTTTTGGAATGGTACTTTTGGTGTGTGTTTTGAGTGCATCTCTTTGTATAGTTTTCAGTTATTTAAATAGTTGCTCTTGGTGTTGTATTACATAAATATAACATCACATTCTAGTGACATTGATATTTCACTAGACTGAACAAAGTACACAATGTACAAACCTCAGCTTTCTTTATGTCCCTTTGCTGTCCTCATTTATCATATACTTGCCTTATATATTTTATCTACATTAATTGAGAAGTATATAGAACAGTATTATAATTTTTAGTTTAACCATCAAACAATTTAGAAAATTTAAAAGAAGAATAATGTATATATTTACCAATCCTTTTACTATTCCTGTTCTTTCTTCATACCCTACGTTCTAGGATTCTTTTGTGATTAGAGAACTTCCTTTAGCCATTCTTTTAGGCTAGGTCGGCTAACAACAAATTTGCTTAGTTTTCTTTCATCCCTAGATATAGAATCTAGTTTGATAGTTTTTTTCTTTCAGCAGTTCAAACATGTCGTGACAGTTCATTCTGGCTTCCATGGTTTCCCATGAGAAATACACTGTCTTTCTATTTGGTTCTAGGTTCTAGGTCAGAGAGGTGAGCAGTCCTCTCTGGCTGCTTTTTAGGCATTTTCTTTGCCTTTATTTTACCAGCTATGACTGTGATATGTCTTACAGTGCATCTTATTGTATTTATTCTATTTAAGGTTTGCTTAGCTTCTTTAATCTGTAGATTTGTGTTTTGCCAGATTTGGGAAGTTTTACTTCTTTGTTTCTTCAAGTACTTTTTCAATTTTGCCCTCTTTCTCTTGTCTTTGTTGGACTCCAACAAAAATAAGTGTTACATCTTATACTTCCCACACGACACTGAGGCTCTCTTTATTTTATTTTTTTCAATCAGTTTCCTGAATCTTTCAGATTGGGTAATCTATATTGTTCTATTTTCCAGTTCACTGATTTGTTCCTCTCTGTGCTTCATTCTGCTATTAAAACCAACATTGAATTTTGAGGTATTGTATTTTTCAGTTCTAAAATTTCGATTTAGTTCTTCGTTATCTATTTCTCTGCTAACACTATTTTCTTGCTAAAATTTTTACTTTTAATTTGTTTTAAGTATGTTCATATTTTCTTATTGAAGCACTTTTATGATGGCTGCTTTAAAATTTTTGTAAGTTAATTTTAACATCTCTGTATCTAGGTTTTGAGTCTTTTTATTCAAGTTTCAATTGTGATTTTTTTTTTTAGTAATGTGGGTAATTTTTTCATTGTGATTATTATGTTATAAGACTACTGAGTTTATTCAAATATTATGTTTAATCTGGCTTTTTCTGACAGTGTTCTGACAGGGAAGGGAAGGGAAGAATAGAAGTCCAGGTTTCTCACTCTGAGAGCTGTGAGGGTGAAAAGCTCCTCATTACTACTGTGCTGGGCAACGGTGCGAGTTCTGGATCTTCCCTAGATCTCTGCAGATATTAGCCAGCCTGGTAAGGATAGGAGTACCTTTGTTACTACTTCCCTTAAAGCCCTTGTTTACACCATGAAGATCTTGCTGCTTTGTGGTAGTGAAAATTCTGACTCTCCAATAGACTTCCTCTGAAACCAACTCAGCATGAAAGTGGAGGGGACCTCCTTACTGCTGGTGGCAGTAGAAATCCAAGTGCTCCACATGGTATCAACTGATACAGAAGGGAGGAGGTTGTTAATACCCAGTGGGAATGAAAATTCCAACTTCCTAGTAGGCTTTCTCTGACACTACCCCAGTGGGGACCTAGGTGACTAATTATTGTTAGGCAAAAGTGCAAGTCCAAGGTCCCCAGTTGGCTTTGCTGGCATTGGTGGAATAGGGGCAGGTTTGGTAGGTGTAGCGAAGTTGTAGTCTAAATTTTTTGTCTTGCTAGGTTGTTCCTCTCCTTGCCTTTTGTATGGAGAGAGAATGTTTTTATTGTTTTTTTTTTGGTCTGTGTCCATTGGTGTTTCCTGTATGCCAGCTTCTTCATGTCTAAGCCTGGAACGCATGAGACAAAATGAAAATCCAAGAAACTCACTATTGTATTTGTTTCTTGGGTCGCAAGGTTCTTAGCTGGTCTTCATTCTTCTTTTCAACTTTCAGAGCCTTATTATTAAATTTTTATATATAAAATGCAACACCATTATTTAGTTATACTTAGTGTGAAGAGTAGGGAAAGAGAAGTTTACCTTTCTGTTGAGGAAATTGTACTCTTTTGTAATAGAACCTTTATAGTGTTTGTGTTTTTATATAAGCTGGAAATTATATGAATGCACTTGGAATTTACACCTAATATAAACTTTTTCATGAATTTCAGACTCCTTTGTGTGTGTGTGCATATATGTGTCTTTGTATAAATGTGCTAATGAGAAATGGAATACAAATATATTACCAAATGACTTGCTGCTATAAAAGGAATATTTGATTCATCTAGAAAATTTATTTTTCTTGACTATAAATGCACTGTTACTTTCAAAAATTTTAGCTTCATATTGAAGTGATATCTGGAGACGTGTATTTTTATTTGTTTGTTTGTTTGTTTGTTTGTTTGTTTGTTTGTTTTTGTTGTTAATCCTCACCCGAGGATATTTTTTCCATTGATTTTTTTTTTTTTTTTTTTTTTTTTTTTAGAGAGAGCAGAAAGAAGGGAGGCTGGGGGATAGAGAGAGAGAGAGAGAGAGAGAGAGAGAGAGAGAGAGAGAGAGAGGGAGAGAGAGAGAGAGAGAAATATCTATGTGAAAGACACACATTGATTGGTTGCCTCCCACATGCGCCTTGACCAGGGCTGGGGATCAAACCCGGGACCCTTCAGTCCGAGGGCTAATGCTCTAACCATGAGCAATTCCAGCCAGGGCAAGACATGTCTTTTTAATTAATATTTCTTTTGGACTGGAATTTATGTCATTGGGTAAACTGTTATTTTAATTTTATATTTATTTTCACACTCTTTTTTTTATTCCTTTCTCTTTTTTTGACACAGTTTACATACCAGTTACAGCATAGAAACTATGAAAGGGGCTTGTCAGCTAATTGGATGCTTCAGTTAGTACAAGGTTATTCTCATTTCTTTTTTCAAGAATCGATATATGGTTTATGGTGCTTTAAATAGGTAGCAAATAAACTGAATGAGATTTTATATTATTATAGAGTTATGGTATTTTCAATATTTTATGCCAAAAAATTGTATTGGTTATGGCTTTGAGTTATAACTCAAAAAACAACAACAACAACAAATGTTTCCTGGATTATTTTAAAATTTATTTCGTTTAAAAAATAAATATATGAACAGTGTTTGAGTAAAACTAGTTCTCTAAAAGTGACATGCTGTGCAGTGACCACGGGTTTTCTCATTCAATCACTAATTCATTTTAAAAGGCATTTACTGAGCACCAAGTATACACACACCATTAGATTAAACATGGACAAACTGTTGGACATTATGAAATCTTCTCCCTGTTCAAATATGGCATCTTTAACAAAATAGTACTACCATCCATCCAATCCCTGGCTTTAGGCTTTATATACCTATTTTAAGGATGTACAAAAATAGCACGTAATTGCTTGTTATCATGAAGCTTAATTTAAATTACATTAAGCTGAAAGATGAAATTAGAGTATTTTTCCTTTCTACCTGCCATCCTTATTTAATGGAACTGATGTGTTCTGACATTTGCTATTTGCATGATTTTATAATGAAACTTAAAGTGCTATTAAAGTGTTTATAGGAAAACAATTTTAAAAATAACATTAAGCATGTTTGGTTTTTTTAAGATGTAATAATATATGGTCTGATTTAATAACATGTGTTTATTGATCATTTTTATGTTTCAACCATTTTCCTAAATGTCTTAAATGTATTATCTCACTTAATTCTACAGAATCCAATGATATTGGACCATGGTTGTCTCAGTTTTACAGAAAATAAATCAAGTTTCTATAGATCAAGTAACTTTCCCACTGTTAAACTGCTAGTTAGTATTTAAGAAAGCCATCCCATGTTTGTCTTATCCTAGAGTTTAAGTTTTAAAAACCATAATGCTGTCTACATACCAATCCAAAAGAATTAATATAGGACTTTGTTAAGGCGATTTCAAAGTATTCAGTATTCACTTTAAGATGGGAAAATGAAGTTCTGGGGTATTAGACCTGGTTATCGTTTGTCCTTCAGCACAGGTTAGAGTCTAATTTACCATGGGTCATGTAAAATATCTTGAAATAAAAACCAACCTAGAGCTATAAAATAAAAAGTGACCTTTAAAATCCAATATTACTGACAAACAACTTTTGCCTCTGGAGGTTGTTGAAGGACAAAATACGGATAGAAAGTTCACTTTCAATTTCCTATTATGCATATCACTTTTTCTAGTAAGGCAGCCACAGCCACTAGAATTAAGAGTTTGGAGACACTGAAATTAGACTGCACTTTCTACATTTCTGAGGCTTTGGAAAACCACCCAAACTTCTATACTTTGAAACAAATGAACAGAAAACAGCAGCTTCTAATAGTGGTCTCACAATAAAATCCCTAATATGTTCTCTTGTCCATTCTTTCTGCAATTCTTCCAGTCTGTAAGCAAAACAAAACAAACCACTAGGTTTTAAGAATAAAACCCTTAGATTACAAGAAGTCTAGATGAAATTCACTACTGAGAGCAGCATAACACACAGTGAAGCTGCTGCCTATACTTGAATCCTAATTTAAACAATGCAGTTAATGTAATATCCCATAGAACTATTGATATCACCTAACAAAGGAACCAATGTATAATGAATGTTTGCTTATCTCAGCATACTGTGACAAGATTGCCAAATTGTCTTGCTCAAATCTGTCACATTAGTGAGAATTTGATAATTATGATACAATCAAATTTTAGGCATATATCTTAAAATTTTTAATTTCAGAAAGTCTGGGGTGAACCCCAGGAATGAGCATCTTTAATAAGCAAGATAGCTAGTTCTTATGTCGATATTAGAGAGTCACACTTTGAGAACTGGGAATAGATGGATAACTTTCCTTTGATTGGTTAAGTAAAGCCAGATATATTATAAGTGCAGCATTTGATTTATAAAAATTTGACTTTTTTGCTGATTAGATAAAATTTTATATCAGAATCATAAAATCCCATCAAGAAACCATCAGTACTGCTTCCACAAAAATGGTCACCTTATATACCATTCTGGTCAAATTATTAAGTTAAATAATCAGAGACCCACTTGATAATTCCAACTAGCTGCAAATCTGTTTATAGAATATAGACATTAGAAAATGGCTAGAAGTTATCCCATCTACATCCCATTACAGTCGAATACTATTATTACGGCCATGCTGATTGTGTTCAGCATTCCTTCTACTTGAAGTGGACGTGCTAAATCAGTATGTTACAGTATGTTGCTGCAAGCTGCCACCCATACGTGTGAAAAGTTGTGCATCTTAAAATCAATAAAATATAACTAACATTGATTCATTAATTATCACTGATTCATTGACATTGAACTTACTGTTAAAAGCACTATAACTCACATGGAAAGAAGCTAATCTAACATATATTTTCTCCATAAGACACGCCACCACGTTCTTATGCTTAGGGACTCCACATGGCACTTTAGTACTGGGCTTGGAGGTTATTTTAAAAAGTAAAATCATCATCAACAACAGCGGCAACAAAAATGCAAAAAATGACACTAAATAGATGATGAAAAGGACAGATTTATGGTATGGGAGCTGAAATCCGAAGGCATCTCCTTATTCAATCTCACCTGTGAATTTATGTGTGCATCAGAAGACTCAAATTTTTCACTCCCCTGAGCTTGTCTGCAATTGACCACAAAAGTGCTGTCATATTTGATTTGGGGATTACAAATATATTTTAATGAGAAGGCAAATTTGCACACATGGAATCTATGAATAATGAGGATCAACTGTATATGTGAAAGTACCAAGGAATGCAAGGGGATGGTTATTATGAAGTTAGGAAAGACTTTCCTCTGAAGAGGCTATGAGATCTGAAAAGGCTGTGATGTTCTAGCAATACACTATTTATTAAGCTGTGGGAGGTCACAGATTTCTTCTTTATTATTATGTAAGCTGTGCAAATATATTTCATATTTCTGTATATATGCCTTTCATAATAGAAACAAATAAAAAAAATTATTATATGTAGACAAAGGTATTATCCTTTTTCTGTGTAACTTCTAAGCTGGTGAAATTTTTTACATATAAATTTTAATTATATTTGACATACAATATTATGTTAGTTTCTGGTGTACAACAATATGATTAAACATTTATATATTTTACAAAGTGATCGCCACAATAAGTCTAGTACCTATCTGGATATTATATGTAGTTATTACAACATGGCAGTTTGTACTTCTTAATCCCTTTCACCTTTTTGCCCATTCCCAACCTCCCTAAGATGGTAAATTATTTCCATTGTTGAAGTTTAAACTAATTCTATATCCATTTTTATATTTGATACACTTTATATAAATATTTTTTACTGTTTAATTAATCTACAATATATTTTAGTGAAAGTTGAGGTTAGAGACTCTAAGTTTTATTTGCAAGCTATTAACTACTTAGCGCCCAACAATTTTTTATGGAATAACCCTTCTTTTCACAGTTAGTTTACAATGCTTTATTTTCTTTTTTTTAAAGGTATTTTAAAATTGATTTTGGGAGAGAGAGAGAAAGAGGGGAAGAGAGAGAGAAACATCAGTGTGAGAGTGGAACATCAGGTGGCTGCCCCCTTCATGCCCCCTACTAGGGATCGAGTCTGGAACCATGGCATGTGCCCTGACCAGAAATGGAATCAGCAACATTTTGGTGCACAAGATGACTCCCAACTGAGCCACACTGGCCAGGGCTACAATACTTTCTTTATTTGGCTTAAAATCCTTGTGTAAATCTTAGTTCTGTTTCTATATTCCCTATGTCTAGCACCCTGTAAACACTTGTTTTCATATTTCTGTTTTATAATTTTAATGCATCAGTGATCTTAATCCTATTGTTCTTTTTTTAATTAAAATTTTTAAATTAAATCTATTGGGATGACATTGGTTAATAAAATTATACAGGTTTCAGGTATACAATTTTACAGTACATCATCTGTATGTTTACCACTCCAAATCAATTCTTCCATTTCCATTTCTCCTCCTTTTCCCTTCTTCTACCACCCCAACCTTCTTTCCCTCTGGAAATCACCATACTGTTGTCTGTGTCCATAAATCTGTCTTTTTTTTTTTTGCTTAATCCCTTCACTCTTCTTACCCAGCCTCCACCTCACCCCCTTCTGACAGCTGCCAGTCTGTTCTCTGTATCCATGAGTCTGTCTCCACTTTGTTTGTTAGTTTATTTTGTTCATTAGATTCCACATGTAAGCAAAATCATATGGTACTTGTCTTTCTCTGACTGACTTACTTAACTTAGCATAATACTCCTACTATTTTTGACTAATAATTGTTTCCCTTTTGAAGAATATTTTATAATTTATTTTTTACTATATTTCTATACCCTATCAGAAATGAGATATTTTAATTTATAATGCAATCTTTTATGTTATGTAAAACTAAAAAAAAATCTCTACTAAACTAGACATTCCATCAGTTGTAAATCATTCCAATTGTAGAGTTGTTAATGTGTGAGTTTTGCATCTTAAAATCAATAAAATATAATATTTCATACATGGACTTCAGAATAAATGTATGAGTTTTAAAATATATGCTATTAAATATTGCTTAGATGTACATTAAGTTTATAATTTCATTTTAGAAAACAATGAACAGTTTTTAGGGTTCCTATCTTGAAATACATAGTTTAACTCTATATACTCTAGTCTTTTCTAACTCATTAAAATGTCTTAGAAATTCATCTCTATGTAGCACATTTTATTAAGATTATTGCTATATATTTATATAACTTTCACCCAGTACATTCTAGGTTTTCATTATGTTTTTTTCTGGTATATACAGATGCTCTTGATTTTCTAATTTGATCTTATTGTACTCCAATTCCTTGGGTTGATTTTGAAATTGTATTATGTTTCTCTTGATTCTTTTCATTCTTATAAATATATGACCCTTTTATTGAAACATAATGATAATCTCATATCTTTTCTACATTTATGATCTTTTATTTTGTAGCTTTATCCATGTATTACCATATAAATTCATTCTGTTTTATCACTCTCAAAATCATTAGTTATTCTCTGTGTTTATAAAATTGAGAGCTTGTACCTTGCAACATTTAGTAGTACTCAGAATTATGAGTTAGGAGAGAAGGTGTATCTTCCACTGATATGTTTGTATTTTCTTGTCCAATTCTGTAATGATAAAAGATGCATTTTTGTAAGATATAGCCTGTTATCTGCAAAAATTCATTACGAAAAATTTTTAGAGGCTTGTAAGAATTCCTAAAAAACCTTGGGATTATTTTTTTTAGCCACTTTTACTAATTCAGCCTAAACTTTTATTCTTTTTTTTTTTCAGTTTTAAATTTTATTTCATTAACTTAAAAGGTGAACAAAATGTGTTTCAAATCTTATTAAACTCATTTATCTGAACATGTTTACATAGAGGACAGATACAGGATTTCAAGTAACTTACAGTAGAGTCCATTGTCCATTTAAAAATAAGCTTCTTTCTTCCACAAAAACTCTGCATTGAAAGGCCAAAAATTTTTCTCTTATATTGCATAAGAGCTAGATGCAAACTTCTGATGTAAATTTATTTCACTGTCAACTTTGATGCTCAAGCTGGGAGGCACAAATGTTCATAGTTCAGTTAAATGATGCAAACAAAAAGCTTCGGTTTCGCTGAGATACAAATCAGAAGCCTCCATTCATGTCTCTTACAGTAGTATCACATACTTGATTGTCCTGCCAGGTCACTTCTTTCCTTTCCCTTTTTTACTTCCCTCTCCTTGCTGAAGACTTTGGTCACCACCTCCTGTTTGTGGCCTTGTTTTTAGTTTAGGAATCATTTCCACTGCATACAACATTACTGACTTACCTAAGAACCAGAAGTTAGGCTTAGTGTATAATCTCAAGAAATGCATTAAGTCCAACTGCTGAGTACACATCTTGAATCTCTGTAGCTGTAGGATTTTCAACAGCCTTACTTATGGGGATTCGCCTGCCCTCTGTGATGGTTTTCTTGTTATTTAAATAAGCAGGATATATACAGATAAACCTGTCCTGGTCTGACAGGGATGGCGCCGCGGCGCAAGCCATCTCCACCCATGCCCACTTGGGTGAAACCACACCGGAAAACCCACCGGAACTTGGCTCTTAGGTTTCCGAGACCACCCCTAAACTTTTATTCTTTATAATCACTAAAGACATAATGAGTACCTGCATAAATTGGATAAAAAAAGAACAATAGCATGGAATCAAATTTTTGTTACTAAAAGATTGTAGATTCCAATCTTATTCCTCAGTGACACTTAAAAAAAAATGTTTTTTTCCCTTTATTGATTTTTAGAGAGAGAGGAAGTGAGAGGGAGAGAGAGAGAGAAACATTGATGAGAGAGAACATCGACTGGCCGCCTCCTGCATGCCCCACTGGGGATCGGGCCCACAACCTGGGTATGTGTCCTGACCGGGAATCGAACTGGCGACTTCTTGGTACACGGGTCAATGCTCAACCACTGAGCTACACTGGCCAGACATTGGTGACACTTTTACTAGGTAGAAAGAATTTCTATAAAATCATGTTTATTGACATGACTAGAAAGTTTTCATTGAAATGAGGTTCTAAGTAAGAGAAGGCCTAGCTAAGTGAGTAGACCAAAATTCTGAGTGAATCCCATAACCTGATCTTTAAATTTATGTATACCCTCACATCTGCCTAAAATGTTGTATCAAAATCATTATGAAACCACTTTAAAATTTCTACTAGGAGAGTTGGGTTTTTTTTGACGATTTTTAAACATTTTATTGAAAGATTGCTAAGAAGATTTTTTTTTTTTATTAATTTACTTTTGTTACAGATGTTTCTCCTTTTTCCCCCATTGACACCTTCCTCCCCCTCCCTCCCTGCCCTGTGCCCAGTCTTGCTGTCCATGTCCATTGGTTATGAGTACATGCGTACAAGTTCTGTGGTTCATTGCTCCCCTCCCCCACCTCCTCTTCTGGCAATTGTCAGTCTGTAGCCCACTTCCATGTCTCTGGGACTACCCTGTTCCCAGGACTGTTATGTTCATTATATTCCAGAAATAAGTGAGATCATATGATATTTATCTTTCTGTGCTTGGCTTGTTTCACTGAGGATAATAGTTTCCAGGTCCTCCCATGTCGTCTCAAAGGATAAGAGATCTTTCTTTCTTACAGCTGCATAGTACTCCATTGTGTATATGTACCACAGCTTTCTAATCCATTCGTCTACTGATGGTCACTTGGGCTGTTTCCAGATCTTAGCTATTGTAAATAGCGCTGCTATGAACATGGGGGTATATATATATTCTTTTAGGAGAGTTTTTTTCCTTCAAAATTTGAAATTGAGAAATGATTCCATGCTCAGATTCATTAAAATAAAAATAATGAAAGGAACTGTAGTAATAGTCACCATTATGTTTTTAGTATCTGTGATAAGAGTCAATGCATTTAGAAGTCGAAATATGAAAAATATTCTTTATACCATACTGAAAAGCTTTTTTTTTAAACCAAAGAGTCAAAACTTGGTGTTGTTTATAAAACTGTTTTCTTGTTTCCACTTCTTTCTTTTAATTCTGAAAAAAAATCTATTTTAATTTTTAATTAAGTACTAAATATATCTCAAAAGTTTTTGTTTTTTTTAATCCTCACCTGAGGACATCTTTCCATTTTTTTGTTCAGATAGAGTGGGAGGGAGAGAGAGGAAGAGAGAGAGAGAGAAACATCGACATGAAAGGGATACATCGAGTGGCTGCCTCCTGCACGACCCAACCAGGCCTGGGGACAAACTGCAACTGAGGTACGTGCCCTTAGTGGGAACTGAACCTGGGTCTCTCTGGACCACAGGACGATGCTCTAACTGTTGAACCAAACCAGCCAGGGCTATCTCAAAAGTTTTGTATAAATCTTCCCACAAACCTTCCATTATATCTTTGGCTATTGTATTTTTAGTGCCATGTTTCAAGTTTTTATTTAAATTTTTAAACATTTAACATTTTTTTTTATTTAAATTGAGTTTATTTAAATCCAATTTTCCTGAAAGGGTAGGACCCTAATTCCTTGATTTTTTTTCTCAGCCAGTGATCTACCATTTCTTGATATTTCACAAGGCAGCATATGCATATAAATCAAGTTTAGACAAGAGGCCACTTTGCAGTGTTAAGGGATTTGATTCCATACTCTAATGCAATCCTTCATGAACTCTTGAACTACCATGAACTACTGATGCTTGCCCTGGAGACAACCCCAGAGCCTGGAATCAACAGTAATACATGACTCTGTGGTCCCTTTTCCCAACATTACACTGATGCTCAATCTTCTCTGTCTCACTAGCCTAGTGGCAAGACTAGAATTGCCTCAACATACAAATATATTAGCAAGAAGTAAAAATATCAAGAGCAAAATAGCTAGAGCAAACTAGTACTTCTCCCAATTCTTGGCTCTTCATTGACCTAATGGTACAGAACAGAAAAAGTTCGTCCACTCTGTGTTAGCTGAGCCAAATACTAGGCAACTAGAATTGTAGTGGAGGAATATTGTCTATTTTATTATGAATGGTGCCATCCAGGAGAATGCTCAAAAGCATGAACTCCTCAGTGGCATGTAGGTTACAGATTATATAGGGAAAATCGCAAGACACCATGGATTAGGGGTTCAGTCAGGTTGGGAGACGATTGGTCAGAGGTGAGGTAAGAGTAATGAATCATTTCTTCAGCTCTTGAGGACAGCTCTAAGGTATTTTCTGACATCCCTCTGTCTGAGCTCTTAGGAAGGCAGCCATGGGGTCATTCCAATTTAGGGCTCAGGAACGGAAACATAACTTAGGTTACAATGTTATCTTTAGCCTGCCAGAGGTCTGGACAGTGTAACCATTAGATCTGGGCTACTGTCTTCTGCTGCCTTGGGGGTCATTGATTATCTGGGGACAAGGCTAAGTCTCCATATATATAGAGAGAGGGAGAAGATTTCTAGAGTAGCGCTAAGATTTAAAATAGCCAAGAGATAATGGCTTGGACATTTTACAAGATTAAGCACTTGTCTCCTTTTTTCACCAGAATTCATGGAGAAAGGAATCAAATAGCCATGTGATCCACACACACACAAATACTTCTTATATTCTTTCTGATGAATATATATATTAATATCTTCAAAAACTCCAGTTAATGGTATGCTGTAGAGGAAAGACTAGCTCTGAGAGTCCCCCTTTTTACTGCCTTCTGGGAAATAATTGGTTTTCATCTTTACCCAACAGCCCATTCACAGTCAATCATGGATCCTTCTTCCTGTACCAAGGGAAGGGCTTTGCAAAGAATTAAAGAGTCTCTGCCCTCATATTTCCATATTTCCAGGCCATTACTCCCATCCTTTGTCATGCTCCTGCTCATCCACCTGGGACTACTGAAGTAAATGGTTTAACCTCTGAAAGATTTTATGGGGGGACTTCGTAATGTGCATTAGGGACCAACAACAACTAAAACAAGATCTTCAAAATAGGATGTGGTAAAATATTCTACTACTCAGTAATAAGTAGTATACAAACATCTTTCTATTTCCACAAAGAGAAATTAAAATATCTCAAAGTAATTTCAATCTACTTCAAATATGCAATATAGCTTTAAAACAAGTACACAATATCTTTTCTTATTTTATGGTATTTTGTTTAGTTACAATACAGAAATCACAGTTTCTTGTGTATAGTCTGTTTCCTCTTTTAGCAGTTATGGTTGTCCTCCAGGAGAGATTTTTAGCTCTTTCAGTGTTTTTCTTATTGGACTATTCTAGAAGAATAACAGGGCATATAATATTCCCAAAGTACCAGCTTTGTATCCGTAAAACTTAAGAAATCCAAACTTATATTTAGAATTAAATATGACCTACATAACCACCTATACATAGGACCAGGTTTCACATTTAATGCTAATTTTCAAGCAAGAGTGTTCCTCTAGACAAAACAATATGAATTATAATCTAGATTCACATTTCTATTAACAACTAGGAGTGATAGTAAGGTCTTTGTAATATTTGGGGGTGGGAGGAAAGATTAAGAAAATGGAAGCTAGAAGATAAGATTTTCTTGTTTCGTATTTGCGACAGAATGCCTGCCAATTGCGACTAGTTGTCTGGAGTTTATAACCTGTGAAATTAAAAGTAAATTGAGTTTGGGAGTTGGGGAACTGTGCTGTGTAAAGGTTTAAAAATACATGTGCATTATTTTTATTAAAACTATTCTACCTTTTAGAAGCAGTTGTATTAGTAGAAATTGGACTTTGTCATTGTGTCTTAACCAGACTAACACTAACCACAACTTCATCAGTTAAGAGAATTGCTTAGCAGTTTTGGGTCTTCATTTCTTATGATAATATCTTACTAGCCTAAAGACAGTATATCAGGCCCTGGCCGGTTTGCCTCAGTGGTTAGAGTGTAGGCCCGCAGACAAAGAGTCCCGGGTTCAGTTCCTGCTAAGGGCACCATACCTTGGTTGCAGTTTGTCCCCGGCCCCATGGGGTTGTGTGGGTGGCAGCCACTCGATGTCTCTCTCTCACATCGATGTTTCTCTCTCTCTTCCTCCCTCTCTCCTTCCCTCTGTATCTGAAGATAAATGCAAAAATGTCCAAGGGTGAGGATAAAAAAAAAAAAAAAAAAAAAAGACAGGACATCAGCCCAGATGTTTTCTTGAGGACACTTTAAACTCTAAATCTCACATGTTACTTGTAGCACTGTTTATTCAATAAAAATGGTATAACCCAGATGTTTTCAACTAGGCATTGATTCAATAACTCATGTCAATATAGTTATCAAAATGAATGAATTTACTGTATATATTTTAAACATCAGAAAGAAAACAAATGGTATTCAGTAGTGAGATTAGGCAGGAGTGAGAATAAGTTTTTTTCTTTATAAATCTGGTAATGCACGTATATACTTTAATAAAATGAATGTTGTAAAATGCAGGCTTATATAATTAAAACATATGGTGAAACAATGTGACATAAATATAAAACCTAATTTGGAGGCACCTCACATCATCTTTATTGTGCTTCTATGGGCTTCTCTCCTGAGAACTTTATTATGAATCACATGATGCCTTTATTATGATCCATTAGCCTTTCTCATCATTTTGTCCCGAAAGAAGAACAAACTTACAAACAAACAGTAGAATTGTGTGTCCATTCATATCTTACATTTTCCTAGCTTTTGCATCTCCTGGCATTTAATTAGCCTTTATAATTGCAAAATAAAATACCTTCGTCTGACTGTTTTTTTCTGTATTTGAAATTTACTGAGAAATAGTCATCAATTATGGTTGAGAAACAGAATAAAGGGTGAAATGGAATCTGGGCAGCAAATATTCTCTCAGCTACCATGACTGGTACCATTAATGGAAAGTCTGTAAGTCAAAGCTTTACCTGTTTGGAGCATTTTCTATTCCAAAGACCTAATGAAAAAATAAATAAAAAAGGCTCTGAAATCTCTCCAACTCGAAACAGGAGTGATCAGAATTGAAGAGCTTTTTCCTGTACACATGGGCTTTTTCCCATCAGAAGTGCAGCTGCTTCTGCAGTCTGAGATTTGTCTAGGTAGCCTCTATTGAGAAATTCTAAAACAATATGATCAGTTTTGCTTTTAGATCATTTAACCATATTATAGTAGCCTTCCTCTGTCATAAGATTCTGTGCATTTAAATGTTACTGTTCTAGTAGTTGGACAAGCCTTCTATGGCCCCCCAAATTTATTATAATCACACTGAAAGTAGCTGCACTTGCAGTTGTAGGTATAAGCACTTTTGTTCTAATTGACTTTCTTCTCCCTGGTTCCTGATGGGCTTTCTGAGGGTCTGCAGAAGTGGGGAAACTACTTAAGAAAGAGTCCCCGAGAGGGAGAAGAGAGATGGAAGAGTGTCAAATAGAGAGGTTGGCCTGTGTGGCTTTGGCCTATTTTACCTTACCCAGTCACTAGGAAGAAGGGAAATTTGCTTCAGTACTCTTTATGTAATTCTCCATTCTGTTCTGTTGTCTCAGAAAGTACTTATAAATCCAGCTCAACTCTTGTTGGAGAGTGCAAATCCGAAGTTATTTAATTTATTGTTCTTGGTTAAATTAATATTTGTTATGCACCAAAACAGTGTACTACAGATTGCTTTTGATGATGGGGAAGGATAAGAGAACTGACCTGACCCTCTGCTCACAAATAACTTGACTTTTAATAACAAGTCATGATATTAACAGCATTTCTTGGTTATAGTTCCACTGCTTTGTTTGGATATCATTTTATTTTTCATCTAATTGTGACAAATAACTCTTATATTATCAGGAATTGTAATGTTTGTAGTCTTCTGTAATTTAGTTTCTGGGTGAAGAGTTAAAAAAATATTTCTAAATGTAAAAGAGGAAACTTGGTATTTGAGTTGTATAAGATTTCTGAAGATTTAAAAGCCCTTTAAAATAATGTTTCTCTAAACATTAGTTTTATAATACATTGAAAAGCTTTCCTTAAATGACATTAAATTAGTAGAACTGACAAAATAAGAAGAATGTTGAATAAGAACATGTACTATTTTATGGTAATTTTAAATCACTGGCACTAGAAGAGGTTGTTTAAAAATACCAGTGTAGCCATTATTTGACACCTGATTAATTTACCTTTGAATTGTAAGGTCCAGTTTTAACAGGAATGAGTGATGATGACTTAGCATGAGAGATTATCAAACTTTTAGTATAATGAATTTTGCCTTATAATTTTAGAAACAGCTCTGGCTTACTTATTTTGTCTGAAGAGATAGATGCAGTTTGAAATTAATGAGTTGTCTGATATCTGACCTATTTGTGGGCACCAGGGGAGATGTATATTTTTGTCCCTTAAAGAAGAGCTGGTTTTAAAGGGCTGTATTTTAAAATTTGGCATCGGCTGGGGTTGGTTGGCACATGCAAGAAACTAATCTTAGATTTAAAAAAAATTTTGTATGTGCAATTCCTTAAGTACTGACAGAATGGAAATTTATACTTTACAAGGTAATTTCTTACACATTATATTTTATCCTCATTAGAACCATGTGAGATAAGTGTCATTACTACCATGCAAATTAACAGAGGAGAAAAATGAATCTCACAAAGATTAAATGACTTATCAGAACACAGATAAATTGGTCTAAAATATATGATTCAAACTCAGCTATTCTGACTTCAAATTCCATCTCTCTTTCTGTAAGTGTATATATGTGAGTTTTACCCAATAAATCAAGTTAGTTGCTCCTATTCACCTACTCAGCAGCAATAAAAACACAGTTTTGGAAATATAAAATATAGTGCTAATTAAATAATTTTATATATCAATTAGAATAATAATGAGATCTCTAATACTCTTCTGAGAAAACTTATAAATAGTTAAAATTTAAACAATCCTTAGAATAAAAATGAACAGATCTCCTTTAGTATAGAAGTGTCTGAAGTATATTGCATTTGTTTACTACTAATAAATTCAATCATTTCCCAAAGTTTAAATACCCATTAGTAGGGATGAATGGGATTCTATTAAAATGAGAAAATAAAACTGTCCAAATATGTCTACATGTCAAAATGGATTTTCTGATATCCAGCAGTAGTGATGATCTCTTATCTGCTTTAGAAGTAAAACAGTACCATGTTTAATCTTTTTATTCACAAATATATTTGCATCTGTATATTAATAGATGCCTATATTCAACAAATAGGGCAAATATATGTCAATGTTTAATTTTCTTCCCATTCCTGACTTTTAAGCAATTTTTTTTTCCTTAGGCAAGTGGAAGAAAGTGTTTGAAGCATTTCCTTAAATCATTCTTACTATTGTTTTTTTTGTTGTTCCAATAACACTTTATTTATGGGCATTGAAGTATGAATTTCATGTAATTTTCACATCACAAAATATTCTTTTTGTATTGTACTAAGAAAAGCTTCAAAATATTTAAAATTACCTAGTTTTTTTTTTCTTTATTGATTTTAGAGAAAGAAGAAGGGAGAGGGAGAGAGAGAGAGAAACATCGATGAGAGAGAACATCGATCGGCCACCTCCTGGATGCCCCCCACTGGGGATTGGGCCCATAACCTGGGCATGTGCCCTGACCACAGGGCCCCCTGGCCAGGCCCATTTTTAATTTTTTGAGGAGACTCCATACTGTTTTCCACAGTGGCTGCACCAATCTTTATTCTCACCAACAGTGCACAAGGTTTCCCTTTTCTTCACATCCTGGCTAACACTTGTTTGTTGATTTATTGACGATAGCCATTCTGACAGGTATGAGGTGATATCTCATTGTGGTTTCAATTCACGTTTCTCTGATGATTAATGATGTTGAGCCTCTTTTCATCTGTCTGTTAGCCATCTTCATGTCCTCTTTGGAAATGTCTATTCAGGTACTTGACCTATTTTTAAATTGGATTTGTGTGGGGGTTTTTTGCATGAGTTCTATAAGTTCTTTATAAATTTTGGATATTAACTCCTTATCAGATGTCATTCTTACTATTGTTAGCAACACTTCTACTGTTGTATTTATTTGACCATATTTTAATGACTAAGATATTGTGTAGTTCCTATAACTAAATATTCTATGATTTGGATCTATTCCTACTCACTTGCCCCCTCTGAGAGTCCAGTCTCACATCTCACATCACACCTGACAATGTTAACTGAGCCTTAATAATGTCAATAAGATGATTTGATAAAGACTTCTAAAATTGCATTGTTGCTTTACCATGGTCCTTTTGTTATTGATGTAAGAACATTTAATATGAGATCTACATGCTTAACACATTTTTACATATACAATGAATGCAGTTTTGTTAACTATAGGTACAGTGTTGTATAGAACATCTCTAGAAGCTATCTGTAATTGAATAACTGAAATTTTATACCTGTTGAATAAAATTCCAATTTCTCCCACCTCCTGGCAACTTCTATTCTTTGCTTTTAACCTCGACTATTTTAGATACCTCATATAAATGAAACCATGCAGTTATTTTCCCTTGTGTGACTTGATTATTTCATCTGGCATAATGTGTTAAAAATTCATTCATGTTGTCATATAGGGAATGCTTTTTTAAGAAGCTGAACAATAATCCATTGCAAATATGTACTACATTTTCTTTATCAGCTCATCTATAGATGAACACTTAGGTTGGTTTCACATCTCAGCTACTATGAATAATACTACAGTGAACATAGAAGTGCAAAATATCTCTTAAAGATCCTGATTTCAATTCTTTTCAATAAAGACTCATAAGTGGGATTGCTGGATCATATTGTAGCTCAATAGCAAAACAAAACAAAACAAAACAAAATAAAATACCCAACCAAATAACCTGATTTAAAATAGACATTCCTCCAAAGACGACGTACAAATGGCCAACAAGTATAGGAAAAATATTTACGAATACTAATCATCATGGAATTGTAAATCAAAACCACAGTGAGATAGCACTTCATACCTGTTAGACTGGCTATTATAAAAAAGACAAGAGATAATAAGTGTTGGTGAGAATGTAGAGAAAATGAAACCCTTATAAACTGTGGTAGGAATGTCAATTAGTACAATCACTATGGCAAACAGTATGAAGGTTCTTCAAAATATTAAAAATATAACTATCATATGACCCACCAAACTCTTTTCTGTATCTATATGTAAAGGAAATGAAAGCAGGATCTTAAAGAAATAGCTGCATCCCCATATCTATTGCAGCATTATTCATAATAGCCAGGATATGGAAACAATGTGTCTATCAACAGATGACTGGAGAGAGAAGATGTGGAGCACATAAACAATGGAATATTATTCAACCATGAGAAAGAAGGAAGTCCTGCAATTTGCATCAACATTGGTGGACCTTGAGGGCATTATGCTAAGTGAAATAAGTAAGACAAAGAAAGACTAATACTGTATATCAGTTATATGTTAGAGTTTTAAAAGCCAAAATCACAGAAACAGAGTAGAATGGTGGTTATCAGGGGTTGAGAATGGAGAAATGGGGGAGATATTGGTCAAAGGATAGAAACTTCCAATTATAAGATGACTCAGTACTAGAGATCTAATGTACAGGATGGTGATTATAACTAATATTAGGGGGACCGGAAAATAATGTTGTTTCTGCACGTTTCGATATTCGGTTGTCATTTATCAGCTCATTGTGTACTTCAGAATCGTGCCAAAGACATTTAAGGTTAGAGTGACTTGTTTACTTGTAAATAATTAAATATTAATTTTTTTTTGTTTTTTTTTGCAATTTATAGTGAAATGGCCAGCCAAATACCAGAAGAGGTGCATTTCTGGCATTGTATGCTTTTTGAGTTTCACAAAGGTAGTAACGCAACAGTTGCTACCTAAAACATTTGCGATGTTTATCCAAGTGCATTAGACGTTTATAAATGCCAAAGGTGGTTTTCTAAGTTCAAATCTGGTAATTTTGATCTTTCTGACTTGTATCGATCAGGAAGACCAACATCTTTAGACAATGACATGTTAAGGGCAGAAGTGGAAGCAAATCCGTGTCAGACAATCGAGGAACTGTCAAACACTCTTAACCAACCTTGGTCGACCATCCAAGAACATTTGCAGCAGATTGGTAAAGTAAGCAGAGCAGGTGTTTGGGTCCCGCATAATCTGTCCGAAGAAGACAAAGCTGACTGGTCCAGCACATGCAATTTATTGCTTCAGCAGCACAATACAGAAGCATTTTTTGATCGTTTGATCACTGAGATGAAAAATGGGTCCTCTATGATAATCCAAAATGCAAAAGACAGTGGCTCTCTCTGAATGAATCGCCACGAAATACAGCTAAGCCTGGTTTATACCCCAAAAAGGCACTTTTGTGTGTTTGGTGCAGTATTTGTGGGGTCGTTCATTTTGAAGTGCTGAAACCTGGACAAACTGAATGCAGACCTTTACTGTGAACAATTGGATCGAGTAAATCAATCTTTAATTGAAAAGTGCCCAGCGATTGTCACCAGAAAAGGCGTTATTCTGCAACACGATAATGCAAGACCGCACTGTGCAAGACGAACCCTGGAAAAAATGCCCTGGCCGGTTTGGCTCAGCGGTTAGAGCGTCGGCCTGCGGTCCAGAGAGACCCGGGTTCGGTTCCCGCAAAGGGCATGTACTTCGGTTGCAGTTTGTCCCCGGCCCTGGTTGGTCGTGCGGGTGGCAGCCACTCGATGTGTCACTTTCACGTCGATGTTTCTCTCTCTCTCTCTCTTCCTCTCTTTCCCTCCCACTCTATCTGAATAAAAAATGAAAAAATGTCCTCGGGTGAGGATAAAAAAAAAAAAAAAAGAAAAAATTAATGAATTGGGGTGGGAGGTATTGCCTCACCCACCATACTCGCCCAATATTGTGCCATCGAATTTCCATTTATTCTGATCGCTACATTTTCTAAGTGGCAAAAAATGTGAAAATTTGGATGATGTCCAAAATGCCATCTCCAGATATTTTGCTCAAAAACCAATTGATTTTTATCGATCTGGCATTGAAAATTTGCACACTAGATGGCAAAAGGTTGTTGATAACGAGGGTGATTACATCATTGATTAAAAATAAAAACTTGTTAAAAATTTATCTGTTTGAATTAATGTCGTAAAAGCATGACATTACTTTCAGGTCCCCCTAATTTTATATTATATAATTAAAAGTTATTAAGGGAAGCCTAGCCAGTGTGGCTCAGTGGATTGAGCGTCGTCCCATGGACTGAGAGGTCCTGGTTCGATTCCTAGTCAGGGCACATGCCTGAGTTGCTGGCTTGATCCTCAGTAGGGGGCATGAGGAGGCAGCCAATTGATGTTTCTCACATCAGTGTTTCTATCTCTCTCTCCTTTCCTCTCTCTAAAGAATCAATACAAACATTTAAAATAAGTTATTAAGGGAATTGATAAACTCACAACAAAAATCTAATGTTAATTATGTGATACAATGGAGGTGTTAGCTAATGCTATATTCATAATCACTTTGCAATATATAAGTGTATAAAACCAATACTTTTGACACCTTAAACATGCATAATGTTATATGTCAAATATATCTTATAAAAAGCTGGAAAATTATGTGAAATTTGAAAATCAGAGATATGGTTTAAGCTTTAAAACTTAGGAAAATATTTAATTTAGAATGTGATAGCTTCATTTGATTAAAAAAATACAATATCCTACAGATTTTTTTGTGTCTAAGCAGAATTAAATTCAATTTCTCATGATATACATCACATAAAATTCATAAAACGAAAAAAAAAATTGGTCCCTAAGAAGCAATAAGCTAGATGAAGCTCTAAATATATAGGGGCATCCTCTTTTTATTTCTCATCTTGAGCAAATGTAGAGGAATGCTTAAGACTCTAAATTCGGTGTCATTATGACATTTTGAGTATAAAACCAGATCTGAGGCTGTTTATCATCTCCATAAGAGAAGTAAAATCATAATTCTAGGTTGTATTAAATGAGATAACATGTGAAAGGAATTCCATACAAACACTAAATAGTGGTATCATCACTGTCACTATTATTAAAATAACTTCCAATATTGAAGCTGCCCTTGTAGCCCTAAAGCAAAACATTTGCTAGAAGCAATGTAAAATATTAATATGATTTTATCTTTTTGTTTCTGCTCCTGTTATCACCTTTCCTTATATTTTTGTTTTAATGCCCCCCTAAACAATCTGCACTTTCTATTTTCCCATAGCCTCCATACAAGTTAACTTATATAGTCTCTTGACATAGAAATTAGAACAATTTACTTCTCTATGCTCCTAAAACAATTTAAACACCACCTCTAATAGCCCTTACTGTATCACGTTAATGATACAATAAGAGGGTGCCAGGAATGGGTGGAATGCCCATTCCCCACAATTCTTGATAAGGCTCTGGAAAAGTATTGTGGATTTTTTTTGTTTTTTGTTTTTGTCCTAAAGAGTAAACTTTTTTTAATAGAGAAGGCTCTGGTCATATTTCACAATGATTACGCTTCTCTTCCAACTGCCAGCAACATGATGGGATCGTTCTCACCATTGTTCTTATCTGAAGTACCTGGTGAAGTTCCTGGATGTAAAGTCTATGAGTGTAGTGATCCACCTAACACTGCAGCCTCTGCGGAATTCTAGGAGTTTCTAACTCTCATATTAATCAATTTATCAGACTCAGCAATTTATCAGAATTACCTTTTAGATGTTTCTACCATTTTATAGTTTCAGAGGGTAATTTACGTATGTAGAGCAAAGGGAAAGTGGCTTCAGAAGTAAAAGAATGTACTGGTACAAAACAATTTACATCAGTATAAAAAAGGTGAATTCAAGGTACCATATGCATTGTATTATATTCTGCTGTATTATGAAATCAACGATGAATAAAATCAGATAATATTAAAGAGTAGCCTGAATAACAGAGTGGAATAAATAAAGCAGATCTGATTGAAATAATATAATGGATTATGGATTCTGTGAATTCAATAACGTATTTACGTCTTAAATAATAATTTTAATAGAAAAAACAACGCTACAAAAATTTTTTAGTTATATTGATATTGAGTACATAAAAGCCACTCTACCAGATTGTAAGTTAATGGGGCAAAAGTCTAAAGCAATTAGAGAGGAAATAAATATGTAAGTATAAATTATAGAAACTTATTATCACTATATTTGATTCAAGAACATATAAAACAAAAATAATAATCAAGCTTTTATTATAAGAAACCGCTCATGAATTGAATAAATTCCTTAATTGAAACAGATTTTAGATGTAGGCTAGAAAAATGTCTGTTCTAAGGAAATTAATTTTTTTGTGTTTTAAGGTTTTTTGCTTTGTTTTTAGTCTCATACTTTTTTGGTCCACTGGTAATACTGGCTACTGATGGAATATTCTGTAATGTTATTCCAGCGAACACATTAATATCAAAACCACAATTCAGTAGAGTGTTATCTACCAAGTAATTTATGGTGAGGGTTGAGGGAGGGTAGTAGGCGGGAAGAAAAGAGAACAAAATTATATATTTTATGTATTTATAAAGGGAACAACAGCATCATTTGGCTGAAATTAGTGAGGGTGCCACTAAAAATAACTTTCCTGAAAACTTATCTAGAGATGAGCTTTTAAGCCAATAAATTTAAATAGGTAAAAATACAGGTACTGAGAAATAAAATGATTAAATCTCAGAACTCAGTGTAAATGAGAATCCTAATAGGATTCAAAATATTTGTTTGTATTAAGTAACTATGCAAACTAATATAATTGCTATTAAAAATATAATAATAGCCCTGGCCAGTTTGGCTCAGCGGTTAGAGCTTCGGCCTGCAGTCCAGAGAGACCTGGGTTTGGTTCCCGCTAGGGGCACGTACCTAGGTTGCAATTTGTCCCTGGCCCTGGTTGGTCGTGTGGGAAGCAGCCACTAGATGTGTCCCTTTCATGTCGATGTTTCTCTCTCTCTCTCCCTCCCACTCTATCTGAACAAAAAATGGAAAAATGTCCTCAGGTGAGGATAAAAAATAAATAAAAAATAAAAAATATATAATAATAAATAGGAGAAACTGATTAGAAATTTAGCCGTTCCAAATTTAACCAAACAGAAACTTAAGGCAGGAGGAAATATGGATTGCAAGAATATAGTTATGTCAATTTCTTTATTTTACCAGTGAAGAAGGAGAGAGGACAAAATCCTTAATATAAAGACTTAGAGAAATAGAGATTCAAGTGTGAGTATAGGACTTCATTTAAGTAATGAGCAAAAGTAATGAATCTCTATATGGCTACCAAATTGTAAGAAAACAATAAAAATAATGATATCTATAGGCAGATACCTTATTTTTTAATGTGAAAAAATATCAGGATTTATAGAAGAAGGAGGATGAAAACAAAGATGAGAAGGAGGAGCAGAGGAAAAAGTAAATGGGGAAGATGATCAAGGAAGAAGAGAGAATGTAAAGGAGAAATATAAAAGTATAATGAGGAAAAAAATGTGACAGGACAATAAGTATACATGAGAACTTTTTTTTTAATTCTCACCTGACGGTATTTTTTCCATTTATCTTCAAATAGAGTAGGAGGGAGGAAGGGAGGGAGAGAGAGACATCGATTGGGGTTGCCTCCCACAGATCCCTGACCAGGGCTAGGGACCGAAATGCAACCCAGGTACGTGCCTTTGACTGGAATCGAACCTGTGACTCTTTGGTCTGTGGGCCAGTGCTCTAACTGCTAAGCCAAACCAGCCAGGGCGAGTTAAATATTTTTTAAAAATTCATTTTTATTTCAGAAATAAACAATAACAAAATTATATTCTCTACTACTGTAAGACATAAAACAGCTACTTAGCAATATGGAATACACAATGATGATTTCTGAACAAACAAATAAATGCAAATAAATGTACTTTGTGGCTCATATATCACTTTTTACTAAAATTTTATATAACAAAATAATATTTGAGAATGAAAATAAAAATAGGGGAATTACAATTTAAGCAGTATAAAATTAAAGTTGAATATGTAGTGTTATAAAATTGGGTCTACAAATTCTGAAATATAATCTAAACATCAGAAATTCAAAGATGTTATAAAGTACAAATATAATATTTCTATTTCTAGGATTTATTGAGATATAATTCACATACCATGCAATTCATCCATTTAAGTGTACAATTCAGTGTTTTTTAGTATATTCATAAGTTGTGTAGCCATCAGCATAATCAATTTTAATATTTTTATAACCCCAAAAAGAAAACCCATACCCATCAGCAGTCATTCACCATTTCCACAAACCCCTACTTCCATCCTAGTGCTAGGCAACTACTAATCTGCTTTTTGTCTCCATAGATTTACTTACACTGGACATTTTATTTTATTTTTTAAAATTTGTCTTTATTGTTGAAAGTATTACAGATGTCCCGCCTTTTCCCCCCCATTGACTCCCTCGTCCCCGCTCCCACCCCCACCCCTGCTTTCACCACACTATTGTCTGTGTCCATAAGTTATGCATATATGAATATAAGTTATTTGTTTTATCTCTTCCCACCTCCCCCCACCCCCTTCCCTGTGAGGTTCATCAGTCTGTTCCCTGCTTCCATATCTCTGGGTCTATTTTATCAGCTTATTTTATTCATTAGATTCCACATATAAGTGAGATCATGTGATACTTGTCTTCTCTGACTGGCTTATTTTGCTTAGCATAATACTCTTCAGGTCCCTCCATGCTGTCTCAGAGGGTAAGTGATCCTTCTTTTTTACTGCTTCATAGTATCCCATTGTGTAAATGTACCACAACTTTTTGATCCACTCATCTACTGATGGGCATTTGGGTTGTTGCCCATTTTTTAATTGGGTTCTTTGTCTTCCTTTTGTTGAGTTGTATGAGCACTCTATTTTTTTTGGAAATTAACCCCTTATCTGATGCATCATTGGCGATTATGGTCTCCCATATAGTAGGATTCCTTTCCGTTTTGATGGTTGTTACTTTTGCTCTGCAGAAGCTTTTTAGTTTGATGTAGTCCCATTTAATGGTATCATACAATATTGTTCTTTGTAACTTAATCCTTGCACTTGGCATCATGTTTTCAGGGTTCATCTATGATGTAGCATGTATCAAAACTTCATTTATTTTTATTGTCCAATAATACATTGTATGGATAAACTTTATTTTGTTTATTCATTTTTTAGTTGATGGACTTTAGAGTTGCTTTTACCATTTTATTATGATGAATGATACTACTATGAACAAATACATTCTTTTGTATTTTGGTATGACTGTATGTTTTCATATCTCTTGGAGTGAAACTGCTGGTTCATATGGAGATATTATGATAACCTATTTGTAGAACTGCAAGAAGTTTTTTTTAAGTGACTGAACCATTTTACATACCCACCATATGATACATGATGATTTCAATTTCTCCATATCCTTGTCAGCACTTTTGTTATCTGTTTTATTTTAACCATCATTGTGGTTGTGAAGTGACATCTTATTGTGGTTTGAATAGCATTTTCCTTGTGGTTATTGCTGTTGAGCATTCTTTCCTATGCTTATTGGCCACCTCTGTATCATCTTTGTAGAAATATCTATTCAGATTTTTGTCAGTTTTAATTAATTATGTTATTGAGTTGTCAGTCATTTTTATATAGTCTTAGGCAAGGCAAATCTTTTATCAAATGTATGATTTGCAAATATTTTTTCCTTTCTGTGTGTTTTCTTTTTCATGGCAATGTTCTTTGAAGCACAGACGTTTTCTTTTTTTTTGTTTGTTTTTTAATTTTGATGAAGTTCAGTTTACCTATTTTTATTGTGCTTGTTGTTGGTGTCATCTAAAAAAACCATTGCCTCACCCAAGATCATAGATCTCCTCGTTTTTTGTTGTTGTTTTTTTTTGCCTGGTAATGTTAGTTATAGCTGTTATATTTAAGTCTAGGATTCATTTTGGTTACTTTTTGTATATGATATTAAGTAGGGATTCAACTTCATTCTTTTGCCTGTGGATATTTAATTGTTCCAACAAAATTTGTTGAAAATTACACATTAAATCATCTTGGTACCCTTGTCAAAAATCAGTTAAGCATAAGTTTAAGGGTTTTTTCTGGCTGTTAATTCTGTCCTATTGATCTGTATGTTTAGCATTATGCCAGTAACTCACTGATTACTGTCTTGATTACTGTACCTTTGTAGCAAGTTTTGAAATTATAATGTGTGAGTCGTTCAATTTTGTTTCAGTATGTTTTTGGTTATTCTGGGTCCCTTGGTTTTCACATAATTTTTAAGATCATCTTGTCAGTTTCTACAAAACAAGTTAGAATTTTAATAAATTTTGCACTAAATCTGCAGTTCAATTTGAGGAGTAATGACACTGTAACAGTGTCTTTCATTCTATGAATATAGGATTTTTTTCCTTTTTTTCAATATTATTTTATTTTTTAGCAATGTTTTGTAATTTCAGTGTATAAGACTTATACTTCTTATATTCATTTTATTCCTAAGCATTTAGAAATGTTATTGTTTATTGTTTGTTTTCTTAATTTCATTTTGGATTTAGCTGAGCACTCTCTTTTTCTGATCTTCCATTAGGCTTCCAGCTAATCTGCTTCTATTGGTATTAAACCCAGCTGTTAGCCTTCATTAATTGCTACTTAATTGCTCTGTTGTTGGGGACCATGTCCTGGGCTATAAAATGTTCTACAACTTGATTCAATTAAAGTTGAATCACTTGGAAAGGTCAGTAGAGTAGGTAGTTTTTGAGGATTACTTAGACTCCCTCTGGGAAGAGCGTGTCAGCTGTACAGCAGAAGCTGCCTGTTTGGGGACTTGGAACAGGAAACTTGATTTTCCCCAGCTGCCTCACAGATATTTTCCCTATGGAGAGGAACTGTTTGTGGGGGGAAGTGGGATCAGCCAAGTATGGACAGATAATGGGAGGATGGCATCTGCCATGTTCACTGACTGCTGAATTTATTAGGAATAATTGTTCAGCCCAAGGAAGCTGGAGGACAGTGGAGGTGACACTTAACTGCAAAACCCATGAGAGCAACTATCTTGCAACACAGAGCTCTGCTGGAAAGGGGACTGTACTCTTTACCAGCTACCATACTGGATCATAATTATGTATTGAAAGTTGGAGATAAGAGTAGAATAGCACCATTACCCCGCAGCCACCACCAACTTGATACAGGCCTTATACAGTAAGGAGCTGTGGAAAATGGGATCTGCTGGTGTTCACCAGCCTAATCCACCCAGAATACTTCATCTACCCAGGGAACTCAGGGAGATGAGATGAGACCTGCCCTTTGGCTAGTGAGTCTACTGGAGCCATTCCTCTGCAAGGCAGAACTAACTCAATTGTCAATGCTGTCCATTTTAAGTTCTGTAGGTTTTTATTAAATTTGGTCAATTTGGTCAAATTATTAATAAGTTCTTTGATAAATCTTCAGATACTTTCAATAATCATCATTGCAAATTTGAACAGCTTAATAGATATCTTAGCAGAGGGAGAAGTTTCCCCAAATTCCTCACACTGTCATTCTGGCAGTCTTGTCTCTCCAGAGGATTTTTAGTCAATCATATGGAAAACAGCATTGTAAGTAGGCAAGTTAACAGATGCATATATAACAGTGAATGGACTATTTTTGGAAGAAATATGTGTGAAATATTAAGAGCTGTATTTTTCTTCTGATGTTAGTGTACTCCAAAAGAGATAATGGCCAATTTCCAAAACTTTGGAGCATAATATAGCATAAACTGGGGACATTGAAGTAATCTAAAGATCAGAACACGGCTTTTAAAATGTAAGATGTCTAGCGTGTCAACAGTTTCTATAGTGATGGATGCATCTAATTCCCTTGGATTTGGGGATGTAAGTGGCAAATAATGCCTAAGGTTCTGGTACTGTTCCAACTTTAATATGTGTAACAAATGCCTACTGCTACTATCAGTATAATAAATTAAATATATCTTATAAGAAAAAGTGATTCTAAAGACAAGAAAATAGCCAAAAGTATACCTCAAAAAAAATTAAGGGATAAACAACAAAGGTGATGGTAATGAAAAATAACATCATGATGTTTACTACTTCCTTCAGGCAAAAGAGTTAACACAGGTATTTGTAAGCTGATATTATTAAACATATAAACAGTTTGCATTTTGGCAAAAAATCATTTTAGTTATAATGGTTAGATACCAGATATTAATTTTGGCCTAGATTATTGTAAAAACTGGTAAAAGTCATAAGAAACAATTGTAATAAAAGCTTAATAAGAATTTCCATTAAACTCTATAAGCATGAGAGTCCGTGTATGTTTGTGTATGTAAGAATAATAATTACAAAAGTTTTGAAGAGTGTGACACAATTGTAACTGTAGTAAGTGTGAAATTAAGTCAAATGCTTAAAACTGTAGTGGAATGAAATCCAATTAGTGACAAATATTAAAAAGCCAAGTAAAGTACCCAAAATGTTATAAAGATACAGGAAACTAGGTAAGCATAAAATATCTTGGGAGGTAGTCTGATAAAATATTTTAACTGCGAGGGAAATTATGCTGCATCCAGGAAACAAGAAGAGGTCCATCAAGCTAAATTACAGTGAATTGTTGGAGACTATATTGAAAAATTTGAGAGACTTGTAGGTGCAAGACCTTGAGAGGTCTTGCTAGCTATATATTTTCAGCCTACAAAAAGTAAAAGCCACCAAGTACTTTAATCATGAAGATTACAATTAGCCCGGCTGGTGTGGCTCAGTGGTTGAGCATCGACCAGTGCACCAAGAGGTCGCCGGTTCGATTCCCAGTCAGGGCACATGCCCAGGTGGTGGGCCCGATCCCCAGTGGGGGACATGCAGGGCGGCCAGTCAATGTTCTCTTTCATCGATGTTTCTATCTCTCCCTTTCCCTTCCTCTCTCTCTCAAATCAATAAAGAAAAACATAAATAAAAAGATTACAATTAGCCCTGGCTGGTTTGGCTCAGTGGTTAGAGCGTCAGCCTGCAGTCCAGAGAGACCTGGGTTCAGTTCTCGCTAGGGGCACGTACCTCGGTTGCAATTTGTCCCCGGCCCTGGTTGGTCGTGCGGGAGGCAGCCACTCGATGTATCCCTTTCACGTCGATGTTTCTCTCTCTCTCTCTCTCTCTCTCTTCCTCTCTCTCCCTCCCACTCTATCTGAACAAAAAATGGAAAAATGTCCTCAGGTAAGGATAAAAAAAAAAAAAAAAAGATTACAATTAAATTTGTACTGAAAATACCACATTTCTGCCTACCACTGGGGAGAATAGTATGGACAGGAACTACAGTATAAATAGGAAGATACAGGCTGTTTTGCTGGTCCATGTGTGATTTGTATTAGTGGTTGGTGGCAATAGATTTATGAAGAAAAAGTAAATGTGAGAGATATTTGGGAGCAGATTTGGGAAAAGAGTTTAAAGAATAAATAAATAATGACATTCAAATTACTGTCTTAAAAATAGACAAACCAAACAGAACAGAAATAGACTCATAGATAGGAGAATTAACTGACGGTTGCCAGAGGGGGTTGGGTTGGGTTGGGGCTGAGTGAAAAAGGTGAAGGGATTAAGAAGTACAAATTGGCCCAGCCGGTGTGGCTCAGTGGTTGAGCGTCGACCCAAGCACAAAGAGGTCGCCGGTTCGATTCCCAGTCAGGGCACATGTCCTCCAAATCGCCAATGGGGGACATGCAGGAGGCAGCCAGTTGATGTTCTCTCTCATCGATGTTTCCATCTCTCTCTCCCTCTCCCTTCCTCTCTCTCTAAAAACAATAAATAAAAAATAAATAAAAAAGAAGTACAAATTGGTAGTTACAAAATAATCACAGGGATCTAAAGTACAGCATAGAGAATATAGTCAAGAATATTGTAATAACTATATATAATACCAGATGGGTACTAGACTTAATAGGGGGATAACTTTATAAATAATGTAAATGTCTAGTCACTATGCTATATACCTGAAACTGTTATAAAATAATATTGAATGTCAACTATAATTGAAATATAAAAAGATAAAAAGAATTGGAAAGTAGTTGTAAATTCTGATAGAGGATACTGTAAATATTGGACCAGGTTTAGAAAGGAATATAAAAAGTTTACCTTGGGATATTTTTAGTTTGGAGTACTTACAAGGCCATGAATTAAGGCAGTTGAGGAACCAGTAGAATAATCAGATCTGGATTTAAAGAGAGAGATCAAAACCCAAAATGGATATTTAAGAAATGCAGTGATGGCAATTCAAACCATGGGAGTGGAGAGATAGGATGTGGGGGTGAAAAAGGACTAAAAAACAGTTCAACTTTTAAAGATCAGCTGAAGGAGAAGCAGATGACAATGGAAATGTAAAGGAGCAACCAGCATAGTATAAATATATCACAATACTAATGTTTTATAGTGTTTAAGGATGAGAGTGCTTTTAGAATGATCTGTACTGTCTGACCAAGTAATGTAGAAACTGAGAAGCTTTGAGTGTATTAGTGACTTAAAAGCTATTGATATCTTAGAATAAGTTATTTCACTGCAGTATTCAACTTATATTCAATTTAAAATTTTAGAAATCCCCTATTAAAATATCAATGAAAAATGCAGGAGACCAGCAGTATGAAATTCAGTGCTATACTTCTCGTGACTTATTTTGCTTCTAAAACACTTAGAATAAAAACCAAAGCCAATATCTAGTCATAACTGCAGACTCGGCTTTGACAGGCTGAAATTATTAGATCAGAACAAAAATGGACAAGAAGGAGGAGTCAGAAACATAGTTGGACATCTTTTATAATGGAGATAATGTATGACATCTCATATATTTCATTTTCCCAGTCCTAGCATCATAATAGGGAAAAAGATAACTAGGTAAAGCAGAAACTGAAAAGTCTACTGGTAAAATAATAGGAGTTGGAATTATTTTTGCAATTTACAAATTGAATCATACATAGCATAAGCAAAACAAAACAAATAAACATAATGCCTTGAAACTATGGACTTTAAAGATAATTATATTAAAGTTTATAGCAGAAATATTCACAGTTTTGATCTTGATCTTATTTATATGTTTTTGAGTATTAGGCAGTGCAATTTCAGGAAAATTATATAAGATATATGTATTAGAAGAGTGGGTTTCTTTTACGAATGCTGCATGCAATAGGATTACATGCATAAAAATTACATGGTAATGATGCAGCAATTCTACTTTGGATCTGAAGAAATCCAAAACACTAATTCAAAAAAATATATGCACCCATCCCTATGTTTATTGCAGCGTTATTTGCAATAGTCAATATATGGAAGCAGCCTAGTTGTTCATCAATAGGCGACTGGGTAAAGAATAGGAGATATAGGAGATTTTATATATATATATATATATGACTATTACTCAGCCATAAAAAAGAATGAAATCCTATCATTTGTGACAACATGGATAGACCTAAAAGGTATTAAGCTAAGTGAAATAAGTCAGAGAGATAAAGACAAATATCATGTGATTTCAATTATATGTGGAATCTACAAAAGAAAATAAATGAACAAACAAAATAGAAACAGACTCATAGATACAGAGAACAAACTGATGGTTGCCGGGTAGGAGGGGAATTGAGGGGCTGGATGAAAAAGATGAAGGGATTAGAAAGTACAAATTGGCAGTTACAAAATAGTATTTTACAGGGATTTAAAATATAGCATAGGGAATATGGTAATAACTATGTATGATGCCACGTGTGTACTAGACTTACTGGGGATCACTTCGTGTAAGTTATATAAATGTTTAACCACTATGCTGCACACCTGAAACTGATGTAATACTGAATGTCAGAAATAATTGAAAAATTTGTTTTAAATCACACAATAACCAGCTAAATAAATGTCAGAAATAATAGGGTTCAGTTAAAAGTTTTCCTGTGAAATAAATGCACAAGTATCATAGATTGTTTTTGTACCAGAGTGACAGTAAAGAGAATGATGTGGAATAAAATATCTCATTTACAACAATGAGAAAATTTAAAAAATACTTAGGACTGGTTTGTTCTATTTATTGCTTCTTCTCTTCTAAATTTATGCAAACTTTAGGATCCAAGACATACATGAGGAGTTAGAATCACAACAGGCCTTTTGACTGAATTGATTACAATTGAATCCCTCCAAGAGTGGTTAAAAGAGTCAAACATGACCCAGGCTAGCTCACCTAAGCAGAACATTGGTATTGCAAGCCAAAGCTTTTTATGTAAACTCTTTGCTCTGTACATCACTTCATATTGCTGAGTAACAAATTATACCAAGTCTTAATGGGTTCAGAAAACAGTAATCATTTATTATCTCACAATTTCTGTACAAGAATTTTGTGTCAGCTTAGCTGAACAGTTTTAGCATTGGCGTCAAATGCAGATGACCTCATTAAAGGTATACATTGCTGGAGCTTCAGCAAATGGCTGGTGTATTGAAATAATGGTTTTAGCCTAATGAGCAAATTTCTAGCTTTTATTTCCTAATATGAATTAATTTGGAGAGGAGTCCAGGTACAGACGGGATACAACTGGCAGTTTCCATCTCAGATGTTCTTCTGTGGAGTGGGGATAAGTTGTTTAGGATATCGGAAATTATTTAAACCTAATGCCAGTTCTCTCATGAATATCACATTTAAAGTGTTCAGCTAATATGAAATAAAGTTACCATAACACCACCTCCACACTCCCAAATACTTAAAAACATACATCAGGCTAGATCCTAGTCTTCAACATATTTCCCAGGAAAATTTAAGTTCTAGAACATAAATTCACTGGTATTGAGGATCATATAAGAGACCCAGTGGCATCTAAGTGATGGATTGTGAATGAGGGGAAAATCTAGTATTTATCATCATCAAAACAATAGTCTATTTCAGAATCCACAGCCTTTGGACTTAAACTAAATTGACTTAAACATTTGATATGTACAATGGTACTTTATTTAGACTATCTGGAAGGAGAAAATTTACATGTGCAAATTGTCTTATGAAAAGTGAAAAATTCTGCCCTGGTCAGTTTTGCTCAGCGTTTAGAGTGTCGGCCTGCGGACCAGAGAGTCCTGGGTTCGGTTCCCGCTAGCGGCACGTACCTCGGTTGCAGTTTGTGCCTGGCCCTGGTTGGGATCGTGGGTGGCAACCAGTCGATTTGTCTCTCTCACATCGATGTTTCTCTCTCTCTCTTCCCTCCTTTCTCCCTCCTGCTCTATCTGAAGATAAATGCAAAAATGTCCTCGGGTGAGGATAAAAAAAAAAAAATGAAAAATTTCTGAAGCACTCACACCAGTTAATGTTCATTTTCCTTTTGAGTCCCATATTTGTGCCAAATGAGAGCTGTCCTGAGAATGTGCTGTATTCTTAATTTTGGACCACATTAATAATTTAGACACATTCTCTAATGTCTTCCTTAAAAACAGTGAAATGTGCCCAGCCGGTGTGGCTCAGTGGTTGAGCATTGACCCATACAACAAGAAGTTGCTGGTTCGATTCCTGGTCAGGGCACATGCCCAGGTTGTGGATCTGATCCCCAGTGGGGGGCATGCTGGAGGCGGCCAATAGATGTTCTCTCTCATTGATGTTTCTATCTCTCTCCCCCTCTCCTTTCCTCTCTCTGCAAAATCAATAAAGAAAAAAAAAAAGAAAAAAAAACACACAAAACAGCTAAATGTGAGTAGAACTACGTTTTCCTTTTATATTGGTCTATTTCTTTTGTATTGGCCAATATCTCATTTTTCATTTCATATATATCCAATTTGTCTCTTAATATTTCCTCATTTCTCTTAAGGAAACCTCTGTACATTTTTGGCTTAATTAACTTCTCTCTTCCTTTATTTTGTTTTCATTCTAACAGGAAGACAGAATCCACTCTAGCTCTCTGTTGATTTATTTGCAGACTTGATTTCCAGAGGCAGTGCTCTAATCTCCGGCCTTTTAAATTGCTTTCTTATCCTTTGGGTTTCAATTTCATGAGTATTTTAAATAACTTGACTTAAGAAATTGGTGTATTTTTCACAGTAAGAGCCATCATTTCTTTTCATTTGTATTTTTAAGAAATCTAGCAACATTTCATGGAAAAATCCATGTTTTGGTCTCAGACATAATTAACTTGAGACAACACATGATCCTGATTTTGTGGTCTGAGGACAGCCACATGTATCTAAGGTGAATATTTCCTGTCCCCTTCTTGACTTCTAATCCCAAATAGAATTTGGGGTAGCCTATCTGGTGCTACCTACTGAGATGTGAGAAGTGCTAACAAATTAAAGCTAGAAGCTCATACATAGTTGCTTTGCACTCATTCAAATCAGCGTCTTTTCTTTTAAATATGTTTTTATTGATTTTTACATGGAGAAGAAGGGAGAGGGAGAGAGATAGAAACGTTGATCAGAGAGAAACTTTTATTGGCTGCCTCCTGCATGCCCCCAACTGCCAGTCAAGCCCACAACTGGAGCACATGCCCTAACCCGGAATCAAACCAGCGACTTCTTGGTATGGACAATGCTCAATCCACTGAGCTACACTGGCTGGGCTCAAATAAGCACCTTTTCAAAAGAACACATTGTTTTGTCCAACAGTGCACAAGGAAGATTACATTTAGCTTTCAGCATTTCTAGCAATATAAGATAAAGCTACATATATACAATTAAATGTCATGATCTCATAATGATACTGCAAAGGCCACTACTCTTTGTCTACCAAGGGTGAGGAATATCTGGCCCATGGGCCATATAAGTCTCACAAAATCAATACCAGCTAACAACACACACCTTACCAAATTAGCCTGACCAAATATAGCAGGCTAATTTTAAGTTAATACTTTTGAATGGCCTACGAATGATGTTATAGATATGCAAATTGCCCTTGGCAGAAAAAAGGTTCCCCAGGCCTGCACCAGTGCAGTCCTCTGGCCCTCTGATAAGGTCCAGCAATGCAGACCTCAATTGATGCTTTAGGCTCTTCATACCCCTCTCCAAAATGAGCCCTGGCAGGTTTGGCTCAGCAGTTAGAGAGTCAGCCCACAGAGTGTTGTGGATTCGATTCCCAGTCAAGGGCATGGAATGTACCTGGGTTGCGAGTTCGATTGCTGACCCTATTTAGGGTTGTGAGGGAAGCAACCAATCAATGTGTCTCTTTCACATCAATGTTTCTCTCTCTTTCTCTGCCCCTTTCCCTTTCACTCTATGTAAAAAATTAAAATGTAAAAATATCCTCGGGTAAGGATTAACAAAATAATAATAATTTTAAAAAGTGAGGCAGAACTTGTCCTTACTGAACTGAGAGTCTAAAAGAGGAAGCTTGTCCCTGGCCGGGTGGCTTAGTCAGTTGAAGCATGGTTCTGTACACCAAAGGGTTTTGGGTGGCTCCCTAGTTGTCCCATGTACTGGACACAACCTATCAATGTTTTTCTCTCTCATTTTCCCTGCCTCCACCCTCTCCCCTCTCCCTTCCTCTCTCTAAACATGTCCTCTAGTGAGGATTAAGTAAATAAATAAATAAATAAATAAATAAATAAATAAATAAATAAATGGAAACTTGGTTGGGTACTCTCCAAGGTAGGCTGGCTACTGAGAGAGGTTGGAGAAAAGTGTGATTAACTAATTAACAATCATTTTTTATGAGACCATAAAGTCAGATAAAAGGAGAAATGTGTTATAGTGAAGAAAACTAGGGACTAGAGACCTGAATAGTAGTATTTTGGGGATCTTTAGAACATCCAGGTGGAAATAAGCCTTGTGAAGGGGAATTTCTGGGTAATAATAGCCTCGGGTAAGTGCCAATTTTCAAATTCATAAAAGAACCAATCCAGACTACAAAAGTGGGAAAGGGGATGTGAAAGGGAGCATCTTTAATGTTGTCAACGATTTAAAAAAGGAAAAAAGTCAGTGTTGAAATTAAGAAATAAAATCAAACACCTAACTGAAAACTTTGAGGAAATCCAGAAATTTCTGACAAAGGAATTTTGTGGTAAAGGAGTTAAGGACTCCCTCCATATCCTAGTCCTGAGGAGCAAGAGCTAAAGGCAAAATCAAAATTGAAGAGTAGAAAAAAAATAGATGATTTTAAGTAAGACTATTTTAATACTTTGACAAAACAGAGCCACAGACAACTATGTGTAAGTGGCTGTGAGGTGGTTCAGAACACACAGGAAAATAGACACACACAGCATGGAGAGTAGATTTTTTCCCCCACCATCATGTTTAAGGTGTTTATTCAAAATAAGAGATGGCAAGCAGCTTTCATGACAGGAAGATCATCAACTGAATGGGATACTATACTCCTCCGTTGTGGTAGAATGTTCAATACATCTTCATGATAGTCCTGAAAAAAAATCAGACCAGAGTCAAGTAAGATGCTAAAGCTTCTCTCTAGATGCAGCAATTTTTATCAGAGAATAAGTACAAATTCCTATACTGAAGCTGTGAGTTCCAAACCTACCACCTTTAGGATTCTGAGTGATTAAAACCTAGAAATAAACCAATCTTATACACCACTTTTCATGGGCAGAATTGTTTTCTCCAAAATCTGGATGTGTAAGTCCTGACCCCCATTACCTCATACTTTGGAGATAGGGGCATAAAAGAGGTGATTATAATTAAACGAGGTTTTTAAAGTAGGCCCCAATATAATATAACTGATGTCCCTATGGAAAAAGATTAGGACACAGACACACAGAGGAAAGACTACATGGAGAGGGAGAAGGAAGATGCCTCAGAAAAAAACTCTGCAGACACCTGATCTTAGACGTTTAGCTTCCAGAAATGTGAGAAAATAAATGTATAGTTTTTAGGCTACCCAGTCTGTGGTACTTTATTATTGAAGCTCTAGAAAATTAATGTACCCCTCATGCATACATTCTATGAAAGACTCATCAACTATACCTAGAAAAAATTAAAAGAGTTTCAATCGATATCCAGTTATGTTAGGTTTAGGAAAATACATATTTTGAATATATTTGCCTACTTTCAAGGATGTATAAATAGGGGAAATGCCATGAAAGAGGTTTCTGAAGAGATATGCTGAATATACTGAATATAATTGATGGCCATACTTGTTATTCAGATCATTTTATTAGTGAAAGTTAAATTAGAGGCAACAATTAAGAACTCTAATTTCTTTGAAAATTAAAGATCCCTTTATGAAATAAATGTATTCCAGATGATTCCACACCTCTAGCATTCTATAGATGTCCTTTGAATATAATGAAATGAACTTGGAGATTTTTCAGTGCTCTAATATTTTAAATTTTAGGATTCAGTATTAATATGATATATTTTAACAGTTTATTTTTAAGCTTTTGTCACAAATGCTGCCCACGTTAAATTCCCCTTTTAAATTTCTTTTTTTGTCCTCTTTACTGTTACCATTTTCCCAATTAACTGCATTTATTCTCCATAGATAGCATTAAAACAAGCCTACTGCCCTGGCCGGTTTGGCTCAGCGGTTGGAGCGTCAGCCTGCGGACCAGAGAGTCCCGGGTTCGGTTCCTACTAGGGGCACGTACAAAAAAAAAAAAAAAGCCTACTGGTGCAGGTTGGGGTAGCAGATGATAATAGATGTGACATGAAAAAAACTTACATACTAAGCATCATTGTCCTGAAATTAGATGTCTATTATACATAAATGGGAATTTCTCCCTGGATTTCTTATGCCCTTTGTTGCTATCTTTCCCTTGCCTTGTAGGATACTTTTCTCCGGGACCAACTGCCAGTTTTCCTCCCTCCCCTTCCAAGAAAAATTTTTTTTCTGGTTATCTCTTATATAGAAATATTTACTTTTCCCAATGTAAACCTCTTCTATCTGGGGTATACTTAGAAGGCCTTGTCTTTCATGCTCATCTATCCCATTATTCCAGTGTAGTTTCTCTTCTTAAAAGGAAGTTATTTTTTCTGCAAAATCAACTGAACCAATTGACATGCAGTTTGTTCTTTTCTGTCACTTTGTTTTTTTGTTTTTTGCAAGCAATGATTAATGAAAAGCTAATGTAACAATATGAAGTTAACAGGGAACTGACAGAGATAACAAAAGAATTTAATCCCCACCCCCAAATCTTAAACTAAAATATAATGTCCTTCAAAGTACTAAATAGCAGAAAAAATAATAGTGAAGGGATACTGCCTTGCACATACACATAAAATTCCATTAAACATCTAAAGAAAAGAATAAATGAATGCTGTGAATAAAAAGAAAAAAATTCATATGTCAAAAAATAGAAGTGCTTTATTATCATATAAAACTGAAAACAAGAAGACAAAATTCAGTTTAAAAAATAAACTGTATCAAACACAATTATTGTGTTTAAATAGTTTGGACAAGTAATTATAAAATTGTATATCCATACACCAAAATACCGTGAAGCCATAAAATTGGTACTGAAAAGAAATGCAGTGGTTTAAGACTCATAATACACTCCACCCACATGCAGTTAATAATAGAGCTCCTGATGGGTGGGAGACTTTTTGTATTCAGTCTTGATCACACTTTTTTGCTTCACTCCCCATTGGGAGATACAGGTACTCACTTCCATTAGCTGTTCTTGGTTGGCCATAATCCTTGGCTAATTAAAGGACAGGAAAAGAAGAATTATCCTACATTTATTTCTACCTGTACCTCATAACTCTAGTGCCACCAAGATGCTAGTTTTGTATCTTTTTTCTTTCCCAGAAAGAGCAGCAATAGGCAATGATCTATCTTCCCATGTTAGTGTGCTAAAGAGAAAAGCTGCTCCACAGCCTGTTCTCTGAATATGATGCTGAACTTCTGCTACCAGAGGTTTTTTCTTTCCTTCACTCAATCTTTGACTACTCTCTTTACCCAGCTCTTGAAATTTTTATCAGATTTTATTTGACATTCATTCATTTATATCTCCAGATCTGAGCTTAGATACTCTCCCATAATAATATATTATTTTATTTATAAAATATTGTACTTTATTTACACAGGCAATTTTATTTTTATCATGCATTGGTCTCCAGGTCAGACTGAAGGCAGAACTTCTATTTGAATTATTTAACAAAGAGAGGCTCGACATGGAAGCTATGCTTCCTTAGAAATTATTAGATCTCTCCAGATGCTATATTACATGATCATCAAAGCACCAGAATTCTTCCATCTGGTGTATTTACTATGAATTATTGTCCAATGGATTAAAACAATAGTGGACGCTTATACCGTGTTCATGGATAGGAAGAATTAACATCATTAAAATGTCCATACTACCCAAAGCAATCTATAGATTCAACACAATTCCTATCAAGATACCAATGGTATATTTCACAGGACTAGAAAAAATATTTCAAAAGTTTATATAGAACCACAAAAGACCACAGATAGCCACAGCAATCTTGAGAAAGAAGAACAAAGTTGGAGGAATCACACTACCTCATATTAAACTATACTACAAGGTCATAGTGATCGAAACAACATGGTATTGGTGTAAAAACAGACATGTAGATCAATGGAATAGAATAGGGAGCCCAGACAAAGGAGGCAAAACATACAATGGAGTAAAGATAGTCTATTCAATAAATGGTGTTGGGAAAATTGGACATATACATGCAAGAAAATGAAACTAGACCACCTTCTTACACCATACACAAAAATAAACTCAAAATGAATTAAAGATTTAAATGTTATACTCAAAACTGTAAAAACCCAAGAACAAAAACAAAGGCAGTAAAATCTTGGACATTTCTTGTAGCAATATCTTTTCTGATATATCTGCTTGAGCAAGGGAAAGAAAAAGAAAACAATTGGGACTACAACAAACTAAAAAGTTTTTGCAGAGAAAAGGAACCATCAACAAAATGAAAAGACAAACCACTGAATGGGAGAATATATTCACCAGTGATATATCTGATAAGGGGTTAATGTCCAAAATTTATAAAGAATTTATAAAACTCAAGACCAAAAAAAAAAATTTCAATTAAAAAATGGGCAAAAGACCTGAATAGACACTTCTCCAAAGAGGACATACAGATGGTGAATAGGCATATGAAAAAGATACTCAATGTCACTCATCATAAGAGACATGCAAATTAAAACCACAATGAGATATCACCTCACACCGTCAGAATGACTATCATCAATAAATCAATAAACAAATGCTGGCAGGGATGTGGGGAAAAGAGAACCCTCATGCACTGTTGGTGGGAATGCAGATTGGTGCAGCAATGGGGTTACCTCCAAATATTAAAAATGCAACTGTCTTATGACCCAGTGATTTTACTTCTGGAAATATATCTGAATTAACCCGAAACGCCAATTCAAAAGACTATATGCACCCCTATGTTCATTGCAGCGTTATTTACAATAGCTGAGATTTGAAAGCAGCCTAAGTACCCATCAGTAGATCAGTAGATGAGTGGATAAAAAAGCTGTACTAATGCTTTTTTAGCATTAGTAGTTCCATTTACACAATGGAACACTACTTGACTGTAAAAAAAAAAGGAAATCTTACCCCCTGCAACAGCATGGATGGATCTGGAGAGCATCATGCTAAGTGAAATAAGCCAGTCAGGGAAAGACAAGTGCCATATGATTTCACTTATTTGTGGAATCTAATGAACAAAATAAATTAACATACAAAATAGAAATACATTCATAGAGAACAGGTTGACAGCTGTCAGAGGGAAGGGAGTTTGAGGGCCTGGGTGAAAAAGGTGAAGGGACTAAGCAAAAAAATAAATAAAACTCATAAAACTCATTGACACAGACAACAGTATGGTGATTACCAGAGGGAAAAGGAGATGGGAGATAGAAGAGGATAAAGGCGGAATAAATGGTGATGGAAGGTACTTGACTTGGGGTGGTGAACACACAATACAATATACAGATGATATGTTGTAGAATTGTACACCTGAAACCTATATAATTTTATTAACCAATGTCAATCCAATGAATTCAATAAAAAAGGAAAAATATAAATAATACAAATAGTGCTGGTGGAAGATAATATAAAATACTAAAATGAGAAGAGATGAGAGACATTTCACATTATTAGTAAGCTTTTGAACATTTTTTAATCTTAAAATAGTTATCACTGACCTCTTATTTTTAGAAAATGATTCATGTTTTAGTAAGTTATATCTTCCCGAGTTAACAAATATATATGTGATTTGAATAGTCTTTTTCAGAATTACTATCACTTTGTCAAAGAGACCAAATTGTGTAAAAACGATGCAAAAAGCCTTAAAACTTGAATATAAGTTTTGGATATTTACAGAACTTAGATTAATGCCTTCTTCGCAGTAGGCACACTTTTTTGTATACTTCATGACTAAACTTCATATAATTTTACTGTGTAAATCAAAAGAGTAATGGTTTTGGATTTTTGCCTTTTGTTGTGAAATTGAGCCCTGCTTAGAACTGTATTAATAATGCTTCATCCTCTTAGCCATCCTCCCTTAGCTTCACTTGAACCTTATTTTTGTCACTTAGTTGGTTTCATCAGGTTTCAAGTACCATTACAGAATGACTGTCACCTTTTACAGAAATAACTCAAATTCCCTTAACCTGAAGTACCAAAGTTCAATACTAAATAACTGCAATCAAAATTATGTGACAATGACAGTCATGAAACATTTTGAGAAAAAGAAGATGACTATTTTACATCTTGAAGTACTTGGAAAACTACATTATTGAAGTTATATAGACAATTAAAACGAAAGAAACCCAAGCAACTTTCAAGTTTGTAAAAGCAAAATAAAAGAATTTGAAGAAATCCATGTTGTCCTTATGATGCAAAAATAATGAGCAGAAAAATGAAAACTCAGTCAATATATTGTATGTAGAGTAGGTACATGCATGTATGGATAGTTTTGGCCAGTTAAATTTTAACATAAAGGTAAAAATGTCAATCCATTTTTACATGTATGCCAACGAAATCATTATGTAGGAGAGGTTAGAGAACATTCTTGATCATTATTTCTGCCCTATCATCTTACATGATACCCTATATGACAGTTCTCTACTGTTTTCTATTTCACTAAGTGTTGACCTATTCTTGATGGTCTTAGAAGCAATATTAATAAAGTGCCACTGTAAGAGGCTATAATTCCTCAAAGATCTGTCATTATATTTTATATGACATGATATAGTGAGTGAATTCCAACACTACTGTTTTTCAGGTTTGCACTTTATATTCTTAATTATTGCTGCACAGATCTGTTCAGTAGGTCCAGGAGGTTGAATTTTCTTATGTAGTCTATAAATTGCTTTACAAATTTTTGAAGGCTTGTAATACTTTCTGCTTTGGAATCACTGCCATATTCTCACAACAGATATAATTCATTGTCTCTAGCCTGAAATCTCAATGTGTGGCTTTCGCTAAATATTCTTCATAAAAGAATATTACATAAAACATATGACTTAGACAACGATTTGCAAATATCTTTGCCTGGAGCATATTAGTCTACCAACCAACTCTTTCTGAATTATTTTTTATGTTCTATACTTATTTTAAAAAATCCTCCCAAATTAAGTCAATAAGGATTAAAGCTGTTTGAATGAGTTGTTTATTATTAGTAAATGATATAGTTTGCATTTGTTTTGTGAAAAGAAGAATAAATAATGGTAGAAAATACAGACTTTGCGTATGACAGATTTAAACAACTCTATTAGCTCTGTTTAATCCAGCAAAATAAACTCTAGATGAAATTCAGTAGTATCTTCCACAAAATTGGTAATAATTAGTATTTATTTGATGGGTAATTATGAAGATTAAGTAAAACATTTGGTTGGTTTTGAGAAATAAATATTTGTTATTGTCTTTTTTAAAGATTTTTTTATTGATTTTTAGAGAGAGAGGAAGGGAGAGGGAGAAAAAGAGAAACATCAATGTGAGAGAGCTAAACATGGATTGGCTGCCTCCTGCATGCACCCCACTGGGGTTCAATCCCACAACCCAGGCATGTGCCCTGACCGGAAATAGAACCAGCAACCTTTTGGTGCATGGGTCAATGCCCAACCAACTGAGCCATACCAGCCAGGGCAATATTGTTATTGTCATTGTCTTTTGTTTTACTATTGTTGTTAATGTTATTTCTCTATTCTTATCAGCTAACTTCTTGATTTTAGCCATTATTTAATTTAAATTGTTACCTAATTTCTTCCACCAAATTGAATTCCAGGGAGACATAAAGTTAAAAATGTAAAATTATAAAACATTAAATAAGATAGAAAATGATATGGTGAAAAATGATATAAAATCAGGTATAGGTTAGTATATTGAAATTAACACACTTTTTCTGTCAATCATTTCTTCTCCATTCCTGTACTACATCTTTATAAAACTCACAATATCCTATTTTATTATTGACCACTGAAAGGAATAGTATAGTACCTCCCTCTACCCCAACATAGACACACATACACTAGTATGATATATTTACCAAATTCTGTCTCCTAGGGATTTAGAATTGAGATTAAGAGACTAGAGGGGTGGAGTCAATGCAAGCACTTGAAATCCTGGAGGATTCATTGGTTAAACTCCTAGTTAAAATCCCCAAAGAAACTTTCTCTCTTGTTCCTCTTGCTTTGCTCCTACTTCCTTGCACTTGCTTACTCTGTGACCCACATTCATCTACCATGGGGCCTAAGCAGCCCCATGGCCCATGGCCATGTGGACCCCACATGCAATGGACTGCAGCTGGAACACAAGCTAAACTAGACAGATGCTGGACTGAACTTCACTTTGATATAGACTGAAGACTCTGGACAGTGACTTTGACCCTAGCCCTTCTAAAGATAAAATGGGACTTTTTCCATGATGGTATAGAGGGAAATGGGACCTTGGAGGGGAACTCCCTTAATGTTACATTGTCAATAAAGCTTCCCACGATACCTCATCCTACCATATGGGCCTCAGGAAATTGTCGTTCCCGTGGCACCCCAAGAGCTCCACTTGCACCAGCAACAGGTGGAAACACTGAGGGCAGCCCACGGATAACATTATAACTCAGATTTTACCCTAAATCCATCTATCATTAGTTTTATTTTAATTTACTATTATAAAGTTTTAGGAGCATAATATTAAGATCTATAGTTTATTTTCAAATAAAATATAAAATTTTTTAGATTGAGATTTTTGTGGGTATTCACATTTCTTAGAATTGTTAATATTTCTTGCATATAGTTGGATTTACTGCAGGAAATTTAGTTTATTATTTTTTATGATGTAGCACTTGACATCACAAGTTCTTTCTGTAGACTAAATAAATAATAAAAAACATTTTTTAAAGAAGAGTAAAACCATCTGATTAAACATATGTTAAAATATTAGGATTCCTATGAATGAAAATATATTTCCCTATTTTTTAAACTAAAAAGGAACAATCTTAGTGTCCTCTCAAGTTAATTTTACCTTGTAATGATTTCATTATGCTCTGCTTTAAGATAAGCAAAATACCGTTATGCATGCAACTGAATTTAAATAGCATATGAACATAATGATAGACAATATGTAGGCATTTAAAACTTACCAAAGATAAAATCAGATATGAATCTTCTGAAATATCAGAGAAATACCCCAACCGGTGTGGCTTAGTGGATTGAGCATTGTCCCATGCACCAAGAAGTCACAGGTTTGATTCCTGGTCAGGGCATATCTCCTGGTTTCAGGCTCGACCCCCAGTAAGGGGCATGCAGGAGGCAGATAACTGATGATGTTTCTCCCTCTCCCTCTCCCTTCTTCTCCCTTTAAAAAAAATCAATGAAAACATATAAAATATATATATCAGAGAAACAGCAGAGTATCTTGTGTTTGAAAACATTTTTTAGTAAGTAATAATGTGTTTACTATTCATTGTTTTATAATTCCTAGTGGTTGACATAAGTGTTATGAAGGATTACAAGACATTATTTATCTGTCATCATTCTATTTCCCTGGCATTTGTAACATTTTATGTTATTATGGATTAAAATATCACATACATTGCAGGATTGATTTTGGACCATGTGACTTACCACTTATTTAAAAATATTTTTAGTTTATTAATGACCTTTAAAACTATAGAATTTAACTTGTTGTTATATTAAAATTTATTTCAATGCCTTTATGCTACTAAGGACAACTAAAGCACAGTAATGATAAAATTACCTGTCTAGACAAATCTTAAATTTAAACCATATGTTTTTTTTTTTTAGTGATGGTATTATGAATGTATTTATTCTATTTTATTTATTTATTTATTTTTTTATGTATTTATTTTTGTTACAGATGTTTCTCCCATTGACACCCTCCTACCCATCCCTCCCCGCCCCGTCCCCAGCTTTGTTGTCCATGTCCATCAGTTATGCATACATGCATATAAGTTCTGTGGTTTATCTCTTCCCTCCCACCCCCTCTTTTGAGGATTGTCAGTCTGTACCCTACTTCCATGTCTCTGGGAGTACCCTGTTCCTCAGACTGTTATATTCATTATATTCCACAAATAAGTGAGATCATGTGATATTTGTCTTTTCTCTGCTTGGCTTGTTTCGCTTAGGATAATACTTTCTAGGTCCCTCCATGTCGTCTCAAAGGGTAAGAGATCTTTCTTTCTTACTCTAAATGATCTATCCAGTGATGTCAATGAGGTGTTGAAGTCCCGTGCTATGACTGTATTGCTGTCGATTTCTCCTTTGAAGTCCTCCAGAAGATTTTTAATATATTTTGTTGCTCCTATATTGGGTGCATATATGTTTACCAAGGTTATATTTTCCTGGTGGATAGATCCTTTCAATATTATGTAGTGGCCTTCTTTGTCTCTAGTTATGGCCTTCATTTTGAAATCTAATTCATTAGATATGAGTATTGCTACCCCAGCTTTTATTTCCTTTCTGTTTGCTTGGAAGATTTTTTTCCATCCCTTTACTTTCAACCTATGTGAGTCTTTTGTTGTGAGGTGGGTCTCTTGTAAACTATACCTATATCTGAGTCATGCTTTCTTATCCAGTCAGCTACTCTGTGTCTTTTTATCGGGGCATTCAATCCATTTACATTTAAGGTGATTATTGATATGTACTTATTTATTGCCATTTTTGTTTAGTGTGGTTATATTTCTCTTCCTATTTCTTCTACTAATTACAGCAGTCCTTTTAACATTTCTTGCAGTGCTGGTTTGGTGTTAATATATTCCCTTAGCCTTTTTTTGTCTGGAAAGCTCTTTATTTGACCTTCTATTTTGAATGATAGCCTTGCTGGATAGAGTAGTCTTGGATTCAGATTCTTGTTTTTCATGACCTTGATTACTTCATGCCATTCCCTTCTGGCCTGTGGTGTTTCTGTTGAGAAGTCAGCTGATAGCCTTATGGGGGTTCCTTTGTAGGTAACCTGTTGCTTATCTCTTGCTGCCTTTAGGATTCTCTCTTTGTCTTTAATTTTTGGCATTTTAATTATGATGTGTCTTGGTGTGGGCCTGTTTGGGTTCTTCTTACTTGGACTTGGGGCTCTCTGTGCTTCTTTAGCTTGAATGCTCTCTTCCTTCACCAAGTTAGGAAAGTTTTCTGTCACTATTTCTTCAAATATATTCTCTAACCTTTGCTCATTTCCTTCTTCTTCTGGAACTCCTATGATGTGAATGTTGTTATGTTTCCAGTTGTTTCACAGTTCTCTTAAGCTATCTTCCTGTTTTTTAATTGTTTTTTCCTTTTGGTTTTCTGATTGGTTGATATTTTTCTACCCTGTCTTCTAATTCACTGATCTGGTCCTCAGCTTCCTCTGCTTTGCTGGTTAGTTCTTCCAATGTGTTCTTTATTTCTGCTATGTCATTCTTCATTTCCACTTGGTTGGTTTTCAGTGTTTCTATATCTTTACTCATGGTGTTGATGTCCTTACTCATGCTGTTGAGCTTCCTCAAGATCATGGCTCTGAACTCTACTTCTGATATCTTGCTTAACTGCATTTCATTTATCTCATCTTAGGTAGAGTTCTCTTGTTCTTTCATTTGAGATTTGTTTCTTTGTTTCACCATTTTGGCTATCTCAGTGGGTTTTGGATCCTGCCAAATTTTCCCTGTGGGTGCTGGTGTTCTGCTGTTTGTGGCTCCCTCTACTGGGTTTGGATGAGCGTGGGAGGGCCCAAGTTAAACACCATTGTCAAGTCTTACTTTCCTGGGTAGATTTTCAAGCCCAGGAAAGGTTCAGTTATCCTCTAGCTTTTTGCCTGGAGGATATTAGTCTCAGTTACTTGAAGAGCCTTGGGTTCTCAGTTGAATGAAAAACTCCCTCAGGTGTTCAGCTGTAAGAGGATTTCCAGAGGGTGGGGCAGATGCTGTAGTTAGTGAGCCTCAATTTGTATTTCTTTGGCTCACCTGGGTGGGGTTGAATCTCTCAGGGAGGGGATGCTGCTTCTCCCCACAGGTCCGGGAAGGAGCAAACTGGCCACCGTCTTATGTGGCTGCATCTCAGCAAAAACTCTGAGTGCCCTCCAAATCCCGGGTGTCCCCACAGAGTTCCAGTCCAGTCCACCCTCCCTCTGCCAGAGCCCAAGGTAAGTGGCTGTGGCTAATTTAGCGCTCTGTCCTGGCCCTCTGTGCTGTGGAGCCCTCTTGGGATTTTAACCCTGAGGGCGCTGCTCACAGCTAAGAGACCTCTGCTGTCTGTGGGTTCCCAGCCCGCCACCCTCTCGTGCCTCCGCAGACCTACCAGTGTCCTTGGTTATATGGTCCTCTCCAGCAGCTTTTCTGTTGCTTTTTTCCGATAATTTGTCTTTATTTTAGTTGTAATTCCAGTTTGGTCCTGGGAGATGGTTTGTGTAGCTTCCATTCACTCCGCTGCCATTTTTTCGAGTCCATATGTTCTTAATTACCAGTTCACCAACCTAAATTCCTCTAATTTAGACTGGGGGATTTCAGTAATGTATAGCATGATTTTACGTGAATTTATAAGTATATATCATTTGACCTCCAACTCTTTCATTCATTGAAATCTTTTTTGATGAATATGACTGTGACTGATTTAAAAAGTATTAATCTCAAAGTAAAGCAATTAAAAATAATTTATTATCAATATTCACTACTTTCAGAAATAATGTATGGATCAGAATTCTATAGTGATCTTTATAAGATATATGTACTAGCATATCTATCTTATAAGAATATAAGAATTCTATTTAATTCTTAACAGTTGTCTTATATTCAATTCCATTCTTAGCAGAATTTAAGATAAAGTGATTAATCGAAAATATTTTTTAAAAGCAACCACAAAAGTGCTTTTTAATAACATATAACGACAAGGGGGAAACATGAGATATTATGGGAATTCTCTTGTTAGAGCTGATTCTTTAATGATATCATGGATTGATAAATAAATTACATTTTACCTGTTTTTCCAGGCATAATTCATTTTTTCTAATGCTTTTTAGAGTCAGTGCTGTTTGGGTATGAGGTACTCTTCCATTCTGCTTTGAGTTCAGTGTTTCATATTCTTCATTGTCCCCCTCTTTCAGTATTACAAAATGGTTGAGCTAGGATTCAAATGCATGTTTTTAGTTGTCATATTTTTGTTCACTGCAGCCTATTCCTGCAAATATAACTCATGTAAACTGCTAAGCAGAATGCAGTGTTTACTGAGGAGACGCACCAGGGGCTATCGGCAGTGGGAACAGTAGGAGTTGAGGTTCTGTTTTGTCTTACAGAGGCAAGCAATTATTGCCTTTCTTAAGAAATTCTACAGTAGGAGCTTTACATATGTGATTTTCACATGATTATACATTATTACAGATAAAGAAATGAGGCTGTGAAGAAACAGGCTGAGTTGTTAAAGAACAATTTCCCCAAATCCCAGAACAATTAAGCTACAAAGTCATGGTCTAAATGCTAGTGTCGTATGAGATTCAAATTCAGGCTTTGAATCTGGTTTTATCGCTAATTGTGACAATTGATTTATATTGCTTGACCTCTAAATTTCAGTCAAACATAGATAACATGTTAGGATTGTTCTGAGGATTAAGTGACAATACAAGGAAAGTGTTTAGCAAATAGTTAGTGTTCAGTAAATATTAGTTGATTTTGCTGCTTCTGTTATTTCAATTTAAAATATTTTTTTAGATTAAGCATTTGAGTAATGACTTGAAATACAAAATATTGAAATATTTTTAGATTTTGCCATTACTTTTAAATATTTTCCTGATTATAAAGTAATGTGGTACGTGACTTCTCACTTAGTGGATGATATCTAACTTTTCTGTCTATTTTCAGTGATTGCTATTTGTTTTTATTTTATTTATTTATTTTATTATTTTTTTTTTATCCTCACCCGAGGACATTTTTCCATTTTTTGTTCAGATAGAGTGGGAGGGAGAGAGAGAAAGAGAGAGAGAGAGAGAAACATCGACATGAAAGGGACACATCGAGTGGCTGCCTCCCGCACAACCAACCAGGGCCGGGGACAAACTGCAACCAAGGTACGTGCCCCTAGCGGGAACTGAACCTGGGTCTCTCTGGACCGCAGGCTGACGCTCTAACCGCTGAGCCAAACTGGCCAGGGCTGTTTTTATTTTTTCATTAACAGTACTTGATACCTCACAGAAGTAAGATTGAATGGGTAGATATAAAGTAATTATACATATTTTAACTATATCTCTAATAGTTTTTTTTAATTTGGAAAGCTTATTTTATTATTATTGATGTTTCTGATATGAAATTAGGAACACAGATAGAAAAATAGGTTTTTCACATTTTTACTACTATTCAATTAGCAAAGCAAATATATATACTTTTCAACCAGCTATATTTTCTTCTTTATTTGCACTTTCAGAATGTGAAATGGTGTTGTTTTTATATGTAATAATATAAACTTTTTAATGAGATCACATCAACTACAATATTGAAAATATATTTGAGATTTTATTATTTTATCATGAACTATATATTATTTTGGCAATTTAATACTTATTGAGTAGTATAATATGAGAAATAGGAATATTAAAATATAACAGAGTCTAAATATTTTTTTCTCTATGCAATGTAAGTCCTACTAAAAAGCACAAATAAAGTTTAATTAGTACTGGGTGGAAAAGGGAATTCAGGCATTTATTTTTTTTTTTTTTAGGAAAAGGATAATTTATGGCAATTATCTAGTAATAAAATTTAGATTTATTAATATCCCTACAACTTCTATTTTGTCTACAATATACAGAAAGATACTTCTGAGTAAAATGATGTAAATATCTACTCTCAGTAGTTATATAACTTAATTATAATCATAATGGGAAATCTGTTAATTTTTTTCATGCAAATAAATGCACTACTTTAAATTTACTTTTGTAGTACTGATTATAAACTTGTTCCTAAATCTACAAAAGTGTACCGGTGGTCATTTACAGACGTTTTAACTCATTGCAAAAGTGAATGCATAGCTCACAAAGATTGGGGGATGTTTTGATGAGATTTGAATGCTCAGGAGACAAGAGTGATATGTGAGCTAGTGATAGGCTCTCATATACTCTCCTGCCATTAAACATTATTAAAATTCAGAAAACTTAAAATTTAGTACATACCATAGACCTTGAATATAAAACCTTGAACACTCTTTATTGCCAGGGTTCCATTGTATTTCTGGTAGAACCTTTATAAATTTCCTTTATCTGCAAATCTTTCCTTGTTTTCCCATGTTCATGTTCTCAATGATGTCTGTACTCTTTAGCATCTTCTTTTATTCTCTAAATGATAGAGCAGTGTAGAGACATAATTAATGTTTGTGGCTGGGATGAGCTCACAGCTAGTGTTAACGGCAGAAAAATGTATGCTTCCAAAATATTTCTAATTTCCATTTCTATTCCAAACTTGATGTACTTGGGGTATTGACTATTATTTTATTATTCCTAGACACTGTCTTTACTTTCAGATGTTCTCTAACATAATAGTGTCTGTGCGATATAATCATCTCAATTTAGTAAAAACAAAATATGGACTTTAGAACTCTACAGTTATGGACTGTAGAACTCTGGAATTCAACGCACATTTTATTTCAATAATTATTCTGTGAGATGATTTTATATATAGGTTACATATAGAATGAAAATTATTGTATCTACAAAATATTCTAATAACCATAACTTTAAAAAAATTAAAGGCTTTGTCATAGGATAGCCATGAGTGGTGAATATTTTATAGATATTGGCAAAAATTCACATAAAATGCTGAAGAAAGGATTAAGACATTTGACTGCATGCATGCACATGCACACACACACACACTCAATATTATGGCCACCTTTGTCCTCTAGAAAATCATTGTATTTTGTGAACTGGTAACAATTCAAAGTATGTAAGCTTCAAAATGTTCACACACTAATTGTTGAAAGTAATTCCAATACATGTTCAGTAATACAGTACAGGTTTGTTAATTCTATTGTTCAAAATCTTGCTATTTCTTTCTATTTTTCTCTTCTTTATGTATGAATTAGTAGAAAAGTATGTTATCCTCCAAAGGGTAATGTTTATGGAAACATTTTTTATTTTTTATTTTTTTTATGTATAAAAGCTGTTATTATTAGGTGCACCCTGGCTTAAATAGCTTGAAAAATAGGTTGTTAAAATTTATTATGATTGATTTAATAGCTAAACAATTTTTGCCTTGACTTGAACCATATTGTATTAATATGGCTATTCCATCATTTAGATTTTGACCAGTACATGTTTTGGTAAACTTTAATCTCAAACTTTCTGTAATATTGAATTTCATTTTTGTTGCTTATTGAAATATGTAAGCAAGCTTTATTTTTATTCAATCTTTCACTTAAAATTTTAAAATTAAATTTAAAATTAAGGCTATTATTATATATTTGAATTTACTTCCAGTGTATTTTGTACTTTCTTTTTTATGCCTTTCTAATCTTTTAAAGTTTGAAATTAACATATATACATAAAAGTGCATAAAATATAAATGAACATTGTAATGTATTATAGGAAAAGGAGATAACTTGGAAAGTATTATTTACCAGCACCCAGAACTCCAAATACCACTTCATGATCACAATACTTTTTTACGTTCTGGATGTAACTACTGTTCATGACATTTATAATTTTTACTTCCCTAAAACACTAGATTATTTTGATTGAGATTGCATTGAATCTATAGATACATATTTACAGAATTGACACCTTTATAATATTAAAAAATTTTTTTTCTTTATTGATTTTAGAGCGAGAGGAAGGGAGTGGGAGAGAGAGATAGAAACATCAATGAGAGAGAACATCAATTGGCCGCCTCCTGCATGCCCCCCACTGGGGATTGGTCCCACAACATGGACATGTTCCTTGACCAGGAATCGAACTACAACCTCTTGGTGCATGGGTTGACGCTCAACCACTGAGCCACACCGGCTGGGCAACACCTTTATAATATTTAAACATCAAATACATAAATGTAATATATCTCTTCATATATGTAGGCCATTTAAATTTTTCTCAATGCTATTTTGTGATGTCTAGTGTAGAGTTTATGTACACCATTCATTGTTTATTTCATGGTATGATATTTTTGATGCTATTGCAAATGGTTTATGTTCACTTAAAATGTTATCTTTTATTGTCAAATGTTGGTATATCAGTATCTATATCTACAGTTTTGCCATATTAACCTTGAATTCAATTACATCATTTTTATTGAGATATAATTGACATACTATTTAAGATGCACAACATATTGATTTGATGCATTTATATATTGTAATATGATTACCACTGTAGTGTTAGCTAACACCTCCTTTATGTCACATAATTATCACTATTTTATTTAAGATGTATCTTTTAGCAACTTTGAAGTATACAATACATTACTGTTAACTATAATTACAGTTTTGTGCATCGGATATCCAGAACTTACTCATCTTCTTACCCCAAGTTTGTATACTTTGACCAACATTTCCCTAATTTCCTCACCCCATCCCATCCCCACCCCAGCTCCTGGTAACCACCATTCTACTTTGATGTCTTTGAGTTTGACTTTTTTAGATTCTACCTGTGAGTCATTTCATACAGTATTTGTCTTTCTCTGTCTGGCCTCTCTCACTTAGCTAATGTCCTCCAGGTTCAACCATAGAGTCATGAATGCCGAGATTTCCTTCTTTTTAAAGTAGAATAATATTCTATTGTATGTATATATCACATTTTCTCTATTCATTCATACACTGATGAACATTTAGATTTTTTTCCCATATTTTGGCTATATTGAATAATTTTGCAATGAACATGGAAGTGCAGATATCTCTTTGAGATCATATTATCAATTCTTTTGGATATATATCTAGGAGTGGGATTGCTGGATCATATGGAAATTCTATTTTAAATTTTATGAGGAAGCTCCATATTTTCATATGCTTGTTGGCCATGCTATATTTTCTTTGGAGAAATGTTTTCTCAAGTCCTTGGACAGTTTCTTAAATCAGTTATTTGATCTTTTTGTTGCTGTTGAATTGTAGAAATTCCTTATATTTTTAATATTATCTCCGCAAAGTATATATTATTTGTAAATATTTTCTTCCATTAGATTCTTATTCTGTTGATTGTTTCCTTTGCCATCTATAAGTTTTTAAGTTTTATGTAGTACTTTTGTATATTTTTTGCTTATGTTGACTATGTTTTAATATCACATCCAAGAGCTATTGCCAAAACCAATGTCATAAAGCTTTTCCCAATGTTTTCTATTTCAAGTTTCAAACTTTCAGGTCTTATGTTTAGGTCTTTAAGCCACTTGAGCTAATATTTGTAACATGGTATAAAATAGGGGTCTAATTTCATTGTTTTGCATGTGGAGATTCATTTTAACAATGTTAGAGAAAGTATCATTTCCTTATTGTATATTCTTGACACCTTTGTCAAAGGTCAATTGACAGGTATGTTTGGGTTTATTAACAAAAGTGTGGAAATTCACTAACACATTCTTGAACAACCAGTGGGCCAAAAAAGAAATCAAATTGGAAATTAGAAAATATCTCAAGATAGGTGAAAACAAAACTGCAATATCCTAAAACATAGGATGGAATAAAAGCTGCACTGAGAGGAAAGATTGTAGTAGTAGTAAACACCTACATTAAAAAAGAAAAAAGATCTTAAATAAATGACCTAAATTTATACCTCAGGGAACAGAAAAAGAAGGATAAAATAAACCCAAAGGTAACTGAAGGAGGAAATGATAAAGATTAGAGCAAAAATAAACAATATGGAGAATAAAAATGCAATAAAGGAAAATCAATAAAACTAAGGGTTGGTTTTTTAAAAACGATAAACAGCTTGAAAAACCTTTTACTAGGCTAAGAATAAAAGGGAGAAGACAAATAAAATCAGAATGAAAGAGGAGACATTACAAGGGTAGTTTCAGAAATAAAGCATCAGAATCATAAGAAAATATAATGAACAATTATCAAGTAATATATTGGATAACACAGACAAATGGATAAATTCTTAGAAATTATAGCCTACCGAAACTGAATCATGAAGGAACAGAAAATCTGAACAAACCAATAATGAGTAAGGAGATTGAATCAGTAATAAAAAACCTCCTAAACAAAGAAAAGTGCAGGACCAGATTGCTTCTCTGGTGAATTCTATCAAACATTTCAAGAATTAACACCAATCCTTCTCAAGCTCTTCCAATAAAATAGAAGAGGAGAAAATACTTGCTGCAAATTCATTTTAGGAGGCCAGCATTACTCTAATACCAAAGCCAGATAAAGACACTACAAGGAAAGAAATTTATAGGCCATATCCCTGATGACCATAGATGCAAAATTCCTCCACAAAATGCTAGCAAACTAAATTCCGCAATACATTAAAAGGATCATACATCACGAACAACTGATTGCAAAGGTGTTTCAATATACACAGAACAATTAATGTGATATGCAACATTACACATTGAATGACAAAAATCACGTGATCATCTCAATAGATGCAGAAAAGCATTCGACATAATAAAACATCCTTTCATGATAAAAACTTTTGCAAATTAGATATAGAAGAAATTTACCTCAACATAATAAAAGCCACATATAAAAAGCCCACAACTATCATCATACTCTACCTTGAAAACAAAGGTTTTTTTCTAACATCTTGAACAAGCAAAGGTCCTCATTCTTACCACTTCTTTTCAGCATTGTACTAGAAGTCCATGTTAGAGAAACTAGGCAAGAAAAAATAATCAAAAGGCATTCGAATTGGAAAAGAAGAAGCAAATAATCTGTTTTCAAATGACATGCTTTGACGTGTAGAAAACTCAAAAGATTCCACACAAAAACTATTAGAACTAAGAAATGAGTTTAATCAATGTTACCCAATAAATTCGATAAAATAAAAAACTAAGAAATGAATTTAATAAATGTGTAAGATATAAAATCAACATACAAAAGTCAGTTGTGTTTTTATAACTATCAGAAAAGGAAATTAAGAAAACAATCCCATTTATAATAGCATCAAAAGAATAAAATGCTTAGAAATACACTTAACCAAATGGGTGAAAGTTGTGTACATGGAAAACCACAAAACATTGATGAAGGAAATTAGATACAAATAATTGGAAAACATCTGTGTACATGGATAACTTAATATTATTAAACTGTCTGTACTTCCCAATGCAATTTATGGATTCTAGCGATTCCTATCAAAATTCCAGTGGCATTTTTTTTTTTACAAAAATATTAACAGTCATCTTTCTTTTAATTCATATGTAAGCATAGAAGACCCAAATAGCCAAATCATCTTGAGAAAGAAGACCAAAGCTGGAGGAATGAACTTCCTCATTTCAAAATATATTATAAAGCTATAGTAATTAAAACAGTATGATACTTGCATAGAAACATAAATATGGACAAGTGACACATAACAGATAGCCCAGAAATAAATCCACATGTATATTGTCAACTGAACTTCAACAAGGGTGCTAAGAATACACAATGGGAAAAAGAGAGATTCTTTAACAAATATTATTCAAATAAACTAAACATTCACATACATTAGAATGAAAAACTGGACCCCTACCTTGCACTGTACACAGAGATCAACTTATAAAGGATCAAGAGTTGCCCAGCTGGTGTGACTCAGTGGATTGAGCATCCTCCCATGGAATGAGAGGTCCCGGTTCGATTCCCGGTCAGGGCACATGCCTAGGTTGTGGGCTCGATCCCCAGTAGGGAGCATGCTGGAGGCAGCAGATCTATGTTTCTCTTGCACATTGATTTTTTTTTTTTTTTGCATTTATCTTCAAACTGAGCAGGAGGGAGAGAGGGAGGAACAGAGAGAGAGAGAGAAACATTGATATGAGAGAGACACATCGATTGGTTGCCACCCACACGACCTCAACCAGGGCCTGGGACAAACTGCAACCAAGGTACGTGCCCTTAGCGGGAACCAAACCCGGGATTCTCTGGTCCACAGGCCAATGCTCTAATCGCTGAGCCAAAGTGACCAGGGATTGCACATTGATTTTTCTATCTCTCTTTACCTTCCTCTGTCTCTAAAAAAAAAGTAAAACATCATATTTTTAAAAAATAAAAAGGATCAAGAGTTAAATGTAAGACCTAAAACTGTAAACCTCCCAGAAGAAAATAAAAGGGAATATCTTCATGACTTTGGAATAAACAATGATTTCTTGGGTATCACACCAAAATCACAGTCAATAGCAAAAATGGACAAGTGTACAACATCAAAGTAAAAAGTTTCTGCATAGCAAAGGAAGCACTCAGCAAGTTGAAAGGAAACTATGGAATGGGAGATAATGTTGGCAATCCATTATTTTAAAGCAACATTTCTTAAAAACCTTGTATGTATCCTGTAATGTGGATATCATTGAGGACACAGGATAAAGTGTAACCCTTTGAAAGAAGTATCTTGTGAATAGTAGCAACTGAAAGGAGATGATGAATGACATGGACGACTCATGTTAATCTCCAGATGTTTACTTCATGCTGTAGTGTAGATTGCAGGTAATAAGGTCTACATTTTTCAGTGGGAGTAGCATGCTAAAAGTCTAGGGAAAAGCTCAAATTTTTCTTATCTATAAAATAGAGAAGTGGCGATTTTTTTCCCCATTTCTATGAAAACTCAAGTGGAAGATACTATTTTTAGTGCAAAACAGATAGTATTAAAGAATCTTATTTCTGTATTGGAATTTAAAATTTTGGTAATATATAAAGGTTCATATAATTTCAGAAAGCCAGTGTATATATTGGGCATAATGTGATTTTTGTACTTTCTTACATAAAACAGTATTCTTACAAAGTGTTCAAATTAATCAGTTATTTCATCTTTCATGACATAAAATTTTTCTTAAAATATATGATATTGACAATATTATACAAACACAGAGAGACAGATATACATACAGAAGAGAAAAAAAAAAACAGCTTGCAAATATCCATCTTTACAGATGGTGAGCCATATTGTGGTGTATTCATAGAATGTTATAATATCCGAAATGACTAAATAATTTGTTGTACTTTTTTAAGTTTCCACATAAAGAGTCCAGAGGTCTCACACACTTCTTTTAGGACCTATCCATTTTCAAATGTGAGATATTTATTTGTTTTTATGATATTTCTTCTGTGATTTTAGCCACATCTGAAAATCTTTAACCATCACTGCAAGCCTTTGCAGTGATTTAATCATATATTCACTGATCAACAAGCCTACAAAATTTTTTACAGCTCTAAGTTTTACTCAATGGAAAATAAACCAATAAAACTGGATGCCTTGGCCAGATTGGCTCAGCGGTTAGAACATCAGCCTGTGGTCCAGAGAGACCTGGGTTTGGTTCCCACTAAGGGCACATACCTCGGTTGCAGTTTGTCCCTGGCCCTGGTTGGGTTGTATGGGAGGCAGCCACTCGATGTGTCCCTTTCATGTCGATGTTTCTCTCTCTCTCTCTCTCTCTCTCTCTCTCTCTCTCTCTCTCTCCCGCCCACTCTATCTGAACAAAAAATGGAAAAATGTCCTCGGGTGAGGATAAGAAAAAGACAAAACAAACAAAAAAAACTGGAAAAATATCTTCCACATATAAATTTTATGAGGAAAAGTCTGAACTGAGAATCAAAACATGTGGCAGGATTGTTGAAGAGGAGGTTGTTCTGAACATAGATCTGTACCTTAGAATTAATCTCCTATTCTTTTCACCTCCCTTCTTGGCCTTGATACTAAGGAGGCCAGGCAGAGAAATGTTAGAGAAACAACCTAGAGTTAGACAATCATTCAGATCTGCTGCTTATTGTTATACATGAAGAAAAGATTAGCATATAACTAAAAGTTAGAGAATTAGATATATTTTTTAGAAAAATATGTTAATTTTCATTTATTGGAAGATTTTATATTGTTTTATTGTACTTTTTTTATTTTAATGACCAAAACCTTGTCGTAAGAGTTGTAATTTTCTTTTTTTTAATCACTTTCATATATAAGTCAAAACTCATGGCCCACATTTGATTAATAAAATACAGCTTTGGAAAAAAAGCTAACATCCTCTGCTATAGGTCAGGGTCCAAACTAATAACTATAGTTGTTTTTAGGGGCTCCTAGTAGTCTTGTAGAATAATTGAGTACCTTTAGATCAGAAATCAGAACTTCATGAAAAGACTTAAAAATCTGCACCTGTACTTTCCCCCCTGGATTTTGAAGGGGTAAAATCCTTAATAGCTCTTAGGTAATGGGAAATATTAAAAAAAAATTACTGAATTTGGGAAATGGTGGCGGAGTGAATGGAAGCTACCCAAACGATCTCCCAGAACCAAACAGGAATTACAACTAAAATAAAGAAAAATTGTCGGAAAAAAGCAACAGAAAAGCAACGGGAAAGGACTATATAACCAGGGACACTGAATTGATCCTGGTAGGATTGCAGAGGCACGAGAAGGTGGCGGGCTGGGAGCCCACAGACAGCAGCAGTCTTAGCTGTGAGCAGCGCCCTCGGGGTTAAAGTCCCAAGCCTGCTCCACAGCGCAGAGGGCTGGAACAGAGCACTGGATTGGCTACAGCCACTCACCTTGGGCTCCGGCAGAGGGAGGGTGGACTGGACTGGAACTCTGTGGGGACACCCGGGATTTGGAGTGTGCTCAGAGTCTTGCTGAGTCACGGCCACAAAGGTCGGTGGCCAGCTTGCTCCTTCCCAGCCACTCATGACAGGAGCCAACTTGTTCCTTCCCAGAGCTGTGGGGAAAACGAGCAGCCCCTCCCTCAGAGATTCAGCTCCTTCCAGGTGAGGCAAAGAAATGCAAATTGAGGCTCATTAACAACCAGCATCTGTCCCACCCTCTGGAAATCCTCTAACGCAGAATACCAGAGGGCTACTTTCCAAGGCCCTGAGTAACTGAGACTAATAGCCTCCAGGCAAAAAGCTAGAGGATAACTGAACCTTTCCTGGGCTTAAAAATCTACCCAGGAAAGTAAGACTTGACAATGGTGTTTAACTTGGGCCCTCCCATGCTCATCCAAACCCAGTAGAGGGAGCCACAAACAGCAGAACACCAACACCCACAGGGAAAATTTGGCAGGCTCCAAAACCCACTGAGACAGCCAAAATGGTGAAACAAAGAAACAAATCTCAAATGAAAGAACAAGAGAACTCTACCTAAGATGAGATAAATGAAATGCAGTTAAGCAAGATATCAGAAGTAGAGTTCAGAGCCATGATCTTGAGGAAGCTCAACAGCATAAGTAAGGACATCAACACCATGAGTAAAGATATAGAAACATTGAAAATCAACCAATTGGAATGAAAAACCACCAAGAAGAAATGAAGAATGAGATAGCAGAAATGAAGAACACATTGGAAGGAATAACCAGCAGAGCAGAGGAAGCTGAGGACCGGATCAGTGAATTAGAAGACAGGGTAGAAAAAAATCAACCAATCAGAAAACCAAAAGGAAAACAACAATTAAAAAACAGCAAGACAGCTTGAGAGAACTGTGGGACTCCTGGAAACATAATAACATTCACATCATAGGAGTCCCCGAAGAAGAAGAAAATGAGCAAGGGTTAGAGAATATATTTGAAGAAATAGTGACAGAAAACTTTCCTAACTTGATGAAGGAAGAGAGCATTCAAGTCCAAGAAGTACAGAGAGACCCAAGTAAGAAGAACCCAAACAGGCCCACACCAAGACACATAATAATTAAAATGCCAAAAATTAAAGACAGAGAATCCTAAAAGCAGCAAGAGATAAACAACAGGTTACCTACAAAGGAACCCCCATAAGGCTATCAGCTGACTTCTCAACAGAAACACTACAGGCCAGAAGGGAATGGCATGACGTAATCAAGGTCATGAAAAATAAGGATCTGAATCCAAGACTACTCTATCCAGCAAGGCTATCATTCAAAATAGAAGTTCAAATGAAGAGCTTCCAAGACCAAAAAAATAAAAAGGCTAGGGGAATATATTAGCACCAAAACAGCACTGCAAAAAATGTTAAAAGGACTGCTGTAATTAGTTGAAGAAAAATGAAACCACACTAAACAAAAATGGCAATAAATAAATACATATCAGTAGTCACCTTAAATGTAAAAGGTTTGACTGTTCCGATAAAAAGACACAGAGTAGCTGACTGGATAAGAAAGCATGACTCACATATATGTTGTTTACAGGAGACCCACCTCACAATAAAAGACTCACATAGGTTGAAAGTAAAGGGATGGAAAAAAATCTTCCAACCAAACGGAAAGGAAAAAAAAAAAAACTAGGGTAGTAATACTCATATCTGATCATTTAGATTTCAAAATGAAGGCCATAACTAGAGACAAAGAAGGCCATTACATAATATTGAAAGGATCTATCCACCAGGAAGATATAACCTTGGTAAACATATATGCACCCAATATAGGAGCACCAAAATATATTAAAAAACTTCTGGAGGACCCCAAGGAGAAATCAACAGCAATACAATCATAGCAGGGGACTTCAACACCCCACTGACATCACTGGATAGATCATCTAGACAAAAATTAACAAGCAAACAGAGACTCTAAATGAAGCACTAGATCAAAGGGATTTAATAGATATCTACAGAGAATTACACCCCAAAACTACAGAATTCATATTCTTCTCAAGTGCACATGGGACATTCTCAAAGATAGACCAGATGTTAGGGCACAAACTACGTCTCTACAAGTTCAGGAAGATTGAAATCATATCAAGCATCTTCTCAGATCACAATGACATGAAACTGGAAATCAATTGCAACAAGAACATACAAAGACATTTGAAAACATGGAGGCTAAATGGCATGTTATTGAACAATGAATGGGTTACAAGGAGATTAAGGAAGAAATTAAAAACTTCCTGGAAACCAATGAAAATGAACACACAACAGCACAAAATCTATGGGATGCAGCGAAAGCAGTTCTGAGAGGGAAGTTCATAGCACTACAAGCCTACCTCAAGAAACAAGAAAAATTTCTAATTGACTACCTAACCTCACAACTTAAAAAACTAGAAAGAAAACCCTAGAGCAAGTAGAAGGAAGGAAATAGTAAAGATTAGAGCAGAAATAAACGACATGGACACCAAAAAAAATAATTCAAAAGATCAATGAAACAAAGAGCTGGTTTTTTGAAAAGATAAACAAGATTGATGCACCTTTAGCTAGACTCACCAAGAAACAAAGAGAGAGAACCCAAATACACAAAATCAGAAATGAAAGAGGAGAAATAATAACTGACACCACAGAAATACAAAGGATTGTTAACAAATATTATGAACAATTATACGGCAACAAATTGGACAATCTAAGCGAAATGGACAAATATCTAGAACCACATAGTCTCCCAAAACTGAACCCAGAAGAGATAGAAAACTTGAACAGACCATTAACAATGAAGGAAATTGAAGATGTAATCAAGACCCTCCCAGCAAACAAAAGCCCAGGCCCGGACTGCTTCACAGGGGAGTTTTACCAAGCATTCAAAGAAGAACTAACACCCATTCTCCTCAAACTATTCCTAAAAATTCAAGAAGAAGGAAGACTTCCAAACTCGTTTTATGAGGCCAGCATAATTCTAATTCCAAAACCAGAAAAAGACACTACAAAGAAAGAAAACTACAGGCCAATATCCCTGATGAACATAGATGCCAAAATCCTGAACAAAATAGCTAATCGTATCCAACAATACATCAAAAAAATTATTCATCATGACCAAGTGGGATTCATCCCAGGCATACAAGGATGGTACAATATTCACAAGTCAATAAATGTGATACACCACATAAACCAAAATGAAAGATAAAAATCATATATATGATCATATCAATAGATGCTGAAAAAGCATTTGACAAAATCCAGCACCCATTTCTGATAAAAAACGCTCAGGGATTTGGGAATAGAGAAATCATATCTCGACATAATAAAGGCCATATATGAAAAACCTACAGTCAACATTATACTCAATGGGCAAAAACTGAAAGCATTTCCCTTAAGAATGGGAACAAGACATGGATGCCCACTTTCACCACTCTTATTTAACATAGTACTGGAAGTCTTAGCACAGCAATCAGACATGAAGAAAAATAAAAGGGATCCAAATTGGAAAGGAGGAAGTAAAACTGTCATTATTCACAGATGACATGGTATTATACATAGAAAACCCTAAAGACTCCATCAAAAATCTACTAGACTTAGTAAATGAATTTGGCAAAGTAGCAGGATACAAAATTAATGTCAAGATATCAATGGCATTCTTTTACACCAATGATGAACTCACAGAAAGTGAAACTAAAAAACCATCCCATTTACCATTGCAGCAAAAAAATTAAAATACCTAGGAATAAACTTAACCAAAGAAGTAAAGGACCTATTTGCAGAAAACTACAGGACATTGCAAAAAGAAATAGAGGAAGATATAAAAAGGTGGAAGCGTATACCTTGTTCATGGGTTGGAAGAATTAACATCATTAAAATGTCCATAGTACCCAAAGCAATCTATAGATTCAATGCAATCCCCATCAAAATACCAACGACATACTTCACAGAACTAGAACAAATACTTCAAAAGTTCACATGGAACCAAAAAAGACCCCAAATAGCCACAGCAATCCTGAAAAAGAAGGACAAAGTAGGCAGGATCACAATACCAGATGTCAGGTTGTACTACAAAGCTACTGTAATCAAAACAGCCTGGTACTGGCACAATAACAGGCACATAGATCAATGGAATAGAACAGAGAACCCAGAAATTGACCCAAAACATTATGCTCAATTAATATTTGACAAAGGTGGCAAGAGCATACAATGGAGTAAAGACAGCCTCTTTAATAAATAGTGCTGGGAAAATTGGACAGCTACATGCAGAAAATTGAAACTAGACCATCAGCTTACATCATACACAAGAATAAACTCAAAATGGATAAAAGACTTAAATGTGACTCGTGAATCTATAAAAATCCTAGAAGATAATGTAGGCAACAAAATTTCAGACATCATCTGCAGCAGAATTTTCACTGATACATCACCTAAGACAAGAGAAACAAAGGAAAAAATGAACACATGGGACTACGTCAAACTCAAAAGCTTCTGCACAGCAAAAGAAACAACCATCAAAATGGAAAGGCAACCCACTGTGTGGGAGAGCATAATTGCCAATGATACATCAGATAAGGGGTTAATTTCCAAAATATATAGAGTGCTCATACAACTCAACAAAAGGAAGACAAAGAACCTGAGTAAAAAATGGGCAGAGGAGCTATATAGACACCTCTCCAAACAGGAAATACAAATGGCCAAGAGACATATGAAGAAATGCTCAACATCACTCATCATCAGAGAGATGCAAATTAAAACAACGAGGTATCACCTCACACCTGTCAGAATGGCCGCCATCAACAAAGCATCAAACAATAAGTGTTGGCGAGGGTGTGGAGAAAAGGGGACTCTAGTACACTGCTGGTGGGAATGCAGACTGGTGCAGCCACTGTGGAAAACACTATGGTGTTACCTAAAAAGTTTAAAATTGAACTGCCATTTGACCCAGTGATCCCACTTCTAGGAATATACCCTAAGAAGCCTGAAAAACCAATCAGAGAGAATATGTGTATCCCTATGTTCATAGCAGCACTATTTACAATAGCTAAGATCTGGAAACAGCCCAAGTGTCCATCAGTAGATGAGTGGATAAAAAAACTGTGGTACATATACACAATGGAATACTACTATGCAGCTGTAAGAAAGAAAGATCTCTTATCCTTTGAGATGACATGGAGGGACCTGGAAACTATTATCCTAAGCGAAACAAGCCAAGCAGAGAAAGACAAATACCATATGATCTCACTTATCTGTGGAATATAATGAACATAACAGTCTGAAGAACAGGGTATTCCAGAGATGTGGAAGTAGGGTATAGACTGACAATCCCCAGAAGAGGAGGTGAGGGGAGGAGAGATAAACCACAGAACTTACATGCATGTACGCATAACCAATGGACATGGAAAACAATGCTGGGGATGGGGCGGGGGGGATGGGGAGGAGGGTGTCAATGGGGGAAAAAGAAACATCTGTAAGAAAAATAAATAAATAAATAAATAAATAAATAAATAAATAAATAAATAAATAAATAAATAAATTAAATAAAAGACACTTATTTAAACATGTCAACATTAAAAAAAAAATTACTTACTTATGCCAATCTGTAAAAGGAAGAATATAAAGCCAGGTAATATAACTTCCAAGGTGAGCTAAGCATTTGCGATAGAGGAACCTTATCAAATTAAATGGTGCTGTAGCCTGTGTGTTAAATAGCAATTGCAGAATTAGAGTCTTATGAGTAGTACTCTGTGAGCTTTACCTCCATTCAAATGTCTAAAAATAACTCTAATTTCTGGGCAGAATAGGAAACAATTTGAGAATGTCTTAAGTCTCTGAAGTTCTGGAGTATAAATGGGTATTTATCTATTCTTTACCCTTCTTTCTCTCTAGGCCCACCAGCTTCAATTTTATATCATCTAGTTTAATACCCCAGTCTAGAGATTAAGGAATTTCAAATCAGAGAAAGAAAACTACTTATCTTACTTTATGGTCAGTGAATAATTTTGCCCTCTCCTCTTTCCTATTTCTTCTAAAAAGGCAAATCTAGTCTTTTCAATAAAAAAACTTGTTAAAATTTAATAATATGACAAAAAATAAAAAAATTATCATACAGTTGGAATATATATATATATATATATGAATTGTTAGTTGGGCCTGGGAATGGAGTAAAGGGGAAAATGGGCTCTTTTTAGTGGATTTCTGTATTTTTCAAATGGTATTACCAGTGTGGATAACATAAAAGTACCAGTTATCAAATTATAAAAATCTGAAAAAGCCACAACTTTTCTAAAGAAAACAAAGCAAAATAATATGTAGAAACCCATGTTCTCACCTTAATAAAGAACATAAATCAGTCCTTGTTTCATGATTAGAAATCTTGCAATGTTCAGTAGTCATCATTCTATGCAATAAAATAAATATATATAATAAATAATATAATATTTGTGCAATAATTTTAATAGAAATTATAACAATTTTATTAAAATTCTATACAAGTCAGTAATTTTATAATCTATGCAATAATTCAATAATAATTTTATAAACAATATTATAATAGTTCTATGCAATAATAACAAAATTGATTAATTAATTAAAAATAAAAGGAAGAAATTAAAATAATAAATGAACATGATTGGTCAGGGACAGAAAGTTCTGCCAGCCTGTATAGCCACAATCTTGAAATCACTACACATTTCATTTCCCATGTATCATCACAGTAAAAAGAAAACACTATATCCTACTTTCCAAATGGCCACTAATTCTCAAAATTACTCACTTTGGAACTTTGCCTTTTCTGAAAGGACATTGATAATGATTTCAGTTTGATTTTGCTAAAACTGGTATGTTTCAGTTTACGATTTTGGAGAGGGTCACTCCAAGTAAGTCATTGTTTCCACTAAGTACTCCAAACTTTATTTATTTGTTTGCCTGACATGTGGTTAATGTGTATGTACAACATGTTTGAAATAGTTCTGAACACTGAAGATATAGCGGTAAATAAGTCACACAATGTTTTCCCCTTGTATAACTTTTATTCTTGTAGGGGAGACAGGCAATATGCAATAATCATTTAGATTAGATAGATAGGTAGATGGACATAAATTAGATTTGAGATTGGATAAATAGACACAAACAGGCAGGCAGACAGTAGTTGTATAGGTTGCATAGAAGAATAAAACATGTTAGAGAATAAAAGTACCTGGGTAATAGGAGAATAAACAGAGAGAGAATGGGCAGTGAAATATGTCTGGATCAAAATGGATCACAGACCTAAATGTAAAATGTAGAATTATAAAACTCCTAGAAGAAAACAGGAGCAAATCTAGATAAACTTGGGTTTGGTGATGACTTTTTAGATACAACACCAAAAGGCACAATCCATGAAACAAAGACTTGATAAACAAGACTTCATAAAATTAAAAAAAAATTTTTGATGTGTGAAGGAAACTGTCTAGAGAATAAAAAGACAAGCCACAGACTGGGAGAAAATATTTACAAAAGATATATCTGATAAAGGACTGTTATCCATAATATACGAAGAGCTCTTAAAACTCAACAATAAGTAAACAATTTGTTTTAAAAATGAGCCAAAGACATTAACAGATAATTCACCAAAGATACACGGTTGGCAAATAAGCATATGAAAAAATGTTCCACATTTTATGTCACCAGGGAAATGCAAATCAAAACAATGAGATTCCACTACACTTCTATTAGAATAGTCAATATCCAAAACACTGACAACACCAAATTCTGGGGATGATGTAGAGCAACAGGAATGCTCAGTCATTGATGATGGGAATACAAAATGGTACGGCCACTATAAAAGACATTTTGGAGGTTTCGTTTGTATGATGTGTATGTATGTATGTATGTATATACGTACGTATATTTGTGTATGTGTATATCTGTGTGTATGTGTTTATATATGTGTGTGTCTTTTGACATACAAAATCTGTATATTTTTAACACATACACTTGATGAGTTTGGCGATAACTATACGCTTCTAAAATCATCTCTCCGACCTATGCCATAAATATATCCATAACCTCCATTTAGGGTGCTTTTGGGATTTCCAAGTAAGATATAATGGCTGATTGGCTTTCTAGTGTGGAAGTGGTAGAAATGGAGTGAAGTAGAATAATTCAGATATTTTGGAGGTAGTCCGGTAAGACTTACTAAAAGATAATCAGAGTGAAGAAAAAAATAATTATGAATGACCCACCAATTTTGGGTTAGAGGTTAGTTTCATTTACTGATCTGGTGAAAACATGGGGGAAACTGGGCTTGGGTGGAAAGGTATCTTCTCTTTGTGATATGTTAATTTTGAGATGCCTGGAAGATAGTCAAGTAGCTGCTTTAATTTAACACTTGGATATATGAATTTGGAGTTGAGTGGATAAGTCAGTACTGGCTTTAAAACATAGAACTCAACAGCATAAGAATGATGTTTAAAGAGATAGGAATGGATGGAATTACTCAGTAGAGAAATGTATGCAGAGAAAAGAGAAGAGGAGCTAGAATAAAAAGACACTGCTTTTGGAATTGGCTACATGGAAGTTGTTGGTGACTTTGGTGATTTTCAGTAGCATAGTAAAGGCATAAACTCAATTGATTTTTCACTATTAGTTAAATTTGAATCTAAATAATGACTTTTGAATATCATGTTAGAGAATAATCGTAAGGATTTTTTTAAGAGGAAAATATTTAAAATGGTTTCCTAAATCCTCAGAAAGATGCTAACATTTCCAGAAGGGTTGAAAGTCTGAACATGGAATTTGATTATAAGCAGATGGAGAATAAAGAGCTTCCTGGAACAGGGAGAGGAGAACAGTGGGACAGGATTTGACTCTGTCATTACAGCTCTGACTGCTGACTCTGTCAATCAGCAAGGTAGGGCCTCGTGGAAAACCATGAGATACAGTAGTCATTAAATCCTTGAGTAATTGATATAGGGTGACAGGGGCCAATGTTTAAAGAGCAGACAAAACAGTTATACAGTAAAGCTAGCTCTTGAGAGCATGTGGGACAGTTGTTCCTTCCTTTAATATCAAACTTTCCCTTGCATTCACATTTTATATTGGGAAGAATAAAGGGGAAAGAAAATCACTTAGCAAATTCTGCAACAATATTGAGTTTATCTGAGAGAATGTTTTAAATCAAAAGAGATTTGCTGGTGTGGCTCAGTGGATTGAGCATCTTCTCATGAACTGAGAGGTCCAGGCTCTATTCCTGGTCAGGACATGTGCCAGGGTTGCGGGCTTGATCTCCAGTAGGGGGTGTGTGGGAGGTAGCCGATTGATGTTTAGATGTTTCTGTCTCTCCCTCTCTCGCTAAAAAAAATCAATAAAAACTTTTTAAAAAGAGAGAGAGATTTAATTGTCACTAATTGGGAAGTCCAAGGGTCTTCATTTTTTTTATTGCTTTTTATTTTCTTCACATTAATAGGATTTATGGTCACAAGAGAGTTTAATATAGATAAGACGATATAAAGTCAATTGTTTTCACATCTAAATAATATATAGATACTTCACTGTATTAGACTCTTTGCTGCTTCATTTAGTTTTCTATATGTATTTAGCAATTTATCAGGAATCTATTTAAATATGCCTCATTTAAATTTACTCAGGTTGGTAATTTGGACAGCAATGATTTACTTCCTTCTTTAAGTGGAGATAAGTTGGCCACCATTTTCTATTTAAAAAAAAACACACCTCATATGTAATTGTTAAAGTTATCATATACCATCAACCAGTTTTCTCCCTCATGAAAAATAATTCTACTTCCCTTAACCTTTTAATGGACTCTATTAAATCTTCATTTATGTCGTGTTCTCACCAAAGTCTTCAAATTTTTCTTATAATGAGAAAGTCTAACCTTGACAAAATTCTAGTTCAAAACCCAAACCAGCAGATTACAGAGAGTTTATAAAAATTTTGTCAATTAGAAGAGAGGGAAAAAATGGCGGTGGAGTGAATGGAAGCTACACAGTCCATCTCCCAGGACAAAACTGGAATTACAACTAAAATAAAGATAAATCATCAGGAAAAGCCAACTGAAGAACAGCTGGATAGAACCAGTACAACCAGGGTTGCTAAACTGAGTCTGATAGAAATTGTGGAAGCACACGGGGGAGGTCTGAAGCCCATGAACAGCAGCGGAGAGCTGTTTTAGTAGTGTGCTCTTCCCCCTAAGAAAGCATGGGTTTTAAAGACAAATCATCAGGAAAAGCCAACTGACAAGCAGCTGCATAGAACCAGTACAACCAGGAACGCTAAATCGAGCCTGGTAGGAATTGCTGAGGCCTGCAGGGTGCACTGGAGCCCACAGACAGCAGTGGAGAGCTGTATTAGCAGTGTGTGCTTCCTGCTGAGAAAGCGGGGTTTTGTTTTGTTTTTTTAAAAGCACTAAACCAGCTACAGCCACTCACCTTGGGCTCTGGCAGAGGGAGGGCAGACTGGACTGGAAATGAGTGAAAACAGGGCTCCTGGCTCCAGAGGGGTGGATGCAGGGAGTTCTGTACTGAATCACTCCCTCACAGGAAAGTACCCATCTTACTCAAAGAGCCCCTTCCCAGAGCCCTGGGGAGAAGCTTCTGCCCCTCCGCAACACCACCAGGCCAGGCCAGGCTAGGCCAGAGAAATTCAAATTGAGGCTCATTAACATCTCAATTTAATAAGCTAGCAAGAGCCCCACCTAAGGCTTATCAAGCAACTGAGACTAATAGCCTCCAGGCACATAGCTAAAGGATAACTGACCCTTTCCTTGGCTTGCAAATCTACCCAGGAAAGTAAGATGTGACAGTGGTGTTTAACTTGAGTCCTCCCATACTTATCCAAGCCCAGTAGAGGGAGCCACAACCAGCAGAACACCAACACCCACAGGGAAAATTTGGCAGGCTCCAAAACCCACTGAACAGCAAAAATGGTGAAACAAAGATAACAAATACCAAATGAAAGAATAAGATAATTCTGCAGGAGAAGAAATAAATGACATAGAATTAAGCAAGATATCAGAGGGATAATTCAGAGCAATAACCACGAGGAAGCTCAACAGCATGAGTAAAGAGCTCAATAGAATGAGTAAAGATATAGAAACATTGAAAACCAACCAATTGGAAATGAAGAATGACAAAGCAGAAATAAAGAACACATTAGAAGGAATAACCAGCAGAGCAGACAAAGTCGAGGACCGAATCAGTAAATTAGAAGACAGGGTAGAAAAAAATCACCCAATCAGAAAACCAAAAAGAAAAAAAACAAAAACCGGGGGATGGCCTAAGAGAACTGTGGGACATGAAGCATAACAACATACACATCATAGGTGCACCAGAAGTAGAAGGAAATGAGCTAGGGTTAGAGAATATATTTGAAGAAGTAGTGACAGAAAACTTCCCTAGCTTGGTGAAGGAAAATGGCATTCAAGTCCAAGAAGCACAGAGAGCCCCAAGCAAGAAGAACCCAAAGAGGCCCACACCAAGACACAATAATTAAAATGCCAAAAATTAAAGAGAAAGAGAGAATCTTAAAGGCAGCACGAGATAAGCAACAGGTTACCTACAAAGGAACCCCCATAAGGCTATCAGCTGACTTCTGAACAGAATACAGGCCAGAAGGGAATGGCATGAAGTAATCAAGGTAATGAGAAACAAGGATCTGAACCCAAGACTACTCTATCCAGCAAGGCTATCATTGAAAATAAAAGGTGACATAAAGAGCTTCCCAGACAAAAAAAAAAAAAAAAGGCTAAGGGAATATATCAGCACCAAACCAGCACTGCAAGAAATGTTAAAAGGACTGCTGTAATTAGTAGAAGAAATAGGAAGAAAAATATAGCCACAATAAACAAAAATGGCAATAAATAAGTACATATCAATAATAACCTTAAATGTAAATGGATTAAATGCTCCAATAAAAAAACAAAAACAAAAAAAAAACAGTAGCTGAATGGATAAGAAAGCATGACTCATATATATATATATATATATATATATATATATATATATAGTTTACAAGAGATTCACCTCACAACAAAAGACTCACGTAGGTTGAAAGTCAAGAGATGGGAAAAAATTTTCCAGGCAAACTGAAAGGAAATAAAAGCTGGGGTAGCAATACTCAGATCCGATAAATTAGACTTCAAAATGAAGGCCATAACTAGAGACAAAGAAGGCCACTACATGATATTGAAAGGATCTATCCAACAGGAAAATATAACCTTGGTAAACTTATATGTATCCAACATAGGAGCACCAAAATACTTCTGGGGGACTTCAAAGGAGAGATTAACAGCAATACAATCATAGCAGGAGACTTTAACACCCCTTCTGACATTCTGGATAGATCCTCTAGACAAAAAATTAACAAGGAAACAGTCTCTAAATGATGCACTAGATCAAATGAATGGATTTAATGGATATCTATAGAGAATTACACTGCAAAACTGCAGAGTTTACATTATTCTCAAGTGCATATGAATATTCTCAAAGATAGACCACATGTTAGGACACAAACTAAGTCTCTACAAATTTAAGAAGACTGAAATCCTATCAAGCATCTTCTCAGATCACAATGGCATGAAACTAAAAATCAATTACAACAAAAACATGCAAAAATGTTGAAACACATGGAAGCTAAATAGCATGTTATTAAACAATGAATGGGTTATCAAGGAGATCAAGGAAGACATTTAAAAATTCCTGGAAACCAATGAAAATGAACACACAACAACACAAAATCTATGGGACGCAGTGAAAGCCGTCCTGAGAGGGAAGTTTATAGCACTACAGACCTACCTCAAGAAACAAGAAAAATGTCTAATTGACTATCTAACCTCACAACTTAAAGAACTAGAAAGTAAACAAAAAGAAAAACTCAGAACAAGTAGAAGGAAAGAAATAGTTAAGGTCAGAGAAGAAATAAATGATATACAAGCTAAGAAAACAATTCAAAAGATCAATGAAACGAAGAGCTGGTTCTTTGAAAAGATAAATAAGAATGATGGACCCTTAGCCAGATTCACCAAGAAACAAAAAGAGAGGACACAAATTAAAAAAAAAAAAAAAAAAAAAAGAAATGAAACAGGAGAAGTAACAACTGACATCACAGAAATACAAAGGATCATTAAAAAAATATTATGAACAATTATACACCAACAAATTGGACAATGGAGGTGAAATGGACAAATTTCTAGAAACACACAGTTTCCCAAAATTGAACCAGGAAGAGATAGAAAACTTGAACAGACCAATAACAATTAAGGAAATTGAAGATGTAATCAAGACTCTCCCAGCAAACAAAAGCCCAGGCCCAGACAGCTTTACGGGGGAGATTTACCGAACTTTCAGAGAAGATCTAACACCCATTCTCCTCAAACTATTCCAAAAACTCCAAGAAGAAGGAAGACTTCCAAACTCATTTTATGAGTCGAGCATAATTCTAATTCCAAAACCAGATAAAGACACTACAAAGAAAGAAAACTACTGTGTTGATCCCTGATGAACACAGATGCCAAAATCCTCAACAAAATATTAGCAAATCAGATCCAGCAATACACCAAAACAATTATTCATCATGACCAAGTGAGATTCATCCCAGGGATGCAAGGCTGGTACAGTGACCACAAATCAATAAACGTGATACACCACATAAACCAAAATGAAAGATAAAAACCATATGATCATATCAATAGATGGTGAAAAAGCATTCGACAAAATCCAGATCCCATTTCTGATAAAAATGCTCAGCAATGTGGGAATAGAGGCATCATATCTTGACATAATAAAGTCCATATATGAAAAACCTACAGCCAACATCATACTCAGTGGGCAAAAACTAAAAGCATTTCCTTTAAAAACAGTAACAGGACAGGGATGCCCACTTTCTCCACTCTTATTTAACATAGTACTGGAAGTTTTAGCCACAGCAATTAGACAAGAAGGGAAAATAAAAGGGATCCAAATTGGAAAGGAGGACGTGAAACTGTCATCATTCGCAGATGACATGATATTGTACATAGAAAACCCTAAAGACTCCATCAAAAATCTACTAGACTTAATAAATGAATTTGGCAAAGTAGCAGGATACAAAATTAACATCAAGAAATTGATGGCATTCTTGTACACCAACAATAAACTCAGAAAGAGAAACTAAAAAAAAAATCCCGTTTACCATTGCAGCAAAAAAAACAAGATACCTAGGAATAAACTTAACCAAAGAAGTAAAAGACCTGTTCTCAGAAAACCACAGGGTGTTGAAAAAAGAAATAGAGGAAGATATAAAAAGGTGGAAGCGTATACCTTGTTCATGGATTGAAAGAATCAACATCATTAAAATGTCCATTCTAGCCCTAGCCAGTTTGGCTTAGCAGTTAGAGCATCGGCCCCCAGACCAGCGAGTCCCAGGTTCGGTTCCCACTAAGGGCACATACCTCGGTTGCAGTTTGTCCCCAGCCCTGGTTGGGGTCGTGTGGGTGGCAACCAGTCGATGTCTCTCTTACATCAATGTTTCTCACTATCTCTCTCCCCCCTCACCCCCCAGCTCTGTCTGAAGATAAATAAAAAAAATTTAAAAAAAAAGTCCTCAGGTGAGGATAAAAATAAATAAATAAATAAATAAATAAATAAATAATAAAATGTTCATTCTACCCAAAGCAATCTATAGAATCAATGCAATCCCCATTAAAATACCAACATCATTTTTCATGGAACTAGATCAAAGACTCCAAAAAGTTTATATGGAACCAAAAAAGAATAACCACAGCTATCTTGAAAAAGAAGAACAAAGTAGGAGGGATCACATTACCAGATATCAGGTTATACTACAAAGCCACTGTAATCAAAACAGCCTGGTACTGGGACCAGAACAGTCAGATAGATCAAAGGAACAGAACAGAGAACCCAGAAAATGACCCCAGACACTGTGCTCAATTAATATTTGACAAAGCTGGCAACAGCATACAGTGGAGTCAAGACAGTCTCTTCAATAAATGGTGTTGGGAAAATTGGACAGCTACATGCAAAAAAAAATTAAGTTAGACCACCAACTTATACCGTATACAAGAATAAACTCAAAATGGATAAAATACTTAAATGTGACTCGTGAATCCATAAAAATCCTAGATGAAAATATAGGCAACAAAATTTCAGACATCACATGCAGCAGAATTTTCACTGATACAATGCCTAAGGCGAGAGAAACAAAGGGAAAAAATGATCACATGGGACTACATAAAACTAAAAAGCTTATGCACAGCAAAAGAAGCATCAAAATGGAAAGGGAACCCACTATATGGGAGAGCATAATTGCCAACCATACATCAGATAAGGGGTTAATTTTCAAAATATACAACTTAAAAAAAGGAAGACAAAGGACCCAATTAAAAAATGGGCAGAGGACCTAAACAGACACCTCTCCAAACAGGATATATAAATGACCAAGAGACATATGAAAAAATGCTCAATGTTACTAATCATCAGAGAGATGCAAATTAAAACAACTGTGAGGTATCACCTCACACCTTCCAGAATGGCCATCATCAACAAATCATCAAACAACAAGTGCTGGCAAGGGTGTGGAGAAAAGGGAACTCTAGTACACTGCTGGTGGGAATGCAGACTGTCACAGCCACTATGGAAAACAATATGGTGTTTCCTCAAAAAATTAAAAATTGAACTGCCATTTGACCCAGTGATCCCACTCCTAGGACTATATCCTAAGAAGCCTAAAACACCAATCAGAAGGAATATATGTACCCCTATGTCCATAGCAGCACTATATACAATTGCTAACATCTGGAAACAGCCCAAGTGTCCATCAATAGATGAGTGGATAAAAAAGCTGTGGTACGTATACACAATGGAATACTATGCAGCCATAAGAAAGAAAGATCTCTTATCATTTGAGGGACCTGGAGGGTATTATGCTAAGCGAAATAAGCAAATCAGAGAAAGACAAATATCACATGATCTCACTTATTTGTGGAATAGAATGAACAAAACAAACTGATGAACAGAATGGTACTGGAGACATGGATGTGGGGTAGAGACTGACAAACCTCAGAAGAAGGGGATGAGGGAAGGGAAGAGATAAACCACAGAACTTGTATGTATGTATGTGTAACCAATGGACAGAGACAACTATGCTGTGGGAGTGGGGTGGGATCGGGAAGAGGGTGTCAATGGGGAAAAAGGAGAACCATCTGTAACAAAAATAAATTAATTAATAAAAAATGGTGTCAATTAAAACCTATAAATTAGTTCAATTGTTTAACCTAATTTAGCTTAAAATAAAATAAAACTAACTTACCAAATGTGTTTAACTTGTCTTGGAATCAGAACATTCAGCATCCATGAACCTGGTTGTAGCTATTTACACTTCAGGGATGGTGATATAGTTTCACAAGAAAGTAATAATATTTTTTTCTTTTTCTTTTTTTTGAAGAATGCTACCTTTAATTGTATTTGTATTTATTTAAAAGTAGACTTTCTGAAATTTGTTTGATTCCTCTCGTGATCCATATGGTTCTTCATTTAAATCTGTTGGTTCAACTTCAAATTGTTTGAATCTGTGGATTCAGTATTTTCCTTCTTGAATTGTATCAAAGCCTTCATCGATTTTTTTCTTTTGCATATTCATAGATTCAGTATCATTAACTTCTACATCCTTACTTGTGTATTATTTGAATCTTTCTAGGGATCTTTCCTTTAATCCTTCATATCCCCAAATTTAGCATATACATCCTTCAAGTTCTTCAATGAATCATCTATTATTTTTTCTTAACATCTTTCTTATATTTTTATGAAGATTTTCTGAGTCTTTCTTTGTATTGTTCTTTCCTCATTTTTAAAAGTATTTTATTAATTATTTGAACCTCACTTTTCACTCATTAATTCAGTTTCAGACGAATAAAACTTTCAGCAAATATGCTTTTGAATTATTATCTCAGGCCTACTTGCCCTTCTTTTTATCCTTCTTTGCATCTTTCTTTGCATCAGCAGATTCTAGGTCAGTGTCTGACTTGGCTGGTTTCTTGGCATCTTTCTTGGCATTTTTCTTGTCCTTTGATTCATCACCTTTTTCGTTGGGTTTCTTTTTTCCTTCCTTATCCTTCTTTGCATTCTTTTTTCCATCTCCAGATTCTGCAGCTAACTCCTTGTCCTTTGAACCTTTGTCTTTTTGGGAACCTTTCTTTGTTTCTCCTTTTTCCTCCTCTGATTCTGCAGCTGCCCCTTTGCCCTTCTTTGGGCCTTTCTTATCTTTTTTTGCATCTTTCTTTGTGTCTTCTCCCTTTTCATCTTCTGTTTCTGCAGCTGCCCCTTTGTCCTTGTCCTTCTTTGGACCTTTCTTATCTTTTTTTGCATCTTTCTTTGTGTCTCCTCCCTTTTCCTCTTCTGTTTCTGTAGCTGCCCCTTTGTCCTTGTCCTTCTTTGGACCTTTCTTATCTTTTTTTGCATCTTTCTTTGTGTCTCCTTTTTCCTCGTCTGTTTCTCCAGCTGCCCCTTTGTCCTTTGAACCTTTCTTATCTTTTTTTGAATCTTTCTTTGTGTCTCCCTTTTCCTCTTCAGATTCTGCAGCTGCCCCTTTGTCCTTGTCCTTCTTTGAACCTTTCTTATCTTTTTTTGAATCTTTCTTTGAGTCTCCCTTTTCCTCTTCAGATTCTGCAGCTGCCCCTTTGTCCTTGTCCTTCTTTGAACCTTTCTTATCTTTTTTTGAATCTTTCTTTGTGTCTCCCTTTTCCTCTTCAGATTCTGCAGCTGCCCCTTTGTCCTTGTCCTTCTTTGAACCTTTCTTACCTTTTTTTGCGTCTCCCTTTTCTTCTTCTGATTCTGTACCTGACCCCTTGCCCTTCTTTGAACCTTTCTTATCTTTCTTTGAATCTTTCTTTTTGTCTTCCTTTTCCTCTTCTGATTCTGTACCTGATCCCTTGCTCGTCTTTGAACCTTTCTTACCTTTTTTTGCGTCTCCCTTTTCTTCTTCTGATTCTGTACCTGACCCCTTGCCTTTCTTTGAACCTTTCTTATCTTTCTTTGAATCTTTCTTTTTGTCTTCCTTTTCCTCTTCTGATTCTATACCTGACCCCTTGTCCTTCTTTAAACCTTTCTTATCTTTTTTGTCAACTGATTTTTCTCTGTCTTTTCTTTTTATTTTTGAATCTTTCTTAGTTAATTTTGATTCCCGTGAAACTGTGGATTCTGTTTCTGAATCGAATTGATCTTTGTCTTCTTTAACTGTCTTACCTATTGTTGTAGATAAAGGTTTCTCTACATCTGTTGGCTTTCTCCTGGCCGCTAAATAAACAGATGGACTTTCAGAAATTTGCATTAAAGAACGGTGCATCCATAATGGTCGTTTAGAACTTCCCTTTAATTTGTTTTCATCATATTTCTGAAATATTGGTTAGAACAATGATAAATAACTTGTATGAGTTACACAACCTTTATTACCAGATATCAAATACATTTAACTTCAACCATGAAAAGATTTTAGATTTTAATAAATGTCAAATAAAGTGTAGATTTTATAGTTTATTTTGCTTTTTCAATTTTATTCTTTTGTTGAACTAATGGATAATCATGTCCCATTTGGGATCTAATTTCAATTTAGAGTATCTTTATAACTTCTACAAGACTATATGTTAAAATTGGTACAGACCTTCACTTACTAATGACATATCAGAACCTCTCTTCACAAGCAAGAGAGAGCTTGTTTGTTCTTTGTCTCTGTGTTTTTGAGATTCTTGAAATATCTTGCCTAGCCTCCATTTCTAGGCTAACTAAATTATTTTCTGATATCTAATAGTTTTGTGTTCAGGCAGATCCTGGTCTCTATTGTTACACAAGATCTCTGCAATTTACAGTGTTAACTGTGGTTAAATGTAGAAGCCTGAAATGCCTCCTGTATGGCAAGATATAAATTGAGTATCATCAAATGGGAAACTACAACATTGAAAGCTGTAACATTGTGTACGTTAATTTGTGCAGAATGGTTCATTTCGTTTTCAACTTGTAACCAAATATTTACAAAAACTTAATTGCAAAAATAGCAAATTTTGGAAGGAATGTTAACAAACAATGGAAAAATAAATTGAATAAAGAAAGAAAAGAAAAACATGAGGGGACAGAAGAAACATGGATCACTACAGATTAGATACATTTCCTAAAGTAAATAAGAGTTGATGATATATTTATCTTGTAAAAAGCTTTTCTTTCAACATTTTTATATCCCCTTATGACTCCAGAAACCTTGGGAAATATTATCTTCCAAAATTCAGAATCTTGAATTCTATTACAGGAAATGAGTAAGCATTGAAACTTCATCAGAGTATAATAATTCTAAAGAGGGGATTTTTCCAGCTGGGGAATATTTTTCAAAATTTCATACTAACTGTAATATTAGGATCTACAGATTTCTGTCCTTTTGGATACATATTTTCCAGAATGTAGGTTTACTGTACAATATGAAATAAGGGGGAAAATTATATACAGAGAAATGCAAATAAAATGTATCTACTTTATTTGAGTAGTAGAATTTGAATTACCTTTTACTGTACTGTTTAATGACATTTAAAAGCCACATGTGAGTTGAATAGAATTGAAATGTAAAATTCTGTTCCTCAGTTACACTAACCTCATTTGAAGTGTTCAATAGCCACATAGGAATGCAAAGATATAAAATATTTTCATCATCACAAAAATCTCATTAGTGGGTGATGATCTATAAGACATATAACTATACATGATTTCATAATTTATTAATAGTAAAATTATATGATCTTTTTAATACTCACAAGAACTGTATTATCTCGTAATTGGGAGGGTCTTGATCTTATTTTTCTTCCTGGCCGCTGTGGTTTGGGAAATGCCAGGGCAAAGTGTTGCTGATTCCATGATTTTTTGCTTAATTCACTGACTAAAATAAGAAAACATTAAACATGTACTTCAAATAACATTTTACCAAAACTAATAAGGGATTATATTTCATGTAAATGAAGAAACAAATAATTAAAATCATGTCTTCATTTATTTGGTAATGTTTGAAATTCTCTACTATTAATATGAGAAAATAAAAATAAAATTTTCTACTTTTCCCACTTTTCCAGAAAACTACATAAAGTAGTGACTATGAAACTGATATAGTCTGTAAGATAAATGGAAAGAAACCATTTTACTGCTTCCTTTTAGTCTTTCTATCTAATCCAGTCTAGATATTGGCTTTATACTCTTTTGGTTAGAATACAATTCTACTGAGGACAGAAAATATGGTAACTACTTCGGTAGCCTTCAAAGTAATTAGTGCAGTAATTATAATTAGTGTTATAAAATGTTCAATAAATATATGATTGAATCTAAATGCTAACTCCTCATATCATTAATTTTCAACTGGTGTGCCACAAGAAATCTTAAAACATGCAGTACCTGACTATATGGTCAGGGGCACTGACCTCTTCTTACTTAGATTGTCAAATAAAAAAATGACAGCAGCCAACACAACAATAGCCGTTCAGTGTGAATGAATCAAAATTATACCTATTTTTTGTGAGATCAGCAAAAAATATATTTTTCAATATGCTATTTTTCGATATATTTTTCGAATTTTAGTAATTAGTTTATGTGTGCCATGAGATGGAAAAGGTTGAAACTCACAGCTTTAGATCTCCTTAGTTAGTAATCATTTTCTAAGTGACAAAAGTAAATGTTATATACCCAAGAACTACATTGTTATAGGAGACATATCAACAAAGAAATTGGCAAAGACTACCTACAGAATTCTGATTGGGAGAGTAAAAGTTACCTGCAAACTATAATAGAATAGTTAAAGACACTTTGGTTAGCAGTGTGGCAAGTGAGAGAGATATCATCACTGTATTTGCATGTGTGCAGTAGTAATACTATGTGTAAGTGAAAATAGACTTGTCCTGTGAATCTCCTAAAGACAGAGTGGGATCAATGAGAAAATATACAGCATAAAAGGCACTTTTAAGATCAATATGCAAGTGAAAAATCACTTGATGTATGAAGTCTTCCAACATAAAGCTGACTGGCCTTGTTAAGTAATGAGTTTTTTGGTCAATTTTAACCCTGATACAATCGATCAGGAATGTAGTAGAAGGCATTTCTAACATGGCTGAGACTTTGTTTATTCAATTTTCTACACTGCCTTTATCTGATTGAATGATTTCTAACATGTAAATCTGTCCACCTTCATGTTGTTATACATATTTGCTTAATCTTTGGATTTAGAACAAAATACATTTAAGGTGTTCAATGAGGCCTTGAAAAAGGTGCCTTGGAAAATAAAAAGTTGACTTTTAATAATATCCCATCATAGCAATTGCTTTATCACCTTGAATGGAAGATAATCACGTATGCCTAAAATTAATTATACATTTTTTTAAATCCTCACCCGAGGACATTTTTGCATTTATCTTCAGATAGAGTGGGAGGGAGAGAGGGAGGAAGAGAGAGAGAGAGAAACATCGATATGAGAGAGACAGATCGAGTGATTGCCACCCACACGACCCCAGCCAGGGGCCAGGGACAAACTACAACCGAGGTACATGCCCTTAGCGGTAACCGAACCCAGGACTCTCTGGTCTGCGAGCCGACGCTCTGACTGCTGAGCCAAACCGGCCAGGGCAATCATACATGTTTTTAAAAATATATATTGAAATTTTTCTTACCTGGAATGTAATTATCCTGTGCCCCAAAGTTTATTTTTTGGCTATTAAAATAAGAGGAAAAGATTTTAATTAATTTGTACAAAAATTACTCTATTTAATGATCATTATTATGCCTAAGCACTTGCCACCACCATAGAGGCATACGTACTTTACATTCTCAGATCTCTATTATTATGTAAGATTACTTGATCCTAGATAGAGATTAGAATATGTTTGTTTTTAGAACAAACTTCAACCAAGCTAAAACAACAGGAATAAAGCATAAGAAAAAAACCCTTACCAACTTTCCATATCTAAAATCCACACATTTGTAAAATTGTGAAACCATGATTGAATTCATTTCCCTATCTCATGCACCAAAATTCCATGCAATTGAATTTTAATTCAGAGAGCACTTTGGAAACACTATGCTTAAGTAAAATCAGATCTCAAATATTTTCAGAACTTAACTAAATCCAGTTCAATGCATGTGTGTGTGTGTGTGTGTGTGTGTGTGTGTGTGTGTGTATGAGACAGTGTGCACCCATGGTATTGACCTGGATTTTAATTATTACATTGTTCTCTAAGAAAATCTGAGATATAAAATTATGTTGCAAAGTATTTTCCATTGATAAATTTCCATTTATTTTAGTACTATATGAACATGTTTGTCTCCAAAAGGGGATATTTATAGTCTAATTTTTATATATTTATAATAGAGGCAAATATTATGATTTATTAGAGAAATATCATTCTATATCTTCCCATTATATTACAGAAATAGTCATTATTGATCATGAATGAGTATGATCTTACACAAAAACACAGACAAATACAAACACATATGCTTACCCAGTGTTTTACTTATTTTGACGTTAAATAAATATTAATAAAAAGTACATTTTTAAAAAGTGTCTTGATAACTACATTAAAGCTCTAGTCACCAGCATAAAACCTGTAATATTTTAAAATGTTACTCTTTAAACATTTTGAATGAAATAATTTAATAAAATTTATTAAGTGTTGACTATCTGTTTTGTTTTGTTTTTTATCTGAGCACATGCATTAAAACTACTTGCCACTCTATATTTGAACCTCTAGGTTTGGATCTAACCCATGTATATTTATATGCTGCTAAAGAAATGTTAAAGTTCAACCACAGTTATGAATTTCTCAGTTCTAAATGCTCTGAAAGAGGGAAATATTTCAGGTTTATGAAACAATATTATTAAATTTGAGATTTTAAAATAATATTATATAGGCATTGTCCATTAATTCCTTGCATAATCTCTAGATCATTTTCTTTGATCACCAAACAATTGAATTAGAAATCAATAACAAAAATATGTAGAAAATACACAGCAATTGGACAGTAAAGAAGGCTGATAGAAGAAAAATTGATTCATTTAAAATATGGTGTTGGAGGAGAGTTCTTACTGATATCTTGGACTGCCAGAAAGACAATCCAGTGAGTCCTAGAGCAAATAAAGCTTGAAACATTGCTTTGGCAAAAATGCCAAAACTGAAACTGTCTTACTTCAGGCACGTCATGAGAAGGCAAGGTTCTTTGGAAAAGGCAGTAATGCTAGGAAAAATAGAAGGCAGCAGGAAAAGTGGAAGATATGAGATCGATTGACTCCATAAGAGAAGCCACAGGAATGAGTGTACAGGAGCTGAGCAGCACATCGTTGAGAACAGAACATTGTGGATGTCACTCATTCATAGAGTCTTCAGGAGTTTGAGCCAACTCAATGGCATGTAACAACACACATATTTGAAAAGTAAATAGTTCCTTCTAAATAAGCCATGGTCAAACAGAAACCACAATACATACTTATTTTAAAAAACCAAATAAACAACAATATATTGAAAATTATGTAATACTAGGTACAATTCATATAGTAGAATTTATAGCTTTAATTCCTTATATGAAAAAAAGTTTAAAATCAATGTTTTAAATTTCTGCTTTAAAATTAGGAAAATATCAAACTAAAGTTAAAGGGAGAAAATTATAAAGCTATAAGTCAAAATCAATAAAAGAGAAAACAAAATTAAAGCAAATTTGGAATTCTAGAATTTGAGTTTTATTTCTTTAAAGATTATTAAAATTGGTTATATCCCAGAAAGACTGATGAAGGAAAAGAAGAAACACAAATTACAAATATTAGGGCTGATGCAGGTTTTATAATTATATAGATTTTAAAGAATAGTGAGGATTATCATTTATAACCTATGGCAATAAATTCAACAACTTAAGTTAAATAGGTGAGCTCCATGTAAAACTCAGTTTATTTACCAAAATGGGCACAAAACTTTCCCAGAAAGAAAAGCACAAGCCCAGACCAATTTTACTTATAAATTAAGTAAAAAAAAAAAGTAGGAAAAATAATATACACAAGTTTTTCAGAAACAAGAGAAGAGAGAAAGATATTTTAATTCATTTTTTGAGACCAATGTAAATAACCCTGGCTCCAAAACCTCTCAAATGCATTACCAGAAATGAATATTATAAACTAATACACTGCATTAACAAAGACACAAAAATTCCGTAACAATTTATTAAATAATCTTACTGAATAGTATATAAAATGGCTAATACATCGTGACCATTGAATTTTACTCTCTGGAATGTAAGCTTGGTTTAACATATATACCTCAACCAATGTATTCACTCTAAATAACAAAATGAACAAGAACTTGTCTGATCATATAAATATGTAGAAGAATTTTTGAAATGAAAAGTAACATACACTCGTAATTGAAAACTAGGAATAGAAGACATCTTCCTCAAATGGGTGAAATGCATTCAGATAATACTATTAAAATCAAATTTAATGGTGGAATAGTGACTGTTTTTCCTCTATAAATCAGAAACAAGGTGAGATTGTTCGGTCTGCTATTCAGCATTGTAATCCAGAACCTATTTTGTTCCATAAGGTAATAAAAGCATCAAGATTGGGAAGGAAGAAGTAAACTTGTGTTTATTCACAAAAGATCTGATTGAGTAAACAGACTATCTAATGACATCTACAAATATTATTTAAAGCTCGTATGTGGCTGGAGCCGAGATGGCGAATATCTCGAGGCTGAGTGTCCTCTGCGGTGCCCAAGGAGGCCGAGCTCTCTTCCTCCAAACCCCAGTCGTCAGACCTGCTCAGATCTCGGCATTTCTCCAGGACCAACCTACCCCACGATGGTGTGGAATACAGCACATTCACCTGTCACCCAGCCACCATTCTGGTTCCAAGGCTGCATCTCTCCACTGGACTGGTGAGAGGGTTGTCAGTGTTTTGCTCCTGGGCCTACTTCCAGCTGCTTATTTGAACCCTTCCTCTACGATGGACTACTTATTCCCTGGCTGCATTCCTCACTCTCCATAGTCACTGGGGCCTTGGACAAGTTGTTGCTGACTATGTTCATAAGGATGCACTGCAGAAAGCTGCCAAGGCAGGCCTCTTGGCACTCTCGGCTTTCACCTTTGCTGGGCTTTGTATTTCAACTATCATGATGTGGGCATCTGCAAAGCTGTTGCCATGCTGTGGAAGCTCTGACCTTTTTGACTTAATACCTTGCGAATTGATTGTACACCTCTTTGCCTCTGCTCTGTCATGCCATTCATCTCACAATAAGGAGGAAATCACAGATAAGTCCATTGGTGAGATAAACCTCTTCTCCTAATCACCTGGTTAGTTTTAGAATTTAATCTGAGGAAAAGGTTTGAGAGGAATTGTATACAGGAAACTGTGAGACTGAGTTCCATATCCTGATGAGTGAATGAGGTTGTCTTCCAGCTTCTCACAAGACTCACAGTGTGACTGAACATTATGTATGAGCTTTTGCATTTTAATTTATCAAACTCTTAAAGGGAATTCAGCTTTATTACTATCAATACCTGCTCAAACGTCTGTATTTGCCCTGGGAATGATGGAGAAAGGGAAAAACTATTCATTCATCAGTAAAGACTGCAGAAATGTAGGCAGTACTTAATGTTTGAAAACGCCCCTTTGTTCAGTGGATACCAGCCACTGAAGGATAGATGTCTTTGGGAAACTTTAAAGTTAGGAAATGCTGACTATTTCACATGACTAATTTCTAAATCCTGAAAAAAGGAGCCTTGAGAACTTCTGAATAAAGAGAAGTTCCACGCAGGGAAGAAGTCCCCTTGTAGATGTGTCAAAATATTACACTTTCTAAACTGAGACTTAATCCTCAAATGTGTTCATTGTTCTTGTCCTGAAATAATGTGCACAAATATAAAACTTCAAGTATTGTTATTGTCCCATTATGAGACTCTCTAATGTAAAATATATTCTATGAAAATAAAGTGGTTTTTTTTAAAAAAATAAAACTTATATGTGAATGTAATAAAATTATACAAGGGCTAGTTATATAAACAATATCTCTATCACTAGAAAAATAGATATAAATTTAAGAAAACAATACAATCTGCAATAACATCAAGATATTTAGAGATAAGTTTATTGAAATATATGCAAGACCTGTCTAAGAAAACTAAAATTTTTTTCTCAGGGAAAAATATATCCTGATTAGAAGATCCCCTTTATACCCATAAGAGCAGATAAAATGAAAGATAAGTGACACCAAAAGCCAGCAACTTTGTAGAATATCTGAAATGTTCAGCATAAGTTGTGGGTATAAAAATGGCACAACCACTTTGGAATACCATTTGATATTTTAAAAATAAAGTTCAAATTACACATGTTCTATGTATGATTTAGCATTTCTGCTTGTAGTTGACCTGAGAGAGGTCTACAAAAAGAATTGGACAAAATATATATAGCAGCTTTATTCATAATAACCCCAAACTAAAGTAACTCAGATATCCATCAATAAGAGAATGCATAAACTGTGATATATCCATGAAATACTTCCCAGCAATCTAAAGGAATTAATTACTGATATATGCAAACGTGGTAATATGGATGAAACTGAAAAAAAAATATTATACTGAAAGAAAATATCAGAGACATAAAAGCATATACTACATGATTTAATTTTGATGAATTTTAAGAACAGGCAAGACTATTTCTGGTAACTGAAAAGCCATTTATGGAAGCAGGGAAGAGCAGATTGACTGGAAACTAGCCCACTTGCATGCTGATACTGGCATCTGGTTGGTAGAGACCAGGGATGCTGCTAAACATCTCACAATGTGCAGGACAACTTGCACCCCCCGGTTCTCAACTCCAATGAAGAATTATCCTGCCTAAAACATCAATAGCACCAAGGTTGATAAACCTTCTATATGAAGGTGAATCCCTAGGCCAAGATAGTAAGACAGGTCCTTATCAATGCAATTCAAGGGAGAAAAAAATAAATGTATAGTGGATATGAGATCTGGAAGCTAACACTGGAAGTTTAGTAAGTTTTTCTCTACATCTAATGTCAAATCTTTATGAAAACCTCTCTCACTTGCTTCAAAAGTCTTAGACCTACTATTCAATATTAGGAATGGAAGGACTGAGTTGACTGATACAACCTGAGTTAGAGGCAAAGGCAAGAAGAGTTAAAACTCTTGAGTTGGGTTGTTGAGATTTGGATGAATGAAGATATTAAAGTAGAATAGTGGTGGGGAAAACTGAGCTCAAAGAAGATAATGTTCTTTGTCAACTACAGGTTTGTTACCATGGCATGTAAGACTAAACTTAAGGTCCTGTCATTGTTAGAAGAAATCACAGGAAAGACCTGATAGAAAATTATTTTCTGCATCTCATCCTTTTAGTTAAGTGATTGGAAGTTGCCAATTGAACCCAAGGAAATATGAATTTTTATTAAGGATTGTGTGTGTGTTTCATTAGCTAAAAATCAGGCCAGTTGATTAAGAATTTAACCATACTTCTACAATAGCATGAAAATTTGGGGTTTATACCAGAAAAAAACATAAAGAAATAATCATAAAACCCAAAATAAGTTTTAACCATTGTGGTGGAGTTCTTTGAAAGCCATGCAATGCTCATGATAACAGTAATGCCAGCAATATTTTATTGTGCTTAAACATTTCAAAGTAAACAGTAGTTAATTCTGGGTAATAGTCAACAATTCACTCAGCCTCCAAAGTAATCATGACAAATACATTCAAACCTTTTACTGAACTATGTTCTTTTTGTTATAACGAAGTAGACACCAGTGCCTAGGGGAAGCCTGGTTTGTTTATTTGTATTTATATTTTCAAGATTTGTGTTTCATCTTCCCATTAACAGTACTGTCCAAAGAAAACCCAGTAACACTTTTCTTTATATTTTAGTTTATGCCTTTTCCTTTATTTCATGTCTTCACAGGTTTTTTTTTTCTTCCCCTATCTCATTTTAACACAAAATAAATTAAGCATCAGGAAATAACTATCATCAAACTTCCTATTCTAGATTATCTTCCTTTTATTGCAAACTACTTATATATGCTCAATGTTTCTCAAGGGGGATACAATTTGGATGTAGTTGGTTTTCTTTGGGCTGCCCCACTTATTAGTAAAGGTTTGGTACCCCTGACCCATGCCTTCTAAAGGCCAGTAGCACTTTTAGGTCACTGTAATTTTTTTTTAATCCCCATAAATTTCCAAATGACCCCTAAGGAGTCATTTGTGATAGTTGCCTGAATGAGAACCATGAATTATTTAAAAATTTTATGTCCCAAAACAATATAACCAAAAAATGAAGTAAGAACCACATTGAAAAAGATGTATCTAAAGCCATGTCTGTAATTTACTGACGTGAATAAACTAGTTAAGTCTTGGATCAAAGTAACCTATAATGTTGCTTGATTATCAATGGCATAATAATAATGTAACAAACATCTCTTTAAACTACAATAGAATAAGTATAAAGCTAAATAGAGCATTTCACTTATTTTAAAACATACAGTTTGAAAAGAGGACTTACAATCTTGGTACAGACATTTTCCCCACCTGTGATTTGCCAGGGCCTAAGCACTTTAAATTCAAATTAGTGATGTTGAGAGATGACATCATAAAGAGACCAAAAGCACTGGTAGTTAAAGGGAAAAAACAAGAGGATCCATTTTTACTTGTGTTTTAATAGTCTCTAATATTCAGTCTGAGATTCATATTTACTTTCACTCATTATTACTGACTAAATAACAACTGATAGTTTAAAAATAACCTATTGATTTAACATCATAAAAATACATGTTTTAATTTTTCATGTAGTTTTAATTTATTGACTGATATGACTAAAAGATGACTCTCAGCATTTATCTGTTGAAATCAGTTGTAATCCTAATTTCCCTGACATTCATGTGTCTTTTGTTAAATCCTTTGCATAACTTTACATGGCCTTTTCCCATCTTAACCTTATGGGTTGCTCATAGATACAAGATTTTAAAAAGGCTAGATGCTTATTAAAATGATCAATTTATAGATCTGAGTTAGATTATTTTTACTCCACTCACCACTCCATCCCACTAACAGATTAAAATAAATACAATACAGAGTAGTATTTGACAAGTTGCCATTATCTAGCTCCCTTTAGGGAATTCCAATTGATTTTTTTTCTCTTTAAAAATAGATTTATTAAACTTCAGCCACTGTTAGAGATAAACTACAAAAATCTCAATGGTTTTTTTCAATGAAAGTTTTTTTCTCATGTCTCAGACCATATTAAGTTCTAGAGGGGCTACAGTGTGGGGGCTCCCATAAGGTGATTTATGAATTTAGATTTCTCTGAACTAATTGCTTCACTCTTCACTAACTTAACACTATTGATGCTGATGTTTTTCTGCAAAGTGCTGATGTAATAAACAAGTATGATTTCTAAATCTACAATATTTTGTGTAGGCTTTTATAGTGTATGAAAGTATGTATACCCAATGTATTTCTTCTGTCAGTATGTGGTAAGATCCAAATCATGGCAGGGCAGCCAACAATGCTTGCCTTTTTGCATCATGGCCTCTTTAATTAATCTCTTAACTATCATTCTTAACTGAATATGTATGATCTATTAAGATCTTAGCAAGCACAAACTAGGCATTAGAGCAAAAAATATAGTCAGGAATAAAGAGAAATATTGAATACAGATAAAGGAGTCAACTCATCAAGAAGACATAATACTCCTACATATTTTTGTACCTAAAACAAGAATTCACATTATATGAACCTAAAGCTTATAAAACTCAAAAAAGAAATAGACAAATCTGAAATTATAGTTGGACAATTCACCACTCTTCTCTTAGTAATCATTACAAAAAATAGAGAAAATCACTAAGAATATAGAAGACCCAGCACAGTCAACTAACTTATCATAGTTTACATTTAAAATATTCAGTCCAACAAGAGCAGAATGCTTATTCTTTTCAAGTTTTCACATAAACATAGAGCTTTCATCAAAATAGAGCATATTATCAATCATAAAAACAGTCTTAAAAATTTACATAATACAAAGTATATTATGGGTCATAATGGACAAACTAGAAATCAATAACAAGATATCTGGGAGGTAACCAATTATTTGGAAATCAAATTCTTTTATTATCCCAGAGGTCAAGAGGAAGTCACAATTCAATTTATAAATTTGCTAAACTTTTTATTTTAAATTCATTTTAGAATTGCCAACAAATTGCAAAATAATATAGATTACCCTGTAACCTTCACCTAAATTCCCCTGATGTTAACATCTTACATCATGACCAAATTTAGTGTTAACATCATGCACAACCATCAAAGCCAAGAGATTAATATTGGTACAATACTATTGAATTAACTACCAATTTTATTCAGATTTACGAGTCTTTTCACACACTTTTTTTTTCTGTTTTCTAGTCCAGGATTCATGACATCTTCTCCAAGTATGGGACAGCTCCTCTGTTTTTTCATAATTTTGACACTTCTAAAGAGCATTGGTCTATTGTTGTGTAGAATTTTCCACAATGTATGCTTTCAACATACCTTATCCTTTCATTTGAGTTTTTCCTTTCTTTTTGTACCACAGTTTGCTCTAGGCTTATCAAACTTTCCTTGCCTTGGTTGTAAAATCACTCTCCAACGAGTCCTAGTTCCTTGTATTAGAAATCAAAATGTTAACAGAGACTAACTACCGGCTATTGGTTTTATATTACTTTTTATGTACTTTTAAAAATGTCCCATAGATATGTCAAATGCAAGAAGTCAAACTGAAGAAAAAGATTGCCCCTTATCCAGAGTCTAGTACTTATTTTCCATTTAAATTATTGTTTCTCACTATAAAATCAAAACTTATGTTAGAAAATAATTTAAAACTATAAAAGTATACATAATAAAATGTATACTTTTCCTCCCTAATTCTCAGAGATAACAGCTTTGAAATCAACATACATAGTTGAGATTGTAAAAATGAGTATAACATTTTAATCAACAGATTTTTAAATCATGGAATATAATTTATCCACACAAATAATTACTTATTAAATTGAGATCACATTGTAAATACAGTTTTACATATTTTTTGTACTTATTATCTTATAACTCCTGCATGAATAAAATAAAATTAAAATTGAACTGCTGAATAAAAGGGATGGGGGTAGGTTGAAAGCACTCAGGGGCTAAACTGAAAGAGCTGTCAATAGCCAGAGCTGGAACAATTCAAACAACAAAATAAATAGCAATTGTGTTTGACTATAATCTATGAAATAAAATGAATATTCATGAGTTCATAACAGTTTGATAAATAAATAAAAAGAGAGAGTAGAGACAACTCTTCTTTAGAGAAGAAATCCAATTAATAATTATAAAAACACTGAGGGACATAGAAAATATTATTATAACAAGACATGAATAATTGTTAAGCCTGAATTGAAAACACTGAATAAAAAAATCACATTACAGAAATGTATTCATATTTCATACAAACAAGCAACTCAATCAGATTGCAAATTAAAATGAAAACGTTTTGATACAGCAATCTTTTCCAATGTGATGCTTTTATAATTTCTTTGCCTGGCTCTGGCTGGTATGGCTCAGTTGGTTGAGTGTCATCCCATGCACCAAAAAGTCACCGGTTTCATTGCTAGTCAGGACACATGCCCAGGTTGCAGGTGCGATCCCCAGAAGGGTGTCTCTCTCACATCAGTGTTTCTCTCTTTCTTTCCCTCTCCCTTCCCCTCTAAAAATCAATAAAAAATAAAAACATTTAAAAAATAATAATTTTTGTGCCTGTAAAACACTTTATACCTCTATATTATCTTCCACATTTGTATAATCATCTTAAATGTTGCATATGTATATTTAATATTTTATTGTTACAAATCTTGTCATGTTTTTGTATCTCTCATAAAAAGAAAATCATGTATTTAGAAGACTCTCCTGATCACAAACAGAAATACGAAATTTTTTTTTTTAATTTTGGTCTTACACGAGTGTTTTGAAAGTTCAGTGACCAATTGCACAAATATAACTCATCAGAGAGAGAGATCTTAAACTGAACGTGCCCCTAAATCAGAGGATCAGGACTGGTTGAGCTCATATGTTTAGTGTGTGTGTGTGTGTGTGTGTGTGTGTGTGTGTGTGTGTGTGTGTGTGTACATGGTTTTCCAAAGAACTTAACCAGTGTTTGGTAGGGAGTGTGGAATGAAGATGAGAAAAATTACAGAATCAGCTTTGGATCAGAAAAAATGTAGAGCAACTTGGCCCTTAGTAGAAATGCAGGCTATCATAGTCTTAACTTGATTTACAAGTCATATATTTAGACATATGACCTGTGGGCTTTTATCTGTATTCTTGCCCCAGCTCCTGCAGAGGTTAGAGGAGTGTATTATCTAAATAACAATTTTTGTAATTTCAGTTAGATCCTTTTATATACTAACTTGTTTTTGTATGTAGTCTTTTCTTATATATCATGCAATGTTATTATTTGATTTATAAACCTATAAACTGTGTGCAATAGCACAGTCAGAGTAAGAATTTTCAGCAGTAATCATATAGGTGCAGATAGAGACACCAACTTGACATAAATTACCAGAGAGTTCACAGGAGAGAGTAAGAATATTAATAAACTAAGAAAATAAAGAGAAAGATACTGGAAAGAGACATTAAAACTACATTTGCATTATATATATATGTAAAGGATTTTAACATTTTCTTAATGTGGAATGATTAGACATTAACTCTATATATTGATATTGTTGTATATAGGTGCTATCAGTAAATATCCATCACTAATACCCATGTGTAATGTATTAGCAACTAACTATTAATATATCTTTAGTCATCAGATATTTACAGTTATTAGTCTCCTTCCCAGTGTAGGCAAATGAGGTAAAGAGTCTCTCTTATTTAATGATGCTTTATAAATTCATAACAATCCACATTCCATAATTTATGGTGAAAGCATTATAAGGAAAGGTAGAAGAAATTATTTTGCAAATGCTATCTGAACTCAACTTTCTCAGGGGTATGCTCACCAAAGTCAAGTCTTGTGATCTCAAGGTCCCTTCATACACATCAGCCAATCAACATGTGTAAGCTTCTTTGAGGTCAAAATGGTTTCTTGGTATCAGGGATAATGCCTGCATTGTCAGTATTCCTCTTAAACACTGAACTCCCATAGATTCACTTGAATATCCAATATAGATTCTAGCACTAATTATATAAATATATCTGAGTAACAAAGGTGATTTGAAAAACTGCAAAAGATTAATGTAATGTAATGAGAATACTACAAAAATTTCAGATTTGCCTAAGGATAAAAATTATTCTCCAGAGAAGCAAAGTAAAGAGTCATTACAGATTGAAGTAAGTTTGAAATATTTACTGATTAAGGATGTCTCTCACATAATCCAGTTTTGAGTAAAAAAATTAGATCTTTCTAATGATATAATAAACTTTTATAAAATAAAAGTTCTGTTCAAACAGAATGCACATTGTATACTTATTTTTTCTTTCTTCATAATTTTTCCTTGAGTTTAATAGTGATTCTTTTTAAGTTACCAGAGTCTCTAGGCACATCTGCATAGGTCCTGTGGGACAGAACTCCCACTCAGTCCTTACGTAGCTAGCTACCAGGCTTGGTCTTCTTACACTGGAATTGACAACCTTCTAGTTTTGTTTTAGATCTTGTTTACTTCAACCCCAGTCCTCTAAAACTGGTAGTTTCAACCATAAAATTAATTTTGTACCACCTTAGCTCCATTTCATACCTGGGTGGTTTATTCCTGGTGTTATTTTGGTGGCTGGGTTCTACAACTACTTACAATGTGTAAGCTATGATAGCACCAACTCATGTCTTTGTGTTTCTAGTTGTAGTTTTATTTTGGTAAGATCTTTTTGGTAAGATTTCTGCACTATAAAAAAAGTTTCTTGACTAAGAAACACAAAGTATGACTAAGTATTTATTATCTTTAAATATATTGGTCTAATATATACCAATGTATACTAATGTAAGTATTAGAAATTTTGCCAAGTGCTCAGTCTTAGTGAGTTTCAGGAGTTATTGGTGGATTTGAAGGTAGAACTTCATTTAAATATTGAAGTTAACTGAATTTCCACATTAAATGTGAACATGAAAATATGAAGTATTCTGCTTCATACAATGACTGATGGCAAAAGCAAAAGCTAGCTCTCTATCATCAGTAGCTCTATAACCTGAGGATACTTAATACCCTCTTAGAAGATACCTGCTTCTATCCACAGGAAGTAAAAATATTCAAGAGGTGGGCCTGCCTGTGACTCTCAAGAAGTTCCTTTTTTTAAGCTAATGTTGTCTGTTTAGGAGGCATCAGGAGAAATTTACCTCTTACCTAGTGCCTAGAGTAAAGTAAATAAACATTTGTGAATATTAATAAGTCTGATGTCAGATAAATTATTGAATAAGAAATCAACTATATAAGTGCCACTGTCGAACGAAAACACAACTTAGAATATGAAAGAGGAAGTCAGTTTTGGCTTGCCAACCCTGTGTTTAAATGTTTCAAAGTAAGTGTTAAACTAGACTCAAAAACATATGTTTAATAATTGAGTGTTTTCAGGCATGGCAAATTTTGACATATTCAAGAAATCAAGATATTACTATAGAAAAAGCTATTTCCAAAATGTTGACTAACTTGAATCAATATACAAAAGATCTTACCATTCTTTTTTTTTTTTTTTCAATTACACTTTACTTTTAATATTATTTTTATTGGTTTCGGGTGTACAGCATAGTGGTTAGATAATCATATACTTTACCAAGTGTTCCCCTGCTATTTCAGTACCCACCTAGCATCATATATAGCTATTGCACGATTATTGGCTATGTTCCCTATCCTGTACTTTACATCCCTGTGACTACTTTGTAAGTGCCAATTTGTGCTTCTTAATCTCTACCTCTTTCTCCCACTCCCCCAACCCTTACCCTCTGGCAACCACCATTCTTTGTGTCTATGAGGCTGTTTCAATTTTATTTTTTTCTTTAGATTCCACATATAAGAGAAATCATATGGTATTTATCTTTCTCTGACTGGCTTATTTCACTGAGCATAATACTCTCTAGGTCCATCTAGGCTATTGCAAATGGTAAGATCGCATGTGTTTCTTTTCTTAATGGCCAAGTAATATCCCACTGTATATATTTACCAATGCTTTTGTAAACACTCATCTACTGATGGGCACTTGGGTTGCTTCCATATCTTGGCTATTGTAAATAACGTGACAATGAACACAGGGGTGCATATATTCATTGGAATTAGGGTTTCTAGTTTCTTTGGATGTATTCCCAGGCATGGAATTGCCGGGTTATAAGGCAGTTCCATTTTTAATTTTTTGAGGTAATACCATACTGCTTTCCACAGTGGTTGCACAAGTCTGCGTTCCCACCAACAGTGCACAAGGGTTCCCTTTTCTTCACGTCCTCACCAACATTTGCCATTTGTATATTTATTGATGATAGCCATTCTGACAAGTGTGAGGTCATATCCCATTTGGTTTTAATTTGATGATAAGTGATGTTGAGCATCTTTTCATATGTCTATTGGCCATTTGTATGTCCTCTTTGAAGAAGTGTCTATTCGGGTCCTCTGCCCATTTTTAGTTACATTGTTTGTTTTCTTGGTGTTGAGATGTATAAGTTCCTTATAAATTTTGGATGTTAACCCCTTATCAGATGTATCATTGGCAAAAATCTTATCCCATTGAGTAGGTTTTTGTTTGTTTGTTTATTTTTAATCCTCATCCGAGGATATTTTTGCATTTCAGATAGAGCGAGAGGAAGAGAGAAAGAGAAACATCGATGTGAGAGAGACACATTGACTGGTTGCCACCCATACGACCCCAACTGGGGCTGGGGACAAACCACAACCGAGGCATGTGACCTTAGCGGGAACCGAACCCAGGACTCTCTGGTCCACAGGCCGACGCTCTAACCATTGAGCCAAACTGGCCAGGGCAAGTAGGTTGTTTTTTGTTTGTTTTGTTGATGGTTTCCTTTGCTGTGCAAAAATTTTTTAGTTTCATGTAGTCACATTTGTTTATTTTTTTGTTTCCCTTGTCCAGGGAAATATTTTAGAAAAAAATATTGCTAAGAGAAATGTCAGAGATTTTACTGCCTATGTTTTCTTCTAGGAATTTTATTAAGTCTTACATTTAAGTATTTAATCCATTTTGAGTTTATTCTTGAATATGATGTAAGACGGTGGTTTAGTTTCCATTTTTGCATGTATCTGTCCAATACCATTTATCAAATAGACTGTTTTTACCCCAATGTCTGTTTTTGCCTTCTTTGGCAAATATTAATTGACCATATAGGTGTGGGTTTATTTCTGGGCTCTCTATTCTGTTCCATTGATCTATATGTCTGTTTTTATGCCTATAACATGCTGTTTTGATTACTACTGCCTTGTAGTGTAGTTTGATATCTGGTAGCATGATAGCTCCAACTTTGTTCTTTTCTCAAGATTGCTATAGCTATTTGGGGTCTTTTGTGGTTCCATATATATTTTTGAAGTATTGGTGGTTCTAGTTCTGTGAAATATGCTATTGGTGTTTGTTTGTTTGTTTTCCTTTGTTGATTTTAGAGAGAGGAAGGAGGAGGGAGAGAGAGAGAGAAACATCAATGAGAGAGAACATAGATTGGCTGCCTCCTGTGTGTCCCCCACTGGGGATTTATTTGGCCCACAACCCAGGCATGTGCCCTGACTGGGACTCGAACCCAGCAACCTCTTGGTGCATGGGTCGATGCTTAACCACTAAGCCACACCAGGCAGGTGCTATTGGTGTTTTAATAGGAATTGTGTTGAATCTACAGACTGCTTTGAGTACTATGGACATTTTAATGATGTTAATTCATTCTATCCATGAGCAAGGTATAAGCTTCCATTTATTTCATTCTCCTTTAACTTTTTCTTCAGTGTCTTATAATTTTCCAAACACAGGTTTTTTATTGGTTAAATTTATTCCAGGGCTACATGTTTGTAGCTACAAAGTGATCTATAGTTTGTGGCTGTCTCTGCTGGGCCTGGGTGTGTATGGGAGGGGCCAAACTACATACAGCTTCCATCACCACTGAGCCTGGGGGCAGGTCAACAAAAGGTCTTAGACACCATGAGAAAAGCCTCTACCTGCTGTGTACACATTAGGCTCAGTCCCTGGAAGAATCTCTAGCAGTACTTGAGTTACAGGAAGTAGATTCTTGGTGTGTCACCAAGTAGGGACTAGTGGTGTTCACAGATTCATACTTGGCAGTGCTGGATCTGGGGCCACTCAGCAAAAGTCTCAGGGTACAACAGGGCCAATCACTACCCCCTGGAACCTGTGGAACTTTGTGGTGGGTGGGGTGCCAGGGAGTCCTCAGGGTGAGGCCAGCAGAATTCATCAGGCTAAAACATGGTGACACGCTGAGAAGTTACCTCATGCAATTCACTTAAGCCAAAGGCTCTTTCAGTGACTGAGCCTAAAAGACAGCTTCAGGCAGAGGCAGATCTCGGGGTTCCTTGGGACTTTTGTTGACCCAGCCTTGGTATGCAACGTGGACCCTCCCACACGTACTCGGATCTAGCAGAGGTAGCCACACACTGTGAATCACTTTGTAGCTCCAAATAGATAGCCTATAGCCGGTATTAGGTAGCATCTGACATTTATCTGAACCAAAGTCCCTCCCAAGAAGTCCCAGAATCAACACACCCACTGGCAGTCTTCAGACCACATCAAAACATGACCCAATTAGCTCTGCAAGCAGCACATCCAAATGGGGATCTTGGCAGGTACCAGACACTGTTGAGGTGAATTCTTCTTTGTGGGGACAGCACCTGGATAGCAGTTTGTACACTGTGGTTGTGGTCAGTCCTCATATTCAGCCAACCTCAGGGTCAATCCCACCCATGAATGGGCCATCAGCAATCAAGATTCAACTAGAACAGGAGAACTTCCATAACCCACAAAATGGACATTTCTTGAACACCTAGCTCAGGTGATCAGGGAGACAGCGCCACTGAGCCCTACAGGACACCTCTACATAAGTCCACTACACCAATACTGAGAGACATAGCAGATCTACCTAATACACAGAAACAAATACAGAGAGGCAGCCAAAATGGGGAGACTAATAAACATGTCCCAAATGAAACAACAGGAGAAATATCCAGAAAAATAATTAAATGAAATGGAGGCAGGCGATCTACCAGATAGTGAGTTCAAAACAGTAGTTATAAGGATGCTCAAAGAACTTATGAGAAGAATTGATGAATTAATTCAGTGATAACTTAAAGAGATAGTAAGCATAAAAAAGGACATAGAAACCATCAAAGAGATTCAGTCAGAAATGAATAATACAATACTGAAATGAAAAATGCACTGGAAGTAATCAATACAGATTAGATAAAGCAGAGAATCAAATCAGTGACTTGGAAGACAAGGTAGCAGAACACACCCAATCAGAACAGCAAAAAGAAAAAAAAAAATTTTAAATATGAGGATAATTTGAGGGACCTCTAGACAGCATCATACATAACAATGTCCACATCATAGGCATACCAGAAGAACAAGAGAAGAGATTAAGGCATTGGGAAACCATTTGAAGAAATTATTATTATTATTATTATTTTTTTTTTTTTATCCCCACCCAAGGACATTTTTCCATTTTTTGTTCAGATAGAGTGGGAGGGAGAGAGAGGAAGAGAGAGAGAGAGAGAGAAACATTGACGTGAAAGGTACACATCGAGTGGCTGCCACCCACACGACCCAACCAGGGCCGGGGACAAACTGCAACCGAGGCACGCGCCCCTAGTGGGAACCGAACCTGAGCCTCTCTGGACCGCAGTCCGATGCTCTAACCGCTGAGCCAAACTGGCCAGGGCTGAAGAAATAATTATTGAAAAATTCTCTAACCTGGTGAATAAAATAGACATACAAGTCCAGAGAACACAGAGAATCTCAAACAAGATGAACCCAAAGAGGCCCACACCAAGACACATCATAATCAAACTCCCAAATGTTAAAGACACAGAGAGATTCTCAGCAGCAGCAAGAGAAAGACAGTCAGTTATCTGCAAGGGAGTTCCCATAAGACTGTCATCTGATTTTTCAACAAAACCATTTAAGGCCAGACGGGATTGGCACAAATTATTCAAAATAATGAATAGCAAGGTCCTATAACCAAGACTACTCAGCGAGGCTATAGTTTAAAATTGAAGGATAAATAAAGAGCTTCCCAGATAAGAAAATATTTGCAAACCAAAGTCAGGAATACATTAAAAAAGATTGTACTCCATGATCAAGTGGGATATATTCCTGGGAAGCAAAGTTGGAGCAATATTCACAAATCAGTTAAAATGATACACCACATAAACAAAATGAATTATAAAAATCATATGGCCCAGCTGGTATGGCTCAGTGGATTGAGCATCGTCAGTGGACTGAGAGGTCCTGGATAGATTCCCAGTTGGGGCACGTGCCTGGGTTGTGGGCTCGATTCTCAGTGGGGGTTGTGTAGGAGGCAGTCAATCGATGTGTCCTTCTCACATTGATGTTTCTATCATTTTCTCCCTTCCTTTCTCTCTAAAAAAATAATTAAAAAATATTTAAAATCATATGTTCATATCAATAGATGCAGAAAAAGCATTTGACAAAATCCAGCACCCATTTATGATATTTAAAAAATCTCAGCATAGCCCTAGGTAGTTTGACTCAGCTGTTAGCATATCAGTCCACTGACTGAAGGGTCATGGGTTCAATTCCTGGTTAAGGGCACATACCTGGGTTGCAGGTTCTATTCCCGGCCCCAGCTGGGGTCGTGCAGGAGGCAACCAAACGATGTGTCTCTTTCACATAGATGTCTCTCTCTTTCTCTCTTTCGCTCTCTTCCTCCTTTCTTCCTTCCCTCCCTCCCTCCCTTTCTCCCTTCCATTGTATCTAAAAAAAAAAAAGAAAAAATCAATGGAAAAATATCCTCAGGTGAGGATTGACGAAAAAACCTCAGCAAAGTGGGAGTAGAGGGAACAAACATACCTCGACATAATAAAGGCCATAAAGGACAAACCCACAGCCAACATCATACTCAATGAGGAAAAACTAAAAGCATTTCCCTTAATATCACAAACAATACAAGGATGTCTGCTTTCACCACACTTAATCAACATAGTCCTGGAAGTCGTAGCCACAGCATGCAGACAAGAAGAAGAAATAAAAGGCATCCAGACTGTAAAGGACGAAGTAAAACTGTCATTATTTGCAGATGACATGATCCTGTATATAGTGAACCCTAAAGATTCCACCAAAAGAAATTGAACTAATAAATGAATTCATTAAAGTAGTAGGATACAAAATTAATATTCAGAAATCTGTTGCATTTTTATACACCAATAATGAGCTGTGAGAAAGGGAAACTAATAAATTAGTCCCATTTATCATTTCAGAAAAAAAATGTTAAATACTTAGGAATAAATTTAACCAAGGAGGGAAAAGATCTGTAATCAGAAATGATAATATTCTGAAGAGAGAAATTGAAGAAGATACAAATAAGTGGAAACATATACCCTGTTCATAGATAGGAAGAATTAACATCATTAAAATGTCCATACTACCCAAATATCTAACCATTTTTCTACTCAAATTTTTATCTGTAAGTACAAACAAAATTAATTGATTATCTCTAACAACTTTATATATCTTAAACAGTGGTTTAGTGTGTCCATTAAATTTGGTGTTATTGTATATATACTTTCTTCCATTCAATTCTGGTATCAACATGCATCTTTTTATTTGGGAATAATTATTTAACATGTGTCAGAATCACCTGGAGAGCTTGTTAAATACTGATTGTGGGATTTAACTGCAGAATTTTTGAAATTTTATGATTCTCTGGTAGGGCTTGTGAATTTGCATTTCTCACAAGTTCCCTGGTGAAAATGGTGCTTCTGCTCAAGGGACCACACTGTGAAAACTGTTGCTTTAGGCATATTGCTATGATTTGATAAATTTTAAAATGATTTTTAAATTTTGTTATAAGAAATTGTTATAGAGGGAGTCATTATCGCTATGTGTAAACATGTATCAGTAATGACAAATCACATTGTCTTTTTTATTTTTTTAAGAAAACGTGCATTTTTTTTTAAGATAATGTGTGTTTCCTCTCTTGCATTAAAATAAAAGTCCACTTTCAAAATTCACTCATTTTGGAATACTATTTTATAAGGATTAATCTATAGAAAGAATAAGAGATAAGAATTTTTAGTTCATCCTTAATACCTTTTACATTTTATATTTCTGTGATCACCAAGAGAATGAAAATTCAATAGGATAAACAGTTTATCAACAAAGGTATTTATCCATAATCATTTTTTTTTAGTTTGGAAAATCATCTAAGCTGTATGGTTACAAGTTTACTTTTCTTCCTTTTCCTTAGCTGTAAATGTATAAGGGGGACTGGAAAGTAATGTCGTTTCTGTGCGTTTCGATATTCGGTTGTCATTTATCAGCTCATTGTGTACTTCAAAATCGTACCAAAGACATTTTAAGGTTAGAGTGACTTGTTTATTCGTAAATAATTAAATATTAATTTTTTTTTTTGCAATTTATAGTGAAATGGCCAGCCAAATACCAGAAGAGGTACATATCCGGCATTGTATGCTTTTTGAGTTTCACAAGGTAGTAACGCAACAGTTGCTACCAAAAACATTTACGATGTTTATCCAAGTGCATTAGATGTTCGTAAATGCCAAAGGTGGTTTTCTAAGTTCAAATCTAGTAATTTTGATCTTTCTGACTCGTATCGATCAGGAAGACCAACATCTTTAGACAATGACATGTTAAGGGTGGAAGTGGAAGCAAATCCGTGTCAGACAATCGAGGAACTGTCAAACACTCTTAACCAGCCTTGGTCGACCATCCAAGAACATTTGCAGCAGATTGGTAAAGTAAGCAGAGCAGGTGTTTGGGTCCCGCATAATCTGTCTGAAGAAAACAAAGCTAACCGGTCCACCACATGCAACTTACTGCTTCAGCGGCACAATACAGAAGTGTTTTTTTGATCGCTTGATCACTGGAGATGAAAAATAGGTCCTCTATGATAATCCAAAATGCAAAAGACAGTGGTTCTCTCCGAATGAATCGCCACGAAATACAGCTAAGCCAGGTTTACACCGCAAAAAGGCACTTTTGTGTGTTTGGTGGAGTATTCGCGGGGTCATTCATTTTGAAGTGCTGAAACCTGGACAAACTGAATGCAGACCTTTACTGTGAACAATTGGATTGAGTAAATCAATCTTTAATTGTAAAGTGCCTAGCGATTGTCACCAGAAAAGGCGTTATTCTGCAACACGATAATGCAAGACTGCGCTGCGCAAGACAAACCCTGGAAAAAATTAATGAATTGGGGTGGGAGGTATTGCCTCACCTACCATACTCACCCGATATTGCGCCATCGGATTTCCATTTATTCCAATCGCTACAACGTTTTCTAAGTGGCAAAAATTTTGAAAATTTGGATGATGTCCAAAATGCCATCTCCAGATATTTTGCTCAAAAACCAATTGATTTTTATCGATCTGGCATTGAAAATTTGCACACTAGATGGCAAAAGGTTGTTGATAACGAGGGTGATTACATCATTGATTAAAAATAAAAACTTGTTAAAAATGTATCTGTTTGAATTAATGTCGTAAAAACATGACATTACTTTCCGGTCCCCCTAATAATTAGCAACAGTTTCTGTTTTCCCCCTTACAAAGATTTTGTGGTTATTTAAGTGACCTTAATAAAACTCAGTTAAAGGAACATTTAGAACACATAGAAAAATATAACATGTGCAAATTTTGGCTAGTCTTCTATGCCAAGCACAATAAAATTCTATATAAATTACTATAATGAAACAAAATGCATTGCCTTAAGAACTAATTTTAGCTAAAAAATATTATTTTCCAACTACTCTCTTCAACTCTGGTATTAATATACATCTGTTTAATTTGGGGATTGTTCTACAAATGCAAATATCTGTCAAATCTAAGTATCTTTAGTACTGTGAATATCAAAATATTGTACTTCTGAACATGGAATTCTAGAGAAACCACTTTTTGGCTAGATCATTTGTTATAAGCTAACAGATGCTCAGTTTATTTATTCATTTATACAATAAACATTTATTGAATTTGTGGTACAGCGGGAGTTGTACTATTTATGATATGCAAACATGAGAACTACATTATATTTTTCCTTCAATATATTAATATAGGGAAACATGGAAACAAGTAATTTCAAATGAATTTGAGGAAATACTATGACAAAAGTAAAAATAAAAGATGTATCTAATATATTCTCTATTAATTTACTTAGTTTCCATAGTTATCCCTAATATTATTTTGATTTCCGAGGGCAACATTTGAATAAATTGCAGATTGAGGAGTTGTACCTATGAAGTTTGGTTCCAGAATCAGTTCTTTTACCCATTGCACATATAGCTCATAAACTTTCTATTTGTGGGAACAAGTCTGAGGGGTTATGTGACCACAGAAACAACCATGCCCAGAGAATTCAGAGTATGTTTTATAGACAGTTAATATGTAACATAGTTTGCAAGAGATGAGAACTATATGGGCATCTATGAAGCCATAGGAGTATAAAATACCAAAGAATAAAGGAGAAAAAAAATGTAGTCTGATTTGGAACAACTGAAAGAAAAGAAAAGATATTGGAAGATGAAGTTGGGATTTAGATAGGAGTAAGTTTTGGATAATGTCTGTATGCAAAGAAAAGAAATTTAGATAATGCTAGAGGAGGAAGCAAGTGCACAGTTTAGAATATAACAAAACACAACAGTGATATGGAAAGAGTGTGTTGGGATGGGAGTCAGAATTTATAGGTTCCCACCCAAGACTGCTCACACTGTATGAGATGTAGACAGCACACTTATCTCAGATGCAATGTTCCTGTGTGTTAGAGAGAAATGTCGAGCTTGATAAGCTTTTCAAATTCCTTTCTATTGAATCAACATTTTTGTTGAGGCAAAAAATCTTTAGGACTGTATATGTGTTAAAAAGAGTAACTGTAACCTAGGTAATGAAAATTTAAGTTACACACACACACACACACACACACACACACACACACAAACAATAAATGGGTTAAATTGTTTATATTCAATCAATATCATAATTATTAACATTAAATGATATATTCTGCTTTCATTTATGTTATTAGCAATGAACAAATTATGGACACCAATATAACATAAAGATACCAGAAGGGGATTTTTGTGCAATTCTCCAATAGCTAAGTGAGAGCCATGGGAAAATTTTAAACAGAGGTGTGATGATTTGCTTTATAAAAGATCATTCTTGCTACAGTCCAGTGTAGATCCTTGAAAACTACTCTACCTTGAGGATATTCTAAGAGAATGGAGAAAGTGACTATTTAAAAACTTTCTATCCACATGGGTTTACTTAGGTTCAGGTTTTGACTTCTTTAAGTTAATATTGGGTACAGTAAAGTTAATATTTTCAAAAAAAGTATTTACAAAGTTATGATATGGATTAAATTAAAATTAGGTTGGGCAAGACATAAACTATGATGGACTACATAATAGTTTATGAGGATAATAGTTTTTCTTCTTCCAAATTTTCATCTCGTGTTCAGCAAAATGCCCAAGACATGATAGTGGAGTAACAGCTGCATAAGGTTAAGTACTGAGTAAAAGTAAAAGAAAAGAAGCACATTAGTTTGAGCATAAATTTCAGCATAATGGTACCTTACAAATAACAGAAGTATCTTTTCTCTTTAAATATTTGTATTCATCCAGTAAACATTGAGGACAACTTCTTGGGAATTAACCTTGAGAAGCGGACTGTAGAATACTCAAAAAAACAAACAAACAAAAAAAAAAAAACAAGTGAGCATTCATTCTGAATAGGTACTTTTTAAACTCATTTTAAAAAGTATAAAAAATAGTTTAATCTGAAGTATTATTTATAATAGTAAAATAAGATATTAAAGTTAATATATTAAAGTTTAAGTACTAAAAATGATATTATTCTTATAAAATTTAAACATTTAGAAAATGGAATATTAGAAATAATAAAACTATATTTATCAAGAGATAAGTAAATGTAACAATTGTTACACTGGACTCTAGGGTCTATAGCTGAAGTTTTCTCACACATTTTTTTCATTTTTAAAAAATGCCACAACAAAATCCAATCAGAGAAAGACAACTACCATATGCTTTCACTCATATATGGACACTAATGAACAAGATGAACTAACAAGAAAAATAGAGACTGACTCATAGATAGGGAGCAATGTGCATATGATGTGTTGTAGAATTGTGCACCTGAAACCTGTATAAATTTTGTTAACCAGTGTCACCCCAACAAATTCAATAAAAACTTAATTTACATCAATTTTTAAAAAACAACAATGAAAGTTAAACCAACTAAAAATGGCTGAAAAAATACTGTTCCTGACCCCAGCAGGTGATAATCTACACATGAAAATAAAGTTATAAACAGTTCTAATATAAAATGTGAGAAATCATGTTGCGTGGTAGATGAGGGTTGGTTAGGATATGTGTTTAACGTATCTTTATTCAAAGATGAAAAATAGAGTGATTATAGGTAAATTATAGTTGTTTATTTTTGTGAAATATCAATGATTCACTTATATTGTTCTCAAGTGCAAAAGTTAGCATTCAGCCTGGCTGGTGTGGCTCAGTAGTTGAGCATTGACCCATGCACCAAGAGGTTGCTGGTTCGATTCCTGGTCAGGGAACATGCCCAGGTTGTGGGCCCCATCCCCAGTGGGGGACATGCAGGAGGCGGCCAATTGATGTTCTCTCTCATAGTTGTTTCTATCTCTCTCTCCTCTCCCTTCCTCTTTCCCTAAAATCAATAAAGAAAAAAAAAGGTTAGCATTCAGTATTCTAAAATTGTCATAGAATTCAGTAAAATGCTAAAATAATTACATATGATAGTTTGTTATATCAAATATGCAAATTCCTGCAGATAACTTTTTGAAAAGGAAATATAATGAGAAGCCAGACAGTACAACAGATGTCTAATTGTTTCAAAGTTGTGATTTTTCTAATTCAGATTTATAAAATGAAATCATTTCTGCTGAAAATACTAGAATTTTCATTCTATACATAAAATTTTAAAATTGTATGTAAAGATGATATGCATGACCTTTATGTAGCACGAGAATATTTTCTGGAAGTTGAAAATATTTTTAAAAAGTTCCTACTGACTAGACCATTTTCATGGTGTTATGGAAAAATTCAAACAATGCTTATTGCGACATGAGTAATTTTTTGTCTGCAGATCTGTATATCAGCAGAATATTTGAGATGTCATAGAGGGTTAAAACCATTTATAAATGTATTTATTATTTAAAAATTACATACTTGACCACACAGTCTTGAGGACATATGGTTTGAAGATTCTTTTTTCATTTTTTTTTTAGCCTATTTTGTTTTTGGCTTATCTAGATTTTAAAATATAGATTGTTCTTTCTGTCAGATGGATAATTAATTATATTGTCTTTCCTCCATAGTAATATTTAGGTTGCCCTAGGATTCTCTCTTTTTTGTCTAACTTTCAATCTTGTTGGATAAGAATGAAAGTATACCCTGAGGGAAGATTTTAAATTAAGCTTAAAACAAAAATGATAATTTGATTACATCAAATTTTCTTCATTGTTTTCTTACTTATGTGTTAGGTGTCTACAAATAAACTCTACTCCAAAGCGTTTTCCTATATTTTTGTTAAAATTACCAAAATTTAAACTTCCTTTGTTTCATAGTACTGTTTCCACAAAATCTATCTTACTGCAATCTTGTATGCCTGCCTTGCCAGCTTTCAAACAGAAAATCATCTTCCATAGAGTTCTTTTAGGTCCCACCAGAACACAAGCTCCACAAAGGGAGGATTTTAAAATCTCTTTTCTTCTTTGCTTCATCACCTATAGTACACAGGTATTGAGTAAATGAAGGTCACTAGCCTTTCACCAACCTACATTGCCAGCATTTGTTGTTTGTTATTTGTTGATGTTAGCCATTCTGGCATGTGTGAAGTGATATTTCATTATGTTTTTAATTTATATCTCTCTGATGATTAGTGATGTTGAACATTTTTTTAAATATCTGTTTATTGCCCATCTGTAGGTCCTCTTTGGAGAAGTGTCTATTCAGGTCCTTCCTCCATTTTAATTGGATTATTTGTCATCCTGGTGTTGAGTTGTGTAAGTTCTTTATATATTTTAAAGATTAATCCCTTATCAGATGTATCATTGGCGAATATGTTCTCCCATACAGTGAGTTCCCTTTTCATTTTGTTGATTGTTTCTTTTGCTGTGCAGAAGCTTTTTAGTTTGATGTAGTCCCGTTTGTTTACTTTTTCCTTTATTTCCCTTACCTAGGAGACATATTGGCAAAAATGTTGTTCTGAAAGATGTCTGAGATTTTACTGCCTATGTTTTCTTCTAGGATTTTTGTGGTTTCGTGACTTATATTTAAGTCTTTTATCCATTTTGAGTTTATTCTTGTCTATGGTGTAAGTTGGTGGTCTAGTTTTATTTTTTTTGTGTGAACCCGTCCAATTTTCCCAACATTATTTATTGAAGAGACTGTCTTTACCCCATTGTATGCACTTGCCTCATTTGTCAGATATTAATTGACCATAGATACGTGGGTTGATTTCTGAGCTTTCTATTCTGTTCCATTGATTTATATGCCTATTCTTATGCCAGTACCAGGCTGTTTTTATTACAGTGGCCTTGTAGTATAGTTTGATACCTCCAACTTTGTTCTTTCTCAAGATCTCTGAGGCTATTTGGGGTCTTTTTGGGTTCCATATAAAATTTTGCAATATTTGTTGTAGATTTGTGAAATGTACCATTGGTGTTTTAATAAGAATTCTGTTGAATCTATAGATTGCTTTGGGTAGTATGGACATTTTAATGAAATTCTTCCAACCCATGAAAATGGTGTATGCTTCCACTTCTTTGTATCTTCCTTAATTTATTTCTTCAGTGTTCTATATTATATATATTTAAAGTCATCCATATTCAAGATACAAAAACTCTCTGTATAGACTTTAACTCAATTTTTTTGGGGGGGGCATACATTTTACTAATTTAGATATACATTTGAGAAAAGTGCTCATCAACAATATTGAGACTTTCAATTCATAAACAAGATATATATTTCTAAATGTTTCTTATCCTGTATATGCAAAAGACTTTTATAGTTTTCCTGGTTTATTATTTTGGTTTTGTTTTTGTTACCCTGCCATTCTCCACAGAGGCCTTGGATAGCTGGACATCAGTGATCCTTGGAGCAGAGGCTAAATTATAGCCTTTTTTTTTTAATCCTCACCCAAGGATATTTTTCCATTAATTTTTAGATAGAGTGGGAGGAAGAAGGGAGAGACAGAGAAATATCAATGTGAAAGAGACACATCGATTGGTTGCCTCCCGCACGGCCCCACAGTGGCTGGGAATTGAACATACAACTGAGTTACATGCCCTTGACCGAGAATTGAACCTGGAACTCTTCAGTCCATGGGCCAGTTTTCTAACCATTGAGCAAAACCGGCCAGGGTAGCTCTTTGTTTGTTTGTTTTAAAACAGACTTTTTAGCTCAGTCAGTGTGGCTCAGTGGTTGAGTGTCGACCCATGCACCAAGTGGTCGCAGGTTCGATTCCAGGTCAGGGCACATGCCCAGGTTGTGGACCCAATCCCCATTGGGGGGCATGCAGGAAGCAGCCAGTCGATGGTTCTCTTTCTCTCTCCCTCTCCCTCTTCTCTCTCTAAAAATCAATAAAGAAAAAAGTTAAACAGATTTTTTAAAGATATTATAACTAACAATCTTGTAAGAAAGTGTCTCTCTCTAGAGCAGAAGCCAGATCTGTTTGCTTTCTGGAAAATAAAGATATTGTCTCCCTCTGGATCAAAGATTGGGAAGATTTGCTAGAAGGCCTCTTTAAAAGATTGGTGTTTCCTTGGCTTTGGCTTCTTCAGCTGTAACTCAAACCAACGTTGTGTGCAGTATCTCTCTGGGCCACATTACATCACGCCTCTGGGTCTTGGGGGGTGAGAAGAACTGACGTGAACATGGAACTCATACTGCATGTGGTTTCATGATAATAATAAGATTTTTGTCACTTGACTTGGGGTGGTAAACACACAATACAATATACAGATGATGTATTTTACAGTTTTACACTTGAAACATAATTTTATTAACCGATGTCACCCCAATAAATTAAATAAAAATGTAAAAAAATATTCTTTGTCTCTGACCAAGGAGTATTCCGTCTTCTGTTAGGTTCCATGGAATTGTCCCAAGCTCATTAAAGTCTCCACCCCACCCCCCACAGTTCTTTACATGAATTTCTAGGTTAATATCACTTGTACCTATCTTTTAACAAGTAATTTTTCATAAATGTCTTTATTTATACACTCAAAACAAGGTTGATATTAATGACTATCAGTTTCATGTCTCATTTTCCTTACTTTCAAGTGTATTTTACTGTATTTCTATTAGGTGTGCTCTTGTATGTTTACTTTCCTTGTAATCTTTTCTGATTATTCATTATATTTATTCTATTTTTTCTTTTCATCTCATACCTTCATATTTTCAACTGAGTTCTGTTCATAAGGCTTTTATGTTAGGTTTAATACATCCATTTCTCCCTGTGCTCCATTAAAACTCACTAAATGTTCACTCGTATTTTATGTCACTTCTATAATAGGTAATTTTCAGTGATGTGCTCTAATTCTGTTCTTTCATTTTAGTATTCTCTGCTAACTTTCTCTAGGTTATTTATGTTGATTTAAGTTGCCTTTGAATAAGTTATATATAATCAAAATCCTTTATATGAAGTGTTAACTCCCCTTGTCCCTACTCTGCATTTCTGAAGTGACAATTTTCTTTTTCTGATTTCTGTAAGTAAAGCTTGCTGCGCATAATGATACTTTACTTAGCAGGGCTTCATCTAATGTAGATTTACTTAAAAGAACTTTAGATTTTCCCACTACTTCCATTCATTTATTTATATATTTATATATATAAAACATACATAGTCTCTGATTTCCTGGAATATACATTGAAGAGTGTGCAAAACATATGATAATGATCACATACATAAATAGTGAAAATAACATAAGTGGTATAAATATAAGAGGATAGGAAAGGCCTCCCCAATTTTTGTGGCCAGGGAAGTCTTCCCCAAGGAAGTAACTGAAAGTGATGTAAATTAAAAGTTAGGTGGGAGAGAAAACTCCCAGAGGAAGCAGGGAATGTGCAGGGACAGTAGACAGAAGAGAGGAAGTAATGTTTAGAGAACTTAAAGAATACCAGTCAGTGTGTGTGACAGGTTCAAAGACGGAGTGAAAGGAGCATGAGATAAGTTTCAGTACACAGTGGGGGCCATGCCCTTAAGGTCCACATAAGCTAAATGTGTTTGTTTATTTTATTTCTAAGATCATTGAGAAGCCATTGAGTGGTTTTAAACAAGGGAATATCTATTCAGATATACATTTCAAAAGGCCTTTGAGGAAAAGAAGATTAAAAGTGGGAAGGAGTTGGGGGTGTTAGGAAGCTGCAGCAGAGGTCAAGTGTTTCTGGAAAAACAGTGGAACAGAAAAGATTATGAAATATATGGAAGCTAAATTCCACCAAGATTTGATGATGTGCCCTCAGATACACTGAGCTAATCTCATTCCAGCAGGTAGTGCTACTAGATTCCTCTCTCCACACACTTATGCTGGAATAAGTATCTTCTACTTGTGCTTGAAGAAATTGCAATATCTTCCTGAATATAGAAAAACTGTGAGAATAGAAAGACACAGGATTAAACTTTTCCAACAGCAACATTTGCACAATAGAGATGGCGGTGTCCAATTTTTTATTTATGCTCATTTGTTTGTTTGTTTGTTTCCAGACTCTGGGACTTAGAGTCAGGGAAAGAGAGATGGCCAGGGTTTGAAATATTTTTCTGTATTTTATAAAGTATTCTGTTTTATGAGGTGAAGGTTGTGGATGTCATGAAAGAAAGATTAGTTCAACATTTTCTCAATTCCCTTTTATCTGTCTATTTGTAAGAGTTCTTGAAAAATTCTAGTGTTAGGTTTTCTGTCATTTTACTTGTCAGTAACTAGGCTTTGTAGATATTTTTGTATTTATTAAGTTTTTTAATTTCTTATTTCCTCAAAGAGATTATAGAAAGAAGTTGGAAGAGACAATATAGGTTGCTGGTAAAATTGTATTTAAATTAGAATTCCTCCTCGCATTTAATTGGGATTGGGCTAAACTTTTATTCAAGGAGCTATGAAACCTTCATAAATCTTTTAGTTCTGTCCCTTTGCCTTCACATAATTGTGTGTCTAAAACTAATAGGAGATTATCCAATCTTTTTCTTTTGCTATTCAATACTAAGATAAGCAAGAATCAATAGGCAGGTTCACTTAATTACAACTATTAACTATTTGTAATTTGATGGTGTTATCTCTAGTGACTACTAACTCCATTCATATTTTTTTCACCATAGCATTGGCTGATAAATTACTGTGATTGATTTATAGAGTGATGCAAGTATTATCCATGCCCCCACCCACCACCAAGACAACAACAAAATAATAATAGTTTAAATAGAATTCACAGACGTATGTCATCAGGCCTTTGGCTGTCAGTGACCTATGTGTCATTTTATAGAATATCCATTTATCAATTAATTCATTTAACAGAATAGACAATATTCTACCTTCTACTGTATGACAGATTATATAGTGATTGAGTGGCTATTATGTACTAGGCAATCAGGCTACTTCAGTAAACTAAACAAACACAAGCCCTGCTGTAGAGCACGTTACCATTACAGGTAACTGTTTGAATCCTTCTGGATGACTTGTACATCAGTTATTTCACCTGAGGGGCAAGGGTATATACACCTCAGTTCTCATGAGACATCAATGAGTATTATTCCCAGAGTGTGTCAAATCTTCCATGTTGCTGGCTTCTGAGAACACAGGTGTAACAAGTTCAGCTGGTACAGAAACCCTTCAGAAAAACAGATACACATGCTAGAAGTTGGAAATTAAACCAACTGTGCCCTCAAAAATGGTATGTCCTGATGGAAGATGTGTGGGAAGTGATAAAATTTTCTGTCAGGTACCTCTGCACAGCCCAAAGCAGTGTATGCTTATGTTCATGCCATCGGGTCACTGAATTTTCAAGGTGTTTTCTTGTCATAATTTATTTTAAACAAATGACAACAGCAGAATTAGTAAGATAATAGTCTCTGATACCATATTTGGTCTTGAGGACAGTTGCTGACTGAATGTTTGTGTCCATCTCCAACTTCATATTTTAAAATCCTAACCTACAAAGTGACAGTATTAAGCGATGGGGGCCATTGGGAGGCAGTGAAGTCATGAGAATAGGGCCTTCCTGAATAAGATTGGTGCCCTCATAAAGGGACTCCATGGAGTCCCCTTATACTCACTCTTACCCTCACTCTCTGTGTCTCTGTGAGGATACAATGAGAAGGCAACAGCTGCAACCTATATGTTTTTATTAAACCACCAATATTAAACTAACCTCACTTGCCAAAGATTAACCTAAATTATGTGTACTTGAAAAATATTTGGATTATTTTTATATTTCTAGGAGTTTTACAACTATTTAATTTATGTAAGTACTTATTTATCATTAAGGCAAAAAGAAAAGATCTCCGTTATGAAATCTTGTAAGAGGTTTCAGAAATTAATTTGATAACACCATCCAGAGGTAGAATAATATCACATATGCATATATACAAAAATACATAAACTTATGGACACACATAGAGATCATATAGATTTGATTCTAAAATTTCAATTATGAGTCACACAAACACAATGATACAGAACTCATTTATTTACATAAAACTGTTGGTTTTTGTCTTTGCTCCACTTCATTTTTTCTAAATTATGTTTCTGACAGATGGGACAAGTTGAGGTTACCTGCTTAATATGAGAGCTAAACATTTATGAAGAAGATTTTAAGATTTTCTTTTGCCCCTGATATATAATGTTTTGGACACTGTGGACTAAAGTTGGGTGAGGTACTGAGGGTTGACACCGTTCAAGTATCCCAGGAACATATGCCAAAATAAACCATATCCTAGGTGATAAGACAAATCAAAACAAATTCAAAAGACTTGAAATCATACAGAGTGTGTTCTATGACCACAACAGAGTCAAAGTAGAAATCAACACAAATATGATGGGAAAATCTCCAAATACTTAGGAACAAAATGATACACTTCTAAATAATCCATGTGGCAGAAAGGTAGTCTTCAAGGAAATACAGAAATACACTAGATGGAATGGAAAGGAAAATACAAGATATCAAATTTTGTGGGATCATGAGAGGGACATCTACAGCATTACATACATAGTTTAAAAAGAGAAAATATTCCAAATCAATAATCTAAGCTCTCATCTCAAGAACCTAGAAAGAGAAGAGAAAGGTGATCTTACAGCAAGAAGAATAAAATAAATAATAAAGATAAGTGCAGGAATCAATGGCATTAAATTGTAAAGCAAATGAAAAAATTATTAAAGCAAAGAGCAACTTCTTTGAAAAAAAATTGATGAAATTCACAAACTTCTAGCAACATGATAAAGAAAAGAAGACAAGTTACCATATCATGAATGAAACAGGATATCACTAAAGAACCTGCAAACATGCACAGGACATTTAGAGAATACTGTGAACATTTCCTCAAACATAAATGTGACAACTTAAGTGAAATTAGTCAGTTAATTAAACTACCCAGACTCACCTAATATTAAATAGGTTGTTTGAAAGCCCCCTTTTTCAGCCCTATGGCTGTTAAGGACATTTTATTCACAATTTTAAAGTTTCTCAAACTTTGTTTATCAGCCTAATTTGTACTTTTTATGTTTTGAGTTCTCTCATACTTTGCTACTTTCAGTTAGTCTCCTTTTTCAGAAATGAGTGATAAAGAAAATGCTTACAAATTATAAATACCTTAGCCAAAATAACTCATTATGGATCTGTAGTAGAATGAATGGGAGTCTCCAAACACATGTGCCCACCCAGAAACTCAGACTGTGATCTTGCTTGGATATAGGATCTTTGTAGATGTAATTAATGTAAAGGTAGGGATAAGATCATACTGGATTAGGATGGGCTCTAAGTCCAATGAGAGCATTTTTATAAGAGACAAAACAGGACATACAGAGACATAGCAGAGACATAGCAGATGATGTGAAGATGGGGAAACTGGAGTGATGCGTCTACAAGCCAAGGAAGGTCGATTGCTGGGAAGCCAGTAGCTAGGAGAAGGCACAGAGAAGCGATTCTCCCTCAGTGCCTTCAGAAGGAACCAAACCTGTGACACTTTGATGTCAGACTTCTGGCTGCTAAAACTGAGAGGGAGTACATTTCTGTTTCTGTAAGCCACTAAGTTTGTAGTAATATGTTATGGCAGCCTAATTAGTTAGGAAACTGATGCAGAATTCATTACATAAACATTTATAGAATACTCCTTACTTGCCAGGTACTGATGTGTAGAGTAGGTATGTGACATTCAGTAAGACCCAGGCCTATCCATGAGTGTAAGTTTAATTACCAAAATAACTTGAGAAATGACAGTAACACAGATAGGTACAAATTGCTAAGTAACTGAGTTCAAGCCATGGGGTAATAAAACTGCTTTTTAATTTTAATTTTTACATTTCCACTGTCTCTTGCTTTGTTACATTTACATTTATTGGTGTTTCCATGACACTTCAGAGCTTTAAAATATTGTCAGCTTCCTCTACATATCAAAAACTTACTGTTCTCTTTTTACTGAAGAATGAATGTGCTATCTTGTGGGTATAGAGCTATAGCTTTAAATGAAATAAAGTGATACTCTTTTCTTTATTAGAGAAGATAAGGGTATTTGAACAGTTATAAAAAGAATCAGATAAAGTAATAGAATAAAGTGATCTGAATTGGAAGTAAAATACAATCTTTTTCCCCTATTATTTCAGTGTCAGCCGAGTAGAGGAAAAATTACTAAGTCAAGCAGTGCTTCACAGCCTTGTAAGCTCAAGTAACATGTGAAAAGCCAAAGCAGTTTTAAAGTTCTGGGTTATCTGAATCAGATATGAAATTCACCTTTCATATATACATATCAACTTTTCCAGGAAGGCAGCATTTTTTCCAAATGTGTGTTAACAGTAAGTGTACAGTTTCTTTGCATTTATACTCTGAGCTAAAATGAATATTTATTTGACAGACTCTATTTGGATATTCCAGTGTCTGGAATTCAAGTTGATACTTCTTTTCATCCACTGTGCTCTAAGCATGAAAGCAATTAAGTGAATAAACTTCCCCACAGTGTCCGTTCACTATTTCTCCCCCCTCCCCAGTATCTATATATCTGTATAAAAGACATAAAATAAAGTTTGAATGTAAACAGATTAGAGTAGTTCCTTATTATTGGAATAAAAAAAGTGTGATTGATAAGAACTGTGCTTAAATGCTAAAGGGAGGTCTACAGCAATAATACAAATTTTGGAGTACATTACTTTCTCTAAAGATATATATTGGATGTTTGCATTTTAGACGTGTTTTTTTGTAGCTACCATAATCAATGGCAAGGAAGACTGGAGTCAGAGTGAATGATTAGGACCTTGCAGCGAAATTCTAGGGGAAAGGTACTGTGACTTGGACTAAGGGACTGGCAGTGGGAATGGATTGCATAGAACCCTTTCTGAAAGAAGGAGGCAGAGGGAAACCAAGCTGGATGAATGGCTAATGGGGAAAGCCTCCTTTGTTGTTCTTTTCTTTCTTAGTTTTGGGCCATATGGAAGAGCATTTGTTCGGATAAAAGTGACCTCAGGAGAGTCATAGGAGTAGCAGCAATGGGTTTTGCTAAGTGTTTAGGCAATGAGAAAAGGAAATTCAGTCATCACTGAATTATTCAGGGACTGAATATCTAGGTGATAAACTTTTTCAGATTTTCCCCCCCGTTTTCCATCTGCTGCTCACAATTGGTCATCTCCCTGCTCATTAGTCTCCTTACCAGAGGAATGGAAATTATTTGAAACTCTGTCTTCAAATGCTGTATTCTGTTTGCATCTTAATTAAGATTTTGTTTGTTTTTAGTCTCTGTGGATTACATCAATCATTTTCTAGCATCAAAGAGTATTTTAGAGCAGGAACAGCTCTTGAAAATCATTTAATCCAATGTTACCAGAAAATGTGAAATGATTTGCTTCAAGTCACAGGGCTGGAACAGAGGAAAATAATTGAATCAAACCCCAGATTTTTTCTTTTTCTTTTTTTTAAAATTTTTTTTCCCTTTATTGATTTTAGAGAGAAGAAGTGACAGGGAGAGAGAGATAGAAACATCGATGAGAGAGAACATCAATTAGCTGCCTCCTGCATGCTCCCCAGTGGGGATCTGGCCCACAACCCGGGCATGTGTCCTGACCAGGAATCGAACCGGCGACCTCTTGGTGCATGGGTCAATGCTCAACCACTGAGCCACACCGGCCGGACACCCCAGATTTTTTCAAAATTAATATGCCATTCCTTCCACTGAGTTCACTGTCTCTCTTTACTACATTATGGTAACAATGAAAATAAGCTTTAAAAAAATAGGTGTATTGGGGATTCTGTAGGTTTATTTATTACTGCTCAGGTTCCCATCCCCTTCTCCCAGAAGGTGTCCCATACATCTTTATTTTATAGTGCCAGCTCAGCCAGCCTCCCATCAGACTTCGTGCCTGCAAGTTCTTTTCCTTTTAAGCCTGGCTACTAAGTTTCTCTCTCTTCTTTGGTCCCATTACAACAAGCTTACATATTTTTCTATTTTAAAATTATTCTTAATAGTTTATTATTCAGAAAATAAGAAATGAAAAAAACACACAACTTATTTAGAGATATATCCCATCTTGAGATTGTAAACTGAAGATTTCTAAACTGAAGATTTCATAGAACATTAACTCTCTTCTTTTATTCCTACATTTGGAACTCTCTCATATGTTCTTCTTCTTCCTAACCACACCCCTCCTCATTACTCCAGGATTCAGTCGGAAAAATAATAGGTGACCTTTGCTTCTAGCATGACTACCACACTGGGTTGCATAAATTTATTTGGGAAATTAATATTTTAATCGTAAAAAATGGCAGAAAAGGACAAGAAGGTAATAGTAGCAGAAACATAAGTATTTTTTTTTCTTTGAAGGACATTGCTACATGGTATGTTTCTCTCTCTCTCTCTCTCTCTCTCTCTGTGTGTGTGTGTGTGTGTGTGTGTGTGTGTGTGTTTATTCCCCAGTTTCTATTTTGCCATTGAAATTGAGTCAGTCACTCTGAGGAAATAGAGTAACCTAGGTAGGATTTTAATAGATTGACATTCAGTAAGTTGCCTACCTCATTGCACTAACATATTTTGCAAAGAATGGAACCTGTTGTCATCTCATTAGTAATAAAGGATACAGAACTGGGGTAAAAATACATATGTCAAAAGTCATTCAACATTCATTCAAAAATATTAATTGAGATATTGCTGTTCCATTAATTATTCTAATCACAATAATGTGATATTTCATTATAATTTTCTTTTCCATTGACCCTTTCCACTTCCCTCCTCCCAAAACCAGCCAGCCTTGTATCGTACTTCAATATTCTACAAATTTGTGTCTGTATTTTCAAAATCCTTGACTCCACACTCTCTGACTTCCAGGAATGGCCTTCCTCTGCCTGTAAAAACCATAACTATTTTCAAAGTTGGTTTCTGCAGTTTTATTAACTCCCCCCCCCACCAGAATCACTCTTTTTCCATGTGTCTAGGTTCATTCAAAGTGAACCAACATTAGTCAGAGGTCAACCAAAGGCCAGACTCCTAACGTATGCCTTCCTACTTAATCCTAGCTGAAAAAAGTAAGTATAAAACTTCCATTTTTTTTTTTTTACAGATAGAAGAAGCTCATAAAAGGCTTACCTAATATCATAGCACAAGCAATTGTAAAAGCTGTTATCTGAACTATGATCAGCTGACTCCAGATTAAGGTCTTTGCACAATGAGGCTCTTCACTACATTTCATTACCTCTAGCTATGTATATGTGCATATATCTAGATCAACAACATTACATTTTTAGCTATCTGAGAGGAGGAGCCATAGTAATTTAAACCTGTATCTCAAAGTGACAGTATATTTCCATATGTTGGACAAGATAATTTTTTAATCAAATTAAATTGAATGTTTTCTCAATCTCATTAATAAAAAAAAGTGACTTGTACAAGGAGCTACACTGAAAATACTGTTATTATAATAAGGTAGCAACAATTTTGGATCCTTCGGAGAAATTAAAGTGATTAATTTAACCATATAATAGGTATCTTCAGCTGAAGAAGGGGCAACGATCCATTAAAGAGCTAAGCCTCAAACTTGTACAGAAGTTACTGAGAAATGCTGCACTGCCTGAGACTATTTCTTAGGAGAACAAAGCCTGATGTTTCTTTAAAAGTACTATTGTAACGGCTGGTAGACTCACTTTAGTTAATCAGCCTGCAAAGTTTTACATTCAGAACCAGGGCAAGATACATGAAAAACACTAGAGTGGTTTCTAATAAGGGTAAATAAGATATTTTCAAATAAAATTCTGTGTTAACTGTATAAGAAGGAGCTAAATCTTTTAACATTTCCACATGTTATTTTTGCAGGATACTTATTTCATTTAAATTATTGATTTTTAGGGCCTGAGGTACATCAGTTCAATTGGGTTTAAATTGATTGATTATGCCTGGTGGCCTTCTAATATATGAAGGTTAGTGGATTTCATCTCATGAGGAGAAGAATCTTACTTTGGTAGGGAAAGAGCTTATGTGTAAGATAGCTTTTTAACCCATAACAGAAATTAGTGGATCATGGGTTTCATCTAGCATTGACCAATCTGTTATTCTCTGCTCTGAGGCTACAGACTAAAGCTGTTATCCGTGTCATAGAGCTAAACCATAAACCTCAAGGGGATTAATAAACACTGCTGGATTAGTAAAATTGCATTCATGTCACTTAAAAACTATCTCTAAGCATAGGCATAGTGGAGGTTTGACTGGTGATATAATCACTTTACAAGCAAGACAACACCTACTACAAGGATTTCATAGAGAGAAAATACTAATCAAGTGATTAGGTTCTATGTTCTTAATCAGAGGTCTGAAACTTTTTCTGTAAAGGGCCAAATAATAATTATTTTAGGCTCTGTAGGCCATAAGGTATGTGTTGTAGCTATGCAACTCAGCCATTTTCTCATGAAAACAGCTAAAGGCAATACACAAACAAATGATGTGGCTGTATTCCAATTAAAATTGACTAATGGGGTAGGGTGTGAAAAAGGTGAAAAGATTTAGAAATACAAATTGGTAGTTGCAAAATAGTCACAGGAATGTAAAGTACAGCATAGGGAATATCATCAATAACACTGCAATCACTATATATGGTGTGAGATGGGTACTAGACTTATCAGGGTGATCTATTCATAAGTTATATAAATGTCTAATCATGGGATATGTACACCTGAAACTAATATAATATTGTATCTCAACTGTAATTTTTAAAAATAACTTACAGAATTTATTTACAGAAACAGAGGGCAGGATTTGACATGTGATTATTCTCATTTAATTCTCACAACATGTATATGGGGTATATATTATTATCATTATTATCATCATTATCATTATTATTATTTCTTATTTCAGATGAGTATATTGAGGAACATAATGCTTGAGAATATTGTCATTCCACTAAAAAGTTGAGCTATGATTTGAAACCATATTTTCTTGATCTGTTTACCATCATACTTACTCTTTTTTTTTTTTTCTTTTATCCTCACCTGAGAACTTTTTTTTTTTTTTTTCATTTATCTTCAAATAGAGCGGGAGGGAGAGAGGGAAGGAGAGAGAGAGAGAGAAACATTGATGTGAGAGAGACACATCGAGTGGCTGCCACTCACACGACCCCAACAGGGGCCAGGGACAGACTGCAACCCAGGTACGTGCCCTTGGCGGGAACCAAACCCGAATCTCTCTGGACCGTGGGTCAACGCTCTAACCGCTCAGCCAAACTGGCCAGGGCATATTCTTATATTTATTCTTCTTTTGATCAAGAGTTTGTATTAGTTAAGACTACGTTCAGCTCTAATGACCAAAAATACAAAATATTAACAGCTTAATCAGTATAAAAGTTGATCTTTAAAGTCAGACAAGTGGTTCAGGATTGATATGAAAACCAATGATATCTAGAGATCCAATTTCTTTTACCTTATTATTCTGTGATTCTCATCAAGGGTTGCAGGTTCATTCCCCTGCCCTGATCTCTCTCACATTGATGTCTCTCTCTCTCCCTTTGGAGCTTCACACTCTCTAAAAAAATCAATGGAAAAATTATCTTCCAGTGAGGATTAACAAAACAAAGAAACAAAAAGAATATTCCAGCTTGTGATTCAAGAAACCTCCTTTAGCTCTAGTTAACATATCCACACTCCGCACACACAACAGGAAAGAGAAAAAGAAAGAGTGATACAGGCGATCAACACTATTTGCTTAAATGAAACTACCTACCTGTTACATTCAATGCTTCCATTTTTTTTTTCACATGACCACATTCAAGAAAGTTTGGAAATAGTCTTTATTCTCGGTAACTACACACTCAGATAAAGTCACAGATATTATCTAGAAGAAAGGAGGCATTGAAAAGGACAATTGGCAGACTCTCACAGGAGTTACACTTTCTCTGCTTAAGGTAAGGCAAGTAGAAGTGTGAGTTGGTAGCTGAAATTACTGAATTGCTACAGGCAGGGCACTGTGGGTGGGCTTTACATGGGCTCTGCTGTCTAGTCTTCACCATAGTCCAATGAAAAAGAGTTCTAGATAGAAGGTAGATTAAATAACATTTCAAGTTCACATATACAGTAAATAGCAAGTCCAGGAAACCAATTCAACTAAGTATAATGTACAAGTACGTACATTTTCACTACAGTAGTAATTTTTTAAGAAGTTAGGGATTTTCGCCCTGGCCAGTATTGCTCAGCGGTTAGAGCGTTGGCCTGTGGTCCAGAGAGTCCCAGGTTCAGTTCCCGCTAGGGGCACGTACCTCGGTTGCAGTTTGTCCCCGGCCCTGGTTGGGTCATGCGGGAGGCAGCCACTCGATGTGACCCTTTCACATCAATGTTTTTTTCTCTCTCTCTCTTCCTCTCTCTCCCTCCTGCTCTATCTGAACAAAAAATGGAAAAATGTCCTCGGGTGAGGATAAAAAAAAAAAAAAAAGAAGTTAGGGATTTTCAAGCCACCTTGAGAATATGTCAAAAACTAAACTAAAAGAAAAACATTTAGACTAATAAAATGTCTCAAATTTTCTGAGGGCAAAGACCCTGTGAAACCAAAAATAGAACATTTATAGCAACAATTCTCAGTGAAAGTATGACAAAAAGGATCACTTGATCAAAATTTGAGCTGAGATGGGGGAGAAGGAATCATTTAATATATATTTATCTTAAAAGTAGACATTAAAAAAACTAAAGTGAGAAAAATTGTCCTGGGGCAGCATCTAAAAATACACCCAGGGAAATCTCACTAAAGTGCAAATTCTGAGGCACTAGGTCTGGAGTGGGGCCTGTGATTTTAGATAGCCATCTTTTCCCTGTGTTTTCATAAGATGCAAGGGGACTGAGGAGCTCTGTGGGGTCTTTTGTATAAGAGCACTAATCCTATTCATGAGGGCCTTATGCCCTAAGTACCTCCCAAAGGCCCCACCTCACCACACTGGGCATTAGGTTTCAACAAATAATTTGGTGGGAGGGATGCAAATATTCAGTCCATAAGAGACCGCAAATAGCCAAAACAACTTTGAAAAAAGAATAAATTAAAGGTCTTATACTTCCTGATTTCAAAACTTACTACAAATATGCAGTAATCAAAACTGTGTGCCGCTCCAGAATAACAACAGATGTAAAAATCAACTGGATATCTATAAGCAAAATAATGAAGTTGGACCCTTACTTTACATCAGATACAAAATTAACTGAAAATGAATCAAAGCCTTACATATAAGAGCTAAAACTATAAGAACTCTTCAACAAAAACATAGGGGCAAATCATGGTATTGGATTTGATAATGGTTTCTTAAATATGACATCAGAAGTGCAGGCAACAACCCTGGCCTGGTGCCTCATTTGGTTGCAGAGTTGTTCTGTACACCAAAAGATTGTGGGTTCAATTCCCAATCAGGCACATACCTAGGTTATGGGTTGGATCCCTGGTCAGGGCACCTACGAGAAGCAACCAACTGATGTTTTTCTCTCACATCAATGTTTCTCTGTTTCTCTCCCTTCCTCTCTCTCTAAAAATGAATTAAAAAATATATCCTTGGGTGAGGGTTAAAAAAAAAATGAAGGTAACAACAACAAAAAATACACAAATTCGACTATACCAAAATTTAAAACTCTTGTGCATGAATGAACACTATCAATAAAGTGAAAAGACAACCCACAGAATGGAAGAAAATATTCGCTAAGATCCAAAAAGCAACCTGATTTCTTCAAAGAAGCTATATAGGGTATGACAGAAGTAGGTTTACAGTTGTGAATATGCAAAACACAGTTTATTCTTATATTATTTTTAATTTGTATGGAAAATAATACAATAATTAAAACCTATTTGCTATCTCATATATATAATAATAATGTAATATATACATATGTATAATGGATTACTGTTGAACCTTAACATGGAAGAAATTCTGACATATGTACAACATGGATGAACCTTGAGGACATTATGCTTTGTGAAGTAACCAGTAACAAAAGGACAAATACTGTGTGATTCCACTCACATGAGACATCTAGATTAGTGCAATTAATGGAGATAGTCAGAATGTGGTTGCCAGGGGCTGAGGAAGGGGGACATAGGAACTCACTGTGTAATGGGTACAGAGCTCATTTTTGTGGATGAAAAGCATTCTGGAGATGAACAGTGGTGATGGTGGCACAGCAACATGCATGATGTACCTCAAGTACTGAATGTATTTGAAACCACCAAATTGCACACCTGAAACGGCTAGAATGGTAAATTCTTTGTTGTTTGTATTTTACCACAATTATTAAAAAATACAAAACCATTTAGGCTTCTGGTCTTATAGTGTCAAGGCCTGTCAAGAGATCCTGAACTGGACTGTGCTCCCAACAATTATCTCAAGTTCAAATGGTTAATAATATTACTTCAGATTTCATTGCTTCCTATTTCTTTGATGTTTCAGGCAATTTCTAAAATGATCCAAAAACTACCATTTTAGGGGTGTGTGTGTCTTTGAGTATGTACGTGCGTATAAAAAGTGGGAAAGGATACCTATCTTTCTAAATTTCAAACCTTTCCGAAGAGTATCAAATGTCACATTTTTATCCTTTTTTTAAAAGGTCAGGAAATTGGAGAGGTTGTGAGTGGGAAGAAATAGTTTTCCTCAGATCTCACAAGGCTCTGGATCATAAGCAGACCTCATTCTCTCTCAATGGTCTGCTTTTACACTAAAAGAAGGTTAAATCATAAACTGTTATGCTTTCTCCAAGTAACAAATCATTTAAATGGCATTCAAGGAGATATATAAGTAGTTGATATTAGTCTATCTTAAAAAAAAAAAACCCACTAGATACACAAATAAGATAGATAAGATTATAATTAATTTGTATCATTCTATTATATCTACTTTAAAACTGGGTCACAATTTTTCACTGACGCATGAAAGTACTACTTTCTTTTCTTTCTATAAGATACAGATTCGTTCAGTCATCACTTACTGACAGTGGACAGAGAAAATTTGGGGACTTGCAGGCAGAAGCTCCCCCTACACACCAGACTTTCTCCTTTTCAGAGAAAATCATATACAATTATATGATGTTGGAGGATAGAAAGAGCCTTAAAAATTACCTTGTTTAACTACCCTCCAGAAGCATGAATTGGATCTTTGCTTATAAAGTTACAATTGTGGCAGTTTTGGTCTATTCCCTCTATGTAACACAAAGAGTAGAGAAACTTACAGAGAAGCGTTTAGTCTGTCAAGGCTAGGACAGGACCTCACCATTCCCCTTGTGTTTAAAACAATGGGGAAATATTGGTCCACAGATAAAGTTGATGCTAAAAAGACGAAGGCAAAAACCCATTGTGATGCACCTGCTGCTGAACTAAGAGGAAATGATTTGAAAAATCTCAAAGTGAATATGAATTTTACATAACTTGCCCTTGATAACATTTTATTTATTTATTTATTTATTTATTTATTTATTTATTTATTTATTTTAGAATTGTGGTGTGGCAGTGGAGGAGGAAGTGCGAAGAAGTAGAAAACCAGGACACTTGAAAATGGAGGTCAGAAAGGGCAAATAGAGCCTTTTATTTTATTCTGATAAGTCATATGAGGGCAGTTATTTCTTTCTTGTTCAGGAATTAAATCTTGTATAAATTAAGAAATATTATATTTCATCTTTTCTTATGGCTGAATACTATGCTATTGTATACGTAGGATGTGGCGAAAGTAGGTTTACCTTTGTGAATATGGGAAACACAAGAGTTTATTCTTTTTTTTTTATCCTCATCCGAGGACATTTTTGCATTTATCTTCAGATACAGTGGGAAGGAGAGAGGGGGGAAGAGAGAGAGAGAGAAACATTGATGTGAGAGAGACACATCGACTGGTTGCCACCCACAGGACCCTAACCAGGGCCGGGGACAAACTGCAACCGAGGTACGTGCCCTTAGCGGGAACCGAACCCGGGTCTCTCTGGTCCGCAGACCGATGCTCTAACCACTGAGCCAAACCGGCCAGGGCAAGAGTTTATTCTTGTATTATTATTTATTATTGCATTATATTCCATACAAACAAATGTAAACCTACTTCTGCCCCACCCTGTATGTACCACATCTTCTTTATCCAATCATCTACTGAAGGACACTTGGGTTGTTTCCATGTCTTGGCCCCTGTGAATAGCACTGCACATAGGGGTGCATATATGTTTATGAATAAATGTTTTCAAATTTGGGGGGCAGTTATCTACGGTGACGCAATATGATTAACTTAGGGTGGTGGGCACACAATGCAAATCATGTATCACAGAAATGTATGCTTGAAACCTATATAGTCTTATGAACCAACGTCACCTCAATGAATTAAAAAAAAATAGGTTATGCCCTGGCCAGTTTGGCTCAGCGGTTAGAGCGTCGGCCTGCGGTCCAGAGAGACCCGGGTTCGGTTCCCGCTGAGGGCATGTACTTCGGTTGCAGTTTGTCCTGGGCCCTGGTTGGTCATGCGGGTGGCAGCCACTCGATGTGTCACTTTCACATCGATGTTTCTCTCTCTCTCTCTTCCTCTCTCTCCCTCCCACTCTATCTGAACAAAAAATGAAAAAAAATGTCCTCGGGTGAGGATTAAAAAAAAAAAAAGGTTATGATCAAAAGAAAACTAAGAAATATTATAGGCCCACATCTGTGGCATAGGGACATTTGTAAAGAAATAAATATATTTAGAGAGTGTTGAAAACATATCTATTGAAAGTCCTGGGGGGAAAGAAGTGAAAGTTTCCCTACGCTCTGTCTTCACACAGATCTGCCTGCTGTTTAGGGTATAGCTGCACATCTGAAATGATATGAATGTCACATTCACGTGGAAGAAACTTTTGACAATGCTTGTAGTCTCTAGGATAGAATTAATAAAATTTAGAATAGAATTCATAATTTTTTCTGTTACTCTGTATGATTCAAATTTCTGGCATAACACCTATTATTCTATATAGTAGTTAATTATATATAAGCTTGCCTCAGCTCCCTCAATGGATCAGTGAGTGTAGGAACCATTGTATGTTGGACAGTGAGGCACCTCCCTCATAGTGCAAGATATAAAGAACATAGCACAATGGGGAGAATGGCATAGGCACTGGAAAACTTCTAAAACAATGCCTGAAATTTGATGTTAAGATGCTTTCCAAAACAGTTGTAGATTAGGAATTAGTGAGACTTCATTGCACTAATATTCTGGCATCAAACATTTACCTGAGTTCTTCCCTCTCATTAGAAGTTCCATCTAAATGTGTCAAGGAATTCCAGAGTTTTAGATATAATTCTATTATATTTATTATGTAATATATTTCATACCAGTGACACACTTATGGGACCAACAACAGTCTTTCTCCCAGGCAAGTGACACTTTGGCAAATATGGAATTAAAAAACTGATTCCATTCCAAGATACTAACATTTAAGTATCTTGCTTATATCCCAGAGTCATCACTGAATTATTCTATATTTAGCTCTATTGCAGTGCCTGTGCTGGAAGATCACATGGAATACAATAGATTCATAAAAAGTGAATGTTTTGAGCACTTTAAAGATTATGTCTTTATATCTCTAAAATTCAGAGATGAAAATCTAATCACATCATTTTGCAGCTGTCAAGTGTTTGACACCCGGATATTTACTTTAATGGAGCAGGACACGGACTTGAGTTCAAGGATAGAACTCCCATATTTTTCAGGGAAAATTGAGTAATAATGCTGAGTTGATTCTAGGTCATGGATTTGTTTTATGCCACTATTACCAAAAACATACAATGAGCGTAAACAAAAATATGAAGTAAGAAACTTTATTTTAAGAATAGTAATTACGTAATGGAGATATGGGAAAGTAGAGGAGAGAGATGATGCAAATCAGATTGCATCACAGAAACACATTACCGGGATATTGAACTTGAATCAATTTAACCGTGAGGATAAAACACAACTCTTCCTTTTTTCGGAAGGGAATTAGATGGCTGGGTCTGTTTAGGTATGAAATGTTTCATACTCAGTCTGAATTCTAAAAATGGCAGAACTGGCAAAGTAGGAGCTTAATCAACTAAGGTTTAAGTGTGTTGTTAGAGAAAAACAAAGGGAAGTGAGGCAGGATTGACACATGTCTGACCCGACTGCTGCTTGCTATTTCATGAACTGATTATGCAACTCATGCAATTTCTTCTTTATGAATGTCTGAATTTATTTTATACTTGGTAAAAAAAAAACATATTATCAGGAATAGTAAATAATATGGTGATATCTATTTAGCAGCAAGTAAAGATGTATCTTCTTAGTGTAGAAAAGCATATAATCCTATTATTTAATTGCATTTATAAAAGTGACATTTATTTATTATCTGAAAAGCATACCCAGAGTTGGCACAGTGGGTCCTGGAAGCTGCCCAGATGTTGGATGCCAGTAGGGAGCCAGAGGGAGAACTTGTGACAGCAAAAGCAGCCAAAGATTCCGGCTGCGAGGAATACCCAGAAAAAGTCAGTTTTCCAAATGGCTGAGAGAGCAAATTCTATGTGCCTCAAAGTAGGAGACTGGGTCAGTCGGCAGAAGAATGGATGGGATGTCCAAACAAAAGTAAAAGTCACCATGTCTAGCCAGGTGAATTACCTAAGACCCTTTGAGACAAGACCCTGTCAGTCCTGCCATGGAACACACAGCTACTTTCTAAAAGGAAAATAAAAAATATATAAGGAACTGCTTTCAATGGCTTCAGCCCCTGTTTAAAAAAATAATAATCAAGGAGCAGGAAGGCCCATGACAAATAGCCAAGTCAGCAACAGACCCTGACCTAGTCCCAGACCAAGATGGAAATAGAACTGACATAATGAATGGGCTCCAAAGTTCTGGGCCCCTGCAGCATCGGGGCCTGATCCTGGAAATATTTGTTCTGCTTCCAGAATGCGTAAAGTTCAAGTAGCTTCATATTTTTCAAAATTTGAAAATGAATTTTAGGGGCAATTAGATCCTGCATACATAGTGAGGTTGAAAACTGATACCATTGGTAAGGAAAAATGGACAGAAACCACGAAGATCTCTTTCTCATCCTGCTGGAGGCTGAACTGTTTCCCTCCTCTCAACATAGCCCTAATAAAATTCTGTAGGGGACCTCTAGGTTCCCCTTCCTTCTACTTTCATGTGTTCTAGAACAGTAGGGAACAAGATACATCCAGCTTTGTTGACTATAGGCACAGAGCAGGCAGGGAGTCTACTGCAGCTCCTCTTCGCCCACCTAGATGAACAGAAGCACGTCAAAGATAAAATGGTGCTATGAGCTACTATAAAAATTTCAAGGCCATCTGTAAAACTTGAATCAGATGGTATCAGAACAATGGATTCCATGACTAGTGTGTTCTTTTATTTTTTAAAACTATCTTTATTGTTGAATGTATTGCAGATGTCCCTCCCTCTTTTTCCCATTGACCCTCTCCTTTCTGCTGCCACCCTCTTCTGCCTTCCCCACACTATTGTCTGTGTCCATTGGTTTTGCATATATGCATATAAATTCTTTGGTTTATCTCTTCCCACCCCCTCCCCCTTTCCCTTTGAGGTTCATCAGTCTAACAACCACTTTGTAACTTCTTAATCCCCTCATCTTTTTGCCCATCCCCCCAACCCACCTTCCATCTGGCAACCAACAAAAAATTTTCTGTGTCTATGAGTCTGTTTCTGTTTTGCTTGTTCATTTTGTTTGTAGATTCAGTTGTTGATAGATATGTATTTATTACCCTTTTATTGTTCATATTTTTTATCTTCTTCAAGAAGACACTTCAACATTTCATATAATACTGATTTGGTGGTGATGAACTCCTTTAGTTTTTTCTTGTCTGAGGAACTCTTTATATGTCCATCAATTCTAAATGATAGCTTTGCAGGATAGAGTAATCTTGGCTGTAGTTTCTTGCTTTCCATCACTTTGAATATTTCTTGCCACTTCCTTCTAGCCTGCAAAGTTTCTTATGACAAATTGTTTGACAGTCTTATGGGAGCTCCCTTGTAGGTAACTGCTTTTCTCTTGCTACTTTTAAGATTCTCTCTTTGTGTTTAACCTTTGGCATTTTGATTATGATATGTCTTGAACCTCTTTGGGTTCATCTTGTTTGGGATGCTCTGTGCTTCCTGGAATTGTATGTCTGTTTCCTTTACTGAGGTAGGGGAGTTTTCTATCATTATTTTTTCAAATAGGTTTTCAATTTCTTGCTCTCTCTCTTCTCCTTCTGGTATCCCCATGATAGAATGCTGGTATGCCCTGGCCGGTTTGGCTCAGCGGTTAGAGCATCAGCCTGCGGTCCAGAGAGACCCGGGTTTGGTTCCCGCTAAGGGCATGTGCCTCGGTTGCGGTTTGTCCCCGGCCCTGGTTGGTCGTGCGGGTGGCGGCCGCTCGATGTGTCCCTTTCATGTCGATGTTTCTCTCTCTCTCTCTTCCTCTCTCTCCCTCCTGCTCTATCTGAACAAAAAATGAAGAAATGTCCTCGGTGAGGATAAAAAAAAAAAAAAAAAAAAAAAAATTATTTATTTAAAAAGAATGCTGGTATGCTTGAAGTTGTCCCAGAGGCTCCTAACACTAGCTGCATTTTTTTTCTTTTTTCTTTTTGCTATTCCAATTGGGTGTTTGTTGCTTCCTTATATTCCAAATCGATGGTTTGCTTCTTGGTTTCACCTACTCTACTATTGATTCCCTGTAAATTATTCTTTATTTCAGTTAGTGATTCTTTTAATTTTTTTTAGTTCCATTTCATGCTTAAAGCAACATTAACAAGGCAGAAGGAATGGCCTGCCTTCATTCCAGATTCTCATTTTACAGCAGGGCCAAGATTTCTTATAAATGTGAAGCAGGAGGGATGGAGGCTGTAAGCAAGTCCAGGTCCATTCACAGAATAGCTTTCTGCCATTCTTCTCAGCAAATCCTGGCAACAACCATGTGTAAAGTAAGGCAGGGGCACTAGTAAAGCAAGCTGTTAAGAGAAGGTAATATGAAATATTTGATTCCCTGTAGTAGAGAAAATAAGTCTATCAGGGAATCTAGCCAGGCATATGTCTGAGAAGTGTAATCAGTGTTTTCCTTAAGCAATCATGAAATTACACTAATATCCTATCCTAAAAGAGAACATTGTAACTTAAGGACAGATTTAGGCCCCTTTCTATACTTAAGTTGTATGATCTCTCTATTCCTCAAATTCAGTCTCTCAACCAAAAGCTGGGGGAGAAGGGGGAGGTAGCTGGGTGTAGGGGGTCAATGTGGGAAAAACGGGGGGACATCTGCAATGCTTTAAACAATAATGATAAATTACAAAAAAAAAAAAAAAAAAAAAAAAAAAAAGGTATGCTGACTATTTTGGGCCAGACAGAGGGTGAGGCATCTGAAAGTAATGGTAAGCAGAACATAATCCTTTCCATCATGTATTCAAACTATCATAAATGTATTTAATTGAGATAACTCCTGTTTACAAAAGAACAATGTCTCCATTTGTTTTTGAAAAAATATCTTACAATTGATCAATTATACCTTAATAAATCTGAAATTTTTAAAAAGGATGTTCTACCAGAAAAAATAAAATGAAAGTTTTTACTGAATCCCTGCAATTTCCCTTTACAATAATTATTTCACCAACTTTTATTCTGAATATCTTTGCACTAATCTTTATTCTATACCACTAGTGAGCTGAGCCTAAAATACCAGAAGTAGCTATAGAGCAAGGCCGGTGCAGGAAAATGTAGGAATTAGTGAGATTTGGCCTTTTTCCTAAGGGAAATAGCAGGGGATTAAAAAGTTCTAAATCATAGTTGCAAAATCTGATTAACATTTTAAAAGGACCCCCTAGACATTTTGAGAAGCCTTGAGGAGAACTGATTATAAATTGGTAAGAATGGATCAAGGAGACAGGTTAAGGGGCTACTTTTGGAAACAGTTTTGTGACTTAAAAATTGAATTCATGGGCCTTCTAGTAAGAAAGAAGTAATAAAATGGCACCAAGTCTCTGAATGAGCAAATGGATGAATACAAAATGCTTTAATAAATTAGAAAAGCTGGCAAATAAAGCTCAGTTTTTTTCTTTGGTAGAATATATGTATTTTTAGGGAGTAAAAATTCCCTGTTTTAAGCATAGTATCTATATATAATAGGGATTACTGAGTTTATAATTTCATTTCCAAGAGATATGGATTATAAAGGATTCTAGAATTCCAAATAGTTGTCTTCTCAACCCGGACAGAGTCTTCTTTGAAGCTAAGTTTAGTTCACTATGTACAATTACTTTCTGTTTTTTCTTCAGCAGCAATAGGAGTAATGTGACATTTGTTGGGATACGTCAGTGACTTTGATATTAGAATTATGCTCTTGAATTTTCCTTTTCTTCAATGGTAACATCACTTTTCTGATCCATAGAATAAAATAATTTGAGCAAGGAAATTCAAATTATGATGAATACAGTTATTTTCATAGATGTATCTCTTTTTAACTAAGCCTTCACCATCTGTTCTCTTTCCTTTACATGTTTAGGATGTATATAATTAACTGAGCAATTATGTCATGAAAGGATATGAATGATTTCAGTACATCCTGATATTCTTTATATAGCACATCTGTTATGACAAGATTTTCTTCCAAGCACATGTTTCAGGTAGAAATCATAGGAAATCATTTTTTGCCTTTGATCAACGCTTTTTAAAATAAACAGAAAACAAACAAATTTAAGCATTCTATTTCCATTGAAAACACACAGTAAGTTATGGGCAAGATTAGAGTCACTCACCCAGACAACAGTACCGTGGTTACCAGAGGGAAGAGGAGTCGGAGGGCAGTAAAAGGTAAAGGGGGTCAAATATATGGTGATGGAAGATGATTTGACTTTGGGTGGTGGGCACACAATGCAATATGAAGATCAGTATCATAGAATTGTACACTTGAAACCTATAAAATCTTATTAACTAATGTCACCCCAATAAATCAATAAAAAGAAAACTTTTTTAAAAAAGATTAGGGTCTCTCACTGCTTATGTTATTCATGGCACAGACAATATAAGAGAAGATATTTTATTTTCAGATCTGTCATAACTCAATGGTGCTACTAAACATATCATTCTTCAACTTAACATGCTTTTCTTCTCTCTAGCACTTACTGTATGCCGTTTGTTCTGCTTGAAACATGTTCATAGATTTGGAAATTGTCTCTCTGTAAAGCATATCTTTGCAATCATGTTATACTTACTATATATTTACCAGAGCATAGTATATATATCCTTTTACTGCAATTAATTACCCATTGCCAGCAATAGAACTTAAGCTATTAAGCTACAGATGTTATCTTTCTTGAGTAACTTTGTGCCCTAAATACATAACTAATACTATATGCTCAAAAATTTGGTGAACCAATTTAATTAATAATGACACCATTATTATTACTGATCTTGAACAAAAGTAAAAGTGAATAAAAGTACAGGAATCCACTGACCTATCTAAAAATGAGTCTAGTAAAGCATATAATTTTGTAGAGAAGCTTTTTACGTCTGTGGGTAAAATGGGAGATATTCTTTTTTTTTTAATCCTCACCCGAGGATATTTTTCCTTTTATCATCAGATAGAGTGGGAGGGAGAGAGAGAGAAACATCGATGTGAGTGAGAGAGACACATCGACTGGTTGCCTCTGGAATGACCCGACCAAGGCTGGGATGAACTACAACCGAAGTATGTGCCCTTGACCAAAACCAAACCCATGACTTATTGGTTTGCGGGCCAACACTCTAACCCCTGAGCCAAACCAGCCAGCATGGGAGGTATTCTTTAAAATGTAAATTCCAGTGTGGCAAAGAAAATAGAAATATATATGGGATCTTTTAAATTGAAAAAAAATTTAAAACTATAGATGTGTGGGTTTACTAAAAAATAAAGTCTGTAGTTACATGGTTGGAAATATTTAAGGAAGTTGAAATTGGTAACCTTTGAAAATATCAACACTGGGGCAGAGGAAAACTGAATTTAATAATAAAAGAAAAAATAATGAATTGGATTGTAAAACAATTGCCACTCTGTGAATTTTAGGACACAAAAAGACCTGGATAATTGAAACCAAAATCATTAACTTTGCCCTGAAATATAGTCAGCTGTAGGCAGAAATTTAGCACTCATTGCAAAAGAAAAGAAGAAGGAAAGAATAATAGATTGCCAAATGCTATTTTCTCATATCCCTTTACATACAGCCCCCTTTTACTAACTTCTGCTTAAATTATATGTATCCTTTCTCTTTCATTTCTTTGGCGACAACCCAAAGCCTACAGATATTTCCAAATCATATAATTATGGATTAATTTTTCCAATAACCTAAAAGTTCCTCAAATGAATAAGTTTATTTTATTCTGCTTTATACTGCCATAATTCTTTCAAGATTTATGTAGAAAATCACCACTGAGTTCAAACAGTGCTATAATTCCTTTGTCACTTCTATAGTGAAATAACTACTGTAAATATACCTTAGGCGTGTGTGTGTGTGTGTGTGTGTGTGTGTGTGTGTGTTGATCCAAATGTATATTTTACATGCATAGCCTACTGAACTTTGCTATAGTACTTAACACTGTTTTATAGATTGCTTATTTTATTTCTATTATAATTTGGTTTCTTTGGCAGTTGGTTGTATTCTTTCCAGTGGAAATTACAGTGATGATCCTATTTTTCACTGGCAGGTTATACTAAATACTTAGAACCAAAATACAAATAGAACTAGAAACAAAAATATACTGAACAGATTATTTTTAAAAATATCTGGCACAAAGCTAAGAAATCCACAAAACCCAAAATATATAATGAAAATATAATTTGGAGGAATAAGTAGACTTCAAAGTTTAATTGTAATCTTAGACTTTCTTTTTATTTTTAAAATATATCTCTTTTATTCCAAATTCTGGAGTCCTTGGGCTTCTGTTTTTTACACTTATGAGAGGTGTGAAAGATAGGATATAAATGTAATGACTAACCAAAGGTGATAATGTAACAATTTACTTCTGCCTAAAACTACCAAAATCTTTACTCTTATTTTAAGAGTGAATGGAAAACGCACTTAGTATGTTAAAAGGAATACGAATTAATTCCCTGATGAATTTTGACTGTCTCTTCAGTGGAAATAAAGTCAGAAGTGATTATTGATAACAACAAGTTAAATCTTGTAAGTTTTTGCATTCACCAAAATTCAAACTACATGTATATTCTGGAAAAACAAACAAACAAACAACTCAGAATTTAATTTAATGTGAATTTTGCTTTAATTGTGAACAGTTCCAAGTAAATGAACACAAAAAACATTACAAAGAAGGTGAGTTTATATTTCATAATCACAGCAAAATAAGAAAAGAGACACCATGAACAACACCCAGCAGAGATAGGCATAAACACATTTCACATATTAAGTTTCTTTATTAAGAACTCCTTAAACATCTAACAGAAGTTTCTCTTCTGGAACGTGAGGTTAGGTATAGTATAGTCCATAGGTGGCATAGAGGAGTCAAGGGTACATAATATATTCCAGCAGGCACTTTTCACTGCGGTGTGACATACTGTACAGGGTCACAGCATTTGAAATATATCTAACTCAGTCTATACAATACAGTTGACCCTGGGCAAGCTCCTTCTTCCATCCTGACTCAACTTATCCATCTGTAAAAAGAAGGGCTTTGGACTAGAAGATGTAATAAAGCTCTTCCAGGTCTTCCTTTCTATTCTTTATGATTCTTTGAAAGTCCATATTTTGCTTTCTTATTTCAGTCTGTTCATATATATGAAAGCTTAGTGCTGGCTAAGCAGAGACAAGCAGCAGGAAGGTATGACTTATAGAAAAATAAAATCAATAACTCCAAACTGGATGCTTTCAACATTATGTGTGTCCTTTGTCTCTCCTCTGGGGGAAAGATCGAAAGAAAAGATGTCAGGAGAACAAATGAGAGCTTCTGAGGAGCAGAAAGAAGAAAGATAGTTGAGGGAAAAGGTAGTGACAGGAGGATTAAAAATTAAATTTGATTAATTCTGCAAAGATTTCCTTCTGAGCAATGATGGCTTTAGTATTTATACAATGAGTTAATAGGCAAAATTATCCTTTGGGCCTCATCTCTCTAACTCACCTCATATTCCCAGAACCTCAATTAGGACCTTCCTTTTTCTACACAATTTTGTGATTTTAAATAAAAAAATGCTTAGGGATAGTATTAACATAGCTCAAGATCACAGATTTTTATTTTTATCATTTGCCCCTATTATCTGTTATTTTTGTTACTCCTGCAATTTTATCTGCTTGCTTGCTTCAGTCTACATCCAGAAATATTTTTATTTTTTTGGATTCACTCTTTCCACTCCCTTTATGCTTATCTCTCTCTCTCAAATACAACTCAAGACAGAGAAATGGAGCCAAAAGTATTAGCATTGAACAGAGCTCAGAGATCTTCCCCAAAGTATTAACATTTTACAGATGAAGAATGAGAGAGGTAGAAAATAACTTATTAAATTTCTTGAACTAGTAGCAAGAAAGCTAAAACAAGAGAACTCAGTTTTTGTTCGATAGGTCTATTATTACATAAACTGACAAAGAAAAAAAATGTGTACTATGGTTTTAACCTCAGTGAGTAGGTTATTAAAATGAATAATAATTAATTCATTATAAAAATGAATAATAATTAATTCATTATTAAAATGAATAATAATTAATTATTTTTGTTACTTATGACATTTTTGTTACTTCTGGTGAATTTCAATATAAGGTAATAGACTAAAATTTTCTTTACCCTAGTGTTCTTAACCAGAAGTCCATTGAGTGACAGGTCAGTAATATGATCAATTTTGTATTTCAGAATAAATTACCCTGATAATTTCAATGAGGATAAACTCAAAGGTAGAGCCAAGAAAATGAATTAAGCCCATCACATAAGGACATATATTTCATGATTACACTTATATAAAAAACCTAAAATAGTCAAACTCATAGAAGCAGAGTAAAATGGCAGCTGCTAGGGGCTGGAGTTAATGGGAAGTGAAGAGTTGTAGCTCAACAGGTATAAACTTTCAGTCTGTAAGATGAATAAGTTCTCGAAATCTACTACACAACATAATGCCTGTAGTTAGCAATCCAGTATTGTACAGTTAAAATTTGTTAAGAGGGTAGAACTCATGGTAAGTATTCTTACCATAAAAAAAGAGTAGGAGGAAATTTTTTGAGATGACAGATATGTTTATTAACTTGGTTGTGGTAATGGTTTAATAGATATATATAAATATATTCATTCTCATCAAATTGTATACATTAAATATTTACAGTTTATTTGTATATCAAATATGCCTCAATTAAGAGATTATTTTTTAAATGTAGAGACGAAAGATTAGAAAATCACTTAAAACATCTCTAATAACATGAGTGAAATGGTGACCAAACTGTGGTTGTTCCCCCAGAGATCTTTAGGGAACAGACCCATGGCTCCCTGGGGAGTGTAAAGCTGTAGCTTCCCGGTGAAACTGCCCAAATGACACGCCTATAATATTTGGCTTTCTCTTTGCTCCTCTCTTGTTATTAATAACTAGGTTAATTACAACGATATCTAAATCAGTACTCCAAAATCACAATAAAAGTGATGAGTGAGAGAATTTTAGGGGTAATTAGTTTATTTAAAAGGCAGAGTGGAGATAAGAGTATAAAACAAAAATCTTAGAAATTTTATTGTCATAAATGGAAGCACACAAAAATCCATTATCTGATGTTGATCATTATTTAGCCTATTATTAATTTAATTTAATAACTGTTCTGCCTTGCAAATCTAATTTTGCAGACATTGGTTTTCGTTCTGAAATTCTGTAATAGTCTAACATTATAACACTTTAATATCATATCAGAAAGATATCTCTGAGTTTCTCTTCTTAGTTTTGGTGATAAGTTTTTCTGAGTTTTCAATGACATATGTCATGGTTTTATTTTATATGCATACCTAGGTCTCAGCATAGCACATAGATTTGCATAAGAATGAGCTCAGGTGCAGTCTTTGAAAGGGTTAAGTGTTTCCAGAGTTAAAGCTTTATGCACAAGCATCTGAATCTGTAGAGAACGGGTGTGAATTGCAGAAACTTTGGAGATATCTATCACAAATACACAAAAGAATACACAGATACATATTCCATTTCATTGAGGAGAGGATATTACCTATTTATTCACCTCTGATTCTTCAGCTGCTAAGCACTGTACCAGGCACAAAATAAAAAGTTATTAGCATTTACTAAATGAACAAATCAATTTAAAAAATGAAGAAATAGTTGTGTTTGAAAACACAAAAAATGTTCCAAAATGTTCATAAACTCAGAAAATATGGACATCAACATTCCAGTGGTTTTATATAACAGATGTTAAATGCCACCAGCCCCAAAAACAAAACTTTTAGGAAACATTCATATGTTCACTAAGCAGGTAGTCAAATAAAAAAATTGAATTTAGAACTGATTTATAAATTTGGATTTAGCTATTTCATACATGTACTCAGATAAAATGTGTGAAACATGATCTGTTTTTTTCTAATTTATGTTTATTCCTTTAAAAACCAGTATATGCCAGGCACTAAACTAATACATTTACAGGTATTAACTTATTTTATTTTTATAACAAGAAACACAGGCAAAATCAGAGCCAAAATTTTGAAAAATTAGTTTTTTATAATACACACACACACACACACACACACACACATACATATGTATATATATCTCCTACTAAAAATGACTGGTGAAAAAATGTTTTGAAACTTAAAATATATCAAAATATTCCATTGGATTAGTGCTTTATAAAGTTAAAATTGAGTATTATAATATTTCAGATAGAATCTGAATTCTAACAAAAAACATGTCAATTTTTCTGAAGAGATTAATATTTGGCTCCTTACTCTTTCTTTTCTTCTACCAGCTTATGTGAATTCTACTTTCTTAATATTTCATAACGCATCCCTTTTCTCCAACCCACTCCTTTAAATGAGTTTTGGTCTATATCATCACTCATTTTGATTACTATAAGGGCCTTCTAAAATATCTTGATACTTATCTCTCTGTGAAACATTCCACAGAGATCTGTTTACAATGCAAATCTGATTAGGACATGTTCTAACATAAATTTAATGGATTCTAATTGCCTTCAGCATTAAATCAAGTCTTTAACATGGCATACAAATTTATTATTAACTGGCATTCTGTTTAACTTTCCATTCTGCACTGTCCTATTTTTTCTCATTCTTCCCTGTACTTAGTCAATCTACACTGTACTCTCTGTACATAATGCACCCAGCTCTTTCATTGTCGATACATTTCACATGACATTCTCTTCATAGAATGCCCTTTCTCCAGTTCCTCATCTTTGTTTCTAATTCATCAAATGCCTTCTCTTCTAAGTAGCTACCTTGACTCATTACTCCTAAACTTCCAATCCCCACCCCAAATACCCATGATATATAACTCTATAGTAAGAAATATAAAACACTGCTTTTATTGCCTGTTTACTCTCTTAGCACTAAAACATGACCTCCTTTGGGGCAAGGAATTTTTTTTAAATTTTCATTCTCAGTAAATTGTATGTGCCAGGCATAAAGTAGGTACTTGATACCTGAATGAAGAATAAATGAAGACAGAGTAGCACAAATGGCTGTCCAGTTATCTTAAATTATCTTTTTTTTTTCTTTCAGTACCTTTTTCTGGGGTTCTTTGCAATATTATGCAAATTAGTTTCTGAGTGTGCAATTACAAGCACAATAGCAATCCCAGAAAGAGTTACTTTTTATTGAAACATTAAAGATTACTGCTTTACAGAATAGAATTTGGGGTAATTTGGCAGTCTGTAGAGATTGCTGGTTGTGGATGATTCTCTTTCCTGCTGAAATCGGCAGTCCTTTGATAACCCTGCTTTCTAAAGTTATCACTAAGCTCGTCAGGTTTCATTGATAGCACCTAAACTGACTATACCAATAGAATAATACCATGAAAATCTGCCATGTGTGGGTACCTAAGCTGATTCTCTGTCATTTGTATTATCTTACAAAAGAGGCAAGTAAACCATTAAACTACATAAAGCATTGTTCATGTATAGCATTCTTTTATAATGATGCAGAAGTGCAAGATGTTCAATTAGGTTTTATAGCACTAAGGTTTTGATTTATATTATCTCTAGGAAAGAAAAAAATTGATGGGGCAATCAAAATGGGACAATACCTTATCAAATAAATCTTAGTGATACACATTCAGAGAGTCATATGCTGAAACAGATATTTATAAATACATGAAAGACGGTATCACTGCTGAAGTAATGGCTCATTGAGATGCATGTTTGCTGAAAAAAGAACCTATCATGTTTTGCTTACAGGGTCAAACTAGCTATGAAATAATGCCAACACCTTTCAATACAAGGGTGATATATTTTTTAAATGAAGAATAAACCAATCATAAAGATTTCCAGATTCACTGTGATACCATTGTTATGCTTACACAGTTCTTCAGTGCTGCTTGTTTTGAGAGGGCAAATGCGTTGATATTGCCAGTTCAGCAACAACAGCCTATCTAATACGTGTGGCTTGAATGTTATTTATTCTACTTCTCTTAGTACTGGGAGTCATGCTAAATATTTATGTTTGCTTTTCTGTTTGCTTATCTAAGGTAATCACCTTAGAATAGACACACTATTCTTTTGAGGGATGGGTGGTTAGGTGCACAACAAAATATATAGTACACTTTTTCACCTGTTTTTTTTTTTTTTTTTTTGTCTGTTTCTTTTTTAAACTCTTGCAGTCAAGACAGTGTCAGATCATGGAATATTTTTGTTTCATTTCAGGATGACAAAACTCATGTGCCAGGGTCTGATAAATTACAAATTAAAAAAGGAACCTGGCTCTTTCAGCCTTGTGGCATCTATACATTCATAAACTGTATCTTAATGTCTATAGTTGGAGTGCGGGCATCTTTTCTCACACTTAGCTTATCCTCCCTCTGAACCTATTCAACTATTACTTATTTCCTTATATGGCATATACCCCCCTCTGCATTGTATGATAATGATTATGTATACATTTATTCAAACACCCTATTAGTAGGGCACATGACTTTCCAGGACCAGGGGAGCAATCCAGGAGACATTTTTTAGTTTGATTTAGTTTTTATTTGGACCCATGACCACGTTCTTCTCTTTTAAATATTTCTCCTTTTCTCTCTATCTCTGTGTCTAGCTCTCAAACCTCCTCCTTCTCCTCTTTCTCCCCCCTCCTCTTCCTCCTTCTCCCTCTGGTCCCTCCCCCCTCTCCATCTCCCTCCCTCTCCGAAAGATACCTCATTTTTCAGCATTTTCTCACTCCTCTCTAGCAACCTCTTTCCACACTCTTTTGCTGGACTTTTTATACTTGCACTTATTGTAATATTCTTGAATTCACTAGAACATGAATTCTATAACAGTGATTGGTTGACAGTATTTTTTTGCTGCTGTATCACTGATAGGTAATTCCATGAAGCAATAGATGCTTTATAAATAATTGTTGAATTATAAATTAATTAACGATCAAGGTGGATCTTAGGCCCTTTCTTCTGTGGAGCTCTCCCTGCCTATTCCATCTGGTGACTTGAGATACCATCTATCAGCTAGTGAATGTTTTCTACCTTTGGCCTTTATTTTCTTACATATCTTAGCTGTTGCAGTACTTCTTACACTCACTAAAGGGTAACCTGAGCCTCATACTGTGGATACCCTTACCGTGGCCTGTATATTCCCAAATTGTTTGCTCTTATTTAATTTTTGTTATATGAGTTCCTTGTTTCCTACCCCAAATTTTCTATAAACTTTTGTCCCTCTCCTTCTTTTTTAGCAAAAATTCAGACTCCACTTTAGACTCCAAGGTCCTAAACACCTCTTTAAGAATTTGTCTTTACTTACCCCTTGGGTTTCAGTATTGCATGTAGACTTGGATAATAATCTCACGTTGTTTCGTTGAACATTATCTTTCTATTGATAATTTGGCCTTTCATTTTCTTTGTCACAATGAACCATCCAACCTCAGCTTTCAAAAATATTAAAAACAAAACAAAAACAATTCTGTGTGTTATTCGCAGCCAAATAGCCTACAATACAATTTATTTTCATCCAAACAGATATTATTTTTTCCTCAAACCAGCTTCTTCTGTCATCTGCTTTGTTGAAGGTTTCAACTATAATGATGCAGAATTGTACAAGGCAGAGTCATATTTTATGACAGTACAATTTTGATTTTATCATCTGGAATAAAAAAAATGAGATGGGACACTGAAAATTGGTCAACATCTTGTGACTATCAACAACACAATTCAAATGCCCATAATCTGATATAAAAGTCCAAATCAAACACCTTTGAATCATATTTGAAGTCTGATTTCTATTCCCTACTTAAACAACTGCCAAGCATAAGAAAGAAAACAATTTCCCTGTAGATCAAGTAAAGACAAAGGATATGGAATGTCTTAAAAATAATGATAAAGGCAAAATATTGTTTTCATATATGAAGGACTTTAAAGTCATTGACCCTGCACACACACGCACACACACAAATATATGCTATTGTATTATATTTGCTTTTTCTTAAACCAAGTGTTTTGAGATATATTGGGGGTGATGGTGAGAGGTTTGAATTAATAATAGATCATCTATCATATCTCTATCTATATTTTTAATAGTATTGCATATTATAAGTGTAACAGAATTTACCTTTTTCTTAATCATATTTAAAGGTTTCTGTCAGAGTTTAAGCCACAATGACCTTATTTTAGTCACAAAAACGTTCCTTTCTCATACCTTTGCACAAGTCTCATTCATCTGGAAATTTTTCTCTTTCCCACATCTCTCTCTGTCTCTTCTCTTACCCTTTCCACATCTGAGATGAAATGTCACTTCCTTAGGTGATATTTCTCTAATCTCACAGACTACGTTCCTTCTTTTTAGGGTTTCCCCCCTCAAACAAACCCCACCATGTCCTATTTATCCTTGAAATATTAGCCTACATGTAACTAACTCAGTAATATTCACCTTAGTGTACCTTAGTGTAAACATCCCATCATTATGTTTCCATAGCATCCTGTATTTATTTTCTTATTACTTTCACAGTTTATATCTAACCATCTGTGTGAATATTTTCTTTTTTTACTCACTAATCTGTAATCTTCACAAAGGCATGTGTTGAATCTATTTTTCTCATTTAATTCCTAGTGCCTAGTATAGTTGCTGATATGTTGACATATTGTAGGTGCTTAACAGTAATCACTGAAAGAATGAGTGATGAATGCTGCAAAAAATATCATTGAAAATCTACTTCTGTTTCCATTTGAAGGATTCCTGCAAAATAGATCCTAGACATATAAACTGCATTTGAATTGTGATATAAACTGTCAACTTTCCTAAAGAATTATTTGCTCTACACAGTTGCTATGCCTATTGCTGGTTGACAGAGAATGATATTCCATTCAGGAGGCAATTTGTCTTATTAAAACACAATATGATGTTAATTGGTGTCCCATTTCTTAGTGTACATTCAAAGGCCCTTCACTCTTATTCACACCTAACTTTCCAACACTTAATGCAATGCACCTCTACTTTAGCTAGAGCATGAATGAACTCAGTGTAGGAAGTTGACATGATTAGATCTATGCTTCAGACAAAATAATTAGACATTGCTGTGTACAATGAACTGCCTAGGGTGATAAAGAAGGGTGTAGGAAGATCAACTGCAAGAGTGAGGAGAACCCTGGCCAGCATGGTTCAGTGGTTAGGTTAGAGCGTAAGCCCATACACCTAAGAGTCACAAGTTTGATTCCCAGTCAAGGACATGTATCTGGGTAGCAGGTTCAATCCCTGGCATGCAGGAAGCAACCAATAGATGGGTCTCTCTCTTACACCGATGTTTCTCTTTCTTTTCCTCTCCTCCCTTCCTTCCACTCTCTCTAAAAATCAATGGAAAAAATATCCTCGCCCTGGCTGGTTTGGCTCAACGGTAGAGCATTGGCCCACAGACCAAAGAGTCATAGGTTCGATTCTGGTCAAGGGCACATACCTCGATTGCGGTTCGTCCCCGACCTTGGTTGGGGTCATGTAGGAGGCAACCAGTTGATGTTTCTCTCTCTGTTTCTCTCCTTCTCTCTGTCTCCTTCCCACTCTATCTAAAGATAAATAGAAAAATATCCTCAGGTGAGGATTAACAACAACAACAACAAAAGAGTGAGGAGAGGAAAGCACAGAACATAGGATTATAATAGTTGCAGTATAAAAAAGAGTAGTAGGGATTTAGAAATGTTAGAGTTTTAAAAGTGTACTATAATAATTCATTTTAAAAAAGCATCTAGCCTTAACATGAAGCGTATCATCTACTATTTTATTTGATATATTTGTGAGGGTTGAGGATTCATTCACTTGTGCCTCTCTCCCATATAGGAAAGGAAGAGAATTTGAAGGACTTGGACAAGTCAGAGATGATTCCAAGATTCTTAGAGCTTAGTGCCATGAACAAGAAATGGGATTCAGGAGGTTAGAGAAGGAAACATAATTGATCTGATTTAAGTTGATTAGTATGTCTGGAAGGCATCCAGAAGGAAATAAAATGTATAAGGTTGATTGGAGCTAGAAATATAGATTAGTCAATATTACATGATTTGTCAGTTAAAGATATTTTTCCATTTTTAAGCCTTTGTAATTTTTGTTTCATCTTTTTCAAAATGATACGTAGGGTCTTAAGCTCCTGTAATTGTTCTTTAAAGTAATTATAATTGAGTAAACTTAGTAATTTTGAACGATCAATAAAATTGTTGGACATAGAAAATGATGAACTAATACTTTCTCTGGTTCTTCTAGGAAAATGATTTGGGTCTCATAATACTATCACAGAGAAAGCTTGAAATATGAAAGAAGTGTAGGTTTAGGAGGGGCCACTTGTCAAAAACTGAACTGTTGGTTCCTGGATCTATTACTTTTTTTGTTGTTGTTAGTGCGGTGGCCCAGTGGCCCCACTTGCACTGGCATCTGAAGTGGGGGCAATCTCGTGAGACTGAGTCCTTTTTTAATTAAATTTAATTTTTTCTTTATTAATTTTAGAGAGAGAGGGAGAGAGAGATAGAAACATGGATGAGACAGAACATTGATTGGCCGCCTCCTACATGCCTCCCAGTGGGGATTTGGCCCACAACCTGGGCATGTGCCCTGACTGGGAATTGAACCAGTGACTTCTTGGTGCATGGGTCGACGCTCAACCACTGAGCCACACTGGCCGGGCCTGGATCTATTACTTATTGGCCTAGTTCCTCTGGGCAAGATATGTCACTGCTATAAATTTCTTCTACATAATAAAGATATTAGTGTGCTTTCTCTAATGTATTCAGGAGTGACAGATATAGGAAATGTCAGCAGCTGAGAAGCTGTGTCTCAAAAGCCTGTCTCCTTATCAGTTCTGGGTAGCTAAACTAGTCTCTAGCCAAGAAGAAGGATTGAAAATATTGAAATTCTGTGTCTTTCTTCATATTGTTCCCTTTACATTTTCTCATTTTTTTCACCTGTCAAACTCTACACTCAACTTAGGCACTGCCATACTGTGATATAGATTCCTCTTTTATGTGGTTCCTAATAACGTGTGACTATGTTCCTAGTCTCAATATCTAAATAATACAAAAGATTGCTATTTATATTATTGTCTTCTGCAAATGTCTTTTTTATGAGCTTGATATCTAACATGAAGCTTGGCACATAGACTTTTGTGGAACTGAACCAGCATGAATTATAAGGAACATGACTTGGAAATGAAGTCAATGAAGAACTTCCCTCCTCATTATTTGTACTGATGGTTTAAGGCAATTTAAAAACTGTAACTCATAAAAAATTTTGAATAGTAATGAATCATTTGAGGATATAATATTCATATGAAAATTCACAGCATGAGCCAAAAGTGATTGCTAAAAAGGGAGAGAATATGGAAACAAATAATTATATAAAATATACTTCAAAGTCAGGATTAGTCTGTGTATTAGTTTGCTAGAACTGCCATAACAAGGTACCACAGATGAGGAGGCCTAGACAGTAGAAGTATATTTCCTCATGGTTCTGGAAGCTGGAAGTCTGAGATCAGAGTGCAGGCAGGGTTGGTTTCTGGTGAGACCTGTTTCCTTGGCTTACAGATGGCCTCTTTATCTGTTTACATAAGGCCTTTTCTCTATGAATGTACATTTCAGGTGCCCCATCCTCTTCTTTAAAGACACTAGTTGTATTGGGTTAGGGCCCCACCCTTATTACCTCATTTACATTAATTACCTCTTTAAAAACTACCCCAAAATATAGCCACATTCGGAGGTGCCAGTTGTTAGAGCATCAATACATGAATGGATGGGGAGAACAATTCAGCCCCTAAGAGTCAGGGAACTGTTTTGTAACCGAAGTTGTTGTTATGGGTCAAGAGGCACTTATTAGAAAATTGCCAAGTGCCAGAGATAAGGAAAATGATAATCAGGCCTGTTGAAGAGAGTTGCTTAATTCAACATGGGGAAAGCCAAAAATTTTCCTTGGATATGTGAATATTTATGCAATATAAATAGAGAAATTAATAAGCTATATAAAGTCTAAAATTGAACTAAGACTTTGGAAAAATTATATATATATTTATGGCATCCTTATAAACTTTAAATTGAAAATAAATATCCAGACTATAAAACAAGTTAGTAAGGAAAATAAATTATGTAAACTCAATGTCTCTATAAAAGCAATGTAAGAAAATAATGCATAAAGTTATTTTTTATCAAAATAAATATTTTGAAAACAATCTAAGCTATAATCTTTGAGAAAAAATTCAACTTTAATTCCAAAAGCACATGTACGTGTGAAAGGGTGAAAAATTTGCTTAGATAAAAATTCAACGCTACATATTTTCCCTTGTTTACAAAAATTAATGGATTAAAGGAGTTTCTGTACATTTAAAATACAGATTCTAAGCTATGGGTGATCCATTTTTAACTGTCCTTACTAAGTAGTGACAAAGTTTGACATATGAAACCTATTTGTCTTTATTGTCTGTAAGCTGGAAGAATAGAAATTGAATCTAGACAAATATGTTGAATTCACCAACAGACCCATGTTGAGTGGCAGAGTGCCTTCATGAATTTAGAACAAAAATAAGTGGCTTAATAATAAAGTGAGCCCTTCCTGGGGAACTCTGAGGCAACCTTTTTACTTCTCTGATCATCCTTTTACTTCTTTGATCATCCTTTTACTTCTCTTTTAACTGGAGTTTGGCAGTGTATTTCTTTATTAGGTATATGAGAACATCTGGTTGTTTTTCTTTTTGATCTGCTTAGGTGACACTATTAGGTGTAATACACACACACACACACACACACACACACACAATCTATCTATTTACTTTTCTAACAAACTTCGTTATGTATAATCTATTTTAATTGGGCCAAATATTGTAGATTTATAAAAATGAAAATTACTCATCAAAAACAAGAGCAAAAGGCAAGCTAACAGAAGAAAAACATGGAGAATTTTTACTCAAAATTATCATAAACTTTACTTTGTGGACCTAAAACAGTGTTGGATGCTACAGAAGTGTAGAAAATTGTGTACTACTTAGTATGAATCTGGGCATAATGCAAAAAAGCCCCCAGTTAGACAGCTGAAATTGGAGTGCGGTGTGTCAAGAATTTGTAGGAGCAGTAGGAATTTGTTTCTGTCTTTATGTTGTCTATCTTGTGAGTATTTCAAAGAAATGGAAGAGAAAAGGGGGGAAAAGGAAGGGAACTGGATGTGCAGAAAAGAAGGAGGAAAACAAAATGGACAAGGGAAAAAGAAGGAAGAAAGGTGACAAAAGAAAAGAGCTCAACATTTTAATGGGAAGAAGAAGAAGTATTATAGGGAGAGAAGACATGGTAAGAAGAAAGAGACAACTAAAAAAAGGAGAGAAAAGAAGAAATAATAAGAGAAGGAATACAAGATGTAAAAGAGTAAGACAAATGGAGAAGCAATGGAAGTCTGATGAGATGGAAAATGGTCATGATGATTTATAAAATATTTTCTATTTTTAGGCAGTATTTAAAACATTATATATCTAGATTAAATGAATCCTTACAAAACACCTATAAAATGAGTTAATAGCCTCATTGTATAAATGAAATAAGAAATTAAGAAAGACATTAGTATGTGGCATAACTGCTTTTGACATATAGTGTTTATAGTGTGAATCCTAGGATGTACAGAAACTTCTTTAGTCCATTAATTTTTGTAAATAAGAAAAAATATGTAGTCTTAGATTTTTATATAAGCAAAATGTACACCTTTTCGTATTTACATGTGCTTTTGGGATTAAAGTTGGAATTTTTTCTTCAAGATTATATCTAAGATATAGATATAGATATAGATATAGATAGATATAGATATAGATATAAAAATATAAATATTTTTTTAGGATGGCAGATTTGTTTTTTATTATTTAGATTTTTTGCATACCAAAATATCAGTACTTAAACAATTTCTGCATAACTTGTTAAAGTATAAGCTTGTAATAAATAATGCCCCCCTCCTTTTTTTGCAAAAGTTCTACTTCAAAAATGTTAAATTGAAGGAGAAATTAAAAATAACACTCTATTAAACTTTTAATGAGATATTAATATGTTTTCTTGATATAAATAAAAATAGTTTAGAAAGAACAAATAAAAATGTATTTTCTTTAAAAAAATGGTAAGTGAAAAATATGGAACTTCTTTGGTATAAGGACCTGTTAACAGATATTAGAGAATTTCAGATCTTTGAAAACTCCCTGCTGGAGATATGTTTTATGCTATTGGTAAATAAGAAATGTTTCAATTGTCAAAAGCATCTATGGCTCCCACATATTTTGAACTCTGTAAGAACAAAATAGAGAAGGATTTATGTTTTGCTTGTTCTTGCTGACTCTGTTGGTAACTGCTTCTAAAATAATTGAATGGGACCTGGATGATTTGGCTCAGCATTGGCTCAGCAGTTAGAATGTCAGCCAGTGGACCAAAGGGCCTCAGGTTTGATTTCTGGTGAAGGGCACATAACCTGGTTTGCAGGTTCGATCCCCGGCCCCAGTCAGGGTTGTGTAGGAGGCAACTAAATGATGTGACTCTCTCACATTGATGTTTCCATCTCTCTCCCTCCCTTCCTTCCACTCTCTCTAAAAATCAGTGGAAAAATATCCTCGGTAAGGATTAACAAAAAATAAAATAAAAGAAAATGATCTAATGGTTATCTAGTAGGATCTCTCTCCAGGTAGGATTTAGACTGCCAAGAGGGATGCCAAGACTTGTCTCAAGATGTATAATATTTTGTAATGTTATAGCCATAGAGCCTAGAAATTTTAAAAATAAAAATAAAAGACATGTTCTGCAATCAAACAGAAGGGTTATACAATACCATGTGTCAGACAGAAGGAAGAAGAGCATTTTGGTGATTCCATGATTTGAATAGCAGCTGTAGATTTGGGTTATATTGTAGTGATCAAGCAATAACTGAAGAATGCACATACTTTGTTTCCAAAGGTTCCATGTTTCTATGAAGTAGATGAACTGACAGTAAGTAAACAAACTTTTTGGCTACTTGTTCCTGATAAATAAGGTATTTACTGTGATATTTTATAAACAGAATAGTTCAAATTTCAAGTGGCCTCAGTTTTAGTGTTTTAAAAAATTTTACCTGACTTAAAGTTCCACAATAGCTCATTGAATCATAGATCTAATTGTACCTAAATTATTGATGATAATCTAATGGACCAGAAGTATGAAAGTTTACTTTTGAGTTATTGTATAACTCAGCTTTGTCTTTATCATCAAAAATGTTGTTTCATTTGTTTTTATAGGAACTTACTTTCTTCTATGGTGCCAGTACAAAATTTGAAAAATACATTATCAATTAACAGAGCTAACTTGAAAGACATTAAAGTTTACTATTTGCATTATTTTTAAAAACTAAACTGTAAAGATAAATAATTTCTATATAAAATAAAAAGAGAACAGTCTTTTAAGTGAAAAATTTTGAAAAGTATATGTCATCTTACAATAGTATGACTATTAATGACTATTACACTTAGTGAAAGAGTAGTAGACCTTTAACTAGCTGTCAAGATTAAAAAAAAATAGAAAAAGAAGCTCTAAGTTTAAAACAATTTCCACAAATACTCCTACTATGGCTACCAACTTGATATTTCTGAAAAGGAAGTTGAAAAGAGTTGTGCATAATCGGCTCCAGTGAGTTCGTGTGAGCTGGCTCCAGTGCATCACTGCTTATAGCTCAGTAATCTCTGGAAGATGCACCGTAAATTGTGTAAAAAACAGGTTAAATAAATATTCATTAAATCAGGAAAGATATGGTGGCTTTCAAAATTGTACTATTTTATTACAACTGTAGATTTCAAAATTGATTGTCAATTAAGTAAATAATTCATTCTAATGAAATACTTCCTCCAGTATACTCACTTTATACTCTGATCAATAAGATTCAATACTTGCCACTCTCCTTGAAGGATCCTCTACCTTTACTGACTACTTTCAGTTCTGCAGTTTATCCATTTTCTCCCAACTTTACATTAATTTATCTATATAGTCTGAATAGGTATTTTGTTGTTTTTCTTTCTTTGTCTCTATTTATATATATTCATAATGCATACCCAATTTGTTCCTTACATATACTTAATACATATCTATAATCCCCATATATATCTGTATTTATCCATACCCAAACCAATATCCATACCTATTCCATCTCCTCTGGTTTACTGATGTCTAACAAGTTGTTATCATGAGGTGAAGCTTTGTTTACAATTTACAATATGAGCTAAATTACTTTAAAGACCAATTGGACATATTTAATGCATAATTATGAATTGGTTTCTTCCAAAATATAAATGTTAATATTAGATTTATTTTTTCTGTTTTCATAAAAGGCAAAAGATAAGTATCATGGAAACTCTAGGCCCTTTAAGTGGTTAGTCATAGACTTAATGATAGTAAAAGAAAAAGTCAGGTTTCTGATGCAGAAGATAAAATTCGTCAAATTCACAATTTAGGTTATTGATGTTTACCTAGATAAATAGTCACAATATTTCTACCCTCTACTGACTTTGCTTTTTCTAATTCCAAAATAATTTTAGATAGCTTTTAATAAAATATGTAAACTGGACAATTAATATGAGGTTGAAAACAGAAGTCTAAGTCTCTGGCTAAGAAAAGAAGAGATTACAAATAGAACTTGAGATGAAAGAGTTTCTGTGCTTGGCCAGTTTCTGGGTTTGCAAGCAATGCACACACACACACACAATTTTTTTCTTTAAAATAAATGATATTTCTCAATTCAAAAATCTAACTTTTCTTTATGTCTCATTCAAGAAAAACTTTAGTTAAGTAGCATCTATGAATTTAATGTTACCAGATAATTAATTGTTCATATGAGTTTGCAATTATAGCTTGCATTATATGTCATGGTGATATTGTTCATCCAATATTTATTCTCCCTGTCCTAACACTTGTTAAATACCAGTAAAATCACACCATTTGCCCTCAGTGAGAAAGTGGGAAATGACATTTATAGAGATGAAAATAACTTCTTATATATCTAAAAAAACCATTTTTCATTGTGATCAGAAATATTTCTGATGATAAGAACCTTTGAGAAATTGAAAAGTGATTTTTCCATGTTCTCCCTCTGCCCTTTGAAGCCATGTACTCAGTGTGTAGCAATGAGGAGCTTATGGAACCGATGGAAAACATTTAGTCAAGTAATGTGTACCCAATACTATAATTTAGAAGGCCTTGGAGAAATGTGAAGTTAAGACAGAATGGACTTCACTAGAGCACTATGAAATGTAGCAGTTTTTCTACTTAGCCTTCCATTTTTATTTCTTCATGCTCCTTTGACTCTCTCCTCCTCACATAATTTAACTTTTTCTTTCTCTTACACACTACTGAAGTACAGCTGAGCATCCTGCTCTTCAGTCAGATAATTTTTCTATTTTTACTGTTGGCCATGGAGGGCTCAGAAAGAGCACTGAGCCTACGGCTATCCTGTGTCCACATTTGGAGGGACATTAAAATGATAATACACAGAAAGAACTTCACAGTGAAGGAAAAACTGAATACAAAAGTGAACAAACTCTGTAGTGTTCGGTATGAGGGAAGGAAGAGAGCATCCTCATTTTGTGGGGGACATCCTGAGTACGTAGCAACATCTACATGTATGCACAGCGGACCATTCATTCACCGCAACACCGTAGCACCGAGGATGGCCTCAGCTAGCAAGTGTAGTGCAGCTAGGCAGTGGACATCAGAGGATTCACATGAAACAGCTGTGTATCTTCAGAGGCATTAGAATGTGGTGACACAAAACCCAGGAGCAGATGGTGCTTTGCAGTGCAGGCTGGCAGAAAGTTAGTCACTTCAGGAAATTCTATCAGTGTCTCTTAGGCCTCAAAACAACTCAGTGAGCTCAAAGAAAGAACTTTGATTACTTGAATGGATAGTAGACAGAAAAAAAAATTGGCAAGGCTGCAGTTCAAAAGCAACCAGAATGCCTGGGAGGATCTCTAGATATGGGTAAGGACCACTAACTAACTAATCAATGAATGAATCTACTTACCTTAAACATTTAAAACTCTACTTCAGGGAGTAAGAGCCAGTTGGAATCAGCAGAATGAGCTGTTTAGTGCTGATCCGTAGATTATGGAATAAAAGTTACTTAACCTAGAGTTGTGAGATAAAATATAAGACCCTCAGTTAAATTTGAATTTCTGAAAAATTTTGAATAATTGCATTATTTTGTATAATTGTATATTTAAAAATACATTGTTTATCTGATTCAAACTTAACTGTGGGCTGTGTGTGTAAAACCTAGCAATCCTAATTTAATGACATCTACATGTGAGAAGTCAGCCTACTGCATTGTACCAGGTCTGAATCTGCAAGACAGAGCAACTTTAGAATCAACTTTAGGGATAAGAAGAATGTAGATAGAGGTTGGGAATCAAACAGTGCTAGGTATCTGCTTGGCATAAGTCTCAGAGTTGAAGCCAGTTTTCTTAAACTATTATTTTTTAACAATGGTATGGGACAAACTAATCCATTTGAATAATGCACAGCGTTGCTAACTATGCAGCCTGAAGTGAAATGTAATTTCTAGTCTCTAGCATTCAGTGAGGGGTAATCTGCCATAACTTTTGAAGTCCTGCATCTGAAAGGCAAGCAGATTATTTTAAACGAATTGCAGTTTAAATTGTATTTTAGTCTTATAATAATATTTGTTTGATAATGTCTATACTTTATTGTGAGCTTTTTAAAAAATATGTTTTTATTGATTTTTTTAGAGAGAGAAGAAGGGAAAGAGAGATAGAAACATCAATGTGTGAGAGAGAAACATTGATTGGCTGCCTCCTGCACACCCCCTACTGGGGATCGAGCTCACAACCCAGGCTTGTGCCCTGAACAGGAATCGAACCAGGATTTCTCAGTCCATGGGATGACGCTCCACTGAGCCACCCAGGCCAAACTATTGTGAGCTTTTAAATCCTGTAAGAGTTAAGCCTTCTAAGAAATAAGTCATTCCACTCAAATGACTCTATCAGTAATGATTGTGTCCATAGATGGATTTGTGGATAAAGAATATGTGGTATGTACAGGGTATGGCAAAAGTAGGCTTACAGTTGTGAGTATGCAAAACACAAGAGTTTATTCTTGTATTATTATTTATTAATTATCATGTTATTTTCCATATGAACAACCATAAACCTACTTTTGCCCCACCCTGTATATATGATGGAATATTATTCATCCATAAAAAAAATCCTATTATTTGTGACAACATGAGTGTACCTTGAGGATATCATACTAAGGATGTGTCAGAGAGAGAAAAACAAAAATTAAGATATCACTTATATGTGAGATCTAAAAAAGCCAAACTCATAGAAATAGAGAGGAATGCTGGTTGCCAGGGATTGAAAGGTGGGCAAAATGGGGAGTTATTGGTCAAAGTGTATAAAGGTCTAGTTATAAGATAAAAAGTCTCTAAGGAATCTAATATAAAGCAAGGCAAATATAGTTAACAATACTATTTTATAGTTTTGAAAGTTGCCAAGAGAATAGATCTTAAATGTTCTATAAACAATAAAATTAGTTATGTGAGGGCTAGAAGAGTTAACTTATGGTGGCAATCATGTCACAATATATATGTATCCAATCATCATGTTGTACATCTCAGACTTACACAATGTTGTCTGTCAATTCTATCTCAGTAACACTAGGGATAAAAAAAAAAAAAAAAAAGATGATTACCAACAACAAATAACTGAACTCTAAACTAGATATCAGCAGCATATTCTGAATTCTTTATATTCCCATAGCAGGAAGCATAGTTTGTCATTCCTTTCTCAGATGGGTTGGCTAGAAGAGGGGACTTGGGATATAAACTCATATTTATTGCCTCAAATTTTATTTTGTCAGTCTCCTATCAATAGTCATAACTCTGTTAATAACATGGCCATACATTTGAGGCTGAAATTCTATTGCCTGGGAGTTTATGGTTTGTAGTATTAATATCCAGACTTATGAAACCTTTATGCTATCCCCAGAAGCTCATGAGTTTGGGGTATAAAGCAGTGCTTTATCCCCTTTGTATCTTACATGGGGATGGAGATAAGAGTTGCTACACCAAATTTAGGTAATGACAATATTCTGGTGAAATTGCACTTCTATTGATTACTAATGCCTGCCCTTTACCACATTTTAATACCAACAGCAAAATGAGGTCCTAAGGCCTCTTTCCCAAGGGTAGTATGTTTATTAATGTAGAAAACCATCCCGGCAAGTGTCAGAGTTCTGGGTCTAGGAGAGAGGTTTGGACTATTTTCCTTTTTCTGTACATTTTTCAGGATGTTTTAAATTATAAAAAGCTGTACAGTTTTCTCCGCTTCTCTTTGTAAAATGGTTATATGTTATTAGTAGGAAAATATTAAGTGACAGCTTAACAGGAAACCCTTTATCCTTAGAGCATGGATGACTGAGAGCACATTGTGATTGAAAGCATCTTACATCTCACTTCAGGGAGTGACTTGTTTCAAATTATTGATGACTTGTGAATCTCATTGGCTTCTAATACCAGAATACTAAGGAAGAAGATACAAATTATAGGATGAGAACCACTGGGGGCAAATTATTTATCCACATCTCCTTAGAAGCATTTCTAGTGCTTTTTATATTGGAATATAGATTCTTGTGATAATATAAAGAATTATTATTTCTAAAGAACAATAACCAATTGCAAAACCTGCATTGGAGATGAACTTGCATTATAAAACTTTAGTAGAACTGTATCCTGGTACCAGGTTTGGGGTTTCACTTTGTCTGCTCCTGGGATGTCATTGTCATAAGAGCAAAAAAGCATCTTAAGGTTCTTCAAGCCACACTCAGTGCACAATTCTCTAATAAGCCACACAGAAAATAAGGATGGAGAGGAAGGTAAAGGCCAAGCATATATTTTTGAATCTTGAAAATTTTCCCAAATAACAATAGCCTGCAGCAGGGTCAAGATGGTGGAGCAGGAAGACCATGAGCTCACCTCTTCCCATGAAGCATGTATAGAGAAAGTATCTGTGAGAACTATCTGAAGACCAGGAGAACAGATTCTCTCCAGCTAAGGATGTAACAAAAAAGCCACATGGAGCCCTGGCCGGTTTGGCTCAGCGGTTAGAGCGTCGGCCTGCGGTCCAGAGAGACCCGGGTTCGGTTCCCGCTGGGGCATGTACTGTGGTTGCAGTTTCTCCCTGGCCCTGGTTGGTTGTGTGGGTGGCAGCCACTCGATGTGTCCCTTTCACGTCGATGTTTCTCTCTCTTCCTCTCTCTCCCTCCCACTCTATCTGAATGGAAAATGGAAAAGTGTCCTCAGGTGAGGATTAAAAAAAAAAAAAAAAAAAAAAAAAAAGCCACATGGAGCTGGATATAATGGCAGAGATGTGGTTTAATCACACTCTCCCTAAATTGGAAGGTATCAATATGTCCTTCATTTTGTAAATGGAAAAAAAATCTGTGGTAGATCCATAAAGGAGAGTATTTCTCAGCAATAATTAGGAATGAGCCATGAGAAGACATGAATGGATCATAAATGATATTGCTAAATTAAAGAAGCTTATCTGGAAAGACTATGTACTGTATGATTCCATTAATATGACATTCTGGAAAAGGCAAAACTCTAGAGACAATCAAAAGTTCAGTAGTTGCCAAGGGTTGGAGGGGGTAGTTAAATAGGTAAAGCGTTTGTAATCTAATATTTCTAACATTTCCAGTTACATACATTGTAAATATGCACTGTCTGTGGCTTGGGATTTTTTGTTTGTTTGTTTCGCACTGTTTATGCTATCTTTGTGGTTTCACTTCTGTATTTAAAGAAAAATTTCCCTAGGATAATATCCTGAAGTTTGAGGCATTTGATCCTCTTGGAATTTTTGTCTGGTGTGAGTTAATAATAATACCTCTCCCAATTCATCGTTTGAGTACCTTTATCTTTATGAACAAATATATCCTTTTCTCATTTTGTAATTTAATTTTATAAATTTAAATTTTATAATTCTACTGTGCCATAAGTTAGTCACTCATTCATATGTGGATCTCTTCCTCTGGATTTTCTGTGATGTTCTATTTGCATATTTTTTATTCTTGAGGCCATTAAAGGTACTGAATACTCTACTTGGAATTTTGACTGTGTCACTGAACATTTGATGTGATCGTGGAAACTTTCATCATCTGTTAAATGATGTAAATAGTAATATGTTTATATTATATTTTGAAAGAAATTCAAATTAATATATAGAAAACATAATTTATAACCTACATTATAATAGCTATTAATAAGTAATGTGTCTTCTTAGCCTATTGGTCTTTGTACCGATGGTATATTTGACTCTTTATTTCTATGTCTTTCTTATACATATTGTAACCTGTAGATAATGGATGTGCAAAGAAACCTCAAAAACTTATATAACACGAAGATGGCAAATTTCTACACAGTGATTTGTATTCATGATTTTTTTCCCCTCATACTTCAGGTAAGTCTAATATATAGAAGAAAATTACTATGGGGACTAGAAGAGCTTGGAAGAATTAAATAGGATGACTATTAGCTGAAAAGTGACACACAGACATAAAGGTTAAATTAATAAATACGCTCAGTGTTGTTCAGAAAGGCAGTATGGCAGTGGGGGACAGATAAAGAAAAACAGATAACAATTTGAAATATTTTCCTTTGAAATGCTGTCAGATTTTTCTTATGTATATGAAGTCATGTCACTACCAAATTACTTTAAGTAATTTTATTTTCCTCAAAAGTTAAACATTTTACAAGTATGTATGGCCTTCTTTAATTCTACATTTAACCCTACACTGTTGTGTGTATTTCCTTTAAAATCTGTATTGTCTTATATTTATATATTAACACAAGCTTAGACAACTCTGGTGATGCTAATGGTAATAGACACGAACAATGTTCACTCCCCTAACTTCCCTGCCTGCAGTACCCTATACATATCATGCATGCATCATTAGCAGTTTTCCAATATATCAGAAATGTTCTTGGATTCTTTCTCATTTCTATCTGCATTTTTAGAGAATTATTGTTTTTTGTTATTATTAATAACTTCAGAAACCAAGATGCTCCTAACAACCAGTGAACACAGATTTTGCAATTCTGCTACCCACTCACTCAGAGCACTACTCATTTTCCCCGGTGACTCGCACTCTAGTGCAGCAGTACCCTTCTTTATATTTGAAATTCTGTTACATAATGATGTTGAAATGACCAAAGGGAATCATTTGTAACAGTTTTATTCCCTCACATGGGAGAAAATAGCAAAATAAATCAACAAAGCAAATGTGTACTAACGCAACTTCAAATAGCACTTATGAATGATGAAAATAATGACATGGGATTTAAAGCAACTTATCTTTATAATGACTTTTCTTATAGGGATTCTAACACCTACCCATTCAGCTAGAATAGAAACAAATTCATCTTTGAATGAACTTTCTTTCATTAGCATTTATGCCTTGTTTATGGTGTGCATTTTAACATGTGAAATTTAATTTTCTGAAAAGTTTCCCTATTTTCTTCTGTTGAAATCACAATATTTTTGTTTCCCAATTCCAAAGGAATCAGTATCACAAATGGCATACAGAAATGTATCCTTACCTATATCTTTTATTCTCAATGTTGTTTATTATGATTGTGACTTATTCCAAAAAAGAACAGATATGTACATGTTCATTTTTACACTCATCAGTTATAATTTGCTGAAGTGTACATATTACTTGAAATAAATATGCTTCATTTCCCAAGGAGTGATTAACATTTTTGCATGTAAAGCAGAACTCCCTGTGCTAATTGAGTCTCTGAGCCCACATTTGAAGACTACAAGCAAGTTTTCCATGCAGATGTTTCTCAAAATACGTATGTATATATTGTATTCCTCAAATATCTGCATGACTTTCTACCTCACTCATATGTCGCTGACTCATTCACTAGCAAAGGATTCACAGCATAAAGCTTCATGGGCAGTCCCAAACTCACTTCAGTTAATCTACCATTTCTTCAACATTTCCTATTTTTCTAGCAAACCCCCATTTATTTGCACATTGACTGTATGTTCTGTATTATGTCAGGAGGAATGGATTGTGGAAATTTAAAATGGTGTTTTCATTTCTCAATCCTGTTCTGTGAAAATAGTCTTTCTTAATACATGTTAGAACATTTATGCAATTCCCCATATTTGAACTAATTTTTTTACCTTCTCATTTAAATGTTCTTGATCTTGACCTGGCTAGTGTGGCTCAGTTGGTTGGGTGCCATCCAGTGTACAAAAAGGTGGCTGGTTTGATTCCCAGTCACGGCACTTGCCTGGGCTGCTGGGGGCTCGATCCTCAGTAGGGGGCATGCAGGAGACAGCCAGTCCTTTTGGCTCTCACATGGATGATTCTCTTTCTCCCTCTGCCTTCCTCTCTCTATAAAAATAAATTAAAAAGTATTTTGAAAAAGTATTCTTGATCTTCTCTAGGACAGTAGTCTGAGGTAGTGGGAATGGCAGACTATACAGTGAAAATTGTATTCCAAAAATTTTTATTTAATACATAGCCCCTAACTATCTACCCTACAACTATCAGCTATTAACTAGTACAGCAATCTGTTGATAAATGCCATAGAAACAGTTGTTTTGGAAATTTCTGATATTAAGAAAATAAGTATCCTTTCTCACAGATACAGAAACTAATTGTGATATGTTTGATATTTCCTTTCTTTGTGCATACATTGAATAAAATGTATGTCTAGGACTCATATTTCTCTTTACAATATGTTTTACTTCATTATTGCGTTTTTCGATTCATGACATCCAGACTTTTAGCAATTCTTTTAATAGACACATATAGTGTAAACTGTGTACATCAAAATTTCACATAATATTACAAAGAATAATTAGTATTTCTATTTAATATTTACATACCAAAGGGCATTGAAAATTATACAACTGATGACAGTTTGGAAGTAAAATTTTTAAAAAGTGAAAACATTGATGTTTTGGAGATAAATACTATATTAGATAAAGAGGTTCATAAAACATACTATTGTTGAAACATAGAGAATGAATATAGAAATGCATATTACAAACATGTGCTAGTAAGCAGAAGTAAAGTCACCATACATATTTAAAGGTGCTTCCTGCGTCCTAGTAATCATATCTCTGACTCAAAAGTCTCATGACTTAGGCTAACATCAAAGAAACTATGGTCCAACAACCTCTTCAGGTGTAGGTAGGGTAAAATGTATAACTCTTCAGAATTTATGATAGATTATTTGACTTTATTTCTGTGTAGATGACCAAAGAGATATAAACTCAGATTAGAGGCTTACCACTACACTTAAGTGCCACTTGTTATATTCCAACACACTTTCCATCTTCTCTAGATGTCCTTTTCAATATATGATTATGATGATAATAGTTTACATTTTTAATGCCTAATATGCTTTATAAGTGTATTACATTGCCCGGCTGGTGTGGCTCAGTGGTTGAGTGTCGACCCATGCACCAAGAGGTCGCTGATTTGATTCCCAGTCAGGGCACATGCCCAGGTTGTGGGCCCAATCCCCAGTGGGGGGCATGCGGGAGGCAGCCAATCGATGTTCTCTGTCATCGATGTTTCTAGCTTTCTTTCTCTCTCCCTTCCTCTTGCTCTATAAAAAAAATAAAAATAAAAATAAATCAATAAAGAAAAAAATTGTTTTTAAAATAAGTGTATTACATTTATCAACACATTCAAACCTTACAATAACTCTATAGATGAGGAATTATTCCTGTTTTACAGATGAAAACACTGAGCAATCAAATGAGTTCCCAAGGTCAGTCAAGTTAGATCAAGGATTTGAATCAGATAGTCGATTAGTATAGTGACCTACTTTTTGTTCTTTCTTCCTAGAGTGGTCCATCCCTGTAGGTTGATCTTGTCAGTGTCTGTTCTTGTCTCTAAGCCAACATCACAAATTGAACTGAAAGTATAAATACCCAGAAAGTAATCAACTGGGAGGCAATGTTAGGTAATTCATATCTAATTTGTTAAATCTTGGGGACAGAGAGTTTTATTTGTTAAATCAGTAACCACAACAATAGCAACAGCCACCTGACTTATATTTGTTTTTCAATTAATTACTAAGTTTGGAAGGAAGACTAGAAAGGGAAGAATAAAAGGAAAGCAAGGAAAAAGGAAGGAAGGAAAGAAGGATGGAAGAAGATATAGGGAGGGAGAAAATCAGTTTCACTTACAGGTAACAGTTGTGAAAACACTACAGAATAAAGAATAAACTAATACTGTTTTGGTTTTGAAAGTATTCATAACTTTTCAAAAAAATCAGAATGTTTATCTGCTTTGCTGCATAAGTTTATGTATTAATACTAGAGAATGTAAATGAAAATAGTAGAAAGCCAGCAAGTGAATAATATATATTTTTGAAAGATGACCACTTTTCTTTTTAAAATGGTTTTTAAGAAACCAATACACAACCACTGATAATATCAAGCACCGTATAGTGAAGATTAAAAGAAGTAGTGCAGTAAAGGACTGGACATAACAATTTTGCTAAAATAGTTTTCCATTATCATACCTGGTGGACTTAGTGCTTCAGATAAATATTTGGGAAAAGGGATTGTCAATCAAAATAGATAGAATACATATATAGATGTACCGTGAGTTAATAGAACTTTGGTGTTAGACATACTTTTTCTGAATGCTGGTTATAATATTCAGACTTTGAGAATTTAAAAATAGAGAGAATTCATCAATAATGCACCATTTAGAAACAATGAAAATCCAAACTAGGATGAGCATAAGAGAGGATGGTGGTAGCAAATATTTAGGTCATCTAAAACAAAGTCCCAGGATAAAAGGCTATGTAAGCCTCCCTGAATACCCACCTCACATGCCCACACTTTTCCTTTTTATCTTAAATAAACAGATGCTGGAGGTTCTGGGGGAATTTTCTACTTCTATTTACCAGCTATTTCTTACCAATATCTCATTGGGATAAAAATCAAATTTGTCATAATATGTAAATAAGTATAATTTTATTTTGCATTGAGAGTGAATAATTTACATATGAACTCTGTAGTGTGAAGAGATACAAGCTGTTTCAAGACTCTGAAATTGTAGAACACAGTTGATACCATGAATCCAGTGAGGGCCTACACCCTCAGCCGTTGACAGAGGTAAGGTGAGGGACGCATGCGTGAGTCACCGCATCAGAACAAGTTGTGGCAACTTAAATTGGAAGCTGACCTGAATTGAAAGAGAATTTCAGGTCAAAGGATACTAAAAAAATGAAGGATGAAAATATGGTGTTGAAAAATAACTGACCTCTGGATCCTGTCAAATCTTCTGAGGAGTTGAGAGTTTCTGAAAAGAACTAAGGGCCTGTGCTTCACTGGCTAGCACAACTAGGATTTTCTTTTTTAAAAAAACATTAAAATCTAGCTTAAAATAGAACACGTTAAATATTGGGCCTCTTGTTTTATTTTTTTCTCTACTAGATACAAAGAATGAGGAACAAATTTGGAAATACAGTCAATAAAATAAAAGCACAATATGTAAAGCTGGGTTTGAGCAAATATAGGTAATAATGATTGAAATAATTTTTGTGAAATGCTTACTTTTATTTCTAGTTATGGTGAAATGTGAAACTTCTGAAAGTATCTTAATGCTTATTGTACATATATGTGTGCACACACACACACATATATAATATAGTATATGTTTCTAAAATTAACTTTTAAAAGTGTACCAGTTTCATTTCTTCCTGAAGTGTAGAAAGATTAAGATGCCATGTTACTCACTCCAAAATTAAGGGGGAAAAAGACATCAACTAAGTAAAAAAAAAACCACAATTTTTCTTAATCCTTTCAGAAAGCTAAATTGCAAGTAACAAGTAGCCTGAAATTCAAGAAAGGACAGCATCGCATCCCTTGGTACCAGAAGAGATGGGTTGCTTAGATTGTCTTGCCTCTTGCAGAACATGAGAAGGAATCAGAACTGTAAGACAAGCAGATAAGAAGAAATCAGCTAAAATTTTAACAAATTGCTAAACACAGTTTGGGCTAGGGTGATAGTATATACAAGCCCTGAGAGGCAAGGGTAGGAGAGGGTTCACATCCCCATAGACTACCATCAGTTTCCACCAGGTGCTTTTAAAAAGCCTATGGTGAAAGAATTAGCTAAAGAGCATGGACACAGAAAATAGTTTGGTGAAGGCCAAGGGAGGGGGAGGCATGGGTGGTTGGAGGTGGTCAAAGGGTGGCGGGAGGGGGGAGGGGGGAAACACCTACATTAATGGCCACATTAAAAAAATATTTAATAAATCATTTTTAACACACGCACACATACACACACAAATAAAATAAAAAGCTTATGAGGGGTGCAGGAGACCAGAGAGAGCATCTCTTCCTGGTGCAGGTTTGGGAGGATAGGATGTATCCTATGAAAAAGGCACAAAGCCTGCAACTCTTCTCAGAGGCACTTTTCAAAGACTTAAGCCTCTGTGAGAAGAATAGAAAAATGTATCTTTCCTGGGAACATGTAAAGACACTTTGTTGGTAAAAGAAGATAAAGAAAAGCTGTGTTTCTTCTGGAGAAGTGGTAGGAAACAGACTTGAGTTTAGGCTTCTATGCTAATACTATCAGAGGTCTATCACCCGGGAAAGGTGGGAAACTTTCTCTATCACAAGACTCATTACAGGCAGAGCTTCACTGCCATGAGACGGGGAACAGGAACGCTGACAAAACCACACACCTAAGAGCTCACCTAGCTGCAAGGACTTAAAGGACAATAGAGAACATTCCAAAGCATGCATACCACAACTGTGAGCCTAGCAAGTACCAACGGACAAGCAGAAACAGTCTACCACTGGGAGAGGGATAAAATCATGGAGAGAGACTCTCCTAATGAGGTACAGGCTTAAAGAATCAGCTGAAACCTAAGGGAAAAGCTCTAATTCCAAGGAAAATCCACCTTTAACACATGGAGAGTAAACATAGCGACTGCAACCCCAAATCCTGGTCAACTTTTGACCATATTGATTCAGTCCTCTTTGCTACCAGCCTGAAAAAAGACTCTTTTCCAGGCTACTCACTTCAATAGCTATTGTTATATACAAGATATCTGGCATTTAGTTAAAATTTTTGAGGCATGTATATATGTATATCAAACAATATAGAGAACTCGACTGAGAGTTGACAGAGACATTGCATAGGGCCTTTAAATAACTACGGTTAAAATGTTAAAGTAATCTAGGGGAAATGGCTAACAATATACATAAACACATAGGAAATTTGGAAAAGAGATGGAAAGTAGTAGAAAGAGTTAAAATAAAATGCTATCCAAGAAACACAGTATTAGTGATTATCTCCTTTGATAAGCTCATTCAGTAGACTCAACAGAGCTGAAGAAAACAATGAGAGAAATTGAACATAGATCAATACAAATTGCTGAAACTATAGAGGAAGAGGGGAGGATGAGGAGATCATCAAGTAGTCAAATAATTTAACATATATAAAATCAAAATTCCAGAAAGAGAAGAGAGAAGAAATGTTTGAATTGATAATTACTAAGAATTTTTTTAAATACTGGAAAACCAAGCAATGAATGCAAAAAGTGAAGAAAAGTCAGATAAATATCAAAGACAGGCACACACACACACACCAGCAACAATAAACAAAAACACACCTAGACAAATAATATTCAGATAGCTGAAAATCAAGATGAAAGGAAAATCTTGAAGTCAACCATATGCAAAAGACAGAACAAATACAGGAAAAAAAAAAAAAAAAAAGATTTCTCCTCATAAATCTTACCAATCAGAAAACAATGTAGTGATTTTGAAGTTCTGGGGGAAAGTTCTGAAAAGTTGTAATTTTATGATGAATACAAATATCTTTTATAACTGCAAGCAATATAAGACTTTCAAACAAAAAGCTTGGTAAAATGAATTTTGTGCCAACACCCACTATAAGGAATGGTAAAGGAAGTTTGTATAGAAATTGTTAGCAAAGAGAAACTTGAAACTATACAAAGGAATAAATAGTTCTAGAAATCATAAAAAGAAAAGTAAATATAAAGTGTACTTATCCTTATTTTTTTATAATATGTTTTTATTGATTTTAGAGAGAAAGAGGAAGGGAGAGGGAAAGATAGAAACATTGATGTGAGAGAAACATAGATCGGCTGCCTCTTGCACACCCCCTACTGGGGATTGAGCCTGCAACTTGGGCATGTGCACTGACTGGGAATCGAAGAACCTATTACCTCTTGCTGCATATGGAGATGCTCAACCCACTGAGTCACACAGGCCAGGCTTTATCCTTATTTTTAACTACTCATAAAGATAATTGATTGTCTAAAGCAAAAGTAAAAACAATTAATTATGGATTTTATATTGTGTAAATTTAAAATATATAGCAAAGACAGAACATGCAGAAATAGATTTGAAATACACTACTGTAATGTTCACATAATGTAGGAAAAAATGTATGATATTTGTACATCTATGATAATTTAAAGATATATATTATGAAACTGAAACCAAAGAAATTAGAAAAAGAAGCATAAGTAACAAGTTAAAAATCAGATACAACCAAGTTATAAAAAATACATAATTAAAAACCAGGTAGAAAAAGAGAAATGGATAAGAAGAACATATAAAAAAAAAAAGGACTATCAACAAGGATGGGCATAGATCTAGGGTCTTATGCTATGTTAAATAAAGTCAGACAGAGAAAGACAAATACCATATGATTTCACTTGTATGTAGCATCTAAAAAACAAAATAAGCAAAACAGAAACAGACTCATAGATACAGAGAACAAGCCACTGGTTGCCAGATGGGAGCAGTGTTGGTGGGTTGGATGAAAAAGGTGAAGGTATTAAGGAGTACAAATTAGCAGTTATGAAAACAGTCATAGAGACGTAAAGTACAGCATAGGAAATATAGTCAATAATGGTGTAATAAATTTGTATGGTACCTGATGGGTATTTGACTTATTGGGGGATCACTTTATAAATCATATAAATGTCTAATCACTATGCTGTACACCTGAAACTAATATAAAATAATATTGAATGTCAACTGTAATTGAAAAATAGAAAATTAAATAACAAACAAAAGAAATCATTAAAATATCAACTAGCAAGATATTTTATATCCAAACATATCAATAATTGTTTCAAGTGTAAATGGTCTGAGCACCCTAATAACAAGACAGTGATTGTCAGGTTGCTAATAAAACCAAGACCTTGATACATATTTCCCATAAAAATTCCATTTTAAATGTAAAGGTAGATAAACTAAAAGTAAATGGAAAAATACCATGAAGAAACTAATTGAAAGGAAACTGGAGAGGCTGTATTAATATCAAACAAAGCAAGCTTCAGTTTAAGAGATGAGGAGGGGTATTGCAGACATAACATACTTGAGTGTTCAATGCTCCAAGACTACAACTTAAAATTGCATGAAATAAACCCTGATGAAATAATAAGAAGAAGACAAGAACTAGACACAAATCCACAATTATAGTTTTAGGCATCACCTCTCTCACCCCCTTCTTTCAGTAACTGATACAACAAATAAAAAATCAGTCAGGATACAGAGGTCGAACAACACTACCAACCAACTCGACCTAATTAATGATTATAAGAGGAAACACTTCACCGAACAGTAGCAAATACACATTTTTTCAAGTACAAAGAGTTCCTGTGTATCTCTCACCATTTTCACTTCTACTTAATAATCTTATATTAACATGGTATACTTGTGGTAACTAAAACCAACTTTGCTGCATTATTATTACCTAAACGCACTTGATTCAGCATTCACTAGGTTTTCAACGTACACCTTCTATTCCAGGATCACTTGCATTATTTTATTTCTTCTTCTTCGGCCTGTCATGGTTCCCCTGTTTTTCTTCATTTTTCACTTACCTTAGCCATTTTGAGGAATACTTTTCAGGTATTTCACAGAATCTGCCTTATTTTGGGTTTTTCTCTTATATTCCTATTGATTAGTTTGAGATTACTTGTTATTGAAAGAACAAAGAGGAAGTATCCTTTTGATCCCATCAGGTCAGGGGTATATACTAATAACATGAATTATTACTGATGTTAACCTGATTCATCTGGCCAAGGTAGTGTTTGCCAGTTTTCTCCACTGCACAGTTACATTATTACATACTCTTTGGAAACAAGTCATTAAGTGTGGCCTGCACTCAAGAGAGAGGAGAGGTGATTGAGCTTCATCTCCTAATGGAGAAAGTATCTATATAAATTACTTGGAGTCTTTTGTAAGGCAAATACATCTCTTCTCTATTTATTCGTTTATTCATTCGTTTATTTGCTTCAGTATATAATCATGAATAGTTTTGCTTTGTGTTACAATCCAATATTGTGTATGGATAGTATATTTCTATTGTTAATTATTAGTAGTAAAATATCAATCCTCACCATTTGTTGAGTGGTGGTTAATTTTTATTGAAGGGCATATCCAGTTGGCATTAAACCACTTTATTTGTCATTGCTTTTAGCTGATTAAATGACTTCTTAGAATGAGTATTTTTAATGAAACATGAGATTCGCTTATAAACAATTTAATTAATTATCTGATGTTCTCCCATACTTCTCTTCTTTCTAAAATCCTTCATTACTATTTCATTGTCCAGATGAATCTTTAGAGATGGCAATGTTACCAAATATTAGCGCCAATGTCATTATTACTACAAATCATGGCAGGTCATTTTCATGTTTTGTCAGAAATAAAAGGAAACCAAGTTTCACTTTACTATATTTTTGTTTTAATTTCAACTGGGTTATAAAAGCATTATAAGATAAATAAGAGGACCTGAAGCTTATAATTTATCCATACATCTTGTTTCAACCTCAAACACCTCTGGGAAAAATATGTTGCTTTATTGCTAAGTGTCTGGTATATATGTAGTCATTCTCTCTTGTCTGCAACAGAGGTTACAATACACTAAAATGTGTTTTAGCATATACACTTATTTCAAGCTCTCTTAACATTACGTATTCCATACACTTGATGCTAAATTGCATTGTTCATGAGGAACTTGATATCAGTATTGGAGACAAGTTGAAATGATCCCTACCTGAATCCTGGAGAGGTTTAGTAGAAGGCTTCCACCACAACATCATAGTACAACATTCACCTTTTCTAAAAAATTACCTTAGAATATATGGAAGAGAAAAATTAACAAAGAAACAATACTGGTCTAATGAAATCACTCAAAAACCCAAGAGAATTATCTAAACTTTCAAGCAGAATCAAATCATCTACAAAAATTGATAAAGTTGACAGTACTCCTATTTTTAAATTTTTACTTTTGACAAATTGTATATATTTAAGGTGTATAACATGATGCTTTGATAAACATATACATAGTAATATGATTACTGCAGTCAAGCTAATTAACATATTCTCATATACCATTTCTTTTTTGTGTGATGAGTGCCACTCAAATCTGCTCTTTTACTTAATTTTCAATATACAATACAGTACTATTAAACTACAGTCATCATGCTTTACATTAGATCTCTAGACTTATCCATCCTATATAACTGCAACTTTGACCCTTTGGCCAACATTTTCACATTTTCCCCCATTTCTCCAACTTTGGAAACAAGGTTTCTACTCTCTGCTTCTATGCATTCAACTTTTTTAGATTTCATATGTAAGTAAGATCTTTCTGGGTTTTTTTTATGTGTTTTCTTTTCTCCTGGCTTATTTTACTTAGTATAAGGTCCTCCATGCTAATCCATGTTGTTACAAATGGCATGATCTCCTTTTGTAAGGCGGAATTATGTATAAGTGTGTATATATGATTATATATGGGTGTGTATGTATTTATATTTATCTATTGATGAACACTTCAGTTGTTTCCATATCTTGGTTATTGTGAATAATGCTGCAGTAAACATGGAAGCATAGTTATCTCTGTCAGGTAGATTTTACGTCCTTTGGGTATATACCCAGAAGAGAGAATTACTGCATCGTAGGGTAGTTTTATTTTTAGATTTTTGAGGAGTCTCTGTATTGTTTGCTGTAATGGCTTTAACAATTTATATTCCCACCGACAGCATACAGGAGTTTATTTTTCTCCAAATCCTTCCCAACACATATTTAAAAATTTTTTTGGTAATAGCCGTCCTAATAGGTATAAGATGATATCTCATTGTGTCTTTGATTTGTATTTCCCTGATAATTAGAGATGTTGAGCACCCTTTCATATACCTATTTCTTTGGAAAAACTTCTATTTAGGTCCTTAGGTTTTCTTTACATTTTGATTTTTTTTTTTTTGGCTGTGCACTGTGCAGAAGCATTTTAGTTTGATGTCCCATGTGTTTGTTTTTGCTTCTGTTTGCCTGTACTTTTGGTGCCAAATCCAAAAATCCTTGCCATAGCCCACGTCAGGGAGCTCTTTTCTTATGTCTTCTTCCAGGAAACAGTTTCAGTTTTTATATTTAAGTCTTTAATTCATTTTGAATTGATTTTTGTATATGGTGTAAGATAAGGATTCAATTTAATTCTTTTGCATGTGGATATCCAGTTTTCCCAGCACTATTTATTGAAGAGTCTAACCTTTTCCTGTTGTGTATTCTTAGTACCTTTGTCAAAAATTAGCTGATCATATATGCTTGGGTTTAATTTTGGACTTTCTCTTCTGCACCATTGGTCTGTGTGTCTGTTTTTGTTTCAGTACCATGTTGTTTTGATTGCTATAGGTTTGTAATATAATTTGACATCAAGAAATGTGATACTTCCTATTTTGTTCTCTTTTCTCAAGATTGCATTTACTATTCTGGGTCTTTTCTATTTGTTTTGTGAGTGAATAAAATAGCAACTTTATCATCCGGTGAAAAACAGATGCAAATATTAGTACTTTCATCTTCTGAGGAAAGTTATCAGAACTAGTTCCAAGTCGGAACTCCTCCCTGATCATTTTATTTGTGCTGGAGTTCAAATATATAAACATATGGTATTATATTACCCTTGAAATACATTTCAAAACTATATACAATAATATGAATTACAACTTAACCCTCAAATTTATTTTTTATTAAATTCACATGTGAAAAAATTAAACTATAAAAATATTTATTGAATTATTATTTACCTTCATTTCTCCCCAGTGTAGAACTTTTAGATAGATTATTATTAACTTCCTACTGCTTCATAAATTCTCAAACTTTTCCTCATTAATTTTACTGCAGTGTCACATAGACTACCACAGTGGTCTGCAGTAAATTAGCTGTAGCCAAAGTCTGTCTGATACAGATGCAGAAATTTAGTGTGGCATATGGGTAATTTTTCAAGCATATAGAAATTCATTATATGTATTCGATGCACCAACTCTAACTGTTCCACAATAATTTTATTTTTATATCAGTTTTTCATATCAAATTTTATGCCTTGGATATGTTGATTGTAACATAACGTCTCTTTAATTTTTCTCTTTTTTGAATCTAGATAGTTTATAAATCAGTAAGTAAATTGACAACATCACTTTATAGAAAGTATGAGTGAACTACAGTGACTATGTGACTCAATTATTTTTTGGTTATACTCATTCCTGTAATAGATCTATTATTAACACTTTATAAAATTGTATCAAATTGAAGAAACTGGGGCAAAGACTAGTTAGAGGAAGACAGTGAAATTCACTTCTAGATATAAATAATCTAGTTATGTGAGATTAAATAGAATTGTTTCATGTTCATGGAAAACTACTAAACAGACATATATGTGTTTGCCTGTATATTTTCATAGTTATAATACAGGCCTGAAGAGAATTAAGAGATGACACAATTAGTGAGTTATGGTTTTTATCTCAAACATCTAAATAAAGATCTTCCTGTTTTATTTTTAGAGAGTTATTATTATTTGCTTTTATTTCCCCCCAAAAGGCAACAATGAAACAAAGAAAAAAAACAGAATAAAAAATGAAACCTTCCATGCAGGAGCAACAAAAGGAACAGATACATAGCCATAAAAATTCTTTATTTTAGAGGCCAGGGTTTGGCTCAAAGTATATTATAATGTGCCTAATACAGAATTGGGATTTAATAGGATATACTTTCCTCATGTAATACAGTTTTCCACTTTATTTTTAAATGTTGATTAAAATATTAAATCACTCAGTTACTTTATGTTCAGAAGTTCTGAACATCTTTTTTTATGTTTTAATATTTTATTTAATTTTTTTACAGATGTTTCTCCTTTTTCCCCCATGACACCCTCTTCCTGTTCCCCCCCCCCAGCAGCATTGTTGTCTATGTCCATTGGTTATGTTTATATGCATAAGTTTTTTGGTTTATCTCTTCCCTCCCCCCTCCCCCCTCCTCTGAAGTTTGAACATTTTTTTAAATAACTGTTTTCACAAAGTTCTGTTGACGTTTTTCCATTTGCCCTATTGCTCACTGTTTCTAGATACCCAAGATCCTGTTTTTATGATTGTGTATTATTGGTAAAAGGCAAGTGGACAAAAAGAATAATTTTCACTGGTAAATTGTGGAGTCATTATCCTCATTTATATTAATAGACCATTACTTCATTATAATCACATTTCTCAATATGGACTGGCTTCAGTTTTCAACAAATTTTATAATTACATCTAATGAGATTATATGCAGGGTATTCTAAAAGTATCACTGTAGTCTCTGCTTTATTTTTTTAATTTTTTCAATTACAATTTATATTCAATATTATTTTGTATTAGTTTCAGGTATATAGCATAGTGGTTAGGCTATCACATACTCTACAAAGTGGTCCCCTGATATTTATAGTACCCAGCTGGCATGATACATAGTTATTACTATACTCCCTATGCTATATTGTATATCCCCATGTATAGTTCCTTTGCTTTAATAATCTCAAAAATACAAATGCTACAAATACACCACTTTTAAATTATTAATTTTATTTTATTCTCATTTAATTTTTAATACTGAATAATAATTGTTCAATTAATAAAATTTATTACTTTGAGAAATTTTAAGTTTATGGGAAAACCGAGCAGAAAGTACAGAGAGTTCCCATGTACCACCTCACAAGCATCCCAAGATTCCCCTATTGCTTACATCTTACATTAGTGTGGTACATTTGATACAATTAAGATAATATTCATACATGATTTTTAAATCAAGTTGATAGTTTACATTAGGATATATTCTTTGTGTTATATAGTCTAAGGGTTTTGATTAACATATGACATATATTCACCATTACCATAACATACAGAAAATTTTCACTGTTATGAAAATGCTCTGTGTTTCTCCTATTCATATCTTCTTCCCTTCTCCCAAACACCTGGCAACCAATATTTCCCTATCCCATAGTTTTGCCTTTCCACAGTGTCATATACTTGAAATCATACAGTATGTAGCACTTTCAGATTGGCTTCTTTCACTTAGTAATATGCCTTTAAGTTTCCTCAGTGTCTTTTCCGGGCTTAATAGCTCATTTCATTTTATCACCAAATAATATTTAATTATATGGATGTACCACAGTTTGCTAATTTATTCTCTTAATGAAGGACATCTTGGTTGCTTCCATGTTTGGACAATTATCTATAAAGCTGCTATAAACATCTGACTGCAGGTTTTTGTGTGGATGTAAGCTCTCGACTCATTTGGATAAATACCAACAAGCATGATTACTGGCTCATGTAGTAACAAAAAAAAAAAAAAGTAGTTTTGTAACAAACTGTCCAAACTTCCTTCCAAAGTGGTTGTACCATTCTGCAGACCCACAGCAATGACTGAGAGGTCCGATTGCTCAACATCCTCTCCAGCATTTCATAGTGTCAGTGTTTTGGATTTTAGCCATTCTGATCGGTGTTATTGGTATCATTGTTTTAATTCACATTTATTGAGCGTTCTTTCATATGCTATTTGACATCTGTACATCCTTTTTGGTGAAGAATCTTTACAGAACTTCTGTCCATTTGTTAATTTCATTATGATTTTTAATTATGAATTTTAAGAGTTCTTTGTATATTCTGGATAGCAGTCCTTAATCACACATAGGTTTTGAAAATATATTATCCAGTACGTAACATGTATTTTAATTTTCTTAATACTATCTTTAGCACAACAGAAGTTTTTAATTTTAATGAAGTCCAACTTATCAATTTTTTTTCCTTCATATAACTTGCTTTGGTGTTTTATTTAAGAAGTCATAGCTAAACCCAAGGTTACCTAGATTTTTCTCCTAGGTTATCTCCTTTGAATTTTCTTAGTTAGAAAACATATTTTAATTGGCATAAGATGGGAATATATAACAAATTTTTAAAAAAGAAACTGAAGAATCTGAGTGAGAGAAGAGAGAGGTACCTGGCAAATTGAAATGTGCAGATTAGTCTCAAAAGTGGATTTTGACAAGATGAATCCACTCCTTGCTTGCATCATTAACCTCAAGATTCTAATTTATTATGATGAAGACATCTGTCTGGCCAAACTTAGATTCCATCTCTTCACTAGCAGGGAGCATTTTATTTTGGTGGATAATTTCAAAAAGGTAGTAAAAAATGGGTAAGAGTCAGTTCCCTAATAGCTAATCAGAAAAAATATCCAGAAAAATAAAATCCAGAGTGTTCAACACACAGGAGAGATCACAGCCCCTTAAAAATAGTAGTATTTTACTTTATATAATAACATAACCAGTAGTTCTTCAGGGATATTTTTTGCTATGGCTTTCCATTAACTCCCTTGGAGGATTCTCCTTTTGTTTTTATTCTTCATGTATTTCATTTGTGCAAGTTGGACAAGCAATTTCAAAATTTATTGTCAGTGATTTTAATAAAATATAATCAGGTACTTTTTAAGGAGGCTAATTACATTTATATCTTTTATATAAGTTATTAGGTTAAATGAGGACAAGAAAAGAAAAAATATTAAAGGCAAATGCCATTTGCCTAAATAAGTCTTCTTTATTCTATTCCAAGGCAAGTCCCTAATGACTAGCTATTAAAATGGACTTTCTAGCTATTAGGTAGGTAATGAATAAAGGGGAGTTTGAATGATTGATTTTGATGCTGTATATAGGCTCAATGGGGTTCATGGACTGCTATCATTTATCCATCAACAATTCTAAAACTACATGCTGTCTTCACATCAGTCATGGGTGAATATGGTGCTGGCATGCTTAATTGACTGGAAAACACTAATGCACTAAGATTAATAGAAATGGAACTTGGATTCTAAATCCTATTCCCCAAATGTAATGTTGCTACTATTACTTGGGTAAAAGTTGTGAGGAGAAACATTTAAAAATCATGGAAATATCAATTAAAATATATACTAGTCTCAGAAACAAATATTAAAGCATCCTTTAAAAAGAGCCAACCCATGCTAGAAATTAATTTTCTTTTTACACTGGACATCATATCTTAAATATCCCTTGCCATATCTTTTTGCATAATGAATGGTCATATAAAATACTGTCAAATATTTTATTGTCAAATATCGTATACAATTGGAAATTTTTTTTACTTCTTTGTCATTTGATGAATGAGGAAATGGATAATATTCATTCCTTTAATTTTTATTTTGTGTTTATAATGTTCTAAGTACTTTTTTAGGTGTGAAAGTTACAAAGGTAAGTAAGCATAATTTTTCCTATCAAAAAGCTTATTTTTGGAAATAAGAGGAAGTGTAACATTATGGAAACATGAAATTTCCATATAAAAGTCTAAAGATATGACCAAATGAAACAAAAATGGCGGTAATTTTTACTGACACTGGGGAATGGCCTCACCAACATACATATTAAGGTAATTCTGGTGGATAAACCAGAAGATAGAAAAAGTTTCCTGGAGGAAGGGCTCGCAATTCTGATTCCCAAGAAAGTGGTGGTATATCTTCCTCATATCCTAAAATTTATAGAGGCAAGAAGAGGTGTATCATTTATGATAAGGATCTTACCTTTGGGATCCCATTTACAACAACAACAAAAATCAATATATTTCTGAAATTACAGCAAAAGTACTGAAAGCAACAGCCTGACTGTTCCATTCAGAAAATAATAATTGAAAAGTCTGTGTAACGCATGGCACATGTTGAGTGGGTGTATCCGTTTCCTAGGGCTGACATAACAAAATACCACAAACTGGGTGGCTTAAAACAATAGAAATTTATTGTTTCACAGTTCTGGAGGTTAGACAGCCTAAAGCAAGGTTTGGTTAGGGTCAAGCTTCTTCTAAAACTTGTATTGGTGAATCTTTCCTTGCCTCTTCGTAGTTTCCAGTGGCTTGCCAGCAATCTTTGACCTACCATAGGTTTCAGCTACAGCACCTCAATCTCTGCCTCCATTGTCATGTGCCCTTTTCCCTGCGTGTTTTTCTCTCTTTACAAGAATTCCAGTCATATTGAATTAGCGCCAACCCTAATGACCTCATCTTAACTTAATTATATCTGCAAAGATTCTGGTTTCAAAAAAAGTCATATTCACAGGTACTTGGGTTAGGACATCAACACATCTTTTTTAACTCCAAACAGTGAGTTACATTTCTGTTGGAGACTTATTCTGTTATATGAAAACATCTTTTATAGTATAATCATAATAATCAAGAATCTCTCCCTCTCCCTAGTGATAGATAAGAGTGAATCCATCATATCTAGTTGAGACTAGTGTATATACCATTACATCATTAATAAGAAAGAATCTTAATACTTAGTTTAAGAGAGCACACAACAAAATTTTTTGAAAATAATAAAGTAGAAATTAATAATGGTAAAAGCAGGCATAAAATATAATGAAATAGAAAACAAGAAAATATTGGAAAGGATATATTAATGAAAAGCTGGTTTATGTGCTTGATTAAAATGTAAAGAGACAGCCTGGCCAGTGTGGCTCAGTGGATTGAGCATCATCCCATGGACTGAGAGGTCTCAGTTCAATTCCCTGTCAGGGCACATGCCAGGGCTGTGGGCTCGATCCCCAGTAGGGGGCGTGCAGGAGGCAGCTGCTCCATATTTCTCTCTCACATTGATATTTCTATCTCTCTGTCCCTTCCTCTTGCTCTAAAAAATCAATAAAAACACATTTTAAAAAGTAAAGAGAGAGATTAAAGCTTTGAGATTTAGAAATGAAAACTCATTTATCCTCAGACATAGAAAAGTTAATAGATATTTAAGAGAATATTACCTGTAAATTCTAGGACAGGAAATAAACAAATTTGAAGGGAATACATATATATTTTTAGTGAAAGATAAACTAGTGACATTGATATAAGAAGGAAAAATAATTTGATAAATCAATTACCATAAAATAAATTATGAAGATGATTGGAAGTTTATTCTTTTTTTTATTTATTGATATTTAGAGGGAGAGACAGAAACATCGATGAGAGAGAACATTGATTGGCCGCCTTCTGCATGACCCCACTGGGGATTTGGCTCACAACTTGGGCATGTGCCCTGATGGGAATCTAACCACGACCTCTTGGTGCATGGGTCGCCTTTCAACCACTGAGCCACACCAGCCACGCAGAAGTTTATTCTTTTATTTATTTATTTATTTATTTTATTTATTTATTTATTTTATTAATTTATTTTTGTTACAGATGTTTCTCCTTTTTTCCCCATTGACACCCTACTCCCCATCCCCTAACACCATCCCCAGCGTTGTTGTCCATGTCCATCAGTTATGCATATATGCGCTTAAGTCCTGTGGTTTATCTCTTCCCTCCCCCCCCCAACACCCCCTCTTCTGAGAGGTGTCAGTCTATACCCTACTTCCATATCTCTGGGTCTACCCTGTTCCTCAGACTGTTATGTTCATTATATTCCACAAATAAGTGAGATCATGTGATATTTGTCTTTCTCTGCTTGGCTTGTTTCACTTAGGATAATACTCTCCAGGTCCCTCCATGTCGTCTCAAAGGATAAGAGATCTTTCTTTCTTACAGCTGCACAGTACTCCATTGTGTATATGTACCACAGCTTTTTTATCCATTCATCCACTGATGGACACTTGGGCTGTTTCCAGATCTTAGCTATTGTAAATAGTGCTGCTGTGAACATGGGGATACATGTATTCCTTCTGATTGGTGTTTCAGGCTTCTTAGGGTATATTCCTAGAAGTGGGATCACTGGGTCAAATGGCAATTCAATTTTTAATTTTCTGAGGTAACACCATAGTGTTTTCCACAGTGGCTGCACCAGTCTGCATTCCCACCAGCAGTGTACTAGAGTCCTCTTTTCTCCACACCCTGGCCAACACTTGTTGTTTGATGCTTTGTTGATGGCGGCCATTCTGACAGGTGTGAAGTGATACCTCATTGTTGTTTTAATTTGCATCTCTCTGATGATTAATGATGTTGAGCATTTCTTCATATGTCTCTTAGCCATTTATATGTCCTGTTTGGAGAGGTGTCTATTTAGTTCCTCTGCCCATTTTTTAATTGGGTTCTTTGTCTTTCTTTTGTTGAGTTGTATGAGCACTCTATATATTTTGGAGATTAACCCCTTATCTGATGTATCATTGGCAATTATGCTCTCCCATACAGTGGGTTCCCTTTCTGTTTTGATGGTTGTTTCTTTTGCTGTGCAGAAGCTTTTGAGTTTGATGTAGTCCCATGTGTTCATTTTTCCCTTTGTTTCTGTTGCCTTAGGTGATGTATCAATGAAGATTCTGCTGTGTATGATGTTCGAAATTTTGTTGCCTACATTTTCTTCTAGGATTTTTATAGATTCACGAGTCACATTTAAGTCTTTTATCCATTTTGAGTTTATTCTTGTGTATGGTGTAAGTTGATGGTCTAGTTACATTTTTTGCATGTAGCTGTCTAATTTTCCCAACACCATTTATTAAAGAGGCTGTCTTTACTCCATTGTATGCTTTTGCCAACTTTGTCAAATATTAATTGAGCATAATGTCTTGAGTCAATTTCCGGATTCTCTGTTCTGTTCCACTGGTCTATATGCCTGTTCTTGTGCCAGTACCAGGCTGTTTTGATTACAGTAGCTTTGTAGTATAAGCTGATATCCGGTATTGTGATCCCACCTACTTTGTCCTTCTTTTTCAAGATTGCTGTGGCTATTCGGGGTCTTTTTTGGTTCCATATGAACTTTTGAAGTATTTGTTCTAGTTCTGTGAAATATGTCACTGGTATTTTGATGGGGATTGCATTGAATCTATAGATTGCTTTGGGTAATATGGACATTTTAATGATGTTAATTCTTCCAATCCATGAACAAGGTATGTGCTTCCACTTTTTTATATCTTCCTCTATTTCTTTTTTCAATGTCCTGTAGTTTTCTGCGAATAGATCCTTTACTTCTTTGGTTAAGTTTATTCCTACGTATCTTAATTTTTTTGCTGCAATGGTAAATGGAATTATTTTTTTAGTTTCTCTTTCTGTGAGTTCATCATTGGTGTATAAGAATGCCTTTGATTTCTTCACGTTAATTTTGTATCCTGCTACTTTGCCAAATTCATTTATGAAGTCTAGTAGATTTTTGATGGAGTCTTTAGGGTTTTCTATATATAATATCATATCATCTGCGAATAATGACAGTTTCACTTCCGCCTTTCCAATCTGGATCCCTTTTATTTTTCTTCACGTCTGATTGCTGTGGCTAAGACTTTCAGTACTATGTTAAATAAGAGTGGCGAAAGTGGGCATCCCTGTCTTGTTCCTGTTCTTAAGGGAAATGTTTTTAGAGTTTGCCCATTGAGTATGATGTTGGCTGTAGGTCTTTCATATATGGCCTTTATTATATCAAGATATGATCCCTCTATTCCCAAATTGCTGAGCGTTTTTATCAGAAATGGGTGCTGGATTTTGTCGAATGCTTTTTCAGCATCCATTGATATGATCATGTGGTTTTTATCTTTCATTTTGTTTATGTGGTGTATCACATTTTGATTTGCGAATATTGAACCAGCCTTGCATCCCTGGGATGAATCCCACTTGGTCATGGTGAATTATTTTTTTGATGTATTGCTGGATCCGATTTGCTAGTATTTTGTTTAGGATTTTGGCATCTATGTTCATCAGGGATATTGGCCTGTAGTTTTTTTTCTTTGTAGTGTCTTTTTCTGGTTTTGGAATTAGGATTATGCTGGCCTCATAAAACGAGTTTGGAAGTCTTCCTTCTTCTTGAATATTTTGAAATAGTTTGAGGAGAATGGGTGTTAGTTCTTCTTTGAATGCTTGGTAAAACTCCCCTATGAAGCAGTCCGGGCCTGGGCTTTTGTTTGCTGGGAGGGTCTTGATTACATCTTCAATTTCCTTAGCTGTTATTGGTCTGTTCAAGTTTTCTGTCTCTTCCCGGTCCAGTTTTGGGAGACTATGTGTTTCTAGAAATTTGTCCATTTCGCTTAGATTGTCGAATTTGTTGCCATATAAATGTTCATAGTATTTGCTAACGATCCTTTGTATTTCTGTGGTGTCAGTTGTTACTTCTCCTCTTTCATTTCTGATTTTGTGTATTTAGGTTCTCTCTCTTTGTTTCTTGGTGAGGCTAACTAAGGTTCCATCAATCTTGTTTATCTTTTCAAAAAACCAGCTCTTTGTTTCATTGATCCTTTGAATTGTTTTTCTGGTCTCTATGTCATTTATTTCTGCTCTGATCTTTACTATTTCCTTCCTTCTACTTGCTCTGGGGTTTTCTTTTTGTTTGCTTTCTAGTTCTTTAAGTTGTGAGGTTAGGTAGTCAATTAGAAATTTTTCTTGTTTCTTGAGGTAGGCCTGTAGTGCTATGAACTTCCCTCTCAGATCTGCTTTTGCTGCATCCCATAGATTTTGTGTTGTTGTGTGTTCATTTTCATTGGTTTCCAGGAAGTTTTTAATTTCTTCCTTGATCTCCTCAGTAACCCATTCGTTGTTTAATAACATGCTATTTAGCCTCCAAGTGTTCAAATGGCTTTGCATGTTCTTGTTGCAATTGATTTCTAGTTTCATGCCATTGTGATCTGAGAAGATGCTTGATATGATTTCAATCTTCTTGAACTTGTAGAGACTTAGTTTGTGTCCTAACATGTGGTCTGTCTTTGAGAATGTCCCATGTGCACTTGAGAACAATGTGAATTCTGTAGTTTTGGGGTGTAATTTTCTGTAAATATCTATTAAATCCATTTGGTCTAGTGCTTCATTTAGAGTCTCTGTTTCCTTGTTAATTTTTTGTCTAGAGGATCTATCCAGTATTGTCAGTGGGGTGTTGAAATCTCCTGCTATGATTGGATTGTGGTCGATTTTTCCTTTGAAGTCCTCCAGAAGATTTTTAATATATTTTGGTGCTCCTATATTGGGTGCATATATGTTTACTAAGGTTAGATCTTCCTGTTGTATAGACCCTTTCAATATTATGTAGTGGCCTTCTTTATCTCTAGTTGTGGTCTTCAATTTGAAATCTAATTTATTAGATATGAGTATTACTACCCCAGCTTTTTTTCCCTTTCCGTTTGCTTGGAAGATTTTTTTCCATCCCTTTACTTTCAACCTATGTGAGTCTTTTGTTGTGAGGTGAGTCTCTTGTAGACAACATATATGTGAATCATGCTTTCTTATTCAGTCAGCTACTCTGTGTCTTTTTATCAGAGCATTCAATCCATTTACATTTAAGGTGATTATTGATATGTACTTATTTATTGCCATTTTTGTTCAGTGTGGTTCTATTTTCTTCCTATTTCTTCTACTAATTACAGCAGTCCTTTTAACATTTCTTGCAGTGCTGGTTTAGTGCTAATATATTTCCTTAGCCTTTTTTTGTCTGGGAAGCTTTTTATTTGAACTTCTATTTTGAATAATAGCCTTGCTGGATAGAGTAGTCTTGGATTCAGATCCTTGTTTTTCATGACCTTGATTACTTCACGCCATTCCCTTCTGGCCTGTAGTGTTTCTGTTGAGAAGTCAGCTGATAGCCTTATGGGGGTTCCTTTGTAGGTAACCTGTTGCTTATCTCTTGCTGCCTTTAGGATTCTCTCTTTGTCTTTAATTTTTGGCATTTTAATTATTATGTATCTTGGTGTGGGCCTGTCTGGGTTCTTATTACTTGGGGCTCTCTGTGCTTCTTGAACTTGAATGCCTTCTTCCTTCACCAGGTTAGGAAAGTTTTCTGTCACTATTTCTTCAAATATATTCTCTAACCCTTGCTCATTTTCTTCTTCTTCAGGGACTCCTATGATGCGAATGTTGTTACGTTTCCAGTTGTCCCACAATTCTCTTAAGCTATCTTCCTGTTTTTTAATTGTTTTTTCCTTTTGGTTTTCTGATTGATTGATTTTTTTGTACTCTGTCTTCTAATTCACCTATCCAGTCCTCCGCTTCCTCTACTCTGCTAGTCAGTCCTTCCAATGTGTTCTTTATTTCTGCTATGTCATTCTTTATTTCCACTTGGTTGGTTTTCATGGTGTCGATGTCCTTACTCATGCTGTTTAGTTTCCTCAAGATCATGGCTCTGAACTCTACCTCTGATAATTTGCTTAACTGCATTTCATTTAGCTCATCTTCGGTAGAGTTCTCTTGTTCTTTCATTTGAGATTTGTTTCTTTGTTTCACCATTTTGGCTATCTCAGTGGGTTTTGGAGCCTGCCAAATTTTCCTTGTGGGTGTTGGTGTTCTGCTATTTGTGGCCCCCCACTACTGGGTTTGGATGAGCGTGGAGGGCCCTCCTTAAACACTACTGTCAAGTCTCACTTTCCTGGGTAGATTTGCAAGCTCAGAAAAGGTTCAGTTATGCTCTAGCTTTTTGCCTGGAGGCTATTAGCCTCAGTTACTTGAAAAGCCTTAGGATCTCAGTTGAATGAGAAATTCCCTCAGGTGTTTATAGTGTAAGAGGATTTCCAGAGGGTGGGACAGATGCTGGTTGTTAATGAGCCTCAATTTGCATTTCTTTGCCTCTTTTCCTCACCTGGGAATCTCCGAGGGAGGGGCTTCCACAGCTCCGGGAAGGAGCAAACTTGGCTGGCGTTCTGTGTAACCGGGAAGTAGGCTGGCACCACCGTCCTTTGTGGCCGAGGCTCAGCACAAACTCTGAGCGCCCTCCAAATCCCAGGTGTCCCCACAGAGTTCCAGTCCAGTCCACCCTCCCTCTGCCGGAGCCCCAGGTGAGCTGTAGCTATTTAGTGCTCTGTCCCAGCCTCTGCGCTGCGGAGCAGCTTTGGCTCTCAACCCCGAGGGTGGGCACCACTGGGGCTCACAGCTAAGGCCCCTGCTGTCCCTGGGCTCCCAGCCCCCCTCTCACGCCTCCGCAATCCTACCAGGATCGATTCAGTGGCCCTGGTTGTATGGTCCTCGCGAGCTGCTTTTCTGTTGCTTTTTCCAGACGATTTGTCTTTATTTTAGTTGTAATTCCAGTTTGGTCCTGGGAGATGGTCTGTGTAGCTTCCATTCACTCTGCCGCCATTTTGGAACCCCCAGAAGTTTATTCTTTAAAAAACACTAAATGATTTTACAAATGGTGTCTACCTAAGTTTTGAATAGTAGTTAACTCTTATCTAATTAGAAATATTCAGGACTACAAAAATCGCCAACTCTTTCTAATTGACTTTTAAACCTAAATAATAATAGTTAATAACAATATGATAAATTTAATCCAGTAAAAGAAAACTATTGACTGCTTACTTTTGATTATGCATAGAAAATAAAATAAAAGCAAATAGAGTGTATCAACTTATCAATAGATTATCAGGATTTATTTTAAGACTTCAAATGTGAATCAACATTAGGAAATTTAATATAATATATTGTATTAATAAATTACAGAAGAAAAACCATGTGGTTTTATCACAGAGACTAAAGAAAACAGCTAAGCCCTGGCCAGTGTGGCTCAGTTGGTTGGAGCATCGTCCTGTGCACCAAAAGTTTGCAGGTTCAGTTCCTCGTCAGGACACATACCTAGGTTGTAGGTTAAATCCCTGGTCAGTGCCTGGGCAGGAGGCAAGCGATCCAATAGATGTTTTGCTCTCATCCATGTGTCTCTCTCATCCATATGTCTCTCACATTGATGTTTCTCTCTCTCCCTACCTCTCCAAAAACCAATAAAAACACATCCTCAGGTGAGGATTTTTTTAAAAAAGGACAGAAAGCAGCTGATAATATTTAGCCAAAGACACTCATTAAAAATAAAATTAACAATTAAATTATTCATGTTCATTTGTATTCCATGATAAAATTATATCTCTGAATATTTATCTGCCTCTTAATTTTGTTGTGTGCACAAAAATTCTCTTTTGGCATGGATTAGAGAATGGTTGATATTCAGAGATATCAGAAAAAATGATTAGCTATTTCCCTGTTTGAGGCGCCAAGGCTAACTTGGTTTTTGACTGAATTCTAATCTCAAAGCCAATATTTGGACATTCCTACTAAAAACCTGGGCTTATGCTCATGTGTAATTTTATGGTGGCTTTATAAATGAGATAGAAAACACATCCTCTCTCATATGATAAACACTTCTATCTCATTTTCAAATTGAAGCTCATTTCCACCAAAATGTTAGCTTTGCTTTTCAAGAAGACTTCTCTCACCCTTGGGAGAGTTAATCACCCACTATTAATTATTTAATGCTAATTTAATTCTTAGGTCCATTTTTACATATAATATTCTGCACAACAATAGATTGTTTCTATATTTATCTTTCTAATCAGGCTGTGAGATAAAAAATTAATGCACTGTGGAAGCTCAATGCATTATTATTGAGGAAAATATAAACTGAGGAAACTAAATTGAGGAATTTACCTTCTTGGTACTGAACAAAAGTGGTCTGTGGTAACCTATGCTATGAGAGATGTTTTCAAATGTTGGACAGACTCTTATAATAGAAGTAAAGCAAAATAGACTATAAATTTTGTAACTAAAGTATAAAAATTCCCTAACATGGAAGAACAATGGATAAAGGCAGAAAGTTCCATTTTGTAACTTTAAGGAACCAAAACACTTAATCACTTGTCATAGGTAAAATTAATCCTCATTTAATCTATCTTGTGATTTCAGACAGAAGGAAGCACTGGCTATCATATCATCTAGGAATTCCCCTATGTGCTTTAGTCAGTCAGTTGAAAAAAATTCAATTGGTTATGACAGATGGGCATGAAATCTGTCACAGTTCTGATGGATTGAGGAGGGTAAAGCTTGGTAAATGCTGAGAGACAGGTTATGTCTTGATGATTGTTTTTGCAAAGTCACTCAATTGTGTAGTGGGCACTTACTATAATTTCCTCTAGGAAAATTTTTATTGCTCACTAATGGACATACATTTTACTTCATTTTTTGACTGAAAATGTCAATGATAATTTAATGCCTGACTGATTATATATAGCAGTAGAGAAACACACCGAACAAAATCATCAACTTAATAGTCTTCACTTTTAAAAGCTATTGATAGTCCAAGACTTATCTCTACTTTATGAATATCAATATATGTATCTTAAATGTGTGAATATAAAAATATATGACTATATTATTATATCTCATCAACATTCTTTTAATATTTTATATTAACCTACTAGCACACCTCAATGATTATTTTCATAAAACTCTCATTTAAAAAAAAAAAATCACTGGGCCCTGGCCGGTTTGGCTCAGCGGTTAGAGCGTCGGCCTGTGGTCCGGAGAGACCCGGGTTCGGTTCCCACTAAGGGCACGTACCTCGTTGCAGGTTGTCCTCGGCCCCAGTTGGGGTTGTGTGGGTGGCGGCCAGTCAATGTGTCTCTCTCACATCAATGTTTCTCTCTCTCTCTTCTTCCCTCTCTCCCTCTCACTCTATGAATGCAAAAAGTGTCCTCAGGTGAGGATTAAAAAAACAAAAATCACTGGAAAATTGCACCTGCATAATTTTTCTGGTTTATAAATTGACTTTTTCTGCCAGTATGGTTAAATTATAAAAGGACACGTCAGATAAAAGAAAGTGTAATTTTTAAATTTTATTTTATTTTTTAATATATACAGTCTATTAGCCTGGTGTAATTCAGACCAGCAAAATACAAAGGAGTTTTACATGGGAAGAAGTCTTAGTCTTATACACTTTGGTTTTAATCATTATTACATTTTGGACAGTTTCTCCCTTTTTACAGAATCCTGTTTTTCAAAAGATGTCCTCTTTAGGTTCCTCCATATTCAAGGGGTTTTAAAAAAAGGAGGGTCTCTTTATTTTATTCCTTGTCCTTACATGCTATGCTGATCCAGAACCAATTGCTCTCAGATCCCTTTCCCTCCCCTCCCTGCTCTGTTTTGTACAGCAGAAGGCTGGCTCTTTGACCATTAGGTTTCCTTGGATACAGTTTCAGCTGTCTCCAGTTTGTTTGGAGTTAGCAAGTGATGATAGAATATTGGTTCCTTAAAAAATTAGATATAGACCCGTATGATCCAGCAATTCCACTTCTGAGTGTTAATTAAAAAACACACACACAAACACACGCACAAAACCAATTCAAAAATCTATCTGCACCCCTATGTTCATTTCAGCATTATTTACAATAGCTACAAAGCTAACTTTTTTCTTGTATCCTTTTTTACATATAATACTCTTCATGGTAATACTTTGTTGATACATTTTTCTTTCTCATCACAGTGAATTCGTTAAAAATTAATGCACTGTGGAATTTTAATACATCATTTTGGATAATAAAATAGGATATATACACAATGGAGATGCACACACACACACACAATATGGAGCTATATATATATACACATATATTCCTCCATCTTTCTCATAATTTTTGCAGCATTGGCTCCAGCTCCCCAGTGACAGGCCATGGTTATTACTCCTTTAGTGTGATCCCAGCCCTTGCATTTCCAGTCTTACCTTTTCCTTAGCAGCTTATGAATTGTAATTTTTTTCTGCTATTGCTAATCTCAGAGTATCCTCAGTTTCTCTGTTTGTCATCTTAGCTCTTTCATCACCTGGGAACTAGTTCTCTATTAAATTACCCTTATTTGAACTACTTTGAGTAGTTAAATTCATCCATTCTGAATGAATTCTGAATAACATCCACTCCAACTAAAATATTTTGTGGTAGTTGCCTTGAGTGTCATGTTGAAATGTATTTTAAGGCTACAGGGTGGCTATGGTTCAGTGCTGGAATCAGTTATGAATGCATGTCATGGATGAGGACATCATATGTAACCGCTCACATGCCATAGAACTGCTGTAGTAGCCAATTCTGAATTATATCTTAGTATTACAGTTCACCATCACAAGATTTTTTACCTTATTAGGTATAATCTTAGAAAAGTCTCTTCTTCAAGGACCACATATTTAAAAAATAATATTTACTAAAATTGTTTTTTGAAATTTAATTTAAGGCCCACATTGCCTTAAATCCAAGTACTCTTAAACTCGTGAGATCTGGTTTCCACATTTTGGCAAGTTTTGGAAATGAGATTAGAACCCATATCAGTGTCCTAGTCCTGCTACAAGAAACTGCGACACATTTAGTAGATTAAAACAGCTCAAATTTATCAAATATGTTCTGGAGAGCAAATGTCTTACTGGGCTCAACTCAAGGTATCAGTGGGCTATATTCCTTCTGGAGATGTGAAGGACTATGTATTTATAGTATTTTCAAGCTCCTAGAGCCTGCCCACATTTCTTGGTTTGTTGAGTTCCTTTCATTTTCAAATTTAGCAAATACATTACTCTGACCTCTACTTCTGTCCTTTTGCATATCTTTCTCTGATTTTGATCCTCTTCTCTATTTCATACAAGGACCCTTGTAATTACATTTAACCTACCCAGATACATAGAATAATCTCCCAGTTTGAAGAGACTTAACTTAATCACATATGCAAAGATTCTTTTGCCATATAAAGTGACATATTCACAGGTTCGAGGTATTCAGAGGACATGGACATTTCTGAGGAGCCATTATTCCATCTACCACAGAATTCAAATCCATTTAACTCTACATTACAGGTACTTAACCTCTAGAGAACACAGCCTTTCCACTGTTATAATATGTGAGAGGACCCAGTTTAGCTCCTTAATATATAAAATAACAACTATTCTTACCCTTGCTGGAGAATGTAAAGCAAGAGCTATTTCTCTTCAGAATTAAGATAGAATTGATACTGTGAAGTTGCTTCAGCATTTCTGTTACATATATTTCTTCTGCTTCATCCTCTGAAATAAATTATAAATAATTGTTATTATTTTCTTAAATGTTTGATAGACCTCACCAGTGAACCCATCTAGATCTGGTGATTTCTGTTTTGGAAAGTTATTAATTATTGATTCAATTTCTTTCACAGGATGGGCCTTTTCAGATTGTCTATTTCTTCTTGTGTGAGCTTTGGCAAATTGTGTCTTTTTTTTTTTTCCTGCCTCTATTTTTAGCTTCTTCTCTCTCTGTCCTACATTTCCAAAGGCTCACATGAGACAGGATCCAGGGGAAGGGAAGACACTGTGGGAGGAAAGGGCTCGGCACAAGTCTCTTTTTGTCCCTCTCCAGAGACCCTAAAACTGGGGTGATGACCTGTGGTGCTGTAATAGAGTCTACTTTCTCTCCTAACCACCCATAATTCTAAACAAATCATAGCAAAACACCTTGATTAAGAGTTATTTCTTTTCCTTGAATGAAAAATATAAAATATCTATTACTTTAAAAGGCAAGATTTGGGCACAAAACTTAAAACAAAAAATTATCAGACACGTATCTCTTTTTCCTGTTGTGATAAGAACCATGGAAAGGGATGGACAGGGGCAAGAAGAGAGTTAAGTGTAGGGTTTCCCATATAGTGGTCATTGTGTTGGTCAACTTAGTCTCTTTAACAGTTCACTTTGGTTGTTTCTTTTTTTTAATGGTATTAAAGAATGATTAATTTTTATTAATAATTTATTTTTTACAGATGTTTATTCTTTTTCCCCCATTGACTCTCTCCTTCGGATTCTGCCCCTCCCCCCACGACATTGTTGTCTATGTCCATTGGTTATGCATATATGCGTATAAGTTCTTTGGTTTATCTCTTCCCTCCCCCCAACACTCCTCCTCTGAGGTTTGTCTTTTAATTTCATTGATTTCTATTCTAATTCTCATTGTTTCTCTTCTTCTGCTTTGTTTAGATTTAATTTGCTCTTCTTTTTCAGCTTTTTAAAAGTATACTGCTTCACATGCATTGCAAATACCTTATAATAAAATGTTCTAATCTCTATCTCCCTCTACAAATATATATATAATTATGTATAATTATAAACATGTAAACATGAATGATCAAATACGGTTGCTTTGGAAAGGATAGGGTAGCTACAGAAATGATAATCAAGGAAATAGGCCGAAATGTGTTAATAAATGTCTACTGCTGAGGTAAGATCTTTAGGCATTTATAGATATTATCCCATATGATTTTCACAGATTAGTAAATTTTAGAGAACACCATGCAGAAAATGATGATGCTCAGATTTGAACATAGGTTTTCTGACTTCAAAATCCGTTCTATTTCAACACACACACAGTGCCCCATAATGATGATGATTGTGACCCACATTTAGTGAGATTTAAATTACATAACTTCTTGCTGCCTTAAAATTAATCTTGAGCACCTAGGCAAGCCAACAGCTGGCTTCACCCCAAAATTCATTATGTAATCAGAGGGATTACTTGTTACTTTATTTTAATGTAAACATTAAAGACTCTGTTTCAACTTAAACCTGAGGAGATAATTTTGCATAGTGTTTGAGAGAATGGCCCTTTGTGTTTTGTTGTATTAGATATTGGGAGATTAACTGGTTTAGGATTCTGGCAGAACTGGACACTTGATATGGTCAAAACTATGCTACAGTTAGAAAAAGGGAGCATGAGACTCTGAATGTAATATTGTGAAGTACTTTGGTGCAATTATAACTTTTGGAATGGGGGGGATGAATGAACTGTAAAAACATTTTTGAAGGAAAAAATGTCAAATTGTCAATATGCAGTACAATGTATTCATGATTTACATTGTCAGTAATTTTTGTCACTTCAGAATAAAAGGACTATTTTATAAAAAAATAACTAAAAATGTCTTTAACTATTGAAATGTAAAGAACTGAAAACATGTTCACTGAGTCTCCACATTATACTTTTCTAATAAATCCTTAAGGTGTGATCAAGAGTAATATTACTCTTATGGAATATGCTCCTTCTCTAAGGGATTCCCAAAACACTTTGAAAAATCTAAGTAAAATCCATAAAAATGAGTTACTGAATTTAGTTTCTAAAAGTTAAGTTGCAAAACATGGCTCTGAAATTTTTAAGAAAGGTAATACTTGATAAATAATATTTAAAGTCTCAGCAACATAGTTCCTCTTTCATGATGGACAACCCTTCATTACAGTCTTGCAGAAAGCTTTTTTTTTCTTAATTTTCTTGATCTAGTTGTGGAATAAGGAGATTTCAAAGGAAAGGGGTACTTGTAATTTTTACTGAAGTAAAACAAGCATAAGAAAAGAAAGAGAAATTAATTAAGGAAAGTATTGAGCCAGCATAACCATCTGATCTTTTGCATAAATCTTTGAGATGTCATTATTCTTTCCACAGTACATTAAATGGGTGTTCAATTTAATCTTACGTAGATGGTAAGGCGTAGGGTAATCCAAACTAATAGCTGAGTTACAAGTTTTGCCTTTTACATTGTTTTCATTACCTTTATTTAAACTCCAGAGCACAAGGATTCACATAATTTTGTAGTATAGTCTAGTATTTATTTTTAAATATTTGGTCCCAACGCCATACTTAGTATCAAGCATGAAAGGATTAATATGCTAATTTATATTTTACTTCTTTTGCTACAAAAAAAAAAACAAAATTAATTTTAATGTATTTCTTATTAGTTTGGTTAAATATCTGTAAGACTGCTTATTTATATGAATCTTAAATTAGCAGTAAATTTAGAAGTATGCACTTTTACTTTGAAATAAGTGTAGTCATAAGAATTCTTCATGAGGTAATTCAAGTAAAAACCATTTTAAAAGGATTACATTTGCAAGGTGTTCAGAAAATGTGAGAAAGCTTTCATTGGTACTACAATAACTGTGTCAAGACATTCTGTAAGGCAAAAAGTAGTTCTCATTGCATCTTGGAGACTGACAACTGACTTCAGCTGATGTCAGACGAGAACAACGCACATCCAAGAAAAATTGAACAGCACTACACCTTTAGTTTACTGATGCAGCTGGAAAAAGATATTCCCTAGAAATGAAATGTTCAAAAGAGATCTAAGTGGGAGAGACTCTGTAATGATAAGTGAAATTTTATGGTCTCTCCATGGCCCAAAATAATTGGATTTTATTTTATTATAATTGGTTTTTTATTTAAAACTCCTAGCACAAATAAAAATCTTAAAAGGAGAAGTTTCAAAGTACAACTTGAATATCTTCATTATATGAAGTTTGACCTTAGTAGTTTTCTGTTGGACTGTGTAACCATTTTATCATTATTGGAGAGAAGTATATTCAATTTCTAAAATGAACATATTGTAGGAAAATCATACAAATTACTGGCTCACCTAAGTCAGCTTCAAAATAATGTTTATCCCCGGACAGTGTGGCTCAGCTGGTTGGGCATCATGCCGTGCCTCAAAAGGCTGCTGGTTCGATTCCTGGTCAGGGCTCAGTCCCTGGTAGTGGGTGTGCAGAAGGCAGCCAATTGATGTTCCGCTCTTTCTCTCCCTTCCTCTCTCTCTAAAAATCAATTAAACATCTTTAAAAAATAAAATAATGTTTAAATAAGCTAACATATGTTTTATGACTGATATAACTGCCAGAGAGCAAACCTTTATTAACTGCTCATTTGTGTCTTCTATATTTTCAGTTTTTTGCAGTTAACTATAAATGAAACAATTAATAATGTTTTAAAATGTGTAATCTTCCAGTTAACATTAAAAAAAGATGACTATATGCACTTTACTATATTCTGTATATACTGCAAATGACAAGACCCTGAAAGGATTTATAATTGTGTATGACAAATGACATGATTTGCTGGCTGAGGGAATTAAGGGTATGACATTTCCTCACATGTTTTGTTCAATGTCAGGTATATAAAAATGGAATTAATTCAGATAAAAATGAAGAAGTATTCAAGGGACTCTAAATTATTCCACAGGGCACATGATGGAAGGTCGCATGGCATTTTAAAATAGCAAAGAGTGGGCTCATAGGGGAATTAGTTATATCTCCTCAGTATTTGAAAGCCTGTCATGAGTAAAGGAATTCATGTCTGTTTTAGATAAGTATTTCAAATATAGATTTGTGTTTAAATGAAGGCAGGGTTTTGTGCCAAAGGGGTCCAAGTATGTCTGCTACCTGAGATAATGAGTACTCAGTCACTGTAGGTAATAAAACATTGATTCTACATACATTAAAAAGGAATGTTTTGAAGGAAATTTAACATTTATGTAGGCAGTACCTATCTTGTGCTATTGGAATTAATTTACCTTTCTTAATTTGAGCAACTGGGTGGCCCAAAAATATAATATTGACATGAGTGTGCATGGGTGTATTTATAATTCCTTCACTGCATCGACTGGATTGATTAAATCAATGAGTTACAATGATAGCATGAAGACTGAGACTTCGCTGATATGGTATGGGTGTTGAAATTTCTAAAGGAAATTGGTTAAACAGTATAAATTCTTTTAAAATCCAGATATCCCTGACAAAAATCATTCATATCCTTAATACTCAATTGCAAGTTAAAATAAGGGATGTTAAACATATATGAAAAATCATATGTGTTTGACGTCAACCATATCTACATTGCAATTTCAGCTCTGACATTTGCCAGCTGTTGGCTATACCACTTAGATGGATTATAAACAGGATTTAAGTGTGAGGATAAAGTTAAATGAGATAGACAATGGACCTATTCAATATCTGACACATATTATGGGCTCATAAATGTTAATTTTATTTTCTCTAATTTAAAATTAAATTATTTTAATACCAGCAGAGTAAAATAGCAATTTTCATTAATAGTCCACAACATGTAAGAATACAATCCAAGTATGATTCATAAAATAATGTCCACTAAATTTACTTCCATTTATTTACCTTCCACCCCCAATCCATCCGTGCCCCATGGATACCAGGCTAGGCTTGTGGAAGCAAAAGCTGTTTATAACTGTCTTATCCCTACACACTGAGTTATAATGAATGACTATGAACCACATTGCTTCAGACTAAGTCCCAGTTACGCCTCATTGAAAGATAATGTAAATGTAACTGCAGGAGATTCCACTGCTCTACTCCACCTGAAATAACTGACTGCATTAACTGCTCAAACTACTGCTTTTTAAAATTGTTTTCAATTACACTTGACTTTCAGTATGATATTAGTTCAAATTATCACTTCTTAAAGCTCACAGAACATTTACAATACTCCTGTCAAAAATCCCTTTTATTTATAGCAGTCAGAAAAATTTGGCAGAGACAAAGGAAGTCGCCAGTGCAGAGTGTTGGACTCTTGTTACGGTTTATCAGGCAAAGAAAAAAGCAGAGAGGGGTTCAAATAACTAACTTAAAATGCTCAGTGGTCCCCAGACAATGACATTTGTTTCTCTTGCCATGAGTGAATATGTTTTCCTTCTATATGTGTGCTATACGTAAGTTATCTCTATTTCAAAATAATAAATACAACGGCATTATATTAATACTTTACAAGTCATTTGATTAATGCCTCAACATAATTGACTTTATTTCCACAAATCTGGTTTCACAAATTTTAATTTTATTTATTTATTATTAGGTTTTATTGTTGGTAGAATGAAAGAAACTGCAATTGATTTTTCATCTATTTCTAACATAGGAATTTTAAATTAACAGATTCACCCAAATATGGACAGTCTCTCAGATTTTAGTTTAATATATGGAATTTGTATTATAAATTTTCAATATTACAGGTACAGATATATAATGATCACCTAATTTAAATAAATATGGATTTCTATAACCTACTGGACTTATTAAGCATCTGTATTTGTTAAGTATAAATGTCTTAGTTAAAATAATAAAAATAATCTTTAAAAAACATATACCTTTTCTTTCCTGAAAAATATTATATCTTTTCATAATGAAAATGTATTTTATTATTGAAAAAAATTGAAATTCTTTTGAATAGAGAGGAATAAGTACATTCTGATTTATAATATGACTACTCAATGATTCATTAGCCTCTACATACTTTGCCGAGTTTATAGTATATAATTTTAAGCCTTCAAATACTATTATGGCTCTTTCTATCCTATTTCTTCTTCTCTATTTTTTCTTTTCCTCTACCTTTCTTTTTTTTTTCTTGAATTATTCAACCCTAAAGCCATTAGTTGGGGGCAGAGCAACATGGATATCATTTAAGGGGTGTCCTGGCTTAGGCTGTCAGAGCCAAGCAGAATGACAAAGAAGCTGCTTGGCATAAAGTATAAAAGTCAAATAAAAGTAGAGATTGCATCCACATGGATAATGAGTCTGCATGGGCTTATTATGCTAGTGGAGTGGAGAGGGTCCCCACACAGGGTATAGCCTACCATGAGAAGTCAGAGTGTGAGTAGAGCCAGGAAGGCATCCCCCAATGAGGGTGCCTGAAACCAAGTAGACTAAACAGGTTGTCCAAATATGTGGACAGCCAAGTGCAGTTTGGCAGTGCCCAAGTGAGGAAAAGAAGATGGCCCATACCTGGAGATGTCCCAGCATGGGATGGCAGAGCCAAAGTGTGGTGAGGAATATGTTCATTCAGGCGAGTAACCTACTGTGGAGAGGCAAGCCCAAATGGAGTAAGCACATCCGTGGCTATGTGTGAATTATCAGAATCAGAAAGAGTTACATAGGGCATTCATACCAGAAGAGGTCCTGGCATGGTGTGCTAGATTCTGTTTTGGGTGAGAAGGACCTCTATGCAAATGAGTAGAGCAGAACAGGGTGTGAAAGTTAGAGCAAGAAAGAGACAGAGGAACAGAGGATGCTGACAAATCTTGGAGGTGGCATAAAATGGGGTGACAGATTTTAAGGTGACCTAGCATGAAGAGTCAGAGCCTGAGTGGGAGAGAAGAACAGCCTTGTGGAGGTGTGGTCACACAAGCAGTGTCAGAGCGCCAGCATGGTGAGGAAGATCTTCACATAGAGTGGTGCTGAGGCACAGGTTTGTTGGAGCCCCAAAGTTATGAAGTGCTCCCCCAAGAAGAGGTAGCCCAAGGTGGCAACTCAGAGCCTGAGAAGGATCAGGAAGGTGTTTATGTGGGAAGAAAGCCCAGTGAAAAGGTGACAGAACCTAAAATGTCTAGGAAGTTTTCTATAAGAGAGAGCAGCCTAACAAAGTTATTCAGTCTTAATTAGTAAGGAAAACATTAAAAATGGGGACAGCCAGTGTAAGGTGTCAGAATGCTTATAGAACAAAGAGAATGCAAAGTCTCATAAGGTAGAGGAAGGTGATCATGCAGAAGGTTGGTCTAGCATGAAATGTTGAAGCCGTAATGTGGGGAATGAGAATGTTTACATGAGGAGGGAATTTCTGGATGGGTATTAGAGCCTCTTCGGGGTCATGAAGGGATCTGGCAAAGGAAAGAGGTTGTTAGATTTAAGAGGATGGATCAAATAAATGAACATACTAAAGATAATGGCAGTAGGTTCCAGTAGAGTTATTAAAAGGAAGAAAATTATTGGATTGGCAACAGTATAATCTCATGGCTTTAAATATATAGAAAAGGATGGGAAAATGTAAATAGAATTTCTGCTTCTGTCCATGAAGGAATGATTTCTAAAGGACATTCATTGGATCGTGAACAACTGGAAAATTAGACAAAAGTGGTGAGAAAAAAACTTTTCATAAACTTTGGACAAGAGTAAATTCAGGAATTTGTTTTGTGAAACCATATTGCCCTTTAAATTCTTCACATGTAGACATTCTCCTGATCTTTCTTAGACTGTAAGCCCTTTGAAACCTTTGGGGTACATGACCCCATGCCTGGGCAACCACTCTGTGTGGAGATCTTCCTCACCAGATTAGCAAAACTTCTTGCCTGGAGACAAAGCCTAGATAGTGGAAGTCAATAAAATGAAAAAAAAAACATGGTTTCTTTTTTCCAGGAAATGATGCTGGATCAACTGTACATCCACATACAAAAAAAAAAAAAAAAAAAAGAAAAAAGAATTTAGACACAGGCTTTATACACTTCACAAAATTTAACTCAAATACATTATAGAGAGCTAATGGTAAAATGCAAAATTAGAAAATTACTAGAGGATAACATAAAAGAAATCTAGATGGCCTTGGGATTGGCAATAACTTTTTATATGCAATTCCAAAGGCACAACCATGAAAGAAAGTGAAAGAAGCCAGTCTGAAAGGCTATATACTGTATGATTCCAACTCTATGACATACTGGAAAAGGCAAAACTGTGAAGACAGTGAAAATATCAGTGGGTGCCAGGCTTTCAAAGGGAGGTAGGTAGGTGGAGCACATAGGATTTTTAGGGTATTGAATAATATTACATTATATTAATATATCAAATTTTCTTTATCCCTGCATCCATCAATTGGCCATTTCGGTGATTTCTGTATCGTGGCTATTGTGAATAATGCTGCAAGCACATGGGGGCACAGGTATCTCTTTAAGATCCTAATTTCAAGTCCTTTGCATAAATATCCATCAGTGTGATATAAGGAATCAGATAATAGCTTTATATTTAATTTTTTGAAGAATTGCATACTGTTTTCCTTAATGGCTGTGTCAGTTTATATTCCCATCAGCAGTGTATCAGAGTTCCCTTTTCTCCACATCCTCATCAACACTTGCTATGTTTTTTATTTTGTTTTTTAAATAATAACCATCTTAACAGTTGTGATGGGATATTTCATTGTGATTTTGATTTGCATTTCCCTAATGATAAATGATGTTGAACATCTTTCATATACCTACTGTCCACTATGTCTTCTTTCAATAAATGTCTATTCATGTCCTTTGCCCCCTTTTTAGTCAGGTTATTGTTCTGTAGTATCTTTCCTGATGATTAAATTTCAAAGGATGCCTTCCTAATCCTTCAGAAAGATATTAAGAGATTCCTGGGTTGTAAAACTGATAAGAGACTAGGAGAAGATTGATATATCAAAGGGACAGAGTCTCTTTTAAAAAGGGAGGTCAGGGGCCTGTAACCAAGAAAAAGTCTGTCCGAATCTTTAGTCATACCAAGGAGAACACGTGGGTCAGATGGCACATGAGCAGCATAGCAGTTAAGTACAGAGAAACGGGGGACAGACTGCCTGGATTGAAACATCAACTAGCTATCAAACATTGGACAAATACTTCATCTCTCTGTGTCTCATCTCCTGACATAGATGATGAGAATAATAACTAGGGTGTTTTAGGATTATTATAGTTAATATTTTAAATAAATATCCAGCACTTAATAGGTACTTTGTAAGCAATTATTAAAAATATTTTTATTTCATCCTTACAATAGCCTCAAGACAGGTATATTATTCCTATTTTTTGATAAGGGAAATGAGGCTGAGAGGAATAAAATTACTTTATAGACCCAGCCTCTCTTGAAACACACGCAGTCTGAAGCTGACGCTATTCTCTAAATGAGGAGGCACAATTTGGAGTTGGCACACAAGTAGTAATTATGACAAAAATTCCAAATTAGCTATCAAGTAAAAATACAAAGGCAAATCATGGTATTTACTTTAAAAAAATATTTTGAGAACCTGTGAATTCAGAATAAAGTTATAAATGGAAGTGTGTATTTCTGACAAGGAGTTTTATTTCATCATTAGTTTATCATTCCTTTCTATAGTTGTGAGCAAGAGAAAAAAAATATTCACTAACGAGTTACTGTGGGCTGACTATCAACAGCACTGTAATAAATGCCTGGACATTTCCCCCTGAATTAGTTAGACTCAGCTTGCATTTTTGAATGACATGAAAACACAAATATGATAGATGTTTATTTATTTCAAAAATAAAATACTGATTAATAAAGGAAGGATTTAAAAAATTAGCCTGCAAAAATAAGTAAATAAATAAAAATTTTAATTTCAAGATTCAAATAGAATGAATTATGAAAAGTATTTATAACTAATTTTGATGTCAAATTACATAATATTTCTGCTAAAATCGTGAGTATGTTACAAGAACACATACTAAAAAATATTTGCATGCAAAGGGAAAGAAGATTGACTTTACTAAAGAAAAGTCAAAAAAATCTAACTCATCCATAAATTGATAGAAATTGATTATATAATATTTTTATTATGCTATTGCTTATATTCCATCTCTTTTAACTTAGGTTAGAAGGAAAATCCATTTTTTAAAACATGAAAAGGACACAAAAGAGACTGATTACCAATTACCAATTGGTAATCTTTACCAGTTACCATGTATAGGAGAGCAGAAAATGAAGAGGGAAACATAATTAGTGTAGATAAATGGGTGCATGACCTCATTAATTAAGCTGTAGGGGACATTTAACACTTACAGAATTTTATATCACCTTTTTTGAATCATTATCTTTTTACAAACAGTTTCTCTGGCACTTTCGTCTGTTAAGGCCTCTATTTGTGATGTCACGGATGCCATTATCCTCCTGGGGTGAAAACTTCAACCTGGTTAATGGGGTCACTCAGAACATAAATCTGAACTCAAATCAGTTAACACAATAGATCCATGGCTTGCCAGTGTGAGCAGGATTTTAGTTGGAGAGAACAGACACTGATGGATCATTTTTAATTACAAAACATGGACTGCAATTCAAATAAGAATATCAAGTAACTTCTTCAATAACCACCTTAGTGTTTACTCTATAAAATGGAGAGGCCCATCTTTACGAGATAAGTATGTTGAGAATTTTTTCTCAATGTCTGTTTTTTTAAAAAGTCTTATGGAAGTTCAGTTGGTGTACAATAAACTCCATGCAGTAAAGTGTTCCCTTGCCCATCCCTCTTTGTCCTCAGGAACTGCCGATCAGCTTTCTGTTACCAGAGACCAGTTTGTATTTTCTAGAATTTTATATCAATAGGATCTTACAGTGTGTACTCTTTTTTCTGCTTTCTTTCACTTAGAATAATTATTTTGAGGTTCATTGCTGTTGTAACATGCATGTTACAATAGTTTATTCCTGTCTGTTACTAGTATTCCAATGTATGGATATACTACAGTTTGTTTTTCATTTACCTGTTGGTAGCTATTTATTTTATTTTACTTTTCTTTATTGATTTTAGAGAGAGAGGAAGGGAGAGGGAGAGAGATAGAAACATCAATGAAAGAGAACATCGATTGGCTGCCTCCTGCATGCCCCCAGCTGGGGATCAGGCCCACAACCTGGGCATGTGCCCTGACCAGGAATCAAACTGGTGACCTCTTGGTGCATGGGTCAATGTTCAACCACTGAGCCACACCAGCCGGGCTGTTGGTGGTTATTTAGATTGTTTCCAGTTTTTTGGCTATTTATAAGGCATATTAGGAATTTTTGAAAATGTAAATATATTATTTTCTGTGATGTACACAAAAATTGATATAATGGTTGTGACTTTATTTTTAATGATATCACATATTAAGTCCATGGTCATTCATAGTTTTTTTTAACAGACTATGACCAAACTAAGTCAATGGTGTGGGTAAATCTTGATTTTGTATTTTTAAATCTTTCATAGTAATTGAAATAAAAAAGTTCAAGATAACAAGTTAGTGGGGTTTTTTTTTCATGTTTCCAATTTTACCTCAATGATACCTGAATACTAGAAGCCCATTACATCACTTGCATATAGTTTTATATTAAAGAGAATGTTATACCTTGTACGTGATTGGAACATGTTATTTGTACACTGCGCCAATTATTCTATCTATTTTGCATCGCCAAGCCAGGAAGAAAGAATGTTTTTTTAATGTATTTGCAAGGCATACAAATTTAGAGTTAATGATAGTCTCAATAGATATGATCTAATAGCTTCATTATTATTTATTATTATAGTGATCATTGTAATAATGATTTGGATATTTTTCCATATAAGTAGGTCTGTAAATCATCAATTTAATTCAGCAATGTGAAGGTCACAGTAACCTTGACAAGAACATTATTGATGGATACACAAAGAGGGCTAAAAGCCTAACTGGAGTGAAAGAGTGAGTCCTTATAAGCTGCTTTATAGTTTAAGACTATAAAATATTTTATATATAAATATATATATCTCTTCCAAAAATGCATGCCTCCATTCATTCTATGACTCAAGTCACATTGGATTACTTACTGTTTCCCAAAGATAGTATCATTTACTTCTAACTGCCTCAGCTTTTGCATTCCCCTTGATTACTCAGTCCTGAATCATTGCTATTTATCATTATGGGGAAAATAATTTATAGTCACTTACAGGAATCTGTTACTTCAATAATTGTATTTCTTGAACTTCTCTTTCAACATTTTTTTTGTTTATAGTAATGTATAGTAAAATAAAGTTTTAAAAATATCAATAATATGTGATATGAAAGAAAATAAAAAGTAATATATGATGTGAAATCTAGTTCCGTAAGTACTATTTAAGTAGAGTCTTTCTATCTGAAGGAACAAGCCATAGGAAAATGTGAAAAAAAAAAATGCAGAGAGAAACACAAGCACAAAAGTGTTACTAAATGCCTTTGAAGAATAACAAAAAATGTTGTACTAATAGAAATAGTATCAAGGAGATTGATAAGACATTAGGCAGTAATCAGAGCCTTGTCAATAATGTTAAGGTATATGAATTACTTTCTCCGAGTAAAAGGGAATAACATTGTTTGGGACACATAGGTGATGTGATCTGATTTACATTTTAAAATACTAGTTGTATACAGAAGGCTGTAAGGAAGATAAAGTAGGAAGTAAGGAAGCATTGTTAGAAAGTACTGCAGCCCTGGCCAGTTTGGCTCAGCAGTTAGAGCGTTGGCCCACGGACCAGAGAGACCCCAGTTCAGTTCCCGCTAAGGGCACGTACCTCAGTTGTGGTTTGTCCCCAGTCCCAGTTGGGGTCGTGTGGGTGGCATCCAGATGATGTATCTCTCTCACGTTGATGTTTCTCTCTCTCTCTTCCTCCCTCTCTCCCTCCTGCTCTATCTGAAGATAAATGCAAAAGTGTCCTTAGGTGAGGATAAAAAAAAAGAAAGTACTGCAGTGGTTCAGGTTTAGATGGTAGTTTGGTTTGGAATGGTTGTTGTGGAGGTGGTGATAAGCAGTCACAAATGGCATGCATTTTAAAGGGGAATCTATAGGCATTTTCTGTGGATTCAGTGATGTGTGGATGAGTGCGTAGATGAATAGAATATCATCAAGATGGAATATCATCAAGATTCTGTGCCTGGACTGAAGATCAAACAGACAAACTAATAGAACAGAAACATACTCATAGATACAGAGAAAAAATGGTGGTCACCTGATGGGATTGGGGCTGGGGCATGGGTGAAAAAGTTAAAAAGAATTAAGAACAAATTGTCAGTTATAAAAATAGTTATGGATGTAAAATAGTTAATAATGTTATAATAACTGTATGGTGTCAGATGGTTACTAGATTTATTGGAGTGATCACTTCATAAGGTATAAATGCCTAATCACTATGTTGTGTACCTGAAATTAATATAATATTGCATGTCTGTAACTGAAGAATAAATTTTTTAAAATTAGATAGAGCCCTGGCTGGTTTGGCTCAGCAGTTAGAGCTTCTGCCCAAGGACGGAAGCATCATGGGTTTGATTCCTGCTCAAGGACACATACCTGAGTTGCAGGTTCAAACTCCAGCCCTGGACGAGGTCATGTGGGAGGCAACGAATCAATGTGTCTCTCTCACATCGATGTTTCTCTCTCCCTCTCCCTCCCTCCCACTCTATCAAAAAAATCAGTGGAAAAATGTCCTCAGGTAAGAATTAACAAAAATAAATAAATAAGGAAAGGAAGGAAGGGAGGAAAGAAGGAAGGAAGGAAGGGAGGAAGGAAGGAAGGAAGGAAGGAAGGAAGGAAGGAAGGAAGGAAGGAAGGAAAAAAGATTAGATAAAAGATACATCATGATGAAATGAGAAAGTATAATCTATTGCTAAGTGAATAAAGCTGATTCTAAAACAAGCAAAATAATAATCTGAATGAGCCATATGGGCCTCATTTATATCAATATCTAAATAACATTTTGAGTACAGATTTTGTGTGATAGCAGACAGTCCAGTAACTTCCCAATACTTCTGATGAATCATGAAGAAAGTCTTCTATTTTTTTCTAGTTGATGCTTTTTATGTATGATTTAAAATTAGTATTCAGTGCTTTTCTTTCATTCATCACCGGCCATTTCATAAATTAGTATCCCTCTTGCTGTATGCTTCATTCTCTAAATATAGAAAGCAGCAACTATCATTTTTACTCAAGGTGTCAATAATCCAAGTTTATTAAATAAAGTTTATGAAGATTTGGATAAATCTATGTATAAAAACTATAAATCAAATTTATTGTGTTTAAAGTTTATTTGACATGCTAATTCTTGAGGAATTTCTCGTGCCTGACTTTTTTTTTATTATTAAGATTCAAGTTACTTCTACTGTCTAGGACACATAGTTTTTCCCCAAGATGAACCTTCTCATATTTGTAATCTCACTCAAATTCCAAGAGCTGTAATACCTTGTACTGGCTTCTCAAAGCCCAAATCCATTGACCTCATAATGATTTATGCATCCAGGGATGGAGCTTTATATCATTGAGAGCAGGTTTGCTTCCTAGTGTCTACAAATATACCACTCGAGAATGGCATTTTTTTCTTTGTTTTGTATATTCAAATAAGCATGCATTACAGTAGCCCCACTTTCTCTTCCTTCTACACACACACACACATACACAGAAACACACACAAACACATAAACACATGCACAATCATGTAGTCCTGATTAATCTCGAATATTTTTATCTGGCAGCCTGAATTTTTAGCATTTGAAATTAATTTTTATTGTGGTTATTTTTGTCTTTTGAAATCTTCAAAGATATCAGATACAATTTTTACCTAGGCCTTAAAATTTCTCCCCAAAATTTACAAATAAAAAGCTATTCCTTGTAGTAGAGCTATTTTATCGTGATGTTAGCTTTTCAATATGTTCCATAAAGTGAATGTGGAATAAACATGGGGAATATTTGTAATTTGATAGGATTAACATCCCGTTTCAGATTAGACATGAAACCCGCTGAAATTGATAAGAACTTGAAGTATTATTCCAAATCAACAGGTAACATACATTTACCATTTTATGGAATTATGTGAGTAATCATCCCAAACATGTGTAGGTTTTTGAACCTGTGATAAATATGAAAATGGTAGAGAGGCATATTTTTACCAGTTTCAACAACAGAGTTTAGTGTTCATATTATCTTACACAACTACTGTGACTATATTCTCCTGGTCAGAGGCCTTCGGAACTAGCTGTCTCATAGCCTGTGAAGTCTATACTGGTGGATGTTAGCCCTAACATGGTGTATTGGATATAAGCTTTCTCACTGGAAGCTGTAAGAGTAAATTAGGGCCTTGGACTATTTGGCTCAGTGGTTAGAGCATCGTACCGCGGACCAAAGGGTCTTGGGTTTGATTCCCAGTCAAGGGCACATGCCTGGGTTGCAGTTTCGATCCCCAGCCCTGGTTGGGTCATGTGGGGGACAACCAATTGATGTGTCTCTTTCACATCGATGTTGCTCTCTCTTCTTTCTACCTCCCTTCCACTCTATCTTAAAAAAAATCAATGGAAAAAATATCCTCAGGTGAGGATTAACAACAACAACAAAAAGAGTAAATTAGGGAACAAAATCAATATGTTCCTTTTATATGTATTGCCCTTGTCAGAATAGAATAAAATCAGTAAGCCTGCACTCTGACTGCTAATTTTCACTGCCATCTTCATTCACTGGTAGTAGTATTGTTATTTTCTAGAAGAAAGTCTGAGAATCAATTTAACTACTAATAATTTTGACTTGCCCTCAGCTAATCTGCACTATGAGTTGGATCTGCTTTATTAGATATTAATCACTGACAGATGAGACAACTGGTCTTTCAGGTGTGGTATCCTGTATTATGAAGCTCTGTTATTATATGCTTGACATTTAGGACCAGATCATGATGATTTGGTCCTTTTGTCATTGTGAAATGATTGACTTACTTCCCAGTAGTATTTCTTGACAGAAAGTCTACTTTGTCTAAAGTGACTCAGCTTTCTTATGAGTAGTATATTTGTGCTATTTTTTATCATTTACTTTTAAAATATCTATGTTTATAATAAAATGAGTGTCTTACAGCATATAGTTAGGCATTTTTATGCAGCCTGACAATATCTACCATATAGAGTCCTCAGACCCTTTACAGTTAATGTAATTTTTATATGGTTAGATTTGTTTTCTAATTGTGCCATCTGTTTGTTCATTCTATTTTCTTAATTTATTATCCTTTTTCTTAACTAAATGTTGGGGGATTTTTGTTAAGTTTTTTGTTGTTTGGTATTCCACTTTATCTCCTTTTTTGGCTTATTATCTGTACATACTTTTAAGCGGTTGCTCTAGAGTTTATGGTGTGCTTTTTACTTATCACTGTTTATCTTCAAATAACATTGTTACATTATGTTTAATGTAAGAAACTTATAATAGTATACCTCTCTGTTCTCCAAATTCTTTGCTCTTTTTGTCATATATTTTAATCATATATATGCTTTGAACAATGAATTGTGTTTTAAAAAATTTTTTAACTGAAAATACAATACTTTCAAAAATTTATCCACATAATTACCACTTCTTACATTCGTCATTATTTCATGAAAATTCAAGTTTCTATCTTGAATTATGTCCCTTTAGTCTGAAGAGCTTAAATACTTCTTATGCAGAATTTCCTGAAATGTTTTTGTTTGTATCAACATGACTCTTTTTATCTTCATTTTACTGGATAGAGAATTCAGGGATGGTTTTTAAAAAATACTTTAAAATATTTCATTATTGCATTATTGTTTTATTATATTATTAATTTTAATAGTTGATCTATTAATTCTTTTGTGTTTTCTATCTATAAATTTATTAGTAGATAGTGATTTTTTTCATAAATCCTCATACATTTTATTTTATTTTCTTGGCTTATTACATTAGATAAGACCTTCAATTTAACATTGAAAAGAAGTGCTGTTAGTGGAAATCTTTGTCTTATTCCCAAATTGAGAGTAAGTTTTTATTATTCAGCACTAAATATAGCACTCTAGCGTTTTTATATTTACACTTTTCCTAAAATGAAAGGAAGAAATTTCCTCACTTTTATTCTTCATACTGATCATTTTCATTTCAATTTCTTAGTGTTTCAAGAAGATTTTCAATTTTGTCAGTACTTTCAAAGAATCTAAATCTGCATATAATTTCCTCTAATTTAATTTGTTTTAAACATTATCAGAAACATAACAGAATTATTTCCTTCAAAATACTTTCTTTAGACTTAACTAGCTGTTATTTTCTAACTTTTATAATAGACACTTATATCATTTATTTACTGCTTTGTTTTTATTTTCACTTAAGGTTACTTAAGCATGAATTTACTCATTCAAGTAGAATATATCTTCATTATTATTCATTTCCTCTGCCATTCCCTTTTCTCTGGGACTTTGCCCTTTGCCACCTTGGCTGCCTTGGTATCATTGGATTTATTACTTTTCTTCCTATTCCAGTGACAGTGTTGAAATGTCTGCTGCTTTCTGCTTGTTCTCTCAGCCCAAAATTGCTGTGGTGATGGGAAATTGTAAAGGAAAGCACATGCAAGAACATAGAACTCACCTTGCTTGTTTCCCATTTTCTAGTGTCATGGTCCCTTACTAGCAAGTTTTCTCTGAGGACTTCAAACAGAAAATGTGAGTGTGTATTTGTGTGTGTGTGTGTGTGTGTGTGTGTGTGTGTGTGTGTGTGTATGTGTGTGTGATCTTTCATTTTTGTTCCTCAGTGGAATGGTTATTCTGATATAAGCTATTCCATCATAGCCAGACGTGGAAGTTCTTTCTCTCCTCTTTTGTACAGAATGTGTTTGTGGTAGTTTATCTAATTATCTAACTTAGTAAATATGGTACAGAACATCAAAATGGTATCATCATTGTATTAAATGAAGAATAAGCATTCCTCTAGTTGGAACATAACTGAGGGAGTATAGAGTTTTTCTTTAAAGAGTAATTAAGTTTTTATTTTCATGAGGGATAGTTACACTATTTTAAATTGTTGTTGTTGGAAATTATTGTTGAAAGTTAAGAGCAGGAATAAGGATGTGAATAATTTTGAATATACTGGGATGAATGCCGTTGACTGTCTCACTCGATGTCAGTGATATCTTGCTACTATTCTTTTTTCTGCTGCCATAGTTGGGAAACTAAAACTAAACACTTTACTTTCTAGACTTTCTTACTCTTAGAATCCTGAATATGATATAGCTTTTTAAAATCTCTTGCATGAGAATTGTATTTTGAACAGGGTCCCATGGGAAGAGAGTCATGGTGCCATCATATTGTGGGACTGTGCAAGAAGAGAGTGCTGCTAATGTTGTCAAATGTTGCAGTTTTCAGAATCAGAAAGTAACTTCCTGGTTATGGAAGGAAGGAATAGTGTCTCCTTCAGTGACCTAATTATATGATGTTGCCTTGAGTGTAGTGTGGAGAATTAGCCACACATCTATTTCTTCATCCTATCCATTGGATCTTTAAGAAATATGGACTCTGTGATAAAACGTTTTAGTTTATCCAAGCCAGAGCAGATTGTGTTCTTTCCACTTATACCTCTTCTAATCAACCAAGTCATTGCTGCTAACTGTGTCAGTGAATTTTGTAAGTTGTAACACTGTGAACAAGATTGAAAATATAGTATAGGAAACAAAAGGAACTTCAACTTTCTCTGTAATATGTTTTGTTACTAAAATTTCTAAAACAAAAATATCAAAATATTATGCTTATTAATTATTTATTGTGGGAATTCAGCTGTTTTATTATCATTATTATTATTGTATTTTTATGCATCATAAAATATTTACAGCAATAAAATTATATATATATATATATATATATATATATATATATATATGACACAATATAAACATATATGGATAGAAAAAAACAAATAAATTCACTTGGTGTTCATGATGACTCCTAACAGTATTATGTTTGCAGTTAAGACAAAAGCACAATGCTAAAAGGACTCTTAGGTATCTTATGAAACAAGCTCTTTGGTGAAAATATTCATGAAAAACTATCTCTGCTATTCAAAACAGTACTTTTAGAAAGATGAAATTTTTATTCCTTTCTAAAATTTCAAATCTGTTTTCTTTTGTTCTATTTCTTGTTTTGTATTTTCTCTTTTCAAAAAAGCTACTCCTTACATTGATTGTTTGGTATTAAATACATTTAGCCTAAAAGAAGCTAAGTAGAAGCAGTATAACTGAGTCTGTAACTCACTTTATCACTCTGTAGCCATGTGACCTTGTCTAGTCCTTACTTTGCTTACTCAAATAAAGAAGGGTGGGGAGTGTTGAACTGTACAAAATGAGAATAGATGTTTTCAAATGTTTCCCTGTTCTTTTCTCTTAAGGTGTGAAGGCTTTTGTTTAAAGGAACTCAGAACAGTAAGGAGATGAATAAATGTAGTCACCTGTTTTAACAGTAAACTGTGCTCATCTCTGTCAAGTAGCCCCATCAGAGTGACTTTAGTCTGGGGAAGAAGCAACTGCCCCTCCCACAGGAATTTAATACCACCCAGCCCAGAGAAGAGTAACCTGAGACTCATTAACAGCCAGAGACTACCAGCAAGCCTGTAGGCAGAGACGAGATTCTGAAGGTTTTGAGTGTTGACTCTCAGTGTTGGATGTCGTGGCTCTGGGGACTGAGCTGTGAAGGCTGAGGCCTGGGTTCCTGCACTGAGCCATTAGCCTACACTGCAAAAACCATTTTCTTCTCAAAGCAGCATTAGCCTAGGGGAAAGCAATTGACCCACCCACTGGAAAGCCTCTTACCCTGCCCACCTGTGGGATTTTTCATTCAGCTGAGGGCTACAACCTGAGGCTTATTAAGTAACTGAGACTAATAGTCAGCCAGCAGGCAAAAGCTCTGGGATAATTGAATCTTTGCTTGGCCTGCGACTCTACCCAGGAAAGTAAGACTAGACATTGGTGTTTAACATGGTCCCCTTCATACTCATCCATACCCAGCAGAGGGAGCCACAATCAGTGGAACACTGACATTCACAGGGAAAATTTGGCAGGCTCAAAGCCCTGTTGAGACAGCCAAAATGGTGAAACAGAGAAACAAATCCCAAATGAAAAAGCAAGAGAATTCTACAGAAGCAGGGATGAATGAAATGGAGTTAAGCAAGTTATCAGAGGTAGAGTTCAGAGTAATGAGTATGAGGAAGCTCAACAGCATGATTAAAGATATAGAAACAATGAAAATCATCCAATTGGAAATGAAAAACCACCAAGCGGAAATGAAGAATGACTTAGCAGAAATAAAGAACACATTGGAAGGAATAACCAGCAGATTAGAGGAAGCTAAGGACTGGATCAGCAAATTAGCTAAAATCTGGAAACAGCCCAAGTGCCCATAAGTAGATGAGTGGATAAAAAGGCTGTGGTACATTTACACAATGGAATACTATACAACTGTAAGAAAGAAAGATCTCTTACCTTTTGAGACAACATGGAGGGACCTGGAGAGTATTATGCTGAGTGAAATACACCAGTCAGAGAAAGACAAGTACCACATGATCTCACTTATTTATGGAACATCATGAACAAAATAAGCTGTCAATCAAAAGAGATCCAGAGTCATGGAAGTAGGGAACAGACTAACAAATCTCTGAGGGATAGGGGGTGGGAGGGGTGGGAAGAGATAAACCAAAGAATTTATATATATATATGCACAACCAATGGACACAGACATTAGGTTGGGGAAAGCAGGAGGAGGGTGGGAGCGGGAAGGAGGGAGGTCAATGGGGAAAAAAGGAGGACATCTATAATACTTTCAACAATAAAAAAATAAAAAATAAATTAAAAAAACAGTAAACTGTGCTAATCTATGGACACTTTAAAAACAATAACTTATCTAAAATTCCTACATTGCAAGAAATGGAGTTTTGATATTATAAATAATTGGGTTAGCCAAGTGGTGTGGCTCAGTGGATTGAGCATCATCCCATGGACCGACAGGTCCCAGTTCAATTCCCAGTCTGGGTACATGCCCAGGTTGCACGCTCGATCCCTAGTGGGGGACATGAAGGGAGCAGCCGATCGATGTCTCTCTCTCAAATCGATGTTTCTATCTCTCCCTTACTTTCTCTCTAAAAAAATTCAATAAAAACATATTTTAAAATATAATAATAATCTGGTTAAATTGTGGAGTATACTGTGCCTTACTTGGTGAATGGGCTGTGTTTTTTTAAATGGTGTTTTCAAAAATAGAGTTTAGTCTCTAAAACTTTGCTGCCCTGTATAGTAGGCACTTGTAGCCATTCACATTTACATTTGAATTAGTTAAAATTATAAATATTTGTTCACACAAATCACATTTCTTGTCTTCAATAGCCACATGTGGCCAGTGGCTACCATTGGACAATCTGTCATTACAGAGAGTTCTATTGCCGGCACTACTTTAAAAAGTTAGGCAAGTCTCAGTGATATGCTTGAATACATATGTGAATGTTTACCTGTATGATAGCAATACTGAGAAGAAAACCATTGCCATATTGTAAAAATAAAAACATACAAATTTGTTCTTAGCAAAATTACTGTGAACAATGAGAACATCATAGGTAGGATGACTAAACCTAGAGAGTTTAATAAATAATAGAAATGCTGAAAACTAGAAATGTTCTCTCATCAATAGTATTAACTATTTATCTGTCTATAGAGTATGGATACAAGTTTCTCTGTTTATTAAAACAAACCTTTGACTTTTTAAGTAAAGAAAATGGGTATAGGAATTTGGGAGTAAGTATGAGTAGGTATGTGTAGGAGCTAGAAAAAGAACAGGAGAGTTAAGAGTGCTGCATGTCATATTCAACAAGTTTTGTCAGAATTGAGGCATTCATGAAGAGAGCAGGCTGCGCAGTCTGTCCTGTCCCCGCAGATGCCCTGCGATGTAGTGTCAGAAATTAATGAATCATTTGTACCAGGGCTTAGCTGACATACAGACCAAAAGCAAGTATATGGAAGGCTTTGATGGAAGAGAGGAGAGGTGGAGATGTTGCTTTCCATTGCACAAACTATGTCATTAAAATAGTGAAGGATGTTGCTCTCAAAAGGCAATTGTTCTCAAATAAGGAAAAAATGCAAATAATTTCTGCAATTTTTTTCTTCTTGTTTTCTCTCCATTAGTTTATTTTTCTCTCATCTTTAATGAGGTATAATTGAGAAATAAAAATTGTATATAAAGTTGTATAACTTAATGCTTTTACATATCTGTATATTGTTAAATAATCACCTCAATCAAGTGAATTCACATATCCATCACCTCACATAGTTACCATTTTCTTTTTCTTTCTGTGTGTGTATGTGTGTGGTGAGAACACTTAAAAGTTACTCTCTTAGCAAATTTCAGATATATGATAGAGTATTGTTAACTATAGTAAACTACTGTACATTAGATCTCCAGAACTTCTTCATCATACATAACTGAAACTTGTACCCTATGATCAGTATCTCCCTCTTATCCTCCCTCTCAGCCCTTGGCAACCACCATTCTACTCTCTGCCTCTACAAGTTCAACTGCTATTTTGACACTATCTTGCTTGACTTTCCCTTCCTTGAGTACATAAACAATATTCATAATGTTTCATGTAATTCAAATTATACTCTAGATGTAAATTCTTGAAGTGAAAACAGAAGTCCTTTTGCTTTGTTCCATGTCATACACATTCCCATCTGTGATCATAAAAGGCATAAATACATATGCCGCAGCAGCTAAGACTTGGTAAAGAAAATTGCCACATTAAATGACATGAATCATCAAAGAATTCCTTTAATATTGTAACAGTTCTTAGGAGATGTAAGGAATAAATATGTTAGATTATATAAACGACAGCCAGTCAATCTAAACATAATTCTGTCCAGTTTATCAAAACATATTTGTCACATATGGAGAAAAAAATAAACTGAAAAATATTTCTCCCACTATTTAATACTGGCCTAACACTCCCCTGGGATTTAATAATAGCAGGAAAATTATATCCCCAAATATAATTAATATTGCCTAGAAAAAGGAACAAAATTATTTCATCTTGCCTTTGTGTAAAGAAAGGTATTTTCTTATTCTGTTTCTCTCATGTAGTAGGAAATGTCTTTTTGGGATACTTTCTAGTTACTTCAGTAAATGGAAAAAAGTAATGATACACATACTTCTGTAATTTAAGTGATAAAAGGGATTGCTAATGAATTTTGACTTTTCAATAGCCCTTTATAGCATTCTCTACCCTTTTTGTTCACAACTCATATAGAGAAAAAAAGAAAAACTGGAAGAGAAATGGAATGGGTATCGGACACCACTAATGTGCTGCCTCAGATCTCTCGGCCTCACTTTGTTGCTTGCCCCTCCCCAGCCATCTCTCTAGAGACTGGCTCTTGCTGATGCCCATGATTATATCACCATCAAGATGGTGGCTGGCTCTCCCTGTCATTTTCAGAGATACATGGAGCATTGGGCCACAGGGAGAGCTTAAGGGACCGAGTGAAGTAACCTAGAATTGCAGAGGATTTCAGGTGAACCAATGAATGAGTGAAGATGGGAGGGAAATCACCCCTCTATCACACCTCTAGTGGCTGGGTATGAGTCACAGTGCCATACCACATGGATAAGTGACTGGTTGTGTCTACACTGAAGTAATATCCAGTTTGGTTATATTCTTTCTTCTGTGTCCTTATTATCCATGTTCTGGGATTGCACAAACTAATAATGAATGAGCACTTAAATTTGATTTAGGTGAAGGGCACCTTTCTTGAAGTCACCTTCCTTTAAAAAAAGTACCCAATCCACCAAATCATCAGTTAAAGAGATAGCAACTTAATGAGGTTATTAGAATGTGGGCTCCAGACGTAGAAAGTATGCCACAGCTTGCCTCTGACAGCTTCAAATACAGCGTGTTGGTTTGGATCCCATTCAAAGAATTCTGATTAGTGGGTTAACCAATATAAATGATCAAATAAAAAACTCAAGTGAGGCACACATTGGCTGTAATATACAGAGCCCAACATGATGCTGTGTTCCCTTTTGGTGACAGGAGCAAACCCACAGCAATTTTTCTTTGACTACGGAAGATATTGACCATTATGAATCTGCCCACTTAATCCCAAGGAATTTTACTTAGCTAACAGTCTTCAGAATTTTGATGGGACTTAACTATACTTGCTGGTAGAGGGTGATCATACTACAGCTGACTCCATTGAGACTGAGGCTTCTAACTTGTCCAGCAACTAACTGCACCACTGCTAAGTTTTGCCAAAAAATAAAAATGTATCTTCATACAAGAGCCTGTATACAAATGTTTATGGTGGCTTTTTAATATAATCTCCCAAACCGGGAAATAACCCAAATATGCTTCAGTTGGTCAATGAATAACTAAATAGGGCATTTTCATACAATGGAATACTACTTGTCAATAAAATAAATGCACTACTGATTTACTCAACAACACAGAAAAATTTTAAAAACATTATGCCAAATGAAAAAAATCAGACTCAAAGGGCAACCCACTGTATGATTCCATTTATATGAGGAATGCAGATAAACAATAAGGTAACTATGTGTACTTAGTAAAAATAGGGGATAAATTATATGAATTAGAAATAAGCAGAGGATAGGGATAATGAGCGTAGGGTGATGGAATCGGGTTTAAAGTGGGTTGGCAAGGAGGATCTTACTGAGAATGTTTCTTTAAGTAGAGATCTGAAGTAGTTGGGGACAAGTCACAAAAAGTCCTCAGTAATAACAATGTGATGTAAAAAGGGTCAATCTAGGACTATATCTGATGATGTGATGATTAGTGGTAGCACAGAGCAGGAAACCGAGCCTCTGACATGAGTATTGAGACATACATGCATAACCTGTTCTCTCTGGATGTGTCAAACATTATAATTAATGAAAGGATTCCAGTCAGAAATTTAAATATGTATGAGGACACAAATATGACAGTCCTGATGTATGTGAGACATTGCATGTATTTTCACTTGAGGAGCAGAATGGAGCATAACATGTAATGAGCAGATTGAATAAGGAAGCTAATTTTCTAAAATTCAGTATTATTCTATGGAAAGAACGGATTTATTTAAAGTTTACAAGAAGACAAGTGGCATAATCAATTTATAATAAGTTTTATTGCACCTTTTTTAACACACTGTCATCCGAAGTCCTCTAATGGTGAAGTTCTCTGACAGCAGAAAGTCAAAAATTGAATAAAGTAAGCAGGCAGTAAAAACATAAGCAACACTGGAACTGCATGAGAAGTCAGTGTCCACTACAGATGTTTTTCGTTAATACACTCTGAAACATTGAGATCACCTATGTTCTCACCTTCAAGATTCTGTAAAAATGAGAATATATTTTCAATATGCAGTGTAGTGAAAGCTTTATTCCACTTTCCTCTAGCATATATTAAGCCGTTTCTCTAGTTTTGCTCGAAACCATTCTACTGAAACTTTTGAATGTGCATTTTTCTGATAGTATTTAATACTGTATGTTTATTGTAAAAAAAACAAATTTACATGACAGAAAAAAAATTAAACCAGGATACTACCACTATTCGTACTTTGTTTTATTTAGTTTTAGGGTTTTTTTTTTCTTTCTACCTTTTTTAAAAATGTATATACTCTTTATATATTCCCTAAAAATATTACATATTAATTACATGAGAACACTTTATTAATAGTAGAAAAATTCAAGAATAGCCCCACAAACACTACAAAATACTTTTTACCTTTGCCAAACTTCTGATTATTTAGGATTTATTTTAAAATAAGGCAGGTATTGCCCTGGCCGGTTTGGCTCAGCGGTTGGAGCGTCGGCCTGCGGTCCAGAGAGACCTGGGTTCGGTTCCCGCTAGGGGCATGTACCTTGGTTGCAGTTTGTCCCCGGTCCTGGTTGGTCGTGCGGGTGGCGGCCACTCGATGTGTCCCTTTCACGTCGATGTTTCTCTCTCTCTCTCTCTTCCTCTCTCTCCCTCCCACTCTATCTGAACAAAAAAAATAAAATAAAATAAAAAATAAAATAAGGCAGGTATTTCTAACCTATTTGCCTTTTCTTTGATTGGAAGAAAAGCCCCCATTAATGGACAGTTTTGTTCCTTGGTTTATTTTCATTGAAAATTTTATCAGGAATATTTTACTATGTCATTAAAAAATGATTTGAGACATTTTACAGCTTCCACATATAAAAACTTTAGAAGTAATGACACCTACCTGCGCACTTAGAAAACATGCTGAGGGGAACTGAATTGAATTAGCTGCAATGTAGAAATCGGACAGAAAAAATAGCTTGAGATTACATTAAAACATTCAGTTACACAAGATTATGGAAATAAGTATTTGACAAAATTTAAAAATGATGTTTTTGTAGGTCTCAGAATTTATACAGTGTTTTTGAAGAATTATGTGACATAGCACATGTGCCTTTTCAGAAAAAATAAATCTGGGAACTAGGAACCCATTGTAGAGTATCGGCAAATGATAGATACTTAAATATTTGTAAATGCTATAGAGAAATGCAAACAAGAGGTGTAATCTCATGTTGCTATGCCTTTTTATCCTTTCTTCAAATTTTTTCATTAGGGACTTAATGATACTAGATAGATGGTAAACATTTTTTACCTGGAAAAAGCATAAAAATTAGCTTTATTTTTTACATTTTATTAGGCTAGCTGGGGACTTGCCTTGTAATCAATACCCACTTAAACCCAGTTTGTCAATTCAGCAATATGATGGTCTTTTCATTCCTGTGCATATGGTCAAAGTTGTTAATAAAGCCATCATTTTAATTATTTATGTGTGTATATATAAGTATATATAAAGAAAGATTTGTTATTTGCACTATCTTCAAAAATATTATAAACATTCAGCATTTAAACAAAGTAATATATATATTAAAGTGATATGAATACTTTCAAAGTTTAATTAACAATGTTTTATTTTTAATGTATAAAATATGAGTAGATATACATTAATGGGTAGATTGTACATTAACAGTGAAATACAGAAATTTGATATGAATCCATGTTTGCAAAGTAATAATTTCCTCGGGTAGTAATAACTTCTCAGAGCTTCAGTTGGCTCATCTGCGAAAAAACATTTATAGCATCTCATTGACAGCATTTTTATAAGGGTTTGTTGGATGGTGTATGGGAATATGCTTTGTAAATGACAAGCTATTTGTAGGTGTAATGAATTATTTCCTGTAATTCAAACATGGGATAATATCAGAATTAGAAATGAAAACTTAATAATGAATATGAGAACATGACATTTTACCAGCTAGAAACCACTTGAAATTGTCATTCAAGGAATTAATTAAAACAGTGTGTAGCTGAAGCAATATAATAGACAGGTAATTCCGTGGAATACAATATGTGACCCAGAGAGAACATAAAATATGTAATATATGGTCAAGGAGGCATCATTATATAATGATAATGGAATATCTATGAAAGTATTGGGATAAACTTTTTACTCATTTTTTAAAGAATAAATTTAAATAATATAGTTCATAACTCCACATGAACTTTCCAAATAATTTTAGATAGATATATATTAAAATGTAAAACAAAAGAACATGAGAAGACAATATCATTGGATATAAAAATTTTGGAAGCAGAAATGACATTTAAAAAAATTAAATATATTTTTCTCTTTTTTAAAAACTAATATTTCATTCTCTGGTTTAAAATGATAGATACAAAAGTATTTTAAAAAGTAGTAGAATTATATTCATGCCAACATCCATCATCAGACATTGCTGTTTAATTTCTAGTGAATATGGTTTCTACACTTCTTGCAGTGTATATACACATACTTATTTTATTTTATTTTTTTAAGAAAGAAATACGTTTTTATTTTTTTTTATTTTATTTTTTTTTACTGTTTTTTTTTTTTCCTTTTTTATTTGTATTTTTTTTAATGGGCTTTAAAATGCCTATTTATTATATCACTTCACATCTGACCTTTATACATCCTTTTATTTTTTAATTCTTTTTTTTTATTAATTTATTTTTTGTTACAGATGTTTCTCCTTGTCCCCCCATTGTCACCCTCCCCCCCTCCCTCCCTGCCCCGTCCCCAGTTTTGTTGTCCTTGTCCATTGGTTATGAGTACATGCATACAAGTTCTGTGGTTCATCGCTCCCCTCCCCCACCCCCTCTTCTGGCAATTGTCAGTCTGTACCCTACTTCCACATCTCTGGGACTACCCTGTTCCTCAGACTGTTATGTTTATTATACTTTAGAAATAAGTGAGATCATATGATATTTCTCTTTCTCTGCTTGGCTGGTTTCACTTAGGATAATAGTTTCCAGGTCCTCCCATGTCGTCGCAAAGGATAAGAGATCTTTCTTTCTTACAGCTGCATAGTACTCCATTGTGTATATGTACCACTGCTTTTTTATCCATTCATCTACTGATGGACACTTGGGCTGTTTCCAGATCTTAGCTATTGTAAATAGCGCTGCTATGAACATGGGGGTACATATATTCTTTCTGTTTGGTGTTTCAGGCTTCTTAGGGTATATTCCTAGGAGTGGGATCACTGGGTCAAATGGCAATTCAATTTTTAATTTTTTTTTTATTATTTTTTTTTATCCTCACCTGAGGACATTTTTTCTTTTTTTCTTTTTTTTTTTTTTTGGCTAGAGTGGGAGGGAGAGAGAGGAAGAGAGAGAGAGAGAGAAACATCGACGTGAAAGGGACACATCGAGTGGCTGCCACCCGCGTGACCAACCAGGGCCGGGGACAAACTGCAACCGAGGTACATGCCCTTAGCGGGAACCGAACCTGGGTCTCTCTGTACTGCAGGCCGACGCTCTAACCACTGAGCCAAACCGGCCAGGGCTCAATTTTTAATTTTTTGAGGTAACACCATAGTGTTTTCCATAGTGGCTGCACCAGTCTGCATTCCCACCAGCAGTGTACTAGAGTCCCCTTTTCTCCACACCCTCACCAACACTTGTTGTTTGATGCTTTGTTGATGGCGGCCATTCTGACAGGTGTGAGGTGATACCTCACTGAAGTTTTAATTTGCATCTTTCTGATGATTAGTGATGTTGAGCATTTCTTCATATGTCTCTTGGCCATTTGTATGTCCTGTTTGGAGAGGTGTCTATTTAGTTCCTCTGCCCATTTTTTAATTGGGTTTTTTGTTTTCCTTTTGTTGAGATGTATGAGCACTCTATACATTTTGGAAATTAATCCCTTATCTGATATATCATTGGCAATTATGCTCTCCCATACAGTGGATTGCCTTTCCACTTTGATGGTTGTTTCTTTTGCTGTGCAGAAGCTTTTGAGTTTGATGTAGTCCCATGTGTTCATTTTTTCCTTTGTTTCTGTTGCCTTAGGTGATATATCAGTGAAGATTCTGCTGCGTATGATGTCCGAAATTTTGTTGCCTACATTTTCTTCTAGGATTTTTATGGATTCATGAGTCACATTTAAGTCTTTTATCCATTTTGAGTTTATTCTTGTGTATGGTGTAAGATGATGGTCTAGTTTCATTTTTTTGCATGTGGCTGTCCAATTTTTCCAACACCATTTATTAAAGAGGCTGTCTTTACTCCATTGTATGCTCTTGCCACCTTTGTCAAATATTAATTGAGTATAATGTTTTGGGTCAATTTCTGGGTTCTTTGTTCTATTCCATTGATCTATGTGCCTGTTCTTGTGCCAGTACCAGGCTGTTTTGTCCTTCTTTTTCAAGATTGCTGTAGCTATTCGGGGTCTTTTTTGGTGCCATATGAACTTCTGAAGCATTTGTTCTAGTTCTCTGAAATATGTCGTTGGTATTTTGATGGGGATTGCATTAAATCTATAGATTGCTTTGGGTAGTATGGACATTTTAATGATGTTAATTCTTCCAATCCATGAACAAGGTATGTGCTTCCACTTTTTTATATCTTCCTCTATTTCTTTTTTCAATGTCCTGTAGTTTTCTGCAAATAGGTCCTTTACTTCTTTGGTTAAGTTTATTACTAGGTATCTTAATTTTTTTGCAGCGATGGTAAATGGGATTGTTTTTTTAGTTTCTCTTTCTGTGAGTTCATCATTGGTGTATAAGAATGCCGTCGATTTCTTGACGTTAATTTTGTATCCTGCTACTTTGCCAAATTCATTTATTAAGTCTAGTAGATTTCTGAAGGAGTCTTTAGGGTTTCCTATGTATAATATCCTGTCATCTGCGAATAATGACAATTTCACTTCCTCCTTTCCAATTTGGATTCCTTTTATTTTTTCTTCATGTCTGATTGCTGTGGCTAAGACTTCCAGTACTATGTTAAATAAGAGTGGTGAAAGTGGGCATCCTTGTCTTGTACCTGTTCTTAAGGGAAATATTTTTAATTTTTGCCTATTGAGTATGATGTTGGCTGTAGGTCTTTTCATATATGGCCTTTATAATGTTGAGATATGATCCCTCTATTCCCAAATTGCTGAGTGTTTTTATCAGAAATGGGTGCTGGATTTTGTCAAATGCTTTTTCAGCATCTATTGATATGATCATATGGTTTTTATCTTTCATTTTGTTTATGTGATGTATCACATTTATTGATTTGTGAATATTGTACCAGCCTTGCATCCCTGGGGTGAATCCCACTTCGTCATAGCGAATAATTTTTTTGATGTTTAGTTGGATCTGATTTGATAGTATTTTGTTTAGAATTTTGGCATCTATATTCATCAGGGATATTGGCCTGTAGTTTTCTTTCTTCGTAGTGTCTTTTTCTGGTTTTGGAATTAGGATTATGCTGGCCTCATAAAACGAGTTTGGAAGCTTCCTTCTTCTTGAATTTTTTGGAATAGTTTGAGGAGAATGGGTGTTAGTTCTTCTTTGAATGTTCGGTAAAAGTCCCCTGTGAAGCCGTCAGGGCCTGGGCTTTTGTTTGCTGGGAGGGTCTTGATTACATCTTCAATGTCCTTCGTTGTTATTGGCCTGTTTAAGTTTTCTGTCTCTTCCTGGTTCAGTTTTGGGAGACTATGTGTTTTTAGAAACGTGTCCATTTCACTTAGATTGTCGAATTTGTTGCCATATAAATGTTCATAGTATTTGTTAATGATCCTTTGTATTTTCCCTGTGGGTGTTGGTGTTTTGCTATTTGTGGCTCCCTCTACTTGGTTTGGATGAGCGTGGAGGGCCCCCCTTAAACACCACTGTCAAGTCTCACTTTCCTGGGTAGATTTGCAAGCTCAGGAAAGGTTCAGTTATGCTCTAGCTTTTTGCCTGGAGGCTATTAGCCTCAGTTACTTGAAAAGCCTTAGGATCTCAGTTGAATGAGAAACTCCCTCAGGTGTTTATAGTGTAAGAGGATTTCCCGAGGGTGGGGCCGATGCTGGTTGTTAATGAGCCTCAATTTGTATTTCTTTGCCTCACCTGGGAATCTTCGAGGGAGGGGCTTCCACAGCTCCAGGAAGGAGTAAACTTGGCTGGCGTTCTGTGTAACTGGGAAGGAGCTGGCTGGCTACCACTGTCCTTTGTGGCTGCAGCTCAGCACAAACTCTGAGTGCCCTCCAAATCCCAGGTGTCCCCACAGAGTTCCAGTCCAGTTCGCCCTCCCTCTGCCGGAGCCCCAGGTGAGTGGCTGTGGCTATTTAGCGCTCTGTCCAGGCCCTCTGCGCTGTGGAGCAGCTGGGGGTGTTAACCCCGAGGGCGGGCGCCGCAGCTGCTGCTCACAGCTAAAGCCGCTGCTGTCCGTGGGCTCCCAGCCCGCCACCCTCACGTGCCTCCACAGATCCTACCAGGATCATTCAGTGTCCCTGGTTGTATGGTCCTCTCCCGCTGCTTTTCTGTTGCTTTTTCCTGACGATTTGTCGTTATTTTAGTTGTAATTCCTGTTTCGTCCTGGAAGATCGTCTGTGTAGCTTCCATTCACTCCACCGCCATTTCCGAAATCCACACATACTTATTTTAGATAAATAATATCAAACCCAGTTTTTTAACTCTGCTTTTTGCATGAATCACTATTTTTTTACATCAACACAATCAAATATATTTATGATAATTATGGATTTATTTTACAATATTTACTTATATGAATGAAACATAATTTATGTAAACCTTTTTCAGTTGATAAACATTTAACTTATTTCTAACTTTAACCCAATATGAAGAGTGATGCAGTATACATTATATTGTATAATATTTGAACATTATCCAAATAGGTAATGATAAAATACTTCAAATTAAATTTTGATGTATAGCCCCATATTGTCATAATTTACATGTCTATATTATATGAGGATAACTTGAATCCCACACTAAACCACTGTGAAAAAAATTAATATTTTAAATTTAGTATTATGGATGAATTGAAGATAAGTTATTCTTATTTTAATTTGCATTTTAAATGTTAGTAGGGCTGGGTATTGTATTTTATTGAAAATTTCTATATTTTCTTCTAAGAATGGACACTTGTCATCTGACAACTATTGCACAATACCTAGAAAATCCCAGATTCTAACTGTGTCTCTAAGATGGTACATGATAGTTTATAATATTCAGACATAGGGATGTTCAGACAAATGAATGAGTTAGTGCATGTAAAGCAAGTTGGGATAGAGTCTGGCATATTAAAATGCACATCAAATATTAGCTGTGATTACTATTATAGTTATTAATAAGAGTACTACTAATATTGACATAGAATAATATTTATTAATATTGGATACCTCTCGTGTTATACTAGTAACTTAATATAAATATAAATATTAGAACAATATATATGATTCCCTTTATTCATTAAGCAACACTATGTAACTAATATCTATCTTGCCATATAGATGTTTTTCTATTTTTCATCAAATGTTCAATCACACTGTTACCAATTATTTCTGAGACATAGGGTTGCATGTCTTTTCTTATTTTTGTCATAAGTAGTTCACTTTCCTATAGCAACTATTAATTGCCTAATAAGTGGAAAATAACATTTTAATGAGCCAAGTATAACCAAGGTCCCAATTACCATATAATCATGTCAAATATACCCAAATATAGTTAACTAGCTAACGCAGAGATCCTCCTATGTGGTTTTTTGTTTTATTTTTCCATATGGGCTCACTAGATCTTTCTTGAAGGGAACTGAAAAAAAGACTTGACACAGTTAGCAAAGTCTGAGCCCTCTGTAGAGAAAGATAATTCTGACAAAGTCATATATGTAGCTAAGACTTGATCCCTGAGAAATTCATATACCCTGGGGGGTGAAAGTTTCTGCAAGCAGAGAATGAAGGGAGACTTTGTCAAACAAATGATTCGACACCTGTGCTCATGTGTGTCATTGAGTTCTAGAGGCAGCAAACATCAGAGAGGACAGTTAATCTATCACACAGATAACCCAGATCTCAATTTGGGGTAGGCAGTTCAGGCCTCAAGGATAGTGATATTTAGATTTACCTCCTATGTATCTGGAGAGTCCTACAGAGGCAATAAACAGAGAACCTCTCGTAGGCATCATGGGGCATTTAGAACATAAATCAAAGGGAAGCAAAGTACAATAGGAAATATTATAATGTTATATTAATATCATAGTAACACCCCTGAAATAGCTCTTGAAGACTCCAAGGAAAAGTACAAGGTTAACCACAGTGTAGTTGGAGATATCACCTAATACTGGAGGAAAGAGCCAGCTAGATCAATCTATTTTCTTTCTTTCTTTTTTTTTTATTAATTTGTTTTTGTTACAGATGTTTCTCCTTTTTCCCCCATTGACACCCTCCTCCTCATCCCCCCCGCCCCATCCCCAGCCCTGATGTCCATGTCCATTGGTCATGCATACATGCATATAAGTTCTGTGGTTTATCTCTTCTCCCTCCCCCAACCACCCTCCTCTGAGGCTTGTCAGTCTGCACCCCACCTCTATGTCTCTGGATCAATTTTGTTCATCAATTTGTTTAGTTCATTATATTCCACAAATAAGTGAGATCAATCTATTTTCAAATCAGTAGATTTTATTGCAGGTCGAAAATTCTGGAGAACCTTTGGAAAGCTTATTGAATCTGATAACATGAATCAAATTCTAAGTGTTAATGTGTGGATAAAGTGAGAATAACAGTGCTGTCTTCCTCACTTTGAATGAGGCAAGAAACCTATAATGAAAGTCAAGAAGCAGTCTAGACCAGAAATGGAGCCACAGGATAATGTATACGAAGCAAGAATGGTAGATGCAGTTTATCACTCATCACCTGACAATCAGTGAAAAATAACTTGTCATTTATGTCAAAAGACTGCTTTTATTGATCAACCAATCCTTGTCAGCAGTTGAATTATGAATAATGTCAGTCACTGTCGTTCTGTTTCCAGACTGCCTGCCCACCTGGTTCCAAGAGATGTCAGAGAAAACAATCATTCCCCTTTACACAAATGATGGACAGGTTACAGAAACTGCAAAGCCTAACAGGGATGGGTGGCACCACTGCAAATGAGAATAGTATATTATATAATCCCATCTAGCAACATTTAGGTGAAATGAGAAAGCATCATGCTTTGACACTTGCTTAAGAGACAAAGAGGACATTTTTTAAATAATAAATTCATAAATATTCCTGATCTCGTATAGAAAATCCTAAAAAATAATAATTCTTAAACTTTTTTTAACTCAACACATCGAATCTTACTTCATATGATTACCATTATTGTATTTCCGTTAAGTAAGAGCAAAGATGTCACATAATCTAAACACCATCTTTCATTTTATATTTTCTAATTTTATCATGTGGAGACATAATCTAATATCATTTTGCAAAGAATTAAAAACTTATCCAAACACAGTTAATTAATTAAGACTTCTTTGCCCCTGTTTCTATAATTGCATATTTAATATATAGCAATGTTCTAGAAAGTCTACACAGGTACATATGCAAACACACACACACATAGGAAAACACACACACACACACACACACACACACACGCGTGAGCTTATTTTTTCATTTCATTCAGTTTCATTTCTCACAAGCATAGTCCAAATTTCACATTTTAAACTAGTAGAGATTTACATTTTATTATTTGTGCAGAAGTATGAAGGTTATCCATCCATCATTTAAAAAAAAAAATTTTGATGTTTGTGTGTCTTCCTAATATCAAGATCTAAAGTACTGTTTTGTTTTCCATTTCTTTTGGAATTACCTTTTTTGTATATTCAGATGAAAAATTTTAATTGATAGTTTCCTATATTTACTCTTCTTATTTTATTTTATTCCATCACCATTTATCCCCCAATACCCTCTTCGACCTCCACCCCGAAATCACCACACTGTTGCATAAGATTATTTCAAACACCTACTTTACCTGTTTAGTTCCAGAATGCATGGGGATTTATCACATCCATTCTAGATATTTTATTTGTTATGATTGAAATAAAAGTATTAATAAATGACACTATTGTATTTTTATCAGTTTTCCCATTTAGTTCCTAAATATTTACTTCATATATTTGTGTTCTTACTAACTGAAGATTTATGTTCAATTGATGTTCAATATTATTCAGTTATTTTCTCAAAATGGACTTATTTCCTTTGTATGTTTATTTTTCTTGAATTATACTGTTATCTGTTAATATTTAAAATATTGCATTAATTTTAATTATATCTTTGAAAATCTTTATAGTAAAACCATCTGAGTTGTTTAAGTAAGGCTTGTCTTCATAGTCTATTTTTATTCAGTTTATTACATACAACTTACATATCTTAACTATTTTATATAGAATTTGGTGGCTATATCTGATACAGTGGTTCTATGTATTAGTCTTTTAAGTTCCCCAAGGAGGCTTAGCAGGTACACTGCTACTTGAATTCTGAAAAGGACTTTTTCTTTATTTTCTTTCATTGTCTTTTCTCCCTAGTTTATCACAGTCTATTTTCTTAATTTTGTATACCTGTTTCAAAGAGTTCATGATATATTTTTTTAGAATATCAAACTGTCTAAACATTTGAATTGCATGTGTAATTTTTTAATCCTCAAAACTATGCTATTAGCATAATGGATATTTACTGCAGCATTGTTTATAATAACAGATTTCTATAAACAATGTATAAATCCCTCAATCAGGCTGGCAAAATAAATTATGGAACACTTATTCAGTCAATATTATACATATGATAGAAGAATGAGCTATGTGCTAATATGAAAAAATACCTACGAAATTATTAAAGAGAAAAGGCAAAGTTCAGAAGACTGCATCAAATATGCTCATTTATGTAGAAAATTGGTATTCATGTCATTTAAAAATCTGGAATTTATGTATAAATATTAATAGTGATTATGCCACAAAAAGGAGAGTAGGGTTAAAATGAAACATATTTAATTTCAATTCCCTTTATTCTGTTAACAAGATATTATCATGAGCATGTGTATTGAAAATGCAAACATATGTATTTAAAATATACTATCATGATGATATATAATATGTAGATCTTTATTTAATAAAAATATATAATACATAATAGCATAGTTCCTATTTATATTTTGGAGCTTATGCATAAGCTTTATTTTTGTTGGCCTATTTTCTCAAATTATTACTTCAGGTTAATTATGGACTAATATTTAATAAAAATTAAATTTATTCAATCCCTAAATTCCACTGAACTCTGTAAATGGATGCTGCTAGAAATCATCTCTCTACTGGTAGTTGTTTACAAGTTTATATTATCAGTCCATATGCCCAGAAACCTGACAAGTATGTGGTTGGGGACTTTGTAACTATGTACAATCCCAGAATTATAAATATAATCTGATTAGATTGTTTTATATATGTGTTGAGCTTTCAAAGTTCATCTTCATTATTTCTCTTCTCCTGATATTAATGTGTCATTATTTAAAAATGAAACATTAAAACTCATGAAAGTAAGGATTTGCTTCTGGGGTAAAATCTTGACCATGACTTAGTATTTAGAATCATTCCTATTTCTCTCTTAAAATAGGAATAGCAGCTCCTATAGCAAGAGTAACAGAATAAAAACCAGCAATGGTCTCCAATAGATCATGGGACAAAGTATCAAGAGGTATTTCAGAGTGTGGATAAGGCCAAAAGTTCACTACCTACTGAAATTGCAACACCTGTGAGCAAGCTGTGCTGAAAATAGTGAAAGGAGGAGAAAATGATGCTCTGATGATCCTAAGGGCCAAAAAAGACAGAAATAGAAATAAATATTTACCTGGAAGGAGAGTGTAAGCGACCACATGGAGATCTGAAGGAAGCGTGTGAGACTAATAAGGCTCCAAGTGTTTACGAGATCAAAATGACCAGTGGGACCCCCTACATTAGAGGTATGGGGCAGCAAGCCTAAGCCGTCAGGACATCAGAAATAAAATAAAAATAATTTTTAAAGGAACATCTTTTCTCTAGAATATAAAGCCAAAGGATGAAACTGCTAGGATCGGAATTCAAATTGAGCAAGCCCAGCTCAGAATAAAGAAACAGTTCAGAAAGAGCAAGAGGAGGAAGGTCAGTAGAGAGCAGTTCAGAAAATTATTTCTTCAGACTTTTTTACTGTATGTGTGTACATTTATCCAAATGCTAAGTGTACAGATCAATTAATTTCACAAACCAAATATATCCATTGTTAAGGGCTGAGTTGTGTTCATCACAAATTCATATGTTGAAGTCCCAACACTCAGTACCTCAGAATGTGACTGTATTTGGAGATAATGATCTTTAAAGAAGTAATTAAGTTAAAATGAGGTCATTAGGGTGGGTCATAAATATCACTGGTATCATCATAAGAAGAGGAGATTTGACACAGACATATACACAGTAAAAACCATGTCTAGACAAGGGGAAGAGAAGATGGACATCTGCAAGCCAAAGAAAGAGACCCCATAAGAAACCAACACTGCTATCACCTTGGTTTTAAACTTCTAGTCTCCAGAATGTGAGAAAAAGAATTTGTTTAAGCCAACCAGTTTGTGGTAATTGTTATGGCAACCCTAGGAAACAAATACACGTGTGTAACCAAGCACTGAAATCACAAATAAAAACAACAGATGGTAGATAACAGAGCTGTTTTGAACCTTTTTATTGGAGTGGTCTATGTATGTGTATAAATATATACATAAATATTACCTATTTCATAGTTTATCAATATATGTTAACTCAGTTAAGGTATTAAAATATTCTATTGTATATATATGTGTGCCTTTGTGCATGTATATACAACTTGCAAAAAATTCTTTAAATTTTTGTTGTTAAAATAAAATTATAGTAGAATGTGTCATTAAACAAGTGCACATGTATATAGAAATCCATGGAATGATATACTTTAATATATATAATTGATTTTACATTGATTTACTAAAAAGAAACAATTAGGAAATTATAAAGATTTTTAATATCCAGCATTGTGATTTTTCAAAAGTTTTGGAAAAACGTGCTCTTTATTCCTATTTATTGTCTTTTTTTGTCCATAACTTATTTGATTTTTATCATATATACAGAAATACCATACATAATTCAGTAAAAATAAATGCTTACAATGCAAACTAAGTAATTGAGAAAGTTTGAGATGCTTAGTGATATGCAGAATCAAAACAAAAACACTTCAAATCATAATTGTTATAAAATGCATATTCAATTTTCTTATATAGAAAAAGTTAGTTGGTTTTATTTATGATTTTGTATTCAATATAATTGATAAGTTATGAATTTGCATAATTTAGTTATAGATTTCTTAAGTTGTTCTAGTTTTATTGATTGGAAAACTTAATAATGCAAAGATATCAATTTCTTCCAAGTTGATTTATAGTTTCAGTGTAATCGTTATCAAACTCCCAGTAGATTTTTATACATATTAGCAAGCTGATATATTCTATTGAAATGCACAATGCCATGAAGAGTCAAGGTAACCATAAAGGGAAAAAAGAGAGCTGTGATTTTTACACCAATGGATGTGAAGGCATTATCTAGCAACTAACATTAGGACAGTGTAATGTTTGTGCAATTAAGACAAGTGGAGCAATGGCAAAGAATAAAGAATCCAGAAACATACCGATTAATATATTGATCCTTAATTTTTGACACTGTTGCCAATGCAATTGAATGAGAAATAAAACAGCTTGTCATTAAGTGGTGCTAGTTCACTTTGTATTTCATGTGGAAAAGTCATGCATTTGAGTCTCAAACTAACATCACATACAAAATAAACTCCAGGTGGATTGCATTTACGTGTGAAAATTATAGCAAAAATTTTATTTTTGACTAGGTAGGAAAAAACTCTTTAACAAGATAAAAAGATTTCACAAAAGGAAGAAAATATGAATAATTTGCACCATATTAAAGTTAAGAACATCAAAGCATATCATTAAGAGCACAACTATCTAAACTAAACCTGGGGAGAAAATATTTAGAATTATGATTGAAAAAAATTCATGACCAGAATATATAACATTCTTAAGTCAATGAATAAAATATATAAAATGTAATCAAAAAAGATGCAAAAGACTTTGTAACTGCTACACAAAAGAAGATATCCAAATCTCAAATAAACATCTGAAATAATAATAAGCATCAATACTTATAAATAAAATGCAACTCAAACACTGAGGTATCAGTATATTCCTACCATAATGATCAAAATGAAAAATATTTCCAGATTTTTCTGTCCTCCCTGTAGTTACTGTTATTCATGCATGACCCTAGCTATGTTATTTTTTACCATACTTCACATTAAAGTAGGAAGAGTATTGACTACCTTAGGCAATAGATTTTGGCTTGCCCACATAATTTCCTTTTGCTAGTGGAATGTGGGCAGAAATGACACTGCCAATTCTAGGCAAAAGGCTTAAAAGGCATAGCAAGGTTCCTACTTGTTCCTCTTGTGATCCTTTTGTTCCTTATGAGAATTATATGTCTTGGTCCAAAGAGAATAAAGACATATGAAGCAAAACTCAATCAGACCTGTAGCCTGAAGCATGGCCTTACCAGCTGACTCACAAACCTGTGAGCAAGTACAGTAACTGTTAGTCAGTATAAACTATGGAAAATGTGCAGGAATATCTGCGTACCACAAGTTGGTGATGCTGGAGAGCATTGGGGTCTCTCATTTAATGCTGGTGGGAGGTTAAATTGTTCTAGCAGATTTAGAAAATGTTTGCTGATGATAGGTAAATGATAGAGAGCTAGCTAGCTGGATAGGTAGATAGGTAGATAGATATAGATACATAGATATATTCTCTTAAAAAAATGCACTTGTAAGATACCCAACAAAAAGATTTGTAAAGGTTAATAATAAATAGTACCCTTCTAATAGTAAAGTAAAGTTAAAAATCATGGCTAAAATATCATATATTCACTCAATGGGACAATCTTTAGGAATAAAAATAAAGTACTTACTGCTTCACACAATAGCATGAATCTTAAACATAATGTTGAATAAAATAAACCGACCACAAAAGAGTCCATACTATGATGCCATTTACATGAATTATAAAAATGACCCAGATTACTATTCAAGGATGAAGTAAAATTAGTGGTTACATTTAAAGGTAGATGTAGTGAAATAGACATACATAGGCAGTTACATGCTAAGATATAGCTTATTTTTAAAACATTTTGTAGAACATTTAGTAACTAAAAGACTAATTTTGCCAAATATATTATGGATATATTTTCTTTTTGCATGTGAATGAGAGAAGTGATAATTTTATTACACAAAGAAACTTATTCCAAGATAGGATGATATTGACACTGAAGAGACCATCTATCTCACTCAATCTTTTGAAAACAGATAATTTAATATTAACTATAACCGCAATAGTTCTAAAAAAAAGAAAAAATAGTATTAGAAAACTTTTTTCTAAAATATTCATAAAAATTAGGAAGCAAATGTGAATAATTTGATGGAGAAATAAGGGCAGAGAAGTCATAGCAAGGTGGATTAATGGGAAAGGACCACTGAGGACTTGTGAGTGGTGCAAGTTCGAGTCTAGTAATACAAAGTGTAAGAGGAGATTTAAAAGATAATTACTTAATTTAGAACAAGTGGGAAAATAACACAATAATCCTAACATACAGGTGCCAGTATTATCATCATCTTACAGATGAGGAAAAAGACACAAAGAGGTAAAAAAAAAATTGCTCAATATCATGCAACTATTAAATATAAAGTCTGGTACACAAATCCATGCAGTCTGGCTCCAGGGAGTATGTATCATCTGTATTTTCTAATCATATTTACTTAAAAGGCCAAAAAAAAAACACAAAAAAGAACATTGAATTAGAAATCGAGGGTCTTACATTTTGCTTTCTATACTTAAGCACTGCTTAAATCTTTTCAAAAACATCTCTTCATTATTTCTGCAAATTTTTAAAGAATAATATGGATGTCCAAAATATAAAAAAGCAACTATACTAACTAAAGAAATAAAAATTTGCGGTGAAATATTCAACGTTTCATAAAGATTGACTAGGTAGTAATTTAATTTAAAAGTCAGAAAGTTTCTCAACAACTCCGCAAAGGAAAAAAAAAATGTCTAAAGTAATATAGGAAGTCCTTCAGCTAAAATAAAACTGATAACTGATGGTAATGTGGCATAACTATTAAATAGCACAGAACGTATGTTACTTGAAGTTTTTCTAAAAATGTTACGTGTGATATTTTGACTTCACAAACTCAGAAGTAGTTTTATGAGCCTTCATATCATTTTTAGTTTTCATTAATCATTTGTTTTTCTTGTGATCTACTATCATGGTATTCTATTTTCAACATAACAGATGAACTGAGTTTCTATGTGTATTCATTATAGCACCGTTACAATAATTTCTATTCATTTTATTTCTTTTTAAAATGTTTTATTTTTTTGCAATTTTTATTAATTTATTTTTGTTATAGATGTTTCTCCTTTTAAATTACTATTGATGTACACTTTCATATTAGTATTATTTCAACCCTGTGATTAGACATTTATATATCTTACAAAGTGATCACCCCTATATATCTAGTATCCATCTGAAACCATATATATTTATTACAGTATTATTGACTATATTCCCTATGCTGTACTTGACATCCCAGTGACTACTCTGTAACTACCAATCTGTTCTTCTTAATCCCTTCACCATTTTTACCCAGTCCTTCAACCACCCTTCCCTCTGGCAATCATCAAAATGTTCTCTGTATCATCAAAATTGTTGATAAATATGTATGTTTCTCTGTATGTTTCTGTTCTGCTTGTTTGTTTGTTTTGTTTTTTAGATTCCACATAAAAGTGAAATCATCTGGCATTTGTCTTTCTTGTATGACTATTTCACTTAGCATAATACCTTCTAGGTCCAGCCACATTGTTGCAGATGGCAAGATTTTATTCTTTTTTTATTGCTGAGTCATATTCCATTGTATATATGTACTTCTTCTTTATCAATTCATCTATTGATGGACACTTAAGTTGCTCCCATATCTTGGCTATTGTAATTAATGCTGCAATAAACATGTAGATGTATATGTCTTTTCGATTTAGTGTTTTAGGTTTCTTCAGATAAATACCCAGAAGTAGAGTTGCTGGTCTCTTCTTTGTCTCTTTTTATATAGCCTTTGTTTTAAAGTCTATTTTGTTTGGTATAAGCATTGCTACTTCAGCTTTATTTTGTTTTGTTTTGTTTCCATTTTTATAAAATACCTTTTTGCATCTGTTTACTTTCAGTCTGTGTGTGTCTTTCAATCTGAAGTGAGTCTCTTGTAGACAGCATATGTAAGGGTCTTGTTTTCTAATCCATTCAGCCACCATATGTGTTTTGATTGGAGCATTTAATCTATTTGCATTTAAAGTAATTGTTGATAAATATGTATTTATTGCCATTTTATTATTAATATTTTTATTTATTTTTCTCCCCCCTGTTCAGCCATTTCATATAAAAAGAGGACACAAATAAATACTTCATCTGCTTCAGATAGTGGCAGTTTTAATCTATCTCATAAGCATAGCTACTAAAATCTATTATTAGGAGAAAATGTGGTAGTCAACTCTTCTTCTTTTTTTTTTTCTTTAATCCTCACCCGAGGATATTTTTACATTTATCTTCAGACAGAGAGAGAGAGAGAAAAAAACATCAACATGAGAGAGACACATCGATTGATTGTCACCCACATGACCCCAACCAGGGCCAGGGACGAACCGCACCAAGGTATGTGCCCTTGGCTGGAATCGAACCCAGGACTCTTTGGTCTGCAGGCCGACTCTCTAACTGCTGAGCCAAACCAGCCAGTGCTCTTCTTTTTCTTAAAGAAGACCCTTTAAAATTTCTTGTGATACTGCGTTGGTGGTGAAGTTTTTTAGCTCTTTTTTGTCTGGGAAGCCTTTTATCTGTCCTTCATTTCTGAGTGATAGTTTTGCTGGGTAGAGAAATCTTGGTTATAGGTCCTTGCTTTTAGTTACTTTGAATATTTTGTGCCAATCCTTTCTGGCCTGCAAAATTTCTGTTGAGAAATCAGCTGACACTTTTTGGGGAGCTCCCTACTATTCTCTTGCTGCTTTTAAGATTCTCTCTTTGTCTTTAACCTTTGGCATTTCAATTATGATGTGTCTTGGTGTGGGCCTCTGGGGTTCATCTTGTATGGGACTCTCTGCAGTTCCTGGACTTGTATGTCTATTTCCTTTACCAGGGTATGGAAGTTTTCCATCTTTTTTTTTTTACATAAGTTTTCAATTCCTTACTTTTTCTCTCTCTTCTCCTTTTGGCACCCCCATGATGCAAATATTGGTATGCTTGAAATTGTCACAGAGACTCCTTACACTATTCTCATTATTTTAAAATACTTTTTACTGTTCTAATTGTGTTTTCTGCTCCCTTATCTTCCAAATCTCTGATTTGATCCTCTGCTTCATCTACTCTATTGTTGATTCCCTGCAATTTATTCTTCATTTTAGTTAGTGTATCCCTTTATTTCTGACTGTTCTTTTTTATGGTTTCCATGTCACTTTTATGCTGTTGAAGTTCTCATGAAGTTCCTTAAGCATCCTTATATTATAACCATTGTTTTGAAATCTGCATCTGGTAGTTTGCTTGCTTGCCTTCATTTCATTTAGTACTTTTTCTCCTACTCTTTCATTTGGGACCTGTTTCTTTATCTCCTCATTTTGGCTGCTTTGCTGTGTTTGTTTATATGCATTAGGTAGAGCTGCTATGTCTCCAGTACTTGGTAGAGTGGTCTTATGTAGTAGGTGTCCTGTAGGGCCCACTGGCTCAGCCTCTCAGGTCACCTGAGCTGGGCACTCCCTGTATATTTCCTGCATGGGCTGTGTGGACTGTCCTGTTGTAATTGAGTCTTTATTGTTTTTGGCACATCACTAGGAAGGGTTGAATCCCCAGACTGATTGGCTGCAAGGACCAGTTGCCACTACAGTAGAGGAGCTACTGTGTAGGAGCCCACCCCACAGAGCAGGACTTGCTTCAGTAGGGCTTTGGTGCCTGCCAAGTCCACCCCTTGACTGTGTTGCTCATTGATGTGGTTGGTTGTAATCCAGCATAGTCTGAAGCTGTTCATTGGGTTCACTGGCTCTGGGGCCTCCTGGGAAGTGCAAGGTCAGCCACTCTGCCCAGGGCCACCCAGCATGAGCTACAGAATGTCAGCAATGGCTGATATTTGTGCTGGGCTTGGAGGTGTCCAGGAGAAGCCAAGCTATGAATTGAGGCAGGCTGCACTAGTGCCAGGCCTCGGGCCACTTAGCAAGAAGTAAGAGGTACACAGGGGCAAGATGCTGGTTGTTTGAGAGATTTTAGGAAAGCCCTAACCATGAGCCAAGAGAGGCTGTTTGTATGGGAAAGCTACTGGAAATGGCTTGGGTGGGCCCACAATTTGGGTGCAGTGGGGTCTCAGGGAAACACCAGGGTAGGGTGAGGTGTTAGCCAGGTAGATCGCATTTTATTTCTCACTTCCATATTATTGTATGTTGGTCGTTACAGTGGAATTTAATTACTTTATGCAGCATTTCTAAATATATAAATTAATATGTAAATTGTTAAGCCAAAAACTATTTCAAATGCATAGGAAGATACTTTATAATTAGAAAATATGGAACATGTCAACAATATCCTGAATTAAACACTAAGCAATTTGAGAGAGACAAATATTTAAATAGATAAGATATATTATCAATCACACAAATTCTCCTCACATTATCATACCATATCTAATTATATCTGAATTTGGAAATTAAGGCTTGATTTTTATCATGTTGATATAACTCAACAATTTTTACAGAAGGTCAGAGGGCATGCTGCAAATGGAGAAAGTTTCTTCGTCCCAGTTGGTAGCATGCAACTTTATAAGAAATAACTTATTGTCAGACTTTATAGTGACTCTGAGATAATAAAAATGGTATCATTTTTTTAGAACTCACATTCCTATTGATATTTTCTCTGATATTTGATAGCATATTGAATAGTGAGCTCTGGGCAGTAAAACATCTTATTACCCATGAGAAATTAAGCCATCTTATTGTATATCTCTTGATGGTGCTTTGAGCTTCTTCATGAATTTGTTGTTATTATTATTGTGATTTTGTGGCTGTTCTATATGGGATTCTTGATCTCATAATGCTAGAGTTATTATAGATAACTTGTTAAGCCATGCATAGTCAAGAGTGGATTTTTGTCTTTTTATGCTATTCTTTATTCTTCCTATTTTCAATTGTAGGGATATATTTCTTTAATAATGAAAATATTAAAATAATATTTTAACATGGTATGGGTTAAGACTATGACTACATAATGATAGTGGAAGGAGCACACAATTTGGACTTAAAGAAACTGAATTTGACTCTAAAGCTTAGAGTGGTATGATATTTTAGTAAAATTATAATTTCTCTGAACCTCAATTTCTTCATCCCTAGGGGAGGGATAATGATGCCTAATAATAAATTTGGCTGAAAAATTAAAGATGATACTTACTCTGTTTAGCATGTAAATGATATACAATAAATGTAGCTTTCATTTTGATGAAAATATTTTATATTATTTGACTCAGGTATCATCTCAGATATATCTGACAAAATATCTGGTTATCTCCCTTTCCCTATGATATATATATATTTTGCCTTGGAATATTAAGCAAATAGTTTCTATATATATATGGAAAATGACATTAGGCCCTTTTGGAAAAGAATCAGGAAAATATTTTGTATTTGTATATTGTAATCTTAAGAAGAATCCATTGCTATAAACTATTAGACTAGACTCCCTTTTCTAGAGAGAGTTGAGTGCCCAATATCCAATTTTATATTCTGCTCTCATAGATCAGTACTCTCAAAATTCACTTTCATGCATATTCCCCTGGTTCCTGAAATTCCTTTCTCACATCAGGCTCTAAAGAGACCTGTCTTTGATAATCAACTTAGAAGCCATAGGGTAATGAGAGCAGATCCTAAGGAAGATGAACTTCATATGTTGAAGTGCTGGCTTCAGGTGCGTTCCTTACATGGTCATCCTACAGGTATCACAGGGCAATCTGGAGGAACAAGATTCCCACGTTTACCTATCAAATGCCTCCATTCTGTTTCTGAGGACCCTTCAATTTTCTGACATTGGCTGTTGTTTGTAAATATGTCACCATCAAAATGAAAAGCTAGTAATAATTTTAAACCTGGGCTTCCCTGTGTCTGCAGGTGTCTCTGTGGCTTGCAATGGTAGTTGGCTTCCCTGACCATACAATATTTATGAAAGAAAGCTTCAAAATTATGATAAATTCAAACATCCTCTAAAAAGGTATAACTTCTTTGACTCTGATATGGTATTATTATTATCATTATATATTCTGAAAGTAATAAGAATATCCAAAACTTATTCTATTACAAGCTAATATAAAATACTTACTGTGCACAATACATCATAATTAGTGAATTTTAAAATAACAGAAGCCATAATCCTGAGAAATATTTTAAGTAGTCAACCTAACAAATATGTAGACAATACAAAGCAATGTATTAATATGCATGTGTCCATTAACTTTTTTTTAATTGCCCTGGAGAGCAGTCACGTTGGAAATGGAAAGCAATGCTTGCTTTACATGAAACACACAGTACATATCTATTTTGCCTTGGAATATTAAGCAAATAGTTTCTTTTATAAAACTGTAGGGAGAATACGGAATAATTTCAATATACAGAATACCTGGAAATGTATAAATAATTTTGAGCACAAAAACTTCAATTTAGAAAATACAACTTTTTAAATAAAATGAATAGCTGTTCATTTAAAGAATATTGAAAATATACATAATTTAAAACATCAAGCGGAATTAAAAATTATCTCACTAATCAGTGATTAAAAGTTACTAAAATACCTAAGTATTTCTTGCTAGTGAGAGAAAGTGTACTAACATGTGGTAACTATAGAAACGTGCTTCTCAGGCCTCCTTCAAGAGAACCTAGTGCAAGGTGCATAGTCAACTTGTAGTCCCAGCGTCCACTGCTCTGGAACACTACTGTGTTGGTACACTGAGACTGTGCTTCCATTCCGCTCTTCCAGGCAATCACTGGTCAATTCTTGTGGGATGCAGGACTGCTCTAATTGCTCTTTGGGTTTGAGGATGCTCCATAGGCTTGGATGAAACATTTTTAACTCCTTTTCGATCTGAGACTCTTTTTGTCCAGTCTTCCTTCCTTCCCCATTACTTATCACAGCTCCTTGACTAGCTTCAAAATCTAAAGGCTCTTTTTGCCTATTGCTTTTTCTTCCCCTTTGTCACTCACAGGTGTTTCCCCAGTAAATCTTCTTGCGCACCTATTTCCATCCTGGTATCTGCTTTTTGGAGAACTCAAACTGATACACAGTATCATAGAGAGGGTCTTCATCTTCCCAATAATCTCTGTCACTTTTTCTAAAACCATTCCAATCAAGTAAACAGTGAAAAGAAAACAAAGTCCTCTCTATTAAAAAAAAAAAATCCCTTGTCCCCTCCTCCAATTACATGACCTTTCCTAATCCCTTATCCAACAAGGTGCTGAAACTGTAATTGCAAATAGACCATATGCCTTTTAATTTACATACTGTCCACTTCTTTAAAAAACAAACAAAACAGTAGCATTCCAAGAGAAGGATGACTGTACAATCAGAGTTAAATTTCGGTATCAAATCTGTGAGTCAGGCTACGTACAGTGGGGTAGTTACAAAGAATCTTTCAGTCTTCCCTAGGGTGGTCTCTGTAAGGATAATTTATAGCAACAATTCTAAAATACACTTTAGTTCTTTTTTGTTTTTTTGAACAGTGATTTATAAGTTGTTTTTCCCCCATAAGGAGATGTCCAAGTGTTTGAAATGAATCTTTCAGCACTTATTTCTATTTACAAGACACCGTCAACTGGGAATAATATCTAAAACTCAAGTACTCAAATGGACTCTTTTCACAGCATTCCTATTTCTGTCTATTGAATCACCTGAGGTTCTACTGGTGTTAGAAATGCAGATTGTATGAGAAATTCTGGCTGTGACATTTTGGAATTTGACTTTATGTCATGAATTCTTGTGATATGAATGCACACCCAAACCTCAGAGTCCCTCATCCAAACCTTTGACTCCTGTGGGTACAACGGAGTCAGCTGGCTTTACATAAATTCATGAAAATTGTTTTTATTTAACTCTTGTTTCTCCTTATTTATTGTATATTTCAATGATCTCTCAAACAAATGTTCTATTCTTTATCATTTGTTCTTCTCATTCCCTCTCAACTGTTTGTTCACATACACTGAGTAATTCTCTTCCTTCTTTCTACAACAGGGTTACCCAGTGCATACCAATGAGATTATTTTGGCCCTGAGGGGACATTGGCAATATTGTAAAATAGTATTAGTTGTCACAACTTGGGAAGGGGGATTGTACAGGCATCTAGGCAGTAGGCCAAGGATGCTGTTAAACATCCTAAAATGTACAGAACAGACCTGACCTTCCAAAAAATGATCTGGTCTAAAATGTTACTAGTTCTGTTAACTACAGGGTTAAGAAACCCCAGTTACCATGTCTAGGGCCAAACTACATGGGGAAAAGGTGTCCTTTATTGTCTTTAAATTGACTCTTTTAAAATTTGTATTAATTCATCAAAATTTAATTTAAAAGTCATATTATTTGATAACTTATAGATAAACCATCATACCAGAGCAAAGATTTATTCTGCAAGTGCAAATTTTTCTACATCTTCACTTTTAACTCAAAGAATTTATATAAATTGCTAAATCTCTGAGCCTCGATTATAATTGGATAGATAATGATATCTAATCTGTAGGGCTGTTATGAGAAGAATATATAATGTGCATAAAGCATCTAGCATATAGTATTTGATCAATAGATAGTCGTTGTTACAGTGTGTTTTATTTTAATCTTTATTATGTTTATATATAAGTGTTTTGTTCAGCATCCCAGATGAAAGGTATTGGGTATGCTAATGTCCTGAGTTACAGTAGAGGTTTCATCCTAATTGAATAGTTTATTGGTCAACTGTAGTCAGGTATTAAAAACATCAGTTTTGTGTTTCAAGAAGCATATTCATCCCAGATCTGGAAAGTATTTTCTGACAGATACCTGCTTTTTAAAAGTCTTTATTAGCTTTTTTTAATAATAAAATGTTTTGGTTTTTTTTGTATTGTGAAAATGGAAGTGGCTTAATATCTCTTGGCTGCAAAATGATGACAGTATCTACTTTACAAGGTTACTGTTAGTATCAAACCAGATAATATATTTAAAATGGCATGAATCTGACACATTTTTTTATATTCAAGTCATCACAAGTTCAGAAAATTTTTTATTTCTAAATTTGTTTTCTTGACTGATTTTAGATGATGAGTATAGGGATGCTAGGTGGAAAGAAATAAAAAAATCAACGAATATTGTTTGAGGTGGTACAGTTGAAGAGATTTAGTTAGAAAGAACTTTTTAATGAGTTTTAGAAATTTGTTTCTAATTCCTAATTGACCATTATTAAATCTTTGGAATTTCAATGAGTTTTAGACGATTGTTCAAATGTACTTCACTCACTACACCAATTTGATAATGCACCATAACCAAATGGTAATTAACGTTTTCTAGACCTTTTAACCAAAGATCTTACGGAGTTCTGTGTGTATGTGTGTGTGAGGGGTGTCTTGCAGGAGACAATTACTACTTTCTATCATTTATTTTGAAAATTATTAAGGTAGCGCAAAATATTCCTAACTTTTTGCAATGGACATTATTGTGTTGTGATATGCTAATAGCTACCCTATGAAACAAAGAATCATCGTCATTAAATTGTGAAAATAATGGGATATTTCAAATTTAATGTGTTTCTATAATTTAGGAGTTCTCAGAAAACTTATTATATTAATGTGTGTGATAAATCTCAAAAAGAGTTCTAGGGAATAGAGGTCTTGTCTTCACAAAATCTTTTACACCTCTTTCCCTTTAGGTTATAAAGTAGGTTCCAGGATGCTCTGTGTCTGAATGGGCTGAGCTGGTCATCTTATTTTCTTGTTTCAGTATCATAGAGCTAAGTCGAGGAGAGAATAGCATTGCCCTTAGGTGGGAGTGCATTTACCAGTGGGCATGTAGTTCTATGAAATATAATGGTAAGTTTTCTGTCTTTGTGATTTTTTAAAAATTCTGATAGATCTCCAGGAAGAGACACTATACTCTTTTTGTATGTTTAATTTTTTAACATTGTTAATAAGAGGTGTGAAACATTCCTCTGACTACTAGCCTGAGCATGAAGTTGAGAGGAGGTTGAGGGGAGAGAATCACAGAGAAGTAAACCAAAATAAATTCTTTAGAGTTAATTCAACCCTGAAGCTTGTCCTTGTTGCTTTCCTTTAGACTTCCAGTCAAGTGTGATAATAAATTTCCTTATGTTTAATTCTATTTGATTTGTATTGACAGATGAAAAAAATATAACATTATGATCTAAAAAGGCAATGGTTTCAAAGAGTTTTAACAATGAAATACTTTTGTTCAGAACATCCATTGATAAAACAAATTTTGGAAAATCTAATATAGAACCAAAAGGGTTGTTTAGAGTCAGCTGATCTGGGTTGGAATCCTTTCTGATTCATTACCAATTTGTTTTGGCAGGTAATAACTGTATACATCATGTTTCTATTTTATAACATTGTTATAATAAAGTCCCTCATATTATCAAAAAACTGTTTTTAGAGTAAGTAAGATGAGCTGTGTAAAGAACTAACCATAGTGCTTGACAAATAATATATAGTCAGCTATTGCTCAGTATTGCCTACTATTATCATCATTACTATTTTTCACAATTAGATATGGTGTCATATAACATAATGAATATTAAGTTGACCAGAGGATTAATTAAAACTATCAGTATAGTATGTTTTTTAAATCTTCACACAGTGTATACTATACACATTCTGGAAGAGTAAGGCAAAATAATTAAAAACACAAGGTGGTCCCTGAGTAATATTTTAAGATCTTAAAAAATTTAATACTAATGTGTTTTAAAATTTTTGATGGGTCTAATCAGGATAATAAAATTCTCTACATATAAAGTCTAGCTGGTCTTCAAATATTGGACATAAAATCCTAGCATCATAAAATCCTAAAATTGAAAAAGCACAGATAGCCAAGACTGACTATAGTAATCGATTTTATAGTATATCTTATAGGTTCTTATCAAGTATTTTTAATGTCACTGCATTCCCAGGCAATATGTTTCCCTATTACACAACCCTGATTGTTTTAAAAAAAAAAAATGTTCTTCCAAACTACATATCCTTATGGAACTCGCAGGAGGAAAAATGTAATATATAGCCTATAGGAACATTTGACTGAACCCTTAATTTAGGCACCGTGCTAATCACTGTAAATGCATTACTTCAGTTAAATATCTTCAAAGTTCTATAATATAGGTACTTATATAGCTTTTACTTTGCAACTGAGGGAATTGGTATATGAAGAGAGTAAATAAAACTGGCATAAGGCATATAGCTAGTAACCAGACTATTCAGGATTTTGACTCTTGGGTACGTGAGTCCAAAATATCTGATCTGAACTTCCAGCCAATAGTGCCTTTAAATTATTTAATCATTTTGAACAATTATTGAACACTTACTATTTATTGCCTCCTGAGGGAAGGAACTAATACTTTCTGGTGCAACCTCTCTGGAAACGAGTTTGTCAATGCTTCAAAACATTAAAAATAGCATAACTATATTGCCTTGCAGTCACATACACCCAAGAGTACTGAGAACATATGCCCACAGAAAAACATGTGCATGACTGTTTATAAACATCATTATTCATAATACCTAAAAACAAAACATTCTAAATCGCAATAAACTGATAATTTAATAAACATAATGTGGTATATTCAAGCTGAAATATTATTTTCAATAAAAAAGAACGAATTGCTAATCAATGTTACAATAGCCATAAACCTGGAAACAAATATGTACAATAAAATGCATATTTTAAAAGGATAAATTTGAGGTATATGAATTATACCTTAATAAATTTGTTAATAAAATAAGGATCATAAAGTTTCTAGAACTGAACATTTTAATGACTAAAATTAAGTTATATAACAGATCATATTTAATAGTAATTTATTGAAAGTTTTTTCCATAAGATCAGAAACTAGGAATACCTACATTTCTCCTCCACACTTTTTTATTTCAATATTGTACTATAATTTGTTAAATTAGGCAGAAGAAATAAAAAGCATAAGGAAAAAAAAGGAATAAATATACCTGTCATTATAGTCATAAAACATGGTTATTTACATAGGAAGATAAAATAATCTACAGTCAAAAAATTAAATTGCATTAAGTGCAAATGTTATATGGAGAAGTTGGGGGAATACAGGGGATTAAAAAGTAGAGAAGAGAATGGAGAGGGGGAAAAGAAAAAACATAAAATAAGTTTATTAACTCTCTTACGTAAAAATCTAGGAATAAATATAACATTTTAAGCTAACAGATTGACAAATAAGCACATGCCCTGGTTGGTTTGCCTCAGCGGTTAGAGTGTTAGCTCTCAGACCAAATGGTCGTGAGTTCAATTCTGGTCAAGGGTACATACCTGGGTTGGAGGTTCAACTCCTGGCCCCAATTGGGGCCATGCAGGAGGCAACCAATCAATGTGTCTCTCTCACATCTATGTTTCTCTCTCCCTCTCTTTCTCTCTCTCCCCTTCTCTCCCCCTCCCTCCCTTCCACTATAACTAAAAATCAATGGAAAAATATCCTCGGATGAGGATTAACAATAAATAAATAACAAGTAAGCACTTAAACATATTAAGAGAATGGCAAGCAACAAACTATTATTTGCTAAATTTAATGATCAAGGAAAAAAACAAAAAGGGGAAGAGAGAGCAAGATATAACAAGGCAATTTTATTGTTAGTCTATTGGGAGCCAACAAATACTGTCTAAAAATAATACGTATATATTCGTATGAACAAAAATATAAATAGTCCTAAATTTGGAAGTGTAAACATAGAGTAAAGAAAAGAGACCATGTAAGTTCAACTGTGTTTAATTAATATACATTATTTTAGGTTTATTAGTTATATGCATATATATATATTAAACATAGCAAAATAATATGACAAGTTTAGAAGAACGTTTAAGCCATATTATGTAATGTAAACTGGCTGAACACATCAAAAAAAAAATTATTTCCCCTTGGCTTGCAAAGAAAAATTAAACTCTGCTGAATGAGACGCATCTTAAAACAAAATAATATGCATAAAAGAATAAGCAAAGATTTATCAGACAAATGAAAGTCAAAAGGAAGGAGAGGGCCTCATATTTATCAACAGTTATAATTGGACCCACGGAAAACATTGAAAAAAGTTCAAAGGACATTTTATATCATAAACTATAGTTATTAATAACTGTGGAGCCGATATCAGCAGTGGATTGACAAAGCAGAAACTGTAAGACACAAACACAAGACACACTAAAATACTATTAATCACTGAAAGAAACCTGAGCTCCTTGAGACACTAGTTGATTCTAGGTCTGGGAACAGAAAGGATCCAGACAAGCCTGGGACATCTTCTCAGATGAAAAGAGAAATAAATTTTCAAAAATTAACAGGGTCATGTCAAATGGACACAGAATATTTAGTGAAAATTTCTGAGTCTATATGATACTTAAAAAGCCAAGAGAAATGCTATGCCTAGTATTTTAGGTGCCTATTAAAACAACTCCTTAATTTGAAAAAAAGTAAGTAAAGGACAAACTATTAAACCTTTTTCCTGACTTCCCAGTAGAAAGTCTTTTGCAATGTAACTAGATTCTTATGCCAAAGAAGCATCATCAAACTTTCTGCTGTGCTTTTGTGGATGAAAAAGGGGTCACATACCAAACCTGACAAGCTCAGGGGAGGCCTGCATGGTGGGTCTTAAAAACTCAGAGACTTAAAGTAACTACATAGGATGATATGAAAGTAAAACCTCCTAAATAGTCATGGCAGGTAGTCATGTCCTAGGCCAGTATCTTCCTTGACAAAGGTCCATCTTCACCTTAACTAAGCCTATCTATTGTCTTTTTGCATCTACAACAACAGATCTTTTTTTTTCTTCTTTTTTTTTATTAATTTATTTTTGTTACAGATGTTTCTCCTTTTTTCCCCATTGACACCCTCCTCCCCATCCCCCCCACCCCGTCCCCAGCCCTGTTGTCCATGTCCATCAGTTACGCATACATGCGCATAAGTTCTGTGGTTTATCTCCTCCCTCCCCCCCCACCCCCTCCTCTGAGGGGTGTCAGTCTATACCCTACATCCACATCTCTGGGTCTATCCTGTTCCTCAGACTGTTATGTTCATTATATTCCACAAATAAGTGAGATCATGTGATATTTGTCTTTCTCTGCTTGGCTTGTTTCGCTTAGGATAATACTCTCGAGGTCCCTCCATGTCGTCTCAAAGGATAAGAGATCTTTCTTTCTTACAGCTGCGTAGTACTCCATTGTGTACATGTACCAAAGCTTTTCTATCCATTCGTCCACTGATGGACACTTGGGCTGTTTCCAGATCTTAGCTATTGTAAATAGTGCTGCTATGAACATGGGGGTACAACAACAGATCTTTTGAATGTCAGGGAAATTTACTTTTTCCAGAGACCTCAGGGCACAATCACTGAACCAGAGCAGAAACAACAGAATACCTCATTGTTATTGTTACCATGTTAATTGTTAACTGTTAACTGTCCTGTACCCACCAATGTAAAAGAAGTATGTGTCTCTCCATGTTGCTTTTCATCCAATCTTAGAGATTTCCCTGCTTTGCTTTCTCTCACCTTCCTAATCTACAGTGGTCCCTCGCCACTTCGCGCTTTGACTTTCCCGGCTTCACTCTATCGTGTTTTTTACAAATATATTCATTAAAAAGTTGATCGAGACCGTGAAAATGATACAGCGTGCGCTCGGTTGTCTGAAAACTGGACTGGAATAGGAATAGAGATAAATCGTGGCATCCAAAAGTAAAAGTGATCCACCATCAGGTGATACCTGATCCTCTCAGGCAAAAACTTACATCTTTCAACCAGCATTATCATAAAATAAAAGTCTTCTCTTCAAAAAAAATCAATCATTTGTCTGAGAACTGTGTTTTTTCGCATTAGGGCTCTCATAGTTTGGCTGATTGTCACTAGCCAAACTGAATTTGCAAAAGGAAACGAAAATTGATCATATCAGAAATAAAGCCTCTATTTTAATAATATTCATATGTGAGACTTTAGTAACAACCCTTGGCCAAATTGGTTTAAAGAGTTTTCTTGGTCTAGCTGATGTATCAAGGGCCAACTCCCTTCCTTCAACTTCCCTACCTCAAAACTGCTTCCCTCGCTCTGAATAGTCCATATGCTTCTAGGTATACCATATTGTTTTGTCAGTCAGGGTTCTCTTAGTTTTAAGGCCTAAAAATAACTTGAATTAGTTTTAGGCCAAAAGAGAGTCATGGTCATGTTGAAGGATGAATAGAGTTGAAGTAAGGGGTCTGGGATACTTGGATGCAATTGTTCTGGTCCGTGGGACTGGTCTGCTTTGTGTAGCCTGGGTTTATTTCCACCAGTCCGCTACCTTCTTGCAGCTGTTTTGTTTTTTCAGCTGTGGGGCTAGAAACTTTGGGCTTCAGCAGTTATCTCTGGGCTCCCATGTTCTCAGCTTCACTCCCAGCGTTCAAGAGCCTCTCTTCCCTTCATTTCAACTTGAAATATCTCGGAGAAGAATTTTGATTAGCTTTGTGTGATGGAATGACTCAGGGACAAAAGAATTTAAAAAAGAAAAATGTGTTTACCAAAAATGCAAGTATGTCAGACTTAGAGGGGCTGAGTAATAAAATACAAAACACAAGTGGCATTTTAAGGGAGAAAACCACAATATTACCATTTAGTTTATTAAAGTCTGAAAATCATTTTTCTCATGATTATCCTATTTATAAAGATGGTGATATATCTTCAGATACCAGAATTGAAAAAGTCAGTGATAAAATTGTTTTCCTTAGAGAATCAGTAATTCACAGGAAAAGATTAGGAATTAGCTTAGTTTAGGAACTAAAACAAAAACACTTAATTTTGGTTTATCTCAGGGTGCAATGAACTCTTCCACTCACTTCCCACCAAGAGACATGCTGTTTACACTTATTGCTAATGTTGGCGGGAAAATGTGTTAGTTTTGTTCCTTTAGTACCTAGTTGTTAAGTATCTGTACACTTTATTTGACCAATTTCATTTGCATAGACATGACAAGAGGTATTGATTAATTCACAAAAACCTCCTTACTTGGTTTAACAAAACTAGAACCATATGCTATTTTAAGACTTAAAATTCAATGCCTGTCTGGAGTTCTCATAGGTCCCCTAAGCTTATAACGCTATTGTAGTTTCAGAAATATTCTTTTTTGACTCATCTGCTGAGGTCAGGAACAAAGGAACATTCCATTCACCTCAGCTGGGTTATACTGTAGTACCTATAATCTAATCAAACTAAGGAAATCTAGTATAATTTATAGAGAAATTTCTGTCTATCTCATCATATGCTATTTTTCGTGGTGCTAGATTAGTTATGTTTTATATTAACTTAGGGGGTGCAACTTTATTTTTCAATAGCTTGTCAGAATTGAGACCTATCCTTACTTCTTCACTTATTTTTTTGTTTCTCTGGGACTTTCTTATTTTCCTTTGAGTAAGGAGACATAAAAGTAATGCATTCATAAACCTTCATATTTCTTAGAATGCTATGAAACTCTAGACAAACGAAAAAGTTCTTCCCCATTTCCATATAGATTGAGGCTCATTTTTATAATAACTATGCAAGTCAATGAAATTCTCTTGAATATTCTCATTTCTATCCATACTATATAAAAACTGTTTTTTAAGTTATTTAAATCTCATACATATTCTCTCTTTTGATGGTAAATCTGTTTGTCTTTACTAAATACTCCTAGATTGTGCACAAATATTTATAATGAACTAATCTTTAGTTTCCACACACACACACAGAGACAGAGACAGAGAGCAGAGCTTGTATTTACAACTGAGAGAACTGGCCATGTATACAGGAGATATACAATTGTAAAATGTTAATTACCTTTCTATTGCTAGAAATTGAAGGGAAGCAGAATTTGTCACTCCACCATTTGCCTCTGGCTCAGGATTATTATAGGCTGGTTATTTTTAAGAAACAGAAGACATAGGAACTCTGAAAATCAAATAGAAGTTACACTTTTGTAAGAGACACTTACATTTGTAGGGGAAATCTCCATTTATATAGGTGTTGCCCTCTCTATACCAGGAAGAAAACAGTGACTAAATCTCTAGAAACTCTTACTAATGGAGAAGGCAAGGGTATAGATCTGCATAACAGCCATACTCTTATTACTTGTGATACAATTGTAATTAGCTAGTTGTTAATAATAGAGAAGAAGCAAAAGGAAGGCCAGACATTATAGGCATGTCATTTAGGCAGCTTCACCAAGAAGCTGCAATTTCACACCCCCCAGGGAACCACCGGCTCATTCCCCACAGACCACTGGGGGAAGGTGTCCAACAAAGGGGTGATGAACTCATGTGCAGTGAGTTGGGATGATTAGGGGAGATGCCTATTAGTCAAACCTGGAAATGGAGATCATTGGCCAGAACAGTCCGGGCCTCTGCAAGCCAATGAAAATTTGGGAATACATAATCCCCTAAACAAAGGAGCTTGCACTCTCTTGGCTCTTGACTCTGCTCTTCACTTGTGGCTGTCTCAGCTCTCTGGTTCCTTTGGCTTTGCTCTTTCCCATGTTCCCTCCACACCGAAACAGCCACGTGGCTATGCAGATCCCACAGGCAATGGACTGATGGACTGCGCTTGGAAACACAAACTAAGCTAGCCTGATGCTCTAATGGACTGTGCAGACATGGAATGGAAGCTCTGGACTATGGCTCTGGTTTTAACCCTGCTAAAGGCAAAATGGGACTGCTTCCTTGAGGCGATAGGTTAAATGGGACTGAGGGGGTTGATTCCACAGAAATAACACTTTCTGCAGTATTTCATCATCCTGTGCGAGTTTCATAAAAATCCTTTTCTTGGGATATCACAAAAAACCCACTCCCATGAACACCAGGTAGGATGCCGACCTCTCTCCACCAATAACACTTGTTACTTGTGGTTTTTCTAGTAACCTCACATTAGCAGGCCTTCCCCTATCCTTTTATGGGGACCCTAATGTTAGAGTCCATTAGCCTACACACCTGGCCTAAAGAAATGCACAAGCAAGAGTTTGCAGGATAGAAAGAACAGTAGTTTAATATTGAATTTGGTCAATCTGGAGATGGGGAGCTTATGCTCAAAAGACCTGACTCAGTGGTGGTGTGTAGGTTACAGATTATATAAGGCAAAATCACAAGACACCATGGGTTTTGGGCTTCCCAGTCATACTGGGAGTGAATTGGTCAGAAGTGAGGTAAGGGTAATAAATCATTTCTTCAGGTCTTGAAGACAGTTCTGAGTCTGCTCCAGCATCCTCTTACATGGGAAAGTAGCCATGGGGTCATTCCACTTGAGAGCTTAGGAGCTGAAACATAACTTAGGTCAAGATGTTATATTTAGCCCTGGCTGATATGGCTCAGTTGATTGGTCCCATGCACTAAGAAGTTGCTGGTTCAAGTCCTGATCAGGGCACATGCCCTGGTAGTAGGCTTGATCTTCAGGAGGGGGCATACAGGAGGTAGCTGATTGATGTTATGCTCTTACATCGATGTTTCTCTCTTCTCTCTTCCTCTCTCCCTAAAAATCAATAAACTATTCTTTAAAAAAAAAAAAAAATAGATGTTATCTTTAACCTGCCAGAGGTCCAGATCTGGTGACTATTAGTCAGGTCCAGCCTGTTATCTTTTGTTTCCTCTGGGATTGCTGATTATCTGGGGGAAAGGATATATATATAGAGAGATGATTTCTAGGGTTAGGATTTAAAGCTAAATTTAATCAAAGTCATAAGGACCCTTGGTTTCAACCCTTCTCCCCAATATATTTCTTTTGTCATTAGCTGAAGATGGTATTTAAGGCTGTGGCTTGGATCATTTTGGGGAGTTACTCAGTTTTCCTGGGTGTATCCCATGTATACAGGAGGTATAAATGTTATTAAGTTGCTGTTTGTTTTTTTTCCTCTTAATCTGTCTTTTATTACACGGATGTCTCTGCCAAGAACCTAAAAGGGTAGAGGGAAAAGTATTTAACCTCCCCCACAGAATGAAACATTTCTTTTTATTTATACTTACATACACATCAAAACCATACATACACACACAATTAATGTCAGATAATTCATATTTTTTTCTAGGTTGCAGATCAACTAAACTAAAACTGGCACCTCCAATTATATAAGGAACATGAGCACATGCTTACTTGAATTAGACTATAGAAGATATCACTAAAAGTACTTCAGCTAAAAATTTTAACTTACTGCGAAAAGTTGAGTGTATTTTTGCTAGTGAGAGTATAGAACCCCTGGTGACTTCAAAGACAAGGGAATTTTACACCTACTCACAGGTTCTTCTCCACATACCAAAGCAAATACTCACAAATAAAATTGACAAGATACCTAAGAAAGCTCTTGAAGAATTGGGGAGAGGAAAAGCAGCTTCTACAGGAAAGGCATGGAACACCACCTGGATCCCTTTTCCTTACCTCACGTATTTCCAAAAACATTCAACTGCTCAGAGAAGGGCTTAGAGGCCCAGGGCAGGCTGCCACAAAATATGCCTCAATGACATAGTGATTACTTGGAATTAAAGTTACTTGACAAACAGCCAGTGCAAGAAGGGAATGTCATCCTTCCTTGCCTTATTGAATGCAGGAAATAAATCTCCCCTGTGAAAGGTGCCCTCCTTGCTCCAGGGGAGCTGAGAGAGAAACCTTTATCTCTGGAGTTAAGGTATTCAGGGCCAAAAACTTAAATAAACAAACGTCACACCTTTGCTAATTTAATACCCAAGCCCAAAATTTGTTTAGATTCCTTACTAATGAGCACCAAAACCCAGGAGTCTTTGTCCTGTCATTTCTTCACTGATTTCTTGTGTTTTGTTTTGTTTTTCCTCTAAAATGCATAAAGAGCTGTCTGGTTTATCATTTCAGAGATCAGAGAGCATCATTTATAATCTCCCATGTGCATGTACTAAACTGATTTTTCTCCTGTCAATCTGGTCTTGTGTTAATTTTATTTTTAGCCCATCCATAAGAACTTGAGAAGGTCAGAGGGAGTATTCTCCCCCTCCTCAACAAGAGGCACAAACAATATCTGTCTTATGACTATTGAAAACCTATTTCAGCTCAGGGAAGTCCCTATAAGGTAACATATTCATGGACTCCTGGGATTAAGATGTGGATATTTTGGTATGAGGGGCAATGATATTTTGCTACATACTTCTTTTCTGTTCCTTTCAACCATCTTTATATCTTTGTAAGTATCACGTGTGTTCTAATTTGCTTTCTTTTTCAAGCCAAGTTTGCGTCTATTTTTCTGCCTGTTTTCATTTTCTTTCCTAACCATTTTCGCACACACACTGTTCTTTAAAGGCCTTGAATTTCTCAATTGCAGGTTCAGTCTGTGTTGGAATCATATCCAGTCCCTGCCCTTGCCATCTCATTTTCTTTGAAATTGAGATGTTGGCTTTTTCTCAATATGAAAAATAATTATTTAACTATATAATAATTATATAATTATTCATAAGAATAGGAGTCTGTAAAAAAAACATGATACTGATACCATTGTAATTAGCTAGTTATTAATAATAGGAAAGGAGTAAAGGGGGAAACAAGACATTATAAGCATGATCATTTGGGCAGCTTCATCGGGAAGCTGCAACTTTGCACTCCCCAGGGAACTACCAGCCCATTCCCTGCAGATCACTGGGGAAGGTGCCTGTCAGTCACACCTGAAAACAGAACTCATTGGCCAGAATAGGCGTGATCATTGCAAGCCTGTTAAAATTTAGGAATACATAATCCCCTAAACAAAGGAGTTCACATTCTTACTGTTCTTATTGTTCTTGGCTCTCTTGGCTTCCTTGCACTGGCCCACATGAAATGGACTGATAAACTGCAGCAGGAAACACAAGCTACGCTAGCCTGATGCTGGACCGAACACTGTTCAATCAGCACACTGTGAACAGAAGCACTGGACACTCGCTCTGATTTTAGCCCTGCTGAAGGCAAAATGGGACTTCTTCCTTGGTGGGACGAGGGTAAATGGGACCTTGGAAACTCAGGGATGTAATTTCACAGAAATAAAAATCACTCATTCTCTCATGCGAGTTTCAGAAAATTATATTTCTCTCGGGATATCGCAAGGATTCCACACCCACTAGCAACAGGTGGGGGTCAAGGACCCAATACCAGAGGGGGGAAATTTTTCAAAACTGATATTTGAACTCTCTCTAAAACAAGATACTATTAAAGACTGTGAATAAATAGTGATTGTGTGAACAGTATTCATGATTGCATAAGGTGGGTTCTTCACATGCATTTGTGAGCTTCTGGTTTTTTTTTTAGTTTTTTTTTTCTTTATTGATTTTAGAAAGAGGAAGGGAAAAGGAGAAAGAGATAGAAACATCAATGAGAGAGAACATCGATTGGTTGCCTCCTGCATGCCCCCCACTGGGGATTTGGCCCACAACCTGGGCATGTGCCCTGACTGGGAATCGAACCAGCAACCTTTTGGTACATGGGTTGACGCTCAACCACTGAGCAACACCAGTCCGGTTGTGAACTTCTGTTCTACTCACAGTGGATTATTGTTAACAGATCTGAATTTTATTCTGTGAGCTAAAATAATGTTAAATGTATTAAATATCATTGTGAAAGCTCTTGTCTTAAAATCATGTTAGACCAATATCACCTTTGAAAGTAAATTGCTAAACATTTTTTATTAACATTCTAGTTTATTTGGTTTTGGTAATTGTTCCAAGATCAAATTTAGTTATTAATATTCTTTCACTAAAATTTCATAGCCTAGCCCTAGCTGGTTAGCGCGTTGGCCTGCAGACCAATGACTCGCGGGTTCGATTCTGGTCAAGGGCACGTACCTCGGTTGCAGTTCGTCCGTGGCCCCGGTCAGGGTTGTGCAGGAGGCAACCAGTCAATGTGTCTCTTTCACATTGATGTTTCTCTCTCTCTCTCTCCCTCTCTCCCTCTTATTCTATCTGAGGATAGATGGAAAAATATCCTCGGGTGAGGATCAAAAAAAAAAAAATCCATAGCCTAAAATTTTCAAACGTTTTAGAATACAGTTGTACATATTATCCTCTTATAATTTATTTGGAATTACTAATCAAGTCTTCAATTTCTGTTTTCTAAATCAAAGTATCATTTTTTATTTCATTTTATTCCATTTTATATGCTTTTTTATGCATTATTCTTCTAGAAGTAGAGTTCTTGGGGTGCTGTGAGGAAAAAATGTTCTGAGGTCCCCATGGGAGGATAGGTTTTGTGGAAAGCTTTATTAATGATGTAAAATTAAGGGGGTTCCCTGCCAAGGTCCCATCTCCATCCATCTCGCCATGGAAAAACTCCAATCTTGTCTTCAGCAGGGCCAGAATTAAGGCCACTGCCCAGAATTTCTGCTCCGTATTAAAGTACAGTCCAGTCAGCAACCTGTGTGTGGCGTTCACAAGACCATGGGCCATGGAGAAAGAACATGTGAATGCACAGGGGTGTGTGGGTCACAGAGCAACAGAGAGAAAACTCTTTGTCTGGGGATTTTAACTTTCCAAGATTTCACATGCTTCTGATGAGGTCCACCCCCTACCCAATCCATTGTTCCCCAGCTAACCCCCCCTGGGCCTTCACTGCATATGCACCCATTTCCCCCTTTTCTTGATCCCTTACCCCAGTGATCTGCCGGGAGCATGAAGCTGTAACTTCCTGGCGAAGCTGCCCAGGTGACCATGCTTATAATGCCTGGCCTCCCCTTTGCTCTCTTTCTTTATTAATACTAGCTAGCTAATTACAATGATAACATAACTACTTAGCATATGAATGTATATATATATGTATTATGTGTGTTTACTATATTTTAGTTATATCACACACTAAAAATGTGAATATATTTTCATAAATTTTATGTTTTTTAATTAGCCTTCATAAAGTGTTTTCATTTTGTTTAACACTTTTATGTATTCACTGTTTCAAATAAATGAACTTGCATATCTTTATCAAGCCCATGTTTTCTATTTCATTAATTTAGCCTTTAATATAAATTAGTTTCATATTTCCTGTGGGTTTATGTGTTTGTTTTCAAGCATCTTGTGTAGTACTTCATTTTTATTTGCTCCTCCTGTAATAAATTAAAGAAAGTATATCTCCAATTGGTAAAACATTGGCTGAATTCCATAAGTTTCAAATGATGCATTCTCATCGCCATTTTTTTCTGGATATTTTATAGGTCAAATTTTAATATCTTTTCTTTCTTGAGAATTATTGCGATTGCTTTACAATTTCCTAGAGATTTAATATGCAGGGTGAGAATATTTCTCATTTGTTCTTAATTTCCAGATTTAAAAAACTTCATCAGAAAATTATTAACTCACTCTTTGAACCTGGAAATATTAAGTTGAAACTTAACTTATACTCTATTTATTGAAATACAGCAGAGTTATATAAAAATGTTTTACATGTAGAATCTACAATAGTCAAGCTCATAGAAGCAGAGACTAGAATGCAATTTGCCAAAGGCTGGGAATAGGGGGAGATGGGAAGATGTTGGTGAAAGTGTACAAAATTTCAATTATATAAGATGAGTAGTTCTGGAGATCTAATGCCTTATATATGTGCATAATATATCATATATAGTACACAGTATTTGTAATACATAATATATATTATATATGGTAATATATTATGTAATATATATGCACATTACCATATAATGTATACACGTATACAATGATAACATGTGCTATATGATGTATATAGTATATATGATACATAGTATATATAGTGTTTATAACTTAATTATGGTGATCATTTCACAATGTGCACTTGTATCAAAACATCAAGTTGTATACTTTAAATAGATACAAATTTTATTGTCAATTATACTTCAGTAAAGCTGACAAAATAGAAATGATTGCCTGTCAAAAATTTTAGTACATATAATTTAATATATAGTCAATAAACATAAATTATATTAAGTATATATGTATGCATATATATATAATGTTTTTTACAGCTTTCTTCACTTGTACATCTAAAGGTCATCATCATTTGTACATTTAATAGCATATCAAATTTTCAAGTGAACAGAACAAAATTATAAATACACTCTCCAGTTTTTCAAGGCTACTTCCTCCTCAGTTTTTGTTTCTGCAGTATGCATGCATGCTTTCTTTCCCTAGTAGACATGAATACTAAGACCTTTTACCTACCTTGTCAGGCCAAATCACCTAGTAGTCAATTTATTCTTTTGTTTCCCCCTACCATTACCCCATCTAACCCATTAACATGTCTTATTGATTCTACCTCAAATATATGTATGATCTTTCCATTTCTCTTCTGATCTGCTGTTACCTCCCTGGTTAAAACTCCAATAATATTCACCGGGATTATCACGGCAGCTTTCTAATTGGTAGCCTTCCCTTTAATTCTCAACATAGCAACCAAAGTAATCTTTAAAAAAAATTAGCAGTCCTACATTTCTACCCACTCCCAGTTAACATTCTCATTCCATCTGCTTAAACTTCTCCAATGGCTTTTAATTGTTCCTTGAATAATATCCCAACAGGGGGACAGGATTGAGGACGAGGGGGTCAATGGGGAAAAAAGGGGGGGACATCTGTAATACATTCAACAGTAAAGATGAGTTAAAAAAAATCCCAACATATTGTTGTGGTCTGTAAAATCTAGCTACTATCTACCTCTCAAAACTATATCTCATTCTCTCCCTTAATGCTATGCTTTGGCCACCCTGTCTGGCTTTTGTTCTGTACCCAGCCCAGCTTATGTCTACCATTGCACTTTTATATATTTTCTTCTCTGTGTCTGGAATTATTTCCCCCAAAATTTTATACACCTAGCTTCATCTCATTATTATGGTTTGATAAAATGACCCATGCCAAGAAAAAACTTCCCTTACCACTCTTTTTAGGTAAATTTCCCAGTCACTCTCTGAATTTGTAATCCTCAATTATTCGATTCTTTATATGTGCATTTTCTAAGTTTCCCTCCTATAAGACAGCACTGTGAAGAACAGGGACCTTATAGATCTTGTTCACTACTCTTATTCTCAGCACTTAGTGTAAAGCATGAGGTAAAGTACTCAATAATTATTTGCTGAATGACTGCTATTTCTCTTCACACCAAATGATCTTTACTTTACAGAAATTGACTTTCTTTCTCACAAGAAAAAGTTTGATACCTTAATCCTTTCAACAGAAAATGCCCAAAGACTTAGTCCATTAGCTTGAGAAATGCCCAGGGTTTCTGCTGGATGATCAGTTTGCCATTCCCCAGGCATATAAACACGGTGTAGTGGGGAGTGGAATACTCTAGCCTACCGCCAAATATGAAACTAGGATCTTACCATTTGTGACAGCATGGATGGACCTAGAGTTATTATGCTCAGTCAGTCAGAGAAAGACAAATACCATATGATTTCACTTATATGTGGAATCTAAAGAACAATTTAAACAAACAAACAAAGCAGAAACAGGCTCGTTGATACAGAGAACAGACTGGTGGTTGCCAGAGTGGAGTGAGTGGGCTTGGTGAAAAAGGTGAAGGGATTGAGAAGTACAGATTGGTAATTACAGAAGAGTCATGAGGATGTAAAGTACAACAGGGAATATAGTCAATAATATTGTAATAATTACATATGGTGCCAGGGGGTACTAAAAATATCAGAGGGAACACTTTGTACAGTATATGATTGTCTAACCACTTTGCTGCACACCTAAAACTAATACAAAATAATAGAATGTAAACTGTAATTTTAAAAAGTTTTAAAAATTGATCCCTGGCCAGTTTGGTTCAGCGGTTGGAGTGTCAGCCTGTAGACCAAAAAGTCTTGGGTTCAATTCCAGTCAAGGGCACATACCTTGGTTGCAATTCGGTCCCCGGCCCTGGTCAGAGTTATGCGGGAGGCAACCAATTGATGTGTCTCTCTCACATCGATCTCTCTCTCTCCCTCTTCCTCTCTCTCTCTCTCTCTCTCTCTCTCTCTCTCTCTCTCTCTCTCTCTCTCTGTCTCCCTCACGCTCTATCTGAAGATAAATGGAAAAATATCCTCAGGTGAGGATTAAAAAAAAAGTATAAAAAATTTAAAAAGATAACCTACAATCTCAATTGTGATTTTAAAAATATTATTTCTACCAGTAAAGGATTTTCAGTTTGTCTATTCCTATATGAAATGATCAAATTTACTATAGTGTTATAGAACTCATTTCTCAAGATAAAACCCTCTCTCATACTTATAATCAATAGGTCCCATTTATTGCATTGCAGGGCTTTTAATTTATATTCTGTTCTCTTTAGAGGCCTGAAAGCAAAGTACTACAATTTTTAATAGTTTATTTCTTAGGTATGCCAGAAGACATCAATTTAATTATTTCCATTTATTGATCTATTTTTGTTGTTGGAGAGTGACTGTGAGGGCTAAGAGTGAGAGTAGGCTATTTCTTGATTCACAATTTTAACCTTTATTTCACACATTTTTCTTTATAACAGCATATTGTTAGATTTTGATTTCGGATCCAACCAAAGTTGATTATCTCCATTTTGCTTTGTTCAAGTTATTATATGTTCCTGTATTATATACTTCCTTGATATTCCTTTTGCTAATTCTTGTTTCCACAAAAAAAAAAAAAAGTTTTGTCATTGAGACTTTTCTCTAGTAATTTTGAAATTACATATTTTCATTTCATTTCTGACCCCTCAGAAATGATATGAGATAATAAATGATTGTTTTGACTGCCAGTCAAGATGGCGGCGTAGGTAAAAGTGGCATTGCCTCCTCCCACAACCACATCAAAATCACAACTAAACTACAGCACAACCATCATTCAGAACCGCCTGAAATCGAGCTGAATGGAAGTCCTACAACTATGAAATTAAAGAAGCATCCACATCAAGACTGGTAGGAGGGTGGAGAAGGACGGACTGGTCCCACACCCACGTGTGGCAGATAAAAATCAGGATGATACCTTGGCTAGGAAGGTCCTCCCTGAGGAGTGAGGGGTCCCCGTCCCACACCAGGCACCCAGCTCAGGGTTCCAGTGCCAGGAAGAGAATCCCCATCACTCTGGCTGTAAAAACCAGAGGGAATGGAGGCAGAAGGAGGCTGTGGGAGCCCCAGGCATCTCCTCTTAAAGGGCCCGTGCACGGACTTACATGGACTCGCTCCTTTTGGCCTCCAGCTTTGGGGAAACAGTTTAAAAGGCACCAGAGACACAAGGGGAAGAACTGAGTTGTTTGGCATTGGGGCCAGAGCTGGAGGGGCACCTTTCTCCTGGACAGAGGTGCTGGCAGAGGATGACGTTCCTTTGGTGAGCCCTTCCCCCACAGGGCAGTCAGAATGCCCCCATATCTGGGACTCTAGCAACCTGGCTCATACTGTTTGTCCAGCGTCCCGCCCTGGCCCTGGTAATTCCCTGAGGCCCTGCCCCACCCAACCTTCTGGCCCACCCAAGCTGTTTCCAGTGGCGTCACCATAGGATTGGCCTGTCTTGGATCCTGCTTCAGACTTTCCTAAATTCTCTCAAACAAGCAGCACCTGGCCTCAGCAAGCCCCATACCTCTCTTTAAGTGACCCTAGGCCCAGCACTGGGAAGCAGCCAGCCTTGGTTCACAACTTGGCTTTTCCTGGGCACCTCCAAGCCCAACACAAGAAGCAGCTGTCTGCAGATCACTATGTAGCTTATGCTGGGTGGCCCCGGATAGAACACAGGCAGTGGCTGACCTTGCCCCAGAGCCAGCACACCCAGTGGACAGCTTCAGACCACATCGAAGCACCACTGCCCAACCACCTCCACAAGTGGCACACTCAATGAGTGGACTCAGTGGGTACCAGAGCCCTGATGAAGTAAATCTTGTTCTATGTGTTTGGCCCCTGCACCGCTGATCCTCCAAGGGAGTCAGAGGTCAGTGGTTAGTGGTCACAGCCAGTCCTTACAGCTGATCATTCTGAGTAAATCCCTCCCATTGACAGGCCAACAGCAACCAAGGCTCAATTACAACAGAAGGGTGTACAGTCCATACTAGGGGTGCACCTCGAGGGCCCAGCTGGGGTGATCAGGGAGGTTGTGCCACTGGACCTATAGGACACCTACAACAATAGGCCACCCTACAAAGGCTAGGAGACATAGCAACTCTACCTAATACATATAAACAAACACAGGGAGGCAGCCAAAATGAGGAGACAAAGAAACATGTCCCAAGTGAAAGAACAGAACAAACTTCCAGGAAAAGAACTAAACAAAATGGAGATAAGCAATCAATCAGATGCAGAGTTCAAAACACTGGCTATAAGGATGCTCAAGGAATTTAATAACACCTTCAAGGAGCTTAGTGAGACCTTCAAGGAACTTAAGGAGACCTCCAAGGAACTTAGTGAGAACATCAACAACATAAAAAAGGACCAGTCCGAAATGAAGGATGCACTAACTGAAATAAAGAATAATTTACAGGGAATCAATAGTAGAGTAGGTGAAGCCAAGAAGCAAACCATCAAATTGGAATATAAGGAAGCAAAAAACACCCAATCAGAACAGCAAAAGGAAAAAAAGAACTTAAAAAAGTGAGAACAGTGTAAGGAGCCTCTGGGAGAACTTCAAGCGTACCAACATTTGCATCATTGGGGTGCCAGAAGGAGAAGAGAGAAAGAACAAGAAATTGAAAACCTATTTGAAAAAATAATGACAGAAAACTTTCCTAACTTGGTGAAGGAAACAGACATACAAGTTCAGGAAGCAGAGAGTCCCAAACAAGATGAACCCAAAGAGGTCCACACCAAGACATCATCATCAAAATGCCAAAGGTTAAACACAAAGAGAGAATCTTAAAAGCAGCAAGAGAAAAGCAGTTAGTTACCCACACAGGAGCTCCCATAAGACTGTCAGCCGATTTCTCAAAAGAAACTTTGCAGGCCAGAAAGGAGTGGCAAGAGATATTCAAAGTGATGAAAAGCAATGACCTACAACCAAGATTCTCTATCCTGCAAAGCTGTCATTTAGAATCAATGGATATATCAAGAGTTTCCCCAGACAAGAAAAAGCTAAAGGAGTTCATCACCACCAAACCAGTATTATATGAAATGTTGAAGGATTTTCTTGAAGGAGAAGAAGATCAAAAATATGAACAATAAAATGGCAATAAATACATATCTATCAACAATCGAATCTGCAAAGAAAATGAGCAAGCAGAACAGAAACAGACTCATAGATACAGAGAACTTTTTGTTGGTTGCCAAATGGGAGGGGGCTGGGTGAATGCATGATGAAGATGAGGAATTAAGAAATACAAATTGGTTGTTAGACTGATGAACCTCAAAGGGAAGTGGGGAGGAAGGGCAGGAAGAGATACACCAAAGAACTTCTATGCATATATGCATAACTAATGGACACAAACAGTAGTGTGGGGAAGGCAGGAGGGGGCGGGATTAGGGAGGAGAGGGTCAGTGGGGGAAAAAGGGGAGGACATTGGTAATACATTCAACAATAAAGATAAGTTTTTTAAAAAAGAATAAATGATTGTTTTTATTGAGGTATTAAGTCATGGAATGATTTGTTGTGGGGTAACATTTTAACTTTTTTTTTAATCTCTTCTCTTTAAACTCTGTGGTTGTTATTCTATTGCCTTGCTACATTCTATGTGTTCTTCTTCCTCAGTGGCGACAGTTTTAGGGTTTGTTTGCTATACTTAAATATCTAGAATTTCATCAGAATATGTTTTTGTTGGACTTTCTCATTATTTTATTCTAATTATTCCACTAATTTTTCCTTAGGAAGTTTTGATCAAGAAAATTGTATTCTATCATTTCAATATGGTAGATATTAAAACATTCCCAATAAGAAGGCTGTGTGCCCTGACCAGGAAGTGGGCCCATAACACCTCCACATGGATCTAAGCCCAGCTTGATATTCATTCCTTTCTCAATGCCCTGTGTGCAGGGGTCACCCTGGTTTACTTGCTGCAGTGGGGCCTCTGGTCCCAGACCATTGTCTCTCTATAAACTCAAAGGATGCCCTGGGGTTCTTCGAGCTACAGGAGGAAGCATCTCCCTCCATTGGTTAACATCTGCCTGGACATCCTGATTGCTAACCTGGAGAAAGTGTGTTCTGGAAGACTTGGCACAAAAGCCTTCTGGAGCATTGGCGTTTCCCCCAGGAAGTATTGATTGATTCCTTGGGTATTGCTTTGACAAGTATTCTTGTGGATGTTCCATTTAACAGGTTTGATGCTGCCAAGTTTGTTTTGAGATGGCTCTGAAAGCTTGTAAACCCTAAAATGCAAACCAAGGCAGAGAACATCCACCTCTATTCTATCATGCAGCTCTCACCTGAGATGCTGCACTACTTAAAGAAAGCTTCTCATGGCAGTTAAGGACCTTTAGCAATAATAAAACAAGAGACTACCAAGAAATCCAGATGCTGCTACTCTCTTGTTTACTTTGAAAGCACTTTGGATCTTGAGGTTGAGTCTCTAGCTGCCTGCAAGCACGTGATTGAAAATCAGGATTGGCAATCCTCATCCAGGTCAACAACATAGCTGAAGTCTGAAAGCTCTCTTCCAAGCTGGTGACCAAAGATGCGGTGAAGCAGGTCAGCAGTGTGGAAGACTGTTAGGGGAGAGGAAAAAAGCTTTTTCTGAGTCTGCTGGATCTTAACTGCCTTCAGTTCAACACAATCCACATGCCAAATGGCACATTTTGGGATGGTGTATACTCCCGCTCAGGTCTTTAGCTGTAGAGTAAATGGGGATTCTTAATCTGAATACCTCAAAATTTTAATTTGTGTGATACTGTGATCAAATTAACAAAAGAGGAAGACCCAGAGAGAGACTTTACCAAAGATTCAAGGAGTACTTTTACCTAGCAGAGAGACAAGAAAAATATGGGCTTTTCTGAGGACTTCACAATATAAACTATAAACTTTTGTTTGTGTCCTCTGCAAGGATAAATGGGTGGTGTATACTTTTCAATTGAGCATATCATTCACGTATTATTCATATAACATGTATTATTCATGTTGCATCTTCACATTATTTATATATATATTCATACATAAATTAATAGATAAAATATGTCAATAATAAATACAGTACATGCATTTATAGTCAACAATAAATATATATTTATTTGTATATTAAAAATACATACAGCAATTTGTATTAAATTATACATACAAACACAAGCATTCTCTTTGGGCTCCCACTTTTCACTTTTAGCATGTTGTTATTGATTATACAAGTTTTATGATATTAATAAATACTTTTTATAATGTTGTCATATCAATTATAGTTAAGGGGTATTAGGGAAAATAGCTGTGTTCAAATATCTTTGCATTTATGATTAATCAGGTTTTTCTGAGCAATATGGTTTTTAGCATTGCCTTTTACTTGATCTACCGTGTGTCAAGTCTTAACTTACTTTCTATAACAGTAAATGCATGCTTCTTTGAAAATGTAAGCTTTAATGTTTATAGATGGATGACTATCTAGTGTGACAATTGGATGTGCTATATGAATAATCTCTTGTGTTTCTCTAGAGATTACCAATATTTGAGTTCTTGTTAACTGAAACATAAAATGTAGAATGTACTTATGTACTGGATAATCAGTGTTTTCATAGATTGTATGCCTAAGTGAGAGTAGTATTTGAACCATTTTTCATACAGAAAAGCATTTTCTCAGACATAGTGATTCAGTATGGGAAGACTTATAAAAAAGCCTTCAAGGCACAAATAATTAGAATCTGTTTGGCCAGAAAAGAGGTTATACAATCTCATTAAAATGAACTCTGCTGAAAAAATGTCTTCTGCTTTCCTGTTTCAGAGTTACCTGAAAACATACATGGTCAGAATTGCATTGACTATAAATACTTAGAATCCTGTTTTTAAATGTAATTGGGAACACTGATGGAAAATATTTCAGAAGAGCATTTATAGTAAATATAGTCTAAAAGTATACTATTCATAAAGGTTTGTTTGGAGAAATTATTTTATTGACTTTCTAATGACCCCAACAAATTAAACTTGGGTTCCAATTGAATGTACTGCTTTAGCAAAAATATTCACATGGATCCTTATTAATTGTTTGTTGCCTGGATTAATTCCATCACAATTATTTTTTCATATTAATCACAAGCTCAAACAATATTTTTTTCCAGAATATTTTACAAGCCTTTCCAATATTTTGGTTTGAATAAGTAATAGAAATATATGAAAGGACTCATATAGTCAGCCTTAAGAGACACTCTTTCAGAGACATTGAAAAGTCAAATGGAAGGAATAGTTATGATCATTTGACTTGAAAGATAGGGAAGAAACTTGTCCTGAATGGGTTGTCTAGGTACCTGCAGAATGTGCTGCTGTGTCAGGGAACTGAGTCAAAGACATGACGGAATACGCAAAGTGCAGAAAAGATTAGAAGGCAGAAGGTATGGATTTTAGTTCTAGTCCCAGCCTGATCACTCACTAACAAGTGATTTTACCTATAAAATATGAGTTTTATGCTATCTTCTCTGTCAGACAATAGGATTATCATATGTGAGCTAATATATGTGAAAGTGCTATGTAATACCAGCTACATAATATGGACTGTTATTAATGAAAATAGCTATGTTAGTTAAATTTTGCCTGATATATTTCAAGTACCTTTATATGTGATCTCATTTAATTTTTACAACAACCGTATGATGAGTATACTCATTATTATTTTGATACTGAGGAGAATATAGCTTACGAGTGGTTAGGTAGCTGGCACACAACCAAAGTTGATAGAAGGGAGACTTGATATGCAGACATGTTCATTTTGCAGACTTTCTCCATCACAGAACTATTGGGCATCATTTTAATTAACAGTAAATAGGGAAAGTAGAATTAAATGTATGTCTAAATTTTATTCTAGATCCAATATTCTTTGCTTCTAACTAGTGTATTTCTCAATACACTTATCAGAAGATTTTTGAAGCTCATGTAAATTTAGAAGAGCTTATAAATGCTTAGCAATACCCTGGGAATGTTCTTGTCATAGTCTAAAATATGGACAAGAGCATAAAAGGATAACTAGTAAAAGAAGAGGAAGAGGCCTGGCCAGTTTGGCTCAGTGGTTAGAGAGTCAGCCTGTGGATGGAAGGGTCATGGGTTCTATTCTGGGTTGCAGGTTTGATCCCCAGCCCCCGATGGATCATGCAGGAGGCAACCAATCAATATGTCTCTCTTGCATAGAGGCTTATTTCTCTTTCTTTCTCTCTCTCCCTCCCTCCCTCCCTTCCACTCTATCTAAAAATCAATGGAAAAATATCCTCAGGTGAGGATAAAAAAGGAAGAAGAAGAAGAAGAAGAAAGAGGACGAATTGTTCCGAGAAGTTGGCAAAAAAAGGTTGTTGACTTAGAAAACAGTGTGAAGAATTAACAGTAATGTCTAAAGAGAAGCAGCTGTTTTCAGGTAACATATGAGTTAACTAAAAGGAGGGCATTCCAAATGATTGTGATTCCTTAGTGAACACTCTGAAAGTAAAACACCAGGAACATACTGTGAATTTTAACACCATTGAACTTAATAAGACTTAATATGATAAGAATAATAATACTGCTTTATAGTTCATAGGACTTTATACTTTTACTTCTCATTTATGAGTCTTATCCCATTAAATTTATTGTCAAGTTTTATTAGGAGCTTAGTTATTATAACTGAAATCGACTAAAGGTTAAAGGTAAGTATCTTTTTCTATTGAGCAATCACACTCCACACACCTCATCTTGTGTAAAATTCACAGCAGTCCCAAAGGTAGATACCATCATCATCCCAGTGTGACTGATGAGACTCAAAGAGCTTTACTAGAATACAAGAGAAAATACTAATATGTTTCTCTATCAGTATTTGAATCTATTAAATATATTATCATTTTTAAAGTAAAATATTTACTTATTCAGAAAAGGTTATCATTTCCTATCTATCTCATTGCCACCAAAAGTGTATTGTGAAGGCATTATTAAGTGAGTAGAATGAAAATACAACATAAGTGTACCAAAGAGAATTACTGTTTTAGATAACATAGCGAAGCATAAAGCTTAAATTACTTTACTGCAGCTTCTTGTGCTTTTACCATTGAGACTTCGATATTCACATTACATCTATGTAGCATCCACTATAGAGCCAGATTGCCTGGCCGTGCAAATCCAAGGCTCTCCACCTTGTAACATTGGGCAAGTTACTCTATATGTCTTTGCCTCAGCTTTCTCATCTGTAAAATGAACAGAAAAAACAACCATGCTGGATTCATAGAATTTTGTGAGATGTTAATGACTTAATATGAATGAACTAAAACTGTGCTTGGCATTTTCAAGCTCAAAAAACAGTTATTATAATAATAATTATTATCATTATCATTCCTATCTTTGAACAATATTCCCAATAAAGGTGAACTTCTAATATTAACAATAACCCTAGTAACATTATATATTTAATAAAAAGTAGATATATGGAAGTATTAAGTAAAATAAAAAAGTTCTATAAAGTATAAAGTAGTTTTATCATTTTTATAGGGTCAAGGTCTTACTAAATTCACCAATCCATGGTGTTAATAAACACAGTATGTTTCTCTTGTTCCACATTCAGAAGTTCTTTGGAAAACTGCATGCATTTGAAATTCCATCCATTCTATTAAATCATATGCTTCCTGAAAACTTTTCTCTTTGGCCATAATCACTGCATCTTGAAATCTTACCTCAGAAAGCACATACCAGACATGAGGAGGAGGCAGATAAATATGATGATAAAGATGGTAACACTGATAGAAGTCTCGCTATGTGCTAGCCACAAGGAAATTTTTATTTCAAGAAATACAAAACAAACACACCTGGTATCACAATTATTATCTGTTTTACTGCTAAAAATGGGTTTCAGGTTGAATGTCTGTACCCTATTGTACTTATATATTAACTGATAGTATTAAATTAGTTTCCTACATTTATTTACCTGCTGAAGTATAGTTGAGAGATCAAAACTCAGGTAAACATGTCTAGAGAAAAATGGCAAAGCAAACATTTGTTCCTTTTGTTCTTCCTTTTCTATTTTCAAGCTGAAGACATCCTATTTCAATTTATTGCATCGGGACTCTTTCCTAACTTTCTTTAATTGTACTCAAATTCTCTCAGAATATAGTAAAATAGGGAAATTTAAATTTTCTTAAGTTTAACCTTTTTAAAAAATGTCATTGATTAATAAAAAATCATAGTCATCTTATGATTCAGAAGTTTGTGGAAATATCTGAAAAATTAATGTGTTAGTCCTACAAGGCATCCATTTGAATGAGAGCCCAGGAAACCTCCGAGGTGTGCATTTCAGTGTGTGTGTGTGTGTGTGTGCAGGGAAATGTTGGTGGAGAGGAGACAATGCAATGGAAAGGAAAGGGAGAAAGACCTAAGAGCAGTTCAAGTTTTACTGAAGAAGGACTAAAAGAGAAAAAAATCTGAATAATTGAAAATGTCTTTCATTCATATTCTTTTCCTAATATGTTTCCATGAACCTCAGCCTGCAAAGAGGAGCCCTCCATGAAGTGCAAGTCAAATTGAAAACTCCTATTTCTCTAAGAGAGTGTCATTATATATCCATGTAACATTTGGTTGCAAATAATCTCTACCCAGTTTAACTCACAAAGAGTAAAACAATGGAATGATTCATGGTCAGGAAGTATAGCTAGACCCCATGAGGAACTAAAACCAGGAGTTAGCATGTGAAGAATTAGTGTATTATCACATGTCCAGGGATGCCTTGTTTCTTATCTCTTGAATTTCTCTGAGGGTCTCTTTCATTCTTTTCTCACTCTTGTAGATCTTTTGAAATGTTTTTGTTTTTGTGCGTGTTACTAAAAGCCAACCCCTAACCTAATTTTAAGTAAACTCAAAACCGAACCTCAGATTAATTCTAATATTAACTCTAATCCTAACTCTAATTATAAACTCAACGCTGACACTAACACTAAACCCTAACTCTAACTCTAACTCAAAATCTAACCCTAACACTAACCCTAATTTAAACCTAAACCAAATCCTGAAAGCTAACTCTAACCCAACACTACAAAAAACAGAAAAAGAAAAAAGAAAAGCCAGTCCTAGCTTTCCATAATTTTGTATTTGAGCATAACTAAGTTTTCCCGGATTAGTCTATATGAACAAACTCTGTCCACAATTCTCAGTCTCCTTAACTTGCGTTGTCTTCATGATCATATAGCTACTTTACGTATTATATTTTTATTTTTAAGTTTTTCTCTTGCCCTGGCTAGTTAGAGCGTCGGCCCATGGACCAGAGACCCTGGTTCGGTTCCTGCTAAGGGCGTGTACCTCAGTTGCGGTTTGTCCCCGGCCCCGGTTGGGGTCGTGTGGGTGGCAACCACTCGATGTGTCTCTCTCACATCAATGTTTCTCTCTCTCTCTCTCTCCCCCTTTCTCCCACTCTATCTGAAGATAAATGCAAAAATGTCCTCAGGTGAGGATAAAAAAATAAATAAAATAAAAATAAAATTTTCTCTTAACATCACCAGATTAGAAGTTCCTATCTGTTTTGCTCCCCAGAATCTAATATAATGCCTGTCAAGAAGTAAACATCCAGTACATATATGTTTGATGAATGCTGGATAAATTTCTGAGTCTAAGAACACACACAAAAATAACTGACCTGTAAACTAAATAGAGACACTAGGTGAGTTTGTGAGTGAGAAAGAGACAGCATATAAGAGGCTCCAGAATACAGAATGCCTGAAAGTAGGTATTGCTAACCGGGTAACAACAGCCTGGATGCCTTTCCTCCTTTTCCTTTCAGACTCAAAAGGATGATTATCACCGACCATAATCAGCCTCTTCTCTGTAAATCCAGGTTTTACTCTCACTCCACTTGGGTGAATATGCATGGGTGATGAGGGAGTGCTCAGCCAAGCCAAACCTTCCCCCAGTGATTTCTCTCTACATATAATTTACTGATTACTTATCATATACCAAACATGAAGCCAAATGTTTTACATGTATTACCTTACTCAAAGTGCACATCAACTTTATGATGTGGATGCTGTTATTACCAGCCCCATTTTATAGAAGAAGAAACAGGCCCAGAGGGATTTGGTACATGGGTGACTATGGTTTAGTTTAAAACATTGTAGAGTGAGGATTTTTGTATAGCAGTCCAATTCTAAAGCTCAAGCTTTTACCTAGGACTTTATGCTACTTCATTATTATTCCTAGGAAATTTGGGCTGTTGGCTAAGTCTCAATTGATCTCACTTAGTTTTTTTACCAATTTCATGGACCTTAATTTTATAGCCCAGCTTCCATCCCACATATAACTACCACATATCTATCATATTCACTCTACATACTTGTGTATAAGAACTTGATTTTAATTCATGCTACAGTGCTACATGCTGATCCTGTACCTCTTTCAAAATAAACACAAAAGCCTAGATTGTTGATATTTCTGTCTACTTCCTAAAGGACATTGTCTGATTGTAAATTGAACAGAGTAAAATTCCTAATTTTTTTAATAAAGTAATTTATCATGCTATATTTTCCCTCATGTTTGCTTTCTATCTTCCAAGTTTTGCTGCTTTATTCTGAATTTATGAAATGCAATTCTTAAAAACTACTCCTATGAGGTTTTATAAAATTTACCTGATTGAATTTTTTGTAATTTTAAGAGTGGTGCAATTATATTTTTTGTCTTATCATTCTCCCTTTATTGTTCTTTTTTTTTTTCTTTTGCTTATTTTGTAAACCTATTGAATCCTAACATGATCTTTTTACCCATTTGCTCCTTTTTTGAGAGCACTTCGGATATTAAAATATCAGGATTTGGAGTTAGAGCTGTGTTTTAAATTTACTGCTGCAAATTGTTAGCTTAATGAGTCATTTAATCTCCCCAAATGACAATAATATTAATACTACATTCATCAGGGTTGTTGCATAGCATAAAGAAGATAACTAATTTGCCCTTACTTTCTGCTCTTTAGAGCCCTACGGAATGGCATCTTGAAATTCTTTGTGACAACAACCTCCACCTCAGTTAAATCAGCACATTTTTTCAAATGCCACTTTCTTATCACATAGCTTGTTATTTCCTGTCTTGGGTGGCCTATTTTTATGTGGACACGAGAGAAAATAGTACTGCAAGATAGTTGCAACATAGTTCATTGGAGATTGGATATATATATTCAATAGTAGTTTTCCATTTTAGAACTCACTAGGTTAAGGTTCTAAGGGTATTAGTTAACAGGTGAAATATGATTCCTGAAAGAAGGGATGCATTGTATTGTTGGGTGACATGTGTTTCCAATGAGCAATGACTATTTAGGAAGGAGATGTTCATATGATTTATGAGCGCACCTGGGGAGAAAGGAGTGCAGCTACTTCCTGTGTCTGTGGCAACTTGCTCAGTAGCAACATGTGAAGGTGAAGAACGGGATTGCACAGGTATGCCTAGCCTCAAAGCTCATGCTCCTCAGAACTATAGCATTTAACATGTTCTTTGTCTTCACACTACATGTCCTCATTTTAAGTGGCTGTTTTCTTTCAGAGCTACTCCAAATAATTAGGTGTCTGAGGGAGCTTCATAAACATATGAACTGAAGATTTTAATATAAAAGCAATACAGAATTAACTATCATAGAAATAATTCATTCATTAAAGAAAATGTAACATAGTTAAACTTCTAATTTCAGAATCCAGAGCTTGCTAGAATGAAATAACCTTATTAAATTAGAGAATATGACTATTTTTATTTAAATTGAGAGCATCACATTACTGAGGTTTCAATATGTGTTCAACCACAGGCTAATTCCTGTTCATTAAAACTATAATTTTTTTATATCAAAAATTATAAACAGATAGGTAGATAGATAGTTTTAAGACCATGCTAAACATAGTTACAAATTCTGCTGGAGTGTTGTAAATGGTAAAACCAGAATACACTCAATTACTTAGTAGAATAACTTAAAAAAATCAACCAATATATGCTAATTTAGACAATAATTTGCAAACTGCTAAGCTTCTGGCAAGTCTTGGTAGAAAGTTATAAATATGTACCTCCATCCTGAAACACCACCCTGTCAAAAAATCACTAACATCTAATAATATCACTTGAAGTCTGTCAAGTTATTAATACATTGGGTTTGAACATAAAAACCTTATGCATGTATCTTAATATTTAAAACTGCAAAGTTTTCATTTTAATTAATAATTTGATTATCTAGTACAACAATGAATGTTAATCTATAATAAATTATTATTTTAGTAACTACATAATACAAAATCTAAATAAACAAAACTGCAATAAACTTTAAATTTTCCTTTGAAATTACATTTAGTATGAATATATAAACATATAAGTATATATAGTTAAATGTATATATGTAACAAATATTGAGAATTATGTCATATTGTACATTCAGTTATGTGCTTTTATAGCCCTAGATAGCCATACATGTCATTCTTTCTATCTGAAATCTTATTAATGATCTAGGAACATGGAAAGTACACCATTTTATCTCAAATGTTATGTCTTCTCTGAAGTATTTTTCATTTCATCAAATAGACCCAATTATTCTGTGTCTATGATTTTATGGTGTCCTGCATTCTTTTCAATTTTATTATATATTGCTGTTGCATAATGGCCTTTGGGTGGGAGGCATTTTTAAAATAGTCTGTCCTGATTTGCCTAACAGAATGAATTATTCATTATCACCAAAAGAGAAAAGAAGGGAGAGAGGGAGGGAGGGAGGGAAAGTGTCGGGGAGGAAAGAGGATAGAAATAGCCTTATAGCATTTCTGATCTCAGAGTAAAACATGTAATCTCTATTTTTCCCTGCTCTGAAAGAGAACTAAAGGAAGGTTTCAGTCTTGGGATGTCTGGCTAACATGATACATTCAATGCCAACTCCTGCAACTCTAGTTTACAACCAGGTCTCAGAAAGTTTATAATTCTCACTTTCAGCTCTTGTCCATTACTTGTTTCCTCAAAGTGTTTTCTCCTCCCTTGTTCCTTCCTTCTCTGTCTTTTTTCTCCTCTTTCTTCTAATCTAGCATTAGAAGATAATATTTATTTGATAAATTTTCTCCTAACATCCAGAGAGAAGAGTTTAGTTTCTCTTACCTGGCTTACTTTCTCTATTATATTTAGGGAAATTAGTTTAATGAATCTAAAAAAATAATGTATATGAGTTTCACTGATCATTATATAGTTTTCTTGATTAATGAAAAAAATGCTCCTGTTATCAGTGGAGTGCTCTTCGAGTCCCCACCTGCTGCTGGTGGTCCCCACCTGCTGCTGGTGGAAGTGGGCTTCTTGTGATGTCATGAAAAAAGGAATTTTCTGAGACTTGAACTGGAGAATGAATGATACTTATTTGCATGGAATTAAACCTCTGAGTGTGCAAGGTCCCATCTCCCTCCATCCCACCAAGGAAAAAGTCCAGCTGTGTCTTCAGCAGAGCTAGGCTTAAAGCCAGTGTCCAGAGTTTCTTTTCCTTGACCCCCTCTCTTTTGTGAATGGTATATTCCATTCTTTAGCCCATTCTTAATTGAGTCATTTACCTTTTTAGTACTCATTTGTAGATCTCTGTATATTCTCAATACAAGCCTTCTGTCATATATGTACACCGATTATTTTCTACATCTGCGAAACTTGCATTTTCATTTTCTTATCAAGTGTTTTTCACTGAGCAGATGATCTGCTTTATAAGAAGCCCAATTATCATTATTTCCTTTATAATTAGGCCTTTTAGCATTTTGTTCAACTATATCCCAATCACAAAAAATTCCAGAAGCTTCATAGATTGAGCATTTATATCTATGATTGTTATCATATATGATATGAAATAGGAGGCAACGTCGTTTTTTTCCACTACCATTTCTTGAAGACTTTCTTTTCCCCTTTGAATTGTGTTGACAGTCTTTTGGTTAATCAGTTGACTGCATATATGAGGCTATTTGTAGACTCTTCTGTTTTATTGATCTATTTCCCTATTAGTATGCTGGTGCTGCACAATTGTATCTGTACATCTATTATAAACCCCACAACATATTGTCATTATTTTTTAAAAAGAAAAATTATATTTATTAATAAGTAAAAAGGTTTGTCATTTATGATTTTTTTATTCCTTTGTGTAGATACAAATTTAAATCAATTATTAATTTTCTTCTGACCAAAGACATTTTTGAAAAATATTTCTTACAGAGCAGATCTTCTGACAATAAATTATACTTTCTTATGTTTGAAAGTCTTTATTTTGCTATTATTTTCTAGAGATATTCTTAATTGGGTATGACATTCTAGATTTATAGGAATTTTTTTACTCTCCTCCCAGTATTTGAAAGATATCACTCTGTTGTCTTCTTTTTTGCTTAGTTTCTGATGAGATGTTTGCTATCATTTTCATTCTTGTTCCCCTGTATGTTATGTTCAGTTTTTCTCTTATTTTTTGTTTTTTTCAAGATTTTCTCTTTATCTGTTTTTAAGTAGTTTGTCTGTAATGTGCCTATGTCTGGTCTCCTTTGTATTTATTAAGATTTGCTGAAGTTTTGGGCTATGTGATTAGACATCTTTTATCTACTCGGGGGGAGGGGGGTGTAGCCATTATCTCCTAAAGCTTTTCTTCTGCTCCATTCTCTGTCTCTTCTTTTTCTGCAACAGTAATTATACAGAACTTTTACCTGTTGATGTAACACCACAATTCTCAAATGCTTGGGTAGGCTCTATGATTTTATAATTTTATTTTCTTGCTACAGTTCAGGAAAATGTCTGTTGAATCTTCTTTTGCGTTTAAAGAATCTATGTTTTGTTGTGTTCAGCCCATTTAGTATTTGGGTTTTCTTAATTTCACATATTTTGTATTTGAATTATAGATGAAGTTCCATTTGGTTCTTTCATAGATTTTTTCATTTTCTGTTGAAATTTCCCATTGTTTCTTTTTTGGCTCTGGAAAACAGTTAAATTACTACCACCTTACTTGTTTCTGTGGAGGCTCCGATTTTTAGCTTTCCACTTACTGTTTTTCACAGGATTCCTTAGAGTATCGTCCTGCAAAAGAAGAATTTAAGAGTCAATGAAGCATGTAACGAGTATTGGTATATATATTTGGGGCTCCCCCACTGTGGAACATTACCTTCCACATGTGATCATTCTTACACTCTTGAAGTACAATCACTTTGCTTCATGCCAGTAAGACTGCTGCTTTCTACTTGAACTTCACTCCCTCCTGTGCCTCAATAAAGTGGGAGATGCACCTAGGGGGAACTTCATTAAAATGTGGAGCTTTCCTAGTTGCTTTTCTCATTTCAAGGATCAGAAGCCATCTAGTTGTTCCTACATTAGTCTGCTCTTCACGTTTGAATATTTTATTTATTATTATTATTTTTTAATCCTCGCCCGAGGATATTTTTCTATTTATCTTCAGATAGAGTGGAAGGGAGGGAGACAGAGAGAAACATCAATGTGAGAGGGACACATCGACTGGTTGCTTCCTGCAGGACCCCGATCAGGGCCGGGGGACGATCTGCAACCGAGGTACGTGCCCTTGACCGGAATCAAACCCATTACTCTTTGGTCTGCAGTCCGACGCTCTAACCACTGAGCAAAATTGGCTGGGGCACGTGTTTGAACATTTTAAAAAACATTTATTTTATCCAGTGTTCATAATTTTTATTAGCAGTTGTGTTTGTTTATAAAAGCAACTCCACCAATATAAAAGATATATATATATATATGTACAGTTTTTATCTGTTCTTAATAATGTAAACAGTTTTCCTCCACCCATGAGGTAGTATTGTCTATGTGCTTCACCAAATTATCTGTGATAACTGTGGAATTGGCAAACATCTTGGGGATTTCTCTGGGTAATTTATATGAATAGTTTGTAGTTAATCTTTTTGTTATTTTCTTTCACTCTTGGTGGGCAATCATGGTCTCAATGATTGTTCGTTGTTTTTGTTTGCTATTGTTGTTGGCTTGTGCTTTACCTATAGGAAACTTTTAATTATCAACATTCAACTCTTAAATTTAGAAAAATCACCTGTATTATGTTATCTACCCTGTCTACCCCTGCCCCATTCACACTTACACACTTATTTCCAGGTATTATTTTTTTTCTCAACCAGAATGATGTATTTTAATTAGAGTTGCTAGCCAAGTATGCCAGCCAGCACTTTTCCATAAAGAATGATTATGTAATTCATACAAGACTCTTTAAGGTCCTGTTCAAGGAATTTTAGAATTGAAATTAAGTTTTTAATTCCCTATAGCAAAACTGGACATATGTAGAGTCCACGGATACAGTCTCATGAAGAAATATCTGGTGAGGAATGAAATTAGCATAGAGAAATAAGGACAAATGAGAAACAAATTTATAGAGTCTCTATTGCATTTTCCCCTGATTTTAGCAATCACTGAAGCTCATTTATCTCCTTGGAACTTTATTTTTCTTTGTATTGCCTAAACTGATTCAAATTGTATTTCTGTGTCCTGTAATCAAAAGAGAGCCCTGGACTTTATCCTAACACAATTAATTTATCCTTTTACAAGTACATATACCACAGGCATTCATTATTCCCACTGTCCAACTGGGAAAGCTGAAAAAGAACACATGCCAATGACTACCTCACTGTCAGCAAAGAGTAAGACACTATGGAGTTTTACTCTGAGGTGAATGCTTGTGGTAAAGAATAAAATCCAAAGCAAAAAAGTAATAGAAGTTCAGGGAAGGGTATTTTTAGATCTGTCTTTTTTCTGGCCGGCCAATCGCTTACTTCCTGCTGTTTCTAACCCACTTACTAGGATAAATCCTGATTATTTCAAGTATTGCTCTTCCATTGCTATGCTTAATTAAAGGTCATGATTAATTGAAATTATGACAGCTTATCACTGCTCTGATTTAATTCCAAATGGTAGAGTACACTAAATTGCAACTATTTCTGGAACTATCTAAAGATAGTGGTTCATTTTACTATCTCAACCATTACTTTGATCATTATTGCTTTAATCAAGCTTTCCATCCACCTGAGTCAGCCATTATATACTCAAGAATGGAATACTTTCTGCAAAACACTGTGACTATATTTTTATATAATAGAAAATTAGATGCATACCATGTATTAGCAGCATCCACAGTTGAACAACTTCAAAATAATGATCTGTTATAAATAATTGTAGGGATTGCATAGAATAATTGACATTTTATATGCTCACAACTGACTGGTGTTGTACTCCAGCATCCTTTCACTTTCCAGTTTAAATAGTCGGTAAGGTGTAACAAGCAAATATGCCTTCAGTATCCAAATTGCCAAAGTAAAACCTTGGATTTAACAACCTTGGGGACACCCTACTGATGTGGCTCTAGACATTCAGCAGAATGAAAACTTGAATGACCATTGAATCAGTCACGACAGGTTGTGTTTTGGTAACGAGCACCCAAAACTCTCAATGACTCAAAAAAACAAAGATTTACTTCTCAACTATGTTACAAGAGGGATAGCATATTATACAACAGAATAACAAAGACTATATTAGAATATAATACCAAATGTCGTAAAGGATGTGAGAAAGAGAAACCTCATACACTACTCTCAAGAGTATTAATAGTTAAGTCATCTTGGAAAGCAATCTTGTATTTTCTATTGCAATAAAATATGTGCTTGCTCTGTGATTCAGGAATTCCATATCTAGGTATACACCTCAGAAAAAAATATCCCAAGACCTATAAGAATGAATGCACACATAACTCTGAGTAATAGAAAGAGAATGATATTTATAGTATAGTACTATTTTTATAAACTAAATAATTTATCTCACAAATACACCGTATGTTTAACAAGATTACACATATATTAAAGTACCTATATGAAATACATAGTATGGTTCTTTTTTTTTTTTATAAACACTTTTATTATATTTTATTAATTTACTTTTGTTACAGATGTTTCTCCTTTTTTCCCCCAATGACACCCTCCTCCCCCTCCCTCCCTGCCCCGTCCCCAGTTTTGTTGTCCATGTCCATTGGTTATGAGTACATGCTTACAAGTTCTGTGTTCATCGCTCCCCTCCCCCACCCCCTCTTCTGACAAATGTCAGTCTGTACCCTACTTCCACGTCTCTGGGACGACCCTGTTCCTCAGACTGTTATGTTCATTATATTCCAGAAATAAGTGAGATCATATGATATTTGTCTTTCTCTGCTAGGCTTGTTTCACTTAGGACAATAGTTTCCAGGTCCTCCCATGTCGTTGCAAAGGATAAGAGATCTTTCTTTCTTACAGCTGCATAGTACTCCATTGTGTATATGTACCACTGCTTTTTTATCCATTCGTCTACTGATGGACACTTGGGCTGTTTCCAGATCTTAGCTATTGTAAATAGCGCTGATATAAACATGGGGGTACATGTATTCTTTCTGATTGGTGTTTCAGGCTTCTTAGGGTATATTCCTAGGAGTGGGATCACTGGGTCAAATGGTAATTCAATTTTTAATTTTTTGAGGTAACACCATAGTGTTTTCCATAGTGGCTGCACCAGTCTGCATTCCCACCAGCAGTGTACTAGAGTCCCCTTTTCTCCACACCCTCGCCAACACTTGTTGTTTGATACTTTGTTGATGGCGGCTATTCTGAATCTCTCTGATGATTAGTGAAGTTGAGCATTTCTTCATATGTCTCTTGGCCATTTGTATGTCCTGTTTGGAGAGGTGTCTATTTAGGTCCTCTGCCCATTTTTTAATTGGGTTCTTTGTCTTCCTTTTGTTGAGATGTATGAGCACTCTATATATTTTGGAAATTAGTCCCTTATCTGATATATCATAGGCAATTATGCTCTCCCATACAGTGGGTTGCCTTTCTACTTTGATGGTTGTTTCTTTTGCTGTGCAGAAGCTTTTGAGTTTGATGTAGTCTCATGTGTTCATTTTTTCCTTTGTTTCTGTTGCCTTAGGTGATATATCAGTGAAAATTTTGCTGCCTATGATGTCTGAAATTTTGTTGTCTACATTTTCTTCTAGGATTTTTATGGATTCATGAGTCACATTTAAGTCTTTTATCCATTTTGAGTTTATTCTTGTGTATGGTGTAAGCAGATGATCTAGTTTCATTTTTTTGCATGCAGCTGTCCAATTTTCCCAACACCATTTATTAAAGAGGCTGTCTTTACTCCATTGTATGCTCTTGCCACCTTTGTCGAATATTAATTGAGCATAATGTTTTGGGTCAATTTCTGGGTTCTCTGTTCTATTCCATTGATCTATGTGCCTGTTCTTGTGCCAGTACCAGGCTGTTTTGATTACAGTAGCTTTGTAGTATAACCTGATGTCCGGTATTGTGATCCCTCCTACTTTGTCCTTCTTTTTCAAGATTGCTGTAGCTATTTGGGGTCTTTTTTGGTTCCATATGAACTTCTGAAGCATTTGTTCTAGTTCTCTGAAATATGTCCTTGGTATTTCGATGGGGATTGCGTTAAATCTATAGATTGCTTTGGGTAGTATGGACATTTTAATGATGTTAATTCTTCCAATCCATAAACAAGGTATGTGCTTCCACTTTTTTATATCTTCCTCTATTTCTTTTTTCAATGTCCTGTAGTTTTCTGCAAATAGGTCCTTTACTTCTTTGGTTAAGTTTATTCCTAGGTATCTTAATTTTTTTGCCGCGATGGCAAATGGGATTGTTTTTTTAGTTTCTCTTTCTGTGAGTTCATCATTGGTGTATGAGAATGCCGTCGATTTCTTGACGTTAATTTTGTATCCTGCTGTTTTGCCAAATTCATTAATTAAGTCTAGTAGATTTTTGATGGAGTCTTTAGGGTTTTCTATGTATAATATCATGTCATCTGCGAATAATGACAGTTTCACTTCCTCCTTTCCAATTTGGATCCCTTTTATTTTTTCTTCACATCTGATTGCTGTGGCTAAGACTTCCAGTACTGTGTTAAATAAGAGTGGTGAAAGTGGGCATCCTTGTCTTGTTCCTGTTCTTAAGGGAAATGCTTTTAGTTTTTGTCCATTGAGTATGATGTTGGCTGTAGGTCTTTCATATATGGCCTTTATTATATGAAGATATGATCCCTCTATTCCCAAATTGCTGAGCATTTTTATCAGAAATGGGTGCTGGATTTTGTCAAATGCTTTTTCAGCATCTATTGATATGATCATATGGTTTTTATCTTTCATTTTGTTTATGTGATGTATCACATTTATTGATTTGCGTATATTGTACCAGCCTTGCATCCCTGGGATGAATCCCACTTGGTCATGGTGAATAATTTTTTGATGTATTGCTGGATCCGATTTGCTAGTATTTTGTTAAGGATTTTGGCATCTATGTTCATCAGGGATATTGGCCTGTAGTTTTCTTTCTTTGTAGTGTCTTTTTCTGGTTTTGGAATTAGAATTATGCTGGCTTCATAAAACGAGTTTGGAAGTCTTCCTTCTTCTTGAATTTTTTGGAATAGTTTGAGGAGAATGGATGTTAGTTCTTCTTTGAATGTTCAGTAAAATTCCCCCATGAAGCCATCAGAGCCTGGGCTTTTGTTTGCTGGGAGGGTCTTGATTACATCTTCAATTTCCTCCGTTGTTATTGGCCTGTTCGAGTTTTCTATCTCTTCCCGATTCAGTTTTGGGAGACTGTGTGTTTCTAGAAATGTGTCCATTTCGCTTAGATTGTCGAATTTGTTGCCATATAAATGTTCATAGTATTTGCTAACGATCCTTTGTATTTCTGAGGTGTCAGTTGTTACTTCTCCTCTTTCATTTCTGATTTTGTGTATTTGGGTTCTCTCTCTTTGTTTCTTGGTGAGTCTAGCTAAGGGTCCATCAATCTTGTTTATCTTTTCGAAAAACCAGCTCTTTGTTTTATTGATCCTTTGAATTGTTTTTTTGGTCTCCATATCGCTTATTTCTGCTCTGATCTTTACTATTTCCTTCCTTCTACTTGCTCTAGGGTTTTCTTTTTGTTTGCTTTCCAGTTCTTTAAGTTGTGAGGTTAGGTAGTCAATTAGAAATTTTTCTTCTTTCTTAAGGTGGGCCTGTAGTGCTATGAACTTCCCTCTCAGAACTGCTTTCGCTGTATCCCATAGATTCTGTGTTGTTGTGTGTTCATTTTCATTAGTTTCCAGGAATTTTTTAAATTCTTCCTTGATCTCCATGGTAACCCATTCATTGTTCAGTAACCTGCTATTTAGCCTCCATGTGTTCATATGTTTTTGCATGTTCTTGTTGTAACTGATTTCTAGTTTCATGCCATTGTGGTCTGAGAAGATGCTTGATATGATTTTAATCTTCTTGAACTTGTAGAGACTTAGTTTGTGCCCTAATATATGGTCTATCTTTGAGAATGTCCCATGTGCACTTGAGAAGAATGTGAATTCTGCAGTTTTGGGGTGTAATTCTCTGTAGATATCTATTAAATCCATTTGATCTAGTGCTTCATCTAGAGTCTCTGTTTCCTTGTTAACTTTTTGTCTAGATGATCTATCCAGTGATGTCAGTGGGATGTTGAAATCTCCTGCTATGATTGTGTTGCGGTTGTTTTCTCCTTTGAAGTCCTCCAGAAGATTTTTAATATATTTTGGTGCTCCTATATTGGGTGCATATATGTTTACCAAGGTTATATCTTCCTGTTGGATAGACCCTTTCAATATTATGTAGTGGCCTTCTTTGTCTCTAGTTATGGTCTTCAATTTGAAATCTAATTTATCAGATATGAGTATTGCTACCCCAGCTTTTTTTTCCTTTCCATTTGCTTGGAAGATTTTTTTCCATCCCTTTACTTTCAACCTATGTGAGTCTTTTGTTGTGAGGTGGGTCTCTTGTAAACAACATATATGTGAATCATGCTTTCTTATCCAGTCAGCTACTCTATGTCTTTTTATCAGAGCATTCAGTCCATTTACATTTAAGGTGATTATTGATATGTACTTATTTATTGCCATTTTTGTGCAGTGTGGTTCTAATTTTCTATTTCTTCTATTAATTACAGCAGTCCTTTTAACATTTCTTGCAGTGCTGGTTTGGTGCTAATATATTCCCTTAGCCTTTTTTTTGTCTGGGAAGCTCTTTATTTGACCTTCTATTTTGAATGATAGCCTTGCTGGATAGAGTAGTCTTGGATTCAGATCCTTGTTTTTCATGACCTTGATTACTTCATGCCATTCCCTTCTGGCCTGTAGTGTTTCTGTTGAGAAGTCAGATGATAGCCTAATGGGGTTTCCTTTGTAGGTAACCTGTTGCTTATCTCTTGCTGCCTTTAGGATTCTCTCTTTGTCTTTAATTTTTGGCATTTTAATTATTATGTGTCTTGGAGTGGGCCTGTTTGGGTTCTTCTTACTTGGGGCTCTCTGTGCTTCTTGAACTTGAATGCTTTCTTCCTTCACCAAGTTAGGAAAGTTTTCTGTCACTATTTCTTCAAATATATTCTCTAACCCTTGCTCATTTTCTTCTTCTTCAGGGACTCCAATGATGCGAATGTTATTACATTTCCAGTTGTCCCACAGTTCTCTTAAGCTATCTTCCTGTTTTTTCATTGTTTTTTCCTTTTGGTTTTCTGATTGATTGATTTTTTTCTACCCTGTCTTCTAATTCACTGATCCGGTCCTCCGCTTCCTCTACTCTGCTGGTCAGTCCTTCCAATGTGTTCTTTATTTCTGCTATGTCATTCTTTATTTCCACTTGGTTGGTTTTCATGGTGTTGATGTCCTTACTCATGCTGTTTAGTTTCCTCAAGATCATGGCTCGGAACTCTACCTCTGATAATTTGCTTAACAGCATTTCATTTATCTCATCTTCAAAAGAGTGCTCTTGTTCTTTCATTTGTGATCTGTTTCTTTGTTTCACCATTTTGGCTATCTCAGTGGGTTTTGGAGCCTGCAGAATTTTCCCTGTGGGTGTTGGTGTTCTGCTATTTGTGGCTCCCTCTACTGGGTTTGGATGAGCGTGGAGGGCCCTCCTTAAACACCACTGTCAAGTCTCACTTTCCTGGGTAGATTTGCAAGCTCAGGAAAGGTTCAGTTATGCTCTAGCTTTTTTCCTGGAGGCTATTAGTCTCAGTTACTTGAAAAGCCTTAGGATCTCAGTTGAATGAGAAACTCCCTCAGATGTTTATAGTGTAAGAGGGTTTCCTGAGGGTGGGGCCAATGCTGGTTGTTAATGAGCCTCAATTTGCATTTCTTTACCTCTTTTCCTCACCTGGGAATCTCTGAGGGAGGGGCTTCCACAGCTCCAGGAAGGAGCAAACTTGGCTGCCCTGTGTAACCGGGAAGGAGGGAAGGAGGGGCTGGCCACCACTGTCCTTTGTGGCTGAGGCTCAGCACAAACTCTGAGCGCCCTCCAAATCCCAGGTGTCCCCACAGAGTTCCAGTCCAGTCCGTCCAGTCCGCCCTCCCTCTGCTGGAGCCCCAGGTGAGTGGCTGTGGCTATTTAGCACTCTGTCCCGGCCTCTGCGCTGTGGGGCAGCTGGGGCTCTTAACCCTGAGGGCGGGCGCAGCTGCTGCTCCCAGCTAAGACCGCTGCTCACAGCCAAGGCTGCTGCTGTCCGTGGGCTCCCAACCGCCACCCTGACGCGCCTCCGCAGATCCTACCAGGCTCATTCAGTGTCCCTGGTTGTATGGTCCTCTCCCGCTGCTTTTCTGTTGCTTTTTCCCGACGATTTGTCTTTATTTTAGTTGTAACTCCCGTTTGGTCCTGGGAGATCGTCTGTGTAGCTTCCATTCACCCCACCGCCATTTTCAACCTTCTACAACATTTTCTCCATAGTATGGTTCTTATAGAACAATTGGGAATAGGAGGGGTGATGAAAGATGAGAACATTTAAATATAAAATGTCCTATGCTAAATTAATGATAGAAAAAAATCAAATGCTATAAAATGAGAAATATAATTTACTAAATTCTTTGACTTGTTATCAAATTAGAATTTCAAAAAAGGTTAGGGGATCAAAATAATCCCTAAAGACATTTATGTTTTCTCCTTGTCATCTTTGCTCTAGTGTGACCACATCTACAGGATAAATTTAATCTGGATAGGACCATCACTGGCCAATGTATTTTCTGTACCCAGGACATCCATTTATCTATTTAATTATTAGCAATTTAACTTTTACTTTTACTTTCTACTAGTCACCCAGATATAAAAATGAATAAAATTATTGTTTTATCCCTATAAACTGAGATAATATAACCCAAGAAAAAATTAGAAAGTATAATATTAATCATAAAAGATTACCAAAATAAGATGTAATATAGTAAGTGATAAAATACCATCAGATTGGGGTGGGTAAGAGACAAATACAGAGGTTAGAATTTTAGAAAATTATGTCAGTGGTTTCAGTGGAGATGTTTCTGCATCCAAGTGCACAGCATCTACTTTCATTGCTTCTAATTTAGCCACTTATCCATCCATCCATCCATCCATCCATCCATCCATCCATCCATCCATGTAATAATATTAACTGATACCTTACTAGGCCCTGAACAAAAGTGTTCTGAGTCATAATATTTAAGTAAAATCCAAAATATCCAATAAAGCTGTTAGTCTAGCCTTGTTGTTGGAATTTACAGACAGCCACTGCCTTGGGATTGAAAACAAGCCAGCTGGACTCCCTGTTTTTCTCTAAATATGCATTGATTAGACATACAGTAGAAGGATTAATAGAGCTAAATATTTAGCCTTATGATGAAAGGAAATATTTCCTATAGGAGACATACTTTATCATAAATCTGTGAAAAGATCAGATGAGGCAAGTATAAATGAAAATAACTGTGAATAAACATTTCCATCTGTCAGTTCCTTTAAAACTAACTCATATTCAGAGAAATCTGCTTGTTAAAGTTCATTTATAAATTCCAACAACAGATACATTTTATTAAATATCTCATTAAGCCATTTCTTTGAGTTTGAAAGAGGTTTGATTTTGCAATATCAGTGATTAGCTTATATTTGGAACCTGAGAACAAAGAAATATAGATAAGTGAGTATTGACAAATGTTTGAAAGAAGAACGATGAATTGCTATTACAGGGCCTTGTCCCCAAAAGTAAAAGGAGGAACGCCCAGTTTTTTGGTTTAGTAAAATGGAGAAAATAATTGCACTTTATGCTTAGGTGTTTGAGACTAATATGAGTTATTTATTTTTTCATCAAAATTATACTGTTTAAAATTCTATATGTGTAGAAGTGTTCATTAGGGAGCAAAGGGGAGTGCATGGGGATAGAGGAACCCCATGTTTAATGTTGTTTTATTTGAACTAATTTAATTACCACTGTGATTGAATGTTCTTTTAACCACTTCATATATACACATATATACATGTGTATTGCTTCTTAATATGTGTGTGTTTACACGTGCGTGTGTTTAAAGTAAACCTTGAGAACTAAAAAGGGGGGTGGCATACTTCCAACAATAAAGATACATTAAAAAAAGAAATACTAAAAAAAAGTTTCCTCCTAAAATAAAAGATCTAAAGAATGAAAACAGTGAAATTCCTTCTGATAGACATCTGTCTTCTTTAGCTGGGCAGCATTCTTGAAACACCTCCTTATCTCCCTTTGGGAGCCCGCTTCCACAGGTGTGCAGTGTAGATGGATTGGTTATTGTTTTAGACCCAACTTCCCTTGAATCAAGGAAATGTGCAAATGACTACCATTTATGTACACACTACTCAGATGTTGTTTAAGAAATCAGAGACACAGTGAACATCAATTTCACCAAATCATTTCTGATCCAGCAGCAGCATTTCCACTGTCAAGTGTCACTGATGTTAGTGTTGCAAACATGGGGTTTATATTCAGCAGGTGCAACAGTGGTGTTTCCAGGGGATCAGCTCTTAGCATCCTTTTTGCCGTTGTTCACTGCTGTTTGGCTCCTTGCCTCATTCTCGTGTTTACCCACAGTTTCTTAGAGTCACAAAATATTTTAAAATAAATATTATTTTTGTTTAAATTAACCCCATATGGCACTTCAGTTGCTTTAAACTAAAAGACCCATAGATAAATGTAATAAATCTGAGCAGAGTTTCCTCATTTTATGTCAGTTGCCTACAATTTCTGTGCATTTCTTCTTGATTTATTTATTTAAAAAAATTTTTTTCCTTTATTGATTTTTAGAGAGATAAGAAGGGAGATGGAGAGAGAGATAGAAACATCGATGAGAGACAACATCGACTGGCCGCCTCCTACATGCCCCCCACTGGGGATCTGGCCCACAACCTGGTCATGTGCCCTGACCGGGAATCGAACTGGCGACCTCTTGGTGCATGGGTCGACGCTCAATCACTGAGCCACACCAGCCGGGCATGATTTATTTTTTACTAGTTGTTTTATTATAGATAGTTATCCACTCTGTTACACACATAGGAAATGTTTTATCTCTGTCTGTCAATATTGTAACTTGGTTCATTTTCTTAATTAGAATGTAAAATTCTGTAAGCTGTTTGCACACTTTAACTCAGATTGAAGGTCATGTATATTAGCCAAATTGTTTCTCTCATTCTCTATGTGCAATTTTCTGTATTTCTTATTTTTCTTCACTGGTTCATTCTTAAATGTAAAAAAGATACCTCCTTAGAATAAAGAGCAGACAACATCCATTGTTGGAGCAGACTATTTTTTCCTCTCTAACTTTGGCTATACAACTGTCTTTCTAACTTTGTATAACTAGGCAGTAGTCTCCTAGGAGAAACATTAAAAAAAATTTTTTTTTTCTTTATTGATGTTAGAGAGAGAGAGGAAGGGAGAGGGAGAAGTAGAAACTTTGATAAGAGAGAACATCGATTGGCTGCCTCCGGCATTGGGGATCAGGCCCACAACCTGGGCATGTGCCCTGACCAAGAATCCAACTGGTGACCTCATGGTGCGTGGGTCGACGCTCAACCACTGAGCCACAGCGGCCAGGCTAGGAGAAACATTTTTCATATGATCTCCCCCACTGGATTATGGAATGTGCCTGCCATTTACGTAAGTGTTTTAGATATTATTTTCACATATTTTTGGTTTTCTTAGCCTCATAACAGTTTTATATATAGTCAAGGATAGCATTATTATATTAACTTAGAGAATAATACTGTAAAATTTTTGAGAAAAACACTAAAGTTTATATGGTTTGGAAATAAGTATCAAAATGTAGTTTTTAATAATATTATTCTTTCTGTTAAATTTTTTCAGAAGGCAGGAATTATATGTATTTCAATTCAATATTAAAATAAGGTTAAATTTATCATAGTGTAACTACCTTTATTTATTTTTACCACTGCCTTCTCTATACTTTTTTGAGAAGCTGGATTCAGGTATTCTGAAACAGTGTTCTTTTCCTTTTCTCTTTTTTTTATGAATTTACAGAAAAGTTCCAAGTACCATACAATCACCTTTCATTTTCATGAGCCATTTGGTATAGAGTTGCTAACACTATGCCCCATCACCCCCGAGTATTTGTGCGTATAGTTCCTATAACAAAGACATTCTCCTATATACATCATACTGTAACCATCAAATCAGGAAATTAACAATAATACTTTGCTACTATCTACTTATAAAATTCTGCTCAATTTTCTCCAATTGTCCCTATAATGTCTTTGTAGCAAAATATCCAGTCCAGAATCCAGTGTTACCGTTGGTTTAGGATCTCTTCTGTCTCCTTTGATCTGGAAGGATTTGCCAAACTTTTCTTGACTTTCATAACTGTGATATTTTGAGGATTACAGGCAATATGGGTTGTAAAATATCATTCAGTTTGGGTTTGTCTGATGTTTCCTTAGACTCTTATTCGAAGTTTTGTCTGTTTGGAAGAAATATTACAGATGTAGTGGCATATTCTCCTCATCACCCCCTGTCTGATGGTGTGTACTTTTGATTTGTCCATTACACAGCCCTCTTGATTAAGGTAGTATCTGACAGGATTCATCATTGTGAAGGCATTTTGGTTTTATTTTGTAATTAATGATTAGTTGGTAGGTAAGTACTTCTAGACTATATAAATATTCTATTCATCAAACTTTCAAATGATTCATTTATACTTTTACATCAGTATGGCCTCATAGATGCAGAGAACAGACTGACATCTGTCAGAGGGGAAGAGAGTTGAGGGCTGGGTAAAAAAGGTGAAGGGATTAAGCAAAGAAAAAAAACCTCATAGACACAGACAACAGTATGATTACCAGAAGGAAAGGGCTGCAGTTGGGGGTAGAAGAGAGTAAAGGGGGATAAATGGTGATGGAAGGAGATTTGACTTGGGGTGAACACACAATACAATATACAGATGATGTATTATAGAATTGTATATCTGAAACCTATATACTTTTATTAACCAATGTCACCACAATCAATCAGTCAATAGAAATGAATTCAGATGTCTGCTCATTTTTAAGTCGGTAAGCATCGTTCACCTGGCACTCCTTAGTCCACCTTTTGCTTAAGGCTGCATATTAAGAGTTTAATCTTGTTTATTTTGTTCAATATAGGTTTTTCTAATAGACATAATAGTTATTTACACTTTTAAAAATTAATTTTTACACAAAGTGACATTTTTATTATTTTAGCATGGATATATTGTTTGGTTAAAGCTCTACTTAAACTTACAGCTTTTTTCCCTGAAATACGGAGAGTGTCACATTAATACTTATATATTAATTTCTCAGCAATATTAACAATTGCTGTATTATTATAGCTATAATTCTTATGTTCATGTTCTGCAGAAGATTTTACTACACAGGTCAAAACTTAGTCTTTAACTTCAGTCTCTATAATTAGATCTATTCATATTGCAAACTCAAAAAATGAGAGTTCTAAAGCGCAATTCATTTAACCCTGTAAGAAACTGATTCAATAGACAAAACCGAAGGAAATCAAATAAGCTATTACCAAGGTATTGTTCATCATAGTGTTGTCAGTTGTAATTTAGAGATAACATATGTTGCTTGTATCTTCCTCTTCTTTCTCCCTTCTCTTTATTTTCCTTCTCTTCTTGAAAAATGAGGTCCAGTATCTATTAAGCTAGGCTGCACATGGTGGGGAGTGAGAGATGATGCTAACCTGATGCAGGATGTCAGAACCTGACCCTGGAGAGAGGGCATCCATAAGGGGGAAGTCCATGAAAGAGTGTCAGTTAGAGTGGTATTAGCAGGGGTCCGTGTATGGGGACTGCCCAGCACAGCATGTCCAAATCCCACTGTGTTGAGAAGCATGTCAGCTATTGGGGTGGGGGTGTGGGTGGTAGCAAACAGAAATCTGTTTCATACAAAGGGAGTGTGTGTGTTTGGGGGGGGTGTGTGCGTAATTGGGACCATATATATTTCTCTATCAGATTCAGGAGTTGCAAATATAAAAAGGAACAAAATAAAATTTGAAATTTGAGTGATTGGACTGGATTTGGAGATAGTGTGAATTCATGGTATTGGATAGAAAAATAGATAAACAGACAAATATATAGATGCAAATGTGTATATATACACATAAACATATACACAGACACATAAATACATACACATACACACATACATACATACATTATACACCAGCTCTGTCTATACACCAGCTCTGTCCAATAAGAGCTTCTTGAGCTGCAACACCCCATTAGTAACAGCAAATTCTCACACCAAGGTCTTGCTTTCAAATTATCACTCTCCATTAGAAGAAACTAAGGCTCATTAGAAAAATGAATATTTCCAGGACTACGGATGTTAAAGTAAAAGTTGAGCCTGGCACTTACAACTTGTAGTTTTTTGGTTCCACATATTTTCAGAGTTTCTCTTATCTCTGAATCCTGATTTGTGAATAGTGACTCATGCTTTTTGTTTATTGAAGGAAGACTAGTAGATATGAAACTACAATAGAACTAAAATTTACCATTCACTTAATATCATTTTAAATGGATATGTTTCTAAGAAATATTTTTCTCTTGTGTTCTGACATTTAAAGGACTACTTTTTGAAATTAGTGCTAGAGAACTAGTGTTGCACATTGCTTTGTGCTCACAGCAAAAAGCAATGAATTATGCCTGGCCGGTGTGGCTCAGTGGTTGAGCATCGACCCACGCACCAAGAGGTCGCCAGTTTGATTCCCGGTCAGGACACATGCCCTAGTCGTGGGCCTAATCCCCAGTGGGGGTGTGCAGGAGGCGGCCAATCGATGTTCTCTCTCATAGATGTTTCTATCTCTCTCACCCTCTCCCTTCCTCTCTCTCTAAATATCAATAAAGAAAAACATTTTTTAAAAAAAGCAATGAATTAATCAGACAGGAATTCAGCTTTAATCAAGATGTAAGCTGAATTATCTCTCTATAACCTGCAGACATCAGGTCCCCAAGGCATTATCTGAGCATCTTTATTTTTTTTTTAAGTAAATTCTTACACAGAGCAGAAATAAATGTCACTGCCATCTCCAACCATTTATGGAATAAGTTCTATTTTTATTTTAAATTATTACATTGAAACATAAAATTCCTAGTAAAGTGTTTAATTTTCTGATTCCTCCAATTTTCCAGCCTCCAAGATGTTCATACTAATTATCAACTATAATTTTCTTTTATGACTTGAACATTAATGTCTTTTCTACTGTACACCTCTAACATAAATATCATGAAATTAATGTAGTATGGGTGGCACATTTCCTTACTTTTCAATGCTACATGTTTTTGTTTTTGTTTTGTTTTATAAATTTCAGTTTATCTTTGGTTCCTTCCATTGACTTCTCTCTGAGTACTGAGATTCTTCAGGCATTATCTTACCCTGAAGTCAGACCTCCAAATATTTTTTAAACAAATATTTAATATAACAGATTTTATACAATCATGTGAACTAGGCTTTTAAATTATTTCATTAAACAGTGATATCAATCAAAATACAGGTGTTAACTGGTATTAGGAGAACAGTAATTAATTTTTAGATATTATAATGACTCATAATGATAATATATCCAGGAAAACCAAAATCAAATGTAAGTGTTTACAGTCAGGTGCAAAATCCAGTTCACACCAGCCCCATTGCAGTATGGATAGCACTGCCTCTTGTCATTGACCCCTGGCTGACAACAGAGATAAAGAGCGTGTGACCACACCACTAGTAGCTCTTTCACTGCTACCTCTAAAGCCAGAGGTATGCTCTGCCCCACAACCTTTACCTGGATATAGAGTCTATGTCCTCTTTACTTAGGTTGCTCTATGCTACAGGATTTGGGGGATTTCATTTGATTGAGATAGTCAAGGTCAGATTCTGGCTCCTACTTTGTAGAAATAAGATCACAATATGATCATTTCCCTACTGACAGCAAGGTTATGTAAAAGATGCTGGGCAGCCACCATGTGTAACTAATATCTCCTATATGTTTAATTTTTTTCATTGATTTTTAGATAGAGTGGAAGGGAGGGAGGGGGAGAGAGAGAGAGAGAGAAAGGGAGAGAGAGAGAGAGAGAGAGAGAGAGAGAGAGAGAGAGAGATATCAATTGGTTGCCTCCTGCATGACCCCAACCAGGGCTGGGTATCAAACCTGAAACCCAGGTATGTGCCCTTGACTGGCAACTGAACCCGAGACCTTCCAGTCCATGGGCTGATGCTCTAACCACTGAGGCAAACTGGCCAGGGCTCCGTTATACTTTTAAATGAGCATTGATATCCCAGTGTTATAAATAGAAGAGTAAACTCTCTTGATTGTCCTAGTTCTGCTTGCCACAAAAACTCATCTTTCTTATATGTGATAGTCCTTATAATATTTCAATTTATCTCGTTATAGACCTTTAAACTATATTGAGATTTTTAGAAAACTTTTGTGGTTCATAGGAACTATAGTGATAGCATACTATATATTTTTAAATTTTTTATTTTGTTTTATTTTTGTGTGTGTTTTTTTTATGGCTTACTATATTAAAATTGTGATTGCATGACTAAAGAAAGCTATTAGATAAAAATTAAAACATTTAATGTAAAACCTATCCATCCTTAATGACTAATGCATGAAAATAATAACAAGCACAGTAAAAAAATGTACCATTATGCAGCACAGTTTTCTAGAAAATGATTTCCACGTGTATCTAAATGTGAATACTCAATTTAACTCCTTTGTCCAATGTAGCAACTGCTCTCCATACTACTGTACATTCTAATTCTCACTATTCTGAACCTGTAGTTTGTTCATAGATTGAAAGCAAACAGAATTTTAGAGTTGGAAGGCCTCTTGGATAATTTATAGTCTTATGCTTTCATTTAAAAACTAATAAAATTTAGATCCACAACTATGAATTTGCTTTTAAAAGTTTAATTATTCACAAATCTCATAGTACAGTCCAGTTATATCTCATGAGGGCATGGTTTTTTCACTATCTCTAAGTAAGTTCTCTGGATCACAAATCTGGCCCTAGCATGTGCTACATTTTATTATTGGACATGTACTTATGTATATATGACTTGCTTCCTATAAAAGACCATAAATTCCTCAATGCCAGGAAATATATATTTATGATTTTAAATATATATTGCCATATTTTCTGTGGCTGATATTTTTCTCATAAAATGTTATGCTTAGTGTGCTAATAAATATTTTTGTATTGCTTAATATGGTTATGCATCAAAGCAAAATGCTTAGAATTATTTAATGCACTCTGTCAAAATAAAATCATGAGCTATACTCATACCAGACAATGTTCTAAGAACTCTATATACTCCTTTAATCCTTACAAAAGCCTATTATATATAGGTGCTCTCATTATTTTCTTTTAATCATGAGGAAATGAGACACTGAGATGTTCATTAACTTTCCAAGGGCCACACAGTAAATGGTGGAGCCAGGATTTATTTAGAATCAGGCGGTCAACTCCACAATCAATATTCTAATGGCTTTTGCATCCTGATCCAGTTGAGATGAAATATGTGATTTGTCTCCTTCAGCAGAATTTACCAGCTGATAAATTGCCTCCATTGTCAGCAAAAGTAGAGTTAACTTTAACTGTCATACAAAGCAAGAATAATTGGGAGAATGGTCTTCTTATTTTTGATTATAGACAAGTTTCATACCCCTTGGCTAAGGAGAAAGGGTGCCAGAATTCACACTTTCAGATTGCCAAACCTTCTGTGTTGGTAAGGATCGCTGTAAGCAATTTATAACCTAATTCCCCTGTACATCTTCTCCCTGCGTAATTAACAAAAAGCAGTTACAATAAATAAATAAAACCTACAGTTGGAAAGGGCTCAGAGTAACAGGCAATTTCCTTTACATGTTAGGGGTATAAATTAAAGTATTTTTTAGTGTAAAAGTTGCTATGTCTAAATAGATTAATATAAAGAATATGTCTTTAGTCACATATTTTTTTATGATTTTTCTTTATTTATTTTAGAGAGAGAGGAAGGGAGAGGGAGAGAGATAAAGACATCGATGAGAGAGAACATCGATTGGCCGCCTCCTGCATGTCCCCCACTGGGGATTGGACCCACAACCTGGGCATGTGCCCTGACCTGGAATTGAACCAGCGACCTTCCGGTGCATGAGTCGATGCTCAATCACCAAGCCACACCAGCCAGGCACAATAATTTTAATTTTAGAATTTATCCTTCACATGTACTAGCACTTAGTAGATATGCAATGGTGAATATTACACTATTATTTGTAATAATGATAAGATGTAAATAGTCTAAATGTCCATCATCAAGGGACTCTTTTAAATACATGTGACAGAGTAAGAAAAAAGGCATTTTATTTTTGCATGACTCTGGCAGGCTCTTAAAATTTTTTTGTCTTTTTGTCAGTAGATATAAGAAACCAATAGTATGAAAGGTAGACCGTCAACAAAGGGGAAAAATGACAAAATGACAAGGCTTACCCTACAGAGCACAGGAGTAATACATATTTTTGAGTCCAAGGCAATGTAACTTGATCGTACAATCTACCATCCATTTTAATCAAGTAGACAGTTTCTTTCTGTAATGGATTTAAGGGTATATACAGAATGATAGAAAAAAGGAGGAGAATGATCAGCAGGAAATGTTAGGAAGTTGCATGAAAAAAAATATATATTTAGCTGTGGCTCAGTGGATTGATCATCGTCCCATGGACTGAGAGGTCCCTGTTCGATTCCCGATCAGGGCACATGCCTGGGTTGCGGGCTCAATCCCCAGTAGGGAGCACGCAGGAGGCACCTAATCAATGTGTCTCTCTCACATAGATGTTTCTCTCTCTCCCTCCCACTCTATCTGAAGATAAATGGAAAAGTATCATCAGTGAGGGTCTAAAAAAAAAAGTTATGTAAGATATTTTAAAAACAAAACACTTGTTTAGAGTTACCAGAACTGGATTTCATCCCTAACTAAATGACTAATTTTCTCCCTATTAATCTGCAAAAGGAGGTGATGGATTAAATTATACCTAAATTATTTCCAGTTATCGTATTCTATAATTTTGTACTTTAAGTATCTTGCTGAAAACTAAAGAGCAGTTTACTTACATAACAAAATTGAGAAGTTTATATTTAAAAGGAGATGTATCCATTAGTAATAAACAGAAAATCTCGGTCACTTCTAGGGGTAAAATTCAAACTTTCTTTGAGTTTTACCTTCTCTGTGCAAAAGAACTGCTCTAGTGTCAGCAGAGAATTTTACTCCAGCCTAAGTAATAGGTATGATTTATTACGAGTGCTGTTTCAGACTGTTTCACAGGAATCCTCTGGTTAATGTTGCCAGTCTACATCTACAGGACTTAGTGATGCTGTTATTAATCACTGGGAATCAAAGAAGGATGTAAAGAAAGCAAGAAAGAAAACAGACTAGGTCTCTGAAAGGAAACATTCTTATCTTTGCCTAGTTATAATAGCCCTATTAAAAACCGAAGATCCAGGAATGGCTTAGCAGAGAAATGCAGTAAAGAAAAATGCAATATTCTGTGCTTTGCAAGCCAGAGTTAGAATCCTAACCGATGGTGTCGTCTTTGACTCTTTTGTAGAGAACACCACATGCTGTTATCTTGTCTGTGTCTTTTGAGTTGGCATTTTAGGAGCATTTAGGGACCAGTTTTCGTCCAGCTATTGATTTGACAATAGCTCACATATAGAACACGGATCTATTGGACTACAGTTGCAACTAACAAAAACCAACTTGAGCTACTGTACATTCAAATGCAGAATTTAGAATAAAGACACAAGGTTGTTTCATGAAACTTTGCAGTTGAAATATAATGCTTCCCTTAGAAATGGACAGGGACAAGAATTTAGCAGAACTTTATGATTTACTCAGTCTCGCCTGCTGCTTACTTTCTGTACTGCATTCTTCCACATCAAAGCCAAGCTTTCTCTATTCCTTGCTGTCGTGGAAGAACATGTTTCACCGAGAACCTTGAATTTACAGGATACAAATTTGACCACCAGCAGGGCCTGTCTCCTGTGCCCAATTCCAACATGCTAGAGGAAAGAACCTGTGGCTTGCGTAGGTGTTTATTACTAGTTTGATTAGTCACGTGGAGCAGGACATGAGCCAACACTGGCTTGTGCAGATCTAATGTCATAGATTGGGTAGGGAGATTTCTTTAAATGAATCAATCAATCCAAATAAAATAAAAATAAAGATGGTTTTCAAGGCCTGAGAAAAGTACCTAAGTATTTTTACTATAGAATTTTTAGAATCTTGAATATTTATTTCAAGTCTTTCCCAGTTTACTGAATATTCTTTGAAGAGGAGAGCTAGCATCCAAGAGATATATGAGATTATAAGTTATTTAAAATCATTTAGGCTGAACACCTTTTCCTCTCTCAAGTGAAGCTCATAAAGGACCTAGATCAATCCCCGTGTTCAAAGTTTTCTTTGCTATAATATTTATATACAGCCCTGCTTATATTTAATATCTTTGAGAACAATATTTAAGCTTTTAATGGATTGCATTATTTAATAATCTACTATTAAAGGATATGAAAATTTAATTCAAAAGTTGTAAAGATAATTTTACTTTATCTTGTTCTAATATTTATTGATCTATTAATCAGTAGATTGATTCATTCGTATATGACTGTGTATTTTATTTTTTATTTTTTTATTAATTTATTTTTGTTACAGATGTTTCTCCTTTTTTCCCCATTGACACCCTCCTCCCCATCCTCCCACCCCGTCCCCAGCTTTGTTGTCCATATTAAATATTTACTAATATTCTGTATTTGCCAGACCTCTGGCTTCTCCTCAGTTAATTGTACTCTAAAATGTAAAGGGTTATTACCTTTGTCAGGTTTGGATTACATAGCAGTGAGTGTCTGAAAAGACAGCAGGAAACCTTGTGTATTTTATCATCATATTGAGTCAGTGCACTAAGTTTAGCTGAGGCATGGCTAATGTAGTTCAGCAGACTATATACTTGCTCAGCTGCAAGCAGTCCTAAACTTCAGTTCTTGGGCAAAAGAACTGTTCTTTCCACATGCTGAAATTACCTCAAAATAAAAAATTAAAAATTAAATAATAATATTGGGGTAGATTCTAAAAGTATCCTTCAATGCCAAGCTCCATTAATAACATTCCCTAATGTCAGTTTTCGGTGTTTCACTAAGATCACTGTCGAGATAAGACCCACAAATTTATGCCTCTCGGCTTTGTGAAATAATTCGCATTTGAAAAAGGATCTCAGAAACATCTCCTGTCCTTTCCAATGTTATGTGATTGATTTCTTTGTGGGATTATACATGGTGTTTGTCTGTAAATGTATTTGTTTATGTTTTGATACCGGTTTTTTTCATATTTAGGATCATGACATTGTAGCACAATACTGTGAGCAATTTCTAAAACACTAAATGTCTAGTATAATTTTCATGGCTGTACATTATTTGACATTGTAGATATGCCAGCATTTATTATCCTGATCCCCATTAATTGTATGCTATATTGTATCTACTATTTTACTTTTAAAAATAATGATATAATTAATATCATGCATAAATTTACATGAGAATTTTATATTTTGTATTTAATTAACAGATTACTCATGTCAGATGTAGCAGCCATTGCCTTTTCTTAAAGAAGCTTACTGCATTCTAGTATTCTTTACTAAGTTTTCTATTCCTGTACAGGTCACATAAGTCATATTGTCATGAGTTTTATTTTTACAGTCAATTTTTTAGATTGTTTCTTGTTTAAAGCATAGAGTTGTTTCTTGTTTATGTTGGAGTTGAAACTATGTCATTGATAAAGCTTGCACTTTCCTCTTAAAAATTATTTTTTACTATATATCCATGGTTGATATATACAAGAAAGTATAATTCATTCATTTTAGTTATTACATAGCATTAATTTCTGTAATTATATTAATTTAGTTTGCCTCAGATTTTTATCATTAAAATAATACTGCAGTGAACATTCTTTTACATAATACCTTTTGAAAATAAAATTTTTATCCACTCATCTACTAATGGGCACTTGGGCTGTTTCCAGATCTTAGCTATTGTAAATAACGCTGCTATGAACATAGGGGTGCATGTATTCTTCCTGATTGGTGTTTCAGGTTTCTTAGGATATATTCCAAGAAGTGGGTTCACTGGGTCAACAGACTAACAAACCTCAGAGGGATGAGGGGTGGGAGGGGTAGGAAGAGATAAACCAAAGAACTTATATGCATATATGCACAACCAATCGACACAGACATTGGGTTGGAAAAAGAAGAAGGAGGGTGGGAGTAGGAAGGAGGGGGTCCAAGGGGAAAAAATTGGGACACTTTTTGTATTTCCTCCTAGGAAATGTATTTTAATTCTTTTTCCCTTTCTTATCAGAAAATAAAGTTCTTCCCAAATTTTTATTTGCCAAAACTATTCTAATAATTTCTATTTTTTTAATCTTACCTAATATTATCCACTGATATATTCTTCTTTGTAATGATGCAATCTCAGGTTTTAGATGGGTACATAACTTTTCAGCTAGAGATTACATTTCCCAGACCCTTTTGAAACCTGTATAACCCTTGCTGAACAACATAAAAGAGTAAAAAAAAGATAGATATTACTTACCAATTGTGACTCCTAAACAAATGTGTATGCTTTCCCTTGCGTCCCTCTACCCCCAGCCCTGCCATACCTCTGGCTAGGACATGATGAAATTGTAGTGAAAAAAAGAAAACTAGGACTTGGAATTAGGGGGAAATGGGGAATGACTTCTAATGGGTATAAAAGTAATTTTTGGAGTGATGGAAATTGATTATGGTGATGGTTACACAACTCTGTGAATATACTAAAAAGCAATGAATTAATGGGTGAATTCATTAATTTAGCACCTTAAATGGGTGAATTATATGTAAATTTTATCTCAATAAGTTATTTTAAAATAAATACATGAAAGATACTGGGATTTCTGAAAAATGTATTGGTATTCAACATTTTGAGTAAGACATTTTTACGAGACTCGTCTATATGAAAACAGCTTGTGTAGGGTAAATCCTGGAAAGGACAACTGAAAATGGCAGTTTGGACAATTTATGGATGACTTTGTATACCAGGGAAAATAGTTTAAAAGTAATTGTTCAGGGAATAAAGAGCCTTTCAAGATGTCAGACTTGGAAAATTACAAAACTAGACCCGTATCTGTGAAATATGTAAGTAACAATGGGGTACATGATAAATTGCAGTGAGGAGACACTAAGTAAAGGTTGTGTTTGATACAGTGCCAAATGGGTGTGAGAAAAAAGAGTAAGCATTGCTGATGGAGTTTTAAACTAGTTGATATAAAATGTGATTATTTAAATAAAAGGATAAGAAGAGGAGCCGCTTGGTGTGGATAGGCAATAAATTTGTTTTGATTAAACCAAATTGAGGTATTGGTAGAATGTATAAAGTAATTATTTAGAAATGTGGCCGAGAAGATTGGGAGAACTGACATTTTCAGATGAGAAAAATGTTCCTGAGGATGCTAGTTAACTCTTAATGACACTGTTTTGGTACCCTAACCTTATCACAGACATCTTTTCTCTAAACTATTAACATTCAGTACTTGATTAACAACATAAGGAGATGTTGATATCATATTGATGTTGGGAAAAACGGAATCATACCAGTTTTAGCTCTATGGCATTTTTATGAGGATTATAAAAAGACAACTTTTTTTTTAGTTAATGCAGCCTTTTGCCATGGTACATGGCTTGGCAAAGGGGCTGAATTTCACCACTCACGCTCATCCTCATCTTTGAACAGCATCTGTATGATAATACTCAAGGTCTCTGACCAAAATAATATCCAACATAGTGTTTCCAAGTTTCACTTTAAGTGAATATTAAAACTATGTACACAGGAGATAATACTTGAAATTGACCCATGAATAAATAACTCCACTATAAGTACCATTGACAATGTATCATAAAATCACTATGTAGTGTGCCTCACCGACTGAACTAGAATCCCATAGTGAGATTTTGCTATACAGTACGTGAAATCACTAGAAGCTCATTGTGAGTGATCTTGGCTTTTATCAAAGTGTTATACTTCACATTACCACCTTGAATATTCCATCTCACACATCACTAACTCACAGATAGTCAGGGCTGGACTCGAGGATTTTTTGTACTTTTGTTATAAGACAGGTATAATTGCACATGACTGATATAAACCACCTTCTTTTCCACAGACCTATTTCACTGCATTGTTTCATCCTTTCTAGCCTTACAGTTTTCATAAGACATACATATTATGATGATTGCATTTGTTATATTAGAATAAAGAAATAATAGTAAATTGTACTCAGACTATACAAATTAGAAGGAGGTTGGACACATTTTACTAATTATTTTTTTATAAATATTTTAAACTTCCCATTAATTTCCGAGTAACTGATTGTTCATTATGAAATTGGTAGTTAAAAAAATAATAATGTCACCAGAAAATGTGTTTACCTGGAACTAAAAAGGATTTCAACTGCAATTTCATTATTTAGCTGCCTATTCAGAGCATTTTTCACAGTATCATAATTAAAATTTCTGAAAAAAGGCATTTTTTACATAATTAACATTATATGAAGCTATCATGCTTTTATTGAAAAGTTACCTTAATTGACCAGCAACAGAGATGTACCTGGCTTGAAAAGCATAAAATACTTATTATCTGGCCTCCTTCATTTAATTTTATCATAACTTAGTCATGTAATCTTCAGTGTGAAGATTACCAGGTCGTCTTTATGATTTATGGGAACATAAATGATCACTTTGCATTTTTCTCTATTTATTCCTTTAGATACAATTCTGCCTCTAACAAGACAAACTGCATCTAACTATTCATATAGAAGGGCAAAGACGTAAGAACACAGGATGGTATAAGTTAAAAAGCCAGCTATATACAGTAAAGAGAGGCGTTCAATGAATAAAATTGGTATTCAGTGCAGACAGAACTCCTAAATATCAATAAGAAAGTGACAAAAATGCAATAACTACATTAATATTACAGGTGTGCTTTTTCACAAGAATAAAAGTAAACTGCCAATAAAAATGTGAAAAATATGTCTACAGGCCATATATATGCCTCTTTGGAGACGTGTCTGTTCAGGTCCTCTGCCCATTTTTTAATTTGATTTATTTTTTTCTTGGTGTTGGGTAGTATGAGTTCTTTAGAAATTTTGGATATTAACCCCTTAATGGATGTATCATTGGCAAATATCTTCTTCCATTCAGTAGATTTTCTTTTCATTGTGTTGATGATTTTCTTTGCTGTGGAAAAACTTTTTAGTTTGACATAGTCCCATTTGTTTACTTTTTCTTTTGTTTTCCTCGCCTGAAGAGATATATACAAAATAAAACATTTCTACAAGAGATATGATAGATTTTACTGCCTATTTTTCTTCTAGTATTTTCATGGTTGTGAGTCTTACATCTAAATCTTTAATCCATTTTGAGTTTATTCTTGTATATGGTCTAGTTTCATTTTTTCTCATGCATCTGTCATATTTTCCCAGCATCATTTATTGAATAGGCTGTCACTGTCTTTACCCCATTGTATGTTCTTGCCTCCTTTGTCAAATATTAATTGACCATATAGGCGTGGGTTTATTTCTAGTCTCTCTATTATATTCCACTTATCTATATGTCTGCTTTTATGGCATTACCATGCTGTTTTGATAACTATAGCCTTGCAATATGGTTTGATATCAAGTAGTGTGATACCTCAACTTTGTTCTTTCTCAAGACTGATGTGGCTATTCAGGGTCTTTTGTAGTTCCATATAAATCTTTTGAATTATTTGTTCTAGTTCTGTGAAACATGCCATTGATACTTTGATAGGAGTTGTCTTAAATCTACAGATTACTTTGTGTAGTATGGACATTTTAATTATGTTAATTCTTCCTATCCAAGGGCACGGTATATGCTTTCATTTATTTGTATCTGCAGCTTCGCAGAGTTGAGTCTGAGAACCGTCTTGACTGGGTGTGTCCACTTCTCCAGTGAGCATTTCTTCTGACTAATCCTACTCTTCCTTCTGTGACTACTGTTTCTCCTAGGGTTTTTCTTCTTGCTGTGTGACTGCAGTTGTCTACTTTATCTTTTCTATTCACTTTTTGTTTCTCCCTTAAGCTTTATTTTTATACATCATTTCATTCTTCTGTTAAAAGCAAGCAGTATTATGAGCAATAAATTTCATGCACCAATAGGAGACACTGTTTAAAAAATAAAATAAATAGAATAAATAGAAGTGTAAACATGGATCTATAAAATAAAGTGTTGAAGGAGAAAAACAAGTCGCACATTACTCTCATTACCTAGAGATGCTGAACTTTGAAATAAATAGCATCACTGAATAGTTCTTGAAATTATCTTCCTTGAGAAGAGGATGAGATTATTGTCTATGTTATGATTTGCATGTTAACTGCTGTCATCATGACCTCTAAAGTAGTTCTGTACACTTATGGTCTTGTATATAATTTTAAAGAATATCAAATAATGAAGAAAATGTACTCTTCTGAGGAAAAATAAAGGTTAAACATTTTTTCACAGAACTGCCCAACTTTTAGTCATTTATTTGAGGGCAAAATAATATTTGACCCATACTTAGAAAGAATGAGTGACCAGTACCTGACAAATACTTGTACAAAGCTAAACAAACTGTAAATGTGACTGTGTCAAATAGTATCATACCATCTTTTAAAATTTTCATACACTGTGAATGTCTAATAAGGTTTTATTATCAGTTAGTAATAATACAGAGAACATATAAAAGTATATTAATCTATTTACCAACACAATTTTGGCTTTCTTGCTGAGGGCAACTACTCTCAATGTCTCATACTCTTAATCATCATCAGAAATTCATTATGGCTTTCCAAGTACAAGTATAATCTTTAATTTTAAGAATCAAGAGAGAAATGTCTACTCTAATTAAAAGAATATAAAAAGCTTTTTACTGTGTGAATAAGCTGGACTCATTGCTATTTTGAAATCGTAGGCATTATGTAGGCAGTTTCAACTTGCAAAAGCACTGTGTATCACAATTTCATTTTTAAGGCATTTATGAGCTTGAAAACTCTTTATCAATAGAAACAAAATAATTAAAAGATTATTTGGTTTGCAGATATTTTATTATAAAGAGTCATTTAACCAACAGAATTTCTGAGTTTCAACTTTATTCTCTAATATATATTTCTCCATACAAATGGCTGATTGTCTTTTTTACCTCTTAGCTGTTGTTGTTTGTTTTTTTTTTTTCATTTCTGCTGTACTCCCCTATTCTACAATTTAAAAAAATAATAATTTTCAAAGATAAATTTTTATACATCAAGAAATTCCTCATTGTGCTTTATGAATCTCTGTGTGCTACTGGTCTCTCCACACTTCTCAGGAACTATCTCCATCCAGTATCCATTCCAAGTCCATATGGGCTCATCCAGTACCAGGAATATGCTTTAGCCCAGGTAAGATGCACATGACCATGATCCTCTATAACTTAAATTCTCAACATTATTCTAAACATTTGGGACAGCACACTGGGGGTTTGAAATGTAAAACATTCAAAACAGTATCAGAGACGTCAGCATGATTAACAAGTGTCTGTCTTACAGAGTATTAGTATTTTATGATGTCTGGAAGGGCACTGTAGTTATGGCATGTTGCCTCCATCAACTAGAACTGTGTCATTGCCTAGACTACTTCACTGCATTGATAGGCTCTCTTGTAAAGAGCAGAAATCTCGAGGCAAAGTTCTCACATGGTCTAGCAAAAATATGTTTTTCACCACCCCTACATCAGTCTGACAGAGATCAGCGTGATAGTGGTATTTTATTTTCTTCATTGATTTTAGAGAGAGAGGAAGGGAGAGGGAGCGAGAGACAGAAACATTGATAAGAGAGAACATCGATTGGCTGCCTCCTGCATGTCCCCCACTGGGGATCGGGCCCACAACCTGGGCATGTGCCCTGACCGGGAATTGAACTGGTGACATCTTGGTGCATGGGTTGACGCTCAACCAATGAGCCACACTGGCTGGGCAATAGTAGTATTTTTAAAGTAGTATTTTAAAATATGGTCCTGTGTTTTAAATACAGTGTCTTATTTAATTCTCAAAAAAAAAAAAAAAAAAAAAGTGAACCCTGGCCAGTTTGGCTCAGCGGTTAGAGCGTCGGTCCGCAGTCCAGAGAGACCCGGGTTCGGTTCCCACTAAGGGCACACGTACCTCAGTTGCAGTTTGTCCCCAGCCCTGGTTGGGTCGTGCGGGTGGCAGCCACTCGATGTGTCTCTCTCACATCAATGTTTCTCTCTCTCTCTCTCTTCCTCTCTCTCCCTCCCACTGTATCTGAACAAAAAATGGAAAAATGTCCTCGGAGAGGATTAAAAAAAATGAAATAAGTTCTATAATTATGTTATTTTTATAAATAAAAAGCTAAGATTTAAAGAGCTTAACTAATTAGACCAAGGTTACTTGTAAGACTGTGTGACTGAGTTGGAATTTGAACCACGTCTGGCCCCCAGAACATGATTTCTTTACCACTAGGCTATAACACTTTTTAAAGTTATTGCTAAATGCTGAAGTGAAGAAAGAGAATGAGATTTTTTAAAAAAGTAAATTTCCTCAAAAAAACAACCTATAGTTCAAAACAGCCTTTGTTTAAAATTCTATTAACGTTGAAACTACTAGTAGTTAATTTTACCTAGGCATTTATATTCATTGAGAAATTCACTCTATACTATCTAAGTAATTTATTAATTTTAAAAAAATGTACGTCTTTTTTTAAAAAAGAAAAAGCTGATTTTTTTCTGTCAAAAAAGGTTTCTTGAATTGCAAAGTATTCTGACATTCTAATATTATTTTATTAGGCAAATATCTTTTTCTCTATATTCATTGTTATCCCCAGTGCTGGGGAGAGTGGCACCTAAAATGCACCAATAAGTGTTTGATGAATGAATGAATGATTGGATTATTCATATCAGTGAGAACTCTGGCTATTTTGCTTATAACATAATAAAATAATTACAGTATAATATTATGCCCTTCCCTATTCTGAACTCATATAACATCTTTATTTAAAACTTTATATTTTTCTGTGATTTGTTTGATTTTTCAGTAATAAATGTATTACTATAATCTGTAGATAAATATCCATTTCAGCCTTAGGGAATGCAAACATATATTTGACAAGCATTTTAAAATTGTATCCAAATCAGTGAAAGATTGCTGACCAGAATGTTCTACATTTTTCCCAGACTGAGGAAAGTCTTTTATTTAATATTTTGAGTTAGATTCAGCAGCTGGGTTTAATCATTTGCACATGTAACTATGACTTTCAGAAGTCTATTGTTTAATTCAGTTGGAACTACTCATTGGGCTTCTTGGGAGTGCAAGTTTAGCTCTATCTTCTGTCACATCTTGAACTTCCTCTGTTTTCACTTAATGTTGGTTTTCCTGTCTTTTTCAATATGAAGTCCATTTTCTTTCCTATAGGAGAGAAAAACAAAATATGCTATATTAGAAACTCAGAAACTCTTGACAATAGGTAGAGAAGAGGTGAGAGGATTGGGAGAGAAATAATGATAGGAAAATAAAGAAAGAAAGGTAACAAATGAAGAGAAAGTAAGTTTGAGAGCCTTGTTTATAATATGGATGGTATAGGGAAAATGGATTGTTTATAAGATTTTGCTCGTATTATTAACTCCGTCATGTTTCTATGATTTTGCCGAAGACTTAAGGTTAAAATCATGACAGCTTCCCTTATTTTCCGAATTTGCTGTGAGGATCAAAGCAAGTAAAGCCGATTGTAAATTGTGAAATGGATTGCACATTTAAGGCAAGCAGAGTGATTTATTGTGTTAGACTGACTACATTTGAGTTACAGTTTTACTATTTTATAGACTGTTTTACCTGTCTTGGCCTGTTTCCGATACTTAAAGAAGATAGAGAAGGTTGTGAAGGTTAACCAGTGAAATGCATATGAAGTCTTCTTAAAGATCCCTGCAAATGTTGAGTAGAGCTGAGCATACACTTAGTTGTGTGATCTAACTTGATTTACTCAACTAATACATGAGTATGCAGACAGGCAGTGTGGTTGCTGTTTTATATTAAACAAGATCGCAAAACAAACAAAAGTGGTTATTATATTCAGAGTAAGAAATGGAATTTGCTTCTTCAACACTTTTACATACCTTATTAAATATGGACTATAAAATAGAATGTTTTACACTAGCATTTAAACACTGTCCTACAAAAGGGAGAGTAAATAATTCAGATTGAATAGACTCCCAATAAATGCTATATTCACCACAAAGTGTGATGTTACTTTTTACTGTTCCCTTGTGCCAAGGAAAATTATTTTATTTTATAAAGATGATACTAAATGGTTAGGACGTCCTAGTGTGTAATGATATTAAAACATAAAGGGGTTTGAAAATTTAATGAATCAAATATTCTACTGATTAGTTTTATATAAGAAGTTCATCTTTTTTCTTTTTTTTTTCAAGATAATTTTTCTTTATTGATTTTAGAGAGAGGAAGGGAGGAGAGAGAGAGAGACATTGATGAGAGAGAACATTGATAGGCCAGCTTCTGCATGCCCCCCACTGGGGATTGGGCCCACAACCTGGGCATGTGCCTTGACCTGGAATCAAACTGGCCACCTCTTGGTGCATGGGTCGATGCTCCACCCCTGAGCCACACCAGCTGGGCTCATTTTTTTCTCTTAAACTCTCGGTCATTCCTTCAGCTTATATTTGAAATGTACTCGAGTATACATCAATGTGGTAAGTTTAATTTCTATATAACGCACTTGAGGTCTTTGAGTTCTATGGATCCATACTGTACTGCTCAGCCTCATAATTGTCCCATGAATGTGTATTTGGCTGGTCAAACATGAACTGGATATATTGTGTGACTTGATTAAGCACAAGGTTAGTTTTTCATTCAGGGAAAATCAAACTATGCACATAAATAAATGATAGAGTAAGTCAATAGCAGCATGTGTTGTGGCAAAAATGTCCACAGCTTCAGAGAATGCAAGAGCCCTCAAATTATATAAAGACAAATTCTAAGTTAAAAAGGAAATTTAAAAAATCACAGAATGTCAGGGTTAGAAGAAACCGAGAGGTCTGTAGTCAACCATCTGATACTTGAAGGCTCCCTTTAAACACCAGCAAGTTTGCTTTTGGTTTGTTCATGGTAGTTTGTTTTATAAAACCTGCACTGTACTTTTATTATGGAAAAAGCCCTAGATACAATCCATTTCTAACAATTCTCAATTACAAAAAAATATGAAATATGGCAATGTTCATGTCACAAAAATTACGCTGATTGGGGGCTTGGATTTATCTAAATTCAATTTGCTTTGGTTTTTATTATGTTGATTAAAAGGAGTAATGCTTTCAAAATCTTGGTGGAAAATGTACTTAATTCAAATTAGGGAGGGAACCTCTAAATTGATACTGTATTTTGGTAAGTTCACTTTATGTACACATGCATTCAGATCACTGCGGTCCTGATATAGTCCAGATACTGGGCCAGCTGGGGAATGGAAAGTGGAGTAGAACATGAACCATGTACCCTCAAGAACTTCAAAGTGCATTGTATAATATGGAAATACAATATAATTAAGTGCAGTAATTATCTGTTACTCATCCTATCACATTTTCTGACAGCAAATAGAGGAGAAATTCAAATATTTGCAAAAGCAGACTACCTAAAGGCAGCATTCATATTATTTGGAATACTATGCTTACCTACCAGCAGGATTTAAGAGTTTGGGAAATAAACTAAAGGGATGACACAGAGAAAATACAGTTGCAAAGGAATTTGATCCTTCTGGCACCAATGAGTGGCATAACCAGGATCAAATATAAATGGGAAATTTCCTGTAATAATTTAATTTTTTCCACTTATATCTTTGGAAGGAATAGTCAGCCTATGAGCAGAGAACAGGCTGGGTAGCATCCTAGAAAATGTTGATGCGCTAGAACAAACATGGTATTGTACTTGTGTATATGTGTGTAAGGATTTCATTCAATATGTTCGATCAGTATAAACTTCTGTGCATTTACTGTGCCTGATTCTGTAGTGATTTACTACAAAGGTGTTTCAGGTTCCAAGAAATTGTATTTTTTGAAAATTTTCTTTGGCTACCACATTTTTAGCTTTCTATAATTATGAATATTATATCCAGAAAATCAATGACTGTTATTTATCAATTGTGAATAGTATACTTTATTAGTATGAAAATAACCTTTTATAAATTTTCTATTTTAATCCAATTTTACATAATATTAACTTATCCCTTATAGTATTTTGCATGTTTAGCGGTTGGTATCTACCGGATCAACATTTGCCAAATATTTTATGGCTAATCAGTCATTGTCATTTGTTTATTTGTTTTTTAATAATTTTTCTTTATTGATTTTAGAGAGAGAGGAAGGGAGAGGGAGAGAGATAGAGGTATTTATGAGAGAGAACATCGATTGGCCGCCTCCTGCATGCCCCCCACTGAGGATCGGGCCCACAACCTGGGCATGTGCCCTGACTGGGAATCCAATCAGTGACCTCTTAGTGCATGGGTCAATGTTCAATCACTGAGCCACACCAACCAGGCTGTCATTTGTTTTTTAATTGTAAATAACTTCAACAATGAATCTAAGTACAGTGGCCATGAATGCAGGCTTGGGGATTATTTGGACCTTTTCATTCATGGTTTTAGTACTTTTAGCTTAATGATTTTTTATGTATTGAATTTCTTGGGGCCTAAATTTCCTTACTTGCAAAATGGGTATAAATTCACCTACGTAACTCAGTTGTTTGAAGGTCTATATAAGAAAAGATATGTTATGAGTATATAATGTGTGCTCAATAAATAGCTCTTTCATTATTATTTTTCTTTGTCCCTGAAATTCTTGGTCTTCTAGTGTATTTCTGGTTCTTAATTCTTTTACACTTACTATATTATTCATTTAATTCTTTGTTTTTTTAAAATATGTGCTATATCTATATTGCTTATTTGAATTTTTACACATTGATTTTAGTTATATATATTATTTTATTAGTGAATAGTCATACAGTTTTATAAAATATATTTGAACTTATTTTTCTTTAATTATTAAAGGAAATGATAGCGGTATACATAGATTCTGGCCACAAATATTAATATGATAAATTTTGCATTATTTTTCTTTCCTCTTACTCTCAACTTCTTTTATTGTTTGCCCTGCCTTCCTAACTTACTAATTTTATTAAACTATTTGTTTAATTATTATTTGATCTTTCGATGATAATTTTTTACATGCACGATTTCTTAAGCATATCGGTTATTAGGCAGTTGTAATTTAAGTCATTTAATTGTTTATTATCTAGACATTTTACTGTTTTTCTAGTCACTACTTCTTCAAAATGATTTATATTTTGGTTGATCAAATATTTTTAAGAATATATTGTTTTTTTCAGTAAGACTATCATGGGTATAAACATTCTGACCCTCTGAGTGTATAAAAATACCTTTTGATTACTTTGCATAGGAGTGGAAAATTGGGCATAAAATTTTTGGAGTTCATTTTGTTTCCCACAGTTCCCGCTTTCTTTTGCTATTTGGAGTACAAATCAGTAGTCTTTAGAAGAAACCAGCATTACCTCCTTGGGGATTTTATTTTCATTTCAATAAAATATTTTCAATGACTGTTCTTTTCATTGAATTTTGCCATAGTCAGTAGCTTCTTTTTCATTTTTTTAACTTTATTTTTATTATTGACACTCTTGTAAATGCCCCTGTTCCCCCCCTTTGCCCACCTCCACCCAGCCCCCACCCTGCCCCTTCACTCTGGCTGTCACGGTACTGTTGTCTGTGTCTAGGAGTTATGAATGTATGTTTTTTGGCTAATCTCTTCACCTTCTTTCATCCAGTCCCAATCCCCCATCCCCACCCCCTCCCCTCTGATCTCTCTCTCTCTCTTTCTCTGTCTCTCTCTCTCTCTCTTCCTTTCCCTGTATATTGCTTCTGTTCTATTATTCCTAGGAATGCTGTTAGATAAGGAGTTAATGGAGTTAATGCCATCATCTCCATGCCCCTCCTTTTTCTCATTTACCTTTGGACTTATCATGTTAGTTCTGGGTAAATTTTTTAAATCTTTCTTCTACTTTACCAATTGCACATTTTTAAATATCCTAATTGCTCCTTACATTCTTTTTTATTTATTTCTTTTGGGCATCATGTTTCTATGTTTTTCAACTTTCTTCATCTCAAAGTATTTCTTCAAAATGATTGTTTAATTCTGGAAACTCAGATGCAATATCCACTTGAATCTTCTTGAAAATAAAATCAGAAATACTATCTTGTTCTTGAGCTTTTTGGGGAGCATAACAAATATGTAGAGTGTCGAGGGTATTCTGACACAACTGGCACACTTATGTAGCCACCACCCAGACAGGGAAGCAGAACATCACGAGTCAATTTTCTGACCATGCTCGATTACTATGCTCTGCTTCCTCCAGAAAGTCAATTGCTCTCCTGAATTCTATTCGATATATAAGTTTTGCTTGTTTTTTTTTTTAATTTTTAAAAATTTTTTTATTGTTTTTTTAGGGAGAGAGAGATAGAAATATCAATCAGCTGCCTCTTGTATGCCCTCTACTGAGGATTGAGCCTGCAACCCAGGCATATGCCCTGACCTGGAATTGAACCAGGACCTCTCAGTCCATGGGACGCCACTAAATCCACTGAGCCACACCAGGCAGGCATTGCCTGATTTTTTTTTGTTGTTTTTTTAATGGAATTATATGGTATGTTTTATGGTGTCTCTGGCTTCTTTCCCTCTTGCAAGATTCCACTTTGTTGTGTGTGGCTACAGTTTGTCCATTTTAATGTTTGCATGATATCATATTTTATGAATAAAATACACTCTGTTTATTCACTCTTCTGTTGTTAGACATTTTAAATGTCTTAATTTGTTGGTTATTTCATCTAATGCTGTTATAAACATGCAGACATTTCTCTTAGGTATACACCTCGGAGTGGAAATGACAAGTAACAGGGCACACACAAGTTCAACTTCAGTAGACAGTTCTAAATGATTGCCCAGTGCAGCTGTGGAAGTTTACATGACTAGTAGGAATACTGGTTACTAATACTACATAACAAACTACTGAAATCTTCGTGCCCGAACACAATAACTATTTTATTATACCTCATAGGTTTTCAAATCAGGAATTCAACTATTTGAGGATGAAGCTTGTGACAGAATGTGTACTGTGTTTGGTGATAATTTGGGGGTTAGAGGCTTTTTATTTTTCTTTTAGGCTGGAGTTGATCAGCTGTGATCAGAAAACATGGGTTAACACTCAGGATTCAAAAGTACTCATAAACTTAAATAAAGGAACGGATTCATTCCATGAATAGATATTCTCTAGGGATTAAAAAATAAAGTTATTCTATCAAGGAATTTACCGTCTAAAATTAGGATTTACATGTAATAATAACATCTAAAAGCATTCAGATTGTATACCTTTCATGATAAAATTATATGTCCACAAATGTATAGAGGGTGTTTCTTTCTAGAAGACTCAAGATTCCAGATGTGCACTGGAAATTAATGGTGAGCAAACACCTGTCAAGATGCCTAAGAAAGGAAATTCTACTTTGGCACATTCTTGCATCTGAAAGTTTTTTTTGATAGACAAAAGAATCAGACAAACTTATTTATCAAGTAAGATTTCAAGAGGAGGCAGTAGTGTAGTTATAGAAATTTTTGTGCCATAGTAAGTAGGTTGAATTTAATTCTGTGGACAATGAAGAGCTGTTTTAAATAAGGTAAAGACATACTTTATCTTTGGAAAAGATATTCTAGCATTTGTGATAAAATAATTGAAAATATGATGTCCAAATAGAGACAAAAGATACATAAGAGACAAGTACAGTTTTCTACATGAGATTGTTAGGGTTTCGATTGGGGGCATAGTTATGAAAAGATATGAACAATGTTAAAGGCATCTACTTAACAATTGAATGGGGATTAGTGAGAGGAGAAGTAACCTGTGTAATCTGAGGTTGATGTGTGGATGAAGGACAAGTTCATTGAGATCAGATTACATGGGAGAAGGTAGCTGCAGCAGTACTCTTCATGCCCCAAACAGTGGTTCTCAACCTTCCTAATGCCACAACCCTTTAATATAGTTCCTCATGTTGTGGTGACCCCCAACCATAAAATTATTTTCGTTGCTACTTCATAACTGTAATTTTGCTACTGTTATGTCTTAGGCGACCCCTGTGAAAGGGTGGTTCGACCCCCAAAGGGGTCGCGACCCACAGGTTGAGAACCACTGCAACATGTTCTATAACAGAAGTGAATAAACAAACATAACAAAATCTTTGTTTAAAGGAAGTATTGATGAACTATAAAATTAGCATAATTCACTTGTAAAACAAAACACAGACATACACAACTAAAAGTAGCTCCCATGTGCAACTACAGTAATTATATAAAACAAATACAGTAATTTTTGCTGGAAAAATTTAAAGGACAGCATAGGAGTCAGAGGACATGGAGAGTGGGAAATTACTTGTCAAAAGTCACTCCCCTCATTGAAATGGAATGGGAGCCTTATAACTCATAAAAAAAATTATTCATGCAACACCAGAAAATGAAGTAGCAAACAATATTCCATTCAACAGAATACAGACCCATCATTCTTCTTAGTTGGAGACAGATTTTTCATTCTGCATTCTAAACAAGATTTTCCTCTTCCAGGAAATGAAAACAAGAGAATCTAAACCTATATCCAGAATAATATTAACTTAGACAGGTATTAACATTTTTCTACATAAGTTTGTGTTCATTACAGGACTAGGTAAGGTGAATTTGGATTTGCACCTGCTGCTTTTGGAAATGGTTACATACACAAGGTATTTTTCTTGCCAATTTGCATGTGTTTTGTCTTTCTATGCCAGCAACTTGTTTGCCAAGATGTTGTGTTAAGCTAAATTCTATTTTTGCCAGAAAACATAGAAACATAGTGGGGCTTCCTTACTAGCTGGAAAAGGACCCAATTAATCACATGCATATGACAGTTGGAGGTTCATATCCTCAGGGGTGAAGTTGCAATCACACAAAATAAACAGAAAACTTTTATCCAATGAGCTTCCTTGACTGAATTTCTTAAGTTTCATAATCATTCATAAATAAGCTTTGATAGATCAGGGGAGTCTAAGTGATAATCTTACAGAATGTTTAAAAGATATTATTTTTTCATTAAAAAACAGAGACTCTAGCCCTGGCCGGTTTGGCTCAGCGGTTAGAGCGTCGGCCTGCGGTCCAGAGAGACCTGGGTTCGGTTCCCGCTAAGCGCATGTACTTCGGTTGCAGTTTGTCCCCGGCCCTGGTTGGTCGTGCGGGTGGCAGCCACTCGATGTGTCCCTTTCACGTCGATGTTTCTCTCTCTCTCTCTTCCTCTCTCTCCCTCCCACTCTATCTGAACAAAAAATGAAAAAATGTCCTCGGGTGAAGATAAAAAAAAAACTAAAAAAAAAAACAGAGACTCTAAAACCAAATGTTGAAGCACGAATTTTGATCATAGATGAAGCCTGTGCAGTAGTCTCACTGCATATATTGGAGATGAGAGTAACAAAGCCACAGGATAAGAGGGCATTCCTTCCCAGGCTTTAAGAGTAGATTTTAGCCTGTCAATTAGTCAAGGGTATTTCACGAGGCAAGGATCAATTTAGAAACATAGGCCCATACACTTGTATTAGACTATGTATTATGATTGCTTTTCCCAATATGCACAGGCATATTTATGGGAACTGTCATTTGAACTGATAAAATGTATGCAGAAGGGAAGAAAAGGTCATTCTTGCATAGACTATCAGAAGATGTCAGTAATTTGAAAACTAATGACTTAAAGGTTTATGGAGAAATGAAGAAAACAGAGTGGTATTCTTCATGATTTATTTGATGCTTGCCAAATGGCATGTGCTTAATAAATCTTCTTCCTCCCAAAATATGTGTAATGGTCCCCAGAAACTGCTCTTGGCTAGGGAGGTGGGTACAAAACAGAAAATGAAACAAAGATTTTTGGAGATTAGGATATTAAAGAAGACAGTTGAAAGTCAAGAACTATGAATTAATGCATTAAATTTGGAGATCCCACTCTCCTAAGCATCTAGAAATAAATGACCAAATATATTTTAGTCCATGAGTTTAACAATAGTTTAATTTAGAAATATATGCTTGTTATTCTATACCAGTAATTCATTGGGAAATAAGCATGCAATACTTTCTCTGTAGACATGTAAATAGCAAAAAATTTTGAAGTGTCTGAAAATAAAATAATTTAATTAGAGTAATCCATACAGTGAAATTCTATGTAACTAATAATATATGTCTGAAACATTATGAGAAATGCATATATAATACTAAGAAAATTAAAGCATTAAGCGATTAAGAAAGTACAAAAAAGATTACAAAAACAGTATATATAGCATGATACCAATTGTATAAAACATTTGTTTTATATTTATATGAATTATAAAAATATTAAGGATTTTAAAATTATTTCTGAATAAAGAGATAATATTTGATTTAAATATTCTACTTTTCCAAATTGTGTAAATTTTATTTATTATTTTAAAATCAGAACATTGAATGCTCCTTTAACATAAAACTTATATAACTTGTAAATATAAATTTAGAAGGTATATATCTTTATAAAAATAGAAGAAAGATTATCAGTGTAGTTTATTGAAAATAAAGGATAGAAAACACCTTAGAGCAGTGTCCAGAGGCTCACACCGCATCCCTGTGGTGCTGATCTGAACAGTTTTCATTTCAGTCAATGTTCCCACAGGGGTGCCCTGAGCGATGAAGAATTTTCTCCAGGTGGGGCATTCCACTTTGCTGCTTCTAGGTGTATTGCATGTTCTTATCAACTCTTTGGTACACGATCAGTGTGAATAACAAGGCACATAAGAGTCTCCTCAGCTCTTACATATTTACAGGAAGAACAAGATACATTTGAATCTCAGGGAAGTATTATTTTTGAAGTGCTATTGTCCTGGCCTTGTCATTAAGGACATACTACTGCTTTGGATTTTATAAACTACTGCAGCAATCAAAGCAGACATTTCAAATTATCTTATTTGAGAAATGAGTAAAACAACCATTTGTTTCATTTATTTTTTGACAATTTACTTATGATTTTCTTTATTTTTAAACAATTAAAGGAAGATAATACAGTAGACTGAATGTAGACCTGATTATTCTTTATTTTGGTACTTACCCAATGTAATCGCATGATTGAAGTTAATCTGAGAGAATTGCCCTATTTTTCTTTCTTTATTCATGATACCTCTTCATATTATGAGAAATAATTTAAAGATAACAGATTTCTTTCCAAAGTTGAAATATATACATATTTTATTGTTACCTAAAATTAATTAAAAATATAAATTTAAAGTATTCCCAATTTATCAGACAGACTCTTACTAAGAAGAAATCTCAGGAAAACATGGGATTAATTCCATGTTTTTGGCCCAGTGCATGTCTTAATCTTTTATTGAGATTGATTTTTATTACAAAGTAGTGGTTTCTTAAGTGAGTATGACTGAATTTAAATTCAGACATTTAATAGCCATGTAAAACTGGGGTATTCCTTTCTAGGGATGCCATAACAAGGTGCCACAAACTGATGGCTTAAAACAAAAGAAATGTATTGTCAGTTCAGGAGGCAAGAAATCCAAAATCAGAGTGTGGCAGGTTTGTTTCTACTGCAGACAGATGGAGAGGATCTGTTCCATGTCACTCTCTGGGCTTCCGGCAGTTACCGGCAATCCTTGGCATTCCTTGGTTGCTAGAGCCATCACGTCAGTCTCTGCCTCCATCTTCATATGCCATTCTCTCTGTGTCTGCTTTCAAATTCTCCTCTTGTTATAAAGACACAGGTCATTAAAATAGGGTTTATTCTAATTTAATATGACATCATCTTGACTTGATTTCATCTACAAAGACCCTATTTCCAAATAAGGCTGCATCCACAGGTACAAGGGTGTTGGACTTTAACATAGCCTTTGGGGGGGCATAATTCAGCCCACAATACCTGGCTATTTAGGTATTCTCTCTACACCTGAGTTTTCTTGTGTACAGAATTGAAATAATGATAAAACTTTATTGGTACTTTACATAGTTGTGAGGAAGAAATGAATTCATCAATTTAACATTCTTAACGTAATCTCAAATATTAGCTCATCATTAATGTTAATTCTTTCTTTCCCTCCAACTTTTATCTCCACCCTTCTGTCTGACCTTCCCTTCTTTCTCCTTTTGATTGCCTGGCGGCATACCCCTCTGGTATCCTATTCTATTATTCCATCTCATTAAATGGATAGTCAATTTCTCTTCATGCCCAACTAAAACTCTGGAGGTAGAATCAATTTCAATAAAGTACATAAATATTACTGCAGTGTATCTTGTTCAAATTAATAAATATTAAATTGTCTTGCTATTCATTTAAATTTATGTAAATAGAATATTTATGACATATTAGATTTAAAATTAATACCAAAATGTGTGGGTAGATGTAATCATGCTGTATCAAAGGACAGGTGTACCATTTGAGACCAAGAGGAATCCCCTCTTTATATTGTAATTTGATTATGATTAAAGCACTAAATAAAAGCATTTTTAATTTTCATTTTGTAGTTTTTGAGAATTTAATCATTTGTTACAACTCTATTGCTAATAGTTTTAGTTTTGATATGAATTCAGTGTAGAAGAAACATATAGGGATCAATAGTTTTGTTTTTAAGTTTTTTATTTTTGAAATAACTTCAGATCTTCAAAAATGTTCTTAAAATAAATGCAGAGAGCTCCTGTATAGACTGTCCCCAGATTTCCCTATCATTAATATCTTCCCTAACTATATTATAATTATCAAAACTAAGAAATGAATTTTTTGAGGACAGATGATTTGACTTCGGGTGATGGGCACATTATGCAATATACAGATTATTTATCATAGAATCATATACTTGAAACCTATATAATCCTATTAACCAATGGCACCCAAATACATTTAATAAAATAGAGCTACGAAATTAACATTGTTAGAATATTAACTAATTACATAGTTTATCTGAATATTACCAATTTTTCTTTTCTAATGTTGTTTATCTGATCTAGAATCCAACTTAGAACCCCTCATATCATTTAATCCTATCTCCTCCAAACTATTACAGAACCTCCATCTTTCCTTCTCACAACTTTCACACTTCTGAAAAACATTGGTCAGTTATTTTTTAAGTGTCCCTGAAGTACGCCACTTCTTGGTGCTTCACGTCAGGGATTACATGATGTCCATGTTTTATTAATGGTGACATAAATCTTGCTTAGGATGGTTTCTCCACTGTCAAGTTACCATGTTTTACTGGAAAATTAATAAATATCTTCGGTAGATACTTTGAGACATTGTAAATATCCTGTTTATTCATCAGTATATCTTGCCTGCAGTGATTATTTCTATGGTTTTCTAATTATGACTTTCTATTACCCAAATTCCTTCTACATTTATTAATTGCACTTACACAAGTGAGAACTGTCCCTTCTTCATTTACTTACTTATTTAGTTATTGATTTAAATCGTATGGGCAATTAAAAAATCTGTGTGAGGATGGTGGAATTATGTGCATCATAGGAAAATTGATTTTAATTTATTTTCTTATTGGGACTAGTCAAATATCAAAACAGGAAAAATATATATGTGAAAAAACAAAATACGTGAACTTTTAAAAATGGTATTAATGATCTAATTGCAATAAAAATCTAAGCCTTTATTTCATTTAGTTTATTAACCACATATAATAAATAAAGCTACATTTAAAAGGATGTTTTTGCTATGGCAAATTTTTTAAATCAAAGGAGTTTCCTGCTGAGCTCTCTCAAAAATAACTGAAAGCAGTCTCATCTCAAGGCATAAGAGAAACATTCTCTTCTCTTGGAATCTTGTAGAGTGTGAAGTGGAGAGTGATATAACATGCGTTTTGACTTTTTGTAGAAGCCACTTTATCCAATAGGTAGATTTTAAACAGAGGAGTCAGAAGTAATGTTGGAGAAGATACGATCCACCAGAAACTGCTTACAGGGGATCCACTGCTCTCTATTTATTATCTGAAACTTCAGAAATCAGAACTTTCTGGAGGCTCCCAGTTAATATTGATTTCTCTCCTGTTTCCACTATTGCTAATTTGGACTTTGAAAACGAGAGCATTACAATGATCAGGGCCTTTCATAGATGTATGTGCACGTGATTTTGAAAAATATTCTTTACTTTTATTCTAAATATTCTAAATCTTTCTATTCTCCTCTTAAAATTCTAATTATGTGTATTTTAGAAAGTTCAATATTGTCACACAAGTTATTGTGCTTCCATTTATTTTTCTTTCTATTTTACTATTTAGTTTTTCGAATGTTTGAATTTTTTGAACCATCTTCAAAATCACTGAATCTTTCTCCCACCACTTACAATATACTTTAAGCCCAACCACTGAAATTATTTTTTAATTATTGCACCCTTTGTATTTATCATTTATATTACTTTGTTTTTAATATTTCCATTTCTGTTTCGATTGTCCCTGTGTGTTCCCTCGCTAAGACAGATTAAAGGCAGATGTAAATTCTTTGACACTCCATCAGTGGAAAGTTGACTTGTTTCCTCTCCCCTTGAGTTGCGCTGGTCTATAACTGCTTTCACCACCAACTTATGGCAAAAGTCATACTCGCCTTTTAGAAGATGTGCAGCTCTACACTGGTCTCTCAGAGGCCTGAATTTCCAAGATGGTTTCATGGGTGTATGCATATGTCCAAGTTCAACAAATTGTACATATTAAATATGTACAGATTTGTGTATAATAATTATATCACAATTAAGCTGTTTGAACATTAAAGAAGTTTGGCTAATATGCTAAAGAGATCTTGAGACCACATTAAGTAGGAAAAGGGATCAACCAAACCCAGCCTTCCAATCATCCCCACCAAGGCATCAGTCATGTGTATGAAGTCATCCATGGCCTCCAGAATAGAACAGCTGCAATCTGATTAAAAATGCACAACTGTAGTTGGAATAGAAGAATTACCTACTCAAGTTATTGATTTTTAATATATATATATATATATATATATATATACTTTTTTAAAATTATTGTACTTTTAAACCATTGAGTTATTAAGTAGTTTGTTAGATAGCAATAGATAACTGGAACAAAATTGAGAACTGGAAAAGGAGTGATGCTGTAGTAATAACCAAATATGTCTTGTCACAGAGGCTGATTTCCTGAGTGGCTGGATACCTATATTTGTAGAAGGCTGTGAATGTTACTTTAATTAGTTAGAAGTTGGTTGGCTCACATAACTCTACTGCACTTGCATGAAGCTGCAGCAACCTGTTCCTGTAAGTAACATGGAAAGTAGCAGTAACCGATTTCACATCCCAATCCTTCATTACCATACCGTTCTACACACAAATAATCATCACTGAAATTTCTGTTTTTCAAGTTCATTTTTCTTAACTTGATAATTCAAGTGTGAATATTGAAGTGCTGTTTTTAGTTCCAAATGTTAAACCAAATATCCTGATTTAATCAGTATACTAGACCATTTTTCCTCTCTGTGTTGTCATAAGCTTGGATTTTTCTTAAAAAAAAAAAAAAAAAAAAGCCTAATCAATTTTACAGATACTCTATTTGCTACATATTCAGGAAGAGCTGTGTTCCCCAGTGTATATTAATGTCAAATTTATTCATCAATGCTTGAATCGCTCTAATCAAGAACTTGTTCAGTAAAAATTTAAATCCTGCAAAGAATAGATTAATTTCAATTGTTAAGTGTCATCAATAATCAGGAATAAGATGTTATTCTCAAGCAGCTGAAAACTTTTTAACATCATCTAATATTATCTGTAATCTCATATAAATACAACATTCTGTACTCTAGTACCATGCATCTAAAGAAATTGGTTAAAATCTATTGTTTTCAAATAAGACAAATATTTTTGCTTTGCATATTCCAAAGACGATTTAATCAGTGTGTGTGTTTGTGTGTTTGTGTGTGTGTGTGTGTGTGTGTGTGTAGGCAGCCATAATCTTAGTATGTTTTTTAGAATGCTGCAGTAATATGGGGAGATGGAAGGCATTTGTGAAAATAGCTACTACTAATTTAAACAGTTATTGAATAGTTACAGCTTTTTCATTATCAATTATTATATATTGTAACTAAAACCAGGCACCAGAAGGAGTGGTTTCCTTTTGAAGTTGTGTTACATTTAAGATGTCACGTCAAATTATATTCATTCTTTCTTTTACACATGTGACAGTTTTAGACCATGGTGTGGGTCATGCAGCTTTGTTTGTTCCAGTACCCAGGTATCCGTGGGCCAGATATTGTGAAAAAGAGAGCCACCATCCCCTCTCATATGATGATTTTGTTTTATAATCCTAAAATCCAGGGCTTTGAAAGAATGTATTTATTTTGCAACATGTAACTAGAACTACATGTCTCTTCATTTTGCCATTCTTTTCTACTTCTTCAGGTGGTATATGTCTGGACACATATTTTTGGCTTTAAGTAAATGCAGCAGAGTCTACTACTACTGCGGTCTAGAGGTCTCCATGCCTTCAGGCTTGGTCTTCAGGCAGTGACACCCAAAATGCTGTGTTGAGGCGAAGTTTCTGAAACCATGTTGATCAAGGCAAGTCTTTTCTTAAATTCTCATTATCCTCATAATAAAATTCAAAACGTTATAATTTATGACATTTTATAATACAGTTTTTACCTATGTTTCTAACCTGATGTCTCCTGATGCCATTTCCCAAAGCATTGCCTCCATACTCCAACAACCAGCTGCTATTTGAGAAAGAATGTGGGTAGAAATAGTATGATATTGAAATCACAAACTATGACGATCATATTGTTTTATCAAACATATACATATACCAATATTTATAGGTCTTTAGAAATATCTTTATATTACTTTGCAGTTAATTGCGCATGATATTCTCATAAAATGACTCTGCCCTATCTTCTTCCAAGATGCTATCATTTTGTCTCCCTTATGGTTTAATTCCACTGCCTCTTTCCCCAGGAGTTCTTCCCTTATACGTCAGTATGAAAAAAATTTCTCCTTTAGTGCATCTATAGCCTGTACATATATCTATGGTAGGCCCTATTACACTAGTGTGTGTGTGTGCACGTGTGTGTGTGCGTGTGTGGTAAAAACCACATAACATGAAATGGTAATCTTAATCATTTTTAAGCATACAATACAAAAGTGTTAACGATATACCTATTGTTATGCAACAGATCTCTAGAACTTATTTTTCACCTTGCAAAACAAACTGTTCATTGAAAAACTCTCCTCTCCTCCTGCCCTGCAGCCCCTGGCAACCATCATTCCACTGTCTGTTTCTAAGGATGTGACTATTTTAGATACCTAATGGAAGGGAATCCTGTAGTTTTGATTTTTTGTGACTGATGATTTCATTTAGCATAATGTTCTAAAGGTGCATCCATATTTAGCATGTGACATTCTTAAATGTGCAGAGAGTCCCATTTTTTCCTCATTCTTGCCAACACTTGTTATGTTTGTTGTTGCTCTTGTTGTTCTTTATAGTGGCCTTCTTAACTCTGTAAGGTGATATCTCATAGTAGTTTGATTTGCATTTCACTGATGACTAGGGATAGTTCATATGCTTGCTGGCTATTTGTATGTCTTCTTTTGAGAAATATCGATTAGGGTCCATTATCTTGTTTTCAGAAATATCTGTTCAGGTCCTTTGCCCATTTTCTAATCAGATTGTTTATTTTTTGCTGTTGAATTGTATAAGTATGTATGTTGCATACTGACTCCATATCAGATACACAGTATGCAAATATTTCTCCCATTCTGTAGGTTGTCTTTCACTTCATTGATTATTTCTTTTGCCAAGCTTTATAATTTTATGTAATCTCCCATATCTATCTTTCCTTTTGCTTTTGCTGCCTGTGCTTTTGATGTAATACCCAAGAAAACATTGCCAAGTCCAAGTCTAGAACATTTAACTTATGTTTCCTTTTAAGAGCTTTATTGTTTCAGGCTTTACATTTAAGTCTTTCATCCAAGTTCTTTTTTGTGTGTGTTGTAAAAGTCCAAGTTTATTTTTTGTATGTGTATGTCCAGTTTTCCCAGTACCATTTTTTGAAGAAACTATCCTTTCTTTTATATTAATTAGCAATTGTAGGTATGTCATTTATGAAATCCTTGCATATAATCAGAGCTGGTTCTCTCCTTTTTATTGTATTCTAAAATTTTTGTACTTTACAACTTAACAAAAGGAAGACAAAGAACTAAATTAAAAAATGGGCAGAGGAACTAAATAAACACCTCTCCAAACAGGACATACAAATGGCCAAGAGACATATGAAGAAATGCTCAACATCACTAAGCATCAGAGAGATGCCAATTAAAACAACAATGAGGTATCACCTCACACCTGTCAGAATAGCCACCATCAACAAAGTATCAAACAACAAGTGTTGGCGAGGGTGTGGAGAAAATGGGACTCTAGTACACTGCTGGTGGGAGTGCAGACTGGTGCAGCCACTATGGAAAACACTATGGTGTTACCTCAAAAAATTAAAAATTGAATTACCATTTGACCCAGTGATCCCACTCCTAGGAATATACCCTAAGAAGCCTGAAACACCAATCAGAAAGAATATATGTACCCCCATGTTCATAGCAGCACTATTTACAATAGCTAAGATCTGGAAACAGCCCAAGTGTCCATCAGTAGACGAATGGATAAAAAAGCTGTGGTACATATACACAATGGAGTACTATGCAGCTGTAAGAAAGAAAGATCTCTTATCCTTTGAGACGACATGGGAGGACCTGGAAACTATTATCCTAAGTGAAACAAGCCAAGCAGAGAAAGACAAATATCATATGATCTCACTTATTTGTGGAATATAATGAACATAACAGTCTGAGGAACAGGGTAGTCCCAGAGACGTGGAAGTAGGGTATAGGCTGACAATTGCCAGAAGAGGGGGTGGGGGAGGGGAGAGATGAACCACAGAACTTGTATGCATATACGCATAACCAATGGACATGGACAACAAAACTGGGGACGGGGTAGGGAGGGAGGGGGAGGAGGGAGTCAATGGGGGGAAAGGAGAAACATCTGTAACAAAAATAAATTAATAAAAAAAGAAAACAAAATATTTTTTAAAAAAGTAAATGATAGTCTATTACCTCTATTATTATAATCTCTTCAAAATTCTCTTCGTTATTTTCTAACTTTTTTTCTTTTAAAGCAAATATCAAAATTATTTTAAGTCTTAATCTATTGTTTTGGATTTTAAATGTAATGAGATATAGAAACTAATTTGTCAAAAATATATATTTAAAAAAATTCAGCCTTAGTTTCAAGAAGTATAGCATGTGCCTCCATTATTCTTACATATTCAAAGAAAATGGTTTTTTTAACTATATTATATTTTTATAATATATTATAAACTATATTTAACAAATAAATATATTAAAAATAAATATTTTATTTTTCTTGTATTTTCTCTATATGTTCATATTTTTGTATCCTTATTATGTGTGACCAAAAATTAAGAGTTCATCAGCTATTTACTGGGTGGAATTTGAGGCTTTGCTGGCATAGTAGGCTGCAGACTGCCTTCCTGTTTTGAAGATGCTGTTGCCTCTCACTCTTCAAGGTGGGCAGAAGAAGGTGGCAATTAAACAAAGTACTGTCCAAAAATGAATTGTGCTCCTTACACTGTACCACTTGAGAATGTATCAATGATATTCAGAACCACTGGAAAGTGAGGAGAAAAACAATGTATTTCAATAACTAGCTTAATTTTTCTGGGCTGTTATTTATAAAAATTAACATTTAGTCTCTTTTTAAACAGAATATTTTTCTTATAAGAGATAGTTAAGGGGAAAAACGTGAACACTCTCCATAGAATAAAATATTAGCCATAATGAATAGGATAATGTATTCCTGATAATGTTCCTTCATTTTTAGTTTTTGTAGAAAGTCATAGGTTATCTCATGTCTATAAGAGTGCTGCCCAATTCATGGCCTAATTCCATTTGAAAATAAATAGGACATAGCTGGAATAATTAATGTTCTGAATTAAGTCCCCTATCTCCCTCCTATCTTGTGCCAGGACTTACTTTGGCCAAATCTATCATGAAACCTAGAAAAGAGAAATCCATGATTTAACCCATACATTTCAGCCTCCCGGGACACGGAGCAGGGAGTAGAAATGTGGAGAGTGGCAAATAGGAGATATTCAGTGTATGTAGACATGCTTGTGTCATATGGTATATTTCTGTCTGACATCTTCCAACTTTTTAACCAAGAAAAGCAAATAGCTTGTAGTAATGTAGAAGGAGAAGAAGAAAAGATTCTGGTTTAGTCTTGAATTATGGGCCAAGCACTTTATAAATGAAATAAGTAATTAATATTTTCACATTTAACTTGAGGGAATAGGGTTGAGAAAGTAAGTAGCTAGCTCAGGATCATAAAGTTAGTTATTCAGTTCCAGCCAACATCTAATTCTAAAGGACTTGCTTGTGAACACTGTGTTACAAAGCTCTGATCCGTGCAGCATCCTTGTTTATCCCTTTTGTTTCAGCCAAATGTGATCACTGTTTGCTGGACATGTCCTGACATTTCCAGTATTTGTGTCTTTGTGTGTATGTGTTGTGTGTGTATTATGTATACACACACATAATACTGACAGATTTTATTTATTTGCTGAAATTTCAGACATTTTTAAATTGTGCCATTTTCAAACATTTTATATTTTACCATCCATTGTAAATTTGTCATCCATAATTTCCCAAGACGAAGACAGTCTCTCCATTCTTGGGGCCAACATTGTCTTTATTTGTATGTATATCTTATGACACTTACTTTGGTCACTCTTATATAAGTTAATGTATGTGCCTTCCTCTATTCCCAGTGCAAGTTAGACTCTTGAAGGGTAAGGGCTCAGACATAACCCAACAAGCCACCTGAACATGGTGTGCTTCTAGATCAGCTTTTGTAGAATTGCACGAAGTAGATACAAATAATTTACTTTTCATAATAAATAACTATATTTCAGCCAATCATAAATATTGAATTCTCCTATTGTACAATTTTTACAGATGAGTACACTGAGACACAGTGTTTAACTTTCTCAAGGTTATATTGTTAGCACATAACAGGGCAGCTTTGAAACCCAGCTAGTCTGGTTTAGGTGCTACCTAACCATCATTCTATCCTAACTCTTAGTACATAATACAGACAAGTCCAATAATCAGAGAATGACAGTGTTGGCGAAAAGAAAAACCAAGCTACCTAATATTTATAGACGGTTACACCAAGATGAAATAGTTTCAAAACACTCACTTCTATCCTAGGAAAACAAGGATCAATTCATAATATTGTGCTTTGATAGGTCATGGACTCTTTTAGCTCGTTGGGATTGTCTTAGTTCATGAGTGGTTTATAAATCACAGAAATTTATTCATCACAGTTCTGGAGGCTGCAAGTCTGAGATCAGGGTGTCAGCATGGTAGGATTCCCGTAAAAGCCTTCTTCTCTGTTGCTGACTGATAGCATCTTGTGTCTTCACATGGCGGAAAAAGAGCCAGCCAGCTCTCTGGCCTTTTCTTATAAGAACTTCTATGCATATATACATAACCAATGGACACCGACAATAGTGTGGGGAAGGCAGGAGAGGGGTGGGATTGGGGAGGAGAGGGTCAGTGGGGAAAAAAGGGGGGGAACATCTGTAATACATTCAACAATAAAGATGAGTTTTAAAAAAAGTATTAATACCATTTAAGAGGGCACCATCTTCATGACCTAATTACCTCCCTAAGGCCTCACCTTCAAATGCCATCACATTGGGGATTAGATTTCAACATATGAATTTGGCAGGGGGGTTGCACAGACATTTAATTTATAATCAAACAATTATTCAGTCCCTATTAGGAACCAAGTGTCAGTCCATTGCAACAAAGGAGACAAATGGATAAATCCTAAAGTAACCAAATTTGGATAGATAGTATTTTAACTTGGATACAAGAAATGTATGGTAAGGAGAAATGACTTTCTACCTTGAAAGAAGTAAATGCATGCTCTTAGCGGTCAGTTTCAGGGCACAGCCTTGACGGAAAGGCCCTTCAGTGTTGGCTCTCTCATTGAGGAGGGTGCTAGAAGAGGCAAAGTTCTGCTGTGGACCTGAAATGGATTGCAGAGGACTCACTACAGGGATTCACTCCTTGTTTCTTAATGTTCTCTCCCTCAGCCAATAAGATTTATTGAGGGATGTTACAGGCCATGCACTGAGCTAGGTGATGACAAGTTAAGTGTTTTAGGAACTGAATGTCAGTTTGTATGGGTGGAACAAAAGGCATGCATATGAAATGAAAGGAGGTGAATTTGACCAGGTAGGAAATGGAAAATGGTCATGAATTTTGAAAATCCTTCCATGGATTGAGACTTTATTCTGTAGACAAGGACATTTTGTTATTGTATTTTTAAGTAATAAGTGAATATGCTCAGATTTGCATTTTAGAAATGTCACCTCAGCTGCAGTGAATGGAAAGCCGTGATATTTGCCAACAGGAAGACCAGTTTTGGAAGTTTACAAAATAATCCAGGTATGCGATAACAAGGATGCATGGGCAGTACTGTCCAAAGAGATGTGCTCTATTGAAATATTGGAGTAACCCTGGGTGACATTAGAATAGAAAGCTGTAATATTTAGAAAAATTATTCATGTCTTTATTCAGGTGAAATTTACTCAATTGCTCTATTTATATGAACATTTTGTTTTGCTCCTTGTGTTACCAAAAATATTACTTCGGACTACTTAATTATACAAAGACCTGAGCTATTTATTTAATATGTAGGCGGAGAAAAGTGTTGAGTGTAAGTCCTGTTTTACAACATTCGGTGTGCTCTTTTCAAACACAAACTCAGAACCCGAGGCCATCCAAGCCCCACTGAAGGAAAAGTCATTCCCTCTATGTTTTGTGCTCCCCGAACACCTGTACATATACTCAATATAGTTCTTACCATACTGCACAATTATTCACTGTTTCTGGTTTGCTTAGCAGAAGAGTGACTGTTCTAGGATTTTATTTTACAAACCACTGACTAAGATTCAGTAGGGCATATCCTTATCTTCATCTGGATTGTGGGATCACACAGCAGTGGTCTGAATATTTATTCAATGATTAACTTCCCTGTTTCTCACTTCAATTCTAGATGAAGACCACAATGCCTCCCACTATGATGTAGATGAAGTAAAATCAAAGCAAACTATCTAATACTGTGTCTTAGTTAATAGATTAGAATAATTGCTATTACCCTTTTTTGGCATAGTGTATGGAGACCTATAATGAATATTTTGGCAAGTGAATAATAATAGCTAAAATGTTGACACGAAATGCCAAACACAAATCTAAGCACTTTACATGAATTGATTTGTTTAATTCTTACAGTAAGCCTAGACGTTACTTCTGTATTATGGCAATTTTGTAGATGGCTACACTGAGACCAAGAGTAATTATGTAACTTACCCAAGGTTTAAGTAGCCCATCAGTTGGCAGAGAAGGATTAGAAAGGACCACACTATTTATTGCCTCTCCTGGTGGAAGAATGAATGGATATAGCTCCTAAAACTAAAAATAAAAACTTACTATAAAAAATAAAATAAGCCCTGGCTGGTTTGGCTCAGCGGTTAGAGTGTCGGCCTGCGGTCCAGAGAGACCCGGGTTCGGTTCCCGCTAAGGGCATGTACTTCGGTTGCAGTTTGTCCCCGGCCCTGGTAGGTCGTGTGGGTGGCAGCCACTCGATGTGTCACTTTCACATCGATGTTTCTCTCTCTCTCTCTCTCTCTCTCTCTCTCTCTCTCTCTCTCTCTCTCTCTCTCTTCCTCTCTCTCCCTCCCACTCTATCTGAACAAAAAATGAAAAAATGTCCTCGGGTGAGGATAAAAAAAAAGAAAAATATCCTTGGGTGAGGATTAATAAAAAAAAAATAATAATAAAATAAAATAAAATAAAATAATTGATATTATTCATGCAAAAATGACATCAAGAATGAGCTTATTTTTCTCAATGAAGCATTCTTTACCGAGCTCTATGGCTGGTATGTGGCAAGCCTAATGAACTATTGAATAAATGAACTCTGTTTATAATTCATACATACAGCTAATTCTGTTTTAATTGTTTTGAATGATCATTATCATAAACAATAGCAGCAACAGCAAAATTGCACCATCTGTCAAAGGATGTGATTAAGTGTCATAAACTGAGACTAGCATGAGGGTTGGGAAGAGGGCGAAAATGGCAAAAATACTTCGATTCTGCCCCTGTGATTATTTGTCCTAGTTGCCCAGCTGCCGCTTGGATCCAGGTACAGTAAAATACTCATATTCTAGAACTTTCTGGCCAAGCACTCAGCATCACTAGCCATCTTTGGAAGAACAAATGGTGAAATATTTATCAGAATTTCTGTACACCTGTGACTTTTCAACCATAGTAAGCAAATTAATTATTGCTTAACACAAAATCTTAATTTTCCTTACATATGTTTTTGTATTTTTGTAACAGTGGCAATCAGTATGAGGATTTTCTATTGTTTTTGAGCCAATAAAACAAAGAGTTATGAGCTTTATGTATTCCTCTCTCCTTTTCATGAATTCAGTTAAGATGATTTACCGAATATATGTCTGAGCACACATTCAAACTGTGTGAGCATTAGACATTGGCAGGCCGCTGATCCCCAACTTGTTAGAAATCAGTATTCAGGGCAGGAACATTCTAAACTTCTCCATGTGATACAGACAGAAAACAGTGTTTAGTTTATGCCACTTAGACGTAAAAGAGATCACATCATGCACTGATTACATTGCTGTTTCCAGGATCCAGACAAGACTGTGTGTCTGCTTGTGATTTTACTGAGAAAGGTTAAAATAATATTAATACTTTTGGAGTTAGGCTCCAGAACCAATATTTATCTTGAATCTAGGCAAGCAGCTCAGTCTGTATTGTCAACAAATATTCATTATCTAATTTCCTAAAGTAAAATTTGAGGAAACAGATTTTTTTTTTCAATTTATTTATTGACAGCTTTATTTTTTCATGGCACAGTGGAAAGAGGCATTTCCCACTCACCCTTTGTTCCTACCATTTACTACACCAAACAAGAAGTAGAATTCTAATACATAATCTCACCTCAACAGCCATTTAGTCTGATTGATGCTCTGTGGACAGAATTGTAAATAATAGGGATTTCTAATTTGAAGTAAAACTGACTGAGTGACATCAAGTGACCAAGCATTTTCTAAGATGGTAAATATGAGAACTTGGCCTAGTTTCAAAGCTGCTTTTATAAATATCATAAATATCATTTCTACCTCTATGAGATTCGAAAGGGAATTTTATAAGATTCCCAGATGTTGTAAGTAGCCTTCACAATATTTATTCTTACCCTGTCCCCATCTTTTTTAAATCAATAGACTTGATCATTTTAGAGCAGTTTAAAGTTTGTAAAGTTCATAGAACACTTGAGCAGAAAGTATGCAAGTTCCCACGTACTCTCTTTCCTTCCTCCCAAGGTTCCCTTTATTGTTATCATCTTGCATGGATGTGATATATTTGTTACCGCAGTATTTGAACCAATATTGATACATTATTATTAACTAAAGTCCATAGTTTACATTAGAGTTCACTCTTTGTGTTTGACAGTCCTTTGGGTTTTGCCAAATGCATAATTTAATATACCCAACACTACAGTATTATACAGAATAGTTTCATTGTCCTAGAAAGCTGTGCTCCACCTTTCATTCCTTCCCTGCCCAACTCCATAACAACTACCAATCCTTTTATTTTATCTATAGTTTTGATCTTTCCAGAATGTTATGTAGTTGGGATCATGTATTATTATAGCCTCTTTCTTTCACTTTGTATTTTTTTCTTTATTAATTTTAGAGAGAGAAGAAGGGAGAAAGAGAGAGAGATAGAAACATCGATGAGAGAGAACATCAATTGGCCACCTCCTGCATGCCCCCCACTGGGGGATTTGGCCCACAACCTAGGCACGAGCCTTGACCAGGAATCAAACCAGTGACCTCTTCATGCATGAGTCAACACTCAACCACTGAGCTACACTGGCCAGGCAACAACAACTTGTATTTAAGATGCCTTCATGTTGTTTTGTGGCTTGATAGCTAGTTTTTTAAATTACTGAGTAATATTCACTTGCATAGATGTACCACTTTTGCTTATCCATTCACCCTTTGAAGGACATCTGGTTGTTTCCAAATCTGGGCAATTGTGAATAAAACTGCAATAAGCATTCATGTTTGAGCTTTTATGTGGACATAATTTTTTAACTTATTTGAGGAAATACCTAGGAGTATGATTATTCGATCCTATAGTAAGACTATGTTCAGTTTTGTTAAGAACTATCAAAATGTCTCCCTAAGAGGCTCTTATCGTTTTGGATTGATACCAGCAATAAAGGAGAGTTCCTGTTATTTCACAACCTTGCCAGGATTTGGTGTTGTCAGGGTTTTGGATTTTAACCATTCTAATAGGGGTATAGTGGTATCCTATTCTTATTTTAATTTGTAATTTTCTAATGATATTGAGCATCTTTTCATATACTTATTGGTCAGACGTTTATCTCTTTGGTGATGTGTCTGTTCAGATCTTTGTCCACTTTTAATTAGTTTTTTTTCTTACAGTGGAATTTTGAAAACTATTTGTATATTTGGATATGAGTCCTTTATCAGATATGTGATACAGATGTTATAGATACAGATAATTTATCAGATAAAAAAATAGATATTTTTCAAGTCCATATCTTGTCTATTTCTTCCCTTAACTGTGTCTTTCACAGGACATATGTGTTTTTTTGTTTGTTTGTTTTTTTAAATGAAATTCAGCATTTTTTTTTTCATTCATAGGTCATACCTTTTGCATTGTATCTAAAAACTCACTGCCAAATCCAAGGTCACCTAAAATTTTTACTATGTTGTCTTCTAGAAGTTTTTAATTACTTCATTTTACATTTAAGGCTATGATCTATACTGCATAATTTCTGTGAAAAATGTAAGATCATTATCTGGATTAATATTTAATGAGAATGTCCAGTTTTGAACTATCCTTTTTCCATTGAGTTGATTTTGCCAAAGATATGTTTACTGCATTTGCATGAGCTTATTTCAAGGCTCTTTATTCTGATTCATAGAACTACTTGTTTCTTTTATAACCCATATCAATCACACTGACATGATTGTATCCTTTAAAGAATTGTTTCATTTCATCTAGGTCCTCAAATTTGCTGCCATAGAATTGTTCATAATGTTGCTTTATTGTTCATGGGATCAGTAGTGATGATTCCTCTTTTATTTATGATATTAATATTTTCTATCTTCTCCCTTTTATCAAATTTATTGATTATTTCAAAGAACCAGCTTTTGGTTTCATCAACTATCTATTGTTTTCCTGTTTTCAATTCCAGTAATCACTACTTTGATTTTTTATTATTTCCTTTCTTCTGCTTACTTTGGATTTGATTGACTCTTTTTTTTTTTCCTAGTTTCATAAGGCAGAATTTTAGATTATTGGATTTTTATCTTTATTCTTTTTTAATATATGTATTCAATACTATAAATTTCCCCACAAATCCTGCTTTTGCTGCATCCCACAGTTTAATAAGTTTATTTTGATTTTCATCTAGTTCAAAATATTTTTTAATTTCTCTTGATGCTTCTTTTTTGATACATTTGTAATTTAGAATGGTGTTGTTTTACCTCTAAATATTTTGGTATTTTCCAGCTACCTTTTGTTACTGATTTCTAATCTAATTCCATTGTGGTCCAAGAGCATACTTTTTATAATATCTGTCTTTTAAATTTGTTAAGGGTCAACTATATCCTTACGGACTTTGTGCCTACCGGATCTGTCAATTACTGATAGAAAGGTGTTGGTGTCACCAGCTATAAGTATTTGTCTGTTCCTCTTTGCAGTCATATCAGTTTTGCTTCAGGTGTTTTGATGTTCTACTTTTAGGAGAATACATATTAAAGATTGTTTTGTCTTCTTGGAAAATTGTCCCCCTTGTCATTATGTAATGTGTCTCTGTATTCCTGATTAAGATTCTGAGAATCTGTATTTTCTACTGGTTTCATTTTACTTCAGACCAAAGAACATTTTAGCATTTAGCATTTCTTAAAATGTAGATTTGATTGCAATAAATTAGCTTAGTTTCCTTTTATCTAAAAGTGTCTATTTCAACTTCATTCTTGAAGAATATTTTTGCTCATCTTGAAGTCCTTGCTTGATACCTTTGATTTGCTTTAGTTTTTGTTGTTGTTTTCATCACTTCAATGATTCCTCTGTTCAAAACTCATTTTTAATTGAGCTGCTTTAAGACTGAACTATGCATGTTCGGATCTAGTATCAGCCAAGTATGTGGGCCAAAGAGAATCTGGGAATTCCTCTCATTCTTTCCCTTGCGAGATTCCACTGTGTCTGCAAATTTATTTTCTTTTCTCAATCAGAAAGACTGCAATTTTTCCCATTATTTCATGTATAATGACTGCTTTTGCCCTTAACCCAGAAACAGCAAAAATTGAAACTTGTATTTAAAAATACCTTCCTTGAGAGTGGACTCATCATTTGAGTCTTTCTGCTCTTCTACTCTTCAATACCATTACATAGATCTCTTCTGTACAATTTCCAGATATTTAGTTACGTCAGCATATGTGTTGGTTTAGTAGTTTCTTATCCATCTATCACCAGAAGAATTTCCAATTGACTTAAACACACACACACACACACACACACACACACACACACACACAGTTTCACTATAATGCTTATTTTGAAAACATGAATTTCTTCCAATTCAATTGATATATTAGGAAACAATTTTAACATAAAATGAATCTTATGTTTTCGTATGCACCACTTCACCAGAAGAAATGGTAGATGAACACAGAAAAAGGCATCCAGCTACACTGAGCTCACATGAATACACAAATGCAGTAGCACACTCACACAGACCTCAAAACTCTACTTCATACCTCAGTTCACCTCACATGTTAGAGTCACTCACATCATCTCTTGTATTGTAATTATACATCTCATTTCAGATACCCTTTTTCCATCACTTTATAATTACTCAAAGGCTGGAACACTTCTAACAACCACTTCTCCAAACAAACTTTAGCTTTTTTCAAGGTAAAGTGCCATACTCATTGTAGTCTTTATGTATCATTTAACTATTTAAAATATAAAAAATTGTGCTAAATTTTTATTAGATGTCAATTTTTTTGGTTATTTTTAATGTATCACTAACAAATCTTTTGTATGGTGTGTCCCTAATCCCATTTTTCCCCATAAGTTCTGCAGTTTTTGTTGAATGATTTTACATAGCATAGTAATTTTAGGAACACGTATGTTGCATAGACTGTAAAATACCTATACAAAAGTGCATGTTAGGGATGGTCTAAAGGTGGGAACATCTATTGCACACTTGATTTTGCAATCTAAAATATGGTTTTATATTTTTATAAAGCTGCATTGACTCAAATGCTTTAACCTACATTATTATAGATAACCTAATGCAGCAGCTTTCTGTATATATGAATTTTTTTTCTTTGAATAGCTTATAATATAGAATATAATGATAAATAATAAAAGCATTACTATCTCCATGTATAAGTATCACTATGAAAATAATGTTAATGGACATCATTTTGAACTTGAAGATTTTACCTCCTGGCTAGAAAAGAAATATATATATATTTCTCATGCTATTTTCCCCCATTTTTGGCTTTCTCAATTTACTAAGTTGTAACAAACTACTCTTCCCATTTCCTTGTCACCTGATTCTTTCTCACTGCTGAGATATATGAAAGAGAATATAGGACATGTTATCAAAATTCACTTAATTTATATATCATTTGAGCAGGTTTTGTACATAATTATTTTAATATTGCAAATTTTTTGGAGTAGAAATTAATTCTTCATAGATAGCATTACTAGAAATGTTAGAGTTATATATTACAGTACTTAAAACATACTATTTTTTAGTTTTAGCTCAAAACAGTGAGGTGCCTAGCTCAGGTATTATAATCTGTCCATTGAATAGATGAGGAAGTGGAGGTTCAAGAAAACCTAATGGCTTCATGAAGGTTACTCAGGTAGTAAATACCAAAGCTAGGGTTTTAAACATACCATCTTTCACATATGCCAGTTGACTTGCTTCTGAGACATCTAAATAATAAAATGACCCATAATATTCCCTTATAACAGCATTTCCCAGCCAAAAAATTATTTAATTTAGGAAAATTATTTTAATTATCAAAAAATATGAGAAAATGGAAAATAAGATAAGGAAAACAGACAAGCCATAATATACTATCTAGAAAAATAAGTTGTTAGAAGATATTACACTTTTCTCTGTAACTTCAGTAACTCTCTAATGAATGTTTGTTTATATTACAACTCTGTCCTTAGATAGTTACACAGCAAACAAAATTTTTAAATGCCAGAAAGTTTGCACAATCGGCAGATGCTCAAACTAGGTTGGGCTTGCAAACATGTTTCCAACATAATGCTAGAGAAATTATGGTATAGTTTGTCCAAGAGCTTTTTGCAGATAATAAAGTCTGTGTTAAACATAAGGGGTACTTTTGAGACTTGATCCTTTAAGAACAACTGTACGTCATTCTGTTAGCCCACCCTGACACCCCACATGGTTATATGTATGGAAGTTGCAGTGGGGGGGGGGAGGGTGAGGGGGGGAGACAAACACACACACACACATACACACATCTATATGTATATAGAATATTAAGGGTTCAAACTATAATTCCCAGAAGAGAAGGAACAGGTAGCTTTGTAAGTAATAAAAGACAGTTTATGCAGATGTTAGGAGTACATAAAGAGGCCAGGAGATGTACCTACATGAATACAGGACAAATAATATTTTTCACTTTCTGTGCAAGCAATATAAAAAATACTTTATGGTATTAAATTCCCATCTAAACTTTCTATTAGTGGATGTTGTCTCATATTGAAAATGTCCAATAGGGAAGAACTTTAATAACTAATAGTTCTACTATAGATACTATGTTATTGATTATTGATGTTACTATTCCCACTATAGCTAATACTATTATTAAGGAAAAAAGAACTTGAATATAAACTTTAGACAAAAATTTTAGTTCAGAAACATGATCTTCAAGGTGCCTACATATGCATACAATTATTTTAGAGTTGTAATCATAAAGTTTTCGTTTTTAATTCTCTGACTTCTACATTTTCTTCCCAGAACTTTTACAAAATGTTTTGATGCAGCCTTTATTTTGATTCTCCATATCCACAGCATATCCTATTCATTAACATTAGAATTTTCCAAGTTATGGTACTTAAACTTAATTGAAACATAAAGATCTACAAGTAAATTTTTTACTTAGATAAAATTATTTTCTTAAGTTAAATTTTTAGGGAAAACTTAACTTGGATTAATATGTATGAATATTTATATACCTTGTAACATTTTCATATGGCTTTCTAAAAATGTTACTTAGAATTACAGTGCCACCAATAGTTTATAACTGTTTTATTCAAAAATCTCCCAGTGTTTGCTGCTAGTTTCAAAAGCTGTGATTGAATAACATAATTTTATGTGGCTTTTAATTTTATTAAAAACTGTCCTGGAAAACATTTTGAAATAAATTCATCATTTTTTTTTTTATCCTCACTCAAGGACATTTTTTCATTTTTTGTTCAGATAGAGTGGGAAAAAGAGAGAGGAAGAGAGAGAGAGAGAAACATCGACATGAAAGGGACACATCGAGTGGCTGCCACCCACACGACCAACCAGGGCCAGGGACAAACCGCAATGGAAGTACACGCCCTTAGCGGGATCTGAACCCGGGTCTCTCTGGACCGCAGACCGACGCTCTAACCGCTGAGCCAAACCGGCCAGGGCAAATTCATCATTATTTTTAAGTGATTGGCTGTATTCTGGGATTTTTCTTTTCTTTTCTTTTTTCTTTATTGAGAGAGAGAGGAAGGGAGAGGGAGAGAGAGAGAAACATCTATGAGAGAGAACATCAATTGGCAGCCTCCTGCATGCCCCACACTGGGGATCGGGCCCACAACCTGGGCATGTGCCCTGACTGGAAATTGAACCAGCAACCTCTTAGTGCATGGGTTGACACTCAACCACTGAGCCACACCAGCCAGCCTATTACTTTTTAATTATATTTTAAAATATTTATATTTGTGTACAATATACATGTATTATGTCTCTAATAAAATAAAATCATCTTGTAAAATTGGTTTTTGTGCCTTTCTAATAACACATCAGTTTCTCTCCATTTATTAAAACTGAATACTATTGATTTTGTTATTTAAGAAATCATTTTCTAAAACTACAAAAAAGAGAAAAGAGGATAATCTGGAAAAACACTTCTAACAATACAAATTTTGATTAATTTCCAGATACTAATCCTTTTGTTCACATATCTGAAGATGCCTGCTTTAGTAGCTAGATGTCAGTAGATATGCCTGTTTACTGTCAACCTTACAATACAAAGTAGCTTATTTTCTTGTAGAAATAAGCACATTCAGTCTACCACGCATTAATGACAATTTTCATTTTCTAATGTTCACCTCTAAAAGAGCGAGTTGGAGTAGATAATATTTTAAATTCAATAGAAACAAGAAAAACATAAGCATTTTTTAGAGAAAAAATACAGAGCTCACAATCAACCAAAGCTTTAAATATATGATTTGAAATCGCTAGTCTTTCTTACATGTATTTGGTTCCAAATTACATTTAGTAAAAAATTGTATTGGTAATTATTTATATTTTCAATGTACTTACATTTTTTTTTAATTACTGCAAAAATAATTAAGGTGGAATCCAGCCTTTAAGTCTCTGATTTATTAGGTAACTTTTGCAAATTTGCTTGATATGCAATTTATATGTGAAGGAGAACACTAAAATAGCAATCACTATGCTGTATTGCACTCAGCTCGCATGGTTTTCTACACTATGAGATCTTTGAGGGCAAGAACCAGAGGTTTTTAATTATCTGTTTCCATCACTTAGCACAGTACTTTTCACAGCATGTGCTCTATTAATGATTATTGAATCAGTGAAAGAGTGATAACTGGAGAGCAAATCCCACTGTGCAGTATATTTCTCTGAAATTTCTCCTCTGAGAGATTAGAAACTATGCTTTTGTTGTAATCTATGCAAGGGTTGTAATTTTTTCAAAATTTATTCAGTCTTCAGATTCCATTGTAACCCTAATCCCCATTGCTAAAATTTTCTCAAATATTATGAAGCTCTTTTTGTATAATGGAAGTTTCTTTAATAATCTCAGTTATAATCATGTCAATTTTTAAAAATCAACACAGCCCCTATGTGAAAGAGAGATAAGTTTATATTACAAAACCATGGACAAGAGCAAACAAATTTGGTGTTTTGCCAGATAACAATGAAAGATGATTCTCTCTTTTTTGCTATTAATTTCTTACACATCCTTGGGGTCCAAATGTCACTTACACTGGTTCTGATCAAATGGTGTCTTATTCTTGTAAATGGCAGAAAGCAGACTCAGTATCAAAAGTGAAAAGTGGCCCTGGCTGGTTTGGCTCAGCGGTTAAAGCGTCGGCCCGCGGACTGGAGAGTCCCAGGTTCAGTGCCCTCTAAGGACACGTACCTCGGTTGCAGTTTGTCCCCGGCCCCGGTTGGGATCATGTGGGTGGCAGCCAGTCAACGTGTCTCTCTCCCATCGATGTCTCTCTCTCTCTTCCTCCTTCTCTCCCTCCCGCTCTGTCTGAAGATAAATGCAAAAATGTCGTCGGGAGAGGATAAAAAAAAAGTGAAAAGTGTACACCCAAGAGAAACTCAAGGAAGATCTGCTATTATACCTTATAAAAAGTAGAACATTCTCAACCTCTGAGAAAAAGTGTCAATAATGCATGACGTAAACTTAAGTTATATGGCAAGATTAACAAACATGACAGGACCTTACTCTATCTTGCCTGACACTAGTGAATATTTCTTGATGCAATTTTATTAATAGACACAAAATTAGTTTTAATTATTCACATTGGCTAATAAATCATGCAATATTTAAAATGTAGTACACGGAATGATCATGTCCTGTAACATCTGATTAAGGTGAGCAATTCTCTCAATAGACTTTGTCGGCTGAATATGATAGATTCTGTCTGTCTTTGTCCTGCTCTCACTTTCATTCAACTTCAAGAACCGTTATTCTGTCCCAACTCATTGTGGCTAAAAACAAATTAGGCTCTGCTGATTAATTTTTCACTGGCAAGATTTTTTTCAGCAAATTGGCTGGTAAATATAATGGAAATAAGTGTCTGTAATGGATGGAACACTATAAATTACGTTTCTTTTTACTTTTACTTTTTGTGCTTGTTTAAGTTTTGAAGTTTTGTATGCCTGTAGGGATTGATATGAGGTCTGGGTCTAGGTTATAAAAATAGGAAATGGTCTTCACTTAAAATGAGAGAAAATATGAGGTCATATGCAGGCAAAAGTTATTCAAAGTTTCACAGGCATTAGGAGAATAAATACTAGATTACAAACAAAAAATAATCATGAAAGTTAAAATAAATAACTTCACTTTATATTGTATTTCTCTAGACAGTATAATGTATTGTCTCATTTATTATACATAAACAATGTAAAGTACTTAAGAGCCCAGTTTGGGTCTCTTTTTTAATGAAATAAGCATGGGTTCATAGAAATATAAGTACTTATCAGGAGATAGTTGGTAAATTTTGGTATTGGGTTAGCTTTTAGTCTTTCTGACTTTAGAAACTATATGGTTCTCCATACTGTTTACTTTTCTACAACATGATAAATTCTCAAATTATTTTCCCATCTTTTTTGCAGTATTTTTTGTGGTATTCTCTGTTGTATAGTACATGTATTTTGTCTCTGTTCATTATTCTAAACCCAGCACATAGAACAATGTATGCCCACTGTAGAGCCTTAAATAATATTTGTTGAATAAAGAAATAAATGAATTCCACATTTTTGGTGATGGATTTCAAATTGATGCTGTTATTGAGAGGTGGTTTCAGGATATGTTTCGTCAGATATATTTAACTCTGAGTTATGCTGTTCTTGTAGACAACACCTCGGAATCATTTTGTTTACTAAGGATCTTAAGTATACTGAGCAAAATAAGCTGTTTGTTTTCATTAAGAAAATTTTCTTAAAAATAAGACAGGAGAACAAGTGAAGGCTGAGAAATAGCAAGCTTTATTTACATCACAAATGAGCTTTTTGTTACCTCTTCAACTATCACAGGGATGAGAAGTCCTTTTAACTAAAAAAAAAAAAAAAAATTACAAAGAATTTATTGAAAATGTTATTTTTAAAGCTATCAGTAACTCCCAAAACATAACTATTGAAATATTTTAACTACCATTACTTCTAGATTTTTAGTTCTGTGATATATTTTGTTTTTGTTTAAACCCCTTTAGGTTATGATTTTCTGCAGTCCCAAACAGTAGCATAATGACTGCATACCCTTGACAATAGTATCATTGCTTGATTAATCTTTGAATCCTCCTGATACCTAAAACATTCTTGCTAATAGTAGATACCACATAACCACTTTTAAAAAGATGCATGAGCCCGGTTGGTGTGGCTCAGTGGTTGAGCATCAACCCATGCACCAAGAGGTCACCGGTTCAATTCCCGGTCAGGGCACATGCCCAGTGGGGGGCATGCAGGAGGCGGCCATTTGATGTTCTCTCTCATCGATGTTTCTGTCTCTCTCTCCCTCTCCCTTAAAGCAATAAAGAAAAAAAAAGATATACGAAAGGATGGATATTTGTAATGAACAAAATAAGTCATTGATAGGGCAAGCTAGTTAAAAATATAGATTATTGAAAATTAATCTGAATAAAAAAGAGATACTCTTTCCAGGTCCCACCAAAGGGTAAGAGATCTTTTTTTTTTTTTTTAATTTTGAATTCCCACTGGCAAAAGTTTTCTTTTTCTTTTTTATCTTTATTATTGAAAGTATTATAGATTTCCCCCCTCTTCTCCCCCATTGACCCCCTCCTCCTCGTTCCCACCCCCTCTTGCTTCCCCAAACTATTGTCTCTGTCCATTGGTTGTGCATATATGCATATAAATTCTTTGGTTTATCTCTTCTCAATCCCCCCCAGCCCCCTTCCCTCTGAGGTTTGTCAATCTGTTCCCTACTTCCATGTCTCTGGATCTCTTATGATTGACAGCTTACTTTGTTCATGATATTCCATAAATAAGTGAGATCATGTGGTACTTGTCTTTCTCAGACTGGCTTATTTTGCTCAGCATAATACTGTCCAGGTCCCTCCATGTTGTCTCAAAGGGTAAGAGATCTTTCTTTCTTAGCAGCTACATAGTATTCCATTGTGTACATGTACCACAGCTTTTTAATCCACTCACCTACTGATGGGCACTTGGGCTGTTTCCATATCTTAGCTATTGTAAATAGCGCTGCTATAAACATAGGGCTGCATATATTCTTTCTGATTTGTGTCTCAGGCTTCTTAGGATATATTCCTAGAAGTGGGATCACTAGGTCAAATGGCAATTCCATTTTTAATTTTTTGAGAAAACACCATATTGTTTTCCACAGTGGCTATACCAGTCTGCATTCCCACCAGCAGTGTACTAGAGTACTCTTTTCTCCACATCCTTGCCAGCACTTGTTGTTTGAAAATTTGTTGATGGCAGCCATTCTGGCAGGTGTAAGGTGATACCTCATAGTTGTTTTAATTTGCATCTCTCTCATGATCAGAGATATTGAGCATTTTTTCATATGTCTCCTGGCCAGTTGTATGTCCTGTTTGGAGAATTGTCTGTTCAGGTCCTCTGCCCATTTCTTAATTGGGTTGTTAGTCTTCCTTTTGTTGACTTGTATGAGTACTCTATATATTTTGAATATTAACCCCTTATCTGATGTATCATTGGCAAATACGTTCTCCCATACAGTGGATTCTCAAAGGGTAAGAGATCTTAATCCAAATAAGCCAACCAGAGAAATACAAATATCACATGATCTCACTTATTTATGGAATATAATGAACAAAATAATCTGATGAATAAAATAGAAGTGGGGATCAGATTGACAAACCTCAGAGGGAAGGGGGTGGGGTGGTGGGAAGAGATAAACTAAAGAATTTTTATGCGTATATTCATAGCCAATGGACACAACAGTGCAATGAAGGCAGAGAGGGGGGAGCAGTGGGGAGGAGGGGTTGTCAATGGGAGGAAAAGGTGGGACATCTGTAATAAAAAAAATAATTAATTTTAAAAAAGGGGAAAAAAATAGATATTTTTACTTTCATATGAGTACTGAGAAGGTGAGAAGAGTTTCCAAATAAGAAAAAATGGCATGAACCATGCACGTGGCTGTAGAAAGGGAAAATGTTGATAAGTAATTAAAAGTAAGTAGGGAAATATTGTCCAATTTTTAACCTTAGACCCTGTATGAAAACAAACTAAAAACAAGTTAATCATTAAATATTAGAGATATTGGTACATTAAAATATTGGATAAAATAGCTTGCTAATGAAAATAAACAATATTATATTTGAAAAATACATATGAAATTAAGTGAAAATTGAGTATAACATTGTGTATTTGCTATGATTGGAATGACAACTGTTATAAAATAATAATCTACAAGAAAGTTCCTGTTCACCAAATGGCAGACTATATAGTCTTAGACTAACCCTTCTGAGAGACAAAAGATGCACTCTGGGAAAAAATATACAATAAAGCAACTATTTGAAAATGTGGGTGAGCAATAAAAACATTAAAAAACTGGAGGTTATTTCAACCTGTGAAAGAAGGGAGCTAATTTAGTGACATCCAGTTTGATACAACATTTCCTCCAGAGGTCATTTCCTAGTATACATGACATTGGGAGGCAGAATCAGTTAGAAAGTCTCAGTCTTATTATGATGTGTCAGAGGATAAAGGGAGGGATTTACAAAGCAGTAGGAAATTTAGATGGAAGTGTGTTTCTGTGTATGAAATTCCCCTGGAATTGTTGGCTGTTACTTATCAATCTTCATCTGATTATATTGCTTTACTTGAATAGTTGGTTTTTCAATATGTAATTCAATATCCATTGTTGAACACGTTCGTTGTTTTTAATTTTTGTAATACATATGGCAATATTTAAAGTAATTATGTTATAAAATATGAGATCTCAGTATTTTTTTTACATTGTTTTCTTTATTGATTTTTAGAGAGAGGAAGGGAGAGGGAGAGAGAGATAGAAACATCGATGAGAGAGAACATCGATTGGCCGCCTCCTGCATGCCCCCCACTGGGGATCGGGCCCACAACCTGGGCATGTGTCCAGACCGGGAATCAAACCGGTGACCTCTTGGTGTATGGGTCGACGCTCAACACTGATCCACACCAGCCAGGTGAGATCTCAGTATTTTTAAGTATATTTTGATTCTATCAAAGATGTCCTGATATACTACTACCTTTGAGTATCTGAAGAACTAATCCCCTTGGTAGGACATTTAAGCATGATATAATTTTATTTTATGTTAATAGATCTAATAGTTTAGATATTAAAAATGTTGTCTTCACCTTTTTTATTTCTTTATAGTATTCAAAGGCATGCATTTGGTTATATAACACCACAGTTAGCTTAAGAAATATTCTATAGTGAAAAATGTCTGGTATCATTTTATGGGTAAGTATGGGTCTTCTAAACGATGATGAATGAAATACTAATGTCAAATAAAGAATCATGGTGTACATCTCTCCTTCTTCCTGGCCTCCACTCACTAAGACATTGGTTAATGTCCACAGTGTTAAAATCTTCTACTTGCAGAGTTTACCATCCTCTGAGGATGCATGCTCTACTCTTGGGGATATTAATCTTTGAAGAGGCCTTATTTTCTTCCAGAAGGCAGTATAATGTAAAAGGGAAACTTACTTACTTACTTACTTTGGCTTGAGTTCAAATCCCAAACCCATCTATTACATGTGCCATTAGGTCATATTGCTTCCACTTACAGGTTTTTCATTTCCTCTGAAAAACCTGAATAAGAAATAAGTTAATGTGCCCTGGCCTGTTTAGCTCAGCGGTTGGAGCATCAGCCTGTGGACCAGAGAGACCCGGGTTCAGTTCCCGCTAAGGGCATGTACCTCGGTTGCAGTTTGTCCCTGGTGGGGTCGTGTGGGTGGCAGCCACTCGATGTGTCTCTCTCACATTGATATTTCTCTCTCTCCCTCTTCCTTCCTCTCTCTCTAAAATCAATAAAGGGAAAAAAAAAGAAATAAGTTAATGAGATATACACATAAACCACAATGGCCGTAGATAATCTGCCACGCATGAAGTACTCAGTAATGTTTGGTCTACCTCCCAATACTGAACACAACTTTGTCCCACAGTAAGAAGCAGTAGGTGACCCCCACTTTAAATTCACCTAAACATTAAAAAAACACAAATACAGTCACTACTAAAAATTTTTACTTCTTCAGGTTAAACATCTCAGTCTCTCTAAAACATTCCCTGCTTTTGCTGGAGATACTTTCTCCCCGCTCTAGATATGTTAACTTTATGAAGAGAGTTCAAAAAGTATTGATGCTGGGCCTCTCTCTGACCCTTTGCTCATACTGTCCTTGGGAAGGTAGACTGACTTACGTGATTGGGAGATAGGATAGTTGACATAAGATTAGCCAGTGTGATTTATCACTGTGAGGAGACAGTTCTTCACTGCTTCCTCACATTCTGTGCTTCTTCTGACAGCTTTTTGTTACAGACCAGTTTTGAAGGAATTTTTATTTTATCAAATAGTCTTGGAAGTTAGAAATGGTGTCCCCTCCAGGATACAGGCATATTTGTTCACTGTTCTAGATAATAAAGGTAATGCCACCTTCCATGACAAAGGTTTGGAAGGTGTTTTAGAAATACCTTTAACAGATAGAGGTTTCCTAAACTTAGATGGGCCTCAAACCCACTGTGAGCCCAGTATCTACCTGTGCGGTCCCACTTTGTCCCCACGGGCAAGAACTGACGCAAACCCACGGAGCTCGTGACGCCTTCTGCACTGTGAGTAATCAAGTCCTTCGTTTCTAAACGAGAAGTCTTGTCTCTTCTGCCAGTATCTAGGCTTACTTGTTAGCTTAGAAGTCAGGTAAAATCACAAACCCTTTGCAGTTCCTGAGGGTACATATTTTTTCCTTTTATTGGGGGTGCAGCACTCAATTAGCAAACAGCCTACATCAGAGGGGTCATTCATATTCCTCCATAAAGTGTGAATATGTAACCCTGGACTAGTAAACATGGCATCATTCATGTAAGAAAACTGCTCCCACTCTACATTGCAAGGCAAAGAACAGAAAGAAAAGAGGGAGAAATAGGCAAGAGGGAGATTCAGACCATACTGTTCTTAGCTGCTAATGGACTCTAATTGGCCATAACTGCTACTTAGGCTCAAATATGGCTTTGATTTGGACAATATCTGATCTGACTTAGAAAAACATTATTAGATCAGACTGAACTAAAATAAGACGAGTTATGTAGATAGATTGTGGATCAAACATAAAGTTTCTGACACAGCAGAAAAATAACATGATCTCCATCTGATATACATTACCTTAGAGACTCTATAGTTCCTACCCCTTACAGAAACTTGAACTAAAGGTATGCCAGTATAAATGGAGAGAAATGAACCATAACCTAAGGTGATGGAGTGAGAAGAAGACAGAGAAAAGATATAAACATGGCAAGTGTTTATTAAGTAGAATAGGAAGTAGGTCAACGTTTCATATAAAAGGTAAGGGAGATAAGTAGAATTATAGAAAAATATGATCTCTCTTCCACATTTAGAGACTAATACAATTTCAAGTAATGTTAAAACTAAAAAGGAATTTTGACAATATCTAGTTCAGAACACTCACTCTGCAGATAAGAAAGTTGTCCAGTATCACACAGCTAATTACTAAGTGGTAGTCCTTAAACTTGAACCAGATAATGACAACACTGAACACTCGACTTCTCATTAAACCTTCAGCTTTCCACTTACCTACATTATGATCTTTCATTATCACTTCCTAATTGTTAGGTGAATGGATATAATTTCTTTGTTATTCTTCCAAAGCAGAGAGTGTAGAAAGAGGTTGAACAGATTCTAAGAGGTCATAGAATAGCAAGTAACAATTTATAATTATTCATCTGTCATTTTTACAAAAGCAACATAAATATTGTTAAGTGAGAATATGCTCATTTCAAAGTTTTACCTATTAATTTTAATTAAACTGAATCACATCGCTTGGCCAATTATTCTCAAAAGTTCAAATTCTGGTCATTTTCTATGGCTTGCTAAGATAAGTTAATGGATTTATTTACAAATACTGTTTTTTTGTTTGTTTGTTTTATTTTATTTTTTCCCTAAAAATGTGATAATAACAGCAATATAATTCTTAGTGAGAAAATCAGTGTTATGTTTTTAATTATTTTTAAGTCCCTAAACTGCATATTTGTTATTAGGTTTCTCTGCTCCCTTTTCAGGGAGAATACCAGAGTCACCTTGCTCATCAGGAAATGATGGATGAGTAGGAGTTTGCTTTCTTATCCATTATTGAACACACATAAGTTTTCCTTTTCAGAAGCCACATTAGTGTAAAGATCAATACAGTACTTAAATCGGCTGCCCCATCAGCATCATCAATTGAGCTTATGAAGGAGCTACCTATGCCTGTTGGGACAAATACTAACCAAAACTAATCTAGGTCCAATTACAATTCATTGAATAAAGGTTTCTCACTTATCACTAGATTAAGAGTTTGATTAGACCCAGTCTATGATGCAATATTGAAACAAATGGATACCTCCAAATGTGTTCACCCAGCCCTAGATGCAAGCCATTTAGAAAGAAGAAAATTGAACACCTGGTTGGTATATTAAAAGACAAATATTGCTCTTGACAGATGGAATTATAAACTCTCAGGTTTAAAAGTGGTTTGAGAAGTTTAGTCTAAACACACAATGCTTGAGTCTCCTATGAAAAACACCAACCAGCCAGCCATGTCATTGTAGGTGCACATGTCGTGCATTCTCATCTGCTCGGCGAGGCAGTAATCCTTGGTTTATTATTTTTTAATCTTTCGCATCACCATTGATAGATTACATAGGTAACCCCTTCAAAATTAGCAGTTAGAAACTAATAAATATTTGTAGTCACTGTTTAATAAATCTAAGGTAAACTTTACCTTTTTAATCATCCCATTTAAAACATGCAGGCACACAAACCAGAAAGCAATTAAAAATTTTCCTTACTCTCAAAACATTTTAATGTATAGAAATTAAGGACCAAAGCTGCTACCCAGGCAATTCAATTTTTTCCAAATAACTTTCTTTCTTTCTTTTAAACTTATCTTTATTGTTGAAAGTATTACAGATGTCCCATTTTTTTCCCTGCAATGAACCCCTCCTCTCCGCTCCTGCTCCCCCCACATTCACCACACTATTGTCTGTGTCCATTGCTTATGCATATATTTTAGCATATGAAATAAAAAACAATTTTGACAATTTCATTTTCTTATTTATAAAGCAATTAATGTCAACATAATATTTTTAAATTGATTTTTTGAGAGAGACATCTATGTGAGAGCAAAACATCAGTGGGCTGCCTCCCTGCACGGACCCTGATCGGGGATCGAACCCACAACATTTTGGTGCATGGGACCACACTCCAAACAACTAAGCCACCTGGCCAGGGCTCAACATAAGATTTTTAATCCCTCCTACAACCAGGGATAGGTCCCTCAATTCCAAATGTTGACAATAGTTTGACCTAGAGCTAGGTTTTCACTTTTATTTGATTACAAATTCAAGGCGTTCAGACAAAATAGCCAAAGAAGGTTTTTCCTATGAACCAAAGAAGCCTATTGACTCTACTGAGATTACTCAGGTGTTTTGAGATCTTGCCACTGCTGATAAAGCAGTCTGGTATAACTCAACATATTATAACAAATTGTTACCAATTATGTCTGATCATTTTCTCATAGCTTTTATTGAATTATTTTTGTTCCATGACTATTTCATCTTTCCACTGTCAATTAAAGTCTGATCTATCAACTGCCTAGCTTATCCTCATCCTATCCCTTCCCCACATATTTACTGTTTATATTTTATCCTTCTCGAAGCCTTTAGTGACTTCTCTTGAAGCATATCTACAAGTTTTAATTTTCAGTAGGACTTCAGAAAAGACCCTAATTTCCTTTTCCAGCCAACATTTTTAAATCCTCTTAGTCCAATTTTTCTCTTCCCTAGTCTTCATATATATTGTAACCACATCTTCCATTTACTTTAACCAGTTTTATTATGTAGTTCAGTTTCCACTATAACCACACTTATATTTGTCAGATCATATTTTCTAATTATTAGTATGGCACTCGTTACTTTTTTTTTTTTGCAGTTGCTTTTCTTTCTACCTGTTATGACCTATTCTTCATCTCACATTCTTCCAAAAATTACACACTTCTTTGTAACACACCTGACACCAATATTGTCTCCCTCCTCAGAACTCCTGAACTTACTTGTACTGAAAATATGTGCTTTCACTTATTTTTATTTATTTTTTCAATTAAAGTTGAAATACAATATTATATTAGTTTTGGGTGTACAACATAGTGACTAGACATTTATATAACTTACAAAGCAATCACCCCAGTAAGTCTAGTACCCACCTGACACCATACATATTATTGGCTATATTGCCCTTTGCTGTACTTTACATCCCATGACTATTTTATAGCTGCCAATTTGAATTTCTTATTTCCTTCACCTTTTCACCCAGTCCCCCAAATCCCCTCCCCTCTGGCAACCATCAATTTGTTTTATATATCTATGAGTTTGTTTCTATTAGTTCATTTATTATGTTTGATTCCACATATAAGTGAAATCACATGGTATTTGTCTTTCTCTGTCTGATTTATTTCATTTAGCATAATTCCCTCTAGGTCCAACCATGTTGTTGTAAATGACAAGATTTCCTTCTTTTCTTGTGGCTGAGTAATAATTCATTGTTTATATGCACCATATCTTCATTATCCATTTGTCTGTCTATGGACACTTAAGTTCATTCCATATCTTGGCTATTGTAAATACAGCAGTGAACATAGGGCTGCATATATCTTTTCAAATTAGTGTTGGATTTCTTCAGATAAATATCCAGAAGTGGAAATGCTAGGTCATATGGTAGGTCTATTTTTAATTTTTTGAGGAACCTCCATACTGTCTTCCATAGTGCTGTACCATTTTACAGTTTTTGCTTTTACATGGAGAGTTTGAATTTATAGAAAAAAATGATTTCAACATCATTCTAAGCTGATCAAGCAAATAGTTTTTTTGTTTGTTTTTGTAAAACAGTTCAGTCTTACTGTAGTGAACAGAACAAGGACACAAGTTAAGTGCTCTAAGAATTCTCTGAGAAGCTGGTGGGATTGAAAGATAGAAGCAGCAGGATTCAAACTTGCTCTTCTCAGGGTAGATCTTAAGGGTTCAGTGAATGGACTCATTAGAGAAAAGCCCTTGTCCAGAATGGCTTGCCATGGCTCCTGTCCCCCTTGCAGGTTTTTTGGGGCCATGTTGCTGAAAAAGGGCATATTTTGTCACATGTAGAACTAAAGCTTATTGGATAAGGGCCAAGAGAAACCCATGGTGCAATTCGCAACCTATGGCAAGCACTGTGAAAGGTTGTATGCTTTGATCAGAATTGCCTTTCAATGCCAGAAATTGAACAAGAAGCTGTGAAGATATGTCTACATGATGGGCCTAGTAGGAATGAAATCTGACAAAATTATTAAAGGGATGTATTTGACTTTCAAGGTGCAGTCTAGTAAAATCTAACATTGCACCAGCATATGTGGCTGAAGAAATGTTATTTTAATCATTAGTAATTTTACTAATTATAAGTGTAATGAATTATAATTGGTAATCATATTGGTATAGTTACATTGTTTTAAGGAGTTTGACTAAAAATTTCACCAAAATTGCTGACCTTCAGTTCACAAAGGATTATCAGTTTCATCATGAATAATATTGAAAATATTTGTCAGATATGAATTGCAAGCAATATCTATTTATAACACAGAGAACTGGTACAACTTAGTAAGCTAAATGTTCTTTAAAGAGTAAATTTTAAAAGTGCTTTCTTTTGTTTAATTTATATTACAAGAGCTTCCTTGGCATATAACAGCACTGAATCTATTAGGAGAGTGGATAGAGGAATTCAATAGAAGCTTTTCAGTACACATTCCATTATTAAAGCATTTACCATAAATACTGTGGCTTTGTCATTTTGTGTGCCTATAATATTGTCATGTAAATGAAGATTTTATTATTTAAATGCATTTTCAAAATCTTGACAAATAGATACTTAGAATAATGGAATAAACTTGGCATACTAAAAGAAAATAATCAAAGGTACTTATGCTATATGGTGTTTAATGGATTGTATTTCCAGGAGGAAAACAAAGAAGTATGCATTGTTTTCTTGGGAAACCACTAATTTCTGACTCTATGTGACCCACTGTTGGTCCAAAGGTATATTTACAGGACTTATTTCTCTGAGAGCACTTTAACTGAGTAGACACTCAAAAAAATTGTTTGATGTTTTAAAGTATATGTATTTCATTTCTACTTTAAATGTGGCAAATATTTGCATTACTCAACCATTTATAACTTTTACATTGTGTTTTCTGTATTCAAAATGGAAATTTAAAATTTGATTAAGTGTTATTCAATTTTAAATAATCAAAATAGGGTTTATTTTAGACCAACTTTCAGAACCAATGGAATTCCAACAGGAGTATTAAGTACACTTGTTCTTATAGATTTAGGGATAGCTAACTGATCAGTAGAATTTCAGTTAAGCTACCATTTTTCACAGTCATCTTCAACAGAAGTAGTGGTTTTAATATACCTGGAGCTTTCAAAAAAGTCAACTACTTAATAAAAAGTCTATTATACTGCTTCCATTGATGTTGTCCATGGTTTTGTAAAGAGTTGTTCACCATATCATATCATTGATGGCAATGTTACTCGTGTATTAGTATAACTATGTATTAGTTACTTGTGCATTAGAACTGCCAGTTTTATACAACTCATCAATATCAGTCCACATTTCTAATTTTGGATTCCAAATGAGTCTATTATATGTGAGCATCTGACTACTTCACTTTTATTTTACTAGAATAATAATGCTGAGCATTTGTACATTAAAATACAAATTACTTTATTATAAATTTATTTCCTTTCATCTTTTTTGAATTAGAGTTAAGGTGTTGTGTTGATTTTTTTATGAGGCAGGTAAGGTATATTGTCTATGGACTTAACTTCAAGTAGTGAACCTTTTTTTTTTTTTTTTAAGGAAACTGTGTCTGATCAGGCTGAAAATTATTGGCCTAGGAGATTCAGAGGTCATATTAGTCAGTTTTATTTTTCAAACTATTGGACATTCCCCAAGGATCTAATTTACCAAACACACTGAATCTGCTGCAAGAAGTTAAACATGATTCAGATTACAATAACACAATGAATATTGAGTGAATAACAAACGAAAGCAGTGCTGAAGTTTGCAGAAGGATGGATTTTGCCCATGGAAATAAGGATCCGAGAATATGAGACAGTTATTAAGTGCATCAAAGTTTTAAAGCTCCCCAAAGTCAAAATGGTGGCAAAAATAAGTGTGAATAAAGGCGGGAAATGATGTAAGAAGTCATCAAAAAGTGGTGAATTGGAATGCCAAAGATACATTTTTGTGTATTTAAAAAAAATTTTTTTCTCTGGCCCAAACTTAGGAAAATTAGATCAGTGAGTCATTCTTTATATCTATGACTGAAGCAAAAACAAATGATCCTGGTGTGAAGGAAAATGAATTACAAGTAGCTTTTGGCCCTTGATATCATTCACGCAAAGACTAAAAATTCACAACTAGTATGAGTAATAGCATGATTATTATTTTTTTCATGAAGAACTCCAGAAAACAGCTTGCTGTCAGTTTCTAGTGTTGAAAATAGATTGTTTTTCCCTTTGGTTTTTGTTTGATGGAAGAGAACAAGAAATGATGATTTTCTAGTGTATGACTTTGTTTTTAACTGGAGAAAAAAATAATAAAATAAAAAATATATGTCAGTGATGTAGATAAATGTGTTGAAACAAAAGCTGTGATATGGATATTATGCTGACTTCCAAATAAAGCAATGAGTTCAGATTCCAGATAACGGTTAATTCTGGAATAGCATACTTTGTGACTAATGGCCTTTAATTTATCAAAGAACTAGAGCATAAGCTAGTAAGTAGGACATATATTGCAGAAACCTCAGAAGTACTATATGATTAAAATTCCCCCAAGTGTATCCAAGGACATAAATGATGACAATGGGTATTTCTGAGAGTGAAATTGCTTATAAGTTTTACTTTCCTTATATAACCTGTTGATATCATGTGACATGATGTTAGATAACTTAGTTTATTTATGTTAATAAACTCCTATTTTGTTTTGCTATGACTGAACATGAGAGTAAGAAAACTCAAAAGTATACACACACACACACACACACACACACACACACACAAACATACACACATTTATCCACTCTGCTGATCTGAGATGTAGAGGCACATACCATAGGAAAATGTCCACCTCCAAAGATTCAAACAGCAGTAAGTTCTATTACATACTAACATCTACAGTGTACAGTGGGCTTCACACACTATATCAGGCACCCATCTATTGGACTCTGAAGCCTGTGTTCTTTATTCTTTGCCAAGAACCAAGTTTTTATGAAAAGGGCATATCTAAACAGTAACTCCATAGTTGTCGATCTTGCATCTCAAGCAGCCAAAATGATTTAAGGAAAAGTTTAAACTGCAAAATGAATACATCTACATATGCACATATGAATAATTGGTGTACATATTATTATATATCCAAACACAACATTTAAAAAAATATTCTCCAAGTAACATATATTTTTTTAAATAGCAGTGGTTAAAGTTTGTCAGAAATCTAAAGACCCTTTTAGTTTTTTAAACCTCCCATGAAAGCAATTTCACATTCTAGTAACTTTATTTTCATACGTAACAATTGCAATCTGCCTCTGACCACAGATGGAATTAAAAACAAAACAAGCAAGCTAGCAAACAAACAAACACAAACCCTGCCTTACCTTAGTTATAGATGGGGCAGAGAAAATGACAGGAATGTCTTTGTTGACACCTCTCACACAACCCTTAACTCGCATTAGCAGTTGACCCTACAATTAGATAGAAAGATCTTCCTTTACAGTGCCCAGAACTGCATTCTTTCACTTTTCCTCAAGTATCCTCAAGACCCATCTTTTCCCCTGCATTCTTATTTGGTTATAGACAACTTGGCCTAGTTAACACTGTTTATTTGTCTCTGCAATTTGGAATGGAATTATTGCTGCTTCCCAGAAATCACAGTATACGGCCATAAGTCTTCATTTGGTTTAAAATAGGATTTCTGAGAACTTTACCTAGGTCATCATGACATAGAAATCCAGGATCAGAAGTGCCAAGAGCTGGGAAATCAGATATTTATTATAGTACACATGATCATGTTTATTTACTTTTTCATGAAAAATACAAAATAGGGAACATCATAATAAAAAAGGCTATATATAATAATTCCTTATAATTTAGTTTTATATACTATGTAGTTTTTATTCAAATGATAAGCTCAGTTATTCTTAGCTAATAATCTCCTGATATGATCTCCCAATGAAATTATAAACGTTTATTGAGTAAAATTGAATTGAATTCTCCACATATCCTATACATTTTCTGATTTTGATTTTTTGGACAACTATTTTTTCTCTCTATTTAAAAGAGCCTCCCCTCCCCTCCCCTCTACTAAACCCCCTTTCCACCTCGTTTCTTGGTTTAGCCTAGCTGCTGAAGAAATAGAGCATTAAATGTATACCAGTTGAGTTACTGAAGCTTAAGACTTTGCAAGATTCAGATACCGTCTATTGCACATTCCATTTCTCATAAGACCAATTATCTAGAAAAATAAAATGCCTAGCAAAGGTTCTGGGCATATGATTGCCTCATGTTGCATGTGATCTTTCCTCTCGTTCATTAGTTGATGCCTCAAGAATTTGGATGTTTCTATAAGAGACATGAAAAATATCCCTAAACTGAGCCTCTCAAAAAATTTTTCCTAGCTCCTGGGACATCCTAAATACATAAAGCAATAGTGGCATACTGAGATGCTAATCACAGAGAAGCAGCTAGACTAAAACAATAAAGGAAAGAAAAATTAAAGTCAAATAAATTCAGGAACTAGAAAGGAAAAGAAAACGACCTGGAGTATGAAATTTTCTAGTTAGAATTTCCATGGATCTTCATCTTAGATCAGAAAACTAGAGAGACACTGACTTTTCCTAGAATACAAAGTCCTATGACATAGAAAAATGTCAAAATGATCCCAGCAAGCTGGGCTCAGTTTCTCATTAATTACCAGGAGGGATTTCACTTAGCACTCATCACATTGCAATGCTACATATGCATCTCTCTTTACATTGACGTTGCTTACGAATTGAAGATGTGTGACTTCTCTATTTCTCTGTGTTCCTCCTATCCAACACATGCAGTTTCCATATTTAAACCTACTCCGAAACTGTGACAATTTCCCTTTCAGGAAGGAAAAATAAATAACTGGTGGTTTTAGTTTGGTCTTTACTACTTTGTTGGAAATCTTTCCAATTCACAAACGGGAAGATTTTTCATGCTTTTGAGTTTAAAGCTGAGCAGTACTTGAGTAACCAGTGGAAAGGACATCAGAGGGCACTCTAGCTCAACTTTCCACCCAGTTCAGTGTCCTGGGTGGATGGACCAGAAAAGCAAAATTCCTAGATCCTTGCTTCTCTTTGATACTCTAGTAATATTTCCTCTTCTAAAGCACCCCCAGAAGAGAAAAACAGTCATTGAGACCCTTCTCTGCAGTAGGAAAAATGAGTAGTTCCTGCGAAGAGTCGGCAGCATGAGGACTTTTCCCTGCTTCTTGGTACATTGCTCTCACCTCACTGTTGGCCCTCCACTCATATTTGTATTAATAGGGCCTCAAACAAGTAATAGGCCCAGTTATATGATCTTAAAAAGAGTCCTTCAATTTTGGCTTTTGTTCCTGGCCTTCATATTTCCTTCAATTAGTCTGTGGGGGTGGTGGGGGTTGTTTATTAGTCAGGTATTTGGCCCAGGAGCTTGTAGTTTTGTATAGAAGGAATTTATTTAATCATTCCCCTCAGTTGATGGAGTGTACAAATGTTAAGCTTGGGTTAAATGATGCCATTAGCAGATGGCACTGTCACAGACGTTTTACAACCTCTGATGTAGCCTTTACATCCACGGGTGATCTACAGCAAAGCAGTAAATAACGTTTACATGAAGCCTTCGAATAGGTCACAACATAGTCAGAGGATGACAAATGAAGATGAGCCATAACTTAGTTAGTGCCCCAAAATGACTCTCAGAAAGGCTAATTCATCCGGTCACAGACAAATAACAGAATTTTCTTCTACCCACATCTCAAGTGCTGACACTTTTCTCTTACATGTGAAAGGTTATTAAGTTACATTTTAGGGGTTGAAGAACAGACATTCAGTCAAAGGAAATGATAGCCTAATGTATGTTGCATCCCACATACGTTGTGGCTTTGGCTGCCTTCTGCCAGTCCACACATCACTCACTCCACTTGTACATTGCCCACACTAACACTTGAGTGATTAAATCTAAAAAGATAACCCTGAACATGTCCAATCTGAAAGAGCACATTTCCTTCTACAAGTATGTTACATGTAGTTTTCATTTTCACAGGCATTTCTTAAGATTATCATATTGGTTTTCAAAATTCATTTGAGTCAAGTTCTAATTTTAAAAATTAATTACCAAAATGGGAAAATATGCTTACATGATTCTAATTTAATAAGACTTGATACTAAATATTTCATACAAATAAACATATTGATATACTTACCAGGCAGGGGAGATACCATGATCACAAAGGTGGTTTTCCCAGGGTGAGGCTTATCCATTATACTCCATAGATGCTGACCCCTGTGATGTCCCCAAATGTGGGAAACTCGACTGCACAATTTGTGGTAGTGGGGGACGGTGTTCATGCTCTACCCTGAAAAAAATTGATATGTTAGAAATAAAGATTTCATATATTATATGTATGTTAAATTTAATTTAAAAAATTAGTGTGACTAAAAACAGATGTTAGCTTCATACTTGCCCAAACTAGTCTTTTCCCTAGAGAAATGAAATAAAAAGTTGATGACATATTAAAATTGATTTTATCTTTTGTTTACTAAATTTTCTTCTAATATAAAATTCCATGTAAAATCAATACCTTACAACATATATTCTATGCTAATTTCTATATGTGTAATAGTGTGACACTTAGTTTAAATGTCTGTTATTTATGCACTATATATTTTCAGCATAAATCTTAGACTAGTTCAACATTATTAAACCACTTAATCTATTAGGAACCAATTAAAACAAAGAACTCTTGGAGAAGTTTCTAAGATATAATGCTTCATATAGTCAGAAATATTTTTGTAATATTCAGTGTAAATCATACATTGGGTAATAAAGGAAGACATGAAAATCCATTTTAATATAGAACTTTAGATAATCTGGTTTTTATTAACATAATTATTTCTATTAGCTCCACAGTATGTAATGTTAGCAGCATGATATAGTAGAAAGAGAATAGACTCATGAATCAGCTAGTTCTGAGTTAGGATTCCAATATCAATATTAGTTTTTTGATAAATACCTACTTTAATACTTAAAGCCTCAGTATCATTATTTGTAGAAATATAAATAAAACTAGAATTCTGGTGAATAAAGATACTTAATGTAGAAGATTTCACAGTGTCCGAACTCAACAATGATTTAAGTAATGTAGCTTTACTCTGCATCCTTATATTGTCTTGCTTCTTAAAAATGTAAATTTTTAACACTACAATTCCATTAAAATAGTTTACTAGTCAACTGTAGATAATATTACATTTAAAACCTACTCTTTTTGAAAAAGTACTACCCATGACTTTAGGCATTGAAATAACTAGGCATAGATGTTAGGCATAGAAATAATATTGAATGCTCATGTAAAAGAGAAGAAATTACAATAATTTATTCTGACCTATAGTAGATATAATGATATACATAATTCATTTTCAAATATATTTCCACATCACTTATTCTTTTTCTCACTTGCATAAAGTTAGAAAAATTGGACATATACATCTAAACTCATCACTATTTACATTTAAACATATATCATTTTAGGTTTGTTTTTTCTTTGTGTCTGTCTGTGTGTGTGCATGTATTTATGTGTATATGCATGCATGTGGACCTGCATGCATCTATATGTCTGTGAAAATACATGTACATTTTTAAAAATTTCATTCATTTGTTTTTTTATTTTCAATTTATCTTTACTGTTGAAAGTATTACAGCTGTCCCTTCTTTTTTCCCCCATTAACCCCCTCCACCCTGCTCCCCCCACCCCCATACCCTGCCTTCACTGCACTATTGTCTGTGTCCATTGCTTATGAATATATGCATATAAATTCTTTGGTTTATCTCTTTCTGCCCCCTTCCCCCTTTCCCTCTGAGGTTCCTCAGTCTGTTCTCTACTTCCATGTCTCTGGATCTATTTTGTTCATTAGTTTATTTTGTTCATTAGATTCCGTGTACATTTTTTGATCATACAGAGTATGTACTGCTGTGTTGCCTGCTATCAAACTTTCTAAATATATCATTAATGTTTTTCATATGATTGAATATTATTTTAAAATATGTAGAGATTACACAAGTTTTTTGTAGACAATCTGACTCCAGGTAGGGAAATGCTTATATCCTTGTACCTACCAGAATGAATATTAGATATGGTTGAGAATTAATACAATTTGTGGGAAATAGAATATTTTTTAATTTATTTGTTTGAATTCTACAAGTAAAGGACTGCTAAAGACAAGATGCACTAGACAGTTAAGAAGATTCTTTTTCTTCAGACTGTTCCAATAATTTACTTAGAACATCTCAAAGCAAAGGAAGGGAGCCTGAGGTCGTAGAGGCAGGTAAATAAGGGAATCTGAGGAAGAGTGGAGGTGGTCTTATCAAAGTTATATTGCATGAAGGAGGGTTTTGCAGTTAGCCCTTTTCCAGAACAACAACAACAAGAAAAGTGGAGAGATGTCTTAACCATTATTCTTTTTCTGAAGTAATAAAATTAAACATTGTCGGGCCTCATGAACAAGGCATAAAAAAAGAACTCATAAATTTTTGGCAATGGGAAAGCTAATCTGGATAATTTTGGTCAATGTACCTGTTCTTTTTAATTCAGCACCAAGATTGTAGGCAATACATTAAATGCTTGCTCGAAATATCAAATGTACATTAGTAATTCAATTCACAACTATAATGCATTAACATAAATTAAGCCAGAATCATCAGATAATAGGTATAAGTGAAGTCTCATTATCATCCAAACTTCAAGTCTTTGATATTCATAATTCTTCAGTAGGATAACAAGATTTAGGTCCCATTTCAAAATCCCCTTTTCTATCTAGTATTTCAAGGGAATTACAGAGAAAGGAAAGAGTTTGCTATTTCACATAAATGAACACGTGAATCTGTACAGTCGTCTGCAACCCAGTATCACCTGACTCTGGGTGCCACCCTGTTCTGTCCACAACCCCTGTCCAGCCCAGTCTCAGTCATCCACACAGACCTAATACAACCAATAATGCTTCTAGGCTATTGCTACCATTACGACACCACTCATCACAAACACAGAACTTCCTTTCAGTTTCCTCCCACAGACCTGTGTATACTATCACATTTAACAAGATATTACTGAAAACTCAGGGATAGAAGAGCATTGCACTGGAGAGTAACTTCAAACAACTAATCTAAGGCTATTTCCCCTTTTCTAAAGTCCACTCCCATGAAATTGCTGATTCCTTTAGTGTTGTTAAATAGCTTTAATATGTGTTTCCCAATGGTGGGTCTGGTTCTCTTTCTTACCCTCTGCTCCAACTCCTCAAGGGAATTTGGCTATAAAAGAATCTCATAGGAATGTTTCTTTTATGAAAACAAAACAAAAAACTGCCATCATTGAATAGATGATTCAAACAAATCAGGTGTAGCACATGTAAAGCAGTTACTGGTCACTTGCTCTGGTATAATCCATATGGAATCCATATGCCTCAAAGTACTAGTTGCACATCCCCCCTTTAGGGTTATATAAACCTACATCAATTTAGATATGCTATGGTACATAGTGTGGTATCACAACTGCAAAATCTTAGTGGCTTAACAAAATTTAAGTCTCACTTAAATAACATGTCCTTTGAGGCCACCTCATAATTCTGTTGTACATCATCCTAATTGTGCAATCCAGGCTGATGGGAGTTGTCATCAACTAGAACAATGTTCATCTCCAGAAGGAGAGGATGAAAAATTAAAAATTTCACCCAGAAGAGACACGTATCGATTCTGCTTATATTGTATTGGCCCAAACAAGTCACAAGGCTCCACTAAACTTAAAGGGTTTGTCAAAGCAAAAATTGCACTAAACAAGTTAAATAGGCCAGGAGGACTTTATCAGAGGCTGTTGCAACGGGGGAGAAGGCCAGAGCTCGCCCTGTGCTCAACTCTACTGAAACAAAGGACTTGCGAAATTTTAAGAGCAGGAGTCAGGGATCTTAGGCCATCTGTGTTTGCTGATTGCTTTTACCCAAAGGAAAAGTCAATTTTCTCTTATCTTCAGGACCAGAGATAGTTTTACCACTGGCAGCAGGGTACCTGCCAAAGTTAGGCTCCTAACCTTCCACAGAAACTGGGAGATAGGGGTGCTGTCTTCCTTGAGGATTCCATTTCAAAGGTATTGTTCTTATGTCCTTGAGAAAGACATTCCTGGGTTGTAAAACTGCAAGAAGCTTTTTAAAAGATTTACATCTCAAAGGGGCAGAGAAAGAACTTACAATTACAAGTTTCCTACAGAAAAGGGAGGTCAAGGATTTAGAGGCAGGAAGAAGCCTGTCTGAAGCTCAGTCAAGCTGAGGGGAATGTCTTGGTTAGATCGGAGAACTCCAGTCTTACTGTGGGTTTGAGAGGGGGACTGGAGCTTTTAGGTGGACAACATCAGTGGTTACTACCAACACAAAACCTTTTCATTCTTAGTTGGTGACTATCCTTTTGTGAGCTTAAGTTGAGCCTTTTTAAAATTTCTGTCCCTGCCATTACTAGTGAGGAAACATTTAGGCTTCGATGGAAATAGAACTACTAAAATGGTGGGTACTGTTTCCACATGGAACTCCAGTTGACTTCACCTACCTACTGGTGCAAAGCTAATGAGCCCTTCCTCCATCAATTGCATTGAGGGTAGCATCCTTGAAAAATGTGACCTGTAGTCACTTGGCTCTCTATCACTGACACTCAACTCGAAGCCAGCCACCACAGTTTTCTCTCTCTCTTGCTCTCTTTTAACATGTTTTTAGTGATTTTTTATTTTTTTTAGAGAGAGAGGAAGGGAGAGAGATAGAAATATCAATGTGAGAGAGAAACATGGATCAGCTGCCTCCTGCACACCCCCTACTGGGGATCGAGCCTGCAACCTGGCACGTGCCCTGACAGGGAATTGAACCGGGACCTCTCAGTCCATGGGATGACACTCAATACACTGAGCCACACCAGCCAGGCCACAGTTTTCTCTTTTAATTGCAGAAATGTTTTATAGACTCCAATGTGAGAGGGACAGACCCACTCCTGTAAAATAGAATCCAGGCAAGCACCTCAGGCATCACAGCAAAGGGAACCCTGGGGATCATTTATGCTAGGTCCTTAGCAAACGTCACAGCCTCTTCCTGGATATTTTTAATCTAATTCCCAGTGTACCTCTTTTAATAATCCCCTACTTAATAAGTGAAAACAGACTCTTATTTCCATTCTTAACCCCATAAATCCCAGCACCCCATAAATCCCAGCAAGTAGCAGGTATTCATAGGCTAGTTAAGGTACTAAAGGATAATTAAGAACTCATCAACTCTGTCTATACTTATGTCCACTATGTCTGTGTCTGAACTGGTAAGAGATCTGTCCTTCAGTCTGCTACCAACCAAACTGTGTCCTCTCCAAAGTAATATATTGAAACCTTACCCCCCAATGTGATGATATTTGGAGATGGGACCTTTGAAGATAATTAGATTAACATGAGGTCATGAGAGAGACGGGCCCTCATGATGGCATTAACGAACCCCCCCTCCCTCAAACCCCACAGCTAGAGGACACAGCAGAAAGAAGGCTGCTGTCTGCAAGTGAGGAAGAGAGTCCTCACCAGAAAATGACCCAGCTGGCACCTTGATCTCAGACCTCTATCTCTGACTCTGGGCCTAATTAAGCAAATGTGGTATGTCCACCACAACACTGTCATCAATCTGATTAATGCTCCTTTCTTTGGTGCCTCTCAATGCCCAGAAGATCTAGAGTCTAAAATTCACCTTATCTGTTCTTTCTCTAGGGATACATCACCTACCTCCACTTATTGTGCCAAATTTGATATAACCAGACCACTCCTCTTAAAATTACTCTGACAATGTCCTCATTTGATGGTAATCAGAGTCTTGGTCTCTGATGCCCTTCTGGTCTTTATCTTCCACCAGGCAGCTCAGGAGTAGCTCATCATGCAACCATAGGGCTAGAGTCCCTGCATCAGTTTAATTTCTAGGCAGTGAATTACATGGTGTCATGATAAGGTTCAAGTGATCCGTTATGAAACGTAATTGCTTATGTAAGCATCATAGTACTACCCATCCTCCTGGTCACATGTAAGACTCTGAGTAGAGGTACAAAGGAGAAGAGGCACTTCATTCAGTGAAGAGAACAGCAGTCAACCCTCAGGATTGTCCAAAAAAATATTAAATTTCACTTGTGCTTTAAGTTAAAAAAAGTCACATGAAAATTTTTTTTAATCATCCCAGTAGAGAGAGAACAGAGTGGGTTACAGTTCCTTCTTTCCTGATCAATTTTTCAATCTCTAGGAAATAGAGGGTTTGTATATTTCCTTTGAGCAGTTCAATTTAATATATTCATTTCGTTGAGAAAAACTAGAATTTTATGAAAGTGCTTTGAAATTTATGCAAATTTGCCCAGAAATTTTAATTCTATTTCTTAAGAATTTTTTTAAAGGTGGTTTTTCCTTCCTATTCTCAACCCATGCAAAATTTTCACAGAGGAATAGGAAAATCATCTTTCATATAAAAAAATATATTCAGATGAGCCAGGCTTACCTTCTTCAGATAGCAGATCTGGAGAGTTTTACCAATCAATTCACATCAGGAAACACTCCCCAAGAGTTTCTACTGTTCATATCTGAATTTTAATCAAACTACACTTGGGGTGATTAAATTCTATTTAGATGAGGGGAAATTTTTTAAAAGGAAACTGACTCTTTCTTAATATTTAGAATATACTTATTTTTAATGTAACAGCCATCTCTGGGAATTTATTTTGGAGGAATTCTAGCAAAGATGAGAGGTAGATACAAAAATGTTCATTGCAGCATTTATTATAATAATTAAAACTGGAAATATTAATAGTTAACACCGGAGTATTGATAGCTTACTATTCACTTAACATGTATTAACTCATGTCAATTAATTCACACATCTCAAGTGTTTGGTTGAATAATCCATGCTCTTAACCAGTCCACCCTTCTGTCCCTCAAATGTATAGAGCTCATGTTTAAGATCTCCATGGCAACACAGAAATATTACTTGAAGAAAGGATGCTATCATAGTTACTACTGAAAAAAATTACCAAAAAGGGAATATCCAGTCTTTCTTTTCACATTCGTAATAGAAAGTTGATAATTTTCCCACTGACTCTTAGAAATAGAGTTAATAAGAGTATATATACACCTGTATATTCTCTTTATATATATCATATATATTTTTTATCTTTTATATGACAACTATACCCATGCTCACCCTCATTCTCAAGAATGTAGACTGCATAAAGAGCAAATACTGAGTTAAAACACTGAGATTTGACGATTATTTGCTGTTGCATTTACCTAAGCTATCTTGACTAAACACAGTACTTTGTTCTATTACACATTTTGCTTCAGGAATTACCCATGTGCACCTGTTAACTTTTCTAACAACTTTGTATGCAGTCTGTTTACCATTTTAAAGTAGAATGAAAAGATTTATATCAAATTTTAAAAAAAGAAGCTTCTATACCTTTTACTTCTCAAAAAGTACCTATGGTTTCCAATTCAGTGTAAATAATGGCTTTGCAGATGGAAGAAATTGGGTATTGTGAAAAGTTACATTATGCAGGCCTTCTGGGGATGGAAATAGGATCCATACAAATATTAGCAGCTACAACAACAGTCGTTCCAGATAGAATACAGAAGCAGAAATCACCAAGTAGGGACTTGGCCAAGCATAGCTTAAATATATGTTGAATAAATAGGAAACATTGGTTCAGCCAAGAGAAAAAATTAGAACTACCAACATATATTGAAATGTGAGACTCTAATCTGTTAATAGCGTGTCCCCTGCCTCCTGATTTCTACCATATAAGTTAAATGGTGGCATCTGACCCTCATTGATATTACTTTGTATTCCTGATACTAAAGGGTATTAAATATGTGATTCTCATCTAACTGTTTTGCAAATATTCAGAAGCAAAGGTCTTCCTGCAATTCTGAACTCAGAGCAACTTGGCCTCCTCTAATTGTTTCCCCATTAATAGAGGCAACATTTTGTATTCCATCCACCCACAACAAAATTATTTCCTCCAACTGGGAAAGTAAACAACATACTCCAAGGCAGAGAAAAATTTAACGCTTTATCAAATTTTACAGATCATTTTTAAAATGTGCAATAATAAGCACTCAGAATCAGACATATTCCTAATAATTACTAAATTCTATCATCCTGTCCAGTAAACAACCTATTAAATGATAATATCTTTCAAATGATACAATTTTTTGATAACACTTAGGAAGACATTCCGTTCTTTAGGAAATTAATTTAAATATTTTCTGTATAAATAAAGGGTAGAGAGAAAAAGCGATGCCGTGACTAAAGTAGGAATCAGAGTACAAGAGGGACTTGTGAGTTCCCTTGATACAGAAACAATGGTTGCATCACAATGAGCTCCACTTGGGCTAAGTAAGGAGATGTAGGAATAACAGAGGAAAGTTCACCTACTCTGACTTAATTTTTAAATTGAAAAAAATGCTAAGCCTCTTCATGCAAACTTCACCTCCAAGCTTACCTCCTAGTTTATCAACTGCATCTGAAGACTCATTATCTTGTTCTTCGCTACAGCAAACTTTCTTGACTGCGTTCCAACATTTGCCTCCCCATTCTCCTGCCTAATAGAACTCTAGTTTGTTCAGGTATTTACCTCCTGCACATGCCTGTGCTTCACCGACAGCTGGTCGCACTCCAGAGTGGAGGCAAACAGAGGTACAGATGGGCCTAGCAGACGTATGCCAGGTATACACCATCTATATATGGCAGTTCTTTCCCCTAGCCATTGCTATTTCAGGCACAAACGTGTGACTCAATCCAGTGAATGTGACAAGAGGGCATGTCAGTGGAAGGCGTGTGGGAAAGGTCGTCTTGGTCCTAAAACAGACAGAATATTTTCAGGAGTGGGTGTGACCCTGGATCGGCTGAAGCCGACTTGAGTTGACAGAAAGGAAAGCCATGGCAGAGGGCAAAAGTATAAAGAACCTGGGGTTTTGACAACTTCATTCAGGTATGAAATTAAACATCTCTAGAGCTGCTCCTCTTCTGGAACTCTTGTTTTGTGACATAAATTTATTGACTTTTTAAGCCATTTTGAATTAAGTTTTTTTTTTTTATTATTCCTTGCCACTGAACACATACTAAATTGCTTCAAAAGCTAAAAGGAATATCTCTCGAAGAAAACAATGGTAACAATCCAAACTAATAACCTCATCATTTTTAGAACAGAAGGCTCAGAGAGTGCTAGGGAAACAGGGTGTGTGAGGAGGTGGAGGAGGTATCCCGGGGATAAATGGTGATGGGAGTAGACTTGACTTGGGGTGGTGAACACACAATACAGTATACAGATGATGTGTTGTGCAATTGTGCACCTTAAACCTGTAGAATTTTGTTAACCAGGGTCATCCCAATAAATTCAATAAGAAGGAAAAAAATGTTAAATGTATTTATTGAGTTAACTGTACTTTCATAATGCATATGTGTAATGTCCGATTATTCTCATTATATTCTATAGGAGAGTGAAAGTGGGTCATCAGGAATAAGAGATTTGTTTAAAGGCACACAGATTTGAGTGGCAGATTTGAATTCAAGCCTGAACTTGTCTGAATGTGGCGATGCTAGTTATATGTACACATTTTATTCAGTAGCAAATGCCACCCAGTGTACTCTGTGGTTGAGACGTTCTTCTATGTAACTATATGACCTGAGAAATTGGTATCAACAGTATTGTCTAGGGGGCCAGAATTCATTTTCTTCCATAGACAGAGAGATTTTTGTTTAATTGTTCTGCATATACAGCAAAGAACCTTGGGGAACTACTATCTGTTCTTGAGGCACACACTAACAGAAGAACAGCTGGAAGACAATGCGACTCGGCAGGCAGAACAGCAGGCTAGAGAACCAGAGACCAAGATTTCAAATCCCATTTCCCTTTCCTGAGGAGGAGTGACCTTGAACAAATGCCTGTGTTGGATATGCTTCTGCCCCAGCAGAAATCAACATGGAAATTGGGGACTAGATTTGATGTGCATTTAATATATCTAGTCTGTTCACCTTAAGTCTATTTCCATGGGAACCTGCATTCATTTGGAAACTTAAATGTGCTTACCAATGGCAGATGTTTGTGATACTGTATCCCAGTGCAATGATATCTAACCCTCTTTCTGTGATATCAGGAAGAGTCATTCACAAAAGCTACTAAGAAACTCCTAAAATTATTAAAAAAAATTTACTTTAAATTATTTTAAAATATAGAATTATAGAGTTGAAAATTAATATATTGGAAAATTAGCAACCCCTGATTAGTCTCTCTAATTTCTTGTTACAATGTCAAAATAGAATAGAATAGAATATAGAATAGAAGTCAGCACATCAACAGTAAAGTAAATGGAAATATTGTTCAATATTATGACTATTTCTAAAAAGAATTTCCAAGGACCAAATGGAGAGAAGATATCAACACAGAACAATGGGATAATAAGACTTTATTTTTTTTACTTCTACCATATACATTTGACACAAAGATATAGATTCTTTGTCAATAAGATAGGAAAAATGTCTTCTACTTTCTATAAAAGAGTACTTCCAAGGTGTTTTGTATTGTTTGTGGTAAAATATTGTGGTGGTCAAGAATCCAGACAATATGATAAATTGTCATTGGAAAAATATTGACAAGTGACAGGAAGTGTTTTTTGTTTTGTTTTTTCCCCATTCCAAAGTCCTTTCTGATTTGCCTCCCAAGATGTTCTACAGGATTAGCTTTGTTCTATGTTCTATTTCATAATTATCTATTGATGCTCTCACTCTGACCATCCAGATTGTCACAGCATGGCATTATACCAAACTGAGATGTCACTAAGAATTTGTCTCCAAGCCTGGAAAAATAATCAAAGTGACTGCATTCCTATGGGAATACTTTCATCAATTTCTTTGAAAAATTATGAGAGGCCATCATAATTGACTTTGTCATATGTTGTTATTATTCCTAAGACTTTTATCAAGTAAACATAGTGTAGACAATTCTCTGAAAATAAAGTAGCCTCAAATACAGGTAATTATTTCCTTTTATGTTGCAATTGCACTAACCTCAAGCTGTAAATTAATGAAGGTGAAAACAAATCAAGTCAGAGCTGGTTAAAGGCTCAGACAAGAACAACAGTCACCTCAAAGGAAGACAGTGGAGTTTTAAAAATAGCAAGATTACCATTGAATATTTATGGAACCCATTTGGGGAGTTACTCAGCATCATCCAACTTACAAAGGAAAAACACCTGTAGTAACATAATTAAATGTTAATATTCAACAGTATATATGAATAAAATACCATTTAATTAAAATAAAAGATTTAAAAATATCTTGACATTATTTAACAGATTTTAGGAATATAAAAATAAGGGTTATAATGAACAAATAAAGGTGAATTTTATGTTTATGATGAAGAAGTTGTCATACATATGATAATCTGGAAATCAGGACTGAAAGAAAGCAGATCATTAAAATGTATAGCTCCAATTTCCAGGTTATTTCAAAAGCTCATATTTGTTATAATTGTTCCCCATGGGCCTCTCACATTTTAGCATATCTTACAAGCAGAAGCATGGACTGTCCTTTGTTCCAGATGTTTTTCTCTAGAATGTTTGTACAGTAAACAGCTTTGAATGACCAAATAGTGTGTTCTCCCAGAGCAAAGGCAGGCGTGTTTACTACTCAGCATAATAGATTCAGGTCCCCTAAGGGCAGGGTTCCTGTTGTGTAATACAACCCATTAAGTGTATAAGCATTCGTATGTGCTAATTTGTGTCACTTCCATGAATCCTTTATCTCTGACCCAGTAGTCTTGTTTCTTCTCCCAAAATTCATGAAACCGTGGCAGACAAAATCTTTAGTTTACAAGTAAGATAAAATCTCAGATGTTTCTCAATTCTTAATAGGTATGGCAGTGAGGATAGCATGCTAAACAGATGTGGCTTCTGGAAGAGAAAAGATGAAGGTTCCATCACTATGCTGGGGGACAAGAGAAAACTCTCTGGCAACTGGTATATATCAAACCAAATGGTGGGCAAGGGTGGGGACACTTGGTGTAGGGTCCCTCACTCTCAGACCTATTTGTGAACGCTTGAGGCTGAGCAGTGAGAGGTAGAATAGAAACAAGTTGCCAAAATGGTGCCTTGACTGCTGCTCACTCCCCTCCGTGCACTTGGAGAAAGGGCTTATGTTGTGACGAATGACAGTGGGGCTGAAGGCAGCGTGGCTAGAACCAAAGACAGTGCAAGTGTGGCTGCTGGACCACGAGTCCTCTAATCTGAAATACATGGACTCATCAATGAGGACCTTGTTACTTAGTACAAAACTTTGTATAGACCCCCCAGAATTAAAAGTTTGGTTTCTGGCTGAGTGGGTGGTTTCTGGAAGTAAAAGTGAATGTTCATTTTATATGCAGTCACTCTCTTTCCATACCCTGTCCACTCCTTTCCCATGTTTCAATCACACTCTACCCTCTACTCAGCTGCTTTAAGGAAAAGGATGATGAAGTCACGGCAGTGGATGTCCTGTCGTCAGGGAGGCCAGATGGCCACAGACACTCCTTCCTGTATGCTGGGTAACTTCAGGGAGGGGAGGGGTTCAAGCTTTTATGGCTCGATGGGAGAGAGACAATCTGGTCATCATCCTAACCATGCAAAGAGGAGGTGCCCAATTTCAACTACATGTTTTGAACAAAGTTGGCAGTGGAAAAGAAGTTAAAATAATCTCAGAGCGTTGGGGTTTGGCCCGTGATGTGGGCTGTGAAGGAATTCACGAAAAGAAACATAAGAAATGCAGGGAAGAAACTTATTTTACTTTCCAAGGGAGGAAAGGGCCGAGTATTGATAGAGTAATACAGGGAGGCGAAGAAAGAGTGGCTTGCACTTTTAAAGAGCAAGCAGTTGCTGATGCTAAGTGACAGGGAAGGGAGGGGGTTGTGTTAACTTAGCCAGATGCAGGAGTTGTCTTGAAAAGTAACAGTTTGTTTGCTTTCCAGGAGGCGGTCAGGCAGATGTGCTGAGGATGTGCCTCATCAGCATTTTACCCATGTCTGTGAAACAGGCTTAGAACAAAAGTTATGAGGAGTTTAAAAGGGAGAGGCCTGTCTGAAGGGAAGTGGGGGTGAGGAAGAGAAAGAATCCATGCTAACCAGCCTGAAGCTTTTAAAACAGCACGGAGGAGGGGTGGGGGAAAGAGTGCAGCCTTATCTCATCCTGCTGTTCTGTTTGAACAGAGGAGCTCTTTGAATCAGAGGAGCCAACAATCTTGGGGTTTAATTACCAGATGCTTCTCATAAATTGTGGCAAAGCCGTAACAAAGAAAAGGAGAAGCCTATTTTCTGTCCTTACACATAGGTGGAAGCCTTTAGGTTGATTCTTCCTCATCTGAATGCATCTGAGGAGTCAGTGTGTTCTGTGCTTGTATTTCTCTATGCCAAAAGTGCCAGAGGGGATTCTCCCCACCAGGAAGAGCTAAAAGTAGAGAAATGTTAGTGTAACAAATTCCCCTACTATTGCCACCAGTGGATAGGTAAAAATTTAGTGCAAGTGCCTCTACACTCAAAAGTCTAAGTGTTCACTATATATACAATACCCTGTTGACTGAAAAGTCAGAGGAGTGAGTCTGACAGCTGGGCAAACAGTGTTACCAAACATCTGCCAAAGGTGTGGCTTGTAAATCCCAACAAAAAGCAGGGGCCATTAGCCAGTAAATTTCTCAGAGCCATGTAGGCATATTTACAGTACACAACACCTCTTATAGTCAAAGAAAACTGCTACCACTTCAACCACAGCAACTACAAAGTAGATCCAGCATCTTACTGGACCTTTTCGGGATTGGAGACACCATGTGCCTCAGTTGGGCATTCTATTTGGTCCTTTATATCAGCTAACATTCAGAACAGCATCCTTTGAGTGAGGCACAAACCAGCTAGCTGTAGCAGCAGCTGTCCAGTAAGCTGTGGCATTCTCTCTACCTTTGGGATCCAGCTATCCCAGTGACCCCTTGAATTGTCATTCTCTAAGACTGATAATTTTGCTGATTAGAGCCTCCAGCAAAGGAAGACAGCCTCTACCCAGATGTGTCCCTTGGGGTTTTGGACTTGTTGCCTCCAAGACACAGCTATCAGCTCAAACCCTTTTCTAAAGCAGCTATAAGCTTTACCAGCCTTAAATAGAATCTGTATGCCTGATCCAAGGAAGCCTGTGACTCTCTGGCCTGATATTCCACTTTGGTATGGGTCCACCTGGACTAAATGACTAACGAGACTCAATTGTCACTCAAGTGGAAATAGTAAATGATAACACAGCCAGCCTGGTTCTAGCAGCAACTTTAGCTTTGCATTTTTTGAAAAACCCAAAACAGCTCTCCCTCTGGGGCAAACTTTATTTCCTATTCTACCTGCTGAAGTAAAGACACCGGCTCTCAATTTCCCGAGCTTCCTCTAAATGCCTAGACTGTTTCACTGATATTTCAGCTAATCTGAATCCCAGTGGTGTCTACTACACCGCTGCAGTTCAGCCTAATGCAAACAATTCAGAACTGAAAATCGACATGCTTGTTCTGATCAGTCAGAATAACTCAAGACTTCTCATAGCACGATCCAATAGTCACATCAATGAACCTTTTTGTATTTGTATTGACTCTTGAACTGTTGACAATGGCTTAGCTATTTGGTCTGCCACTCAGAATACCACTTGCTGACTGTCAGGTTGAAGTAATATTTTGGAGATCATGAATGATTGAAATAAATCATGGTGCTGATTGAACCATTCATGTACATGCCCACAGTTAGGCTGTGTCCCCTGATTAGATCCATTAGAATTGAGCTGCTGGTTGGACCCATACCACTCAGATTACCAGTGTTGCTGCCTAGATCCTTCATCATAACAGACATGGAAACATACCCACCATAATAGACTGAGCCCAAAGAAAAGAACTGTTCCCGCCCTAGAGGATACCAGTGCGTTGCCAGCCTTGTGACTCCAACCAAAAGTTGACCTGTGTATATCACTTTGAGAGAGGTGACACTCAGAAAGCCACTGTTCTTGCCCCTCCTGGTGGATTAACTACCTCAGACTTTTTGTCCATTCCTGGATTAATGGTGGTATCTAACTACTGACCCTTGACTAAACTTTAGATAAGTAAGCTTCTTCCTGCCTTCCCTGACCTCCTTTTCACCTTGGCTCTTACTGAATCCAGATGCCTAATCACAGAACCTCATCCCTCCCTTTTCTTTTCTTTTTTTAATTTTTTTTCCTTTATTGATTTTAGAGAGAGAGGAAGGAAGAGGGAGAGAGAGAGAGAGAAATATCAATGTGAGAAAGACACATCGAGTGGTTGCCACCCACACGGGGCCGGGGACAAACTGCAACCAAGGTACATGCCCTTAGCAGGAACCGAACCCGGGTCTCTCTGGTCCGCAGGCCGACGCTCTAACCGCTGAGCCAAACAGGCCAGGGTATCCCTCCCTTTTCTTAAGGCCAGTTAGCAAACACAAATGGCCCGGGATCCCCCCACCCTACCTCTCAGAAACTCTCCAGACTTTTGTTTCAGTGCAGTAGAATTCAGACTGTGTTCTAATCTCTCCCTGCTACATTAATAGCTTTGAATAAGTTATTCCTTACCTGTCCTTACCTGTTTAACTTTATCCATTGAAATTTTTGCTTTGATAGCAATGGTGACACTTTTCCAAGTTAAGATGTGGCATATTCCAATTTGACCAGCTGGCTATAACCACACCCTGTGGTGCTTGGAACCAAGCTATACCTTTTGTTTAGCCTTCCAGACCATTTAAGGTCTTTCAATGGTGAGAAAAAGCCACCCAGCAATGGACTAAAAGTCAAACTGTTCAGTGGGTCTTCCCTGTTTGCCATCATCCTCAGACATCTGATATTGTTTAGCATTAGAATGGCTATCTCAAGCATTTTCTAAAAAAAAAAAATCAACTCTCCTTTATTCCCTTCATTCTGCTTCATACATCTTAGTAAGACAGTTTGGCCACCAGATGTGACTGCTTCCACAAAAATATCATCTCCTCTGGGCCACTTCCTAGATCATGATCAGAATAAAAAGGGTAGGTTTTACATAGACCAACTTTTAAAATTCAGAATTCCTTCCTGACTATTCCTGGGCTTGATGCTATCCCCCCCTCCCCCCGAAGACACACATCACAATTCCAGACTTGTCTGGTCGCCACACTCTCCAGATAGCAGCACAGCCAGAGGAGAGCTCAGGGATTCAAACTTAAGTCTGGTTCAGCTACCTGGATTTTCTTGTTAAATTGACATGATCCTAGATCATAAAGATAATAACCACTTGGTTGAGTACACTGCTAGTTAAGTTCCCCTAGAGAGGTTCATGTGAGTCAAGGTGGGGATATAATGAGTCACTGTACATCTTTTAAAAATACCCCTGTCCCACTCCCACCTGACCCTTCTGAATGAAAGAATTGGGTGCAAGTAGGGATGATCAGCGAAAAGGTAAAATTATAGCTGATAGAATGAGACACATCCATAGTTTGGTGGAGGATGAAGAGCAATATTCCTGAGGTGGGGAGAGAACATGTCAAATCCTGGAAGAAAAAAGAAAGTAAGAAACATTAATGATCTTTATTTTAGATAGCTTCTGGAGCCTTGTTCATGAAAGATAACACCTTGGTGTGGCTCTCCCAAACTTTTGCAAGCCCATTAATTTAACTGACTTCTGGGTCTGCCCTTACCTACCAGACAGTTCTGGCTATGATTTAACTATGATATGATTTGATCCTTTTAACCTTGCCAAGAAGTCTGTTGGTAACTAAGGGATGGCCTCAGCTCTGGTACCTTCCACTCTAAAAAATTCTTAAAACCTGTAGTAGTCTCTTAGTGGGATGGACAAATGCACTCCAACTGCTGGTACAGCAACACAGCACAGGTTGAACTGACTGCTCTCACAAAGTGTCTACAAAAACAAGAACTAGACTCAATCATTTAAACTGAACTGGGAAACCCAAGACTTACAGTTGTCCAGGAGACCATATTGAAAGCACTGTCAATCTGTGATGGCCCAACTTACTTATGCCCCACCTGTGGACGCCAATATGTATAAATAAGTTTCTTTCCAAGGACACCATGTGCACCCAGGGCTGCACATCTTGTGTAGGACCAAGAATTAACTTGCTTATCTCCTGACAATATGGTGATTTATACCTTATGAGGTATAAATCTCCTAAGAGATCTTCAAGTGTTTAAGTAAATACTATTAATAGGTTATGTAGCCCTCGGATAACTGGGAGGGGTTTCCAAAATGAGGCAGTTCTTGGTTACTCAGGGGATTTTTCTGGAGGGATACACTGATTTGTTACTTACATGTACTCTGTGGGCAGTTATTCCTACAATGGAAGGCATCTAATTAGGAAAGGTAATATTAAATTAGTTCCTGACTTTAGCTGAAGTAGTCAATGGCTTCCTAGGCTCTGGAAGGCATTCAGCCTAACCTCAAATTATTGGCCAGACTTATTCTGGAATTAATTCTGGAATGGATTTGACCTACGCTTCATTTTTGTGGGTCAAAGTAAAAGTTGTACATGTGAACATGCCCTATTTTACCAGGAATAATGCCTCAGGACAAGAATAAGAGTTTTAAAGAGAGCAGAGTTTTAAAGAGAAAGACATCTGGTTTTCTAAAGCATACTCAGTTGTGGTGGTAAAGGATTTGGATTTGTTCAGCTGGCCAGGTCCAGGAGTCGGGGTGGGGTTGGAGGAGGAATAGCTGAGGTCATTACTACATGTTAGCCTCATTCTGCTGTTTGGATTCCTGTTGATAGTGGTCTTAATTAACTGCTCTATGAGACAAGGTGAGTGGACTTTTTCTCAGCCTGTATCAGTCAGTTTAATTAAAGTGGCTGAAGGAGTGGTGTACTAATGGGAAAATTCACCTGAAGCCAAGGTGGTATTGAAAAAATGGGTGGATATTATTGTGAGACAGTTCTCCATGGGTCTCTTGAGTTTCTGCATATCTTGCAAGGTGAGGCACAGACTGCCATCTGTTCCAGTCTATCTTTTCAAGGATATTTGTATAGCAAAGATCCAGAATGTGTCTTCTACTGGAACAAAGATCAGGGATTTTTCCTGTCAAGTATTATAAAGGTGATGTTCTTTCTGGAGCAAGGGCAACAGTGCACACTGCCCATTATAAGAGATTTGGGTTTTCCAAGTTCAGGGACTTTCTTCTGTTTTGCATCCCACTGAATATGTTGTCATCATTTGGCTTTTGTCTCCACTCTGTAGGAATAGGAGCTAGAGGAACTGGAAATTATTAATGCTATGAATAATAAACTGTCCTTTATCTCTGACCAAGGAATCTCATGTCTTCTGTCGGTCCCATTAACAGCCTGCCCAGCCGGTATGGCTCAGTGGATTGAGCATCGTCCCATGGAATGAGAGGTCCTGGTTCCATTCCCAGTCAGGACACATGCCCAGGTTGTGGGCTCGATCCCCAGTAGGGGGCGTGCAGGAGGCAGCTGATTGATGTTTCTCTCTCACATCAATGTTTCTATCTCTCTCCCTTCCCCTTTCTCTAAAAAATCAATAAAAACATTAAAATAAAAACAGTAACAGGCTAATTTATCAAGTTGGAAGTAGTATAAAATCACACACCCTTTGTAATTTTTGATAAGCATGATATAAATAATGAAAAAAATAACTTTAGCTAGAATAACTGAGAAAAGAGAAAAATATTCAAATAAATAAAATCAGAAATGAAAGAAGAGACATTGCAACTGATTCCACAGATATAAAAAAGATAATAAGAAACTGCTATGGACAATTATACACCAATAAATTATATGAACTATAAGAAATGGATATATTCATACAAACATGCAATCTGCTAAGATTGAATCCAAATATATAAAATCTGAAAATTGAAATAAACCAGTCACAGAAAGCAAATACTGCCTGATCCCACTTAAATGATGTATCTAAAATAGTCAGACTCAAAGAAACAGAAATATAATGGCAATTGCTAGGGCGCTGGGGGGAAGGAAGTGGGGAGTTGCTATTTTAATATGTATGAAGTTTCAGTTCTACAAGATGAGTAACTTAGAGTGATCTGCTGTACAAAATTTTGTCTCTAGTTGACAGTACTTTGCTGTGCATTTAAAAATTTGGTAAGAGGGTAAATTTCATGTTAAGTGTTCTTACCACAATAAATTTTTTAAAATGCTATAGCGTAACAATGATTTTCTGTAAGGTGGCCATCATAGTGTTTCAAATATACTTTTATTACTTTTGCATATTATAAGAAGATAAGCAGTGAAGTAATGATAATCAAACACTGAAGATTGCATTGAACTCTGTTTAATCCCAGTGTTGTTCTCAAGTCCTTCCTTCATTGACAGTTGTCTTTGAGTTTGAAGTCACTGTAGAACAGCTAAAGGATCTGATTCCTCATCTCTGCTTCATACCCAGTCAGCCTGGCTTTGATCTCTTTTATACATTGCTATAGAACACAATAGTTCTTTTGAAAACCTTAACACTATTTAACTGGTGAATAAATGTGATTTTACTGGGCAAATGAAAAATCTGGAATATGAAAAAGAAAGGACTGAAAAAAAAGGAAGTATAATCGTTGAGAACAGAAAGTATTATTAGATTCCTTTCTCCCTCCCTCTACAAATGTTAGTTGAGCACTGCTATTTGCCCAGTACTATTCTAGGTGATGGTAAAAACCAGTTTACTCAATAGGCAAAGCCTGTGCCTTCCTAGAATGTATAATCTTATGTGGAGAGAGAAAGAACAAATAAATACACAATGACAAGTAAAACCAGATTTAAGGATGAAGAATCTTGATTGGCAGTGATTGGGTTATTATTCTATATAGAATCATGGGGACAGCCCCCACCATAAGATGACATTTGAGCAGAGAACTTAATATTGAGGGAATTAGCTATGTGGATATTGGAGGAATAAACACTTGCAATTTTATAACTTTATGAAATTATTTCAACTACTATTTTGACTCTGGGTACACTTTATATAAAGTTAAATGACTTATATGAGGATAATCACTGGTTTAATCAATATTTAAATTCTCACTTAATTAAATCTACTTTGGCTAATATTCTTTCTCTGAGGATTACAATCATCTAAAGAACTCAGTCCCAACATGGAAGTGAATAGCTCAACTTCTGGCTTTGGTTTTATATTCTAGCTTCAAGCAGTTTAGTGAATTGGAGCATTTGTGAATTAATAACCTCATACTAATGATAGTATGATAGAGAAAAAAATTTTAAAGATGTATAAAATATAATTTTTCTTCAGAAGACTCAATCTTGTACAATTTATAGCACTTATGTATATCAGGTATTTCACAAGGGAATTTAATAAATACTACCTATCCCTTTAAAGAAAATTCATTTCCAGTGTTTCTCAGTAAGATTAATAATGAAAATGTATAAAAATAATCGTATTTTCTAGCAGTTTAATATCCTATTTCTTGGGGAAATGAAAATGATCTGCTCAAGAAAGGATTGCACCCATGTGCAAAATCCTGTTTCAACACGTTTCCTCATTTAAAACGGTGCCTCCACAGACAGCACTTAGAGCACGAAAACACTTCTCATCCTGAATGCTTATAAAATCCAACTAGTATATACCACACTTGTAATTGACAACACTTTAATTTTTTTCATTTTACATATGCAGACATTGAGACTAAGATCATCCAAGTGATATCTGTGATCTCATTCATGACAAATAGTCTGTTCTTATCCCTCCTTCTGCTTTTTCCTTCTCATCTCTCCCTATCTTCATAGACTAACACACAGAACTGAGGGAGGAAAAGGGCAACTCTGTTACAAATATAAGCAGAGTGTAAGGTTGGTAGAATCCAGTCACTAAAATAGCTACAACCTCCCCCTACTCCTTTCCCTTCCAATCTGCTCCCCTCCCACCTCTACACCAGCCAATCAACAACTGTACTCCTGTTGTACTCAAGAAATGACATGCTTACATCCTCAGCATTTTTATAGGAAACTAAAATAATTATTTTCCAGCATAGATCCATGCTAACTTGCTAAGTGATCATCTGTTGTGTATTCAGAGTGTTTATGTTCACTTTTTTATCCTCGAGAATTTTTAGCCATTTTGCTTTCGTTAGCTTGACTGTAGTGTATTTCAATTTATAATATTTTCAGTGAAAATTCCAATAAAGCTACACCTGACTTAGTATCCCCATGTCCAATTTTAAGAAGAAAATTCATTTAAAAGCTGCAGACATTTGGAAACATATTCTTCACCTTATATGGTTGATAATATGATAATCTAAATGTGTCCTTGAATTGTCCTATTGTGAGGTCAGGCTGATGATTTCTGATTTTTTTTAAGGCACTTTAATATGTTTCTGACAGTCTGTTGATTCTATCATCATGTGTGTAGCTGTAATGTTACTTCCATTTGCCATGTCTTTATTTCTACCTTGTAACTTATGATAGAAAGGTCAAGGTTTAAGGGCAGCTATTCATTGTATCAACGTAAATGTAATCAAACACATTGATGTTGCTGACAGGTGGCAGGTAATCAATAAAAATAACTGCTTCTGACAATACGAAGTGGCTCTTTTATGAATTTTGTCCTAGCCAGTTTTAACTTACCACTCTGCCATGTGTAGAACAGTTTTTTTCCTAGGAGTAATAAATATGGATGTCCCATTTTTAATGCCATTTTATTTCTCAAAATTCCCCTTCTTCGTTCATTTACAATCTGATTTGTGGGCCCTTTGCTTTTATTATGAAATTCCATTTGAGTCAGCATACAAATATATATAAAGTAATTCTATTGATCAACAACAAACAACATTTGAAGAAAGAGAAGTATCAAACATAAAATACTTGTCAACTTACCTAAACTATTTGTGTTTTCAAAACAGAAAACAAAGCTACTGATTAAAGTGATGGGAAATTTGACACCAACACACACACAATATGATGTGAATAAGTCAGAAATGTAATTATTTTTCTATTTATGAAATATTTCCAGTCCTGTACGCATAAATGATCTCTACATAGAAAATGAGGAAGTGAAATCTCCATCTCTCCTTTTGGGGCAGGCAAAGTAACAATAATTATATCTTGTCTACCCATAATTGGGGTCACAATTTTATATCATAAAATGGTGATTAGTAGAAGCCTATAATGCAGTTGTCAAGTAAATTAGTCCATAGCCCTAAAAAAATACTTGGTTCACCCCCCTAAGCTTTGCTTAGTTTCTTTAACCCCAGAATATTCTCACCACTCCATATGTCTGTGAGTGTTAATATTCACAGGCTGTGAAAAGAGTATATATGGTTGGCTCAGTTCCAATTCATTACTGCTATTGAGAAAACAATTGCAATAATAAGCACTACTACAATTATGGTAGTAAGGCCAGCTTTGTAGAGGAGAGCATCTATGTGATTCTCCCACCCAACCATACATGCTTATGTTGCCTGAGAGTACCTTCCCTAACTTGTCTGATTCAAGTCAGGTGCACTCAGTTGTCATTCAAGGAGACAATGTGAGGTGCATTCTAAACAGAGACAAGCCCTGAAAGGTAAACCACAAAATCCAGATACCCAAAAGTTATCTGTTCAAAACAAAAACAAAAACAATATGGTTTGAGCTGTGAAACTTTAAGAAAGTTGAGAGGACATTAGATGAAAAGTATGGGTTTATTAGGTATGTGGCCTTTGGCATGTCATATAAATTTCCTTGGTTTCAGTTTCCTCAACCAAAAATTATGAATAGTTTTTCTACCATGGACACACTATCTCAAAGAATGATGCGATGTTTTAAATACATATCACAGTGCTTGTAATATAATAGCTCTCCAGTAACTTGTACCTATAATTGTTTATTTTATTGTTGTTATAATTCTTGTTCCTCATAAATCATACATTTGGTAGAATTTACTATCAAGACATACTGTCTTATAATGCAGCTCCTTCATCGAGAGAGATTGCATTCTCCCATGCTGTGGGATGGGTGCTATATTTTCCAAGAAGGAGAAGGTTAACCACAGTAACAACTGCTCATTCAAAACCTTGCTCTTCAGATATATAATACTTAAAATGAGGTACTTTCATATTCTCTGATTTGCTAGACATTTTTTACAATGAAAAGAACATAGGCTTTTCTCTTCTCTACTTTCTTGGTTTTATGTGGTATTGCCATTTATTCTCCTCTCAGAAACATTTGCCATCTCTTTACAAACATTATATTAATCCTTCTAGAGCTACACTACATTTTCAAAATTTCCATGGGACAATACTAATTGTTACCTATTTGAATCCTGGCTCCCCCTGTTTAGACCCCTGTTTCCTCACAGGTTAGTTCTAATGTAACAAAACATCTGATCTGCAGGTACAGGAAGGGACTTTCCGGTTTCTCTCCAAACCAGTGCTACCTTTAACTAACATTGCCCCTTTTACATCAGTGTCCATAAGATATACAATAATCTATCTGCTTCCTCTCTTTTCTACTGAACTCCTGGTCACTCTCCCAACCACCGTTCCATACTTGCTAATGGCTGCACCTTCTTTTGATTTCCCTCTCCAATTATCTTACCCTCTTTCTGGGTGATTTCTGTAAACATGTACATAACCTAGCAGCACTCAATTAGATTCAGGTTCTATATCCTTTCAAGAATGACCATTCTTATTCCATTTCATGCCCCAATCAACCTGGACTTTATTTTCCAGACCACTCTTTTTTTATTTAAAAATATATATAATTAAAAATAATCTCATACTCTTTCTTCCACTTTTTTTCAATCCTTCCATCTTTCTCCCTCATTCTAAAAAAAAAAGCTGTAATCCAGCCTCATTAAATCTGCCAAACTTTCAGCCACCTTCTGTCTTCAGTTTCATCTACATGTAATAAAGATCACATAATCCCTCATCTAAACTGTTATTGAAGAATTATCCTCAAGAATCTTGTCCCATGGTTTTTCTGTTTCACACAATATACCAATCCTGGTTCAATCCAACTGTTATGGACGGAATGCTTGTGTTCTCCCAAAATTCATCTGTTGAAATCCTAACCTCCAATGTGATTATATTAGGAGATGGGGTCTTCTGAGGTGATTAGATAATAAGGATGGAGCTTCCATGAATGGGATTAGTGCCTTAATTAAAGAAAAGAGACCTCAGAGCACTTGCTGGCCCCTTCCCCCATGTGTGGGCACTGGGAAAAGACGGCAGTGAGTGAACTGGGAAGTAGGCCTTCATCAGACACGGAATCTGCTAGCCCTGTTCTAGGACTTCCTAGCCTCCAAAACTGTGAGAAACACATTTCCATCATTTGAAAGCAACCTGATCTATGGTCTTCTGCTATCGCAGCCCAAATGCACAAAGACACCACCATTCTGATAAATGGAAAACCTATAAAACAGATAATAACAGATGAAAAGGATCAGGAGCAGGATAGAAATCATAATAGACGTTTAGGATTTTTACCTAAATCTAAGTGGGAAGGATTGTTATCTCACATAATAATACCTAGAGGATTAGAAATAGGCAAAGAGCAGGGAAAAAAGGGGGGGGGGGACACTTCTGTTTCTAAACACAGAGAACATATCTACCATGCTTTTCACATCAAAACCAGTAGGTTCAGTACACTGTAGCAGGATAGGAGCAACTTTACGAAATAAATAGTTAATATCAAGACATAAAAACCTAGTTTCTTTAAGAAATTAAAAGAATTGCATTTAGGAATCATATTGGATTACCTTGATATAAGTTTTCCAAATCACTGCTTTAGATGAAATCTCGGTTGTATGTTTGTAGATAAACTATTTTTATTTTATTATTATTATTTTTTTTTTATCCTCACCCGAGGACATTTTTTTTTCATTTTTTGTTCAGATAGAGTGGGAGGGAGAGAGAGGAAGAGAGAGAGAGAGAGAGAGAAACATCGATGTGAAAGTGACACATCGAGTGGCTGCCACCCGCACGACCAACCAGGGCCGGGGACAAACTGCGACCGAAGTACATGCCCTTAGCGGGAACCAAACCCGGTCTCTCTGGACCGCAGGCCGATGCTCTAACCGCTGAGCCAAACTGGCCAGGGCGATAAACTATTTTTAATACTGCAAACACTATCCTATAAGGCATGTCATATTCAATGTTTCTAGATATGAACCAAGGGAATAATCAGTTTAAATAAAGATGTCTCAGATCTTAGATAATTGTGATAGCTGTGTATGGTTATTTGCACTCTGTTTTTAAACAAAGCATGTATAGGAAGGCATATGCCTACTTCATCTTGTTTTTAATTGTTGAAATTACCAGATGCTAAAAATTAAGCCATCTTCAAAAATTGATTGATGCTTCAAGAATATAAGCTTTTTAAAGCAATGGATATACATTTCAAATGCAGGTAATACTATATGTTCTAATATAAAAACAATAGTGCTGTAAGTTTTAAAGAAGGTAAAGAAACAAAACAAAAAGTGTGTTCTCATATGCATGTACTCTAAGATAGACAAAATGAGCAGTGTGACTCTGTGGATATAAATCTGCTACACCTATTAATGTAGAAGGGAGATAACTTCACAGCAAAATCTCCAAAAAGAAGGAAAGAAGAGCCTTTCATATCTCAATCAGGATTGCTTTTGCAACAATTTAGAAAAGATTACTCTTTAAGAAAGATAGAAGTAAATGCAATTTTGTAACTGGTGGGGGGATTGAGGAGAATCTTTTTTGATGAAAGTCTCAAAATGCAGTCCATTTCTACCCAGATCAAAATGGAAAGGGAACAAAGAAAAGCAAAATCAACCTTATAATAGGTTATAAATGGAGTAAAGGCATGATCTTTTTCCATTTCTCACTTTTGAAGGTGACATAATGTTCTGAAGAGTAATTACTAAAATCTTTGTGAAATAAGATATTAGCTTTATGAAATATTTAACTTCACAAAGAGACTTTATAAATTTAATTTTGTATATACATAACTGAAATGAACTAAAATATCAAGGCAGCATTATGTAGTGAAAAGAGTACTGTATTTGAAAAGAAAACGTGTGAATTTGAATTACACATGATCACTCATTAGCTACAATGTGTCTTCACTTATAAAACATGGTCTCTTTTCTGGAAACATCACAGTGTTGTTATGGTTATTAAGTGGAGTGATACGTTTAAATTTTCATTAAACTGAAAGAACTATAGGAATACAATATATGATTATTATTAGCTACTAAATTAATAGAGGTAGAGTAGAAAGAATTAGCATTTGTTGATTACTTAATGTGGTGTTAAACAGTGGGCACATATATTATCTCATGAACTCCTGCTATCTTTATTTTAGAGATGAGAAAGATGATGTTAAGAGAGGTCACGTAACTCACTCACCATAACTTACCTAGTAACTGGAAGAATCAAGTCTTCTCACTGAGAAATTATCTTTTTACCTGCCTGATATTATACCACAAGAGTTGTTAAACAGCACAGAGCATGCTCTCTATTTTAACCCATCAATTAATGTTCGTAAGTGTAATCAGTTATATAATGTGATGTATTAGACACCTTTTCTTATGCCACTTTAGATTCTCTTGACTCCACCTCTTATTTGAGTCCAAACATGTCAATCAGTTCCATGCAGCCTTCAAATATCATCACTAATTATCAAGTTGAGGAAAAACAAGGATATTTTAAGATTTGCTATACAAATGATAACAACAAAAGCAAAAACAAAATGCCCAAATTCTGCTGCTAAAGGAAATACATTAAAGTAGACAAAATGTATTTGAAAATTAAGAATAATGAACTAAAATAAAATTGTAATAATATTGTATAGTAAGCTAAAAAAAAAATGCTCCCCTCCCCAGATAATTTTATACAGGAAAGACGCAGAATATTACAACACTGAAGGAAAAAAACACGAGATCTCATTGAGGCTATAATGTAAGGATAAATGGTAAAATTTTTAAAGAAAAAATATCATCTAACTTGCATAATACACAAAATAATGTCTAGAAAAAGAAAAGATTAAAATAACAATAAAGCCACAAAGAGCTCTAATATTAAATATAGGCAAAACATTTTAGAGTCCTGGAAAGCCTTTTTAAATAATGAATTGAACATAGAATCACTAGGTTTTGAGTAAAAAAAAAAAAAAAATATATATATATATCTAATGTAGCCATGGCCAGGTGGCTCAATTGATTGGAGCATCATCCTGTACAACAAAAGGTTGTGGTTTCCACCCCTGGTCGGGGTGCATTTGGGAGGCAACCCATCAATGTTCCTCTCTCACATTGATGTCTCTCTCTCTCTCTCTCTCTCTCTCTCTCTCTCTCTCTCTCTCTCTCTCTCCCTTCCTCTCTCTAAACATATCCTTCAGTGAAGATTCAAAAAGAAAAGTACTAAAATAGTACATATTTGACTGAACTTTGCCTCCAAGGGCATATTGTAGCTTGGCTCTTAGCTTTCAAAAGAGAAAGGAGACCAATTATAAAAATGGAAACATTCCTGAGTCAAAACTATGTACTACCTCAGACCAAAAGACATTACTGAAGGAAGGGAAGAGAATATAGCAAATTTTAAGATGGCAACAATTCTGAAGTACGATTGTATATCTCAATTTCTTGTCCTTTCTGTTTCTACAGATGATAATTTGTTATGGTTTCTGTATCTTATTACATAATCTATGCTGTGCAGTGTTGAACATCAAGATTACCCTAAATCTAAAGTATATTAGCTACTCACCTGTAGACATTAATGTGGATTTATTTTCATATCCTAAAGCATCCATATTTTGCAAAAGAAGTTGACCTCGTTTTTTAACTTGGAAAATTATGTTTTAGATGTATCTTCAACTAATTGATGACTTTGTAAATTTTATTAATTTTCCCAATAGTTTGTGAGAGAAAAAAATACAGTCTAGCAGTAGTCCCACAGAATCTCAAGTTTTGGAATGGCCCTTGGAAGTTCAACTTCCGCCACACATTATCTTTAAAATGTGATAATTAGAAAAATAGTTATTGAAAATGTTAATTGTTAATCCAGTGATATCATGCTACATTCAAGTCACAGCTGCTAAGCTTTATCTGTATTTTATGGTTGAACTATTCTTTAATATTTGATGTACCAAAGGTATAGACAAGGTGTGTGTGTGTGTGTGTGTGTGTGTGTGTGTGTGTGTGTAAAACTTTTTTTTATTATTTCCCCTGTGCCTTAAGTTATCTGGCCATGGTAGACTAACTATGGTTGGTTGGTTGATGGAAAATGTCCATGCAGTGTACAGTACAATAATGATATCAAGCACCAAATAGTGGAGTTTTCCAATTAACTTACAATTACTCGCTCTATAACTTTCATCTTCTCAGGATTCTCTCTCCTTTGTTCTTTCCCTAGTTATTTCCCTTTCAAAAATCTTTTTACTGCTGCCTTCAAAATGAAGGAATTATTTATCAGAAGTCATTTGTGATGAAAACTATTGAATAATGCCTAAAGAAACTTGATACCCGATAGATATTTAGTTAGATATTTCTAACTAAATAACTCAAAATACTTTATAGTTTATTTCACCCTAGTTTTATGTCTCTGAATCAGATAGTATCTTTAATATTTTGTTTTTTTCCTCTAAATTCTGTCCATCAGTACTTTATTTTGTAAAAACTAAAATGTTTTAATAATTCCATGTCCATCAATACTTTAATTATAAGTATGATAAAATTAAATGTTAGAAAAACTTATATTTCTTATGTTGTAAATGAGCTATTAGAAATGAAAGATTATGATAAAGAAAGAGAGATAGAGCCAGAGAATGAGAGAGAGAGAGAGACTGAGAAGAGATGAGCGATTTCTGGCTTGAAGAAAAAATGCAGAGGGGCAAAGTTTAAAGAGAAACTAAATATAATTTTTTAGACTTAAAATTGCTGGCCAAATATCAGACTGAAAATTGTTCATAGAAGCTATTGAATCATTGCATGTGATGCCGGCATTGACGAGCACTGGCTCGGCCGTCAGGCAGGCCTGGATTGAATCTGAGCTCTCCCATTTCCTTGGGTGCGTTATTTAACTACCCTTGGCGGGATGTGTGCAGTGGGGAAAGTTATAACCACTACCAGCATGGAATAAAAGTACAGCACATTTTAGGTAATGTGAATGTTTTTCCACAAATTCTCAGGGGAAATAATGAAAAATCTATCATGTACCATACATAATAATGATATCAAGTCTGGAATTTCATTGTATTTTTAGATATCATAAATGTTAGAAAAATATTTGATATTCACTATTCACATTGATAGGAAAATATGGGCACCTATATAATTAAATGTATAGCCATTTATAATCATTATGAATACTGACCTAATGGAATATTATACATTTAAATTTTAGTTGACTACTTAGCAAAGGTAGAACTGTATAATGAAGAAACAAGGAGGATTTAGCAATGAAATATATTGGAAATCTAGGATTTAACCTCTGAGAGGCATTAGAATTTTATATGGGGATGTTGGTCTGAAAATGGGAAAAGTGTGTGAATAAAAACAAAGAAAGTATGGGACAAGAAAACAAAAGGAACTGATGACGTATTAGGAGGTCTGCACTAATGTCCACAGAATCACAGTACAGTCAGGTCATGGCTCTGTCTGTTCATATCAAATTCTGCTGCACTTAAAAGTGGGAAGTGTTACTTTATGTTGATAGAAGAATGATTAGTAACAAATCTGGCTACCTTGTATGAGGCTTAGATCCAACTCAATAGCTATCTAATATGAATCTAAGAGAGTTTTGCTTAATATAAATTCCAGAATAATCGGCAAAAATTCTGTTGAAATCATTTGGCGAGGGGCTATACCAATAAGACATCACATTCATCTAGTTATTGGAAGAGAATAGGACTTAGATTCAGCAAGCCTGAGTTTCATCCCTGTATCTGCCATTTACTGTATTTTCTATATTGAACATGAATCTTCCCTTCTCAAAGACTCTTTTCTTAATTGAGTCGGGTTCAGAGAAGGCATTCATAATGTTTTTGTACTTTATGGTGTGTTCACAAAAATAGTAGTTAATCTTTTTGGATTGTGGTTCTTATTTCAATAGTTTGTTCTTCATTGTCAGTAATAATTGCTTAGTATTGATTAAAATAAGTAATTCTCTAAGATTCAGTGCATACTATAAGAAAGAATATCCTACCAGTTTCTTTCTTTTGCAAAATGATGGAAAATGTAGTATTAATTTACTATTTCTGTTGATCAACTTTTCCTATTATAAGGTAGAATGGTAGAGTGCATTGCAATTTACTAATTTTTATAAGTGTAAATTGCCTAAAATCTTGTCATTAAAATTTTATTTGAGATGAATTAATAGGAGTACTACATATTAAATATAAAGTTATTTATTATGCCAAAATAGTTAAAATGGTCCTACTGATAATAATTATGAATTGCCTGAAATTATTTTAAATCAGAAATTTTCTGTTTAATCATTAATACAAATTTATCTTACTATTTTGTCCCCATTTTATGATCATTTGACACATTTGTATGCTCTAATAATAACAGAGTATACAATTCCAGCTTAACTTTTATAAAGTAGTTAAGAAACTCTTAAGTTCTGGTTAATAGTTACAAATCATCTTTATTCAGAGAAACGTGATTGTCTTAAGAATAATATTTCAACATTCAGGACAAAATAGGAGATAGCCACCACCATATATTAAATGGAAAACTTTTATTGGTACCACAAAGCACAGCATGGAATTCCACCAGTGCTCAACAGCACCTGTTTATTTTATTTAGCTAAAGCAGAATCTGAAATAAATACAAGGTTTATAGTTGTAAGAGAAACACAGAGTTTAATCTTGTAAAATTATTTAATCATTGTAATATCTTTCATAAGAACATCTATAAACTTACTTTTACCCCACTCTGTATGTTAAACATTGGAACCTGAATTCACAATGTTTTTTAGTAATTTTATAATCATTTAGGGGATATTTTTGAAAGATAGCACGTGAAAAACAAATCAGTCTCAGGCACTGTGTTTGCTATGTTTGATAAGGAAAGATAGTATAGTAGAAAGATGATCTATTATTCAGAAGAGAGCCTGAGTTCAAATCCCAGTTATCAGTTTTATTTTATTTTATTTATTTTTTATCCTCACCTGAGGACATTTTTGCATTTATCTCCAGATAGAGCCAGAGGGAGAGAGGGGGGAAGAGAGAGAAAAACATTGATGTGACAGAGACACATTGACTGGCTGCCACCCACACGACCCCAACCGGGGCCGGGGACAAACTGCAACCAAGGTACGTGCCCTTAGCGGGAACCGAACCCGGGACTCTCTGGTCTGCAGGCTGATGCTCTAACCACTAAGCCAAACTGGCCAGGGCCCAGTTATCAGTTTTATTAATTTTGTAAAAAACAATCATTACAGGATCATTTGAGACTTACATGAGATAGTGAATTCAGAATTGCCCTGCGCCTGGATGGTGTGCAAGGCATGTTAGTGGAAACATTTGTTTTGTTAGGAGAATTTTAATTTGAGCCCAGAATTAGCTCTTCTTCTGAGCTTCTGTTACTAGTCCTTATGGTATAATATATATCTTATAAGACAATATACTATATAACATGATGTTTAGTAGAATGTATTTAATAAGTTTATTGCTTGGACTTGAATCCTGGCTTTCCTACCTACAAGACGTAAAAAGTTAGACAAGTTATGCAATTTTTAGTGTTCAGATTCCTCCTATGTAACATATAGAGCACATTTTCACCTTCCTCAAAGGAGGGGTATGCATTGATACTTATAAAGTAAATAAAATAGTGACTGTTACATACTAAGACTCAAGAATTAGCTGTCATTACTATTTGCAAATTGTTGTGAATTCTTTATATCTGGGTGCTAGTTCTAATTGTGTTTGTGTGTGATCTTTAAAGAATAAAGTAATTAAGGGCACAAATAGTTTTTCAATTTTGTTAGTGTAGAAATCCATTAAATCAATTATCCATCTAATTATCCAGATAGCAACTTATCCTTAAAGAATTAAATGTGTAATGGCCAAATACATTTTGTAAATATCCAATAATATTAAAACTATGGAGATAATTACAGTCTCATTAAGAGTGAGTTTAATCTATAAAAATAGTAAATCAAAGTTAAATAATTTATTAGTATAATTATCTGATAATAAACATGTCCTATATTTGAATAGTATAATTCATATTTGAGGTAAAATGTTATACACACACAAAGAGAAACATACACACAAAGTTTGGGATCATTCACATAACTCAGCTACATTTTGACTATCTCACCAAATTTATAAATCCATGATTACCCAAGCAAAAAAAAAAATTTTTTTTTTGTTAGATATGAAACCATTCATGAACTGTTCAAATTTTCATTTATTAAACAGAGTGAACATTTTTTAATAAATGTGGGTCACCTTTAGAACTAAGACTTTTTTGTCATTTTATTATTTATGAATAGTTTAACATTCAAAGTTCTGAAGTACTGAAAAACGATTGAAATAGGGAAACAGTTATAAAATGTTCCATTCAAAGTTGCCATTTGTCTGACCTGAGCTAGCAATGTAATTCAGATGGGAAAATGATAATGTTTTATTCTCCTACGAGTAAAAAGATGGAAGTTACAATCTTTCAGCACTTTAGGTAAGATTTCAAACATCAGAACTGCATTCTCACTTTTTCATTCTTCCACACCTATTGTGTCTTTTTAAGACTTTGAAGATTATGATCCATATGAGAAAAATCATTCAGAAAAGTGTATTCACATGCTCTCCAAGTCAGTAAGATGACAAAACTTCTTTCAATGAGAATTATCTTTCACAATCACCACATATATAATAGCTTGCTGATTTATACAATTAGCTTTTAAATAATCCATAACTTAACATGAAATAAGCTGAAAACAGTTTCATCATTCAATAGGGCAGTTGTTATGAATGTGGTTAACTGTGCTTCATTAACTTATCATACCTTCAGGAACTACGAGGTTGGAGGTAGATTACAAATTAATTACATATATTACTGTTCACCTAAAATTGGCTCTTCTAAATTTCTTTTTCACCTGGGAGAATAAAAGTAATAAAAGCATCTTAAAAATCTAGACACAGTTTAAGATTATTAGCTTACAGGATTTTTTAAATTGTCCAATTCAATTTTATTATTAAAATTGCACATATCTGGTGGTTTATCTATGGCACATGCCCATGCCTTTCCCCAGGGGCACTCCCCCCTCCACCCCCACCAGCGTGCAAGGCGGGGGGGGGAGACCTCTCCTCCCTCTTTCTTCTCTCAAGGCACATTCTCTCCCTCCATCTCTCTCTCTCTCTCTCTCTCTCTCTCTCTCTCTCTCTCTCTCTCTCTCTTCTAAGCTGCAAGGACCCTTCTTTTGCTGTAACTTGTTTCCTGAGCCTATTGCTTCTCTTTCGTCTATGGCTCTCTTCTACCTCTGTGACTTTCTAAATAAACTTTCTCTTATAATTTGAAAAATAAATAAATAAATAAATAAAATAAATAAAATTGCACATCACATATCTAATGTGACATAAATAACACCATTTTTACACGAAGTCAACCAAAAAATATAGAGAATAATTGGTAGACAATCACGTACAATATTTATAAACAGGTTTATAAAAAAATAAAAATTTAGACTCCCAAATTTATCCTAAAATAAAAAATCCAGATGTACTTCAAAGTGACTACATATAGTATATCATCACAACATCACTGTAATTTTGAAAAATTGGTAACAGCAAAAGTGTCTAAAAGTGAGAAATTGGTTTAGTATATTATGATTTTTGTGCAAATGCAACATTATGCAAATATACAATCATATTTTCAAATAATATTGTACAACATAAATAATTTAAAACATTCTTTCATGTTAAAAAGAACATTACAAAATAGTTTAACTTAGATGATCCTAATTTTGTAAAATGTACAAAGGAAGCTCCATGAAAGCAACAACTGGCAGTGTACCTTCCCAGTAAATTGCCTCGATCAAAGTAGGTATCAGTCAACCTTTCTAAATGAATGAATAAATAAGACCGAAAATAAATCCACAGTAGTAGAAGAGTATACCAAGTACTTTTTAAATAATGTAAATACAATCTGCATTCTAAAATTAAACAAAGTAATGTACTAATTTGCTTTTTAAGACTGTGTGAAGAAAAGATCATCTTTTTTAGTGATTATAATTATTAGTGGTGAAACTATCTCTTATGAAGACACTAAAATGAAGAAAGACTTCCATCTTGCTACTGTACAATTATGTTCTCCTGAGAGATAATCTATACCAATAAATTGGTTGTTCATCCATAGCTCTACAACATAAGCTTCTTTGCAATGGAGAAAATACTGGTTGTCAGTGAGCTGATTTAAACTATAAAATGATTATATACAACAGAAATATAGACAATATGTGCCTAAACCATTTCTTTCCAAGGTATATCTTTCATATTTTAGCATTAGTTTCATAATATCTGGACTGGACATGTCTGCTAAAGAGTTAGAATACTTGTTTATTTGACTAATGAAGAAAATGGAAGGATAACTGATTTATTCAATCAAGGGAAGGGATGGAAGATTAACATTTCTTAGGCATTAATGACTTACAATAACTTCAACATTCAACTTGGTTTTTAGCCTATACAATATTTCTTAGTAAATATTATATTTTCCATAATGCTGTAGTTTCAGGGATTTCCAAAAATGACACACTTTTACTGTTACTGATTTTTTTTTTTAATCCTCACCCGAGGGTATTTTTTCGTTTTTGTTCAGATAGAGTGGGAGGGAGGGAGGGGGGGGAGAGCGAGAGAGAGAGACACTGACGTGAGAGAGACACATCGAGTGGTTGCCTCCCACACAACCCCAATCAGGGCGGGGACGAAACACAACTGAGGTCCGTGCCTTTGACCGGAGTGGAAACCAAGACTCATTGGTCAGCGGGCTGACGCTCTAACTGCTGAGCCAAACTGGCCAGGGCACTGTTACTGATTTTTTAACTGAAAAAGAGAAGTCAGACAAGTGGAGATAAAAAGGTTAGCTCTATCACTGACTCTAAACAACAGCAGCAACCTAATAATACGAGGAGGACATAGAAATGGGGGAACAAAACTGTTGACCAGAATCAGACTTACTCCCATAACAGGCACTGCTAGAAAACTGCAGACCTTGCTCACAGGAATAGACCTTGATCGCTGGACTTGAAGCAAGGTGAAGAGCAGAGCGGAGAGACAGGAAAGGCATAGAGTGAGAGGAGAGTTGGAACTACCCAATCACCAAGCAGGTCTGTTACTCCTCCTCCTTTCAGTAGGAATAATGAGGGTGTAGAAAGGTTGGGTTAGTTATAACCACCTTCACAGAACAGGGAGAATAGTTTTCCTTATGTGTCTCAGTAGTTTCCCATATGAAGCAAATGCAGTTATTAGTGACTTATCCAGTTTTATTTCCATGTTCTTACCAAATCAATTTTACTTTGGCTTTTGGATGCATTTTAGGGAGAAAATAAAGCTAAAATAATTGTGAGAAGAAAGCTGGTTTTAGATATATCCTCAGGTCGAAGAGTACTAATTCCTTTTTTCAAAAAGGCATTTGGAGTAAATATTTTTCTATAAAATAGATGGAAAGATAATATGGATTTGAACTTACATCAAAAGACATTAAATAGCCAAAAGGTAATATTAATCCCAAAGTAAATTTTCTGCCCCAGTAAATTTAATAACAGCACTGTTCTGGGTCACAGCATATGATTTTATTTTTATTCTTATTATTTTAAATGCTATTCTCCTAATAGTCTTTCTAGCTTCACTTGGTACCTTGTTTATCCCCTGGCTACAAATCCAGAAAAAAAAAAAAGAAGTACGTGGAAATTCTTCCGAAGGTCTTGGGATTGCTTTTCTTTGTTAAATGAACATGTGTTTGCAACACACATACAAAAATTTCACTAGTTTGACTGCTAATTGCAATCTTGTTTTTATGTTCTTGGAGAAACAAACCGTGAAATAAATAAAATTCAGCTTTTCTTTTCCTACTTCTACTATCCTCTTTTATCTCACTAGGTAGTCTACTACAGAGAGACATTTTCAGACAATATGCCCACCTCTAATTTGTCATTTAACAAATATTTGTTTATTTAAGTTCTCTTTTTTATGCTCCAGGATTTGTGTAACAATAAAAGAGATAATTTATAAATTCATAGAATTTATTGTCTATTCTACTTTATCAAAAGTTATTCGTTTCTATAATATAAAATTGTTGGTAAAAAATACTGATGTGAAGTCAACTGTATTCCTTACATTTACACAAACATGACATTTTATTCCCTAACACATGCACACATACATATACACACATATTTGCGTGTACTTGTATTTGCTTTTGATATCCTAACTGTTGATTTTTCATTCAATCTCTAAATGTGTAGAATAAACATTTTAAAGCAAATTTCTTAGCTATTTTATTAGTAGTAAGAATATTACTAACTTATTTATAATTTAAACGCATCTATTCTTCTTTAAAATAATTATTTACTTGTTTAAAAAAGCCTTTGACTAGCATCATATAGTGCAGCCTCTTTCTACTTTGCAATAAAATACCAACATAATTGCAATAAAATGGAAACATATTGAAGAGTAAGATTCAAATCAATTTGTGAAAATATGAAATTTTAAGTACTACAGAATTGATGTTGTTGGGTTTAGAAAGGTTTAGAAAGGTTTGCTTCAGTGAAATATTATGCTTTTTATTTTCTCTCACCGAACAGCTTCTCTTGAAAAAACAAAAGTATGAAGTTTTCTTTTCCTTTTTTTTTATTGATTTTTTTTTCTTACAGAGAGAAACATCAATGTGAGAGAGAAACACAGATCGGCTGCCTCCTGCACGCCCCCTACTGGGGATCGAGCCCGCAACCCAGGCATGTGCCCTCACTGGGAATGGAACCAGGACCTCTCAGTCCATGGGCCGACACTCAATCCACAGAGCCACACCGGCCAGGCAGTGTGATGTTTTCTTGTATCTCCCTCCCCCAAAACTATAGAAAATATGACAACCCTATCTTTACTAAAAAACAATTCTTCTTGGAGTGTTCAGATTATTGCTACCCGGTCTTCCTATATTCAGAGAAACCATGAAATAAGATAGTTTGGGAAGAGGAAGAACAACCTTTAGGGCCCTTTCATTCGTTGTTCAATACAGACTCCTCTTCAAGTTTCCATGAACTACTGGTTCTAATTCCCTTCTCAACTACCAGTAATAGAGTGTGTGTGTGTGTGTGGGGGGGGGATATAGTTATTATTATGACAGATTCTGTTTTAGTAACTTAGCCCTCCTATAATTCTTGGAGAAACCACATACCACTAGGCAATTTACTGTGCCTAAAAAAGAAAAACACGGCTGGCTGCTTTCTCTTTTCCAACTCAAGATAAAACATAGAAGATTACTATCTTAACTTTTTCTCTTCCTACTCCCATCTTTTTTTTTGGCCCCAGAGAGTTTGCTCACCTGAGCACGGCAAATCTATGTGGTTTCCAAGCTCTAGATAAAAGGTAATATGAGGAATCCTTCTTCCATATATCCTTCCATATTTACAGTATTTTAAAAAGAGAATACTGTCTGCTTCTTACACAGACAAATAAAACTAGTAGTTACTTTTGTGTTTACATTGTGACCACGTGACCTTTGTGTGTAGCCTCCCCTTGTAAGACCCACTGGTGGCAGAATTTAGCAGTACCCCTCATGCCTTTAACAATGAATAGGAACGAGGAGGCTGACAAATAGCATTGCCTAGAAGAGTGGCTCCCATTGCTGTGTGAGAGAGCAGAGTAGGAAGAGGATTGGAGCAGGAGCTCTTGAGAATTATAGATTCTAATGAATTCTGTTATTTAGATATCAGAGAATTAGAAGCAGAGGCAACAGAAGAAGCTGTTCTGGACTAGAAATTAAAATTGGTCTGAAAACCGTAAACACTAACCTGTTCTCTAGCTACTGTTCTGAGGAAAAGACTTCAAGCATTGCCTACATGAGCAGTGTGAGGAACCAGACGTTCACACATTTTGGATATCTGGATGTTTTCTTTGAAAATAACTAGCGAACAAATAATAGAAATAAAGGGATCACGACAAAAGAATCCAGACCAAATAAAAAGGGAGCACCAAGCTAAAGACACAAAGGTAAAACACACTTCCTAAAATGAATTATTATAAAAAGCATGTTGAATTCTAGAAAAGTTGCACTTTCTTGGTGAAAAAAAAAAAGGCTCTGAGGAATGAATTGGCTGAGATTAAAAAGACAAAGGAATTAACATGTAAGTGGGTAAGTAAGAAAGTTTATAAGTGAACTAAATGTATGGAAGGGAATAGGGGAGAAACTAAACCATGAGGAAAATAAAATTAGAAATATGGCGGCTAAAAGTGAAAATTCATCAGACGAGAAAGAAAACCAAAAGACAAAACAAAAGAGAAGAATAACAACTTAGGCTTGATCACATTCTAAAGCTCAAGGTTTTTACTTTTCCCATCACATTTTATGTTTTTGATGTCACCTTTTACTTTTTCTTGTGATCCCTTAAAATTATTACAATTGTAGTTATTTTTACTACTTTTGTCTTTTAAACGTCCTACCACTTTGTAAGTAATTAATCCACCACCTTTACTATATATTTACCTTTCTCGTGAGATACACTCTTTCATATGTTTTCTTATTACACCAATTTTAAGTGTACAGTTTGGTGGCATCACGTACATTCACATGTTCTGCAACCACCACCACCATCCATCTTCAGAACTTTTCATCTTCCCAAACTGAAACTCCACTCATTAAACACTCCTTCCCCATTCCTCCCGCCTCCAGGCACTGGCAACCACCATTCTGCTTTCTGACTATAAACTGGACTTTTCTAGGTATTGTAATTGGAATCATACAATATTTGTCCTTTTGTAACTGACATTTCATTTAGCATAATGTCTTCAATAATGTCTTACATGGTGTTTTGTGGCAATATACTTTAAAAATGTCTCAATTTTAAAAAATGTATTATGTCAATTATGATCTGAATAAATCAAAATGTGTATATTCTTTAATTTATCCCCTCAATGTCTAAAGATAATTGTTAGTAGTTGAGCTAAACCTAGAAGTTAAATGCCAAGGGGGAAATTAGTGTTTATTATTAGCAATCACTAAAAACCCTTTACATGTTTTTCTGAAAAAAACTGGGCAGGATAGAAGCCCTGTTGACTCAAATACTCTGAAATAAATGAATGCTCGTCTTAATAACATAGGGAAAAATTGTTTTTCATTTAATATGTTCCCATATTTGCCTGCACCTGGGAGATGTTTCTTGATTCCTTTACCATCAGGCTGATCACAGAAAGATGTACCATCAAAGCAGAAGAATGCAATCTAAACAATTAGCTTAGCTTTTCTGTTTGACGAATGGCCTTCCTGAGTGGTTGAGAGTAATATAAACTGTGGTAATGGAGTGTACTTTGTTTTATGTAAACCAAAGATGCATGCTCAATTTCAAAATACTATTACATATGTTGATAAAAAGAAACTCTAAATGTGTTACTCTCTGGTGATTAAAATATAGTTTCTTCTGTTATTAGAACTTTCACAAAAAAGACACACAGTCAGCTCTCTATATCCATGGGTTTTAAATCCATGAATTCAGCCAATCGTGAATCAAAAGTATTCAATAACAATATACCATAAAGTTTCAAAGGGCAAAATTTGAATTTGTTATGCACTAAATTCTGAACCCACTATTCTGAACCCACACAAAGGAAGTGATATGTGGGTACACCCTGCTGTAGTCTATATGCAAACATAGGCTATATACAAATGCTGTTATTGTATATAAGGGACTTGAGCATCTACAGGTTTTGGTATCAAATCAGGGTCCTGCATAACCAATATAATTTCCTTGCATGGTGTTTGTGAAAATTAAATAAAATAAAAGTATTACATCTCTTAGTGTTAATGTATTAATATCATGATATAGAGAACATTTACTATAAACTCATGACAGTGTTGAATATTGTCTTTGATCTCTATCCCAACCAACTTTTGAATGCTTTTTGATTTTTCAAAGAACTACCTCTCAATAAAATCAGTCTTCAATTCCTTATTTTATATTTCTATTTGATGTTACCAATATTGGTAACATCAAATCATGGTTAGGAGATTGATTTTTGAAATAAAAGTGGACATTTCCAAACTCTGGCTCTTCCATTTGCTGTACTTATGACTTGAGTCAGATTATATAACTTTTATATTCTAGTTTCTTCACTTGTAAAATGGAATTAGTACTTTATAGGGTGTTTTTAAAACAAGATGATGCATAGAAAACACTTAGCACAGTACTTTTTATATAGTAAACACTGAATACATGGTAGCTAAAAGAGGATAATAATTATTCAGTAAATCATTTCTCTGATTTAGGCTGACTTTTATAGATAACAATATTATAGATTCTTATGGATGACTACTAAGTATTAAATAGTCACCATGGTATCAATTTTTATAGTTAATATTTTTCATTTATTATAAATTTTAAATTAGATGAATTGGCATTTATTGAATGTCTTGGGGAATTGATCAGATTTTCAAAGTTTCAGAATATGAAATATGAATAAAAAATAATGTGATTAAAGATTTATTTATTTAGAATAGAGCACCCATAACTTCTAAAAGCAGAATATAGAAGTTGTCATATAACACAGAAAAACAATGAAATATGATACCTATCAGAAAAATAGAGAAATGGATAAGTCAGTCTTGCTGAAAATTGACTTTGCTCCAATACATTTTTCCAAAGATGAGTTGCTCCTGGCAGTTACTACACTTGGGAGTTGCCAGGCCCTGACTTGTGGTTTTTATAGGAGGATTTCAGTCTCCTACTTGGCTGCTACTAGCCATTCAATTTTTGGACAGGATGCGTGTCTTATCTACTGTCATCCTGGACATTGTTTCATTGAGTTATAACAAAATTATTAAAAATATTAATCTGGTTTTCAGGCACTGTTTGAAGAGCAGACAGAAAAATGTATGTATGTCTGATGTGTGCTTGTGTGTGTGTGTGTGTGTGTGTGTGTGTGTGTGTGCACATGTGCATGTGCACGAGTACATGTATTTGAGACTCTCTGCACTTCCAGGACTTGTGTGTGCTTTTCTTTTACCAGGTTAGGTAATTTTTCAGTCATTATTTCATCAAAAATGTTCTCAATCCCTTGCTCTCTCTCTTCTCCTCCTGGTACCTCTTTGGATGTTGTTACTCTTCCTGTTGTCCCAAAGGTCCCTTAAAGTATCCTCATTTTATTAAATTATTTTTTCTTTTTGCTGCTCTGATTGGGTGATTTTTGCTACCTTTTCTTCCAAATCACTGATTTGATATTCTGCTTCATCCAAACTCTTATTAATTCTTTCAAGTGTATTTTTCATTTTAGATATTGTATTCTTCATTTATAACTAGTTCTTTTATATGGTTTCTATGTTCTTTTTATGCTGTTGTAGTTCTCTGTTCCTTATAATTCTCATTAAATTTCTTGAGCATCCTTATAACTATTTTTGTTAAATTCTATATCTTGTAAATTGCTTGCTTCCATTTTATTTAGCTCTTTTTCTGGAGAGTTCTCCTGTTCTTTCATTTGGAGCATGTTTGTCTCCCCATTTTGGCTGCCTCTCTTTGTTTGTTTCTGTGTGTTAGATAGATCTGCTGTGACCCCCAGTCTTGGTAGGGTGGCCTTATGTAGTTAGTGTCCTATGGGATCCAGTAGCACAGTCTCCTTGATCACTTGAGTTGGGTGCTCTAGAAATGTCCCTTGTGTGGGTTATGTGAGCCCTCCTTACATAATTGAGTCTTGATAGCTATTGGCCCATTTGTGCATGTGTTCTACCCTCAGGTTAGCTACCTGTGAGGATCGACCTCGACCATAGTATACAAGCTGCTGTGTAGGTAGTGACCACACTAAGCAGAATTTACCTCAGTAGGGTCTGGGCCTGCCGAGATTTCCATTTTGATATGCCACCTGTTAAGCTAATTGGATCCTGCTCAGATGTTGTCTGAAGCTGACCATTGCGTGTCTTTGTTCTGGGGCCTCTTGGGAGGGACTCTGGTGCAGGTCAGTGTCAGTCAGATGGTGCCTGTGACTGGCCCTGGCAACTTGTTTTGAGCTACAGAGTGATCCACAGTTTTTGGCTGCCTCTGCTGGACTTGGATGTATATGGGAAAAACCAAGCTTTGCACCAATGCTGGCTTCTTCCAGCACTGAGCCCAGGTGAAGGTCAGCAAAAGGCCCAAGTCACTCCAAGATCTGCCTTAACCTGCCTGTGCCTGCCACCTGCCTTTAGGCTCTGTCACTGAAAGAGTCTCTGGTGGTACTCAAGTTGCATGAGGAAGGTTCTCAATGAGTCACCAGGTAGGAGCAAGTGGTGTTCACCAGACTGATACAGGTTCAATTTTGGAGACAGTACTGGATCTGAGGCTATTCAGCAAAGGTCCTAGTGTATACCAAGGCTAGCTGCTACCCACCAGGTGCCTGCAGACCTTTGTAGTGGGCCAGAGTCTCAAGAAATTGTCATGGTGAGGCCAGCAGAATTTATCAGGCCAAAATAGACCAAGATTTGGCCGTGTGAAAAGAGAGCTCTGCACTGGTCGGTGTGCGGTAGAAAATGGCCCCATCCTAGAGCCACACAACTAAGTCTATCCCAGATTCTGCTGAGAGCACAAGCTCAGCATGGAAAGGCTGCTGGGAGCCAAGAGTTGGAGCTAATCAGTCTCCAATGAAGGGGAGTGCTGGTCAGGTATGGGGAAAGGAGGGAAAAGTGGACCCCACCCCAGAGCTACACAACTCAATCACTGACACCTCCTGAGTCTGCCCAGACCTCTATACCCTGCCTAGGCAGCTGACTCCTCAGCAAGGTGTGAGCTCTGCAGTGGGAAGACAGGAGTCCAGAGGGTGGAGCTATTGCATTTGCCCAGGCTGATGCCGAAAGGAGGGGTGTGTTCCACCCAAGAAAGATGGTATCTGTAGTGTGGTAGAGGAACTCGGCACAGGGATCCTTCATCTTTCTTTCCAGAACCACAAACCCCAGTCTCTCCTCACGCAACTAATCTGCTCTGTCCTACCTCCACCAGAGCTGAGGGTGAGTGACTGTCAATCAAATTTTGTGCATTGGCCCTTTAAGAGGGCACCTGTGTCTCTAGCAGACTCTCATCTCTACCTGGTGGACAGAATCCCTACTACTTTTAGTAGCCAGATGTTATAGGGCACCTATTCTTAGCTCTGGTGCACTGGACTGGAAAGCCTGGCTTGGGATCAAGATCCCATGCTTCTCAGGGGGAACCTTTGCAGCTGAGATATTCCTCTGGAATCTCAGCCACCACTCTTGGGAACAGGACTAGCCCTTTTTGCATATCTGCCCTTCCTACCAGTCTCGTTGTGGCTTCTTCTGTAAATCCTTGGTCATAAGACTTCTGTTCAGCTAGTCTGCAATTGGTTGTTCAGGTTGATTGTTCTATATTTTAGTTGTAATTCCAGTTTGGTCCTCGGAGGAAGTGAATGTAGGTTCCACCTACTCTGCCACCATCTTGGATCTCCAAGATGTCTTTTTATATTTGGATACAAGTCCTTTGTCAGATGTGTGTTTTGCAAACATTTTCTTTCACTCTTTTGCTTGTCTTCTGATTATCTTAATACTGTGTTTTGAAGACCAGAAGTTTTCAATGTTAATGAAATTCACATTTTTAATATAATTTTATAACATAATTTTAATTCTATACTATAAAGGTATATTATGTTTTCCAAATTCCTATTAATGAACATTTAGTTTCTTTTCAGATGTATGCTGCTCTTATTCAAAGCTCTGTCATAAATCCTTGTGCACATCTATGATATTTCCCTAGGATAAATTCCCATAGGTGAGATTATTATGTCAAAATTTAAATTTTATATATATATATATATATATATATATATATATATATATATATATATTGCTTTCACAATGTGTATATATATATATATATATATATATATATATTGCTTTCACAATGTTTATCTAACCTTTAATAGTTCTTGAGAAAACTTATTTTTCTAGCAAACATGGGATGTTATGTTGTGCTGTTCTTTTATCTGTAGCAGTTCTGTATCTGTGGTTTTATTTTCACTACCTTGGTTATTGGTAATGTTGAATATTTGTTTTTAATTATTGACAATTTGTTTTTTTCTGCATTTCTTGTTTATGTTATATATTGCATATACCATTTTATTTTTCAGATATCTGTCTTAAAAATAAATTGTGTATGTGTGTGTGCACGTGTGCCTGTGTGTGTGTATAGGAGGGAAAAAGAGAGAGACTGAGATTAGAACTCCTTAGAGCTGTTTTTCTCTTGGAACTAGTCCTATATCTGAAAATGCTCTGGAAAACCTAAGTATCATGAACTTTATGATGCTATCTATCTTCAGGTAATTATAGAGCTAGTCTACAAAAGGCTAGAAATGCCCTAAAAAATCTTTACTCAGCTCAAGTCTTAGAAATCCAATACTCTAATCTTACCTAGCCTGAAATTTTAAATCCTGGATTCAGTGAAATACCAGACATCACACACCTTCCCTTGAAACCTACTAATGATGGCAAATACCCCAAGGCAACTTCTCTTGTTTCAAATTTAGGAATCCCGGTCCTTTAATGGTCAATTTTGAAGATTCCAAGCAGAACCTATCCACAGAGGTAGCTAAAGTGTTTAAAATACAATTGCTTAGTTATATAGTCCCTAGTATAATTTGTGGCAAGTGTGAGTAGACTAAGTTCTTACTACATTTAGCTCAGCAAGTAAAACACTTACATCTTCACTAGATACCAACGTAGTGCCTCAGAAGCTGAAAATACTATATAAACTCAAAGACAGGTCTCAGAAGCTATACCTTAACACATTTTGAATAAAAGGAAATAAAATAATTGTACTCAGATCCTCTTCAAGCCTTTTCTGATACAGATCTTTTTTAGCAGCTGTTGAGTTGATAGGATTAGTGTTCTGTGATTATTGTAGTTCCTATGAAGTCAGACAATAGTGTGGTGAAGGTGTGTTTGGTGGGGGAGCAGGGGGGAGGGTGTCAATGGGGGGAAAAAGGAGGGACATCTGTAATACTTTCAACAATAAAGATAAAAATAAATAAATAAAGTCATATTTCAAGAAGGTATTTTCAAGACACAAGTCTAGCACTCTGGTACTTAGCAAAGAACTTTACAAGAAAAAGCACAAGCCTACCTTGAGGATATTGTGGGTTTGGTTTTAGACCACTGGATCAAGTGAGACACAAATTTTGTTATTGTTTTTTTCAGTGTATATAATGGGTATGCGTACACTACACTGTTCTAGTAAGTATACAATAACATTGTGTTAAAAAAATAAATAAGACAATGTACATACCTTAGTTAAAAAAAAAAACTTTATTGCTAAAAAAAATGCTAACCATCATCTGAGCATTCAGTGAGTCTTAATCTTTTTGCTGATGGAGGTTCTTACCTTCAATTTGTAAAGAACACAGTGTCTGCAAAGCACAGCAAGCATAGCACAATACAATGGGGTATGTCTGTATTCTGAACTTCCATTAAAAAACTTATCCCAAACCCCAATGTATAGAAAATTGAGATTCTATAAAGTTTATCCCTGAGTAATGCTGGAATTCCCCAGTGGATATTCTCCATTGGATTAGAGTTAAATTACAACTGTTAAGACCTAGCTAGGGGGACAAAGCTCAAAATATACTTCCTATTTAAAGCCTAAAACAATGTTTCCATGGCACAGGAACCTGGACATAAGTAAATACTGAACTGAGTTAATATAATCTTGACCTAGTTGAATATACTAAAGAATGAAGGCCAATTATGAGAAGTAATACCAGAGTTAACTCAAGTACCATGTTATTAAAAATCCAAAGAAATATTCTCTAGGAACTTGGTGTGGCCATAAAATGATATCCTTCTGTCATTTAAATTCCCTTTGGCCCTGGATGGTTTGGCCAGTGGTTGGAGTGTTGGCCTGTGGACCAAAGGGCCACAAGTTTGATTCTGGTCAAGGGCATGTGCCTGGGTTGCAGTTTAATCCCCGGCCCTGGTTGGGATCGTGTGGGAGGCAATCAGTCGATGTGTCTCTCTCACACCGATGTTTTTCTCTCTTTCTCCCTCCTACTCTATCTGAAGATAAATGGAAAAATACCCTTGAGTGAGGATTTAAAAATAAATAAATAAATAAATAAATAAATTCCCTTCGTACAAGTCATAATCCTGGCAGAAGAAGGTAGCATACTCTAACAGATTATTTTAGAGGATATTAATAAACAGATGAACTACAAAATGTGAACAGGATTCAGAATGTACCTTGAATTGAGTGACACTGGGGACAGGTTACCACCCACAGGCCTGAAGTTCAGTGGAAGAGAATAGTTATTGAAACTCAAAAAACATAGCTGTATGGAGAGGACAACCTGAGGGGAGCTGTGGACATGGGTAGAGGGGTGCTGCCAACCTATACAGAGCTAGCAAAGAGGGGCAGTGAAGGAGCCAGGAGAATTAACCCTTCACCATTCCTGTTCTTCCTCTTTCTGATGGCCGAGCTGTGTCTCCTCTTGTTTGCATCGGACCGAAAGCTACAAGATGAGGGAGTTGGTTAAATCAATGCAAGATCACTAGCTTCTCTAGTCACAGAATGGAGTGAGAAGAGGTAGAGAGGGTAAAAAGTGATTCATCTTACTGTAAAAGAGAAGCTGGAGTCCAGGCTTCCAGGCCCCAAATGCAATCCAACATGGCAACTAAAGGAATGAATCAGGATACTTTTGCAGAGGGTCACACAAGGGGCTGAGAGTTATCCAAGAGCGCAAGCAGAGCAAAGTGCAAAATACAAACCAACCAGACAGCACAGTAAATTAAATCATGAGAACGTGATGGCACAAAGGCAGGTTTTAACAGGAAGACGCTCTGAGATTAGAGTCATCCCACAGTAGAGGGAGATCCGATGGGGGGCGGCCCTGTGTGATCACTTCCTAGATGGTTCAGCAACTGTGTTTGGGCCATGAGGGAAACAGTTGGAATAAGGAAACGTTTAAAAATTAATTGTCATTGCCTGTCTACGTGCAGTAAAATAAATTCACTCCTATACTACTGGAAGCAGTGAAAATTGTTAGTACCCTCTGGGAAACAATAGGGAGCAAGAGCCCTCAAATGTTTGTACTCTTTGACTGAAAGTAAATTTCATTGGCTGTTTTGTATTTATTTTTAAAGTTTTCAGCAGTGTTACTTACTAAATCTAAGTGTGGGCTTGTGGTAGAAGATGCTACCGTGTGCTACAGCACACAGATTACACAACTGTGCTGGTCTAGCAGGACTGAGGGACTGAACTGGTACATCTAGCGTGAAAATAATAAACAATGCTAGGGTGACAGGTGGATGATAATGTTCCAAAAAGTTTATCAAAGAAAAGAGCCTTAAAAACTGTGGGAAGCTGAGATCCCGAGCCAAGGGGATGAAATAATCAGGAAAGACAGAAATGAAGAGGAGCAGATCAAAGGGAAGAAGGGGAAGCATATTTGGAAAAATAACAAAACCAACAGTTGTTCCCAATAGCTGACATATGACATAATAATGGGGGGAGGCTGCAGTGAGAGGTGCGAAGGAAGGATTCACTTAATGGATTGGAGCCAGAGACCAGGGGAGATGCTGCTGCTGAGTCTGTCAACAAGCACCGGAGAGTTGGTAGCACTAAGTCACTTCATGAGAGGTCTTAATGGTGAATGTGGGCTTATCTAGGGTCTGGGTGTTATAGAAAAGCTCTTATAACAGAGCCAAGGTGGGAGCCCAGAGGCGAAGGCTAGTATAGCCAAGATTCATAGATAGAAGAGCATAAGGGAAAGAATCTGCTTCCAGTAGGTTAATTTTGTAATAACTCACTTCAAAGCACCTAAACTCTGATGTCTTGAGGAGACCCAAGTTAGGTGGAAACATTATTAAACTGAAGTGATTATTTTTCTCCTGAAAGGGGAGTGGGAGATCAATTCAGGAGTTATACATTCTCTTTCTTTGACAGGTATCAGAGTGGAGTAGAAAGTACGAGGACTTTGGAGCAGAAAAGATCTGATGTCAAATCTCCACTGTATGATCTTGGACAAGTTACTTAATTTTTCTGAGCCTTTTCTTTAATCACAGCAACAATAAAAATAACCATGAGTTTTGTGAGAAGCTAATAATATGTATATGAAAGTACTTTATGGACTTCTGCATGTGTGCCAGCTAGCTAATTTAATTATGCAAACTTTGATACAAGCACCATCTCTGAATCACTGTTATGACTTAGTCATTATTAATATACTTCACTGTTATTTGCAAAATAAGTTCTCCTTGCACGAGAAAATCCACTCACAGATTCAGAGCCAAAGACAACTACAAAAAAGTATGTCTACACTTGGCTAGAGATAAGAACACTGAGTATTTTATTACTATCTTGGCAGCGATCAAAATTCAATAATAAGGGTGATGGACACAGGGACACCTCACTATCAGTTCTTAGGGGAGTTATGAGAGAAGAATAATATGTACTTTAGAACTTTTTGCCCAGAGCTTTGTTATAAATCATTAAAAAAGCAAGGAGGATATATATGGAGTCTGGAATGTGGTGAAAAGAAGCCTGGGGCACCTAATCAAAGTGCAGGGATAGAGCTTTCAAAACACTTCATGTAGGCTTATGCAATTACAGATTATAAATCAGATTATACATTTAAGAGCTACTACCTTCTGTCTTTAAAGAATCATGATTATAAGAAAGAATATTTTTTCTTCACAATAGTGGTAAAATTTGTGAAATCCTAATAGAGTCTAGAGTCTGGTTAATGGAAATGCATGCATGCTGATTTCTTTGTTGTGACAAGTACATCATGGTCGTGCAAGATGTTAACATTAGAGGAACCTGGATAAAGGGCATACAGTAACTCTCTACTATCTTTGCCACTTCTTTGTACAAGTAAAACTATTCTGAAATAAAACGTTTATTTTTAAAAGGATAGTTTTAACTTCTCATTAGACATTTCTATGACAACTCAGAATGAAAATTTGGAATAGTACTGATAGCTTAGACTATCACCAAACTATTATCAGAATTTTAGACACAAATTCTCTACTTATAAAATTTTTTTCTACTTATACATTTTTAAGTCAAAAATATATTAGGAAGAAAGAAGTGTCATAAATTTTGTCACAAAATAAAGAGTGATTGTGACCTAAGATCTGTACTCTGAACAAACCAGAAAGCTGGGTAGTCACTTCTCAAATTTCCAGAAAATTTCTGGTGTGACAAAAGGGTATTTCCCAGGCCCTTTCCTCCATTATTATTTCTCCTTTTGTATCTATTCTGGGTTCAACAATCCAGTCATACAACAATATCACATTTAAAATTTGATTCAAGAAAAATAAGGAAAAGAATGGAAATTGGTAGCATATTAATATTATTATTGGAGAATATTATAATACATTCTCTTCTGGATTAATGTTTGAAAACTCTCAAAAGAAAATTTAAAGGGAAAGATCATCTTCCAAAAGCATATACAGAGGAAGTGAGAGAAAAAGACATTATTGAAAAAAACTAAGATAAAGATACTATTCTCATATTCTCAAAGTCTTGGGTGTAAGAAATACATTTTCTAGGAAAACTTGCTGTGTACATTTTCTTATTTTTCAGTCCTGAACAGATGCTTTCCAAAATGTGACCCAATTATGTAAGTGTTTTCTAAATTTAAACTATGGAAGAGGAAAGAGGTTCCCCTGAATCGGGCTTCCCACAACACAATGCCCCACAGTTCTCCACATGGTTCTTGCTCTCTAGTAGTTTTCCCCAAATTTTTAAAGGTGAATATTTAAATAGCTGAGCCAGTGATTTGTTATCTTGCTCATGTGACACTTTAACATCCTTAAGGGAAGGATTATGAATCTTGTCCTTTTAATAATAACACTGAGGATTTTAAAAAATGGAAGGACCATCATCATCAGCTCTCCTATATTGATAACAGACATATTTCAGAAAGGGGAAAAAAGCTGACAGTTACTAAGTTCATACTGCATACCCTTTACTTTATCAAATTTCTCATTTAATGCTTTTAGTGAACCGTGAAATTAATGACAAGATGAAGTAGCTAAGAAGCTAAGTAACCAGCAAGATGCAAAATGACGAATTGATTGATATGGAATTCAAACAAACTTGCCTGATCCCAAAGACAATCCTCATAAGCACCACAATTCCCATGGTCTCAGATATTTCTATTAATGGTATGTGCTGTCAAACAGTGTTTTCTATTCTCTTCCGTGGAAACAGTTACTAGAATTGGGTGAACACAAGGGGAGGCATTCCGAGGGAGCAGTGTGAATGTTGAAGGTAGTCAATAAGAGAAATGGACGAGTCTGCACATAAAGCCATGCGACATTCAGGGAGGAACTGGAAAGCTATAAATAAATCTTTGCATTGTCAAGTCACATGATGATGAATTACTTAGTAGAGAATATTAATATTATAAATGGGAAAAGTTTCCTGACTAACTTTTGGAGAAAATAACTCAAATATATATGCATTTTTAAATGATCTATTTAAAAATTCTGTATCTGTTGTTCCTTCACTATGAGAATAGTATATTTGTCCACAATAGAATGTTTGGAAACTATAAAAAATGATCAAACTTAAACAAAAAATATGAATGTTTCAACTATCTAGCAACAACTACCACTGGCGTTGTGGTGTATATATCCTCCAACTTAGTTTATACACACATACACATAGATATATGTCTATGTCTATATTAGGACTATATCATATGTACAGCTTGTACAAGAAAAATCTTTCATGTCATGATTTTAGCATATCATATTTAGTGATTCTGTAATATTTCAAGATTTTAAATTTCTGTTCTCTGGAACTAATTGAGTTTACCTTTATGACTTTGATATATAATATAATTATTTTTAATATTTGAGACTATTCATATTTAATATTTATTTTTCTAATAATTCTTTCTATTTTAAGTTTCAAATCGTAAGAAAAATTCTCACAACACAAGGAATGTCTATATATACCCTGATGATTTGATGGTTATTTTGCCACATCTGTGCACTTCTCACATCTGTGTGTGTGTGTGTGTGTGTGTGTGTGTATGAGGGTTTCTAAATATTTTATAATAAGAACATTCTTTCTTGGGCGAGGAGGGGGAGCCTGCGGGATGAGGTTGGGGGCATTCCAATCTGGCTTTCCTGCAAGACCAGCCCCACCTGCCCCATCCTGCCAGCAGGATGCCCAAGGGGAAGGTCAGCTCCACTGCCTAGGGGATCTGCAATGTTGTCAGCTAAACCTGCTCCTCCAGAAGTGAAAATGAAGCCAAAAAAGGTGTCAGGAAAGGATACAGCTACAGACAAAATAGTGCAAACAAAGGGAAAAGGGGAGCAAAGGGAAAAACAGGCCAAAGTGGCTAACCTGGAACCTGAAGATGATCTCCCTCGAAAAACAGGGAAACTGCAAACCAGGAGAGTCCAGCCTCGGATGCAGCAGGAGAGAGAGAAGCCAAGTCTGCTGAATATCATGTACCCCATCTTATCAGTGGTCCCTGCCTCTCTTCTTGTACAACATAGGGAATATTTTTGTCAACTATTTTGTAAATGCAAGTTTTTTATTAGCTCTAGAAACATTTTTAAGAAGGAGGGGACTTGACCTCATCCCCCCCCTTTTTTTTTAAGTGTAAATGCTTTATTTAAGAGGTGAAATTAGTTGTCAGTGGTTTATTTTTTGGTAAAACCAGAAAATAGTGGGATATTGAATATGGACATCTTTGATTGTCTTGGGTGTCAGCTTAACATTCCATAGATGGGGGTAGTTTTATATCCTATAACACAAAACATACTAAATGAAATTTGGAGTCAGAGGTGCATTAATATGAACATTTTAAATGATTTCTATTCTAATATTTTTGGTAGAATTGTTTCCTTTAAAAAAAAGCACTCTTTGATCTTGGCTTTTCCCGTCAGAATTTTGTGCAACATTTTTGGTGTGGTAGTCCCATTTTTCTAGTAACTTTATTAATGTGCTGTGAAAGGTTGAAAGTTTGATTATGTTGTATATATGGTATTAAATTATGAATTAGTGGGACTTTGATGTAACAGCATATCAACATTTGAAGATATTAGTACTTGATACTCTATAAGGAAAATTAGCCTCTAAATTTTAAGCTGGAAATTCACTGAAATAACTTAAAAAAGAATCACAACTCCATCACTTTTTAGGTTTTTGGTATATACTTTAAGAATTGTGTACAAATTGAAATTTCTGTGTACTTATTCTAAAAATAGACAATAAAATCTCAATTATGAAAGAAAAAAACATTTTTTCTCTTACATCTTTATCACACACACACACACACACACACACACACACACACACACACACTGAGGTAATTTAACATCAATATAATAGTATTAGCTAAATTACAGTCCATATTAAAATTCTTCTGCTATAGGTACAAAATATCCATTATTGCTTTTGGTTTATTTGTTTTGATTCATGATCCAATGAAAGATTATGAATTGCTTTTACTTGTCGTGGCTCTTTAGTCTGAGAGAGAGAGAGAGAGAGAGAGAGAGAGAGAGAGAGAGAGAGAGAGGGGAAGGAAAAACCTCCCCTACCCTCTTTGTCTTTTGAGACCACTGAAATATTTTTTGCATATAGAACAGTTGTTTTGCAGAATTTCTATTGGTTTTGGTTGGTTTGTTTTTTCAAGATTAGATTGATTTAATTTTTTTATTTATTTTTTTTTTTTTAGGATACAACATAGTGCTGTCTTTCCTTTTTCTATACAACATATCAGAGAATACAGATGTCAAACTGGTAAGTCAAACTCTCTTTTATTGTTGACAAGCTTGATCATTATGTTAAGGCCATATTTACCAGTTGGCTCCGTGGTAGAGGAACCTTTTCTTTTTGTGATTAACAGCCACTCTTTGGGATGATTCTAAGAGACTGTGAATATCCTGTTTTTTAACTATCTTTCTCATAATTATTCATTTATGACTCTTGCCTGAATTAAGTATTATCATGATCATTTTACAGTGTTGATATTTAAAAGTTCTCATATATCCTTCATAATTTAGTTGTCCTTTTGCCCTTTCCCATTTAATATGTGTTCATTTAGTCAGTGTGTATAATCTCATTCTGAGATTATTCATTTTTATGTTTAGATTGTCCCAAATTTGTCAAAGGGAGGCCCTCAAGCTGCTCTTGTGTCCTTTTGATGTGTTTTCATCAGTTTTTTGTTGTTACTTGGTTGATTTTTTTTGCTAATGGAAACAGTGACTTACTTTATTTCTGGGATACACAAAAATATTACAGGTTACTCTTACCTCCCTCGAATCAATCATTTCTCATTTCCCCAGAGTCTTGATGCCTTGGAGTGGGAAGTGTGATTTAGAAACTAAGGTCTGGTGTTAGCTGTGCTACTTGGTACTTGAGTATATCACTTCTTGAGTAGACAGAGATAGTGGTATAAGCTCATACTGACTCCTCTCATTTTACTCCACCACAAGATTCTTCCTCTCATTTCTTACAAATTTATTCGCCCTTCTCCCACAGTAAGAAACTTTGTTTCTAAAAACATCGACATATCCACTTATTTGTTCAATACTGAAACTCTCACACACACACTCAGACACATACACACAAATAGAGAGTTTTGGAATTGCTTCACCAATACACCAGCCAACAAAAAACTGTCTAATTAAAGTTCAAGACATCTTTATCTTTTACCTTATACTATGGCTGTATTAAAATAGATTAACTTGGTTCAAAATGAAAAGCTGTATAGAAAGATAGATTTAAAAATGTCTATTGGTGAAATGGCAGCATGTGTTAGACTGGTGAGGTCAGACTGGTGGGGTCGGACCAGACCTCGGTCCAGCAATCTCAGTACTTGAGTTCTGGCTAAGAAAGAATTCAGAGGCAAGACTCAAACTATAAGAGAACGTTTATTTAGGAAGTCACAGAGGTAGAAGAAGTGAGCTGCTGAAGAAATGGGCTCAGAACACAAGTTACAGAGGCAAAAGAAGGGCCCTGGAGCTTAGGAGAAAGAGGGAGGCAAAGAAAATGCACCTGGGGAAAGAGGGTGGGAAAAGGCATGTGAGGAAGAGAGAAAGAGTCCTGCCCTGGGTCGTCCATCTTAAGGGCCTTTAAGGGTGAGGGTTTTAGGGAAGGTCCCAGGGGAGGATCTCAATAGAATATTCATCAACTTTCCAGCCATGTCTTTTCAGGGTCATGGTCAGGACCAGGCCAGGGGATCATTTGTCATCATATCTGGTCCTAATGTCAGCCATGGTGTCAACTTTGTCTGGTTTTGCTGCTTTTCTTGTCCTGGAGCTGAAACACAACTGAGGCCTAGATGTTATCTCTAGGGCTTAATGCGTAAGGGAGTGGTTGTGCAGAAGCTTGATTGGGGGTCCTGTGAGGCTGTTTTTCTGCTCCTTGTTCCTCCCTTAGAGGTCTAAAACCACATGACTAGTGAAAATGCCAGAGGAGGAAAGATCATCCCAGGGACAACATCCTTGCTTTCCCAGTTTTGTCCATTGCTAGACACCAGGTCCATCATCCTTCTTCTGCTCATGCCTGTCTAACTGCCCACCACATGTCCTTTCCCTTTCTCTTCCCTTTTACCCAATTCTCACCTGTCAGCTCTATTCATTTCTACTCTTCTGTCCTTGTGTATTTTTGTAAAAATTAATAGAAATATGAATATATTATTATCTTCATTTCTCCCCAAAAGTCGGCATGCTACATATGCTAGTGTTACACTTATTTTCCCCTCGTTTTATCAGTTCACAGGGTATTTAGCTCTATGTCTTTATATCAGCGTGGTATATGCATTGTGGACAAACTGGAGTTTATTCAACCAATTTCTTAGGTATGAGCATTAACATTGTTCCCAATATTTTGCAATTATGAATAACCAATCCAAGTTTTACAAGTCCATTGATGTTGGGAAAGAATATCAATCTGTGGTAGAGATACAATGTTGATATGTAGATTTTTTTTTTAGTTTTTTTTTTTTTTTATTAAGTTACTTTTGTTACAGATGTTTCTCCTTTTTCCTCCATTAACACCCTCCTCCCCCTCCCTCCCTGCCCCATCCCCAGTTTTGTTGTCCATGTCCATTGGTTATGAGTACATGCGTACAAGTTCTGTGGTTCATCGCTCCCCTCCCCCAACCCCTCTTCTGACAATTGTCAGTCTGTACCCTACTTCCACGTCTCTGGGATTACACTGTTCCTCAGACTGTTATGTTCCAGAAATAAGTGAGATCATATGATATTTGTCTTTCTCTGCTTAGCTTGTTTCGCTTAGGATAATACTCTCGAGGTCCCTCCATGTCGTCTCAAAGGATAAGAGGTCTTTCTTTCTTACAGCTCCATAGTACTCCATTGTGTATATGTACCACGGCTTTTTTATCCATTCGTCTACTGATGGACACTTGGGCTGTTTCCAGATCTTAGCTATTGTAAATAGTGCTGCTATGAACATGGGGGTACATATATTCTTTCTGATTGGTGTTTCAGGCTTCTTAGGGTATATTCCTAGGAGTGGGATCACTGGGTCAAATGGCAATTCAATTTTTAATTTTTTGAGGTAACACCATAGTGTTTTCCATAGTGGCTGCACCAGTCTGCACTCCCACCAGCAGTGTACTAGAGTCCTCTTTTCTCCACACCCTCGCCAACACTTGTTGTTTGATGCTTTGTTAATGGTGGCTATTCAACAGGTGTGAGGTGATACCTCATTGTTGTTTTAATTTGCATCTCTCTGATGCTTAGTGATGTTGAGCATTTCTTCATATGTCTCTTGGCCATTTGTATGTCCTGTTTGGAGAGGTGTCTATTTAGTTCCTCTGCCCATTTTTTAATTGGGTTCTTTGTCTTCCTTTTGTTGAGATGTATGAGCACTCTATATATTTTGGAAATTAATCCCTTATCTGATATATCATTGGCAATTATGCTCTCCCATACAGTGGGTTGCCTTTCCACTTTGATGGTTGTTTCTTTTGCTGTGCAGAAGCTTTTGAGTTTGATGTAGTCCCATGTGTTCATTTTTTCCTTTGTTTCTGTTGCCTTAGGTGATATATCAGTGAAAATTCTGCTGCGTATGATGTCCGAAATTTTGTTGCCTACATTTTCTTCTAGGATTTTTATGGATTCATGAGTCACATTTAAGTCTTTTATCCATTTTGAGTTTATTCTTGTGTATGGTGTAAGTTGATGGTCTAGTTTCATTTTTTTTGCATGTAGCTGTCTAATTTTCCCAACACCATTTATTAAAGAAGCTGTCTTTACTCCATTGTATGCTCTTGCCACCTTTGTCGAATATTAATTGAGTATAGTGTTTTGGGTCAATTTCTGGGTTCTCTGTTCTATTCCATTGATCTATGTGCCTGTTCTTGTGCCAGTACCAGGCTGTTTTGATTACAGTAGCTTTGTAGTATAACCTGATATCCGATATTGTGATCCCGCCTACTTTGCCCTTCTTTTTCAAGATTGCTATAGCTATTCGGGGTCTTTTCTGGTTCCACATGAACTTCTGAAGTATTTGTTCTAGTTCTCTGAAATATGTCGTTGGTATTTTGATGGGGATTGCATTTAATCTATAAATTGCATGGACACTTGAATGATGTTAATTATTCCAATTCATGAACAAGGTATATGCTTCCACTTTTTTATATCTTCCTCTATTTCTTTTTTCAATGTCCTGTAGTTTTCTGCAAATAGGTCATTTACTTCTTTGGTTAAGTTTATTCCTTGCTATCTTAATTTTTTTGCTGCGATGGTAAATGGGATTTTTTTTTTAGTTTCACTTTCTGTGAGTTCATCATTGGTGTATAAGAATGCCATCGATTACTTGACGTTAATTTTGTATCCTGCTACTTTGCCAAATTCATTTATTAAGTCTAGTAGATTTTTGATGGAGTCTTTAGGGTTTTCTATGTATAATATTATGTCACCTGCGATTAATGACAGTTTCACTTCCTCCTTTCCAATTTGGATCCCTTTTATTTTTTCTTCATGTCTGATTGCTGTGGCTAAGACTTCGAGTACTATGTTAAATAAGAGTGGCGAAAGTGGGCATCCCTGTCTTGTTCCTGTTCTTAAGGGAAATGCTTTTAGTTTTTGCCCATTGAGTACGATGTTGGCTGTAGGTCTTTCATATATGGCCTTTATAATGTTGAGATATGATCCCTCTATTCCCAAATTGCTGAGCCTTTTTTTCAGAAATGGGTGCTGGATTTTGTCAAATGTTTTTTTCAGCGACTGTTGATATGATCATATGGTTTTTATCTTTCATTTTGTTTATGTGATGTCTCACATTTATTGATTTGCGAATATTATACTAGCCTTGCATTCCTGGGATGAATCCCACTTGGTCATGGTGAATAATTTTTTTGATGTATTGCTGGATCCGATTTGCTAGTATTTTGTTTAGGATTTTGGCATCTATGTTCATCAGGGATATTGGCCTGTAGTTTTCTTTCTTTGTATGTCTTTTTCTGGTTTTGGAATTAGAATTATGCTGGCTTCATAAAATGAGTTTGGAAGTCTTCCTTCTTGAATTTTTTGGAATAGTTTGAGGACAGTAGGTGTTAGTTCTTCTTTGAATGTTCAGTAAAACTCCCCTGTGAAGCCATCAGGGCCTGGGCTTTTGTTTGCTGGGAGGGTCTTGATTACATCTTCAATTTCCTTCATTGTTATTGGCCTGTTTAAGTTTTCTGTCTCTTCCTGGTTCAGATTTGGGAGACTATGTGTTTCTAGAAATGTGTCCATTTCGCTTAGATTGTCGAATTTGTTGCCATATAAATGTTCATAGTATTTGCTAACAATCCTTTGTATTTCTGTGGTGTCAGTTGTTACTTCTCCTCTTTCATTTCTGATTTTGTGTATTTGGGTTCTCTCTCTTTGTTTCTTGGTGAGTGTAGCTAAGGGTCCATCAATCTTGTTTATCTTTTCAAAAAACCAGCTCTTTGTTTCATTGATCCTTTGAATTGTTTTTTTGGTCTCCATGTCGTTTATTTCTGCTCTGATCTTTACTATTTCCTTCCTTCTACTTGCTCTAGGGTTTTCTTTTTGTTTGCTTTCTAGTTCTTTAAGTTGTGAGGTTAGGTAGTCAATTAGAAATTTTTCTTGTTTCTTGAGGTGGGCCTGTAGTGCTATGAACTTCCCTCTCAGAGCTGCTTTCGCTGCATCCCATAGATTTTGTGTTGTTGTGTGTTCATTTTCATTGGTTTCCAGGAATTTTTAAATGTCTTCCTTGATCTCCATGGTAACCCATTCATTGTTCAGTAACATGCTATTTAGCTTCCATGTGTTCAAATGTCTTTGCATGTTCTTGTTGCAATTGGTTTCTAGTTTCATGCCATAGTGATCTGATATGATTTCATGCCATAGTGATTGATATGATTTCAGTCTTCTTGAACTTGTAGAGACTTAGTTTGTGCCCTAACATATGGTCTATCTTTGAGAATGTCCCATGTGCACTTGAGAAGAATGTGAATTCTGCAGTTTTGGGGTGTAATTCTCTGTATATATCTGTTAAATCCATCTGATCTAGTGCTTCATTTAGAATTTCTGTTTCCTTGTTAATTTTTTGTCTAGATGATCTATCCAGTGATGTCAGTGGGGTGTTGAAGTCTCCTACTATGATTGTATTGCGGTCGATTTCTCCTTTGAAGTCCTCCAGAAGATTTTTAATATATTTTGGTGCTCCTATATTGGGTGCATATATGTTTACCAAGGTTATATCTTCCTGTTGGATAGATCCTTTCAATATTATGTAGTGCCCTTCTTTATCTCTAGTTATGGTCTTTAATTTGAAATCTAACTTATCAGATATGAGTATTACTACCCCAGCTTTTTTTTCCTTTCTCTTTGCTTGGAAGATTTTTTTTTCCATCCTTTTACTTTCAACCTATGTGAGTCTTTTGTTGTGAGGTGGGTCTCTTGTAAACAACATATATGTGAGTCATGCTTTCTTATCCAGTCAGCTACTCTGTGTCTTTTTATCGCAGCATTCAATCAATTTACATTTAAGGTGATTATTGATATGTCCTTATTTATTGCCATTTTTGTTTAGTGTGGTTCTATTTTTCTTCCTATTTCTTCTCCTAATTACAGCAGTCCTTTTAACATTTCTTGCAGTGCTGGTTTGGTGCTAATATATTCCCTTAGCCTTTTTTTGTCTGGGAAGCTCTTTATTTGACCATCTATTTCGATTGATAGCCTTGCTGGATAGAGTAGTCTTGGATTCAGATCCTTCTTTTTCATGACCTTGATTACTTCATGCGATTCCCTTCTGGCCTGTAGTGTTTCTGTTGAGAAGTCAGCTGATAGCCTTATGAGGGTTCCTTTATAGATAACCTGTTGCTTATCTCTTGCTGCCTTTAGGATTCTCTCTTTGTCTTTAATTTTTGGCATTTTAATTATTATGTGTCTTGGTGTGGGCCTGTTTGGGTTCTTCTTACTTGGGGCTCTCTTTGCTTCTTGAACTTGAATGCCTTCTTCCTTCACCAGGTTAGGAAAGTTTTCTGTCACTATTTCTTCAAATATATTCTCTAACTCTTGCTCATTTTCCTCTTCTTCAGGGACTCCTATGATGTGAATGTTATTACGTTTCCAGTTGTCCCACAGTTCTCTTAAGCTATCTTCCTGTTTTTTAATTGTTTTTTCCTTTTGGTTTTCTGATTGATTTATTTTTTTCTACTCTGTCTTCTAATTCACTGATCCGGTCCTCCGCTTCCTCTACTCTGCTGGTCAGTCCTTCCAATGTGTTCTTTATTTCTGCTATGTCATTCTTTATTTCCACTTGGTTGGTTTTCATGGTGTCGATGTCCTTACTCATGCTGTTTAGTTTCCTCAAGATCATGGCTCTGAACTCGACCTCTGATATCTTGCTTAACTGCATTTCATTTATCTCATCTTCAGTAGTGTTCTCTTGTTCTTTCATTTGGGATCTGTTTCTTTGTTTCACCATTTTGGCTATCTCAGTGGGTTTTGGAGCCTGCCAAATTTTCCCTGCTATTTGTGGCTCCCTCTACTGGGTTTGGATGAGAGTGGAGGGCCCCCCTTAAACACCACTGTCAAGTCTCACTCTCCTGGGTAGATTTTCAAGCTCAGAAAAGGTTCAGTTATGCTCTAGCTTTTTGCCTGGAGGCTATTAGCCTCAGTTACTTGAAAAGCCTTAGAATCTCAGTGGAATGAGAAACTCCCTCAGGTGTTTATAGTGTAAGAGCATTCCCCGAGGATGGGGCCCATGGTGGTTGTTAATGAACCTCAATTTGCATTTCTTTGCCTCACCTGGGAATCTCTGAGGGAGGGGCTGCCACAGCTCTGGGAAGGAGCAAACTTGGCTGCTGTTCTGTGTAACCGGGAAGGAGCTGGCTGGCTACCACTGTCCTTTGTGGCTGAGGCTCAGCACAAACTCTGAGTGCCCTCCAAATTCCAAGTGTCCCCACAGAGTTCCAGTCCTGTCTGCCCTCCCTCTGCCGGAGCCCCAGGTGAGTGGCTGTGGCTATTTAGCGCCCTGTCCAGGCCCTCTGTCCTGTGGCGCAGCTGGGGGTCTCAACCCTGAAGGCGTGCACTGCCTCTGCTCACAGCCAAGGCCGCTGCTGTCCGTGGGCTCCCGGCCCGCCACCCTCACGTGCCTCTGCAGATACTACCAGGCTCATTCAGTGTCCCTAGTTGTATGGTCCTCTCCCGCTGCCTTTCTGTTGCTTTTTCCCTGACGACTTGTCTTTATTTTAGTTGTAATTCCTATTTGGTCCTGGGAGATCGTCTGTGTAGCTTCCATTCACTCCACCACCATTTTTTCCCAGCCCTGATATGTAGATATTTTTTAAAATGATTAAGTAAACATAAAACTGTAACAACTGATGCAGTGTCACACACTTACTTTTTTCTAAGTGCATCTGTTTAGAACTGAGATAGGTATGCTATTATCATTTATTACTGTGTTTGTCAATCCTTCTTATGTTATTAATGGTTCTCTTTCTATAGATTTTGACTCAATATTATCTACTATATGGTTTTGTGATTATTCTACTCTGATTTTAATTTTAATTAGTTAAAATTAATGATGCTTTTTATAGTTATTGCTTTCTGCCTAGAATTTTGCCTGAATACTACTTTTATGAAATCCCACATCTGTGTGTTTTTCTGATGTATTTTGTTTTATCTTTCTATTTAAACATACTGCATTGCACCTTTTTTAAGGTAAAATACTTATTAATAGCATGTATTTGAATTTTGTGTTGCTAGTTTTATAACCTATATCTTTTAATAGGTGAATTTAACCTAACTAAATTTAGTCATATACCATATATGTGTACTTATCTCTGTATGATGTTTACTATTTTCTGCTTTATTAAATCAGCTAGTAATCTATTCATTCTATCTTTGCAAAAATTTTGGAAATTATACATTCTATTTATAATCATATACTTATAGTGGTTACTCTTCTTTTGAATTAACAGTATGAAGTTATCTTTTTTCCTTTAATCCTTCTCTCTTAAACTCATTAATCCAAAAATAGCTGCTTCTTCTTCCCCTCTCCCAACTTCTGTATACACACATGTACACATATTTCATTATGATCTAAAAGAAATTGGACAATCAACTACTAAAGTACAGGGAGACTATTAATGGAAAACTATGTTGAAAGTGGGTAGTCAAAAAAAATTTTGTTTTCTTCTTAGAATAGACATATAAATATTGGAATATATAATATAAAAATATGTATTTTAGGCTGTGATACAAATTTAATTTTTTAGTAAGTAGGGGAGTGTTTACACTGAATATTTTATTACTTCTAATAATTATGTCTGTTTATAATATTTACATATATAGCTATTTTTATCTTGGTAAGCACTGAAGAATAAACACATGGAACTTGTAACTTGGCCAAATGATCCTGGCAGAACTTACTAAAATAAAAAATAGGATGGCTTTATTAGCACAATAGGATGTATGATAAATACAATTAATAACCAGGTAGAAGATGACCTGGTGATCACATTTTGACCTAAGTCTACAGCATACAAGCTCTAAACTTGTAACTGTCTGGAGAAACAGGTAATCTAGTTTTATTTCCTCTGAGACATAAACTTATTTATATGTGTTTGTCAAATATTTTTCTCATTTTAGTATTGACTTAGTTGCTTTATGTTTTACAAAATATCCTTGACTTAAAAATTTTTAATTATTAAAGCAATAGTGTATTTCTGAGATCTACTTCCTAGAGAGTAACTCTGAGTAAGCCCATCCCATTAAATTTGAAGAAATTAGTATGCTTTCTCCCTCTCCATTTCTAACTTTGTTAATTTAATTTGATATTTTACGATTGTAGTTAATTTTTATAAGCACATTCATATTCAGCATATCCATTTTCACTTTATACTTATTTTAAATACAAGTTTTTTTTTTAATTTTTTTTCTTTATTGATTTTAGAGAGAGGAAGGGAGAGGGAGCGAGAGATAGAAACATCAATGAGAGAGAACATCGATTAGCTGCCTCCTGCATGCCCCCCATTGGGGATCAGGCCCACAACTCGGGCATTTGCCCTGACCGAGAATCGAACCGGCGACCTCTTGGTGCATGGGTCAATGCTCAACCACTGAACCACATCAGCTGGGCATAAATACAAGTTTTTAATGTATCTGTTTCTATTTTCATAAGAACATCTATAACAATTATTTAAACATATTATGTTTTTCTCTGCTTAGTCCCAAATATTTATACCATGAATTCTCTATTCTGTGGTTTTCATTTTTCTATTTATTTTATTAGGTTAATATTTATCCTTTTTTTTTTTTTTATAATAATCCTCACCCGAAGACAATTTTTGCATTTATCTTCAGATAGAGCAGGAAGGAGAGAGGAAGGAAGAGAGAGAGAGAGAAACATTGATGTGAGAGAGACATGTCCAGTGGTTGCCACCCACATGACCCCAACCGGGGCCGGGGACAAACTGCAACCAAGGCACGTGCCCTTAGCGGGAACCGAACCCAGGACTCTCCAGTCCGCAGGCCGGCGCTGAGCCAAACAGGCCAGGGCAGTTAATATGTATCTTTAAATAATTTTATTTTGTCCTGGCACATATAATATTTTCAGAATCCTTAAATTTTGAGAACATATTTTTTTACCATCACATATCATAAACATATCAATGTTGGGTATACAGTGTGTGATATAATTTTTCCTCAAAATACTGCCAATAGGGCTTAATGATCTTCCTGTTTGTTATTGCAGAGACTTTTCTAAGTCTGAAATTAGCACAGTATTTGTTCTTTGGTTGGAAGACTGTTCTCTTAAATTTGTTTTTCTGCTTGAAGTTTAAATTATTTTTTTAAATAGGAAAAATAAAGTGAGAGTATGTTGAGTCATGTACATTTTATTCTGATTTTTCTAAAGATAGTGATTTATTTTCATCTTATTCTTTTCCATAGTAAGACAGTTGTCCTATTTCAATTTATATTTTTATTTCCATTATATTTTTTTCTCACCCTGACTATCAGACCATACGTTGAATTTCTGTTCTGTATTATTCTGTTCTTTATACTAACTGTTTTATGTTTTTTTCTTTTGCATTTTGGAAGTGCTTGTTTTTCACCAATTTTGTTCTAAATAGTTTTAACACATTTGTGTATTGCCCTCATTTGCTTATAATATCAATTTTATTTATTTATTTATTTATTTATTTATTTATTTATTTATTTATTTATTTTAATCCTCACCTGAGGACATTTTTTCATTTTTTGTTCAGGTAGAGTGGGAGGGAGAGAGAGGAAGAGAGAGAGAGAGAGAAACATCGACGTGAAAGGGACACATCGAGTGGCTGCCACCCGCACAACCATCCAGGGCCGGGGACAAACTGCAACCTAGGTACATGCCCTTAGTGGGAACCGAACCCGGGTCTCTCTGGACTGCAGGCCGACGCTCTAACCGCTGAGCCAAACTGGCCAGGGCTCAATTTTAATTGTTATTTAATTTTTATTGTTTTGCTTGTTACTCCAACTTATCGATTTATCTTTTGATAAACATCCTATGGTATTTTAATTTCCTGTGCCTTACTTATGTATTATAATCCTTCTGTCCAAAAACAGTATGTTTTTTCAGGGTAATGAAAATTTCCGACAATTTATTTTCTGTGGAAGTATCCCTTCCAAGAGTATAGGATGTCTTTGATTTTCCAGCCACCCCCTCCTTCACACATGCCCCACGTGGCTGTGCGGTGTTCTGTATCCTTGAATGGAGCAAAGGAAGAATGAAGTGCTCTCTGTTACAAAGTGTCTGTGTTCTCCTAGGGTCTGCTCTCTTTTATCATAACAATTACGCAATCCTGTGGTAACATATACAGATATAGGGAGTTTGATACCCATGTTTGAGTAGTAGTCCCATTCCAGATTCTAATAGACACCTCTAAATTGTGATTGTTCATTCTCCTTCCCCATTTCTTGTATGTTCCAAGCAGAGTACTTTAAAAACTATTATTCCTATTTGAATTTTTAGCAAATCCCTTGGTTATTTTTATCCCTGTATATGGTAAATTGTTGTTCAGATTATATCTTCCAAAACATACAAAACCGCTGACAGTCCATATTCCTTTATGCCCTTTGGTTTTTAAAGTTACTGCAAGTATTAGCACTTACATTCTTGAAAGATGGTAAACATTTGCTCTTTTAGTGATTTGGCAGAATGTGATGGATTTTTTTCCTTTTTTGTTTATTTTTCCATTGTCTTAAAGACAATTTAGTTATTAATTGACAGAGACTGGTTGGGAATCAGCTATACAGTTTCCATTCCACTCAGAAGTATAGCAATCCATTTTAAATTTGCCTTTGAAATATGGCTCTGAAGCCTATGTACCAGTCACAGGGCTGAACTGTTCATGGCGAGGTCAGCTAAGTCATCACTCAGCCTGAGCTATTCAAAGCTCCATTAAAATAGACTCTTCTCATTCAGAGAAGCAGATTCTACTATTACCCTTAAAATAATTCTTTCCAGGATCTTATAACTATTATAGGATAGACTGTCTCTCTGATTTATAATCTAATCAGAGTCCTTTTACTCTTGTGTCTGGGAAAAGGAGACCTGCTCCTCATCTATTGTTAAGGGCCATTTCATACACTCAAGTCTCTTAGTAAATCTGAAATCATCCTTTTTTTCCTGTAGGTCAAAGGAGCACAGTTTCATTTGCTTTATCTCATAGGGGCCATTGCCCAAACTTTTCATCAAATCTGATTGTTTTCATCTGAAATAACTGCATTTTATACTTCACAGCGATGACCCAAACGATGCCCAAAATTTTTCTAATACAGTTAGAATTCTATGTGTGTCTCCTAAGAGAAGTTCCCCCTAGCCTCTTATCACCATTGTATGTTTCACAAAAGATGAATCAAATAGCTAAGATGATTCTCACTTCTCAAAAACATAAGGCAGCCGCATGTTGCTGTCGACTGTTGCTGAATATATTGTTTTCATTTCCAGAACACAAATTTGGAATCACTAACTTAGTTCAACACCTCTCTGATTCAAATTAACAGGGAAATTTCTATTGCATTTTTCAATTTTCAGTGGTCACACTAATTAACATGTATTGAACACTGTAATTCAGGATTTGCTTAGTATATATTAAACTCAAGGCATAATAGTTCCACAAAAATGTTTTATATAATAAGATGTCCTTATAACTGAAAATGTGTACCATTTTACCAATCTCTCCCTAATTTCCCTACCTCCTAGCCCCTGGCAACCATTTTGCTACTCTGTTTTTATGAGTTTGTTTGTTTTTTAAGATTTTACATGTAAGTGATACCATGCAGTACTTGTCTTTATCTTTTTGGCTTATTTCACTTAGATAATGACCTCAAGTTTTATTTATGTTGTCACAAATGGTGGGATTTCCTTTTTTCTCTTGTCTGAAGAGAAAGAGAAAGAGAAAGATACACACACACACATACACACACACACACACACACACACACTTTGAGGTGTCCTAGGGAGATCAATATGCTTACAAGCCAATAGAATAGCAGTCATTTACATTACGTCCATTCCATGTTTTGCATATTAATTCCATGATATACATATCACATCTTCTTTATCTATTCATCCATTGATGGACACTTAAGTTATTTCCATATTTTGGCTATTGTGAATAATGCTACAGTGAACATGGGAGTGCAGAGATCTCTCAATATCTTATTTTTGCTTCCTTTGGATATACCCAGAAGTGAGATTGACAGATCATATGGTAGTTCTATTTTTAATTTTTTGAGGAACCGCCATACTGTTTTCCATAGTGGCTGGCTGCAACAATTCACATTCCTACCAATAGTGCATAAGGGTTCCCTTTTCTCCACATCCTTTCTAAAATTATCTCTTTTCTCGATGAAAGCTATTCTAACTGGTATGAGGTGGTATTTCATTTTAATTCTGATTTGCATCGTCCTTATGATTAGTGATATTGTGAACCTTTCCATGTATCTGTTTCCCATTTGTATTTCTTTGTAAAAATGTCTGTTCAGTTCTTCTGCCCATTTTTTATTTGAATTGAGCTTTTTACTATTGAGTTGTATAAGTTCTTTATATATTTTGAATATTAATTCCTACTTAATATATGGTTTGAAAATAGTTTTTCCCATTTCATAGGTTGGTTTTTCATTTTGTTGATGATGCTCTTTTCTGTGGGGAAGCTTTTTGGTGTGATTTAGTCCTACTTGTTTAATTTTTGCTTTTTTTTTGCTTTGTTTTTGATGACAAATCCAAAAAAAATTATTGTCAAGACTGACATCAAGGAGCTTACCCCTCTTCTAAAAGTGGAACAAATAATTTTGAATTCTGCATTACTCTAATTTTCTCAGGTCATGGCTGCTGCTACCACTGTTACTACATCTAGGCCCTAATGATAATAAATGCTAGGCTACTAAAACCACTATTATAAAAGAGATTGTGGAGTCACCTGTAGCTGTCTTTCTTTACCAAAATCTTCTTCCTAATTACCTGCTCCCAGATTTAAAATTATGGACACTGTTGTTTACACCTCTTTTTGCAGCGAGGTCTCCTGTAGCCACTCCCATCAAAGAGTCTATTTTCCTATTAAACCTCAGATGCCTCCTGGTTTGCAGTGGCCAACTAAAAGAAGCAGAAGTGATGGTGTGCCAGGTCAAAGCCTAGACCTCAAGAACTATTACACACTTCTGTTTAGCTCTCTTACAACCACTGGGTAACTATGCCCAACCTGACCTGCTAGGGAACGAGAGACCTCATGAACCACAGCCACATTACACAGTTGTCTCACTGAGACTTCTAACAGCAAAACCAGCCCTTACCTAATTCACAGTTTACTGTAATCCACGGGGTCCCAGCAGACACATTTATTTTAACTATCCATTCTCCTTGACAAATACATCTCAATGCCCTGCATCTGTATCAAGCAACGGCACTGTAGTAATTTTCTGTATTTCTTGTACACCATTAAAAGACATATTTTGTTGGAGACCCCTAAAACAAAGTAGATCTTTTACTACCTTTTTTGTGTGTGTGGAATGCATCTCTCTTGTGCAACTGAAAATAGGTAAAATAGGAAATTAAAACAGTTTTCAAAAAGTGGACATTTCACATGAATATATCATAAATGAAAATATTAAACATTAACCTAGAGTTGTATGATATAAATTGAACCTACAATATGAAAATTCTTTAGAACATGTAATTTGATAGCAACTGTGCAAGTGAAGAGACAGCAAGTGAAAGCTCAGGGAAACCATCAATAAAAGAGATGTTTGTTTATATATTCGTACTTGCAAGCTTATAAAGCAATTGAATTGAGTTGATTTGACTTGTTCACAGTAATAAAAAACCAACATTTTAAATTGTGTTCTTAAATTTATTTTAGAGCTATTTCTATAATACCTTGGGTTTTAAATAGTTTATGACTAGCCCCCAATGCAATCTCTCCCATATTTAAATTAAAATTTCCACAAATCACATAAAAACATGGAAACTCACAAGTAATAAAATTAAAAGGAAAGACAGTCTAATGTCAGAATCCAGCTGGAACAGGATTGAAAGAAAGATAATCAGGTTTCCATTCATGGTATATCCAAGCTTTATTCCATAAATAAGAGTGCCCCCAAAAATATAAGCTTCCTGGTGTCTAAAACACAATCTGTATCATAATTGGGAGACATGGAACTTTTATCAATTAAGCATCTATCTCCATCTTAAAAGACTGTGTGAAAAAAGTAAATGCAGTTCCCTCTAACAATATTCTCTGAATCCAAATATTTCTTCATATAGGCAGAGGTTATAATGATAATCAAACAGCTATCATAAATTGACTTTATGCCAAATGAGATGCTGAGTGCTTTAAATACATTATGTCATTTAATTCTTGCAATAAATCCTATTTAGTCTTTACTCAAAGTTGAAGAGGACTAGAACACTTATCTGTTTATGTTAAACCATATGAAATTTCCAGTTACCACCACTTTTAACCTGCAAAAATCAATTTCATATGATTCAACCTAAGAGCAAGTAGCATATCCAGTCCTGATACCTATGTTTTTATGAACCCAAACTCATTAAATCTCAAAAAACAACTAAGAAGGAAGTAGCAGAGGGGCTGAAACTGTTGTGGTGCAGTGAATTTTTAGAGAAGTTTCACTTCCTGTAAAGCATCATGGATTAGAATATTGGAACAAAACAACAACTACACTCAGCTGGTGTAGCTCATTGGTTGAGCATCGATCCATGCACCAAGAGGTCGCTGGTTTGATTCCCAATCAGGGTACATGCCCAGGTTGTGGGCCCAATCCCCAGTGGGGGGCATGCAGGAGGCGGCCAATCGATGTTCTCTCTCATCAATGTTTCTGTCTCTCTCTCTAAAATCAATAAGGAAAGCAACAACAACAATTACAACACTGGATGCTGGAAATAGTGATTTTGTCTTGCTTCAGAACACCAGAGAACCAGACATAATCAAGTAAGTTAGCTTCTCAAGACCAGCCCCTCTTAAATCCCCTTGACAAAGTAAGCTCATGGTGTGGTTTGTGTACTTGAAATGAGGGCAGAGAAAAATAGGGAAAATGAACACACTTTAAACTCAATAGATCTTGCTGCCCCATCTTCATAATTATGGTTTTTTAGAGCTAATGATTTATTTTCAGTATCAGGGGAGACATGACATCTTGGGAGAGCTACATGGGAAGATGTTTATAGTAAAGGCAGTTTAGGAGGGGTTTGAAAGAAGTGAAGGACGATGATTCAATGAAGCATTTCAGTAGTGTGTGGAACACTGCACTGCATCTGATTTGTCCAGATTTTCCACAAAGTCCATGACTTTTGTTATTTGCAGTTGCTTCCCATGAAAGTGACACTGCATGAGGGAGAGACCCCATTCCAGTGAAGTCGTGAGTGATGGGGCAGGAGCTCCAGGCCAGCACACTATACCTGGTCAGGTTTCAGCAACATCCTTGCCTATTCAGTTTTGCAATCCCAAAATGATAAGCTCTTTAGAGCCCCCGTCCTTACAGAGCATGTACCTCCAGATGTCTTAACATGTAAGAACTGTATTCTTAAATTTAATAATTTAGTACATTCTATTTTACTGACAAAATACACAAAATGTTTCCAAATATATATAAATATAAAATATATGATGATATCTTTACATGTAAAATATTTTAAAACTTATATTCATACATTTTTCTATTGCACACAGTGGTTTTCCCTTCTAATAACATCAAACATGTAGTAAGAATGTATGAGGGGCTGTCTACTAAATGCCTTGTATAAATTAGTAGGTTTCATTTTCCCCATTTACATATGAAAATTCTGTGGCCTTCAGGAAGTGAAGTAACTTACTCAAGGTCACAGACTTAATGAAAATCATCCAGGATTTGAATTAACTCAGTTTAACCCCAGAGTACCCACTTTTGACAATCACCTTTTACCAAAATTTTACTCAAATGATAATTATGTTGCTTGATATTGTGGAACATTAAGCTTTGAGTTAATGCAAACCATTTCTAGTATGATACATATTCAGGGGTTGGGTTCCTTCATATATAATTCTCTTAGCAAGGGTTAGTATTTTAACATTTTTTATTTTAATGATGTCCCCAATATTACTTATGGAGCTGATTTTATAAAACTGCAGGTTGTTAAGAAGACTAACCAATACAGTGATTATTGGCTGGTAGATAATGAATTTTTTCAATACTGTTGATAATTGTTGTAAATTATTATTATTTATTTATTATGACGAGCATCATACACTGAAAATGTGGACGGTCACCACATTTGTTAGCCAGAATTGCAATTGTAACAACAAAGATTACATAGGAGAAATTGTGGATAAAGAGATTTTATTGATGCTAAATTGACTTCTGGTTGATAAGGAAGATACTCTGAGGGTAGAACTTTTTTTTATATATACCAGATAATTTAACTTAAATTAGCCAAGCATAAGGCAATAAAACATATTGAATTAATCATGAATCTTTTATATGAAGCCACTTTTCAGCTAAAGTTAAAGTTTTAAAGTAATCTTTCTTTGCAGTTCTTAATACCAATAGATTCATTTATGTCTCATAAATGCTGTGAAGTCATTTCTTCACACTCTGACTTTATTACTTACTTTATTGCAGAACTGAAAAATGGTTTGTTAAAATTTTCATTTATTCTGTATGATTTTCAGATTTGCATATTATAAATTGCTTGGGCAATAAATACATTTAAATGCAATCCACTGTAATGCAGTCACTTCTTCCCTCCCTGTCAGTGTACGTTTCAGTCTTGTTAGTTTAACTTAATTTTGTTCATCAGATTACTTTTTAAGTAATAGTTACTAGATATGTATGTAAAAATCAGGTTTATTACTGGTTTTCTTTTCTTAATTTATACTGCCCTTAAAGTGAAATCATACCTTTCTAGGAAGGAGAAGTATGTTTCCTTTTATTCCAAAGTGACTTAGAGGATAAAAATACAGTTAATAGTACTAGACTTACAAGGACATACTAGTACTTTTTACTATGTAGAACTACTTCTCCTTACCTTGGCCTATAAGTCAAGTCTGGTTTTTTGTAGTTGTTATTGTTGTTGTTTGCTTGTTTGTTTTTAATCTATAAAAAGAGATTACAATCATTTAAAAGAGAAAGCTATGGAGTTCTTTCTTTTAGACTATTTGATCATCTGTAAATTGAAGTGCTGGGCTAAATGAAATCCTAAAAACACTATAATCTTTTATATTGTACAAAAAGTGATGTCTCTAAAGCATATGCTGAGATTGGCCTGTGTCTGATAGTCAATTCCCTTCAGTAGGCTTATCCAGAAATTCTTCACTGACCAGGTTGATTTCTGGCATTTGGCCTTCGCCATGACAACAGGATGTTTGTTTTTTTCCCACTGATATTCTCAATAATTTGCCTTGCCTCCTCCAGCTAACTTCTCCCCATATAAATGGATAACTGCCCTCTCTCATCAAATCGTTTGCTCTATTCCCTTGTAATTTTCCTTTGCGCTTCTGTACAGGTAAGTGTAGTCCAGTAAGGACACCTTCCTGTAGGAAAGATGTCTGGGTAGGAGTAAATGCATTAGATTATTGATCATTTGCTATATTACTTTAATCCCTATCTAGCTGTGATAAATTATCTCTGTCCTTTGATCCCTTGGGTTCATTTATACATGTTAATTTTCTATGGCATAGACTATTCCCTTCTAAATATAGTATAAAAAAGGTACCACAGATAATAGCTGTACAAGAAGCCAATAAAGTTTCTTTTTTGCTTAAGCTAGTTTGAATTTGCTTTCTGCCATTACAACAGAAAAATAAAGTCCTGAAAAATACAAAAGTAGTCTATGCATTTAACAGTGCTTAAATTGGCAAAAAAAAAAAAAAAAAAATAGAATACCAAACAGTGAGGATTATTTCTGCAACTTCAAGTTTGAGGATGTTAATTTATGAATAGCAAAGCTGCTGGACAAATCGCTGCTTGTTGTATTTTAGTGACTACCCACTTGTCTGCTCACACTGGAGCTTTAGGGGTCTTGGTAGAAAGGAAGTTGGGATATTGGTATATTTGCTGCTTATTGCCTTTTTTAGTAATATCCTACTAGAAAAAGCCAAGCTTTTATTTAAGCTGCTTATGTAAAAGATGAAAAGAAAGAAAATAGAGCTTTGTTGAGAAGTACTGTCTGCTTAGAGTCAGCAATCCAAATGGTGGAAAGTCAAATAATTATGCACCTTGTGCAGTTGGAAAGGTCCCCAGATTAACTGTCCCAAATTATATGTCCTCGAATTAACATTAGCACATGAAAGGATGAGGAGCTGGAGACAACAATGGGAACAGAATTTTACAACCTGGCTAAAGCCAGAGGACAGAGTAAAGCCAGATGCCTTAGGCTTTGTCTAAACACTTTTCTTCAAGTACAAAGGTAATATTTATATCCCTGGAATGCAGGATGGGAGTATAAACAGATCAGCTGGATCTGTAACTACAGCCTATCATTCCTGAGATAAATGCCAAACAGAAGTGGCCTCACTGAGGGCGAAGGGATGGGCAAATGTCTCAGAAGTACTGCTAAAGCAGAAAGCCTTGGGCAGGGTCAAGATTTAAAGACCATACTGAACTACCTCTTCAGGTTTATTTACTAGATCTTAGAATCAAGAACATTCAAATTGCCCCGTATCCAAGTTTTAAGGAAAAATTCCAGAGAAACTCCTACAAAACAAAAACAAACAAAATGAATGCAATTTCCAGGTCCTTGCAAATATGCCAGATGAAAATGGTACACTAGAGTAGTGGAACGGGAGAGAGGCGGTGGAGAGGAGAGCGAGAAGGAAAGGGAGAGAGGGAGACACAGAGAGAGAGAATCGTCTCTGTGGCCACGAAGAATAGCGATAAGGAGATACTCCCTGAAAACAACTTGAGTGAGGCGGTAACTAACAACTGGACAACAGCAAATCGACTGAACTTGACTTGACCAAGAAAAATGTACGTTACCCAGAGAGCCTAGACTCGGCACTAGATAGAGGAGTGAGGTTTCTCCTTCTGTGGAAGGGCAGATCTTAGCTTCACACACACTATTGGAAAACAACATTTATATCATATACATAGAATGAAAGCCTAGTTCTAGGCAGGTTTTTTTTCTTCTTCTTCTTCTTCTTTTTAAATGATCTCACAACACTTTCTCCTTCTGGTAACAGAACACGATCTCTTATCAAGGATTGTCCTTTTCCACCCCATGGCTTTGTCAGTCGTAGCAGCTCTCAGTTCAGAAGCATCAAGTAGCGAGTTGCTGCTGCGGATCACCACATGGAGGGAAAGGCAGAGCTCTGGTTGTAGCTTTGGGTCATTTCTATCTTTTTTTAATGAATTTATTTCTATTTGATGAGACGTCATTCTCCCTTTTTCCTCTGAGTCTTTGTCCTTGGTTTCTTTCACCTCCTTGGCGCCCCTGGGGCAGAGCTCTGGTTGAGTGTGAAAGTGTCTGTACCTGGGATTAGGAGTCACAGATCAGACCTGGAGCTATACGAGCATCTGTAACTTGGAAGGGGGACCCTAGCAAGGAGGAAACATGAGGGGATAAAGCCCAAAATTTGAGTACAAATTCTTCAGGAAACTAAGAAGTACCTGGCAAGCTTAGGAACTGAGCAGAAATTGATGCTTAGGTACTAAGAGGGAGAGTTTGAAGTCTAAATTCCATTAAGTTAGTGGAACAAGATAAAAATCTCATTCTTTGTTTGATTGAAAGCACAGTAGGGTCACAGTTTAGGAACAAGAACCACATACCAGAGTAAAGGATACAACCTAAGGCTAAGACAAAAACTGAAATAGGTCCACCCAAACAAAGCCTAAATCCTGATACCAATACTTGGAAAGAGTCTACATGATTCACCAGTAATTTACCACTTATTCCAACAAAGATCAATAGCCTTGAGAGAAATACAATGCCCACTATTCAATAAGAAACTAGTAGGCATGTGAAGAAGAAAAAAATTCATTTTTAATCAAGAAAAAAACCACAATAGACACAGTCACACAGACGACCTGGACTTTAAATTTAGCAGAATAAAGCTTTAAAATAACTGTCATAATATGCAAAATAATGTAAGGGAGGATATAAATATGATGGACATGGAGAATTTAAAGAGAGAAATTTCAGTTCTAAAACTGAGAAATATAATACATAAAATCTTTGGATTGACTTAACAGCAGTATTAGACATTGCCAAAGAAATGATAAGTAAAACCAAAAACAAACCAATACTGTAGCAGTTATTTAAAGTGAAATACAGAGAATAAAGATAGAAAAAAACAGTATCATGATCTGTGGGACAATATCAAGAGTTCCCAGAAAAGGAAGATAGAGGGAAAGGGGCACAAAATATGTTTCTGTATATAGTGTTTGAAATTTCCCAATTCTGACGGAAAAACAAAACCTTACCAGTCCATGATGCTTTATGAACTCTATGCAGGAATGCAAAAACCACAGTAGTCATTAGAAAAGGTGCTGAGTGGCACTGATCATCAAGGAAATGTACATAAACATCAGAATGGGAAATCGTTTTATGTCTACTCTGCTAACTAAAATCTGAAAACTTATAATATCAAATATTGGTGAGGATTGCAGCACCTTAGGTTTTTATCCAAGAGAAATGGAAACATGTATTCACAAAAAGACTTCTACAAGAATGTTAATAGCAGCTCTATTTATAATCACCAAAAGGTAGAAACAATAAGGGAAATGTTTCTAATGAGGTGAGTGGCACGTTCTTGTAATGGGATAAGTAGAAAGTGCTGATGTGCACAGTAACAGATGAATCTCAAAGGGAAAAGTGTGCTGAGTGAAATAAGTCAGACACAAAACTCTTGCATGATGTGTGAGGCCGATTTTATAAAGCTAGAGACAGGGCAAAACTAATCCGCGGTGATAAAAATCAGAACAGTAATTGCCTGTGCTACAGGTGGATTGATTTTAATGGGGCATGAAGGAACTTTCCGAGGTGATGGGAATGTTTTATATCTTAATCGTGGTGTTGCTTACATGGATGTATTAATTTTTCAAAGCTCATAGAACTCTGTGCTTTGCTGTAGGTAAATTATACCTCTATAAAATTATTAGGAAAAAGAAAGTCAGAGAAAGTCTTTTTGACATCATATTCATTGTAAATTAATTCCTTAGTCCATGTTTCCTAATATCTATTTTGAATTTTATTTTATTCTTCTTATGTTACTTGTTGTTTGTGTTTAAACATATTATATATTTAGAGTCAACAGAAAATGTAAAATCTTTCATGCAAAATAGAGTTTAAATTTAGCATTGCAGCATATCAATATATCAAGTACCCTGTGTAATTTATTTCTTCATTAATAAATATTTTCAGGACTGTATAATATTAGTTATAGTATAACAGTATTTACCCTGCATAATATTTACCCTAAAGCTCTATTTACTCTGCATGATTTATTTGTCCATTAATAAATAAATACTTTTCAGGGCTGTGTAATATAATTGTGGGTACAAGAGATACAAGGCCAGAATCAGTGCTATCACAGGAATTACCATCTGTGAGACTACCAGAGGAAATCGCAATTAACACACAAAAAAAGACATCACAATCATCTAAGACCTCAGAAGTGTCCATTGAATCTAGCACTGTGGAGCTCATTGGCATTCCTGCAAGAACACTGTCAGTAGAACATTGGACTCCAAAGTCAGTTTAAGGGTGAGTGGGATGTGCAGGGCACTCAGCAAGCACGGCCTTGTTTCATGCTCTGGAAGTGAGGACAGTGATAAGAAACCATTTGAAAAGAGATCTAGAGTCAAGTAAAGTGAGTTTGATTTTAAATTAAGATAAGAATTAAGCATATTCCTCAGGTTAAGAGAAAGGAACTGTTGGTCAGGGAGAAATTAAAAATTGAGACTAAGGAGAAAAAATGGTGGCGGAGTGAATGGAAGCTATACAGACTATCTCCCAGGACCAACGGGAATTACAACTAAAATAAGACAAATCGTCGGAAAAAAGCAACAGAAAAGCAGCGGGAGAGGGCCATATAACCAGGGACACTGAACAAACCAGGTAGGATCTGCGAAGGCGTGAGAGGGTGGCAGGCTGGGAACCCACGGACAGCAGTGGCCTTAGCTGTGAGCAGTGCCCTCAGGGTTAAAATTCCAAGCAGCTCCACAGCACAGAGGGCCGGGACAGAGTACTAGATTGGCTCCAGCTACCCACCTTGGGCTCTGGCAGTGGGAGGGCAGACTGGACTGGAACTCTGTGGGGACACCTGGGATTTGGAGGGCGCTGAGAGTTTGTGCTGAGTTGTGGACACAAAGGACTGTGGCCAGCTTGCTCCTTCCAGGAGCTGTGGGAAGAAAGAGCAGCCCCTCCCTCAGAGATTCAGGCCCCTTAAGGTAAGGCAAAGAAATGCAGATTGAGGCCCATTAACAACCAGCACCTGCCCCACCCTCTGGAAATCCTCTTACTCTGAACACCTGAACAAGTCTCTCATTCCACTGAGAACCCAAGGCTTTTCAAGTAACTGAGGCTAATAGCCTCCAGGCAAAAAGCTAGAGGATAACTGAACCTTTCCTTGGCTTGCAAATCTACTCAGGAAAGTAAGATTTCACAGTGGTGTTTAACTTGGGCCCTCCCATGCTCATCCAAACCCAGTTGAGGGAGCCACAAATAGCAGAACACCAACACCCACAGGGAAAATTTGGCAGGCTCCAAAACCCACTGAGATAGCCAAAATGTTGAAACAAAGAAACAAATCCCAAATGAAAGAACAAGAGAACTCTACCAAAGATGAGATAAATGAAATGCAGTTAAGCAAGATATCAGAGGTAGAGTTCAGAGCCATGATCTTGAGGAAGCTCAACAGCATGAGCAAGGACATCAACACCATGAGTAAAGATATAAAAACATTGAAAACCAACCAAGTGGAAATGAAGAATGACATATCAGAAATAAAGAACACATTGGAAGGACTAACCAGCAGAGTAGAGGAAGCTGAGGACCAGATCAGTGAATTAGAAGACAGGGTAGAAAAAATCAACCAATCAGAAAACCAAAAGGAAAAAACAATTAAAAAACAGGAAGATAGCTTAAGAGAACTGTAGGACAACTGGAAACGTAATAATATTTGCATCATAGGAGTCCCCGAAGAAGAAGAAAATGAGCAAGAGTTAGAGAATATATTTGAAGAAATAGTGACAGAAAACTTTCCTAATTTGGTGAAAGAAGAAGGCATTCAAGTTCAAGAAGCAAAGAGAGCCCCAAGTAAGAAGAACCCAAACAGGCCCACACCAAGACACATAATAATTAAAATGCCAAAAATTAAAGACAAAGAGAGAATCCTAAAGGTAGCAAGAGAGAAGCAACAGGTTACCTATAAAGGAACCCTCATAAGGCTATCAGCTGACTTCTCAACAGAAACACCACAGGCCAGAAGGGAATGGCATGAAGTAATCAAGGTCATGAAAAACAAGGATCTGAATCCAAGACTACTCTATCCAGCAAGGCTATCATTCGAAATAGAAGGTCAAATAAAGAGCTTCCCAGACAAAAAAAGGCTAAGGGAATATATTAGCACCAAACCAGCACTGCAAGAAATGTTAAAAGGACTGCTGTAATTAGTAGAAGAAATAGGAAGAAAAATAGAACCACACTAAACAAAAATGGCAATAAATAAGTACATATCAATAATCACCTTAAATGTAAATGGATTGAATGTTCCGATAAAAAGACACAGAGTAGCTGACTGGATAAGAAAGCATGACTCACATATATGTTGTTTACAAGAGACCCACCTCACAACAAAAGACTCACATAGGTTGAAAGTAAAGGGATGGAAAAAAAATCTTCCAAGCAAACGGAAAGGAAAAAAAAAAAAAGCTGGCATAGCAATACTCATATCTGATAAATTAGATTTCAAAATGAAGGCCATAACTAGAGACAAAGAAGCCCACTACATAATATTGAAAGGATCGATCCAACAGAAAGATATAACCTTGGTAAACGTATATGCACCCAATATAGGAGCACCAAAATATATTCAAAATCTTCTGGAAGACTTTGAAGGAGAAATCGACAGCAAAACAACCATAGCAGGAGACTTCAACACCCTGCTAACATCACTGGATAGATCATCTAGACAAAAAATTAACAAGGAAACAGAGACTCTAAATGAAGCACTAGATCAAATGGATTTAATAGATATCTACAGAGAATTACACCTCAAAACGGCAGAGTTCACATTCTTCTCAAGTGCACATGGGACATTCTCAAAGATAGACCACATGTTAGGGCACAACCTAAGTCTCTACAAGTTCAAGAAGATTGAAATCATATCAAGCATCTTCTCAGATCACAATGGCATGAAACTAGAAATCAATTGCAAGAAGAACATGCAAAGACATTTGACAACATGGAGGCTAAATAGCATGTTATTGAACAATAAATAGGTTACCATGGAGATCAAGGAAGAAATTAAAAACTTCCTGGAAACCAATGAAAATGAACACACAACAACACAAAATCTATGAGATGCAGCGAAAACAGTTCTGAGAGGGAAGTTCATAGCACTACAGGCCCACCTCAAGAAACAAGAAAAATTTCTAATTGACTACCTAACCTCACAACTTAAAGAACTAGAAAGCAAACAAAAAGAAAACTCCAGAGCAAGTAGAAGGAAGGAAATAGTAAAGATCAGAGCAGAAATAAACAACATGGAGACAAAATCAAAGGATCAATGAAACAAAGAGCTGGTTTTTTGAAAAGATAAACAAGATTGATGGACCCTTAGCTAGACTCACCAAGAAACAAAGAGAGAGAACCCAAATACACAAAATCAGAAATGAAAGAGGAGAAGTAACAACTGACACCACAGAAATACAAAGGATTGTTAGCAAATACTATGAACATTTATATGGCAACAAATTCGACAATCTAAGTGAACTGGACAAATTTCTAGAAACACATAGTCTCCCAAAACTGAACCTGGAAGAGATAGAAAACTTGAACAGACCAATAACAGCTAAGGAAATTGAAGATGTAATCAAGACTCTCTCAGCAAACAAGAGCCCAGGCCCGGATGGCTTCATGGGGGAGTTTTACCGAACATTCAAAGGAGAACTGGCACCCACTCTCCTCAAACTATTCCAAAACATTCAAGAAGAAGGAAGACTTCCAAATTCGTTTTATGAGGGCAACATAATTTTAATTCCAAAACCAGAAAATGACACTACAAAGAAAGAAAACTACAGGCCAATATCCCTGATGACCATAGATGCCAAAATCCTCAAAAAAATCCTAGCAAATCGGATCCAGTAATACATCAAAAAATTATTCACCATGACGAAGTGAGATTCATCCCAGGGATGCAAGGCTGGTATAATATTCACAAATCAATAAATATGATACACCACATAAACAAAATGAGAGATAAAACCCATATGATCATATCAATAGATGCTGAAAAAGCATTTGACAAAATCCAGTACCCATTTCTGATAAAAATGCTCAGCAATTTGTGAATAGAAGAATCATATTTTCACATAATAAAGGCCATATATGAAAGACCTACAGCCAACATCATACTCAATGGGCAAAAACTAAAAGCATTTCCCTTAAGAACAAGAACAAGACAAGAATGCCCACTTTTCGCCACTCTTATTTAACATAGTACTGGAAGTCTTAGCCACAGCAATCAGACATGAAGAAAAAATAAAAGGGATCCAAATTGGAAAGGAGGAAGTGAAACTGTCATTATTCACAGATGACATGATATTATACATAGAAAACTCTTAAGACTCCATCAAAAATCTATTAGACTTAATAAATGAATTTGGCAAAGTAGCAGGATACAAAATTAACGTCAAGAAATCAACAGCATTCTTATACACCAATGATGAACTCACAGAAAGAGAAACTAAAAAAAAAATCCCATTTACCATCGCAGCAAAAAAATTGATACCTAGGAATAAACTTAACCAAAGAAGTAAAGGACCTATTTGCAGAAAACTACAGGACATTGAAAAAAGAAATAGAGGAAGATATAAAAAAGTAGAAGTACCTACCTTGTGCTTGGAAGAATTAACATCATTCAAATGTCCATACTACCCAAAGCAATTTATAGATTAAATGCAATCCCCATCAAAATACCAATGACATATTTCACAGAACTAGAACAAATACTTCAGAAGTTCATATGGAACCGAAAAAGACCCCAAATAGCCACAGCAATCCTGAAAGAGAAGGATAAAGTAGGCTGGATCACAATATCGGATATCAGGTTATACTACAAAGCTACCATAATCAAAACAGCCTGGTACTGGCAAAATACCAGGCACATAGATCAATGGAGTAGAACAAGGACCCAGAAATTGACCCAAAACATTATGCTCAATTAATATTTGACAATGGTGGCAAGAGCATACCATAGTATAAAGACAGCCTCTTTAATAAATGGTATTGGGAAAATTGGACAGCTACACGCAAAAAAAAAAAAATGAAGCTAGACCATCAACTTACACCATACACAAGAATAAACTCAAAATGGATAAAAGACTGAAATGTGACTTGTGAATCCATAAAAATCCTAGAAGAAAATTCAGGCAACAAAATTTCAGACATCATACCCAGCAGAATTTTCACTGATACATCACCTAAGGCAACAGAAACAAAGGAAAAAATGAACACATGGAACTACATCAAACTCAAAAGCTTCTGCACAGCAGAAGAAACAGCCATCAAAATGGAAAGGCAACCCACTGTATGGGAGAGCATAATTGCCAATGATACATCAGATAAGGGGTTAATTTCCAAAATATATAGAGTGCTCACACAACTCCACAAAAGGAAGACAAAGGATCCAATTAAAAAATGGGCAGAGGACCTAAATAGACACCTCTCCAAATAGGACATCCAAATGACCAAGAGACATATGAAGAAATGCTCAACATCACTAATCATCAGAGAGATGCAAATCAAAACAACAATGAGGTATCACCTCACACCTGTCAGAACGGCCGCCATCAACAAATCATTAAACAACAAGTGTTGGCGAGGGTGTGGAGAAAAGTGGACTCTAGTACACTGCTGGTGGGAATGCAGACTGGTGCAGCCACTATGGAAAACACTGTGTTACCTCAAAAAATTAAAAATTGAATTGCCATTTGACCCAGTGATCCCACTTCTAGGAATATATCCTAAGAGTCTGAAACACCAATCGGAAAGAATGTATGTACCCCTATGTTCATAGCAGCACTGTTTACAATAGCTAAGATCTGGAAACAGCCCAAGTGTCCATCAGTAGATGAGTGGATAAAAAAGCAGTGGTACATATACACAATGGAGTACTATGCAGCTGTAAGAAAGAAAGATCTCTTATCCTTTGAGATGACATGGAAGGACCTGGAAACTATTATCCTAAGCGAAACAAGCCAAGCACAGAAAGACAAATACCATATGATCTCACTTATTTGTGGAATATAATGAACATAACAGTCTGAGGAACAGGGTAGTCCCAGAGACATGGAAGTAGGGTACAAACTGACAATCCCCAGAAGAGGAGGTGGAGGGGGGGGGAGAGATAAACCACCGAACTTATAGGCATGTACACATAATCAATGGATAACAAAGCTGGGGACGGGGTGGGGAGGGAAGAGGAGGAGGAGGTTGTCAAAGGGGGAAAAAGGAGAAACATCGGTAACAAAAATAAATAAATAAATAAAAATTGAGACTAGGGAATTTTTAAAAAACAGCAAGGTTTCTGAGGGGTAGAAAGTTAGGGATCATAACTCCATCTCAAAGCACTGTTTTTATTTAGCAGATGGGTGCCTCATTTGCTATAATTTGAGGGAAGGAAGAAAGTATGTTGTATTTTATTTTATAGGGGAAAGTAAAAAAAATTGCCCTGTGCTATTTGTATTTTCTGAAAGAAATTGAAGGAGATGTGATCTGATGGTCCTGAGGAAAAGAATGACTTTGTTAGGACAGAGGTAAGGATATTGAAAAGATAAGAAACATCTATTTGGGATCATTAAATAGGGGTTGACTGAACAAAAGAAATGCAGTATAGTCATTAGGGCATGGTGAGATTATAGAATTTATAATAATACTAATTTTTGTATTGGTATAAGTTTTTATTAGTATGGCTCAATATCCATCATATAGTGTTCTAGTCAGATGGGTCCATCAAGCAAGAATAAGAACAGAATAACTGGATAAGTCATTTTAATATAATGGCAAGAGAATGAATAAAATATACCAAGGAGACAGAGACATGAGGTTGCTGAAAGGTAGAAAAATACAATTTTACTGAAAAGATAAATACAACCCATGAAAAGGAATCAAGACATTTTTATTTTCTGGTGAGTAAATCCAAAATTGTGACTTTTCCTCCCAGAGTCTTTGTATGTCAGCAAATTAACATAGTACAATTGGAAAATGAACAGCTGGTCACTGCAAATGCCCATTTTTTCCAAAGCAGATGATGGTTTCCCAAAGAACAAATATTAAGTTACAAATAATGGTAATGTTTGGACTTTTTAGTTTTAGGGAGCAGTTATGCCATTGTTATCCACAGCAGCCTGTATCACATTACTACAGCAAGTCATGAACTTTGTGAATCATTGCCCTGCCATATGGGGATATCTAATTTCAGAAGAAATCAAAGACTTTTTAAAATCCCCATAAGTTTGGCAGAATTGATTTACAGAAAACTTTCAAAATAAAAATCTCAATTTTCCAAAAGGAACATTGTGAAACACATCCATTTATTGCAGGCACTAAAGTATAAACAGTCTCTCGGGGGGGGGGGGGGACCTATATCAAGAATTATTAATTTAGTGGGATGAGCAGGTTGTTCAAAATAATGAGAGGTGAGCCCTGGCCGGTTTGGCTCAGCGGTTAGAGGGTCGGCCTGCGGTCCGGAGAGACCCGGGTTAGGCTCCTGCTAAGGGCATGTACCTCGGTTGCAATTTGTCCCCGGCCCTGGTTGGTCGTGCGGGTGGCAGCCACTCGATGTGGCCCTTTCACGTCGATGTCTCTCTCCCCCTCTCTCTCTCTCTCTCTCTCTCTCTCTCTCTCTCTCTCTCTCTCTCTCTCTCCCTCTCTCTTCCTCTCTCTCCCTCCTACTCTGTCTGAACAAAAAATGAAAAAATGTCCTCGGGTGAGGATAAAAAACAAAAAAATGAGAGGTGAAAGTTCCAGAAGCTAAATGAAAGAAGAGAAAAAATATTTTTCTTTTTAACAGTTAAGCACCTTTCTTCATTGTTCTCCTCACTGTGACTGGCACAGTAAGCAGAAGAGAGAGAGCTCATCACTTCTATTCTAATTTCATTTAATTCTTTTGTACTTCTGTAGTCTGGGTTGCACAATACACACCGTGATGCACATTTGTTTCTGTTCATCAATCAGGCTGACTTTGAGCACCTGTCCTGTCATTCTGAATAATTCAAACTCTCAAAGGGATTTTTCTTCTATTATTATTCTGACTGAAAGAGACAGAAGTATGTGTTTTCATTGCATGGGTAGACAGTAGCTTATTTGCCAAGTGACATGATGACCAAACCAGGGAGCATTTCTGTTGAGTGCCTGCAGGCATAGCATAGATGCTTCAGGGACAATGGAGAAGTATTTAACTTACAGCATGTACAATGAGAAATGAAGATAAAATATTGAATAGAAATAGATCATAAACCAGTTAAATATCTACATTGAAATGAATCTCATTTTTCTGTACCATCTCTGGGGAGACAGGTATCACAAACACTTTACCCTTTTAAAAGCATAAAATTTAGAGATAGCATGTTTGTTATTTCTAAATCACATGGACATAGGTTAAGAATTTAAAAGTATTCACAAGGCTAGAAATGGAGAAAATTTTGAACTGAAGAAGCTCATAGACTACATATACAATGCTTTTATAATATTTGCTTTGCCTATTAACTAGCCTGCTGTACACTGTCTCTTGCCTGAAAGGGTCATGACAGCTTAAAGAATAAATACAAACAACAAAATGATGCTTAAAATACGTGCACAAGTAGGGAATCCAAATCAGTTAAAATATAAATAAGACAGAAGCCTGTATAAGCTATACATTTTTTGTGAGGTTCCTAACAGCCAAATGAAAATAGCATGATCAGTAGATACATGTTTAAGAGAGGAGAAAATATCTATCCATAAGATTTTTTAAAAAGCTGTTTCCCTGGGCCCCCAAAGAACAATTTTCCTCTCTTTTATAGCATTCCTCAAACTGTGTTACATTATTTCTATGTTGGTCTCTTATCAGAATGTGAGCTTTGAAGGCATGCAGTTTGCCTTGCAGTTCCTTCAGTATTTAATTCTAGGATTTAATAAATATTTCTGAGTCAATGAATTGTTGAAAAAATTAATTTTTGATTAGGTAAGAAAGTGTTATTTATCTGGAGCTCAACACTTAAATAAATATATCCTGTTATTTCCCTCAAACTATTTGAAAATATTTTTGGCTATGTTCATTTGTCTGGGAAGTGGATCTGTAGCTTTGATCAGTCTCAAAGGAATTCATGACCCTGTCACTTATAGGACAGGAAACACTGAGATAAAAAGACAAACATTCTGAGAAGGTTGCATTTTTAGTCTTTTAAATGATCAGAATATTGATCAGGTTTTAGAACTCCTCAAATAGAAAGAATTTTTCCTGGGCCTCACAAATATTAACTACATTTACTATCTAATTATTATTTGCATTTATTTTAGGAGAAAATAATTCTTTCTAGTGTTTCTTAGAGTCTGTTAACAATGTAGTTATACCACACTCAAACATACTCCAGTTGAGCTCTGTTTATTGGTTGCTAAGAGACCCAACTGATGGTATCCCTTGGACCAGTTATTCATTAACAAGATGTGCAGAAGATAACTGCTTCTAGAAATCATTATACTGAGCTTAAATGACTCAGTACTTGATGGAGGAAAACCTATGACAATAAGGAGATAACTTAGACAACTATATTAATTGAAACATAAATTTCTAGATTCTCATCCTAGATGTATAAGTGACCATTCTTTCTATTTCTAATGCTAGTTTCCATTTAAGGAGCTATTTTTTCCTGATTTTATAGCATGTAACACATGAATTTAGGTTAAAATCCATTACGTGAATTTGAATTACAGGATGTATTGTGCTCATACAATAGCTTGAGACATGATAACGAAGTAATTCCTCATAGTTCTACATCATTATTTTTTAGAAAAATAGATATAAATAAAAAATTTAAAAATAAGTTTTATTCAGATTAAGTGGGGCCTTGAATGTTAGGATAAGATGAATGTTATTTTCTTATCACTGTAAATCTATCAAAAGGTTTTGAGGAAGGAATGTACATATTTTTTTAGTAGACTTTGGAAAGGTTTCTGTCACTGTTTTATCTTAAATTTACTTAAAGGGAATTTGGGTATGACAGTGGAAAAGCCAGATTTGGGAAAAACTGTTGCAATAATAAAAGAGAGAAAATTAAGTCTTAAATTAGGGTTATATCTGTGGAAATAGACATTGAGGCAAGGAAATTAGTCATTTTCATTAATATTTTCCTTTACAGCAGATTTTACTTTAATAATCAGCTAGAAGATACTTTCAATATGGGTTCTCAATGATCCCCATCCATTTAAGATTTTAATCAGGCAGTTACTGTTGGTAATAAAATGACATTTAATGTTATAATGATGGGCCTTTCAAAGAGCTCTCATCAGTGATTGAGATGATACTCAGTAATGAGTTGATCTGTATTTAACACAATGTGCTTAGTTTAATGAACTTAAATTTAATTTTTGCCAGAGCTAAGAGCTTTAAATCAAAGCCATGACACTGTGTCCTCACTAGAAATGTTTTAAATACTCTTCCATAAATGTAGCTGCAGAATTATTCTTTGGCAGGCACTTGGAGAATATTTCTGACTTTTTCTGAAGTTGATAGTTTTCTTGTTTAACTACTGTTTCAATCATTGGTTCTTTACTAAATAATTCACAAGACTTTACAACTAGAGGAGATAAAACATAATGTCTCCAAATCTCTAGGATAATGAAGAATTATTTAAGAAGCTTAATATAAAAAGTTGAGATTAAAAATATTTTTTCTAGCCCAGCCAGTGGTGTGTGTGTGTGTGTGTGTGTGTGTGTGTGTGTGTGTGTGTACTGCAAGTTTATAACTTCAAGAAGATATTGCTTTTTATCCATTTAGTCATTCCTGAAATGTGTCTCTCAGACAACTAATAACAAGTAGGAGAGAAATATTTAAAATTTCCTATTATTTGTATTTTCATTAGGTCATAGGAGATTTTAAAAACTGCAGTAACATTAACAAAATTCTTCATAAGGAATAGGAACAAATTACCTGCCATTCAATTTGTTTTCATTTGGCCATATTCTCTTATTGTCCAAATGAAAATCTGAGTTTTGCCTGCCGGTGTGGCTCAGTGGTTGAGCGTCGACCCATGCACCAAGAGGTTGCCGGTTCGATTCCCAGTCAGGGCACATGTCCAGGTTGTGGGCCCGATCCCCAGTGGGGGGCATGCAGGAGACAGCCAATCGTTGTTCTCTCTCACTGATGTTTCTCTCTCTCTCCCTCTTCCTTCTCTCTCTCTCTAAAATCAATAAAGAGAAAATATTTTTTAAAAAAAGAAGAAAATGTGAGTTTTAGTTATAAAATTAGTGTGGATATAATTTTTATGTAATTTTTAAAAATATTTCTCTCAGTATTTTTCTCTGTTGCAATATAACCTTAGTATGTGTACATTTTATTAGCTGTACAATATTGTATTTTAAGTATTTCCTTATTATACTTAATTGTACCATCTTAGCATGTATAATAGTGAAAAATGGCATTTAGATATCCTGCAATAATACCATTATGCACACAGATTCTTTTTGTTTCCTTTAAGATGTTTTAAAATACTCTTAGAATCCTTTTATTATGAAAGAAGTGGCATGATACTTAACCTTCCAGTGTATAATCTGTTTGGTAGCATAGGGAATTTGTGGCCAAATTTATTTCACATGTAGATGTAGCTTTAGATGTAAATTTTATTAATTGTTTTCTGAATTATTTCAGAAATACTAGCTTTTTCAAAGAAAAGAATGTCCACTCAGACCTTGTAACAATTTTTAAGAGAACTGCTCTATCTCAATATGTGAGTTCCTGTTAACCAATCTTTTGGGTTCAATATTCTAGACCTATAGATTCCATTTCTACTGACCCGAGGACTTAAACACAATCTATTTGTCCAAGAAAATGAAGCTTTTAATAAGGAACCTAAAATAAAAATGCGTTCTCATTTCTTTTGGCACTTGAGGGGAAACACTGTGGAACAGCCGAGAGATTTAACTATAAAAAACGGCTTCTGTGAAAAAGCAGCCACTACTTTTCATGAAGATAATGTGACATTTTAAAAGCAGCCCAATATATAGGCTGCAGAATGAAGAGTTCCAGTGGAAAAATTATGATCGTCTCATAAATTAAATATTTCCTAAATGTAATTCAGTTCTCTTCCTACTAATAAAAGTAGGAACTGCTTTAAAGCAAAGATCTAGGTCATAAAGTACAGTAATATTAAAGAGGGTCTTTGTGGTCCACTGAACCAAGGATTATTTGGGGTTAAAGGAATTATAATTCTGTCAACAGAATCTACAATGATGTGCAAGCTACTGAAATATTTTCCTTTATTTGATCAATATAGACAGCCTTTCATGATCACTCATAACTGAAAGAAGATGTTTGGCTCCAGTGAATGATTTTGCCTTTCTACTATTGTAAATCCACGGAAACATTGTCAATATTTTCCTTTACCTTATGTTTAAGATATCCATCCACATCCCAGCTGTCTGCATAGACTTTTCAAGATGGATTTCTACTTTCAAAGCTATTAAACATGAACTTTTAACAGCCATTAAGATTACAGCTAGTGTTACCTCCCACGCTGCTGGCTGAGATTCAACAGCTCACATAAGCCTGGGTAGCTTGGCATGAGTATGAAAACGATTCGCTATTTAATTACAGAACTAAAACTTTACTGTGAAAGCTCATCTAAGGTAGCTAATCAAACTCTGATGCATGTCAGTAATGAGCTTAAAACCCAGTGCTTCCTGAAATAATGGTAGATTTATACTAGTGCACATTTGGCATCATGTAGGACCTTGTTGATTTTAAAATGAGCAGTAGATCAATCATTTCCACATTTCCCAGTTGGGATCCAGCCTCCTACTACAAACTGAGTAGGTAGGCTATCATCCAGGTAGATATTGTGATTCACTTGTGAAAAACTAACTTAGACCTTCCTGTGCTACTAAGGAAGAAATAACTAGATCAATCACTAATTTCTTTCCCACAGAATACCCTTACTGTATACCTGTAACCCATGGTGTTATGGTTAAGAATGAGGGAAAAGATGCATCAAGGTTTGAATTTTGACTTAGAATCTTAAAGGAGTAATTGAGATATTTTGACATGTTCTTGTTTCTGCACCAACAGTTCTACTGACTCAGACTCCTGAACTACAGATCTTCTAGGTCAGCCCCTCAGAGAAAGGGGAATGGAGTCAGATCCAGTAGCAATGAGAACAAGATAGAATCACCATCTTACAGTTTGAAAACCAAACTTTCATTTCTTAAATTTAATTTTTTTCTCATCTGTCTTTCCCTTTTAAAATTACTGTTTCATAAAATCTTAATGCCAAAGCTCTGTATCCTTAATACCTAGGTTCAAACTCTGGTTTCATTGCTCTTTAACTGTTTGACTTTGGTCAATTGCATAGCCCCTCTGGACCCCAGTTTCCCCATCTGGATAATGGATATAATAAGTATATTCATTTCACAGGGCGGCTATGAGAATTAAATTAGTTAATATATGCAAATTACTTAAAAATAGGATCTGGCACATAATGTGCCCAATAAATGTTGCTATTATTATTACTTAGCATTTTTTCAGTAAAGCTCCATTTGTGGCTTTCCTTTTATTCATCACTGGACAGCATACTAAGAACTAACTTTTGGAAGAATTTGTAAAATGGGAGAATTTCAAATCCCTGGATTCTGGTTATGGAGATAGTTTGGAAGAAATATTATAAAGAAAAAAGTCTTTCCTGTTAAAGTACAAATCCATCAAAGGGTTGAGTTGAAAAAAGTTGCAGAAATAGCATTTTTGCAGCTAAGGGTGAAGTAACTAAATAAATTACTAATTTCTTCTTTCCAGAATACCCCAACTCTATAGATATCACATTAAACCTACTATTAGAATTCATGCACTTAAAGGAAACATCAACCATCTTCATTTACAGATTGCTTTTGGGCAGGACATTGAAATGCTTTTGACAGGACATGCTTCAGAGGTTTTTAACTGGTGCTCCTTGTCCCCTGTTGTATCAGCCCTTTCAAAAGTAAACAACAAATTTTTATCAATGTGATAAATATTGGAGAGGATAAGAAGATAAATTATATACATACATACGTGTGTGTGCACACGCACGCATGTGTGTGTGTGATATGGAAATATCAGGCACTGAGCTGAGCAGTACCTAATTTGCTATTAGTAACAGGTGTGGGTGTGCTGAGACAATAAGCTTGTTGAAAAAAACATGTTTTTCTTAGAGCAAGCAAGAACATTGTCTTGTGAATATATAAGGGCAGTTAACGGTTCTACCCAAATGCAGTGTGGTGCTCAAAGACCACAGAGTGAGTAATAAGTAAATGCAGATGCTTGTAAGACAACGTGAAACACCACTTTTCTGTTATTGTTACCGCCTAGCAATTATGATGACTTGTTTAGTGTTGCTTGGAGTATTTTTTAAAATTCCTTCAAGTATAGGGACTGATCTGCCAGTGTTCAGAGTCCTGCCGACAAAAAGGAGTAAAAAATCCCTGCTACCACAGGAATCACAGTACACACACTCGAACACATTAAGTTTTGAGTCAGAAGATTTGTCTTCCAACTGTGAATAGGCAGTTTTCTATCCCCAGACATGGCACAGGATCTCTCGAAGCTGAGTCCTAACGATCAGGAAAGTAAGTATAATAATAGCTCCCAGATACAAGATCTCTGTGAAGTAAAATAAATGAGACGTTGAATGTAGAAGGGCTTTGTAAATAACAAAGAAATTTTAAAAGAAAGGATTCCTAAAGATCTTATGGTAGAGCTCTGGGGGAGTGGGACATAAAACAGTATGGAAAAATAGAATGTACAGACTACGGGGCTTGAATGGTAGAGTGCAGGCATCGGGAGCCTACTCAGTTGTCATGTTCAAAGCAAACAGGGACCAGTCTTGGAAACCAGGTAGATGGAGTTATATGTGTCTCAGTTTTGTCAAAAGCTGACTGCCAACTGCTCCATCCCAATGGCGATGGCAAAGGTTGTAGCAACTTCAGCAAAAATATTGTACAATGCCTGAGGTATTACGGCTCCATGTCCCCTCTGGAGAGGTACACGCAGTTGTATCAAAAATCATGCTTGGCTAACCTCTTACTTAAAACAGAATCTCCTAAAACTGAATGAATTGGAATAACCTGAATAGGTAACAGATGGACTATTTAAATGACCTTTGTAAGAATGTATGGTTTAGATGAACTCCAGCTCACTGTTAGGAATGCTTACTCTGTTCCTAAGAGTATCCATGGGGCACATGCAAAGACGTTGAGGGAAGAAGTGATATTGTGTCTCTTCAGCTTCCCGAATGGAAATGTTAACACCTTACAGAGAAAATAATCTTTGAAATCCACAAGAATAGACATCTGTAACCCACAGGAAAAATACATAAATAAAAATCACTGATAAGAAGGATTTTATTTTTGTCTCCAACCCCTTTCACTTTGTTATTCTTGACCACCCCCACTAGAGATAGAAAGGTTGAGATATTTAGAATTGTGACATTTTTATGAATATCGTCTTGTATGGTTCAGTATTCTTCATCACAACATAGTATATATATCTCAAAAAATATTTTAGAATTATTTCAATAGAGTTTTCATGTCCAAATAAAAGAACACTCGACAGTAAATCAAATTCACAAGATGAAATAAAGAGCACCAGTAAAGGCACCTACATGGATAAAACATTAAAACACGGTATATGTATTTATTTGTAAACCCTTTCTTCTGTTCTTATTTAGAAGAAACCTGCATAAACAAACGCTCATAAAATGGTGCTCATGGGTTTATAAAATATAAAGATGTAATTTGTGTGACAGTAATAGCACAAAGTAGGGGGAATGAAGCTATGGACCTCTGATAAGGTGCAATGTAGAAATCTAGGAGTTGGTGGGTGTGCAATGCCACTATGACCCTTCCCACCCACTCCTTGTCACCTCTGGGAAGCCAAAAGAGAGAGAGGTCTTTTAGTAAGAGAGAAAGATGTCCTCTGTTATTCCTTAACCCCAGTGTTATGGGATATCCTGAACATATACCTCCAAATAGAGCACAGATGAAGATAGCACATGGCCATTCAGAGAAATAAAGTATTAAAGAATGATAAAAATCCTTGATCATAATAAAAAGAGACCATCCTCTTCAGAGGATGACTAGCATCAGGATTATTAGATAAACCTAAGTGTATGCAGATTTTCTAGAGATTTTCAATATGTTTAATCCAGTTACCAGCTCATTTAGATGGCAAGTCTTCATGTCCCTGCTTGCTGTTAGGTGACTGTGCTCTGTCACCTAACTCCCTCCATCTTCAAACCAGCAGTGACATTTTGAGTCCTTTTCACACCTCGAATCTGACTTCCTGTTCTGTTCCCCGTTGAAGCAATTTCTCAGGTTTTAAAAGGTGGTTGTGATTAGATTGAGCCCATCCAGATCATGTCCCTTCTCACTATCACAAAGTCAACTGATGAGTAATCTAAATTGCATCCACAAAAATAATTTTCTTCCATGTAATTTAACATAATCATGAGTATGGTATCTTATTCACATTCTTGGGAATTATAGCAGGAAATCTTTTCATCTTTTTTCAGCAAAATGTCCATACACATTCACATCCATTTACCATATTAATAGAGTCTATATCATGGTATTATTCAATGAAAACAACTAATTCATACCATGTTATAAACACAAAACCTTGATTAATTAGATAACCAGAAATACAATGAGGAATGCTAAAATATGAAAAGAACTTTAATGAATTTGACTTCCATAAATACATGTATAACCCTGGACTCATTTGTTTGTGCATCTTATTTGCTTTATTAGTGAGTCAAGTTACTAAAATGATTATATCCATATTATGAAACACTACCAAATATAAGTTTTTTATTAAGAGAAATGAATTATCCCTAATGACAAGTAACAGGAAAATGCAGATTACTTTTGTCAAAAAACAAAATTGAGCAGAGCAAATTTGAAGCTCTAATTGTCTTTATTAAGTGATTCATGAACCAGGCAGCACCCCATGTAGCAACTAGAATGATGCTACAAACAGTTGTACCAAGTGGAAGGTTGGAAGGTTTTTATAGGAAGAATGATAGGGCGAGGGAGCTATTGACAAAAAGAAAAGAAAGGATTATTTTTAGACCAGGACATGTTTTGAGAGGAGGGAGGGAATGGCAAGGTTTTGTTCTGCAGATTGCCTCTTCTTTCTGTGGGGATGAAGAGGGCCTTGAGACAGATGACCTTATTGATGATTGACCAAAAAATGTCAGACTGGTTGGTTAAGATTACATTTCTAGGAGAGGTTAAAACTGTAATTAGATCAGGAATTAAATCTCGATTTGGTATCATGGGTTTTAGCATGATTGAGGTTTTCTCTTCAGCACTTTGTATATAAATGTGGAAAGCCTTTAACTAATAAAGAAGGAGCTAGGTCCAGGACCATAAGGTCATTTTTTCCCCAAAGAAAGGGGCTATTTATTTTTATCTGATTATTTTACCATTGATTAATTTTTCTATTGTTTATATACAGCAGTGGGCAAAAGTAAGTTAATAATAATAAATAATACAATAATAAATAAATAAATAATACAAGAATAAACTTGCGCATACTCACAACTGTAAACCTACTTTTGCTAACCCCTTTAGTTATGTGTCTGCTTGTATTTAGTATAATGTCAACATAGGAACCCCAAGTAACTTTAAAGGCCATAGGATTAATTGAAGATCTTTAAGAATCACTCTCTTTTAACCATTCATGAACAAATACCCTTATGTATTTTGTCCCACTGTCCTCTCACTTAAAACAAATCAAAACCAAATACTGTAATAATATATTGGAGAATTGGAGAATGTAAATGAAAAGAGAAATAACAAAAGATTTTATGTTACTATATAAAAGTATTAGTAACCTGTCAATACTTTGAGGAATTTCTGCTAAATATGGTTCACATTGGACTCAATTGATTTAAAGGAATGACTAAAGGCATTATCCACTCAAAAAGTAACATTTAGCAATTATAAATTAAGTGAGCATCTCTAATTATATTAACAAAAATTTAAGTAGTAGAGTGTGGGATTGAAAGGGATGGGTTGTTGGTTTGTTGTACCCACTCAAAAACTTCATTTTTAAAATATGACCTTTACTCCTTTCTTTCTTCTTGATTGAAACTGGCCTTGTCCAGTCTAAAAGCATCGTGACTCACCTACCTCCCTCCTTCCTTGCTGGTTCATTCCCTTAATCATTAAGCCCTTAGGTCATCAGATTCTGATCAGCATCAAAATTATTCTTAAAAATAAAGCCTCAGGCTTGTTGACCATGAAGACAGTGTTTCCAGTCCAATTAAAGATAACATCTTGACCTCAGTTGTGTTTCAGCCCCAGGCCCATGAAAGCAGAATGACCCTCCCCACCACACACCCACACCATGACTGACTTCAGGACCTGATACAGTGATCAACTGCTCCCTACCCTGGCCCCAACCAATCAGTAGGGCCCAGAACCCCAACTGGTTCACCATGATTAATAATTTTCCCCGTATATAATTTGTCCCCTTGTAGACCATTGAGAAGCCATGCTTTACAGCATTAACTCGCCCATGACTCTGGGCTTGGCGCCATTTCCTTAAATAAACCTCTACTTTCTTTGCTGCAAACTTCTGTTTGTGTTTTATTGGACTTTGATGTGTGAAGGCAAACAGACCCCTTTAGTACCCTAATGTTGCTTTTAAATTGTTTGAGTGGTCAGTGCATTAAATATTCGCTGTATAACAAATAAGCACAGATCTCAATGGCATGAAACAAAAACAAAAAAAATTATTTTTTTACCCACTGTTAGGTTCCAGAGGTATTGCCACATTCTCTAGAAGCAAATCTTGCTTCTAGAAATTTTCCTCCAAGGAGGGTATGGAGGATGAATTTCAGATTTACTTGTGAAAGGGAACAGAATTTGCCATCCCAAAATATGCCTCTTTAGCATAAAGATTAATTTGGGCTCGTTATTTTTTTTTTAAGTCTATCTTTGTTCCCATTTTTCTTTTGGAAGGAACTCATGTGTTCTCTGGCAGTACTAGTGGGGTCTTACTTTCAAGGATCTCAGGTTATTGTTTGACCCTGGCAGGGTGACACTTCCCTCTAACTTGGGCATCCTGCAGTTTTGTATGCACCCTGATCTGCTCCCCTGCTTTGGCACACCTAGTATCCTCTTTCTCAGCCACTGGGACTGTATTCCTTCTGGTTCTTCCTTGTACCTGAAGCTTAGGAAGCTCCCACTATCACAGGCTACCCCCTCTGGACCAGTGAGTCCACTCTGGGGATAAGACTTAGAGAGCCAAGAAACCAAGCATTTGGAGGCTAGGGGACATTTCAGTGGACAAGGCTAGAGCTGGAATGGAACTGTGTGTCTACATGATGATTATGTCATCAGGAAGCTGCTCTTGGAATGTGGCTGTCCTGGATCTTGAGCAATCAGCATGCTTAGTGGTGTGTGACATTCCTTGCTGAAGAACCTGGACCACGCAGGTGCCTATCTACCTCATTATGATTTCCCAGGTTACAATTTTTGTAAAGGAGAACTGGAGTGTTTGCCCTCAACTTTTTCCCAGGATGCTTTTCCCATAGTAGGAACACCTAAAGCCCACTCTGCCAACTCCTTCTTGACATACAAATTGTGCTTAGAAGAGATGCACCCCCTTCTTTGATGAGGCTAAAATGGGCAAGCCTGAGTCCTCAGTGTTTGAGATGGTTGAGAGGGAAGAGGCAGCCAGGAGGGGCTGTGTGCAGCGGACCTCCCTAGGACTGAAACTGAATGTACAGTGTTAAGTGGAGGCTGGTGGTGGTGGTGTAGAGACAAGTGCAAATCCATAGATACACAAAGTAGATAAGTGGTTGCCTAGGGCTGGGGGTGGTGGGAGGATGGGGAGTCATTGCTAAAAAATGTGAGATTTCTTTTTTGGGGTGATGAAATGTATTAAAATTAGATAGTGGTGTTAGTTTAACAACCTGTGAATATATTAAAACAAAAACCTGAATTGTGTACTTTAAAAATGTGAAGTTTATGGTATGTGAAGTATATCTCAATTTTTAAAATGTGTGAGAAGAAATAGGTGTCATAAGTATATGTGAAAAATTGGGATGGAATGGATAATAAGGTTGGCTAGTCACTCTTGATTTTTTTGGCCTAATTTTATATTTTTAAAAGCCTGAGGCAAAATAGAGTAAATGTTCTAATAATAATTTTTGCTTCCTGGATCTCATAAGGAGCTTAATAAGCAGGAGAAGGAAAATATTCTGCAATTTATTTATTTGTGATTATTTTTTATGATATTAGCAAATCTCTATAAATCTTACTGTGTACTTCAACAAAAAATAAGCGCTGGAAAGACCTTGAAGGCTATTTTCAAATAACATTATTTCTGTTGCTTGTTTGTTAAGACATATTTTATTAATATCCTGATGATGTTTTATATTTTCATGACTTATTCCATTTATTATTTCTATATTTATACCATTAATTATTTTTTCTAGCTAATGAAAGGGATATTTATTCTATAAAACGAATGTGAAAATATAAAAAGAGAACAAAGGGCATATTAAAAATAAAGCATCAAAACAACAGAAATCTTATGGAATATTAGAACTAAAAGGAAACTTAGATACTGTTTACTTTGCCACCGTTCACAGATGTATAGAATGTTACTTCCCTTAAGTCAGTGTGTGTGTTTAATAAGATGTGTAGCCTTCAAATATAAGTAAGAATCCATTACTAAATAAGCAATTCATTAATTCAGTAACCTTAGTTCACCATTTTGAAAGGCTGTTATTGGTCAGGGCCTATCATCTTTTCTGAGGTTTTCATGAAAAATAAACATGATCACTGCCCTCAAGGACAAAGTGTGGATAGAGATATCGAAGCTACAAGTGTACATGCCTACTGCAGATCGTAGTATATAATAAGATAAGGAGACTGGAAATGTGGTAGAAATGTACAGTATGCCTTGGAGATTCAGGGGAAAATAAACTTTATGGAAGAGGTACTATTTGGCTGATTTGTGAAGTATGTATTTGGGTTTGTAAAATAGGGAGTGACCAGAATACCTTTTTATTAATTGATACTACTATTTGAACATCCAAAATTATATATTTAAAAAGGAATAGTTCCTGAAATGGATTAAAGAGAGTCAGACTCAGGGATGAGTGTGAAGTGTCCTGATCTGCCTCACAGAGTATATCTAGCCCTAATATCTGGCTCTCACATCTGGAAAAATTTGCATGAACTTTTGTCCCTTGAGATCAAATTGCTCTCAGGTAGTGACGTCAGTGTTTAGTACAAATAGTTCATGTATTCAAGTATTTTCTCAGATTCCTCTCCTAAAGTTTGTTTTGCTTTGCCATTTTAATTGGCAAACAAACAAAAATATTGAAAAAGCTTCCAATATTTTCATATTTTATGCTTCATGTAACAAGTCAAACATATAAAACTGTATATTAAAAATGTGAATAGTACCAAGTATTTCCTAACTACTTTACTCATATATATAATACATATAAATTATAAATAATTTATGAATAACCTTGATCTGGATATTTAAACAGCCAACTGCCATCATGAAAACATTTAATTACAATGGCTTCTCTATAAAAAATAAATTGTATCTAATGTTTAGAACAAATTTAATTATTGAGTGGAATATTGGGGGTGAGAAATAAGAAAAGTGAAATGGGTGCTGGGCTACCTTAGTACTTTTTACACATGTGAAAGTGAACACCTCCTCGGAATTAACAAGTATACATTAAATTTATGTGCTTTGATTTTCTGGTAATAAAGCTTCCAGCATCCTCCAGACTCATTGGGCAGGAGACTACCAGAGCACCAAAATAGCCATTAAGAGACATAGTGGTCTTCAGTAACACCAGTCACCAATTAGGGAGGAGATAATAAGTGAATAATTCATTTACTGGCTTAACCAAATATTGATACTCAGCCCCACTGATACCAAAGGAATAATGTGTAGTTCAGTGTAGGTATGAATAAGGGACCAGACAAATATGACAGCACAAGTAGTTTGTTTTTATAGATTCTACTGTCTTTGAAGTAATATAGTATCATTCACACTATGAATGAGAGCATATCTTGAATTGTCTTTATGATCATTCCAATACTCATAGTACACCATTTAATTTGTATGGCTGGGGGTACAATGTGCCCTATTCCTTTTAATGCATTCCCTTGAAACTGGAGAAAGGAAGTGTTTTGGTTTGTTTTGTTGATTTTTCATCTTCCCTATAGAAAGAGATCGTCTGGGATTAGGACAAGCATAATTTTATTGCATTTCTATCTCTTTTGTGTCCTTAATTTCAATAAATATGATCTCCTGTTTCTATTTCCATTGTATATGTATAAGCCTTCTATTTTGAAGAATATTTTATTCAAATGAAATTTAAAATAGTTAATGGATAACATACTTTTTTTCTTTTGCACCAAACTCACTTTCCAAGTATCCTATTCAGTTCATTTTCATTTACTTTTCATTGATTTTCATCTCACAGACTTGCTGTGAGGATTCAAGAAAGAAATAAAAGGAAGAGAAAGTTCATATAGCTATTGAATGATGAAAATGAGCATATGCTATAACACTTCACAATAAACTCATTAGATAAAAGGTATTACCCTCATTAAAATTTTTAAAAACATATGCTTACTTGTATAATACCACACCAATATGAGAAATTATCATTATTATTATCATACTGAAGGAATGATGGGACTCAGCACATAGTACTTGTGGCTGTGATTTATTATAGCAATACAGTGAGGATACTCAGAGGACAAAGTGTGGAGCAGTCCATTTGCAGGCCACCTATTCTTTCTCCCTCTCATGAACAGCACACTCTTGCAGACAGCACACTCTTAAACCAACAACAAAAATGCATCAACATGTATTTGATGTTTCTGTCCAGGAAGCCCATTAGAGACCCACGACTTTCATCAGGAGCTGCTCATGTAGGTACTCTGCCTACCATGCACCAAAGTTTCAGAGTCCCAGGAGGGAAACGGGTTTTTAGCATAAACCGCATATGTGTACAAACAAGTTTAGGCACAATGAGCCACCCTTATCAGTTAGGGAAAGTTTTATATCAATGTATGGAACTGTATATCAACCAAGTTCACAGACACTAACCAAGGGTTAACCTTACAAGCAGAATTTTCCAAGTATAGCAGTCTGAGGTTTACTATGTAACTCTTTTCTGCACAGATCTCAATTTCTACCCAGATCTCTTTGGCCAAGTACTCTTAGGAGCCTCTGAATGTCTCAAGACACAGCCTCTGGATGTGGTAACAAGTTCAGTATGGTATTGTGACATCTAGGCTCTGGCTTCTTACACTAGTCCTGACATTCCATTAGCTATACAACCGTCTCTCAGCCAGCAGAAAACTGTGACTACCTGAAAGTAATGATGTAAAAGTACCCATCAACCTAAAATTCTATGTTCAGCTAAACTTCTTGCACTGAGTGTGGCTGAAATAAGATTTTTCAGATTAAAACCTCTTTGCAGGGTTTGTCTCTTTTGTAATAGGTTTAGATATATTAACTAATCATGACACTATAATTCAGAATGAAATTTGCTAAATCTAGGGCTTAGAAATCACAAAAATTTTGATAGTTCATGGAAATTATCAGTGTATAACTTTATATTTTAATCATTCTATAGCTAGTAAATTAATTTATGCGAAAGTTTAATTTAAAAAAGTTGTGACTATTTTGAAATACAAAATGATATACATTATAGCAAATGCTTTATAATATGTAAGTACTGCTACTCCTACCCCCTTTCTTTATTTGACATCTATTTCTTGCCTTAAACCCAGTGAAGTCTGTTGGGTGAGCCTTTCACAGATACCCACATGTTAAGTTCATCAATGCAATAATAGCAGTCAGTCTTTTAAAATAATTCTAGCTTCATTGCTTGAATGTGTTTCTAATTTGACATTTCAAGCAGAGAACAGAAATAATTTATTGACCGCTGGTCATATAGAGGTGCTTAGCAGTTAATACTTAGATTATATTACAAGAAATAACGAATATTATTCAAAGTTAAATAAAATTAAGTAATGAAATGTTGGTGCATTACCGGTATTCCTCTTTATCACATATCCTTGCTGTGTCTCTATGAGGTGTCAGCACCAAAATGAGACAGTTGAACTGTTTCCTAAGAGGGCTGACAGAGTGTTAAGATCTAGCAAATGAGGCAGAGATGAGGTCTGTGGTGAGACATCAGGAAACTTCGATTTTTATCAAGGAGAAGTAAAAACATAGACAATTTCAAGATAAATAATCTACCTAGTCTAAAAAGAAAAAAAATTGAATGGCATCATTTTGTAAAACTTTTGGGAAGACCCAAAGCTTCCTTCTTTAAACAATTCTGCAACACATAAATAAACCTTGTCTGAACCCAGAAGTTAACAAGCAGATAAACTACTTACATGCCTGTGTCTCTCTCCTGTTGGAATAACTGTAAAAATGAGATAGTTTTAAAGGAAGAACAACTCATAACCCAGAGAGATCAATTCCAGTGTTTTGTCAATGTTTTCTTCTTAAAGGGGTATGGGTACTGCTTAAACGATCAGATTCAGGAAAATATGAAATGAGAAAATAATATTCATAACTTACTATAGAAAATTCCATATTTACTCCCTAAAAATGTGGAATTCCATTCAAATTCATAGAAACTTTTGTTTTATTGCCAGATCCAGGGTGTGCTTTCAGTGGGAGAATTCACCTGTAGAAAACAAAGAAGATGATATAGAAAATGATATGGCATTTATTTGCATTTCTGCCATATGGACTGGGTTTTAACTCTCTTAATTGAGGGTCAAAAATCATGAGAACTACTTAAAAGTTCTGCCTTGTGAGATCTGGGATGCGAATATACCTCCCAGTGCTCAGAATTCAAAGTATGACTGAGTTGTTGAGCGGGCACTTCTCTCTACCTCTAAGTGGGACCAGTTTGATCATCAGGAAGAATGGAAGCTTTGAAAACAGAGAGAGCAAAATCATTGATGACAAAGGATGATGATGAGACTTCTCTGAATAGCCTTTCCACCATAACATTTAGAAAAGTAGGATCTAGAGCAGGAGAGAAAAATCAGTCCTGAGGTAGAAAATAGCTTGGTGCGTCAAGGAACTAAAGAACCAATTTGGCTGAAAGACCATGAATTCCATGAAATGAGACACAAGAGGTGGGCAGGAGTCAGATTATTCAGGGCCTTGTGGGTAGGTGCAATTCACAATCCTGAAGGATTATTTACAGAAGTCTAAGGCTTATAGATATAAACAGGAAAAGTATATTATTCTTCTTTGTATCTCTTGCACTATATATACACACAAATGAAAATGTTTGTTTAACTTGATCAATTAAATACTTTGCTATTCTGAAAGGTACCACAGTAGCTGAAAACTTCTTTATTCATTAAACTCCATTGTATTTACCTTATTTTAGATATCACCTTAAGTACCTATAGGACATTCAGAATTATCAATGTAGGTATAGTTTTACCAAAAATGAAATATCAAATACAAATGTTAACTGTCATTTTAACCTCTATCAAATCTTATCACTCCTTACAATCATTCATATTCCAATGACCCTTTTGTGTTTTGTGATTTAATAAGCCATAATAAAATGTGTATCCTAATTATACACTTCACCTAACTCATCAGTGCACATAATACAAGTGTTCATTCAACAGTCAGACAATTATTTACCACAGTTTTGAATTTATAGCCCAATGTCTACAATTTGGGGAAAGCCTTTCTTTGCAATGATGTTAATGATGCATGAGAATGCTTGCAGAGGGCTGAACTAATAAAATCTGTTACATATTAGCCCATTAAATGTGTTTCCTTGGTTTGTATTGGCAAACCAACCAAAAAAAAAAAAAGAGAATAAAACAGAATAAAGTAATAAAACATCTTGAAAATATTGTTATTCATTTAAAATAATCTTTTTGTAATATTAACTTGTGTGTTCTACAATAATGTGATTCTTTTTTTTTTTAATCCTCACCTGAGGATATTTTTGTATTTATCTTCAGATAGAGTGGGAGGGAGGGAGAGAAGAAACATTGACGTGAGAGGGACACATCTACTGGTTGCCTCCCGCACGACCCCAACCAGGGCCAGGGACGAACCACAACCAAGGTTCGTGCCCTTGACCAGAATTGAACCCGTGAGTCATTGATCCATAGGCCGATGCTCTAACCACTGAGCAAAACGGCCAGGGCAATAATGTGATTCTTATTGACACATGATTTTCTCTAGTGTATCACTAGTTATGTGTATTTTTAATAATTTTTTTATTTTTTAATTACAGTTATATTCAATATTATTTTCTATTGGTTTCACGTATACAGCAGAGTGGTTAGACAATCATATATTTTACAAGCTGGTCCCCACAGTATTTCAAGTACCCACCTAGCATCATGCATAGTTATTACAATATTATTAACTGTATTCTCTATGCTGTACTTTACATGCCCGTGACTATTTTGTAACTACCAATTTGTAGCACTTAATCCCTTTACCTTATTCACCCAGCCCCCCTATCCTTTGGCAACCATCAGTTTGTTCTCTGTATCTATGAGTCTGTTTCTACTTTTGTTCAATTATTTTGCTCTTTAGATTCTACATATAAGTGAAATCATATGGTATTTCTCTTTCTTGGTCTGACTTATTTTACTTAGCATAATACCATCTAGGTCCATCCGTGCTGTTGCAAATGGTAGGATTTCATTCTTTTTTGTGGCCAAGTAATATTCCATTGCATATATATACCACTACTTTTTTTTTGCGATTTCATAGCACCATTTCAAACACCCTACAATACCTGCAGAATATATATTTCATAAGTGTAAATATATTTTTCTTAAACAGACAAATGTATTTAAATATATATATCATACTACTTAAAAAAAAAAACCAAACAAGCCTAAATCTACAATTCTAAAGTAACAATTTCTGGTGACATCAGAAGAATGGCAGCATTAGAGAACCCCTTAGTCTCTCACCTTGAAGTTTCAAAAATTTGAACAGCTATAAATGAAGGATTCCCTGTTCAGTGCACAAACACGCCTGAGAGATCTGCACATTGAAACATCTAAAGGTGGGCAAGTGGGAACACACTGGGGAGGCAAGAAGGGAGAAAAGCTGAGACAAGCCATGGATGCAGCCCTGCAGCCAGGAGCTCACAGTGAGGCTCAGCCTGGAGAAGGGAGGAATCAGGTTGAGGCTGGCAGTCCAGCTGGGAGGAGCAAAGAGATTTGGTGAACATTCCTGTGGGCTTGGGTAGTAAGAGCTGGCTGAGCCCAGAGACCTGGACAAGGACACAGCACCTTGCAATCCCAGTGGTCAGGTGGATCCCATTCCAGACAAAAACACAAAGCTACTGAGCCTGGCTGCCCCATAACCTCCCAGAGCTTGCCTCCCTTTGCCCTTGGTGTTGGATTGTGGAGCACATCATCAGCAAACCTGAGAACTGGTACTATAGAATCATTTTTCCCTAAGCTACATGCTGTGACTGGTTCTGGGGTCAAGGCACAGGGGGGATAAGGATAAGGGAACAGAGAGCTTATTCAAACAAATAATTGATGAGAACTTCCCAAACCTATAGAAGGAGCTAGACCCTTGAATTCAAGATGCAAACAGAACACCTAATTAACTCAATCCAGAAAAGCCTTCTATAAGGCACATTGTATTAAATCTGTCAAAAATTAATAACAAAGAAAGAATGCTCAAGTCAGCCAGGGAAAAGAAGAAAGTAACCTATGGAAAGCCCATCGGACTTGTTATCATTGGACTTCTCAGTAGAAACTACAAGAGAGAAGAGAGTGGAACCAAATATTCAAACTACTGAAAGAGAGAAATTACCAGCCAAGAATAATATATCCAGCAAAGTTATCCTTTCGATATGAAGGAGGAATAAAGACTTTTCTAGACATACAGAAGCTGAGGGAATTTATCACCAGAAGACCTTCATCACAGGAAATACTCAAGGGGTTTATACTACCTGAAACAAAGAACAGAAGGTCACATAACTATGAGTAAGACCACCAGCAAACTTACAACATAAACAGGGATAATCTGTGATAACAAAAACATAAAAAGGGAGGAGGGAAAGGTCTGAATTTGCAAAGGAGGATGGAGGTCAGATGCATTCAAAAGAAAAATGACTACTATATATATGATTCTTTTTCATAAACCTAATGGTAACCAGACATCAAAAAACAAACAAACAAAAACACAGAGAACCATAGCTTACAAAAAGAGGAAACATAGGAAAGAAGTATGGACTGCCACCAAACAAAAACAACAGAAAGAAACACAAAGGAAAAGAACCAATGGAGGCACAAAGCTACCAGAAAACAAAAGATAAAATGGCTATAGGAAATCCTCATATATCAATAATTACCTGAAATATACATGAACTTAATTTACCAAGAAAGAGGCACAGAAGAGCAGATTGGGTAAAAAACAAAACCCATCCATGTACTGCCTTCAGGAGACACATCTAAGCTACAAAGACAAAGTTAGACTCAAAGTGAAAGAGTGAAAAACGATTCCCCAAGCAAATAGCATCCACAGAAAAGCAGGTGTAGCCATACTTATACCTGACAAAATTAACAATTGCTTTGCTTAGTTTTTTAAATACTCTCTTAGGATGGTAAAACATTTGGATTTGAAGTGATTTAAGAAATTATCTAATCCACATACATTTTATAAATGAATAAACTACAATTCATAGAAATTAAATAATTTCTCTTATATAACATATCAATTGATTTGCCTATCCTGTGTCAAAATCCATTTTTTTTTAGTTCATATTCTTTTGCACATACCCCATTCTTTCCCACCCTGTCTTTCTTCTCCACTCTTTACACAGTGGAGTGAGTAGCAAAACAAAATGACCTAAGAGATAAATGAAATATAAATATTTCTTGTCAGTCAGTATCTTTAAGACCTTTGATTTTAGAAAGGAACATGGAGGTAGTTCTATAAGTATACCATCCAAATCTATAGGTAATTTGACATTGCAAAAGTTTACCCAGAAATCATATTTGCATGTATTTAACAAAAAATGAAGATGCAATATATACATTAGGAGATATAAAGACAGACATATTCATTATAGAGTTAGTCTGGTAGAGAAGAAAATATAAACAAGCTAAAATTCACATTAAATTTCTGTATTTATAATCAACACCATTGTGAGGGGAAAGTTTAGTGAACATGGATTTAGAAAATTGGGAACAATTGGAAAGAAAGGCCTCCTTTGTATAGGCTGATCTCCAACAGGTATGTTTTAATGTGAGGCTGAGAACAAGTGAGCCATGCGAAGAATGGAGTAAAGAGTGATATAAGCATATTCTTTCAAATTAGTGTTTCGAGTTTCTTTGGATATATTCCAGAAGTGGAATCACTGGGTCATAAGGAAATTCCATTTTTAATGTTTTGAGGTAACTTTATACTGCTTTCCACAATGACTGCAGCAATCTGCATCCCCACCAACAGTACACGAGGGTTCCCTTCTCGCCAACACTTGTTGTTTGTTAGTTTATTGATGATGGCCATTCTGACAGGTGTGAGGTGATAGCTCATTGTGGTCTTAATTTGCATTTCTCTGATGATTAGTGATTACTTTTCATATGAAAAGTGTCTATTGGCCATCTGTATGTCCTCTTCAGAGAAGTGTCTATTCAGGTCCTTTGCTCAGTTTTTAATTGGATTGTTTGTTTTTTAGTGTTGAGTTTTATAAGTTCTTTATACATTTTGGATATTAACCCCTTATCAGATATATCATTGGTGAATACAGTGGGTATTCAATGGGTAGTCTTTTTATTTTGTTGATGGTTTTCCTTTGCTGTGCAAAAACTTTTTTTTTTTATCCTCACCTGAGGACATTTTTGCATTTATCTTCAGATAGAAAGGGAGGGAGAGATGAAAGAAGAGAGAGAAACATCGATGTGACTCGGGGACAAACTGCAATCGAGGTATGTGCCCTTAGAAGGAACCGAACCTGGGACTCTCTAGTCCACAGGACGATGCTCTAACCGCTGAGCCAGACCGGCCAGGGCGCAAAAACTTTTTAGTTTGATGTAGTCCTGTTTGTTTATTTTTTTATTTCTTTCCCTTGCCCAAAGCTATATATCAGAAAAAATGTTGCTACAAAAAATGTCCAAGATTTTACTGCCTATGTTTTCTTCTAGGATTTTTATGGTTTTGAGTCTAACATTTAAGTCTTTAATCCATTTTGAACTTATTCTTGTATATGGTGTAAGAAGGTGATCTAGTTTTATTGTTTTTGAATGTCCAATATTCCCAACACCATTTGTTGAATAGAGTATCTTTACCCCATTGTATGTTCTTGCCTCCTTCGTCAAATATTAATTGACCATAATGGTGTAGGGTTATTTCTGGACTCTCTATTCTGTTCCATTGATCTGTAGCTCTGTTTTTATGCCAGTACTATGCTATTTTGATTACTATGGCCTTGTTGTATAGTTTGATATCAGGTAATGTGATTCCTCTGACTTTATTCTTCTTTCTCAATATTGCTATGGTTATTTATGGTCTTTTGTGATTCTATATAAATTTTTGGCATATTTGTTCTAGTTCTGTGAAATACATCATTGGTATCTTGATAGGAATTGCATTCAATCTATTTGTTTTGGGTAGTATGGCTATTTTAATATTGTTAATTTTTCCTATCCATGAACACGATCTATGCTTTCATTTCTATCTTTTTCAATTTCTATCTTCAATGTCTTATAATTTTCTGAGTACAAGTCTTTTATACCTTTGGTTAAATTTTTCCCAGTTATTTTTCTTTTTTGATGTAATTGTAAAAGGGATTGTTTCCTTAGTTTCCCTTTCTGATAGTTTATTATTGGTGTATAGAAATGCAACTGATTCCTGGATATTTATTTTGTATCCTGCTACTTTATTGAATTCATGTATCAATTCTAGTAGGTTTTTGGTGGAATCTTAAGGATTTTTTATATACAGTATCATGTCATCGGCAAAAAATGAGAGTTTTACTTCTTCCTTTCCAATTTGGATGCCTTTTATTTTTTTCTTCTTGTCTAATTGCTGTGTCTAGTACTTCCAGTACTATGTTGAACAAGAGTGTTGAAAGCGGACATCCCTGTCTTATTCCAGATATTAAGGGAAATGCTATTAGTCTTTGCCCATTGAATATGATGTTGGCTGTGGGTCTGATATATATGGCCTTTATTATGTTGAGGTATGTTTCCTCTATTCCCACTTTGCTAGGGCTTTTTATTATAAATGGGTGCTGGATTTTAGCAGATGCTTTTTTTCTGCATCTATTGATCTGATCATGTGATTTTTATCCTTCATTTTGTTTATGTAGTGCATCACATTTATTGATTTGTGGATATTGTACCAACCTTACATCCCAAGAATAAATCCCACTTGATCATGGTGTATGATCATTTTAATATATTGCTGGATCTGGTATGCTAATACTTTGTTGAGGATTTTGACATATATGTTGATAAGAGATATTGGCCTATAATTTTCTTTCTTTGTAGTGTCTTATCAGGTTTTGGAATTAGGATAATGCTGATACCACTACATTCATTGCAGCATGATTTACAATAGCTAAGAACTGGAAGCAGCCCAAGTGCCCATAAGTAGATGAGTGGATAAAAAAGCTGTGGTACATTTACATGATGGAATGCTACTCGACCTTAAAAAAGAAACGAATCTTACTTTTTGTGATAGCATTTTGTGGACAGTATTATACCAAGTGAAATAAGCCAAACAGAAAAACCGTATGATTTTACTTATATGTGAAATCTAATGAACAACATAAACTAACAAACAAAATAGAAACAAATTCATAGATACAGAGAACAGGCTGACTGCTGTCAGAGGGGAGGGTTAGGGGGGCTGGGTGATAAAAGTGATGGGATTAAACAAAAAAACAGACTCACAGACAACAGTATGGTGATTTCCAGAAGGGAAGGGGGTTATGGGGTGGTAGGACAGGGTAAAGTGATGTAAGCAGAGGGAAGGGCTTGAGCTACAGGTGGGGGAAGTCTTGAGCATGCTTGTTGACATACTGATGTCCCGTGCCTTTGAAAAGTAGTAAGTACCTGAGAGAGGATCACTGGACTGGGTGCAGAGGACACACATCAGTACCACAGTTTCATCAGAATCCCCAATTTTTTCTCTCACGTTTATGTTAGGGTAAAATTACCTCCCTAACTCCTCTGCTTTTCTCAGAGATGACCAGAATAGGAGCCACCATTGGTTCTGATCAGTGTTACCACGAGTAAATTATATTTGTACAGTTGTTTGCATTTTAAAACATGTTGCAACATTTGTCATTTTATTCAGCCCTGTATCAACTTTCTGAGGCAGCCAAGTCAGAACTTCAAAGTGGTATTTATCAGTTAAAAGTTAAGTGAAGTCAAGGGTGCAAAATTTTATTATGTATTTTGTTATTTATTTTATAACAGTGGTCTAGTCAGCCCCTTGTGTTTTTGTATTTCGTTTTCATTTTCAAATGCAACTCCCTTATGTTGCAGAGATTTCTACCTTGAGGAGAATCCCTGGTGTTATCAAATATCCTTTGGGTGCAGTTTTTCAACTGCCACATTTGCTTATGTGAGCTGTTTTTGTGACTTTTTCTCTCACACGAAAAGCCATTGTAATCTCTGATAAACCCTTTAGATTCTATAAAATGCCCTTAGTTTTATTTTGGGAAGAAAAACCATGAAATATCCAGCCATATCCGTAGCTGTTCTCTTAGAGTCTTCAGTGTGTACATCCAGAGGGACTCCCCCAGCGCAGAGGAACTCCTCGTAAGGGACCACTGAAAGTTAAGCCCATGAGTCCCAGCCCGGCCCTGTGCAGGCAACTCTGTGCTGACACGGGCTTCTTCATTATGAGCACCCCCCAAGAAGATATAAAGTAGAAAATCCAGGAATTGCCCTGGTGTTTCATAGTCCTTATGTTACTATAAAAAGTTAACAGATGATAATAGCAGAGTCACATAAGAACACAAGAACCTTTTGACTTTCCCTGTGGTGTTATAATATACTGAAATTTGCTAAGTAGGAGAAGGTTATTTTCTTCTGTGCTTTTATTCCTAGGATTGTAATATTTCCCATCAGGTAGAAGTAAAACCCTGGAATACATACATTTACTTTCTAGATAGGGCCAGTTTATGCACAATCATTCATTAATTTTATTTTATTGAGATATAATTGACGTATATAAGTATGTTTGTTTCAGGCATTCAACATAATGATTTGTATATATTGTGAAATGATCAACACAGTAAGTCTGGTTAACATCCATCACCACATAGACTTACAATTTCTTTTTTTGTTATGAGAACTTTTAAGATCTACTCTCCTAGCAACTTTTAAACATACAATACAATATTATTAACTAAAAAAGCTGATGGTTGGGACTATAATGTAGCCTGTGAGCGCTATAGCACAAGTCTCATCTATAGAGTGACAACAGTAAGCCTGGAAAAGTTGACGGGGAAGTGGATCATGTAGGATCCTGGATGTCACTAATCCTAAATATTTTAGATTTTATTGATTGTTTACCAAGACACATCCTTAAAGTTATATTCAAATAAAATCACATTTTATAACAGAAATTGCTTTAGTCTCATCAGTAAATGGAACAATTGGCATAATTTCAGTTCATTTACATTCAAATGGACAAATTCTAAAATGCCTCTATAAATCAACTAATCTAATATTTATCTTTTAAATTAGTCTATGTCATGGAGTTCAATGTCTCAAATTAATTTTAAAAATGGTAACATTATAAAATACTGAGGGTTATAAGATATATTATCAAACAATTTCAGATGGATAAAATAGTAATTTTCTGCGCTACAAGTGGAAAAATACTAATAAAAATGCAATTGAATTTCTGAAAGCCAAATCATTAATAAAACACTTCAAGCAAATTAGATTTAAATATATTGTTTGAATGGGTGCTGATTATCTTTAGATTTGTAGCTACTCCCTAATTATAAAAACAATATATATAACATCTTTCACTAGTAATTATAGAAATACTACTAATTATTAATAACATTGAATGGTTCCTGTGTGCCAGGCCCAGCACTAAGTACTTTATATTCCTTTATGTCATCAATTTTCACAATAACCATATAAGATAGGTACTATTGAAATCAAGCAATGGTGATGGGGCCGTTATCTTGCAAAATCGAAGAATGAGTTCACTCACCAAGAATAAGCAATAGGAAAGTTTATTTGAAAAACAGACAGACTTCCCGCAGCAGGGAGGGGACCCAAGTGGATTGCCCATGGGACTCTGTTGTCTAGAGGTAGATAAATACTTTGCTAGCCTCTGATTGGTCCTTTGTAGGAATTCTGCCTTAGCAACAGTCATATATTTTAAAGATTGTGTTTTCCACCTGTCTGGGTTTAGCCCTAGGCCGTCTGTGGGGCCTTAGTGGCTTCCCTTTTTATGATAAATTCAACTTCTCCCAGGCTATCAGTGAGGAGGAGGGGAAACACCCTTGGAGCAACCTTATACTTGCTTTTGGTTTCTCCCCCAAATCCAATCATTCAGTAATCCTGTTGCCTAGCTCCCAGAAGAATCTCCAGCACTATTTGCCCAGTTGATTTTAGTTTTATTTTGCGATACAGAGTCCAGTAAACCTCCAAACGTTCTGTGTACTGGGTTGCCTGCCTGTGTGCGGAGCTCCAAGTCATCTCAAACTTCCCACCTGTCTCAGCCTTCCCTTCCCATGGTCCACCCCTCACTGCCTAGCCTGCCTCTAGCTCCTCACTGTTATTAACCACATTTTAAAGGGGAAAAAATCTAAGACTTAGTCTAGATACATTGACCGAAGTACTTTAGCCAGCAATTGTTAGAGCCCTGATTCAAAGCCATGTTTTTCTGTTGTCTGAGGCCAAGTTGAGGAAAAGACTTGGAATAAGCTTGCCTATTCTTTACCTGTGGTAACCTATTTTGTGTTTTGTAAAATAATCAGCTAAATTAGGAAAAAATTAAAAGCTAATATTGAATCCTGTTAATGGGAAATAATTTCTTCTTCCTCCCTAATAAATCAATTTTTACTCTGAAGCATGAGCATTAATCAGGTTTATCATGGTATGCCTGACTCTGGGCTGTTATTAACAGTCGTAAAATTATCAGGACACAGCGTTTGACTTGATAACCTGGCATGAACAAATTTCCAAAGGTTGATTTTTATGGTTCATGCATTAGTATTCCCTTTATTTGTTTTCCGTTGGTTGACTGCTAATTCCAGCAAAGGAGGAAAAAGAGATTCTTAAGGCTACCTGCCCCCCCTCCCCGAAAAATATAGCCTCTGGTCACATTACATTAGCATGATCATGTAGAAATTTATTTATATAAAGTTGGCATTCCATAAATATTGCTTGGATTCAAAGCAGTTTTTACCACTAGTTAAAGATATTTTTTGATGGAAAGACAAACTAATTTTAGAATCGAACCTGTTTTTAGAATCAAAATAGGCTTTTCCTATTACTAAACATAAGAAAGTTGCTTCCAAATATAGTTTACATTTTTATAGATACGATGCAATAGCTTTCACAGCAAAATAAGTGTAAGGTTTTCATACCAAAATAACCATATAAAGAGCACTGAGAATATGGTGATATATACAAGAGGTGGGGGGAGAAAAACAGCTAAATCTTACCTACTGATATTATACTACAGAAGACAGGCTGTAGAGTGATATTGTTCTTGCCACAGACACTTAATGAAATATTTCCATAAAAAAATCATGTAGAAGGAATTATCAACTATTTTTCTGCTATCAATGGCCTATTTTAAAGGCCATCATCGTGCCATTATATCCTTATACTTTGTTTTTTTATTGTGTTCAAAGACTGTAGATGTACAGTACATTTTACAATATATTTGCAACACTAAATTAATCATGATATACTTGGGGCAAATTCTTTAATGCTCACTAGGTATATGCTATTAGACATACATAGTTTAAAAAATGTGTGAGGACTATGGATAACCACAGATTTCAGAAAATGATCAGAAATCTGAACCAGAAGAATAAACCTTAGGTTTGGGAATAAAAGGGCCCAGGCGTGGAACAGATCATAACCTACTGGTTGTCCTTCCCTCTCTATCCATCCCACATCAGCTGTAGTCCTGCCAGTACCCTCAACTTTCTTATCATGTGCCCTCTGTATATAACCAGTGAACACTCCAGCCACTGTCCTTTATTTTACAATTCTTATCACTGCTATAGGTAGTCACATCATTGTTTCAATATGCATCTCTTTATATTCATGCCATTAAACTTTAGCCCAATCCCATGATACTTCTTGAAAATCCTATTTTTCCTTGACTAGTCATTTCCAACTGCCATTTTCCTCAGTGGTAGCTTTAGACTTCCAAATCTTCAGCCTACCTTTCCAATTCCTTACAAGCTCAAATGCTCTGCGATCTTATGAAACCAAGCATCTGAGAGCACCCAATGTAATGTCTTGTTCTCTTGCTAACAAATCTATTTGCATCATCATAACTTTACATATTTCCCCTCATCTCATTGCTTCTGCCAAGGCCTGTGAATTGAAATGATGGCATCCCAGGGCTTGGACATCCATAGTTATTATTGATTACTGCTTGGGTATCTTCATGCAGAGAGCAGCCCTGTGAAAACTAAGAAATGATTTACCATTTTGCCCACCACTACAAAATGCAACAAAACAAATGAGGGGGAAAAACATGCAGTATCAAGAATTCTTACTGCATACCTACAGCTCCCTCCATGAACAGAGATTACAGCATCACCTAAAATGTGTATTACTTCTCCAATTTTTATTTAGGAACTGCACTGATGGAAATAGTAACTCTCCCAGCACAAGTGGCACGAGTCAAATAGGCTCGGATCTAAAGGATTTTGTTTTTTGAGTATTTTTCCATCCACACTAGAATTGCATTTTAACCTATGGCCCCAAGGCAGGGACAAGTGAGTATCCCTAAAAACCATGCATCCAGGTAATGGCTTCTGAACAACAGTAATGAATTCTGAACACTCCAGGGCAAACAGGGGCCTAAAATGTGGGAGAGGAATAAGATTGGTCCATGGGCAATAATGCATAGAGCCATGATCGTCCTTTGGAAAACCAGGATTAAGAAAATAAATTGCTGCTGAAGAATCTGAAAGTTATGGGCAGTGAGGCAGAAAGCAGAAATGAAGGAATAGGGTGGAAGCCACATACATGCGGCAATGTTAGAGGGAATTACAGTAATAGAAGGAGCCTGGTGAGATTCCTTGTGGTGCTGGATCACAAGCACAGCTGGGTTTTCTGGGTGTCTCGTTGTCAGTCCCCCAGTTTCCATCCCCTACTGTCCTTCACTGTTCGGAATGATTAGAACTGAGAGGTATAAGAAGGAAGCAGATCTCCTTTAAGAAGAGTCAGGGATTCAGAAATTAATGAACAGAGTGAGGCAACTGACCAGCCCAAGGCCACGTCAACACCACTCAGATCGTGTTTTAACCTCTGTCCATAGGCAGAGAACATAGAAGATCCCTCCAAGTGGCAGGAGAGAAAAAAATCTGAAGACTCCATAGGAATCAGGAGTAGGTTTAAGCCAGGCCAGAGAACATGGGCTGACTCACAGACCCTGTCCTTCCTTCAGGATAATGAGCTCAAGCTCATTTTTTTTCAGTATTTGTAATATTTATTGTTTTAATTTTGTTTTTATTGTTTTTGTTTTCTCTTCAGGGGTCTTTTATCAAAAGGACCCCAGTTTACGAGAAGAGTGGGGTAAGGGCTATGGGGAGGGGGAAGAAGCTAGTCACAGGAACTAGACCCTCTGATTTAAACCGCGTCCTTACAGCTCCCAGAGTGCTTCCACAGCCTTTCCTCCTCGAGACATTTCGTCATCAACTCATCAGCTCCAAGTTATGGGCCAGCTCTGTCCATCTAGCCAGCTATTGGATTACCTTAATTATTTTTATTTTCTTTTTCTGGATTATATGGCCCTAAATTAATCACTAAAAGTACAAAGGTCACAGCATTAACAATGAACAGAAATTATTTTTAAAAACTATTTTAAGCGTTGGGAATTTCCCAGGAACATACATATGCATTTATAAGACCTCTGAAGCAATGATCCAAATGAATTCACAAGGGGAAAGATTTGCTGGTTTGGCTCAGTGGTTAGAGCGTCGGCCCGCGGACCAGAGGGTCCTGGGTTCGGTTCCCGCTAAGGGCACGTACCTCAGTTGTAGTTTGTCCCCGGGCCCCAGTTGGCGTCGTGTGGGTGGCAACCACTCAATGTGTCTCTCTTACGTCGATGTTTCTCTGTCTCCCTTCCTCTCTCCCTCCCGCTCTATCTGAAGATAAATGCAAAAAAAAAAAAAAAAAAAAATGTCCTCTGGTGAGGATAAAAAAAAAAAAAAAATGAGAAAAAAGCAATGAAAACTTAACTGTCTGTCCCCAAGGCAGTTAGACTTTCTAAATAAGTCAGTAGGAGTTCTTCATGGATTTTGAAATGCTTCCATATATGCTGTATCCTTTTGAAAGAATTCTGTCAATCTTTTGTGGTGTGAGACGGCTGATTTCACAGACACATTATTACTATTATAACTCAGTGGAATCCAAAATAATCTAAAACACATCAGTAGAACAACCCCTGGAGAACATGGAGGCAAATACATCCCACTTCGTAGCACATCCCACTTCACCATGGAAAGATTTCTATCCGGTGAAATGAGGGTACATACCAAAGGGGTAAGTCCGAAGGGGGAACTATGGAACTAAAACAATGTATGTAGAAAGAAGAATTGCATGCCTTAGGTTGACTGTGGAGTGTCCTCAAGGAAATCAAATTAAGAAAAATAAAATTTCCACTGGATGGTTATATTATAAACCTTGCTACAATGGCATATATCATAGATATTCAAGATCATTTTAAAAGAGACATTCATGGAGCGAGCAGAGTAAAATGATATTGAAGAAGAACATCCTCCCAGGTGACAGAGAATATAAAACTTATCTCAAAGAACGTGGTTCCAAAGAGGAAACACTTTCAGAGGGATTAAGGAAGATAAAACCTGGGAAGTATCCATGGACCATGGCGATTTGATAAGGGGTTCCGAGAATGAAGGCAAACTTTCTTCTTTGCCATATTCTTCCTTAAATTTCTTAAAACATTTGGCTTTGCAAGATCAAAGCTGGGTTTTCCTTTCCCAGCTCACTGATTAAGCATATTTTGCTTTGAAAAATATATGCCATCAGGCCTCAGACTCTTTTACTACAAATTGTGTAAACAAAGTATGAGAAAGAGTTGAGTTGTTTGGAGGAGGAGGGGGGAATAAGAGAAGGAGGGAGGGAGAAAGAAAGAAAGGAAGGGGATAGGAAATGAGGATAATGTTCATTGTAAGTTCACAAACCATGATTAACTTTGGGCAACTCGAGTGTGAAAATGTAGTCTGGGATCTTGTGATGTACCTTATTTTTCACAGAGATTTTTTTCATATTGTATCCTATCACGAATGCTTTTCATGTTCAAAATATAGTGGTCAGTATGATGTGTGCTGACATTGGCCCTATCATCAGAAAAATTACAAACTAAGGAGAAAGTATATATGGAGTTGAATATAGGTAAGAACAAAAGAGACAAAGATATAAATGGTCTAACTAATTTCATTTCGAACACAAGCTCAGATACAATGATTATTTTGTAATCCACCACGTTTATCAACAGATTGTATATGCTAAGGCATGTTATTTATCATTAGATAAGAAATTGTTTAAACACTACACCTACTGGTAGCAGCACAACGGTTCATTTGTATTAAGTGCTTATTATGTGACAGAAGCTTTACGTTGTATGCAGTTTCACAGCAGACTCTCACAGCAGTTCTGTGCAAGGTAGTAGTAACCCCTTTGTTTAAATGAGAAAACTTATGATTAAGGGGAGTATACGTGTATTCACCTAGCTGCACAACATTACTGGCTGGTTTCAAATTTAATCAAGTGTGTCTGTCCCAGTGCAAGCTCACAAGGGCTGGATTCACGCTTTTCCACATCCCAGTTGGGTGACCATGTGCTCTAGATGGCAGAGGACAGTCCACTTTATACCTGTCATCCCTGTGTAGTTATAAATAGAGCTACTCTTCACTTTCAAAATGTTCCAGTTTAGATAATACATTATATAATCATTCTAATCACATTCCATACTGCTATAATCCACTTATTTCTACCTCAGACTCCAAAATAGTATGTAGACAAGTGTGTGCCCACACGTGTAATTGTGTATGTGAGGAGTGAATGGTTTGCTAACTACAGGAATGCATGGAAAATGACCATAGTGTAGCAGTTCTTTCATTGACGTGATGCTCGACCCTCATTTCAATAAAACTATTCAATAAAGCCTGAAATAGAAAGGAGATAATTATGTGCGGAATCTGGATTACAAGTATAATCAACTTGAATAATTACAATAAAAATTTCATCATCTATCTACAAAATATGCCCTTGATGGAAATCATGAATACTTTTCCCCAAAAGGTAGATTAAATTTATATTCATATGCTGGTCAAGTAGTAAATTTAGACTTACTGAATGTTGTTCTTTCAGAAAATAATTTTTTTTCTGTAAATTTTGATATTCCAATGTCATGTGATTTAATATAAAATAGTTTTACTTTTTTATGTTGGTTTATGATTTTTAAAAATTTATTTTTGTTACAGATGTTTCTCCTTTTTCCCCCATTGACATCCTCCTCCCCGCTCCCCCCCACCCCCCTTCCCAGTATTGTTGTCTGTGTCCATTGGTTATGCATACATGCATATAAGTTCTTTGGTGTATCTCTTCCCTGCCCCCGCCCTCCTCTGAGGTTTGTCAGTCTGATCCCTACTTCTATGTCTCTGGGTCTATTTTGTTCAGCAGCTTATTTTGTTCATTATATTCCACAAATAAGTGAGATCATGTGATATTTGTCTTTCTCTGATTGGCTTGTTTCACTTAGCAAAATGCTCTCCAGGCCCATCCGTGTTGTCTCAAAGGATAAGAGATCTTTCTTTCTTACAGCTGCATAGTATTATGATTTTGAAAATTGAATGATAGGCATATAAGTTGAAAATGACTTAATATATTATATAGAATCAACTTTATAAAATGGATCGTTCATCTTAGTATATAGACACAAATTTTAAATAAAAATATAGACAAAATTCGCTTTATATATACACTTGGCATTTCTTATATATATATAGTATATACTTTAAGGTATATTACAGACATAATTTATAATACACTTACATATTTCCTATATCAGCATTTCATATATTATTTGTATAACGTAGAGAGACTAACGTTTATTGAGAAAGTATTTAGTGCAGGATACTCTTCTAAGCACATTACCTTTACTTTACCATATCCTCCAAATGACCCTGTGGTTGTGAGGCACTGTTATATTCCTGATCTCAGAATTAGGAAACTGAGTCATTGCTCAAAATTATATCACTATTAACAGGTCGGGCCAGGAATCAAATCTGAGTATGTCGTCCACACTGCTCTCCTTCATGGATCACACATGTAAAACTGAAATCCATACACGTCTTTTAGTTTGAAAGCTAATGTTAAGTCTTAATTTTGTCATAATGTTCTGAAGAAAAATGATTTTTCCAGTGTCTCGCTGGTTCAATATCCTCTCATCTATTTCTTAACTCACTATGGTCTGTATTCTGCAGGCTTAATACTCAGATATAATCAACACCTCCATTCAGGATTGGAACACTAATTGAAGAGGATTTTTAGGTTGCTTTGTTTTCTGTGTAATTTGCTTAGAGTGTACATAAATTGCATCATCAAAATTTATTTGCTCCTTTTCTTTTTGCTTCACTAATATAGTTATGTATCTGTGCAAATATTAGCTTTCAGGCAGTCTGGGCATTTAAACCGGTCTGTTCTGCAAATATTCTTGTTGTATCTACCTGGGAAAAAAGATTCTCCTCTCTCTAATATGAGAATAATATAGGGTGTATGGTTTATGGGCTTTCTTGCTGGGATGCTGTCAAAGTTTGAGAAGTATCTCTAAAAATATCTTGCTCCATTACCCAGAAATAAATTATTTCCCATGACTTACTGCAACATGTTATTAAACATTTCTGGTAGTTACTATTAGCCTGGGCTTTTATAACTTAACACAGTTTTAGACACTGCGTGTGTATGTGTGTGTGTGTAGGAGGTCATGTTTATGTATGTGAGTTATGTGTAAGCAGTTATTGTATCTATTTAATTATTTATAACAATGAGAATCCTTTTGAATATTAAATATTTCCTGAATAATATGATTACTTAGTTCTCAATTTTATGTCGATGAGAAGAAACTGGAAACTAGTAAAATTTTGCCAGTTTTCTGACCAGCAAATTGAATGTACATGTTTTCTAGTCTAAGCATATAAAACATGAAATTTTATTCTGTGTTTAATAAAACATTTATTTGCATTAAGTTCTATCAACATTTTAAAAAAATCTGTGTAATTTCAAAGATTATCTCAGATTTCATGAAGTGCTAGGAATCCCAGATTTGTAATGTTTAATTCCTAACTGTTTAATCAGAATTTTCCTGTCTCACTCCCCTGCACCCTTGCCTTTTTCTCCCAAATGCTTTCCATGGCTCATTGACTCTGAATGTGTGGTTACATCAGGCAGGCCTACGGGGAATGAGGCTTTTGCCTGGAGGACGTACGATGGAATCCTTTTATAGCCAGAGATCCTCTGGTCATATATTTGAAGACATCTCTACGTTTCCACTAACCTCAACAGCTAAATTATTCACACAACAGAAAGAGCATTCACACTTTGTTTTTGCCAACTAGTTCAGTGTTATTTAAGTACCAGTAAATCAGAAAATATTAATTTGGACGAAGGTATCTGATAGCAAATGTAACTCCAATATTTGTCAAGGAGGTGAGTTCTTTCTTGATAAAAGAAAAATAGAAAAAGTAGTCATTTTTTCCCCTCTGACTGCCACTTGTGTCATTATCTCCTGGAAGGAGAGCCAGGCGGAGCCAGCAGCGCTGGGCAGAGCTGCCTCCCCTCCGTGGGCAGCGGCTCCTGGAAGCGTAAGCTGCTGGGAACACTTAAGCTGTGGTTTTGAAGAATTGCTGGAGGTTGAGGGTAGACTGACAGGAGGAGGGGAAGAATAATTATTATGAAATACGCTCAGAGACTTTTCTATAGCAAAGCTTTACACTCCAGGGGAAAAGTCTCTTATCAGAGTTTCCCACTGGGAAAAGGAACTTTCTCCCCATCCAGCCACCTCCAGGCTTTCTGTATCACGTAAGGGAAAAAATAGTTAACAGGGGTCAAGGGTTCAAGAAAATAGCTTGGGAATATTGCGATCAGGGACAGGAGGAGGGGGTGGGAGAAAAAAGCTGTACCACTGTAGAGAAGCGCATGTAATGGTCATAACCTAAGACACAGACTGAGGTGTAATCAGAAGATTGCAAAATGCTCCCTCTCCACCTCACCTAACTACCATAGCAAAAGGGGTTCAGTACAAAAACAGCAAATTACAGCTGAAAGAGCTGCAGGACACAGTTTCTCTGAGAAGGGAGTACACAGCTACGAGGACACAGCATCAAGCACACAAGGTGCTTTCAAAGCCTCCAGAACCCTTAGTTACCAAACAACAGGAAGCTCAAGAACTTTAAGCAAGATGTACAGCAAATCACAACTTGGCATATCACATTCAAACTGCAGAATGTAAAAGACAGAAAACCTTAAAAGAAGGTACATGAGAGACTGATCTATAAGAAGAAAGAAAGAAAATGTCAATGCCGGAATACATGATGGTAAAATGTTTTATTTGTTATTCTTAATTGATCTAAAAGTTGCATTACAAATAATAGTAAGAATATATTAGGTGAACAATTAAATGGCCAGTGGACAGCGGAAGCTAAGTTTCTAATTGTTTTAATAGGAGGTTACAGACAGTAAGGAGAGGTTAGAATGACCCACATGCTAATGGTTTAGAGTTGGAGACATCACCATAAACTTAGGTTTAGCTTAATGTAGGCACAGATGGATGCATTATAAATATTTATGGCCATGTGCCTATGCATGAATTAGTATACGTACTTCTAGTCCCTTGCTCATTCAGCTGAGCGAGCCTATAAACAATGACACCCCAGTAGTGAGAGTACACCTAGAGCTCAGATCTTATTTTCTTTTTCTTTAAAAAAAAAAATTTTTTTTCTTTATTGATTTTCAAGAGAGGAAGGGAGAGGGAAAGAGAGATAGAAACATCGACTGACCGCCTCCTGCATGCCCCCCACTGGGGATTTGGCCCACAACCTGGGCATGTGCTCTGACCAGGAATCAAGCCAGCAACCTCTTGGTGCATGGGTCGATGCTCAACCACTGAGTCACACCAGCCAGGCTCAGATCTTATTTTCTAATACCATTCTCCAATTAAAAAAAACGGAGTCCTTGGAGAAATGGATGATTCTACAACTCCGGAGAGAAACATGCAGCATGGTCCTGGAGCACCAGAAGATAAGGAAGTATTATAAAACAAAACAAAATAAAAAACGCAATTATTGAAGTATATAAATAAGATATAGGTGTCAACTGAAAGAGCCCCCAGTGGTCAAATGTGTAACAATTGTAGCAAAAAAAAATAATATTGCATTGTAATCCAAAGTGTAAAATAAATATTCATGAGTCCATACTTATATAAATACGATTGAATAACTAAATACTTGAAGTGGGGAGAGACAAACTCCCGTGCGGCAGAATAACAAGTAACTAATTTAGATGTTTGCCCTCGAGGAAGTGGAGCCTAACTCTTCTGCTTAAGTGTATGCTGCACATGATAAAATCTCTCCAGAGCAGAGAAAGGGAAAATGAATTATTTTACAGTGGAGAAATATAGCAAACACTATCACCGCCTGGTGATCAAGGTTAACATCAACAGTGATAATTCATGTGGACAGCGCATACCCCAGACATGATGTATTCAGAATGATACTTTGGTCTTCCTCACAAGAACCAATAAATCCAGTCTAATCATGAAAAAAGTATCAGATAAATCCCACTTGAAGCACATGCTACAAAATGTCTTACTGGTACTCCTCAGGGTCATCGAAAACAAGGGACGTCTGAGAAACTGTCACAGTCAACAGGAGCCTAAAGAGACATGACTACTGAGTGTAATGTATCATGGTGAATGTTATCCCAAAATAGAAAGTGGACATAGTTAAAAACTAAGAAAATCTGAATATAGTATGGACGTTAGTGAACAATGTGTCAATGCTGTTTCCTTTGTTGCTAATGTACCATACTAATGTAAGATTTCAGTAACAAGTGAAGTGGGGTGTGCGATATATGGAGATTCTCTGTCTGTAAGTATATGTGCAAATCTTTGCCACTGTTCCCTAAATCTGAATCTATTTTAAAATAAAAACTTATTGCCCAGCAAGCGTGGCTCAGTGGATTGAACGTCATCCCACGGACTGAGAGGTCCCAGTTCCATTCCCCGGCAGGGCACATGCCGGGGGTTGCGGGCTCGATCCCTAATAGGGGGCGTGCAAGAAGCAGCTGATCAATGTCTCTCTCTCACATCGATGTTTCTATCTCTCTCTAAAAAATCAATAAAAACATAAATAAAATAAAAGCTTATTATAATTTTTTAAATACCCAGTAATGGGCCCTGGCTGGGTGGCTCAGTTGGTTAGCGCATCACCCATGCACCAAATGGTTGCGAATTCCATCCCTGGTCAGGGTGTGAAGGGGAGGCAACCATTGTTGTTTCTCTCTCTCTCTCTCTCTCTCTCTCTCTCTCTCTCTTTCTCTCTCTCTACCCATCTTCCTCTCTCTATAAAAATCAATTAAATAATATCCTCAGGTGAGGATTAAAAATAAATAAATAAATAATACCTGCTAATGGCTGATGGTGAGGAAGGAGTTGAAGGAACAAGTGTTTAAAAATTCATATGTAAATTAGTAGACAGAATTATTTAAGACAAAAAGAACTATTGTCTGAATTATAGGATGATGGCTGTGGAACAGACCCTATTATTTAATCCTGTATCCCCTTTTACGTAGGTTTGTGAAGAAACTAACGCATGGGAGATTAAGGGTCTTGGTCAAGGTGATGCTTTTATATTATTTCTGGAATCTACACAGAAATTGAAATCTTGAAGGTTAAATTGTTACTCTTTAGTTTTCTAAAACAGCGATTTTTAATCAGTATACCACAAGAATTTTTAAAATATGCAATACCTGACTGTTTTCAGGGGCACTGACCTCTTTCCCTTCGATTGCCGATGAAAAAATGACAGTAGCCAACACAATAGCCATCTGGTATGAATGAGTCAAAATTATACCTATTTTATTTGTCAGATCATCAAAAATATATTCTTTGGTGTGCCGAGAATTTTAGTAATTAGTTAATGTGTGCCATGAGATGAAAAAGGTTGAAAATCACTGTGCTAAAACTCTCTAGTCCAAAATTTGTTATAATGTTTTTATTTTTTCTGACTTGGGCATTTATCTGAGGTTTATATTTTAATTTTGTGAAATATGCTTGGATATAAATTCTTAGAATAATGTTTTTAACCTAAAATAATAACAAGTTTGAAGGTATTGCTTCTAAAAAAAGGAATATTTTCTCTATTTATTCTTTTGTTAACATCTACTTCTATATGTGACAAAATATCACTCTGCAATTGTATATTTGCAGAAGGAAGTTCTTTGAATAAATTATTTTTTCTTATAGATTGGGAACTGTTGAGGTCTTTGGAACAACATTTTCCCATCATTATTCAAATGAATTAGTTTTCATAAATAAAGGATCTGCTTGTGTAAAAAATTTTAAACCAGAAAGTATCAACAGCAATCTTATAGCTTTATGGGGCTGACAAAATCCTATAGTGACAGAATCTTATAACATTTCTAGAAATCTCATCCTATGATTTCACATCAGTAAAGGAGAAAAGGCCTTTCCCTTTTCCTTTTCTTAGGTCTGGGGTCTTCATAACTGCTACATTTTTGCAAATGATTTAACATGCAGATATCCTTTCTTAGATATATCACAGGGAAAAGATAAGTCTTTTGTGAAACAGTTTATTACAGTGATACTTGCATATGTATCAGCAGAGGGCAGCTAGGATCTTTTTTTTTTTTTTTTTTTTTTTTTAGCCATAGATTCACTACAGGCTTCCAAGTCTAAGATAAACAACTGATACTGAGAAGTGGAACAATTCTTTTAGAAACTGAGAGCAGCGGCTCTGCCCTTCTGTATTTTTCTAGCATTTGCATGTAAAGACACGCGTTAGGACAGCTGGCTCACAGTCAGTACGGGGCTCCCCTACTGGGCAGAGTTGTGCACGAAGTCCCCTCAGCGGTGTTGTGCCTTCCTCTTGTCATAGTTACCTCTTCACATATAGTTACCTTTGCCTCACACACCGAGTGGTTATCTAATGATTTGAAGCCAGGAAACTTTCCACTCAGTATGAAACACCGGAGCTTACCGAGAAAAGAACATGGAGTTGGAGTTTCTTTGAGTTTCCATGGCATTTCTATAGTACAAAGTGATGAGGTTATGAAATACAATTTATCTTTGATCTAAAACAAGTACATGTGCATTAATTTAATATTAGTCCATACACAAATCCTTTTTATTGTAGAAAATGGTTGTTGTACATATAAAAATCAAGAAAAAATTCATTGCAAAAGAATTTTAGTTTTGTAATTTTATGACCAGGGCTGAAAAGAACAGTATAGGTATATGTTATCCACCGGATCATAAAAATAGCTTTTTTTATGCAAACAGATTCTGAGTGATGGCATAGTCTCAGTGGCATTTCACCTGTATTCAGTTGCTTAACTCTGTCACTGTTCCTGCAATTTTGAGATGAAGCAAACCATTGCATATTCCAAGCAGGTCTGCTCACTGACATGATATTAATGAGTAGTGGCACCACATCAAGTTTGGAGGCGGACCAGCCACAAGGAAGTTATTTATGTAACTTATTATTCCAGGCTGCAAACCAAGAAGCAGTGGCTCTTTAACAGCCAGGGCCAAGAATTAACAGAGCAAGGGATGTCTTATTCCTGACAAATCAATATAGAGAGTCTTTTCACTTCATTCCACTGGAGTAATTAAAACATTTGTATCCAAGGGGATCCATAGGACATGATGCTTAACGAATTTTAGCCACCTCCCACAACCATCTCTAAACAGCACTATAGCCAAACACTTCCAGACACTGCAGCCAGAAGGGACAAGTGCAACATAAAGCAGTGTTCTTCACTAATTCATGCAGAGGAGCGCGTGTAGTGACGGCATATGTCTGGGTGGTATTTTTCCTGATTGAAATGAAGTAATCCATAAGGTGTCCATAGGAACAAGCAGCCTAAGGTTTTATCATATGCTCATACAGAATTGTTTTAAGTGTTCACAGCTTATGAGGTCCACAATTTTGACTGATTGACTTAATGGATTAAATTAGTCTCTGTTGCTATTTAACTGCATTGTAAGGATTCAAAATAATAGTGCTCATAATTAAAAAAGTAAAATAGTTTCATCCTAGTCATCTCAAATCACTCTCCTTAGATGGGGGAAAAAAATCTACATTTAATAGTTTCTGTTTTCCAGTGGTTATTTTTATCTCTCTAAATCATACGTGTCCACAACTCTTTATTCAGTTATTGATTTTATAAATTAGCTCTGAGGAGATTGTTCACTAAAATCTGTCTTCATAAATGAGTCACCTTACATATGAGTCCGAGTTCAGGGGACATTTAAACTGAAAGATGAGAAAAGACTGGCATTATTAGCATATAGGTAGTTTATAAAACGTGAGACTAAAGGAAATTATCTGGGAGGAGTGTTTAAAGAAGGGAAATACTCAGAATAGATGACTAGAGTACTTTAGTGTTTAAGGTTCAATAGAGGAAAAGTTGTCATCTGAGAAAACTTCAAAGTGCCAACAAGAGAAATAAAAGAAACAATGAAAGAATGTCACAGAAACTGCTTCAATGAGAATTCAGTTATAGATAACAGAAACCTATCATTTCAAAGCATAATTGGATTAAATATAGGAAATTACATGCTTATGAATTTGATGGTTAGGCTGCTCCCACAAAAATTACTCCCAGAACAAGGTAACTGAGGTCTTCTTATCAAGGGAAGTTTCATGTATCCTAAGCAGAAATCAAGTGAAACACATAAGTATTTTCTCAACTTCTGGCTCCAGGATCATATTGCCTTAGCCACAGTCTGGAGATAAAACCATCACCGGATTAATTGGCCTTACAGTCATGTTGCACAAACAAAAAGAGTACTTCATGCTCTGTGCTTTGCTCCCTCTATCAGTTTCAATTTCTAGACTCACTAGCACATTTCACTGGCATTACTTAAATCCCTATATCTGGAAACTGATACATACAGAAGTCTGGGAAATATGGTTTTTAGCTTTCTAGCTACTATAATACAGGACAGTAAAATGGAAGACTATGAAAACATATATAAATGAGTCTTATATCAAAAGAGATGCAAGAAGAGAGTCATTTCAAGTAGAGATGAGTAGCCAGTTGTGTGCAATGCTACTGATAAGGCAAGCCAGATGAAAACAGATGTGATCATTCAATTTGGCATCATGGGAGATTCCTGATGATCTCGACACTAGCAGAGGAGGATGAAAACATCAGCAAGATGGATTAAGGTGATGAGTAAATAAGAAGTGAGGAAACGGAGACAAGAACAGAAACAACACATGCTCAGAGTGTTGTACTGAAAAGCAGAGAAATAGGACAAGAGTTGGAGGTCAAGGATAATGTTTTGTATTTTGTTGTTTTTAAATAGTGTATGTTGGTAAACTGATGGGAATAATTCAGTAGAAAAGGAGAAATGATGTTTCAAAAGAAATAAAGGATAATTATAAGATATAATTCTTAACAAAATAACAGCCAAAATTAGTGCTTTTCCAAAGAGAGAAAGGGAGGCAAAAGGGGGTCTAGGGTGCTTGCAAGGAACTGGATATAATAACAGATTGTGAGTCTAATTGGATAGAAAGACAAATGAAGATAGAAGATGAGAGATGAATAGTGGAAACGCTTGATGGACCAATATAAATTGGAGGTCTAAGTCAGGGCAAAACATTTCGGAGTGGAGACTAGCGCCAAGGGCAAATGGAAGTGGTTAGGGTGATGTGGTTATGGCTGTTGGTTCTGAACAGGTCTAGGCTGTGATCATAGCAATGTGGGGTTGAGGAGAGTGTAAGAAAAAGTTTGGTGTTTTTGAAGTGTGGAGGTAAAGAAACCAAACCAGGGATGATGGGTAGGGCATCTTGGCTTAATCACTGACAATAACAGTAGCACAAATGGAGAATGAAATGCTGATCCAGAAGAAAAAAAAATTCTTAGTGAGTGAGGCAAGGTGGCTCAGAAGCCTAGACCTACGATGAATAGTTTAGGAGAATGGTATGGGCATCAGAGAAGCTGTGATTTTGAACAAGACAAAGAAAATACATGTATGTTGAATTTAGATTTGTTGTGAAGACTAAAAATGGTAATCGATGTAAGGCCCCTTGTCTACAAACACACACACACACACACACACACACACACACACACACACACTATAGGAGTATTGTATTGCTAACTAGGAAATTTCATTTCATAGCCTAAATACAGGAAGTTTCTACAGCAAGTAAACTTTGAGTTATTATATGTTACTGTGTGATAGTCCTTCTAATAAAGACAAGATAATTAAGGGATTTTTAAAAATTCTGCATATTTGTTGACATGCTCTCTCTACTACAATGCATTCCCTGATGCTATCGACTATTTCACTAATCTCTATGCTCCCAGCTGCTAGCACAATGTTAGGCTCACTGAACAATATTTGTTGAATTCAAAGTTTTAAGAACCTCAATTGTGTTAAGAGATTCTTCTCAAATTAATTATTGATGTCTGGGGGATCTGCGAGTCTAAATTAGTCATTATATTACAAGTGGAAAATGTATTATGCTGTAGTGAATCACAAGAAATTTGAATAGCATTTTCATTTATCAAGCATTGTGCCCTTTGTATTTCAATGACTAGCATATTTCCAATTTACTAAAATAAACGTGGGTTGAAAATGTGATGTATTGTTTTTGTGTATGTAATAGCAAGTAATTATTATGCATATTTCAAGAAAATCAAAAGACAGGACCCCACCCGACGCTGGAAATTTGTTCAGACAATCTGTGTTCATGGTTCATTAGTGATATGCTATACCAAGCTGGTGAACAAATAATCATTTTCATTCCCTTTCATTACTTCTTCCGCTTATGGAGTCCATTAGCAGATAAGAATGACATTAATGCACATTTTGTATAATAAAGATTCCATGAACCTAAGAATCTTACTTTCACTGTCAAGGGCCATAACCACAGTAGGGGGATGATGAATAAGAGATAAAAAGCCAGAAATAGCAAAATTCAGTACAATTTTAAGTGAAGTGCGACCAAATATGTGAATGAAAAAAATGCAATTATGTGCTAGCAGAAGGAGACTGATGATAATTAAATATAAATGTATAATATGCATGTAAGTATAACAAATATAAATATATATAATGTGGAGGAATTCGTGGATATAATATGCATGTATAGTTATGTGTACATATATTATAAATGATTTACTTAAACCCTTTTCTGACAACTTTTATGGATCTCTTTTACCTTTAGATATAGCTCGAATTAGTTGGCACAGAGAAATAAATATAGAGCATCCCATTTCAAGCCCTTAACAAGTATGTACATACGATTCAATAATGGCACAGATAACACTGTGCTAATGAAAATTACCTCCCTGGCTATTATATTATGTCTCTATTTCCTTCTTGCAGTTCCTTCTTACATTGGTAGAAATCATTGGTGAAGACATTGACTTACCACACAGAGTAAACGATCATGCCACTTGTTGATAGCTTGCAAGTAAATACTGTTAGGGATGTCTACTACTGCTCCTTCAATACTGTGAGAGTGAGAAACAGAGATTTCAGCTAAAATGTTCATGCGGCGAAGGGGGAAATCTTATTGGCCTGACGAGTGATATATTTTTAAGTGTAATATACAGAAAAAAAGATACCTTAAATGTTTTATTCCTTATGGTATTCAGCCACCTATGTGACTATGTTGCTAAGATTAATAAGAAAATAGACTGTGGGTTCCATGCTTCTGTGAAAAACTACTCACTAATGAGAAATATTATAAAGCTCAGGGCTTTATTAGGAAATGGGGACCGGAAAGAAAGGCATAGAGTCTAATGTGCATTGACTCCACACAAGGAAATATACTCAACACTACAGCACCTTTGAAAGCTTGGAATAAGCCCCCGCACTAAACAATGAATCAAAACTAGTTAAACTTAGGTATATAGGAGTTGTTCCATTTTTTTTTCAGGTTGAGATTTTTAAAAAGAAGTAAAAATTGTGATTCATATGTGTTGGATCTTGTTTTAGTGAAGAGCTTTCCAGGGAAAGTAAAATGACACTTAGCCCCTCAAAGGAAGTGCAAAGAGACAACTGTGTGTTTGTTTTTAATGACTCATGAAGATCCAAATTACAAGAAGGAATACTTGAAGTACATTCAAAGCGATTCTTTTTCAGCCAAGGGAAGCAAAGAACTAAATCAGTATTTACACAATCCACATTACAATTTCAACTAAATTTTATAGAAAAGCATATCAAGCCTGGCTGGTTTGGCTCAGTGGTTACAGCGTTGGCCCTCAGACCAAAGTGTCTTGGGTTCATTTCTGGTCAAGGGCACATACCTAGGTTGAAGTCCGGGCCCTGACCCTGGTCAGCCAATCGATGTGTCTCTCTCACATCGGTGTTTCTCTCTCTCTTTTTCTCTCTCTCTCTCTCTCCCTCTCCCTCCCTCCCTCCCACTCTATCTGAAGATAAATGGAAAAAATATCCTCAAGTGAGGATTAAACAGAAAGAAAAGAAAAGTATATCAAAATATTTTGATTACTTCATTTGGATTTTAAAATATATTAATTACCAAAAAATCATATAATAGGTACTAGTGTGCTCACTTTCTAAAAAAGCAAATTAATAGTACACAAAGTTTGCTTCAAATCTTCTTTGAAATAAATAACACATTACACATATTGCTAAGGCTCATCACTTCATTATCTTTCTTGAATTTTCTCCCTCCTCTTTTCTACAGTTAATGAATATCCTCCCCATGCGTGATTTAAATTATCACATAGATAGGTGCATGTATATGTATTAACACATATATTTGTACTTAAGAAGTTGGCATTGCATGGTTTGAAAATATATGGTTTAATTGTTATTATACTGTATGTATCCTTACACAACTTAGAACCCACGCTTATTGACTCAGATCCATATTAATCCATGTTAATATTAAATTAATGGGCGTGTACATTATTATAATTTTTACCATTTTGGTACTTAAATTATTCCTTTTTCACATATGTGAGTTTTCTAGGACATACCCAGTTTAACGGACGGTCTCAGCTCAGATGTATATGGACATGAAATAGTTTTAATTTTCTGCAGTTACTGCCTTTACCTATGTTCTGTTGAGTCTCCTTTTCCAGCTTGTGTGAATGCCATAAGTTCTCATTTTAGATAATACATTCTATATTAAAGTGTTGATCACAACCTCCATTTAAATCTTATTTCCTCTCTTCCCTACTCCCAGGTTCGAGCTGGGACACTGTTACGAGTGGGGAATACAGGTGACAACATCTGGCTCTTCAGATTCTTACCTCTGCATCCTTCTTTTCTAGAGATTTGAGATGAGAACGAGGGATAAGTAAAGTAAAAGGGTTTTTTGTTGTTGTTGGAGTTTTTGTTTGTTTGTTTTACTTAATTGCCCATTTTGTGTTGTTGTTCATTCTTTCTTTGTTGCTTGTTGCTGCTTCTCTGTACAACACCGAGTGGCCAGCAACTCCTCTGCATGCAGCCTTACAAGTACCGGGTCTTTTATGGGCCGTTTTATGGACAAGGTGCCCTTCACAAGACCTCTTTGCAATTTCTTGACTTGTGGAATCTAGATCAAACTCACATTTTCCCCCTCCCTTACCTCCAGCCACAGCCAATAAACACCACCGCTGAGCATTCTCTTACTCCTCAGGACAGAAAGGTTTTACATGTAATACTCTTTCTATAGCTCAGAAACAATTCTCTTATGTTCTATTAACCCGCAAGAAACATCAGTGCATTGCCACATAGAACATGAAAATGCAGTGGGCTCCACTCTTGTCTCCTCTATCTGTCCTGCTTTACCTCTCGGAATGTCCTTTCCCTTCGCCTGTGTAGCCACACGTTTGCCTCCTAAGCAATCACCCAACCAGAGAATAAAATGCCTGTTTTCTTCCTTAAAGCAGTTTCAGTTTGGTGAGCACATCTTCGAGACCCTTTCTTTTCCCGGGTCTCTTTCTAAGAACACTGTACTCACTAGACTGATTCCAATGACCTCTCTCCTCCCTTCACTCTATTTTCTGGAGAGGTGGGGAAGAACATTGGAGAATGGAGCTGTGCTAGGAGACAAATAGGAGTGAGCAAGGTTGGCTCAATCAGTTCTCAGACCACGCCCATATCCCTACAGATGATTTCCTTTAGAATGTGGGTGTTTAACATCCCTTTATCCTAAGCATTGGACCCTGATTACCAATTCTGGAGCAACAGGGGGAATCTGATTCTGCATTCTATTACACAAAGAAATAAATGCTAAATTATAGGGTATGCACAAGTTACAAGATAAAGATGACAAGTTGCTCCCTTGTGAGGCAGCACCAATTTGCAATTCCATCACCAGTATACAAGAGCTCTCTATTCCCTATATTTTCACCTACACATTGAATTAGCAGACTTTTTAATATTTTCCAATGCCAAAGGAATGCAATAAAAAATGATTGTTGTTGTGGTTTGCCACCTGAATTATTACTGACATCAAGTGTGTTATGACATGTTTTTTTGGCATTACTGATTCCTGTTTCCAGTGGCCTTTTTATGTACTTTGGTTCGATGTGGAGTTTGTTGTTCCTTTTTCTTTTGATCTGTTGGGATTCTTTATATTCTAAATGTTAATTTTTTCTTTCTCTTATTTTTGTTGCAAATAGCTAATCATATTATATAAATCTATTTAAATTTACATAATTTTTAAATTTTAATGTAAACACATTTATCAACATACTTTTTTCTAGTTTGTGTGGCTTTTTCTTTGCTACTTCGTCATAACTTTTCTCTTATAATTTGGTATATTTCTCCATTTACTTACATCTTTTTATGCCCTTCAATAAATGTTATTATTTCCTCTATAATACTCCTCACATCTTTGATAGATTTATTCCTGAATGCATTATATACTTTTTTGCTTTGATAGATGGTATATTTTAATTTTATTTTATAAATCATATTTGGAATATAGGAATGTTATTGATCAAGGGTAGTAACCTTACATCCAGGAACCTTGCTAACTCATTAATCCTAATTGTCTTTGAAGATTTTTGGATTTTAGAAGTAGAACATCATTCAACTGCAAATAATTACAGCTGGTGCTTGATTTTCAGCCCTAATAACTTTTCTATCTTTTTATTTTATTACTGAAATATAATTTTATAGCAGTTATCATATTAATGATCATAATATATTTTTTATTTCATTACAATTGTAAAGTTTCCCTAATATTGTAAACTAAAATAGAAGCGGTAATGGCAGTCATCCTCGTCTTTGAACAGCAAGAGTATTCTATCATTTCACAAGTAAGGGTCATGTTTTCTCTAGGCATTCGGCAGGTTCACTTCATTAGATTAAAAGACTCATTGTTTCTAAGTTTCCGAAGAGTTATGATGATGATGAACAAAAATCAGTATTACATTAACAACATTTTTTGTATCTATATTAAGATGATACATGGCTATTCACCTTTAATGTTTTACTGTGGTCAATTATGTTAATAATTATCTGATATTAAAACATCTTTGCATTTCTGGAATGAACTGTCTTAGGTCATAATGTATTCTTTGTACACATTTATGTGCAATGTGCAATGGCATTTATTTACTCATAAATTTAATATGCTGTTCCTATCTAATTTGTTACAATTTTATATTGAACTTATACAAATAAAATATTGCCTGTAGAACAATGCAGGGGACATATTTTTCATTATATATTACTTTAGAAATTTATGTAAAAGTAAAACATGCGGTTTATTGGATTGTGATAAATTTTTTTAAGGTTTTTCATTTTTCTTGAATCAATTTGATAAAATTTACCATTTCATCTACATTTTAAATTCATTGCTATAAAGTTACTCAGAACATTCCTCTATAATTTCTTTTACCTGTAAGCACTCCCTTTTAATTATTAATACTCTTTGTTTTGGCCTAGGTAATAGTCTTTGTTTTTATCATCTTGTTTCCTGTTCAATATTTCTAGAAGTTTGTCTTTTTAATGTTCTTATTCTTTTTAATACTCAGTATTGTTTCTTAACTTTCATTTTTAATATATTTTTCTATTTACTATTATTTCTTTCATTTGTTAATTACTTCTACTTTCTTGAGTTGGAAGAAATTTAGAACTGAATGACAATAGCAATAATACTAAAGATTTGTAGTATATAGCTCAAGTACAGACTAGAAGGATTTTTAATTTCTCTGAAATGGTTCAATAGTTGAAATTCAACTATTTCTTAGCTCATTTACTTTTCATTTTATTCTTGCTAATATATTCTTTCAAGGCTATCCATCTTCTAGTCTCTGCTTGAGCTATACCACAAATCTTTGATACTATTGCTATTGTCATTCAGTTCTAAACATTTATTTCTGTATTTTGTTCCACAAACATGCATTAGTTAAAATATTTCATTAATTAACTTTTATATTTTCCTCTTTAAGATAAAGGCATGCATTGCCTTACTGTGAACTAGCTTTAGTTGGGCCTTATTTTGTAATGGAAATGCCTACCAACATCTGCAACAAGAAAAACAGATCGCTTGCTAAACAAGAGAAAGTTGCACTTGGAAAGCAAATGCTAATCTTCCACAGGGTTGGAAGTGGCAAGGAGTTCAGGGATTAGTGGCCTTTGAGAAGAATTGTCCTACACCAAAATGACGTTCTGCTATGAAAACCTTGTTCCTGGAGTGAATTTGTTGCTGGTTGGTGTCCAAAAGCACTGGATCTGTCTCTGATTGAGGGAGATGGGTCCAAAACTATTTCTTGCGGTTACTTATTCATGGCCTGGGACTATGCCCTCAGAACTTTTTCCTTTTGGAGAATAGGATTTTTATTTTTAGGAACATGAGCCCTGATCTTTCCATGTTAGAATCTTGATGACATTCATAAGTCCTGTTGACCTATTTTAAGGTTTATCTATAACAATACTTGGAGGTATTCTGGACTTTGGAAGTTTGTAAAGATAAGAGAAGTGGTTTGATGAGACTCACTGATACCATATTAGGAATAAACTAGATACAGTTTGTTAAATGGTTAGGACATGGACAGAAACAACAATAGCAATATATTATGTGTTCGCAAAATTGTAGATATAGTAATAGATATTAACTTTTAAGTTAGATATGTTTAAAAACTCTGACTCTTTCTTTCTAAAGATTAGCAGAGACACTCTAAAAGAGCTGTGGCAACGGGGCTTGTATCAACTGGATCCTAAGAAAACTTTATTTCCACCCCAGTTTGCCAGTTAATGCTGTCTCTTCTTAAGTCAGTCTATTTCAATGATAACTTTTATGTGTCAAGGAAAATTTAAGAATTCAGTGGATTTTTAGTTTCTCTGAAATTACTCAGTAGTTGAAATTAAAATGCTGTCTATATTAATTTTGGTAATAGCTGCTGTCTCCATGCACTGCACAATCAACGAATAAGTTCTCCTCATGCACCCACCCTACCCAGCGCGCACACACACACACACACACACACACACACAGCAGGGTCTCATCAAACTAAGGTAAGTTTCTTGGTTTCCAAGCTCTGCTCTGCCTGTTGTAGGCAAGGTGATAGAATAATTTTTCAGAAAACTGAAAGAATTGAGTGATCAATGATTCTGTTAATATTTCTTCCATTCAACAAACATGAAAAGGAAAAAGATAAATTGTTTTGTGTGGAAAAAAGTGACTCATATTTAGAAAACATTCTTTAAGGTACAAGAATGATGGGCTAGAGACAGAACAGGATTTCTCTCAAGCAATATTGGAACGATACAATTAATTCAGTGGTGACAGGTTACCTCACAAAAATCACTCTACAAAATTTTCACCAATTTACAGTTAGCAGTGTGTAAGCAAACCTATTTCACTGCACCTTTGCAAACACTAGAAGTAAAATCCATCTTTTTAATTTGTATATGTATGATATGTATATCCATATGTGTATCTTGTTAATCTGAGTGTCACTGTGACTTGATGAAATGTAGTATATGGTTGGAAAACAGAATAGAAAGGTAATTCTTTATTCAAAGAGAATGGAGCTCTTAGGAGTGAGACAGAGTGCCCCTGAAGATCAAGGAACTACAAACACGTGCAGGTAATAACCCCCAAACCCGTACACCGTAGATGATTGACGCCGAAAGGCAAGGGCAGCAAACATCATATCACTGAAATATTGCTCTTCAGAAATCTGGCAAAATGGGAAAATTTGTGATGTATTCTTAACATCCGTGAGAAAACTGATATAGTGTGAGAAATGTGTGAAAATCTAAATATCTAGACATTTTATTCTACGTAAGAGAACTCTTTTATAATTCCTTCACTTATCCTGCTTACAATTTCATCTCCTGAGAAAAAGTAACTAAATAAGCACAAAAAAATTCTACTTAAGATTCAATTTGGAACAACAACAACAACAAAAAACAGAAACTTTTTTTATTAGTAAAATATAAGTAAATAAAACCTTTGAGGAAATTTAATTTCGTACTTTAGGTTAAATGGGTAAGAAAGGCTAGAGATTTCATATATGTATCTGAGATTGGAAAAATATATATACTAATTCTAAGCAAACATAAACAAAGCTTTCGTAAGAAAGCTGTATAGATCTCACTCTTCCACCAGAAATTATTCTGAATTTTCACAGACAAATCACTATGTATAATACATTGAAACTTTTTACAGCAATATTTCACAAACAAATTCTTTTTATTTTTGCCAATATTAATATGACTTCAATGAACATAGTAAAACATTTGAACAGTGCAAAAATGAATCTCTCACTTTTTTTCCAAACAGGAGAAAAATAAATCTCTGTGCTTTTCTAGATTGCCACACTCACCTCTAGAGGTAATCATGACCAAGAATTTCTTGGGCTTTCTTACAGAAATTGTGCAGAGATATATGCATTCAAATAGTATTTGCTACTTTAATTATGCTGTCACAAGTAGAAGCTCACTATATGCATTATTCAGTAGCTCTTAGAAGGCAGTATTACATATTACATATGACCGTAATACTGACTCAGAGTAATACAGTGGCTTGGGTAGAAACCCAAACTCTGCCATTTGCTATGTGACCATGGGAAAATTATGTCATTTCTCTGTGCTTCAATTTCCATGTTTATAAAAATGGGCATGATAATAATAGTATATTCTACATTGGTCTGTTGTAAAAATAAAATGTATAAGTCCATATGAAACACATAGGATCATGCCAGTTAATAAAAAAATTACTCAGTAAAGATTAGCTATCATTATGGTATTATCCTACTTTTCTCACTTATTAATGTATGTTAGAGATCCTCTCCTATTTGCACATACAGATCAATCTTATTCCTTTTTCTTTTTTTAATTCCTCACCAGAGGATACTTTTCTATTTATCATCAGATAGAGTGGGAGGGAGGGAGAGAGAGAGAGACAGAGAGAAACATCGATGTGATAGAGCCACATCGACCTGTTGCCTCCCACACAGCCCGACCAGCGCAGGGGACCAACCACAACCTAGGTACGTGCCCTTGACCAGTGTGGAACCCACGACTCAGTGGTCCGCAGGCCGACGCTCTAACCGCTGAGCCAAACCGGCCAGGGCTCAGTCTTATTCTTTGTAATGGCTACTCGAATTTTCTCCTCTCATATTGATGAACATTGTGATGATTAATGTTACAATATCATCACTATATGCTTATCTCACATGAATGTGCAAACATATACTTAGCATATCGTCTTAAAAGTAGAACTACTGGCTCAAAGAATATAATATATACTGTATATAAGGACGGTGGCTCAGAACTGATAAACAGTGACAAAAATCTCTACAAATTATATTAAATAATTGAAGATATATTGGAAAAAGGATTGTGGAAAGTAGTATAAATGACAAAAAATATCTTTACAATTATGTTTGAGGCAGACTCAAAGGGATAGGCCTAGGCCTGTGGTTGGTTAGTAGTGACAAGTAGAGAAATTAGTAGGACTAGAATACCTAATGTCTGTATTCCCCTCTTCATTTTCAGTGATTTGGTGTTCAGGTGAAAAAACAATGTGTACTTTTCTAGATGCTTTAGAAACTTGTGGACAAAGTTACACAATGACCATGGAGAGTTCACTGGCCTGAAGCGAAGAACGCCCAGAATATGGGACGGGAGCATCAGGTGAAAGGTTTTGATTGTCCCTAATCATTTGGGGGATGTCTTCTGCCAGCCTAGCTCTCTGAGCTTATCTCCTCAATTACAAAATAGAATATGAAGGAGAAGGAAAACAATATTTATTGCAAAGGATGATTTTGAGAATTAAACACTAAAAATTTTATAAATGAGAGTTGTTACTACTAATAATAACTTTGAAGACTAGAAGTGCCAAAAGAATGGCTGTCAAAAGTAATTTTTATTTTTTTAAAAAGCAGAGGGAAGTAAGATTATTATATAAGCCTCATATATTTATTTAAAAAGTCTCCAAATAAAAGGTAATACAAGCTTTTATAAGAGAAATTGTAATAATTAGAAGTCAGCATGAATTCATCTAAACATGTCAAAACAGACTAGCCTCATTTTCTTTCTTTTCTTTTTCTTTTTCTTTTTTGACAGGAATACTAGAATAATACACTAGGAAATGTGGTGGATGTAGAATATCTGAAATTCAGGAAGTCATTTGAAAAAAATCTCAATATTCTTGTAGACAGGATGAAAAATTAAACTAGTTTAGTCAAGTGGAATCAGGATCATATGCACAAAACAAAAGTCACTTGATAGTCAATGGTGCAAGTTAGTGATTTCTACAGAGAGTTGCTTTTATTACTTGCTACCAAAAGTTATATCTGTTGCTCATTTGAAAATAGAGAACAATACCTATCAAACAAACAGGGAGCTGATTGATATGAGAGCTTAAATCTACATGTCAGGAAGGGGGAAATTTTCCCCTACCCCTCTTGGTTCTCTTGACTGGTCTGATAATTAAATTGACATAAGATAGATTAACAAGTGAAAAACAAATTTTAAAGTTTGTATGTACAGGAGCTCATAGAAATATGAGACTCCCTCAGGTGACCAAAGTAGGCAGCTTTACTACTTTTTAGGGAAAAAACAACAATAAATTTGTAAAGAACTGAAAAGACAAAGAAACTTAGGTTGGGTTCTAATTAGTAAGCAGAGTTTGTTTACACAGCCTTCTTCGTCCTGAATTCCCTATCTCTAGTGATAAGGGTGTCTCTACCTTCCAGTGCAGAGAGAGTATACCTTTAACATGGGAGATTTATTTCTTGCTTTGAGGGGGGCAGAGGAGGGTCAGAGTGTCCTTCTTATACCAGCTGTTTCTCATGTAACTTCAAAGTAATCCATTTGCCGAAGTGACACTTTTTGGGACAGCCTGCCCTGAGCTGCATGATGTAGGAGGTAACTTCCTTGAAAAACAGAACAAGGAGCCACAAGGATTCTCACGTGCAGAACATAAAATGTGTTAAACAGTGACATAGAAGATGAAATTAATGAAGAGAAAGTTTATGGCATTCACAAAAGTAAGACACGGAGAGATACAAGTGAGCTGCCAGAAGAGTGGCAAGCATAGGGATGTCAGAGGGCAGGAGAGGACGGTATGAGTAAGCCACGTCATTCGGTTGTCCAAAATGCTAATGGGCTTTGAGACCACGTTGTAATAAAATGTAGTATCAAGGTTGAGGGAAGTTATAGTTTCTTTCAACCTCATGTTGCTAAATTTATCAGTGGAATTTTGCCCAAATTTACATTTTCAGAAACACTTTGATAATCCAGAGAACATTCAGATGGAAAGGGACAGAAGAGTGGGAAAAGCACGTAGGAGAACTCTTTCAATGACTTGGGGAATTTTAACACGAAGGAGAGAGAGAAAGAGAGGGGGAGGTCTTATTTAAATATCACAAGAGCGCTATAGGGTGGAAACAAAAGGTTGGACGTATTTTATGTGGTATTACAGAGGAAAACAAAAACACATGTAGAGTTTACAAAGTATTTGACATCACCAAAAGTAAAATGAAAAACTCTTGCAATAATTAGGGGCACCTTTGAATGGTGAGATATTTTGTCACTAGAGTTGTTCACCAAGAGGTAGGACAGTCACAGAAGTCAGTCTCATCAGGGTTTGAACCCTCTTATGTTTATGATTATAGAATTGTCTATCAGCCACTTTCTTCTCCCTTTATCTAGTTTTTTTCTTTGCTTTTACTTGACTTCCTTGTTCCATTTTTCATGTGATATACTGTAACTGATTTGAAACTTATCATGTCCTTTTGTTTCCTTTCCTTTAGCTCTTTTCTATTACTCTGTTAAGTCTTCATAAGGATTTATGTATTTGGTTTAACTTTGCTGCCTACAGGCATCTGCTTGTATCCTTCATCGATCTGTTGCTTTATTGCTAATGAGCCACATTTTTATAATGCCAGACTCAACATACTTTTATGCCATTTTATAACATTTCTGGTAGTTATTCTGAGCACCATTTAATAGCTTATTTTTAAAGTATGTAATGCAACTATATGTCCTGGTGAACTAGACAAAAAGCATTTCTGATGGTATCATTGGGTTGATATGAGTCTGTATGTCTCTGTATTTCATTTAATTGATAGCCCATTATTTAAGATGAAAAGGTGGAAATTTCCACCAAGGTAGCATGGCATGCTAATGTAAACTTTCTACATATTTTAATAAACTGTATCTTTCTAATTATGAAATTATTATATTTATTAAAAATTTGAAAATTCAAAAACTATGAGCATTACAATTTTGATTACTAATAGGAGTCAAGTTTGTTTAATATTTTATTTTATTTTCTGCCATACTATGCCTATGCCTATTTTAACTTTATTAATTATTAAGTTAATAATTACACACACACATACACACACACGGCTTTCAAATTAGTTCTCTCATCAGCACATATGTGTAATTTATCCTATGCTTTACAACTTTTGTAGACATCATCTTAATGAGTGCAATATCATATATCCATGTGTCATTTCTGCATTTAGATCATTTCCATTTTTATTGTTATGAATAGTACATCTATGAATAAATGTTTGCATAACACATTTTATGTATGTAGAAACTATTTCTGAACCAGATTATGCAGATTTCAAAGGTATTCATGGGCAGTCCTTTAAAGTTAAGAAGGGATAACTTGGAATACTGATAAACTAGATATAGTCTTATGTCTGGACTCACAAATTAGTGTTTTAATCAATACGATTTGGACAATATTTACTCTAATATAATTGTTGTAATAACCAAATGAAGTAATATCTGCAAAAGTACAATGTAAAATATAAGTATACATAACAATCTTCATTATTATTTGTGACAATAAAAAAGGAGATTTTGGTTTAATGACCAATGAAAGCTTAGGAAAAATCATTCATTTGAAGATTGTGCTATGAGAGTATCCAGTTTTGTGCTTCTTGGGTGATATTTAGTGCTTCAAATTGTGTAAATTTGTTTTCCTAAAAATTTTCTGAAATTCATACATATGTAGTATATCGAACCTCAGAAACCTATTCATGAGTTTATTACTTAGTCTCTTTACTTTCTACTTGTCAAATAATTATATAAACTCTGAACAATATCCAATTTACAATATAATTATGAAGGAACTTTATCAATATTTTGAATTAAATTGGACTGTACAAGAGAAGGCATTCAGGAATAATTTAAATGACAATTAGGAGAGTCCCCCGCCTCTCTCAGATAAAAGTTTTATCTTCAACTGGTAAAGTTAGTCTCACCCATCCCCTCCCCTGATCTTCGTGTGTACTGCGTTTATAAGTAGCCTCAGATCAACAGCTTTCCCCTTATTCTTACTATATTGACCAACTCCCTAAGGTGAAATAACACAAATGGTTAACTAGTAGATTAGGTGCATTAAAATCAGGGGTCTTAGCCTTTGCTAAGCTTTACCAATTATTTCAAGAATGTCACAAGGCATGGGCAAAGCAGGATTGTCAGTGTTGCAATCCTGATTCTTTCTTGTCATATTAGGATGCTCTCTGACTCAGATGTAATATATTTGTTTTCTAAGGAGTGTAATGTAACCACATCACTTACATAAAAGAGCTATTTTGGTCTTCAAACATCTCCTTTTTAGTTAGAGAACTATGTGACATATTCCAGGAAGCTGTGTCCCATACATCCAGAGATTCTAGGATTGTATAGCATAAGCAAACCTGGATAGACCAAGTACATCTTGCTAAAAGCATTTCACAAATCCACTCTCCCACTAGCAAACAACATTAGTGTGTTTGTCAAAAGATCTATTAAAAGCATATTTTCAAGGAGATCTGGCCACCTAGTTTTTTGTTTGTTTGTTTCATGTATGTCCTTATAAAGGAAAGAATGATTACAATCCTGCTGTTAACTCTTTCCTTCCACTAGGGCTCGGCTTTGAATTAACACTACTTCAGTAAACATTTATAGAATTCGAACCGGAAGTTATTCTAGATGTTTGTGATATAAGAGCAAACAAGGTGAGCAAGATCTTTTCTTATGTGAGCCTTGTAGTCAAAGGGACAAAGGGAAGAGAACGAGATAAGATCATTGCAAATTATGGTACACGCTATGCATAAAGTGAAATAACAATGATATTAGAGAAACAGGGTGGGATGGAGCTAATTTTGATTGGGGAGTCGATGAAAGTTTCATTGAGGAGTTGTCTTCATACTCAAACTTTGGTTTCCCAATATCAAATTAGTACTTAATATATAAATTGGAGCCCTGCCTTTAAGGTTGATATAACCCAGGGTTTTCCCCCCGAAGAAAGCCTAATTCCATCTACAGTAACCCCAGCCACTGATTGTGATCCTACTTCCAATATTCTGATTGCAAAGAATTATTATGCTGCTAGTCTAAATTAATTCAAGAATTGCCTAATACTTCTGTTTCTGTTGAATCCCTAACAATAGGCCGAGTCTCTTGAGATGAAAGTGGAGTTCATACACCTCTTATAGATGTCACACTTTGAACTTATGCCTATTCAGCCTGGGAGCAATACCCACGGGTTTCTATTCTATCTTTATCCAATTGCTCAGTGTTCTTACGGTCACAATGTAACTTCTCTCTGAGCCCATAAAAAGTATTATTATTTAAAGTTCTCTTTTTCCTGAAATATAGCAAACTATATTCCTGAAATGTTTACAAATGATTATAAACTGTTAGTAGAATGGTATATAAACCTTAATGTTAATGATCTGAAGGCTACACATGAATAATGCTAAACAGCGCAGTAGAACCAGCTTATATTTGAAAAGGTCACAGCTCTCCTTTGAAAATGACAGTTTCAATTTTGGTGAAAACATTTTCAGTCTTTAAGCTAAGCTTACCTGTCTATTTGTAAATTCTAATTCCTCAAACAATAGGCGTTGGGAAATACCACCGTCCAAGAGAAAATATTGCTGAACTAATAAGTTCAGTTTTAAGAATCAGAAATTAAGAGAAAATTTGGATGCAGAGTCATAACTAGTCATAACTGATCTCTTTCATTCACATTTCATAGACTTCAAAATTTAATCCTGTTGGCTTTAATTTCTAAATATATCACAAATCCATTCATTTCTTACGAACTCTACCAATATCCCTGCAAGTCAGCTCACTATCTAGCATCTCACTTCTATCACCAGCTGGACTCCCTGTAGCTATGTTTATCAAGCTCCTTATACTCAGTTACTCAAACAGCTGATGAGTAACCCTTTTATTAAAAACTGTTTTTATTTTGGGGAAATTTGAATGTATACAAAGCACACAAAGTAATGTAATGAACTCCAAGTACTCAGTTATCTACATTTTTCCATTTACTATCCAATTCTTATTTCTTACCTGATAATTATAATAGCAAAATAATATCTATTATAATTTGATTGTACAGTTCATCTTGTGGGCATAACACTCATGTATTTTGCTATACCAAAAGCTGGAACTTGAAGCGATCCTATTCCCTTTCCTGTTGCCTTGCAGGATGGTTTATCGAGATCTCTGCTTTCAAAATTGTTCAGGAAGCAAATCCATATGGGTGGCAGATTCCAGAAAACACATCAACTTTTCAATTTCTCTGAGTAGTTCCCATATACCTACCTCACTCTGGTTCCAAACAGCAGTAAGAGGCCATGTTTCTGAAGTTCAAGTGAGTAATGTGCCAGTTGCCCCTTCTTCCAGGGGCTACCCCAATGTTCTTCCAGGGGCTACCCCAATCTTCTTCCAGGGGCTGCCCCAATCTTCTTCCAGGGGCTACCCCAATCTTCTTTCAGGGGCTACCCCGATCTCTATGAGTGGTTCTTTGAAGGGTTTCTTAATTCTCTGGGAACTTGCCCTCCTCTTCCTCAACAAGGATGGTAGTTGCACTGCCTTCTGCCTTAGCAGTAGAAAGGACAAGACAGCAGTTCTCCAGTTCTCAAGTGTCCATTATTCCTTAGGAAAGATACCATCGCGTCACATAGCTTTGAAGTGTTTTTTTTTTTTAGCCCCAGATTTAAACTTTATTGGATAAAAATTTCATAGCTATAAAGAAAACTGAGTAATAAATCACGAATTCATAATTTATATAATCCACAAAAGCCATGCCTACAATATATTGTATTAATAATGAGGAACATCTGAGGGCGTGTTCTAGGTTAGGTCAGCTTCACTGGTTCCTTTAAAAAGAAGATTTTTAAAAATCATTGTTAAAGGAAGAAAGGAAATGTGGGGAGGTAAAAGAGCCAGACGAATAGGATAAAATTAAAGAAAAGGAAATGTAGTTTCTTACAGGAGAAATAATGCAATGACAGGGGAATCTATCATATTAACTCCCATGGATGGAACAGGAGTAGTACCTTCTAGATAACTGATGGTATTCTGATCTTGTTGATAGGGCATATAAATGTGAACAATAATAAAAAAGCTCTACTTTCATTTTTACTACCTATTTAGGCCCCCCACAGAAATAAAGACTTGAAACATCGATCTGAGCAACATGGTGCATTTGCCTGAGTACATTTATTTATCCCTGGTCATCCTTCGTAAACATAAAAAAAATATATATTTCTGCATCTTCTGAACCCTGGAAGCTGGTGAAAACATTTTTCTTCTTTACCATTTTAAAAAAGATTCTGTTTTGAATATGCTGTATCTAGCCAAAGGGGAACAAAAAGAAACATAGTTGAATCAATATTTTAAAATACTGCAGGGTCTGTAACAATTTCCTACCTAGAAAACTAAATATTTCATCCGTGACATTAATTAAAATTCCTTATCATCTGAAATACTCGTAGGTTATCTTTTCTTCACATCTTTAAGAAATAATCATTTTTATTTATGTTTGTCGGGGTAGGCTGACTATTTTAACCAACAATACACAAATCTCAGTGACCTCAACACAAAGATGTTCCGTGGCGTCCACAGTGAGGCAGGTTGTGTGTAAGGCACTGGTGAGTGAGAGCGCTTTATTCAAGGCTGTTCTTCAGGACCGACGCTCTGTTGATCTGCTGATGCCACCATCTACAGAAGAAAACACAGTAGATTGAATATGTGGAAGATTATTTTTCTCAAAAGTCTGTAAGTGGCATGTATTGTTCTGTCCACATTCTATTGACTTGAGCTATTCACATAACCTCAATGAGATGCGATGGAGTGAGATACAGGACCAACATTTTTTCATAATTTTCAAATAAATGTATGATATAAAAAACATATAAAAAGAAATTATCTGACTAGCAAGAAATGACACTAAAGAAAAGGAATAAAACATTTTGTTTAAAAATATAACTCTTTTTGTTTTTCCTTTATTGATTTTAGAGAGAGAGAGAAAGAGAGAGGGAGAGAGAGATAGAAACATTGATGAGAGAGAACATCGATTGGCTGCCTCCTGCATGCCCCTCTCTGGGGATTTGGCCCACAACCTGGGCGTGCGCCCTGACCGGGAATCAAACCGGCGACCTCTTGGTGCATGGGTTGACGCTCAACCACTGAGCCACACCGGCTGGGCTAAAAATATAACTCTTTAACCTGCAATTATGAGACCCTTTTCTCTAGTTAGTCAAGAGAGAATGGGCTAGTTTGAATTCAGTAAAACAGTGAATAAGTGCCTGGACTTCTAGCAATATATTTTTATTTGAAAACACACAATATAGAGATTATGATTATATTAAATATTGTAACATTTATTAAATGTGTATCCATGATCCCCACCTCCTGCTGTTCTGCCCTGTGTGATTCCCTCTCCCAGAGTGCGAGCATGATCTTTGACTTGCTTCTAGAAAACAGGACATGCTGAAAGCAATGGGATGGATATGATCATGTATAAGTGAATATACAGTTAACATCACACAGGATTGTAGCATCCAACTTGCTGGCCTCTCTGTCCCTTACTGGCTTTGTGGAAGCAATTGGCAATGTTGGGAAACTCCACAGGGAAAGAAACTGTGGTGGTCGATGGGAGCTGGAGGCAGCTTTCATCCAACAGCCAGCAGGAAACCCAAACCCTCAGTCTTGTGGCTGTAATGAGTTGGATTATGCCAACAACCTGAGTGAGCCAGTCAACCCTAAAATGAGACTGAAGTCTCAGCTGACATCTTGATTACAGCCTTTCAGAGGATTCAGGCATTCTGTGCCTAAACTCCTGACCCTAGGAAATGGTGAAATAGCAAATGTGTTACTTGAAGCTGCTAAGTTTGTATCAATAGCATCATTTAGCAATAGAAGAACACTAAGATGCGTGCCAAGAGCAAGACTCAAAATTTTACATGAGTGAGAACAAAATACTTTGAGTAAGGGGGACAGTTGGCTCCATGATCACCCCAGAGGATTCTGGAAAGGAAAAATAACTGGGGATCAGAATGGGAAATATTCATGCTGTGTGTCTTACTCATCCCTTCAGCCAAGTAAAGGGACTATTGCCCGGCTGGTGTGGCTCAGTGGTTGAGCATCAACCCATGCACCAAGAGGTCGCCGGTTCGATTCCCGGTCAGGGCACATGCTCAGGTTGTGGGCCAGATCCCCAGTGGGGGGCATGCAGGAGGTGACCAATCAATGTTCTCGCTCATCAATGTTTCTATCTCTCTCTCTTCTTCTCTCTTTCTCTCTCTCTAAAATCAATAATAAAGAAAAAAAAAATTTTTAAAGAAAAGGGGCTGCACCTTTCTTGGGTTTTACTGAGAGCTCAGGGAGTCTTGCCCTTCTTTCCTGTTTAATATCCTGTGAAGACATCACCTTTTAGCTTGCCTCTAGACTGTTCACTTACTCCTGAGGCAAAAGCGCTGACCTAGAGCCGACAGCCTGCCGTGGAATCGGCCAGGCAAGCAAGGGGACCTCACAGAAGCTGTGTGGACTGCCAGAACGCACAGCCGCGTGGCAGGTGTGGCAGAGACTCCGAGGCCTGCGACCAGCTGGAGCAGAGGTGACGTTAGGGTAGCTAAGGACAATCCCTCGCCTTTCACCGGGCCAAGAGATTCCATGCGCTGAGTGTTTCTCACCAAAATCTCCAGAGGCAAATGCAGGCAGCACTCAGGCAAAAAAAGGAACTTTTCTCAGGAGACCTGAAATACATAGATGTCTAAGATCCAGTTATTCCCTCCTTTAGGATACACCTAAGCCCCTCACCCCGTCTCCATATTTCTTTTGACAGAGAGAGAAGCAAGCAAGGAAATAAAACAAAGAGAATGATTTAATAAGATAAAGTTTACAAGCTTCTTGTGGATAGGGGTTGTGTCCATTTCTTTTATTACCCTTAATACCTTACACATAATAAGATTATCAGTGCTTATCAGTTGATGAGTGGATGAAAAAGCTGTGGTACATTTACACAGTAGAATACTACTCAGCCATAAAAAGAAGGAAATCTTACCTTTTGCGACAGCATGGATGGACCTAAGGAGTATTATGCTAAGTGAAATAAGCCAGTCAGAGAAAGACAAATACCATATGATTTCACTTGTATGTAGAATCTAATGAACAAAATAAACTAAAACAAAATAGAAAAACTCATGGATACTTAGAACAGACTGACAGCTGTCAGAGGGGAGGGGAGCCAGAGTGAAAAAGGTAAAAGGATTAAGCAAAAGCAAAACAGAAAAAACCCAGGACAGACACAGACAACAGTGTGGGGATTACCTGAGGGAAAGCGGGGTGAGGGGAGGTGAAGAGGGTAAAGGGGGGATAAATGGTGCAGAAAGAGACTTGACTTTGGGTGGTGAGCGCATGATGACGTATGCAGATGATATGTTACAGAATTTTACACCTAAAACTCGTAAACTTGTATGGTTGTATTAACCAATGTCACCCCAATAAATAAATCACCTATGAATACGAAGAGAGAACAGAGGGGCAGAAGAAACATAGTTTTCAGCACCTGTTTATGTTTGGAGCTGGGTGAGCATTATACTAAATAAATGAGGAGATAAACCTGCCTGATTTTGAAAATAAACAGGAAGAAGAAAACTTTCATTATATTCAAAATAAAATCATCTGTGCTTAATATTAAAACCTCTGTAGAAAGCTTTATAGATGTTCTGGGTATTAAGGAAAAGATTCTCACCCCTAATGGAAAATCTGTGTTGGTCTGCATTCAGCAGTAGAAAATGAAAACTTCTTTTTAATGTGTAGTTAGTAAATGAAGTGTGAAGCTTCCATGCCAAAAAAAAAAAAAAAAGGCAGTTTTTAAGGCTTAACGCCAACAGGAAAAGAAAATAATGAAATGACTCACATATAACTTGTCTTCCAAAAATCGATGGGAGAATGGAGGTGCAAACAGTACTAGAAAAATAAATAGGAGCAAGTATTTTATAAACTTAGTTTGAAAATATGAAATGCATACTGTGGAATGAAAACCTCTTCTTAATCTAAGAATTATCAAGCTTCAAAACAGAAGAGAAACATTTTTTTTTACTAAATGGCTTCAGGGAATAAGATTGATCCTGGAGAAATATTTAAGTGACTTTCAGAACACATTTGAAAAGACAAAACGTGTTAGAGAAAACGTGAGCAAAAGCAGGTGTTCCTGCTCGATGCCGCGTTGCTCCCCTTTGCACCACTGTCGCAGACGCAGTCTCAGGCTCAGTCCCTTCCTTCACAAGGCTCCCCTGGGCTGCCCCTGCCCGTCGGACCCTTTACTGTTCTGAAATTGCCAAGTCAGCTTGAAGAGTGAAATGCAGTCTTCCAAGTAGATCTTTTTTCCTGCTCCCAAAGATAAACAGTAAGCCTTTTGTTTCTGTTTTCTTTCCTTACATGGAACTTCAACCCATTCATTATGGAAAGGCAGAGGCTAATGCAAACTACAGATCTAGTTACCTGGATAGAGAACATCACTCTTAGCAGGTTATAGTTCAAGAGGCCTGCTCAGATGATGTGCAGAAATTGAGGTAAATATAGGACTTCACCAAACCAAAACTCCTCCTAATTCCTTAGGAATCGCTGTGGTGTCACATGGGTAGTAGATTTATTGGGGTGATCACATACTAAGTTATATAATGTCTAATCAATGGGTTGTACACCTGAAACTAATATAATATTGTATGTCAACTGTAATTGAAAAGTAAAAAGTTATTTAAAGTTAAAAAAAAAAAGAAAAGGAATCTCTCTGTAATTAATCCACGATGGTCTTTCTTCTCCACATGCCTTTCTCAACCTTGAAGAGTGAATCAAGTATTTTTAGGAGAATTCTTGATAATCCTCTGCCTTTTCTGAAAGTAATTTTATTTGTTCTCTCTCTCTCTCTCTCTCTCTCTCTCTCTCTCTCTCTCTCTCATTCTGTGAGTGAACAACTTAGGATCTCAAGAGATGGACTTCAGCTAGAAAGATATTTATTTTCCTATTTGTATTCTTTAAGGTGCTTTTCTCTAATTCATCCCAAATCTCTCTACATAGAATGAAAATCAATGCTCGATGCATCTAAACACAGGCAGTCTTACCAGTTTCACTTTCTTTCTCTTTGCTTCCCCCTTTGGAGATGCCTTCTCTAGGAGCGTTTGTCCTCCCATTCCAAGATTACTGTTTGTTTCTGTTTCTCTCAGCCCATTTACCTATGTTTACTTCAATTATAGAATGCTGTTTTGTCACCGATTTTGTAACTTATGAATATGACATATACTACATTGCTCCATATCTAAGAAGACTTCTTTCTTGAGCATCATTCCTACTGATTGAATACTCTTGCTTTTTTCAGTTGTGTGATGGATATTTTTCAGTTGCCCCTTCAAAGGATATTTATTCATTCTCTATTATTCTCTGTTCCCTGGAAGGATGACCCATATGTACTGTATCAGTCGAGCTCTTGCCTTTGGCTTCCAGTTGAGTTCAGCCAATGGGAGACTCCAGCAGGAGATCAGAGGGCAGATGGAGAGTGAGATCTGATCCTTTGCTTCCTCTCTATCAGTGTGGGCTGAGTCCCTCAACCAAAATCTAGGTGTCCTGTTGTTCCCTGTGCTACAGTCACTCTCTCTGGGCTCCAGTAACTGTATCCTCTCTTTACCCATTTAAGCCAAAGTGATGATGGTTCTCCACTTTTTTGCTATCATGAGGGTAGTTCTTCACTGCTGTTTTATTTACCTTAACCTGCCTACACCAGTTAAATTGTTCCCTTATTAATAAATGCTCTAAAAATCCTGTCTGCCATTTGTGGTACCAGGAGTCACTCTAGAAAACAGAAGGCAAACTCTGAAAATATTCATTTTCATGGGTGGGTATTAGTAATCCTTGGTATTAAATGGCATCATAATTACTACCTATAACTCGTAGTGACATGGGATAATTTGCAGGTGGAGAGCAAGATGTTGGGAGGTCAAGTGGCACTTACTCGCTATGGTAATAATAGTACGTACAAAGCTGGTTAGGTCATCTGGTAGCTCCTTATGGCCCTAGATATTATATACAGTAAAGAAAAAAAAGGGAGGGAGGGAGGAACAGAGAAAGAAAGAGAGACTGAGAAAGTAAAGAAGAAAGAGCAATTTCTTTGCCTATCTAACAGCACCCATTTCTTTCTCTTCTGTCCTATAATTAGTGCTTCTTCCTGATCATGTTCCACATTGTGAAGGTCGTAAAGCATAATACAGGAAGAAGTGTAGGAGTTTTATTTCTTTCAGCCCCATTCTGTTTTGTGCTGTGTCATGGTTGGTAGCGTTGAGTTTGTTACTTTCAGCTGAACAACAATCCTGTTAGGATTCCCGAATGGGATCCTGGTCAGGACTTACACGTAACTCAAAAGTTAGTATAGTGTGCCTGGAAGAAAAGGCCCTACGTTAGGGATATAGTAATTCTGAGATTGGCAACATGGCTTCAGGCAAGTTTCCTCATCACACTGAACTTAATTTTCTCATGGGGAAAATAAGAGAACTTTGTTATATGACTGATAAAAACGTTTCCAGCTCTAAATTGTTGCCTGTAATTTTAACCCTCTTAATATAAACCCATCATTAAAGGTTGAATTGTGTCTCTTAAAAAAGCGTGTGTTGAAATCCTAACCCCCAGTATCTCAGAATGTGACTTTATTTGGAAATACGGTTGTTACTCATCTAATTAAAGTTAAGATGAGTGGGGTAGGCTAGGCCCCTAAACTAATATGACTGATGTCTTTATATATATATATATTTTTTTTTTTTTTAAAACCTCATGTAAAGAGCTAGACACACAAAAAGAGAAGATAATGTAAAAAATCTACATGCTAAGGAACACCTAGCACCACCAGAAGTTAGGAGAGAGCCCTGGAACAGGTCCTTCCTAGTGCCTTCAGAGGGAGCCTGGACCTGAAAACAGCTTGATTTTCAACTGGATTATGTCCCATATTCTTTCTTTATATGTAATTAAATAAAATATATTTATGAGCTGCAGCACCATAAGTCATTAAGCAAATCTTTGAGAAACGCCTCTTCAGTACCTACTGAGTGCAAGGCCATCCCTATCGGTTATTTATTTCAAGGGTTTTAACATAACATATATTTGCACGCAATATGCTTAAGCATATCTTAAAAACTCAACAAACAACTCAAAATGTTATATTAGGAAGTTAAGTTTATTTTAGTAATATTGTATAACAAATATGACGAGCATTAAGAATGCTACTGCATGTGGGAACTGTGCAAATCTGGAAGACATTGGCCTTCACGCCAATTTCTCTCATTTCACACTTGTTTTATTTAGTTTTTGTTTTCTTTCTGGAAGACCAGAAGGTTACACAGTATTTTATGTCCTGCCTTCTTGAATTTTCCGGTTTCATCGTGTTCTTTTAATTTGGAGAAAGTCATAACTTACTTTTTGGGTCTGTCCATTTGAGTTATCACTTTTCCCATGGGGCTGGAAAACCACTTTCATAACTACTGGCTCATATAGTCGTTGTATTTATATCCCTTTGAACTCTTTAATATTTTAGTTTATAATGATTAGCTACAATTTTAATTTTTCCAACTAAAAGTTGCTGATGAGGCCAGCACTTAGAATATTTTTATGGACTGAATATTTGTATCCTCCCCAAATTTACATGTTGAAGCTTAATCCCCAACATGACGATATCTGGAGGTAGAGTCCTGGGAGGTAATTAGGTTTGCATAAAGTCTGGACTATGAAAAGGAATGTCTGTTGTTTAAGCCACACAGTCTATGGTATTTTGTTGTAATAATTCAAGCTGACAGAGACATGTATGTGAACTTTTACATAAGTTATGTCATTAATCCCCAAAACTGTGATGTTTGATTGTTAGGATCCCCGTTTTATAGACGAGGAAACTGAAGATCAGAAAAATTAATTATCCTAAGGTACTTAGGTTATAAGTCACTGAGCCAGGGCTTGGAATTCAATCAGTATGGTTTACTATACGACTTTGTTTAAGGCAACCAATATCACTAAACTGACTAACTACATTCAAGAGCAAGTAATTTTATTCAGTTAGCTTGTATCATTTTAGGGGAAAGGGATATATCAAACAGCTTTTATAAAATACGGAAAACAAACATTATTACCTTTAAGAGAATTACAAAGTTTCAGGGACCCCAGACATGGAAGTAAAATACTCGATTTACCTTTTCTAATATGCTAGGAGAAAAGACAGCTTAAAAAAAAAAAAGAAAAAAACAAAGCTTGAATGTTCTTTTAATGGATATATAAGCCTGATTTCACTTTGGTTCTAGCAGCCCAATTAGCATTTCTTTCATTTTACAACACGTAAATATCTCACCAGCTCCCTGACCTCCTCTATAATAGTTCTTCTATATCCCTTTCAGAAACATGCTTGATTTTATTACAAAAAAATTTATTATTAAAGGAATGTTTCAGGTAATTTCTGTCTAAACATGCAAATTAGTTTATATTCAAAGACCGTAAGAAGCCAAGGATCAAAGTCTCCCTTTAAACTGATCTGAAACCCAAAGAATGAAATTATGGAGTAGAATTTCTCTTATAAATGTGGTCATCAAAGAAACTCATGTGCTGTTTGGTTCCTGTGTTATTACATTTCATAATGGACTTTGAATAAAGAAGGATGAAAGTGAACATCATTAAAGCAGATGATTCATGCAGGGTGATTCTTTAAGGACAGCTATCTATTCATGAAAGATGTCAGTATTATTATGTACTTACAAAATATAAAGGAATTAAAAATTTAGATCCTAGAAGAATATAAGATTACATAATCTAGAAACCAATCTTAACAGGAAACAACCAGTTACTTACAGTCATTAAATAAAATGGCTGAAGGTCTTAGGCATTTGCTTGGTAATGTCAAATGCCAGACACTGGACTAAATGATATATTATGCTTTAGTTATTCTATCTTAATTATCTTCATTTATTTATTCATTCATTCAGGTAACTATTATTGAATGAGTATGGAGAAAGAGACAGTGATGCTAACCAACTATTGAATTTCCTTGCCTGTTTTTCCCAATCGCCCTTGAAGTTAAGGGGAAACATGTGACTATTTCTGACCAATTAAACGTGAACTGAAATAACATGTGTTCCTTCTGGGTTAAGACAATGAAGAGCCCCTGGGCAATTCTCAGTTTCTCATTTCTCCCACTATATTAGCTATGGAGATGATCTCATATTAGGGTGATGGGTCAAATTCCTAAACAACCTGGATTGCTCATGGATGACAACTGTTTGTGAGAGTTACCTATACCAGCAGTAGACTCATCTTGAATAATAGGTGAAAGTTTTGTTTTAAGCCACTGAGATTTGAGAACCGTTACCACAGACTAGTCTATTTTTTCCTGACAAATGCACCTATCATGCTCACTCAGCTATTTGACAAATATTATAGAGCACCTTCTACTTATAAGGCCATGTGCTGGTTCTGAAGATGTAGTGGTTAAAAAGAATTCCCTGGCATACGAAGATCATAATCTAATGGGATGCAGATATTAACATGTTCTCAAATAATTGTCTAATATCCTATTATCTCACTACTTTTATTAATTTGTTACTACTAATTAATTATTATACTACTGCTCATGGTACATAAGCCATTCCCAAATAAGAATATACCCTGTTAAAACTTTAGTCTATAAAAGAGCTCATTTAACTTATATGCTCACTCTGACCATAAAAATCTTGACTATAATTGTCAGATGACATCAACATCTATCAATAACCATGTGTTCAAGTAGTCAAAGATTTTTTATTTTAAGTTTTCTAAGAACAATACATAATTTTGTTTACCAAAGTCTTTTCTTAGGCATTGTCATTCAATAGGTACAAATTATATGTGGTATAGTTCTGATTTTAGCTTCCAGTCCTTCCTCTATTTACAAATATCTGTATTTATATGTGTATTCATTTGTATGTATGTGTGTGTATATATATTTATTGTTGAAAGTATTACAGATGCCCCTCCACTTTTTTCCCCATTGACCCCCTCCTCTCCACTCCTACCCCCCTCCTGCTTTCCCCAACCTAATGTCTGTGTCCATTAGTTGTGCATAAATGCATATAAGTTATTTGGTTTATCTCTTCCCACCCCTCCCACCCCTATCCCTCTGAGGTTAATTAGTCTGTTCCCTACTTCCATGACTCTGTATCTATTTTGGTCGACAGCTTATTTTGTTCATGATGTTCCCTAAATAAGTGAGATCATGTGGTACTTGTCTTTCTCTGATTAGCATTTCATTCAGCATAATACTCTCCAGGTTCCTCCATGTCATCTCAAAGAGTAAGAGATCTTTCTTTCCTACAGCTGCATAGTATTCCATTGTGTAAATGTACCACAGCTTTTTTATCCACTCATCTACTGATGGACACTTGGGTTGTTTCCAGATCTTAGCTATTGTAAAGAGCATTGCTGTGAACATAGCATATATTATTCTGATTGGTATTTCAGGCTTCTTAGGATATATTCCAAGAAGTGGCACTCAGTCAAATGGCAGTCCCATTTTTAATTAAAAAAAATTTTTTTTTCTTTATTGGTTTGAGAGAGAGAAGAAGGGAGAATGAGAGATAGAAACATCAATGAGAGAAAACATCGATTGGCCACCTCCTGCATGCCCCCTACTGGGGATTGGGCCCATGACCTGGGCATATGGACTGACAGGAATCAAACTGGTGACCTCTTGGTGGATGGGTTGACACTCAACCACTGAGCCACATTGGCCAGACCATTTTTAATTTTTTGAGGAAACACTATATTGTTTTCCATAGTGACTGCACCAGTCTGCATTGCCACCAGGAGTGTGCTAGAGGCCCCTTTTCTCCATATCCTTGCCAGCACTAGTTGTTTCAGGATTTGTTGATGGCAGCCATTCTGGCAGGTGTGAAGTGGTATCTTATAGTCATTTTAATTTTCATCTCTCTGATGATTAGAGATGTTGAGCATTTTTTCATATGTATTCTGGACATTTGTATGTCCTGTTTGGAGAAGTGTCTATTCAGGTCCTCTGTTTATTAATTTTTTTTCTTTTTCAATGTATCTTTATTGTTGAATGTATAACAGATGTCCCTCCTTTTTTTCCCCCCTTGATCCCCTCCCCACTCCCGCCCCCCTCCTGCCTTCCCTACACTATTGTCGGTGTCTATTGGTTATGCATATATGCATAGAAGTTCTTTGGTTTTTCTCTTCCCACCCCACCTCCCCTCTTCCCTTTGAGGTTCATCAGTCTAACAACCAATTTGTATTTCTTAATCCCTTCATCTTTTTCACCCATTTCCCCAACCCCACTCCCATCTGGTAACCAACAAAAAGTTCTCTGTATCTATGAATCTGTTTCTGTTCTGCTTGTTCATTTTGTTTGTAGATTCAATTGTTGATAGATATGTATTTATTGCCATTTTATTGTTCATATTTTTTAATCTTCTTCTTCTTCTTTTTCTTCAAGAAGACCCGTCAACATTTCATATAATATTGGTTTGGTGGTGATGAACTCCTTTAGCTTTTTCTTGTCTGGGGAACTCTTTATATGGCCATTGATTCTAAATGATAGCTTTGCAGGATAGAGTAATCTTGTTTTTAGGTCCTTGCTTTTCATCACTTTAAATATTTCTTGCCACTCCCTCCTGGCCTGCAAAGTTTTTTTTTAAAAAATCATCTGACAGTCTTATGGGAGCTCTGTTTTAGGTAACTAACTGCTTTTCTCTTGCTGCTTTTAAGATTCTCTCTTTGTCTCCATCCTTTTGCATTTTTATGGTGATGTGTCTTAGTGTAGACCTCTTTGGGTTCATCTTGTTTGGGACTCTCTGTGCTTCCTGGACTTACATGTCTGTTTCCTTCATCAAGTTAGGGAAGTTTTCTGTCTTTATTTTTTCAAATAGGGTTTCAATTTCTTGCTCTCTTGCTTCTCCTTCTGGCACTCCCATGATGCGAATATTGGTATGCTTAAAATTGTCCCACAGGTTCCTTATACTATCCTCATTTTTTTTGGATTCTTTTTTCTTTTTGCTGTTCTGATTGAAAGTTTTTTGCTTCCTTATATTCCAAATCAATGGTTTGCTTCTTGGCTTTACCTACTCTACTATTGATTCCCTGTAAATTATTTTTTATTTCAGTTAGTGCATCCTTCATTTCTGACTGGTCCTTTATCATGCTCTTGAGGTCCTCATTAAGTTCTTTGACATTCTCATGAAGTTCCTTGAAATTCGCACTAAGTTCATTGAGCAACCTTACAAGCAGTGTTTTAAACTCCGCATCTGTTAGATTGCTTATCTCTGTTTCCTTTAGTTCTTCTCATGGAGTTTTGTTTTGTTCTTTCATTTGGGACATGTTTCTTTGTCTTCTCATTTGGCTGCTTCCCTGTATTTGCTTCTAGGTATTAGGTAAAGTTGCTATGTCTCCTAGGCTTCCTAGGGTTGCCTGTTATAGTAGGTGTCCTGTAGGGTCCAGTGGCACAGCCCTGCTGGTCTTCCACTGGGCCCTCGAGGTGTACCCCTCGTGTGGACTTTATACCCTTCTGCTGTAAATGAGTCTGGATTGCTGTTGGCACATCATTGAGAGGATTTTACTCAGGCTGATCAGCTGCAAGGACTGGCTATGCCCACTATCCACCACCCTCTGACTATCTGGGATGATCAGCTGTGCAGGGGCCCACCACACAGAGCAAGACTTACTTCAGCAGGGCTCTGGTACCCACCAAGTCCATTCCTTGAGCGTGTCACTTGTGGAGGTGTTTGGGTGGTGATTCTTTGCCATGGTCTGAAGCTGGCTGGGTGTGCTGGCTCTGGGGCAAGGTCAGCCAGTGATTGTGCTCTACCTGGGGTGACTAGGCATAAGCTACAAAGCAATCTGCCAATGGCTGCTTCTTGTGCTGGCCTTGGAGGTGTCCAGGCAAAGCCAAGCTGTGAATCAAGGCTGGCTGCTTCTACTGCCAGTCCTGGGACCACTTAGTGAGAGGTATGAGGCTCGCTGAGACCAGATGCTGCTTGTTTGAGAGATTTTAGGAAAATCTGAAGCAGGATCCAAGACAGGCCATTCCTATGGTAAAGCCACTGAAAACAGCTTGGGTGGGCCGAAAGTTGGGTGGGGTGGAGCCTCAGGGAATCACCAGGGCGGGGCAAACAGTGTGAGCCAGGTTGCTGGAGTTTCAGATATGGAGGCCGTCTGCCACCCCAGGGAAGGGCTCACCAAAGGAACAAAGGCCTCCGCCAGCACCTCTGTCCAGGAGAAAGCTGCCTCTCCAGCCCTTGCCCCGATGCTAAACAACTCAGTTCTTCACCATATGTCTCTGATGTCTTTCAAGCTGCCTCCCCAATGCTGGAGCCCAGAAGGAGCAAGTCTGAGTAAGTGTGTGTGCGGACCCTTTAAGAGGATCTGCCTGGGGCTCCAGCCGCCTCAGCCTCAGTTCCCGCTGGTTTTTCCAGCCAGAAGTGATGGGGATTCTCTTCCTGGCACTGGAACCCTGAGCTAGGTGCCTGGTGTGGGACAGGGACCCCTCAGTCCTCAGGGAGGACCTTCCCAGCCGAGGTGTCCTCCTGATTTTTATCTGCCACACGTGGGTATGGGACCAGCCCGTCGCACCTCAGCCCCTCCTACCAGTCTCCATGTGGCTTCTTTAATTTCGTAGTTGTAGGACTTCCATTCAGCTTGATTTCAGGCGGTTCTGAATGATGGTTGTGTTGTAGTTTAGTTGTAATTTTGATGTGGTTGTGGAAAGAGGCGACACCACAGTTACCTATTTTGCCATCTTGACCAGAAGTTCTGCTCATTGTTTAATTGGATTCTTTGTCTTCCTTTTGTTGAGATGTGTGAGTACTCTATATATTTTGGATATTAACCCCTTATCCAACGTATCTTTGGCAAATATGTTCTCCCAGAGTGTGAGTTCCCTTTTCATTTTGATGCTGGTTTCTTCTGCCGTGTAGAAGCATTTTAGTTGAAAAACCTCAGACATGAATGATATGTAGTGAAATTTTCAAGAGAAACAAAGGACAAAATTAATAAATGGGACTACATTTGTATGTATATTAACCTAAATATGAGTTCACACTGTTGTCTTCAATTCTAACACAGGGGTCACTCTAACATCTGCCCTTGCTTGTTTGTAACCTCCCGGACCAACAATGAGAGACCTGGCTCCTGCATTCCAGCATCCGTTTACTTAACTGGTCAATTCCAGCACACACATAAAGAGGTTTTAAAATTGTTAACCCATAGAAAATAATTTTAGCAACTAGACTATAAGGTTCCTGTGAAATTTCTTTTATATTTAATCTTAGTCTGTACTCATGTCCAAAATTACTTTGATCAGCATGCTTTCCCCACTCCCTTTAATGAGATTGTTTTATGAATTTGTAATACAACTTGATTATTTTGTCACAGTTTACATTCCTCCTTGGGATAATCTGATCTTATAAATGATTTCTTAAATTTGCAGATATTAGGTTAGCTTTTTGTACGCTAAGGTTTCATGAGTTTTGACAAATGCATAGTGTCATGTATCCACCATTATTGTATCATACAGAATAGTTTATCACCATAAAAAAATTATCTGCTTCAACCCTTTTTCCTTCCCAACTGTCAGGCAATCACTGATTCACTTAGCACCTCTATAGTTTTGTCTTTTCAGAATGTCAACTGAATAGAATCATAAAATGTGTAGCATTTTCAGACTGGCTTCTTTGACTTCGAAATATGCATTTCAGAGTCATCAATGTTTTTGTGTGACTTGATATCTCTCCTTTTAATAGCTGAATAGACTTCCATTGCATGAATATACATAGTTTGTTTACCCATTTGCTTATTGAATGACACCTTGGTTGCTCTCAGCTTTTGCTGATTATGAATAAATTTTTATAAACTTTCACATGCAGTTTTTCACATCAGATGGATAAGTACCTATTACAGGGCTATGTGGCATGATTGTGTTTAGATTTTTAAGAGACTGTCAAACTGTCGTCCAAAGTGGCTGTGCCCTTTTGTGTCCCCACCAGCCTGAATAACAGTTCATGTTGCCCTGAGTCCCCATCAGCAACTGATATTGTCAGAGTTTTTGTTTGTTTGTTTGGTACATTTTAGTGATTCTAATTGGTATGTATTATTATCTCATTATTGTTTTAATTTACATTTTCCCAGTGACAAATGGCAAAAGACAAAAGTCTATGGCTTGTCTTTGCATTGTCTTAACAGTGGCTTTTGCAGAGTAGAAGTTTTTGAAATTTAATAACATCGAACATGAACTTTTTCTTTCATGGGTAATACTTTTGGTTATAACTGAAAACTCATCACAAAACCCAAATTACCTAGGTTTTCTGCTATATTTTTTGGAAGTTTTATACATTTGCATTTTACATTTAAGTCTGTGGTCCATTTTGACCTGATTTTTGTGTAAGGTATAAAGTCTAAGGTCTGTGTCCAAGTTTGTTCATGCATATGAAACTCCAATTGTTTCTGCATTGATTGTTTAAAGACTATCATTTCTCCAATGAATTGCCTTTGTCAGAAATCAGATTATTATTTAGTGTGGTTCTATTTCTGGACTGTCTATTCTTCTCCATTGATCTGTATTTCTGTTATTTCACAAATACCATAATGTCTTAATTACTATAGCTTTTTAGGAAGCCTTGAAATCAGGTATTATGAGCACTCCAACTTTGCTCTTCTGCAATACTATGATGCTATTCTAGGACCTTTGTCTTTCCATATAAGTTTTAGAATCAATCTATCCATGGCTACAAAATAGCTTGCTGGAATTTTAATTGATGTTGTTCTGAATTTACAGATCAAATTGCAAAGAATTTATCATATGAACAATATTAAATTTTCCAATCCCTGAACATGGAATTTATTTAGTGTTTTTTTAAATCATTTTGTTTTGTAGTTTTTCTGCATACAGATCCTACACACATTTACATACTTAAATGTATACAAAAGTATTTCTTTTGGTGCTATTACAAATTTTTTTTTATTATTTCAATTATGAAATGTTCATTGCTGGCTTATAGGAAAGCAATTGACCTTTGAATGTTGACATTGTATTGCACAACTTTGCTATACTTATCAGTTCCAAAGTGATACACACACACACACACACACACACACACACAGTCTTTAGGATTTTCTACATAGACAATCGTGTCATCTGCAAGTACAGACATTTTTATTTGTTTCCTTCCAATCCACATAATTATTACTTTTTCTTATCTTATTGCAAGTAGTAATTTCTCCAGTATGATGTTGAATATGAGTTGTGAGAGAAAATAGCCTTATCTTGCTTACAAACATAAGGGGAAGGTGGTCATCATTGTCATCATTAGCATGATGTTAGCTATAAATTTTAACATTTTATTTATTATATTAAGGAGGTTCTCTCATATTTATAGTTTATTGATAGTCTTATTATGAATGGTGTCTAATTTTAATTAATGCTTTTCCTTCATTTATTGATATAATTACATTTTCTAATTCATATTGTTAATAAAATTAATTACATTGATTGATTTATAATTGTTCAAGAACGCTTGCAATTCTATAATGAACCTTATCAACCATGAAGTATTATCCTTTTTACATATTGCTGAATTATATTTGTTAATATTTTATTAAGGACTTTTGCTTCTACATTTATTAGAGATATTGGTATATAATTTTCTTATAATGTTTTTATCTGGATTAGATATTAGGATACTGCTGGCTTCATTATTTAAATTAAGAAGTATTTGAGGGGCAAATGATCTGAATAGACATTTCTCCAAAGAATATATACAAAAGACCAACAGGTACATGAAAAATGTTCAGTATCCCTGGTCGTTGGGTAAATGCAAATTAAAACCACATGAGATATCACCTCACACTTACAAGAATGTCCATCATCACAAAGACAAGTGATAACAAATGCTGACATGGATACATAGAAAAGGGAACCCTTATGTATTGTTGGAGGATTGAAAATTGGTATAGCCACTATGGAAAACAGTATGCAGAATCCTCAAAAAATTAGAAGTAGAACTCCCATATGATCCAGCAATTCCACTTCTGGGAATATATCCAAAAGAAATAAAAACATTAACTCTAGAAGTTACCTGCCATGCCGTGTTTATAGCAGCATTATTTACAATAGCCAAGACATAGAAACAACCTAAGTGTTCGTCTATAGATAAATGGGTAGGGCAAAAGTAGGTTTACAGTTGTGAGTACAAGAAATAGTTTATTCTTTTATTATTTATTAATTATTGTTATTTTCTATATGAATAACTGTAAACCTACTGTTGCCACACCCTGTATTGTATAATGGGTGTGTGTGTGTGTGTGTGTGTATATGGCATGCATATATATAATATATACATATATAAAATGTATAGATGTATATATATAATGGAATAGAATTTGTCGATAAAAAATGAGGAAATCTTACCATTTGCAACAACATGGATAAACCTTGAAGGCATTATGCTAAGTGAAATAAGACAGAGAAAGACAAATATTTATCGTCTCACTTATATGTGGGGAAAAACTCATAGTAAAAGAGATCAGATTTATGATCACCCGTAAGACATATGGTCACCAGAGGTGAAGGAAGGTGGTCAAAAGATATAAACTTCCAGTTATATGATAGTAGGTACTAGAGATGTAACCTACAACATGATAACTATAGCTAGCACTACCGTATGACCTATAGGAAAGTGGTTAAGAGAGTGAATCCTATGAGTTCTCACCACAGAGAATTTTCTTTCGCTTTATTTTTTCCTTTCTTTTCTTTTTGTTGTATATATATATGGGAAGATGAATGTTAAACAAACCTGTTCTGGTAATAATTTCACAATATGTATAAATCAAAGCATCATACCATACACCTTAAACTTATACAGTGAAGTATGTCAATTATTGCTTTTTTTTTTTTCATTTTTGTTTTCTTTATTGATTTTAGAAAGAGGGGAAGGGAGAGGGAGAGAGAGATAGAAACATCAATGAGAGAGAACATTGATTGGCCACCTCCTGCATGCTTCCCACTGGGGATTGGGCCTACAACCTGGGTATGTGCCCTGACCGGGAATCAAACTGGTGACCTCTTGGTGCAGGGGTCGATGACGCTCAACCACTGAGCCACACCGGCCAGGCTCAATTATTTATTTATTTATTTTTATCCTCACCCGAGGGCATTTTGCATTTATCTTTAGACAGAGTGGGAGGGAGAGAGGGGGGAAGAGAAAGAGAGAAACATCGATGTGAGAGAGACACATCGACTGGTTGCCACCCACACGACCCCAACCGGGGCAACCGAGTTACATGCTCTTAGCAGGAACGAACCCGGGACTTTCTGGTCGGCAGGCCAATGCTCTAACCGCTGAGCCAAAGCAGCTAGGGCTCAATTATTTTTTAATAAAACTCGAAAAAAATATTTTTTCTTTTTTTATTTTCTGTAAAAGATTATGGAGAATTAGTATAATTTCTTCCTTAAATGTTTGGTACACTTCCTCAGAAAAAAATGTCTGTGCCTGATGCTTTCTTTTTGCTCTGATTTTTATTAGTTGTTTTCTGCTGCTTGTCTTAGATTAATTTTCCCTTCTTTCTTCAGTTTCTTAGAGTAGAAGCTTAAATACTAAAACCTTCTTTTTTAGTAGATATTATATATTTCCTCTGAAGCACTGCTCTAGCTGCATCCCACCATAAGTTGTGTGTTTTTATTTTCTTTTAGTTAATATTTAAAAATTGCCTTGAAACTTTTTTGACCCTTGAGTTATTTAGAAATGTGTTGTATAATTTCAAATTATTTGGGTATTTTCCATTTATCTCTGTTATTGATTTTTAGATTGAGTTTATTGCAGTCTGAGAAGATAACTTTATATAATTTCTATTGTTTTATGTGTTAAAGTATTTTTAATGGCAAAGAATGTGGTCTATCCTGGGGAATTTTTCATGGAAGCTGGGAGAGAATATGTATTCTGCCATTGCTGGATAGGGTATTTCATAAATGTCAATTAGATAAAGTTGATTGATTGTGCTGCTCAGGTCATCTGCATCCTTATTAATTTTTGCCTGCTTGATGTGTCAATTACTGACAGAAGAATGTTAAAGTCTTCAAATATAATAGAAAATTGGTCTTTTTCTCCTTTCAGTTTTATTAGTTTTTGCCTCATGTATTCTGACACACCATTGTTACATTCCTACATGTTTAGAATTGTTATGCCTTCCTGGAGAAATGTACCCTTTACCACTATGTAATGCCCGTCTTTATCCCTGATAATTCTGTTTTCTGAAGACTCAAGCTTTCTATTGATTGGTTTTAGCATGATATATCTTTCTCCATCCCTGTACCTTAACCCTATCTGGGTCTTCATATTTAAAGTGAGTTCTTGTCCTGGACAGTGTGGCTCAGTTGGTTGAGCATTGACCCATACACCTAAAGGTTGCTGGTTTGATTCCTGGTCAAGGCACATGCCCAGGTTGCAGGTTCAATCCCTGGTTGGGGTGCGTACGGGATGTTTCTCTGTCACATCAATGCCCCCCCTCCCTTCCTCTCTCTCTAAAAATCAATAAAAATTTATTTTTTAAAAAGTGAGTTCTTATTGGCAACATATAGTTAAATTTTATTATTGATAATTTTTGTTATATTCTGACAAGAGTTTACAATAAACATTTTGGTCTAATCTCTGCCCACCATCAAATAACACCATGCAATACAACTCCAGGTGTAGAGCAGCACCTTCTAACACAGTATTTCCATTTCCTCCCTCCATCCCTCGTGACTCTGTCACTCACTTCACTTATCCAAATGCTGCAACCACCCCATACACTTCTACTGTTATTTATGTGAACATTTATAGTTAGATAAATTAAGAATAAGAAAAATAAAGATTTCATTTTACTACCATTTAGTCCTTTTCTACTGCTCCTAATTTTTTTTAATTTTTTTTAAATTAATTTATTTTTGTTACAGATGTTTCTCCTTTTTTCCCCATTGACACCCTCCTCCCCATCCCTCCACCCCTTCCCCAGCTTTGTTGTCCATGTCCATCAGTTATGCACACATGCGTGTAAGTTCTGTGGTTTATCTCTTCCCTCCCCCCCAACCCCTCTTTTGAGGGTTGTCAGTCTGTACCCTACTTTCACATCTCTGGGTCTACCCTGTTCCCCAGACTGTTAATGTTTATTATATTCCACACATGAGTGAGATCATGTGATATTTGTCTTTCTCTGCTTGGATTGTTTCGCTTAGGATAATACTCTCGAGGTCCCTCCATGTCGTCTCAAAGGATAAGAGATCTTTCTTTCTTACAGCTGCATAGTACTCCATTGTGTATATGTGCCACAGCTTTTTTATCCATTCATCCACTGATGGGCACTTGGGCTGTTTCCAGATCTTAGCTATTGTAAATAGCGCTGCGATGAACATGGGAGTACATGTATTCTTTCTGATTGGTGTTTCAGGCTTCTTAGGGTATATTCCTAGAAGTGGGATCACTGGGTCAAATGGCAATTCAATTTTTAATTTTTTGAGGTAACACCATAGTGTTTTCCACAGTGACTGCACCAGTCTGCATTCCCACCAGCAGTGTACTAGAGTCCCCTTTTCTCCACACCCTCGCCAACACTTGTTGTTTGACGATTTGTTGATGGCGGCCATTCTGACAGGTGTGAGGTGATACCTCATGTTTTAATTTGCATCTCTCTGATGATTAGTAATGTTGAGCATTTCTTCATATGTCTCTTAGCCATTTGTATGTCCTGTTTGGAGAGGTGTCTATTTAGTTCCTCTGCCCATTTTTTAATTGGGTTCTTTGTCTTCCTTTTGTTGAGTTGTATGAGCACTCTATATATTTTGGAGATTAACCCCTTATCTGATGTATCATTGGCAATTATGCTCTCCCATACAGTGGGTTCCCTTTCTGTTTTGATGGTTGTTTCTTTTGCTGTGCAGAAGCTTTTGAGTTTGATGTAGTCCCATGTGTTCATTTTTTCCTTTGTTTCTGTTGCCTTAGGTGATGTATCAGTGAAGATTCTGCTGCGTATGATGTCCGAAATTTTGTTGCCTACATTTTCTTCTAGGATTTTTATGGATTCACGAGTCACATTTAAGTCTTTTACCCATTTTGAGTTTATTCTTGTGTATGGTGTAAGTTGATGGTCTAGTTTCATTTTTTTGCATGTAGCTGTCTGCTCCTAATTTTTTAGGTAGATCCAGTTTCCTGTCCTATATAATTGTCCTCTGCCTAAAGAACTTCTTTTAAGATTTTTCTCACAGCAGGTCTTCTCATGTTGAATTTCCTTACTTTAAAAAAAATATATGTTTTTATTGATTTTTTTAGAGCAAGAGGGAGGGAGAAATAGAAACATCAATGTGAGAGAGAAACATTGATGGGCTGCCTCCTGCATGCCCCCTACTGGGGATCAGCCCGCAACCCGGGCATGTGCCCTGACCGGGAATCAAACCGGGACCTCTCAGTCCATGGGATGATGCTCAATCCACTGAGCCACACCAGCTGGGCAGAATTTCCTTACTTTTTTGTTAGACTGAGAAAGTCTTTTACTTTTGAAGGATAATTTTACTAAATAGAAAATTCTACATTAGTGTTTTTTTTTTTCTTTCTACACTTTAAATATTTCACTTAATTTTCTTTTTGCTTGTATGGATGAAGTTACTATAAATTCTTGTTCTTTTTTCCTCTCAATAGGTAACATTTTTTTTCTCTCTGAGTTTTTCAATATTGTTTTGTTTTGTTTGATTTCCTACTGTTTGACTATGATATGCCTCAATGTGGGTGGTGGTGTCTGTTGTTTTGGTGTTTTTGGAGCTTCCTGGGTCTATGGTTTGTTGGCCATCGTTATTTTGACAAGTTCTTGGTCATTATCACTTTAATTATTTCTCCCGCTCTTCTCTTTCTTCCCATTTGTGTATTTAAATTGTATGCATCTTAAACCATTTTGATATTGGCCTACGGTTCTTAGGTGTTAGTTCCATTTCTTTCTTTTTGTTTTCTCTTTGCATTTCAGATTCTCTGTTACCCAACTTTAAACTCATTGATTCTTTTCTCTTTCTGTTACCTTGTTGCCGTTTTTTATTTCTAATGTTTCTTTTCATTTCTTTTTAGAGATTAGCCACACATATTACCTATCTTTTTAGGCTTTATTTTTTTATTAGAAATCTCAACATAGGGATCCCCGTGTTGTTGTTGTTTTTTAATCTCATATCTGATCATTCCAACATCTGCATTATATCTGAGTCTGGTTTTGATGAGCCAGAATGAGGGATCTTTCTGAGATCTTCATTATTATTATAGAGAACGGAGGGATTCTGGATAGGGGTAGAGGATCCAGTGTGGCAGATCTCCAAAGAATGAGACGGCAACTTCCATAGTTTCCTACATTACAGCTAGTCCACACTCAGTCTCCAGCTATTCATCCAAATTACCACATAACTGTCCCTACCTGTTTATGGCTCAGTGGCTTCTACTCCAGGTAAGCAGATCTCTGCAATGATTCTCTGTATGCACCTGTCTTTTATATTTTAGAATGATGACCCCCCCATCAGTTATTGTACGGGTTCAAGGAAAATCGTTAATTTTCAGTTTGTATGGCTCTTTTCTTGTAAGGATGTAATAATGACTTCTAATCTCTTTACATGTCAGAGCTGACCTAATATTTTTTAAAACAATTAAACATATTTTTTATTTAATGAAATAGTTCTACAAAGGAACATTGAAATGCATTCTAAAAGTTTGGTTCCTAATACACAAGGCTAGCTTTGGAAGGCAATAATGACTAATTTACCTCAATCCCAACTAAATTTTCATGTAGATTTTATATCGTTATACAAAATTGGAGAGCCTTGTTATTCCATTTAAATGTTGATTGAGTTATGGTGAATTAAACCAAGACTAAATGTTCACTCATTACTTTACTTGTGCATATTTTGGAGTTATTCAGCACCCAAAAGGGAGAGATTGTAGTATTCCATTATGATTCTTCAAAGGCTCTCAGGCCAATTTTCTTTAATAATTTCAATACGAATACCCTTCTATCCAAATGGCAGATTATTTAACCAGAGGGAAGAATAAACATTCTATCACTTAGAATTAGAAATTAGTATATAATTAGAAATAATAAGGGCAGTAATTCTGAAAATTCAGGTTTCAGATTGTTGGTTTCAGTATTTTCATTGGCATTAAGGAATTTTAATAAACTGTGAACCTCATTAGCAAGGGCCATCCTAAGAGCACTCCAGAATGTGCTTTGTTATTACTCAGGCAGCACAAAGATCAAAGGAGGACTTGTCACCTTTATTTTAAAGGATGTTCTAAATTAAAATTGTTCAAACTTCATATCGGTACATGGCCAGTTTTTCTAATTAATATGAATATGCCTTTCTCCAGGGAACACTTCAGTAACACTGGCTGAATACATTTTTCACATCCTGCATTTTTAAAATTTTACTTTTCCTGACAACCTATTTTTGCATTCATCTCGGGGAAGAAATATTCCTACACCCTTCTACAGAAACACCAAGTCTCTATAGCGTTGTGCTTCGGATGGGCATATCATTTCCCACCTGTCATATGCTTCAGTCATTCCCAGGTTCTGACCTAGGAAAGACAGTAGAGAAGATGGTACAGCCTCTGTTAAGGAATGGAACTTCTGTCCTCGGGCCCCTGCTTTCTTTCCTTCCTTAGATGAATAATCTTTTAATATCTTTCCATAGACACCAAGACTTACAGCTCTAGGGGATCTGCAGAGATGTTTGTTCTTTCGTCCACAGGATTTTTCCTTCATTTTTGTTAGATCGCTGAGGGAGGAACGCAGGAGGCCAAAGTGATGCAGGAACAGAACTTTTCATGACATCTGCGAGGCAGGCGGGCTGAGTCCAAGAACGGCATCGGCCCCCTACTGTGAAGGGGGTGTTGCTTATATAGGGTAGATGTTTACAGCCTTTAGGGGTCTTATCAGACTTACCCGGCCGTTGCAGCGCCTTCATTCAGCCTGTGGAGGGTGTGTTCGGTCTGGGAGGCACATTGCAGCGATAAGGAGAACCACAGGCACATCTGTGCTCGGTCCAGAGAGAGCAGGAAGAAACCTTGAAATCTTCAGCAGTTGTTTTCTGTTCTGACCTTGCAATTTTTACAATAAGAAAATATCAATACTCATTATGAAATAACTGCCTCCATTGCAGTCAGTCCAGTGAGCACTGTTAATCAAGGTGTTTCGACTTCACTGAGCCAAAAGGTGAACCTGTGACCAGGCGAGGCTAAACAGGCCTGTGTCTGGAAAGTAAAGCTTAGGCAAAGTGGAAAAAAGAGCATGACTGCTAGAATTCAAAGATGGCCTTCCAAATTTCCCACTCCCTAGTATATACATATCTTTCTTCTAGTTACTCCATAAAACACTAAGCCTGATGTTGCTATGGAGGTATTTTGCAGATGTAATGAAGGTCTCAAGTCAGTTGATTTAAGAGAGGAAGATTGCCCTCGGTGGGCCTGACCTCATCAGGTGCATTCTTAAAAGGACTGGGCTTTTCCTGAACAGAAATACTCAAAGCACAAGAGAGGTTCAACACAAGAGAGATTTTCCATTGCTGGTTTGAAGATGGGGCCATGTGACAAGGAATGTGGGTGGCTCCAGATGATAAGAGCAGCCCCCAAGCTGACAGCAAGGAAACAGGGACCCCAGTTTTATTGTTATCAGTGGGGGGCTCTCCTCATCCCCACCAGTGGCTCATGGGAGTGAGCTTCTTGCAATGTTACAAGAAAAAGAATTTTCTGAGACTCACATGGGAGAATGAGATATTGTAGAAAGCTTTATTTCTGTGGAATTAAACCCTTGAGTTTCCAAGGTCCCATTTGTCCCACCAAGGAAAAAGTCCCATTTCATTTTCAGCAGGGCAAGGATTAAAGCCATTGCCCAGCATTTCTGTTCCATGTTGGGGCACAGTCCAATCCAGCACCGGGCTAGCTTAGTTTGTGTTCCCAGTTTAGTCCCTCAGTCCGTTGTGTGTGGGGTCCCCATGGCCATCAGCCACGCAGCCTCTAGGGACACAGGTGAATGCAAGGGAGCCGCAAGAGAGCTAACCCAAGTGTTGCTGAGGAGGTATTGCATAGATGCAATAATGTCCATAATCAATTGACTCAGTGAAGTAGAGTGTCCTAGATAACCTGGGTGGGCCTGATTCAATTAGTTTAAAGGGCTTAAAAGAAGACCTGAGACATCCTTTAAGAAGAAGAAATTATGCTTGTGGACAGCAGTGTTAGCCCATACCCATGAGTTCTAGCCTGCCCTTCATGAAAACCTGCTCTGCCTTTTGAACTAACCCAGTGTTGTGACTTTTTAAATTAACATTTATTAAGTGGGGTACCTGGGGTGGGGGTGTTGGATATTGAGCTACTGTTCAGCAAAAGTCCACAGGAAACTGAAATAGAAAAGTATATTACTCCTGAGTCCTGGAGGAGGTCCAAGCCATGCTTCAAGGGGCCATGCTGGAGGTCGGGGCAGATTCAGGCAGGGAGTGCAGTAGGACCTGGGCACATGCCTTCTTTATGACCTCCGATGGAGTGCTTTATGGTTCCTGGGCTAAGGCCAGATCAGTCATTTCAGACCTCCCTGGGTGGATGGGGTCTTACCTAAGGGAGAACAAGGAGAAGACCCTGGGAGATGAGGCAGATGTTTTATCACAAAGAACTTACATTTACTTGTGACTCTGCAGGCCGTTGTCTAGGGCATGTGCTCATGGGAGAAGCTAGAGTCAGTTCAAGATCTCTGCGGGCCCTTGGCCACGCACAATGGATGCCAAGGCAGCAAAATTATAACACAGTTTAGCTAAACTCTCAAACCCTAGCCAACCCCTGCAACTGTGTAAACGAATTGCCTGCAATAAATCCCAATATATATTATATCTCCTACTAGTTTTGCTTCTCCGGTTAAACCCTGTGATACAGTGATCAGGAGAATCAACTGTGGAGCCAAACTATCTGAATCAAATCCTGGAAACTTTTCCTACTATTTTCATGACCTTGGTCATTACTACGTGTACCTTTGTTTCTTTAACAGTAAAATATGTATAAAAACATCCTTTCTTTTGGGGTTCTTGAGGGGATCAAAGAAGTTACAAATCCCATTGCTACATTTGGTTCACAGGGTGTTTTGTTAAACTTCATTTCCTTGCAAGAAACACAAACTCTTTCAAAACAGCATAAATAAAAAGAGACTTTCCTGTTTTGTGAGAATAGAGTCCTGCAAGAACAAAGTGCAAGTAAAGCTTGGTTTCACAGTAATTGGATACTCATAAGGCAACTCCATTTTTGTATAAATTTTCTTTGGTGGATTTTTTAAAATATGTTTTTATTGATTTCAGAGAAAGGAAGGGAGAGGGGGAGAGAAATTGATTGACTACCTCCTGCACGCCTCCCACCAGTGATCAAGCCTGCAACCTGGGCTTGTGCTCTGACTGGGAATCAAACCAGCGACCTCCTGTTGCCTGGGACGATGCTCAACCGACTAAGCCACGTCAATTGGGCTCTTGAGTGGATTTTTATCTCACCTTTTTTCTCCCCAGTTTTATTGAGATATATCATCATATAACATTTTGTATGTTTAAGTTGTACAACATGATGATCTGATACATGTATAGATTGCAAAATGATTACCAAAATAAGGGTAGTTATATCTATCACCTCACATAATTACAGTTTTTTTGTGTGGTGAGAAAATTGAAGATCTACTCTCTTAACAACTTTCAAGAATATAATATAATATTGTTATATATAGTCATCACTGTATACATTACATCTCCAGACCTTATTCATCTTAAAACTAGAAGTTTGTATCCTTTGACCAATAGCTCCTCATTTCCCCCCATTCCCCTAACCCCAGCCTCTGGCAACCACATTCTATTTTTTGTGTGTGTGTTTCTATGTTTTGAGTGTTTTTTTTTCCCCTTAGATTTTACATATAATTGAGCTCATGCAGTAATGTCTTTTTCTGTCTGACTTTTTTCACTTAGCATAATGCCCTCAAGGTTCATCCATGTTGTCTCAAAGGCACCATTTCCTTCTTTTTAATGGCTGAATAATATTCATGTGTGTGTTTGTGTGTGTGTGTGTGTGTGTGTGTGTGTGTGTGTGACAGTTCCCTTATTCATCCATCAAAGGACACTTTAGTTGTTTGATCTCTCCTTTTCTATGTACGTTTTCTCAAAATTCTAACATTTCCTGTGGCTCTAACTCCACTTGAAGTTTGCATTCATATGCTCAATACATCAGACATCAGACTGACTTGGTCTCAGCATCTCTTAATTTAAATTATTAAGGAAAAGAATCTGATTTTCTCAGCCCAGCTATGGATTGATTCATCTTGATTCAATCAGTTGTAGCCTTGAAATGAAAACTCACATAGTCTGAGGCTATCCCTTCCCCACCAGGAGAAATCAATACTTCAAGAGAGGGTTTAGACTGCAGAGGAGAGTGATGGCCATCTTATTGTAGAGAAGGACTGAGAGCTTCGAAAAAGTTGTTCAGAGTAACTTAAAATTCTTTAAAAGAAAAGATGAAAGGTAGAGAGAACAACCAGTACAGAATAAGGTTCCCTGGGAGAAGGAGAAAGGAGCAGCAAATCCTTTTAACAGGAAATTGCTTATTCAGAATAATGGCTGATGGATATCATGTTTTATTTGAGTTGGGTGGGGTGGGGGTGTAGGGAGAAGAATCAGAGAGACATTAGGTTATAAAGACAGAGCCTGAACTTTCACAGTTTGACATGGAAAGAACAGGTGTGAGTTTCCCATGTGCCAGGTGAACAAGTAATAACAATTGAGCATGGACCACCTTGTCCATGCTCTGCCCCTATGGAGGAAGAAACTATGGGCAAAAGTAAAGTGACTAAAAGCAGTTCATGAAAGGTTATTCGAGGAACACCAAGGAGTAGAGCATGAGTGCAGGGGTGAGGGAGGTCCAGTAGGGTTTCCTGAAGAACATTCTTGTGTAACAATTTAGCATTTGAATGCCCATCCCTCAGGACACTTTCATGTACAGACTTCAACAGTGCCACCAAGGAACACGCCCCTGGTCTCCTTCAAGCAGTTCTGCATCCCCTTTACTGGAGCCTGTAGACGCCAACACAAAAACAAACCAAAAATGTGTGTTAGGGGGAGGGCAAGGGGTCAGGAGGGAAAGAGCAGAACAAATTATCTTCTTCAGTGCAGGTCACTTGGATGGCAGGGTCACAGGTGGGGTCTGCGATGGAATGAGAAGGGGAGGAGAAAATTGGATTTTGATATGAGAATGATGCTTTAAACTGGCTTAGAGAGAAATATATTTTTAATGCCTGAAAAAGACTGGAAAGAAGGCAAGGACAAGAAAGTATGTTTGAAGGCAGTAATAGAAAAAAACTAAAACTGTCATATCTACACTCCACCACATTGAGACTGTGGAATATACCAATTGATTATCAGAATAAGAATTTTGAAAATCAGAAGTATATGGCAAAGTAAATAATTCAAAAGTATGAAAAATTAAAGCGTACAAACCCAATGAATAATTAATAACTAATCATATGATATATAAATGGGAAGGGAATTTGTATAGCAATAGCTATAAAATAAGTCACAGAAAAAAGTTTTGACTACATGGCATTTAAAATATTATATATTTATTACGTGCATACATATATAATATTTTAAATTATTATTAAAAGTTTAGTAGACATTCACAGATTTCTGTTTTTTGTTTCAAGTTAACTAATTTTATCAATGTCATTCTGGGAAAAATATATATTTCTTATTTAAATGTCAGAAGTTCTTAGTCTGTAGTCTTTAATTCCTTATGTATGTGGATTTAAAAAATCAGAGCCATGTTTATTAATTATTTGCCTGTCATGTACTTCTATACTATATGTTATTTGAATTTGCTTATTTAAATTCAGATTGCCTGCATATGCCAAGCAATGCATACATACACTTTTGTCAATATGTATACAAATTTTACCACCTCTGCTTGAATCACTGGCGTCAAATGGCCTGTTAGTTTGAATCATTGGCTGGATATTTCTCTTATCCCTCTCAGAGTTCAGATTTTCCCATCTTGTTTTTATTGGTTTGGTGTGTATTTATTTATCTTCTTGGCCCTTTTGATGTTGTAGATTTTAATATAACTTTCTAACTTTCAGCCTCTTGGGATAAACGTTCTTGGTCGTTGTAGGCAATTTTTAATAGAATGTTTACTTGATTTCTCAGATTTTTATTTTTAATTTTGCATCACCTCTAACCTACCTCACTGAAATATAGAGAGAAATAGATAAAGAAAAAGAGAATTGATCCAGCTTTATGCATTAGGGGATCAACTGGTACTTGATCAATGCGAATCTTAGTGTGATTGTGCATTTTTCTAGGGGCATACCTATCATTAGGTTCTCAAGAAAATATGTGAATCAAAAATCAAGAATCTGTAGTTCATAATACTTGCCATTTATGCTGTTTAAGTCAGGGTTTATGACAATTTTATAAAACAAAGTGGTTAAGGAAGAATTGAAAACATTATTGGTATATACTGCCAAGTTACTTTTTAATTGATAATCATACTAATAATTTTTTAGAGTGCCTGTTGAATTGTCACTATTAGCTACTAGTTGGAATTTATATTAAAAGAAAAAATAAAATTTCTGATGGGGAAATGTTTCAAAGTTATTTAAACTTTTACCAATATATTTTTCTTTAACGTTTTTTCACATCATTCTTTTCTCTGTTTATTTTATTTTTTATTTTTTTGCATTTATCTTCAGATAGAGCGGGAGGGAGAGAGGGAGGAAGAGAGAGAGAGAAACATCGATGTAAGAGGTTGGGGCCAGGGACAACCTGCAACCAAGGTTCATGCCCTTAGCGGGAACAGAACCTGGGACTCCCTGGTCCGCCGGCCGACGCTCTAACCACTGAGCCAAACCAGCCAGGGCTCTTTTCTCTTTTTAAATACTGGATGTCCTCTGGCCACTTTTCTTAGGCAGTCTGAATGTTTGGCCTAACAGTTTAAATGTGAATTATAAAGCATTCTATGGATGGGAGGACTTTAGGTCATTAGCCGTGATCCATGAGTCCAGATTATAAATACAGACCTGCTTCTCTCTCCAGCACTACCAAGCTCTCCGTGGTTACGCTGAAAGAAAAATAAGCACAGTTGCTCCCTAGAGATACAAAATCTATCCGAAAAAATAGGTGCAACATTAGAGCCTGCCACGTAGTACACACAAGAAGTGGATGTTCAATGAATGATTTTTTTTCTGAGCAACCATTTGTCAGTGAATCCACATAAACCCCCAGCCCCAGTGATTATATGTTGATCAGAGGATCCACTTCGTTTCTGTGTTCCCGTAGCACTTGTTTATATTATTGAGTGTATCACTCTGATATCCAATTTTATATCATCCCACTTATTCCATTTTGCATTACATTGTTCACTCATTAATGTTTACTTGCACCCCGCCACACGGATCTAAATTGTAAGGTCTGTAACTGACGGTCTCATAATATTGGAAAAGCCACTCAAGTTTCAGGTCTCAGGTGATACCTCTTTTAAATGACGTCACGTATCCATTCACGTGCTACTTTCCTAAAATGCGTTTCACTTTTTTTAACATGTGTAAGCGCTCCCAACTCTTTTGGGACAAGAAACCAATGAAATCCATAGTGATAATATCCATAGTAATAATATTAGAAATCATGTCATGGAATAAATTTAGGAAATTTGTTCAATTAATGGGAGAGCAGGGGAAACCTTATATTCAGTGTTACTCTGTTAGCATGAGGTTCATCTTTCGGTCATCTGTCAGGAGAATCATTAGCTTCTTACAATTTGTATTGTGATATTTAGTTTACAAAGAAATGTGTAGGGACTTCAGTGATGGACATGTTTGTAAAAGTTACAACCAAAGGAAGGAACAGAGATGCATGTGTCAAACCCATTCCAGCAGACACTATATTTTCATTTGTTAACTTGAAATAAGCTGACTCTAAAGCTGATTTTCTTGAGAACTCTAAGGTGACAATATGCCAATATAAATGTATAGAGGGTTTGTGGTGTGGGTTCATGGTGTCCCCCAAAAAGATATATTCAAGTTCTAAGCACTGTGTATGTATGGCCTCATTTGAAAATATAGTCTTTGCAGAGGTAATTAAGAGGATGACTTGCTGGATGAGGGTGACTCCAGTGAGTGGTATTTCAGCAAAAGGAAAGGGGTGCGTGGACATAGACACAGGAAACCCGCGAAGGGAAGAAGGCTAGGTGTTGGTGGAGGCAGACAGGAGTGATGCAGCCTAGGTGAGTGAGCTGCCAGCTACCGTCAGGAGCTAGGAAGAGACAGCAAGGATTTTTCCCTTGAGCCTTTGGAGAGCATATGGCCTTGCCAAGACCTTGATTGTGGGTTTCTGACCTCCAGAACTGTGAGAGAATAACTTTCGGTTATTTTAAACCACAAATTTGTGGTGATTTTTTCAGCTGCCCTACGAAACTAATATGTGTGCCAATAGTACTAATACATGTACCAAATATACATGTATTGTGTATACAAACATATACCCTCAAACAAGAGAAACTGATATTTGTATAAAAACAGGTATATATTGATAAATATCAAATGGAAATTCCAAAACATCACAGAGGAAGCAAAGGGAGAGGGATAAAACTTTTCTGTGTAATGATTATTGCTATTTGAACTAACGGTATTTGAGAATCTCGTGTAGGCTGTATATTCTGACAGGTATTGGGGATACAAGAGCTATGGGCTAGAGGTGAATACAGACAGATAGAGAGTAAGTACCACTTCTAATAAATGAACTGATGAAGATAACTGAATCGTATGGGAACAGCAGGACTGATTACTTACTTGAAATGAGGACAGATTAAATCAAGAAAGACTTGCTGGTGACAGGAACAGGTGAGGAGTGATTTCTGAGCCAAACTGTAAATAAATTAGCTAGGAAAATGGTGTGTATGGGGGTGGGGAGAGGAGGGAAGGCCATACTATAAACAGCAGGTACACAGGTACACGCACCTGAGCCAAGAGCCAACAATGGTGAGTGAGATACATGTATAGACAATTAAAATTAAGTATAGGACAGTGGGTAGATAAGGCTGGACAAGTAATAGAAAAAAAAAGAACATAAGGTTTAAACCAACCTGTTAACAATGACAATGAATTTACTGCAAGGCAGATTTACTCTTTTTTTTTTTTTTTACATGGTATTAACTCTTTTATTTTTTAAACTTTATTTTTATTGTTTACACTATTACAGATATCTGCATTTTCCCCACCTTGCCACCTCCACCCAGCCCTCACTCTCCTTCCCTCTGTCCAACATCACACTGTTGTCTGTGTCTATGGGTTACGCATATTTGTTCTTTGGCTAATCTCTTCACCTTCTCTAATCCAGTCTCTCCCTTCCCCCTCCCCTCGGACAGCTGTCAGTCTGTTCCATGTATCCATGCCTCTTGTTCAATTTTGTTCATCTGTTTATTTTGTTCATTAGATTCCACATATAAGTGAGATCATATGGTATTTGCCTTTCTCTGACCGGCTTATTCCACTTAGCATAATAGTCTCCAGGTCCATCCATGCTGTCACAAAGAGTAAGATCTTTTTTATGGCCATGTAGTATTCCGCTGCGTAAATGTGCCACAGCTTTTTTATCTGCTCATCTACTGGTGGGCACTTGGGCTGTTTCCAGATCTTGGCTATTGTAAGTGGCGCTGCTATAAACATATATTCTTTAAAACTGGTGTTTCGGGATTCATAGAATATATTCCCAGAAGTGGGATTGGCAGTTCCATTTTAATTTTTTTAGGAAACTCCATACTGTTTTCCAATTCCCACCAACAGTGCACGAGGGTTCCCTGTTCTCCACATCCTCGCCAGCACTTGCCTGTTTGTTTATTTGTTTATTTATTTATTTTATTGCTCTTAGAGAGAGGAAAGGAGGGAGAGAGAGAGAGACAGACAGACAGACAGACAGACATTGATGTTAGAGAGAAACATTGATCAGCTTCCTCCCACATGCACAAACCCACAACCTGGGTATATGCCCTGACTGGGTATCGAACCCACCACCTTTTGTTGTATGAGATGATGCTCCAACCAGCTGAGCCACACCGGCCAGGGCTTTTGATTTATTGATGGTAGTCATTCTGGCAGGTGTAAGGTGATATTTCCTTGTGGTTTTAGTTTGCATTTCTCTGAATAGTGACACTGAGTATTTTTTCATATGTCTATTGGCCATTTGTATATCCTCTTTGGAGAAGTGTCTATTCAGGTCCTTTGCTCATTTTTTAATTGGATTGTTTGTCTTCCTTGTGTTGATGGTTTGCTCTTAATTTCCTCTGTGTGCCAAGTCAAGGTTTTTAAATAAATCCCACATAATGAAAATGTATTATTTATGTAATAAAAATAATTTAAATACAAAACATTATGTAAAATATTATTCAAATTTGCACCTTCCCCAACTTAAATGCTGTGTTTGTTCATTGAAAAAATGACTATAAGATAATAAATTTGCTAAATAGTTGCCTTTGAGTGGAAGGGATATGAGTAATTTTAGATTTCAAAATTCTCTACATTGAAATATTGCTTTCATACTGAGACAATTGTCTGTTAAAAAATCTGTAAGCACACTTCCAATTAAGCACCTGGTCACTGATTTAACTGGGATAGTGTTTTATTTTTTGAACATTTCTGGTTTAGCATTTTATCTTCTGACTGTCATCAATGCTTATCATCGCTTCTGGGCATTTTGTGTCTCAGTTATACATTTTAAATATTTATAAGAAAGGTGCTAATTACCTTATTACTATCTCTTTTATTTACTATGAATGCTAACTAACAGTCATATGTGGCTGTAATTTCCTCCCACAAAGAGCTGTCTCGATACAAAACTCTACATATTTGTATGGCTTCTTTATTTTTTAATCTCCCCATCAAGTGGTTCAGAACAGCTTTGACAGAGGGTTAAAAGATCACCGAATACTAAATCTATTGCTTACTCATTTACCCTGAGTTCCATCCTCCAGATGTAAAAGTCCCTATATATTCCTTTCTAGATTTGCAATGATATATACTCTTATATCTTGGAGCACTTTGAAACTCTTGACTTAATAGAACATTAAATTGTGAAAAATAACATTATATTTCCGTATACTAACATGCTGAATATACCAGCATACATAATTCATCACATAGGAGAAAATATTTCTCCAATGAAAAATTATTTTTTAAATACCCAAGGAAGATGGATTTACAGCAGTAAAATGCCCAGTCTAACCTGTATCACTCTCTCTGATTTGCCACATTTTGCCACCTTTAGGGCCATTTTCACTCTAATTTGAATTTTTCAAGTTCTTCAAATATGTTTAGTTATTACTGGTTTCTTTAAATTGAATTTTTGCTATAAAGTGTTTATATAAATAAGAATATGAGGTTTCTTATAACCATGACAGCTGTGAAAAGCTTTCCATGATGTCACACGGTAATGGAGAGTGTGGGGATTCATTCTGTTCTCCTGTTACTGGATCTCATTTGTTATTATGATTTTAGTGCATCGTGTATCTGGCTAAAACAAGCACCTGCTTGGAATATAGTAGTGCATAATTAAAACTAGCGTATTGAATCACATTAAAAGAAACTTTTAGAAAACTAATATTCCTTTGGAAAAAGATGCATACATTTTTAAAAGCACACATTAGCATAGGTTAAGTGAAAATGTTTCTTTTTGTTTCTTTAAATTGCCTAACACATTGCCAGTCCCTTCTGGCCATTGTTTTTGTTTAAGTGCCTTTGCACTTTCATCCTGGATCAAGCCTTGGTTCCCCAGAGCATACAAACCACTAAAATTTAATATTCCAAACATACAATGAACTGCTTCTAACCTCCATTCTAATAAAGCAGTTGTAAATAGGTGCCATTTGTTTTCATTTCATGTACTTAATTTTATTTTTTTTTAGATTTGAATCCCTTATAGGTTTTCTTATTAACCTTTCGAGAGAGATAGAGTCTGAAAATCATGCCATCACTAGCTAGTAATTTCAATAAAAAAACAAACAAAAAACGGATAGATTATATAGAAGTTGAGAGATTGCCATTCATTTTGCTGTTTGTTTGTTTTTTTTATTTATAAAGATGTCATACTTTGTTTTAAAAGTGAAAATTAAATAGTTTTAACCAGCAGAGCAAATCTTTAAAGGTAAATTATTTTTTTAAGTGTAGTACTTTTCTTACTAATTTTTAACTTTTTCAATTTGTAAAATGCATTCAAACGCCATCATATTATAGTGGAAATAAACCATATTCATTCTTCAGGCATTGTTCTCTTTCAAGAACTTCAGGCTCATTAAGGCAAAATAATTCTCTAGTTTTGATTTATAGTGGCTGCAGCAGTCTGTTTATCTAGCTCAGGCTGTAACTGAATCACGGAGAAGCCCTGGTTCATAATATGTTCACTTATTCCACAAACACTTATTAATTACCTACCATGCGCCAGACAGTGTTCTAGGCAGTGAAGATACCATAATAAATGAGATAGAGGTTGTCAGACTAGTCATGGAAATATTAGCTATAGGCAATAAATAATAAGAAAATATCATATAGTAAAATAATGTAATTGCAATTGGGTTGTTTTCTCTAAGAAGGTGATACTTATTTGTTGTTTATTAGTTAATTGTAAAAAAATTTTCAATTACAGTTGATATTAAATATTATATTATTTCAGGTGTACAACACAGTGGTTAGACATTTATGTAACTTACGAAATGACCCCTCCTCCCTATAAGTCTAGTACACACCTGACACCCTACATATTTATTACAACACTATTGACTATATTTCCTATGCTATACTTTAAATTTCTGTGACTGTTTTTTATTTTAATTTTTTTTCTTTATTTATTTTAGAAAGAAAGGAAGGGAGAGGGAGAGAGAGATAGAAACATCGATGAGAGAGAACATCGATTGGCCACCTCCTGCATGTCCCCCACTGAGGATTGGGCCCACAGACTGGGCATGTGCCCTGACCAGGAATCGAACTGGTGACCTCTTGGTGCACGGGTCGACGCTCAACCACTGAGCCACACAGGCCGAGCTTCTGTGACTGTTTTTATAACTGATGATTTGTACTTCTTAATACCTGTAACTTTTTCACCCACCGTCCTCCCACCTTGGCACCCATCAGCTTGTCCTCTATATCTATGAGTTTGTTTCTGTTTTGTTTATTTTGTTTTTTTTAGATTCCACATAAAAGTGAAATCATATGGTATTTGTCTTTCCAATAAGGTGATATTTAAATAAAAGGAAGAACCTACCCATTCAAAGAACAGGGAAAAGAGTATTCCAGACAGAGTGAATACATAGTACAAAAACCTTTACTGGAAACAAGCTCAGATATACATAAAAAATTAAAAAGACCAATGGTATCAAAGCATAGTGAGTGAGGGGCAGAATGGTATGAAATGAGATTATAGGAGAAAGCAAAGGTTTGGAAACCGGGTAGGGAATTTGAAGTGCATTTGAAAGGAATTAGGAATTAACTGATTTACTTTTTTCCAAAGGACCATTAGATTCCTTTGTGAAGGCTGGTTTGAAAACTGAATACCAGTTAGATATCTATTGTAGTCTTTTGTGCAAGACCGAGTACAGAGCATAAGAGTAGAGCTAGACAGAAGTGGTTGAAATTTAGAGTATGTTTTGACCATAGAGTCAGCAAGACTTACTGATGAATTAGCGATAAGGTTTAGAGGAAGAAAGGAGACAAAGATTTTTCTTCTGAAGTAAGTGAATATATCTTAGTAGAGTTCACAGCAACAGGAAAGAATGGGGGCTAGAGAGGTTGGAGGGGCGAAGAATTGTGTTTTGACCACATTAATTGTGAGATGCTATCATCTCAAATAGAGAGACCAAACAAGCAGCTGAATAGAGGAGTCTGGAGTGCCAAGGAGTGGCCAGGGCTGGATATATATATTTGGAAATCATTGGAATGTAGACACCCTTGAAGCCCATGGGTGAAATCTGAGGAGATTGTGTGGACATAAGAGAGAAACAGTGAAGGACTTGGATGGAGCCCAGTATTACTCTTAACACTACGAGTACATTAGAGAGAGAGGGACCAAAACCCCTAATGGGAATGGCCTTTGAAGTAAGAGGAAAACTGGAAGAGGGAGAGGGAATGGAAGTCAAGAGAATAGATTTAAAAAGGCAGAATCAACAGTTCTGAAACACCTTGACAACAGCATCCTCAGTGGAGTAGTCATGATCAAATCTTTACTGGAGCAGTTTGAAGAAAGAGATAATGACTATCGGTAATTCCTTACAGTTTTTTTTTTGTTTTTTTTTTTTAAGGAATTGGAGCAGAGAAATGAGGTAATAATTGGAAGGGCACTAGGACCAAGCTTAGATGATATTTTGTTAGATTGGAGTACTTACGGTTTTTGTTATTTAAAATATACAGGGATGCAAAAGAGCATTTCTTTTATGCCACTAACACAAATTTTAGTACCACCTTTGCCCTGCATTGTTGAAAGCAAATAGACAGAAAGAAAGAGAAGGTGGAGAGAGAAAAGAAAGAAAGAGAGTCAATTTGTCTAATAGTTGTAGAGGCTAATACTGCCTAAGCCATAGGAAATATTAGTGAGATCTGCTTTGCCACCAACTCTTTCAGAGAAAAAGGATTTCATTTATTCCCCATACACACATTTCTTTTGCCACTTCGTTTTTATTAGCCCAGCTGCGGAGTTACACTTCAGAATAATAATGGTGTAGAGTCCCTTCCCTAGCACTGCAGATGAACATTGGCACATGTCATACCTCCTGGATGGTCAGCTGGAGAATGACCACAGTCTCATAGCCAGAAAACAATGATCATTTGGTGTCCAGACAAGAACTAGAATGGTAGCTCTTCCCTCATCCAACATTTATTTATTCAGCACCGGTTATATGTTAGGTATTATTCAAAGTGCCTGGACTACAGAACTAATAAAAAACAAGAACAACAAATAACCTCTTTAATGGATCTTATAGTCAAATGAGAGAGATAATAAATAAGACAAGTAAAGTAGGGTAGATAGTAATAATTGCTGAGAGAAGAAGAAAAAGCAAGAGAGGGGGATTAGGCGTAGAGGGGAATGGTTGAAATGTTAGATAAGGGGGCAAGGATAGCCCTAACTGTAAAATTTGTATCTGAGTAACTACCTGGAGGACATGAGGAGAGGGACAGATAAGCACTCTGGTACCTGGGGCAGAGCATTCCAATTAGATGACATGACACGCAGGGCAGGTATTATTAATTTTGAACTCATTGCAGTTCCTATACAGTGGTTGACCCATAAACACGTTTTGAATGAAAATGGATTCTCCACACAGAGAAATAAAATTTTTAGAATATCATTAATTTTTAATCATTTTTATTTATTTTATTAAATAAATGGTGCCTCCTCAGAATGAAAACTTCCAGTGAAAATTATTCACAGTAAGGGTGGTAAGCTGGAGAAAAAGTATGATTGGCAGCACATAAAAAAATATAATCTACAGGCTGCCTAGAGAATAAATGCAAAAGCTTATCTTTATGTCCTGATGAACTGATCTTATTTTATATATATCTGCTGTCTAGTCATTTCTTTAAGGCAAATCGGATTTTTTTGCTGAATTGTTCACATCTCTCTCTCTCTCCCCCCTTTTTTTTCTTTAGAAACAGTTTTTCCCAGGGACAAACTTTAGGCAAGGTTTCTTCATTGTGGATCAGGCAAAGTTTAGCACGTTCACCTCTTGCCCTTTCTCACTCTGCCTCTCTCCCAGCTTTTCTCCTCCTATCGAAGGTGCTTTTCTTCCCCAGTAGCCATCTGTACTGGAACACATCCCTAAGCCTGTCAAGTAACCCCTGAAAGTATCCTCAATAATACTGAAATAGCTATTCCCCAATGATTAAGAGTCACAAGGACTTTCAGAATCTTAGCATGGGGACCAACCTCAAATCCTCATTCTACTTCGTTTACAAACTGAGTATTACAGCAATCCTTATATTTGCATAAAACTTTACAATTTAGCACAAACCTTTGCATAAGTTGTTTCATTTGACTTGTACCACCTGCTTCAGAATGCAAGTCCCTTCAAGAAAAATCAGCTTATTACTGATCTTTAGATTTCCAGTGCTGAGCACAGTAAGTGGCACCTAAGTGGAAATTCGTAAATGGTGATCGACTACATCTGATTCTCATAGCAACCCTTTTTCTAGTTTAAGAAACCGAGGTACAAAGAGCTAAGTAATTTGTCAGTATTTTCAAGACTGTCAAGTATTAGGGCTAAACCTAGTATTTGAGCATCTAGATACCAAAAAACAGTTTTCATTTGTAGCCTTTTAGGATAAAACCTGTCATCAGAGAATTAAGTTTCCAAAAAGTTTTTGTGAAGCATTCCAATGAAATTGGGATCGTTTATCATCTTCCAGCAGTATAATTAGAGATAAAAGTCAATAAAACTTAACAGGCAAAATATATTAATGCCTGTTTCAATGAGCGTCACTATGTGTAGAGTAAGAGTCTACATGGTAATCAAAAATCAGGCAAACATTATTCCACTTTTTTCAAAAACCCTGTGGACATTCTGATGAGAGTTTATTGTATTTTTAAAGTTTCAATGTTCTCATAAATCTTTGAGAAAATGTCTTCATTCTTAATATCTTGGAGCAAATCTCTATATAAGTACATTCTACCAAAGATATTTTTAATATGAGCATTAAATAGTTCTTTCCTGTAATCTTGCATTAATATGTGAGCTGCATATATACTGTCTTGAGTTTATCGGTTTCCCTGATATTATCCTGGGAAGCATATTATTCTGGGGTTTATGAGATTTACATTCTAGGTTTGTTTCTGACTAGCTGTCTGAACTGGTAAGTGATTTCAACACTATCTGTCAATTACCTTGATGGTAAAATTAGAATAGGCTCATATTTCCTGAAGAGATAGCAAATAGAAGTAGGAATATGTTGTATGAGATTTGAATATCTAAAAGAGGATTTTGTGCTAATCTCAGGTGAAAGCACGTTGGCTTTACCTTTGGAAATCCATACTACTTAACATATTCAGGTTTGCAGCAAGATTATTCTTTTGTGTCTAGAGAATTCAACTTGACTTGGAATTTTCTGAGATATTTCAGATGTCTCCTCCCTGTAAAACCACAAGTCTGAAGTTTGGGAACTTTCAACAGGCATTGAAATTAATGTGACAAACACTGTTTAAGATGGAACTCACAGGGCATCTCATTATCATGTTTGACCCTCTATCTCATTAATAAATAATGCTGATGATTGGAGTTATAATAATAAAATTAACATTTGGAAAGAGTTTTAAAACATCCAGTATTTTATTTAATGCAACAAACCTGGAAAATCAAATCACTCAGTAATTCAGACTACAGATGCAGATAGCCACACTATTATTGATTCTCCTTGACATGACTGGAACTTCAAAAACCAGCTGTTTCAGGGAGACAGGGCTCAGGGGATCTGGCTCACAATGTACAAATTCACACAAAAGAGCTAAGTTTATATATTATAAAGTCACATATACAATGCCAATACCCCAAAGTCAGGATGCTACACTGGAGTATAAATTCGGACAAATTTCTCCACTTCTGCATTATAGTGAAACACAACATGACTATATAGCTAGAGAATAAAATGTGAGCCTGAACTGTGTCCACTGCTATCATTAGTCACATGTTTGAACTGGTGCAGCAAACTGCAAAAAGTTTACTTCTATGGGGAACTAAAGAGTCTTCTGGAGATATGCTTCAATGTAAATCGAAATCTTATATCTATCGACCCAGTATGAATTCCTTGGTCATTGGAGGAAAAAAGCTATTATGTTTTTTTGGGGTTTTTTTGTTTTTTTGTTTGTTTTTCAATGAGATAAGACCACAGAATGAAGTCGAGAGGGCAATTGGACTGAACTTCCCATGGAATCCTGGGGCATCAACATTACTAGAGCAGAGTTAAGTCTTATGTAGGGACCAAGTAGGTAAGGTAAAAGTTTAATAGAGTTAGAATGACCTTTGAAATATCATCAGAAGTCACCATCACTCAATAAGATCAACACACCCAGTTTTTCCTCCAGCACAGAACCGATTGCTGTTTTGGTTGATTACCAAATGAATTAGTTTAGGTTTAAAAGTTATTCTGCATGAAAATGTACAATTCTTAAAGATTAGTATCACAGGAAAAAGATCAAATGGTGAAAGCCTTGAGAAAATAAGCGCAGTAAGGATCTAGTATCTCTCATTCATGCTCCCTTTAGTGCATAAGTTCACTAAGTGAAATTATGGGTAGGATCACCAGCAGTTAATTTTCTACAAATTAAATCCAAGTACATTCAGTTCACAGTTCTTTCATCTAATATAATGGTTCTCAACCAGGCATAATCTAGTCCCTCTGGGCACATTTGGCAACGTCTGGAGACATTTTCGGTTGTGGCATAGCAGAAACTCTGCTAAAAGAATGCTATAATATGGGGAAAAGATTTCCCTCTCTCCTCATCACAAATGGTCTCCCCCACAGTTTGACACTTATGCTGGATATCATGTATTTGCTCTAAATCCATTCTTACCCTCTTAATTTAGTTCCCTGTACCTACCTTTGTAAATTACCCCTTAATGTAACTTTTTAATTATGCAGTTTAGGTATGTAATTTCTTTTCTGCCAGGATCTTAACTGATATATGCCCTTGAGTTCAGTACAAAAGGCTTTGATGTTTAGGGAGCAATAACAGCTAGCAAAATGAATAAGTACAATTTAAAAAAAAATGAAAAGACTCCAAATGAAGCACTGGCAGTGTCCTTGGAATTAGAACACACAGTAACCACAGTTGTCCCCAGTGACCTACTTGGTTCAAGGGTCTAAAAGCAACTAAGTTCCAGCCAAAATAGCAGTGTCTGTTGGAAGTAGCGTGGTCCAGTCCAAGCAACTCCAGTGTGTGATAAGGATGGCGTTGCACAGCAGGAAATAAATAGTTGCACTCACAAGAGAGTCTGTGTCCTTGCACAGACAACAGAACCCAGCAAAGTGGCAGCAGAGACTGTTAAGTGCTATGTGGTCTGCAGGTTTGTCTGTGAGCACATTTGACATAATACCAAAGCACCTTTGAAGTTATCTTCTATGCAATTTCTTATTTCCCAATATTCTCTACTCATTGTTAGAATGCTCCACAATAATGGTTTCTGCTCAACTTCTTTATGAATCCATGATACTCATACATTTAATAAATATTTGTTCAGCAACTTGAATTGATGTGCCTGGTATTGTCCTTGGTACTGATGACTATCTGAAATTCTCCTGAGATTATTTTCTGGAGATCACTGTGGCCACTGGATACTTCACACGATGGTATCTTATTGACCAGATGCTGTAGCCTCTATCAGGCCAGCCTGAGTTGCTGGGATCCCAGTTGATCTATATCTAAACCTTCCAAAATAAAGGCAATCTTCTAATATATATGACAAAAACTTTTTTCCTTTCTAAAATTTTTTCTCTTTAATACTTTGCAGCACTTTGTTCAATACAGGGAAATATAATTAATTATCTAATAAAAAGTGAAAGTTTAAAAAAGTATTAGATTGTGAGACTCATAAACATACCAATAAATAAGATTCAATTCATCTTCATAGATGAATGATTTCTAAAGTGATGATCAACCCGTGAACTCATGAATACCATCCAAAAATAACATGTTACCATTACATTAATTAGAATTATTTTGTGTGGTGTTTAGAATGTCGGTGTTTCAAAACACCATTTTACCCGCACTGTATATTTCTAAATGGTGCACATTAGTTAAGCACCTTGCAAATAGACATTTATTGAGCATTTACAATATACTAGCATAAAGCCAAGGGTTTGGGATACAAAGGTCTCCATGATTGAAAAGCTGACAGTTTCATAGATGAGAAGCACAAACAAAGAATTGTTATAAATGAATATCATACTCAAAATATTATGGATGAACAGTTTAACGGAGAGAGAAACTACTAGTTAAGGAATGTATATTCTGGTTGAAGAGAACAATGCTAGATGCAGTCACCATATGTCAGCCCTTCTCAAAGTTTAATGACTGTCCATACACATCACCTGGAGACTGTCAAGTGCACACCGACTCGGTCGGTTTCAGGTGGGACCTGAGATGCCAGATTTCTGACAAGTTCCCAAATGATGCCAATGCTGCTGCTCTTGTGATAACACCTTGAGTAACCAAGCAACCAAGGACCTAAATCGCACAACCCTACTCTGTTTTGTAGAGGAAATCTCAAAGACATTTAAAAATTTGCCAAAAATTGCTTAAACTACAATTGGACTGATTTTAACTTTTCATGTTCCCAAACACAGGTTTATTCACTATATCAGGTAAATAATCTTGAGTACTTGGGAGGAAAGAGTTAAATAATAAGAGCTTCACAAATGTTATAACATTTCAATTGATTCTTGGATGGTGGTGGGGATTTCCGGGAGGTGAAGGAAGATGCAGATTTTCCAGGCAGCCTGTAAAAAATAAGTAGGTATTTTATAGTCTGATGTAGCTATAGTGGTTTCCAAAGACTGGAAATAAATACAGGAAGAAATTAAGCTACAAACTTCATCATAATATTGAGAGGGATATTTAAGAACACCGTCATTTGTTTTCATTGAAATAGGTATTTGAAAGCCGTTGAACATATGTATATTTAAATAACCTGATGGATTTGTTTCTCTATGAATCATTCTGAATGGTTTGGGTTTGGATGAGTATTAAATCACTGGAGGTCTTAGAAAATAATTTCATTATTTTATAATTTTTTTTATATCTAGAAGCAGATATGCCCTGAAAATGGAAATAAAAAATATTTCAGAAATACTCAATGTTTGGATATTAATTGGATGAGGGAGTGAAAGTGAAGAAGTCGAGAATCCTGGGGAAATTCAGCTTTGGTTGCTAGGTGAATTGTGACGTTGCCAAGCTAGAGGAACCAAGAGAGGAGCAGAGTTGGAGAGAGAAAATCATGGGAAAGTTTCGGGCCAGCAAGCCTTTGTGGTAGCTTCTGCAGATGAAGCATATAAGTTAAATGTTGTTTGGAATTTGCTATGCAAATATCCATAATCACCTTGGCATCACCCCAACAGCATTACCCCAGCACAACATTATATTGGTTGGTTATTAGAACACACACATCTCTTGTTTGCTGAGTAGCAGCTGCATGATCTTGTACTAAACCCTACTTAAAAAGCACAACCACTTCCTCTGAAGCTTGTAACTTCATTTAGACAGAAAATGCATTGCATCAGCCACCTACTCAAATGAAGAACGCTGCAAAGAATTTCTAGAGAAGAGAGATAAAGGAGTCCAGCTTCTGTATGCATTTAATGGAAATTGCTAAAAAGCGGCAGTTTTAGGCTATTCTTTAAAACCTCAAGAAAAACAATATACTCTAAAAATGAAAGATAAGCATAGATGATAATCTAGTTGTGTGAGAACTGAGTATACCCACACTTCTGATAATATTTACTCCAAGGATGTATTTTTCTTGTGTTATTAGAACTCCATAAATAATTCTCTTGAAAACACAGCAACTTATTCGAAGATTGTGATAAGATGTATTTTCCCATTAGAAACACAAATGAGAACAAAGATTAAAGTAAAGATACCACAATACAGGGAAGCTGGTTAAAAAACCCACGTACTTAAAATTATATTTTCCTCATCAGTGGAGCAGTACTCGAGCCCTCACCCAGCGCTGATTTACTCATAGGTGTTGTGTGTCATTGCCATTCTAATAAGCATGGTATTTGAGTTTCCCCGACTAACTATGGAGGTATTGAGACCTAGTGGAAAGAGAAAAGGCTTCAGATTCATTTATTAGCACATAAATGTCTCAAGGAGAGGAGCATGTTATGCGGTGACCTGCTATGTGGCCTCTGTATATCTTGATGTCACTGCTATAGACTAACTGAATAATATTTGTACAACAGTGTAATTTTCCATTTGCGATGTTACCGCTGTGAGCCTTCCTCACTTGTAAAATGATGAAAATATAACCTGACAGAGTTATTACATCCACTAAGTGAGATTTAAGGACACTCAGCACAGTACTGGCCACAGAGCACTTACCTTATAGATGTTCGTTCTTCCCTCATAGTATATTAGAAGCAGGAAATGGGAAAAAGAAAGTCAAAGGGCTGCTGGCATTGAGAACACGGAAAGCAATGAGCAGTAACTGTTAAGCAAAAAACATTGAGAAATAAGGTAGACAAGATTATTAAAATTAAAATAGGAGTCCACACACGTTAAGAAAAACCTACAACATCATCCTAAATAAGATAGATCATTTTTTAAAACTATGTTTTTAGTGATTTTTTTTTTTTAGAGAGATAAAGATAAAAACATCAATGTGTGAGAGCTACATGGATGGGCCTCCTCCTGCACACCCCCAGCTGGGGATCAGCCCGAAACCAGGTCATGTGCCCTGACCGGGAATAGAACCGGGACCTCCCAGTCCATGGGAGGATGCTCAGTCCACTCAGCCACACGGCTGGGCTGACTGTTTTGCCTTTAAGATCTAAAAACATTGCTGAGAGAAATTTAAAAAGGTCCAAAAATAAATTGTTGAAGTGTCCATTCTCCCAATTTGATCTATAAAATTAGTATAATCCCAACCAAAATCTAACATTTGGGGGGAAATTTCAAAGATGATTTTAAAATTCATATGGAAATTCAAAGGACCTAAAACAACCAAAACAAATAGAGTAAGGGAAAAGCTAGAGAAATAACCTGTCTGATTTTAAAGCTATTATAATCAAGATAATGTGCTATTGTCAGCAACATAAAAAAAAAAATAGATCAATCAAACCAAGTAGGGTCCAGAAATATACTCACACATAGACAACTTTTTTTTCAGCAGGCATGCAAAGGCCATTGAGTGGAGAAAATATAGTCCTTTTTTCAATAAGCTATTCTGAAACAGTTGGGTATCCCTACCCCCAAAAAACTTTTGTTCTTACCTCACACCATCAACAAAAATTAACTCAAAATGAATAATGGATCGAAGTGTAAAGCCTATAAAACTTTTTGAAGAAAACAAATGACAAAATCATCGTGACTTGGGTTAGGCAAAGATTTCTTAGATATGACAAGAAAAGCACAATTCCAAGAAAATAAATGGTAAATTGGACTTAAAACTTCTGTTTGAAAGACACAGATGAAAAAATAAAAAGACAAGCCATAGACTAAGAGAATAGTATATAGTATATAGAACATATACAGGACCGTCAAAACTCAAACCATCTAATAAAAAATTGGCATAAGATTTCAACAGACACCACCAGGGAAATACACAGATGGCAAAGAAGCCCATGTAAAAATGCTAAAATTAAAATGATTGGCCATGCCAAGTGTTTGCAAGGATGTGGAGAAATTAGAGCTTTCATACAGTGTTGGTGGGAATGTAAAATGATTGCAAGTGTTTTGAAAAATGTTCAACAGCTCCTTAAAAAGTTAAACATAGATTTAACATACTATCCAACCGTCCCACTTCTAGGTATTTTCCCAAGAGAAATGAAAGCATATGTTCATAAAAAGCCTTTCACAAATGTTCAAAGTAGCTCTATTTGTAATAGCCCCCAAACTGGATACAATTTAAATGTTTATCAAAATATAAGTTAAAATTCAAATACTGATATATTCATTCAGTGGAGTACTATTCATCAATAAAAAAAGAAAAAAAAAAAGAATGAACTACTGATGTAAACCAACATAGTGAGCCTCAAACACAGTGAAGTGAAAGAAGGCAGATAAAAAGGGTATATACTATATGATTATATTTATATAAAATTCTAGAAAATGCAAACTGATTTATAGGGGTAGAAAGTAAATCAGTGGTTGCCTGTGGATGAGTTTGGAGGGTGGGGTGGGCAGGAGTGAGGATGATAAGAGGCACAAGGAAAATTTGGTATTGATGATACGTTAATTTTCTTGACTGTGATGGTAGTTTAAGTATGTGAATTTTTCAAAGCTTATCCAATTGCACATTTTAAATACATGTGGTTATTTCCTCAGTTATACTTAAGTATAGCTGTTAAGAAAAACAAAGACCAAGATAAAGGGATCAAGGGTTACAGAAGAAAGAAAGGCAGATTGCAATTTTAATTAACTTATTTATTTATTGAGAGAGAGGAAGGGGGAGACAGAGAGAAACATCAAATTGTTGTTCCACTTATTTATGCATTCATTGGTTGATTCTTGTATGTGCCCTGACCAGGGATTGAACCCTCAACCTTGGCATATTGGGATGATGCTCTAACCAACTGAACTATCTGGCCAGCACCCAGGTTACAATTTTAAAGAACTGGTTCAGCCCTGGCTGGTTTGGCTCAGTGGTTAGAGCGTCGGCCTGTGGACCAAAGAGTCATGGGTTCGATTGCCGCCAAGGGCACGTACCTCCCGGTTCGTCCAGGTCCAGGTCCAGGTGGTGTGGGAGGCAACCAATTGATGTGTCTTTCTCACATTGATGTTTCCCTCCACCCCCACCCCACCCCACCCCCCACTCTATCTGAAGATATTTGAAAAAAAAGTATCCTCAGGTGAAGATTTAAAAAAATAAAATAAAGAAATGGTTCAGAGGTCCCATTAGGAAGATGAGATTTTCAAAAGGCTTTAAAAGGAAAGGGAGTTAGCTACACTATAGGGACACAGGAGGCAAAGGCACTAGGGGCATGGGTGAGCCTGGCAATGAGGCCAGTGTGCCTGGGCTCAGTGATAACGGTCAGTGGAGGAGGAGATGCAGGCAGAGAAGCCCCTGAGCAGTGCAGCCTTGCAGGGCATTTCAAGGAGTTTGGCTTTGACTAGAAATAAAATGGGTAGCTTTCTAGGTTTTTATGCAGAAGAGTGACACGATCTACTTAAGTTTTAAAAGGATTTTGCTGTTAAGAAGAACTCTTAGTGGGACAAAAGTGAAAGCAGAGAGACCAATTAGGAGGCTGATCCAATAATTCAGGCAAGAGATGATGGTAGCTTGGAACAGAACCGTAACACTGAAGGAGGTGAGAACGGGTCAGATTCTGTATGTGTTTAAAGATAGAGCCCACTGTTTGTCCTGGCGGATTGGAAGTGGAATATGAGACAAAGAGAAGGGTTTCCTTGCATTGGATTTCAGTCCTATTCTCTTCCGGTCGCTCATCTCCATTTTTTCCACTCCTTTCAGTGTAATATCATGATCCAAACAAAGACCAACCAGTTCAGCTGCTTCGTTGTGGATTTGGACTAAATTTGTTTAGTGCTGTATCATTGCTTGGTTGACTGCAACTGAAATTGCAGATAAAAGACGATCTCTGACAAAAATAAATAAATAAATAAATAAATAAATAAATAAATAGATAAATAGATAAATAAATAGATAAATAAAGACGATCTCTGTTCGTCTTCTGCTTTCATCAGAAATATTTTTGTCCAAACTTGCTCTCATCTTTTAAATGGATTCCTTGTGTTTGGCATATCTTAAAACATATATCTAAATCATCAAAACTAAATATGTATAACTTCCATAAATTTTGTTATACCAACAATTTTTTTTTTAGGATCTTTGCCAATTTAGAAATGCATTCCAGTTTGTTAGGAAACCTAGCTTTATAATAATTCAATTTAAATATGTCTTGGGCCAAAAAAATATGTATAGAAAAAAGAGAAATTATTATTTATTAAATAATCTTAACTTTTAAAAATTGTATTCATTTATTGGGGTAACATTGATTAATAAAATTTTATTGCTTTCAAAATATCTTAATTTTATTTTTTATTTTTTGTTTGTTTTTTTTAAAAAAATCTTTATTGTTGAGAGTATTACAGATGCCCCCCCCTTCCTTCCATTGCTCCCCTCTTGCTGGTTCCCGTCCCACCCAGGGCACATTAATTTTAAAGAAACACAGAATTAATTATTTTCCTTTAACTTACTCTAGTATTTATTCCTCACTTTCCTTCTTCACCTCCTTTTAATGTATGTCTTCTAAGGTGTATTTTGCTTATTATTTTCTAATAAGTACACCTTTTTTTTTTGTAAATGATAAATTTCTTCCTAAAACAAATGAAACAAATAATAAAATAGAACTCAAACAACAATAAAAAAAAAGTTTCACCAAAACTTTCACATACATAGGAAAAAAGTAAATACTGTTACATTATGCTTTTATTAGTGCCAATAAATTGTTAAAGCTATTTGAAACCATATTACCTTTTAAAGATGATCAAAATAGCTCACATGTTCTGCCTCAGTAAACACTATTTTTAAAGCTATATAAACCGAAGTCTACTGTTATTTGTTACTGCTTTTTGGCAGAATAAAATTATACTGGCTTTCATTTCTATTTCATTGTTAAATATATAGAGAATATTCTCAAAATGACATATTTGGAAAAGTATTTAACAGAAAGATGAGCCAGTTCTTCTGAAAATAATTATTAGTATATAATTAGTATTAAGGCAATAATTCCAAGTTTTTGTACCTTGAGAGACCCTCTCATTGTTTTCTTTCCCATAGACTAGACATTTAAAAAAATTTTTTAATTTTATTTTTCAATTACAGTTTGCAATCAATATTATTTGGTATTGGTTTCAGATGTACATAATAGTGGTTAGACAATCATATATTTTACAAAGTGCCCTCCCCCCAATATTTCAAGTATCCACTTGGCACCATACATGGTTAGTGCAATACTATTGATTTTATTCCCTATTCTGTACTTTACATCCCCATGACTATTTTGTAACTACTCATTTGTACCTCTTAATCCCTTCCCCTTTTTCACTCAGTCCCCCAAATCCCCCCTCTCTGATAACCTCTGATCTCTGTATCTGAGTCTATTTCCATGTTGTTTGTTCACTTTGCTCTTTAGATTTCATGTATAAGTGAAATCATATGGTATTGGTCTTTCTCTATCTGAATTATTTCACTTAGCAGAATACCCTAGGATAGACATTTTTTAAACATTACTAGTTAACAGAACTTTTTTCTAATCAGCATTTTAAAAAGCATTACTACACTAAGGTGATGTAAATGCAACCAAAATCAGAAAAATCAGATGTTTTTCTCCACATGCCTTTTTTTCCTGTGTAATATCACATTTAGGTTTTGCAGTTGTTGACAGCAACTCACACACGTGCGCGTGCGCGTGCGCGCGCGCACACACACACACACACACACACACAATCACTGCTTTGTAGACCCTTAAGTTACCTCGGCCGGATCCTTTTGGTTTATCAGATTTCATTGCAGCTGTGGTAAAAAGTCCCACTGTACAGATGCCTTGGAGCTTTTTCCAAAGTCATAAAAAGCTACTCAGTTCTTATGTAGTCACAGCCCACACTGTAGGACAATTAGGTCCTCCAAGGTCAAGAAGCAACCAATGAAGAAAGAGAATCAGTGGATAGTTTTCAGCTTCCCTACTTTCCTTTGGGATCATTTGGAGGCAAATTCTACATGAGGGGCTGAGTACCAGTGTCAATTCCAGTGGTAGTCAGTTCAATATCACATGTATTTGGATTTTTTCTATTTCTTGTCTCACTTTCCCCACTCTCTCACTTTCACTTCTGGAAACCACCTTCCAGATAAATTGTACCTAAATCATTTCATGCTCCGATTTCAAGGCAACCCAAACCATGACAACTACCTATGTGTGCTCTAAGGACTTAGGGAATTCTATCAGGGAACTAATATATTCAGACCACTAATACTTTTTAAAATACAAACGATATGTTGCATACTTATAAATATTATGTATCAAGTAGTTCTCTTAGTAAATCTGGAAGATTATTGTATTATCTTCTTTTGCAGTTAAATTAAGGGAAATACCTCATGCTTCAGATTAATTAGGAAAGCTGATTTTCAAACCCAGATCTATCTGGCTTCAAACAAATTTTCTTTCTACTATTTTGAGTCTTAAATCATAGTTTCAGTTATGTAAGTATTTCTCCCCAAGAAATTTGAATAACAATTCTTATGAAGATGGAGAGCTAATAGAGTTTGTCTACAATAACCTTCAGAGACTGGCAGTGTCTGACAGCACCTCTCAAGTTACATTTCAAAGGAAGAACTTCCTCTGTTGAGGGAGATCTCCTGATGATTCAGGTTTTTGACCAGCTGTTATTGCTTCTTCTCTGGCTTAATTCCAACTCACAGAACTTCAGTAGCCCATATAATTTTCTTGGAACTGACTTAAAACATCTATTGTTCTGCTTTTTATTACCCTAGCACATGACAGAATTAGAATTAGTTAAGCCCTCTGAAATAGATTAAAGTTTAAAGTCTTGACCGATTGTTTATCCAAACAATGATTCCCATCTCCATTAATACAATAAAAGACAGCAGAGAAAGGATTCAACTCCCAAATGCTATAAGTATTGTTATGTTGAAATATAATTTGATTATAATGGTGTACTAGATGTTATATTCTTTGTCTATAGTATTCAGAGATGACAAAGTTAATACCTAGAATTTCTATAAAGAATTTGCAAGTGGTTTCAGTGCTTTAAATCAGTAGTTTGATGAAATGAAATAAGTCTGGTCTATTAGTTTAGATTAGGTTAAATGTAAGTGATTGAAAATCCCAAATAGGAATAGCCTGAATAGGATATTTATTATTCCTTATACAAAATCCAAGAAATACTCCAAGAATTGTAAGATGGTTTCATGATCGCCACGGGTTCCCCAAGGTGTTCATTGTGATGTTGTCTTCATGGATATGATCATTATTTAATCTTTAGGCATAATGCCCACATTTTAGCCAGTAGGAAGAAAGAAGGCTAACGTAGGAGATATGCTTTATCTTCAAGTCGGCTGCAATGTAGTTGCACAAGACACTTTTGCTGACATCCCACAACCAGATCTTAGTAACTAGACCAGCTGGAAAATATACTCTTTAAATTGGGTAGCAATGTGCCCAACTAAAACTAGAGATTATATTAATAAGCAAAAAAGAGAAAAATGAATATTAGGAGGAAGCTATCATCTGACACACATGCATTTGAAAGTCAGACAAAATTGGGACAAATATCTGACTGACATTTATGAATTGAGTGGTTTTGGTCATTATTTAACCAATTAGAGCCATAATTTACTTCATCTCTAAAGATGGGCATTGCATCTTTAACCCTACATGTTTCTGTAAGGATTAAATAAATAATATATGCAAGATGCCTCCCATTTATATAACACATAATTAGCATTAATAGAGAAAGCAAGGGAGTATTGCCACATATATTCTTCATATCAATCTATCTTTTCATATACTGCTTGAGTGTTTTAGATAGGAATTTTTAAGGGAGTGGGTAGATGAGGAGTTTAAATTTGTTTTGTTTTTTATTAATAAAGTCATTTCAATGTTTGAGAGGGAAAGAAATTAGGAAGCAGAAGATTTTTATTAGAATGTATAGTAAAACCCCAGTTCATTGATCATTTTCACCTAAAGCTTAATTCATTATTCATGTATCATTACACCAACATTAATAAATAAAATGTTCTTAAAATTGGGAAATTAGTTTATAAGCATTTTTTTTTCATCCTTTACTACAAAAGTGTTAATTTTTTTTTTTGGTACGTGCCCCTAGCGGGAACTGAACCCGGGACTCTCTGGTCCGCAGGCCGACACTCCAACCGCTGAGCCAAACCGGCCAGGGCCAAAAGTATTAATATTATAATAATCCTCAAATATTACAAAAAAGTCAACCTAGGTCCAGGCAAATTTTCAGTCTTGCCCAAGGTCGCACAATTTGAATGGTCAGATGCACAAGGAATATAGCAGGTGCTATTCATCTGAGGATGCCACTTGATAGATACTAAGGACTATCTCTGCGTTGAACTTATGGTTTGCTTGGTCTACTTCCAGGTCACGAGTCTTTTCACCCAACCCCACTTTATTGATATTAATGATCCCTATGAGGGCATAGGGTTGAGATCTGAGAGTGTGTAAAGAGATAATGGGAGGGAGAATTTCATTTTTAGAATAGAATTCTTTCTGGAAACACACACACACACACACACAAAACTAGATGAATATAAATTTTCACTATTGCCAGACTCATAGTGACAACATGGTTTGACCATATGTTAAAATTAGTTATGCAGCCCTGACAAGTTTGGCTCAGTGGTTAGAGCGTCGGCCTGTGGTCCAGAGAGACCCGGGTTCGGTTCCCGCTAAAGGCATGTACCTTGGTTGCAGTTTGTCCCTGGCCCTGGTTGGTCGTGCGGGTGGCAGCCACTCGATGTGTCCCTTTCACGTCGATGTTTCTCTCTCTCTCTCTTCCTCTCTCTCCCTCCCACTCTATCTGAACAAAAAATGAAAAATTGTCCTTGGGTGAGGATAAAATAAATAAATAAATAAATAATTAAAAAAAATTAGTCATGCAGACTTCTTCACATCTAAATTGAGGTTGGACTAAAAAGAAAATTTTGCTTTATTTGGTGTCTGAAACTGTGAGAGAAATGATACAATTACATGATTTTTTTTCTTAATGAAAGCATAAGACTTCAAACCATGAATATAAAATAAAATTACATTAGATAGCAATATCATACAGAGTAGGAAATACTGTGAACAGTAATATTATTTAAAATGTCATTATGTTTTGCCTGGCTGGTGTGGCTCAGTTGTTGAGCATTGACCCATGCACCAAGAGGTCGCTGGTTCGTTTCCCAGTCAGGACACATGCCCAGGTTGTGGGCCCAATCCCCAGTGGGGGGCATGCAGGAGGCGGCCAATCAATGTTTTCTCTCATCAATGTTTCTATCTCTCTCTCCCTCTCCCTTCCTTTCTCTCTAAAATCAATAAAGAAAAAAATACTAAAAAAAATGTCATTGTGTTTTCTCCTAATCATATTGATATCTATAATACTCTCTATAATATGAAGTTGGCACCTATTTAACTTGTGATGAGGGATAAGAGGAGGTACAGCAGAAATTCAAAGACAGAGAAAAATAAACAATAAATAACTTTTGTCATTAAACACACATACACACACAGGGAAAGTGTCAGAGACAGATTTTCCTAAAATTTACATGCCTTTGTGTATAAAGAAAGCATGGAAGACTAAGATCATAGGGATTCTTTTACAATAAAAAGAACGTGGTTCTGAGATTGACTGTCCTAGCATAGGAGACTATGATAGAAGAGAAACAAAAGTCCAAGTTCACTTCCTTTAGTTCCAAAGAATAGAGGGAAGAAGAGAGCTAAAGTTCTCATCACCTACTCTCTCTTAAAATCCTCTTCACTTCCCTCTCTGAAATCAGAACAGTTATATCAAGTTTTTTTGGTATTGTATTTGCATGTACATAGAAGTTTTTCATACTTCTGTTTTCAGGCTTTATTATGTACAAATTGTGTCTGTTGTGAGCAAAAAAAGTACAAGGAACATATGATAGTATTTCTATTTCAGTTTTTAAAATAAGCACATATTCAATTTATTGATAAAGCTATTACTGGTGTACTTGGAATTTTCTATCATATATTTGTCCCAACTTTATTCTTTTGTCTTTTTCTCTCCTATTTTACTTATTAATTAAATATTTATTTAATTAAATATTCCCTTCTGCTAGCTTGAGTTATGAATATACTGTTCTTTTGTATCTGCCCCAGAGTCTATCATAAATGAATACTATTACCACTTCTTTGAATAAACAGGAAACTGCTAAGACATTTCCTCAGTTTACCCTGCTCCTACCTTTTGTATTCTTATCAGTTTTGTTCTTCATTAGTTTAAACTTCAAAAGAAATTATAATCATTGCTTTATAGTCAATATTCATTTTGATTTACTAACACATTTACATTTTTAAATTATTTTTCTTTTTCTTTTTTCTTTTTTTTTTTTTTTTTTTGCTTCCATTGAGGACTATTACTCCATTTCTATGAAGAACTTTATTTAGTAAGAATTTCTTTTGGAATAGGTCTGCTGGCTATACATTCTCTTAGTTTTTTATTGTATACAAATGTTTTTATTTTGTCTTTTTTTAAGGTTATTTTTTCTGGTTATAGGCTTCTTCTAATAGTTTCTTTCACCATTTTAAATATGTCATTTTATTATCTTCGACTTCCATGGTGCTTGTAAGGAAATCAGTTATCATTTTTATTTCCCCTTTGAAGTTAATGCCCCAGTTATAATTTATCTTAATGCTGTACAAATTCTTGTGAGTTTCTTTTTGTAATTTCTTATTTTCAGGAAATTTACCATGATGTGCCAAGATATATTTTTATTTGTAATTACTTTACTTGCTTTTCATTAGTTTTGAATATATTGTTTCTGTTTATCCTCTCTCTTTTTCTTTAATGGGACTCCATAACACATATATGTTACTGGAAATCCATATATTTCCTATACTTATTTCTTTCTTTATTTTCTCAGCTTTGATCAGATTTTTTTTTTTTTTTTTTTTTTGGCTACAAGTATTCTAAATTCTAAATCACCAATTCTTTCTTTATCTGAATCTATTCTTATGGTAAATGCCATCTTCTGTGGGCTTAATTTCAGTTATTAAAGAGTTTTGGTCTAGCTGTGATGGGTTTCTCACCTTTCTGCATATCTCATGGCAACACTTATAAATTAGTGTTTCTTTTTTATAGCCTACTCTTCTTGGTTCATGGATAGAACAGTTCATGAATCTTTCTGAGGATCCTAATTAGAGGGGTTTGGCAATTTTCTATTTCTTCCAGAGTCATTTGTTTTTATTTGTATTTCTCCTGCATATTGGTGATCCATGATCACTCATATTTAAGAAAAAGGAAAGAAACATAATATGAACTCGAGCTCTTTATAGTTTGGTAATATTTCTTGATTTGGGGCCTTTTTCTAGAATAGTCTCGAATAGATCCAGTAATTGTCTTGGTGTACCCCTAAATTCTAGAATATAGAGAGCCTCCATATAAGCTGCATTGATTCTTTGCAGATCACTTTTTCAACTCATTTTGAAAACAAAAATTTATTTTTCTCTCTTGTAAAGTAAACATCTGGATTTCAGTAATCCATTTCAGTTACTTTTTTTCATTCTCAATTTTGTTTGGTGCTTGTTCTGAATTATGTCAAGAAAATTGAATTCCTTATTCTGCAGTTATCTTCATTAGAGCTTTGGGCTGTGACTTCCTTTACTTTGTTTTATCAGTTATTATTTCCCACATTTAGCAAAAGTTTTAAACATTTTTTATCCAGTGATTATATTCCTCTTGCATGCTCTGTTATAGTGAGTTTGTACCGTTTTTATTCCTTTCTGATACATTTAATAGGATCTCAGAAAAATCATAGTGAACATGTATATACATAGGTTACTTCAACTCATTCAGCCAACTATTTCTTGAATGTTCTGTGGATCTGAAAATATTAGTATATGACTGATCCTATTAATAGATTTTATACCTTACTAGTCTAACTGTTCAATTAAATCTCATTTATAATACCTGATAACAGCTTATTTTATTCTGTGCTTACAACAGGATTTATAATGGGCACATCCATTGAAGAACCCTAACCATATATTAAAATGAAAGCAGACTTTAATAGGGGAGGTTTCTAATATATGTGTTAAAATATCTTAAACATGGATATTCATTACTTTTAAAACTTCTTTAAAATATTTTAATTTTTTTCAGTTTCAAAAATGGGTAAAGTAACATGGGATGTGATCAGGTAGCCAACATGCTAGGTAATACAAATATGTATAGCCTATTCTTTCTTCTAGAATTAAGTTATATGTTAACTATCTAGTTCCATTTTCTTTACTTCAGAGATTTCTTAGAGAATAGAAAGAAAAGAAAACTTTAAACTCATATTAATAAATTAAAATTATAGAGAAATTAGTTTAATATCAGTTTGTCATATAATAGGATTGGAAACCATTTAATCCAAATACAATTGAATAATGATCTAAAAATAGTTTACATTTGGATGTGTGACCCATGAATCAATGTTAATTTCTGACTCATAATAAATGCTTTCCTCATGTCTTTTATATTTTTATTTTAGCATTGAACTAATAATATACTCTCACATAAAAAAAAAAAATCTATATTATTTTACACTGGTAGCTAAGAAACAGTGTTTTATTTCCCAGTGAGAGAGCGTAATTCTATAAGATGAAATGCCAGCTCCAAGCTAAATACTTACAAGGAACATAACTATTTACAACCAACTTTCCATGTTAATGCATAGATATTCTTTTCCCCAGATGACTAGAAAAAGCATTAATGTATTAGACTTTCACTAATAAGCCAATGGAGATTAAAAATTTTTCAATAGTTTAGGTAATTAGACTATGAAAATAAAGAGCACAAACAGCTTATAGCAGAAGTCCCCAAAGTTTGTGATTTTAAAAAAATCTAATGACCAGCACCTGTTGAATTATTGAGTGCTTACCAGGCGCCAAATATTTAACATGCCTTATCTAAATGAATCATTAATACAATCCAATAAGATAGAGAATATTTTGACTTATTTCAGGACCACAAAATGGGTAGAAAATTTTAATCAACTCATTAAGTCCCATAACCAGGATATAAGCCAGGATTGTCTAACTATAGGGTCAACATTATTAATATATAATGCATATTTGTTCTTCAGAATATCCCACCATGGGATAGTTAATCTTATGGTAACTAAGGATGCAACAGTAAACAATTCACATGTAGCCCTGGTCCCTACAGACAGTACATTCCAGTAAGGAAAATAGGCACTGGGTAGTGAAGAGGAATAAGTCAAAGACAACCTGCATGCCTCTGGCTTGACCAACATTATCTGTGGCTTAGGGTAGGCTAACTGCTCAGATTTTGATGTATTGAATTTGAGGTGCCTTCTCAATATTCTACTGAAATTTTTGAGTAGGATACTATCTATATTGGTCAAAAACTCAGAACCTAGCTCTAAATGTAAGATTTTGACATTTGCTGATTAATAATGAAGACTATTTCATGAAGGGGAAGCATAGAATGCAATAGGGATAAATGCACCAGGGCTAAAAGCAAAATCCTATCACTAAGACATTGACCACAATGCAATAAAATTACAAATCCACCCAGCATGACATAGCCACAGGTAGCGGACCTCTGGGGTAACTACACAGTTCTCAGCTTAGTTGAGTTCACCAGATGTGGGGGCAGCCATCTCAGATGCTCATATAACAGACTTGAAGTTGGCATGGTTCAGACTTAACTAACTGACCTCCTCACAGCTCCTACTGACAGCATCACAGCGTGATAGCACATTATGCTACAGACAAAAATGGTCCACGAGCAGCATTTTAACTTATTGAATAATAGCTGGGTATAGAACAAGAAACATATTCTTGAACAATACATGAATCTCTGAACTAGAAAAAAAAAGATCACAAAGGAGTAGAAAACTATCAGTTTTCTTCTAGCATACCTTTGTTCAACGCCTGAGGCTAATTAGATAAGTCTCACTTTGTGTTAAGGTTGTAAGAACCTTCTTTAAAATATGGACACTGAAACCTAGGGGAGAGAATGGGTTTCCTCGTAAGTACAGAAAGGACTAGGACAAAGAGACAAATGAATGTCAAAATCAATTTCCTGTATTTACCATTTTTCCCAGTGTTAGCTACATTACAAAAATCTTTTGAATTATTCTTTTTGAAATATGAATCAGGACAACACAATAGCATAGTGAAAATTTTGTTTAAAGTTAAATAATTTTAATATATTCTTCTATATACTCACACCCTCATCTGCACTACTGGAGACAGTACAAATTACAGTATAACAATTATTTTTCAAAATTTTACAAATGATTGCTTTGAAATTTTACCAATTACCTTTAATTCTAAGAAGTTAATTGTAAAACATATTATGATATAAGTTGATTTCTTATCACTTTATACTATCTTTATTCTTGTGTTTGAATTTCTCTTGAGAAATTATTTTTCTATGCTTATTGACTTACTAGTGAAAAAGAGTTTTCCAACCATGCAACAATCTCATTACTTTTGTATTCTCTAGGTTGTATTTGCATTTCTATGGGTTTTTAATTGTTTACAAATCAATAAAAATAGTCAATTGCATTGAATTATGAGTCAGGGGACCAAATTGGATTAATAGCAAAATGGTAGATAGTGCTCTAGAAAGTTAGCAGATACAGATTTAACTAATAAGTCTCCTAACTATGTGACCATGGGACAATTATTTATTAAATGTAGTAATAATATATACTTTTAGATTTTTAAAAATAAATTAATGAGACAATGTAATACAATGTTTGAAATGTAGTAGGCAATAAGAAATATCAGAAAATTCCACACTCCTGAATTTAGCTTTATAACAAATTGGGTGTTTTCTTTTTCATTCATAAAATATTGGGGTTATGTCAATGAGAACTGCAAATTATACTGATGAGTACACTCATTCCTCCAACATAGAAATTTTATTAAAATTATATAATTCAAAGCTAATCTTGAAATTTAAAAAACTATCAAACAAAAATTAACAAATAAACACAGTAGATGGAGAGAGCTGATAAAGCAGGACATTTTCTTTGTGCCACAATGCAATAAAGTACAAATCAATAACAAAAATTTTAGGAAAAAATAATTCTTACATTTGTAAGCAAACACAGACATGCACACACACACACACACACACACACACACACACCCCTAAGTAATTCAAATATCAGAGGAGAAATCATAATGGAAACTTAATAATGTTTAAAATAAAAAAAAAATAAAAGCAAAACATATCATAACTTAAGAAAATTAAAGGTAAAAGAAATCAATAGCCTAAGAATTGAATATTAGAAACAAATATTAGAAATAAATGAGTACCTTACTTAGTAATTTAGAAAAATAGCAACACGTAAACCCTCTAAGGAAAAATAAGGTAGAAAACAATAAAGGTAACAGTGGAAACTAATGGAACAGAAAACAAAGAAACATTAGGGAATACATATATTCCCTAACATATATATATATATATATATATATATATATATATATATATATATAATATTATATATATATATATATTTTGTTTGTTTGTTTTCTTTACCGAGACATTTTTATTTTATTTTATTGTTGAAAGTATTACAGATCTCCTCCTTTTTTCATTGACTCCCTCCTTCCCCCTCCCATCCCACTCTTGCCTTCCCCAGCCTAGTGTCGATTGGTTGCACATATATGCATATAAGTTCTTTGGTTTATCTCTTCCCACCCCTCCCACTTCCCATCCCTCTGAGGTTTGTCAGTCTGTTCTCTACTTCCATGATTCTGGATCTATTTTGGTTAATAGCTTATTTTGTTCATTATGTTCCACAAATAAGTGAGATCATTTGGTACTTGTCTTTCTCTGACTGGCTTATTTCTCTCAGCCTAATACTCTCCAGGTCCCCCCATGTCATCTCAAAGGGTAAGAGATCTTTCTTTCTTACAGCTGCATAGTATTCCATTGTGTAAATGTGCCACAGTTTTTATCCACTCATCTACTACTGATGGGCACTTGGGCTGTTTCCAGATCTTAGCTATTTTAAATAGTGCTGCTATGAACATAGGGGTGCATATATTCTTTCTGATTGGTGTTTCAGGCTTCTTAGGGTATATTCCTAGAAGTGGGATCACTGGGTCAAATGGCACTTCCATTTTAAATTTTCTGAGGAAACACCATAGTGTTTTCCATAGTGGCTGCACCAGTCTGCATTCCCACCAGCAGTGTACTAGAGTCCCCTTTTCTCCACACCCTCGCCAACACTTGTCTGATGATTTGTTGATGGCAGCCATTCTAGGGAATTTATTTTTTAAGTGAAATGAAACAGACAGAACTTTAGCAAGACTAAGTAGAAATAGGATGCCACAATAATTATAGTAGGTAATTGTTCATACACAGTCGTCCCTCGCCGCTTCGCGCTTCGACGTTCGCGGCTTCACTCTGTCGCGGTTTTTTCAAATACTATATACTATACTATACTATACTATACTATACTATACTATACTATACTATACTATACTATACTATACTATACTATACTATACTATACTATATTTGAAAAAACCGCGACAGAGTGAAGCCGCGAACGTCGAAGCACGAAGTGGCGAGGGACGACTGTGTATGAATAAAGAATCCTACTTCGTGGAAATTCATTTTTCCCAGTAGAGTCTGGAACTGATTGCGATAAACGAGGGCCGACTGTATGTTCATAGTATTTAAACTATAATCCAATAAGTTACAAATCAGATAAAATAATTTTATATAAAATTTTAATCACCTAAAAGAGATAGAAAATATGAATTGACTTACAATGTTTAAAGTATTTTAAAATCTAAAATCTTCCCACATTAAGAGCACCTATCCCACCCACATCTTAGACATACATCTTACCAAACCTCCAAGTGACACGTAGCCTATTTGTTATTCCAAATGTTACAGAGAATGTCAAGGAGAATATGCCGAAACTGATTCTCTGAGGCTAACATTGCCTTGATTTCATAACCAAATGAGACAATGAAAAACAAATATAGATGAATCTCATCTTTGAATGTTTACAATACTAACAATTCAGAAGTGTTTTTTTAAAAACTCATGACCAAATAAGGTTTGTTTCAAGAATCCAGGGAAAATTGCACATTATAACATACATTAATAGTTTCAATAACCTGAAAGATTAAAGAAGAAACCCTACATTTTCATCCCAATAGATGCAGAAAATCCAAGCATCTCCTGATGAAGAGCAAAAGTGATTGAAAAAAATAAAAAGTATAAATAAGATCAACGAAGGCACAAGGTAGTTTCTGGAGAGGGAAAAACTTTGTATGAAGAGCACAAAAAATGAAAAAGAATACATAAATATCAATGCAGCCCAGATTTTAAAAGTAATAAATAATATGCTAATTTTGTACAAGGAAAAAGGGGGAAAGTTATATATGCCCTTTGTTTATTTCTTCTAACCAAAAGAAACATATAAAGGATTAGACACTTAGGGAAATGGTCATCTGTAGGGTATGAGTGAGGAAAGGGTGGAGGAATAAGGAATAGGGGTAAACTCCTCTATACAGTTTTGACTTTTGAAAACATGTCAATATTTTACAAATTCTAAAAATTAAGTCAAAAAGATTAAAAGTACAAGCCCTCCATGTTTTAGAAACAAATAAGCTTATCTTATCAAATTAATAACCACACAACATAGTAAGTTTGTAAGCCAGCTACCACAACATAGTAACACACACATACATACTCTGACTGTATAACCTATTTGGAATATATTCTAGGGACAAAAGTAACTCAGAGAGTTCTTAGACTTTAATTAGGTCTAGAAGCATTGATATCCAGTTAGCACCATTCCCTACTAAAGAAGTCTTTGGAGAATAGTCAACCGGAAAAGTATAACGCTAATTTAGTATATAGCTTTGTTCCAGAAAGTAAGGACGAGTTTGAAGACTCGTGGAATTATGTCAAAATGAAACAGAACCAAGTTTGAAGGGGCTCACGAAGAGTTCATTCTCCTTGGCTGTATTTGTCACACTCCAGGGGTTGGATGAAAAACGAATGACTAAGTAAAGATAAACTCATCAAACCATGCAAAGTTCCTCCTATACTGAACTGTTCATTTGTTCTCTGAATATTCAAATAAGTTTTATGATTAAATATAGTCATCATGTTTCAGACTTCTTCATGGCTATGGGAGACTGTAAATGTTCATATCACTTGACAAAGATACTGTACATCAGTGTGTCATTGTTTCTAAGCAATGGAGGTTTTCCCTAAATTGGGTTTTTCGCTCAAGACTAAAGCATTTTACACTGAAGGGAGGAAATGTCAAGCTCATTGTTCCAAGATTTGTTCCTCCTAATATTCTGATTATTGTGTTTTGAGGATAATATAATTTATGCCAAAATGTTTATTTAGTGCTTACCAAGTATATCATACTGAATTACATGCTTTTATGAACATCTGTATAATTCATGACACCTGCCCTTAACATATCTGTAATCTAGGAGAAGATGAAAAGCACAAAGGAACCCATACAAAAACCTGGTAAACAATTTTCTATAGAAAAGGCAGGGAGGGGAGGGATCCAAAATTGTGATGATAGCAATTTTGAAAACTAAAAATTTTGAAAAACACTGAGCTAGTACAACAAACTGTATTATAGCTCAATAGGACTTGAACATTTTGAATGATATGCACATATATTTCCTCTGAAAGTATGTACCCGTTAGGGTCCAAGCAGGAAATGGATGCATACTCAAACTGACTATATGAGAAGGTTTTCAAAAAGTAATTACAAATGTGTGGATAGTCTATGGAAAACAACAGACAACATCCAGCATGTTATTGCTATTTCTACCCCTAAGATGAACTCATTGTTCTTTTTCCAAACAAAATTTTGTATTCTCAAAGTGGGAGGCACAAACATTTTCATCAGCTACTCTATCATTGTGAGATCATTTCAATTTGGTCAGATTCCCATCTGAAACTAAAAACATTAGTTGCCAGCAATACTCTCTGTGTAAGATAATGTGGAAAAAATATATAGGAGGAAGAAAAAATAACTAGCATAAAACAAATGAGTTTCAGTCCCTGCTTCAGTAGCTCATCATGAAGCCTAAGTTAAGCACAACTATCTACTTCTGCCCATTCCATATAATCATTAATCTCTCCCAGTACCTCTCTCAAGTTTTCCATTGACCAGGGAAACTCAGCAAGAGAATATGCAAGGTGTCTCAGTGGATCCTCTGTGTGCTAGAAATAGTCTCCCTTGCCCTCATTATATACCACAAACCACATTTCCACTTGGTAATCATAGTCAATGACACTGAGTCTTTCTTTAACCATCGGTTCAGATGAATGAGGAGCCCAAATGGTGGGTGGTATTCACCACTTCTAGCTAAGCAGAACCATGGCTATGTCCATTGGTAGAAAAGTTCCTCCCTTGAGACAGACACAAGGACCTTCAAACTGACCAATACTGAGAGATGTTGGGCAGGTAGCAAAAATCTTGAAGTGGGCTATTAAACACTTTATTTAGAATGGTCTCATATATTTTCATCCTTCGGTTTCCAACCTGTGCATTCTGGCTGTGAAGTAACTGGTCACTGGTCTAAGACATTCCTGAGCCTTTTAGGGTAGTACCCCTCTCTCTCATGGTATGTTATCTTCTAGCTGATGACACAACTAAGTCTTAAGCAACCCATTCCACTCTGATATCAATCCGATTTCTTCTTATGAGTGGAACACAGAATAAGACTAATGAATTCTATGTTGTAAGCCACTGCCGTCATCCCAGAGTGTACCCTTGGTCAGAGGCATTGTGTGAATTACCTACAATTGATAACATTCTATAAAGTCCTAAGTATGGTGCTGACAGGAGAGCTCTATGTTTAAAGAGCAATTATCTACCAGGAATATGTTTTCACTCTATAAAATCATACTTCCACGATGGACAGTGTCTAATGTAATCATCGTTTATGAGGGATTTTGCTGGAACCCACAGGAAATGGTGACACTGTAGATTTAGCCTTGGCCCCTGTCCTTGGAAAGTTGGGCACTCAGAAGTGGTAGGAGACAAAGCAGCGCTGGTTGCACTGCAAAAGGTTACTAATGAAATGGTCCTGATGCAGGTGATTTATTTAGGGGATGCAGGGAAAGAAAGAAGTGGAGTGGTGAAGTGACACAGGGAAGAAATTGACAGCTAATAAGGGCTGAGTTATGAAGTTGGCTACCACAATGGACAAATGGAGCTTATTCAAGAAGAAACTCAGAAAAAGTATAAAACACACATCTCAGAACTGACCCATCTTAGTATCAGAGAGCTAAGGTATTTGTTTATACATCTGTCCCCATCAGTTATTGGTTGAAGTCTACTCTGAGTGGTATTATTTCCCAGGAAATTCTGGTCTGATGCATGAATGAAAAAAAAAAGTCCAGGGGAAAAATGTTTATATACACACGCAGATATTGTGAGTTTGAAGTCATCCAAACACACTGAAAAAGTTAGGGTCCAAGGCATTCTTGGCAGCGCAGTGGCAGCACCTGCTAGAGCCTTCATCTCTGAGACTGTGACCACTTTGTATACAGATTCACTGAGCAAGCATCAGAAGTCTTCGGGGGTGGGGGGAGGGTGTCGGGAAAGAGGCTGGCATCCTAAAACAACTTTTGGTGTTATTAACAGTTTAGTAATAAATGTACTCTGGTGGTATTTATGTAGGTCATAAAAATGCCTAATCTGAGAGGTCCATTTACATACTTCTTAAAAGCTCCTTGTCATCAATTTTCCTATCTTGATCTTTACAAGTTCCTCATCAGTCAGCCAAGCCATTAGCAATTGCCCATGAAGCAGGGTAATGCACACCTCAAGGCAACAGTTCTGCCCACATGATGTAGACAGCCAAATGCAACATCCAGAGATGTGCTCAACTGGAGAGCAACTCTTTTGGAGCAATTCTTGAGCATGGATGTAAAGCAGCAATTTCTGGAAGGTGCCTGAGAAGCATACCATTTCATCTTTTTTTCCTCCCCATTATCGTATAATAGGAAATTCCTCATGAAATGTGGGTTGAGGGAAAGGCGGTCAGGCAATGGTTGCAGGTATCATAGGAAGCTGTGTCTTGTTAGCAAGTATTCAGTGTTTAGTGGTCCCATCCTCAGAAGTTGCTTTCAAATGGAGAATATATTCTCTGCAGAAGATGACATAACTTATTTCAAAACCCTAGGGATCTTATTAGTGATTGCCAAAGGTTCCATACAGCATCTCTGTTTGCCATAGAAAATGTATATAATATTCTGGAAATGTAAGCTAAAATGAAATACATAGCAAGATTTTACACATTTCTAAAGGAATTCTGTGGACAATTGTATACCAATAATTTAGATGAATTCCACAACTGATATGGAGTATTATATAGGATGTGACAAAAGTAGATTTACAGTTGTGAGCATGTGAAACACAGAGTTAATGAAGCTATTATAATAATCATAACCTGCATGTATTTTTCCATATGAACAACTGCAAACCTACTTTTGCCCAACCCTGTGTATTTGGGTGTGCTGAGTCATAAGGACCCAAGGGGCAAGGCAGTTCGTAGCACAGCCTAGACCTGCTGTAAGATATTTCTTGCTGTGGCCCCACTCAAAACTGGCAGCCTGCAGGCAAATTTTGCCAAGAACCAGGAGAGCCTACAGAGCTGGAGAGATGGCAGCCACAGCGTGGGGAGGCAGCCCAGCCAATGCTCAGTGGATTTAGGGCATCCATGTGATATTCATACAGCAGCTTCTGCTAATCAACAGATGGGAACAGATGCACTACTACTTTCTTTTGAAATAAAAAGTAAGTTTATTGGCATTTAAAAATTCCTCAGTCAGCCTTCCAGGAACAGTTACAAGAGTTGGATTTAAAAAAAAAAAAATACCATCACTTCCAACACCACCACCAAAACAGCTCATGGAAGGCATTGCATTTGAGGTCAACCGTGACCTTGAGGACTTGATGATCCAAGATCCACAGAGGGGAAAAAAGGACACACATTGACGTGGTGAGCCTGACCTTCCCTACTAGTATTTTCCACAAGTTCATAAACCAACTAGAGATATGACATAGATATATGTCATAGATATGACCAAAGAGAAAGCAGAGCACTAGAGCGTGTGACTGAGGTTATGAAAATTGCAGCTGAAGGACCCCAAGGAGGCTGGCCCTTGTTACATAATGATCAGTGAAGACAATAACATTGTAGAGTAAATACCCCTTGCTCCTTCAGTCAGGAATAAATGTATGAATTCTGTGGTTACTTAGTACGTATATTTCTACTATATATTTTGAGAATGGGGAAATAACAACAGTATGGTCCTTTATTCCACACAACTCAAGCAGACACAATTGGACCCAAACTGTCCTTTGACCTCCACAGAGTTCTGTTATGACTCATGAAGCGTAAAGACTTCTGGATCGCTCGTAATAAAAGGATATTAATAGTTGGCATCCAGTAATCCCCAGAAGGTCTAGCTGTCTCCCATATCTCATTATAAAGTCACCCTGGTAAATTGTTACAGGACACTTTTAGGAAGGTTCATACTTACTCATAAGAAATAGTTGACCCACATACCTTGAGACCTAAGGGTTCCTGTTTTATTCTTTGTATGTTTTTTTATTTTATTTTATTTTTTTATTTTATTTTATTTTTTTTATCCTCACCTGAGGACATTTTTTCATTTTTTTGTCCAGATAGAGTGGGAGGGAGAGAGAGGAAGAGAGAGAGAGAGAAACATCGACGTGAAAGGGCCGGGGACAAACTGCAACCGAAGTACATGCCCTTAGCAGGAACCGAACCCTGGTCTCTCTGGACCGCAGGCCGACGCTCTAACCACTGAGCCAAACCGGCCAGGGCTGTATGTTTTTTAAAATTATACAATTAAATGGACTCATGTATAGTTCTGTGAATTTCAATTACATGTACAGATTCATGTAACTACCACAAAATCAGAGTACAAAACAATTCTAATAGCCCAAACTACCCTCACACCTTCCCTTTTCAGTCACCCCAACTTCCCAATGCTGGCAGCCACTGGTCTGTCTTCTGTTACTGCCATTTTGCCTTTTACAAGATGTTATATAAATGGAATCATATCGTAGGTGACTTTTCAAGACTGGTTTCTTTCACATAGCTTAATGTCTTTGAGATTCATCCAAACTGTAGTGTGTGTCAATATTTCATTCCTTCTTATTGCTGAATGTAGCATTGTGGAGCCGTGCCCGGTTCATCAATGCCCCCACTGAAGCACATTCGGATTGTTTCATTCTCTGAAAATTATTAATGGAGCTGTTATAGACATTTGAGTATGGATTTTCGTGTGTGAATGTTGTTTTTATTTCTCTGTAGTAAATATCTAGGAGTAGGATTTCTAGTACATGTATAATTTTATAAGAAAGACGCCAAATTGGTACTTTTTTGCATACTCACCAACAATGCATGAGAGTTCCATTTGCTCTACAAATTTGCCAGCACTTGGCATTGTCAGTACTTCTTATTTTAGCTGTTCTAATAGATGTGTAGTGTTACATCATGGCATAATTTTAATTTGCATTTCCATAAAGGATGATGATGTGAAATCTCATGCCCTGAATTGCCTTCCAGATAGCCTCCATTGGGGAAGTGTCTAAGTCTTTTCCCATTTTTAACAATTGGATGACATGTTTTCTTTTTGTAATTATTTTATTTTATTTCATATTTAGATTTCATTTTATCTATTTATTTATTTAATCCTCACCTGAGGAATTTTTTTGCATTTATCCTCAGATAGGGCAGGAGGGAGAGAGAGAGAAACATCGACATGAAAAAGACACATCAAGTGGTTGCCACCCACACGGCCCCAACGGGGTGGGGGGCAAACTGCAACTGAGGCATGTGCCCTTAGTGGGAACCAAACCCAGGACTCTCTGGTCCATATGCCGACGCTCTAACCACTGAGCCAAACCGGCCAGGGCTAGATTTCATTTTAGATTTTCTATATATGCCTAGCATAATTGCAATCGTTGGATAATAACTTCTTGATATTGGTGGACCTAAAGTGAGGCCACAAGAAAATAACTGAGTAAAGAGAAAACTGATTCACTGCGGTTAACAGAGATTATGTTACAAGCGCTCAGATTGGTCCTGAGGATAAGGTACAAGGCAAATGTTCTGTTAGTCATTCTCAGAAGTAGACCACCTATGGTAAGAAAAATATAGAAAAATACATTCTATGAGGTCAAGTTTGGCAAGGGAGAGAAACATTTTAGGTAAGATGTGGAATAGATTCCTTTGTTTCAGGGTGAGTCAGAAAAGTAGGTGCTTTAGGCCAGAATATATAGAGGTTGCAGAAAGATCTTACGGAAAATTTCTATATGGAAAATTACAACTGATTGTTTTTAGTTTCATACTCTGTGATCTTAATATTACTATAAATAACTAAAAATTAGTTTATAATGCCTAACTACTAATTGCTGTCTCATTATTTTCTTCTGATTGATTCCTAAAGGACTGTAGCCCACTGTATATTTTTCCAGGTTAAATATTATTTGGTTCATGGAGCCATCTTTCATTTCTTAACCTGTAAGCTAGTAGGACATTTTGCACACCCACATTTGTTTTTGTCTTCCACTGGTTTTAAAGTCAAGGTGTAAAGTGGATGAAGCAATTTATCTTTGTTGCCAACCTTTTCACATCTGTGAACAAGAACTTTGACCACAAAGGAAACCTCATGGCCTTAAGTTGGTTTTACAAAGTCATCTTTATTTGTTACATGTTCTCTTTTATAATTACTCTGACATGTGGTGTACCTGATTCTTCCAGGGGTGGGGAACCTTTTTCTGCCAAGGGCCATTTGGATATTTATAACATCATTCACGGGCCATACAAAATTATCAACTTAATAATTACCCTGCTGTGTTTGGTCAGGCTAATTTGGTGAAGCGTATGATGTTTGCTAGTATTGATTCTGCGGGCCCTAGACGGCCCCAGGGCCAGACGTTCCCCACCCCTGCGAGAAGTTACTCCTTTATGTTTTATTTTGAAGAATAAATTAAATTTCTGGGGAACATACTTTAGAGCATAAGGATTTATCCAGTATATTACAGCAAAAATTAGCCCACTTAAAATTAATCACCTGAATTCCAGACAAATAATAATCGAAGGCTATTTAATTTTTTTAAATTAAGTGTAATACTGTAGTTTAAGGCCACTGTAGAAATATAAACTTTCCTTGTAGAAAAATGAAACAACTTTCTTTAGAGAATCTGCTTCTATGAAAACTATTTGTCAAATGACTTTAAGGAGTGAAAGCCAAGTTTAAACAGAAAACATCAACAGAAGCTGGAATGTGAAGATAACAGTGAGGAGACGATTTCAAAGAGTCGGAACCGAGGAAAAGGCCATCAAAGGGTACCAGTAGCATGTGCCTGAAGGGACTGTTGGAAAACTCGATAAATAAAAGCAACAGTGACGAAATGATCTTCTTATGTGAAAAAACGTAAACTTCCCAGTCAGACAACATTCTGTCGGAATGAGTCCTGGCTGTGCACACCTAGGAAATGTGACTGTGAGGCACTCTGAGGACTCCTATCAGCTTGCAATAGATTTTTAAGCGCCGTGTCTGTTTGTCTCCACGTGAAGTCCGAGGGACCAGCACAGAGTAGGGCTTTGGTTAATATCTGTTTTATAAATAAAGAAGTGAATCTGCAATCTGCTTAAGTTGAAAGATTGGAGGTTTGCTATAACAATTACTCTGCTCTACACTGGCATTTAAAAGTCAAGTTCTGTTAGTCCCAGTAAGAATGTATTGTAGGCCAAAGGAGAGAGATTGAAACGTGAGGCCCTTGAACCTCGGCACCCACAGACAGCACCTGTACTTCTTCAGTGTCCAGCCTTGCAGGGTTCCCTCCCAAGACAGGTGCACGCCGAGGAGGAAACTGCTGGGAGTGGAAACAGAACTGAGCAGAAAAATGTCAGAATTTTCTCAGTTTGGAACATTACACAAAAACAATAGCAGAGGAAGATCTGTGAAGTTAGAAGCATCCTGAGCTTCAGGGTAATGTTTAGGAAAACTAAATTTGAATAAAAATTAAGTTCAAGAAAACTAGATTCACATAAACATGAACAAGAGATAAGTCTCAAGGCCAAATCCCATGCAAAGTTAATGTAGGAAAAAAGAAAGTAAGGAGCAGAATAACATCCCTACAGGCTGAGAAAGACATGACTACAAAGTAGATCAAAACTTAACCTTCTCTTTCATGACATTAAGAAAACACTGGTACAAAAGATGAAAGAACAACAGAAATCAGAACTGGAAATTCTCAGAATAGAATTAAAAATAAAAGAAAAACATTCAGAGAATATATTCAAATATGAAGGAACACAGGACTGAATAAATATTGTTTTGATTTAAGGAAAAAAATTGAAGGTGTTAAAGAACATCTTTTACATCAAAAAGGAAAAAAAGAGATAGACTTAGTTTGAGAGAAAGTGACAACTACTTACGATAGGAATTCCTAAAGAAAAACTCAATTTCATGCAAAGAAACAGCAAATTCTAAACACTACAATTTCAGAAGAATTTCTAAGATAAAAAAGAAATGATTTGATGGGCACTCTGTGCTTCAGAATATCAGCCCAGACTGATGAACAAGACATATTCTAGTAAAATTCCTAGACTTAAACAAAGAAGGAAACAAAAAATTCTTTGGGCATGTAGGAAAAATAGTAGTATACGACACATTAGGATGGAAACTTAAATGATCTGACTTTGCAACACATGCCAGAAAAAAATGGAAAATATTTTTAAGAGACTCAAGGATACCTGGCCGGTTTGGCTGAGTGGTTAGAGCATCGGCCTGCGGACCAAAGAGCTGTGGGTTTGATTCCGGTCAAGGGCAGGTACCTCGATTGCAGTTTGGTCCCCAGCCCTGATCGGGTTTTGCAGGAGGCAACCAATCGATGTGTCTCTCTCACATCGATGTTTCTCTCTCTCTCTCTCTCTCTCTCTCTCCCTCCCACTCTATCTGAAGATAAATGTAAAAATATCCTCGGGTGAGGATTAAAAAAAAAAAAAAAGACTCAAGGAAAGAATATCCAACAAAACTAACTTCCCATAAAGGGTAGAAACTGTCAGCAACATGTAAGAGCTAGTAGATTATTTTTCTTATGATATCTTCCTAAGGAATATGTTAGAGAAAGAGCTTCAAATAGTCAAAATGACTGGAGAGACATTGACATAAGGATTGATAGTGTCCTTTAGAAATAAGACTAAAAATAAAGGGAGCATGGATAGTACTCTTGAAAACTGACCAATAAGAGAAACCTGCTTGTGGTTAAGATGCGAGAAATAGTATCACTTGGTTACCAAATAAACAGTAGATAAGTTAAATCATATCTTTTTGTTGTTGTGAATCCTCACCCAAGGATATTTTTTCTATTGATTTTTAGAGAGAGTGGAAGGGAGGGAGGGTGAAAGACAGAGAGAGAAAGAAACATCGATGTGAGACACATTGATTGGTTACCTCCCACACAGCTCCAACCAGGACCAGGGATCGAACCTGTAACCTAGGTACATGCCCTTGACCAGAATCCAACCCTCAACCCTTTGGTCTGTGGGTCTATGCTCTAACCGCTGAGCCAAACCAGCCAGGGCTAAATTATGTCTTTATAACAGTTTTTTCAAATAATACATTTAAAAGTTTTGATAGAATTAGAATATAGCTAATTTACAACCTCAATAATTAATACATCTAAATGTGATCATCAACAGCTACAGATAATAATAAAATGTGAAGCTGTCTGACACTATGCATGTATTCATATGGAAGAGCACACCACTCCCAATAGACTTGCAAAAGGGATAAAACATGAATTGTAACAAGCCTCTGGACCCAGCTGCCCGTTTGCAGGAAATACAGAGCGCGGAAAAACAAGTTGACGTGCACCAAGAATATGCAACCTACAAATCCAGACCTGAAAACTCTGCAACTCAAAATGCCCCCACGGTCTTCAACATATAAATTGTAAGGAAAATAAAGAAATGCAAGACACAAAGAAAACATTCAGATTATTAGAAACTTAAAAGACATAAAAATTGTTTTGTATTTTTGTTTTAATCAGCAGAACTGTAATGTCTAGGAATGAACACTCCGGTGATAAGACCAATAAAGATACAAGAAAGTGATTGCTATAAAAGTCAGAATAGGGGTTATTTGTGGAAATGGAAGGGGAGTGATTGAGATGGGGCAGAGGGAGAATTTCTGGGGTTGACAGTTTACTGGGGTGTTCAACTTACAATAATTCATTAAGCTATATATATTTTGTGTGGTTTTTCATACTTGCATTTCAATGTAAAATTAAAAATATGTATAAAAATCTAATTTAAAATTTACCTAATCTTTTGTTGCTGGGATATATAGTATTTTATAATTCCAAGTTCCTATTATTAGATATTTAAGTTACCTCCACTTTTTTACTATATAAAGAATGCTATAATGAACAAAATTTAGCTAAATTTTAATGCACATCTTTAATTATATCTTTAGAATAAATCTTAGAAGGGGAATTGTTGGATCAAAGGATATGCACATTTTATGGCTTTTGATCTATGTTGCCCACACGCACTTCAAAAAGGTAGCAAATTCTTATTTTACAAGCTACCACAACCTCTTGCCTTGCTTCCGTTATTGGTTATATTACTGCAAATTTGATTTTTAAAACACTCTGATTTTAAAACACTAAAAACATTCAGTTACACGGATAGAAATGCCCAAATATGACAAAGCAGCTTGGGGTAAATCCAATAACACATGCCAGGTGCATCCAGTTGTGTTATTACTGCTATTTGTATTAATTCAGAGTGTAACAAAACTTCAACAATGATATATACAAGAAAATCATTCAATCTATTTTAATTTCAAATACTTAGAATAAAATGTACTTTCTGCTATCTAGGTCAATTGCAACTATTATGCTAAATGGACCAACATAAGAGACAAAGTAACCATAAATTCATATTTTAATAGACTTGTCTCTACAATGTCAAAATGGCATTATGTAAATTCATTGCTCTAGGAAAATAGGGAATGAAAGGGGAAACTGTTTTCATTGTTCCTGGAGCCTAATGCCTAGATTGCTGAGAGCTGGTTGTCTAAATGGTGTTAAGCCCAGCCCCTAATTTTTATGGGGGGAGGGACTTTGCCTTTCAATACTCATAGAAACTAAAATTTACTTTGTGATGAGAGTGCAGTTCAGAATTAGACAGAAACTATCTTTATAAATATTAGCGTGTGTGTTTTGGGTGGGGGGTGGTCATCCTGTTTCTGCCCATACGCCATGTGTAACTGGCTTTTGTTCCTGCCTTGTAATGCAGGGATCCAACACCCTGAGAACACCAACTGAAGCTAAGGGGTCATAGATGGTTCTAATTACCTACTAAGTGACAGCCCTGAACAGCATATAGATCTCACTGGTAACAAACATGCCCATCACTCTAACCATCTGAGTATATCTCCAGGAAAGGGATAATTCCTCAAAGAAAATCAGAATACCTTTACTAAATGAAGGGTGATCAATGCTGGGCAGACAAAAACAACAGACATCCAGGGGATACCTGATATTTCCATGTGATTGTTTGATGGGGAAAGAAATGAGTAGTAAAATACATAATTAGGGTGCATGCAGGACCCTTTATCATCTACAATGCATGGCCTAGTCACTTACGACTTCCCCACCTAGTCCAAGAACTCCACGGAGCAGAGTGTAAAAGCAGAATTAGTTCTTGAAGTGTCTTCGCTCTGCTGTCCTGCTGCATCTCTGGTCATCCTGTTACTGACGTTCTCTCGTACCTGATGCCGTTCTACCAATTACTGGGCTGAAACCCAGCCACTCCACTCTGTGTCTTTGCTCCGAGATCCTGATCATGTGTTTTATCCCCGTGCTCCAGTTTGTGTTCTCTCTCCTGGCCTAGTAAGCTCTTGAAATAATCACTTATTAACAAACCTTCTAAACATAGCCCCAGACCTCTCCTACCTGAATATTGCCCTTACAGACAACCCTACTGGTAAATAGTCAATCTCTGATTTTTATACGCTATTCTACTTTGGGGGTAAGATTAAGCGGTGATCTTAGCTTAAAGTACTTAGAATAATTTCCTGATAAAGAGAATTGAATAGGCATAACCAATGGACACAGACAAGAATTCGGTTAAGACAGGAAGGGGAGAGTGGGAGCGGGGAGGAGGATGTCAATGGGGAAAAACGAGGGACATCCATAATACTTAATAATAAAGATGCATACAAAATAAAATAAGAAGTTAATATAGCAAGAACCCTCAAAAAAGAAAAGCAAAACGAGACTAGAACTTAAGCGCAGTGCATGTGACTTGAGAGTAAGTAACTCAGGAAATGCGCAGCACCTTCAGCCTAGGGAGGGCGTATGCGGCCCAGTGCCGTACCTTATCAAAGAGCCAAGCATTTCACGATGTAATCTTTTACAATTTTTGCAGGCAGTGCTATCCCAAAGCGTGCCCATCAAGTAGATAAATATCTACACCTAACAAGTAGTCTAGAGCAATGGTTTTCATGTGGGGATAGGGGGCTTGGGAGCGGGGGATGCACATGAATTACATGTGGAGTTTTCCTCCTCACCTCAAGTCCGTAACAAGGTTGTGAACCACTGTTACAGAGCAGTAATCCCCAAACCTGAAATATTTATCTAGAGCTTATTTTAAACACAGATCTCAATACCCCAGCCAAGATTTAATAAATCAAAATCTGTGAGTGGGAAGCCTGGATACTGGTCTTTTTAAAAGCTCCCTAGCTGATTCTGAAGATCAGCCAGGTTTGGGACTTATTTGGATGCAGCAGCTGGTCCCAAAGCAGAAAGAGAATTAGAACTCAGCAAACATATGCTCCGACTGAACAGGCACTTGCTTACCACCCCCTTGCTTGCTTTGCATCGAAAACAACCCAAGCGTTTCTTCATTGGGGGTTTGAGCAGAATGCATCAGTGGAGCACCCATCCTGCAGAAGCAGCACATTCAAAAGGCCTTCATGGGTGGATTCACTCTGATAGGGGAACGGTTCTCTGTGCAGGTGACCAGCTGGGCAAACCTGCCACCGTACTCTACCCATTATCACTGTGCCCCATCGAAAAGTCAGGGCAGGGCAGGTCCCCATTTGAAAGAGGCAGTAAAACTCCATGTGCAGTGAGTTAATTCAACTTCAGAAGTTCTTTGGTTATATACAGAAGCTCAAATAAAAAGAGCATACTCCATTCAACAGAGAAAAAGTCCAAGCAAATCAGGCTTTTTAAGTGATGTGGATTAAATCACCAGTGGTTATTATCACCTTTCCAGATATTATTTGTTAGCCGCTATGCACAGCCTGTGAGATTTTAGAACATCTTCTATCTTTATAATGCGAGACAATGAAATAACTAGTGAAGTTGTATAGATATACATTTAACGGAGTAATAAAGTAATTCAAAGTTAACTTATAAAGAAAAATGTACCCCTGTGCATATTTGTGAAGTGTATGTACACATAGTGAAACATATAAGGTCTCTCACCACCTGAGGTTATTGCTGTGTTTTTTTCACTGCCTCTCTGGCTCCTTGGCATCTATTCCTGCAACACCTTCAGAGACTACACACAAAGGCTTTAGCCACCCCAGGTTCCAGCCCTGCCTATTGCACCTTCCATCCAGATCTAGCTGCCAGCAGTGATGCGCCAGGCTTCTGATGGTGCCTGTGGCCTGTTTCATCAACACTGAAGCTCTTTCTCAGACATATGTTTAAAACAGCAAGACAATGAATAACCCAATTCTTTAAATCTCTAGCAACTGTAACAACCTCCCAAACTGCAAAACCTTCTCTATGTCTCTCCTCTCCCCTATTCTCATCCCCACGCAGCTCAATGCTATGCCTACTTTATTCTGTACACGCTGGAGTCCTTGTTCATCTTTAATGTATTTGTCTGTTGACTTAACTAAAACCAGGCTCTTCCTGAAATACTCAGGTTTTCCAGGAGATATCTCCAGTGAAACTTAACCATTCTTGCACTCTCCATGGACTTACAAGTCAGAAAAATGAGATAGGATTCCTTTCTTTCTGCAAACCTGTTTACTATAATTGCTATTCTACTCTCTTTTAAATCTCATCTCTTTGGAATTTCATCGAGCAACACTGGTTCTTCTTTGTCCCTGATATTTCGAATCTCATGGTCACTCCACCTTTTCTGAAGATTTATATACCATGATTCATACCATGTGTCCATCCCAACTGTGTCATGATTCTAAGTGATTTCAAAGCCATGTGAGTATACACTGACTCAGTCATTGACCTGAACTCTAATGATCTTCATATTCTCTTCAGTTTGGTCATTTGTAACTAAAATGGTCCCATCTTTGAAATATTGAACTTTCATGGTAATTCTGAGCCTGTTGAATCTCTTGGTGCTTTGTCTACTCTGTTACTTTCCCTCCTAATCTTACTTTGACCTCACTGAGACTTCAGACCTGTTTTTCTCCTCACTTTGTACCATTATATCATATCCATCTTGGGTGATCTTCCATTGCTGATCCAGACTTGATGTTTGATTGTCTGAAAAACGATTTCATAAACCCTGAATACATTATTGCATAGGACTAACAAATCCCCAACATTGGAATCTTTCTAAAGTCTATCTTCTCCACTTGTAATTTTTAGTAAAGCTGCAAAAAAGTACACAGTTATAAAGCCTTGTGTCATTACAAAATGCATATATTATATATATATATATATATATATATATATATATATATATATATATATATATTTGGAAATACAGACATACATACCTATATATAGTGATTTTGTATGCATGTGTATAAACGGTCCCAAAAAAATCTTTGCTTTTTTAGGTTATCTTCCAGTTGGAGGATAGTGTTGGTTGACTGCATTTTGCTGCTTCCAAAGATCGGGAATGCCATGCACTTGGTATCTTAATTGCACTAGAACATAGCATAGAGAGTCTGGCTTATTACTGTGTTCACTGAAGTGGGTGAATTCACCCCAGAGTCATCTGAACATGTCCATAAGTAGTTAGCACTCAAGAAAGCACAATGTATTTAACTGGAATATATAGCAAACAGTTAAATACAGCTGGTGCCATGGATTATGATGCGAAAAATACAAGCGTAAGTACCATAACAAGAGCATTTAATGGTAACGTTTTACCCTTTCCCGGTCTATGTTTCTACTTTAATCAACTTAGAATGGGTAAGAACAGCTATTTCTGAATTGTCTCTTAGTAATATGGACTATTATCACTCTTCTATTTTTCTGTTCCTGGAGTGCAATTCAAAAGAAATTGGGCTTGGTTACTTTGGATGCTTGCCTCATAGAACTATTTATGTTAAAGTTGCTAAACCCTCTAGACCACCATCTGCTCTCCGCAACAGCTCCTTTTAATTTCTTTTCACTTGCTCCAAATTCCTCATTATAGCCAGTTTTGTCCCCAAAGTAACTACTATGAGGATGTGCCTGCATCCAGACTGCCCAAGTCGCCTTCCGGTTCCTTCAGTGATGCAGAGGCTCGCTGCACGTTCCAGGCAGTGTCACAGCCGCAAGGAGAGCCAGCTTTGGTCTAAACCCGTATTTGAGTTCAGCTAAAATAGCATTTTATTTATTTCAGGATATGTGTAAGAAAGATAGCAGAGGAGGAATATTGGAGAGGTGGGAACAAGGCTGGGGAATGGTAGAGACTGGGAAGGCTCAGGTGCTTTTTAAATTGTAAAAAGATTCCATAAATCGGTGATTGGCGATAAGCATACCAGTGACTCAGTTTCATGTCAGGCTGTTTTTACTGTACTTTCGATTAAGATAAATGATGTTTGTCTACACTCTCTTTAAATGATGTGTGGCATATAATTTTTAGGTGATATATATTTATTCAATTAATTATTTAATGGGCAGAATATAGAGTAGGCATCAAACAGAAGATTTTTGTCATCACTCATGATACGAACCATGTACAGGCAATGGAAATCAGAAGATGTGGTGGGAATGGCAACTACAACCTTGACTAATGGAAGACTTTCGAAATGTTAGCAATTTATAGACTCATTTTCCCATCAAGACCTATCAGCCTACAAAGAAAAATGAAAAGTAAAATTATTTAATGTCAATTATTTTACTTCTAATTTGTTTTGTTTCAGGTTAACATATGTGTGTGTGTATGCATATGACATCAAATAGCAATTTTGATATAAATTTCTATTAAATAAACACATGGGCACATGTACATGCACATACATGCACAAACAAAGTTCATTTTTAGTTCTGTATTGTGAACATGTAAAGGCAAAGATTTATGTGATAGGAACTAGGAAGGTAAACTAAGGGGAAAGGAGCCAAAAAAATCTATATCACAGATAGAAAGGTGGTTTGAAAGAAAGTAAGAAACCTGTACTTCTGAAATAAACTGGTAACAGAGACACCCCCACTCCCTGAGGTCCTTGTGGGACTTGGTAGGTTGCAGAAGGGCTTTGCGGACTGACTTGGCAGAAATTGCCTCAAGAGGCAATAAGAAGAGAAATATTAAAGTTCCTAAGAATAGAAAGAGAAGGAACAAATTAGGTTTTCCTGTCCCTCAGCTAAATTAGGAAGAGTTTCAGTGATGAGAAATACAGGTTGAGTGAGCAGGCTAATTTACATGATCTGTAGATTCTTAGAAATGTGTAAAGACAGCAGTACGGTTGGAGTGGTTCTGTTTGGAAAGGTTTTATACACAGACAAAGAAATGTAAGGCATGTTGCCTGCAAAGACTGGTTCTGGGAAAGAACTGATGAACATGCCATGTGAAAGACGTGTGCAGAGTATTTCTTGCAGTCTGTTCAAGTCACCTTCTTCAGTGGAATGCCAGGAAAGTGGTAGCACTTAAGGTTGCGTTGTGAAGCAGAATGCCCCTCCCTCTCCCGTTCCTACCACCCAGCTGATTTCAGGTTGTGAATATGGACCCATGGTGTACTAGTTTCCTGTCGCTGCTGTCAAAGTTACTACCCACTTAGTGCCTGGAAACAACGCACGTTCATCACTTTATAGTTCTGTAGGTCAGAAGTCAAACGCCATCGCACTGGGCTAAAATGAAGATGTCATCAGGTCTGCATTTCTTTCTGGAGGCTCTAAGGGAAAATCTGTTCCCTTGCCTTTTTCAACTTCTAGAGGCTGCCTGCATTCCTTACCTCCATCTTCCACATCCCTTTCCTCTGTCTTCAAAGCCAGAAATGTTACTTCTCTCTGACCCTTCTCCAGTGGTAACCTTTCTCTCTGACCACAGCTCAGAAAAGTTTTCCACTGTTAATGAATTGTAGGATTAGATTAGGTCCACCTGCATAATTCAAGATAATCACCCTAACTCAAGGTCCTCAGCCTTCATCATGTCTGCAAACTCCCTTTTGCCACGTAGGGTGACAGTATCATCGTTTCCAGGGATTAGGATGTGGACATCTTTGGGGGCCCATTATTCTGCCTGCAACACAAGGATATAAGGTATCAATAGATACAGAAGAAGCAAAAGAGCTTTCAGAGACAGATGTTCCACATGGTCATTTTTGATAATCAATTTTCTGATAGCTGTGTAATAAAAAAGATGAGATATTGACATTTAAGATCTTTCTAGGAATGCTGGGTTAAAGTATACTCACATGAAAGTAATTACCTGGAGAAATTTTTATAAAATAGTCCCACCAAAACAGACGCTACACAAAGGCAGGGACAGGGAAAATAAATTCAAATACCTACTACACAGATCCCAGATGCTTGTGTAAATGAGTCAGTAAGATGATTCAGTTCGTGCCCCACAGCCCCACATATTCATACACACCTGCAGAGAGACACAAAAAGTATCCCCCTTTTTTCGTGTCCACTTTTCATTAATGTTATTTTTAATGGCATAAAATGTTTGTAAATCCTATATTTAAATTACATATTTTTACATGTGCTCCTTAGGTTAGATATAATAAAATTAAAAGTACTGTTCATCAATACACCACAGTGTCTTATCCTTTTAGTAAAGCATGAGAAAAGTTGAAGGGATTTCTTGTTAATATATTAGCGCTTTATTGCATGATGAAAGTTCCCCTTGTCAAAATTTGTTACTAGAACTCATTTAGTTACACTCTAGTTGCAAATTGCAGTCATTTTGTTCCAGTTCTTCTGACTCGTTAGCTATGTCTAAACATGCAAAATAGATCAAAGAATTGAGGCCATTATGCTAAGAAAATGTTACGTCTTTTTCCATCGAAATTATCCAAGTCATTGAGGCCAAGGGTTTCAAGCATTTTAATAATTTGAAGACTTTCTCAAGTCCCTGAGCTTTCCTTGAAGAAACCATCTAAGGAACGCAAGTAATTCAGTCAATTTTTCAATATCAATGAAATTCTTGAGTATTGAGATAATTTAATATGTTTGATACCTTATCATCTCTGTACATTCATAAAATGTAATAAGGGAAAGGGACTTACACTTTAGGGAGCTTTTCATGTACCAGACACTGGGCTTTATGCTTTTTATATATTTAATCATTACACTAACGATGCACTGTCGGTATTTTTGCTTTTATTTCACAGAAGAAAAAATATAATTTAAGCACAGGGAATTTGAGTAACTTGCTCAAGATGATACAGGTGAGTAAGTGGCAAAACTGAAATTGGGATTTTGATTTGAATAATAGAAATAAGCGAATTATCTTTCAGTAAAGTATGCTGCTCCGAACACTGCAAATTGAAAGGTACTGTGCAATCAGAAGAAAGCTAAGGCAAGTTCCTGGGCTGACTCTCAGCAATGTCACTGCAACCATAACCACTTCCAGATATTAATACTTTCTTTTGACCCCAGATTGGTTCACGGGGCGCTCACATGTGCCATGAGAGGTCACTGCCATCTTCCATGACTTCCAGTGATGTCCCGTGCTTAGCACCACACTCAGCTTCCCGGTCCCTCCCCAGAAGGGTGCTCCTACAGGAATGCCCCTTGCTGTCAGCTCTGCCATTACTTCCCGTTACTCTTCCCCAGAACCGTGCTCCTCATTGGCGCCGGCAGAGAATTTTCTCCTTTCTGCTCACGGTGTAGAGAAATGCCCTTCCTCTCTCAGCACTGCCCCAGGCCTCCGTGTTGTTACAGAAACGTCCATGACATCGCTTTTTATTTGAATCAGTCTTTATGAAGGTCACCTCTCCTGAGACTTTAGTTCTAGTCCAGTGGCAAAGATGACCTAACGTTCCCCTCAGCTTGACTAAACTTGGCACAGGTTCTTTTCCTGACGACAAACCCCTGACCTCCCTTTTCTTAGAGTATTTACTTAAAAATTTTTTTCTTTATTGATTTTAGAGAGAGAAGAAGGGAGAGGGAGAGAGAGATAGAAACATTGATGAGAGAGAACATCGACTGGCCGCCTCCTGCATGCCCCCCACTGGGGATCGGGCCCACAACCTGGGCATGTGCCCTGACCAGGAATCGAACCGGCGACCTCTTGATACATGGGTCGATGCTCAGCCACTGAGCCACACCGGCCGAGCTAGAGTATTTACTTTAGAAAAATTGCAATTGTAAATTCTTTCTCTTCTATTTTGAAGCATATGTAAATCTCCCAACCTCTTGCATGTTTTACAATCCAGAAAAATGTTTTTCTCAAGGACCTGGAAACCATCTCTTGGAAATGTAAACACTGAAGGAGGTGGTAACCCTCTCTCTCAAAATCGGTGGGAGAGGAGCAGCCTAACTTGGATGGCTATCAGTCAGCAAGCACAGATGGTTTAATAACAGTAAAAATATTTGCAAACTCAGGAAGAACTCGATGTGCTCAACACAGCTCATTGATCGGCCTATCCTGTAATGTCCACCAGTACTTGTCCACTAGCTCACCCCAGTTCTCCAAAACCTCTTCTACCTTCTGTCTCAGTGTAGGTGCGTTCAGTCTTTCTCCACTATTGCAATAGTCTGGAATAAAATTGTCCTTGCCTGTTGAAATCTGTCCGTGCAGTTTTGACTTTGAAACCAGTGTGGAGGCTGAAAGATAGTCTCAGTGCCTTAGAACCAGCGGTATCAGGCGTCAGTGCCCCAGCCACTATTCTGCACATAACTCTCCTTCCCTTCACTGCCTGGTCCATGTCCCTTTGAGGGCCTTGCAGTGAGGGTTTAGACCCTTTTTATTTTACTGTCGCTTTGATATCTTAGGCCTGGAAGTCCATATGCACTTCAGACTCTAGTCAGTTGTCTTTTCTGTAAAACTATGTAGTTCAATATGTAAATCAGTTCTCAGTTGGCTGATACAGTGAGCACGCAGGACAAGTTGGAACAGGGACAAATGTATCACACTGTGCAGCTTGGGCTGTCACTCTGGAAGCACGGCTATAGAAGTAGGGAGAAACTCTCCATCAGTAGGAGATCCAGCAAGCCTTCATGCAGGAAGATTTGTGTATGGTGTTTAATTTTGCATAATAATATATAATTTGCTCAAAAAATATATTAAAAAATGACCAAATCCATTATCCCGCAAAGAAGGACAGACAAAAATCCCCTGGCGTGAAAAGCACAGTTTCATTTCTGGCTTCAGAGACGTGTGATAAAGAAACTTCCTTTTCTTCCAAATCTGTAATATGATGTTATATTCATTCATAGTTGTCTGTAGTCGAATACTATGTCATCACTGTACAGTACCCACCAGACATTTGTGGAACACAAAGTTCTGCAAATAAAATAGCATTCAGACATGCCATGGCACGAGGCACTTAATTTTTGTGACATCTCATGGTGCCTTTAACATTATTTATGTCTGAACATTGTACATAATAGTAATCTGTTATGAAGTCAGTTCTAAGTAGCTTAAATCTGGCTGGTTTCAAGTGATAAAAAGATAAATGCAAATGACTTGCATTACACACAGTACTTCCAACTTGAAATGGCAAACTTGCCAGTGGTTTATGGTCATCATAACTCAGCATCTCTTTGTTCAAAACATTATCATCAATAAATATAAAACAGTTGAGTAACTTAAAATCGCTCTGTGCCTGTAGACATAACAATGTCTATTGTTATCTGTTTGAGTATGTTTGTGCCTTTATTTCTGTTGATTCAGAGAAACAGGTAAAGCATTTGCTGTCAGGACCAAGCCAGTTTGCTTTTCCACAGAAAATACAGCCTGGCAGCTTCAATAAAAACAGGGGCTTCCAATTAACTCCTTCTATTACATGGAGCAGGTAATCCTTCAGTCAAGCCTGGAGGAGAGGAAAAGAAGGCAGATAAGAGAAGAATGAAAAATAGGGAAACAACCTGAACAGCGTAGTTCTTAACTGTGGCTGAACATTCAAAATACCTGTGAAGCTTTCAAATAACACTGATGTTAGGGCTCATCCCCAGGGAGTTGAACTTAATTAAATTAGAGTGGATTCTATGTATAGTATTTCTTGAAACTCCACATAATTCTAATGTGGAGGCAGGTTTGAGAATCACTGAAATATAGGATATCCATGAGCCATGAGATAATTCTCAATGAACTATCTTTTAATTTACGAATATTAATTGATAAGATTTGTTAGCTACCTTGACCCCAGATTTGACTTCATCTGGGCTCCAGTCTGTAATGTCCTTGACTTCTGTCAATCTGTTTAACTGTTTATGGGTTGGTCATCTAGTTTCCATTTGGACACTTGGTCTAATTTTTCTCTGTCTGTGACTACAACTGTCTTATTGATTTCAATTTTATTTATTGTCCTTACTTGGAAACTTACATAAATTACTATTTTGGTAAAAAAAAAAAAATCCTTCCAACTGAACCTAACCCCCAGGAACACCCCCACCAATGATACCCCTACCAAAAGTATTTTATAGGCACACACTCGATCTATTTCAATTTCCCAAGCAGAACCCAATCTCACCTATTGCCACCATGCATTTGTGAAAACTATTGTAAATGAATTTTATTAAAAATGCAGCTATAATTTGTCAAAAATGCATTCAATAGATTATAAATCTAAGATTTTTTTATTCCTTGTTCACTAGAAGAGAAGTAAGATACAGCTGGCCTAATGATAAAGTAAATAAATCTGCCATCTACTGGTGTCTAATAAAAATTACAGGTATGAAGCCTTTAATTCATACTTGGCACTACCTAGCTATAGTATAAAATTTATAAAAGCAAATTTTTCTCCCCTTTTCCCATTTCATGAAAAGTAATACGTAATAATCAATATGTTTTGTGCCACTTTTTAAAATATTTTTTATTGATTTTTTTTTTTAGAGAGAGAGAGGGGAAGGAAGAGAGAGATAGAAACATCGATGAGAGAGACATCCATCGGCTTCCTCATGCATGCCCCCCACTGGGGATGGAGCCTGCAGCCTGGGCATGTGCCCTGACTGGGAATCGAACTGGGACCTCTCAGTCCATGGGATGATGCTCAATCCACTGAGCCACACTGGCTAGGCTGTGCCACTTTTTGAAACTGCAAATTCATTTCCTTTGTCTTAATTGTGACGCCCTAATTATGATAAAGGGGACTGAATAAGTTCTAAGCTATATAACTAAATTATGTTCACAGACCCAGTGTAACAGAAGCCATTTTCAATATTATTTATGTTCTAACTGCCTGGATTAACAGCTAAAATAGTCTTTGAAATGAAATCTCACTGTGTGTACCCACACACACAGGTGCTGAGCCTAACCACACACACACACACACACACACACATGCACACGCACATGCACACGCACATGCACACACACAATGTTTTGCTTCTATGTATCCTAAGTGTCCTAAATCAAAACTACAAATCTTCTATGTCCTGCTGAGTAAAGGACATCTTGAGTATTATGGATAATAAAGATCAGCCTCTGATAAATAAATTATATTATAATGGTAAAATCAATCCCATTTTTGACATTTATGTGTATTTAGTTTTCACTGTCACTTTAGGAATATGATGACACTGTGGTTATAGTTGTAATAATTTAATGATTCATTTCTCTTGAATTAACCTTTCATTGCCTGAAGTTCTGTATACTTTTCTTTCTATGGAAAAAAGAAACAAAACAAAAATACTCACTGTGTTGCTATAGTTTGGGGTGAGAGTTTCCAGCCAATGGAGGATGTTGATTCCATTCGTTACAATGTGTCCTCTGTGCACCACGTGACTAGAACTAGGTGATGTGCATGTGGGGGAGCTACACAGTCTTGTTGGACTAGTGCAGGAGTACGTCGTTTGTTACACACAGGGCACATCCCAATGGACAGAATCAGTGGCCTCTGCAAGCTGGAAGCTTAGATCTCAAACCATGAGAATTTTCTTAATTTTCCAAAAATGGGTCTACCTGCAAGAGAGACCTCAAAATATTGGAGGAAGCTGTGAGAAGTTAAAACAGAGTAATTCTCAAGTGGGGTCAATACCTAGTGACATGGATGTCACCCAGTTGCAGGTTCTCAAAAATGCAAGCCACCTAGTTGGGACAACTAAAATGTGGAGGTTGGTTTGTCTCAGCAGTTAGTTTTGCTTTTCAGATATAAAAAAAGAGATTAAAAATTAAGTGGGGCTCCCAGTTTCTCTAGGGAAGGAGTAAGAAACTAGTCCTGGTATGGTAACTGTCAAAACTTGGAAAACACGGCAAAACGTTGTATCTTATTACCTAGTTGTGAATAACAGGCAAACCTTTAAAACCAAAAGATAATTTTGTCTCTGTGTCTCTTCTTTACCCCTTTCCTCCCTCTTTAATATGTCTCTGTATGTTCTGCTCAAAGAATGGAGGTCAGTGGGCAAGCAGCACATCATGGAAGCAGGGCACTGAGTAGATCACATCCCTTGTCACAGACAATCTAGGGAAGAGAAGAGCGCCATGAAACAAGCAGGGTGCTGATCTGACTGGACAAAAGCAGATTGTTTCTCTGGATCATATGTAAAAAAGAGGAAAGAAATGGTCAGGGGAGCAAGCAAGCATAAGCCAAAAGTCCCATTGAGTTCCCCAACTGGTTTTTTTTCATAGCTTTTAATTCTATTCTTTTTATTTATTTTTTCATAAAAACATTATAAGCGACTAATGTGAGTATATTGGTACAACTACTTCATAATAATATTTTCCATTATCTACTAAATATGAATATATATTTATTGTATGACCCAACAATTCCACTTCTGGGTACAGTAGTCCCTTCTTATCTGCAGGGAATATGTTCCAAGACCCCCAGTGGATGCCTGAAACCATGGGTAATACCAAACCCTATATATACTATATTTTTTGTATACATGCATACTGATGATAAAGTTTAATTTATAAATTAGGCACAGTAAGAATTAACAATAACTAATAATAAAATAGAACAATTATAACAACATACTATAATAAAAGTTATGTGAATGTGGCATTATTGAGTAATAGAAGGGTTCCTTGAACACAAGCATTGTGAATACTGTGACAGTTGATCTGATAACCAAAAGGGCTAGTAAGTGACTTATGGGTACATAGTGTATACAGGATGGACACGCTGGACAAAGGGGATGATTCACATCCCTGGTGGGCAATTGAGAAGATGAAAGATTTCACCATGCTACTCAGAACAACATGCAGTTTAAAACTTATGAATTGTTCATTTCTAAACTTTTCCATTTATATATCTCTATATTAATCTATTTGAAAACCTTCAAGTTTCAACACTAAGACATTTTGGAGATTGGGAAACCAAAAGAAAAAACTTGTAGTATGATCCCTAAGCAATTAAAAAATTCATAAGGATATATAACATTCATGCAACATTGGGAAAGAAGAATGGCATCAACTATGCATAAGTGGCCCAGCCAGTGTGGCTCAGTGGTTGAGCATCAAGATGTCGCCGGTTCGATTCCCAGTCAGGGCACACGCCCAGATTGTGGGCCAAATCCCCAGAGGGGGGCATGCAGGAAGTGGCCAATTGATGTTCTCTGTCATCAATGTTTCTATTTCTCTCTCCCTTCCTCTCTCTCTAAAAAAAGAAAGAAAAACAAAAAAACTATGCATAAATGCTAGGAAACAAAAAATGAGACAAATCAGTTCCAGGTCATGTTCTTCATTGAACATGTTAGATTTATCAGATTATTCAGTCCAGAATGTGTATACTGTAACACAGATAGTGGAGCAAGCTATATTCATCAACCCCTCTGTGTAATGGGACATTTATATGCAACAACTGATTATTTCAATGGCAGAAACTGTGTGGGAAAGATAATGTGATTGATCCCAGTAACTCTAATTACTGTTCTATGGGCTTAACTATGTCAGGAAAGCCCAGGAGAGGGCACAGCTGGTAGTACTAATTACAGTTAAGGATCAAACAATTAAAATAAAATGATCGGACTTGTAGAGGCCAGAGTGTAAGTAAGGATTATAGGAAACTGGCAAAGTATTTTTGCTGTAACATTCGGGAGGTGTTTCCTGGGAAGTACTAAGCATGCTTCTGCTGAGGGCTCAGAGGAGTGATGAAAAGAATATTGTTTATTTGATGTTTTGAACTTTGGGAGCACAAAGCCTTTGAGAATTGATCTTGGACAAAGGGACATAAGCATCTTACAAGAAAATGAGCCATATTCTATGTGTTTTAATAAATTGTCTTTGGATAATTTATTTTTCCTCTTCACATTTGGTCTAACACTAGTTTGGGAAAAAGATTCTGTATTAAAATTTGATTGGGAATTTCAGGCCTGAGAACTAAGGGCATAGACTTATAAGTCGAAGTTCAATCTCACCATAAATATAGAATTAAAGTCACAAAATAGCCTACAGAAATGTGGGATACTTATTTTTCTAATTTCTAGATTCGGGCAAACTTATAATTTGTACAGTGGAACAAGTTAAAAGTTATGTATCTTCATTAATATAAAACATATATATTTTTAGTGATGAAGACCAGTGGGAGGAATATGAAATACTGAATGTAAACAATGATGTAGCCCTGAAACATTGTATGAGCCTTTTTTATTATGTATTTTCTCTCTGAGAACCCTGAGGTGGTATGTTGATATATCCTAAACATATCTTTTCATTAGGCAGAGACCTTGAGAAAACTACTAAAAAATATAGTCAGTTTCCTTTATATGAATTAAGATACTCTAAAGCAGAGGTTCTCAACCTGTGGGTTGCGACCCCTTTGGGGGTCGAACAACCCTTTCACAGGGGTCGCCTAAGACCATCATTGGAAAACACATATTTCCGATGGCGATTCATAACAGTAGCAAAATTACAGTTATGAAGTAGCAACGAAAATAATTTTATGGTTGGGGGTCACCACAACATGAGGAACTGTATTAAAGGGTCGCAGCATTAGGAAGGTTGAGAACCACTGCTAAAGACATGTAGTACATTACACTTACCATTTAACTGAGCACTCAACAGTGGGTCAAGTACTTCCAGATGATTTTCATACATTATCAGCAATTTTGATGACAATCTTGCAAGATAAGATTTATGTTAACATTTCTCAGGCATGAAAATAGGTTAAATGACCTGACTTCCTAAGTGGCAGAGCTGAGATTGGGCCCTAGGTCAACTTGACTCCAGCCAGCATGCCATGAGGACTCCCTATTGCTGGCTTCACTGGAACTCCGTAAAAGAGAGAAAAAGAAACATCTTACGTCTCAGACAAGGAAGAGGGGTAGAAGGGAGGGGATGGTCAATGAACATGTTCACTGAGTCATGGCCACAAAGAGTGTGTTGGAAAAGGAAATTGCCCCAGGGTCACTTCCCAGTGCAGTCTCTTTTCAGACTTCTGAGATCTAGCCTAGTTTCTTAACAGAAGGAGAAGTAACTGTGGGTAACTGCATTTGTCAATAGCCTTAAACTGGCTTTTTATTTGCTTTTTGTGCTCCCTCAGATAAAAGGCTCTCCATCAGTGTGAACTTGAAGGAAGCCAAAGCCTTGAGCTGCTAGCATGGACCACCACCAACAGAGCCTAGAGACAGAAAGACTTACACTGGCCTGAGGTGCAAGTTGAGCAATGGCACAAACAAGGCTACAGCTGCAGACTTGAAGCAGAGGCAGGTTGGGGAGGGGGTAGACTCCAGTAGAGGTGAAATCAAGAATATCCAAAGCTAGTGTGATGTTAGGGCAGAGTAGGTCTTTGAATGGATCCCTCTTCATAGACACTATCATTCCCAGAGCTCTGGAAACAAGGATCTGCCTACACTAAATAAGCTGAGAAGGAAAGATAGGAGCTTTTTGTCCAGGCTACACATTGGCTAAATGCAGGGAAAAAGATATATGGCTGCCATGAGTCTGGTTTAAATAAAGTCCCAGAGGATAACAACATTTCTTTCAAAGCTCAGTTCATGTAATAGCTGTTTCTTGTTGTGCTAATCAATCTTTCAAGTTAGTGTCCATATATCATTATAATAGAGCTATTCAGAACTGGATTCAATGTGGTGACATGTTTATGATTATTTTATTTACTTTAAAGAACATTATGGAAGGTGTGTTTATTTTGTACTGCTATTAGCAAACTGTATTGCCACAAATCTTTAGATAATTCTTTCTAAGCAAGACAAGGAACTCAAAAGCATTAAAGGGGGAAAATAAATTTGACTACACTAACATTTTTGATATTCTGGATACCAAAATATATCATTAACCAAATTAAAGTTATTACAAGTAAGAAGAAATTATTTGTAAAACATACATTAGGCAGAGAATTAATGTTCCTAACAAGCAAGGGTATCTGACAAATTATTTTTAAAAATTCAATAAAAATATAAACAAACTATTAAAACAGCCAAATCTCTGAAGAATAAAAGCAAATGGTAAATAGGCATATTAAAGGAAATTCAACCACAATAATAGTCAAGAACATACAAATTAAAACAATGAGAAAACAGGTTTTGTAATTAAAAATTTTTTTTTCCAATTACAGTGTACATTCACTATTTTGTATTAGTTTCTATTGTACAGCATAATAGTTAGACAATCACATACTTTACAAAATGTCTCCCCTAATATTTCCAGTACCCACCTAGCACCATACATAGTTATTATAATATTATTAACTATATTTCCTATGCTGTACTTTACATCCCAATGACTATTTTCTAACTACCAATTTGTACTTCTCAATCCCTTCACCTTTTTCACCCTGTCCCCCAACCTCTCTCCTCTCTGGCAACCATCAGTCAGTTCTCTGTATCTATGAATCTGTTTCTGTTTTGTTTGTTTGTTTATGTTGCTCTTTAGATTCCACATATTAGTGAAATCATATGGTATTTCTCTTTCTCTGACTAACTTATCTCACTTAGATACCCTCTAGGTCAATTCATGCTGTCACAAATGGTAAGATTTTGTTCTTTTTATGGCTGAATAATATTTCATTGTATATATGTACCACAGCTTTTTTATCTACTTGTCCACTGATGAGCACTTGGGTTGCTTCCATAACTGTGCTATTGTAAATAATGCTGCAGTGAACACAGGGCTACATATATTATTTCAAATTAGTGTTTTGGGTTTCTTCAGATATATACCTAGAAGAGGAATTGCTGGGTTATAAAGCAGATAGTTTTGACCAATAAAATATAACAGACTCACATGAAACCAGTTCCCAGCCTAGTCATTAAGAGGATAGTGAATTAGTTAGGGATCTCCAGAAAACAGAACCAATAAAATTAGATAGATAGATAGATAGATAGATAGATAGATAGATAGATAGATAGATAGATAATAGATAGATTATAGATAGATGACATAGAGATAGAGATAATACAAAATATTTACTTTAAGGAATTGGCTCATAAAATTGTGAAGACTGAGAAGTCCTACAATCTACTGTCTGCAAAGTGGAGGCCCAGGAAAGGAGGTAGTATAACTCAAGTCCAAGCCTGAAGGTATGTGAACCAGGAGAAACAATGGTGTATGTCCCAGTTTGAGTCCAAAGGCCTGAGAACCAGGAGCACCAAAGTCTAAGGACAGGAGAAGATGGAAGTCCCAGCTCAAGCAGAGAGAATAAATTTACCCTTCTTCCATTTTTTTGTTCTATTTGGGCCCTTAATGAATTGGATGATGCCCACCCTCATCTACCAATTTAAATGCCAATCTCTTCCAGAAAATACCCTCACAGACACATCCAAAAATAATGGTTTACCAGCTTCCTGGGCATCCCTTAACTCAGTCAAATTGACACATAAAGTTAACTATCACAGATGAGCAGATTATACCTTAGTCTTTTTAAATCATAACCAACCATACAAGTAGTCCATCCCTCTGCTGGAGAGATCACTGGAGAGGCCCTGAAGGAGAAGTGCCCAGATGAGCCAGCCTTCCACCATTTCCACAATGGTGTCAGGCATTTGGATAAAAATACTCTGAGCCTACTAGATCCAACCAGCCAACACCAAGTTACCCCAGTCAATGTGCAGGAGCAAAACTGTCTAGTCAAGCACTGCCTAATTTCTGACCCACAAAACATGTGTATATGTAGACAGATAGATGTACAGAAACATATGTTTTGAAGTAGTTTGTTACACAACAATAAATAACCACTAAACAGAAGAACAGCTCTCTAAATAAAGAGAGCCCTTGTAAGATATCAGATATAACAGGCAAGAGAAACCAGAAAAAAATCAAGAATAAATGGCATAAAGGCAAGAAAAGAAATAATATCAAGAAGGAGAGAGCGAGTCAATAATATCAATAATGTGAGATGCAGGAAAGATGTTAATTACATATTACAATTAGTAGCTCATTGGCAACTTTAGTCAGATACAGTAGTAAAGCTAAGTGAATAAAAACCCAGCAATCCCATTCATAGGTATATTTCATAGACAACATTTCTACATATAGAATGTACATAGTAATGGTATTAATCATACAGAAAAAACAAAGAACTCAAATGTCCAATACTAGAAGACTAAATATATAAACTTGTTATATTCAGCAGCAACATTAACTATAGCCACATGTGACATCATGAATAAACGAATCTCAGGTATAGTATAATCTTTTTATTTAGGTAAGAAACACACAAAACTAAGTATATTTTATATATGTATGTATGTGTGTATAGCATATGAATGAATGTTTGTATGTATGTATATGATAAAAAAAAAAAAGCCGAAGAATGACAAATAGAATTCACAATGATGGACACTTTACAGGAAAATTGGGGTGGGGGGGGGGAAGAAGGGGAAACACACTTTAGTAACTGCAATGATATTGATGGTGTTCTATTTCTTGCATAAATGATGGGCTTATAACTTACAAATATGTCTCATATATTCCTGTATATACATCAACTATAATATTGTAATATTTATAGGAAAACATTTTTCATGAAATGACAGGGATACAATGAAGATAACACATAGAATCTACTTTTAAGGAAGCTTTTCTGTGATAGGAAGGAGGGAGGTGGAGCAATGTTAGAGGAGAGGAATGGACTGTCAACATACAATGTTAAGAGGAAAGAAACTTGAGCATATTCCTAGACATATGGGAAAAGTCATTCTTGAGTTATACATAAATATGCTTAAGGGTGTGGGGAGAGTTTCATAGATTTCTTATCAACACTGACTTATAGGGCCTCCAGAAATACTACTGACATGTCACACACCATTGAAACTCAAGTTGCTAATTGTGAATGGTTATCATTTGGCTATTAGTTTTTACAATATACCTGTATTCATTTTGCAGATTCTTTAAAAAGAAAAACTGCGTTTGCCATTCTGCTCTACCTGACAGGAAAATGCTAAGCGTGCACTATTTACAAATCTGTATTTAATTTTCGATGCACAGGCAGAATTTTCTGAATATAGTCAAATAAAAGAATATGTTGAAAATAAAAAGGGGTTGCTTCCCATACAGAATTTCATTCAAATATTTACTAAGGAGACTAACAGTTGTCAATCATCATAGATACCCTTCAGCTTCTAAGAGGACTCCAAAGTTTTCCACTGACAGTAACTGCAGGGAAGGCTCATTAGCAGACACAACTGCTTTCCCCCAAAATATGATGTGAGCATGTATCTGGTATCTCTCTTAAGCTTTATGGCAGTACATGGACCAAAAATAATTCACATGGCCCTTGGGGGCTGAGCCATCATTCTCCCCACATATACCTGGGAGAACTATTAGGCAACTCTTATTACTCTGGAATCTGAGGCAAAACTTTAGAAACAAACATATGTATTTGAATGAACACTAGCACCAAGTGTATTTTTGAATCTGTTCAATGCCTGTCCTGTCCTTGCTGCTTTGCTAGATACAGAGCAACATGTCCTTGAATAGAGAATTCTTATTCAAGGAGAAATGGCTCTCACAGTGTAACCCGACATTGAAGCAACAGCTGAAGAGGTCAAATTGCAGAAGCCTGAGGTTAGGAATTCTCTTTTATCTGCACTTTTTATTCTCTACCTTTTTTTTTTTTTTCTTTTGAAAAGGAAAGATTTTTTTTTCTTCTGAGGTTTGAAAATAATGGGAAAGGTCAGCGTATACCTTGGTAATGGACCAGCAAGAAAAATTCCACTTATTGCCATTTATTCTCTTGAGTCTAGGACCACAATAGAGCTGCCACCAATGCTTGGGGCATGCAGGCTGCTGGGTCGTCCGCTGAGATTCCTGGGGTGTGACCGGCCGGGAGAAATGCAGGCAGCTACAGTGTGACCGTTATAATGAAGTGAACTGTGGGCAGAGCCTCAGTCGGTCAAAAAGCACGAGATCAGGGCAAGCAACATTTGAATAGGATCTAGGAAGAGAAGTTTTCCTCACAAAAGTTTATTTTAGCTTAATGAGAAAATGAGGATTTATAAATGTGCGCTCCGGTAGGAAAATGCCAGGCTGCAGAATCAGGGGTAAGGCGAGCTGACGGTGACCAGCATGCTGCTCCTGCACCCGTGGACTTCCGTGGTGTAGATGCGGACACAAATGAGTCATAATACGGCCTCTGTCCACATTGACTTTTTCTTGAATTGGAAAGGTCAGAATCTCTCTGCTCCATATATCATCATGGTTGTTCGTATATTATTTTTAATTGCCTATATCTGATGTCATCGAGACAGTCCAGTGTGAGTCCTGGAGTTTGCAGGGACATAAGCCTTCAGCTTTCTTGATCAGCCACGACATCTTTTGGCAGGATAAAATAGTTACCTGCCTCTCTGTTGGAACGATATCCAGAGAACACTGACACATGAACCGTCGCCTAAGAAGATTCCCTACTTTACTAGCAGCATTATGTCTTGCCCACCGTATGTGAGAGCTGGTCTATTTCCTGCATGCTTTTAAAATCATTTTTATTGGTTGATTTTTAGAGAGGAAGGGGAGAAAGAGAGAGAGAGAGAAACATCAATTTGTTGTTCCACTGATTTATACATTCATAGGTTGATTCTTGTATGTGCCCTGACTGGGGATCAAACCCACAACTTTGGCACATCAGGACAGCCTTCCAACCAACTGAACTGTCTGGCCCGGGCTGCCATCCCTACCATTTGTATATCTCTTATAACTTACGCCAGAAAAAAAACTCATTCTTCAAGATTTAAGATCTGTGCTCCCAAACATGTCCTTACATTCACAACAGAATTGTCCAGGTCACGTCAGCCTCCTGGAGCTCACCTGTGTGAGGAGCAGCTCCTGACCCCCTACACGGCCTCCTGTAGCTTCCATTCTGTTACTCAGATGAAATGAAGGACCCTAAAAAGAGCAAGGCCTTGCTCAGACTTGAAGTCTGATTGTAAACCAGGTCTCTGTGTTCAGGCAACTTGTTTAATATGCCTGGAAGTGCTACCTTTCTCAGAAATGCTTTTAGGCCTCATTTTCATATCCCAAAAGATGCATCTAAGCAAGCAAATCTCATAACAATTTTACAGTACCGTTTTTACTTTCACATCTTAAAATAAGATATGACCTAAAGATTAAAAAGTAATTCCAGGTTTTCGATGTGGGAGAGAAGTGCCAGATTCACCCAGGGTAAAATAGGCCTACCCTGCTTAAAATCGAATCGGGATTATGCCGCATGCTTCTTACCAGAGCACTCAGAATGTTATTTGTTTTTTAATCTTCCCAAAGACAAAAAGAGATGAACTTTGATCCATACCTCACATCATACCCTCAAATTAACACGAAATAAAGCATAGAACTAAGTGGAAAATCTGAAATGAAAGTTCTAGAAGAAAATATATGAGAGAAATCTATGTGAGCTTGGGTTCAACAAAGATTTTGTAGATGTGATACCAAGAACACAATTTATAAAGTAAAAATTAGGTATATTTGAATTCATCAAAATTAAAAGTTCTGCTCTTATTTTATGTCCATTGTAATTCAGTGAAGCTATTAAGATAATTTAGAAAAACTAACGTAAGATTAACAACTTTTTATTATACCAAATAAAGGCATTTAAAAAAAAGAATTGTGCTATTACTATTATTTCATTAAAAAGGATATGTAAAACAAAAAGTAAGAATAATCTCATAGTAACAAATGAAATCCTTCAAATTGAACTAATATTTTTAGTTTGAACTCACTACATTGTATTCATTTTTCTCAATTTTCAAGAACTAATGAAAAGCATTTCATTAAATAGAAAATTTATCTGGCCTTGGCAAACTACTGACTTTCAGAATTAGCTAGATAATATAACCCTAGGCTGCCTTTATTAAACCTTGTTTATTATAACTGAAGATTTTTCAGAGGCTACAAAATAAATATTTCAGGTTATTATTTTTTGAGAGCCTTAATGCTGACATTAGTACTATTCCTTGCTATAACCAATGTTCAACATTTGCAAGCTACTGAATTAATATTGTCGGTAAAAAAGCAAACTGTCCCACAAAACAGGTCAATATAAATGGTTCTAAAAAAATAAAGTATCTTTTATTATAACATACCCTTGGTATTGCATTCCCAATTTGTGCAATGTACTTTTTCTAGCATTGCTTAGTGTGTGTTAATTTAAAAGATCAAAAATGATCTTCAGATAGAAGGTGAGGCACAGTCCTATGGATGAGAGGCATGCTAGGAAGAGTTTGTCATTACAAATCCCCCAATGAACCTGTTGGTTTGCCATTTAGAAAAACTTATTTGTCAAGAATAAGCTTGACAAAATTCCAGATCTGTACACTGTTATTTTATTCTGATTTTCCTATTACGATTTAAAGGCCTAAAATTTGAGACTTTGGCTGATTTCTTTTTCGTGAAACTATACTAGATATTTAATGCAGCAACTTAAGCCGTGACAGTAATAAAATTTGAATTTTTTAAATCTATTCTCAAGACACTGACTTTAAAAAAATTCCCCAGGGGTGTTCTTGGTGAGTCTTTAATATTTTACTTCAAGAAAATAGATTAAAACCAAGACAGAAGCTCTATAGAGCTATCTCAGCTCACAGTTACATATATGATCAAGGATGCTTCATAAACTCCAAGCACTAAAGCCAGCTTTTGAGCAACATAGCAGAGGCCCACGTCAACTTGCAGTTTTAAAACAGACCAACAGAGTAAAGAGAAAACTAGTAAAGAAAATCCAAGTTCAGCAGAGCTCCTGATTTGCTGCAAATTTGATGCATATGGGTGTGAGAATAACAGCTAAACGGTAATTTATTAATGGTTTGTGACTTCAAGTTTATACGCTGCATTCCCTAAAGAGGGGAAGGAAAAAAAGTTCCCTTGAAGGATGAGGACAGTCTAATTAAAACTGGAGTCCTGGAAGGAAAAATAACATTATTCAGATTTTGTTAATGAGATATCTCATTTTTGTGAGGAGTACAGAACAAGATTTTTTTTTTTTCTCTCTGCTCCAGTCGGAGTAAAATTTCTTTGGGTGCTAAATTTACTTAATGGTTTGCTGGTGGCTGACTCCCTGATTACTCTTTCTCCAGAGGGAAAAAAAATTGAGGAAAATTAGGCTCCTGGGAAAACCCTAACCGTGCATCAGAACCGCACTTTAATGTTCCCATAATTAGGAGAAATTATTTCTGCATAGTTTTGGCCGGAGAACTCTCCCTTTCTGACTGTCAGAAGCAGTAGCTTGAGAGTCCTGTTCTGTAGTATAAGTTCCAAAAAAATTCTAGGTGAAGAGTATATTACCTGCAGAAGGCAGTCACCAGGAGGGTGGTCTGTGCAGGCGTACCGGTCAGGCTCCCAGTTTTGGGCTGTTTTTTCATTCCTATTTCGGACAATGATGGAGTATTTGTGTCCATTTCTTTCTTTCTCATAATTACATTTCCTTATGGTACAAAGGCTTTAGAGGGAGATGCATCCATTGGATCAAAATTTTTGCTCCGATCTTATTAAAATTGTATCTTGTGTTGCTATTCAGGAAAAAGTTTTTAATCTTTACTACTTTGAATTAAGCTTTCCTTTTCAAACTGGATTACCCAGTGATAATCTGGTTTCCCTTATTTTCTTATCAAGTTTGTCACCTTTGCTCTAGATGATATTACAGATTGCCATAATTTTGCTACTCACCTGATCTAGTGATACTGGAAATACAAGAAGGTCCAGACTATATATACCCTTGGTTGATTGTATATATTTAATTATGTATATAATTAGATGTATGATATGTTATATGTAATATATATTATATATTACAATTATATATATTAATTATATATGTAAATATATATATTTGTGTCACTGACTCCTCTTGAGTCACTAGTTAGTGTCTTGCTTCCACTCCCTATCAATCAATACATTGCAAAGATAAGGTGAAACTGAAAGACTTTGAAACATTTTAAAGTGATGATCTGTTTTATTAATTACATAATGTGGGGTCAAGATGTAGCTCTTTGAGTTGAGTTCAACTGAAGCAGCTCATTGCCATTTTAAATGGGGCTCTTGACCTCATGAGAACAATAAAATCTCCCCAGCCACTTTCCGTCACATTAGCCTTTCTGCTTCTGTATTAGTTGCAGGTACATGTGCTGGAAACCACATAGTAATATGAAAAGGGGCGATTTAATATAAAGAATGATTGACTTTTCACAAGGAATTAACTAAGAGGGAATAAAAGAAAACTCCCCCAAATACTCTAGGGCTAAGGAAATATATCCAAGAAAGAAAGACACTTTGAAGTGGTGAAAATGGGGTTCCTCCCTAAAGTGGGGATTCAGACCTCACTGAAGGAGGTAAGGTTGCAGCCCACTGGATGACAGACTATTTCTGCATTGTCCTGGGCTAGAACTTGCTCAGGGTCAGCAGGCCAATGTAGAAACCGAACCACCTGCTGGAGGGGCCACAGACATTTCCAGGAAGGTGCATGCTAGTGTTGCTGGTTAACTCGGGAAGCCAGCTAGAGCACCAGCTGACCTAACCCCGAAGCTAGAAGGAAGCTTCCCACAGGGAACTCACCTAGAGACCATCACTGGGAAGGCTCCAGGAAGCCCCTGAGGTGCCCTTGGAGCGCCTCTGTGGAAAGCAGCTGTGCTGCCCACAGAACTGGCCCAGGAGCTGAGGTACCACTGACCGTGCCTCTAAGAAGCCAGCCGTAGTGTCTATGAAACTGGAAAAGGCACCTGCTGATTCATCCAGGTGATCTCCACTGGACACCTACATGTCAGCCTAGCCCCACACAAGCAGCAAGCAGCAAAGCACACCAGACCCAAAGGGCAAAGCCCCTTCCTCCTTCAGTGCCTCTTAAGCCCTTTGCTAACAAAGACTAGCACTGTGCTGGCTGGTGAGGAAGGACTGTTACAGCATCACAGGCAGGGCCGAGAAGGGTAGATTTGGAGCTAAGAGGCAATACATTTATAACTGTAACAATTTAATAAACAAATACCCAAATGAACAAACTAGTAATACCTTCACCTTCACTTAAGTCATTAAGATTCCACTAGGTACTGTCTGAAAGAATATGAGCCCCCTGGAGAATAGTAATGTATAAATTTCACAACATTAAAATGATGCTAATTTCTAGAAGAACTGCAGCATTTTGTTTAGCTTTGGTGTTAAAGGCAAAGACAAAATGATATCCCTTCCACAACACATCTCTGAAAACAGTTGTTTAGTGCAGTTAACCTATTGGTTATCCTAAGGCATTGCTATATCTATCTACTCAAATAATACCATTTAAATTATCTAGCAAGAAATCAGCACTTTACTGTGATTTCCTGAACAGTTCCTGTGGACAAGTTAGTCTATGCAATTTTCAAGAGTTAACTCCAGCAAGTCTGGAATTGACCTGAGTGGTTTTGCTGAAGTACCTGCAAGGCACAACCCCTGGCCAAAGCATGGCAGATATGGATTAGTAATATTGCTTTGTAACCATGAATCTGAGGAGCTTTGGGGTCATTTATACCGTCTTGGCAGCTTCGCTTATTGAGAATAGTGAGATTGGTGATTTACAACTGGTCTTGGCGAAGACCCCTGTGGCTGTGAGGTGAGTGTGGGAACAGCAGTGCGTTGCTGTAAGAATATACCTACATGACCAGTGAGCTATAAGAAACTCTGGCTAAGACTCCATTTGGGGATCCCTGGTTTCAAGGTGTTCTGTGCCCATGTCAGTGCTTCCTGATCCAAGAGAAAAAGTGCTCCAGTGTGGCCCTTGCAGAGAGAAGGCAGATGAAGTCATGTCTGCCTCTCTGGACCCCTTGCTGCCAGACAGCCTTGGCTGCCATGCATAGCCTAACTTTAATGGTGTTGCTGCATTGTATCCTTTTCTTGAAGCAAACTATAGATTTATAAGCATTGCCACTTTGGGTCCTAAGTCTTCTTTAGTTCCCTAACTGTCACTGTTAGTGCTGCAAGACTGGTTTAAGGTAGAATAATTTCTGGGCCTCACAAGGTGAGTGTTGGTTTGAAACCTTGGGAACTTCCCCGGTGTAAACTGAAACTGGCCCCATAAGCCAAGGGCAGGGAGAAACTGAAGAAATAGGCAGACACTGCAGATTGGTAGGGGGCAGGTTTACCAAGCAAAGAAACTAACACACGAGGCTTGTCTTGGGCTGCCACCAGAATCTTACAAGTTTTTATGTAGAGGCCTTCATGGGGTTGAGTCACATATCCAGTCCAGATAGTCTCAGCACCATGTTTATATCTCAAGACTGTATTCACTGTTTCTGGGAGTGGTGAAGGCAAACAGAACTTACATTCCAAGGGCAGAAGAGGGGGTGAGGGGCCTCCAATTGCCCTGGGTCCAGTTCATCGGTCAAGTGGTGGTCATGTCTTCTTAATGACCTCCTGTCTTCTTGATGACCTCCTGTCTTCTTGATGACCTCCTCAAACAGTAAAAAAATGTTCCAAAGGTAGAATGGGCTTTACCCCAGACAGAACACTAAGAAACAGTTTTTTAAAGACTTTATTTTTTAATAGCCTGAGAAACTTTCCATTTGACACCTCCCCTCTTCCCTTGCTTGAAATTTCTCTAGATTTGACAACTATTAACAGGATTCTACATCCCATCCTGTTGCCTTTAATATTTCCAAGCCAGTAAGTTTTTGTCATTTTTATAATGAAACTCAAATGATGAAATATGCTGGCTCTGGGCTGCATTTTTCCTTTTTCTGAAATGCCAAATATTGAGAATAGTTTGCAACAAATGATACTTATATTTTTCATCTCAGTTTCTAAGAGTACCATCTTCTTATTGAATATCCAAGAAGACCATTGATTTGCTTGGTTTATGTGAAGGACCATCCCCTCTCAATAAAAGCCGTTAGTTCCTCCTGCATAGAAATATGTCATTATGCAGAGAATATTCTTAAAGCTCTCACTGTTAATGCTTACTATAAATTAGGATAAAGAGTAAAGTATTGGACATTATTTTCAATACACTGTTATTCAATAACATTCAAATAATGTTATTTATCTTTTTAAAAAATAGACCTACAAAGTAAGGTTTTGTTGAGGATTTAAATGGAAGTTGTATTAGATTTTGAGGTGATTAAGTTGTATTTAGATTTGGATGTATTTTTTTACTAGCTATTGTCATGGAGCCAAAGGCATGTTTTAATTCAAAATATTGCCAAATATTAGACCCACAGGTGAAACAAAGCATTAAGCCCGTTCACCCCACCCACCATTTCTGATATGATATCCTTGGAGAAGAGCACAGTGAAAACCTAGCCCTACTTTGGTGGACAGCATCTAAGGGGAGAAGCAGCATGATTGAAGAAAGCAGACGTGGCTACAATGCACAGCTTTCTTGTCCAGAGGATTTGAGACCCAACTCAATACCCCTCAATTTCCCCAGTAAAACCAAACCAAGCAACTGAAGATTGGGGCCCAGAATCAGCATAAGTCCATTTCCAGCCACATCCTTTACCTTTGGGACCTGAGGTGGGACATCAGGGTAAAAGCAACTGGGGCTATCTACTTTTTCCCATTTTGTCCTATAAATAACCCCCCTCCTCTTTTTCATTTTTAAAGTTTATTCAGTTTAGTTGAACCATGTAGGTGCAAGCTAGAGAAAATTGAAATGAGCTCTCCGTAAATTAAGTGAACCCAGAAGCCAAACCCAGAACATTTCAAACTGTTCCTTTAAATTAGGTTGTTACTATAAAATGGTTCTATTTTATTAAATTTTAAAAGATGGCATTGACCTTGCAGAATGTGAATTTGTCCTGACAGAGAGTTTAGAAACTGCAAATACATGGCCAAATCATTAAGATTGTCCTAATTATAAGTAACTATAAACATCTGTATTAAAAATGCCTTTTAAATACTTGCCAAATACTTTCATCCATAACTCCATCTTTGTTAAACAGCAATAGTAACTGAGCAAATAGCTTTTATCTATCATTTTTTTGCAGTGTATCAGGGAGACAAAGCTTAATTGACAAGCTTGGCAGTCATTTAACACAGATATTCTTGGTGGAAGACATTTCTCCGATTGCCATATTCAGTTTGCTATCCTTGGTCTCTGAGCATGATGTAAAAGGAGCAGAGGATGGATTAGTAAACTGAAAAATTAGCCTTAACTTTAGAATGGACCAATCTGGGTATAAACCCCAGCTCCCAGATGTACCATTGACTAGTTGGTACTGCTGCCTCACATAGGGCCTACAACATCAGACACTCAAATCATTGCTGATGCCGTTACTATATTTATCATTATGGTTTGTCTGGATTTTAGGCATAGCTCTGTGCTTTTGCCTCAGTTGGCTCATCTATCAAATGCTGCGTTGTTTTAGACCTATTATCATAGCCCTAACCAACATTTGCATTCTTTGAATAAGTGACATTTTTCTCATATTAAAATTCAATAGGATAGAGGTCATTGTCATTAAAAAAATATATATGACTTGGGATTGTCTGTGCTATGTGAAGGCAGTATTGCGATGTCACTTCCTAAGTTCACATCTCTTAACCCATCTCTTTTTAAAAATATATTTTTATTGATTTTTAGAGAGAGAGGAAGGGCAGGGAGGGAGATATCTATGTGAGAGAGCAACATCAATGGGCTGCCTCTTGCACACCCCCCACTGGGGAAACTAGCCTGCAACCCGGGTATGTGCCCTGACCAGGAATCCAACCGGCACCCCTGGGTGCACTGGACAATGCCCAACCAATTGAGCCACACCAGCCAGGGCCAGACTGTTCCTAATTAAGAAAGGCTAGTGTGGTCAGTGTGAATGTAAAAAGCATTCACATTTGAGATTCAATAGGCAGGTGACAAATATGCTCAATTATACATCAAACATTTGTATTTATGCTGGTTCCCAAAGAGCATATGCATATTTTGCACATTTTTATAAAGAAATATGATTGATTAAAGAAAACAAATTATGTTGGCGTGTATTAGGTTGTAGACAAGATTGTAAAAGTCAAGTAGTGAATTTATTACAGTTGGAATTTCAAAACTAGTGAAATTAATCAATGACATTGAAACAAATGCCTAAACATTGAGTGGAGAGGAAGAACACAGTTAAGTTAGGTTCCTACCATATACCTCCCAAAAATAAATTCCAGATAGACCAATGATTTAAATTTTAAAAGAAAAACTTTTAAAAATAATAATATAGAAGTATATTTTTAATTTTTACAGGGGTAAAGGTCTTTCTTAACTTATTATCAAAGTCAGAAATAATATAGGAAAAGACTAATAAATTTGATCGCCATCTCAAATGAAGTTGCTCTGTGATAGAGGATACTCTGAAGAAAGTTAAAAAGAAAAATGACAAATTTTGAAAATATGTTTCAACATACACCAGACAAAGGATCAATATCATTTTGGATGAGATTGTGATAGCATTTTGAAGGCATGCTGCCATGAATCCAGATATATCCCAATCCAATGCCAACGCAATCCTCTCCCACCTTCATACAGGAGGTTCCCAAGAGAACCTTACATGAGGAACCAAAGCAGACCTTGAATCAAACTACCACTTACTAACAGCTAATGTCTATGCAAGCAACTAATACTCCAAATGCATGAAAGGTGATTCAGCACTCAAGCCTAGGTCTCAGGGTTTCATTAGGGCCTCTTAATCCTCTGATTCTCACCTCTCAACACTCCCCTTCCCCATATAATTTATTACGGGCATTCTCAGGAATGCTTACATAGAGCAAACAAAGTGCCTAGCCTTACTCATGTCCTTAGGCTGGTTTATCAGGTCTGTCACATGGAATACAAGCAAGAATGACAAGTTATTGCTGTCTTGACCTTGATGCCTAAAACTGGAAGCCCTAAAGAGAAAAGGGAGTATGAGTCCCTCTGATTTAAATATACAATAATCTTATCTATTTTTAATTATAGCCCAATCATTGACTCAAGGTCTGACTACATATTTTTAAAAATGTTTCTCTTTTTTGTTAAGGAATGGGTGACAAAAAAAAAAACACAACACTAGTGTAGGAAAGACAAGGGAATCCTTTGTATTATCAGAAAAACTAAGTGGAAATCCAAGACTCCATTTTGAGAAATTTATAGACACCTCTGCTGTCACTAAACTCACCCCTGATCACAAAGAGTAAGCAGGTGTTTAAGAAAATGACCCTGGAATTAGAAATCTGTCTCCACCACGATTAACTGTGGGACCATGAATACTTATGTTAAACTTTTAAGCTCATTTCTTTACCTGTTAAATTAAAATAATACCTCTTTGGGTTTGTAACAAGCACTAAATGAGATGCACTAAGAAAACTGTAGTTTCAGCCACCTTATACTATGGTATTTTTCACTGAAAAACATCCAAATCGTAAATTTAATCCAGTGCCTATCACATAGTAAAGAGTCAATAAATGTATATTTTACTCCTCTACCATTCTTAAGAAAATATCAAAATTTCTCAGCAATATCTTTTAACTACCACAATATTAGCCAAACCAGCATATCCAGCTTTGTACTAGCAAAGAACCTGGTTCAATATATAGTAGAATGCTTGATACATTTTTATTTTATCAATGTTCAATTTTATTCAGAGGGGGGAATCATTCAACAAGTGTTCTGAAATAGTCTTTGTCCTGGCTTGTCACTTTTGATTTAGTGACTTATTTTTAAGAAATGAAGCATTTTCTTTGGAACTTAGTACATTGGCTTTTAGTCCAAGTTCTTAGGAAACTGTTATAACTATTAAAATGACTGTTGGATGGATTGGATCCCTTGTTCATGCCCAGATCGGTCCTGGTAGTGCTACACATTGCCCAAGATCAAAAGCTAACCCTAAAACAGTCATTAAATGCCACTGGACGTAAGCTGGAGTCTTCTTGGAGAAAACTGGATTGACAAATTTTCTTTAGACAAGATGATTTTTAAATAATTTGCAACAGTTTACCCCAAGGGCTCCATGAGAGTTTTTCTGTTCTTCTATTTCCTATTATGGTGTTAAGCAGGAAATTTTAATTTAATTTTTAGATGTATTTGCATGGGACAAAATTTGAGTCCCTACAGCTTCAGTCTGCCTAACAATATAAACTCTGCTATTATTGGCTAAGGGTTTTACAGAGAGGCAGATGTAAAGGGCATAATTCTGACTTGTACACATTTCACTACCAGACATGATCAAAGCTACATAAAGCCATCATCCAAAGTCACCATATAATTCTCCTTCTGCTCCTGAGATTTCTAACCCATTATTTGAGGAAAAACTGCTCTGGTGTCACATTTGAATACATTTTTATGTCCAAACCTTGATCTTGGTTACAGCTAAACCATGGAGTTGATGAACCCTGGTAGAACAAAGAAATTCTCTGTTATGACTCACATTATAATGTGTTCTCACAAGTAACAAAAAATACGGCAGCTCCTTTATTTGATGCGTGACTGCACGTCTGAGTCAAATGAGAAATACAGCAGTCCTTCACACAGCAATAAGGGCTAAGCTATGTTTCATTACATGGACATAGCTCTATTTTGATTTAGAAGAAATATAAAGATGGCTGACTCATATAGGTTTCTCGGCTTTCATATTTCATTCCTTTTTAGTTACTACAGAAACTTAAAATCTGAAAAGTCAAACTGTCAGTGAAGCAACGCATCCTTTTCTTATTCTTTCATAACTATTTTATATTAAATGCATCTCACATAGCAAAGCTCTTTTTCTACCCCAGGGAAGCTGGCAGCCACAAGAATTAGCTTTACCAGCGTCTGTGGGTGTCTCTGAGTAGCAGTCAAGTGCTCCAAGAGAATAACGGAGAAGTCACTGGTATTTTATAGAAATATCTCCAGCAGCTCATCAAAAATTTTGGCATAAAGAAAATTAATTTTTGAAATCTTTAAAGACTTTACTTAAAACTCATTTTTGGAGACCAAAGGGAAATCATATTTTTTAAATCTCATATAAATGAGTTCCATGGCCCATTAAAATCTTTTTGCTGTTGTACAATTTTTTTGTAGTAAAATACGTTGCTCATGAATACATTTCCACTTTATAGGGCCCTTAAATATAATAGCAGAAAAGAATGGAGGGGGGAAAGGGAACTGACATTTGTCAGGCACTGATGCTTTGCCGGGAAGATCACAATTCATTATATACATTATCTCTTTCAATCTCCACCACAGTCTTTAAAAAGGCGGCAGCATTAAGTATAGTGTATAGAGACACAGGCTTTGAAATCAGCTTCATGTGGGTTCATATTCATTCAGTAGCCAAGTGACAGTCGAATTACTAAACCTCTCTGAGTTTGTGTCTTCCTCTGTAAATAGGGGTGAAATATATCATAATGTTATTTTGGGATTTAAGTAGATAATGATAATATTCTTAACAATGAGCAATGCACATAGCAAATATTCAGTATATGCAATCAAAATAAAAGGTCAAAGCAGAGAAAGACAAATATCATATGATCTCACTTATTTCTGGAATATAATGAACATAACAGTGTGAGGAGCAGGGTAGTCCCAGGGACGTGGAAGTGGGGTACAGACTGACATTTGCCAGAAGAGGGGGTGGGGGAGGGGAGCGATGAACACAGAACTTGTACGCATGTACTCATAACCAATGGACATGGACAACAAAAATGGGGACGGGGCAGGGAGGGAGAGGGAGGAGGGTGTCAATGGGGGAAAAAAGGAGAAACATCTGTAACAAAAGTAAATTAATAATAAAAAAAAAAAAAGAAAGGTCAGCACTACTGTTCATTTAACAAATTCAAAAAGTGTGGTTCAGAGTGAAATAATTTGTCCATGCCACAAAGGTAAATAGTAAGGGAGCCTTAGTTTAATTTTTATCTCTCAGACCCCAAAGTCCATGGTCTTTTAATTCAAGATTTCTCAAAGAATGAGCATATAAAACTCTGTAATGAAAAGCAAAAGGAATGTTGTTATAGACTAAATGTTAGTGCTTCTCCCCTGTCCCCCATTCATACGTTGAAGTCCTAATTCCCATTGTGATTGTATTTGGAGATGGAGCCTTTCAGAGGTAAGTAGGTGTAGATTAGGTTATGAGGTTGGAGACCTCAGGATGGGATTAGTTGCCTTGGAAGAGGAAGAGAGAGATTGCTCTGTCTCCACCCTGTGAACACAGTGACAGGGTAGCTAGCCTGCAAGCCAGAAAGAGAGCCACCTAGTCTATGGTGTTTTGTTATGGCAACCTGAAATGACTAATACAAATGTTTTTATTCTACCTGGGAGAAGGGAAAATGTTGGCAACTATGTCCTACCCCTTTAATGTCCCTTTTTGTTTATGTATGAGATGAATGATGCAGGTATGTACTCTCTCAACCATTCATAACTCATAGGAATAATAGTAATAATCCCTAAAGAGAAGGGTAAGTAGGCAGATGAATGAAGTTGAAATGTCATATAGTATAATCCAGAAACTGACACCTAGAAGACAGTCTGTGATCTGGGAGGTTTCCCTTAGAAGGGACATGGGCACCATAGGACTATGATTGATTGACATATTTAGTTCACAGATGCTTACAGAAGTTAGTGACTTGCCCATGGTTGTATAGCTGTTAAATGATAAAAGTAGGATTTGAAAAGCATAATGTATCGTGCATTCTAAGCGAGAGTTTTAAAAATATTATGAGCTACACTCTTAGAGCCTTGTTTTTAATCACAGAAAAAAACCATATTTTTTTATATGTCAAAAAAAAAACACCCCAAACAATTCCATTAAAGAATACCTGTATATTTTGATGAGATATAACCCTAGTGGCATGTTTTTAAATTGGCTATTCTAGTCCACATTGTTTTGAAAAGTGTCAAATTTGATTGTATTACAATAGTCCTCTCTTCTTTGTGGTTTCACTTTCTCAGGTCGCAACTACCTGCAGTCAACCGTATTCTGAAAATACTAAATTGAAAAGTCCAGACATAAACAATTCATACACTTTAAATTTCGCACCATTCTGAGTAGCAGGATGAAATCGCAGCCATCCTGCTCCACCCCGCCTGGGACACGCATCAGTCCCTTTGTCTGTGGTAGCCATGCTCTCTGTGCTACCTAGGTAAGGTCGGTCACCCAGTGGCCTCCTGGGTTATCAGATCAACTGTGATGGTATCTCAGCACATGGAGTCAAGCTACCCTTATTTTACTTAACAATGGCCCCTAAGCACAGTGCTGGCAACTCAGCTATGACAAAGAGAGCCCTGAAGTGCTTTCTTTAAGTGAAAGGGTATGTATGTATAGGGGAAAACAGTACATATAGGGCTCGGTATTCTTTGTGATTTCAGGAATCCACTGGGGATCTTGGAACATATCCCCAGAGGATAAGGGGGGACTACTGTATAGGAAAAAGCTTTTCTTACCTATATTTAAAAAGTTGTATTTTAGGTAGCAATGATTATAATTCCCTGTATCTCAGAACATACCATAATGTGTCAGGTTTCTTGCCTTTGCACGTGGAAGGACCACTTCCTGGAACATCTTCTAACCTTCGTACCTTGCCTGTCTGGTGAATCGGTTGTTACATTTGAAACTTCAGTTCAGACATAGCTTCCTAAAATTTCCGTGGCCAACACCTCTGCATTATAAATTGTTCCATTCTCTAGGAAATATTTGTTCTTTGTATGTATTTATGTTATAATTGTCACATAGTAGAATCATTTATTAAAGGTCTCTCTTCCCTACTAGACTAGAAACTTGTTGGGCATGGGAACTGTCTTAGCCAGTTTAAATATCCCACATATATCACAGTACCTAGAACATGAGAGGCAACCAGTAATTTTACTGAAATGAATTGCACAGAAACCAGAAAATTAACATCCTATTTAGGATTACTTAAAAAGACATAATTCTTTAATGGGAAGTCAAGACACAAATTTCTACATACATTCAACGCTTTTACAATGACTGCATAATAGTATCTTATGGTTTTAAGAAGATTTGTTGGTGCAGCTTATCCAGTTACAACTTGCACTTCATAACTGGATTCTTATGCCTAAAATTAGCCACAAAATACTATAATAAATACTTAGATATCTATTTATTTATTTATTTTCCTCTATTGATTTTAGAGAGAGAGGAAGTGAGAGTGAGAGAAAGATAGAAACATCGATGAGAGAGAACATCTATTGGCCGCCTCTTGCATGCCCCCCACTGGGGATCAGGCCCACAACCTGGGCATATGTCCTGACCAGGAATCAAACCGGTGACCTCTTGATGCATGGGTCAATGCTCAACCACTGAGCCACACCGGCCGGACAATACTTAGATATTTTGAATCTATTTGTATTTACTACTTTAAAAAAAAATCATAATGTTAAATCTATGGCTCCATTCACATTCTCTAAACTTTAGATAATTCTAAAGTCGCTAGTCTAAAAATAGAGTTATTCAAATCCATATTATTTTTAAAAATTACATTTAATAGTTCCAAACTAATAATCATTCTACCAACGTAGGAATAGTTATGCAATGTAATTCTCTTTCCCTGTTTCTTAGTATTTTTTGTTAGTAAATTGAATTTGAAAAGTGCTTTTGACAAAGATCACTGATTATACATGCAAATTCTTGTTGCCTTTAAGCTTAACTGCAACCCTCAGCCTGTGCTCTCTAGGCAAAGAGCAAAGGCAGCCAAATCATCCACAAAGCTAACATGAAATACTCCCCAGCCCGGCTGACATTTCAGTACAACCACTGCTTAGAAAACCGAAAATACATCTGTGCAAAATTGCAGAATATTTGGAACTAGCAGAGTTTTCTTTCAAGACTTGCACTTCACAGCGCCTTCTGATTCCTTAAAAACATACATCAGCCTTTATTCTTCTTTGAAAGCATCATTGTTATATTAGACGTCTGCTTAAGAAGATACTTGGCACTATTTGGAAGGCTTTTTCCTTTATCTGAATTGCATTTCACTGACCTCCCAGTGGTTCCACTATTTCACACAGCTGGCTTTGCCCTCCAAGTTCCCTTAGAGAGTGGAAATGGAAAAATATAATGGTTATTCATGTACAGGAGCCTCACTGTGAAAATTCTGGTGGTTCTCACAGTATTCATCAAGACAAATTGGGTTTCTGGCAAGTCATTCTTGAAAGTAGACATTAGTGCAGTCGCTGGTGTGTTTGGGCAATTTTCAGTCTATATTCATCTGTTTTTGACTCTTACTTGATTGGCAAGTTCTGTCACATTTTTTTTTATTGACCATAAATAGTTTTAGAAATGGAAGAGTCATTTCTTAGCTAGCTCTGGTCTATAAACTACTTAGTTAAAACTTTACTTCCCTAAATGTTGCTGATTATGTTTTTGACTCATTGGTATTGTTTACCATTGGTTGGGTATTTCAAGAAACTCATTGGCTCATGTCTCTGTCTAATGTTAGAAAATCTAGTAGCAACCGAAACTGGGCAACTTCAGAGTTAACACTTTTTCACATCTATTCATTCACTCATTCATTCGGCATTTATGAAGCAACATTCTCTTTAAAGTACATGTTAGAAGCTGGAGATAGATACAATTTTCTTCACAAAAACATAAAGGTGTGATGATTCTAACTGAAAGTGACTATTTTCTGAAATTTTCATCCTCTAATTGGTTCAACCAGACTAAAATATATTGATCTTTAGGGCTTAGTTCGGTGTTAAATCCTGACACATGCTACAACAATGGAGGAGACCTGAAAACATTATACTGAATGAAAGCCAGTCAAAAAGGACCACATATTAAATGATCCCATTTATATAAAATATCCAGAACAGGCAAATCCAGGTAGTAGATTAATGGTTGACAAGGTCTAGGGGAAAGGAGGAAAGGGGAATGACCACTAATGGGCATGGGGTTTCTCTTTGGGGTAAGGAAAATATTATAGAATTGAATGATTGAAATGATTGCACAACTCTATTAATATACTGAAACACTATTGAATTGTACACTATAAATGGGTGAATTGTATGGTATGTGAATTATATCTATAAAGCTGTTATATTAAAACACACACACACACACACACACACACACACACCTACCAGTTATACCGATGGATATAAAAATGTTTTAATTCTAGATTCTGACACTTTAAAAGTTTTAAAGAATTTCAAAACTCTTTTGAAATAATTTTATTTTTGTGGTTAACTGACAAATAAATTCTATAATTCATATAATGAAATAATAGAAGATTAGGTTAAATATTTTTGTTAAGGTCAGTTAGGTCATATGCTTTCCATATCATAATTAGGTTAGCGTTTAATTATGAATAGTGTCTTTCCTATCCAAAATTTAAAATAAGGTGATAATCCTTACTGTTTGACAAATTACAAAATTCTTCTTTTGCCCTGACTGGTTTGGCTCAGTGGTTAGAGTGTTGGCTGTGGACCAAAGGGTCTTGGGTTCAATTCCTGGTTAGGGACACATACATGAGTTGCAGGTTCGATCCCTGGCCCCGTCAGGGTCATGCGGGAAGCAACCGATCAATGTGTCTCTCTCTCCCCCTCCCTCCCTTCCACTCTATCTAAAAAAACTCAGTGTAAAAGTATCCTTCAGAGAGGATTAACAACAACAACAAAAATACTTCTTTCCACTTTTATTTGCTTCAATAGCTTCTCAGAGCTATTTAAATTAATTTGTAATCACTGGTTATACAAAATGCCAGAAATTATCTAAAAAAGCAAAATGGTCTAGAGAAGCAAAACAATAAAAATATGCATACTATTTCTGAAGTTTTTAAAAAAGCACTAAAAAAGCTATATTTTATGAGGGTTTTGTTTTTCATTGTGGACAAAAGTGTATCTAGTTATCCAAATGGCACATTTATTTATTCCAGTATTTATTTGTGCATACATGCTTTCTGCAAGCATTGCGTATTATGTCCCACCCAAAGAGGACACTAAGGAATTCAAGGTTAAGTCACTGTCCTCAAGACACTCACAATGTAGTGAAACCATTGCTACCAGATGAATCAGTAGAGATGAGAACACACATGTCAAAACTACTCTGAGAAAAAAAATGTGTGAATATATTATTATTGCCTATCATCCCCAAAGAATATTTTTAAGAATAGTATTTTATTCTACATATGTAGAAGAGAAAAAAACCACACCTGAGAGGACTGGTTAATCAGGACATGTCTCTGTTAATACAAAAAGTTCAGCTACCATTAGCCCTTCCCACCGCCTTCAGTAGTTCTCTGAGGTAGAGCATTCACATGACTAAAACCCAGAAAAAGGGCAAAACTAATGTTTTAATCATCCAGTTGAATCACTCTCCCATTCTTACTTCAATAATCCTATTCTTTTTATTTATATCTTATCTAGGATTGTAAACAACCTCCCAAACTTTTATACTTTATAGAAATTTAATATATAGACAATTAAACAACTAAAACACTTGGTTGTTTTTTTGTTTTCTCCCCAGTAAATAATAGTGTTTTTTAGACAAGACTACTGGCCAACTGCTTTAAGCCAAACTTTCAACATCTTGAGTCAGGATTATCAAAATTGCCTCTGTCTTTCTCATTGTTTTCCTTTGTAAGTAAGGTACTGTTTTTCTCTGGTTTCTTTCAATATATTGTTTGTTTTTAGTTTTGAGAAGTTTTAATTATTATGTATCCTGGCAAAGATTTCTTTAGATTTATTCTATTTCTCATTTGCTCAGCTTCTTAGTCCTGTAGGTTTATGTCTCTTGCCAAATTTGGGAAGTTTTCAGCCATTTTTTAAGCTTTGCCTCTTTTTTCTCTCCTTATGGGACACTGACAATATAAATGTTAGATCTTTTGTTATGATCCCACATATCTGAAGCTCTGTTAACTTTTTCAGTTTATTTTCTGTTTTTTTTTCTGATTAGGTCATTTCTATTATTCTATCTTCCAGGTCACTGATTCTTTCCTCTGCCCCCTCTATTCTGCTGTTGAGCCTATCCATTGAATTTATGTTTTGGTGTTTGTATTTTCAGTTCTAAAATTTTCATTTTTGTTCTTCTTTATATCTTTACTTTTTTGCTGCATTGTCTATTTCTTTGTTGGAAGGATGTTAGGGTGCTTTATTATAACTTCACAACAATGGAAATCTAAGCTCCCCATTCAGCCTCTGTTGGCATAACTAGAGATGGGTTACAATCTTCAATGTTTAAGTTCTTTTGTTTCATTTCATTTTTTTTTTCTATAGTACCATGGTTATTGTCTAAAAGTTGTATGTCTTGTTAGGCTGCCACTTTTCTGGTCTCCTGGAGAGAGAGCAGGTTTTATTGGGGCTCTTTTCTTTTTTCTTTTGTTGAACCCTTTGGCATATCTGGGTTGCCAGCTTTTCAGCTCCAAGTCTGGGATATATGAAGCAAAAGAAAGCCAAGGGAACTCACTACTGTTTTGTTCCTTGGGCTCTGATATCACTAGCCAGTCTGCCTTCTTCTCTCCATCTTTAAGAGTCTTTTAATGTTTGTTTTATACATACATTTTACTTAGTGGGAAGAATAGAGAAAAGTATTTCTTGTTCCTGAAAGCACAAGGCCTGAGTTCTGAAAATATTGTTAAACTAGCAAAAGCTTAAGAAACGTGAAGAAATAAAATGTGGCTGTTTGAAATTATAGGGAAAGATAACTTTATTTTGATGCAGTACTTGAAAATGTTTCTGAAGCTGTTTGGTACAGTGAAAACTAAAGCATACCAGGACAAAATGGTGTGCACTGGGCTCAACTCACTCACCCATGAAAGGACTGCATTTAGATTCTGACCCATAGATATCACTCCAAGTAATATGGTCTAAATGATATACTACATAAATGCTCTGTGAAGACTTGCAAAACAAAGAGGAAAGGGGGCGAGAAAAGCTAGCCACAAGTAAAATAGCTACAATCAAGGTGACCAAAAAGAAGGCTGCAATAAAGAATTGCATCATCCCATCAAACAGCAATAGAGAAAAACTAAACTGGATGAATCTAAGTCTTAATACTCTAGAAAATTTTAATGTATATTATTACTTCCATTCTCCAATTTTAAGCCTTGTGCTTGTGTTCAATGACTGCAAATGGAGTGGTTAAAATGAAATTGGTCAAAATGTTGTCGGTTAAAAATACATTTTCCTGATCACTGGTTTTTATATCATTGTAATGTTAAAGTAACATGAGACAGTTGTGCAATGACTCCTGTAATTTTTAACATTTTCCAATTTTTCATGATTTGGGGAGGTTCTTCCTTGTTTTGAATTTCTACATAATTTTATTTAAGTGTATTTTAACCAATTATGAGTTCTTTGATTAGCAGTAGTCTAATGAATTGGTCAATTTGCCTACAGTTCTATGTAAATTACATTCTAAAACAACTTGGTTGGGGTTGTTTTTTGTTTTTTCCCCCCCAGTAAACAGTAATGGTTTTTTTTTTAACTTTATGTGCTTTAATGTGATTTTGTATCTACCTTACATTTAAGCAGTTTTTACGTGAAACTATCGTTGGTACTTCAAGAGTAGGTAGCATCAATATTTGATACTCGCATGTTGTAAGACTTAAAGCCACAGTAAAAAGCTTATGTAATCAGTGCAGACTCCTGGAAGAAAATAATGCAGGGCTTGGACTGCACGGGGAAGTGCACATGTTGTTTTAACTGTCAGCATCCCTTCCTTGGTGGGATGTGAGCACACCACAGCCCTCATAATAGATGGACATAAACACACAAGAGCCCAGCATAAACCCTTCCGTGGGCCACAATGTTATCTATTTTTTACTTATGTTTATATTTGAATTTCAGAACGTGTGATTGAAAATCCTGCCAAAAATTTAGTATATGTGAAAGAAAATGAATTATAAAATGCCCATTAGAAAAGGGTGTCATGAGCCAGCATCACGGAGGTCATGGAATAGTGAAAGAATCTAAATTCATTGAAGATAATTGATCAAACTGAATTGCGGGATAAAAACCTAACTCATTGCCACCTTTACATAAATTATTAAAATTCAAAAACATTGCCGATAATCAGGACCACACAACTGGCTGAAGGAAAATTAGGAAAATAGCCTAAAGTGTTTTTAATAAGTTACAAAATAATAACTAAGAAAAGATATAGATTTGGATAAGGATTAGATGTAGACATAGAGGTATTCTCAGTTTGTTCTTTGGGGCCTGATCCTTTGACCATATTTATTTCTATCCCCATCCACTTTTTAAAATTCTAAAACCACAGAACTTATATGCATGTATGCGGAACCAATGGACGTAGACAATAACGCTGGGGATAGGGAGGGGGGCAGGAATCGGGAGGAGGGTGTCAATGGGGGAAAAAAGAGAAACATCTGTAACAAAAATAAATTAATAAAAATAATTAAAAAATAAAATAAAATTCTAAATTGCCATCTTCCACATTGTCTTTCAGGACAAAATTATACATATGGATATGGATCTTATTTTCCATCTAACAAAACTAAAATTAACTGTTAGCACAGGATCAATTTCCTACGCAACCATCTGAAATAGTAACATAGTCCCCTGTAAGTACAAACACAGCCAAGGTAAGAAATGGCTGCATCTCATCAGATTCATACTGCCGTCAGCTCCCGAGTAGGCCTAGCTCAAGCAATTTACTCTTCTCCAGGGGATATGAGACAAAAACATACCAGAAAAAATAGACTGGATTAATATAGACAATATCCAATCAGAAACAGAGAATAAAGAAAAATAAATCAGGGAAACAGATTTCCATTTGAATCTTTGCTCTCACATATTTTTCCATTCTGCCATACAAAATACTTTTAACATGATGTTTATTTTCTTCTCTTGGTTTTCTCATGGAAGCAGGGCTAGCTACATAATTTGGGGGGACCAGTAAAAAATAAAAATGAGGGGGTTTCCTGTTCAAAAATCATTAAGAATTTCAAGATAGCAATGTTAAGAAGCATTAAACCAAGCCTGGGGCCCTTGTAAGCTTGGGTCCCTATACAACTTCACAGATCATGTACACATGCAGCCAGGCCTGCAAGTAAGTGTAAATCGTAGAACATAGGTAGCAATTTGGCAATAAGCATCAAGATCACTATACATGCATATGCTCGTTTACCCATTTATCCCATTTCCAAGGATATATCTAAGGGAACTATCAGTTTTATAATTTATATAGAAAATATATTTGTCCCAGTGCTATTGTAATCATGGAAAATTGGAATATTTCAGAGTAGACTAATTTGTGGACTTTAAAAAAGATGTTAGTAAAACAGTTTTCTTAATAACATTATAAAATGCTGTTAAATGAGAAAAATAGGACACAAAACTAGAAATACAACCTGTTCCCTCTCTCTCCATCTCCCTACCTCAATTATTTTCTTCTCTACATTCTCAAAACTAAAAGAGCATTTAGTGAAATATGAATAGTGGTTAACTATGGGATATGGGATCATTCATGATTATTTTCTTCTTTATGGTTTTCTGAGTATTCTACATTTCCTACAATGAACATTTGTTACCTCTATAACTTGGTGAAAACAAGAAGGAAAAATAATAAAGTAAGCCTTCACCTAAAACTGACCGTTTCTAAGCAAACAGTTGGGAGCCATAAACTGAGCAGTAATACAAGTGGACCTACTGCAAACATGTCACACTTCTCACTCTCTCCAATATCGTCCTCTCGAGAAGCAAAATTTAGTGCAGAAAACGGTGTTTCAGCTTGGCTTACATAGTTTTCTCGGTCTACTTGCCCTGCTAGCTTTTTCCATTTACTACATCATTGAGCCGATTTCATGCCATTATTTATAATGTACTGGTTAGCACATTTTGGACATAAAACTATTTTAAATGGCTTTAAGTACATGCCAATGAACAAAGGTTATCCTATTGTCAAAGCAATAATGATCACATGTTGACCAAGACTAGAGATGATGATTAGAAAAAAGTCCAGAATTTTAAAGTGTCTTAGCTTGGGTCCCCCACAGCAAAGTCTTGAGACAAGGACTTGGGTATAGGTAGCATTTGGAAAGTGATCTCTGGGGATCACCTCTGTAGTAAAGGACCAAGAGTGATAAGGTGGGACGGGGGGGCAAAAAAACAGTGACAGGATCCTTACTGAGTTGCTTACTGCTGTGGGCAAGTGGGGTTCGGTTGTTCTGGGCACTATCTGAGATACTGTGTAGAATGGTGCTTGGAATTTCCCCCACCAAAAGACAAGAAGCTGAGGAGTTAAACTTCCACAGGGTTGAGGGTTTTCCTGGAGGCATTCATTTCCCTACATTTCCAGGTACCTGCACATGAGCTGGGCAAGATTTCCAAGGCTCTGGAGAGAGGCACAGAGGATGTTTGAGATGGAACACTGTCAAGGAGCTTAGAACTGCCCATCACCATAGATGCGGCTGAAGTCAGTGGTGTGCTGAAGAAATCTGACATGGGGCTCTGAAAATGTCCACAGTTGGAGAATAACAAGGAGGGAAAGTGGAAGTGCAAGAATCAATGTTTTGCAATGTGACCTTGGGACAGATACAGAAAACTGAAGAGAGGTGTGTCTGGTTTGATCTGCCTGCATTTGTTAGTGAGGAGGAAGAGGGGGTTAGGGGAAAGGAGGCTCATGGAGCAGGGCCCATAGTTTCTATGTGAACTTTATTCTGGCAAAAAATAAATAAATTCATGAGCAAATTAATGGTGCAGGACACTGCATCTTGGGGAGACAAACTGAAAAACTATTCCCAGATGCATGTGGGAATTTTCTACTTGCCGTCCTATGAAGGCAGAATATGTTTTCCCTATAATGTTTTCCTTTGTCAAACATCCAATAGTTCTGCATTTCCTGATACATATCAGAGCATGTTTTTAGGGATTATATTTTCAGTGCTTTTAAAACAGTCAAACAAAAGGTAACCACTAACCAATGGGTCTATGCACTCTAACGGAATGGGCAACACCTTGGACGTTCAGGTCATTTCGGTCGAGTCCAGAGGAGGTTATGTGACATATGCTCTCTCTACAGCAGCCTTAAAGAAGTGTTCAGAGACTTAAAGGGGCATGATGAATGCACGACACTGAACTGTTTGGTGAGTCCCACCTCAGTGATTTTTCAGTCTTCTATCCATGTCCCGCTCATAGCGCTTAACACAGTCTACAATGATGCATCTTATTAGAGGTTCAACTCCCCAGAGACTACAAGCTTCACAGTGAGAGACCTTATCTTATCTACCTCTGCACACACATGCCCCACACATTGTCTGATACAGAGTGGGTGACCAATACAAATTTGCTGACTGAGTAGGCAAAGCATTTTCTTTTTCTTTTTTTTTTTTTTTTAATCCTCACCCGAGGACATTTTTTTTTTTTTTTCATTTTTTGCTCAGATAGAGTAGGAGGGAGAGAGAGGAAGAGAGAGAGAGAGAAACATCGATGTGAAAGGGCCACATCGAGTGGCTTAGGCAAAGCATTTTCTAGGTGAACATTCCCTGATTTGTATCAAATAGATCAACTCTGACATGGCTTAATTTATCTGAGATCTAAGCTTGGTTCTGCTACCACCAAGCAGCATAACCTTGGATAAGTCAACAATCTTCTTTCAATCTCATTTTTTTTTTCATCTGTATAATTAACAAGGTTGAGAAATGATCCCTAGGGTGACTTCAAGCTCCTGCAGTTGATCTATGTGCCGCAGCTGTTAGCTCATTGGAACACATGGAAGGAACTCTGCCCCCAGGTTCCCACCTAGCTCTCTAATGTACTTCTGTGAACCCTGTAACTAATGGTGTGTTTATGTGTAAGTGTGTAGATATGACAAAAGGGAAATCAGACGTTTAAATCAGGAGGATAATAAGGAGGTGTGTGCCTTTGTTCTCTTAAAGATTTAACATCTGGTACCTGTGTTTGCTTTAGAAGATCTCCTGTCATCTCCATTTCTAATCTCCAGTTTTAGGTCTGGAGATGTACCAGAATTTCTCAATCACTAACAAGAAGCAGCATTTGTGTTCATCAATGCACACTTTGGTTTTGCAACTCCAACTTCTAGTTAAGCGCTAAACACAAAAATCTACAAATTTAATTTACTCTTTTAACACACCTAGGTGGAACGGCAGGCACTATGCTAATTCTAGAACTTGGGAAACAAATGAAAGATGTTTTAACAAGCTAAGAAATAAAGGCAAGGCAAACATGATACTTCTAACATTCATGAAGTCGTCAGGAACTAGGGAATGTATTTCAATAAATAAATGTTTATCCTTAGCACTGCTTTGCTCATAGTTATTGTAAAGAAACAAGACAGCAACTAAAGCAAATGCAAATGAAAACCAGGGACTCCATGTTCGAAGCAAGGCAGTGAATTTAAAACTATAGTCTGGTGAATCAAAATCTTTGAGGAAGAAGTATAGGGTTTTTTCAAATATATTTTAGAATAAGAATTATTTTAATCAGGTAGTCTTCCCATTTTGAGGGATTTTTTAACGCTTTTTTCAAATTTTTATTCTAAAATGTACTTGAATGACCTCACCTTAAAGTGCATACACTAAATCCAAATTAGAATCGCAGTCTTCCAGGGCACTAACAGAAAGTAATATACACATGAATGCGGCAGTATCTCAGAGTATTCTGACATGATGTGGGCAAAAGTGTGAAAATTTACTCACTGTACACCAAGAGCGAAGAAGGAAGTGTCTATAAACTGACAATAGTTCCTCGTGGTATTGTTATTGGGAAATAAAATAACAGTGAATCACAAAAGAGAAAATTCAGACAGAAATGTCTCAGACCTGTGGGTACATTTACATTAAAAGAAATGATCAGACAACAACTTGGATGAATCTCCACGGAATTAGGCTGATCAGGAAAAAAAAAAAATAAAGCCAATCCCAAAAGGTTGCATGCTGTATTATTCCATTTATATAACACCCTTGAAATGACAAAAGTATAGAGGTGGAGAACTGATTATTGGTTTTTCAGAGGGTGTGTGTGTTGAGGGGTTTAAGTAGGAAGTGGGCTGTGGTTATAAAAGTCTGCAGGAGGGGTCCTTATGGTGATGGAACTGTTTGGTAGTTTGGTATCTTGACTGTGGCAATAAATACAGAAACCTACATGTGATAAAATTGCAGGGAAGTACATATGCACACACATAGACACACACAAATATGAGTACATATGCAATGAGATACCAGAATATTATCTGTGTGTTTTATTAATGTCAATTTCTTAATTATAATATTATATAATACTTATACAAGATGTTTCCAGAAGAGGAAACTAATTAATGGGCAAATGGGATTTCTTTGCATTATTTCTTAAAACTGCATGTGAATCTACAATAACCTCAAAATCTAAAAATTTAATTACAAAAACCCATAAGAAAAGTACAAGCCATACATTAGAAAAATGAGTCAAAGACTTTAATAGGCACTGAACAAATCCATGAAAAGTTATTAAATTCATTGGCAACCAGGAAAATTAAAATTAAAATCATGATTAGTTATGACTACGCAGATTGGCTAAAAATGAGAAGAACATCTGATAAAATTCAATCTTTGTAAGATTGGAGCAATCAGAAATTTACCCATTGCTGGTGGGAGTACAAATGAGTATAACAACTTTGGAAAACAGGGTAGCACTTTCTAATAAAACTGAAATGTTTATACCTTTCCATCCAGAAATTCTACTCCAGGAATTAGAGATGTGCTTGGACAGATGTGGCAGGATGTATGCTCATAAGAACATTCACAGCTGCATAACTAGAAAACTCAGGTGTACATTTACACGTACAGACATACACTAAATGTGGATGAATCTAGGCAGTGGTTCTCAACCTTCCTAATGCCGCGACCCTTTAATACAGTTCCTCATGTTGTGGTGACCCCCAACCATAAAATTATTTTCGTTGCTACTTCATAACTGTAATTTTGCTACTGTTATGTCTTAGGCGACCCCTGTGAAAGGGTCGTTCAACCCCCAAAGGGGTAGCGACCCACAGGTTGAGAACCGCTGCTCTATACCCTCTTCCACCTCCACCCACCCCTCTCCCTGCCTCAACACAGGGCCTTTGCACCTGGAGTTTCCTCTGTCCTCTTGCTGGGTTAACTCCTTCCTCATCCCTCAGATCTTCATTGTTTTAGGAAAGTCTTCTCTAACTATCAGAGTTTTCTAATATGAGCCTTGAAAAATCAAACCTGTGACTGTTCAGCAACGTGTACATGTCCCCAGTTTAAGGACTCAGCTCTCCCAGGCTTCTCACGAACAGGGCTCCGTCAACAGCTTGCACTGCGCCCTTGGTGTGTGTGTCTGAGTGACACGGGACATGACTGACTCTGTGATGTGGAGGATGAGGAACTGAGTTTTTCATTCTGTTCTCCATAACACGTTTTTCTTCCCCTTACCCAATAGTCACACATTACATTTAATTTAGATCAGTTTGTGATACTTACTAATTCAGTGCATTCTGCTACAAATGCTTCTATAACACCAGCTCATGTGTGACTGGTAAATTGAGAAATGACACTATAATTGGAGGTTGTATTGATTTACCTGTGAAAAGTAAAGGGGAGCCAGAATAGCAAGATAGGGTGTTCAGGGAAAGTAAGCTCTCAGCTTCGCTTTCAAGTGTGTTTTAAGAAAATTAAAAGTGAGTGCTGTCACCCAGTTTCCTCCCTCTAGGTGTACCCTCAGCTTTGCTCTCAGAGCCGAACTTGTGTTCAGAGCTCTACTTCTGTCTCCTTTGTCTCAGTCCTACAAGCCAGCACGCCTGCTGTGTGTGCATTTTTCAGCATCTCTCGAGGCAGCTGTAGTGCACCAAACTGACTGCATGGGTTGTCCCAGTCATTCCCTGAGTATTGACTATTATTTCTATTATTGCTGCTGCTCTGGTTACTAAACCGCATAGGTTTTGAGTGGTTTGTTTCAACCTTACTTTTTCCATTTGCTCTGTTACTTTTCTTTTGTTTGTTAATCCTTACCCGAGGATATTTTTCCATGAATTCTGCGATAGAGTGGAAGGAAGGGAGTGGGGAGAGAGAGAGAGAAACATTGATGTGAGAGACACACATCGATTCGTTGCCTCCCTCATGACTTCAACCAGGGCTGGAGATGGAACCTACAACCCACGTACGTGCCCTTGACTGGGAGTCGAACCTGTGACCCTTTGGTCCTCAGACTGACGCTCTAACCACTGAGCCAAACTGGCCAGGGCTGCTCTGTTACTCTTATTGTGTGCAGAATACAAGAATTTTCAGGAACACATACATTGTGTTATTCAGAAATGTTTATACTCAGTGAACATAAACCCCTAGCAGAATTCAACAGTATGCTATTAGTTTTTCTTTACTATGTATGTCTCCCAAGCTTCGGGAACTACTGCTCTAAATCAGCTCGGGCAAATAGAGTGAGTACTAGAGCCTTCTAAAAGACTCCACCATTGCAGACGTCACAATTTTGTTCCTAATCCTGTACAATGATTACCGAGGTGACCATACATCCCCGTAAAATCCCAGTCCAACTTTCCACTGTTGCCCCAGCAGAGTCATTCATCACACTCCCTTTCACACCAGTGTGTCCTGATTCGGGACGATCCACTATACAGGCACCAGGTGGATCGCTCACCTGTCCATCACTCTCTGAGCACCTGCTCTGGACCTGGCTCTGTGAGAATGAAGGAAACACAAAGGTGAGTGAGGTAATTCCCAGCCCCCAAGAACTCAGGAGTGGAAGATCAAGGCAAGGAGGGGAAGGGGACCACTGGACAATACAAAGTGATGAGGGTCACACACAGGTCTCTGCCATATGCTGTTGGGATCACTGGGAAGGAAGACAGATGAATCAAAGGAGCCCCCCAAGTTTCTCAGGAAAAGGGCAAGAAGAGCAGCTGATGAGTGATGTAAGAACAACCAATCAGCCCTGGCCAGTTTTGCTCAGTGGTTAGAACATTGGCCTGTGGACCAGAGAAACCTGGGTTCTGTTCCTGCTAAGGGCATGTACCTCGGTTGCAGTTTGTCCCCGGCCCCATTTGGGGTCATGTGGGTGGCAACCAGTCGATGTGTCTCTCTCACATCGATGTCCCCCCCCCCCCACTCTATCTGAAGATGAATGCAAAAAAAAAATGTCCTCGGGTGACGACAAAAATAAGAATAACCAATCAGCTCCACGGACGATGCAGGTAGGTTTTTTTCCCCTTTAAAACAACATTTTAATTTGTGTTTCTACATGTTCAGGAAACTGGTATGGTAAAAATTAATATGGGGAAAATGCATACACTGTCTGACTCTTACTTCTTCAGTAGTTATGGGAAAACCTGCCCTGCCTGGTGAATCTTGTAATATGTAGAGATAAAAATGTCTGCAAAGGAAGAATATTCTCCACAATTTACTAGTTTTAAAACATAAAATGAATTACATTACTTCCTTGCTTAAAACCCTTCATGGGGTGATCACTGTTCTCAGAATAAAATCCACACTCCTTCCCATGTGGCCCACAAGCCCTGCCCTTCGTCTGCACCCACAGCTCCTGCTGGTCTCACTCCAGCTCACTGCTTTGGCCACCTTGAAAAATGCCAAGTTCCTTCCCACCGGAGCTCCTTGCTTGAGCTGTGCTGCCCCCTCTGCTGGACGCTCTCCCTCCAGTGCTTTAGAAGTCTGACTTCGGTGGAGGGAAAGCCCACCTGGGAATGACACCAGCACCCAGGGCAGAGAGCAAAGCCAAGAGGTCAGGAGAGGTGATTCCTGCTGAGGTCACAGAGCACCCAGGAATCAGCTGCATGAGGATGGAGACTCTGCCTGCCTCGCCCACCAGGCCGGGTGCTGGCTTCTCCCTGAAGAACCATATTTGTTACTGTTGGAGTTCCTGTCGTCAAGTCCCAACACTGCACACTACACGCTTCTCAAACTCCAGGATGCACAGCCCCGATTCTGTGCAGAGGATGAAAACCAGTGTAGCCAACACATCTTTCTGGAGCATCAAGTTTATTACAGAATTTGAGAGAACCAAATGCTTTAATAGAAATCACCCACAAACATGGGAGCAAAGGATAGCAGGGGAGGGAGAAGGGCTCCAGGATAAACAGTCCAGTTTCTGAAGTTTCAGACGAGGGGTGGTCCCACAGCGAAGGCAGCCTCTTCTCTCGACCTCTAGGGGCTCCAGGCCATTCTCCAAGCTCAGCAGGTATTTGGATGAGATGCTCTGAAGGCCAGGGAGATGCGGGATGCCCTCCTGATGTGCACCTCGTGCAGAGGACGCCTCGCAGTCTGCATACCCCGTCGTCCACGGCACCATGTCCTCTCCCCTTGCTCGGCGTGTATTCCTGGCACCTCTCTCACCGCCGCTGTGTGTGTCCAGCCTCTGGCTCATCGCCCGCACCACGTGGGGGCCTCCCTGGAGCTCAGCACTTTCAGGGTCAACATTCTGAAGGTGCTGCTGCATCTTCCCGGCATCTTTGATTGTGGCCCTACCACGGCCGTCCATCCTTGTTAAAAATTGTATCAGTTTCACTCTTGTCCTTTTGAGACACGGTCTGTGACTAGTCGGCATACAGCACAACAGTCCTAACAGACACCTGAAGACCCTCCTGGCCACACCCTGCCGGCCCTGGCTGTGGTCAGAGGAAGAGGCTCGGGACCCACCATCAGGATGAGCAGCTGGAAGGCAGCTTTCATTGATGGTTTCCTCGGGGGCTCCCCAGCCCTGCTGGTGCTGGTGCTGGTGCTGTGGGGGATGGGGGCGCCCCTAGGGTCACAAGGGTGGGCTGGACTGGCGGTGGCGGTCCAGGACTTTGGGCCAAGTACTGAGGTGGTCCTTGCTTCCACCCTGGTTGGGGGAGTGGTCATCCTCGTCTCCCAACTGGCCGGGGGAATGGTGGTCTTAACTTCCTGCCTGGCCAGCAGAGGGGAGGTGTTTGCTTCCCGGCTGGGTGGAGGAGTGGTGGTCTCTGCCTCCTGGCTGGGTAGGGGAGTGGTGGTCTCTGCCTCCCGGCTGGGTGGAGGAGTGGTGGTCTCTGCCTCCTGGCTGGGTAGGGGAGTGGTGGTCTCTGCTTCCCAGCTGGGTAGGGGAGTGGTGGTCCTTGGTTCCCGGCTTGGTAGGGGAGTGGTGATCTCTGCTTCCCGGCTGGGTAGGGGAGGAGTGGTGTTTGCTTCCCGGCTGGGTAGGGGAGTGGTAGTCTCTGCTTCCCAGCTGGGTAGGGGAGTGGTGGTCTCTGCTTCCCGGCTGGGTAGGGGAGTGGTAGTCTCTGCTTCCCGGCTGGGTAGGGGAGTGGTGGTCTCTGCTTCCCAGCTGGGTAGGGGAGTGGTGGTCTCTGCCTCCTGGCTAGGTAGGGGAGTGGTGGTCTCTGCTTCCCAGCTGGGTAGGGGAGGGGAGGTGTTTGCTTCCCGGCTGGGTAAGGGAGTGGTGGTCATCAGTTCCCGGATGGGTAGGGGAGTGGTGGTCATCCCATCCCAGCTGCCTGGGGGAGTTTTGTTCTTAGATTCTTGGCTGGATGAGGTAGTGCTCATACTTGCTTCCTGGATGACTAGTGGGATGTGTTTCTTCCTCACAAGCTGGTAGGGTGAAGGAGGGGGCACCCTGGACCCCAGGCTGGCTGGGGAAATGGCTGGGCCTCTGTCATTCTGTCCAGATGCATGAACCCCTTGGGTTGGCAAAAGGTTGATGTTGGGGTCAGGAAAGGGGCAGGACCTAACCCTAATGGTGCAGCCCTTCATCTTGGGTGGTGTTGTAGCTAAAATTAAATAGGTTCCCAATATATTATCATATTTTTTCCAGTTACGGATTTCTGTATCTTGTGCTCCTCAAATCCCATATTGCTCATTATTTCTATGACCTGGGGGTTCAGGCCTCCCCGGGGAGGCTCACAGTACAGCCTCAGTTTCTCTGCCTGGCCCATGCTGAGCCAGCGGCCCTCCATGATATCTTCTAAGGTTGTCCTCGTCGGGGTCAAGGGTCAATAATTTTTTAAAAGTTCTTGACATTCAAGGAAGGACTGTGGTACAGGGAACCGTCCACTCAGTATACTGTACTTGTGTTCTTCACGGTTCTGATCCTCAAACGGAATTTTTCCAGTTAACATCTGGTAGAGAACTACGCCCAGGTCCAGACATGGACTTCCTGGTGGTGGGGTTCGCACTGCAGGAGCTCTGGGGCCGTGCAGGGAAGGGACCGCAGAAGGTGCACAGTAAAGGCCTCTCCTGGGTAATCTGGGCACTGAACCCGAAGTCTGCTGCTTTGACGTTGTTCTCCCTGTCCCCCAGAATGTTTTCGGGTTTAAGGTCCCTGTGGACGATGTGCCACTGGTGGCAGTACTGGAGGGCGGAGATCACCTGCCGGAAGGTGTGTCGGGCCTCCTCCTCCGTCATGTGGCCTTTGTCCCTCAAATGATGAAATGAGTCTCCTCCGCTGACATGCTCCTGGAAGAGATACAGTCCGTCCTCGGTGGTTATCACCTCAGACAGGGTCACGATGTTCGGGTGCTGGAGGAGCTGAAGAGAACGGACTTCTCTGAAAGGATCGGAGGAGCCCTGTGTCTTCACCACTGTACAGCCACCTCCGCGCCTGTGAGCGTGTGGCCGGGCCAGCCACACCGAGGACAAGCCGCCCAGCCGATGGTCCCCAGGAGGATGTGATCGCCCACACGGCGCCCCTCGCTGGCAGAGAGGGCTGCCGACTGATCATACATGCTGGCTCAAAACAACAAAATAAAACAGAACAGAACAAAATAAAATAAACAAACATAAAAATTTAAAAAACATAAGTAAGAAAAAATTAAAAACAACAAATAAACAAAATTGAAAAAAAAAGAAATAAAAATAAAATAAAGAAAAATAAGAAAAAAAGAATCAAAATTAAAATAAAATAAAAGCGAAAGAAAACAATCCAACCAGTCCAAGTCCAACAGGTCACCACAATCAGCTTCCTGGGCTATCACGGACAATCGCCTTAGCCCAGCCAGGGCCTCATATAGGACTGGTTGTCATTCCATCACAACGGCGTCTTATGAAGTCAGAGCAAGAAAGGGCTAATCACGGCTGGGGATAAACCACAGTGGGCTGACACTCTAACCACTGAGTAACATCGGCCAGGGTGAAAATTAACTTTTTTATTGCACAAAAATTATATGTTCATTATGGAAAACTAGAAAACACAGGTAAACACCAAGAAGAAAAATCACCCTTAGTTCTATCTCCCAGAAATACAAGCTCAGAAGTTCTTCTCTCCATATCCATATTAACAAAAAGTGAGTTTGATGATAAGTATTGATTTGTAACATGTATTCATGCAACACTATTTTCTGAACATTTTACACATCAGTAAATGTGCTATATCATTATTGAACACATTTTGAAGATTTATTGATAACCTTTATTGGCCACTTAAGTTTGCTGTGACCAGGGCTTTGCAGTAACTGTATATACCCAATTTCTCAGAGGCCATAAAGAGCCATGATTATCCTCTTCTCTCCTGCTGACAATATTAGGATTATTCCTCTGGTTAACTTAATGGTTAAATATTAACTAATTTACTAGTTAAATATTAACCACTGGATAAAGTAGTTATAATTTTGCCAATTTTTGATGCCACCAGTTGGAGATGAGTATCCACTTTCTATTTGGAGGAATTTAATTTTAATATCTGAAAGTTCTTTTGGGTTCTTGATCATTTTTATTATGTTCATTTTACTAGCATAAAGGAGTAAAAAGATCACAATTCAGGTTATAATCTTAGATTTCTGCCAATATTTTTGGTGTAGGCCTACATAATAACAGAGGTTTCCCTCAGCTAATATATTTATTTGGGCCTTTTAAAATTTAATTTTTGGCCTTCACTGCATTTGGATTTATTGATCATGGATAGAATCACATCACTTTTACTGCTAAAAGGGATCTTGTATCATCTGATCTAACTAATTCATTTTGTAAATACAGAAACTGAAACCTAGAGAGATTAAATACTCGTGTAAGATGCAGGACAAGAGTCAACATTTATTTTGTGCTTATTGTGCTTGTCAGGCACAATGATAGATGCTTTATAGACACTCTCTTTTAAGCCTTATGATAACCCTGTTGATGAGTGAGGGAATTTAGGTTTAGGGGAGTTAAGTCTTTTGTATAGGATTACTGAGCAGATAGGTAAATGGTGAGGTTAGAATAGATTCTATCTAGCTCTGTCTTCCAGCATTGTGATAAGGTTTTTACATATATTGCCTCATTTAATCCTTACATCAGGCTGTTTTGCAGGTATCATTTCAGATCATCAACCTTCATGAAGCAGGCCTGCAGAGGACTGTCATCTGTTCTTGGGATTTGTCTTACATAGGACAATTAGTTTTCAGGTCCATTTGGGAGCTACTTTTGGAAATAGTATTAGTTGTGTTTTTTTTCAATTGATAGTTCATAGCCCCTAGGGTCGTAATTTCGGATGTCAGGAAAGTGTAGTAATTGAAGCCACTGTTTGAAATATTAACTGAGAACTTCATTTGCTAATTAGGAAAGGGTGAAGATGAATTGCTGAAAGAGACCTCTTTTCTCCTTCCTTCTTAGAAAGCTACTTTCCTGCTTTAATGATAATTTTGAAAGAAATGTTCTTTTCATTTTTATTAAACACCCATTTGTGGAACAGGTACTACATGCCAGGCCTTGAACCAGATGCTGGGGATAGAGAGAGGGGACGCTCAGTCCCTGTTACCAAGTTGCTTACAGTCTAGTGTAGAAGACAGAAAACAAGTGCTACAGTATTGTGCTACTTTAAATGTGACACACTAATACAACGTAGTAAGTGCTTAGCTGTAACCACATGGGAGACAGAGACTACCACCTAAGGCTGATTAGGAGCCTTGCAAAGGTTTCAAAGACACCAGGGAAATTGGGGAGGTACTGATATCTGAGCTGAGGGTAGGCTTTTATGTAATGAGGAGCCTCAAGAATTTTAGGCATCAGAGTGACATGAGTCTGACTATCCTGTGGAGGGAAGAACGGCAGAGGTCAAACACTAGCTAGGACACTTGGGGAGTGATGCGGTGACTGAAGTGGGCAGTGGGAAAGGACAGGTAGATTGGGAAGACTAGGGAGAATGGAGTCTAGAGTGGGTGCCTGGGAGATTATCACCGACAGTGAGGAATGCCTAATGCTGGTGAAGAGACTGATCATGACTGAGGAAGGAATGGGACGACAGATCATGAGCTTAGGTCACTTGAGAAGAATGTTGGCTGTGAGGGGGAGGCATTCTTTTTTTTCTTTTTTTTTTTTTTGTAATCCTCAGCTGAGGATATGTTTTTATTGATTTTTTAAAATTTATTTTTTTGAGAGAGGGAGAGGGAGGGAGAGAGAAAGAAACATCAATGTGAGAGTGAAGCATCGTTCGGTTGCCTCTAGTACACGCCCTGACCAGGGATCGAACCCACAACATAGGTATGTGTCCAGACTGGGAATTGAACCCACAACACTTTGGTGTATGGGATGAGGCTCCAACCAACTGAGCCACTTTGCCAGGACATGGGAGACATTCTTAACATCCATTTAAGTTGATTCTTGCCCTGGCTTGTGTGGCTCAGTTAGTTGGGTGTCGTCCCATGGACTGAGAGGTCCCGGTTCGATTCCCAGTCAGGGCACATGCCCAGGTCTCGGGCTCCATCCCCACTGGGGGTGTGCAGGAGGCAGCTGATCAATGTTTCTCACATTGATGTTTCTATCTCTCTCTCCCTTCTATCTCTAAAAAATCAATAAAAACATAGTTTTTAAAAAGTGATCATATTTGCTTAAAACGCTATAGCAGCTTCTATTCTAGGGTAATATACTATAGAGCTAAATATACAGTAAACAAACTGGTCACCACTGTATTGTGCTTTTACTGTAAAGTTCTAAAGCAGCTATCTCGTTTAAGAATATCCGAGTGTATGTGTACATGCAAAGATGGGAAGAAGATGTTAGAAGTTACTGCAGAGCTGACCACGCAGGAGGGCAGTGGGTAAGAGGAGAGACGAGGGGGCGGAGTTCTGAATCCTGCAGTGCCCGTGTATTCCACTCCTGATCCCAGAGGCAATTGATTACACAGGTGTTTGCTTCATAATCTTTCGTCAGCATATAAGCACAAGGTGGGGCAAAAGTAGGTTTACAGTTGCTCTTATGGAGAATGATACAATCATTAATACATACTAATACAAGAATACATTCTGTGTTGTATACTCACAACTGTAAACCTACTTTTGCCCACCCCATATATTTTCAAAATAAAAATACATTAAAATGTTACAAGCTTTAACAAAAGAGATAGAATAATTGCAGTTTGTTTGTTTTACCAAGTAACAATAGACCCAGTCTAAAAGGCAGTAACACGAGGTAGACTATATGAAATAAAGTCAAGTGAAAATTAAGCATATCTAAATATTAAATATTTTGTAATATATTACTTCCCCATCCTCATCTACACTCTAAGAAAATATCAAATACAAATGCAAATAATTAGCCCGGCCGGTGTGGCTCAGTGGTTGAGCGTGGACCCATGCACCAAGAGGTCACCGGTTTGATTCCCAGTCAGGGCACATGCCCAGGTAGTGGGCCCGATCCCCAGTGGGGGACGTGCAAGAGGCGGCCAATCAGTGTTCTCTCTCATCAATGTTTCTCTCTCTCTTTCTCTCCCTTCCTCTCCCTCTAAAAATCCATAAAGGAAAAAAAACAAACAAAAAAACCCCACACAAATGCTAATGATTAGTTGTTCAAAAACAGGAGAATTTGTATTAAATGATACATGGAGGATGAATAGGCATAAATACTTCACCCTGTGGTTGGAGTAGTCTACAGTGACAACTTTGGTCCTTGTTTCCCTCATCTAGAACTTTTATTTCTTTTTTTAAATTTTATATTATTTTCCATCACCATTTATCCCCCCGTACCCTCTTCCACCTCCACACACCCCCAGACCCCTGCAATCGCCACACTGTTGTCTGTGTAGAACTTCTATTTCTGATCTTGAATATTTTGTCTGGTGCCACAGTAAACACTTCATAAATATTTGAACAGTAAGTGTGTTTTTGTTAAATAAAAGATATTTTATATTTTTCATTATAACTTTAAATGGAAACAAATTATATTTTTATGATTTCACATGAATAGAAAAAAGACTAGATAAAATAGAACAAAAATACTTTTTTTTTTTGCATTCTTTACATGTTCTCTTGTTTTGTATTTCCTTTTTATGATTAGAGGAATAAACAACAACAAAAAAGTTATTTAAAAAATAAAACTGAGAATCATAATTTAATGATCAATTTAAGTTACTGAAAATATAAACCAGTACAGTCAAGCTCACCATTATTTTGACCAACATTTATTACCAGAATCTTAGGAAATGCGACCTCACTTACTTTAGATTGGTTTCGTTTAGCACCTGTGGTGTTGCCTCATAAAATGAGAGCTATCAGTGGGAAGAGAGACTTCTTAAATTACCCAATTAAAGTGTTAGCCTTTGCAATTCAATTTGGAAGTCAAGATTGATTACTGTATTCAAGTGTTTGTAATTTCTTCCTCCTACCTCCTGCCTTAATTCACAATTTAAGTTCTGCACATAATTCTTTATGTGATAATTATTTGTGCATTAAATTTGCATCACTTTTTAGACTAATGATTCAAGATTTCTCTGAAAGTTCCTAAACAAGAAAAAATAAATGTAGTATCAGTAAGGCCTATACCTCCTGAATTCTCTTGCAGTCCAGAGGTGCACAGCCTCCATGGCCAGTGTTTGATTTCACCCTACATCTGTCTTGGCAAACATTTCTAAAAAGCAAACCACTTCCCACAGCATTAGTGAGCTATATAAGCTTTACCAGGGATTACATAGAACTCATGGGCATGAGTGTATATTTAGCAAAACATACTATTTTTACGTTGGTGTTAAGTTACCTTCACTGGACAGCTGTCTCTTCCCAAGACTGTTTTCTTCCACACTGGCTTGCAGATCTTTTGTCTGTTCAAACTCTTCTCCCCAGCCCTCCTTCAGCCTTCCTGATTGTGCTGTCTGTTCCATTCCTTTCCCTTTCTTCACCAGAAAAATGTGTCTGTGTCTGATCCTCCAAATTTAAATCACCACACCCATCATTTAACATTGTTTTCAAGTATACAAAAGACCAATAAACTGAGGGTAAAGATCGGTTGTGTGTGTATGTGTGTGTGTGTGAGTGTGTGTGGGGTGTGCACACATGCATGTGTGTATTTAGGAAATACATGTTAGTTAACAGAGTCACCCTCCTCAGAAAGAAGGAAGGAAGTGGGGAAGGGGCCAGAGGGATATAACTGATACTTTTTTCTGAACAATGTTTTCCTGTCACTAAGCTGGATTTTGTCTTCACCTTTGTAATGTTTCTGAAATTGGGATGCACCTAACAATTGATATGTACACTTACTGTGCCGGTATTCTCTAAAACTTGACCCAGATTGACGGCTGTCTTACGATACATAGTATCTTCAAATAGAAGAATATGCCATATATATTTTTTAGAATTTTCTTTATCACATTTTAAATTATGACTTTACCAGAGTCCAGCCTCTTCATTGCACCTGGTGATGTCACTGCAAAAATAAAGACATGCAAAGGTGTATAAAGAACAAGTTAATCACCTCTTCCTCACCTCATTCCCCGTGCTGAGGTTACCAATATTAATGATGTGCTGATACCTCTCACATGACCAGGGGGCTCAGATATGTGGGTATATATACCTGTGTAGGGTTTGTTTGTTTTTATTGTGTTCATTTTTACAAAAATAAAATCATATTACTTGATTTTCTTATTCAAAATACCTCATGGATATGACTTACAGTTAATAAATACATCTCTAACTCATTTTTAAATATCTATTTGGTAATCTAGAGCATAGATGTGTCAGAATTTATTCAACCATTTTCCCCACTCAAATATTTTTTTTATTTCAACTTTAAGCAATTCTTTAATACAGATTGTTGTACATACATCCTCATATATTGGAGGTTGTATTTCTATAAGCTAGACCTCCAAAAGTAGGATTTCTGGATTAAATGATATGTGCATTCTAATTTTAACATATATTTCGAGATGAATTTCCCCAGAGGTTTTAGAGGTACGTGCTGCCATCGGCAGCATTATGAGATGGCCCATTTCCATACAATCTCACAGTGCTCTTATAATTGTTCTTTCAAAGTTTTCCAGTCTCATGGATAAAATGGTCTTATATTAATCACTGTGCATGGCCTGAGGTGAGAGTTGATGCTTATTTTTTTTCTATACAGATAAATTTAGTTGTCCCAGCATTAATTTTTAAATTGTTAATTCATCTGGAATTAACTTTTACATGATATAATGCAGGACTCTAGTTTAATTTTTTTCCTGATTGATAACCAATCATATCAATACTTTCCATCATCTAAATCATCCTCTTCCTACAATATTGAAATAGTATTTATTTTTCTATTCTTCGCTATAAATATTTTAACTTTATTCTCTTCCACTGATTTGTTTTTTTGTGTGTGATAATAGTCTGAAGCAGAATTCTCAGTTCCCAACTTTTAGCCTGTTTCATTTTCCATTTTTCCTCATTTCATTCAGTAGTACTACCATCTACCCAGTTTGTCAAGCCAGTAACCTAAGTACTAGCCTTTATTTCTCTTCTTCTCTTGCCCTAATCATTAATCCATCACTTTCCCCTCTGTGTTATAAATGCACCCACTTCACCCCATCTCCTTGTTAACAGACCCATCCAGGTCCCACCTTCTTATCTTGCACCAGGCCTTTCCCTGCTCGCTCACTCTGCCCACACTGGTCATCTTTCTGTTCTCTGACCCACCACGTTTGTACCTGTCTCAGGGTTAATGATCTTGCCATTCCCTCTGCCTGGGATACTCTTTCTTCACCATAAGCATCACTTTTGCTAGATCTTTCAGGTCTCATTATTAAATTATGGCAACTCAGATCTTTTGAAATATCTTATATTTAAGGTCTCCCTGGCTGTTATCCTCATACAGCTAGTTTGAGTTTGAGGTGGATATTCACCCAGGAATTTACATACTTAATCTGTAGTATCTAATGAAGTAAAACACTGGGTTTTCTTTTTATTTTTTTTTTATTTTTCTTTCTTTATTGAGTTTAGAGAGAGAGGAGGGGAGAGGGAGAGAGAGGTAGAAACATCAATGAGAGAGAACATTGATTGGCCGCCTCCTGCATGCCCCTGCGGGGATTTGGCCCACAGCCTGGGCATGTGCCCTGACCAGGAATCGAACTGGCAACCTCTTGGTGCAGGGGTTGACACTCAACCACTGAGCCACATTGGCCAGGCGGATTTTCTATTCTTGAATTATTTCTCCCCATCTTTGTAAAGTCTAAGCCAGCAGCCAGCACCAGGGTTGTTGCTCAGGGACAAAGAAGAGCAAAGGATTAACCTTAATCAAAATGATTTCTACCCAACAGGGTGTTCATAAAAATGTGGTACCCAATGCCTTCTGGAATATCACAGACTCTAAGTATGGGGACAGCTCTGGGGTCACCCTCAGATGAGGAGCAGAAGGTTCAGTGACCACATGGCATACTCCTAAATAGCAGTTCACTCTAAAGGACAGTCACTTACGTCCTGGAAATTGTATTTGGGGAAGTGAATACAGCTGAAAATAGGACCTCCACACTTGGGGAGGAGTCCCTTCTGGAGGCCTTGGTCATCATCCATTGAGAAGGATCGTATTGGGTGGGCTTGCCACCCTACAGAATGTGTGTGTGTGTGTGTGTGTGTGTGTGTGTGTGTGTGTGTTCACTCATTCTGACTTCACTTCTCCAGATACTGTCTTCAGTACATTCAGTGCCTCAGTTGCAGCTGCCGCTGCTCTTGTTGCTGTGACAACTCTCAGCAATTTGTTTTTGTTCCATGTGAGAGAGAGCCCTGGGGTACACCTTCCCCACTAAACCTCTCCCTCAAACTTCAAATGCCATTTGACTCATTTTCCATTACAATCACCAGAGGACCTTTAGCAATTCTGTGGGAGTTATTGCTTTCTTTCACATCTTTTCTCAAATATCTGATTGCAATTCAGCTCTCCAGAGAAAATCCAAGCTGTTTCTTTAATCCTTATGAAGAGAAAGTGTGAATTTTATCCTAGATGTATCATTTTAAAGCTGAAAGGGACCCTGAGTACAATCTAATTGTGTCTCTACACCATACATATGAAAAATAAGTGTCTGATGTGCCTACAACAGCACCTGGCATGCATAGCAATCACTCAAAAGTTTGTTCAGGGAATGAAGTTTGGGTAATCATGACTTCTCCAAGATCACACAAACCTGTGGCAGAACAAAGATTAGAATATGGGTTTTCTCATCCCCAAATTGAGTCCTTTTATAAAAACACATGGTTCATATTTATTTATTGAAATAATCTAAGGAAAATGCTGTACATGTAAAGATTTATCATAAAAATGTAAATCTTATAATATCATACTTTAAAGCTATAAGTAGCCTTAAAAACAAAACTATTTCTCAGCCTAGTAAAAATAAATACATAGAATGCACCTAAATTATTTTAAAACATCTTTACTGAGGTGTAAATGGTATACAAAACTGGACATATTTAATGTATGCTGTCTGATGAATTTGGAGATATGCATACACCTGTGAAAACATCACCACAAACAAGGTAATAAACCCATCACCTTCAAAAGTTTCCTCCTACTTAATTGGGTTTTTGGCTTGTGTGTATTGTTTGATTTTGTTGTGTTGTTTTGTTTTGTTTTTACTTTAAGTATTTGTTTTATTTTTCAGTTACAGTTGACTTCTTTCAGTAGGGCTGTCATACCCCTTGAGTGTGTCACTTGTGGAGATGGTTGTGTGGTGCTCTGGCATGGTCTGAAACTGGCCACTGGGTGTGCTGGCTCTGGGGACTCCTGGGAGGTGCAGACCAAGGTCAGCCACCATCTGTGCCCTGCCCAGAGCCACCTGGCATGAGTTACAAAACAATTTGCAGATGGCTGCTACTTGTGCTGGGCTTGGAGGTGCCCAGGAGAGGCCAAGTTACAAACCAAGGTCAGCTGCTGCTAGTGCCGAGCCTGGGGCCACTTAGCAAGAAGTATGGGGCAGCAGAGGCCAGATGCTGCTTGTATGAGAGATTTTAGGAAAGTCCTCAGCTTGAGCTAAGATGGGCTATTTGTATGGAAAAAACACTGGAAAGGGCTTGGATGGGCTTGCAATTTGGGTAGGGCGGGGCTTTAGGGAATCACTAGGGTGGGGCCAACAGTGTTAGCCATGTTGATGAAGTCTCAGATGTGGCACCCACCTGCCGGCTCTGCGGGGTATGGCTCTAAGAGGAACAATGGCCTCTGCCAGCACTTCTCTCTGGGAGAAAGCTGCCTCTCCAGCTCACGCCTGATGCCAAACAATTCAGTTCCCTCCTGTATGTTCCTGGTACCTTTCGAGCTGCTGCCCCAGCGCTGGAGCTCAGTGGGAATGAGTCTGAGTAAGTCCATATGCCAGCCCTTTCAGAGAAACACTGGGATTCCGGCAGTGCTTTGTCTCACTCAGCCACAGTCCTGGCTGCTTTTCACAGCCAGAGGGTTGGGGACTTTTCCTTCTGGCCCTGGAACCCTGGGCTGGGAGGCTGGTGTGGAGCTAGCTGGGACTCCTGGCTCCTCAGGGGTGACCCCTTCAGCTGAGACATCCCTCCTGATATTTACCTGCCATGTGTGGGTGTGGGAACAGCCTATTCTGCGTCTCTACCTCTCCTACCGGTCTTGATGTGGCTTCTTTTTTATATCCTTAGTTGTAGGACTTCTGTTCAGCTAGATTTCAGGTGTTTCTGAATGGTGGTTGTTCTGTAGTTTAGTTGTAATTTTGATGTGGTTGAGGGAGGGTTCGAGTACCGCGTTTACCTATGCCGCCATTTGACCAGAGAACCCCTTTGTTTTGTTTTAAGAATGCAATATGAGCTCTACCATCTTAGAAAACAGTTAACTATACAATACAGTGTTTTTAACTATAAGCACTATACCGTGCATTAGATCTCTAGGACTTATTCATCTTATACAACTGAAACTTTGTACCCTTTGACTGGTACTTGACTGCCTCCCTCTTCCGCAGCCCCTGGCCACCACCATTTTACTCTCTTCTATGAGTCTGACTATTTTAGATTTTTCATATAAGTAGTGTCTTGTAGTATTTGTCCTGTATCTGGTTTATTTCATTTAAGATAATGGCCTCTGGTTTCTCCATGTTGTTGCATATGGCAAAATTTTCTTCTTTTCTAAATCTGAATTACATTTCATTTAATGCATATGTCACATTTTATTTATCAGTTTATCTGTTAATAAGCATTGAGGTGGCTTCCATGTCTTGTCTATTGTGAGCAATGCTGCAATTATCATAGAAGTGCAGATATCTCTTCTCAATCCTGATTTCAATTATTTTGGATATATACCTAGAAGTGGAATTGTCGGATTATATGGCAATTCTATTTTTAATTTTTGAGGTGCCTCCATACTGTTTTCCATAGCACCACCCCGTTTTACATTACCACCAGCAGTGTACAAGGGTTCCCGTTTCTTCATATCTTACCAATACTTCTCTTTTCTAAATAGCCACTCTAGTTAGATATGAGGTGATATCTCCTTGTGGTTTTGATTTGCATTTCCTAGATGGTTCGTGATGTTGAGCTTCTTTTCATATACCTGTTGGCTTTTGTAGGTCCTCTTTGAGAAATGTCTATTTAATGTCTTTGTCCATTTTTCTAATTCAATTTTGATTAAGAGTTTTTCCCATTTATTTATTGTTAAATGCACATTTCCCACCCTTAAATTTTCATTAAAAATTAATCAGTTAAAACTGGGTAAAAATCTTAAAGTTTAATAGATTTTTTTTTCCAAAAACCACAATAAAAAAGTAATTAAAATACACATCACACTGATGTTTAAATCAGGTAGTTTGGATAACAACATATATCTAATGATACATAACTCAAGAAGTGGAAGGAACTACTTTCATCTTTCTTAGTCCATGTAACTGTGAGCCGTTTTACTTGAAAAAATCGAAGGGAAGTGGGAAGAAGAGAAGAAATACAGAGAATTTAGAGCCAGAATCTTGGAAATTTTTAAAAATTCAATAAGAAGCACCCATCCCCCAAATCAATCCGAAGTTCAAACTAAGAAATTCTTTCCTTTGCGGAAGAAGGAGCTTTGAATTCAATTTTGTTGCAACCCAAACATTTTAATAAGAAATTCCCCAGAAATGTTGTCTAAAATGGTGTATCTATGAAACTGGCTCTGTATAAAAATGTAAAAGGCCATCAACTTAGGGTTTCCCAAACTTGGCTGGTTTGAGAACCACCTGTGGCACTTTTTAAAAATATGCATATTCCTAAGCCCCCAAGTAAAACCCATCAAACCAAAGGCTCTGTCTATGGGACCCAGACATTTGCTTTAATATTAATAGCTCTCTGTGCCCTTCTGAAACAAACCTGATATCTCAGCAACCTGGGCTTCAGGATCCGGCATGTACTGACCTCTGTCTGGAGAAATAGTTGTCTCTTAACTTTGCGCTGTGCCTGCATTGTGAAATTTACATTGTGAAAATGTAAATTTTTCATAGATGTTCTGGAATACAGATCTCAAATATCGCAGGGAAAACTGTCCGGTATTTTCCTACCTCTCCCTGAGAAAGAATCGTGTAAAAGGTGTGATCTGTTTTAGTGTAATAACTCAAATGTGGTTGATGTTTAATATTGTTTTGTGCTGGTTTGGTTCTGTTGAGAGGCCACAAGTCATAACCATGCTCCATCAGCAAAGTGACAATTTGTTTTTAAAGTAGTGGATATTCTCTATATCATCTTAGGAAAGAGAAGATCCAAGATCAGAAAATAAGGGCTGATCAGATGAAAAGAAGACTGGTTATAAGATGGGAACTCCCCACTCCGATTCTTGTGGCTAGTAGAATCTAGACTCTAAGGAGTAGAGACCCTCTCCCAAAGAAACCTCGTGGGTTTAAGGAGTAAAGAAAGCAGGCCTCTACCACTGATAGACAGGTTAGAAATTAGGCAGTGATGGGCTTCAAGCTTTAAAGCAGCTGTAGTGGTCTACAGTTATAAAAACTTGTAACCCCTTCTTAGGGTAGGCCATGTCTCTAGATCCATAAATTCATCCTCTCTAAGGTGGTTTAGAGTAAACTTATTTTTATCTTACCTCAAATTTTAAGAGGGCTCATTGATTAGACTATGCAGTGCCTGCCGCTAGACTGATTTAAGACTGAAAAGCTACAGTGTATCTCACTCCCTGATTTGAATGTCAGTGATAACCAATGGCCTGAGCTAGAACCAGTTTACATAGATCCATATTCTGACTCCAGATATAAAACAAGTTGAAATAACATAATTGTATACATCGTGTACTGTGACAAGTCCAGAATATGAATAGATTTCTAATATAATGAAAAGTGATAGGACTTTGTGAAACAAGCAACCTTGTAGTGTCAATTACATTTCCTTGGCAATGCTTTCAAAATTCCAATTAATGGTAAAGAGTGTTTATCTTTCATATTTGTCCAGCAAGAATTCCTACTTTCATCTTGAAAGGATTACTGACTTGATTGCAAAAATGTTGTGTTTTTATTACCTAGGACTAAAGGCTTTTTTGCTTGACACAAATTTCTGATTAATAAAACTATTGTGTCAAAAAAAAAAGTCCCTATTTTAAGAGTATGTGCAGTTCTTTTGTTAACACAGCAGCAAAACATCATGTTATCAGTCTTAGAACTCATATACTTAAAATTACAATGAAAACAAGCTTCACACTTTCTTCTTTAAATGTCATTCCAAAGTAAAATATATATAAGTCACTTGACTATGACAATCAAATAGTCTTTTAGACAATGCCTTCACTGTCAAATAGCCTTCAGTTTGTTTTTCAAGATAAAATAGAAAGGACTCAGATGCTTCTCTTCAATTGTTTCTTGGTAGTTAAAAACTAACTTAATAGAAAACTAGTTATTGGCCTGGTCAGTGTTGTCCAGTTGCCCTGACTTCGTGGTATTCTAAGATCCTACTCCGGTTGGCTCTGGAGGTTTGGGTTCATCTGGTTAACTAATGAGATTAATTAATTATCCAGCACAGATATGATTCCACTCATTAGGCATATGCTATTCAGAAATGTCCTGGAAAGATCAGCTCTGTTTTGCTTCCAAGATAAAATAAGAGAGCTGAGGATTGCTGAACAGGAAGAGATTTATTTAAATACCCATGCCAGATGGGAAATCAGGCCCGGGACCAGAGGCAGTCAGGTACAAATAGGACACTTGTAATTTACCAAAAGATATTCAGGTTCACCACACTGGCCTTTGTTATTCCACCTGTTAGTTCAATTCATGGAAAGATTAAATTGTGTGATCCTCTCTACTTGATCTTATTTCTTATTTTTTTCTTACAACTGAGAGTGAACAAGTTAGATCTGACTGATTTTACCAAGTGTGTATTAAACATGATTTAAAAATGTAAAATATATTTTAAACAGAATTCTGTGATGGATCACACTTTTAGAAACATCTTGCACGTGCGTGTTGTATCATTTAATTCTCTCCATAATTCTGTGAGATGTGCATGATCACAATTTAGACTTCATAGCTGAAAAAATTGAGTTTTTATTCAGTTAAGAAAGTTGACCAAGATGATATCATTTGTTGACAGAAACTGTGATTTCGATCCATATGTCCTAATCACAAAATGTTTTATATTTTCACTGTACTAGAAAATAAGGAAGTCATTTTAAGAACATAATTATCTGGCTCTAAATGAGAAACAGCTCTGTTCTACTAGCTCCAGCTCCGGTTCAATGTCATTATTCTCTCTTTAATCCAAGACTCTTCCGATAGCCCAGAAACCGGCACCGTGAACTCTCTTATGCTACCCAGCAGATTTAGTTAATTGAACAATAGTTTTATTCTATTCTTATTATTTTTAAAACAGAACATGATTATATTTAATACACAACTTTGAGCAATAATTTTAAATGCTATACATATATTTTAACTTAGCATTAACTACATAAATACTCATTTAGTCCTCTTAAGTTTTTTCCAGCTTTATTGAGATATAATTGATGTATAACATTGTATAAATTTAAGAAAATGTATTGACTTGATATATATTGTAAAATGATTACCACCATAGTATTAGCTAATACTTCCATTGCATCACATAATTACTTTCTTTTGTTTTTTGTGGTGAGAAAATTTAAGATCTATTCTCTTAGCAACTTTCAAGTATATGATACAGTATTAGTAACTATAATCACCATGTTGTATATTAGATCCCCAGAAATTATTCATTTAATAATTAGAAGCTTGTATCCTTTGAACAACATCTTCCCATTTCCCCCAGCCCCTGGTAACCACCATTCTATTCTCTGTTTCTATGGTTTGCTTTAGATTCCACATATAAGTGAGATCATTCTATGTTTATCTTTCTCTGATTTATTTCACTTACTGCTCTCAAGTTTCATCTGTATTATTACCAAGGGCAGGATTTCCTTCTTTTTGTGTCCAAAATCCCATCATTTTATATAGATATAGATATAGATATAGATATATATCACATTTTATATATATTTCATTATATATATACACAGAGATTACTGGATCATATGGTAGTTCTACTTTTAATTTTTTGAGAAACCTCCATACTGTTTTCCACAGTGGCTGTACCAATTTATATGCCCACCAACAGTGCACGAGGATTCTCTTTTCTTCACATTCTCATTAACACTTATCTCTTGATGATAGTCATTTTCTAACAGGTATGAGGTGATAGCTCACTGTGCTTTTGATTTGCATTTTACTGATGGTTAATAATGTTGAGCTCCTTTTCATATCCCTGTTGGCCATTTGTATGTCTTCTTTGGAAAAATGTCTATTCAGTTCCTGTGCCTATTTTTAAATCAGATTGATTTTTTTGCTGTTGAGTTGTATGAGTTCTTCATTTATTTTAGATATGAACACCTTCCCAGATATATGATTTGCAAGTATTTTCTTCCACTCTATAGGTTACCTTTTCATTTTGTTGATTGTTTCTTTTGCTCTGCAGAAGCTTTTTAGTTTGATGGAGTCCAAATTATTAATTTTTGCTTTGGTCACTTGTTCTTTCAGTGTCATAGTCAAAGAAATTGCTCACTGCCAAGACCAATGTCAGGAGCAGGAGGGAGAAAAGAAGGAAGAAAGAGAGAGAGAAACATTGATGTGAGAGAGACACATCGAGTGGTCGCCACCCACACGACCCCAGCTGGGGCCGGGAACAAACTGCAACTGAGGTGCGTGCCCTTAGCGGGAACCGAACCCAGGACTCTCCCGTCTGTGGGCCGACGCACTAACCGCTGAGCCAAACCGGCCAGGGCATGACTAGAGTTTTATTTGTCTTATTGTCTATATATTTTGTCCAATGATGAACTAAATAGCACCAATAATGTGTCACCTACAATTTCTACATTTTTTTAAGTGAGTAAAGAACTTAGTGATACTTTTGAAAAATTCTAGGAAAAAACTTATTAGATTTGTATAATTTTTCTAATACTTTACATCTATGTTGCCCACCTTTTAATTTGTTTGTTTTAATATTTTAAGTATTTTTAGCTTTATTGAGGTAGACTTAATATACAAAAAAAAGTTGCACATGTTTAATTTGTACATTTTTATGAGTTTGGACATACGCATACACCCATACTATTACCACAATAATTTAATTTTAATAGAATCTGTGATTTTCTTTGTGCATTCATATCATCAGTTAATATAATATTTATATCATAGAATTACAATGCAAATACAACTGGATTAAATAAGTTTGTAAACAAACACAACGGAATCTTGATCAGCAAACCACTATATAGTGGGAACAATAGTAGTAAGGATACAGCCTACTACTTGGGGCTTCCATCAGTGCACATTATGATGGAATGGATAGGAATGGCTAATCTAGCAGTTCAATGAAGTGGAAGTCAGTTAAGAAACCTAGAAGCAGGAATATCTGTCTGCCTTTCCCACAGTGCAGTGCAATTGATCAAGTGGGTCCCTTAGGCTTGAGAGAGATGTCTACTTTAAAAAGTTAAGAAGATTTTCTAAGGAGCTGATATGGAAAAAGCAGCCTGTTATTTAGGGCACCTGCTATCAACCAGGCTGCTCCTTTATTTTGACCTTTTCATTCCCCCATAAACTTCCAAAAATGTACAGCAAGTGAAAAACACTGAAAGAGAAAATATTAAATATTAAAATACTCATATAATAAATGTTTCATTGAAGGTCAAGTTAAGCTAGACTTCTGAAATGAAAGCAGTGAAAAACGTCAAGGTAAATGGAGTCAGAGACTGCATATGATTTGACCTGTTTTGCATCAGAATGCTTGAAAGAATTCTTCAGAAGATAAAATTAAGAAAGGATGCATCCCAGCCCTGGCAGGTGTGGCTCAGTTGGTTGGGCGTCCTCCCATGCAGTGAAAGGTTGCTGGTTTGATTCCCGGTCAGGGTATGCAGGAGGCAGCCAATCCATTTTTCTCCCTTCCTCTCTCTCTCTCTCTAAAAATCATTAAACTATTCTTTAAAAATAGAAAGAAATGAAAAAGAAAGGATGCATCCCAGGCAGAAGACCTCAAATGTAGACTCAAGGTCACCAAAAAGGACCCAGGCCAGAGGCTGATAAATAACATACTCTTTGAATCATAAAATATTTTAACTACCTCTTATGTGTGTTTGGGACATAATGAAAAGAAAAATAGATATGATCTGTGCCTTCTAGTATTTACAACCTAGTGGAAAGGGAAGACAAATTTAAATCAGTAGGTGAAAAGGAGTGGTGTAGGACCCAACCCTAGAACGAAGGCCAGACTGGTCCCTTACATCCAAACTTGAAGGTCTAGTATGGACAGTTAGTATGCAGAGTATTTTTAAAGAATTATCCAGAATCATATACATAGATCATCTTGAGGTAAGATTAAAAACTGAAAATAAGAGTATTTCATTTCTAGATGAACTTGAATTCTCCAAAACTTATCTCAGGGACGCCGAATGTCTAAGTCCTCTTATGTAGTAAAAAATATCCCTGAGATATTTTTTATATAACAAAAAGCTTTAAGAAAGTATGTGTGTACTTACCTCAGTAATATAGAGAAGAATTAAAATCCTGCCTTCAACTGGTATTTTCTCATTAGGGATCTGATTTAATCAGAAACCTTGATTAGCACTAATGGTTTTTATTAATAACAAATAGAAAGATAAGCTCATAATTGCTTAATACATGCAATTTGGGGGTAAATAATGCCTTATAAAACATAAGGTGTAAAAGTAAATAATAAAAAAGAATGGGAAACACTATAGTAGACTAGTGTTTCTTTACTGAGAATTAATCTATAAAACCACGTTTTTTAATTTATCTCAATGGTAGACTTCTAGAGAACACCCTGTGTGCCCAGTTACCTTTACTTTTAACAACTGTCCCACCCAGTCCATCCCTGTTCTTTCTCTCAGATAACCTTTATTTACTCCATGTATCTTATCAGAGCCTGCCATGACTTGGATTATTTATTTGTTTATGTGTATGTTATCTGGTTGTCTCACTAGAAAGTCCTGTAAAGAGAACATTGTGTGTCTTATTCCCCTGTTCCCAACACCTAGTGGGTACTCAACAATTATTTATTTAATAAGTAAATATACAGGAACCAAAATCTCCATATTGGGGTCTACTGCACTCAGCCAGACACTTTCCACTTATGTGTCATCTTTACCAGAGCTCTGCTAAGTAGGTGTTAACTACATTGATTTTTTTCCAAAAAATAAAAAAAATGGAAACTGAGACCTAGAGAGATTAAATAAGGCTTTGCCATTGCCAATAATGATGGACCAGTGATGCATATACCTTTCTGTCTGCCTCTAAAGTCTATGTTTAAATATAGCCTTTTAGCTGAGAATCTCGAGGTGCAATTACTTCATCTGTACTGTACATGTTTGTGTGACCAGAAAAAGCAATTTCCCTTAATGAATTGTTCCTCATCGGCTGTGGCCTTTTCCATGCTGAATTACAATGGGTCCTGCTGCCTGACTGCCTCCTCCCTCCGTCTGAGCTCCTCAAGGGCAATGACTTATTCTCAGTACAGAAGAGCTTCCACAGTGTTGAACCGCATGCTTGTGGATGAAATGAATGGGTTGAGGATCAAGGTCATATTAGCTTTATAAAGTAAAAGAAAAAATCAGGCTCTTTCTAACAGGAAGAATTCTGGGAGAGATGGTGGTTTTATAATACATATTCAGTGGCATATAGGCGTCTAGATCACCTTACAACGTCAGTGAACTTACTATCAAAACTTTCAACTGATGAATAAGAAATTTGAGTAAGAGGAAAGGTAGGTGATTTGCTCAACATCACACAGTACTTTTCATTATTAATTGTTGACTAACAGTCACATAATAAGCAAGGACATCAAGTCAAAACTAAGGATTTTATTTTTTAATTACTGCCAATTAAAAGCAACATTTAAATGTTATTTATCTTTAAATATTAAGGTGGGGACTTGGGGGAAGATGTATATGTGAACCCAGCATTATTTCTCAGATCTCCATTTAAACTTACTAAGAAATAGTAATAAAAAAAAACAAAAACAGTTAACCACAGAAATTAAGAAAGGGTGTGATCTAAATGCTACCAACTTCAAAGGGATTCTGCCTGGTATCATGCATACAAGCAAACTTCATGCTCTAGTCTAGAGAGAGATCAAATACCCTTGGACTCTATTTTCTTCTGTGGATAAATGGCATTTAAAAGTAAGGGTCATAGGGTATATGTAGCAGCTGTGACAAACAGAAAACCAGACCCTGTCTCTCTGGTGACAGTAGCAGAAAATAAGAGGTTGGCCAGATAAACCCAATCTGCAAGTGGGTTTGTTTGTTTGTTTAGTCATTCCAACAGAAATCTGCAAGTGCATCATAGCTGCTGGTGCAGCAGTTTGAACTCACAGCACAGAAACAAGCAAGGCCTTACGGGGATGTGCCAGGCCCCAATCTATCTTCTCTTCCCTGAAGCTTCTAGTGCTGACAGTCAATATACAGTGTATTCATACCAACCAGCTTTCCAGGTTACACTTAACTCAAAGGAAGAATTCTTTCTCAAACAGCTGCTCAGTGAAGAAAATCTAGGAGAATTTATATTCTGCATTTAGGATCAAACACTGTGCGTAGATCGAGGAGAGCATGAATTTGAGTAGGAATTTGTTTATGACTACATTCTTCATATAAAAAAAATTAGCATCAACCTTATGCTCACCAGAAAAATATTTTTTAAATAAATTATGGTTCATTAAAAATAAACATTTTTATTATGTAAGTCAATGCAGTCATTAAAAATAACTGTAATCACCAAAATGGGAACATGTTTATGCTATATTTAAAATGTTAAAATCTGGTGAAAAAGTACTGTTTGCACAATGACTATAGTTTTTTTTAATGCGTGTGTGAATATGTGCACATAGCCATAAATTTAAAACTAGAGTGATTAACACTGAAATGCAGTTTTTGGTTATATCACCCCTCTGCCTCAAAGACTTGAATAGCTTCATGCTACACTTAGGAAAAGGATGACCTTCTCAACATGGCCCTCGAGGCCTTCCTTGGTAAGTGCTCTGCTTGCCTCAGCAGCCCCATCTGATATTCCTCTCCCCCATTACACGCTCAGCTTTGGAATTTTTTTCAGTACCTGAACTGTGCCACAATCTTTGCCACTCAGGTTGCGTGGGATAGTCTCTCAATGCAGCCTCCCTTCAGTAAGCCACCTTCACCTTCCACGCACACACACACACACACGCACACACACACACACACATACACACTGCCCCCCCCCACACACACACACACACACTGCCCCTCACCGTAGGAGTTGCTGCTCACACTCAGAGTTCAGGTGAAATCATCACACATTCGAAGAAACATTCCTTGATCACTATACCAGTTTCCTCTGATAGCTCTTCATTCTTCTCATTCACATTTCTCACCACATTTAAATAATATTTACTTGCTGAAATTATTACCCTCAATAGTCTTTAAGTATCATGAGAAGAGAGATTTTATCTATCATGTTTCCTTATATGTAGCACAGTTTCTTGTATATTGTCAATACTCAAAATATATTTAAATGAATATATAGCTGGTATCTATTAGGTGCTGACATGTTTTAAGTAACTTATCTATATTAACTCATTTAATCTGTCCCACAACCCAAGACATAGCTCCTGTTCCAACCCTTGTTTTAAGCATGATGAGGCCATCACATTGACGTAGTGAACAACTTACTCAGCTATATCACAAGTATGTAGCAGAACAGGGATTCATACAGTTTGGGTTAAGAGCCTGTATTTTTAACTACTACCAATAGTAGCCACTGCTTACATAACATATGCAATGAGCCACATATTCTTCTGAATGCTTTAGAGATATTGACTCATTTAAGCTTCATAACAAACCCAGGAGGTAGGCACTGTGTTTTATAGACGAGAAAACTGTAGCACGTAGAAGTTAGAGCAACCTGTCCTGGTCATGTGGTTAGTAAGAGCAGAACAAGCATCCAATCCCTGGCGTTCTTCCTTCTGTGAACACTATTCTATACTCCTTTTATAGAGTTGCAAAGACAGGAAGAGAGGTTTAGGGATTATGAATTTCTTTTTCTTTTATTGTCCAAAAACAATGAGACAAATGCAGTTTTATAATAAGAAAACATTATTTAAAAAAAATATATCATTAAAAATAACTGTTGCCCTGGACAGTGTTGCTCAGCGGTTAGAGCGTCAGCCTGCGGTCCAGAGAGACCCAGGTTCGGTTCCCGCTAGGGGCATGTACCTCGGTTGCGATTTGTCCCCAGCTCTGGTTGGTCGTGCAGGAGGCAGCCACTCAATGTGTCCCTTTCATGTCGATGTTTCTCTCTCTCTCTCTCTCTCTTTCTCTCTCTCTTCCTCTCTCTCCCTCCCACTCTATCTGAATAAAAAATGGAAAAATGTCCTCAGGTGAGGATAAAAATAAATAAATAAATAAATAAATACATAAATAAATACATAAATAAATACATAAATAAATAACTGTTAGTGTAAAAATGTTCACAAAATCATAAAGATGTAGTTTGGAAATTTACCCAAGTGCTTCTCAAATCCGACCTGCTCTCTGACGTGTGTGTCCCTTCCACAATGTCCTGCCAAGTGCCTGTCCAGACCCTTCTGGATGAGCCTCCAGCGTCGGCTGGTCATTAACACGCACCTCAAGTAACCGGAGAGTCTACGCCTGAGCTGAGGGCTGTCGCCTCTGCATTCCAATAGGAGACGCTGCGACCAGAACCAAGTGGTTCATTTTTAAAATAATTTCACACTGTGCAGATGCTGTGCAATGCTGGAAAAACTGAGCTTCCTCAGACAAAACTATTTTTTTAAGTAACACTTCAGCCTCATGCAGACTGCTTTCTTGATCCCTAAAAACGCAGGTGGATTAAAATGTTTTAAATCACAATAATTAAGATCATTGAAGTGTTTATATGATTTTTCTCTTTGACAGTGAGGAAAATAAGGTTTTTTTTGTGTGTGTTTTACTTTTTAAAACTAGTTTTGTGATGGCCTCTTAATTGTCCCCAAGGCCCCCGAAATGCCCTGAATTTCTGCTATAGCAAATTTAACAATTATGCTCCTCAAAAACCTTAAAAACCCTTATAATCTTTCAAGAAACACAGTTCCTGAACCAAAAGGTAATTTTTAATAGCTTTTTGTTTGATATTTTTAGCCATTAAAATAGATATGTGTGAATAATCCTTTTTTTTTTTTTAAAGTGTTTCTCTTTCTTAGTACTTCCTTCACTCATCTCAGCTACTTTCTTGTTTCTGATATCCCCAAACTATCCTGGGGGGGAAAATCCATCAGCCTCTTGCCCAGAGCACCTCTAATTCTCTCCTTTCCCCCTTTCCCCTTTCCCCTCTTTCCCCCTTTCTGAATTTAAACCATCAGAGAACTGATCTGGCAAAGAAGGAAGCTTCTCACAGGGTAGCTGAGGGCAGGAGACTGAGTAGGCTAACCCAGAATCTCCTTTCAAGGGCAAAAGAAGAGACAAAAGTCTGGTGGTAATTATATAATTATATATAAGTAATTTTGTCCCATGATGAATATATGTTAAAAGCAAGGGAGAGAAGGAAGGAAGGAAGGAAGGAAGGAAGGAAGGAAGGAAGGAAGGAAGGAAGGAAGGAAGGAAGGGAGGGAGGGAGGGAGGGAGGGAGGGAGGGAGGCTAATATATTTGAAGGGTAACTTTTACCACACCTTCGCCAACTTTTGTCTCAAAAATTTGACAAATTTTTCTTCTGCAGTTCCCTTTTTTCTTTTTCTGTCCCCAAACTCTTACCTATTAGTTATTTAATATGGTCCATAGCTACTGTCCTTCCATATCATTGACTTGAAACAGACACAAAAACTTTAATGAGAGGTTATCATGGAACTATTTTAAGACTAATTCTAAGTGGAGAATAAAGGTCATAATACTACTGGAGTAGCTAAAGCACTTTCACTGACATTATCTAATTTTCACAGAACTCTAGAGATACAGGCAATTATTTTGATTATGCTTCTATAGATAAGGTTTTTAGGCATAGTGGGTAGAATAATGGAGTTCAATCATTGCTTGCACCAAAAATAGACTTATATCTACTAATATTCAGGGGAGACCTATTTGGAGGATACAACTTAACCTTTATAAAGGGATCTTTTATCATCCTTCATGTGCCTAATACAGAAAAACCCAAAGGCTTAGATATTTTCATTAGTCATTGAATTTGAACTGGTTAAGTCACACATTCTAAGAATTGTTAGAGATCCCCCCTCTGAAAATCAATGCTGTCTCTGAACATGAGCTGTTGATAGTCAACATTTATATGACACCTTTATTTAAAAGAAATCCTGTATAATAAAAAAGAGTAGTTTATTTTTATTGAAAAAAAATCTTCAAATTGTTGATTGATCCAAATTATTGGAAGGTTCTGTTACTCACAATGCTATTTGCATACATTGTTTTACATACTGCATTTTATTTTAAAAGTCGACATCCGAGCCACATACTCTTATTGAATCCCCATAGAGTACATTCTGGAAATGTGTGAAAGCCTTTACTTAAAATTCACCAAGACCATTTCCCTTGAAGTCACAGTTCGGAATCCGCTACTGCCATTCGGATTCATTTATTCATCCTGGTTACTCTCCACCAGAATGTCTGCCCTGCTGACCCGTTCTGGACACACAAGCCAGTTTAAACTCGCGTGAAGAAAGGACTAAGGTGCAAAGGCCCAGGAAGGTGGAGCATAGGAGGGCGTGGGTGGGAGGAACAGGAAGTTAAGCAGGGAGCAGCAGGGTGGAGGTGGTATGCTGTTCTGTGATGCAATGTGTTGTCCACGTGCTTCCCCTTCACAGTCACCTGCACCAGGACACAGAAGATCACGCAGCAGCCATGTCCACTCGATAGGCTGGCTTTCTTCAGCAGGGTTCCGAGGAGGAAGGGAGTCTTGGAGTGGCCTACAGGGTAAAGAAAGGAGGGGAATTCTGCCTAGCTCCTTCCTGTCTCACATTTCACAATGGTCTTACCATGGAGCTACCTGCCCTGTATTATCCAGTCCCTGAGACGTCTCAGGAGCCAGAACCCCTGCCCCAAAGTGTGGTGCTTTATTCAAGTTAAAAAATGCAGGGGCGATCCAGAGTAGGGGCAACGCTGATGAGAGAGGGAGGAAGAGAGACAGTGTGAGCAGGAGTTGCTACCGTGATACACACACCTAGGACATAATTATGATACAGTCCCACTTGTGATGAAGACACCACAACTCTTGAGCAAAAAACACTCTGGCCTTCCTTGGCTGGACAATCAATATGTTTAGGGATCGAACTGGGATCAGACAAGAAGTATTGGAGTTCAGCTCCCGATCCATAGGTAAGCCAGTGTAATAACCTGCGAAAGTCAGAAATAGAAACAAAAGTTGAGTAGAAGCTGAAGTCCTTGGAGAGTACTGAGAGTTGAAGCTGAGAAAGCCGGAAGCAGGTACCAAAGGGGTTACGAGTGGATTAAACATTGGTGGATGAAGCCCAAGCCTAAAGCAGGAAGAAGCACAAGTGGAGCCACAGGGGAACAGAAATCACGTGGCAGAATCTCATGCACTTGCTTTCAAAGTGCTGAAAAAATGGGACTTAACCTTTATATACTATTAGGCATGTGGCAAACGGACAGGGAGGTAGGTCTCTTAAAAGTATGGCATCATTGCAAACAAAGGAAATGTATAGGAATATAAAGTTTATGAAAGGTTCTGGAAATAAGTATTATGTAACCTAATTGTCCCATGGCTGTGCCAGTCTCACAACTAATATGAAGTCACATTTTGATTAATAAGCACACTATCCACCTAATAAAGTTGTGTATAGGCCTGTCTGATCAAAGAACTGCTAAGGACCTCATTCTGTAGTGCTTAATCAAATAGTCAGAGCCCCTGCCTTCATCGATTTTACAGTCTATGGGGAGATATAGATAATGAACAAATATGTATTTATAATTGTGAAGTGCTATGAATTAAATGAACAAGGGGCCGTGAGAAGAAGTCGGCAATGAAGCTGAGATCTGAAACGGAGCTAGTGAAAGAGACTCTGAACAGCCTAGCCAAGTCCCCGTGCTGTCTAGAGAGAGATTGGCTTGATCAAAAAATGGAAAGAAACCTGGGTAGCTGAAACATAATAAATGAGTAACCCAAGATGAAAATGGAGAGGGCTTTATAGGCTTTTTTTTTTAACTGAATATATTTGACATAATAACATTGTGTAAATTTAAGGTGTACAACATGTTAATTTGATACAGTTATGTATTGTAATATGATTGCCCTTGTACTAAAAATTAGCACCTCTCTCATGTTACATAGTTATCCTTCTTTCTTCTTTTTAGTGGTTGAAATAATTAAGTTCTAGGCTCTGATTAGGATTTGAATTTTATTTTAACTCCAGTATGAGTCCCTAGATGGGTTTAATTATTTCGATTGTAATGACTTAAAGCCCCCAAACTGCTTAACTGCAGGAAGTCCCCTCTTAATAGGTTGTCCAAATATGACTAAGAATCTCTGGAGGACAATGAAATGTTCCACAGATATGTCCTGTTGTCACCTGCTGCAGATCTCCAAGGGCTGAGGTTATCATCCGCCTTCAGTGTCTCCTACTGTCCCCTACACGGCCTTCCCCTGAGCCTGAACAGCTCTGCTAAAGCAGGCTGCAACTTTAATAGGACTTTACTAAAATTTCAGGGAAAAGAAAGTAGAACCCAGAGACTAACTTATTACCACCACTAGATATACCTCTTCTTAGAGCTCATAGGACTAGACCTGTCCTGGGGTTTGGACGGTTCCATACTGGCCCAGACCACCCTGGACACAGAGAGGCTGTGTTACTTTCATTCCATCCCACCCCTACCCCCGCTTCTTATTCCTATCCCACGATCAGTCTCTTCCAAGAATGATTGATAGCACAGATGAAAAGTTAGTCCCCAAGGTCTTCTCACCCAGAGGGGTGAGGGTCACCCCTGTGATCCTGAGCCATACCAGAACCCAACAACCCAGCATCCACAAAGACTGAACTCACACAGTGTTTGGGATAGTAACATGCCAGTCCATTTTGAACTTATTCAAACTAAGTTTCATGCTTTTGTATAATTCAAAGTAAAAATCAGGCTTGCTGCACATCCTTCCTGCAGGACCTCTGTCCATGTGATGGCGCAGCAAGTTTCAGGCATAGTTCATTCTAGACCCATATTCAAAATAGACATAATTCCCTATAAGATATAGCCACAGCTGTGCAACCCTGTTCATCAGATACCATCTTTAGGATTCCCACAGAGTAGTTCATGTCATTCAAATCACAGTGCCTCACAAAATCTTCAAGTCTGGAGCAGGGCTCCATTTTACTTTTGCATAACAAAAAGTTTGCTTTGGTTCCTTCAAACCAAAGGCATAATCTGCACCAAAGTTAAATTCAAGTTTCTACCCTTAGCAAAACAGAAAATGCTTAAAGCTTAAAAATATACATGTAGTTTTCTTCCCATCAAGCTTAAAAGAAAAAAGAAAATCTTGCATTTGACTTCTCACCAAAAATATAAGCTTGTTTTAATTAGAAGTCACGGCAGTAAAATAGCTTACTTCTTCCAGCCTTAGCTCCAAGGCTGCTCTTCCATCTTCTACCACTCTGCACATCCTTCATTTTGATTCAAGTTCTTGCACTTCATCCACCCGTGGGAACTATTTTTGCACCTTAAGGAGAGCTGCCCTACCTGGTTCTCATAGCAGTCCCCTTTGTACGGACCTCTTGGCCTGCTCCCATGAATGAGTTCCACCTCCTGAGACCCCAGATAATTCAGAATTCTGTTCACCCACCACCCCAGCCTCCAGAATCACATGAGAGGTAAGTTGGAGCTGCTGTTCTCAAACAGTTGAGGATTTCAAGAACTCCCCTGTCAACTGATGTTGTGATATGCACACGGCAGCATATCTGAAGCCAACACAGCTCAACTGGATCCCTCTACAATGGGTTGTAGAGGGCCTGCAAGCTTCATTCATCATGAGAAAAGAACGTGTTCTAAGCTTTCAATGGCAAGTGCCCTAGCCCCTAGTCTGTAAATCCCACCCCCACTCTAACTTTTGTCCAGTGGCCATTGACTGGTCTTGTTTTATTCCAGAGCTGCCTTTTCCCACACTTTTCTAATAGTGCCCTCCAGTGGCAGGTGATTCAAATGCAATTAAAGAAGTTTGAAGAATCAGATCTTAAAGGGTCAGCTAATTTCAATATCTACCAGTGCCTCAGAACTCTCCCAGAGATATTCACCTCTGGCCTGGATACTTTCTAGTTGTCTGGCTTGCACAGATATATGTGTACATGAAATAAGACTCAGACAGCAAAGAACTAGTCAGGTTTTTTCTTCCAACTGGAAGTCCACTGATCAAAGACCAATCTGTCTGCCAGATAGTTCTAGGTAAATCGTATCATCAGCAGTACCACCACCATGAGCCACAGACACCGAGATGAGAGAAGGGCTGGTAGCTCCACATGTCATACAGTTACGGCTTTTCACAGAGAATCTAAAATAAAACAGTCTAGTTCTGTGGTCTCAGTTCTGGAAAGCATTTAAATATGAGCTCCTTAAATACCATTTCCTTTGTTATTTAATCCCTTGGAAGACAAAACAAAAAGACACCATGTTCACACTTGGGATGAGGAGACAGACTGTATGAGTGGATAGCCAGGGTGTCCATCTCTTGGGCTCTTCAGAGGAACCCATGCCCTCTCTCATCACCATCCCACAAAGCTTAATGAAAGAATTCTCTTCATGCTGATGTAGTATAGCAGGGACATACATTCATGTCAGGAAAATTATGGACTCAAGTGTGGTGAGCAGCTTCACAGACCAACGGTTACCATTGATGTGCCGTTTCCCACAAGACCGTGGCAAATATGGCCAAGGGCCCCGTTTGTACTCCCCATCAGTCACCACCTCTACCACGAGTTCCAGACACACACACCCTCATGGAGAAGGAGCAGAGAAGGAAGTAGGAAGCTGCCTTGCAGGTTCTGGGGCACAGTCAGTGGGAAGCAATGCAAGCTGACCTCAAATACCTTCCCAATGTCAGAATCTCAGGATGTTTATGGGTTACAGTTTATTCTCTGTAAGTGACATTTGGGTTATTTCCAATATTTCAATATAAAAAAAACCTGAGATTTAGTGAATGACTTAAAGTTGAACTTCTTTTTCCTTTGGGGTAAATTCTTGATCAAAGAACACGGACAATTTTTATTCTTTTAGGATAATATTTAATTGTTTTGTAGGAAGATTAAATCCTCTAACAGTGCCCCCCGCAGTGAATATACTGCCTAAAGTCCTATCACCATTGGATTTTACCACGATCATTAATTTTTGTTAGTGTAATAGGTACATAACAGTATAGTCAAGGTCTTTTAATTCACATTGCTATGATAGCCCTGTAAGCTTCTCTGTGATGTGAGCCTTCTGAATACCTTCAGATATAAATATGTAGGCAAAATACCTCAAACTAAATACCACCTGGCCAAATAGATATGTTAATATAGTCTTGTGATAGAGGTTATTCTTTTCTAGGACAAAGGTACTCAATGCATATGCAATGAATTGAAAAAATCTAAAGGGACTTGTTTTGAGTATATTGGGAATTTCCTTTTGTCAATGTTCTTTATTACTATGATAGCAAATTAGGCAAAATCAAACACATTGCTTCTCTGCCAACTTTTGTGATCTCTGATGACTAGCTAGAGGGTTTTTAAATAGTGCAAGTGAAGGCAATTTTTAGAGAGCCAAGCGGGTTTAATAAATCTATTTAAAGCTATCTTTTATGATTCCACTAATGCAAACAATAAATGAGACCAGGGCAGAGTTACAACATACAGGAATCTTGTTTATGCCTTTGACTGCCAGTAAAGTCTGAAGGGAGCACAAGAGTGCAGTCCCAGGGTCTTTCCATAAAAAACAAAATCATGAAAAATGTCAGGGCCACAAACCCATGGCTGTAAGTCTTGGGTAATAGAGGGGGGCAGACCTGAAACAATCCCTAGGAATACAAGCACTTTTCCTATCATCACTCTTACTCTGTTATTATTGTGGAGAAGATGAAATAAGAACTGGCTCAACAAATATCCCCAAAGTTTGCATATCAGTAAATTTCAACGCAGTACAACAAGTGTGTCCTTGATCTGCTCTCTTCAAAGTTTTATCTATAAGCGAACCAAAAGACACTCTCATAAATGTGAGTGGGACAAAGAGCTTGGAAAAATAGAGATATTGGATGATAGATTACAGATCCAAATTTGGACCATACATGGGAAAAATGAGGCCAGAGGTCGAACATCTAGTTCAGGAGGGGGTTGGGAACTGGTATATGAAATGAACACAGAAGCAACGGATCCCAGGATATCTTCCTATTGCATGCCAGCTATAGGGTACAGCCTCCCGATAACTGATTTCAAATCAACTGAGCTAAAACAAGCCTATCTTTAACACTACTTTCTTCTTGCCTTCTCTCACTTGGGGAGCACCACAAATTATTTTCTGTCTCTCTGAAATAAAATAGCACCTCTTCTTACAGGCAAGTATGTAGTATAGAATTTGGCTTTGCCCAAAGAGAGATATGGCTTTTTCCTTGACTTCTGGAAAGCAATTTATGTAACACTTTGCAGTTGGTGTGTTTGGGTGGGGGCTGGCCACACCCAATAGTTTTAAAGTGGGGTCTGGCTATGCCAGAAAGATCAACCACGTGATTTAAGGTATGGGCTTTGGGTCATTCATTATCAGGTGACCTGGAGACGGAGCTCAACCACGTGAATAATCAATCAATCAAGCATGGCTATATAATAGTGCCCAAATGAAAACTCTGGACTAAAGCTCAAGTGAGCTTCCCTGGTTGGCAACACTTCATGCAGATTGTCACACATTGAGGCCAAGAAGGTAACAGTTTCTAGCTCCATGGGAGAGACCAATGGAAGCTTCCATCGCAACTCACCCAGATTCTGCCCTGTGTGTCTGTTCCTTTAGCTGATTTCCCCCAGCTTTATTGAGTTATAATTGACATATGATATTATGTAAATTTAAGAGGTACAATGTGATTTGATGTACATATACATTGCAAAATGATTACGACAATCAGGTTAGTTAATACATCTACCACTTCATGTAGTTATTACTTCCCTTTGGCTACATTTGATCTGTATCCTTTCCCTGTAATAAACCTTAACTATGAGTATGATAGATTTTAGTAAGTTCTGTGAGTTCTTCTAGAAAGATATCTAACCTGGGGGAACCCTCTAACCTTGCAGTTGGTGTCTGGAGAGAGAGCAGTCCTGTGCTCTGTGCCCTTGAACCTCACAGTCTGGCTCACTCTGAGGAGTAACACATACCGGTCTGCTATGTAGTCTGGAACTTCAACCCCTCAACCTTGTGCCTGTCCAATGTGCTACATTGCACATATAGATCAACTTACCCTATTTTATGCAAAATCCAAGCTCCCCATACTAACATGAGGGCAACCTTCTTATATGAGAGAAAACTAAACATTTTGTTTTTCTTTTTTGAAAAGATGAAAGTTCTCTGTGTTTTATAACAGTTTGTTTAGATCTTTGAAAGTCTTCTGTTTAAGCATCAAGAATAAAACTGTAACTTCAGGTAAGTCCCATCCTAGGTGCTAATTGCAATTGGTCGGTAATCGCTCTCACACTGAAATATATGAAAAGAACCCTCCAGTAATAAAGCTCAGGCAGTCCACTTCCTAGCTGCTGTTTCATCCTCTCGATTTTCTCATCTTCCTGACCTAATGAAATAGTATTTTATCTCTTCCAATCTATCTCTGAGAGACCCCAGAGATTGTTCCATGCATTAAATATTCTTTGCTAGGAGATATGCTTCAGGTCAATTTCATCAGCTTTTATAAAAAAAATAAAATAAAAAATAAAAAAAAGGAAAATTGACCTTTTAAATGAAAAGGCCTCCTTCACTCAAAAGAAGTTTTATATTTTTAGTTTATTGGTGTGGTGGTATTTAATTATTTTTATTTATGTAAAATGATCGCCATTCATAGCAATCAGCTTAGGCTGCTGCTGTAATTCCACTGAGAAGGAGGAGAAGGAGGAAGGGGAGGAGGCTCTAACATCTCAGGGAGTTATATTTATTTCTAGCTCAGTTACATGTCTACTGTGGGATGACTTTAGCTCTGCTTTATAGCTTCTTGGGATACAGATAAAAGAGCAGCTCAGCCCAATTTGGGACTGCCAACTTTTATGTGCTTGGCTTAATCTCTTTTTACCATCTTGAAGTCTATAAAGAGGAGCAAAACTGCCCAACTTTAAAAATGCAAGAATGCAGAATATTGACCAGAAGGCTGGCTGTATTGGGGGCGGGGGGAGGGGGGTAGAATCAGGATCAGTTTTCTAAAACATTCGTAACCTGTAAAATCCTCTTCTGAATGGTTGAAAAGCGTGTCTGCTTCCTGTGACAAGGAAATTCAAAATTAAATCGTAGATAGGCTGAAATTGTGTTACCTGTGCAGAGGAGCTAGCTGGCAGAACATCTGTTAGGAGACATTCTTACGTTATGGGAGAGTGGGACTAGTATTAATATGTGAATAAGAAACTTGACATATGTTATAGCATTTAATCTTCAGAATGTTTTTGAGTTGGGCCGTCTCACTGCTCTTTGCAGACTCCAAGATGGCAAACTGAGATTCAGCCAAGACCGTAAAACATAGTAGAAGACTAAAACAGATATTTCTAAAGATATATAAACCCACAACAACAACATAGAAGGAAACAAGGAGAGGATCGTTAGCAGAAGGTAGATTCGAGCGAGTTTCTGGAATATGGGGATGGGGACCCTGACTGATAAAGCAGGGGGCAGGATGCCGCGACATCAACAAGTGGAAGAGGACGCAGCGGAGAGGGCGTTCAGACAGCCAAGCAACCCCCAGAGAGAGGGCCTTGCAGTCCTCCACTCACTGCAGAGCAGGAGCTAGGAGTGGGACTGGAAAGAAGATTGACTGCTGTTATATAGACAGAACTCTCATTTTCACCATTTGTAATCCCTGCTCAGCAGAGTGACACGGATAATCATAGATAACAAGCTTCAGGCAGGAATTTATCCTCAGTCAAGAAAAGAGATGGAAGCAGAGTTTTCTCTTTGAAAGAAATTAAATGAAGAGCTTAAGAAGAACTGATTATTAAAAGTAATTAGACAGCTTACAATCAAGAGACTTTTGAGGAAAATGTTGTATGATGTGAAAAAGAAAAGAAAAAATAAACAAAAGGGGAGGGGATGACCCCAGAATAAATAAAGATAAGTCAAGGAAGGAAAAAAAGGTTTAAAATATTATAATTAGTATTCTAAGAAATAGCCCAGACAATATGATAAATCATGAACAGGTTGCTGGGGGGGGGGGGGGGCAATAACAAAAGAAACCAGAAAAACAAGAAAGAACTCTTGGGAAATTACCGAAAAAAAAAAAAAAGATTAACAAAATAAAAATTTCAATAGTCAAGTTGGGAAATAAGATTAAGAAAACCTCACCAAGAGTGGAAAGAAATGAAAATATAAGAGCAAATGTAAAGGCATGCAAAAACAAAAATATCAGGAATTTTGTCCAAGTAATAAGATTTCCAAAAGCAGATTAGAGAACATAGAGGAGAAAGAATAATACTAAAGAAATAATCAACTGGAATTCCTCACTGCTGAGTTCCTGCCCGTCTCCAAGATGAAAGGAAGGCCCTAACAGGCAGTAAAACCCACACCCAGGCCCATCACTGTGAAATTTAAAAATACGAGCAATGAAAAATCCTAAAAACATCAAGAATCCAGCACAAAGGCATGTGTCACTTGCTTAAAGCCTCCAGGGTGATGGGGAGCAGAATGTGCCACCCCAAAGTATACCCCTTAGCCTTCAAGACGGAGCAACCTCAGGAAGACCCTTCCCCTTCCGCACTTCACTGTCAAAAATCATTTAGAAAGGGAGCCTGTAGCGGGAAGAAAGCCATTACCAGAAATAACTTTTCATCCGAGAGACGTATCTGCAGGGCAGGCAAACTTTTCTTTAGCAGACATGTCCTCTTCTCCTCTTGAGGTGAATTCCCTTTCTCCCCTTGGAAGCCCCAGACCCCTGTCCCTATCCTCAGCTCAGGAAGCTGGAGAAGCCTTGATCTCGGGGCTGCCTTTGAGTGACATATCTTTGTGGCACTACCGTATGTAAGAAATTAAATTCTTTTCTCATTAGTATGTCTTAGGTCAGTTTAATTCTTAGAATAGCCACAAGACCTAGAAGGACCTAGAAGGGAAGAAGGAAAAAAATTTCCTCCCCTACAGTTTGGCAGCTATGACGGGACTGGCACTGGCCGGACGTTCCGTGCTCCGGGCCCGATAAGTTTAGCATCTTGATTACTGTGGTAAGTTTCATAGGCACATACAAGTTTTCAGAACTTATACCATTATACATATTGCTCATGTGAAGTCTGTTGCATCTCAGTTACACTTCAATAAAGCCATTTAGTGCACATACATCACATGTTTTTTAAAAGCCTGATGTTGTGGGCTGAATTGTACCCTCCTCAAATTTCTATGTTGAAGTCCTAACCCCCAGTACCTCAGAATGTGACAATATGTGGATATAGGGGTTTAGAGAAGTAATTAAATTGAAATGAGTTCATTGAGGTAGCGCCTAATCTACGTGACTGGTATCTTTATAAGAAGAGAATTTTAGGGCACAGATATGCATATACAGGAAGACTGTTATCAGTAGAAGTGGAGTTCTTGGGGTACCATGGGGGAAAATTTCATGAGGCCCCATAGGAGGATGGGGTTTTGTGTAAAGCTTTACTGATGATGTAAAATTAAGGGAGTTCCCGTTTAAGGACCCATCTCCATTCGTCTTGCCATGGAAGAAGTCCAATCTTATCTTCAGAGGGGCTAGAATTAAGGCCACTGCCTGGAATTTCTGCTCCATATTAGAATCCAGTCCAATCTAGTATCTGGCTGGCTTAGCTTGTGTTCCCAGCTGCAGTCCATTGCATGTGGGGTCCACAGTGGACCTTGCGGCTGCTTAAGGCCATGTGGCAGGCGAGTGCGTGGGTGAGTGCAAGTCACAGAACAAGAGAAAGAAAGGGAATAAGGAGAATAAGAGAGAGGGAATTCTTTGTCAGGGGACTTCCAAGATTTTGTGAGCTTGCAGTGGCTTCTCCCTCCGAGCCAATGATCATTTTCCCAGACTGACAGGCAAGCACCTTCCCTACGTCACCCAGACTTCACTGCACATGAGCCCACTTTCCCCTTTGTTTGACCCCTTCCCCCAGTGATCTTCATGGAATGGACCAGTGGTTCCCTGGGGAGTGTGAAGCTGTAGCTTCTTGGTGAAGCTGTCCAGATGACCATGCTTATAATGTCTGGCTCCCCTTTGCTCTCTTCCCATTATTAATATCAATGAACTCGCTAATTATGATGATAACAAGACCATGGGAAAACATAGCCCTCTACAAGCTAAAGAGAAGAAGCCTCAAAAGAAACAACCCTGCCAATACCGTGACCTCACACTTCTAACCTCTAATTTCTGCTGTTTAAGCCAGTTCATGGTTCTTTGCTATGGCAGCCCTAGCAAACTAATCATTTGGTAAGAGATTATTCCACAATATATATAACACATGCTTTCTGTGTAGCTATATCATGGGTAATTTATTTTCTATATAAATGATTTCCTGCCCTGGCCGGTTTGGTTCAGCAGTTAGAGCGTCGGCCTATGGACCAGAGAGTCCGGGTTCGGTTCCCGCTAAGGGCATGTACCTCGGTTGCAGTTTGTCCCCCACCCTGGTTGGCGTCATGTGGGTGGCAACCACTCGATGTGTCTCTCTCACGTCGATGTTTCTCTCTCTTTTCCTCCCTCTCTCCCTCCCGCTCTATCTGAAGATAAATGCAAAAATGTCCTCGGGTGAGGATAAAAAAATAAATAAATAAATAATTTCCTTTTTTTTTTTTTACAATCATGTGCTTCTGTGATACTTATTAAAAATAGTCATAAAATATTATATAGAACCATTCACAGGATTAAATCTGAAATTCCTAATGATAAAGAAGCCATGGTAGAAAAAGTCCATTTGTTTATTCTAAAAGAAGTATGTTTCTAGTATAAGAGAAAACATGATAATTTAAAAAAGACAAATAAAAGAAAATTGCTAAGAATATTTTTGAAATCTTTCTATAAATATTCAAGAGGAAGCCTGCTGACTCTAAATTGCTGATATTGCCATTTCAAAGACGCCTGCAACACACAGAGGAAATAGTGGAACTATAAACAAACTGTTCATTAAAGATACCTTCGTAAATTACAAGGCAAAAGGTAGTTTTCAATATAAAATGCTCTCATTTTTAAAGAAAACTTCACAAAATGAGTTTTAAGTTGGCAGTGATTACCAGCAATGCTTTTGTTAGGAGCTTCACACAGCTTTCTTTTATTCTTAATTACTTTTCTAACTACCTGCACTTATTTAGTTAGATATGTTAATAGTCCCTGGATTTCTGTACACCTGTTTCTTCCAGCTGTCTGCAAGGCTGGCTCTCTGACATCTGTATGGAATTGGTAGCTTTATTTCCTACCATTAAAATCACAGGAAAAGAAGTCTTAGGATCAGTACGGAGTTAAAGAGCCTAAAATAAAGACAAACAATAATTGTGAATATTCTTCCAATAAAATCAGTGTTATCAGGATAAATTCTGGGATACACTCAAATATTACCAGAAAGTCCACTATGCTTTCATAGATATAAAGGAGGATCCCTTACTTTATAAGCCTTCTGGTGCTTGGTTGTATTTACAACTATATACAGATGTATGGTCCAGACTTTAGAGTAGTTTTGGCTATAAAACTTAGAGCAAGATGTAAATACTTAAAAATTGAGTCGTTTATAATAAACTAAGTTATCTATTTAAAATGCTTTCCAGAATGTGCTTTCCCCCATATTTTTAATTAATAAAATACTTGCTGTGCATCTATAGTGTGCATTAATTTAGGACATAGGGTCTTTAGGAAAGTAACTAAAATTAGGTCATTAGGATGGGATCTAATCCAATATGACTGGTATCTTTATAAGAAGAGGAGATTAGGCCACAGACCTGCATATACGCAGAGAGAAGACCATGTGAAGATGGGAAAGTTTCCTGAATTCGGGGAGTACAGCAAAAAAGACAACACCCCTGATATCACAGATCTTAAAAAGGAGTGGGAGGGACTAATAAATCTGATTAGTTAAATATAATGAAGATGATACAATAAGGTAAACTTACAGAGAATAACGGATTCATATAGGGGAATGCTGTTTACATTGGGTGGTTAGTCTTTTCAAAGAGATAATATTAAAATGAGATAAAATATCTAACCTGCACAACTAAGGAAGATTAAGAAAAAAAGTATTTTACCCAATGTTTGAGACAGCAACGGATAATGGGTACTATAAATTGAAATAATCTATACTGAGAGGATGTAGATAGAACTTCTCACATTTTAAATATATGTAAATTAACCTACAATTACATTTATAGGGTATTATCTGAGGATATTGCTCCAAGCTTTTATTTTAAGCTTGTTCATTATACAATTGTTTATAGTAATGAAAATTTGGAAGAAATTAAATTCGATCCACAGAACACTTATTAAACAAATTAAATATGGTGCATCAACAGAATAGAATATTGTACACCCATTAAAATGATGCTGTACTGTTTCTGATGCAAGAGGACAAATCTTCCTCTTCCTCATTAGACTCTTTCACCATAGCAAAGGAACGTTTAAGACATGTAAGCCTACAACAAACAGAAAAAGAGAATAGCCAACAATAACAATGGGAAGTAAATGGAAGAATCTTGGTAGGTGATGCACAGCAAAGGGGGCTACAGTCTGGAACTCGTGTGGTGTGAGCATCAGTAACGGAAGAAGATGATCCACTCAGCAAGTGCAACAAGTAAAAGGCAAGTGTGGAAAAGAGAAGAAACAGTAAAAAGGGCTAAAAATGGAGAGTACATGAAATCTATACACAGAACCTAGTGAAAAAAGCTGTCCTCCCTCTCCCACCTCTAGAGGCCTGAAATGCATGCTCTACCTCGAACAAACCACCTGGAAAGAACTAAGGCGTGAAGGCTGGCTGGCTGGCAGCACAGGACACACCTCCTTCTGTTATATAGGTATGCGCTGACCTAATAGGCAGTTCCCGCGCCTGACTCCAAAGAAAGGCTGGCAGTCAATAAACCTTAACTACCAGCATAGATCATGCAGTCAGACTTACCATCACCCAGCTCTAAATATGAGCAAGTGAGACATTTGAGGAAAGGGTGAAGCATGCAAGAGAAATACCTAGGTTTAAAAAAACAAACCAAAATTAGCGTTTGGAGAAATAAACGGCAAACAAAGACCCTCGGATTAGAGTCCTCAATGACATTTGAGAAGATATTACTTGCCTAAAATAAGGCACCGCATTATAAAAGCAAAAATAAATCAGAGAATTAAAAACAGAAAAAGAACTCGTGAAAATTAAAGATTTGGATTTGGAGAAGAGAACCACTTACACAAACCCCTACCGCCCTGCCATCCCAGTTCCAATGCAACTGTCAGCCTCCTGAGAGCGGAAGGTGCCAGAGAGAGTCTGGGGACTATAAGGAAGGTCTCGGGCTCTGCTGGAGTCTGGATGGAGGACAAACTTGGAACCTCTTTCCCTCGGGATAGAGACGAGCCAGGGATGGCAGCAAAAGGTCCAGGGACATGAAGTATCACACCTGGCAATGATGTTGGTCCTCTGCCATAAATCCAACGACCGTAGGGAGTGAGAGATTTGAAGACACAGAGGAAACACAGGGAAGAGACCTTGTGAAGGAGGCAAATTGGAGTTTGGCTGCCACACGCCCAAAACACCAAGCCCTGCTGGCAACCCAGAAGCTGGAAGAGACAAGGACGGATTCTTCTCTAGAGATCACAGTACGAGCATGGGCTTGCTGACACCTTGACCTTGGACTTCGAGCCTCCAGAACTGTTAGATAATACATATCTCGTGTTTTAAGCCACCCAGTTTGTGGTAGTTTGCTACAGCAGCCCTTGGAAACTAATATAGAGGTCAAATACAGAGGACCTCACATATAAACGGGATAAAAATACACAGGCAATAGACAAAACTTCAGTTTCCCTGACTTCAAGAAACTTTTGAGGCTTCAGATTGAAAGGCATCACTGAATTCTAGTCCTGACTAGGAAAAAAACAAGCAGCCCAGCATATGTATTAAAATATCCTCTCGCCAAAGATGAATTTCTACCCTCTTCCAGCGGAAAGGAGAAAATTATGAAAAAGAAAAAAAGACTTCTCACATGAAAAACTAGAAGCTATATTTGATGGACTAGTGTCAACAGACCTTTTTATTGAATTTATTTGGGTGACATTAGTTCTTAAAACCATACAGGTTTCAAGTGTATAGCTTAATAAAACATCATCTGTACACGGCATCATGTACCCATCGCCCAGAGCAGTCTCTTTCCATCCCCATTCCATCCCCCTTGCCCACCTCCACCTACCCCGCCCCTTTCATTTGGCTATTACCACACTGTTGTCTGTGTCTATGTGTATATGGGGTTTTTTTTAATCTCTTCACCTTCTTTCATCCAGTCCCCTAACCCCCTTCCTCTGACAGCTGTCAGTCTGTTCCATGTATGCATACCTCTGTTGCTATTTTGTTCATCAGTTTATTTTGTTCACTAGAGTCCACATATAAGTGAGATCATATGGTATTTGTCTTTCTCTGACTGGCTTATTTCACTTAACATAATACTCTCCAGGTCCAGAAATCTAAGAGATAAGACTGCAATATAAGAACTTTATACCTAGGTAAGATATCATTCACCTGTATAAATGCAAGAATGCAGAAAATAAGTAATTATATATAAAGTTCCACATCTGAAGAAAATAATAAAGAATGGATTATAACCAAATTGCCAATGATTCGGAGTAGAGACTTCAAAACAAAGATGAAAACAAGAGAATACAATGGTGTACAATTGCTCTTATAAAATACATGGTTAAATCTAAATGAATAATGACAGAGAGGGAAATATCTTAGTGCTAAATATGTTGTTTGATTTAAAATAGTAGCATGTGAACCTACTGGTATACAAATCATTGTGCACATCTGTAAGGTCACATAATTTAGATGTAATTTTTGGCTGGAATTGATGAGAAGCTAATAACTAATCTTTTTATATATCAGCTCCCCCACTTGTGAATTCTTTATTTTGATTTGCCCTTGATTAAATATCTACATAAGATTTTTGGTGGCTTTTTTTCCACCCTTGAAGAGTGCAGGGGGGATAACTTTTTATTGCTTTTATATTGACTAAAAGCTCTTCCTGAAGTAGAAATTTTTATTTTTCTTCAAAACATTATTCTACTCTTTTCTGACATCTCTCATGACTGACAGCAACCGTAAAAGTTTGTTTCCCGTGTTAGGTGATGTGTTCCTGCCCCTTTACATGCGTGTGTAGTTATTTTTAGTCTTTGAAATACAATAACCTCATCATAAGAGGTCTCACTGTTGGTTGCTTTTCCTTAATTTTGCCTGATACATGGAGAGCCCTATAGATAGATTAAGATTTGCTTTCAACTCAGGAAATTTCTTTTATATTTATATTTCTGCTCTATTTTATTCTTTCATTTTTTTTCCTGCTTATTCTATTTCTTTGCCTAGGAACACAAATCATGATTATGTTGAATCTCTATTACCTATTCTTATTTCTAATCTTTTCATTACTTTTATAAAAATTGTATCAGTTTTCTTAGGTGTTCTATGTCTTAATGATCCATTTTTTGCAGTATGATGCTGCCCTTTACTCCTTGAACTGCTTGAATAGCATTACTATTTTATTTGTGTGGTTCCTAACAAAAATCTCTATGGCTCATTATTTACTATAATATTCGTGTTCATTTTAGACATCATGCTATCTTTAATATTAGTCTAAAATACACTGTACCTAAAATTTGATTTTGTTTCCCTGGGTAAGTCTTCTTCAAATATATGCACTTCAACTACATTTTTTACACTATTGTTGAATGTGTTTATCTATTTGGTTACCAGGGTGATCATTTTAGTATAATGGATGAACTGAGAGCGGGAGGGTTTCTTTTGACTCTCAACTTCCTTGATTTTTCCCTGGCATCCTTCTGGAAAGTAACCCAGAGGGTGATGACACAGGTGGATGTCACCTCAGTCATTCAGTGGTTTCAAGGATGTGGGAAGGAGGTTGACACTGTAGGAAGTTGCAGCCAACATTTATTTTTCCAGAAAGCGTTTTCTCTGTATTTATTGAAATCCACCACATAGAGGCCAACTCTAGGTTTGCAGAAAATCTTTTCTCGTTATTGGGGGGGGCGGGGGTGACACTTGGTTCTCTCCCACTTCCAATTCTGCTGGCCACACAGGAAAGGATTGTGTCAGAAAAAAACAAAGCCCCATCAGATTTCTTTCTGTATGATAAAACCACCTGTTTTCTCCTTAATTAATACCTTTAGTACTAAATAATCTCAAATTGTTGAATGTCTCTAAGTAGATATTCGCCCATCCTTTCAATGACTCGTCCTCATTTCCAGACATCCTCGATCTAAATTAGTGAATGTGGCAGCAAAAAGACTACCAGACCCTGAAATGGCCTCCACCTCCTGGCATTTTTGCCCCAGGGTAACCCCTCCCCTTGACTGGGAGCTGGATTTGTGACTTGCTTCTAATAAACTACAACCAAAGTGAGGAAGTGTCATAAATGTGATTATGTCACATTAGCTTGCAACTTTTCTCTTGCTAGCAGACCCTCTCTATTAATGCTCTCCCGCGCTGCCTTTGATGAAGTGCACTGCCATCTGGAGAGGCCCAGCTACCAAGGAGCTGAGGTGGCCTCCAGCCAGCAGCCAGCAAGGAGCCGCGGCCCTCAATCTGACAGCCCACAAGAACTGAACGCTGCCCGTGAGCTTGGAAATGGATCCTTTCCCAGTTGAGCCTCAGATGAGACCCCAGGCCCAGGCAAAACCTTGATTGATGTCTAGGAGAGACCCTGAAGCATGAGACCCAGCTGCGCCATGCTAGGATTCCTGGCCTAGAGAACATGTGTCATTTTAAGTCACCACATTTGTAGTGATTTGCTTTGCAGCAATTGATAAATGCTACAGTGGGTTTCCTCCTCAAGTCAGAACATTGCTACCGAAAACCCATCTGAGAAAAACAAATAGCTTTGACTGGGCCACTGCTGTTTGTACTATAATAGACCTATGTCATGAGAAAGAACTCCAAAATGGATTTTCTCATTCCTTCCCATATCCTATCCATACCTCCAACGCCTGGACCCACTCATTTAGGAGACATTGGTAGAATTTTCTGGGATGTTTTCCCACCTGCATTCCACGACAATGCACTCTTGTAAGGTATCTTTGAAACATCCGGTTCCCTAGAAGCAGGGACTTAGAGGGGGATGCTTCAGAAAGTATTTTATTGAGGGAGGGTTCTCAGGAGGAGGGCGAGGAAAGCAGGAGAGAAGAAAGGAAAAGCTGAGCAAGGTGTGGTCTCAGGTGGAGCTTAACTCTAATCCTGGTCCCTCAGGAACATCTGAGCAAAAACTGCAGAGCTGATTCTGTCTTTAGGCAAGGGCCCAGCCTTTTGTCCTCTGTGTCAGCTAGTCATTGGTCCCTGGCTGTCCTAGAGGGGTCTGGGGAGGTGTGATGAAGAAGGAGGCCGGGAGTCTTTAGCAGCCAACACTCAGCAATGGTGAGAAGGTTGCATCCCTCACTGAAAGGCCGGGCACCCACAGCACCCGTCAGGAAACGTGTGTTCTGCTTCCTGGTGTCATATTTGGAAGTGTTCTCAGCCATGTTCTATCTGCCCTGGCCGGTTTGGCTCAGCGGTTAGAGCATCAGCGTGCAGTCCGGAGAGACCCGGGTTCGGTTCCCGCTAGGGGCACGTACCTCGGTTGCAGTTTGTCCCCGGCCCTGGTTGGGTTGTGTGGGAGGCAGCCACTTGATGTGTCCCTTTCACGTGGATGTTTCTTTCTCTCTCTCTCTCTCTCTCTTCCTTTCTCTCCCTCCTACTCTATCTGAACAAAAAATGGAAAAATGTCCTCAGGTGAGGATAAAAAAAAATTTTTTTTTTTTAAAAAAGAAAGTGTTCTCAACCATGTTCTATCTGACAAATCGTTTTTAAATGTTTGTAAGAGGCAGGATCTCTAGTTTCGGTGCTCTGGGCGTCTTCTTCCCTAGAGTTTGTTCTTTCTGGTCATCGCATTCAGTTAGTGTGTGAGAGTTTACAAATGTGTTTTTACCCCATCGTTTCCCCAAAGTTTCCAGGTTTATGAGAATTAACCCCTGTGCTGAATTATCTATGCATTCTGCATTGGCGAATCCTGAAACTGAAAAACCTGTAGCTTACCTTTAGGACCTATCATTCATCTCTTATCCCACCCCATCCCCAGCATGCAGTCTGTCAGACCTCATGGGCTAGGGATTTAAGCTTCTGCTTCAGAGTGAAAAATAACTGGTTAACACAGATGACAGTTTGCTGGCCCCATTTCCAGTTGAGTGAGGGGCACAGTTTCTGAAAAACAAGCCCTGTAGCTCTGGTCATCCTCTCCCAGGGCCACCAGGGTGGCTGGCGAGGTTTCTCCCATCACAGCTGGTATTATCCTGAGTTACTCAGCCCCAGGAAAATTGCTCCTAATGGAACCCTGAGCCCTCCATTCCGTTTTCCCTTAAGGCCTGAAGAGTGCACTCCCTCGAACCCCTGCTAAGTAAGGCTGCTTCAGAAGTCATGGTCTGTGCACATTGGAGAGTCAGAAATGTTCAATTATGTAGCCTCCCAGGACACATTTTAGGGGAAAAAAACAGACACACACACAATTGTTTTTGCTCACTTGTTAAACACTAACCATTTTGTTTCTAGCTCCATTACTTTTTCTTACTTTATCCCTTTTATGCAAATAAGCAGCTCATTTTCCATCTTCCTTGAATCGAAAAATGTGGGCTCTGTGTACGGGAAATATGGAGCTTTGGAGCTGGCTTTCAAAATTCTCTCTGGGAACAACTTGAATTTTTTTGACGCTGAGGTTTTAAAAGTGCTTTCACATTCGTTGCAACCCCAGGCCTACAGAGTAGACAGGTGTGAGAACCCCCCATTTACAGACTAGAATTCAGAGATGATCTAACTTCTTATTACTGTGTTGCTAAGAACAAACGGAACCAAGACAAGAACCAGAATTTCTGACTTCGGTCAGTTGTTTCTCTTCTTCCACACTGCCTCTGTCACAATCGACGCTTTCAATTTCTTCCTTGATCCTGGGGATATTTCCTTTATTACGTTTGCACTCAGGGATCTCACAAGTGCACAACAGGACTTAGCAACACCCCACTGAGTGTCATTCAACACTAGCACCCCCTTAACGTTCTCAGATGAGAACCCCGACTTAATGACTTAATCTGGACATGTTTTACCAGTGTGGCTCCAAGATGTGCCGGTGAGTCCCCAGACAGGCATATCACTGCAATTTACTTGAATTTTATTGTACCACCCTTATGATTTATTTCTATTGCATTTCGAGGCAATTTTTAGCATTCACAAGATCACTTAAATGAGACTTAGCTCTGCAAAGTATTCTCTAAATATTCTCTAAATACTCCCCGTGCGACCACAGGAGGCCCCTTCCAAACAGAGCTTCGTGGTGGGTTCTGTTGTAAATTTTGATCTGGAGGCATGTTTCATCGTTTTTAAGGGACTATTGTAAAGGGAGTACTTACTCAAAATGATGTCTGCTTACATTATTTCTTTGCCAAATTGTTCCCAGCAACTGGGAACTTTGCTTGTACCTCTTTATTAGTGCCCTCCCTGGAAAGGAGGCATTTTCTGTCTGTGGACTGCATGAAGTATTTGATCTTACCTGACGATCTTTAAGATTCAGCCAGAAGGACCGACAGCACCTCCAGGGATTCTCAACCTTTTCGCCACTAAGGATACTCCTTGATTTGAAATATCCATCTGTCGAGTTGCACACGTACCAAGGAAGTCTGGATCTCTTCACTTTAGTGACAACACACACAGAATTACAGCAGATGCATAGAGCACTTACCGTGCTGGGTGCTGTTCCAACGACTCCATACATCAACGTCTTTAACTTGTTTGACACCTGAGAAGGTAACGACTATTACTGCCTTTTGCACACAAGACGGAAGTGAGGCACCGGCAGCAGGTAAGAGCTGAGATTTGGCGAAGGCAGCCCAGCCCCGGAGTCAGTGCACTTAACCTCCACGTGTGCCGTTTCCCATTGTTAATATCCAGTTAGCAGACATCAGTGAAAACAAGTGGCTCTTCTAATTTCAGAAAGATGGAACTGGTAAAACCAGGACTTCCTCCAATAGGCAGACACCCCAGGAGGAAACACCGTTCTCCTTGTTCTCCTTGGAGTCGGGTTACTAGGACTGAAGCTCCCACTCCTCCCTTTGTCAGCTTTATACCCCTGAATACACCGTTTAAATGCCCAAGCCTCCAGGGCTGTGAAGATGTATCCTGTCTACCTCATTCATGACTTTAAATCCTTTATGGTGCAACCTAATCTGTGCCAGGCTCTGTTGCTAGATCTTGGCGGGCAAAGATGAACGGGGAGACCCATTTCCCTGAAGGCATTCAGAGTCTAGAGTGCGAGGACAGGAATGTAACCACGCTTACACACGACGTGACAGGTGCGTGCCATAGGAGTTATTGGGTACTGGGAGAGTGGAGGGGGAAATGTGTCACGTTTCCCCAAAGTCGGAGGAAGGGAAGGCAGTGTCAGGAAAACATCATGGAAAAGATGATTCCTGAACTGAGTCTAGGAAGATCAGGAATTCTTCACAGGGCACACAGCGAGGGGGAAATAGGACATGTGAAAGCATGTGGATACAAATGGAAAAGGCCCTAATTTCAAGAACTTCTAGAAGCATAGAAGACACCCCTCCCGGGGAAGTTAGCTGGAGGGGAGCTGGAACAGTAGGGGTTGGGCTAGGACAAAGCATTCTGTAAATTCCAAAGCATGATATAAATAGACAACAGTATTTAAGTTGATCACTAAGGACACACGTCAGGACAGACAGCTCAACGTCTCGAGTTGCAGACTACCAGCAGAGGCTCGGCTCTGGGCCGTCCTGGAACACAGGAGCCCTTTCAAGTACAGACGCTCTGGAAGGCCTGCTCCTGAGTGCTGCTTCAGAACCGTGTGAGATGTTGGAACTTCTTTACCCCGTCTCACCCAGAACTGCCAATGAAATGCTCCAGTTCTCGATTAGATGCTTTGCACCTAGAGAAGCCAACCCTGTGTTTCTGACAGAAGCGTAGAGAAGTCGGAGAGGCTCCAAGGACCCCAAACAAAGCACTTCCAGCCATCTCGTTTTAGAGAGACATGAGCCCTGAGACAGACAGCCTGGATTTCACAGGTAATCGCTTCCATTTTCCATTTCACTTTGCTTTTGTAAAATGAGGAAGGAACAATGAACAGAACAATTTAATTCAGGTCTCCTGAAGACCCGTTTGCTCTCCCTCCCCTCATTCCCTCTCTGTTCCACTTCTGTAAAAGTTCAGTAAAATGTAGGAACATGTGTTGTCTGGGGAAATTACACTGGCATACGTCCATGAAATTTTCAGTGGGGCACAGGTGGGAAGAAGACAGGTGTTGCCTATGTAGCCATGCATTTGTTTCTAAAAAAAGGAAATTGTGTATAAATTGACCAAAATAACAGCTTTCCTGAATAATTGAGGCAATTGACACCATTCTCCTTTTTACTTTGTTGGTATAAGCAGTTTTGTGGTCTTTAAAGATGCTATTATGTCTTTTATCTTCACTTTCTTATTTGTATGAGGAAGATGCTGGTACCTACACCTGTGCAAAGCACATATAGATTTGATCATTTCACTTGTAGGCAAACTAACAATATCTTAAGAAAATAATGCAGCTACAGACTGTTTTGTTACATGTGTAGTCTGCGTGGCCTGATGTCAGATATCAAAGTCAAGTCTAATGTCCGTGGAGCAGAGATTACCTGTCAGGCACCAGATGAGACTCTGGATGGCAAAGGAGAAGTCTTATGTCATCACACCAGCTTTCAGTTAAATCATAGATGAACGTGGCACAAGCTTGAAAACTGAACTCGTACTTGGACTTGGATGTGGAGAAATAGCCATTTTAAAAAACTAATTTGATGGTTATCTAAAGTCCCAATTTGATTAGTGAAAATAATAGTGATGATAACTTGTATTCCTATCCAGTTTAACTTTAGACTAAGCCAGTCTTAAAATAATCCCTTTGGGTAATTTTCAGTATTTTCTGAGTCAAGTCTGTTTCATTTCTCAGGTAGTTTCCACTTCCCAGTTTCCCTTCCCCAGATGGTATCGATATACTGGGACGAGGTATGGTATGATGAGGCTGCCAGGGGTAGGGAGAGGTGGCAGAAGGGACCCCTGATCTTGTGCTTGTCCTTGGCTTGCACTGGCTCCCATATTCTGACAGGGGCTCAGCTTGCATTTCCAGCTACTAGTATAACTCTTTATCTGGACTCTTCCCATTTGGTCAGGCCTGATATCAACCACTGAATGACTCAACCTCCCCGCACCTCCGTCCACCCAACCAGCTCCGCGGTCCATGTCGGCCTTTGCTCCAGTGTCCTTCCCCTCCCCAGCCACACAAGCAAGCCCTAGGACAAGCCATTGCCTCTCAGCTTAGCATCAGTACCACACAAGAACCTCAGAGGTGTCCTCAGCCCCAACCTCTTCCCTACCAGCCCACCTGGCCACAGTGTGCTCTAGACTCCATGTTATTCTCAACTGTTATTCCCTGAGCCTTAGTATGAAAAGAGGAAATCAGAACACCTATCTCTTCCAGTATCCATCTATTAAACATCACAGAAAGATTCTAAATAGTAGCTAATGGGCTTTCTGTTATGATCGGTTACTGTAACGGAAAAATGTTCCAGAAGTCAGACACGCAATCCTCACTCTGTGGGGTGTCCCTTCCTCCCTTTCAAGAGCAAGAGGTCCCTCAACCACATTCAGGTCACTCAAATCATGCGTGACGGGCACTGGCCCAGGCCAGGCATTTCAGAGATGAAAAGCAGGCAGGCCGTCAGTGTTAACCTCTTTCATGCAGGAGACAGACACACGCACAATCACAACACCGACATCAGCTGTGACGGAGGGAGCACAGGACACTGGGAGCACCGAGGGGGACACTTTGCCAAACTGGGGCCTCAGGGAAGGCTGCTGGTGAACCAAGGCCTGAGCTGAGTCCTGGACAAGACACAGGACTGTCTAGGAAACCGCAGCAAGAACATGCCGGGAGAGCAAGCAGCTGCGTCTGCAGGAGGCGTGAGGAGTGTGGCTCATTAGTGGAACTGCCGCGTGGCTCGGGAAGGCTACCCCGCACACATTACACATTCCGCTTCCCTCTCCTCTCCCGAGAAGCTTTGATTTTGACTTCATTCCCTACTGCCATGAACAAAGGCTTAAATGCAAAGCAGAACTGAACAGGGTCATACGAAATGAAAAACTTACAGATGGATACCTTTTGGAGATGAAAGCAGAAACATTTTATAATATTTCTTAAAAGAATATGATTTTGCTTTCTAAAGGCTTCAAGCTGTCTCTTGGTTTCAAACAGCAGAATAATTGGCTATTGTTGTTGGTTTCTTTTTTTTTTTTCCCCCTATCTAAAAGAATTTCTTTTAATATGCTCCACCAATTACAGAGTAGTGGAGAAGGTAAATCACACAGGAAAATTCCAGAGTTCATAAATGCCATAGCAATAAGCCAGTCTATTCAAAGAATGCATTGTTTAAACTACAGAATAATTGGGAAAGAATAGCATTGCATATTTTTGTTATGGTACATTATAATCTTTGTTTCTACTTTTGTGTAAATGAGGGTTCTTTAAACTGTGCACATCCCACATTTATTTAGGCCATGCAGGAATAAATATAAATTAAGGACAATGATATCAGCATAGAAGAGGAATCCCAGTACAGCACAAAAAAGATATTCAGAGGATGATAAAGCAGTAAAGGTTGAGCATATTCTTAAAATAAAATTCCTAGGAAATTACACTACTTGGAATCATTTTTTTAAGAATAAATGAAGCGTACCTCTAAACCTATAACTACAAATGTTTATGTAGCTCACTAGAAATACCAAGATTATCTATTTACTGTAGTGAGGAAAAATTTTAGAGGAAAAGTAAACTAATTCATCGAAAAATATGTTAAACATCATTTTAATCAGTTAAGACAGCAATTTTCAACTGGTGTGCAGCAAGGATTTTTAAAACATGCAGTACCTGACTATTTAGTCAGGGGCACTGACCTCTTTCCCTTAGACTGTCAAATAAAAATTAAAAAAAATGACAACAGCTAACACAACAATAGCAGTCTGGTGTGAATGAATCAAAATTATACCTATTTTTTTGTCAGATCGGGAAAAAATATAATATACTTTTTGGTGTGCCACAGAATTTTAATAATGAGTTTTTGTGCACCATGAGATGAAAAAGGTTGAAAATTGCTGAGTTAAGAGAATTCCATTTGCTAGAATGACATCTAAAAAGTTTTAATTTAAAATCTGGGATCTTACCCTGCCTATTATCAAATAATAAGTATTTATCCCCACAAGAATGTATCAACATTTCTACATTTTAAAGAAAAGAACTCCAATGTTTCCCCCTCAGTACTCTAATCGTCTTTCTTCAAACCAGTAGATTTAATATTTACTACTCATTCTTCTTCTTAAGATGTAATTAGCTGTGGTTTCTTTCAGGGACTAAGTCCATGAGACATTCGTTCTAACAGAATTAGTTTGGGGTATAGAGGAGAGAGAGGACATGGAGACCAAGCTGAGAGTGTTTATGAAGTCGGAGAAGTCCTTATTATAGTCATGATTATTTCAACACCATGTTTTCAGAGATCTCAGTATAGGATATGCTCAGTGTTTCTTAAGGATTGATGGGGCTACTGTTAAAAGATCAGTTTACAAGAAGAACTTAGAAGTCTCCCTTGTAAGGCTTTATTCTCAAAATAGAGAGCGTTGCAGTAGCAAGCAGGTTGGATCCAGAGTAACAGGCCAGCGGCAGAGATTGGGCAAACGGGTGATGATTCTAAGCCCAGAACAGTGCCTATCCCTGAGACTGTATTCTGACCCAGGCTTGATAGTCCAAAACTTGAGTTTTGGGGAAATGGACAAAATGGAAGAGCCAGTATCACCATACTCGCTAAAACACTGGAAATACAATTTGGGTTCTACAGGATTGTGCTAGAAATTTCATTTGTTTGGCAAGAAGCTTACAGATGCTTCTTGTCAAATAGGCTCAGTGTGGCATCAAGACCCAATGTCCTCATCAGCAGTCATTACTTTGAAAATCTGTAGACAGAAAAGGAGACAAGGATATGACAGACAAGGATATGTACCATGTTCAGTAACATCACTGGCTCTACTAAGGACTTAAAGAGAAACTTGGAATGGAGCTGAAGTTGCTGCCCTTGTAGAAAGATCCAGAGAAGTGCCATTTTTATTATAAGACTGTTATATATAGTTTCACTCCCAGGCTGATGTGGGCTGAGAAATAAGAATCACATGGTAAGTTTCCTTCTGTGGCATTCAGTCATGTCTTAGAGTTGTGAGCTTACCTACTGTGTGATCCATTCACACTTCAGCAGTTCATTCCCTCCTGGCCTTCTCTTAAACTGATTCCCAGAAAACATTAGGAAAAATCAGAGGATATAATCAAGCTTCCAATTCCTTCTCCATGAAGAAGACGTAAGTTCCAAATGTATTCATTTGACTGGGACACTAGAAATAAGAGTACATTCAAGGGAGGTGATTCCTCTCTGAGATATCTGTCTCCTGAGGTCAGAAGACCAGGTTGCTGTTGATTTCTGACCATCAGGAAAATAACTAGGTAGTACATAATGCAGACTATGAAAAAGGTATGCTCCAGGAAGAAAGAGATAGTTGTTGATTCCACACCTAGACTTAGCCTTAGCCCCCAGAACTGGGGTTCTCCTAATACTATTGACTTCAATTTTCTCACCTCTAATCCTTTATGGTTTCTTTTTATTTTTCTTAAGGATATAACAGAACATTTGTGGTGTCTGACATGAGACCAAGACATTAAAACAACAATCTTTTAGGGTGTCATTCCTTACTAAGCTGTATGGGAAAGTTTTGCTTTGTATCTGGAGAATGGAGGAGTTTGCCCCAGAGGGAAGTGCTGAGAGAGGAGAGTGACAAGGGAAGGAACAAATCCCCACCTGGCCCCGCGGCCTATGTTTAAACTCTGTGATTAGAAGCGTGAAGAACTGACAGTCACAGATGTGTCTTCATGAAGTTTTAGTCAAGAGGCCTAACCAGAATTTAACTCATCTTCTCAAATGAGACTTTTGGAGACCAGGGGAGCTGCTTTGAGGGCACTCATGACAGAGTGAGGTCATAGTTAAGGAACAAACAGATCTTCCTTCATCAGTTTGCATGGAACCCAGACCCAGTCCGGTCTCCTGAGGGTGAGATACCTTAAGAACAACTGAAGTTGGTGTCTTTAGCAAGGGCTTCAGGGTACTCAGGGCAGGCAATTGGCAACATGTGGATTCTCTGAGCCAAGTGATTTAGTGGGTGACAGCCACAGGGAAATGGAATACAGGGCAGGAGAAGACAGTCAGCATGTTTGCGGGGTGGAGGTGTGCAGCCGACCAGGCACAGAGAAGTCCACCTTCTGAAACTCTCGAAATAACTCCTGTCAGTAAGAAAACTCTAGGTGAGTAAATCGGATTTTGTTATCTATTCAGTCCCCCATGTCTGGTGCTCCGTAGGTGCTCAAAAATATGTGTTATGGAATACATTCAGGATGCTTTAAAGGGAGCTGATTTCCAACAATTAGTTCAGTGAATACTCGAGCTAACATCCTTTGATCATTAAAATATTTGTGACATAACTTTATAGACGCAGAGTGGTGGGTGGTATTTGTTTTGTGGGCAGATACATTTAGTTTAGGCCACTGTGTGAAAGGGTTCTCTCCTTTAGACAGGGATGGGGTACAGAGGCAGTTGGGGCAAAGGGTGGGTGTCCCCGCGGTGGCAAACCCGGTGGGTCTGGGTGGTGGTTGTGTTTACGTGTGGAAGGATGCTGTTCTCCCCGACTCCACTCCGCCTCACTGATCAGACAAAGAGTGGCTGTGGGCGGCCTCAGGGCTTTCCAGAACTTTGCTTTCCTTTGTGTGATCCTCAATTACCCAGACGCGGGAACTGCAGAAGTGCCCAGAGGTTCCTTTGAAGAAAAACTTCCTCACACCTGTCTGTACCAAGGCTCTGAGAGTCCGTCAGCAGGCAGTCTTTCAGCACCAGGGGCCTGTTTAAAATGCAGACAGATTGCCGTGGAGGGCTAACACATTAATCCATTAGCAGACATTAATACTACAACACGAATTAGTTCACCCGTCAGTCACTGAGTAGGCGCTGCCTCAGGGAGGGGTGCACAGGGTGAACTTGTTCGTTTCCCCCCATCTTATATTATGATTTATTGTGTAAACAAAAATTGCAGCAGCAATAAAGAAATCTAAAACAAGGACTAAATTCCCCCCTGTGGTCCTGCTGCGGTAACATATTAATTGTTTTACCTGGGTCCCCTTTCAGTTCCTATTCAACTCAGAATCAGCTTCAACGGAAGTGTTTTCCTTTTTTTTTTAAGAACATGCTAACATGTATTAAGTGCTTACTGTGTGCCAGGCACTGTGCCAGAGACACTTAAACAAATTAAATCATGTCATCTTAGCAACAGCTCATAAAGTAGGTACTGTTTTATCCTCCTTTTATACCTGAGGGGGTGAGGCTGGGAGAAGTTAAGTCACTTGCCAAAGCCAGTAAATAATCAATCCAAACACAAGCATTTGGCTCGAACATCCATGCTTTTAAACCCTGAACCAAACACGCCATTCCCCAGTGAGGAAATCGAGGCCTCGTGAGTTAATGAACTTGCCGACAGCGCTATAAATACATGGCAGAACCAGAGTCTGCAGGCTGCCTGGTGGGGGCCCCTCGGCCCCCCGCTCCCCGCGTGCCTGTAGTGGACAGATAATAGACACTTTATCACAGTTGATACTCACAGCCTCTGAATGGGGTTGATGTCCTTATGCCCATTTTACAATGTTGAGGTTCAAGAAGACTGATTAATTTGCCCAAGTGCAGATCATAAATGACAAATCCAGGTTATAAATCCAGATCGTCTGACTGCGAGTTCAGCACTTGTTTGCTTATGTTCTTTGTTAACTGCCTCTACTGACATTCAAATTTTTCACTATAGTTTAAACAAAACATATGATCACTGTGTTTCCTACTTTATTCATTTAATCAATGTAATTCAAGGACACGTTCCCTTGTTACTTGGTAGTTTTCATATTTATCATTGTATTGGCATTCCAATAGTACCCTGGGGTGATAAATCATAATGTACTTAAATACCTTGGTTGAATCTTTTGTTTTCTTTTATGTCTTTCTGCTATTATAAATAATGTCACAATAAAGACATTTATGCAATATCATTTTTCTTTTCAAGTATTTCTTCAGGAATGGTTAAGTACAGCATTTCTCATTTTACTTGATTTCCCAACAATAATTTAACCTTTATACAGAAAACGGAGCACCGTCTCCTTGCAGACGGCAATAGCAACAGTCACTTCCCGGCAGCCCCAGTGTGCTAGCCGCCTGGAGAGACTTGGATTTTCTACACGGAGGCTGCTGCAGAGGCATTCAGCAAATTGAGCTGGCACAGTGACCATTACCCGGAACATGGCCTTCTGCCTTCTGGTGGCTGTTTTCTTACAGGTGCTGTGCTCAAGGACCCAAGCCTGACCCTCAGAATGGTTGTCACGATTGGGCTTTGGATTGATGCCACCTATCTGAGAACAGGAGCATACTTTTTAGAATTGCCCAAACCCCTGAGGACCTGTCCCAACTGTGCCTGCCCAGTTGGTCTAAAGGGCACAGACGCCCAGTAATTAGTTGGGCATCTCTCTTAGTATTTTCGCAAAGACAAAGCAAATTCGTATAATTCTTGCCTCATCTGCTCTCTAGAATATAAACTCCTTGGGAACCGAAACTGTGTCTTGGTTGGGTCTCAGTGTGGGCCCTATACCCAGCTGATGCTCAGATATTAACTGATGTCTTCATGTTGAGTAGTGCCTTATGCTTTATAGTTAACCAACGCAAACAACCACTTTCACTGAAACGAAAGATTAATGATTATGGGAAGAGTTTGTGTACTTGCGATTGCATTACAGAAGTAATATGTTTATGCTAATTATCATGTCTCATGCCATAACATTTTCGCTGAGTGAAATATTGATTTTTTTTTTTTTAAATACGAGTCACCTTGAAAAAGTGATGGGTAACATATTCAGCATAGAGTTGATAAAAATAATTATTATTTTAAATTAATCTAATCTCACTACATAAATAGATTTGAGAAAATATTTTTGCAAAAGTTTATTATAAATTCTTCTCGGGGTTAATATTTTTTGGAAGCACTCTGATTTAGAAAGAAAATAAGATCATGAGAAGGTCTTCTTTCAAAATAAATGATTGATTTAAGAAAATTGGAGCTAAGGTAGCAATGCCAGGAGAGAGGTAAAGATTCACCTATCTCAGCCACAGCCAAGAGCTTTCCATTACTAGATGCAAAATATGAGCTGTGCTCTTGAGAAAACCTGTGTTTTAGGTCTATTTATGTCATTATCACTTTGAACATTTTTGATATTCAATTATGAGCTTTAAATTTGTTTATCATATAATTGCATTCTATGTAGCAACTGAACATGAATTGTAACCAGTTGGGAGGTAAGAAATAGAAATACACTGTGGCAACCTCTAAATATAAAATATTAATGCATCAGTGTTTAGAGTCAATAACAAAAGTGAGTTACAAGCTTTTAAACATCACCATTAGATAATTTCCCAAGTTCTGTAATTTTCATAACCTACGGAGCAAAATTAATGAATACTTGTGTTATGATCTAAATTTCAAATTCTATTTTATAGGAACTAGGAAAGAGTGAAGTCAATTATAGAAATAATTAAATCATATTTGAGGCTTGTCTCTGGAATAAAATCCCCTGGAAGTGTTCTGCTCTTTTCCAGCTCTGCAGTAGGTTGGGTTCCCACTGATAAACCTGTAGACCATCAGGATAGCTGGTTAATGATAAAATTCAGTAGTTTTCAAACTGTTGAGAGACAGCGTAGGGTTCTGCGGAGGTACATCACCAAGGTCTGCAATAGAAGGAGGTCAAAGACTAGGGGATCCCAGCCCTCCCACTGCTTTCCACCAGGGCGGCGCCATTTTTGTTATTTTAGAGATTGACTTTCCATCTAAAAGATCTTCCTTGGGGAATGCACAGAGGATGAGGGGTTTTACTGCCAAAACTACTGATATAACATAGTGAAGACTGTGATTTATAGAGTTGGCCATATTATTCATTTTTCTGTTTTTGGCATTCTAGACAAAACATAATTTTAATACAGACTTAACTGATGTCTTAAACTTAAACAGTCTACAAGCTGAAAGAGGGGTTAACAGAAACCAAGGAATATATTTGGATATTTAAGTGATCCAATGTACTAAAGGACAGAGATCAAATAGAAGGGGCCTAACAAAGTAAACCAGGCAGCAGGGAGAGAAAACAGAGCTACGAGTCCAGAGGGAAAAATGCAAGCCTATGCTTTCACTTTCAGCTTCAGTTCAGATATTTAAAGTGGGAAGTGTTATTTTTTTCAACATTGATTTTGGCTTATCACAGCCAAGATTTTAATAGATCTGGTTCAACTGAGATTATAAACTAAAAAAGAAGAAAAGAGGCTAAACCAGGAAACAAGACTCAAAGAAGGGTGGCATGTAATAGTGTGAAGCTTTCCCAGGAACCAAGGTTTTTCTCTGTCTGTTAGAAAGTCCAGTTTATTCTTTCATCACATTATTTCTGCAGCAAACAATTAGTAAGGCTGTACAGTGTACCAAACTATTCTGGGTCCAGCAAAATATGAAGAATGGCTTTACTGTCTCCATTAGAGAAGGGGAAATTTATATAATTGGAAACTTTTAACCACTCCCCCCCCTCCTATTTCACCTTCTTCTGGGTTCCTATAGTAGTTTCCAATATTTGGTGTAGTATTTATCACACACTGAAAAATATATAGTTATGTTTGCATGCGGTATTCCCTGTCCTAGACTGCAAACACCTTAAGACACAAACAATGATATGTTGCCTTCCACATAGCATGAGTGCAATATGTGTTTGATGAATTAAATTTTAAAAAATCATAAAGATAGATAGCATTTAAATGTTCATAAAACATACCTTCAATAATGAATGTAGAGTGCCAGAGAGTGAATTTTCATCTCCTTGCTATTATACTAGGACATGCTTAGAGTTACACAGGGCCTTTCCACAGAGAGCTATCATATATTTCATTTATTTCTACCAGCGGCCTTGAAGGAGAGTAAAGACAAGTATTATTAACTCAACCTTAAATATGGAGCAACTGAGTAGCTGAAATCATATTAAATATCATTTATTTTATAGGAGAGAAATCCAGGTCAAGTATGCAGTTCTCACAATTTATACTTCAGTATTTTTTTATAACTCACCAGTATCTAATTATTGGCCAATGCACTTGGCCGGCCTCTCTCTCTCCATTTTGGTCAGTGAGGCTAGGTATGCAGGGAGAGAAAAGTTCACATTACTTTTCACACATCAGACAGTTCCTGTCACATATCTGTTCAAACAAACAGATCGGTCTGTTGGTGAAGATCACCTGAGAGATACTCACTGCTGGGTTTAGACATGAGATCTTTAGACTACATGCAGATGTGCCAGGCATTGGGAAATCAAAATGGTGCCTATTCATCTATTTATTCAATACATATTTTCAATATTTACTATATGCTAGGCATTCGGCAAAAACTTCATGAAGTTTACAATATAGTGGGAACATAAAAATAGTAATCAAGAAAATCCCACTAATAAATAAAAATTATTAAATACAAAATACAATGAAAGGATTAAATGTAATACTATGCTAGAGAATAAGGTGGGGAGGGAAGCTATTTAGAAAGAGTAATTAATCTTTATGTCACCCTTATGAGGTGATTAATTAAGCTGAGAATGAGCCAGCCATGTGAAATTCAGAGAAAGAGCATTCTCTGAAGAAAGGCTAGAATGAACAGATATTCTCCAGTTGGTGAAATTTTGGGAGGGAAAGTAAAACACCATATCACCAAAATATAGTGAAAGATTTAAGTTGCGGTTCTAGAGATATGCAGGAGTCATTCCATACCAAGCCTTTTAGACCGATATATGAAGTTTGGATTTGATTCAAAGTGCAATGGAAATCCATTCAAATGTTTTAAAGCAGGCAAGTAGCGACATCTATTTTTAAAAGATAATTCTGGATGCTGTGGGAGAACAGATTACAGAGAGAGGATCCGTAAATGGAGTAAGGAAACCCAGGAGACTCTTGAAGTAGTTCCAAATGGCTTAAATTGGAGTACTGGTAATGGATGTGGAGAGTGGTGAGGTACAGGTATAATCGGTGTAAAACGTGCAGGACTTACTAATGGATTGGAAATGGAGTGATCGGGAGGAGAAACATAAAGGATTTTTCCCAGGTTTCTGGATTAAGCAGCTGATGTTATCCCATTTACTGACATGAGGAAGACTTATGGACAGAACAAGGATTCACAAGTCTGATGCTAAAAGTGGAATGCCCATAAAACATCCAAATGAAAATGGCAAATGGACAGTCGATGTACAAGATTGGAGATCTCAGAAAAGGTTAGACCCAGAAATATAAACTATAAGTCACCAGCATATTGATGACATTTAAATACATGGAAATTTAGGAGATCTACTATTGAATAAAGCTTTTAGGAAGAAAACAAAAAACAGGCCTATTACCAAATACTGAAGAACTCTAACACTTACAGATGAGTTAAGAGGAGAGGAACCAATAAAGGCTGAGAAGAGCGAAGGGAGAGGAAAAGTAGGAAAGAGAGATGTTAGCAATTGACAGAGAAGAATGTTTCAGACAGTTCCTTAATCTCAGCATGCTGAGAGGTCAGGTAAAAGGAGGACAGAAAACATATACTAGATTTGATAACATGCATGGATCTTAACAAGGATGGTTTGGAGACAACATTGGAGGAAGAAGTCAGATTGGACCTGGTCCAGTACTTAGAGAACTCTTTGGAGAAGGTTGGCAGTGTAAGAGTCATTCATTCATTAGATTCTTTTATTCAATTTATCAAACCAAGAATATCTCATTTTAGCCATGAAATCTTCTGATGATCCCATCAACATAGATGAGTTGCGAAATGTACTCATAAGTAATGGAATAACTTGATCTGATATATAGAATGGTTGACTGTTTGCCAAATAATTGTAAAAGATGTCTGACCCCACAAAAACAGATTATTTTGGTTTTAAAAGTTTATCTTCAACCATTCTTCTGACAGCAATTAAAGGACGGGACTGATTGTCTAATGAGACCATTACTGGCGTATGTTAATCAGACCTTATCACGAGCAGATAAGAGTATATGTACCTTTTTTACCTCAGCAACAGGAAGCATATATGTAATGCAACTAGAAATTATTTTGGGTTACTGAGGAGCACAGTAAGTGCCAACCTTAAATCTTTGTTCTCAAGAGGCTTAAATTAAGACATGACACAAACACTTTTCATAAAGCAGGATGAGCATAAATGATAGAAATGATGAGAGCTGTGAGAGAGTGGAGAAGCGTGATAGTAGATCCTTTATATGATGTAACTAAACTTACATGTTAGCAACTAACCCTCAAGGATCTGAGCTTTTATGTAAGTGCATGACAAAACTGTAGGGTATGAGTAAACAGATGCTTCATTGAGTCAGGGATAGAGGGCGAGTGTGGATATTATAATGAAACTTCACTCGCTTATGAAAAGATAAGATTTTCCTGGCAAGTTGCATCTTTCATAAATTTGTTGAGAGAGTATTTTCCCACATTTTCTTTTTATCCAAATATCTATTCTGTGGGGATAATCATAGTATCATCTATTACAAAAGAAACAAAATTAATCTTGTTAACAGTAGTTTTTTCAGTTGCACATGAAGGAAGACATAACTCAAAACGGCCAGGGGTCGGGGTAGGGGTGAACCTCCCCAAATCACGTGAAGAAACGAGTGATGGAGCCTTTACCAAAGGTGTTACTAGAAAGGTGGACAATGGATATTATGCCATAAATAAGAGAGGTTCTGTTGCAGTCAGACAGGATCAAAGTCACCATATTGACTAACATTTCTGAAAACGTTCATGGCTTATAGAGATAAAGACTAGAGAATCAGGACTCTCATTTCACCAGAGTAAGTTACTGCTTGCTCTAAGATGCCTTATCTCGGTCCATTTCCTTGGGAATATCAAGTTTTAATTTTCCTTTTAAAAAAGTATCTTTACTGAAATAGTGATTTTTTTTACTGTTCTAATTAGCTTTTCATGTGCCTCCCCAAAGACTTCTTCTGATGTACAAACTAGTGTAATACATGAAAGGTTTACCTATATATTTAAAAATAATCACCATAGATTTGAATTTCTACCAGGGAGCTGAAACTACATATAAATTTCTTTGACCTATTTTTCTTACATAAGCAATGGGTTATCTGCTTCTTAGTCTCATTTTAATTAAATGATCTTTCGGGATCTTTCCGCTATTAAAGGTAGAATTTCTAAATCTGTTAATCAAGTAGAATACAACACCAACTGTATTCTCATCTTTATTTGGGAAGCTCTGTATTAACTCAGCCAAGAAAATGAAAATCTGTGTCAGACAATTATACCATATTGAGCTTATAATGTATTTTAAATGCCTGTGTGTGTACATATAGTGTCTTCCCAACTTGAAAAATATCTTCGTGTAACAGTCTTTGTACTAAATGATGAATGAACAGAGCTACTTTTTAATTTCAACATTTACCATTTTGGGGTTTTAATCCCAGAGATTATATTCAATTTCTCAAATCAAATAAGTTTGAGTAACTAACTCTAGTTTCACATGTAGATGTCAAAAATATGCCAAAATAATCTAATATTTGTAAAGAGGTGTTTGTCAGGATATATAATCTCTGCTTTTATAATACATCCTAAAATCCTATTTTAATTAAAATACCCTGGAGGTCCTAACACAATTTCCTTCACTTGTAAGATCTGTGGGTTCCCAGCAACTGGGCAAGGCTTTCCTGTTCTGAGATACCTGGACCCTTCGAGATCTGCTTGGAGAGGTCAGATCAGAGGATACATTCAGCAGGCAGTGCTAAACACCTGTGGCCAACATTATACTATTGGCCCAAGTTACTGGGACGGAGAGATAGCAGACGCCGGATGTGGTCATTTGAAGGAAGGGGACAACTAAAAATGACATGTCCAAAATCCAGAGAAAATAACTCATTTTTTGACTCAGGAAAGTTCAAAATTCAGGATCTGGACAGAAGGTGGACCATCCCCCTCATAAATGGCAAGTAGCAAAGGTAACAATCCCTGGCAGAAATGGCAAAAGAAACTGAGGAACCACAAAGCGAATGTAGTTCCAGGGCCCTTCTTTTGCACAAGTCCCTTCCGAAGTCTGGGTGAGACCCCAGCGTGGTAACCACCCCCTCCTCCCTTTTTATAAAATTGTCAAAAGTTAGACATTTTAAGAGTAGTCCATTGAGATTCTGTCTCTTCCAATGGTTGCCAGAGGGGAGGAGATTGGGAGACTGGGCACAAAGGTGAAGGAATTGAGAAGGACAGATTGGTGGTTACAGAATAGTCAGTACAACATAGGGAATAGAGTCAATAATGTAGTAACTACGCATGGTGTGTCAGGTGGGTACTAGGCTTATCCAGTGATCACTTTGTAAGGTATATAAATGTCTAATCACTGTGTTGTATGCCTGAAACTAACACAAAATAATATTGAAAGTAAACTGTAACTGAACATAATAATACTTTTTTTAAGACCCTGTTTCTCCTCTCTGCCTTCCCCTCCACTCTGCCCCCTGTTAGGTGCTGTTAGAGCAGCAGTGACCACTCTGGATCCAGCTAAAGGGATATTTAGTGCTTGTATTTAGCTCATAAAGGAAGGAAACTTGAGTACAAATTTCCAAATTTGACAGCTACTAGCAATGCACATAACAACCAATAACGAATTGTGAAACTGACAGAAACTTCTACCTTATCAATTAAAACAAAAACATAGAATTCCATGCTTCCGGCCATGGCAGAGTAACTGGTTTCAGACTTACCTGCCAGGAAACACAACCATGTAACCGGAGGAAGTGTTATGACATCGCTGTTTCTAGGCACGAGGCCCTGGGCAGGACTGTCATCTTGAGAGGAGAGAAGCACGTGGGTGAATGCCACTTTGGCCCTTGTTTTCTATCAGAGAGCAGTTTCCCATCAGGAAGGTGGGAGCTGAGGCCCAAGAAGAAAGCAGTGATCTTGCTGAGCTGAGGAGACAGAGATTGGAGAGGAGGGAGCTGGGGTGGCTGGAATTTGCTGAGCAGGACATCAGAAAGGTGGGAGCCACACAAAGACATAGGTGTGGGGTGCCCTGTGGGTCCTTGGTGCGGCTGGGCTGCACACACGCAGGGCACCATTGTCTCAATAGCTCAGCGAAGCCCAGAGGCAGGGATTTCTGGGAGGCCTGGGGTCAGTGTCAGGAAAGTCAGGGTTCAGCCACCAGAATGTGAAGACAGGGTTGTCATTCTGAGCAAAGCCTGGGAGAGCACGGCAGCACCCCGGGACACGGGGAATGTTGTGATTCTCAAAACAGAACCCTAGTCCTGAGAACAGGTTCTCAGTTAAGGGAACTTGGGCATATGTAAGGGTCAGACCAACAGCAAAGGGGACACTTTTGGAGGTGGGACAGTTTCAGTGCTTCCTGTCGCCAGTCAGTGTGAGTTCTAGGAGCTATGGCCAGGACTGGCGCTGCAGACTAGAAGAACCGATGAAGGGAGAAAGCTTGGTGACCGTAAGTCTGGGTTCAGAGGGGACGGCGATGGCCAGGTGGTCTGGAGAAGAGAGGCATGGATAGAGGAGAAGGACAGTGTCAGCCCCGATTTCAGAGGCTGGGAGACCCTCTGATCAGACAGGACAGGCTGGGACAAAGAAAGCAGCTTGGCCTTCACTGCAAAATTGCCCTAAGGACCGGCCTGAGTTTTCTTCCCGCTGTTTTAAATGCAGTCTGGTTCCTAATTAGGACCCCGTGTCACTCACAGACCAGGACAACAGTGACCATTATATGCTTCTAAAATTACCAACAAATGTGTGTGTGGAAGAATAACATTGCATCCCTGAGATAACATTGACACTCACTGGACTGACGTTGTTAATGCAGATCAGAGAACTAATTAGCAACCAAAGGGAATAGTGTTGCCACACAGAGCAGTCTAAGGCTGACGGCATCTGAACACCTTGGCAGGACGAGGAAATCGAGCATTAGGAATCTGCTCTGTATCCTTCAGGCCAGAAAAGAGCCCTGCCAGTGATAATTATAGGAGACTGAATGGGCCGAGCAGCAGAAGAAATAACAAGCCAGTCTCGGTAACTGAGAGTTCTAGAATCAGGCCTTGCTGCCTGGCTTCTTCCAGTAGCAACAGCGGGTTTGGAGATTTATTTCTGCAAAACCTTTACAGAAACAAAGCACAGAAATAGGAGATAAACTTTTGTAAAGGAATAGATATTATGAACAATTATAGATGAAACGATCGTGGTAATGTAAAAACACAAGGAAATGAACATTCTGCGGTAATCATCAAGGTAGTTAAGTGCAAAAATGCGTCCAAAAATCAATACCCTTCTAATGTTGATGTTTCTGTTTCTACCAACTTCCCCCACTCGCAGCCTGATTGAGAGGTTTATACCCAAGTTCTTATTATTGCATTTTATTGATTTATATTATTAATCTTCTCTTTAAAATTTGTTTTGAAATTTATATTTTAATTGTGTTTGTAACCATTATAATTCCTTGTATTATTCATTCCAGTGACTTGACTTCTCACCAGCAGTGCTAATATGTAAGTTTACCATTCTCAGTGGTTCTTTATTGATTCATCTCTGTGTCAGTGGGAGACTATCTCTGAGTAATACCATCAGGGATGGAACGTGTGTTGCAGCTCACGAGTTGTGCATTTTACACAATGTCTTTTTGTTTTCACTCTACAAGAAAGGCACTATGCCTGCGAGTGAGATCTGCACTCGTAATATTGTCAACACCTCTCTCACGTTTGCTGTTGCTTCCAGCATTGCCCTCTAGCAATGGAAACAGCCTAGATTCGCTTACTTTTTTTTTTTCTCTCTACACAAATAATCTGATTTTTCCAACTTGGATGTTTATAAGAGATTTTTTTCTTTATCTTTTGAAATTCAGATCTCTCAGCAGGATGTGCCTCAATATTGGCGTCATTGCTTTAATGCTGTCAGCTTCTCTGTGAGACTCTTCAGTCTGCAGACCCCACGCTTCCTTCAGTGTGGGGAAGTTTTCTGTAGTCACAACTTTGATTGTGGATTTTTTGTACCCTTTGTTCTGATATCTTGTTCGTTTATCTGTTATAGCAGTTCTCTTTAATCTTTCCAGTTTCATCTTCACATCTTAATCCTTCACCCTGTGTCCTGGACAATTCTCCCAAATGTGTGTCTCACATCACGGACTCCCTTTTCTGTGGATCAGTTTTTATCTTTATTACATCTAATGCATACTTTCCTTCTCATATGGCAGGGGTTTTTTGTTGTTATTTTTGTTTTGTTTTGTAAATCCTCACCCAAGGATATTTTTCAATTTATCTTCAGATAGAGTGGGAGGGAGAGAGTGAGAAAGAGAGAGATCGATGTGAGAGAGACACATCAACTGGCTGCCTCCCACACAACCCTGACCAGGGCCGGGGATGAACTGCAACCAAGGTACGTGCCCTTGACCAAAATCAAACCCAAGACTCTTTGGTCCGTGGGCCAACACTCTGACCGCTGAGCCAAACCAGCCAGGGCACATATGGCAGTTTTTAGTATCATCCTAATATTTAATTACCTAGTCTGGCTCTGCTATCATCTCAGTCTTTTGCCTTACTTCCCCTTCGTTCATTTGTTTCATAGTATTCATATTGTGAATCACTGAACATGTAAAACAACAGCTTTTACAATTTTCCTCCATGTGCTACAATGCATTATTTTCATATTTGCACCTACATTTTAAATGTTCCTCTTTTATGCCACAAAAGTTATTCATAGACCTCATGTTAATATATATTGTTTTCCTATTTACTCATCTTGAAAATGAGACAAAATATCTGCCCATAATTGGCAGCAGGGGACAGGAATTCTTCATGATTTCCCTACTGTCTACCTGTATGTTCTTAAAACCACCATATCAAGCAGTAATCTGGAAATCCCAGTTGATTTGCGCATCTCCTTGGCGGTGTTCTAGCATTTAGCCATCACTTATCTAGTGTCTCTGCTGGATTAAGGAGGGGCTACTCTCCCCATCCCCGGTCAGCCAGTGTGTCGATGGACATATATATATTCCTGCACAATCAATGGGGCAGGGGAAGCTGGGAGCTAACAAAGAGCAGCCTGCCCATGGCCCCCCTTTCGCACTGACACCTTCTATTCTCAGAATGAAAGCAGTGTTTATACTTTTTTGTTGTTGTTGTTGTTGCTCCCAACCAATGTTGCATTACTAGAATGTTAGACCCTCAGTAGATATCAAAAGAGAGGCTCATTGGGAAGATTGATGTGGGGTACATTGGCCCCAGCTGCCTCTAACATTTGGTTAACTAAGAGCTTACATCTTTGTGATAGATACATTCAATGAGGAGAACAGAAATTATTCTCTCCCTTTCCCTGTCTGACTTATTTGTACCCTGGATCCCCATGATGCCAAAGTAACTGGAAATTTCTCCTGGGATCTGGCAGAGCATTGGGAAAATGTTCCTGATTGTGTGTGTCGTTATGAATGCATAGATTTCTGTGACTGTAGTAATACTTAATGGGAATTTGTGACCAAATTTATTTAATAAAAACAACAATAATAATAAACTGTAGACTGTTAAGGAAGGGAAACATATTCAAGACTCCTTCTTCCCTTATGTTCTTTCTCCTTGCTCCTGACTGCACATATTGGAAAGAAGAATTTTATTAATCTGATTGATCAGAGTCCAAGAGAATAATTAGCCCACCATGGCTAGTGGGAAAAGTAATTATCTATCCAAAGGTCTCATACTTGGGTCAAGCTCCTTTTTTCCATTGCTGGGAACGTAAGGTTCCCCAGGGTCTGCCCTCTCTGAGCAGACCCATCACTTTTCTCTTTCTCCTGTCCTTCCTTGCAACTATCCAGAAGGTCGTGAGCTCTGAGATTTGGATTGGAGGAGCGGAGCTGGCCGCAGGAAGCTGAAAGGCCTGTGCTCCTGCCCAGTTTCCGACGTGGGTGAATTCTGGATACAAACGCAGTTGATGATAAAGTGACAGATCCCTGTGTCTTTATCTCTTTTGATTTGAGACAGGATAGAGTTGTGGGCTAATTTTACCTAATATACCTTAATCTGTCATAAATTTAATAAAGAAGTAAGCAAATAATCATTTGTCAGCTGCTTAACCCAGCTTGTCTTTGTACTAATTTAACTCATATTTAGAATATTGGAAAGTACAGAATATAAAAGATGACCAAGAATAACTTCTATAAGGACCACACTATGGAAAGCAACAAAAGTTATTGTCTTGTTGCTGTCACATAGTATGCTTATACACATACATATTTTTTCTCAGAGAATGATTTTTAATCATAGCCCTTCCCATTCAGAGTACCTATCAATTATATATAATATATAAGATTATATAATTATATTTACATTAAATTATATATTATATAATTATAATTGCATTATTATACATAATATATAGTAACTATTATTAATTGGTTTGTTGTATTATATATACACATAATTGGTAGTTTGTGTATTATTTATATTAAAAAGTTATTAACAGAGATTTGTATACAATGCCCAGATATAGTTTCAAGGGTATTTAATACATTCAAACAGTAAGAATTCCTAATCAGTTTCAGTTTTCAAACACCAGATTCCTTTATCTGTGCTTATTCAAAAAATATTTTCTGTATGACTCTTGTTTTAGACCCTTGGGGTATAGACAAAAATAAGGTAGAAATGATCCCTAGTACATGACATTGATTTAATTTATTTTCCTCATGGGAAGACAAGGCATTGGTTACACTTGCTTGCTTGTTTACCCTTGCAATAATTCAGAACTCTTCCCCCCCACAGAATCTTAAAAATGACCTTGAATTTTATGTCAGCTTGATTTCAAATGGATAATCAGTTCCTGTTTCTGCCAGCACCGTAACCACCTTAGCTACCCGGGGATTGTGATAGGCTCACAGCCCGGGAAGCACGGGCCACACCTAAACTACATTGGGTGATGACTCTGTCATTTTCCTTCTTTCCCTCCTAGGTTTTCCTGACTCCCTTGAAGTTGGGTTTTTCCAAGGGTCCTTCAGTTTCCAGTCCCTCACTGCTGTTTATCACTTTATTGTTGCCTTATTATATGTGTCACGGTGGAATTGCCACATATTTTCGCTTCGTATCATGAGTCTGCATTTACCTGAATAGAGTTTATGGGTTAACAAAGTTGTCGGAACTGTCACAACTATACTTCATCATCCTTACGCCTCTTGTTGGTTAAAATACTGTGTTAGTTATAATTGTCAAAATGCTCAGCAAGTTTTTGCTCCTTCTGACTTTCTGCAGGCATTTATGACAGTGATTTAGGGTGCAGCCAGCCTGGGGTAGGTGTCTGTAGCAATAAAGCACTGTCCTCGTGAGCTTTGCTGGTCCCTCGCCTGTTTGTCCCGCGCTCACACTGCGCACTGCGGTGCCCTCGCTCTGTGTCATCGCGATTGTTCTCCCGTTTATGATGAGCTGGTCTCTTACAGGGTATGACAGAGCCTGTGTGAAAATTCCTTACAGGCAGAGTTTTAGACAGCTACAATCTAGAAGATTTCCCAAACACATTTCTAAAAACCTAATGTCTCCGGCTATAACATTTGTACGTTTGAACTCTGCAGTGCTGGTACAGTCACAGTAAGTGACATACTGTGAAATCTATCTTTTTTTGTGAAAAGTGAAACATGCTATAGCATTCGAAAGTCTCAGGGTTTCACACACACACACACACACACACACACACACCCTCTGAATGTCTGTTATGGCAATTACATTCCGTGCTTTTCCCTTGTACCTGAAGCCCAGTCACTAGGAACTTCCCATATTCCAGACTAAGAGAGAATAAGGAAGTGTGTTATTAAAGAGATAAAGGTAGAGAAATGTTAGATATAATCTTATTTCTAAGTACCTCACCAGTCAGCTGATAATGCAGCATCAAGACTATAAACCCTATGACTGATGTTTTTTTCCAAAATTAATACTAACATACTTTTATTTTATTCTTTTTTCTTTATTGATTTTTAGAGAGAGAGGAAGCGAGAGGGAGAGAGAGATGGAAACATTGCTGAGAGAGAACATCAACTGGCCGCCTCCTGCATGTCCCCCAACTGGGGATTGGGCCCACAACCTGGGCATGTGTCCTGACTGGTAATCGAACCAGCGACCTCTTGGTGCCTGGGTCGACACTCAACCACTGAGCCACACTGGCTGGACAATACTAATATACTTTTAAAAGAAAAGGAACATTCAAGCATTGAATATTCACTGTACTTGAACAAACAGCGGTAAAGTTACAAAGACTCAAGTCTCCCTGTTTAAATGTGTCCCCAGTAAGGAGAGGACAACCTCCAGCCCAATGAAATTTGCAGCGTGCAGGGTAAGGCCTGCAATCAAGGCTCAATAGTATGTGCTGCCTTGACATTTGGTTAAATCAGGAGGGCCTGCAATGGTCTAACTGCAAGGTCCCCCCAAGTCTGTTCCTCAGATAAGGCCCCCTAGCCAAACAGTCCTCCTTGGCAAAGGGACCAGCACAGTTCCTGCTCACCCATGAGCAGTCGGATTCCGCTTCCTGCCAACCTAATGAACTATTCAAACCAGCCAATCACGTCACAGGAACTAGGGAGCTCCTCACCCCTTACTCCTACAAAGCCTGTTCACACTGTCCCCAAGTACAACCTTGTGTGACCCTGCCTGACATAAAGTATCCTCCTCCCTCGGCCATAAGAATATATGACCAGTAAGCTACTGTTGAACTCACCTGTCCAGTGTTAAGTGTCATTTGTTTGGCCATCCCCATAACCCTAGGATGGGAATCTCTCCTTCACCAACAGAGCGAATAGGAGGCAAGTAAAACATATCAATAAAAGGGCCTCTTGAAGATGTTTGGCAGGCTCACATATATATTTTTTTTCCTTCAGACTAGAGTTCTTAGGAGGGTGAAGTTCCTCCTTATAAAATTTTCATGATTAGATGTAGCTGAGCTTTGGGTCTAGATCAACATCTGTGCAATCAATGTTACTCTCTTTTTGTTTCTCTCTCAAGCACACCAAACATACTCAGCAATGTCTAGACTACTGATCTCTATTTTCTTTCCCTAAAACCTTCAAACCTCACACACACTGAACATATTATTATTCCAATCAGCATGTTATGACCAGGGCAAGGATTTCTCTCAGGACAAGACCAGAGGATGAAGCTCTTTCTGTACACTGGTGGAGGAAAGCTGTCCCCGCCAAGTGTGTTCCAAGTTCATAAGCCACAATCAAAATATCATCAAATGACAGCTTGAATGGACAGTCCCTATTTTCCATCTGTTTACGTCCCTGTGCTTTTGCTACTATCGTAAAGAAAAGGGAGAATGAATTGAAGGGTGGTGTGACCAGTTGTCTCCAACATCCAGTCATTGGCCAGCATCTGGACTATGGGATAGAAATATAACAACCCAGTTTAAAGACTAAATTTTCCAGTTTCCCTGGTTCCTCCTGCTTGTGACTATATAGTTAAGTACTGGACAAAGACATGGAAAGAAAACTGCTGTGTGGGGCTTCTAAGAAGTAGTTTTAAAGGAAGACTCTTCCCCTCCCTCTTTCCTACCTTCCTGCCGGCTGGAGCTTGGCCTGCTGACGGCAGCTTGAGCAGCTGCTTTGAACCATGAGACAAAATGCCAAATAAGACGAAGCATCAGAAGAGAAGAGAAGAAACCTAGATTCCTAAAGACTAGCAAGCTATAAGAAAGAAAACAATGTTTCCAGCTTGCTGAAGCTACCCTTCTATGCGGCTGAACTTCATCCAGATGGTATACCTAGGACTGCTTCTCCACCCGCTTATACCGGTACGGCCATGCTGAGCATTCAATTATGCAATTCTTCCGTGTGGGTCATTGAGACGAGCTCCACCAAAATACGTGCAGCAGCTGCAGAGACAGGAAACCAAAGCTGTGACTCTCGCTGGTACGAAGCATGGCAGCCCCTGGTTGCCAAGGAGACAAAGCCAGGAGCAGCAGCAGTCCGGGGGCATGTCTTGGGCCCACCTGCTGTTTCAGAGGAACCCAGCATTCGCAGGGAGACAGGAGCAGAGCAGGTGACCGGAGTGGTAGAACGGGTGGCAACACTGTCGTAACTGGTTGAAACACAGGCTCTCTACATAGGCAAGCAGGCCAGCCAGCTGCCGCCAAGGGGGGGAAGGACAGGTTCCTGGAACTTACCCACTATCCATTCAATAGAGAAGTCACTGAAATAGTGTATGTGCTTCCCCATGTCTAATCAGGGCTGAAACAGGAGCAAAGTGAGTGAGTGAAAGCCACGGCAGAGAAAAAATCATGCCATTTACTTCTAAACAAATCAACAACTGATTTGAAGCTAATTAAAATGGACAAATTATCTGTGTCACTAGTAAAACAGTTGTATGATTTTATACACATACACACACATACTTAAAGATCAGAAATAATTTTAAATGCATTTTCATTTATACATTAATTTGTAATGCCGTATCAGTTGTTACATTTTTTAATATCACTCCTGATCATTGTCAAGAGAAGAAAGTCATATTAAGTTAGAATTTTGTAAGAGGAGCTGCTTTTCAGTTTCCCACTCTGGACACTAAATTCTTGCCTGCATTCGCCAGGAATGATTTCCCTATCTATAAAACAGCTGAGGGATATTTTACTTTGCTACTTTATATTTTTAAAACTGAGACACTCAGGATGAAATAACATCCTTAAATAAGAACAACGAAACACATGCAATGAGCAAAGAACTAAAAAGATGTAACAATATACACAAACTACAAAACACCGTGATATAATATTAACTCACAACCTGCCTTTAATAGGAAGCTGGTGAAACAGGTCGGTGTTGGTAAGGGAAATGTCTCTTCTAGTCTGTCTTCTAGTTTTATTTCATCACAATGATGCATTAATCGCCTTCTTCCCTGTGTCAAACCTTTAACTATTAATGTTGGAGGGTGATCAATTTCTTGCATCAAGGACTTTAATAATAACTATAGAGATTTCTCTGTTTCTTCTCAATTGCTCTTTTGTCAGACTTAAAGATACGGTTTTTATTAACTGTGTCTTTATTACTGTATCTTTTAGGATGTTTTCTTTCTCTCACCTATGACCTGCATAATTGTTACCCCCAGTTACTCAGAGCAGTGGTTTTCAAATACCAATCTTTTGAGTAACTGCATTAGAATCACTTAGAGGATTTGTTAAAAATTCAGATTTTCAGACGGGGCTCCCATGAAATATTCTAGGTGGAGCCCAAGAAACTGTCATTAAGCAAGATCTTCAGTCCTAACATTAAAAGCACAGATTTAGGGAACTGATATTTAGAGAAAGGCTGCTTTTGCTACCCCGTGAGGCTGAAGCTCCCTGCGAGCCTGAGGCAGTGAGTGGTTTTCTCTGCTCGTGTTGCTTTCCACCTCCTGCTGGATACACGTGGCCCTGAGACCACCCGTGTGTACTAACTGACAGAGGATGATCAGAGGTCAGAAGAACACTGTGTACCTGATTGAAGTAAGGACAAGAAGTATGATAATGGCTGGGAGCTCTCAAACATGAGAAGTACCCAGCAGAGAGTTCGTTCCTCCATGTTTATTAAGCTCTCCCCTGTACCTCACAGTGTACAAAGGCAAGCTCTGGTCCCTGCCGGTCGAACGTTTACAATATATAAAAGACCTGGGAAAACTCTTTCATCTCAGTCCTCTCGGGCGGCTTAATTCCTCGTTAGCTTTCATAAAGGCCAATTCAGTAGCTTCAACCCTGTTCTGCTGTAGAAATTAAAGTAGTCTAACCAGGGGAAGGTTCTTAGCATCCACTTGAATACGAAAATGGAAGTTGTTAGTGGGAAGCATGAAGCGCTCAGCCTCACAGCAATTTAGGTAAAAAACAACACCCAACCTGTGACTCTGGAAAAGTCATTGAACATCTCCAGGCCTCAGTGTCCTCCGCTGTGAAACCAAGGGCACTGCCCGGAATAGTTCATGAGATTGCAATGAGGCCAAATTAAGTTAACATATAGCAAAGCACTTGAGAAGTAAAGCACTATTAATATCATTATCCAAATATTCCTTATATTTCTTGGCCAATATTTTATTTTCATTACACATATTTACATGAGCATGTAATTGCGAATAATCACATCTCAATAACACAAAGAGCGCACAACCATTTATAAAAATGGACAAAATTATAGTAGTTACATAATTTTTAAAACACATACGATAGGAAAAGCACACACCAGGGCAGGAGAAAATATAATCCAGATTTAACGTAGTTCCTTGTTGTCATGTGTATTTTCTTCTTTCTAATTGCACAAAAGCATTACATATAAATTGTGTTAAATTTGATACCAGTTGATATTTGTAACTAGATAGATGTTCAGTTCTGATTTTGACAAGCAAATTCCCAAGAAACATATGGACACAGAGGAAGTAGGGTGTGGCAAAGGATTATATCACTCCTGGATAGACCTCTATTCTGAGGACTCCACAGAACTAGTAGGCACCTTAGGAAGAACCTCTGTGCCTGATCCAAATGGTTCTGAGAGGCGTAGAACCAAAGTAGGGAGAAGGCTTTGCTTATTTCCATATCAGTGGTCAAACTCAAATCTCTGTACTCTTACCTTCTGACCTCTCCAAGGCAAGCGAAGACCAATAGATAGCACATAAGCAAGTGGAAATAAACAGAAAAGCTGGAGAATTTGTGCCAGCGCCTGGAGTGCAGCTGGCCTCGTCTACATTCTATCCTCAGACACTCGACGTGCTTTCACAGGCAGAAATGTAGCTCACATGTGAGAAAAGAACATTTTACTGGGAAATGACAGCTGATCTACTTGCGGAAAATGATCGTTATTGGTGATATAGTCAGCAAATTTATTCCTAGTTAAAAATCCTTTCAGTTAATTCTTTCTGTTGAAACGACTGGTGTGATTTCTGTCTCCTGATGGGACCCTGACTAATCCAGAATAGACAGTATTAAGCCATGAGGCTGCAGAGCATCACCAAGAGTGAGTGCAGACAGGGAAGCCAAGAGTTCCGGGGAGTGAGCTTTGCAGCACTCCAACTAATTTGAAAAAGAAAACAGCAAAAAGGATAGGAAAAACATTTTGCACTAGTGAGGCAGAAGGAAAATTAAATAATGTGATACTCTGGAAAACAAGTAAAATAGTCTACCAAGGAAGAGAGAATGATCAATGTAGGCAAAGTGGAGGTCATCAGTAGTAACCTATCAGTGGAGGGGGAAAATACTTGATTAGTATATATTTAAAAGATATCAGGAATTATGATGTTGATGTCAGATTTGATTGAATTCAGGGGAAATTACATAGAATTAGGAAAATAGAGTACCTTATAATTATAAAGAGCATAGTTTATACTAAAGGAATAATAGTTAATTTAGTATGCACCAGATAACATTTATAAAGCCAGAAATCACAGAATAAAAAAACTAAATTGAAATTATAGACTATCTTCAAAAAAGACAAAAATTCTATATCTCAGAACCTATGGAAATATACTTTTTTTTAAAGCTATGTTTTAAGTACACACAAAAATATTTAAGTAGAGCCTTCCTTCTAGAGTATTGTCATTATTGTGACCCAGTTTCAAAACTCACAGCCTCTGCCTCCCTCCTGCAAAATTTACATTCCCAGGAAATAAAATCCAATTGGCCCGGCTTGGGTCAGTTATATAATATAACTGTGGGATTAAACAACACAGACATGGCCTCTTTGGCTTTAAGTCCCTCCAATGTGTTTTGAGGCCAATTTCAGAGGGTGGGGAATACAATTTTATTACATTTCACCCCTTAGCCACCTGCTGCCTACAATGATTCAACTGTCCAGATTCTGGACTCTGTAAACAATGACACCAAAACAGAGTTGCTAGATGGAAAATCTCTACACGGTGTTCAGTTGTCCCCCACTGAGGAATTAACTTGGCATTAATGCTATATGTCAGGTGGACAGGGCTATCATTGAATAGGAAAGTAAATAGCATACATTGAAAAATGTATGTTCCATGCCAGTTTCTATCAGAATTGTTATGACTTCTAACTAAAAGTCTATACATTGATCAAGTTTTATCATAATGCTAATTTCCTGTGTACATACTCTGTGAAGAGAAATTGTGTTTGTGAAGAAAAACAGGAGAAACAGCATATGTTTCTCTGAATTAATCAGCAGAAGCATTTGGCTCCAAATTAGTGTGGACATAGTTGTTTGCACGTCCTGACTCCTAGAACCACCACAAATGTCTGGTGCGGGTTTCCAAGCTTTCTCTCCAGTCCTCTCCATAAAAACAGTGGATTCTCATCCAACTTGACTCTTTCCTTTGATGGGACGAAAGCCAATGTATTTTTAATTCAGCAGGACTTACTCTTTAAGTGGCTTCCAGAAGCAGACGATGTGCTCCAAAGGGAGTCATGGACATCACTGATCCTTCTTCAGGGGCAAGAACAAGAGGGAAAAAGAACATCCAGATGGCTAGGCTGGAAGTCTTTCCTCTCTTCTGCATCTACCCAGGGATGGATTTCTGATCAGATGAATGCTACTGGACTCCTTTCAAGGCATTACATGTAATTAGCTGTTTATTGTTATCGTTAAAAGACTCTGCTGAGTGGCTATCAGGGCACCATCTGGACAGCTCATCACGTTCACCGGGGAAACCCTGAAATCTCCATCCAAAAATGCGTGTGTCACTTGCAGACATCTGCAATACCTGTGAAAAACCTCTGCATCCAGTGGGAAGCTTGTTCCCAGAGGGTTGCTATTCAAGACATAAATGCTCTTTTTGTGGGTCAGAATTCCACTTTATAATATTTGTACTTCTGTAAAGCAACCAGTGGTGAATAAGGTTAAAGGGTAGTGTGTTTTCTTACATCTTTAACGATACTATCAATATTATCTGGGTGTTTGATTGCAAACAACAGAAAATGACATAATCTGAAAGCAAAAAGAGAATTTATTGGAATGATATTGGAAGATTGAAGAACCAGACTTAAAGCTTGACAGGTACCAAGTGAGCTCTGGAGGGCTACGCAGGAGATAAGCAGTGAAGGTCATACAACAGTCACTGGATTGTGCTATCACGTGCTCAAGATTCAAAGTCCTATACGATAACACCTACTGGCCAAGCCTGTCATAGCTTTACTGTCTGATTTTATTGGGATGAACAGAGAGAGGGCACATGTCTCCTTTATTTTCCACAGTAAGAGGTGACTTCGTGTATGAAGTCTCCAAATTAATATGAGAATACAACTAGGAAGCATGCCTAGAAGCGGCAAATATTAACCAAATCATTTTACCACAAATCAAAACTCTCTATGACAGCTGTCTTCCAATTATATTTGGAAAATCATTCCTGATTCAATCATTAACCAAATATATATTCACATTTTGTTAACAAGATATTATAGGGAAATCTTGGGAATTTTGAATGAGGTGGTACATTTTACCTTACCTTATGAAACCAGTGCCATAAAGGATGAAAAATGTTCTTTTTCAAGATAGAATACTGGTCTCAACAGGCCATTTTCATGACACATACAGATGTTTTAAAAATTCCATTCATTGTTTTCACTCGTTCATTTCATATGCATCTACTAAGAGGTTTGTGTCACTATGTAAGGTGATGGTGGGTGGATACAAAATAGCATCTAGCACAGTCTCTACTTAGTCTAATTGGGAAAATAATATATATCTATCTCAAACCATTAACAAACAGGAACATATAAATTATATACTCTGATAAAAAGTCAATTAAAGTTCTGTCTATCCTGATGCTTACCTAAGAGTACCTCAGCATACAACAATATTCACTTCCCAGCAAGCCTTTCTGGGCTTGGAAAATACATACAGCAAGATAGCCAACTTGATTTTTGTCCTTCCCATCTGCTATGTGATAATTTGCCAAAATGTTACAAATTTGCTTTGACTGGGATGTTTAGGTACCTCTTACCTAGTTCTAGCATCCTGTCTCCTCCCTTTTCATCTTGTTAACTCCAGTTCATCCTTCAGGATTCCACTCAGATGTACCTCCTGCAGGAGGAGTTTCCTGATACACACTCCATGGCTTAGGTGTCCTTATCTGTGTTCTGGACATCCTGCTTCGAGTCTTCACGGCACCGCACCGTAACCACTCGGGACACTCATGCCCACCCCTGTCCTGCCGCTCTCCTTCAGTGTGTCCGCCCAAGAACAGGAGGAAGAGTACCAGGAAGGGCCAAGACAGAATTCTCTAGGACATATATGTAAACCAGAATACCATGGTGACACAGTTGGGGGAGTGAATAAAAGGGTTACAACGAGACTGTGATGGAGAAAACGCTGGCTCGGAGACGTGGCAGCTTCCAGAAGTTCTGAACAAGTTAGATAACGACCCCTCTGCAGAATCCAACATTTCCCTCCGTTAGCATGTGTGACCCACTGATTGTCAGCTGCACCCCGGCAAGACTCGCGGACTGACATTGTTATTGTGTCTCAGAGGCTCGGGCTCTGTGACAAAATCAGAGGAGCCCTGCGGCCTACCGTCCACATTCCTGCACAGTCACACCCATCTGTGGTTTGAACAGAGATGGACTATAAAGAATTAATGAATAAAATAAAAGGAGTAAAAAGGCCCCAGAAATAACTGCAAGAAGCAACTACTCCTCTAGGGCAGCATGTTTTAAAAATGCTCATGGCCCACCCACGCCAGCGCCAGCTGCCACCGGTACCTGGGAGCTCAGCGGAGGATGCCTGCGGAGCTGGGGCTCACTCACGAGGAGGGACACCCTCTGGCTGGTGGAGAGGATCTGCGGAGAGTCCGTGAGGCTGGTACAGGAAAGGTAGAACAGGACGTGGAACCTGGAGCACCTGCTGCTGCCGGAACCACCTGCTGCGTTCAAAATAAAGTACACGTGCACGGTGACAGATGTTTACAGGAATCCGTGGGGTGATCACATTGTAATGTACAAAAATGTCTAATCACTGTATTATACACCTGAAACTAATATAACCAACATAAGATTGTATACCAGCTACACTTAAATGAAAGATACATTTTTTTAAAAAATCGAAGTACCAAACTTGTCCCAACCTATAGAATGTACAACAGCAGGAGTGAGCCCTAATGTGAACTATTGGACGTTGGGTGATTGTGATATATCAATGTAGGTTCATCAGCTGTAACAAATATGCCACTCTGGGGTGGGATGTTGATAATGGGGGGCAGGAAGTATATGGGAAATTGTGTGTACCCTTTGCTCAATTTTACTGGGAACCTAAAGTTGCTCTAAAAAAAGAAAGTGTATTAAATATTTTCAACGATGAAGTACCAATACTAGTGTGGCCCTGCTGGGATGAGAGAACAAAAGAGAAGGAGCAAGCCCTCTTCCTCCTTCGGCTTTTCAAGTTCTCTCTAGTCCCTGCAGGAACCAGCTGGCAAAGGGAACGGCAGCTTGCAGAGTCCCGACCGCAGGTCCCGGAGCTGGAGCTGAGACAGACACGTGGCACTCTGCAGGGAAGGCAGGAAGGGAGTCTGCGCTCAAGCTGTCAGTTCCTCCGCTCTCTGTCCCTTTTCCCACTTCACATTCTCTTAAGGTGACATTTTCAAGACTTCTGAGGCCATCCCAAAGATACTGTCACAAGCCTCACAATGACACTTTCCTATCGGACATGAACCAACTTATCTATCCACTGGAGGACGGCTTCTAAGTCGCTTCTGTTACCAGCTTGTCCATTCTCTAAGTTGCCTTGCCGATTTATAAAAAAAAAAAAAAGTCTCTACAAAGTAACTATTTCTCATTTCCTCTTTCATCACCATCATTTCTGATCTCACTAGAAAAACCTTTTTTTTTTTTTTTAAACACAAATGTCCCTTTGTTTCCAGTCTGGTCTGGAAATGTAGGGACCCATTCCAGCTCAACATCCCTGACCCTCTGGATGAAGAAAGAATTACCGCACTACACCGGGAACACTGAGCCCGTCTCCAGGTAGCCCTCAGCTGTCGGCTACAGTTAGCTCTCAGACACATTTATCAACTTTTGTTCTTAAGAAGATTTCTTTTTTAAATCTCTGCATACCCTCCTCCAAGCAGCATTCAGCAACACAGACGAAAAGGAACGGTGATTTTCCCACGAGCCCACACGGCTGCACTCCAGCTGAGCGCTGCGCAGATGTATCTGGGAACTAACGATGAATAGGTGCTTTGCTCACACTTAAATGCAACATTCAGTTAAAATCCACACTGCATGACTCACTTTTTAAACTCTTCTGCCAGTGCTACCCTGTGGCCTGGCCTTAAGCCGGTCTTGTCTTTGTGGGCTCTCACATTTGTTCGGGGCTCTCCAACGAGCACAGCCTCATACCTGCCGCCTGTGGCTCAGCGTGGAGGGAACATTCTCTCCTGCCTTTGAGTCTCCGAAAGCAATTTCTCCCCCTCTGACTTTTACAGCCAGTGCCAGTTGGTCAGTCAAGCATATCTGCCATGAAAGGAACATAACTTTGGGGAAGTAGCATGGGCTGCTTAGAGTAACACAGTCAACATAGGAAGGGTCCTATGGAGTGTATTTATTCTCTCTGTTTTTAGAAAACACCTCTCACACGTCCCCTCAAAAACTGAGCAGTGTAAAATTGTTCAGTTTAATAAATTAACCTTTACAATGACAACCATAGATAGTGTGTTCGACACAATAAACCAAACAGTCTTACAATGCAAAAGTTCTTGACAATCTAGTAGGAATACCACACCGTGTTTTCCATGCATCATTTTAACGTAACCGTGGAGAGGCGGGGCCGTGGCCCTTCCCCTTGACTGTGGTGTGCTCTGCCGGCTTTCATGAGCAGAAGGCTGCAGAAGTTACATGTTAGATAACATCCTCAAGACATTTCCAGGTTCTTTGTCCAACACACTAGAAACCTTCTTTATTTTTCCCCCAGCACACGTGTTTCCAACCTTTGAGTAATGTAGACTGTGAGAGGGGGAAAAGATGTTGATACACAAAGTGTATTATAAGAGAGAAAATTTTAAGTTCCATGTCCTCTGATTTACCTTGGGGAACCGGTCACCACTGCCTTATCTTTCTCTCTCATTTTCTCTTCTGCTGCTCCCTCGGCCGTTGTTCCCTCCTCATTCGTCTCCACCTTCTCTCTATTTTTTATCAACGAATTCAAAATAAAAACTATGGCTTTCAGAGGAGTGGAGAGACCAGAGTAGGAAAAGAAATGTCAAACCACCAAAAATAATCCCTCATCGGCCACAAAGCCTTTTTCTTTTTGTCTGTTCACAGCTTCTCGCCCCTTCCAGCCACTGCCTGGCACCACCTCGTTAAAACTGCAACCCCACTGACACACTCCCCTCCCTGGTTTGTTTTTCTGTTACTACTGATTGCCAGATACCTTCCTACACATTTACTTGTGTGTCTTGGTTTTTTTTTTCTTTGTGGCCCCCTAATAAAATGTAAGCTTCATGAGAACAGAAACCTGTTTTACTCACTAATACAGGGGTGGGCAAAAGTAGGTTTGAATTCAACCACCTAGGAGGCAGTGGGGCTGACGTAAGTAGGTCACTGACATTCAGGTTCGTTTACTGATTTTCAAAGACTGCAAGAATGTGCAAATAATGAAGGCTGGCGATTTGAGCACTTACGGGATCGTACCTAAGTGCACTGTGCCGTTGAGACATTCTTTTGAGTTAAAGCTACTGTAATGATCATAACCTACATGTCTTTTTTCATTCAAACAACTGTAAACCTAATTTTGCCCACTCCTGTATACCTCTATTCCCTAGAACATAGCCAGGCCCATGTAAGTTTCCCAATAAATACTTGTTAAATATTTTCTGCTAGATGGACTTTGTATAGGTTACCCTCAGAACATGTCATTGTTGATATTGGAAAAATGTGCTCCAAAATCCAAAGAGCCAACTTTTAAAAACTAGCTTTAAAGCATAGTCTACTCAGAAACAGAGGATTTATTTTTTATTTTTGCAGCATCTATTTTTTTTAAAAAACAATGTAAGGATATTTCATAAACCAATGTTAAATACTATTAAATGCACAGTTTTCTTCTTGAATTTTTCATCCTTGACTTTGATCAAGCCAAACTATTAATAACTTACTAAGGAAAAACTCTTGGCTGCTTGCTAATGAAAATTTTCTGTATTTAAATGATTTCATGAACACAATCTGGTGATTTTCTTCCATATCTAGTTTTTAGCATTGGACTTTACTGTTTCCTTTTTTCAATAATTATTCATAAGTGATAAGAACTTCTAAGCTATTTGGACAAATAAGTAGGTAACCACAATAAATATGTATCACAGCCCTGGCCAGTTTGGTTCAGTGATTAGAGCATCAGCCCATGGACCAAAAAGTCGCAAGTTCCTAGTCAAGGGCACCTAATTCGGTTGTGGGTTTGAAAACCAGTCCCGGTCAGGGTCTAGTGGGAGGCAACCAATTGATGTGTCTCTCTCACACTGATGTTTCTCTCTCTCTCCCTCCCTCCCTCCCTCCCTCCCACTCTAAAAAAAAAAAAATCAATGGAAAGATATCCTCATATATTTGAACAACTACAACAAAAAAATAAACGTGGACAGAATAACTTGGACACTTGACTAGATGCTAGAAATAACTAAAATCTACATCTTGGCACTCTTCCGTGTCCTCATCTCCAATAACCCATTGATTTTAAGGATTTTAGAAACTCATATTACCTTACAGATTGCAAAACGTATTCATGTGTATTGTCATATTTAATTCCCACAGTAACAGTGAAGCATTCTTATCAGTTTGCTATTGCTGCATAATAAACCATCACGGCACCTCCCTGGCACAGAACAGGAATCATTCGCCTTTGCTCATGTGTTGATGGCACTGGCTGCACAGCTCAGCTGGGTTCCGTGGTGCTCATTCATGCACCTGCAGTCAGCTGCAGGTCACCTGGGGAGCTGTCATGGTCTCAGCTGGGTTCTCTCACGTGCCTTGGGACTTACTTGGACAAAGTGGGCTGTCTTGACTCTGCTCCACCTGCCTCATCCCCTAGTTTGGGCATCTTCTCATAATAAGGCAGAGGAACAAGAGAAAGAGCAAAAGCACATGTTCAAGCTTCAGAGTGCATCATTTTCTACTGTCCGTCCCATTGACCAAAGCAAGTCACATGGACAACCTCAATGTTATAGTGTGAGGGAAAAGATGTTGCTATAGGGATGCCATTAATTATGGTCATTAATCCAATCAACCTGCCACAAGTATCTGCTGTTATTTTTTATTTAAAAAAAAAGAATGTCCAAGGGGCATCAGCCATGAGAATGAGCCAGAAGCTCAGGTCTTCTGACTCCAAATATGTTCTTTTCTTTTCTTTTTTGCTAACCGAATGTGGCCTATTACATTCATAGAAGCTGTTTCTGGAAAGACAGAACCATTTCCAATTACTGTGATACCTCAGATGTTCTGAAAATAAATGTTAGGTTACTTACCTTTTTGTAAACTGAATAAATGTGTGTCCTCTTAGTTCACACAAATCTCTAATGTTTTTAATTATCAAATTGTTATTGAACCTCTGAGTGTGCATTGCTTGTCACTCCAGCTAAATGACCACCTCCTTCCAGACAGAAACTCCATGTTCTGCAAGGTCTGTGTCTTCGCAGTTCTTCCAGTTCCTGACACAGTGCTGGGACAGGTAGTAGGTGTACCACTTGACCCATAAAGCTAGAAGAACATGATGTCAGCTTGATAGAGTTCTCTGTTGGAGAAATTAAAATTAAAAGGAGAAATCAAAAGTGATCCGAGATGGAGTGAAACTTAAGAGACTATTTTCAACTGTGCTTACATAGGAAAAGAAAAAAGAAATGCATTTCGGTTTTGTTTTCAAACCCTTCATTTCAGCAAATATATATGACTGTTTTTCTTATATTTATTTGCCCTGCCTCAGAGTTGAAAATCAACTGAGGTCAACTGCCAAGAGCTAATTGGTGAACTAATTCTTGTATTCAGTACAATAGCCACCACAAATGTTGAGTTCAATGAGGTACTCACTTTTCCATTACAATAATCAAATCCAGATTTTCTTCTACCACACTCTGAGAGATAACTGGGTCAGTGTCATTCTCTACCCTCTACTGCTTTTTTATTCAATAACTTTATCAGACTTGCAAAAGGTGATGGTTTAAAGAAATGTAAGGTCTTGTCAAATATTTTTATTTATGGGTAAACCAGGTTGCCCCTTTCCCCATGTGTGAGTCACACGCAGGAAATGAAAGAAGGGAACAGGAAGGCAATGTCATAATTCCTGTGAAAACTCTGGACACTCCATCCTCTTTGAGCAGTGTGTGTTTCAGAGGAATATACCAGATGATACATGTTGTTTAGTTCCCACTGACAAGACTCTCCATAGAGCAAGGTAATGGAAAAACTCTACAGTGCTAAAATATATGGTCATAAATTTCCACATTTCAGTGAAAACCGAAATTCTTTTCTTAGTGTTCACTTTTAGATCTTCAGTTGGGAGCAACTCAAAGCCAAGTCAAAGTATATTGGCACCTCAGAATCCTTGAAAAAGGAAACTTGTCTTCCTCATAAATGAGCCTCTCTAAAGGATCCAGTCCATAGTCAAGGCTAAATTCACTATTAAGGCAACAATTAAGTGGCTATAAATGTGAAGGATGCTTCACATCGCCTATAAATAGATCTGTGCTCTTTGAAACATATTTCGGTAATGCTTGGGGATAATGTTGTTTCCTTCTGACTTAGAATGACATGGCTGAATTGTTACAGCTATGAAAACATTGATTGATAGTGACACAGACTAGCCAAAGTGCTGTACATAATTTGAGCTAAGGGTGGATTCAATGGTGGATTATTTTTCAACAATGGGACAATGTAAACACTAGAATTTTGAGTTCAGAGTTAGTCTCAATCAATGTCAGTTTCTGAAAATAAAAGCATAACCACTATGATGGTAAATTTTACTTGTCAACTTGACTGGGCAAGGATGCCCAGCGAGTGATAAAACATTGTTTCTGGGTGTGTCTGTGAGATGTTTCTGGGAGAGATGAGCATTTGAATCATTGGACTGAGTAAAACAGATCTGCTCTCCCAAAGTGGGCTGGCGTCATCCAATCCACTGAGGGTCCAATTAGAACAAAAGGGCAGAGGAACAGCAAATGCTTTCTCTTTTCTTCAACTGAGATGTCCATCTTCTCCTACTCTTGGACATCAGAGCTCCTGATTCTCGGTCTTCGACTCCGAGATTGAATTACGCCATCAGCTTTCCTAGGTCTCCAGCTTACAGGTGGCAGATCGTGGGATTTCTCAGCCTCCATAACCATGTTAGCCAATTCCCCTCATAAATCTTCTCTTTGATATCAACACGTATCCTCTTGGTTCTGTTTCTCTGGAGAACCATGACTAACACAGTCACGAAGAAGACTCTTTCCTTTGTACAGATTGCTCCTCCAACAATTCTCACATGAGACCAAGGCCCCAGCAGGAGTGCTTCCCTGTGGAGTAAAACTGCATAGTGCTAAGATGTTTTCCTTCACGACTCTTCATAAGTTGTAGGAACAAGCATTTGTGCATATGAAAATTAAACAAGGCCTAAATCTTACAAGATTTCCTGTAAGATATTTTTTATGTGTAATAAAGAAGTATATTTTTAAGTGACTGCAGCTCATTGTCACCAGATATATTTCATGGTCACAGTGATGAGATTGAAAAAGATGGCAAAAATCTGGCGGAAGAAAGATTACAACCAGCAAGCCTTAGGAAAGTCATGTAAACTCTCTGGTTTTCTCTCCAGCTCAGTGGGCAGTTGGATTATATGATCCCTAAATCTCTTCAGCCATTGGGCCTCACTGACCTTTCTCTCTGGATTTTAGGAAACCATACAGTGAACTTCATTATTACCATGTCTAATTTTCACCATGCTTTAATTTATTCCCTATGTTAATTTTCATAAGTTATTTAATGTCAGAAAATATTACCTCCCATTGACTCACAATGATGATGTGAGGTTTTTTTGTTTGTTTTTTAAGTCTTTAGCATTCATTTTAATTTCTTGGAGGTGAGTAGAAGAAAAAGATTTTCTATCTCAAATATTTTTATATAATGATTATGATTTTTCACCAGGGTGTCAATGAGGAAAAAAGGAGAAACATCTGTAACAAAAATAAATTCATTAAAAAATAAAATAAAATCACAATTCTTATAAGGACAAACCATCCTTATTAATAGTATCGAAATATGTTTCAAGCAATATTTTGTTGCTGATGATTATGTAATAAAGGTTGTACTTTCTTAAATTGTTAGTGAATGATATAGATTAGTACAAGCCTCGTAGAATGAAATTTGATAGTCTGAACAAGAAGGAAAAGGTTCAGTATTTTGTTGCAATGTGGGCCATAGAATTCAAGCAGTTTGGTCCTACAGAAATAAGAAATTTAGAGGTCAAACCTGTGTTATTATATCATATTTTTCAAATATGTTAAGAAGACAGAAAATGGGATCAAGCAGAAAATCGCAAACTCAGCACTTTGGCTTGTGGATCTTAAAAGATGTTTCCCAGGGTTTCAGATGCAGGAACTCGAGTTGTTTCTACTGTTCTATTAAAAACAAAAGTCAATACATCTGAAGTTCAGTTCCAAAAATAATAGGAATAAAAGGAAGGAACAAGAATAAATCAATACAAAGAAAAGGATAGCTAACATTGCCTAAGCCTAAAGAAACAACATAGCAATTTATCAACAATAAAATGTATTCGATTACATTGAATAATAATGGTTTCTATCCTTATTTTTTTGTTGTCGTTGTTGTTGTTGATGATGATAATGATGATGTTAAGGAGAGTTCACCAAAAATTGTTATAGCTGGTGGCAGGAAGGTGGGTGCTGTTACTAGTCCAATGCTCAGGAATAAGGCAGGTGTTCACCTAGTCCATCAGATGCCATCTCTGGATAAAGGACTGTACCTGTAGGATTTTTTAAGATCTCAAAAAAGTATGTTCTCTTCACATGTTATTTTTTATTTTCCCTTTTCCTGTATGGTCAGCAGCTAAGACATTAAAACCTGCAATTTCTAGTTCCCATCTTGGTGTATGACAAGAAAGTTAAGTTGAGTGGAGAGGAAGTACTGAGAGGCTAGGGAGACAGTTCCACTTCATAGCCAATTCCTGGGAGGCAGATACCCATGGGGTAGGTAGATAGACCAACTGCCAAAAAGAAAAGGAGGTACAGGTCCAAATCTGAGAGGCAGGAGGATTTAGCTGGAGAAAAGTTAGGGGAGGGGGACATGGCAGGGGAGTTCAGGCAGCCTAAAAGTGACCATAGCAATTTTAGAAATTGATTTGAGATGAGTCCAGAAAACCCGTTTGCTAAAAAAGTGCAGAAGTTATTTTTCTCCCAAGGTTTACACTATGATTCGCATGCATCTACATTAAAATGTTTCCATGGCCATGTTCTCCCCAGGGATTCCCCCATTGTATCACACTTCTAACACAGACTGCTGGGAGCTAGCTCCAGATTTCACCTCAAATGAAAATGTTCATAGTTTGAATTTGCAAATCAGTGATACTAATTCCCTCAAGTCACCAGTCACCTATAGAGAAGTGAGAAATTTCATATTTTTTAAATTTCTGAAATCTTTAGTAAATATGGCTTATATATATACACACACACATGCATACATACATGTATACAGTGTAAATATCTCCAGAAGTGCAGCAGCTCCTTCATGGCATCAGGGTCCTTAGGACACAACACCCTCCAATAACTTCCTGAAATAGTTGCAAGGAGACTTAAGAATGGAAAACTAACATAGTGAGTGTTCGTAAACCTGAAAATGTAGATATGACCATTTCTGGGGATCTAGTTTGACACCTAGCCTGGTCTGATCTAGAAAATACAATTTATATTTTTGTAGCAAGTTTATATCAAGTATATAGTGAAATATCTCAGAAGATTGAGTTCAAAATATTTACTTAAGCAACAACTTGCACAATTATGACCAAGGAAGAAATGTGATTGTCCGAGTCTATCTAGTGCTAGAGCATGGAGCATCAAAGTAACATTAGAAATGTTAAAAAGGTTAAAATAACATGATATGGAATATGGAAAGTAGACATAATAGTCTACAGAAAGAGAGGGACTGGTTATCAAATACAGTGAGTGTGTATTCAGGTGATGGAGATTATAGGCCAAAAGATTCAATAGGTACCTATGCTCTGGGGTAGGGGTGGGGAACGACTGGCCCATGGACTAAAATCAATACCAACTAACATCACACTCCTCACCAAATTAGCCTAACCAAATATAGCAGGCTAATTTTTAAGTTGATAATTTTGTATAGTCTTCGAATGATGTTATAAATATCCAAATGGCCCTTGGCAGAAAAAAGGTTCACCACCCTGCTGGGGGGTAAGACTATCTCTATTGTCTTAATTTAGTCTATTCTTAATTTAGGAGAGGCACTCCCTAAAATTAAACAAATCTATTTTCATCAAATGAGCCTTCTGATTAAATGTTATCGCCTTTGTCTATCGCCTACAGGGAAAGAATGTGCTGATCTGCTAACAAGAGTAATTCAGTCCTAGCTACAGTCATATTTCTCATTACAAGTGAGTAAATTGATATTCTAGTTTATACATCTCTCTGTGTTAATTGAAATGAAGCAATTTTCCAGGGTCTAATGATCTCAGAGGTCTGACAAGACCAAATTTCTGACCTCGCGAGGCTGAAGACTAGACCCTGAAATGTGATGACCCAACCACTGTACTGTATTCCTAAATGGCCCTCCTAAGCCACAGCCAGGATCCCTAATGAACATCGCTGTGTCATAAACCTGGGACATCAACACACCTTGCTCTCTGAATTTCTTACAAATTTCATTGTTTTCTTAATATGTTCATTTGGTATACTTAACTAAAAGATGCTCACCATTCGAGCAATTAGGGGACACACATAGTTTATATATAGTGACTAAGTAAAGAGTAATTTGTACACACTCATAAAAGTTAAATTCCAAGTATTTCTATGGGAGGTTGAGGGTGATATTTAATAACATAAAATAGGAAGAACTGTGAAGCCAATACCTTTTACATCATATGCAAAACATTTTCCAGTACTGAACCTAGAAGTCATTCTCGTTTAATCAAGAGCTAACACAATCTAACAAACCCGGTCATATCATGATAGAAGAGACAGAAACCATTCTGCCACGCTGCATCAAAGGTAGCTCCAGCAAGAATTTTTTCAAGTTCATCTTATAGGCAAATTGATCCCCTCGATTTCTAATTAAAGAGCTAAGGTGTTAAATAAAGAATTGATGAGGACTGCACTTAAAATCTTTCAGTTGAGAAATTACAGCTACAGACTGGAAATTCTCTGCAATTACAGTATTAAAGATTTAATACCCCCCACCCCCAGGAAAAAAAAAAAAAAGATGTATTTGGTCTTTACCCCTGTATCTGGCACAAAGCTCCTACAAGCCTTGGACTTTCCTAAGTAATAAGAGACATAAATGTGTCTTTTGTTAGGTTAATGGGGTGACTTTTGTAAAGCACCTAAGCCAGGGAGCTGGTTACCAGAGGAGCCAGCCAGGTAATTAGAGAGTTGGAACTTTCAGTTCTACCCCCCTGATCTCCAGGGAAGGGAGGAGGGATGGAGCTAGAATCAATCACCAATGGCCAATGATTTTATCAATCATGTCAATGTAATAAAGCCTCCCTTAAAACCCCAAGGAACAGAGTTCTGAGAGACATTGAAATTTGGGGAAATGGCAAACTCCAAGAGGGCTTGGAAGCTTTGCCCCCCTTCCCTCATACCTTGCTCTTTGTAGCTCTTCCATCTGGCTGTTCCTGAATTATTTTCTATTGTTATAAACTGGTAATCCAGTAACGAAAATGTTTCTCTGAGTTCTGTGAGCCTCTCTAGCAAATTAATCAAACCCAATGAAGAGGTCGTGGGAACCTCTGATTTGCAGCCAGTAGGTCAGAAGCATAGGTGACAACCTGACCTTGTGATTGGTGTCCGAAGTCCGAGGAGGGGGACCTTGGAAACTCCAGTTCATAGTCGGTGGGTCAGAAGCAAATATAACAACCTGAGTTTAGCACAGGTGCCAGAAGTGTGTGGGGGAGGTGTCTTGTGGATCTGAACCCTGGACCTGTGGGGTCTGATGCTATCTCCAGGTAGGTGCGTGGTGTCAGAATGGACACCTAGCTGGTGTCTGAAAATTGCTTATTGGTGTGGGGAAACCCCGCCCCACATACACACACAAACATTGGAATTGGGGCCAGGAACCCAAAAATACCTATGCTCGGATAGGTCTGCACAGATTGTGTAGAAGTCCTGAATAAGTAGGTGTGCCATATGTTATACACTTAACAATTTTCACATAGACCAGTAGGCAAAAATATGTCTATATCCCTTTCTAACCACAGGGAATTTAATTTACCTCCCTAACTAAAAAGTAAAAGTAAATTCAGCTAAAAGCTATTAGACAAGTTTGCAGAATCATCACCACTGCCTTCTGGCTTTGTTTCAGTGAGGAGATCATTTAATGTCCCTGTGTTCCCAGACGTGAAATGAAAATAATCAAACCAAATGATCCAAGATTCCTCTCATCTCTAAGATTCTCTAAGACCCCCAAACCGAGAGGTTTTGAGGCTTAGTTGACGAATAACCATAATGCCCTAAAAAACAACAACAGCAACAAAAACACCTCATATTGGAAAGGAATTATGCAATTATGTAACATTCTCAGTTCATAGTACTTCACCAAATGTGCTTCTGTGATAAAGTTCTCCTGCTTATAGCAGTTAGAATTTTCAGAGTATAATCAATAGTGGAATATTAACCAGTGTTTTCACTAACATCTTCATGAATATCCTGATTATCTCTCATAACTATTTTTAAAATTTTATGTGAAAGACACATCGCTTTTTAAAATAAAAGCTTTCCTGTTTTCTACAAATATAATTAATATGTTTATACTATTTTACTAAATGTAGAAAATATAACAAAATAAAAATCCTTGCACAAATTTGCAATTTCTCAGATGACTCCTATAAAGAAAAAAGATATTCACTAAAAACATCTTTCAGTCTTTTTTCTATAAAAAATATAGATAACTTTTATTTAAATTATATTATTTTAATAACTTACATTTTCCATATCTTAAGCACTTAAATGTCATTAAATATTATTATTAAATATGATTTTAATAATTGTACAATACTTCATTCAGTTCTTTATGGTTAGATATTTAGTTTGTTTTTAATATTTCAATGTTATAAATCATGTGTCAACAATGACTTCTGAACATATATTCTTCGGTGGATCTCTTTTGATAGTCTAAGAATATATTCCTAAAGAAATTACCCAGTCAAAAGTGCAAGGATTTTAAGGTAGCTCTGGCATATCGCAAAATTTCTTTCCAGAGTAGTCATAATTGCTCCCTAGCTAAAACTGGGTATTACCATTTTTCAAAGCATGCAAATTTGAAAATTTAAAACTGTTAACATGTTTCTATTTATTTTATTCTGGTTATTCTTGGGATTGATTTCCCCCCCGATATGTTATTAGTTCATTTCCTTCTTGTGAATTATTTTCTCATATTCTTGACCTATTTGTCTATTGAGATATTTTTATTTATTGTTTTGATTGCTAGCACTGTTTTTATTTTAAAGATACTAAACTATTTTGATACTAAATGTTCAAAATACACCAGTTTGCCATGTGCCCTTTAGCAGGTACATATTTTTATATTGTTCAGGTATTGTTAGTAAAATCTCATTATTTACTTATATGTTCTTTTTTTTTTACCTTGTTTGGAAAATACATTCCTACCCCTAAGATCAGAAACATATTCAACATTATTTTCTTCTATTTTTCTATAGTTTTATTTTTTTATCTTTAATTTTATTTATATTGAATTAATTCTGATATGAAATCTGAGATAGAGAACTAACTTCATCTTAATTCCAAGAAGTTTATCAAATGTTAAAATAGTATTCATTTAATAATCCCACTGATCTGAAAAGTAAGTGAGTCATCTATTCAACATGTTGTTGGGTGTCTATTCTGTCTCCTTTTCTGTCACACATATTTTTACCTATTGTATGGTCTGCACCTAGGCTTTATTTGGATTCATTGACATATCTGCTATCCTTAAGCCAATACCATACTTTTTAAATTATTGTAGCTTTATATGTCATTTAAAGAATTTCTCTACAGTTATTCTTATTACCAATAGTCTTTAGTCATCATTTGATGTTAATTCTGGCCCAATGCTTATTGAGAATGCCCCCCGCCCAACCCCTACACACACACACACACACACACACACATACAGATGGGTTTGGGTTTGTGTGGACAATACAGAAACTTCTATTAATTTCAAATTTTAGCATGTTTTGATCCAAGAATATGGCCTTACAATTCCCAGTTTGGAGAATTAATTAACGCTTTTTGTAGCCTAATTTAAGAATATTTTTACAAATTTTCTATGGAATTTTAAAAAGAAAGTATATCCTCTGTGCCCACAAAGTTTGTTGGCTATCTATCAAATTACTCTAGAAAACTTTTTCTTAAGTAATTTTGAAATAATTAGCTTGTTTAAGTTATTCCTTTTCTTCAACAAATGATTATTGAACTCTGCAAGGCATGGGGTAAAAAATAAGCAAAAAGCTATGCAGCCCTATCTTCAAATAAGAAATTTGGATATGTTGATGTTTATCTGAATGATTTACATATTCTAGTTTGAATTTTGTTTTCTCTCCTCTCCACCCATTGGCTCTCTTTGCTGTTAACCCTTTTCTTTTTCTTCTGCATTTAGGTAGAGTTTCTCAGTTTTATTTGCTCATCGTTGATGTGACTTTTTTCATGCTGTTCATTTTGCTTTTTCTCATGAATAATGCCTTGTTGTTTTAGATCCCAGATAATCATCCCTTATTTCCTCAATCTCTACTTTTACCTAAACTTGTTTTCTATTTATGACTTTCTGCTCTTTCAACTTGATCATATACTCTTGCATTATATTGGGAGTACCAAACAAATTATGTGTCCTGCAGTACAAATGTTCAGAAAATGTGAAAATTTCAGAAAATTTTCAGGCTTTTCTCTGAATCTTCAGGATGTTGTGCCCTCCTCTTTTTGCTTTATTTATTCACAGGTTTATTTTTTTATCTTTAGTCATCTTTGAACAAGACAAGATTAGTCAAATTCAATTCTTCTTTTTTATTATTGTTGAAAGTATTACAGATATCCCCCTTTTTTCCCCATTGACCCCCTCCTCCTCACTCCCTCCCCACTCCCACCCCCCTCCTGCTTTCCCCAACCTAATGTCTATGTCCATTGGTTGTGCAGATATGCATATAAGTTCTTTGGTTTATCTCTTCCCACCCCTCCCACCCCCCATCCCTCTGAGGTTTGTTAGTCTGTTCTCTACTTCCATGACTCTGGATCTCTTTTGGTCAACAGCTTATTTTGTTCATGATGTCCCACAAATAAGTGAGATCATGTGGTACAAACTCAATTCTTACCATTAGAGAAAGTTTGTATTTTGCCTTCATTTTGTTACTTCATGTGACAGTGAGTTCTATTTTTACAATCTACAGATGGAAGAAACACCAGCAATTTTCAACCCAATTTCTAGTTTGTAGAAAATGTATACATAGTCCACTCTGCTGCGCTAAGGTAGAGTCCTCTAAACATCCAGAAAACCCATCAATAGAGCAGTAGTCAAGTTATGGCACATCTATTGCATGCAATACACCACCACTGTTAACAAGAATTAAGTGGCTCTTAAGAATGCAGAGACACAGAAGAGTCTCAAGCATGGTGTTAAGTGAAAAATTCAGTCCAGCTACATAAGAAATACACATGTTAAACTGTTGAGGATAATGCAATGCAGACTCTACTGCTGGATAGATTTATGAAAAAGTATAATGGTGGTTCTGAAAAGTTTACTGATTTATTTATTAAGCAAATATCTATTGTTCATTTACTATGTGCCATATACTGTGCTAGTTATTGAAGATACAAAGAGAATAAGTTAGTTATTTTCAGGTCTGTTTTTGTATTAGTCCCTAAATATTTCCCTAGAAACTCACCCCAGTCTACTGACTTATTTAAGGTCCAGATTTCCTACAAATTACATTATCTCTTTCATTAATGGTTTGGCAAGATTTTCATTACTCTCTAATCAGCCACATTTATTTTCTTTTTCATATTGATGAGCAATGGATTCATTATTGCCTCCATTTTAGAGTCATTAATTTTACACTCTTCATTTCCTGGAATAATAGAATCAAATGACAGAAAGAGACTTCAAATGTCTTCTTATGCAAAAATACATCTGATCCTTGAATCTTTTTATACAACGTCTTGACCAACTGCATGTCCAAATCATATTAAATACCTTCCATGATAGGCAACTCCCTCCCTCCAAAGGCAGTCTATTCAGGATATTTGTCTAGCAAATGCTTATTAAGTCACTTATAAATCAGTTATTAGACTAGTTACTGGGTATACAATGGGGAGTAAAACACAAATGATCTTTGCCCCTTGGGGGGGAAGGCAGACAATAAACAAGAGAGAAATAAATGAATGCACACGGACAAGCAGGTGCCGCTGTTCTAAAGGAAGTGCGCACGATGCTCTGAAGGAGAATAGCAGAGGGGAGTCAGAAAAGGACTCTGTTAGGGCATAACGTTTAAGTCAAGATCTGAAGGATGATGAAAATCCAACCATGCGAGTAGTGAGGCAGCAGGAAACTTCTTGGCGTGTTGAAGGAATCGAAAGGAAGCCAGTGTGGCGCTATCGTGGTGGACAAGGGAGAAGAGTGGCATGAGATGAGGCTGGAGAAGAAAGGTCTTGTTTTGAATTGAAATCACCCTCCCTGTCTTCCACACAGTAGTGCCAGGTTTTCCCTTTGGAGCCATTCAGAATAGATGGATCTGATCTGCCTCTAAGAGGCAGGCCTTCCAACATTAACTGGAAGCATCTCCCTTGTACACCTGTGGCTTCCCTTCAGTTGGCTAAGCTTCTCCATCCCTCCACCTCTCCTTTGTATGACAGAGAGGCCACACTTTCCGGGTCAAACTCCTATATCTGTTCCATAAGAAACAGAGTGGAGGCTTGGCCTGGGTTTCAAAGGAGGCTATTGTCAATAAAATCACAATTATTACAAATTAGCTCCTAACCAAGAAGAAAATACCTTACTTCTCCCTGCTTCATTCCCTGGTTTTCAGATTTTAGTTTTCCTTTCCATATACTCTTTAGACAAGGGTGTTTACCAACTCTGTCTTTGATTACCCTACCTCCATAATACTAGCTTTTGTGAAAAACAAAACAAAACAAAACAAAACACCCTATCCCTGGCACCCAAACCTCTCACTCCTCATTTTGTATTCTCTCACACCAGTTGTCCTCTGCACCACTTCAAATCACCTCTGGTCTGTGACCCTCTGCTGCCCTCTTTTGGTCATGATCAATGTGAGTTAATGACAAGCAACTGAACCCCTCCCTTTGAGGCTCCACACATCCCCCTAGGCACTGAGGGCAGAAAAACTCCACCTTAAGGCAGAACACCTCCCCAGAGCACAGACACAAACCAGTTCCTCAGACAGAGGGTACATTACCCACAGGATAAACCAACCGGCCCCAGCCACTTTGTGTGTGTGTGTGTGTGTGTGTGTGTGTGTACAGGGAAATATTCCACTCACTATGCCAGTTTCTAAAAATACATCAGCAGATCAAAACTTTCTTGTCCTTTAAAGAGTATGGCCTAATAGAAGATATAGATACATAAACTGGCAGTAATACATTTTGGCCAATGCTATGATCAGGAAATTATACAGTGCTAAAGGAACATTTAAAGGGGAATATGTAACTGTGACTCAAGGGACAAAGAAGGCTCAGATCTCAATTGTGATCTGAAAATGAGAGTGATGGGTATTCCAGGTAGTACAGATGTTGGCAAATAGAACCCAACATGCTCCGCCACTCTGCAGAAAATTGGGTCATTCACATAGTTCATGCCATCAATCTAGACCTTGGGGGCACTTCCTTCATTCCTAGATCTATTCATTTATCACAAGCTATGATGCCAAAGATGACTCCTAGGAAACCCAAGAACTCCAGCCACCTATGGGGTAAAGCAAAGACTGATTATCAAGTAACTTACTAACAGTTAAACCCATAAACTTCAAACCCTGCTATCTATAGACATCAAAAAGGAAAACCTTCTTGTTTGCAATTATTTGCCATATCACCTATTGCCCTGCTCTGTCCCCAAGCTTTCCACTGAAACCTCTATAATCCTAAATCCTGGGTTATAAAATCCATCTATAGCCACAGTCTTTTAACTGTTTACTTCATCCCTCTCATGCCTTAAGTTAAACTTGTCTTCATCCATTCCAGCTGCTATAACACAATACCATAGACGGGGTGGCTTGTAAACAACAAAAATCTATTTCTCACAGTTATGGAGGCTGGGGGGCTCAAAATCAAGGTGCTCGCAGATTCCATGTCCTGTGAGCACCCACCTCCTGGTTCACAGACCGCTGTCTCCTTGCTGTGTCTTCACGGGCGGAAGAGGTGAGGAAGCTCTCTGGAGTCTCTGTAAAAGGCATTAATGCCATTCATGTGGGCTCTAACCTCATGACCTAGTCATCTCCCAAAGGCCTCACTTCCAAATACCATCACATTGGGGATTGGGTTGCAACATATGAATCTTGGGGGACACAAACATTCTGTCTATAGCACTCCTCTCAAAATCTTGTTTGTCCTGCAACCTTCTCAGAGGAAGATTTCTCATTCTCTCACACCCCAAACTGTTTGTTCTTACCACTAAGAAGCATGTACCTGCCAGATGTCCAGTCACACTCTCCCCTCCTAGTCACCATCAGTCACAGTCATCTGCTATCACCTGGTTGGTCTCCTCTTTCATTAAAGACCTTGGCAATAACACTCTTCCTCTCCACTCTGTTCTTGTCCCGAGGAACTTCAAGGTCCATATGGTTACGGGAGCTATAATGGGTCCATTGCTTATGAATATGATTTTTTTAACTTCTGGCATCTCCATCTCAGTCTCATTTACAGGATCTTATTCTCTGTATATCCATGTATTAATAAATCATGATGTTGGCTCTCTCTTCCTCTCATTCCACGCCCTCGCCCTGGTAAATCTTATCTACAAGGGCTTCAGTTAACATCTGTGTGCTAATAAATACCAAATATTTATCCATCCAAATACCTCTCTTGAGATCCAGAGACACACACCTAACTATTGAACCAGACATTATTTTTGACAGACCACAGACATCTAAACTCAGTATGTTCACTGATGAATTCATTATCTTTTCCCTGAATGAGCAACTTCTCTCGAGTATGCCACCTAAATGCTTAAGCAGAAATATGAGTTTCCTCTTTTACTGTTCCCTCTCCAGTTCATGTGCACACCCCCCTCAAGGCCATCTCAATATTTCCTCCTTTTCCGTTGCCATTTTTCTAAATCAGGTCATCATGAGCCTGTAAGTAGATTGTTCTGCATCTCATCCAGCCATCCCTCCAATCCCCTCTTTGTACTATATCCACAGTGATCATGCAGATATGTACATCTTATTATACCATTCCCCTGGTTTAAAAACATAAAAATCAAGTAAAACACTTCAGTAGAACCCTTCTTCCCCCAAGATAAAGTTCAAACTCTCCAGTAAAGCCAAACATACCTGATCTGGCTCCTCAGCTACTCCCCAGCCTTACCTTTCATTGCCCTCACCATGGTTGGTTTGCCCCAGCCATGCTGAACCATTAGGCACCACACTGCAGGATGACATAACATTAGCAAGTTTTTTGGAACAATTACAATTCCACTTGCATCGCGGAAGACTTCCTTATTAAGTGTCTGAGAGTGGAGGACACAAGCTTCTAAAGAAACCCATGTCAATGAACCCCAGATTTGTGAATAAAGATAGTCAGTTACATGTTGATTTGACATCTACAGAGAATTCTGGTAAGTCCTGGGGGTGGCACAGGGAGTGGTTGGCACTAGAAAAGGGAAGGGGAAAAAAACACCATTAAGAAAAGTTTAGCTCTACCCTGCTCCTTACATTATGACAATGCTCACACATGATTGGCCCAGAATTTAGGCTGCAATGAACCATCTCTAACGACTCAATTCCAAGGCTAATAGAGCCAAACAACTCCTTGAAGATCCTCTATGTCCTCTCATTTTTAAAGCCCCAGATGCTGGCACATAATCAATGCTTAACTATATGCTGAAGATCCCTTGCAGGGATTGTGCCCATGTAACCTGAATTCTCCAGGAAAATTGTGATTTCAGACATCCTCCCTGTAAACCATGGAGTTAAAATTTTAATGAAAATAGTTATGGAGAGGATCAAGCAAGTAAGCATTGCAATAAAATTATACATGTTAAAAGACAAAGAACAGAAAAGATTTGAGACATCAGAGGTCAAGGAAGTATTGTGATACATCATGAAAATAATGCATACGAACCCATGTCATACATGTCTAGGTATGTAATTTTAAATGTGTATAAAAGCAAGTCACATAAAAACTAATCGCATTAAGGCAACATTCTGCATTAAAGTCACTTTCCTAGTTGGCACAATGTAAGTATCAGAATTGAAATGAAAAGTGAGAGTGTTTGCCTTCCTTTAAAACAAATAATAATTCTTAGGAGTTCATGAAGAAATGAGCTGATAAAACTGAAAAACCTGTCAGTTATATGGGAAGAAAACAATATACATTTTACGATGAAGTTAAGTCAATACAGGAGCTTATAACTACTTTGGCAACTGTGAGATGTTTTGATAGAGTCTCACCGTCTCATTTATTCACTCACTTAATGAATACTGAGCACCTCCTACGTGTCAGGTATTGTCATAGGTACTTGGGATATAAACCCAACGAACAAAATGAACAGAGGTCTCTGCGTTTAAGAAGCTTATATTCTAGCAGTCAAGAGACAGTGCCAATAAGTGTGTAAATTAGTAAATCACAAATATGTTAAAAGATGATAAATTCTATGAAAAAAATAATAGTACTGTTGGGCAAAAGGATGGGGAATGCCAGTCAAGGGAGTGGGTGGAGCTGTCATATGAACAGGGTGGTCAGGGCAGGCTTCATGTGGAAGATAAGGTGTAAGCAACCACTTGAAAAAGCTGAGGGAATTAAACAAACAGCTAAGGGAAACATTCCCCAGGCAGAGGGGACAGCGGGACTTCTCACAGTTGTGATTTTACATATCTTTTTTGATGTTTTATAAATCTGTCTCCTTCATTAGGCTGTAATCTCCAAAAAGGTAGAGATCATATCTGCTTTGCTTCATTTATTCTCCAGCATTTGGTCCAAAGACTGGCACAGAGTAGGTGCTCAGAAAATATTTGGTGAATGATTCAATAAATAAAGGAGATTTTTCCTAATGATCTAGAAAAACTCACCTGGTTAGTCAAAGACATTTTGTTTTCTGGGCTACTCTGGGTTACTCTCCTTCATTCCCTTTCAGCGAATTCTGTTTTTTTGTGTGTGTCTTACGCCATTGCTGACATCCTAGTCTGTAATGAGATCATTGCCCCCTTGCAGCAGGATACCTATTACTAATTGTGAAAATCTTCAGCCTCATGCTCTACCTGATAACTTTAAGTACAAGAGTTCTTATTAACCTTCCAACACCATCTAATAAATGTCTGCAACTGATTACTTTTTTCCATGGGAATTATTTTTGCTTTTGCCTAGCATGGCTGAGCAGGTTCTTTTCTCTGTTTTGTGTTTTGTTTTGTTTTATTTTATTTTTTTATTCTCTGGCTGGCTGCCTGTATTCTGTGGAATCAATATTCTGCTCCGCTGCTGTGTGATGGACAGGGGATTATCCCATTTCTTTTCGTCAGCAAGAGGGTCTTCAGGTTTGTGTCTCTGAGCTGAAAATGAGTAACACACAAAGAAGAAATAAGGTCACCACTGTTCTTCCTGTGTAACTCACCATTAAACATTTTCTTTGCATGAATTCGCTCAGGAATTTTGTTGCTTAACTATGTGGGACCCAATACCATGACACATCTAAAGGGACATTATGCCGATGAATTCCATAGCACATATGAAAACCCGAGTAACTATGGTTGAGAAAGGAACAAAATTACGTTCTTGTAGTTCAAATTTTTATGAAGTATGCTTTAAAATATTTTATGATTTACATTATTTGTTCAAATAAATACAAAGAAAATTTTAAAAAAGAGAAATGTGCACTGACAGATGAATGGATAAACAAATTGTGGTGTATATAAATGATTCCGCCTTAAAAAGAAAGAGATCATGCCTTTTGCATCAATATGGATGAACCTGGAGGACTTTATGCTAAGTGAAATAAGCCAGACACAGAAAGAGAAAAAAAAATTAAAAACACAGAATGATCTCACTTTTATGTGAAATCTAAAAAGTTGGTTGCATGCAAGGAGAGAGTAGAATGGCGGTTACCAGTGGTGGGGGTTGGAGGAAATCGGACAACTGATCAAAGGGTACAAAGTTGCATTTATGTAGAATGAATACATCTAGAGATCTAATGTACCACATGATGACTACAGTTAATAATACCATGCCGAATACAGTCGTCCCTCGCCACTTTGCGCTTTGACTTTCGCGGCTTCACTCTATCGCGGTTTTTTCCAATATATTCATTAAAAAGTTGATCGAGACAGTAAAAATGATACAGCACATGCTCGGTTGTCTGAGCCAATTATACACTCCTGTATTACAATTATAATTAAAATTGCTGTATGTATGGACTGTAGGCCTATGTATTTGAGCACCCCAGGAATCATTCAACATCAGGTGCAACTGCTAGAGTCTGGAACAGATTAACCGCGATAAACACCGGACGACTGTACTGGAAATTTGCTAGAGTAGATTTCAGGTGGTCTTATCACACACAAAAATGGTAGCTATGTGAGGAGAAGATATGTTAATTAGCTTGACTATAGTAATAATTTCACTACAAATGTATATATCAAATCATCATATTGTACTCAATCCATATATAATTTTTATTAATGAAACAATAAAATAAATATGCCAGAGGAATCTTTCAGAACAATGTCAAAGGAATAATTTTCCTAAATAATATTATCATTTACTCATAACATTTGATATGTTATTATCAAAATAAAGTTTATAGCGTACCTATTAAATATTATAATACCTATAAAATATAACTGTTTATAACAAACACATAGTAAATGTAAGATATTTTTATCACCACAAATGCACCTTTATGTTGCCTTCATCCATGAGCTAAACACAAAATAACACTGAAGTAAACCTCATAGAAGAATATGATCTCACTTAACAAATTTGATCTAAGAAATACCAGTTAACCCTCAAATGTGTAATATGCAGAAATTTAATAAAAGTGTCAAATAGAACTTGTCTCAAAGGAGAACATAATTCTTTATTGCAGTATTTACATTGATCAATTTTGTGTATTGATTGAAAGTTTATTTTCCCAAGGTAGCCTCCCCGAGTTGAATCTCAGTTCTGTTACTTACTAGCTTTGTGTCCATACGTAAGTTATCTAATCTTTCTGAGCCTTAGCTTATTTCATCTGTAAAATGAGGCTAAAAATATAACCTACCTGTGATGCTTAATTTTATGTGTCAACTTGGCTGGGCTGTGATGCCCAGTTGTTTAGTTAAACACAAGTCTAGATATTGTTGTGAGGTATTTTTAAGACATGATTAACATTTAAACTTTGAATCAAGCAGATTACCCTTCAAGATGTGGGTAGGCCTCGTATCCAATCAGTTGAAAGCCTTAAGAGAAAAGAGAGGTCCCCTAAGGAGAAAAGAATTCTACCTCTAGACTGTCTTTAGACTTAAGACTACAACACCAATTTTTCCCTGGATCTCCATCTTGCTAGCCTGTCTGCAGATTTGGGAGTTGCCAGCCCCCACAATCATGTGAGCCAATTCCTTAAAATAAAGCTCTCTTTAGATAGAAAGATAGATAGATAGATAGATAGATAGATAGATAGATAGATAGATAGATAGATAGATAGATAGATCTCACATCCTACTGATTCTGTTTCCCTGGAGAACCCTAATACACTACCCTCATAGGAGTACTGTGAACATCTTTGTTCTGAAATCTACTTTTATTTGACATTAATATAACCACTTCAGCTTTCTCACGATTGTTGTTAGCATGTTTCTCACTTTCCACCCTTTTACTCTTAATCCATTTATACATTTTATGTAGGTAACATATAGTTGGATTTTGCTTGTTTATAGAATCTGACAATTTCTGCCCTTGACTGAGGTGTTTAAACTATTCTTTTGTTTAGCTCCACATTTATAAGTTCTCACTTAACGATGTCAATAAGTTCTGTTACCTTAAGTGAAACAACCTAAAACAAAACCAATATTACTGCAGGCTAATTGATATAAACAAAAGTTAAGTTCCTACAGCATCTCATCAACATTATAATGAAATGAAGTTGAATGAAACACCATTATTCAAGGACCTACTGTATTATTTTCCTTCTACCTGAAGGACTTCCTTTCACATTCTTTTATCGCCATCTTTATTTTTGAAAGATATTTGCTGTGGGTATAGAAATTTAGATTGGCAGGGTTTTTTTTCCTTTCAGTTCATTAAAGATGTTACTCCACTATCTTCTCACTTACATTGCTTCCAATAACAATTCTGCTGTATCCTTCCCTGTGTTCCTCTATATATAAAGTATCTTTTTGGGGGGCAGCTTATGAGATTTTCTCTTTATCACTGGTTTTGAGAAATTTATTTAGGATGTAGTTTGGCGTAATTTTCTTCACACTTCTTGTGCTTGGGGGTCATTGAGCTTCTGGCATCTGTGGATTTACCCAATTGGAAAATTTTTAGCCATCATTTTTTCAAATACATTTCTGCCCCTCTCCTTTCAAGAACTTCAGTTACATATATATCAGGTCATTTAAAATAGTCGCACAGCTCATGAATATACCCTTAATTAATTAATTTAATTATTATTATTGTTATTCTTTTTCCCCTCTGTGTTTAATTTTGGATCTTTTTTTACTTTTATGTCATGAAAATCACTAGTTTTTTTATTTGCAAGGTCCAATCTGTCAATAATTTCATCCAATGCAATTTTTATTTCAGACATTTTAGATTTCACCTATAAAAGTTCAATGTGGATCCTTAAAAATATCTTTCATGACTCTACTTAACACATTTAATCTTTACTCTAGCTTTTTGAACATACAGAATGCAGTTATAATTATTTGAACATCAAAGTCTGCTAATTCTAAAATCTGGGCCAGTTCTTGGTCAGTTTTAATATAGTTATTGTTTTCCTTACTACAAATTGTACTTTCCTACTATATGCCTGATAATTTTTTACTTGATGCCAGAGTTTCTGGATTTTAGCTTGTCTGGTGCTATTATTTTATGTCAATAAATATTCTTGAATTTTTTCCAGAATACACATAGAAACAGTTTTATCTTTTTGATCTTTGCTTTTAACATTTGTCAGGCACAACCAGAGCAGCATTTAGTCTAGGGTTAATGATTCCTCACTACTGGGGCAAAACCTTTTTGAGTGCTTTATTCAATGCCTCTTAAATTATGAGGTTTCTAGTCTGGCTAGTGAGAACAGGCAGTATCACAGGACCTTTGTAAGTACCAACTACAATTTCCTCATTTCGGGTTGTTCTTTTCCTCATGCCTCAGTAGTTTATTCACATGCATATGTTGATTAGTATTCTGTTGAATGCTAAAGGGAGAATCTCTGCAGGTCTCCAGAGTTCTCTGTGAATCTTGCCCCTCTCTGATACTCTGTCCAATGGACTCCAGCTGCCTGATCTCACCAGATTCTCATCTTCGTCTTCTCAACTAGGTGACATGATTGGAAGAGTCTTTGTACTTAATTAAAGATAATACAGCATGAAGGGAAAAAAAACAAGAAGTCTCCTGGGGTAGACCTGGATTTCCCCCTCCCTGTACCATGGCAGGGGAAAGCTCTGAAGTCAGTAAGCTAGGGAAATTATAAGATAACCTCATTTGTTTTCCATCTTTCAGGGATATCTCTCCTTCACTGCTTCATGTACAATGTCTTGAAAATCATTCATATAATATGTCTGATTTTGTTTTTGTTTGTTTGTTGTTTGTTGTTATTTCAGGCAGAAGAGTACATTTTATCCTTGGTAGTCTATCTTAGCTGGAAAAAGAAGTCCAATGTTATGAAAAATCTAATAAAATAATGAAAGAAAAGTGCTTAGAAAGAGTCCAGTGAATGCTAGCTATTATTATCATCATCAGAGTTTTAAGCCATTTAGATTATACTTTTAGGCAAACCTCCTCATAGTATGAACTAAGTTTTCATAAATATGAGGAAAGTGTGGAGCAACGAAAATCTTAATTGCAATAATAATTGAGCACTAAGTGCTTTAAATTAATTTTCCATTTAATTTCCGTTCAACACTATGAAGTAAGGTAATAGTATCTGCATTTTATAGGTGAAGAATCTGAGGTTCGAGAGGTTAAATACATTGTTCAAGGTTAAGCCTCTCCCAAGTGGTAAATACAGAATCGAGCCAAGGTCTGTCTAACCCCAAAGCCCAATCTCTTAACCTTCATACATCACTGACAGAGCACTTCCAAGCAACCGTGAAAAAAATTCTTGCTTCATAGACCCAAAGATTTTGGGAAAGAATTGAATAAAATTGTGTCTAAGTCGTTTTTCTAACTCTTCACATCAGAAAGTCATTTCCACAGATGTTATAAAAGTATGGGTTTCACTGTGACATTCTTGAGCTTGAAGTCTTGCCACATGGGGCAAATTACAAATTTAATGATGATGTTTACTCTTCTCAGAGCAAAGCAGATTTGATAAGACTGTAAGCACATCAATGGGTAACATGAATTCTAGGTTCAGTAGCACAAAACTTGAAGATAATGAGAAGGGTTTAATGAAGCTGTGCATTAACCATAGAAGAACAAGATTAGAACTACAGGCCAACTGCCCTGTGCACGATCATTGTATCAAATAGCTCATCAAATGATTCTCTAGGTCATATGGTAGTTATTTTAAAATACTCTATTGTTGCCATAAATATACCAGACAAAAAATTAAACTTAAGACATTCTATGGATTTATCTAAAGTTCAGACAGATTTTGTCACACAGAAATGTATGAATGATTTCTAAAGCCTATATTTAATTCTAAAATAATAACAATATTTATTAGTTATTTTAATACAGAAAATTTTAAGAAAAAAAATGGTGCCCATAATTCTACTGCCCTGTTGACTTAAAAACAAAATAAACAAACAAAAAAATGAATTTATATCTGTGGGTAAAAAAAAATTCAAGCAATAAAGAAATGTTAAAAATGTAATAATTCCTTCTCTGTTCTCATCCAAAAACTTCTACCCTTCAGTTCTTCTCCCCAAAGGTTATTATGATTAATTTTTGTTGTGCTCACTTTCTGAAAATACAAAGATATAGATATACAGAAATTTCCTTTCAAAAAATCTATTGAAATTACTTTCATTATTTTAAAGAAATTTTTGAAGAGATTGTATCACCACATACATTCTAGTTTCTACCACTAACCCAGTCTATTTCAATTATTTTCCATGGTAATATTTCCAAAATGTGCAGGCAGCATGCAGGCGCTCAGGAAACCAAATACAGATATCTGAGCTTCTATTGAAATGTAATCTGCTGGTAAAAGTGAGAACATCGAGGGTGCATGTGATTCAGTGTAATCGGAACAGCTGGGCCTGGAAAGGGGGTGCAAAGAAAGTTCTATGGTAATAAAATGAATTGTCTAGCTCATTGAAAATCAGCACTATACTATCTTATTAGTTTCCCTGATTATAGTTGATTAAACAATCAAGAGATAATCTATGAAAAAGTGGCATCTTTTATTTTTTCCCTTTATTCTTATCTGCTTGCTTCTTTGTGGATTTTGACATGTTGCTCTTATTTGAGGTTTGTTTTGGGTGTTTTTGTGAGACTCTGTAACTGTCTTGCCTGTTGTTTTGCAATATCCAGCTAATGAATTCTAATCATAATGAGATATGGCTGTCTATTTTGAAATCACTCTTTTTAGACCTCTTAACTTATTCTCAAGACTGAGATTAATTTGATTACTTATATGTAATTTATTGACCCATCTGAACTAATTTTGTAATTTGCAAAAATTTAGAAAAGATAGAATTTATTTGGGCATGGATTCTATTCTTAATTGCCATGGTTTCATACTTATTCCCTCCTTTGAGAACCAACAAGAGATTTTGTGGAGATAAGAGAAAACTGGGGGGAAATTGAAGAGGTTTACTCACCCTTCTCAGGAATAAAGTTACAATGTGGATCTAGATATTTCCACTGAATAATCTAAAAAATAAATCAAGGAAGAGGCTATGAAAAACTTGGTCCTGGTAGTATTTGGAATCTATAGCTGATTAAGGGATATAATTTTGAAATGTCTTTAATTCCCATACTTATTTCCATTTTTCTCTGAATAGTATACTGTAGTGAACTACAGTAGGACTCCAAACAAAATGTATTCATGAGCCTGTTTAAAGGGGATTCAGGGCCCAGCCCTTGTGGCTCAGTGGTTGAGCATTGACTCATGCACCAAGAGGTCACCAGTTCAATTCCTGGTCAGGGCACATGCCCATGTTGTGGGCCAGATCCCCATTGGGGGGCATGCAGGAGGCGGCCAATTGATATTCTCTCTCACATCGATGTTTCTTTCTCTCTCTCCCTCTCCCTTCCTCTTTCTAAAATCAATAAAGAAAAAAATTTTTAAAGGGTACTTAGGGATACCATTTAATAGGTAAATAGTTTTCTATCTCAGTTTTCTCACCCAGGTGGTTGCCTGGGTTCTAATCCTGACCCTGTGACCTAATACTTGTCTTCAGACAAATTATTTAATTGCTCTAAGTTTTGTTTTCTTGAGTGTAAAGTAAAGTAATAGTACTTAACTCACATAACTCTTGTCACGATTAGTGAGAAAAACACCCCTAGAACAGTCAGTACTTAGTAAAAAGGAAAAAGAGAGAAAGAGGGGAATCTGATGTTTATTGTATGTCAACTATTGCCAGATATTATTCATGCATCTTATATACATGATTTCTAATTCTCACACCCAGTACCCATGATGTTTTTTATCTAAAAAAATTAAGAAACAAAGCTCGCCTGGCCAGAGTGGCTTGGTGGATTGAGCATCATCCCATGGACTGAGAGGTCCTGGTTCGATTCCTGGTCAGGGCACATGCCCAGGTTTTGGGCTCCGCCCCCAGTGAGGGGCGTGCAGGAGGCAGCCAATCGATATTTCTCTCTCACATCGATGTTTCTATCTCTCTCTCCCTTCCTCTCTCTAGAAAATCAATAAAAACATATTTTAAAAAAAGAAAAGAAACAGAAGCTCAAAATGGATAACTTACCCAAGAGTAAACATCTAGCCATTGATGTACTTAGGATTCAAATCCAGGTCTTTCTAACTTAATAGGTTTCCTTCCCATTTTACCACAGTGTCTCTCAAGCAGGGCAAACTGGTGGTAAGTATGGACATAATTCTTACCAGGAGATGGTATTAATCTTCATAGGGTTATTTGTGAATGTTTTAGAAAGATAAAACATAAGGGTTTAGGCCAGTATTTGATACATACTTTTCATCATCATTATAATGTTCCATTTTGCTTTCTTAAACCCTTGTGGGGTATGGAATTCTGTGTTCCATCCTCGTAGTGCTCAGCCTCTACTGCACTTTCTTATTAAAGTGTATCAGTCTATCACTTGATTCATGGGTTAGATTATTAGAAAGTTTTGCTCTGTATTGATACCACACACATGTATAACGTTACAAGTAAAATAAACTTCATGATGCTAATTGTAATATTAATTTTTTCCTAAATACACACATACCCCAGGCTACCCTGTTACTTCAAATGAGCCAAGCCTAAAGAGAAACCTTCAGATGAAGGAGCCATCTTTGTACATGCAGATAAATATAAAAAGATGAGGAGAAAAATGCAGAGTCCATATTATCCATACTATTCAACGTATTTGCATTTTTTCCAACTTTATTGAGGTATAATTGATATATAGCATTGTGTAACTTTAAGGTGTGCAATGTGATGATTTGATATATGTATATATTGCAAAATGATTGCCACAATAAGGCTAGTTAACATATCTATCACCTCACATAATCACTTTGTGTGTGTGTGTGTGTGTGTGTGTGTGTGTGTGTGTGTGGTGAGAACATTTAAGATCTCCTCTCTTAGCCACCTTCTAGTATATAATATAGTATTGTTAACTGTAGTCACCATATTGTACACTAGATCACCAAAGTTTATTCATCTTATAACCGGAAGTTTGTACCCTTTGACCAACATCTCCCCATGTGACCCACCTTCCAGCCCCTGGAAACTACCATTTTAACTCTTTGCTTCTGTGAGTTAGGTCTTTTTAGATTCTGTACAGGGTGGGGGGGGGGGGAAGCAGGTTTACAAACTTTGTTCTTGTATTATTATTTATTAATTATTGTATTATTTTCCATATGAACAACTGTAAACCTACTTTTGCCCCACTCTATAGATAAGTGAGATCATATTGTTTGTCTTTGCCTGACTTATTTCACTTAGCATAATGCTCTCAAAGTCCATCCATGATGTTGCAAATGGCAGGTTTCTCATGGTTTAATAATACTCCACTGTATATACACCAGATTTCCTTTATCCACTCATCCATTGATGGACGCTTGGTTGTTTCCACATCTTGGCTATTGTGAATAATGCTGCAGTGAGCATGGGAGTGCAGACATCCCTTCAAGTTCCTGACTTCATTTCCTTTGGGTCTAAACATGGAGTGGGATTGCTAGGTCATATGGGAGCTCCATTTTTAATTTTTTGAGGATGCTCCATACTGTTTTCAGTAGTGGCTATATCAATTTTCAATGCAACTTCATTTATTAAGATGTTTTCTTTAAGGTATTATCTCCTCTTTAAAGGAAGTAGGGTGCATCTCAGAGCACCGATCCGGTTGTTCCTGGTTTAATTCAGTGATTCTCAGCTCAGGACAATTTGGAAATGCTTGGAGAAATGTTTAGTTGTCAAGCCTGATGGGGAGGAGAGTGCTACTGGCATCTGGTGGACAGAGGACAGAGACGCGCTAAACATCCTGCAATTCACCAGCCAGCCCACAGCAGAGAATTACTCACCCCAAAATGTCTAGATCCTGAGGGTGAGAAACTCTAGCCTAGATCGGTAGTTCTCAACCCTGGCTGTACATTAGAATTACCTAGGGAGCCTTTAAAAATGACAGTGCTGCTTGGGTCTCTTCCTACCCAGAAATTCAGACCTAAGTGGCCTGAGGTAGACCTTGGCATATATTTTGTGTATGCCAGTTCCATTCTAATGGGCTGTGCAACCAGAATTGTAAACCACTGGTCTAGATGAAGCTCACTCATTTAAAATAAAGAAATGGAAGAGATTGTTGCAATGAGAGGAAACCCTTATTGGGATTTTGCCAGAAAGATTCCTATCCATCCTCCTCCCTCTCCATTGTGCCAGGGGAGTCCTAACTTTTACCAGAGATCTCAGTAGAATTTATTTTTTGTTATGACATTTTCCAAAACAAGTGTTGACTAATAGGAAGAAACCTCATTTAAATTAACCAGATGCAAAAACCAAAATCAGAAAACGGGATCTCACCCCCACACAAAATAGTCACTACTCACAGCACCGTGTATATGGCTTTTCCCTGCAATCCTTCCTGCGAACAGCCATGTGGGTATTTTTTTCGATGTCTTCGTTTACCTCTCCTAACTTGGACCTGTACCGTCGCTATCCTTCCTGCGAATTCCCCTTGCCCTTGGCTCCTCCCTGTGCCCTCTTCGGTCCACTGCTTAATTACCTCCAATCCATCCCAGAAATAAACCTCTTGCAGCTAATTTCGTCTTGTGCTCCGAAGCCAAAGTGTGGAAGGATGTGAGGTTCCCATTAAATATCAGTCGTTCAGAACCCCTCCAGGGTCTCTTCTCAGTACCAGAAGTCGATTATTAAATTACTACCATTATTATTTAATGAAAAATTAAAATGTGGGGGAGGGGAGAAAGAGGCTATTTAATTTCTCTCCTTTAAGCTTCTCCACACATATTGACTTAGAAACCTCACTAGGCTGAGTAAACGATTTTAAAATACACTATGGAAGATGGTTTCGGGCACATTTGTAACGGAGCTGATGACTGTAAACGTTATACAATAGATGTACAGAGCACTCCCTCCTCCAGATAACAGCTCTACCACCGGCTGCTGGAAGTCCAATTTCTGCCAAAGGAGCAAAGTTATTTTTAGTTATTTGACAAAATGGTTTTAACTCCCAGAAATAAAGCAAGCTGCTTTAATGAGTATCAACGGCGGTCTTTACTTCCTCCTCGTGTAATATGTTTCAGCAGAGTAAATGGAAAACGCCTACATTATATGGAACTTGGACATTTTCTGTTATAAAATATGGCAAATGTAAATAGAAGAAGCAACAGAGTGAGAAACTTCAGAACTCCGTTAGTTGCCATATGGCAAAGGTAACCCAGTAACACATATCGAGGAGAGTAGACCATTAAAAAGAATGTGATTTGTATCATGAAAATATTGCTCATCCATGAGAAAGAGTATCTGAGGGGTGTTTGAACAAGAAATAAGTGGCAGTAAATACTCATGAATTACAAAGGAACTATCCCTTCCTTAGCAATTTTCCCTCTCAACTCCCTGTCTTGAGTAAACCTGAGAGGTGTTGCTTTATAGCAGAGCTCTATGAACTTTTCCTGTAAATGGCCAAATAGTAAATATTTTAGGCTTTGGGCCGCACGGTATCTACCCAGCAACTCATCTCTGCTACTGCAGTGTTCAAACAGCCACAGACAACACATAAACCAATGAGCTTGAATGTATTCCAGTAAAACTTTATTTATAGACACTGCAATTTTAATTTCATGTAATGTTCACGTGTCAGAAAACATTCTTCTTCTTTGCTTTCCACCCTTGTAAAATGCTAAAATCATTCTCACCTCACAGGCCCTATTAAAACAGGCAGTGGACTCAATTTGACCCATGGGCCCCAGCTTGCAGAACCCTGCCTTACAGCATTAGTATTTCTTTTCTATCATTCAATTGGAAGCTTTTCAAAAATAACAATAATAATTGTTGGAAAGCAAAGAGAGTAAGGTGGAAGGCAGTGGGGAGATCTGAAGGTTCGAGGAAGTGTGGAATAATTGTTAGAAGGGTTGAAGAGTGAATGAAGTAGGAAAAGATAGAGTGATTGCAGGCACCATTAAAAGTAGAGGAAGATAGTAGGCTGAGAGTTGGATTTAATTAGGGCTAGGTTTGGGCAAAGGGAGTGAAATGAATTGCTATAGAAACAAGGAAAACAAAGCTGTATGAAATGAGGTGAGCATAATGGTTTGGCTAGGTAAAGAAAAAAGTGAGAACATGAAGTGAGTGAGAAACAAAATATGGTAGAAAATGAATATAAGGTTCAGATCGAACTGCATAAATGGAATCAGAATAGCAGAGTCAACAGCCTGGGAAGACAGAAGGCAGTGGCCGGGGAGTAGCCAGCTCAAAAGAGTTTATGGAGGGCTTATAGTTACTGGTGGCAACAAAGACCTTGGAGGAGAAGACTGTGGAAGTGATGATCTGGAGAACAAGCTCATGAAAGTGAAGAAATTCAAAGAACTGAGAGGCCAAGAGTGTTGGAAGGACTGTCTGTATGGATGTTAAAATTAGTAAGAACTAAGTTGGAAACTGTTGAAGAGAGTGATTGTGAACCAAGAGTTAAAATTTGCTAGAAACAAAGGGTAGTGACCCAGAGAATACTAGATGACAGACAGCACACAGAGATAGTGGGTGTTAGAGACAGATGACAGGAGTTTCAAAGGGAGCTCAGTTTTAATGAGGAAGGGTAGAGAATGGTCTGATGCCTCGAAGACTGGCCTGTGCATTTGAAGATGTTTAGCAGCATTCTTGACCTCTACCACCTAGTTGTCAGGAGCATTCCTGGTCCCCACTGTGACATTTAAAAATGTCTCCCGACATTACCAAATTTCCCGTGAGAAAAAGTGCCCCAACTGATTATCACTGCTCTATAGCAAAACCTCACACCAAGTTCTCCATTCTTTTCAATGCCTCTACTCCTGTTTTCTCAGGGCTTTCCTATCTGACATTTCTCTTCCACAGCTCCATTAAATGTGCTATTATTCAGGTCACTAATGAGCTTCCCATTGCTAAGTTCAATGTTCAGTGCTTGGTCTCACTTACATTCCTCCCAGCATTTGACAGAGTTGATCATTCCCTCCTCATTAAAATACTTTCTTTGCTTGGATTACAGGACACCTCACTTACCTGGTTTTTATATTATCTCACCAGCTGCTCTTTCTCACATTCTTTCCAATCTCTGATCTTGGTGAAGTGGCCTAAGATGCAGTCATTGAACACCTTCTCACTCCTTGGGTGAACTCATTCAATCTCATAGATTTAAATACCATCTATATGTTAACGACTCTCAGTCTTATGTCACTTTCCAAGTCTTCTTCGCTGCACTGAGACGTAAATGTCCAATTACCTAATTGACATATTCACTTTCCATATCTAATTGGCATCTGAAATTATATTTTAAAAAAATGAATCATTTAATATTTCCCCTAAACTTGTCCCACCCACAGACTTTCTGATTTTTGTTAATGGCAACTCCTTTCTTTCAGCACCTGAGATAAAAATTTTTGAGAAATCTTAACTCCTCTTTTTTCCCCTCATCACCTTCCAACCCACTGAAATACCCTGTTGGCTCTACTTTTAAAACACCCAAAAAGTATAACTACTTTTCATTCCCTTGGTCCCACTCAGTCCAAAACATCATCTTCTGGCATCTGAATTAGTATTTTAATAATAATAGACTAGTCTCCCCTTTTCTAACCACTTCCCCCTACAGTCTATTCTAAATATAGCAGCCAGCAATCCTATTTAAACAGATCATGTCACTTCTCTGCTCAAAGCCCTCCTATGGCTTCCATCACCCTCAGAGTATAAACCAAATATGTTTCTATAGCCTACAGAGATCTCCATGTTACTTCTTTTTTTTTTTTTTTTATAATTTATTTTATTATTAATTTGTTTTTGTTACAGATGTTTTTCCTTTTTTTTCCCCCATTGACACCCTCCTCCCCCTCCCCTTCTCCTCCTCCCCATCCCTGTTGTCCATGTCCATTGGTTATGCACCCATGCACATAGGCTCTGTGATTTATCTCTTTCCCCTCGCCTCCCCCCCTCCTCTGAGGCCCGTCATCCTGTACTCCACCCTCCATGTCTCTGGGTCAATTTCGTTGTTCAGTTTGCTCAGTTCTCCGGTGTGTTGCCGGCTTCCTCCATTGGTGGGGGGGTCGCCGGGCTCCCCCACTCCGCCTGGGTTCCCCCGTGGTGGGGGGGTTGCCTGCTCCCCCGCTCCGCCTGGGTTCCCCAGTGGTGGGGGGGTTGCCCGGCACCCCCGCTCCTCCTGGGTTCCCCCACGGTGGGGGCGTCTCCCGGCACCCCCGTTCTGCCTGGGTTCCCCCGCGGTGCATGTTACTTCTTATACTGGATTGTATAGTATTCCCCCAAAATTCATGCCTATCTAGAACCTCAGAATCTGACTTTGTTGGGAAATAGAGCCTTTGCAGATATAATTAGTTAAGATGAAGTCCTACTGAATTAAGGTGAGTTCTATTCAATGACTGGTGTCCTTATAAGAAGAGAAAACAGAGAGACAGACACACAAGGTGGCATGAGGGGAGGGGATGGGAGAGAGGAAAGAAGGCCATGGGAAGCAGATATTGGAATGACGCATCACAAACCAGGGAATGCCAAGAATTGCCAGCAGCCACTATAAATTAGGAGGGAGGCATGAAACAGTCTCCCTCAGAACCCTCAGAAGGAATCAACCTGCCACCCATTAAACAACTTTGTGGGACTTTGTTACAGCAGCTCTGAGAAACTACTGTCCATCTTGAATCTCCTCTCTTTCTACTCTTTCGCTTGCTCATTCTCCTCCGGCTACAGCTAACTTGCTAGTCCTTGAATACCTAGCCATGCTCCTGCCTCAAAGCCTTTCTATTTCCTGTTTCCTCTGCCAGGAACACCCTTCCCTTGGATGTTTGCATATCTTTTCCTCTCCTTCCTTGTGCCTGTTCAAGTCACCTTTGCATGATGTCTGGTGTATTTAAAAATGCAACAGCACTCTCTTCCTTCTTCCCAGCTTTATTTATCAACATAGAAGCTTTCACTTCCCAAAGGTCTATGAAATATATATTTTTAATTGTCTTTCTCCTTGTACCAGAATGTAAGCACAATGAAGGCAGGACTTTTGGTCTGTTTTGTCCATTGACATATCTCCAGTGCTTATTACTGTGCTTGGCATATAGTAAGATATACAGGCTTCTGTTTTACTTATCACTGATGATGTTAGCTTTTTTTTTTTCAATCTTTATTGTTGAAAGTATTACAGATGTCCCTCCCTTTTTCCCCCCAATGACTCCCTCCTCTCCACCCTCAACCCCCAGGCCTTCACCAGACTGTTGTCTGTGTCCATTGGTTATGCGTATATGCATATAAGTTCTTTGGTTTATCTAATCACCTTGACAAAGTAGTGTTTTCCAGGTTTCTCCACTTAAAGCTGTTGTCACTCTTTTTTACTCTTTATTCTCTGGAAGCAATTGTTAAATGCAGTGCACATTATTGGGGAATGGGGGCCGGAAGGGGACGAGGTAAGTTTCACCTCTGGAGGCTGTGTATTTACATGAATTATCTGGAATTTCTTCTTTTAAGAAAGGTTTGTTTCTTACTCTGTTTATTTCAATTATCTATTTGTATCAATTTGAACTCATGAAGATGTATTTATACTTGAGGTTATAATTCAATACTATATTATTTATTTTTTTTGCTCAAACCATTCCAGCTTCAGCCTTTAGGAGCCTCTCAAGGTGGCCCCTGTGTCCCACTGACATGCCCCCATCCCTTTGTTTTCTGAGTTCTTTGTTAGTCTCTGGCACCACAAGATGCTCTGGGTTCATGTTGTATTTTCCTGCCCCAGCCCTAAACTCAGCCTTACATCTAAACATAGTGAAAGACTATTATACCTCTCTCAAACATTGGAAGAAAAAAAATAAAAATCAGTAAGGATATAGATGTGAACAGTAAAATAAAGGAGCTTGTTCTAAAGGACATATATAGACCATCACAACCAACAATTGCAGACTTCATATCTTTTCTAGCATGGAAGAAATATTGACTAAGCTTGACCAACTACTAGGCCACAAATATAGTTTCAATAATATTCAGAGAATTATGTCAATCAGACCACATTTGCTTAATTCAATGTAATACATTTTTTAAATTAATTACGTATAAAAATGTGGCAATCCTACACAGTCATGAAAATTTAAAAGCATTTCTCTAAATGACTCAAAGGTCAAAGGAGAAATCATAATGAAAATCTTAAACTATTAATAATTTAACAGAAATGAAATTACAACATGTGGTTTATTGAATGCAACTAAAATAGTACTTCGAGAAAAATATGGAGCCTTAATTGCTCTCATTAAATTTTTTTCAAAATTAATTATCTAAGCATACAAAGTAAGACATTAAGAAAAGATCATCAGAATAAAGCCAAAAAAAGCAGACAGAAAGGTTAGAGCAGAAAATAATGAAATGCAACCAAACATGGGATAAAAGAATCAACAAAGCAGAATGTTGGTGTTTCAAAAAGATAAATAAAACAGAGAAGCAAGATTAATCAGGAGAAAATGAGAGCATGTAAGAGAAAACACAGTGAAAATACTAGGAATGAAACCACAGATGTAGCAGAGACTAAACAGATGAAAAGACATGATGAATATTTTTAAAAAAGAGGTGAAATAAACAAATTTCCAAAAAATACCGGGAATGATTTCAGAGGAAGCAGAACAACTTAATTGTCCCATAACCATTAAAAAAATTGAACCAGCTTAAATTTTCCTATCAAGAAAATAGGAAGTTCAGATAGAAATTTAGATGATTTCTACTGAACAAAGACAGGTATTCCAATCTTTCACAAATTCTTCCAGAAAGAAAGAGGAAATTCTCCAACTTACTTAATGAGGCCAGTATAACTTTGATGCCAAAACCTAACAAAGACAGAATCAGAAGATTAAATAACAGTCTATTTCATGCATTAACATAGACAAATAATAATTTTAAACTTTAGTAAACCAAATTCAATAATGCTTAAAAAGAATAACTAATTGTAATTAAATTGGTTTATCTCAAGACTGCAAGTTAGTTTAATATTAGAAATTTAAAAAATGTATGTACCATGAATAAATTAAAGCAGAAAAATCACATGATAATCTCAATAGATGAGAAAATCATTTCTGATAAAATTCATTACCTTTTCATGATCGTAGAAAAACACAGAAGCCTAGGCTAGAAGTAATCTTTCTTAATCTGATTAAAGGTAGTTACCAAATACCTACTATGAACATCAAACATAGTAGTGAAAGGTTAAAAGCATTCCCTGTACCGTAAAATCAAAAACAATATCTACAATTCTCCTAATTCTATGCAGCATTGTATTAGAATTCCTGTAATGTAGGATTTAATGGGGGGAAATGAAAGGCATAAAGATAAGAAATGAATAAACCAAATAGCTAATATTTGCAAATGTAATTAGGCCCTGTAGAAAACCTAAAAAGAATATAAAAATATATTTTTAGAAATAATAAAAGGTTTTAATGATGTCGCTAAATATAAAATCAATAAACAAAATCAATTGCACTTCTGGACACCAGCAAGAGTTTGATGAAAATGTAGCCTTATAAATATAACCATTTATCATAGCAACAAAAATATAAGGTATCTATAAATAAATCTAACAAAAGATGTATAGGACCCTAATAGATAGAACTATAGAGTTTTATTAAAAGCTATTAAAGACATCCCAAATAAATGTAGTGATAAATCATATTCTTGTATAGAAAAATTCAAACTCATAAAGATGTTCTCTCAACTTGATCTATAGTTTTAATGCAATTGAATCCATCCAATTGGAATCCCATAGGACTTTTTTCTCTTGAAACTTGGTAAACTGATTCTAAAATTCATATGAGAAAGCAAAGAGTGAAAATTACACAAAATATTCCTATAGAAAAAAACAAGATTGGAGGATTTGCCCTACCGACTACTGACATTTTATTTTAAAGCTATGGGTATTAAGTCAGTGTGGTGCTTCGTCAATGTGAGTGAAATAGGCCAATGGGATACGGAGCCCTCAAATAGGCCCACACATGTATAGAAACTGATTTATCACAGAGCTAGTATTACAGAGCAGTAAGAAAAGGATAGACTATTTAAAAAATGGTGCTAGGACAGTTAATTATTCATATGGAAAAAATAAAATTAGATGTCCACCACACACCATATGTGAAATCAATTTCTATAGAGTTAGAAATTAAGATAAAAAGCAAACCCATAAAATATTTAGAAAACAATCTAGGAGAATATTTTTATGAACGTATAACAGGAAAATATTTCATAAAAGGCTCAAAAAACGCAAACCATTACGGAAAATATTGATCAATTTAACCACATTAAAATTTAAAGTAAGAACTGCCAATCAGGAAGAAAAAAAACATGGATGTATATATGCGTGTAGGTATGTGTGTTTACATACACACACAGATGCACACACAAGTATCAAAGTATTAGTAAGTACAGATTATAAAGTTCTCCAAATCATGAAAAAGACAACTACACTGGCAGAGAGAAGGGGAAAATACTCTAACAAGTATTTCATAGAAAAGAAAGCACAAATGGCTCATAATTCTGAGATGCCCTTCTTCATTAGTAATAATAAAGTGCAAATTAAAATCACAATTCTAAGTGTTGTATTTTATATACTATTTGATATGCATAATGAAGTTTACCAAAACTTATTTTTTTAAAAAGCACTCTAGTAGCAAGGTAAAGAACAGACCGAAGAGATGGAGCCCATAGAGTCAGAATCATACCACTACAAACGAGAAATAATGACTAAATTCTTAAAGCAATACTAATGACAGAAAAAGAGGATATTCTAGTGAATGACATTATTAAGGAAGACCCATTCATCATTTATCCTTAGTACCTACAGCAGTATCTAGCACACAGTAGACATTTAATGAATATTTGCTAAATAACCAAAAGAATCTGTAATTATTGTGGAGTTATTTTTCATTTTGTTATTTTCATAAGTATAAAATTCTGCCACCAAACATTTGGTTTTAATTTTTATACCTGGTTAAATAAAGAGGTTGAACACTTTTAATAAATGGCGCTAGGAAAATCCCATATGTTTCATCACTAAGGAGAAAAAAAATCTTCTATATGCTTGTTTATAGTCATATCTCTCTTTTTAGTGAATTATGTATTTTGCCAATTTATTTATTGAACTTTTAATATTTTGTAGAATGATATTGGTAAAAAGCCATTATCTCTCATTTTACTAATACTTCTAAATTTTCTAAAACTTTCTAAATTTGATTTCCGTTTTGCTTTGGTAATGTTCATTTAAATTTTACAAATGTTTATTTAATTGAATCTGATATTTTTCCATGTAATGCATAGAAAATATGAACTCTTTAAAATTTTACAATTCTACTCAACTCTAATCAAGACTGGGTACATAATCATCTTTTTTTTGTCTATAGTTTGGCTACTATACTTATTTATCTACTTACATGTATACTTAGGTTTATGATACAAAGTATGAATTTTAATTTTATTTCCCCAGCCTCCTACAGTTTTCCTAATGTCACTATACTGTCACAGAAAAAAAAAAATGTTATGTAAATCAAGGTCATTTCCTGAGTTTTCTGCTATTGCATTGATCTACATCAGTGATTTTCAACCATGTGCTACAGCACACTGGTGTGCCGCAAGAATTTTTTTTAAATTACTTTTTTATTGATTTTTTAGAGAGAAAGGAAAGGAGAGAGAGGTAGTAACATTGATGTGAGAGAAACAACAATCAGCTGCCTCCTGCACGCCCCCTACTGGGGATTGAGCCTGCAACCTAGGCACCTGCCCTGATGGGCAATCAAACCAGAACCTCAGTCCATGGGACAAGATTCAATCCACCAAGCAACACCAGCTGGCCTGTACCGCAAGAATTTTTAAAACATGCAATACTTGACTGTTTTCAGGGGCACCAACCTCTTTTCCTTTAGCTTGTCAAATAAAAAAATGACAACAGCCAACACAATAGCCATCTGGCGTGAATGTCTTGAACCATAAATACAGGAGTGGGCAAAAGTAGGTTCACAGTTGTTCATATGGAAAAAGACATTCGGGTTATGATTATTACAATAGCTTTATTAACTCATGTACTCACAACTGTAAACCTACTTTTGCCCACCCCTGTATATAGGTCATATAATAGAGTTGCTTGCATCTTATTGGTCACGTTGCATAATAAGGTTGCATCTGATTGGTTAATTCTTGGTACCAGAAATCCTTATAGGCACCTGATTATTTTTTTAAAGTCACTTTGGAGCAAAAAGGTTAGGTAATTATTATTATTATTTATTTTTTGTAAATCAATCAAAATTATACCTTTTCTTTTTCCCCCAGATCAGCAAAAAAAAATATGTTTTTTGATGTGGTGAAGAATTTTAGTAATTAGTTTAGGTGTGCCATGAGATGAAAAAGGTTGAGAATCACTGATCTACATTTCTATTCTTTAACTTAATTGTAGCTTTTTTTATCAGTTCTGTGATACCCGCTCTCTGTTCTCTCTCCGTTGCTGACAACTCCTCCTTTGTACACTTTAAAATTTTCTGTTCCCTGCAGCTATCTCCCCAAACCCTCCTGTTCTTCCTGCGCATTTTCATCCATTCCCATGGCTTGTACTCATACCCAGATAACACCTACCTCAGAATCTCTGGCCCACATTTTTCTCTGAGCACCAGATCCATGGATCAAATGACCAACTGGACATTTATTCAAGATATCCTGGAGGGGTCTCAAGAGGAACATGTCCTAACAAAATCCACTTTCCTTCCCTTTTTTCTCAAACATATTTCTTCTGCATTCCTTGTGTTGGAAGGTAGTTACTTAAAAGAGAGTGATCAGGAACCTGGCAGTAGACTCTTCCTTCTGCTTTATTACAGACATCCAGGCAATCACAGAGTTCTATCTATTCTCTCTAAAATTGCCTTTCAAATAATAAAAACAAATACAGCAGGGAATTAAGGCTGAAAGAGTGTATCAATCCAGGTCCCCAAGAAGCGGGCATCAAGACAGGATTAGCAAGGGATTTAGTGGGGAAACACCGGTGAGGGGGAAATGGGAGGGAAGCGGAGGAGGCTGGAGAGGGGTCAGACCAAGATGCAGGTCCGACCTGTGTGAAGGACGAGGGGGCGGAAGGAAGACTGAGTGGGAAATGCCTAGATTGCAGTGCGGTCCTCAGAGAGTTTTGAAAAGCAGATAGAGAGCCCTCGATGTAAATTCACTGTTCAGAGGAATCCCCATCTCCCAGAAAGGACCATGCTCAGTCACACGGGCCAGCAGCAAGCGGCCCAGGGAAATGGCCTCAGTGGGAACGCAGTGCTGGATTTCAGAGCACGGAGGCTGGGCTGTTACTCTCCCTGCAGCCTAAGATCTGAGAGGCACATCTTCATACATGCCTCAGAGAGCATAAGTAATCTGCCACGTTTCACAGATGAAAAAATATGGAGCCATCATTCAAACCCATGCACTATGCCGTTGCGGTTCTCACAACTGATCGCCATGCAGTGCTTCCTCCTCCTTCCACCCCTGCTTCCAAGGGCGTTGGAACATAGGTCTAACTCATCTCCTTACTTCCAGCCTTCCTCATCAATCCATCCTTCCACACAAGAGCCAAATAATATTTTAAAATGGGGATTATGAATGCTACCCTCCTTCTCAAAGTTATTCAGTGCCTTCCACATGCTTCCAGAATTAAGTTTAAAGTTCCTAACCCAGCATGCAGCCTGATTACCTGGTGCTAATCATCTCCCTCTCAAACTTTATTTCCTGACAATCCCACTCTTGTTCAACTTTGCAAAAATATTCATTCCTTCCTTGTTCACTCATCCATTCGATAAGCATTGTTCGAGCACTTCCCAAGTGTGACAGTTCTGTTTTAATAACAAGAAATTTACTGAAGCTAGGTGATGTCCATGTTCTCATGGTGCTTATGTTCTCCTCAGTGAGAAAATGTGGAGCAAAATTAATCCATTCAGAGAGGGATAAAGGCTGTGAATAAAATAAATCAGAAAAATGTTATGAGAGTCACTAGTTTGGGAAGGTGGTCAGGAAAGGCCTGAATAGTAAGAAGCCAACTTTTGAAAACCCGGAGCGAGAACGTCCTAGGAGGGGGAACGGGGTGAAGATTGAGGAGAAAGGAGGTGGGCAGGCTCAAGAAACAGAAAAAAGGCAAGTGTGTCTGTAGAGTTGTGGGCAGGAGGGGAATGGACCAGGAGAAATGAGAAGTTTCGCCAAAGGATGATACCAAGTAGGGGACGGATGTGGCCGGATTTTTATGTTTTCAAAGGAGCACTTTGGCTGCCGGGTAAAAAGTGAATTACAGGAAACAAAGTTAGGAGTGGAATTGATCAGTTTCTGGGCATACCACCCTTGCCTACACTTGCTCATCCCTTAGATCTCAGTCAAAACAGTGGCGGCTCTGTGAAACCTTCTCATTCACCCAGGAAGATCTGAGTACTCCTTCCCCCAGAATCTCACTGCATCATGGGGAATCAGAGCCAATTGCCAGAGCCCACAGTCCTTTGGAAGGATCAAAGGATAATGTATATTCCTGGTGTCTGTGTTATTTTCTTTATATGCTAGAGAAAATAATGGTACTGTCACTCTGTCTCAATTGACTCCAGCTCCTCGAGTTGAAGCTGGATAAAAGAATCAGTCGCCCTTTTAAAGACGTCACAGTCATTTCTGTACAAAGCCAATATACTAGAGCAAACTTATGCTAAAAAGAGCGCTTTACAATATCAAGTGCTAAAAGAAATGGCCATCTAATAAGTCTTTTCATGTTTGTGTTTGTTGCTTTTACTACTGACCTCAGCATTATGTAACAAATACTATGCTGGATAGCTACAGATGCCTTATTTAGTCCTCCCAATAGTCCTGAGAGAGACATCTCCCCACTGTAGTCATTACCAAGTGGATTTCTTTCAAGTACATCAGAATCTTGCATATTTCTAAAGTTAGTGCTTCTGAACTTTCAAATTCAGTCTTCAGCAAGAAGTGAAGTATATATTTGGTTTCTTGTAGTAGAAATACATTTTTTTCTCTGACTTTCCTAACAAGTTTTTTATTTCTCTCTCTTTTGTGCTCAGAAAACTCCCTTGTGGATTTTCTCATCCCCTAGCCATTGTCAAATCCTAATCCTTCTTACAGACATCAATATCTAGATGCCAAACCCACAGATGAAAAGCAATTTCCTCCTGAAATTTCCTGATGGGAATCACAGTAGACTCATAAGAACCCACAGTGGGAAGCATTATGGAAACTTACAAGGCATTACACCCTTTCCTCCAAGCGGTCAGATTGTCTGAAAACAAATCAACACATGTTGAGTGCCCAAGTGCCTTTCTGCCAGCCAGTTTCAGTGGGGTTAAAGGGATTCTCCAACCTTCTCCCTTAAAAACCAAGCGAAAAGCTGCCCTGAAACTCTGTAAGTCTAATTTGGAAATGTATTGCAGTGAAAACTCAGGTTCCTTAATTAATCTGATACTTTCCCTTCAACTCCTCCTTAATGAATGGGCCATCCATTGCCTCATTGTCCAATTATTGCGACTTTGAGTTGCCAGAGATGAGAAGGCCTTTGCATGAAGAACACAGTTCCCTACAGGGGGAAAGCAGCACAGAATCACTAAGTTGTTCAAGGCCAGCTGTCAAATCAGAGATGAAAGGAATGATTTTTTTTTTTTTAGGAGTTCACAGAGCAGAGTAAGAAAACACTTTTAAAGTGTCGTCAAGGTGCAGCTGTCCTTGAAGAAATGGCTTCCTGACAGCTGCTGGTGCCTTCCTTGCTGCCAATGTTTAATTTCTCTCCGAGAGGCAGGGCTTTAATTAGGTTCCTAGGGCAGCTAGCTCTGTATCTTTGACCTTATCAAGGATGCAGGATTTCTAACCACAGCCTCACATAGGTCTCCCTTCGATACTGATCAAGTCTCCCCAGGAACACTCCTGGGCTCAGGCTTCAGTTCCTCAGGAACCAAAGATGCCTTTTCGTCTTTCTTCTAGTGGGTAGTCTTATACCAGCATCCCTGTTCTTCAACGGAGAAGGGACTGTTCCAGAGGCAGAAATTAGATGCTATTCATATAAGAAACTTTTCATGTCTGAAACTACTTGCATCCATCACTGTGAAGGCCTTCTAATATTGGAAGAGGTTCGCTTCTGGTTTATTGACTTGGTTTTCAAATATATAACATTCGGAGTCAAAAAATTCCTATAATTGAATACTAGGGCTTATTTTCAACCTGGTTGAGAGTCAGTAATTCTTCTAAAAGGACAGGTGTTGAATTTTAATAATAGAATTTTTTTCAGCATGTAAAAGTAAGCATAGAGCATCTGCTTTAACAATGCCAACATCTGTTTCTTTGACATCCCTGCCTTCCTTCTGCTAGGGCCAACTGTGAATTTGCTTCAGAACTGATATGAAAAACAGATAAAATTGTTCTTGACATGCTGAATTCTACAGGGCCAGCATAAACCAGGCTATGGGGATTAAACTCTCATTCTAAAAAAAGAATAGCGTCATGATACTCAGATTTCCAATTAAAATCAAGTAATGCAGAATTTTTCAAGGAAAGGGCAACATCATTTGCAAATGACATTGTGTGTTCTGTGACTTTCTTTTGGGAAGCTTAAAAAAAATACTTAAAAGGCAATTATTTAAGACTGTCATTCATAGTATCATTCAATATATGTCAGTCTTATAACACCAAGAAAATTTACCCAAGAAAAAAAATTTTATTGATCATATGCTTTATTTTATTTTATTTTTCAGGGAGAGCACGAACATAGTCCCCCACTACCACAAATTATGCAGTCCAGTTTCCCACATTTGGGAAAATTGCAGGGGTCAGCACATCTGGAGTGCAATGGATAAGCCTTGACCTGAGAAAACCACCATCATGATCATGGTATCTCCCCTGCCAGGTAAGTGTTGATTATAAGCTTTAAACAAAGGCATTCAGAGAGCCTAAAATCACTAAAAATGCAATACAGTTTTATAGTAAGAAGAAAATTATCATATTACATAACCATAATAATCTTGTATTGAAGGAAAACAAACACTTGGTTCAATGGACTGCCCAACTCCTTACTCCTACATTGCTTTGATTCCCATGTATTTACTTATTGATTCATCAGATGTTAATAAAGTCTAATTCTGTGCCAGTAGAGTTAGGTGTTAGGGACATAGACATTACTCAGGGAAACATAGGCCCTGCCCTTGAGAAATGTAAGTCCTAGTGGGGGTCGAATATATACATATAAACAAATAAATATATAATTACAAATTTTGTAAAGGGCTCTGAGGAAACACTACATATTGTTCTGAAATAAAGTAGAAGGGTGGTGTATTTTAGAATTATTAGTCAAGGAAGGCAGGCATTCAGAGGAAGGGGCATTTAACACCAAACCTGAAGAATGTGTAGACCTGAATAATAGGGAGAAAGTAAGGTCTTCAGGAGGAAAAGAACAACACTTAAGAAACAGGAAAAGGCCAATGTGGCTAGAAAGTATAATGAGTACGGGCAGCAAAGAAGATGAGACTGGAGAAATACAATTAGATCCATATGGGTCCTAGCAACTGCCTCAAAATGCCCTAGGTTTAGAAGCCACTGTTGTTCTTGGCCTGGGAGAACAAGGAGGCCCCAGAGCAGACTCAGTTGTCAACTGACTGGCAGCATGACCTCACCGCTGAGTTCACTCTACTCACATACCCATGGTCACAAGTCCAACATTATATCCCAGTCTGAATAATGGGTCACCTGCCATTACTCCCGTGTGAGTCCTATACTTAGGACTCTCATTAATGCTCCACTGGGCCTGGGGCCAGCCTGATACTGGCAATACCCCTGAGCTGATCATCAAACCTCAGTGCCATAACTGAGCACTATTCTCCTCCTCTCTAGGGTGACAAAAGACAGCAATTCATTAAAGGTCCTGCAGGCAATAGGAGTGGTATATGAAAACCTGGACATCCAGGCCCCAGGAACAGCAGAAACCAGAGACTTGTTTTGAGTCCATGGCATCTCTAGGGACCTCATGCCTCTCCCCTCAAATGCTCATCCATTTACATGGTTCCTCTACTCTCTCCCTACTTTATCAGCTTTGCCACCCATTTGTGTCTATTAACCCTGGCTTCTGCTTCCTCATATCTTTGGCTCTACATGACTTTGCCATTTTCTCTCAGTATTTTCCAGAGATAGAATCTGATAGGCTCAATTTGTCTTTTTGTGTCAGACCAGCTTATTGATTGGTTGACATTGGATCAGTGTCATCCCTTCATTTCATTAGTTATGTCTAAAGGGCAGAGAGTCTGATGTCAAAAAACATTGCCCTTCCTGATTTCAAACTATACTACAAAGCTACAATAATCAAAACTGTATGGTACTGACATAAAAATAGAGACATAGACTCAGAACAGAGTCAAGTAAAAAAAAAAAAAAAAAAAAAAAAGATAGTCCTTTCAATAAATAGTATTGGAAAAACTGGATAATCATATGCATAAGAATGAAATTGGATATCTATCTTACACTACTCACAAAAATTAGCTCAAAATGGATTAAAGACTTAAAAATAACACTCAAAACCATAAAACTTCTAAAAGAAAATATAGGGAAAAGCTCTTTGATTTAAGTCTTGGCAAAAATTGTCTGGATATGACATTAAAAGTATAAGCAACAAAAACAAAAATCAATAAGTAGAATTACATCGAACTAAGAAGCTCTGCACAACAAATGAAACAATTGTCAAAATAAAAAGACAACCTATAGGATAGGAGCAAATATTTTTTCTACGGTTGTGAAATCACCTGAAAAAGTTGAAGTCACATACTGTGGTTCAGGCATTATTGTATCTTAAATATATATATATAGTTAATCCTCACCTGAGGATATTTTTCCATTGATATTTAGGTAGAGTGGAAGGGAGGAAGGGAGAGAGAGAAAAAAACATCGATCTGAGAAAGACACACTGATTGGTTGCCTCCTGCACGACCCTAACGGGGCAAGGGGATCAAACCTGCAACCCAAGCATGTGCCCTTAGCCAGGAATCAAACCCGTGACTGACACTCTAACTGCTGAACCAAACTGGTCAGGGCTATACCTTAAATATTATTTTTATCAGTATCAAATTTAAGATACAACAGAATTTCACCATATTGCTATAATATAAAGGGAGGTGGATATTATAGTTCCAATCTCCGCCTTCAACATCATCTCACATTCTTGTTCCTGTATCATTTATATGTCTATCTCCTCCACTAGACCATTAATTCAGCAAATATTTTCTGCACCAGGCACTAGGAATTTGATACACAAAACTAGACCCCATAGAATGATCTCTAAACTCAAGGAGCTTATTGTCTAACTGGAAAGACAGACAACTAAAAAGCCATACCTATGAACAGTGATAAGCATATGATAGCTTTCTGTGTCATAGTTAATATACAGCACCTGGTTATTATATTCATGGAAGGCAGTGACCATGTGTCTTTAGGTTCTAGGACCCAGTTCTAATGTGAAGGAGAGAAGTCCTCACACCAACAAGCAATTTTGGATGTCCAAGATTCAATTCAATTCTGACACTGTCTACTGGGATATAGCATTAGATTCCACAGGGTAAGTGTTCAATACCACAAGACTCTCCACACCCCCAGTTCAGACACCAGTTGCAAGCCCAAGTTAATGCCTGTGCTTCTAACAGACCAGCTAGAGATTGGAGTTCCCATAATGCCCTCCTTGGGCTTTCAGATGCCAGCTGCAAATCCAGGTTGTTATCTGTACTTCTGACAAACTGGCTATAAATAAGAGGTTCCTATGACCCCCTCCTTCCTTGGATTCAATTAATTTGCTAGAGCGGCTCACAGAACTCAGAGAAACATTTTGCTTACTGGGTTGCCAGTTTATTATAAAAAGATATAACGCAGGTGCAGCCACATGGAAGCAATGCACAGGGGAAGGGATGGGGAGAGGCCTGGAGCCTCCACGCCCTCACCAGTGGCCCCACTCTCCCAGCACCTCCGTGTGTCCACCAGCCTGGAAACTCTCTAAACCCTGTCCTTTAGATTTTCATGGAGGCTTCATTACATAGGCATGATTGATTTGGTTAAATAATTGGCTGTTAGTATCTACTCAATCTTCAGTTTCTCTCCCCTAGAGATCAGGGCAGTGGGACTGAAAGTTCCAACCCTGTAACCACACTGTTGTTTTCTTGGCAACCAGTCCCCATCCTTCGCTGGGTCCCTAAAGTCACCTCATTAACATAGCAAAAGACACTTTTTACTCTCATCACTTAGGAAATTCCAAAGGGTTTTAGGGGCTCTGTGCCAGAAAAGGGGGATGAAGACTAAATATGCATTCCTTATTATAAATCATAATATCACAATGTGTAATTGTTGTCATCAAACCTCCCAGTAGATCATATAAATGCTTGTCTCCTACAAGATGATGAGTACACGTTTAATAAGTTCAACCTCTGGGACCCAGCCAGGAAACGGATATAGTCCAGTGTGGAATTGAGAGGAGGGTTTCTCAGGAAGAAACTCTTTGCCAACTTAGAGAGGCCACTACTGAAGCGTCAGCTGCTAATATATATGTGTATATTCTATAAATGGAAGTAATAAGCACATAGTAAGCACTCCATAAATGTTAGCTGTTATTATTATTACTATTGTCTCTGGACTGACTGCAAATATGCCGTTACAGTGAAGAACCAAGCCAAGCATTTAGAGGCTTTTCACATTATATTAAGAAAGGTGCACATAAACTCTGTACAAAGAGCAAATTATTGGACTTGCGTTATAATTGAATTAGGGCTAAAATGAGGTGTCTCCTGGTCAGGGGGGGCTACAAAATCATTTTTATTCCCCTGATTGTCTTTGAAAATGATCCTGTAAATGTCTACTAGAAACAATAAGGACAAAGAGGAGATGCTCAAACAAGTTATGTTTTGTGAGAACAATGAATGTTTGTGGTGTTTAAATTTCTAGGAATGTGATTCATTGCATAACTGTTGTTTCACTCTCACTGCATTCCATTAAGTTCGGAAGATTGTTGTTGGTTGGTTATGCTGAGTGCTTCTTTTCATTATCCTTAGAGCACAAATAATAAGTTGATTTTCGAACCGCAAGTGCTTTCTTTTTAATCACGCTTATGCCAGAGTAGAGCTTAAGTTCAAGAGTTGCTATTACTTTAAAATCTGTTTTAATAACACAGATCACTGTGCTTCTAAGCACTCTGTTGCCTCCAGATCTGTTAACACCTGCACCTAGGGACATGGGTGTTGGGCCAGATCTCGGAAATCTGAGAAAGAAAACAAAGTTCAGTGACTGTAGGTAGCAAAACAGATAGTGTTAATGCCCTGGTTCCTAACACTTTTGGTTATTTCAAAGATCATACAGACAAATCATGTGTAGACATTTTCTACATAGTTTTACAATTCCTGATATTGAAAAGTACAAAGAATGTCTTCAGTGGATATCTGCATGTATGCTGATTTAAAGAAAAAAAATATTTTACAAGAATAAGATCTTCACAATTAGGAAGATGTCATATGAATTAACTGTTGCCTCTGTTGCATTTGTTTGGGAGTTTGGGGGGTAATAGTACAGTCAATTAAATGCCTATCCTAGGGTCCACTACACATATTAATGATGGAATATCTATTGCATTGCCTTTTCCAAACATTCAAACTATACTACACTATATTTTATGATTTCATATGATGTTTGACTATCCTGAGATGGCGAGGTTCCTTGTGGTATCATCTAGGGTTTCTGTTTTATCTGCTTCCTGGATCTTCTCTATGGCAAGCCTGAGAGCAACCATCCTACCTCTGTCTGAGCAGCCCCAGAGGCAACGAAATGACTATGCTACAGGTAACTTAATTGAAAAACCTCTCTTGAACTCAGCCCAGAACCTCCCAAGTTTACCTCAGGAAAAGAATCTCCAAAGAGGGCCAAGAGATTCTAACAAGGTTCCTCGTAACTTCCACCTTTCCCTCTTGTATTTTACCCTTGGATTCCTGCAGCCGCCATCATACCAGCCCTTAGAGATTGTGCTATTCTCCCATTAAGGCTCTGGCTCAGGAATAGATGATAACTCTTCTCTTCAATTTCTCTAGGAAAGTAAGGCAGTCTGGAAGATTTCAAAACACTCCTGAGTACAAAGAGAAACACGTAGGGTCTACAAAGGCTGCATTGTGGCTCCTGTTATAGCCAGTGCACTTCCTGCTCCTTTGACACCAAGCCCAATAAGATGCTGTCACCACTTCCTTCTGCTTCATAATATAGGTCTCTGGGCACCTGGGCAGATCCCAGAGCCTACAGAACTGAAGAGCAGGCTTGTGGGCCTAAGATGCCTTTAGCACAATCATCCTGCTGTCACCAAAGCCAAACACTGGTCATCACACTGAGACAGGGGGGTAAAGAAGAGAGCAACTAATGCAGAGCTTCGTGGAGCTGCAGTGGAGGATTTTCAGCAGTGTCTCCGAAGCAGTGTGCCGTGGCCACACCTGGTCAGGTCGTTTAGCAGAATCAGGTCTCTTTAGCAACTGTGTCCCCTGTTCCTGTTTTTAATGCACCATACATGTCTTCGTGTTTCCTTCAGTCAATCTCTGGCACCACTCACACTATATTCAAACCACCCTCTCCCCGCCACCCAGGACACTTCCAGCCTGTGGCCTGGGAGGCACACCTCACATTTTCCCCAATTTGCCTCTTAGACAGGGGACTAAAGTGCAGTGGTTGCTTCTCACATACTGACCCGCTCGATTTCAGTTGACTACCACTCCCTTTTGTACGTAGCTGAAGTCCCTCATAATAGTCATTGTAAGTCCTTAGTGTTCAGAAGCCTGCCTGGTCCATTTTAGGATCTTGGTTTGGCCTAAGGTCAGAAACACAATCTCATGGGCAATTGGAGGGACTATCAATGGGCTTATTAGAAAAAGTATTGAGAGCCACTGATGAGATAGATCATTGGGACACCTGAAGTTCAAGGGTTAAGCTTGTTTGGCAACCCAAAGAGCTAGCCAGGTAAAGGGGGAAGGGAGAGCCAACATTTAGAGGGCTCACTGAGGCTGAGGCCGCAATACTGGGCAACTGAGTAACATAGATAAGAGCAGAGGAGCTTGGGGGTTAGGGAATTCTAATGATTGTGCTAAATGATTGTTGATATCCTCCTATCATTTAAGATCACTTTGCCTTAGAAGTGGAGTTAAACACCAGGAAGCTTTTGATGTTAATCTGCCTTGATCACAGAATAGCCTCTTCTGGGCAGACGGAAAGGAATCAAAGAGTAGCCCTATCCTGCAGTCTTCAAACATGCAAATAAAACAGGAATAGCAAGGAAGACACAACTTCTTTGTAAAAAGACATGTTTATTTGGTGTTTTTAAAATGTACATACAGCCCTGGCCAGTTTGGTTCAGCGGTTAGGTCGCGGACCGGAGAGTCCCAGGTTTGGTTCCCGCTAAGGGCACATACCTCGGTTGCAGTTTGTCCCTAGCCCCAGTTGGGATCGTGTGGGTGGCAACCAGTCGATGTGTCTCTCTCACATCGATGTTTCTCTCTCTCTCTCTTCTCCCCTCTCTCTCTCCCGCTCTATCTGAAGATAAAGGCAAAATTGTCCTTAGGTGATGATTTAAAAAAAAACACAAAACATAAAATGTACATACAAAAAGAAAGCTATGATTGTCTTGGAACTTTTCAAATGTTAGTACATACATACTTACCTGATCTTTTGGAACTGTTACATACATGTGTTCTATGAATGCAGGCACCACAACTTATTCAGCTAATTATCAGTGTATGAATTTTTCTCATACTAATAATGCTACTGGTGGAAGTGGGGGGTCCTCGTCCCCACCTGTGGCTTGTGGGAGAGGAATTTTTGCGATATCCTGAGAAAAGGAATTTTCTGAGACTCACACAAGAGAATGAGTGATTTTTATTTCTGTGGAATTACATCCCTGAGTTTCCAAAGTCCCATTTCCTTCAGTCCAGTCATAGAAGAAGTGTAGCTGGGGCTTTAGCAGAGCTAAAATCAGAGCCAGTGTCCAGAGTTTCCTTTCCATGTTGGAGTAGAGTCCAGTCCAGCATCAGGCTAGCATAGTTTGTGTTGCCCGCTGCAGTCCATCAGTCCATTGCACGTGGGGTCCACATGGCCATGGGCCATACAGGCGAATGCAGGGAAACAGGAATGAGACAGCCCATGAGCCAAGAGCCATGAGAGAGAGAGCTCCTTTGTTTAGGGGATTATGTATTCCCAATTTTTCACAGGCTTGCAGTGGTCACATCTGTTCTGGCCAACCATCTCTGTTCCCAGGTGTGACTGACAGGCACCTTCTCTATCACCCCAGTTCACTGAGCATGCGTCTATCTCCCCAGTGATCTGTGGGGAATGGGCTGGTGGTTCCCTGGGGAGTGCAAAGTTGCAGCTTCCTGGTGAAGCTGCCCAAATGACATGCCTATAATGTCTGGCTTCCCTTTGCTCCTTTCCTATTATTACTAACTAGCTAATTATAATGGTGTCAATAATACATCCTTCTACTTCCTGTGTGTACATATGAATAGTTCTCTAAAATAGATATCTAGAAGTGGGATTGCTACCTTAAAGACTACACATATTTAAGTCTTTGTATGATGCTGCCAAATCGCCATCCAAAGTAAACATCCAGCAGTAGAGCATAAATGGGACTTCCCATACTTCCTGATGATCATAATTAAAAGTCTGTCAGTGTGTTAGGTAAAAATATTTTTTTATTTGCATTTTCTTGATTATTAGTAAGGTTGAGCATCTTTTCGTATGTTCATGGATCTTTTACATTTCTTCTCCTGAGTCATGTTACTTTTTACTATTCATCCTCTATTTGGATTGCTTTTCTCCTGATAAGACAATTCAAAGAACTGGCCTTTGAAGGGAAGAATGGTACTTCAATGGAGAAATGAAAAACACCATCCACAAACATGTATATTACACTGTTACTGAATATTGTAACTCAGAATCACTTGGGGCTAAATAGAGTCAATATGGTTAGCCATTGGGTAGATTTAACACACTAACATAAGACAGAATGTTGTGTAAGTTTCACTTAGTAGTGTTTCAAGTAACCTTTGACAAATCACTTCTCTGCAGCTCAGTTATCACACCTGTAAAATGGAGATATTGCACACTTAATAGAGTTATTTTGAGGATTAAATGAATTTGATGTGTATAAAGGGCTTAGAATAGTGCCTGTATGTAGTAAGTGCTATATAAGTCTGAATTATTATTATGATTTCCAGGAGGAAGATTGTGCACATGTGCAGTTGAGCAGGGTTTATGCAAAAAGTGGTAATTTAAGAAGCAATCATATATATATATATATATATATATATATATATATATATATGAATTTATCATGTGACTTGGGGAATGGGGTGGTGATAAATACAAAATCTCCCAAGAGAGGAAGAGGATCAGGTATCTGAGATGTATTTATCTCCTGGAGTCTAAATAGGTAAGTGGGGGGGAGGGGCACAGGAAAGCCCACTGAGCAGGGTGTCCTACCAGGAGACATTCAAAGCAGGGAGTACCAGTGAAATGTCCAAGTCAAAATATTTTTGAGTGACATGAAAATTAGGAACTCCTCAGACGCAATATAAAGAGTAGGAGAGATGCAGCGTGGTGCCTGGAATTGAGTTGTGTCAGAATAAGAACAGAATATACACGAGAGAAGAAGTGGGACAATAGCATCATTCTCGTTGGAACTATAAACCTCACTTGTATGAGTCCGTGGATGTTAGGCAGGCTTACACACCAAGGATAGGATTCGCCACCCAGACCAAGTGGAGAATGACCATGATCCAGATGGACTAGACTAAAAGCACCGTGGCCTTGAATTTGAACATTGCTCCTTCGTGCCACAGACATGATATGCAGTAAACACTGAATTCAGGGTTCTAGTGACGCTGACTATGACACTGAGGATCTGCTCATCATGCCAGATTTCCAGAGTTCAAACATATCGATCAAATGGGCATTATTAACCTGTTTATTTGGCTCAAAGAAACACTCCACCCCCAGCTGATAAATGTAGACATGAGAATGGATTTCAAAGGTGTAAATATTAACAGGCTTCTGTAGCTAGAAAAGCAATGACATTAATGAGAGAATAAGAGATTTCATTTTTTTCCTAAACCATGAAGCAGAATCATTGCAAATTCTTCCTAAATTCAGAAGACTGCAATGAAAAGTTTACTTCTGTGTCCTTCTCCGGCCACTCCCAGTCTATACTTTGTATTAGCAGAAAGTTGTCTTTCACTTTCTTTTTAATATTCACTGTCTGAATATTCACTGTCTGAATATTTAATCTTGACAGATCCTCTGAATTATTTCTGGAGACTCATTCTGGTACTATAACCTTTCACAATTTTACATATTTGTATGTTATTGAAAAAACCTTACAGGAATTTTTCATGAGTTTAATTTCAGTTGTAAGATTACTTTTGAGTATCTGGTCACCGCTATTATACAATTATATCAACAGCATAAATTGTAGCAGCATCGTGTCCATATTTTGGTGAGGAGGGGAGGGCAAGGAGCTGGGGGGTGGGGAGAAGAGGGTGTGACAAGAATCAGGAGCAGGTTGTGAAAAAGGCCCTGAACTTGCAATCAAAAGATGCATGATTGAGACAAGTATCACCACTTATCAGGTAGATGAGTCACTGAACTTTCTTACATTTGTAAAATAAATAACTGTAGGAGTTATAAAGCTAATGTGTATGCATTTTCCCCATAATAATAGCTAACACTTTTGAGTGTAGTATGAAATGCCAGGAACTCAGCTAAGTGCATTATATGGATCATTTCATTTAATCCTTACAACAACCCTGTGAGTTAGGTATTATTAGTTGCCACATTTTACAGACGAACAGCTTAGAGAGGACAAATAACTTGTCCAAAGTTACAAAGCTTGTAAGTGGGGTTTCAAGCTCAGCACTGACTCCAAAATTAAATGTAGTCACTGTTTTATCTACTACTCTTTTCTATGTTTTATTGGCTCCTAATACACACATCAGCACAAAATGACGTTTAGCTGTTGGGACAACCCTAACTCTCTAGAGTTCTATGTTTGATAAGGATTTTTCTTGATAGACCCCTTATTGCTCAGTAAAATATTGTGCTAAGTGTTTTACATATGTTTCCATTTAATCTTCATGACAACCCCATGTTATAGGCTTATCCCCATATTACAGTGGAGGAAAATAAAGCATGAGAAGTTCATTGAAGTCCCCAGTATCCATCATGGTGTGTGGGAAATGTGGTTTGAATCCAAGTTTACCTGGCTTCAGGGTCCATTTATTTAATGACAATACTCTATGGAGTCATATTATATTCAAGGGGTTAAGTTCTAAAGTCAGTATAAAAGACAAAAAATGCACATAATCAAAATTTCACAGATCAACTACCATCCATGGGCTATTCTATACCACGCTGGAGACCAATAAGGTCAACACCAGAAATTTTTCCTGCAGAATTGGAAGAGATTGCTGTTTCTTTAATTTAGCACAGACAAAAGAGTTTATGTTTAGAGGCCATGTGTCTTGAAAAGTAAGTGTCTTTAACATAAGAATCATGCCCAGCTCAATAATGTTCATATTGTAAGAAGTAAATGGAAACTGAAGCCGACTGAATAGCAAGGAAGTGTTTCCCAATTCATGTTCTCTCCAGGGCATGTAACCGATGAATGAAATGGCCCACCTCTACTACTAAATTTTTACCTTCTTTTATTTTCCTTTTGAGCACATTTAATGTGCTTCTACTACATATTGTGAGGCCACCTCAAGGGTCAGGGGGAAATAGGCCAATCATCGTTGATTTATGTAGGCCATGTAGAAGAGTGGCCGTTTGGGCCATAACTGTAGTAAGTACTTAAGTATTAACTGAATCAGAGCTCACTATTCCTGTGGTACCCACATAGCTTATACTTCCCTTTTATAAAACTTCACATACTTTCCTTATTTGACCATAAGTCCTCACGCACAGGAACAATGACGGTCCCACTATCAACTTGATCCCAGAGTCCAGCAGAATAGCTGGAACACAATGGCCCAATTCAAAACAAATGTGTTGAATAGTGAATGAATAAGCAAATAAATGATTGTGTTCCCTTTAAAGTTAGAATTGTGATGTAATGTCAGAAGAACCCATATTGCTTTATGGAGTTAATCTTCACTTGGTTTGACCCTCTCGTCCAGAAGACATGGAGAACACAATCTATTCGATTTCCTGGATCTCTACCTCTCAAATATGCTCAGTACTTTGTTACAGATAATGTTCAATAAAGTCAAAGGATGGATTCTGTAGTCAAATTGCCTGAGTTCATGTGCCTTGGCATGTACCTAACATCCCCACGCCTCAATTTTCTCTTTGTAAAACGGGTAAAAACAATACTTATAGCTAACATTTCTGAAGTATAAATTACATGACAATCGCTATTCGAAATGCTTTCTACAATCAAGCTCACTTAACATTCCCAGGTGCCCTATGACATTGCATCTGAAAGTTTAGGGATCTTGTTCTGGGCTGCATCACCAAACTGGCACGTTACCCAAGCACTTTAACTCCAAAGCCTGTGCTTCTAACCAATGCTCTGATTGCCTCACAGTGTGGTCACACTTAAAGTGACCAGCCTCATGAAGCATTAGGCACAGTGTCTAAGAGGTCTCAATAAATGTTAGCTCTAACCATTGGTAAAAACAACAATAATATAATACTTGCATCTCTGCATCCAACAGGTCATGGTAACCACAGGGAACACTGTGGTTAAGCTCCCAAACTCCCCTTCGGAACAGAGACCACCCTATCCCGGCTACCAGGAGTGCTGATGGTAGATCACTCACAACCAAGCCACTTTTTTGGGAATTGCCCTCTGAGAAAGGAAGCAGCCTTTCCCAAAATTCACACCCTCTGGAGGTAGCCCTCTTCCAATGTCTGGTTGATAAGGCAAGGTCCGGGGAGACAGAGCAAAGGCCCTGTCCCCTTGTCTCAGTGTGGGACAGCCTGGAAAGGCCAGCCCTGCTCCAGAGCTCCCTGCGGGATCTGTTGAGGACTCCCACAACCGCATCACCTACTCCCTCTGCCCAAGCCCTCACCTACCGCAGGTGCTGCTCCTCCAGTAAACTTCCCACATTCAGATCTTCACGACAGAGTCTGTGTCTGGAGAATCTGGCCTAAGACCATAGGAGAAGACTCCACAGTGCCACACAGCTTCCTAAATCCACAGGATGCTCCGCAATGCCTGGTGTCTCACAGAGACAGTATCCCAGGTCTCCTACGGACCGCGAAGGGTAGGCCTCCCCTGATGGGCCCACTCCGTTTCCGGCATCCTCTTTCCCTGACCGTCACATTCTTACCCAAACCCCTTTCTTGATACACACCTTTCTGTACCCTCCTACTTCTGTCTTGAATCCGTCATAAACTTTTTTATTGAAAAGCTGATGATAAAAATATGTGAAATTACTTAACTATATAAAATTACATAACAAGTATGGAGCCACTTCATCTACTATAATGAAAATAAATTAAGACATGCCAAGATTTTAGAGTGTCCAAGGAAATAAAAAATTGTATCCAATTTAAAATGTTCTTACATTTATTTCTTAATTTTGCTGCCTGAACTGGACCATCATCCTCAAAGTAATATTAAATTGACCTGTGTACAAACATCAGCTCTCATGTTTTTAACTTAAAAACTCAGGTTACTAACAGAAAGTTGGTGATAATCTTGTGACGTCTCTAAATTGTACTGTAAAAATGGAATCTGCATCTCAGGTTACTCCCTGATGGAGCCCAAGCGAGGCTGCAATTTTATATCCTCTGGGTTGGCTGCGTTGAGCGTCTCTGACCAGACCAGAGCTTCTCTACACACAGGGTTATATATAGGTTAATGGAATTAACCAGAAAAGAAAAGAAAAGAAAAATAAATGTTTATAATTCTCCAATGACTACAAAAGCATAATAATCCACTCTTAATTCTAGCAGAAGAATTACATGGGTCACTTGCCATGCCCTGGCAAAGGACATTGTCTCACTTGACAATTAATTGATCAAGTCTGGTTGGAAGATTAATACTGAGTGACCTTCTATTGGCATTATTTTGAAAGTAAAAGGACTGTGTATTTTTATCTATATCCAAACACTTCCACTCATGACAATGAAGTAATTTTTCACCAATCGGCTAACTGAACATGTGATGTTCTGAAGTGATACCAACAAAGCACAGACACAAGAGAAAGACAAGAGCAAACACAAGCTGTCGTCCCAAGACGGCAATCCTCCAAGGGACTGCAGCAGACACGCTCAGGATGACATGCCCATGGTCTTCAGTTTCGGGGTAGCCTCCAGCCTATTTCTGGTACTGGCATAAATTTAAGTCTGAATGTTTGGGTCCCTTGCCCTGGATTCATACCCCAAAGGTGATGGTATTAGTAGGAGGAGCTTTGGGGAGGTGATTAGGTCATGAGGGCGAGGTCCTCATAAATGGGATTAGTGCCCTTATAAAAGAGACCCCCACAGAGCACCCTCACCCCTTCCATCACATGATACAAGAAGTCCACAACCCAGAATAGGGCCCTCGCCCAACCATGCTGGCACCCTGAAATCAAACTTCCAGCCTCCAGAACTGTGAGAAATATATCTCTTTGTTTACAAACTACAGGCGGTGGTATTTTTATAGCAGCTCAAATGGACTAAGTGTTCTCACACCGAAAGATTCTTCTCTGAGCACCCACAGAAGCTCTCCATCACAGGAGTACTTTAAGTCCACCCAAAGTAAACAAGTGCAACTTTGGGGATGTCACCCAAAGGGAAGGGGGATGTCACCACCACTTACACCAGACAACTTTCCTTAGAAAGAAGTGTGTCCACAGCCAGAGCCTCTGAAGAGGCTCACGGCATCAGGGCAGTGGGTGATTCCAAGGGCAGGTTGACCACAGCCACCAACAGGGGCCTCTTCTCTCCACATAGCCCAGCAACCCCAGCTGTGACGACTGCCCATTCCCACACAGAACCAACCATAGCTAGCAGTTTTATTTTCACTGGCAGCTACTTTTATGATTCAGATGTCTCCAGTTCCTCAGTGAGGCTTTCCAGAGCTGCTAAACAATCTTTCCATATTGTCTGCAACTTGGCAGGGTGTCGGGGAAGTGGGACGTAGGTGACGGACAAACTGTCATGTGCGTGTCCCTGAGCTTGAGATGAACTGTTCACCAAGTTTCTAAGTTTTGGGTTTTTTTAAACTAACTACCTCCTAAATTTTGAGCCTAGGTGCAAATTTAAATAATGATAAAATAAATTGCTTTACCTTTTTTTTCAGATCTTAGAAAAGTTTACAAAGGTACAGATTAGATGTTATTTTTAGATAGCAGATAATGCTCACCTACCAGCACTCAGATCATTGTAAATAACTCAGAAATAAGTGGTTTGAATAAGCCTTAAGATATATATGAATATATAAATAAAATACATTTACACAAGTAAAATAAAAAGGATCAAAATACTTTCACTTTTAGTTTAAATTATTTGATATACTGATATATATGATCATTATTGAGCAATTCCTACCTTAATTTAAATGAATGTTTTTTGTTTTTGTTTTTTAATTTTTTTAAAGAATAGTTTATTGAGTTTTAGAGAGAGAGGGTGTGTGGGGGGAAGAGAGAGAGAGAGAGAGAGAGAGAAACATCAATGTGAGTGCATAACATCAATCAGCTGCCTCCTGCATGCCCCCTACTGGGGATCAAGCACAAAACCTGGGCATGTGCCCTTGACCAGGAATTGAACCCACAACCTCCTGGTGCACAGGATGACACCCAACCAGCCAGGGCTGAATGAGTGAGTTTTTTAAATGCTTATTTACTACAAGATTTAAAAATGGAAGAATTATACACCAAGCTTTACAAAATCTGGGAAATATGATACCAATAAGAATGTAAAAGCTAAGAAATTGAAGGTATAACTAGGTGAACCTTGAAGTTCTTTCAATTCTAAGAGTCTAACATCTAAGAGTTCTTTGCATTTGGTTGAGTATTTCCCTTATCAAATTTAATAAATTTATATAAATGCATAATGTGTCATTTGCATGCTTTTCCCTTTATTCAAACACAATACACAGAACTTGGTGGACTTGATTGTGTGAATGCATGGCTGAATTTCGATCTATTATTTTCCACAAAGGATTTGAGACAACTGGGGCAAAAGAAAACAAAAGCTTGAAATTCAACAGTGGAATAAATGGTGTAAAACACAAAATCAAGAAATTAATATTAGGCTAAAAAAGGTCAGTATACTTGCTGTACCTAAACTTCTAAGCTGGTACTGAGCTTCCTAGTAAAGACAGCGAAAGGGAGTAATTAGAACCAATTACATTTCCCATTTCCGAAAAGGAGGAAGTATAATATTTCTCAAAGGGAAACCAAGCTTTTTCTATAAATTATTTCTAAAAGAATTACGCACAGAGAATATTATATAGGCACAACTAAGTTAGATAGTAGAGAACATCTTCAACCTTATTCCCAGCAAATGCTTTAGCAAACTTTGATGTAGCAATTAAAATAAACGACAAGTGCATAATATTAAATATAATTTATGATGTGCAATTCTTCAACGAAATGAACTAATGCAATCCAACTATACAGGTTTGTGGTGATTCAATTTAATTGAAAGGGAGAATAAGCTGATCTTTGTCTTCTATTGTGGTCTATTGAAATGCAGAGATGCTCTCAAAGACTTTGAGTTAAGTAATACAGATTGCCATTGAAGTCCTATACTTTTCAGTTATTTTTTGTTTTTATGGCCTATAGAGTTGTTTTTAGTCAGTAATAAGAGTAGTCAATGTTGAGTGCATGGGATGCACCAATGAGACAATTGAGAAGTTCAAAAAGATTTCTTCATTTAAAATGTGAACCTTTTTTCTTACCCAGATGCTAGGTTCTCTTGTTGATATTTGATCTATGCCTTCCCCTCTACATACCACTTAGGTTAACCTTCTTTTTATGACTTTTCCAAAACACCAATAACACTCCCCATGACTTGTCACCTTAACACAAAGAAACATGTATTGGAACATTTCAATCTAAGATTAGGTCCCAGATGTGGCTGAGTCTATTTGGCCACAGGCATAGCTCAAATGTATTACAAGACAAGGAGTGGTATTTTGGAGAGACTGTCTACATCTGTAGGCCCTAATCTCAGCAGCTTCTACCAGGTGCTTCTTTGTCTTGTTTGTTTGTGGGTGAGGATTTTTGTTTTGTTCTTCTATTGTTTTTCAAACATATGAAGCATATTTGTATATTCTTGCAAACCAGGGCGGGAGGGTGGAAAGGAGGGCAAGGGCTGAAACCTCTAGTGGCCCCTGACACTTACTCATTCATCAGTCCAAGTATGTGATTTGTCTATTCTCCTGATTGCTGGAAGGCAAGTAAAATAAGGTTAATTCAGCTAGCACCTAGCTGCTGGTAGCAGGAAAGTCTGATATTGCCAGCAGTCACTGCACATCTAATTGGTGTCATAAGCAAGTTTGGGGAGGTATCAAAGAGTTAAGTTCATATATATCATCCAACGAAGAGTAGATCACATTACCTCTTTATACACACAATCAGTCCTGTTTTCCTGAGTTCAAAGTCTCACTTGTTAAAACAAAGACACGGCAGAAATGCAAACCAAGACAGTAAATGTCAAGGATGTGGGGTGTGTTTGCGTGTGTGCTTCTGTGTGTGTTGGAAAAGTACCAGCACTGAAATTATTTCCCTGAAAAGTCCTTTTATGGGTCCAAGATAATGTAGAAAATACCAATTAATCTGGCCAGAAGGACTTTAGAAAATATTAAATACTTTATGAAGTCAAAAGACAACATGAGAGAGAGGAACATGATGCCTCAAGCGCATTTCAAAGGAGCACCGTTTGACTCAGGTTTCTGTAGATCACAGAAGTCTTTGCTCATGATGGAAGCTTTTGATGTCCATTTTTTCACGGCCTTGCCTTCTTTCTAAAACCCATGCTATAAAGCAACACCAAGTAGAATTGTATATATTTCCACTCATTAAGATGTTCTAGGAAGAAAATTGGCACCTGTATTTGAGAAAGCCCAGTGCTCCTACCTTTTTTATTCTGTGATTAAAATGAAAACTGTAGAGACTAGGAGATCTGTGAAGATTCGGGGTGGCAAGGATGCTCTAAGAAAAGAGAAACCAACATATATACATATGTGGTCATTTAAGCTATTTTGCCTAAAAATCATGTCAAATTTCAAAGTGAAGAGATAAAACAGTAATTTGCTCAGTTTATTTCATATTCTATTTTAACTTTAAGAACACGTGTACTGTACTTAAAGTTTTCCATACGGCTAGCTAGACACTGTGCCAAGCACTTTACGTGCATTTTCTGATTCAGTGATCATGACAGCCCTGTAAATGTTTTCCTCATTTTATAAATGAAGACATTGAGACTTAGAATTGTCATACAGCAGGTAAGCCAAGAGGCAAAAACAAGTCTGACTAATCTGGGACCTGCTATGCTGATGTTCCAAGTTGGCAGACAATCAGATGTCACTTTGCACAATTGCAAGACAGCAGATGCAGTGAAGGTAAAGAGATTAAGAAATTTGAATTTAAGTTGTACAATCTTGAGCAAAGACACTTAACCACTTAAGTCTCAGTTTCCTCTTCTGTAAAATGGGCACAATGAAAAAATAATATCTCAAAGTTTTTGTATGAATCAAACGAAATAACATATGTGAATGCACTTTACATATATAAAGAGATATTGTATGGATCTTATTATTGTCGTTCATTTTCTGAGGTTTGGTCCCTCTCTTCTGATTATCTCTTCAAATCTGCTATGGTATAGGAATCAGGCTCTTTAGAATGCTGAGTAGAAGTTGGAAGTGTTTTTCTATAAATAAAATGTGTGAACTTCAGAGCATTGACCCTCCAGTGATTTCTTTTTCTTTTTTGCTCCTTAGATATGTATTGCTTATTTTCTGGTTCTTAATACATTTTAAAAATGAAAGGTAACTGGGTAATTACTTGCTAGTTTAGTTATAACTTTAATTTGCACATTACTTTTTCACATTAAAATGTGTAAATGAGGTGCTACTTATTTTTTTTTAATGTTTTTATTGATTTTTTAGAGAGGGAGGAAGGGAGAGAGAGATAGAAACACCGATGTGAGAGAGAAACATCAATCGGCTGCCTCCTGCACGCCCCCTACATGTGTCCTGACCAGGAATCAAATCTTCGACCTCTCAGTCCATGGGACAACGTTCAATCCACTGAGTGATACCAGCCGGTCAAGGTGCTACTTATTTAAAAGAAATGATAACTATTTTTTTATATTAATATTTCTCGATCTCTTCCAATTTCTATCAACGTGGAAATAAAATTTTATATACAGAATTATAATCAAAGTATATGCAATCCATACTTGATTTTTTTCATATTTGTAGGCGATTTACCAAATGCTAAAATTTTCATGTTCATCACTTTTACTGACTGAATGAAATAACATAGAATTAATATGCCATAAATAACTTAATCATTTCCCTATTATTAAATCTTTATGTTGTTTGGGGGGTTCTACAATGTTTTAATTGTGTTGCAAAATATCTTTCTACTTACACTTTTTAGTGTTCCTTCCTTTATTTTATTTTTCTTCTTTGTTTTTTGGTATTAATTTTCATGAAGCAGATTATTTTATCAAAAAGAATCAACAGTTATGTGACCCTCCATATGTGTTGATAGCTTGATTTTATATTCAGCATAGGAGTATTCTTTTTTTTTTTTTCAAAGCATCAACAGTGTTGCCTTAAATACTTTGATCTCTACATTTTAATTTTCCTGTGTGATTATATTTAGCTCTTTAATCAAACTTTAATATTAGATAAAAAGTGAGTTTTCTCAATGTGGATATGCAAGCTTCCAAGAAGCAGTCATTTAATAATAATAATAGCATTCTCCACTATTTTTATGCCTATGGGTAAGAATTATGTTTTGAAATATCATCTGATATATTTTTTCTTCTTGATATTTAGTTTTTAATTTTGCATCCATCCTACCATTAAAACTGGGTAGACATAAGGCTTATTGCATAATTTAAGGGAGAACAAAGAGGACAGAATCATCTTTTTGCTTTTTACTTCCTGAGTAGATTTTTTTTTTTTACTTTTTAAATTTTTATTTTTTCAATTACAGTTAACATTCAGTATTATTTTGTATTAGTTTCTGGTGTATAGCATAGTGGCTAGACAATCATATACTTTTCTGAGTAGATTTTTGAGAGATGAATAATCTTGAAGGCCACATTTTCAGGATCCAAGCTTGAAAGAGAAAATCTTAGGTGTTTTTTGTTTTGTTTTAATTCTAAAAACTTGAAACATTTAAAGATCAACCCTTGAAGAATTCATAAATTGTATCTGTAGATGGATTGTAAAAAGTATACATGACGGCATAAGAGTTATCGAGGGAATAAGAATTCTACCAGCTGACAGGAAAAGAAGTAGAGGGGATATGACTATAACTTTTCTGCTGGGTGCCTCTGAAGGTACCCAGCTCTCCACCTCATTTTAGGGTTTGTGAAGAACGGACTTCAAGATGGCCCCCATAATCCCCACCTCCTGTGTCCACACCCTTAAATAATCCCTCTCCTTGAGTGAAGTCAGGACCTGTGACTTGATTCTAACCAATAGAATATGGCAAGTTAACAGGAGGTCACCCCCATAATTAGGCTATGCTTTATGGTAGAAGTAATGGGATACCATTCCTATGATTATGTTTTACACAATACTCTATCTTAGCAGTCTCTTTTTGAGGGCTTGATGAAATAAGCTGCCATGTCAGAGAAGCTTACATGGAAGGAACTACAAGCAGCTTCTAGAAACTACTGGTATGTGGGCTCTAGGATCTGAGGGCAGCCAACAGCCAAGCCAGCCACATGTCAAGGCGCTCAGTCCTACAACACCAAGGAACAGAATTGTGCCAACAATCTCAATGAGTTTGGAAGTTCAGTCTTCCCCAGTAGAGACTTCAGATAAGAACACAGCCTGGTCAACAAGACCCTGATAGAAGACCCAGCTAAGCCATGCCTGGACTCCTGACCCACAGAAAGTGTGAAATAATATATGGGTGCTAATTTAAGCAGCTAAATATGTGATCATCTGTTACCACCAACAGAAAACGAATACAGGTTGAAATCCTCAAAGAGGAAAAATATGGATCATATGAACCCCAAATATGTTCAGAGGACACCGTAGCAGAAGGAACTATTCTCTGGCAACTTGGCACATAACCTGAGATTGAAGCCTTGTGGAGAAGCCCCTAAGCATTAGAACAGTAGCTAAGGCTATGCCTAGATAAAGGACTGAGAGTAACCTCCTCAATTCCACACTCCTAAGTGTTGCTTGGATGAGTCTCAGAAAATTCTCATAGCTGTCCAAAAGAGGTGCAAAAGTGACTGAAAAAGTCAATGGCCAAAGAAGCCTGGAGTCGAAAGAAGGAGGGCACAGCAGGCATGACCCACATCAAGAGACACTATGGAAGCTGGAACAGGGAGAGAAGAGCCCACAAAGCAAACTCCCCTCATCTAACACCAGGACAATCCATAAATCCACTTCCATGCCTGGAAAGGGAAGAAAGGGAATGGCAGAGAAAAAACCCTAAGGAATTGTATTCAATTCAAACACATTGATTTCCTTCAATTGACCTATTTATATTTTTCACCATCAATAGAAATGGAAATTTGAAAGCTAAATTAAGTTTTATTTATAGAGAAGTAAAGTGACACTTTCACAACGCAAAATGCTACCTGTTTGGAGACCATAAAATTTGGAAACCCTTATATTTACTATGACAAATACAAAATATATACTTATGTGTATACACATATATTTATATTGTATCTGGGCTTTATTTTAACCTATATTAGCCTACTTTCTAATTTCTGGCATATATTATATTTTCTGTGATCTAATTTTTTTCTGTTGATTACTTTATGCTTGATACTCTTATAAAGAATCCAATTACAATTCAGGAAGTGTTTTCTATTTCAAGCTTTATTCCTCATAGCTTTAAAGCTTGTTGGAATGACAAAATTCTCTAACACTGTTGAGATATCAAAGCAGGGACCTTTCCATTTGCGTCTGCATTCTACACGACACATCTGTATGTCCCTAACACAGAGCCGGTTTTTTTTCCACAGTGATGTGTCCACAGTTATTAAATTGTGAGTGCTCCCAGCCTTCTAACTCTGGCCACTAAAGATGATTCTGGCTTGAAGTCCTCAGTCTCCTGACAGCTGGGGTTCATTATGCAGAACCAGGAAGAAAGCTAGAGACAGAGAAAGACTGGGAGAAAACAGGCTATGGCTGAGGAACTCTTCAAACAAGGGGAGGGTTTGAAGATTTTAGGGACAATTTAGGATGGAAGAAATGTGGAAGCAGTTGCAATTAGTAAAGGAAATGAATGGGAAAGATGAAGAAAATTTTAAATTATTACTGCACTGTATGGATCTCTCTTCATTCTATTTTGGAAAGTGCAAATAAAGTATGTGTTATTTTTAAATTATTTTGTGAATGGATGTGTTCATTTTCACCTTGATGCCACTTATTCTAGGTACTATGTGAATGTATGGAACTGTTGTTTTTTTCATAAGTACATGCTGAGTGTGTTCATTTTCCTGATGGTTGAGATCTTGATTGTGGTGAGTCATGCAGTCTGAGAAACTTCACTACGTGAGGTTGTAGAAGTAAACGTGAGTGTTTGGACTGAAGGTGGACTCTCCCCAGGATATTTTTTTAATTGATTAATCTACGTAGGGGGTTAATCAATTAATGTTTGAGGGTTTTTTCTTAATTGATTAATCTCTGGTTTATCTTTGGAATATTTCTCCTAAAAGTGAACAAGATGCATCTAATCACATTTCCCCCCAGAAATTTATACATATGTATCAGTCACTCTGCTGCATAACAGATAAAAAAATAATCTCAGCAGCATCAAACACACATTTCTTTCCCACTCACCAGACCGTTGTTTACTGAGGCTCAGTGATCTAGGCTGAGGTCAGTTGGACTTGGCTCCAGGCTGCAGCTGGGTCCAGTTGTGTTTTACACACCTCTCATGGTCTTTAGACCAGCAGCTATCCAAAGAGCGCTCTTTGGGTCAAAGTGGGAGCACAGGTAAACAAGCCCAACTGTGCAAGCACATTTCAAGCCTTTGTTTGCATCATGTCCACGAAAATCCCTTTGGTCAAAACAATGGGTTAGCCAAGCCCCAAAGGACTAGAGAGATACACTCCACCAAGCATGAGGTCATACTACAGAGGAAAGGAGAATTAAGACTAATAATTTAATTTCTGCATATTGTTAAATTACATTTTAATACATATATTTTACATTACATTATGTGTGAATATATTGCTATAGCCTTTCCTAATACACTCATAGGCCTTGGTGTAATCTAATTATCATATACCTTTTGATCTTATAAAAAATATAGGCAAAGATTGTATTGACTAGTTTGATTTCTTTAAACCAGATCCCCTAACTACGTAGACAAATACGACTTGCTGGCATTAGCAGAATCAGAATGAAATCGTGTGGGCAACCCAAAGACACTGTAGTCACTTGACAACTGGATGCAAAACAAAAAAGCTATAGGCAGTCTCTCCCCCCGTCCCAGATGACCCCACCGCTAACTCTGGGCGCTGCCAGAACAGGTTCCTGACCACCCACTTCTGGAGAGAAGATGGTGTGTTTTGGCACTAGAGAAGATACCATGGGGGCAAGGGGGTGGAAATCTGTAATAGCAAATTTAAACCCTCTGATGGAGAGGCTGATAAACCAGGAAAATCACAGCTTGGTTTAGAAAGCAGCGGGGAGCCGGTAGGGAGACTTGAAGAGGAAGATTGAATTGCAGCTACACTAGAAAAGCAAGACTGCTTTTGCTGAAGACCGTTTCTGAAACTTCACAGAAACATGACTGTACTGCCAACCACATGGAGGGTTCAGGAAGAGCCACACAAAGTGGAGGAATTGCAACTCTCCCGGTTTAAAAAAAAAAAAAAAATGAATGAAGATTAAAGCAGATATGGCCGTTGTAAACAAATGGGCTACAAGTGTTTTCATTACCAGAAAAGCTCAGCTCACTCACAGCATCACCTGTCAGAACCAAACGGGGTCTTTTGCGTGGGCGCAGATCGGAGGGGAAACACCAGCCTGCACAGCACCGGCTCCCTCATCTGTGGTCATGGTAGTAGATAAACGTTGCTTTCCCATTTTGACTGCTGTAAGGGAAACAGGATTTGAGTTCTGCATCTGCCATATGCTGTGGAACCTTGGGCTACCAATTTATTGACTGTCTGCCTCGGGCGTCAGCTATTCTCAACTGATTTAAAACTACTTAGTATATAAATATATTAATATGTCTGCCCTCTTTTTGCTTTAAAGAGAACTTCTTAAAATCTGTAAAAAATGCATTTAAAAAAAAGAGGTGCCATCTTATTCCAGAATACAGTAGGTGTTATTTTCATCCTGCCTCATCCCAACCAGCTTCATTATACCAGCATTTATAATGGATGGACTGTTTTCCCATTGAGTTCTTGGTAGAGTTCCATGTGATCATAAGCTAATCACCTTGGCTGTTGTCTAATCACCATGGTATTGCTCAGTCGGCTCTCCATAGTGTGATACTACTGTTGGGGGAGACGGGCAACTTTTCTTTCTTAATCTTCACCTGAGGATATGTTTTTATTGATTTTAGAGAGAGAGGAAAGGAGAGGGAGAGAGATAGAAAGAGAAACATCAATATGAGAGAGAAACATTGATCTGTTGCCTCACGGGGATCAAATCAAAACCTGGTATGTGCCCTGACGGGGAGTCAAACCCACAACCCTTGGATGAACAGGATGACACTCCAGCCAACTGAGCCACACCAGCCAGGGCAGCTTTTTCTTTTTAACCCAATGATGGCACCCTAAAAGAAAGATGTACAGTGTTGAGGGCATTTCAAATTCAGGAAGAAGAGATCATTCCTCCTTCAATAACAATTTCTAGATGACTAGCAATCATTTCAAAGAGAGGTTCAGCTCCCAGAAGATTCTCCTACAACACAGTCATGAGCTGCTTTTCTGCCTGCGTCCATTGGAAATGGATCGAGGACAACTGTGCTTAGCAGGAGCTCCCACATCACAACATGAAGCGTATCCACAATCATTTTTGAGTGAGCTAGCGTATATCAAGCAAACTCTTTCATCCTTTGATCATGATAAAGTCCTGTCAATAGCAGTATGTGAAGAAGCAGCTCTGGTCCGCCTTATAGAAAATAAAAGTTCCCCTTGATTGAAATTGTCCTGGCAAGAACATTCTAGAAGCACCATCTCAAATCACCTAGTTTTTCACATATTTAAAATATTCCTTGATATCTTCAGTATATGGTTGCTGAACAGAGACCCTAAGAAGGATAATGAGTTATAATATTTCCAATGACATTTAAAACTGCAGCCGAGGGAGATGTCATTTCACAAGCGAAACAGAAAAAAAGATATCTGGTGGATGTTCTGTGGCCCAATGGGAGACTAGAAAATCATAATGATTCATTTTGTGTAGTAATAAACAGTAAGAAAACCATTTCTTAAGATCTCCCTACACATTAAAACTTTTACAGTTCTCATTTATATACTCTGACAAGTGCTCAATAATAATGAAAGAACTTTGTGATTATGTTCCTCCCTGTGTGTTGGTTAGATATGGTTCCAGAGTCAGTCGGACCTGATCATGACGCTTCCATCTCACCAGGAGATGGAAATGAAAAGAGCATGGTCTTTGGAGTCAGAGGGTCAAATCTGGATTTGCTTCCCAGTTCTTAGCAAATGACTCAACCTCACCAGGTGTCAGTTGCATCATCTATGACATAAGGATAAACACAGTCTATTCATGAAATGAGGAGATCATGCATACAAAGTGCCTGGCATGTAGAAGTCACTCAAGATAATAAGCTCCACAATAACAAAGATTTCATGGTTCTTCCACATGTTCTGGAAATCTTCCTGAAAGTCTCTTTCTAAAGAAAAAAAGCCATTTTTCTTAAACAAAATGCTTTTACAGATGTAAGGCACGAGATCTATGAAGGCAAATAGCGCTTAAAAAATTCCCAAATCCTTTTGGCTACAGGTATAAAAATTTGTGCTACAAACTGGGCACAAAAAAAGTCTTTTATAAATGTCGCAGTCCGTGATGGGCCAAGTTTTATTCCATAACTCATTTGGATAAACACTAAGTCGGAATGATTGCCACCAAAGGAGAGAGAGGCTGAGACACTGCCATACTGGTCTCCCCAAATCCTGTTTGATTCCCTTGTAGTGTGTGGTTTAGGAGAGGAATCAGGAAATCCAAACACTCAGCTACTAACCCTGGTGGATGTTACAAAGGCCACGTACTTGTCACAACTGATGACTTATTTCCCTGACAACAACCAAACTGAGGACACCACAGTGTTCTTTTTCATTTTTGAAAGACAAACAACTATTGGCAAATCCTAATTTATCACTAGCTAATGGCCCTGGCCTGAATGTTTTCCTGGCTATAGCTGATCACATGGTACAAAAAAAAAAAGATATTTCCCTTTATATGTTCCAGTGTAAGCACAAAGCCTAAGCACTATTTGAAATAGACAAAGTGAATTAATTTTTTTGCTACTTTTTCTTCACGCCATTTTCTTAGTTCCTAATGTTCCTTTTCTCCTGTTTCTAGTCGCTCAGCTTGTCCAAAACACCTTTTGTGAGATCCCCACCTGGTCCTTTTCTATGTCCCCAAATTTCCATATAATGCAAAATGAATTCCTCCTCCCCCTGAAATTCCCAACATGATATTAATTTTACAACAATCAGGGTAAAATAATTTATGTTAATGTGTGATGAGTAGTCCCATAATCATGAGTTATTTGCATTTTTTAAAAGGATGACTATTGCCAGAATTAATGTCTGATTAGTAGAATATAGGACAGTGTTACTAGGTATCAATTCAATATGAACTTTTTTTCTTTTTAAATGGAGGAATAAAAAAAGAATATTTAGGCTTTAGATAGGGTATTCTCCTCTAAACTGACCTAATTTTTTTTCTAGATTCATTCCCTCTTCAAATTCTTCTACCATGGCTTCCCTACCAGCTCCACATATTTTTGGGGTTGTTTTTACCCAGAAAGGTTCTCATAACAACAGAGTCTCTGGCAACAGAGACAAAGAAGTTGATGTGGGAAGGGACACGATTTGGGCTTATGGGTATTTTTAGCGAGATCAGCACGTTTTTCATCTGAATATTGATTAAAAAACCAACCTATCTTGTTACTACTGCATAACAGACTGACGTAGAGTTAGAAACATGCCACTTAGTATGATTCCCATCTCCAAAGCAAAGCTAGCTATGGGTAGAACTTGAAATAATTCAGGGTATAGGCAAAAAGGAAAACAGATAGTTGTCCAAACTTTTATAAATACACAATGAAACTGATAGCCCTGGAGACTCCTCCCATTCCCAGGGAGCTTGAAAGGAGCCACAGGAGTCCACACAGCGCCATGTAGATGACTGGAAAGAGCTGTCATGAGGACCCCAGTAAAGGAGGAAGCTTGAGCTTTGGGACATCAAATGTCATACCCATAGGGAACCAGTGCTGAGAACACAATGGGAGTTCTGACTCCCACACACCCTTCACCGCAGCCTTTCCTGGGCTATCTGCAGCGTAGCTCAGCTTTCAGTCGACCTGTCGCTGGTACCCAGGAGCACAGATGTGCACGGAAGCACACATTAAGTTGCCAGCATTTGGATTTGTTGGTGTTTAGTTGACTCTCCAACATGGGTTCTTGGATTAATAGTTCTCATTTCCAACCTGGTAATAAAAAGAGCTTCCTCTTCTCTGGGTGAGCCAGTTTTGAAATTTGGCTGATTCTTGCTCCCAACAATGCAGCTGGGGTGAACTTAGAATTTCAAATCCACACTGCCACTCACTAACGTTATGTGATGACTTTGTGAAAATAACGCAACTTTCGTCAAATACAATTTCTTATTTACAGAATGAGACTAACACCAACCTGATAAAGTGTTTCTGTGATTTCACGGGAATGTTATCTCTCATGTGGATTATTGCAACAGCCTCATGTCTGGTCTCTGACTTCCACCCTTGACCACCTTTCATCTGCTATCAACAGAGCAGCGAGAGTGGCCCTGTTAAAACGTAGGTTCTGTCACTCTTCTGCTAATGCCTCCTCCCCAATGCCTTCTCATTCCTTTTAGAGTAGAAGCCAAAGTTATTCATTGGCTTACCTGATCCGCCACATCCTCATTGCCTTCCTGACCTCAACTGCCACCACGCGTCCTGGATCATTCTGCTCCAGCAACTCTGGACAACTCACTTTTCCTCAAGCATCCCAGAAATACTCCTGCCTCAGGGCCTTTGCCCTTGCTGTTTACTCTGCTTGGAAATTCTTGCCTTAAGTATCCAAATGAATCGCTCCCTCACCTCCCTTTAGGTCTTTATTCAAAAGTTATCTTCTCAGCCAGGTTTTGGTTGGCTGTTCTATCAAAAATTGAAACTCACTCTCCTCCTAATATTTCCTCTTGGTGCTTTATTTTTCTCCTTACCATCAACTAACATGTCCTACATTTACTTATTTGTGTTTTATTGTCTATTTCTCCCACTAGAATATAAGGTCAGTGTTAGCATTTTGTTCAGTCATTAACTATGTGACTTTGTGGAGGAAAACTCAAATTCTCTGAACTAGACTTTATTCATCTACCCCAGGAGAGTCAGCAATGCCTGGCACATGGTAGGAACTTAATAAATGGTTGATGAAATGATGACTGAATCTAAAAAATTAGGACCATTGAAGCATGGGAAAGAAGGGGGAGAAGAAGGAAAAGGGAAGATGTGGGGAAAAGAGAGAAGAGAATCATGTCAGAGATGCTCAGATTATAGTGATATGGGAAAAGAGAACCAAGCAACAAAAGAAATGGAGGGAAGTCAGTGCATCATACCTGAAAAGCCCAGGAAGGAAACAAAAGGAAGCACAAGAAGGAAGGGCTGTTCTTCACCATTCACTCAGTACTCACACGATTCAGCTGCAGTTTTATTGCAATCTGGAGCAGCACTAACCCTGGAACTGTGGGAATCATCCTCTCTTCTATGAACCACAAGTTGAACCAATCCCTCAAGGTAGTCATTAATTTGTGAAAGGCCTAAAGAGCATACAGTGACTGTAGGATGCCCAACCATTGGATCTGTTAACAGCAAACGGCCCAGATGTTAGACCTCAGTCTTTGAGTTTGGCTAAGAAAGAATTCAGAGCCAAGACCTCAAATGCAAGTGAAAGTTTATTTAGAAAGTCACAGAGGTAGAAGTGAGATGTAGAAGAAGGGAGCCAGCTGGGCTGCGTGGACTCAGGAAACAAGATACAGAGGCAAAAGAAGGGCCCTTGGAGCCTAGGAGAAAGAAAGGCAAAGAAAAAGTGCCTGGGGGAAAGAGAGGGAGAAAGGTGCAGGCAAGCTCCCGAGAGAACGTGTCTGTGGAAAGCAAGGGGTGAGGAAAGACACAAGCATATGAGAGAGAGAGGGGGGGGGGGGTGGGGGGGGAGTCTGTCTCAGGCACAGTTGGTCTTCTGTCTTAAGTGGTTTTATCTGTTTTCCAAAGGTGGGGATTTTTGGAGAGGTCTCAGGGGAGGATCTCAATAGAGTATCCATCAGCTTTCCAAGTGTGTCCTTTCAGGGTTGTGGTCTCTACTGATTGGTCAGCACTAGGGTAGAGAGTCATTAGTCATTGCAGCTGGTCCTGGAGTCACTTTTTCTGGGCCTGGTGCTGAAACACAACTGAGGTCTAGATGTCATTTCTAATTTGACCAAAACTCTGTCTCTGTGGTCAACAGATGCAAGGCTTCGTTCTTAAGAGTATTTGATGCTGGCCAGAACCTCATTGTCCTGAGGGCTTAAAACTTAAGGAAGCTGTTGTGCAAGGGCCTGTATGGAAGTCATATGAGGCTATTCTCCAGCCCCCTGTTCCTCCTCTAATCGGCTCTACCACACCGGGGAGGACAGGTGAGAGGAGGGTCAGAACTGCATGACCAGTGATATCAAAGGTCAGAGGGTCGGAACCACGTGACCAGCATTATGCTGGGGGAGGAAGGGTCACCCTGGGGGTGAGATCTCACCCTACAACACTTGTTTTCCCCATTGCTAGGTACCCAGGGCTGTCCACCCTGGTGATCTTCTGTACCTGGCCTATTGTTCCTACTGCGCTCATGTCTGTCTAACTGCCTACTATATCAGACCTACCTATTCATCATCATCTATTTTCTTAGGGAACTGATTTGAATGTATATGTAATGCCAACAATTTAAGAGAACCACTCTTGGGCATGGTCACAAGCTGGAATTGATACTCCTCAATGCACACAAGCTCCTACACAGATAAACATACCCCTTCACTACACAATTCAGATAGTCCCAATCTTCCTGCAATACAAGGACCAGGGAATTCTACACTCTTCTTATTCAGATCCCAATCAGTGGAATCCTCTGGTGCAAAAAGGAATTTCCAGAGTGCATGGATAGGATGCTGTCTAGGGCCTCAGGAGGAAACTTTTCCCTTTCAGTTCAGCCTCTATTATGATGTTCACTTTTCCCTCTTGGAAGCCTTTTTTCCTCTGGCACCCTAGCCTTGCAAGAGCTATTTTGAGGGTCAGGTAAGTTTTGCTCTGAGATACCTTTAAAAGTCTGAGGAAAAAGCATTCACTTTGCAACCTTCTTGGGAATTTTATTTAGCTAGAGCCTCTTCATCCCAAGGATTTAAAGCATGATGGAAATTTAGCTCATGAATCAAAACAATTCTCCAGAGCTCAAAGCTAACTGTATTTGCATAACAATTTAACAGATCCAAACAACAGGGCAAGTTCAGGTGAAATAAATTGCCAAGGTCATGTTTCTCATGAATTGGTGTTGAAATTCAGAATTGCTGATTCCCAGTGCTTGCTCAGCCCCTACTCTCCTAAATGATATGGTGGCATAAAATAAATTTATTGCATGTGTGTAAACCACAGACCTGCCCTTAAACTCCTTTCCTTCTAATTCCAGCTCGTGTAGATCATGGAGGAAAAGATCATATCATAACCCACTGACCTCACTCTATTAGCATACAAATGAAAGAATTTACTAGAAACAGTGACCTGGTCTAAACTAAGAAACGCTGTTGACTGTGCTTGAAACTCTAAAAGTATTGTGAATCTTAATTTCTTGATCAAATGACTGCTTTAAATTCACTGTTTGAATTCCGAGAATCTAAAAACACAGGGATCCTTGAATACCGCAGAGGCCCACACATGCTAGAGAGAAGGAATTGAGGGGATTAAATGTGTAAACGATTCTTGCTTCAATATCCTCAGCTCAAAATACCTTTAAAGCGACACAGGGAAGAGAAGCTCCTTAAAGTCACAGCCTCTTTGAACTTATCCCAGCGAACAACTGGACTTTAGATTCCTCGGGCGCAACTCGGAATTCAGAATTCTCCCCGGCTCGGACTCCTCGCCCTCTGAGGTCTCAGGGAATGTCGCAAACTACGACTCCGAGTCTTTGAGGGGAGAGGACTTTCCAGGCGCGCAGGAAGCGGCGCTCGGGAATCTCACCACCAGTGGGCGTTTAGCGCAGCCAAGCGACAGGCTGGTGCCAAGGCTCAGCAACAGGGAGGCGCCGGCTGAGGCGGGGAGAACTTTGCGCTCGGAGCAGAACCACCCTTTGCTGGCCAGTCGTGTCGCTCCTCGGAGGCAGCAAGCGGCGGCGGCGACTGGGCGGAAAGAAGACGAAAGGAAGAGAGGAAGTAGCGAGGAAGAAGAAAAATGAAGCCAGCGCTGGGGAAGCCCGCGAAGGGGTGGCCCATGGTGGAGCAAGGCAGATTTGGCTTCTTTTCTGAACCCCGGGCGTGAACGCCTTCTACTGCGCGACCCCAAGGAAATAAGTGGGTCTCGCCTAGGTGGAAAAGGAAGAGAAAAGAATCCAAGTGAGCGCGTTGCCTCCTCGGTCACCGTTGCCCCCTCGGACTCCGGGTGCTTCTCAGGCCAGCCTCCCCGCGGGGCCGGACGCAGTGCCCGAGCCGCCCTGCAGATGGGGCGGGTAGGGAACGGGCGCCCCAGCTGTGGGTGAGCGGCACCGGCCAGCCCGCCTGCCCGGCTCCGCGCAGGGAGCGGGCGGGCAGAGGATGCGAGGCGCACGGACCCGGGAGCGGGATCTGAGACTGCCGAGGGCGCGCTAGGCTGCTACTTGGATGGCCAGGAGACCGTTCCAGTTCCTGGGACCGCTTCATCGCGCCTAGTGAGCTGTGCGCGGGACCTGGGGGCGGAGACCTCAGGCGGCGGCTGCTGGAGGGCGAGCCGGGCGCAGGAGGGGGCGCGCTTTCTCCCTGTGGGTCTCAGTAATGAGGAGACTGAGTTTGTGGTGGCTGCTGAGCAGGGTCTGTCTGCTGCTGCCGCCGCCCTGCGCACTGGTGCTGGCCGGGGTGCCCGGCTCCTCCTCGCACCCGCAGCCCTGCCAGATCCTCAAGCGCATCGGGCACGCGGTGAGGGTGGGCGCGGTGCACTTGCAGCCCTGGACCACGGCCCCCCGCGCGGCCAGCCGCGCTCCGGACAGCAGCCCGGCAGGCGCCCAGCGGGATGAACCTGAGCCAGGGACTTGGCGGCCCCCGGCGCCCTCGCCCGGCGCTCGCTGGTTGGGGAGCACCTTGCATGGCCGGGGGCCGCCGGGGGCCCGGAAGCCCGGGGAGGGCGCCGGGGCCGAGACCCTGTGGCCTCGGGACGCCCTCCTCTTCGCCGTGGACAACCTGAACCGCGTGGAAGGGCTGCTGCCCTACAACCTGTCTTTAGAAGTAGTGATGGCCATCGAGGCGGGCCTGGGCGATCTGCCGCTCCTGCCCTTCTCCTCCCCTAGCTCGCCGTGGAGCAGTGACCCTTTCTCCTTTCTGCAGAGCGTGTGCCACACCGTGGTGGTACAAGGAGTATCGGCGCTGCTGGCCTTCCCCCAGAGCCAGGGCGAGATGATGGAGCTCGACTTGGTCGGCTCCGTCCTGCACATTCCCGTAATCAGCATCGTGCGCCACGAGTTTCCGCGGGAGAGTCAGGTGAGAGAATACTGGCTCGTGGAGTGGAGACCGGCGCCGCTGGAGGCTGGGACCGTCGCGGGGGGTGGGGGAGGGGGAAGACGGGGAGGGGGGAAGTCCGGAGGGACTTGGGGATTTACAACTTTGATACTGTTTAAGGACTGGACCATATCCATAGGTGGTAGATAGAAGTAAAATAAAACATTTAAAGGGCGAATAGGAATGAAATGAGAGATAGATAGGGATAGCAGGTGGAAGGAAGGAAGTGAGGGAGAATAAACGGGAAAAAAAATATGTTTTGACCAACTCGGAGATATCTAGTGGATGCGAGACGGAAGTAAAAGTCTAAGTTCAAGATCTTGGAGAGCGATCCGGGTTCTCATGACCAGCGCGCTCGGCTGGGAAAGGGGGCGGAATGGAGGAGGATCCCTGACTGCGAGAGTTTCGCTCCCTTGAGGAACTCAGAGCATGTGGCGGAAAGAGCAGCATCTGCTCTCTTTGACTTCTTTAGATGTGACTGAGCCATAGGCAATGGTGTAAGGAAGGAAGCATATTCCTCTGAATTCCTTTGAGTAAATAAGAAATCTGTAACCAGTACAGACGCAATAGGTCGAGAAGAGTGGTTAATTAGTCTTGGGTATTAGAAGTATTATGTGATTTCGTGAAAATGGATGGGATGAGTCATTTGGAATTATTTCTTTGTCCCTACCTTCTTTCTATGTGGTGTCGGCTCAAAGACTGGCTGTATTCAGTTGCTCTGTTCAGTCCATTTCTGCTCCAATTATCTAGAAATAAAGGAAAAAGAATGTAATGATTTAGTTTCCTGTGGGTTAAAAAAAATCAAATATATTTTTCAAGAAAAGAAGCCATTTGTGAACCTAACTGTTGAGAATAATGATGAGATAAATATCTAAGGAGATGGCAGGTCCTTTAAGCAATAGAAGTTTTCTGCATTTTGTGCATTATTTTTGTCAAAATATCAAGGTTTATTAAGCCTTACACAAAATATTTATGAAAGAAATAGGTAACTGGTAATGGTCCCATTTTAAAGGCTGAGAAACTAAGGAAAGTTCTGGGGCTTGATCAACATTGGTCAGTGTACTAGTAAAAGAGTCCAGAGACTGGAGAATTTCTAACTCTATCCCTTTAGCAGGAAAAAAAAAATGTCTAAATATATATACACACACACACATATGAAAATGAGTAAGGGCAAATATCAAAAGTTTGATAGAATCCATGCATAAAATATCAAGAGAGTACTAAAGATTTATTTTTCTAGAAAAATGAATCTTACCATTTTTAATCTTAGGAAGGGCGGGCACAAGCTACTTTCAGCAATTGCCCAGAAGATTCCTGTTTAATGCTGAACTATTGAGATTTGATCTGCAGAGTGCAGGCTAATTAACTTTTATCTAAAATATTTCCGTCATCTGAATCTGAATGGCTGTAGGCAGCAGATGGGAAGGCCTAGAAACACAGGTGCACAGCGCTGCCAATGGCCAAAGTGTTATAAACATGAATTGCATCCATAGGGTGCATCGGCGCATCATTATTAATATATATGCAGAATCAGATCTAATGAAATGCAAGAGTCAGCATCACTTGCTTCTTTTCATTGCTTCTTTATTATCTAATATTTCATAAGTTGCCAATAGTGTTCACAGTCTCCAGACTCCTCTCCATTTGTAGATTGTTTGGCAACAGTCTTAAATAGCAAGAATTTCTCCCAAAATTCGTGTTCCTTAGTTAGAAGGAAAATTGTCTGTGTTCCAGGATGGATCTATGCAGTATACAGCACATTACAACACGAGGACCAGAGCAACCATGAGGCAGCATCTAGCATCAGTAGACCTCAAAGCTTCAGGACCCCTAGGGGAACAAAGTCCTCTGGGGACAACTTTTACAAGCAGACAATAAAATAAGCACTCTGCCAAGCACATTTATTTCTGTATTTCAATTCAGAAATTTACTTTAAATCACTGTTGCCACTGTTATTTTCATGGCACACATCTTGAAAGGGAGAGATTATTGTTTTAACTGAGATCCAGTTTGCCCAGCTGAGGACATTTTCTTTCATTTATCTTTGTATTTCAAATTCAAACACATCTAACTTGTCTTACTTTTAATATATCATTTAAGTATCATCTGTAATGTTGTATAAGAAGAACGTTCAGCTCAATATAATAAGAATGTCCAGCTCAATGCCAAGTCACTGTAATACATAATTTTAGGATATGACCATAATCTGCTTTCAGCAAAAATAATAATTAAACTTTCCTTTGCTTCTCCTCAAAAGTGGACCTTTCTCTATTACACATATGTGATTTTTTCAAAACTGTTTAAATCTAAAAGAATGTTGAGCTCACTTTACACATTTACATAAAATGGACTTAATTTAACCACTCTCCTCATTAGAGTTTACTGCCCCGGTGACCCAAGTTGTTGACTGTACCAGAGCCTGAACAAAGGATTCTGGAAGAAAGTAGACTTATCCACACAACCAAGTGAAATAAAATTGTGTCTCTTATTTAGACAAATCAAAATTGCTTTCAGAGCAGGAGCAGCAGCAGTGTTTTCTCTCTCATTTGAGCTGCTGATTTCTTTCAGAGGAAGCCTTTAATTAAAATAAATAATGGTTTTTATGGTATCCTGTCACAACCTTTGAATGGAAGGAGAAACCACTGAAATCATCAAACCCCTGAGAAAAGCATAATAGTTTTATGTCAATATACTGTTTATTCAAAACATAAACATAGATAGATCATCAGCTTGGAAGGATTCAACTTCCTTCAAGCAGGGAAATGCATTAAAAAGTAAGATAGTTAACTACCCACTTTTGGAAACCGTATTGTATTTTCACAACATAATAAAAGCTTAAAGCAACATAGGAGAGGGTCAAAGCACATTTTCATCCAAAAAATCCTGACTTTGCTACCACACTCAAACCTCTGCTTGAAGCTGACTTATTAAGATGATCACTTCTTAGTGCTATGACCTTCAAACAGTGCTGTTGCATATGGATCCAGTTACATTTACATAGAAGTCACATGAAGTTTCTATAGTTCTCCTTTCTTCCTCTTCCCTCTCCATAGTATTTTTCTTCTAGGGGTTTTGTCTAGTTTCTCCAAAGTTAACTCCTTAAAATGTACCTGCTGAGGTAGTGACAGATACACATTTCTTTCTAGAATGTATATCTCACGTTAATTCCATATTGGCTCCATTAGGCAAAGTTAATGGAGTAATATAATTGGCTTAGATCCAAACACATGCAATTAAAAAGTGACTACACTACTATTTTCAATTCTTGTTGGATGTACCATCCACAATTTGTCTCTCTTGAGCCATATATACTAACTAATTAATATATGTTTATTCCCATAGAAATGCAAGTGCTTTAGATGATCCATTTTCTTTGACAATACAAGGCTAAGTGCAAAGCCTTTTTATTAGAATTTGGCTAGCACAGCACCACTTTTGTACAGTACAGGGCACAGAACAATGATACCTCTACGTAACTTAGGTGCCTCATGAGGGAATAAGTAAAGGACATTTATTTTTAAAACATCTGCTCTCAACTGTGTTGTCTTTCCTTGACTTGCTCCATGCTAAGCACTGTTCTCTCTCTGGAGGAAATGTATTCTTCAGCATTTCATGATGAATGGCTGATAGTAGTACCTAATTATTGCTGACTTGAAGATAAACGATTTCAAATTAAATGTCAAGTGATGCAAAACTTTTCTTAGCAGTGATCTTTTACAGGTTCCTCTTGAAGAACTGAGACCTGGGATTAATTTGGAAGTTTTTATTGTTAATTTGGACATTTTTCTTTATAATATTAATTTATTTTTCTAGATAAATAGAAAAGAGGAAGCCAGCAGACGCTATTCATTAGGCAATTAGTCTGTCTCACTCACTTTTCTTGAGGCACTTTTTTGTGCCTGCCATAGTGTAGTCATAAAGATTTGATCTTGATCTTCTTTGACTATTACATCCTGGAGTTAACTTATGATTGAATCATAAGCTGAACTAAGAGTCTGAATCATCTGAAAACCAATTTCAATGTCTAATTCCTTAATGTTTTTTAGCTTCTGCTGTTGCAGAAAGCACCGTGGATTTTATGCCATAAGGTTTCATTTTATGAATACGTCTAGTCAAATTCTAATCATGTTGGTTCAAAGGACTCTCAGTCAACCTCTGCCTCTTACTCTCCATGTAATCTGGGGCAGGTGTCTCTGTCTCTGAGCATATGTGCTTGTCTGTCAAAAGAAGGTACCTTACAAATCCGACAGAGTTGTTTTGTGAATCAAGTGAGAAAGTGAAGTACTTTGGAAAAACGTGTAGTGTTACCCAAATATGTAGTAGCGAGGTTGGTTATGATCTGATAAGAGTCATCCAAGTCTTAGTCTCCACTGATTCTTTGTTAGTAGTTTTTAATCAAAATGGGATGTGATTCATAGTATAACATGTCTTTATCATCCACCTTATTCTCTACCCACTCACTTTTTTCTTTAAAAAAGTAGCCCTGGCTGGGGTGGCTCAGTTGGTTGGGCATTGTCCTGTGCACCGAAGGGTCACTGGTTCAGGGCATACACCCAGGTTGCAGACTTGACCCTGGTGGGGATTGGGGGTATGCGGGAGGTAGCCTATTGATGTTTTATTCTCACACACTGATGTTTCTCTCTCTCCCTCTCCCTTCCTCTCTCTTTAAAAATCAATAAAATTCTTTAAAAAGTGGTAGATTCACACACAAAACACCCCCAAAATAAAGAAAGGAAAATAACTGGATTCCTAAGTAGGTTGCATACTTGCCTAGGAGTAGAAGACATGCTGTTGGTTTCTGTACCAATGGCAACATTTTACCTATGATACATATAACACAATTTCTAGAGCCTTAGGTATTGCCATAGACACTTCAATACAATGCCCAAGGTTTTTCAGAAATGTTGGTCTCTCATATTGGTCATAAGTTTCTCCCATAGACAAACTTACATTAGATTGTTCATGAGATTATAGCCACACATTCTAAACTCTCTCTCCACCCCCAGGCCACCTACTAGACCAGTAAGCACACTGTTTGGTTCATCTGACAAGATTTCCACAGCATGTCTTTCTTGATGAAGAAAGCGATGTGTTGGTTCACACTGGCACAAGCTCTTTATCTCAACAGAGAGAGACAACAGTTTGCAAAGCAGCTACGTTGAGTACCACTGCCCTAGACCAGTGGTTCTCAACCTTCCTAATGCCATGACCCTTTAATACAGTCCCTCATGTTGTGGTGACCCCCAAACATAAAATTATTTTCATTGCTACTTCATAACTGTAATTTTGCTACTGTTATGTCTTAGGCGACCCCTGTGAAAGGGTTGTTTGACCCCCAAAGAGGTCACGACCCACAGGTTGAGAACCACTGCCCTAGACAATTACACGGGGCTCCTCATAGCAAGGTATTGTTCATCATAGTGGCACAACTAAATGTAGACACGGAAATCTCATTGCCTTTCCTCCTGCCCACTCGAGCTACTCTCATTGACATACACAGAAAAGTAGAGAAACTGTACAGCACCAGAAGTGCGATGTCAACTCTATAAAACTAGAAAAGAAGGGAGAAAGAACAGCCCAGCATCTACCACAGTGCTTTTTGAGATAACACATGAATAACAAACTAATGGAAATATTTAAGCCACTCATTTGTCTTTCTCAGATCTTTCTTTTATGGGATGGTGGGCAAAAAGAGCAATGGGGAAACTGAGCAAGGAGTAAGCCAGCTGTCTACCACCTCCCACCTCTTCCCCCAACCTAACACCTCAGCCAGATGCTCAGATCTTGTTCTGAATGTGTAAGATCCAGTCACTTTCAGGGGAGACTGTGTTTGATCTTCTACTTTGAGGGAGCGGAGCAGGTACTGACCTGGGCCGGTATTGTGTCAGCTAGAATTGACCCTGACACTGAAAGCCTACTACCTGTTGGCCAGGATGGACTACTGATGTCAAGATGAGCCTACAAAGGTTCAAGTGGTAAAGAAGTAAGCAGGATGACTTCCTGTTTAGTCAGGCTGAAATATACCTCATTACTCATGTGAGACACAGATACAGGAAAAAATTAAATCATCTATATTTTTGTAACATTTATGCTTTTCTAAGGCTTCTTCACAAATATGCTCCTGTAATCCTCCTAGCAGTCCCATGAGGCGGATAGCAATGTATAGACAACGTATAGAGTACTAGAAAGAACTGTGCCTTGTAGGAAGTGAGGCGACAAGAAGAGGAAAGACGAATAGCGCCTTCTGACGTGAGCGTATTTGTCAGCCTACAATCCAAAAACAGACTGCATCCACCACTGCTTTTGAATTATCCCAGAAAGAAAAGGATAAACGAGAGAGATCTAGTGCCAGGTTTGATTGTTAAAAGGCTATTTCACACTAAATATCCAATAATGAGAATTTAATTAAATGAATGATGTTATATCTTTGCAGTGGATTATATTATTCATTCAAAATGAAAATATATTTATTGACACAGAGAGACAGAAAAAAATTTATGTAAAGTATGACCTTCTGCAATATATAGGGTTGGTCAAAACTAGGTTTACAGTTGTATTATTTTCCATACGAACTGTCAACCTACTTTTGCCCCACTGTATAAAGTCTAGAATTTTATTTATTAAAATGTTAATAGTGATTTTAACTAGATGGTAGAAGTCCACATTTTTTCCTACCTGTGCTTCTATTTTTCTGAAGATAAGTATTATCACCTACGTTAATTAAAAAGAATAAGAGTAAAAGGTATCACCTGCACACTTCCTCACCATGCTTTCAGCACTTCACGATGAAAATATGGATTTCAGGGAAAAACAAGTTGTGAGAGTATACGTTTAAATTTATCCTATTAAATTTATCCTATTTAAATTAAGTCCTATTCTCTCTCTCTCCCATTTTTTTGGGGGGAGGCAACCAAATTTTTGGTGGCCTTGCTTCAACAAGGCAGATAAAAAAAAAATTATCAAAGTCCTTCCTTACACATTTCTTTTTTTTTTTTCATTCTCACAATTACTTTGTGAAGTAAGCAGGACAAATAGTATTATCTTTATTTTGCAAATAAGACAATAATAGCATATTAATGGAAGAAATAGAAGGCAGAGAATAGGTTTTTGAGAAACACAGACCTCTGTTTGAATCTTAGCTCTACAACTTTCTAGACATCCCTGCCTCATTTTCCTGGTGCATCCAAGGTGAATATCTCATAAAGCTACGGTGAAGGCAGCATCATGTATATGGAGTTCTGAGCAAACTACCAAGAGCACTGTGTGTTATGATAATGATCATTCTTTTAGCACAAAGTGCCTATGTATGGACATGACATTAATACAAACTTAAATAATTAGGATAAGAACTCAAGTATTCTAGATTGCTTTCCAAAATACTTTTATATGCATTTTTAGTATGTATGTGATATTTAGGCTTAGCAGATCCAGCTCCAGTGAGCCAACCCTAAGAAAAAATGAAGAAATCTGCTGTTTTGAAACCCCACTTAAGTAAGAGCTCCAATTCACTGAAGGTTAGGTGTGTGAAACGTTACAAATGAAGTGACTTTTGAGGTTGTGTTTCAACTGGTTGCTCCTTCGTATGGGTTCCGAATGATTAGATCTCTGGAGTAGTCACAGGAGAGGTTAAGAATAATGTTCTATTTCTATTAGCTGGTATTAGTGAGGAATTCACAAGTCTTGTCTTATCTGCTACCCTCATTTTTCATAGGATCCTCCCAGGGTCTAAACTTAAGGAACAGTAGGACGGAAATGAACAGTAGGATGGAACAGTAGGAAGGAACAGCCTCACTTCATTAATAAATGCATTAATGTCTAGTCCCCAGGTGCATGGCTCTTCTGAAAAAAATTGAGTTGAAGCATATGGCTCGGGCTTCAGGCTTCTGTAGCATTTTCTGATTCTAATTGTTGGTATCTACCACCTTATATCTGGACAAATGAAAGAAGGAAGTGGCAAAAAAGATGGTGGACCAGAGGCACGGTCCACCATCTTTTCTGGACGAACAGGAGCTGGCTTTCTTTGCCGTGGTAGGCTGGGCAGTGGTCTCCCAAAGACCTTTATGTCCAAATCCCCAGAACCTGTGAATATGTTACCTTCTGTGGTAAAAGGGACTTTGCGGCTGTGATTACATTAAACATCATGAGAGAGGGAGGTTATCTTGGAACGTCCAGGTGGACCCAATGTAATTACAGGCTCCCTATAAAAATGATGCAGGGAGAGTCCAAGGTGAAGTCCCTGTGACGATGTGATAACGAAAACAGAGTTTGGGGTGATGCACATTGAAGATGGAAGAAGGGGCCATAGCCAAGGAATACATGCAGCTGCTAGAAGCTAAAAGTCAAGGAGATGAATTGTTTTCTCAGAGGCTCCATAAAGAATGTAGCCCTGCCAACACCTTGACCTGAGCCCAGTGAAACTGATTTCAGACTTAGGACCTCCAGTCATAAGTCATAAGAGAATAAATGTGTGTTGTTTTTGGTCCCTAATTTGTGGTTATCTGCTATAGCCGCAGTAAAGACTCATACACTCTGTGACACAGACTTATGTGTGGAGGAGGTGAAAAAGAGGTCGAGGGCGACCTGGCCAGCTTCCCCTGGGGCGGCAGATTCTCATTCAGCTTCCACGTTTTGCAGCTGGACAAAAGAAAATAATTAAGACAGGCAGAGCCCACTTACTTGTAACCATGACTAGTTAATGTTGTAGGCTTCTTAGAAGAGAAGGGGGTTGTTAGAAAGGGCAGAGTCTAACCTAATGTGGATCTAAGGTTCGGAAGCTTCCCCTCTTTCATGCAGGCTTATCTGCACTAATGTAACTGACTTGTGGCATGTGTTAGCTCACAGTTTAAGGGACACTAGCCCTATTATATAATAAGGCTTATTGAAAAATGATACCCAGCCTGGCTGGTGTGGCTTGGTGGTTGAGCGTCAACCCATGCACCAAGAGGTCACCTGTTCGATTCCCAGTCAGGGCACATGCCCAAGTTGTGGGCTAGATCCCCAGTGGGGGGCATGCAGGAGGTGGCCAATCGATGTTCTCTCTCATTGATGTTTCTCTCTCTCTCTAAAATCAATGAAAAAGAAAAATTTTAAAGAAAAAGAAAAATGATACCTATAAAGCAAACTCTGTATTTTATTGAATGCCAAATATATCAAAACTGTTTGATACAGGCACCTTTGAGGGACTTGTTAAATGCATATTGTTTTCATGATAACAAATGTAATGTATATGCACGATTACCCCATGGCATCCACAGATCACCTTGGGTAACATTTTGATGCCTTTAATCTCTCAAGGCTATAATGGTTTAAACGTTTTTAGGAACAGCTGGGGACAATTAAAGAAAGCCGGATTGTCACCCCAACTGGGCATTGGCATCAAAGAACAAAGGAAAGCAAAATTTTTCAAGAAAAATTTTTAGGAAACTCAGAGTTGACATAGCCTTTTGAAGCTTGGGCGCGCTGAGTGATGACATTTCTATATTCAAAGGTGGGATTTTCCTTTGTGTTTGCAATTTATATTGTCATCACTTTGCAAGGTGGCTGACTCTGCACAGTTCCAGACGTAGCTCTGTCTGCATCTTCCAGTAGCATTCTTAGAAATGACTTAGAAATGGTTAGCACTGCTCTCCTCTCAGTCAGGGTGGTCATTAGCCGAGCTTTCAGTGTCAAGCTCTGTGATGGCTGCACAACCTGCATATAACCCTATGCATGTGGGGTTTTTTGTTGTTTTTTTATTGAAAGCTCAAAGTCAGAAGTTGGGTTTATATTCTCTAGGTCAAAAATAAAATTGGTTTCTTTCCATAAGCAAAGTTAGCTGCTCAGCATGTCTTTATCTAATAGAATCACAATCTGGCTCAGTTATGGAATTTACTTGTTGAGTTCCAACCAGAGGTACTTAGACAGGAATTTCATTAAACAAAGAATTTGCTTCTGTGTATGGTGAATTTAATAGGTACAGACAGAGAACTGTTATTATGTTGGTACCATACACAGAATTAATTTGAGTCACATCACACATCGTGTTAAACACATAAGGAGATGTTTCAGCGTATACCTGAAAATGAATGATAAATCCATACCTGAATTAATCCAGTCTGCCTTCGCCTGGTCGCAGGCACAGAGGGCCACCTAGTGGTCCCTGAAATACAGCTTTAAGTAAAAGCATCCTAGGAATCCAAGCTCACAAGACAGGCAAAGGACTCCAGGCAATATTAGTCCTTTTCCTGGTCTTTTGACAGTGGAAAAATCTAGGTTAATCCTCTGAAGAAAAGACCTCGTGCCTTCTAAGAAGATCCAACAATATCTACTGTTCTGCCACCATGCCTACAATTGCAGTTATAAACAACTAAGTACTATCTCAAAGTGTGTGTCTAGAGGGTTTGGGAGAAAAATGTGAATGACTTACTAACTTTAGAAATGTAGTGCAGTTAATATTTTAGTAGCTGTATTTCCGATCATTTGGTTCACAATGCAACGTGAAAAGATGCAGCCATTTTATTGTGTTAAGTGTAGCATTTGTTCCTTTATTTCTGATTATAAAAATTGTATGTTCTATGTAGATAATTCTAAAAATTAATAAAATGACAAAGAATAAAATAGACCCATAAACCCACAACCCAGAGATCTAGACATATGTATGAGTTATGAAATTGTGGCCATGGACTGGCCGGTGTGGCTCAGTGGGTTGTGTGTCATCCCATGGACTAAGAGGTCCCAGTTCGATTCCCGGTCAGGGCACATGCCTGGGTTGTGGGCTTGATCCCCAGTGGGGGATGTGCAGGAGGCAGCCGATATCTCTCATTTCGATGTTTCTATCTCTCCCTTCCTCTATCTCTAAAAAGTCAATTAAAAAAACATTAAAAAATAAATAAATAAAATAAAATTGTGACCATGCTATATTATGAATTTTTTTTAACTTACCCATATATCATAAACATCTTCTACGTGATTACTATTTTTCCATTATTTTTAATGGCCAGATAATTTGCCTTTAAATGGATTGTTTTATGATTTGTTTAACCCTTGTTGTTTGAATTCTGGTTTTTCCCATTTCAAAGTCATTAACATTGCTACTAATGGGACTTTAGCAGACTCACCCTCCTTCATTATTCTTGTCGATTTTGGAGCTATATAACGGTCTCTCCTTGAGTTCTATGATGCCATCATGGTTTTTTCTTTATTTTTTTAAATTCTTTCATTGTTTTTTACTGACCGTGCTTCTTGTCTTTGACCCCTTGTAGTAATAATCATAGTGCTGTGCTGTCCAACATGACAGCTACTAGGCCTCTGTGAATACTTCAGTTTAAATTATTTATGATGACATCAACTTTATGTCAGTTTCTCAAGCACTCGAACGCCATTTGAAGTGCTCAGTGGCCACACGTGGGCAGTGGCTACTGTGTTTGACAGCGCAGATACACACCATTTTCCGTCTTCACAGAAAGTCCTGTTGCACAGTTCTGTTGCTGTCCAAGGGCATGCTGTTGCAAGGAACAGAAACTCCACTGAGCTGGAAAAAAAAACAAGGGGATTGTGTGCTGAGAAACTACAAGAAAATGAAAAGGAGCGGGGTTGCATGAGGGTCAGCTGGGCTGCACCACTGGAGAGTTAGGGCAGCTACTCTCTTTTTCAGACTTTACAACTCTAATCAAATCATCTGACTATGGTCCTTATTTCTCTTAGTTTACATTCTCCAGATGTCTGCTTGGCTCAACCCACATAGATTGGTTCCCTCTCCACCCCCAAGTTATATGCCTTTCCTTAATCCAATCAGCAGTGGCCAGATTCCTGAGTTAAGTGCTCAGTATAAACCTTAGAATAGAGCAGTGAATAAATTACCAAAGCCCCTACTCTCAAAGAACTTACATTCTAGTGGGGGAGACAGACAATAAGACATACAAACAAATACGTATATATTATGGTGCTGTTATTAAGGCAAGTGCAATAGAGAAAAATAAAGCAGAGTAAAGGATTAGAGAATGAGTGTGGTTAGTCAATTAGACTTGTCTGAAGAGGTGACGTTTGAGCAGAGACTGAAGGAAGGAGCGAACCATGCAAATTTCTGAGGGAAGAGTATTACAAGCAAAGAGAATAAAAGTGCACAGGCCTGAAGATAGGAATGAGCATAGCAATAAATATGTATTGAATAAATGAACCAATGGACAATCCTTAGCACTATTCATTATGAGATTTGTTAGTGGGCACAATTTCAAAGAAGGAAATGACAATAGTAAGGCAATAGCAAGACCTTGTGTACTTACATATGGGTATTTCTCAAGGTTTGGATTCCTGAATTTGTCTCTTTGCATGTGGCAACACCAGACATTTCTAACTGGAATCCCCAGTTATATCTCTCATTCTCACCTTAAACTCAAAATATCTAAAGCTATCCTAATATGGTATTTCTTCTCACCTATAACAAGATTTCTCGTAACAGCTTTGAATCCCCCCATTTCTTCTTACCAGGTTCTGTTGCCTTCCTGAATATATTTTTCATATCCCCATTCTTCTTTATAATTTTCAAAGGACATTCGTTTTTCCCACCAGTACTCTTTTTTTTTTTTCAATTTTTTTTTTTTTTTTTTTATCCTCACCTGAGGACATTTTTTCATTTTTTGTTCAGACAGAGTGGGAGGGAGAGAGAGGTAGAGAGAAAGAAACATCGACGTGAAAGGGACACATCGAGTGGCTGCCACCCGCACGACCAACCAGGGCCGGGGACAAACCGCAACCGAGGTACATGCCCTTAGCGGGAACCGAACCCGGGTCTCTGTGGACCGCAGGCCGACGCTCTAACCGCTGAGCCAAACCGGCCAGGGCACCAGTACTCTTGAATAGCCTTTATATCTCTGGTGTTTTTTTCCAAACCATTCTGCACACTGCTGCTGGATAAATCTTCCTAAAGTAGGCAACTTTCACTCATTTATGCTTTTTTTTCATTCATTCAACAAACACATGTCAGGTATAATGCACTGAGGTTAACACCACCCTCTTGCTCAAAAGGCATTTTCTTTTACTGTGACAATGACATCGCTCTTTTTCCATACCCCCACATTCCTGAGGGGTGAACACCCGCCTTACCATCAGTGATTCACTACAAGAGTAATTTGCACCATTGGAAAAGGGTTCACCACCCTTAAGAGAATGTGTCCGATTCTCCAGGTTTTATGAGTATAGTTCAAAAAAGCAGTCCAACCCAATTCAAGATTCTGACATGCCTCCCCTGAAGCCAGAGAAACACAAGCTAATAATCATCAGCAAACTTAGAGAACCTGGTTCTCAAAGCCTTCTACAAACATGTGCAAATAACTCTTTCTAATTTGTGACTTTCTGTTGAAATACAGGTGCCCAAAAAGCATAAGATCTCTCAGAATAGAAATATGTGTGTGTTATGTTTTTATCAATAAAAATACATCATTATAGCCCAGCTGGTGTGGTTCAGTGGCTGAGTGTCGACCCATGCACCAAGAGGTCACTGGTTTGATTCCCGGTCAGGGCATATGCCCAGGTTGTGGGCCCGATCCCCAGTGGGGGGCATGCAGGAGGCGGCCAATCGATGTTCTCTCTCATCGATGTTTCTATCTCTCTCTCCCTCTTCCTTCCTCTCTCTCTAAAATCAATCAAGAAAATAAATATATCATTGTATTGAAACGCATTTCTCTATTATGTATCTGTGTAGAAAGACAGATATACACCCAACCTGTAATGATCTGCAGATGAATTAAGCTCCAATTCCGAATTGATTTTTCTATTGAAACAATGTTACCTGTGGCTATTATGACCTCGGCCTAGGCTGAAAAGCCTGTTTGACCCATAATATAGCAGAAGTATGGTGTTAATAGTTATGTAGACACTAAATAATGTCAGTAATAGCTTCTTTCTGTTTGAGAACTTGGGGATGTAGAGTGTCGAGGAAAACCAAAAGACTGGCTTCGAATTCCAGACTCATCTGTACTGCCTTGGAGAAACCTCCCTGAGCCTCAGTTCTCTCTGTAAAAATTGTAAACAGGCATGAAAGAGGTATTCATTGAGTGCCTACTATGCTATTTTAAATAATTGATACGGGTTCAGTGACTTAATATACATAAAAACTGTAAATTCAAATTTGAAAAACAGATGAGACATATTTCTATTGAAACAGCTCTTCTTCAGGAAAACCCTCCTAGCCCCAGCTTTGGAAGCCAGGACTGTCTTCCCCGGAAGTGATTCGGTTATAGGAACCCTTGTCCCAGCTCCTGCTCGGAACAGAGTGACTGCTCTGTCACTCCCACACGGTCGGCGGTCGCTGGAAGGGGAGGCCAGCAGGGCAGGGTTTCCCGCTCCCGAACAGGCACCAAATGCCCCCAAGTCAGCTGCCTGTCTTAGGGGGAAGAAGGGAGTCTGAGGAGCTGGCAGGGTAGGTGGACCACAGCCAGGACACAGGTTCGAATGAGAGACACTTTGGAAACCCAATATTAAAGCTACGATTGCCTGCTTCTGTTCTTAAAATAGGTTAGTTAAGATTTTGAGATTGTATCTGTTTCTAAATAATACCTCCTACTGGGTCGAGTTAGTGGAAAATAATTAACCTTCATTCCAAGTGTGCCTTTTAACGCTGGCTGCGCAGCGACCAGGGAAAGATCTTTGCATGTCCATCAGGACGGAGCCGCAGCCCAGGCCAGCGAAAGCGTAGGCTTTCCTTCATGCAGGGGACAGAGACATCAGGAATAAACCAACAGCATTAACCGCGGCCCCACGGTCTGCACAGTATCTCAGTGACCTCACCGACTTCTCTGCCTCCATTCTTGACTCTCCATGATCTTCTCCAAGCTGCTGTCAGATAGAAAACCAGTTCACTAGCCTGCTTAAACCCTTTCAGGACTCCCCACGGACGACAGCATTGTTCCCCAAATTTTAGGCACTCGTACTGCCTTCATAATTCTTGCTGTATCTCTGCATCATCTCCTGTTATTAATTTTTTAAATAACTTAATGTTTTACTTGAATAACTTTATTTTAAAAAACTCTTTCCATCATGACACTAATGAAAAACCCTTGCCACAAATAGAAATGAGCTATAAAAATAAGCACACAATGAAATCAAAACAATTTTAGCTAGGTACCCTTGCCTGAGCCCTTTTATAAGTGGGAAAATGTCTAGGTGTTGAAGAAGTATTAATGATATACTGACACCAAACTGAGGTTTTTCTCCTTGATTTAACAGGGGGATTAAATGCTAATTGAAAAGGGATTAACTTTCTCAATTTGTGATTCAGTGTTATTTAATGTCAGGTCCCTGAACAACCTAAGTTTCCCCGTGAACCACCTATACGCTGCCTAACTCTAACCCACAGGATGTATTCTGAGTGGCAATCAAGACCTTTCATTACCTGAGCCTTGCTTGACTCTGATTTCTTCTAGACACTCACCCTCACCCTTTGTACTCCGTGCTCAGCAATGCCTGAATGTGCAATGCTGCTCCAAGCCTCAGCACACTGTTCTCCCTGCTCGGAATGCCCTTTGCCCTGTGTCCAACTGACACTCCTACTCGACATGCAAACCTTTGCTCAAATGTCACCTGTGTGCCCACCCTCTCCCTACCACCCCGACCCTGTCCCTTTCACTTCTGGGTGACTTTCTACCTATCCTTTCTTCTTTCCAAGATCTATGACACAGCAGTATAATTATTTGTTACCATGTGACTCGATCCTCCACTAAACTGAACCCTAAGCTCCTAGCATAGTGTGTGGCTCATAATTGATGCTTAGTAACTGTTGATTAAACTCAATTAGTGGTCCATCTCCATCCCTTCCAGTGTAACAGGACTAAGTAACATCTGCACGAACCCACCGTCTGTCAAGGTGGGGTGATGTGAACCTAAGAACATGTACTGCCTGATGACAAAGGTCCTCCTTCACTGTGGTGATCGAGTTCATGACCACCCAGGATTTACTGTTACGCAGAACAAAGCTGGAAGAGAAAGGCCTTGAGGAAATTGATTTTGTAAGAAATAGAAAACCTGTTTCTACTACCCTATTGAACTTTTCATGCATCCTTCTTCGTCCCTCAATTGGTTTTCGATTTCCTGGACACTACAAGGGACAGAAAGTGACATTATTCTCATGTCTTTGAATCATGGCTTTCCCTAATTTTCATTCCCCACCCCACCCCCCCACTTCAGCCAATTTCACTATATTTTAAAGCCAAAGATTCTTGATGTGTTCAAATTAGAGAAAGTCAGAGTTGGTGAAATGTAAAGTTACAGGAAATAATCATCAATGAAGAAGAGAAAAAGCCTGGAATTGTATTTTATCATGTCATCGCTTGTCAAACAAAATATCAGGAAATGAGACGAGTTCTCTTCTGCTAAGAATGCCCAGTTCTGTTCCTGGTTTCCCACTGTGGTCCCTGCCGCTCCTTCATCCAGTACAATTCCTTAGGCTTCCCCTGGAGTGGTGGCCAGATAACGGTTCAAAATACAGATTTCCAGACTTATCAAATCAGAACCCCTGGGGCTGGAACATAGAATTCTGCTTAAAAAACAAACCACTCCACAGGTGATTGTGTTCACAGGTGGTTCTGAGTGTATCTGGGGACCACATTATCCTGAGTCTCCCCTAATGTGATTTTTAAATTGTGACCAGGAACCACCTGAAACAAAATCACATTAGGTCATTTTTTAAAATGTAGATTTTCTGCCTCACTGAGTTTAAATTATGTGCCATGGCCTAATGTATACATTAAAAACACACACACACACACACAACTCCCCAAGGGATTCATATATGCACAGTACAGTTTGAGAATCAATGACCTGGGGCAGAGGTCTCAAACTCAGATGCTTTCTAGGGGAACAGGAAGGTAATGAAAATGTGGAAAACAGTCCCAAAGAATACAGTAGGGAGTAGTAAAAATTGTGGGTAACCGAAGAGTGCCTGACCTTTCTAAAGGAGGCAGCCAGCCACCCCTCAGCGGCAACCAGCTGTTACTCATGGGGCTGTTGCCAGATATTGTAACTTTTCAAAGGAAGCCAGAGGATAGATGTTTTTTAATGTGAAAATTTCCTTAAATATTGACAACTAATTCACTTTTTTCCAGCTTTATTGAATTCTAATAGATAAAGCTGTAATATATTTAAAATATACACATGATGATTTGATATATGTATACAACTGACCTTTGAATAGTGTGGGACTTAGAGGTGCCAGAACCCTCGTGCAGTCCAAAGTTCACCTATAACTTTTGACTCCCCCAAAATTTAACTGCTACTAGCCTACTGTTAACCAGAAGCCTTATTGATAACATAAATAGTCGATAACACATATTTTGTATGTTATATGTACTGTATACTGTATTCTACAATCAAGTAAGCTAGAGAAAAGAAAACATTCCTAAGAAAATTGTAAGGAAGAGAAAATACATTTACAGTATTTATTTTAAAACTTGTGTGTAAGTGGACCCACACAGTTCAAACCCATGTTGTTCAAGGGTCAACTCTACATTGTGAAAGGATTCCCTTCATCAAGTTAATTCAGTAACTCACATTTTTAAAAAATAATCTGCCGGCCCAGTTTGACATTTTTGGAACAGGAAATGTCAATGCATTTGTGATAGAGAAGTATTAACCAGAAGCACCTCGGTGCCCACTAAGGAATCGGAGGTTGCATAAGCTTGTAGCCATAACAAGTACAATGACTCGAAGGTGCAGCTAGAAAGTGCTAGAATAAGTGCATGTGTAAAGGAGAGGTAGCCACCCTCATTTGAAAGCAAGAAAACGAGGGGAAAAGGCACTAAAAACGTGTACTCATAAATGAATCTCAGAAACCTTACTCATAAAATAGAGATAATGAGATAATGATAACTACTTACAGTGTTTGAGGTGTTGATTAGGTAGATTGGTTAATATCAAGTGGATCAACAGAATCATGTGACATATAGCAGGTACTCAATTTTTTAAAGAAAATATGCTGGTTCCCTTATTTTCCTTTTCTTACGCCTCTGTTCCCTTACACTAAGATTCAATAGGCACTAAAAAAAGTCAAGCTCATGGCAAAAAATTGACAAACACCCTTGATACTCATGTGTGTGTGTGTGTGTGTTGATGTTGTTGTTTTAAAGAAAACTGATAACATTTCTATGATGAGATAATTAACAAGGCAGTGATGATAGAGTGATTGAAATGCCTCATAGGAAATGTCATTTCAAAATACAAAAATGTCCTTGTATCTCATCACTGGCTTTCTTTCCTCTACTGTGGGTTCAGTGATTCTAAATCTGTTAGCAGACAGCCCCCTGAGTTGCAGGGAGAGGGCTGTCCCCTGCTCGGCCCTTGTCAGTCTCATAAGAAAGATTGCAGATGAGTAAAACATAATAGTGTTGTAGTAAAGCAAGCAAATGTATTAAGGAAGCAAGGCAATCAAAGTTATTAAAAATACACTTGGCACCCACCTAGTCTGAGCACCCTGCCTGGTGGAGGGTTAGGGATTTTGTACTTTTCTGTATACAGGTTTCAAGTTTCCTCTGCCTGATACCTTGGGCAACAGACTAGATTTCAAGGACCCCCTTTTTTCTTTGTGTGGCTTTTCCAGAATATATGAGAACATCTGGCGATTTCAGCTTGGCAAGTCCCAAAACTACTGACTTCTTTGTTCAGTGGGTGAGATAAAACTCATTTTCCCCCTTTCCTGTCTTTGCATCCCCCAAGTGATATTGCTCCTTGGGTTTAGCTGCCACAAATGGCACTAACTGGGTCTTTGTTCTCTGTTTTCCAAGGCCAGGGTGATTTAAGTTATGCATTCTCTAGTTAGAGAGGAGAGGAATTAACCATTTGCTCTCCAGTGTCCTTGGTTGGGGGAAGATAAGGTCTTGTGATTCATAAGCTGGCTGGCTGCAAGCTGCCCAAACTATTTGCCCTTGTTTAATTTTCTTGTCTCAGTTTCCCCATTCCACTTGCCTAGGAATTTTCCTAGCTTCTTACTATCCTGCCACAAGTCCTGTGCAAAGGAAGTTGCTAAGAAAATGGTCTGGAGGATTCTTGTGAATAATTTTGAAAAAGCTAATAATACTCCGGTTTAGGAAGGTTACCTACCTTATGGCATTCTATTATTCATAAACTTAAAAAAAATAATTTTATATTCTAAAAATAATGTAATGATTATGTGAAAAAATGTGTTTACAGTTTTAAAGACTAATAATTTTATCACTTTAACATATATTTCAAGCCAATTTTTGTCTCCTTGTACAGTACATGTTTTTATCTCGGTAAGGTCATTGTTTCTGATTTACTTGCCATAATAATCCAAGGGCCTATAACAGTCCTTTGCACAGAGTAGTCACTCAGATATCTCTTTAGGGAATAAATGAGTGAACTTCTGAAATGATGGATGTGCAGTCAATTTTGTATTCTGCTTTGCTCACTTCTATTATGTCGTGAGTCTTCTATGTCTCCACAAACTTCAAACAAATCACATTTCTCTACCAGTGTTGTTGATTTTTTTCCTAATTATAAAATCAGAAAACTATGAAAGCCTAGAAAAAATGTCTTAATCTCACTCCAGAAACAATCACTCCTGACTGGTTGAGATATTTTTCTAGTACTTATTACATAAAACTTTTTCTTTAAATGTGGAGTTTCTGTTCAGATTCTTTCATTTGATGTGACATTGCTAGTGTTTTCTCATGTTATAGGAGACCCACTGTCAACATTAGTTTATTTTATTTATTATTTTAGAAAACAATAATGTATTGCTTTATCTCCCCACCCCCCACCCCCCAAAAAAAGGATCAAAGTTTACAGACTGCTTAGTTCAGACTAAGAATGCAGGAGGTGAGAACCTGGTGCACTATGGTCTCTGGGTATTCACCAGATAAGTACTGCAAGCTGAGGAAACTCCCCCAGACTTGTTTTATTGCCCTTACAGATGCTGCATTCCATACACACCATCTCACATGACATACTTGGGTCATTAGTCAAAGTAATTGGAATGGTACAGAGGAGGATTTGGGGTGTTTTTTGTGTTTGTTTGTTTGTTTGTTTGTTTGTTTGTTTGTTTGTTTGTTTTGCCCTCCTGCTATAAAATGAAATTTTCAGTTCTTTTCTGAAAAAAATAAATTGGTCAATAAATTTACTTTTTTCTGCTATCTGAAACAAATCTTCATATTCAACTCGATACCTTTCAAGGTGCATTTTCTTTTCTGCTGTTAGTGCTTGGAGTTGCTGCTGTTGGGTTTCTCTCTGCTCTGCTGTAGATTTGAGCAAGTTCTAAGCACCAGTGGCCTTCATCTTCTCATTTTCTGCTTCTTTTGCAAGTTGTTCAGCAAGCTCAGTTAAACCACCAACTATTTTCTGAAATTGGCCAATTTTGTCCACAAAGTCCTTCCACTCTTCCTTGGGCTCTATGGTCTACTGGTTAACCTCTGGGTCCAATACCCAAAGCTTGTTCCGCTCATCACAGTGTAGCCCTGCTTCCCCCAGAATGTCCTTGACCATAGCTGTTTCCCTTCTGGCTTCCCTGCCAACCTGTAGCAGCTGTCACCATTATTTTATTAACTACCTATTATCGTTTGGCTATATCTAGAATGTTGACATTTGAGTTCTTTTTACAATTTTTGTCATAAAATGTTCCTACAATAAATGTCTTTGTTTAGAGACTCTTTGTCCACTTTGTAGATTATTTCCTTAGCATAAATTTCTGGAAGGGGAAAATAAATGCTAGTTAATTGGAGTATTTCCTGGGATCTATGTCATATGGGATATATTTTATACACCCTTATTGTGTAGCTCAGTATGTCTTTGTTATTTTTCTTAAAAATAAAAGACAGATTGACAAGGCAGAAAAATCTTTCCCAAATTCAGTTAGATATCACTTTATTGTCTGAGCATTTAATGCAGCAGAAATGAGAAACCCATGATATTTATATTTATCCCTTTGAAGTTTACTTTTTTCTTTTCTTTCTTCCTAAATGCTTGACAGTTTTTACTTAAAGCATTTTGCCAGATATGTCTAAGTACAGTTCATTTTTATTGATTTTCCTAAGAATGAAGTGAGTCCATCAAGCTGAGATTTATTTTAAACAAAATTTTTCTTCAGATGTGTCTTTGATTAGTCCTTCTGTTCCTGTGGTTATGGTTTCTTTCTTAGGTACACCATAATTCTTAAGTTTATCTCCCATATTTAGGTGACCAAACAGTTTATATCCAAACCAGGACAACTTTGAAAATAAAAAGGGGAGCAGTTATCAATTACATAGGACAAATAGACATAAAACAGGAAATGTCTTGAGTACAAGCTGAGACACACAGCCACCCTGACCATCCTTTTTCATTATTTATCGACCTTGATTCTTTGTTCTGTATCCTAAAAGATTTTCTAAATTTGTCTTCCATGTCATTAATTCAATGCTTTGCGATATGTATCATGCCTTTTATGCTTCGTAAGCATATTTGAAATCTATTATCAAATTTTCAGTTTTCCTGTTTCTTTCCATGGAACACTATTATTTTTCATTCCAGCCTGTTATTGTTCATCTCAACATGTTCTCCTCTTGTGAATTACTCATATTTCATAAAAATCATGTTATCCTGTTTATTGTTTAAATGTCAGGGTCTTTGTGGGTTTTTTTTTTTTTTTCTCATTTTCCCTTGGCTTCTAAACTAAATCATTTTCTGAATGGCTTTGCTTTTTCTTTGCCAGTTCCGCAACATTTGTTTAGGGCCCATGTTGTTTTGGTTTTTTACTGGGTGGGTAGAGTTCTTATTCTAGAACAAGAAATCTATCTAAACCCTCTGTTTGCCAACAAACAGGCTGCTTAGATTGCTAATTGCCTTACTTTAAATTCACTTATGTTCTGGCTGAATCCCCTTCTAAAAAATACGGCTGAACATGGAGTTGCTGTGCACATCCCCTAAGCCAAATTCCAGTCTTTAGCTGTCACCAAGCATGTGGTGCTTGTACTCTGCTGTACCGGGCTGGAATCTGCTTCTCCCCTGCTCTGTTGCTTTCTTTTTTTTTTTTAATTTTCCTTTTCTTTTTCCTTTATTGATTTTACAGAGAGAGGAAGTGAGAAGGAGAGAGAGATAGAAACATCGATGAGAGAGAACATCAATTGGCCACCTCCAGCATGCCCCCGACTGGGGATCAGGCCCACAACCTGGGCATGTGTCCTGACCAGGCATTGAACTAGTGACCTCTTGGTGCATGGGTCGATGCTCAACCACCGGCTGGAGCCACACCAGCTGGACCCTGTTGCTTTCTGATAACCAGTAGCTCTTAGTTCCTCAACCTAGGTGGCCTTTTCAAAATACATACCTAGGCTCCATCCTAGACCTCCTGGCTCAAAATCTGAGGAGACATGGGCTTGTGTATGTAAAATCCCCATTGTTTCTGTTATGCCCACTTATTTGAGAATCACTGATCTGAACCAAAAGTTCAATACACTGATCTCTACTAAATGAAGTACATGAGAAACAAAGACACAGCTGTTGGTTTTCATGTCTACAAGGGTGATTTCTCATTCTGCTACCACCTATGATGCTTTTCTTGGGAGAATTAAACCTCTTCTATACACACTCCTCTTGGAGTTTTTATCTGCATTAAAAATACATATATACTAATCAGAAGAGGGAAGTGATTGTCATTCTGACTACTTCAAAAAGCAGAACCTATGCATTAGAGGGGCCATGGTGATGCTTACAATTGAACTACGTGATAGAAGGGAAGATGAGTCATAGAAGTGAAGAGCCAGAGGACCCCGATTGCCTGAGTTTGAATCCCATTCCTACCACTTACCAGCTAAATGCTGCTAGGTAATCACTTAACCTCTCATGCCTTAGTTTCTTCTTCTATAAGATAGGGATAATAGGATCTATTTCACTGAGTTTTAAGGAAGATTAAATGAAATAACATAGAAAGTGTTAAGAAATGCCATATATCATAATATATATATATATATATATATATATATATATATATATATATATTTCAAGAAGTATTAGCCACTGCCCTGGCTGGGTGTCTCAGTGCCTCAGTTGGTTGGAGTGCCATCCCGTTCACCAAAATGTTATAGGTTATATTCCTAGTCGGCACATACCTAGGTTGTGGGTTCAATTCCCAGTCAGTGTATGTATAGGAGTCAGCCCAGCCAATGGATGTTTCTCTCTTACATCAATATTTCTCTCTGTCTGTCTGTCTGTCTCTCTCCCTTCCTCTCTCTCTAAAATCAATAAAAACATATCCTCAAGTAAGGATTTAAAAAAGAAAAATTTGCTACTGTTAGTCTCAGACACAATTATCAACTTCATATTGTTTTTCTCCTGATTCCACCACTTTGTGGTTTGTGTGACATCCTTCCATTCCATCAATAAGTTGATTGTGAATAAAAGTTTTTAGAGTTGTGAGCTCTCATATTTTTACGTCTCGTTTGATACTTGAGTGGGAAGTTGTAGAATGCTGCATGAGATCCGTTCCTGAGTTTTATTGGAACTTTATGGATAAGTCCTTGAATGGTGATCCATCACTGTAATTTCTCTTTGAACAGGCAATCAGTCATGTCATTTCTATCCAGGCCTTTATGCTATTTCCTATTGGCTGCCTCATCTGCTTCATTTCTTGTTCCACCAAATTCTGTGACTTCGGAGCAGTAACTGGGTTGAAACATACCCGTGCTGGATAAACCAGTGAAGTCCAGGAAGAAAGTTGTTCTGTGCGGTTCAAAAGGCCCCCATGGGTGATAGTCACTAGGAGCGAAGTTTAACTCAAAACCAAGATCCTTCTAAGCTGTCCAAGTGATTCAATAAACTGTCAGATATTGAGTGTATCAGTGAGTGCCACTCAGGAAATAGAACCCACACCAGTTATTTGAGGACAGAAAATTTAATATAATGAATAATTAACTAGGTATAATGTTGTTAGTTGGATAATTGGAAGGATTATAAGAGAACCCTATGTTATGAAGATAGCAAATCCTGAAAGCAGTTACCATCCCTGGAGCTGAGGACCCATAGGAAGAGGCTGGAATATTAGCACTTAGAAGCTTAGAGGAAAAGCTCTGTGAAGCTGAAACTCGGGTATTTGAGAAAAAGGAATGTTGTTCAGCTGGCAATGGTGTCTCTGAGCATCAAGGAGGGGTCTGAGGGGCTGGCTCCAGATCCAGGCCTCTAACTAGCAGGATAAAGTGGTTCTGCAAATGCTGGAAACATTGCACAGGATTTAGCTGTTTTCATGGAAAGGAACCACCGAAGGGATGAAGAAGCATTGCTGGAGCAATGCTTAAAGAAACCTCAAACAGATAGAAAACCCACAGGAAGCAAACAGAAAGACAGGAAGAAGCAAGTCCCTTCTCTTCCTTCAGCCTTGCAGTCTCCCCCTAGTGGCCTCTAATGGCACAGCCTACCAGGATCCCCCTGGCAAAGCAGAAATGTCTTTGTAGACTGCCACCTCTAGCATCCCAAAGCAGAGAAGAGAGAGGTGGATTTGCAGCTGAGAGACAGTAGCCATATCTGGCACTCAGAGTAGGAGAGAAATGGTAGTAATGATTGCTAGCCTTCCTTGCACCACTTTAATGGGCAAGGCATCATGCAATATCACATTTAATTCTTACTAAATCTTCTCTCGTCACTAATATTTTTTTCCTCATATTATTGTGAAGAGATTAGGGGTTAGGTCACTCCAGGACACTTAAGGACTTTACTTGCTTAAGGCCACTCAGCTGGTAAGAGGCACAGCCAGGAATCAAGTGCAGTCTTTGTAGCTCCAAAGGCTCCACACAGCTCTGCCTCCTGCAATGGGTGACATTGGTGCTGTGGTTTCTTCTGAGTTGCATTTATGAGTAATTAATGCCTCTTTGCTCAACATTGTTTGATTTTATTTCATTTGCAATGAAATTATTATTTCACAAGATTTAACTCAGTATGTTAGGCATGTGAGCCTAACTGCTGGGAGCTGTGGAGACTGGGCAGTTTTCCAGTTCATCTGAACTAAACAGATAGTTGAATCAGACACTACAAAATTTAGGGGGGAAATGTATTAATGTGAATTATTTGCTTTGGCCACCTACTTTGTCTTTCAGATGGCCTGGAACAGTGCCCAGTTGCCAGTTGATTGTATGCCATCTAATGTCACTGTAATTGTTTGGCAAAATTCCTCCCTTGGGTAGCTCATCACCAGAGGTTGACTCTCCTCAGTAGCCTCTCCATTAGGAAAACAGCTTGGATAAACTGATTATACAATTTTGCCATAAATAGAAATCTCTGGGTTGCAAGATGGATCTATGAAACAGAGTTGAAATTGGAAAGTATCAGCCTACTGCAGATCTCTAGACCAGAGATCTCTATTTAGATAATAAATTATTGCTCTCAAGAACAGACTTGGGGCATCAATCATTGCCAACCGTAATATACCCTCTGAGTTCTGCAAAAGATTACTAATATTTACACATATTTTGGCATTCTCCATGCAACGATAAATAAATTGTTGTCTTAATTTGTATTTTTGCTTGAGACCCCAAAAAATAAGAATTCTCTGACATAGAGAATTTGGTTGGAATACAAGATCACTATTATTCATTATTCAAGATTTTTTGATAGCTGAGACCTAGATCATTAATTATCTTAACTCCTTAGCTTCCACTCACCCATCCCAACTCTGCCCAGACTCCCAGTGATCACTTACCTATACATACTAAACCAGTTTTGTTTTGTTTTGTTTTTAAGACTGGAGTGATATTGCCAATACATGAAATGTAATCTCTTTATAGCTCCTTCTTCCGGCCTCCCAAATTACTGGAATTCACTCAGAGCTCTCTAAAACAAAGAATTTCCATGAGAAACAATTTAAAAGAATAATGATAAAAGAGGCACATTGTATATAGAAAAAGTTTAAGTTTGTGATATCTGAACAACACTTTTTAAAGGTCCTTTACATTCTCATATTATAGATATGATAGATCATAAAAATAACATTCCTACATTTTCTAACAGACTCTCTCATAAAGAGGAATAAATACAGTATCAAGTTACACTGGAGTGTGTCATTTCCTTTAGGTCTGGGTACAGGGTTGAGCCATATTTTGTGTCTGTATAATAAAAACAATAACTCTCATTTGATGAGGATTTTACAATTTACGAAAGTAATTTCATTTAATTTATGTATTTAAATATTTTTTCTTTATTGATTTTAGAGAGAGAGGAAGGGAGAGGGAGAGAGAGATAGAAACATTGATGAGAGAGAACATTGATTGGCCGCCTCCTGCACGCCCCACACTGGGGATTGGGCTCACAACCTGGGCATGTGCCTGACCAGGAATCGAACCGGTGAGTTCTTGGTGCATGAGTCGATGCTCAACCAGTGAGCCACACCGGCCGGGCTTATTTATTTTTTAAATATGTTTTTATTGACTTTAGAGAGAGAGAGGGAGAGGGAGAGAGAGAAACATCGATGAGAGAGAAACATCCATCGGCTGCCTCCTGCACGCCCCCTACTGAAGATCAAGCCCACAATCCTGGCATGAGCCCTGACCAGGAATCAAACCTGCAACCTCTTAGCACATGGGACAATGCTCAGCCAACTGAGCCACACTGGCCAGGGCTGCAAAGTAATTTTAGTTCACATAACCTCACATGCACATAACAATCTACAATAAGTCTGGTAGGAAGATATTACTACCCCAAATTACAAATGAAGTTGTGAGGAAACTGAGCCTCAGGTAGACAATTTTACTGAGCGAGTATTAAAATGAAATTTTCTGATTTCAAGGCCGGTCCTCTCTCGTCGGAACCACTGTGGATTCAGACATTCTTCTTCTGAGAGCTTAGGTAGTGAGTGTGTGAGCTGCCGTGGCACCAACATCAGAATCTAAGGGTCCTGGCTCCTCTCTTAAGACTTCGGTCACCAGGCACTGCTGCCTCAGCAACACCAGGGATAGTCTACCAAAGGCCCCATAAGCAGAAAGCGGTACTCTGTTTCAATAAATGATATATTGTTAAAATTGCCTTTAGATTACCCCTTTGGCATCCAAAAACGTTTTCATCATCTGAAGCTGTTAAGATGCATAAATAATGAATCTTTCTTTCCTTCTGGAAAAGAGTGTTAGAATTTTCTGAAAACTATCTGACCTTGAATACATATTTACCAATTGCTTCCCTTACCCATATCTAGCTTCTAGACATCTAAGCAACCCATCTTCCTAGGAAAAATCAGCTTCAAAAGAGAAAAAAAAAACACACAAAAAAAAAAAACACAACTTAATTGCAGCCCAGGGTGTGGGAAAATATAAATGTGCTGTTAAAAGGGTGAGTACATTGCCAAGGGTCATGGGAGCATTTTGAAATTGCCTGTGTGTTATAATCATTTTGAATCCTTCTCAGAGGTTTTTGAAACATTTATAGCAGTTAAAAATGCAATACTGAGCTTTCTACTATTATGTGAGATTCATAAAATATGTCCTATATTCGTGTTGGGAATGTACCGCAAAACTTTATGTGAGAGTCCACAAAGTTACTTTGAGGACTTGTAATAAACATCTGGGAGACATTAGTGTAGACCTTATATTTTTGGAGCCAGAGGCTCACTCATCTGGTATAAAAATGTCAGGCTAGCTGTAGAAATGCATAAGGCATCCCATTATTTCTGAAGATTTATGCCTTGAACAGATAATAAATTTAATACATTATTAATTATAATTATATAAATAGAACCTTATCATGGCAGGTGTCATATAGATAATTCCTACTCACATTAATATCTATGACCTTGAGCTCATGGGGGTGGGGGCTAAGGCACAGTGCTCCATCTCTCCTTCCATGCAGAGCGTTCTGCTCCCACTCTGGTTTATGTCACATAATCCCTAGCGCATGGAGCAAAAATGCTCTAATTGGCTGTATGTATAAAGCCATCAGAAAACCACATTATCTTGTTTGAAAATATATTTAAAAGGCATATGATGCTAGTCTTTCACTGGGCAACCCATTTCCCATAATGCATAATATTAAATCCCTGAAAAATCATAAAATTTAATTAGCTATTCAAGTCCTAAAATGGGATTGCATTAGTCAGTGATCTATTGACCACTATTAGTACTCAGTCACTGCCATGGCCTCAGGACCCGTTGTAATGAATAATATTTTATTCTCATCAGCTGACTCATTTTAGACTCTTCATCCAAATGGTAGGATGTTCCCATTCTCTTTTTATCTAAGTCTGCCACATATTTGGCACCTCCAAACACCTCCCCCTTCCAGTTTTTACACTAAGGAACCCCCTCTTATCCTCACCTGATAATCAGCAAGATGCAGCTGGTTACCGCTGAGGGGAAAGCCTTGTCAGAGAACTATCAAAAGAGAAGCTGGAGCAACTTCTGACTTTGTTCTCCTTTCCACTGTCCTCCTCTTCAGAAACATTAAACATGAAGAAGGTAGAACATGACCCTCCCGAGAGGCCCCATGCATTCCAAGGGGGGAGTAAAATTCACTGTCTACTCATTTCAAACCATTAGGTTGCATAGTCTGCCACAGTTAAGGACGAAAACAATTGCCTTGATATTATCTTAAAACTATATGCATGTTGTGTAGTGTTAGAGACGCTTCCTTAAACTAGAGAGATAAGTATATTGGTAATTAGTTTACTTCTTAATTAGATGACGCCCTTCTATGTCTATTTCTTAGTTCTGGGAGATGCCAATATGGGATATTTTAAAAAGCATATAGAGATGGTGTCACCAAGGCAACCAAAAGGAAGGTCCTGCCTGACTGTGCCAAAGATATGCAGGACCAGACAATAAACCAGCCATAAAGTCGAGCAGTCACACGGATGTATATAGGATTGGGGTTTGAATTTTATCATTTTACCTTATTAGACCTAAACAGTTATTGGTGATGATAATTAAACTTGCCAGTGCGTCCCCAGTTCAGTTCATTAATGGTTGCCAGGGACAAAGACGTAAAGACATTTCTGCTGATATAGCTGCAACCCTGGGGCTACTTGTGGACTGTTTGTGCATAATGCTACACTCCAGAAGACAGAATAGTCTGCTGGGAAGTTTTGCGCTGCATTTTTAGCATACTATCTCCACAGCTGACATTTCAACATCATGATTGTTTACTCTCCTGGGAAATGCTGGCATCTTTTGCAAATTTCAGTGACTGTTGAATAATTGCCGTGGGGATGTTTCTTGCTTCTCATTTGCTGATTTGGTCTCCCACCTCATTACAAGTCTGTGCTTTCTTTTCTGAAATCTGTGAGTTTCATCTGCGAGTTTAAAAAAAAAAAAAAAAAAGAAGAGATCGATCCTCTTGGACTTGGTCATTTGGCAATACATTCATTCTCCTTCTTTCTCTTGGTCTCTCTTGTGTGCAGCGTTCTATATTTTTAGATAAGGATTTGGGTGAAGAATGAAACCTGTGAGCAAGGAACAAATTGAAGCTTCCTGGTCTCTCTGGGAATTAAATGAACTGTCGCCTCAAAGGGACCTATGATGACCTCCTCTAGCAGCCACAGTGTGCTTTGCCACATGGGCAGGGAGGACTGTTTTTCTAATAATGTGTCATAAATTAAATGTTATAATGTCAGTTCTTCCAGTGCCCTGATTACATAATTTGATATTCTTAAATACTTCCTCTCCAAGCTATAGCTTTATCTGCAAGTGGCTAGAACAGGTCACAAAGGAATGGGAGTTAACATCGTTCGCTTCTTAGGGTTATTATTGAAGGTGTCGTATTCATCCTGAATTCACATGTACCCTGAGACAAACCATGGGGGTTTTTTTACATGCCATCTGACCCATATTTATTTGTTCCAACTCTGCATTATATTAAACAACAGCAGAGATTGATTATATTGTAGGAAGTGGGGAGGTCAGGAGAAGGAATTCCCTACCAAATTGTCAATAAGGAGCCTCTGTATTCCTTTGAAAAGAAGGTTCTAGTATTAGGTGGGGCCGAACAGGGTTGGAGGGAATGAAATATAAGTTAATTAAATCCTTCTCATCTCAGTTCTAATACCTCTTCCCTAAGAAAATCTTCCTTGATTCCCCAGATTAGGTCACTCTGGAATGTACTCTCTTTATGCTCTTTACCTTAGGTTCATAGAATTTGTCATTATAATGATGAATTTACTTGAAATGATACCCCTCTTTCTTATTTTTTTAAAACAAGTCTCATGAGGTAGTAAAGTGTAGTGATTAGAAGTACGTCTCTCGAGCCTGATTTTGAATCCCATCTTGGCTTCTTACCAGTTGTTAGTAGTTCCTACATCACAGAGGGTTCTTGTAAGGATTCAGTGAGTTAATAGCTGTAAAACTCTTAGGACACACCGTAAATAAGCATTCATCTGATAATCATTAGGCTTCAGGGTTAAGATTACCTATTCTTTTTTATTTTATTAATAGATGCCTCCCCCTTAAGACTCTAAGCTCCATAAAGATGGATGACGTGTCTGTTTTGTTCATTCCCATCACATTCCTAATATATGTTACAGTGCCTGGCACACAATAGCAATTCAACAAATATTTTCTGAGTGAAATATAGCACCTAGAAACATGAGTTAGTTACTCTGGAAGTGAATATGACCTCAAATACCAAAGGATTAAATTAGGCTTCTCCATAACATTGTGTTAAGGTATTGAATGAACTAACTAGCCCTAGTCTATATCGAGATATACTATATGAGCCCTGACCAGTACGGCTCAGTGGGTTGAGCACTGTCTAGTGCACCTAATGGTTGACAGTTCTATTCCGGGTCAGGACACATACCCAGGTTGCGGGTTTGATCCCCGGATCAAGTGAGAGAGGGAGCAACAGATCGATGTTTCTCTCTCACATTGATGTTTCTCTCCCTCTCCCTCACCCTTTCTCTCTTTCTAAAAAAAAAATCAATAAATACTTTTTAAAAAGATATACTATGTGAGAATATTTTAAGAAACATAATTTGACCCACTGATATCCAACTTTGCAGTAAAAAGCTGTCACGATATGTTTTTCTCTTATAGCTAACCTGTCTCATTGTTCTAAGACAATAGCCAAAGCAGCAAGCAGTTGGACTGTGATAATGGTTTCCAACGCTCAGTAAACACAGTCACTTGCTGTTACTGTGCTCCTTTCAGAGGAAGCTTTTTGCTTTTTGTTTAAATGGGAGAGCAATCTAGAATAGACCCACCAAGGCGGTGAATGTTTAGATAAAGACATTTAGAGACCCGGGAAGATCAAGATCCAGACAGAGACAGGTGGAAGGTAGAAGCAGCAAAGGGGTCACCCGACAGGCTTGGATGGAGCCAGAGGTAGCAAAGGAAGACAGATTCCTGTGGGTCAACCGCCGCAAAATAATTCTCGGATATGTCTTATCCGAGTCACAAATGAGCTCTGACGTTTCCAGGGAAAAGATACATTTTAATATGTGATGGAGAGGCATCCTGAGTCCATGAGTCAGCCAGCCAACAAACACCATCAAACACTCACCTAGGCCCCAATGACAGAGTGAGGATCAAGGGTCTGGGCCCTCTAGAAACTTTCATTTTAGTAGTGAGCAGATATTCAACAAACAAGTAAGATGATTTTCATGTTGATCAACACTCTGAAGAAGATCAATCATTCTCTGAAGAAAATAATGAATGTCGTGGTGGGTGGTACAGTGGGTAGGCTGCTGATGTTCAAAGCCCAGAAATTTGAGCTGAGGCCTGAATGGTGAGAAAGAATCAGTCACCTGAGGGAAGAGTGTTCCTGCTTTGCATAAGTTCCTGGAGCATAATGGCTTTGAGACCACACAGGTGGAGAGAGTGAGCAGGGCCAGACCATCCAGGGCACAGGCTAAAGAGCTTACATTTTGCTTTCGTTGCCAGGGGAGGCTATTAGAGAGTTTTAAGCCAAGGAATGATGTGGATTTAGATTTTTTAAAGGTCACTCTGCCTGCTATGTGTAGAACTGATTGCCAGACAGGCAGTGTGGAGGCAGGGGGACTAGTGAGGGGCTGTCACATTAGCCCAGGTGACAGATGGAGGCTTACTCCAGGAGCAGTGAGATGATGAGAGCGACTGAATCCTGGACGTATTTTGGAATGAATGGGACTTAGGGATGGATTGATGAGTGATGTGAAGAAGAAAAAAAGGGGGGGGGGTGTTAAAAGCTGATGCCTTAGTTTTTGGTCTGAACAGTTGATGTGTGTGATGGTACAATCTTGGTGACTTGGGGAGGGCTTTCAGGGACATGGATTTGTCAGGGGTAGCTGGAGTTAGGGTAAGAGGAAAGAATACAGCGAATCTCTTTGGACTTGTTAAATTTCAGAGATATCCAGAAGACAGTCGAATATATCAGATCCAGCTTGGGGAATAGAGGGTATAGATGGTATTTAAATTAGTAGGCTGGAGTGTAGATAAGAAAAGGAGAAGCAGGGACAGAGCCCTGGGCTACCTTACATTTAGAAAATGACACCCTGAGAAGAAGCAACTGGTGAGGTAGGAGAAAAGCAAGATGTATGGGATTGAGAAGCAGAGAGGGTGAAGTGTTTCAAGAGGAAGCCAACACCTGTGTCAATGGTATTGACAGGTGGAGTCACAGGTAGAGTGAAAATCAGCCTTTGGTTTCAGCAGTATTTGTCATGGATTGCTTTAATAAGGGTCGTTATGGTAAGTTTGAAATCCTAATTGGATGAGAAAGTGGAAACATTTGTTTGTTGATTTTAGAAAGAGAGAGGAAGGGGAAAGAGGGAGGGAGAGAGAGAGAGAGAGAGAGACAGAGAGAGAGAGAGAGAGATTTGTTTTTCCACTTATTTATGCATTTATTGGTTGTTTCTTGTATGTGCCCTGACCAGGGATTGAACCCACAACCTTGGCGTATCGGGATGATACTCTAACCAACTGAGCTACCCAGCCAGGGCTGTGGAATTGGAAACTTTAACCATTGATAAACCTTCAGACTTATGCTGAGTAATATCTGGAATCATAGCTGGAGGAGAAAAGTGGCTGATATTGAGAAAATGTGTCCACTGATGGGAGATCCCAGGGGAGAGAAATGGCTGAAGCAAATTCCAGAACAAGGTCACCAGGGAGGGGAGAGAGAGGAATGGAAAACTCCCCATCATTTCTATAACTGAAGGTTGCCAGACCCTTCAGGAGCTCATTCTGGGCCCGCCTCTCTGCAGCCCGTAGCAATCCACACTTTATTTCCTGGAGAGAGTTAAGCATCTCACTCTCACCACATACACCGTGCGGACTAGACCAACTCAGGCCCGGAGAGGGTTATACCACAGTTCGCTTGTTCGTATTTCGCCCTCCCCTCCTCCGTGTCATGCATAGTTGTGTCTCTGAATTCAAGTAAACAGAAGTCTGGTTGCTTTCTCTTTTATGCAAAATGCAAGATACTTTCTTAGTAATAATAGATGCATAGTAATAGTAGATGTGTTATTTTTAAGTTTGAAAATCCTGATAAAACTTCTGTCATCTTCCTTTATCTGTCCTCTTCATAGTCCATATGCCATTAACACAGTCTTGTTTCTTTACTGCTATTTCCATTTACTTTGTTAGAATACCATTCTAGGTTGGCCGCTGACATGTCAGTTATTTCTCCAGTGCTATAATGGTACCTCACTGTAGGTACCAGGTAAGTAACTGAAAGGTTGCCTCAGCATTGATACCTCTGTATATTGAGTCATATTTTAAATGCATCAGTGTGGAGCAGTTAAACAAATTCGATTATGAATAATTTACAAAGCACAAAGAGTGTTTCCCCACAACCATCTTGAGTGTAGAGAAAATGACTGGCACGCCCTGAGTTCGTGCTGATCGTGATTTACTTGTATTTCTAAACAGTGCCTCGGGTGCGTACGCCGAGCACTTCCGTCAGCCCTCTCAGCGTTCGGGTGTCATTGTTTTGATTGACACCAGAGAAGATTTGTGTCTTCTTAGAAGGATAAGATTTTGGGGGAATGCAGATAATATCACTCTTGCGTCTGGAGAGAAACTGTATTAGTCAAATAGGAAGGAAAATGACATAAAAAATCGATACACATGTCAGCTAAAGGTCAAGCTTCTCTGTCTAAATCTAACTACCAGTTATTCATTCAACCCACAAACCTTCGCCGGGAGTCTCTTATTGTCTGGACACCGTTACTTGGGATTTTACTATAAAAGACAACATCGCTAGCCCCCAAATAGTCCGGGAAGGAGAGAGACGAGTAAGCAAATGATGGCTGTGCCCTGTAGGAAATGACTGGGGGATGCACGGAGTGGGGTGGACCAGCACTTAAAAGCGAAGCAGGTAATACAGCTCGAGGGTGAGGCAGGTTGGGAATGTTTACCTGGAGAGAAGAAGCCCGAGCCCAGCCTTGAAAGATGACTGGATGTTAGTGATGTAAAAAGAGGGGTAAAGAGAAAAGGACCTGCCTATGAAGACAAGAGAGCCAGAAATTCCAAATGTTTTGGAATGGCTTCCAAAATAAAAGAAAACGAAGATATACTGAGACAATTGACGAAACGGGATAAGATGACACCACTGTTGTGTGTCAGAGGAGATAGCGTGAGGGCTGCAATACTTAGAGATGTCACAGTCTGCTCTGAGGGGCCTTGCATAGTCCTAGGCTGTCGGAACTCTGCAGATCATCCAGGACACAGACGGAAAGGGGAGAGAATAAAAACAACATTGTGGATTTAGTATTTTGAGATGCTGGACTATGTTATAAAGGCTGGGTTATCAATTCTCTCTATAGATAGATAGATAGATAGATAGATAGATAGATAGATAGATATAGATATATTATATATATATATATTTTTTTTTTTCCCTAGAAAGAATAAAGACTTCTCAAAGTCCCTGCTCTCTCTCTCTGGGTCTATGCTGCCTGGACTGACTTAGAAAACATAATGATGATCTTTGCAGGTTCTTCCCATCTTAAAGCCTAAAAGCTTTTGGTGTGATATGCAAGGGTTTCAAGGAAAATAATGCCAATAGAGGCTAAATAATGCTAACAGAATGAATATAAATGGACAGCAAATAATTCTAGAAAGAGATCATTCCAGGGCTCATACATTGAGTCAGATGGGAACCCAGAAAACTCATTTGATTGGATTTTATTCTTTTTAGTTAAAATATTAGTAATTAATGTTACAGTGCTCTCAAGACATGATGTGATTGCATATGCGTGTCACAGTGGAGAAGAGAAATTAATGAATTCATAAATTAGTACACTCTTTATTCCTCTCTGGTAAAGGGCAATTACTTGTGGCTTAAAGACTACAGAGAGAGATTAGAGTGTGCAAGTCGGGCAGTCTGAATCTTTCCTTTAAATTCAGGAGATAAAATTAAGCACAAGCAGATATTCCTGGATATTAAAATTTAGTCATATTCACTACAGACCGTAATGAAGACAGACCACCGCAATTAAGCAAATTATTAACCTTTCTTATAGAAGGAGAAATGCCTTTAATTAACCCCCTAATTCATGACATTCCATAAACTGTACAGGAATTTGGGTGAAGTGAGCTTTCAGGTCCCCTTCAAGCCAAATGCTAAAATCTTAAGTGCACTAATTGGCTTTTGGCAAATCATTCCAACTTAATATTTCTGCCCTATCTGATTATTGTTTGATTATCAAATGGAGATGGGCAGTGATTTGACGAGTTCACAACAGGGCCAGATTTGATCCAAATCTTAAATTTGAAAACTAGCCAACTAGGTCCTCTCTAATTTCCTAATCAGTGACAATGCTCATATATACCATCCTGAAAGAACACAGACCTGCTCATTCAGAATTCATTGCTCTGGACCTGAGATCACCAGAACTGCTTAAAGAGCCTTTGAGTTATCACTAATTCATGAGAAAGTACTGCCTCTGTGACCAGAAACTTTAAAAACTGAATTAACATTTCCCATGCTTTCTTGCTTCGAACCAGAATTTGAAAGATACAAAGAATTAATTACGTTAATGAGCGCCTAGTAATGCAAGCGAAATAAAATGACATTGCAGCAAAGCTTAATCATAATTAGTAGATCACAAGTTTTGAGATAAGGTGCTAATGTGGAAATTTACTGAGATACTGTTTAATGGCATGCTAATACTATTGCTGGTATATGCGCTGCCGGAGTGACCACATAATTCTATTTCTAGTGTTAAGCTGGTCAAGGGAGGTATCAAGCAATGAATGTGAGTCAATGAAAATTTTTAAAATTTCCATATGAAATCACAAGCCATTATGCAGTTAAACTGATTTTACAATTATGAAATTAATCTGAGGTGCTAAACTAGTATATATAAAAGCCATCTTGCATCATAATTAGTTGGACCATGGTTTAAATGTATAAAGCATGTACTTGTATCAATAAAAAATAGCTTATGGAAGTGAGGAAAGTTTATGTCAACTGCGGCGTTAGTTCTGAAGGATGTTTTGAAAAGAAATAATCAGCATTTAGCTGAGTTTTCATTCTTAGTGTAATTAGCATGTGACATAAGCCATCTCTTAATAATAGTTTTAGGCTGCATTGACATAATCAGATTTGCAGAGGAAATTTAACTTGCTAGACAGCTCAATTATCTGGTGCACATTTCAATAGTTTCTGGCCCTGTTGTGAACTCATTTGTCAAAAATATAAAAAATATTTTTTAACAAAATAGGCCTGAATTTGTCACCAACAGTGTCTGTAAGAGCAATTTGAATACTTTGATAAGTTTTAATTATCTGCTGAATCATCTGCCTGCTGATACATGTAAATGTGTGGGTTCATTCAAATATTACTTAATTTGACGAAAACCTAGTGGTGATATAGAAGCTAAAATCATTCTTAAACCAACATCTTTATTCTAAAAGTTCTGAAAAATGTAATAAATAATCTTGTCCTCCTTAATGTGAAGATGAAGAAGTTGGCATAGAATTTGAAAATGATACCTAACTTTAGTATTCTGCTCCAGAAAGCCCTCCTTCCTGATGCTGCCGCCCCCTGCTGTCCAGGAACAGATATCCAGACGTCCTGTCTCTCTGTGCAGTGCTCTTGACTTCACAAAGCACTTCCACACGTGTGACATCACGTGGGCCCCACATTGCCCTGAAGGAGTTGGTTGAACATGTATTCTCTTGTCACAGTTGAAGAAATGGAAGTCAGGTTTCCCAGAATAGACCTGCTTTCCAGTCCAGTCCACAGCCTCCTCACTGCTGCTAACGCTGACCCATTTTGCTTCTAGTGTGGTCTTGATGTGTTCTACTCTTATTTTAGACAAAATTGTGACGTGAGAGTTATACTCTTTTTCTAGTTTAAAGTATATTCCAAGGGCTGCAAGGAGATGATAAGTGCAGGCACACCGACACAATGAAAAGGGAGAGTGGAGAACCCGGCCCCATGCGGGAAGGGGAGAAAATACACTTTCTAAAGAGGCTCAAGAGCTCCGGCATCTCCAGAAACTCAGCGCCATTTGGTTCAACACGGAAACCAGCTGGCGCCGTGTCCCTGACACATCACAGCCCTGCAGCCGGGCACACTGGCTGGTGTTGGCATCAGAATGCTGTGGGTCATCAGGGAAGGATCAATTATGCCAGCTCACAGAAATGTGATAATTTTATTAACACCAATAATAATAATAATAAGGCTAATACTTACCAAGTACTTACTACATGTCAGGCGTGTGATGAAGCCTCCCAGGTTGTCAGTTTCTGCTTTCTTCTAGCCTTATCCTGCCTTCCCAATCATCCATGGTCCCTTGACCTCCACCTCAGACTCGGTCTTGCCCCAGTACCCAGCGCTTGTTTAAAATGTAGGCAAGAAGGCTGTGAAGATATTTGCCTAATAGTCTAAAACTCAAAAACCAGACCACCATCCTTTTGAGTCTGGCTCAAACTTCAGGCCCTATTTCTTGTCATGGTCTACTGCCTTGTTCCTAAACTATTCCCCAAAATGTGTTCTGGTGCTGATAGTATTAATAGTACCCTCTAGATTTCAAACTCCATGAAAGAAAAGACCATATTGGTCTAATTCACTGCTGTGGCCTCAGTAGTCGGCATCCAATGCCTGGCACAAAATAGATACTCAAAATAAGAACCCCACTGTTTGCTATTTAAATTGAATGGACCAGTCTAGCCCGTCTACTTCAGTTCTCTTAGGTAATATTACTAATATCATCATCATCATTATCATTATAAACTGCCACTTACTACTTGCTGTGTGCTGATGCCTTATATACTTTATGTTATTTAATCCTCACCGACCTTGCAAGGCCACTAATATCCTGTTCACTGCAGAGGGGAGGAAAGTGAAGCTCCATGAGGCTCAGTGATTTTACAGAGCCTGTCACACACAGCTGGTGAATGACAGAACCACAATGCAAACGAAGATCTGAGTCCACTGCGTTTCTTCCTCTGGGCTCTCCTGGGAATTGCAGTGACCCTCTGAACCCCCAGATCAAGGTTTTGGACCTTGTTGTTGCTGATAGTCTTTCCTGGTGTCAAATGCCTACATTTCCAATGATTCCCTGTCCCTGCTTCACCCTTTCCTGTGTTGGGACATTTTGCCTGAGCTGAATCTCTCCTAAGCACCATAGGACTACATATCTTCTGTAGCCACACCCCTTGATCAAAGCCCTCCATTTCTCAAGTTGACCAGTGATAGTTTTCATCCCCAGAGATTGCACCTGGACGGGTATATCTTGTATGAGTAGGCTGGGAGAACAGGGCTCAGAGAGTGAGTAGCAGCTGAAGGCTTTCAAGATCACCAAGGATCAGCCAAGAGAAAGTATAACCATCCAGAACAAAAGACACAAGTGGGATGGGATACAGATGAATTAGTGATGAATTAGTTGAGTATCAATAATTATTACATGGAACTAGAATGGGGAAAATGCATGATCGAAAGCACCTTCAGGAAGCTTGAGTGATTGCCACAATTTTTGGAAATAGGCCTGGGGAGAAGAAGGATTGAGTTGGTTCAAAGGGAACCCGTATGCGTGCTTCTGAAGTTCCTTCTGCCTGAAGACATGCATCTCTGTACCCATGATAGTACATGTTTTATCGGATGAGTAAATCAGCTTTTTTTTTTTTTTAAGACAGTGTTACTGCACCAGTCTACCACTGTCTGCTCTATCTAAGAGGTGAGGCCAGTCTTCTGAATATTGCTACAGTGAAATAGACCACACCCAGAATGATTGGCAATATGCCAACTGCACCATGCATCCACAGTGCTGCCTTCTAAAGCACTCATTGTATTTTACTACTCTGTTATGTATTGTTTTATACATATATCACTCAGAATCCTGAGGGATGTGTCCTAAGATCTTTGTTGACCCCCCCATACATATTGGTTGAACACCATTATGGATTGTAGTTTCGACCGTTAAATTCAGTAGCATCTATATGAAAAATTGAAGTGAGTTTTTCCAAACTTTCTTATTCTACCAAACACAAAAAGGGTGTCATTAATTATACAACTGAAATTCTTTGTTAAATTAAATTACTGTCAATGAAGAAATGCAAGTCTTATGATTTCACAAAAGTGGCTACAAATGGGAGGATGGATGAAGAAAAAGGCTGGGAAGCCAGGTGCATGCTGGGCAACAGGCTGGCTCCCCTGTGCCCACCACACAAGGCATGTCATTCTAACCCATGCCAGGACACATCTTAAAAGTGACTGGATCCGTGGACCTTTAGGATTACTTGCAAATCGTTGGAACTATAAATGTTAAGTCTACAAATGTCTCCTTCACACGTTGCTCTTGTCAAGTGGGGGAAGCAGTACAGAGCACTGGCCAAAGCATAGGCTTTCAAGTCGTACAAATTTGGGTTTGGGATCCTGGCTCCCCTTCTCAGTAACTGTGCAAACCTGGGAAAATTACTCACTCTTTCTGAGGCTTATTTTGTTCATCTGTAAAAGGAGGCTGATCACTGTAGTCACCTCATGAAGCCATTGTGAGGATAAAATAAGGCACTATGCATAAAACACTGGGGACATCGGTAGGTATTATTAGCTTTTCATTTGTATTATTATTAGATTACAATTTCTGGGCAAGGTCTATGCATTATGTTTGCCTGAATCCTTAATGCAACCCTAAAAACAGTTAATTTACTTAAAAGCCTGGGCTTCTAAAGGAATCAGCTTTAATTTTCAGAAAAAATGACTTCAATATAATATAGGTCAAATGAGGTGTGAGATGAGAAACAGAAAACCTCCAGCAGCCTCTTCGGCTGAGCAGATGCGATAGCAGCAAAGAAAGCCGGTCCCCGGCCCCTTAAACACTTTAGCAACCAGTGAAAGGAAGGGGATTTCGTGTCTGTTAAAAGGAGTGGAACTATTATGTTCAGTTGAGCTTTCTGAGCTTTGGCCTAGAAGGCAAAACTGAATGGGTTTGCTTGCCAGGAAAGAGCTAAGAGAATTTCATCTTTTCCCTACTCTTAAAGCAAACCTGGTTTCATTACCTCTTTTCCCCTGCCAAGGGAGTATCTCAAAGCTCTCTGGCAAGCTCTGCACTGCAGCCAATTCTGGTTTTGAAACTTTTACTGACACAGAAAACAGCTTAATCTGTGCTCTCAGGGACAACCAAGATTGATGGGGGATCTCTAGCCGTTGGCATCAAAAATTCCTTAACTTGTGAAGTGACACTAGAACTAGTCACCAAAGAAAGAGGCGTTTTGAGGGGGGAGGTATTCTGCTGTAAACAGAATGCCTCCCAGCCTGAGACAGAGGGGCTGTTTTCCTGGTAGAGAGTTTGTATAACTGGTATTTGTAGAAGACACATAATTCTGGGACCATTGTTTGAAAAGAGATAAGAGAAAGGGAAAAGAACAGTAACAAGGAAAAGAGTTGTCCTGCAGTCGGTCACTTTAGCCAGCACTTCCGCGCAATGGCTGAACTGCAGCAGATTGTAACAGCGATTGTAACAGCCCCCAGGACCGCCCCTCACTTTGGGCCAAGCACTTCCCATGCATTATCTCCTTCTCACAGTTAATTCTCAAAATGACCCTGTATGGGAGGAGGTAGTGTTATCCTCATTTTGGAGATGAAGAATTTACGACTCCGAAATACTAAATGACTTGTAGAGGACCACATGGCGCCTAAATGAGGGAGGCAGAATTTAAGTGTACGTTGCCTTAACTACTGAGCCCTAACCACTGTGCTTTACTGCCCTCCAGAAGAGGAGAGAAAGCTCAGCGTGATTACCTTACCATCAACAAGGATAGCTTAGGACTTAAGAACATTGTAGACACCACGGAAGAGGACAATGCAGAACCAGACAGAAGGAATATAGAAGTAGGTGGTGGCTCCAACCATTTCCCTAAGAAAGATAGTACCTAGTAGAAGAAGAATGGACGGTCAAAGAGACCACATTTGTAGTTAAATATGTATGTTTTTATATATCATTATATGTTTATCTATATATAGTGAATAATCGTTTCTGTATACATTCTTTTTTAAAGTCCCAATCAGAGAATCCTGTATAGTGCAAACACTTGCATCCACCCACCCCTTCTAATCATATTATTGAACTTTTCCTGGCACATTCTTCCCCCTTTCCCAGTTTTGCCACATCCTATTACATTTAGGCTAATTTCCATAATTTATAATTGTCTGTTTGTCTACTTACTACAGTCATGTCTTCTACTTTCAAATATTTGGAATGGGATTCAGAAACGCATCCTTCGCTGTTTACAGCAGGTCCAGCTGACAGCAGAAAAATCAAGGATGGGATCAAAGGATCATTCTGACAAACTCCACGTGGCACATAAAAATTGGGAGGGATATCTCGGCTGCGGAGGTGCCCCCTGAGGAGCGAGGAATTCCAGCCCCACGCCAGACCCCCCACAAGCCCAGGGTTCGAGTGCTAGGAAGAGGAGTCCCCATAACTTCTGACTGTAAAAACCAGTGGAGATTTTAGCTGAGTGAGAGGGAGGGCTATTAGAGTCCCAGGCAGTTTCTCTTAAAGAGCCCACACACAGACGTACTCGAACTTACTCCCTCTGAGTTCCAGTGCTGGGGCAGCAGCTCGAAAGACACCAGGGACATATAAGGAGGAACTGAAGTGTCTGGCATTAAGGCGAGAGCTGAAGGGGCAGCCTTCTCCCAGATAGACGTGCTGGCAGAGGCCATTGTTTCTTTGATGAGCCCTCCCTGCACAGAGCTGGCAGGCAGGTGCCATATCTGAGTCTCCATCAATCTGGCTCACACTGTTTGCTCCACCCTGATGATTCCCTGAGATCCTGCCCCACCAACTTTTGAGCCCACTCAAGCTATTTTCAGTGGCTTTTCCTTACAAATGGCCTTGCTCGTGCTTCAGACTTTCCTAAAATCTCTCGAGCAAGCAGCATCTGGCCTCAGTGTGCCCTGTACCTCTTGCTAAGTGGTCCCAGGCCCAGTACTAGTAGCAGCTGGCCTTTGTTCACAGTTTGGCCTCTCCTGGGCACCTCCAAGCCCAGCACAAGTAACAACCATCTGCAGATCGCTTTCTCTTTGTAGCTTATGCCAGATGGCCAGGCAGAATTCAGGTGGTGACCTTGGCCAACACCTCCTGGGAGGCCACAGAGCCAGTGCACCTGGTGGATAGCTTCAGACCACATTGAGGTACCACCCAACCACCTCCAAAAGTGACACACTCAAGGGGCAGACTCAGTGTGCACCAGAGCCCCACTGAAGTAAATCCTGCTCTGTGGGGTGGGCCACTGCACAGCTGATCCTCCACAATGGTTGCAGCCAGTCCTTGAAGCTGTGTGGCCTGTGGTAAATCCCTTCCATTGATGTGCAAACAGCAATCAAGTCTCCTCTACAACAGAAAGATGTGCACAGCCCACACAGAGAGTTGCACCTGGAGTGCCCAGCTCATGTGAACACGGAGACTGTGCCACTGGACCCCACAGGACACCTACTATGTTAGGCCACTCTACCAAGGCCAGGAGATGTAGCAACTCTACCCAATATATAGAAACAAACACAGGGAGGCTGCCAAAATGAGGAGACAAACAAACATATCCCAAAGAAAAAAGGAAGAAACAAAACTCAAGAAAAAGAGCTAAACAAAATGGAGACAAGCAATCTACTAGATGCAGAGTTCAAAACACTAGTTACAGGGATGCTCAATGAACTTAGGGGAAGACTAAATGAACTTAGAACTTTAATAGAATAAAAAAGACGTGGAAACCATAAAAAAAGAACCAGTCAGAAATGGATGTTACACTAACTGAAATGAAGAATAATTTACAGGGAATCAACAGTAGAGTAGATGAAGCCAAGAATCAAAACATCAATTTGGAATATAAGGAAGCAAAAAACACCCAATGCGAACAGCAAAAAGAAGAAGGAATCCAAAAAAGTAAGGATATTGTAAAGAGCCTCTGGGACAACTTCAAGCATACCAACATCGAATCTTGGGGGTGCCAGAAGGAGAAGAGAGAGAGCAAGAAATGGAAAACCTAAAATAATTATCACAGGAAATTTCCCTAACCTGGTGAAGTAAATAAACATACAAGTCCAAAAAAGCACAGAGTCCCAAACAAGATGAACCCAAAGAGACCCACAGCAAGACACATCATAGTTAAAATGCAAGAGATTAAAGACAAAGACAGGCCCTGGCCGGTTTGGCTCAGCGGTTAGAGCGTCGACCTGCAGTCTGGAGAGACCCGAGTTCGGTTCCCGCTAAGGGCATGTACTTCAGTTGCAGTTTGTCCCCGGCCCTGGTTGGTCATGCGGGTGGCAGCCACTCGATGTGTCCCTTTCACGTCGATGTTTCTCTCTCTCTCTCTCTCTCCCTCCCACTCTATCTGAACAAAAATGAAAAAATGTCCTCGGGTGAGAATAAAAAAATAAATAAAGACAAAGACAGAATCTTAAAAGCAGCAAGAGAAAAGCAGAAAAGCAGTTAGTTACCTACAAGGGAGCTCCCATAAGACTATCAGTTGATTTCTCAACAGAAACTTTGCAGGCCAGAAGGGATTGGCAAGAAATATTCAAAGTGATGAAAAGCAAGGACCTACAATCACGATTACTGTACCCAGAAAAGATATCATTTAAAATTGAAGGACACATAAAGAGCTTCCCAGACATCAAAAAGCTAAAGGAGTTCATCACCACCAAAGCAGTATTACATGAAATATTAAAGGGTCTTCTTTAAGAAGAAGAAGAAAAGAAAAAAAAGATTAAAAGTATGAATAAAATGGCAATAAATACATATCTATCAATAATTGAAACTAAAAAAACAAAATAAACAAACAAGCAGGACAAAAATAGACTCATAGATACAGAGAACATTTTGATAGTTGTGGGGGGGGAGTTGGGGATTGGATGGAAAAGGTAAAGGGATTAAGAAGTATAAATTGGTAGTAACAGAGTAGTCATGGGGATGTAAAATACAGCATAGGGAATATAGTCAATAATATTCTAATAACTATGTACGGTATCAGATGGGTATGAGATTTATTGGGATGTTCACTTAGTAAGTTATATAATGTCTAATCACCTGAAACTAATATAATATTGTATGTCAACTGTAATTGAAAAATAAAAAATGATTAAAAAAATAAATATTAAATCTGTTTTCTCAACTTTCATACTCCTTTATAATTTTCTTTTTTTTTTTAACCCTCGCCCAAGGATATTTATTCATTTATCTTCAGATAGAGTGAGAGGGAGAGAGAGAGAAAGAGAAATATCAACGCGAGAGAGACACATCAGTTGGTTGCCTCTTGCACAACCTCAACCAGGGCCGAGGTCAGAACTGCAACTGAGGTACGTGCCCTTGACCGGAATCGAACCGGTGACTCTTTATTCTGTGGGCCAATGCTCTAACTGCTGAGCCAAACTGGCCAGGGCTCCTTCATAATTTTCAACGTGTAATATATTAAAATAGTATTAGTCAATTTACTTCTTCATACAGGGTGTGGCAAAAGGAGGTTTACAGTTGTAAGTATAAAAAACACTGAGTTTATTCTTGCGTTATTATTTATTAATTATTACATTATTTTCCATACAAACAACTGTAAACCCACTTTTACCTCACCCTGTATGTATTAACATCTGTTCTACTTATTTACCTGTTAATCCTATTGTTAGTACTTCCCTGTTTTAATTATTAATGTTTTCTACAAATTGCAAGGCCCCTCTATCATTTTTCTTTTTCCAGATTTTCTTACCAGCTTGCCTGATTTTTCTGTCTGTGGAAGTTTAATATTTTATAAGTCCACTCTGATCCGTAGCGGGTGAAGCAGTCTTCCCCTGCACCACTGAATGACTCTCTGACCTTGCAATTCTCTGACCTTGGCAACTGCACTGCCATCTTGGTGGCTTTTGTCTCTCTCCAGCTCTGCACTTAACTTCAGATTTCATTCACAAGTGCATTTCAGCATGGCCATTCCCCTTGCCCTATACTTTTGGAAATTTTAGCCTCTAATATAATGTAGAAACAAATGATGATGGAAATAAAACCCTAAATAAAATTTTAAAAATCAGTGGAGTGGAGTGGAGTGGCACATCATCTTAGGTAGAAATAAAGATTCAATTCAAAGTGTAAAGAAATTACGTTTGAAAAATCTCTGAAAATATCTATTTAGTTTGGCATATATGGTTTTATGTATACAAATATATGTAATATTTATCTATTATAATACATAAATATACAATATACCATATGTAATAATGAGAATTACCAGTATATTTAGCTTCATATTTTCTCTCCCGCTACCTCCTTCTAGTGAGCCTGTTTAATTTATATAAATTGAATGCCCTTACAAGGCAGTTTTATCTTATTGCATGGTTGAGAGAGGCTTTCTGATTCTTGGGTTGTTCTGTTATTAGATCTGATTTAGGAGGTAAACAATGTGAAAATTGTTGTTGTTTTTTAAGTATACCTTCTTTCAGGCCATGACTTTGCTCTATGCAAATAGCAAACTATATGTAAGACTTAGATTTTATTTTTCATCTTGATTTGATAGATCTTATTTAATGTTTGTCCCAGAATTTGATGAACTTTTAGACTCTGTGTGTGTGTGTGTGTGTGTGTGTGTGTGCACATACATGCACGCACGTTCCTTTATTATTAAATGGAGAGAAATTGGGAGATGTCGTGTCTGAGGCTGCTATATCACTAGACGTTTCTGAAATATTATTGAATAAATATTTGAAGTATTGTGTTCCTTGAGTCAGTGAAAGAATTAACTTCAACACCTGGATTTTCATAATAGAATTATTTACATGGATGAATGTGATTATATGCATTATTTATAATCCATGGGACGGGGGAGGGTCTTCATTTTATTTCCATGTCACTCTCTCACACCAGATGCATCGGTTTCTCTGTCTAGTGCTAAATGCCCAATATGGCTAGCTAATTTTGCTTCCCTGTATAGCAAGAGGAGAACATTTTTATCCCTGTCTCCATTAGAGTTTGCCCCTCACATACTGATTTAATGAATCCTTCTGTGGGAAGTGTATGATGGGCCTTTGTTGCAACTGGGGACAAAATATCAGGTCTTAAAAGTTCTGCTAGGAATAAGCTTATCAGTCTTTCAGTGAAGAGATTATGATCATAGCCCAGAACTTGAAGCAAAGAAAAAAAGAATCCTGTTTGACAAGTCCTTTCTGTTTAACTAAGAACTGTGCTAGAAGAAATGGTTAAGATATGGTCCTTGTCCTACAGAAGCTTCTAATCTAGTGTGGTAGATAAACATATAACCAGATAGCTACACTGTAGTGTGAAGAGTTTTGTCATAAAAGGATGAACATGACCCCATGACACAGACATGAGATGATTAATTCTGTTTGGTCCGCAGTCAGAGGAACAATCAAGCAAACAAAAACTCAGTTCACCACAGTAAGAAATCAACAGGGCAAAAATATTGTGAGGGAAAAAAGATCAGCAGTAACAGAAACAGTCGTAAACGCTACATAAATTAGTTTCTGGAAATCTGCATGGAACAGCTGAGTTTTCAAGGATAAAAACGAATTCCGGCAAATGCATTTGCAGGTGGCGAGATCAGCATATCAAATTTGTGTTTGCATGAAAATGCTCGCTGACACAAGAGAAATAAATTTTTTACTATGACTTGTCTTGGTGTGCATATTTGGGGTACTGGAGGTTGAAGACTAGGAATGGCCTCCTAAGCCATACTATTGGTTTTGAAATGTGTCCTATGGGTAATTCAGAGGTTGTGGTGCAGAAGAATGATATGATCATATTTATGTTTTAGAAAGAAAACTGGCAACAGAGTAGGGAGCTGAGGCCAAGATAACAGTTGGGAATAGTTTGTTCCTGCCAGCTAAATATGCAGCTTGCCTTCCATTGCTCTTTGCTTCTGGAAGAGGGTTAAGACAAAAGAAGAAATAAAAAGTAAGAAGGAAAGGGGGAAAGCTAAAAGAGGAGGACAGAAAAAAACTCTCTGGAGCAATGTATATGAATCAGTAGTAGGAGTGAGGAAGCAAAGCTTTCGTCCCTCTCACCTCAAGATCTTCTAGGGCTTCACCAACCTGGGAACCAGGGACTATCTACTGGATACTGTCTTCTGGTTTACGACACCTTTCTCTTTTTTGCCTCTCATATCTGATCTTGTCATTAAATTTTAATTTAAGAAAGAATCCTTTCCACATCAGCCTTTCTACCATTGCCAACACTGGCTTCCAATTTAAACACTTAGCACCTAATCAAGATCCCAGAAGGCTTATTTCCCCTTGCTCTGTGGCATCAGCCTGTAGCTGGTCCCCTAAATGCTCTGCTGTTATCATTACAGACCCCGCTCAAAGCTTCACTTGGAACGACAGTCAAATTCTCAGAATAGATTCTCAGATTCCATCCTACCTTTTGTGCTCATTTACTGCCTTTGGCCAGAGTTTGTCTCCCATAAATCCCTTTGGAATCCTCACTCCTTATTCTACACAAATCAAATCCTGTTTCTTATGACATGTTTTTTGGTGGGTAAGGGGAGGCCATATTCTTTCCTTTGTACAAGAGCTTGAAACTTGACTGAGAAAGTCCTCCTCATTTCTCTACTGATATTATTGACCTGAATGTTTGACACTGTCTCAGAAATATTCCAATAGTCTATTAGTTCCCAATGGGAACATACTTAGTTCAATGCGGCCAATATTTATTGTGCACCTAACACATGAAGGCATTGTGCTAAACATCCTCGGGATATCAATATGAAAGGATAACTATGTCAAATGTCTGCTCTTGGGAAGAACAATTTAACAAATTTATTCTTTAGAGGACTATTTCTACTTCATCTATAATATATGATTAATAATTTTTGACTTTTCAAATGTGATACTCTTCCTTCATGGAGTTGGTGAGTTCCATAAGTAGATGAAATTGTGATGGAAGCTATATAAGCACACATTTCCCATTTCACAGCAAGAAGCCAGTCTCAATAGATTCAGAAATGTAAGCAAGTCTTCAGTACTGAACTTAATCTTAGTGTATATATTATCAATTGTGCCATAGGTCTTATGCTGATCAGGCTGCTAGAACCCAGACTGGGTAGCTTGTAAACAACAGAAATTGATTTCTCATTTCTGGAGGCTGGAAGTTCAAGATCACAGTGCCAGCATGGTTGGGTGAGGGCCATTTTTTGGGTCTCAGACGGCCAATGTCTCACTGGGTCCTCACACGGTGGAAGGGGCAAGGAAGGCCTTTCGAGCCTCTCAGGCCTTAATTTCATTCATGTGGGTTCGGTCCTCATGACCTAGTCACTTTCCAAAGACCCCAGCTCCTCATGCCATCACACTGGGCATCAGTATTTTAACGTATGAATTTGGGGGGACCACAAACATTCAGACCATAGCACCACAAATATTAGAAGTACCTTCCCCAGGGACTGGAAGTTTAAGAAACTATGACGCATCCATTTCCCACACCATCCTTATATAAGTACCTGCTATTAATTTTAAAGGAAAGCAAATGTAATTTCTTTCAGCTGTTTCTCCTGAGAGGAAAATTTAACAAACAGGGATCAGTTAATAACAGTGATCGTTAGAAATGGGATGCATAAAGGGGACAATCTGTAAGGAAGTAGACAAGCCTGATAAAAATTTAAGACCAAATGTATGTATGATTGTGTCACCCTGACATTTGCAACAAGAACCATCTGCTGTCCGATACTCTTAGCAAAATTATAAGGAAATCAGTTGTAAGGAATCAATCATTCCATTAGACAGGAAATAGCTTTCCAAATTATGGGAATTTTATCCCAGATATGCATTTGAATATTACAGGGGAAAATAAAGGATTAAGCCTCATAAGAAAGCAAAAGTACCCTGTGTTATTATCCTTGGCCAATGCTTTCTAATTGTTCTTTTTCATATCTTTAAATACAGAATCCCCTTCACCTACAGCTGAGTTTAGAAAATTCATTAAGTTCTGATGCTGATGTCACTGTCTCAATCCTGACCATGAACAACTGGTACAATTTTAGCTTGTTGCTGTGCCAGGAAGACTGGAACATCACCGACTTCCTCCTCCTCACCCAGAATAATTCCAAGTTCCACCTCGGGTCTATCATCAACATCACCGCCAACCTCTCCTCCACCGAGGACCTCTTAAGCTTCCTGCACGTCCAGCTTGAGAGCATCAAGAACAGCACACCCACAGTGGTGATGTTTGGCTGCGACATGGAAAGCATCGGGCGGATTTTTGAAATTACCACCCAGTTTGGAGTAATGCCCCCTGAGCTTCGCTGGGTGCTGGGGGACTCACAGAACGTCGAGGGACTGAGGACAGAAGGTCTTCCCTTAGGGCTCATTGCTCATGGAAAAACAACACAGTCAGTCTTTGAGTACTACGTGCAAGATGCCATGGAATTGGTCGCCAGAGCCGTAGGCACCGCCACCATGATCCAGCCAGAACTCGCTCTCATTCCCAGCACAATGAATTGCATGGACGTGGACACTGCAAATCTCACTTCAGGACAATATCTGTCAAGGTAGGATGCAAGGCCTGGGTTCCATCCCCATTCACGGGGCTGGGACCGAAGTACAATGTCCCTGTCTCTTTCCTTTGCAAAAATCTTGACTCTGAGTAACTCTAAACTCTAATAATATTTCTGAGAGGTTTTCTGGTTACATAAGGCTAAAGTATTTCATGATCTGTCATCTGGAATCTGATCTATAGATGTTTAGTACACGGTGTATTGTGGGGAACACCCAGTCCTGCCTTTAAACCCTGGTGCAGTCCCTTACTAGCTGGATGTTCTTGGCAAGTTATTTAACAACTCTGAGCCTCAGTTTTCTAATTAGTAAACTGGGATAATATTGAATAGCTTGATATTATAATAAAGATACCATGAAATTCTGTGTGAGAAGTACCTAACACTGTGCTCAGCTTGTAGTAGATGCACAACAAATGTTTCTATCCCTGCCCACACTTTCCCATATCAACAGACTTGGGCAAGGTTCTTTAATCTATACAGAGAAAAAACATCAGTCAAGCAGGAAATAGACTTTTCTCTCTCCTCTCAGGCACTGATGCATAAGACCGTATAGAGTAGTGGTTAAAGGCATAGACCCTGGAGCCAGACTCTGAACTTGAATTTTGGCTCTGCCACTTACCACTCGCAGAACTTGGTCAACCTGCCTAACATCTCTGAGCCCTAGTCTCCTATGTTATATCTTCATCATGTCATCAATAGATCCGACTACCCATGGACACATTGTCATAGATACATAGGTAGGTAGGTACATACATACATACATATAGAGAAAGATAAAATGAACTAAGAGTTCCTACAAGAGCATTATACATATATAGAGATTTTTTTTAATTCAGGTATCTTTCATCTCCAGTTCCTCAGTCTGGCTCAGAAGCTAAAATGAAAACACCCCATTTAAATGAAAAAATAACCCATTTTATAGAAATGATTTTCATGATCCCCCCCAAAGGGGAATAGCCTTAAAGGATACTTTATAGAGGCCTAGATTTTTTCTGAAAGGATCACCTATGGCCGGAGAGGCGAAATCTTTCAGAGGTAAAGGCTTAGCTCTGGACAAAGGCCCAATTTTAGGCCATCCTCTTGGAGCAGGGACAACCGACCGTACTGAGGAACACAAGGCGACCTCATGGCGTCTTACCTTTTCAAAAGACATGTTGATCTGATGAAAGGTCAGGAGGGTCTGAGCATTTTACATTTCATTTCACATATGTGGACTGAGTACCTACTATGTGCAGGGCTACATGCTAAATGCCATAATTGGCAGCGTTTAAGCACAGCCTATACCCTTCCTAAAGGAGGTTGTTAATAAAATAATTCAAAATGTATTTATTAGGAACCTTTTAATGATAAAATGAGATGTTCTCTCATAATCTGATCTTTCCATTTTTTCCATATTGTATTTGAATTTCCACAAAATGTAATTCTGTGCATATTTTTATTTTATAGCTGCTGTCTAGATTTAATCTACTGTTTTTGAACTAGCACATAATTGAGGCTCAGGGTTTTATCTAGAATAAGAAACGTTCTTGTTCATAACAAAAACATAAGCAAAGTTTTAATTTATAATTCAGGATAGTCATTATTTTGAAGGACACTCGTAAACAGCAGGCAGGAAAAACCACTTGTGAAAACTACATTAAGTTATTTAGCAGCTTTCTGTCTCAGGTAAAATGGAGAGCCCAAGAAAAATGATTCTGTTCGGATCCTAAAAATGTTTAAAAACTTCAGGGAGAAATATTTATTGACATGGGTTATAATATATACCTTAGGGGTTCATTTTATCAAGATCATGCTGATCTTTCTGGCATCTCAGGATTTAATTTATATGAAAGTTATGTGCCTCCTTCCACAAGGGTCCCATGGCACCTTGTACATGAAATATGTACAAAGCCATCATTATTTGCCTATGTCTGACTTGTGAGCCAAAATATAAATTTTTAAGTGGAACTATTATTCAGCTTAGTTTAATGCCTAGCATATAACAACCACTTAATAGTCATTTATTGCAATTGATACAGAAAGAAGGAAAGGAAGTTTTTATTATATTTACATCCTACATCAAAGGTAGCGGTAGTAGGAAAACAAATGGTTGATAGATACATAAAATTTGTCTAAATTAAAAGTTTCATTTAACTTGCCTAGACACCATCAAGTTTTCTTCTGTTCCTTTTTTTTTTTAACGAGTTGTTAGGTTAGTGAATAATTTTTGTTCTTGTGGCTATTTCCACATGTTTATTCCACAGACTCTAGAAGCTGTAAAAGAGGTTGTGAGGGTTGGCGCCCGTAGCAATTCACAATGTATAAAGGTCAGTGACAATATTTTCACCTCCATGGATGTGTTTGAGAATGAACTCAAAGAACTTCAGGAAATAAGCCAGAACTTCTTAAACTCCCTGGGAATACCATCAAAGAGAACATTCCAAAGTGCTCAGGAAAGGGTCACAGGAAATGGGCAAAATCCTGGACGAAGTCTTTATAATGAATGAAGAACAGAAAAGCTGCCTTAAGCTATAAAAACATCTGTGGATTTTTCATCATTCTTTTTTATTTTGTTGAATGCAGTCTTCTATGAAGTTCGTTATTGTCAGTCCATAAGTCACATCAGCATACAGTAATTTTCTTAATTGTTCCTGAATTTTGCGCCTCTGACCCCACTTCCTCGCTGTATAATGAAAGTCACCAGGATAATGAGCCATGAATCGCGAGTGTCAGAGTTGCACAAGCTTTCATCCCTCACACAGTCATTTTCACTTTGGGCTGTCAGAATTGTTAACATTTTTAAATGTTAATGAAATCACCAAAAGCATGGTTTTTCCAGCATAGCCTTTTAGACTGGAAAAAAATCACTTCTCCTGGCAGACTACATGGGCGTAATTACAGGTATAAAGGATTTTATTCTTCCTGGGTCTCCACAGGCCAGAGCAAACGTCTGTCACAACTAAATGCAGACAAAACCACTTGGGGGGGCACGTTCATAGCACAGTCTTTAACAGTTTATTTGCAAGCTATTTTATTAAATGCTAGTTATTTGAAGCAATGAAATCTGGTATATTATTTGGTAATGGCTTTATAAGTTCATATGCATGGATGCTTTGCGCATCCAATGACTGTTTGTTGAACTAGGGTGAGGTGGACAAAATGAAGACTTGCATGCTGCCATTTTGGAGCTGACAGCCCAGCACATGAGGTTGAAAAGTAAGTAAATGGCCCTGGCCAGTTTGGGTCAGCAGTTAGAGCATCGGCTCGTGGACCAGAGAGTCCTGGGTTCGGTAAGGACACGTACCTTGGTTGCAGTTTGTCCCCAGTCCCAGTTGGGGTCGTGTGGGTGGCAACCACTCGATGTGTATCTCTCACATCGATGTTTCTCTCTCTCTCTTCCTCCCTCTCTCCCTCCCGCTCTATCTGAAGATAAATGCAAAAATGTCCTCAGGTGAGGATAAAAAAAAAAAAAGAAAAGTAAGTAAATGGTTATGAAACAAAGAGATACGTGATTCTTAAAATAGAGATATGTTCAGCCTGGCCAGTGTGGCTCAGTAGTTGAGCATCGACCCATGCACCAAGAGGTTGCTGGTTCGATTCCCAGTCAGGGCACATGCCCAGGTTGTGGGCCCGATCCCCAGTGGGGGTATGCAGGAGGTGGCCAATCGATGTTCTCTCTCATCAATGTTTCTATCTCTCTCTCACTTTCCCTTCCTGTCTCTCTAAACTCAATAAAGAAAAAATAAATAGAGATATGTTTGGATACACAGAGGAGGAAATAATTAACCCTTCTCTGAGACTTGGTGATGAGGGAGAAACACTGGAGCAACTTCACAGACCATGCAAATTCACCAAGACCCGACAGAGAAATTGAGTACAGCTGGAGCATACATTGCATATGAAGAGGATTGCTATGATTCTGGAAAAGTTGTTAATTTGATAGCATGCCACACAGGGCTTTTACGCCCAGCTAAGGAGTTTGCATTTTATATGCATATTGGATATCACTTGAAAGGCAGAACATTAGCCGTGACATATTATAAATCATAACCCTATGACAAATTAATCAAATACGGTAATATAGCATAAAAGCCCTGCAAGTCATTTTTTAGAACTATTAGGATATAAAATTTTTTATTTCTGAAAATTGGTTTCAACCTTGCCCACATTTACTCTTTTATTGCATTCTAAACACCAGACTCTGGTGAAAAATGAATAGGAGTTTGGGGACTTACCTGCTAATCCTAGGGTTACAAATTGCCCGTGTTTATCTGAAGGCCTTGGGTGCTAACGAATCTATTATTCCTGGGTTACTTACAGCCTGGCAAAGGCAATTATCCTTTAAGAATTCCAAGAGTCTCCACACAGATAGACATCTTATTCCCCTTGGCTTAAGAAGTCCCTGATCTTTTGGCTAATTAATCATAGTCCTGATAGTTATTCTAGCTTCTAAGTAGTATATGGAATCTTGCCTTTCTTCTTTGAACAGCTTCTGCAGTTCAGTTCTGCATCAAGTAGGCAGTGATTAATTTATTCATTCATTTGCAAACATTTGTTGAAACTTATAAATATTAGGCTAAGCCTTTGGCCAATGCAGGAGACACAAAGAATAGAAGACAGAGTCTCTGCTCTCAAGAAGCTTACAATCCTCTTTCTCTTCTCCAACCAGAAGATATGCTCCTCCTATTATCTATATTTTTTTAATCAATTTTCTTTGATCTAGCTGCTTGGCTATTCTTCTGGGGCAACACCCATTCTTTGGTGATTATCCTTCAGCATTAGCTGGCATTATTTGGCCCTCTCCTCAATTGCCCTTGAAAAATGATCTAACATGCTAGAGTCTCTATCCCCTCCAAATTATGTTCATTTTTATGCTTATATAGTCAAGCAATACCAAGATGCACTGGCCCTTCATTAAAAGTAAATGTTGCTGCCCTGGCCGGTTTGGCTCAGCGGTTAGAGCATTGGCCTGCGGTCCAGAGAGACCCGGGTTCGGTTCCCGCTAAGGGCACGTACATTGGTTGCAGTTTGTCCCCAGCCCTGGTTGGGTCGTGCAGGTGGCAACCACTCAATGTGTCCCTTTCACATTGATGTTTCTCTCCCTCTCTTCCTTTCTCTCCATCCCACTCTATCTGAACAAAAAATGGAAAAATGTCCTCGGGTGAGGATTAAAAAAAAAAAACACGTAAATGTTGCTTTGTTTATTGATTCTGCACATAATATTCAGAACCTATTATGTGCCAGGTATTGTGAGGCACGGGGAAGCTTCAGAAAAAAAAAAAAAAACTAAAACAAATATCCATTCAAAAATCCCAGGGTATAAATTGATGTTGGTCCCTATTTCATTCCTGGATATTAGAAGAATTCCAGAAGAACCTGAGGCTGCGTGATATGATTCTAATTTGGGGTATTTCCATTCACCTTTGCTGGCATTGTGACCCTGGCAAGATTTTCTAATCTCTCTGAAACTTTAATTTCCTGAACTATAAGGATTCTGACTTTGAAAAGTTAAGTGGTACGCCTAAGGTCATTCAGCAAGTACGTTGTAAAGGGAGAATTAAATCAGTTCATCTAAATCCAAGTTCCAGGCTCTTTCAGAATTAATATAAACTTTCCTTAATTGCGACCTCATTACTTCATATTATTTCAGCTAAAACCTGTATAAATCAGGAGGCATGATTACCCATGCATAGGCATTCTTGTCCTAAGGACCTCTATGGAGCCAGACTAGTTAGCCTATCTATTCAACAGGCACTGGGAAGAAATGCAGTTGCCTCAAACATGGGAGCCAGGGGCTGAGTGCTGGTGACACTGGTTCCTTGGATCCTCAAGGAGAACCCAGTATTGTGGGATGACATACTTTGTCCAGCTGTGACTTCTACGTTAGCTTCTCTGCTAGGACCACCAAGGAGTCAGTACCTCTAGGAAACACATATGTTGGTGTTTTGGATCTTAGGGACCAACCTTTAAGGTCTGTTTCCAGATATTTTCATTAGGAACCCCTGCCACTGGACTAATTTGGCTTCAATCCTTTGAATTTGCCCTTCCTTCTTTGTCACCTAAGTCATGTCAAGAGTTGAGTCTGAAATTTTCTCTAATTCACGGGGTCCTCAAATGAGGAGCAATGGAAAGTGTGCATTTCCTCGGGACCCTGTTTTGGTGGAAACAGCTTAAATTTGCTTAAGCTAGTATCCAGCAGGAATTAAACTGTGGAATGTTTCCAAATGAGGAGAGTTTCCAAGCTTTTATTGGCCTGAGAGGTAATTGTGTTCTCTGTTGACTTTTTCACTTTGTATGCCTCTACAATAAAATTTGGAAACATGTCAAAAAGTGGTATGAAGATATAGAGGGCAGTACTGCAGCCCTACTCTGAATTCCAGGTCTATCTCTTGGGCTCACTTCAATCTGCAGGCCCGGTAACCCTTCGGATGGATGCCTGACTGGTGGATACTGCCTAAGGTCCCTTTGCCAGGGCTGTGCTCAGGGAAGGGATAGCAGCACCTGGACCAGTGCTGGGCCAAATCTAGAGAGCTAGAATGAATTAAGTTGGAGTACTCCACAAAGCAACCAGGAGCAGTCCAAGGGGTGGGCACAGACCATAACTGTGTGGAAGAGTCAAGGTTTGTATCTTGGGAAAGGAAAACCACCTAAGGACACGGAACAGATCTAACTGCCACATGGGAGAGAAGCAGGAAAAAGTGTCTGCTTGCCAGTAGTGCCACATGAAAGCAGGAAAAAGAGAGTGCTGTATTTGTGTCTGACTTCTTGACATAGTGACCCCCTCACACACCAGGAGGAACACAGCCCAAAATTTATATTGAACTCTGACACAAGTACACAAATTAGTATTTTTCTCTTCTTGGGAAAAAAAAGTCAAGAAAAACAGGAGTTCTCCTACCCCTTTATTTCACTTGTAAGTAACTGAATTTTGCAGATATTGGCAAAACATAGATCCAAATGATTTGTGTATGTACATATGTACATTTAATGTGTTATTAAATTACTGCTGTCCATTAACTGATTAAAAAATCTGTTTTAAAAGATGAGCTTTGTAAGTTGCTTTGAAAGACGATGCAATCGATGATTATAATTTGTGGGGCCTTTTGCTCTGAAGATTGAAATTTAGCAATTTCTAATTCCTATTAAATTCCTTATCATCAGAGAGGTTTCCCAGTGAACTAATTTCTGTTACTGATACTATCTATTTATTATTCAGGGGGAAATGAATTGGAATTTTAATGCTTGGAACAATCTTTAAACTGCAAATACAAATATTTCCTGGCTGATGGAGCCCTGTTCTTCTGGCAAAGTGATGAAGAGGTCTCTTTTTAAAAATACATGTATTCGGGAGGAGGGTGTCTGTGGGGGGAGAGGAGAAACATCTGTAACAGAAATTAATTAATTAATTAATTAAACAAACAAACAAACAAAAATGCATGTATGCCCTGGCCAGTTTGGTTCAGTGGTTAGAGCAGCAGCCTGCCAACCGAAGGGTTTCGGGTTTGATTCCCAGTCAAGGGCACGTATCTGGGTTGCAGGTTCAATCCCCAGCTCTGGTCTGGGTCGTGCAGGAGGCAACCAATCCATGTGTCTCTCTCACACTGGTGTTTCTCTCTCCCTCTCTCTCTCTTTCCTGTCCTTCCACTCTATCTAAAAAACAATGGGAAAATATACTCAGGTGAGGATTAACAAAATGAAAGAAAAAAAGAGATGCATATCTGATTGGGGCAGAAGACATGTGTTCAATTGCATTTACCCCACACACATTACTGAGCAGTTACTCTGGCCAGGCACTGTGTGTTGCCTAAGATCCAAAGATGATTCGGTGAGATCAACACTCAGCTTGACAGCCTGCAGCGTTGGGAAGCGGAACAGTGGGAAAGGGAGGCTTTGTTCATTCCTAACAGCAACTCTGTGGAAGAGACTGCTCTCAGACCATGGAGAATGTCAACATCCATGCCTTTGAGGATCTAACAGTCTAAAAAGTCGAAGATGGATTTAATCAGCTGCCAAATATTTACACGCTGGGGTATTAAGCGAGATTCAAAGAGACAGTTGAGTCATTTTATACTTAGCTCAAGAAATCATCTACAGTTAATGTTTAATTTGGATAGTTGTCCCGCGTATGGAGAACAAAATCAAAGCAATGGCCTCTGACAGAATTGGACCATGGGTGAGCTCTGTGGCTAAGAGGGCAAATTCATGTTATCATAAAAGGGAAGCAGATACCACAGGGGTCTGCTTCAGTGAAAGAAGCCGCAGAGTAAAAACTGAACTTGCCATACAAATAGACAACAATTCTCCAGGGCCATTAAAAATAAAAGGAAAGACAGCAAAAGAGACATTGAAAATAATTAAAGGAGGTAAACACATGGATCTCAGAGGGTAGGGAGAGGGGCCTAGAGTGGCAAAAACAAAAAATTCTTAACTAGAGATAGTCAATAGCTGGTTCAAGACAAGATCTCTTCCTAACAGGACTGGATATTGGTATTTCCTTGGTACAAAGTCCACCAAAGGGAAGAGAAGGAGGGAGGGTAAGAGAGGAGAAGATAAAATTCAGAAAAATAAAATATGAGAACAAACATTAAAGGAATAATGAGATAACCATAGATAGATTAACCTACATGCCAGAAACTGTGAGATTACCGGAGGAAGGGGAAATAATCTACAGCCCGAGGAAAAGACAAAAATGAGAATAATCAAGGGAATGAGAGAGATTACAGAAAAGTCTTGAAGAACTAAGAAAAACCATGGATTAAAATACAAATGAAATATAAAGAGCTAATAATTCAGACAACTGGAGGTATATGGAGGTTGTGAAAGATCAGAATTGGGTATAAGTTTTTTAAAAGACATGAGACTATACAAAGAGAATAGCTTGGGGCCCCTCAGTGATAAAGAACAGAAAGCAGCCTGGCTGGTGTAGCCCAGTGGTTGAGCGTCGACCCATGCACCAAGAGGTCACCAGTTCGATTCCTGGTCAGGACACATGCCCAGGTTGTGGGCCCAATCCCCAGTGGGGGGCATGCAGGAGGTGGCCAATAGATGTCCTCTCTCATCGATGTTTCTATCTCTCTCTCCCTCTCCCTTCCTCTCTCTCTAAAAATCAATAAAGAAAAAAAATTAGAAGAAAAAAAAGAAGAGAAAGCAATGATATAAGTGTGAGTTTGTGGCAAATGCAGTAGTGTAGAATTGTGGAGGATGTGAGGTTTTGATCGGAAGATTTGTTACATGATTGTAGATATGAATTACATGAAGAAAAGATGGGATTTCTGAATATCTACTGATCTCTTCCCAACTCTCCTCTGTCTTCCCAGAAAAAGAAGAATGGAAAACTTTGGAAATATTCCTTTGTTTTATACGAAAAGGGCTTTATTGAGCTTTTCTATTACAGTCAGTAGATTTGGAGCTAAATTAAATGTGACCATCAAATACATATTTATTTATTAATTTAAAAAATGTTTTTCTTTATTGATTTTAGAGTGAGAGGGAGGGAGAGGGAGAGAGAGAGATAGAAACATCGATGGAGAGAACATCTCTTGGCCGCCTCCTGCATGCCCCCCACTGGGGATTGGACCCACAACCTGGGCATGTGCTCTGACCAGGAATTGAACTGGTGACCTCTTGGTGCATGGGTCAATGCTCAACCACTGAGCAACACCGGCCAGGCAATCAAATACATATTTAGATTCAGTGCTTAGGAGCAGGTAACCCTGACAAGAATTATGGGGTGCTCGTGAAGGGGAGATGAGGAGAATGTCACTAACAACAACATAGCCAAAGATTTCTAATCAGGCAAAAGCAAAACACACACACACACACAATTAAATTCTCTCAGGCTAAAACATTTTATAGAGCTTTATGGAAGATAAACAAATCTCTCATTCCTCAGGGGAAAATGTTAAAAATGATGAGATGATCATGGGAAAAGAAAATCAGCTCATTTTTCAAGATATAAGAGAATAGGAACACAGATTATTTTAATGATACAAAGAAAGTTCCCAAAGGGAAAAATAAATTTTAAGGTATTACAGAGCAGAATAGATATCCCTATATGCAGATATGATTAATGGAGGGCAACAATATAAGAAAAGAGCAAAGATAGCAAGGCAATTTATTTTATTTATTTATTTATTTATTTTTAAATCCTCACCCGAGGATATTTTTCCATTTTATCTTCAGATAGAGTGTGAAGGAGAGAGGTGGGGGGGGGGAGAGAGAGCGAGACATCGATGTGAGAGAGACACATCGATTGGTTCTCTCCCAGACGACCCTGACTAGGGCTAGGGGCTGAACCAAGGTATGTGCTCTTGACCGGAATTGAACCCATGACTCTTTGGTCCACAGGCCAACGTTCTAACCACTGAGCCAAACCAGCCAGGGTATCAGGGCAATTTAATAAAAACTAGGAAACAAATGAGAGAAGTAGGTATACAAAGAGACAAGTTGGTGAGTGACAAAAGATTAAAGTAGAAATAAATATATGACCTATGAACAACTGAGCATGGAAGAAGACACATGAAGATGATGATACATTGAAAAACACACAAGTAGATTCATATGTCTCCAAAATGAACACTGGAAACCATGGAATTATTCTAGAACTAGTTCAAAGGAAGAAAAGATACAAATTTATAAGAAATATAAAAACATAATATTAGTAACACTATATGCTGAATAAAATAGAAGAAAACTCAGGAGAGAGCAGGCCTTAAAATCTTTAGGAACATGACATTTGTAGTCAGAGATTTTTATTTAACTTTAGTAAATTTAGAATTGGGAATATATCTATAGATGTTCAGAGAGTAGTAAACTGTAGTAAAATTAACTCAAGTAAATTTAGTGATTAATACATTTTAGCAAGTTTAAAAAGTAAAAATAGTGCACGAATAATGTAATTCATCAGATAAACGAAGGTAAACACTGCAGTTAATCTTCTACTATTAAAGGATATATGAACACAAATATGTGCTCATCAAAAACAAACAAACAAACAAAAAAAAACTAGGAGAGAAAGAGAAGTGGGAGGAGACCTAGGAAGAAAGTATTAAGACAAAAACCAATTAATTGAGAAGAAATCCTTAAATTAGTATAAATGATATATGCAGTTCTATAGCAAATAATTCATAGAAAAATATGATTTTGCAAAATTGACTCAGAGGAATGGAAAGCTTAATAGAAAAAATTGGAAAACGTGATTAAAGAATAACAATTTTCTTTTCTTTTTCCTTTATTGATTTTAGAGAGAGAAGAAGTGAGGGAGAGAGAAAGATAGAAACATTGATGAGAGAGAACATCAATTGGCTGCCTCCTGCATGCTCCCCACTGGGGATCAAGCCCACAACCTGGGCATGTGTCCTGACCAGGAATCAAACTGGTGACCTCTTAGTGCATGGGTCGATGCTCAACCACTGAGCCACACCAGCCGGACAAGAATAACAATTTTCTTAAAGTGCCAGGTTCAGACAGTTTTAAAATTGACTTCTGCAAACTCAATGGGAAGATGAAACACTAAGCATTTCAGTTGAGATTGATCTAAAACATTTTCTGTGAAAGTTCTTTGCTTTCTATACATTTAAGAGTACCTTTGGTCCCATTTTTAGAATAATGCAGTAATATTTGAATTATATGGGGAGAGTATAATGAGAGCTCTAATTTAAACAAAGGAGGTCTATCATTAAAACAAATGAATAGCAAAAGATGGAGATGGCAGCCGAATGAATGGAAGCTACACAGACTGTCTCCCAGGACCAATCTGGAATTACAACTAAAATAAAGACAAAACATTGGGAAAATCCAAATGAAGAGCAGCTGGAAGAGAGCCAGTACAACCAGGGCAGAGAGAGGACCCCATTTCGAGCCTGGTAGGAACTGCAGAGGTGCCTGAGGGTGGGCTGGGAGACCACGGACAGCAGCAAAGACTGTAATAGTGGTGTGCACTTCCACTGAGAAAGCAGGGGTTTTAAAAAGTGCCAAATCAGCTGCAGCTACTCACCTTGGGCTCTGGCAGAGAGGGGCCAGACTGGAATTGTGTGGAAACAGTCCAGGGCTCCTGGCTCAGAAGAGAGCTGGATGGGAGGGTACTAGGAGTCTTGCACTGAATCACTCCCTCACAGGACAGTAGCCATCTTACTGAAAGAGCCCCTTCCCAGAGCCCCTGGAAGAATCAACCTCCCCTTCCGCAGGAATTCAACACCACCAGTCTAGGCCAAAGAAATGCAAATTGAGGCTCATTAACATCTAAAGTCTGATAGTGAGCAAGTGCCCCACCCCCTGGAAATCCTTTTATACCTGACAGATTTTTCATTCAGCTGAGGGCTACACATCTAGGCTCATCAAGTAACTGAGACTAATACCCTCCAGGAAAAAAGCTAGAGGATAACTGAACCTTTCTTGGCTTACAAATCTACCCAGGAAAGTAAGACTTGATAGTGATGTTTAATGTGGGTCCTCCCACACTCATCCAAACTCAGTAGAGGGATCCACAACCAGTGGAACACCAACACCCACAGAGAAAATTTGCCAGGCTCCAAAACCCACTGAGACAGCCAAAATGGTGAAACAAAGAAATAAATCCCAAATGAAAGAACAAGATAATTCTGCAGGAGAAGAAATAGATGAAAGGGAAATGAGCAAGGTATCAGAGGGAGAGTTCAGAATAATAATCATGAGGAAGTTCAACAGCATGAGTAAAGAGCTCAACAGCATGAGTAAAGATATAGAAATATTGGAAACCAACCAATTGGAAATGAAGAATGACATAGCAGAAATAAAGCACACATTGGAAGGAATAACCACCATAGTAGAGGAAGCCAAGGACTGGATCAGTGAATTAGGAGACAGGGTAGAAAAAAATCGCCCAATCAGAAAACCAAAAAGAAAAAACAATTAAAAAACAGGAAGACAGCCTAAGAGAACTGTGGGACAACATGAATCATAACAACATCCACATCATAGGTGTGCCAGAAGAAGAGGAAAATGAGCAAGGGTTAGAGAATATATTTGAAGAAATAGTGAGAGAAACCTTCCTTACCTTGGTGAACAAAAAAGCATACAAGTCCAAGAAGCCAGAGAGCCCCAAGTAAGAAGAACCCAAACAGGCCCACACCAAGACACATAATAATTAAAATACAAAGAGAGAATCTTAAAGGCAGCACAAGATAAGCAACAGGTTACCTACAAAGGAACCCCCATAAGGCCATCAGCTGACTTCTCAACAGAAACACTACAGGCCAGAAGGGAATGGCATGAAGTAACCAAGGTAATGAAAAACAAGGATCTGAACCCAAGGCTACTCTATCCAGCAAGGCTATCATTCAAAAATAGAAGGTGACATAAAGAACTTCCCAGACAAAAAAAGGCTAAGGGAATATATTAGCACCAAACCAGCACTCCAAGAAATGTTAAAAGGACTGCTGTAATAAGCAGAAGAAATAAGAAGAGAAACATAACCATAATAAACAAAAATGGCAATAAATAAATATGTATCAATAATAACCTTAAATTTCTATTTTAAAAAATTAAAATTCCTTTTCCCACTGTTTTATGCCCATATGGGCTTACACAGAGCTGATATTTAACTAAACACTCCAGATCTTGTTTATATGACCTTCCATCAGGCCGAGTTGCACATATTCTTAGTCTGATTTGTGAACTAAATGCAACCCTTTGCATTTGGCCCTCTTAAAACCACTACTTTTCTTTCTGAAACTCTGTGTGTCTTGATTATGCCATCTTCTCTCTACTTCTACTGCTATTATCGGAGCCTTTGTGGCCTTAAGCCCCTATGGGGAGCAGGGAGCAGAGAGGAAGGAAGAGAGGAAGCAAGAGTGGGGGAAGAGCATTATTCCTCACATCTGAAACTGTGCTCAGCCCCTCCTCCTTCCCAACCATTTCCTATATAGCTAGGAGGAAAGAAACCTCTTTAAAATCAAATCTGATGATCATGTCCTTCCCCAGATAAAACCTCCTCGAAAGCTCTCCATTACCTTCATGGTGGCCTCGGACCTTTTGTAATTTGCACCCTCACCTCCAGCCTCATTCCTCACCGCTTATCCTCACACGGCTCTGGCTCTGGCTCTTGCACACACATCTTCCGGGGTTGACAGCGTTTGTCCCCAGCTTTTCTTCCTGGCCAACTGTAGCTCCTTCTTCAAACTCAGTTGTGGCACTTCTTCCTGTAAGGAGCCTTCCTGGTTACCCCTAGAGTAAAATGTGCAGGTGCCTGCTCGCTGTTCCAGGGGCACCCAGGTTTACCTCTATCATGACGCTCATACGCTGGTTTAGAATCGCCTGTTCGCTTTGCTTTCTCCCCGTGCCTCGACTCAGCTGTTTGTGAACGAGTGTGTCCTTCATCTCTATACCTCCAGTGCTAAGAACAATGCCTGGTGTTTGTATCCATTTATCATGCCAATAAAACGATTCCTGATGTTTCTTTCTCTTGTTCATCCAAGAAGAGACACGAGCAAGACCAAAATGAACATGGTAGAATTTGATTTAAGCAAAACTAGGATTTCAATCTTTTCATCTTTTAATTAACATAGTGAGCATTGAAACTTGGCGACACATTGTCATGACAATACAAAGAGTATGAAGTGCGACTGTAAAAGCTATTAACGAGATCATTTTAATTTACCCTCAGCACAAAACTGAAAATAAAATAGACAGAAATAATCTGTCATAAGTGGGGATTCTCGGAGACCCAGTTTCTCTGTGCCAATTGCATAGTGAAACTAGCACTGTGGTCTGGGGAAGCTGAAGCCATTTCCATCTGATTGGTTTGCCTTTCTGTGACAAACGCATGCCTCCAAGACAACTGAGCACTGTCCTTCAGCCCTGGCCATCTAGAATGTTATTATCCCTGATAATGGGGAATTGTTTTACCGGGATGAGGGAGTTATGTAATCTCTGAAAAATTTCTGATGACTTCTAGGGCCTTATTTTCTGAGATAATTTAAGTATATATTTATTCGTTGGTAGTCTTTCAAGGGTCCATCCAGTTAAAAGTCTATAGTCATCACTCCCCAATAATCTTAAAATAATGAAAGGCTTCTCTTTCGTCAACTTTGATTTTACTTTCCTAATAACAAAATGAACCAAATGAAATTAACATATTTATTACTAACTACTTTATTCCCTAGGCTATGTCAGCAAGTGCACGTGTCTATGGTGTATGTTTCTTGACAAATCTGAAAGTAGGCTGCTCATCAGAAGCACAGTTATAGTTACCCTTTCCTTATAGTACCCAGGTAATTATCAAGTGATTAATCTGTAAATTTTAATGATTTAGATCCTTACTTCTCTAGAGAAGCCGAAAACTCTTTTAAAGTCTAAGATTACTGAGACTTCATTACTTGTTGCCGAATAGAACTCATTTTAAGTGGTTGAATCCCACTGGGGAGTGCTAACGTGTATAATCACCATTACTTGCAATCTACGAAAATGAGTAGTTTCATCATTGCACTTAGTGATAGTAGCATCTTCAAATACGACTTACATTTATATCTCTAATGAAAATTAGTACATTTTTCACACTTTCTGATTTTTCTATATCCCTTCTGAGGCAGCATAACTTCTTACTGTTTATATTTGCATTTGTAAATTACTAGGCAATGTTTGTGGCAGGCAGTGGATGAATGTGTCTTGCTGAGAGCCTACACTTGTATTATCTCAGTTCCTCAAAAAAATCTGTGGTACAGTCCACATTCCAATTTAATTCCTTTTAATGTGAAGTGTGTTTTGAGTATCCTCTATGAGTTTCTTATAATGTAGTACTTTGTATCTTCAGCTTGAGAAATTATAGGTAAAGCCAGGAAAGTGACCTGGGGACAGCCTTGACTGAAAAAACTTGAATGACACTGAACAATTGCTACCATATCTGGAATATGCGTTTTATGTCGGAAGGTGTGGTATGTGCCTTTATGTGCATTATTTCCAACCCTTGTAATGGGGGAAGTATTATCTTCCCCATTTTGCTGATTATGAAGGTTAGAATTCAGTAAGTCATCCAAGGACAATGCCAGAAGGTGTCTGGACTAGTTTTCAAACAAAGGTGGGTCTAATGTCAAAGTCTAGACTTTAATTCTGACCCTAGGCTATAATTAAGAGTACAGAGGTGCCACAAACTTACATATTACCTCTTACTGTCTTATCTTCCCAGAGTCAAGAAAGACAGGGACTCTGACCAAGCATTTTCCTGTCCCGCCCATATCAGAACATATGTATAAAAACAGTGCCCTGGTTCACAGGGTTAGGAATCAGTGTATCATTCAGTTGGTAATTTTCCTTCCTTTGAGTTCTGGCGGAAACTCTTTCTAGAGCCAGAGCCAATTGTTCTTCTCTAATGACTTAGAGGGAGGGTAGCCTGAGGCTCTCTGGAGAACTGCAAATCCATTTATCATCTTTTTCTTTGTTCCATGGATGGTAGCCCACATGCAACTTTAACTGGCCTCACGGGGACAGATATATTGATTGTTTTCACTCTCAAGAAAAAACAATGGTTAACAAGATTTGGCAATTTTCTAGAATTATGAATGCAATTTTTAAGCAATTATGAAAGTATATGTATACTGACCGAAACTTATTCCTCACACCAAAAAATATTTATTGAGCTGATTTAGTTGCAGTCAAATGTAGTAACCAAAAGAAATGAGACATATTAAAGACGCTGAGAAACTCTACAGCTTGAAAAATATATAATGAACAGTTTACAAAAGAAAATAATTAGCACCTCCCTTAACTAGGAATAAAGAAATCTGGAGTAAGACCAAGAGCCAAGCATCTAGCCTGGGTGTTAGAACCTGAGGGTAAGATCTCACTGGTTCAGTGAGATAAGACTCTTCTCCTAGGAAGAGTCCAGCTTATTAATTCCCGAAGAAATTATAGGCAGTGCCTTTTTAAACAAGATTAGAGTTTCTATTTACTAAGACAAAGAAATAAATATGAGCATGGCTTCCTGTCTTTGGCTTCACCTCCCTTTCTTACTTTTTGCCTTTGCTCCTCTTTGCCAGGTTTCTAGCCAACACCACTTTCAGAGGCCTCAGTGGTTCCATCAAAGTAAAAGGTTCTTCTATCATCAGCTCAGAAAACAACTTTTTCATCTGGAATCTGCAACATGACCCCATGGGAAAGCCAATGTGGACCCGCTTGGGCAGCTGGCAGGGGGGAAAGGTTGTCATGGACTATGGAATATGGCCAGAGCAGGCCCAGAGGCACAAAACCCACTTCCAACACCCAAGTAAACTACACTTGAGAGTGGTTACCCTGATCGAGCATCCATTTGTCTTCACACGGGAGGTAGATGATGAAGGCTTGTGCCCTGCTGGCCAACTCTGCCTCGACCCCATGACTAATGACTCTTCCATATTGGACAGCCTTTTTAGTAGCCTCCACAGCAGTAATGATACAGTGCCCATCAAACTCAAGAAGTGCTGCTATGGATATTGCATTGATCTGCTGGAAAAGCTAGCAGAAGACATGAACTTTGACTTTGACCTCTATATTGTTGGAGATGGAAAATATGGAGCCTGGAAAAATGGGCACTGGACTGGACTGGTGGGTGATCTCCTGAGTGGGTCAGCCCACATGGCAGTCACTTCCTTCAGCATCAATACTGCACGTAGCCAGGTGATAGATTTCACTAGTCCTTTCTTCTCCACCAGCTTGGGCATCTTAGTGAGGACCCGAGACACAGCAGCTCCCATTGGAGCCTTCATGTGGCCACTCCACTGGACACTGTGGCTAGGGATTTTTGTGGCCCTGCACATCACTGCCATCTTCCTCACTCTGTATGAATGGAAGAGCCCCTTTGGTATGACTCCCAAGGGGCGGAATAGGAGTAAAGTCTTCTCCTTCTCTTCAGCCTTGAATGTCTGTTACGCCCTCTTGTTTGGTAGAACAGCAGCCATCAAACCCCCAAAATGCTGGACTGGAAGGTTTCTAATGAACCTTTGGGCCATTTTTTGTATGTTTTGTCTTTCTACATACACGGCAAACTTGGCTGCTGTCATGGTAGGTGAGAAGATCTATGAAGAGCTTTCTGGAATACATGACCCTAAGGTAATACTTCTTTTTTACTCTAGCTCTCTTTATCGTCCATTAAAACTCCATATATTGTGTCTTATGCTGTAGTATGTATATGTTCTCTCATCTAACACAAAATATTCTCTCAGCCATCTGTAGAGACTAGTCCAAAATCTGTTGCTGTATTGAATTAAATATTTTATTGTTGTATTAGATGAAACAGAAAGAGTAAAAGTTTCGGGGAGTGTTTGTTCTAGAGAAAGTCTTTCTAGTAGAAACATCTATTAGTACAGTTTTTCCTTGTGTTATTTGATTGACAGAATGGCTATCTGGGAATAGTCTTAAAAATATATTCACCCAAAGCGGACTTCAAAAACAGATTAATTATTTCTCTTGGGAATAAATGGAAATAAATAGTGAGATCTGTATTTTAAATAGTAAAGAATATTTTTCCACCATTAAAAAAATAATGAAATGGAAAGAATGAACATTTTATCATAAGCTCCCAAAGTCAGATGCTAGAGAATTCAGTGGTATAGAAGAAGGGGTGCTGAACTAACTGAGGTGGCAGGATTAGTTAAGAACAAGGTGTCCTTATAGAGTAAGGAAAGCTGTAGAGCTGGCCACCTTGGGTTGGGAGAAGGTCACCAACAGTTATATTACAATTGTCCAAGAACATTTAAGAAAATTGCATCTGTCCAGCTGGTGTGGCTCAGTGGTTGAGCGTCGAACCATGCACCAAGAGGTCGCTGGCTCAATTCCCAGTCAGGGCACATGCCCAGGCACATTGTGGGCCTGATTCCCAGTGGGGAGCATGCAGGAGGCAGCCAATCGATGTTCTCTCTCATCAATGTTTCTATCTCTCTCTCCCTCTCACTTCCTCTCTCTCTAAAATCAATAAAGAAAAAAAAAAAAAAAAAAGAAAATTGTATCTAATCCAGGCTGCCTTTTATATCCTAGATATCTGACCCTAAAGGTAGAAGGAAGTAGGAAGGTGGAGTTCAAGTAAACAGGTAAAGCAGTGGTGAATTTAACTAATCAGAACCAAAAATTGCCAAAATTAAGTCACAATGCTATGTATGAGAAACATGAAGCAATGATTTTAGTGATTAAAAGAAAATCTTAAAGATAAATTATACACAGCAGTATAATTTTTTTAACTTATTTAAATAAATTTTTTAACTTATTTTATTGTTGAGAGTATTACAGATGTTCCTCATTCCCCTCCTTTGACCCTGATGACCCAGCTCCCCCACACCCCAGGCCTTCACCTGTCTACTGTCTGTATCCATGGGCTATGCATATATGCATATAAATTATTTGATTAATCTCTTCCCACCCTCCCTCCCACCTTCCCTCTGAGATCTGTCAGTCTGTTAAATGCTTCCAAGTCTATGGTCCTATTTTGTTCATTAGATTCCACATATAAGTAAGATCATGTGATATTTGTCATTCTCTGAGTGGTTTATTTTACTTAGTGGTTAATCTCCAGGTCCATCTATGCTTTCTCAAAGGGTAATAGAGCCTTCTTTTTTATAGCTGCATAGTATTCCATGGTATAAATGTACCACAACTTTTTTATCTATTCACCTACTGATGGGCACTCAGGCTGTTTCCAGATCTTAGCTATTGTAAATAATGCTGCTATGAACATAGGGGTGCATATCTTCTTTCTGATTGGTGTTTTGGGATTCTTAGGATATATTCCCAGAAGTAAGATTGCTAGGTCAAGTGGCAGTTCCATTTTTAATTTTTTGAGGAAACTCCATACTGTTTCCATAGTGGCTATACCAGTCTGCACCTACCAGCAGTGTACTAGGGTTCCCTTTTCTCCACATCCTTGCCAGCTCTTGTTTGTTGATTTATTGATGATAGCCATTCTGACGGGTGTGAGAAGATACCTCATTGTGGTTTTAATTTGTATCTCTCTGATGATTAGTGACATTGAGAATTTTTTCATATGTCTATTGGCCATCTGTATGTCCTCTTTGGAGAAGTGCCTATTCAAGTCCTTTGCCCATTTTTTAATTGGATTGTTTGTCTTCCTCTTGTTGAATTGTATGAATTCTTTATATACATTGAAAATTAGCCCCTTATCAGATGTATCATTAGTGAATATGTTCTCCCATATGTTGGATTTTCTTTGCATTTTAAAGATGGTTTCTTTTGTTGTTCAGAAGCTTTTTAGTTTGTTGTAGTCCCATTTATTTATTTTTTTCCTTTGTTTCTCTTGCCCTAGGAGATGTATAGGCAAACATTCTGCTACGTGAGATGTCTGAGATTTTACTGCCTGTGTTTTCTTCTAGAATTTTTTTTAATTTTTGTGACTTATATTTAAGTCTTTTATCCATTTTGAGTTTATTCGTGTGTATGGTGTAAGTTGGTGGTCTAGTTTCATTTTTTGGCATGTACCTGTCCAGTTTTCCCAACACTATTTATTGAAGAGACTGTCTTTACTCCATTGTATGCTCTTGCCTTCTTTGTCAAATAATAATTGACCATAATGGCATGGGTCGATTTCTGGGGTCTCTTTTCTGTTCCATTGATCTATATGCCTGTTCTTGTGCCAGCATCATGCTGTTTTTATTACAATGGCTTTGTAGTATAGTTTGATATTTGGTATTGTGATTCCTCAACTTTGTTCTTCTTTCTCAAGATTGCTGCGGTTCTTCAGAGTCTTTTTTTGGTTCCATATCAATGTTTGGAATATTTGTTGTAGATCTGTGAAATATGCTGTTGGTATTTTAATAGGAATTGTATTGAATCTATAGATTGCTTTAGGTACAATGGACATTTTAATGAAGTTAATTCTTCCAATCCATGAATATGGTATATTCTTCCACTTGTTTGTTTCTTCCTCTGTTTCTTTTTTCAGTGTCCTGTAGTTTTCTGAATATAGGTCTTTTACCTCCTTGGTTAAGTTTGTTCCTAGGTATCTTATTTTTTCTGTTGTTGCAATGGTAAATGAGATTGTTTTCTTAGTTTCTCTTTCTAAGAATTCATTACTGGTGTATAAAAATGCCATCGGTTTTCAGATGTTAATTTTGTATCCTGTTACTTTGCTGAATTCATTTATTAAATCTAGTACTTTTGGGTGGAGTCTTTAGGATTTTCTATGTACAGTATCATGTCATCTGTGAATAATGATAGTTTTACTTCTTCTTTTTCAATTTGGATGCCTTTTATTTTTTCTTCTTGTCTGATTGCTGTGGCTAGGACTTCCAGTACTATGTTGAATAAGAGTGGTGAAAGCAGACAACACTATCTTGTTCTTGTTCTTAAGGGAAATGCTTTTAGTTTTGCCTATTTAATATGATGTTGGCTGTAGGTTTATCATATATGGCCTTTATTATGTTGAGGTATATTCCTTCTACTCCCACTGTGCTGAGGGTTTTTATCAAAAATGGGTGCTGGATTTTGTCAAATTCTTTTTCTGCATCTATCGATATGATCATATGATTTTTATCCTTCATTTTGTTTATATGATGTATCACATTTATTTATTTATTTATTTTAATCCTCGCCCGACAATAGTTTTTTATTTATCTTCAGATAGAGTGGGAGGGAGAGAGAGGAAGAGAGAGAAACATCGACTTAAGAGGGACACATTGACTGGCCTTCCACAAGACCACGACCAGGGCCAGGGATGAACTGCAGCCGAGGTACGTGCTCTTGGCCAAAATCGAACTAGTGACTCATTGGTCCATGGCCCGATGCTCTACTGCTAAGCCAAACTGGCCAGGGCTGATGTATCACATTTATTGATTTGCAAATATTATACCAGACTTTCATCCCCAGAATAAATACTACTTGGTCATGGTGTATGATCTTTTTCATGTATTGCCAGATATGATCTGCTAATATTCTTTTGAGAATTTTAGCATTTACGTTTATCAGGGATATTGGCCTGCAATTTTCTTCCTTTGTAGTGTCTTTATCTAGTTTTGGGATTCGGATAGTGCTGGCCTCCTAAAAAGAGTTTGGGAGTATTCCCTTCTCTTGAATTTCTGGAATAGTTTGAGGAGACTAAGTGTTAATTCTTCTTTGAATGTTTTGTAAAACTTACCTGTAAATCTGATCAGTCCAGGACTTTTGTTTGCTGGGAGTTTTTTAAATTACTGCTTCAATTTCATTAGTTGTTATCAGCCTATCATTCCATTCCCTACTCCACCAGAAAGGTGAAATTATAAGTCTAACCCAGCACACAAGACAAAGTGAGTAGAACTGGACAAAATCAACTTTCTGTTATAGCTAGCAAGTTCTTAATGAAGTGAGACAAGCCTAAATTTAACCATTTTAAATTTGAGATAATAAATTTCTGCTAAGGTTGCCAAAAATGTATATATTTTCCTAGTGTTGTTTCTATGTTAAAGACTCTCATTAATAGGCTTTTTGTTTGTTTGTTTGTTTTTTCATATAAAAACACTCAGATTATTTGACTAAGCAGTACATAAAACGGAAGATTTGTGATCTGGATTAATACACAGTTCATCAGTGAATTGAGTCCTGGCTGCATAAGTATCTGTAATCAAAATATCAAATAACTTGCAATGAATGTAATAGCTCCATTTTTTTTCTTGATCATAATTGTTTAGTATACTGGCTATACATTTAACACAATTAATTAAACTGTTAAGAGTTAAGAATGTGACTATTTCATTACCATTTCAGAGATGAGATTCACTTGCTTCAACCAACTACTTTGAATCAGAAATAAAATTAAAAGCAAAAAGCTGTGCAAGACAACCAATTTGCGATTCATTACATGTTGCAGTAGCCAGGGCAGGCTAGAAGACTTTTTTTTTTTTTTCCTGACAGGGTCAGAGGGAGGAAATAACCTTTTTGCTGGCTGCTCTTATAGATAACCCCAAGGGAGAGGGACTGGCCTGCTGTGCAAACAAAATGCAAGAGGATGGTTCTATCCTCACTTAATTATTTTTGCCAGAATAATTTATTTTACACTAAAAGTAATATATGTGGCTTCTCATGGCCTCCCACTGAATCTTCTGGAAAGCAAGTGCCATGCTTCAAAGGGGGTGGGCTCTTAAAGCATGAGACCATGAAAGAAAGAATCTATGAGTGATATATGTAAGAGAGACTATATGGCTAATTCCCTGACATAAAACTAGCACTATTCATTATAGGCAATGAAGAAAATAGAGTAAAGCAGACAGGTGGAAACTAGCACCCATTGGCTCATCATCCAAAGTCATTTTCTGTTAGCATTGTGAGGTGATTGACAGGTGATAGAAACTGCAGTATTATTTTTATCCAACAAGGTCTTCACCTGGGTCTATGATCTAAGGTATAGACCTGGGCATTCTTAGAACCTTCCAGCCATTGACATCCAATGTGCTGAGAGACATAAGACAAGATGAAGAATATCACTTCATAAATTGTGAAGTACATTGAAAAATAAAACCTTATCCCCTCTCTTGAAGTTAAATTGGCCCAGTTGAAAGGACACATGAGCATCTGAAATGAGCTATTTGCTTATTTTAATGGACTTTCTAGTCCTTCTTTTCCAGCTTCTCACATAAAATGCCCCCTTTAGCCCTATTCTCTAATATATTAAAAACAAGACCTCAGCTCCTTAGAGAGAATAGGAGGCTAGTGTCATTTTTTTACAGGCGAATTATGGTGCTGCTTTAGAAAAACAGTCCTAGTGAACATTAAAGTAAATATTTAAAATTAAATAGACCTGCTGTGAAGGCAAGAGCAGACTTTAACCAGAAATATTAAAGTAAAGGACATTCGCAGAGCCCTAGCAGGATATAAGCATTTCCCCAAACAATAAAGACCACCTTTATTGATCTTCATATAACAGCATGTGGCCACCTCATAAAACATATGAATTCATGTAGTAAAAGCTGGCCTTGAAGCAGGGAGGGATGCCAGAACTCCAAGGCAAACAACACACTGAAAATGGAGTTTGAGGTGAGGAGAAAGAAAAGGGAACTACCCCAAACCATTCATTCGTTCTTTCTTTAATTGATCCGATAACAGCAACTTCTGTTCCAGGCACCATGCCAGGGGGCTGGGTCTTAAGTAGTGAGCAAAACAGACACTGTGCTTGCAACATGGAGTTTAGTGGGAAAGACAGACGTTTATCAGGGGAGCACATAAATCAGCTCATGAATTAAACCGTGGTAACTTACTACAAAGGAAAATTACAGCAGAATCAGGGAGCCTCCCAGGAGACCTGATCTGACTGGAGAAGCGCCCTGCACCCAGATCTGAAGGATGTAAATGAGCTAACGGGAGTTGGGGTGTTAGGAGAAGAGCATCACAGGGCAGCGTGTGCAGAAGCCCCGAGACTGGAGGAAGAGGGGTGCGATTGTGGCTGCCCCATCATTGGAAAGCCAGGAAAAGGGAACAAGAACAGGACAAGTTAATAAGATGGTGGGTTTTGATCACCAGGCATTCTAGAGAGAAAATTTCTCAAAAGAAGGAAAATCCAAGAAATGCTATAGTGTGAGGGCAGCTGCACTTCCCACGGGCTCCCTGGACTTCCAGACCGAAGACATAATGGGGGAAACGTCCCATTCACTCTGGCAGCAAAAGTTCCTAATAGATCGGGAAAGCGTCCTCTATAGGAATGACGTTAAAACCATTGTTAATGGGCAAACATAAAAGATGGTTTGGATAAAAAACTCAGTGTGCTGATGGTGGCACACATCTTGTCAACATACTAAAACGCCATTGAGTTATTCACTTTAAATGGGTGAATTATAGCTCAATAAAGCTGTTTTAATAATAAGCAAACAAACTGCCATGTTACCAGATCGGAAAACTGAATATTTAAAGATGTCAAATGTTCCCTTAGTTTATAGGTCTAAATCAAGCCCAATCAAAGTCCCAAAGGATTTTTTCTTGTTTGTTGCCTAATCTTCTAAAAATAACATATTAAAAAGTTCATATAAAAAAATACAAGAATCGAGGGGTTCAATATTAAAAACTTAATGCTAGTAAAACTAACAGAAAAGCTAACACTCCTTGACCATTCCATATGTCAGACACAGTTGTAAATGGCTTTAATATAATATATCCCCCCTTTAAGTCGCCATGGAAATTTAAATAATCCAAGTGAAGCAACTTATACAAAAAACACAAAATAACAAAAATAGTTAAAAGTCTTCTCAGATTTTAATACCAATGTTAATTATATTTATCCTGAGCAATTAGTTCTCTCTTTCATCCTCTTTCTCATTGTCAACGTGAACTTGGTGAGTGGCAGGATTGTCTTTTCGGGCTAACATCTGGAGAGCTTGGAGGCAGATGTCTTGCCTAAGAGCAGATTTATTGTCATTGCAGTATGCATCTTAAGCACCATTCCTGGCTTCGTGTTGTTTTCCTGCTTCATCCTATTTTAATTTATGCTAGTCTGCATTTTGTGACCTTTAAACTATCTTCAATCCTTTCAGGAAGAGAGCAAGATATACATCAAATAATGTTAGAATCTAATAATAAATCAAGAATATTAACAGCAATTCAGAAAAAGAAATAGAATTGACCAAGAAATATAAAAATGTTAAATCTTGCTCGTAATCACAGAAATTCTAACTGAAACAGGAATGAAATGATACTTTTACCTGTTGGATTAGGCATCTTTAACTGATCCATCGTAGTGGGAACACGTTAAGACCGGCGCTGGCATTCACTGCTATTGGGAGGGTAAGTTGGCGCGATTTCTTCATAAATCAATTTGGCCATTTGTAGCAAGAGCCTTAAAAGGGTTCATGCCCTTTCACCCTTGACTTCCACTTCTAGGAATCTGTCCAAAGGAAATGACACATAAACAACAATGTATTGCAAAGATTCACCACTGTCTTACTCAAAATAGCAAAAACTTGAAAACCAAGTAAATGTCCAACAATAGCACAATTAATACATTATAATATTCCTATGTGTTATAAAATTTTAGCCAGTAGAGATGATTTTGAAAAGTTTTAAAATGTCAAAAAATCATAATATCATTTTAAGTAAAAGTTAGGTTACAGAAGCATATCTATGAGAATGCTTAGTTTCCAGTTTTGTAATACACATATGTACATGCTATAAAGAGAAATGACTGGAAGGAAAATATAATAATCTTAATGGCATTGATATCCAAGCACAGTATTTACAGGAAATACATGTTTTATTATTTCTACTTTATATTTCCTGCAATGTCCATGTATTATTTATGTAATTTAAAATACATAATAAGCCAAGTAAGGATGAGAATAATTGAGACGTGAGACAATTGTCACAACAGCGTGTATGCCCCACACGCACTGTTGCTCTCTACAGCCTTTCAAGTCCAGGAAGGGTGAGTTCCTCAATGAACAGCACTCCCATAGTAAAATCTTTGCATCTTAAAGAGGCTATGCTTTGCACAGAGACTTTCCAAAGCCAATTTTTATTCCCATCCAGTTTATTTCTTTCATAGGACTTGACACAATCTGAACTTGTCATCGTATCTGTTTGTAATTGTCCCCCTTGTGTTTTGCTCATCACTGGATCTACATAGTGTTGGGTGAACAGTAAATATTCTTTAAATGTTATTCAGTTAATAAATGGATGGAAAATGGCAGCATCATTGGAATAAGGGTATAACCTTCTGCAGGGATTACTTTGAAATCAATGCTTTTGATAAGACTTTCATAACCATTCTCATACTGGATGCTATGGAACAAATAGAAGGAAAGCTCCAGTAAGGGGCCCTGTACTATGATACAAAGAGCAAAGTCCCAGTGTTGGACAGATCTACATTTAATATATCATAGGTTAGTTGCATGAAGTTTAGCAAGTTACTTGCCATGGCCTCTGTGTCTTTATTCAAGAGGATTCCAGGAGACAATGGAGTGAAATATTTAACTGAAGTTCTGATTCCATTTACCACTCAATTATAAACTTTATGAGAGTGAGGACCACATCTATCTTATGCACTTGTATCCCTAGACTATGGCAACCACTCATTCAGATAAGGTTTGGCTAAATAATGGACTTGGCCCTGAGGCCGAGCAGGAGTCTCCAGTAGGATAGAGGTGGAGAACAGGAGCACCTCTCACTTGAAATTGGAGAGTATACCCAAGTGAGTTCCAAATTATATCTGAGAGTGACCAGGAGTGTTTGAGCCTTGAGATTGATATAATCAGATTATTGAAGCAAAGAAAACCTAAGACCATGGTGCCCATCTCCGAGCCAAGGGTCAGAGGTGCAGGATCCTTGAATGGGAGTGTGAGACAGATGATATTGCCCCAGTCTGGGTGGTCCTTGGTCCCCAGTGGCAGATTGTGGAGTTAGATCAGAAACATTTAGTGGTTCATGAAGGATGAGACACACAGTACACAACACTTAGGAGTTGAAAATGTGTATTTCTCTTCCCTTCCTAAATGTTCTTCCATTCAAGGAACTTTAGGGAAACCATCAAGACTTAGCTAATTCAGGTTGATAAATGGAAAGCTGAACAAATGTACATGTGATCTGTTTATTTCCTCATTTACATCCAAAATAATTTTGAGATGGTTCTTTATAGAATTTTCTAAATAACTGCAGCTTTATTACTTTCAAATAAATACACTAATTCATAGTAACTGCAGCAAAGTGTTTTCAATTAGACACCCTGCTGGGTTTGCTTTAATGAATGTCTAAGTTCACTTCCTTCATTTGAATACAAACAGAGACTGTGCCAAGTTTTTGCAAACCTTTCTCTTAAAGTAGGGGAAAATAGGCTTATAACTTTGTTTACATTATCAACCTGCTTAGCAAGCGCTATCTTTATACGTAGATACTCTCTATACCAAGGAATATGTCATAGATATCTTTAAATATTCACATATATCTTATGTAATTATAAACAATTGTCTATATACACACTAGGGACTGTGTTCACATATATTTATATTATTTTAGAAGGTAATGCAGATTAATGGACTCATTCGTTATTTGGGAGAACTAAGCTACTCCAGGCCACTCTTGTACGTAAGGTGGAAATCACCTGGCTACACCGTCCAACTGCAAGTGAGCGGTGCCCCCACCCTCTGCCTCTTTCATTCTGGACTCATCGCGGCCACCTCTGCTTAGCCTCACAACCATTCAAACCATTCAAAACCATCCTCACACTAGATGCTATGGAATGAAGAGAAAGAGAGCCCCAGTAGGGGACGATGTAGTGTAATACAAAGGGCAAAGTAATGATGTTGGACAGATAGAAATTTAGGTTCTATGGTTTGCTCTGTGAAGAATCTCATTTTCATGCTCAATAAATATCTATGTGTGTCTGAAGAAATTGCAGACAACCCCCAAAGGGGCTCTTTTTATGTCTAAAATATATATTTTAGCTCCACACACAGTGTGATTGAAGGTGAATGTTGGATTTTTATGACTGAGCTTCAACTTGACATTTTGGTCCTTAATCAGATCAGGAGCTAGCATGATCTATCCACCGGTGTATCCATTGGCAAGTCAGGAAGCCGAACTGTGAGTTCAGCTCTATTATTAACTCAGTCTGGGAAATTCAGCCAGTTAGGGCTCAATTTTCCCAATTGGTGCTGCATACAAGCCTGCTCTAGCCAATTACACAGATATATATGATGTTATTTATAACTTAATTTCAAAAAGACATTTTGTCAGAATCCATTAATACTTTTCAAACTCAAGAAATGCACTTACCATTGCATTTTATCAGAAAGCTGATGCCTAAAAAATGCCAAATGACAGAAAATATTAACAATGCCAACCCAAACACGACCTATCAATGTTTCCTTTCATTATATTGGAGCTAGAGTTTTTTTCCACACATGATCTGAAGACATGGAATTAATGGAGGTGAATCTATTGGCAAATAAGAATGTAAATGAATGTAGATATAGAAATATGTATATCTCCTATGGTTTATGTGTTTAAAATGATGATCAATCAACATCCTCAGGGTCCTACATGAACTATATAACTTCACAATAAGACCATAGGTATAATTTCAGTAATAAGAACTGAAAATATGTCAATAAATAATAATAATAGCACTTATGGGATACCTTCTATGTTTGAGGGGCTATGTTAACTGCTTTACATGGATTTTTCTCATTTAAACTTTACTGCATTCCATACATATGAGGGAACAGGGCTAAATGAAAGTATGTAACTTGTCCAAGGCCATGTAGCTAATCAATGGTAGAGACAGATTTCATACCCAACAATATCTGACTGTAAATTATTTTCTATTCAGTGTTTATTTATACAGGCAGTAAGAACGTCCTCCGCAGGCTCATTTATTCCAACCAGCCCTTTCCCCACCCTTGGACCTAGTCTGAGAAAGCCGCGTACACACAAAGATGATTCGAGGGCAGAGACTGTTGCTGAGGCCGTGACATTGCCATTTGTGCACACACAGTGTGTGACCGAGTATGGGATGAAGAAGTGAGACATGGACTGTTGCAGCAAGAATAGGCCCTTCTGGGTACTTTACAAACTAAGAAAAAGGAGCAATTTCTCTTCATAGTGTTTTCCATCCACCACCATGGTGGCACGCTGTCACAGTCTCAGGTGCCCTGCTCCCTTGCCACCACTCCCTGTGAAATGGCAGCTTCTCTTGGCTTGCTTTTAGAAATCTCCAAATGGAGCTGTCACGTCTGAGTGTAAACTGGTCTAACCCATCGCCCCAGTGTTAAATCCGTCAAGTTCTACTCCATTCCACCTTCGGTATCACCCACTCATGTAAATGGTGTTCAGAGAGCCCTGTCAGGTTTGGCTCAGCAGTTAGAGTGTCGGCTCACAGGCCAAAGAGTCACTGGTTCAATTCCGGTCAAGGGCATGGACGGTCAATTGCGGTTTGTTCCCCGGTCGGGTCAGGGTTGTGCTGGAGGCAACTTGTCAATGTGTCCCTCTCACATAGATGTTTCTCTCTCTCTCTCTCTCTCTCTCTCTCTCTCTCTCTCTCCCTCCCTCCTTCCCTCCCTTCTTCCCACTCTATCTGAACATAAATGGAAAAATATCTTCAGGTGAGGATTTAAAAAAATTTTTTTAAGCTAAGAGAACAGAGACAAAGTCAGTCTCTGTTCATCAAGATATTGTTTATACTATGTAAAAACTGGAAATAATCTAGAGTTATTAAGAGGAGACTGGGTAAAGTAGGGTACATTCTTCCATTGGAACACAATGTTACCATCAAGAAAAAATGGACTAGATATATATTGTCAACTAAAAAGTAGATTATACAGAATATAAAACAAAATAGTCTATAAAAACATTCTACTAACATTTTTTATTTTACTGAATTGGCAGTCATGTAAAAGGGTTGATCACTACTAGAATACAGTGATATCAGGGGCACCTCAAACCTTTCTTCTTGCCACAGGTCCTGACATTCTCTCAACAGCCATTTCTTTGTGTTAAATTTTCCTCCAGGAGGGCCCTCTATCTACTGCATATGCTTCAAGTTAAGACAGACGTTCCCTGAAAGAGGTGAGACTTCTGTTAGTTTCCTATACGGGTTATTAATTTAGACTAGATGATTCTGCTTACAGAGAGGATAAGATCTGTACCGCTGGACAGTTTCATGAGTTTTAGGAGAAAGATATCAACTCTCAGATTTGAGGAAGGAAAGACCGAAGGAGGAGCGTCCTGCCCAGATCCAGCCTCCTCTCACTCTCTTCTTCTCATAGCTGAGGCCCTTCTCCCTCACATTCAGACACAGCTTTCCTCCTTACCTTTCCCTCAGCCAGGCTCAGGAATGAATCTTGTTCTTGTTCAGGGAGATGCCCTGTCCAGGTCCTTTCAGAAATGTGGTCCAAGAACCAGCAGTTTTAGCATCTGCAGAATCTCAGGCCCGATTCCAGACCGACTGAACCAGAATCTCCATCTCACAAGATCCCAGCAAGTTTCATTTGTACAAGACAATCGGAGAGGCAGTGCTCTGGGTCAGTTCCCATACGGCCCAGCATCAGGTCACTTTGCTGCTGGCCCCAGTCTTATCGTTACTCTTGAATGAGAGACATGTTCCAGGACTAAAATTTACCTCCATCGTATAGATGGCATCATGACCTATTAACAGGTTCAAGGTCCCAGTGACTTTTGTGCTGTGATTCTACTTCTGTCTGTTCCTCTCCCAGCATCCTGGAGATGCTTTGACTCAGAACCCTAGCTTGCCAGATACAATTTTAACCCAACTGCTAGACAACTTGGCTAATGGACCTATACAAATTTGTTCAGTGCTCACCCAAAATTCTCCCTACCCTGCTGTCAATCTGATCTGTATTCCTTCTGTGCCTTCTAGTCAAACCAGCAACACACCAGCCCATTTTCTGAGGAACTGCAGGAAAGAATCCCTGGTGCTTGTCACTGCTCTCCTCTCAGTGCAAACAAGTTCTCCCTGGTGCTGCTCTGTAAGCCCTTTTATTCTTTTCTCTGTGGAGATGGTAACCAGTTTATCAGCCTTCCTCTGACCCACTGTTAACCCATTTCTCACCCTGCTCTCACAGCTTGTAAACGACTTCACGAATCAGTGCGTCCAGATTGTCTGGAGGAACGCACGGTGCCACCCCGTGGTACACAGTGTTAGCATCACGTGCTCTTGCACAGGTTCTCACACAGCCGAGTGCTGAAGGAAGAAGAGGATTACGCAGAGGACATACCAGCTCTGATCCTGACCCCGAGGCTTTTCTTTCCATTTTTACATGCTTTTAGAAAGTGACCATTTTGCTTCACTAATATGACAAATCATGACTCAAACCATGTGTAAAGCGCCCCATTACTCCCCAAACGCTTTCAGTCCAGCACCCCAGTCTATCCTCTACATCTGATGGCAGGGAAAGCATCCAGCAGGAGAGAAGAGTGAGACTCAGAGAAGTTAAGTGATTTTTCCAAGGTTCAGGCTGAGAGTTAAACCCAAGCATCCTCCTTTCAGACCCACCACAATTTCAGTACAGTGTGTCCCTGTGTGTTAAACTATACTAAACAAGTTACTAAGCATACACGAGTAAGAATGCTCATGGCTCCGCAGCTTTGCTCAGCACTTCAGGAAGGTGATTTCAGAAACATAATTAGCAGAACAATTAAGAAATTCATCATATGTTCATTTAATTACTGCTTGATGTACACCTAGAACTTGTGGATTCTCTCAGATTTTTAGGTGGTTTAACCTTTCAGGGAGCTGAATATTTTGCAGGTCAAATATAAATCAAGCAGTCAATATACTGAAAGCCAAACCCAAGTCCTAAAATGCAGAATATATTTTGCTTTATGTCATATACCAAATGACTAATAGGCAGCAAGGGCTTTCAGAGTTGTAATTTTAGCCCGAGGTTCTGGTAACTACATGAAATCCTTGAGTGGTTTATGGTATCACAAGGTGAAATTATAGCTCCCCGTGGGCAAAACTTGTTGAAATGCTTTCAACCACTGAGTACCATAACTAGCCTGTCCTTTATGTCAATTATAGGAAAAACTATATTAAATGTCTACTCATTTTGACAAACGACTTTAAACATACAAATTATTTTTTAAAATGAAAATGGCAGGCAGGTGATTCATTTATCCATCTATTCCATAAATAGGTGGAAGTCACCATATACCTACCACTAAGATAAGGGCTGGAGTTACAACCAGAGACAAGTCAGATCCCAGCCCTGCCCTCAGAGAACTTTCATTTTAGTAGGGGAATCAGACATTAAATGACCATAACTATGTGATATGTGATCATGATGGACGGAATGCTTTACCAGGGTGCGGAAGCTGACCAACTTGGGAGTGGGGGACACAACCAGAGAAAGCCTCCTTGAAGAAGTGGTCATAGCGCTGAGCTCTGAATGATGAATCAGAATTATGAAGGAGAAGAGGAGGAGAAAGATCATTCTTCACAAACAGATGAGAGTGAGAGAGAAAAAAGAGACCTAGAAAGGAAAACAGAGATCTAACCTCCCTCCAAATGACAGGAACAGCTGTATGGATATGCTAGAGGAAAAACCAGGAAAGAATCAGAAAATATTGTAACCTAAGCATTAACAAGAAATATATATACACACATATGTGTACATACATATATGTGCATACACATATATTATATTTTGCATGTATATATGATATATATTTTTCATGTATATAACATATGCATATGGTATATATAGCATATCATGTATGTGTATATCATAATATATTGTGTATACTATATGCATATAATGTATGTATATATAACACAGTATATGTGTATTTCATGTGTGTATATGGATGTATATATGTACATGTGTGTGTACCAGTCCAGAATTTGAAATGAGAAAACATCAAGCCATTGTCTATAAAATGCCTCATCTTCTATCATAAAAGAAAAGAATAATTTCAGATTTAAAAACTAGAGATAATATTTAAAGAATACCTAATTAGGATGATGAAATCAGATAAAATTATAAGCTAGAGTGTTGAATGAACCTATAAGAACAAGATTCTAAAAGAGAACAAGAAGTTATTTAATTACATTAAATAAAACATTTACCTAATGCCCTGGCCAGTTAGGCTCAGTGGGTAGAGTGTCAGCCCGTGTACCAATGAGTTGCAGGTTCGATTCCAGTCAAGGGCACATACCTCAGTTGCAGTTTGTCCCAGGCCCTGGTCGGGGTCGTGCGCAAGGCAACCTGTCGATGTGGCTCTATCACATTGATGTTTCTCTATCACATTGATGTTTCTCTCTCCCTCCCTCTCCCTCCCTCCTACTCTATCTGAAAATAAATGGAAAAATACCCTTGGGTGAGGATAAAAAAAAAACAAAAAACATTTACATAGTGAGATATCATTCATTTTGGAGGAAAATATAAACATTGCCATCAAATGGAAAAGCCCAGAAAAAGTTACTAATTATACAACTCGTCTCTCAACAATATTTCAGTATCATTTCAAACAACTAAATTATATTATTATTTTCAGTGATAATGCAGTTTTCATTGTATCACACTTTGCAATAGACATAATATTTTCTCATCTTAGTGACTAGGTATACTGATAGAGTTTTAACTTAGCTAACTAAGTTAAATAAATAAATGATAATAAATGATCTAAAGTCATACACACACAATAAAAAATAGACACAAGATTTTGTTTCACAATTTCAAGCTACATCAATAATAGGTGGAAGAAAAAAAAAACAATTAGAGACACAAACCAATAAAAAGACCTACTTAAATATGTGCCCCACATTCTAAATAAAGATCCTCAGTAGACACAGAATTGCATTTGGTTTTATGGTATTTATTAGTAATTCTGTTCCCCAAAAGTAGGTTTCACTAAGAAAATGACATTTTAGAAAAGTCTCAATAATGTGCCATTTATAAGAGACACATGCTAAAACAGATGTAAGCTTTAAAAAAATTAAAAGCCTGAATAATATAGTTAAAAATTACAGAAATTTTTTTAAATGTATTTTGTCACTTTAGAGTTCATCATAAATTCAAAAATTGTAAAAGTTACCAAAACATTTATTTTCTCTCTGAAATGCTGTGTGCAAATGAAACTCTGAAAATAATGAAATATATTAACCATTTTTGCATTAAACACTATAATTTAGTCACATAAAGTATCTAGCCTTTGGGAATTATAATTCTTTTAAAATCTGGCTCAGCTGTCATTCCTGAGACAAATGGCAGGTAATGACTGAAGTTTGAATAGCCATTCATACTTGGAATTTTTATGCATTAATAATACTTGGAGTAGAAATGAACAGCATTTCCCAAATACAATAGCTCAAAAATAATTAGAGACATTTGTGCAGATTTTTCATTTTGGAAATCACCTTGGGCTGAATCAAACCATAGAAATTTTTAGCTCAAAGAAAAATTCTTTCTCCTCTCACTAGCCCCTCCCCCCACCAAATCACAAGGATGTGAAAGTTACCAAAACTATTTGACTATTTGATGTGAAAATGGGATTATGATGGAAGCTATCTTGCAACATTAACTGCAATGTTTATTTCCCTAAAAGGCATAATTCATGGCTGTTCTACAGCCTCTTTCTTTTAGCAATTATGCATATTAGAGAAAAGTTTGAATATTAGAGAAAAGTTTGAACTGAATGCTGATAGAAAAGCAAGCCTTATAAAAAACAAATTTACTTGACTAGTTTGTACTGAAGGAAAATATAAAAACTGACTAACCTGCCCAAGTCCAGGTATACCTGGTCCAAGGGGTGGGGAAGAACATGAAAACTGCAATCACAGGGCACTGCACAGGGCTCACTGCCTGTGATCTTTCATCAACCCATTGACTGTCAGTTCCATTATTAAGGGACAACGTCTTCCGTGGGTGGAGGATATGAGAACTACCAACTCTGGCTTTCCTAGGAATTCAGTGCAAAAGTTGCTCTCCTAAATAGACGTACTGCTATATAGACTACTCAAAATCACTCTTCTTGCCTTCTTTTCCTCTTCTCCTTGTCTCCTTCTGAGGTTCATGGGATGACATGGAAAGCATTTGCCCCATGCCGTTTTGATCATCCTTGTATTTTCAGAACCTAGTACAAAGTCTGGCACTTGATAAATATTAGCTGGGGGTAAAAAGAAAGATCTTGAAGTCCTGTTTTATATCAGAAAACTTGTGTTTGGTCTTATCCCTGCTACATGACTGGGCTTTGCGATCCTGGACAAGGTACTTGAACTCTACACATCATATTCTTCACCTAAGAAATAACACCTACTTATAACCCTATCCTTAGGCAATTATGGGGTAATATATATAAATTACCTGAGCACAGTGATTGGCCTGTATCAATGTTCTGTAATTATTTGTTCAATCTATTATAGAATTGTAGATGACCATAATCCCAGAGTTACAGATGACCAGATGAATGAAGAAGGACAAATAATACCTAATATAAGGGCTGAGGATCTAGTTATTTTTCTCAAACTTCTAACGACAGGCTAAGAACAAATGCATCCTTGAATTCTCTGGGAAGAGTTACAGCCAACAACAATGTCATTCAGGATTTATGCTTTGACATACATCTTGAAAATGAAGCTTGTGACCATTTTTAAGTGGGAATTCTCAGAAGAAGCCCAGAAGTATTACCAAGGAATATGAAATTTATTTGTATAATTTACAGACTTATACTAACCCTCCAGGCAAGTGGCATAAATTTTAAAATTTGAAAGGAAGACAACACACACACACACACACACACACACACACACACACCCCACACTGAACTTGTGGTGCCCCTTATTATCAGAATAATCAGTCAGCCAGCAAGTGATGCTCTGTACCTGGAGTCTGCAGAAGATGTGAAGAACAATGAACACAATTTTGTCCTCAGAAAAAGTATCATTACGATGAAAACCCCACAGTAGAACCAAGAAAGGAAGTGTGTTCACCACTACGTACCCAGTGAGGATATCGGTATCCTGACTGCCCCATCCGAAGTGGCCTCCTCACCTGATTTTCTAGCTCCTCATCCCATTTTTTCTCTTCTTTTCTTTTATTTATCACTATCTGTAACTATCTGGTTTGCCTTTTGTTAATTGCTTTTTCTTCGCAGGGGTAGAGACCTTTCCTATGTTATTCATAGGTATTATTAAGTGGTACACTGTGTGTGTGTGTGTGTGTGTGTGTGTGTGTGTGTGTGTGTGCTGAATTTATGGATTCTTTGTTCTTAAACCTCTTACCTGACCCAGAGATCCTAACTTGGGTGGCAGACAAGACCAAGTCTGAAATATGCTTGAAACCTTTCAGCAAGAAATCATTCATTTCTTCTTCCGTGATCTTTATTCTACCAGTTAATATAATTCCAAACATGTTAATGAGGCATTTTGATGGTTTCTCAAAGAGTTCAAAGAAACTCATGCTCCCCTCAGAAATACATTCAAGTGAACAGCTACCCGCACTACACTGCGATTAGTGAAGTAATAAAAGTGTGTGTGAGGGGAGGTGGCACCCACGACCACAGTTCTCTCTTTCTTGGGAAAATCAGAGAAGGCTTCCAAAAGGAGAGAGGATGGTACCAACCTGGACTGTAAAGAAAGAACAGGAAGGACCAACAGAAATGGGAATCCCAGGCAGAGGTAAAAACCTGTGCAAATGCAAAAAGGCAAAATTGAGTCAAATGGCATGAGCACTAGGCTTAGAGACAGAAGATCTTAGTTAAATTTCTGGATTCTCATGTATAGTTGTTACCACCTGTTAGTACAGTAGTACCACATAACCAACAACCACAAAACATTGGTGGCCTACAACAAAACACATGTATGTAGCTCACACGCTTGTCAGGTTTAGCTGACCCAGTGTGGGCTCACTTACATGTTGGGGGGTCAGCTGGCTGTCGGCTGATCTGGGGTGGCTTCGGTACTTGCTGGGCTGCCGTGGCCCTGCTCCACGTGGCTCATCGTCCAGCTGGATAATCCAGGCATGTCCTTCCATGCTGATGCACAGGTAGAAATATGCAGGCACTGTTCCAAAACTGTTTACACCTTGTCTACTGACATTCAAGTAACCAAAGTAAGTCACCTGGCCAGGACCGGAGTTAGTGAAGGAGGGCACTCAAGGTCACAGGCGAAGGGTGGGAATCAAGGAAGGGCAAAGAACTGGACCCATTAAAACAACCAACTGTACCCACTTAATCTCTCTAGAGTTTGGTTTCCTACTCTGTAAGTGGAGAACACAACCATTCCTCCATCTTTTCATTGTTTTATTTTTTTAATTATAGTGGACATTTGATATTATTTTATATTGGTTTCAAGTGTACAGCATGGTTGTTAGACATTTATATAATTTACGAAGTCATACCTGTGATAATTCCAGTACCTACCTGGCATCGTACATAGTTATTACAGTATTATTGACTGTATTCCTTATGCTGTACTTTACATCCCTGTGACTATTTTGTAACTACCAAGTTGTACTTCCTAATCCCTTCACCTTTTTCACCCAGCTCCCCAAACCCCTCCCATCTGGCAGCCCTCAGTGTGTTCTCTATCTGTGAGTCTAACAATTTCATCTTGACATCCCAGGGTTATTGGGAGGAAATGTATAAAAAATGTTTTTGAAGTTCTTTAGGTAAAAAAACATATACAAAGTTATTATGGAAATCTAAGAGATTGGTGTCACTCTGTGGTGTGCACACTAGCTAGCCATATGTTTAGATGAAACATTAATTCCTTAGACAACGCATTAGTCTCGCACAAGGCTAGTACATTTTCTGGGCTGTAATAAAAAAAGGACATCTAAATACCAAATTTGGCCCCTTAGAAGGTGAGGTGAGCTGAACAGTACTCATGATAATCACTAAAATATCAGCAATAGCTACTTCTAGAATCAGGGAAGAAAAGAGATACTATAATGTTTTATGCTATAAAGCTTCTGTTTGTATTGTACAGCGAGATTCATGTATTACTTATGACATTAAATGAATGAATATGGTTTTGAACATTTTTCATAAAGTGAAACTAGTTAAGTTTCTCCATAATTTCCTTTTCAACAGTTCGAACATTGATCTTATCTTTAGAGTTGCTTCTGTTCAGTTTCATTCTTAAAGTATCTGTATATTCATAGATTTTTAAAATTAACTTTATTTTTCTTACATTACTCATGTAATCTCAAAGGTCTAGGAAATTAGGTTCTGATCCCAACTTTGCCATAATCAAGTCTTTGGCGTTGAACAGGTCACTTAACCTTGTTCAACTTTGGTTTCTTCATCTACAAATTAAAAGTTATGGATCACATAGTTCAACCATCACCAGGTCTCACATTCTATAATTCCAGAAAGAAATGGTCAGTTTTCAAATGAGCCAACTTGAAAGAAGTCAGGCAGAGAAAGACAAATACTGAATGTTTTCACTTATATGTGGAATCTGAAAAACAAACAAACAAAATAAAATTAAACAGACGTGTAGAAACAGAGACCAAAGGGGAAGTTACCAGAAGAGAAGGGATGGGGAGATGGTTAAAAGGGGAAAGGGAATATAATCACTAATATTGTGGTAAGTTTACATGGTGACAAATGATGACTAGAATTAGTGGGGCAATCACATCGTAAGGTATAAAAATGTCAAATCACTGTTGTACACCTGAAACTAATATAACCAATATTAAATTGTATACCAACTACTTAAGTTGAAAAACAAACAAAAGAATATGAACAAAAAAAGAGGAAGGATTATGTCACAGATTTTTATTTTTTATTTTTTTCCTTTATTGATTTTAAAGAGAGGAAAGGAGAGGGAGAGATAGGAACATCGATGAGAGAGAATACTGATTGGCTGCCTCCTGCATGCCCCCCACTGGGGATTGGGCCCACAACCTGGGCATGTGCCCTGACCGGAAATGGAACCGGCAACCTCTTGGTGCATGGGTCGATGCTCAACCACTGAGCCACATCGGCTGGACTATCACAGATTATTTTTAAAACAATCAAATAGTTTCCACTTAACTCAAGTGCCCACTAGTAGAAAAGTGAATAAAAAAGTTGTGGTACATATATACACTGGACTATTACTCAGACATAAGAAAGAATAAAATCTTAAAATTTGCAGCAGCATGAGTGGACCTAGAGGGTATTATGTTAAGTGAAATGAGTCAGTCAGAGAAAGACAAATACCATATGATTTCACTTATATGTGGAATCTAAAGGACAAAATAAATGTGCGAACATAACTGAAACAGACCCATAGATACAGAGAACAGGCTGATGGTAGCCAGAGGGGAGGTGGCTTGGGTGTGAACGGTGAAGGGATTAAGAAATACAGATTGGTACTTACAAAATAGTCACAAGGATATAAAGTACAGCTTAGGGAATATAGTCAGTAACATTGTGATAACTATGTATGGAGCCAGATGGGTACTGGAAATACCAGGGGATCACTTTGTAAAGTATGTGACTGTCTAATCACTATGCTGTGCACCTGAAGCCAATACAAAATAATGTTGACTGTAAACTGTAATTGAAAAATAAAATTTAAAAATTGCTTCCACTTACAATTACTTTTTAATACCAATTAGACACATTTAACTTCTTTTTTTTTTAATGCATGCTTTTAAACTCAGTGTAAGTTCATTAACATCATCAGTTTTTAGGTTCTGAGTCAACTTTCGCTTTTTCTTTCTCTGCACTATGGGTGTATTCATTCATCAAACACTAAGTAAGCATTTACTGCCATCTAGTCACCAGGGACAGTTCCTAGATCTGCTCTTCCAGTTTGCACCAAGCCAGTTTTTGCATATGGATTATCAACTCCTCACTTCATGCTTCTAGTTTGTTTGCTGTGAGGATTACTCAAGATAGTGGAATCAGAACTTACATTCACGTTAAGTTCCAGAGGCAGCACACAAGTTCAATACGTTAAATGTATGTGTGGCAAGGTTCCACTTCGTTGTCTCATCTTAGCCAAATTGCTTAATCTTGCTGATCCTCATTTTTCTCAACTGCATACTTTATGAATCATTGCGTGTGTTTTTTGTTTTATCGCTGCATGAAAATTTTCTCAAATTTGCAAAAGAAGGAAAAAAATGCCGTTTTAACTCAGCTGACTGCTACCTTCTGATGCTTGGCTCACAAAGCAAAATGCTACTTTAGTTGTGCTGCTCTTGTGATTCATTTAACGGGAGCAAATGTGCTGAACAGAAAGGAAAGATAAGTAAACACCAGCTCAGCCATAAACTGGGCGATGGTCTCCAGTGGAAAAGCTGGGACAGTGCTCCTGGGGGAGGGGGCAGGGGAGAGGGGAGGCATCTCCTGGATGCACTGATTCAGAATAGATGCTTGAATCTTTGAGGGCCCCTCCATCAGAATGGCACCATCACTGATTCCCTGAGCACTCCACATCAAAGGCAGGTTGACGAGTCAGTGGCCAATCAAATTATTAGATCCAGCCCAAGTCAAGGGCTAGCCTAAGAGAAAAATAAAGCAAGAGGAAAAGATGTGTTTCTTCAGCAGTTTCTCTAAGAGGCTGTCTTCTTGGGGTCCATGCTGTGGGATTACAGACCTTTAGGCTAAACCTCCTACTGTACTTTTGCACCCAAACCACCCTGAATGAAAGCCACATTCTTCAGGACATGCTTTAATATATAATTATTCTGAGTTTTAATTAAATAAAAACTGGCATTAAAACCAGTTTCTCAGCCACAAGGATCGGGTCGAGTTGTGCCAAAAAGCTTACATCACTAGACTGGAGGTAAAAGTGTAGCTGTTTTCATTCATTTGCATTTAATCGGCCCATAATTGCTGACTCTAGTTTGGACAAGGAAGGACCTTACTGCCTGCTCAGTCCGCAAGGACAGTACCGTGGGTGACGGGCAATGACTCAAGGGGGAAGTTTGAGTTCCACAGGCCACAGATCATTTTTCACCTTGAAGTTTTTGGCTGGATAGCAAGTCAATTATATAAACAAGAGGCCAGGTTTATTCTGATGCCTTAAGCTTAAAGGAAATCTCCCCTTTTCCTTAAGAGGTGTCTGTTCTGGCCTCGGCTGACCTGGTTCGGGCCCCAGTTCTGCTACTTACAGTGGAATCACACTTTAGAGGGGTCATGGTCCTAAAGTAATTGCACTGTGATCATAATTACATTTAAAAATCCCATTAACACAATACCTTACATGTAGCTGGATTCTAGAGTCAGCTGATAAGTGTTATTCCAACCCGACGGCGTGGGCTGAAGAGCCTGAGGGAAAGTTATTCCATGTCCCCAGCCTTCACTTCCCCCATCCAGGAACTGCAGTTTTGACAGAATCTACCTCCTAGGGGCATAGGAAGTCTGAAATGACATGATGAATGTGGAGGGCCATGCATATCATCAGCACAATAAATCATAGACCCTAGTATTAACAGATCGTTAGGAGCTAATTAAGCTCCGGTAATTGGCTGCTGGGCTGTAAGTACAATGGCTGAACTCTTTCAAGTGGCCATTTTGCGGATACGGGAACTGAGTCAGTGTCACAGCGGTTAAGGGGACAGCTGGTAAAACAAATAACTTTTAGGCTGTGTACTGTGGCCAAGAACATAGACAATGGAGCCGCACAGGCTGCTCAGTTCTGCCATTCACTGGCTCCATGAGCTTAGACCAGTTAGTGAGCTGCTTTGTGCCTCTGGATTCTCATCTGTAAAATGGATTAATGATAGAATCAGGCTCATAGGATTGATGTGAGACTTTAACAAGTTAATATGTCTCGAGTATTTAAACGATGCCTGGCACATGGTGAGCCACATTATCATGACCACCACCACTGTGACTGTTATCGTTCCATGGTTCTTGGAAGCACCAATAGTGTTAGTAGTATCAACAGCAAAAAACTAGTCTGACGTAGAAGGGAGAAACGGGCTTGGCACGACAGGGTCGCTCAACATGAAATGGGACTTGAAGGGGACGTTACGTAAGACAACCGGAAGGGTCTCAGTGAACAGGAAAGCATAGGCTGCTCCGGATGAATGGAACAAGGCGTTGAGACCAGGGTCAGAGAAGCAAAACAAAGTGACTTACATGGAGAAAAGAGGGGAGAGGGAGGTAGGGCAAAGACATAGATAGAACATTGATAGCAGAATAATGAGAAGTAAGTCCCCTCTAGCAATGCTATAATTCTTTGAGTTGCTCTCTAGGGTGTCTAAAGGCTAGACACGATGAAGACCGTGAGCACAGAAAGATACCAAGGACTTCCAGAGGCCTGGGAAATAAGCGCTGTTGGGCCATTTTATGGATGTCGCTGAGCAAATTTAATTCAAGAAATTATTTTTTAGAGAAGGAAATAAAGACTGGTAATGTATGATTTCATAAAGAATGGATAGGGGAAGTGTTATTGAATATAAAATACTGTGAAGAAAAAACAGAGAACCATTATTTTTCTCAGCCATATTCACTTGGGGAGGGGATCGTACATTCAACAGGATTATATCTGGGCCTGAGTGAGGGTTTTGCAAGCTCACCTTTGCATTATTTGTGTGACCGGGAGTAGGTCCCTTCTTTACCTTTCTTATCATGGGCCTAAGTCTGGAGCCCGACAACGTTCAGAACCCTCCGTATACCTCTTGGCTGAGCAATTTAGGGCAAGTTATTTAAACGCAAGACTTAGTTTCTTGTGTGAAAGAGATGATAATAAAATACCTCATAGGTTGTTATGAGACTTACATTAGATAATCCATGTTAAGGTTTTAGCACTATGCCTGAGCACTTGCTAAATAGAAGCCCCCTGATTATCTATAAAAATAAATGAATGGACTAAATGATCTCCAGCATCTCCAGCTACTCATCTTTGCTCTAGCCTCAACTCCATATTTTTACAGCCTCCTCAAATCTGACGTCTCTCTTCAGGGTCAGCCCCCACCTCTAACGCAAGTAGAGTGAAAAAATGAAGCAGTAAGGTGACCAGTGTGGCAACAGAGATGCGTGTGAAGATGTGATGCTGGCAAGGGAGGGAGAGCAGGCTCAGTCCTCCTGCAGCCATTCCCAGGACAGTCGGATATTGCGCAAAGCATTTGACCCCCGTGGAATACAGGATGGATGTGCTTGTTTTAGGGAGCTTGGCCAATCCACCTAGCTCGCTTTTTACCTTCAATAAACAGAACACAGAAACCATCAGACTGCTTGTGCTTGGTGAATGGAATAACATGCGTGAGTGAGTTTTGTAAACAGCACAGTTCAAATGTTGCTCTTTTTGCTGCTGTTGCTATAACTGATAAGCACCTTTAAAACCCCAAAGGGTAAGGGCTCTTTGTCTAATTTCTGTAAGCTGGCACTAGTTGTTTGTATCAAATTGACCATTAGGCTTGAGGAATGCCTATCTTATCTATAGCTTCTCAGAGAAAAAGCATCCTTCCTGATTTGGGGAGGGGATCGTACATTCAACAGGATTATATCTGGGCCTGAGTGAGGGTTTTGCAAGCTCACCTTTGCATTATTTGTGTGACCTGAAGTAGGTCTCTTCTTTACCTTTCTTATCATGGGCCTAAATCTGGAGCCAGTATAAACTAGAGATTAATAGTACAAGTTCTCAGGTTTCTGGATTCAGTTCCTTGGACTGCCACCTTCTGGTTGTGTGTGGTCTTGGGCAAGAAGCTGCTTTAGCACTTCAAGCTTCAGTTCCTCCCTCCTTTAAAATGGGGATAATGATTGTATGTATCACAGAAGGGTGCTCAGTGCTTAGAGTGTCAGCCCTCAGACCCAAGGGTCGAGGTTCGATTCCCGGTCAAGGGCACGTACCTGGGTTGCAGGTTTGATCCTCGGCCCCAGTTGGGGTCATGCAGGAGGCAACCAATCGATGTGTCTCTCTCTCTCTCCCCCTCCCCCCTTTCCACTCTATCTAAAAATCAATGGAAAAATATCCTTGGGTGAAGATTAACAACAACAATAACAAAATTAAATGAAGTCATGAATTTAAGATCTTGGCACAGTGCCCAGAATGGAGATATCCAATAAGGATTGGCTATTACCATTATTTTAAAAATTGGAGAAATAATATAAAAAATATTACCTATATGTTAAATATTTTAATATTATCTCTAAATATGATAATATTTCCTATCCCTAACAAAGTTTGCATCAAAAGGATGAGTAATGGAGGAAAGTGGCAAAGAAAAGGATATGATGAAACAACGCGGCTGGACTGAATACGTGTATCATGGTCATTTCTCAGAGTCCTCACGCCTGGAGAGGCTGCTGCAACCACCTGCCCCTGGGATTCAAATTTAAATTTAAAATTAGTCCAAGCATCATACTAATGTTTCAACTCGAAATTTTGTAACTGGAGCGTTCCTATTACTGGTCCTAGAAAGAAAGGACTGAGTAGTCAGGACCTCCTCTTGGAGGACTGAAGACTCCATGCAGCTGGAAATGAGATGTGTCATCATACTAAAGCCTACGTCTGGGCAGTGCCAGGAAGCCTGCTGAGATGCAGCAAACCTGCCTCTGTTCATGTGCCTGCAAAGGTGGCATCTCTTAAGTGACAGATGGGATTTTTGAAAAGAGAGGAGAATTTGAAATGTGGGAGTCAAGGAAATAATTAGATCAATATTGTCTATACCAGGGGCTGGCAAACATTTTCTTTCTGTCTGGGCCAGAAAGTAAATATTTTAGGTTTTGTGAAGTGTTTTCTTTCCCACCGACTCAACTCGACTATTGTAGTGTGGAAGCAGCCATAGACAACACGTATGTACATGCTCATGGCTGTGTTCCAGTAACACTTGATTTACAAAAACAGGTGGCTGGCTGGATTGGCCCATGGGGCATAATTTGCTGAGCCATAGTCTATAAGACACATTTAATGCAGTGACTCAAGTTGTCAGAATGACCCAGGCTAAAACTCATATAAATCAAACATGATGTCAAAGAGTGTGTTGACGAGATTAGCTGACCTAACACACAGGACTTCAGACCAAAATTGTAGAGAGAGGCAATAAAATGCTTAAATTTGAATGGAGAGACCTAGCTTCTGTAGAAGAAAATAAGAATAACATGGGAAAAAGAAGTACAACATAAATGACTCAGTAATTCACATTGGAAGCTGGTAGGACTCAGAAACATTATTCACAGCCTTATTTTTCTATATTCTAAAGCAGCGATTTTCACCCGGTGTGTCGCAAGCATTTTTTTTTAACTCATCTTTATTGTTGAATGTATTACAGATGTCCCCTTTTTTTTCCCCATTGACTCCCTCCTCCCCAATGCTGCCCCCCTCCTGCCTTCCCCACACTATTGTCGGTGTCCATTGTTTATGCATATATGCACAGAAGTTTTTTGGTTTATCTCAACCCGCCCTCCCTCCCCCCTTCCCTTTGAGGTTCATTAGTCTAACAACCAATTTGTATGTCTTAATTCTTTTATTTTTTTCACCCATCCCTCCAAGCCCCTGCCCATCTGGCAAGCAACACAAAGTTCTTTGTGTCTATGAGTCTGTTTCTGTTCTGCTTGCTCATTTTGTTTGTAGATTCAATTGTTGATAGATATGTATTAATTGCCATTTTATTGTTCATATTTTTGTTCTTCTCCTTCAAGAAGACCCTTCAACGTTTCATATGATACTGGTTTGGTGGTGATGAACTCCTTCAGCTTTTTCTTGTCTGGGAAACTCTTGATATGTCCATCGATTCTAAATAATAGCTTTGCAGGATAGAGTAATCTTGGTTGTAGGTCATTGCTTTGCCTCCCCTCCACCCTGGAGCTCAGAGAGAGCGGGTCCAAGTAAGTCCGTGCATGGGTCCTTTAAGAGGAGCTGCCTGGGGCTCCCACAGCCTCAGCCTCTCTCAGCCTCAGTTCCCACTGGTTTTTATAGCCAGAAGTTATGGGTGAAAAAAATAAAGGAATATCTCTTGCCACTCCTTTCTGACCTGCAAAGTTTCTTTTGAGAAATCAGCTGACAGTCTTATGGGGAGCTCCTTTGTAGGTAATGAACTGCTTTTCTCTTGCTGCTTTTAAGATTCTCTCTTTGGCCCTGGCTGGTTTGGCTCAGTGGTTAGAGCATCGGCCCACGGACCGGAGAGTCCCGGGTTCGGTTCCTGCTAAGAGCATGTACCTCGGTTGCAGTTTGTCCCCAGCCACGCTTGGGGTTGCGTGGGTGGCGACCAGTTGATGTGTCTTTCTCACATCAATATTTCTCTCTCTCTCTTCCCCCCCTCTCTCCCTCCCGCTCTATCTGAAGATAAATGCCAAAAAATGTCCTTGAGTGAGGATTAAAAATAAATAAATAAATAAATAAATAAATAAATAAATAAATAAAGATTCTCTCTTTGTCTTTAACCTTTGGCATTTTGATGATGATGTGTCTTGGTGTGGACCTCTTTGGGTTCATCTTGTTTGGGACTCTCTGTGCTTCCTGGACTTGTATGTCTGTTTCCTTCACCAAGTTAAGGAAGTTTTCTGTCATTATTTTTTCAAATAGGTTTTCAATTTCTTGTTCTCTCTTCTCCCTCTGGCACCCCTATGATGTGAATGTTGGCACACTTGAAGTTGTCCCAGAGGCTCTTTACACTATTCTCATTTTTTTGGATTCTGTTTTCTTTTTGCTGTTCTGATTGGGTGTTTTTTGTTTCCTTATGTTCCAAATCAGTCATTTGCTTCTTTGCTTTACCTACTCTACTATTGAATCCCTGTAAGTTATTCTTTATTTCAGTTAATTCATCCTTCATTTCTGACTGGTCCTTTTTGATGTTGTTGATATTCTCATTAAGTTCCTTGGAAGGCTCCTTAAGTTCCTTGAATGTCTCACCAAGTTCCTTGAGCAACCTTAAACCAGTGTTTTGAACTCTGCATCTGATGGATTGCTTATCTCCATTTTGTCTAGTTCTTTTCCTGGAGTTTTGTTCTTTTCTTTCATTTGGGACATGTTTCTTTGTGTCCTCATTTTGGCTGCTTCCCTGTGATTGTTTCTATGCATTAGGTAGAGTTGCTATGTCTCCTAGGCTTCGTAGGGTGGCCTATTGTTGTAGATGTCCTGTAGGATCCAGTGGCATAGCCTCCCTGATCACCCCAGCTGGGCTCTTGAGGTGCACCCCTCGTGTGGACTGTACACCCTTCTGTTGTAATTGAGTCTTGATTGCTTTTGGCACGTCAATGGGAGGGATATACTCAGTCTGATCAGCTGCAAAGACTGGCTGTGCCCACTGACCACTGGCCTCTGACTACCTTGGAGGATCAGCTGTGTAGGGACCCACCACACAAAGCAAGAATTACTTCATCAGGGCTCTGGTACCCACTGAGTCTGCTCATTGAGTGGGTCACTTGTGGAGGTAGTTGGGTGATGGTGTTTTAATGTGGTCTGAAGCTGTCCACTGGATGTGCTGGCTCTGGGGCAAGGTCAGCCACTGCCTGTGTTCTATCCAGGGCCACCAGGGATAAGCTACAAAGTGATCTGCGAATGGCTGCTTCTTGTGCTGAGCTTGGAGGTGCCCAGGAAAAGCCAAGTTGTGAACCAAGGCTGGCTGCTTCTAGTACCAGGCCTGGGGCCACTTAATGAGAGGTATGGGGCTCGCTGAGACCAGATACTGCTTGTTTGAGAGATTTTAGGAAACTCTGAAGCAGGATCCAAGACAGGCCAATCCTATGGTAAAGCCACTGAAAACAGCTTGGGTGGCCTGAAAGTTGGGTGGGGCAGGGCCTCAGGGAATCACTAGGATGGGACAAACAGTGTGAGCCAGGTTGCTGGAGTACCAGATATGGGGGCTTTCTGCCATCCCAGGGAAGGGCTCACCAAAGGAACAAAGGCCTCTGCCAGCATGTCTGTCTGAGAGAAAGCTGCCTCTCCAGCCCTTGTCCCAAGGCCAAACAGCTCAGTTCTTCCCTGTACATCTCTGGTACCTTTCAAGCTGCCTCCCCTCCACCCTGGAGCTCAGAGGGAGCAAGTCCGAGTAAGTCCATGCGTGGGCCCTTTAAGAGGAGCTGCCTGGGACGCCCACAGCCTCAGCCTCCCTCTGTCTCAGTTCCTGCTGGTTTTACAGCCAGAAGTTATGGGACTTCTCTTCCTGGCACTGGAACCCTGAGCTGGGCACCTGGCATGGAACAGGGACCCCTCACTCCTCAGGGGGGACCTTCCCAGCCGAGGTGTCCCTCCTGATTTTTATCCGCCACATGTGGGTGTGGGACCAGCCCATCTGCGCCTCCGCCCCTCCTACCAATCTTGGTGTGGCGGCCGCTTTAATTTCTTTTTTTATCCTCACCCGAGGACATTTTTGCATTTATCTTCAGGTAGAGCGGGAGGGAGAGAGGGAGGAAGAGAGAGAGAGAGAGAAACATGGATGTGAGAGAGACACATCGAGTGGCTGCCACCCACATGACCCCAGCCGGGGCTGGGGACAAACTGCAACCAAGGTACCTGAGGTACCTGCCCTTAGTGGAACCGAACCCGGGACTCTCTGGTCCGCAGGCCAATGCTCTAACCACTGAGCCAAACTGGCTAGGGCTCGATGTGGCTTCTTTAACTTCGTAGTTGTAGGACTTCCATTCAGCTCGATGTCAGGCGGTTCTGAATGATGGTTGTTCTGTAGTTTAGTTGTAATTTTGATGTGGTTGTGGGAGGAGGCAAGACCGCATTTACCTATGCCACCATCTTGACCGGAAGTCCCCGAAAACATTTTTAAAACATGCTGTACCTGACTATTTAGTCAGGGGCACTGACTCTTTTCCTAGACTGTCAAATTTTTAAAAATGACAACAACCAATGTCACAATAGCCCTCCAGTGTGAATGAATCAAAATTATATCTTTATTTTGTCATATCAGCAAAAGTATATATATATTTTTGATGTGTTGCAGAATTTTAGTTATTAGTTTATCTGTGTCATGAGATGCAAAAGGTTGAAAATTGCTGTTCTAAGTTTCAAAGCATGAGTAATAACTTGACAAACACACATTTCTATTTGGGAAGGACTGCCCTAGAGTGCCTGTTGTTCCCATGTCATTATCAATAGTGACCCCATTTAAAGAAGTGTCCTAGTTGGCAATATAAATTATATGGCCACACTTATAATAACCAAAGTGATTTTGAAATTATAGTGCAGACAGGTATATATTATTCAAAGTTATCATGAAAACTTGCACAACACACGTCTACAAAGGCAGAATGCAGTGCCAGGTATGGGAAAGGACCTCAAGGCAGACAGAGTCAGATTCAGATCTTAATTTCTCACTCTCTGCTGGTCTTAAACAATATCCCTGAATCTCAGTTGTTTAAATGTAATAGTAAAGAATAAAATCAACACTCTTATTGGACTTAAGTGTATTAACATATAGTAAATATTTGAAAATACTAGCTGTTATTTTATTATTGTTGTCATTTGTGTATATTCAAATAGATTGGTTCGGTGGGGACACAAAGTTGTCCTTCATGTACAGAAGATATGCCTCAAGAAGAGTGAGTTCCTTTCGCTGGAGACATTCAAGCAGAGGCTTCTGAGGCACTTAATAGTGATGTTATAAATAAAGCCTTTCTACTCAAAGTCCGGTCCGTGAGCCAAGATATCAGCATCAGCTGGGAGCTTGTTACAAATGCAGTCTCTCAGGCTCTAACCTCGACCAGATGAATCAGAATCTACATTTTGAGGAAACTCTGGGGGGGTATATTTAGCTCTGCTATAAAAGCATCAGGAGACAGTTTGAGTAGGTGACTTTTAAAGCCCTTCCAAACTCTGAGACCACCCCATATTATAGCCCATAGGTTCTAAAAGAATTCCATTGGGCAAGTTAAGAATGGCCTTTCCACTCAGTTTCAAAGAACAATGTAGCAGATCCAGTGCTACATTCCATTTATTATTTGAGTACCAATCTCAGATAAATACAAATGTAAACCTTAGATGAATGTATTCAATATTAGGGTTGTTTTTTTCATCTGAGGCATCATATTTACTTTGGACACAGCAGCTTGATTGTTTCTTGAGTTTGCTTCTGTTTTGTTTTGAGCCTTTTCTGTGCTTTCTGTGAAATGTCTATCTGACTCTTCTCTGCAGGTGCTCTGAGTAGAGTTCAGTATTCCATTAATACTGAACAGTTCACATACAAATAGATAGTTTAACCTTGCATATTTCCCCAAGGCCTGAAGAGGTTGATGCAAATATAAACAGAATTGGAAGAGCTGGTGAAAGGTTTAGCTGAGATTTTAAAGAAATTCTTCTCTCTCTCTGGGACTTCCTGGCGATGTCTGTAATCCAGCTCAAATGTGTTAGCTCTTTGTATACTTCCATCCTCCCTCCTTTATTCGGGCTTTCTGACATCCCTGGATGCTTGAATTACACACCACCTGGACACACAGGGTAGATGATGCTGGGCCATCAGGTTGCCTCAGTCGCTTCTTAGATCCCTTTTCTGATTCTATTATTCTGTGACTGCTGAGCAGCCCATTGTTGTTGGTGTTGTTTTGTTTTGTTTTGTTTTGTTGTTCCATTAGAAGCTCACACAGAGAAATAAAAAAAAAAAACATATTGTCTTGAATGAATTAAGAATTAAAGGGAAATTTTCATTTTTAAGGGGAAAGACGTGTGTGACTAAAGTATCAAATTGGTAATGTATCTGACCTAAGAGAATTTTGTGTTAATAATGCTACCTTATTAAGCCAATTCTCAAGCACCTACTATGTGCCAAGCACTGTATTTGTTGCATGATGATGATGATGATGATGATGATGATGATGATGATGACAGTGATAGCAGCTATATGTTGAAGACTTATGACTATACAAATGAGATAGGCATGGGCCCTGCCCTCCTGGAAACTTCTGAACTAGCATGAAAAGCAGACATTGAACAGATCATTCCAAGTGTTATCAATATTCTGTGAAATTGCAGGGTACAATGGGAGTCAGTGCAGGCTTCTCTGAGGACTAGCTACACAAAGGAAAGTGGGGTTGACGAGAAAGAGCATTCCAGACAGAATGAAAACTATGGGGAGGAGCTCTGATCAATCAAAAAACGTACATTGGAAGGACTGAGGGAACTGGCTAAAGATTAGAGGGCCCCACGGAGAGTGGGGAGATGAGGCTGGAGAGAAGAAGGCAGGAGAAAGGTCTGCTGACCACGTGAAGAGTGTTTCGCCTTTCCCCCACGAGCAGTGGGGAGCCATTGATCAGTGTTGAGCAAGTGAGTGGCATGACTGGCTTTGGGCTCTGAGAAGATCACTGACTGGATTGGAGAGGAGAGAGGGAATGTGCAGAGAACAGAAACGATGGTGGCTGGGCTAGAGAGTGGGCAGTGTTGTAAAACACCTCCAAGTTGGAGTGGGGTCCCTGCCAGGCTAACAAATGCTTTGGCCCATGGAGTTGGGTTATTTATGTTAATGTATAAATAACTTTCTGTTCTCAAAACTGTTTCCTTCACACACATTAGAGCCAGGCGATGCAGATGTGGGAACCCATGAGCGAAAGGCAGCAGAAAGGCGTGGAAAGGAGAAATCACGGAGGGCCAGGCCTCCACTGGAATTCTGAGCCTGGGTCTGCAGGCTGAGTCCTTCCAGCGTCTGGGAGAGAGTCATGTACTGATACATTCAGCAGAGAAAAAAGCCCAGAGTTTGCCTCGAAATAGTTTGCAGACCATAGAAGTATTGCCACAGCATAATGTCAGAAAATGGACCTCTGAAAGGCATTATCTTCATATATGAGACAAAAAATATTTTAATTACTAACCTAAAACCCTTTTACCTTAAAAGGGGGTTCATTTGGAAAGCTTTCAGTGTAAGCTGAGCCCCATTTGTACCAAGCAGAATGACACAGCTCTCATCTCCCTCTGGGTCCAAAGAAGAGTTATCAGTCAATTATTCATCAAGTATTTTACTGAGCAACCACATGATAAAAGTCATTGGAACACCATGGTTAGTTAAATAGTTTTCATTGAGCTTCCAGTCCCCTGAAGAAGCTGAAAGTCTAGGTATTAAACTATTACACAATTAAATTTAAAAAGTGCAGCTGTGCTAAGTTCTACAAAAGAAAGATGTGTATAACTATGAGGGCTTTATGAAAGGAGGATCTGGCATTGACAGCAAGTTAGGGAAGAAATGACTGAACTGAGAGTAGAAGGGTGAATAAAAGCTAAACAGGTAAAGAGAAGATGAAAGAATAGCATAAAACGAATTTTATAAACAAGTTCAGAGCACCTGTCAGGTAGCAAGTGTCGTAATAGGTACCTGTGATACACAAATGAATGAAATATCATGGACAACCTGGTGGTGAGTTCCTATGGCACTAATTGCAGCTATTTACCTCTGTGGCCCCAGTAACTCTGTGAGCTGTACAAAGTTAGTTCTCAATGAATTTTGAATAAATTAATGAGTAATTTATTTTGCTGATTATAAAATGAAGTTTTTTCTACTTAAAAATATGAGGCATATTTCTGTAGACAATGTATAAATAAATAAATACACCTGTGATTTCACCACCAAGTGGGACAAACATTACTGGTATCTTGATACATTTTCTTCCAAGGTGTGTGGGTGTCTACATATATGATATATGTGGGGGATCATAGCATTTATAATAACTATACATATTTAATTTTGATTGTACCTTACAAATCTTCTTATTCATTTGTCAAATGCACATTTGCCTTGTTTTATTAAATATGTTCCACAAACATTTATACATTGCATAACATTTTATCAATGTGTCATATAATTTATTTAACTATTACCATATTGTTAGACTTTTAATGTGTGTCAAAACTAATTCATCTTCAAATATACATTATTTGTTACCATATTTAGTGAGTTCTTAACATTTTTCCCTTGAAAACCTAATTATTTTTTTAAGTACCTTTGTACTATCTCCCTCATAGAAGAAAATTACAAACACATATTTATGTTAAATGTTGCCTACAATTTTAGGAACTTGATCAATTCCATGAAGCCCACCCATGGGTTCCTGTCCCAAGGGCTTCATGTCAGAACCAATGATATCAAATATGTTAACATGAAGCAAAACAAAAAAATGCAAAAAACTTTACCATAACAACCATAGAGAAATATAATCTCAAAAATAATGCTGATTACAGGATATTCCACTATTTTCATAATATGGCCCAATCCCAGTTCATTTTTATATTTGAAATAATCTAAGTCTAGATTCCACATGAACACTTCTGTACAATTTCAAGAGTAACAATGTTTCATGTGCTCTGTTGTGACTGTCCCAGGGACAGAAAGCCTCTGCAGGACTCCTGGTGCTCCTCTCCTCCCTGGGAGGTCTTGCACCCAGAGAACTGTGACATTACTGGGTCTATTCCCGCTGTCCTTCTCCTCTGTTGCTCTTAATTGTCTTACATACTATTCCATTTGCGCAAATAGACAGCATGACTCAGCATTGGATAATACTTAAAGGAAAGAGATCATTTCATAGTAACACCAAAAATAAATTCTACAGACTTAAAATATAATATAGTCAGTCATCACTTAATGCCATTGGTAGGTTCTTGGAACTGTGACAAAATGATGTTAACAAAACCAGTTTTACCATAGGCTAATTGATATAAACAAGAGTTAAGTTCCTATGGCATCTCATCAATGTTATAATGAAATGACCTTGAATGAAACATTATTTGAGGACCTGCTGTATAGCATAAAGACAGATAAACATAAAAGAAATACAGTCACTGCTTTGGGTCAGGTATATTTCATTCTCAGGATGCAAGATTTTAAGTTGGTCTTTGTCTAGTTCCAGCCAAGGAGGAGCACAATCTTTAATTTATTACCTTCACCATATAGTACTTTGTCTGATATGAAATTTAAAATAATGAGGTTGATTCTACATGCCAATGTATATAGTTTCTAAAAAATTGTCTTAGGTTCTCAATATAAAGCAGAAAATTGTTTTGCATTTTGTGTTTGTTGTTTCCATCTCTTTGCTTCTGGGAGATAGAACGATTGCCGATGTGAAAGCTGGGATATGAACCAGCATCTCTTTATGTCTGCACATTTCTATGTGCATAATTTATGCCTGTGTGTGGCATAAAATTCTACATTATTAGATTTCAAAGAATGATGGGGGAAAATTTGAAATCAATTTTAAGATTAATTTGTATTAAAGACATTTCTTTTTCTCCCTCATAGCTCCATCATCCATCCCAAGGCTTCCGCTTTGGAACTGTCCGGGAAAGCAGTGCTGAAGATTATGTGAGGCAAAGCTTCCCAGAGATGCATGAGTATATGAGAAGGTACAATGTACCAGCCACCCCCGATGGTGTGGAGTATCTGAAGTGAGTGTCAACCTCTTGGGTCCAAGAAGTTCTCACTGATGCAGTGTTTGTTGGTTTTTGAAAATGACAGCTAAATATACCCACTGTGTGTTCAGTAATAGCTCACACTGTGTGAGATCCAAGAGACAGTATGGAATAGTGTGCATTTAATTATGTGACTTAGATTACTAGTTACCTGCATAATTCCAAGTTGGCAGTAGCTTTGCTCAAAGTGCCAGTGGGGTCATTAGTGTAGCAGATGGTGGGGGAAGCAAATGTTGGCTTGACTTCACTTGAGGAAACAATGGTGCAGAAATGATAAAACACTCAGGGAATGTGGCCAGAAGATGAAGTGTCCCAAAGCAACCCCTTCCTTCACAGTGAATTCCTAAGCCCATGGACTCTCTCCTCTTTCCACAAGGAAGAGGAATTTATCTTAGAGATTTCCTGTAGAAAGGAAATAAGATAAAAAGCAATGATCCCATGCCTGCATCCTTCCCATCAGAATCTGTGAGAAGCAATCAAGAGCCATCACATTGCCATGACAGATTATTGGAGCCTGTAACTCAATGAGGCAGAACGCAGGGAGGGTGGTGCAGGTATGGATCTGCTCATCGAATCTGCCTGGGAGAAGGGAGGGAATGCCTCCTAATACACACCCAGCATGAGAGTGAGTAGTCCTCTCCCTCCTGCCTGAAGGTCTCAGGACAAAGGCATACATTCAAACCTCCAATCCCTAGAATTGTGCAGCATCAGGAAACTGGTTTCTCTGTGGTTGACCACAATAATCTTTCCAATGGACAGCAGGACTGACACCTCAAATTCCCTTTTTAAGTAAGAAGGAACCCAGCCATTGTGGCTCAGTGGTTGAGCATCAACCCATGCACCAAAAGGTCACTGGTTCAATTCCCAATCAGGGCACATGCCCAGGATGTGGGCTTGATCTACAGTGGGGGACATGTAGGAGGCGGCCAATCAATGTTCTCTCTCCTTGATATTTCTATCTCTCTCTCTCCCTCTCCCTTCCTCTCTCTCTCTCTCTAAAATCAATAAAGAAAAGAAAAAAAGAAAGAAGGAAGGAAAATAACTTCATGGGGAAGAATGGCTGGCTCTGGCGGGTTTCTCAAGAGCCCTAGTAATAGGCCCCTAAAACAATCTTATGGACTTTTAACTAGTGTCTAGAGAGGAAGCCTTGTGCTCTCAGATTTAGTTGTAGATGGAGCTCAAATACTATGAAATGGTACTTTTAATTTTGCAAGAACACTATAACATTTGAGTATCTCTCGGACACAGAGTTTAGTGGAGCTCCTTAGCCTCCCTGCTCCTTCTCTGTATTCTCTTCCATGGGCAAACTCACGGCTGAGAGAGAGAATAAGATGTCAGGGAGATAACAATGGCCACCTACTAGGTTCTTCTGGCACAAAGGGGTGTGATGGGCCACTGCTGCTCTCCCCAGCTCCACTTCACTCAGGGTATTCATTTATTCTGGAACCTTCACCTGTGAAGGCCCTAGTGCTCGGAATTAACCCCACTGTAGCCTGGAGAGAAGAAATCGTTGGAAAAGCAGGTGCAGATGAGGCCCAGAAGAAGCAACATGTCCATGGTAATACAGCTAGCAAGTGGCAGACTCAGGACTAGAATCAGGTCTCTAGAATCCAACCATTTCTGTAGGCTAATCTAAGAACCATAACAGAAAAGTGGGTCCTGGATGTTCAAAGAGTAGCCCATGTTCCAGCATCTTTCATGTTCCAGTTAGCACCTGGGAGACATGAGACATGCACATTCTCAGGACTCATCCCAGATTCTGCAGGTGAACAAGCTCCCCAGCTGATTGAGGTGTAATTGGAATATAGGCAGAGCTTATCTGGAATGCCCTCTCACTTCTAATCTCCGGGCTTCTGTCTCTACTTTTGGCCTAGTCACTGCCTGAGCTCTCACCCACCACTCTACACAACCATGGTCCTCATGTTAACCCCCTGGTGTCCCAGAGCCCTGACCTGCAGGGCACTACCCCTGGGGTCCTCTGTACACGAAAGGTTCCTGTATTTAAACCTGTCCATCCCCTCTTCTATCAAAATTCCTCTAGGCTTAGTCCTACACTCTTAGAGCCCTGCTTTCTGAGATGATACTTTTCCAAAAAATTAATCCCTATTGAAGTATTAATTTATTTTAGTATGTTTACATATGACTGTGTTTTATGTATTATGCAATGAATGCTCAAAAAGAGCACGAGTCTATAATGGGAGAAACCACTGGAGGCTCTGCCAATTGCCAGGACGATCCAGCCGTCTAGAAGCTGCTTCTACCCGGCTCGCACCCAGCCACTTCATCGCCAGTGGCTCGGGGCCCCGTGAGAGTCTGTGAGCTGAATGCTTCTTGTCTTCCTATGTAACAGAGACCTGTCATCGCTAGCTGCACTCTGCAGTCCGAAATCAGGAGTCATTATTTAAGGATACCACTGAGAATGGACCTCAGGAATTACTTGTTAAAAAAACTGAACCCCAATTTTTTCTATTGTTACTACAACCACAAATATTTGCAGAGTATTAATAAATGGTAACTTGTTGCTATGTAGCTCCCAAGGTACATTCTGCTAATATAGCAATAAAACTTTGATTGGAGAAACATCTTTCCGTTCAATTGTTATTTTATTGCCAGGATTCCATTAAGGTTCCTCATCATCATCTCCTAAGAGACAGTTAACATCCCCAACCTTTTCTGAAGCTTCTCACAGCTGTGGATCTAGGAGGTGTTCTTCATTTTGGTGAAAATTAATCATAGACCTCGTTGTAACTTAAATCCAACACCCCATGGAAAAGGGGCTGTATTGTGAAGTGGCTACTTTACCTCCTGGAAGAGTAGAAGGAGGAAGCAGTGATCATTGGCACCAAGAAGGGAACTTGACCTACTTAATATGTGTCCATGTGTGCTCCAGACAAAGCCATCCATGTAAAGATGTGTGGCCTGCCTGATGATGAATCTTAGAAGTGTCCAGGGGTGTCCTTCTCTTTTATTTATTTATTTTTTTAAAATATTTTTCTTTATTGATTTTAGAGAGAGGAAAGGAGAGAGAGAGAGAGAGAGAGAGAGACATCGATGACAGAGAACATCTATTGGCCTCCTGCATGCCCCCCACTGGGGATTGGGGCCCACAACCTGGGCATGTGCCCTGACTGGGAATCGAACCAGCGACCTCTTGGTGCATGGGTCGATGCTCAACCAGTGAGCCACACCGGCCGAGCTGTCCTTCTCTTTTAGACATGGACCCTAGCCATGTTCTCCTCTATTGAATTCCAACAGCTTCATTTTTCACTCTAAGTAAGGAATGACTGAGCCCAGATGGGATAGAAAAGAGTTGTTCTCTTTGCCCAGCTGTTTGGACAACCCTGAGGGTCAGAAAGCATTTTGCAAGTGGATGTATGTATGTTCTACACCTCTCCAAAAAGGATTCGAGGTGACTGTAAACAAGAGTCATTGCATATACCTTAAACAGTTCTCTTTGAACCTCCTGCTTCCTTGTCCCCCTTTGTAGGTGGGAACTCAGCTAGTGCTGAGGCACAGCCCTCCTCCGTACTCTCTCTGTGCCTGCATCCAAAAAGTGGGAAGAACACATGAAGGATGTACAAGGCGTCTGTTGGCTTCTTAAGCCCAGCCCATGACCAATTCACTGATGCAGTCCAGGGACACCTGCCTAAAGGATTCTTGCCAGAACTGCCTCCTAGGATGGGAATGAGACATGAATCTCTGGAGATAAATTAATAAAACAGATCACTAAGATCTATTACAGATCTTGTATTTATTGAATGCTAGCCTGTGGACTTTAAAGAGACCTTAACTGCCCTGGCCGGTTTGGCTCAGCGTCGGCCTGCAGTCCGGAGAGACCCGGGTTCGGTTCCCGCTAAGGGCACGTACCTCGGTTGCAGTTTGTCCCCGGCCCTGGTTGGTCGTGTGGGTGGCAGCCACTCAATGTGGCCCTTTCACGTCGATGTTTCTCTCTCTCTCTCTTCCTCTCTCTCCCCCCTACTCTGTCTGAACAAAAAATGAAAAAATGTCCTCAGGTGAGGATAAAAAAAATAAAAAAATAAAGAGACCTTAACTCCCTTTCCCCCAGAGGTGCTAGATCTCTTATTTGAATGTCCTTATATCTACTCCTAAATATGAAATAATACTTGGTCATCTGAAAAATATGATAGTGCTCACGACAGGAAGAAATAAGAATTTCCACATCCTGATTAATGAGCCCACCCAGCTCCAACACTTACTAGCTCTGTAACCTGGATCAAGTTACTTTGACTCTCTGAGCCTCAATTTCCTCATCTGTTAAAATGGGATAAATCTCATGGTCATTCTGAGTGATAAAATGTATGGAGAATAATAAACAGAATGCCTAGCACAAAAAAAGTCCTCAGTTAATAGAAGAGAAATGAACCTTCCCATTCAATTCAGAGTCACTCTGGCTCTGCTGTTGGATGAAGAAGTAATGAAGGTAGATAAAGCCATTGGAAAGAGGTCAGGCTCTCTCATAAGAGAGGCTATTCGCCCTGGTCTGTTCTCTACAGGTCAGTGAGATGTCAACAAGTCCGAGTCAGCAGCTAGCTAGCTTGTGCTGCCCTTAATGTCCAGGTTTCTGTCCCCCTAAACAAAAGCCAGCTGTCAGCCTTAGTGCTTCCTGTCCATTAATGAATCATGTTTTTGCTTTTCTTCTCTTGGTCTTAAATATAGGAACGATCCAGAGAAACTCGACGCCTTCATCATGGACAAAGCCCTTCTGGATTATGAAGTGTCGATAGATGCTGACTGCAAACTTCTTACCGTGGGGAAGCCATTTGCCATAGAAGGTATTAATCAGTCACTCTTAATTTACTTTTACTCAGGATGTGCTCATTTTGCCAACCTAGCAAGTCACAAATGCCAAAGTCAGAGGCAAAATGCTATTCATCTTCCCTTGTTTTCATTTTCAACGCATAAGCACTTAGCTATTAAGTTGCTGAAGTTAGGAATTTATTTTTCACCTACTCCACAAACATTTATTTACTCAACTGTTAGGGAAAACAGAAAACAAAAAAACATTGTTTTTACCCGAACGATGTTGCTTCGGATATCTGGGAGTGGTGGCATGGTGTAACAAATGGGGGGGTCCAATTTTAAATCAATCTATTTTCTAATGGCCAAATCCTATAATGAATCTGATACCAAAATGCAGAAACTAGAATGATTACATTTTACAACTGGAGGGACCCCAGTGTTGATCTAATCTAATCTACTCACTTTATACACAAGAAAGCCTGGGGACATTACATCACTTTTTCATCATCATACAATTAGATGATAGTACTAGAATTAGAACCCAAATCTCATGGTTCTTAAATAAATGATTTTTTTCCAGTAGTTGGAAAATAAGGAGAAAAAAATCTCATTCTGTAGCTTAGTAACCTTTAAGAGTCCTAAACAAAACCTTCTTTGGGACTTCAGGTTTGCCTTTCTCCCCACTGGCAGCAAATTTTTGCTTCCAACTTGATCAACCAATCAATCAAACCTCAGGACCAAAGAAGGATTGCTTTGTCAGGAGCTCCTTTCATTCTGGACAACAGTTGATATATGGAGCTGGTAGTTTGAACCAGCAAATTTCATGTCTCCCGATTCCCAGCTTCCCTTCCCTGACAGTCTGTGCTGGCTCTCGAGACAGCCATGTTTACTTGTCAGAAAACACTTTGACATGAAACAATCCCACGGGGGTGTCCAAGTCCTGTTTCCATAAAAACTGTTCTTTCTTGTATGTTAACTAGTGTACAGAGACTATTCTGATTCCAATTTCTCAACCACAGTGGGTCTCTGTCTCCCCTAAACACATCAGCAGATTTTGCACTTCAGTCTTTGCTTTTGTGATGAATGAGAATATAACAGCAGATGCTATTTCTCCGTGCCTTCTCCTAAGAAATATCAATCTCCTCTCTGGGCAAGTGACCTCCCTCTGAACCAGGGATAGAATTCAGGAAGAGAGAGATTAAAGAGGTAGTGGTCTTCTATTAAGACTACAGTCTGAGATAGCAGAGTCACAGAAAGAAAAGAAAAAGAAGAAAGCTTGAAAACCAAAAGAACATTCATTACATAACCCCATTTTGATGCAACAATGGAAAATTCCCATTTTTTTTGTGGCATCTGGAGATACAGAAGGGATGTTACATTTTTTTCTGTCCTAGATTCATTGGGTAATTGAGGTTCCTTCTACCATTAGCAGCTACTAAACAATGAATTATTGGTTGTGGGCAATAGAATGAGGGACTCCACTTTCCACCTTTGTCTGCAGGGAGCAACCCTGTCTTGTCCAAAGGCAGTGGTGAGATGGCTTGTTTGCCTCTGCTGGACCCCACTGCCAGATGCCACACAATTAACTTCCCACTGGCTTCCTGTTTACATTTCCATCTGTGTGCCTGAGACAGCGTCTTGCAGTTCTCATCATCTCCAGACACCACATTGTTTTTAAAGAGGATAAGCACAAAAATGGTCCATGGAAGAGCTCTCCCTGCAAGAAAGCAGACAGACTACAGAGTTGAACAGAGAGAACATTCTCATCATTGTCGGTTTATTCGGGGGTGGGGGGAACTATTGATGATTTATTCTGGGTGAGATGCAAATCAGAAAATTCAATTCAATACTGCCCCTGGCAACAAGTTCACAAACTAAAAACAGAACTTGGCAAAACATGAAGGGAGGTTACTTATAAGTTATAAACAACAATGTGATGAAGGTCCTAGGAAAAGTCTTGATTGCTGCATTTTTTAAAACCATCTTAATTTATAGATTTTTCGGGAATCTTTCTCTCTTTATTTATTAATTAATTAATTTATTTATTTAATCCTCACCTGAAGACATTTTTGCATTTATCTTCAGATAGAGCGGGAGGGAGAGAGGGAGGAAGAGAGAGAGAGAGAGAAACATCGCTGTGAGAGAGACACATCGACTGGCTGCCACCTGCATAACCCCAACCGGGGCCGGGGACAAACCACAACCAAGGTACGTGCCCTTAGCAGGAACCAAACCCAGGTCTCTCTGGTCCAAGGGCCAATAACTGCTGACCCAAACCAGCCAGGGTGAATCTTTCTCTCCTAATGAAATGTTTAAAAATATCGCATGCATTCCTTTAACAACATTTAGGTTTCTGAACTCATGAAAATGTAGACTTTATTATTAATTAAGTAGACTTTATAGGAATAAAAATATCATCAAAGCAACTTATGGACAATTGTTACTTACAGGACTGTTTTATATGTCTACCTGATTCCTTTCACAGGATCTAGTACAATTCTAGGCACATAACAGTTATGTGATAAATGATGTATTACCCATTACATAACACATTAGGTTAGATTTGAAATAAGTACTTAATTCACTCACTAATGTAGTCATCAAAAGCACCCCAATGGTCTGCTTATACTTTTCTAAGTGTTTAAATGACTTCAGGAACATAGGAAGGAAAATGGAGTACATTGATTCCTTCATGCTCAATGTACATTCACTCTGGATAGTACTAATATCACGCCAACTCAGTGTGACTGCTGAATACACCTCCCAGCTTCAGCATTCTACATCTATTTAGGCTTAAAAGATAAGAGGTGGGGCATATGAGAGACAGTGGCTCCATGCTGAGTTTGAAAGCTTTTGGTTAGCCCAGCAAACCAAAACTATTAGGAATTTAAGAGAATGTGGGAAAGCTTTGGTTATATTAAATACTATATACACCAGGGACAAAAAGACATATTACATGAGCTAGGGGGGAAAAAGAAAGTGTTGAGATAAATGAATACATTTCCCAAATTTATGCATTGGAGTTAGCTGACAATAAAGGTCAAACGAGAGAAAAGGAGTAATGGAACTGCACAGTAATGACTTGTGACCTTTCTGCCGAAGACCTTTGCCTGTTTTTGAGTTGGTTCTTTTACTTGCTTTCCACTAATTATTTAACACAGTGCTTGGAGCACCAGCTGTGAATTCTGAGTGTTTGGTTAGCACAGAGTTGCTGTCACTAACTGCTACATCGGGCAAGTCACTTAATCTGTTCTCAGGTTCCTCTTCTGCATAATGGGTATATGAATATTAAATCTATGATAGAGTTGTTGGAAAGATTAAGTAAAATAATACATGTAAAAGCATGTACAAGCACATAGTGAGTGTCCGATAAATTATTATTCAGTATGTTCAATTAATAGATTGAGACCAATTCACTATAAAATTATCCCAGGTTAGCCTTCATATATTAATATCTCAGCTTCCCCCACACACTTCTCTCTCCATTTTGATGTTCTGGAGGTAAAGGAACCCCATTTTTAATGTCTCCTTTATAGTTGGGAATATTACAATATGTTCTCAGCCATTGCCCCAGAGTAGGTAAATATGGTATTTCAAGGATGGACTGCAAAACTGAATTAGACTTTCTTCCTGAAGCTTTTTTTTTAAAATGCTAGCTGAGATCTTATTTTCAAAATATCTACTTTCCAACCACATTTCAGGAAGTTCTCTTAGTCTATGAATTTTTAACTCTGCATTTCCTAGCCAAAATATATTTCCACCACTCTTAGCTGAGTAAAGCTGATTTATCCATGGGGAAAAGATCGGGATTCTATTCTGAAAATTGTTCTCTTGGGCTATTAAGCTGTATCCAATTTCCAGGGTGCCTGATGCCTTCATCTTTAGGCTTGAAGGATTCCATTTTGCTTCATCCATCAACCACAAAATAGCCCACCTCGCCTTTATTGCAGAGCCATGTTTCTAATGACAATGAAAGCAACTCAGGCTGCTAAGTTGAGTCAGCAATTTAAAAATAAGAATTCTTTGACCAATGAACACATCAAATTTGAAAAGCAACTGATAAAGAGGAGGGTGGAAATGGAACCTCCAAGATTTTATGTTTCTGGAATTGTATGTCTTTTAACAAATACCTCTTCTCATTGCCACATAACTTTTTTCTTATTTCTCCCCTTTTGCCATGTGTATAGTTTGTTTTAATTAGTTAGTAATTATTATTACTGCTAAAAAATCATTAAAATGTTAATACTCAATATATGCATGAAAATAAAAACTTTAAAAGGACAGTAATCCATTTTCAGCAGTCAATTGCAACTTAACCTTGACATGATGGAGTAGAGTGATTTAAAATTTATTTCCTATGTAGCAGTTTTTTATTAATGTCTCTGCAACTTCAACATAGCTTTTCCCCTGGGGCAATTTTTATACTTTTGTTGTAGTGCCAAAATTCTATTCTTAGATATGTAGATTTATTATAAGTATTAATTTCAGAGTTTTAAACTGTCTTATCATGTATTTTTGTCTCATCTGCCCAAAATACCACTCTAAGAATTGATCTAAGATGTCTTCTCTCATCCTCTCATCTAGTAGCAATCTGTCATCGCTCTGAATTCCACAGTTTTATCCATTCTCCTCATTGTGTCCTAGTCCACTCTATTCTACCTTTATTGAATTTATACCTCACCCGTCTTTTTTCCCAAGAAAAGCCCTGTAACTTCCCACCACATTGTGTAGCTGTGTCGTGTGCCTCCTCTCCCCAAGCCACCACGAGCTTCTCATGGAGAGACTGAGTGTCTGATTTCACTTGGCCACCTCCATAGCACTCAGCGGAGTGTCTGGTACAGAGTGAGCATTCAATACGTGTTTGTGAAATAATGAATAGATGCATAGGTGTGCAACAAATGTTTATCCAGCGAAAATGTAAACAAGTCTGCCTTTATTACGCTAAGATGGGCTAGAATAATTTAAGAGGATTTTTAGGAGAAATAACAGAGTCAGGGAACATTCCTGCTAGTTACTTTCCTCATGTATGTCTACATGGCATATCTGAATCTACACAATACATATATACCAGTTAAGTCTGTATTTATACTGTATTAACACAACTTAATGAAAAGTTGATAAACAAAATATGCCCATGAACAATATACATTTGTGTCTGCTATTGAAAACAAACCACCAGTTTAGATGGTTTTTTACTGAATTGTCTAGTTTGGGAGGATTACATCAATACAACTGTAGCGATAAGGCCTGCATTGAAGGGGCAGAAATAGTCAAGTATTCCCTTGACTTGGTCACATGCTATACCAGATGCAGTGGACAGAGCATTGGCTTTAGACAAACAGATCTACTTTCAAGTGTTAGCTTTCCCAACTGTGAGCTGTGTGAGCTTGGGTGGTTTACTTATTCAGTCTTCAATACTTGAGTAATACCTATTCTGCTTGGGTTCATAAAGGAACTAGCCACATGTGTAATGGTGTCTGGTATACAGTAGGGCTCAGCATGTTCTAGTGCTTATTATTAGAATTCCAGAGTGATTTCACTGAACTGTGTGCCACACTCTGGCACACAATCTTGGTCTAGTGCATGATCTACAAAATGGGGTAAGGTATGAAAAAGGTTTATTTATAGAGCAGGACTTGGTATAGAGTAAGCCCTCAATAAACATTAGATGTTGTTGTTGTTATAAAAAAACTATTGCCTCAAGGGCTGAATATTATTTTAATTTTACAATATTTTTATAACACAATAGTTTGTAATGTAGTATTGTAAAAAAATACAATCATATTCAGCAAATCTGGCCTAATTATCCTGACCATCAACCCACTTCCATCAGACAGTTCCAGATCCTCTTACTATATGTTCGTATATGTCCCAGTTCTTCATTCTCGTGGCACTTACCTCATTTGTAATGAAATAATCATTTGCATTGTTTAATGTCTGTCTCCCTAATAGTTAACAGTCTGCGACATCAGGGACTATATATCTGCCTTGCTCACTGCTAAATCCTGACCACTCAACACAGTACCTGTTCACTCAGTGTATTTGTTGAGTGAATGAATAAATGAATGAAATAGGAAGTCAGTGAATATTATTATACATGTACCTAGGATTGTGCTTGGCATGTAAATAAGCATTGAATGAGTATATGTGCAACTGAACTGCCAATAGCATTCATTATAAGAAATGTTTCTAAAGAAAATTGCTTACTTCCTTATAATTACTGATTACCAAAAAGAATATTATTTAATGATAACATTAGCAGAAGAACAGGCTGCCCATGTAAAGCCTTTTGTTGTCAGTCTCGCCTCTCAAACCAAACTACGAGGCACAAGACAGGCACTCAAAATAGCTTTTCCTGCGGAAAATTCTAATCATGCTCTTGACATTGTCATCATTTCCTTCACTTGCCATTGTTAAGGAACAAACAGAATTACCAGGGAAAAGAAAACATACAGCTCTTTAAAACTCAAATTTTTGCTCTGCATTATTTATGTCTTTTCTTTTATTGGTTATGTACACGTCTCAGACCTCAGCTTTTTATAAAGAAATATTTGTGTGATGTATGTATCTGCAACAACAAAAAAAGGAACAAAAACTAATTTCCTTGGAAATAAATTGTTAAGATACAATAATTATGGCTGGTATTTGTCGCTAGTAAATATCTTTGGATTCACAACAGCCTTTTAGTTTTTATCTGTGAAAAAGGCAGTAACTGTATTTTTAAATTTATCTTCCTCAATCATCTTGAGGGCAAAACATCTTGGTGTTTTGTTTTGGTTTTTTTTTTTTGACTCTGCTATTCAATCGCTGAAGATAAAATGCAGGTAATTAGCTCTTTAATATGGCTCATCAAAGAGATTAACAGTGCAGTAACAGTTAGAAAGCAAATAAAGCCACACAGAGTGAGGATATAGGGTCCAAGCTGATTAATAAAACTGACAACAAATTCCACGTACCCTGGTGTTCCTCCTTCATCCTTTCCCCTGACTCCCTCGCCTTCAGTAACCACTGTTCTGGATTTTTGATTTATTATTTCCTTGATTTTTTTTTCTAAATATACTTTAATCACATATATGAATTCCTAAATTTATATTGTCTTGTTTTCAATCTTTTACATTTACACAATGGATTCGTAGTGTGATCTTCTGGGACTGACATTTTCCAGTCCACATCTTGTTGCTAAGAGTCATAGTTCTAGTTCATATGCTTCACGCCATAAATAATCCAATTGTGTAAATATTCCACAATTTATTTACCCATTCTCTTGTCAAAGAACATTGGGGTTGTTTCCAATTTTCGCTAGTATGAACAATGGCTCTAAGAACAAGCCCATGCCCGTCACCTGGTGTGCTTGGGGAAGGGTTCTTTGGGAATGGACTTAGAACTGCTGGTCTTACAGTGTATAAATTGTTCAACTATACAAAATGTAATGTATAGTTGAAAGAGCAAACTGTTTTTCCAAAGTGTTATATCAATTTGCATGACCATAAGCGATGTTTAAATGATCGTTTTGATCTATGTCTTCTCCAACACTTGGTATTACCAGACTCATTGTTTTTTGATCGTTGACGTTAGTTATTTTAAGTTTTTATTGATATTTTAGTTCTCATGCCATAGTATATGTTTACATGGTCTTATTATATTAATTTAAAATAAACAAAAGTAAAAGAGGGTCATGCATGACCAATGATGAGAGTATGTCATAAGCCAAAGAGGATGATTATTACCTGCTTTTGTGTACTTGAGGTCTAGAGGAAGGTTCTAGGAGAGGTGGGTAGGGAATCCTAGCCCTAGTAAAGACCGCAAAGAAGAACCTTGAAAGGAAGCACAGAGGCCTTGGAATACAATATGCCACCTGTATACTATGCACTGTTCCTCTCCTTTCCAGACTCACCTACTCAGAGAGGCAGCAGACGGAAGGTAATCATACCTTGGATAGCTTTGAGTCCTTTGAAGGCAAGATGGTGACAGTTCGCTGTACCCTTGATACCAGGCCTGGTGGTCATATCACATGAGTGTAGTAGCAACCTCTTAGGAGCCTCTCAGGTGAAAAACTCACCCAAGACTCTATTTTCTCCTAGGGTACGGCATTGGGCTCCCACCCAACTCTCCACTGACCTCCAATATATCGGAGCTGATCAGTCAGTACAAGTCACACGGCTTCATGGATGTGCTGCACGACAAGTGGTACAAGGTGGTCCCCTGTGGAAAGAGAAGTTTTGCTGTCACCGAGGTAAGGGACAACTGTGGATCACGTGAACGCTTTGTACAGCTTTACCTTGAGTAGATTTTTTTTAAAAAACTGAAAACAACCAATTCCCTTTTATAGATGTGAAACGAATACCCGGAGATCTTAAGTGATTTGCCCAAGGCAGACAGATAATCAGAATCTACTTCTTTCTATGGCAATGCTCTGCCTTTACGATGTAATTATAAAGAAACCTGCAAAGTAAGCCAGAAACTGGATGATTAGATAGGAGACTAGGAGGTGTAACAAGAGCCACAAGAGCTCGGGCATTTAAAAAAGAAGCCAAATAAACCAGTACAAGGTCAGCCTGACATTTAAAAGAAAAACATTTAAAGCCAACAATAATAGCTTCAGATAGCCTGTCTTTACCAACAACGCCCAAATATGTATTTCCACACAGACTCTTCTCCTGAGTTCCAGAACAATATATCTAATTTCCTATTTGACATCTCCACTTGACTACCCTACAGGCATCTCACATTTAACTTGTCAAACACTGAACCCTTGATCCTCTCTCCTCAACATGCTCTTCCTCCTGTGCTTGACAGCGTGGTGATGGCAGCTCTGTCCGTCCCATTACTCATTCCAGAAACTGGCAGGTATCCTTAATGCCTCCCACGTCTCACCTTCTGCATCCATCAACAGCCATGTCTCTTCTTTCTATAAAATATGTCTCAAATATGCCCATTTATTGCCATCTTCACAGTCATCACTTTAGTCGGAGCCATTATCCCTCACCTGGACCACTGTAAAAGACTCCTCACTGGTCTCTGTTGTCCTTCCTTCCTTGCTTCAATGTGTTTTCCACACGGTAGATCACTCTTCTGCTTAGAAGCCTACAGTGGGCTCCCATGATAATTAGGGAACAACCCGAAATACTGAACATGGCCTAGAGTGCCCTGCGGGATGTGACCCTGTCTAATTCTTCAGCCTTGTCTTGTACCACTTCCTCCTGGATCATTACAGCCCCGACACAATAGTCATTTTAGATAGAGATACCCCAGTGGCTTCCTTGCCTTGGGGTCTCCGCACATGCTGTGGCCTCCTCCTCCTTAAATACTCTCCCCCCTGACACTTACCCAGCTAAGCCCTTCTCATTATAAACTCCCAGTCGAAGTCTCCCTTCTTCAGACCCTGCCGTTGTTCCTGATTCAATCTCAACCATAGCTCCCTCTAAATCGTATCTTATATCTCACATTATTTCATAGCACTTACCATCATTTATAAATTCTGCTGTTCATTAACACATATTTACTCAGGTTATTATTAGTGTATTTCTCCTTCATTAGACTCTAAGACCTCTGGGGGCAAACGCCTTGTGTATTATTGTGTTCTCAATGCCAGGTACATAGTAGGCACTCAGTAAATAATTGTGGAATAATGAACCAGAGAAGCGGACAACATATCTCAGAAGAAGTGGGGAAGCAAAAGGGAAGAACATAAAGCAAGTGTGATATTGGTAGTGTACTGGGTTGAATAGTGTTCCCCCAAAATTAATGTCTACCCAGAACTTCAGAATGTGACTGCACTTGGAAATAGAGTCTTTTCAGGGGTAATTGTTTAAGATAAGATGAGGCCATACTGGATTGGGGTGGGCCCCAGATCCAGTGACCAGTGTCCTTACAAGAAAGCCAAGTCTGGAGACACACAGGGAAGAAGCTCATGTGATGTCAGAGGCGGAAGCTGGAGTGATGCAGCCACAAGCCAAGGAAGGCTTTGGCGTGGCAGCAACCACCAGAAGCCCAAAGAGAAGCACAGAATAAACTCTGCCTCGGAGTCTTCAGAGAGGACCAACTCTGCTGATACCATGATTTCAGACTTGACTTTCTGAAATGTGAGAGAAAATTTTCTGTTGTTTTAAGCCACCCAGTTCATGGTAATTTGTTACAGCAACTCTTGGGACCTAATTCAGGTAGATGATAGATAGATAGATAGATAGATAGATAGATAGATAGATAGATAGATAGATAGATAGATATTGATTTGACTTAAATAATAGAAGTGTGTTTTTTCCTATCTCAGAAATAAAAAACCTATAAAAGAAAGGTAAGTAACTACAGCTAGAAACTGAGGCAAGCCAGTCAATGCCCTTAACATTAAATTTACCTCTAATGTTCCAGACAGCAATGACCAAAAAAAAAAAAAAAAAAAAAAAAAAAAACAGAAAAAGAGATGGAAATTAGTCTGTTTTTAGTACTAAATTCTAAAATACTTTTTTTAAAAAACAAGATTGTATAACAGAATTGGCAATGTTTGCAAGATGCAAAAATATTTCTCTGGCTAGTTCTTGTACTGATGCTTCATAGAAGTTGTAAGCGTGATGTTAGATGTGATTCAATGAAAGCCTTTTGGCAGGCTCACTATGTAATTCATATCCTCTGCTTCTTTGTGACCTACCCAACCTGCTTCAGAGAACTTAGACCACCTTGAAGAATGGATATGTCTTGTCCAACAGTATTTATCAAGCACCCACTATGATGCCAGACACTGTTCTAGATACTTTGTATATATCATTGAACAAGAGACAATGGTGTCTGCCTTTGGGGAGTTTGCATTGTAACAGGAGGAGATAATACACAATAGACCTTCTACATAAGTAAATTAGTATTTACAAGATGAGAAGAAGGATGGGGTGAAGACAGCAGTCACAGAAAGCTTCATTGAGATGATCATTGAGCAAAGATTTGAAGGAAGCAAAGAGGAAAATGGGAATTAGAGAACTAGTATGTTCTATTTCTTACCATATAACAGAAACTGTGCTAGCAACACTGACTCATAGGTTCTCACTACAACCCCACAAGGCAGGCATTTTTGTCTTTAAGAGATTTCAATGGCTTTTCCGAAAAGAAGTACTTGTGGGTTTACACTGATCAGCTGAGTTAATTCAGCCAAGAAAACAAACAGACCAGTTGCTTAATTTGTGCAAAGCAATGATCACTTGGTATTTTCTACCATTTGTTGTGACAATGCTTACCTCAACTCAAAATCTCCAAGTGATTCAAAGCTGACAGCAAGACCTTAGATAAGACAAAAGGAGACTCCCAGTCCTGTCCCCAAAATCAGCAATATAGAATGATCTGCATCTCCCTGACCACAGTCACACCTCTAGGCTGTTGCCACTTGGGAGGACCATCAGACTGAGATGTCAGCTGAAGGGACCAGGTGACTCCTAGGGCAAGCCTGTGAGGACACAGGTCTCTGCAGACCCAGAACCTAACCCCAATTGAGTACACAGACAGGAACATACTTTCGGAGACTGACTAACGCAACCACTAACATAAATCTGTTTATTCAAATGTGAAAATATGTAACACAAAGCATGATAAATTTGAAGCCGGGCATTTTTGGACTTGCATCCTTGCTCTGCCAGCTAGTAGCTGAATGACTTACCTACCCTTGAGTTTTGAGTTTCCTCCTTGGTGAATGAGCATAAAATCTGCCTTACCATTTTGTTCTGAGAATAAGAGATCATTTATGGAAATACCCAGTAACAAACGTGGCACAGTAGTTAGTAAGTAACAGAAGAATTAACACTGCCTCTCCCTCCATCATCTCCTGGGGTTCATAGATGCCTTCAGGTGTCTTCCTGTAGCTTATTCTTTAGAAGTAAGGAAACCTTCCCAGAAGCCCTCCAGTAAACGTCCTCATGTTTCATTGGCCAAAAGTGTATCATCTGCTCATGTCTAAGCCAACCAATGGTGAGAGTAACGGGATCCCCATGATGACTTAGACCAACCATGACTCGCCCCCTAGGATTGGTGATGGGACAGCTTCCCTTGAAACATGCTCAGACAGAGAAGGGTAGAGACCTAAACAAAAGCAGGGCTTTCTTCAGAAGCAAAAGACGGCAGAGTAGATGCTGAATAGGCAACCAATTACTTCTGTACCCATCTGTGGAAGGAAAAGTTGTTTCCTCTCTTGTCTTGCCTACCTCCAGCCATATATACAATGAGGTATTTTGGATTTAATCATCCTCAAGAGCCCTCCCAGCTTTGATACAATGACTCTAGTTTCCCTCTGTAGCATCCTGAGACACAAACACAGGGTGGGATAAAAGTAGATTTATAATTGTGAGTGTGCAAAACACAGAGTTTATTCTTGCATCATTATTTATTAATTTTTATATTATTTCCCTATTAACAACTGTAAACCTACTTTTGCCACATCCTATATTTAATATCCTAGACAATATGGCCTAATGGTTGAAAGCATGGGCTTTGGAGACGGTTCTAGGTGTGAACTCCACCAGTTATGTGATACTGGACATGTTACTTGGCCATTCTGAGCCTCAGTTTCTGCATAACCACCAAGTTATTGTTGTTAAGACAAGCCTGGTCCCACTTTCTGGGTCAGTGTAATTTAGAAAGGGGGAGGGGTGTAGAAATAAGAATGGAAAAGAGATATGCCCTTAATTGGAGAAAAATGAAGAAGATTCTGATGATGTTCATGTGTGTAGAGCTGGGAGGGCCAGCTCCAGCCTCAGGGATTGTCATGAACACACCGAGCTGTCCTTTCTCAGGGATGATAGTCAGCACTGTGGCATATCCTGGCCGAGGCAATGACAGACTCCTTTATTATGATGCTCACCTTCATGTATTTAAACAGCAATACATATCCTTGTGCACTGATGGGCATATTTGTCTTGAACAACCCAAGACAGAATTTCAAGATGTCACCATCACGGAACCTAAAGGTGGAATGGGATGAAATGAAACTGATCTTCAGCTCATTGACTGAACTTCCTCTGTGAAGGCCCTCTGTCTGCTGGATCTCCCTTTGTTCAGTCCATGAGTCTCCACTTGCTTTTTTTTTAAAGTTTTCTCCCAGAAAAGGTCAGAAGAAGGAAGCATGCCTGGTACTACTTTGTTTGCCATTCCTTTTGCCTCAAATATGGCACTGGGCTGTGTTCGTGTAAGAAACCAGGACGGGCTCTGGAATCAGACAAGCCATACTGGAAGCCAGCCTCTACCATCAACTTACCTGGGCAAGTCCCTGGCCCATCTCAGTCTCAGCTTCTTCATCTCTTCAGTGGCTCTTGTGAGGAATGAATAACATGGCCGTTCAATGAACATGGCCCACCTCTTTCCCCAGGGGGAGGGGAGCCCAGGGCACAGCGCAGCAGAAGCAGGTGTGTTCCAGAGAGTATCCCCCCCAACAGGTGATCTTGAGGAAGACGCTCCTCTGTTCATTTCTGACCTCACCTCCCAAGTGCCAGGTACAGTCCAAGTGTGTGTCTATTGCCACAGAGTAATGAACACCCTTTCACTCCAAAAAGTGTCCTACTTTGGGTAGGAGCTATATGGTCATATAGTAATAAGACATGAAAGATGCCTTTGGCAGTTGGACATTAATACTTGGTCCCCTGTGAGAATCTTGATCTATCCACCTCTCAATTTCTCGGCAACCCCAGAACTGTCTAGCTGCAGTTTCCCTGGAGGGTCAGCTCATTTTTTCCCGAATTCCAGGGCTTTATCTGCTCCCCAGAGTCACCTAAGAAATTGCAGGTCCAATTCTGCAGACCGGACTCCGGCAGTTTCCAGAGAGGAATTTTAAATTGACCTTAGAAGTTTCCCCTCGATCCTCCCAGCACAACTGTGCCTCTGCCCACCGCAGACTCATTGTAGATCAGTTCCACTGGGGAAACGTATGGCAGGCTTTCAATTTCTTTCATTTCCTTTGATTCAGCAAAAAAAAAAAAAAAAAAGAGTAATTTTTTTTTTTCAAGTCACTGAGTGAATTTAAGAGCTCCAGGAAAAGTTTTGTGAAATCCATTATTTACAAACCAGGAAAAGGAAGGCAGCAGACAAATCACAGTTTAACAAACTCCCAAAATTCTTCAAGGAATTATTAAGATATATGATGATGCCTCTTTTTGAAAGCTTACTGTAAATAATGGGCTGAATGAGGCACCTTTTAACCAGCTGGGACTAGTCACGAAGAAAGAGGGAACGGGGATCTTGGCACGGAATAGACATGCTCAAACAGCCTGAGGGACGTTTTCACGAAACTCTTTGCAAAGATGGTTTAAGGAAACCAGCAGAAATAGTACAGCCTCCGAGGGCAAGTAGGGCAAAGAAGCCATTACCACACCGAGACTCAAGGGGAAAAACGGAGCCTGCCATTCCTAGAACCCAGTGGGGGACAGGAGAGGGCTTTCAGCTGGAGCTGGAGCCTTTGGTCAGGGAAACCCACAGAGACCTGGCGGACAGAGCCAGGGAACAAATGCCTGACCTCAGCCTCCTCCCGTGTTCACACCTTCCACCGCTGCCTAGATCAAGGCAGCATCAATAGGACTCATCGAAGACCTTCCCAGGGCACAAAGCAGGATGGGGACAGGTGGAGAGTGGATCTGGGGGGACAAAAGAATGTCCAGCACACGTCCTCACGGCACATGAAGGTGGGGCTGGGCCAGTGGGAAAAAAGTGCAGTCAGCCTGACCATCTGAGAATGCAGTTCCTACGCCTGCAGACAGAGATCCTGCTTGCAGGCAGAGACCCTGCCCTGTGCCGGAAGGAGAGAAGTACCAGGTCCACGAATGACCCTGGGCTTGGGAGTTAGAACACCCTGGCTCTCCCTTTATATCCTTGGGGAAATTAACCCCTCTGAACCCCAGTTTAATTCATATCTTGCTGGGTTGTTACCAGGTGTTCTGTCTCTGAATCTGGGGGTCTCATGTTGTTACTGAACGCCAAGGGAAACAATACTCACTAAGCAAGAGGTCAAAGGTTGCGGTGAAAGGAGCTCCATCCCTGGAATCATGAGAGTTCAATTACATGGGGAAGGGAAAAGAAGAAGTCAATTTTGAAACAATCTAAAAGTAAATTATTACACTTTTCAGTGCACAATAGGAACTTTCCCCATTCCAACCCTGACCTCACTCTCAGCTTGACCCTCACTCCACCCCTAAACTTATTTCATCCTTGACCTCACCCCAGTTTTAGCTGCCAACCTCAACCTGATCTTTAATCTACTCTTTTTTTTTTTTTTCTTTTTTCTTTTAGAGAGAGAGAGGAAGAGAGAGAGAGAGAGAAACATCGACGTGAAAGGGACACATCGAGTGGCTGCCACCCACACGACCAACCAGGGCCGGGGACGAACCGCAACCGAAGTACATGCCCCTAGCGGGAATGGAACCCGGGTCTCTCTGGACCGCAGGCCCACGCTCTAACCGCTGAGCCAAACCGGCCAGGGCTAATCTACTCTTGACCCTTCCCATCCTTGACCTCTCCGATCCTGAACTTGATCCAATAAAGGATGGGGCCCCAGGGCAGGAATGAAGGTGTCTGTTAAACTCGTTATTAGGTAAATTGTAAAAGCTTAAGGTGAGCCCTGGCCAGGTGGCTCAGTTGGTTGGAGGATCATCCCATGCACCAAAAGGCTGCGAGTAGGATTCCCAGTCAGGGCACTACCTGAGCTGGGAGTTCGATCCCTGGTTGGGGCACATACAGGAGACAGGCAATCGATGTTCCTCTCTCACATCGATGTCTCTCTTTTCTCTCTCTCTCTCTCCCCCTCCCTGTCTCTCTCTCTCTAAAATCAACAAATATATCCTTGGAAAGCTTCAGTTTAAATCATTTGTTTTTAGGGGCACTGTAGAGAAACAAATGTAAATAAAACCATGGTGTCAAAACACCCACACCAAAAAGGTGCCTGAACACACACAGCATGAACACAAATGACATCACCCGTCTGAGTTGCCTCCTCAGCAAACTGTGAATAGCAATATTTGAGGTCTCCGACTTGGCATGAGGAACAGATCATGTACCTGAAAGTGCTGCACACGTAGAAGGTGTGAATGGTGGTAGGTAGCCCCGGCCCTGCCATGAGCCGAGTGACCCCCGCAGAGCGCCGAAGCTCTCCTGAGCTCTCTTTCATCCATCCTGGCGGGGGACTGAGCGCAGCAGTCCAGCTCAGGGAGTGCTGAGGGTCTCAGGCTGGGCCTCTTACAGGAGTCCTCACCTACCTAGCTGAAGACACTGGTCCTGGGACACAGGGACAGTGAACAGACTGGCCTCCAGTCTGGGCTCTTCAACCCTGACCACGGCCTCAGACCACCAAAATGTGTCTCTAGTATGAAACCTGTTAATATTCGTTCCCTGAGAAGACAGTCTTCTCGTGGCCCATCCGTTCTTCCCTCTGTTCATTTGGGGGGCAGGGGAGGGAGGAAGGGTTAGTCAACTAGACCTGAAAGCCAAAGAAAGCACACAAGCCACATCAAGAAGCTTCAGTGTTGGTCCATTTTCTGTCCAGTTTATTTTTAAAAAACCCAAAGGGAATGGTACAGGGGTGGGGGAGGGGGAGTTTTAATGCAGTCTTTTCTGCTCTTGACAACTAGGTCACGTCTCAATAGCTTCCGGCTCCCCCCTCATCCCTATCCCTTTCTTTTTCCATTTCAAATGTCACTGCTATTCAACCCGAAGAAACTTATGGTGAGGCAAGGAAAGTTAATGACTGTAGATTGCTTTAAATTGAAAACCCGTGTATGTCGAGAGCCACCTTGACAGCTGAGTGCTTCCCCTGGACTCGCCTAAGTAATTAAGTTTAATATTTAGGCCAAGCAGAGGGTCAGATGGAACCTATCCAGGTAGCGCTTTCGGAAAACCTGAGGTCACACAAAGCTGTGCATGTGTGGTTTTAGGATGTGCGGTGGACTCACCGAACAGGGAAACCAGTCTCAGAAAGGCCTCGCCTTCTGTTACTCTGCTCCCAGAACAAATTCATTCATTCTTCCATCCATCCATCCGTCCATCCGTCAGGAAACATGTACTGAATTCCTGTGTGCCCTCCGTGCCCCAGGGGCAGCCCGTGGAGAGATGAATACAGACTTGTGAGCAAGCCCCTCCGCCACACCACCACAGGGGCGGCAGTAGAAGACACAAGGTAGAACTGTGGCACAGGCAAGCCCACGATTCACTCATGGAAGAGCAAGAATCAGCGAAGGCTTCCTGGAGGAGGTAACCTTTGTATGGGGAGAACCCTCCAGCAAGAGCATGAGCAAGACACGGAGGCATGAAATTATAAGCAGTGCGATTTGGCCCCAGCCTCCAGAGGCACCACACCCAGTCGTGCTGGATGAACAGGACTCCGTGCCCTCTTCCGGGTGCCCTCCTCGGGGGTTCTGAAAGCATAGTTGGCCACCTTCCCTGGTTCACCTGTCATGTAGTCACAGCTAGAACCAGGAGTAAATATAGGCATTTAACTTTTCCTGTGTTCTGCCTTGGAGCCTCCTCTTACCTCCGCAAGAGCAAGGGTATCTTTTCTAGTCTCCGTATGGAAGGCAGTGTGGAATAACTGAAAGAATTTCATCTCTGGAAGTGGATACTAGGGTTTGACGCCTGTCTCCATCGTTGTGTGTCTTTGCAAGCCACGCAACTTCTAAAACTTCACATCCTTGCCCCAAACTGGGGATAACAATAGAGTCCACTTGTAAGTAGTGAAATATATTTAATGAGCTAGTTTTTGGAGAACACCTAGATGAACAAATGTTTCCTCCTTCTTCCCTGAGTATAGAGCCCAGAAGAAAAAATATTTGGTAAATAATTAGCACGTGCAAGAAATCACAGTTGGTGCATCCTCCCTCATGGACCCATCTGAAAAAGCAAGGAGCACTTTATAATTACAAGCATCTTAGAATTCCAACATAAACTTTTTTTTATCACTTACATATGTTATACAACTGAAGACTTTTTTGGCAGCACTTGGGAAATACATGATTCTGGAATTTTCTGTTTTGCAAAGTGCTGGATTAGTCAGCTTTTTTCCTTGCTTTTATTTTTAATTTTTTATTAAATTTATTGGGGTGACATTTGTTAATTAGACTATATAGGTTTCAAGTGTACAATTGTTACATCATCCGTATATTGCATTGTGTGTCCACTACCCAAAGTCAAATCTCCATCACAACATATTTGACCCCCTTTACCCGTTACTACCCTCCACCCCCCTTCCCTCTGGTAACCACCATACTGTTGTCTGTGTCTATGCGTTTTTGTCTGGTTGTTTGTCTTCTTTGTTCATTTGTTGCTTTCAGTTTTATGCCCCACATATGAGTGAAATCGTATGGTTCTTCACTCTTTCTGCCTGACTTATTTTACTTAGCATATTCTCAAGATCCATCCATGTTGTCGCAAATGGTGATATTTTATCTTTTCAATGGCTGCTTAGTATGTAAGCAGCCATTGAATGTAATGGCTGTATGTAAACATCTTAGTATGTACCACATCTTCTCTATCCCATCATCTATTAATTAACCAGCTTTTATATATCACGTTACTCCTTTCTCCCAATTCAACTTCGAGGTTTGAGTGGGAAAATGAAAAGATGGCTTATACAAACCATTAGGATGTACTTTTAATAGATCTTTAAAGACACAACAGTACTATTTTCTTTAAATGTGATCAGGACATTTCAAGTCTGGTTGCTGGGTAGGCAGGCTAGAGACCCACAACCCTCCAGTCTTGTTTTCCCCTCACCTCATATCATCACAAGGCTGGGACCACTTCTCTCCTGCCCTCGGGTTCCTAAGTTTGAATTCTATACAAGGAAAACTGATTCCAGCCAGTGCCCCATCACCCTTGCTAATGACCAAGTAAACAGATCTCATGGATAAGGGTCTCCTCTTTTATGCCCCAGAGATGCTTGGGGCATAGATTATACCCAAGACACAAACTGTTAATAGTTCTTGCTTTTCCCCTGGTGAAATCCAGTGAACTCCTGAACATTCATGAATGTTCTTTCTTTACTGTGCAACTAAAAGGTGTGAACAGTGCGCAGACTGATTAAGACTATTGTGAGAGAGCCTTTCTTCCATTTTGTAAGATTTCCTTACACTGAAAGCTATGGGTAATCACAGGAAACAGGCCTCCTCCCTAATTATTCCCTGTGCTAAGTAGTTGCCTCTAGGCTCTGGAGATTTCTGGCTTGAAGTAAACAGGGAAAGCATGGAAATGTGTGAAGAGTGCCATCTAGTGGCTATGATGTGAGATGTCACAAAATATCAGAAAAGCTATCTTTTTGCTCCTCGCAAAAGGCATGTAACTGAGCCTAGGGATGTGAGAAATTTCCCTGACAGCTCCTCTGTCATCTCTAAGGCTTCTGAGGCTATTTCCTCACCATCCAGCTGTGGGAGTAGTTGGGATTTCATCACATGTTGGTTGAGAAGACAGCATCATGGGACAGTCCTCTATGCCTCACATGTCCTCAACCCTTTACATGTTGAAACACAACTGAATAAATGAAATCCTGTATGGAATGACTGAATAAACATTGCCCTCTCTTCAGTGTCCAGGACATGATCAAACCTCTTCACTTTATCTGATACCATGCTGCCCCTTGGCCTGCTTGTTCAACGGCACTGGCCTTCTTTAGGTTCCTCCTGCTTGATGTGCTGCTCCTGCCCCAGTGCCTTTGCACATGGACTTCCTTCTTCTTGGAACACTCATCCCTGCCTAGAACATCCTGTGATCTTCTCCTCCTTGAGATTTCAGCTCAGTCACTAGCTCCCCAATAAAGGTTTTCTGAATTCCTCTGACTGGATCAAAGTTCTACTGTTATGTCTCATCTAGAATACCATGGGTGTTTCTGTAACATTTATAGGCATGATAAAGTCATTAAGGCATCTTTCCCTACAAAACTGAAAGTTCCACGAGGACAGAGACAGCTTGGAAAGTATCTGCTTTAGACCACTGTTGTATCCCTCTCATATATTAGATGCTCAGCAAATATTTGTGAAGAAAACAAATAGTTGACTATATCTGCACGTGCATACATGCAAACAATCTGTTAGAATTTTCCAGGAAAGCACAACGTAGGCAATAATGATAACATCTACCATTTTTGCACCTACTGTGTGCTAAGCATTGGGTCTAATTCTTTATGTATTCTGTCTCATTTATTCCTGACAATGATGCTATGGTGCATGTGTATCCTTGTTTGACAGATGAGCTAACAGTGACTCAGACAAGTAACTCTGCCCAAGATCAGTTATTAAATAGAAAAACTATGATTGAAAATCATATACTCCAAAGCACATATTAAAAACTACCCCAGAATTACAAAAGAAAATAAAGCATAATGCTTTTGATCCTTTTGAATGTATATGATAAACATAAAAGACTGAGCAGATAAATCCTTAAAGCTATATTGCTTACTAAACTGTAGATTTCTCAGTGACAAAATTATAAATTTCTTAAGGGACTGTGCGTCATTCATTCACCACAGAAAACCCCATTACCTGGCACAGGGCCTAGCACATAGTTGATGCTCGATGTTTTTGTTAAGTGGATTTAAACTTGAAACAAGGTTGTTCACATCCAAAGAAGATAAAACACGTAGCCAGAGTCAAATTTCTGCTTTGGAAAAAAGCAAATAAAGGAGAGGAAAGGGAAAGTAAAGCAGACAGGGTGCAAAATATATTAAACACCTACTGAGTGCTGGCAGGCTATTTCAGAAACTTTTTTCAATTATTATTATTTTAGGTGTTATTCCACTCAAACCTAAAATTAGACTATGACATGGCTATATTAGTCCTGTTTTGCAAATGAGAAATCTGATGCTCATGAAAGGTATTAGACTCAGAGCTAGGTGGTCCCACAGTGAAACGGTGGTGACCAACCTCAGTACAGACAGATGTTAAATACAGGGGCCGGCAACATTGCAGAAAGGGGAGGGCTTCCAGCTAAAGGTCCAGGATCCCTGTAAAGTTCCCACAGTGGCCTTATATGAGCGTCTGGTCTCATCACTTACATTTCTATTGGTTTTATTTTCCAATGTCAGCCATTTTTGCACATAACCAGCTCATAGTTCTTCATCTGAAAACTCTTGAGGAAGGAAAAAAGTAACTTGCTGAAATGGAAGGACTGTCAGGTTCCTGATTTCTTCCAAAGCAATCTGTCAACTCTTTTAATTTAGTTACTACAGTGAATGTCCAACTCTCCAGATCCTTCCACAGCTTTAAATGGGAAGAGTAACAAAGACTGCTTTCCATAGAACTGACTAAGATTAATGGCCAGAACAAAGCAAAACAATGGCATGGATTCTCATAATAATGCTGAACTGCACAGTTTACGAAATGGGGAAGAATAGGGAGCTCAACCTCACATTGACAAAACGTCAGATGCAGCATCACACTACATCCTCCACAAGGCGGGAGTAACGCAAGTCTGGTTGCACACAGGGATTATTTCAATGAAATGGCACCATCTTCCCAGGACTGTCTATTTGACCATTAAATCAGTTCTCTCTCAAGACAATATTTCTCCTCTCACAAAACATTTCTATATGCACTGCCCCATCTCACTCTTACAATAACCACGTGCAATGGATAAAGCAGGTATAATGATCACCTTTTACAGATGGGGACACTGGGGCTGGGACAGTAACAGCTTCTCTAAGGGCTCACAGCTAATAGAGGCAGAGTAGAGCCTTGGAAGTGGGTCTGCTTAAATGCTGTGCTCCCTCCACTACCCCCGGACACTCCCTCCTCACACACCCTCAGAGAGAAATACACTTACTGAAAGTGTTCATGCTGATGACTCCTTTCAAGACATTAACTCAGGAGAAAGTCAGTGAGGATTCCGTTGGAGTGCCAGATGGGCCAGCAAGGTCGGTCACTGGGTCCCTCAAGCCTGCAATGGAAAGTCTGCAGTCAATCCCAAAGAATGTCGAACTGGAGCAGCCCAAGTTAATGCTGGTAAAAAAAAAAAAAAAAAAAAAAGTGCTTAGAGCAGTGAGTGGCATATACTGTAAACAGTATATGAGATGTGTTTATTAAATGGACATAATGTGCAGGTACGCGCCCAGGTTGCTGAGTATTGTTTTTAAAAACATCGTCTCCACCAGCAGGGTAAATAGCAATAAAATTAGTGATAATAGCAATAATGATAATCATTTATCATATTGGCTAATATCAGCTTTAATCCTCATACAAGTGTACAAAATATATTACAGAAGGGACAGTGACATTAAGCAACTTGTCCAAGACCTTATTGACACTAAGTGAACAGCTAAGATTTGATCCTGGGTCATCCTATTATAAATTCTTTCTATCTTATAATGCTTCTTTCAGATCTAGTTAATTAAGTCGGTCGGGATAATAATTCAGTTATCAAATATTTTAGCCTCCACACCTCTTCTTTTCCCTTCAACTGTCTAGATCTAGGGGTGAGGTATCTGTGGCCTTGAGCCAGTTTCAGTAGGGTTACCTTTAGACTGATATTTTGGCTGAACTGATGCACAGAGAACATGCCAGCATTTTTAAATGAGGGAAAGTTTTCCCCCTTCAAATTGATTTTGTGGCCTGGGTTCCCCCTGATCTATACTCTTGGAACCTGTCTCTTCTTGAAACATGCCCCGAATCCAGCATTGTGTGTATTCCTCCGGAACTTCTGCCTGTCGGTTATCGCGGGAGAAATTGTACTATCTGAGCAGTTCCTTACAACGACCCTCAACCCTGTGTCCTGAGAAAGGCCAGGGACCACTGCGCCAGAGGATGTCAATCCTGGCTTCCCGCTGAGCATTTAGGGGAAATATAGTAGCACCAACGGTTTGGTGCATCAGCTCATCTAGTCCTCACACTAGGCCTGTAAAGTAAGCATAAGAGGCCCTTGGTTGCAGTTCATTCCGTCACCAGCACACATTTATGAAGATACTGTGTGTCCACTGCTGGGCACGCTGCGGTGAGTAGCGCCAATGCAGCGCTGCCCCCTGGCAGTTCACTGTGCAAGGAAAAAAGGAAAAGTAAGGAAGCGAGAACATAGGAGCGAGGAGGTCGGGATTATCGTGGAAACCTGCTAAGGGCTGAGAGCAGGAAGAGGGGAGGGTAGCCCGCTCTCAGTTTCTTCCTCTCCGGTCTTACCATCTCCTCCGCCCTGCATGCTCCCCTCCCCTCCCGGGCACTCTTCCTTCTCTCCTCTGCTCTCGCCACCCCTCTCCAGCACCGCTGACTCCTAGTCTGGGGGTGGAGCCCCCGGAGCCCGCCCACCAGGCCCCCACCTTCCCCAGCACAGCTGTCCCTGCGGGAGCCGCCCCTGCGCCCCAGTGAGCGGGCTGGGCATCCACATGAGAAATGAGACCAGTTACCCCGCGAAGATGTGCTCTCACTTTGACCACGATGAAATTAAAAGGTTGGGCAAGAGGTTAAAGAAGCTAGACTCGGACTCTTCGGGTGGCCTGGGCGTGGACGAGGTCACGTCCCTGCCTGGGCTGCGGCAGAACCCGCCGGTGCAGCGAGCGTTTGAGGTCTTCGACAGCGGAGAGGTGGACTTCGAGGAATTCGTGGGACTCCCGGTTCAGTGTCAAGAGGAGAGGAGCCAAAGCTGAGGTGTGCTTTCAACATCTAGGGCATTGATAGAGAGGCTACATTGCCAACGGGGAGCTGTCCCGGGTGCTGAAGATGATGGCGGGGAACAATCTGAATGGCGCCCTTGCAGCAGCTCCTGGATGAAACCATCGCCACCCTGGACGGCGATGGGGAAATATCCTTTGAGGAGCTCAGAGCTGTGCTTGGGGACCTGGAGGGTTTTTGTTTTGTTTTTTTTAAGAGCACCACTCAACAATGACTTTGACTTCTCTGTCTCTTTCAAGATCAGCTCAGAAGGCCCAGCAACTGTCTTTCTGACTTACTTAGAAGTATTTCTCTTTGTAAAGATGCATTTTCTGACATGAACCTCACAACCAACTCAGTGTTGTTAATTCTTCTACTCCCAATGATTCAAGGTAACACCTGAAGGAGCCTGGTGGGGAAAGAGGAGGAAATGGCTTTTATAAATATATTTTTCTTTGTTTTGATTCAGAGACCAAACCATAAAGAGTCAAGAAGAACTTTAAAAGTTCAAAAATAAGAACTTTGCCTTTACTTCTCATGGTTTTATATTTGGAAAAGAATTGTACAATTCAAATCTGGTGTTAGGTGAACCGTTTTCATTTCCTTGTGGTGTTCAGTTGTCTTTTGATAGATTGTTAATTTCCCACTGTAGCAACAGGGATGCATATATTTCTCTTGCCTGAGCACCTTTTAATCACCTCTTTCTGAGCAACAGAAACCCATCTTTCCCTTTCCCAGGCTGCAGCCCACTCCCCGTGATGTATCTAGAAATCCCTGAGCATGCCTTGAGGGCTAGGAACCCAGGCAGGCCCCCCACGTCACATGGCTCCAGCTCCGGAATGGAAACTTTGTCAGAAATGCTAGGCCTGGCCTGAGTGCGCTGCCCAGCTGTCAGCCTTGGTGGCAGTGGGTTTCAGGGTTGGCTGCCCACTGTGGTATTAAGTTCAGTTAAGGGGCTTCCAGCCAAACAGGTCAGGAACCTTTCTGGAAAGCTCTCTCACCTCCAATACTCAGCCCCACACCAGCTGGAGAGAATGGGACAGATTCAGAGTCATCCTTCCCCGTCAGAGGCGGTGAAGATGCTGGCGGCAGTGGATTCTCCCAGGATCCTCCTGGTGCTCAAAGACGGGTGAGCACATCCCTGCAGCAGAAGCGAATGCTGTCTGCACTTACTAAGCTTAGTTTCGAAAACCAGACCTGGGGAGCTAGCTGAGAGCTCTCTCATCCCAGAAGCTGTTCCTCTAATGTAACGTTCAGCCCAGAGTTCCTCACACCCTAATAAGTCTGCAGCCAAAGGGTGTGCTGGAGCCTGTTCTCGGGGCAGGGCCAGTGTGTGCATCTCTCCCCAGCTCCATGTTCAGTGACGTCATGAAAGAAACAAAAACTCGTACTTGGTTTGGAGAGCAGCGTACCAGCAACTACATTGCTGCCTGTACCCTAGATATTACCAGCTCTCTGAGGTCCCACTTCACATAGACCCTGTTCCTCCAAGTGGACCCCTCCCCATGGGAGGTGCTGGAGGCTCTGAGACAGCAGGACCATGAAACATTCTCTCCCTGCTTGTTCTTAGCCCAGAGACCAAACTCAGGGGATTTTCCTCAGGGCAAGGAAGATCCATTTCAAGGAGATTTATTATCCTTATATTATGAAGAAGCTGGTAGCTAGTCTATTTTGTTGTTGTGTTGTTAACCCTCACCCAAGGATATTTTTCCATTGATTTTTTTGATAGAGTGGAAGGGCGGGGGTAGAGATAGAGAGAGAGAGAGAGAGAGAGAGAGAGAAACATCGATGTGAGAGAGACATGTTGCCTCCAGCACGACCCTGACCAGGGCCTGGGACAAACCTGCAACCCAGGTACATGTCCTTGACCAGGAATCAAACCCATGACCGACCCTTTGGTCCAAAGGCCAATGCTCTAACCACTGAGCCAAACCGGCCAGGGCTGGTAGCTAGTCTTAACAACAACAAAGTAGGAAAAATGACTCCACAGATTTCATTACTGTCAGGACACCCATCTATCAAGGCACACTGCCATTCTTTTTATTTAATAGGTTACTTAGGAATCACAAAGAATAGGAGTCCCTGACCCTTTAATTCCTGTGCATTCCTAAAAAAAAAAAATGTATTAATAATCAGTACATGCTCCCAACCCTGCAGTGATATGAGTTATACCCCCAATGCAGGGTAACATAGTTCTAACACTCAGACACAACTGGGTTTGGATTCAGTTCCAACTGGGTTTTTATTACAGTCACTTCTTATTAGCTGTGTGAGCATGAGCAAGTTACTTAACCTCTCTGTGTCATTCCTCTTAATTAAAATGAGGATTCATCACAGGGTTATTTTGAGGATTCAAAAAGATTAAACATGTAAAGTGCCTAGAGCACAGTGGTTCATTCTACTAATTTCCTTCTCTTCCCCCTTCCTCCACTTCTATTAGGTCCACATATGAGGGAGACCGGAAGCCTATTGATTCCCCCTTTGAACCCTTACATAATACTTAGCCACTCCTGCTCTGAATTTAACTGGACATTTGTATAATCCAGAAAGACAACAATGTCAAGGTCCTCCCAGCTCCTCATTTGCAGAGGGGACAGCAGACTTCTTGATTGGAGAAAGTTTAAAAGAGAGAGACTCTCTCATTTTAGCCCAACCTGTTTGACTTTATGGAAGAAACTCTTCACGAGGAAAGTGAGATGTGTAACGCTAGCCAGGATGCCCTCTAAAAAGGAGACATTATTGAGATACTCTACAATGTGCACAGTAAAATATGGAAATTTAAAATTATGACCGGTTTGAGACACGTTGGATTACATACTCAAATTTAACAAGAAGAGGGAAAATATTTCAGCTCTAGAGTGGCTGGAATTAAGCCAATTGCTCGATCAATCTACTTACTATATTTACCCAAGGCTTTGTGACAATAACCTTGAACTGAGAGGCTGTTTCTAGCTTCAGCAACTGGAAAGATCTGACTTTATATGGCTTTGGGGGAAGAAAGATCATATTTACTTCCGAGTTAGAATGCTTTCCTTTTTCTCTCTGTTGTTGATTGCCAACAAATCTAGTTCTGTACAATTTGGGGGGGAGGGGGTGATAAATAGTGAACATTTATTGAACAACTGTCCCAGATACTGTTACATTTGTTGTATCATTTGATCATCATAACAACACTACAAGGTGGGTGCCATCATCTCAGTTTTACAGATGATGCCGTAGAAAGATCTAGAATCTTCTCCAAGGTCTCCCAGCTGGTTGGTGGCAAAGCAAGGACTTGAACCAGCCTTTCTGGCCCCAAACGCTGATCTTTTCCCACCTTACTGCACTGTCTCCTAGTTTTGTGGTTCCTGTATTTACCTTCCTCAAATGATTTCTGATAGTCTTATTCATGGAGTCAGATCAAGCCTCAGTTTTCACAAAAGAGGTGAATTGCTTGTCAAGGAGCTCCACCTCTTTGGTATGCCTTGCAAAAACAAAACAAAACAAAAGCATATTTGGCAGAGCAGTCTTAAATCATCTTCTGCCTTCATCACATCTTGAAAGATAGTGACAGTATTTAGATTAAACTGATTAACAGCAACCAACATCCTTTGAGGCTATACAGATCAGTAACAATATGTTCTCATGAATCCTGTATTAACCAGTTGTGTCTGCCCTCTACCATCTGTTGCAATCCCCAAACCACTAGACACTTCTTTTGAAACATAGGAAAAAATATGGACTTAGAACAGTTGCTTTAGCCTCATGCTTTAGAAGAATTCTCAAGGAGAAACCTTCCAGGAATTTTTTTTTTTTTTTATTCCAAGTCCATTCTTCACTTATGCTATTGATTCTCTCTGTTAGAATGTAGAGTGGGTAGTTATAATGGCTACTGCATTTTATCTATTTAGCATGTCTTGAAAAGGAGAGTTTTTTTTTTTCAGATAAAAAAAATAACATTGAAAAAACATTAGCAGCAATAAAGCTGTGTAGATCAAACGATTCAATCTGATAGCTCAGGGGCTAAATCTGACCCACGAATAAATCGTTCTGTTGTTAGTTTTACATGGTATTTGTCCTCACAAATATTTTATTTGCCAATTTTTTAAAATCTGAAATTCATTTAAAATCAAAATCAAAATTAGCATAAAGGAATGCAGGCCACCCCATTGATGGGCAGCCTTTTATTAACTAAAGTGCCTCTGAAGCATGGGCTGAAATTAAGTCTCAATGAAGAGAAACTAATGTGCTCCACTCTTCAGTACAAAAGCTCAAGATGAATTGAAGTGTTCATTAGTTTTCAAAAATAAAGCAACTGGTCATAAAACATTTATCTCAACAAATGATATTTTTTTAATGACTGCAACAAAAGGAGTTGACAATAACACAAACACAGCTGTATGAAATTTCAAACTGCTGTAGAATAAAATCTAACAAAGCAAAGCTAACAGGAAATTTTAAAAATGGGGAAACATAACATGTTAGGAAAGGAGTTAATAGCTTTTTTCAAACTTTTCTGAAATGCATAATTGGGCAAAGGATATAAATATATGCTTCATACAACAGGAGTTGGGGAAACAAACATTGAAAACTAGCTTCACTAATTGGATAAATACAAATGAGAATATTTAAAGCAGGAAAGCATGATTAATTATAAAGCAGGTTGCTGAGGATGTGAGCCTCTGTGCCTGGGGCATCGCTGGCCGTGCTGGGGATGGCTGCCGCTTTCCGGTGATTACTGCACACACTGCCAAGTGATGGCATCGACCTGGTAACCCCACCCATTGCAATATATATCTCAAAGAAAGAATAAAAGGTAATTTGTTAATAGAAACAGACTCATAGCTGTCAGAGGGGAGGGGAAAGGGGACTGGGTGAAAAAGGTGAAAGGATTAAGCCAACAAATAAACAAACAATACACACCACCTTATAGACAGACCACAGTATGGTGATTATCAGAGGGAAAGAGGGGTCAGGGAGGTAGAAGAGGGTAAAGAGGGGATAAATGGTGATGAAAGGAGACTTGACTTGGGGTGGTGAACACACAATACAATATACAGATGATGTGTTATAGAATTGTACACCTGAAACCTGTGTAATTGTATTAACCAATGTCACCCCAATAAATTCAATTAAAAATTAAAATATGTAAAGTATCATTTTTAAAAAGTGCTGTGCACAGAATAATTTTTATTGTAACACTTTATTTTATATATATATAATATGAAAGAAAATTAAACACCTGACAGTTTGGGAGTAGTTAAGTCAGTTATGGTAAAACAGTAGGTGATAATATAAAGCCAATAAAATAAATAAAATGACTGTGTAAACCCATTAAATTTTAGAAAATAATATTAAGTTTTTTAAAAAGAAAAGGATCATATGTTATGTTTATAACTCTGGAAAATATATATGCATACGATCATAATTCAGAAGAGAAAATGAAGAATTGAAAGTCATTGTTAAAATAACCGTAGTTCTATAAAAGGATTATGATTGATCACCTTAAATTTCAGTTTTAGAATTTTTTCTGAGTTGTTGTAATAATTAAAATGTTCAAAAGACTGCACTATGGAGGTAATGTAGCAAATTAAGCACCAGGTCCAAGGCTAAAAGACGGTTTCCCAAGCCTAGAAGGGGCAGGGGCTCCGGGGCCTGGGGGGCTCCCAGAGCAGAGAGAAGCATCTCCTCAGCAACAGGGGCAGTGCCAAGCTGATGAGCCACTGAGCTGATTCCAGGCTAGAGAAGATGGAGGTGGCCCAGCTCCCAGGGCCTGGGAAGGGATGGGACGTTTCCTGATTGCAGCCCCTGACTGCTGTCCATCTAGATTATTTTGTTTATCCAAACAAAACGTGTAAGTTCTGTTAACTTCATTCATGCAATGCCTCCCTGGATTTTGCAAATCATGTTTTGTTTCTTGTGTTACATGTGATCTTTCCATGAGAAAATTTCATTGATGAGAAAATTTCAGATTCTCTGAGTGAACATCTTCTTTCTCCCATTTTATGACTTGTAAATTTTTTTTTTTTTTTTTTTTTTTAGAAATCCCAAATAATTATGCCACACAGTCTTACCACACTCCAGCCAAGCAAACGCTCTACCCTGGGAGCTGTCCTTGGTACCGAGGAAGCCCACACCTCATTCAGGTGTCTGTCTTCTATCCCTCTCTCACAAAGGGCCATGTGTATGGACACAACACTGAATCTGCCCAATTTTATTGAGGTACTGCTCCTCTGGGCAAAATAGTGGGATGGCAAAAAAATAAAAAGTGAAATCAACTCTTCGGAATTAGAACCAGCATTTGCTTCCGCCCCATTCTGCTTCCAAGTATATAGGAGTCCTCACTATTTCAGAAGCTCCGTAGCCTTTCTTTTCTTTACCTCCCACTAAAAACATTATTCCTCTCCCATCCCAGCTTTCTTATTAAAGAGAAAAGAAAATTATTTGAACACCAGCATTTGGCTTTACAGATTTAGAGAAGAGATCATGCAAAGTTTAATATACTAGATCATTAAAAATTAAAATTATTTCCCCCGGTTCTTGTAGTCATTCTGCTCTGGGGATAAGTACTTAATAGATAGTGGGAATCTTGAGAGCAATTATAACTAAGTTCTTTTTCAGGTATGCACTTTATTTCATAAGCATTTATTGAACACCTACTATACACCAAGCTTGTGGAGGCACACAAAGGGAGGCAAAGCCTCACCTGTCAGGGAAATCTTCCTAGAACAGGCTCATACATTCATTTCAGTGTTCTGCATGAGAAGTAAAATCTATCTCAAAAGAGATTATATTCACACCTCAGAGCTAGAGAAGCTTAACTCCTTTAAGCAATCTATCAGATCAGATTTTTTTACTGCAAGCAACAGATTAATTTAAGCAAGAAAAAGGGGATTATCAAAAGAATAATGTTTTGAAGTAAAAGAAGAGTAACAGGAACCACAGGACTCCCGGGAGGTAGTGGCAAGAAGGAAGTAGGGGACTATGTCTTTTAGTCACTGACCATAGATTCAGCTTCAATCTCTTTCAATGCCAAAAATCTCTACTTAAAATGCAAATTGACTTACCTTGGGTCATAGACTTGACCAAGGTGTAAAGAGTCTGATAGGTAGACACACCAAAAACACGTGAAGTGGGGGAGGGCAGCTCCCCAAGAAAAGGATTCTAAGCAAATCAAATCAATACAATACACTTTCAACACAAGCCAGCTGAAATGAATGCATCCAGTCTTCAGTTGTTTACTTTATTCATTGTAAATATCTTCTTGTTAATCCTCACTGAAGGATACTTTTTCCATTGATTTTTAGAGAGAGTGGAAGGGAGGGATGGAGGAGGAGAGAGGAGAGGGAGAGAGAGAGAGAAACATCAATGTGAGAGAGACACATCAATCAGTTGTCTCCCACACATGCCCTGACCAGGGACAGGGATCAAACCTGCAACCCAGGCATGCGCTCTTGACCAGGAATCGAACCCATGATCCTTTGGTCCACAGGCTGATGCTTTAACCACTAAGCCAAACTGGCCAGGGCTGTAAATACATTTTTCATTCCAGTTCCCACATTAGCTCCTCAGATTGATGAACACTGGCATTATGAAGTCAGGATGGCAAGTTTCCCAAGGTCTCTGAGCCTCAATTTTCTCATCTATCAATTGAGCATATCCATCTCTAACTTTCTCCCTCACAGAATTATTCTAAAAATCTCCTGAGATATATGAAAGTGTTTGGGGGGATCATATATGTATATTTGTATTATATTGTACAAAAAAAATTGTATAATTATATTATACAAAAGAAGATTCTAGCTCTCATGTTCTTTCATCCATTCATTCCAAAAAAAAAAAAAAAAAAGATTATTGAAAATCTAGGTGGGCTCTCTCTGGAGCACACCCATGCCTTTCTCTCCCTTTTCTTGGGTATGAACTTTCTTTCTCCTAAACTCTAAGGGTCCTCATGAGACTTGCAACCAGGGGAGCAGTGGGCAGTGACAGCTCATCCTGGACTAAGCCCCTGAAACTGTCTCCAAGGCTCCAGTGAGCTGACAGCAGCCCACCTTGGCTCACTTCTGTCACTGTGTCTTTTACTTCTCAGTGAGTCCACACAGCCCAGCGTGGCTCACTTCTTTCCTATAACATTTCTAGAGAGCCAAAGCAGAGTAACACCTAGGCTCTTTTCTATTGCTGCTTCTTCTGTCCTTAGCCCTTCTATTGTTTCTCTGTTCCCAGCTTTAATAAACATACTCTCAGGGGGAAAAAAATCTACTAAGTGCTACACATTGAACAAAATGGACAAAAATACCTGGCCTCTTGGAGCTTATTCTACTTGAGGATGGAACTAGGCAATAAACAAATATATATTCTTTCAGGAAAAAAAATAAAGGAGGGTAAGTGGGATAGATTGCGCCTAGGAAGAAGGCGGAGGAAGGCAGGATTTGCCTTTTTAACCACAGTAGTTATGGTAGACGTCACCAATCAGTGACATTTGAGCAGAGACCTGAAGAAAACAAGGGAAAAAGCAATACTGATTCCTGGTGGAAGAGTTTACAGCCGGAGAGAACAGAAAATGAAGACCCACAGCGGGAACCTGCTCAATGGATTTAAGGGGAAGTAGGAAGCCCACGTGGCTGACAGAGTGAACAAGTGAGAGAAGATGGATATGAAATTAGGGCACGTGGGACTAAATCATGTCAGGTCTTCTAGGCCTTTGTAAGGACTCTGACATTCATTCCGTATTACAGTGGTTCTCAACCTGTGGGTCGCGACCCCTTTGGGGGTCGAGTGACCCTTTCACAGGGGTCACCTAAGACCATCGGAAAGCACATATTTCCAATGGCGATTCATAACAGTAGCAAAATTACAGTTATGAAGTAGCAACGAAAATAATTTTATGGTTGGGGTTCACCACAACATGAGGAACTGTATTAAAGGGTCGCGGCATTAGGAAGGTTGAGAACCACTGCTGTATGAGATGAAAAACCATCGCTGGGCACTGAGCACAGGAGTGACATATTTTGAGTCATTCTGGCTGCTATGCGGGAGACAGACTGAAGGGGGCAGGGACCCAATCAGGAAGTTATTTGCATAGTATAGGTGAGAGATGATGTTGGCTTGGACCAGCCAGAGTGGTTGGTGGAGGTGGTAGGAAGTCATCATATTCCAGACATTCTCTGAGGGTAGGGTCCACCATATTTGCGGAGACACTAGGTACGGGATGCTAGGGAAAGAGAGGAGTCAAAGGTGTCGCTAAGGATTTTGGCCTGAGCAGTTGCAAGGATGGAGATGTGTTAAGATGGGGAAAACTGTGTGAGGAGCAGATTTCAGGAGGGAAATCAGGAGTTTATTTGGATGTGTTAAGTTTGAGATGTCTATTAGATATCCATATAGAGAGGCTGAGTCGGGAGCTGGGGAAGATATAAATTTGGAAGTCATTGACATATAGGTGGGTTTTGAAGCCATAAATCTGAGTAAGAAAATGAGCGCAGCTAAGTGACTGAAGGCCTGCCAGTGTTTATGGTCAGAAAGATGGGGAGGAACCAGCAAGCAACACTGATGTGTAACAAAGAGAGAGGTGTCCCCACAACAGTGAAGAAAATATAGCAAAGAAGATTAAATAATCAACAGTGTCGGCTGCTACATGAATAAGGTGAAAATTGACCATTGGATTTGGCAACGTGAAGGTTTTTGGTGGCTTCGGTGGGTGTTGTTTAGGTTATGGGTAGGGACGAAAGCCTGATTGGAGTAGGTTCAGAAGAGAATGGGAACAGAGGAACTGAAACCGATGCGTATAGTGGACTCCTTAGAGGACCAGAGAAACTGAGTGGTTGCTGAATTTGGGGAAATGTGGATTAGGAGCTCAGAATTGTGCCTTCCACATATTAAGTTTTAAATATTGATGACGATGATGATGATGACCAAAAGCCTCCAGCAAAGGGATGACTCCAGGCATCAGAGGGCTTGCCTGGTGTCCCAGTTTCCCCCTCACAACACACGCCTCATGGTAGCTACCCCTAAGCCACAGTTGTTTCACAAGCCCCTGCACCACTGTGCCAGAAGGTCACATCTTTCCTTTTTTGTTTCCGCTACCATAAGCTTAGAATGTGTGCTTTTCCACCTGAGCCTCCCCTGTCTGCCTCTCTTACTCTACATCTTATCTCATGAGTCAGCTTCACAGAAACCAGGGTCGTGGATCAAGGTATCATGGGAATACATGTTTGCTTCCTCCCTAGACTCGGGCTGATTAAAGGCAAGGACAAAACCCTCCTATCTCTGTCCCGTGGTCCTTTGAAGAGTGCCTGGCACATAGTAGGCAGTCAATGTATCAAAGGTCCTTCCTTCCTCAGGATTGACCCTTGTCATCAATGTTTTGTAGAGAACTCATGAGAGTTCTCTTAGACAGCATACGTAAATCACTTAGCAATGTGCCTGCCATTCAGTTATTGAACTTTGGTTGCTGTAACTGCAGCAGAGCCCAGGCTTTGGAGTGAAGCAAACATGGACTTGCAGACCCACTTTGTCACTTGAAAGCTGCAGGGACATCAGTTTGCTCAACTATGAATTCCAGCTATAATACATCTCTGTGCAAAAGAATACGTAATCAATGAGTATTAGGTCCCTTCTCTTTCTCCTCTGTGGCTGGCTAATTTGGGGAGCTGGCTCAATTTATTTCACTTCTTTGGTCCTAGGTTCCTCATCTGTAAAAATGAGCACATGGAATTACTTGCTCTCCACATTTCCTGCCAGAGCTAAATTTCAAAATTATTGAGTTCATCTTTTCCCCCTGAAAATTACTCCTTCTGTGTTCCTGAGAGAGGTTCTTTTCTTGATAACTATTGAATGTTTTAATATATTAAATTGTTTCATTCCTCGGACTCTCTCTGTCTCTAGAGACTGTAGCATGGTCCAGACTCAGGGCCGCTGCCCAAGTCCAGGGACCATTCATACAACAGGACTGTGTGAGTGGCGCCCCAGGGTCTGTGCTCTGCAGCGGCCCTCAGTCCTGGCTGGATTGCTTTCACAGTGTAGTCTAAGTGAGGTCCACAGAGCACACAGGGAGGGACAGTCTCCTGCTTTCTTTGGGTCTAGGAGAAAAGAATCTGCATCTCCAAATGAACACGTGTGGGTCCAAGCAGAGCATCGCGTTCACGGCCTTTCCTCGTCTGTCTTGTCCTCAGACTTTGCAAATGGGCATCAAGCACTTCTCCGGACTCTTCGTGCTGCTGTGCGCTGGATTCGGTCTGTCCATCCTGACAGCCATCGGGGAGCACATAGTGTACAGGCTGCTGCTACCACGAATCAAGAACAAATCTAGGCTGCAGTACTGGCTCCACACCAGTCAGGTGAGTTCCGCAGGCGTCTTGCGTCAATATTCTTAACCATCAGAGTTCCCAGTAACGGGAGAATCCAGAGCCCCAAGTCAGACTGACAGATGACAAGCTACCAAGGGAACAAGGGTGGTGTAGACACCCTCAATGGAGAAGACAGTTCCCTCTCTCCCATTTATCCACTTTCCCCTTAAATTAAGCTCTCCCGTAAAGCCCCTTCCTTTCATATACCCTCCACTGCAGCTTACAATGGAAGCAATGGAACTGTTTTGAACCTGGTTCCACTTAATAGTGATAATCTGAAGAGATCATGTGAAAGATCTGTTTCCTACAGATTCTTTTTTTTTTTAAATTAATCCTCACCCAAAGATATTTTCCCATTAATTTTTAGATAGAGTGGAAGGGAGGGAGAGAAAAAGAGAGAGAGAGAGAGAGAGAGAGAGAGAGAGAGAGAGAGAGAGAGAGAGAGAGAAATATCGATGTGAGATAGACACATCAATTGGTTGCCTCCTGCACGACCCCGACCAGGGCCAGGGATCAAACATGCAACCCAGGTACGTGCCTTTGACCGGGAATCAAGCCCATGACCCTTCGGTCTGCTCAGCCAAACTGGCCAGGGTTTCTACAGATTATTTTCATGTCAAAATTGAAACCCATTAAATGAGCCTGAAGTCCCTGATCCCCTTTGAACCCACTCTCCTTGTTCTCTCTGCGTTTTCAAAGGTCCAGAAAATGAGGTCCATTCTTGCCCCATTCATCTGTTTTGCTGACCTCTCCGCTTTGTTATCATGGTACTTTTTTTTCTAGGTCAGTTTCTGTCCTCGGTTTGGTTATACCTGAACCCTGTTTTCCTACCTTCATCCTGGGAAGTGTTTGTTCTCTTAAGGAGAACTCCACAGACAACTGATCTCCACTGTGTGTTAACATGATGAGTTTTATTCTCAAGTGTTCTTTCCTTCTTTGTCTTGGCTACTAGGAAGTTCAGACTTTTTTTTTTTTTTTCTTTTTTTACTCACCTTTAACTGATGCTCGTGGCCCTTGGCCACACCTTAGTCATGACAGCTCTTCTTTGCATCACATACCTTTTACATTTCTATGCTTCCTATCAAATTACTTTTTTTCTCTCCAGGTAGAATAATAACTTATACTTAGAATTCTTGTCCTCTTGAGATTTGGGGCTGAATGTTGATCTGTTTTCGGTCATCCCTCGAAATTTGTTTACAGAGGCCAAGGTTCGTAGTGACAAGATGCACTGTTGAGTCTCAGGCGGTACTTTGTCCCTGACTGTGTTTCTAACGATCTCTGTGTGTGACTCTGTTCTTTCCGCCAGAGATTACATAGAGCACTCAACACGTCATCTGTAGAGGAAAAGCAGCCACGTTTCAAGACCAAACGTGTGGAAAAGAGGTAAGAAGAGGCCAGGGCCATGTTTCTTCATTTGTGAGAGAGAGGAAGGGAGAGGGAGAGAGAGATAGAAACATCGATGAGAGAGAACATCGATTGGCCACCTCCTGCATGCCCCGACTGGGGATTTGGCCCATAACCTGAGCATGTGTCCTGACTGGGAATCAAACCGGCAACTTCTTGATGCATGGGTTGACGCTCAACCACTGAACCACACCAGCTGGGCCAGATTTGTTTTTGTTTTTTTATTATTATTAATTTATTTTTGTTACAGATGTTTCTCCTTTTTTCCCCATTGACACCCTCCTCCCCATCCCCCCACCCCGTCCCCAGCTTTGTTGTCCATGTCCATCAGTTATGCATACATGCATATAAGTTCTGTGGTTTATCTCTTCCCTTCCCCCCCACCCCCTCTTCTGAGGGGTGTCAGTATATACCCTACTTCCACATCTCTGGGTCTACACTGTTCCTCAGACTGTTATGTTTATTGTATTCCACAAATTAGTGAGATCATGTGATATTTGTCTTTCTCTGCTTGGCTTGTTTCGCTTAGGATAATACTCTCCAGGTCCCTCCATGTTGTCTCAAAGGATAAGAGATCTTTCTTTCTTACAGTTGCATAGTACTCCATTGTGTATATGTGCCACAGCTTTTTTATCCATTCATCCACTGATGTACACTTGGGCTGTTTCCAGATTTTTAGATATTGTAAATAGTGCTGCTATGAACATGGGGGTACATGTATTCTTTCTGATTGGTGTTTCAGGTTTCTTAGGGTATATTCCTAGAAGTGGGATCACTGGGTCAAATGGCAGTTCAATTTTTCATCTTTTGAGGTAACACCATAGTGTTTTCCACAGTGGCTGCACCAGTCTGCATTCCCACCAGCAGTGTACTAGAGTGCCCTTTTCTCCACACTCTCGCCAACACTTGTTGTTTGATGATTTGTTGATGGCGGGCATTCTGACAGGTGTGAGGTGATACCTCATTGTTGTTTTAATTTGCATCTCTCTGATGATTAGTGATGTTGAGCATTTCTTCATATGTCTCTTAGCCATTTGTATGTCCTGTTTGGAGAGGTGTCTGTTTAGTTCCTCTGCCCATTTTTTAATTGGGTTATTTGTCTTTCTTTTGTTGAGTTGTATGAGCACTCTATATATTTTGGAGATTAACCCCTTATCTGATGTATCATTGGCAATTATGCTCTCCCATACAGTGGGTACCCTTTCCGTTTTGATGGTTGTTTCTTTTGCTGTGCAGAAGCTTTTGAGTTTGATGTAGTCCCATGTGTTCATTTTTTCCTTTGTTTCTGTTGCCTTAGGTGATGTATCAGTGAAGATTCTGCTGCGTATGATGTCCGAAATTTTGTTGCCTACATTTTCTTCTAGAATTTTTATGGATTCACGAGTCACATTTAAGTCTTTTATCCATTTTGAGTTTATTCTTGTGTATGGTGTAAGTTGATGGTCTAGTTTCATTTTTTTGCATGTAGCTGTCCAATTTTCCCAACACCATTTATTAAAGAGGCTGTCTTTGCTCCATTGTATGCTCTTGTCACCTTTGTCAAATATTAATTGAGCATAATGTCTTGGGTCAATTTCCGGATTCTCTGTTCTGTTCCACTGGTCTATATGCTTGTTCTTGTGCCAGTACCAGGCTGTTTTGATTACAGTAGCTTTGTAGTATAAGCTGATATCCGGTATTGTGATCCCACCTACTTTGTCCTTCTTTTTCAAGATTGCTGTGGCTATTCGGGGTCTTTTTTGGTTCCATATGAACTTTTGAAGTATTTGTTCTAGTTCTGTGAAATATGTCACTGGTATTTTGATGGGGATTGCATTGAATCTATAGATTGCTTTGGGTAATATGGACATTTTAATGATGTTAATTCTTCCAATCCATGAACAAGGTATGTGCTTCCACTTTTTTATATCTTCCTCTATTTCTTTTTTCAATGTCCTGTAGTTTTCTGCAAATAGATCCTTTACTTCTTTGGTTAAGTTTATTCCTAGGTATCTTAATTTTTTTGCTGCGATGGTAAATGGGATTGTTTTTTTAGTTTCTCTTTCTGTGAGTTCATCATTGGTATATAAGAATGCTGTCGATTTCTTGACGTTAATTTTGTATCCTGCTACTTTGCCAAATTCATTTATTAGGTCTAGTAGATTTTTGATGGAGTCTTTAGGGTTTTCTATGTATAATATCATGTCATCTGCAAATAATGACAGTTTCACTTCCTCCTTTCCAATTTGGATTCCTTTTATTTTTTTCTTCACGTCTGATTGCTGTGGCTAAGACTTCCAGTACTATGTTAAATAAGAGTGGCGAAAGTGGGCATCCCTGTCTTGTTCCTGTTCTTAAGGGAAATGTTTTTAGTGTTTGCCCATTGAGTATGATGTTGGCTGTAGGTCTTTCATATATAGCCTTTATTATATCAAGATATGATCCCTCTATTCCCAAATTGCTGAGCGTTTTTATCAGAAATGGGTGCTGGATTTTGTCGAATGCTTTTTCAGCATCTATTGATATGATCATGTGGTTTTAATCTTTTGTTTTGTTTATGTGGTGTATTACATTTATTGATTTGAGAATATTGAACCAGCTTTGCATCCCTGGGATGAATCTTACTTGGTCATGGTGAATACTTTTTTTGATGTACTGCTGGATCCGATTTGCTAGTAATTTGTTTAGGATTTTGGCATCTATGTTCATCAGGGATATTGGCCTGTAGTTTTCTTTCTTTGTAGTGTCTTTTTCTGATTTTGGAATTAGAATTATGCTGGCCTCATAAAACGAGTTTGGAAGTCTTCCTTCTTCTTGAATTTTTTGAAATAGTTTGAGGAGAATGGGTGTTAGTTCTTCTTTGAATGTTCGGTAAAACTCCCCAGTGAAGCCTTCCGGGCCTGGGCTTTTGTTTGCTGGGAGAGTCTTGATTACATCTTCAGTTTCCTTCACTGTTATTGGTCTGTTCAAGTTTTCTATCTCTTCTTGGTCCAGTTTTGGGAGACTATGTGTTTCTAGAAATTTGTCCATTTCACTTAGATTGTCGAATTTGTTGCCATATAAATGTTCATAGTATTTGGTAACGATCCTTTGTATTTCTGTGGTGTCAGTTGTTACTTCTCCTCTTTCATTTCTGATTTTGTGTATTTGGGTTCTCTCTCTTTGTTTCTTGGTGAGTCTAGCTAAGGGTCCATCAATCTTGTTTATCTTTTCAAAAAACCTGCTCTTTGTTTCATTGATCCTTTGAATTGTTTTTCTGGTCTCTATGTCATTTATTTCTGCTCTGATCTTTACTATTTCCTTCCTTCTACTTGCTCTGGGGTTTTCTTTTTGTTTGCTTTCTAGTCCTTTAAGTTGTGAGGTTAGATAGTCTATTAGAAATGTTTCTTGTTTCTTGAGGTAGGCCTGTAGTGCTATGAACTTCCCTCTCAGAACTACTTTCGCTGTATCCCATAGATTTTGTGTTATTGTGTGTTCATTTTCATTGGTTTCCAGGAAGTTATTAATTTCTTTCTTGATCTCCTCAGTAACCCATTCATTGTTTAATAACATGCTATTTAACCTCCATGTGTTCAAATGTCTTTGCATGTTCTTGTTGCAATTGATTTCTAGTTTCATGCCATTGTGATCTGAGAAGATGCTTGATATGATTTCAATCTTCTTGAACTTGTAGAGACTTCGTTTGTGTCCTAACATGTGGTCTATCTTTGAGAATGTCCCATGTGCGCTTGAGAAGAATGTGAATTCTGTAGTTTTGGGGTGTAATTCTCTGTAAATATCTATTAAATCCATTTGGTCTAGTGCTTCATTTAGAGTCTCTGTTTCCTTGTTAATTTTTTGTCTAGAGGATCTATCCAGTGATGTCAGCGGGGTGTTGAAGTCCTCTGCTATAATTGTATTGCTGTCGATTTCTCCTTTGAAGTCCTCCAGAAGATTTTAAATGTATTTTGGTGCTCCTATATTGGGTGCATATATGTTTACCAAGGTTATATCTCCCTGTTGGATAGATCCTTTCAATATTATGTAGTGACCTTTTTTGTCTCTAGTTATGGCCTTCATTTTGAAATCTATTTTATCAGATATGAGTATTGCTACCCCAGTTTTTTTTCCTTTCCGTTTGCTTGGAAGATTTTTTTCCATCCCTTCACTTTCAACCTATGTGAGTCTTTTGTTGTGAGGTGGGTCTCTTGTAAACAACATATATATGGGTCATGCTTTCTTATCCAATCAGCTACTCTGTGTCTTTTTATCAGAGCATTCAATCCATTTACATTTAAGGTGATTATTGATATGTACTTATTTATTGCCATTTTTGTTTAGTGTGGTTCTATTTTCCTTTCTATTTCTTCTACTAATTACAGCAGTCCTTTTAACATTTCTTGCAGTGCTGGTTTGGTGCTAATGTATTCTCTTAGCCTTTTTATGTCTGGAAAGCTCTTTATTTGACCTTCTATTTTGAATGATAGCCTTGCTGGGTAGAGTAGTCTTGGGTTCAGATCCTTGTTTTTCATGACCTTGATTACTTCATGCCATTCCCTTCTGGCCTGTAGTATTTCTATTGAGAAGTCAGCTGATAGCCTTATGGGGGTTCCTTTGTAGGTAACCTGTTGCTTAGCTCTTGCTGCCTTTAAGATTCTCTCTTTGTCTTTAATTTTTGGCATTTTAATTACTATGTGTCTTGGTGTGGGTCTGTTTGAGTTCTTCTTACTTGGGACTCTCTGTGCTTCTTGAACTTGAATGCCTTCTTCCTTCACCAATTTAGGGAAATTTTCTATCACTATTTCTTCAAATATATTCTCTAACCCTTGCTCATTTTCTTCTTCTTTGGGGACTCCTATGATGCGAATATTATTACGTTTCCAGTTGTCCCACAGTTCTCTTAAGCTGTCTTCCTGTTTTTTAATTGTTTTTTCCTTTTGGTTTTCTGATTGGTTGATTTTTTTCTACCCTATCTTCTAATTCACTGATCCAGTCCTCAGCTTCTTCTACTCTGCTGTTTAGTCCTTCCAATGTGTTCTTCATTTCTGCTATGTCATTCTTCATTTCCAATTGGTTGATTTTCAGTATTTCTATGTCTTTGGTCATGGTGTTGATGTCCTTACTCATGTTGTTGAGCTTCCTCAAGATCATGGCTCTGAATTCTAGCTCTGTTAACTTGCTTAACTCCATTTCATTTATCTCATCTTCGGTGGAGGTCTCTTGTTCTTTCATTTGGCATCTGTTTCTTTGTTTCACCATTTTGGCTATCTCAGTGGGTTTTGGAACCTGCCAAATTTTCCCTGTGGATGTTGGTGTTCTGCTGTTTGTGGCTCCCTCTACTGGGTTTGGCTGAGCATGGGAGGACCCATGTTATATACCACTGTGGCGTCTTACTTTCCTGGGTAGATTTGCAAGCCCAGAAAAGGTTAAGTTATCCTCTAGCTTTTTGCCTAGAGGCTATTAGTCATGGTTACTTGAAGAGCCTTGGGTTCTCAGTTGAATGAAAACCTCCCTCAGGTGTTCAGCGTGAGAGGATTTCCAGAGGGTAGGGCAGAATGCTGGTAGTTAATTAGCCTCAATTTGCATTTCAATGGTCCACCTGGGTGTGGCTGAATCTCCGAGGGAGGGGCTGCTGCCTCTCCCCAGAGCCCTGGGAAGGAATAAGATGGCCACCGTCCTGCATGGCCGCAACTCAGCAAAAGCTCTGAGTGCCCTCCAAATCCCGAGTGTCCTCACACAGTTCCAGTCCAGTCCACTCTCCTTCTGCCTGAGCCCAAGGTGAGTGGCTGTGGCTATTTTAGCGCTCTGTCCTAGCCCTCTGTGCCGTGGAGCTGGCTTGGGCTTTAACCCCGAGGGAGGTGCTCACAGCTGAGACCACTGCTGTCCGTGGGCTCCCAGCCCCCCTCTTGCGCCTCTGCAATCCTACCAGGATCGATTCGGTGTCCCTGGTTGTATGGTCCTCGCAAGCTGCTTTTCTGTTGCTTTCTCCCAACGGTTTGTCTTTATTTTAGTTGTATTTCCAGTTTGGTTCTGGGAGATGGTCTGTGTAGCTGCCATTCACTCTGCCACCATTTTGGAATCTCCAGATTTGTTAATGTAAAAGTTTAGATATGTAACTGAGACTGAACTCAACAGGGAAATTATGTGTAAATAATTCAGATCGAATTAGGACTGAGTTGTTGGTAAACACAATCAGTACAAGTAGATGTAGTTTCAAATAGAAAAAGGACAGACAGAAACCTTATCTGCACACATATGAACACTGAAATGCCATATAAGCCACATTTGTCGGGGTTAAAAGTACAGGTGTGGTCTCCAGAGTCAAGCAGCTGAGTCCAAATCCTGTCTTTGATGCTTACAATACGCATGGCCTTGGGCAAGTGATTTACCTCTCCATGCCTTAAGGTCCTCCTTTGTGAAATTGAGATAAAATCAGTACCTACTCCCCAGAGATGCTGTAAGAGTTAAATGAGATAATAAACGTAAAGCCCTGAAAACCAAGCTATTTCAGCAAACACTCTTGTGTACAGAATACACACAATACAATTCATGAATGCTACAGGTCGTTAATCTCATGCAATATTGCCCCCTTGGTGGGCTTCCACTCCCTGCTCCTGTCTAGCACTCCCCAGAACCGCTGAAATACACAACACACACGTCCTGGCATTGTTACTGCAAACTCCCCAGAAAAGAGCATCTCCTTACCAGGCAGTGACAACCATTAAGTGCATAGATGACATTTGACAATTGGAACTTCACACTTTCCCCACACCCAGCCCGTGGGTGACTGTTGCCTGCTCATTCGTGGTGACTACAGAGGTCAGAAGCGTTTGGGTCTGGGTCCTGGCTTGGCTGGAGCCTTCCAGGGCCATTCATATGCCCAGGGACCTCAGTTTAGGGCGTGACCTCCCAGCAACTCTGTCATCCATAGCAGGTCCTGGCCTCAAAGCTTGGCTCTGGGTAATCAGATATGAAATTGGACACTCACAGTTCTCTAACAGAGGAAAAGGAAAAAGGGGTGGGAAATGCCATTTGCTTTCCTTGTTTGAACCTCCTCGAAAAGGCTGCAGCCCCTTCCCCCGGGTTGATCTAGCTCGTCAGAACCACTGCCACTCTCTCTTCAAGCCTCTTTCCAGTCGGTGAGCAGACCCCTGGGCCGCTCCGTCGGTGGTACCACACACTGCAGCCCTGTCAGCGACAAGCTGTAGACTAATCAGGTCACAGCTGTTCCATGTCATGTTACATATATTTTTTCTATAATTATTTTTGACATAAATTTTTAACCAGAGGAACACAGAAACACAGCGGCAAAGGCATCAGCTCGTAATGACAAAGCATTTGTTTTCCAGCCAGAATAGTAACAGGAAGCCCAGGGAGCCCAGCTCCGACTGGGATGTGTTTCCCAAACACATCTCTTTCGCCTGAATTGAGGACCATATGTGTCTTTCACTCAACTTAGCCACTTTTCTTGGCAAATTCCCTGCTGGAACTCCTTATGCTGAAAAGGGGCTAAGGCAGAACACATCCCCGTGGCTTATGTTGGGGCCACATTTCCCATAACCCACCTGCAACCCGCACCCACCTGTGCCCTTTCAAACGCAGTGAGTGTTCAAGGCCCCACAGCGGCCGTGTCTCTTCTGGATGGTCTAGTGGGGTGCTGAACCTCCACGGCACACAACTGCTCTGTGGAAGCTTGTTTAGTGTTAGGTAGTCACTCCCTGGTCACATTACACTTGAAGGCTGAGAAAGGCTTGCTACAAGGCAACACGTAACCACTGCGGAGGGCAGCAGTGTACCACACTCATTCCTGCCAATTAGACACCAAGTCTGACACTCAGCGGCTGTCGTCTGGCATTCACAAGTGGTCCAGAGCCACCCGTCGATGACCAGAGCTCTTGTGATGCTGGCAAGCAGAGTTTGTCAGGGAACCCGGGTTTTGCTTATCTGGAGATAACTAGATTGATTCTATCTATGTACCTGATTTCTGTAGTTGCCTGGACAGTCCGGGAAAATACGTAGATAGATGCCCTATTCCCAGCTTTTCCCCACTATGAATCATTCTGTGGTACTAGATTTAGCTTCATTGGCTGGAAAACTCTCTTTTTGAGGGAAGAATATCTATGCAAATACCGCCCATGTCTGCTACAACTTGACATCCCTCCTGTGTATTCCGTATTTGTTGAAGGAATAACGCAGAAGATAAATGAATGAATTACTAACATATGGGTTTGAGGAAAGGCTGGGAGAAATTTGGGGCCATGGTATGAATGCTGATGATGCTCCTTTTTTTTTTTTTTTTTAATTTAAAGCAGAGAAAAAAGTAGATATTGCAAGAGACTATTTATATACAGTCCTTGGTTTATTTAACATGAGATTTCATGTAAGTTTTGGTCTATCCTTCACCTCACTGAGTTTCCAATACACCCCCCTTTTCTCTTTCTTCTCACCCCAAGATACACAAAACTCGTAAACCATATAACACACACCACAAATAAGATTGTTTTGAAATTATTCAAACTCAGTAGGAAATCAATTGAAGAAAATAATTAAAGGGCAGTGTAAGGCTAGAAGGAAAATTATAATGACATCTCTGATCCAGGTATAAAGCCAGTAGAACAGTAAGTGGGTTCGTTATGGGATTTTTACCCAGCCCAGGACCTGAAAGCTGAGCTCTGGCTCCCCCTGCTCATTCATGTGAGACTTAAACTGTGAGAACGAGCTACAGGGTGTTTGAGATGTGTTTGTGTGTTTTAATAGCTTAGGGCACGTAGCAGTTGGTTTTTACTGTGTGAGAAAGTATCTCAATACTTAATGTCTTACACAACAGTGAGCTGCTTATGAATCTGGGTCAGCTGTGCAGTTTACTGATGGGGCCAAACTTGGCCGATCTGGGCCACATTTGCTCACATATCTGCAACCAGTTGGTGGGGAGGGGGAGCAGCTCAGGGCTGGCTGGTCTCTGATGGCCTCCGCTAGGTCACCTAGGAAGACTGGGGACTCTCTCCAGTGGTTGTTATCACCCAGCGGACCAGTCTGGACTTGCTCACACAGCAGCAGCAGGTTCTGAGAGAGGAAGTGGGAGTGTGTGAGGTTTCTTGAAAGTTTAGGCTTGGAACTGCCACCGACCATTTCTGCCACTTTCTCTTCCCAAAACAGTCATGAAACCAGACCAGATTCAAAGGGGAGGGAAGGCAGACTTCTGTCCTTGAATCCCCCTCAATAAGGATGAGCTGTGAAGTCACAGGAGGCGGACAGGGGTGAGAGGGAGGCCAAAGGGCTGTGCCACCTGCCACCAGGGAAATGAAACAATCATTCTGTTAAGTCCTGGTGGTTTTGTTCTCATCCCTGTAACTGAATCAAGACTTTGTTCCCCTCCCGTCCCCTCCCCCTGTAGGTTCTCCCCCTCTCTCCCCAGAAAGTGACAGTCCAGGAATAAAATCTTGCTTCAGTTATGTTATTGGGGACCAAGACTCAAGGACCTGATAGAGCGTTTTTATTTTGTTTGGCCCTGTGGTAGATTGCAACAGTAGTCCTCCTCCTCCTCCTCCTCCTCCTCCTCCTCCTCCTCCTCCTCCTCCTCCTCCTCCTCCCACCCTCCCCCTTCTCCTCCCCCTCCTCCTCCCCCTCTCCCTCCATCTCCTCCGCTTCCTCCCTTCCCCCCCCCCCAAGAAATCAGCAGCTTTGCTGCTTAGGGCTCCAATCTGTTCTTGTAGCAAGAAAGTCTTCCCATTGCCTCCGATGGTCAGAGCGTGGTAGGAAGCAGCTCGTTCCCCTCCTGGCCCGGCCAGCAGTACCTGTGGCTGTCTACAGCCATTTCTCTGAGATGGCGGAGGGGAAGCCTGATGGAGGATCGCGAATCTATTCTACTTGACTTTCATTATCCCGGCAAGAACTCGAGGCTTTCTGGGTTTTCCTGTTGTCGTTGTTAAGCTTCAGAAGTGAGCTGTCAGTCTCGACCCCCATCAAGTCATCCCTATGAGGGGAAACGCTTAGCTGAAACCTGCAGCTTAGATGCTTTTATTCTCCTCAGAATCAAGCAGCACACCTCAGGGTGGTCCCGCGGGACTCAAGATGAGTCCTATTATAGTATCTATCCTCAGGCTCATGCTTAGTGAGAGTCCAACAGCTGAACAAACCGATTCTCACTGTTACTAAAGCACATCTTTCCAGCTGCAGACTCTCCCAAGGCAGTGCTGATCGCCGAGCCTCGCCGGCAGGAAGGGAACACAAAGGCATCCCAGGTTCTTCATATTGATGCCACCGCCTGGCCCACCAGCCCTCCGGAGCACACGCCCACTGCAGTGTCAGGGCAGCAGAGACCTGATAAGACCTTGAACTTCAGTTGAAAAGCGCTGTCTTGGCTCCTTGCATCCCAGTGACAGCAGCTAGCAGGCAGTCTATCCCTGGCTCTGTCCCTGCACCTCTGAGTGTTACCAGCTCCACCATTCACACGGGAGCGCACTCGGAGAGCTGCGGAGTGGAGGTCAACCCGCGTGCCTCTTTGCTTCCTAGGTCCAGCGTGGGGCCCCGTCAGCTGTCCGTGTGGAATACTTCCCATCCGAGTCACGACCACCGGCAGAAATACGTCTTCGGTGAGGAGGGGGGACAGAACCAGCCAGGCGTCGGGACCCAGCAGGACATCCCCCTCCCTCCCAGGCGAGAGCTCCCTGCCTCGCTGGCCACCAACGGGAAGGCAGACTCCCTGCGCGGAGCGCGCCACGCCGTGGCGCAGGAGCTGTCGGAGCTGGAGAAGCAGATTCAGGCCATCCGGCAGGAGCTGCAGCTGGCCGTGAGCAGGAAGGCGGAGCTGGAGGAGTACCAAAGGACAAACCGGACTTGTGAGTCCTAGGTGACCGCGCTGCGCCCTCCTCGGTTCCTGGCCTTCCTCGGAGACACTCTGCGCAATGCTTTTGTAACAGCTGACAACGGTGTGGGGAAGGGAGGGCTGGGTCTTCTTAGCGGCCAAGTCGGCTCTCCCTAGGTGTCCAGGTGACAGCCTTTCAGAGCAGGAATCTCACATTAGTCAGGAGTGAACTCCGCGTAGGGATCTGTGGATAACCAGACAACCCTAGCTCCTGTCAACCTTCTCACCAGGTGCCACAGTACAGTTCCTGGTTTTTAGCCCTTTCTCTGCGCTAGCAGCGAGGAGAGATACAAAATTGTTACTCACACCTGTGTCTTACTGGGTGGTTGGTTTCATTCTCAGTGTAGAACAGGATTACCCAGGGTTGTGGTTTTTGATACAACTCCCCAGTCTAGATTAGTTCCTGCATTCTGAATGGGGAGCAGGGTCAGAGCTAGAGAAACTAAGGACAGGGACGTGAGTGCTTAAAAACACTGACTGAACTCATCAGTGTTACCGCCGGCCAACGAGTGATTGGATCACGTAAGAGCTATGTTTCTGGGAAGGTCCTAGCTCTCGGACACCATCCTAACATTTAATAGGAATATGTTTACATGCCACTATGAAAGGGGACAGGGATGTGGTGAGTGGGAACTGAGGACAGGCCAAAGAGGCATTAAAAATGTACACCATGCTTCTGGAACAAAAGCTCTGGGCCAGAAAAGCAATTTGGCTAAGAAATGAATAGGACTATACTTCTAACATAGTTAAGCATCCCCACTATAGTGTGTGCCTTGTGTCAAGGAGAAGGAGAAAAACAAAGCAAGGATGTGGCCTTGGGATGAAACTGGAATACCCCTGCTTACTGTAACTGTGGGTTCTGTGAAAATGTTCTGCAAACCACATACTAGGCCACTTTCAGATCATGTCACCTGTCTCTTAGATCCAAGAATCCCAAAAGTGAGTCGCCAGCCTGTGAACATCTCAGGCCCCACCATTAAGAAACGTGCCCTGTGCTTTTCACATCTGTACTGATAACAACCGAGTCAGTCTCCCAGCCTCACACCACTTTTCTGAGGAGCTGCGAACAAGTTTGGCACCTCCGATTCTCTCCCAGGCCCCGTCAAATGCCCTTAAAAGATAGACATCAGTAGCGTGGCTTCCCCTCTGCATAGGCATCCCCACTGTACAACTGCTTGGCCACACAGGAAGGTAAAGGAGTGTGGGAACTAGAGAACTCCAGTTCCCAATGTCAGTGGAGACAGGAATCATCTAGGGACTCGTCACAATGCTGGTTGTCAGGACCTGTTCCCAGAGGATAGGTGGAGACTTCCCCCGTGGAGAGACTGGAGGTGAGCTCAGAAACCTCTCACTAACCAACAGCCCAGGGTGACTGACATGTGGTCCAAAAATTACTCAAGGAACACTGTTCTAAAAGTGTGACTGTCCCAGGCAATGAGAGAAGTGAGAAGAGCCTTTTAGAGGGTTTTTTTTAAAAAACTTCGGTACATGCCTGCTGATTCCCCTTCCTTACAGCCCCTCCCACCCCCGGGCACCATTTAGGACTGTTTTTCAGTGATCTGCTTTATCTTCTCAGTACTCTTTGCTGCACCCCGATCCATGTGAAGACCTAAATGAGTTTGCAGCACTGGGCCAAGCCCTGGTGCCCTGTAACAGCCGACAATCACTGGAAAGGTACAGCCTCCTTTTGAATGGAATCCCTGCATTTCCACCAAGAGCTACCCAGTCTCCCAGGGAAAGATAACACCCTAAGCTGTAATTAGATCACACTTCAGCAGTTAGTTAATTGTCTGAGAAAACCCAGGGGTGGAGGTAGGCACAGAGATACTGATGAGGTTTATTGGGAGGGCTCTCAAGTTGGATTTCATCAACCTCACAGATGCAACAGTTCAGCAGTGAGGGAACAGGTGAGCCCTGGAAACAGGACAGTTCTGCGTTGAAATGCCCTGTCCTCCCATGTTCTCACCCCAGGCCCAGAAGTGGGTTTGCAGCTGCCTTTGAAAGAGTATGCCCCTTAGCTGTGCCCACCCATCTGCAACAGCTAGGGATGCTGTAGACTCGGCCGGCAGTGCTTGTGCGCCGAGCGGCCCGGAGGCTGGTGTAGGTGTACCTCAACTCACATCACAGCCATGCTCCTGAGGTTGTATGTGGACATTTTTATAACTCAGCTCATCTCCTGACTGTACTTGAGAAGCTGGCTACTTAAAGGAACCCAGAGGTGAATTCTTTTGTAAAGAATCCTTTTGTAATGCAATTAATTGTCCCTTAATGTATCTGTTTTGTAAGTTTGGATTTTTGTATATCGGGTTTACCTTAAGCTTCTCTACTGAGGCATTCTGAGCAGGGGTGATGCCATGCCAGGCTGTCTGCCCCTCTGAGGAGCGGACCTGCGCACCGCTCCTCCAGTGTCCCGAGGGACTGCTTGGCCAGAGCTGTGGCCAAGACAAGACGGGCAAAAAGCAGCAGGGGCCGGCAGCAGGCTTACTGCCATCAGCACTGCTTGGCATGCCTCCAGGGTCTGGGGACAGAAACACAAAGTACAACTGCTTGTGGTGAAATGAAGCAGTCTTCATGTTAAGTAGCGGTGATTCTTTTTATCGGTAGTGATTGAACAGTGTTTTGCAATTGGTGAAACAGTATGTTGTGTTTTGTAAAAAGATTTTATGAAATGGTGGGTCCTTTGAAAACCTTCCTTTCTGTCCTGCTCCACCTCTGTCCTCTCAACTCCCCTCAGGCTCAAATCACACGGAGATCCGAAGTCCTCAGGCGGAAGTGGTCTTTGGGTAAAGATGTGAAGGACGCTGCTACCTTGCCTCCTCTTGTGGGTTCTTATTTCATGAGATCAGGAAGGCCATTCTTTTCCAAGCCCTGATGCTGGGAAACCTGGATTGTGATGTGATGTCGCACACCCCAACCGTTTCCGAGGCATTCCTGACGCAGGAAGCACAAGGTCAAGTGTGACTGGGTGAATTAGAACAGGTCGGTTCTGTAAACAACAATCAGGGCCCCAGAGTAGGGATGCCTTAAGGCAGAGGACAAGGGATTCCAACGACTGGGACACACAAGTGAGGCAGCCACAGGGACCCACGCAGTCGAGGTCTTTAATGTGCCTGGAGGTGACTCCGCTATTCATGGATCTTGCTGCTGCACCAACACTATACAGGGCCTGCTGCTGGGGCCAATCGGACGTGGGAAGTGGGGCAGCTGCTCAGGAGAAACGCTTTGTCACCTGGGCAGTGGGTTTCTCAGTGCTGGTGCTGGGTCTGTTAGAGCCTTGCAGCTCGTGAGCCTGTCCTGGGTGTGGATCAAGAAGGGGAAAGAAACTACATAGAGCCTCCCTTCCTCCCAGTTTTGATAAGCAAACCAGGAAATCCAACCAGTCTTCAGAGGAAACTCCTAGTCATCAAAACCACGTCACCATCTTCACTGTCCAGTTGTTCCTTCCACCCCCGCCCCCGACACCACCCATCTAATCCAGGATTCCCACTCTTTCTTTAGTTTAGTTCCTAATTGTTTTATGAAAATAATGTACTTAAGAGTATTTTCTTAAGGTCTGTAACGAGTGTTTGCATCGTGTCTCCACTCCACTGTGTTTGCAGTCGCTCCGCCCAGGAAGACCTGCAGTGCTGTCTTGTGAGCATGGCGTGCACAGGCTGTTTTGCTCCAGCCACTTTTCTTGTACAACCACGTGGGTGGACTAGACGTCCTCCAGTCCTTTCCACCTTCAGTTTCTAGGGCTGTGGAATAAATGTTCAGATAGAAACGTCACTTCTGGATGGACTGCTGGGATTGTCTTTGAGGATTCAAATGTTGATGTGGTACTAGGGCTTTCCTGACAGGAGACCCTTTGATGCTATGCTATGATCTGTGCTTATTTCCTTGGTATAATCCAAAGTGGCACAAAATCTGCTGAGAAAACTCAAGAGCCCTGGCATCATGAAACAGAACCGAAATGGCTTTGTCTGAGGGAGACAAAAGCCACAATATTAAGAAATATCTGACAAACTCTGCCCCGGCCACCCTCATTTAGTAATTCAATGAGTGTGTGCTCAACAGCTTGTACTTATGGGCCAAGGGCTGCAGCCCCAATGGTGGGCATGGTCTCTAACCTCAGGGACCTTCTCACAATCTGTCTTCCTCACAACCTACAGACAACACAATGAGTTAACATTTATTGATCACTTATTTTATAAACCATGATCTCATTTAATCCACATTAAAACCTTACGACACATGTACGCTAGACCTAGTCTTGAGTAGATAAACCAGACCTCTACTTTACTGATGGAAAAACTAAGGGTCGGGGAATTATATACATTGCCCATGATCACACAGCTTGTAACAGCAGAGATTCTTATGTAGGCAGTGCAGTTTCCAGAACCACCACACAGTATTGTCAGGATTCTGATCACTGCCAGCGTACAGCCTCTTCTTCCTCTAACCTACCTTGTCTTTCCCCCATAGCACCTCTGGCCCATGCCTCAGCCTGGCCCCCGAGCAGAGAGGGAAGCTGATGTGTTAACTGGACCTGCACTGGTCCACTGAACTCAACACTGTAGCCCCCAAGTCTCACAGGAAGTTTTAGGCATCTCCTTTTGCTTTCTAGTCCAACCAAGACCTGGTATAAACACAGCTGCAAACCACTCAGCAGCCCTGCATCTCAGGCACCTTGCTGTCTCTGACAACTCAGGCAGGTGTAGCAGCTGACAAACTTGCCACCATGAATCTGCTAGCTGGATGCCTTCTTCACACACATTCTTTTGAAATATGCCTAAATCTCAGAAAAATGTACACCTACTATAACTTAACCACCAACTTACCCAAGGATGTTTTGTATCATTCAGTCATTCATTTTTTTGGATGATTTTGAGCCAGGTACTGGGGCTAGCTGCTGGAGATAGAAAGATTTAAAAAAGCAGATTCCGATTCCATGGAACTCAGTCTAGTGGGAAGACACAAACTGGCAAAACAATGTGGCATGTACTTTGACAAAGAAATGCATGTCGGGTACTGTGGGAAGGAACAAAGCAGCACTGTGTGTGTGTACACGCACGTGTGTGGTAGAGGATAACAGGCATCCCAGGTAAAAGAAAAGTTCCGGAGCTGGGAAACCATGGCAATCAGGCAACTTACGAACATCAAAAAGTTCAATATGACAAACATAAAGCACAAGGTGGGTGGTAAGTTGTAAGGGCTGGAGAGAGAAGAGCAGAGGCAAAATCACTGTGCTAAACTGGAGTTACATCTCAAAGATGACAGGAACCATTCAAGGATTTTAATCTGAAGAGAGACATATTCAAAAGATCAGAATCCTCACCACTGGGTGGAACCGCCTGTCACTCACATGCATTTCGTTTATAGGGCAGCAAGCAAATGAAGTGAGCTTGTGATGTTTTGGAATGACTTCGCCATGGCATCAATGAACCAGGACGTAGACTGAGAGACAGACAGATATAGACAAACACAGGTGGCCTAGATTCCAAAGAGGATGTCGGTCTTATTTTTCCCTAAAAATAGGAAACAAATGTAGAAGACTGACCCCTCAATTTCTTTATTCACAATAGAAGTTAATATTTAGCACAATGCCTGGCACCTACCCATCACAAACAGTTAATATCCAAACCCAAACCACTTATTGTCCAAGTAGACTGTTTGCCCCCAAACCAACAAAGTGATGCTCAAGACTGCCCTATAAGCACAGAGCAGCAACAGAAAGTGCCATATTGCTGACTGCAAACGCAGTGTGTCCAGCAGCAGGGCCTGACCCCCTCGTGGCTGTGTATAGAGGGGGGACAGGGAGGTGGGGGGATCGAGGGCCCTGTGACCTCTTAGATGACACTAAGATTCCCCAGTTAAACTTGTTTCTTAACCCATACCACATGACTGAAAAATCATCATCACAAGTCCAGCTAAGGATAGGTAGTGACCACGAAAGGACATGAACACTGTCTTACCAGTCTCCTAGGACAGGTGGTGATCCAGAAGGGATCTATTTTACACAACCAATGGCAGAGATATATAAGACTTCTGGTTGTCTGGTTACAAATAAAACTTAAAATTCAAGAACTTGCAACTAAAAGTGCCAGACAGCTTTATACTCCCTGGAAAACATATCACAATCTCTTACCCCACAGTGAGCTATGAAAGAGAACCAAGAATAGTCAAACTATCATCTTTTAGGCATAATCTCTCCCCAGAACAGACTCAATAAAACAACTGGAAGAAAAGTGCTTCAATTAATCAAAGAAATAAATAACTTAATCATAGTTAGCCTCTTAATCTAAGTTATTTCTGTTCAAGAGAACTGAGTCCTAGAACAGCAGGTGTCAATCAACCAATAAAGGCAAATACAAAGGTTTCAAAGAAAGACACAAACACAAAAGCAAACTGAATCCTGCTTTATTTGCAGCTTGTGGAATATAAGGTCCTACAGGAAGATTACAGAGCATCTTCTGGAAAACAGATCACAACCTCTGTGGAGATGCTGCTGAGAGAAACTCAAGCTCACCTAGGCCTGCCTGTATCGAGTTCCCAGGGCACCCAGATCTCTTTACCATCTCTGTGCTGTTCCCCATCCTCCCCAATCTTGATTTCATTTTAAGATAAAAGGGGCTACAGTACCTGAAATTAGTAGGCCTCAAGAAATTTAAAGACTTGAATGAGTAGAACATTCAAAACTTTAATAACTTCAACAAGGAAGCCAGTTCACCTTAACAAGTCCCTTCACTACTGCATAAAATACGAACTGAGTCATCCTGGACATAATTTCATTAAGGTTTCAAACCATCCAGGAACAAATAGCACAATGATAACATTTTGTAATCTAAGTTACAAAACGTTTACTACCAAATCAAGAAATGTTTGTGCCCAAAGATAGCTTATTTCTAAAAGATCACAAACACACTCCCCGCAAACAGCCATTTGTCTCCTCTGTTCTTTATTCCCTTCTCCGTGCCAAGAATACCAACCTCACTTCTTCAGGAGGGATGGACAATCCAGGATTATACAGTGAGCCTGAAGAAAATGTTGAAAAGTCTAAAAACAGGAAATAAACAAGTCTGGTAGGGAGACAAATAAGAGTTGTTTGTTTCTAATTCATTTTATAGCCCAAGACCTGCATTTATCAGTCCTTTCCCCTGATGTCATCCAGCTATTAGAGAGAACCTGGATGTAAGTTCTGTGACAAATAGTTAATAAAGTGCCCTGTAGGCGACAGTCAAGAAGAGGTAGAGGTTTGATGGTTAACGAGTGAGTGCCTGTCTAGCCAGCCCCACCTCTTCTCCTGGCTTGGATCAACCAATGTAGATGCGATGGAAATCATTGGCACCAAAAGCAGCATTACACTTGGGACATTTGCGCTGGCGGGTGTCGTAGCGTGTCTTCACACATTCAAAGCAGAAAACGTGAAAACACTTGGTAAGTACAGCATCCTTTTTACGCATGTTGCAACATGGACAGGTCAGGCGTGCCTAAGGAAAAAAGAAGTCAGAGTCTGAGCAACCACAAAGGTTTATGATCCTAATGGCTCGCATACATAAGCAAACAACAAGAAAACCCACTAAGCACTAAGACAAAAGTATCATCTCCCCCCCACCCCCAAGTAAACCATTCTCTGGCTCTGGCTACCTTCATGTAAATAAGTTCAATATTTATTCTCCCAGTCTGTTAGTAGGCAACTTCAGGCCCAGATTGGAAAAAAAAAAAAGAAAAAAACCACAAAGCAATCACTGAGGCAGTTTTTCTAACCTTGTAATCCTTAATCTCCTCCATCAGGATCTCATCACATTTGGGTACATTGTCTGGTTTCTTTGTGGTCTCCAGCTTCCGGCGAAGTCTAGAGATGTCCTCCTGTGGTAGGACAGCATACCCATTAGACACACTCCCCCAGACCTGCCATTTGTGAGAAAATTAAGTGCTCCAACTTGAACATTCTATTGTGGGAAGGAAGTCCTTTCAGGTCCAATTGTCTTTTAGGAATGTAAAGAATTGCAAATTGCAAGACACTTTCTTTTGTTTCAGAACAGGCAACTGTGATCATATCACCAAACTAGAGTTGCATCTAACTACTGTCAATTCAGTACTGTGAAAACACAGTCTAATTTAGAGGGATTCAATTTTTTAAAAAGATGAAAACCTTGATGGAATACTTTATTTGAAGGTAATTAGTTTTAAGCTGAACATAGATTGTATTAAATAATTAAGAGATTATGGATAAGGACAGAAAAGCATCATGAGTAACAGCTGACATGCCAAAAATAGAAAAATTGTAGGAGAACTCTATTTTTTTAATCCTCACCCAAGGATATGTTATTATTGATTTTTAGAGAGAGGAGGGGGGGGTGAAAGAGAGAGAGAGAGATGCCCTGGCCGGTTTGGCTCAGCAGTTAGAGCAATGAGTCTCAGGTTTGATTTTGGTCAAGGGCATGTACCTCAGCTGCGGTTCGTTCCCAGCCCTGGTCAGGTCATATAGGAGGCAACCAGTCGATGTGGCTCTATCACATTGATGTTTCTCTCTGTCTGTCTCTCTCTCCCTCCCTCCCTCCCACTCTATCTAATGATAAATAGAAAAATATCCTCGGGCAAGGAATAAAAAAAGAGAGAGAGAGAAACATCAATGTTAAAGAGAAACATTGATTAACTGCCTCCCATATGTGCTGACTGGGAATCACACCCACAACTTTTTGGTGCATGGGACGACACTCTAACCAACAGAGCCACCCAGCCAGGCAGGGCTAAGAGAACTTGAAAATCCTCTAATGTAGGTATGTCGCTACTTATTTATCTACTAAGTATTTATTTCATGCCCACTAGGTGCTGGGCACCATAACAGGCTTTGGGGATATAGCAGTAAAGAAAACAGACTTGATCTCTTCACTTGAGGAACTTCAGTCAAATAGGAAATGACATACTTTGGACCAATGACTCTTTCATACGATGGGTCATTTTGCCCTGGCCGGTTTGGCTCAGCGGTTAGAACATCAGCCTGTGGACCAGAGTCCGGGGTTCGGTTCCTGCTAAGGGCACGTACCTCGGTTCCAGTTTGTCCCTGGCCACAGTTGGGGTCGCGTGGGTGGCAACCAGTCGATGTGTCTCTCTCACATCGATGTTTCTCTCTCTCTCTTCCTCCCTCTTTCCCTCCAGCTTTATCTGAAGATAAATGCAAAAATGTCCTCGGGTGAGGATAAAAAAAAGAAAAATCATATGATGGGTTATTTCAGAGCCCAGAAAACACCTAACAAGTGAAATGTAAAGAAAAAAACAACTGCTCCTACCTGGGCTCGTTTGAAATTAAACATGTCCTTTTCTTTGGTGACACTGTTCTCCACGATCTCATCCTGAAAATCATGCAACTTCTTCTGAGCCAACTCCAATTGTGCTTTGAGGTCATCTGCAAGCTGGGCTGCCTCCATTGCCTGTGTGGGATGTATGAATAATGTCATCTTATTACCTCTTACTATTTCCAGTGAGGCAAACTGTTAACCCAAGTCCAAGGAGTAAGATGAGCCTATAATTACATCAGTCTCACACTTATTTGTTCCCCTGGGACTAAATGTCACTTCAGATTATAGAATAATCAATCATACCTTGCGTTTATTCATCTCTAAGGCTTGAGTCCTAAGACCCAGCTCCTTCTCCCCGGTACCAATGTTGCTTTGTAACAGATGCTCCTTCTCTTCCAATTTCCTTACTACCTGTAACTGGGCATCAACCTTTGAAGAAGAAAATCAGATTTTAACACAAACAGGAAGCGGGGGCCCTGACTAGACTAGGCTCTATTAATCCACAGGCCCACAAAAGAGAATGTTAGAAATATCAAACTATTACTGATTTTACCCATGAACCCTGCAAAGCACATGGAAGATTAGAATTAAAAGCTTTGCCCTGGCCGATTTGGCTCAGCAGTAGAGCGTCAGCCTGCGGACCAAAGAGTCTCTGGTTCAATTCCAGTAGAGGGCACGTGCCTTGGTTGTGGTTCAGTCCTGGCCCTGGTCAGGGTCATGCAGGAGCAACCAGTTGATCTGTCTCTCTCACATGGATGTTTCTCTCTCTCTCTCCCTCCCTCCCACTCTATCTGAAGATAAAAATGGAAAAAAGTATCCTCGGGTGAGGATTAAAATAAAAAGCTTCACTTTTAATACAAAAAATGTATATATGTATATGTGTGTGTGTGTGTGTGTGTATATATGTATATATACACACTGCTAATGGTTCAAAGAGTCTGGGAAACCATAGAAAAAATTCTTCTTCAAATTGCCAAGAACAGAGGAAATTACATTTATAGATATTTATATTCCCCAGCCATACTAATCCCCAAAGCCTGGCAATTCATACTAGAACATGTAAATTATAGCTCAAACAAAAGTCCAAGTGTATTTCTTTCAGAATGGCTAGAGGTTTGAAGGTAGTCTTTTCCTTAAAATTCATGCACAAAATATAATCAAACAATATTAAGGGGTAAAAAGTAAAGTCGAATACCCACAAACTCTGATCCCAACATCCAGAAGTAACTCCTAACCACTCTTACAGTTTCTCATACAATTTCTTCCAGAATGTTTAGAAACATACAGCACAAGCATACAAAGACATGCATTTTTAACACAAAAGGGATAGTAAAACAAATCACTTAATATTTTAGACATTTTTCCATCTTAGCAGGTCCATCTGTTTAAACAGCTACACTGTACTCCTTTGTAGGGATGTATAATTTATTTACCAGTAACCTAATAATGTACATTTAGTTTTCTGTTTTTCCTATTACAAAAAAAAAAAAAAAAAAAGACACAATCATCATTTTTAATGCATATTTTCATGCAGAAATTACCCTACTTCAACAGAATTCTGGAAAGTTCTATTCAATCTAATTACCTGAGTCTTCAAAGTCAAAACCTGGTCAGCCAGCTCTTCCTTCTCTTCTTTAAGTAACTTATGGATCTGATTGGACTTGATACGTTCTGACATGAGCTTGAAATTTGCATCATCCTTCTCCCGCAACTGCTGCATCAAACGGATATTTTGCTCCTGCATGTCTTCAAAGGCCTGGCCTGTAACATCCATCTCAGAGAGGAGAGCTTCTTCCTCCTAAATCAGGAGGAAGAACCTTCATTTTAATAGAATCTTCTAAAAAAAAATGAGCACAGGAAGCTAAACTTTCCCACTGTTCACTCAGAAATAAGTTAACCTAGTAACAAAGAGACACTTAGTTTTAAGCTTAGTTTGTCACTGTGTTAGCTCTAGGAATACAGAAGAAGCCCTATTACCTGTGGCCACTGGCACTGATAATTGGTCTGAAACCATTAGTCCATCTGTTCTCGAAGTCAGTTAAAACAGATAAAAATATTATACATACCAGAATCTAGCAAACAGATCAAGTAGCAGTTGGTTAAGAGAACTTCTAACATAAAACCTCACATTTTCTCAGACTTTTCCATAATTATAATACTGAATTTAATCTACAAACTTTCCAACAGCACTGCGCAGCAATCTGATAGGTGAAGAACAGTATCCAAAAGAGTTTTCTTACATTTGTGTTATTATAAATGAGCATCTTTTCATATGTTTAAGAGCTATCTGTATTTTTTCTGTGAACTATGTATATCTTTTGCCTATTCTTCTATTGGGTTGGTGGTTTTCTTCCCTATCATTTTTTTGGAGTACTTTTATATATTAGAAAGATAAATCCTTTTGTGATAAGAGTTAGAATGTTTTTTCCTGTTTGTCATTTACCTTTTGGCTTTGCTAACAGTGGCTTTTGTCAAGTAGAAGTTTTGTGGAGTTGTTTCTTCATAAGTCAAACTTATCAATCTTTTCGTTCATATTTTTAGACTTTCATTAACAGCTAGAAAGATTTTCTCCACTCCAAATTTTTAGGGAAAATTACCATTTTTAAGATAATGGGTTGTCCTATATAAGAATATAGATTGTGTCTTTCTACTTGTACTAGAACTTATAGTAGTACAATTTCCTGATAATTCTTTTTTTTTTTTTTAAAGAAAGAAAAGTGGCAATCAACAGATTTAAGAAGACTCAAAATCCCACTGTTTATAAAAAGAATGTATATAGGTTCTAATAAAGTTCCTCTTTAAAGGTACTTAATGGTCAAGTCACCATTAAAACTACTTCATTTTGCCCTGGCCGGTTTGGCTCAGCAGTAGAGCATCAGCCCGCAGACCAATGAGTCCTGGGTTCGATTCTGGCCAAGGGCACATACCTCAGTTGCAGTTTGCCCCTGGTCAGGGTCGTGCAGGAGGCAACCAGTCAATGTGTCCCTCTCATGTCGATGTTTCTCTCTCTCTCCCTTTCTCTCCCTCCCAATTTATCTGAAGATAAACAGAAAAATATCCTTGGGTGAGGATTAAAAAAAGCTACTGTACTTCATTTTATTGTCCTTTTGCTATTTTTTTTTCTTTATATAGTTTTAGAGAGAGAGGAAGGGAGAAGGAGAGATAGAAACATCGATGAGAGAGAACATCGACTGGCCACCTCCTGCATGCCCCCTCTGGGGATTTGGCCCACAACCTGGGCATGCACCCTCACTGGGAATCTAACCTCTTGGTGCATGGGCTGATGCTCAGCCACCGAGCCACACTGGCTAGGCATCCTTTTGCTATTTCTTAGAAATAGTAAAGGTGTTCCTCACAGGGAACATGTATGGTTTTTCCAACCATTTTTGGTATCTTTATTACTCAATGTTAATAAATTCACTGGGACTTAAAAATAAAAAAAATAATTACATGCTCATTATCAAAAGGGAAAAAGTCTCTATAGTTCTATGACCCACAAATAATGATAGTTAACATACTGGATATTTATCTATAACCCAAACAGGGGCACATGTTTCTCTTAGTTTCATATATTTGTAATCATAATGGATATAAAATTTTATATTTTTTGCCCTGGCCGGTTTGGCTCAGCAGTTGAGCGTTGGCCTGAGGACCAATGGGCCACGGGTTCGATTCCAGCCAAGGGCACGTGCCTCAGTTGCGGTTCATTCTCGGCACTGGTCAGAGTCATGCAGGAGGCAACCAGTTGATGTGTCTCCCTCAAGTTAATGTTTCTCTCTCTCTCCCTTTCTCTCCCTCTTTCCCTCCTATTCTATCTGAAGATAAACAGAAAAATATCCTCGGGTGAGGATTAAAAAAAAATTTTTTTATATCTTTCTTTTTAACTTTATATTCATTATACCCCCTGATTCCAGGCCAGCAGAGAAAGGACAGATCCTTCAATAAACAATGCCTGAACAACATGTTATCTATTTGAAAGTAAGCTTCATGTCTCACAAATACACGAAACAAAATAACTGAAGGATGAAAGACTTCAAATGTAAAACAAACAAACATATGTTCAGAAGAAAAAATATTTTAAAGAATGGCTGGAATTTTCGAAAGAGTCAATTTCACTGTCAATAACTAACTCGTCAGTTAATACTGACTTCAAAAGCTAGTTAGGTCAAGAAAGTGTGCCCACCTGCTTGGCCATGGCCAGCTTCTTCTGCAGGTATTCTATCTGCTCCTCCACTGCCCGGATCTTCCTTAAGGCATCCTCATCAGCCATTTTCTTGTTCTCTTTTTTCTCCTTATCCTCTAGATCCTTGAGTCTTTGCCTTAGATCTTCCAACTACAGGAAGGAATCACACAGAAACAAAGAAAAAGCTATGATAAAATTTCAAAAGTCAATTAACATTGTGCAAAGATGGAGGGCCCATCACCTCAAAAGCACCTTTACCGAATTATGAAAAGAGATAAATACTAGCACGCCACATCTCAACACTGTTCTAACATCACTCCACTCCAACACTCCATGTTTCTATAAGCAACAGTTTAGAGGACTGCACATGTATGTTTCTTTAGAATAGTAGCTCTCACTTTTTTTCTCCTAGGCCCCCAAATTTTAAGACAGTAAGACATTTTTCCCCAAAGTAATCATAAAACAGAATCATTATAACAATGATTTATATGCGGTAAGGGGGAATAAAAGGTTTAAAATGACTACTCCTATTCCCAGTAATTCTGATATACCTTACCCACCACCTAGTGGAGAATCTGGAAATCTCTATTTTAGATGGTCTTTGAAAGGGAAGGAAACATTGCTAAGTTTTAAACACTAAGTTTAAAGATAAAGAAAGAAACTACATCCTTCAGAAGTGTGAAGGAAAATCCCACAAATGAAGATTTTAATCCAAATGACAAGTAACGGCAGACTAGATTACCTCTGCCTTAGACTTCTTCTCAGCTGCCATTAGCTGAACTTTGTCTCTCTGTTCCTTTGGGGCAGAGCGGTACATATCTAGCAATAGTTTCATCTCCTTTTGGCTCTCCTGTGCCTTCCTATGATGTGGGTGGTAGAGGAAGGGGAATGGTGTAATGAGAAAACAAAGGGCATCAGAGCAAGGGAATTTCAAATTGAGCAAAATGTTTTACAACAATTCTATTTTACACTTTATCTCACACATCTATCAAGAGACTTCTGGATATACTCAGTAAGGACAGAAAAGTAAACTATATTAAGGAATCATTTCTCACCCTGGCCGGTTTTGCTCAGTGGTTAGAGCATCGACCTGCAGAACAATGACTCATGGGTTCGATTCCAGTCAAGGGCATGTACCTCAGTTGCAGTTCATCCCTGGCCCTGGTGGGGGTCGTGCAGGAGGCAACCAGTCAATGTGTCTCTTTCACATCAATATTTCCCTCTCCCTCTCTCTCCCTCTCCCTCTCTCCCACTCTATCTGAAAGATAAATAGAAAAATATCCTCAGGTGAGGATTAAAAAAAGGAATCATTTCTCCCTTGAGACCAAGTTCTAAAGTTATCAAATAAATACTTGTGGCCTTTATTAAACAGGCAAATTTCTGGGCCCTCACTCTTAGAAACTGATATTCAATAAGTCTTGGCTGAGATTCAGGATTGTATTTTAAGTAAGTAACCCACATGATTCTGGTACCACACTTGAAAAAAATACCTGTCTTAAAGAGACCAAGAGGAAGGAAGGGGGAAAAAGGGAGAAAATTGAAAGTTTAAAATATACTGCTATTCCTAGATTTGATAGTTAAGTGATGAACCATCAGCCAAAGATGAAATCTTCATCTCTTGCTAAATATCAAACCTCTTAACTATAGTTTTATTTTATTTTTTTTTAATTCTCACCCACGGATATTTTTCCACTGATTTTCAGATAGAGTGAAAGGGAGGGAGGAAAAGGGAGGAAGAAAGAGAGACAGAGAGAGAAACATCGATGTGAGAGAGACACATTCATTGGTTGCCTCCCATACGACCCTGACCAGGGCTAGGGATAAAACCTGCAACCCAGATATGTGCCCTTGACCAGAATCAAACCCAAGACTCTTTGGTCCACAGGCCAACACAACAGCTAAGCCAAACCAGCCAGGGCTTAACTATACTTTCATATACCAAAAAAGATCACACATTTTGAGCACAGTGGTCCCTCAAATCCAAACATCAATAAAAGCTCAACCGTGACCAAAGGGAAACAAGAAGTAACCAGTTCTACCAGAGCAGTTGTTAGTTAAGCAGGAAGAGCAGGAGCGATGTGTGAGGTTATGACTGATTCACTGACCTAAAGGTCTTGCTGTTTTAATGCCTATAGGAATAAACCTCTTAAGAAATCTCTGGAAATGAATACACAAACTAGTTAACTAGTACACAAACTAGTTATCTGACAAACAGATCAATATTGTTCAAATTATAGCAATACATACTCTACCTAATATAATTCAAATTACCATTAATGCCAGCAATCTGCTAGTGGTTAATTTCAGTAATTCTCGTAAGTGTTTCTTCAAACATGATACACTTCCCATAATTTGGATTGATTCATGAAAATAAGGCCACAACCTCGAGGTTTACTGAGACCTGACCACTGAACTGGACTCACCAATAGCCATGCAGGTCATTGTGGCTGTATGCACACTTAATGAAGAACTGAGACCACATTAACGGTACATTCACTCAAAATACAATTATCAGATAAGCCGTGCTGTCAACCAAACATGTCACGCGTGATGTCCTAACGTTAGTTTTTGAGGCAGAAAGTTACTCTAAACATTGCTCTTACTTGAGTTCAATCTTCAGTTGTTTGATAATTTCTGCTTCCTTTTTCCTCCCATCATCATGTTTCCCTTTCTCTTTATCCTTAGCAGAATCTCTCTCTTTTTCTGACTCTTTCAGTTTCTGCTTCTCTCGTTCTCTCTCCTTTTCCTTCTCCCGCTCTCTTTCTCGCTCCCTCTCTTTCTCCCTCCTTTCTCGTTCTCGCTCTTCCTCATCCCGTTTGGACTTAATTTCGTTGATTTCCTCCTGCGATGCCTTCGATGCGGAGGACTGGGCAGAGGAGTCCTCGGGATCCTGTTTCACCTCTGCAGGCTCGTCCTTGGAGTCCTCGGTACTAGACTGAGATTGCAGGAGGGCACTGCCACTGCGCAGTCGTGTCTGGGAGGACAAAGAAAAGGAAGGAGCTCATCACTTACGGCAACCACACTGCTTTCCTCACTCGAAAACAGCTTTATACACTGAATAGCAAATAGTATTTATTCCACTCCTCCCAGTTACCTTGTTCAGGTCAGACTGGGCTTCTCTCAGTTTCCGCTTGTACCTCAGGACCTCCCCCTTCAGCTGGTGATTGTGATTCTGGAGGCTACTGATGAGGTGGCGCATCTCCCGGTTTATGGGGCCTTAAATACAGCAACAGCAGTGTTACGAAGAACTGTGACAGGGCAGAAGCACAGGGGAGAAAGGACAGAACACATAGGGACCTCTAAGAAATAGGGAGAACTGTCGAAAGAAACAGTCCTTTTCAGAAGATGACAACAAAACCGGCCAATTTGTGTTAAAAACAAACACTCAGGCTGTGAACCAAAATGAAGTATAGGATTTGATTTTAGGTTCTTTAGGACTTCTGAGTCCAGTTAGTACTAACAAATCCTGGGGACCATGTTGTCTCTTTCAAGGAAAGCATCTGCAGCAGCCAAACTGCAGGGAGGAGCAAGAATAAGGATACCTGCTTGTTCATTGGCAGCAAGGGTCTGCTCAAATTCTATCCTCAGCATTTCATATTCCTTGCGGACCTGGGCCAGGGTATCTTCTAGCTGGATCACTTCGGTCCTCAGCTTCTTATGAAGACTAACCTCATCTCGCTACACAAAGGAAAAAGAACCAATCAAAAATTCTTATCAAAATGTGGAAATGTCATCATATTCTATTATGTTCCCTAAATTAGATCTCCACGGATCTAAGAGGGGAAAAAAAAGACCAAGAAAAGGGAGATTACTCTGAAAGTCCCAATTCAATCAATACTTAATGAGCACCAGATGGCTACAAAGCACTGATCTGAGAATCAGCAGGATACTAAAGAAATAAAGGAAATGGCCCCTAACTCTGAGAATGATACAATTTAATTGGGGAAGTAAAAAATAAAACAAAATATAAACATATGTAAGATATATTAAATTCAGTTCATTTGACAAAAATATAGCAAAAGACCAACTACTATAAACATTACCTTAAGGACTATAGAAGATAAAGATGTGAACAGATAAATAAAAGTTTCTGCCTTTAAAAGAAAGTACTTACACAGCTATTAGAAGCTATAATGGCTTGTAAGCAGTGATGCAGGTTCTACCCACTGTTCTCCCTCATGCACATAAGGCTCCAGCCATACTAACCTATTTTTATTAACATGTTTTTATTGATTTTTTAGAGAGAGAGGAAGGGAGAGAGGGATAGAAACATGGATGTGAGAAACATCGATTGGCTGCCTCCTGCATGCCCCCTACTGGGGATCAAGCCCGCAACCTGGGCATGTGCCCTGACTGGGAATTGAACCGGGACTTCTCAGTCCATGGGACAATGCTCAGTCCACTGAGCCACACCAGCAGGGCCACACTAACCTATTTTATATCTGTTGTTCTCACTGCTGAATGCCCTTCTCCTATTTTTAGCTACCAGTAAACTTGTATTTATCCTTAAGATTCATCCTTCACTTTGGCAAATGGAATCAAGGTTCCAAATCAGATGCTGTCTCCTTTATCACTGCATCTGTGGGATGTGCCTCTACTGTACCATCCTGCATTCTAATAGATGCAATTCTCCCCACTAGACTGTATGATTCTTGACAGCAGGATGCCCACCATCTAGCAAAGACCTACAACCACTCTATAAGTATTTGCTGAATGATTAAGAGATTAATTGCACATGAGAGACTAAAATTAAAAATTTGTAAGGCAGTGGCCCTGGCTGGTGTGGCTCAGTGGTTACAGCATCGACCTTTGCATCAAAGGGTCATGGGCTCAATTCCCACTCAAGAACACGTACCTGGGTTGTAGGCTGGATCCCTGGCCCTGGTTGGGGCACATGTGGGAGGCAACCAATGGATATGTCTCTCTCACATTGACATTGATGTTTCTCTCTTTCCCCTTCCCTCCCTTCCACTCTCTAAAAATGGAAAAAATATCCTTGGGTGAGGATTAACAAAAAAGAAAAAAATATGAGGCAGTAAAGCTTATATACAGAAGACAAAGCTAGCTGTTATTACCTCAATGAGCTCCACCTGGCGCTGGTGGGTCCCTCTGGTGCCGTGGAGCAGGGTCCGAGCCTCATCCAAGTGCGCCTTCAACTGTAGGCTCTCATTGTAGAGGACGGAGAACTGTGACTGCATGCAGCGATATTCCGGGGTTTCCTTAACCACTTCCTCCACTGCACTCCGTAATTCCACCTTGCAGGGACCCAAAGAAAAGAAAGTCAGAAGCAGAATCTAGCATCTGTGCCCTAGATGACAGACATGAATAAAATCTTAAACTCTGATGTCCTGCACAATTAAGATAAGCTTTATGAAGATTATGTAGTTCTACCCACTCCCCTAGTTATGGAAAATCTACCCCAAATTAAATTAGACCACCCAAGAGGTGGTGCCTGGTACCTGTATTCTTCCACCCAAGAACTGCTATAATTGACAAGTGTTCTACATTATGTGTCAACCTAGATCCAAGGACACCAGAAAAGCACTGTGCAATTTGTCAGATCTAGGGACAGAGACAAGTGCTTTGAAATTTGACAGGATGCTTATTCTAAGAACATAGTTGAAGACCCCAGTCACTAACTTGTTCTCTTTATTAACAGTCACAGAGAAAAATATTTTTTATATTGTAGCAAAAATAGTTATGCTTCTCCTAAGCAAATGTCTGCTTTAATTACCCAAACACTTCAATTGATTTAACTCAGGTTGTTTTTGTGTTTATTCATATATTTACCAAGAAATAAATCAAACTACAAAAGGCAGGTGGCTGTGATTGAAAGCGGAATGGGAGACTTTCAGAATCTACTTTCTTGTCCCCAGGAACCTGGGGAGAGAAAATTCCAATAGGCGGGTTTGAAAACCAACAGGATCACCGACCAGGTTTCTTTCTGCTTTGGCAGCTATAAACTGCAGAGCCCAATTCCGTGGCCCACATCTGGCAACTACTGACATGTGTGTGGCATGCCCACCGGGAGTATGTACAAGTAGAATAGTTGCTACACTTAAAAAGGAGCTAAAATGAATAGTATATTAAGCAGTACTTTAAAATTCTTTTTATGGCATCCACTTTGGATCCTCACCCTAGTTTATACCACTCCTCACTTTCCTCAACAATTCCTAAGGTACGGCACCTTGACTCAGTCTATATATCTTTGTAGGTTGCTTTAAATCTTTCTCAGAATGAGGTGGGGTACAAATATTTAAGTAAATATATAAGGAAATAAACAGATACACCAATTTTTGCTCATAAATTATGAGGGTTCAAAAGTTGGTCAGCAAAACTGTTTCATTTCACTCCCGTCAGAGATATCTCCTACCTTCAGCTTTTCATTTTGTGTAGTGACCTCGTCAAAGTCTTGCCGAAGTTTCTCCAGCTCACAATGACGGTTCTGAGCCAACTCTTTGTTCTCCTCAAGCTCTGCATTCATTTCCTCAAACTGGAGAGAAGTAGGAAAAGAGTAAAATGTGAATAAAGAAGAATTTTTAAATCATTCCCATTCCTAAGTTTCCATCTTCACTGATCCCCTCTTCTGGCAAAACCCCACTAGACCACTTGTGAACACAATGCTAGGTACCTAGCACAACACTGACGCCAGGTCAAAACACATGTTCGGAGTGAGCTAGATGTTACCTTCCGAGCATTGATAGTGATGGTGCCGCCATAGAGACTGCTCCCTGCTCCATATACCTTGTAACCTTTTGAGTTCACCTACAGAGAAACAAGGATTCTTTAGTGAGAGACCCCAAGATTTCAGTCTGATAACACAAAGTACCTTCAAAGAAATCCGTTTGTCCCCAAAAACTGCTACCCAAGTCCATCCTTTCTGAGTAGACTCCATAAAATGATTCCAGTCTCCAAACTATGATAAAACAGCACTTGCCCGTTCTAGGACTTCTGCTAAGTGTCGGTTGAGTCGCTGTTCCCTCTTTCGAATTTTGTCAATATCCCACTGCAGGTCATCAATCATGGACTCTAAGACAGACACTCGTGACTCAGCTGTTTCCACTTTACTCTGCAACTTGGAGAACTACATCCCAAAGATGGGCATTCAGAAAAATACAAAAAAAAAAAAAAAAGACCAAGTTAGAAAAAAAATGCCTTACATCAATACTTTCTTTCCAATGCATGAGTATAAAAATCAAATAACAGTTCTTTTAACAGTTCTGAGTCAGTTACAATCATGAAAACTATAGAAGTCTATAAGAACTCTCATATAAGGAAGACTACTTATGATTCAATGATTTTTCTATCTCTGGGAAGTATCATTTCTCTAGATAGAACAAACCCATCAGAATACGTGTATTTTTTAAGAGACAACAGATAGCATCCTTGATTTTATCAAATATTGAAGGAGACAAAAATTCAAATAAATATTCAGAAAAGAAACCTCTATTTTTACCCCCAACTTTCCCTTTCCATATTTCCACAAATGATAATCCAAAGAGAACAAAAAGAAAGCTTCCATTCTCTTTTTTAAGCTAACCTAAGGACAATCTTGAATCAGATACTATAAGAATACAAAAATTTTTCTTGTTCTCTGTTTATTCAGGAGCTACACACCAGCTAATACTACTTGATGCTTTAACTGTGAAACTGTTACATGTTCACATTAATCGATACATATCCTTTGTGTAGATTTAAAATATGGCCCCAAAATTCTTTGACAGTCCTTCAATCAAGAGATGGGATCACTGTTTCCTTCTCTTGAAGCTGAGTCGATTTTAGTGACCCAGTGGCAATTACACTACATAACTTCAAGGCTATGTCTGAAAGGCTGTGAAGGTTCTGCCTGGGTTCTTGGGACACTCATTCTCTGAAAGAAACCAGCTGCCCATATAAGAAGTCCAATTACCCTGAAACAGTCACGTTGGAGAGGCAACGGCAGGCGTTCCAGTGGACAACAAGGTGAGTTCCCAGATACAGTTAACAATAACAGCCAGCCACAAGAACCATCTTGGACATCAGCTCAGTTAAGCAAAGCAATGTACCTCTCCAGCTTCCTAAAGCTAAGTGAAATTTGGGAAAAGTCTGGAAAAGGAAGGCTTTCATCTTGGTAGCAACTAGTTTGTCTTAAAATACGACCAAAAAGTTACTCTATTTTTATTTACTACACTCCAACTTATTTATAAGCACTGCTATACTCTAACCCCTTTGAAGGCTGACGAGAATCCACATGTATTAATAAATTTCCCAGATGATTCTCATGAAACCAGCCCAGCAGGGACCTTGGTCCTGGAGTTTACAAGGGCATAATGAAGAACACAGCCTTTGAAGTTAAACAGACCTACACCCAAATCCTAGCTCCATCACTTTCTGGCTGTGTGCCCTCAGACCAGTTACTAACCTCTTTGAATGTGTTTCCTCAGCAGTAAGATGGGAGTTAATATGTATAAAGTACCTAAGTACTAAGCACTGAGTAAACAGTAACTATTAACTTATCAATAAACATTAAGAGTTTGGTGGCCAAACTAAGGTAGGTCAAATTTGAGTAGGATATCTTTTTAACTAAACTAAAATGATAATCAAGAGAATAAGAGTCTCGTAAGGACTGTCATCACTTAGACATTTCATATAAATAAGCAATACCAAAATATTGACATGATTTCATCACGGCACCATTTGTGTCCAAGTTTGGACTGAAAACCCACATTCCTCAGGTTCCTAGGCCATCAATAATGCAGTAGTTCCTACTGCCCCATTCTCAGACGAATTTCTACCAACCCATTCCTCAGTGACATCATACATGGTCTTTCATATTTGGATTAATTCATTATTTGGGGGATCAGTGTGTTGTTTTGCAAAACCCCACCTGACAGTCCATCGGCCTAAAGACTAAGAACTTAAAATGTCTGTTTAAACACAGGCATAGTCAAGGAGAAACAGTCAATGATTTTCTTCCTTTTGCCTGTCCTCAGAGTTTGATTTCTCAGAGCTGATTGCTTTGGCCTGTCTTGCATGCTGTTCCACATAAAAACAGGCCTTCCAGAGTAAGACGACCTTTGAAGCACTCAGAATTCTGAGTCAATGTCTGCCACTGGAAACTAGAACTACCACCTCTCCTTTCTGGGCAAGTACCTCCTGAGACATGGTGCGATGCTTCTCCTGAAGGAGGTCTGTCAGTTCCTGTAGCCTCATATTCTCTTGTGCGAGGAAGGAATTCAGCTCCTGCACGGCTTCCTCCACTATCAGATTATCTGAGGGAGAAGAACTCTAGTTTAGCATCCACAGTATCAAATTTTAGAACTGCATATCCCACCACAGCATTAACATGAAATCTCATTTTATTTTCCAGAAAACTGCAAGAATTGGGCTGCTTTTATTATCTTCACAAAACAGAGTAATTACCCAGAAGTTAGATGACCTGCAAAGGAAATGATCACAGAGCCAAGGTCACTTAACTCTCATCCCTTTCTATAGAGTCAAAATGTCCTGAGAAAAGAAATGGGGAGTTTCTATAACTTTATTCAGGTAAGGCACAATTACCAAAAAGAACCCTGAATTTTAAAAGACAGAGGTATCTCTAATCTGTCAGACTTAATAGCAATAAGGTTCTATTTTATGAGGCTATCACAAATTCCTGTTATTCACTAACATCAAAAAGAAGCATCTCTACGTTGGGAGAGAGAAGGGGCCAGGAAGCAAAAATTTCCTTGTTCAAATGAGCACCTATAAAGTCATAAAGAATATAGTTAAGAGCACAGAGTTACTTATCATATTCTGAAATACCATGCTACAGATACTCCTGAAACTCAAAAGCCAAAATGTACAGTACTATTTACAAAGAAGGTAGGTAACCTACAGAACTAATTACACCATGTTAATATGTTTAAAATTGGAATCACAAATACGAGAGCTGAAATCCAAATGTTAATCAATGAAACCAGATACCCTCAGGATATATACTACCCTAGAGAGACAGTTATCAGGAAGAAATATTATGCCTCTCATACCACCCCTTGGTAGCACTCTTAGAAACACAATATGGAACAGGTTGGTCATGTGATGATTTTTGTGGTTTTCCAACAGGACTGCGCATCAGAATCACTTGTGAAACTTTTAAAATTAGACACTTCCCTAGGACCCATCCCACACCTACTAAATACGAATCTCCATAGGTAGGGCCAAAAAAAGAGCAATGCTTGAAAACTCTCAAAGTGATTCATAATCCAAGTTAAGAACTAGGGACTGAATTTTAGTCCTCTTAAAATCCTAATGTACTGTGCGAAAAATAGAATACAGCAGAGCTCAATAAATATTTAGTGAATTAATAAACACGCTGATAAATGCTCTTTTGAATCAAGGACCAAATAAACATGAGGAGAAAAATGAACTGCCAAAAGTTACAGTTGACGCTACAATTCATACTCTACACATCTTTCTCTCTTAGAAATTTCAGCTTATCAATGGCAATTGCTCTTCACATTATAAATAGTAGCTTAGCAATTGGTAACTTGTAATTTATGTTATTTTAACTTAAACCCTACCTTAAAATGCATACCATCAAAATAATTTCAAAGTACTGTTTAATATACTACTTATTTTAGTTCCTTTTTAAATATAGCAACTATTTTATTTGATATTCATTTATAAAATCAAGCTTAACACTGACATAACCTTTGCATATGGCATATTATCTGTGTATAATATGTACGTGGTATATACCATGATGCTTATGATATATCAATGTGGCTTATTACTAGGATTTAACAATACCATCTAACTGTTCGAATACAAGCAAGGGAGAAAAAACTAACACAGCTCAGTTTACATTAGGTGACCGGGTGGATTTATAGCCATTCATTCACCATTAACTAAGCACCCACTAGATACCAGATACAGTGCTAGACACTAAGAAACAAAGAAGAGTGAGCCAAGGCGCTGCACCAAGACAGAATTTAGCTGGGAACACACAAACAGATGTAATATGTGAATATAAAAGTCTGAGAGGATACGAACCACATTGTTTATAATGTTTATCTTTGTGAAGTGAGATGGGAGGACTTTTACAGTCCACACTTATGTTTTTCTGATTTGTATATTCTAAAACCATCTGTTATTCCAAATAATAAAATACAGAAAAACACATACTAATGGAAAAGCAAAAAAAACCCTTGCCCACTAAATATTTGATCACAAATCTTTTATATACCTCTTCTTTTAATTCTGTTGAAAATTTAGCCCAACTATCTTCAAAAATCGAAATTACAGAGTAATAGCCCTGGCTGGTGTGGCCCAGTGGTTAGAGCGTTGGCCCTCACACTGAAGGGTCACAGTTTCAAATCCCAGTCAAGGGCATGTACCTGGGTTGCAGGTTCAATCCCTGGCCCCAGCCAGGGCATGTGCGAGAGGCAACCAATCAATGTGACTAATGTTTATGTCTCTGTCTCTGTCTCTGTCTCTCTCTCTCTCCTCCCTCTCTCCCTTACATTCTCTCTAAAAATCAATGGAAAAAATATCCTCAGGTGAGGATTAACAACAACAAAAAAACTATAGAGTAATAAAATTCTTATTTACCCACCCAATAGTTCAATCTCCATTACATTTAGCGTATTTCTTTCAGAAATAAAAGGTTAAACATTTTAATGATAATTAGAGAAATTAAGGTATTAAAACTAGACCATGATTATTATTAAACATATAATCAGGGCATTTAATAAGAAGATGCATCCTAACTAAACAAATACTTTACTACACAAATACAAATTTCTGCATTAATACTGAATAGTAACATAATTATTTCAAATAATACTTTTATTCTAGACACTTTTCTATCCATATAACATTTTGTTTTATCTCTTTAAACAGAGACCATCTAACAACTCTAAAACCTGAGCTAACTCTTTTTAAAATTATCAGAGATAACAGAAAAACAAAAAACAAGAGCATATTAAAACTGATTCCTCAGGCTCATAAAACTGACTCTTTGAAGTAAAAAATCAGTATCTAATCAACAAAGGATATATAATATATATATATATATATCTCAACAAAAAATATATAATTACCAATATTTAAAATACTTATCAATAATAAATGACAATACTACACAAATACCCAGAAACAGAGCTATTTCCTAAATAACCACATTAATTCTGCTACTTATAAGAGTGTCTAATTAACGGAGTACCATAATGGGGCTGATACAATCTTTTCCTGGGCTTCTTATGGGACTGTCACGTGGCTCAAAACGTGAAGCATTCATAAAAGACTAACATGCCACTCCAGTGGCATCACCAGTAATGTTGAAGACTAAGATTCCCAGACATTTAATTAAAAATAAATATGTAAGTATGCAAAGTACAAATCAGCATGCAAACGTGTGTTCTTATTCCTCCCCCTCCGGTCCCCATCTCCTGGCTCTTGCCTCACCTCCACTATTCAGCTTCCGGGATAAGAGCTCCACTTTTTCTTGTAATTTATCATAAACAGTCACAATCTGGGACACAGCTCGGCGGGAGGACTCCACACGCTCCTGCAGCTGAGACTCTATCTCTTCACTGGAACTACTGGCCAAAGTAGCAAGGAAAGAGAAGGCTGGCTCTTGCCCATCCCCTGGAGGACATGGGGAAAAAAGAAACCCCCCAAATTATTCAACTGGAAATATCAAAATCCATTTTTTTCCCTCAAATGGAGAGCCTCAAAGCAAGGCTCTTCAAAAACAAAAGAAAAAAGAAAAAAAATAGCCTGCAGTGGTAAGTCCCCTACAGATACTTGCCTCTGTCTCGGTCATCTTTCCGTTCCTGATTGCTATCAGAGTCCGGTTCTGGTTCGGGCACAACGAGGGCTTTTCTTTCCGTGAGTAGGTCCCCCAAACCCTGTTCCAGATCGTACCGTTTAAGGATGATGCGGATGTTTTCATCAAACTGAAGATTAGGTCCAATTATAAAAAGAAACATAAGGACACAAATTTGGTAGTTATGAAAAAACAAAGACACAATTTTGGAAATGGAGAGAGTGCTAAGGAGAACAAAAATGCTCAAATAAAAATCTGAGCAAATGAACAGTTAGCTACCTGACTCCAGTACCGGTTGACAATCAACAGCGAGGCATCATCAGTGGCCTGTCTTCGTTCCAGTTTTTCAATGTGCTCACGGAGCTCATCTTCAATGGCCTGCCGTTGATCCAGCATTTCTGCCAGCTTGCGATTTTTGGCTTGCAGAGTCCGAATGTCTGATTCCTCCTGCCCCAGGAAACCAATCTTATTAGTCTCCACAATGAAATTAGACAAATTAGCTGTTGAATTCAACAAGGTCTTATTAGTTAATTAGTTATTTCCTATGGATAAAGCTATTCACTTAAAAAAAATTTACAACAAACAGATAAGAAGTGGGGAAGAAATAAAGGGTCCATGATGATGGGAGGAGAGAATGGTACACAGAATATACTAGAACCTCAACCTCACTCATCTCACTGTTGCATTCACACGTGCACCTCCACAACGTACTGCTACTGTGAGGCTCCACCATCCAGCTAGATCACCCTCTACCCCAATCCATCGTCATCTATTACCCAGGCACTGCCCTGCATTTCTTCAAGACTTTGGCACTTGGTTCCTTCTCTACCCCAGTCCCTGCCTCCATATACGTGTGCATATGTACATGTGTGGACAAGCCACATCCTTTAACATCTAGGCTGTCTTTTGAACTCCTTAACTCCAATGATTATCTCCTCTCCTGTGCTTCAGCCATGCACTTCAAAAGCTACATCTTGGACTTTTGTCTGGAACTGTGCCACATCAGAAATCTTATATTCCAACATCTCATTCCCCGAATAAAATCACATCTTTCCAGGAATTTCATGCCCTTATCTCAATATACCAGCCAACTAGATCTCTAAAATGTGAATTCTCACCTTTCTCCCTGTCAGTCCCGTCTCCACTATTTTCCCTACAGCATATTCCTTCACACTCCTGCCTATCAGGCTCCTCAGTTCTCTGCCCTAATCCTTTTTTCACCTCTGCAAACAAACCCCAATCTGAACTAATCCACATATCTGACTATTCCATTCCTGTACCCAGTATGCTGAGACTTCTAGATAAGGTCATTAAACCAGGGAGAATGCTGCCTTTATAAAATAAATTCCTAACCTGAACAGATCTTGGAATATCTCTGGAAGTGTTTCTTTCTTTAACAAAGGAGTTATCTCCTATTCTCCATCGAGACAATATCAAACTACCAAGCCCTGCCTCCTCTCACGTCACACTAAGCAGATGACTCTGCTTCCCACTTTAAAGAGAAAACAGACAGCATCAGATGGAAAGCTCCTCAATTCCCCATCTCCTGACCCCTTCACAACGCTTACCAATCAATGCACATATTTTTAAAACATCAACATGTGCTCAGAACCCCATTATCTTCCATTTCTGCAAAAACATCACTCCATCAGTAATTCCACACCCCTTTAATATCTTTAACTTCTCTCTCTAGCTTCTTTCCTAGGATGGAGTGGGGCAGTATTCCAAGCAAAGAAACAGGACTGGAAAGGAAATTTTTACTTTACCTAAGAATTAATGAACATTTTAAGGTAAGAACTGTTTACTAGAGCACCAATTTCTTGTTTGACTCTTCTCTTCCATTTTGGCTAAAGCATTCTTGATATACCAAAAGAGTCAATAGTTTCCCAATGTACCAGTTCATTAATATTGTTAATAAACGATATCTTCAACCTCTTTTCTGAGCACTTCTTCCCCTTCTTGCTCTAACTAAAACCTGGATGGAAATACCATTTCCCTGAAGGCTTCTCCAGTAGTGATTGTTTCTCTCCCACACCCCTTAAAGCCCTGGATTTGAAGTCCGGTAGGGGTCCATCCTCCTTGTTCCCCACTCCCACTTCCAGGCCATTATCCCACCTTCTTCCCTATAACACCCTAGCTTGACAGCTTACGCCATTGGTCTGTTCCACCTGCCACCCTGCCTTGCTGCACTCATCTATAAATGCCCAGGTCACTTCCCTACATACATTTCCTGAAGATTCAGCACCTAGATTATTATCATTCTCTGCAATACTATTTCTGTCAGAGTTCTCACTGATTTAAATCTCCACAGTGGTGATCTTTCCTATACATACTGGACCAAGTCACTGACCTCCTCTCTTCCAGTGATCTTGTCCTCTACTTCCCTCACTCACCAAACTCCATTAGTCTTATTCTTGGCTGTACCTGTATGTTCTCCATAAGCTCAATTTTAAACACCCATTCTCCACAATTACCACCTATTTTCCAATTCACTCTCTCTCGTTTTCTGACTCCAACAACTCAACTCCTCCAGGATCTACAATCCATTAGTCCTACACTTTTCTACATCCTTCACTCCTCGCACTTCTTCAATTCCTTCTTTATCAAACTTAAATTCCGTGATCAGTCATTACAATCACACCCTTTTATAATTTTTTTTCCTTCATCATACTCGCCTGGTAAAAATCCCAATCCTGGAAACATCCAGCTCTCCACCTATTTCATACAGGCCTACATCCATGCAGCTGAATGCGACTAGAAGAAAAGAAAGCACCATGCTGATTGCTCTCACTTTCAACTCATGATCACAAAATTCAAGGTCCTCAGTGCTGCTCAGCAACACTACTCCACCTCTCTAGTTAATTCTCTCAAGACAACTACTTCATACCTTCTCCTGTCTCTTCAAACCTCCAAAACTTCCTCCCCCATCCTCACTCTCAGATGAGTCTTGCTTCTGATTTCACTGGAAAAAGAAAAAAGGAAAAAAAAGAAAAATAGAAGCAATCAGAAGAAAATGTCCACATCTATCTCCCATAACTACATCTACTGACTTATCTATATCTATCCCCTTCCTCCTTCTTGTTGCTAACTGTCTCTGGATAAACTGTCTCTGCTCTAGTTGGGGCCAATTCCTCCACCTGTGCATTATATTACATTCTCTCTCACGTATTCAAGATAATTATAACAGTAACTGTCTCTTCTTTCTGCTACACCATCAATTTTATTTTCTTTACCTAATCATTTCAATCAACAGATAAACATGCTACACCTTCTACTTAAAAAAAAAAAAAAACACCCTTTCCTCAACCCTACATTTCCCTCTGGCTACTGCCCCATTTTCTTTGTTCTATTTTACATCAGTACTCCTCCAAAACATTGTCTTTACCCTCTTTTCCTTAATTCCTCTCATCTTGTATTCTCTTAAGCTCACTGCAATCAGGCTTGTCATCACCATTCCATGAACATAGTTCCTGTCAAGTCTCCAGTGAACTTTCTACTGCTAAATCTACCGCTCAGTCCTCCCTGCACTCAACCCATCAGCAGCACCTGATCAACTCCTTCTTGAAACACTTCTTTTACTTGGCTTCTGGGACCCCACTCTCTCTGGTTCTCCTCCTACTTCACTGGCCCCTCTTTTTCTGTCTCTTTGGTTAGTCTCTTCTCATCTCGACATCAAAATGTTGCAGTGCTCCAGGGCTTTGTTCTCAGATCTCTTTTATCTATGCTCATTCCTTAGAGGAGAGGCTTTAGTCTCATGGACTTAAATATCTACAAAATGATAATTCCCAAATGTACAAATTCAGCCCGGACCTCTCCCCAGACTGCATATTACTACATCCAACTACCTATCCACTCAGAGTTCTAATAAACATCTCAAACTTACATGTCCAAAATTAAAATCATGATTCATGCTCCACAGCTCCCAAAAATCTGCTCCTCTCATACTCTTCCCTAGCTCCGAAAGTGGAAATGCCATACTTCCAAATTCCAGGGGTCATCTTGCCACCCTTCTCTCATATGCTTCATCCAATCCATGAGCATCCCTTGTCAACACTACCTCCACAACGGTCCAAGCCGCCATGACCCCTTATCAAGATTACTGCAACAGCCTCCTGTAGCAGACACTTTAGTGCCCGGCACCATGTCCTGCCTGCCTGCCAGATTTCAGCACAGCCGTCGTGGACAGCTCCATTCACACTGCCAGTGTTCCCACTTCAAGCACACTTTGGAGTCTTAGTTTTTTGTTCCACAATTTCAGCTGGCAACCTTGAAGTACAGACGAATTAGTGCCTTCAAGGGCAACCTTCAACCCTTTGGGGCAGGAATTAGTAAATATATGCCTAGGCTCCTCACCCTTAGAGAGGTAGAGTGAGAAAGGAAAGAGGGAACAATGTTTTATTAACTGAACTCCTGCTTAAAACCCTGGCTCCTCTACAGTCTATTCTCCAAACATAAGTCAGAGAATGTTACTCCCCTGTTTAAGACCTTCCAATGGCTCCTCACTGTCTTCTGGATAAAGTCTCAACTGGTATGTGTGCTCTGTGCTCCTCTTAGAGGATATGGTTATCCCTATGAACAGCACATGTCCCACTCTATTCTAACAGTCTGTTCCCTTGTCAGTGGCACCCTACACACTGTAGTCCAGGAGCTATGCTCAGTGTAAAACAGTGTGTGGCAAATAACAAATGCTTAACAAATATTCCTATTTACTGAATGAATAAGTGTCCTTGAGATGCATGATGTGAGATAGTGCTAAGAGAAAATCACCTTCTGGCAGCACTATAGAGTAGTTGTACACCAGGCAGACTCAGAAATGACATTTCATCCATTTACTCTGAATGTTCCTATTATTTTCTCCGATCCTCAGCCTCAATTCAAATAAATAACACATATGGTTTCGTAGGTGATACAAATGTAAAGCATTGTAATTCCATATCCCCATGGCTGAGTTCCAAAATACAGACTCTTGATCTGAATCAAAACCTATTATAGTGCACTTCTGATGTCTAATAGACATATAACATTACTATTAGCTTTTCGTGTATAACAGTCTAATGAAAAATCAACTTCAAAAGAGCAAGGGCAATATCTATTTTATTCACCACTATATTCATAATATCTAGCCCAATAATAACCATTAATAGCTCAAATTTACTGAGTACTTACCATATTAAAGGTAATATTTTAACCCTTAATAGGGACTTTCGTTTCATCCTTTCAACAACCCAATGAGATAGGTACTTATAAGTACATTTTGCAGACAAGGAAATAAGAGGCACGGGGCAGCTAACACAAGTCCATGTAGCTAGAAGTGATGGAGCCCAGGCAGTCAGGCCTCAGACTCTGACTCTTCACGACTCTTTCCATTATTTTGCTACATTACCTCTTAGTACCTGGCACCTAATTTTTCAGTGAATGGAAAATTCCATGGAAAGTTCCCCACTGCTAAATACCTATAATCAATGTGTATCAGGCACCAGAGTCTCCAGACAATATAAGCACACCTTTGAAAATAAAGATCAAATGTCAGTATTTCTTCTTTACAACAGACCACTACATCATTTCACCTACTTTTGGCTGTTTTATTTCCCTTTTCTTTTCAAATCAGTTCCCCTTATTCCAGAAGGCTTCCAAAAATTCTTACTTCCAGGCCGTAACTGACAGAAGAAAAGCACACTCTCATAGCATGGTGTCCACATACCGTTGAAGAGACACCCCCGAGTTTAATTGTTTCCACTGTGGTTCCTGAATCTTCAACAGCTGTCTTCTTCTCGGGAGGCACAGATGTGCCAGCCTCTCCAGCTACTCTTTTATTTCCAATTCCTGACATCTTGGTACAAGATGATAGCTGTTTTCCTGGAGGAAAAAAAGAAAGAAACTTAAGTAGGATGTAGAAGGAGAGCAACAATAAAAAGAGACCCCCCTATGATGGAAACACTAGCTGTTCCTCTGGCCAACCTTTTAACCCGGATCCATTAATTCCACACCAAGCAACACGAACCCCAAATTCCTCTTGGAAAGAAAGAGGTAAACTGTGGAGGAAAAGTCAGGGCTGAATTTACACAACTACACATTTCTACATAGGATGCTGCTAAGAAATAATGGGTAAAAGATGAAAAGACCAGAAAAATGTCAGAAAGCTCACTTCCTGAAATGCCAAAATCTGAAAGAAAGAGAAAAAACAAAAAACCAGTTTGATGAGGACTGAAGCTATTCCTACTGCGTTGGAAGAACCACAGAGCTGAACAGAGTTCTGGCAGATGTCTACTAAGTCGCTTATTGGACAAGTCATTTATCATCTCTGAGCCTGCATTTCCTAAATCAGTAATAACAACGGTAGTACATGCTTCCCATGCCCCTTCTAAGGAATGAATAAGTATAGGAAAAACTTAGCATAAAGCCTGACATGAAGTATGCATTCATAAACGCGATCTCTCCTTTTTATATTTGCAGTTTCTTTCGCATTTCCATGGTTTTCTGCAACCCTAAAGAAGCTAGACCTGGGTGCGATTCCAGTTCTACCTTTTAGGGAGCCGTGCTGCCTTGAAAGAGGGAGTTCTCCTCGAGCTTCATGTTCCTCCTATGGACAACGGAGGCGAACACAGAGGCTGTCTGCCCTACCCGTCTGCCAGGTCCCCGAGCTCAGAGGCAGCCGAGCGGGCGCCAAAGCACGGCGGTGCTTCAGACAGCGGCCCTGCCATCACCGAGACCTACACTACCTCCCATTCAAGCTCCAGGAGAAGGGGTCTCGGGCAGCAACCCGGCCCGGCCCTCGCCTGGACGGAGAGAAAACAGTGGGGCAGGACAACGGCCTCAGCCTCGCTCGCGAGCGGCCGAGGGCCCCGGCTCCGGCACGGACAAATGCGGGCTCGGCGGAAGGAGGCCCCGGACCGGTGGAGATCCCCGAGGGCGCGCACAACCCCGCCGCACCCTTAGCCCAGACCTAACCTGGCGTCTTCCAACTCGCGTCGCCCGGGAGCGAACTCGCGGTACTTATCCACCAACGTCCGCGCAGCCCTCCCACCTCTCACCCCTGACCCGCAGGCGCAGACCCGCGGGTGCAGACCCTTCGGAACATCCGGGGGGCGGGCCCAGGGAGAGGAAAAGGGGAAGAGGCGTCGCTTCAACCGGCGGGCGGAAGTGACGCTCCGCGAGGGCGGGCGCCGAGCGCCCGGAAGTAAGCGCCGTTTCTCTAGCAACGCTTGGGGGTGTGGGGCGCGCTGACAGCTCGAGCGGTACCCCCGCCTTGCAGACGCTGGAGAGAGCGCCCTGGCTTTTTTTTTTTTTTTTTTTTGGCTTGTTGGTCTTTTACAGCGACCTGATTTTTTTCTACTTTAGATAAAGTGCCTTGTTCTGTTGCCTGTTACTGGTTCTGGCGAGACTCGTTCAAATTGCCGATTGGCTGATGGGCCCGTCGATCTTCCAGCAGGGGAAAAAAAAAAAAAAAAGCCTCAGACTCTTCGGAAAGCCGTTACTGGGAGACCTCGTGTTGAAATGAATGAAGGGTTCTGGAGAGAATCCAAGAGATTTAATGGGTTTCGGGGCTTGTAGATTTTTCCTACAGGGAACTATATACACACCCTGCCTACACATGAGAAACACTTGGGGGAGTTTTGGTGTCTCCAGGGCAGGTCCTGGACGTAGACACTTTTTTTTTTGCATTTATCTTCAGATAGAATGGGAGGGAGAGAGGGAGGAAGAGAGAGAGAAACATGGATGTGAGAGAGACACATGGACTGGCTGCCACCCACACAACCCGAACCGGGGCGGGGACAAACTGAGGTACGTGCCCTTAGCGGAACTGAACCTGGGACTCTCTGGTACCCCGGCCCATGCTCTAACCGCTGAGCCAAACCGTCCAGGGCGCCACTTTTTAAAAGGCTTTCCCCAGCCCGACGCCCCCATCCTTCCCTTGGGATTCTAAGGTGCAAACAGGACTGACAATTATTGCTTTTGAGCTTCTTTGGAGCAAGACAGTAATCAGGGAAATGATAAGAAACGAATCAAGCCCTGGCCGGTTTGGCTCAGCGGTAGAGCGTCAGCCTGCGGACCAAAGAGTTGCGGGTTTGATTCCGGTGGAGGGCAGGGACCTGGGTTGCGGTTCAGTCTGCGGCCCTGGTGGGGTCCTGCGGGAGGCAACCAGTCGATGTGTGTCTCTCACATGATGTTTCTCTCTCTATCTCTCCCTCTCACTCTGTCTGAAAATAAATGGATATGGAAAAGTATCCTCAAGTGAGGATTAAAAAAAAAAAAAAAGAAACAAATCAATAGTTTCTGATCTCAGCACTAGTCTAGTTTAAGCTAATTAAGCATTGATTTCTTAGTCGATAACAAAGTGCTATTTCCCATTCAATTAAATTAAATGTTTTAATAATAGGAAGGTAATCAATCTAACGTATCAATAAAAAGCTGTATGCCTCACAAAACTATGTAAAACTACCCAATGACATCAGATAGGGGTCCAGAGATGGAAGAGTAATTGCCATATCTAAGAGAGAGAGAGAGAGAGAGAGAGAGAGAGAGAGAGAGAGAGAGAGAGAGAGAGAAGAAAGAAAGAAAAAAGAAAACCAGTGGAATTTAGGCATCTTTGGAAAAAAAAGATTCAACCTAATCCACACTGGATTTCTAATAGTGTGAAGACTTGGGTCCCTGTGCCTGCTGGGTCTTACCTATGGATAAGTTAGAAGGTAAACAGTAGGAAGGCAAGTGCCCATGGTTCCGGGTACTAAAACACTTTGCCTAGCCTGGAACGAAGTGGCTCCAAATGGACTTCACATTTGGTTAGGTAAAGCAGAAGCCTGAACTGGGTCTGGGGACCCACCTGCTGAAACACGTTGGATGAGATATGACACTAGTTCTCTGATCTCCCTTCTTTAGCTGCTCTGCTCTTGGCAAGCCTGGCATCCACAGAACCACTGAATGGCAAGCAATGGTTCTTCTAGCTCGAAGTTTGTAAACAAGAGTTTCACAGGCTATATTTGGCCAAAAGATATGCTTTGTTTATTTTGAACAGTATTAGCTGCCTTTTGTGGTTAAAAACAAAAACTGAAGTCCTGGCCGGTTTGGCTCAGCGATTGGAGGTTTGATTCTGGTCAAGGGCACATACCTCGTTGCGGTTCAGTCCCCAGCCTTGGTCGGGATCATGCCAGAGGCAACCGGTTGATGTGTCTCTTTCACATCAATGTTTCTCTCTCTCTCTCTCTCTCTCTCTCTCTCTCTCTCTCTCTCTCGCTCTCTCTCCCCCCTCTTTCTCTCCCTCCCACTCTGTTTGAAGATAAATGGGAAAATATCCTCAGGTGGGGATTTAAAAAATAAATATATAAATCGATAAAAACACTGACTTAGTCACCAATATTTAAAATAGGATATTTTACATAAAAGTCCACGTTATCAACTTCTCGATAATATTCAAGATCTAGCAACACTGGGCTTATATTCTTGCATAGCCACATTGCCTGGAGCTGAACAGTGCTTCCACTTTCATTCCTGTTTGTTATAATCCCCACTATTATCAATTTCCTCACACTAGTTGAGTTTCATTTGAGTATCATCACCTGTGTGTTGTACTGTGATAAATCAATCGCTGATACTGAGTGAATATTGTTGGTTGCCTACCTGGCATCTATTTCCCCTCTCCCACCTCTTAACAGAGCACAACCAGGATGTTATTCATGTATCCCTTTAGCTCCCTTCATTCTGTATGTCTTGGGGGAAGCTGACTTCACTTCCATCTCCAAGGATTTTGTTACTATAAATAGTAAGTCCCATTCCCCAAGCCAGATTCCTAGTGGTAAGAATGGACAGTTTAATCAGAGTGAATTGCTTGGCATAGTAGGACTAAAGCGGTGTACTTATCTTCTGAATTTTTTATGTGAGGCCCAAAACTGTTGGAGCCTTCTTGCTACTCAGCTTGATAATGAAACCAACACAGAGGTGGTCAGAACTAAGAAGAATCTCAGGGAAATGGAGCCAGATTATCTCAGGACACTCCTAACTTCAACCCACACTTCAGAGTGCTAGAGAAGATATTGAGAAGACAGCAGATCTCTGTAGAACCTTTGAATCCTCACCGTGTAGATAACCATATTCTCCAGATACTCATGAGATCTATATTTTCCGAAAGCTCCAGTCAGCCATCTGACACCTTCCCAACAGCCTACCCTGATCCAAAGAGGTAGCCTCACTCTAGAGAATAGGGAAAATGGAATAGATGAAGGGGAGTGTGGCAAAGAATTCTCTCATTGACCACATTTCCCATTTCCTACCAGCCATCACCTGTTCACCATCTTATTCAAGAGAAAAAAGAATAGCCCTGGAAAAATAAGTTTGTCCCTCACACACAGATAGATGGCAGAGTAGCATTTGCTATGCTAAAAGAATACTTAATATTTTATATCACTTGTCTTTGAAAGTTCTCATTGCTTGTACCAACATTATAAATAAAGTAATAATATTTTTTAAAGGAGAAGACCTTCATGATTCAAGTGATTTTTGTCCAAGTTAATGAATATTTGTCAAAGGACCCCCTCTTTTGACTTGCAGCCACTCTTCGTTAATGACACAGTTCTGCCACGAGGTGGCAGCAGGCGATCTGCATTCCTCCCAGTTCCTTTTCTAAAGCTGTGGTTCCAGAGTGCTGTCAGTCTCCCATCGTGTGTTTTCAACTTAACTCTTAGAAACCTGGACAACTACTTCGGGTGGGCTTAATGCTCTCATAAACGACAAAATTAAGATAGTTTGGATTTTTGTTTACGATTTTGTCTATGCTCCCTGCAAATGTTCTGCTATGAAATTGTTGTTCTATCTCCATGTTTTCCAGTATTCCATGATTGGGTTATTTGTGTGCTAGAAGTCTTTTATTTATCCTTACTTTTAGTCAAACTGTATTTTATCTGCCATGACATCACTTGTTAAACAGAAACACGCAGATCCCATAGCCCCTGCTCTAGACTTAGTGAATCAGAATCTCCAGGAAAAAGCTCTCTGGAAATATAAGTTGTTACTTTTGTAGTTCTGCCCCCTATCTGGCCACATTTGAGGAACACTGCTCTAAGTGATGCTATCCACTCTGCCTGAAAGTGTTCTGCAGGAACAGCCCTCTCCTCTTGTTCTCCCCTCCCACCTTATAGCAACTCACTACCGATGCATCTTTCTCCTTCGTCTGTACATCCCTGCCTCCTCCTCCCCAGGTCACCTGGTCCGCTATGCTATGCCATCCCAACCCTCTTATTTTGTGATGTGGGGACCATGGTGGTGGCTTAGTCCCAGGAGCCAAAGCCAGGTTTGTCTCTCATCGTCAGAGAGTGATGACAGGGAGTCCAGCAAGGTCTATGGAAGGATCAGAGCAGATAGATTCACAAATCTCATTGGAAGGATGAGAGTCACAAATTGTCAGAGAAGCTCTCCTTCATTTAATTCTCCCCTAGAGAGTTGTGTTGTGTCTGCTGGTCTTTTATGATTCATACCATGTGATATTGTATATTTAGGTTACTAATATTTTTATATTTTGATTTTCATTATGCATTTGAGCTGGCTGTGGTTCCCTCATAAGGGGATGAGAATTTGGATGAGAGGTCACACTGTCTGAATGAGTAGATACACTAGTCATATTGCTGTCACTGGCTAACTGGCAATCTACCTGGCCTTGCAGGAGAAAGAATAGCATTACTGAAATGCGTGCAGTAGGCATTGGTATGCAGATGCAAAGCCTAATTACAAAGGCAAGATTTGGAATTTTCATTTCCAGCCCTGTAGCATGACCGTCCTTTAGAAAACAAACTGAGGACTAAAACTGGATTTCAGCTTAAGGGCATTTCTCAAAATGAGTAAATTTGAACATAGGTTTTCATGGCTTTAAAGGGCAAGGGGGTCAGGGGACAAAGCCCAGGGACTATCATTGTTGGGTGCCTGTTAGAGACCCCTCCCCATAAAACTAAACTGGAAGTAACTATTCTAACATCCAGGGGACTGAAATAAGATTGTCTGTCTCAAAGCTTCATATAAAGACTTTTGCTGACTGATCTGAAATTCCACAAGTTACTTAGAAAGAATTTCAAAGAATGCAGAGCAGTGGAGGAAGGCAGAGCCAAATACAAATAAGAGATTGTTCCTTGTTGGAACATTCAGGAAATGGACTCTGAGATGGAGATTTGTGTGCAAGAGTTTTAACACCTGTGCGGGGGTGAAGGAAGCGGGTTTGGACAGGAGAGTTGGACTGTGTTGCTGTCACTGAAAGGCCTCCACTGATGCCATGATTAGCTCCAGATCTGGGAAAGCCTTTCAGAGTTGCCCTGAATTGAAGCAAGGAGGCCAGGCTTTTATTCCCCTGCATCAATCAGTCATTGGGTATACTCACCTGGTAGCATGGGGAAGAGAGCAGGACCTTGATCCAGGTGGCTTTCTCCAGCCAAGGACGAACTCTGGAGGGGAACTCAACTGAGAGCTGCCAATGTCTCACGTTCCCAGCGTCTGGGGAGAACGAGTTCCTCAGTTTTAAAGGGAGGTGGGGAAGATGTTGACAGCACATCATAGCATCCACTGGATGACCTAAGATAGAAATAACCAGCGCTGGGAGTCCTAAAGCTAGAGTTGAAAGAACGTCCCTTTGGTGTCTTGCAAAGGGGCACAGAGGTCTGGGGTTCCCACTTGCCTCCTGCAGATGAAGGTGTGGAGTCTTGCTAAAAGGTGGTCCTTCTAGCACACAGGTGCTCCCTTGATCCCTTCAGATGATGGTTTGTAAAAAGACTATTGTATTTTACTCTGAAGTTATGGGCTCTGTTTTTATTCCTAAAGAGAGGCGAATAAAAGAGCCATTCCCCAACACTTTCAATAGCCCAGTACTGTGGATTGAATTGTGACCCCTCAAAACTCATATGGGATTCCCAATGTGATGGTATTTAGAGATGGGGCCTATGGCAAGAGCAGGAAATCAAAACAACCTGTAAACTTCATGAAAGAAAATTCCCGTGAGATTTTGATTCTGTGTATTACATTTATGAAACAATTTAGGGAGAAATGAAAATGTCTAATATTGAGTCTTCACCACCAGGGACACGTCATGTCCCTCCATTTTCTGATCTCCCTTTATGTTGCCTTAAAGTTGCGTGGTTTCCTTGTTAAAAGTCTTTCATGTTACTTATCAAGTTTATATCTAGTCCATAGGTTTAGTTTCTATTGAGAAAAAGACTTTTTAAATTATATTTTCCAGTTGGTTATAAGTGCTATATAGGACAGATATATATATTTGCATTTGACTTATTAGCTTACAAAACTCTCTTGATGATTCTCTTGGATCCTTTTGGAAGGAGGGAGAACAATCATCTCATCTGCAAATAATGATGTTTTTCTTGCTTCCTTTCCAATATGTATACCACTTTTCTCTCTCTTCTTATCTTATTTGTCTTGGAGAGCTGGTGGCTCTGAAGACTCCCTGCCACCTGTCTTTTCCCACCACAGGATTTTCCCACAGTGTACATTTTCAGTCCGTGCCAACCACCTTACATTTTGTCTTTCAGACGTTAGTAGCTCAATTTGCTTGTATGATATCACCCTTGTTTATTAATCACCATGGCCTATTTGAGTCACCCATCTACATGATATCTGCCTTTTAAGGTCTAATTCAAGTCTCTATTCCATTGGTTAAGATGTTCTAGATAATGTCCCAACTCTTGTTGCTCAAATCCATCAATTCCAACAGTGAAGGTAGTGTTAAAACTTGAAATGCAGTGCAAGGGTGAGGCGTTCCCTAGGGAAGGCTGGCTGGTAGCATAAAGATACCTCCTTAGGAGGTATTAAGTAGGTGAAATCACCTTGTTTCTTACCTTAGGGAAAACACACACACAAAAACCAACATTTTAGGACCCCATAAGTAATCAAGGACTAAAGAAAACACTCTCCAAACTTCTATGCAATATCCTAGCCATGTTTTAATGATTAGCCTATTTGTTAATTATTTAAATAAGACCAGACACTTGCATCCTTTAGTTATTAATTTCTCTCATTGTAGCTGGTCTGTGAATAAAGCCACATATATAATCAGAAGGCTACTTGGTGAACCTGGAATCAAAACAAACAGAATTAGATATATTTTTAAAATATTAATGGTACCTATCAAGAAGTGTTGGCTAAATAATAGTACAGCTTCACAATGAAAAAAAAAATATGTCTAAATTTATGGTGCTAAAATGAACCATCATTTCAGTATGAATAGTATGATCTCATTTTCACTTTTAAAAATTAAACTATTCAGACTGACAAACCTCAGAGTAGGGGGCAGGGGGATGGATGAGATGAATCAAAGTACTTATATGCATGTATGCATAACCAATGGACATAGACAACAGTGCTTATGGGGTGGGGTGGGGTGGGATGGGGAGGAGGGGGTCTAGGGGGGGAAAAGGAGAAACATCTGTAACAAAAATAAATTAATAAAAATTGGAGGAAAAAAATTAAACTATATTGTGTAATTGAAATTTGCTAAGAGACTGGAACTTAAATGTTTTCTCTCTCTCTCTCTCTCTCCCTCTCTCTCTCTCTCTCTCTCTCTCTCTCTCACACACACACACACACACACACATAACTTTTAAAAACACGATAATCATTATCCCAGCCCAGGATAATTGTGCTTGTTCAGTTCAACCATTCAGAGCAAAAATGTGGGGCAATTAGGTTTCCAGGCATATCCTCCCTCAGCCCTGGAGTTTATAGGAGTCCCAAGAGAATCCACATGGGTAGAGATCAGGCATCTTCCCCAGTGAGCAGTCAAGAGTGATGAGATGGGTCACTGAACGCCAAGGAATCTATATCATGTCTTCACATTGCAAGTAGTGCCTTAATTTCGGCAAAACAACATCCAGTATTACATCAAATATTGTTCATGTGAAGCTTATCTGGCTTTATTTATATTCAATTTGTAAATATGTTTTGATTTTACAGCTATATGAGCATAAGGCATTTACACCAACATTATGTTTATACATTTTTAACTACATTATAACAAAAATAATTTAAGTAAATACTAGGTGGTCCATGATAAATTTATTTTCCTTTAGAGAGTGGTCCATACATTACTTTAGTTTGAAAAATACTATTTATTACCTAACTGTATATATTCTGTCTTGTGTGGTTCATGATTGTTACTAATATCTAGTCTTTTTCATTCCCTAGCTTTTAAATTATTCTGAGATCAATAAAGGAAAATTGATATCAATATAAATGACATAGTTATATCAATTTAACATTCATTGACTCTAACAAATTGCTTGTATTAAGATGTTATTCATATTCATTCAGCTCATTCAGATATGAATTTCTGATGCCTGTGGCATGTGGCCAAACCCACTCAAAAGGAAGTGTGAGCAGTAGTGTACGACCAGGCCCCCCTGAGTGTTTAGAATCTTGCCTTATCTGCACCCTTTCCATACCTCAGAGGAAGAATAAGGCTAACTGCACTGGTGACGTTTACCTACAGAGCTCTGAAGTCAGCAGGGACTGCCTCCAGAATCTCAGCTCTTGTGAAGTCCTCTCAGCTGGTGTGGGCAGGCGGGGCAGAGCGGGGAGCATCCCCATGACCTCCATGATACTTCTGGCACTCAGCCAACTCTTCTCTCTCTTCTCTCATTCTCAGAACCTCTGGAAACACCGACTTCATACATGCACATACTAACAATTGTGAATTTAAGTTGATATGATACCTCTGACAAGTAGCTCACTCTCATTTGAAGCTTGCTTGATCTTTACTGCAAAACATCCGTATGGTTTCCTGTTAAAGACCTTTATAAAGCAGAAGGCATGTGATCTTATTTGGATCAGGTGGGAAGGAGTTCAAGTGACATCCCTTCCCTATTCTTACTTCTGGTTGGTAACTTTTACCCTTCATAATGGATTAAGTGATTATGCCTTACTTATTGAACTAAAACCTCAAGTTACAATGTATGCACCAGCCTAGAAGCTGGATTCATTTGTAGCTTGTAATCAAATAAGGCTTTACAAGTAACTGGATGCCAGGGTAATAGGCATGTCAAAAGTAGAGCGATAAAGATACTATTACTTAAACGTGCCCAGGTCATGAGGCACATTTTGACACTGCTCTGACATTTCAAATATTCAGTTAACCTTTAAGACTAGTTCCCTCTAAGACCATACTGGTTCCCCTTTTTGGCTTGTGCTTATTTTTATTAATAATTGTGTGTATGGACACTTACAACTGACTGATGACCAAACCTAATTAAACCAGCTTGTTGAAATGTGACCTTAACATTTAAAATAATAGCAGAGATGTGTGGTATCAGGCTGCTAAATGCTAAAATATCTGAAGTACTGAACATCTTGTTCTGGTGTTGTTTTTTTAATCTTATGAAAGCTGTCCTACTTTTTAAGTGAGTGCCAATCAATCTGTAAATTTCTATTAAAAGTTTAATATATGTCATATCTGATAATCCAGCCATCAGAATACATAACTCTAATTATGTATTCTAAATAAAATAATTTTTGAAATATGACTGTAGAAAAATGTTTATCATAGCATTATTTAAAATTTTAGAATCAACCTAAATACTTTATGGTATATCTACAATATATAATTCTATATAACCATCTATCTCTTTGATAGAGAGCTGCATCTGTTCACATGAAATAAGCTTACAATGTATTGCTGAATGAGGTAATCAGGCTACAGGAATATATGTATAGCATCCATCTTTTATAAGAAATTTAAAACATTTAAAACCAGTTTAGGACATACATGACTTGTGACCACTTTGTTTTCACTTCCTCATCTCCCATCCACTCCACTTTCTAAATCAAATATTTTATCAACTATTTATGTATAAATAAATATGAAATGGGTTTAATACATAAACTGAGTAGCAATTTTTCTTTTTTAAAAAGATATTTTACTGATTTTCAGAGAGAGGAAGGGAGAGGGAGCGAGAAAGAGAAAGATCAATGTGAGAGAATAACATCTACTAGGTGCCTCTTGCACAGTCTCAGCTGGGCATGTGCCCTGACTGGGAAATCGAACAGACAACCTTTTGGTGCATAGGATGACACCCAACCAGCCGAGCCATGCCTGCCTGGGCCATACCTTGTTATTTAAAGACAAGGGATTACTACCATTGTTAAAAGACATCCCCTTCTCTTACAAAAGAGAAACTAAATAGAGTCTGGCTTAAGCTTTGTTAAAATAAACTAAGGCATATTACAATTTTTAAGAGTTTATTTGAGCAAAAATCTGTTCAAATCAGGTAGCTCCAAACCAGAGGTGATTAGGAATGCTCTACCAAAAAGAACTTGCTGAGAGACTTATAGAGAAAAGTAGAAGCAAAGGAAGGAAATTATTTGATTGGCTATAACTTAAAGGTTAGTTGGCTGGTTGTGATGGTTGTCCTTAGGGGCATTATAGCCACACTAATCTAATGGCCTCCTTGTTTAATTAATTTAACTGCTTCCGGGGAAGTCAGAGGTGAGTCCTAAAAAGCGTATTGCTAATGGAAGTCACTGGGCTGTATACCAAACCTCCCAAAACAAAACTAAAACTGTTAACCTCAAACAGCACCAGATGTTAGACCTCAGTCTTTGAGTTTGGCGAAGAAAGAATTCAGAGCCAAGAACTCAAATATAAGTGAAACTTTATTTAGAAAGTCACAGAGGTGGAAGAAGGGAGCCAGTTGGGCTGCATGGACTTAGGAAACAAGTTACAGAGGCAAAAGAGGGGCCCTTGGAGCTTAGGAGAAATAAAGCAAATGTATGCACCTTGAGGGAAGAAAATGGGAAGGAAAGGTGTGGGTGTGCTTGAGAGGGAGAGGGAGAGGGAGAGGGAGAGGGAGAGAGAGAGAGAGAGAGAGAGCGTGCAAACACACTGAGTCCTCCCTCTTAAGGGGTTCTATCTGTTCTCTAAAGGCGGGAATTTTAGGGAAGGCCTCAGAGAAGGATCTCGTTAGAATATTCATCAATTTTCCAGGTGTGTGCTTTTCAGGATTGTGGTCTCTACTGATTGGTCAGCGCTAGGGTAGGGGTTCATTAGTCATTGCTGCTGGTCCTGATGTCAGGCATGGTGTCCTTTCATCAGGTTTTGCTGCTTTTTTGGGCCTGGAGCTGAAACACAACTGAAGCCAAAATGTTATCTCTAGTTCGACCAAAACTCTGTCTTTGTGGTCAACAAACCCAAGGCTTTGTTCCTAAGATTATTTGCTGTGAGCCAGAACCTCATTGTCCTGAGAGCTGAATGCTTAAGGAAGCGATCATGCAAGGAAGGGCTTGTATGGGAGTTGCATGAGGCTGTTCTCTTGGCCCTTGTGCCTCCTCTCAGTGGAAGGTCCGAACCACATGACCAGTGATATGAAAGGTGGAGGGGAGGGGTTGTCTAAACCACATGACCAGAGATATGCTAGGGGAAGAAAGGTCACCCTGGGGCAGGCTCCTTGTTTTCCCACTTTTGCCCATTGCTAGGCATCCAGGGCTTTCTGCCCTGGTGATTTTCTGTACCTGACCTATTGTTCCTACTCTGCTCATGTCTGTCTAACTGCCTACTATATCAGAACCTCAATAATAACTTGTGCTAACCATATAATGTCACCCCTCCATCCCACTTGCTGCCTCTGTCAAAAGAAAATTCAGAATTTTACTTGATATGAATATTTTATTGAGAGAGAAACAAACTGTTCCAGAACAGGGAGACTTCCAAACCAAAGGTGGTTAAGAAGCTCACCTCTCAGTAGTCACAGCTCAGTTTATTTTTATTTTTTTTCCAAATCAATTTATTAATTCTTATTCTTATTATCTTGACAGTTAACATTTCAATAAAACCACTTAAAATGAGGCACATAGCTAAGATAGCTACATGTACAAAAGATATACAAATTAAAACCATTTAAAAAGTAATAGATGCCATAATTTGTACTTGACCATAACTTCTGTATTCAGAAATGATTGTAAAATTTAAACCTAAGATAAAACTGTACACCATATACTTTGAGTGATTTTAATCTTACAAAACAAAGACAGTCTTTCACTGTTACACATGCAGTATCTCTGGTGGCATGAGGAGAGGAACACCATGTTTTTGGAATTTTTGTAGTTTTCTCTGATTCACTATTGTGTATGCTGTGATGCTCTGAGGTAGGCCTGGTGAAGGTCCAGGAGACAAGGTTGCAGACTTTCCAGGGTATATCCAAGTCTATTGTACCAAGGATTCGGGCCAGCCTTGCCTCATGACTATGTGGAATGAAATAACTTCAGCAATAACTGAAGGCAAATACTAAACCTATGGGTCAGTGTCTAGGAAGCTTAGTGCTCCCCCAAAACATTGCTAAGCTTTCAACTTTGCGTTTCGCAAGCTACTGGTGCAGAAAGTATCGGGTGAGAAACTGATTTACAGTTGATGCAGCCAAGTCAAAAGCAAGGGCTTTCAGAACGAGGTGCTCCATTCTTAGAACTTGATTCTTGGTATAGGTATCATCTGTAATATACACAAACTCTGCTACTTCTGGGGGTATATTGCTTCAAACTCTGAGGCAGCAGTGCCCATAAGCTGAAGTTTTCCTCTCAACACAGACAGGGATGAAAGGAACCTATTGATGTGTTCACAGCCAAGTGCAGGGGCTCATTCTGTAGTTGATGTTCTCCTGCTTCACCCAGCCAGTCCACAAGGATAGCCCTCATACTGTTGGTGATGTCTGGCTGTTTCTTCATGTAACCCACTTTAGGCTTACATTTAATCTCCATTTCCCTAAGGTATGTGTAAATGTCCTCACAGTAGTCTGGGACTTCATTAACACTCACTGGCTTTCATCTTCCAGTGCAATTGACATGTCCATAGTGTGTGGCGACTCAAAACATCCACTGGATAAGCGAGGTACCAGTGGTTTTCGTGGTTCAGGTAAAGTAATAGCTGAATTAAACGCCAGGACATCTTCACAGTCTGTATTTTCAGATTCACCTGGCCTCTTCTGCTTCATCCACGTGAACAGTAAGTGTATGCTGTCTCTGTTTGCTTTCCAGGGAGGAACAATGACTTGCTCATCATTTATAGGAATATCCTAAGGAGGTGCAACCCTTCGCGTCTCGCGTCTTGGCCGCGGTGCTGAACCCCAATGGTTCCTGGTCGTCAGTACCGCCAGCCGCCAGGTCCGGGGCTGCTGGGCGGGCAGCGCCTTCTCTGGATTGACGTTATCCTAGTCCTCTTGGGGTGCCATCTGCAGCAATGCTAGCAGCGCCGAGCCCGCCTCGCAGGGCGCAGAGGTGCCCAGCATCACTGCCCCCGAGGACGCGGTGGGATTAGCCTGCGGCATCAAGCAGCGTGCACTGGGTCCCCCCCCCACCACCACCACCAGCCGCGCAGGAACGCTCAGCCTTAGCGCCCGCCCACTCCGGATCGCGGAGAACCCAGGGGGCAGTGCCAGGCGTGGGTACCGCGGGGCGTGGAGGGCAGGGAGGCCTGATACCAAGCCAGCAGCCAGCGCCTACAGCTCAGGCTATAAAACATGAATGAGCAAGTATCTTGCTTTTCCTGGAAAGTTACATGCCATTTCATTGCATAAACTTTACTTGTGTTTAGTTAACTTGCTGGCGTTGGAGAGAGAACCTCAGGCTCCAAGGGTTGTGCTAACGCCCAAAAACCAAACTTAGATTTAATATCTGATTTAATTGCAGTTTCAACTTCTCCCAGAAACAATCTTAATCAACCAGTTTCGAGTTTTTCTGGTCAAGCACTAGGAAAGGAATCTGTCACATTTGCCCTCTCCACCTCATCCTTCTCCAGGAAGGAACAAGAGCCATTCCCTTCCATCCAAAAGTTGTCCTGGTCTAAAGTTAATTCATTAAACCCAACCCATTGGTTTTCTTTTACTGATAACTCCCCTGCTACACCCTTCTTCCTATCAAAATCTTCCATTTTGTACAACCCCTTGGAGTATCTCTGCCTTCTAGATGAGATGCTGCCCGATTGTTTAAAGCCAATTAGATCTTCGATTTACTGAGTAGAATTGTGTTGTTTAACACTAGGAAGCCATAAGGGCGTGCTGTAAGTACCCATGAAGAAACCTGCAGTGTAAGCACTAACACTTGTTGTTTTTTCTTTTTTGTAATGCAAGTGCCTGATTAAGCTTTGATTGCTGAGGCATAAACTTCAAAGAAGCATCCATGTAAATGATGGCTGTATGGAATAAACACATTTCTAGCCACAAGACTAGCTAAAGAGCCAGGCCGCCTCTGGAACTGAGGCTCATTTGCTTAAGAGATCATGGTGATTTCAATGGCTGACCATTTGGGCTACTTGTTTGTTTGTTTGTTTTCCCTTTATTGTGCTTTACATTTTTACTCTTAAGATTTTAATTCACCAAACCAGAGTAAGCCCAGAAACCCTAGACTCCCACCTTCGACCTCAATAAAAGCAGAACCCAGGCTTCTGCATACTCTCTGTCTCTCTGCCAGAGACCTGACTGTGTGGCACCAGGTGTGCTGAGTAATTTCCAGATCCTGTAAATAATAAACCGTTACTTTTTCAAAGTTTCCTGATGGTTATTGCAAAAGTGTGTCTTGCAATCATAATAAGAATGGCAAGGGCCAGTCCAACCACAACATTGGTTATTGATAGGATGAGATGGGCACAGAATCTTAAGTTTTGTTCAAGGTCAGAGTCAGCATTTTGGGAAAATCAGGACACACAGATGGTTATAATAATCACCCAATATTATGTATTGATGAGACAAACCTTTTCCAAGTGTAACACCAAGAACTTGAGCAAAGAAACACAGAATCTCAAAGTAGCCAATAAGGAGCCTGTGATCCCCCTGGCTGCTTTGGCTCAGCGGTTAGTGTCAGCCCTAGGATCAAAGAGGTCGTGCATGAGACAACCAGTCAATGTAACGACAATTTTTTTCTGATATTCTTTTCCTTGCTTTTTGGTCTATTCTTCTCTGTAAGCTTTTAGGACATTTTGCCTTTTGTATTCTTAAATGTCACTAAAATGTGTTTAACTGGGGGTTTCTACCTACCTCTCCTCTTTGACATTCCTTTTCATATTTTATTTTAATTTCAAATTTTATCTTTTATTTCTCAATATTTTATCTTTTATTGTTTTTCCTCCCCTCTCTGGAGCTTCTATTTCTGTTCTCCATATCTTTCAGCTTTTCCTTTATATGTCCTTCCCCATTTTTCTTCATTAGCAATTATAGCCACTTTTCTGATACCCCCTTCATGGTTCTCCTCCCTTTGCCAGGTTCTCCTAGATGGTCTGTGTGTGAAAATGACATAAACGGAGCCTTACAAAATGGAGTTCGAGCCGCCATTCCAGCGGAACTGCCTTGTGTGTCCTGCTTCATCAACCATTGGACTGTTGGAACGGGGCCAGACCTTTGGACTGGGCCAAACCAACATTGTCTTACAAACTCTTATTTGTAAAGCCCAAGAATAGTGTACATCCTGACCACAGGACTGATGATCATGAACTCTCTGTTTTTATTCTATCTGAAGATAGAATAAAAAAACAACTGTGTATAGGCCAGAGTAGCTCTGCTTATCAGCACCTACAGGAGTTCATGTAATTATTCCTTTCATGTAATTATTCCTTTCCTTTTCTCATGTAAACCCCTTGCCTCAACCCTGTAATTGGAACACCATTGGGGTTTTTTCGCCTGAAGCTGTTCTCCAGAATTGCATTTTTTAAAAATCCCAAATAAATGCTTGTTGCCTCTCATTGTTTATTTTTTATTTTAGGTGAATATGTACAAAGTGTTAGAATTACAGGGTAGAACCAGGAGGTCATAATCATTCATTTGTCATTTACTGAGGAGAAGAAAGGGAGAAGTATAGAAGATAGGAAGGGATTATTCTAGATGTTCAGGGCCAGCAGGGGAGCAAGCAACATGGAAATCCAGAGGAAGAGTGTTCCAAACAGAGGGAACAGCAGGTGCAAAGGCCCTAATGGGAGACTGAGCTTGGTGTATTTGAGAAAGAGCATAGGTCCAGTGTGGCTAGAATGAAATATACCCAGGTCTGACCTGCCCCTAGTAATTATGCCTGGAATGCATAGTTTGGAAGAAGCACCAGGATCCATAAATGGTGCAGTGTGGGTCCCATACACAAAAAGCCAGCCACTGGCTGATATAGACTTCAATTTATTAGGTGCCATTTACATCATCCAAAAAGATGCCTGGGAGTGAGCTTAGTACTGAGCTTGAATATGTTACAATACCCTGAACCTCTGGATACAGGTTAGATACTCTATTCATCTTTGGCAAAAATCCAGAAACAACAGAAGGAGCAAGAAGTGGTACAATGTGAGGAAGAAAACAATTGCTTAGGAGACAGGTGAAGCCACTGTAGACAAAAAAGATGTAAATTTGAATCTGAAGTCTGCCACTTACTCACTGTGCAACCTTATGCAAATTCATAACCCCTCTGAGCCTCAGTTTTCTTAACTTGGAATAGTAATAGTAGTTTCCTTATAAGATTGTTGTGAGTATATACTAAAATCATGTGAATTGTTTTACACAGTGCCTAGCAAATAACCACTCCATTATCAGCTAGTAGACTTGATTGATCAGCTCTGTCACTTAGACAAGATAATTTCTTTGGCCAAACCTCAATTTTTCATCTGTAAAATGGGTATGTTATTATCTATCTGTCAAAATTAAGGGTTGAGGTTGAGTACTACTTCTGACTCAAATGAACCGCCAAAGCCACTCCTGGGAGAGGCTGGCAGGTAAGGGGAAAGAACTACAGACCTAAATACCATGCTTGGCTAGGTGATCTGGTCAGATCAAGCCTTTCTGCTTTTTAACAAATATTTACATTTTTGGCATTTGGAATAAGGGTTGCACTTGGCTAGTTATCTTCTCAAATCTTTCATCATTAGCAAATTGGAGATGGTAATCTCTAATGTACAGGAGTGACGTGAAAGTTAGAGGAATGTTCATAAATTGCCTGGGGTAAGGCGGGGTACCGTGGGGGTTGGGGACAGAAGTGGTGTCTGTTATTATTATTTAAATTTTTTATTTTCATTATTAAGAGTATTACGGATGTCCCCCATTTTCAGCCCTTCGGCCCCCTCCACCGGACTCCTGCCTCACCCGCGGCTTTTGCCTGCACTATTGTCTGTGTCCAGGGGCTATGCATATATACATGTAAATTCTTTGGCTAATCTCACTCCCCTCCCATCCCCGCATTCCCTGAGATCTGTCACTCTGTTCCATGCTGCCATGTCTCTGGACCTGTTTTATTTTTTATTGTTGGCAAAAACAAATCCCCCAGGCAAACACGGTTGACGGCCAGCTGGGGCTGTGAACAGCGCAGATACTCAATCCCTCCCTCATTTCAACTTCCTTTGCCCTGAGCCTGCTTTTCCCTCTCTGCCCATCAGTTGGCGCCTTTGCCGTCCTTTTTTTCCCCAAGCTGGCTTTGGGGGTTGCCGTTGCTCCGCAGCTCGCAGGCCACAGGGAGCTGCGCCGCGCGGGAGGAGGTGAGGCTAAGGCGCACCCCCAAACCGCGCTGCGACGCTTCTCCGGGGCTTCAGCGCCCGGCAATGGCTCCTCCATGGGACTGAACTAGCCAGACTAGGCAACACCAGAGGCAGCCCTCTGCGCGCCCAGAGGACGGAGCTGACCACAGCCACCGGGTAGGTTTCTGCTGCGCAGGATTTTCCCAGTCTCTTTGGCATCGCGACCGAAGCGCCAGCCGGGAGAGACACCAGCCCGAGGGGACCGGGATTAGCGCGGCCGCAGCTGGCGCGGTGAGCAGCTGCGGGGGCTGGCGCAGCCGGGGAGGGCCTGCGCCCCGGGTCGTGCGCTCTGGGTAGGCGGGCTTCGCTGTGGCCCAGTCCGTGGCGCCGGCCGCTTCCTTCCAGAAGACTGAGGGGACCCCAGAAGGGCGCCCCCGTGCAGCCGGGGCCCGCGTCGGCTCAGGGATGAGTCGCGGCGAGGGAGCCTCCTCACCCTTCGCCCTCTCTGGCTGCGCTGCAAGGCCGACAGGAAAGCGCCAGCCTGGCGTGTGCGAGTCCAGGTAAGACCCCCGCCCCGTCCCGCTCCTGCCCAGCCTGGCGGGGTCGAACAGCCTACGAGCAGATCGCCTAATGGCCGCCCGCGCGCCGCGAGGGTCCGGGCACGTCCACCCCTCCCGCCAGCCCGGTGATGGGTGTCTGCGGGCGACCTCGCAGCCCGGGGGCCGAGAAAGGGCGACCCGGCAAGGGAAGGCGCCCCGCCCAGGTCCCGGAAAGACTAGCCGAAGGTAAGCAGCGCGGCGATCGAGACCGTTAGCCTTGGCCTACGGATGGGGAAACTGAGGCCCAAGCACGGCGGGGACTGCCCAAGGTCAGCGGTAGATGCAAGGGTCCCGGACTCTGGTCTTCTGTTCCCATTCTCTTTCCACGAGGGATAGTGAGGACCACGCCTGTTTGTCTCGCCCTCTCTCTGGCCTGGGCGCGGTGTTGCGGGTGCCGCACTGCGCCCGCGATATTCCGGGGCGAGAGCTTCTACAGGGTGGGTGCGACTCCGACGTCCCCTCGTACCTTGTTCTCTGCTGGTCCACAGGGCGGCTCCAGTGATCGCACTATGCAGACCTTAACAACACCCGCAGGTGTGTGTGCATGCGTGTATTTCCCCAAGAGAACTAAACCTTGGAAGGGAGAATAGCTTTTTTTTAGGGGTGCATTTCTAGAGTGCACTGTACCAGGTACTTTAGGAGGTGAGAAGAGACAACTGTGTATGTCTAACACCTAACATTATTAAAATTATTAGAATTTTTTAAAGTTAAAGTTTATTACAAAACACTCAGGAAACAAAAATGTAAAGGAGAACATAAAGACAACTTAAAAACTTCATCTTCCAGATTGTTGAAATTTTTCAGGATATGTTCAAATTTTCTCTGCATACACACAATTAAACCAGTAACATGGACAAAAATAATATCTTGTTTTAATTTGCATGTCTGATTACCCAGGGGAAATCAACACCTTTTCCAATGTGCCCATTACCCAGGGGAAATCAACAAATGTTCCAGTGTGTTTTGGCCTTTTGCATTTGTGTGGGTGAATTGACTTAATTTCTATTCGTGATTTTTAAGCACTCTTTATATATTACACATTAAAGTAGTAATTCTGTCATTTATGTTACAGTCTTTCCCAGTTTCCTTAATGTTTTTGTCCGTTTTTATATCTTTGACCATATATAAGTTTCACTTTTTATTTAGTCAAATCTGTTCTTTTTCTTTATGGTTTCTGCTTGAGGACCTTGCTGAGAAAGGGCTTTCCTAACCCAAGTTTATATACATATTGTCCTGTAGTTTCTTCAGATACTGGAAAGCTTTTCTTTAAACATTTTAATGAGGAATTTATTATAGGTTGAGTTGTAAAGTGGAGAGCTAATTTATTTTTCCTAAATAGGTTAGCCAGTTGCTGCAAAGCTCTTAAGCCTATTTTTTACCCCTGGTTTAAATTATTGAAATTATGATAGAATCAATTATTACATATTTGTATCTGTTCAGTATATTTTGGTGCCAGTGCACCAAATTTTAATTACTAAAGATTTATAATAGGTTTAATGTCTGGTTCAGCAGATTCTTACTACCAGATATCATCATTTTCCTGGATTAAAAAAAAATCAATTTTATTAAGGTACAGTTTACATGCAATAAAATGCACAATTTAAATGTATATTTTGATGAACTTTGTCAAATGTAACCACTATCACAAGAATAAAGTATGGAGTGCCCATGAACTTGATGTCATCATTGCTCAGGGCCATGTTAATTTTCAGCATATCCTTCCACTTTTAGTATATGTGCTACCAAAGTGAGCATTTCCCAGCAGTTTCTGTTAGTACTAACTCCAGATGATCTTCAGAGTACTTTGGTTAAGGGAACCAATCACTCCCTGCTCCACTAAAACAAACAAAAGCATGTTTGTATTTCTACTTGGTTTTTGATAACAAGGGTCCTGAGAGTAGGAGCCTTGAATGTCACATTCACCCTCCCAGTGCCTGACACTGGACTCAGTATTTATTGAATGGAACGTTTAATAATGATTATAAAAGTAATATATGCTTTTTGCTTAAGTACAGAAAGCAAAACAGGAAACCTCCATTCTCCATACTGTCATCTCTCCTTCATTAAATTTTACTCCCCATTAAAAATAAAATTATCAGACTATGAACAGTTTCCTACAATTTGCATTGACATAGTTTACATTTTTCCCTTAGAGACTTTTTAAATCTGCTCAGTTGCTATAACAAATTACCATAGACTAGGTAGCTTAAACAACAAACATTTCTCACGGTTCTGGAGGCTGGAAGACTGAGATCAGGATGTCAGTTTAGTTGGGTTCTGGTGAGAGCCCTCTTCCTGGTTTATATATGGCCACCTTCTCACTGTGTCCTCACTGGCAGGGCTGAGAGAGGAAGCAAGCTCTCTCCTCTCTCTCTTATAAGAGCACTGATCTCAGCACGAACTCTCCAGGGACAGGACCTAATTACCTCCCAAAGACGTGGTCTCCAAATACCATTGTGCTGGTAATCAGGGTTTTAATGTATGACTTCTGAGGAACACAAACATTCAAGCCATAACAGAGACCTAGCTAAGATTCTTTTGTCAGTATATTTAAACCTTTCTCTTTTTTTTTTTTTAGTGTACCATATCATCCTCTTGTGTAATCATCTTAAGCAGTTATTTCCTGTTGCCAGGCCTTTTCTTGCCCTGCAGTTTGTCCTTCCTTCTTTTTCTCCTTTCCTTTCTCTCTCTCTCTCTCTCCCCACCTCTTTCTTCTTATAAACAAAACTGCCCTGAACATTCCATGCCTCTCTTTGGTAGCGCGTGTGTGCATTTCTGCAGGGTAGAATGCTACAAGTAGAATTTCTATGTCAAAGGGCATATACATAAAACATTTTTATAGATACCGACCCAACTTTCCCTGCAAAGGTTGCACCAATTTATATGCAAGTGCCCATTTGTTGAACTGGGCCACTTCCTCTTTAAGTAAATTGAATTGGCCTTATGTTAAATATAGAGATGAATTTTGATGAAATTCATCTGTCTCCTCTTCCATTTGTGAGTCTCTCCAGCTGGGAAAATGTTATTTTTCTCCATTTATTAAAGACTTTGAAAATGTCCTTCTTGTAATATGTGTGCATATTCTATTTCTTAAATTTATTTCTATGTATTTTAGTTGTTTTTCCTCCCATTTTGTCTGGTATTTTTATCCCATTAATTAATTTGGTGATTGATTAGATGGAACCGATTAGTGTGTGTATGTGTGTGTATAATTCTTTTTACATGCTAATTTTGTTCCTGCCCACATTCTTAAAGTCTGTTATCATTTCCAATTTTTTTTAAGCTGTTTTTCTTGGGTTCCCAATCTATTGTATATTGGTTGAGAGCATGGGTTGTGGAACCAGTTTGTCTGGGTTCAAGTTTCCCCACCTACTTAAAAGCTTTGTTAACCTTGGGTACAAGTTAATTGTACTTAGTTTTTGTTTTTTTTGTTTTGTTTTGTTTTTTTCAGGTACAAAAGGAGCTTAATAATAGTAATTCTTACAGACTTCTTATGAGGATCGTTGAGGTGCTTAGAACAGTGCCTGACACATAAGTGCTTAGCAAACACTTACTGATGAGTTGATCTCTGCTCGTTATGTGACCAGGCTCTTTGATACTCCCAGTTTCAAAGCTGAAGAACTGAGGCCCATAGAGGTCACGACTTTGACAATGGTCAGATACTGAGCCTCTTGTATGTGTAGAGTACTGTGCTGGGTCTATGAGGGATACCAGAGATAAACCAGCCTGAATCACTGGCAAGGAATTTATAAGTTCCTCGGGGCATACGTCAAGGGCCACAAGTAAAGCCATGGAAGGCAGCAGGCAGCAGGGGAAAAAACTTGGGCTTTGTCATTTGGCCTGGGTTTGAATTTCCTGCTTGCAACTTGGTAGCGTCTTTTTTCTTTTTTCATATAAATGGGATTAGTTCCGTTGCTATTTGAGAGTGCTATTTTGGTCAGAAGAAACAGATGTGAGTCCAGTACAGAATTTGGTAGTTGGAGCTTAATAAGTGGTAGCTATAAATAGATACAATCTAAAGTAGAAAGTGACAAATGAATGTCCTTGAGGGAAAGTTGTGGTGAAGGGCCCCAGCACTTGAGAAAAAATTATTATTTCTGGTTGGGGGAGATCAGGGTTGGCTTTTGGAAGAGGTCCCTTTGAGCTGACTCTTGATGGTTGAGGTAGCCTGCGTGAGAGGAAGTGGGTCTGGAACAATCGTCGGAACTGGATTGTGAAGAATCTTGGCGAACATTTGGACTTTATTCCACAGTCATCGGGGAATCGCTGAACGGCTCTACAGAGTAAGAGTGCCCCGTTCAGACCCGTGCTGCAGTCTCGGATGGACAGGAGGGACGCCCATACAGTATGGGTGTCCCTCTTGTAAAACACTGCCATCGTTTGTGGTGTCTTGTGTCTGACAAAGGGCTTTCATAGCTGTGTGTCATTTCTTCTTTACAACACTTGTACAGATGAGATATCTTTTGTTTTCCTATTTTGCAGAGGCAAAACAGTCTCAGAGAGATAAGTGATTTCTTTATACAAATTCACCTAATTACCGGATTGCTCCAGTGCCTCGGGCTTGCCCTGCGCCTGCATATCCGGGACCTTTCTCCCATCAGGCAGGCCCCCAGGAAAATGTCAAGAGTGAGTTGGAGTGAGAACAAAGCAAGTTTCATTCAGGTAGAGAAAAGAAAGAGGCCAGGGCCCGGGTGCTGCTGTGAAATAAGTGAAAGTTCTCGTTTCAATGGACCCGGGCCAGCTGGAGTTGCACACGTGCTCAGCCGGTTCTTGAGCCTTTCTGTGTTTCCAAGCCGGGGGTGTGGGTGGGGTGTGGGGGTGTGCTAAGCTTTGTGGTGCCGAATTCTGACTCCACCTCTGGTTGGGAAGGGGCCTTGTTGTTGTTGACTACTGTGACCCCCTCAGGGGTTTCTGAGATAAACGGAGTCCCTTTGATCATGCATGGAGGTGGGGGCTCTGGTCAGAGGATGTCAGCTGGGACCCTACTTCCTCACTCCACTTGTCCGGATTTTCCCCTCATTTCTTTCTATCCTTTCTCATTGGGACCAAAACAGCTCATTCTGGAAGTCAGAAGCCTCGTTGGGGGCCTGTTGCAGCCAGCTGGCCTGGATGGAGGTGGTGAGGAGTGACCAGGGAATGACAGTGAAGGCGGCGTGCATGGCAGTGGGGAGGGGAGGAGAAGAGAGAGACTGTGGAGGCGGAATGGCTAGGACTGGAGAAGCGACTGGACAGGGGTGAGAAGTCAGATCTTGCTGGTCTTCTGGAGCCAGGTGCCTGGACAGCGGTGGTGCCGTGCACGGAGAAGGCTGACTTGGGAAACATGGGCCACGTGGGTTGTTATCTCCTGAGACTCAGTCTGGTGTTCTGCCTCCCACACTGCTGTGACCCGTCAGCTTCATTTTCAGAAGCGGCACTAAAATGTGATTGTCGTTGTCGCTCCATTCATTCATCCTAGCCCTATTCCATGTTCATTTCTTGGTGTCTTTGTCCTTCATTGCCTTCCCTGACAGCTCCATCCTAGACACGGTAACAGGCATCGCCCAGTTTAGGAACTGTTTGTGTTTCAAAGTGCACTAGCAAGGGATAGACAAGAATGTCAGTAATCCTTGTGCCTTAGCATCGGGGCTGTGAAGGCGGAGTTGTTTCCAGGCCACCTCAGCCATGCCAATCAGTAGACAGCATCGTTGGAGTACGGGCCTGAGTCGGCAGCATCCTGGTGACTATGGAATTCTGGGAAGAGGCAATCAGAGTGATACTGTAGACACAGCCCCTGTCTCACCCCCGTGACTGGGCTGGAAGTGGAGAACTCCTTCCCTCAAACTACCAATGGAAAATACTGTTTTTTGAGGTCTGTTCTCCTGATGCCAGTTATCTTAAAACCAGATCAGTAAAGTGAACTACATTTTAGGTGGTTAAGTCCTTTTAAGAGGAGGATTTAAAAAGCTAACAAGAACATAGTCTTGAATGCCTACATAACTTCATGTAGCTGGGTTTTAGGCCAACCAGTCAACTGATCACTGAATGAAGGCTCTGATCCCAGGTCCCATGCCCAAGGTGGGTGTGCTAGATTGCATTGCTGTCCAAGACATTTTCTGCCCCTCCCTGGAGAGACATAAATTCCCCTAATCATTAACTTCAGGCTTGGCCATATGTGTTTTGATACTGCGTGTGGGAAATTACATAACTCTGCCCTGTTGCACATAAGAGTTATTATGTGACTTTCCCAGGTCAGTAAAATGCAGGTGGACATGATGTGTGTGATTTTTGAGCTGTAGCTTTGAGATTCACTATCTGTCTCTTCCTCTCTGCCACAAAACCAACCATGTTCAGGGAAGAGGCATTTCTGTCTTCTGGGGTCCTAGAGTGTAGATGACACGGAGCAGAGACAGTCGACCCATAATGGACAAGTAATGGGAGCAAGAATTAAACCTCGGTTTTTATACAGTCCAGGGACTTCAGGGTCATTGCTGTAGCCTTTCCTGACCTATACAGTATATAATGATAGGAGGCCAGATGCCTTATGAGCATTCTAGAAATGTCCCAGACTCTCTGAGCAGATTGCTGGAGCCTGTCTTTTTCCCTGAGGGCTTAGACATTGGCCTGCTGCTTTCCCTTTCTATTGGATCTTCACTTTCCCCTTCTTGTGCTCTGTAGAGGAGTACATTTCTCTGCTTCATTGTTTTGACCAGTGTGTGACGAGTAGACTTGATCTATGGCGCACTTAAGCACTGCTGTAAATGTACCTGTATATTTTGACTCTTGTGTAGCTGCCATCCACCAAAAGAGCATGCCCAGATGGCCATTCTGCGACTTGACAGGGAATGAGAGGTATGTGCAATGACCTGATTCTGACCTGCAGTCTGGAGCGGAACCCAGCTGAACCATAGCTGTCCATAGACCAGTGAGCAAGAAATGCATGTTGTTATTGTAAGCTATGAAGATCTGGGGCTGTTGCCCTGGTCCATTAGCTCAGTTGGTTGGAGAGTTGTCCTGTATACCAAAAGGTTGCTGGTTCGATTCCTGGTCAGTCAGGGCACATATCTAGGTTGCAGGTTTGATCCACAGGTAGGGGTGGATTTGGGAGGCAACTGATTGATGATCTGTGCTTCTCTCTCACATTGATGTTTCTCTCTCTCTCTCTCTCTCTGTCTCTCTCTCGCTCTCTCTCATTCCCTCCCTTCTCTGTAAAATCAATAAAAAAACATATCCTTGGGTGAGGATAAAAAAAACAGATCTGGGGCTGTTCATCACCCTAGCAAGAACTGCTCAATGTGTCAGGGAACACGTGTCCTCTGAACCAAATCCCTCTACTTTGCTGATCGTCAGTAGAACAGCAGTCTCACACCATGGTTTTAAAACAAGGGATTTCTGAGATGTGAATGCTTGCATTGCTCCCAGTAGGGAAATTGCCTGGGAGTGAAGGTCCTTTTTATAGCAGCACTAGATTCTTTAGTTTCTATTCCAATAAATAATGAAAGCTAAGGAAAATCTTCATGCCTGCTTGCTTTATTTATTTATTTATTTATTTATTTATTTATTTCCGCAAATCCTCACCAGAGGATATTCTTCCATTTATCTTCAGATAGAGTGGGAGGGAGGGTAAGGGAGAGAGAGAGACAGAGACATCAATGTGGAAAAGACACATCGACCAGGGCTGGGGATGTAGGTACGTGCCCTTGACCAGAGTCAAATCCATGACTCATTGGTTCTCGGGCTAATGCTGTAACCACTGAGCCAAACCGGCCAGGGCTTCATGCTTGCTTAGTAAACATAGCTTCAAGAAAGTCTTCTCCCTCCCCTCTACTATCTGGAACACACAAGTATCTTTTGTACAGAAATTCTGGAGCCAACCCTGCAAGCACACCAGGCTTCTTAGCAAGATCCTGGAAAATTCAAGCAGGAAGCCAAGGGCCTGGGAGGACTTGGTGCTTTCAGGGTCTTTCCAGTCATATCTGGTGTAAGGGTGTGCCCTCAGTCAGATTGTTCATTCAGTAAATACCATGGACTTTACCTTCCGGAACAGGTAGTGCAAGGTGCTGGGTGTCCATGGTGATCAAGACACATGAGCTCATGTTCCCATGGGGGAGGCTGGCCAAGCCAAGGGCTAGCAAGAAATCTAACAAGCTAAACTGTTATAGATAAAATTGCTGGGAGGGTGATGATATTTATGTTAAATATACTAAAATTGAAACTTTATTTTCTATAAGTCAGTACCTTTAAGTCAAAAGGTGCAAATAGGTGTTTAATAAAATGTTTTCATCTCACCCCAGTCCCTAAGCCACCCAGTTCCCTCTCTGGAGGCAAAGTTGCCAATCTCTTGTATATCCTTCCATAGTCTATGTATATACAAGCACATGTATGTATATTTCCCTCCCCCCTTTTTTTTTACATATATGGAGGCATGCTATACATACTTTTTAAATGTCTTCTTTAACTGAAGATATATCTTAACATTTTTTCATATCTGGATATAGAGTCTACTTTTTTTAACATATTTTTTTCTTTTGGTGAGAACACGTAAGTTCTACCGTCTTAGCAAATTTCGGTTATACAATATACTGTTATCAACTATAGTCATCATGATATGCATGTTATTGCATGTTATGCGATAAGATCCTCAGAGCTAACTCATCTTATCACTGAAAGTTAGTAGCGATTAACCAACTTCTCCCTGTCCCTCCACCTCTCAGCCCCTGGCAACTACCACTCCACTCTGTTTCTATGAGTTTGACTTTTTTTTTTTTTTTTAATACTGCACATATAAGTGATAACGTGCAGTGTTTATTTGGCTTTCTCTGTCTGCCTTATTTCACTCAGCATAATGCCCTCCAGGTTCATTCATGTTGTCACAAATGGCAGGATTTTCTTTTTAAAAACTGAATAATATTTCATTGCATATAATATATACCATATATTCTTTCCCCATTCATCTGCCATTGGACATGTAGGTTGTTTCCATGTCTTGGCTATTGTGAAGAATGCTGCAGTGAACAAGGGAGTGAAGAAAAATCTTCGAGATAGTAATTTTGTTTCCTTTGGGTATCCAGAAGTGGGATTATGTAGCCTATATATATATCCAGAAGTGGATCTATATCCAGAAGTGGGATTCTATTTTTAATTTCTTGAGGAACCTCCTTACTGTTTTCCTTAATGGTTGTACCAGTGTATGTTCCAACAAATAGTGTACAAGAGTTCCTTTTCTCCACATCCTTGCCAGCGCTTGTTATATCCTGTCTCTTTGATAATAGACATCCTAACAGGTGTGAAGTGATATTTCATTGTAGTTTTGATTTGCATTTTCCTGAATTGAGATGTGTTGTAAGTATAAAATACACACTGGATTTTAAAGACTTAGTATGAAAAAAGAAGGTAAAATAACCTCATTAATAATTTTTGTATATTAGCTCCAGATTTCGATGTATTAAAATATGTTAAAATTAATGTCATCTTTTTCTTTTTACCTTTTTATTGTGGCTACTAGAACAAGTTGAATTACATGGGTGACTTGTATTACATTTCTATTGGGCAGCTAGTCTAGAGCAGGGGTTGGAAACTCTGGGCTACGGGCCAGATTTGGCCTCCAGCCTGTCTTTATGTGACTGGAGCACTAAAAATAGTTTTTACATGATTAAAGAGTTTTAAAAAGAGCCTAGGAAGAATATGCAACAAACACAGTGCATGGCCCACAAAGTCTAAACTATTACCATCTAGCACTTTGTAGAAAGATATTGACAACTCCTAGCCTTGAACATACTGAGAAAGGGAGGCAGTACAACCAGCTGATAGAGGAAGGCAGGGCCCAGATCATAAAGGGCCTTGTGGACCATGATAAGAAATTTGGATTTATTAAGAGAGCAAACGGAAGCTAAAGACGGGTTTTAATCAGGAGATTGACATGGTCAGATCCATATGTTTAAATGAATTGTGTGCATGTGCATTTCTGCACACACACACACACACCCTAAAACATCCCACCCCTGGGACTTATCTGGACTAAAGAGTGTCACATTGTTGCTTTACCAAAAACTGTCACTGGAACAGTGTGTTGAAGGAGGGTGGAATGCAGTTTTATACAAAAAACAGAGCTCTGCTTTGTCATTATAATCACATTATCATCTTAGCATTTAATATGTGCCTTGGATTTCCCCAGCTGCAGGCCTTATCTGTTGACTGTATTTTGTTCCTCTAAGTGGGTACAGCTCTCTTAGGTAGGGAGAACAGGATGAGCTGGAAGCCACCCAAATGACTCTGTTCCCAATGTCAGTTTAGCAGGAGTGTGAGCTCAACCTAGTTTCAGCCCTTGGTTTCCACTCGTAGTGATGTACAGTTGGCAAGGCCATGGAGATGTGCAACCATGTGATTTATTAACGCCCTTGACCTGAACAGATCCCAGAGATAAGCAACCAGTCTGCAGTTCTCCAGAAGTCACAAACCATCAAGCTGGTTGTGTACTATTCAAACCTCTCCCTGCTTATCTCCCTCTTTAGTGCTATTCAGATCTAGCACTAGTACTGGGGTAGTCTGTCTTGCCTCTGGGACCCCACAGTATAATCCGCTTCTGTTGCTGAAATGAGCTTCCTTGAATTTACTCTGTCATCGTATAGTAAGTCCTCACTTAACACCGTTAATAGGCTTTTCAACTTTATGCAAAACATATAACGAAACCATTTTACCATAGACTCAGTGATGTAAACAAGAGCTAGGTTCCTACACCATCTCAGTGTTAGAACCAGATGACGTCATTTGAGGACCTGCGTGCCGTAGACAGGTTTGGTATTGTACACAACTCTAGCAGGCAGGGTAGGCTAACTGTTGTAATAAACAAGTCCACCAATCATGCGTGGCTAGACACAGAGGTTTATGTATAACTCACAACACAGCCCACTCTAGGTCAGGAGGGTGCTGGAAGTGAGCAGTGGGAGGGACCTCTGTTCCATGCAGTCATTGAAGAACACAGGCTCCTGCCACCTGGTGGCTCCACCCTCCTCTAGAGGCACCAAGGCTGTTTGTTTAGCTGATAGAGGTAGGGGGAGAACGTTGAGAGGCACACCTGCTGTCCACCTGGCCCGGCAGTCACACCCATCGCTTTGCTCACATTTTACTGGCAAGCCCTAGTCCTATGGCCTCACGTGGAAGAAGATGGGCTAGGACATGTGCTCTTTCTGTGTGCCCAAGAGAGAACATGGATATGAGACCACTAGAGACTGCACCACGACAGCCTCGTATGGTACCTGGGTAGTCATCCTTCAAGATAATTCACAAGCTAGGCTGTTTTCTTTCAAAAGTGTGCAAACTATATGCTTCTGAAGTATGAGGTTTACCTTCTGTTCTATAGACACCATTTAGTGTGTGTTTTTAAATTTTTAAATTAAATTAAATTTTTTCCATCACCATTTATCCCCCTTATACCCTCTTCCTATACCCTCTTCCATGCCCCCTCCTCCCCTCAGCAGTCACCACACTGTTGTCCCTGTCCATGAGTTGACACCATTTAGTTTTGCATTGACCTGACTGGTGTCATACTGGCTTTGTCCTTTTAATTCTGTTTTGTGGTGTGAATCTCTTTTCCTCATATCATTAGGTCTGCTTAGTCCTAAGATACTACTGGAGTTTGTACATATGGATGTATTTTGATAGCATTTTTACTATGCATTGTTTTGCTCTATGAGACATTTAATCTTCACAGTCACCCTGTGTGATAGGTATTATTATTCTCTCCATTTCCGAGATTAGGAATGCAAGGTATGGAGAGTGAAGTGACTGTCCACCAAGTGAGTGGCTGAGCTGGGGTCCAGACCAGCACGTGCCTGACCTCAGGCCCGCACTCTGAGTCATCCTGTCACTTGGCATTTCTTTCCACAACTGGCTAGGGGCATCTGTCTCTTCCCTCTTCATCTCTGCCTACCGCAGACATTTCCTTCTCTCCTGAAGTCTGGGGCTCTAGCATTCTCTTGCACAGGGGAGATCCTTTCCCTCACTGGTTCCCATGGTAGTAAAAAATAAAATGGGAGCCCTGCTGGGTGGCTCAGCTGGTTGGAGCATTGTCCCATACACCAAAAGTTTTCAGGTTTGATTCCCGGTCAGGGCACATACCTAGGTGAAGGTTCAGTCCCTGGTCCATCCCTGGTCGATCCCTGGTCGGGTGTGCACGGGAAGCATCTAATCAATGTTTCTCACATGGATGTTTCTCTCTCTCCCTTCCTCTCTCTCTAAAACCAATAAAAAATACATATCCTCGAATGATGATTAAAAAAAATAATAATAATAAAATAAAGCAGTAGAGCAATCAGGATTAAATTAATCTACAATCTAAGTATAGTTGCATGAAATTGGAGAAATAAGAATGGAAGATCTTGACAGAGACATTTCGGGGAACCATAAATAGTCCTTTTCAGGGGGTTTGGGACTGCAGAAAAGACAGTTTTCAGAAATTACATCAGCAAGTATTTACGGTGCATTTACGTTGGAACTTTCTTTTGTGTGTGTCAAGCCTTGCTTTTTTGCATCTGTTTTAAGAACCCATGTCTGTGTAGCTGCTTAATTGACATAATGAACTTACATACCTGGTAACTTACTGGCACCTTGTAAACCTAACTAAACATTTGTAGGCATGGAGACTGGGTTGGATATACCAAGGTTTCATTACTCACAGAAATTATAAAATAATCTAAAAGATCATTAACAGATACAACCAAAGAATAGTGTACTAGAGAAAATGCTTAAGTCTCCAGTAGCTACCCAGCCTAGAACTGGAATTTCTGGTTCGATATGTGTGGAGTCCCATCCCTGAATTTTTAAAAGCCCTTTACCATTCTCTACTTCCTCTTCCTTTAGGTTTGACTTGCACTGACTTGGGCCTGCAGTCCAGGATGGTTTGTTCTTGGGACCAGACCTGACCAGAGTTGACCTCATGAGCTCATCAGCCTCTCCAGCTGCCATGCTTCTCCGGAGGCTGAGGCGGCTCTCCTGGGGCAGCACTGCTGTCCAGCTCTTCATCTTGACGGTAGTGACGTTTGGCCTGCTGGCCCCCCTGGCCTGTCACCGGCTTCTACACTCTTACTTCTTCCTTCGCCATTGGCATCTGAATCAAATGAGCCAAGATTACCTGCAACAAAGCTTGAAAGAGGGTGAAGCTGCCCTCCACTACTTTGAGGAGCTACCCTCTGCCAACGGCTCGGTGCCCATCGTCTGGCAGGCCACCCCCCGGCCCTGGCTGGTCATCACCATCGTCACTGTGGACAGGCAGCCTGGCTTCCACTACGTCTTGCAGGTGGTGTCCCAGTTCCACCGGCTTCTTCAGCAGTGCGGCCCCCAGTGCGAGGGGCACCAACTCTTCCTGTGCAACGTGGAGCGCAGTGTGAGCCATTTCGATGCCAAGCTGCTGTCCAAGTATGTCCCCGTGGCCAACCGCTACGAGGGCACCGAGGATGATTATGGCGATGACCCTTCGACCAACTCGTTTGAGAAAGAGAAGCAGGACTATGTCTATTGCCTGGAGTCCTCCCTGCAGACCTACAACCCAGACTACGTCCTGATGGTGGAAGATGATGCCATTCCAGAAGAACAGATCTTCCCAGTCTTGGAGCACCTGCTGCGGGCTCGCCTCTCCGAGCCGCACCTCAGAGATGCTCTTTATCTGAAGCTCTATCATCCTGAGAGGCTCCAGCACTACATCAACCCAGAGCCCATGCGGATCCTGGAGTGGATCGGTGTGGGCATGGTGCTGGGGCCCTTACTAACCTGGATATACATGCAGTTTGCCAGCCGTCCGGGGTTTAGCTGGCCCGTCATGCTCTTCTTCTCCCTGTATAGCATGGGTCTGGTGGAACTGGTGGGCCGGCACTATTTCCTGGAGCTGCGGCGGCTGAGCCCTTCCCTGTACAGCGTGGTCCCTGCTTCGCAGTGCTGCACCCCGGCCATGCTCTTCCCTGCCCCTGCAGCCCGCCGGACCCTCACCTACCTGTCCCAGGTGTACTGCCACCAAGGCTTTGGCAAGGACATGGCACTGTACTCACTGTTGAGGGCCAAGGGGGAGCGGGCCTATGTGGTGGAACCCAACCTCGTGAAACACATCGGGCTCTTCTCCAGCCTCCGGTACAACTTTCACCCCAGCCTGCTCTAGCGGGCTGAGAAAGACCTTTCTGAAATTGGCTGCTGCTTGGAGATTCAAACACTGAGTTCTTTGTTTAGATACGGTTGCTTGCAGATATTTTGTTGTTTAACATTGCTGGGGATATAGGCCCTGGGACAGCAGAGGAAAAGACCAGTCAAGAACCTTGGCAGGAGCAGCGGTTGGCCACAGATCCAGACCTCTGTCCCTCCACACAGCCACACTGCCTCATGCAACGAGGGGGCATTTAAATACCAGTTATAGTCTCCAGTTGTCTTCGTGATAGAGATTGTGACTGCCAAAAATATTGTGCACGGTGATATGACTGTTTAAGGATTTTAAGGGTAGAATTTGGTGAAAGATGAGATCCTTTTGAAGCGATTTCTTTCTCATTGGGCATGAGAACAGATATGTTTAGAATATTAAAGTGGCAGGGCCGTGTTGATAGATTCCATTTGTTTCCTTGACTTGATGTAATGAAAGCCGATAAAGGCCATACGGCACCTGGCAGCTTGGAGGCAGGTGCCCTGGCTTCTGTTACCTGCCTTTTTTTCTGCACTGTAGTGCACTGATAATCAGTATTGTTAGTGAGAACTTAAAGGCACAGCAAAATTTGAAAGCACCTTATGGCTCATCAAAGTCAGATTGCTTATGTTTATTAATGGCTTAATATTGAAGATTTCTGTCATACTCTGATTATTTGAAAATTGGACATTGCAGAGCGATACAGAATAGGTGAGCTCCTTACTAACTGCCTATCCCTGTCCCTAACTATGCTGGCCAACCAGTCACTCTCATTTCTTTTTCTTCTAGGTAGCATGATGCTATAGAAGAAAAATCATGGACTGTGAAGTCAGAAGACCTGAATTTTTATTTCAGATCCCTCTCACATCCTTAGTGGTGTGAACTTGGGCAAGTCATAACCACTCTGAGTCTCAGTTTCTTCACCTGCAAAATGGGGACAGTGGTACTTAACCTTTTAAAGTTGCCTTGAGGTTCAAATGACAGAATGTATGTAAAACACCTTATAAGTGCTTAGCCCAGAGAGGGCACTTGGCAAATTTTAGTTCTTTTCTCCCCTGTAATAAGTATATAAAACTCAGGTGTGTTTTGGATCGGGATATCAATGATGTTGTTTAGAGTATGAGAGAGGACACAGCGCTGAGGCCCGCGGAGCAGCCGTGCAGACCAACCGCTGGAATAAAGGCTGACTTCTCCTTGTGACTTCTGATGGGAGTGCAGCCTTCCTCTGACCCCACCTCCAGCCAAGCCCAGAGTAATTTTTCACTCAAACTCAGAGTGATCTGAGACTTCTCTTGAGCTTATTCCAAAACTATCATCTGAAAATTACTTTTCTTGTAAGTGACGAATAAATGGCCTTTGATGAGACTTATCGAACCAGTGACAAGAAGTCCCTTCCTGAGGACAGATGGTTATATTCGAGTTTAAGCACTTGTCCCGTTTGTTTCAGTGCCACATCCTTCCTTTGCTTTCACATTTCCACAGTGAGCTTCCATCTGGGGATCCATCAAGAACATGGGGGGAGCATAGGGGGAGCGGGAGCGGGTTCAGCCTCACACTTGACAGATGAACAGACTGAGACCCAGAGGTGTTAAACAGCTTCTCCAGGTTCACACAGCTGAACAGGACTGAAACACAGCTCTTCTGACTTCCAGCCCCTGCGCTTTTTTCTTAACCACATCCATGTTATAAATATCTATGTAGTCAAATTCTCTTCTGTAAAATCTGATTGTGACCTGGACGGAATAATATCTCTGTAAACTAAGATGGTAGAAACTCATTGTCATGTGGGTCTTGGGGAACAGACAGGTATCAGTGTGTGTTGTGTTGTTACAGTGACCTGTTAATTATCTCCCAGGAATGCCCGAAGGGACCGGAGCTACTAGATGACTTCTTTAAGATGTTCAGATTCCACACCTTCATTTCTCCTCTCCAGGAGCTGGTCTGCCCCCATGTTTGAGAGCAGAACCACCCTCAACCTAGACCTCATTAGAGTTTGTTGCATTAATGATTGGATCTCCTCATGAACATTATTTTGTCCAGTGACCGGAGAGCCATGTGTAAGCTAGCCAGGCTCAAGACAGAGAATCATTACTGGTTTACATTTCTGCTTTTTCCAGCTCCATTGTCTACCGCATGCGAACATCTGCTCCCCTGACCCCTTCGTTCTGGATGGCCAAGGCCATCTGTGCCTTGTCTAATGTCTTTCCCTATATACCGAGACATCTTCTCCCATTGGTCTTAACTGGAGTCTGCCCTCCTTGGACATTTTCTGCAGCTCAGTGCTGCCCTTTTATCTCTACCCACGTCTAGATTTTCCTTCCTTTTGTCACTCATTCCTAGAGTCCAATTTTTGTGTGTTGTCCTTGATTAGGACAGCTGACAGCTTCACACCAAAGCTGGAGTCTCTCGTTTAATCCTAAGCAAGGGGACTGGAGGAGAACTCACGTCACCTTCCCATATCAAGGAGCAGAGGTTACCCAGTGGGTGAAGGTCTCTAACGGTCCCGCTCATCTTTCGCAGTTTAAATTATAGTTGGGCCTAAGAAGCTCTCGTTTGTGACTGAGTGTATTTGCATAGACATATCAGTTAAAATAAAAGCACTCATTCCACTGAGGTGTCCTGAGAAGACTTTTTGTCATTTCCTTTTATTTCTATGGGATGACTTTTTGGATGTGGCAAATAGGATCACTCACACACACACATACACACACACACACACACACACACACACACATACAGTGGAGTCCCAGAGTACCATTCAAAAGTATGGGCTATTCACTCAAACATTCATAACTGAATTTCTCAAATGGAAACATTTGAACCATGTATTCTTTTTTACTGTTTAAAGAAAATTTGGTGAGAATACTATAGTATAACTGGAGAGTACAAGTAGGACTTCTATAATGATAGGATTAATCTAATTTACCTCGGAAGCACTTCTCATTTGGGAGAATTTATTTAATTGGTAACTTAATTTGAGTGGAGAGGCATTCTAATTGGAGTTGATTACTGTGGGATTTTCAGATACACTAAGACTCATTGTGAGTTGCAGTAAACACATGCTAGAAAATTGGGTAATTTTAAGTCACATGAACAATTTGGATATTTTTATCCCAGCTACAATGTATTAGCTGAGAAATGTTCATTAACTGGCATGGTTTTTCAGGCTGAATTTTATTTGGAAAACCCTGGGGCTATGTCAAAGACAGTGGAAATTGAATATTGCTAATGGCAAAAAAAAAAAAAAAAAATCCGTGCTGCATTAGAGCTGCGTGGAGATGCCGTGGCTGGCAGCTGGCCGCAGCACTTGCATCAGTCCCACGATGAGTCATCACTCTGTGCCAAATGGGAATTTTTGGTTTAGAATGGAACAAACCGTCTTAACCTTTTTCTTAACGACCTACTCAGAAATATGTATAAATGAACTGATTTTAAAAATGCATCTAGGATCATCATTTGGGGGTAAAAACAGATGAAAATCCAAAGGCAAATGATGAATGTATCAAAAATGGACAAGGAACAGGTGCCATGGGAATGGAGGAATGAGGCAGCTTTAACACGTTAGAGAGATGGGAGAAGAGGATGCTAATTAGAGTGAGGCAGAGGGGTTCCACGTTTGTCACCTGCTCTTGTGTGTCCCAAACTCCCTTATATAATAAATCCTTTATGTGTGTTCAACGGTCATGAAATCTTTATAGGACCGGTCTGTGTATAATGCAAAGGAGCAATGGATAGTCAGTGTTCTGGATAAACAATGCGTTACTTTGCTGGGACCTGCCATGGCAGTGCATTTAGGATAAACTCAAACCACTGCATTACCTCCCAGGCCAGAGGTGATGTAGCCCCTGCAAACTCTCACCTCACGTCTTCACTGCCGTCACCGTTCTCCACGCCGTAACTGCACCGGCTTCCCTTCAGTTCCCTGCATTTGCCTCAGCTTCTTGCTGCAAAGCCTTTCTCTCTGCCTGAAATGCTTTCCCTTTGCCCGAATCGCTCCTATGGTTCAGGTCTGAACTCAGTTTTAATCACACACCCCCCCACACACAGGCTTTCTTTCCATCCTATCTAAAGCCGTCTTACCCCTTGGCTACCCCTAGACCCACCTATCCCATTATCACATTACCCAGCTTGATTCCCTTCAAAGCTCATCATTACCCGAAATTCCCTTATTTATTATTTTGTTTTTTTCCCCCTTCCACCTCCTGCCACAGAATATAAGGTCCACAATACCAGGGGTCTTCTACGTTTCATTTCCTTCATCCCCAGATCCTAGAGCAATACCTGACACATAGTAGGAAATGAATGAGAAAGGGATTTACAGTGGGACTGTCACCAGACTTGGGGTCCGCTGCTTGGGGTGCTCCATTCAAGAACAAGTCTTGGTTGTCGCAAGGTAGTTATATTCACCTGCAGCGAGTAAAGGAGAGGGAGTCACATCCGAAGCCCTGCCTCCCCAAGAGCCTTCACCATGCTCTGTACACTGTTTGGTCGATGACATGTTGGTTTAGTCTTTGCATTTGGCTCCTTCTATTTGTTGAGTTCCTGTCAGCTCACCTTGTTTGTTTACTGCTGCCTCTGCAAAATACTGTGCTAGGTTTGAACATTTAGCAAGAAATAACATTTAGGATTGCCCAGGCCTTGAGGCCCTGGCCCTATCAACAGAACTGCCCACAAAAAGGAGGAATACTGGAAGAAGAGAAATGGGGCTAGGGAAGAAAATTAGGAGAGGAACAAAGAGGGGGGTCTGGGTGGTGAGAGTTGGTCCTGATGTACAACTTGACCCTGTGAAAGAAGTCTTGCATGCATTCCTGGCAGGTGGAATGGCAAGCGCAAGAAGGAACTTCTTGTACCGCCACCGCTACTCTTTTTCTTTGTTGTTATTATGGTTGTGTTTTCAGTGTGTGTGTAGGGCGGTGGTGGACGGGGCGGGGGTAGGAGTCCCTTGTTACTCTCAGGGGAAGGTTGGGTTTTCCCCTTCAGGCTGCAACAGCTGCATCTTCCTGGGAATCATCTAGACATGACCACCACCCACGGTGGCACCACACAGTGTATTCTAGGACTTTTGGGCCAAGAGGCCGGATAGAGAGTGAAGGAATGATCACCACATTGTATGAATGAACTCCTCTCCAGTTACATGGGTGATGTGGTTTAACGTGGCCATGCAGCTCTGACTGCGAGGGGTGGCCTTTGGCAAACACTGTATGATTTAACACAAATCAAGAATGGAGAGGCAGACACTGAATGGAGGGACAGGAAACTCTTAAGGATCATTTTGCTGTTACGTGACTTGGTGTCTTTGATGTTTTGTTAGGGTAGCTTTGTTTCGATGTGAATAAGTTGAGTCCCTTGCAGAGTTCATGCACATTAGACAAAGGGTGTACTCCACCCCAATTTGTTTTTATCCGGAAAACAATGTAAGCCCTGGCATTGCTGTGATCCGGGGACCTGAGACCATGGTTGTGTGTACGTTCAAGCCCACGCTTTTGAAACTCAAGTCAGCCAGTCTGTGTGTTTGGGCAATTCCTCTTGTCCTTCTCAATCATACCCCTCTTCAGCCCAACACATCCAGAATCCACAGCCAGCGGGGGTTCAGCAAAGCTTGGCTTTCACCTCGCTCCTCCGCCAATGAGGTTTATGATAAAGAAGTTAGGATTTCATCTTCTTCCTGGAATGTATACATGGAGTGGTCTTCCTCTTTTTTTTTTTAAATCCTCACCCGAGGATATTTGTCTATTTATCTTCAAATAGAGTGGGAGGGAGAGAGAGGGAGAGATGGAGAGAGAGAGAGAAACGTCGATGTGAGAGAGACACATCGACTGGTTGCCTCCCGCACGACCCGACCAGGGCCGGAGATGAACCGCAACCGAGGCACATGCTCTTGGACGGAATCGAACCTGCGACTCATTGGTCCACAGGCCGATGCTCTACCACTGAGCCAAACCGGCCAGTGCAGGTCTTCCTCCTTTGAACAAGTAAATAAAAAAGCATCTAAAATTTTAAAGTTCTAAAAAAAAAAAAAAGTGTGTATCTGTCATATTCAAAATCATAGTGTGTGTAGTTTTCTGCAAGGAACTACATCAAACAAATGACCACACATAAACCTAAATTTAGTGGTTTATCCCCATCTTAATAAATGCCTAAATCATATTAGCCATATTCAGATGACTTACGCTTTTTAAAAAATCTAGCTGGACTATCAGCTAAAATGCCCCAATCTGCAGAAACACACTTCCGTATCTGAAACAAAATGCTCTGAAGAGATTAGAATCACATTATCTTCCATTTTACCAGTTAACGTCAGAGAAAGAAAATAACCATTTCAGCCAAATTAACACCTTATTGTCACACTTAGACATTAATGCTCACAAGAAAGAAGACATTAAAATTCACAATTACGCATCAGGAACCCTTTAGACAATTTTTGTTCTGCAAAAGGCACCAGGTATCGTGTCCTACGTATCAATTTACACTTATTGAATGCTGACTGAGAGCTGGAGACACCAGGTGAGTGAATAAGACATGCTGTCCTCTGTGAACACAAAGGGCTCCCCTGGCAAGCCTGACAAGCTCAATAACTACAAGTAACCACATGGGATGTTTGATCATAAAAAAAATCCAAAAAATACTGAGCGAGTTATGGTGGGAAGTCACATCCTAAGGCCTTTGTGATAGATCAATCTCTACCTTGACAAGCTCTGTCCATTTCTTTGCGCATTCAAAATAACATACTTAAACTGTCAAAGTGCCCTCTCCTCCAGACCCTGGTGCAGAGGGGGTGAGACAACCCCAACATTCCCCATTGTTATCTTTTACCCACATACCTCTTTATAAACGCTATATGTGAAATGTTAACTGTCCTGCACCCACCAGTGTAAAGGAAGTATGTATCTCCCTATTTTCCTTTCTATCCAGTCCTGAAGATCTCCTCCTCCTTAATCTGCCACCGGTGGATGTCATGTGACCTTTCTTATGTCTTCTCCTTTGATTCTAATGTATAAAATCAACCGCAAAACTGCTGTTCTCCAGAGCATTACCTCAATTCCTTGAGATTTTGCTTCTGGGACTAGATAATTTTCTTTAGGTTTGGAATTTCTTTCATCAACACTTCCTTTTAGGACTTTGGTGTCTGGTTGGGGAGTTAGTGCAGTGAGGTAAGTCCTGGGGTGGCAGGGTCTCGGGGTGCCATCTATAATTTGCCCTTAAGTACCAGAACTCTAAGCTACCCTAACTTTCTCAACTCCTCTGTAACTTCTTGCTGAGGATAACACGGCCCTCCCAAAGAAGCCTCCAACTAACAAAGGAAATGATTGACACCAACATTTTATTCACAGAAGTAGGTGGGGCTGGAAGGAGACAAAGAGGAGGATTGGCTGTTGGAGCAGGTGCTTTGGGGAGAAGATATATAGCTTTTGATGCAAGAGGAAAATCCAGAAAATTATCTCTGAACCTATAAAAGGTTATTTCTGTTTCTTGCATTTTCAGAAAAGCAAGCCTCTTAGTGTCATGTTTTCTGATCCAAATTAGAAAAAGAGATGTGACAAAGAAAGACCTCCAGATAACTTTGCTTGCCCAAGGAGGGCACACCTTGTTGACAGCAACGTGCCGCACCTTTCTCAAGACAGAATCAAGAAAAGCCAAGGACAAAGCATTTTTTGTCCATCTCATCTTGCTGACAAAAGCCTGCTGATCCTCAAATGGAGAGGATTGTGTGGGTCTCCCCTGTCCTCACTCCCTCAAGGTGTGTCTCGTTCCCTGAAGCTTTCCTAGTTCATTGTCCTTCCCAAGTCTTGTAGCTTTGGGGTTTCTTGTGTAAAGTCTGTTTCTTAACGTGGCTCATCTGCTTTACAGCTGACTGCAAGTTAGATCTTGTGTCATGGAGCTCTCTGTCCCTCCCACAGGATGACTAGAGCTCACCCACTGCAAGTTGGGAGGGCGCACCCTTCTTTGAACTCTGAAAAAAATTTAACTGAGGGCCACAGTGTTTATCTACCTGTTCTCATCAGTGTTTCCATATGGATCCCCAAGCCTGATCCCCAAGCCCGAAGAAACTCATCCTTACTTTTTAAAATGAAATGTTTTAAGCAACCCACACTGAAACAGTGTTGGCCGAAGTCCTCATTCTGGCTCTAAGAATGGCAGGCCAACCTGCTGCTCCCTAAACAGCGGGATAGTTTGCAATTCAGAAACATCGTTCCTAATTCTTCAACTACTCTAATCCTCACCGCAAGGATTCCCCCATGGGAATGAACTGAGCGGAATAGCCCAAAACAATAAAAGAAAGGCCTGAGTTTTTAGCAAATGTAATTCTTGACTAATTAGAAAGCATTCATAAGCTTATAGTTTCTAACCACTTGCCAATAAGAAAATGGGACAGTTTGGTTTACATGTGAAAATTCTGATTTTACTTGCTAAAGATGGGACAGCTCATATGAAAAGAAAAAAAAAAGGTTGCTGTCTGTTTCTCTAAAAGAGATGATTGGAGTGCCTTTTTTGCATTCTCATATATCAGTAAACATGTTGTAAATGTTGCAGGTGAGTTTCAGTGCATGAGACGGTTGTAGCATTAAGGTGCATTCAGCTGCAAATAACAGCATTCATTCAGTCTCCCAGGGCTGTTAGCAATAATGGCGATTAATATTCTCACTAACAAGAAGTCTGGAGAAGGTGGTCACAAGGATGTGATCAAGAACCCAGACTCTGTCTGTCCTTCTCTTCTGCCATCTCATGGTTACTGCAGCTTCAAATACAAGTCCTCACAGGGCTGCGTTCAAAGCAGGAAGGAAGGGATGAGGTAGAAAGCTTTTTCCTAGTAAAGTTAAGTGTTTTATTTTTCCAGGAAGAACAACTTCAAGAAGTCTCCTAGTTGACCTCTCCTTTTGTCTCCTGACCGATTTGAATCTCAGGCAAAGGGAAAAGGCATATTACAATTCATTCGCTTGTGGCTTGGGTGGGGGCCATCTTCCTTCACCCCACAGGCTGTCCGCCTCCACCCAGACAAGCTGGGGCTGTTGTTAGCCAGGCAGAAGGTGTAGGTGGATAGCTCCTGGGCAAAATGTGAACAGTGACTGCCCTGTTTTAATATTCTTCTTGTTCTTGACACTTTCTATGATATTTGGAAATGGAAGCAACATAGATATTTATTTTATTTAGATTCAACTTATTTAACCTTATAAGGGTTAGGTCATAGGAGCCTTTTGAAAAGATACCGCTACAGATGAATTGTTTTGGAGCGTCAAAGGGGTTTGAGAGGCTTAGCTTGTTAGATTCCTAGAGGCCTGTAACATGGCATTTTCTTTCTGATATGATAGGACATCTGAGCAACTGAACATGAAACATCATGGAAACAGGAAGATTATTATTGCCAGTCTCAAGGAAGTTACAGATAATCAAACTCAAATTGGAATGGCGATTAACGAGTTAACAACTGAAGGTTATGATTTCTACCTATTTTTTCTTTGTTCATAAGTGTATTATGAAAAACACTGCGGTGTTCTTGTGCAGTAACATATCTTTAAAGGAGGGAGAACTGTTCCAAACAACTCGCCAGAGTCTGACAATAACAAAGAACAACATGAGGCTGAGATTCGAGAAGGGAAATAAAAACTAAGTGCAGACAAATCATACAATTAAATGTTATACCTGAAAAACAAAATGATTTCAAAACTCACAAAAGGAGAGGGGAGGCCTTGGTACTTAAACCATAACCTTCGGTTGTCAGCTGATCAATCACCATGTATTAGTGAGTCACATGTCTGTTAAGAGGTTAATATCCAAAAACATATAACTCAATAGCAAAAAAAAAAAAAAATCCAATTTTACAATTTTTAAAATGGGCAGAGGATCTGAATACACTGTTTTCCCAAGAAGACACACAAATGGCCAACTGGTACATAAAAAGGTGCTCAACATCACCAACCACCAGGGAAATGCAAATCGAAACTACAAAGATCTATCACCTCATACCTGTTAAATAGTTACTAGAAAAAAAGATAAGACATAACAAATGCTGGCTAAGATGTGGAGAAAAGAGAACCCTTGTCACTGTTGGTGGAAACATAAATTAGTGCAGGTACTATGGAAAATGTTTGGAATTTCCTAAAAAAAAAAAAAATTAAAAATAGAACTACCATATGATCCTGCAATCCCACTTCTGGGTATATATCCAAAGGAATTGAAATCAGAACCTCAAAGAAATATCTGTGCTCCCACATTCATTGCAGCATCACTCACAATAGCTAAGACTTGGAAACAATCTAAATGTCCATCAACAGATGAATAGATAAAGAAAATGTGCCCTGGCCAGTTTGGCTCAGTGGTTAGAGCGTCGGCCCGCGGACCAGAGAGTTCCAGGTTCGCTTCCCGCTAAGGGCACATACCTCGGTTGCAGTTTGTCCCCAGGCCCGGTTGGGGTCATGTGGGTGGCAGCCAGTCGATGTGTCTCTCACATCCGTGTTTCTCTCTCTCTCTTCCTCCCTCTCAACCTCCTGCTCTATCTGAAGATAAATGCAAAAATGTCCTCAGGTGAGGAAAGGAAGGAAGGAAGGAAGGAAGGAAGGAAGGAAGGGAGGGAGGGAGGGAGGGAGGGAGGGAGGGAGGGAGGGAGGGAGGGAGGGAGGGAGAAAGAAAGAAAACGTGGTGTATTCATACAATGGAATATGCAGCCTTTAAAAAGAAGGAAGTCATGCCATTTGTGACAACACAGATGAACCTAGAGGACAGTGTGCTAAGTGAAATAAGCTAGACACTACTTATATGAATAATCTAAAATAGACTCATAGAACAGAGAGGAGAATGGGGGTTGCAGTGGCTGGTGGGAGAGGGGAAACAGAAAGGTATTAGTCAAGTTGTACAAAGTTTCAGTTATACAAGATGAGTGAGTCCTAGAGATATTGTACAGCATAGAGCCTATACTTAACAATATTATATTGCAGCGATTTTCAATCAGTGTGCGTGCTGCAAGAATTTTTCAGACATGTACTACCTGACTATTTAGTCAGGAGCACTGACCTCTTTTCCCTTAGATTGTCTAATAAGGAAAATGACAATAGTCAATACAATAATAGCCATCTGGTGTGAATAAATAAAATTATACCAATTTTTTTGTGTCAGAATGGCAAAAAACATAATATATTTCTTGGTATCCTGCAAAAATGTTTAAAACATGTAATACCTAACTATTTAGTCAGGAGCATTGACCTCTCTTCCTTTACTGTCAAATAAAAAATGACAATAGTTGCCCGGCCAGTGTGGCTCCAAGAGGTCACTGGTTTGATTCCCGGTCAGGGCACATGCCAGGTTGTGGGCTTGATCCCCAGTAGGGGGCATGCAGGAGGCGGCCAATCGATGTTGTCTCTCATCGATGTTTCTATCTCTCTCCCTTTCCCTTCCTCTCTCTCTAAAAATCAATAAAGAAAAAAAATAAAGCAAAACTATATCTATTTTTTTGTCGAATTGGCAAAAAAAAAAAAAAAATACACACACACATATTTTTGGTGTGCCACAGAATTTTAGTAATTAGTTTATGTGTGCCATGAGATGAAAAAGGTTGAAAATCACTGCTGTATTGTATAGTTTAAAATTTGCTAAGATCTTATGTGAAATATTATTGTCACACACAAAAAGTAATAATAATGAAAGAGGATGGAAGAAACTTTTGGAGGTGACAAATATGTTTTTGGGATATACTGCGATGGTTTCGTGAATATATACTTGTCTCTAGTATCAAGTGATATACATTAAATATGTACAGCTTTTGTATATCAAAAAATAAATGTTGTGAGCATCCCCAAAATGAGTCCCTCATACACATTTGTGTCTTTCCACAATGCTAGGTTTATTAGGGGAGACCTCCCCAATAAGCAATAGAGTCACACGCACGTTATATCCAGAGAAGGGGAGCTGGTTACACCCAGACGAGCAGAGCAAGCGTCTGGTGCAAAGTGCCAGTCACTGGAGTTGTCTGCAGGTGGAGAGGTGGGTGTCACTGTCAAGCCAGGTGGCTACAGTGGCAGCTTGCATCCAGTGGAGCAGAGGTCCGGCAGGGCTCCAGGTATGACCTGTGGCACCACCGGGCTCAAGCGTTGGGCTGCTGGAGCTCTGAGTTCTTATAGACCACTAGGGGTGGAGGTCCCACTAATAATGGGTGTCCAGATGGAGTCCTTATCCAGCTTGCACTTGTGGTTTTGGGTGTTCTAGGCCCCTTCTAAGGGTGTTCCCATTACACCCCATTACCTCAGTCTTGACATAGCACTTGACACAAGTGTCATGGCTGACAGGGACTCCATATTGAATTGTCAAAGGTGTCCAAATAGTCCACTCTACTTGTGCTCTATACAATAAATAAAAGCTAAATTAAACAGGGGGAAACTGTCCATATTTTCTTTCATTGGGATGTCACACAAACTTTTAGAGACTCCATCTTAACTTTCTATGTGAGAAACATAAAAAGTTTCATAAAAAGTCTCAGGAACAGTCTTAGGCTTCCTTATGTAAGACTGTGCAAATGGAAACATTAATAGAGCACACAAATATGAGATGAAGAGAAGGGAATCAATCTAAGAATCAGAGAAAACCTTCCTATAACATATAGGTTGCTGCAACCAATACAGTTTAGAAAATTTCTAAATCAAGGTTTTGCAAGATTTAAGAGGGCCTTGAATCTATAAATCATGTAGTCATGCAACAATAATGAAAAAATAATAAACAAATAAAATGAAAAGAGTTAAATATATCTGTTGGTTGTGGTGAGTTTGATAAGTATGTCTGGGCCCCAAATTCTGAACCCTGTCCTGTCAGCTCCTTTCAAAGGTCATCCCCTCGCGTACGTGTACAAGTGACCAGTTATGGCAAAATCATCCCCAAATGCTGACATCATCTATTCTTGTAAATTGGGCTAGACCATGTGACTTGTGCCTAGATGAGGTATCTTCCTGACTGGGGACTTCACTCTGGTTCTTACCTAGTTTTCCAAGTGGGGGAAGACAATTTTTCAATGGGAGGAGGACCCAAAGTCTTCCTACAGTACCAGCTGCACAGGAGCAAAAAGAGAAGAAATTAAATAGGAAACGTCTAAAAAGGGAGATTCCCAACACAAAGAGGCACCGGAGCATTTATCTTAACACAGTTCAATTTAAGCTGTGTCCTTCCTAGAAATACTAATTCTTTTCAGACATCAGAGGAAAAAGCCTTGAGCTTCCCCTAGAGGACAGAGCACGCGGCCGGCATGTCCCCATTCTGCATTCCTAGAAATACTAATTCTTTTCAGACATCAGAAAGAAAAGCCTTGAGCTCCCCCTAGGGCCAAGAGGATAGAGCATGTGGCATGCACGTCCCCATTCTGTGCTCCCCACAGGCTTAACTGGGACCTCACTTCCCTTCTCAAGAAAATGTCACTGGAGAGTCCCTTACTCCCTAGGGCATACCTCTCTTATAGTACTTATCACATTTTATGCTTGGTTACAGCCCATCTGTCCCCTGCACGTGTGATCGCGGAAGTAAACCAGAATATGTCACCTCCCCCCCAATGCCACTTTTGAGTTAAAGGCACTCAAAACACAGCAGATGAAAAAAAGGGTACTCTGATCTTCCTTTTTATTCCTGAAAGCAGGAGATGGAACTCCCTTGTGACAGATGTCCTCCGTCGACTAGGAGGAAAGAAAAGTTCTTATCTCCAGAGCAGAAGACGACCTGAAGGTAATCTGTATAAACAACCCCTGTTAAACTAACCCTTATCATCCTAGTCACTTCTCCACCATTAACTGGCCTAACCCAAGTCCCTTTGTCTTGTCATGTTTTCACAATTTCCTACTTTTGTCCAACTTCGTATATGTGTTTGGGTCGTCTTTGTGGCTTCACTTTCCTGTGGGGCCTCCCATGGACAAGTAAAAACTTGTTTTGTTTTTTTCCTCCTGTTAATGCCTTATGTCGATTTAATTCTCAGGCTCATCTGGAGACCCTAAGAGGGGAAAGTTTTTGCATCCCCTACAGGTAAAAAGACTGTGGCTAGGTCTTCTTCCTCCTTAGGAGCAGTGCCCGGGGCCCAGTCAGCCATCAGCAAGTGCACTTGTTGGAGGAAGGAAAGCATCTGTGAGACAAAAAAATGTTGCCATTCCTGGGATGACCACATTTTATCTTGTAATGTTCAGTTATTTCTCCTTCTATCGCTTCTGTTTTTTTCTTCATCACATATTATAACTGACAATTTACATGGCCCTTGCATATGCAATGTTTCATTTAATTCTCAGTTCTGTTGGGGGAAGAAATCAGTGACTGCCTTTACTGGATAACTGACATTCAAACAGGTGAAGGAGCCGTCCAAGGTCACATAGCCAGGAAGTAGTAGAAAGAGGAGACTACACTAGGATTTTCTGACTTCGGAGGCCATCATCTAATTTTGGCCACTTGACTGTTTTCCTTTGGACCTTTGCAGCATGTCTTAGTTTGATTGTCTGCAACAGTGTGTGTGTGCGCGTTGTGTGTGTGTGTTTGTACGCGCACACACACACATTGCACATAAATTGGCAAAATGAAGATAGCTTTCTCTGCTCCCCCTTCTGTTTTGTAAATATGATCACTGATTGTGAAAGAGTCACACAATATAACAGTGGTTCTCAAACTTGATTACCTGTTGGAAGTACCTGGACCTCACCCCAATGATTCCGACTTCATTGCTCTCGAGGGGGATAGCATTCAGGTTTTTAATGTGCTGCCCAAGTTGGGGATCACTGCAGCACACACAAAAAAGTAAAGAAAATTGAAAAAAAGTAAATAATACCACCACTCTGCTATAACCACCCTTGTTAATATTTTGGTGATTTTCTCTTTTCATGGAAACACAAACCCAATGTTTCAAAAACAGGATATCATACAAGTTGTTATATAATTTGGTTTCTATATCCACACACCCCCTCCCTAAGCCCCTGCACCTTGTGTGTGTATGGCACATATGTACAGTTTAATGTCTTTATAGTATTCCATTGTATGAATGTAATATAATCACTTAACGTATCTCCTACGAATGGATGTTTAGATATTGTTTAAAATTTTCTGTTAAAATCAGCACTTCAGTAAGCACCTTGTACACATGTTTACTCCACCAAGCTTGTTCTAGCAATTTTTCCAGTCGGATTTATGCTTCGTAACAGTATTCTTTCCTCACCTAAATTAAGAAAGAAAAGAGAGCAGGGAGGGAAAGAGGGAGGGAAGGAAGGAAGGAAAGAAGGAAGGAAGGAAGGAAGGAAGGAAGGAAGGAAGGAAGGAAGGAAGGAAGGAAGGAAGGAAGGAAGGAAGGAAGGGAAAAAGATATGAAAGGCAAGTTTAAGACACAGAAAATCTGGCTTTCTTACTTATTTCCTCAGCTTATTTTAGAGATGAGGCATATTGGAATGATGCCCTTTTCCACGCTGACTTCCAAGGATGTTAGTGTGTGTGAAACAAGGCCAAGTTCCATTTCCTGGTTCCCCTGTGGCCCATTTTCTGTAGCCTAAAGATGAACATTCAGGAGGCAACAAGCCAGGGATTCTCCGGAGGCGGATTTTCCAGCAAACAGTCCGTTAGCCACAAGAGGTCACTAGGGCATAAAAGATCACTGCGGCTTTGAACAAATGCTTCCTGGCTGAACACGCATGTTCAGGGCGCTTGTTGGCAAGAGAGGGAATCGGAGTGATCTGGTAGGATAAACCCATGTCATGGTCACTCTTACAAGTTAACTGGCTAAGATTTTGTTTAGAATTTTCCCATCTATGTTCACTAAAGAGATTGGATATAATTTTCCGCTTCCCTACCATCTTGTCAGGTCTGGTTTCAAATTAATGCTTGTCTCATGAATAAGTTGGGCAGTGTCTCCTCTTTCTGTATTCTGGAGCAGTATTAAGTAAAACCAGAAGCATTTGTTTCATGATTAAAACAAACCCTAGAATTTTCCCTGTGACAAGATCAACTTCAGTTTTTAACTCTTTTATGGTTATTTCTGTTTCTTCTTGAGTCAATTTTGTTAGTTATATCAGTAATTGTCAGTTTTAGCTATGCTTTCAAATATGTGGGCAACAAATTTCTTAATATCCTTGTTGTCTTTTTAATGCCTTTCTTTTTATTGTTAATATTGATAAAGAAATAAAGAAGGCAAAAATAAACAATCTTGTACAGGGTATTTTATTCATTTTTTCAATGAATCAACTTTTACCTCTAATTTCTTTCATTTGTTTCTACTTATATCTTTTCTTTAGGTTTATTCTGTTTTTCAAATTAAGTAGCATAATGGAAACCTGGCCAGTTGAGCAATTTCACAACATTATAAGATAAAATTAAACTTATTTCTCAGGAGAAGTACAACGATTCTTAGTTCTCAGATCAGAATTTCTGTCTGAGAAATTCATAATGAGCAGTTTGTGATGGGATTTTCTTGGACAATGGCCAGAGTGAGTTGGACAGACCTATTTTCGATGGTGGCCCATTGGCAAGTCAGAAGGCATCACCCAAAAGCATATTAGTGCTATTCACTCAAAACTATTCCAGCAGGAAAGGTGAAGGCCTGGGCTTGTCATGTGCCCATTCTCTATAACAGATTCGTTGGACTGGGTGGCCTGCATATGCTTTATTTGTTTATTTATTTATTTATTTATTTATTTATTTATTTATTTATTTATTTTTCCTTTATTGATTTTTAGAGAGGGAGGAAGGGAGAGGGAGAGAGAGATAGAAACATCCATGAGAGAGAACATTGACGGGCTACTTCCTGCATGTCCCCCACTGGCGACCGGGACCACAACCTGGGCAGGTGCCCTGACAGGGAAACGAACCAGCGACATTTTGGTGAGTGGGTCGATGCTCAACCACTGAGCCACACCGGCTGGGTGGCCTGCATATTCTTCAAAAAATCTTCTCTCGATATTTCTTTCAGATGATCTGATAAATTAGGAAAATGGAGCCCAAGTTTATACTCTGTTGTTGTGGAATAGAGATTTTTATTTATGTAAACAATCAAGATAGGTGTGGGACAGGGCCTCTCAGAGGCCGAGGGAAATCTAGGCTGCTTCCATAATATTAAGCTTCTAGTAGTATATTTAAAATGAAGAAATAGCAAAACCAGAGTTCCAAAACTGTGGTATAATTTGAATGCATACATTTAGCAAATTAATGGTTTGAAATCACACATAAAGCCATAACTGTGTATAATTCATTTGGCAATAACATCTAAACCGAATTTGAGACTTTTTTAAATTTTAATTTTCAATTATAGTTTATATTCAATATTATTTTGTATTTCAGGTGTACAGCATATTGGTTAGACAATCGTATACTTTAAAAGTGTTCCTCTCAATATTTCATCCAATCAGGGGTTAATATCCAACATTTATACAGAACTCATACACCTCAATACCAAAAACAAACAAACAAAAAAAACCCAACCAAAAAAACACATAATCCAGTTAAAAAGTAGGCAGTGGACTTGATTAGACATAGTTCCAAAGAGGACATACAGATGGCCAATAGGCATATGAAAAGATGCTCAATGTCACTAATTATCAGAGAGATGCAAATTAAAACCACAATGAGATATCACTTCACACCTGTCAGAGTGGCTATCATCAATAAATCCACAAACAACAAGTGTTGACCGAAGATGTGGAGAAAAGGGAACCCTCGTGCACTGTTGGTGGGAATGCAGACTGGGGCAGCCTCTGTGGAAGGCAGTATGGAGTTTCCACAAGAAATTAAAGATGGAACTTCTGGGTATACTGTATATCGAAGAAACCCAAAACACGAGTTCAAAAGAACATATGCATCCCATGTTCATTGTAGTGTTATTTACAATAGCCAAATATGGAGGCTCTTCTTTTTTAATCCTCACCTGAGGATATTTTTCCTTTTTTAAAAATTTTTTATTTTCAGACAGAGTGGGAGGAAGAGAGAGAGAGAGAGAAACATCGATGTGAGAGGGACACATCGACTGGTTGTCTCCCACACGACCCCGACCAGGGCCAGGGACGAACTGCAACCGAGGTAGGTGCCCTTGATGGGAATCGAACCCACAACTCTTTGGTCTGTAGGCCAACGCTCTAACCACTGAGCCAAACCGGCCAGGGCAATGGAGGCTTTTCTTCACTGTGAAGTTCAGACCCACTGGCTCTCTGGCGTTAGTCCTGGAGACCATGAAGGAGTCTGTTGGGATGGGCCTGAATAGAAGACCGTTCAGGTATTGCTCATCGGGGAACCACAGGGGTGGAAGCCAATACAAAAATTGTTTTACTTCATTTTCATTGGGTGTCTGAAATGCCCGAAACTTGTAGTCTGTATGTTAATAGCCTGGTAGTTCTAGCCTTGGCTCGATTTCCTCCTTGGGGAAGATAAACATATCATTGATACATACCTGATTTAAAGCAAAGCTATTCCTGGCTTTAAGCAAACATGTAAGAACGCCCATCCTGTGTGAGCTTGATTTTTACAACCCAGGTTAAAGGAAGTGGATCTCTGACCAAATAACTCAAGGTTCAGAATTGTCCATATCTGTCTGCCCTTGCCCTTCTTCCTGGCAAATGATCAGCCAGCGGGGCCACTGTCTGTCCTGCTCACGTCTAGCTCAACAAAATAACATTATATCACCTGGGTACAAAAGGATGCTTGTTTTTCATTAATTCTCTGGTGTTTCCTATTTCTGTTCTCCTCCCACAGTCGCAGAGCAGATGGAGAGGAGAAGAGAGGCCACGAAAGGATTGCTCCTCATCACAGCTCGGCACCCACCCCTAGCCTCGGTTACACACGGAAAAGACCTGAAGTTCTGTCTCAGAGCAGGAAATCCTCCACTCCTAGCTGGTCAGTGCGTCCTTGTTTGCATTCTTCTCTGACAATCTCAGAGAAAGAGACTACCTGTCTTTGAACCCACTTACAAGGGGGCTTGCCTCTCCTGTGGCCCTCACCACACAACCTTGAAATATACTTAAAAGAGGAAGCAAAGTTGTGATGCAATACCGAAGTGCCTTTTAAGGAAGATGGGGTATATTAGAGGAGGTCCCAGGGCTTCTGGGGGGGCTCACCCATGAGCCTAGCACGTTGGTTTGTCTGGGGTTACAAAGACTTAGCAGTGAGTTGGACACGCTGTCTCAACTTGTAGAGTCAACACAATTCAGACTTCCAAGGGCAATCCTTGAGGGAGGCAATCAGGAGACATGGGCGCGGAAGAAGTGGAGCCTGCCGCCATGAGTGGGACACCCCATCTGGCACCTGGTGGGGTATTTTAAAGGACTTTTAAGAAAAGGGATGAGCCCGGCAGGTGTGGCTCAGTGGATGAGCATCGACCCATGCACCAAGAGGTCACTGGTTCAATTCCTGGTCAGGGCACATGCCCAGGTTGTGGGCCCGATCCGCAGTAAGGGGCATGCAGGAGGCGGGCAATTGATGTTCTCTCATCAATGTTTCTCTCTCTTTCCCTTTCCCATCCCCTCTCTCTAAAATCAATAAAGAAAAAATAAATAAATAAAAAGATAGAGGTGACATGCTCAATTTCGAATTGTTCTGTGGCCACCATGTAATTCCCCTCCCCCTCTGCAAACCTTTAGCTATGTGTGTTGTTAAAGCAATTAAACAAGGAGGCCAGTCTGATGCTGTGGCGGCCTAACTAAGCAAACCCAAATCGAAGCCTGTGAGTGCCTCACCCTCACGGAATCAAAACCCAAGGCCAACCAATCACACACCGCCAGCAAGGTTTTAAGCTATCGCCCACCAGTAATTCCTTTCCTTTGCTTCTGCCTTTTCTCTCTAAAAGTCTGCCGCCCAGCCCCCATGGACGGAGTGCTTCTGACCACTTGGTATTGCTCAGATAAGCTCTTAACCATTATGCCTCTGCTTATCGTTTAACATGACAAAAAGGCTTTGTGCAAGTGACACTTTGTTTTTGGTCTTTTCTGGAAACTGAATGAAGGAGTCGATTCCCAGCTACGCCACCGTGGCAGGTCAGGGCTGGCACACGGAGGCTGGGGGATGAGCCATGCTCCACTGAACTGCTTCAGGGAATGAGAAGCTCTGAGCCAGAGTGACCTTGATGAGAGAAACCCTGGGGATCTCCCTCAAACTGGGGCAAGGCCCTGGGCTCTCTGGAGGTTATAGAATGGAGGTCCGAGCCAATCTTATCTGCATCTAAAGAAGCAAGGAGAGCTGAGCTGAGATTGGAGGTATATATACCTATTTGTGATCTTGCCTTCTTTTTCCTAAGAGATCCAAAAAGGTCCTTCCCTTTTGCAGAACAATTATAAGTGGCTAACCTCATGGGTTCAGGATGGATGAGGGAGAAGGTATGAGGGATCCCAGAGACAGTGCCTTTGGGGGTTGGGGGACAGGGGAGGGCACTGGAAGAATGGCTGGTGAAACTACTTGCACACACGTAGGCAAGAGCTCTAGCAAGACGTAACTGTTTATATTCTCTGACCATAACATTCCAGAATATAATTATTTTTACTAAGTGACTGCCTTTTTTCTTCCCACTTTTGGGATCAAAGGGCTCTCTTCTCACTTGGCAAATGGCCTAAAGAAGAGCCACCAAAATGAGTGGCAGAAGAGGACAGGCCCTGGGCAGGAAACAGATGTAAAAAAGAATGAATGCAACCCCCTCCCTGCTCCAGGGGAGCCAGGACATCTGCTGCCTGATCGTGACCGTCTGGATGCAGCCTCCTCTGCTGGGTGCCAGTGATTGGATGAGGACCCCCCAGGCACCCTGCCACAGAGATAACTTGTTCCAGTCTCTTACTTACACCTCCATCTGACAGCCCAGCAGGGCCAGGAGTCGGCTGCGGCACAGAGGGCGGGCGTGCAGTGGTGCGGGCCAGACATACATCCTGCGTGGTCGGCACGGGGTGCTGATGAAGTCAGCCTGTCTGCCCTCCTGGCAGCCTGGCCCTTCCTGGCACTCAGTCTGCTCTGACTCTGGAGCGTGGCGCATGGCCTTACCTCTTTATTCATCTCTCCTCTTTCATTCCCTTGTATACTTTCCACAAATAATAGTGTGTTTTCTTCAGCCTCCTCCAACCTGCTTTTTCCTCTCTTCACCTCTTTCAGTGAGTAAGTCATACTCTCCTTGGGTTCACATAACGGGGAAAATCTTTCCTCATCTACAGCTCCTCACTACCCTCTAAGGGGCAGGGTACCTCTTCTTGGGTGTGGGCATGCAACTTTTGAGATAGACTCAGGGTCCAGCTTAATTTATCTGAGTGTTCAGTGGAGAGAGTTTTTGTGGGTGGGAGTGAGATGGGAGGAATCAGAGTGGAGAACACAGTTGATGAGGTTGGGTGTGTAGGAGCACACACTTTGGAGGCACCCCTCTCTGGGGACAGAATTTGGAGAACATGGAGAGGAGACGGTGATGATGATGACAGCAATACCATTTTTTTTTTTTTATCCTCACCCGAGGACATTTTTGCATTTATCTTCAGATAGAGCGAGAGGGAGAGAGGAAGGAAGAGAGAGAGAGAAACATCGATGTGAGAGAGTCACATCGACTGGCTGCCACCCACACGACCCCAACCGGGCCCAGTGACAAACTGCAACCGAGGTACGTGCCCTTAGCAGGAACCGAACCCAGGACTCTCTGGTCCGCAGGCCGACGCTCTAACTGCTGAGCCAAACCGGCCAGGGCAGCAATACCATTTATACAATACTTCATTTTTGCCAGGAATTTTTCTTTTTTGTTCATTCAATCCAATCCCCCGACAAGGTTATGGGTCAAGTTTTAGGAAACTCGCTGAGGAAACCGAGGCTCAAGAAGGTTAGAGAACTCGCCCACAGTAACACAAGTAGGAGGTTCTGAGCTGAAATTTGGAACAAGTTCTATCTGACTTCAAAGTCCACAGTCTTAATGACTGAATTAATTATACTGACTCACCAAGAAAATGTGGCTGGACCTTCAGAAGGGCAGAAAGTTGAGTTTGTAGGTGACTGGATTCATTTACCTGGGAGGCTAAGTGACTGTGTTCTTCATTGTGTGGGAGTGTAGGTGGCACTGAGGTGGCCACTAAGCGATTGCCTGGCCCACCATCTGCATACGCTGGCCAGCTACCTGCCCCTCGGTGTCTGGGTCTTTTTTCCAACCTTCCAGGACAGTGTAATTCCGGATCCGGTCAGGCTGGCACTCTTCATTCCTAAAAGTGCTGAGATGAGATGAGAACCCAAATAACGGGGGAATAAGAGGCGGGGTGTGTGTGTGTGTGTGTGTGTGTGTGTGTGTGTGTGTGTGTTGAACCACCCAGTTTCTCACACATGCCAGCGTTCTAAAGAATCTACTCAAGAAAGAATCCATTTCAACAACACTTCCTTTAAATAAACATTTTAGAGCCTAATCTAAGTTCTTATATTATTGTTTAAAATCATTTCCTTTGTTCTACAATAACCATGAATGTCAAAAACATGCAATTTGGCGGGAAGAGACCATACAATATCACAGCTAGACGGGCCCCTCACTGTATAGATGATGAGTTCCAGGTTCCAGGATGACTCTGGAGTCACAGATCTGTACTTCAGTCCTTGCCCTGCTGCTTACCAACAGTGTGACCTTGAGGCAGAGATGGGATCAACTCCCTCCTCTCCAAACAACACCTACCCTGCTGACTTAGTGGGGATTAAGTGAAATTCTATGGGAAGTGCCCAGAAAAGGCCCTATAAGGAGTAGGTGCTCAACAGATGGTAATGACCTTCCTTGGGCAATGCCATCCAGCTATTCAGGGTAGAGTTAGAGCCAGAACTTTGTTTTCTGATTTTCAAATGTGTGTGTGTGTGTGCACACCACATGCCACAGGAGGAGGGTAATGTCTGCTTCCGTGAACTAACATGGTTTATAACACTTTGTAATTACGTACGGCTTCATTGTTTTTGTAGCATTTATTTAGAGCAGTTGATTTTCACACCTAAAGTAATTACTAAAATTCTATGGCACACCAAAAATATGTTTTTGGGGACGATCTGACAAAAAAAAAATAGGTATAATTTTGATTGATTTACAAAATAAATCAATAATAGTAATTACCTACATTTTTGGCTCCAAAGTGACTTTTAAAAAAAAAAATCAGGTGTCTATACTTGTATATAAGGATTCTGGTACCTTGCAAGAATTAACCAATCAGATACAACCCTATCATATGATGTGACCAATAAGATGCGATTCTATTTATACTTATGGTTCAAGATAGGGCATTCACACCAGATGGTTATTGTTGTGTTGGCTGTTGTCATTTTTCTATTTGACAATCTAGGGGAAAAGACGTCAGTGCCCCTGACTAAATAGTCAGGTATTGCATGCTTTAAAAACTCTTGCAGCACACCGGGTAAAAATCGCTGATTTAGAGGATATGACTTCCGTCAGTGCAACAACATGGTAAAGTTAGACAGGCATGGTATTGCTAGGCTGACTTTCCACATCGGGGAGGGAGGCTGCGAGAGGTGATCTCCTTCCCTTTCACAGCTAACCAGGGGCAGGACGGGACTACCACCCAGACCTCCTGTCTCCTCATCGATGGCTCTTTCCACAGTGCACAATGCCTTCCCACCTAAAGGCCAAACGGTTTCACCAAAGAGATAAGGAAGAGTGAAAGACATATGCTGGGGGTCATTAATGACAAATAACCAACAACTCTGATTAGATAGTGAGGGGAGAATTGAACTTTGAGTTGATTGAGCAAGAGGCCAAGAGAAAACACTGACGAGGCAGTAAACCACCCACACCGAAGGAATGTGGGAACTTGGTGTCACTGCGGACCAGAGCAACTCTTTCCTGTCAGGAAAGTGCTGGTCACCCAGTGGTTCTGAAATCTGCAGCCCGGTCTTCCCAACGGCCTCCGGGTCTGCAGCACCCTGGCCGCACAGAAGCGCTTCCTCAGAAGAGGAAAGCCTCAAGTTCTCGGCCACCTTTCAAGCTTCAAGAGGGTGGTATCTCTGAGCCCTAGAATTTGGATACTTTTAAATCTACTTACCCTGGAGACTTGAATATACACAGTCATTCTAGTCTTTCTAGAATAAATACACAGAGTTCACCGTTCCCTAGTGATGAGGAGTGTCTGAAAATAAGTCACCCTGAGGAAATGAAAGGCTCTCAAACACTTCTGCCCCAGGCTTCATTCCAGTGCTTTAAAACTATTTACGCCCTCAGATTCCGACTTTTTTTTTTCTTTTTTTTTTTTTTATCCTCACCCGAGGACATTTTTGCATTTATCTTCAGATACAGCGGGAGAGAGGGAGGGAGGAAGAGAGAGAGAAACATCAACGTGAAAGGGACACATCGAGTGCTTGCCACCCACACGACCCCAACTGGGGCCAGGGACAAACTGCAACCGAGGTATGTGCCCTTAGTAGAAACCGAACCCGGGACTCTCTGGTCTGCGGGCCAACGCTCTAACCGCTGAGCCAAACCGGCCAGGGCAGATTCTGACTTTTTAAAAAAACCTACCACATCTCTCTCACAAACTGACGTTTAATATTCTAACTCTGTGACTATACCCAACACCACTGGTTTGTACACTTTCAACAGGTGAATTGTATGGGCTGTGAATTCTATCTCAATGAAACTATGTTAATAAAAGGGCCATGAAAGAATTGAAAGCCTGGTCTCAAAGAGGTATGTGTACACTCACGTTTAAAGCAGCATTATTCACAATAGCCAAAAGGTGGGAGTAACCCAAGTGTCCATTGGTCTATTCAGCCAGTAAAAGGAAGGAAATTCTGCCACATGCTACAGCATGGATGACTTTTGAAGACATTATGCTAAGTGAAATAAGCCAGTCGGGAAATGACTAATACTGTATGACTCTACTCATGTGAGATACCTGGAATAGTGAAATTCACAGAGACAGAAGGTAGAGTGGTGGTTTCTAGGGGTGGTGGTGGTTGTGGTGATGAGGTGGGAATGATGAGTTGTTTAATGGATATAGAGTTTCAGTTTTGCAAGAGAAAAGGAGTTCTGGAGATTGGCTGAAAACAAAGTGAATGTAATGAACACTACTGACTGGACATTTAAAATGGTTAAGATGGTAAATTTTATCTTATGTGTATTTTAGCACATTTTTTTTAAAGACCAGGGGCACGGTAGTCTGAATGCACCATTTTGGGGAAGCTGTAGCCTGGATTCCTATGAAATTTCAAACGAACAATGACAGGTGCGCTTTCAGAACGTAGTGTAGTCTTAGAAGAAAATAATGGTCATATTATATCTCAGGCTCTCAGGGATAAGAACGAGAAGACAGTTACTCCAGATTTTCCTGAGATTGATACAAATGCATTCATATATTTATTGATTCATTTATTCAACAAAAATTGAATGGGTGCCTGCTGCGCTGTAGGCATGGTGCTAGGTGCTGGGGAGACAGTGGTGCGGCATCACTGCCCCACCCCCACAGGCCTCACGGTCTGATGGATTGAGTCAGTTGGGATGGAGCATGAATTAATTGGCCATGTAAAAGTCCAGAATATCTAGACATTTCTTTCATGTCACTTCATAGAGTCCTCCATAAACACTGCAATAACAACCACCACCACAACAACAATCTCTTGGCATTCCTACATACTTTCTCTTACTTGATTTTATTTGACCCTGCACTCAACCCTCTCCTCCCACTTCTTACGTTATAAGCCTTGTGTTGACAACAGGTCGGTCTTGCTCATCATGTGTTCTTTACAAAAGTATATCCTCTACAAAATTTCTCTATAGCTAACAAATTGCCTTCTACACAGAGCCTCAATAAAAATTTTGTGAACTATGCTGAAACAACACTAGCTCTATCCCTGTGACCAAAATAATGACGGCAGGTTTCAGGGTCCTGAAATCATCCCAATCACCAAAGCAGGTTGCAGTACGGTAAGGAAGCATCCAAACAACAGACTAGAAAAGATATTTTGAAATGCCAAACCTAAAGAACTTAGCATGTATGCGTAACCAATGGACATAGACAGCAATGCTTGGAGGCGGGGCGGGATAGGGAGGAGGGTGTCTGGGGGGGAAAAGGAGAAACATCTGTAACAAAAATAAATTAATTAATTAAAAATAAATAAATAAATAAATGCCATATTGACCTAACCATGGTTCTTCCTTGCATTGTATAGATGTGGCCCCTTTTTAAATGAAAGTTCTTTCTTCATTAAAATATTAATCCTACACTGAGTGTAACTCTATGATACATGAGATTTACTTGCATGTACAAGTTTGTTTGTGGACTCAGACCTCATACTGTGCATGAATACATTTAACTCATGGCCTGTCAGTTGACTTATGTAGATATATGCAAATCAGAAGTATGCAGGGTGGGGCAGGGAGTGGAGAATAAACAAGGCAGTTATTGGAGGTATTGAGAGTAATGATCATGATCTTATTATTGCCCATTAGAAGAATCTGCAATTGAAGGCCTCTAAATCAGAATCATGCATTCAGATCCAGCTGTTTAATGAAAACGTACTGTGTGCTAAGCTCCTAGTCATATGTTATTTCAGTCCTGCCTCATGATCAGTTTCTGATGGCACCCACTTACTAGCCCATTTTACAGATGATGAAACTGAAGACAAAAGAGGTTGGAGGAGTCCTCAGTATTCCACAGCCTCCAAGTCCCACGGTCTTTATGTATACCATGAAATCTCAATGTTGAATATTTTATTAAGAGACTTAAAAGAAAACCTGCAAGCAGTCTGCATTGCTCAGGAGTTGCTGTTTCTCTAGGGTTCGGTAAGCCTTTGCCTTGCTCTCTTGAACTTTGCGTTTCACTTACACATCAAACCCTGGAAGCGAGCAAATGCTGATGCCTTGGGGGCAGCAGTAGGTAGCACCACTCGGGCAGGCGCACCATGCCCCTTTGACGTGCTTGGACAGTCTGCTGTTCACGTGAAACGATGCCCAGCAGAGCAGGGCCAGCTAGATCTGCCAACATAAGTCATTCTTCCCTGACTAATGAAGGTTTAATGTCCAAGGTTATAAAGTGCTGGGAGGAGCAGAGGGAAATTGCTAATCTATGCGTCTTTGGTGACCAAAGAGTAAACAGCTCTGCTTTAGACCACTGACTTAGAGTGAGACAGACTCTCTGTGTACCTGTCCTGTAACTCCAGGCAAGTTACTTGCCTTCTCTGAACCAGATTTTCCTTATCCAAAAATAGGTGATTTCAGAGAGAAGCTCAGATTGGATACTGATAAAAAGAACTAGATGCAGCATAGAACCTCAAACAATTAGCTATTACTATGGTTATTGTTATCATTGTCACTAAGAATAATTTGTATTAGTAGCATAAATGAAATTATTTTTACCATGCAGCTCTCAGTGGGTGGAATGTTTTAGTCACAGTTCTGACCACCCAAGTCCTGACCCCAACATCTGTCACTAACCCCAAGATCAATTCTGTCATCACCATCCACCTCTACTTCCGCCATTCTTCTTTGACAAAAATAAAATCTGATAAGACCTCCCCAGATTGGGTCATTTTAGGCTGATGAATCAAGCACCAGGTGCTTGAATGAGCACCAAGTGGAGATAGGGAAACCAGAAAGTATGCGTTTGGGTGGCAAGTGGGGTCAAGAGTGCCGACGGGAGCTTTACCTGGTCTAGCCCTCCATGATCCTTAGGACAGGCCTTGGCCAAGACTTCCCCAGACCAGTGAGCCTCAATTTTGTATTTCAAACATTTCAATCTCCTCTAATGATCACACTGAATATCTAACACTACCCACTTTTAGAAGCTCTCTGACAACCTAGTTCTCTGCTATTTTTTCCTTCATTTCATTGACATTTCCCTTTTTCACTCATAAATTCTAGTGTCAGACTCAATACCATTGAGCACTTTGATACCCCCCCCCCCATTTTATGAGTTATCCCAAAGGAATATGTTTCTGAGATTTTATACTTTTCTGTGATCATGGTCTTATCATTATTTTTAGATTTCCCCATAATGTTTATTTGACTCATTCATTATTTGACTCAGGAAGCATGCAGCGTTTTTATTTACCTTCCCTTGATTTCGATGTTGTTTTAATGCTCAGGAGAAAATGTGTAGAATGAACCCATTCCTGGACAGTGCCATGGCTAGGGGAAATGATGGCTTAGATCATTCATTTTGAGTTTTATTCTAGTCTTTATCAACTTTAAGACAAAAATGTAAAAATTGAGAAAGAATGAGAATAAAGTAAAGACAGTGTATTCTGCCATTGAAAACACCAGGGAGCCCAGCTTGGTTTTGGGGCACGAGTTGGAGGTGAGGGGGTGGAGGGGGGAGGGTCTTTGAGGGCCTACTGTAGGCAGGCACTTTACAAACTTATTTAATGCTCTTGTGAAGTTGAGATTCCACTTTACAGAGGAGAAAATTAAGGCTCAGAGAAATAAAGACAACCTTGGCCAAGGTCACATATTTTGTAAGTGCGGGAGCTAAACTAACCTTCTTCCCAGTTTCCCTTTGTGGACTCTAGACCTCAGCCATTCATTAGCTGCATGATGTAGGGGACATCCCCTAATCCTCTGTGCCTCGGTTTCCTAACCAGTAAAATGAAGAGTGTGGAGTAAGGACTACATGGTCTCCAGAAAGCCCTTGTAGCTTTAACATTCTATGCATACATTGAGTACATGAGCATGATCACAAGGATTGGCTGTTTATGAGCCAATCAGAGGTATTGGATAAACACCTCCCCACCAGGCCAAGGTGGGAAGGGGAGGGCTAAAGTTAAAAAAAAAAAAAAAAAAAAAAACACCACCACCAACGTTGATGAGAAGTCTATAAAAGGAGCATGTCCCCAAAGATTCGTCCTATTTGGCAGCTGCTGCCTCACCCACAGCTTCTGATCTCTAAGAGGACACTCCTCTCCCGAATTGTAAGTGAAAGAACTTCTTTTGTCTACTTGGACTGCACCAGGGAGTAAGGGGTTAATGACAGCTTATAGAGGGGAAAGTTTATTTGCTTTTGTTTTCAGCAAAAGCAGGATGGTGGCTGAAAACCTGGTGATCTGCCGAAAGGTTTGTTTTTGCTCACACCTTTCCCGGCAGCAAACTGGTCAAGATTGCCGCTGTCACCAGAGTTACCTGTCTGGGGGCTCTCTTGAGTCTTGACCTGGGAAAAACAACTTGAATACTCCTATTTGGTTAGGTTCTGCTCAGTTTTTGAGGTTCCTGCTCATTTCTGCTCTTTCCATAACCACTGCTTATTTTGATGACTTATTTACCTACCTACCAGCTTCTGTGACTTTCTTCATTCTCTTTCCACACCTGCCAGTGTTAGCACTGAAGTTTCTTTGTCACAGAAGTGGACTCTGCCCAGAGCAACTCACTGCACCTGTCACTGTGTCATTGGGAGGGGTAATGAGGCTGTGAGCATCCTCACAGGTCTGTATCTACCAGTGCTGCTCCCACTGAGACCATAGCTCTCAGCGAATAAGCCCCTTGTGTCTGTCTTCTTGAAAATCCATCTGCCTCACACATGGAGAAGCAAATGGACTCTCTAGTGCCTTATATTTCTCCAGAAGTTGAATGTTCGTATTTTATAAATTATTATCTTTTCAGAGAATGTCTTCTAGGAAGGCAGAGAGAATCACATTGCAGGGTTCCATCGGTTATTTTGCTAAAGAAGGATGGGAAATAGGATTCCAAGTCATACACCAGTAGGATGTGATTTACAACCTTTGAACACCACCACTTAGAAGGGGCATCAGACACATTCTTCCTGGGCCTTGGTTTCCTCATTTCTAAAGTTGGCAGGGTTGATACAGATCGCTCGGAGGTCACTTGTAGCTGTTTACCCCTTCTATTCATATACGTGCATACTCACAACCTTCTCCCAGATTTGTACGTATATTACCTGTTAATATATTGTGTATAAGATAAGTAATATATAAATCTGTTTCTTAAGAAATCAGACATTATAAAAAGGTTTAAAAAGTGAAATGTGAGAGTCATTCCACCCCATCTCATTCCCCAGAGGTTACCCCAGGGTGGTTATTCTCTGCTTATATAGACGTACAAATAGTATGTGTGTATACCACTTTTTTAATTAAAAAAGAATGATATTATATATTGCACACTTCTCTGAAACTTGATTTTTCCACTTAATAATATAATGTGAACAGCTTCTAATCTCACTTAAAAGAAAATATTGATTTGAGCCCTCAGTGAGCAGAGGCTTAGGGGCATAGAAATCGTTCTCTGTTGTTACCGTCTCCGGGTGGTGAACATTGACCTGTGATCCTGTTTTATGATTAACAGACCAGTAACATTTGTGCTGATGTGGTACAGACCTTTAATCCTTCTGTAGAAGTTTAACTTCCCATAAACAGATTTGGTTGATTCAACCTTTCCTCTATTTGTTTTTCTGCTTGAGTCAGCACACTAAGCCTGAAGAAAATACCTTGGTAATAAATAGAAACATGGAAGTCCCTTGGGCAGTCATTTTTTTGTATGAAAATAACAATACCTTATATTTTCACAATGCTTTACAAAGCATCTTCATGTTTATCACGCAGTTCGACAACTTTGTTTTGAGCAAACACAGTGAGTAGAGTGCTTGACATGTGACCCATTTGGCGACATGTGACCCATTTGGCAATGAGACAACCAGAGCTGGTCCTTGATCCCAGGTCTATTTCATCTACCAGCAGCAAACCTCCAGTTGTATGTGTCAGATGCTTATGAATTGGTCATGTCAGTGTGTGGGGACAATGATCCACAGCCCAAGGGTTTGGGGTACTCTGGGTGTGTCCTCACCAAGTATTCTAGGGGTGTGCTCAGAACATCAGAGTCATCCAAGGCTGATTCCTTTCACCAAACTCACTCTTTCCTTGGAAGAGGGCAGTACTGCCCCTTATTTTAACTTTGTGCCTTATTAGCTATTTGTCCTTGGACAAATAATGAAACTCTCTTCTATTTTTTCCTTCCCTATTATATGGGAGAGGAGAATTCCAGCTGCCTTCTGAGATTATTGTGGGGAATTAATTATAGTGCATGTGAAGCAAGTAGCAGAGAGCTTGGCAGTAAATGATAATTTGCTATTATCATTGGGCTCTTTTTTCCTTCTGTTTCATTAAGAAAACATCTTTATTATTTGGTAGTTTTCCACTCCTCTGTGCAAATACCTAAACTGAGAGAGAAAATTTGCACTTTGGCTTGAATGCCCGAAGTTCAGGTTGGCTTTTATCTGCATGAAGATCTGGAGGCCAGGTCCAAAGCTAATAATCCCTGGCTGCAGTATTCGAACTAGCTTACAATCAGGGGCAACGTCAGGCGGCTGGGGTGTGAGGAGCCTTGGAAACCATCTTCTCTGGAGATTGCTGCTCACCAGCCTGTCCTGGCGCCCCACTGACAGCGCTGTGGTCTCATTCTGTTCAGTGAAGACAAGAACCCCTGTTGAAGAAAGACTGGCAACAATGAGCGTGGTATCAGTTACACCTTCTCATGAATTAGTCCAGTAGCCATCGGATTCTTATATCAAGGGGCAGGCACTGAGAGCCTGCCTTGAAGGGGTGCAGAAAGTGTAAAGAAATCAATTTGCTGTGAGAGACACGATGGGGTAGCAGGCTCTGCTTCATCCTGGCTGGGACCTTGGGCAAGTCAGGAAACTTCTCCGAGTCTTAGCTTACTCATTAATTAATGAAGGTAATACCTGGCTGGTTTCCTCATTGCTGAGCGGATCAGATGAGAACTAGGTGCCCCTGGGCTTCCAGGAAGTAGAGCGCAGGGCGGGACATCCGCCCTGTGTATGAGTGGTGAGGGGGAGGGGAGGCCAGAGGATTGGAGCGGAAACTACTCAAGATAATCTTCACTATGATTCGTCCTCTTTGATAGCTCACTCCCTGCAAAACCACTCTTTCTAACATATAAAAGTCCTGTAAGTTTGCATTTTCAAAATGGCCCAAAGTAGCAGCTGAACAAGGCAATGATCCCCTTCAGAGGACCACTGCTGAGGAGGTTGTTTGGGTAGGGGGTCTTCAAGCCAGAGTCTCCCCTCACTAAAGCAGTGAAGCTGAGAATTACAGGATCAGGGATTACCATATGACTTCAGCATCCTTGGAGCCCGTGGGAACCTGCAGCCCAGAGGCACTTAGGAAACACCCTCCCCATGGCCTCAGGTGGTCTCATAGGTGCTGGAATACAGGAAACAGGAAGCTTGCACCCCGCCCAGTAGGTCCCGAAGCTGAAGGGAGGTTAGCTTCAAGGCCAAGTGGTGGTTTGTCCTCTCAAGCTTGTTGCCTGGAGCAGAGTCTGGTGGGCTATCGGCTAACAGAGCAAAGTGGAGAACGGCCACCCACATAGGCCAAAAGCCTCACTGTCCTGGCCTCAGGCCATCCAGGGCACCTAATGGCACCAGAAATCCACACGCTAGAGAGACAGTCAATGACTGAAGAGCCATCTATTTGTCAGATTTGAGTGGGTCACTAACAAGCTGGTTCAGTCTCAGGATCAGTGATCCCAAAGTTCTCCTGGAAGGCATTCTATTTAGGATCACCGTGAACATTTAGCATCCCACCTTCATCCATTAAGGCTAATTGCAACTACTTAGGCTCAGGGGGAAAACACCCCCCAGACCTCATTTGTTTATACACTTGTGGAACTGTCAGAGGGGCTGCAGGGCTTGTCTGCACACCCCCGCTGCCTTGGTCATGAACCACCCACAGTTCTGTTCAGGACTCTCGTGCACTCTTTTCCAGACCTGTCACCATGGCCCACCAATTTCCAGCCCTCACCGCAGAACAGAAGAAGGAGCTCTCAGAAATCGCCCAGCGCATTGTTGCCAATGGGAAGGGGATCCTGGCCGCCGACGAGTCTGTAGGTGTGTACCAGAAACATCCCACAACAAGCATACTCTTGTTTCTCCACTTAGCAAAGGCAACTTGATCATTGTGTTCTCTTTCCTCTCAGAGGAGTAAAGGTTTGTGCACACAGGAGTAGGAGCAGAAGACTTAGTAAGCATAGACCTTTTGGGTCCTGTCATTCCAGTAGGCAGATTTCTAAAGACCCAGGATAGAGGCTCAGCCTTCCATTTCAAGGCCCCTTGCCAGAGGTCATTTGATTCCAGGCTATAGCAAGACCAGGAACTCAGTAACCAGAATGAAGTCAGATGCACTGCCCTCTGCTGCAAAAGACAAGTCAGTTTAAAGTCAGCCAAGAAAAGGGCAGAGAGTGCAGGGAAGTGCCCACCTCTGGCACAGGGAAGAGCTGGTGTCTGAGTAAGCCCCAGATGGTACAAGGGATAGCTGTGGCAGGCCTGCACGCCACCATAAGACGATAGAAGTCAGAGAAGTCAACAGCCAGATTGAGGGCTGAACCAGAAGAGGGCTGGGGAGAGGGTGGAGGGCCTCACCTACCCACCTGGACACAGTGGTGGCTTCCACCCTGACTCGCACATGCCCAGCCCATACTCTTCCTGACCAGCATCCTGACAGCAGCCAAGCAAGGTCTTTCTTGGGGAGACAAAAAAGAGGCAGGAGTTCTGAACACCTGGACAGAGAAGAGAGTCGCGCTGTCCTCCCCGTGAGGGCCACTGGGCGGTGTGGAGGAAAGCCCTCGCTCCTTACACTGCCCTCCCGCCCGCCCCCGCAGGCACCATGGGGAACCGCCTGCAGAGGATCAATGTGGAGAACACAGAAGAGAACCGACGGCAGTTCCGAGAAATCCTCTTCAGTGTGGACAACTCGGTCAGCCAGAGCATCGGGGGCGTGATCCTGTTCCATGAGACCCTCTACCAGAAGGACAGCCAGGGGAAGCTGTTCAGGAACATCCTTAAGGAAAAGGGCATCGTGGTGGGGATCAAGGTGAGTCCGTCCACGCCCTCACCTGTGCTGCCGGCCAAGCGCCCGAACATTTCTCATCAGCGAACCGCTTGCCATCACACTTTCCCCCAGAACAGATCCTCGTCTAGACTTTTCTTCCCGTGCCCTCTTCTTTCAACTGTTTTCTACAAGGTACTAAATCTTTTAGCGTCTCAATTTCCTCATTTCTAAAATGGGAAAAATAGTACCTACCTTGTAAGGCTCTTATAAGGATGAAATGTGTTTTAAAGACAGTCCCTGTTGCAAAATGAGTATCCAGCACATGGTAGCCGTGAGTAGCAGAGCACTCACTGTTCTATTTTTAACTAGGGCTTCCCAAACTGCATAAACTTGTCAAGAATGAGCATTAGTGTTTAATGAGTGCCTACACCTCCAGGGACTCATTTAATCCTCCTCACTGGAGGTAGACTCAATCACTATCCTTATTTGAGAGATGAGGTGAGGAAATGGAATTACAAGGGGCAACGTAACTTGCCCACAGCAGGGCGAAACGAGCCAGTTCGAGCCCAGACCGTCTACCTGTCAGGATCATGAACTTAGCCTTCGCTCTGCTGAGAGGAGAGGCTGCTCCTTCTTCTCTTCCTCTCCCGTGATAACACCATGCCTGGTAGGTGCAGGTGCTCAGTAGAGTCTCTTGCATCAACGGATGAATCATTTAAGGGAAGCTGCTGTTATACAGCACCTCTGCATCCCAGGTACCAAAGATTCCTTCTCACTTCCCAAGCTCCAGGCCTGTGCTTTCCTTCCTCTTAGGGTTGACCTTGACCCTCTGACATCCTTCCTTCCAGGTAACTTCCCTTCTGCTATGGACTGAGTTGTGTTCCTCTGGATGACTAATACACCTTCCTAATTCAACTCCTTGGTTTGGGGACTATTAGCACCAGGGGCTCAGCTTGTGTTTTACTGGGACACCTGACACCTGCTAATGACTTGTTAATTATTTAATTCACAGTTAGACCAAGGAACTGCTCCCCTTGCAGGAACAAACAAAGAAACCACCATTCAAGGTAAGGATACTGCCCACTGATACACATCATGCCAATATATACTAGAAATGAGTAAGGGAAAATAAAATATGAGTATCACATACACCCGATTTTTATTCCCAACTTCTCTAATTAATAACCGTGTGACCTCCAGCTAGTCATTTAAATGTTCGGAGTCCATTTTAGGAATAACGATATCTGCTTTGCAGAATACTTTTGGGGATTAAATTAGATAATATCTATAAAGTACTTACCATAGAGTGTTGCACAGAGATGATAACTCTGTACCTGGGGATATTATTTTTAGAGAAAAATCCAGCAGCAGTAGAGAGGAAAAGTCCCAGGCTTTGGGATCAGACACACCTGGGTCCGAATCCTGGTTCCATCACTTACGACTTAGATAGTTTTGCCAGGAACTTCACTGCCCAAGTAGACAAGTATAACCCACAACCGTGGGTTAGCTAAGCAGCATCCGAGTCCCAGCTCTGTCCCTCTTTCCCTATGCAAACTTCAAGTCACTTAACCTCTCAGAGCCTCGATATCCATATCCGTACAATGAGTATAATATTAACTATTAGGGTTGTTATGATAACTAATGAGAAAAGGTGTGCAAAGTGCCTAGACTCATGCCTGGAACATAGCAAGTACCAAACAAACATCAGTTCCCTCTATTCCTATGGTGTATCTACTATGTGTGTCAAAGCCATACTGATTAAGTCCAGGGCTCTGGGCTCAGGATAGGGACCCATGTTTATTTGCCTGGTTGTTTTAGGTTCTCAAGCTCAGCTGAGGGAAAGCTAAGCCAAGGGAGGACTCCTTTATCTGTGGCCCCATGGATCAGGGACAGGGGTGCCAAGGAGCCCTTCTCTCTTCTGTGCCTTGCAGGGCTTGATGGCCTTTCTCAGCGCTGTGCTCAGTATAAGAAAGACGGTGTTGACTTTGGGAAGTGGCGCGCTGTGCTGAGGATTGACAAGCAGTGTCCGTCCGCCCTTGCTATCCAGGAAAACGCCAACGCCCTGGCTCGCTACGCCAGCATCTGCCAGCAGGTGCTCCGATTTCCCCTTGGGCTGAACAACAGTAGGCGAGAGCTGTCTTTAGAGCCTATCGTTCTATTTTGCTATACCCACACGAGCCCTCTTCTCCTCTCACCAGTGTATCCTGGTGGCATTTTTCACTACTTTTGCTGTAGCCAAGTGTGGTAGGGAAGGCTCTGGTTGCACAAGCCAGCTAGGAACCCAAAAGGAGAGTGCCATCAACGATTGCCCTTCTGCCAAAGGGCTCTACGTCGAGTCCTCCAAGTGCTCAGGCTTTTGAGGCCAGGGCACTTGCTTGTCTGGGTTCTACCGTGTCCAAGGCGGGATCCTCTGAGATCCTCAGCTCCAGGGTGATAGCTCTGACCCAATCCACATAATTTCATGGAGGATGGCGACCTGATGCTAAAGTTTCCAACGGATTTTGACATGTCTCTGGGATCCAATTTAGTCTGATTGGCTTTGTGGGTGCTGGGTTAAGGCAACCTGAGTTGTGGGCACCTGGAGATTCCCAGTCAGAACTGTAAATATTAATACTTCTTGAATTCCTTACTTAACCCACACAAGAGGCATCTTTCTTAGTGACTTAAGCTCAACTGCTCTAAAAGGGTGACAGCTACTTTCTGGGGTAGCTAGAGTCGTTTTTCAATTAAGATACAGAAATTAAGAGTTTGCATTTATTTTACCCCATTCCCAGAAAAACTTTTTCTTTCCTTCCTTCTTCTCTCTCTCTCTCTCTCTCTCTCTCTCTCTCTCTCTCTCTCTCTCTCTCTCTTTCTCTCTTTCTTTCTTTCCTCACTGTTCATTTTTGGCTAAGCCATGCTCACTAGACATCCCACTAAATGCCTTTGTGTGCCTTTACATCACTTATGTGGTATTTCCCCATCAGGGCTTCATTTTATACCAATCGCAACTGTTGAATAACCTCTTAAGGAAAGGAGCCTGGTGAGCAAAGGTTCACTCTCTCTTCTCTTTTTTCCTTTTTAGAATGGGCTGGTACCCATTGTTGAGCCAGAGGTAATTCCTGATGGAGACCATGACATGGAACACTGCCAGTATGTTACTGAGAAGGTAAGTCTTGAATATAAAGGTCCCAATTCTAGTAGAAAAACCTGGCTTCTAAGTAACAGCTGTTACTTAACATATATCAGTCGTTATATGCAAAATATTCTTCAGTTGGCATCTATGTAGCATTGAGAAGGTAAGGAGGTGTCATCAAACCTTCCACTCTTTGGCACATGGTATGCTCCTTACAGAAAAAGCACAGGACTGGCAGTACCAAGGCTAGGGTTTGAGAAGCCAGTTGTGAGACCTTGGATAAGTCATATTATCTTTTTCTACCTCCGTTCCATTATGTGAAAACTAAGAAATTTTAAAATAAGATGAGGCTCACATAAAAACATGTAATTAGAAAGTAATTTGTTTACTTGTGCCTTTCTAAATTAGCCACAGCGGCTCTGTCAGAGAGTAAGTCATAATGTAACTCAGTTTCTTCAGTGGCAAAATCAGGTAGACTAAAATGAGATCTGAAAGCACTTCCGTGTCTAAAATATGTCTTTATGACCACTTAGCATCTATGTGGAAGGAGAATGGAGGTCAATTTAGATGTCCCCAACTAACTAAATCAAGGCAATCTCAACTGACCAGCGGGGTGATGGGAAGGAAGGAGCGAAGGGAAGCAGAGCCATGCCCATAGTCCATGCAGCGCTCAGTCAGGGGTGGTGGGGACAGGCCAGCCTGGCTGTGCTCAGTGGCTGTGGTTTGCAGTAGGTGCCCCGATGAGGCCTGGGGGCTATGCGGAGCCACAGGTTAGAACTCCTTCATCCTGTATCCCTGCCACGTAAAAGTACCAAGGTCAGGCGACTCTAAGGCTGGCTCTGGGTTTCATCTGTTTGGATCTCTTGTCCTTCAGGTCCTGGCTACTGTCTACAAGGCCCTGAACGACCATCACGTGTACCTGGAGGGCACCCTGCTGAAACCCAACATGGTGACCGCTGGGCACGCCTGCACCAAGAAGTATACTCCAGAGCAAGTGGCTATGGCCACTGTCACCGCTCTCCACCGCACTGTGCCTGCTGCCGTGCCTGGTAAAGCTCTCCTTCATCTCTAACCCTAGGTCTTGGCCCTCAGCCTTTGAAGGAGCTTCTGTCCACGAAGCAGACCTCAGCTATCTCACCGCAGCCTCACTTCCCCTCACGCTCCATGATACCACATATCCTGCGTCTGTCCAAATGCACACGATCCACTGATTTCCCCAACATTTCACCTCCCTCCTTGTTTATTAAAGCCCTTGCAGCCTTAGCCCGACTAGCCTCCACAACGGCACACTGATATCTCCAACCTAGTCCCATGCAAATCAAGCAGAGGAAAGACTGAGACATTACATTTCTTTTAGGCCCGTCGCTTGCTCTCTCAGGCAGGGTCCACGAGCTGGGACTAGTAGAGTGCAATGGCTTTTCTCCTTCTAGGCATCTGCTTTTTGTCTGGAGGCATGAGCGAAGAGGATGCCACCCTCAACCTCAACGCTATCAACCTTTGCCCTCTACCCAAGCCCTGGAAACTGAGCTTCTCTTACGGACGGGCCCTGCAGGCCAGCGCCCTGGCTGCCTGGGGCGGCAAGGCTGCAAACAAGAAGGCGACGCAGGAGGCGTTTATGAAGCGGGCTGTGGTAAGATGCTGCCACCTCTTATCTGCTTGATCGGGTGGACGCTCGGGGCCAGCCTGTCTCACGTGGAAAGGCTTTGCTTCCTCCAGGCCATGACGGTATCTCGATAGCCCACTGAGTATTTGAGAATGTGGCATTGAAGCTCAGGAGGAGGGTAGGGCTAGAGAGAGTTTTGAGTTATCCACACCGGGCGTGTAGCTGATGACAGACATGGAAGGACAATTTCCAGAGAGACACTTCACACCTCTCATATAGGGAAGATGAAGAAGAGAAGCCACCCTAACAAGCAGCAATGATCTAATAGGATGAACCAAGGATTCTGGGAACAAAGAGAAACACGTTTCAAGGGGTCAGTAACAACACACCACAGGGAGATTCAGAATAAAGGCTATGGAAAGGCAGAGAGGGGCAGTGAGGTGCACATCAGTGACCCCAGCCAAACAGTTTCAATGAGAGAGAAGAGGTGCACATTCAAGAAGTGTGTCAGGAAAAGAACTAGAAAGGCTACCAGGAGGAATGAGGACAAAAGAGGATTTTATTCAACTAGTAACCATTCCTTTTTGAACACCTATTACGAGCCAAGGACTGGGCTGAATAAAACAGACACAGCTGCTGCCTTCAGGGAGCGCAGTTTGGCCAGTAGGGGAGAGCTTGGCACATTTAAATGTAAAGCACAACTGTCAAGAGAGTGAAAACACCTCACAGAATGAGTGAACATATCTGTAAATCCTACAGGTGACAAGGTTTTATTATCCATCTCAGTCACAAAGATGAAAACGACCCAGTTAAAAAACGGGCATCTCTCCATCGAGGAAGCACAAATGGCAATAAACACAGGAGAAGATTCTCAGCATCACTAATCACCAGGGACATGCAAATCAAACCCCCAAGGTGGTATCATTTCTCCCCATTAGAAAAGGAAAGCCAGGGAGAGAGTCAAGATGAGGAGGAGACCATTGAGAGGACAAGGACTTGGCGGAAACAGAATTGCATGAAACGGAATATTAGTGCAGGTGACAGAGTTGGTCTTAGAAAGGAGGGAGAGACAGCAAAGAAGAAAGAGAATGGGTTGAACTCGGGTCTGTTGAGGTGAAGAGATGGAGCGGTTGATCACTAGCTACAGTTGAGGACAGCTGTGGACAGTGAGAAGGGAGCAGCGATTTCAGTTTTATCGGAGGAGAAGCTTGGAATAGCCGTGAAGTCGTGTGCTGGGAAATTGACCAGATGTGATGGCCCAGCATCGGGCAAGGTGCAGCTGAAATGAGAGTGAGCCCGTGGTACATTAACTTAGACCCTGAGCTTTCCTGACAGCTCTCTTAAGCATGCCGGAGGATTCAGGTCAACCTAAATGGAAACAGCAGGAGAAGAGTAAAAGTTTAATAAGCAGGCGGAAGAGTGCCGAATGTGAGTGATTGCCTTATTTAGCTTGCTGATCACAGAGGAGGCTGAGGTTTGGTGAGGAAGCACTAAAGGAAAGGGAGGCCCCAGAGAAGTTTTAAAAATCATCGTAGGGGCATAAGAGAGGTGTGAGGTTATAGAGGTAGTGCTTTACCTTGTGATGACGGAGAGCTGGGTGTGGCTGTGCTGGTGTGTGGCTGGTAAGGTGAGATGTCGCTAATACGATGGAGGGACTGTGAAAGTGAAGGCGAGAAGGGCCATCCACACGAAAAGGAAGCTGCGTCTGTTATCTGAGCTGTGGTTCTAAATGCGAGGGTGCACCTGAATCACCTGGTGGGCTTGTTAAAACGCAGATTGGGCCCTGGCTGGTATGGCTCAGCGGTTAGAGCGTCGGCCCACAGACCAAAGGCTCCCGGGTTCGATTCCGGCCAAGGGCACGTACAGCGGTTGCAGTTTGTCCCTGGCCCCGGTTGGCGTCATGCGGGTGGCAACCAATCAATGTCTCTCTCACATCGATGTTTCTTTCTCTCTTTCTCTCTCTCCACCTCCCACTCTGTCTGAAGATAAATGTAAAAAAAATATCCTCGGGTGAGGATTAAAAAATATATATTAAAAAAAAACACACCAAAAAACCCTGCAGATTGGTGAGCCCCAGCCACCAAGTTTCTGATTCAGATGGTCCGTGGTCAAGCTAGAGAATTTCCATTTCTAACAAGTGATACTATGATAACAACTACATAAAATTTCATGTTCTTGTGGTCAAATATAAGTCAAAAATGGGAAATTAAAAAAATACTTTTTATCGATCTGTTTTTGCTGTAGTGCTGTCAGCTGCACCTTGCCTGATGCTTGGCCATAGCAGCTGGTCTGTTTCTTAGCAGACGACTTCAACAGCTATTCCAAGCTTCCCCTGTTCAGACTGAAATCACCATTCCTTTATCCCTAAACTAATGAGAAGTTTCTCAACTTTGATTTCTAGCACTGTTGTTGTAATATCGTTGGTACTAAAAAGAAACCTTCCCAGTAACAGACACAAACCTCAGTCTTGACAAAGAAATGCTCGGAAAACTGGGATGAAGGAAATAACATGTTACAGAAGGAGGGGAATGGTATCAGCCCCGCTACTCCGGCAAAGTCAACGTAAGGGGAAACATATCCAAATGAAGGTGGTGCTGGTTCCAAATAGAAGCGGAGAGGGTCCAGCACATGGCTGTGTCTGCTCTAACTCAGGCTCCTCTGTCACCCTTGTTTTTCAGGCTAACTGCCAGGCAGCCAAAGGCAAGTACGCTTCCACGGGCTCTTCTGGGGCTGCGTCCACCCAGTCGCTCTTCACAGCCAACTACACCTACTAGAACCTGGGACAGGTCGGCTGGCTCCAGCCCTTCGAGGTGTCTTGGGAGGAGGGCTGGAAGGAGACAGCAACCTTTCGACTGACCCTGGAAATTAGACCAAATTAGATTGAACTACTGGAAACACAATACATGTTAAATTCTTAGACACAAGGGGAAAAAAGATCAAGTTATTGAAACTTAAGTCTGAATATCAAGGATCTGACGAAATTCCACACAGCGGGTTCCTTGCCACACTTCCAGCTGCCCTTGCCCAGGGTATCCACCTAAGAAAAGGATAGACTTGAAAGCAAAATCAGCTCTCCGTCCAAATAACGACCACTGAATGAGACAGCTCAGAAGCTGAGGGCAGAGAAGTGCGTCTTTTCAAATGATCTTAGGAGGGTAGGTTAGGAAGGAGACAGCTGCAACAAAAAGGAAATAAAATACACTATAAACCTTCGGTTGGTTTGTTTTACTTTTTGCTCTTCTTTTCAAAGGATTTGGTATATTTCATTACCTTTGACTCTACTAGACGTGACTGACATTATAGTCAGGGTCTTCAACTTGGCTACTCATTAGAATCACCTGGAAAAATTTAAAAACACACACACAGATGCTCAGGCCACACTCCCTGGGCCCAATGATTTAATTGGGAACTCTCGATGTCAGATCCTCTAGTTATCAAGGTTTCTTAAAGTTCCCTTGATGATTCCACTGTGCAGCCAAGTTCGAGAACGACCAACCTAAATTTCAAGTTTGAGGCTCTCCAAAAATGAAAGCCATTTCTAATTTGAAGCAAGCTAAAGTGTGAAATGGCTTTGAGATGTGTGGCATGTAATGAGAGAATCAATGCGGCGTTGCTGCTTCGAGCGTTCCTCTTCAAGTGGCCCAGGTCTGATGACACAGGACTGCGTCTTCCTCCACACGTCCAAGCACACCTCCTACTTTTGCAGTAAATAATATTCACATAATTATACTTGATTGGCTTTCCATTTTCAGAATTAATCTACAGAAAAAGCATTCAAGATAACCATAGCTCCAAAAGAGGACTTTTACATAACTTTCGATGACATAAAAGTAATGATTTTGGTGAAAAAAGTAATGATTAACTGACAGAAGGTGGGAAATGGAAAGGGGAGGAGAAGTGGAGGAGAGCCAAGAGGGCACTAATCCACTTAGTGGGAGTCAGGAATGCTATGTGAAATGGATGGATTAAGAGATAGTGCTATAGTGCTTTAAGTCTACTAAAGTAATAAAGGAAATGGATATAAATCATTAAAATATTCATACCTATAATTAAAATATAGAAGGTAGTAAACTAAATTCTTTGCCTTGAAGAGTACAAAGGTAAATTATATTGCTTAGAGTTGATAAATTAAGAAATAGAGGCGTAAGCATAATATTTAAAGGAATAAAACAGAATTAATCCAAAGGGCCTTTCTCCGATGAGAAAGACCCGGGAGTGGGGTACAAGGAAGGAGTTATTTATATATGTAATATATATGTTATCTATTTATAAATTATATATATAAGAAATTACTTATTATGTACCTCTAGAACATTTGAATATTTCCATGTTCCTACAGACAACTCTATCCATATAAGCAATTCAGATCTATCTTACAGGTCATTTAGCCCAAGGCTTTCATTTTGCAGACGATAAAACCAAAGCTTGAGCAGTTACATTACTGGATGACAGTCACGCATTTAGGGAGGGTAGAGCTGAGAGATTAGCATTCAGGTCTCTTTCTTTTACAGGGAACACACAGCCCGGAGGAAGGCAAGGGCGGGGCAAGGCAGTGCTCCATACCTCAGCCACCGGAGTTGGGCTTCTCCATTTCTTATTGCATCCATTCACTCCATCAGCAACTACTTGAGCTCTTACCATGTGCTCAGCTGTCCTAAAAGCTTTTGTCACAACACCTGGTGTGACAAAGCTCTTCCACCAGAAAACTTTATCTAGAGCTTACTCAGCATCACTGACCCTCTGTGGTAGGAAACCTCTTCGACTCTCCTTTATGGTTTGAAAATGAATTTATAATTAAAGTGAGGTACTTATATCTTTTGGTCAAGGCCAAATTACATTTCACTGGGGGAGGGTTTATATAATGAATTTTCCCTGGCTACCATTTGATACATTTTCCCTACTAACGCACCACAGTTGTCTTTGGAATCTCAAGCCCAGTAGTATCCTCCACTCAGGGTAATATGAAGACAAGGGTTATGAAGCCACGGGTTTCCATTTCTATTAACTGTGTGATCACTGAGTGAATATATTAAGGGTTTTCTAGCTTTTGGTACTTTGTCAGATTTATTCTAGTAGTTATTGAACACCCACTAAGAATAAAACCCGGTACTAGGCACTGATAGTAATTAAGAAAACTTTCAGCTTCAGGGTAGCCATGGCATTTGTATACCAGACTGTCAAGCATAGGTAGCTGAGCAAGAAACACAAATGCCATTGACTGGAGGTTGAGGGTGGGGAGGAGAGTCTACCAGTATAGCTGGGTGCAGAAGGGAGGTGAGGGCACCAAAGTTGGACATCACAAGATGGTAAAAAGGAAAGGAACCTAGAAGAGGAACTGCCATTGTGTGAGAAAATACTTTGATAAGCCACTGGGGGAAGATAATACCTTGAAGGCATAAGTATCAAAAGCCAAAGCCACAGAAAATTACTAAATACTGGAAGGAATAAAAAGAAGAGTTTGTTTTTGCTCCGAAGAGGGAAGGTGAGAGAAGGCAGGGAGGGGGTGAAAAAAAGAGGGAGGAGAAAGGAAGAAATGAGAAAGAAGGGGGAAGAGAGAAGGCAGGGAGAATCTAGGACAAATATGAAATGGCGGGGAGGTAACTAAGGGATTTTTAAGAAGGAAAGACATCAAACAATCTAAAGACACGTGTCTTCTTGATAGGAAGAACTGAGTTTCATATGAGTCTATGTCACGCTTTACGAGAACAAGATAGTGAGATGATTCATAATGATTCATTACATGAATTTAGCAGAAGCTGAAGCTGACTGTGACAATGAGAATATAAGCCTCTAGAAACCTGCAGAAACCCCGGAGTAGGCTTCAGATAAAGCAGAAATGGGACATCAAGTCCATCTGATTGAGCTCTGCTAGAGTGAAAGACTCCACCTGACACCCACATTTCACTCACAGCAACAGTGGAGGAAACTGGGGTCCAGTGTGCTAAGGAAGTTGTCCAAGGTCACATAACCAGTGGGTGAGGCCAGTGTGATTTGCACAGTCCTCTTGGGAGGCAGTACTCTCCGTGGTAAAAAGCACAAGCTCTGGAGTCAGACAATCTAGGTTCAAATGCTGGCTCTGCCACTTCCTAGCCACATGACTTTGGGCACGTTATACGACCCTTCTATGGTTCAGTGTTTCATCTCCAAAATAAAAAAAAAAGTACAGTATCACAAAATATTGAAAAATTAAATGAGTCAATACATCTCAATAACAGGTTCACAATCCCTTATCCACAATTCTGAAATCCAAAAAGCTCTGAAAGCCAAAAGTTTGCAGCCAATTACTTGGCGGCAAAACCTGCCTCAAGGCTGTCATCTGTATTGCACCTGCTGGGATGCAGAGGTGTCAAGGTGTCTGGTTTAGGTGCTGACGCAGACCCTGCAGAGGAGGTCATATAATATATAGCATAAGCACCATATTTACTCTTGAAAATCTGAAAAATTCTGATTTCCAAAACACATATAGGCCTTCAAGTCTTTCCGATAAAGAATTGTGGCCCTGCCCTTAGAACGACATCTGCCATACTTCTAGGGTATAAGATGAATTACCCATTCCCTACCTGAGACTATTTTCTAGAGAGGATGAATGAAGAGAGAGGAGTAATAGCAAAGCTCAACACAGCCAGTCACAGGCCTCTTTCCACTACTCAAATATACATGTTTTTCTGGCTGTACCACAATCTGTCCCAAGCCTCCTAAAATAGCATAACACTCAGTACTGGGCATCAATCTATGTAAACCTATAAAATCAGTCAAGTATCTATTCAGCACCTACTGTATGCTCAGCGCTGTAAAGGTACTTCGTGGTCCTTGTATGCTTACCATTGAGATCTGGAAAATAAGGATACAATTAGGAAACAAAATGGTACACAGTAATGTCTAAATCGCAGTGGCACAGGCCAGGTGCTGAGATCAAAAGGGAAGGAATGCTTTACAAAGGTGAGATGAGTTGCAGACAGTTTCTTGCTAGTTATATGATCTTGGGAAACACACCTAGTTTCTCGGGCCCTTTTCCTCATTTGTAAAACAGGGCTGTTGTGAGGTTAGCAATATTTTACGTACAGTGCCAGATACGAAAGTTGTGAATAAATATCTATTTTTCCTTGTTAGTTGTTTTTTGAAGCATGATAAAGGCACTGGAGAGTGAAGGTGAATTAACTGTGTCCTGACTGAAGTACAGATTCTATGCTGAGGAAATTGTAGGAAATTTGACTAGAACGGTGAGACCAAATGGAGTGGCACAGTGGAGGGGAAGGGGAGACTGGGCAGAGATATGGACAGTCTTGCCTTGATGTCATGAGAAATAGGGAAATGTGAATAATTTTTGCACAGGGATTAACATGATAAAAGAGTATTGCTGAAAGTTAATTATATAGCATGTAAGAAGATTAGGAGGAAACTGGGAGCCAGCTAAGTGTGTATAATAATCTAGGGCCTCACCCCTTGGTGGAAGTCAGCGAGTGGACATGACATCATAAGACCGAGGAAAACAAAGTTCTGCTTATGCAACATAGCCATTTACCATCTTAATAAAGTCTCTCTCTCTTTTTTTCCAACTTGAGAGGCAAGTACTGGAGCAAATGAAAACTCGTAATAATTCACATCTAGTTCTCAGGAGAGGCTTATATACATGCAGACTCAGGTCTTGGAGCACGGTGGCACAATGCAACACACAGTATCTTCTAATCAGCACCAATTCTTCAAGCAGTCAGAACAACCAGGGCTAGGGTGTAGCCGGAGGGGGAGAGGGAGGTGTCCGAGCAATCTACCCTGCCCTGCCCTCTTAAGACAGCCAAGGTTAAGGAACCTTTCTGCAGCCACTTACAATTTTTCCTTGGCCTGCCGTGGTTTTACCCTGGGGGGATTTACGGGCCAAAGAAATCCCAGTGCACTCATTTCCAGGAATGTAATGTCTGTCCTGTGAGGTGGAAGTTTACCTTCGCCATGGGACGGGCATGAGTGTTCTTGATTACAGGCTCCAGAACAGCAGATAGCACCGGCAGAGATATGCACTATGTTTTATTTGTGCAAAAGGTGTTAAGACTGTTTTGGTTAGGTGATTTCCCCTTAGTCTTTACTCTGTGGAATACATTTGGCTTACTATTCACTCCCTCGAGTCTCCTAGAGGATAAAGGACTGCTTGATGCAACTAATACTTACAGCATTAATATAGCACCTGGAGAGCATTTAAAAAATACATGTTAATTGAACTTGTACCATTTGGGGAGTAAATATTTCTGTCCTATTTGTCCATGCATCATGTGTAATAGAGATGACTTTAATTAAAAAGAAACCAGCCTGGCTCGTATGGTTCAGTGGTTGAGTGTCAACCCACGCACCACGAGGTTTGATTCCCAGTCAGGGCACATGCCCAGGTTGCGGGCTTGATACCCAGTGTGGGCATGCAGGAGGCAGCCGATCATTGTTTTTCTCTCATTGATGTTTCTATCTTTCTCTCCCTCTCCCCCCCCTCTCTAAAAACCAATAAAAACATACTTTTTAAAAAAGAAACCAACCTATCCATCCCCATCAACCACCCAAGACCACCACTTTTGAAGGAGGTAGAGAAGGTATCAAATACTGATTAGGAACAGTAACGTAAAAAAAAAGTGGGTGGAATATTCGGACTAGAGAAAAGGTTGAAATGTATAGTGCATGTTATCATGCTCAACTGGTTACGCTGTGTATGCCCTTAGATTTGCTGATGACATCCTCCTTTGGGAAGACAAATGAAAGTGAAATCACTCATCAAAATTACAAAGAAATGGGATACTTACAGTGATTTCCATTTCTTTTTCTTTCCACCAGGGACTCCTTTTATCTGCGTTTTAATGTTACTCACTGTGATGGTTAATTTTGTTTCAACTTGACTGGGCTAAGGGATGCTGGTAAAACATTATTTCTGGGTGTGTATGTGAGGGTGCTTCTGGAAGAAATTTGCATTTGAATCTGTAGACTGAGCAAAGATTGCCTTCACCAATGCTGGTGGGCATCATCTAATTCATTGAGAACCTGCAACCAACTAAAAGGTGGAGGAAGGGCAAATTTTATCTGCCTAAACTGGGACATTTTCTCCTGTCTTTGTATGTCAGTGCTCCTGGTTCTTGGGCTTCTGGACTCAGACTGAATTATACTCACTGGCTTCCATGGTTCTCCAGCTTACAGATGGCAGGCACATTGTGGGAGTTCTTAGTTTCCATAATCACACGAGCTAATTCTTGTCCTTTGTATCTATCTACTCACCCACCCTTCCATCCATCATCCGCCTACCTATACATCCTTTTGTTTTTTTGGTTGATTCTCTGAAGAACCTAAATAAATCTACTAATTAATACTTTGTTTCATCTACTTCAATTTTCAAAATTGCTCCATGTGTTATTTCCACAAGGAATTTGAGTAATTCCATTAAAAGTTCATAGTCCTTTATTTCAGCTGGGCCCTATACAAAACCCCACCAGCTCTACTCAAGTTTTTGTTTGGTTCTCTCTTCCATTCTCCCCATTGTATCAAACCTTTATTATCAATGAGGTTTTTAACTTTATCCCTAACAGTGCCCACCCCTTTTCTTTCCCTCTCAAAACATGAATATGACTATTTTTTTTTAAATTGGTAATCTCAAATACATTCTATTTCTACACACTAAGTCTGTCCTCTTTTTCTAGCAAATTTGAGGAAGAAAGCTTCCAAAGAAAATTCTTCCAATAGTGCTAGAATTAATTTTAGCTTATATAATAACTTAATCAATTTTCACCTGCTTCCCTTTATCTTCAACCTCCCTCAAGTGGCTCTTTTCAGAATGGAAAAATACTCACATTTTTCTTTACTTTTGATCCACATCCCTCTTTATAGTCACAATCTACCTCTTATTCCCTACTATAGGCCAGTAAAATTAAGTGGGTAAGAAAAATAATTGAAAAAAGGTTGCCAATTTTTTTTTTAAAAACTAGACATATATTCAACAGACCATCACTTGAAATTACTATTATTTTTTAAAAACCTTTTTAAACTAAAAAAGCAGGGTGCATAATTTCAGAATGAAGTAAGGTCGATCAATTTAGCTTTTTTACAAAGATACTACATCGTCCTTACTTTTACCATTTGAATATAGAAATCATGAATTGATAGTATTCAAGAACTGATGACTTATACTCTCCAGACACTACTTAACCTCCTGAAAACTGGTTCTTCCCAAATTTGAAAGCTGCTCTTACAGAACTCACGGACTGTCTAAAGACTCTTCAACCCTTCCATCTCCTCAGTACCCTCCGAGGTCACTTTCCTATAGCAACTATCACTACATATTGGGTTTTCTATATTTCTGGATGTTCCTCCCTCAATCTCCTTAGCATCTTGCCCACTCAATAAACAAGAGTAGGCCTCAGGATTCCATTTCCGAATTTCTTTTTCTTCTTTATCCTCTGGTTAAATCTTAACTCCTTTCTATGTTGAATTCCTAAGTCAATTTCTAGCCAGGATATCTTCCCTGTGCATCAGGTCTACAACTCCAATTATCTCTGGACATCTCTACTGCCTCACAGGTAGAACAAGTGAGAGCAATTTCCTTTAAATCCTTGATTCAAATTTTTAAACATAATAATGTATTTGACAGGACAGATTTTACACTAAACAAAGAACTCTTACACAAAGCAAAAAACAAAACAGGTTTAATGATTAAAACAGATGAATTAATAGGTTTATAATAACCATTAACTAAGGGAAGCCCTAGATCCAGAAGTAAGAATTTTTAAATTGCATGCAAAGTCTAGTTACTATAAAAACCAAAGCAATACCAAAATATTTCAGCTTCCTAACATAGACTCCAGGTCTTTTTATTTCCAATTCTTGTCAATCAAAATATGTACACTTTCACATGCTACTGGTAGTGAAGGAATAAGATTATTTGTATAGGACTACAAATATTTTTCACAGAGGGGAGGGCACAAAAAGAATAGTGTCTTCCTCCACCTTTTTGGGCCCATCTTGAAAAACAAAAAAGGCACTCCCAAAGATTCCTTGGTAACAACTTTGCTAGGTTTGTTACTCACATAATCTTTACATGTAAAACTAATGGTCCACTCATTTCACATTTCTGAGAATCACAAGGCATCGGAACTTTCTTTATCTCACATGCCAAACAACTGGCTTAAACAATGACAAAAACTTTGGATATCAGTTTCAAAAAACATCTGGGCTGTTTCCTTGAAAACTTTATCATATGCTTAATTACTGGACTTGGGCATGCATAGCCAAACATATCATGGAACTGAAAGAACTACCATATAGATGGTGGCAGAGGACGCTGAAGAATTATTCTAGTTTTCTAACATCAGTGGTTCCAGCTCCTTTGTACCAATGCAACTCTGTCATTCTCCCTTAATTATTTTAATCAAATGCTCTGAGCCCAGGTGTAACCTGAAAGATTTGTTTTAAAAAAGATGCTTAAATAAATTACCAAGTCATCAAAACAAAAAGTAATGGAATTCTTCAAATGCTTGTGGGCAGTTAGCTGTCCACTATTCACAGAATCTCTAGAAACCATTTACCTAAGGCCAAAGATAATTTGCTTTCTTACTAATCTGACTCATGTTGAGCAATACTGAAATTACACTTGGGTACCTACTCTCAAGTCAAACTAAGCTGAATTATTTCTCTACATTTACTGCATCCATGTAGTGTGCAATTTTTGATGCTGAATAAGAGATATGTGGCAGTTGAAGGCTTCGCCACAAGCATCACATTCATGGGTTTCTTGGGTTTTCACCTCTGCATGGATCTTCTGATGGTTGACAAGGCTGCGCTGTTGACTGAAACTTTTGTCACACTTCTCACACTTATAAGGTTTCTCTCCTGTGTGTATTCTCTGATGCTGAATAAGGCCTGAGTTCCGGCTAAAGGCCTTCCCACATTCATCACATTTATGGGGCTTATTACCTGTGTGAACACCCTGATGTCGAATAAGATTACAAAGTTGACTAAAGCTTTTGCCGCACTGTCTGCACAGATAGGGTCTCTCACCAGTGTGGATTCTCTGATGTTCAATAAGAAACGAGCTCCGACTGAAGCTTTTCCCACAGACAGTACATAAGTAGGGCTTTTCACCAGTGTGAATTCTTTGATGTTGTACAAGATGAGCACTGACACTAAAAGTTTTCCCACATTCATCACATTTATAAGATTTTTCCTTAGGGAAGACTTCCTGCTGTATAACAAGACTGCAATTTGGATCAAAACTTTCCTTAGTTTCATTGTATGAGTAAGTCTTCTCTCTGGTATGAATTCTCTGATGCTGAATAAGACCTGAGCTTCTACTAAAGGCTTTTCCACATTCCTCACACTTATGGGGTTTATCTCCTGTGTGGATTCTCTGATGACGAGTAAGGTTGCAAAGTTGACTGAAGCTTTTCCCGCACTCTTTGCACTGATAAGGTCGTTCACCTGTATGGATTCTCTGATGTTCAATAAGGAATGAGCTCCGACTGAAGCTTTTTCCACATTCAATACAAAGAAAAGGCTTCTCACCAGTGTGGATTTTTTGGTGTTGTATAAGGTATGTACTTAATCTAAAGGCTTTCCCACATTCACCACATTTATGGGGTCTTTCTCCAGTGTGGATTCTCTGATGTTCAACTAGTAATGAATTTCGACTAAAGCTTTTTTTACATTTGGTGCAGTGATAGGGTTTTTCACCAGTGTGAGTTCTTTGATGCTCAATAAGGTGTGACTTCCAACTGAAGGCTTTCCCACAGTCACTACACTTATGGGGTTTCTCACCTGTGTGAATCCTTTGATGTTTAACCAGGCTCCTTCTTTGGCTGAAGCTCTGTTTACACTGATTACACTGATAAGGTCTCTCTCCAGTATGGATTCTCTGGTGTCTAATAAGGGTTGAACTCACACTAAAGGTTTTTCCACAGTAATTACACTCATAGGGCCTTTCCCCAGTGTGGATTCTCTGATGTTCAATAACAAATGAACTGCGACTAAAACTTTTCCCACATTCATTGCATTGAAAAGGTTTCTCACCAGTATGGACTCGTTGATGTTGAATGAAATGAGCCTTTCGGACAAAACCCTTTCCACATTCTTCACATTTATGGCATTTCTCTTCAGAGTTAGGTCTCTTGCGAATAATGTTAGTGTTTCCTCTGAACATTCTCTGTTCCTGGGTCAAAGATTCCCTTGGTATTTCCCATAAGAAGATTCCTCTCTGTTTATCTAACCTGCCAACAAGTTCAAAGGTTTCTCTACACATAGGATCCTGGTCAGTTTCACTTTTGATTCTTGTAACTATTATACCCTTTGATTCCACTTCTTCCTCAATTTCCTCAATTTCTTGTTTCACAGTTGGCTCCTCATCATGATCTCTGTTTAAAACATCTGGAATAATAAACAGAAAACAGAAACATCAGCTAAGCTCTTTCCTATTAAGGTGAAAATGTCAGAAAAATGAGATAATTCAGATAAATCAAATTAAGATAAACTAATCTACTATATACAATGTAGTTTACTACCTTACAGTATTGTTTTGAGGATTAAATTAGTTTATATACATAAAGCTTTTAGAACAGTACCCAGTACCTGGCAGAGTACAGACTACATAAATACTATTACTGAATACTAGTTACCTGATGCAATCAAATGTTCTTCTTGGAGAATGGGTATGAAAAGAGTGTTTATGAGGCAAAGAATGAGTCTGAAGGAGCAAGCAGAGCTGGTAAATCTTAAATTTGGTAAATAGTAAATTATTTACCTTTAAATGGATAAACAAAGAAATAAAACAAGTAGTGGTGGGATGAACCAGTCTACCAAGGAAGAAAGAATAACATGGGAAGAAAACAGTAGGTTCAGGAAATTTTAGAATGAGGTAGCATTACTGGAAAGGAAGTAGACCAAATAACTGACAAAAAGGAGCACATAAAATGATACTGCAAAGATAAAAGACAAAAACCAGAAAAGTAAAAATTTATTTATTGCAATCAAAAGTATTCCAGGCACTGTGTAATGAGCCAGGATTCAGAGATAAGAAATGAAGCCTCCTACTAAATAAATGGAGAAAGAAAATAAGATGATAAAGAAAATATTAAGTAAAAAGCAGTTCCTGTATCAAGCCACAAAATGGCTTTTAACATAAATAATACTAAGTTGAAGTGACATGGAGTCTACGATATAGAAAGACAGAATAATATAAATATAAAGGGACATGGTCAGAACTAATAGAAGAAACAAAGAAAAAGAGCAGTCTGTAGTAGCTTGTGACTTCACCTACCACAAATCATACCACATTCTTCAAGTACATATGATTCTTATTCCTCTAAAGATGTTAAGATCCAAGTTGGAACCATTTAGTTCCAAATGAGAAACTGCATGACATCTGAGGAATGAAAATCTCATGTGTTGGAGGAAAGATAACATAAAGGTATATGATGTAACAGAGTAGCATACTGATTTCTTTCCTGAATTTCTATCTCTTGCTGCCTGTTGGATAACTTCACTAAGAGGATTCAATCACTATTAAGTATATATTTGGCTTAAATAATTTCCTTTTTAGAGTTCCCCTTTTCTCTCAATTTTCTAGTCTTCTAACTGTGAAGTCATCTTTGAATTTTCTTTTCACTTAATTCAAACCAGTCATTGTTTTATTCCACCCACCCCCCATTTTTATTCCTCTAACAAACTACTACAAACTTTACTTCTACTTAGGCTACTTACAGTGTTCTCTCTTAAATTCACTTTCAGTGGACTGTTTTTCCTTCACAGTTAAAAAGGACAGAACTCTTTCAACTTTCTGCCCCCATCTATAAAATTATCTGCAATTGTACATGAATATATATCCCCTTCCTATCCAAGGCTAATTCATCTACACTCTCTTGATCCCACTTGCCTTTGGGAACTTGTTCAGTTATTACCATTTTTGCCTCTTTCTTCAATCTGTAGTCTCCAGTGATACATTCCAAACCAATATACAAATATGCCCAACTTTATCTTGAACCTGAAATGCTTCTCTTGATGAAAGCCAATCATTGAAAAAAAAAATCTTAGGTATAGCTCTTCATTTCCTAACTATGTTTTCCATGCTCAACCTGTTCCCATTCAATCTATTCTACAACGTACTGTGAAACCTGGTTTCTGCTTCCAGGATCTAGAGAAACTTCCAATGAAGTCATCAATAACTTTTGAATAACAAATACAGTGGATGTTTTCAGTCCTTATTTCACATAGCAGCATCTGACACTGTTGACCACTCCCATTTCTTGACACTATCTGTTTTAGGTTTCTGTATTATTATATTCTTTTAGTTTTTTCCCTACTTCTTTGGCCTTTTCTAATACATGTCTCTCATAGATTTTTCTTCCTTTGTCAACTGTGTAAAGTTATTGTTACCCATGTTTACACCATCTCACTCTATATACATACTATCTGGATATCGTCACTTATATGTCTCAACAAGGGCTCACAATTAACATGATCATCATCTGCTCTCATGTCTGCACCTCTAATTATCTCTTGAGAGGCACCATCATCCATTATCATAAAGTCCAAGGCAAGAAACCATCCTAGATTTCTCTATTTTTCTTACCATTAATCAATTACCAAAATCAGTGATGCTACTCTCCAGCATTTAACTTCTCCTTTTACCCTCACAACCATGCTTTCCCTGAATTATTTACTGCAAAAGGTACCTAATAATCCTTTGCTCTGGTCTTTAGGCTGCCCCCACACTACATCTACTTCACTGAATCCAGAGCGAGCTTCATAAAATTGAATTCTATTCATGTCACCATCTGTAGATTCATCAGCACTCCATCACTTCTAAGATCAAATCAAAGCTCTTTGTACTATGATACTCAGCACTTCATGATATGGTCTCTAAGCCGCAATTCACTCTGCTACCTTCTCTATCACAATTTAAGAGGGCAAACTGTTTGTGTTATGGTCTTTCATGCCATTTCATTGCATATCTTGTTTACTAAATGTCCCCCAACATTATTTACTTCAAAAACTCCTGGTTTCTCTTTAAGATTCAATTCAAAGCAATAGTTCTTCTACAAAGCCTTCACTCGCTCTACTAGATAGATTCAGGCATTGTTTTTTTTGTTGTTGTTGTTTTTTTATCACCAGCACTTGTCCATAACTCCATTAAAGCTATTATTACACTGCACTTTTAACTGTTTGTTTTTGTCTCTTCCATTGGATTGTAAATTCCTCATAAGAAAGGAAAGTCTCTTCATGTTTACCCAGTAGATACTGTTCCAGAGAGTTTTTTCAAAGGAATAAGAAAAAATTATCATTATTTGTCAGTGATATGAATGTCTACCTAAAATTCCTAAAATAATTAAATAGAATAGCAATGACAAGACTACTACATAAAACAAATACTGTTTCTTACTACCAAGAAAACTCATTTTACATAAATATTATAGAAAAATAAAACATGCTCTTCATGATAATAAATACCACAAAGAAACTAGAAATAAATCTAGTAAGAAAAAGTGTAAGATCCATAAAAATCATCCACAAATTTTTTTCTGAAGGACATAAAACAGTCAAACACAGAGATTGAGAGATTCAATATTACAAGGATCTTAATTCTTCCCAAATCAATCTATGAACCTAAATGAATTCCAATTAATATCCTATAAACCAACTAAAAAACCCCAATGAATCTAAATTTCAATCAGAAGAATGCAGAAAACTAGTTACACTGAAAAAGAATATAAAAGAATGACTTAACAGCTATAAAATGTAAAATATTGTTAAAGTAAAAGAAAAGCAGCCCTGCTGGTATGGCTCAGTGGTTGAGCGTCAACCCATGTACCAAGAGGTTGCTGGTTTGATTCCCGGTCAGGGCACATGCCCAGGTTGTGGGCCAAATCCCCAGTGGGGGAGCATACAATAGGTGGCCAATCGCTACTCTCTCTCATCGATGCTTCTATCTCTCTCTCCCTCTTCCTTCCTCTCTCTAAAAATCAATAAAGAAAATTAAAAAAAAAAAAAAAAGCAGAGAGGCACTGGCATAAAAATAAATAGGTCAATCAGATACACAGGTAAAGAAATTAGTGAGTCTAGGCTTCCATATGGAGCAGCCTAGAAATGACTATTAGATCTGGGTTTGGTAGCTATAACCACCTTTTGGGTTAACTGGCATGCTTGTATTAAATGTTCCCATCTTGTGAGCATAGCTGATTTGTCTAGAGTAGACAGCTGACTCAAAGTGTTTCTTTCACAGGAATTTGGAATTGAAACTGAAATAGACAGTCTAAATGTGAGTAGAATTGTAACTTATCAAGTCAGAAGATAAAGGAACAAAAGCACATGAACACAGGAGGAAAGACTATTTATTCTGCCAAGGAGAAAGAAACAGAACACAGAGAGTGAATTCCACTTCCTGTGAGCGATCCAATTTCTGGTTTTAGTTCTTTTCTGATGTACAGTTGCAATCTTGTTCATATATTCCATGAGCCGTCTATGTCCCTATAATAACTTCTCCTGTTGCCTTAAGCTAGCTTAAGTAGTTGATCTCTATAATCTTTAACCAAACAGTTTTATAATAATATGGAGGCTGAGGAGAGAGAGAGAAGTCAAGGAAATGGCAAAGTGGAAGTGGCTGAACTTTAGGACAGAACAGGAGTTGCTACTCTTTTCCTATAAAGAGCCAGATGGCAAATATTTTTGGCTTTGTGAGTCATGTGGTCTCTATAGCAACTACTCAACACTGCTACTGTAGCATGAAAGATAATACATAAAAGAATGGGCATGTCCATGTTCCAATAAAACTTTATTTACAAAAACAGGCAGTAGGCCACAATGTCCTGTGGACAATAGTTGCCAACCCTGCTATCCAACAGAATATAAAAACAATAGTTTTCTTAGTGAAAGAACAGGAGGATGGGGAAGAACTTGTATTCCTAAGGCTAGCATAGTGCTTGATAACTCTTTATTAAATCAATGAGTAGTTGAACAAATAATTGCAGAGAGATTATAATCAAATAAGGAAACAATGAGTTTACAGTCTTGTAGGTACAGCAATTCCCAATTCTGTCAAGGTCCAATACAGCTCAATACACTAGAGAGGTCATTAAAACTGAAGAAGTCAATTTCAATTGAAAGGCCTGAAAGATCAAGAACTGAGAAATCAAGCTGTCAGCTGTATTATCAATATAGCTATTAAAGTTTTTAAAGAAAAAACCAGCATGGAAAGAACGGTATGAATGATGAACCAAAATTACAAAGCTAAAAGTGTTGTGTTAAGGAAAGCAACAAGATAAAGTGGAGGAAAACACTACATTGGAACAGTTGACCAATAGTGATTTCTCATCAAGGGAACTCTCATCAAGGGGATGGAGACAGAGAGTCTACAGAGGAGGATGAAAAGACTGTGGAATAGTTGATGAAAAGCTGTATTTTGCTAAAATAAAGAGAGCCTGAGTGTAGGAGATCACAGATGGGCTCACTGCCATGCCTTTATACATATGGTACTCACATTTTGCAGCACTAGGGACAGGAAAGGCTGGTCATTTGCCTGGTTCTATAAACCAGGATACCATATGTGTGGATAAAGCTGGCAGAAACTCAGACACACCATGAAATATTAAATAAATAAATAAATTAGCAGCTGATACTGCTGTAGATTGAAATGGTGTGCCAGAAATAGATGAAGCTAGAAAGCTAGGCACAGACTATATTAGGGAGATCCTAGTATGTATGATAAGAAATTAAGATTTTTATCCTTTAAGCTATCAGGAATCACCAGAAGTTGTAAGCAGTTAAGTAACACAAAATCACTTTGGTGGAAGAAAGAGAACATATTAAAACAAAGGAAGACTAGAGGCAGGGGGCTAGTGTATGGGCTAATGTAATAATCTAGTCAAGTTACAAGTCTTAAGTATATGCAGGCACACAAATATTTAAGAAGCATATAAATATATCCCTGGTTCTATCCTAAGTACTGGAGAAATCAAATGAAAAAAAAATATAGTTACTGTCCTCATGGAGATCAATCTAGTTAAAGAAATAACAAAGAATGATTATAGTAAAGTGTGAAAAATTCACCAATGTTAAGTGTATACAAGGTAGCAGAGGAACGAGTGCTTAATTCTGAAGAAGAGACCCTTGAGATCTTAACTGATATTTGAGATTTTCCAGATGTCTTATGCGGTCTTCAAAAGGAGATGACTAGGAATTTGGAGCTCAACAAAGAAGATAATGACAATGACAATGATGGTAGCAATCAACATTTATATTATACACATGCTAGTCAGTGTCCTAAGTGCTTTACATATATTAACTCAGGTAATGCTCACAATAACCCTAGGAAGGCTATTATCATTTCCATTTTATAAAAAAAGAAACTGAGGCATAAAGAAGTTAAGTACTCACCCATGGTTATAAGGCTAGTAAGTGGAACCAGATTTTTACTTAGACAGTTAGGTTCCACACTGCCTCTCCTGGGTGGAGATAAAGATTTGGGACTTACCATCACATGGTGGTAGCTGATGACGTGAGTGTCGATAAGGTCCATCAAGGAAAGTATATAGACTGAGAGGAAGTCTGAGAATGCAAAGCAATGGAAGGAAGCAATAAAGAATTTCAAATATCTATAGAGAAGTGAATAAAATAAGGTCCAAAGAGAGTCTTTTGCATTTGACAACTGGGCTATTAGACCAATGTTAATTTAAGGGGAGTGGTAGAGGCAAGAAAAGGGGCTTAGGGAGAAAAACTACAGAACACATTAACTACACGTACAAAAACTTGGCTGTGAAGAGAACAAGTAGTAGGTTATGGGGAGCAGCAACAGGGAGACTATGGCTTAAAGTATAGTTTTTCTTTTTCCTCCTCCTTTCTCCAATTGAAAGAGCCATGAACATATCTATCATCAGACTAAAGACATCAGAGGAGAAGGGCTAGAGACTGAAACTACAAGGAAAAAAAAGAAGAGCAAAGGATAACTGATATCTAAGTACTTAGAGAAAAGTGAGAAAAGGGGCAGAACAGTTCATGTTTTTGGAATAGACACTAAAAGGAAAAAGGGAATGAGCAAATCAAGGATAAAAACTTGTTGAAATGTAAAAACCCAGTGGCAACTAGAAGAAAAGCCATGCATATATACAAGGCATCAATCCTTTCCATTACAGAATTTCTCCTGCTGTGTTTAGCAACTCAGGGAGGAGAGAAGGCAGATTTTATAACCAATACAGGATTTGAAGCTTGCAGAATGGGTAGAGCATAATGACCAGGTGGCATGAGAGCATGCTGGTGAGAGTTCATATATAGATCCATGGATTAAATAAGGAGGTAAAGGCAGAAGGAGGAAAAAAATGAAGAAGTCAAGGAACAGGAAACATCATTAAGAATGAACAGGTTTAGTAGGAAAGGAGTAGAAGAGAAAGAAAGGTAAGAAGTTATAGCAACCTCCACTTGAGATTATGTCTGTTTTGATCACCTCTATTGTGTTATAGTCAATAAATGCCTGAATACTTGGTCAAAGAATAAGATATTAGGGTTTAAGTTTTTTCCTGTTATGACAAAATTGAGAGTATCATCACTGATGTGAGTTGCTGAATAAAAAGGGAAAGTGGGGTCCATAAAGATAATATGGTCAAGATACACTGAGGTTTAAGTAATGACTGTATCACTGTTGGTGAGGGTTAGCATAGAGGACTCTGAAATGTGACAAAGTGTACATGTGAGGGTCCAAAAAAGTTGACAAATGGTAGTGAAAAGGAATTGAGTGGGTAGAGCAAGACTGCTGAGGCCTCAAAGGGGAGATCAAGTGTTTGAAGTTGGAAAACGAATGCTTTGGGAAGAGCACTGAAAAGCTGGGAGAACAGTAACTTCTCCTTTCCAGCCTTAAGACAAAGGATGGGGAAGGAAGAGGATGTGGGAGAATGAGCAGCTCCTCCCAGCGAAGTGGTGTCCTTGGGAAAGCGCCAGGTTTCAGTTAAGGCCAGGAGGGGTAAGGAACATTATGTGAAGAGGAACAGGAGCTCCAGAAGGCAGAGTGAAAAGGGGTGGGAGGAAAGCTGTGGGAGGATGAGCCAGGAGGGAAAGTACAGAGCAATATGGGAATGAGATTACAGAGATAAGAAGCCAAAAAGGCTTGTATTTTGGTTAGTGCAGAGACAGGAGGGGTGAGAGCCTTGTAAACAATTAATGGCTGAAAGGTGTAAGAAGTTTGGGACAAAGCAGTTTTGGTACTGGTACTGGTCTAAGTGTTCTCAGAGTCTGATTTCTCACAGCCTCTTAGATATTTTAATCAGAGAAACAGCAGATTCTTACCCAGTGAGACCAGGTTTCCATAATTCTCCATCATGACATCTTTATACAAGCTTCTCTGAGCTGGATCCAGATAATCCCACTCCTCCTGGGTAAAAAACACAGCCACATCCTCAAATGTCAGCAACCCCTGAAATAGTATGATTTCTGTAGTCAGTTCTTGTCTCAAGGACAGTTCTACCACTGAACGTAGCACTTATCAGGGCTGGGTAGACTAGAAGGAATATGATAACCAAGAGCTCCAAATGGGGCCCGGTTCTGGCAACCGACTAACAGACAGGGCCCTCAGACTAGAGGGTAACTAACTAAAGAGCTGGATCCTGTCCTTGGTAGTGAGTGGCCTAAGGATAAGGCTTTTGCGATTTAATAATTATATCCTAATAGTAAGCTTCCCCAAGCTTCCTTCACCTCACTGCCCCGCTCCAATTCTCTATTCGCACTGGCTTGTGACCCTGTTCAACTCAATTCCATGAAGTTCTCTAAGCGTGTATCTTGGGTCCACGCACAGTGACAGGTACAGAAGGTACAGCAGAGGATCAAAAAGGATGCCAAACCTGGAATAACTCACAAATGAAAGCGCTGGTTTGGAGCATTTACTAATTTATCAAGTCGCTCTTCCAAAAAAAGGGGGCAGTGGGCAGTTCAGTCGCGAACCGCACCCCAGAGCACTAGGGGTACTTCCTCGCACTGCGCTGCCCGAGAGCGTGGTCGGGGGAGCGGGGCGCTGCAGCGCGGCCTAGCTGGAGTAGTGGCGAGAGCACGGGCATACCCGGAGGGGTGGCTTACCTTTGGCTCCAGTGGGGGACTCGGGGAGGCCATCTCCTGGCCAGAAATCTGGGCAGGAACCTGGGGGAGGGGGGGCGCACGGAAAGGAGCCTCTGCTGGGGCCTATCGGACCGTTGGAGATTAGGCCCGACGAAGGAGAGGCCTCCAGGCTGGGTCTGGCCAGGTCCTGCCTCGGTCCCCGAGCGGTCACGACCCCAGCAGCATTTCAGAAGCGCTCCTTGGCCGCCCCCCACCCCCAAACTCCCTCCCCTGCCTGGCTGCGCAGCCTTCCAGGCCTCGCTAGAGCCTCCTCCCCGTTGTCAGTTCCTCCTCCTTTCAGCCCAGGAGCGCTGTGACCGCCCGCCCCCGGACCAGAAGGCGTCACCCGGAACCTTCCCGGGACTCCCCCAAACTACAACTCCCGTCATGCTCCGCGAGAGCGTCGCGGTCCAGCCTCCGCTGGCAAAGGCTACTGGACTGCATTTCCCGGCATGCAAAGGGAGCGCTGGTGAGTCTTACTAGAAACAGAGAACATCTGCCACTAAACTTACATCCGATTGGCTAGTCTTGTAGCGTCACTGGCGGCGGGGGCGGGACTCCGTCCCGTAGCTTTCCTGGGAGATGGCGGCGATTTCAGTGCCCCGTGTTACCCGAAGAGGCCTCACGTGGATAATCGCAGGGGCCCCGCGTCGAGAATTTTGGTCTCGATTCAGGTAAAGCGAAAGGTTAGCTGGTGGGTCACAGTCATGAAAAGTAAGGAAAGGAACTGAGGAAGATGAAGGGAGTGTCGTGCTGCTAAGCCGGGACGCTGGCTGGGGGAGTGACAAGTGCGGTAGGGTTCTGAGTTCACCTTCAGCGCAGGTCTCCGCGAGCGGTGGCGCCCAGTCACTTCCAGCGTTTGTCAGCTTCATTAATGCAGTGAACCAGAGATTCACATGTTTGTTTTTGATCATTGCAGGGAACAGAAAAAGCCAGTGGTAGCTGAGACAGTAGAGGAGGTGAAGAAAGAACCTATCCTGGCGTGTCCACCCTTACGAAGCCGAGCATACATACCACCTGAAGATCTGCAGAGTCGTTTGGAATCGCTCGTCAAAGAAATTGTTGGCCCATCTGCACCTAGCAATTGGCAGGACATCTCCCTGGAAGATGGTCATCTGAAGTTCAATTTCTTGGCACGCTTAGCTGATGTCTTGGGCCATGCAGTGCCTAACTCCAGGCTTCATGAGATGTGCAGGGTTAAAGATGTTCTTGATTTCTATAATGTGCCTGTTCAAGATATATCTAAATTTGATGAGCTTATTGCCAGCAATCTGCCTCCCAATTTAAAAATCACCTGGGGCTACTGAGCAATTCAGAAGAGGAACACATTGAAATCATCCTCCCCCGGTCCCCGGCCCCGCCCACCCCACCCCCCAACAAGGAGGCAATCTCAGATCTTTTGATGCTTTGCCATGTGAAATACTATAAGAATTGTTCTCTAAAACCACTTTTTCGGTGGAAGAATGCATTATTTTTTTCTCATAGCATCATGAATTAACAGAAAACAAGATTTTTTTTTTTTCTTCTCACATTTGTTGAAACTTTTTTAATGGAATCAGGTCATTAATTTATGAAAATTTCCTTTTTCAGACACTGATTAACTTGGGATTAAGATATAAGGCTATTACATGTTCAGAAGTGGTTTATTCTGCACAGGCAAGAAAATGTTTTAATCCTATTAGTACTCTTAAATCTAAGGTAGTATTATGTGTAGTATATATACAAATAAGGAAGCAGATTAGATATTTATAAAAGAAACATAAAAGTCTGTTGCATATTGTAGAAAGATGTTTCATTGTTTGCTTTACTGTGCAAGTAGAAATAGTAGAAAATGATTCTGTTCATTCTGGAGTAATCTCTTTTGGAGTTAAAGTTGATTTTTTGAAGTGTGTTGTATTTTTAATTTTTTTAAAGGTGAAATAATGTTTTTCTGCCTTGCCATTTCCTTAAGTATTATAAATGAAAAAAATAGAATATGTGCCAATTATTAAGTGCTGTGACTATTTTTTGTAAACAACATACCAGATTCTTTATAAATGAATATTCTCTTTAAAGGAGGTGATGTTTATTTAAAATCTCTTCTGGGTGGATTAAAGATGGGTTAAAATCTCAGCTCTTCGATGAAAAACTAAACAGATTATTAATGCCAGCGTTTGGCATTTAGCAGTTCACCAGGACAAATATCTTTCTATTCATTTTGTGATCTCAGAGAGCTGTGGAGTTCTAGAGTGCTCAGATAAGAGTACATCTTTTCAGTTGGATTTTGTTCAGAAAGAATATCAATAGGCTCTTCCAATTATGAGGATATGAAGGCAAATTTTATATTTCTGAGGGAAAATGAAAGGCCCTTCAAAATTATTTGTTAACTTTGATTCTATCACCAGATCCCCATTAATATTTCTTCCTCTTTTTAAAGATAAGAGTTTTATAGAAGAAACTGCCTTAGTCTGGGAAGCTGAATTGTGGTTCTATTTTTTTTTTTTTTAAGGACAATTTTTAAGACTAATAACATGTTAGAATTACATTCAGTTTTCTATATCTTTGAGGTTTTTTTGTTGTTTTAAGATTCCACATGTAAGTGACAACATACTATATGAGTCTTTCTCCGTATGACTTATTTCACTTAGCATACTGTCCTCAAGGTCCATCCATGTTGTGGCAAATGGCAGGATTTCCATTAAAAAAAAAAAGTTTATGGCTGAATAATTTTGTGGTGTGTGTGTGTGTGTGTGTATCTTTATCCATTCATCTGTCAGTGGACAGTCAGGTTTCCATATTTTAGCTATTATAAATAACAAATGCTACAATGAACAGGGTCGGTGTAGGTATCTTTTTGAGTTAGTGTTTCCGTTTCCTTCAGATAAATACCCAGAAGTGGAATTGTTGGATCATACAGCAGTTCTATTTTTAATTTTTTGAGGAATATACATACTGCTTTCCATACAGTAGTCCCCCCTTATCTGCAGTGGATACATTCTAAGATCCCCAGTGGATGCCTGAAACCGTAGATAGTGCCAAACCCTAATCAACATTTTTTTTTAACTCTGCCAGAAGCAGACTTTTCATTGGCAGACCCAGCCTCTCCAGCAATTTTTATATTTCTCAATGCAAACCTCTTCCTGAATCCCTTATTTGCAGTAAATGGCTTGGTGTCACTCGTTTCAGGACATCCCTTGCTTCATGAAGTCTTTTCATAGGCTAAGTGCTTTCGGGTAAACTATGTTGCCATGAGTTGGAACAGGTTTCTTGTTCATGTCTTCCACTCACAAATTTAATGACTTTTCCATCTTATCCCACACTGTGGCCGTAACTTCTGCAGTTTCAGGTGAGACAGCAAAACCAGCACGCATTTCTTTTTCCTTCACCATTTCATGGGGAGATTTGTTCTCGCTAATCACAGCAACCTCAGCATACAATTTTTTTCTTTCCTTATGAAGTTGAAAACTTCCACCTCTCCGCTAAAAAAAACACTTTATGGCTTCTCTTTGGCAAAACTGAATTGCCACATCACTCCTGTTATGCTTTGGGGTCATCATTAAGTAAACTAGGGTTACGTGAACACAAGCACTGTGATACCACAGCAGTTGATCTGATGCCCGAGAGATGGCTGCTAAGTGACTAACAGGTAGTATACACGGCGTGGAGACATTAGACAAAGGGAGGACTCCTGGGTGGGACAGAGAAGGAGGGTGCAAGAGTTCATCACACTACTCAAAATGGTGTGTAATTTAAAACTTAATGAATGCTTTATTTTTGGAATTCTCCATTTAATATCTTTGGCCCATGGTTGACCACAGGTCACTGAAACCATGGGAAGGAAAACTGTGGATAAGGGGGCACAGCTGTTGTGGCTGCACCAGTTTACATTCCCACCAACTGCACATTCTTGCCAACACTTTGTTATTTCTTATCTCTTTGATAATAGCCATTCTGTCATCTAGGTGTGAGGTAATATCACTGTGGTTTTGATTTCCCTGATGATTAGTGATGCTGAGCACCTTTTCATGTACCTTTTGGCTATCTATATATCCTCTTTGGGAAAATGTCTATTTATATCTTCTGCCAATTTTTTTTAAGATTTATTTTTATTTTAGAGAGAGAAAGGAAGGGAGAGGGAGAGAGAGGGAAACATTGATGTGAGAGAGACATACTGATTGGCTGCCTCCTACATGCCCCACACTGGGGATCAAGTGCACAACCCGGGCATGTGCTCTGACCAGGGATCGAACCATGGGACAATACTCAACCAACTGAGCCACTCTGGTTGGGCTCTTCTGCCCATTTTTTAATTGAGTTGTTTGTTCTTTTTGCTATTGAGCTGTGTCTCATAATTTTTTAATTCATTGTCATACACAGTATATATAACAGTAAAAACTGATATAATATTTATGTCATGAAATAGAAATGCTTCTTCTGCTGGTCCATTAGTGTGAGGGATGAGGTCAACCCAGTCAAGAGTTGAACTCATATTTTGTTTTTGTTGTTGTTGCTATAAATACATTCACTCTATCACCAACTTCAAGATCTTTCAGTGTTGCTTTGAGTTTAGAATGGGGGTTGGTTTGCTAGAGGGTTTTTCTCAATATTCACTTTCCACCCTTGGCTTTAGGCGTTCCCTGCGTGCCTACACATCAGAGAGTGTCTCTTCTTGTGCTTTTGCTCACCCTGAATGATAGACTGCTGTTGTTTGTTACGTGGTGCTTACTAGCCTCATGGTGGGGAGGCCATAATGTTTCCACACTTTCTTGGTTGAGCCTGCCTTTGGCAGGCCCTATGCCCCTTGGTCTGGGTGAGAAGATTTCTCACTGGTTCTGCCGTCTCTCAGTGATAGGAGACCTCTAATTGTTTGGGCCCAAGATAGTTTTCTGTTCTTCTCCAGGAATAGAGTTTTTTTAAAAAATTCATTTTTCCTGCCCCAGAAGAAATGGATCTTTTCCTATGCCTTGGGAGTGACCCAAGGTGCTCTTTCTCCTGTAGAATGACTAACTCCTCCCATTTTTTCTGTGGCCATCCTGGGTTTAGCACTGGAAGTCCTGCATCTTGGGAAATACCTCAGTCCCAGGAAACTGGCTCAGTTGGTCATCCTCTCTGATAGCTGCTTAAGGATTTTATTGGGAAAACAAGTTCCTGGTGGGGCTTTGTGCCTTTCCTGCACTGGTGACTGCTTCCGTCCTCCAGGCCTGTACCAGTAAGGAAACAGTTTTCCAGACTCTTGCCCTACCCCATTCTCATAACCATCTGGTAAGGTTCATGGACAAGAGCCTGTTATTGGCTGAAAATTTGTCTTGGGTCTGCAGCTTCCAGGTGTTTTCTGTGTTTATGTTAGCTCACACTCAGCCTTTAGCAATTCACTGAAAAGTTAGCTGCATTCTAATTATCTGCTTGGATGGAGACTCCACCTTCCTCCTCTGCTCTGCTGCAGGTGTACCAGGGCATTTCACCTTTCTTTGAAGGCACCTGTCTTTTCTTAGATTTCAGGCTAATTAGTTGTGCTGTAACCTCAGCTCTCTCATAGATTCAAAATAAGTTATAGTTCAAGATTATGCATATTTTCTTGTTGTTATGATAGGAACAATGCTCTTTCCAGCTTCCTATATTCTAAGCAGAAATCAGTGCCTTGGTTTCTTTTGGGATATAGTGTTTTATAAATGTCAACTAGATGAAGTTGGTTGGTAGAGAGAATTGTTAAGATTCTCAACTATGATTGTGGATTTTTTAAATGTTTTTAATTTTGCTTCATATATTTTAAAACTCCGTTTCTGCAGAGTGCCTATACATTTAAGGTTACTATATTTTTTTCATGAATTGATTCCTTTATCATTATGAAATGTCCCCCTTTATCTCTAGGAATACTCTTTGTCTTGACATCTAAGTAGATATAAATATAACCCCAGTAGCTTTCATATGCTCCATGTTTGTTTTGAATATATTTTCTTCTATTTTCAAATTGTCTATGTTTCCTTCTATTTTCAATGTGTCTTTATCTTGACACTATGTTACTGAAGAAAAACAATATTTTTCAATTAGTCTGATCATTTATCTTCTAATTAGAGTGTTTAATCCACTTATATTTAATGCAATTATTAATATGGTTGCAGTTAAGTATCCCATCTTAGCACTTACTCCTTTATTCCTCTTTTCCTATTGTGGTAGATTGCATTTCCCAAAGACAACTGTACAAATACATGCTTTTTATTTTAAACAATGTGACTAATATTTCTCCTACTGTGAGGAGGGGGCCTGTGTTCTCTCTACTTAAACTTTGATGGGGACTTGTAACTGCTACAACCAATATAAAATGGCAGAGATTATGTTACATGACCTCCAAGACTAGGATATAAAAAGGATACAGTCTCTACTTGGATCTCTCTCAGGATAGTTGCCCTTGGAACACTGAGACCAACAAGCTGTGAGGAAGCCCAAACCAGCCCATATGGAAAGACCACCTTGAGGCCCCTATATAGGAGAAATAATGCCAACAGTTGTGAGCCAGCATCAACTCCCAGACATGTGAAGAAGTGAGCCTTCGGGTGATTTTATTCCCCTGCCTTTGATCTTTCAATTGAAATACCAGACATCATGGTACAGAGACAAGCTGATCTCACTGAGCCCTGTTCTAATTCCTGACCCACAGAATATCTAAGCATAATAAATGACTGTTGCACACCTCTAAGTTTTGGGGTGGTTTGTTACACAGCCAAGGTAATTAGAACACCTGCTTCCTTTTGGGACAATTAAATGTGTGTGTGTGTGTGTGTGTGTGTGTGTGTTTACTCTAGAAATTAAAATATGTACCTGAGGAATTCACATGTTTTCAGGCCTGACCATAGACAATTACAAAAGCTTTACCTGACAGGCTTCTGAGGGAAAGATCTCACCACACCAAACTTGGGCACAGCCAAGGTGAAGGAACCCTCAGGTCACTTTGGATCATCATGTTTGCCTACCTTGCCCAGAAGGCTTCATTTTTAGATCTCTTTATCTCAGACCTTTGATCAAGGTCCAGAGTCATCTTCAGGTGTCTCTGCTGAGGTCTCTTTATGCCAGGAGGAGGGAAACTGAAGATACTTTTCCCACTCTTGCTCAGTGTCCAGTTCTTCTCTACTCCTGGTCCTTTCAACTCACTCTTCACTGACCCCAAAATTGCAGGATCCTTTCATTTGGGGCTCCCTCAACATTGAGATCACCCCCACATTTGGCTGATCCACAGACCCTGGACCCTTGTCTTGCCCCAGGGACTTTCTCTGTTTATAGTAAGTAACTAAAGGCTTAATTCTCATTTTTGATTTGTTGCTGTGATTAGCTATTCTGACATCTGGCAGCTCAGCTTTCTCTGTCTCCCCAAACTTAGCTGAGCTCTTTTAAGTTATTACAGTCTGCCTGCAATTCATATTGCATCACTTGAAAAATAATAACACAATAATCTTGCAACAATATAATTCTATTTACCCTATTTCTAATTCTACTTATATGTATATATGCATATGTATTAAAGATATTTTTAAGGCATTTTATAATTACCATTTTTGTGGTCTTCATCCTTTTCCACAGATCCAGTTGTCCATCTAGCATAATTTCCCTTAAACATTTTAGCATTTCTTATAGTGCTGTTCTACTTTAGACGTAATGTCTCAGGATTCTCCCCCCCCTGAAAATGCATTTATTTTGCCTTCATTTTTGAAGTGTATTTTTGTCAGATAAAGAATTTTAGTTAAAAAAAAAATCTCCTTGAAGCATTTTAAAGATTTATTTATCTTCTGGCTTCCATTGTTTTATGGTGGCAAGTCAAATGTTATTTGTATTATTTATTTTCCTGTATGTAATTTTTTTCTGGCTTCTTTGAAGATTTGCTCTTTATATTTTATTGTTATCTGTTATCAGTTGGACGATAATGCCATAGTTGTGGTTTTCTTAGGTTTGTCCTCCTTGTGGTTTGCTTTGTGGCCTGTTTCTCAACAATTTTGAAAAACTTTCAGCCTCTATTTTTTTTCCCCAAATATTTCTTCTGTGCCTGTCTCCCACCTGTGTTTCTAAAGCACCAATTACACATATGTTAGATTATCTGACATTGTCTTACACATCTCAAGTGCTCCATTTTTCTTTTAAACCTTTTTTCCCCCTCTTTGGGTTTAGTTTGGGTACTTTCAATTGAGCTGTCTTTAAGTTTTCTGGTCCTTTGCTGTTTCCAGTCTTAAGTCTATCTAGTGAATTCTCAACTTCCGATACATATTTTTATTTGTAGCTTTTCTATTTGGTTCTTTTTTTATTCTTTTAAAAATGTTTATTGTTGAAAGTATTACAGATGTCCCCTTTTTACCCCATTGACCCCCTCCTCCCTGCTCCCACCCCACTCCTGCTTTCCCCAACCTCATGTCTGTCCATTGGTTGTGCATATATGCATATAAGTTCTTTGGTTTATCTCTTACCAACCCTCTCACCCCTCATCCCTCTGAGGTTTGTTATTCTGTTCCCTACTTCCATGACTCTGGTTTTGTTTTGGTCGACAGCTTATTTTGTTCATGATGTTCCATAAATAAGTGAGAAACGTAACGTGGTACTTGTCTTTCTCTGACTGGCTTATTTCGCTCAGGATAATACTCTCCAGGTCCCTCCATGTCATGTCAAGAGATCTTTCTTTCTTACTGCTGCACAGTATTCCATTGTGTAAATGTACCACAGCTTTTTTATCCACTCATAATGGGCACTTGGGCTGTTTCCAGATCTTAGCTATTATAAATAGTGCTGCTATGAACATTGGGGTGCATATTTTCTTCCTGATTGGTGTTTCAGCCTTCTTAGGATATATTCCAAGGAGTGGGATCACTATGTCAAATGGTAGTTCCATTTTTAATTTTTTGAGGAAACACCATGTCATTTTCCATAGTGGCTACACCAGTCTGCATTCCCACCAGCAGTGTGCTAGAGTACCCTTTTCTCCACATCCTTTCCAGCACTCGTTGTTTGAGGATTTGTTGATGGAGGCCATTCTGGCAGGTGTGAGGTGATATCTCATAGTCATTTTAATTTGCATCTCTCTGATGATTAGAGATGTTGAGCATTTTTTTCATATGTCTCCTGGCCACTTGTATGCCCTGTTTGGAGAAGTGTCTATTCAGGTCCTCTGCCCATTTTTAAATTGGATTGTTTGTCTTCCTTTTGTTGAGTTGTAGAGTATTCTATATATTTTGGATATTAACCCCTTATCTGATGTATCATTGGTAAATATGTTCTCCCAGACAATGGGTTCCCTTTTCATTTTGATACTGGTTTCTTTTGCTGTGTAGAATCTTTTTAGTTTGATGTAGTCCCATTTATTAATTTTTTCCCTTTGTTTCTCTTACTTTAGGTGATGTATCAGTGAAAATTCTGCTATGTATGATGTCTGAGATTTTTCTGCCTATATTTTCTTCTAGGATTTTTATGGTTTCATGGGTTATATTTAAGTCTTTTATCTATCTTGAGTTTATTCTTGTGTATGGTGTAAGTTGGTGGTCTAGTTTCATTTTTTTGCATGTAGCTGTCCAATTTTCCTAGCACCATTTATTGAAGAGACTTTCTTTTCTCCATTGTATACTCTTGCCTCCTTTGTTGAATATTAATTGTGCATACTGTCTTGGGTCAATTTCTGGATTCTCTGTTCTGTTCCATTGATCTATATGCCTGTTCTTGTGCCAGTACCAGGCTATTTTGATTTACGGTGGCTTTGTAGTATAACTTGATATCTGGAATTGTGATCCCTCCCACTTTGTTCTTTTTTTTTTTAAGATTGCTGTGGCTATTCGGGGTCTTTTATGGTTCCACATAAACTTATGGAATATTTGTTCTAGATCTGTAAAGTATGCTATTGGTACTTTAATAGGGATTGCGTTGAATCTGTAGATTGCTTTGTGTAGTATGGACATTTTAATGATGTTGATTTTTCAAATCCATGAACAATATATGTTTCCACTTTTTATATCTTCCTCTATTTATTTTTTCAATGTCCTGTAGTTTTCTGAGAACAGGTCTTCTACCTCATTGGTTAAGTTTATTCCTAGGTATTTTGTTGTTGTTGCAATGGTAAATGGGATTATTTTTTTAGTTTCCCTTTCTGAGTGTTCATTATTGGTGTACAAGAATGCCATCAATTTCTGGATATTAATTTTGTATCCTGCTAATTTGCCAAATTCATTTATTAAATCTAGTAGATTTTTGATGGAGTCTTTAGGGTTTTCTATGTACAATATCACGTCATCTGCAAATAATGAAAGTTTCACTTCCTCCTTTCCAATTTGGATCCCTTTTATTTTCTCTTCTTGTCTAATTGCTGTGGTTGAGACTTCCAGTACTATGTTAAACAAGAGTGGCAAAAGTGGGCATCCCTGTCTTTTTCATATGTGGCCTTTATTATGTCGAGATATGATTCCTCTATTCCCACATTGCTGAGCATTTTTATTAGAAATGGGTGCTGGATTTCGTTGAATGCTTTTTCAGTATCTATTAATATGATCATATGATTTGTATCTTTCATTTTGTTTATGTGGTGTGTCACATTTATTTATTTGTGAATATTGTACCAGCCTTGCATCCCTGGGATGAATTCTACATGGTCATGGTGAATATTTTTTTTAATGTATTGCTGGATCCAATTTGCAATACTTTGTTGAGGATTTTGGCATCTATGTTCATCAGGGATATTGGCCTGTAGTTTTCTTTCTTTGTAGTGTCTTTATCTGGTTTTGGAATTAGGACTATGCTGGCCTCATAAAAGGAGCTTGGAAGTTTTCCTTCCTCTTGCATTTTTTGGAATAGTTTGAGAAGAATGGGTGTTAGTTCTTCTTTGAATGTTTGGTAAAACTCCCCTGTGAAGCCTTCTGGACCTGGGCTTTTGTTTGCTGGAATTTATTGATTACAGCTTCAATTAGTTTTCTGACTCTTCTTGGCTCAGTTTTGGGAGACTCTGTAATTCTAGAAATTTGTCCATTTCGCGTAGGTTGTCCAATTTGTTGGCGTATAATTGTTTAGAGTATTTTCTAACAATCCTTGTATTTCTGTGGTGTCAGTTGTTACTTCTCCTCTTTCATTTCTGATTTTGTTTATTTGGGTCCTTTCTCTTTGTTTCTTGGTGAGTCTGGCTAAAAGTTCATCAATCTTGTTTATCTCTTCAAAGAACCAGCTCTTTGTTTCATTGACTTTTTGTATTGTTTTTAATGTCATTTATTTCTGCTCTGACCTTTACCATTTCTTTCCTTCTACTTGCTCTAGGTTTTTCTTTTTGATTACTTTCTAGTTCTTTAAGTTGTAGGGTTAGTCTATTAGAAATTTTTCTTGTTTCTTGAGGTAGGTCTGTAATGCTATGAACTTCCCTCTCAGGACTGCTTTTGCTGTGTTCCATAGATTTTGTGTTGTTGAGTGTTCCTTTTCATTGACTTCCAGAAAGTTTTTTATTTCTTCCTTGATCTCCTTGGCAACCCATTCATTGTTTAATAACATGCTATTTAGTCTCCATGCATTTGAATGCTTTTGAGTGTTTTTATTGTAATTAATTTCTAGTTTCATGCCACTGTGATCTGAGAAGATGCTTGACATGATTTCAATCTTCTTGAACTTGTAGAGACTTAGTTTGTGTCCTAAAATGTGGTCTATCTTTGAGAATATCCTGTGTGCACTTGAGAAGAATGTGTATTCTGCAGTTTAGGGGTATACTTCTCTGTAAATATCTATTAAATCCATTTAATCTAGTGTGTCATTTAGAGTCTCTGTTTCCTTGTTATATGAGTATTGCTACCCCAGCTTTTTTTTTTTTTTTTTTTTTTTTTTATTTCCATTGGTTTGGAAACTTTTTTTCTATCCCTTCACTTTCAACCTGTGTGAGTCTTTTGTTGTGAGGTGGGTCTCCTGTAAATAACATATATATGAGTCATGCTTTCTTATCCATTCAGCTACTCTGTGTCTTTTGATTGGAGCATTTAATCCATTGACATTTAAGGTTATTATTGATATGTACTTATTTATTTCCATTTTTATTTATTAAGGCTATATTTCTCTCTCTCTGTTTCTTCTGCTTATTATAGCAGTCCTTTTAACATTTCTTGCAGTGCTGGTTTGGTGCTAATATAGTCCCTTAGCCTTTTATTTTTGTGGTCTAGGAAGCTCTTTATTTCACCTTCTATTTTGAATGATAGCCTTGCTGGAGAGAGTAGTCTTGGATTCAGATTTGTGTTTTTCATTACCTTGAAAACTCCATGCCATTCCCTTCTGGCCTGTAGTGTTTCTGTTGAGAAATCAGCTGATAGCCTTAGGGAGGTTCCTTTGTAGGTAACCTGATGCTTTTCTCTTGCTGGCTTTAAGATTCTCTCTTTGTCTTTAATTTTTGGAATTTTAATTATGATGTGTCTTGGTGTGGGCTTTTTAGGTTCTTCTTATTTGGGGCTCTCTGGGCTCCCTGAACTTGTGTGCCTTTTTCCTTCACCAAGTTAGGGAAGTTTTCTGCCACTATTTCTTCAAATATATTCTCTAACCCTTGCTCACTTTCTTCTTCTTCTGGTACTTCTATGATGTGGATGTTGTTACATTTCATATGGTCCCACAGCTCTCTTAAACTGTCCTTCTGTTTTGTTTTAAAATTTTTTTCCTTTATTGATTTTAGAGAGAGAGGAAGTAAGAGGGAGAGAGAGATAGAAACATCAATGAGAGAGAACATCGATTGGCTGCCTACTGTATGCTCCCCACTGGGGATCGGGCCCACAACCTGGGCATGTGTCCTGACCAAGAATCAAACCGGTGATCACTTGGTGCATGGGTTGATGCTCAACCACTGAGCCACAATGACCTGACTATCCTCCTGTTTTTTTAATTGTTTTTTCTCTTTGGTTCTCTGATTGAGTGATTTTTTCTACTCTATCTTCTAATTTGCTGATTGGATCCCTGGCTTCCTCTAATCTGCTGGTTATTCTTTCCAATGTGTTCTTTATTTCAGCTATGTCATTCTTCATTTCTGCTTGATAGTTTTTAATTTCTAATTGGTTGATTTTCATTGTTTCTATATCTTTACTCATGCTGTTGAGCTTCCTCATAATCATTACTCTGAACTCTACTGCTGATAACTTGCTTAACTCCATTTCATTTATTCCTTCTTCTGTAGAATTCTCTTGTTCTTTCATTTGGGATTTGTTTCTTTGCTTCACTATTTTGGCTGTCTCAGCAGGGCTTGGAGCCTGCCAAATTTCCCCTGTGAGTGTCAGTGTTTCACTGATTGTGGCTCCCTCTGCTGGGTTAGGATGAGTGTGGAGAGGATCATGCTAAATACCAATGTCTAGTCTTACTTTCCTGGGTAGAGTCGCAGACCAAGCAAAGATGCAATTATCCCAGAGGTTTTGCCTGAGGGCTGACTATTAGTCTCGGTTACATAATGAGCCACAGGCTGTAGCCCTCAGCTGAATGAAAAATCCCACAGGTGGGCAGGGTAAGAGGATTTCCAGCAGGTGGGGCAATTGCTTTCCCCTGGGCTAAAGTTGCTTTGAGAAGAAAATGGTTTCTGCAGGAACCCAGGCCTCAGCCTTCACATTTCTGTCCCCAGAGCCATGACACCCAACCCTGAGAGCCAGGTCCAAGGCTCAAAGCCATCAGAATCTTGTCTCTGCCTCTGGCTTGCTGTTAGTTTCTGGCTGTTACTGAGCCTCAGGTTACATTTCTCCTGGCTGGCTAGTGTTAAATTCTTGAGAGAGGGGCAGTTGCTTCTCCCCCAGGCTAAAGTCACTCTAATGGGAAGGGGCTTCTTGAGGAAGATGGCTACTGCTGTGTGGGGAATGACTCAACATAGAGCTCCTGATGGCCTCCTTCTCAGCTCTCTCCCCAGTGCCATGAACCCCCAACTCTCCTCACACAGCTCCAATCCAGTCCGCCATCCCTCTGTTGGAGCCCAAGGTGAGTGGCTGTAGCTGTAATTTAGTGCACTGGCCCTTAAAGGAAGTGCTGGCATTCCCAGTGCCTCTCCCTGCCAGACAGAACCTCTGCTCTGGTGATTCTCTCAGCCAGGTATTATGTGGGCTCCTTTCCCTGTTCCGCCGCTCTGTGCTGGGGAGCCAGCTTGGGGCTTAAACCTCTGACTTCTCAGAGGGGGCTTCTCACAGCTAAGATAGCCCTCAGTTGCTGCCTATGGGAACCCAGCCAGCTCTCTCATGACTCCGCACCTCCTACAAGTCTCGATTTGGAGTCCTCTTTATGTCCTTGCTTATAAGGTGTTGGGAGCCAGCTACGTGTCTGACAGAGTCCACAGAGCCTGGAGGTCTTGAGTCGGAGACTTGACCTCCCCCACAATCTCAAGGAATTAGGCTTGCATTGTGTTTGTGCAGCTCAGGGCTAAGTGTGACCCAATGTACCTTGAAATATCTGCGATAACAGACTGGGTGTCCCTGTTCAGGCGCCACTTTGCCAGGAACCAGCCTGGAGAGCAGAGTCCCTTGAGTTTGAGCAGTGGGAATGAAGACAATGACACGGATATGGGATCAGGAGGACTGTCCTCAGCAGGATCAGCCTCGATATGCTTTATTACATGCCTTTTATACCTTACAGCAAAAGTTTAGTGATATAAGAAAATAGGATCTTCTTGATATAATGCCCAGGGCTACAACAATGCTGTATAGAATTAGTTTGCCTTGTGGATAACAGGAGCACCCAGGAACACCCAGTCTGTTATCTCAGGTATTTCAAAAAAAAATAGAGGATAAACTTAATGCATTGGAAGAAGCAATTTTGCTAATAGGAGATCAAATTCAGAGCATAAAGGTGCGGATCTCTTTGCAGTGTCATGCTCAATTTCAATGGATTTGTGTAACTTAAAAAATATATAATCAATCAGAATGGGGATGGGATAAAATATGTAATCATTTACTAGGGATTTGGAGTAGTCAAAATTTTTCAGTAGATGTGGCAAGATTACATGTGGATATTAATGCTATTAGGACTGCACCTCCATTAGATACTTCCCTTGCTGAATTAGCTAAAGAATTGCTTGATAAATTTCAAATGCTCATCTCTGGGCATAGATTAACATCATTATTATATTCGGGGGTAATGCTTGCTATCATTGTAGTAATATTCTTATGTCTGCTCCCAGTCTGCATCCAGGCAGGAATGCAGAGCATCTCCGAACTGCAAACAGGAATCCACTGACTGCATTTAAAAAGTAAAGAAGGGGGAGATGTTGGGAGCCGGCTACATGTCTGACAGAGTCCACAGAGCCTGGAGATCTTGAGTCAGAGACTCGACCTCCCCCACAAGCTCAAGGAATTAGGCTTGCATTGTGTTTGTGCAGCCCGGGGCTAAGTGTGACCCAATGTACCTTGAAATACTTGAGATAACAGACTGGGTGTTCCTGGGTGGGCCTGGGTGTTCCTGGGTGCTCCTGTTATCCGCAAGGCAAACTAATTCTATACAGCATTGTTGTAGCCCTGGGCATTATATCAAGAAGATCCTATTTTCTTATATCACTAAACTTTTGCTGTAAGGTATAAAAGGCATGTAATAAAGCATATTGAGGCTGATCCTGCCGAGGACAGTCCTCCTGATCCCATATCCATGTCGTTGTCTTCATTCCCACCACTCGAACTCAGGGACTCTGTTCTCCAGGCTGGTTCCTGGCAATAAGGGTTATCTCCAGCTGCTCTTCAGTTGGTTTTTCCAGATGGCTTGTCTTTATTTTAGTTGTAATTCCAGTTTGGTCCTGGGAGATGGTCTGTGTAGCTTCCATTCACTCTGCCACCATTTTTTTTCCACCTAACCTCTATTTGGTTCTTTTATACAGCTTCCACGCACATGTGAACTTCTCAATCTCTTCTTGTATTATGTCTGCCTTTCCCACCAGATACTTTAGCATTTTTGTCAGTTATTTTTTTTAAATTAAACTTTTATTTTGAGAGAATGGTAGATTCCAATTAGCTTTAAGAAACAATACAGAGAGAATACATCTACCCTTTACTCAGTTTCCCCCAGTGGTAAAAATCTTGCAAAATTAAGTACAATATCACAACAAGGATACTGGCATTGAGACAATCATGCTATAAAATGATTTTATCACTGCCAGGATCCCTCATGGTGCCCTTTTATAGCCATCTTCCCCCAACCTCAATCCCTGAAACCTGGCAACCACTAATCTGTTTTCCATTTCCATTTTAAGGATGTTATATAAATGGAATAACATAATATATAACCATTTGGGATTGGCTTTTTAAAATTTAGCTTAATACTCTTGTGATTAATCCATGTTATTGCATATATTAATAATTTGATCTTTTTTTCATTGCTGCATAGCATTCTATTGTAATTGTTTCAAAGTTCCTGTCTGATAATTTCAACCTCTGGGCTATTTTTGTGTCTTTTCCTGCTGACTGTTTCTTTTCATGATCATGAGCTATTTTCTTGCTTCTTTTGTGCCTTGTAATTAAAAAAAACAATTGTATCCCAAATATTTATATAAAAGAAAAGTAATGGCTAAAATAAATAACATTTACCTCAAGAAATGAATAGAGCCCCATTCTGTCTGAATGTTAGAATTAGGGGTCATGTCAGGGAAGAAAATTTTTCCTCTACCCTTATAGATTCTTTGACTTGTCTAATAATCAAATTAACATAAGACATATTATCAGGAGAAAAAAAAACAATTTAAATTTTGTATGTACAAGGGCTCCATAAGAAGATGAAGGCCCACAGGCAGTCAGGCAACTGGGACTTCTATGCAATTCTGAAGTAAGGAGAAGGGGTAGGAGTCTGGGACTATAAAGGGGTGGAAGACAATATACATGGAGATGGAAAATCAAACGTCTGGTAAACAAACATTTCTGTGCCATGCAGAGACAAAGGAACACAGAGAGGACTTTGAACACAAAGGTCTTGCTGAGTTTCCCCTAGTATACCACACCTTGCTCATGTTCTTTATAGTTGTCCTCTGGTGATAGATCCCTTCCCAGAATAGACCCCCTAAATTGGGTTCCTAAACCTAATTCTAACATGGGAGGTAGGGGAGGTTCCCCAACACCAAAAAACAATTTCCAAGAACTCAACTCAATTCTGACACTATCTACCTGGAGATAGCATCAGATTCCATGGGTTAAGGGTTAAGGGTTTAGTCCTATAAGACTGCACCCTGCTTCTGGCATTCTGAGCCTGGGGAAATCTCTCTGCTCCCAACCTTTGGAAGGGCCTACATTGCCTCAGATTGATTTCTCTCAGCCAGCTTCCCTGAGCACGTGACCAAGTCCTATAGGAAGAGTTGGCAGTGGAGAAATACTTCGTGGCTGGAATTTCTCAGCACTTTAAGCTATCAGACCAGCCTTCACACTATTAAAGGTGCATTAAATCATCTGTTGATTTCTCCTTATTTGTCTGTACAGGGGTTTCTTTTTTGCTGCTTTATCAATACTGAAAGTCACCACATGGGAAAGTTTCCTTTTCTATAAGGAGCTTGTCACTCACAGTTTAATTTATTTAGATTCTTTGCATTCTTGGCAATCCAGTTAGTTTATAAAAACAAAAACAAAATTGATTTTGTAGTTAATCCAGATTATTTGGTCATTAGAATAAGAGTGATGTTCCTTTTTGTGGCTTCCTCCACACAAACCAAAAGGAGAAGGACATTCCTTAATTTTTAAGAGGGAGGTTGTAAAAAGCTCGGCAAGACTTCTGTGTATCTGAAGGGCTTGTCAGCTTCTAGTTTTGCTTAGGAATGAGTAAATCCTAACTATGAAGCTATGAGTATTTTCTTCCTAGGGAGCAATATACATGTCAGCCTCCTTGTCCTCCCCAAAGATTTTATTCTCATTCTTTTGAGAAGATCCTTCTATTTTTTTATGTTCCGTTGTAAGTAAATTCTTAGATGCCAAGCATTGGTTTGGTAGGACTTGGGAAGGGTGTTAATAATAGAGTCACCTGTTCCATATATATAGAAACATCCTTGCCAACACTTGTTGTTTGTTGACTTATTGATGATAGCCATTCTGACAGGTGTGAGGTGGTATCTCATTGTGGTTTTAATTTGCATTTTTCTAATGATTAGTGACATTAAGCATCTTTTCATATGTCTATTGGCCATCTGTATGTCCTCTTTGGAGAAATGTCTATTCAGGTCTTTTGCCCATTTTTTAATTGGATTTTTTTTTTTTTTTTTTGGTATTGAGTTATATAAGTTCTTTATAAAGTTTGGATATTAACCCCTTATCAGATGTATCATTGGTGAATATGTTCTGCCATTCAGAAGGTTGTCTTTTCATTTTGTTGATGGTTTCCTTTGCTGTGAAAAAACTTTTTAGTTTGATGTAGTCCCATTTGTTTACTTTTTCTTTTGTTTCCCTTGCCTGAGGCAATATGTCATAAAAAATATCGCTACAAGAAATGTCCAAGATTTTACTGCCTATGTTTTCTTCTAGGATTTTTATGGTTTTGAGTCTAACATTTAAGGCTTTGATCCATTTTGACTTTATTCTTGTGTGCAGTGTAAGAAGGTGGTCTAGTTTCATTTTTTTTGTATGTATCTGTCCAATTTTCTCAACACTGTTTATTGAATAGACTGTCTTTACCCCATTGTATGTTCTTGCCTCCTTTGTCAAATATTGAGTTGACCATAAAGGCATGAGTTTATTTCTGGGATCTTTATGTGATTTCATTGATCTATTGCTCTCTTTTTATGCCAGTATCATGCTGTTTGGATTACTATGGCCTTGTAGTATAGCTTGATATCAGGTAGCATGATTCCTCCAACTTTGTTCTTCTTTCTCAAGATTGCTGTTGCTATTCAGGGTCTTTTGTAGTTCTATATAAATTTTTGGAATATTTGTTCTAGTTCTGTGAAATACACCATTGATATCTTTATAGGAATTGTGTTCAATCTATAGGTTGCTTTGGGTAATATGGACATTTTAATAATGTTAATTCTTCCTTTTCCTTTAAAGCAAACCAGAATATTTCACCCCAAAATATGCCTCTTTGACATAAAATTTATTAGCACTTAAAAAAACAGCAGATGCAAGAACTTCCCTGTTTTCTTTCTGAAAGCAAGAGCTAAAACTCCCGGATGGAAGATGTCATCCTACATCAGAAGGAAAGTAACAGTCTTATCATCAAGGACAAGAAGTTGATATTGAGAGAATTCTATACAAACAGACTTTGTTAAAATAATTCTTATCTTCTGTTAGCCTCCCATGATAGCTTACTCTTCCACAACTGCTTCTCTTTGTTCAGCCAAATATAAAAGAAAGTAGGTTTTGCCATTTCCTTGGGTCTTCATTCCATATGAGGGCTCCTGGGTCACATAAAACTTACATTAATAAAATACATTTATATGCTTTTCTCCTGTTAATCTGTCTTATGTCAGTTGAAGTCTCAGGCCCAGCCAATATTCACTGTGTGTGTGTGTGTGTGTGTGTGTGTGTGTGTGTGTGTGTGTAGAGAGACAGAGAGACAGAGACAGAGACAGAGAGACAGAGACTTAAGAATTTGGCTGATGTGATTGTGCGGCTGGAAATCTGCAGGGCAGGCCAGCAGGCTGGAGACCCAGGGAAGAGATGATGTTGCAGTCCTAAATCTGAAGGCAGGATGGAGGTCCAATTCCTCCTCCTTCCTCAGAAGACCTCACAGTCTTTTCAGCGTGGTTCACACCTACCTATCGACAATTGCTAATGCTCACTTTGTACATGGTTGACACCTCACTGCCCGGTGCTCCCACCAGTGTCCCCACTCCTCATTTGCTACATCCCTTAAAGGTCCATGGAGGGCCAGGTTTCCCAGTGTCTTCTGTTCTGGGCAGCAGAGTGGAAAAGGCCTGGCTCAGTGCCAGTCTAACCTGCACCTCACTGTATCACCTGGGTACTGAAGCATCATGATTTGCCTGCCCTTTCTGTGCTTCTTTTAGAGTGTTAGAAAAACAGCACTATTTCTGCTGCACTCCTCCAGCCCCCACCCCCACCTCCCATCCTTGGATATGGTCCTGGGAATTCATCACTAAGCCAGGAGTCTTGCCATCCTGCCAAGTTTCCTCTCAGCCAATGTAGGAGCCGTGTGCCAAGGCATCCTGCTCTTCTCCCAGACATTCCAATCTGCCCAGAGTTCCAAAGTTCAGTTTCTGGTCCTCAAGGCTTATTTTTCACTCTTCATTTTATCACATCCCTCCCATTTCAGAAGGCTGAAACAGGAAAGTTAAATAATTTGCCCTAGGTCAGTCACCTTGATAGATGATAAAAGACCAGGGTTTCAGTCTTTAGTCTCTCTGATTTCATAGACTAGTGCTGTCTCAACTACACCTCACTGGCTGCAAAATAAGTAAAAATTAAAAGACATGGTTCCCTCCCTCGAGGAATTCAGAGCCTGGAAGCACAGACTACAATCTGTAGGTTGGATCACTTGTATGTTTTGGCAATGGATACTGAGTGATGGGATTAACAACGGGGCAGATTTCAGAGGTGCAGGGGAGGCATTGCTGCACCTGGAGGGCTTCTGCTGCCCCTTGGAAGAATGATTAAATACAGATCTGAGAACCTGACCTCAGACCCAGCAAGTCGGAATCTCCAGGTGCAAGGTTCAGGAATCTCTAGCAGACTCCTCAGGCGAGTCTTTTCTTAAAGAACTTTACATTGTATTTTTCAATTACGCTTGACATTTAATATTATTCTGTATCAGTTTCAGGTGTACTGCAAAGTGGTTAGACAATCATGTACTTTACGAAGGGTTCCCCCCGGTACTTCCAGCGAGTCTTAGAATATTCCCAGTGATATTTCCACACTGCTCTGAAGATGGATATTTGGGATTCACCTTTTTAGAAACCACCAAAAAGGCAGCTGCCTACGAGGCCACGGACTTAGAGGAGGAGAGGCAGAAGGAACCGAGTTGAGAGGAGGAGTCAAGGTTAGAAAAGGCTTAAAAACCAGAGCTGTGTGATGAAACACGAGACTCCGTTGTGAAATTCCTGCACTGAAAGGCACAGCAGCTCAGACTGGGCCTGTGCCCAGACCTGGGGCCGAAGCGAGTAGTTCTGTCACTGGGGCCTTAAAAAGAAGGCGCTACCTTTGGTGTCTGCGGAGACAATTTGACCTTTGAATGGTAGGCTGGGGTGTTTCCAATGATACAAATTGGCGAGCAACAGGCAAGTGTCCAGTGCTTGCAGTTGGCTGGGCAAGCCGTCCTGCTCCGGCCTGCTTCCTGCAGCTGAGTTTAGGGTGAGTGTTTGGGGAATCAGGGCTGTCATGGCCTGGGCAGGAAGGGTCTGCTTTCTGCTTTCAGTAGCAGGGCGCCTGGGAAGGCCGCTTTCATTTTGCTGTGTGTGTTTCTCTCATCTCAGCACGTAGCACATTTCTAAGAGGGACTATGGAGGAATATCCGTGGAGGTTTATTGCTCAGAAACACTTGGCTGCAAAAGTCAGGGTGCAGCTAATGTGAATTTATGGAGAGATTGTTTCTTGACTCAAGAAATTTTTTCCAGAATGTATTGCTTGGAAGGAGGGGGAGGACGTGTTGGTGATGAAGACAAGTGTCAGGCTCCTAAAGGAAATGGAATTTTTGTTTCTTGATTAGTAATGTTTACTTCTGTGGGTGACCTTTTGCTCTTTTTTATTTTTATTTTAGTGTGTGTCCTGCCTCCTGGTGTGTCGGTGTCTGGACAGTTCTCGACTGCCCTTCCTCTGAACAGGTCAGGTTCTCCCTGGGGGGGTAGGCTTGATCCACTTTCCCCTGGGAGTCTGGAGGTCTGGAACCTACTCCACAATGTGGCTTTAAGCTTTCAGCCCCTATCAGGGTGTGTCTGTGTTGCGGAGGGGTCTCTCTCCAACAACTAGGCGAATCCAGTGGGAGGCTGCTCAGCGGTGGTGTCTTGCCCTCCAGGAAGTTCTCCAGGGTGCAATGGTGGAGCCATTCCCCTGAGAAAGGTCTGAAGTGTTCAGCCCAAAGTATTAGAATTTACCCTTAAATGAGTCTGGCAGCCGTTGCTCAATAATTGTTGGCTGTTAGAGGAAAAAGGGGAATTGGGAAGAATATAATTTCAATAGCCATTTAAAATAAGCAGTTTCTCTACTTGTCAAACGGTTGTGGTATACGATTTTCTTTTCAATTTTCCTGGAGCCATTGCTCCTTTTGAAAGTGTTGGTTAGAGATGATGCATAGTGGAGCAGAACAAGTTATATTACCAACTCTCCTAAATCCCTTTGATCAGTAGTTTCACGGCAAAGACCGGTTTGTTTTTGTTGTCCTTTGTGAAATGAGTCAGAAGATGGGAATTCTCTATCCCTTCTCTTATGAGACTTGTCCCTAGTCCTTCGATCCTCTTCTTCCATTTTAAATTTATCTTTAAAAAAAATCACCCTATCAGACCATGAACATATTTGTAAAATACCAATGCTTACTAAAATGTGACAGTGTGGTATAATAAGTAACAAGATGGAAAGAATTACCGAAAAAACAATTTTTATGAAAATGCTCTCCTTGCACTGTTCGTACTTTGCAATGGTTACAATAGCAAAGTGTCAGGGTGCGGCTGAGTTGCAGTGTGTAAAAATTCAGTTTGTAGAATGCAACTTTTTTTCTGATTTTCTATTACGCCAATAGAGTTTACTCTCCTAACTCATTCCACCAAGCATAAGGGGAGTTTGGAATAGGTGATTCAGGAAGGAGAGGCAAACATTATCAGCCTACCTTCCTCCACACTAACCATCAACAGCCTCCCCTATCTTGCATCCAAAACTGAGAATGGACTCAACCAGTTGAACATGGCCCTTTCTTATACTGCCCTATGGGGATGAAAGACCTGTAAAGAAATCACTGATAAGGTTGCTCAGTCACTACCCATCATTTCATATACTAGCATCATATGACACTTGAAGTTCAAAAATTGTTTCTAATTTTCCTAATTAAGAGCTCTTGGGAAAACCCTAGTGATATTTTGCAGAACTTCAGGGCTCCTCGGAACCCCAGTTGAGAATCCCTGGTATATAGGTGCAAAGTCTTCGTGTGTCTGTGTTCATGCACACACACACACACACACACACACATGTTGTGTGTATTTTAATCCTAGACTTTTCTTGTTTCCACTGAATTGATAAGGGAGTGTTATATAAGGAACAGATGACACATAGGCCTAATAAATCTGAGGTCTGTTAGGCTTAAAACCAGTTTTTAAAAAGGCAATTTGTCAAACTTGGCCTTGGATCCCTACCAAATCTTCATGAGGGCACACCCTGCCTTGTCAACTTATGACAGAAGATGACTTAATTTGGCCCATATTCCAGGGGCTACAGGGTTACTGACCTTATGGCCCCCTCTTAATCTTGGTCAGGAAACCTAAGACGCCATTCACAAGCACACACTATTGACTGACCAAGTGGCCTCTTTCTCTCTCTCTTTCTCTGTTGCATGGGTTTGTTTATTTCAAAACCACATCATATTTTTGGGAGAATTCCTTCTTATAGGAAGCTTCACTATAATTTAACTCTTGCACATAACTTGGTGTAAATGGCAAAAAATTTAGACATAGAATAATAATGACCATTGTGGGGAATTTCTGACAAGTCAGAACCAATAAATTAACGCATTTAACAGGAGCTCCAGAAAACTTAGGAGACAAAACGTCAAGCATTCCATAGTCAGCTGAGCGTTGAAACCAAACAAAATTCTAGTTCTTAGGTAGATTCTTTCAAAGACTAAAGTCTTCCGAAACCTACCTTCTTACATCTCTCTTTCCTTTTACACTTATCTGCATAAACCCTGACCTTCTAAATGAGCTACCCTTTCTTCAGGGGTTTCTCAAGATACAAACAATCCCATTTCTCTCTGTCTCTGTCCCTTTCTCCTCACACTCCCCCCTTCACCCCAAGACAGGCTTTCTGTGATTATCTGGGCACAGCTGCTGAATCTTGTGAATTTAGCCACATGCAAAGAGTCCAGGACCAGGACTATGGTGAGGCAAGAGAGGTTCCTGGGGTCTAACCTTTCAGGAGAACTTGAGGGACTTGGTCATGCCAGTAAATTTTGCTACCTACATGCCCTTTTGCCTCACTTTTTGTCCTGACCCTGAGAGAGTGACTAGTGATCTCTGAGTTTCAGTTCTAAATTGGCAGGAGGAGAACATCCCGGGCACATCTTGAATCACACATCTCACCCTGATCCAATCAGCAATGACCCCAGGGTTGAGGTCACATGGTATAAACAGAGCTACTGAGAGTCCATATCTGGGCTTTGGGAGGCAATTCTCAGATAAAGAGGAACCATGATTTGGAAAGAAATCTCAATATTTTATATTACAAAACCACTATATAAGTGGTTTTCCTGCCCATTACGAATCTCATAACTCCTAAGCATGTACATTGTGTGATGCATGAGTATCAGCAGGATCCTTAACGCTTTAGCACATCGTTCCTGCTCTTGAGGCGTTTGCATTCCACTTGGGAGGATCAGACCAGAGGCAGGATGCTTGCTGGAGAGTGGGTACAGTAAACAATTCAAATCAAATCAATTCAACTTGAAAATAATATCTGTATTGAGTCAGTGCATTGTTTGGAAGTTTGGAGGACAATAATCACAAGAAGAGATGGGAAAGGATTTGTGAAATAGGGGAAATCAGTGCTCCCTCCTTCTTGATCTCTTTTGGAGGGACAAAAGAAACAGCAGATACAGAGTTGTACAGGAAGGATCCGATCGGAAAATACCTACAGAGTACCAAAATGTTGCATGGGACATAGGAGTTTAAAAAAATATTGCCCCATCTCACAAACGTGAGTGAAAGACCCATGAAATTTGACCTGATGCCACCTTCTTCTGTCAAGAACTTTCCTGGTATTAAGGGAAAATGTTCACAGTCATTCAATTAATTCAAATTGACCAAGAGTTTAGGTTTACATAAAATGACCAGTAATTCTGGTTGTTGATAGGAGATTAGGTTGAGAGGGAGTGTAGTCTTTGCAGAAAATCACTTTTAAAGTAAGTGCAAAAAGGCATTTTCCCCTTGAGCATTGCCTACCTCCAGTGACTCTTTTCACAGGAAAGGATTAGACATCAAGAACCCCTTTTCTTCCCTGCCTGCCAGAGCCAGTTTATTTTCTCCAGAAGCTTTTCTATTCACTAATCTGACCCCCAAAGCCTTGATTTTTGTATTCCCCCATAAAAAATTAAGGATCCGTTGGAGAATCAACCTTTTTGAGAGGACACCTACTACTACAATGTGTGTGAGGATATTATTGGGAAAAAAACAGTACATACCTATGTCAGAGTCTCACAGGAGACATTTGTCTTTTTTTAGAGCTAAATGTTGGAAAGGCCTCACTTCTTCCTTTCCCAGGTTGCCTTTTTCCCCCCTGTGGCTCCCACTAATTCAGCGCCAGACTCACAGATTACAAAGTGCTCTACTTTTCATGCTCCAGCTTTCCCTTGATCAATGCCTCTTGTTCTGGTTCGTATTTTTCTGCATCCTATTTCATTTTTATTTTACTCTGAATTTGTTTATCTGTAAACAGGTTCAAATCCTTTCAGAAACGAAGTATAGAAGAAAGGAAGGAAGGAGAGAAAGAAAGAATGGAGGAAGAAAGAAAAGAAAGAAACACCCCCAATTTTCCTTATAATTGAGCAGAGTACGAAATGACTGATCAAATGTATAGTATAGTCTCTTTACTATGAATAACACTGAAACAAGATCATAAAGTCTTATTTTCCCTTAAAAAGAACAAATAATAGGAACTGTGAAAAGAGCTGGAGGTCAGTCTTAAAAGGGCAGGGAGAGATTAGAGACAAAAACCCAACACTCCCACAATATATTTCTTGTTTATGTAACTGTAGCCCAGGTAGGTATGGGGGCTGGAAAGCAGCACTGATCCTTCCTATAAGCCCTGTCTCATGCATCACCCCCTTGGGTCCTAACAAACACCCTGTGAAATTAGTCACATGGGTATTATCTCAACTGAGGAATTAAAGCTCAGCTTACTTAAAACCACAAAATTAAGATTTAACAGTGTTATATAATGGATAAGACAGGAGGCTGTGGTGTTGGACCTAGCTTGAATGTCCAGATCTACTATTAATTATCTATGAGACTTTGAGCCTGTCACTTAACCTGTTTCTGCCTAGATAGAATGAGAAGAATGGGTGTTCTCTCTCTGCAGGCTTTTTCTCCCTCCTCCGAATGTCCTGCAGACGGTGTACTGTCCCCAGAAATCTAACTTGGCCAGACCTAACATAAGCCTTGTCTGGCCTTTTCCTTAGAATTTAAGTCTCCAACTCAAAGTCTCCCCTTCCACAGCAGGGCAGGAAGTACCACTTGGTGGTCCCGTGGCCGGTTGCCAATGTTCCAGCTGACAGCCACCCCAGCGAGCGCCCTTTCTGATGAGCCGGTGCACATCCGAGCGACAGGCCTGCCTCCGTTGCAGCTGGTGACCCTCACAGCATCTCTGGAGGATGAGAAGGGAAACCTGTACCGGTCCAAAGCCTTCTACAGGGCTAACGAGGCTGGTGAGCTGGACCTCAAGCAGGCTCCTTCATGTGGAGGCGACTACGTGGGGGTCCATCCGATGGGCCTCTTCTGGTCTCTGAAGCCTGAGAGGCCTTTCAGGAGGCTGCTTAAGAGGGATGTGATGAACAGCCCCTTTTTGGTCACTCTGGACCTATACGACTCCGTGTGCTTTCACGACGCGGCCACGGTTCCGCCCAGGGCCAGCCAGGTGGTGCAGCGCTGGTTCCGGCGCCCGGGGACGCAGCGGGTGCAGATCCGGGAGGGCCGCGTGCGAGGAGCCCTTTTCCTCCCTCCAGGTGAGACTCCTCTTTGGTGGTAGAGAAAACACGGCTGATGGACATAAAAGCAAAAACAAACGGCATCGAAGTATTGGAGAACCAGTATTTCCCACAATCCATCAAAACTGACTTGTCCTTATGCGTTTGTGTGTGAGGGTGGAATTCATTTTGCTGGGCCTGTGCTGCCTACTGGACCCTTTTTCACTCGTTCTAATCTCATCCTCTTCTCTCTTTGTTGTTCTCAGGGGAAGGCCCTTTTCCAGGAGTCATCGATCTGTTTGGGGGTGTGGGGGGTCTAATTGAATTTCGAGCCAGCCTTCTGGCTGCCCATGGCTTTGCGGTCCTGGCATTAGCGTATTTTGCGTACGAAGACCTGCCCAACCCACTGCTGGAGGTGGACTTGGAGTACTTTGAGGAAGCTGCCAACCTGCTACTCGCTCATCCCAAGGTATTTAAAATACTTTTCATTTTACCTTGCAACTGTATAGCAAAACACACACACAAAATTACAGATTTCTGTTCTGCCCATTTTACCAATCTGTTTGGACTTGGGCATAGTACCAGAGTTTACTTAAGTTAAAATGGGGATGCTATTATCTACCTTATAGGATTGATGCTAATATCTACCCTATGGGAGTGTGGGGTTGATTAGAGATCAGCTGAGTGCTTACTGGCATAAAGAAAGCAAGAAAAAAAGGGTGGATATATTACGATTATTTCCAATGGGATAAAAGCCAAGACTCCTTACATTTAAAGTGCTTGTGATTTATTCACAAGTGGCTCGTCAATGTTTTATCGGCCACCGACCTCAAATCTCAAATCAGCCACCAATTCTCAGGCTTGACATGTTTTCAGACTTCAATGATTATCTCAGCATGGGGTAATGCTAGCATAAATCACATTAAAGAGCCCTGAGACGAAGAACAATGCAGAAGTTCAGTATAAGAGCTGGGCCATGAGATCAGAGCAGGATTATCAGCAAAACTGACTTGGCTGCACCATCTGACTTGGCTGAATTAGCTCTTTAGTTCCAGAGCCAGGAGCAGAACGAAGCCTAAAGTAAGGGTTCAGTGTTAGGAGCTAGGCTAGGGAAAGGAATCTGATAAAGAAGGGTGATTTTAGAACTCTTTGTCAAGCATCATTGTGCTATTGAAAGTGTGGTCCGTGAACCAGAGGCCTTGGCATCACCTAGGAGCATTTGAATGTAGACTCTCTGGCCCTGTCTCTGAATCAGCATCTGCATTTCAACAAGATCCCCAGATCTTGTAGGCACGTTCAAGCTTTATAAGGACTGGAATAGTACATATGATAACTCAGCTTTTTCCTAGGGGTTAAATATCAGATGACTCATGATTTAGTTCACTTCAGGAGGTCACAGAGTATTGGTATTTATGGTAATGACTAAAAAAAGACACACAGGGATACATATCACTTGGTCAGGTGTCAAGGTTGACATTCTGTTAAGTTGAATCATATTAGCTTATCATTTTCTAGTTAAAAAGTGCTCAAACATCAATTATTTCTTACAGTTCAAGAAATAAAATAATCACACCAGCTAACATGAAGTGACTGTTAGACTCGATGCTAAATACTTTATAGGCACTATCTCATTTAATGCTCGTGAAAACTTTGTGAAATAAGTACTATTGACATCATCCTGCGAAAGCATAGTCAGATGAAGTAATGTGCCAAAACTACTCGGCCAGTGACAGAGCCTTCTGGCAATGGCCTTGCTCCAGACCAAAGTCATCCCGACTCCCTGACTTGTATCCCCCTCTCCTTGGAGAACCTTGGCTCTTCTCAAGGCAACAGAGGATATGCTTCCTATTGGAGCACCATCAGTATCTTCTTCTTCTTCATCATTATCATCATCAAATATATGTGTGATTTTTCTAAGCCTATTTCTCTTTTTAAAGGATTGCCTACCAGGAATTAAATGCCATACAAAATGTTTTCAAGTTAATTTTTTTTTTTCATTTCAAATTTAACCTTTTGTGATACTGTCTCAGGAGAAAGGGCAATTGCCAAAATTCAGTTTGGAATTTGATTCAGCAGAAGAGGTTCAATTTCCCACCTCTGCACCTTGAGACTTTTGTAACCTCGAGTAAGACCTTAAACTTCCTGAATCTCAGTGCTCTTGGAGGGACTAACTGAGATAATACGTGTACAGCGCTTAGCCTCGGGTCTAGCATCTAGCAAACTCTCAATAAATCCTCCTTGTCTTCTCTGCCTATCTGGTGTCTTCCCTCTCCCTTTCCCCACGTCCTCAACCAGTCCTAAAGTGTTTTAGGTTCAACTCCTGAATCTTTCTCAGTACATCACACCCTCTTCATCCTTTCTGCCACTGTTTTAGTTTGTCTTCTCATCACTGCTTACCTGTGACACTGTAGTATGTGTTACTCATTTTCCTATCTGCAGTCACAGCCCTGCTCTGTCCCCATCCGCTCCCAAATGTGGATGCACATTGGATTTCTTAGGAAATATTTTATAGTATCAGCTTCTTGGGGCCACCCAGCCCTATTATAGTAGAAACTTGAAAATATATATCTCAGAAAGCTCTAATTTTTAAAAAAATCTTCTTTTTTCAGGTGATTCTGATGACAGAAAGGTGTTAGGAATACACCTGGTGAGCACAATAACATACCAGGTGGCTATGTTTTTGCTCTTGTCTGTCCAGAACGCTGGTCTTTGCTCCCTCATCTCTGACTTCCTGCCCCTCTGCTCCCTCAGCCTATCACAGAAGGAAGGGCTCACTCCTATGACCCAAGACTTTTCCTGTTGGATTGTGCACTGAAATTCACCTGTTGGTAGAATCCAAGTCTTTCCTCATTAGGCTTAGCCTTTGAATCAATGGATGCACAAAACCTTTGTAACTGTAAAATGCTATTTAAATATGAACCCCGCTAACATCGTATTTTAAAGAACCTAGGCAACCTCTTTTCCTGGCTGGAGAGAAGAATTTGATTCTTCAGAAAGCTTACTCGCCTCTGCTCTTGTGATGTAGATTGTTGCTGGTGCGTTAGATCCTTTAAACTCTATAGAACTCTGTCTTTGATAAAGAGTTTTTATTTCTTATTTCACTTGATCCTCAATAACAATCCTGCAAGGCAGGTGATAGTATCATCCCCATAAGATAATAGGGCTTAGAGAGGGCAGGTAGGTAGTGTTCTCAGTCACAGAAGCTGGGGAACCCGAGAGCCAGGATTCCCACCTCACATTTTCTCATGTCCATCATTCCAGCTTGTGGCCTGTAGCACAGCTCCTTCTCAGTGTGTGGCCTGTAATGGGTTCCCTTTATTCTGTGTTTCAGATCCAAGGGCCAGGAATCGGAGTGCTTTCCGTGAGCAAAGGTGCAGAGATCGGGCTGGCCATGGCCTGCTTCCTGAAGCAGGTGGCAGCCACCGTCTGCATCAATGGGAGCAATGCCGTCTTTGACTTTCCCATCAGGTACAGGGATCTGGTTATGTCACCCATCCAGTCGTTTCTGGAGCACATGCAGGTCCACGTCTCAGGGGCTATATGCCTCCTCCACTACAGGGGGGACCCCCGGGATAAACTGAATCAACAAAGCGTGTTTCCTATCGAAAAGGCCCAGGGTCAGATCCTCTTCATTATAGGAGAGAGTGACCAAGTGATGGATGGCAAGGAATATGCTAAGCAGGCCCTGGAGCAGCTGAAGAGTCACGGGAGAAGCAATGGAAGGATGCTGGTCTACCCCGGGGCAGGCCACCTCCTAGAGCCGCCCTATGCACCCCTATGCTATGCTTCCCATGGTCTGCCCACTTCCCGTAATCACCCCATTTCCATTTTCATTAAACACCCCATTTCCAGACCTTTGCTCTGGGGAGGGGACCCTGCTGCTCATGCCGCAGCCCAGGAGCATGCCTGGGGAGAGATCCAGAAATTCTTCAGGCAACACCTCACTCAAACCAGAAGCCAACTCTGAGCAAGGGCAATGGGTGAGATGTGGTAGGGAGACAAAAACGAGGATAAGGCCGGGGTATGGTGAGGAGGGGGGCTCTTCCGAGTTCTCTACATTCCCGTCATCTTGAATGAACTGGAAGAACATTGGACAAAACAAAGGACCAGGGCATAAGTGCGTCTGACGTATTTCTGACAAATTTGTACGTACTTTGAATTTTTGTAAATTGAATCTTTGTTTATATGCAACGTAATAGGATACATTGCTATTTCAATGCAAACTGAATAATCTTTTGTACCCCAGTTAGGGATACCTCGGATCCAGGTATTGCCAATCTAGATAAATTCCCTGGAACTTCCAAGTTACTTGTGGAAATACATTTTCTGTTTAAACTATTTGAGCTGATTTTCTGACATTTGATATGAAAAGTTCTAATACCACCATCGAGTGTAATGCTTGCTATAGATTTCCAGTAGCTAGTATAATTTCATATTTTTTATAATAAGGATGTTTCTTTTTATTCCCAAAATATATTTCTTGTTACAATTTCAATCAGAAATGGGATTGAATTTAACCAAGTGTCTTTGTAGCATTTCTTAAAATTAAATGAGCTAATATAAAGCTCTTAGAACAGTGCCTGGTGCACAGCAATTTCTGTATGAGTTAGCTATTATTATTTTCATAATGATGTCCTCCTTCAACCTGTTAATGTAGTGAGTTACATTCATTAATGTCCAATTTTGCCTATTTGTCTAGCTATAATAGATGAATTTCTCATATTGACTACTTTGGGTTTTAAAATGTATTATGGAGCCAACCTGGTCATTTATATTTTCTCAGAATTTCACCCATATTTTCTGGAACACTTTTCTCTTATGATTTTTCACATATTCCCTCTTGTTTATTTGCATACTATCTCTTTTTCCTCTTAGTCTGACTTGCCAAATACTTTTCTGTTTTATCTATCTTTTCTAAGAATAGCTTTTGGTTATCAGTCAAATCTGAGTCACCAATTTCTGTTTCTTTAAAATAAATTCATTCCTTCTTGCCCTTTTTGTGTTTATTTTTCTGGCTTCTTAATATTCAGTGTTCTCATTTTGTTAATTTCTATTAGCTCTAATTTACCACCCCCTCCCCCCAAACCCAAGAGTAGTTTTACTAAAGCACAGAAAATCATCCTGTAGATTACTTGCTGGTTATAAGGAAGAAGGAGGAGGAACAATGTCACTTTGCAATGGAGGGATCAGACTGTCACCACCTGAACCCACCGATCAAACTTAGCATCTCTAAAAATGGTCAATTTGATGTAATGTGCTTCATGGTAAGATGTAAGGTGGAGTGCTCAACACTACTTAGAACTACTTCTAACAGCACTGTTGAACTTAATCAAGCCTTTAGATCAAAGGTCTTATTGATATAGTGGCTAGAGAACAAATTAAATGGCACTTACAAGGAGACAAAAAAAATCCAGATTTTGGGTCATTCTATGATGTGGTCTCTTTACAAGTTGATTACCAACTGACCTGATTTCTTCACAAGTTAGTGGCATGAAAAATTTGAAATTTTTTACTTTGTGAAATTTATTTATTTATTTTTTTGCATTGGAGTGAGCTGGGGGACTGTTCAGAATTAAAACAGACTTAAGAGACATATCAACCAAATGCTGTGGGGGGGCCTGGCTTACACAAAGTAACCACAAAAAAACATTTTGGGGACAAATAGAGAAGTTTGAATATGGACTGGATATTAAATGATACTAAAAAATTATTATCTTGTTAGGTGTCATAATGGCACTGTGGTTATATAAAAAGTCATGGTTTAGAGCTATATACTGACATATTTAGAGGTGAAGGGTCACAATGTCTGGAAATTGTTTTAAAATACTGTAAGAATACGGTGTGTGAATGATTATTACATTTAGATGATAGATATAGTGAAGTTTTTTTTGTTTTCTCTATTATGTGTACTTGCAATTTTTCATAATAAAAGTTAAAAAATAAGAGACATAATCGATATATTTCTGTCCCCCAAGACAAGCACTTTAGCATACATCTTTTTCTCCATAATACCCCCATTAATGTCACATTATTGACATTTTTACAACCAATAATTGTTTAACATGATTGTGCTTTAATAATTTCTTTGCTCCTCACTGTTTCTTACAACCCATCTTTATAATTCTTGGCTTTATCATCCGTTTTGCTGTTTCTCCAAAGTAGAAACTCAAGTTATTATTTAAAAAGGTCCATGTTTCTCTGTCTCTATTTTTCTCTCACTCTTTAATTATAATTTTTATACATATAGAATTTGATGTTAACAATTATTTTCCCTCAGTGCTTTGGTCTTTTTATTTTGGCATCCATGCTTGCCAACGAAAGTCTGATTTTTGCTACTTTGTGGGTTTTTCCCCCCTCTTTCTTTGAAAGCTTCTTATAATCTTCTCTTTGTTCTTAGTGTTCTGAGAGTCCACCAAACTATGACCAGGAGTGGGTTTCTAATTTCTATTTTATTTGCTTGGTAGTCTGTGGGCCAAAAATCATCACATGTTCATGCCTAAAACAATCACAGGCAAGGGAAGTGAGACCACCATGACATTTAGATAATCAAGATTTACCCATGGGTATACAGAAGAGCCAAACATCCATTGAAGAACATGTCCATTTGGTGGACAGTGAACTAACAAGGGCTATTGAGCTGCCAAACAGCACAGTTTGCCCTATCTGCTTTTCCTAGTTTCTCTAATTATTTTCATAACAAATAAAAATAGAGGTGGGGGGAGGGCAGGTGCTCTTCTGGTTTCTGACACATTTCAAGTGTTTTCTATAGCCTGTGGACAAAGATTACTCCTGAATTGACCTTTCCAGACATTTTGATTCTCCAAGCCATTCCTTCCATATATCCTTTGGCCAACTGCAGAAGACCCTCTGGTTTGAATGAATATGTGGAATACTCGTCATCTTCCTATGTATGTGCATATGTGACTCCCAGAGAATTTTACCCTATCATATTCCCTTTCTACAGTGGTTAGACAAAGCACAACAGTTTATGTGCCTTTGAATACACAAATAATCTATAACTCTATACCGGGCAGCCCTCCCAGTCTCTGGATTTTCTTTATCCCCAAAGCATGTTGTTCTATTGTTTCATTGTTATGTTTTAACCATGACTGGGTATTTTTCTCTCATTCTTTGTATGTGCTCTTCACAGATTTCTATTGCTTCTGGTAGAAAGTTTCATTGCTTTCAAAATCTCTACTGCATATACTCTTCGTAGCCTAACCTTCCTCCTTTCTAGTAATATCCTCTGCTTGGACAATTCTAGACTTACTCCAGCCCCCACAGGTGAGTGCTAATTGGTGTGGACCAATCATATGGTCTTTTTTCTTTATCCAGTGATTAGTGTAAGCATGGACATGTGACATCATTCTGGCCAATGAGATGTCAGAGACATCTGAAGATAATGGACATTGTCTGAAAGAGACACTTGGGAATTTGGGGGGAAGTCTTCCCTGTCTTAGAAAACTAAGAGATGGCAGCTTTTCCCTTTGGATGTAGTTTTGTCTTAAGGCTGAGAATATATTTGGGCCATGAGAGGATCCACTCTGAGGACAAAACCAACACACAAGGTCTGAGCCAAATGAGTCGCAGTGAAATGGAACTGGAACGCCTATTATGTTGCTTCCACAGTTGCTCAACCTTTGGATTTCTTGTTATTGGATTTAATAAATGTCCTTATTGGTTTAAGCTGTTGGCAGTGGGATTTTCTGTTATTTGTACTGAAGACCATCATGATCACAAACACTTCTCCCACCATGGCAGCCTACCTTCCCTTGGATCTGGACTGAGGCAGGATAGTAGGATAAATTGTACAACCAAAATTTTTTAAAAAAATGAGTGAGAGGAATTAAAAATCAACCATTTTGAAATTATTTATTAGATTTTTCTAAGCTCACATAATATGCATAACCTGAAGATTATGTATTGTAGTGAGAGGTGACTGTTACTACATTTTCTTTGTGATGATGGGTAGTGGGAAGAAGTAAAATCTCCTATGGTGACTCCTATCAGAGTCACCTCCTGATTGGAGATCATCTATTTTGCAGAAAGAAACACAGACACAAAAATGCTTATTGAGTATTTACTGTATACTAAAAACTCTGCTGAAAGCTTTCATGAGTTATCTTATTTAATTCTGACATCAACTTTATGGTATACCTTCCCTATTCAATACCCTCAGTTTAACAATGAGCACCCTATGAGGCTGGGAGTTCAACTTGCATTGTAATTCAGTCAGTCACAAGATAAGATTCTGGGTTTGATTTTTAGCAATCTCAGCCCTGTGGCTGCAGGAGATAAGGATATTCTTCAGAGCACACATAGAAGCTTTCAGATCATTTATGGGGCACATTAACTGGGAACTAAAATCCCTGAGTTCATGCTTTTCTTCCTTCACTTTGTCCAGTGACATTAAGAGCAACTAGTTAACCTCATTATATTCATAGTTTACCAACCACTCCCAGTACCAAAACCTGTATTAGTCAGGGTTCTCCAAAGAAACAAAACCAACAGAATGTATATAGAGAAATAAAGATATTATAAGAATTGGCTCATGCAATTTTAGTGTCTGAGAATCCCAAGAGCTGCCATTAGCAAGCTGGAACCCAGGAGAGCTGATGATGTCATTCTAAAGGCCTAGGAACCACAGGAGCCAGTATGCAAGTTCCAGTCTGAAAGCTGGCAGGCCCAAGATCAAGAAGAGCCAATGTTTCATCTGAGTGTGAAGGCGGGAAAAGACCAAGGTCCTAGCTCAAACAGCCAGGCAGGAGGAGTTCCTTCTTACTTGAAGGGAGGTCAGCCTTTTTGTCCTATTCAGCTTCCAGCTGATTGGATGGGGCCCACCCACATTAGGGAGGGCAGTCTGCTTTACTCAGTTACCAATCAAAAAGTTACGCTCATCTAAAACACCCTCACAGACAGACCCAGAATAAGGTTTGACCAAATGTCTGGGCACTAGGTGTCTCAGTTAGGTTGACACATTAAATTAACCATCACAGCATAGGTTGTCATTAAATTATTTCCATTTTACTGCTGTGTTAATTAAGTCACAAAGAGCTTAACTTACCTAGGCTCACATAAGTAGAGATAAGTTTACAATAAGATTGAATTTATAGTCTTTTCCCAAGACTCATGTAATTATTATTTCATCCGACAGCAGTATCTACCCAGGTTGTAGTAGTTCTTCTCTGTTATACTATGGCTTCCACTATAATTGAGGTTGAATGTGGTAAGTGTCCTTTTAATTTCTCAGTTTGATTGGCTTAGGACATAATAGCAAAAGACAGACTTTGGTAGTAAAAAAAAAAAAAAAAAGGTATTATGTAAAGTCTTTTACATAATAGTAAAAGACTTTCTCCCAGTCCAAAGTCACAGGGCCTTTGCAAATACTTTGATATTACCTCACTCACAGAAAGATAAAGCAGACCAAGCAGAAGCGTGTTCTGGCCTCAGTGAGAAAGGTTCAGTGAATGTCCAGCATTGCCCTGAATGAGAAAAACTGGGACAAAGAAGAAAACTCACCAATAGAGGAAAACCAGAGAAAAGTCATCTTGGCCATGAGAACAGGGCTGTGTAGTAGGCTTTTCCCAGGGCTTATTGAAATATCCATATACACTATTTAACACTTTTTCTCCCGCTGGGATTTTAAACTCACCAAAGAATATTTCAATGAATGAAATGGTTTTCTAGACATCTCAGTTACAAGATGGGGTGTGGGTAATGGATAATAAATTCTGGGCACTAGAGAGTGATGATTCCACCATCAATTAATGAATGTTTTTTTAGTTTATGTTTTAGTTTTAGTTTAGTTTAGTTTTTTAGTTTATGGTGTGTTAGAGATAATATTTTTAAATGTATTTACATGCATTTCTCTTTGCATTTCCTTGCTCCTTTTTTTTCCTGGTGCTATTTACTCGCCTTGGAGGAGGTTTAGGATTGTTACAAAAATAATGTGAAGAGAAGGAAAGAGTTAATGCCCTGCAAAGGGATTGATTTACCATTGAGAGACTCGTTTGACTAGAAGAGAGGCAATTACATTTAACTGGCAAATCAAGTTTATTTTCCCCCCTCTACTTAGTGGGATAGAGAAGTTTGTTAGGAAATTTATTGGTTTTAGAAAATATTTACACAGAGAAAAGGGTCAAATATTTTATTCTGCTACATTCAATAAGTAAGAGTCTGTCACAAAGAACTGGTCATCTTCTGAGAGATCGGGTAGAATCAGAGACTGTATCTTCCTTGCCTTGACCCCAACCCCACCCCTGCCAGTTGTGGTAAAGTGACCATGAAAAGCTATGGAAATGAGGTGGGTGGCGGCAGTGTTGGTGGTAATTCTGTCCTCCATAACCAGGAAGAGCATTGTAGAAGGTATGGCATTTGAACTGCATCTCAAAGTATTTTTTTCTTTTGAAGTTCCCAGAACACAGATGCTACGAGAATAAGAAGGAATAAGTCTGATGAAGGCATACATTGCTAAGAATCCTGTAAGAACATATATCAAGGCCCTTTGGTTTATCATTTAATAAGGGAATCTTTTTGTTTTTCTTTTTTTAACAGAGTTAAAGACTCCAGTTCATGCCAATGAGGCAAAAGTTATGGTGGTAGAGCTGGTACATACATGTTCATGAAAATCAGTGATTTCATAAGGCAGTGGTAGATTAATTAATGTATCCAGTGGATCTTGATATGACTGAGTTTACAAAATGCATAAAAATCTATTTTTGAGATGGTCAAACAACTCAAAATCCTTCTAATGGTGAGTTAATTAACAACTGATCACTAGTTAATTAGTCCTAGATGTGGACATCATTGGACCCAAGACCCCAAACCAGAGAGAGACTCCCCAGACAACACACAGCTGGAGTGGGGGGGCACCTGCCCATCTCCGCACTTACCCCTGTGGCTGCTGAAGAACAGGACAGAAGAAATGCCCACATGAGGAAATACGTACCTCACTACATGGTCCCTCCAAAGAGCAGAAACTCTGTTGGCTACAAAGGGGGATAACGAGAAAGCAATATAAATACTAAATACAATATTATATATGATAAGCTTATCTGACTCTACTGAGCCTGGATTACTCAATTCTGAAATACAGCAGAACATTGCTTGAAATGGAAAAAAGATTGCTCAAAATTCAATGGAGATATGACTTTCTGTAACATTATACATCACTGTCCCAAAAGAAGAGCTATTCTCTGGTGCAAAATATTTGAGATACATTGATGGCCGGAAGTCCCATTAAAGTTGACAGGGCAAAGTATAAAGAGCTTCACACCCACCCTACTCTCTGCTCTTCACACAGGCTTACTTGGTTTCGTGGGAAGGCCACAGAATGTAGCTTTCTATAGGCACTGACAGCAGGATATCAAACCGAACAAGCCACACTGATGACAGAGGCACCAGTTTCATGCGGTATAAATGTTGCTCTTCTTGGCAGAGTCATTTCCAATGTCAGAAGAGCGTGTGGAGTGACCTGGCTCCATAGGAATCAATGGGCCAGAGAGGAGAGGCAAACTCTGTTTCTTTTTCTTTCCAGCTGTTTATCTGTCACCGAGCATGGGAATTAAATTTAGAAAAGTTTCTCTAGAAAGAAAGTGTTACGAAAGCTGTTATTCTACCACATCCAATCCAGCTGCAAATTCTGTTGGGTCTGCCTCCCAGCTGTTTCTCATATCCGTCCAACCCACTCTCTGTCGTTACTACCACTACCCTAGTTCAAATCAGAATCATGTTTTGCTCAATACAGTGACCTCTTAATTGATAATCTCATTTCCATTCTTGATTCCTTTTAACTCCTTCTACACACAGAAGCAGCCCAGAAGGACTCCTTAGAAATACAAATCTGATTATGCCATTCTCTTGCTTACTGAGGGCTTTCTGTCCTCTCAGGCTTCCTGTAACTTTAGGGTAAGTTCAAAATCCATAACAAGGCCTCCAAAGTCCCCAACATGCTCACCAGCATCATTGTCTTTCAGTATCCTCCAGTCACTCTGGCTTTCCTTTACTTCTTCACATATGTAAAGCTCTTTCCGGCCCAGGACCTTTGCACATGATGTTTCCTTGGCCTCATATGCTTTACTCTGCTTTCTGTCGTGTTACTTCCTACTCTTTCTAACATGTATGTCACTTCTTTAAAGAAGCATTTCCTAGGAATACTATCTTGCCTTATCTAAATCAGGGCTCCCTTCAAAGCACTAATTATATATTAATTGGTTTGTGATTGTTTTCCTTTTCTTCCACTTGACTCTAAGTTCCATGAGGGTAAGAAGAAGGTCAGTTTATTTTGTTTCATATTCCCAGTTCTTAGCATGATTCCTGATACACAATATAAGCTCATTAAATAGTTATTGAATGAATAAATGTATCAGTTGATCCTGGGACATCTGGATCAAGAACAAGGATGCAAGCAAGGAGTTTGGTGTTCATTACAAAATTTCATGGTAGTACAAGGGATGATAGTAAATGACAGACTAGTTCTAGGACACATCTTGAATGCAGCAGGGCAGGAATAGAATAACAGCCTTAATATAACCTACTGCTCAAAACAAACTAGGGCAATTTAGTATTTGATGTGTCTGCTTCCAAGATATTTAAATACTATTGAGAGGTTCTGGTAGTTGCATACAATACAGAAATCAAGTCAATTTTTTTGAACAAAAATGCTACTCCTGGCTCTTCTGCTCTTTAAATCATCTCAACGATACCCACTCCCAGTCCTTCTGAGTACAGGATTATGCCTGTTCGCATTCTCTGATTCAGTAGAGTGACACGCTGCCTTCTGTCTGCCACAGCCAGGGCTCACCGAAAGAGGCACCCACATGTTCATAAATGCTGAGTGTAGTCTCCTCATCCTTATTATTCCTGTATCTAGACATATTATCTTTCAGATACTTTAGGTGCCATTCAAATTCTCTCTATTCCAAATGAGTCAAATCTCCTTCGGCCAAATTAGCAGGAAGTCTGGAATCCATATATGTGACACATTTTAACTGTTTTCTCTGTGTCCAGCCCTGTTCTGGGCGCTGGATCAAAGAAATGGAATATGTCATAGATATCCTCAGGGGCCGATAGTCTCTTGAGGTTGCTCATGTCAGCACACTTCATTAGCCTTTCTTTTGTTTCTTTCTACTTCCCTCTCACAGTGGTTCAGACTTCTCAGGCTCTTCTGGGCTTTTCTTAAAAAGAGGAAGAAAAGATCATTGCAGAATTAATTCTTTCTGAGGCTAAGTGACCACTTGTCCTATGTAGACAGGGGGCTTTGTCTTGGTAGAAGACCCACATGGAGAGGTCCCTAGCCCTAAGAAATAAAGCCCAATTTTCAGCCTTGAAAGGTCAATGTGAGGCCCGTGAAGCAAGTTGGGGCTAAGGAGGGGCAACACCAAGGTTGCCATGGCATAGTGGAAGGAATCAGACTGGCTCAGGGGTCCCAGGGATGTGAGCCCAGAGATGCCCTTTAGTTCCAAGTGCCCCAGTGTAGTGTCTTGTGTAGCATGACTCAGTCATGTACCAATATACCACAAGCCAAAGTCTGGAAACTTGGAGTCTGTGGCTAGAGATCTTGGAACGTTTCAAATAGGTCCTTCCAGATTGAAATCAGAGAGAAGAATACAAGGATAACACTCACGTTGTCAACTTAAGTTCTTAAAAATACCATCTGGTAGTTAGACATTTAAATGGTCTCTCATTGAGACAAGAAATGGTTAATGTGAAAATCAATATAACCTGACAGTATTTTCCAGAAGGTCTTTTCATGAGCATGAAACAGAATTGAGCTCTCATTGCTATTATTTTAAAAATCCTAAACTATGTGTAGGAAATGAATCAGTCTGAAATTGGGCAACATTACACTTAGGTAGCTTATGGAAGCTTGGAGAGCCCAGAGCTTGCAAATTATTTCTTCTCATAAACAGAATGCATCCTTATCATGATGTGCTTTTTTCCCCCACCCACTCCATCCTCTGAACCATCTAAGTAGGTATATCACCTACCCCATCCCCTGAACCATCTAAGTAGGTATATCACCTACCCCATCCCCTGAACCATCTAAGTAGGTATATCACCTACCCCATCCCCTGAACCATCTAAGTAGGTATATCACCTACCCCATCCCCTGAACCATCTAAGTAGGTATATCACCTACCCCATCCCCTGAACCATCTAAGTAGGTATATCACCTACCCCATCCCCTGAACCATCTAAGTAGGTATATCACCTACCCCATCTCCTGAACCATCTAAGTAGGTATTTCACCTACACCATCCCCTGAACCATCTAAATAGGTGTATCACATTCAAAAACCTTTGAAGGCATTGAAGGCATCTTGACGTAGTGGAATGAGTGGAATTTGGAGCCAGGCAGACCTGGATTCTAATACTGGTGCTGACATGAGCAGCCTCTGTTAGGACTTGGCTCAGCAGGCATGGAACAGCAAAGCAGGAATGTGTTCTGAGGTCACTTCACTGTGATGATTCAAATACCTCTGCCCAGTGGATGAAGCTTAAAACAAAGGACATGAGCCAGAATACATTTTGTGATAACTTTTTTCTTCTCTTTAGAAAAAAAATATGTACAAAAAAAGGTAAGAAGAGCCAACATGGAAGTGTCAAGAAAACATTTGGATAGGTACAGACAAGGGAGTTCCTCTCTCAAAGGAGTTACACATCAGTTATCACCATGCTAGAAAAATGAGATGCAGTTAAAATTCTAGAACAATTAAAAGCCACAAAGTCAAGCCGTTGCTCTGGGCTCTGGGTTGTAGATGCTCTGATACCCTTTCTGTAAAATAACACTGTGCAAACTGTAAAATATTCATTTTCATATAAAGTCCATACAATATGATATACAAAACTGTTGAGTTGACAAGGGAGGCTGGTGCTGGCTGCTGTTTTGGAAAGAAGGCTGCAGTATCACCTGCCTGCCCAAGGACATCATTTCAGAATCATCTTGAATTTCTTAGATGGGAGAGACCGTGATCTCAGAAAGAATCCTATATTCCCAACACCCCTCAGATTCAGGCTTTTCTGCCAATTGTTTGTATAACTAGGTGACTTCATTAATATATTACTTTAACTTAGAATGCAATAACATGTTAAGAGATCAGAACACAAAGTTCTTTTTGAAAGTAATATTTCTTTCTGTACAATTGATTTTGAGATTTGCCATTAACCAGCATTGTCCTCCCTGCAACTCAAAAGTTAACTTTCATTAATATTCAAAAATTCTGGAGGAGGCAGCAACTGTGGTAATAAAAGGTTAAAGTGAATTGTTAATATTAATTTTATTTCTGTGTCTATAAAACTGAGAAAAGAAGGTTTGTGTACAAATATCACAAAACAACATCAATCATTGGATAAATGTGGTTCTTCAATGCACACTTGAACAAGAAGAAAATTTTGTTGGTTTGAAATTCTGGCATAAATATATTAAAGCTGACCAAAAAAAAAAAAAAAAAAAAAATATCAGGGCAAGCTACATCACTTCCTCATACAAAAATGTACAAAACATTAGCGTCTAACTAGATAAACGTAATACTTGTCTTCACAGTTTGACATTGAGTAACTGTGTGTCTTGAAGTATCGAATTGGAGGGTGATTAAAAAAAAAAAACAGCTTGTGACACATCGGCCGTCTCAGGTGACTTCGGTCATGGAGGCAGAGTGATTCTGTAAACACAAGCAGACAAAATCTTAGAGTGGGGTTGACGGACACATACATTTACACACTCACTTTTCCCAGAATATTCCTTGCCTTCTTGTCTCCTAGAGTTTGAAGAGCTGGTCCCTCTCTTTCATATGCTCTTCCAAGGCCTCTCAAATTGTTACCTCTCCTGGTAAATCTTCCCTCATGTTTTAACCCAATCAGATGATTTTTTCATCTAAATTGTTCTCCATATAATTCTGCTTTACATTATACTTACTCAACTATATTCCAATATGAACAGATAGGATCTCAAAGTAACTTTAGCTGTCTCCCACATCTTTTATAAGGTAAATGTTTTTAATATTGAACAGTTCTAATTTTTTTTATTGTTGACAGTATTACAGATATCTTCCATTTTCTTACGTTTTCCCCCGTCTCCACTCAACCCCTGCCCCACCCCAGAACTCCCCCATACTATTGTCTGTGTCCATGGGCTATGCATATATGTTCTTTGAAAATTTTCTATATTATTTAGTCTTTGAGTTATGAGTTATATAAAAGTGAGTTTAGTATTTTCAAATGTATAGGGGTAGTTTTGTTTGTTTTTAGGTATCTTTGACATTTTTTTCTAGAGAATGTTGTCTGTGAGATACAGATTCTTTAAAATGTCTTGAGACTTGCTTTTGAGTCTTCTGTGTAGTCTGTTTTCATGTGTTTTGAAAAGGAATGTGTATAATGTACATTAGATCAACCTTATTAATCACTGATGTCTTTACTATATTTTGTTTGCTTATTAATCACACAGAGAAATGTGTTAGAATCTCTTATGATTGCAGCTTTTTCCATTTTTCCTTGTGATTCTATCTATAGGCTTGTTTATATAACACCTCTCTTTTGTTTATATAATTTATAGATACAATTGACCCTTGAACAACATGGATTGGAGCTGTGTATACTTATATGCAGATTTTTTCCAATACTGTAAATGTATTTTCCTTTATGATTTTCCTAATAACATTTTCTCTTCTCTAGCTTACTTCATTATAAGAATACAATATATAATACATGTAACATACAAAATATGTGTTAATTGACTGTTAATGTTATTGGTAAGGCTTTTGGTCAACAGTAGGCTATTAGTAAAGTTTTGGGGGTGTCAAAAGTTATACATGGATTTTCAACTGTGTGTGTGGGGGTCACCTCCCCAACCCCGGTGTTGTTCAAGGGTCAACTGTATAACCCCCACCTTTGCAGGCTGAAGGCTTTCTCTTTTTTGAACTTAAATCCCCCGTTCATGGAATTGGCAAATACCTTAACAAACGGTGGCTATAGCTCTAACTGATTATTACAGGTTTCCTGATTCCTGTTTCAGAGCTCAATCATGAATTTTAGAAACTGAGTATATTTTATTTTTCAAGGTACTTTTACCAGCCATATCTGTAAAAACTGAGGTTTGATGCATTTTTGCCATAATGTGAAAAATAACTTCTCCTTTTATGTTTTTAGTGTTATAGTATGTTTTCTTCTTGAAAATTGTTTTTTGGTTAATACTTCGGTCATTTATATGTTTGTAAGATTCCATTTAAGAGTAAGAGGTCAAGATCAAGTAATTCAACACTAAGACAACTAAATGGGTGACTTTGGGCAGATTTCTTTAACTCTCCAAGTCTTCTTTGCTATTTATAATATGAAGTCTATGATATCACTAGTTTTATATGAAGGGGGCCATTAAAATTCTTCTGGGAATTTTTTCTTAAGTATAATTTTTTTTCACCCCAGAATTGCTGAAATTAGAATCTCCTGGAGTGAGGTCCCAGGCATTTGGGTCTCAGCATAGATTGGATTCTTGTGTGTATGTGTGTGTGTATTTAAGAAAAAAAAAAAGTTTTTCCTCCATCTGGAGATATGAGAAAACTTTACATGCCACACCCAGAGTTAACACAATTGAGTTAACACCATTGTTTCATCTCTAGTTTCTTTGTTAACATAAATTTTGTTGGACCAGGAGACGGGTTGCTTCGGTGAATGTGGGTATGGAGATGCAGACAGGCTGGTTGAAGTCCTGTCTTTAGGATCACAATGACTCTATAGGACCACAGAATAATGCTTTGGAAACGACCATCTTTGTTTTGTTTGCATTCTGTAATTACTGAGCTTTTGGTTTCTCTTAGTACATGAGCAAGATTTCAGAAAGATGCACTCTGTTTCTAAGCGGAATCACAGACGGCAAATACTCAAATTTGGGCTGCTGTTTTAGGGAGGAAAAAGAACACTGTAGCTTGGGGGTGGCACATGGTAAAGGGGAGAGTCTCAGGAGGGAGGAAAGGAGGTGACTGGGTACCCTCCCCATCCAGAGAGTCTTCTCCTTGAGGTATTTCGAACAGTGCGGTGGATTTCATGGATGTGAATGTGTGCTCTGAAAAGAGGTTCACATCCCCTCTCAGATGCCCCCAGGTCCTGCTCCCGGGTAGATGGCTCTATCTTGGAAATGACAAAGGTGTGGCTGCTAATAGAAACCAAGGCTGCCCGGGTTGCACAGGGGAGCTCTTGCCCACAGGGGAGAAAAGAGCTGTAGCTCAGTTCAGATTCACCAGTGTGTGCGGCTCAGTTCAAACACACTATCCCCTAGGGCATGTTTCCATTTTTAAGGCTGAGAATTGCAGATTTCAAAATGAAATTTCCCTTGAATGAAATGCCAGGCCAAGTTGTGTAACAAGCAGGGCTTTTAGAAATAGATGAGCCTGGGTTTTAATTTTGACTGGGTGACTTTGGGCATATTACTTAAACTCTTATGCTTTACTTCTATAAAATAGAATAATGATGCCAATTGCAGGATTATTGTGAGACTGTGATGATTTGCAATAAACGTCAATTTTCTTTACTCAACCAACAAATAAAGGGCCTATTCTCCGCGCTAACCCTGTGGAAACATTGGACACCCCCAGCAGGTGGGTGCTTACTTGCATCTTCCACAGTTGGCATGGAAGGCATCACCTGAGAGGTAAGAACGGCCACCCAGCCACCTGTTGCTTCACTTTGACTGCAGAAGTCCTGCTTGTTGTTGCCCGTTAATTTCTAATTTCCATGGAGGTTCAGATAGTGACTAGGGTCCGATTGTAGGTTCTTGGTTTTGACTCAAGTGTCTAGTTCAGGCTTTGTTTCTGGCTCGCATCTGTCTATTCACCAAACATTATTTCACATCTAGTGAGTGCCAGGAGATGTGGAGCGTAAGGGAGATATAGTTCAGATCCTCAGAGATCTCTAAGTCCTTGGGGGAGGCAGATATGAGGGATGTGCTTGTCTTTAAGTGTGAGGGGCAACCAGAGAGGGGCCCTGAGGGTCCTCTGGCCCAAGCCTGGCGTTCAGGAAGGCCTCAGATTGTCCCCAGATGAGGTGATCTGCACTGGTACAAAGACAGGTGAACAGATTGGAAAGAAGTCCCACTACTGCCTATTGTGAACAATAAATCAATATATTATTTAGAAGAATTTTTTTTTTTATCTATCTTGTGAAGAGCAGTGTTTGAAACCCTGTTTGGCACTTCACTTTTATTTATTTAATTTTTTTCCTTTATTGATTTTAGAGAGAGAGGAAGGGAGAGGGAGAGAGATAGAAACATCGATGAGAGAGAACATTGATTGGCTGCCTCCTGCATGTCCCCCACTGGGGATCGGGCCCACAACCTGGGCATGTGCCCAGACCAGGAATTGAAGTGGTGACCTCCTGGTGCGTGGGTCGACGCTCAACCACTGAGCCTCATGGGCCAGGCCAAGAAACTAATTTTCAAGAAGAAATTAGAATGATTAGGGAACAAATAAGACAACCGGGAGCCACTATCGGGCTGGCTGGATGGCACTTCGCTTTTCAATGTGAGTAGTACCCCTCAAACTACGGCCTGCTTGTCTCTGGGCCTGGTCAAACATCCATGGCCCTGCGGGAGAAGAGAGAAGGAAATCTGGAGAAGGCTTCAGACGGAGGATCGTGCCTGAGCAACGCTGGGAGGAAGGATGGGTGGGAACGGGGTGTCCTTAGACCAGGATGTTCGGGGAGAAGCAAACAGCATTTGCAAGGACACCGAGACTGACATGTTTGTGGAACTCGGCAAATATTTCAGTTTGCTTTTTAAACTGACCTTTGTCTGTAGTTGCTTCACCTCAGAAACAGAGGGAATCACTCTGATGTCAGCAGGCACAGAAACATAATGAGATAGGGAAGAAACACTAGGGAGAGTCTATTTCACCATTTCATTACAGGGTATCGTTATTTACGCCCATTTGCCCTTCCACCTGCATCAACAGGCTGCATAGAAATAAACCAGTAAGACATTTTCAGTACATTGTCTCTAACTAAATCAAGTGAAACATTTCATCTTAATAGAGGCTAAAGGAAAATAAACAAACAAAGTACTTGGCTGTGGACTTCATGGAGAGCCCTAAATATTTTTCCCCAGATGGAAAAAGCCTTATCGGGGTTTTCTCTGGTTTATTGATAAAATTAAATAGGATAGTTATCTTAGAGAGATGTCTGATAGCTAATCGTTTTTAAATTAAATAGTGAAAAATATTTTCATATTATACTGATATGAAGCACACACTAATTCCAGGGGGAGGTGACTTGCTTTTCCCTGGTAGGATCTATACAAATGGTTTAGTAAGAACATGCCAAATGAAAACAAGATTTCAAGGTAATCAGACTGTTATGGACAATAAACATTTTAGCAAAAGTCAGCTACCTGAGAAAGTGGCATGATAACAAAAACCCCGTTTTATTATGTCTCTCCCTCTCTGTCTGCTTACAGAGCTGCCCACCAGCTCTCTGCCATGCTGGCTGTGTGGCCATGGGCAAGCAACTTAACATTTTTCAGTACGTATATGTTGACCTTCAGTATTCCTATCTTTAACCTGGAAATGGGCATTATACTATCGATTCAATGGGTTTTGGTTAGAATAAGAATATATTTGTAGAGCAACCGCCTAAGGTAAACGCCAGTGAGTGAGTAATGGCATGGTCTCCACCGCTTCCCCTCTCTTCTCAGACAGAAGAGATTTTCTTCTTCATTTATACTCACACAATAAATTCTGGACCCGTGGTTCAGCATGCCCGATTACGATGAGTCAGTTACATGCACCCTTCCTAATCACCTGAGAGCTCTTGGAAGGCAAGGACCTTGTGGCTAATTATTTTCTGTGTTCCTGGAGGGAAGCAAGGTCCTGGTATGAATAAGTGACCAGTAAGTATTGTCGCATTGCATTTTCGATTGTTGTCATCAGAACAGATCCAAAAGGATACTTGCCTCTATTTTGTTAATAACCTTTAAAATGTGCTTCTAGTTTACATCTGTCACTAGATATAACAGAACCTTTTTCTTTCTGAATATTGTCCTAGTTACTGAATCAAACGGACCTCCCACGTAATTGGTCCGGATTTCCTAACTGGTTTTATACTGGAGGCCAAGGTGTCCTGAAGCAGCGGAGGTTTGTCAGGTGAAGAACTCCCTGAGGATTCGTGACGCCAAGCCTCAGATAGATGCAGGCCTGACTGAGGGCAGCTGTGAAGCTCCCGGGGCCTTCATCTCAGACTTGCACTGCTGCTCGGCAGACGAGTGTGCCTGCTTTCCAGTAGAGGAATGGATTCGTTACCTCCCAAGGAGCAGGCTCGAGCCTGTGGGTAGGATTTGCCTGCACCACTGTACTATACCTGTGCACTTAAGGTTTCCAGAGGGCTCTCTATCCTTGGGAAAGCCATGAGGGGTACTCCACGGGGATCCTCGGGTTTGGGTTTGGAAGGAGATCCTTGTGTTCCTTTAAAGTTATGGACCACACACATTCCCTGCAAGAAGAGGGGTAAAAAGATTGGGTCAGATGACAGCCATCAATGCCTGGCCATTTCTGAGGGTGGCAGGACTTTCCCCTAGAATGCCATCGCCACAGTGACTTTTTTCCTTTGAGCCAGTGGGTAAGGACCATGGAAAGACCTGGGGCATGATCCAGGGTGTCTGCTGAGCACATTCTAAGTGCTGATGAAGGAACTTTTAATCACCAGATGGCCAGTGATAATCAATCCACCCAGTGAGCCTGTTTCCTAACCAGTAACGTGAGAGTAATATAATACTGACATCATAAATCTGTAAGGATGAAAAGATATGATGATTGCAAACCACCTGATAATAACACCTAACATTTACTGAGGGCCACTGTGTGTCTGGCCTTGTCTTGAGAGTTTTACCTTATTTCATTTAACCTTCTCAACAATCTTCCAAGAAAGGTGGTACTACTGTTATCTCCAGTTAGGTAAGGAAGCACCGAGAAGCTAGATAACTTGCCTCGTAACAAGTGCCAAACGTATAGCAAATACTCATTCGATGTTAGCTAGTCTTCAACTCCCACCTGAGACCATCATCCTTAACTTATGTGACCACTATTTGCTTGAGATCAAATAACTCATTAGTGACACATTTCTTTTATTGCTTCTGTGAAAAAAAACCTTCCCTCTAGACCAGCGGTTCTCAACCTGGGGGTCGCGACCCCTTTGGGGATCGAACGACCCTTTCACAGGGGTTGCCTAAGACCATCAGAAAACATATTTCCGATGGTCTTAGGAACCGAAACACCTCTCCTGTATCCGTCTCCAGGCGAGTCCGCCCACATGCAGATACGCCCACATACAACATGAGGAACTGTGTTAAAGGGTCGTGGCCTTAGGAAGGTTGAGAACCACTGCTCTAGACTATTACCCATTTTTCTTTATTTCCTGCTGAGGCTCCTTCATACCTCAGTCTGTTGTTTCCATCTGCTCTGCCTGTCGCCCATGTAGAGTTTATCTGTTTCCTTCTACACTCTCTCTTCCAGTGTTCTGCATCTCTGTTTCTATACCCAGAGCCTTTGAATCTTTCCTGTCTTTCTTCAACCCTGCAGAACATTTACATAAACATTCTCTACTTCCCTCCATCTCTGCTTAAACTTCCTCCACTCAGGGAGTGGGAGAAGTGGAAGACGTTGAAGTTGAGGCTCTGGAGTTGAAAAGACCCAGGTTCGATTCACCGCTTATCGGTCGTGTGGCCATTGGGCGAGTTACTTATCTTTGAGCCTCACTTTCCTCATCTATAAAACGAGGACAAGAATATTGTTAGGGTTGTCCTAAGAGCACGTGATTTGGTGTACATAAAGTGTAGGGTACGTAGCAATTGCTCAACAAATAATCTCCCCCCTGCCCCCACTTTCATCGTCACAGGAAGCACAGAACGATAATGAACACAGGCCTCAAGTATGCTCCTTTTCTCAGACTCTCGTCTCTTTCCCTCCGTCTCCTCTCCAAGTCTCTGCTCTGGAATGCTTCCAGTCTCTTCCACTACATGCCCCCGCCCCCAGACCCCAGCTTACTGTGTGTGTACGTGAGGTGTGAACATGTGCACACGCAGATACAGTGTGGTCTGTCTCCTGCCAGGGCAACTCAATAGCAAATCTGGGTCTTACATAAAGATCATTTGTGAAAAACAAATTTTGACATTTGCCATCAACTGGCAAACAATAGACCAAATTATTGGGAAGCCAATAATAGACCAAATAGTAACTGAGTGGTAGGAAACAGGGCTGTGAGTACTGAGAGAAAACAAGTTTAATGTTAAAGCAAAAGTAGAGTTTGTCTCTGGGGCCGTAGCAAACACAAAGGCTTCTACAGATTTCATCCTGGAAAGACTCCGTCAGGTTTCTTGGGCAGTGAACACTCTCTTTCTCTCTAGCTGGGGCTGGTTCCAGGACTGATGGACAGCAAATTGGCTGGCTTTCCTTTGGAGCCCTATTATTTATGCCCCGTCAATGTCTCTTTGAAAGCTCTCTCTTCTCTGAAGTCAGCTCAGGTCTTTCCCTCTTTAAAAAAAGCAATCTTAGGAAAATATCCCTCTGACGTCACACCTCAGGATCATCCTCAGTGCCACTCCTCCTGCAGCTCCACCCAGAGAATTTGCATTCAAGTCCATCCTTCACTAGAGAAGAAAAGCCTACATTCATTAAAAATGATTTTGAATTAGCATGGAGTTTCCCAATCCGTGTTCTGAATAGATGTGAGCATTTTCTGAGTGTATCTTAGCAGGTAAAAGCATTGGGAAACTGCATTAGTGGTCAGGAGAGGCATGTGTGTATTTTGTATGTTGGGGAGGACAGGAGGAGTTAGGTCATAGGACTGTGAAATCCTTCCATGTGAGATGCCAGTCTTAATGAGCGCTTTGGACCAGAAAAGGCAGAGTGGGAGGAGGGACATCCAGACTGTGATGGCTTCAGTCTCAGAGGGAAAGCTGGCTGAATATTGTTAGGGATTCATTTCACGTGCAACATGTGAATCTGCAGGTCTGGTGATTTACTGTGGATCCTTTTGGGCCTATTTTAAATCCTTGACGATTATTAAAAACCCGCACCTCTGTGGTATGCCCATGCAATGGAATAGTGTACCGCAAGAAAAAGGAATGAATTATTGATACATGCTACAACATGAATGAATCTCATTATAATTATGCTGGGTGAAAGATGCCAGAAAAAATTAATACTATATGACTCTATTTATATGAAATCCTAGGAAAGACAAAGCAATATAGAGTGATGAAAAGTAGATAGGGGTGGTTCGGGAATGGGGGGAAGGGCAGGGTGGGAAAGAAGGATGTATCTGTAAGTCAAAATTGATCAAATTGTACACTTTTTTGTGCCATTTGTTATATGCCTATCATACCTCGATAAAATTATAGAAAAAGACAAGAACAATAAAAATTGACCTCTTCTTTTCCAATCCAACTCAGATTAAGGGATTTTCTAGTTGAGCAGGTAAGCAGCCCATCTATTTGAGAAACTAAAATATAATCAGAAATGTAAAGATATGGAGGACACTGTGTTAACACAAGGCTTCTCCAGGAAGATGATCACATGTGGTTGAGAAGCCACTTGTAGCAGAAATGAAAGGCAGGTTCAGATAATATCAGAGACCTTCTAAAAAGTCTGGGTGAGGCTGGCTGAGGGTTTTCATATTTCTCAGTGGGATATGCAAGTGTGGGCCAGAGCTGAGTTTCTTGAGACACTGGAGAAGGGGCCGCCTGCTTCCACCAGTGGTCTTTGTTCTCTTTCCCCAGCGATGCTTAGCTTCTGCTCCCAGTGCGTCCTGAACAAATATGATAAAACAATGGTTTGAAGGTATGCCCCAGACCTAAGCACAGTGTTGAAGAAAGTAGAGCAAGCCATTCTTCCTGGGCATTCCTCTCCCTGAGCCCCAGAAGGAATATGCAATCATATTTCTGAAAGAAAGGGTGCTTTAGAATTCATCCTTGCAGCAATAGGGTGCACACTACTTGGAGAATAATTGCAACTCATAAGGTTGGGGCCAGACAAACATGGGCTTAGACCGTGACGTCTGGGAACCTCACTCACCATGGTCTTGGGCAGCCTTTCAGAGGCCATGAGAGGGGAAAAGGTAGAAAGAGGGAAGCTGACCTACCAGAAACAGGGCTACAGCAGTGCCCAGGATGAAGCCTGCGATCACATCGGAGCAGTGGTTCCTATACTCTGAGACCCGGTTGAGGCCCGTCAGGAAGGCCATGCAGAGGGTCCCGAGGCATAGCACTGGCTTGGCCAGTCGACTGCTCTTCGTCTTGATTGTGCTTGTGATGTACATCTGGAATAGGACAGAGACTGGAGAGTGACCAGGCAGCCTCCTCACACAGCGCGCGCGCACACACACACACACACACACACACACACACACACACACCCCAGGACACGCAAACAGGGGCTGTGCCAAAGTAGCCACATCAACCAGGCGAGCAGCTCCCCTCAGCTGCTCAGTAAAGAATTAGGGTAGAAAATGAGTGCAGCAGGAGCTATGGACAGATGTCCACTAATCATGGTGTTTTGCATTCTAGTGGACACGTGAACAGAAATTATGGTGACAAGAAGAATGACCGCATAATAATGATCAGATTTAGAAGATGCGGTTTTCACGCAACAAGTTAAAGCACCATTTGGGGTATTAGGAAACCCATGTAAGATTCTCAGATACCAAATACACCTTCTGTGAGAATGAAGTTAATGGAGGAGAAGGCCAGGTAGGTGAGCGGCTGTACATTTTACTTTTTTGTGTCCCCCATCCTTCTAGCTGATTCTTCACACTTCTCAGCAATGAATACAAAAGCATTTACTGATGAGTTGATTGACTGAATTAGAATATATCAGCCAGTGTGTCACACAAATAGATTTCAGTTGTGCTGGGAAACTGATCTATACATTCCCTGGGACAACTGTGATCAGCTCTATCCATTCATTGATTCAAGTGTATTTTTAAAATATTAAAATTTTAAACTTTTGTCACAACATACAAAAGATTAGAAGACCTGAACTAAATAAAAAATGGTTAAATTTATGACACCTGAAATTTATGAAGCCTAAATTTATGTAGGCTGTTCTTTTTTATTTGTATTTTTCTATTACAGTTGACATTCAATTAGTTTATATTAGTTTCAAGTGTAATATGTAGGCTGTTCTTGTTCCATTGTGAGGAGCTGGGACAAATTTCATAGGCTCAGTTACCAAATGCATCCCTGGTGGTCTAGTTAGTGTGCCTCTTTCAAACAAACACCTTGTTAGATCACCTTCGGTAATGGCTACAAGAAACCAGTAGAGGGCATTAGTAGTCCACCATTTCTTTCACAAAAGTGATAAATGAGTTTGCAATCCTGAAAAATAGTATGCTGATACTTAAATTATAGTCTGTAGTGTGTTTGTGTGGCCTGAGCACACACAAGTTCAAATAGATGCATTTTACAGTATTATAAGGGGAATCATTAATTTCCTAGGGTGATGCTTCAACATGGCATGAACATAAGATGATGGGATTCTCTTCATTACATGTAGCAGATACCCTAGAAAACTATGGTTAGATCAGAGTTACATAAATTAGAGCATATTATTACACCATTCTGAGGCTGTGTAAGAAATATTATGTAACATTTATACTAGGTATATTTAAGTTTAATTTTTTATGCTTCTATATTGTTTTTTCTTTTCTTTGTTGACTTCAGAGAGAGAAAGGGAGAGGGAGAGAGAGATAGAAACATCAATGAAAGAGAACATCAATTGGCCACCTCCTGCATGCCCCCCACTGGGGATTTGACCCACAACCTGGGCACGTGCCCTGAGCGGGAATCAAACCGGCGACCTCTTGGTGCATGGGTCGACGCTCAATCAATGAGCCACACCGGCCGGGCTGCTTCTATATTGTTTTTTAAATATAATCTTTATAAACCTTTCCTATTAAATTACAAACTATTAAGAGTATGAGGCCTATAGTTAATTAGTATTCTTCACAGTATTAACTAGTACCTAGGAAATGTTTGTTGAGTAATTTCTGAAAGCACTTCACACATAATAAGGGCTCAGAAATGTTTGCACACTTGGAATCTTGCATCAGGGATTATCTGATGATTGTGAGGCATGATCTGAATTATATCTGAATCCTTGAAAACGTGCTATATAGCTGTATCTATTCTGAGTGAGCTGACTCTACTTACTGCTTTCTCCCCGCCAAATTTATATCTTACTTCATGAGAGTAGTTTACTATGAGTAACAGATTTAATTTTATAATGGTGTTGTGAAATTAATTTCACATAGCAATGAATTGAGTCTGATAAAAACATAGAAGGTGCACAAGTGCATTGCTTCGCCCTGGCTGGTGTGGCGCAGTTGCTGGGGCGTCCTTCCGTGCACTGGAATGTTGCTGGTCAGGGCACATGCCGAGGTTGCGGGCTCTCGCATCGATGTTCCTCTCTCTCCCTCTGCTTCTTCTCTCTCTCCAAAAATTAATAAAATACTTTTTAAAGTACATGGCTTCATATAACTTAGGTTCTAGATAGTTGAAGGCAAGTCAATATTTTGAAAATTAAAAAATATGCTGAATGCCTGAGAGGACTTTCTTTGCTTAAAAAAATACCCGGCATAGTTTTATTTTATTTTATTTTTTAATAAAATGAAGACGCCTCATTGAGCTATAATTGATCTGCTTTGTAAATTGAGGCTTCTGTATGATTTATGTTCGTGTTTCCCTGATGTGGGGGCAGCTGAAAGAACTGTTACACATATTCATTAAAGAGAAGATCTAAAAGGAATTAACTAGGAAGACATTTTGGATAATTGGTGGTTGACAAATTGGTCCTGTGGATGTGATCCTGTACACGGGACACGAAGGAACCCTTGCTTTAAAGAGAATATTTAGCAATGTACTTTAAAGTCTACTAAAGAGACCAGACTGCTAGTCAGCCACCTCTTTTCGGCCCCGAATGTATGTCATTCAGAGTCAGTGCTTGAACACTCTTCCGTCAGAGGCAGATTCTCAGGGAAGGGGGAGGGGAACATGCTCCCCTGGGGGTGGGGCCACGCTCAGAATCTCTGGGAAGAATGCATGGTTTGAAAGGGGTCTTTCCCCTGTCTTCTCCTCCCCTGGCCTTTCATTGAGAATCACTAAACCAGCCATATCCTGAATATAAAATGTGTAAAGCAAGAGAAAGTGGCGTCTGCGACCAACGGTTGTGCGTCCACGGTAACTGCCCACGATATCCAGCTTTTGAGCTGGTCCCTAACTCTCAATTCTATGGACGTGAAGGGAACAACGTTTTTCCACCCTGAGCTGCTTTTTTGGCATGCTGAATTTAAGCTGTTTATTAAGAAACAGGACTCGGAAAGAATCTTCGAACCTCCCCGCTTTCCTGCCCAAGAGATTCAGACAGAGAAACCTGCTTCAGGAAGGAGATCTTAGGATGCTGCGTTAGCCTGACTTGGATTAAGTGTGGTGAACAAGAGGGCTTCAGGCAGGCACCTGTTAGCTAGATGCCCCGGCTCCCACGGTATCCGATTTGCCCAGCAAGGGTTTTCCTGCCACCTGCCTTTCGCTTTCCCTCAACCACCTGTAAATCGCTCATTCTCACCCCTGAAATCTAATCCCTGCTCCCCACCTTTCTCCTTTGTCCAAAAATGTCTTATATACCCAGTGCTGCTTCATTGTTTTGGAATTTTCATGGAATTACCCTGCCTATGTGAATTCCCCATGAACATATATCAAACTTTGAACTTTCTCTTGTTAATCTCTGTTATTTGAAAATTAGCCCAGCCAGAAGAACTTGGTGGGAGGCAAAGCATTAATATTTCTTTTAGCCCCCACAGAAGCACAGGCCAGAGACAGGTGCAATGAGATTATTTCCCAAATGAATGCAATTAGGAGTAGAAAGAAGGAGGGATGCCATGATCTCTTCTTGGATTTTAAGATGTGGGTTGCACTTTAGGCTTTCTCTGTGATAAGAGCAAAACATTTAGAGAATATTATAACTCAGTGGGGGCACCAGAGCCTGTGTGATCTCGGGAGTGGTGAGAAGGGAAGTTTTGGGTGTGGGGGTCTTGTAGGATCAGCCACCTGTCCTGGCAAAGCGATGGAGAAGTCTCGGGAGGAGCAGAGGAAGCTGCGTCTGTCCCCGGCGTGTGCACTGCAGGGGCAGCCATTCAGCTGTGGGCCACACCTGCAAGTTTGTAGGCAGGTGTGAGGAATATGGGCTGTTCCGGAACCAGCCAACACTTTGGCAGAGAGTGCTGCTGTGGGCAGTGAGGGAATCCCAGAAACAAAGCCAGAAGCCTGGGTATCAGCTCTGTGTGTTCTTAGCTATTCTCGGGGCCCGTTTCTGCATCAGTAAAATGAGATCTGACTAAATGATTATCAACATTCTTTCCAGAACTAATATCCTCTGGCAGATAGTACATTGAGATGTTGGGGGAGGGGCAACAGCACGCTATTACATAGGAGAAACATGTTGCAACAGGACTTTAAAAATCTCTAAGTGACAGTGATGAAAGAATGGAGGTGAAGAGGGTAGAAAGCCACGTCCCAGCCAGAGCTCATCGTGGGAGAGAAGGCAAGGCTCGCATACTCACCGTGGCATATAAGGCCGAGTACACGCTCAGAGCGGCGTGTTTGGAGGGAAAGGATCTCCGGGCCTTTTCGATCACTTCCAGGTCCCCGGTGCAAATGTTCCCATTGTTTATGAACTGGTGGTGGGCGCGGCAGTCCGTACTGGTGTAGTTCGGCTTGCACACCGTCAAGAAGTATGGTGTTAGGTGCCCAGTGACGACTTGGCCGGCGTTTACAAAAATGTCGGTAGCAAAAAGCCCAAACGCAAATACCCCTATAAGGAGATCGAAAATAATTAGAAATGGTGACACACACAGTCGATTGGTTTTGTCCCTGAGAGGAAACAGCAGTGAGCCCAGGACGACCTATTGCAAAGGTCACGCTGTCCCCTCACCTGGAACTTTCCAGTCGCGCTGCCCTGCAATGCAGACACCGTGCTGTTAGCGCTGCATTGTTTGTGTAAGTGAATTAGAAGCAGCATGTTGTAATGGAAAGAACTTTTGCATTTGGGGGTCATAGAGACCTGGGCTCCAGTCCCAGCTTGGGTGACTCATTCACAGAATGTTATTTACTGTCTCTGAACCTTGGTACCCTCAGTCACAAAATGATTGAGCAAAGTGATACTCTGAAAGGAGGTGGAAAGATAAACTAAGACAGGTACAAAATATCCGTGATGGTGCCCAGCTCTAAAGTAGTTACTCAACATCAGTTCTCTTTCTACAGAAAATAGCTTCTCCCTGGTGCTGTTTGGAGATGCAAATTCTCCTAGCAGGAGTTACTATTCACACCATGGCAAGTGAGAGCGAATGAGGTTAGGGGGGTGTCCTTAAAAGAGAGAAAAAAGGTCATTCCAGGAACCTGGATTGAATTGGATGCTTCATCTGATGTTGGAAAGAGACAATGAGAAGAAGCAACGAGTGTTCAAGACGAATGTTGTTGACTGTATTCGTTTGCCGTCGCTGCTGTAACAAATCACCACACCCTTGTGGCTTAGGACCACACAAGTGTGTCCTCACACAGTTCTGAAGGTCAGAAATACAAAATGGGTTTCGCTGGGCTAAGACCAAAGTGTAGGCAGGCCTGCATCCCTTCTGGAAACTCCAGGGTAGAATGCATCCCTTGCCTTTTCCAGCTTCTAAAAGATGCCATCATGTCTTTCTTGTAACTACCCCACCCTTTCAGCAATCATATCGTCATAACCTCGGCTTCCCTTCTCACACCCCCCTTCCCTGACTCTCTCTCTCTCTCTCTTGCTTCCCTCTTATAAGGACCCTTTGATTATATTGGGTTCACCTTGATAATCCAGGACACTCTCCTCATCTCAAGAGCCTAATTTAACCACACCTGTAAGTTCCCTCCTGTCGTTAAGGTACCATATCCACAGTTCCCAGGGATTAGATATGGATGTTTCGGGACAGGGGAGCCTTATTCTTCCTACCACGCTGCTGTTTGGCTGGGGATCCCGTGGGCGGGCTTTATTTCCTGGATGTTATCTGTTCTCTGATACATTCCACAGGACTCACCCCACTAAGCTGGAAAACGGATAGGCAGATTTCCTTTCAGGAAGCTTCACTGTGAATTCTTTCAAAGCCTAGACGGTTCATGTAGAGATTATCTGTTAAATATATCAAGAGAGGCTCTGCAGAGCCAAGGTGTGTACAAGCCGCTTGGAGGGATAAAGCTGACTGTTCAAATTCAGCTCGATTACGGGAGACGTTGGCGAGTGCGAGAGGCAGCCTTACCCCGGTGAATGTCAAGGGTCTGCTTCAGTTTCAATTACATTTCTACCCAATTTTGACTCCCATATTCAATGTCCGGGAGCTGCAAATTGTGCTGATATCAGCACTCAGAAGTTAATCCATCACCCCAGAAGTGGAGACAGGTTTGGCTGAACGCCGCATCCGGTTTTCACTGTGATCAGTATTGATTGCTATAATTTTCTCTTCTGTGGCTTTGCCAGGACACGCTTTCTCACAATGAGAAGTGGCTCTCTCAGTGGCTCAGCCAGCTCACTCTCGCAAGGTCTGACCTCTGACAGCAGACATTTCATGGATCATTCGTGGCAATTTTCACCCCTCGACTCTGAAAGTCTGAATGGTTAGACATGTTTTTTACATCTTCAAGCAAAATTCTCAAAGAGCAGGTCTCTGGCTTTTTCAAGGGGGCAGTAAGTCTGTCTAGACATTCTTTTCCAGGAAACGAGGGTAATTTATGATTTGAAAAGGGAAAAGTGACAGCATTTTCCTCTGGCATTTTATTTGTCAGAAGTGCTTCCAATTAGGGCGGGTTTGTTCTTTCTGAGACAGAGGACGTCGGGGCTCCTTGGCTCGTGTCTGGAGTGTCAGCTCTGTGGTCGCAGTGACTCTGTGACAGGCAGTTCTCTTGGCTGTCGTGTGATAACATTGCTGGAAGTTGCTCTCCCCTCTTCTCCGCCTCCTCTGGATTATGTCTACCTCTCCTGATGGCTTAGCAAGCATCTGCTTTCCAAACACTTCATTCTGGTGCATTTGATGTAGCCTCAGAAGGGCACTGCAGCAGCCTGGGGAATCCACCTACCTGGCACAGGCCAACAAAGGGCAGTGGGACCGGCAGCGCTGGTGATTCAGACAGATCCCACAGGGCTTTTGTAAGAAACTCCAGCCATGCCTGGTACTTAAGCCTGATCTCCTTGTGTGTATTTTACAAGTTTTGGAAGCTAAAAATAGCTACTTTTGTCCTCAGAGTCAGCTAGAACACCACTGGTGGTCTCCTATATTGCAAGGTATGGTTTGAAAGGGATGTTTTAAAAATGTCTAGGTACCCTAAAATTGGTGTCTAAAATCCTTTAAGTGAGATCCTATATTTGAAATTTTAGCAGATACATCTTTTATTCCTGTAACCCTTCCTCCTAGCGGGTTTATCTATCTTATGGCTCTGCTCCCAGTGGTCTTCCTTGCTTCAGGGGAAGCTGGTTACGTTTCTGAATGGATTTGCAGCAGCCATGAATGTCTAAAGGTACAGTGCTTTTGATTGGCCAGAGCTATGTGCTCCAGACACTTATTGCTGTTGCTTTGTTTCAGAAAAGGCTGGGCTGGGATGACCAAGAGCCATGGTCTGGAAGACGAGACCACTGACTTTCAGAATCAACCCTCGAGCAGAGGAGGCTTTGGGTGAGGATGTCACCCACCCGAGGAGAAGAGAGCACCCTGCCTGGGCTGGCTGCAGGAGTAAAGGGCCACTCCCACGCTCCCGGCCTCATGCTGGCGTCAGACTCCGGGGAAGGACAATAGTACTCTCCAGAACCATTTTTGCAAATCCAGTTGAAGTGAGTTCTGTGCCCCTCACGGTGTAGCTCAGAAGCCCACTCAGCATGGTGTCAGAGCAACAGGGCACCTGGTTGGCCTTGATGGGAAAGGGGGTGTCAAATTGGTTGGGCCCAAGGTCCACCCCACAAGACACATATATTCTGGCATGGAACGAGGTAGGCAGTTGTGAATACTCACATCCCTAAGAGGTGAGGGGCATTAGAAGGCTCAGGGGACCAGGAGGCTAGGCAAAGCCTGTGATCAGGACAAAGAGATTGGTATCTGTTGATGATGTCCATGGTCTCTGTCAAGATGACATGGATCAGCTAAGAAAACCTGGGTATGCTGCTGCTTCTTATTTTATTTGTGCGTGTGTGCGTGTGTGCGTGTGTGTGACCTAAAAGAGTCTGACACCCATCAGACAAGCCAAAGGATTAAGAAGGAGGAAGATGGAGGTGTTAAAAAGTTCTTATTTTTTTCCTCACAGTTCTCCCTGGATCCATCTGGTTTTAGATGGGATGTCTTTGGATGAGTTATGATCCGAATGTGAAATGCTGGGACCTGGTCCCTGCTATGGAATCAGTGCAGGATTCCACCCTTCTACTCAACCAAGAGGTGGTGGGAGAAGCAGTGATGTCACCAGGAAATGTGTGTATGGGATCTCGGAAGCCACAGATGACTGGAGTTCTGGCGAATGATAACAGGGCGCCTACCAGGACACCTGGTCAGAATACAGAACTAAGCTGCCCCTTGCTGAGAAGCACCCTGTTGCTTTCCACCCAGGAGACTTTCATTAGGAAACCTAGACCCAGACAGTAGGGGAATAATTAGCAGGGACTGGTGGGGTGAGCAAAGGAAGGACTCATTTTCTTTTAGCCACAAACAGCCTGTGACCTTATGTGGAGCCTCTGAACTGAGGGCCAACTGTTTCATATTAAATTATAAATGTGCGATTTTCCAGTTTCAAAGGGCATCTTGCTGACAGCCTCTGATAGAGTATCTCTCAACTGACAACTAAAATGTACATGATGACAGTGAAAAAAGATGGAAATGCATAACGCCAACCCAAAGGGAGAATCAGCGAGAGGTCTCTCTGTCCGTCTGTCTGTCTGTCTGTCTCTCTCTCTCTCTTTCACACACACACACACACACACACACACACACACACACACACACAGTTTTACCTATGGAACACTCAAGAATCTCCTTAGAAGACAGATCATGGGAGAGAATCTAGGGAGAAAACTCCTTTGTGTTGTACCATCTGACCGGGACTCAGAGGTCTGGGATTTAGACGGCTGAGAAAACAGGGCTGCTGTCACTCCACTGGATGCGGGCTGCTCCTGGAATTTCCCTGAATGGTCTTCTCCCCCCCCTCATTTTCCCAAGTGTATTTAGAGACACACTCCCGTACAACACCCAGGCAGGGAGTCGTAGGGCATAGGCATTGGCATCTTGCATCTGACCCGCGTGCCCTGGAGAGCAGGGCATGCTGGGCACTGCAGCTTTGTGTGCACTCCATCTTTATAGCATTGGGGGGCGGGGACGAGGGGTTGTCAGTTCACTGGAGCTGAGGAGCTCGAGGAAAGAGTCTGGGGATTGGATTCAGTGCTGTGCACACCAACCCAGTCTCAAGCTTACACTCTGAAGAGTGGGCCAAGAGTAAGTTACATCTATTGATAAACACTGAAAGTGTATAGGTTTTGCCCCACTGAAGAGTGAATAGGGATAGCTGCCAGAGGCAGGGGATGGGGGGTGGGCAAAATGTGTGAAGGGGGTCAAAAGGTAAACAGTTCCAGTTATAAAACAAGTAAGTCATAGGGACGTAATGTATAGCATGGTGACTATAATTGATAAAAATATATTGCATATTTGAAACTTTTTAAGAGGGAAGATCTTAAAAGTTCTCATCACAAGAAAAAAAAGTTTTATAACTTTGTGGTGACAGATGTTAACTAGATTTATTGTGGTGATCATTATGTAATCCAGTATATACCAACACGGAATCATTATGTTGTATACCCGAAACTAAGATAATGTTATAGGTGAATTATACCTCAATAAAAAATAGTAAATAAGACGAAATAATCTCATATTACATGGGGTCTTGGAAAATATTCTCCTATTATAGACTAACATGATGAGATTATGCCTTTTTTGAACCCCTTGTCCCAGTAGGAATTTTACATCTGTATGATTATTCAATGCTGTCCAGCTCTCATGTTAGAATAGTAGTATATATAAGTTCTGTAAGAGCAGAGATCACATCTGATTTTGCTTATCATTGTAGTCCAAGCACCTGTTAGCAAACAATAGATATTTGTAGAACAATGGATACATTTCTGAAGAAACTTCAGGGACGATTAACAGGAGAAGAGGATAAAGGAGCATAGAAACTTGTTCACATTTTCTCATACATGTTGGTGTCTCACATCCCTGATTCTATTGAACATATGGTTGACATCAAACCATTTAACATGTAAGTTGTAGGGACTATGTATCATTTTATAAACTTCACAAAATCCAGCATAGTGTGCCTAGAAAATAAAGAGAATAATTGAAAACTGGGACTTCATGTATCTCATGAGTCAGGAAACTTACGAATCAAAAGTTGGAAATAAAAGCATGCTACATTTCCAATGTAACAGAATGAGAAAGGAACCTTGAATTGGAGTAGTAAGGTCCATGCTATCCATAGGAAAGACTTCTTACGGGGGACATTTGTGAAGCACAAGGCATCTGGAAGTCATGATGAACTTGGATCCAGTTTTACTTAGACAGGCACATCTTTGAAAGAACTGTCCCTATTTCCGATTCTGAGAAGTTGCAGTAGTTGTCAGTTTAAATATTACCACACGGTCACATGGAAGCACGGCTTCTACATGGTTTCATGTGGAGAAATGAACACAGAGAGCTTTAAAAAAGAAACAGGGAGTGAAAAAGACATAAAAACAAATTACCTGGGTTATGTTGGTAACAGTGCTCTCTGAAAAGGGGAGGGAATCCTACTCCTTCCTCATCTGTCCTCAGCCTCTCATACATTTCTAAAGAAATGTCTACAGCAAGACAATGCGATGGAAGAGAGCATTCAAGAACACTGTATTGTGTGATGTTGAGAATGCTTGAACATTTCTTTCTCGTTTTCAAAATTGAACCTGTTTTATAAATCTTTTGTGGCAGCCTTTCTACTATGATGATCAAGAAACATGGTAACCTCCCCTCAAATCAGTTCCTGGCTTTTGTTTTAGTGAGAAAATGGATGAAAATCTTATCCCACACCAATGCCATTTTTGACAGCAGAAGAGGACCACGTAAGGAATTCTTATGCTCAGTTTCCTCAGTGAACATTCTGATTTATCACCAGCTCTTAATTCAAGATCACATCTTGCATCAAATCACCATTGTAAGTGGAACACAAGATAGAGAATACTGTAGAGTTCATTCTTGCTTTTTCTTTCGCCACATCAAGATTCCCAATGGAGAAATTTCAATGGAGAAAGCCCTTCAGCTATTGTGTTCTCAAAGAAGACGGTTCCTTCAGGAAACAACTGTTTCTTTCAGAAAAGATAGTAAAACGGTTTCTCCTTAACACGCCTTATTCAAACTGGAAGTTTCCTAATGGAGATTGTTTATCTACATTTACCATTTTCATCTCATTTACTTGCAAGGACATACTGAGCTGGTGAGATGTTTGATTAGGACTGCCATGGATACTAGAAAATAATAATAATAAAAATAAAGATAAAAATAATGGAAACTAATACATTGTGCTTAGTATGTACTAGCTGTTGTTCTAAATGCTTTGAAATATTACTTCTCTTAATCCTCACCACAGCCCTATGAGGTAGACACTATTATTATCTCCACATTTCATAGATGAAGAAATTGAGGCAGAGAGAGGTCAAATAACCCGACCAAGTTGCCGCAGCTAATAAGTAGAAGAGCTGGGGTTAGAAACTAAATAGTATGGTTCTAAATCCATACTCTTAGTCATTACCCTCTAACCTTGTACTTCAATGTACTTAAAAAAATATGGGTAAGCATCAGGCCATCAAAAAAGTACTTTAACTCTATATGTATACCTCCCCACCCCCCGCACACACACACTGAGAAGAGGCAAGGAATCAGAGCACGCCCCTGATGAAATGTATTGCCTTGTCACAACAGAACAAGAATTCTTCACATTTACCCAGCAATTTTCCAAAAGAATATGACAGAATACCTATGATATGTCATCCTTGAGTGAGGCACTTTTCTCATCCCTTTGGCAATGAATCAACATTTTTTATAGTATAATATGAACACCGTTGGTGCAAATTGATCTACAGACATCAAGTATTATCTTATGCTTCAAAAGAAGTTTCTGACAGAATTAAATGTATCAGTTCCTTGGAGAGTTAATTTCAGGAGTTCACAGAACTAGATTCTTTGGTCTCTTTCTCCTCTAGACTTTACAAAAACACCAAAGACTGACAACAGTCTACTTGTCTTGATGGCATGGGTTTAATCCTAAGTATAGATTTTATTTAAATTAATTAATCTGAACTTTAGTTAATTTATATCACAGAGTTATGCAAATCATAGAAGAGTTATAAAAACATTTGTAAATTGTGAGCTCTCTCTCTATATATATATTAGTTATTATTATTTTTATAACTGAGGGAAGTAGATGTCCTCAGTATTTTAAACAACTTGATTATAAAGTTAGTTTTGAAACAGAGGAAAGAGACAAGAACTCTGTAACTCTAATAATTTCAAACAACATATTCTACTCAATGTGTTATTGATCCTTTGTATTAATAAAACACCTTTTAGAATATGATGAGCTGGTGGTTTAAAAAATATATACCCTGTATTTGTCATATTGTAACTACTCATCATAATAAGTGAAGATGAAGATAACTACCTAATAAAGATGGTGGGTAATCCACTAGAAACACCTCCAAATGTTATTACTGATGAAGTAACAAATATACTGCTACTTCCCTGGAGTATAAATTTAAATGATTTCTTTATGACATGGTTTTATCTCAATAGGAGAATCTTCTTTATTCCCTACCTCTGAGGACAGCGACTCAGTGTTTTCTCTCTCAATTGTCATTCAAAGCAGAGGTCTGCACTGAGCAGAGCAACCCAAAGCAGCCTCATCACAGCTTCCTGAGACCTGAGCAGAGGCTGACCCCTGGCTGGGGTCAACTAAGGCTCCCAGCCTCAGCATCCCTCCTCTTCCTGCACTCTTGATCCCACAGGGCCAATCCTGATCTGTAGTAGGAAGAACCAAACATCTTAGTCTCAAAGTCTGGTGGCTTGGCTACCCATGGAACAGAGCTGAGGTTCCATTTTCCCCCTAAGATCCATCTTGGGTTCTCCCCCTGATCTATATAACTGAGCTTCAATCCTGGTTCCTGTTGCTAAGTCTAGAAATATCTCCACCTGCCTTGCTCCTGACATTTTTCTTTTAAGGTCTAGCCTCTTGCCTCAGAACTAAAGTTGGGTGCCTAGGCACTGCAGGTTACTTTTAGACCACCCAGCAGGCTCGACTTCCTCAGTCAGCGCATGGAGCCGACCTGGTTCACTGGGTACCTGGTTGGCTGGGATGGTCCCTGTCCTGCTATGAAGTCACTGCCAATTTGAGACAATTCTCATCGTAGAACAGGTTCTTCCTCCCCATTTAAAATTGTATATCTGCCTCCACAGACTCCCTATTTTCCTTTTCTACATTATTATTTTTCCTCTAGCACTTTTCCAACAAACACTATAATTTATTTATCTGTTTAATGTCTGGTTTCTCCCAAGAGAATATAAACTCAACGAGAGCAAATCTCTTTCTATTTGGTTCACCAATATGTCTTTAACATCTTAACCAGTGCCTAGTGTACAGTACATGCCCAAAAAAGTATTCGTTGAAGGTTGAATACGATCAGTATCCCAGTTTATAATTTAAGTATAAAAAGTACATGCAAGTAGAAATGAACACTGATTAAATAAAATAAAGTCTCTCTTTTCAGATAAAGTACATTAAAATGGCTTTCAAAACTGAAAAGGATTTTCTAGTTCTTGAAAAGGCTAACATTAGGTTTGTCTCTGGGTGTCAATTCTTACAACCATTAAACACTGTGACCTTTGAAACTGCATTCAAGATATTCACGCTTCATTTAGATCACACTTAATTTATGGCAATTAATTAGTGTTACATGAATTAACTGTTTACCATGGTACTTTCTATTCTGTCCAGTGCTACCAACTCCTTAGACCTGACCTAAATGGCAGAAGACTTGCTTGGAATTTAATTAAATTTTTATTAGAAGTAATAATGAGGCAACTATGCGATTCCAAATGAAAAGCCCATAATAAATAGCTTCTGGATGACAGACTATTTTAAGTGATAATAGACAATCCTTATCTTGGCATATTTGGATCCCTTTTTTTCTCTAACTCAAACAAAAAGTAGTTATTCAGAAAGAGAAAGTTAATTTACTTTTCCTTCTATATGACAAACAAACAAAAACCCTCAGTGAAGTCTAATGTTTTTTATTACTTTTCAATAGTAAATTTAAAAGTTACTATTGAATAATTGATATTTACAAGACATGTTTACTCAAGTATATTTGTGAGTGAAAAGAACTGAACTGAACTTATCTTCATGAATTTGGGGGAAAATGTGACTTCTTTATTTTGCTTTGCTGCTGAAAAGGAATACAGGTGTTTCTCTCTGTTGGGAACTTACATCTCTGCGTTGGTGCTCAGTTTCATGCAACCAAAGGAAATGGTATAAGAAGGGAAAGGAAGGAGTGGGGAGAAATGAGAAAAGGGAGAAATCCAAACATGTGTTGCTAATATGACTACATTTGTTTTTATAAAATGTTGGTCAAATTTGTTAGTTCAGCCGATTCCTTTCCTCCCGTCACACATCATGTATACAAAACTTAAGAAATTATACAATGGTTTAGAAATGGGTAGAGGAATTTAGCTGTGAGAGTTTATACCGAACATTTGGGAGGTGGGACATTTCCTTATAATGATAACCTTGGGAAAAAATATATTGTTGGATTTGTGAATCTGAGGAATTCAATCCTCCCTGTCAAGGTCAACACAGTCGTATTTATCTACAGGAGGAGGTGGTTTGATTTGAATGTTTTGCCCTTGACTTTGCTATTCTTGCCATTTCCTCATTTGAAATTTAATTTGGATTTGTGGAATGGGGTGAGGGACTATCTGTTGAAGTCTATGCCACACAGAATGGAGAAGACAGGGCATTTGAGATGCCACATTGAAAATGATGTTACAGAACTGGGTCTTCCTTCTGGATAGCTTTTATGTTGTCACCTCCTTTTCTTTCTTTCTTTTTAAAAAATAATGTTTAGCTCTTTTTCTGATTCAAAATTATACATACTCACGATAAAAAATTGGGAAACACAGAACAGAAAAAAAGCAAAAAAAAAAAATTTTTTTCCTGCAGTTCAAAGTGATAACAGTTGACTTTTAGTGTATTTCCCTTTAATTTTTTTCTGTGACTACATAAACACAAATACATACACACACACACCACACACACACACACACACACACACACACACTTATATAATGTTGTATCCTTTTTATTTTGAAATAATTATAAATTCATAATGTCTTGACATTTTTCACATAACATTGTATCTTGAGTATTCCCCTTTCGTGAACAATTCTTACAAGGACCATTTTCTGAGGCTGCAACTTACGGTGATAGCATTATTTGAAAAAAAATTGTATTATTAAATATTTCTAATTTATATTGTGATAAAGTAATTTTAGTCCATAAAAATTCATCTATATTTCTGAAAATTTCCTTAGGACAGATTATTTGAAATGGAATTTTGCGTTTAAAATAACAACTATTTTTAAAGCTATTGAAATACACTGTCAAATCACTATGCAGAAAGGGTATATGAACTAATCTCAACAGAAATCTATTAGAATCCCAATTTTTTTCTCATCCTTGATACTGTAAAGTATTATTTTGTTGAAAATATTTTGCTAATTCATTGTCCAGTTTTGCAATGTGAAGCTGATTGTATTTGTTGGGAAATCCTAGTTGTAATGGATTCTAGAATACTTCCGTAAACTGCAAGAGAAAAGTCATGCCATTTCAGCGTAATTAGAATAGCTCGCTGAAACAGCTGTCATTTTCTAATGCCAGTTTCATGGTGTGCATTTTGGTAGCTATTGGGCTAGAAAACAAGACTGTCACGCTCTTTAAATGACCTTTCTAATACATTTTGATTACTACCTTATTTTACTTAATTTTTTTCAGAGGAAACATCTCCATTTAAAAGATCTTTATTTTAAGTAGTACTTTTTTTCCTCTTATGAAAAAATATTAGTTCACAGATATTTAGACAAAGTAAATTACCCTTTTCAAGGCAAATAGACACCTAGGAGTCTTCTAAATAGATACTTCCCCCCATCTGTAATTCTCCTATAGAAGACTTTTCTGACTTTCTCTTAGAAATTGAATTTGATTTCCTAGAACTACGCTGAAGAGTGGTAATAAAGTTAATTAAATAGGAGGCAAAGGAATATTCAAGAACCAGCATTTCTGGAAGCAATTTTAGGAAAATCTGTGATAGAACAGAGCTTATCTTCACTCCAAAAATTTTATTAAAAATCTGCAGGCATTTTGCAATATGCTGTTGATACAAAGTGAAAAAGATACAGTCCCTGCTTCCCAAGGCGTCACAAATTAATAGAAGTAACGGATTAAGTAATTGTAGTAATATGGTAAGTGCCTGTAAAAGACATAGCAGGGTCCTGGAAGACAAAGTAGCCAGCTGTCTGGACTGGTGAAGAGGTCACGTATAAGCAGGATTCTGAAAGATGAGTAGGGTTTGTCAGCTTTAATGGTGAGAGGGTGGCAATGGGATATTCTGGGCAGGAGCAGCACAGTAACCGAGGCAACGCATCAGTCGTTAAAACACTAGGAACGCACTGAAAGATTTTAAGTAGGGAAATGACTTGATCATATTTTTCCTCCAGAAAAATCTGCAAAATGGTCAAAGGATGGCATTTTTGCAGGGCCGGGGTGTATGGGAGCCAAGTTGCAAGACAAGATATAAAGAGACCACTTAAAGGGGCAAGACGCTTTAATGGCCTAAACCTGTGGCTGTCAAACTTGAGCGTGCATCAGAGTCACCTGGATGGCTTGTCATAAAACACACCCTACTAGGCTCCATCCCAGATGTTCTGATTCAACAGTTACGGCCCGAGGCCTAAGAATTTACATTTTGAACAGGTTTCCAAATAGTTTAGGGTGACTTCCAGGTTTTTGATTTAAGCAACTGGGCAGATCCTGATGCCATGTAACAAAAGAGGGAAAGAATGAAGCAAGTGCTTCTTTGTCCCACTACACTCCCCACTTTTGAGCCGTTTCCCCTAATCCTCCAAGGTTTACCTGCTCTCGGCTGCTGGCTCCCTCCTCCAGCATCCCTTCCCTAGGAGCAGCATCTCAGGCTGCTGAACTCGAACTGACCTCTTTGAACGTCCCTGGCTTACGCTCCCAGGATCCAGCTCTCTGCTAGTTTACGACAGACCCACATGGAACTGTGTGTCATTGATGTGAAAATGGGAATCTGATGCTCCTCCAGGGGGAGAAATTTCCGCTTTAATAGTGGTCTTCCTGAAACCACACCTCAGCCCAGTGCAGCACTCAAGGGGCAAGCTCGGGTCTCACAACAGGCAATCTGCTGACTCCCCTTAGTAAACAAAGGTGAGCCTTGCCAATGCAGAGAGGCAGGCCTCACATACATGACAGATGCCAATTAAAATTTCCATTCTTTGGACTCTGCCGCAGTTGAGGTGGATCACAAATAGGTATGACTTATCCTTGTCAAGGAAAAATAAAGTAACTTTAAAAGATACTTCCATTTAATTGTGATCTAATAACCTCTGCTGTGAATAACTTGCTTTAATTACAGGTGCAAGAAACAGATCAGACGGTGGTCATAAAATTTTCTTCCCTTAAATTATGTACGTGTGTGTATAATATTCTCTCTCTCTCTCTCTCTCTCTCTCTCTCTCTCTCTCTCTCTCTTTCTTCTTGGAAAAAGTTACTATATCCCATTTTGTATCAGACTCTTCATCTGTACAATTAGGACTGTAACCTACCTTACAGGGTGTTGGGTGGATTAAATAAAATAATGTATTTTATTTAGTGTATAATATGTCCTATATAATAAATATTCTTTTCTCTCCTCTTTTGTCTTGATGATTTGTTATCTAGCCACTGTGCTGGGAAGTGACCGAACTCTGAACACCTTTGAAAGGCCCCACCATTGTTTGGAATGTGTAAACCAGATTGCAGTGACATCATTGCAGTGATGAGGGTGTACCCAAATGAGCCGTTTGCAGATTTCCACAGGTCATTCTGCAAATAACATCAGAAAATGCAGAAGACTGCTTTAATGTTAACTGTTGCTGCTTTCAAATTAGATTTTGTTAGGCTTCCCACTCCTCTGCTTCCCTCATTCCCACTCCAATCATAGTAGTTATTGCAATTTGATTTTGGTGTGATCATTTGCTCATGACTTAAAGAAATTCAATCCTTTTTTATAACAGAAAAAAAAAAAAGATTAAGGATAACCAAAAGAGTTCAGAGCATGCTGTATTCTGGCCCTCACTTTCTCAGCTGTCAGTTCACACAAGTGGGAGTTCTATCCTTGCTTCCATGAAGACCTGATCAGTAGGTATTTGAAGGATCTCATTAGGACACTGTAGTGGTTATTTATTGAGTATTTACTGTGTAGGAATTCTGAAAGATCTATATTCTACCTATACCTATGCACACATTCATTCCCATATCTATAATCATTAGCTATATCACCCCAGGAGTTTGTATAGAAGTCCTAGAAGGAAGGATATGGAACATAACCTTAATTATTCCTTGCCATGAACAATAATTAAACTCTTTGTTTTCCAACTTTGGAAAGGCATTATTTTCAAGAACCTGATGGGTTAGATTTCCCATACTTGGTTAAGTTTCCTGCATAACAAAATTATTCATTGGGAGAGCTTTGTCAGGAAATTTGATTATTTCTAAATTCATTTTATTGGGTGTCCCTTACTGCCCCCCACCCTTACTTGATTCACCTAAATGGTATATGGCAATATCCAGTCAACATTAAAATACATGTCCAGAGGGACTCTCAGATAAATATTATGTAGGGGAAAAAGTTGAAATAATTTATAAGATAATTTGATAAGTACTGCTTCACTTTAAGGAAAAAAACTTGACTTGGCACCAAGATCAGGCTCAGTTTCTACAGTAGGAAAGATCCTCGAAGCACCCTTGCTCAGGTGGGTTCATCTTTAGTACGTTTAGTAGGTCTTCCCCATTAGTGGGGCTCAGTTCAGCATGCTCTTGTACTCACCTACGAATCGTATGATCCTTCGGAGTAAGGGGTTCAGGTAACAGCATTCTCCGGTTAGAATTGTTTTCTCCTGGGCAATCAGAGATTCTCTGGTGGACTTTATGAAATACATGGATATCTCACCAATAAAAATCTGCAGAAGGAATGTTTAAGAAACGTCAATTTGGAGAGCTGATAAAAAATATATTAAAAAAAAGACCAGTGGCTTCAAAAACAAAAACACAAAGAACTTCTGTTGGAGACGGAGAGTTAGAGTAGTTTGCACTGAACTAATCTCATAGATGCCCTTCTTTGCTCTGCATATCCTGTGGTTTCCAACAAACTCTGCCCACGTGAAGAATCCCCATGCCTTGCATTCCCCCTGCAATTACGGAATATATGTTTAGATGAATAAAATGGTAATACCATGAATGGCACTTGGGTGATGGAAATTAAACAATAGAATTTTAAAACTAGAATCATTTAGAGATGTTTTCCCTTTCTTTTATAAGTGAGGAAATTGAAGGTCTCAGGGACTTGGCCACACACAGCCAGACTGTGTCTGAAGCAGCTCTAGAATGTGGCCTCTAAATCGACACTGTCACCCTGATTGTACAGATAAGACACCCTGAGGTATAGGAGGGTTAAATAATTTGTCCAACGTCATCAGAGCCAGTAAGTCACAAACCCAGCTCTGCAGCCAGCAAAGCCTGGCTCCAGACTTCTCCCTCTTAACCACTACACTTTCACTTACTAGTGACTCTGTAAAAATACTCATTGCATTTGTGTCCCATCATGAGAACATCGAAAACAAGTTAAATGCAATATGTTTTATCTTTTTTTTTTTTTAATCCTCACCTGAGGATATTTTTCTATTTATCTTCAGACAGAGTGGGAGGGAGAGAGAAACATCGATGTGAGAGGGCCACATTGATTGGTTGCCTCCCACAAGACCCTGACCAGGGCCAGGGATGAACCACAACCGAGGTACGTGCCCTTGGCCGGAATCAAACCCGTGACTCATTGGTCCTCGGGCCGATGCTCTACCGCTGAGCCAAACCGGCCAGGGCGCAGTATGCTTTAAACACTGAAACACTCATCCGTTACTAAAGTACAAGAAAGAATCACGTAGCAGAAATAGAACTGTAGGCAGTCAGAATGGGGTGGGCAGTTGGTAGGAATAGACAGAATTTAGGGTCAGACAGGCAAACAGTGGGCCAGGATGGATCACCTTGGCAGGTGCTGAAATATTTTGTGCTTAACATCCCTTGGAATTAACAATGAGCTGGTGAGCTCTGCCATGTAAAAATATCTGAATGGCTTCAAGAACTCAGCCCTCCCTCTTTGCCCGCAAGACCTATCTCTGCCAAAATAAGGTGCCAAGGGGCTTTGTTTGTCCCTGCTGTTCATGATGGACCCGCATTACTCTTCTTTATCTTAGTGAACAGATGAGGATACATTCATTCATGCTCAGATACAGGAAATAGTATTTCCTTGAGGGAGTTTTCTCTTATTCCACAGACTAGCTCAAGCATTCTTGCTGTACATGAATCTCTTACCTTGTGTTTCTCCTTTCTAGTTCTTATCGCAAATAATTACATATTATTGTTATTCTTTGTTCTGGGATGTCATACCTCTCTTATTCTCTGTTGTGTCCCAGGGGCCTAACCCAGCGGAAGGTACATGGTAGCTAATCAGTATTGAATGAATTAAGCATGTCAGATTAATGAAGGTCTTTTGGAATATAGGTTTAATGAGGTAGACTATAAAAAAAGAAAAATGATTTCTATTATTTATCCTTCCAGACCCACTGAAAATGTCACTGCTCTTTCCAAAGCCTTTCCAGGCCCCCTCAGGAAAAGGGAGACCTGTCTTATCATTGTTCCCACAACACATCACACAGATCTCTGTCCTGACATCTATCCAATTAATTACAATTACTGTCTGTATGTCTCTCTTTATTTGACTGTGATGTCCTTATGGGAAGGACTTTTGCCCTCCCTTGTATGGTGCCTAGAACAGGACTAGTATATGGTAGGCTCAATCAATATTTGTTGAACAAATAAAATACTGAATCTTTAGAGGATCTCCTTATGGATAGAACCCTCTGACCTTAATTTCTCCGAAGATGAACATTGCAGGAAATTCCTAGTATGGGCCACACAGCATACATTAATTGGTGTATCCCCTAAGAATAAATAAAATCCAAAGACTGAGTAACACAAAGTAAATGATCTCTTTTAAACTGAATTCACTCACATATTCATTTTGGGTTCACCAGTTTCAGAGAGGGAATTGTTCTAGCACTGGAGACACAGCTGTGGGGTTGGGGAAGGACACTAACAAACTGATAACTGTCTCATGTAATGTCATGAAATGATTAAAAAGTAAATCAGGGAAATGGGATGGAGAGTGAGAAACATGAGGGGAAAAAAGCAAAAAAGTAAGCACTGCTTGCTGCAGCCATTTCAGAAGCTGAAAACATTCTTACTATGTAGAAAAGAGCTGGGCAAATTCTAGGAGTTCTACATTCCTTGAAGATTCCTGCCACTCACACAAGAGGGCAAAAAAAAGCAAGTAGTGTGAGAAAACCTGTACACAATCTATTCTTGTTAAAAATACACATACACACCCAAAAATGGAAACAAAATCACCTCAAGACATAGCAGACCAAATGGAACTTAGGCATAAGGATATGTATGGGGTTCAAATAAATCCGTGAGTAAAATGACCCATGATCCTCATGTCAAAGTGATTAGCATGTTACTAATGGCCAACAATATTCAGACCACAACTGTGGTATAAAGCATAAAAGAAAAAAAAAATCAAAGCAAAATATATACCAATCTATATATCTAGTTACTGACCTAATGCCTAGAATATATTAAATGATCATGAATGTTTACAAAAGGAAGGAAGAAGGGAGGAAGGGGGTCATTTTGTAACTTACACCTTTGTAGGAAGATATTCCTGGTTTTCAGTTTAGACTGATGGACATAAAGGTTGCTGATGAAACAATCTAGCTCTCAGATCCAGTGAGTGGGCTTCGTGGATGTTCCTGCAGTTTACCGACCACACATGGGGTGCTGCTTCTCCATCCCTTGGGTCCGATAGTCTCATAAGGGCCCGATTCTGCTTGGAGAAAGGGAGTGGGAGGGTTCTACTTGCTCAGGGGAAGGGGTCTCCTTTCTTGCCAGGCCTCCAGCCCACACTGGATGCCATTTTGCACACTGTGTTGGATTTATTAATGGTTTTGGCAATGGCTGGCTTCCACCATCTGTATCTTTGCCACAGACATTCTGCCTCTATCTACCACTCTGTTCAGAGAGCAGCTGGGGCATGTGGGACTCGCCATGTGTTCAGCGCTGGCTGCCCTGTTATGGCCTTTCTGACTGTTAGCTAACAAACAGCGTATCACTCACAGCAAACGAGAGTACCCTCTGGTGAGCAATCATCAAGGCCACCCTCTCGATCTGCCAGCGAGTGAACTGCAAATGAATTCCATGAGTGCGTTTCTCACCCCCAGCTACACCAGCTACAATCCCAAGGGACAAAAGACATTTAGATAATAGGACATATACTTTAAGTAATGAGGATAACTATTCTATCTTGATAAAGTTGTCTTTAAAATATGGAAACCCAAATGGCAAATAAATAAACCAATAACCCTGGAATGTACCGTATCCGTTGGCTGTGCTATCTTTTAGACTTCATTTCTTTGCAGTGTTTTATTGGAGATCTTGTAAGTGATAAATAAGTGATATAAATGCAAAATATTTAGGAAACAGTTCTTAAATTTCAAAATATAAACAGTCTGCGGAAAAAAGTAGGCACTGTAAGATGTATTATAATTTCACAGTGGAAGGGGGATTCACTGCCTGTTGGGCGTAGTTGTCATTAAAAAGGACATCTAGAATTCCTGGAATATGTTTTAGTTCACACACATGCTAGTTGTAGCTCTGATAATTGGCAATGTCAAAGTCAGTCCTGTTTCCTGAATGTGGGCTGTGAAGTTGAAATCCCAGCTCTCTTCCTTCTTGATGTGTATTTCGACAAGTAATTGAATCTTTTGAGCTTCACATTTTCCCTTTTTTTTTTTTTTTTATCCTCACCTAAGGACATTTTTGCATTTATCTTCAGATAGAGCGTGAGGGAGAGAGGGCGGAAGAGAGAGAGAAACATTGATGTGAGAGAGACACATCGAGTGGTTGCCACCCACACGACCCCAACTGGGGCCGGGGACAAACTGCAACCGAGGTACATGCCCTTGGCGGGAACTGAACCCGGGTCTCTCTGGTTGCGGGCCGACGCTCTAACCGCTGAGCCAAACTGGCCAGGGCTCACTTTTTCCCTTTTTCTCATGATCTGGAACATGAGGATAATAACTATATTAGAAAATTGTTGATTATTAAAAATGTATGTCAAAGCCTCTATAGGTGCTCAAAGAATATTTGTTGCCCCTACTTGTCTATCTAGGCAAGTATGTCTGTTGGAATTGATTTTATTTTATTTTATTTTATTTTTTTTATCTTTACATATTTATTGTTTCTATTTTAACAAATTCTCTTATTTAAGACTCTCTTTATTGATTTAGATTTTAATTGGAATCTTGGGATTTCTAGATATACAATATTGTCATTAGAAAAAGAACACCTTATTTTCCAATGTTTATACTGACTTAAATTTTTTTTTAATTAATTTATTTTTGTTACAGATGTTTCTCCTTTTTTCCCCATTGACACCCTCCTCCCCATCCCCCCACCCCGTCCCCAGCTTTGTTGTCCATGTCCATCAGTTATGCATACATGTGCATAAGTTCTGTGGTTTATCTCTTCCCTCCCCCCCACCCCCTCTTCTGAGGGGTGTCAGTCTGTACCCTACTTCCACATCTCTGGGTCTACCCTGTTCCTCAGACTGTTATGTTTATTATATTCCACAAATAAGTGAGATCATGTGATATTTGTCTTTCTCTGCTTGGCTTGTTTCGCTTAGGATAATACTCTCCAGGTCCCTCCATGTCGTCTCAAAGGATAAGAGATCTTTCTTTCTTACAGCTGCATAGTACTCCATTGTGTATATGTACCACAGCTTTTTTATCCATTCGTCCACTGATGGACACTTGGGCTGTTTCCAGATCTTAGCTATTGTAAATAGTGCTGCTATGAACATGGGGGTACATGTATTCTTTCTGGTTGGTGTTTCAGGCTATTTAGGGTATATTCCTAGAAGTGGGATCACTGGGTCAAATGGCAATTCAATTTTTAATTTTTTGAGGTAACACCATAGTGTTTTCCACAGTGGCTGCACCAGTCTGCATTCCCACCAGCAGTGTACTAGAGTCCCCTTTTCTCTACACCCTCGCCAACACTTGTTGTTTGATGATTTTTTGATGGCAGCCATTCTGACAGGTGTGAGGTGATATCTCATTGTTGTTTTAATTTGCATCTCTCTGATGATTAGTGATGTTGAGCATTTCTTCATATGTCTCTTAGCCATTTGTATGTCCTTTTTGGAGAGGTGTCTATTTAGTTCCTCTGCCCATTTTTTAATTGGGTTCTTTGTCTTCCTTTTGTTGAGTTGTATGAGCACTCTATATATTTTGGAGATTAACCCCTTATCTGATGTATCATTGGCAATTATGCTCTCCCATAGAGTGGGTTCCCTATCTGTTTTGATGGTTGTTTCTTTTGCTGTGCAGAAGCTTTTGAGTTTGATGTAGTCCCATGTGTTCATTTTGGAATTGATTTTAAAAATGCCACTGTCCCTGGTCCTGGAGTGAGGGTACATGGTGTGACTCCAGCTCTGCATTGCACCAACCAGGAGTTTGATCTTGGGCCAGTTGCTTGACCTCTCGGGCCTCAGTTTCTCAATCTGTCAGTCTGCCAGTTTCTTATCTGTTGGGCTTGAAGACCTCTCAGGTACTTTTCCAACTCCAACATCTTTGCCTTTATGACACCTGACAAGAAAGGCTGATTCGGGAAACTGAAATCACATCATGAGGCTTCAATCTCAGTACCATCGGTTAAGCTCCCCAGGCCCAGTGTGGTTTCTTGCAATGCTTCTTTTCCCTTAATGCAAAGTGGACACAGCCTACTCCAGAGTCATCACATCTCCTGATGCCACTATCACTTGGGTTCCTAAAGGACAGCAGAGGCTGGCAGCCCCCTCACTGGGTTTTGCTTGAGGAAGAGGAGAGGGTTCTTTCCACACGTCCCAGTATGGGTGTCCAAGTCGCTTCAGAGATCTCAGTCCCAGGATGTTTAGATGCTTCCAATAGTCTCCTTGAGAAGCTGCCATAGGCACGAGCATTTCCCAGAAAGGCAGACATGGTTTTTGCTGTAGGTTTTGTTTAAAAGCGATGCAGGAGATTTTGAACATATAGACTATGTGGCCAGTCCTGCCTGCCAGTATCTCCATACTCTGTTTTAATTTGTCCTAATGAGTGTCATTGGCCAACCAGGCCTGCAGAGAGGGTCTGGTCCTCTCACTTGCTCAGTGTAGTTGGTTCAAGAGCTCTTGACTTCTGCTTATCACACCTAAGTGTAAACAAAGGAATTCAGCTTCAGACACTTCCTGTGCCTTTCAAAGCTCAAGGCCTTCGACAGAATCAAGGTCACTGGGATGATGGATGGCATTTTGAAAATCGTTCGGCAACTGGGATAATAAGTGTTTCATTGATTGCAGCCTCCCTGCTGGTCTCAATCCAGGGGCTGCATCTGCCCATTCAGAAGGCCGTTTTAAGCTCGCACTTGTTACAAACTGCAGCACCATGGTGACATGCTACGTTTCCAAAGCACAGTAGTCTCTTATGCCTTTTTTTCTGGACCGTGGATGCAAGAGAAATGGGAATTTAAAACGACTTAGCTAAAATACCACTCTCAATAAAAAGTAAAATGTGTTGTGATCACCAAAGAAATTGATCATCATGTCTTTTTAGGCAAACAACAGTCTTTTGAAGAAATGAATGATCAAAGCTCCTTAACACAGTCACCTAGTCACCAACCATTAGGAGGGGTATCTCAAAGCAGATCTCTGTGGAACATTGTCAGGGCAGAAAACACCTGTAAAGGAGCTGGGAGCACTCATCTGCAGCAGGGACTGAAAATAGGGAAACTGATATTTTTCCTTTAAGTTTTTTTTTTTTTAAACCCTCACCCAAGGATAATTTTCCATTTATCTTCAGATAGAGTGGGAGGGAGGGGGAGAGAGAAAGAGAGAAACATCCATGTGAGAGAGACCAAACTGCAACCGAGGTACGCGACCTTGACTGGAATCGAACCCGCGACTCTTTGATCTGAGGGCCAACGCTCTAACTGCTGAGCCAAACAGCCAGGGCTTCCTTTAAGTTTTTAAAAAGTCCACTTAAATCTTTCCCAGAAGAAACTGTACATTGCACATTGGCAACAAAGAAAATGTGCTTGTGGTAAAAAAAAAAAAAAAAAAAAAGTCGTGATCATGTACAAAAGGAAAAAAGATGTAAATTATGAAGTCTTAAAAGGGGTTTCAACAGACGAGATTGCTCAGAGCCTGGAAGAGGCGGATTATGGGCCGGACAAGGTCCTACAATGGCTCCTTGCTTCAGCAGCTGTGTCCCTCACCAGCCAGCAAACAGACTTGCATTTATTGAGAGCCCAGTCTGTGATCCGCAGTGTGCTTTGGGCTTTTATGTTCACTGTAAGAGCTTACAGCCCAGAAAACCCCTAAGTGAAGATTCACAACTTCCTCCAAACGGTGCCTGTCTATCAAACTGTGCTCGTCTCTTCCTTCCCTGGGAGATGGTACATGAGTCCTGTGTGCATGTGTGCACCTGCCTGCACATGGCCGCTGTTCCAATTCTCTCAGACTGGGCAGCAAATGGTCTGCTGCTTCAGTACTAAATACTTCCCAGCTAGTTTGTTGTGAGGCCAAGAAAAAGGTTTAATAGCCATTTTCTCATGCCCTGTGGCACTGAAGCTGAGATAAAATAAGGGTAAATCAGATTCTCTGCCCAGTTAAATCCTCTTATCTAAAAGGCTCTCTGTCTTTGCTTATTGAGGAGGCCCGAGGACAGTAGTCAGCCAGGGTTTCCAAGTCGGTCAGAATGCACCTTGTAGACTTCTTGGAAGCGTGGGCCACCACTTTCAGCTAAAGGCTCTGGACACAGTACATTCCCCAAGCTCTACCCTTTCCTACAGATCTGGGACAGCAGGGGCCTGTCCCTGAGCAGTTGATCCCATGGGGTATTGCCTCAACATGATGCTGACCTTGTCTGACATCAAAGCCCGAAAGGAGAAACCAGAAACGACAGGCCAAACACACATTGCCGTTCCCTCGTGCCTTTCTTGTGCGTCCCTGCAGTTTGAATGGGGCTGTTAATGCCCATCCACAGAGACACACAGCAGTGTAGGGTGCCAGGTTTTCCTATGGCCCATGTGCTGGAGAATGCAGAGAAAACCAAGGACTAGTCTAGTTTGAGCTACTGTTTTGAAAATTGCTATTAGTTAGTGCCACATGAGTTACCCCAGAGGAGTCTTGCCTCCTTTGGACTCTAGGGAAAAGAGGAAATGGATTTAAGGAGGCATACGAAATAAAAACAAAGAACAAAAAGCTACAGGTCTATGAAACACTTGAGTAGGTACAGCTGTGTGAAATTAAATTCCAGAAAGACAGTCGGGACCTGGGGATTGGGAATCTGACTTTTGGCACCTACCAATCTGAATGTTCTTTTTCTATTTCTCATGAAATATTAGAACTGGAAAGATCTCGGAGATCATTTAGTCCAACCCCTCCTTGTATTTGCAGGTGAGAAATGGAACCCATAGAGGGAACATGACATACAGTTACTGGAGGCAAAGCCATGCTTGGGACGCCTGCCTCACTTGTTGGATCAACCCTGAGCAGGTTAGCTTCGCAAGGTGAAGAGAATGAAGGGTGCCCACTCAGAAGCAGGGCCTGTGCTGAGTTAGGCTCCTGGGATCTGTGTCCCAGGGCCCGATAAAGGCTGCTTGTAGATGAGCCATCCCTCCCTAGGATGGGTCAGAAGAAATGAACACGGCTCCTGGCTCCCAGGCAACGTCCCTGAGCATCAGGAGAGTTCTGCTTTCTGTCCTGATGCTTCTCACTTATTTTCAGATCTTGGGGGAAGATCAAGCACCATCAGCAGGGTTCGAAGGCCACATGGCTCTCTGCCATGAACCCATCCGCTGTAATCAGCCCTGGTTCCCAGCAAGGCCCCTCATTCAGGAAGAAAGTAAAAGTGGAACCAATATCTGCCCAGTCACGAACAGAACTAGCTGGAGCCCTCAGGAAACCATTTGACCTAGCTAAGTCTCGATGTCCTCAACTCAAAAACGAAGGGAATTGGACCATATACTTTCTCTATGTTCATTGGGATGTCTCTTTTCTATTTCACGGGCATGTTGTAAGGATAAATTAGGCAGGGCTGTAGAATATAAGTAAATTAAAAGAAGTCATTCTATCACTATAATGTATGGACTCTTTCTCAGCACGTCTTGGGGGCCTGCTAGTATTCTTGGTCACGTTTTCACCAGGAGAAACAAAGGAACAGGAAGCCTGAATCAGGTTCCATACTTGAGAGCTGGAGCAGAGGGGTAGGTTATTAATACTCAGTTCACTGTCCATTGACCGTATCGCCTTGGCCTCCCATCAGAGCATTTGACCTCCATGTCAACTGGTATCATTCGGGGCAAGGAATCAATGAAAGAAATATGATCAAAATTTGTAGCCTGGAGAAGAGTTTCTGCTGAAAAGCTTAGTGTAAAAGAGCTATACATTTTGCCTAGAGAGAAGAGATAATTCTTCACCAAGTTCTGTTTTTCTATTTTTGTTTTTTGGCCATGTGTGTCTTTGCTTTTTAGAATTGCTATTTTTAAGTCGAGTGAAAGACTGGTCATTTCATAATTATCACCAGAAGAACTGGAGTATACAATTTGTTTTAAAAATGTATCTTTCGATTTGAAAAGAATATGCATTCATGTAGAATTGGAAAGGAATATATAAAAATATTAAAGAGAAGAAAAAAATTAACTGCACCCTTAGCACTCAGAGATAATCACTGTAAATTTTGGTTTATTTCTTACTAGTCTTTTCTATATAATTATATATTTGGGATTCTACTTGCAACATACACAAGGTATCTTCTTCTGAGGTCTGTTAAATATTCAGACCCATAGACAACCACATCCTACATTTGGCAGTGGTCCCCTTGGAAGGAACAACAGCTTGCCCACGGGGCAGCATCACAAGCTCCTCTTCAGCACGTGCTTTGCCGTGGTCCAGTAGAGCATTCATTACAGCTCAGGTGTAAGGAGATCAAGACATATAAGAGGGTGCAGAACCATCCTGGCTGGAAAGCCTCATGCCCCATAGGAGCCAATAGAAGCAACTGCATGGGCACTGCTTCCAAGGTCTCAAAATGGACATGCCAAGTTTCCAGCGTCACTGCACGTAAAGCCAGAGCATGGTACCTCCTTGGCAATTAGAGTTCTCTGAGTCCAGACGCAATTCACCAGTTAGGGCTTAGTTTTGCCTAGTAACATAAACATATATCATCTTGTTCTTTTTCTAGGGAAACAGAACCATAAAATTAAGAGAAGTTCAGATTCTCTTGGACAAGGGAAAAACGTTTCCTATGTAATGCTATATACAATTTTTATTTATTTTATTTATTTTTTTTCACTGACACCTTTTTTTTTTGCTACGTGCCCCTAGCGGGAACCGAACCCGGGATTCTCTGGTCCGCAGGCCGACGCTCCAACTGCTGAGCCAAACCGGCCAGGGCTACAATTTTTAGACATTAAAAAATCTTAACAATAAATCACAAGCATGTTTAATTGCTATTAAAGGTGTTTCGAAAACATGACTGACCCATAATGTATTTACACAATCCTCTAATATTGTGTATTTAGCTAGTTCCAAGTTTTTACCGATTTAAACTGTTGCTGAGATGAAAATCCCTAATAGACAAATATTTGTATTTATTTAAAACTCTGATTACTTCCTTACCATAAATTTAGGAAATGGAATTATTGGTTGTGTCTGAAGTTTATAAAACTCTTAATACATCTTTGACAAGCTGCTCTTCAGGAAGAAAATATCAATTTACACTTTGACAAGAATTGTAAAAAAGCATCTGTACCTTGAACAACATGGGCTATGTTTCTTTAAAACATTTGTCAATTTTATATGGGAAAAATACTGTATTTTTTAAAAATTACTTTTCTTTGATAATTGATGAGTTTAGAAATGTTTATATGCACACAGTCAATATATGGTGTATTCTGGCCCTCTCCCATTTTTACTTTGGGAAGTTCATCTTTTTAAGTATTAAGAGTATTTATATTTGAATCTCACATGCTGCTAACTTTTTTGCAGGTTTTATTTACTTTTTCTTTTGATAGAAATGCTTATTTTTAGGTAGACAAATCTCTCAGTCCTTTTCTATATGCTTGCATTAACAAACCTAAGTGACATTGCTGTTACTGTTGAGGGTGCTTTGTGGGTGTGTATGTAGACTTTCTAAGCGTTGGGAATCCATATTTTTCTTATTTTGTAGTGTGCATTTAAAAGCTTCCTATGTTTAGGCTCTGGAATATCTTATATAGTTATAAATTTTCTATTTCTTGAAGGTTTGAAGGAATTTATACTATAGTTATGTGTCCCAGTAGTATTTTGTGAGGTAAATTTTAGCCATGTTTAAACATTTATTCTATTGTTATTGATCTAGTTAGCTTTTTTACATTTTTAAGGCATTGTTAGTTAATTATCTTGTCATGGAATATTATCAATTTTATTGAGATGTAAGCATTTATTGACACAGAATTGTTTTTTTTTTTAATTGTTTTTTTTGTTTGTTTGTTCAGATAGAGTGGGAGGGAGAGAGAGGAAGAGAGAGAGAGAGAGAGAAACATCGACGTGAAAGGGACACATCGAGTGGCTGCCACCCGCATGACCAACCAGGGCCGGGGACAAACTGCAACCAAGGTACATGCCCTTAGCGGGAACCGAACCTGGGTCTCTCAGCAGGCCGACGCTCTAACCGCTGAGCCAAACCGGCCAGGGCGACACAGAATTGTATATAAAACTTAAATAAAAATGTGGGGTAGACTTTTAAAGGTTTATGTATTTTTGCTTATATATTTTTTTCTTAACTTTTGTTACTTTTATCTTTCTCATATTAGACTGGCAAGGAGTTTGTACATTTTACTTTTCAAATAATTAACTTCTGATTTGATCAATTCTATTATTTTCTGATTCACTACTTTTTAATTCATAATTTAAAAAAATCTGTTTCCCTTCCTTTCCTTAGTTTTTTTTTTTAATGGAAAAAAATCTCTATAATTACAATAAGTAATTACAGGAAAACCTAGGTAATGCTATTTCCTAGGTCTGGGAAGAAGAGAGGAAAATATTTTAGTAAGTCAATGGATCACTGAGAGTTTCATGTCTGAATATATAAGGAAATGGTCTACTTGCAAGACAGGAAGAAACCAGGATCTGATTCCAGACTAAGCCCACTGCCTCCGGGTGGAGCCGCTATTAAATCATTTCAGACAGAAGTCAGTGTGGCCTCCGGTTTTATCTGGGGAGTGGAGTGTATCACCTTTCGAGGTGCAGGGAAGGGTATAATTTATGCTTTCTCTCATTCCCGGGATGGTGAGAAAGGATGCGTGAGGTGAAGGCAGAGGGATGCAGGGGTCAGCCTTCCTCGGGAGAGGGCGCATCTCCCATCCCTCCGAAGAGGAGCGTTACCCGGGTTTCAGTAGAATCTCAGTGTCTTCAGGTAAGGAGGTTGGTCTGTGACCCCGAAGAGGACAAAAAAGAGCTTCCAGCCAGGTTCTTTTTCCCCCTACTTCTAACCACTTAGTACATGCTAGACGCTGAGCTAAGTCATGTGTTTAATCATTTAAGTCTCGAGACATGAAATAGTCACATTACCCCCATTTTAATGGGGGCGGGGGGCGGAGAGTGACTTGCCTAAAGTCACACCGCCAGGACGTGAATCTAGTATGTCTGATTGCAAAGCTTACGCTATTAACCACTCTGATACAACATGTTTTATCCGCGCTGACCTTAATCCCTACAGCAGTCTTATCATTTAAGGGGGTGCTCGTCGAGCCTAGGATCAATGATCAGAATGAACATAAAGCATTATGATCCTTGTGTCCACATTACCTTTCAAAAGTCTATTCCGGTTCTCATCCTAAAGCAAGCAAAAAAATTTACATAGAAAACAATGCTTGAGCTGAATGTCTGAGCAATCGGTATATTCCTCAGCCCACTGGTAAGTGTTTTTATTACTGCCCCAAAAAGAGGAGAGGAGGGAGAACTGGGGAGACATATACTGGAAGAAAAGGGGGGAGATGATCACTGAGATTACATCCCAGACAATCCGACCTTGTAGCATGTTTAGACACAGAAATGTTTATTTAAAAACCCTCACAAAGTCATTTTTAAAATTAAGAGGTCTAAGTGTTAAATCACTTTACCAGATAATCCAGCTATGTGAGCTTTATGCTTTGAAACAGTCTCCCTAAAGGGGATTGTCTGGCCTTGTTTTTTGGCCTCAGGAGAGAAAGGAATGGACCGAATGAAGGTAAAGTGACCGCTTAATTGAATGTGATGTAACGTGAACAGAACCAGAGCATCAAGAATGAATCCTAGCAAACCTCAGGTCAAGGAGAGACAGGCCCCCGGGGACTCTACCCCACCTGGATTTGAGGCTTTATATCAACACTGGCGTTTACATTCAAGACCTCTCCTTAATACACAGGACCCACTGTTTATTTTTTCAAGAGCACAGTAGCTGTTCTTAACACATTAGCCAACAGTGCCTGTTGATTTATGACATTCACACATGCTTAAAAATGTTTATATTTATATATATTTAAATTCAGATACTGAAAAGCCACTTATAAAAGAAAAGATCTATTTTCAGGAGCTTTACTGCAGCGCTCACTCCCTCTGTTGGGGCTGAAACAGGACACCCCGGATAAGGCTGCTGCTGAATGCCCAGGGAGAGAGGGAAGAGGAGGAAAGGCAGACAGGAATGTTGTTTAGTATCTGACAACAAAGAAGGAAGTCTATTTCTGTACTTACAATAGCAGTTGGGGTGGCAGCCAGCACACAATAGAGCACCAGAGGGGTGATGAAGCTTTCTTCCTCTGTCCCCGGGTAAGGCTTCATTAAGTCTCCATCCTGACAGAAGAATCCTTGGATATGCACCTGAAAAGTGTCAGTGCATTCGAAGTAGTAGGCAAGCAGCACTGTCCCGGCCATGATGACAAGCTGAAAATACAGCATGGCCACACAGAGACATTAGCAGGGCTTTGGAGCAGCGCTCGCCCCTCAGAGCACAGTCCCTCCATCACCCCGGCAGCTCTCCTGGTGTTGGTATTGGCGAGTGTGTGCGCGCCTGGCTCGGCATGCTCTGGGCTCAGGGAGGGTGCGCTTGCTTGTCTGCCTTGTAACATCTGTTAGCTAAACCTTCCAGCAAACAACGCACAGCTCCCATCTGAGAGGCACAGCACAGCAAAGCTCACAGAGAGACCCAGCCTGTGCTGCACCCTCTCAGCGGAGGCATGGGAGCCAAGGTAGTATTTCCACTCAGGACAGAGGCGAAAAGTCAAAGGGCAGAGGCATAAGAATCGGCGAGGTGTAGATGTGAGATCTGTTCGTGAGAAATTTCGTAAACGATGACAGCTAGACTTACCTTATTAGAAAATATTACAGGCAGGTAAATCATGAAGGAATGAACGAATGAATAAATGAATGAATGAATGAATGAATAGGAAAGCCAAAGCCTAGAATTTAGCTTTAGGGCAAGGGAAATTTTCAGAACCACACCCTAAACTATCGGCAGGGAAAACAGTGCAGGTATGCTACAATCACTTATAACTTTTATCCTTTTCCAAAGAGCTTTTGCCTTTATTCCAAAATGCTTTCCATCGTAAATCCAGGACTCTGCTGATGATCACATCTTCCCACAGACTTGCATCCTTTGTAAGTTTAGACATAAAAAGGGACTCAATTACCCTTTAATTTTGACCCAGAAATGTCCCAGATACTCACCACGGTTTAGATGTTGCCTTTAATAGGTATAAGGAGTTGAGGGAATATGAAAATGTCAATATTATTTTTCTCATTAGTATTTGGGAGAAACCAAAGGCCAAGATGGGATGATGATAAAGGTGGATAGAAAACACCTTTAAGTTATGAAATTACAGAAAATTAAGCTGGAAGAGATCCTGGAGAGCTTCCGGTCTAACATTGTCTCATAGAATAGAAAACCAAGGCCCAGCAAGGACGACTGACCACCGTCCAGCAAATAACAAGTAAACTAACCATGTGCTTAGACTGAACATCAGCGAAGCAGGGAAACTCAAATGGAGAGAGAATATTTTTAAATGTTGATCTGCTTAGAAGTATCAATGTGATCATTATGGGGTAAAAATCAGAACTTGGGAAGATGTCTTGGTACATCGTTTACAGCTTCAAATTATTTTTATTTAGAAGTGCACATGGGCAGTAGGGGGGAACATTTTCTTTTCGGGGTTTAGGAAGTCTAAAGTTCTTACTCCAGCCCTGGAATGACCAACCCAAGGTCATGACTAGGTAGTGTTAAAGCCAGACTAGAAATGCACATTTTCCGATCCCCAGGGGAAACGGCACCCTATACAAAAGGGTGGAGGGTTATGAGGCAGCAAAGTAGGTTAACCCTAATGCAGTGAGTTATAGTCTAGCATTTTTACTTATTTTCCTATTCACTTCTTTTGCCACAGTATTGAAGCAGAGCCTTAAACTCTGTCCCCCTCTACCCCACTCTCTGGAACCAGGCACAGCCTCTATTTTTAATTTTACCTCCACCATTCCTCATCACCATAGCCAGAAGCATCATTTTCTTAAGGGTCATTTGGATTAAGAATCCTCCCCGATTCTTCCCTTTTCCCTATTTCAGTGCCTTTCCTGTCTGGCTCAGAAGGCTTGGGTATCTTCAGCTGTAGTGTGTCTTAAGTACACACTCCTAACCACCCTGCTGTACAGGTCTCCACCTTTGGCCACATTTATCACCACCTTTCTTTTTATTTATTTATTTATTTTTGGTACGTGCCCCTAGCAGGAACCGAACCCGGGACTCTCTGGTCTGCAGGCTGACGCTCCAACCGCTGAGCCAAACCAGCCAGGGCTATCACCACCTTTCTTTATCCCCAGATAGGCCACAAATGATCCTTTCCTTCCACTGTCCCTCACACAGGACTTGAGTTGATAAAGTCAAGGCCATGAAGTTTCTGTTTCTTTGGTGCATGACTATTCAACTGAGTTGACCTGATGGGAAGGAACCTAGCCAGCTGACCTGAATGATTTGGAGCTGAGATGATATTAGGATTCCAACAGTTTTGGGGCTCTGCCTTTGGGGCTGTCTGTCTCCTGCACAGGGCTGATCTAGAATTTCTGTGTGTGTGTCTATGTGGCTGGAAACACATTTGTCCCTCTCTTGGCATCATCAGCCCTTGGAAGATATATGCTTGGAGAAAGGCAGGATCTATGAGGGCTTTTTAGACAAAACAAAACCAAAAATAGCATTGAGCTTCCTCTACTAAGAAAGAGCTTTATATATTTCTGTCTCTGTGCTACCACTTTCATTTAAAATAGGGAAAGGTGGAAATGAAGTAAGCAAGAGCAAAAACATATATATACACATACACAGGTGGTATATACATATATACATGTATATATATATGTCAGAGTACCAACAGAAAAGAGAATAGAAGCTTTTAGAACACAGAACTGTCTTACGTCAAACACATCAAAATCAACAGTAATGACGACAAAAGAATCCAGGTCAAATGCCTAAATTTGAAATTTTGAATAGCTGCCTGACCAATTTAATCTTGAAAGCAGCATCCAGAGAGAATCGAATGAACGAGTGAATGAATCAATTAATTGCAGGGCACGAAGTAAGGAACACGGAAGCTTGGAGACTCAGGGTGGTAGAGGCAGGTGGGAACTTGGGCAGCCTAGGGGACAGAACCGACCCATCAGCATGCGTCCCCTTCCTTTGCTCCTCCGTGAGCAGCCAGAACCCCTCCCTGTCATTTTCAAGCAATCCTTAAACTCCCTGGAGAGCCCCCAGTAATGTCAGTTAGAGATGCACAGAGGCAAAAATAGCACAACTCAGATCGTGAATTCTTTTCTATGAACATTCTCTTGTGACCATATATCAAAAAGAAGCTTATGCATTTGCTGCAAGAACAGAAACACCACACTGATTCCGCTTCCGGGAGCAGAGAGGTCTGCCTCGCTGCACTGACGACACCACCCAATTAGCCATCAGCGTCCTCCCTTCCTCCCAGTCTGGGCCCTGCTTCATCACTGTCTAGGTTTATACCACTGGTGCCAGCTGGCACACTTGACATCTCTGTTGCCTTCTCCAGCCATTTAGGGATGCATGGGGGGAGGCCATAATGTAGGTGTCACACGAGCAGATGGCAAGGCCGTGCTGCACCCAGTGCTGGTGGACGGGCTGGAGATGTCAGCATAAAAGGAGCAGCCATGGCTGTGGGGGGGTAACGAGGTGGAAGGAGCTCATGTACCAGGGACTTTCCTCAGCTGTCTCTCTCTAAGAATGACAATCTGATATACCGTCTGTATGAACATGCATTGCTTCCTGATCATTCCACAAGGATTCAGAAGGCAGAAACCACTGATATTTGAAATCCAGCCTCTCAAGGTTGAGACCACCATGTTTCTACCCCAGCCCTTTGCTGATTAGAGAAAAGTAAATGTCACAAACAGTGAGAAGTGGGAAGGTCACAAAGCTGAGGGAAGAGGCTGAGATGACAAGAACATTTTCCTTCAGTCTGTAAAGTCTGGAGCAATTGTGGACCACTAATTTATATGACCCGATGCTAGCTGAGAGAGCAGGAAACAGGGAATGGTGGTATGGACTCATCTGAGCGAGTGTGTGTGTGTGTGTACGTGTGTGTATGAGTGTGTCAGTGTGTCCAGGAGGTGAGGGCAGACACATGAGGCTGGAATGAGAGGACTGGTACGTGCTCTGGAGTATAAGGGACATATTTCACACTGGGGAATCCTAGTGACCAACCACCTCAGTGTGCTCAAACTGAGGAGTTTCCTGGGGTATGAAACCAAAGTATTAAAATGAAGGTCCTGAATAAGTTGGGCACTTTGTTCCTCTACCTGAGACAGTAAATTCCCTTCCCTAAAGAGGTTTCTCATTATGGTTTGGCCAGGAGCTATCAAGACCGATGCAAATTTATCAGTCAACCGATGACTGTTCATGGGAGATGCCTCTGAGTTCAGTCCCAAACTGAGTGATTCTGCTGCTAAGTGCTGTAAAGGTGAGGAATTCTCAGATGCACTCTCTAGCCTCAAGCAATTTATGATCCAGTTGGGGAGTGCTCCCCAACACAGGACACAGACAGTGATCTGTACGTTGCTGATCCCAAGTTAAGGGTCATACATGACTGCACATGTCTAGTGATCTGGTGGGGAGGAGGGTTGACAGAGGAGGACAAGAGAAGAAGCTATTAAATGAAGGAGAAAGGAGTACAAGGGAATGGGGAAGGCAGTGTGGTGTCTGTGTAGGCTATCGGTCTTGACCCAGACCCATGGACATAGTTCAACTTCACAGAGAGAGGGGCTAAAGCAAACGCAGGGCGGAGCACTACATCGAGCTTAGATGGTTAAGACTTAGCATGGTTGTGACACAGAAGCAGCATTTTGGTGAGGACTCCAAGGAACAGTACACTTTCGGGATGTGCACGGTTTTCAGAATTGAGAAAGAGCACGCTGGGCACTAGTGTCAGTAGCTGCACCTAAGGGCTGGGGCGGGAACCCTCAAATGATACTCAAATGATGCAGGTGGGAACCCATAGCAGGCTGGAGGGGAAACAGTGCAAAAACTGAGCAAGCCCTGTGAGACCTCACTGGGGACCCTTAGAAATACATGCAACCCTTTGAGAGGGCCTGGAGGTTCTCCATAAGCAACAGAGGAAAGAGCCAAGAGGGAGGAGGAGGAGAAGATGCTGAGGGCAAGGGTGATGATGTGTATATACTATGCGTACATCCCAGGAACTGTTTTAAGCACATTAAATTAACTCTTCATCTGCCCAACCACCCTGTATGGTAGGTTTAGTATTATTTCCATTTTAAAGATGAGGAAACAGTTGCGCAGAGAGGTGACATGAATTGCATAAGGTCACACAGCTTGGAGGGGTGAACCCGGGATAATTACTATATACATGATGTATTTATCAAACTTAGGTGGCCTGAGGAAAAGCAGGTTACAAGTATAAGTCAGCATAATATTAAGGGTTAAGCTAGTCTTGGACTTTATGCAAAAGTCTCCTTTTGTGTCAGCTTCCCATGTGCATGAGGGTCAATAACCACTCTGTCATAACGATGCTCTGAGGCATGCTTATGGACTCTACTTTTGTTCCAAAAAAGAGTTCTATCAACTCCATCAAATAGAGGAAGCCATCCTCAGTGAAAAGCTGGAACAGAAGAAGAAAGGAAGAAAGTACAGTGACGTAACATGGAGACAGGAATCACACCGTTGAGTATATGTTGACTAGCAGTCAGCACAATAAGGAAAAGGTGGTCAGTTATTTTATTGTCAGAAGAATACTTCAGGTCTACTCTCGTAACAAATAATTGACTGCATCATACACTATTGTTGATTCCAGGTGCAATGTTTATTGTATAGTGATTTCTAGAGCTTACTCATCTTGCTTAAAGTGAAACTTTATGACCTTTGTGAGTAACTCTCCATTTCTCCCCCAGACCTTCTTCTTTTAATTAACAGGCAATTAAGCTGTCATTAAGAACGACATCCTCTTGTGAAAACTGAGAAACTTACAATAGACCAGTGCAGGTATGAGAATGAATCCCCTCTTCTGTAAGGAGAATCAAAGGTGTAGCCAGAGGCCAGAAGCAATCCTAGGAAGGCACCACCATTTACAGACCAGGAAGAGGAAAATAAAAAAGAATGAGCTGGGAAAAGAATGGTCAGAAGCAGGAGAAAGTAGTGTTTTTAAACACGAAGAAAGAAGAGAGAAGAGAGGCAAGGGAGGAACCCCCAGGCAACCCCCACTTTTACCTCAAAGCCAGGTAAAAAAGCATTAAAAAGAACAAGCATATAGATATCAAAAAACAAGAGAAAGGACTGAACACTTAGTGCCCAGCATTTTGCTAAGCATTTTACAAACATCATCTCATTAGGCTTGCTACAGGTTTGAAGCATAAAAGAGTGGTTAAGTGGCAGCAGGGGTTCAAATCCTGGCTCCACCATTCACTCTTCACCTGGATAAGTTTTCTTTAAATGAGGTTAACTCATTACATCACAGGGTGGCATGAGTATCATGTAAGATAATGCATTTCAAGTTACATAGTTGGTTATGTGGTCAGTCAATGAGAGTCATTATCATTTCTTTGGGCTTGCTTTGATAATATCTGTCTCCCCCACATGAAGGCCCCATTGAATCCAAAGATCATGTTGTTTTGTTAACAGTTGTTATTTGTTGTTCAGTTTGTTAACAACTGAATACCCCCAATGTCTGTATCTAGTAGGCACTCAATAAATATTAGTGTAATGACTGAAAAATCTTATTCCATCACGTTCTCACACCCATATAAGGGATGAATAGCCAAAAGCAGATTTAGGCGGTATAAATGCATACATTGTTGGGATTTCCTTGAAGTTATGAACATATTTCGGCCCATAGTCTAATTCTCCTTTATGCCAAAGGATGGTGACTTTATGTCTAGGGGACATTGAACCAAGTCAATCTTCATTCTTCATTGTATTATAATGGGCAGAATTCTGAGCTGGTACCCCACATTGCTGCCCCAGCTGTACGTGCTTGGTGTGATCCTTCTTTCTGGGTGTCAGCAAGACCTATAAATAAAATGGGATGTCATTCCCTTGATTATGTTATATTCTATGGCAAAGACTTAGGAATTGTGCTGATGTAACTAAGGTTCCTAATCAGTTAACTCTGAGTTAATTTTAAAAAAGGAGATTATCCTGCGTAGGCTTGACCTAATCAGTGAAGACCTTTAAACAAAGTCAAAAGAGTCAAATCAGCAGAGACATTTCTGTTTGCATTGAAGAAACAAACTGCCGTATTGTGGAGGAGACCACATGGCCGGGAATGGCAGGCTGGCTCCAGAAGCTGAGGGTCTCCGTTCTACAGCTACAAGGAACTGATTTCTGCCGACCACCAGTGAGCCTAGAAGGAGATCCTGAGCCTCAGGTGAGATCACAGTCCCAGTGGACATCTTAACGTCCACCTAACCAGACACTGAGCAGAGAATCCAGCTAACTCACACCCAGACTCCTGACCCACAGAAACCGTGAGATAATAAGACTGTGTGGTTTTAAGTGGCTATGTTTGTGGCAATTTGTTACCTAGTATAGCAAACTAATGTAAGCCGAGAAGCTCTCAGTGATCTCTATGAGCAGGTCAGCCTCGTAGGGGCTGCTCTAACAGGGCCACAGACTTGTACCTTCAGTGCTTTCCCTGTATCTCCTTCAGAGGCAGTAGAACTTGGAGTTGGCATTTCAACACCAAGATCCTCTTTTGTTATTTTCCTCTGTGGTCCCCTAACTTGAAACACATTTATTTAGCAAGTTGCATTTGTTTACTTTGGAATAATTAACTTGATTCCTAATTTTAATAAAATAATTAGTTTTAAATTAAATATAAGTGCAGCCATGCTAGCAGGCATGAAATGAACACACTAACCAAACCCCAAATCAAAGAAATCAGATATTTTGTTATTCCTTATAGGTTTAACATAAATAAATGTACATTTTATTTCTACTCAAGCTTTCTGAAAGACAGAAAATAGCTCACTGGCCCTAGTAGTTGACATCATTTGAGATGTTCATCCAGGCAATGATTGTCTTTCTTTGAGAATTGTACACTCAAACCCACAGTCATGCTTCTACTGCAAGATGATTCCCTGGCTGCAGCCCACAAGGTTATGGGGAGATCACTGACCCAAGTCAGGCCCATGGGCTTCTCTCTTAAGAAACTGAGGCGAGATTCACAGAACTTCGTGAGTCTTTGTTGACAGCCTGAAGTTAGGACATACAAATCCAGGAGCTACAGAGCTGCCTTATGGGGCCATCTGAACCTGGAAAAGCCGTGAACACTAAGAGACAGATACGTAGAGAAAAAAACTAAAGTGGACATGCAAAGTCAGGAGACCAGAAGGTCTGGGGAGAAAGAACAATTTTGGTTCTGGTGGTTTTTCAGTTTCTCATTTTCGTTTGTGCTAAGCCAGTCTATGCTTTTTGGGTTTCATAGGATTCACTTTTACCTTTCTTTAAAAAATTCCTCTTTGGCTTCACATAATGCAATCAATTTTCTGTCCCAGGAATCTAAAGAGCCACAGTCAAGAAAACCTATGCTGTTCTTATAGGGTAGAGTCCTTCAGGGCTCTGAAAAAAACTCTGCTCTGAATCTATACATACACTTAGGTTCGACTGCCCCAGAGCTCGGCTTCTTTGCAGGAATGAACATCACTGGGAAAGCTACAAGAATAACAAGGGGGCTCGCTGAATGCCAGTCATTAGACTCTGACACCAAAGGCATCAAGCCTCTTGCAGAGGAAGGGAGGATGTAGATGTGAGATCATAGCCATTGCCATGCCATCCACTCCAGTCAAAAACACTGAAACAAAAAATCTTTGGAAATACAATTGCCCAAACATCCAGAATAGTTATCCCTTCTCAAAGGAATGAAGACTTGCGTCATTTCTGACAGGTGAGACATATGCAGTAGATTTATGAAGTGAACAAGCAGGTCCAAGGGGCTTTGAGTAGGAATAGGGGAGGAAAATCTCATTAATCTGTAAGGCTGAGGCCTTCTTAATTTTTAAAGAGCCAGCTAAAGAAACTATACTTATACTATAATTTCAAAAGGAAATGTAATTTTCTTGCCATCTTTAAAATTTCCTACGTTAATAATCAAAAGAGGTTTCGGGTAGAAGAGATATGGATTTAATCAGCAGACTTAGCCACCGGGTGAGCAAACCCTGATGCCACAAGCGAACGCACAAGCCCGGTGTTTGAATCATCATCACTGCAGACTTTGCTTTCTCACTGCGCACTGCGCTGGCTTTGGGGAGCCTGGTTCGTCTTTCTGCCTAAGGAATGGCTTTCTAATTGTCCTAACAAGTCATTTTGAGCCTTGCGCCTACTCTGAAGAAAAAAGACGACTTTGTTGTTACTTCCTTTGGCCTGTCCATGTTATAATAATATCCACATTAAAATCCTCATGTATGATGTTGCAAGTGAAAGTAACTTTACTTAAGAACGTCAACATTCTAATCCACTTAATCTTGGAGAAATGGGACAGACTAGGATTTCAGCCCAACAGAAGAAATGTGCCCAGTCATTACGGCTCCTCCGGAATGGGATAAAGTTCAGTGGGGCCCCAGGGTATGTTTGAGCCTGTACTTTTCTTATTTGGGGGTGGGGGCATATAATATGTTTTCCATCACTAGGAACACTTTGGTATAGGGCACTAGTAGAGATGTCATAAAGCAGAACCTGAAGTGGATGGACACTGCTAAGACGAACACTAAAGCTCCCGAGAGGGCTCCGGGAGTCCTCGGGCACCTCCGCAGCGCGCTGAGATGTCTCCCTCCTGGGCTTCCACAGCTCCCTGGGAAAACCTACCTCCCCAGCCCTTTGGGTTTTGCATTGCCGTCCCTGCTTTTCCTGTGTCCCCCTCTACCCAGCGGTGAGGCCCCAGGGAAAGGATCCTTCAAACTTGTAACTCCAGTTCCGCACAGGAACATAATAGGTGTTTAAAAGATACCAGTTGAATGAATGGCTAAGATTCTATAGTTTATTTTACTCAAAGCAGTTCTGGCCTCTGTTCAACAAACATATAACCTGAAACTGTTTAAGACATGTTATTAGCATATTGGTTAAAACAAGAATTTTGAATATAAATCAGCATGTTCTGAACAGTGATGTCTGGTACGCAAGATCTTTTTTTTTTTTTAATCCTCATCCAAGAACATGTTTAGAGAGAGGAATGGAGAGAGAGAGAAGCATCGATAGGTTGTCTTCTATATGTGCCTTGACTGGGGATTGAACATGCAACCTAGGTATGTGCCCCAACCCGGAATCAAACCAGCAACCTTTCAGAGCACAGGACAACACTCAAACAACTGAGCCACTCTGGCCAGAATTTTTTGTGTTTTTTTTTTAAAGATTTTTTAATTGACTTTTAGAGAGAAAGGAAGGGAGAGGGAGAGAGAGAAACACCCATTCAAGAGCGAAACATCAATCAGCTGCCTCCTGCATGCCCCCTACTGGGGATAGGGGATCAAGCCCGAAAACTGGGCATATGCCCTGACCAGGAATCAAACCAGTGACCCTTCCATGCACGGGATGACACCCAACCAACTGAGTCACACTGGTCAGGGCACAAGATCTTAACAGGTGCTTTGAAAAGAGAAAGGAAGAGAGGGAGATTTGTGTTTAAACAAACAAACAAAAAGCTGTATTTATTTTGCTCTAAAAAATGAGGGAATGGGGGAAAAAGGGGAGGGGCATCTGTAATACTTTCAACAATAAAGATAAAAAAGAATTAATTAAAAAATTAAAAAATTTTTTAAAATGAGGGATATTTTCATGGGCCTACTGCTTCATGGTTTTAAAAGGATAGTGGATATATATAATCAGTTCTATTAAATATTAAAATCACACTGTTCTCTCTTAAGTAAAAATTATTGAGACTTCCTGTTTGTTATTTACAACATGAATCCTTTTCTCATCACGAGCTTTTAATTATGGATCGATTTGGGGGGAAAGGGCATTATAAATAACTTTATGACTCTAAATTAGAATTAAAACAAATTAACACTGAATATTCTGCATACCATGTAGAACAAATGTTAAAGATTCAAGCTGGAAAATAACTAAGAAAACAAGGTAGAGCTCCCTGTTTCCTTTAAAATAATTGTTAACAGAAGTACTTAAGACACTATTTTAATTTCCCTACCAGAAAGGAACATGATTCTTCTTTCTCCAAATGCATTGTTAAGTTTCCTGGGGATTAGGCAAATGAGAAGAAAAGGAAAAACATTCTTCCAAATCAACCAGTTTGTTCTTCTTTTAATTAAAACAGGTAAATCTCAACGTTGCAAAATATTTATATGTTCTCATTTTCCTTTAAAAATCACCAGGTAGGGATATTCTGTATTTCCCTTAAAATTACTGGGTAAGTGGCCTCTGTAATAGTGCCTCTCCCAAACACATTGAAGATGCTGCGTAAATGATCACAGACCCGATCCTCCCTCAGACTCCTGGAGCTTGTCAGATCACAGGTGCTCAGGCCTGCACCTGCTTCACTCTGGCTGCCTCTGAGCAAAGCCATTTATCCCAGTGAAAGCAATTGCATGAGCATCTAGGTTCATGTAGCCTGTCAGATGTTTCCCTCTGTGGGGTAACATTTTGCATCAGTGGAAATATTCCATATCTGTACTCTCAATATGGTAGCCACTAACCACGTACGTCTATCGAGCTCTTGAAATGTGGCTACTGAAAATGAAGAATCGATTTTTAAGTCTCATTTTACCATAATTTATTTAAATTTAAATAGCCACACAGGGCTAGTGGCAACATATGGGACAGTGCATGATGGTCTGTATTAGCAGGGTTGTACTGTGAACCAAACATAAATGTGAGCCTTTTTAAAAATTATAAAACACTCTAATCCATAGTTGTAAGCTGAAAAGCATATCAGAATGTAACTCACTAAAGATGAATCATTATTAACATGTAGTATGTATTTATTTTTCTAGATAATTTGCTCCCCATATAAATATATACCATCATAGGTAGATTTTAAAATATATAAAGTAGAATCACACTATCTATGCTGTCCCACAGCTTCTATTTCTCTTAACATCTTTTGACCATCTTCCTATGTTAATAGAGATCTTTACAGTTACAGGAGGCAATATATCCTACTTTTTGCTAAGCCAGTCTCAAAAAAAATTTTTTTATTTATTAACTTTTTTTTTTTAGAGTGAGAGAAAGGGAGTGAGAGAGGAACATCAGTTTTTGTTCCACTTATTGATGCATACATTGGTTGATTCCTGTATGTGCCCTGACCAGGGATCAAACCCGCAACCTGGGCATAGCAGGATGATGCTCTAACCAACTGAGCTATCTGGCCAGAGCCTGTCTCAGTTTTGTCATTTCCTGTCAAGGACTTTTGATTGACACAGATGTGTTCAGGAACTGAGGGCTCCTTCTCAGGGTGAATGACAAGCAGGTGCAAACTCAAAGGAGGAGAGCTCTGCATTGCAGGCAGAAGTTGTTAACACTGTATTTGTACAGCGTGGGGCAAAAGTAGGTTTACAGTTGTGAGCATGCCAAACACATTATTCTTGTATTATTATTTATTAATTTTTGCATTTATTTTCCATACAAACAACTGTAAACCTACTTTTGACCTACCCAGGGGGGTCTTCAAATCTCTTTCCACATGGTGCTCCAGTCATTGCCAATCGATTAGAATTAGGCCACCCCTGATGACATGAGGAGCGCCACCTTTTCAGATACATAGAGTGGGTCCTGAAATAGAATACCACAAGGTTTTTCCTACATGCTGGAATGATTTCTGTGCTCCTTCAGAGTATTCCACATTCCTGAGACAAAAAACAACAACAACTGGTTTCAAAGTATCCTCTCCACAGGAGAGGCAATCTAGCATGGGCTCTGGCCAGATATTTGCTCATCAAGGGCTGATTTTAATTTTGGAGGAAGCCAGTAGCTTCAGTAAAGATGGCTACCTCCTGCTCCAGGTAAGGCCCCAATTCTGTCATCTGATAGTATTGCTGTATCATGGAATTTGGTATGAAAATCGATGCAGACATGGTGATTCTACTAAATTCAGAGCACTGAATGGTGCAAAGATTCCCCCTCCTCTAATCTTAGGTTAAACTGTCCTCAAGCATATTTCACTAGGAAGATGTTCTTACTCCACCCCCCACCCCAAATGATCCTAAGACTGCGTCTCAATTTGATTCTCCGCTAGGGAGAGGCTTTCTTTACCTTCTCTTTGAGAGGAGTTTCCAGCTATGTGGCCGACCACATAAACTCAGAGCTTGGAGTCATTTGAACAGTTTCATTTAGAGAAGCAGATGCTAAACAGATACAGCATTTTGTTCTTATGATCTCTCAAAATCGAACTGAGAACAGGAATAAAGCTGCTTGGAGATTTGAATTAGAGAAACAATTATTCTAATACACAAGATAGGGGAAAGGCTCCCAGAGCTCATAATCTCCTGATCCTTATGAAAAATTGTCACTCTGGATATCCATGCTTGACTGGAGGTTCTGCAAAGTAATCTAAGCCTCCTTTTCTCACTTTCATACTCTAGGATTGACTTCTATTCCTTTTGAAATGATTGTTCCATTTTAAAACTTTCTGAACCTGGCACAATGCATAATCTGTGCCATTTAGCACTCTAAATACTCTGCCATTATACTAGAGTTCTCATGATTGCGCATGCCTCGTCCGTGGAAATTTATTCAATGAAATGTGAGGTTACTTTAGAAGATACATTTAGAGCATTTGCTCTAACTCAGGCTTGTTGAGCTGAAAAAAGGTCAGGAACTTAGTTATATTCTCAGGAAGATCATAATTGTTCATCATTGGGTACCTTTTCATTCTTGATTGCTGGCGGCCCCTGCCTTTTGACCTTTCACAATGGCCTTAGGGGGTAGACAGTCCAGTGTGTGAAAGATCATTTCAATGGTGTCTTTATATTTTCATGACACCTTTGATGTCAGAACTGTCACAACTAGAGTATGCAGTCAGGGTGCTGGTCTGAGCTCCATCAGCTGTCACCTTCCAACCTACACCATCACCATCTTAGAGTCTCAAGGTAGATTCTGATAACTGTTGGTGTTGGTGTTGCTGTATGAGCTAAACCTGGCTTAGCCAAACACGTTCCCAGGCAAAGGCTCCTTTGTTTTCTATGAAGGAGGATAGAAACTCTTTTCCCTAGGAATCAGAAAAAAAAAAATGTTTAGCTGGATATATTTAAGAAGAGGTTATATTCACTCAGCATGTTCAATGACTGAAAGGTGTTGGGAGATAGAATAGCAATAATCATACAACTTTCTTTCCTAAAGATATTCCAATGAGCACCCTAAGTCTGAAAGATACATCCTTCCACCTGGGAGCCTGTAAAAAATTAATGCACTAGACCAAGAGGTCCCAAGGGATGGTGCATGCAGCACAGCTATTATGTCCCCAGAGCCTGCTGTGTGGTGGGTGCTCCATGAGTGCTTGTTCAGTAAATGAATAAAAGCCCAGAGTAGAATTCAAGATCCAGACACTAGCCAGATAGGTGCCAATACACACACCACGCGACCTACAGCCCACATTCTCTCAAGTGCCTCAGGACAACCATTGATAACAACGAATGCTCTGTAAATTGTCATGTAGTAAATCTAAGCCCCATTAGAAACTGAAAACACTTTCCTCATAAATATCTCTTTTAAGTCCCTTCCCTTCCTTACAATGGCTGTAAAAATCCTCTTTTCCAACATTACAGGTGAAGGACGGGTTGATGTAAGTGCTCAGTTGCGTCATCTAGAAGCCCGAGGCAAGAGGGAGAGGAAGCTGGAGTTGCCATTGCGCTGCTTACTTTCTGTGCTTCTCTCTCTTGTTGGAGAATCTTCTCTGGAGGCCAGATTTTGGAATCTAGTTGTGTAAGGGGTTTGGCTCCAGATGACATATTATTGGGCTCTCCCTCTTTCTGGGATCTGCTGCCTATGGTTTCAGGGAACAGCCCTGATGCATCTTGGGAGGGTCCTTGTCACTGCAGCAAAAGCTTCATTGGATGTGACTCCAAGCAGAGGTATAAAAAGCATTGTGTGTTCCCGTTTGCTTTTGGACATCTGCCTTGGCCAGGAAAGCATGGCGGGGTTAGCCTGCTGGAGAGAGCCGTTAGATATAGGGAGGAGAGTCAAGTCACCCTAAGTGACAGCTAATTAACCCACAGAGATGTGTGAGCTCTAGACAATAGCTGGTCAACTCTCAGACTTATGAGTGGACCCAGTCAAGACCAGGGGAACTGCCCAGTAAGGTCTAAACAGCCAACCTACAGACCCATAAGCTAAATAAATGATCACTGTTACACACCACTGAGCTTTGGAGTGGTTTGCTGTACATCATTACTGTGGCCAAAGACACCAGACACAGCCATTTTCTTTTACTATTAAGGGGTAGTATAGCTCAGTGATTAAGGCACCTGACTCCAGAAGACAAGAGCTTGGGTTCAGATCCTGCCTCTGCCTCTCATTGACCTGGGGAAAGTCGCTTAAATTCTCTATATCTCAGTTTCTTCATCTATAAAATGGAGACTATCCTATCTACCAACAGATGATTGATGTAAAGATTAAATGAACTAATTAAATATGAAAAACTTAGAATAGTCTCTGGCATATAATAAGCACTATAAATGTGTGGTTATCACCTGCTATGATGTTGATTTGCATTGGTGGAAAAGGAGCAGAGTAGTTTCCTGCCACGTGTGTCACAGCCTGCCCTGTCCTAATGAGGGATGTTAGGGTTTGGTTTTTATTTGGAAACTACAGGTGATGCTGTTGCTGTGTCTGGGTGTGCACGAGGTTGTTCTTAAGTTGGGCTCAGTTTCTTCTCCCTTCTTCAGAGTTAATCTACCATATCTGTGGATATTTATTGAGAGTTCTGTCATGTGATGTCATTTCTCCCCTAGACTTTAGTGTGTATGCAACTTTTCCTTATTTTTATATTGTTTTCAAATTTTAAAGGGATGTGGGGAGGGTAAACAGAGTGTTGTGGTCAAGTAGGCATTTGACCAAGAGGTAAGACAGTATAGTTTTGCTTTTTAAATCCTCACCTGAGGATATGTTTATTGATTTCAGAGAGAGGAAGGGGCAGAGAGAGAGAGAGAGGAGAGAAAAACATTGATGTGTGAGGGAAACATCGATTGGCTGCCTCCTGCATGCACCCTGACCAGGGATCAAACCCGCAACTTAGGTCTGTGCCCTGACCAGGCATCGAGCCTGCAACCTCCTTTTGTTGTATGGGACGATGCTCCAGCCAACTAGCCACCTGGCCAGGGCAACAGTATAGTTTTAAATAACCTAATTTAACCTTGCTTATTTCATCTTCCTTATTTGAAGTTTCCATTTATTTAGAATAACTTGGTAAATTAATATTCTTTGTCCCCTTCCTCATATTTTGAGTCCATGTCAATATGTGCAATGGAAAGCTCCTGGGGAAGTTCTTTGGTTTACATACTGTTATTCCTCTGGACCATGGATTACAGACTCTTGGAACTGGAAGGCACTTCAAAGACTACCCAGTCTCTCTTTTTACAGATGGTAAAAACAAGGCTCAGATAAACTAAGTAACTTGCTTGAGGTTTCAGAACAATTTAGTAAAAGACTCTGGTTAAGAATACAGTGCTCTCAAAAAAATAAAGAAAGAATACAGTGCTTTTCCAAACGCAGTGGGCTCTCATATATTTTTTATTGTTCAATAGTTTATATGATATATATATATATATATATATATATATATATATATATATATGGTGTATGTGTAAGTTAGACACATAGTAATAAAATAAATATGTGAACATACCACCCAGTTTCAGAAGTAGGACATCATCAATGCCACAGAGGTTTCCTGTATATGTAGTTTTAATCTCAACCTACTGTATTCTATTGCACCTGCCACCTACTGCATCCCCCAAAGAGGTCATTACTTTTCTGAACTTTATATTTTTCATTTTCTAGCACATTTGTATGTTTCCCTAAAAAACATATATATTTAATAAAAATTTTTATCACACCACAATTGTTTTTTCACTTAACATTATACTCTAATATTTACCCACATTTTTGCATATATCTGAGATTCATTTATTTTCACTGTTTAAATTGAGTGTTGTTGGGGATATTTTTGCTATGTTATAATCTTGATCAAGTCTATGGAAACATATAAAGTTTATAAGGTTTCTCTAGGTTATGGATTTAGGAATGGAGTTTCTGGATCGTAGGATAATATACATGTTCAACTTTGTAAAATAATACCAAATTGTTTTTCCAAGTGGTTTTCCATTTTCCATGTTCATCAGCATGTTTGAAAAGTCTCACTATTCACAAGATCAGCAATGCTTGGTGTAGTTAGCCCTTAAATCTAGTAAATATACTCCTAGTAGGTAGGTATACTGTAGACTTAACTTTTACTTTCCTAATACCTAATAAGATTAAGCATCTTTGTTTATTTTTTATTTTTTTTTAACTGTTGAAAGTATTACAGATGTCCCTCTTTTTTCCCCATTGACTCCCTCCTTCCCGCTCCCATCCCTCTCCTGCCTTCCCCAGCCTAGTGTCCGTGTCAATTGGTTGTGCATATATGCATATAAGTTCTTTGGTTTATCTTTTCATATGTTTAGTTTTGTGTTTCATCTTCTATAAAATGCCTATTTATGTACTTTTGCATTTTTCCTTTTTGTTTGGTATTGTCCTTTTCTTTCAATTGACTTGAAGTAGATTTTAATAAATTTTGGACACCAATCTTTTATCAGTTACATAGGTGGCAAATATATTTTCCCAGGTATTAATTTATCTTTTTACTTTCATTATGGCATCTTATGATGAATACAATTTCTCGGTTTTAATATCTAGTTTAGTATGGTTTTGACTCCATCAAAGTTGTATTTTACTGTATGTCAACAAAGAAAAGATTATTTCCTAATTATAGAGATTTGCTATGTACAAATAATCCATGATCCCAGTCAATCATATAGCTAAAGTAATCTAAAACAATTACTTCATCAGTGATAACTCCTTTATGATGATTAAGTCAAGCCACATTGGTAGTTGAGAGAGATAATTTTGCGTACCTGTTATATCACATATCTTCCACTTTCCATTTGCCCCACATTTCAGATTTATCAAATTTGTAGCTAACTTTAATATCCTTATAAAATAAGGCATTGAATTGTTTATAGGTAACTTGTCAGATCAATATGTTAAAATAACCGAAAATAATTAAATCAGAAATAAATTGCCTAAGATCATGCAGCTAGTAGTGCAGTCATGGGTTAGTGAGGCGGACATAGTGGGAAAAAGCTGCCATGTACTTTAGGAATTCAGAGTATCTCAGAAAGGAAAGGTTGAGTTTGGTCAGACGGGAACTCCAGAACTCATGAAAGCAGAATTCAGATCCTGAGATAAAGCAGACAGTCTAAGTCATGACAGCCTAAAAGAGAAACCAGTCTGGATGGTTAACCTTCTCAAAAATGAAGTTCTAATGAAAAAGAAGAGGAGCAACTGAAAGAAACTCTTCAGGCTGTATGGGAAGCTCTATAATGAGGCCAAATTTTGTAACTGGATGTATAGCACATGAAAGAAAAGAGAGCTAACTGAAACCAACAGCCAGTGGATCACTTTTATAGTGTAGTCAGATGTCTAAAATCCAAAGTAGCTAACAAAAATGCTACAATTGAATTTGATGCAGTAAGATAGAATGATAATGTGATATTGATGGGTACTACTGAGAAAGCAGGATACTTTAATATTTATTTAATGTTTCTCTTCCTTATCTAGAGAAAAGATCTTTAGATTTAAAAAGTTAGAATGGCATTGGTTCCAAATGTAGGGAGTGATCGAAGAAAGAACAAAGTTGCTTTAAATGAGTTTAATTATGCTTTATAAGAGAAATCACATCCAGGACACTGAGAAAATTGCAAATTAGGGTTTTAAAAATTATTGAGAACAAAAGAAAGGCAGGGATGTTGGAAATCAGCAAACGTATTTCCAAATTTCAAAAGGGAAGTATATAGAATTAAAAGCATTACTGAAAATAATGAGTGAATTTTACATTTATTCTGAGCATGATTGTAGAATTGATATTACAGGGCAAATTTCTTTACTCTTAGAAGAGGAAGCATTGATCACTGTGAGCCAGGATGGGTTCAGTAAGCATGGGTCAGGTTATCTCAGACCAATCTTATTTCATTCTTTAATGGAGTTACTAGATTGGCATAGCAGGGACATTAGTTATTTGTAGTCTATTAGGCTACATCCAGGAACCTGGCAAAAGGTGATCTTGAGAACTTGGGGGACAAAATAGAAATGTGGACTGGATAATAGGTACATTGACTATTGGGTGAACTCAAAATGAGTTTATTAATGAATCAGTAGCAATAGTAATAGAGAATTCCAGGTATGGTCATTTTTCAGTCTTATGCCAATGAGTTAGAAGTCAGCCTTATCAAATCTGTGAATGATGTGTACTTTACAGGATAACATATATAGTGAAAGATATGTTGAATCTGGAAAGTTCTCAACAGTCTTGAATGAAAGACTGAATTTAACTTAAAGAGATTTCATAAAGATTAACAAAAGCCCTGAGACTTGGGTCTAAACTCTATTGCACAAACACTGGGTGATGGTAATGGGAGGAACATAAATGTAACTTAACTGAACAGCAATACTTAAAGAAACAAGACTCAGGGGAAAGCCTGTTCATATTCAGCTATGAACTAATTTTTCTTCCTTGGAAATACTGTTCTCCCTTATTTTCCCTCTTTCTGAATCTTGAAACTCCTTGTCTTCACTGCCTCTGAGCACATCTTAAACATTTAAAACAAACAAAAAAATATAAAGCACAAAATACAAAATAAAACACTCCCTTGATTTTATTATTGCCTTTAGCCCAGTGTTTTTACTTTCCTACATTGCAAAGCTACTCGGGTTAACTTCATTTGCTGGGTGAGAAAGGTGAAGGGATTAACAACAACAAACCAACCCCCTAATAGACACAGACAACAGTGTGGTGATTACAAGAGGGAAAGGGGGGTAAGGGAGGTAGAAGAAGCGATAAATGGTGATACAAAGAGACGACTTTGGATGGTGAACACAATACAATATACAGATGATGTATTATAGAATCGCATACTTGAAACCTATATAATTTTATTTACCAATGTCACCCCAATAAATTCAATAAAAATTTTAAAAAATATGTTATAATTTATTCCCTCAAAAAATAAAAACATCTTGCATTCTCTTAGGAAAATTATAATAACAAAGAGCAACTTTTAAGACTTAAGGGCAGAACAAGCCTAGCAATATGAATGTGGCTATTGGCGCTTGGCTTAAGGTCATTGCTTGTTTTACTATGGTTTAAATAAAATACAGCAATAGCCTTGGTTACTGGCTACCTAGACAGCAAAATTAACTACAAATAAAAGAAGGGGGGAATGGATTGCATAGAAAGCACTAGGAGTTTTGATTTTGCATCTGCCTGAACAGAAGCGGCAGAACTCAATGGAATGATAAGAGTCTCACAAAGATCCAATTGGTCTTGTGAGGCATTTACTGATTAAAACATCTCAGTCCAAGTTCACTAATTTCCCATCATTGTGAGAAATCCTCTTCTGACACAACACTGCTTGCTTAAGAATATGTGAGCCGAGAGATCTAACAATTTCCAGGCATTTATGAACAAGCCCTGAGATTGGACGTTCTTGGGAATATGTATTCAAATCAGACTATTACAGAAATGGAACTTATCTCCTCTTTCCTTTACTGAGTTAAAAAATAACCCTTTTTAAAGTGTACTGTGATAACCAATGAGAGAGGGAGAGAGAGAGGGAGAGAAACTAACAATTAGCACATCATTTGAAAACAGGAATTTTATATTCTACTGGCATTCTGACATTTTGTCTCCTTGGTCAAACATTTATAGCAATATTTATCTTTTTTCTGACAGTTGACAATATTCTTCCTGGGAAAGAGAAGAATGTCAGGAGAAGGACATAATCTATTTTTTCAACTATTTGAAGAATTAAGAGGAATTAGATTCGTTACAGCAAAAGCTGTTGTAGCGGCAAAGAAGCAGTGGGTTACTTTGATAGGGGGTATGTTCTCTATCGCTAGGGGAAACCAAGAAATTACTTGATGGAGGTGACATTAGAAGGGATTCGAATAAATCAGAAGTGTTAGGTTTTAAAATCTCTTTATGACAGAAATTCTATAAATATCGAATAAACAGGAAGACAAGAAGGTATTTTGAGGGACTTTCCCTATTCGATGTAAATATAATGTAACAGAAATTACATTATCATAATCAAATGTTAGTTCTGGTTCTCATTTTGTCAGGTATAAAGCTCTGTTGATACCTTTAAAATTGTTTTTATAATAAAGCCACCCAAGCATGAAATAACTTCTAGCTGCATTAGTAAAGACTAATAGGAGAAATTACACTAATGAGAGGCTAATAAAGCAGACTAAGATGACCCTAGAAGCACATGTTCTTTTCAGACAAGGCTGGTGAATACTGTGCTTGTTGTAAGACAGGGGGTTATGTCCTCATTTTCTAAAGGAAGGTTCTGGGAAATTTATCAGCAGAGGGCATTGATGTTCTATCAACAGGAGAAGAAGAGCTCTTGGTAGTTCTGAGCATCATAAAATGATCAACAAATCAAAGCAGATAGAAAACTAGTTTTCTTAGAAAAATATGCATAGAAATGTCATCTGTTCTAAATGAATCTTAATAAAAGTATAGCATGTACATATTTGGTTTTTCCAAAATAAATGAAAGATGTTGGAGGCCTTAAAAAAATTTTTTTTTAGCAGAAAAGAAAATATCACAGCAGCTGCAGATTCAGCATTTCCAAGTTCTAGGAATTGAGTTATTTCATGCAGACAGCTGAATCTGCATCCTGGTGAACTAGCATTAGTGATGCTTACAGCTCCCACTTAGCTGTAATAAGAGTGAAATTCAACAGTTCTCTGTGTGGGAAATTTCTCTAATACAACAAATACTGGTCTGTTCTCTCCCCCTCTACTGGTACAGACAGGCAGAGGCACACAATCAAAGGAACTGGGGTGGGGGGGGGGATAATATGTAGATTGGAATGCACAGTATATGACATGAAGTACTGCATGTCTTCACTCTAAAACACACACAGCCCTGTAATTTGTCATCAATAGAAAAGTTATTAAATACCAATAAAAAGTAAATTCAAGTTTCCCTGTATCTACCATGATATAAATGCCAGATGGCAGATATAAACTTATGAATGATTATGCTTTATGGACAGTTTTAATATCCCAGCTTTCTTGCCCTCTATCCTCAAAAATACTTTCAGCTTTACACCTTAGAAGTTAGAATTCTAGGACTTAAATTTTCAGATCTTAAGGAACAACACAAAGGGAGAATAGATCAAACCCACATACACATACCTATAGATGTCTCTGATTTAATTCTATTTGAAGCATGATATGGCCATGTAATTCCCACCCATCCTAAGGCTCATCCAGGATTTTACCTTAGTTCATTTAGCACACATTGATGAAGCCCTTCTAGGTAAGTGGCAGACTTGAGCTAGGAGTACATACTCTTATATACAATTTGCCTTGACCTCTGGGGCTGTACACTGAACTCCTGGAACATGAGTTTCCAGTTGGGTTATGTTTTCCTCAACTTAATAAATCCTTACAGTATTTCTCCCTGATACTGCCTACAGGCACAGGAAGAAAACAGCACCACTCTATTTATAAGTGAATCAATAGTGAGCAAAGTTCACTTGGATGTTTCTGTAAAATATGGGTTCTGTTATTGTGGTGACATAACTGAATCTTAACCTTCTCAGAGGCACAAATTCCCTGAGGAATAAACTCAAGAAATTTTGACTTTTGTAGTGACATTTTCAAACCAACTGAACAAATTTGGAAGAAAAGAGTCATCAGAATTGTTTGGCAATTGCAAAGAATTTTTAGACTAAAATAATCACAAGCATATTCAAATAAGAATTTTTTTTTTAATGTGGAATCTCCCACAAGGTCTTTTTCGAAAGTACCTAGGAAAATTAAATTCTTGCAATAGAAGAAATTTTGTTGAATCCCTGTTTCATATATATATGTCTTAATCTGTTTGGAGGCAGAAAAAAACCAATACTTAAAAAAATTCAATTTATAGCCAGGAGACTTTAGGCTAAAGATGGCTTCCAGGCAAACCACTGCCCTCTTCTGTTACTGAAGACAGTCAGTCGGAGTGCCAGGGAGTCTCCCTCATTGGCCAAGATGGTGCATGGGGAAGTTCTTAACACTGAGACACTGAGCACGCCAAAAGCTAGAAAGATGAATGGACAGGACCCGAGTGCACCAACAACTAGCAAGATAATTGGATATGAATAAAAGCCCTCCTCTCCCTATCCCTATAAGAACAGCAGGCTTGAGCAGGAAGGGGAGGTGGTCTTTGAGACAGAGTCTACCATTCTCCCAGGTTGCATGGCACCTGAATAAGTCTCTTTCCTTTTGCACCAGCATCTGCCCCGTGAGTTTGGCTTTCTTTGCAGCAGGCAGTGAACCCATGTTTTTTGGTTACACTTCCAACAAGTATTCTTTATCAGGGCGCCATTTTTTATTCCCTTATTTCTCCTTCTCTTCTCCTAACGGCCCTGACAGTGAACGGGTAGGTAGGAGCTGAGGGGAGAGATGTAGTGAAAGCTTTCCTGAAGAAAAAGCTCTGGCCTTGGAGCTGGACAGTTCAATTTCCTGCTCTGCTGCTAACCAGCTGTGGGAACTTAGGCAAATCACTTAACCTCACCTCGTCTCAGTAAAATGGGGAAAATAATTCCTAATACAACAGGAGAAAAATATCAATGGGTGGAGAGTAACAGCCTCCTGCCAAGGAAAATTCTGGCCATTGACAGCTAGGTTTCTTCTCTATCCTTCCTTTTAATTAAATAATCCATAATTAAACACTAAAAGGCAGAATGTGTTACAGAATTTACACTGAAAATTTAGGACAGAGAGTAACTAATTAAAAAAAAACACTCCTTAAAAATATGTCTAAAAATTAGAGTGGTGTTTTTGTTGTTTTGTTTTTAATTACCAGCCTTTGTGTTTGGTGATGTTTACTTTTAAGGGAGCCAGTAAATAGCACCATTTTCACCCACAAAGTGTTTTGAATCAATTAAGAAAGAGAGAGAAAGTGTAAGAGAGATCAAGCTAGTCCCTTGATACTTCCAAGGGCTGGGTTAGAGGATGTGGCTTAGATGGATCTCCTAATACTGAACCACAGAATTAGGTGGATTTACCTACTCAAACACAGACAGTGCTGGAAAACCACAGTCCTTCCCCACAACGAAGGAACAGACTACAACACATTTCCTGTGGTATCTGGCTCCCATGGGGGAGGAAGGAGGAAGAAGCTGAGCCATGCATGTCTAGTTCTGCTTCCAAACTTGCCAACGATGAAACTTATTCCACTCCAGAGCAGGGGCAGCTGAAGGGGTGGAGAAGCCAACTTCATCGATATCTCTCCACATGAAAGGAAATACCAGGAGTGGGAAATGTGCTTCTGAGAGCATAAATCATCTCAGCATTCTAGTTCAGCAGAATGAATTGGATTTTCCAATAATGAAATTTATCATAAGTAACAGAACTCTGCATCCATATCCTCAGTGTCTAAACAGACCACACATTTCATCACCCTGATGAATACATTCCGGTTTTATTCCGAACGGCTTGAAATGAGACTTGATATGTCTGGAATATTTTTCCCTTTATTAAACCTTTTACTGCATTTAATTTCCAGAGAGGACTGGATCATTTTTCAGAAGAGGGAGGGGAGAAGCAAGTATGCATCTGTCATGATCTCTGACAGTGTAACACAGAGCACAGATTTTTATAGCAATAGCCAAAATTACAGTAATTAGAGAAAATATCTACATCTTTATAAACAGACTGTTAACTGATTCAAAGAAACCTAATGAGAACTTACAAGAGGAAGTGTACTTTTGCTACTGAGAATTAAACATTAATTAAAGTCAGAAAGCAATAGTTAAATTGCCTCTTCACTTCAGTCACTGGGCAAGGTGCAGAAATCGGAGAGGCTTTAGAATCTGCTGACTTTGCTGACTGTGACCCTCCAAATGGTTCCTCTAAATTTATGGTCAGTTAGGAGGCTGAATTTTACTTCCCACTAAAGAGCTTGTTAAGATCTTGTTGCAGAAATTGTGAGATGAAAGCTTTCAAATACCTAGCACTTTAGATCTAGGCATCTTATTTTGAAAAAGCTTTTTTTAAAAACTCATCTTTATTGTTGAATGTATTACAGGTGTTCCCACTTTTTTCCCCATTGACCCCCTCCTCCCCAATCTTGCCCCCCTCCTGTCTTCCTCACATTATTGTCGGTGTCCACTGGTTATGCATATATGCATAGAAGTTCTTTGGTTTATCTCATCTCGCCCTCCTTCCCCCTTCCCTTTGAGGTTCATCAGTCTAACAACAAATTTGTACTTCTTAATTCCTTCATCTTTTTCACCCATACCCCCAACCCCACCCATCTGGCAAGCAACAAAAAGTTTTCTGTATCTAGGAGTCTGTTTCTAATCTGCTTGCTCATTTTGTTTGTAGATTCAACTGTTGATAGATATGTATTTATTGCCATTTTATTGTTCATATTTTTGTTCTTCCAGGACTAACTATAAGCCCAGCTGACTGGGGGCTGAATGTGAAAAAGGCAAAGGAATTAAGAAGTACAAATTGGTAATTACAGAATAGTCACAGAGATTTAAAGTACACCATAGGGAATATAGTCAATAATAATAATAACTATGTTTGGGGCCAGATGGATACCTGAAATATCGGGAGGGACCACTCTGTAAAGTATATGACTGTCTAACCACTACGCCGTACACCTGAAACTAATACAGAATAATATTGAATATAAACTGTAATTGAAAAAAAAGAATGAATGTGTCATTGTGGCTTTGATCCAACATCAAACCTCTGATCCAATAATAAACAAGGCAGACTTCTGGAAGCAGACCTAATCATTTTTCATTCTGAGTTAAAAACTGGCTGATTTTGACAGGGCAGTTCATGGAAATGCCCAGTTTGGTCCTATGAATCTCCTTAGGGGCTGCAGCTCAGAATACTTTATATTGATTCCTGGGTAAATACTACAGTGACGTGGGGAGAGGGATCTTTCCTCATTTGATTCCGTTAGCTCATGTATTCTGTATTTCTCCCCTGCAAATTTCCATTTGCTTCCTATTGTTCCTCCCAGCCAATTCATTCTCCCCTCAGTTTAGCTGCAACCCTGTCCAGTGACCTTCTACCTCTACACCGAATTGACTATTCTACTCTTTTAAATTATGACATCCCTAGTTCCTGTGTAACATTTACGGTGAACTTGATTGGCTCTGCTTTTGCATCTCATCTTTCCCAGTATATCATATCTCCAACAGTCTCACTGGAATTTATTGTCAATTTCAACCGCTGTCCAGTTTCTCTTCTTTTGTGTCTAAATTTATTGATTAAACATACTTTATTTACCCTTTCTATCTCTTTACATTCTATCCTCTCCACTTATTTCCCTGATACCTGTTTTACATACTTATTCTTTCTTTGACAGTCTTTTTTTTACACTGCACTTTTAAGTGTGATATATTCTCACCAAGCTTCTGAGGCAACTATTCTATCTGCTTCCAGATCGAAATAAAGGATGTCCACGCCTTGCTTTCAGAATCCAGCCTTTGTACTACTGCACCCCACCCTTGTGTGCCTGGCACGGGCTGGCATCTGTACGGAGTTTGTCAGCTGGGCTATAGTTAGTCCTGGAAGAGGGTCCTACAATGACTATGACGGTAAGGGAAATTGCAACACGGTTTTACTCACCATTTATATTGGTTTTGCCTACACTCCCCACAGGCTGGGAACTTCTAGATTACCTGAGTGTGAGTACGTGTGTGAGCACACACACACACTTTCTCATTGCAAGGTGCCCAAACATGCTAGGTACTCCCCTTGAGTTTGTTGAAGCGACCTGAGTTGAAAGCAACAGCAGCAACCGAAGTGAAAAGCTAGTCACCTCACCCCTTCTAAATAGCTTCAGGCTTTCCGATTTTCACTGGGTCAAGCGGAGAACACACAGGTTTGGTTTTGTTTTTTAACCTCAAAATGAAATTACAGGCAGCCTGAGCTGCTGATTTCCAATTTGTTCTGAAACTCTTTTGAGGAAAAAGGCTATAGGAAAGCCACAGCTCCAACTGCGGCTTAATACAGACTGACCGGATGACCTGCATGCCCGCGTTTGTGCGGGTTCCAGGGATGCGCTGAGGCCCCGGCGCACTCTGCGTTTTTCCTAGTCTAGGAAGGAAGACAGTCCTGTACACAGATCGTTACAATGCAGGGTGTCAAGCGCAATTCTAGATGCATTTACGAGATACAGTAGTAGCCCAGACCAGGGCATGTCTGGTCAAGAAAGGCTCCACCACACCATAAACCTTTCGGGGCAAATCATTAATTTTGAAGTTGGGACTTTTCAGACACTGAAAACAAACGTGGCTAGGATTCCAGTTGTTGAGGTAAACATGGTACCCATGCTTTGATTAAAAAATTTAATATAAATGTAGCAGGTAAAAATCTTGCCTATAAACTAGAGTATTAAAAAAATCCCATTTCACCCTGGCCGGTTTGGCTCAGCGGTTGGAGAGTCAGCCCGTCGTCTGGAGAGACCCGGGTTTGGTTCCCGCTAAGGGCACGTACCGCGGTTGCAGTTTGTCCCCGGCCCTGGTTGGGGTCGTGTGGGTGGCAGCCAGTCGATGTATCTCTCTCACATCGATGTTTCCTCGCTCTCTTCCTCTTTCTCTCCCTCTCGCTCCATGAATGCAAAAAGTGTCCTCAGGTGAGGATTAAAAAAAAGAAAAAAAAATCCCATTTCATTTCTTTTTAAGTCAATTTATATCTGAATTTGAGCTGCCATCACACTGGGCCACAGAAATGTATTGTGTAGTAATAATGGCATTCCCTTACAGGATCTCAAGAGTGCGTCAGAGAGGCCCTCGGGTGCTGGTCTCCACTGCTCTGGGCAGCCCTGCAGCCCTCTGTCCTGCTCACACAACTCCTTCCTTGCTGGTACTTGAAGCCCCCGGGCCCAAGTTCCAGCCTCCTTTGGTGTCCCATGTGGTCATCACCCTTGAGGTCTTGCCAGCTCACAGAAGTTCTGCCACCCAGCAGGACATATGTCTCATGAATTGAAAGACCTGCCCATTTTGTTCCTCTTGTCCAGTCTTGAGAAATACCCTTCTCCTCTGAGTATAAGCTTTGTTAAAAGACAAGAAAGCCAGTGAGTTTAAACAGCTTCAGCTGTTTTCCCTGGCATTTATCCCTGTGATTTAAGAAGTACACCGGGCCCCTGGCTACTCGCTTGGTGTTGAAATGGTGTGTGTGTGTGTGTGTGTGTGTGTGTGTGTGTGTGTGTGTAGGGGGTGGGGATAAACACACATACAAATTCATATCTCCTTATATTGTTCTGCCACGCAAGCTACCTGTTTCCCAGGCAACTCACTTTTAGAAAAGCCACCGTGAAACCTGCCCAGAGTATAAGCAGTTGAATCATCAGGTCAGGGTGTAAACTTGGGGACTGAGATTGTAAAAGATGAAAAGAAGTCATGGGCAATTTGCTCTTGTAGAGAGAACACTGACTCGGGAGTGAGGGGACATGGGGTCGGGTTTTAGTTCTCTCACTAAAGTTACAGTGTGACAGGACAAGAGACTTCTTCTCTCTGGGCCTCCATTTCCCCAACTGCTAAATAAGTGATATGGATGGGTTGATCCCAAAGACCCTCCAAGCCCTGATATTTGTATCTGGTTTGGTGTAATAGGAGCAGACTATCATTTTTACAAAAGCATCTTAATAGTTACCAAATCCTTGTCTCTCATTTTGATACTTTTAAGCTATACTATTTGGCTAGAGAGGTACAGGGAACAGTGGGGGAGTAATGTTAAGTGGGGGTGTATGAAGCCTCCAAAGGCAAATGTAGCCGGTAAGTCAGCCTGGGTGTGACAGACAGGTGTGTCTGAGGCATGCCACTCCCACTGGCTGCCCAGGGCTCTCCTGTTATTGCCCATTTCCGGCCATCTCCACTGCACACTCCTTCTTCACGCTCAGCTACACATTTTGCACCTGGGACACAACGTTCTGGAAATCGGGGAGATTATGGGTGAATCCTGGTAAGGTAGAGGTCTGGCTTTTGCTTTGGGTGAGCTGTGTGGGACCAGACTGAGCCAATCAGCCCTGTGCAGAGAGGTGAGGAAGGGCTCTTGTTAAATCTGTCTGCGGCATCTTCTATTTTGGGGATGCTGTGGTGTGAGCAGTGACAGTATTTCTCTCCACAAATGGCCCATAAGAAATATTAAAGATGCCATGTGCTCTAAAGGAATTGACTTAATGATTCTTTTCACTTAAGAAGGCCTTGCCTGGGAAATTCATTCTTCAAATGACCCCAAATGACAGATTGCTGAACAGGCACAGATTCAGGCCCAGCGCCGAACAGTCTTCTGCGCCCACGGAGCTTCCCCAGAGCGTCCACGCGCACCGACCCTGGGCTGTCTGCGGGCGCTGGGAAGGAGCCACGGGGCATTTTCTCCTCCAAGTGAAACTGCCACCAGGGTGTTCTCTTTATAAGGAAGAAATAAAACACTCCCTCAAGACTCAATGACAGCAGCCTGAACATTAGTAACTTTGGGTTCAGTGAGAAGGAAAAAGTTCAGTCATCCAAGTGGAAGCTTTAAATAAGTCCCCCCCACAATGGAAAGGAATGCTCAAAATTCGATAGTGGATCGTATCTTTGGGGTATGGCCCTGGAATCCTCACTATTTTCCTAGCAGAACACTTTTAACCATAGTTAATGTGTAACCATCAACAACAGCAAAGCATCTACCACCTGACTGGGAGAGAAAACTCTTTTTGCAGAATCTTTCCATTTCATTCAGCTTCTCACACTGTCAGTTGTCAGAGCTAAAGCACAGTGGCATTTTTTATCATTGCTCACAATAGCTCTTCCAGGGCGGTGAGAGCCTTTGTTACTCCATCTGGATAAGATGGGGGAGACTTAGCCACAGACCTCAAGCCACAGGTTCCAATTAATAGGAACAGGAGAGGAATTTCAACAGGGGTTTGTTTCATTCGGTTCCATAATTTGCTGAAAATTTTTATAAGACTACAATCTGAAACAGACTAATTTTCTGCAATGATGAAGTACTGATTAGGTTATTCACATTTAGGCATTAGGTGTATATGTTTCCCATATATGTTTACATATCATTTTCTTTAAATTGATAGAATTAAACTAACTGGGCTTTTCATTTTATACTAGAATTGTCATGTCATCACTTCTCAGAGGAGCTCAAGCTACCTCAAAATATAGCATACTTTTCCCAACCCACGTATTAAATGCATTTCCTAACACTCTTATGTGGCTGGGCAGGTAGAAAACAGTCTGTAGCTTTCTTTCACTGCCCCATAGTTGGGATGGACAATCCAAAGGCTTAAGTTCCCCTTAGAACTTATCATGATAGGTCCTTGTTGCTGCAGGTGAATTAGTGAAAGGATTTAATAATTGGGGGAGGGGATGTCTCTCAGAATATGATGGATGGTCTTCACTAAAGTTCTGGAAGTTCCATCTTCTGGATGTCATGACCAGCCACTGTTATATACCAACTAACGTGGTGTCATGCAAGTTCAGGAGACACTTGCCCCCAAACGTTAGATTCCTCTATAGACGTTGACTTCCACGGGTTTTTAGGACCTGCCATTCTGAGAATAGCTCAGACCTTCAGAGGCAGAAACATGGTGTTTCCTTCTAGGATGGTTGGTAGTGAAGTGTTGTTTGCAGACACAGTCTCCCACAGAGCTCCAATATTAAAAGCATAGCTGTGGAGGTCCCAGGAGATGGGGCAGAGGGAGGAATCACACAGGCTTCCTCCTGGCCCCACTCCTCACCATCTTGGAGACGATCAGAAGCCTCGTTCTCTGCAGAACCCAGTTGGAGGGCTTCTGCTCTAGGCTATCTTCAGAAAAAGCTAAATCATATACAACTCCCACATTCTCTGAGACATGGAGAAAATGGCTATTTATGTCTGTGCCATTCTACTATATAATGTGGGTCATGGGCAAAGGACCGAATTTAACTCACAAGCTGTGAAAGGTTTACATGGGTTTGGGACGACAGGTCTGAGGTTTATAGAGATTGAGTTGGTTAGGGAGTTGTCTGATGCATTTTGGTGTAGTTAAAAGCCATATTCTCGCCAGAGCTGAGAGAAAGCCACAAAACACCTTATCAGGTCAAGAACATGCACACATTTTATGGCTATGTTGGCTTTTCAAGGTAGCCCAGGAATGAGCAAACATTCTTCCTGTTTGCTCCATTCCAAACTGCAGAGTTTGAACTTTAGCAAAACCCATGCTCACGTGCATCTGTGTACTGTCTTTCTCTAACAGGAACTCCCTCGGGGCACACCAGTCTGGGGGCAGAGCTGAAATACTTTATAACTGTCATGCATACTGCTGGCTCACCCTCTTTCTCAAGTGCTGCTTCGACTCACACATGACTGCAGGACTGTCTTAGCTACTGCTAATTTCTCCGGGGACTTGGTATCACTGCCTGAAGAAGTCACACGCTGCACTTCCTCCAAAGAACTTGCTTCGTCATTTCCACAGATGCTCTTATTGCTTATTGACTCTGACTTTCTAGGCGATCGGTGCACCACTAGAAGGGCTAAGGATATCATTACTCTATTAGACTTTTATCTTTCCTATTTTCCTTCTTTCCCTCTTCTATTCATTTCCCCTGAGGAATAGGGGAAAGGCTTTATATTCACCCTTAAGCAAATAATGTTGAGCATATTTCTTGACAAACAATAGATTCTTTGTAAATATATATTCGCTGGTTGGTCTTCTTCTGGAAGTTCACTTTTGATAACAAAAAGCACAGGCTTCGGAGTGAAGACGCATCAGTTGGAATCCATGGTCTGTTTTTAATAAGTGATGTGTCTTTGGGTAAGCTACTTCACCTCTCTGAGCTGCCATTCTTCATCTTTAAAGTGGGATAGTAATACCTACATCTGTGTGGTTGTAGGAAGACATGATATAGTGTATGTGACTTGCTTGGTAAGTCACTTTTCTTTGCACTTGAAGAATGAAGTGTGAGCCCACTTACAGTGAGGACAGTTGGGCACTGGGGTCCCCATAATCAAGAGAGGTTCTGATTGGATGATAGGGACTGTCTGGGAGGCCTCTCTAAGAAGCAGTGGGCAGTCCCCTAACTTGGCCCTGTCCTAGGCTAAACCCTGCCCTGTGGGTACTGATTCACCACACTGGTCTACTTGGCACTTATCAAGTCGTTTCCAGAAATGCCAGGTTAAAAAGAAAAACAGGTCTATGGTAAAAGCTCTGTGATAGAATAAGGGGAGAGTGGTATTAAATAATGGAAACCAGACAGGTTAAGAGACTTGCTGTGGAGGCATATGATTTGGCCCTCCATAGCACCCATTCCTCATCCTCTGGGATCATATTCCTAACTTACCTTGAGAAACCACTTCTCCTCAATTTTGTTTTTATAATTTGAAGGAGATTGACTGGCCCTATCCATTGCCCAGAGTTGAGCCTTGATTAGCTAAAGCAAATCACACATCCAACCCTCTGGCTGCAATGATTGGTTCAGAGATGAGCATAGGACTCAATGAGAGCCAAATGAAATATTTTCTGGGGCTTAAGAGAAAACGGAGTCAACTCTCTTTTGTGCAATGACCACAAAATAATCTCTTTTCTGTTTGGAAGGTGTAGGGTGAAGCTGTGAGGCCTGAACTACCCTAAAAGGAGCCTAGAACTACTGGCCCATACTGTGAATCTAAGGATGAAATTGGCATGAGAGAGACAATTGATAGAGGGGAAAAAAATCCTTGGTGAAAGTCTTTGAACTGCTAGATCAAGCCTTACCTGAAGCCATCTTATACTGGACTTTTCAGTTATGTGAACCCATCAGTTTGAAATTTGTTTTGTAAAGCTTCAACTATTATACTAGGGGAAAAGAAAATCCTGTGAATCTAAATACTCTCAAAGATAAATTACTTTCCATTTAAGCAGAAGACAGAATTACAAGAAAATTATGTGTTCCTAAAAGATATTGGCATTTTAGTAATGTAATGACAGCTGAAGTGATGTAGCTCTTTGATGTTCTTTGCTACTTTTCTGTTCCATGTGCAATATGTATACATATTATCATAAAGTGAAGGTTTATCTCCTCCCCAAATGCATATGTTGAAATTCTAACCCCAATATGATATTATTAGGAGATGGGGACTTTGGGAAGTAATTAGGTCATGAGGGTGGAGCCCCCATGAATAGGATTAGTGCCCTTATAAAAGAGCAATGTCCTTACCTGAAAAATGAGGTTAATAATAATAACAATAAATTTAAATCACTGTGCTCATTCAAATGGCTTGCTTTTTCTTTTTCTTTTCTTTTTTTTTTTTTTTTTTTTTACATATAAGTGATCAGGAGGTCATACAGAGGTACCTTCTAGGAGAGTGGTTCTTCACTGGTACAATTTTACACCCCCAGTGAACTGAAGACAGTGCTGGTTGTCACAACCGGAGGGGAGCAGCTGCTGGCATTTAGCGGTGGAGGCCAGCGATGCTCCTAAACATCTCACAGTCCACAGCATAGCCCCCAGCCCCAAAACCACCCAGTCCAAGATGTCACTCATGCTGAGGTTAAAAACTCAGATCCAGGTGACATGCCTACTGGTGTCAGTGGAGCGCTCAAACTGGGTCTGGAATTGCATTATTTCTGCCAAAACACTATGGGACAAGGAAGGAGGAAAACGGCACAATGGCCGAGTACAGGAGATGATGGCACCAAGAGGGAAATGGAGGCACCCCTGCCCCTGTGCCGAGGCAAGGGGAGTGCTACCTGGGATCGGTGGGTTTCAGAGTGAACCAGGAGATAAGAGGCAGCTGAGAAAATGCTGAGATTGTGGAGCACGGGAGAGCAAACCTGAGTGCCCAGCGAGGGCTCATGGCAGTGCCACAGTAAGAGGAGTGTCGTCCTGGTGGCTACGGGGCACGACACAGCTCTGGAGCACTCCCCGCATCTGTAAGTACCGTGAGGTGACACAGTCCAAATGCTAAGAACTTGGAGTCAGGAGGAATAGGTCATCTTAATTTCATTAACTAGCTACTGACCTCCTCTAGGTGATATATTGTTTTATAGTCTTTAAACGTAATTACATATATTACTCTATTCTATTAATTGTGTTGTGTGTGTGTGTGTGCTGAGGGTGTTCGCAAATGGTGGGGAAACAGAACATTGCCTAATGCAGTCTGACAGATATTCCCGAGTGTAACAAAGGAAAGTGGTGGGACAGTCCTATCCATCGTCACCTGGCCCGTGGCAATGATAACCATCATGAGGTTGCAGAATGCGTCCAGATTTCTGTACTAAATGCTTCTTTTCTCACGAAGTTTTTGGCACCAAATAGCTGGAGTGAATTCAGTGTCATGTACCCACCACCCCAGACCTGGGGCAGAGCTGCTGAGAATGACCCAACTGGGAACCCCCACAGACCATCCAGCTGGGACCCCCATTCGCCTATAGTGAGAGGCGAGGGCAAGGACAGGCATGAAAGGCAAAGCTTCCTGGCAATACTGTGATCCGGCTTCTCTTCTCCTTTACCCACGGGGAAGAAGCTGGGTAGAGGGGTGTTCACCCCATGACTGGTTTAATAGCTACCCCTTTCTCTGCTCCTCTGCTGACTTGCTCTTCTCTGAAGGACACACAGACGAGTGTGAGTCTCACTGTGTGTGTCTGGCGGCAGCTCTAATTATCACCACTCATTCCCTTCCCTGTGCTCATTCGAATTGCCTTTGTGACTCTGCTTAGCAACATTTGAGCAGTTCTTTTTCTATTGGTGAAATCTTTAAAATAGCCTTTCTATTTTCCTTGCTTTAATAGTTTCAGTTTGCTACCTGCTGAGGTTGCTGTAGTCTTAATCGTTATGTTTTTAAGGACAGCTGTTAGAAGTTTCTATAACTGCACAAATAACACCATAACAACTGAACTAAAAATAAAATAAACCGTTTTACTTTCCCATGCTTTGCTAATAATAATATAATAATAGTAATAATAATAATAACAAATAGCAGCTAACACTTGAAAGCTTACCGTATGCAAAGCTGAGCTATGACATATTTTTTCATTTAAATCTCACAACATCCTTATGATATAGGTAGGATAATGTTATTTACATCTATTTTATAGAAAAGGAAACTGAGTCTTAGGTTAATTAACTTGCTCACAGTCATGCCAAATGACACCCTGGCAAACAGGACAGGGCCAGGACTCCAGCTCAGGGCTAGACCAACGCCAGAGTTGGAACTCAAAGATTGTGTGTTCCAGTAGCTTCCTCCAGCTGGTTGCACTAGAAGATTGGCTCCTTCTTGTACTTACCATGACGCATGCACAGGTTTTACATGCATGCAGACATAGCACTGCCGGGTTTTACTGTCTGCTCTTTTCACTTAGCAGAACACTAACGAAACTTTTCAGGTTGCTATATAATCTGCACAAGGTGAACCATTTTTATTCATAGAGTATTCTTCCATACAAGCAGCAGGTCATACCTGACTTGACCATGCTTCCATTGTAGCTTATTTATACAGTTTTCAGATTTCCATTTTTAAAAAGACATCTCTAGTGAACATTTTCATGCATGTAGTATTTTTTAATTGTGACCTATTTCTTGGGATAAATTCCTTGGAATGAAGATACTGATCAAAGGGTAGGTGGCTTTTTATAATTCTTCAAACGTTTTTTTTTTTTCAAAAAGTTTTATAAGTTTTGCTCCTGTGAGTGCTTCTTGAGGCTACCAGGTTTACCATGATTTTTATCAATATGGAAGTTCATTACTATTTTAAGTTTTTATTAATTCAATAGTTGTCTTCTGTAATAGGCATTTCCTTGAAAATTACTGACATGGGACACTAATTTATATATGGTTCATGTTTTTTTATTTTTTTAATCAATTTTTATAAACTTTCTATATAGTGTAGACAAGGGTAAACTATGGCTCATGGGCTAATCTGGCCCACTGCCTGCTTTTATAAATAAAGTTTTATGGGAACACAGTTTCATTCATTCATTTATGTACTGTCTAGGGCTGCTTTCATACCACAACTGCAGAGTTGGTTGGTTTCAACAGAGATTGTGTAGCCCCCAAATTGAACTGGCTACATAATTTGCAAGGTCCAGTAAAATCACGAAAATGCTGAGCCCTTGGGTAAAAGATTATTAAGAATTTCAAGATGGCAACAACAAAGCATTATACCAAGTTACAATAGCATGCCCATAGCTGGCCCAGCCCCCAAAGCCTAAAACATTTCCTGTCTAGCCTTTTACTGAAGAAGTTTGCTGACCCCTGGCGTACAGGTTAATCCTAAATCTTTTATAATAGGTTGAAATGTTTTACTTGTTTGTGTCATTTTCATATGTAATAGAATCTTTAGTTTCCTATAACAATCACTGTTCCAAAGATCAGATAGTTAAATCTATTTTCTACTTGTTAGTTCCTTTTAATGATATGATTTCCTATATTTAATTCTATTCATAACATTAATTTTAATGTGTAGTGTGGAATCTGGTTATATGCTAATCTATTTAGAAATTCAAAGTTACACTTCCAATTATAAACATTTTCCTTATTCACTGCCTAGTGATGCCTACTTTATCATAAATAAACTTGTTATGTGTAATTGGTCAATTTTGGAGCTTTTTAATGTTTCATTAATTTCTGATTCTATGTCTCGTTTTTCAGCTCACTAGTTCTCAACCTGGGGTGATTTCGCTCCCCAGCTGACATTTGTCAGTGTCCAGAGACGTTCTTGGTTAACACAGCTGAAGGAGGCGGTGCTAGCGGCATCTCATAAATCTTTACCAAGGAAACTTTCTCGTCAAATGTTCTAGTTTTCTTAATTTGGGATCTCTTTATTATTAAATGGCTGTTTCTAGATACTACTTTTTATTTCAAACAACTGTACTAAAACTCATAATTTTAGTAGAGTTTGGCTGGTTTCTTCAGCTTTTCACTATAAATATAATTTGTAGATTCCTTTCAATATCTTATTTTTGTTTAGTTCTTACAGCACAGGTGTGGACTTTTTAATTAACAATGTCGACAGAATTAAAAATGTGAAATATTTCTCAATTAAGCATAATGTTCTTGATTTCGTATATTTATCAGTTTAAATTACAAATAACAAACAACTTGCAATGACTCTCTATGAAATATTTAAGCTACAGATCTTTGTTTTGAAGTACTTTTTAGTGGTCTTTGATTTTATTATACAGTAAATATGTCTGTGTATACATACATATGTATGCACACAGACATGTACATATACATACATAATAGACCTCTAAAAATGTTAACATGGCATGGCAGAGTGCTGGACGTGCTAGCTAGGTCAGGATGTGTTGGCAATGCAATGAGGTGCTTAAGCTCTTTGAAGTACAAAACTATTCAGACGCCATCAAGGGTAAAAGGTACCTCCGTCGCAGGTTGAATTGTCATTTCCCCAGCATCCCTGCAGAATAACATGATTGATTCTTGAATGGATTTGAACAAAAATATTTCTGACCTAATCTTTAGTCCTTCAGTGACAGCAATCCCTAGACCCCTTTCCCAGGATCTGCTTGGTCACCTCACCCATCTCTTGGCAGATAGTTCTGGAGGCCTCACAGGGCAGGCAAGAGTGACCAGCTGCACATCTCTTCAGGTCGAACCTGCAGACAAACACCTCTCTTCAAATGGACCCACATTTCTGGTTCTCTCTATGAATATACAGAGTCATAGAAGTTTGGAGTAAGGGTCACAATACTGATGAAATAAATTATTAAATAAAATTATCACATACTATTTTTCTGTCAGTATTTAACCTTCTGTGAATAACATTAAAACAATGGTATATTTGCATTGGAAGTGGCTATGACTAAGCTCACTTTCCATTTGCTTTGTCACATGGTTTCCCCTCCTAGGGACAGAGCATTCGACTTAGAATATTATTAACAATAAGGAGCAACAGAAGGATTGTGAAAATGAATTGCAACCCAAATGATAGTAGGTCGGAATGATAAAGAACATTCCATATGCAAAATGCTATATGTCCTCAAGGTTCTGGCGATCATAGGTTTTCCCATGACTGGTCCAGCTGATGGTCAGGAAAACATATTCTAATCATGTCTAAATTATGACTTTTAATTTATAAAGTTGACATTGATAAATGACAGGAAGGTAATGTCAGTTTATAAATTTCATATATTTCTGCATATTTATCATTTTACTATTAGCTCTGGATTTATTAATTAACATTTCAAAAGGTTTAATGATTTGCAGAGGTATTAAAATGGCTAAATCATTATATAAACCTGGAAAATCTATAGAAGAAATGGCAGGTTAGCATTAAAGGAGTGATCACGTAGACTATGAGAGTAATAAAATCCACTGTCACCAAGATGGACAGAGAACACAGAAGACAGAATAATCATTGGATAGAAGACGAGTGAAACACCCTGAGACAAACAGAAGAACACCTCCAGGCCTAAATACCCAACAAGCTGTTATCAATGAGGAAGCAAATTACCGGGAAGCATGTATTACAACTGACAACACCTTGATACACTTGTACTCGATTCTCATGTTACATACACATATCTCCCATTCCTTCTGCTGCAGATGTGTCTATCATATTCAAAGAAGACAGTTTCCTATATATTTGTACTTTAGATGATCCTTGATAACTCTGAGGAATATACTTTTGATATTTACTTTTACAATCTGAAACCTATAGTTCTATATTAATAATAATATATGGCTCTCTCAAGAGTTAAATCATTGGACTCATGAACTATTGTAACTGAGAAGAATGAGGTTGGTAATGACATTTATCCTAAAATAAAATACACAAAAACATTTTAATAACTATTATCATGCTCTCCTAGAATGATGTATGTTACTCTAGGTATAGTTGGCATTCTAAATTACTACCATTTAGATTCTACAAAACAGATAAAGTATCTCAAAGGCAGTAGAATATAAGAGGGATGTGGAGTTAGACAACTTGAATTTGAACCCAACTGTGTGACCTTGGGCTAGTTAATTCACCTCTCTGTGTTTCCATCACCTCATCTGTAAAATGGGGGTAATAATATCTACCTTACAGGCTTATCACAAGGATTAAAACAAGTTAATTCATGTAAAGCACTTAGCACACTTCCTGACATGCAGTATGTATTAGATGTTTAATATAATATCTACCTCATCCATCCACCTACCCTGTTGGTTATGTGTCTTTAGAGAACCCTGGCATATTTTCAGTTTGGATTCTAAGGTGACTCTTTCTGTCCAAAAGACTAAACTCTTTTCAGTATATAAACCCATAAGAACAAATCTTCCAGAAGAACTGAAGTCAGAGAGGGACTGAGCTTCTGTATCAGCAAGCCACGCCCAGGGTAAAGGAGGTGGGCATAACTAGTACAATGCAAATTTGTTGTCCAGAATGGACATAACCAAATAATGAATGAACTTACAGAATACTCTCTAGCCAAAGACCACCAGGAACACACCTGTAGTTGAAAAAGTTGGGTTTGTTACTCATCGCAGGGAGGGAGAATGCACACCATGGGTAACTGTGGGGTGTCTCAGTCAGAGGGTGTTAAACTGGGGATTTGACAGTGAAGAAGATCCAAAGAAGCAGGCTTTACTCTGAATTGGGTACTTTTGGAAAGCAGGAATAATTTTATGATCATCTGAATAAATCTTATCTAAGGGCAGGCAGAATAGAGGGAGAAAAAAGCTGTAATTGGTAAAGAAACAGTAGTCAGTCCTGAGAGGGGGAGTTTGGTGTTTTGTGGCTAGGACGATGTGCATGTGCAGATGTGAATTCAGAGTGGTCTTGCTTTTGTCTTCATCCATCATTGTCACAGAAGGGCCTTGTCTGATGTCTATGTCCTGTGCAATTGTCTATGTTCAACAAAACACCATGGGCTACCTGACAGTACCGGCCAGCTCCTGGGTGCCAGGACTGCTTTTCACTTTCCATCTTAATGAAGTTCATTTCTGATTAGGCAGGTAACTCCTGTAAAATCTCCAGTCCTATCTTTTTTATTACTATTTTCAGCAGCAATATCTCAATTCTGGAATTAACCAGGGGCTGGTAATACCATCATTATAATTATAGCATGAATATAAAATAGAGTTAAGATTTAAAAATGCAGGGATGCTTAACCTCCATTGTAAAGATAAACAAAAAAGAAAATTGCATTCTTCTTCCAAATTCTTAGTTTTAAATGCCTCTCTATTTTATAAACAAAATTTACCAACAGAAAGGTATACATTTCATCATATTCATATGATACCCTGTCAAAATTTAGAAAAAAATTAAAGGGAGACTATGAACCCTCTTATACTCAAGCCCATTATAAAGAACAAGAAGGCAAGTCAAGTATCCCCTGCAGAGGGCTCCGGGGAGTGGGGTTAGATGGGGGTGCACCAACTCATCTTCCCTATCTGTTCCTAACCATTGGTTATTTCCCACACAAACCCCTAGAGCCCAGGGAACTCCTGTGTCCCCTGAATTAAGGGCCCAGGGCCCTCTGAGCTGCTTCTTTCATTATCTACACATGTCTAATCTTCTCCCAAATGATCCCCTCCATGCTCTGAAGAGGTAGTACAGGTTGCATTAATTACTTGTGAGGTGCATACAATTTATACCTCTGTCCCAAAGCCAGTGGTGCTTTGGCTATGGCAGTATGTCATGCATATTTGATTGCAGCACTGACCATTGTTTGTGGTGTCAGCAAATTATGGTTGATGAGCACAACATAAGGCAATTGTTAGGACATAGCAAATATACGTAACACTTGGTTTTATAATTCTAATAATTCTACATCTCAAGGAAGCTTAAGTGGTTATGAAACTAATCCATATATTTCCAAGAAGTATGGCTCATTCCTCACATGTAAGGCTCCATTATTCCTGGGCTCATACCTGGGTTAATAATCACTGCACAATCAAACTGTCTGCAAGAATTAGTGTTAATCATGAAGACAAAGCAAATGATTAAATCTGCAAGGCTGTGATCCAGAAGAGAGCTAATGTGCTATTTTTAAAACTTCTCGCTGCTAAAATAACCCACATTAGCAGAAATTCCTTCAAGGGACTATCTCAGCAGCTGAAACAGACAAATCTAGAGTAGTCAGATTCCTTTACATTCATTTGATGTGGAAATCAAATACTTTGGCTAGCAAGGAAATTGCACTGTCAACTGCTCACAATATGTTGCCAATTTTACCGTATGCATCTCCATGGTTTGGACTAAACATAGGTTCTTCACTGTGAGAACTGGTCGATCTTATCTTTCTGATCAATAGACAATGGAAAGGAGATTGAGGAAAAGAAAAAAAGCATAGATTATTGAGCTGTGGAGGTGCTGGTGGACTAAATGTGCCCAGGAAATCTGCAAAATGACCCTAAACAGAAAGATAGAGAAGAAGCAGATGTTTTATCCACTGCACAATTATCTTACAGGTTGGTCCTGTCTATGACATACCTAGGCTGCAATACCCACATAGCACACATCTCTACTAGACAGGAAGAACTTACAGAAGGAAAAACGCTGTGTCTCTGAATACCATGGACCTCATCCCTTACTTAGCTTATTTGTTTAGTTTCAGAGAAAGCTTTGCGAGGATCCTCAGAGTAGAGCCGCTATACACAGAACACAGAACCCTCCAGCTCTCAGACTTTGATGTATGTCAGAATCACCTGGAGGGCTTGTTAAAACATGGTCATGGGACCCAGCCCTAGACTTTCTTTTTTTTTAAATCCTCACCCGAGGACATTTTTGCATTTATCTTGAGATAGAGTGGGAGGGAGAGAGGGAGGAAGAAAGAGAAACATCGATGTGAGAAAGACACATCGAGTGGTTGCCACCCACACAACCCCACCCGGGGCCAGGGACAAACCGTAACGGAGGCACGTGCCCTTAGTGGGAACCGAACCCGGGTCTCTCTGGTCCGCTGGCCGGCGCTCCAACCGCTGAGCCAAACCGGCCAGGGCTAGACTTTCTGATTCAGTATGTCTGCAGTGGGAGTTGTGAGTTTGCATCTCTGACAAGTTCCAATGTCATGCTGATGCTACAGTTTGGAGAACCACAGGTCTAATTCTTTCACTGTTCGTTTCTGAGCTATCTATTTCCTTGCCCAAGGCTCTCACAGGCATGCTCAATTCATGATTGCTAGTGAGTGAGTGAGGAAACCAAGGCCCAGAGAGACAAACTGGCATACCCAAGTTGGATACTCCTCCTTTTCAGTCTGGCCCAAAGGGAACCACTAAAGAGGGTGGTAGTGGCCGGAGAGATCTATCATTGTAAATGGGAAAAGTACCAAATTACAGATTACAACTAATTAGAATTTGTGTGGGCTTTTTCGAAAACCACTCCAAGGATTCATTAGAAATTTTCTATATCCTTTTTCTCACTGCTGTGGAAAAAGTACTTAATGAAATTACCTTTACAGATGTATTAATTTATTCTGCCCCGAGGATAGTATATTCAGTGATTTGGCAAAACTAATCTGAACTAATAACAGACACACATTTACTGAGACGAAGCAAATTTTCCAGTAGAGAGATAATTAGCCATTTGGAACAAATGAAGGTTGAGGTATACAAACTAAAGAAGAGCTGTGGCGTCCAGAAGAGGTGACAGTGTTCAAGTGACTAAAATGCGGACCTTAGCATGGTGACGAAGAAACTACCTCGAGGGAGTAGAAAGCCCACCTCTGCCACTACCAAGAAACACTCAGCCACTAACAGATGTTCAGGTTCAAGAGACAGTCTCCATGCGCATGTCTCCCAAAGATGCACAACTTCTCAGAGCCTTTGATTCTCTCCAGTGCAGTCAGGCCACTGCCCATTCACTTCCATCCTGCCAGTGAAACATGTATCCAGTGAGTACTGTCCCTTTAAAAATCCTAAATCTACTCACAGACCTGAGTTGAAATCTTGCAGCCTACAGGGACCAATATAAATGAGTGAAATGGAAAGAACATAAGATAATAGGTAATAATGGGACTCAGTTAACTTGAAAATTCTATTTTCTATTTAAAGGAGAAGCTGTTTCCAAGCTCTAGGTCAGGAGATTGTTGCATTATGGGATGTGATCCCAGTGTTACCACACCTTTCATTTTCCAAGAGGTATCAGAACTTGGTAAGTTTCCTGACTTAAAATGGCATGTGACCAAACCAAATATGTTTATAGGTAGGACAGGGCCTCTAGCCTTGATTTAGGACCTCTTCTTGGACTCTAGTCCTCCCTGTTTTCCTAACTATCTCACTATTTAATTCTTCTTCTCCTAATTCCTGAAGGACAAGCCAGGCAGATCATGGTTCCATCAAGAATTCTTTGATCACTTCATATACTGTAGTCCATTAGCGATAAAATCACCATTGGTGGTGAGTGGGGTGACCCGATGTCACACAGCCTAGAGCTGACTTAAGGGGTGGAAGCTTGGGTTCAATTCCCCATGCTTACCTCACTTTCTCCCCACCCCCATCATTCCATCTCAGGCCCCTGCTACAATGTTTTGAAAGTGCCTGTGGGCTCCAAGAAAGAGAACACTTTGCCCAGTTGCTCAGAGTCTGAAAACCTTTAACTATGGCTGGAGACAAGCCACAGCATTGGGAAAAAAACAAGATCAAAGTATTACAGGGTATGAAGACAGCTCTGCTTAATTTCCCCAGTCCAGGTACAAACAAAGGATAGAGGGCAGCCTTTATAATAATCCTACAGGTTAGCGTGTTCTGATGCTTCTAGGTCATTCTCTATCTCATGCTTCTTCATTTCTTGAAAGTGGAAGAAAAGGGGGCTGGATCTTTAGATTTTTCTTGAGGATTTATTTATTCAACCAATGAACAAATATTTATTATCTTACATTTGTTATACACAGTTATAGTACATTGAGTGAGAGACAATTAAAAAAAGCAAACTAGAAAATTAAGATAATTACAGATTGTAAAAAGTGTAGTCTGGCAAATAATCAAGATAACGCAAATAATCACAGCAGAAAAATCTCTTAGCAATCACATACTTGTTGTATACTCCCGAACTGTGGGAGGTAATGTCTCTCTTTGGAGGGACTCCAGTAGGGAGGGGCTATGTTCACTCTAAGTCCTGGGTAGGCAATGAAGGGATTGCTCCGGTGGTCCACTTTATGCCCACACAGGGGATGTCACACCTCAATGTCCTATAGACCTTAGTGATGCTGGGACTCTCTTCTGCCCTGGTGGGTTCCTAGAGCAGCTCTGAGTTCTTAGAGGGAAGAGTAACTCCAGGTATTGGTGGTAGTTACAGCGAAAATATAATTAGCTCACGTATGGTTAGAAATGTGACAGGTTAGCAGGAAAATCTGGGTGTCACGGTTGGGAGCTGAATCAATGTTCATTTTCAACCCCTTTTAAGAAGATAATCTGCTGGGAGAGAATCCAAGTTTAAAACTACTTGTTTCCTGTCCCGACTTTGCCCCTTTGCTGTAGAGCAGAACTTTGGACAATCTGCTTGCAACACACAAGCACAGAGCAGAACAGGTACCTAAGCAGAGAGCACAGACTGGGAGAAAGCTCGGGCTGTAGAACAGAGCAAATGGAGTCTCAGGTTAGTATGCCAAGGCAGTAGATGCTTTACTAAATATCCTCAGACATACTTCCTTGAGAACCAAGGGTAAGGACTGTACTCAAAGTGAACTTCAGAAAGTTCATCAGAAGGCCTTGAAAGCACGTGCATTTGTTGTGTGTGTGTGGCCAACTCTGGTCCACTACCTTCCCTTCCAGAGTGTGGATTCTGACATTAATGGTCTTTTGTTGTACTGACAACGTCCTAAGTTAAAAAGACCCTCAGATAATCAGTATACCTCAGCAGTTACGAAAACTTTTTCAACTTCATCACTTTTAAAAAATTAAATTTATTGAGGTGACTGTGGTTAATAAAATTATACAGGTTTCAAGTGTACAATTCTATAATACATCATCTGTGTATTGAATTGTGTGTTTACCACCCAAAGACAAATCTCCTTCCTTCACCATATACCTAACCTCTTTTGCTCTTTACTCCCTGCCCCCCACCCCCTTTCCCTCCTGGTAACTGTTGTCTGTGTCTGTGAGTTTTTGTTTGTTCACTTCTGAGAAATAGTCTAGCTCCTATAAATCCTCTGGACACTGTGACTTTAACCCTCACATCTGCCAGAACCCCTGAGGAAATGTGGTGTAATTTGTGGGCACACTCCCCTCCCTCCATGACTATCTTACCTTCTTCCTGCCTAGGCTGAGATAATTCAGGAGGAGACACAGAGCATTTCTCTATGTCCTTCTCACACTTACAGGAAAAGATTATGATTCCTAAACTGAGTAAAACTAGGTAAGCAGCACCTCTTTGCCTAAGCAGAATTTCTCTGTCTCGGCCTGTGTGTTTTCCAGGAGCCCAGGAAGCACAGGACACTCGCGACATTTAGGGGAGGGTTCAAACGTGTCCACTTCAGTGCCAGCTCAGGGCCCCTCACACACATACAATTTTCAGTAAATATGTATTTAATACATTTTAGTTAAGCAAAATATCTGGTTGAACATTTTTTAAGGTCAAAAGCTAGTTCATGGTATGATAGACCTCTTAAATGGCTATATTTGTCAGGTCCAAAGGGGACTGTCAATGTGAAATTAACAAACATCAAAAATAGGTTAAAATATAAAACAAAATGCTTAAATGTATATATGCCCCAAATAACGACAACTTTCAGGTGAGCATCTCACACCTATTGGCTATTTTCCTGTAGATGACAAAGCATTATTCACAATGATTTGCTTCTATTTAAAAACCCCCAATTCCTGGAATTGACAAGATCTCTTCTTAGAAAATAATTTTTTTCAAAAACATTTTATTTCAAAAACATTTATCATATGAGCTTCTCTCAAATAGTTTTTCTCAAAATAAGACCCGCCTGTCAAGTGCATTTAGCATCATGTGGGGGTAGTTTAAAATGTAGATTCCTAATCAACCATCTTCTCTGAATCTAGTCTTTGAGGAGTCAGGAATTTGCATTTCTAACTCTTCCAGTAATTCTCATGCATATCGAAGTGCCAGGACCTCTGCTCTAAGAGTCTGAATGTAGGGAAAGAGAATGACCAAAAAGGAACAAAAATATGCACTGAACTTATGAAGACTCCCTGTAGATATTTAAGAATTTTACAAGCATTAATGACTTCATTCGTTCTTCCAATAGGAACATAAATACAACCATAATAGCAACACTGTGTTGATAATAAAACTATGGGAAACATGAGTATTGTTAAAGGTTACACGATTGTCATTGTAATTCTGAAGATAAAATCCACAAGAAACTGTAGGATGAGCTGGTTCTGTAGAATGAGGATGGAAAAAGAACCACCTTCTTCCCACCTTCAACCAACACACACACACACACACACACACACACACACACACAAACACACACACACCCCTTCTTCTCTACAGAGGTAGAACTGAAACTTCTTTCAGAGACCCTGGTAAAACTGAACACTTTATAATATGTGCTAGACTAGAATGAACTGGGGTGAGCCCAGGTTCCTATACCTCAATGTCCTCAGTTATGAAAAAGTTCCAAAGCCAAATTTGACTCCAAGGTCTGTTGGGATCTCAGATGTTCCGATTAGCCCAGTAAGAGAATATCAATCCCTCTAGAGAAGCTTAGAAAGCCATTCAATATTTCCAGGGCCCTGAAGACCCAGTCTGGAGTGGGGTTGGTCTCCAGGGAGATGAACAGGTACACGCAATGGCAAGGCACTGACAGAGGGCCCAGCTGTGGCTTGGCTTCCTTAATACACAGGGGCAGCATCTGCAGAGTGCCCATGAACTTGACTGGAACTCAAAACCAGAGCTAGTAACACTCCGCTCCGCATCCTCAGCTGGGCATCAGCCAAGGGCAGAGCCAAGGGTGATTAAAGGTAGTGCTAGCACAGGATGTGAATCTTCCTTCTCTTTGACATTTTTATCACAACATGACTTTTCATCCCTATCTTGAAATATTTGATTTCCCTTATTCATAGTATGACATAAAGTCCTCGAAGGGACAGGGGTTGGGGCAAGTGAGCCCTACACATCCCCAGTGGGCTTGAGCTGGTTGCCAGTAACCCCTGCACACCACTGTACCTCTTGGGTACAAATACGATGAAGCCTTACCTTTTATTAGGGTATGAGACCAACACTTAAGCTAAACCAGCAAAACAAAACAAAAAAGGAAAGTTTTTTTTTTATTATTAGAGATAAGGGATCTTTTATACTAGTCTAACCCTGCCGAGCTTATGAAGACAGAGAAATTCAGAGAAACTTGCATTATATGTGGAGTCACACAAATTTTCAACAGATACTCATCTCTCCAGACCACTTAATCATGTCGATCACAAGAAAAACAAAGACATAATTCTCTTTCTCAAATTCCTTCCCTGTTCTGATCCTACATGGAAAATATAACGGTCTCATTTGTAAGTGGGAGAGGAAATCATTTTTTCAATGTTTTTATTGATTTTTAGAGAGAGAGGAAGGGAGAAAGAGAGAGAAACACTGATGTGAGAAACATTGATTGATTGCCTCCCGCACTCGCCCCAACCTAGGATCAAACCTGCAACCCAGGCATGTGCCCTGACCAGGAATCAAACCCACAACCTTTTGGTGTACAAGATGCCCCAAGCAAATGAGCCACTCGGCCAGAGCAGAAATCATTTGTTTTTAAGAAAAAAGTCATTTGAAAAGGACATATTCTGAATGTCATAAAGATCTTATTGCTCATTTGGGGAGTAAAAATTAAAGACAGAATAAGTAGACACATACACATCTTACAGAAATAAAGATGTCTAAGCCTATATTTTTTCTCCTGATCCCTACTTGATCCACATAACAGATACAAGTCCTATTGCTGTATTTCATAGGACAATCATACTTGAAGCTGGAAGAAATCTCCGTATTCAATACGTACATTTTACAGATCAGCAGAATGAGGCCTAGAAGGTTCAAAGTGATCTCTGCAAGGCCACATGGCTGCAAGGTCACACAAGATAGAAGGTGGGAACCTACATTCCCTAACTCCTGGCTCAGCACTGTTTCCAAAGGACCATGAAGTCTTTTTTTCCCTAGCATCTCTACTGAGATCCCTTATAGCTTGGTTTAAAAAAGTGCAAAAAGCAATTTTATTGCTCCATGTGTAACATAGCCTGGGTGTGGAAGACATCCCCAAAGGGATGGAATTAAAATAGCTCTGGCTGGTTTGGCTCAGCGGTTAGAGCGTTGGCCCACAGACCAGAGTCCCGGGTTCGGTTTCCGCTAAGGGCGTGTGCCTCAATTGCAGTTTATCCCCGGCCCTGGTTGGAGTCGTGTGGGTGGCAACCAGTCAATATGTGTCTCTCACATCGATGTTTCTCTTTCTCTCTTTCTCCCTCTCTGCCTCCCACTCTATCTGAAGATAAATACAAAAATGTCCTCAGGTGAGGATTAAAAAAAAAATTTAAAAAGAAAGAAAAATTGCCCTGCTGCCACTTTGGGGATGGCACTGCCCTCCAGTCACTCCGTCCTAACAAGCTGGTACTGTGGAAAACATGTGTCTGCAGGAGGTGAGTAGAAATCAATCATTTCAGGCCTTAGGCTCATTTGACATTTCTTATAGCTCTTGGCAAATTCCATTCAATTCTGTGCAATGTATTTATTGGGCAGGAACAGTGGAGGCGGCCAGGGCCCTGCCTGTAGCCCCTTGGCATTTGCTGTTTTCTTACAAAGCACCTCTCTGCCTGACAGCTTCCTGAGATGCAGGCGTAGGCAGGCTACATGCAGGGCTGGCCACGGTGCCCAGGAGTCAACACCCCTCGGAGTAAACCTCAAACAGCAATGCAGCTGCCGTATGGCCAACACTCCAGCTTCCTCGCCCCTCAGCTGGGGTACTCTGAGGCACAGTCTAGGTAGCCTTCCACAGTCCCCAGCAGGCACTGGGCCCCAGAGCTCCACGTGGGAACCTGCTCTTTCACGCCCCCTGTATTTGCTTCATTCCTTTCCGTTTCCCTGCTCTTCACAGGGACTTTCTGGGATTACCATTAGGATCAATGGCTTGAACCTAAATCTTTGTTTCAGGGTGTGTTTTTGGAAGAATCCAACCTAAGAGAAGCATATACTCTGTACAAATTATTTCTTTATAATAGGTATCAAGATATATAAAGATGAAAAAGATATTGTCTTGGCCACTATGAATAATGCTGCAATGAACACAGGTGTACATATAGCTTTACGCCAAGACATGGAAACAACCAAAGTATCCACTGATAGAGGGCTGGATGAAGATGTGCTACATATTTATTTATTTATTTTCTTATTTTATTTCTTTCCCTCACCCGAGGACATTTTTGTATTTATCTTCGGATAGAACGGGAGGGAGAGAGGGAGGAAGAGAGAGAGAAACATCGATGTGAGAGAGACATATCGAGTGGCTGCCACCCACACGACCCCAACCAGGGCTGGGAACAAACTGCAACCGAGGTACGTGCCCTTAGCGGGAACCGAACCCGGGACTCTCTGGTCCGCAGGCTGACGTTCTAACTGCTGAGCCGAACTGGCCAGGGCATGTGCTACATATTTAAATGGAATACTACTACTCAGCCATAAGAAAAGATGAAATACTGCCATTTGCGACAACATGGATGGATCTTGAGAACATCATGCTAAGCAAGATAAGTCAGAAAAAATCAAGAACTATATGATTTCACTAATATGTGGGATATAAAACTGAAAGAAACAAATGAACAAACAAGACAAACAAACACAAAATCATAGACACAGGCAACAGTATGGTGGTTACCGGAGGGAAAGGGGGTAGGAGGCAGGTAGAAAAGGGTACAAGGGCCAAATATACGGTGACAGAAGGTTTGACTTTGAGTGGTGAATACACAATGCAATACACAAATGATGTATTATGGAATTGTACACACTGGTGGTTTTGCCCAGTGATTAGAGCATCAGCCCGTGCACTGAGGGTTGTGGGTACGACTACTGGGTTGCAGGTTTGATCTCCACCCTAGTTAGGGCATGTGCAGGAGGCAATCAATCGCTGTGTCTCTCAAATCAATGTCTCTTTCTCTCTCTCTCTCCCTCCTCTCTTCCCCCTTCCACTCTTTGTAAAAAAATCAATGGAAAAAATATCCTCAGGTGAGAATTAACAAAAAAACTCCAAGAATTGTACACTTGAAACCTACATAATTTTATTAACAAATGTCATCCTAATAAATGTACTTTGAAATCAGAATCACTTATTCGTTTTCATATAATTCTCCTGATGCTCTTCATAACACATTAGTGATCAGAAACGAGATGTAATTCCCCAATCCCTGCCCGCAAGACCTGAGTAGGATCTTACTGTAAGTTGAAGGGAGTTTTGCCCTAACTCATGGATTGTGCAAGAATGAACTGCTGTTGGGTTTGACCGATTGTAGATGGGTTGTGGTGTGGTGTATTGAAGGCTATTGAATGCAACTTACAATGCTTAATAAAAATCTTTATTCTTTTAGTATAAAATAAATTAATTAATTAATTTAATTAAAATTTTAAAAAGAAAAAGATATTGTCCCAGTCTCCAAAAAGCTGAGGCCAGGGAAAGATAAAACTTCTACATATCTAAACACATAGGTAAGACAAGAGAAGACAAAATACTTTGGGAGGAGACTAGAGGCATACAATAAAAATACATTCCCTCATGAAGGAGTCTCACAATGAAAAATGTAATTTGCCATTAAGAGCTCAGCATGAAATTCTCTACAGCAAGTGGCCCATATAATGCAAACTTGAATGATCAATCAAAATGGAGCCCTAGCCGGTTTGGCTCAGCAGTTGGAGCATCAGCCCTTGAACCAAAGAGTCGTGGGTTCGATTCCAGTCAAGGGCATGTACCTCAGTTGTGGTTCGGTCCCCAGCCTGGGTCGGGGTTGTATGGGAGGCAACCAGTTGGTGTGCCCCTCTCACATCAATGTTTCTCTCCCTCTCTCTCTCTCTCTCCCCTCCCACTCTATCTGAAGATAAATGGAAAAATGTCCTTGGGTGAGGATTTAAAAAAAAGGGAAACTTTCATACAACCCAGGCTTGTTTTTCAGTGTCAAGATCAACAGAGAAATCCCCAAACTGGTTGGACAAGTTTAATCGGCAATTTTGCATCTTGTGTTTGAAGAGTGTCAAAGCTATACATCTTTTCATTCTATTCTGTCAAAACAGTCTAATTTCTGTGGAAAGCAAACAAATTAAACAGTGAAATTTTGTGTGTCATTAGGTTGACAAGTCAGCAATCCGAGTTTTCTCTTGAGCTAGAGGCCGTGCCAAAGTCACCCAAACATTTGCAGGTCTCAGACTTCGGCTACACGAAATCCTATAAATAACTCTCCTTCAGAATAAAAATGACAAAACCGAGCAAGTTGAATAAACATATATGAAAAGAAACCTCGAGGGCATCCCTGAGCTGACAGAATGCTGGCTTTTTCATGGTGCGTGCTTCCAGCTGGTTTGTCCTGTGAGCTGATGATTACAGAGCACTACCTGCAATGTGCTGGGACCTGAAAGCTCTCTATACCCTCAGAACAACCGAGTAAAGCAGGTGTTATTGTTATTACCCTTTTATAAGTGAGAACGCTGAAACCTGGAGGTGCTCAGTAACTTGCCGAAGGACACACAGCTATTTTGTCAGACCTTTAAATCCAAAGTTCCCCCCAAATACCATGCTGTCTTCCTTCAGGCAGAAAAGAAAGTACACCAATATTTCAGCTTCAAAAGGTTTTGTCTCAGGAGATGCCAAAGATGAATCTGAACAATTATCAGCTGAGAGAAACTTATATTTTAGTAACATAGAGTTGAAATGCTCACTTGGTCAAATAACATAGTTCCAGGGAAAACAAGTCTTTGAAATGCCTTCCTTTTTTTATGGCTAAGCATTCTTTTGTCTACTATCAAAAGAAAATGAATTCCAAAGTTACCTTAATTCCATGTAGTATACCCCAAATTAATATTTATCTCCAGAGAAGCTGAGGATTTTCTCAAGGAAAAGTTTCAGGATTTAATATCAAGTGATTAGGACGTTTTGGGAAAGATGTCGAACACATTAGATTTCACAGAAGAAGACTCACACAGAAATTATAGCAGACAATGTGAAAAATAGAATGACCTAAACCTATTCAATTTTAATGAGGCAGATTTAATAAAATTTCCTTCATCAAATTTCTTTAAGAAAGTTTTTAGCTCTCCATTCTTCAAACCGTATGCCCCAATTCAGTTGAAATAAAGCTGTTCCACTCCATATATATTCTCTGCCTTAGTTTGCATTTTCCCCAAAGTGGGTATTGAGCCAATGATGTGGGTGCATGTAGTTTATTTGTGGGGTGATCCCAGGAGGGATGTGAGGGAGTGGGGAAGGGAGAAAGTTCATAAAGGTGCAATAATGACCAGGTTATCACTACGGGCAGCTGGCTTTCTGCCTTCCTGGGACCTCTCAGAAATGGTATCAGATTCCCTTCTGAATGGTCCCACTGAGGAGGGAGGAAGCTGGACGATTTCTGCACCATCATCTCTTCTTCATGGGTAGAGGTAACTGGGGATCACTTCCTAGCCATCATGGCCTACTCAATCTCTCTCTAGAGACAGAGGAGGGCTTCAGGCAAAGAACAGAGACACTTATATGTCTGTTCAGAGCTGTTTGCAAGTGCCCATGGGCTGAGTCTAGGGAAAATGGCCAGGGCACTGCCAGCATCTGCTAAACTGGGTCTATTGGTGTACTTTCCCACAACGAGCTATTTACTGATTGATTTTCAAACTTTACTGAACATAAGGATGACCTGAAAAACTTAGAAAAATGCATATCTTTATCCCTCCTCCCCCACGATTGTGATTAAGATCACTGGTTGGGTTCAAGAACTGAAATTTTAACAAGCACCCCAATCATTCCAGAGCAGGTGGTCCCCAGGCCACGGTGTGAAATTACTGTGCCAGAGCAGCCCAAGACTGCCCTCCATTCCCATGTGGGCTAAATCTCAGAGGAAAGGCTCTAACGTGGCCATAGATGGACCTTATTTTTCTACGTGCCATTTTCCCAAATGTAAGCTGTTGTTCATAAAGAGAACACAATGCGAGTGTGTGGATGGGTTAGCACTTTGCAGGTCTAATTCTGGAAAATCACTTTAAATATAGGTACATTCAACTGATCATGAGTCAGGAGCAACATCAGATATCCTTATGCTAGAGTGACCACACTTTTCCAACACATGGTGTGATGAGTAAAAGTAAACTTATGGGGGAAATAGGAGCGAAGAGTTGACGCTGGGACAGAAAATGAAGTCATTGTATCTATATATACTGGTCAGGAATCTTAGCGGGGACTCTCTTCAAGTCTCTGCTACAGGGAATCAGCATATAAAATGGTGTAGCTGTTTTGTTTGTTTGTTTTTGTTTGTTCAGATAGAGTGAGAGGGAGAGAGAGGAAGAAACATCGACATGAAAGGTACACATCGAGTGGCTGCCTCCCACATAACCCAACCAGGGCCAGGCACAAACTGCAACCGAGATACATGCCCTTAGCGGGAACCGAACCCAGGTCTCCCTAGACCGCAGGTCGATGCTCTAACCGCTGAGCCAAACTGGCCAGGGCCGGTGTAGCTTTGTGACGCATCAAAACTAGCCCAATTTTTGTTTTTTTAATCCTTACTTGAGGATACGCTTTTAATGAAGGGAGAGAGAGAGAAACATCATTGTGAGAGAGAAACATCAATCGGTTTGGTTGCCTCCTGTATGCACCCTGACCAGGGATCACACCTGCAATCTAAGTATGTGCCCTGACCGGGAATCGAACCTACAACGTTTCAGTGTGTGGAACAACACCCGAACCAACTGAGCCACCCCAGCTTTTGAGACTGTCCTTTTCAAAGTTTTCAGAGCTATGATATAGGGTGAAATGGTAGTTGTAAATGCAATTTGCTATGCTCTGTAGTTCGTTGATCATGTAGAGTTCCTTTCCCATTCTCTCGTCTGTCTACTGTTAACAGGGAAAGTGGGGAATGGGGCCCAGTGCAATACACCTGTTCCTCCTAGGAAGGATATTCTGAAGTCTGGGGAGAGACAGCATCTATAATGAATAGTGAAAATCTGAGCTCATGTCTTTTTTTCTTTGGCTCCAGGTTCTCATCCCCATTTCTCTTTGCCATTTCTTATCACCAGGTAAGGTAGAAACTTAAAATATCCAGGAGTGTTCTGGTTTCTCAAAGCCCTTAGGATAAATTGCTGAATGTGGCCTGCAAGGGACTTCATGATGCGGCCTCGGTCTGCCTCTCCAGTTGCCTCTGTCACTACCCCTGTCTTGTACTCCAAGCTCCAGCCTTGTTAAAACTCTTACAGCAATTCAAATTCTCAGTAACTTCCTGGGTCTCGGCCGTGCCAAGCTGCCCCTCCCCCTGCGGCACTCCTCCCAGGAGCCCCTCCTTCACTTGAGCAGCGGCTCACTAGTTTACGGGTATTGTGGAAATGCAACTTCTTGCGGGGTGCTTCCCTGAGCCCCTCGGAAAGGTGAGTCAGAGCTGTTACAGGATCTTCGTAGGCCTTGGGCTCTCCTATGCTTTTTAAATTTTTTAAAAATATGTTTTTATTGATTTTTTAGAGAGAGAGGAAAAAGAGAGGAGATAGAAAGGAGAGAGAGATAGAAACATCAATGTGAGAGGGAAACATAGATCAGCTGCCTCCTGCACGCCCCCTACTGGGGATCGAGCCCACAACCCAGGCATGTGTCCTGACTGGGAATTGAACCAGGACCTCTCAGTCCATGGGCCGACACTAAGTCCACTGAGCCACACTGGCCTGGCTCTCCTACTCTTGAAGACTCTTCTTAATATCACGTTAAATATGTGAAGACAAGCTATACTGAATATTATGTAATTGTTCTTGCTGAAGACATTTTGAAATAATGTTTATTGTTCTGCTCTTGAAGCTATTTGGCTATGAATAACTAATTTAATTTGCTATTGCTTATTACAGGGTAAAGAGCCATAGGTTTGATTGCCAACACAGTTAATAGCCAGCTGTGTGGTCTTAGACAAGTCCCTTAACCTCTCTGACTCTCAGTTATCTGAAAAAAGAGGCATTTGCACAAGTGATCTAAGGCCCTGTTTAGCACTGAGTCTATGCTTTCATCATTAACTGTGGGGAGAGATGTTTTGGGTGGTGGTCACTGTATGGAGTGGGAACGGGCATAGCTTCTTTACCCCGCTGACATAATGTGCACCGAGGAGCCTGAGAACCACAGCTGGGCACGATGGCCAGGGCTCCAGCTGAACAGAAAAAGGCAGTTCCACAAATATGTTTGGAAAAGACAGTTCTAAAACTGAAAATAAGATCCTTATTTTGTATAATGAACAATTTAATATATCAACCTGTAACCAGAGAAAAGAACTTCATAGAACTCAAACGCATTTTCCCAAATACACTTTCCGAAACAAGACCAACAATTAAGACATGATTATAATTATTAATAGTAATGTCCCGTAAGGCTTGGTGTTGGTGACGGCGACATAATGTGTTGTAAAAATAACTGATTGTTAGAAAGAGCAAGACTCACTATTGTTTTAATTCTACTCTGAGAATAAAGTGAGACTTTGGGTTTTTGTGTGAATATAATGAGTTTTCCAATTACGGAAGAAGTAACCAGTGTTTCTACTTAATTCTGTATTTCATACTAGACATCAATAACTTAGTGAAATCTCAAAAAGAAGTTATTTAATGTTTTTTAATGAAAAAAGTGATCAAAATTCCATGCCAAAAAAAACAAAAAAACAAAAAACAAAAGCATTTAATCCCAACACCCAGCGATGAATACTGACTTGCGTGCAGACCTTCCTTTCTGGGCATATGGTTGCATAGGCACATACGCGCATTGCCAAGGCACCACATTTTGTGTCTGTGCTGAAGAATTTGAAAGAAAAGGTTATCTGGCTTGGGGGCTGCAATATCAGACTGCCATGACCCTCATACATTTGATATATCTGAGAAGTTAGTGAGTCTGAGGGGCCACAAAAACATTTTCCATGAATAAATCTGCATGGAGAAAGCAGAAGGGGGAAAATGAGGGTAGGAGAGGCAAAGTGTGTGTGCCTTACGTGTTGGGCCTTCCACATGGATTCATGTCTAAGTTCTGTGAACAGAAGGGCTGTAGATGAAAACATAAGACACAGCCGCGCGCGCGCGCACACACGCACACGCACACACACACACACACACACACACACACACACACTCCACTGCTCAGGTGACGAAGTGCGACATGGAGCTCAGTAGCAGGGCTTCTTCCCACACTCTGCGCAGAGAAAGCACCAGGGGTAGCATTCCCCGCATGAGCGGTGCTAGTAATGGCAAGAATGAGGTACCTTTTTGTGGCTTCTTTGCTTGAGGAATTGAATGTGCATGGCTGGAGATAATGAAGAAAATTCTCTAATTCTCTGGGTGACAAGAACCAAGAGATGGCTTCATGAGCACATGTGACAATCCCGGGCGTAACTGGGGAAGACTGCAGGGCTGCCGGAATCCTCTGTGAGCAGGTGTGAGCAACAGACAGTGGATTTTTGGTTCTTATTGATGTCACTGCTGGCTCTATTCAGTGTGGTGAAGCCTGGGCCAACTCAGGTCACATACTCTTCTGAACCCTTTCCCTCTCCCCCAACTATCGAATTTGAATATTTCTTCATGGAATTAAATATCTTTCTATAATCATTTTTATGGATACATAATGTTCTACTTTTTGAATAAAAAAATTTTACCCCCCCCCCCGTAGTTATATATTAGGGCTTTTGTTTCATCATTAACAATTTTATCATGAATTGCCTTGCAGCAAAATCTGTCATATCCATGATTATTTCTGTAGAGTAGGAACAAGAGTGTACTTTTGGGGTCAAAAGAGGATACAAAGTGTTAAAGATTTTGGTACACAGTCCTAAGCTGTTCTCCCTACAGATTGCTATTGTATACTTCCTTTACTTATAAGTGAGCATTCTTATAAGTTGTATTTTTATATGCTCTGAGATAGATTAGAATGTTTTTGTTTGTTTTTTAAAATAAATAATCATAACTTTGCATTGACTTAGAGATTAGGTTTCCTGTAATCCTGGAATTAAGATTCAAGGAAAATAAAAGAGCTTGGCCAGCCACACATATCAATGACAACTTAGACTAGTTCATATTATATGTAAAGGATGCATTTTATGCAAGAAAAATGCATCAGAAAGAATCAATTCACCTGCAAGCTGTGCAAAATAACACACTGCAGAGAGTTTCAGATTTCACTACAATGTCGACATGAGCCAAGTTGCTCTCTTCCTGATCGCATCCCTGCCTATTCAAAATCCTTCCCTGACATTTTGTAGTGATGATCATTGCCATTTTTAGAAAACAGGAAGATGGTGTGGTAGGAGGATTACAAAAAGAAGGGGCTGGAAGGTCCCCAGGCTTAACGCCCAATCCTTCCCTTGCAGTCCAACCACCTGACTTCCTCCAGAGCTATATTTCCTCCTCTCCGGCTCCTTGGTCCTCCAGGCCAGATCTATTTTATTAGTCCTAACTTCTCTTCCCCTCATATAATTTATTTCAACTGGGACCTTGATCCCAAAACATTCAAGTTGGAGAAAACTCAGTGCTGAAGAACAGGGGAGCCCTCACTCAGTTGGAATAGCATTAGAGGGCCTGGCCCGGGTGGCTCAGTTGGTTGAGCATCATCCAAGAGATCACTAGTTCAATTCCCAGGGGTTGTGGGCTTGATCCCCAGGAGGGGGCATGCAGGAAGCAGGACGTTTCTCTCTCTCTCTCCCTCTCCCTCCTCTCTCTCTTTCAACTCATTTTTTTTTTTTTTTTTACAAAGAGCATCTGAGAATAAGGATAAAGAGTAATGGCATTCATATCTCATTTAAAAAATCAACACTGGTATTTTGATACTATGAAATACAGATACCTAGATATTGGTATTGTCCTTTTGCTCCAGTATTAAAAACACTAGTCAAAATGATGATTAAATAATAACAATGGGAAAGTATTTTACAATTTGCATTTGTCATTGCAATTTAGAAGACCCACAAATGTTTCATTGCTTTGTTTGAAATGTTACCCAACAGCACCTCAATATATATTCTAAAAATATTGTTCCCCCAAACCGAGCAGTACTGCATAACTAAGGATTAACTTGCCAATGCCTCTCTTTAAGTGTCAGGATTTTGGGGTGCGTGTATGTGTGCATGCATTTGGTTTGTTTCATTTGTTGTTTTTGTTCTCATCTGTTTTCCACTGAGCAAGAGCTGTTATTTTAACGTATTTTTGTTAATATTTATTAGATACTTATTACTTGGCAAGTACTTTCAGGTCCATTACCTTATTTATGTCTTAAAAGTGCCCATGAGGAAGTTGTTTTTGTTAATATTTCCATTTCACAGAAGCAGCAACTGAGATCCAAAGAAGTTACTGTGTAGCAGCATTTTTTTTTTTTTTTTTTACATCAAGTTATTTTCTCATTCTACTCAATTAAACACGAGGATAAGATTTTGCTACATTCTCCTAGGCAAAAACCAGCTAAATTTTTTTTTTAAATTACAGGAGAAAAAGTTCTCAATGTGACTTAAACATAAACATCTAAGACAGTGACCATCTAAGTCTCAGGAACGAGGTATTCAGAGCGGCTAAATCTAAGCACCTGTAAGTAAATCAGAAAGCAAGACGAAGACTCGTTCTTTTTAATAACCTGAGGCACAGAACGGGGGCAGCACTGAGCTGGCTCTCAATTTCCAAAAATGATGATGTGGGATTCCTTAACGCTGGCCCCTGGGAGAAAAACTCAGAATCATCAAGTTCTCGCAGAACCTCATGAGATTCCTTATCTTCCGGCTGGGATTTATAACATTCACCCAGCAGGTTTGAGCTGAGAAAAATGAGTTGTCAAAATCAGGCAATAAAAATTGCAGGTACAAGCAACCGTCAAAATGATAAAACTGTCACATCTGTACGCATCAAGCAACAATTGCATTCATTATGTCCCAAATCCTGGTACTTAATACTACCTTTCAAGGAAGCTAAGCTCCACTTAGAGTTTTGCTGTTAGCACAAATATATCTGAAAGAGCCTTGACTGACTTATTCATGAGTTTACAGAGAACGCCATTAAATTGTTGAGAGGAACCTATTGGCTTCTGGGAAGGTTTGTTGAAGGGATATCTCAGTCCTAAGCATTTTAGACAAATAAATCTGGTACTGATTGTGGGGGCATAAAAGACCTTAAACAGTTCATATTCTTATTTTTAGGGGAAAACTGACACTTCAATCACCGAATCAAGGGTGTTTTCCCCAGGGAAATCCTCCTCCTGTCGGTCCTCAAGTATGAGAGGTGTGGTTGAAATGACAGCGAGAAGAGGAGAAAGCAGGAACATGGGGAGAAAGGGAGAGAAGATCGGAATACACGGTAAGAGAAAGGCAGAGAGGGGGGTAGGGGATGTGGAAGGAGGGAAGGAAAGAGAGAAAGAAGTACCATGGATGAAAAAGTACCATAGAGAGAACATTTGCTTATTTAGACCACTATTTTTAATTTGTAGCTACTTTGTGGGAAGTATCTTTATCTTCACCAAAAGTTAATATTATTGAGTTCAAGGAACAGAAAGAAATGGGAAAGTAGATGTTCTCATGCTCATTTAAAGGTGAGTTTTCCACTTCTTTTCCTACTCCTCCTGACTTCTCTCTAGCGTTTGTCCACTTCAGCATTTGCTGTTTTTCACTTGCTCTAGTAGAACCGTATCAGTGAAGAGCTGAAGCTGTTGGTCAGAAATATTGCTGTGGACCATCTTGGAATTATAGCGATCCTGGATTTCTTCTCTCATTCTGGTCCTTGAAATTGTTATTCTCTTGTCAAGGGCTTTCTGTTTATGAGGCTCTGGCCAGCATGACCAGGTACACTGAATGATTAGCTGACATCGGGAGATGCATAGCAGAGACATTTTCCTAAGTGCTATCAGACATTCTAGGGCTTCCTTTCTGGAACATATCATGCTTCTAATCCATTCTGTTGTCCCCCGCTGTTCATCTCCTCCCCTTCAGCCCATTATCTTCTATAAGGACTCTCTGAAATCTATGCTCCCTCTTCGGTGGCATCTCAACTTCTCATTGTGTTTGTAACATTCAAGGATTACCCCACGCAGTGCTCTCCTGCCGTATCATCACCATGCGATCATGCTGCATGGTGCTTTGTCAGACAGCTTCTCTCCAGTACCCAGCCCCCTGGGTAGGTACCATGCAGGGTCCTACTCTGTCAGCAACCTTGAATTGAGACGGCTAGTTGGCATCTATTCCCCTCACCAGCTGCCACAAATAAACATCTTCCAGTCAAAACTCTGTGCTCATATAGTTAAAATCACCAAGAAAATGCACGCCAGGGCTCCACAGTGGGCACTATGTATCACTCATTCCCACCCTCCATCCCCGCTACACATTGCAAGCACAGACCAACCATCCTGGCTCTGTAAAAAAAACTTGGTGAGATCCAAGTTACAGAAGCCTAGTTGCTATGTAAAGTTTGCATGAGGGGCAAAACATACAATGCCTAGGGGGAAAAACAGGTAGTAAATAAATGCGTGGTGTGAATGAATGCATTCACGGACCAAAATGACATGAAAACATTCTCCTGCAAACATCTACAAACAATGGCTAGCACTCTTTCATTCTATTCTTCTGATTTAATTCACAGGTGAGCCAAATCAAAAAGGGCACAAATATAAGAGTAGTAACTGAATAAACTGATGATACAGTGGACTTCGATGGGAGTAGAGAAAGGAGTACATGTCAATCTCAGCAACAGGACTGGGCTTTCATGTGCATGGGGATAGGACAGGAGGACTGGAACTGGAACTGAGACTCCTGCGTAAAAGCCAGAATTCCTGAAAGCTTGCTTCTCATGTCAGAGAAAACATGTTCTAGATAAATCCACCTGCTGGTATAGGAAGACTATAAGGAAAGTGAACTTTGATTAATTATACTTTGAGAATGTGCACATTTGGGTTCTGGATATAGAAGCCTTAGCCCAAGAGAAACATGCATGCAAAATTCCTTCAAAGACACACTCTTACACCTAAGGCCCACATGAACCCTGCGGAAGAAGCAAGTTCTACTAAAAATGAGCTAAAAACAAAGTATGAAGATAAATGAGGTAATAATCCACCATGAGCTACAGACAGCAGACACAACATTCAGGATAATTAGAATACCAATCATTTCAGATGACAGAATAATCTGAAAGAACATAAAAGAAAAACCATAAGTATAAAACTAGGCAGATTTTTAAAAGTATACCTGAAACTTCTAGAAATTAAAAACAAACAACAAGATGGATTAAGAGACGCTGAATATAGAAAGAATGAGAATATCCGACATATCAAATAGACGCTGCAGAAAATGACAATAAAAAGAACGAAGGAGAGAGACAGCATTTGAAGAGGAGATCACTGAGAGTTTTATACATTTGGTGCAAACATGACTTTTCATATTCAAGATGCAAACAAGTCACACTGTGAAAATTCTGAGGGTGGAAAATAAATTCTTCAATCTAGAATTAAATGCCAAGCTATTACTATAAAGAAAAATTCAGATAAATATTAAGAATGTTTATAATTCCCTAGAGCCTTGCTGAAAGAACTACTAAAGGATAAATTTCACAAGAAAATTAAACCCTGTAGGAAGGAGTGGAATAAAAGGAGCAATGTTGAGTAAAGAAACTGATGAATATATAGATAGATTTTTTTAAAAAGCCCTGACTGAAAACAAATTAAGTGAAAAATTTAAGTAATATATAAAAAGCAAGAATGACAGCCAGATTTCAAAGTGACCTAAGAACATCAATTGTTTGATAAGCATAGAGCTAATGATTAAATATATAAACTTAAAAATTTGAGGGTAAAATTTAAGAGTAAGCTTTAAAAGAATAGAAATACAATCTATACTTCACAACATAAAGGCGGATTAAAACAAATGAAATAATCCAATCTATCAGGAAGAGAACAGAAAAATAAGGGAAAGTCCACACTTATTTAAAGTCAGAAACAAGGCAAGGATGTCGTCTACCACTGTTTCTATCCAATATAATACTGGAAGTCTTAACCAAAACAATAAGACAAGAGAAACAAATTCAAGTCATAACAATCAGAAAAGAAGAAACAAATCTTCTGCTACCTACAAATGAGGTACCTGTCTGAAAAGAAAATCTAAGAAAATTGCAGGCATACTCATAGAGTTTAACAGAGTTTCTTCAAGGAAACTGATATAAAAATATAAACATTGTTCCTGTAATGCAGCAACAAACAACCGGAAAATGTAATTATCCTCCAGCAACTCCACTGCTAGGAGTCAGTCCGAGGGAAGCTCTTGCACACACATATATGAAGACAGAAATAAGAATATTTTCTGCAAAAGAAGTTGTAAGAATTAAAAATAAAAAACTTGTAAAAGTGAAATAAATTAGGAAAACACAAAAAAGCATCAACCAAACTGTCCCTCAATAGGTCTCCTTACACAATAGGACAAAATACAACAACTAAAATGAATAATTGCCAATCTGGATAAATCTCAGAAAAATAATGTTGAAATGAAAAGGCAAGTTGCAAGAAAAGAAAAAGAAATAAAATTTCAGTGTGGTATCATTTATGTAAAATCTCCCTAAAATATTATTTATGAATATATACACATGTAGTAAAAATATGAAAATACACATGAGAATCATGCAGAGAATTAAGGCCTCTAACTTCACTTACATAGTTACCTCTGGGTCCAGGACAGTAGGACTTCAGCCACAGCTGTGATATTTTATTTTCCTTGAAAAACATATTTGATGAACATAGAGCAAAATGTTAAGATTTGGTCTTGATGGTGGGTGCAGGGATGTCTGTTGTATTATTTTCTCAGTTGGAATTCTTTCATACGCCAAAAATAACAGTGAAAAGATATTCATTGATCAAACTGACATTTTAAGCGAGTTATTTTGATCAAGTTTTCTGATATGTCAGTTATATCAGAATATCTAGAGTAATGTAGATAAACAATAAGTGTCTGATGAATGGAATACATGAAAGTCCTAAGAGCCACTTTGAGAGTCACCTCCTCCTCTTTCAATTTCCACTTAATTCTATTTCCTTTCCTCCTGCCTGTGTCTGAGAGAAGTCACTGGTGTCTCTTAAATTTCCATGCAAAATAAGGATGACAATACAGCAAGAAAATAATAATTTTCCCTCTCCCAGATTTTTAGACCTATATTTATGTTTGTGTCAGGTGAAGGCACAGGAAAACTGATTTATGTCTCTTGTTGCCTGCTCCCTCCGCCAGTGGAGCTCATCATTCACACATTAGCGGGCTTAACATCTTCAGAGCTGTAGCTTCCGGCAATGAATTAAACCTCTTACTTTGAGGTTTGGTTCCTGTTTGATTTTTAAGAAAATATCAAATAAAATTGCTTTGGGGAGGATAAAGATGATGACAGATGACTTATACCCTGATTTCCCCAGCTCACTTAAAAAATTTATTTTCCTTATAACAGAAAGTTTTAACATTGAAAACAAATGCTATATCCTTCTACACTTTCCGTCATGAGCAGCAGGAGAAAGGACTGCTTTTCCTTCGTCACAATTTCAGTGTGAACCATAGTAACTAGAAGCCACAATATACATGATGTATAGTTATTGTCTGAATGGCATTACCCTTGGTCTTGCATAGCAAGTTAAAGGAAGAGTATTAAGGATATGTGTTTATGATGACAGATGGGTTCTTTGCTCATCCTTTCAGAGATTTAGCTTAGCATGAGTCTATGTGAATCTCAGCTTATATTAATACCTCTGTCCCACCCTAATTTCCTATTTCCACCTGATTCTGCAATACAAACAGGTTCACAAATATCACCAGAAAGTAAATCATCAAGTGATATTTGTTCATCTAAACTACAAAGGGGTGTCTATAAGGCACAACTCAAGGATCAGCCAACCACACGTATTGTTGGCCAAACACCAGAATGCTCAAAATGATCCAACTGACTCTAGAGAGAGCTAAAGTTATTTCAAGAGGTAGAAGATAAAAAGACTTGTTGCATTGGTTCATAGCATGTCTTTAAACAACATGTGCACTGAAAGTATACTTCTGCTAATATAAGTAGGGGTTTAACCCAAGTATCTGTTTTCACATGGCTAATTAAATGGATCAACATCCATGTTCCTGTCACACTCAGCTAAAAAGATCCCACAATATAAGAACATGCTACAGCTGACCCTTGAGATGTGGAAACACCCAGGCAGTTACCTAGGAAGGAAATTCAGACACTTACTTCTCAGCTCTTTACATTGTCATGTTTGAAATCTGATCTTTGGGATAAAAAAAACAACCCATTCGGTGCCTTATCTGTTGAGAAGGCAGAAATATCATCATCTCTGGTAAATGAGCATCTTATCTTGAGATAACCTGGAATAGCTTTTATCTTGCATATGGGATTCCAAATTTCTTAAAATTTCCATGTCTTTTTCTTCTCCATTGCAAACACACAGAGAGGGAAGAACAATGGGGACAGGATGCCCGAAGTTTAACTAAAGATTCTAGAGAAACTGTTTGCTTGAACAAACTTGGAGCAACTCAACAAAATCATTCATGACCAAAGAAAATTACACAATATGCAAGCTCTCCATCCCCTACTAAAGGAAAATGCCCACGGAAGATAGTTAACTCTTAGATTTTTTTTTTTTCCTTTATTTGGGCTCCAAAGCAAAAGACCATCAACTAACATCATCTGTAAACTGCCTGGCTTATTGAATTCCTGAAACATAATATTGATTTTGAAAAAAAAAAAAAAACTTAATTTAAATGCTGCACTCATAATTAATAATATGTTGAAGTCACCACTGAATATAAAAATATATATAATAAACACAATTATTTTGTACCCCCATGTAGATAAAGTGTATATGTTCTATGGCTTCCTATTCAAGAAACACTTTGCATAATTTATTAAATCTTTATCATATTTGTGCTATCAAAATGTAATTATCAATCATAAAATGAAATAATTTTAATCCAATTTTTCAGCATGAAAATTGCTACTATTCTTCCAATTTGTCCATAAAGATAAAAAAAAAAGAAAAAAGACACATACCTCAACAAATATAAAACACGGGATGATGGAATAACTTCGCTGAGTGTTGTTTCCTACAGCCATTTCTTACACCATGTAGCAAAGCTGCACCGTCTACAACCGTCCAGGCTGAAACAGAAATGTGTAGCATGGTGTAAGACCATATGTTTAGCAGTCCCTTAGGTATTTACATGCAAACAGCAGCTGCCCTGTGGATAAGCAGGCTGCATACAAACAATGCAAAACAGTGATCTACAACACAGTCAAGTCAAATGAATAATCATTCCAGGGAAAAGAAAGGAATACATACTAGCCATGAACAGTCTTCGAGACAGAATGACCAGATAGGGAGCCCCTGTGCACATAGCCATAATCAGCAGAATTCTGATTGCCTGGTACTTCACGGTGCCTTAACCCAGGAGATTGCTCTGATGCCATGAAACACAGTTTCTGCCTTAAAACATTTGGCAGTATCCACCCTGCATGGATCTCCTCTTTCTGGGCCCCATACTCCCAGTTTGCAACTTTGGGACTTACTCTGTTTCTTCTGCCCTTCCTGACAATTGTACCGAGGCACTAACCTCTCACTTCCTTCCATGACTACTCTTTACCCTGGCTCCCTTGACTACACAGCTATTTACTACTTTGGATTAATACATCACGGATCCCTCTCACTGGGTTCCTTCAGCCCTGTCTGTGTGCGCACACACACACGTGTGTGTGTGTGTGTGTGTGTGTGTGTCCCAAACACAAAACACCGATGCCATAATACATTTTCTTAACTTATAAGAATGGAATAGCTGGGCAACGGCAGACAATCTCAGAACATCTCTCTCCTATTTTGAACTGAAAATATTCTATTCAGAGATGAGTTCATTTTGATTCTTCTTTTTTAAAAAAACAACAACCAAGCAGAGATTTTAGTCTTTTATGAAACTTCCAAGGCCAGATGAAAAGAACTTTCTACTACACCTTCTGTTCTCTAAGCAAAGGGATGCTCCCTTAGCATGTTCCAGGCGTCTGCTCTTGATTTATTCTGTTTGCCTGTCTCTGTGTCGCCTTCGCAGTATTCTGTGGATGGTGGTCTGAAGAGTGCCACGGGGACTGTGAGTGCCAATGGCTCTTTTCTTCAAGGTCCTGAGCGAATGTCAGTGTTTTCTAACTTGTTTTTCCTTTACCCACACCAGTTACAGGGCTACGCTGGACCTTGTTGAATGTTCAGTTACATCTACCCACGAGATGCCAATAGTAGCCACCTCCCTGCCCCAAGTTGCAACTACAAATGTCTCCAGGCACTGCCAGCTGTCCCCTTCTAGGAGGGAGAGGAGCAGGAGAGGGTGGATATGGCCCCTAGTGGAGAACCGCTGATTTAGGACAGAAAGCAGAGCCCCTGGGGCATGAGACGTTTTTGGCTGGTGAAGAATTTGCTTCACCTGGGATAAGGGTCACAGCTTTGCCAACGGGGACAAACCTTTGCTTGCTTGGTACCTAACAGAGGAAAATCTGGAAATTATTGAGGTGCCTTACTGACATTTGGGGAAACAAAGGGCATCTCTAGCTCAGAGACCATGACTGGGGTGGTATTACAGCTCCTGTCAGTGGTGGCTACTATGAACTCCAAAGGAAAGCAGGGCTCCTTTATCCACTGGGCAGTGTACAGGCCCGATGTGGGGCCTGTGAGCTACTTAGGAGCCCATGAAAATATAACAAGTGACTACAAAGGCACCCAAACTATGCAAAACCAAATGAATAAATATGTGAGCATACACCTAAAAATGTAAAAGTCTCACAACTTTATTTATTTGTGTTCACAATTTAATTAATTTGAAGATGCTTTGTAGGTAAAATTTTCTTAATTCTAAAAATTCCTTCGCAGAGAAACTAGAGTGATTGTAAATTAGTGACACAGAAAAATAATTTCAAGAGAAAAGTTTTACATTTTCATTTTGCCACAAAACACAAATTTACCATCAGACTACTCTTTCTGTGTTTCTCATCATATGAGGTGAGACTCAGAAAGCCAGTGCAGAAAGCAATCTTAAACAACCTTTAAATCCTGGGGGATGCTGCTTCCAGCCCAGAGGAAATGACTGTGACTGGATTTCACGCCTGATACAACCAAAAAATACAGACAAAATAAACAGGAAGATTGCATTCAAGGCAGTGGACTTGAGGCAGTGAAGGGGAGTGATCCCTGAAAGATGAGAACCAGAAGAAGTGAGCCCTAGTTTGCTGCCTGAAGAGAGTCTCCAGGCCACACACAGAGAGGGGGAACCCAGAAAAGTGGCTGGCGGTCTCCCCGAGTTGAGCAGTTAGAGCTGGGAATGTGGGGAGGCCGAAGCACCCGGAGTTTGCAAGGCAGGGCACCAGAGAGGGGACCCTGCACTGAGAGCTGGGTTGCTCTGCAGAGGGCCCCCTTGAGTCTTCAGCACAGTACTGATGAGCTTGGAAAGAAACTACAAGAGCAGAGAAAACCCACCGAAAGGATTAGAGCGGATACTCGTCAGGGCTTACACAGGGCCAAGAATACTTTCTGTTCCCACCAACCAAAACAAGATGACTCTACCTCACTAGACAGCAGGTAGAAGACCCCAGTTTGGGTTAATTAATAACTCCAGTATGAAAACTTGTCTGAAATGGGGACGGCTGGTGGCCTGGGAAGTATGCCTTGCAGAGCACAGTTTTCCCTTTAATTTGTCTGATATAGAACGCTGAGCATTGACTGAGAGTCTAGGCTGCTGAGCAGTGTACTCTTCCTGGGTGTCAGGGGGTTCCGGAAGCACAATCCATCCTTAGGTCGTGTCAAAGGCATCTTTGACGTGAGTTTTACAACATTCAATGTGGTGAAACTTTCTCGAAGTTCCTCAGAATTAGGTGGTATGAGGTTGAAATGAGATGATGTCTAAAAAGGGGAAAAATAGGGCTTATTTCTATATGATCTAAATCTTAATTGGAGGTAAGGTAGGGTGGGGGATTTCAGTAAAAAAGGGAAAATTAGCCCTGGCCAGTTTGGCTCAGCGGTTAGAGCGTTGGCCCGCGGATCAGAGAGTCCCAGGTTCGGTTCCCGCTAAGGGCATTTGGGGTCATGTGGGTGGCAGCCACTCGATGGATGTTTCTCTCTCTCTCTCTTCCTCCCTCTCTCCCTCCTGTTCTATCTGAAGATAAATGCAAAAAAAAAGTCCTCGAGTGAGGATTTAAAAAAGGGGGGGGGGGATTAAAAGGTCAGAAAATAAAGAGTTGTGAGAGTTACATGTTATGTAAAATAAAATATATTTTAAAATATAAGGGACTGAGCAAAAAAGAAAAAGAGCAAGAGAGGGAGAACTCGTGGACACGGACAACAGTGTGGTGATTGCCCGGGTGGGGGGTAGGTGGAAGAGGGTATGAGGGGATAAATGGTGATGAAAAAATATAATAAAATAAAGAAAAAATATATTATGAGTTAGTCATAATCCCCCAATCCAACTCAACTTTAACACATGTTAAACAGGCATTAACTTCCTTGGTGGCACTGAGCTACCCCCACTGTTCTGGGTCGTTTCTATGCAGTACATTGTCTCCAACCAGGATCACAGTTTGCATTTCACTTCCCAATGCTGGAAACACGATTTTTTTTTTTTTTTTTTTAAGCAACAAAGACATTAAGGGATAGGAACAAATTAAATGGGATTGTAGATGAGTGCAAACAAAGATTTGATCATGAGCTGGTGTGGGATTTAAGAAGGCGCTATGAGGCTTTCAAGAGAAACACTTGACTGTTAAGTTTTAGAGATGCTTTCCAAAGCTGGTAAAGCATGACAGTGGGAAACCCACACAGGGCACGAGGGTGGCTCTGGCACTCCCTTTTCTCCAGCCTGCCCCCCACCCCCGGCGGTGTCTCATAGCTAGATACACGGTAAAGCCCTTCAGCTAGCCCAGACTGAGGCAGAGAGATAAAAAGGGCATAAACACACAGTCTGGGGAAATCCAGAATTGAGTCAAATCTTCACAAAATACATAGGACTCAGGGGCCCAGTGAGGGTACCTGGGCCCCCACGTTGTCCTTGAGTGGCTTTTTAGATCCCGGGGCCATTCCTGGTTCCCTCAGGGCTCCCACAGTACACGGGCCTGGTCCTTGTGACCAGTCAATAGCTCTGTCCCTACTGCCTAAATCTGGTGACTCACTCTCATAAACTCATCTCTCCAAGCCTGTGTTCCTGTCTGGACCTCGCTCGGTGACCAGGACTTGGCTCTCCCGGTCACCTGTGCAGCCCTTCGAGCATACAAGCATGCCTGGCTCACACTCAGCCCTAAGCCAGAACGGACAGTCCACAAGAGACCCCCTGCCTCTTGTCCCCAGAGCATTACTTGATGTCTAGGGTCCCTGCTGCTGGGCCTCTCAGAACTGAGGCAGAAGGTCGCCTGGCTAATAATGTCTAAGCTTGCAATGATTTTTGACTCTCCTAAACCTCTCCAGTTCCATTTTATGACAATCTCCACACCCCGCTCACCCTCAGCCTGTCTGTACTTTGGCCATTCACTGGGTTTCTGCGACACGCCAACCTCTTTCTCAGGTCTGGCCTCGTCGCACCCCATCTCTTGGGGCACTTGTCCCTCCTCTGTATTTGCCTAGCCAATCAATGTCCGCCTCTCCTTAGACCCGCAGTTCAACATGGCTTTCAATGGCCAAGTCTCCTTCACGCCTGACTGGTTCCACTGTCTCTACCATACACGTTCATCATTCTCCTGCATAACATTTATTGTATGATCATCTAACAGCTGCTCCTTTTCTGGACTGTCGCTCCATGTGGCCAGGCCATGTTTGTCTTGCTGACCTGAGCACCCGGCACACAGTAGGTACACAGATGTTGACACTAGCAATGTGCCTGAGTGGCTCAGCTCTGTCGTTCCCTATCACGCTTGCCCTGGGTCAGTTCCGTAGCTCCTGGCCCAGTCCGAATCTAGGACTTGGGTCAATCCCTTTTAGGTCTTGCATGAACTCAATGATACCGTCCTAATGTAGGTCTTGGGTCAGTCCCTCCTGCTCACTCCATCCAGATAAGATCCACTATACCTTGGACCCAAACAACAATGGAAAAACAAAGTGTGTGGAAGGCCTAGGAACCAAAATGTAAACCAGAACATATTTTAAAATGTAAAATCAAAAGAGGAAATGATTCCACTGAATTCTACCTCTGGTCTCTTTGATTGTTTAAAAAAAAATCACTTTAGATTGCTGCTTTAAAAGATGTGTTTCTTAATTAAATACAACAAAAGCTAAAGTAAAATGGGGTGGGGGAGTCCAAGTTTACATCAAAGTAAGCCATCTTGCCCTGGCCGGTTTAGCTCAGCGGTTAGAGCGTCAGCCTGCGGACCAGAGAGTCCCAGGTTCAGTTCCTGCTGGGGGCACGTACCTCAGTTGCGGTTTGTCCCTGACCCCAGTTGGAGTCGTGTGGGTGGCAACCACTCGATGTGTCTCTCTCACACTGATGTTTCTCTCTCTCTCTTCCTCCCTCTCTCCCTCCCACTCTATCTCAAGATAAATGCAAAAATGTCCTTGGGTGAGGATAAAAAAAAAAAGTAAGCCATCTCTGTCAGAGCCCAAGGCTGCTGCTGAATGCAGAGCTCAGCAGAGGACCTGAAGCTGGGAGGAAAGCAGAGAGCATGCTGTTGTCTAAATAGCTGATGGGAAGGGGTACCCTGGGTCATCTTCCGGGCCACCACCAGGAGAACTGCTTAATGGGAAAAAGACGTGCCCAGACAAGCAGAGCACGGCCCTAACTTCTTTTTAAATTGTTGATATGGTTTACCACTAATTTTCCACCAGAAAAAAAAAAAAAATAGCTGGAAAAAGAAGCAGGGCATAAAGAGCTTTTCTTAATTAAAATGTAGTTAAATGTTTCCTTCAATAAAATCAAAGGCTGGAAGGAAATGAGGTTTTGATGTTCAGTTAAACTGAAACCTTGATGCCCCGAAGCAAGAACACACAGGCCACAGGGACGTACCAGCATGCACCCCCACCCCCACCCCCACTCCGAGAAGGGCACAGACCTCCGGTACGTTCCAGGGAAAGTTGTGCTCAGCTTAAAATCTGGGGAGAAAATAGGCAGAGAATATGCTGCAAATGCTCTCAGTTGATAAGCAGTGAATGTGATTCTTTTTTTTAATTTTTTTTATCCTCACCTGAGGACATTTTTGCATTTATCTTCAGATAGAGCAGGAGGGAGAGAGGGGGAAGAGAGAGAGAGAAACATCGACATGAGAGAGACACATCAACTGGTTGCCACCCACACGACCCCAACCAGAGCCAGGGACAAACTGCAACAGAGGTACGTGCCCTTAGCAGGAACCGAACCCGGACTCTCTGGTCTGCAGGCTGATGCTCTAACTGCTGAGCCACACTGGCCAGGGCGTGAATGTGATTCTTAAACATACTTGAGTATTTGCATTCTCTTGTATCTGGCTCTGGTTATAAAATTTCAAATATAATTTCAAAAGTGACTGCAGTCATCAACAACAAACTTTACAAGGACGTCGTCATCACGATCCATGTTGTAGGACTGACTAAAGGTAAAGAATTCTCTGCATTTCCTTTGGCTTACAGAATGTCGGATGGGTAGTGGTGGGCGACTACAGGACTTGGGGAGACTTACCATCCAGGGGAGAAGTAATCACCATAGAGGAGCTGGCTTCAATCCAGCTTTTGTATTTTTGAGATGAGCAGAGAGGAAAGACAGATAAGAGGCCTCGACTGAACCTGGGCCTCTCTGAAATGCCTCGAGAGGAAATTTATCTTATCAAGGTGTAGGGACCAGAGTGCCTTTTCAGACTTCCTGTCATTGGTTCTACATTTGCCTTTGAATTCTGTTCTGGTCCTCATCACGGCCAAGGTAGTTTCTAATGATCCAAGAGATGGGATATCAGTAATTAAGTGGAGAGAAAAAAAGCAAAAGATCAATCCAGGGTGAGAAATTGCTGGAGGAGAGAGGAAACGCACCCACGCAGTAGAATTCTAAAGAAAACGTACAGGGAGGTCCTCTCAGGGGGTGGCGGTTCCAGGATATTACACAGCCCTTTATGGCCTTGCCTACAGGGATGGCTGTCGCAAGCTGTTCTGAGCAGCGGGGAGGCTGTGATGCTGTCGTTCTGCCAAGCAAGGCTGCATTTTCCAATTTAAAGCTAAGCTGCCCAGGAACCGAGCTGTTTGGCTTTCAGAAGAGAAGACAGGGAGAGAGAAAACCATGAGTCGAGACACCGTATCTATCCTCATGTCAACGCTCAAGAAGAGAGCAGTGGGCTGTTTCTGTTATTTTGTTGTTAGATCCTTGGGCCGTCAGGAATCACTGCCAGGAAGTCCCTGTGCCCCCAGGACAGGTTAACTAGCTCTGTGGGGCCCTGTTGGGATCTCACAAGAGACAGGAAAAGGAAGTGAGGGAAATTCCCTTTCTCCAGGAGAGATTCAGAGAAGGAGTCATTCAACACTGGCACCCGCCTACTTGGCCTGCATAGGGCAGGATGGCCTATGTTCTGTGATGGAAGCAACCTAGAATTATGAATGAGTATAACATAATAATGACAATGTTGCCCACTCATCTCTGATAAACCTGTATTGAGGGCTTACTACACTAGGCGTTAGCAGCGGTTCTCAACTTGTGGGTCGCGACCCCTTTGGGGGTCGAACGACCCTTTCACAGGGGTCGCCTAAGACCATCGGAAAACACATATTTCCAATGGCAGTTCATAACAGTAGCAAAATTACAGTTATGAAGTAGCAACGAAAATAATTTTATGGTTGGGGGTCACCACAACATGAGGAACTGTATTAAAGGGTCGCGGCATTAGGAAGGTTGAGAACCACCGTGTTATAGTTATCGTCTTTACGATTAACATAACACTTTTTGAGTTAATTTACACATGGTATGGAGATATGCTGACCTTTCTCTTTAATATTGCAAACTGCTTCCCTCATCTAGCATTCCCGATCTTACCCTATATCTTTCTCTTTTATCTATACCACTCGTGGTCTAACATACTTTATAATGTATGGTGTTTATTTTATTATCTTTCTCTAGCTGCCAGAATGTAAGTTTCACAACTCCTTGCCTATTTGGTTCACCAGCTGCACCCCAAGTGCCTCTTGGAAAGACGATGACATTAAACAAATAATTACAGGTGAGATCAAACAATGTCTCTCCGAGTCCTGTAATGGGGTCGACCTGTGAACAGTGCAGGAGGCCAGGAAAGTCTCCTCAGGATACACAGGAGTTAGGAGCGTGGTGGGGACCGTATTGCTACCACAGGGAACAGCATATGGAAAGGGCCTGAAATGAGACAGAGCGTGGCCCCGTGGCTGAAACACAAAGGGCAGTGGCAACGGGACGTGTTGAGGCTGGAGAACAGAGGGCCCGGATGGTACAGGGCCAGGGAGGCCAGGCTAAAATGTTTGGAGTTCGTTCCAAGACTACTAGTCCACTATGAAAGATTCCAAGGAAGAAAACTGCTGTGCCCTGCTGTGCTATTACAAAAGGATTGTTCGGATACAGAGCGCGGTCTGGAACAGTGGGGCAAGAACAAACAGGTCAAGATGTTGAAGCCAGGACGGGGTGGGTCCTCTGGTGTGAAACTCCGGATTCCCCTGAGTCTTTGGGTTGGAGCCGTGGTCAACTGTGCTGACAACACAGGACCGACGCTGTGCGTCACCTCTGTGCAGGGATCAGGGACGACGGCGCAGACTTCCCGCCGCTGGGGTGGGTGACATGGTGAGGGCTGCAGTCAAACAAGGCAACCAGAGCTCAGACAGAAGGTGCATCCAGCAGTGGTCATTTGACAACAGAAGTCACCCCAGAGAAAAGAGGGCGTGGTTCTTTAATTTGAAGGTAGTGCAGGGGTCAGAGTCAACAACGAAGGCAGGATGGGAGGTTCTGCGTCACAGGACCAGTCGCAAAGACACGCGCAGATCTGTGGCCCGGGATGGCGCCCAGCGCTGGCAGCATTGCACCACGCTCTGGTGTATTTGTAAAAAACAACAACAACAAGAAACAAAAACATTAAAAATTATATTCCTGCCTACACCACCCCAAAATGCATGAATACAGTGAGGTGGCCGGTTGAAGGGTCCTGTGATCATCTAGACAAGAGGAGAAGGTGGCCTGGGGTAAGGAGAAGGCACTAGAGACAGACAGGTGAGCGAATTCAAGAGATAATTAGAAGAGCAAATAAGACTGAGTAATTGATTAAAGTGGGAGTGGTGGGAATGTTAAGATGCTTTTTCTTATTTGTTTAAATCCCTCGAACTAAAACACACATCTTTTGCTGTGCTGTCTCCAGCCACGATGAACAGGTGATGAAACTTCCTGTGAACTCTGTTAAATCAGCTGCAGCCTCCCCTTCGAGCCTCCCTCCTGGGTCCCCCCTGGGTCCTCTCTGCGTGAGCTTCCTCTGGCCCAGACTCAGGCCCCGCGTGAAACAGACTGTTCTTGAAAATCAACTCAGTATGGTTCTTTAAAATACCATGCTTCAAGAAAAAACAAACAAAAATCAATACCTTACTATAAATGTATTCCCCTGATACATTGGGGTCCCTAAATACATAGGAACACCTTTCTTTATTTCCTTTGAGCCTTTCCAAACTCCACATACCCTTCAAGGCACAGTTCCGTTTCTGCCTCTGCCAGGAGGCCTTCTGGATTCAGCTCGTCCGTCATTCACAGCCTCGCGCTCTGATCCCTCGATAAGCCGCGCGGCTCACTGGCTGAGCCACCGACGTGGTGTCTGATCACAGGCAACCTTAGGACAGCCACGACAGGATGAGGTAAGGCCATCGCTTAGCCTCTTTCCAGTCTATGCTTTCCCGTGAGTGCCCTCATTTTATCTTTCAGCCAAACTGCACAGTTCTTGGTTAACTTTCCATGGGTGAGTGGGTTATCTTTAACTTCTGGATTGTAAACTGTCAGGCTGAGCTGACCTGTAAGTCTTTGTGTCTCTCCCAGCAGCCAGCCCAGGGCTCAGGCACAACATCGGTGAGAACTGGGGAAGAGGTGGTTCAAGTCAGCCTCCGCTCCAGTGCCCTCCCCTTCACTTCACCCCCGCAGCGAGCATGTCCCTCCTCCCTGTACTGTGCTGGCGCATAACCTACGGAGTGAGACCTGGCCGGGTTCACCAACCACCGACACGGCAGCCGGATGTCACAGAGTGCCACCAGAGTGGCAGCATGTCCTCCCTGGGTCAGCCGCAAGCCTCATCCTGTGAGTAAATGTAACTTTGCATCTCGATGAAAAAGCCCCAGTTCTATGGACTTGGAGCCTGACAAGTGTGGATGTGGACCCCGGTCACAACAAGGAAGTAAATTAGGGAAGTCCCCGCGCCTTGCTGGGTTTCTGTCTGTTCCTTGTCTCGCGGTGGGTGCGCTGGGGTCGCTGCTGCCGGGTAAATTCCACGACGTGTGGTGTTTAGCACGTGCCAGGTGTTCTGTAAACACTGCTGAATGGAAGCTCTTCACGCTCAGCGCTCGCAGCTCCGTTTTCTACTTTTCCCTTCAGCGTCCAGACACCACCAATCAGGGAAACTCTACTGTACAATTCTGCTTGGTAAGAAGGGACTGTTTTTAAAGAACATCAGCAAAACTTCTTAAACATCTCCTTATTCACCCAGATAAAAAGATGATTGATTATTGAACATTGGCTAATTCCCAGAACACCTAATTTGTTCACGTCGAATTTCAGAAAGGCTTCAGATTTGGATATGAGTTAATTTCACATTCCCCCCTCACCCCAGAGAAACCACGAGGCAGTCAAGCAGGGCACAGTGTGCAGGCCACATGTCAGCCAGCAGGGCTTCATAAGGAGGAAATTCATTCTTGAGATTGGAGGAGAAATGTGCATAATAGGACAAGGGGAGCGATGAACGAAACAGCAAGAAAAATTGAAAAGCACTTGTGGGTTCTGCCTGAAGCTCTTAATTAACCACATTCTCCACAACACAGAGCAAACCCATCTGCGCAACCCAAAAATAAAAACAGCGTGCAGAGCTCAGTGATGGGTCAATGCTCACGAAGTGATAGGTCGAACCCTGAAGATTTTAGAAGCCCCCCAAAAAACAAGAATCAAAAGTAGCAGTGAGGTTGAAGCTAGAATGCCCTAAACTTAATAATAACGAATAAACCCAATTCCTCGAGTTTGGCACATCATGCTCAGAAGACTTTGCCACAACAGCTCTAAAAAAGGGGGAGGAGCCTGGCCGGTGTGGCTCAGTGGTTGAGCATCAAGCCATGCACCAAGAGGTCACCGGTTCGATTCCCGGTCAGGGCACATGCCCAGGTTGTGGGCCAAATCCCCAGTGGGAGGTAGCCAATCGATGTTCTCTCTCATCGATGTGTCTATCTCTCTCTCCCTCTCCCTTCCTCTCTTTCTGAAATCAATAAAGGAAAAAAATAATTAAAAAGTGGGGGGAGGATACTGCAGAAACCAGCATATGCTACTGGCACACAATTCACAAGTTCTTCCCTAAGTAAATCAAGCCAGTCACGAAATCATTTGCTTTGCCCTTGGGAAGCCAGGTACTTTTGTTACTGATTTGTGGATGAGCCCAAACTGTCTTTAAGCAAAGCATTTTATTTAAGGACTTTATAGCAACCCCATCTGAGTGTAATTCAAAATCTTCACCAGTTTCGCGCTGGGGCCAAGGCAAGGCAGGAGGCATTGTGCTGTCTGGGGTGAGATCAAGCTCTGCCAGGCTGCTGAGTCCTGCAGACATACCTGGGTGGGAAGGGACAACAGAAGATTGCTTCCTGGAGACCCAGGGCCCTGGGATATAACACACGCTAACTCGTTACCTCTTCATTGCAGACATTCTGCATATTCTTTCATCCTTGCTGAACAGCTGTGGATCCTGAGGCTCGGGTGAAGTAACTTGCCTCAGGTGGTGACCAGGCTAAACGTATTGAAGCAGATCACAGACTAGGCCCACTGGGCTCCAAATCCACCGAGTACCACTTCACCATGCTACCTCCTCGCCCTGCAGGATGCTTACCCAGGATAGCCAAGCTACTGGTATTCAGGGATAAGAAACGGAAATATTTACCCTAAGTGAATACTATGAATCAGATACCCAAAATAATGGAGTCTCAGGGTAGGAAGCTGTATCCCATGAGTCATCTAGTCCAAGGACCCATCCTATGCATAGAATTTCAGTGAAGGACTTTTACACAGTTTGAAATAAGGTGATGACTTTCCAGAAACACACCAAAAATCTTGGGGTTTTGGAAAATACCCTTACAAGGCACTGTTTTCTCCTCCTTTTAGTAAATAACGTATTTTAAATGCTTACCATGTGCTAGGCTGAGAAGGCACTCCAGCCTTGCCTTAAGAATCCCCATAATAATCTTATAAGGCAGGCACAATTATTTTTTTAAAATATTTTTTCTTTATTGATTTTAGAGAGAGAGGAAGGGAGAGGGCAAGATAGAAATATCGATAAGAGAGAACATTGATTGGCTGCCTCCTGCATGCTCCCCACTGGGGATCGGGCCCACAACCTGGGCATGTGCCCTGACTGGGAATCGAACCGGCAACCTCTCGGTGCATGGGTCGATGCTCAACCAGTGAGTCACACCAGCCAGGCAGCAGGCACTATTATTAACATCCCATTTTACAGGTGAGGAAACTGAGGTCTAGAATGGTTGCACAACTTGTCCTAGGTCACACAACCAGTAAGCCTTAGTACGAAGACACAAACCCAGTTAATTAATGGGTTCTTTAAGGTATGTGGAGACGCAGTGAACTATAGAAATACACTGAATGAGTTCCTACTGTTCTCTGGCTTGACATCAGTAGACAGCTGTGCTTATTTGCAACTTATTAGAGATATCCAATAACCCAATACCTTCTTCAATCTAAGGCATGCCTTTGGTTCCCTAGAGTCAGAGCTTCCTGCGTAGCTGAGGTAACATGCTAACTACCATGTATTGAGCCTGTATTTGAACATCTGCAGGGAAGGAGAATACTCTTACAGCCTGTTCCATTTAGAAGCAGCTCTGATGATCAGAAAAGCATACTTATCTTCAGCTGACGATGCAGTGCAGTTAGAAACCGCCCACTTGTATCTCCTGTAGGTCAAGGGCAAAACATCATGTCGATGAAGTGACATTATCAAAAGCAAAGAGGTTTAATGCTATTCATCGAAGCACAAGTGATCTTGAAGGAAATTGAGAGATTCTTTTCCAAGGACAGCTTTAATAGCTGAAGGGGAATAATCCAGTCAACCATTCAGCTACAGACAACTTGTCACACTAAAGTGATCACATTTAAAAAAATATTTCAATGACATTTTGAACGCACACGAGAGGTTGGAGTGAACAAGGAAGCTAAAGACTGTTTTTAGAAATCACATTTGCATTTAACTTGAAATTCTTTCCAGTCCTATGATTTTCAGCATAAATATTTATGGAATCCTGACGGCTAATTAGATTATAAGCCTTTTATCCAGGACTTGGTCCAATTTTATGCTGTCCATGAAACCTGAGCTCTTTGCTGATCTTGGTTTGGTCCATATTAAATAAGCATTTGTTCCAACATCCTGAAAGGCTACATTTTAAATTCTCACATTTGTTATGCATACTACATCATGAAATTTATAATCCTTGTTTTTGGACCAAAGTTTGAAGACTCAAATCCCATGATAAAATGGGTTTCTCATGTGAAAGCTTTCATTTTGGTCAAACAGTAATAAAGTACCAACTGCACCCCAAAATGAAGAGAGCAAAAAGCGCAAACCGGTGCTTTATATCATCAGGCAGGCAGCCTCCTACAGAGATGTCTTCATGTGGTCCTCACAACCACCCTTGGAAGTGGAGATTACTGCCCTATTTAACTGTGAAAGGAACTTCAGTATCACACAGCAACTAAGCAAAAGTAGTTCTCACGCCAGGTCCTCAGATACAGCACCTCTTCTTTAGTTGCAGAGAAAGGCCAGCTCACAGTCACCCAGAGGGGAATAAACCACTCTCCGTTCTACCTATTTCCAGAAGCTCAAGATCTCCCCAGATCCACATTTTAGGAACCCAGAAGGGTCTTTTGATCTATATTGAGCATCCTCACCCCACAGTTTTATCCCATAGGTGATGCTATCACCACCACCAACTTTTTCTAGGTACAGAAAGATCTGCATCTTGTTCTGGTACCATCATGTCACAATAAGCAAAATCATTTCTCTTTGTGGGAGAATCTTAAATTACTGTCTTAAGGGTCTGGCTCTCAGGGTCTCAGTCCCTGGAAAGTGACGTACAAAGCTAAACTATCAGCACCCGCTTCAAACATGACGGCTGTCATTTCAACCAGCTCAGTCCCACCTGCGCCCTCTTTCTCTGCACATGGGTTTGGTCTGATATTCCTTCCTGCTTGTTTCAGAAGTGGCCGCATTATCATCCTCACCTCCCTGGAGTCTTTGGTCTTTTGCCCTGTAGTTCTGACTCACCTCTGCTTCCCATTTGTCTCTCTTTCAGTCTTTCTCTTTTGTTCCACAAACTGTCATTGCTTAATAGAAACTTCAAAAGACATAAAGTAATCTATGTGCTGAATTGAAAAGGTCAGATAAAAGTGCGAACTCATGACCCCAATAACAGTCTCCCATTCCAGCTCTCCTGCCTCCCTGTCCCACTCTTTAGGGGAAATCACTTGGAAATATTTTAATTCTTTCTTCTGGTATTTAGTAACCAGATTCACACATTAAAGGGAAGATAAAGTGATCAGTATCATTATGGAAAGAAGAGTCATTTTCAGTTTGATCAAAACTCCAGTGAAGAAAGTCCAGAAAAAGCGTATATTACTACAGCCTAAATGACCCCTCAAATCTTCACACCAAGACAACTCAAAATAAGATGAATCTGAGATCAGTGCCTGTAGTTAAGTCTCTATAATAAGAGAGCCCAGATATTCTATGACTTATCTTTTTTTAAAATAACTCTTTTTATTGATTTTTACAGAGAGACGAAGGGAGAGAGAGAAACATCAATTAGAGAACAATACATCGATCGGCTGCCTCCTGTACACCCTTCTCCTGCACGCCCCCCACCAGGGATCAAGCCTGAAAACTGGGCATGTGCCCTGACTGGGAATCAAACAGGTGATCATTCATGCATGGGATGACACCCAACCAACTGAGCCACACCGGCCAGGGCTCTAGGACTTATCTTAAGCATACGAGTTCTGTGGGGTTGTTGCACCTTTAATTTCACTCCTTAGATATCTAGACTACCTGATTTATGATTTTTAATTTCTATGTATTCAAATAAACTTGATTGTTCACAGTAAAAATTTATTTCTAGTTGTTTCTGAAAGATCCGTTATGAGAAATCAAATAAGACTTTCTACTTCTATTGAAAACGGAGTCAGGCATCATTAAGATGATAGATTATATATGTAAGCTGGGGAAAAAGAAGGTCTTTGTCTTACAGCTTCCTATTTAGACACACTTTTAACTCTTAAAACAGGATATATGACAAAGATATGAGCTAAATTTAGCATACACACACTTATTACATGAAAGGTAGTGGAGAGGCCATTCATTCCCACGCAACTATTCACTCTTCTGAGCACAGCAGAAGCCGTTGGTCCAGCTTCTATCCCTTGAGCCTTTCTACTTCAGTTAATCTGGCCAAACCCCCAACTCTGCAGTGTCTGCATCTCTTAGCCTGAGGACAGTTTACCTGAAGCCGAGGATAAAGGCTCAGCTACCTGCAATGCAGGCTGAAAGTGCCAGAGGATCAGTCCTCTTGGGCCCAGACCTTTTGATTTCAGCTTTGTCTGAAGGACTTCCATGGTGGACTGGGTTTTTGCCACATGGTTATTTACAGCTGGAGAGTCTTTCTAGCAGATTTCGATTTGGTTGTTTGGGAGTGGCGCTCCCAGATATTCTGATGGTCAGCTAGGCTGGAGAACCACTGCTTTTTTCAAATCAAAGTTTGTTTTAATGTAAGTTCATTGACCACGTCCCTCCGTAAGAAGGTAAGAGCAAGATGGATGGTGTGGATGTCAGCACCATGCCTTGGAACTAAAATCGACACTTTTCAGCCCTCTTCAGTGTACTGTTCACTCAGTTATTCCACATTTACTCATCAGCTACTAGATTCCTGACCGATGTGCTAGGGATATAAAGATGAATAATAATCATCCCTGTTCTGGCGGGGGGCGGGGGGGCTTTGGCTGAAGGAGAGGCAGATAGACAAACATATAAATCACAGTGTAACCCAAACTATGATATAAAAACACTTTCTCACATATCATGATAGCACAAATTGCCATATGGGAAAAATTGGACATTAAGTAACCTTTAGTTCATTTATTTATTGCCATAATACTTAATAGAGCCAGGCCCTGGACTTTTATCCTCAAAATATATTGTGTTTGCTGTAATAAAGCAACATATGCTCAGTTCAAAACAAAACAAGAAAAGCTCTTGGGAGCAACCCTCAGCCAATGGCTAATGGTAGCTGGATGAGAAAACCCTGAGGCATGAATTTTACATTGTTTCCCAGACTTTCCCCCAGGGCACTGAGCTCCAGGCACCCAGTGTAGCTGGCCTGAGAGTTTACCCTTTATTGGATATCTTCCTTCCCAGTCTCACTTTCCCATTCCCCCACTGGTATTTCCTATGCTCCCCAAAGAAACAACATGTACTTGCCTTCTTGTCTCCCCTGTTCCTAGGATGGAGGCCAGTTCCTCCCCTTGGATTCTGGTCCTGTCATCTCCCATCTCACTCTCTCCTTCACTGACCTCCTCTTCTTCCTAGGAGTCGATCTTCTCTCACTCCATGAAGAAACCCTCTTGCATCCCTTTCTAGCTATTTTCCCAACTCTCCCTCCCCTTTCCTTTTCATCCAATCTAAAGAGTGCGCCTCCATAAATTGTAATGTTCTCATCGTTATCAATTGCAGTCTGGCTTCTTTATCCATCATCTCTCTATTGAAGCTCTTTTCACCAGATGTCAAATGACCTTCTAAATGCCAAACCTAACGATCTTGTGCCCCTACTTAACTTGATTTCTCTACATTGCAGAAACCACCTTCTTTAAATTTCATTTCTCTTGACTTCTGTGACATGGCTCTCTTGATTTCCCTCTTATATTTCTGACTATTCCTTTGCAGCCCGCTCTGTTGGATTCTATTCTTGTGCAAATATTCTATTTAAATGTTGAGGCTCCCTAGGATTCACTTCTCAGCATTCTCTTTTCACCACGCATGCTCTTCCTGGGTAATTTCATTTATAATCATGGTTTTAACCATCATAATGTGCTAACAATGCTCAGTTTAGACACATATCCACTACCCCATTGGACATATTTACTGAATGGTCACAGACATCTACATTTCATACATCTAAGACTGAATTTACCAATGTTTAGCCCAAATCTCCTATAATCTGTACTTACTTGGTGAAACCTTCATGTGCTCTCTCACCCATCCTCTCTCTCAGGGATCATGACCTAGCAACTAACCAGTCCTGGGAATTTTACCTCCTAAATATTTCTCTCATGTATTCTCTCCTTTTCTTCTTCATTATTACCCCCCAAAAAACAAATAAAGATGGGATGAAAATGTATACATTGGAATAGATATTTAGATTTTGGCATTTCAACTTTGTCATTATAATATTCCTCATTAGCTCCCTCACGTGGTATCATAACCTCTTATTTAGGTTCCTTATCTCCAGGCTTTATCTACCAATCCATCTTGAAGACAGCCACCAAATGATCTTTCTGTAATAAGTGGGACCAGGTCAGTATCAGGCTCATCAAGACATAAAAAATAAAGTTTAAGCATCTTTATATATCATACGGGGACTTTATTATCTTAAAGGCTATGGCTTGCCATTCAGAATCACTTACAGTTTGCAAATAGTAGGTAGGAAGGGTTCTCTTTGTTTTTGAACTCTAGCTATTACCTCCATCTGGAAAGCCCTTTTCCTACTCTATGTGCCCACTGACATCCTATTCATTCACTACCATCTACTAAACCTTTGTCAGGCGGTCCCTATGTGTGCTTCCCTAACTCTGTAAGACAGAACGAATCATTAGGTCTTGGGCACTTCTTCTGTTCCTTGCACATGATTCTTCTATTGTGTGTGTCACAGCAAGTCCTACTTTCTTCTGTGGCTACTCCTCTTACCCTCCACCCACAACAAACTCAGAGTCCCGGTCAAATGCTAATAGTAGCGTGTGTCTACTATTTTGCAGCACCTTTTGTGCTTGTAATCAGTTAACCATATTTGTTTTGACTTCCCATCTTCCCTCCTAGACCATAAGGTCCATGAGGGCAAGGTCGGTACCTGTTTTTCACTGCTGTAACCCCAGCACCAGGCATTGTGTCTGCCACAGGAAGGGTGCTTTAACTATTTGTGGACTAATTGACTCACCCTTTGAAGTCAGGGCCTACATGTTATTATTCATCTCTTTACCCCAGTTCATAATAGTGCCCAGAATAGACATCAATAAATATTTAAACTGAATGTCAGTCACCCTACCCAAACAGCATGGGAAACAAGCAAATAGTGTTTTCTGAGAGTTAGGAAATCTCATTTTTCTTTGCATAATTTCATCATTATTTTGGCAATATCATCAAATCAAGAAGTCCAGTGATGCCCTGGCCAGTGTTGCTCATTTTAGAGCATCAGCTCATGGACCAAAGGGTTGTGGGTTCAATTCCCAGTCAAGGGCATGTACCTGGGTTGCAGCAGGTTCAATCCCTAGCCCCAGTCCACAGGTACATGTGGGAGGCAACCAATTGATGTGTCTCTCACATTGATCTCTCTCGCTCTTTCTCTCTCTCTCTCTCTCACCCTCCCTCCCACCTTTCTGCTCTCTCTAAAAAAAAATCAATGGAGAAAATATCCTCAGGTAAGGATTAACAACAACAACAAAAAAAGAAATCCAGTGATGAGTTAGACCAGGGGTGGCAAGAAGATTGCTTTTGTCATGCTGCCTTGAATAACTTTATAATAGATGCTTCAAGTTTTATGTTGGGAAAGATTCTGAGGCCACGTTTGATCTCAGTGCAAAGTATACAGTGATGAATGAGCACTCACTCATGGACTCAGCAAGAGAAGAGCATGTGCTACATAATTGCCATCCCTTTGTAAACCAAGGGGGGGGGGGGGGCAAATAATACAGCCACACAAAAGGCTTCACTGGTCGTGGTCAAGCACTCATCTGCAACATCCCAGAACCGGACAATTAGCTGATTACTCATTAAGATGCCGCTCTGCTATTTGGTCTAACTGCATAACATTTTAAAGCAACAAGCCCTTAACTCTTATTTCTGCAATAGCTGATACCTTCCCCTGCTTAAAGAACATTAACATATTTCCCTTTTAAAATTATTTGAAACCAAATAAATAAAAAGGCCTTTGGTTATTCTGGCCGGTAAGTTTCTTAGGATGACTCAGATTTGCATAAATTCCGTTCTATAGTGAATATTACCAACTTAAACACTGTCTTATATTTTTAAAGTTGTTTCCCATCCATTATTCCATCTGAGAAAGGTTCCCAAGAATCGCACTACCAACTCATAGGGGCAACAACACCCATTACTTTGGTATCTGATTCACACGTTATTTTCTATTAGCCATACATGGCTTTCTTTTCTTCTGATGTGACCTTTCAAAATATACCTTTCCTTAAAGATGTAAAGGTGTTTTCACTTTATTCTCTCAAATACTACACATAAAAATATTAAAGAAAACAATTCAGTTTAACTGGACACGGCGGTGCTGCCCCAGCGAAGGCACAGCTGACGGGCACTGTGACATCTGTCTGCCCGAGAGCGAGCACAGACCCCTCAGAACTCTGACAGGAAGCGCATTCCACCCAGGACCAGCGCCGCTGCCCTGAAGGCCTAATGGAAAGTCATTTGGTTCGAAGCAATGAGATCTGAGGGCACAGGCAGGTCCCATCCCTACAGATTCGAAGGCTCTGCGTGGCTCTTTCTGCGGTGCCCGGAATAACCATCCCGGGGACAGACTGTCAGAGGGGCAGGCGAGGGCAGCAGTCCTGGAATCATGACAGAGAACCTCTGAGCTAGAAGTTTTCCCGAGAACCACACCGACTTTCTGAATGACAAAAATTAAAGTCAGGCGCCTGAGAGTAAGATAAATAAGTTACAAACCATACCAGATTTTGTGAAAACGTGTTTGAGACAACAAGGCGTAGCCAGAACCAAGTGGCATGCTCCAACCTAACAGCTCTCTGTCACTTGACTCTGAAACATTCTTCTGGAACAAGTGGCCCAAGTCAAGGATAACTAGTAATCCAAAAGGCACCACCTTGAGGCCTGTGCATAAAAGCTATAACACTAAAGCAAGCAGATTAAACAAAACTAAAACTGAAACCCCACAACAGCAGGACATTTTTAAAAATTGGATTAAGACCATTTAACAGGAAAAGAACAACCCAATAAAAAAGAAAGAGTTCCGACAAATCTCAATAGACATACACACATTACAGGCACTGCAGAAAGAGCTCAGAGAAGAGATACAGGATCTAAAATAGGCAATCATTACTGAGATTATGGAAAGAAAGAAAAAGAGTGAGCTGGTAATGTTCAAGAATGAAGTGTAGGAAAAAAAGCATGGCAAATGAAAGCCTTATTAAAAGCACCAATATAAAATAAAGACAATGGAAAACAAAGCCAGGGATATAGTGGAGAGGCTTGAAATGACACTAGACAAGCATCAACACAGATATTAACATGATTATAAGGAATATGATAGATGTACAAGGCAAAGGAAATCTGACATACCTATAATTGGTGATTCTGAGAAGAAAGAACAGAAAAAGGGGAATAAAAATAAAGCTATAAAAGAAAACAATCCTGGATTAAAGGTTTGAAAACTTCAGATGAAAAAGACATACTCTTTCCTATGAAAACCTGATATAATACTGATGAAGTCGTTGACTCCAAAGATAAATTCTCTAGCTAGCCAGTTACAAAAAACAAGATGGATAAAAAAAAATTATATTGGCCCAGGGAGGCCCCTGAGGAGAGAAAATGAAGACAGATTACCTTCTTCAGTGTTATACCAACATGGGAACCCTGCACACCAAGCAGGGGTCACCTGGAGACCCAGAGGTGGGCTGGTGCCAGCCTAACGACCAGCCTCTCCTAACACCCACTCTCCAGGGAGTGGGCATCAAATAACTGCATTTAAGACCATGGTTTGCTGAATGCCCAGGAAAAAGATGGTGCCCAGGATTTGGCCATAAGAATGAGCACTGGGGTCAAAACACACCTGGGCTTCAATCCCATTTATGCCACTTACTGAGTGACAACAGGCAAGTGACTTAACCTCACTGAGCCAGCTTTGGATCCTCATGTCTCATAGGGTTCCTGTGGGGATTTCACAAGGTGCAGCAGACAGCAAAGAGCCTGCTGCATAACACTTGGGGGATGGGCACCTGGTACCCCTCCCCCCACACTCCCAGTGTACCTGCTGCTCCAGCCGCTGGCTGCCTGCAAAGTCACCTCCAGTTCCTGAAGTCACATCTTGTCTCCTCCCTGTATGTCCTCTCTCTCCCTCTCTTTCCCTGGAACTCCTTTTTCTCTGTCCTAAATCTTGCTCTTCTTAATTGTTGAGTGTCTGTCTCTTGATGTTTTTTACTTTTCTGCTCCTCCCTCCTAAGAAGTTATGACTAAAAAGACTCAGCGGGAGCCAAAAAGGCACTTAGTACAAAAACTCATCTGCTTTTTTGATTGGCAGAGCAGTTCCAAATATCCTACCCTAGTATTATGAAGAAATGGATGCCTTCATGGGACCAGAAATGACTATTTTTCTAAAACCCATCCAAAGACAGAAAACAGGTCATTTCCAGAAAGCCCTTACTGTGGATCAATAGAAGACACTCCTCACACATTATAAACATACAGACATTGGAAATACACTCGACCACTAGGCGCAGGGAGGATTCTGCTCGGAGCCACAGAGACCAGTGTGTGAGAGGAGTTCACGTAAGGCCATCGCGCCAACCACTAGGTAATTCCAAGCACGGCGCCTCTTCTGGGGGGTGAGGGTGGAAGCCACTCTCAGCCACACACACAGCCCCTATTTAGTTCTAAAGTCATCAGGTTGCTGGGCTGTGACCACACTGTGTGACACTGTGCCCAAAACATGATCTCACCACATCCTAGTCCTTACTTATTAAACAACATACATCAGAAACAGAAGTCTCTTAAAATTCTTAATGCTACACGGAATTGAAATAAGCCTTAAAAATCACAAAATATCAGTTTCAATCGACAGAGCATCTCTGTCTCCTCCACAGTAATGTCACGTGTTTGCGGCAGCATTTTGAGTTTCCTGGTCTCAAGGGCCCTTTCCCACTGACCCTGGGATAAGGGTCTGTTAGCTCTGGGAGCTCAGAGCTCAGGATGTCCTGGTTTAGGGGGGAAAGGAAGATTAGGGAGGGATAGTCCTGCTGGGGAGGAGGCGACCTCATTCCTTTTGGGCCTTAGCCTTGGAAACTGTTCACCAGGTACCCAGCTGTACCTTCACCGACAAAGCTTTACCAGTTTCTAAAGTTACCAGGCAATGCAAGAGAAGGACTGTACGTGGGATGCCTAGACTTTGAAACACTCTCCCTTCCTGTATAATTAACAGATCTCATGTCCTAAATTGGCCTGGTTTGGTGGATGGGGTAGCTTGTGGGGTCTTCTGAAGGACCCTTATTTTCTGTCTCATGGGCTCCTGTTCAGTGGGGCTTAGCATTGGCATATTATCAGGTGTTCTTCCTACTCCTTTATTCAAGACTCTGCCCTGAGGAGCCTTCTCTGACCACCCTAAGCACCCACCCACCTGACCAGTCATTTGTCAATCAACACTTATTGTGAATCTACTATGTACCAGTCCCTGTGCTGGTCACCGGCGGGTGGGGGTGGGACAGAGATAGATAAAGTGTAGTTCCTCGAAGCAAGAGACATACAGAATTATGTTATGCTAAGAGAAATATCAAAAGATATAAAGAAAGTGCTGTGGAAGCCCAAAGGGAGAAGTAGTTAATTTTACCCAAATGATGGGATGAGGGAAGGATTCTCATGTCCTCTGGTGAGGATAAAAAAATAAAAGAACATGGGCTTTGACCTGAGTTCAAGTCCATCAAACAGGGAGTACTCAGTGTGATTTCTGGCAAGCTATTTAATCTCTCTAATCCTCTATTTTCCATTTTGAAAACTATCAATGGTAATATCCACTTCATAAATCATCCTGAGGAATAAGATAATGTACACAGAAGGCCTACCCCAGTGATTGGCACAGAGTAGATGCTCAATAAATTATAGTTATATTTGGTATATCAACCCCCATTGTGTCTAAGATTTCACGATGCTAATGACTGAATGACACGAGACAGAACAGCCAATACTTTCACAGATTGGAACGTTCCCCGTTGTCAGAGGAGATTCCCGTAGGTTCTCCTAGGAGACCCATCTCTCCTCAAAATGTCTAACAGAACATGTCCTTTGTAGTTGGTCATATGCTTATTCTCTACTGAGAGAAGTTTTATTCCTCATGACACTCCTATGCTAGGATCCTGGAGTGTCATATTTTCCTCCAGATAGAAACTTCCATAGTTCAAGCCTCTTCTCATGGGACTTCTGCCAGATGCCATCACTGCGACACCTCTAAGCAGAGTGTTAGCTACCGACAGGCCTTGATGTCACTCATCTGTGAGCACACCTGTTTCTCACATTCTTGTCTTGTTATTGCTGCTTATTTTTGTCTCTTGTCCTAGCACTGTGTTGCTGTATCTTCTGTTTGGCTAGAAAGAATACACACATATCAAACTGTGGAAGTTCAATAAGCGTGATCACGCATTCCATGGAAGCAACCCTCCCCACAACGCAGCTGCCAAATTCTACGGTAGGTGAGCGGCTGCTCTCTCCTCCTCCCCGTTCTCCCTCGCCGTGTCTAAGGGGTGGAACCATCTGGTTGGCTTCTTCCCTGTCATGTCATGTAATTACTATGTGTCATTAAACAAGGTATATCATATTGCACTCTCTAGGAGGGGCCATTTATCCTTCTACAACAGATGAGACGATGGGGAGCTATTTAAGGGGGGAAGTCCCTGGAGAAAGGGACTGTTCCGTTAACTACATCAGGCCCCCTCTTTTGCCTTGCCACCACCTGCCAAAGCATGTGAAATGCTAAGAAGCTTTCACACCCCCAACGATATCCAGCCTAACCGTTTCAGGGCTGTTTCAGTCTTCCTGGTGTTTCAGATACCCGTATCCCTTCTGTGCAGTGCCAAGCAGAGACTCTGGTAATGGTGCCTCAACAAACACTTGTTGAATGAACGGAACTTAGACTTCGCTTCAGTCCATACAAGGAATCTGTTTGTTTTTTTCTACTTATTAACCTTGTTTCTTTCGTCTCTAGGACAAACCAAACCCATTCATTAAAAGTAATTTTTATTGAGAATGTTTCAGCCTTGGCCCTTTAGGTGACCAAAGGAGGGGAGCAGAGAGGGGGACAATGACACCGTTCTAGATTCTTTTTCACTCACGTTATCCCTCTCATCTGAAGATACCACAGGTTCACAAGCTTTGCCTCATTCATTCTATCAAGGGGCAAATGTGTGGTGGATGTTTCTTCTACCTGCCAGGGGAGCAGCTGAGGCAGCAGCACAGAACGCTCTCCAGCTGTCAGATCTGGATCTGGGTTCCAGGCCCTCAGCCCTTGACACTGGCCTCACACCCACTTGCATCTTTTACTTCAAAATGACCGTTCTATTGACCAATTATAATAATGCATAACTTTTGTTTTACATTTCCATGCCTGCTAAAATCAATACAAGGTCACTCCTGATGTGGATGTAACACACTGACTCTTTGCTCTCTTTGCGGTCACCTCCTGTCAACCCTGAAGGGGAAAGCACGTCTTCATGGGAGCTCCCATCAGGCCAGGCCCTCAGCGAGGTCGGCCACATCTGTTGCTTCTTTCAGTCCTCACAGAGTGCCTGCAAAGCAGGAATCATCACTCTCATATGAGAGGACGGCTGAGGTCCAGCAAGGGGAATATCTCACCCGAATGACAAGGCTAAGAAGTGGCAGAGCTAGGATCTGTGCCACGTGTATGGGAACATAGGGAAGGCTATCTGTACGCAGACTGTGAGACCTTGGGAACCTGGCCCATGTGGTCTAAGAAAGACCAGAGAGAAAGTGCTTCCAGATGTGAACCTGGACTCTGAACAGCTAGTGTTCTGATCTCACACAGCTTGCACACGGCACGTCCATGTCCTCCTCCCCTTGCACGCCCTGTTTTTCTCATTCTCTTGTACTCTATAAACCCTTGTGCTGGGAAAGTCTGGGTGCTTGCAAAACAACAGCACCAGCTACCCCAGTGCAGCCTGTCTGCAGGCCTATGGGACTCAGCAGGACAACGTCACAGGTGGCAACCTGTGCGGTGGTCAACTTCACCAGCCGACTGCCATTGGTGCACATATGAGTCCTGATACACCCAGTCCTCGGGATTATTTCTTTGGAATTCACAAACAATATGCTGGGGTTCTCTGGGTCCTCAGCACTTTGCAGAACACCATCTATTTATTTATTTTTAAATATTTTTTTCAGTTATAGTTTACATTTAATATTCTTTTGTATTAGTTTCAGGTACGAAGCAGAGTGACTAGACAATCACATACTTTACAAAGCGGGCCCCTGATATTTCCAGTATTCCACTAGCACCATGCATAGTCATCATGACATTATTGACTATATTCCCTACGCTGTACTTTACATTCCCATGACTATGTTGTAACTACCATGTATTTATTTTTATTTCAAAGCTCATGTTTTCTCTTTGTAGACGGGGTTTGGTAGGAGGGGCGCTCCCTCTTTCCATGAACAGCGTCACGTCTGTGTGCTCTTCTACTGTTGGTACACAGTCCTCTGGGGGGTGGGGCTCCAGCAATGCTATCTGTATCCTTAGAATTCATCATAACCATTTACTCAGTCTTTTCTGAGTACCATTTTTTTTTTCTGTTTCTGATAGGTGAAGAAATATAGATTATTTACTACGCAACAAATAGATAAATAAAACCTACCAATTGCAATATTAAATGCTTTAGCATCAGGCCTCTTGGGATGCACACACCGTGAAGACAGGGAACTGACTGCCACCATACGGGATGGTAGTTGCCGGGCAGCTCCTCCATCCTTGGAAAGAAGCCAGTATCACTGTCTCCCGTGCTGTGAGACCTGCGAGAACAAGCCTTGCCAAAACTAATGTGGGGTAGGTGTTTATAGGAGAAGAAGCCATCACTAGGTACCCTTAAAAACTGTCATCACAGAGAGCCTGACGGGGAGAGAATCTGCCTAGTGAGTCTTCAGAAATTGGGCTTCCGGTTATTTGCCAACTAAAATCTTTATATTTGTTTATTCCTAAGACATTTTGAAATAGAAACAGACTCATAGATACAGAGGACAGACTGAGAGCTGTCAGAGGGGAGGGGAATTCGGGGGCTGAGTGAAAGAGTGAAGGGGTTAAGCAAAAACACAACAACTCGACTGGTAGACACAGACAACAGCATGGTGAGGTAGGAGAAGGTAAAGGGGGAATAAATAGTGATGGAAAGAGGCTTGACGTGGGGTGGTAAACACACAATACAATATACAGATGACGTATTATAGAACTGTACACCCGAAACCTGTATAATTTTATTAACCCCAATAAATTCAATAAATAAAAATAAAAGTGATCATGAATTTTGGATTTAGAACGAGAAGGAAATTCTCATTAACTGAGCATCTCTGTGTTCCACACAGCGCTAGGTCCAGTACCTAACTTTATTTTATCTTTACAACAATTCTAGCCGCTAAGAGCATATACTGTAGAACCAGACAGTCTGTGTTTCAACCCCAGTCCTGCCTCTCACTAGCTGGGTGACACCAGGGGGGCCACTGCACCCTCTGCGCCTCCCTCATCTGTAAAAGGGGGTTGTCATTCCCAGTCTGCAGCTCTGTGGGGTGGAAGAAATAAAATAATGTTTGTAAAGCCTTTGCCCCGTACCCACCATGCAGTAAACATTCAAATCCATTTATTCTTTCAACAAATATATATTGAGCACCTATCTGTGCCAATATCGCTCTTGTCTTTGGAGATACCCTGATTATATGAAACAGACAGAAGCCCTGCCCTGTGGTGTTTAATATTCAAAAATATAATTATGATCACTAACCCTGTGAGATCGGAGGTAGATATTACTGGCCTCAGTTTACATACAAGAAACAGACACGGGAATTCATTTCTCCAAGTGACCTTGGTGGCAAGAACTCACCAGTTCGACTGGCATAGACAAGATGACAGAGTTGTCATAATTATCGCACGTGCAGCTTCGTTAGGCTTACACACCAGGAGAGGCGACGATTATTCAGAATCAGCCTCGTTTATTCTATCGGGGTGCTGTCGATGCGGGCAGCCTGACACAGCCAAGCTCAGGACTTGCTGCCAGAGGACCTGGATTTAAATCACGACTGCTTGGTGTCATGTGTCCTCTGTGAGCAACTTGAGCTCCTGAACCAGTCTGTTCATCTACACAGTGGGGACGACGGTACACTCACAGGGTACTTGGGGGATCGAACCCGGCCTGGGTGTTCAGGAAGCTTGGGAATCCCACTGCGCTGTGTAAAGGAATGTTATCGTATGACCACCTCAGAGGCAGCTTTCTCTCAGAGGCACCTGCTAAAAGCGGACCACTGCCCTTTACACATATTCTTGTTCAGTACACTCAGGGGCTCCCACGGACAGTGTGCCGGCCATGACTTGCACTAGGGCATCACGCCGAGGAGGCAGACAGTAGCTAAAATACGACCTGTTCTCCGCTCACCAAGCTGTGCACCCAAACACAGGACCACGTCCGCCCAGAGGGGAAGGCAGGGCATGGGCCAGCACTGTCCCTGCTCGTATGCATCCTCTTCTTTGTGGCCGTCCGTCTGCTTCCGTCCAGGTTCCATTCCTTCTGGCCTGTGCTCTTCTCCTGCTTCTCACCCAGCAGTGCTGCCAAAAGCCTCTTCAAACAGCGTGGACTTCTCCCTGCCAGTTGCTCTTCTCTTGCCTGTATGCACTTCCCAAGCCCAATGCCCAAAACATCCCTCCATCCAGACCTGCCACCTAGTCTGCCCAAGAATGTCACCTCTCGGGCGGCCCTGAAGGCCTGAAGAAACAGGTGCTGTGAGCAGACTCTAGGTCCCAGGAGCCAGACGCTGCCGCCAAGAAAGCAGGTGACCACGGTCAAGCCCTGACCAGCTCATTACGGTTTATAATAACCACACAACATATTCTCACACATCAACTCCATAAAGCTCTTCAAAGCAAACATAACAGAATGGACGCAATCCACAAAGACAGACACATACACCTCGTGAACCGAAGCGGAATAGGAGGGAAGGGAGTCCGAGTGAAAGATTCAGTGGTAGCAAGACAGAGAGATGGGAAGCTGGACTCGAGTGATGAGAGCAGCTGCCAGTCAGAGGAAAAGAGAACATTGTCATGCCAACCATGTGTTGAATGGCATCAAATAAGACAGCAAAGAGGAACCCAAAAGTCTATTTTCATTCCCAAATGTTAGCACACCCAGTGAAACAGGTCTCCGATTTGGTGAACATGCCTGCATTTGTGCTCTCAACTCCAAAGCTGGGAGCATGCGCTGTCCCTGTGAGCACTGTGTGCTTCTTCAGGGCGTGCTGGGCGCTGGGCACTGTGCCCGCAGGATCTCAGGTTTTAGAGGGAAGTGGGTTGGTGATAAATGGCAAAGGAGAAACAGATGGGGTAATTATCCCCCCACCAATTCTGACTCACCTTCCACCGAAGGAAAATGGAGGGAAGGGGAAGAGGAGGAGGCGAGGTGGGAAAAACTCTGAAGTAACTTACACCCACTCAGAGGTGACGGAGAGGGATTGAAGCTGATGGAAAAGCTAGCAGAGAAAGTCCCCTAAATCCACGTAACCTCAGCTGCAGCTCATACTACACTTCTGTAGTTACCTGCAGAGCTTCTGGCCGGCCTCCCTGCCCAGCACAGCGTGTAGACCAGCCGTGGCCGTGCTAATGGACAGGCCTGACCGGCTCCCCTGGTGCTCCTTCCTCAGCCAGGACCTGTGGCCACACAGCGGCAGGAGGGGAACACTGACAAGCGAGGGCTGGAGACAACTGCACCAGAATGTAAAGGCAAACAGGGACCTTCAAGGGACGCGAGTGGCTGGCTTTTATCAAGAAAGGACTCCCGTGCCACTGGGTCCTGCGATATTTCAGCTAGAGGTGACTCAGAGAAGGGAAACATCTTCCTAATCTAATGACCATGTGATTCAAGAACACAACCCGACAGAATATACACCCCAGATCAGCAGATCATAGGGAGTGACAGGGAGAGGGTCCTGCAGGCCCCATTTAAGATGATAACGTCTCCTTGTTCTTGAGGGAACTGGTGAAAGGGAGAGAGAAAAAGAGACATACTCTGCAAGGAGAAAAAACAAAACCCGGAGTCATTTAGCCCGGCAGAGAGAGAGAAAAGGAGGCCCTTAAGGGCTTGAAATCGTGGAAATAAGTACAGGTGGTGTGACACAGTGGAAAGCGCTTTGCCCTAGGAATCAGCCGGGCGCTCAGCCAAGTGCGCCAATCATCAAGTCACCTATTTAGGGCTGGGTGTTCCCCACTGGGGACTGATGCGGCCCTTGTCTGGGTGGCCTATGAATGAATTAATATTTGCTTCTTTCACTTTTGGAAACATGGACAGAAAAAAGGGCTCAGTTAATCTTCAGAATCAGAATCATGACCACGTGGGAAGCATCCAGGGGATTTTCTCAGCCCTCTCAGTGTTCTCTGGAATCTGAGCTCACCAAGAGACACAGTTACAGGTTCACTAGCTACGGAGTCAGGGCTGATGGCGCCTTACACCAGCTGACTCTGATTAGTAAGCATGACTCAGTGAAGTCCTTCTTTATTCCTCAGTTACCTCGTCTATAAAATGAGGACAGGTGTGAGTTGGGCCAGCCTCAGTTCTCACTGTTTGCTCTCAGATACCCTCTGGTTAACCCTGGAAATTCATCATTCCTCTGCTTCTCCCTCCATGAGCACCATGCCCAGGCCCACCACCTCCCTTTGCTTTTGCTGTCCTCTTGAACTAGAACTTGAGTCCATCATCCCTAATCCCTTCCAGTTTCTCTTAGTCGTTTACCAGAGTCTCCATAAGTTATCCTTAGCTGCTCTGATAAACTGTCATTCTTTGCAATTTTCCTTTTTTTTTTTTGCAGACCACAACATATCACTTCTCACTTGTCTATATTATTCGATGCCATCTTCAAACTATTTTCTATGCCCAACTTGTGTGGCTCAGTGGTTGAGCATCGACCCATGCACCAAGAGGTTGCCAGTTCAATTCCTGGTCAGGGCACATGCCCAGGTTGTGGGCCAGATCCCCAGTGGGGGGCATGCAGGAGGCGGCCAATCGATGTTCTCTCTCATCGATGTTTCTATCTCTCTCTCCCTCTCCCTTCCCCTCTCTCTAAAATCAATAAAGGGGAAAAAAATGAAAAAAAAATTATTTTCTATGACAGGTGTGTCTCTAACAGTATAGCAAATTTCTTAATTCTTAAACTTCAATATTCTTTATGGCACGAGGTTGGATTCCAACCTGGTTTTCAAACAGTAGAGCACAACTCCTGCACTTTCCCAGAACTCCAAAGCTAAGCTTGAGTTACATTGTTTACAATCTGTGATTCCCTTGACTGTTCTTGAATATCAGCACTTCAAGTAAGTGGATGTTTTCAGTGAGGCAGTTCCATGTTCTCAATGTTTCCTATGCGTCATCTCACTTAATTCTCATAGCCACCCAGTGAGGTAGATGGTATTAAGGACCTAATTTTGTAGATGGAGAAAAGAAGCGTAGCAGGGTTAAGCAGCTTGCCCACAATCAGAGTAGTAAAGGGCAGAGCTGGGACTCGAACCCAGGTTGTCTAAATTCAGAGCCTGAGTTTATAACCATGCTACCATATGGCTTAAATATTCTTTTACTTTGCTGTAGTTTCCTTCACTCTCTACAGGGATAAACTCAAGAAAAGGAGGCACACAGTAGAGTCAGCCCTCTCTGAGTATAGAAATTTGATATTCTTTAAGCTGAAAACATTGACTAACAGAGACATTTGCTCTTCAGGGCTCACTCTCTGCCGGGCACTACCATAAGCATTTACATATGTTATATCATTTAATTCTCATGCATGCCTAAAGTTAGCCATGTAAATATCATGTACTGTGGATATGAATATTATTCCTTTTTTGCAAATAATTGGAACTTTCCTTTTTTGCACATAAAATAATTGGAGCTTAATAATTTTTCCAAAGTCAGAAGTTTTTAGATGGTGAAGCTAGAATTCAAATTCAGTTCCATCTGATATGAGAGGCCAAAGTCATTAATGATACCAAATGCTCTTTTATAATGGACATAAACTTAGAGGGAAATACATCTGTTCTACTGAGCAGCTGAACACTATACTTATTGCAAGGAAAATGGTATTAAAGTATAAGATACATTTCAAAAGCATGTGTTATAAGGAGACAGGTTCTATGTGCAGAAAGGGGGTTCAGAAGTAGATGAAAGCATGTATTGGTGGGAAAAAGTCAAAAATAGGAAAAGAAAATGTTTTGTTATTCTTAAGATGGGTACTCGAGCTTATCTTTCTGTAACAGAGCTTCCTAATTGGAACCTGATCCCAAGGAATTTATATCACAGCTAAACATTAGTTCAGCTGCACAGCTTTGTAGCATGACTGAATCTATCTGATGGCCAGACTTAGACATGAGATAGCATAAACCATAATCCTTGGTTAATCATTTAAGACATAAGAGAGTTCAAGAGACGAGGGGGGGAAAGAAAGAGCAAACAAGCCCACTAGTCCCCCTCACTTCCAGGGGCTTAGTGGTGGTGGCTGATCTTAGTCTCTTCACACGTGTTTCAGGAGTTCTCTGTGTACTGCCCCTCAATTTTCAAACCACCTGTTTTAAAAGCCACAACAATGTCGTAAGATGCTACTAACCATATAGTCTAGAAGGAATATAGTTATGAAAAGCCACCAAATAGTTTCTTATAAAACCTCCTAGGCAAAGGTTCAAAAAACAATAACCTACATGGACAAAGCACCACCTATAAGCCAGGTACTGTTCTGAGCACTTGGCCTTAACTCATATTATCCCGTCAACAGCCCTGTGAGGTAGGTGCCATGATCACCATTTTAAAGATGAGAAATCCAAGACCAACTGAGGTTAAGTAACTTGTCCCAGGTCACACAGCTAGCAAAGTGGCAGAGATAAAACTGGAGCCCAAGTCATCTGAGTACAGAGTCTATAGTTTTAATCTCTTTGCTAATTCCTTTCAAAGTTCTTCACGGCCTGTTTCTCCAAGGACTCAGTTCCCCATTTGCAAAATTAGGTTAAATGTACGTCTTTCTTAAGCTTTCAAGGCTCCATGGAAAGTGAGCGAAGAACAAGAAAATAAGTGGTGGCAAGCCTTTCATATCCACGAGCGGGTGCTGTCTGGAAGAGAGCGCTCACAGAGCTGGTCAAGAGGCTTCCTGCCTCAGGAAGAGCCCCCCTCCCTCTGGCCCTTTCTGCCTCCAGCCCTTCCTCAGGTGGTCCCTTATATACCTTATGGTCCCAAACACGACACACCTGGGCCAAGCAATGTGGGCGTGCCTTCAGAATTAGAGGCATGGTTTGGCAAACCTGCCTTCACTGCTTTGAAACAGAAATACTTCTTCCATTTTTGTTGTTGTTTTGCCTTTCTGCACTTAGTTTTTAATGTGACAAAATTTTCTCCTTAAAAGAAATATTAATAGAAGGACTGAAGAGATCAGGCAATTCACATACACACACCCCACTTATTTCAGAATGGGTTTTTAAAGGCATTTTAATACCATTTTTTAAAACACCATTAATGTCAGGTTAAATCATGTGTTTATCATCAGTACACACAGTTGCCCTCATCCATAATAAGAAGAGAAATAAGGGCCATTCTGCATATATTTACCCTTGAAATTATTTCTACTATTAATATATTTGTTACAATAAATTTGTGGTATGTGAACCATCTACATTTTACAAATGAGTAAAGGGAGGATTGTAGAAGTTTAATAACCTGTCCAGAGTTTCACATACAAAAATAATAAGTGGCTGAGCTTGCATTTAAAGTCAGACTGTCTAGATCAAAACCCACCCTCTCTCAAGTGCCTCCTGACGCAGTTCAGGTGGTGCGTTCCCACCTTGCCCCTGACCCACATTCTCTGCATTGTCCTATTCTCCGCTTAGGACACCTGAGCACACGCATGTGCCAACTCGGCTGAGCACAGATGACGCAGAGTGAAGTGGACAGGTGCCCAGAAGTGATTTTGTATTATTTATATTTTCAAGCATATTCTGCTCTTCCTTTGTTAGTTGCTTTATTCTCAGTAATTGGTTGGGAATCAGTGAGAATTGCATCAAGCTGAGAGCGTTCTCAATAACTGTGTGCCAGTCTCATAGAAAATAGAGGAGGGTTCTTAGCAATATGTCATGTGTGATGGTTATCATTTATAAAGTGCCAGGCCCTTTATCTCATTTCATGTTTATTATAACATTTCTCTAAGGTCGGTATATCATCAGTTCCATTTTAGAGAAGAGGAAACCGAGGTCTAAGGACACGGAATAACTTGCCCAGGGCCGTGCAGCTGGTAAGTACCAAATGTAGGATCCCATCAGCTCTGCCTGACCGAAATACCCCACCTACTCAATGTCTCTACACTGGCCTCAGAGGGGAAGCTTCTCACCGTGGGAACACGGACACATGGGTTCCTAAAGGGAAAGCAATGGATGTAGAATACTTTCAGCACTTTCTTTTTGCTTTTTTTTCTAGCTTTATGAGGTATAGTTGACAATAAACCAACATATCTAAAATGTAAATTTGATGACTTTGACATACGTATATACCTTTTAAACCATCACCATAATCAAGATAATGAATGTATCCATCACCCCAAGAAGTTTCCTCATTGATTTCATAATCGACCCCTCCAGCCCTCCCATCCCCAGGCAACCACATGGTGTATTAGTTTGCATTTCCTAGAACTTCATATAAATGGAAAGATACAATATGTACTCGTTCTGTTCGCCTGTTTTGCATTCAGTATAATTATTCTGAGATTTGTCCATGTTGTATACATTAATAGTTCGTTGCCTTTTGCTGGTAAGTAGTACTCCAGTGTATGGATCTATCACAATTTGCTTATCCATTCACCTGTAGGTATATTGGTTGTTTCAGTTTTGGACTGTTACAAATGAAGCTGGTGTGAATATGTTTGTACAAGTCTGTGTGAGCATACGCTTTCATTTCTCTTGGGTAAGTAACTAGGAATGGAATGGTTCCAAAGTGGCCGTACCAGTTCACACTGTCACCAGCAGGGAACAAGAGTTCCAGCTGCTCCTTAGCTTTGCTGACAACCGGGACAGTCGGAGTTATAATTTTCAACAAGGATTCCTTGGCCCCCTTCACTGTTTAATAAGGAATGGGGACATTAAGGAATTAGAGGACACAGGATGACCCCATGGGGCTCAACGTCTACCCGGGGAGACAACGAAGTAGCTAGAGCACCTTTAGTACGGCTGTGTCTCTGTGTCCATGATCTCTAACTCTATGTATGATAAGAAGGACAAATAGGACAGGATAGGATAGGATAAGATATCTAAATATGATAAAAAATAATTTAAAGGGGAAATGCAAAGTAAGAATATAGCTTTATTAAGTATAGTTGGTCAGGTTTAGCAGATAAATTTTGGGAACAGATAAATTTTGTACCAACCTTGAGAGAACAATAGGATCTGTGTTGTTAGAAGATAAAGGTGGTGTTTCAGAATCCTCTGTTGACTGGGTTAACTAGGGTCAGTTATTAAATCTCTCTGTTCTTCCTACAGGAGGTTATACTATGAATGCCCCACATCAAACCATAACACAGAGCACTGAAGAATCACCTCCTTCCGAAGTTCTCATCAGAGAAGTGTGTCAACCCGGCAGATCTCATGGACTCAGGCAAAGAAATGAATAATTACCTACACATTTTGAGAGCGGGCACCAATTAACTTGGGCACACCAACAGAACAAATGCCACCCTTCTGTCACGTTAAATTTGCACTCTGCTGGGTGCCAGGCATACTAACCAATGGCTGCTGTTGAGGGAGCACGGGGTTCCCATGCCTTCAAAGCAGCAACTGGAAACTCAGCTTGGCACCCAGTGAACTGTCTGCCCCAGACTGACTCAAAGGATACAGAGATTCAGCAAGCGCAGATAAGATCGTTGTTACATCTCAAAGGAAAGAGATTTCTATTTATTGTAAGAGAAAGCATTCATTCTTTTAAGAAAGGAACGTCTCTGAATTTAAACAAAAAGCTATAAGATAGGTTGGGAAGAATCATAATTCCAGTGAGGTTTTTCTTCCTTGGAATTTCCCTGTCACTGAAATGTCCTGGGGGTTGTTCCGTGTCAGCCACAGACCTCCTGGTTCTTTGATACTAGAGGTCCCAGTTTTTCTTTAACTGTATCTGCAGACACAGCACCCAGGTTCTCCAAGAAACTTCCCAACATCCCAAAGTGCTTATTCTTTTCTAGATCCCCACAAAAATCCCTGGATTACCCTTTGTAGACATTCTGTCAACCTTAATCCGATAGCCCACCATGGTGTCCACTGTGGTTTCATTGTTCCTCCCCTCCTGTCCTACTTCTCACTACCCTCTTGGAATGATACTCCAACTCTCTATGTCCTCTCATTCCACTCTACCCACCTCTTCGTGGACTCCCTACTGTCCCAGGAGCACCCAGTCATCACTGGGCACATTACATGCTTAGTTACCCACATTTGCCCTTCGTGGTATGAACAGACCCAGGCTGTCTGAGCTCAAAGCTTGAAGGCCTCACTGAGAAGATGTTCTACTTAGTGTCTCAAGAGCCTTGGGACCTACTTATAGGTAGAGCTCTTCAACATTCCTAATGTGGGGGGACTTTCAGATTGTTTGGTCTCAATGTCAGAGCCTGGGACCCTTCAAGTTTTGGAAATGTATAGATACCCTGATGTAGCTGACAGGGAACCCATCCCTAACAAAGTCTTTGAAGGACGACAAGAGCAACAGTTCCTTGGCATAAGCCCAGATGAATCTACCAAAATGAAACTCAAGGCGGGTCTAAGGGGAAGATTGACGTTAGGAAGCCCTGAAAACACTGCACGGCGTGTTTGTTTCAACAAAGCCATTTATATACTCAGTGTCACTATTTGCAATTCTGGAAGAGACATGGCAGAATACTGATCTGGCTTCTACAGACAGACTGGAAGTCAGAAGCCTTTGAAAGTAACCAGGTGCTGACTAGGTACAAGAAGGAAGGCGGGTTAGGAATTGGTGGGCATGAAGTTGCACCAGAAAAAGGCAATGATTCCAACTCAGAGTTTCCCCTGGGTCCGTTTTTGAACAGGGACTTTTTCCAGAGGGACACGGATGGTCTCACAATAAATTTAATTAAGTGGACTATCGATTCTGATTAGCTACAGAAATTGTTAAACAAGATTGAAAACAAAGGTGAATAGGAAGTGACTCTGCAAATAACTTCTAGAATACACTTCTTTGAAACTGCTTTTGTTTTAAATATCCACTTTAAAGCCTGCGGGGGTAGGGGATTAGTTCTTTTAATTTTTTTCCTAGTCTGTTTAGGAAAAAAAAAAATTAAGCTTGATGTAGTTTCTACCTCTATAAAATGAGAATCACATCAGAGCTGTGAGACAAAAAGATCTCAGAACAGGGCCGGGCACAGAGCAAGTGCAATGCACCGTTTGCTGGTAACAGCACGGAGACCAGCCGTGCAGACAGTGTGGCGATCGTACCGCAAAGGGAGGACGCGCACGGTTCACAGTCTGGAGAGGGACGTCTCTGTAACCACGGCAGCTTCCCGTGGTGAGATCAGCCTTCAGTGGCAGATCCGGGAAGACTGCCAGGCAAGACTCCTTGTTGCGGCTCAGAGGCTACTTCTGAAAAACCCCTCTATGCACATTCAAAGCAAATTGCAAGAGCTAACCTGGAAAACAAATGAGTACGAAGTAAGTTTCAATGTCTGTTTTTATAAAAACGAAATAAATACCAAAAGGCGACCTGTTTGGAGGGGTTCCGGCTTCCCAGGTAGCACTGGGAGACGCTACATGTGTGTTCCTTGGGGTGACTCTGGCCAATGAGTTCTTCAAACCACAAATCAGTGGAACCACTTGACCATATGTCATCCATGCCACATTTGGGATCAGACCTCAGATAGCTTGCCTAGTGCACATCCCCTATCTAAAGAAGGGAAGAGACTCAGCCAGCAGAGGAGCGGAGTGAAAAGCTGCTCCCTTCTGGGAGAACTTGCCCTCGTTGTTCTCACCTGCTCACACTGGCAATTCTCGCGGCATAAAAGCCTTGCTACCCCTGCACATCTAAGGCGGTCAGTTATTGCTCACCTTCCTTGAGCATACATCCGCTCCACTTGCCGCAGTGTGAGAAATAGCTGACTGTGCGCACGTGCTGAGCTGGCTGTGGAACGGGGCTGAGCTGTGTTTACTGGGCAGTGCTTTATAAAAGTCACCAACTGCTTCTTGATCGTAAATGACTGTTGTGAATGTTGTTCCTTGTGACTGAAGTGCATGGTAATGCTCAGGAGGGCAGCGCTTTGGGAGGTGTAGCTTGCGTTTGTTTTCATTAGAGGTGGCCCAGTGTATTGAAAAGACAGACCTACGGACGGATCTGGCTCCAAATCTGGGCTCTGCTATGATGGCCACTTGAATAAGTGACTTAGACCCTCTGAGTCTCCGTTTCCTTACCTGTGGAGTGAACAGAATAAACCTTGCCTAGCAGGGTTGTGGTGAGGGTTAAAGATATCAAGCATCAGACACAGTACATGGCATATGGGAGTTCAATAAATGCAAATCTATTCTTTGTCAGGCAAGAAGAAGCTAAACACGGCTTCTAAGATGCATCGCACTGTTCCGCTGGCTAAGGCTCAAGCATTGACAGGGGCCGGTAAGAAACCCATTCTAGAAGGCCATCATCATTACGTATCCTGAATGCTACAAAAGACTTTAAAAACAATCTGAGCATCAGTGATGATAAGTAGCCTTCCACCTTCCGCCTAAGTGGCAGGTTCAACTGTTAGAAAATGCTTCTTTAAATTGAGCTCAAATTTGTTTCTCTGTAATACCACCCACTGATGGATTCTGATTCTCTCCTCTAAGCCACCGAGAATAATCCCAGTATGTCCAATGCAGAGGAGGTAATTGTGGTGATGAGACTGAAGAGCCACCAAGTCCTGGAAAAGACAGAACAGGAAGGGTTTCATGGGGTCACCCTCTCTCCCAGGGCACAGATTCTGAAACCAAAGTGGGCTCAGTGGCTGAACTAACTGATCCGCAAGCCTTCCCTTTGGTGAGGACCCCACACTTACATCTATTGAACGAATGTGATGGTAAGCATTTCCCTTATTCAGGTGAAGACACGGAAGGGTCACAGGTGAAAAGAAAGGGATGGTACTTACTACATAAGGCACTCACCCATCCATTCATTCAATAGCACCTGTTGCAAATGGAATAGCACCTATTGCTAACCAACTGTGGGGGAAAGGCCATAGATAAGACATTTAGAAAAACACCTTATCAGGCAACATGGCTCTGGCCAATAGAAAATTCATGATGCTTCTTTGTGGAAGAGTAAACTTAGATGACAAAGACATTGATTAATAAGATACACTGGCCACTGAACTTGAAAAAATAAATAGAACATTCAAACATTATCTCTCTTTTAAGTAAGTCACAAAGCCTAATGTCAGGAATTCTAATCAATGCCAACAATGAGAATTCACAACAATTAATTCCATTGGCTGTTACAGGTAGGATTAAAAAAAAAGGAAATGGTGAGAGAATGAGTACCTCTCACTCCATATCTCTTCCTCCCACTTTGTGGATGGTTATTTTTATTACTGTGTGTGTATTACTGTATGTATGTCCTGGGAAGCCACAGTAAGAGGAGGCTGGAACACCACATTAGGTGTGAAGCTGTAGGACTGGAATCAGTCACCAGAAAGAACCCAGGGATCTCTCTTAGCCAGTAAGCAAAATGCCATAAGGCATAGGCCAAAAGTAGGGAGGAACAGCTCCTAAATTCTGCTAGTAAGGCAGTAAACTGAGGTAGGTGGCCCTCAGTGAGGCTGTTGAGATGCCAACAAAAACCTGAGTTTGTACTTGAGTGTAGGACTAGCGTCCGCAGCTGTCTACAGAACAGATGAGACAGAAAGGGTGATGGGGAGGAACGTAGGGAAGGATATGGGGAAGGAATTTTTCCAGAGCCCAGAAACACTGCATTCTCTAAGCAAGTAAAGGGGCTAAAGACCATTTGAGGTCCCCTCTGAGGTCTTCTAGCAAGTGGGTCTCCTCTAGCTCACCAATTCTGGTGGTCTACAGAACACAATGGGACTGTGATGGTGCCAAGCTGTTCCTTTCTCCATGTGCTCAGCTCAAGTTTCCAGTATCCCATTGGCAGTCCCCACCTTATTGCAAGGTTTTCAAGGGGCCAACTCCTTAATTTCTCCCAGGGGGCTATTGGCTCTTTTTGGTTGCCTATGAGCATTCCCTGTCAACTCTTCACTCTTACTTCCTCCATCCAGAGACATCCCCTAGTAGTTCAATGGCCTCCAGAGGGAAGTTTATGAGAAACTAGATTTGCTCTGCAGCCCTCTGCTGCCCTCTGCTGGCCACATCTGGTGGCCAGGGTTTGCTGTTCAGCTGTGGGCAGTAAAATATGAAGTTGGTTTACTCTAAGCATCTCCCAGGAGACCGGGTGGGCTTCCACATTGCCAAAGCAGCATACTACCAAGGATACCAAAACAGAGGGGAAAGCCACAGTAAGAAGACCCCACCCAAGACCACCCTTCAGAGAACAGGTACCAGCTTTTCATTTACTAAACACATGTTGAGCGTGCCAAGCACAGGTTAAGGCTGGGAAGACACAGATGGAAAGGACAGAGCAAAAGGACTCTAAGTAAGCTCCCAGTGCTGCATGCCCAATCACAGCTGACCCATTCTAGTGGAGAGCTGGTCACCTACTACAGGGGCCCCAAGCCAACAAGAGTTTCTGGAAACAAATTTCTCATGGGATGTCATCCAAAACAGCACTTTATCTTTGTGTTCTTCTCTCTCTCTCTCTCTCTTTCTTTTGAAGGTATAAAATCATCATACACAGGATCTTCCTTCAAGGAATTTCACAATTGGAAGGAGGAAGACAGTCATGGAAAAAAATAACTATACCATAAGTCATAATGTGGTAAGAGCCAAGCCAAGCTGTGTGGGAACGAGGAAGAGGCAATTAATTAGGACAGTGGGGATCAGAAGAAGCATTTAAGGGCGGTCTTCCTAAAACAAAAATCTCATCATGCTGTTTGCATGTTTAAAAAAAAGAAGAAGAAAATAATTATATGGCTCCCCATTGTCCATAGGCTCAGCTAGAAAGCCCTTAGCATGTCCGAGGTAGGCTTCATCGTCTTTCCCCTGCTTCCTTAAGCGCCTCTCTCGTCATTCTGTAACATCTGCTGGTCCAGCTGAAAGTGCACTTCTATCCCATTGTGTAGCCAGGACCCAGAGAGGGAGTTCCAGGCATCCCTTCTCAGTTCATGGGACAAGTCCTGGATCTTCTGAGCTTCACCCTTCCTAACCTTCTCTCATCTCCCATTCCATTTTCTCAGCTCTCTCTTTTAGACCCTGCTTCCAAGAAAGCAAATTTGGCCTCTAAGCTGTGACTCCAGACACGTTCTCTCTTGGACATATTCTTTCTCCTTAGCTCCCTCATATCAGCCCCACTAAACCCAGATCCCCAGAACCTGAGCAGACAGCACCCTTGTCTCATACACGCAGTGACATTTAAGATTCCGAAACAGTATTACAAGTTCTGCTTGCCTGTAGTTGCCTCGTCCCCATTCATCTCCTGGGATGTTAGTGATAAATCAAAACTGTTACAGCTAAACTGTGTCTTGGATGCTTTCTCTGGACTATGCCTCTACTTTCTACTTTGAGTATTTGATCTTACCTTCTTTCACCCATTGGTTGCCATGTGAATGGTTCCGTCACACTTTCCTCTTGAAACCATTTCTGACATAGAATCCGTCTCTGTTGACAGCATCTGACAAAGCCCTTGGGCAGGAAACCGCCAATATCCTAGGGCCCCATGGATTTAAGAAGAGGGGATCAGACATAACCACAGTGATGGGGAGAACGCGGGCAGGATGAGGTGATGCTGATTGAGTGCTCACGGTGCGCCAGGCGGCGTGCTGGGTACATTCTCTTATTTAACTCTCACAGCTAAGTTTGGAAGGAGGTGTTCTTAATATTTCCATTTAAAGAGAAGGAAACGGAGACTCTGGAGATGAAATAATCTGCCTTCATTTTTCACACATCTGTTTCAGAGCCTGCACCCTTCACCACATATTTTTCCTGGTTGCCCGCCTTACAGAGGTAAGTGCTCTACAGCTGGTCATTGGATTATTGAGAGGGTCCTGACATCTGGCCACACAGCCACAGTGGGACTTGGGGTCACTCCTAGAAAATCTCCAAAGTTCTGTGCTTCTACAGAAGCTTCCAAACTGGCAAGATCTGAATGAAATCCAAGAACCACTGTTAAGTAGTAAGAATGATCTAGAACGCAGCAAAAAGTGAGCATCCTGAATAGAGTGACTTACTATTATTGTTGCTATTCGTATCTTTTCTAACTAAATCTGAGGGGATTCTATCAGTATAAAGAGAGGAAGCAATCCCTCTCATTAAAATGAGATGCCGCTCAGTGTACCTTCAGGTTGTAGGATAAAGTGTAATGCCCACATCCAAAGTGGTATGCAGTCTCAGTTCACCACCAGGTTTTATGAAATGGTTGTTATAAGGGCTCTTGTGCAATATGGTCTTTCCTGTCTCTTACAGCTTTTTTTTAGGCTCCATTCTTTGCCCTCTCTGTATTCCCTAAGGGAGGAAAAGACACATTCTTCAATCTCAACGGGCAATTTGTATTTTTAAAAGTAAAATTCTGAAAGTATGATGAGACCGTGTCTGTTTTGTTCATTATTGTAGCCCCAAGTGTGTGCCCCTGGTAAGCACTCAATAATCGCACCGCTGAAGTCAGTCACTGTTCTCACCACTATCACAGCTGCCCCTTTGGGCTAAATTTACGCAGCTTGCTGATCGTGTGAGCACAGAAACATGTAAATGTTTAAGTTGCCTCTTTTCCCGTGTGTTCCTGAAGCTCCATGTGGAAAGGAGAAAGCGTCCCTCTAGGAGTGAGGGGGCACTTTGTTTTACGGGGGCTCTGCCGTGGGCATGGAAGCCGGTGTCCTAAATGTACGCCCTTCCTAGGCTACAGAGGTTGGACAGAACGTGACGAGGCCGCAGAATCAAACGCAGGATGGCCCCAGGGTGTGATGCCGAAGTTGCTGGGAGAGTCATCTCCAGCAGCTGCAAGGATCCGACTATTCTAAGAAACAAAATTAGCTCCAAGCAGTTACAAAATAAAAGGAGCCCCCTCCTCCACCTCTTCAAAGTACTGAGTGTTCATTAACAAATGGTCCTCAGCTCTCCCCTACAGAGAAGCAGCATCCGCCTGCCTGCTGGGCTTTCAGTGGGTGCAGGAAAAACAGTAACCCCTCTTTGACCGCCCAGTTCTCATTCAGTTGGGACCTGCACTTTGTACCAAAGAGATAGACATATGTCACTGGTAAGAACATCTGTTCTGGAACCAGAGTGAGTTCAAATCCCTGTTCCACTGCCACTTGGCTGTAGATCTACCTGCCGTACGCGGTCTGGGTCCCAGGGGCTTCCCTGTGTGGCTCAGTCAGCTGCCTCCTTGCCTTCCTGCTTTCCAACCAGGATCACTCGCAGGAGGTTGAGGGAAAGTGTGGCCTGGTATCCCCACCTCCGCCTCCCTCTGCTCGGTCACCTTGGGCTACTACCTTCCTCACCCAGAGGTCTCCGTCTTTTGCAGGTGACCCTCTCTACACAGCTTTGTCTATTTCCTGGATCCTCAGGTTTGAGGGCCCCTTAAAACGAGGCGAGTCCAAGTGTACTGTCTGTCCCTTGCTGGGATCCTGGCTGACACACCTACTGTTAGTATGTGATTTGGGCAGGTTACTTGACCTCTGTGGGTCGCAGGCTGCCGTTCATGTTGAGGGTGATGGTAGGACCTGGGTCATAGGCCTCTCTGAAGGTTACATTGAAGCTGAGACTCGAAGGAGAAGTAGGAGTCAGCAAAGTGGGGACAGTGGATGGGAAGTAAGGGGGAAATAGGATTCTAGGCAGAGGAAACAGCATGTGGAGAGGCCTTGAGTGAGGAAACAGCTTGAGATGTTGGAAGAACCCCAGGCAGGCGAATTTGCAGGAGCACAGAAAGCAATGGGCTGTGCAGACTAGACAGATGGGGCCGAAGGGGAACGTGAGAGCCAGATTCTGCAGGACTTTGCAGGCCTTGGTAAGGATTTCGGACTTTGTCTTACGTGCAATAGGAAGCCATCGCCAGACTCGGAACCCTGGTCTGGATGCTGCTGTTGGCCTTGATTTTTCAATATTATCTATTTTCCGCTTTTCAGGACACCTCCATGGATTTTTACCCCATCTCCTGTGGGGCCACCCACTGTGCCATTGTCTGTCCTGTCACCACCTCCCCTGCTGCTGCCTCTCCCTCGTCCAGCTGTGTCGCCTCCCCGCTTCTACGACAGGTCTGCTTCCAGGTTCCAGGCCTTCCCCTCGGCCAGAGCCTCTGCAGCTGACTAGCCCTTCCACGCCTGCCTTCACCGATCTCTGGGCAGAGATGGCGCCACAGTTCTGCCACGGACCCAAACGGGCCACAGAGGCTCACGTTTCTGCAGAAATACACAAATTATTGGGTTTTTTTTAATATTTAAAAAATATTTTTAAAGTTTCTTGTGGAAACAAATTCATTTGTTTATCAACAGTGCAGGGTTTGGTTGGTTGTTTGGTTTGTTTTGTGCATGGGAAACAGCTTCAGTGTCAGCATAAAGTCAAGTCTGATTTTCTGCTCTTCTCTCTTAACACCACCCCATGTCCCCCGAAGCCACTGGTACTGGTTTATTCCAGAAGTTGTGAAAAAATGCATTAGGAATGCAAATTGGGGTTCCATGGTGTATCTGAATTCTGATTTGTAAAGATCTGGGGATGATACATTGTCTAGTTTGTCTTATAGCAAAGCGAGTGATCCATCTCCTGCAGAAAATTTAAAACGTCAGTAACAGTCATATATCTCTCACTCATGTCACTTTCTTACTTCTCTAAAGAACAAACATTGCTTACAGAGTAGGAGGCAAAACGCACAGACACTGAACTTGTTTCTTTATATTTTGTTGGGGTTTGCTTTGGTTTCGTATAGTTTGCACTTGAGTAAATCAGAACCAATACTCAGGGCTCTCCCCGGAGGCTACCAATACGTCCTCCAGGGTAAGAAGCATTAAAATGCTCAAAATAAAATTCTTATCACGGTCTCTCCCATTTGTGATTCTCATTGTAGCACCTAAAAGAACAAGCCAGTCAAAGTTGAGGTTCCCAGGCATCTAAAACTATCCCAACAAATAGGCCTGTCTTTCAAAAATCATCAGCTCCCAAAAGAAGTAAAAAACCTGAGAAAAGGTTCTGGCTGGTTTTGCTCAGTGGTTAGAGCATCAGCCCACGGACCAATGAGCCTCGGGTTCGATTCCAGTCAAGGGCACATACCTCGGTTCAGTTTGTCTGGGTCGTGCGGGAGGCATCCAATTGATGTGTCTCTCACATCGATTTCTCTCTCTCTCTCTCTCTCTCTCTCTCTCTCCCCTCCATCCCACTCTATCTGAAGATAAATAGAAAAATATCCTTGGGTTAAAAAAAAAAAAAAAAAAGACAACCAGAGAAAAGGATCAACGTGGACCCCAAACTGTGTTCATTACAAATATCCAAATATTTGAAGCAGACACCTGAATGGTGAGGCCAGTTTCCTGCTTCATCCTGTGTGAACGGACAAGGACTCATTTCTGCTGGGTTTATTCCAACAGAAATGATAATCAAACAAGCAAGTGCCACTGGCTGGCATTTGGCAGTGTGAGGGTGAACCTTCACACACCTGCTCGGGATGCCCACAGTCAGCAGCGGCCAGCACCACCTCCTGTCTCAGTCTGGAGAATGAGAGCACGCGGTCAGCGTTCCTCACCCCCGTCCCCCAGAGTGGAGCCGCTGGAGACCGGTGCTCAGCTCTGCACGGCTTGGGGAAACCAAGTAACAGTGCACGGGGTCTGCATGCAGGGGGGCAGTGGGCAGAGGCAGGAGAGAGTTTCTGGACTGCAGGACTCAGAATACTGAGAACAATACTGCTTGCATTTGAAGCGGGTAATCTGGGATATTTTTAGATGGGAACAGTAGCCAGACTCCTAAAACCTATGGGAACATGAACCCAATCCTAAATGGACGGTATAAATAGCCAACTCGGCTAAATGTTATTCACGAAGGTGGGCTTTTATTTCCACCTGTACTCTTTAATTCTGTGTGTGGAGTACTTACTGCCTGTGGGTTTAAAATAAAGACATATTCACGGGCTTCATAATACCATATGGAAATGACAGTACCTGAAAAGTTGTCTTTACCATCCTGAATGGTTTTGTGGTATAAGTGACGAATTCTGTATTAGCCTAATAAACAGGCACTGTACAGGCAGTGTTTAAACAGGGTTGTGAAACTGCATGGTCTTTACATATGATCATCAACTGACCTATGCCTGCTGATAAGAGTGTGTAGGCCCTGGCCGGTTTGGCTCAGCGGTTGGAGTATTGGCCTGCGGACCAGAGAGTCCCGGGTTCGGTTCCTGCTAAGGGCACGTACCTGGGTTGCAGTTTGTCCCCGGCCCCGGTTGGGGTCATGTGGGTGGCAAGCACTCGATGTGTCTCTTTTACATCGATATTTCTCTCTCCCTCTCTCCCTCCCACTCTATCTGAAGATAACAAAACAAACAAACAAAGAAGTGTGTAGATGGGGTAGGGAAATGCCAACTTGCTCCTCTGAACTTAAATTTGTTTAAATAAAGCACATTTTGGAGTTGGGGAGGGAGGAGCTAAAGTTGAAGCAGAGTCGTATTTATTCTAGAGCATTGGTATTTGAGAGGGAAAAAATCTGTTCTGTTCTACCACAAAGACCTTGTAATATGTGGGTGCCCTTCTAAATGTGTCAAGATCAGGCAGGTTGGATTGGTGGACATCTTAAATGATACTGTTCAATCAGATCGAGCATCGGCATTGTTCTGTGGTTGGGAGACTCAGAACATCCTAACGTTCAGCTTTTATCACTGTGCGATTGAGGTTTTGTTAGGACTCACACAGGCAATGTAATTCCTAATAGCCATTTTGCAAGCCTTCCCGCCCCAGGAGAATAAAGACCAAACTTCCCGCCACAGAAGAACTGGACGGACAAGAAATGCAACTGGACACCAGGAACCAAAGAAGCACCCAACTGCACATCCACATTCCTGTAGATCCACCCCCTGCCCAAACCCACCAACCAAGACCCCAGACCCACTGACTGACAAAAGCTTCCCACCAGTGGGTGCATATAAGGACGAAACTCCAACTCCTAGGGCTGCCATCATTGACCCAATACCCCATGGCTCGGTGATGTGTAGCCCTTCCCTTTGGATATCCTCACCCCCAGCCCCTTTTCTTTAAATAAACCCAGTTCTTCTATATTCACCCTCTGAGATTGCTATTTAGCATGCCCGCACACCGCCAGCCATTGGCTTTCACCTTTCAGGTTTTACCACCTGGCGTCTGAAATTTTCACAAAGTAACTGACAGTGCTTCCTCGTTTGTCCCTTTCACCAAAGTAAATAAAATCTATGTATAAAGGCCAGAGCAGCACCGACGGAATACTGGCAAACCATACTGAATTGCATTGATCATTTAATAGTGTTTAGGTACACAAACACAAGTACAAGAGAAAACTTATTTCAAGACTATTTCACCACACAAGCTCCAAACTTTTTACTAAAGGAATTGACTGCTAAATAGACAGGGTCTTACGAATGCATCAGTAATATAGGAATTCTACGGCAAGTAAACTAATCAGTAAGTAGCATTACTGAGCTAAGAAAATAGAATTGGGTAAAGAAAATATGGAACCAGATGTTGTAATAATGCTAAGAAGAGGTTAGATGAACTCTTAGCAAGAATATTTAAATGTCTTAGATTTTATATTTATTGTTTAAAATGACTAATTGTTTTGTTTGTTTGTTGTTATTAAACAACAGCAATACCTGTTCTTTGGCAAGCACTTAGGAAATACAGGTTTGGGTTTTTAAAAATTTTTTTCCCCTTTACTGATTTTAGAGCGAGAGGAAGGGAGAGGGAAAGAGAGATAGAAACATCAATGAGAGAGAACATTGACTGGCCGCCTCCTGCATGCCCCTCACTAGGCATTTGGCCCACAACCTGGCCATGTGCCCTGACCAGGAATCGCACCAGCGACCTCTTGGTGCATTGGTCAACACTCAACTACTGAGCCACACCAGCCGGGTGAAATACAGGTTTTTAAAAAAAAGAAATTGTTTTGTTATATCGCATTCCAGATATTTGAGTTACACTGCAAATACTTTTTTAGGGGTATCATCTAACAATATAGCATAAATATTTTCTCACATTATTTTTAGTAACTTACTATAATTTGTTTTACCCATCTTTTGTGGCTGATCACTTATATTGCTTCTAATACTTTATTAACAATGCCAAAAAACAAATCTTAGAACCAAGGCTTTGCATAGATACAAACATACATAATTATTTCCATAAGATTAATTTCTTAAAGTTGTATTGCTGGACCCAAAAAACATATACAATTTTAAGGCTTTTTATTAAAACATTTTAAATTATAGAATAACATTTGAACATAATCTACCAAAAAGCAAAAGTCTCTATACCTTCTTCCCCACCCTAACCTACAGTCCACTCTTCAGATGTGACTGCTTTTAAAAATTTCTTATTTATTCTTCCAGAAATATTCCATGTGTACACAGGCATATATGCACATTATACTTATATATTCCACCTTTATGCAAACAGAAGCATGCTGTATCTTAGCAGTATATCTTGGACAGTATTCCATATCAATGCATACATTTCTACCTCAATCCTTCCAATGATTTTATTAGATTTAGTTGCCTAGATATATCAGAGCTTATAAAAATGGCCCACTATTAATGGATAGTAGCTGTCACTTAATTTTTGCTAGTATAATGATATAACATTCATGTACATATATTTTGCAACCTTGCATAAATATATCAGTATAAAAGGTTTTGTTAAATAGATACATGCCTTTTACTTTTGCTAGCCATTGCCTTCTAAATGGTTATGTTTATTTATATTTCTCAGCAACACTCCAAATTATGCCACCTTTTAATCCTTGCCACTCTGAAACCCAAGACATTGTATTGTTTTTGTTCCTATTTGCATTTGTATATACACATTCCTCACCTGAGGATATGTTTTACTGATTTTGGAGAGAGGGGAAGGGAGAAAGAGAGAAACACTGATGTATGAGGAAAACATCTATTGCTGGTTTCCACCTGTATGCGCCCCTGGGGATGGAAAGCACAACCCAGGCATGCGCTCTGACTGGGAATCGGACCAGCAACTGTCGGTGCACGCGATGACGCCCAGCCAACCGAGCCACACCAGCCAGGGCTGCGTTTAATATGTATTTTCAATTATGAGTGAAATCAATCACTTACTCAATTTGGGCCTCAAATTCAATATATTTTTTTTTTTTTATCCTCACCTGAGGACATTTTTGCATTTATCTTCAGATAGAGCGGGAAGGAGAGGGGGGAAGAGAGAGAGAGAAACATCGATGTGAGAGAGACACATGGAGTGGTTTCCACCCACACGACCCCAACTGGGGCTGGGGACGAACTGCAACTGAAGTATGTGCCCTTAGCGGGAACCGAACCGGGGACTCTCTGGTCCACAGGCCGACGCTCTCACCACTGAGCCAAACTGGCCAGTGCTCAAATTCAATATTCTAAGTGAATCATCATATGGATTCTGAAGATTGAGAAATATCTTGCCCCAAATATTCTTCAATTAACTAATTTATTAGCTAAAAATTGTTTTGTGATTGTTCCTTCGCTTCACATTCATATGCTCTTGCTTTTATAGATGATAACTTAAAACAATAATAAGAGCTGTTCTGTGTTAGCATTGTTAACAAGAGCCGAACTGTTCACATGTTCCGGATACTTTGCTGGGAGAATTATTGCACATAGTCTTCCTACCTTCCCCACGCCAAAGCAGTCACTCAGAGCCACACAACAGTCATTTGTACGTGCCCAGAATTCAAAGCAACTCTGCAAATGCTGAGTCAAAATAAATCACCCAGTTGCGGATATTATACATGCTAGTGGATTATGATTAAAATTAATTAACATATAGAGTAATACTTACAGTCAAATCATATTTAAAAAAAAAAGAACATGATAAAAAATGTTAACAGTGACTATCCCTGGGTGGTAGGATTGCCAATATACTAAATTATTTGTGATCTTTCTCTGGGAATGCTAAAAAAATCAATACCAAGTGCTTTCTTTGTGCAGAACCCTGCTACTTATACACCCTTGAAAACATACTAGTGGGATTTTTATTTTTATTTTTTTATTTTTTTATTTTTTTATTTTTGTTTTTTTTATTAATTTATTTTTGTTACAGATGTTTCTTCTTTTTTCCCCATTGACACCCTCCTCCCCATCCCCCCACCCCATCCCCAGCTTTGTTGTCCATGTCCATCAGTTATGCATACATGCGTATAAGTTCTGTGGTTTATCTCTTCCCTCCCCCCCCACCCCCTCTTCTAGTGGGATTTTTAAAAATTCATAACAGTTCATTCAATGAGTATATCTGAATACTTTCTGTGCAGCTGTGATTGTATGGCATAGCCATATTTACATAGCTACACAAGAAACAGCCAGCAATGTCAAGAGAGAGAAGAGAACAAAATGGTGATTTAAATGCATCAATATGCCCTCGGGGAAATCTAAGTCTCAGTTTCCTTAAGGACCCAAAAGAGCTTTTGTTGAGGTGGGTTATATCAATCTATCTTTACTGATTCGTAATTAAAACTGAGAACTTTTAGAAATATTAATTAATTCAAGGATAACATTGAAAAACCTAGTGAAGGTTAACATAAAAAACATATTTTATGAAAAATAACTATATTTTCCAAAACAGAAAACAGTAAGAGTAGCACTCTCCCATTTTCGCACATCTTTTTCATGTCCAGCAAGCAGAAGCCAGCTGGATTCTCTTGTCTACTCCTACATTCACTCTGTCATGACGACACCTGCCATGTAGCCTCTGGGAAACACCACGCCCTGCTGAGAGAGGCGTCGAGAGGCCAGTAGCACCTGAGTATTCTTCTGAAAATACTTTTGACCTTGTGGATACCTTGCAAAGGTCTGTGGATCCATAAACTGCACTTTGAGGCTCTCTGAACTAGATGATTTCCAAGGTCTCGTTCAGTTCTGACATGTTATGAATGTATGATTTCCCCATTTAAAAAGTACCAGAATGGACAATACAGAAGAACACAGCAAACTAAGGTCTAACAGAGAGAGAAAACACAGCAAAGACAGGAACACTAAAGTCTCTAAGCTTTGGGCTTCTGGAATTTGCTCTCCCATAAAAGTCAAATTGGCCTTTCAGAAAGGGAAGAAACTTCAAGCAAAATTTTTAAGAATTTAAGAGGATTTATAAGCACATATTAATTTCTGTCATTAGATTGCACAGAAAACTTCAGTTAGGGAGTTTTAAGAACTCCTGAGTTTCTCAGAGAATCCTTTACTTATTTTTAACTTAGCAGACAGATATTATTTTATTTTCACATATATTGCAAATCTCCAATTTAATGGTCAATTAAGATTTTATTTTATTCTATATGTTTTTATGGATGAGGTAGGGTATGTAAGTAGAAAAAATTTTTAATTTGTCCTAAAAATTGAACCAGAGGCAGGAACTGTGTGTGTTCTCAAGTGTGTATATATGTACAAAAGTATATAAATATTCATATTTCATTTATAATGCACATTTTAGCCATTTCATAAAGAGGTGAGATCTCTCTGACTAGAAAACAATTCAAGTGTTCAGGCATTTGCTCTACAGATAGAATTTCTATAATAAAGGAATTGTGGTCTCTGGTTGGGGGTGTTAGACATAGGTTAAATTGAATGCATTAGCTATAGGTTGAAATAAATAAATACATTTTTACTTTTTTTCTATGTTAAAAGTAATAGGAAGGTCCTATAAAGCTGACAGGGTAACCCAAGTGCATTAGTATCCCAAAACGATAAAGAACGCCAACAAATCAATCAGAGAAAGACAAACAAATCAAGTAGGAAAACAGGCAAAAGGTAAACCTGGGCACTTCAGAGAGCAGTGAATCCAAACAGTGGATCAATGCAGTAAATAGTAAGTATCTTCTTTTGTAATTAGGAAAATACAAATTAAAACCATAATACAACATGATTTTATAAACTCCAGATTGGAAAACATTATAAAGTTTAACAATATCAAGCGCTGGCCAGCATGTGTAGGAATCAGAAAAGTCACATGCTCCTAGTGGGTATATAAATCTATTTTACCCACTGAAGAAAATAATCAGACATAATCTAGTTAAGCTGAAGATGTGAATTATACATAACTCAAAAAATTTCCCTTAAACTCTTGCACCTTTACCCAAGGACATATATATAAGAATGTTCATAGGAATATTGTGTGTAATAATTAAAAAATGGAAAGAAAGCAATAGAATACTAAACAGCATTGATGATGGGTGAATTTTGGCAATACAGAGCAAGATGGAACATAAAATTGCAGGAACATTATAGCGAGAAGAAATAAAATCCAAGACTATCTATAATATAATTCCATTTATATCAAGATCAAAAACAGGCAAAATTAACTTACAGTTACTGGAGGTCATTGACGTTATTAACTTGTCTCTAAAGAGAAGGACAGTCAGCGGCCTAGACCTTGGTAGCATTCTAATGTCATCCATCATCAATGATGTCCAGGAGCACCTATGAGATGCTTATCTGTTTACATCTCTACAGTTTCTATACTGTCCCCTACAGTTTAGAAAGCACCTTTACATTAAGATGTCCATCTGAGGCTCACACATACCTCTTTACAGATGAGTAAAACAAGACTCAGAATGGTTACATGAATTTCTCAAGTTCACACAGCCATCTGAGTGGCAGAGTATGACTTCAGACTCTGTCTTCTATCTTTGCTAAAGTCCATTTTCCACTCTGCCTGAAAGTTAGCCTGAGCAAAGGAATTTTGTCTTTATGCATCAATTTATTCCATTTATTCAACAAGGTAGCCAAATATTGGATAAAGTGAACAATAAAAAATGTTAGGGAGCCTGGCTGGTGTGGCTCAGTGGTTGAGCATCGACCCATGCATCAAGAGGTTGCCAGTTCGATTCCTGGTCAGGGCACATGCCCAGGTTGTGGGCCAAATCCCCAGTGGGGGGCATGCAGGAGGCGGCCAATCGATGTTCTCTGTCATTGATTTTTCTATCTCTCTCTCCCTCTCCCTTCCTCTCTCTCTAAAAATCAATTAACAAACAAACAAAAAATGTGGGGGAGAGTTATGTCTGATAACCAACTGTTAGTTTTTCTTTTTCTTTTTGTCCCCTCTTGAAGAACCTCAAGTTACCCTCAGGTCCTCACTAAGTGTCTAGAGCTGGCTCTGGAGTTTCTGCTGGACCAAGAGGTGACATATGGCAACAAAGATGGGTAAAGAATTAAAGAAGAAATATAAACCAGTTATGACACAAAGCAATAAATGGTGTAATAAAGAAGCACAAATTTCCTGTCCCAAGCTAAGCAAAACACAAGCAGCAATGGGTAAAAGAATGCATACTTCCTAAGGTTTAACTTACTTGCATGTATTTTTGTACACACAAGTATTGCGTAGTGGCTCAAAGCATGGGTTTGGGGATCAGAGAGACCTGTATTCAAATGAGACTCCAATTAACGATGTGACTTTGGGTGAATTACTCTGCAACACCAACCACAGTTCCCTCAGCTATACTATGGGGAAACAGTCCTAAGTGTGGCTGTACCAGTGTCCTTGCAGTCCTGATGGTGGCATCCTAACTGTGAAGATTAAATAATAAAAAACTTGGAAAGGCACCTTGCTATTCAAATAGCTCAGTAAATGTATGATCACAACTATACACACACAACAAAGAGTAAATTATTTCTTTAAATGTATCCCATAGATTATCAGAATATAATTTCTTGAAATTCTTAAATGCTAGCATATAAAAATGTGTGTTCCATAATGCTTTCCTAAAATAATTATAGTATTTTCAGTGGCTGAGATCAATGATGTATTTCAAGCAGGTGGGCTGGGCAAAGTGTGAGGAGTTGAGTGGAAGACTTATATAAATAAGAGCAGTTCAACCAATACCTGGAATATGCAATCCCAGGTTTTTTCACATATAAAAAAATAAGTGATTAGAAGGTAAAATCTAATTCTTATTCATTCCTTTCCCAGGTCCAGCCTTTACTCCACTGGGTCTCCTTGGCCTGCCTTTGCATGGGGATGAGACTGGCTCTGCATTGCAAAGTAGTCACCGGCCCACAAAGGTGAAATCTCATCTTCTCACTGTCTGAGTGCAACATACTTCTTTATCTTTCCACCTTGCTGGGTCCTACATTTAGTCAGGGATCTATATTAGCACCCCACTTTTTGTAAATCTCACATGTTTCTAGATATTTATTGCACATGTGAAAAAAATGCCTACAATGTGACTCTCATATAGAAAGTGACGAGAGCCTCTGACCAGGTGTGATAAAAGGGAGAGGACTAATCAGCCCTCACATTTTCCCCGAGTCCGTAACTCTTTCTCATTTTACTACAATATTCTGAGAAAGAAAGAATCACCAGGCCCAGTGACTGGATCTAGGACACAGTGTATTACGGGTCATTAGTGGGAGATGCTCTTTCAATTCCATGTAGCTCAGTCTGCTCAGCTGCTTCCGTGGGAACGGGTGGGGGAAGGGCACTTTCTGCTGAACCCCATTTTAAAAAATGTATTTGCATTTTATGCTGTTGTGTTTTTTTAAATCAGAATAATTTTCTCTTGACGGTGTAATAGATGTCAGAAATCAGAAACCAAACTTCTTTTCCTAGTCAATATTTAGGCCATGAGTATCTACTGAGCTCCTTATCACAGGATCACAGACAACAAAAGGAAAAAGAGCAAAGGGCGCTGGGCTGGGAGGACTTCACAGATGACTTAATTCAACTCCCTCCATCATCATAGTTTTCACAGGGTTTTGATGTTGCTGTTGGAGCTCTTTTGGTTTGTTGGTCTGAACATTTACTCTGTACCAGGCACACTTTGCATGGCTTGTCTCTTTAAATACTCACAAAAAATTCACAAGTCTGTTGTTAGATTTATTTTCTAGGAAACTGAGGCTGGGAGATGTTAAGTAACTTGCCCAGGGTAGAGAACTGGTAAATGATGCCTTCAGGATTCTAACCCAGAACCGAGCAACTCCAGAGTCTGCCCTTGAAACAAGCCTGCCAAGGATGACAGCCTTTAAACTCTCATCCACAGCAAAACAGAAACCACCCAACTCTTGTTCTCTCATAGTCAGGATGCCTTCTTATTTTTTATATTTTAAAACTGAGGCCCAGAACCTCAAGTTAACGAAGCGAGACCACAGAATTTCCCAGTGGCTCTGCCAGGACGGAACGCAAAACTCCCTCTTGGACTGCACGCTCTACCCGGACCATCTGTCAGTCACTTGAATTCAACGGCTTCGCCCTCCTTCAGGAGGGACTCGCTGTCTCAGGAGGCCACATGCTTTGCATCCCCCTACCTTGCTGAAGTTTCCACCTAATTTCCCTTTGCTTGAGTCTCTTCTTTTGCCCACCCTTCAAATGTTGATGATCCTTGGGGTTCCCCATTGTCAGCTTCTTTGCTTTTCACTCTTCTCACCAAGTCTGCCCCATTCCCATGAGTGTACTTATCACTGACCAATCACTTCCAGATTTCTAACTTCAGCCTGAACCATCCCCGGAGCTCCAAACCCAAGTGTACAACATCCCCTTCTGAATGTTGCAGAAGCGTCTAAATTGATGGTGTCTAATACCAAATACATCATCCCTTCTAGTCCATTCTCCCCTCCTCCTCGCCTCTCCCATTCATTCCACCTGACGCTCATGACCCACCAGTGCACAGGTCCACAAGTCCTGTTGACTTTTGTCTCCTAAACTAGGTTCTACCTTTGTCCCTTCCATTCCATGCATTTAGTAGGGTTTAAGACTTCCTCATCTGTCATGCATGGATGCTGCAGTAGACTTCCTGCTTGATGCCAACCTCCCTTCCACTCCAGCTCCAGGGCGATATTTCTAAACATAAACTGATGACATTATTTCCCTGCTTAAAATCATTCCTGATCCTCGATCACTGACTGGGAGGAACAAAACAAAACAAAACACCACGTTCTATATCCTGGCCCGCAAGGGTCTCCAGGATCTGAAATCTTGGGAACACTCTAGCCCAGACCCTGCTCCCACTTCATATTTTATTCTAGAAATTCCAACTACTTGTGGTTCCCCAAAGCTATTTATGTTTGATGCCTTTGCCTATGCTGGGCCCTCCTACAGAAATACCTCCCCCACTTTCCTCTACCCGTCATCTTAGCCCATTCCTAAGCAGCTTTTAAAACAGACCTCACATGTCATCTCTCCCGCACACATCCTCCTCTGGCAGCTTCTGCTCCTCGTGTAGATCATGTTTCTTGTGCATCTTTGTTCTCGGGCACCCACTGCTGCGTTTCCCGCATGTGTGGTAGCTATTTCTTTAGGTGTCTGTCCAATCCTATAGACAACAAGTGCCTTCAGGTGTAAAACACATGCACACCTTCTACACGTTACATCTCCTCAGATGGTGCTCACGCTCATTCAGATGTCCCGCCTCCCCCTATGTTCCACACGCGCTGGTTCAGAGGTTTTCACAAACATATTTAGGTTCAATGTATCTATACAGATCATTCAAATGTTACATGTGCCTGTGGAGATGTCACAATGCTTATACATGTGTTCGTGTAGATGTTAGTCGGTGCACTTAAACATTACACACAGGTGTTACATCCACTTAAAACAGTGGTTCTCAGCAGCATCGCATGACCTGCACGCATATGCGGGGGCCTGACCCGAGATATTCTGATTCAGAAACTCTGGGGATGAGCTCCTAGCAACCTGTGTTTTAATACGCCCTGGAGGTGTGATTCTGGTGCATGCTCGAGTCTGAGACCCACTGACACAGGTGTCTCACATGCTCATTCAGACGTTCCACCTGCCTGTGCAGATCATAGTAGGTGATGCACGTGTTTAATAAAATGTTAGACAGGTCAGCTTTAAAAGAACATATTCACTTCATAAACAGCCCAAACATTACACACTGTGTTCAGATCATGTGTGTGTTCGTTCAGATTTCAAACCGGAGACATCACAAATCCCCATCAGACAGTACACATGCGCCCTGAGATGGCACACATGTTCAGTGTTGTTAAAAATGTTTACTTCAATCTTACACATGTTAAACTGCTCAGTTTGATCTTCCATAGATGTCAGCCAGCCTTTTTCAGATGGCACACACGTTCACTCCGGTCTTACACATGTTCAGACATGTTTCACAGCGCACACAGATGTTTTACAAACCGATTCTGATGGTAAAGGTGCTTATTCAGATCACAATGCTAATTAGATGTCCATGGGATCGGTCAGTAGTATGCTCACCCATTCAGACACTGCCTTCCATGCCCTGTAGGCACTGACAACCAACCCACGCTAGAGTGAAGGGCATCTGCTGCTCTGGCCTCTTCTTTTCTTCCTTGTGGTGATTTTTAGGAAGGTTCCTCTTTACTTGGTCTTCGATGGCACCTGGCTTCTTGGATGCTGTTGTTGTGTTACTCCCTTTCAGAATGTGCTGAGTCACCAGCTGCCTAAATGCTTTCTGTGATCGTCAGTGTAGCCCAATCACGCCATTGTTCATGCAGAATTTAGATCAGTTTGCCACACTCAAATACTTCATCTACTTGGGGAAAGTTATTTCAGCAACTTATAAGCCTTTCACTGGGTTTGAATGTGCTTTTAACCACATCTTCTGTTATCTGTGGGCAACAGGGAGCCATTGAGGGTTTTTGAACAGGAGAGTGACTTGAGTTGATTGATCTTTTAGGAGCATCACCCTGGCTACAGTGTGAACACTAGCTGAAGGAAGGCAAGGCAGGAAGAAGGGAGCTCTGCTAGAATTGCATTCTGGCTGCAATTCAGAGGGAAGGTGATGATGGTCTGGATTAATTAGTAGCAGGAGAGATGAAGATGGGAGGACAAACTACAGAGAGACTTAAGAGATAGAAATAAAGGATTTGGTGATCTTGAACAAAGGGTTGGGGAGACAGGGAAGTTATATCCTATCACATTTTCAAAGTAACTGCAAGTTTTAAGTCAAGTATCCCAAAGAGGCTGGGAACAAAAATCAACTCTGCTATCTGGCACTCCTACAGGGCCGCCCTTTGGAGAAGCATCCAGAAACACTGGCCGTGAGTTGCAGACATCTAGCCAGGCATGCATTCTGGGGCTTTGACTGCTCTTCTGGGATGATAAAGCAGCATAGTTGACCTAATGAAAAGAGATAGTCACAGTCTCCATTTCATTTAGCAGAGGTGATAGAAGCAGCTGCCGTCGTGAGAGACGTCAAGTCAACTGAGTGGACAAATGGAAATTCTAAAGTTAAAGCAGAAGGTCCCAGATCCAGTGAAAAATTGGTCAGTGGCTACGATGTATTTGCTGGATGCATCAAAACAGATAGGACACTAATTACACGACTTCTAAGTGGACGGAAGTTTGACATTCTGAATTCCAAAGCTCCCCTATCACTGCCACAACCACAATATTCAGTTAAAAATGTCAGAGTTACATATTAATTGAGCATCCAACTGAATGAATATATAAATGAATGGGTTTCTCTGAAATATTAAATCTAGCTTTCAAGATTCCCTAGTGATTACATTACTGTTCCCATTTTCTATATGGGCTTGGTGATGGCATATTAATAACTTAGAGTGTTGATTAATGGATCCGCATTAACGTGAGAGGACGTTTTAGTGGCATTCCCAGGTTTCTGTTCATAGCTCAGTCCTGCTCAACATTTTTGTCCAGAGTTTGGATGAACACACAACTGTCCCTCTTATCAAAATGATTCAAGGCTGATGCCTTCCCTCTCTTCTTCCTTCCCAGTCCTCTGTGATGATCAGGGCAGGTCAGATTCTTAAGAGGAAAATGGGAACTAGAGATCATCTAGTTGCTTTATAATTTTTGGGAAACTGAATAAAGAAAGGAAAAAAGAAAATAGGAGGGGAAGGAAAGGAAAGGGCAGAGGGAAACAAAAGGACAAAGGGTACAGGGAGCAGAAGAAAGGAAGAAAGTAAAGGAAATAGAAAATGAGAGGAGGGAGGAGAAGAGAAGAAGAAGAAAAAATGGGAGAAAGAAAGTGGGGAGAAGGAAGGTGATAGGGAGAAAAAAAACAGAGAAGAGCCAGAAAACACAAACAGGGTGGTGATTGTTGAAAGAAATGGAACTTAGAAAAGTCTTGGGCAAGTCCTACCTGCCTTTAAATACTTGAAGGGAATCATGTAGAAGAGAAAACTGCTTTACCTTGTACTGCTACAGAGGGCTGAGATGAGATAAATGGAAGGAATTTAAGAAGATAGTTGGTGGTTTCATAAATGGATAGTTTTCAAACAATCAGAACTATTGAAAAATATAATGTATTGACATATCATAACCCACCAGTGACTGAAAAAGTTAATAAGTTATCCACCCAAGCCTGAGGGTTGGAGAATGCACTTCTGCATGGTATGGAGATTGGTCCTGATGATCTCAGGATCTTAGCATTGCCATTTTAATGTAGACAAAAAAACACTTTCTATGCTTATGTATTTATGATAAGTTGCCTAGCTAGCACAGTGAAGAGTGGAAGAAAGGAGAAAAAGAGAGAAACTCAGAGGATAAAAGGAGAGGAGTTCATTCATTCATTCATTCACTCATTCATTTTTTTCATCCAACAAATATTTATTTGTGGCAGAACGTAGATATAATGATGAGTCAAAATACATTTTTCCAGTGCTCACAGAACTTAGTGTGTTAGTGAAGCAAACATTAACTAAATGTCTCCTCTAATTAATGCATAAATACTAGCTGAGATACTGGCTCTAATATAAGTGTTTTTTGAAAAAATATATAACAAAAGACCTTGTCTAGGAAAGGGGGTGGGTGTGTCTCAGTCAGCCTGGACTGCCGTTTCGTGCTTCAAGATAGGAATTTGGTGGGGAGGAAAACATTCAGTCCATGACAGGAGGCGAGTCAAGGAAAAGTTCCCTGAAGAAGTGAGCGCTGGGCGGAGACCTGGAGGATCAGCACGGGCCTGAGAATCATTCCAGAGAGAAGGTGTGGCGGGCAACGTCTCTGCAGCCAGAGGGAGTGGGCCCTGCAGCACCGAGAGGCCCGTGTGCGGGGATCACACACAGCCAGAGTGACAGGCAGCATGAACTTCAAGAGGTGGGCAGGGCTGGACCCAGCAGAGCCACTTTATTTGTTAAAGGGTTTGAACTATTCTGGTTCTTTCTTTCTCTACCTCAACACATTTATATTGAGAATTTACTATATGTCAAGCACCAACTAGGTACTAAAAAGACTCCAGGCCTAGTAAGCAAGCTATGACTCTTGATCTTCATGAAACTTACAGTCAAGAAGGATAGAGAAATAGTAAAACAAATAAAATTATCATAATGCAAAAATAGTAAGTGCTGATATAGGGAAGTAATGAAACCCAGCACATTCTGGAAGGTGGGGATCAGCGAAGGCTTCCTAAAGGAAGTGACATTTTAATGAGACCTGAAAGAGAAGAAGACTTTATAGCAAAGCAAAAATCGGAACAAAACGTATTCTAGCTTTAAGGATCAGGCATGCAGTCTGGAGGTAAGAGAGCATCCATTGCGTTGGAGGAAGACCTAAATTCAGAAGTAGCTATAATAAAGGCTGCAAGGAGATGGTGGCCAGAGGTGAAGCGGGGTTGTAAGCAGGAGATCCATGTGAAAGCACCTGCCCTCCAGGCTATAAAATACACCCTGAGGGAAGGGGCGGTGTAAAATAGATTGGGGAGGAACAGCCAAAGCCTGCGAGGCCAGTTAGGAGGTTGTTAGCATAATTCAGGTGAGAATAGGCGAGATCCACGTTATACTCTAGACAACAAAGGAAAAGGAAATTGGACAGGGTTGAGACATATTTAGAAGGTAGAAACCATCACACCTAGTGTCTGATTAGCTAAGTAAGGTGTGGCAGGCAGAATAATATCCACTCAGAGATGTCCCTGGGATCTACGAATATGTTAGGCTCTGTGGCAAAGGGGAATGAAGGTTGCAGATAGAATTAGGCTGCTGATCAGATGACCTTAAATATGGAGATTGTCCTAGATTACCTGGGTAGGCCCAAAGGAATCAAAGGGGTTCTTAAACTGAAGGAGGGAGGCAGAAGGGAGAGAACCAGAGGGCAGAGAGAGGACTCAGCCTGACCTTGCTGGCTTTGAGGACGGAGCAAAGATGCAGATCCCTCTGGGTTTTAAATGTTCACCATCTGGAGATACTGAAAGGTGCCATCAAAAGATCTGTTCCATGAGCTGAGTACTAACACTCAGGGATCAGTAACCCAGCGCTGCAACTTCAAGCAGCTCTTTTGTGTAAAAACTACAATTTCAGTGTAAAGAAATTTCTGGAGAAGGAATAATAAAAGGCTAAGCAGGTTACAAATGTTTGATTACTATGAGACAAGTGACAGAAAATACTGCCACCATTTCCCATGGTAATCCTTGCTGTCATTCCCTCAGAGCATCTCACAGCAATGCAAAATGTCTTTTGGCTCGCATAGAGCTCAACAATGGAAAGCTGCCTTACTGATTACTTAAGATGATCTGATCTGATTATTGTGAAAATGAGCAGTCGTTCACAGTCATAGAACAAAATGTTGTGTTTCATAGAGGAAAAAGGGAATAAAACACAAAGGTGGACATTTGGGCTATTTTCACTTTTTACTCTATCCTCCTGGTCATTTCATTTGCCTGCCGTATGGCTGATGTGACTCCTACAAGTGGAGAGCAGACAGCAATTTCACACACACATGAAGTCTTTACTGCTCCTCAACGCCACCTTCTTTAATCGGCTGCACCTGCAGTGTTGTAGCAGAAATTCCTTGCAGTATCTCACTATCTCTAAAACCTCTTAGTCATTCCCGCGGGGGTTGGGGTGGTAGGATTGAAGGCAGGGGAAACTTAGATGCTTCTGCTCATACTCCAAACTAGATCAGTAAGAATCCTAATTCTTGAAAAGGCCTGGGCATGTTCATTCATTCCTGTTGACAGAGCCTCTGGCCTGAGCTGCTCTCTGCTCAGACGGGCATTTCAGGGACAGAGAGGACTCTGACACTTGTTATTGAAGAGTCAAATTTCAGATTGAAGGAGCGACAAGTTATTTCATTGCGGAAGAATCATGGGCCTCTGAGAACAATAACTGGACAATTCTGTTGAAAATAGTACCAAATAGTTACTCTCGCATCAAGCCTAGACTAGAGTCAGTGTTCAGGGGCACTAAATGGCTTAACTTCTCCCTCCCTACTTCCCAGATAATCTAGTATGCAAGACCTTAGAGAATTATTTACATAAAAGGCATTGACACTCCACATTAGTGTAAATCAGTTTCCTGTTCATTATAGCACATTTTCTGAGAACAAAGAACAAGTAAATTGAACCCAGTCTAAGTTGATTTTAGAGGGCCACTGAGGTGAGATCGGGAGTAAGAAAGCCAGAATAAATAAAAAGTGAAACCTGGAGTAAAACAAATATTTATCCTAGATTTATAAGCAGCACTTCTTTTGACAGAAATAGATGTGACTTTTTAATCTCTTTTTCTTTTTTCTCATGGTTTCTGTGATGACTAGGTCTCCTGAGTAACATGTATGGAGACTTTTAGTGGGAAAATGAAGAGAAAAAACAGTGTTTTCCACAAACAGTGCTGGAACAACTCAGTATCCGCAACAAAAGAACGAAGTTTTACCCCTTTCTTGCATAATACCAAAATATTAACTAAAAATGAATCACATACTGAAATCTAAAAACTAAATTTATAAAACTCTTAAAAGAGAATATGAGTCCATCTTTGTGACCTTGGGTTAGGCAACGTTTTCTTAGAAACGACACCAAAAGCACAAGCAGTGAAAGAAAAAATAAATTGAGTGTCATCAAAATTACACTCTTTGGTGCTTTAAAAATGAGAAAATAAAAAAGACAACTCACGGAATGGGAGAAAATATTTGCAAATCATATAACTGATACAGAACTTATGTCTAGAATATAGAAAGGACACACAATAAAAAGGCAACCCAATTTAAAAATAGACAAAAATCTGAATAGCTATCTCTAAAGGAAGATATATAAATGGCCAATAAGCACATGAAAAAATGCTCAACATTATTAGCCATTAGGGAAATGCAAACCGAAACCACAATGAAAATACCTCTTCCAACCATTAGGGTGGCTACAAAAAATTTTTTTAAATAAGGTGAGGATGTCGAGAAATTGGAATCTTCATATTTTGCTGCTAGAAATGTAAAATAGTATGGCTACTTTGAAAACCAGTTTGGCAGTTTTTCAAAATGTTAAATATAAAGTTTCCATATGACCCACCAAACAATTCCATTCCCAGGTATACATGCAAGAGAGATGAAAACATATCTATACAAAAACTTGTACATGAGCCCAGCCAATGTAGCTCAGTAGACTGAGCATCGTCCCATGGACTGAGAGGTCCTGGTTCAAATCCCAGTCAGGGCACATGTCCAGGTTATGGGCTGGATCCCCAGTAGGGGGTGTGCAGGAGGCAGCCAATCCATGTTTCTCTCTCATATCGATGTTTCTCTCTCTCTCTCTCCCTTCCTTTCTCTAAAAAAAAAAAAAAAAAAATCAATAAACATGCATTTAAAAAAAAACAAAAAACAAAACTTGTACATGAGTTTTCATAGCACTATTATTCATAATAACCAAAAAGGGGAAGTAATCCCTGATGAGTGGATACATTAAATGTGGTATATCCATGCAATGGGTTATTATTTGGCAATAAAGAGGAATGAAGTATTTGCATATCTACAACACAGATGAACCTTGAAAACATTATGGTCCGTGAAAGAAGAGAATCACAAAAGGCACAGACTGTGTGATTCCATTTATTAAAGTGTCCAGAACAGGCAAATCTGAGAGATGGAAACTAGATTAGTGGTTTCCTGGGGCTAGAGAGGGAGGCAGTTGGGAGGAAAATGGGGAGTAACCGTTCATGGGTACGGGGTTCCTTTTCGGGGGCTGATGATGTTCTATACTATACTGTGGGATGGCTGCACAACTCTGAATACACTAAAAGCCACTGAATTATATACTTTAAATGGGTGAACTGCATAGCATGTGAATTATATTTTTAAAAACCCAGCTGGCAACCTACAGCAGGGAAAATGTTCACAGAACACGTTTAGGATGTGTTACCGCTTTCCTGACACCGAGAAGGTAGCCATACCCTTGCAGCTGAGGTCCAGGTTAAGAGGAAGCCAGCAGAGCCATCCTGGCCCACCTCCAATGAGAAAAAAGGACGCCCAAGAAGCCACAGAAGTTCTGAGGACAATCTAGAGAAGTGAGTCCACTTTATAGATTGTCCCAGTGCCCCCAGCACCTCCTCCTCCTGCAAACTGTCCCCGTCTCCCCTCCTTTACGGCCTTGTCTTGGACCTACTGAGGAATGCCAGAATTCATTTTCTAGCAGCTTTCTGGCCGAAGTTCATTAATGATGCCTTTAGCTTCAGTTCTGAACAGGAACTGATTTTTGCCCCCATCCTCCCCCCCCCCCCAAATTCCCATAGTCTCCATCTCTGTTCTAATTTTGACACCCTCCCACCCCACCACTGTTCGGTTTTGAGTCCCCCTGTCTCTGTGTGTAGGCTTATGAGCATAGGTGGCCCCATCTGGCCCTGTCTTCTGTCGATGGATCCCTTCCTCTCCTCCTTTACTCTCCTCTGCCCCCTTCATCTCTCCTACTGGCCTCACAGGCAGCCCTGGGAATGAGTCAAGTCATTTTTAGTTACAAGTGGCAGAGACCCAACTTAAACTAGCTCTGGCTAAAAGTGAAAGAGAAATACTTTGGAAGGACATTCTGGAGTATCATTTTCTATAACTGAAGAGTTAAACAAGCAAATTGCAGAAAAGGTGCCCCTGAGCCTCAGGGACAGCTGGGACCGTGGACACAAATGCCGTCTGGGCTCTCACTTACCCCCCCTCTGGCCCTGCTTCTCTCCCTGGGAGCCTGCCCCATTCCCACTACAGGGCCACCTCCGAAGCAGGACGTGGTGGCCCTGACTAGGTCCTGAAGCCTCCGTGTCAAAGTTTGCATCACAGGTAAAGATCCTATGTTTTCATTTTAATATAAAAATAATCACAGAGAAAACACCTCATTGGACAAGAAATTAGAAAATACCTGGTCCATGAGTTGTGAAGTAATGCCAGGTCTAATCCAGCCCAGAGAGGGGTTCTGGCAGGGATTTTGTTCATGTTAATGTCACACACATCAGTGTCAAGCTGCATGGCTGTCTCTGGAAGATTTTGAGTTTGTAGCTAAATCTAGGCTGAATTTCTTAAGGACAGGCACTAGGCTATTTCATTTCATTACGCTCAGTACCTAGCCCAATACCTGCATACATACAGTATCCCAAAGAAATCCTTGAATCAAGAATTGAATTGAACTGTAAAAAGGCCAGCTGAGCATGGCAAAGCAATGGCCATATTCTGCATTGGGGGAAAAAAAATGACACCCTCTGTGAAGCTCTGCTTTTCCATTTTTTTCTTTACTAACCTTACTGTCTCCCCTGTAGACTGGGTATCATGTTAGTACCAACCTCACAGAGAACTGTGTTGATTAAAGAAAATAAAGCACATACAATACTTGGCTCTGGGCCTGCACAGAGCAGCATTTAATAAAATAAGTCATTGTCGTCGTCGTCATCATCATCATCATCATCATCTTTGCCCTCTGCTTTCACTCAATACGCTCAGCCACAGGGATCCAGTGACGTACAGCAAAGTTTTAGCCTTCTCTCACAGTGATAGGGATTGTCACCGTGCACTTTGCTGGGCAGAACATCCCAACCCACCCAGATCCTGGAGTTTAGAAAAGGGAATAGGGCTCAGTAGGTCCCAAAGGCACTGCACAGAGTGCTGCTCCTCCGAGACCTGGGGCCACCAGAACATTTCTAACAGATCTTCCCTGTTTAAACAGCCTCCAGACGTCCCCATGCAGGTTGCTGAGTCAAAGTCCCCTTGAGTCCCAAGCTTAGAATAGGCCTCATCATTGTGACTGTGGAGAGATCCTTTAAAACTAGCTATTCGGGGCAAACACAATTTATCTTCTCTGTTCTGCAGTTATTAGATCTACAGATTGGAGAACATTAAAACTGCATCCTCCTTACGGACAAACCGTAAAGATTAATTAGGCGATAACAGCCAAGTGGGGTTCTCCTGAGGTTTACACATAAATATACTCACTCGTTATTATGGGGCTTAGAAATATTCTCCCTTTCTCTCTGTCATTTAAGATAATGAATCTGATCATTAATAAGTAAACAGGTGAAGGACAGACATTTGTGTTCAACATGGCATTCCTCAGTCAAGGCGTCTCCTTTAAAATAGACAATGGAAGAGGTACTGAAGATGCCACATGGCGGGCAATCACCCATCTTAAGGGGCCACTTCTTTACAGCATGATGCAGTTTCCAATGCCATTTCGACTCAGTCTTTTATTAAAGATCTACCTGGAGTAGACAATTGATTTTCATTAGTCCCTGGAGTCATTGCTTAAAGGAGGCGTCATTGCATTTATTTTCAGAGGTTCCTGCTCCTGTATGAAGTGTATTTGATTTGATACATAGGAAAAAGGAAAAAGCTTCATTGACTAACAGCTATTCTTTTCAGTCAATTTTGCATTCCTTTTTTTTGCCAGAAACCCAGTTCTGAATCACAGGTCTTTTGAATCCTGTTTATTTTCCTAGCTCAACTTTTTTTTCCCCCAATACTCTCTCCAGATCTAGAAGATTTGAGAACAAGGATGTCTGGTGTGTGATAAGATAAATGCTAGGGAGAACTAGTGGACATTCCATAAAGCAGGACTCATTATCTTTTTTTAAAAAATTCAATTAATTGCAGTAACATTAATAAGACCATATAAGTTTCAAGTGTTTAATTCTATAATACATCATCTGCATGTTGCATTGTGTGCTCACCACCTGTAGTCTAGTGTCCCTCTGTCACCATATATTTAACCCCTTTTATCCTCTTCTCCTCCCGCCAGCCCCCTCCCCCTCTGGTAACATTCGTACTCTTGTCTATGAGTTCGTTTGTTCATTTGTTGCTTTGTGTTTTACATCCCACATATGAGTGAAATCATATGGTTCCTGTACTTTTCCACCTGACTTATTTGGCTTACCCCGATACTCTCATGATTCATCCATGTGGTCACAAATGGCTGTATTTCTTGATTTATTTACTAGTCTGCTGTGGAACCAAGTTTATCCAGGTCTTCCTCTAGATTTGGCAGGAGAAGCAGGCTGAGCTCACTTGTCTTTGCTCACTCCCAAGCCATTTCTGAGATGCCTCCCCCTTTTCCTTCTGACAATCCTATTCTTTCTTTGAATAGTAATAGCAGCAATAATAGTCATGGTGACGACAGAAACTTCCCCTGATTGGTATGTGCTGGGCAGTTTACTTACACTTGCTCATTTAATCTTCACAGCCGTCCATAATTTACATAATCGTCATTTCACAAATAAGGAGGCTGAGACTTGGAGAGAGAAACTAGCTTGAACAAAGTCACTCACACACAAGGTCTGCTCACTTCATAACCCACACCCTTTACTCCCATGCAACACGGGCCCCAGAAACATGGAATTAGAAAATCCTGGCCAAATAAATGAGCATGATATCGATGCTGCCCTTCCAAACTTAAAATCCAAGTAAGACAAGCAGTGGCCAAGCTCCCACTGCAAAGTGGTAAATGACAATTTCATTTTCTTGAGTTTGACTTTGCAGTTAAACATAAATCCAATCCAATTTCCTGGCTTGGCAACCATAGCTTTCTCCCTACAGCACTGGATTCACGTCAGGAACACCCACACCTACGGGGAGCTGCGCGTGGGTGACCACGCTAGGAAACTGTAATCACCTCCTTGCAAACAACACACACACACTTTCTGCCTCACCCAACACCCCAACCCTCAACATTAAAAAAAAAAAAATCTGTAGATGGGATTATGTTGTAACTAACATGCAGGATAACAGAGAAGAAGAAAAAACAGAGCAGGTAAACCTAAGGACTCTGAAAGTTGAGGGGTAATTGGCCACGACTTTTCCAATGAGAAAGTGGGAGCTTTATTGCTGCTGGATAAGTTGCATGTGGCGAGTGTCTTTCATAGCGGCCGCTAGAGCCTCCTCCTTCCCTCTACAATGGTCACTGAGTCGCTGCCCATCTGGCAGCAGCTACGCTCACCACTCTCAGAAACGATGCCCAGGCACTAAGTGAGATGTGAGTTGATCTCAGGGACAACTTTGCAATATCCAAACATGATAAGAGCATTGCATTTGCTTGAAGTGCAGACCTTCCTTCACCCCAGCACAGAGCGGTGTGAGCCTGCCCCTGCACTCACCGCGCCTTACAGAGCCAACGCCAGCCCCGAGAAGGTCCACGCTGATGCCCCCAGCTCGCTGTCAGTTCAGCTCCTCACCAGTTTCAGTGGATTCCCCTGATAACGTATTTCAGCATCCACACAGTCACGAGATTTCTGCTGTTATCTCATCTCCATTCCCCTTTTCTGAAATTTAAATGCATCCCTGCTCATCTTATCTCAAGCAGAAACAAAATCGGACCACGTCAACATGTAGCACAGGGAAGGACTTAAATCTAACTTACTGTAGCTATTTCTGCCTTCTAATGAGAAGTGTAGGATAGAGATGCCATAATTCATATAACTCTCCACTCCTTCCAACCCAATTCAGAGACTCAAGGGGAGAAAGGAAGTTCGAAAGCACTTCTGATTTAAAACAGTGAGTGAAACACACGCATTTAGTTCTGCTCCCTCTCAAATCCCATTAAATCTCATGTAAAGTGTTTTTTAAATGCATGAACTCACAAAGGAAAATGGGAGAAGAGACAATAAACTAAAATGATGGGGGTTAGAAAGTGGATGGATGGGTGGTAACTGACTTGGTAGACTTAAAAAAGCAAAGTTCTAAATCAGCAGCAGGGAGAAAACAAGAAGCAATCTGCTTGACATTGCAAAACTCCCAGTAGGCTCAGGAATAAATGGCATCGAATACTTCCGGAAGGGGTCGAGAAGATGAGGCTGACAACAGGAAATTTGTTGAAAGACTGTTTGAGAAACAGTTGTCTCCCCAAAGTCTTTTCCTATTGTTCTTCTTCCATGTTGCAGGAGCTTGGAGCTTTCTTTGTGAGGAAGGGAAGAGAGGGTCCCTGAAGTGGGGGGACACCAGGCATGGTTGAGAGTTGGGCCCCACACTGAAAACAATGGAATTACAGAGCATTTGCATACTGAATGTTCAGGCCTCGGCCTTTATCACATCCTCTCAGGCAGGTTAGCAGAGTCTTCTCTGAGGATAGTAACCAAAAAGAAAATTCTAAAGATGTTGATATCAGAAATTCCCCCCAAAAAAGAGTCCTTCCAATCACCTGTGTAGTGCTCAGAGCTTCCAAACAGCTTCACATTAAAAACAAAACAACAGCTCGGCTGGTGTGGCTCAGTGATTGAGTGTGGACCCATGCACCAAGAGGTCGCTGGTTCGATTCCCGGTCAGGGCACATGCCCAGGTTGTGGGCCCGATCCCTAGTGAGGGGCATGCAGGAGGCAGCCAATCGATGTTCTCTCTCATCGATGTTTCTATCTCTCTCTCCCTCTCCCTTCCTTTCTCTCTAAATATCAATAAAGAAAAATAAAATAAAATAAATAAAAATAAAACAGCAACAACAACAAAATCACCAGATAGAGCAGAGAAATAATTCAAGGAAATTCCTAACACATGGAAGACAAGGATCTCAGATTTTAAGTTCTCACCAGCATAATGGGTGAAAATAAACCCACACCAGAGCATTTCACAATGAAATTTCAGAAATCTAGGGAGAAAGAAAAGATGCTAGAGATTCCCAGATAGAAAAAAAGATGTTTTTACACAAAGAATGAAGAAGCTGAATGGTACTATGAGAAGACAGTACAACAATGCCCTCCAAATGCTAAGGAGAAAGTGATTTTTACTCTGGAAGTCTTTCCGACTATCATTATTTATTTATTTACTTATTTATTTATTTATTTATTTATTTATTTATTTATTTATTTTTATCCTCACCTGAGGACATTTTTTTCCACTTTTTGTTCAGATAGAGTGGGAGGGAGAGAGAGGAAGAGAGAGAGAGAGAGAAACATTGACGTGAAAGGGACACATCGAGTGGCTGCCTCCCACACGACCCACCAGGGGCCGGGGACAAACTGCAACCGAGATAAGTGTCCTTAGCGGGAACCAAACCCGGGTCTCTCTGGACCGTAGGCTGACGCTCTAACCGCTGAGCCAAACCAGCCAGGGCAGCGACTATCATTATTTAGTGTGAGGGTAAAAGAGAGACAATTTTAGACATGAAAATTCTAAAAAACAAAACCAAAAACCTGTATCTCTCATGCACCCTTTCTTTGGAAGTGAGGGATGTGCTCCAGCAAAACAAAGGAGTAAAGCAAGAAAGAGGAAACCATGGAATTCGGGGAACAGAGGGTCCTACACACAAAAGCAGAGAAGCGGACCCTCGTGTGACGGTGAAGAGTGATGTACAGCCTGCCTAGAGAGTCACCAGTCAGCCTAGGGTATGTCAGAAGACTCCGGGAGAGATTTCTACAAGAACACAAGACGTCAGCTTGCTTAATGAGAAAGAAAGTGCCAAGAGGAAATTGACTCTAAAGCAAGGAAAGTAGATGTCTTTGGGGAGGTAGAAGCAGCAGGCATCCTGTCTGAGTCCCAGGGGAGAGGAGGCATGAGCAGGAATGGGAAAAGTGGCTTTCTCTCACAATGTCTGTGAGACTTGGAGAAACAGAAGCAGCTCTCCTTTGGGCTTACTGTGTCAGAGTGTGGGTACAGCCTCAGCACTGGCCCTACTGGGATGCTGGCACAGAGCCAGAGGGCATATTACAAAAGGCAACACCTCCAGTGATGGGAGACAGGCTAGTTAACCTGTAGTGGGTGTGGCACAAGTAACACACCCTCATATAACGTCACTAGACATATCACAGGAAGATAGGAAAACAGAGAAGAAGGGAAAATGGCAGATACAAGTGGGGCTGAGAAGACTTGTTCTGGAACACTCTTGAACCATCCTCAGAGTTTCCATAAATATCCAAATATTTTATGGTAGGAAGGTTAAGTTCCCACTCTAGGAAGCAAGTTTTACATAACACACACACACACAACCAAATCTGGGCTCTGATACACAGTAAAATAGACAACATTAATTTATAATTGCCCTAATTATATTTCATTGCTAAAGCCAATCGTTTGTTTCAACTAGAAAAACCACAATTGATAATGGGTTTGCATTTCCACAAGTATGTTTGAATTTCAGTTATCTGACATCTCACAGTAGGGAATTACTATTTGCATTTTTAGGTACCAACATCTGGAATTCAGGCATGAGATTGAACACAATTATCCTTCACAGTGAATGTAAACAGAGCCTGGCATGAATCTGCTAATTGTTCTTTCCTACAGAGCTACAATTTTCAGTTAGAATATATACATAAAAAAGTAAGTACCAATCTGTCCATTCTCCTCACAAAGGCCAAAGTTATCTTTTCAAGGCCTAAATCACATCATTTCACGCTTTACACCCTCCAGTGGAGAATGAAATTCAAAGTCCTTATTATGGCAAACAAGCTCTACATCAGTGGGTGGGGAGCGTGAGCGCCCATCACGGGGAGGGCTGGTTAAAATCCAGATTGCGGGGCTGCACTCCTGAGGCTCTGACTCAGTAGGTCTGAGATGTGGTCTGGGAATGTGCATTATTCTCAGACCCCTGGCCATGCTGATGCTGCTGGTCCAGGGGCAACACTTGGAGAACTACTGCCCTACCTGCTCAGGTCCCTCTCAAATCTAGCATCACTTCCTAATACTACTCACCTTTTTGCCCATTGTGATTCAGCCACACTGATCACTTTCTGACCCTCAGTACCTCATGCTTCTTTCAGTTCAGCTCTTTGCACATGTTGCTCCCTCTGCCTAAATTTGTTCTCTCCTTGATCTTCACCTTCTCAGATGGGCCTTCTTAACCACCCTATCTAAGGGAACTATCCAACCGACCACTTTCATGGGTGGGGAACCTTTTTTCTGCCAAGGGCCATTTGGATATTTATAACATCATTCACAGGTCATACAAAATTATCAACTTAAAAATTAGCTTGCTAATCCTCATTAAAATACCAATGATATATTTCATGGAACTAGACCAAATGCTCCAAAAGTTTATATGGAACCAAAAAAGACCCTGAATAGCCACAGCAATCTTGAAAAAGAACAAAGTAGGAGGGATCACAATACCAGATATCAGGTTATACTGCAAAGCCATTGTAATCAAAACAGTCTGGTACTGGCACAAGAACAGGCACATAGATCAATGGAACAGAACAGAGAACCCAGAAATTGACCCAAGATATTATGCTCAATTAATATTTGACAAAGGTGGCAAGAGCATACAATGGAGTAAAGACAGCCTCTTTAATAAATGGTGTTGGGGAAATTGGACAGCTACATGCAAAAAAAATGAAGCTAGACCACCAACTTACACCACACACAAGAATAAACTCAAAATGGATAAAAAACTTAAATATGACTCATGAATCCATAAAAATCCTAGAAGAAAATGTAGGCAACAAAATCTCAGACATCTCACACAGCAAAATTTTCACTAATACAACACCTAAGGCAAGAGAAACAAAGGTAAGAAAGAAAGAAAGAAAGAAAGAAAGAAAGAAAGAAAGAAAGAAAGAAAGAAAGAAAGAAAGAAAGAAAGAAAGAAAGAAAGAAAGAAAAAATAAATGAGACTACATCAAACTAAAAAGCTTCTGCACAGCAAAAGAAACAAGCATCAAAATGGAAAGGGAACCCACTGTATGGGAGAGCATAATTGCCAATGATACATCAGATAAGAGGTTAATTTCCAAAATATATAGAGTGCTCATACAACTCAACAAAAGGAAGACAAAGAATCCAATTAAAAAACGGGCAGAGGACCTAATAGACACCTCTCCAAACAGGACATACAAATGACCAAGAGACATATGAAAAAATGCTCAACGTCACTAATCATCAGAGAGATGCAAATTAAAACGACTATGAGGTATCACCTCACACCTGCCAGAATGGCTGCCATCAACAAATCATCAAACAACAAGTGCTGGCAAGGGTGTGAAGAAAAGGGGACTCCAGCACACTGCTGGTGGGAATGCAGACCGGTGCAGCCACTATGGAAAACACTATGGCGTTACCTCAAAAAATTAAAAATTGAACTGCCATTTGACCCAGTGATGCCACTTTTAGGAATATACCCTAAGAAGCCTGAAACACCAATCAGAAAGAATATATGTACCCCTATGTTCATAGCAGCAGTAATTACAATCACTAAGATCTGGAAACAGCCCAAGTGCCCATCAGTAGATGAGTGGATAAAAAAAGCTGTGGTACATTTACACAATGGAATACTATGCAGCTGTAAGAAAGAAAAAATCTCTTATCCTTTGAGGCAACATGGAGGGACCTGGAAAGTATTATCCTAAGCGAAATAAGCCAATCAGAGAAAGACAAATATCACATGATCTCACTTATTTGTGGAATATAATAAACAATACAAGTTGATGAACAAAATAGACCCAGAGACATAGAAGTGGGGTACAGACTGACAAATCTCAGAGGAGGGGTACAGTGGGAGGGAGGAGATAAACTACAGAACTTATATGCATGTGTGCATAACCAATGGACATAGACAACAATGCTGGGGGGGTGGCGGGAATGGGAGGAGGGTGTCAGTGGAGGAAAAAAGAGAAACACCTGTAACAAAAATAAATTAATAAAAATTGCAAAAAAAAACAAAAAAAAAACTAGCCTGCTATATTGGGTCAGGTTAATTTTATGTTAGCTGGTATTGATTTCGAGGGACTTATATGGCCCGCGGGCCAGACATTCCTCACTACCAAATTTTGTCCTATTTCATTTTCTTACCACTGGCCCTTATCTCAGTCTGAAGGTATGCTGTAACTGTTTGCTCATCATCTGTCTCCCCTGCAGAAAGTAAGTTCCATGTGGGCAGGCACTTCCTCTGGCTCTGGTTTATCTGTAGCCGTTGAAGGCAAATAACATTTTTGAATGAACAAATAAATCTGTGGAGGAGACCAGATCTAGTCACAAGAGGGCTTTCATCACTAGCTAGACAGGCATCTATCAATCCTACACCAACTGGTCTCTTTCCATTACTCTCATCCAAGAACCTTTTGTTCCCTATGTCATCTGTAATTAGAAAATTTATTCCACACGTCACCTGTAATTAGAAAATTAGACCAGGAGGTATAATTTAGAACAAAGCTGGTGGAATGTCAGTTCTGCTAAGCAGAAGTACAGTAATATTAGCTTTAGTCAAACAAGAAAATTAAACTATTTTACAAAAAAGGGGTAATGGTGTTGCACGCGAATTTAACACATTTTAAAATGAAGCAGATTTGAATTTATTTTGATGAGAAGCTACATCTGTGATCCCAGGCCTATGACCCTTGGCAAATCACCAAACTGCAAATCTATAAAAGAAAATGCTGACTTTCAAGATTTTTTTTTTAGTGTTGTTAGAGCCATTGGAATGATTCGGTTTCCAAACTAAACAAAATGTTTTTTAAAATCGCTTCTCAATAAAATAAAATTAAATATTAGAAATTTAAAAATTAAATAAGATAAACATATTTTAAATCACTTCTCTTAGACACTGGATTATCTAACAACTGTCTGTTCTCCAGCTCTTATAAAAACCTTAATTTTTACAGCACTTGTTTGAGTGGTTTCTCACAACTGTTGGCCATGAAAGCTTGTTTTCAGGAGACACTTAATGTTTGGTTCAAATTCTATGGCTCACAGTAAGTGCTCTCCCTTAATTTCTTACAGTTGGGAAGGGAAGTGACCCTCTGCACCATAGCATCAGATCACTGCGGGGGTTTGCTCGGCACTTCATAAACTCATCTGCAATCTTCCACCCTCATAGTCATTGTACCGAATGTGTTTCCATTATGTGGACTTTTCTCTGGGTAACCACATGATAATTAGCTCACTACTTGGGCCCGCTCAGTGTATAAACATATTCACCCTTCTCTTGCTCTCCTGCTAAAAACCCTGCAGGATAACCACCACATGTGATGTTCAGCAGGTACTTAAAGAATAAATGACCAGCAGGGCAATCAAAGAGAATGGGAGCATAAAGTCACATTTAGAGAAAGGAAACCTGTTTCTACCATGACCTGTACTGTCATGACCTCTGAGAAAATATTGTCTTTAAGAATACACAGAGCTTTGCCCTGGCCGGTTTGGCTCAGCAATCAGAGCGTTGGCCCGCGTACCAGAGTCCCGGGTTCGGTTCCCGCTAAGGGCTTGTACCTCGGTTGCAGTTTGTCCCCGGCCCCGGTCGGGGTTGTGTGGGTGGCAGCCACTCAATGTGTCTCTCTTGCATCGATGTTTCTCTCTCTCTCTTCTCCCCTCTCTTCCTCATGCTCTATCTGAAGATAAATGCAAAAGTGTCCTCAGGTGAGGATAAAAAAAAAAAAGAATATAAGGAGCTTTGATTTTTATTCAGAGAGAAAAACATTTATGGACCTATTCGTGCAAGTGGGCTATCCTACGGTGTAGCAAAACAGTCATTAATTAGCTGGGCTATCTTGGGCAAGCTGCTTCATCTCCCTGAACCTCACTTTTGGGGGGAAATTAGGGAGTTAAGATGACGAATGAGATCTGAAAATTCAAGTTCGAATATTAGATCCATTTCTAACAACTTCTAGGAAAAAGGAAAAAATATTGCATCCTACATGATTTCTGTAATAACTCATCAACCAAACTGTAATATAAGTGAGCATTCACGAACCATCAAGCTAATGTCTTTCATTTTATTGATCCACAAAGATATTGGATGCCTGGCCCACTTTTCCTGATGCACCAATACACCACCAAGGACATCACAACTGAACTAAGAGTGGAAGCCTCGGATCCACAGTTTGTCTCTCTGGTAAGGCCTGAAATCATACTTTGTTTCTATGCTCTTTCCTAGCTCATTTCTTTGGGACAGAAATTACACAGGTGACCCCAGGATCCGTTCCTTTCATATTTTGAGGGTTTTATGGTGAATGTGTTTAGAATATGATCACATGATAATAACAGGATATTAACATTCATGGTTTCTTCTTCTTTCTCCATGAAACAGATTCATCTAGATTAGCCCCACCTGCTTCAGTGCAGATAGACCCAGAGCCAGGGCATGGAAATCCGTGTAAGGAACAACTTAACTCCAAAGGAACGAAACAGATGAATCTACGTTTATTCTTCAAGCTGAACACACCGTAAAAATGAAGCAAAACAAAAGTCAAGTGTGACAAGGATTTTAGTTGGAGAATATGGTTGATTAGCATCAAAGCCCATAGGAAAATACAAGGCTAATCTTATTAAGATTATCTGGGTATGCGGCAACAACCAGCCCCAAGAAACCATGGTCCTACAATCAATTTCTACGCCAAGGGAACTTAGTTTATTCAGGCTAATGAACTGAGGGAAGACATGGGACTGGAAATAACATCTAAGCATTTTTTTTAAGCTGAAAATGTAAACAATTCAGGCTGCACACAAACCAATAGGTTGATTCATTCTTAATGAAACATGCAAATTTTCCTTTGCATTTGGCTCTGAGAAGTTGCCAATTGAAGAGAGCCTTCTCCCGGATTAGTGGCCCTCTGAATAACACCCTTCACCACGTAGTCACCGAGATGAAACACAGGCTGTGCACAGCTGTCTCAATTTGTGCAATAGGGCTCCTGCAAAACAAATCTCAGCTGAGAATCCTGTATCCGTGAGCTACTATTGAAGCAGAAGTTCCTTTGAGAAATAACCCAACAAAATTAGACCTTTACAGTATCACCATGCTATACAAACATGCCAGGATTTATTACTTTGCACCTAATTCACCCTACTCGGACTCATTCCTCCATAATTGTCTTTGTCATAGCCACATAATAATAGTAGCTACCTTTTGTTTTCCGGGAGCTAAACATTGTGGTAGGTATGTTACCTATATTTTCTCCTCAATCTTCAGAACAATCTGTTGAGGTATATACATATTAAAAACAACAGCAGATTTTCCCCATTGTGTTGCGATGTTTATCTCTTACTAAACCACTAAATATTCCTAAACCACTAAATATTCCTAAACTTCACTGATTTCAATGCTTGCTTTCTTAGGCTTTCAACTAACAGTACACATGAATGGTGAGGTTATTTTCTTTAATAAAACATAGGAGAATACAAGCTTTCATATTGATGTAAGAGCTTCTAAACTTCTCTGTAAACCTTCCCATGAGATGCTACAATATTGTCTCCTTCTCAAATAGAAAGCATCAGGGAAATAACAATTTCAATGGACTGCGAATCTTTTAATCGGTGGCAATTACATTTAGAAAAATGTATCCTTTGCCCACAGCCACCCCTCACTTCCCATTCCATGCCCAATCAGTAGCAATTTACTGTCAATTGTATTTCCCCAAAATCTATTAAATGCATACCTTCCTCTTTATTCCCTCAATTAATCTTTATTATCTCTCACCTTCATTACTGTGGCAGACCCTAAATTATACAACAAACCAGTTCCCTTTTCCTCTGGGCACACAGACTGCATTGCCCAGCCTCCCTTGCTGTTGGCCGAAGCCATCGAAATGCATTCTGGCTAATGGAATGTGCCTGCAAGTGCTGTCTCCTCCTTCTGGATGGCCCACAGGATCTTCTCAAAAGTACATATCTTCCTTTCTCTTTTGCAACCCACGGGCCAAATGGAGGAGACTGCAAAGACCTAGAGGATAGCCACACCACAACACACAAGGAGGCTGGGGCTTGAGTTATAATTTGGAGGAGAGCTATCTGTCTGTATGAGCCTGCTACCCAGGAACACCTGCAGTGGACTCTTGAAAAAAACGGATGCAAACTTTCATAGTGTTGATACCAAAATATAGTGGTTATTTGACGGAAGATAGTTTATCTGAACAATACACTACTAAAATAGCCTCATTTCCCTGCTTCTTCCCTTTATAATCCATCATCTGTACTGAAATTGTGTTGATCTTCCTAAAACAGCACTTTGTAACCATCGCCCCCATTAAAAATGATTCATTGATGTCCTGAACAGACACCTGCTGAGCAACTATTACGTTTCAGGCTAATTTCTTACAGAATGCTACAGCTGAAAACCCTTCACCTGGCTTCCAGGGCTCTCCATCTGAGCTCACAAGTTCGCCTCTCATTACACCCAGCACCCCGTGTATTTCTGACTATCTAAATTATTTGCTATTCCTGACATATGATACAGATTTTACTTTGTCTCCATGCTTTTGATTCCTCTGTCCTCTCTTTGTTTGTAAACCTTATGATTCCTTTACACGCCGAAGTAAACGCTACCACAGCTGAAAGTAATCTCTCCTTTGGGGTCTCTCCTCTCAATCTCTCTTTTACTCAGTCTCTCTCCCTTCCCCTCTCCCTCTCTTTCTTCCTCTAGCTGCCACAGCACTTTGTTTCTTCACATAAATTCTTCAGCTGCAGGGAGATGGGTCCGCATCTTCCTTGTTCATCATCGTATCCCTTGTCCCCAGCACCATGGCTGGTACATAGTATTTTTTTAATGACTTATCACTTACTTATTGGGCTTAGCATAGTGCCGACAATGAAAAATATATATAGTTATTTAATGAATGTGAAATTCAAATTTCTTCCAGGTTATATCAGTCTAGTAGCTTTACTCTTTCTCTCCAAATATCTGTCCTTCCTTAGCACTCTAGCTCAGTGATGGCTTTGCATCCTTCTAGTTGCTTAAATCAGAAACCTACGATGAGTTTTCTCTCTCCCTCATCCCAGTAAGCAAATCCCTGCGGATACTACTTCCTAAGCAGGCCTTGAATACATCCCATCTTCTCCAGCCCTTTCCCCTTAGCACAGGCTGCCACTGTCACCAAACTGGCCTCCCTGTCTTTAGTCTAACCCTTAGTCTCTCCGCACTCACAGCCCACAAGCTACACAGCAGCCAGAGGGTCTTTCTAAAATCAAAGGCAAATCTGAGCTTGTTCTTTACCCACTTAAAGTCCTGAAAAGGCTCTTGACGAATTTATAATCAAGTTGTAGGTAAAGTAAGGATGACCTACTCAGCTTTTCAGAACTTGCTTAATGAACTTAAGAAATACCCAGGCAGCACCTTTTCTAAGTGCTAGATACTGTTTTCAGTGCTGGAGGATGCCCTGGCGGAAGCACCCAACATCTGGGCCCTCGCCGAGCTGGCATTCTAGCATGGAGAGAAGCGGCAAAGGCAGAAAGTAAGTACATTAGGTAGTGTGTTAGAAGTTTATACGTTTTATGGGGGTGGGGGGTGGGGAATAGAGCAAATAATGAAATCTGGAGGAAAGAGTACATTTTTTTTTTTTATCCTCACCCGAGGACATTTTTCCATTTTTTGTTCAGATAGAGTGGGAGGGAGAGAGAGGAAGAGAGAGAGAAACATCGATGTGAAAGTGACACATCGAGTGGCTGCCACCCGCACGACCAACCAGGGCCGGGGACAAACTGCAACCGAAGTACACGCCCTTAGCGGGAACCGAACCCGGGTCTCTCTGGACCGCAGGCCAACGCTCCAACCGCTGAGCCAAACCGGCCAGGGCGGAAAGAGTACAATTTAAACGCTGATCAGAGTAGAACCTTACTGAGAAGGAATCATTTGAGAGAGTATGGACCAGACAGCCAGAGGAAGTGGCCAGAGCTACGTCCTGGGGCAGAAGTGTGTCTAGATTGTATGAAAAAGTTGATCTCCTAACCCCTTGGTAATCTTTGCTTCAGCCACAAAGACTCGCTTCTAGTTCCTGAATAGGCCATTCTTTCTCTTCTGGGAGTCGGCATATTAAACCATCTGTCTAGAATACCCTCCCCTTTCTCCTTTCTCTCTGAAAGTCCTCCTCACCCTTTAGGGCTGAGCTGGGCACTGCCGTCTCTTAAAGCTTAGCCTTTGCACGAGTCACCTGAGGCAGAACCTGGCCGTCTGCCTGGCTAACAAACTCCCAGGTGATGCTGACGCTGATCGTCCACGGGCCACAGGAGTAGCCGATCTTGGAGGGCTGGCCTAGGTCAGTGCTTCTCACCCGTGGATCATCCTGGAACCACCTGCAGAACTTTTCAATACCTCTCCCTCCACAACCACCCCACATCAGACTAATCAAATCAGAGGTCCTGAGAGCGGGATTCAGGAATGTTATTATATTTTCAACTCTTCAGATGATTTCAATGTGCAGGCCAGCTGAGAACCTGTGGAGCCTCTAAAATCCCTTCTAACTCAGAAAGCCGTCACGGCGGCGACGAGGCCTTTCAAACAGAGCATCAGGACACTGCCCAGGCACGACACGGGCGTTACCGTCCTAGACTCGGGTCTGCAGTTCCGTGTTCTGACCATGGGCCCTAGAAACGGCAGGTGGGGAGGGGGTCACACCCCAGCTCTGTGGCTGGACCTCAGGCAAGTTGTTTGACCTCTCTCAGCCTCAATTTCTTCATCTCGAAAACAAAACTCATTCTAACACGCTGGCCTATTTAAGGATTTTTAAAGGTGGTTATACACAGCACTTGGCAGGTAGCCGGTAGTTTGGGCTGCTGAAATGGGAGATGTTACAGTATTGCAGCGTCTTTATTAAACAAAGATGCTAGTTTGTTGTCTTGCTTTCCTCCTGAAGAGCATCCACAAGGAAAAATCACAGCCTCTAGGGAAGCCTGGGTCGGCTAAGCACCATCAGGGGAACTCTTCCCAGTAGTTAATTTCCCCCTCTGTCTTCAGCTCCCAAAGCTATCATGGGACGGAGCTACTGTTTTCTTTTATGAAACATTTGCCCACAATAATAAACAGTAATTTTAAGTAGTCTTTTGGCTAACAGACCACTTTTCCTCTCCCCGGTCACCCTTGTGCATTTTAAGCGAAGTCGACGTACTCACTAGGAGTAACGCTCTTGTCTGTCTGCATTTGCTGGCCGTGGGTTATGCTTCTGATGGCCTTATATGAACCAAACACTCCTGGTGGAAGCTGCAACAGCAATGAGATCATTAAGATGGCTCCACCTAATTAGTAAGTCACGAGCACATTTGTCTCCTGGTGTTTGGGGAAGGGATCATGGAGCCGGTGAGGCCAGGTTTCCATTTCTTCCAAGCCATGGACACCCTGAGAAGTGAGAGCATTGTCCCTACTCTTTGCTGATGAATTTTCACCCACAGCAAATGTTTAAACATCAGGGTGGTCCTCCAAACCTGCCCATCCCCACCCCACCAGGCCTGGCTAGCAAGTCCTGAAAAAGAAGATGTGGAAAAGTTTACCATAAAGTCAGGTCTGTGGAGCCCTTCAATGATGGTTGAAAATCTTGCTCCAACACCTACTTAAAGCCCACACCCAGACCTGTCTGCTCTGTCCACTGCCCTCAGCTCCCATCAATATCCTGACTTACAGGTCTACTCTCTTCCCATGACTTTCCCCACAGTGCAATGTTTTCTGTCTTCTCTCCCATATCTGAAATTTGAGCAGTATTTCCCCTAGACATAATATCATAAAGACTGGCTGGATTTAGTGATATTATTAGTACAATTAATTCAGTTCCTATGTGTAAAGTGCTTATACTAATGACATGTACATGGTTGATGCTCAATAAATGTTTGGCATTAACATAATTATTATTGTCAGTTCTATTATACCTAAATAGTCTTTTGTGGGCTGACCTGTATTCTAGACATCTTTTAATAATAACTAAGTACCTTCTAAGCATTAAGCATTCTGCTAAGCACAGGAGATGCTTTACCTCAGTTAATTCTCACATCAGCCCTATAAAAATGGTACCATGATTCCTCACTTAGACGATGAAGAAACTGAGTCCCAGGAAGGTGAAGGGTCTGAGTCAAAGGCATACAGCTAGTAAGGGCTGGAAAGGATTCAAACACTGTCCGTATGTCTTTTTTCTCTTAGTCGTGATGTTCAACTTCCTAGTAAAACAATGTTTGTTATTCCCCATCCATTTTTGCTGTTCTCAACTCAAAGTTGTTAAGGTCACCAGAAACAAGGAGAGCTTGAAAACTGTAACAGCCTAGAAGAGAGTAAGGAGACATGACAAATAGATGCAATGTGGTGTCCTAGTGGGATCCAGGAACAGAAAACGCACATTAGGTAAAAACTAAAGAAATCTATAAAGAGTATGGACTTTAGTTACTAATAATGTATCAGTATTGGTTTATCAGTTTTGACAAATGTACCATAGTGATGTTAACAATATGGGAAATTGGGTGCAAGTCATACAAGCACTCTCGGTAATATTCTTGCAACTTTGTACAAAGCAATGAATCCTTGTTCAAGGTTATACTTGGAACAGTATAATGTTTCTAACTATAAAGTCTCAGTAAAAAAAAAAAAAAAAAAAGTACAGTTTGAAGCTTGGAGCAATGTAGCAGTTTGTGAGTTTTCTCATCCAAATGATCCACCTTTTAAAACATCTCTTAATTAAGTTCAGTGAGATGGTTAAAAAGCAGGATCTCGGTAGCAGAATTCATGGTAATTCCTTCCTCTGGAATCCTAACCAGAGTAAAAAATATTAGACACATTTGTTTAAAAAAAAAACTGCTTTAATGAAAACAGAGAATGTGTTATGTGGAATATTAAGGCTGGAAATCCTAAACCAATTATTTTGAGAAAAGCTCTTTTCTACAAATGTGCCAAAGCAATGTTAAGGATTAATGTAGCCTAATTCCAATGGTATGAAAAGAACTGAGTACTCAATTCAATGTCAGTGTGCTCATAATATGATATCTACAATACCCTGCAAGGAGGTACTTTTCAAATACAAAGTCCTGAATACATACATATTTTGGCTACTTAAAGAGTTCTGTGCAGGGAAAAAGTCAGTGCCAGGGAATTCCTTGGGGGCCCATGTAAGAAGTAGGATGAGAGAGAAAGCCTGGTAATAATAATTCCTTCAAAGACTTTAAAATTCAATGATTCATTCCCTCCTGGTCAGTATGATGGTTTAAAAATGTGTCCACAAATTCTCTGACATGCATCCTATCCACGTCTGTGTTCTCTGTGCTTGAAACTGAATGACCAATGGCATACAGCAGAAGTGACACAACGCTTCCCAAGACAGGTCTTAAAAGCCAACGTGCTCCTGCTTTGCTCACAGGAGTACTTGCTCTTGAAATCCTCAGCCCCTGGGTCTGCTCTGGCCCCACCGCTGCTCTAGCTCCAGCCACTGTTTGACCATAACCACGTGAGAATCGCTGAACCAGGATAACTTGGTCAAATACTTCCTGAATTCTTGGTCCACAAAATCTGTGAGAGAGGATAAAAGTATTGTTGCTGTCTTAATTCACTAAATTTTGAGGCAATCTATTCTGCAGCAATGGCTAACTGAAACGACCGCTTGATCACTGTGTAAGTGTTAGGTTAATATAAAGTGTCAGTACAGAGTAATCATGATTCATTGGCTGTGTCAAAGCTAGCCACAGAATCATAAATATATACATTTATATTCCTGGTAAACAGTGGTGTTTCAGTTTAATATTGCAATTATCTATGTATTACCCACAGCCTCTGCCTTAATTTAGAAAATATTTGTTAAATACCTACTGTGTCAGGCACTATGACAGGCATTAGGAGTCGCATGGTGTAAAAGACAAATATCTACCTAGTTTCATGCAGCTAACAATGTAGTGGCAAGAAAAGAGAGAAAAAATAAATGAAGCAAATGATTACTCATTATGATAAGTACTACAAAGGAAACCAAGAAGGTGCTTGGAAAATCCTACTTTGGACAGGTGGTTAAGAAAGGTCTCCTGAGGAGATGGCATTTAAGACAAGACCAAAAGGTGAAGAAAAAGCAGTCAGGTTAAGAACAGCAGACATGTTCCCAGAAGAAGAACAACATGAGCAAAGGCCCTGAGGTAGAAACATGCAAGGAGCAGAGTGAAGTCAGTGTGGCTTGAGCTTACTGTGCAAGGAGTAAGGAAGAGACAGCTAGTATTCCACCAAAGATGCCCCTTCTGGGTTGTAGAGTTGTTTTGGAAAGATGGCTTTCCAATAAGCAATTTTATTTCTCAACCCTATCCCCCTGCATGCAAACATAACCATGTGACTGAATTCTGTCAAAAGAATGTGGGTGGAAATGCCACCACTAGACCTGGCCCACACAAATGCTCCTCTCTCCTTGCTTAAGCGCCAGCTGGACATTAATACTTAGAGTGTCCTTGAAAATTACATGTGAGATGCCATGTCACTATCAATCTGAGCCCTGAGTAACTGCATGGAGCAAAGTCCCATTCTTTCTCCCTCTTTCTACCAACTGGACTTACATGAGGAAGAAATAAACCTCTACTGGTGTTAAGCCATGATATTTCAGGGTTTAGCTGTTACAGCAGCTAGTATTACCTTAACTCAAACAAGGGAATGTGACGTAAAATTCGGCTGGAATTCAAAATGAGGGGCTGGATCAAAAAGAAGGACTTGGATTTTGACTCTAATAGCATTGAGAACCCATTTTTGTATGCGGTCAAGTAAGATGATCTGATTCATAATTTAAGATCACTCTGGTCTCTGTAGAAATTGGATTGGGAGGCACAAGCGTGAAAGTAGTGTGCTGGGTTATTACAAAAGGTCAACATGAAGTAAAGAAATCGAAGTCCCATGTTCTGTCAGCTGGGAACTCTTAGCTTGGTCCAGAAGAACCAAGTTCACAGAATCAGAATGTTTTTAACCATCTGGGACAAGAGAGTGATCTGGACATTACCCGGCAGCTTTTAGATTTTCTGGAACTCTTACTAAACACTTCATGTTTTAGAAACATACATTTATATACCAGCTGCATTAAAGAAAGTCGACGTCAGGCCTCTCACCACCTGAATTACATGTAGAACAGTTGGCTGAGTCCGCACAGACAGTGTGCTCTGCATCACGCCAAGACCCACCCTGTTGCTCCCAAAGCCAAACTCGGAGCATGGCCTAAGACTCCAGAGCAAGTTAAGATACCATCATTAAGAAGACTGAAAAAATCTAGTGGACACAATGATGAATAAATAATCCAAAGTAAACCATATTTTCAAACACAAGCCCAGTGGGAACACAGGAGACAGAAAACTTTCAATCCAAGTTATCCAGGAAGCCAGGAATTGTCCAGTTGGCCAGGAGGGTGTGTAATGGGGATGAGGGAGCCAGAAGACAGAGTTTGAGTACTGATTTGTCTAGGCAAAGAAGCATTACATGACATGATGACATAGTCTATTATTTCTTTGTTTCATCTTACAGTTGCTATCTACTGGATCTTTCATAGAGTCCTTTCTAAAGACAGAATCTTAAGCCAAAGACAAAGTTAAGGTGATTTTAGTTATCTTTCCTCTCTACATAATATTTCACGAGTTAGTATAACCTCGGTGCACTATTATAATTTATCATAAGATATTCGAAACATGTTCCCCAAAATGTAACTGGTTAAATAGCCTGAAATAATAGAGGCTAAAGTATGTAAAATATACCATGCATATAGGCTAGCATGACAAGGGTAAAGTCTACCAAAAGGCTTCTTATTCTGCAAAACTCAGGGTTACCAATATTAAAGGAATACAAGCCCATGTGTAGTCTCAGGAGTGCTGAACTGAAATAAATCCAGGCATCAGCTAGCCCCATTTACACATTTATTACTTTATACACACACACACACACACACACACACACACACACACACACACAATTATCTTCTTTCAGAGAACATATGTCAGTTCGAAGGGACTTTTGTTTTTGTACTGCGATGGTTAATGTTGTTTTAATGTGGTCTTTAACATCTGCTTAAAATCCTTAGGTTTTATGAAGAAAATCCTATCCAACACACACACCCAACTTTGTCATAACCGTGAGTGCCCCAGAAATACTTACAAAAGGCAGAATTTGATTGACAGCTAGAAACTGTATGCATTAACAATTTTTAGCTTTTACCCATTATTTAGCTTTGACCCATGCAATTACCTGACTCAGAGGACAAAAATGCAGCTGTTTGCAAATATGCAAAGTGATTCCCACATGGAATGACAATCTTGTCTCTCCTGAAGAGTCTAGACTCAGGCCAGCCGTACTGCACTTCGTGATTTTCCCACCTGAAGATTTTGTTCAGACTGAGAGAAGCCATTGAGGGTTATCATCTTAACATAGTTCAAACTGATTTCCAGAGACCCTGACCCGCCATCTACTCACCCATTACACAAACATTAATGAGCCTTCACTATGTGCCAGTCACGATGCTATACATTAAGGACCCAGAGAAACATGACATCCTTACCCTTGAGAACAGAACAACCTCCAGTGTAATGTAACACATGATTTGGGAACACAGACAAGGGACACTTCACTCTGCGTGAATGACCCCAGGCCTCAGTAGTCGAATGAGTTCATCTTAACATGAATTCTCATGTGTTGCTTGTTCAGTATGTTCCCTCCAAGACCTCAATCTTGAGGGAAGCCTTCCCTTAACACTTCAAAGAGTCTTTAGGAGACATCTCATAGAATTCTTCCATTCTCCCATTGATCTGGGCTCCAAGGCTAAGGCAACTAGATTCCATTTTATGTAGGCCCCTTGGTTAAGGCGACTAAAAGACTCCATTTTGTCACCAATAGACATTCCTCGATATTCTTCCAACAATAGGTTAATTACCCCTAGACAGAAAGGAATTTTACCTAAGATTATAGTTGCCCCACGAGTTGGGAGGCATTTGCAGTTTCCTGAGTAAAGGTATTTGCAGGTACTTGTAAGTACTTATGCTGTCGGTAAATAATGCTAATTTTGACTTCTGTAGTCTCTGTCACTCCCACTATTGTACTGGTTCCCTGAGGGGAGGGGGCAAAAGGAGGAGGGAGTTTCTGTCTTTAAAATGGGACGAGTAAGAAGAATCGGGGCTGTTGATGTGAGGGGAAACTATGCCCTCCGCAGCCCGCCGGCGAAATAAAGTGCTCCTTTACAATTCGGCCATGTGTCTCTGGTTATCTCGCCGTCAGGTTATAACACCATCAGGCCTCTATGTCCACTGGTCATCACAGTCTCCTTTATGTTCTGTCACTGATAGGCCAGGGCACTTCACGGCTGGAGTGGCACTGAGTGGAGGAGGTCCCTCTCACAGTCAGGGCCACACTTTGTTTTCTAGCCATCTAAGCAGCCTTCAACTTCGGTCATAATCCCCTTCTCCATAGAGCTCACACTTAATGGGCGGCAGGTACCGGAAATGGATTCCATTGCCATTTCCTTATGTTTTATTTGTATTAAAATGATATACTGTATGTATTCTTCTGCAACTTGCTTTTTTCATATGTATATATTAGAGAGAGAGACCAGACCACACCCTTTAAAGCACTTTGCATTCCACTGCCTGAGAACACTTATTATTCAAGGTGGGTGCCCAGCAGCTCTCTGTGAGACTACCAGTTTTCCCACAATCTGGTCAACCCCAGATATGGTCAGTTTGGCTTCTACCAATCTGATAGGTGAAAAATGGAATCTCATCCATTTCTCCCTGATAAGAAGTGAGGTTGAGCATTATATTGGACACACCTTATCTGCCTCCTCGTATCTCTTGGCCTCACTAGCTTCCTGGGCTCTTAGTTCTTTTTTTGCCTGAGCTGTGGCAGCAGCCAAGGGACCTCACACGTGCTGTGAGTCTACTGCCCAGAGCCGAGCAGCCGCTGGCTCAGAAATACAGGCTGTCACTGTGGTCAGGCCTACCACCCCCTGGCTCCTCCGACCACTTACTGGATGGTGAAAGGCCACACCCCAAGCACAGGATCCTACTTCTGAGTGGCCATTGAAGGATGAGTGGCCACTGAATGTCACAGCATGGGGGAGTTAAGCTCCATCCGACTTTCCACAGTGGAGAGCCAGAAGATGATAGGGATCCAGGAGGATAAATTTCATCTCCTCACTCACTTCCACGGCCCCCTGTAAAGTACAATATCTATGCACAAGCTGTTCTGAAGATGACCCCTGCGGCCGAGTGAACAGACGTGCCATTCAGCTCTCTCTTCTTGGCTTTTTGTGAAGCAGTGGTCAGAGTGTAACACCTCATTTTGCATCGCTCCCTCTCCTCACCTCCCTTTTCCCTTACGAGCCTGCAGCAACTTGTACTTTTTTTTTTTGAAGTAACAGGATTCATTAACACTTTCTGAAGAATGGAATGCATAGATTGGAGCTGTTTCAGAAAGATGACTCTGGAGACAGAATGGAAACTGAGTAGGAATTAGGGAAAGACTAAGACAAGGAGACATGTTTTGAGAAGTTTATTCCATTGGGACTGGGGCTAGAGTTAGGGCAATGGAAGTAGAAATAAAGAGTCATATTCAGGAGAGTTTGGGGAAATTATGTGTTGATTAGATGATTCATGGAAAAAATGTAGAGGGAGAAAGTGTAAAGCATGGGGTAACAATAGTTGTTAAAGATTGGAGAGCCGTGGCTGGTTTGGCTCAGCAGTTAGAGCGTCAGCACTTGGACCGAAGGGTCACGGGTTCGATTTCCGGTCAAGGTCGTGTACCTGGATTGCAGGTTTAATCCCCAGCCCCAGTCAGGACACATGCAGAAAGCAACCATTGATGTGTCTCTCTCACATCAATGTTTCTCTCTATATATTCCTCCCTCCCTTCCACTCTATCTAAAAATCAATGGAAAAATATCCTCAGGTGTAGATTAACAAAACAAGACAAAAAGACTGGAGAAAGAAGCGGCATTGAGAAGACTGAGAAAGGTCAGGAGGTATGAGAACTTGAAGAAAAGAGAATGTAAAGAAGGAGAGACTAACTGCTCCAATAGCCTAAGGATGAGGGAGGAGCTGTTAGTCTACCATTGGGTATTACCTTAATAATAGCATTAGTATTGCCTTAATAATAGTATTAAAGGAAGGATGGGGTCCAGAGGAGACAGTGGATTTCCAATACAGATTAGTTGGTAAAAGGTGATTAAACAGTGGTCTGAAGTAGGAGTGGGAATCAGGGGGACATCCAGGGTACAGAAGAACAGAGGGCCTTGGAGGCCCAACTGAGAGAGGCCAGGTTTGCAATGTTAATGCAGGGCTAGAGGATTGTGTCAAGATTTCTCAAGCAAGAAAACAGAAGTATTTGGGGGGGGGGAAGCTGGAAAGGAAATATTTATTAGTAACTGAAAAGAGGTTCCAGAGAATTGGGGGGGGGAGCTGGATAAAAGGGTCCTATTTCCGAGAAAAGATGCCACCTTTAATGATTCCAAGTTTTGTGTAAATTTAGTTTCCATTCCCTAGCTAGCCCTGAGGGTTTACAGTCATCAGTGTGTTTGGATTTATGGTTTCCTGGAAAGCCACTGTGTCCCCAATTACTACATGTTGTGCCTGAAATACCACCAATACAAATCTATTGCCTTGAAATGAACCTGTTTACAAATGCTTCTGGGTCAGTAACCTCCATTGTGGTTGTGAAGATTTGATGAGAAAAATGCACTGTGGGAATTAGATACTAGGAATGTCAGGGGTTCCGGAAGAGGGGTTCTGAGAAGTTTAAAGAGGAGGACATCAGTGATAACATCTACCTCCTTCATTATCCTTACTTAGGATAATACCTCCTTCTAAAACCCAATAAACAAACTGCTCCTTTACATAAGTTATTATGTTTCCTGAAAACACACACACACACACACACACACACACACACACACACTCCCCCCTCTTTTAGTAAGTAAACTTCAGAGAATGCAAAAAGAAACTCCACACCAGTCTGTGAATTACTGCAAATCCAACAGAGGAGTCAACCCAAAATCACATGCGTCCACCGTTTAAGATATGACTTGTGCTCCATAGTCAAGATGGCTGGCTGAGCTTTCTTTAATCCGCTGTCAGAAGTGTATCCTGCAGCTAAGATCTTCAGTTACTGAAAGCCTCCTTCAAAAGAAATTACAGAGTGTCTTGCAAGTTATATCTTAATTAACATGTTAGTTTAAAAAACATATCCTAAATGAAAGCTAACAGGATGAAGAGTTCAAAAGAACACATTGGCTAGAAATTTGCTTCTGGATTCATTGAAAAATCAAGGTACTAGAATGGCAAAATGAGATCACGGAGCTGAAATGCTGTTTTTAGGCCCAGTCAGGTATTATCCGCCTTGGGAAGTTACTAAATTATTCTCAGTATTTCAGGGACTTCCTCCAATCCTTTGGCTCTCTTCAGTGGTGACACAGATCCTGGGATTGGTTTGGGGAAAGAGTCTAAAGCCGTCCAGAGCTTGGTTTGGTAAATAAGAGAGATTATATATAGGATAGAGAATCACCACCTTTTGTTAAAGAAAGGAGGACAGTTATAAATCAATGAAATTGCCTGGCCAGTGTGGCTCAGTGGATTGAGCAATGTCCCGTGGACTGAGAGGTCCTGGTTCAATTCCCGGTCAGGGCACATGCCTAGGTTGCAGGTTCTATCCCCAGTAGGGGGCATGCAGGAGGCAGCCGATAGATGTTTCTCTCTCACATCGATGTTTCCATCTCTCTCTCCCTTCCTCTCTCTCTGGAAAATCAATAAAAAACAAACCAAAAAAAACCCCCATAAGTTAATGAAAATTGCTTTCTTACTCCTTATAAATTGGCTCTGGGAGAAATTCACCCAGGAAAGTTTTGAAAGTGTCTTAAGAAATGGCAGTGTTATCTAAATAAACTCTAAAATGACTACGTTAGAGAGGAAAACACACATGGAGATACATAAAATCCTTCCAACCTTGCTCTAGAGTGAGGAGCTTATACTTAATATACTATTTTCAAATGCATTTTAAGGAAAATTTGTGCTAAGGATTATCTACATTCTTATATATTTTAAATCTCGTTACTTTATAGCCATATCACACATACCCTCGATAGACAGCATTGTATATGCATTGAATTCAAAAGTCTTCTGCAGACAGGTGGCTGATGAATTGCTGGATCTTTAATTCACAAATTTAACTTGTTATACTCATTTGGTTTATTGTGTGTACCACACACAAACCCTAAATGATTCACACAAACTATTTTTTAGTCATAAAAACATGCCAAAACCTTTTCAGAGAGTTGCTTTTGTCTCCTTTTAGAGAGCTCATTCATCAGTGTGTATAAACAAGCAAATGCTTTGATATTCAAATTAATGAAAGCACTCGAAATGAGAAATGAATCCATCTGAAAATTATACGCTTCCATTTGGTGCATATTAATGAAGAGCTCACACACCAAAACCTATTTGGAGAGGGTACCTACCTTACATGCAATGAAAAACTCCCTTGTGGGTAAAACAGATAGAAAGGTTATTTTACAGTTAGTCACAAAATCTGACTTGTAGTTCTGCTTCCCCCGCAATAGTAAGTGGCTGGAAGTGCAGACTTTGAGGTCAGGGAGATATGGATCAAAAGACTGACTCGGCTCTTTGACTTTGTATGACCCTGAGCAAGTTAATTAACTTTTTTGAGCCTTAATGTATTCATCAGAAATATGAAAATAATAACAATACTCATTTCACAAAGTAATTTGAAGAATTAAATAAAAGAGTGCATGGAACTTTCTTAGCATAAAATCTGGGACTTAATTATTTGCTGTTATTAGTATAATTGTGTTTTTTTTTCTTTATTGATTTTAGAGAGCAAGGAAGGGAGAGGGAGAGAGAGAAGGAAACATCAATTGGCCGCCTCCTGCATGCCCCCCACTGGGGATTTGGCCCACAACCTGGGCATGTGCCCTGACCGGGAATCAAACTGGTGACCTCTTAGTGCATGGGTCGATGCTCAACCACTGAGCCACACCGGCTGGGCTACTGGTATCATTGTTAAGGTGAACAACTCTGTCTTTTCTGGGCATCAGTTTCTCTCCAAAAAAAAATGGGACGGTTACCTAACTGATCTGTGAGCAATAAATGAGATGACCTAGAAAACCGAAATGCTATGCAATGCTGGATGTTGTCAACAAATACAAAGTGTGATTTTGCCTGTATTACAAAGAACAGTGAAAAGCCTACTCCCCATGCCGTTTCAGACTGAAAACACAGGGTGTGGTCACTTCAGTCTGAGTGGTTAAGTTCCTCACAGCTTCACCAACAGATGGGATCACAGTAGATACAACGAAACAAATGTCATTGGTTCCTGCCCCATCGACTCAGGCAAGACCAAGCAACCCCACACCCCACATCCTCAGAGTCGCACTCTGGTACGTCTGGTGGCCCCCGAGAGGTATCTCGTGTGTGCTCACAAAGCCCTCTCAGTCCCTGTCATCACGGCACTTGTTGGGCTTCCTGTCCTACTTCAGCTCTCCTGGAACAATCAGGCCGATGGGGGTGGAGGAAGCCAATACAAATCACAGGACTAGTGGTCCACAAGGGAGTCCAGGGTCCGACTACTCTGCATGTCAACACAAACCCACCTTTGCTGGGAAAATCCCCCACAAGTTTTGACCAATGCCTGAGCCAATTCTTGGCAGCCCTGTGCACCATGAAGGAATTCTGCAATCAAGCTCTTTCCTAGGTTCTAACCACTAAAAGAAAGGTGAGTCCCCTCTGCTCTTGTATCCTCAAACCTACCTTATCTTTCTCACTCCCACCCAGTAACCTTGGGGGAGGAAGGTGTAGAGCCCTTCCTCGGGTCCAACCCTCAGCGAGGATCTCCTTGCTTCCCTCCAGCCCTCTCCATCACAAGGCATGTGTGGAATATAAAACAAAAATGGTGCTGAAAAGGTAAGAAATATCCCCTACCTTCTCTCCCTCCAGGGCTTGGGGACTCTGACTGGTTAGTTGGAGGACAGGGTTATAACCTTGGAGCGTTGAAGTGGTTTGGGGTTTTTGCTGTAATCGGTGGGGTCATTATTGTTCTGCAGTGCATTTTTATGTATCTGGAATCTTCTTTTTCTCATTCTGGCTGAGAGGATATTCTGCTTTTTCCTTTTCTTAGCTTCCTCAGTTAAATAGACAAGGGTGTGTGTGGCCCAATGGAGAAGAAAGAGAGAACTTGAGATCTGGGACCTTCACATTGCTTTCTAAAACCCCAACAAGTCAACAGGGGGGAATAGGAAGAAGGGATTCAAGTGGACATTTCTCTTTGGAAAATTTTGGGCATAAGAGACTATGTACAGAAAGTCCAGTGATCCAATAACATTTACCAGAAGCTGTTTCTTCTTAACTGACAGCCTAATAATCCTGGGGTAACTGAGCCCAGAAAGTAACAGGGGCCACCACCAGTGGCAGTGACTTCTGGTACTGGGTCATATACCCAAGAGCTGAATGGCCACTCAGAGACTGAATTAAGAAATCTTAAATGACCCTGAGGCATCCGTTAAAATAAAATTTCCCCAGCCTTAGAACTCTTCAAAATCAAAGGATACTAGTGACATATAAGGATCCCTCATGGGATGCTAAACGTAGATTTTTATTTATTATTTTTTGTATCACGCGTTACAGTCAGGTAGTCCTCAGGGCCAAGGGTTTAAATTCTGATTTGATGTTAATTTAATCCTAGTTGGGAAGCTCAGGTAGATAAGGGTAGGTGTAAGATCTTGGCCCAACTTGGCAATGAGGGGACCTGATTTCCCAAATCGAATTGGATCCCTTGGCCATCCACTGGATTGTCCTGACTCCATAAGGTGACCTTGGAATCTGCAGATGACTTGAGAATGGCTGAAACTTGAAGGTGCCCTTGTTTTAGAGAGGATGCCGTAGGTGTAGCCTGGTCCAGATCTGATAAGAGACACGTGACCAGAAAAAAAAGAATTAGGAGACAGAAATAACCCAAGACAGTGTTATTGAAATATGAGGATGGAGGAGAGACATTGAAAACCAGTCTCTATAAAAGTTATATATGGTTCTGAAGAGTGAATAACACTTTCATTGGAATATATAATCCCATGGGTCAGGTGTCCAATACATACTTCCAGAAAGAATTAGGAATGTTTTGCCTATAAAAAATAATCTACAGAGAGAACTGAAAGCCAAAATTCCCAGAATAAGACCAATGAGTAAAAGCTACAGGAAGACAGAGTTCAAAGACGTTTAAGAGGAAACGTCTGAGCAACCAGAAGGTGGGACAGTTTACGTCGGGGGCCTATATCATAAAATGATGAAAAGCATAGGCTTGAGAGTCAGAAAAACATGAATGGGAATCCTGACGTTTAACTCATAACCAGTTCTGCTAATCAGCTTCTTTGGGTGTCTCTTTTCTCACCTGAAGATGATTAATAATAATTGGGCATACTTCCCTGGAAAGTTGAAGGACTAATGAGGTAATGTATATAAAGCACTTATACAGAATCTGGCACTTGAGAAGACGTCATAAATGGAAACTGTTATTGCTCTTGCCTTTGTGTTCATAACTGGCAGAAAGCAGAAGTTGCCAACCACAGATAGAAGGGATGGTTAGCTCGGGGGAATTTATATCATGTAAACAATGTTTGTTCCTGAGCAAATGTATTCTAAACAAACCACTAGTTTAAACCGACAGCTCGAAAGAGATGAAGTTAACTGTGTCCACTGGCAAGAGAAGACTCAAAATGTGTAAGTCGGTTCACTGCGCCTCTCCGGCCTACCCATGTGACCTGGAACCGTACAGCCTGGCAAATAAACCAGACAGATCAATAAAGTTTAAACAAGCATTCCCACAGGAGGTAATGCAGGGGAAAAACCCATCAAATTGGATTATGACATAAAGGCCCTCTGTGTGAAAATATCTGTAAGTGATTTTCTAGGACCTGAAGCAGACTACCAGGGGTAGTGGTTATATAAATAACGGAGCAGGAGGACAGCAACACTACTCAAGGTTATTCCAGACCATGAGTAAGCATAAAGCTGCCGTTTGAAATGAGAACGTCTAATCCAGTTCTGTAAGGAATTAATAAACTGATCTTTTGAGTTACTTGAAACACTTGAGCAAACTGCTTTCAGAAAGACAAATACAACTGTCTCAGCTGGAGAATTAAAGGTAAGCCGTGTCTTGAATGAAATAACTTATAACACATTTCAATTATTTGGTTTTAGAGATTGTCTTTATTAGATGGATATCAAACGGATGCTTCTGGGATTAGCATAGGAGAGGAAAGGACTAATGACTTGAAGATCTTTTTCACTGTTAGCATAAAAAGTCAAAAACAGCCTAGCCGGTGTGTTGAGCTCAGTGGATTGAGCATCGTCCCATGGACTGAGAGGTCCCGGTTCGATGCCCGGTCAGGGCACATGCCCGGGTTTCAGGCTTGATCCCCAGTAGGGGGCGTGCAGGAGGCAGCCGATCGATGTTTCTCTCTCACAGAGCTGTTTCTATCTCTCTCTCCCTTCCGCTCTCTCTAAAAAATATCAATAAAAACTTTTTTTTTAAGTCAAAAACAAACTAATGTTACAGATGATGCTGAATAGGAGGCAGTTCCTTTAAGGTCTTATTCAAAGTGTGAAAAAACTCCATTCCAATGATATTCTCTTTATCCCATCATTGGTTTCAACTAAAGGGACTCCTAATCCTAGACACTGAACTGATGAGCTCAGGGTAAGCAGTCTACTCGGAGCCCTTTGTTTGTGAAGTGGCCAAGCTGTTCCTGAGGAGCAAAGAAAAAAGCACCTCCCCTCCATTCCTGCCACAGATCCCCTCACCCCCCTCCATGCTCGCAGCAGGGCCAGTGACTCTCCTTATCAGGTTCCTGCTGGTTCAGCTCCTAATGGCCTTCCTCAATTCCCATTCTGTCTGCTTCACTTTGGGCTGACACAGCAAATGCACGTGGAAGAGGTCTGCAGCCTAGCAGGAGGCAGAGACTTGAAACAAAGAAGGCTCCTTTGCTATTTATTCGTTTGTTTGTTTGTTTGCAATTCTCTCCCTCCATCGATGGTCGAAGATTTCAATGGCGGGCACCAGCACTGGAAGAAATCAATTTGCAATAACCTCAGAGATCACAGGGCACCAGATAATAAGCGATGTCTTTGCGAAGAACAAATCCTGTGCAAACCAGGGCTACTGGGTTTGTGCAAAGCACAGCTGGAGAAAGGGGGAAGGCCTCACAGAAATATTACACCTTGTGTTCAGTACACCAAAACCATTTTGGATTCTGTTCAACACGCTTCAGAAAGGTGGGTAAGACCATATTCTGACACAGGTCAAAGGTTGTGCCCAAAGAAATGAATGCATGAGAGAGGCTCTGGAAATTACATTGTGCATTTGAAGACTTGGTGAAAGTCAGGTTATAGAATTCAGGCTATTGTTTGGATTAATTTTCATCAGGATAGTGGGATTCAACATGGAAAAGATATTCAAACTAATCATTTTTTGACATTGAAATAGGCTGTAAATAGGGTTTGATATTTCCCTTTCTAGAGATTATCTGAAGAAGCAGAGACTATCATATGCTCCTGGTTTCTTACAGAATCAAATTCTGTCTTCTCAGCCTGACACACAAGGCAATTTATAATCAAATCTCAGACTACCCTTCAAACTTCCAAATCCCGACAACTTCCGATGCTCAATCCACTGAGCTCAATCCACTGAGCTCAAACTTCCAATCCCGACAACTTCCAAATCCCTTACTCCAGCCACACAGAAGTACGTCTTTTGTGTTCATCAATTCACTTGTTGATGCATACACCAATTCATTTATGTATTCAACATACACAAGCATCTCATTTATTTATCTGAACAATCTCGTAAGATGGGTAGAGTATTATCATTTCTCCTGGAGCAGGGACGTAAATGCTCTGCAAAGGAATTTGAACTTAATTCCTGAAGGGCATGGAGATTCTACAAAGTACATAAAAAGTCAAGGGATTTTTGTCATGGAATTGACTTGGTCTGATTTTTATTTTGGAAACAACTCTGGAAGCATTAGAGTAGGTGGGTGTACTGGGGTAATTGACAGTGGACAGGGAGGATATTGCAATGATCCAAGGAAGGAGTAATAAAAGTATCAATTAATCCTATGATGATTGGAATAAGGAAACAGGGAATCAATATGAGAAACATTTAGGAGGTAAAGTAATGGAAGGCTAGATTGAAAAGGAAGTAAGGGAGAGGGAGTTTCCAAGAGGAGACCTGGGTTTCTGGTTTAGATAATGACGGAGCCGATAACTGAAAGGGAAGTATAGGGAAAGCAGGTTTGCGGAAGAAAGTAAATCCTTTTACATCTTCTAGCTTAGGTACTGGGTGACATCCAGGTTGAGATGCCACCAGGCTGTTTTACCACATGAATCTGGGCTCTTCTGAGAGGAAACATCAAAAACGAATTCATACAAAGTTTCAAATGGATTCTGTTTCTACCCTGCCCTTTCGCTTTTACCTGACTGATCAAAGACTGTACGTGCTAATATCTTTTTAGCACCAACTTAGAAGTATTTGTGAGATAATGAAATACAGGCAGCTGTTGGGTGAGTAAATTGGTACATTCTTCCCGGAGGGCAGGTTAGCAGAATGAATCTCAGTTAAAAGTGTGTCCAACCCTATGTGGTAGATCTTTAAAAAGCCACAGTGGTTTGAAGCTCCTCCCACCAAAAAGTGGAGTCTATTTCTCTGCCCCTTGAATCCAGGGTTGACCAAAGAACTTGCTCTGGGCAATGGACATTAGAAAACAACACAAGCGGAGGATGGAAAAATATTTATACAGTGGGGTTTGCCCTCTCTTACTGCCGGGAAACCTTCTGCCACCAAGTGAACAAGCCCAGGACAGCTTCCTATAGGAAGAAAGACAATGGAGAGAGAAGCCCCAGCCACCCAGTCATCCCAGTCATGTCAGCGGTGCCAGCTGAGGCCCTGAACACCCTAGATCGTGGTTTCTCAACTTTGCCACTATTGACATCTGGAGTCAGACAATTCTTTGTCGTGGAGGGCTGTCCTGTGCATTGCACGATGCTTAGCAGGAGCTCTAGCCTCTACTCACCAGACATCAGTAATATCCTTTCCTCCCCCATTGTGTTAGCCGAAAATGTCTCAGACATGTCCCGTAGGGGGCAAAATCACCACCACTTGAGAACCACTGGTCTAGACCATATTTATTATCATATGGAGATATTTAGGATATAGTTTTTATAATAATAGGAAGTAACATTTATTATATGATTATGTCAAATACACTATGGGAAATATTTTATGTGGATTATATCATTTAATCCTTACCACAGGCATAAGAAGCAGTTATTATTAATATCTATATTTTATGGATTAGGGAATTAAAGAAAGGTTAAATATTATGCCCAAATTCACCTAGTTAGTAAGTAGTAAAGCAGGCACTCAGGCAGTCTGTTCCTAGTATAACTCCTTAACTACCCTCGGAGCCAACCCACTCAGTTCTGACTTTCCATTAGGTATTAAAACAGGTTGTAAAGGAATATATATATATATCATATTACTTGTTCAAATGAACACTGTATGTAGGCATAAAGAAATCCTGCAAGGATACACATCAAAATGTTCATCTTGGTTATCACCATCTGGGTGTTAGAATTACTTAAATTCTTTCTGAATCTCTTAATTAAAAAATAAACACTACCTGTCTTCAAGGAGGTGCACAGTGAGCGGAAGAGCCTACACATGTACAAAATAGCTATGAAGCAAGAACAAAACGAAATGAGCACTAACAGAACAACAGACTATGGCATGAAAATTAAGTAGAGGGGAAGACACAGTAGGTTCTGAAGGATAGTGAAACTACTGAGAGGTGACCAAGACACAATAAGGCTTAAGACCTGGGAGCAAGAATACGCAGGGTATGCCTGTGGAAAGGCAAGACGTTTCATGCAGCTTGAGCAGGTAAGGGATAAAACAGGGAAGATAGCCCAGCCGGTGTGGCTCAGTGGATTGAGCGTCCTCTCATAGACTGAGAGGTCTCCAGTTCGATTCCCGGTCAGGGCACATGCCCGGGTTGCAGGCTCCATCCCCAGTAGGGGCCATATAGGAGGCAGCCAATCAATGTTTCTCTCTCACATCGATGTTTCTCTCTCTCTCTCAAAACAAAAAACAAAAACAAAAAAACATAAAATTATTTTTTTAAAAGACAGGGAAGATAGCCTTGGGCTTACTACTGGAGGATATTGAGTGCCAGAATGAAGAGCTTGGATGGCATGGTGAGCTACTAAAATTGCTGAGGAATGGGGTGATATGATTAGAGTTGTATTTTATATACATAGATCAGAGAGCAGTAGTTACAATGATCTGGAAAGGGTAGAGATAAGAAGCCAATTAAGATATAAGTAAAAAATATATATATGGGCGAAAATAATGACAGCCTTAATTAGGACAGTGGCAAAACCAGAAACAGTACTAGGAGCATTGTGGAATGCAGAGAATGAAGGCTCATCAACACCAGCCTTTAAGAACATAAAAAGTAGACTGAAAATAAGAAGCCAGTGATACAAAAGGAAAACTAAGAAGAACCACATAAAGGAAGCCATGGGAGGAGACCACGTGAATCTAGAGAGACAGTAGAGTTTGAGTGAAATGTTCTATTTACAAAGAGAAGCTGAGTCCCCGTAAGAGGTGATGGATGAAAGGATAAGTGCAGAGAGAGTCGGATGAGAGGCTAAGACGTTGAGGTACACAACTGTTTCAGAATTTCAGGTTTTAGAAGTGGAATAGTTCTGGTTTGTCCAGGATAACATTACTGCCATTTACTGGCATCAACTTGGGCCAGTTTTGCATAAATATGTCTTCTATTGACTTAGCACTACCAATGGAGAGACAAGATCCACCAAGTACTCTCTCATCATCCTTTGGGATCTCCTCGCTCTCCTGGGATCCTTCTTCTAGCCTACTCCACAATGCTTCCAAGTCTTCATACACTACCCCTATCCCAGATGCTATCCCTTCTCACTTGCTTCTAGAAACAACAGAAATAGCAGGAAACACAGCTAGTCATTGGGGATATCTTCCTCATCTACATCAGAGGATCAAAAATTAGACCCAAGCCCTACTTGGAAGGCTCAACTATACTTAGTTTTCATTGCTTTTCTGTCTTTTACATTCATGACTTCATGTTTAAAACGCAACTAGCTCTGTGATTCCACTCTACTGCTCAGAGTGGACAGTGAACTCTCTCAGTACATGCATCTTTTTGCCAACAAAGACATTGAGGGGGATTCAAATCAATTTTGAGAACATGAAGTCACAGATCTCGGAATTTCCTGGAATCTTTCAGGAGGCTCTTGTTTCAGTTGTTTGGGTGTGATAAACTCAAAATGATCTCACTATTTTGTTTTTAAAAAATAATCAAGGCTCTTATTAGAAGCATCACTTTTACCTCACAGCAAGGGGCAAAAGTAGGTTTACAGCGGTGAGTATGCAAAACACAAGAGTTTATTCTTGTATTATTATTATTTATTTATTATTGCATTATTTTCCGTATGAACCACTGTAAACCTACTTTTGCCCCACCCTGTAGATAAGCATAGGTACATACATGTGTATATATACATGTGGTTATTTTTGTATTTTTATACAAAAATGGAATTTTACACTAACCATCACTTGAGGAAAAAGTGGACCATGGTCGTTAGAAGTGTCAGCTTTGGAGCTGTCCCACAAAGGTTTAAATCCTAGCTTTACTACTAAGCACTTGTGTGGCCTTGGAAGTCATTCAGCCTCTCTCTGCTTTATTTTCTCAACTGTAATTTGTAGTTTGACATCTGGATGAAGTAATATATGCAGCTTAGAAGAGTGCATGGCACATGGTAAGCAATATATGTGTTAGCTACTATTATTAATTCTTTTTCCACTTGCCAAGGGATAATGGACATTCCTCCAGGTGAATAAATAAAAACTATATTTTTCAGAGTAGTGTAATATTTCAATTTATTTAGTATTCCATAATTTATTCAATGCCCTATTGATAAGTATTCAGATATTTTTTCCATCATTTAATTTAGCTACTAAATGCTGTATTTGTGTGTGTGTGTGTGTGTGTGTGTGTGTGTGTGTGCGTGCGTGTGCATATATATATATCTTCCCCAAATTCAGATTACTGAATGAAAAGGGGTGTGCATTTTCAGTTTTGAAAATATTTTCCAATTAAGTTCTGAAACTGTTGTAATAATTCATACAACCAATAGCAGTGTACAAAGCATCCGTTTTCACACATACAATGCTCACACCCATATGCACATTTGCCACCACTGAATAGAAACATTAAAAAAAAAACTTTTTTTTTTTTTTTACCAATCTAATGACTTCAAAATGGTATCTTGAGTTTTTATTTGCTTTTTTCTTCCTACTAGTGAAATTGAACTTCCCCTGACATGGTTATGGCCTATTTGCATTTTACCTTTTACGAGTTTCCTGTTTGTACGCTTTGCTCATTTTACAATCGTCTATTTCTCATCAGTTTGTAGTGCTCTGTGATAGCGTGTTTATTAACCCATCGTATGCCGTATGTACTGCTATTATTCTCCTATCTTTCAAGGCTTCATCATCCAGGATCTAGAGAATGGCCACTCTTTAGACAATGGCTCTGAATCGAAATCTTTGCCGGCCTCCGAGGACTTGTGGCTGTTGAAGTATGGGCATTCAATGCAGATGCATTAGGGGATATGCATATTTCCTGTTATAAAATCAATGCTTCTAAGAATCTCCCTGAAGTGAAACAGCATCACATCAATCCTCATAGTTTACCTTAAAAAAATAAATAAACCTTTTCCTAAAAAGGGATATCTGGTTTAGTCACTATCTCATTATGACCATTTCACCAGGACCGTCTTGCATCCCAATGCAGCGTTCTTCTGTTACTTTATAGGAATGTATGAGACCCACTGAGAGGTTTGCACAAAGGGCTCTAGGATCCCTGTGGTTTCCAGTGAGCTCAGGGCAAGTCTGGTGTATCTTACCCCCAGACATGCACTGGATCAGGGATCATGCTGCCTGTCTTATGTCTGTGCTTTCTGTCTTCCCCATAAAATGGTAAACTCAGTTGTCATTTTTCATTTTGCTTTCCAGGAGCCCCGATGTTTTCTTGGATACAGAAAAAGGCTATTTGGCATTTCTCCCTGTGAGTAATGATCTATTTATGGACTTGTTTCTCTGGCACATTTCTCCTGACACAGTTCTAAAGACACAGTGAAGGAAAGGCTGAAGCTGGGCCAAACGGCTCCCGAGTATGGCAAAGGGAATGAGGGGCAGGAGATTCATTCAGTCAGTCAAGCTACAAATATTAACTGAGTCTCTTTTATAAAATAGGCCGGGCGCCCACCTACCGATACGGTACAATTTGAGGAAAATCACAAGACTTATCTAAGCTAAAACACCTCCCCCAACAATAAAGATTCAGTTCCTAGATATCTTCGTAACATTCGCCAAAATCAGCAGCCTCAGAAAAAGAAACACATGACTAATCAGCAGGGGCAGGAAGCAAAGAAATGGAAGGATTGCTCAGAGGTGGGAGGGTGTTCAGGCAAACTAGCCACAGATGTATTTAGAGGCAGAATTAACCTATAGCACGACCATCATAAACATATTTTTAAAGGAAATTAAATTGACTTTCTTTATTTTTTTACATTCAATATTATCTTGTATTAGTTTCAGGACTACAGCATAGTGGTTAGATAACCATATACTTTACAAAGTGTTCCCCCTGATATTTCCAGTATTCACCTGGCACCATACATAGTTATTACAATATTATTGATTATATTCCCTATGCTGTATTTAACATCTCCGTGACTATTTTGTAACCATCAATCTGTACTTCTTAATTTGTCCCCCAGCCACCCAACCCCCTTCCCCTCTAGCAACCATCAGTCTGTTTTCTGTATCTATGAGTCTGTTTCTGTTTTGTTTGTCCATTAGTTTTGTTCTTTAGATTACACATATCAGTGCAATCATATGGTATTTGTTTTTCTTATTTCACTGAGCATAATTCCCTCTTGGTCCATCCATGCTGTTGCAGATGATAAGATTTCATTCTTTTTTATAGACAAGTAATATTCCATTGTATATATGTACCACTGCTTTTTTTTTTTTTTTTTTTTTTTTTTATCATCTACTGATGGGCACTTGGGTTGCTTCCATATCTTGGCTATTGTAAATCGTGCTGCAGTGAACATAGGAATGCATATATTCTTTCAAATTAGAGTCTTTCAAATTAGAGTCCTTTGGATGTATATCCAGAAGTGGAATCACTGGGTCATAAAATATTTCCATTTTTAATTTTTTAAGGAACCTCCATGCTGTTTTCCATAGTGGTTCTACCAGTCTGCATTCCCACCAACAGTGCACAAGGGTTCCCTTTTCTCCACATCCTTGCCAACACTTGTTTAAACATATATTTTTTAAAGCACAAATACTGAGCATCAAATGATGAGGATATAATACAGTTCAGACCTGGGAGTGGATGCATGCCAGCTACAACCTAAAGTGGGGGTAAAAAATAAAATAAAAGGAGAGAGAAACTAAAGTGATACCATTGAAAGAGTATAATGGACACTGCTTGGGCTGATGAAGAAAATGAATGGTGTGCTCCTGATACAAACCACAGAACAGACACCAGGGTGAGGCAGAGCAGGGATGGATTTAAAAAACAACTGGATTTACCCAGTGCTCAGATAAACACTTAACATTCTTTTTGTGATTTCATTTCTCAAGGAGCAGATGAAGTCATTGGGTAGATTACTACTCTGTAACTTATTCTGTAATCAACAGTTATGTGGAGTGAGGGAAACATCCTTAAAATAGGAACATGAGAGTTCATGATAGCCAAGGACGAATATTTCAAGGACTACCGAGAAGAAAGGAGCAAAGACCCTTAATCTAAAACTCTGGAAATGTTTAAAAGGACTAGGTGTATGTATGTGGCTGGAGGGGGGAGACTCATTAGTAAAAATATGACTCAAAAACGATAAATGATTCTGCTGGGGAAGGAAAGGTGAGTTATCTAGACAGACCAATGTGAGGACACGAGATTAGGTTTCAATAAGCTCCAATTTAAAGACTGTACAACCGAGGTAAATGCATTACAATAAATTATAAGATTTGTAAGAACAGTAACAGCGAGAATAAACTAAAGGAACTAAGGGTTTAGAAAGGTTAAGAGAGAAAAGGGGGTTTCACTGGCTCTGATAAGAATAAGAGAGATGACAAATTGGGGCAGATGATGGAAAAGAAAAACATGGCATTTGGTCATTCTTCTGTAGCCCTGGGTAGAGGTCTGGACTTCAAAGTTGTCTGAGGAAGGCGGTGGAAGTCAGGTGTTAGGGGTCAGCAGCAAGTGCTGTCTAAAATGGTCAAGAGAGTAGATAAAAAGAAATGCAAAAGAAAGGTAGCTCGGAGAAAAGGGGCAGAAGACTGGGAAAATGTCAAAGGAGAAACTCTCCTGGGTGAAGTCCATCTAAGAGCTACTGATAAAGTGAAGTTTGTGTTTAGCAGACCCTCAATCTAGTACATTTATAAACACACATGCTTAAGAATGTATATGTTGGCTTTTATAGGAGTAAACCAGTGTTGGTTAGTTAATATAAATTTCTGAATGTTGGAAGAAGTTACGATCCTTTCTTCATTTTTAACATGTCTGTATCTAAAGGGGGTTGCCAATATTTTGTTCAAGAGTAAGTAAAAGAGAAAGCAACTGGCCATTTATTAAGGAAATTTAGAGACAGCTCAGATATTCCTTACAATAATCATACGAAGTAGGTGGTATTGGCCCACTTTTAGATGAGAAACATGAAGGTCAGAAAGGTTAAATATCTTGCCTATGTCAAAGCCAATAAAGCAGAACTGAAAATGATCTGTTGGGCTCCAGAGCCCACACTCATCTCATCATTCTATACTAAGTATATTTCTGGGGCAGCTCACCGATATCACAAACTCTTTAAGCATCAGGTGGCATAATAGCTTAGTACCTATACAGCTTTGGGGCAAGCCTCTCAACTGACACTGTGTTGCTAAAATAACATTTGTTAAGAGCAGTCATTTGAAATCTCTAACCCAGCACATTTTTTGGCTCACTCTCTCCTACCCATTGCCCAACGAAGTTGGTCCATTAGGCATCTAGCTTCCAACACTCAGAAGCTCAGGGTAATCCCACTCATTCATGACTCTTTTAGCTCACTTACTCATTCACTTACTCTTCCATTCATTCACCCATTCAATACCTATTTGCTGCATACTCAAATATGTCTAATAATCACAAAAAAGGAATGTGTCCAGTTTCAACTGTTGCCTGTCATTAAGACCTCAGTCAGCCTCTCCAGGTCTTGCCCATTCATCCACTTGAACATTAAGACCTCAATCAGCCTCTCCAGGTCTTGCCCATTCATCCACTTGAACATTAAGACCTCAGTCAGCCTCTCCAGGTCTTGCCCATTCATCCACTTGAACATTAAGACCTCAATCAGCCTCTCCAGGTCTTGCCCATTCATCCACTTGAACATTAAGACCTCAGTCAGCCTCTCCAGGTCTTGCCCATTCATCCACTTGAATTTTTCTGGTGATTTTCATCAAAATGGCTTTGGTTTCTCCAACTCCACAGAGGTAAAGGGCAAACCTTATTTGGTTATCATGGAGTTTGGTGCTTTCAAACCACACAGCCCTATCTGGCCGTATCCTTCTGTCTTCGGTTCATGTGAAATAGCTGGTTCTTTCCGGATCAGCTCAGACCTCTCCTCCCTTTGACCTCCTTGTTTTCCTCTTCTGCAAGCAGCCCCCCCTCACCACCCAACTACAATTTTAAAATGAACTCAGCTCTGCTGGGTAATCTCAGACACACTTCATATTAAAACAGGAACATAGTAACCATAAAACATAATAGATTTAAGTAAGTAATTTGGGGCAAATTAGGTAAAGTGATTCCTGTATGAATGCTGAGCATGTACTCTACCAAAGAACACTTCCGAGTCACACCCAAGAGAAACACATCTGATCCGAGGGTGGTTTATATCTTCAGCCAGCACATGCATTTCCATCTGATTCATACTACATGCTTTGGTTTCACTTGTGAAATGAACAGTAAAAATTTGAGCCTCACATTCCTAGGATAGTTACTTCATCTCCCATCATTTTCTAGAAAACGGTGGTGCTAAATCGATGCATTGATGAATGAGCACTTTTGCAGAATTTTAGAGTTTACCTACTCACACATTATCTCAGAACAATTCTTTATGAGTTACTCTTGTCCACATTTTACAAATGAAGCACCTAAATCTAGAGACGTTAAGAAAACTCTCAGGTCCTGCAGTGAGTAAGTGATGTAGTCAAGGCTCAAACTCAGATCTTTTCATTGAAATCTCACACTTTCCACTACATTCCACCATTTCCAAATGATCATTATGTTCTCTTTCAAGCGCTGGGTGGTGGGTATGGGCTGCAAAGTTACCTAGGGGAGGGTTGGGAGTCACGCATTAAGGATGAGCAGCAAGGGCTGTCTAAAATCAGCAAAAGCATAGACAGAAACAAATGCAAGGGAAAGAGACTCTGGAGAAAGGGGGCAGAAGACTGGAAAAATGTCAGAAGAGAAACTATCCTGGGTAAGGCCCATACAGAACAATTGTTAAGGAGATATTTGTGTTTCATCTTGTATAATAATGGAATGGTTATTCTTTTGCATTCACATTTTAACAATATTTAAATCACCTTCATTTATAAAATATTGCCCAGGTAATTATAATTTGATAAAACCTCCTTTTGGTCAAAAGCATAGTCACTTAAGTTATAGTCATTGTTTAAACCCAAATCAAGAAATAATTTAGAACCACTTTTGAGAAAAAAAAGGAAGAATTCTCAAGTTTCTTCCTGTATTTTCAGAAGTTCTAGATGTTCAGAAGCAGATTTACTTGAAAGCTAAATTGACCTTAAAAGTAGCTTACCATTATTTTTAGGATAGGGCGGGGGAGGGGGGTGTAGGGGGTTGTCTAGCACCTGGGGATAAAAAAATGAGGAAAACTCTTGGTAGGTAGATATTTCTCTTTGGTACTAAAGGATGTGGTTGGCCAGAAAAATTCCTTGTCGGAAAGTATCTTTTGGGTGGTCCATACATGTTTCTGGAAGAAAAGAGGAAGAAGATTCTATGCAAGCGTATGGAATCTAGGGAACTGACCAGTACAACCAAGGAAAATGAGACTTAAAGCACGTATTTAACCAACACTAATTAATAATGTTGTCTTCATGCTTGAGAAAGGCATACATTTCCATCAGTTACAAAGCATTTCCATGAAAATACAATAATGCAGAGAAAGAGGGCTGGGATTTATTCTTTAAAGCAAAACTTCAATGTATAATCAAATCCCCCCATTTCCTCACCTCTTGCTATGCTTCTGAATTCCATGGTTCATGAGTCAGGAGCAACTGAAGGTGATATTTTGACAAAGACCCAACACATTCTGGGGGTTACCAGGATAATGAGACATTAAAAAATTAAAAAGAGGTTAAAGGGTAACAACACAGTATTTTATTTTATTTTTTATTAACATGAATCTCTATTTTTCTACAACCCAGTGTTTTAAAGCTTGACATCTAAGTGGTTCTGAGAGCTATATCAGCTATATGGCATGTGTATATCATAAGTAATGAATAATAGTTGCTACAATTTCCTTAGTCCTTATGTTCTCAACTCTGTGTTAAGGCAAGTAATTTATTTATTCCTTACAAAATCTCTGCTGGGGGGAGGGGTACTTTTATTATCTCCATCTCACAGATGAGAGATCTCAGACTAAGGGATTGGCCTGACATCACAGTGCCAGTGAATGGCAGAGCTGGGACTGGAACCCAGTGCCACCTGACTCCACAGTCCAAGCTGTTAATCCACCACACGATGCTGCCTCCATAGCAGGAAAAGATCATTAGAGTGTTTAAGAATCAGAGTTTTACTTATGTTCCTATCATGGAGAAAAGCCATCAGTTACTATAAGGAAGGGTTCATGCCTTGATTAAAGTTGGCAGGTAAAATACATTTATTTTGGAACTCATTCCTGCAGGTTCAAGATGGCAAGAAGCAAAACTGAAAAATAAATCTCTGCAAATAGGTTTCTAGGACACCCTCCCTAGGTAATGTGGGCACCTCATCTTAACATTATGGTCAGATTGTTGCCTAACTTCAAAGTGTTACTAAAACTGGAGACTATCAAGCCAGGGAGGAGGAGGAGATGGAGCTTGGGCAGAGGTTAGATGGGCAGGGAGGGGATGAGGATAGGGAGGCAGTCTCTAGAGTAGCGGTTCTCAACCTGGAAGTCGAATGACCCTTTCACAGGGGTCGCCTAAGACCATCAGAAAACACATATTTCCGATGGTCTTAGGAACCGAGACACCGCTCCTCTATCCGTCTCCAGGCAGGTCTGCCCACATGCAGATGCGCCCACATACAACATGAGGAACTATATTAAAGGGTCGCGGCATTAGGAAGGTTGAGAACCACTGCTCTAGAGCAACTTGTGGGTGAAAATGTTTACATAAAGCTTGAGTTTCACCCTGGCCCGGTAGCTCAGTTAGTCATCTCAATATGCCAAGGTTGCAGGTTAAATTCCTAATCAGGGCACATACAAGAAGCAACCAATGAATGCATAAATAAGTGGAACAACAAATCAAAAAATTGATCTCTCTCTCAAAAAAAAAACAACCCATGAGTTTCAATTTGCTGGGGATTCATTGCTCAAACTAGCACTGAGAAGTAAATTCCCTAGTTCCCTCTTCAGATGTGAGGGTTGTTTTGAAGGCAGGTATAATGGAATCAGCACTGACTTAATAGGCTGAAAACCATCCTGTCCTCTCAGCCTCTCTAATCACCAGCTGTGGGACCCTGGACAAGTCGCTTAACCTTGATGGACCTCAATTCTCATCTGGAAAAATAAGACAATTGGAATATATTATCCCTGCCAGCAATTCTGTGAATCAAGGAGCATTTACAGCTGTTGCCATTCATTAGGTTCAAATTAAATCCTCTCATTACTTTATCTCTTGCTAGATAGTGACCTCCTGAAAAGCACATGGTATAGTAGGTGGCTCCTAGGAGGAGCTCAGAAAATTGTTCATTGATGGTATCTACAAAATACACACAAGGACAGATGGCCAAAGGACCCTAGGGTATATCAGCTGAGCTCTATTTTAGGATGGGAGGTAGCATTCATCCTAGTATTTACCCAATGCCTACTAATCTAAAGAAATTGCTTTCATTTGAAATCGTAACTAACAGTACATGGCAAATACTACATAAAGTATATTCCCACCTTAAAAAAAAGAAATATAATAAGATATGTAAATGTTAATGGACCTGAAATGTTAACGGAACGTACACAAAACAAGTGACAGTGGTTTTCTGGGAAAGAAGTCACAGCAGAAAGATGACTGATTTAAACTTCCACACCATGTGCTTCATGACATCTGCATGTGTACAGCACTGTAGTACATATATAATAGGTTTAATTAGTTTTGAGATTGCTAAAATACTCTAACGGTTCCAAACTAGCCTGGCCAGGAACTGTTCCTGCCACTGTTATATGTCAGCCCATGGCAAAAACTAAACCCAAAAGACTTCCTCAAACCTAGAGGTATTGTTTTGGTTTTATACTGCAGCGCGGGTGGGAAACAGACAGATAATGTTTTTTCCAGTTAATACAAGTGTAAATGAAAAGGTCTTACTTTTCTTTCTTTCTTTTTTTTTTTTTTTTCAGTTCCTGTGACCCTCGGGAGAGAAAGCTGCGGGCTGATTATTAGAGCATTTGAGTGCGTGGGTTTGCCTGGAGGCGCTAGCTAGCCAAGCCTGGAAATGGGAATAATGATAAAGCATTCTCAGTTTGTAGAGCTCTGAGCTCAACAGCATTACTCTCCACCAGGTTTTATTTCTTGTTAATTATATCCGATTTCACTTGATTATGGACATTGTTGAACTTTAAATGTTGGGGGTCTGGGGTCACAGCTCCATGCTATTCATCAGAAACATCAATAGAAAGAGCACCCCAGAAACCCTTGACCATCAACTGTACAAACACATTACCCCTCATTGTGATGGATTTGCTTCAGTAATTATGATCACCTTTTCTTCAGTCTGGGTCTGGGAGCATTTCTAGCACACTTGAGGCCATAATACCTAAAGAAAAAGCCCCTTGGAACATAATGGAAGCAATGTAAACTATGTGCGTTTGTGTCGCATAGAAATTTATGACATCCACACAAAGAGGGGTATTTATTCCCTGTGTGTGTGCATCTCTGCTTTCTGTTGTTATTGATGAATGGGAAAAGACAAATGTAGCGTAGGAAGAGAAAATAAATGACAGGAGGGGAGCTGACTGCTGACTTCCCATCCATGGAACCCAGACACGGCTGTGAAGCCCTGCACCTAGGGTTTGGGGATAGGGGAAGGTAATAGGGTGATCTGTCACTCCAAGCCTCTGAGAATCAGAGAGATGAAGTGGGATGAGTAAAGGCTTTAAACCCAGACCTGAGTTTGAATGAAGCTCCAGCTTTGAGAGCTTGGGTAAGCTAACTCACGTTTCCAAGACTTGGTTTGCTCAGCTCTCGAATGCAGATATTAATATATATTCCAGCATGCCGTAGAAAGTAAGGAAATAATATATGTAAAACCTCTTCTATATGTGACAGTTATACCTTGAATACTACTTAGTAGATAGATACCTCCTCAAATTTTCCTCCATTTACCTCTTTTTCTCCTTTCCACTAATGTTTCTTTTCTTTCCTTTCCTATTTTGGGGGCACAAAAACCAAGTTTTTTTGTTTTTTGTGTTGTTGTTTTTTAATCTTTTGACCTCAAATCTTCAAAATAGGTCATTAGTGCCATAAGCCAAGATAGGTAGAATAATTTCCTCCTTTTTCCATCTTGGTTCTTAAACAACTAAAAAAATATAGTATATATAAGCAGCATACATAAACTCATAAATGAAGACAATCCCTACGTAGCCCTTTAGCTGTGAGATGTATAGATAGACAGGTAATAGTTAGATAGAACTTTTATTCAACTTTTCTTTTTTCCTCCCGGCCTTTATACTGTGAATGTAATGTTTACTAATTAGCATGTCAGCCAGGTCGCGAAACATTTACTAACAGTTCACAACACCATGTCGACTGGTGTTACCTTTGATATTTTCAAGTAGGGCCCCTGCCATTCCCCGTGTAACTGCATTCTCACACCGGTGCTGGAAGGCAGGCCAGGAAGTATCCCCCTCCTACTCTGTGGAACAGCAGAGCTGGGACCAGTGTGCGGAGAGCAAGGCACAAAACTTGAAGGGGTGTCAAAAAACTCAGTAACCAAGATAAACAATATTTTGATGCAATATTTTAAAAAATCAAAATTAATGCAAAAATCGTGATGAACAAAACATCAAAATTTTAAATAAAGATAGGAGCCAACCTTGCACTTGCAGGACCCTGCCTCCCTCAGCTCACCCTGATCCTAGCCCTGGGTGGTCCCTGCACCTGAAATCAGGGTTCTGGTCCCAGTTCTCACGCTATGTAGCTACATGGCCTCAGGCAAATCACCCAGCCTTGCTGGTTCTGTCTACTCATCTGGTTTCACTTGGGAGTCTGATGATAAAACTTCCAGTGAAACTTTGAACTTGAAAATGCTATGATTTTCTGTATCACAAATCTGCATATAGGGGTATCAGGAATGACTCAAAAGAATAAGATTCATTCACTCAGTCATTCATTCAATCCAAAATATTTGCTGAGCAATTATTATGTGAAAAGCACTATGTTGGGTGCTAAAAATACAAAGTTGAGGACTACAGAAACACACAAAAACAGGAAGCCAACCCTAACGCTAAAAGGTCAGGACAAGTGTCCCTAGGAAGTGCCTTTGACCTAAAGGACTAGCGAAGTTCGCAGGGGAAGGCAAGGATGGAATTCCAGAAAGAGACAACAGCATGGCCCAAGACCTGAAGGTAAAAACCAAAACTCCCAGTTGGGAAACTATGAGTTTAGTATGGCTGAAACATAAATAGGGTCAGTGAAACAAACAAACAAATAAATCAGTCTTTGATTGCAGAGCGATAAAAAAAAGTATTTGGCAGAGCATAATGCAAAGGGCACTGGTCAGACCTGGGTTCCAGTCACTGCCCTGTTGCCAAATCGACAGATGATGGGGCTTCCATATCCTCTAGGATTCTATTTTTGAACACACCACAAACATTTCCATGAAGAAGGGAGGCTTTTAATTCCCCCCAAAATGTTGCAAACCTCACATCTGAGATATTTCGAGTTTACATCACTCAATACCAAAGAGGCACTGTAATGAATACATGTAGTCACTTCCTGGAAACAACTGGCTAAATAGCCAAGTAGCTGTTGTGTGATGCCCATGAGCCTGAAGAATGCGAAGACCAGCCGAAAAGCGAGCAAACGTTTTCGCTGGTGTTCTGGGCAGACACAGGCAGCACGGTCTCCTCCACCTAGACTTGCGATGGTAGAGCTGGTCTGCTCCTGCCACACTTATGTCTGCTGTTTGATTCCTGCACTTAGGGAGATAGGATTACAGCCAGCTATTTATAATCAACCAAAATATTTTCAAACCAGTGCTGAAACACACAATCTCTAGAGTCCTGAGCATAAAGTCGAAGCTTGATGTTTTTAACCTCGCTGTTGTCACACATAATACCTACTATTTATTGAGCACTTACTCTGTGCCAGGCTTCACAAATATTAACTCATTGAGTCCTCACAACTGTAGGCAACGGGTTAAGATAGTTACCCCCATCTTAAGAGCAGGAGTAATCTGAAGGACAGAGAAGTAAACCGTGTGCCCAAAGTCATAGTCGATCAGTGGTACAGCCAAAATTCAAACACAGCCTGTCTAATTCCAGAGTCTGTGTTCTTGGTCACTGTGCTACATAAACAAGGTTCGTCATCCTGCATGCCCAAGTGACACCCTTAAACTACAGCACTCAGAGAGGGACTGCTTAAGCTTCCAGAACACTCAAAGATCTGAAGTCTCTGGGCATCAGGAAGCAGCTCGGTAATTTAGTTATGGGGGAGAAGGGCATGCCCCATATCTATCTTCAAAGCCATCTTTCCATGCTCTTGGAAAGAGGAATCCTTTCTCCCCTATCTCTTCTCTCACGCTCTCATTTCTCCTTACACACCAGCTCTTTCCATCTGTTCCCCCTTGATAAACACTGCATTTGAGGCTCACTGAAGCTTCTCCCTTTGGCCCCATAACTCTTTCCCTCACCAGACATCATAAATGACTGATAGGTACGCTTCGCCTGGATTTCCTCGCCTCCCATTCCCCACTGAACTCCCTGAAATACGGCTTCTGAGCACGCTGCTGGACTAAAATTGCTTTCTTAATGGTCACCAGTGAACTCCTTTTCATTGTCTTTTGTCAGTTCCCTACTTTCAGTCTTTTCAACATCTCTGCACTTAAAATCATCCTGGTAATTTACACCTCTGATGAGAGAAGACAATTTGTAGGATTATTAAAATGGGCATTGAGACCTGCTTCTACCACTTACTGGCTTGGTAACTGTGGACAAGCTGTTGCAATCTCTGTCTCAGGCTCCTCAGCTGGAATAGGGAACAGGGAACCTCAGGTGGCATGGGGATTAAACGAGGTTTCACACGAGGCCTGACACACAGGTCGATGGCTTCGGTGAGGCTGACCACCGTGGCTCATGGTTCTCTTAGGCTCTGCTGTCAAGCCAGTTCTTTCCCATCTTTGAGTATTCTATGATACTTGTTTCTCTCCTCAATTCTTAAATTTTGATAAATGCCATGACTTAGTCTCTGGCATCATGGTCTCCTGCTCTCTCCTTCCTCTTCCTTAATGAAAACAATAATTGGCATTTACTGTGAAATCACTACACACTGTGATCTGTGCTCTGTGCCTTCCAGGATGTTCCAGTGTCTCCCCAAAATCAATTTCCACAAAACAGCATTGAGCCTTTCCCTTTTCTGAGCTCACCTCCCTCCCCCATTCCTCTGCCACCATCCATCCAGCTACCAAAGGTCAAACCCAAAGTGCTGTCTTTGATCACTCCTTCTCTTCCACCCCCCGGAGTCAACCTGAAAACACATTCTCATGTGTTTATCCATTCTGACATCTCTTGTTGGGATTTTAAGACTGTGACTCAGTATACTTGGGTTTGGTACAGTAAAAGACCCAATTCCTAGGGCTGCATGGTTATGACTGGAACATGGGTGGCCGGCCCTTGTCCCAGGATGCCAAGATGCTATGAGCTCTTTAAATGAGACCCTGTGGCCTACAGACTCCCTAGCCCAAGACTATCTTAAAAGTTTGAATGAAGTACACGAGATCAGAAAATCCTGACAAGTCAGGGGAAAAGAGAAAGGGACTCCCATTTCCTAACAGCCTGCTACAAATCAGGAATTGTGCTAAGTGCTACTGCTTCCAAGATGGGCTGACGATACAATTTTTTAAATATAAAAATGTGATGTCACAATGCTGCTTCCTTATTGGCACTACATAGGACAGTTCCTTATAGAGCTAGTCTCCTGGATCATTCTGTCACTGACCTCCCAAAGGTTGATCACCTTAGACAAATGGAAGTCTAGTATTCTTATGCAGGAATCATCACTTCATGACTGGATTTTCTTATTCACTGATTTAATCATTCATTCAACAAATATTTATTGAGTCCCTGCTCTGTGCCAAGCCTGTGATGAATGCTGGAGGTGCAGCTGTGAATACCATTCCCTCAAAATACAGGAAAGCGAGCTGCAAAGTGAATGCTGAGGAAGTAGGGGTGGTGTGGGAGCACGCCGAAGGAGGCCCTTCTGAGATTAGCAGGGTTCTCTTTTCTCACTTGTCTCCCAGTCACAGCTCCTCTGCTCCACCCCCGCTGCCTCTGTCCTCGTCATTTCACACCTGTACTTCCACAATAAGCTCCTTGCCTCCTGTCCCACCACCTCCAGTCCATCCTCCACACAGTGGTCACAGCCTTCTTTCTCTAATGAAAATTGGATCATCTCAAACTTTCCCAACTCCGAACTCTCTCCTAGCCTTTTGGATAAATCTGAACCTCCTTTGCTTGGGATATTTCCATCCATACTTGATCGCTTTCTCTCTGGCCTGATGGCTTGCTATGCCATGGAGCTACAAATCCACATCTCACTGCAGCCACACAGAACTACTTCCAACTTCCATGTAGTTTTTTCTGCCTGGAAATCCCTTCTCTGCTCCTTGTCCTTCAAGACTCAGCTCACCTTAACCTCCCTAAGAAATCTTCTTGACTGCTTTCCCTCCTGTAGGTGAACACCCTCCCTTTGTGCTTACATAGCATCCTGGGCATATCTGTATCCAAACACTTACTCCATTAGTTGTTAATTAGCGTCACCCAGTTGCTGTTCATCTCTGTATCCACATTCCAGTGCCATGTGCTCCAGCCACACAGAATGGCTTATAGTTACCCTAATTCATCAAGCACACTCACAAATTTCCTCTGCCGGGAATGTCCTTTCTACCCTTCCCTACACGGTAAAAGACTATTCATTTTTTGAAAATATCTCAAAGATCACCTGCTCAAATCCCCCAGGGGGAGAAAATAAAATCACTTACATGTTTGTCCTATTGGCACTTGATTTGCCCTACAATTCTAACAATTACTCAGATTGCATCACAGTTAGCTAAATACTATATTATGTTTCCTCCTCTTTGAAAGCTGGAGCCATTTTTACTGCCTTTTGTTTTATTTTTTCTCTCCAGCCTCCAGCACATAGTAAGTGCTGAGGTATGTTGTCTAAACGTGAGAAAATCCAGGAGCAAGGATGAAGTGACTAGCATACATGTTAAGAGCTTACAGTAAAGTGCAGAGCTATCCTACTCTTTAATTGTTTATGTGTGTTAATCTTGAATTTACAACTAGATCATAAACACTTTAAGGGCCAGAACTATGTTATACATTTTATAGGAACTCCAATGCTAAGTATGGGATGGGTGGTCAGGTGGTCAAGGAACGCTTGTAAATACAATCTTAACATAATCAGATGTAGGGAAAGGACAGGTCATGAAGAGAGAGAACACAACTCTAGTAAAAAGCAAAAAATAATCTTAATCTTTTCTTGCAGAGTTTGGCAAAGATAATGATGACAATGTTCACCATGAAATAAAAAGGCCATATCCTGACCATTATATTTAAACCCTTTCTATGCCAATTTCAACTTGAAAATATTTCTGGAAAGGTCTTTACTTCACTAGTTGTTTAAAAAAGGGAAAAAAACTTCCAGGTTTCTATCTTACTGAATGCTTCCTAAATATCATAAAAGCAAAGCTGTTTTAATAATGTGCATCACTTTCCCAATTTCCTTCTCTCTCTCTCTTTTTTTTTTTCTTTCTCAAAAACTTCTTCACCTTTCACTATGTTGACTTATGAATCAAGGTCTCTTTCATATGTGAACTTTCTCAATTAACTTCACACATATCACGTTTTCTCCCACTTCAAAAAGTTACAAAATGTTAAAAAATTAAAATTAAAAAAGGTCCCTAGAACAGCACAGAGATGGCCTCCACTTGTCATCTTAAAGTGAAGAAAATACCCTCTTACAACCCATAGTCACAAGTACTGGATCTGAGCTGCTAGTGTTTTCTTCTGCCAGCATCAGCTTGGCTTCCAGGTTCCAGGATTTTACAAATCCAAAGCTCCTGAGGTATAGAAGAGACAAAAATATACCTGTCTGCCTATCCCACCTCCCAGGTGTAAACAAAACATCAAGATGAAAACTCTCACACATGGCACTTCCTAGACATGAAGAAAGGATCTGTGACTGTGTTAAAGGTTAGCCCAAGATTAATCGTCTTTTATACTCCAGATGTGACATTCCAGAAACCTCCAAATTAGAGTCCCGCTGATGAATAAAAGCCACCGACCACGGCAGAAGTAGAAGGAATATATGAATTCCGTTAAGGCTGCAGAGTACCTAGCCTCACACTCGACCTCTTCCTGCCTCAATTGGCTTCTAATCACTTCTCTCCTGAATGGCCATCAACTGTCCCTCTTCTACTCGCCTTTGTCCCAGCCCTGGACTCTTCACAAGCTGACCCCGTCTCTGCTGTTCCAAAGAGCCATTCGATTTGAGGCAATTCCCAGGTGCACTCTGAGACCCCGCCCCAATGGAGCTGTCATTTTAGGGAATCCTTTTACTGGGACCTCTTCCCTAGGACCGAAAAATATCAGAACGGTGCCTGTCCCCCAGCAAGAAACCAGGCTGAGGAGAATCTTTCCCGCGAAAGACGCTAAAGGGGAAAACGATATCCCCACAAAGAAAAATAACCCAGAATCCTCCACATATTCCACGTGTGTGTCATAAAACCCCAGGGCAAATATAAAGCCCAGCTTCCCCGGCTGCAGCCGCTGCCACGGCAGCCCCAGCCCAGCTCCCAGGGCTGCCGCCTTGGTGTGCGTGAAGACAGCACCGTCCCCGGGGAGCAGAGATCCCGGCGCCCAGTGTTTCTAGGAGTTGATTATGGCAAGCCTTTCAGTAACTCATCATTCATCCCCGCACTGACCCGAGCCTCACCCCGCGCCTCTGAATGAGAAAGCCAAAGGCTGCCCCTTCAATTCTCCAGGTGATAACCCCCGCCCCCACTACGATACGCCTGGAGTGCGGGGGTTGGGAGGAGAGGATGACAGGTGCCCACGCCTGAGGGAAAGCCAGCGGCCAGGCTTACAGCTAGGGGTGAGAATCCCAACCCCCGCCCGGGCGGAGGACTTGGCATCTGCTACCTGCAGGGCGCCCCCGCCGGCACACCGGCTCCCGTGGCAGCCCGGAATGCAGCCAGGAGGGTGGAACGGGACGGAGGGAGCCTCCACGCCCCCTTTGTCTCCACGTTTCCCAAATGACAGGGGAGGAAAGTTTACGAGCAGGGACGGAGTAGCTTTCTGCTGGGTCAATCTGACACCTTTCAGGAGGAGACCCTCCCTGGGATCTCCCTCTCGTCTTGCAAAGCCCGGCGCAGCCTTCATCTGCACCTTGAAACCCACAAGCCGGGTTTGGGCCACCTGCACCGCCACGTCGGGCCGGGAACCTGTCCCCTGCCCGGCGTCCCGGAACGGCCGGTGGCTGCAGGCGCCTTACTCACCTCTGGTGGCGGAGCGTCCTCCGAGCGCCCTACTGGGCTGCCTGGCTCCCGGGAGCGAGGTGCATTCAGGCAGCGGCCGGAGACACGCTCCCGCTCCCGGGGCTCTGCTGCATTCCGCCTGCGTGGGAGAGCAAGCGGCGAGCGTGCGGCGCGGGCGTGAACGAGTGTGTGTGAGAGTGTGTGTGTGTGCGCGCGCACGCGAGCACGGGAGTGTATGGTGTGTGTGTATGTGTGTGCGCGCGCGAGCACGCGCGTGGGGCGGGGGTGCGCGGGATCAGAGATCCCCCCCTGCGCCCATCCTGTGCTCTGCCTCTGCCTCCGCCCCCTCCTCGCGCTGCCGCTTGCACCCGGTCCAGGTTTCAGGATCTCCTGTTTGTTTAATGAAAGGAAGGAGCAAAAGGCTGGTGAGGAGGGGGCGGAGGGGGGACTGGAGAGGCAGTGAGGGCTCCAAGCTGCGCATGCTCAGAGAGGGACACTGAGCGCTCACTTGGGAGCTCAGGCAGAGGGAGGAGCTCGAGCTGCGGGTCCAGGCGAGCATGACTGCACCCACCGAGCCACAGGGGCTCCACGGGGTTCCTGGAAGGCGAATGGGAAACCCGACAGCAAAGGTGCGCCCTGCACGGGGACTCCCTGGCGCCCGCGGTGTGGGAAGCTGGCAGCGGGTTCCCCGACCCATCCTAGGGGACCGCTTCAGTCGTGAGTCCTGGGAACACCGGGCTCTCCTCTCCCTGTATTTTCAGTGCTGGCTCTGGGCTTTTTGTGTACTTCTCTCCTGCCTCTGCGCTCTGGGGGACTATGGTGCGTTTCCCCAGAGGTCCAGGAGGAACCACGGGCAGCAGGTCTCACCTGAACTAAAATGAGTGATCTGATCTGAGCTACCTTCTTCCCCTTCCAACTTCCACTCTGTGAAGCGCAGAAAAAGACAACTGTCCACTGGGGTCCCTAAACAGCTTTGCTGGGACGAGGGAGGGGAGGGTCACACAAAAATCCTCTTCCAGAAAACAAAGCAGGAGTGGAAGGAAGGTGAGTCTCAGAGGACTCCACACTCAGCCTCTTTTGGTGACAGGGTTAGAGGGACATTTGCCCTATTCAAGAAGGCCAAAAGAACAATAGAGCCATTGTTCCCCCTTGCCCCGAATGTCAAAGAAGCATTTCTTCCTTAGTGAGGATTCTGGCTAGTTGGTAAAGTGGAAGAACTGTCAACACGAAGAGAGTCCAGTAAGAGAACCTGAGCCCGCTATGGCGATGGCGCAGTAACCTGAGGCCAGCAGAGACACTGGGTGAGGGCTTTGTGAGTGGAGTGGAGTGGAAACTTCTTTGGTGAGATTGTTCTATGAACAAAACAGGCCAGTGGTTAGGAGCCATTCAAGAGCTTCCATTTTCAACCTTCTCCCTGTTTAATCACCCTGTCTTTCCCCCCATTGTCTCTCCTGCAGAAGACATCCCAAGCGGGGAACTCCCTAAAAATATATGCCTACTTCCTGTTTATTCATTTTTGGTTCCTCCAGAAAAGGACTACCTTTTGGTCACCCAGCTTTGGAGGGATAGAAGACAGCCTACCCTGTGCAAATCTTTCCCAAGCTTTCTTTAGAGATCACCTCTGAGCACTTCTATGCAATGCAAGTGAGCAGATGCCTACTTGCTGAACTCTGACCCCTGTCCCATTCATCTTCCCAATAATGCCCAGTGACACTAGAACAGCAGGCCAATTAGATCAGACTGGAGAGAAAACAGCATATCTAAATACCACCAACAAAAGCAAAGTTTAGGAGACAAGACATAGAGGAATAAAAGAAGAATAAAAGGGGGGGGGGTGGATAGTAAAAGTGCCCTGAGTGTTAGTGGCTGGTTCCTTCTCTCAGTAGCTTGTTGAAAGGAATAGAATTGCAGCATCTCTTTGTTTAAAGGACAGTGAGTCTGAGTCTTTATGCACCAGGTAGGGGAGATCAGGTTCTCCTGAAAAGCAGCAAAGTCTCTATAGTGGACCACTAACAATATTTAGGGCTTCTAGTTCCCTGCCCATTTTTCTCAGGCCTTCCTCTTGGCACCAGGCTTCTTGGAAGGCATCCAAGACAGATCTGCCTTGTTACCACATTATCGTCAGAACAGTGACTAGTGCTCCCTGGGATTTCAGGGTGTTAGGATTGACAGGGCCTTGAGGCAGGAAAGCCATTCTCCTGCCCTGGCACTGTATAATCAGGGCGTGAGTGAGGGCTCTGAATCCAAGAAGTGAGTGGGAGCTGAAAGGGGAGGTGGAGCTGGGGTAGCTGTAGGTCTCAACTTTGTAGTTCTACCAGTAGAGACACACTGGGGCTCTTCCTCCTACTCTGGTAAGTGTCCAGGGCTGCCTGGCCAACAAGTACACTCTCCTTTGGGCTTGGCCTTGGGTAAGGAGAAAAGGGACATCCTGTTCATCATCTGAAAGCTCTAACAAGGTCAAGGGTGAAGGAGACTTTATAAATCTGGAATTGCAAATAAAGTGGAATCCCTTTATGGTGCTGCAATGAGAGGGTGAACTAGCAGTTCTGGAAGAGAATTTTACTGTTTGGGGAGCTTGGGGGAAGCACAGGGGACATTAACTGAGATGATGTACATAAAACACAGTGCCTAGCGCATAGCAAGTTCTCCGTAACGTGTAGCTGTTATTATCTTTGTTATTAACATTTTCATTATTATAATTTTTTTTTAAAGGCTGAGGAGATTTTCCCCCTAAGCTTAAACAAAACGGATGAAAGCCAACTGCCTTACAATTTTCCTGCTGGCTTCCTCCATCGCCCCCTCACACATCACCCTGATTACTGATGTATTCAAATCATGAAATGAAAAGCATGCTATAAAAATGCGTGGCAGTGTGAACGGTGAATACCCCAACCCTCACCCTCACACTCAGATCTAGACATAAGTGTGAGATAGCATGGTTTTTGAGTATTGTGCCTCAAGCACTTTTTGCCACTCACATCTCACAGAGATTAAGGACCCCTCCCACTTGCAAGTCAGGGTCTCCTGCTGTAACACCCCATCTACATTGACTCACCAAGCTTTGTATTTTCACCTTTTTTTTGGCCTCCCTCCTAATTTTAGCTATCTAATGTGTTACTCCTCCTAGGTAACAGAGCCAATTAATATACACACATCTGTAGATAATTTTGAGAGAAATTAATGGTAAGAATTTCAGTGGCTGCAAGTATTTCAAGGCTCCTTAAATTCAAATTTCAGACTTGGCATTCATCCTCCTACCTAGTGGACAACCCCTCAACTTAGCACCTCTCTCCACCAACAAACAAATCCCGTGGCCTCACCTCCTATGTTAGTAAAATAACCCAGTACTGTTGGTGCTCAGAACATCATCAATCCAAAAAAAAAAAAAAGGTCCAGAGTTAATAAAAACCAGTAATAGACACAGTGTTTAAACATAAAACTCTCCAAAGTTATAGATGCTATAGAAATGCCTCAGTTCCTAAAAATTATATGAAAGTAATTCCATTAGATTATGCATTGCTGAAATAATATAACAACTCAATGGTGATGCAGTATGCATGTAAGTTCTGCACTGAATATTTTCTAATAATTGTGAAGCATACTTACCATTTGCATTCGAATTGTGTTCTACCTATAATTTTGTTGTTGTTTTTTCAAAGCCACCCTAGTGATAAGACAAATAGATTTATAAGTTCTTCTTGTTGTATAAATTTCTTATACTGTATATATAACAATCTTTTCTGGTTCAATAAAAATGTCAAGCTATTACTGTAAGGGCTAAACTAGTGATTTATTATTATAAGAATCACAATGTTGCCCCAGCTGGTGGCTCAGTTGGTTGGCGCATCATCCAGTGCACCAGAAAGTCACAGATTGGATTCCTGGTCAGGGCACATACCTGGATTACAGGTTCAATCCCCAATTTGGGAGCATTCAGGAGGCAATCGATAGATGTGTCTCTCTCACATCGATGTTTCTCTCTCTCTCTCTCTCTCTCCTTTCCTCCCACTGTAAAAAAAAAAAGAGGGCACATCCGACCCACTTTGGACCTAATGCTCCTGCTACTTCATCTGCTCTGATTTCTGGATGATTTGTATTCTGAGTTACTACCTTATGTGGCCAAGCCTCCAGGATCCAAGTATATTTGTTGCTGAAACTCCTATCCAATCTTCACATCCCCACAAGTGGTACCCAGACACCTATCATTGATTCCTCCACTGTTTGGTTCTATCCTTGGTGCCATCCTTGTTATCACTTCTTGGAAACTTCTCCAGGAATCGTTAGAATTACAACTCAGCCTCCCTTGGTCTTTCCACACTGTAGACATTCCACTGGTAGCAATTCTGCCTGCTGACCCTGCCCCAATCCAGGAGAGACTGATCTGCAGAGCCCATCTATCCCTCTTCTTCAGCCTGTCCCGTGCTGCCAACGTGGAACCCTTCATTCCCAATTACATCAGTGTCTTCATTTTTTCATCTTCAAATGACAGGTCTGAATAAGTTACTCAATCATCACATTACTAATCTAGCACAGGAGTCAACAAACTTATTCTGTAAAGAAATAGATAATATGTACATATTTTAGGCTTTGCAGGCCATCCGATTTGTGTCACAGCTACTCAACTCTGAGGCCACAGACAATGCATGAAAGAATGAGAATGGCTGTGCTCCAGTTTTTTCTTTCTCTTTCTTTCTTTCACAAAAACAGGTGGTGGACTGGATTTGGCTGACAAGCTATAGTTTGCCAACCCTGAGTCACATCCTTCACTTTCTGCCCTTCACTTCTGCTACCAGCACTGTGTTGGGTAAAAGGAACCCAAAGAACCCTGCTTTCTGTCCTGTCTGTAGGAAAGTAATAAAAACCATGAAAGTGGTACAGGAAATCTTAGCCCATTGCCAGTTTAGAGGCTCCTTATCAGTGTGGCTTTCACACTATCTTAAGAATATACTCAGAAAATTATTTTTTTCTTTTCTACCAAGCAGTTGGCTATATTTTCCACATGAAACAGTGGCAGCAACAGCAACTATTCTATTTTTAGTCTAAACCAACGTGTGCAGTGTAGGAGATTAATGAGAGGAATATTTTAAAGAAAAATGGGGGGAAAAATAGTGTGACCATAATATTCCTGCCTGTTAAAATAGGGCAGGTAAATCTATTCTAATTATGACTAGCACCTTAAGAAAATTGCCTCTTTAAAGATAAATAAACTCAACCCCAATAAAAAAAAGATTACATTCTTATGTAAGTCCCAGTATAGGAATAACACCTCTACTAAGTTGAACTCACACAAATTTAGCTGCTGGCTGAGCATTTTTACACATTTAGTCCACAGTTAAGAAATTCAGCCTATCTAAAAATTTTACTCCCCCAAAGCAATCTAGAAATTCAATGCAATCCCTATCTGTATTAATTTTCTGGGGCTCTCATAACAAAGTACCACAGACTTAGTGGCTTAAACAACAGACATTTATTTTCTCACAGTTCTGGCTCTAGTAGTCCAAGATCAAGGTGTTGGCAGGGTTGGTTTCTTCTGAGGCATCTCTCCTTGGCTTATAGACGTCTTCACCTTGTTTTTCTTCTATTACATGTATATGTCCAAATTTCCTCTTCTTTTAAGGACAACAGTTATACTGAATTAAGGACCATCCTCATGACCTCATTTTAACTTAATTACTTCGTTAAAATCCTACCTCCAAACACAGTCACATTCTGAGGTACTAGGGTCAGGATTTCAATACGTGAATTTTGGGGATAAGGGGACACAGTGCAGGACATAACACTATCCAAATCTCAATGATGTTTTTTGTAGAAATAGAAAAATCCATCCTAAAATTAATATGGAATCTCAAGAGACACTGAATTGGCAAAACAATCTTTAAAAAGAACAAAGCTGAAAGTATCACACTCTGTTTTCAAAACTTACTGCAAAGCTTTGATAATCAAAACATTGTGGTACTGGCACAAAGACAGATATATAGACCAATGGAAAAGAATAGAGAGCCTAGAAATAAATCCTTGCATATATGGTCAGGTGATTTTCAACAAGGATGCCAAGACCACTCAACGAGGAAGGGCAGTCTTTTCAACAAATGGTGTTGGGAAACTGGATAGCCACATGCAAAAGAATGAAGTTGGATTCTTACCTTACACCATATACAAAATAAACACAAAAAGCAATCAAAGACCTAAACATAAAATCTAAAATTATAAAACTCCTAGAAGAAAACATAGAGGAAAATTTCACAACATTGAATTTGGCAATAATTTCTTGGATGTGACACAAAAAAGCACAAGCAACAGAAGAAAAAATAGATAAATTGTACTACATTAAAATTAAAATCTCTGTACATCAAAGGATACTCAACAGAATAAAAAGGCAACCCACAGAATGGGAGAAAATATTTACAAATTATATCTCTAATAAGGGGTTAATAGGATATATAAAGAACTCCTACAATTCAACAACAGCAGCAAAAACCCAATTCAAAAAGGAACAAAGGAGTAGCAGGCTACAAAATTAACATCCAAAAATCAATGGCATTCTTATACACCAATAATGAACTCTCAGAGAAACTTTAAAAATAATCTCATTTACCACTGCAACAACAACAAAAAAAAGATACCTAGGAATAAATTTAACCAAGGAGGTAAAAGACCTATACTGGAAAAACTATAGGACATTGAAAAAGGAAATACAGGAAGATACAAACAAGTGGAATCATGTATCATGTTCATGGATTGGAAGAATTAATATCATTAAAATCCCCATACTACCCAAAGCAATCTATAAATTCAACACAATCCCTATTAGAATACCATTGGCATATTTCACAGATCTAGAACAAATATTTAAAAAATGTATATGGAACCAAAAAAAGACCTTGAATAGCTGAAGCTATATTGAGAAAGAAGAACAAGGTAGAAGGAATCACAATACCATCTATCAAACTATACTACAAAGCCATTGTAATCAAAACAGTTTGGTACTGGCACAAGAACAGGCATATAGATCAATGGAACAGAACAGAGACCCCAGAAATCAACACATGCCATTATGGTCAATTAATTTTTTACAAAGGAGGCAAGAGCATACAATGGAATAAAGACAGTCTCTTCAATAAATGTTATTGGGAAAATTGGACAGATATGTGCAAAACAATGACTACACCACCAACTTACACTATACACAAGAATAAACTCAAAATGGATAAAAGAATTAAATGTAAGTTACAAAACCGTAAAAATCCTAGAAGAAAGCATAGACAGTAAAATCTCAGACATCTCACATAGCAGAATTTTCACTGATACATCTCTCAGGAAAAACAAAGGAAAAAATTAACAAATGGGACTACATCAAACTAAAAAGCTTCTGGACAGCAAAGGAAACCATCACCAAAATGAAAAGGGAACCCACTATATGGGAGAACATATTAGCCAATGATATATCTGATAAGGGGTTAATTTCCAAAATATATAAAGAACTCATACAATTTAACATAAACAATTCAATTAAAAATGGGCAAAGGACCTGAGTAGACACTTCTCCAAACAGAACATACAGATGACCAATAGACATATGAAAAAAATGCTCAATGTCACCAATTGTTAGAGAGATACAAATTAAACTGACAATTAGGTATTACCTCACAGCTGCCAGAATGGCTACCATTAATAAGTCAACAAACAAGTACTGGCGAAGATGTGGAAAAAAGGGAACCCTAGTACACTGCTGGTGGGAATGCAGACTGGTGCAGCCACTATGGAAAATAGTATGGAGTCTCCCCAAAAAATTAAAAATGGAACTGCGATTTGACCAAGCAATCCCAATTCTGAAAATATATCCTAAGAATCTCAAAACATCAATCAGAAAGAGTATATGCACCCCCTATGTTCATAGCAGCACTATTTACAATAGCTAAGATCTGGAAACAGCCCAAGTGCCCATCAGTAGATGAGTGGCTAAAAACAAACAAACAAACAAACAAACAAACAACAAACAAAAAAACCTGTGGTACATATAAACAGTGGAATACTACTCAGCCATAAAAAAAGAAGGAAATCTTACCCTTTGCAACAGCATGGATGGACCTGGAGGGCATTATGCTGAGTGAAATAAGCCAGTCAGAGAAAGACAAATATCACATGATCTCACTTATATGTGGAATCTAATGAACAGAATAAACTGATAAACAAAATAGGTCCATGGATGCATGGAACAGTCTGACAGATTTCAGAGCGGAGAGGGAAGGGGGAGAAAGGAAGAGATTAACCAAAGAACTTATATACATATATGCATAGCCCAAAGAACAGAGTAGGGAGGGGGCTGAGGGGGGAGTGAGGGGGAATTAGAGGACATCTTTAATAATCAACAATAAAAAAATAAGCTTTAAAAAAATGAACAAGGGACTTAAATAGACATTTCTCCAAAGACAATATATAATATCTAATGTGCCAATATTTTATGTGTGGATATTCACATGAAAAGATGCTCAATAGCGCTAATTATTAGTGCAATGCAAATAAAAACCACAATGATAATAAGAAGTAATAGATAATCAAGTATAATTTTCATGGAAACAAACAAAAAAATGAGATATCACTTCATACCCATTAAGATGATTATTATCCTTTTTTTTTTAATCCTAGAAAATAACAATTGTTAGCAAAGATGTAGAGAAATTGGAACCCTTTTGCATTATTGGTTGGAATGTAAAATGATGCAGTCACTATGGAAAATACTATGGCAGTTACTCAAAAAATTAAAAATAGAATTATTATATGATCCAGAAATTCCACTTCTGAGTATATACCTGGGTATGTCATCCTGGGTGTATACATGGGTAACATACCAGGTAAGATCATCATTTATTCTTTCTTTTGTTTATTTAACCACTATGTATTAAAGTTTGATGCCAGTGTAATCAGAGAACTTGAGATCTAGAATTCCAGATAGTATTACAAGGAAATTACGCCTAATATTCTGCCTCTGTATATGTGTGATTTTTAGTTTACAAATATATTTGCTAAAATAATAATTCCATGAAAGGTATAAAGGAAATGCCTTGACGATTTAGCTAAAAACAATCTTATGGTATTATTAGAATAGTACAGTACAATCACATGAAATCATATTTTAATTATCTAACTTTGATGTAGACATAAATTATAACATAAAATTATTTGATAAAACTTTTTAAGAGTATGTCTCCTAGTCCTTGGATCATCTCAAAGTCCTTATAACTGGTATAGGATACATTAACCTAACAAAGTGCCTAAACCACTCTTCTGACTAGGAAATCTCTCAGAAATTACTGAACTATATACCAAACTATAGAAATCTCTTCATAGACTATCAATGGTACTTAATTAACATGACCATCATTATCATCAGCAGATAATCTTCATCAGAATTAGTCACCTTTAGCCTATGTAGCTTGGTAAACCAAAGATTCAGTGAGATTGGGCATCCGTTATTTTGGCTTGCAGCACTCCGCCTCTGACCAGTAACGGCATCCATATTTCCTCCAAGAAACCACCATTCTCTGACTACCCACCCCACCATATTGGGATGAAAAGCCCCTCCCATCTCTGAGCATGGGCATAAAACCCCCACCTAGTTAATCAGAATTTCCCATTGCCTTAGCCATTGTGGTGTCTCAGAGATGGCAAATGATCCAGACCAGGAAAATTAGATTAAAATCCAGGACTGTTGCTAACAGGAAAGAAAATGTCTCCTTTTACTGGATTCTAACCATTTAAAAGACTCTAAGGAGAGAAGCCTTAACACAGTGTTGAACCCCTGAACCTAGCTGTGCCTTAAAATATCACCGGACTTTTCAATTACTTGAGAAATTAAATCATTTTTGCTTAAGGCATTTTGGATTAGGTTTTCATTCCCTGGCCCCACTAAAAATGTCTTTATGATATATTCATTTTGGCATCTCTTTAAGAATAAATGGAAAACAAAAGGGAAAGCTAGCAAAGGGTGGGAACAACGTTTCACGGACCGCACACTGTGACTGGTTTCTAGGACTGAGCGTTTTCGGCAGTCTTCCACCCATAAGCGTGCATCTCGCGTGTCCTCTTCCCCTTTTCTGAATGGCCAGATTCAGAGCTGGCACTCTTCAAGGTTGACACCTACCGTTAGACAGATGGAGCTGAGGGGGGCAAGGCAGAGGCCAGGCAGACCCTGCCAACTCATTTGGCCTGGGGCCCAGCCCCATTCTATAAGCACTGCTGCTGTCAATATCCAGCTAAGGGTGGTCTCAGTTCTCCTTACTGTCGGCTTCTCTAGCCTCCTGCAGATGACAGTGGTGTTGGAAACTCCTTGATCCTCCCTGGCCTGGTGGGTTCATGTGCCCATCACAGCTTTGTGTGGTTGGACAGGTGTCCCTTGGCACTCAGGCAGGCCAAAGCTGCCCCATCTCAGAGGCTCCTGCACTACATGGGGTAGTCAGGGAAAGTGCCAGGAGCAGCTGTCACCCCTCTGACTGCCAGGCCGATCTGACTGGCTTGGGGGTGTTCCCAGGTCCATCTTTTATTCTGCATTCAGAAGTGATCTAAAATGTCATCTGACCATGTCATGACTAGTTTAACTCTTCAGTGACTTTCCGCAGCCCAACGCTTAAGGTTCTTCATGATCTTGGCAAAGACGTCATACGTGTCAACCCCAAATCTTATCATCACAACCACCCAAACTTGTCAACCTCCCAACCATTCCAAGTGTGTCAAGATTTCTCTCCCCAGTACCCTGCACACGCTGTTCTGACTTTCTCCATCACATCTACCTAATTTGTCCTTCAATTCAGATACCACCTCATTCAGAGAGGCTTCGTTGAACACCTGAGGTAGGAGGGAGGAAGTGGAGTACCCTCTCTTCTGTGTTCTCATAGCACTCTCACTTTCCCTCCAGCTTAGCACTTCTCATACTGTATTGTAACTACACATTTGTACTCATAACTCCCCTTATAAACTGTGAGCCAACGGAAGATGGGAGTTGTGTCTTCTACCTGGTATATAATAGTTTCTTAGCTTATGTTTGTTGAATGAATAAATGACATATGAATAGCTGTGTTTCCCTACTAGAATTAATGCATAAAATATGGCAGTGTAAGCTGGGTTCTTAAGGGATGTCTCATCTCAAGAAAAATGTTACTGTCTTTCTCTAATCACCCATAACAGTGCCTGATTCCAAGTGAATGTGGACTGTGCTGGCTGGACATAGAAGAAGCAGGTGGACTGTCACCACTATTTCCCTCCGCTGCTTACTAGGTCTGAGAAAAACGAAGTCTTGGCTCTGGAGCATCTCATCACCACTTCCACTGAACCACATCACTTTGAGCTCTGTGCCCACTCCCCAAACAGCAGCATAGCATGGGTGTGTGCAGAGCACCAGGGAACACAGCCCTGCTTTAGCACATCGGTGGTGCCAGTACCCCCACATGCCCAGTGGCTGCTGTGCCCCCTCATGCCTATGTTAATAAGTGTCAGCAGTGTTGAGGGCAGTGGGACTTCAGTGGCACCTGCAATGCTGGCTTGGTGTATTGCTTTGGTCACAAAGATCAGCGTCTGTGCCGGTAACAGTGGACATCAGCAGCAATTGCCATGTTGCCGCACCCTGTTCCACTATAATGGTTTTCCCTTGCCAGCAGCCAGAATTAAATGGAGAAATGGTTGTTTCTGTGTAGCAGAGAGAGGGCCTTTTCACCTCTACTGTGACCCCTTTTGATACATCATAATAAACTAGAAGAAGACAGGGGAATACTGTTTGATTCCCCCTCCCCCCTCAATGAGATCATTTCCTCTACATTGGTATGGCCTAAGATAACATTATGAACTCTAGGGACTGTATCGAAGTCCCTAACCTTGAGTTCAAATCTTGGTTTTGCTCTTTATTTCTCACACTGATATTGGGTAAGGTCCTTCTGACCCTTCAGGGTCATAATCTGTCAAACAGGCACAACAAAAAACCAACTCCCCAGATGAATTTATGGATTAGATAAGACCATGGACCATGGTCAGCAGGCCCTCTGCCCAGAATGACGCTTTATTCAAAGAAAGTGCTCAATGAGTATTTGTTGAATCGAAATACAAGAGAGCTATCTCTAGCTCTGAACACAGCACTGAAATGTTGCTAGGATAAATTGATAAATCCTTACTTTCTCCACTTCACATCATTCTCCTCAGTTTTGGGGAAAGGAATGATATTTGCCAGATGGTTTGCAGCTGGGTGGAAAAAATATTCAGGACCTAAGTCTTCATTTCAGAGAAAAAGATGCCCTCAAGGTTCTGAAGCAGCAATTCCACTTCCTGGTATCCTTGGAGATCCCCACAGCCCCACCAACCCTGCCTTGTGCACCTGAGGAAGGTAAGGGGTGAAGAAGCTGCAGGGAGTGGTTAGCTGGACTCTCCGCTGACTATTATAGCACAGGATTTTGCTGGTTGTGGGTGATGGAAACAGTAGACATGCCAAGGACTATCAAACAAGAGCCACACATAGGTATGAATGGAAGATAGCAGTCTTAGCTAATTGGCTTTCAACTAATGCCTCGCTAGCAGTGCCTCAGATGACGGTGTCATGATTCAAGTAAAACAAGAGTCAGCAAACTCAAAAAGCCTATCAGGTCATTCAGAGCAATACAGCCCCGTGCAACTGGGTGTTGGATCTAGAGCTGAAATCACAACTGACCGGTTCCTCTAATTAAAAATGATGCCTCAACTTTCTTTGTTGAACTGGGGATTCTAGAAGACAAATTATAATGATAACTCCTGACAAACTCCTGTACTTCTTGGAGATGTGTCCCACATAGGAAATTCAGCAATATACCTTAAGAAATGCCCCAAGAGACAGAGGACCTGAATACACACTTCTCCAAAGAGGACTTACAAATGGCCAATAGACGTGAAAAGATGCTCAAGGTCATTAATCATCAGAGGAATGCAAATTAAAACCACAATGAGATATTACTTCACATCTGTCAGAATGGCTATCTATCATCAATAAATCAACAACCAACAAGTGCTGGCGAGGATGTTGAGAAAAGGAAACCCTCACGCACTATTGGTAGGAAGTTAGATTGCTGCAGCCACTATGAAAAAGTGTGGAGGTTCTTCGAGAAATTAAAATGGAACCACCCTGGCCGGTTTGGCTCAGCAGTTAGAGCATCAGCCTGCGGTCCAGAGAGACCCGGGTTCGGTTCCCGCTAGGGGCATGTACCTCGGTTGCAGTTTGTCCCCGGCCCTGGTTGGTCGTGCGGGTGTCAGCCACTCGATGTGTCCCTTTCACGTCGATGTTTCTCTCTCTCTCTCTTCCTCTCTCTCCCTCCCACTCTATCTGAACAAAAAAATGAAAAAATGTCCTCAGGTGAGGATAAAAAAAAGGAACTGCCTTATGACCCAGCAATTCCACTTCTGGTAATATATCCTAAGAAACCCAAAACACCGATTCAAAATAATATATGCACCCCTACATTCATTACAGCATTATTTTCAATAGCCAGGATATGGAAGTAGCCCAAGTGCCCATTAGTAGGTGAGTAGATTAAAAAGCTGTGGTACATATATACAACAGAATACATATTACTCAGCCATAAAAAAAAAAAAGAAATCTTACCATTTGTGACAGCGTGGATGGACCTAGAGAATATTATGTTAAGTGAAATAAGTCAGAAAAAGAAAGACAAGTGCCATATGATTTCACTTATCTGTGAAATCTAAAGAACAAAATAAATGAACAAACAGTAGAAACAGACCCGTTGATACAAAGAGCAGATTAATGGTTGCCAGAGGGGAGGGGGTTGAGGGACTGGGTGTAAAAGGTGAGGGCTTAAGAAGTAAAAATTGGTAGTTACAAAATAGTCACAGGGATGTAAAGTACAACAGAGGGAATATAGTCAGTAATAGTATAATAACTATGTGGTGCCAGGTGGGAACTGGAAATATCGAGGGGAACACTTTATAAAGTATATGATTGTCTAACTACTATGCTGCACACCTAAAACTAATATAAAATAATACTGAATGCAAAAATAAATGAATTAATTTAAACAATTTCTAAAAAGCCTATTAGGTAGGTAACGAGAACATGGAGGAAGGCTGGATGTAGAGTCAGGCTCATACTGCTAGGTCTGGAGTGGAGAGAGTGTGCCCTTCTAAAGGAGGCGATGGATTGTTGTCATTCAGGAAAGCAGCAAAGTGTTTTCAGTTCTTCGTACTTCAAGAGAAGTTGCAAATGAGGTCTTGATTTTTTAACATTGAATAAAACATTTTTGGAAATTCAAACAAAGAAACCCTGCGTTGGTCAACAAATCACATCGGCAAGCAGGATTCAACCCCTGGCCAGCCATTGTGCATCTTCTAACATAGAGCTTTCTGCCACTCCTCAGAGACTTCTTACTTTAATGAGGGTCATAGGCTACACAAGGGCACATCCCAGAGCATGTGGATGACTGGATTATGCTACAGTCACCGGGAAATTACGAGGTGCAGTAGGACCTATAAGAAAGGAGCAGTGATATCATAGGGTACAACTTCTTGTGAAGCAGGGGCAGTAAGGTGAGTGAGGGGGTGAAGGCTTTCCTATGCACCTCAGAGAGCATCGAAGCACGTGTGTGCACATGCGTGTGCACAAACATACACACATAGACTAGATCTCATGGATGCATCACATAGGTAGAAACACGCAGCAAACTCAACAGAGGAGTACTATAGATGAGTAGAAATAGCATTAACTGCAGATCACCCTAATAACTGCAGATCACCTCGCTTGGTTTCCTCATCTGTAAAATCGTGATGAAAATAATGCTTTCTTTGTAAGATAGTTTAAAGGATTCAATAAGATAATACATTTGACACCCAACACAGTGTCTGGCAAATAGTATATTCTGTTGTTGTTGAATTTAAGCCCCATGCAGGCATACACTTTCCCTTTAACACACATTTCCAGGGCAGGCCCCTGTGGCTCAGAGGATTGAGCGTCATCCCATGGACTGAGAGGTCCCGGTTCGATTCCTGGTCAGGGCACATGTCAGGGTTGCGGGCTTGATCCCCAGTGGGGGGCGTGCAGGAGGCAGCCAATCAATGTATCCTTTCAAATTGATGTTTCTATCTCTCTCTCCCTCCCTCTCTTTAAAAAATCAATAAAATAAAAAACCATTAAAAAAACACACACATTTCATAGCACCTATCAGACTCAGTGTTGCACTCTCACCAGTGTCACCGATGGTGAGCAGCTCCATGCTTTTGCACATCGCTGATGAGGAAAGGCTCCTTGGGGTTAGCCTGGGATACGGGTTGGGAAAATGCAGTTGCACTGCTTCCTCCTGCAGCTCCTGTCATTATAACTCTCCACTGGGGGGCAGTGAGGAGCAGCAGGGCAGCTCCACAGTAGCAGTGCTCTTTGCCAATAATGAAGTCTTTTCCATAATGAGAAATTCAGCAGAAAAACTAGGCTATCTCCATTTCTTACTGTAGTTGACACATTTCACTTCACCACTGCCTGAGCAAGATCTTTGTAAAACTGGAGAAACAAACACTTAATGACATTCTCCAAAGGAGTCTGATGTGTCTGGGGGTCTGATGGGCTCTAGTTCCATAGATGGAGGCTGCGTGGGAGTTCCGATTTTGTCAACCTGTCCATCTGTCAATGCCGATGTGTCTTGACTCATACTTCCTGTCAGTCTTTCCGGGCTGGTCTACTTGAATGGCTGGTGTATAGCTGAGCTATCATAAAGTGGGCAACACATTTAAATGTCTGTAAATAAAAAATTAAAAGGTAGATAATCCCTTACTGGCCACCAGTCATGTGTATTTATCAAGGGGAACAAACTAGCCTAACAGGCAACACTTGGTGAGGTACTCATTTCTCACTGCATCTCTTCAGACACCTGGATGGCTGTGCTGAAAACGAGAGGAGTTGTCAATGAGAAGACGGTAATTATTTTGGGAGAAATAACAGATTTCTTCTCCCCTACGTTTTGATAAACATTGAAATTTATGTTTTTCATTCTAGGGGCTATAAATTCCAATTTAACATATTAGTGGAAGGCTTCTTTGGGGGCATATAAACCTATTGTTATAAGTTTAATTATGTCCCCCCAAAGTTCATATGTAGAAGTCCTAACCCCCAGTACCTCAGAATGTGATTTTATTTGGAAATAGGGTTACTATAGATGTACTTAGTTAAGATGAGGTCATACTAGCCCGGCCGGTGTGGCTCAGTGGATTGAGCATTGTCCCGTGGACTGAGAGGTCCTGGTTCGATTCCCGGTCAGGGCACATGCCTGGATTGCGGGCTTGAGACCCAGTGGGGAGCATGCAGGAGGCCGACAATCAATGTTTCTCTCTCACGTCGATGTTTCTGTCTCTCTCTCCCTTCCTCTCTCTCTAAAGAATCAATAAAAACTATATATATATATATATATATATATATATATATATATATGATGAAGTCATACTAGAGTAGGGTAGTCCCCTAATCCAATATGACTAATGCCCTCGTATAAAGAGGAAATTTTGACACAGACACACGCCACGCAGAGCGCCAGGTGAAGATTGGAGGTGTGCTGCCTCCAACTTGTGGAACCGCCACGGGAAGGAAGGGAGCCTGGCACAGATCCCCCCCCAATGTCTTCGGAGGGAGCACGGCCCTACCCACACTTTGGTTTCAGACTTCTGGCCTCAGAACAGTGAGACCATAAATTTCTGTGGTTCTGAGTCACTCAGTTTGTGGCACTTTGTTATGGCAACCCTAGCAAACAAAGATGCCTATAAACCAGTAAACTGCGTTTTGGTCAATGGAATATAATAGGGAATCTGGATAACAAAAGGAATTACTTGACTCTTACTATAAGGTTTCTCCTATCAGGCCACAATTTATATTACTTTGTTACACATTTATATATGATACATGCATGTTAAGATACCTCTAATGAAGGACAGTTATTTTTTTAAAATCGTTATTAAAATGCAAATAAAAAGAGAATACTAATATCATAGAAGCTAGAAGGAAGGACATATATGAGGTACAAGGATTAATAAAATTTCTGAAACTGGGTCTTAAACTTTTCTTGGTGTTTCCTGATTGCCTGAGCAAACAGCAAAACATAGATCACACCATAGAAAAGACAGAAAGCTTACCAGTGTTCTTGGATGCAAAGCTTTGGTTGACATTTTATTATTTTGTAGTTTAGTACTTTTACTTCTACTACTATAATGATTAGATAAGTACTAAAATAAAGGGTCAACACAGTAGTTTCTACTGACTGTGGTAGGCATGGCTTATGCCATTCACTAGTAAAGAAATCCAATCTGAATTGTCTGGACCCCACGATGACCTTCTTCCATGGCCTACTTGGTTGGGATGTAAATTGCCTCTTCCGTTTCAACCATATTGTCTCATTCAGAAATTCTATTAAGTACATATTAGAAATTCTATATAATCTTCCCTTTTACTTAATTTTTTCGTGCTTTTTTTCTTTCTTTTGAAAGAAGTTCCTTGTACCCCTTTGCAATCTCTATAGATTAGTCTCACCAGTTCTTGGACTTCATGTAAATGCAATTATTCATTATATGCTTTTATGTGACTGACTCCTTTGCTTAATATGATAATTTTAAGATGTATCTAAATTATTGTGTGTATCCATTCTCTTATTGGTGCATAATTAGGTTATGTCTTCTTTGGAGCTATTAAGAAAAAAATTGCTATGAACAATCTTGTACAGTCTTTTATAAACATTTTTCATTTCTCTTGAGTAAATAGCTAGGAATGAAGTTGCTGATTCCTACAATATACATATGTTGATATATATGGATTCTTTATATACATGTACTAGATACAAGCCTTTTGTTGGACATCTATACTGTATTTTTCCCAACTAGTGGTTTGCATAATTAATCCCTTAATGTGTCTTTTGCTAAGCAGAAATTTTTGATTAGGCAAAATCAATTTATCAATGTTTTTCTTTCCAAAAAATGTTTGCCTACCTTAAGATTATAAAGATATTATCTTCTGCTTTCTTTTAGAAGCTTCAGAAGTTTGGGTTTTATTTTTAGGTCTATTATTCATTGCAAGTTAATTTTTGATATAGTGTGAGAAAGAGATTGAAACTCTTTCTTTCATGTGGGTATCCAGATATCCCAGCAACATTTGTTAAAATAATTCTCTATCTTCATTGAATTGACTTTGGCACCTTGGTAAAAAATCAATGAACTATTTATGTGTAAGGTTGTTTTTAGACTCTAACTCTTTTTACACTAATATCACATTGTCTTAATCCCTCTAGTTTTATAGTACGTCTTACAGTCAAGTAGTATAAGTTCTCCAATTTTTCAGTTCTGTTATGTAGAACTACTCTTTTTTCACACTGACACTGTGTTCTGCAACCTTGTTAAATTTGTTTTCTTCAACGCTTTTATTTCTTCTATTTTTATATTTATGCCATTATTTTCTTTTAATTTCTCATTTCAAATTTTAGAGAAAAGAAGAGTTTAATGTTTCACAATTAAGTACAATGTTATCATCAAAGATACTCTTTATCAGCTTGAGAACTTCTATTTCTAGTTTGCTAAGAATTTGGTCATGAAGGGTGTTCCACTGTATCTACTGATATAATTTTAAGGTTCTTTTTTATCTTTATCTTTTATTCTTTTAATGTGGTATGTTACATTGGTTGAACATAAAACCAACTTTGTATTACTAGAATAAGTACCATAAGATTATGATGTATTACCTTTGTTAAAATATTTCTGGATTGAATTTGCTAGTATTTTGTTGAGGATTTTTTTCATCTATTTGCACGGTTAATGTTAGGTTAGCAAACTCAAAATCATCTAAATAAGAAAGTTCTGTAAATAAAAAGGTTTCAGAAAAGTCATTCCTTATTATATTTCCTTTTCTGCCTTTTCCTATAACTTTTTTCTTATACCTATAACACATAGCAAGATAATTATATTTGTTTTTATATTTTCAGCATGTCCCTTAGGTTCTTATTCTTTTTCTTATTGTTAGCCTTTATTAAATGTTTATCATGTGCCCAGTGTTTTGCTAAGTACTTAACATTACTATTGCATTACCTCACTTAATTATTCAAATAATTATATTTGGTAGATATCATTAACCTCCCAATGTTTTAAATAAGGGAAATAATACTTGGAGGCATTAAATGTATTACCCAAGATCATAAGTGATGCAGTTTGGGTTTAAACCAATATTTCTATGATTCCAGAAACATATAATCACCATACCATTTTGCCTCCCAGGGATTTAGGAAAAGTATCTATTGAATATATTACCTCCCAATTAAGAGTTAATAACAGGTGTATTAATTGCCACACTCTTGATGATTAAAACAACAGAAATTTATTCTCTCACAGTTCTATAGGCTAGAAGTTAGACATCAAAGTGTCAGCAGGGCTGTGCTCCCTTTGGGTGTCTAGTGGAGAATCAGTTCTTGCATCTTCCAGTTTCGAATGACTGTCAGTATCCCTTAACTTCTCTCTCTCTGGTCCGTCTTCACATCACCTTCTCTGAGTGATGTCTTCTACATTCTGTCTCAAATCTCCCTCCATCTCTCTTTCATAAGAATACATATGATTGCATTTAGCCACCCCTCCTCCCTTCCCCACCTGCAGGTAATCCAGGATAAACTCTTGCCTCTCAATATCCTTAATTTAATCATATCTTTTGCCACATAAGGTAATACTCAATCTTTTGGCTGATGAGGTAATAGTCACATGCTTCAGGGATTAGGAAGTTAAGTTATTTTTTGGAGGAAAGGGCATTTTTTCAGCCTACCATAGTTTAAATTAGCAGGCTTTCCAAATCACACATACTTTTGGAGGGGTGCATAAAAATCCATTCACTCTTTGGACTACCTAGGCTGGCTCTTATGCTCAGTCCTACAAATGCCTGGTCTGTAAAATCAGCATCATATCATTTATTCTTGCCTACTTAGTGGGCATGTGGACAAATAAAATGAGATATGACATATAAATCACTTTCTAAATGGTATCATAGAAAGAATATATGACCTAATTCTACATTCTAGGTCCTGGAATCAGACACTTGGATTGTATCCTGAACCCTGCCTCTTATTAACTTAGTGACCTTGGTCTTTTCATTTATAAAGGGAAGGGAAGATACCAATTTTACAAGGTTGTTGTCATACTTAAATGAGCTAATGTACATTAAAATGACTGGCATGCTGCCTGGCTCATAGTAAGATTCATCCTTTTTCTTCTCTGCTATAAAATGTCCTGAGCACACTCTCTGTATTGTTACGAGATGTTACGCAGATAAGCTTAGATCAGCAGTTTTCATTTTAAGCAAGAAGGACAAACATAGATAATAACTATTTAAATAATTAATAGGCTGGAACAAACCATTCACTGATGCTATGCATGGGAAATAAGAATTCTCTGCCATGACCTAATTCTTGTCCTTGGTTGATACATTTTCCCTTCTTTGTCCCAGGAAAGATTAACAATATTGTGCAAAAAAAAAAAAAAAAAAAAAGCCTAGTCAGAGCCTGGAAAAGTGTACACCAGTACATTGTAGTTATTGCTACTAAAGTTATTATCATTCCTTGCATTCTAGAAGACCCTGCTGGCAGTACTACTATTCATTTATAAGAGCAAATGAGACTGTGATTCAAAGGACTAATAAATAATCCTAAATTCGTATAGTACTTCTAGTCCCCTTTACATTTCTGGCTAAATGGTCCCATTCATTCATTCTACAGACTGGTAACATCAAGCTTATGGATTTAAAATGCTAGGCGACCTTTTACCCATGACCTCTTACATGATCACAGACTGAAGCCCTCAGGAAGAGGTCTCATCAATGGGGGCCTTTGACCAAAAGCAGGGCTTGAAGAGGAGCTGTTCTTAGTATTTAAAACCAATTCCTACTCTACTTCCCATCATTTAATTGGTGGTGTTTCCCACAGATTCATTCTCCATGTTCCTGTTTTGGGGGTGAGGAGAAGGCTCTCTGGGGAATCTTGTACAGTCCCATGCATTCATTTATGTCCCATGACCTTCAGATACATAACCCCACCTACAGCACAGCCTTTTATCCTCTCCCTCTCCCTCTGCCCTGAATCAGGCCAGTAGCTGTAGCCTCTAGCAAGGAACCCTATGTGGCTCACTGGAGACTCTCCCACCAGATGTAAGGGGCAGCCACACTCCTTTCCCTGCCCTCTGTGCTCAGAGCAGAGAGAGGCATGAGAAGCAGTCAGAGGGTGGAGAGTGGGTGGGGTGGGGTAGGAAAGTTCTCACTTAACTGCTGACTCCAACCCCTTCTTGGACCTGGCATATGCTTCAAAATGACTCTAGCTATTGGGGTGCTTTTCTTATCTATTGATAACTTCCTGCCGGATCTTCCAGCTAGTTAGAAGTGGTTCCCCTTCAGCTGACCATCACAAATATCCCTCAATTTCTTTACCCAGTGCTTCTGTCTACTGAGATCCCCCTTGTACTCTGGAAGATACCCTTCTAGACAGAATGTCTTTTTAAATGACCCCAGGACAACATTCTCATAATGGACACGAATTTCATGCCTGTTCCTCAGGATCTCGTTGTCGTTGGCCCCCTGTTGGAGGGAAATGTGTTGCTCTCCAGATGCAGGCTCTACTGTGCCTCCGTGAGCAGCTTCAGACAGCTTCTCTCCTTTGGTGGTCTCAGGTATTGGTCAGACATCTCTCCACAAATTCAGGAAAGAATCGACCCCTTCATTAGACCTGAGGTGAGAGAAATATACTCCTCCCTCACTCCCCACCCTCTTTGGGCATCACAGTATAGTTCTATACAAAGAAACGTTCACAAAGTCCTCTCTAGCCTCTAATAACATTACCCTGTTACAGTCTCAATGTGTGTGAGTTGTTGGTTCTATAAAACCACTCACTTTGGAACATACTAGCTACTGTCTTTATGCCTTGGTCAAAAGCTAGAGATGATGCATCCCATGATAATATAGTTTTTTTTTAAAGGAGTTTTACAAGGTAACTTGATGTTTCTCCCTCTTGTACTTCATGTCCCATCTTGAGCCTGCAAAGGTAAAATCCTTCCATTATTGCACCTCTATAAATGTATATGTAATGAGCCTTACTCAGCTTTAGATCATGCATATAGACTCTTTTTTTCATAGGAAGAAATATTCATTTGTGAATTTTAAACTCACAATCTCATCAGTTGTGTTCTAATCAAACAGTATGGATGGACATAACTGGGGCTGGATAACTAAATAACTGAGCTAGTTATGGACTTGCCCAGTTTGAAGAAACATTAAATCATGAAGGATTTTGAATAGCTGGATAATTGTTTCTGATCGTAATTCAAAGAATAAAGAGCGTAGAGAATGGATACCCTGTTCGTTTGCAAAATTTAGCTGCAAAGGACATGAGTAGTGCTGGTCTCAGCCTCATTCTCCATGTCTGTATTCCTTCTCCTCCTGATATGTAGGGGTCCTTTCACCCCACTTACATTGCCTGCCCCATTCCCAGGTATGAGGGGTATATTCGTTTTCTATTGTTGCTGCAACAAACTGCCACCAACTTAGTGGCTTAACACAACACAAAATTATTATTTTATATATCTGGAGGTCAAAAGTCCAAAATGGGTTGCACTGGGTAAAATCAAGGCTCTATTCCTTTCTGGAGGCTCTAAGGGAGACTCCATTTTCTTGTATCTTCCAACTTCTAGAGGCTGCTTGCATCCCTTGTCTTGTGACCCTCTTCCATCTTCAAAGTTATAACAGCCAATCAAATCTGTCTCACATCTATTAATTCTGATTTTTGCTTCTGTAGTCATGTCTCCTTCTCTGACTCCGACAGACTCCTCGGCCTCTCTCTTCCACTTTTAAAGACCCTTGTGATTATATTGGACCCAATTAGGTAATTCTCCTTATCTTCAGGTCAGAGGGTTAGCAACTTTAATTCCATCTGCAATCTTAATTCCCTTTTGCCTGTAACAAAATATATTCACAGGTCCTGAGGATTAGAACTGGGACATTTTGGATGAGGCATTATTCTGCCTCCCACACAAGAAGCATTTACAAACTGCACCAGAGGTTACCTGAATCCCTCCTTGTCTTCCCCTCCCACTCAGGAAGCAGGTGTCCATCACTTTGGTTGCTTGTTTGACCCTGGCATCCTGGCTAACATCTGTTCAATAATCCAAGGTGCTAATGAAGAGTAGGATTGTAAGCCTGTTTTTGTAAATATAATTTTGTTGCAACACGCAGTCATACCCGTTCACGTGCATATTGTCTATATCTGCTATCATGCTACAACAGCAGAGCTGAGTACTTACAACAGAGACTGTAGCCTGAAAAGTCTAAAATATTTATCATCTGGCCCTGAAAAATGTTTGCTGATCCCCAATATAGAGGGCTGCTCTCTTGCTCCCTCTGATTTATTCTTACTCCTAGATCGTAGCCTTTCATGGTCCCTACTGAAAGCCACGTGTGTGGACTAGGACCTCCTGCTTTGGTTGACTCTGAACTTCACTTTTCATACCACCAGCCCCGTTAGTCTGTCATGAACTCTAATTAGTTTATCAACCTCTAGGCTGACACATTCAGAATCAGCAACTTTCTTGAAGAGAAAAGCAGTACCTAATGCAAGGTTTGCTTCTTTCCCAGATCTTGTTTCCTGCAAATCCCTTCTATTTTAGTAGCTCACCAATGGTTTCAAACAAATAGTTTACATTTAATCTAGCTTTTCTAGTTGTTCTCAACAAGAAAAATGATGCAAGCCATCTGGTCCACCATTACCAGTAGCATATTTTAAGTCCTGTTATTGCATTTTTATTGCCTCCAAATCCTTGTTATATTATCCATATTCCTTTATATCTTGTTCTGTTTTCTTCTGTGTTTAGTTTATAATTTTTAGCAGTTTTCTTTATACTACTCTGTATCTTAAGAACTATGCTTTCTAATGAAGATGTTAGGTTTTATGTTCTTCTGAATCACAGAGTTAATTGTTTTCTTTGATGAACTTATCCTTGACCCTTGAGAATAACATTTCCTTTCCCTTGTTTTGTATTAATTTACTTCAGCTTTTATTTATTTAGTTTTGTTTCTATCTCTTTATCTTCCAACTGGGTAAAGTCTATCCAAACTTAACAATAAATTGGTCGGTCTTAGCGCCACTTCTCAGATAAACACAAATCTGCTCACGAGACTTGTTCTCAACTAGAGGACACATTGGTACATAATTTGCTCTATTTGTATGAAATATCCTATCCCCACTGCTTCATTCCCTCTGATTCTGAACTGAGAAAATTATTTTAAAAATCCTTTCGGAGCATTTATAGCAATTAAAGTTTACATCTCTCACGTCTTCCATTTATCCAGTTACCGTTTCTGAATAAATATACAAACGTGAGGTACAGTACTTTAGCCATCTCGTGGAGAAGCACCTATAATCAAGGACAACTGGTAAGTTTTCTAATTTACTGGCATAGTCACTGGTTCTCTAGTTCAGGAGACAGATGGAAGGAGAAGTACAAAGTTACTCCTTAACTTCTCAGATTGTGTCTGTTTCAAGAGATGAAGTCTGAATAGGTTCTTTCTCAAAGCTGCACTGTCTGCCTTAGTGGAGATTTCTCTCATATGCTTGTACTTTATTTCCCATCAATCTTAGTTTTTTTGTATTGCCTTGAAACTTATTTTTTATATTTATATTCCTCTTTGGGGATTCTAGGAACTCCGAATTAAAGGTCAGCGTCTACTACCATAACAGTTCTGCAGAATTGAATCCAGGGACTGGATTTCTGTCATTTCCTTGATTCCATGCAGTTAGATGTCTTTCATAACTATTCTTCTTAGGCTTTCCAGATTCAAAGATATGACAGGGTTTGGGAAGTGAGTCATAAAAATGCAAATTAATATCAATGGAAATACTTGGCATAAGTTAACCCTTTTCTTAAAAATTCCTGCTTTGGTATCCAGGGATTTGGTACTTTTACAAGTATCAATGAGTTACAAAAAAAGCCACACTGGACATTTTCTACTTTGGGTAATTGCATTCAGATGTTTTGGGGTCTAGTAAACAAACAATTATTGTACAGTGGAGTCAGAAGATCTGGATTTGAATCTTTTCTTGTAAAATTCAACTATGTGACCATGAGCAATACACTTATCTTTGAACTTCTCTTTCCTCTTCCATAAAATGGGAATGATGATGATGATGATGACGATGATGATGATGATGATGATGGTACACCCTTACCTACTTCACTTATTCATTAAGAAAATGAATTGATATAAGATGTGGAAGAACTTTGTAAATTATTAAGCCCTGTTTAAATCATATTCATTTTTTAAACTATTTCAGAATGAAAACTGAGAACTACTCTTTTCCAAGATTAAATTTGAAAATATTCCTGTTAATCTCTAATTGTTATTTCATTCCAGAATTGACATAGACAATCCATAATATTTATTTTCTATATAATTAGTAAAAGAACAGCCTATGAGAGATGAAACTAGTTTAAAGGTAAATGCATCCTCTCTTCTCCTAGTGACATGTCAGGCATCAATTACAAGTACATTTCTCAGCTTCAAGTGCCTTAGGTCCATTGTCTGAATCTTCAAACTTGAGGGAAGTTCAGACCAAGACATTAAGGTTAAAAACAAAACACAAAGAAAACCCACTAAGAACAATACCATAAGAAATCAATTTCAGATTTTTCACTTTCAGTTGTAATGAGACGAATTTCATATAGGCATCATGGTATGTAAGGGATTTATTTTCTTTCTTTTTCCTGTAAGAGAATTGGAAGCATGCATTCTTACTGCCAATGAAAAAGACTCAATCCTGAGAATACAGTTCCTTGTTAAAGCACAGAAGAGACTGCAGTGGAAGAGTAGCTCACTAGAATTAACAGTTTTTCTGTTTGTCTTTCAGAAGAAATTATCACTGACCCAGGAGCAAAACTTTGATAATTTGCACACATAGAACAAAGAAGGAGGGTATTCCTGAAAGAGCTACTGAAATTGACCAGAAACAGACTTACAGATAGAGAACAAACTGATGGTTGCCAGGGGGGTAGGGGGTAGGATGATGAAAATGGTGAAGGGAAGGGGTACAAACCTCCAGTTGTTCAAAAAAAAGTCACAGAGACATAACGTACTGCACAGGGAAAACAGTCGACATTATCGTAATAACATTGTATGGTGACAGATGGTTACTAGACTTATTGTGGTGATCACATCATAAAGAATATAAATGTCAAATCACTGTTGTACACATGAAATTAATATAATATTGTAATAATATTGTATGTCAACTGTAATTTAAAAACTGAAGGGCATTGTATTGATATTTTCTATTATCACTGTGAAATTCAAAGTAAGTGGATTATTTTTAAATACAAAGTCTTTTATAATGTGCTTTTTGAAAACATAGTGTAACCCCATTCTGTCAAAAAATGTGATAAATTGTCTTTAATTAGAAAAAGATTTGTAAATCTTTATTCGGTTTTTATTATATTGGTAGTTATAAACTTGTTTAGCTGAAGTGTTACAGTTATAAAAAAATTAGCAATAAAAACTTCAGATTCCTCTATTTTTTCTTAAATTTCATCATGTACACATGGGATACTCATTTGAGCCTATGAATGAAATGATTACCATTGCAAAATCCTTATTGTTATTCATTCTTGTTTTTAATCATTATTGTTATTGGATGACTTTGCTAGACACCAAAAAAATATATGATAAAGATTTAAGACAATTAGAAAGTACAGAAAAATATTACAGAGAAAAAATATTCATAATCTTACTATCCATAAATAATTATTGATTAATATTTTTAATGTTTTCTGTACATACAGCCACCTATATATACACTATGTTTTGCAAAATTTGGTCATATTGTATATTCAGTTTTATTTAATGATTCTGTGCTTTTTACTTAAAATTTCATGGATATCACCCATATAATTAGGTATTCTTTTTTTTTTTTTTTGGTATGTGCCCCTAGCGGGAACCGAACCCGGGACTCTCTGGTCCGCAGGCCGACGCTCCAACCGCTGAGCCAAACCGGCCAGGGCTATAATTAGGTATTCTTAAAGAATATGTTTAATTTATGAGACACATGTACTAATTTTGATTTCTACAACAGGATATTAGAAAACTCATCATTCAATGGTCAGTCTATAAATACAGTTTAGAAGTAATTATCATGTAATCTTTAGACTTTTTCCCATTATTACAGAAGTTTTTCTTCAATTTATATTTCTTTTCTTAAGCAATTAAAGTAATGTGTGGTCTTATTTTCTTAATATAAAATTAGTCTGCATTCTCTATAGTATATTCAATAATGTAGACAAAAATAAATATCATGTGTAGACTCACAACATAGTTCATTTCTGTTGATACCATATTTCCTTCCAGGCCCTTTCTTATTCATGTATTTATAACTATATACATAGTTATGTTAAAAAAAAAATAAAAGAAGGATATCATGCTATATATATGGTCTTTCATCCTGATTTTTTTCAATTAACACTATATCATGTCCATTTGCTCACATCCTGATTATTTTGAGAATATGACTTTTTATGGATATATAGCATTCTTTACCACATATACAATAATTTATTTCACTAGTGTTTTATTGCTAGACATTTAAATTGTTTCCAATTTCTCACTATTTGCTATTATGCTTTAATAAGCATCCTTGATAGTTGCATATATTTCTATATGTTTAGGATAAATTCTTAGAAATTAAGGTCATTTCATGTTTAATATCAAATGTCTATACAAAAAAAAATCCAAGGATAGGTAACATATAAAAGTTCTACCTCCTTACCAAGAAGGGGCGAACAGGACTTGATAAGATAGATCTGTAAAAAGGTTGGACCTTGCCACTCACCCTCATTCCCTCGCCAACACCAAGACACTGAGCACACTTTCTAAATGTTGAGCCTCAGAGACTTATTGTTATTGTTTTCATTTTAGTCCCTCCTCAGGGTCTGTGGAAATCATCTCCTCTTTGGGGGGAATATAGGACTATTTAAAACTTTGCTTTAAAGAAGTTGCTGGTCTTTCTTATCTATAATCATGTTTTGAGAACTGAGGTCCTCTTCTAGCATCGAATTCCCCTGCTGGACCTGTGATGAAGCCTGGAAGGTAGCGCTGCTCCTGGGGAGGTGATTTTTCTATCACAAACACAGAGAAATAGAAAAACAAAAAATAAAGCAGGTGGTGGTGGTGGTGATATGTGTGTGTGAGAGAGAGAGAGAGAGTTTCTAGTTAGATCAAGTTTCTTTTGAAGACCAAGTATACTTTTCTGCCCTTAAATTCCATAAAAACATAATTTTTAAACAAATACTCCTAAGATAAATGATCTCTGAAAAGTTTCTGCTAGTTTCAATCAAACAACATTGACTAAAACACTAACCAGACATACTTTATCTGATACCTACCTATAGGCCTTAGCTATGGTTCATATAGTCTCCTTTGCCAACAGTAGATCTCTGACTGTCCTGGCTTCCCCTGAGAACACGTCATGCTCCAACATTATGTCTCTAACTTTCTTTGCTAAAACAAACAAGCAAAAAACACCATCCTACTACATTTATAGCAGGTTCAAAATTCCAGTTGTTGTTTTTTTGTTTTTGTTTTTGTTTTTGTTTAAGAGCTAACGTGGTCTTACTAAGATTTTACACATTAAAGTGTGAATGCCTCCCAGGGATATTTTTCTTAGAGATACAGCTTTCATTTCCAATAGTTGCATGTTATGCAGCAGGAAAGGCTGACCATGACTCAAATTTAACTTAACTCAACAGACATAAGAAATTACTGCCTTTGGAACCACATTTGGGTTCAATACTAGAAGTAGCTGAACTTCCCTGCATCTTCATTTCCCAAGCCATAAAATAAAGACAAATATCTACCTGTCAGATTTGTAGGCATAAATAGGATGGCATTTGCCATGTTTAGAGCAAAGTTTATGGCATTCATGTCATATCCATGATCAGTGACCTTAATTTATTCGCTAAGGTGCTAGAATTGGTCTTACATTTAAAGTCACCTGCTCTGCCTTTGATTAAGGACAGCCCTCGGAGCACCAGGGAATTCTTTGGCTTAGGGTGGTCTCACGACAGTGTGGGAAAGGAACTCCCGCAGTGGGGAATGGCAAACACTGGGCACAAGTGTGCCAATCCCAGCTTCTGTGACTGTACAGACTTTGCCAATTGATCTCAGCACTCTGTTTCATTAACCAGAAGCATCGTTTTCGAGTTTTCAACATAGTAGTCCAAGCAGCCACTTCTAACTAATTAGTGCTGCATTAAGATTAAAGCATTTTACTGTCAAAGGACCAGGACAGAGACCAGCAACTTTTTCTTGAACCCATTTCCCATTTGCCCCGAGAATACCCACCAGCAGCGCCTGCGGCCGCAGTCCAAACCTCACCCCCAAAGTTTGCCACTGATCAGCAATACATTTCTGTTACATTAGGACTGGACACAAGCTCTGTTTACAAATAACTCCAAGAACAGTTTTTGTATTTTATTTTCACGTTGAAAGCCAGTCGGATTTGCTTCAGCCTCAAAGAGCATGTTTATATGAAATGAAATGAACACTGGCAGCGAGCTGCACTTTTTTCGCTAAACGGGAAATGGGTTAAAAAGCCACAGTGACTATTTTTTATTTTGTGTGTCATATGGTTTCTGTTACAGCTACTCAACTCTGCCTCCGTCGTACACGAGCAACCGAAGACAATCTGTGGACAAATGGGGGTGGCCGCCTTCCAATAAAACTGCATTTACAATCGCAGGCCGTGGGCTGCATTTGGTCCACCGCCCAGTGTTTGCCAACTCCAGGTCTAGGGTCTCTCCTAAAAATCAAAGAGAGTCACTATAATGGCAACTGCTGTGGAAATCATTTCAGAAGAGTTTGCAAAGGAGGTATTTTGGCTGCCTGGCAAGGTCCAGGATATAAAAATAGGCCTGAGACCTGAGGGCTTCCTTCCCCTAATTCTACCTGAAATCCAGCTGAGTCCATTTTCCTCTCAGCTCTCAGAGATTGCAGCGGTTCAGTGGGCCCCACTTTTCCTGGGTCTCCGCTGATTCAGTCGGTCTGTTCTGGGTATTTGTGTTGATGCTAAAATGCACCACCTGAGGTCTCGGACCCCAGGCCATTTACTGTTAATGTTGGATTACAACACTGGTCTTCAACCTTGAGTTTGAGGTTCCTTCACACTTAAACTCACAATACAGAAGATCCCTGGAGACTCTGATTGCCCCAGAAATTAAAGTAATCCTTGAGTGTTGCCTCCCACATCACCAAGCAATGAATGAGTTACAGGTAAGTATCATCAAAAGCCTCTACTTTCTCTGGGAGAATTCTCACATTGGGAGTTTTCTTCAATGGGGATAAATAATAGATGGTTACGTGTAGGACACTGGGCAAGTTGATTTATCTTTCTGAGCCACAGTTTCTTCATCCATAAAATAGAGGTAATAATACCTTCCCTACCTATTTCATTGAGTTGTATGAGATTCGTTGGGTACCTTTTCAAAACTTAGGCTTATATGTGTCACAAAAACCACATCATCCAGTAAAATGCTTTTCAGGCTGCCATTCACTTCCACCCACATCACCATAATTACATCCTGTGACAAACATCAGGGTTAATATTGGAGGAATAATTTTGCTAATGCAACTTTCATGCCCAAATCAGAGATGTTTGTCCTGATTAGTGTCCTACCTCCTTCATTCATCAGCCCCTTGTGACAGAGAGCATGTACACAGGTTCCAAATGGATCCTGGCTTTCATTGCCTTTTGGCATCAAGATGCTTCCAAGTATCCAGCATCAGCAAATCAGACAACTATAAAGTTACTTAAACCCTACATATCAACGCCAAGGAGGGTGATAAAATATTCTAAAACATAAAGGACTGAAGCAGTGACTATTGCTGGGGAGCGTTAGGTAAGAATTATTTACCATAATAGCTTTGACTTGGGCGGAAGAGCCCTTCACATTCCAACTGAAGTCCCCTTCAAGAAAAATAAGTTACTAATAGTATTATTAAAAAATCAAAGCTGCTCTTCTCCTTCCAAAGCCCCTAAATTGCATGGAAATAGTGTATTTGATTTCCTGGAGAAATTCAGATTTGTCAATGTTCCCAGAGAACTCTGAAATATTCATTTCAGAACAATCTGCATTTTCTTCATATATGCATTTACCCAATAATTGTAAATACCACCTTTTTGGTGTCAAAAGGGATCCATGGCAATAGCTTTTTCCAAGGTCATTTATTTCTTTTGTTCCTCAGTTTCCCTGCCCTACAAACACCACTTCAGCCTTTGTAAAGTAGGATTTACAAATATCTGCTTTCCTTCCTCCTGAGGGTATAAAATTTTAAAAAAGGAACAATACCCATGAAAGTACTTTGGAGCTGAAAGAGCCATACAGCCAAGTCCAGCAAACTTTCTAAGTGGTCTCCTACAAGTAGAAAGGATGAGCTCCTTGCAAGCAGCATTCGTCCGAAGATGATTTCTGCATTGGAAAAGCAAAATATGCCCCTTTTATTACCTTTACTTTTCCTCCCACTTAAGAGTCAGGTGCCTCTTATTAAACACAGTCCCTGTTATTAACACTTTCCCACTACTCATTCATAAACTAATACAGTGACCAACTTTACTGTAAAAAGCGGACCTAAATCATTTTTACCAAGTTCATCATGTTCACTCTTCATAGAGCATGATGGTTATAATTTGTACAGTCAAAAACTGACAGTATGTTTGGCTATCTCTGTTCAGCTGTGTGGGTCCAGATGTTGGGGGGTCTTTCAATGCACAACTCCCCCAGTGGTAAATCCAGGATACTACTCTTTTGTTCAGGGGGCTACAAGTGTCCTGTGTTGTCAAAGTGGAGGGTTAGCCACACCAGTTACTTTAGATGGGCCAAGTGAGGTGTCAATGCACAGGCAGCATCACTTCTGCCAGCAGTCAAAGGTCATGCCTGTAGGGAGCTAACACAGAGCCTTAGCAGGGCCATCACTCAGACTCTGATGGACAGTCCACTGGTGAGGCTCACACCCCTCAGCTTCATGCTTCTGGCCATGGAAGGTGCTCATTCCAGCAGAGACCAGGTGTTCTGTCAGACTGACCCTGTAACCACGTAGAAACTTCATTGCTTTAATATGACCTTTCCTCCTTTCTTTCCTTTGGATTCAAACTGGCCTCATCCAGTACCCTGACTCACCTGCCTCCTACTTCCAGGCATATTCGCTTCCTTAATCAATAAGCCTTCAGGACAGTGAGGTTCTGATCAGCATCAAATAATCTTAGGAACAAAGTATGGGGTCTGTTGACTCCAGAGACAGAGTTTCAGTCAAATTAAAGATAACATCTAGGCCTCAATTGTGTTTCAGCTCCATCCAGACCCAGGAAATCAGGGAAACCAGAGCGAATCAAATGAAGTGAGGCCATGGTGACATCAGGACCAGATGCAAGGATCACCTATCCCCTACCCTAGAGCCGACCAATCAGTAGAAACCACGACCCTAATTCCCTTAGTCACCATGATTAGTGACTTTTCCCCTATATTACCCATCCCCTAGAAACCATCGGGAGCCAGGTCTTTGAGCATGAGCTAACCTGTCTCCTGGCATGGGCTACTTTCTAAAAATAAACCTTACTTTCTTTGCTGCATTGCAAATGGACCCCTTTAGTCTGGTAACACCCCTCACCTACATGAGGACTCCCCAGGCAATGGCGCCCACTGGCTTCCTCCTCAGTGCCCCTCCTCTCATCACTTTCTGAGTTTCCCCAACCCCTGCCCTCCCTTCACCCCCCAGGTTAAGGACTGCTAAGTGGTCATCTATCATCCTCATTTCTACTGCGTATGGATTAACTTTGTGCTCTGGTTCTTCAGAGCTTTACCTTTAGATTTTTGAAATGCTTTTTTGCTAATACCCTGGTTCTTGCACATCAAAATCTTTGCCTTTCACAACTGTTTCTCTGAATTGGACTGCAAGAGCTAAATTTGGAAGACAAAAAGCAAACAGTTTCTCTTTTATAATAATCCAATCATTCTCAAAGTAATGAGTGTCTCCAGCTGAACTGGGGAAAGGGTAAGCTCCCTGGCACGTTCCAGCACCGGGTCTCCTGACAGGCCGGTGCTCTCTGCAGTCTTCCCGAGCGGGCAGGAGGCCCAAGCTAGGGTGATATTCTTCTGATTCCCATCTCTTCTGCTCAAGGACTTGCCCATAGACTGTGCAGCTGCTTCCCATTCACAAAGGGAGAGGGAAAGAGCCAGGACACTGCCAAGCACAGAGCCATTCCTCTGTCACACAAGGTGTCACATTAAGCACTACATTTCTGTGAAATACTATTCTAAATAGCTATAGATATAATGACCAGCCCGACACCCTCCAAAGAATGCTTCTCAAAGAGTGTTACTTGAGCATAAAAAGATTTGGTAAACTCCCCAAATAACAGCAATACCTTCTCTTTATTAAACACTGTGTTCTGTACCAGTGCTTCCCATATGATAACTCACTTAATTTATCCACAACTCTAAGATAAATATCCTCCCCTATAAAAAATTAAAGAAATTAAGACTCAGTGTCCAGCCGGTGTGGCTTAGTGGTTGAGCATTGACCCATGCACCAAGAGGTTGCCAGTTCGATTCCCAGCCAGGGCACATGCCCAGGTTGTGGGCCAAATCCCCAGTGGGGGCATGCAGGAGGTGGCCAATCGATGTTCTCTCTCATCGATGTTTCTATCTCTCTCTCCCTCTCCCTTCCTCTCTCTCTAAAATCAATAAAGAAAAAAAAAAAACTTAAAAAAAAAATTAAGACTCAGAAAGATCAAATAACTTGCCCAACTTCATACAGCTTATAAATGTGGGAGTCAGGATTCAAACCCAAGTTTATCTGACTCAAAAACATACATCAAAATTAACTACAGGGCTGGTTAGTAATACAGATGCCCACCCACCTCCAGTGATTGCTACTGACGAAGTCCTGGGGGCTGGCCTCTGTGCAGCCTAAGCCCTCACTCAGGCTCTAAACTACCTTGGTTTAGACTCTGAGCCCTGCATTTGGTGGTTTTCTGATTCTGGGACATTTACTTAACTTCTCTGTGCCTCAGTTTACTCTCTTTAAGATAGAGAAGTCTCCTGGGCAGGATGAGGAGGAGAGGGTCTAGGGGGGGAAAAAGAGAAACATCTGTAACAAAAATAAATTAATAAAACTTGGAGGAAAAAAATAAAAAATAAAAAAAAGATAGAGAAGGCTCCCCACAAGGTCATCCTGAGAACTAAGTCAGCACATGTAAGCTACTTAGAATGGATCTTGACTTGGCAAACATAGTTACTATTATTATTATTGATCTGACGTGCTATTGAGCACATGCCCTATTACACAGTGTGTCCTTTAAGCAGTACACTTGTGTGAGATACCATTTCAGACTCAAGAATGACTTTGCTGTGCTCTTCTTCTGGCTTTGTGGGGGAAAACATCTAATCACTTGCAAAAATTTCAGGACATTCTCACCTTTATCCACTGCAAATTTTATATAAAATCACATGAACTAGCCATAAGACACCTGAAGAATTCATTTTCAGCTGTGCTATAACACGGCGTAACATCTTACAGAACAATTACTTTTAAAAAGAAAAAGCAATGATTTTGTTCTCATAGTGAAGATCTGACTGAGGGTGATGTGAAGCAGAAAACCAGGACATGGGAGTGAGAGTATTAATAAGATTACGATGGTTTTCTTAAGACTGTTTTCTTAGAGCAGTTTTAGGTTCACAGCAAAATTGATAGGAAGGTACAGAGATTTCATATATACCACGTGTCCCCTATACTTGTATGGCTTTTCCCATTATCAGCATCCCCCACCAGGTGGTATATGTGTTACAATCAATGAAGCTATATTGATACATCATAATCATCCAAAGTACATTGGTGTACATTCTATGGGCAAATGTATAATGACATGTATCCATCAATGTGGTATCACATAGAGTATTTTCCACATCCCTAAAAATCTTCTGTGTTCTACCTATTCATCCCTCCTCAAACCCCAAACCTTGATCTTTGTACTGTCTCCATAGTTTTTGCCTTTTCCAAAATGTCACATAATTGGAATCATGTAATATGAAGCCTTTTCAAATTGACTTTTTTTCAGTTAGTAATATACATTTAAGTTGACTCCATATCTTCTCATGTCTTGATAGCACAGTTCTTTTTAGCTCTGAATATGTTCCATTGTCTGGATGCCAGTTTATTTATCCATTCACCTACTAAACGACATCTTTGATGGTTTGAAGTTTTGGCAATTATGGAGAAAGATGCTATAAACATCCATGTGCAGGTTTTTATGAGAACATAAATTTTCAACTCCTTTGGATAAGTACCAAGGAGCACAATTGCTAGATTGTATAGTAAGAGTATGTTTAGTTTTATAAGAAACCACCACACTGTCTTCCAAAGTGGCTGTACTATTTTGCATTTCCACCAGCGATGAATGAGCTCTGTTGTTCTACATCTTCATCAGCATTTGATAATGTCATTGTTCCAGATTTCGGCCATTCTAATAAGTGTGTAGTGGTATCTCATTCTAATTTGCATTTCCCGGATGACATATTATGTAGAACATCTTCTCATTAGCTTATTTGCCATCTGTATGTCTTCTTTGGTATGATGTCTTTTAAGGTCTTTGTCCCATTCTTTTATTTGGGTTGTTTTCTTATCATGGAGTTTTAAAGAATTCTTTGTATAGTTTGGATAACAGCCTTTTATCAGACGTGTCTTTTGCAAATATTTTCTCATAGTCTGTAGCTTGTCTTCTCATTCTCTTGACATTTTCACAGAGCAGAAGTTTTTAATTTTAATGAAGTTCAGCTTATCAATTATTTCTTACATGCATCATGCTTTTGGGATGGTACCTAACAAGGCATTGCCATACCCAAGATCATCTCGGGCTTCTCCTGTTACCTTCTAGGGGTTTTATAGTATTGCATTTTACATTTAGGTCTGTTATCCATTTTGAGTTAATTTTTATGGATGTAAGGTCTGCGTCTAGATTTTCTTGCATGTGGATGTCCAGTTGTTCCAGCATCTTTGTTGAAAAGACCATCTTTGCTCCATTGTATTGCCTTTGCTCCTTTATCAAAGATCAATTGGCTATATTTATGTGGGTCTATTTCTGTGCTCTCTGTTCTGTTCCATTGACCTATTTATCTAGAACAATTATTTTTTCACTCAACTGTGAGATATAAAGTAGTTTTTAATATAATGATCATAATTTGTTAAAATTTAAGTCTCATACATGTTGAAGGCTGACCAGTGATTTTTCTTTTTCAAATTATAAAATTAGAATGCAGGCTGCTGGTTATATGGGAAATCATTAGCATGGTTCAGGCAGCTAAAAGTAGTCTGGTGCACAACGCAACCAATCCTAGTTGTGCTTATAAATATATTTTGTGCACAAAGCACTGCCTCCTTTATCAAATCATTTCCTCGTTTTAGATAGACAGAAGTACCTGTGTCTTGAATTTCTAGATAATCTTCTTTGCTCACTGTCAATATACAGAATTCAACAGTGATTTAGAAAAAAATTTATAAGTGAAAAAAATAATATGTGTTAATTAACTTTGGAGTTCTTTTGAAGGAATAAAAGAACATTTTAGATGTGCCCAAGTAAAAAAAAATAGTTAAATAATATATATTTATTTATTCATTCATCAATTCACTCAATAGCCAGGTGATTCTCAAAATTAATATAGGTTCATGTCCCCCTGACTGGTTTGGCTCAACAGTTAGAGCGTCGGCCTGCGGACCAGTGAGTTGCGGGTTCGATTCCAGTCAAGGGCACGTACCTTGGTTGCGGTTCATCCCTGGCCCTGATTTTGGGGTCTTGCAGGAGGCAACCACTTGATGTGTCCCTCTTACATCAATGTTTCTCTCTCTCTCTCTCTCTCTCTTCTACTCTCTCCCTCCCACTCTATCTGAACAAAAATGAAAAAATATCCTCAGGTGAGAATTAAAAAAAAAAAAAGTAATATAGGTTCATGTCTAGTAAATATACTCCTATTCATATTCTAAGTTCTTCTCATGGCTACAATTGTTACCATATTTTACCATTAAACTCTATTTAATTTTAAACCATATTAATTTCATGTATTTTATTCTAAAAATGTGGCATATTTCTTAATTAATTTGAGATCATAAATTATAGCGTGAATATTAAATATTCTCAAAACACTAAAGTATTTGCTTTTTAAATATACATGTAGAATATTTACACCTTATTTGAACTATACTTCTATCTGTTTAATCCTTGTTTTCAAATGCATTCTTAAATTCACAGCCTAGAATTAATATTTCTATCCCAAACATTTAAACTAAATCATCTGTATTTTATTGGAAACCAAATCCACTCTAGCACTAATCATGTTTGTATTCAGTTTTAAGCATCCATTTAAGCATCCAATTATAGTTGTGCTCTATTTCAAGCATTCAATGTTTTCCATGAGAATTTTATAACAAAACAAGAAAATGTATATGTGCACTTCCAATGTCTCCATTTCCTGTCCCCGCGGTACCATTTGTCATCATTAGAGTAAGATTCTAATCAAGGAAAGAAGCATATAGATCATGAAAATACCAATATAAAAATAAAAAATTTTATACTAAATACCATGTTTATGAATTGCTAAAAGCTACCACTGAAAATAATATAGTCCTCTATATACTGGCAATCTTAGAACGCATCCAAGAACAGAAGTGCTAGCTAGAATCCTCCACATTTTAGAAATGCTTCCTTTAGAAACTACACTGTACTTTTAAGTTTTTGATCAGTGTACTGATACATCATTTTATAGATTATGTAGTAGGTAACAAATTTTGCATACTGTAAAATTGCAGAGGTCTAAAGCATGTGATTCAGGCACACACCAGTTTATATCATAACAAAAATTAGAGAATCATTGTTATGATATAAACTGCTGAGAAAATTATCAGAATTCTAGGATGTAGTGCTTAAAACTTGAACTGAAAAAAAAAAATAACTAGACCTATCCACTGAGGTATTATAAATTTGATTATAATATGATAATATATGTGGTGTGTGTTAGGGACCAAATGTTTGTCTCCCCCACCCCTTCCCCGCCCAGTTCCTCTGTTGGAGCCCTAATCCACAGGTGATGGTATTAGGAGGTGTGGCCTTTGAGAGGTAATGGGTTCAGATGAGTGTGGAGCCGCTATGATAGGATTAGTGCCCTTGTAAGAAGAGGAAGAGATCGCAGAGCTTCTTCTCTGCCATGTGAGGACACGGCAAGAAGGTGGCCCTCTGCAAGCCATGAAGAGGAAACTCACCAGGAACCAAATATGTTAATAACCTTGATCCTGGTCCTCCCGGCCTCCAGAAATGTGATAAATTAATGTCGTTGTTTAAGCCACCCAGTCTATGATATTTAGTTATAGTAGCCCAAACTAACTAAGACAGTGTAAAATTAAGATACCAGTTTTCATCCATTATTACATAAAAATTTACTAGGTACTTATGACTATGCAGAGGGTTGAGTATCTCAAAGACAAATAGGAAATACTTCTTTTTTTTTTCTTTTTTTATTCCTTACCCGAGGATACTTTCTATTTATCATCAGATAGAGTGGGAGGGAGGGGGAGAGAGAGAGAGAGAGAGAGAGAGAGAGAGAAACATCAATGTTATAGAGCCACATTGACCGGTTGCCTCCCACACAACCCGACCTGGGCCAGGGATGAATTGCAACCCAGGTACATGCCCTTGACGGGAATTGAACCCATGACTCATCAGTCCACAGGCCTGACACTCTAACCAATGAGCCAAACTGGCCAGGGCTATTTCTTGATATCAAGATGCTCACCATCCAGTCCTAAAGGCATATATTAATAATTATTATTCTATTTAAGGTTTTATTATAGAGGTCTGTACCAATTCCTCTGGGTACAAGGAAAATGAGATGGCGAACTGCTGGGAACAGCCAGAGCAGTGTCCACAGAAGAGATGATATTTTGAAGGTGGGTTTAGAGAATGACAAATCGTTCTCTAAGCAGAGACTTGAGAAGAGGCATTTCAGAAAGAGGGAAGACCAGTTGAAGATTCAGGGCCTGGCAGAGCAGAGTGAGCTTGGAGAGTTAAAGATGCTCCCATAAGGCTGTCACAGAGGGCATGGTGCTTGGGAAGTGGAAGCAGCTGAGTCCAGAAAGGCACACTAGGGGGAGATCGCAGGGTTTGGAGTTGTAAACCATGCTGGGGGGGAAGAAGAGAACACTTAAAGTATTAACCAGGAACATCACAGATTTGTTTTAAATATATTACTGTGGTACCCACTCTCCTTGAATGAGAACACTTGGTGGTTATAACTCCCTAAGCATCTATACCATTCAGAATGTTTCCTCAGTAGGTACTCAATAGACAATAGACAGTGTCAATTACCCAAGTGAGAGTGATCTTGGGTTAAATTGTCCTAATATAACATATAATTGTCCCGATATATCTGCGTGTGTGTATGTGTGTAAGCTTGTGTCTTGTTCACATATTAATGCATTAAATATTAAAATATTCAGTAGCATATACTTACTATGAGCCATACACTGTGATAGATGCTGGGGATGCAGAGAAAACACAACAAAATCTCTGACATCCTATCCAGTATTGCTTCATTTATTCAATCATTGAATGGTCCTTTTAAAAGTATCTGAGTGCTGCCCTGGCTGGTTTGGCTCAGCGGTTAGAGCGTCGACCCGCAGACCAATGAGTCGAGGGTTTGATTCCAGTCAAGGGCACGCACCTCGCTTGTGGTTCATCCCTGGCCCTGGTCAGGTCGTGCGGGAGGCAACCAGTTGGTGTGGCTCTATCACGTCGATGTTTCTCTCTGTCTCTCTCTCTTTCCTTCCCTCCCACTCTTTCTGATGATAAATAGAGCAATATCCTCAAGGTGAGGAATAAAAAATAAATAAATAAAAGTATCTGAGTGTCTGATATGTGTTAGTCACTGTTTCAGGAGGCATACTGATAAGTAACAGGCAAAATAATTACCACATGGCATGTGCTATGATAGGGTAAATGCTGAATGAAATAAATAGAAAAGCATTGGGGCAGCTCTGAGAGTTTTCTAGTCGGGGTGAGGTCTGAACTGAGGCAGAAGGACAGACAGAAGTTAACAGAAGAAGAAGGAAGAGGGGAGGGTTGTGGCCTGAGGCCTCAGAGCAAACGGGGTGGCACTGGTTAGAGCGCACAGGAGTTCAGCATGGCTGGAGTGGAGAGTGAGAGGCGGGGGAAAGGGAGATGAGGCTGGAAGAGGGAAGCAGAGGCCAAGTTGTGAAGGGCCCTGGCTGGACTTGATTGATGATCAGTACAAGGAGGAAGGCCATAATGGTATGATGTGATTTCGTCTCTGTACAGCCTGGTGACACCGGCAGGACATGGTCAGAATCGTATTTTAGAAAGATGGTTCTGGATCTCTGTGGAGCTGTGGAAAATGGACTGGACTGGGGAAAGGGGGGAAGAAAGCCAGAATCCTGGCTATATGCCCAACATCCAGCACAGGCATTCAGAAACACAGACATGAGGTGGGTTGGGGATCAAATGTTACCCCCGTTTATTGGCTCTACCACCACCATTCATTTGCTTTCAAAGAAGCCAACCTGAAGTTTCTGATAAACAGTCTGAGGTTAAACCTTGCACATTTTCTTGAAGCTCCTCGCTAGTTACTTTCTGTTCCCAAAGACTGTTGGTTGATGCTCCCTCAGGGACCTGTAAGTAGCAATGGTTAATCAAACTAGCTTCTTTCTCTCCTTGGCCATATGTATGTCGTAATTACTAATCTATTATTTTATTATCTAATTCAAAATGTCCCATACAAATACAAGAAGGTCTACTTGACTTTAGAGCCTTTTTGCAAAACAGCCAGTGAGCTTAGGAGAGAGGACAAGATTTGGGAGCATAAGATCCAGGTTCTACTTCTGCCTCTGCTTCTTAATGGTTCTACGACCACAAATAAATTATAACCACCCTGAGTTTAATTTCTCACTGGCAAAATGAGCATAACATACCTAACCCATGTGGTTGCAAAGATTAAATTGTATTGTGTACACACAAAATATTTTGTACAATCTATAGAATTATAAAAACATGTCATTGATGTTATTATACAGATAATTTGGAAAACCTTTGTTCTTTACTATTATAACCAACAAGCCCTGTTTCTTGACAAGTATATAGTAACTCTTTTCTCAGTAGTATGTTTTACCCGGAATCACAGATACATTGATATCCAGATTCCAAAGGGGTGACAACGTTGTCACAGTGAGCACAGAACTGTGAATACACCAATTTCTACTGCAGGGTTTTATTTGGCCTCCCTCCCTAAGCCAACTCCGAGGATGAGGACAATCAGGAAGATGTTTGCCTGAGGAGAGAACGCAGCATCAGGTCCACAGAGGACAAAGAGGTCATTGACGGTGAAGAAGAATTTCAGCCCGGAAAACACAAGGAAACCTTTATGGAAGTGAAGTCATTTGTTAAAATTGGAGATTCTTCACTGTTAAATTAGGATGACAGGAAAGTGAGAAACCATCATTACTTATCTGAGAAAGGGTCATCCCTTGTTTATATGGCCCACACATACATACCCATATGAGTAAATGCAATCATGTATAAATATATGTATATAACATATAATATTTAGTCCACAGTGCTATAGTCTATAATTAAACATACTTCTTAGTCCACCCCTCAAGAGAGGCGTTTAATAATTCGTCCCTTTGGAAATCATATTTCTGGCTGAGGAAAGGCCACACTTAGCCATTGCATGTACTTAACCATTTTCTCTGCACCAGGCCCTGTTCTAACCACAGGGCAGAGAAAACCCCCAATAAATGTAAGTAGTTATTTTTTATTATTATGACTATTATTATTATTATTATCATCATCATCTCCCTTCTTAAAGGGTCAGGTGGAAATCTACACCCTTGCTTTCCCAAGCATCTCATAAAGGTCACCCTAATAACACTGGACTGTCTCCCTGGTGCTCCAGGCCTGCAACTCCCCACAGGATCAGTGGGACCAATTTTATTCCGACAAAATTTCCACTAATTCCCAGACTGCCAAAATGAGAATATAAAGCCCTTTCCCAATAAGCAAAATGAATCTTGTGAGAATCCTACTTTATGGGGTAGAAGATCAAGTTTGGGCTATGGAAAACTAGATTCAAATTCTAGCATAACCAATTACTAAAAATAACCTTGGGTAAACTATTGATCTCTCTGAACCTTAGGTTCATCTTCTGTAAAATAAGGATAATTAATATAGTTTTGATGGTTGCTATGAAAATTGAGTAAAACAGTATACATTTGATAAATATATATCTTGTCTGGCATATGGTGGGTACCATCAAATCCTAGCCTTCTTCCTCTTATTTAAGTTTCTTGGATCTATGGAACTGAGGGTGATAAGGACCTTCTCACAGGCCATAAAGAGTTTTGCTTGCTGCACACTGGAAGTCAACCCAGGAGTCACGGACTTCTAGTTTCCTCTAAGCTGTGGTATGCCAAGGTCTAAGCGATGGCAAGATGTACCTCTAAGTTACCAACATATTTTAGCTGACATTCTGGGGCTTTGGACCCTGAATGTCTTACTTTTCCAAGTGGACACCATTCCAGGGAAAGTGTCACAGTAATCTCTGGATCTCCTCTATGGATCTGCCTTCAGAGCCTATTGTAGATTTTTCAGGATGGCTTCTCTGCCCTCTGAGGGTTAATTAGTGATTTGGAAAGAGCCAAAAATCATTTTGAATTAACAACATGACAGGTAGTGAAGCTGGAATGACGGACACAAGAATGTTTTTGGCAATGGCAATAGAATTGCCTCCCAGGACTTTACTTTTAAAACATGCAGCTAGATGCATTCATGGGTGTGTCTATAAAACAGACAAACCAGCCCCTGCTCCTTTTCAAAGGTTATGTTCTAGATGTGAAAATAAACGTATGCTATTGTCAGATTAAGGTGTTTTTCAAGAATTTAGAAATAAACTTCACACACAATGGATATGACTAGTCAACAAAGGAAATGAACCAGAAAGACACCTGTGAGAGAAGCAGATGTGACTTGGGAATAACCTTGGGGAAGCAGACCTTGATTGTGATACTATTTGGTAAGCAGAAATCGAATGAATTCCATGTGAAGAAGAAGGTCAATATAACTCATGGGAAGGGAAATGCAAAAAGCCGGAAGTTGACTACTTTGCTCAGCACTGTTCAGGGGACAAGCACAAGCTTTCCTGTGTTTGGAGAGGTGATTTCTGAGGTGGGCAGGGGTGATTTATAGCCTTTCCCTTCAGCCATGATAAAATATCTCCCAAGACTAACCACCTTCCCTTGATTATAGGCTAGACAACTGACCTTCTGATAATACTGGAAGGTGACAGCCTGAGGGCTAACCTTGGGCCATGGCAAACTCTCCAAGATAATGTAGTGTTATAAAGCCCCTTATAAGACCCCTGCCAGTCTTCTGGCAAAAGCTACCCTTTCTGTCTGCAAAATATGGACATAGCTGGAAATCTAAAATTACAGATAATAATTCAGAAAGTTGAAATCACAACCCAAAGACAATCACCATCAACACTTTGGTATATTTCACCTGAACTATATTTTTAAACATTTTTTTGTTTTTTTGGTATGTGCCCCTACCTGGAACTGAACCCAGGACTCTCTGGTCCACAGGCCGACGCTCCAACAGCTGAGCCAAACCGGCCAGGGCTTTTTAAACAATATTTATATAACTTAGATCAAATTGTATATTTAGATTTTCATTTTGTTTTGTTTTTTATTAAGCATCGCAACCTAGATATTTTCTGAATTATCTAAATTTTCCATAAATATAACCATTAAAATTATATAATATCCCATCAAGTGGGGGTTTTCCAATGTACTTAACTAATCCTCTACTACTGAATATTTAGGTAGCCTCTAATTGTTTCTGTTGTTAAGAATATTATAAAAGAAATACTAATGCAAAAGTCCTATCTCTATTTGGGATTTTTCCTCGGCTTGAGTCCTCACGGTTGATCTGCAAGCTTACTGAGCTCCTTGTTTCTAATCCAACTACTTATTGGACACCTCCACTTGGAAATTCACAGGACCCAAGCAGAGCAGTATTGAAAGTGAGCCCACTCCTGGCCTGGGCACTCTAATGTGCTTTCTGCTTCAGGAGAAACCTGTCCTTAAGCGTGAGCTAGGGGGTTGCTAGCGGAGGAAAGTTATAGCGACTAATAGGCAGGGGATTTGGAGGACAGGGAGAGAGGAACTGCCCTTACCACCAGCCTTTGCAATCTGGGCCTATGTATCTTGATTACATAAACTTTGATGCTCAAGTCAGAGCACTATGACACTGCATTCTATTCCAAAAACTCTCATTTACTGGCTCCTTTATTACCTTATTAGTAAGGTAATAAGAGAAGTGACGTGCCTTGTCCAAAGTCATGCAAGCGATAAGTGGTAAAATTGTATTCAACCCAGATCTGTTAACTCTGAGTTTGTAATATTTCCATTTGACCATGATGTTTTCTCTCTAATAGTTATGTTGGGGTGGAGGGAAAATGCACGAGGACACTAGAGCTTTTTGCTATTCTTTTTGAATGTGTTTGCGAGACAGTGGTGGCAAGCATCAATCTGTAATTCTAAACAAACACAGTGTAAAATCCCAAGTGGACTATCTCTCACACAGATCCACCTGAGACCCCCAGTTTGAGTGATGATAGAAGCAGCTGGAGATCTGCAGCAGTTATGGGAGATTATATATGTTCTGGGAGCTCAGGAGGTCTAAGCACTCCACTATCTATAATTGAAAATGTACTGAAGCAAATGGAAGCTTGTGATCCCCTGTGTATTTTATCAGATGCTTTGGACATTAAAGGAATTCCTGGAAAATTATAAATTGAAATACTTGTCACGTAGTGGTAACAGGAAAAATAATCAGACTTTGGAAATAAAAGAATAAATTGCCCATAAAATAATTCATCATAGATTTGCAGCTAGAACTGGCTATGAGAGAGTAATGTGGTATAAAAGATAAGAAACAGAATTTCAAAAATGCATGGGAATCATTGCTAACTCTGTATGCAGGAGCAAGAATAAATGTACAGAGACACTTAATTGTTCTGCATGGAATGCAAGAGGAAGACAAATATAAGATAACAGCATTACTCAAGGCATGTGAGGCAGATATAGAGGAAATATATTTTTTCTTTATTCTGATTCTTTCAAAAGGAAATTCTACTCAAAGTAAAATTAACGAATTGCTTTCATAATAAAAAGTATGATGAAAATATAGAAAGTATGCCCTTAATTTTTCCTTTTGTGATAAGAGGGACTCTTTAGACAAAGAACCTAAGAATCAGTTTTAGTAAAATGTACTTGCACATTATTTAATTAAGTGCTGCAAAGATACTTCCAGACAGCGTGTTGGCATGGGTTGCCCTTCCCGCAAATTCCCTGGAAAATGACCAATGAAATGTACAAACAGGATCCACACGTAAGAAATCGGAAATGGGTCCCTGAGAGAACAAATAGTACTAAATGGACCAGATTAATGGAATCAATTGAAAACTGCCCTGAGAGCTGTTATTGAGAAAGAATAACATACCTGGAAAGCAAGAGAGAGAAAGCTCCTATCTTGGAGGGTAAGCGTTTGATGACAGCGTAGGCTGAGGAGTTGATGGAAAATGCACCACCTACAACATTTTGTGGTCTGGCAGCAATTGGCCCAATACTGAGGACCACTACAGAGATGTGTACAGGTAAAAATGCAGAAAACAAATAGAGAAGTAGGCTCTGTGTGTGGTGTCGTGTGTGTGTGTGTGCATTGTTGCATGTGTATGCAGTACAGAGAAGACTTCCATGGGGAAAGTCTAATCTTAGTCCAGAGCTGCTAATCTACTTTCCTCCCTCTTTGTTTTTCCTTCCTATCTGCACCTGAAGTTTCACCTATAAAACATTTAGACAGAAACACGCAGAGTCTGTAGACCCTTCTGTATTTCATTCCCAATAGTGGGTAAGCATAGATTAGGACAATAAAGCTATGAAAAACTCCTGATATTTAAAGAAAAAGGAAAATTGGCAGGCATTTTTCTTCTTTGATGCTGTCTTCATTAGGTTTTGATGTCAGAGTCACCCTTTAAAGTGGAATGAAGACTACCTTCTTCCATGAACAGGGGTAGTTTAACCAGCATGGAAATTACCCATTTCAAAAGCTGACTGAAACTCAGTTGCAAAAAAACCTAGATCCAGTGCTATTTTTAGGAGAGAACTCCTGGACAGTCTTTCCCCAATTTTCCTTCTTTTTATTGAATCGTTTCCTCTTTTCTATTTCTTGAATTAAATTTGTTTTGGGGCTTCCCTCAAAACCTCAGTAGAGCCCTGGCTGGTTTGGCTCAGCAGTTAAAGTGTTGGCCTGCAGTCTGGAGAGACCTGGGTTCGGTTCCCGCTAGGGGCACGTACCTCGGTTGAGGTTTGTTCCCGGCCCTGGTTGGTCGTGCGGGAGGCAGCCACTCAATGTGTTTCTTCCACGCCGATGTTTCTCTCTCTCTCTCTCTCTTTCACTCTCTCCCTCTCTTTCTCTCTCTCTCTTCCTCTCTCTCCCTCCCACCCTATCTGAACAAAAAATGGAAAAATGTCCTCGAGTGAGGATAAAAAAAAAACCTCAGTAGAGATCATAGCACAACTTAAAACTTTGTTCTGACTCTGAGCTCTCAGTTTCGGAGGCCTCACCCCATGTCACACCGCACATTCATTTTTTGGCAGAGGACAATAAAATAATTGGCAGAAAAGATTTTGGCAAGATTTAAAAATTTTTTTATTTGTATTGTAATCATGTGAAGATAATATTTTCAAAATACTCAAAATATTCCAAAATGTATACATAAAAAGTCCCCATACTTTTGCCCCAAAGCTATTTGGTTTCATTACCAGGACAAAATTGATTTAGCATGTATCTTCAAATGATTTGTAAAATTTTAGTTTCTGACATTAATAATTGCAGTTTCCAGCTCACTTCTGGTCCGTGGGTGTGTTTGTGTGTTTGTGTGCTTGTGTGTCTGTGCGTACAGGCCTTGGGATGCCACAGGCTCTGGGGGGAAGCACGGAGCCCGTCGTGCACCGTCCATCACAGGATCCTGGTCCTGGCTCAGAACCGGAGGTGGCTGGCCATAGGTTGAGAAGGTCGTTTCTTCTAATCATCTTTAATCATCTTTCTTCCTATTTCAGACAGACTTTTAAAGAAGAGTACCTTAAACCTGCTGTTCTTGGTTCAAAGTCCTATGACCTTTACTTTCCGTCTTCCATGGAAGACTCTTGGAAGGTTGTAAAATTGGGCATTTGGGCTTGTGTGAAGCTAACAGATTACAGGGTTTATAGGGTTTGCATTCTTCCCAGAGCCAGCGCTAGTTAACCATACAGGGGCTCTCTTACAGGGCATTCAAAGGAGTGTGCATTTTATAATTCAATGATACAAAGATTGTGGTTTTATATGTATATATACTACCACTTTTAAAATCTACGTGGATATAATTCCAGACAATTTTTAATGCTTTACATACATACCACATATTTCGGGGTGCGTGTATATATAATGTATAGATTCCTTGACTAGGACCTTGAGCACTGCCTGCTGAGATGGAAACAGAAGTTTCCATTCACCCTAGGAGAGAGGGGATCAGGGGAGTCTGTTTAAAATTGGGGGAAAAAGATCACTGATTAGAAGAAATAATCTTTCTAGCCTAAGGCCAGTCACCTCTGATTTCTGCAGCTCAGCTTTCCATTACGTTAGACGCAAGTGCGGCTGCAGACTCGCTTAAAGTGAATGAAAAGAGGCTCATTTGTGTTAAGAGTTGAAATGCATTCCTAAAGCAGCTGCGATCTGAAGGCAGTCATGATTTCTGCATCTTGGCATCGGAAGGTAACTTCACCGAGGGAATGGTCGCCCGCTCCCTCTGCCGGCATGCGGAATGGGACGAGCTACTGTGCCCAGAGCAATGTCCACGGCCCGTGAGCCAGAGCTCCTGGGGAAGTGAGCTCTCTCCTGCTTAGTCACAGCAAGCCTCCTGATCAAGTCCTGGTTATTATATGGTACTCTGTTGACTGTAAGCACTTTGTAAGTATTAAATCCTAAGACTTCTGGAGTGGTAGAAGGAGCTGAAGATCAAGAGCCCTGTGCTCGGCCACGGCAACACTGCACAAAGCATAACTCGCTGGCTCAAAATTCAGGTCAAACTTTAAATTCATTCATGTTCATGGAGGTTCAGAGAGTTTTCTATTTCCCCAGAACTATTAATATCCTTATCTAATAACTACAGGTGAAAAGTAGACACTTATGTAAAGACCTATCAATGTGTTTGTAGGGATAAAGAAGTTTAGGCATTACGAAAATGATGATGATTTTTTTTCCTTCAACTGTAACTTTAAACAAGAAATACAAAGTTATACCATTAATATTAAAAGGATGAAAAACAGTAGGAGCCAAAAATGAACAATTTCCAGAAAGATATCCTGATCCTCGAGAAAACCAGTAGCAGGGAAACCTGAGGTCACAAGTACCACTGAGGACTTTTGGAACCGGCTGCAGTATTATCTGGAGCCTTCAGCAATCACCACTAAAATGCAGCGATCACAAGAAGGAAGAAGGAAAAAGGTGCTGGAAAACATGGCACTCCCAAATCAGAAACAAGGACTAAGTCTCTCTGCAGCTGCCGTGTAGTCAGTCATTACTTACAATTAGAATGAGTATGGTGGAGGTGATTGTCACAGTGAAAAAAATGTGTTTGTGCTACTGAACGTCAGGAGCAGAGTAAATGTGCAATAAGTGATAACTACCATTATTTTTAAATTTAATATTATAGTCAACAGTAAAGGAAACCAGAACTAAAGCTGAGGTAGCAGACGGGACACTACTGCGGAAATTTAGCACGTGGCAGGTTCTATTATTAGTGAGTTTAAGGATAATGGTGATGATGTCACTCTAAAATAGAGAAGAACTAAAAAACAGAAAGCAAAAAGAGTAAAAGTAAGATGAGGTCCCTCCTAAATCAGAGTTTACTATTAAGTGACTTTACCCATCTCTGTTCTGGCAACTATCACCAGTAAGAGGTCTGTCCACTCTAAAGACACCCAGAAAGCTACACACAGTCCTCAGTGACTGTCCAGAGCCCCAGTGCATCCCACCTTCAGAATCCAAAGCACACACTTCCTGGTCATAGGCTCTGTCTTTGTGTGTCCAGTTTACCAAGAGTTAAGCCTCTGCATCCAAGTGCTGCCCCCAACTAAGAGAATTAAAAAAGAAATCTTCTCTGATTAAGGAAATTGTAGGTTTTGACATATGTTGATGTTTGAAAAGGATATTGTAATACAATATAGTTCTTCAAAATTTTATGTAAATATTCCTAAATTATCCTGTGATTACTTTCTTTGAAAATTAAGAGACAACGATGAGGTTTGTACCAAATGTCTCCTCATTTCCTTTCCTTTTAAGTAACACAAATTTTCTCATTTTCCATCCATGATCACAAATGCATGTCCCTATATGGTATACCAGTCTGACTTATAAGAAATCCTTACACATGGTCATTGAAATCCAAAACTTGACTTCCTTATTTGGGCTAAGTTTTAACTTTCTCAAGTTCATATCAAACAAAGAGTACAGAATTTACCTGGAAAAGTACAAATTACTTTTTCCATTTCCATTTTCTTAGATCTCTATAATCTTTTGTAAAACAAAAAGGTATGGAAAATATGGAAGCTTCCACAATGCTCTAGATTTCCCTTGCTATACAATATACAATATACACGTTAATTAAGAATCTATTATGATCCAATAACAATTCTTTTTTTTTAATTATTATTTTTTATCCTCACCCAAGGACATTTTTATCTTCAGATAGAGCGGGAGGGAGAGAGGGAGGAAGAGAGAGAGAGAAACATCGATGTGAGAGAGACACATCGAGTGGCTGCCACCCACACAACCCCAACTGGGGCCGGGGACAAACTGCAACTGAGGCACATGCCCCTAGCAGGAACAGAACCCAGGCCTCTCCAGTCCGCGGGCCGACGTTCTAATTGCTGAGCCAAACCGGCCAGGGCGACTATTCTTGATATATAAAATAAATTTGAGCTCTTATTACAAAGAATATTGGACTGATTAAAATACAGAAAACTTTCTCAGCAAAACCTATAATCAAGCTAAGGAGCCCTAGATATCTTTTACATGACCTAGAAATGGAAGGAAATGGGATACACAAGGCTGATCCTTTGATCTCTTTGAACCAACTCATATTAAACGTTTACTCTCTGACTTCTAGAAAATTGAATTAGATACAGGCCTGATCTCACAATATAATACGGAAAGTAAGATTAACAGTAACTTTTATACTACTTGTCACTGTCCAAACTGACATGGCTCCCTTAACAGTTTCTTTACCAACCGAGAGCTCCACCAACAGTTTTCTGAATGGCTCCTCCCATTATGGAGATCTACCTGAAAATATTTCCAGACATTACCTCTGGGACATACTAGGTTTGCCTGGCCTGTTCCCTGTTTCCAAACCTTTGCTTTAATGCACTGCCTTCTCTCTTCACTCCCACCTTGGTCTTGACACGTTGGAGCTTCTCTGTGACCTGAGCTCATCCTTGCCCAGGCCTTAGAATCTGGTTCCACTCCACTCCACACCTCACAGTTGCCTGCTGTTCTCGTTCATTCCCTGACTTGGTGGATCCTGGAACTCCAGCTGGCCTGAGCTCTGGGCATTCTTTCACATCTGTTGAGAAGTCAGAGAATCCTCAATGAACTCAATGTAGTATCATGAGGTTTAGAAAGATGCAGGAACATACATCAATCCCGTGAGGGCATTAAATTGCCAAGTGCTTGAGCAACTCAAAGTTAATGGCAACTATGATAGCCACCATTTATCCATACGTATTCTATCTCTACAGGTGAAGAGACAGTTCGTATGGGTTAAATAATGTGTCTGAATTCATACAACTTTTAAATGTGGGGCACGGACCTAACATTCAATCCCAAGATTATTGAGCTCCAAAACTATACTCGACGTAAGATTATATACTTTTGTTTTGCTTTATTTTTAATGACAATATCACTGAATTCAATTATGATGGAAAATACTATAATGGAGGAGCTGGAGGCTAACTGCCACTCAAGAAAATAATTAATTGCTGACATCCACTGCTTACTATATGCCAGGTACGGGGCTATGTCCCTTACAGAAACCATCTCACTTAAACCTCGAAAAATAACTCTGTGGGATACATATTACTGTTATTCTCATTTTACAAATAGAAGAAAAAACGAAGGCATGAAGAAGTTAAGTAACTTGCTGACGCCCCATAGCTACTAAGCCGTAGAGCTAAAATATCGTGGCTCCTTAGCCTGTGAGACTGGTCACCAGGCATCCCCTTCCCACTTCTGTCAACTTGACAGAAGTGAGGGAGTTCGAGCTCAAATGGGATTGGCCCAATCTCCCTTGCTTAGCTGGAGTCCCTCCCCTCTCACCATCCCTGTAACTTCCAACTCAGTCTATAAGATCAATACTTGCTGAAACAAGATCTTACAAATTAGTGTAAGTAGTAAAAATATGTTAGACTTTCCTTCTCCTTTCTATGCAGGGGCTGCCAATGCCCTGTAAGAACATAAATCTCTATATCATAATTTAGGGGTGCTATAATCTCTTCCAAAGCTGGAGGTATAAATGCTTGAAAGGTACGAATTGGCAAAAGAGGGAAACCCTGGATTAGGAAAACTGGATACGTTTGACCAGTGAAATGATATGTTGTGGTGTTGTCTACATGAGCATTACTCAGACTGTGGGCCACTAACCTCCTTGTTTTAGAATCATCTAAGATAATTTTATTTTATTATTATTATTTTTTTATCCTCACCCGAAGACATTTTTGCATTTTTTGTTCAGATAGAGTGGGAGGGAGAGAGAGAAAGAGAGAAACATCAACGTGAAAGGGACACATAGAGTGGCCGCCACCCACACGACCAACCAGGGCCAGGGACAAACTGCAACCGAGGTACATGCCCTTAGCAAGAACCGAACCCCGGTCTCTCTGGACCGCAGGCCGACACTCTAACCGCTGAGCCAAACCGGCCAGGGCTAAGATAATTTTAAATGCAGATTTCTAGGCCTCCCGATGTCTGTCCCCAGAAACTGTGGGGGGCAGATGGGGCTCAGTAATCTTATTTAACAATTAACAAGCTCCCCTAGTGTTTCCCACAGAGATGCACACAAGGACCCCCATGTGCTTATAGGACCTTCAGTATTATAATCTGTTTTTGCAACTGTTTTGACAATTACTATAAGAATTTATGTTACTTCGGAGCTTACATAATAATTTATTACTCCAGTCATTATCAGAATAGATTATAGATGCTATAGATATATTTGAATATTTAGAAAATTTTGTTCTCTATTGTCATTGAGGTCCAGCACACACACACACACAGTGTCACACAACCTCTAAAAGTAGCAAACAAAATTCAGTTCAAGCATATTTTTTTTTGTTGCTTATTATATCATACTTATTTTAAATGCATTAGCCCAATTACTGCAGAGAGATGCTAATCAGTACTTTGAGAACAAAAGGTTTTACATGGGGGGGGGGGAACCTTGGGAAACTGCTCTGTTAAACCCTTCTCCTGAAGATTCACAATACATACTAAAGATTTGAGATGCTCCAGAGTGAAAAAGAAACTTGCTAACTTCATTTACTATTTAACAAACTTATTTGAGCAGAAGACGGTTTTTTCCCTCTTTTCTGCACATTTCTTACCAGCAACTTGCTTAGCTCTGAATTCATTTACTCCACAAATACATGTTACAAATATATGCAGCAACTAGGACCTAGGGAGTGTGTTAGATTAGGGGATAAAATGGTGAATAAATTAGACAGACTATTCAAGTCACAAACATTTCTCATAGCCCGAGGGGCCCTGATGCAATGCAATTGGCCGTATTACCTCAGTTTCACCACTGACCTCACTTTAGTTACGGTTTGCAAGGAACTGAGAATCTCCAAACAAACTGCTGGGCTTGACAAGCAGAGGGACTCAGCGGGGAGCTGCACAGCCAAGTTTGTCCTATAACAAGTACGGTATGATAGGATCTGTTTTGGAGTACTTGAGAACACAATGGCTACTTCAAAACAGGCATCTGAACTAGTTGTTGACTCAAACTTAATTCACAGATTTTATGCTGGCCGGTATTTTCTTCATATTATGGAACACTGCTAATCACTTGCAAGGCTATTTCAAATGTCCACTGACAACCAAAGTAGAGAATCGGGGTATTTATTTGACAACTCAGGTGTACAATGCTTTATTATACTTCTATTTTTGTTGGCTTATTATTTTTCTCCTGTAATAAGGCACACTAAACAATCCCCTAAAGGAGCTGGTCTTCATATTATATATCACATTGCTTTGAGAATGATTAAAAGAACGCTAAATCATTGGCTCATGTAAGAATTGATTTTGTGGTTTTATTTTAGTGACCATGCCAATGATAGGTACTCCAGGCAGTAAATTCTGTACTGATTATATACAGCCTCACATCTGTTCAATGCAGGCAGTTTTGATTTTGTCTTTGCAAAAGGATGCCTTTCAACATGGAGAGCCTGTAACTTGTAAGAGGTTTTATGACTGTTAAACAGTAGACGCTCCCTTAGTTCTCTCCTGTGGCAGAGGTGCTAGAGGCAGGAATTCGGGAATTGAAATGGGGTCACAACCCAGGTCATTTATACACACATGTAGCAATCTTTCCGCTGTCACATCTTCTGCTCTGCTCAGCTGTAACTTAACCATGTATATACCTAAATCCAGGACAACTTAAGACCGCTGTAACCCTTGGGAAGACTCACTTTGAACCCTGAATTCTGGACTTCAGCTGGGTCAGCCCTGCTCACAAGCACAGTGGTAAATACTGCCGCCTGATCATACACACATCTGCCTTGAGGCTCTCAGCTTTGAATGTTTGTGTATCGCTTTACTGCCCCTTTATTCCAAATAGTGGAAAGTTGTGCTTTGGAATGTGAACAAAATTGAAAAAAACCAGTCACCTCGATTAAACTGAATATGCTTGTTTCTTTGAAAGTGTTTGTTTGAGGTAGTAGAATTATCCCCCACCTATTAATTCAAGAACTATTTAGTGGAAGTTTTACTCTCTGTCAGATATTCTGCTAGGAGCCAGAGATACAGCAGTGAGAATAAGACAATGTCTGGAATTAAAAGTACATTTTCTGCAGCCACATGAGTGAGGCTTGATTCTGAAGGAGCCAAACAGCACGTGTCTTTGTTTTGAGGTGGCCTGGGTCATGGAGTCCTGTCACACTCTTCCGGGCTCATTCCTACTCCCACCCACTTTGATGGTGTTTATGGAACCTTACTCCCAGCTGAAGGACTTCCAAAATGAAGACTAGAAGAAAACATGAAGGAAGAAAACAAGGTTCATTTGAAAGGAAGACTGGTAATAAATGGTATAGTGAGTGGAGATGGAATTAGATGACCTAATTCCCTTGAGCAGGGGGAGGCGGTGCACAGGGTCACAGGTAGTGTTTGAGAGGAGTCTCTGCCATGCAAAGGTAGGTCCTCAGAGGGAGGTGCCACTCTGCCCGTGTACAGTTTACCATTTAACACAAAAAGGGGAAAGATGGGCAAGTTGTGCTATGCCTTTATAACCTGAATTTTGAGAACTACCATCTGGTCTCAAAAGGGAAAACAACACAAGTAGGAAATCAGCATTCCATTACCAAATGGCTCGATTTCAGTCTTTTATACCCACCATTTATTTACCTCCTACCATGTGGGTTTCTTATTGGTCTGCATTTATGATTTTCCACTGAATAAAATCGATATTGAGTCTTCTAAAGTGCTATTGGAAAGTATAGTATAACTACATGTGGAGTGGAAATGCAATGTGTTTGCACACAAATAAACTTTATAGCACTGAACAATTCATCCTTGGAGCTTGTTTGTGATAGCGCTTTATGAGGTGCCTTTAAACAAGAGGTAGAAGAGACTGGAGCTATTTGTGTTAGTCTCAAGAGAATAAAAGCTTTTTCCTTGAGTTCTCTGATGCATGTAATGTTTGAAATTTACAGAAATAGTATCCTTTTCCCCTGAGAATAAAATCACCCCCACCCCAGGGAGAAAAATAACCCTGCAACATGTAACTAGCAGGCAGTCAGTTTCATCAGCTGCTCAAATAAGAGCTACAGAAATTTGAAAAAAAAATTTTTTTTAATTATATTGCAAGTGCACAAAAGTCCCTGTCAGAGCCGGTAGCCCATTCTGCTCCACCAAAATAAATGACCTAGAATTATTCAAGTTGCCCCTTTCCGCGTTCCCTCTGCTTGCCCTGTCCACTCCTCTCCCCTACAGAAATCCTACTGTTCCCAAGGAGGCTTTGCAATCAAGGAGAGCTGTTCACAAGCTCAGGATTCGGCTCTACTGCTGTTTATACCGATGCAAATCCCACCAGATGCTCCAAGTGTTCAGGAGCATTCTGACAGGTAAGTGGAGAATGAACCCTCCCTCCTTTCCAAGACAAAGCTGCTTCATCACCAAACTCTTGAGTTTCCTTCTGCCCTCTCTTCAACCCCTGAAGCCTGGCTTCCCCGCCAAAGACATTAGTGTCCCAAGGTCCTGTCCAAAGCCCTGGAATCCTAGCCACTCTCTTCTTCCTGACACTCCCTCCCCTGTGGCTTCCCCATCATTTCTGAAGCTTGCTTTTCCCTGAACATGTCTGACTCTCCATCTCAGCTCGTCTTGCCTTCTTATCCTTTAAATGTTGGTGTTCTTGATGTTTCATTCTCAGTCTTTCCTGTATACTCTCCTTAAGCTGGGCTTCCTTAGGTAAGTCACTTCTTCTCTCTGGTCCTTACTTTACACAAATGTGAAGGGAAGAAGATAACAAACTAAATAATTTTTTAGTTTGAATCCCATCTTCAAATCCTATGACAGTAATTCAGAAGGAAGACATGATAGTGGAGCTAGAGAGCCACAGATCCTGGGTGAGGAAAAGGCAGGCTTGGGAGAATGACTCTCGGGAAGGACAGTGTGTGAGAACTGGGTGCCACAGCTCAGGGCAGGGCCCAGGGATGACCTTGCAGCCAGGCCCCAGCAACCCTGTAGATCTCACCCGCTTTGGGTCCCACTGAAATTCTCTAGTGAACACCAAAGGCAGCTTGAAAAGGGCAAATAAGTCCCAAAGGGAGGAATGAGAAGTGTCTGGACAGAGCTTGGATGCGTTGTCTCATTTTCTTTCCTTCTTGACCCAGGCAGAGAAAAGCAAAATAGAAGCAACACTCTCTCAAAGGCTGCTCACAGCTCACCTGGTTTTGCTCCAGGAAGCCCAGGCACCAGACACCCAACTTGAAAATATTCAATGAGGGCTCACCCAGGATCAAAATGAGCTAAAGTACTCTTTAATCAAGGACTCTATAAGGAAAACTTGATAATGCGAGCGTTCTGGAATGAAAACTCTATACACATGGTTTATGGGTAACTTATACATAAAAAGTATAAGGGTTATTCAATTGGGAGTTGATATAAATGTCCAGCTGTTCCTCATTAGGGACCTGGTAAAAAGCCTTCACCAGATGTGACTGAAGGCTTCTGCTCTGTTCCCCAAATCTGCACCAGGAGGTCTCTGTTGGTTTGGGGGCCCTGGATGCTGTCTTCTAGCACTGCTGAAGTTTGCTTGTGCCAATAAGTCTACAAAATGCCCGTAGCACATTACTTGTTACCCGGGTGTAATGGGCAACAATTATAAGGCTATTCTGCAGGTTCAGGTTCAAATAATTTCTTTTTTACTTCTCCCATGTTGCCATATTTATTTAGAACAGTGGTTCTCAACTGGAGAGCCCCAAGAGCCATTTGGCAATATCTGGAGACAATTTTCATTATCACCTTGCCGGGATGGGGTGGCACTGGCATCCAGTGGATCAAGGTCAGAGATGCTGCTTAATGTCCTACAATGCACAGAACAGTGACCACACACACACTAATAGAATTATCCAATCCAAAATTTCAATAGTGCCAAGGTTCAGAAACTCTGGTTTCTAATCAACTCAGAGAACTATCTGTCAAGATTCATGCAGTTTGTCCCCGGCCCTGGTTGGTCGTGCGGGTGGCAGCCACTCGATGTGTCCCTTTCACGTCGATGTTTCTCTCTTTCTCTCTCTTCCTCCCTCTCCCTCCCACTCTGTCTGGACAAAAAATGAAAAAATGTCCTCGGGTGAGGATAAAAAAAAAAAAAAAAGATTCATGGCAAGTCCAGTATCAGTTACACAGGGACTCTCTCCCTTTCCTTCCTTTCCTTTTGGGGGGCTATGTTAAGCCTGAAAAGAGATCCATGGGATTTCCAGTTTGGGCTGGTGAGATCTGCCTCTCAGTCAATGGTTACTTGATGTTGCTCCTTATGGCCACGTGGTACCACTGGTCTGCCCTTACCTTTTTTTTCCTACAGCAGCCCCTGGTTATCCCCAGAAATATAGAGGCCACAGCAGCAAAAAAAAAAAAAAAAAAAAAAACAAAGCACAAGAAATTTCCCAGTGGGTCTTCCTTTTCTGTTCAATTCTCAGTAACTCCCCAGCTTCTGGTAATGATTTCTCTCACTCTGCCTGCCTGACACTGTCTGGGACTCTGTCTGTCTCCTCCCAAGCTGGGGCCTCTGAGTCCTGAATTCTGCCCTGGGAATACTGCACACATTTTTACCAGCTCTGTGGGGATGAGAAAACCAGCGCCCTTTGGAGAGAAGGGTAACTGCTACAGGATCAGAGCTACTGCTGAGCATGTGCGTTCCTATAGCCTGCTGGCCTCTACACATCCTCACTACCGGTGATGGTTTGAGATTTTCCCATTTACCATGCTATATGCAGTGTGTGCTGACTCCAAGTCATTATTAAAATACTTCTAGCATGGAATTATAATGCTCTGTGTACCTGTTCATTTCCCCAAAGGCTCTGAGCTCTTTGAGGAAAACGGTCTCCCCTCTCCACAAAGTCACAAGGTACTGTACTCAGCACCTAGGAAGCACTAAGAATTACAAAATGTAAAAAGCAACTGAATAAAATATTTCCAAGTGAAATATTTCTAAGGAGTTATAAAGAAAAGTAGGATGGGAATTCTCTCCAGAATTCTCAGGGTGATAATTTATACCGACAACTGAACAAATCAGCACACAGTTCTTTTGAAGCTTTTAGCACAATGCAATAAAAATCAGAAAGAGATTATATTTTTTCTGTCATTCAGAAATTGTGGCAGCAAATAAACTCAGTTATTTATTTTTGGAAGACAGAAATAAAATCTCACATGTCAGCATTTGAATTATCTGTCTCACAATGTTAGTTAAAAAACTTACCTGCAAGTTAAACAGTGGAGGCGCTGGGTGGGCGCTCAGCGGCTTGCTAGCTCTCACCAGTGTCAAGGAGAGAAGTGACATGGACCAGTAAGCAGCTTCTCTCCTTTGATCTAAAGGCAGCTTAAAAGCTGCCTGCTTTTAGGGATGGTTTTCAGTTATATAAATGATCATTTTACAGGGCTCATTTATCCCAAGGTCAGGGAACCAGCGTGCAAATGTATTTCATTAAGAGGAATTCCTATTTTACACCATTGGGTATACTTGACTCATAGGAGTGAGAAATGGATGAAGTCAAGTTTGCACTTAGAATTTTTCTGACTCGTGGGTCCTTGTTACCAAACTGTTGAACCACCTGAATTAAATCTCTAGATTAAGTTTGAAGTCTTTTCATATAACAAACTATAACCTATGTTAAAATGATCAATACAATTTCTTTTCATTTATTTTCAAAGATTGCACTTTATCGAGCAACAAATTAATTCAGATGAAGACCATAATATCAAAGTAATAGTAACTATAGCCAATGTAGTTAATATTTATCTCAGTTTACATCTCCAATGTGCAAATGAATGTAACTTTATAATAATAATTAATAACTTGATGCCCTGGCTGATGTGGCTTAGTTGGTTGAGCGTCATCCTATGCATCAAAAGGTTGCCAGTTTGATTCCCAGTCAGTGCACATACTCAGGTTGTGGGTTCGTTCCCTGTCAGGGGCTTATGGGAGGCAGCCAGTCAGTGGTTCGCTCTCACACTGATGTTTCTCTCTCTCTCCCTCTCCCTTCCTCTCTCTCTAAAAATCAATAAAAATATTTTTCTACATATTTAAAAAAATAATAACTTGACCTAATGTCTGTTGCCCATTCCACCAATATGGCAGAAATTTAATCTCAAATAATTTGGAGTCCCCTCCCCTTGTCTTAGAGTTGCATCTAAGTTCTGAGTGCTTGTACAATGCTATGGCATTTGATGCAAGGGCTGGGACTCTAATCTGGTCTTCAGTATCTACGTCCACGCAGATGTCTTCCGAGGTAGCTATTTCCTCTTCTACTTCACTGTCATTCATCTGTGTAGGTCACCACAGAAACAAATATCACTAGCTTCTCTCTTCCCTTCAGGTCTGATGGCTGTCTCTCCTAGTTCCTTTCATTTTATGAGTACAAAATATATTCTAATCTTTCCATATCATGCTAGGACACCAAAATCTCTGCCAAACTGGCTGATACCCACTCTTTCTAAACTTACTACATGTATTTCCCAAGCTTCCTCCAGAAGTCAGGATACAGGGTCTGCTCTCCCTGAAACAATCCATCCTCCTTCCTCCAGTTTGGGTAAAAAGGTAAATCTCTTTCTATAAACCTTAATATTGGAGCCATGCTCAAAGTCTTCTCCAGCCACCTAAGGGCCTAGGCTTTTAGAGACAAAGTCAATAGTCCTTTGTTTCTATCTTCTGTCCTGTTCCATCCCTCCTCTGAGCAAAGAGCACAGACCTGCCAGCCCCTTGAATGGAGAAGGAGTGCAAGGTATCAAAAAGCAAGGCATCAGGAAAAATTATATGGTTTAGAATCTCAAATGTTATCTCACCACACTCACATTTATTGAGTGTCCTCACCTTGCCCATATTTTTTGCATTGCGTCTTGTGGTTTATTTGTGTGATTTGTTTTGTTTTTCTGTTTCCTCATTTTTCAGTCCAATGTTGTCTAGCCTTTGTCATGAGACAGCTTTGCTGGATGGTCGCCCATCTCCCTTACTACCCTTTCAGATGCTACCACGTTCCTTCACATATCTAAATACAGGGTGTGGAGGTTTGTGAGGAGCCCACAGAATCCTCTGTGATTTCTAGCAGATATCCATCTGGTGACGGTCCAGGGGGCTGAGGCTGGATCTTCCTCAGTCTGATCGTTTCTCTCACCTCTCTGTATTCACTGCTCTGACTCCTCCTCTGTTTTCATTTCTGTGGCTGAGAAAAGATCCACGCAGGAGACTTCTCTCCTAGTACCTCACACAGTGCACTTTTTTCCGGGCTCCTCTTCCTTCAGCAATGTTGGAGTTGTATTCACTACCTGAACTATAGAAAGAGACTTGCCATTTGAGGGTTGCCAGACTGGGAAATCATAACAGAGTGGGGAGGAGATAATTCCAGCTTAGTCCAGTTTAGAGAACATTTCATGCAAAACTGTACAATGGTTCTGGGTTTTTCTGTGTGACTCTTCATCACCCTGGAGTAGATGTATAGAGAGAGACCAATTAGAGTTTTCCAATACCTTCTAGAGGGACTATTTTATGTAGAGCACATAGTATGTCACCTAGGAAAGTGCTTCTCAATCCTCACCTTCCATGATGCAGTTAATGAAAAGTCAGGCCAGATTCTGAACTATTAGTCTCCTCTTTAACTGTCATTGCCATGGTTCATTTTGTTATTTTTTCATATTTTGGATTTTTTTGATGGGATTTTGATGGCATATTTGTTAGGCACATTTAATCTGCCACCGGTGAACCCAGCTGTCCTAAAGCTGAAATGTTTACCCATATCTATCTAACCCCAAACCCTCACACTTTCTGCTCTTCCTACTGCCCTTTAAGGCAGGGCTTAAACATGGTGCATTCAATTCTGCTCCTTAAATACTTGGATCTATTTCAAAATAGATTCTAATCTCTTATTATTACTTTCATCCTTGGTTCCTTAATCCCATCAGGGCATTCAGTAGTAAAAATGTACACTGTGCGACCTTTACTACAAAAATATTTGTGATGGAAGAAGTTCCAGACAGCAGTCAACAAAAGGCATGTGAAACACTGAACAGAGACCTTTGATGAGACATCTACAGGTGACTTGAGATTCTATAACTAGGTTATAATATGACAAAAAGAGGAAAAGTCCAGGCTTTGGGTTTTGATAGATCCAAATCTAAATTTCTGCTCTGCCATCTTGAGCCACAATTCTGAACCTTGGCTTTCTAACTTGGAAAATGGAGATAATAATGTTCATTTCCAGGGTGGTATGTCTATTAAATGAGTTTATATCTAAACTTTTGAACATACACAGAAGGTACATAAAAGATAGTAGTTATCAGGTAAGATTCTGTGGGTTCCAAGTAACAGAATACCTAACTCAGACTGACTTAATAATAAAGGACATATCTTGTATTATGTAGATGAAAAGTGCTAAGATAGAGTGGGCTTCACATGCAATTTAACACAATAGTTCTTCCTGTCAATCAGGACTCCAGATGTTCTCTGAAATTGCCACGGTTTTGCTCTACTCCTTGAGTCAGCTTTGTGTCGAAGGTAGCTTCCCTCATGCTGGCAAAATGGTTCACTGCAGTCTCCAAAGGAAGAAAATGAGCATTTGTCCCAGAATTATCAGCATGAGTCTTGAGATTCACTCTGGTTCATCATTCCAGTGGCCAAGCAGATGAAATCCATTGATCGGCTCAGCTTCAGACTCTGCCTTAGGAGTAGGATAGGAGACCACTCTTTGCAAACCCTCAATATCTCCATTCTTTCCTTTTCCCTCCATTCCTCCCCACAGCCCCAACACTCCCTCTAAGAAAACCTTTTCCAGCCTGAGTTTTGGAGATGAAAAAAGGGACTCCTCTCTCTTCAAACACTCAAGTATTTTATCTGTGTTTCGAGTTATCTACATATTCCTAAATATTTCAGTTTTTAAAAAAAAATTAAAGCCAGAAAATTTTTTGTTTCTGTGTTTTATCCCCAGAATATCCCTCCTCTGTGACAATGCTCACTTGATACTTCATTTTTCCTTTCCTCGAGTCAGAGGAATTAGAAAGTCTTGCAATTATTTAAGTCAAACACTTATATTTGTCTATGGAGACAAGATACATTACACACAAAATACTTATTTCAGTAATCATCAACATGTTTATCTTGGTGTGAACTTTTACAACTGCCTCAGTATTAGCAATAAACTCTAAGAACTAACTTGCTGATACTGATTGAACAAATAAATAAGGACATTTCTAATCCCCAGTCTACTGGTGCAAGGACTTGAGCATGTACAAAATATTAACATACTCCCCAAGGACTCCTTGTGGGAGTCCCACCATCTCTTGGTTCAGATTCTTATTAGCAGTTACAGCTGGATCTAGCTATTCTAGTTTTCGTCAGCTATTTGGGATTTGATAGTTGAACCTAACAATCTTAGTTTGGAATTCTCCTTTTGTTCTTGTAGTTTAAAAAAGAGAACAAGCAACAACAAATTGCTGAGAATAAAGAAATACACCTTTTTCAATTCCTGATCAGTGATAGCAGACTCTATTTAGTTGCATGTCTTGAGATATTTTGACTGTTTCTCCAAACACAACATTGCTCCAATAGATCAATGTGTGACCACCAAACAAATATCCACACAGAAAGACAAACAAGAAAACCTTCCAGGCTTCTACAATGGCTCTGTTTTCCCTTTACAAACTTGAAGGATTGATGACATCACAATTTATGTATGGCACTTAAGATATACACAGTTCCTGGTATCTTTCCTTATTACTCTTGTGAGAAGAAAGGCCCTACTCAGGGCCTTCAAGTCTCTTTCTCAATACAGCCCCAGTGGGAGGTGGTATGGGTTTGTAGTAGAGGCCCTAAGTGAAATTGGATACATGGGCTTTTCATTGAAGCTGCAAGTGGGGGTCTGTGTTAGATTATTTTAAATACTGTTCTGTGTTGTTAAAGTTGTATTACATATGTGTTGATGTTGGACTTGGCTGAAATTTTGCCTGAAAACAATTTATTCAAGAATTTCATAAATGATACACCAAGGGAAAAACGTATAAAACTTTCAGGAAGAAATAACCTGGTAGTTCATAACTGTGGTCCTCAGGCACCATTGAAAATAACAACCCATAGCTAGGAACTGCCAAATCCTAGATGGACACTCAGAGCTCCAGGTATATAATTGAAGATCGCCTCGGTGGACAGTCCATGAGAGTAACAATTCCTGACACTGACTCAAGTCATCTTTTATAGACAGAGTCCTTTTAATCAGACCTCTTCCTTTGTTTGTCTATAACTGTGGTTGGCACAGGTTGGGCACTTAGTATACATGTGTTGAATGAATATATAAATGAATGAATGACCCACCTTCAGATTTTGGTGTGTTCTGGCACTCCAGTTACCTTCATCCCAAGCAATGGCTTTCAACATTAGAGATTTTCAGATAGATATGCAAAGACCCTAAAGTGAAAACAGATCCCCACTGAGTCATGTTAAAAGAATCAAACTTTTCTCCCATAACACATTAACCCAGAAGAGATATAAGCATAAAAACATGCTGTCAAAACCAATCCCAACCCACTAATCAATTTAACTTAGCCAGTGTTTCTTTGGGGAACAGGTAAGTGTAAGAATGGGAATTGTGGGGCGGGAGGAGAGTACAACATGGATTTCTCTCCAAGTATTTTCATTAGATTTTCCAATGTGGGGCAGACTAATGCAAAACTATAAATGGTGAGGAGGAAACGAGTCCTTCTGAGCAGATCAAATGGGGAAGCATTCTCTGTCATTCTGTTAATCTAACTTCATCTGTTCCTCTGCTGTTGTAAGCCCCTAGAGTACAAAGACAAGGCCAATCTCCCTTGCCTCCCAGGCTGCATCCAGCTGCCCTGACTCTAAGGGTGTGTCCTCTCTAGTTTCTCCCCTGAGACCTGCATCCAGCCCTGCAGCCACCATAGATAGGACAAAACTGTAGACCAGCAGGTGAGAATACGATTAAAATACTAAGTAGGCAATCAAAGTAAACCTTTTCCCCAAAGAGTGTCTTAAACCCACTGGGTATGTCACAAATGAGTTTTTCTAATAGGGCTCAATAGTCATAAATTCATCAAAACAAACAAACCTGACTTAATAAAAGGAAGGAAGAACAGAAAGAGAGGGAAGGAGAGCGGGGAAAGGGGAGGGAAGAAAGAACTTCATTTTCATTTTCTTTTCCATTTAAAAAACATCATAGCTGATACCATTCTAGACAGCTAAGTAATGTAACCAACCCTTGCTTTCTACAACTATAATTTGGAAATGAAGAAACCTTTGTTTCTTAAAAACTGAATAGTCTTTTTATTTTTACTTTGATTTACCAAAGTAAATCAAATCCATGAACTGAATTATTTACAAAACTCAAACTGACTGTGTGGTTTTTTTTAATGTAATTTCATTTTTTCAACTTCTCTCATTTATGTCCCCCAAAGTCCCTCTTCCTTGATAACAATCATTATCTGGCTGGGCTGCAGCCTGTGAAAACACTATCAGCCAGTTTATCTGCTGGTGGGAGATCCAGGGCATGATGGCCCTAAGAGAATTCAAGGAAATAGGTAGACTAATTTACCAAGTCTTTCCTTGTGTTTTCTTCCAGAATAGTAGTAACTGTGGAATAAATGCATTTATACTATAAAAAATGAATTTCCACCTCTTCTTCCTTTATTAAAATATAGTTCAAATTCAAAAGGCTTCATCTGAAACAGCATTGACTCTCTAGGTTTAAGAGATTATTGCCTGTGGGATTTTTAAACTACCTTTTGAAAGAAAAAAAGACAGTTGGATTCAGGATTTGGGCAGTAAAAAGGACACTTATTTGACTTTTTAAAAATACTTTATTTTTTAACAGCAGTTTTAGGTTCACTGCAAAATTAGAGGCAGGTATAGAGAGTTCTCATATGCCCCCTGTTCTGACACATGCATAGCCTCCCCCCTTATCAACATCCCCACCAAGTGTTATGTGGACATAAACTTTCAACTCCTTTGGATAAATACCAAGGAGCATTATTGCTAGATCATATGGTAAGTGTGTATTTAGTTTTGTAGAAACCACCAAACCATCTTTCAAAGTAGCTGTACCATTTTCATTCCCATCAGCAATGATCGAGAGTTCTTACTGCTCCACATCCTTGCCAACATTTGGTGTTGTCAGTGTTCCAGATTTTGGCCATCCTAATAGTGTGTAGTGATATCTCAGTGTTGTTTAGTTTGCATTTCCCTGATGACATATGATGTGGAGCATCTTTTCATATGTTTATTTGCCATGTGTACATCTTCTTTGGTCAAGTATCTGTTAAGGTATTTAGCCTAATTTTTAAATTGGGTTGTTTGTTTTCTTATTGTGGAGTTTTAAGAGTTTGTGTATAGTTTTGGATAACAGTCCTTTATCAGATATGTGTTTTGCAAGTATCTTCTCCCAGTCTGTGGCTTGTCTTCTCATTCTCTTGGAATTTTCACAGAGCAGAACATTTTAATTTTAATAAAGTCCAACTGGTCAATTATTTTTTTCATGAATCATGCTTTTGGTATTGTATCTAAAAAGTTACTGCCATACCCAAGATCATCTAGGTTTTCTCCTGTTATCTTCCAGGGGGTTTATTGCTTTGCATTTCACATTTAGGTCTGTAAACATTTTTGAGTTAATTTTTGTGAAGAGTATAAGGTCTGTATCTAGATTTTTTGTTTTGTTTTGTTTTTGCATGTGGATGTCCAGTTGTTCCAGCACCATTTGTTGAAAAGACCATCTTCAATGGTTGCAATCCACACGACCTGCTCATTCCAACAAACCTGTGTCACTTGTCGAACAAGCTTTCCTGGGGGTTGGGCTTGCAGTGTATGAGAACTACAGGGACAAAGAGATCAGCCTACATAAAATCTCACTGTTGCCTTCCCAACCATTCCTAGATTTATCCTGCTCTCGCCTTCCTGTATTCTTTATTTAAATTTCACCATCATTTACATTCTTACTTTAACCCTCTTCAGATTCTTAATAAGAAAACACCAAACAAACCAACCTAAAAAATATTTGGGTTTCTCACAGCTCAAAAGACATGTTTAAAGATTAATGTTCTGAAGGTATAATCCCCATCAGGCTCATTAAGAGTTACACATGCTTAAGGTTGAAATGAGACATTATACATCTTTAGCTCATTTCACCCTCCTTTGAGAAATGACACTGAGGGCATGTTCGGGTGTGGCTGTCACACATGATTCATTGCCACTGCTTAAGACTGTGTTTGTTTTGTGAACACCAGTGCAATTTTCAGAGCCTCTCCTCAGCCGTTTGAATTCTCCCAGTCATATTTACCCAAAGTGGCCTATTTGAAGCTATAATTGAGAATGATCATAAGTTTATGTCTTGTCCTGTCCTTGCTCTTGGGTTAGCCCCATTTGAGCTCATCCAATACAAGCTGGTTTATTATCTGTTGCAATCTACTCTCCACACAGGGCCGCATTCAGTTGTGTTACGTCCTTGCAGTCCTGACAGGCTTCACCAAAATTACACTTTCGTTCTGGCCTCATATTTTGGTTGATGGAACAACTCAAAACCCCCCAATGTGGCATCTTGAAGTTGATCTGAGTTTTCCAATCACCTAAGAGATCAGAAATTGCCCCTACTCGCCAGATTTGTGTTTGGCGGTGAATTTGATGCCACATCTATCATACCCTCAGAGGATTTTCTTCCATGTTTAACCATTTTCTAAATTCTTTGGTCTTCAACACATTGCTGACAAGAGTGTTATTTATGTAGTAGAATTACCTGATAGCTTTCTGCTGTCTCAACCTATCTAATAAGGGTGGTAGACAGCCTCTGAGCGTTAGTTTTTGTTTTTCCAGTTGCTTTATGTTTACAACACTGTACCAATTTTCTAAAAAGTAGCCCTTTGTGTTGTATATAACAGTACTGGCATGGCATACATTAATAACAATTATTGGATTAATGCTATTAATGGTTGCATTTGGGTTTTTTTAATTAACACCGTTACTATTCTCAGATGATGCTTCCTGAACTTAACAATCATGCCTTTGAGAGAGCAACACTCAGTCATTTATGACTAAAAGCAGCTATGAGGAGGGATAAGTCATTGAAATCAATTTTGTCCCTCAGACAAATTAAAAAGTATCTACATTTATAAATACTTATTTAACACACTGTATAAAGTGCAAAATAAGTAAAAAGTATTTACCACTGGACAAAGTAGAAAGTCTAAGTGGGATGCAGGAAAAATAAAAATTCTGCCAGTGCCTACATGCTTGACACCATTGTATTTATAAATGAAAATAAGTAGTTTCTAGGAGCTCAGTGAATGCTTGCCAGATTGTAGCTGGAGTAATCATATGAGAAACCATGGCAAACTGAACACCCAAGTGAGCGCTTACATAGATGAAGAGCATAGAAAACTGCAACTTGGAGTGACATCCACGCTGGGCATCAAAAGAGTTCAGCATATACCCTAAGAAGCCTGAAACACCAATCAGAAAAAATACATGTACCCCCATGTTCATAGCAGCACTATTTACAATAGCTAAGATCTGGAAACAGCCCAAGTGTCCATCAGCGGATGAATGGATAAAAAAGCTGTGGTACATATACACAATGGAGTACTATGCAGCTGTAAGAAAGAAAGATCTCTTATCCTTTGAGACGACGTGGAGGGACCTCGAGAGTATTATCCTAAGCGAAACAAGCCAAGCAGAGAAAGACAAATATCACATGATCTCACTTATTTGTGGAATATAATGAACATAGTCTAAGGAACAGGGTAGACCCAGAGACGTGGAAGTAGGGTATAAACTGACACCCCTCAGGAGAGGGGGTGGGGGGGGAGAGAAGAGATAAACCACAGAACTCATGCACATGTATGCATAAGTGATGGACATGGACAACAAAGCTGGGGACAGGGTGGGGGGATGGGGAGGAGGGTGTCAATGGGGAAAAAAGAAGAAACCTCTGTAACAAAAATAAATTAATAAAAAAAAAAAAAAAAAAAAAGAGTTCAGTACCATGATTAAGAACTCGGACTAAGCTCTGGCTGGTTTAGCTCAACGGTTAGAGCATCAGCCCTCAGACCAAAGGGTTGTGGGTTCAATTCCCAGTCAAGGGTGTGTACCTGGGTTGCAGGTTCGATCCCCAGCCCCAGTCGGGGTCATGCGGTAGGCAACTAATCGATGTGTCTCTCTTACATTGATGTTTCTCTCACTCTCTCTCCCTCCTTCCCTTCCACTCTATCTAAAAATCAATAGAAAAATATCCTCGTGTGAGGGTTAACAAAAAAACAAAAAAAAAAGTGGACTAAGGGCCCAGAATGACTGGGCTCACCTGCTCTGCCACTTCGTAACTGTGTGATCAAGTCACTGTGCCAAAGTTTCCTCAGGTATAAAATAATAATAGCCATAATATACATACTTCATAGAATTGTTCTGAAAATTCAAAGACTACATATAAGTAAAATGTATAAAATTAAATAAAAATAGTAAGAACTACAACTTAGGCTTACTACATTTCAGTACATAGACACATAACCTGGAAGTACTCAGTATAAGCCATAGTTGTCATTGTGTGTGTGTGTGTGTGTGTGTGTGTGTGTGTGTGTGTGTGTGTGTGTGTGTGACTAGCTGTGTGAGAAGCCACAGTTGTTATTTTTTATTTCACTGTGTATCTGGAGTGGTCAGTGTGTCTGAAAAGGTCAGTCTGTATGGAGATGCTGGTCAGTGTGTGTAAAGTGATAGGAATACTGGTCCTGAGTCTGTCAGGAATTTGGGAAAGGACAGTGGCTCTGGTCATGCCATCCAAGCCCCAGTGAACCCAGCGGGGTCGGTCAGTTGGAGGCTATCAGTCTATGCGCTGTGTTTTCATACGTCCCCAACACCCTCTCATCGGCCTGGGTGAAATCATGTTTCTCCAGGGAGAGTGGGCCCTAAGGGCAGCCATCAGCCACCTGGGAGCAGATAATTATTGGTAGCTACTAAGTACAGACTTCCTTTCTTCTCCTTCCTCTCTCTAGCCAGCCACTAAGCTTTTAAAATAGCTGCCCAATCTCCTGACTCTCCGGTGGGGAAAAGGGAGCTCTTCCTCCATTGCAGCTGTTCCATAGGATACTCCAGGGGACCTCAGTCCCTACTGAAGCCCCAAACCAGGTCCCAGGTGACCTAGGATGAGTTTTTCCCACCCTGCCTCTCAGTTCTTCATTCACACACCTCCACATTGGCCTCAACGTTGCCCTCTCCAACTCCCAGTCCCTGTCGTAGTAAGGTCCTCAAAAGGCAGGACAGCCAGCATGCTACCAGCAGGTACAGGCACTTTGGCAGCGCTGCCCAACAGGACTGTCCACAATGACGGGAACGTTCCGTATCTGCACTGTCCAGGATGGTAGCCATCAGCCACATGTGGCTATTGAGCATTCAAAATAATGTTGGTATGACTGAAAAAGTGAATTTTTATTTCATTTCAGTCCATTGAAAAAGTCACCTGTAGCTAGTGGCTATTGTATTGGACAGGACAGCTTTAGAAACAGCCTGAGTCCCAGTCCCACCATCTCATTTTCTGGCCCAATGACAGTGGGAAAGTGACTTTAAGTCTCTGAGCCTCTGTCTTTCATTATATCTGGGAGTAATATATTAGTTACCTCATAGTGCTACTGCAAAGATAAAATAAACTCTAAATTGAAGCACCTAGACTAGGATATATTCTTGAGTAAGCTTTTAAGGATGTTAGCTATTATATGCATTTAAAAAAATACTTACTTTCATTTCCCCATGATTGAGCTGGGTTTGCTCTTCTCAGAGTATTGGTTGGTTGAAGTAGTCATACCAAAACCATGTTAAGTTGACCCTAAAAAAAAAAAAAAGAGAGAGAGAGAAAACATCAACCAATAGTACCTAATGGAAATTTAACGAAAGTTATTCTCAACTGTACTTTGGGGAAAGGCACCAATAGCCAAGCCTAGCTGAGCCTTGGAGAAACATACCTAAGCCTTTTTTATCAACAAATATATTATTCTGTGGGCATTTCAAAGTCTAAGTCATAAGAAAATGTCTTAAGGTAATTACATATTTTGTTTGGTTGAGTCTGGAAGGGTTGGGCCTTGCTGAAATATCTGACAGATATTTAATGAAGGGCCATCAACAGTCACTTATCAAAGCAGGAAATCAATTTAATAACCTTTTATTGAATACCTGCTCTGTATTCCACAAGAATTATATGACATTGTCTCTGCTTTTAAAAAGTTCACAGTGTTTTTGGAGATGCAATCTTTTCAAGATACGAATGGCAGATCAATGAAATACGGTAAGTGCCGTGGGTGTTTGGAAGAAGAGAGCTCAGTGTTGGTTGAGGGGCACTTCATAGATGGAGGGGGGCATCAGATCATAAAGCCCAACAAAAGTGCCCTGCTCCTCATCCAGGTCTGAAGCGAGTAGCACAAGGAGGACCCTCTGCACGGGCTGTGGCAGGCGCTGTTTAAATTGTGCAGGCTGGTGTGTAAGTTACACACATGAATTCCCTTTGGAATCAATTCATTCAACAAATATTGAGTATCTCCTACGTGCCTGGCAAGGACACATCATAGGTAGCTTGTGTTTTGCTCGGAATGGTACAGTTGAAAACTTCATGTGGAGGTGGGCAAAGGGGGAGGGGGATGGGGGACATCTGAATAGTGTCAACAATAAAAAAAATTTTAAAACAGTCACAAGTATAGGTCTATCAGTGCTTTCATATCTCTTGTTCTAAGCAGCAACTTTGAAATGTAAATTCTAAAATCAAAGAAACATATAATCCTCTCCTAAGAGTATAAACCTGCATTTCGGGCAAGATATGTAAAATAAGCAGGGAATTTATCAGTGTTAGGAGCCACTAAACGACTCACCCCCTCCCCCCACCAAAAAGTTTTCAGGATATATACATAAACAAAAATTAAAAAATAATAAACACATTTTGAAAAATGTAAACAAGTTTAAAAAAAAATAAAACTAGCTAATGCCCCCCTCATTTTCATATAGAAATACTGACCCTTCCATTGGAACCATGTAGAGGAGACGAGGCGACATCCCCACACCCTCCCCAGTGTGGTGCCTGGCGCAGCAACATCAGCACCATGTGGGAACTTGTGAGGGATGCAGAATCTCAGGCCCTGCCCCAGACAGACAATCAGAATTCACTGAACCTGCTGTTAACAGGACTCCCGGGTGGTAGACGTGTACATGTTAAGTTGAGAAATGCTTCTCTAAGAAACATTAAAACATTACTTAACTAACTTGAAAACACAGTGCAGTTAACTCAGCCCCTTGCACCCAGTTCCTTTCACAGCTAACTCCCTGTGAATGGGTCGTGGAGAACAGACAGGAATAGTGCTTTCCTGTTGAATCGACAAAGCATTCTTCACAAGTGCAGACATCCCCTCTTTCTCAAATAAATATTAACTTGCATTTTCAAAATATCAGTTTAAAAAGATGACAAACTGCTTTTTTTCTAGGTCATACACATGACTGTATAGTCATCTTTCCCATCAACTGTTTCTTTTTTTAAATTAAAGTGTGAGGTATAAATGCACCCTAAGAAGTACAATAAACAATCAACTAGATAATGATGAAAGGAGAATTGGAAAGACTGAGGAAGAAAGAAATATCGAGGTGGTCAAGAGAAATAGGAGGGGCAGCTGGGTCAAGGCCAGATGTGTCCTAGAACCCCTGCTTCCTCACTTCTCAGGGTGCCCCTCTCCTGCAACCTGCCCTCCTGCTTCAGGGTGATGGAGCAGAGCTGGGAGCAGGACCCCAAGCCAGAGGCACTCATTTATAAAACACTCTCTAGGGCAAATGAAATTAAGACCATTGTTGCTATAACGAGGTATTCAGCCTCCAATCGACGTCAAAACTTTAAAAACAGAAGTGCATCTTTTAGTTTGGAAAGATTAATGATTTCAAAAAAAGCAAAGAGGATCTAAGCTTATAGTTGTTGCCTTTTTGTAGTTATTAGCTGCAACTAACAATTCCTTATGAAAAAGAAGGTATAAAAACCATTGCTTGAATATGAGTTCCTACTTTTGGGTAAAAGCAAATTTATGAAAATTCAATATCATTTGCAGACTCAATCAGTATAACAAAGTCTGAAAGTTTAATATAAATAAACCAAATATAATCATGTCATCATCAGGAAAGAAAGTATAAAAAGGGCCCTAATAATAGTGGCGGTTCTGATCAATGTTTAACAATTGGCTCTCTGGGGCTAGGGAGAGACCTAATTGTACCACTTGCCAATTTCCATGACATAAATGCTCCCAAAATGGTCAGTTTCTGTCTGCCATTGTGATATTATTGAAAGCAGAGTTCCCAAGTATAATTGGTTCTCGGGAATCCATAAAAGCTGCCCCAGCACACTCCTAAAAATAATTAAATGTGCAGTTTTTTCAACTAATCAATAGAGTAAGCAACACTTGTAGCTGGTCCACATGTATTTATTTATACTACGAAAAGTTTGGTGGTTCTATTGTTGATCTTAATCAAAGGTTAAGGGCCAAAATTCAAACTTCCAATGAACAAGCACATGAATTTTGAAGTTTAGCTTCCATTTTTTTTACTTTTAGCATATCAGTAAAGGCCTGCACTTTCTGATATCCTCTTGCACATCCGTCACTCTCCGGATGATGTTTTTAATACCTGTTAGAGACAGAGAAGTACTTTGCTTGGCTTATGTTTTGCTCTCTTGGATCTCTGCCCCTGAGTTTCTGTCAGTAAGTTGGATGTAATCATGAATTCTGAGGACAGACGTGAAGCAATGGCCATGAATATCTACACTTCGGAGCACTCTGTCAGAATTTTTGACAGCAATATTCTTCAAGATCAGCAGGTAGATTAAACTTGAGGTTGTTGCCTCAAAAATAATTTTAAGGTAGACATTTATAGCACATACAAAGCAGGCTTATAAAGTTATTTGTCATAGATGATATTTTAAACCTGTAATAGAAAATAATGTTACACATGGGTAAAGCTTAAAACACAGGAACTCACAAAGCCTTATTGGTATACATCATGTTCAACTAATTAGACCAACTCCAGTATGCACTTATTGTAATAGACATGAAGATGAGATTTCTCATTCAAAACACTGTCTCATTAACATTTACTTATCTCCCAAACTTTCACAGAAATATTAATGATAATACATTAAAAGATGATAATTCACTAGGCCACTAGAAATTAAGGCTCTCATACAAGCTAATAATAATTGATAAATTAGTTAACAGTTATAAGAAATATGGACATGAATTCAGAATATTCATCCAAGCATCAGCTCATGGCATTAACCTTCTATGCTCTAGGGAGAAAGTACCAGGTAGAATACGGTAGAAAAAAATCTGTCACCCATGCAACATAACATGTTTCTTTAAATTTTTTTTATTGATTTTTATTTTTTAAAGAGAGAAGACGGGAAAGATAGAAACATCAATGTGAGAGAGAAACATTGATTGGCTGCCTCCTGCATGCCCCATGCTGGGGATCAAGCCAGCAACCTGAGCATGTGCCCTGACCAGGAATTGAACCAGGACCCTTCAGTCCATGGAATGATGCTCAATCCACTGAGTGACACCAGCCGGGCCATAACATGTTTCTTATACAGAGATGTAGGCCCTGCTCTCAGAAACCATGCCTCTAAAATGCTAGACCTGTACTGAGCCGTGTGGAGATCTCCGAACTTCTGGAACTACTCCTTTCCACCCCCACTGGCGTTCTCCTACCTCCTTTCAGAGTCTGTAACCCCTAGAAAATAACTGGCAGGAAATAGGGAAAGAGGTTAAGAGTGGGCATAATTGGAAATGGTGTGGAGCATCCTAGAAAATTTAATTATGGTTGCTAACGTCCCAAAAAATTAGGCAATGAAGGAGAAGCCCTCACTGGGTTCATGACTGCTAGAAAATGGAAATTTATCTAGGACCTGTGTACATGAAACTTCCCTCTCCCAACAAGAGATCTAGGAAAGGGATTTGATTTCTGCACAAATAGAATCACATGGGCCAAAGTAATCACCCTATTTGTTGATAAACACTAAAACTAAATAGATGTTTTTACAGGGAATTTCAATGTGAACTAAAATATAAAACTACAGAACAAGAGGGAAAATTAGCATCCAGAAGACCCAGAGAAAAGCTGACCACAATCATATGATTAAGTGTAGGATCTGAAAGAAAATTGCAGTAAAGTGTAAAAGAGATGTCATGTATGAAACAAAACAGGTCATTTTAAAAGCTCAGATGAGAATGAAGGGGCAAATAGATGAGCTGTAGGAACTGGAAAAACACAAGAGTAGAGTTTAAGACCACACTGGGGAAGGAAGGAGCAAAACTTATGCTGCAGACAACTGAAGGACAGATGTGAGTAACAAACTTAAAAAGCCTTCTTAGAGTGCAGGGTGTAGGGACAAATACACATAGGTTATGAGACGATTATAGATATGCAAGAAATATTCAGATATTTAGTGATGCTTAGTGATATCAGAGATGAGACCAGACTAAATTAAACTTCGTGGAGAAGAAATCAGAATAAATTGAAAAAGAAGAAATCATCAAAGCTATAGTTTGATAAAACCCTTGGGCTAAGGAAAAACAAGTGCACATTTTTTAAGAGTTCCTAAAGTCCAGAAAAAAATGAGTTAAAGAAATGTAACCTCTAGGCAAGCCAGACAAAATTTTGGGTAATCCAGATAAATAAAATTATTTTAATCTTTTAAACATCTGAACAAGGTTACCTATACCTGAACAAACTCACCTATAAAGAATTGTCTTCCAGTGAGTCCCCCCAAAAGCAGATTCTGCGACAGGGGTTTGGGGATCCCAGGAAGCATCTGTAGGGGTGTGGGAACATGAGAGAAGAAAGAGAAAGGAATCATCAAAGGGATCTTTAGAGAGCTTATTTCAGATATAAGCAATGGGGACTCAATCTCAAAGGATAAATCTAGGAATGTAGAGCACCCAAGTGCTATCCACCCAAGGAGCCAGGAAGCGGGAATATTTATCCTGAACTGCCATCCATCTTCAGCCCCTGTGCTGGGAGAAGCCCTCAGACAGAAAGTCCCATCTGACTGCAGTGGGACATTATGGGCACATACATACCGAAATGGCAAATATTTAGGTGCTGTGAGGAGGGCACTGAAAGCATCTGCCAACAATGACCATAAACCTAGTGTTAGCCTCAAATTTCACCTCTACAACAACCAAAAAAATAATAGAAGGTAGTGAATTAATGTCAGCAAAGTTTTGAGGAGAAGTGGATATGTATCAATATTTGGATACACATCTCTTTTGCAGGTAAATGCAACAGCAAGACATCCTCATATGCAAGACCTCAAAAACTATATTGCCCATGCACCTGTCTTTAAAAAAAAATTAGTTAAAAATTTCCATATAAAAATAACATTTGATCTTACATATTTAACTCCCTTCCTTTCCAAGTTCCCTTTGAAATTTCAAAGCAAAATAAATTTTCATTCTCAGTGTAACTCAGAAAATAAATCCATTGATCAGGCAGAAAGTTGGAGGAATTTCTACAAGATATAGCAAAAATAGAAACTGGCTAAGTACCATTCCCAAGGTTCAGTGCATGGATATTTAAAATATGTGGACCAATTACTGAAGATAGTAAGCAGCATCTGAAATGACTCCTGATGATCTCTGCCTTTTGGGATCACACCCTTGTGTAGTCTCCTCCCCATGTATGTGTGTGTGCTGAACCTAGTGACTTGCTTTTCACTGATAGGATACAATAAAATTGTGGGATATCACTTCTGAGATTAGGTATAAAAACTGACTTCTGTCTTGCTAGCCCTCTCTCTCTTGCTGATGTTTTTTCTTGCCCAATGATTTGCTCACTCTTCCATGTTGTGAGGTGCTCTATGAAGAGGCCCATAAGGCAAGGAACTGAGGGTGGTCTCTGGCCAACAGCCAATGAGTAATTGAGGCCCCCAGTCCAATAACCCTTGAGGAATGGAGACCAGCCAACAATGGTGTGAGTGAGTTTGGAAGTGGATGCTTACCCAGTTGTACCTTGAGGTAAGACTGCAGACTCTGACCACACATTGCTTAAAGCCTGTGAGAGACCCTGAAGCAGAGGACCCAGGTAGGCTGCCTGCATTTCTAGCACTCAGAAACTCTGAGATAATAAATGTTGTTTTAAGCCCTTAAGTTTTAGAGTCATTTGTTACAAAGCAATAGATAATACATCCAAAATCACCACCCCCAACATCAAAATTCAGGGCTTTGCAATAAGTATGGGTCATCAGGAAGCAATGGACAAATTGAACAAATTCAAGATCTGCATCAGTACCCACACTAACCTTCCTTGCAAATGGCCAGTGTGCTCACTGGTGGAGGTTATATCACTATGAGTCCCCAATCATTGTGGTCACACCCCTTAGAGGTAGCTTTAGACCCTCAGCCACCTTTGCACCATTATGTACCAAAGGTAGGGCCGTGGGACTGGTCCTCTTCCTATGAAGGCAGTAAGGGTTTTATTTTCTATAAAAGATTATAAGGAAATCTAACTAAACGTCAGTCTGCTTTCTATTATCACCGTGCACTGGCAATTCTAAACAGTAATGAAATACTCCTCCCCATCAGGCAGACAGCCCTTACCACCTCCCCTTTGGTACATCACTAACTGCCATGGCAAAGAGCTTACAAATACTTGGCAGAGTGGGGCTCCCTGCTGTGCACAGCCTTCCTGATAACTCCATCTGCATTTTTTATGGAAAAGTGGGTCTCTTACCCAACACAGATGCCCTCACAGAACAGAGTGGCAAGAAAGAGCAGGGGTAAAGGCAAAGGCGGGCTCCAGATCAAAAGAAATGAGACTTCTAATTGACTTTCAGAAGCATAACAGTGCCCCATGCTCAGAGTCACTACCTGTGGTCACCTGTCAGTGGCAGTATTTATTCTCATTCATTCAAGAAATATTTATTGAGTGCCTAATTTGAGCCAGATATGTTCTTGGACTGGGGAATCAGTAATTAAAAGACACAAATAATTGCCTTTGTGGAGATTATATTCTAGTGGAAATAGATTGAAATAAATTAAAAAGCATATTACATATCAGATTATAAATGCTATAAAGGAAACAGAAGTAAGGAATGGGGGACAGCCTGGGACAGGATACATTTCACAACCTTAAATAAGGTGCTCAGAGAAGACTTCAATAAGTAGGGAACATGTGAACAAAGACCTGAAGGAGGTGCTGGAGAAAGCCATATGGATATCTGAGGAAAGAAAAATCCAAGTAAAAGGATGATCAAGTGCAAAATCCCTGACACTTTAGTGTTCTTAGAGTGTTTGAGAAACAGCAACTAGGTTGAGAGGGCTAGAATGGAGAAAATGAGGGGGCAGCAGTAAGAGATGAGATCAAGGGGATAATGATTTATTCTTCTCTTTCCCAAATCTTCTGTGAATTCCCTTTATCTGTGGAACCCTGCTGGCAAAGGATTCTGGGTAGTGTAGTTCCAGGCTTCCAATCTGTGTGATACTTGGATGAGAACATAAGTAGGCAGGAAAAATGCTAAATATCAATAAGCTATCTAGCACATTAACTTTCCCCCACCTTCCCTTTAGGATCTGAAAATAATATAGCCCAAAATTCCTTCTAAGACTTTAAGACACTGACATAACCTGAAAGAATTAAAGGAACACTTGCCTAAAAGAAGGCCTGATTTCTAGTCCAATTCTGCCACTTGATCTTGAATAGCTCCCTTAATCTCTCTGAATCTCTGTTTCCTAATGTATCTAGTGGAGATAATATCTCTCTCTCAGAGTCACGAATATTTAATGATGTGGTACATGTGAAGTCTTATCCCAGTATCTGGTATGCTCTAAATAAATAGTAGCTAATATTTTTACAGATGAAAAATTAAGGGCTCTATAGGTCCTAACTCTGGCTCTACCACCCACTAGTTATACGATATCAAGTAATTTATTTCACTTCTCTGAACATCAGTTTCTTCATCTTTAAAATGAGAATAACAAGACCTACCTCCTGGAGCTATTTTGAGGATTAAATCAGATAATAGAAAGGTGATACTTATGCTGACACACAGTAAAGTCTCAAAGAATACTAACGATGATTATCTAAGAAATGAAGGGGGTTGATTTTTCTTCAAATTTCTTCTCAATCTACAGTTCTTGGTGTTATCAGTGGGTCTACAATGTAGGACTTTTATAATCCGCCTCTTTGGGATTTACAAATCTTATTTCCTTTTAAGTATATTTCTTTCTAACACACTGTGGGGAAAACACACGAGAAAATTAGAAATGCCTGGCTATCCAATCACCTGTATGTCCACTGCCCAGATTTCTGTGCAGGTGATGGCATGAAGAAGCAGGAGTTACCATAGGAGGTGACCCTGACACTGTGAGTCTCATAGGACATTTAAATTAACTCACTCCACTTTCTCATTTACCTACCACTTTGCCGCTTGGTCTAGCCTTACAGGGCAAGTACGCAGTTGAGATAGGTGGTCCTATTTTCTGGGGATATTTCAGCAGGGAGTAAACCAAGCACTCGGATGTCCCAAAGAAACTTAAGGGCCAAAGTCAGTGTCAAGCAATGAAGGAGAGAGGAGGACATCCTGCCGATCACCAGTTGCACTGTTGGCCCTCATTCATGGCCCCGGGAGCAGTGAGAGTCCCGCAGAAACTCATTCTATCCACTCAGCCATTCTAGCAATTTCCTGAATGCAGTCAAAAGTGGTGCAGAAACATTGTTGAGGGAGCAAGGGAGTGAATGAATGAGATCCCAGACATGAGTACCCTGAACACTTGCCCAGAGCAGAGTCGCTAATTAAAGGCCATGCTGATACACAGATGGCATGGGGATGTGAAACAATTCTCCCCATCACTCCTTACAGAGACAGTGAGGAAACAAGCTCCACCTCTGCTTCACCTGAGCACGTTCTCAGTCGCAACCAACAAGTTAAGCTACATGTAAATGATGCTCACACTTCCCACCTCTCCATTAACCACTCCCAAACTATTTTCTTAGAGGAAAAGCCTGGCGTGTGGAAACCACTTCTCCACTTGCCCCTCTGGAATGTTTAGTGTCCATTTAATTATTTATTCATTCATCTAATGTGTGATCATTGAGCACACATTAAAATGAGAATAACAAGACCTACCTCCTGGAGCTATTTTGAGGATTAAATCAGATAATAGAAAGGTGATATGCTTCAGGTGACTATGCTTCAGGCACTGGGCTAAAAGAAACTGAAATAAAAAAAATAACAAGAACATGACCTGACTGTTCCTGGACCTTTGAGACTCTCTAGTTTTGGGGAAGGAGACAAATTCATTAATCCACAATTTGTTATAGGTATTGTAAGAAAGAAGGAAGCAGTAGAGGATGCTAGAGGAAGGGAATAAAAATCAGAAAGAGAACTGAATGAGGCTTCCAAGAAGAACTACACTTGAACTGAGTCTAGAAGAACCTGGAGGAGTTAGCAAGTTAGAGAGGCAGGGAAATGAGGGTGTTAGTGATTAGAGTCCAAGATGGACTCCTAGGCAGAGGGAACAGCAAGGGGAAAGGCACAGTGTGTTGTAAGTCCCACAAGTAGCTCAATGCGACTGGGAGTGGAGTGGGGTCTGAGTCTGTAGCTCAGAAAAGAGCTACAAGTTAGAGCCAGAGCCTTGGAAGTCCTCAGCCTCAAAGACCTTGCTGAAGCCATGGAAGACAACCATTCACCTGTGGTGTGTAGTGTGAGAAATACAGTCTGTTAGACTAATTAAGCAAGGAGACCATTAGGCTGATGTAGCTCTAATGCTGTGGTGGCCTAACTAAGCAAACCAAAATCTAAGCCTGTAAACACCTCAAGGTTTTGAAATCAAAATGTTAAGGACAACCAATCACACACAGCCAACTAGGCTTTAAGCAATAGCTGATCAAATAATTTCCTTTCTGCTTCCTCGATTTCTCTATATAAGCCTTTTGCCTGGCTCTTGTCAACTTCTGGTTTGGTGCTGCCTGATTCCAATTGATTTCCGCTCAAATTGGTACCAAATCCAGGTTCAGCTGCCTGCTGCTCAAAAGCCAATAATCAAGAGACAGGGGCTGTTGGAAGGAAAACATGGTTTATTCAAGAGCCGGCAGCTTGAGAAGATAGCAGACTCTTGTCACAAAGACCATCTTATCAATTGGACACAGGCAGGAGTTTTTGTAAGGAGGGTGGAGGGAGGAAAAAAGCATAACAAAGGAATCAAACAGAGAGGGTTGAGAGTTCTTCAGTTGAGGGGACTATGTGCAAGCCAACAGTCTGATCAGATAGCTGGCTGAAGGTCAGCAAATCTCCCAGACCTGGAATGTCTGAAGGTCAGAGTCTACTCCTTTTGGAGTTAGTTTCTAGAATTCTTTTTTTTTTTTTTTTCCTTTATTGATTTTAGAGAGAGAGGAAGTGAGAGGGAGAGAGAGATAGAAACATTGATGAGAGAGAACATCGATTGGCTGCCTCCTGCATGCCCCCCACTGGGGATCGGGCCCACAACCTGGGCAGGTACCCTGACTGGGAATCAAAACAGCAACCTCTTGGTGCATGGGTAGATGCTCAACCACTGAGCCATACCGGCCGGATGGTTTCTAGAATTCTTAAGTAAACAAGTGGTCTCTCTGCAGTCACACATTAGTGAACAGGTCATCATTTACAGAAACAATGTGAAAAGAATGGTGGGGTGGGTTACAAAATATACTCAAACATTTTATATGCCTCAGTTTATCTTTTAACAAATCTACGGATTAAGACCTGAAATGGACCTATTTTTCAGAATTATTTTTATTTTTCAATTACAGTTATATTAGTTTATAGTGTACAACCCAGTGATTAGACATTATATAACTTACTAAGTGATCACCTCGATAAATCTAGTATCAATCTGACACCATACATAGTCATTGCAATGTTATTAACTATATTCCCTGTGCTGTACTTTACATCACCATGACTATTCTGTAGCTACCAATTTGTACTTCTTAATCCCAACTTTTTCACCCATCTTCCCAATCCCCGTCTAGCAACTGCCAAAATGTTCTCTGTATCTAACTCTGTTTCTGTTCTGCTTGTTTGTTAATTTTGTTTTTTAGATTCCACTTATAAATGAAATCATATGGTAGTTGTCTTCCTCTGTATGACTTATTTCACTTGGCACAATAACCTCTATGGACCTGATTATTATTATTATTATTTTTAGAGACACAAAGTAAGTTAAATTTACTTTGCTTACTCCACTGTACATTTCATTTGGATATAGAACTCTTATGTTTTATGCATGAAATTTAGAGAAAAATTTAAAGTGAATTGTAATAACATACCTGGAAGCTTTTTCTAAATAAAACTTAGGTAAAGGTAATGAATCACAGAATCCGAGATCAGTAGCATAACAAAAATAGATTTGAAGACAAGATGGTACAGTAAATCCTAAAAATACTTTAGAAATTGGCAACTGGTGATGGGATACATTGGTAGGGCTCTCCACTGTGAAAACTTTCTAAAATGATTAAATATGCAGGCTGGAATCTCTCATCTGAGATGCAATATAGTGCATTCTTTGAGACATTTTATCAGGTGGGATTTATAATTTAATTTCCTATTCTTCAGACACTACTTGCACTTTCTCCTGAATACCATAAACCCATATACATATATTTACTGAAATGCTTTATCCACCTGGATGTCTCCTATGAGGATCTAAGGTCCTAAACAACAGTTTTTACTCATTGAGTATGATGTTGGCTATGGGTTTGTCATATATGGACTTTATTATGTTGAGGTATGTTTCCCTTATTACCACTTTGCTGAGAGTTTTTATTATAAATGGGTGCTGGATTTTATCAAATGCTTTTTCTGCATCTATTGATATAACCATGTGACTTTTATCCCTCATTCTATTTATGTGGTGTATCACATTTATTAATTTGTGAATATTATACCAACCTTGCAACCTTGATCGTGGTGTATGGTCTTTTTAATGTATTGCTAGATCAGGTTTGCTAATATTTTCTTGATGATTTTAGCATCTATGTTCACCAGGAATATTGGCCTATCGTTTTCTTTCTTTGTAGTTTTTTTTTATGTGGTTTTGGAATTAGGATAATGCTGGCCTCATAAAATGAGCTTGAGAGTCTTCTTTACTCTTGAATTTTTTTGGAATTGAGAAGGACAGGTGTTAGTTCTTCTTTGAATGTTTGGTAAAATTCACCTATAAAGCCATCTGGTCCAGGACTTTTGTTTGTTGGGAGTTTTTTTTTATTATTACTTCCTCAATTTTATTAGTTTCAATGTGTCAATTCAGATTCTCTGATTCTGCTTGATTCAGTTTTGGAAGATAGTATTTTTCTAGGAATTTATCCATTCCACCCAGACTGTCTAATTTGTTTGCATATAGTTGTTCATAATATTTCCTTACAATCCTTTGTATTTCTGTGGTGTTTGTTGCTACTTCTCCTCTTTCATTTCTGATTTTATTTATTTGGGTCCTCTCTATTTTTTTCTTGATAAGTCTGGTTAAAGATTTTTCAAACTTGTTTATCTTTTCAAAGAATCACCTATTGGTTTCATTGATCTTTTGTATTTTTTAGACTCTTTTTTCTTTATTTCTGCTCTGATCTTTATTATTCCTTTTCTTCTATTCACTTTGGGGTATATTTATTGTTCTTTTCCTAGTTACTTTAAGTGTAAAATTAAATTGTTTACTTGAAATTTTTCTTGTTTCTTGAGGTAGGCATGTAATGCTATCAATTTGCCTCTTAGGACTGCTTTCACTGTGTCCCATAGATTTTGGATTGTTGTGTTTTCATTTTCAGTTGTTTCAAGGTATCTTTGGATTTCTTCCTTAATCTCATTGTTAACCCATTCATTGTTCAGTAACATGTTATTTAGCCTCCATGTCTTTGTGTGTTTTTCAGGGTTTTTTTTCTTAAGATTGATTTCTAGTTTTATACCATTATGATCAGAGAAGATGCTTTATATGATTTCAGTCTTCTTGAATTTATCAAGGCTTGTTTTGTGCCCTAACATGTGATCTATTTTAGCAAATGTTCAATGTGCACTTGAAAAGAATGTATAGTCTACTGATTTGGGGTGAAATGCTCTAAAGATGTCAATTCGATCCATCTGATCTAGTGTGTCATTTAAGGCCACTGTTTCCTTGTCAATGTTCTCACTAGAAGAGCTATTCCTTGATGTCAATGGAGTATTAAAATCTCCTACTATGACTGTATTACTGTTGATCTCTCCCTTTATGTCCATCAAGACTTGCTTTATGTATTTAGGTGTTCCTATGTTGGGTGCACAAATGTTTACAAGGGTTATATCCTCTTGTTGGATTGCTCCCTTTATCATTATGTAGTGTTCTTCTTTGTCTCTTACTATGTCCTTTGTTTTAAAGTCTGTTTTGTCAGATATAAGTATTGCTACCCCAACTTTTATTTTATTTCTATTTGCATGAAATATCATTTTCTATCCCTTTACTTTTAGTCTGTATGTATTTTTCACTCTGAGCTGGATCTCTTGTAGATAACATATATATGGGTCTTGCTTTTTTATCCATTCAGTTACCTTATGTTTTTCTATTAAAGCATGTAATCCATTTACAGTTAAAATGATTATTGATAGGTATGTATTTATCGTCATTTTATTATTTACCATTATGTTCCTCTTTCTTCTACTTAAAGAGGATGCTTGACTGGCTGACTGTGGGGATCTACCCTGACCACAGTATATGAGCTGCTTTGCAGGCAGTGATCACACAAATCAGAATTTGCCTCAGCAGGGTCTGGGGCCTGTCAAAGTCTCCCTTTGGATATGCCGCTTGTGAAGCTAATTAGATCTGCTCTAATGTTTTCTGAAGCTGGCTACTGGGTATGTTTGGTTTGGGGGCCTTTTGGGAGGGACTCTGGTATAGGCAAATGTCAGACACTGCCTGTGACTGGCCCTGGGCAACCTGTTTGGAGCTACAAAGCAATCCACACTTGGTGGCTATCTATGCTGTGCCTGGCTGTGCATGGGAAGGACCAAGCTGTGCACCAAGGTTGGCTTTTACCAGCACTGGACCTGGGCCAGTGTCTTCTGAAGAGCTAAGCCTCAACTTTGATGAAGTTTAGTTTAGCAATTTTTTTTTTGTATGGGTCATGCTTTTGGCATTGTATCAAAATTATTTTTGCTTAACCCAAAGACTTTCTTGTACAAATTTTATAATTTTAAGTTTTATAATTAGGCCTGTTTTGAGTTAATGTTTGCATATGGTGTGAGTTTGTTTTTGTTTTTTTATATGGATACAAATTGTTCTAGCACCATTTGTTGAAAACTCTATATGTTCTTTTCTGGATTTCATTTGCATCTTTGTTAAAAATCAACTGATTATATATCTGTGCAGTTATTACTAGACTCTCTATTCTTCTTAACCTATTTTTTAATCTCGATGCCCATACCACACTGTCCTGATTTCTGTAGCTTGATAATAAGCATTCAAGTCAGGTAGTGAAAGTTGCCTAACTCTGTTCATTTAAAAAAGTTGTTTTGGCTATTCTAGACCACATCAATTTCCATATGAACTACATAATTGGCTTGTCAAGTTCTACAAGAAAGTATCCTGGAATTTTGATTTGGATTGTATTAAATCTATAGGTCAATTTGAGGAGAATTAACATCAACAGTGAGCCTTCTGATCCATGGACACAGAATTTTTCTCTATTTACTTATGTCTTTTTAAGCTTCTCTTATCAATGTTTTATAGTTTTCAGTATTCAAGACTTGCACATTTTTTATAATACTTATGCCTAAGTATTTTATGTATATACAAATGCAGTTGGCTTTTGTATATTGATCTTCATAAATTCACTTAGTAGTAGCACTTCCTCCCTACCTCACTCCTCTCTCTCTCTCTCTCTCTCTCTCTCTCTCTCTCTTTCCTTCTCTCTTCTTTAGATGCATTAGGATGTCCTGTATAGACAATTATGGTATCCTTGGACAAAGACAGTTTTACTTCTTTGGTAAGAACCTCTAGTACAATGTTCATAGATGGAAGTAAGAGCTGGTGGAAGAATACTGGCCATTGCTCCTCTAATGCCTTGTGATTGAAAAAAACTCACAAAGAGCTGTAATATAAAGGAAATTCTGCCTGCAGCAGCATTTCTCCAGAGAAGAACCAACTGGAGGAACATGCAATAATTAGACATCCAACAAGCTGATGATGGACAATAGAGAAAAGCCTTTAGAAAACAATTCCTTGCCCTTGCCAGTTTGGCTCAGCGGTTAGAGCATCGACCTGTAGACCAAAGAGTCGCGGGTTTGATTCCAGTCAAGGGCATGTACCTCGGTTGCAGTTCGGTCTCCGGTCTTGGTCAGGGTCGTGAGGGAGGCAACCAATCAATATGTCTCTCTCTCTCTCTCTCTCTCTCTCTCTCTCTCTCTCTCTCTCTCTCTCTCTCTGAAGATAAATGGGAAAATATCCTTGGGTGAGGATTTAAAAAAAAAAAAGAATTCCTAAGGAGGAACTATAAAGAAGTGAAGAGTAAAATGCCCTCTCCTCACTGCTAATACTATACATTTAAAAATTTGCAGCATTCACATCCTCTTTTTCCACCCCTCCCACTTTTTAGTAATTGGTTAATGGAGGCTAAAAGCATGATGAGAAATGTAGCATACCCAATTTATTACTACAGCTCATTTCATAGATAGCATGCTGTGTTGAATATATAGGTTACATTTAGAGATCGATATCACTTGGCTGCAATTTGATAAGTGCTTCTAATTTAATTTCTAGCTATGGCATTCACTTAATCAAAACTTTGGCAATAAAAGCCAATTCAAACACAATATGCAATAAGCAGATTTGGAAAAGAGTGAGGAGAAATCACAGGGTGAAGCATCAGAACCTTGACTCGAGTTCAGTTCAGTATAACTTTAATAAAAACTCTATCAGTCTTCTAACAAATGTTCACAAACACTGACTGTCCCAGCACTAGAGGAAAATGATGATAAGACATTCTAGATGGAGGGACTCTAGGTAGAAGAGATGATCAAATCAGAAATGGCACCATCAATGTATGGAAGGCAATTAATAAGCTCTAATGGGAAATGCCTTATTAACTAAACCATATATAAATGATGTCTTGAGATTGCATTATGATCTGATGTTTTTAATCACTTCAAATATATATTAAAGTGTGATTTTTTTAAATTATAAAATAAATCTTACCCTGGCCAGTTTGGCTCAGCAGTTAGAGCGTCGGCCTGTGGACCAGAGAGTCCCGGGTTTGGTTCCCTCTAAGGGCACGTACCTCAGTTGCAGTTTGTCTCTGGCTGGGGTCGTGTGGGTGGCAACCACTCCATGTGTCTCTCTCACATCGATGTTTCTCTCTCTCTCTCTCTTCTTCCCTCTCTCCCTCACGCTCTATCTGAAGATAAATGCAAAAATGTCCTTGGGTGAGGATAAAAAAAAAATTTTTTTTTAATTATAAAATAAATCCTACTCAGAATATTTTAAAGGCAGTTTGGACACTATTCTTTTTTTTTCTTTTCTTTTCTTTATTGATTTTTAGAGAGAGAGGAAGGGAGAGGGAGAGAGAGATAGAAACATCGATTAGAAAGAACATTGATTGGCCGCCTCCTGCCAACTGGGGATTTGGCCCACAACCTGGGCATGTGCCCCAGCCAGGAATCGAACCAGCGACCTCTTGGTGGATGGGTCGATGCTCAACCACTGAGCAACACCAGCCAGGCAGATATTCTTAATATACCTAAAAAGTTAGTCTATTTAGGTGTCTAATTTATTCAAGCCTTCATGTAGAATTATTTTGTTATAAATGATCAAAATTATTTCTATCCCATTGGAGCTCCGGAAAACAGCATGATTTTCCTCATTTTATAATGGCATTTTGCCTTCATAGTAAGAATTATACAACCACATATGAAATTGTTTACATCAGCCTTTTGTTTAAAACTTTGGGCCTGTAGGAGAATATGGTTAAAGTGTGAAGAAAAATGTTCAAATCAATGATGAAAGCCGAAGGTGAAGACAAAATGTACCAAATTGCAACTCAAATCTTTAACTAAGACTGCAAAGAAATGCCCTTTCACCCAGAAGCAGGAAAAAAAAACAAAAACATAGTTCTGACATGCTCAGTAGAAGAGATTCAGCGTGCTTTCCTGGTATTCCTTCCCTCGGATCTGTCCTCTCATTCCTGCCCCTTTCTCCTACATCCCGAGCACTGGCAGCTTTCAGAAGAGAAGTTTCTGAGCTCAAAATGTAGTGTAGAGTGGACAGTTTGGGCACTCTGGAACTTTGTAAAGGATTTCCTTGTAGACTCCTTCTCTTAGATTCAGGAAAGGGGCACATATCTCACTCCACACCATCCCAGCCCCCTGCCCCTTACACACACACACACACACACACACACTCAGACCAGGGTAGGTGAGGACAGAGCTTCTCTTTGTGAACACAGGACTTCCTCAAGAGGCCACCTCCCCCTCTCCTACCAGCTCCTCTTGTGTTTAGTTGCAGAGAGGCCGGTGGCACCTGTGGCTAATGGTTCCACCCACATAGAATGTGGAGGACATAGTTGCTTTGGTACTTAGCTTTAGGCCCTTACTAATGTCTGCATTTCTGGGCCAACTACAAGCACCCAACTCAACACCCAGCACCAAGTTGTTGTATTAGCATTAGAATAGCCTAAATGTCTATCAAGGGGAAAACAGAAAAATAAAATGAGCACATTCAAATTATGAAATATTATTCTAAAAGTAATTAATTATATCTATGTATACCAAGATGAAGAGATTTCAGAAGCAATGATGAACATGAAATGAGGCAGAATGAAAAACTACAGTGTTCTCTAACCTCAGCTTCCCTTAGCAGTAAAACGGATTCATTCATTTAAGAACTATTGAGTACCTGCTAGGTACCAGGACCTGTGATAGGCAATAGGGACATAGCAATGGAAAAATGAAATGTAAAATAAAGAACTCTTCCTTCATGGAGATTATGTTCTAGTGGTGCAAACTAGGAAGGTAGACAATAAGCAAACAATGAAGCTAAATTTACAGCATGCCAGGTGATTTATTTAAGCTATGCAGAAAAATAAAACAGGGAAGAAAAAAATGTACATCAGAGGAAGAAGGCTAGGAAATCTTGACTATATGATCTTACTGGGAAGGTAATATTCCAGCAAAGACCTAAAGGAGGACAGGAGTGAGGAAGAACCCTTGTTTGTGACAGACACACAGATGAACTTGGGAGCAGCTTTCTCAAGCCTATTCTGACATACATTCTTTCCTACTTTCCAGGGTTGATATAAAATGTCCTCTAATTTTATATATTTTCAAGTATTTCAGAGGGACTCTATTTGCTGAAGCTGAGAGGAGGAAGATTAAATACTAGCATTCAAGCCACTATTTAACCTCGAAATAATTTTATTTTAAATCAATATATATATATATATTTCTTTTAAGGGATTGGGTAGGAAAATCTTTGATTGTTATTGAGTTATGCAGAAATAATTATGCCTAATATACCTGGTGCTTAAGCAAAAGAGTCAATATTAAAAACTCTGATGCTGAGCATTTTAGTAGGCTGAATGAAAGGATTTGGCTTATTTCCTGAATAATAATCAATATAAATCAAAGCTTGCCTCTGAAATGTCCTGTTTAACCTAATGTTACTACAAAGCTAACTATAATATCAGAAGATATTCTGTGACAAATGGAAGGAAATCAAAATTAATGTCTAGAAAGATCTGGGTATGAAACTCTGCTCAACTTAACGGATCCGCTATATTAAGCAAGATAGCTCACTTCTCTGGGCCTCGGTTTCCACATTTGTGAATGGAAATACATCCCTGCTTTTCAGGAATTGAAGACAAGAATATACAAATGTTTGCCCTCCATCTTTCCCTCTGCTAGGTTCTAAGCTCCATGAGGGCAAGGAGCGTGTCTGCCATGTTAATCCCAGCACCCCAAGACCTATCACAGGTGTCCTTGGCACACAATAAGTGCTCATCAAATTTTTATGACCTAAATTAATGACTATATGACAATGTAGGAAATAGTGTCTGCCACAGAAGAGATCCTCACACAATAAAATACTAGTTTCATTCTTTCTTTTCTTTCCTCAAGCATTCTAGGGAACTTTCTCTGCCTAAACCATTTTAACTGATCCTATGTTAAAAATTATGAATCTCGAGTTTTTTCCTGTTTGGCATTAACTAGTCAGGAGCATAATAAAGATCTTTAAGGCATTAACATGACCCATGCACTGAAAATGAACTCCTTTTACCAGAAGGTGATCCCTAGATGGACGCTTGGTCTCAGCTAGCTCTGGCATCCTAAAGCACAGGCTGTGCCTTTATTGTGATGTGAAAACAAATCATTGATCTGCTTCCTTCGGTGAGGGGCTTAGTCCGGACATCCTCCTCCTGAGAGATTAATGCTCTGCCCAAACCAGGCATGTTCACCCCAAGTGTTTAGAGTACAGGAGGGGTCAGCAGATGGCAGTCACAGCCTCCTGGACAGGAGTCCAGATGAAGTATCTGGAGGTACAAACTGGGGCCACCTGCTTTCTCTCCACGGCTTCATGGCATCTCAGAGCAGAGGGAGGGCAGGCTACTAATAGTCCTGGAGGCCTAAACTATTCCTCAAAGGAAGGAGATTGAGGACAAACTGCAAGTGGAAATGATGTGAAGAGAAGCCACGCAGTATAATGTCTGGGTGCATTCTGATGTCAGATTTGGTTCAAACTCCAAGTTCACTAACTGGTTACAGCAAGTTGGCAATTGCTTCACCTGTCTGTGCCTCCTTCTATATGATATGATATGATATGATATGATATGATATGATATGATATGATATGATATGATATGATACAATATGATATATGATATTAACAACCAACATCTACTGAGAAAGCCTTTTGGGTCAGGCACTGTTAATATGTACCTTACTAAATCTTTGCAATAACTCAATGACGTAGATGCTAGTAGAGTATCCTCATTTTACAGTTGAGAAAACAAACACATGGAGCAGTTACATCACCCATCTAAGTTTGATACCCAATGCAACAAGCCAGTACTCTTATTCACTATACCATTGTGAGGAGTGAATTAGATGGTATGTGAAAAGTGCTTAAAATAGTGCCTGGAATATCATCGTGCTTTGGGAGAACCATGATCAGAACTTCCTGTCCAGAAATGAGGAATCATGAAGTTTCATAGGCAGTGGAGTCAGTTAATAAAAAATTAGAGAGCTTTGGATCTTCTACTACAGGCCATGAGAAGCAATGAAGGTTGGATCAGATGAGGTGAAGTCAATACCCCGGCTGGTGTGGCTCAGTGGTTGAGCATCGACCCATGCACCAAGACGTTGCCAGTTTGATTCCAGGTCAGGACACATGCCCAGGTTGTGGGCCAAATCCCCAGTGGGGGACATGCAGGAGGTGGCCAGTCAATATTCTCTCTCATCAATGTTTCCATCTCTTTCTCTCTCAAAAAAAATAAATAAATAAAGGAGACCATAGCGGTGATTTATGTGTGAAGCAACAATGGCCTGAAAGGGCATGAAGCCATGGAAAATAAGAAGATAAAACACATGAGAAAACAGTGGCTGCAGAGAATGTTGACTGTTTGGAGAGGCAATCTGACAAGAAGACTTCGAGACGGCCCCTTGGACTGCAGTGGGTGAAGATGATGCCGTTCCTTTCAAAAGAGGTGGTGGCGAGAGTGAACGCGGGCTTTCAGAATAGGTGGACGCTTTCCATTTCAGCCGTGTTAAATTTAAAAAGAAGGCAAGGCATGACGGCCAGACGGAAGACGAACAGAAAAGGCTTTTCGTAAATACCTGAGAGTAGATGTGAAAACAGTGCCGTTGCAGGAGAAGCTCTAAAATGGAACCACCTAGAGTAACCTCTGCTTTTATATTTTTCTCCCAACAATGACAATTTGTTGGACTCTAACTCCTCGTTATTACATTTTAATGCTTCCTTTTTCATGGGAGCAGGAGAGCTTTGTGAAAGATTAAGAAATTTTCACATGCGTTTCTTTTCTGAATAAGTTGTTCTGTGAAATAATTTATTTTGGTGGATTCTTGGGGCTTGAGTCTTTACCTTGAAAAGAGAAAAGAAAGGTCTTTCTCTTAAAGAGGCCTTTCAACAGTAACAACCGAGAGAGGCAATGGGCAAAAAGCTTTCACAACCTTTTATCTGAACATTCGGTTGAACTGTTCAAATTATAAGAACTTGTTTCTGAGTTCTTAAATTGGAAAAGTGCACAAAATAAACTTTTTGCTCTCCTCAGAAATAATGTGGATATTATCTCTGCAGGAGAAGAGAATGTGCAGGTTGAGAACATTCTTAGGGCTTTTCAATTGATGTCAAATCACACGGGATGCCTCCGTGTGTCAGCAGGCTCATCTGCTGCACTCTGTGCCTGTCACAGTCCAACGTGCTGAAGTTCCCACTCCCTGGATGCTCTACGCCCCGCAGGCGTTAACTCTTGAACTGCCGGTCTCAGCTACCAACACTAAATCTTCATTGTGTTAGTGACCCAGAAGAGTTACGTGAGATATAGCTCCCCTTTCAGGAAGTGGTCTTGTGCCTGAAATAATCTAATACATAATGAGTATTTCAATAAAAGTGGAAACAGATGGAGGCAAAGGTAAAAAAAAAAATCATCTAAAGAGCCCTGGCCAGTTTGGCTCAGCGGTTAGAGTGTTGGCCCAGGGACCAAAGAGTCTCAGGTTTGATTCTGGTCAAGGGCATGTACCTCGTTGGCAGTTCCGTCCCCAGCCCTGGTCAAGGTCATGCGGGAGGCAACCAACTGATGTGTCTCTCTCACATTGATGTCTCTCTCTCTCTCTCTCTCCCCCCCCCCCCCCACCCCTCCTCCTCCCACTCTATCTGAAGATAAATGGAAAAATATCCTTGGGTGAGGATTTAAAAAAAAAAAAAAAACATCTAAAGTGCAAAACTGTCTTCTTCCTGGAGAGCCCTCACCACACCACATCTGAAAGGGGTGATGCCAACCGTTAATGTTCAGTTCCTTCCTGGTTGTGTAGCACTAGTCACATGGCCAAAAATTCTGTGTTCTCATTTCACATAATGTTATTGGAAAAATTACATGTGTAAAATACCTAGAATAGTGCATCCAATAAATGTTAGTACTTCCTGGTTCTGAATCAGAAGTGCATCCTCCAACCCTGCCCCAATACCTACCAGAATCCACTTCTCTCTGCATCCATGTCCCTTTGGGATTCATGGGATCACATGTAAAACTATAAACGTTCAACACTATTTGGCTAGGAAAATCTTAGGAGTTTCTTTTACACCTGTTGTACCTTACACTAAGGAAGTTAAGGAATGCCCCTGTATCAGCTTAACTGAAAAAGAAAAAGACTTTTATGTGTATTTTGCAATCAAAGCCTTCTAAGACAACAGGCAGAAGGTGGCAGCAAGGGGAAGGAAGAAGAGGGACCATGGAGGAAATGTATTAGAGAGAGAGGTGATGCATCCCTCTTCCTGTGTCTTAGGTTTGCATTCATCTTTTTCCATTATTTCTTGGCATTTCATGGTCTTTAGCATCTGTTCATAAAGACATTTACTACAGCATATTGGTTGTGGGTCCCTCTTTCTTGTATAGCATCTTTGCCTCAACAGGAAAATATCTAGATTACATAAATTCTACAAATCAATGCAGAGAAAGGTAGAGAAGTAGAAGGAATCACTGAGGAACGTGGCATACTAGATAAGGAAATTCAAGGTGGTAAGCTTTATCCAATCCTAGAGCTTCTATAATTCCAGGCCCCTAATGCTTTTCTAAATCATACAAAATATTTCCCCAATCCCACTGAAACTTCCTAAGTTTTTATCCTCCAGACTCATCACATAAACCAATTTGCATTGGCCATTGTTCTAAAAAATGCCATGTTCTGACCTTAGATTAGCTGTGGAATCCTAATTAATCAGGCATTCCAGAAGATTGCACACAACACGAGGATTTTATGGTAACACCGTCTAGATATGTGCTGATCACTTTTATCAATATGTCCAAAATAAACCAGATTAAAATAGGAGTTGTAGAAACATGTCACACAGACATCAGTAAGAGAGTATGTCAGAAGGTTCCCACATACTCATTAAAAAATTATTTAAATTGTTCCCTTGGGTCCAGGTCAAAGAGGCTTCCAGACTATTTATGTTATGAGTAAAGATAATATATAACACATTTCTAATAATAAATAATTCTAAAATATCTTAGCATTAGACCATTACACTCAAGAGACACCAAAGGATGCGATGAACTGAACTGGTCCAATTCATTCCTCAAACAACTTGGTGGTGCACCAGATAGGTGACAGGCACATTCTAAGTGCCAGAGTACAGAGAAAAATAAGACAGCTTTCCTGTCCTCGTGTAGATTACAGTCTGTTAAAAGAGACTGGCCCAACATCACACACAGACAAAAGAGCATAATGTGCTTTAGTAGTAGTAGAGGTGATGGGTGCCATGAGAGCCCAGAGTCGTCGGCAATTGAACTGGATCTTTAAGAATCATGAAAAATGGAGGAACACTCCAAGCATATAAGCACCAAATATGGAAGTGTGGAAGAGTGTGGTAGATTGAAAAATACTAATGTTTTAGCCTGGGTCCCCTAGAAAGAAGAACCTGAAGTAAGAATTGAGGACCTAACACTTAATTTGGAAGGTACAAACTCAAGGCCGTAAATGTGACAAAAAGAGAAAGGAGATGAGGGGAAAATGTGATACAAGGTGATGCAATGCATTACAATAAACACAGCTTCACGAGCAAAGACAGAGCACATCACTCAGCAAGCATGTTTGCTCAGGACCTCTCCAGATGAGTCACACCTGGGAGCAGTGCACAAGTGAGGGAAAAAAAAGTTCTGTCTGTTTTCCCATCAGTCTGCGTTCTCTCCATGGTGGGTCAGCTGGCCCCCTGACAGCTAATCAGGGATCCAGATCCCAAACTGGGGTGTGATGTTCATCCAAGTCTGAAAGTAAAGGGATGACCTGATGCAGGTGCTATGACAACCAAGAAAGAAAGAAGAGGATAGGGACTGTGAGAAGCCACCATGACTAGAACGTAGAAAGCATGGAGGGAGGAGGAGGAAACATGGGAGAGAAGCAGTGGAGATTAATTTGTGAAGGCCCTTATGTTTATCTTTAAAGAGCTTATATTTTATTCTGGCAGTCAAGGATTTTTTAGGAAGGTGAACATCAGCTAGATGTAGTACATGGTTAATTGAGTATCTAAGTAAAAGTAGATCTGCATTTTCTACTGATTGTTTCAATATTTGGTCAAGGTTAAAGGAATTCTTTTCAGGCTATTCCAAGCTGAGATGTAGAGACAATCAACTGAGATGCTATAATTATACAGGGAGCAGACAAATTGTCAATGAATAGGCAATGGTAGAAGCTCTTGTCTATTTTGTTTAACTGCAAATAGGAATTAAATTATAATTTGCTCAAACGGCAGAGGAATACCAGGTCCACATGGTATCTTGAATAGATCGGGAATTATAGGAGTTGGCTGATATGACTGTTGATACTCTCTGGTAAAGTGCCTGCTTTTCACACCTGGTTTACAGAGCAATCACCCCAAGGATGTAACCACATTTAGTGCTCTTTGAAACACAACCAAAAATAACATCTGGTATTTTTTGGAGGAATGATTTTCTCACTATATAGTAATAGCTGTTGTCTAACAACAACGAACATTCTAAACAGCTTTTCATAATCCATAATCTCATTTAATCAGCATAGCAAGTTAATGAGAAAGGAATTATTATCCCTTTGTACAGATGTTAAAATTCAAAGACTCAGAAACATTAATATGCCCGATGCCTACAGATAATTAATGGTGCTGCTGAAATTTGGACCTTGGACTACAATCCATTTGTATCCATCCAAGCATATAAGCACTTTTTCAGGTCTACCTTACTGCCTCATGGAATTGTTTTGTGAGAGGACAAAGCTTTTATTTCCTCCTAGGAACACAAAGCCTTAACAGTTGAAAATGTATGCAAATATCCATAACTTTCCTATGGCAAATTTCTGAAAATCTTTCTTGAACAGATTTATATCAAATGACACCAAATCTTAAGGAAAGACTTCCACACATACTACTTCCATAATTGAAGTTGTTCTCCCCATTATGGGGTTTTCTTCACACCTTCAAAACCTACAGAGTTCCCATGATTTTAATATTCCAGAATTCATCTCAATGATTTCAAATATTCATAAAAATCATACATCATCCTTCAAGGTCAATAGACCTGAATTTAAATCTGGACTTCATTTTATTTTAAAGAGTCTGCACCTTTTATTTTTTTTATTTTATATTTTAATATGTTTTTATTGATTTTAGAGGGAGAGGGAGGGAGAGAGAGAGAGAGAAACGTCCATGGAGAGAAACATCGATCGGCTGCCTCATGCACGCCCCCTACTGAGGATCAAGACGGAAACCCAGGCATGTGCCCTGATGGGAATCAAACCAGTGACCTCCTAGTGCATGGGACCGCACTCAAGCAACTAAGCCATACCAGCTGGGCTAAATCTGGACTTCTTCATTAAATGTGTAGTGAGCTTCTCTGAACCTCATTTTACTTGGATGTAAAATGGGGCTTATGGTAGATCTCTTATGGGATTTCTAGTTTAATAGACATTAATACAAAGGTATATACGGGCAAAAGTTTTGCCTGAGAGTTGCAAAGCATCGAGTATCAATTATCCCAGTGGTGCACCCACCTCCACCTAATCATGACCTGAAGTTTGAACTTTCCACTGACAATCCCCTTATTTCCTTGAGGATGGTCACAATGATGAAACTTTGCCTTCAGAAATAAAGACTGTAGAGTGAGGAGTGAGTGATTAGAGCACTTGCCTTTAATCAAAAGAGTGAAAGGTGAGAGTTACTATAGGTTGTCTCTGGCACTCTCTTTTGCAGTTGATGACAAATAGGAAGGGACAAAAGAACTCCCCTTGTGTGCCTGGGATCTGCTCTCTGGCCCTGCCTGTTCCAGCCCACGGGCCTCATCTTTGTGTCTCCTCTTCCTTCCTGCTTCTGATTCTGCTGTTTCTGACATTAGCCAACATGACCCCCAAACTCGTATTCCTAGCTTTCATGTAATAACTTGATTCCAGTTCCTCCTCATTCTCAACGCATTTGTTCAGAAACTGTTGTGTAAGATTCCTGGACAAGATGGTACTAAGATAATGCATGTCTTACCCCTTTCCTTGACTTCCACAGAAGCAACCAATGAATATCAAAATTAAACCACAGGAATATGTTCAATATTTGAACTTGCAAATATGGGACAATATCTGTAAGATATCCCCTTTAACATAATTTTACATAGGGAAAAAGGCTGAAATAAATATAAAATAAAATGTTGTTGGTCGTCATCCCCGGGTCATGAGATTGGCAGAGATTTTTACTTTGTTTTGCTCTTATTTGCTTTCAAGATGTTAAACAATTAACCTGCATCCCTTCTGTAAACAGTAATGAGAAAAATTTTGTTTCCCTTAAAACAAAAGAAATAAAAATAAGAAATATCTTACATAGTTATCTAAATTTTACAACAGAGACTGTAGTTCACTTTTATTTTGTCTACTTTGGATCATAAATAGCAATACTAAGTACTCTGAAATGTGCCCCAAGGCTAATAAATAAAAAGTGGCATATAATTCCCACAAGAAAAGGACAATGTACATTTTAATGGTCTTGTGGTTATGGCAAAATGTAGATATTTGAAATATTGTATAATGAGTTTGGTACTAACATTTGAAATATGCTGTTTCAATGACTATTAAGCTGGTTTTAATTTTCCATTTAATCATAAAGAATACACAGATTAAATTCAGATTTCTTTTCAGTATCTTTATGTTGTCGTATCTCTTCTCAGCATTATTATTATATTCCCTGAAGCATTCTTAATCAGCTCTCTAGCAAAGAGAATTTAACATCTCTATTTACTCTCTCAACTTTCTCTTTTCCAAGGAACATTGTGATCCAATAGTCTGTCTGTAAGAAATTAACCCAATTATGCTGTTCCAACCTTAAGACATGACACTATCGTTGCTTAGTTTAATAGCAAATATGGGAGGGGTAGAAAAGGAGAAGGAATGGGCTTTTATTGAAGAGCTTAAGACATTATTAAACTATTAATACTGAATCTTCAAAAACTTCCCCAGTACAGTCTATGACAGCTGCACCATGATTTATGAATTTATGTGCATTGGATTTTCTTAATATTCACATCTGCCTTCTATTTATCTAAATTCTTGAAATAGAGACATTTTTAGAGACTGCTTTCAATCATACTTTGAAGTAGGTGCAAAAACACTATCTACAGTACTTCTCTCCAAATTTCTTTCTTCCTTTTTTCTTTTTCATACAAACTGAGCACCTATTATGTTCCTGAACACTGTAAGGAGCCAGATGTGCAAATAGAATAAGACATAGACCTTGCCCTAAAAGAGCTCAGAGTCTGCAGTAGAGATGAACTTACAAATAAATCATTTTAGGTTCTACAACAACAATTTTTACAATGTCCCTAGCAGTACCGAGAAAAAAATGAATAATTGTTGGTCAAGACAGTTGAAAGGAAGAACCCGGGTGAAAGGGGATTAGTTAAGAGGTTACTGCAGTTTTCCCCCAAAAAGAGAATGAGGTCTTCAACTGTGTTTTGTAGAAGAGATAAGATCAAGAGAAGATAACTTTGGTGGAATAGAGGGACTACTAAAGTTACCCAGGCGGCCCTGGCTGGTTTGGCTAAGCGGTTAGAGCGTCAGCCCGTGGACCAGAGAGACCCAGTTTCGGTTCCCGCTAAGGTCACCTACCTTGGTTGCAGTTTGTCCCCACCCCAGTTGGGGTCATGTGGGTGGCAACCAGTTGATGTGTCTCTCTCGCATCGATGTTTCTCTCTCTCTCTCTCTTCCTCCCTCTTTCCCTCCTGCTCTATCTGAAGATAAATGCAAAAACATCCTCAGGTGAGGATAAAAAATAAAATAAATAAAATAAAAAATAAATAGTTACCTAGGCAATTCCACGTACAACCAAGTTTGAAAACCACTCCATTTTTCTATTCTTGAAGAAGAGTGAAGGTAATGTTGAAATGAGAGTTGAGGGATAAATAAGAGTTTAGCAAATGGGAAAGCAGAAAAGGGTACCCCAAGTAGAATGAGGAGCATGAGCAGAGGGATAGGCTGTTTATACAAAGGATGTGTGTCTATCCCAAAAGCTAGATTTTGAAGGGCCTTGAATTCCCTATTAATAATCTGTAATTTTATTCATCATGCAATAGAGATCTTTTTTTATTTCATATTTGTTTCAAGTGCACAGCAGAATGGTTAGACAACAATATAATTTACAAAGTGATCTCCCTGATCATTCTAGTACCCCCCTGACACCATACATAGTTATTAAAATATTATTGACTATATTGCTTATGTTGTGCTTTACATCCGCATGATTATTTTGCAACTTCTTACTCCCTTCACCTTTTTAACTCATCACCCCACCCCCTCCCATCTGGTAACCATCAGCTTGTTCTCTATGAGTCTGTTTCTGTTTTGTTTGTTCATTTATTTTGTTTTTTAGATTAAACATATAAGTGAAATCATATGGTATTTGTCTTTCTCTGTCTGACTTATTTAACCGAGCATAATACCCTCTAGGTCCATCTCCGCGTCTTCCTTATCCACTTGTCTATGGATGGGCCCTTGGGTTGCTTCCATATCTTAGCTATTGTAAATATTGCTGCAATGAACATAGGGATGCATGTATCTTTTCAAATTAGTGTTTTGGATTTCTTTGGATATATTCCCAAAAGTGGTAGTTCTATGAGATCTTTTAAATGTTTTTAAGTATGGGAGTGAAGGAGAATTTGATCTATTTTAGAATAATGGCTCTCTGGGAGAATAGCTAGAATAAAGGTTAGTAAATGGCTTAGGACTTATTAAAATAACCTGAAGAATTCAAATTTGCCAATGATTTGTTCGGTGGCATTCTACTAGAAAGTGGATCATACTGTTAGGTATTTATAATTAAATTCAAAGTTGATTCTCTGTGGTACTTTTACACCACAGCTGTTATCACAAAGTATAACTTGGGAGATTTAAAATAAATTTAATAGTCATTTAGATATCAATAGAACCAAAGTGATTCCCTAGCCTCTGTTTGGTGTCAGAAGAATTTCACCCTACACAGGGTAAAGACAGAGAAAAAGGAGTGAAAATTTACATTTTTTAATTAGATTCAATTCTTTTTCTTCAATCGGGAAACTCTCCTTGAGCCATGGAAACAAATGACATTTCTAAAACTGTGGCTTATTGAGAAAATCATGTCCTCTTTACTAAATTGTTGCATATTTTGAATCAACCTACCATTTAGAGATGGGATATGGGAGGTATTGGAATACATAACAAAATATAGTGAAAGGCCCCTTTTCTTCTCTTTTCGTGCAATCTCCCTAAAAAACTAGGCTTCTTGTTTCCTTTGGAACTAGAGTCAGCTGAAGGGGTCCCTGATGAATGACATATGGAAGGGAAATATTCAGTAGCTTTCCCATGTGAGGTACCAAGAAGGAATTAAGCCATAATGCCAGTACCCATTGTATATAATAAATTAACTTTTCTCCTATGCCTCTAAAATGGTACTAATTGAGAAAACAGTCACTCAAACAATTTCCTGTAAGGCTTAATTCTCTGATAGAACCCGAGTGTTGAATAAGACACATGGAAGAATCATGGGTTGTTCAAAGAAGAGAGAGAAAAATTATCAAAGCTCTTTTTACCTTAAGGATAAGCATCTCAGATTCATATAAACAATGAGATTGGAATTCAGGGATTTGTACATGTCAAGACTATTTTCCTTCTTTTATTACCCTATGTTTCCTGAAAACAGTCAACCTGCATGATAAAGCCTGGGACTATGATGATTAGTCAAATACTTATAACTGTAACAAAATATCAGCCTATAGGGAATATGTGCTAAAAAGAGGAAATTCGGGAAGCAGTATAAATAACATTATCTGGTCTTAAATAAACCTTTAAGTAGCTACTAGAAAAACTCTGTGTTCTTTGACAAGAAGTCTAGTTTCTGAAGTTAAACAATAAGATCTGAAACACACAAAGTATTTCTTTTCCCTTCTGAGAACTCATTGACATGACAGTACAGAAATTTTAAGAGAGGAATTCTATTTGTGGCTGTGTGACATACTAGATTCCCCAAAAGGTTTTCATAATTATATGACGACAATATTTTTTTAATTTATAAGGAATCCACAGAAGTTGAATGAAGAAAAGGAAAACAAGTCTAAAAGCTGGCTTTTACTTCAGTTTCTGTAGAGATGTTTTATTTTTATTTTTTTGATGGCTACCCAGATTGTAGAGGAGACAGAGAAAGTCACAGGTCTGCCTAAGAGAGGCAAATCTCTCCTTTACCCCACGCCAAATAAAGCTTGATCCTCTAAGAGATATATCAAAAGTATCGTGGTGAATGAAAAGTAAAGCCACCTTGCAAAATGGCATGATTCAGAAATCAAATTGTCTTCTTCACCATGGTGCTGAGTAAAGGAAAAGATGTCCTTCCTAAGAATGCGTAACTGCAAACTACTGTTCATGCTACCAGTGTGGCCTGAAAAAAACTGAGGCAGATCATTTAATATAAAATGGCTGGCTATGCTCCATGCAGAAGTAAACACAAATCTTCTCTAAAGGAATTCAACTTCCATCCAGGCTTCAAAGAATTCCCACCAATAAAGTTCAAACGAACATGAGCTCGTAGTTGAAAATTCCAAGATACACAAGAACACAAAGAACAATCACTGTTCATCAAAAGCAATAGACAGAAAAATCAAATCTGCAAAGATTCCAAATAACGGTATTACTAGATACAGAATGTAAAGTAATTGTCTAATATGTTTAAAAAACAAAAGCTTTAAAATGTGAGCAGGAAACCAAGAGATTTAGAAGTCACCAAAGAAATTGAGGAAAAGAACCAAATACCTTCCACTTAGGATGTAGAAAGTAAGCAGAGAAAGTAGCTCCTGCCCTAACAATGAGAACAAGCCAGATAGTCTATAAAAGTCATAATGTTTGAGCCCCTCCAAGAGCTGAGATCACAAGGTAACCTACTGAACTAAAATCCAAAAGAGATGGCAATACTCTGCAAGGAGAAATGTATTCACAACTATTTTGTCTTGTGCAGAGCAGTGGAGATAGAAGGTACCCACCACAGTAGGGGGCAAGAAGAAAACACCTGAGATTTTAATAAAATGTGAAGGAACAAGTTTGGGCTGGTGAGAATGCCTGGGAACCCAGATACAAGGGGGTCTGCACCCTGCCACAAACTCTTTCCTACTGATCTCCACTGAATATTTACGAAAAAGATTAAGAGCAGGAGAAGACGGCTGAAAGAGATTGCCTTCATGGTAAAGATGTGTAAGGCCTACCTAAGGGAGGGTGGAGACGACAGTGAGAGCAAACCTCCTTTGCTCCAGACCCCGCATGCGTATAGGCATGTGCCAGGGAGGACAGGAGAGCCTGCTGTGCTCATCGGAGAAGAAGCCCCATCTCGTCATTTGATTTAAGGTCACTGCATTTTTTTAAGTTGTAAGAAACCTGCTTTGATCTAAAGGTGTTTTTATCACTTTCACCAGATCCTCACACATTAAGAAAAGCAAATGATAGTATCTAACAGTCTCAAGGCTACTTTTTAGGTAAATGTGTAGAATAACTCTATGAAACATAAAAGTAGGTCATTGATTTTTGAAATTGAGTCAAGTTATTTGGTTATCTAGAATTCACTGGGCAAACTGAGAATCTCCTTCCAGGGTAAGCATCAGTACTCCATAGAGAAGTGTGGTAAGAACAGGCACCATTTCACCTTGAAATTAGTTATGCCACATTCATCGTCCTCTCCCTCCCCCCAAAAAAACTTCCCCCGACTTTCAAAGACTTCTAGATATCTGAAACTAACCCATCAAGATACCCAGCTCTTTTAATTAAATAAATAAATGAGAGAGAGAGAAATTTAGAATGCGAATGCCTTTATGAGATATAATTATATTGAGAAAATTTTATTCTTAGATGTAAAAGAGAGATCTATCAGAGTAGGTTATAACTACGACTATATATGGAGGGAAATAAAGAAGTGGGTGTCTGAAGAGGGAAGAGGAATAATTTAATTTTAGAACCTAAGAAAGCTGTTACAAATTTAATCCAAAAGTAACCATGGAAAGTATTGTTTTCACATGGGTTTTCTGTATCTGGTTTGGTAAAAACTAATAACTAACATGTGCCTTTAATAATACCCACATTCCTTAAGTCACCTTAATTTCATTCAACAAATATTTATTGAACTACTCCTGTGCTAGGCACTATTCTGGTCATTTAGAATACATCGTAAGAGAGCAAAGGTGCCTCTCCTCGTGGAGCTCAATACCAGTGGAGGGAAATAGGCAATAAACAGTAAGCATGATAAATGAGTAAATCATTTAATATGTTAGGAAGTGCTATCACCAAAAGAAGGGATAAGGAGGGTTAGGATATCAGAAATGCAAGAGTTGTTAAAGTTATAGTACTAACCAGGATGGGCAGGGTGAACACCATGGAGAAAGCCAGGTAATGAGGAAAGACAAGAAAGCAGAAAGCCAAGTGGCTAGCTCACCTGAAAGAAGCGCATGGCTCCAGAGGGAACAGCTGGTATACCAGATAAGTTCAAGCAGCAGGAAGAAGGCCAAGGTGCTTGAAATAGAGCAAGCGAGAGGTAAAGTAGAGGGAGAGGAGGTCATTTCTTCATTCTTATTCATTTTCATTCCCTCTCTACTCCCAAGCTAGTAAATCCCAGTGAAAGATATCATATACATTGATGGACTTCACTTAGAGATAGATGACCCAATCTCAGCTGCTTTAGTCCACTCTCAGTTATTTTCCCTCTTCCCTAAATCATTTCCCACAGCATAACTTCCAGCTATTCTTTTTTTTTATATTCAATATTATTTTGTATTAGTTTCATGTGTATAGCATAGTAGTTAGACAATCATATACTTTACAAAGTGTCCCCCACCCCCGACATGTTCAGTACCCACCTGGCACCATACATGGTTATTACAGTAATATTGACTACATTCCCTAGTCTGTACTTTATATGTATCAAGGTCGACAGCCTGCCCCCACATCCTTCACTCTCCACAGGTACCTTGACTCCTACTTTGTTCAGAGTGGAAAGAGGACAGTGTCTACTTACGCGTATGCAATTCCACTCCTTCCCATCTGTCTCAAAGGGAGAATGCCTTCTCCTTCTTAAGGCCAGTCTCTGCACCTGCCTGGCCCTTGCTTCTTCAAGTGTCTCTCTCTTAGTGACTGCTTCTGAGTCTCCATCTTGAATATAGGTGTCTCCTCTCATTCTAAACTCTTCTTGAGCAGTTTCAGTCATGGCATTGCCTTAAATTTCCATCTATATTTTGATGACTTTCTAATCTACATCTCTAGTTCTGACTTGCTCCTGAGGTCTAAGCAAAATTTGCTTAGACACGTATGTTCTAATAATACATCCAGTGCAATAGGTTAAAAATCAAGCATAATTCCACTCCAAATGTATTCTTCCTCTACTTCCTATCTCAACTGATGGCATCATTATTCTCATAGTCACCTATACCTTAGTTACCTTACTTTTTCATTTATCTCCCATTTATAAAGTTTATAAGTTCTTTTGTGTGTGTATAGCAATCATACCAATGCCCACGCAACACCTTTCACCAAATACCTGAATTCATAATTCTCACCAGCCACACTCATTCAAAGAACAATATCAAATCATGAGCATCTTCTATTAGGCTAAGTAACAGTTGCCATTTCCATCTTTTTTTATAAATAAGGTTTACATTTTGCTGTTGTTTTGTTTTCATTTGCTAGTACTTAGTAAGGTAAATGCTTAATTCCTTTTATTCATTCCTGTGAGCAAAGAATTGATTGGCTTCTATATTAATTAAATTAATCTTAAAAACACACCATAACAGAAAATTTCACAAGGGAAACACTTGAGCTGACTGAGCCTGGGAGAAAAAGGAAAAATTTGAAAGGCAAATAAGAGCGTTGGAGAGAATTTCAGAAACAGAGAGAGAGCAGCATTGGAGAACACAGAATTTTCAGACAGAGCCTGTAGTTAAGGTGCCATGGGGAGGACAATGAGAAATAAAGCCAAAAGGTAGACCAGAGTAATATTCTATATCCACGAGGGAGCCATTGAAGGGTTTTTAGCAAGGGAGTGACCCAGGAATTATAAATGTTAGGAGACCCCACGGTTTGTTGGTGAAAGAACTTAGCTTAAGTCATTCGTTTTATGGCCCACAGAACCTAGTGGAGTGCTTTCAAAGAATGTGTAAAAGTCAAAGGAATTATATTAGATTATATTAGACACTCTGCGGAGAGGAAACCGTGGCTATGTTGTGTGCAAGGCACAATTCTGAGCTGTCTAATTTGAAAAGGGACATATTGGCTGTTGTGAAGTTGAGACCAGCCTATAAGCCCCACTCGCCCCATTTGAAGGCTGGTGGTTGCCATGGTTACAGTTGCATGAGTAGGCTTATTTATAGCTGTGTACTATCTTTAGTAAATTCCACAACAGATGAGAGAAAATTCAACTGTGAAGCCATCTAAGTATATTGGAAGCACTTAGGAAGAGCAATAGAATTAAATATACACCAGAGAATCTCAAAAACACTATGGAGAGCCCCATTTTAAATAACTGCTATGTGAATAGTGTTCTGAGTAAGTTGAAAAACTAAGCCCAGGATTTTGCATGCCCTCTGCTAGCTCTGCCTTTACAATTTACAAGCATAAGTTCCAGGACAGGTTTTGGAAATAACTCGATAAATAAATAAAATAGTTTTTTACTACCCATCATATATAAGACACCTACAGATGTTATAAGTCTTACAATAACAACATAAGGTAGGTACTATTTTTATCTCCATTCTGCACATTAGGAAGCTGAGGTACAACAAGGTTAAGCGTTTTCCAAAGTCACATAATGGGTCAAGAACAGAGCTAGGCAAGCCCAGGCAGTTTGCTTAAGCACTATGATACACTGACCTGTTTTAATATGTGCAACAAACAATGGAGACCAGAACCCACTGGGAGACCAAAAGTCCATATTTACTTCAATTTAAAGTAAATAGAGCCTAGCTGGTGTGGCTCAGTGGATTGAGCATTGTCCCATGGCCTAAGAGGCCCCAGTTCGATTCCCAGTCAGGGCACATGCCCAGGTTGTGGACTCGATGTCCAGTGGGGGGACGTGCTGGGGATAGCCTATTGATGTGTCTCTCTCACATCAATGTTTCTGTCTCTCTCTCCCTTCCTCTCTCTCTAAAAAAATCAATAAAAACATGTTAAATAGAGATCTAAAATGATTATTTGCTAATAGAGAACACAGAGACTCTATGCTGCAAACCACGTACACCCAAACCTAAAATCTCAAACAAAACAAACTAGGGGCTTCCTACTCCCAGTTCAAAAAGAGTGGCAGCAGATTCTTTAATAAGGAATTTCTCTTCTGTTTTATAACAAATTAAATGCAACCCATGGAAAACTGTGTGCACACACACAAATTTTTGGAACATACCCATTACTTTGTACCACAAAGTAAAACAGTGGGTTTGTTAAAAAGAAATGGATCCTGATAGCTGTTGAGTGTTTTCTTTCACTTACCTTGTCAAGTCAACGAGGCAAGTATTTTTGATGCCTAGTTAACAGATGAAGAAAACCAAGGCTCACACTGGATAAAAACTTCCTGAATCACATCTCCCTAGTAGGCAGAAGAACTGGACCTGCAACCTAAATCCTTCTAATGCTAAAGCCTGGGGATTTCCCCCTTCTGTCTTTCTGTGTTATCTTGACTTAAAGGGGATCAAAATTTAACTAGCTTCTAAGACAGGCTCTCCCCAAGACCAAGAAAACTGTCTTTGAGCAACCATAGCTTATTATACGCGATGGAATTTGCCTGGACAAGTTCTGGTTCATTGCAAGAACCACCCACTTTTTGGACAAAGATGTATTGCATTACCATGACTTGTGTAGGAATAATGTGATTTGGGTGGAAATACACATACGTCTTGTAGATGTCCTTCACTGAGAGAGGCTTTGAATAAATGTAATATTATGATAAAGCTTTGGGATTCATATTGTGGTTAGTGATCATATAATCTAAGAATCCTATAATATTTATTCATTTATTTGTTCAAATAAATATTTATTAAGCACCTACACTATATCTCTCATTGTGGTAGGTTCTGGGGACATACAGTGGTGAATAAGGCAAGCAAATATTATAATTTTGAGTGCTAGCGAAAATGCAATCTTAGATTCACAAAACATTCAGGCTATTCATTCATTCAACAAACTTTATCAAATGCCTGCTATACACCAGACAGCATCGGAGATGTTGAGGACGTAAAGGGGAATAATTCACATTGCTAGAGGCAACTTTAGAGATCAACCATACAACAGGTGATCAAACTGAAAGTACCAAGAGCCTAAGCACATGTCCAAGGTCACACAGCAAAACTGGAGTTAAAAGCAAAGGCTGGTAACTAGATCTTTGACCCCTGGACTTTTCTAAAGAGTTGAAAACACTGGGAAGTCTCCTTCCGTTTCTGACACTGCAGGGTGTGACATAATTGATATTTTCTGTCTTTTCTCCTAAATTAAGGGAGATGCTTTAAAAAAAAAAAAAAAGGCAAAATCACATCTGCCATAAAGATGCTGGAATCATAACCCCAACAACAGACTAATGTCAAGAATGCCAAGGTTGAGTCCAGCCGGTGTGGCTCAGCAGTTGAACATCAACCCATGCACCAAGAGGTCGCCAGTTCGATTCCCAGTCAGAACACATGCCCAAGTTATGGGCCAAATCCCCAGTGGGGGGCATGCAGGAGGCGGCCAATTGATGTTCTCTCTCATTGATGTTTCTATCTCTCTCTCCCTCTCACTTCCTCTCTCTCTCTCTCTCTCTCTCTCTCTAAAATCAATAAAGGGGAAAAAAAAATAAAAAATGAATGCCAAGGTTGAGAAACCCGATCTAGCCTATTTTTTTTAAATAAAAAGGGTTATAGAAAAATGTTATAAAATAAAAAGAATCCTCTCTGCCTGAAATAAAATAGAAACTCACATAAGGCACTAGGAAGTCATTTCATGTCACTCAGAAACAAAGAGATTATCTTCAAATGAAAAGGTGGAGAGGGAATCTTGGAAGGTATATCACCAACACCAGCTTGGATGAAAGGTTTATATCCAACTGGTTTATAGATTTAGACAGGTCTTGATCTGTACATCTAACTAATTTCTTAGTTCATATACTTACCAAGTAATTCTCAGACCTCTGTTCGGTTTTATACCCATTTCAAGGAGAAAAGGTTCCACTTGCTGAGCAGCAAAACCATGGGATGGGTGGTCTGTTTGGCTTCCAGGTAAAAAATATTCCCATTTGGTCTTAAACCAAGCAGAGGATTACCCCAAACCCTGGCCACTGAGGTTCTAGGTCTATAAATAGTACAGTTCAGAGACTACAGAGTCTACACTGGCCCTCCCCTGCTTCTTACTGCAGCCGCTGCCTGCCAGCTTCTCACCTGACCATTCCATTTCCTGCTTTAAGTATCTAAATGTCTACATTCAATACTGACGTCCTGGCTTTGGAGATTTGGAAGATTTTTAAGTGATGTGAATGCGAACTGAATTAATTCCCTAGAAGTACCTGAAATTAGATATGAACACAATAAGTAACCCTTTCTAGTGGTGACAAAATAGCCAATTAAAATAAAATAGGAATTTTTGAATTAACTCTGCCTCAAAGATTCTTCTGATCAAAAATAACTAAAACAAATAAATTAAAAGCAAGCAAACTGGCCAAGCTCAAAACATTTTTCAGGCAATTTCAGAAAGTAAAGAAGGAAGGAGGGTTGCCATACTAGCCTGACAAAAAAATGTGAAGCCCTGAAAGGGGAAAGATGGCCTTTGTCACTGATATACGGGGGTGGGCAAAAGTAGGTTTACAGTGGTAAGTCCACAAAGCACAGTTTATTATTGTATTATTAACGTATTAATTACTTATTAACCTACTTGTGCCCACCCCTCTATATTCAAGCCATGTTAAACATTCATGCATTAAGTAACATAGCATGGAAAAACATAATAGCTAATATTTATTGAGTGTTTACTACTTTCACTTTAATCTTCACAACAACCTAACAAGGTACGTTTTGTTAAAGGGCGCGATTACAACCCAATACCTCAAATAAAAGAGCACAGATCTGATTTTATTGCTTACCTAAATAAGGAAGAGCTATGCTGGTCAGGTATAACCTCTCCAAGGTGCTGACATACGGAGAAAATTATATCTCCATAATAAAACTTTATGTGCCAACTAGTAACGCTGTATCAAAATATTTTTAAAGGACAATATCTTGAAAATGTATTGAGAAATAGACAAAAAGTCACTAGTGGAAGAATTCTACAGATTAAGCAAACAAAAAATAAGCAAAGATAGAGAAGAGCTGAATGTTAGAATCAATAAGGTTTATCTAGATGCCCTGGTACATCTTGCCTAGAGCCTACATCTGCTTTATTTAAGATATGGTCCCTTTTCTTCCTTAGCAGGTCAGTCATTCCCCAGTTGAGTGCCGAGATATGGCCCTAACTATGGGTCTGGTGGCCAGGAGGGGAGTGGAGGGTATGTCCTTATAGGGACAAGTATTGCCCGGGCAGGCAGAGGCCTCCAACTGTGCCTTTAAGCAGGAAGGATCGTGGACATTAACAGAAAGGAGTGGCTCACTTATGCAGGCCCAGAGGGTGCAGTGGGATCTGAGGTTTTTAATTTATAGAGTGTAGTGATTCATATGTCCTCATTCCAAATCTCAGAGTCCCACACCTTTCTGATCAGGTCTGTGACTTTGGCAGAGCTGACTTGTTGGAGTAGGCAATTAAAATTTCTCTGGAGTTCTGCTACTCACTTAATTAAGTCTTAATCTCAGATTTTTCTACCCTTCCAGCTACAAGAGAAAAGAGTCTCTCTCTTTTTTTTTTTTTAATTTTTTTTTTCCTTTATTGATTTTAGAGAGAAAGGAAGTGATGGGGAGAGAGAGATAGAAACATTGATGAGAGAGAACATCAATTGGCCGCCTCCTGCATGCTCCCCACTGAGGATTTGGCCCACAACCTGAGCATGTGTCCTGACAGGGAATCGAACCAGTGACCTCTTGGTGCATGGGTCGACGCTCAACCACTGAGCCACACTGCTGGACAAGAGAGTCTCTTTATATACTACCAAAGAGGGCCTCTGATTTCCTTATTTTACTGTAATCAACCTTCAGCCTGTCATTGTCTTCTCCAATGCATAAATATTACCAAGCGACAGACATCCAAATTTGTACTTCTAATAACTACCTTTCCCATAAGCCTCAAATGCCTGATATTGCATCAGCCAATGCCTTCCCTTCCAGTATTAGCCCATCTTACCATCCCACTAGTGAGTTTGAACAACCTCAAAATTCCAGCATGCCAGAAGCTGTAGGTACTGCCATCTCAAGTTAATGAGTCATCTAGTTCCAAAATCGCGTTATAGAGTCGGTTCCCATTTCTTTTCTTTTTTTTAAGTATATGATTGTCTAACCACAATGCTATAGACCTGAAACTAATATAAAATAATATTGAATGTAAACTATAATTGAAAAATAAAATGTTTTAAAATAACAAAAATAAATGAGGTCATTTCTTACGCTGACATAGGCTTCATTACCTGGAAACACGCCCTGGAGTGAAGATTTTCATGTAGGCCTTTATCGGAGAGGGACGTCATGAGTGACGCCTTGGAGGACTGGGCAGCGGGAGCAGCTGAGTGGGGCGCATGGCGCAGTCCAGCAGAGGCCCCCGCGGCGCCCACAGGGAGCTCTGGGGAGAGGATGGCCGCCGAGCTGTCTGAAACTGAGGCAAGGGGCAGGCGTTGTAACTCCACTTTGAGCCTTTTTTTTTTTTTTTTTTTTTCATGTAGGCTGCCCCTAGGGGGCATAATCTTAGGAAAGACAGCCCCCCAAGGCAGCTCCTGGAGAGGGACAAACTGTGAGCAGTCAGCCCAATACAGTCCAGGCAGCTGGGAGAACGTATGCTCATGTGACCTGAGAAGCTGGGACTCCACAAACAGAAAACACCCTTCTTTTCCATGTAATATTGTATTTTCTATATAATATTTTACCCTATACACAGGAAAGAGACCGTAGTCTCCCTAGTAGAATGTGTTTCTTTTCACCATGTTTTCTAGAACGTTCTAACTCCTTGAACTTTGAAACTAGCTAAGTATTTGTATTAAATTGGTGTAGAGTTGCTTCAGATTACCCTTTAAATGTCCACCCCAATCACTTACTTTATATAGGGCTATATCTGTTTTTATTGTTTTTTGTTTTCAAATATTTTTAAACCCATCATACACAGATACACAATTTATTTGAGGTTTTCTCACAAAATTAGTCTTGATTTTTGGCAAGTAACCACTTGTGGTTAAGAAATGAGGGCAGAAAGAGCTGTCCCACTTGTAGAGGCCATGAAGATTTTCAGAACAGCTGAGACGAAGTCCTAATTCCTCTCGGGGCAAGTCCTTCCCTGCTCTGATCGCCTGTGGCACCTCTCCAGTGGGATCCCTATCACATTTTTTTATTGATTGAACTTTTTTTTAGAGCGAGAGGGAGAAATAGAAACATCCATATAAGAGCAGAAGTGAGCGGCTGCCTCCTGCACGCCCCCTACTGGGGATCGAGCCTGCAACCTGGGCATGTGCCCTGACCCAGAATCAAACCAGCAACCTTTTGGGGCACAGGATGATGCCCAACCAACTGAGCCGCACCAGCCAGGGCCCCTACCACATTTGTTCTGCTTATCCTGACTTTAGCTGTCAACCCAGCTTGCTAATTGAACACTCCTTTCAGATTCTGCCTGAGCCTACACAGAGTGTCCATCCACTTAATACTTCTCTAACTATAAAACGGTTTATAATAAACTTTCTCTCCCTCCACTGTCCCTTCATTTCTTATCAGCTCTTCATTCCTCTCCTCTAAACTTTCAGATTTTAGTATCTCTAGATTCTTACCCTTGATCTCTCTGCTTTTGACTAGCCTTGGATTAGCCTTAAAATGAAACTAGTTAATACCCTGAAGTTATTAATAAATTTCAAAGGCTGCTCTCTACCAAGAAGGACAGTTCTAGTGACCTGCCATAAGGATGGGAAAGAATGAAAAGTACCAAATAGTCACTTGTGCTGTTAGACCCAAGGATTGGTGAGGGAGCTAAAAGTAAAAAAACAGGTCAAAGGGCTAGTTCTGAATCTGTTTTTAAACAGAGCTGCTGGAAAGCAGCAGAGGCAGCCCAAGGAGACATTCCAGAACACCCCCCATGTAAGGAACTGGAAGGCCCTGAGGTTTTCTTTGAGATTTTCTATATATTTGTGTGAAGATAGCCCAGGTCGACGTGGGAAGGAGGCTGTTGCCAGCTTGTGGAGACACCTAAATATAACAGTCCCGTGGGGCTCCTGTGGAATGGTCCTGAGGATACACTCTCACCTTCTGGAAGGCACTCCTGCTTTACCAGCTCATGTACCATTTAGGAGACCAAAATTTACCATTGCTCGTGGGGTAATTTGGGGAGAACAACATTCAAAAGCAACAGAGAGTGCAGAAGGTCATAGATCTTTTAATAAGGATAATTATAAAGAATTTTTAAAAGACATGGAATTGCCTGGCTGTGTACTCTAAAACTCGTTACTTTCTTTAACAGCTAATTGTATATTTTGGGATAGTAAACATTATTTCATTTCTATGTAATAACCTAAATCATAGTATGATAGAAACATTTTTTTTCCTATGAGCCATAGTTCTGAATGCTGTTGATTTCTGAAATGAGATCCCATATTGAAAGTCTCTCAAGATTTTATGATTGTCATTTGAAAGCAGCATGATACAGACTAAAGCTGTATCAAAATTCACATTACAAGCATAATCAGTGTGACATTTTATGGATTTAGTTTGAAGAATGCTGCAAAATAATTTCTAACTTTGCAGAGATCAAGGAAAATTAGACATTTAGATCACCATCAGTTATCTTTGCTCATATTTTATTATTAAAGTAAATCTTAATTAATTTGCCAAAAATTCCTTTCTTATTTGGAAATAAGAAATTAGAAATAGCCTAGCGTTCTTCCCATTAGCTCAATAACTGAAAGACCATGGGAGTCAAATAAGTCAAATTTATTATCTAGTGATCCTTGGTCTACTTTTATTTTACGCTGGCAAACATTGGAATGCTGTAGCAAAATAGATCAAATTATTTTAGGAGCATGAAATAATAGAGCAAAATTCAGTACGATTAGACTATATATTTATTTAGAAATTAACAAATATTTATTCAAATATATTGAACATCCAGGCCTTATGCTAATATTACCAAAGCTAATTATTTTATTATATTTCAAGTCATTAGTGTACAAAAATGAATAATTTACTTTAGTATTTGCTGTTATATGTGAATTCATAAAGGTACTGGAAGGGCATAACTAGCACTTTTCAGCAGCAACATAAGATCAGTCACTCACTTCTTATATTGGAAATTATAGTTAAACGTACACTTTCTAAACTAACAAAAGATATGATTTATAACAAAGTTATAAATGGTATTTGAATTGAGTCTTGTTAATGTCACTAATGGACATTGGCTAGTAGGGTTTGTCTTAACACAGCACACATACATACACACACATGCTAATGAAGCCTAGTATCTGTCTTGTAAATGATGATAAGAAACTGACAATATGGTTTTCACCTTCACGGCCAGCAGAATTTTGCTCAAACTAAACTAAACTAAACTGACTAATGAGCAACAACAGGTTCTGACTGCTTGCAGAAACTTTTTAAGCCACTGACACAACATAACACTACTTCAAGTTGCACATTAGCCCTCCATCTGTGTAGCACAGTTTCTGCCCCTGCTCTGAAACTCACAAAACTTACTCTCACATAAATCACAGAGTTAGAGTCACATGAATTATCCAACCTCCAAAATGCTGGGCTGGAAAATAATGTAAACACCTGGAGGCCCTTACTCATAACTACACAGGCATCTGTTTTGGGCTAGAGCTTTGTTCCTTATCAATGCCAAGTTTAAACTGGCTTAATTGTGCAGTTTCTAGATCTCTGGCTGTCAGCGTATTGTCGGTTTGCTTGATTAGAGCAAAAACTCATAATTGTTTTCAGCTGCAAACAAATGCAAGGCTGACTCTAGGTACGTGTCTTTTGTTCCTTTGATCAACAGCTTTGGTTTGTCCCATCAAGACGCTCTCAGTACACTGCATTTCAAGGTTGAGTACATTCAGTATAATGTATATTGTTAGATTATTTGACATGCATGCTAGTCGTTAAATTTTCTTCCCTTACAAGATAGTTGAATTGCAACCACCAAGTTACCAAGTGGGCCCATGTTGAGTTTTGGATTTCAAGGGCCAAAGCTAGGACAGAGGAAAAACCTAAGTATGAATCTAAGCCAACATACAACCATAATAGACTTGCTGAGTTCAAATCCTAGACTTTGGAGCAAATTGCCTCACTTCCCTAAATCTCAGTTTCCTCATCTGGAAAATGGGAAAATTTAAAGTGATACCTAACCAGAGGTTTGTGATGATTAAATTGTGTGTTCCCTTGAGCTACCAATAAATATTAGCTATTAGTAGCTAAAACTATTAAATGTCAATAGATACCATCAATTAATAAACATGAAAATTAATGAACAATAAACATTGTCTATTCATATTATTGTTGTTATCATCTAGAAAAGTCCTGACTCTTCCTTGAATTTCAGACTTCTCAACTGTAAAATGGGAGTAATAACTCCTGAAACTGTTTTCATACTCAAATGAGAGCATCTACATGAAAACACTTTGTACAGTATAAAGTATATCAAAATATCAACTGGCATTGGGGTATTGACCCAGTGAGAGGGAGGGAGGTATCTTCATATATTACACTTAAAAATACACTAGGACTCTAAAATAAAGTTGATTCATTATTATATGCCATGCACTGTGCTTGTTCAGTACAATGTTTACACTGTTTTTACATTCCATTGGTAGTTTCAGTTACACTGGCAAAAGCTAACTAAGATGCCCTTATACAGTCTGTTATCTTTTCCCATAAACTCTACTTCTTCCCATTTTCCTTTGTCCTCCAAAATATATGTTTGGAAATTCCCCAACCCTATCGATACTGCTTATAATATCCATAATATTTAAGGAGTGCTTTTAATAATAATTCATAAATTTTCTTAGTCTCTTTTCCCCATTTTGATAAAGTATCAGTGAGTGCTAGTTACATGGTTCTTAAGTGAGAAGTTCCAGACGATCATGGGACTTAGGAGAATGATGTTGCTGGATATGGTGCTAATAAATGCTAACATATTCTATCTGTTATAATTGCCACCTTCAATGTAAAATTGGGACCAATAATCTCTTCTCATAAGAGTGTTGTGTGGATTGAGTTGAATCATACTCCTTGAAGAGGTTAAGACACGTAATGGTTGACTCTGGATCTGATTTGAACTTCACTCAGTACAGTTCTATCTCAATGTCCTGGACTACAAATGTCAAAGATTCTTAGGCCCCAATAGCATAAAGCACAATCTTACTATTGAGTTTCAAAACTTATTTGGATTAACTGAAATTCATATGGCAAATAGAAAGAATGGAGGCTAGAAAGGGAATAAGTTTTTGAAGAAAATTAAGCCAATATATTGCTAATCAATAATAAGCATGTCCCATGAAAGAAATTTATTTTTGACTGAAAATGAATAAGTTGTAGTTAATGGAAGGATCTATTGCTGGATTAATACAATTTCAGTGAAATGCCATTAACTTTCTCTGCCTCACTTCCTCTATCTTTAAAATGGTGGTTATAGTTATAGTTGATGACTTTTATGGCTGTCAAATTAAAAGTTATGTTCACTGTGGGAGAGATGGATTTGTGGATTTTAATAACTTCTTCCCCTCCATGTAGCATCGCCAGCAACAAGAAGTCCCTAGAAGCTTAACACTGATATAAATGTGCACTCATATAATCAAGGTTATATTCATGAATTTGTAAAATAACATAGATAATGTCCCTTGTCTGCTATATTGTCCTAAAATGTTTTCCTTCCCCAGTTTGTAAGAGAAAAATCATTCCTATAACTTTGTGAACAACCTTCAAAACTAATTTCAGTGGGAGCAGGGAGGCTTGCAAAGATAATAGTAGATAATAATGGATATCTAAGGAGTGATTTAGACAATCTGGTCTGAGTTTTCATGGAAGCATCCCTCTAAGAAATGCTGGCATACTGAAGAAAGTGACTAGGAGTCATATTTTTCTGAATTCTTTGTATTTCCATTGAGGCATTTCATTTGCATTTATGTATTACATCCCTAGAAAAAAACAATCCTGGGATTTTCCCTCCTGTGTGTTTTCATCTGGCTTCTTCATTGTCCATGATGCCCGCTGAAGTTGTCAGTACAAAGAGGCCAAACTGACGGGACCGAAGCAGGTTGTTCTGCCATTTTTCTAGATCTGTGAGTTGTACATCAAATCTGGGGCTTGCTTAACCTGCCTGTGAGGTTCACAACAGTTTTCCCAGCTCTGTGGTCATTCATAATTTCAAATTTGCCAATGTAACTATGCCTCATCATCACAGTTAGAAACCAGATGATGACTTTGGAGCATGGCCTAATAAGAACCTGACATTTGTCTCTCGTCTTGGCATTGTTAATACTCTCCAGAGCATCAGCCAGGACATTCACGCACACCATTATGGCAGCACAGAAAGATGGCGGAAAGAGTTCATGAATTCTTAATGAACCTCCTGGAAATGCCATGGAGGGGGCATTGTAAGTGATGGATTGTACCCAGGACACTGGAATGTAAACTCCCAGTGAGAAGCTGGAGTGGACGTGGCTTGTGCTAACCAGATCCACCCGGGTCCTTTCTACTCTTGCTGCATGCCCCTTCCCCAGCTCTGCTGTGCTTTAGCTTGCAACAGCCCACACTGGCGATGCTAATTTGGAGGACTCTCCTGGGGCTGCTGGAGCCACTCTGCCCAAGCACACAGAAAGCCACAGTGTGTGGGCGTTTACAACCCCACAGAGGGTGACTAAAAGGTACAGGAGTATGAAACTCAGCTCTCTTTCTTTGCGGTAGGACAGCACTGAAGCCTCGTGTACATTCCGAAGTAATCCTGTGGGATCAAGCTAATGCTCCCTTCTTGGGAGTTCCTGAAATTGCAGGTGATGGCTTTGTCCTCTTCCCAATTCTACTTCCCCTTACACCTTACTAAGTCTCCTGGGAGCTCCCTCAATCCATCCCTTACACACACAGTCCTCTTCCCAGTCTTCACTCAGATCAAAATAGAATAAATCCAGTTTCTTAGGGACTTCCATGGATAAAAAGAATCAAACCTAAAACAGAAGAGGACGTTCGTGTTCATTGCAGCATTATTCACAATAACTGAAACATGGAAGTGAGTCAAATGTTCACCAAGGGATGAAGAGATAAACAAAATGTAGCATATATACAATGGAATATTATTCTACTTTATAAAGAAAGGAAAGTCTGACATATCCTACAATGTGAAGACATCATGCTAAGTAAAATAAGCCAATCATAAGAAGACAAATGCTGTACAATCCCACTTATACGAGGTGTTTAGAGTAGTCAAATACATAGAGACAGAAAGCAGAATGGTGGTTGCCAGGAGCTGGTGGGGGTGGGGGAAGGGGAGTTATTTTTCAATGGACATAGAGTTTTAGTTTTACAAGATGGAAAGAGTTCTGCAGATGAATGGTGGTGATGGTTGCACAACAATCTGAATATATTTAATACCACTGAACCGTATAGTAAAAAATGATGGTCAATTTTACATTACGTGTATTTTACCACAATAAAAAATAACTAAAAGAAAGAGAATGTAAGATTCTTATATACAAGTCATTCGTGGAACATGGGACACTAGACTTGGAAAGAACTACTAGAGGCAAGGCACTGTGGAGTCCCTACAGAATGCCTTCCATGCTGGCTCAGGGAAACGCCTTACATCCAGATAGCAATAGGCTTCTAAGAGTCGCTAGGTTAATATTAGAGCAAGAGAAGCAGGATAACAAGATTGCCAAGTAGTGGAGATCAGACACCGGCAGCCACAGATGAGACTTTAATAATAATAGCCAATGGCAATTTATGAGCCACCCAGAGACAGGCTCCCAGGGATGTGTCTAGGTGCAGGCCCAGAGTCTGGGTGTTGTTACATCTTCTCGGGGAGATGTCATGCATACAAATCACTCCTGTGACAAAAGACAGGACATGATGTACACCATAGGAATATACAAGTTGAATTGTATGCAAATGCAGAGTAGAAAAAAGTTGCTTCTCGATGAGGAGATTTGCAGCACCTGGGACAGTAACAAAAGCGTGGAAACGATGTGTCGCTGGAAGTAAGTGCCTAGAGATTTAGGAGGAGCTGTGATACAAGTTACAAATGCCATGGTATATTGATTAAAGCATTTATTGACTCCAGCTAACTCTGGGACTTACTCAAGTGTTACTCACATTTAAATGTCACACACAGACACTCAAGAATTGCCAATGTTCCCAAGATACACAGTCATTTGTTACACGTGCTCATAGGTCACACACCAATTCAGAAGTCGCTATTCACTGCCTGCTCAGCCAGAGTGCTGAAGGGAGAATTGCAGCAGAGCCTTCAGATTCATTCTTCGTGGAATCTTCCTTCCTCATAAGGTTCTGTCTGAAGGGAGGGCCCGGTCCAACCTTGGTCTTTCACTTCTCCCCTCATAAAGTACATGCTGAAACTCACGAGGTGATGAAAGCTTCCCCCAAAAGACTCAGTTCTGCTGACCATCATAGCACTAATAATGACAACTATGGTCACTTCCCGTCACATACAAACTAAGGACATTAACAAATGTATCGGCTTTGTATTGATTATAATCCGTAATAGAGGCCTGTTGAATAATTTGAAAATAAAAGCCACAGAAGGAGAAACTCATCATACTCATAGTCTTCCCAACCGAACCGAACCCTCTCCAGAATTTCTGCTCAGTGAGTGGCACCACAGTTCACACGAGTCCCAGCAACAGCCTGTATGTCATCCTTGTCTTCTCCCTATCTCCATTCACTCACATCCAATTGATCGCCTTATCCTGTTATACCTGCCTCACTTATATTTCTCAGTTCTCCTCCATCTCTCCTTTTTTAACATTTTTATTGAATTTATTGGGGTGACATTGGTTAATAAAATTACATAGGTTTCAGCTGTACAATTCTATAATACATCATCTGTATATTGTATTGTGTGTTCACCACCCCAAGTCAAGTCTCCTTCCATCACCATTTATCCCCCTTTACCCTCTTCTATTTCCCCTTCCCTATAGCAATCACCATACTGTTGTCTGTGTCTATGAGTTTTGTTTTTTTGTTTTTTGTTTAATCCCTTGACCTTTTTCAGAGCTGACTCTCAGGCATTTCTCTCGTCCACATTCTATTCCTCCATTGCATCTACTCCCATAGCTTTAAATACCCTACACTACAGTTTCCTCATATTATATCTCCACGGCCCAGACTTCTCTTCCAAGCTTAAGCCTCATATATACAATTGTTTAATTGGTATCTTCACTTGAATATTTTTAAGCCATCTCAATTTTAAAGTACCAAAATTAGAACACTTAATTTTCCACCACACTTAAAAAAATGAAAAACAATTTTAAAAAAAGGCTGTTCCTCCCTCAATCTCCCCATCCTATACTTACTTGCCCACAGGTAGTCAAACCAGAGCTTGGGACTCAACCTGATCTTTTTCTGAATCCCTGTATCCAATCCCACAGCATTCCATGTGAGCTCTATTTCCAAAATATCTATCTACTTCTCTCTATCTCCACTGCTAACACCACGGTCCAAACCTAGCCTTTCATCTGGATGACTACAGTCATCTCCTGAAGCGTCTTCTTGCTTTTATTTCTGCCCCCTTAAAATTCAGTCTCCACAGAACAGCAAGAATGATTATTTAAAATTGGATTCTGCCAGCTCCCCATTAAAATACTTTATTGGCTTCCTGTGGTATTTTAAATCCTGTCACTCCTCTGATTAAAATACTTGAGTGTCTTCCAGTGACACTTAAAATTAAATACTACAATGTCTTATGTGACCTGACCTCGGTCCACCTTTCCAGCTTCATCTCACATTTCCACTGCTCATTTTGCTTGATCACACAGGATTCTGACATTCCCTACACATCTCTGCACAGGGAATGGATAACTTTGATCCTGGCTCCTTCTCATCCTTTTAGGTCTCAGCCTACATATCATCTCCTTGAAGATGTCTTCTCTTGTCTGTCTATTGCTCTTTGCCCTTTTGTTAATGTATCAAACTATTTCTTCTCCAGCACTTCTCACAATTGGTACCTATTATGTTTGTTTATTGTGTTCCCTTCACTTGAAGGTGAGCTCCTTGAGCACCAGTATCATTTGTCTTATTCACCACCGGGTGCCCGATACCAAACAATGCCTGATTCATATTAGGCACTGCATAGAGATTTCAGGAGTGAGTGGATAAATGAAACTCAGGGCTGCTACATCTTGCTTCACTTTTGCTCCTAACAACTTGACCATTTGAGGTCATTTAAAGTATCATCACTTTATGTGAAAGACCTGGCCAAATCTTAGTTCTGGCCAGTTTAAGAAAGGTTAATACATGATAGAGAACTGCTCAGAATGGGTACAAGACTGTGACGGACCTTTCCAGGGTCACAGTGTCTCTACTGTACAAGGCAATGCAGTTAGTTTCACTGTGATGCTTTTCAAACTGTTTTCTATCCAGGTCTCCTTCTCAGCTGCCCTTTTTAATGTCTGAGAGATTCAGGGAGACTAAACTTCTGGCAACCATCTCTTAAAGCAAGGCAGTGGTAATTTTATTTTTTAATTTCATCCTTATTTGAAGTGTTTTGGTTTGAGGGGTGGGGGGTTGTTGTTGTTGTTAATCCTTACCTGAGGATATTTTTCACTGATTTTTGATAGAGTGGAAGAGAGGGAGGGAGAGAGAGAAAAACATCGATGTGAAAGACACATTGATTGGTTGCCTCCCCCGCCACCCGGACAAGGGCTGGGGATCAAACCTGCAACCCAGGTACATGCCCTTGATCGGGAATCAAACCCATGACCCTTCGGACCACAGGTCAATGCTCTAACCACTGAGCAACCAGGGCATCATTTGAAGAGTTTTATTTTAGAATCTTAAAAGAAGGCCTGGTGTAGATAGTGCTTTTTGGCCTTATTTCTCCATTATTCAGTTAAACTAACTGGATGTACTAAATATGTGAATACTTTAAGAGGATGCAAGCTGACACTCTTGTTTTGGGGAAATTTGTTCTTTATAGTCAACATAGTTTATCATCTTTTGTCGATGCTAATTGAGATTAATGATCTGACACTATAGATGCTATTGTTTAATAAAATGTCTTTTATTACATACCATTTAGTTACCATTCTGACAGAGTAATACATACTTTAGAACATTTGAAAAAGACATAAAAGTTGTTTTTTTAATTTATTTTTTTATAAATATTTTTTCTTTATTGACTTTAGAGAGAGGAAATGAGAAAGAGAGAGAGAGAAACATTGATGGGAGAGAACATAGACTGGCTGCCTCCTGCAGGCCCCACACTGGGAATTTGGCCCACAACCTGGGCATGTGCCCTGACTGGGAATCGAACCGGCGACCTCTTGTTGCATGGGTCGATGCTCAACCACTGAGCCACACCAGCCAGGCAAAAGTTGTTTGTTTAAGAAAAATTCAATCATCTACAAAATTCTACCTAGAAATAAGCCTATTATTACATTTTGTTATGTATCCTCCCAATTTTTCTACATATATACATATTTATTTAATCCCTCATTCATTCAACAAACACTTATTGAGCGTCTATCATGTTTCAAAAAGATGCTGCTGAACAAGACAGATGAGGTGCACACATTCATGTGTCTTGCATTCTAGGGGGTAGATGAGAACTCCAACAAGATGATTTCTGCTAGTGATAACAGCTATGAAGAATACAAAACAAGTAATATGACAGAGCGAAGGTCATAAGGGTGGGAGGGTGAGGACTGGCAACTTTAAAGGTTGCCCTGGCCAGTTTGGCTCAGCGGTTAGAGCGTCGGCCTGCGGTCCAGAGAGACCCGGGTTCGGTTGCTAAGGGCACGTATCTTGGTTGCAGTTTGTCCCGGCCCGGGTTGGGTCGTGCAGGAGGCAGCCACTCGATGTGTCCCTCTCACGTCGATGTTTCTCTCTCTCTCTCTCTCTTCCTCTCTCTCCCTCTAACTCTATCTGAACAAAAAAATGGAAAAATGTCCTCAGGTGAGGATAAAAAAAAAAAAAAAAAAAGGTTAACAGGGAAGACCTTTCTAAGAAGAGAATACTGCCCTGAGACCTAAAGAACAAGGAAACGCCAGTCATGGGAGGAAATGCAGGAAGAGGATTCCAGGCAGAGGGAACAGTACATGCAAGGGAAGAGTATGATTGTTTCTAGTAACTGCCACAAGATACATGTAAGAGAATAAAAAGACACAATAGGGAGTTTTCAGATTCATTATGCATTCTGACCAGCTTCATGCACACCTTTCCTTTTTGACCTAAATAATTTAAATTTTTATGTTGTCAAAGCCATCAGTTTTTTTCTTTGTAGTTTCTACCATTGGAAAGTCTTTTACCTAAACTTCAATGAGAAAAATACTTACCTGTGTTTTCTTTGAGTACTTTTATAATTTTATTAATACACCTACAGTTTGTTATGCTATATGATAGAGATTTAAGTGATGTTTTTCTGTAAGTAAATAACTCATGCCTGAGCACAATTTTTTGAAATGTCATTTTTTTCTCTGCTAATTTAGATGGCACCATTATCATATGCTAATTTCTATATTGAAGGCTTAGGAAGAAAAGAGTGATGTGAGTGGAGTGACCTAAACAGTCTTGTAGGGACTTACTCTGGCAAGTCTGAAGAAAGAATTAAATGGTCAAGAGCTCGAAAGGTGAAAAACCAGTTGGAAAGCCACAGTAGTCATCCAGACAAAAGATGCAAGGACTGGAAGAAAAGTTATGGGTAAGAAAATCACTGATTAAATAAGAAAACTCATCAAATGACTAGATGTGTGATTGAAAACAAAAAAACAAACAAACAAAAAAAGATGATTCTCAGTATAACCTCAAGGGTAAGCCTCCATATCTTGACTCATGCTGCTTCTTCATACTAAAATGCCTACACTTACTCATGATTCAAATCTCAAATTGATTATTGGAGCCAGGCAAGATCAACCAGTCTTTCTTCTTAGTACATTAGAATAAAAAAATTAAGGAGCCCAATTTACAAATTGAGTTCCACACTAATTTTAAAGTTACTGATTCTCCTCTATCCCATGTCCCTACCCTAAAACCTGGCTTATTTGGAGTTTACCTCAGTGGGCATAATCATACTCATTTTACCTCCAGCTTTCCAAATCTTTACTTCTGTTTTGTTGTTGTTGTTGTTTGTTTGTTTGTTTGTTTGTTTTTTCCTTCAGAGCAGCCAGTGTGGCTTCACTCCATCCCTCACATTGGATTAGCCTCACCAACAGAAGGAATACAGTTGACCTTGAGGGCTATGGTAAATGCCGAGATAGGTGAATAATTTCTTGGCTATAAATGACTCTTCAACAAACTTGACCCAAGCCTTTCTTATTTACCAAATTAAATGCCATAGTAATCCTGGGGAATGTCCCTCTGTAGAAATTCTTCCAACCCAATCACTTAGTTAGGATAATTGTTCCTTCTGGTGGTTTCAGATGTGAGGGAGGCCATCCACCCTCCCTTCTGCCAAGTCAATTTTTCTAGACATAAATATGAAAGTGGTATGGTGTCACACACTTTGTCTGTAACATTATAATAGGATTATGAAAGTGTTCATTACATTTACTACAAGAACGTTGTTAAGACAGAAAGGAGATTGGTGACCACCCAGTGAGTATGAGGTTTCCTTTTTATGAAAAATTCTGGAACTAGATAATGGTGATAGTTGTACAACAATGTGAATATACTTACTGTCACTGAACTGTACACTTTAAAATGATTAAAATGGTAAATTTTATGTGCATTGTATCACCATTTTTTAAATTGTGCTTATTTATTTTGTTGTTGAGGATGTCATTAACTAGATGTCAAAATGCCCTCACTATAAATATCCTTGGGAGGAATGTCTCATTAAATTACTAATATTGTGAATTGCACAGTGGATCACATTTCCCTTTAACCCTGGCCAAGAGGAAGGTGTGAGCCAACTTTGGCCCTTCCCTGGCAAGTGCATAGGATTTCACAGCTCGTCTTTTTGTTCTAAGCTAACTCCAGGCTTCATTGTACTTTCCTATCTTTATTTTTCCTTTGCTTCATTTTTCACTCCAAGTTCAATTTATTTTATCTTTCTACCATATATGAATCTTTGTGTGATACCTTAAATCATTTTATGAATCTGCAGAATACAAATAGCCTAAACATCAAAGTATGACCAGATAAACTGTTTGCTTATTTTGACTCTCACAACATGGTCTCTTTTCCTGGTATAAATTCCAAAATGGGCCTTGCGTTGAGATCTCCAAGAAATCCTATTAGACAAGATACAATTTTATTAGATAATTAGCTTCCTCATAGTGAACATCTTCCCTTTACTGACTTTATTCACACCTGGTATTTTCCTTTGTTAACTGAACACCTACTGTCAAGCACATATTACAAATGCAGTGATAATGATGAAATGTTCTTAACTCTGGGCAATAGCCACTGTTGAGAAAACAAATCACACTTACTCTGTCAGGTTTTTACTGCTTTCTATGATTACGAGTAAAAAGAAGCTTAGCGATGCCTTTTTGTCCAAAGTGCAAAAAATAAATAAAAATAAATGTTACTAGAAAAATAAATAATAGACAACTATGATGTACATCTTTCTTCTTTCTGTGGCCAATTTGGGAGAATATAAATAATTCTTCAAAGCAACAATGCAAGCTTTTGAGTGGGGAAGATTCCCCATAAAACACAGGCTGATTACAATGGCAGAGAAGATTTTTAAATAAAAGTATCCATGGATGATCTGAAACAAAGATTGAATAAATGGACATTTGGAATATGTCTTGGAGATTAGATGGGTCATCAACATTTTATTGTTGAATGATAATATAGTGGCAATATTAATTATTTTATCTATTCACTCAAAAAATGGCTGGGCATCGTCCAGTGCACCAAACAGTTGCTCGTTTGATTCCCAGTCAGGGCACCTGCCAGGGTTATGATCCCCAGTAGGGAGAGTGCAGGAGGCAGCTGATCAATGTTTCTTTCTCTTTCTCTCTCTCCCTCTCACCCCTTACCCCTTCTTCTCTCTCTAAAAAAAAAAAAAAAAATCAATAAATAATATTTTTTAAAATGCAATGTCCATCTGAAGACCTCCAATGTCAGTCACTGAAGCCCACTGTGGACCCCAAGAATTCTGGGGAAAGAAGGCAGAAAAAGGACAAAGAAAGGACCAGAATCACACACATATACTTCAAACCCTACCTTTAAGACATTTAACTGATCTCTTCTGAATTCTCTCTTGAACCAGAAAGGTAATGATTAAAGATTAATGTCAGATGTATATTACCAGGTATTATTTAATATTGAAAGAGCATCAGATTTATTAATTGTCGAAACACAAGTTGTCATCATGCTGGAAAACGTTAGTTTTCTGGCAAGAACACATTCTCATTTGAAGCTCACAATAGCATAGTCAAGAAAATGAGAAAACACTGTCTGAACAGCAAAGTAATTTCTCAACAGTCACACAGAGAATAAAGGGCAAGACCAGGATTCAGAGCGGGATCTGTCTGTGTTCGGCACCAGTGAGCCTAACCATTACACCACGGTGCCTCATGGGCTCACCTAGCACACTGACAAAGTGCTCTCACACACCTGTGAGGAACACAAAAGAAACATTGCTGTTGCAATATTTTGAAGTTCAAAGTGGTTTTCACTTGTCACCCGGATTGTGAGTGCAATAAGCAAAAATAAAAGCAGAGTCTCCTAGCACTCTGTCCAGAACTGTTGCACTATTGCACATGCATGCACACACACAAATGCAAATGTGCGTGCACACACACGTACGCACACACAGAGTAACAGGAACTCAACTTTACAACTGCAGGCTGCTGCTGATGCCAGACAAGAAATGCATCACCTTACACTGAAAAAGCTGTGAAAGCAGAAAAATCAATCTACCATTTTAATAAAAAATGTGAGAAACCGAGAAGATGAGCTATGGTGCAATCACTTTGGGTGGATCTGGCTGTTTTGCTATTAATCATTTCTCTACTGTGCAGTCAGCAGAACTTTATTGAAGTCTATTCAGTGCTTTGTTGGGTCCACTGCTGAGGCACTGTGACCAAGTGGGATGAGATTAGGAAACCGTCATTGTAGCCTGAGGACCAGGAACTGTGCGCGCTATTGCAGTCTTCAAGTGGAAAAGATTAATCCCGAGAAAACACATTTTCCCCAACACTGGAATATTAAAATTTCCTGACATGACAACTTACATTCTAGCAATTTCAAATCTTGGATTTAAGATAAAATCTTATACTGCATCTGGACTCAGTCTTCAATCACCACCTTTCTGTTTTAAGAAAGAATTTGAATAGGATTAATTTATTGCCTTACAACTAAGATTTTAAGATGTCTCATAGATCTGGTTATTTTTTGTTATCTTTGTGTTCTGCTCCCAAATCAGAGGCCTTCGTACTGTTCCTTCCTGGTGTTGGATGCATAGCGTCATTCTGCTGGTTAGTGAGTTACCTAGAGGGAATGAGGAACTTTCTCTACCAAGCCTCTTAAATCGGCCCACGTGAGCCAACTGAATACCTAAAACACCCACGATCTTGAAGCGAAGGCTTATACATTAAAAGACCCTAGTCAAAGAAAAAGCAATAATGCCTTCAAGCACCCATCTCCATTAATCCCACAGCAACACACTCTCTAGGTCCAAGCATCCTCCCCAGGAACAGATGTAGCTACAGTGTATCCAGTGTTGATGACCCTTCCTGAACCATGCTGTACTGCCATTAGGTTCCCATCTACAGGCATTCACCCAAGGTGGAGGTGTCAAGTCTCAGCATCAACCCAGAGAGCATGACAGGATCCCTTTTCTAAACACCACATTCCCTCCTCTGACAGTCACCTGAAGCAGGGGCTTTCTTTGTATTAGTTCGATTGTTTTCTATTGCTTAGGGAAGGAAAAATCCAGAACATAAAAATAAGAGGATGAATTTACTGAGGAGTAGAATATTTTATCTTCTTACTTTCATTCTAGTCCTCAACATCTTTAAATTTTTAGTATGCCCTCGCCTTACATTCCGTCCTACGTTTGAAATGATAACAACATTCTTAGAGAAGTCTCCTTGTACTGCACAAGTTTGCTACCCTGATACGTGGCTCTGGCTGTGGACTGTGTGGCCTCTGCACAGCTGCATGCTGTGTCATCCTCCCCTGAGCTCAGTCTTCCTTTTGTCTTCTCTTGGTGCCATGCTCTCTCCAGCTACTGGAAAGGCTCCTCCTTCTCACTGCTTACCTACCTTCTCCTCAAGCACAACACCAAAAAGGCCTCATGATTCTCTAGGCCCTAAGCAAACTTACCTTTGGCAATATCACCCCAGAATAAGACCTCACTAACCACATTTCAGGGCCCACACTTGGCCCACTGGCCACAACATCTGAGATGTCACTGGTTCTAGATCCTTTCTGGCTTTGCTTTCCATCCTGGTTTCATTGTCAAGTCCACTGACCCATCTAGTCTCAAGAACAATAGTGTCTTCACACTGTTACATATCTCTGACCTCAAAAAGTTGTACAATATGATAGGCATGTGTCTCCTGTCAGTCTCTTCCAAGTCTGTTGGGCAGCATTCAAGTCTATAAGCACACAGATCAATCCATTTATCACAGTCCTCTTGTTTGGGGTACAAAGGAATCTCTTTGAGACAAAGGGTGAGAGAGATTATTCTCTAGAAAACTATACTTCTTTCTATAGCTTTTTCCTCTTTCTCCCTTTCAAATTATTCACTTACCATATTTAATAAATAGGGGTAAACTTCTGGCTTTATATTTAGAACAGGTGAGTGGGCTCAGAAAGAATACTGTCATAGCATAAACTAAATCTTCCAATTCCTTCCATCAGCCCCTTCCAAGATATGAATTCATATGCATAGACCAAATGATGAGTTTCTACACAAGACGGTCATCAATTCTATACAGACTATTAAGAGTACAATCATTCAGACCCCATTAATTTGATATTTCTCATGAAGTAGGGCGGTGGTTTAACTGCAGTTTGTAAAAAAAAAAAAAAAATTGCTATCCTAAGCAAATTAAGACAAGTGATAGGAGAACCATATGTAACATTAATCTTTAATCTCTTCTAACTACTTTTTTTTCAAGTACACTGGAAATATCAGTGTATACTGTCACAAAATTCTTTGTTAATCAAATCATTGTTGATATTTTGTTTGTGCCAAACAGCTACCCTCAAAGCTTTTATAATCTGGTAACTAAAAATTTCCCTAGTTAGAAATAAATCTTATGACTGGATTTTTAAATTATCTAATTCTGGAAACATACAAAAGAAAGTCAAATATACATAAATTGCGGCGCATAACAGTAAATACTCTGTGACCTAACCACCCAGTCTCAGAGCTAGAACACTCCCAGCATCCCTGTATCAAGCTCCATGCCCCTTTCTTATCCCCTCATCTGCCTCTTTCCACTCCCCGATTAGAACCACTATCCTGAAATTTGAATTTATCGTTCCTTTGCTTTTGTTATAGTAATACTACTATAGTATGTATTCTTAAACACCCAGTTAAGTTTTGCTTGTTTATAAACTTTTCAAAATGGTATTTAGATGTATGGTCTCTTCTGTGACCTGCTTTTTTCACTCAGTATTTTGTTTTAAGATTCATCCATGCTATCGCTGTGTAGCTATGATTCACTACCATATAATATTCCATTTTACTTATCTAGTTATGGTGATGGACATTTGGGGTACAAATAACACTCTAACACTACTATAAACATCCTTATATGCGTATGGTGTTTATATGCAAGAGTTTCTCTAGGATAGCCATTTTCAACTGGTGTGCCACAGGAATTTTTAAAACGTTTTTAAATGACTATTCAGGGGCACAGACCTCTTTTTCTTAGATTGTTAAACAAACAAATAAATGACAACAGCCAACACAACAATAGCCATCCAGTGTGAACGAGTCAAAATTATACCTATTTTTGTCAGGTTGGCAAAATATACATTTTTTTTGGTGTGCCATAAGATGAAAAAGGTTGAAAATCGCTGCTCTAGGATGTACCCGGGAAAGAAAATGTTGGGTGCTGGGGAATATTCAAATTTACAAGATAAAGCTAAAAATCACTTCAAAAATGGTTGTAGCAATTTATACTACCCTCAGCAGGGTACAATTTTTCATCAACCTATATCCAGCCCAACAGTTAATATTGGCAGATTTGTCTTTTATTTTTTTTTTATTTGAGAGAGAGAGAGAGAGAGAGAGAAACGAAAGGAGAGGGAGAGAGAGATGGAAACATCCATGAGAGAACTTCCATCAGCTGCCTCCTGCACGCCCCCTACTGGGGGTTGAGCCTGCAACCGGGGCACATGACCTGACCAGGAATCAAACCAAACACCTCCTGTTGCACGGGACAGTGCTCAGTCCACTGAGCCACACCAGCTGGCTGGGCCAGATTTGTCTTTTAAATGTTGCCAATTTAGGAAATGTATAATGTTATATAATTGTGGTTTTAATTTACATTTCCTTCATTATCAATAAAATTGAGCACATTATCATACGTTTACTGTCCATTTGGATGTCTTTTGTAAAAAGTCTATCCAAGCCTTTTGTTCACTGTATATCAACTGTCTGCCTTTTTCTTGTTGATTTGTAGGTATTATTTATTGGTAAATAAAATCTTATTGATTTGTAGATTCTAGTCCTTTGTCAGTTACATGTATTGCACATTACATCGCCTGGTTTATTACTTGTCCTTTCATCCTCTTTATGGTATCTTTTCTTGAATAGAAGTTCTTCATCTTAATGTAATTGAATTTATCAGTCTTTTATAGTTAATGCTTTTTATGTTTTAAAAAATCATACCCAACTCTGAAGCAAAACAGATAAATCATCTCTCTGACCTATTAATTATTTATCCTTGCAAACAGTATAATTTAATTTCTTATAAAGTATTCTATAATATTAACCATTATTTGGTTATTCCTAGGACCACCTGAATCAGAATCACCTAAGTATTTTAAAATGTTAATTCTCAGTCCTTATTTTTTTTCCACAAATATTCAAGTAATTTTTATATGCCAGTTTCTGTAAACCTAAGAATACAGAAATAATAAAACAGAAAAAATACCTGTGACATTTGTGGTATACATATATGGGGGAGAAAGAAAATAAACAATAAATGGGCAAAACTCATACCATACCTTCTTTTGTCTTCTTCCTTTAGTTTCTCTATTATGGGACCCCTAGCTTTTCTGACTCAGGCATTTATGGTCCTGTTCTGCTATGGCAATGATGTCTTTTGCAGATGCTGTCAGAAAACTGAAGCTATGACACATGTTCAGCCTTGAGGATTTCATCCTAGGGAGAGCTGCTGGCATAGAGCAATGAGCAGGAGGCTAGTGAGTTGTAATCATTCACTTCTTCTAACATATAGAGCAAGTTGCAATTAAATATTTCTCTCAACTTGGCAGAAGCCTACCATCTTGATTGATGTTTAAATAGCTGATCATATCAATGGAACAGAATAGAAAGCCCAGAAATAAACTCAGGCCTACATGGTCAATTAATCTATGACAAAGGAGGCAAGAATATACAATGGGGTAAAGGCAGTCTCTTCAACAAATGGTGTTGGGAAAACTGGCCAGATACATGCAAAAAAATGAAATGACCACTCTTACACCACATACAAAATTAAGCTCAAAGTGAATCAAAGACTTAAATTTAAGACCTGACACCATAAGATTCCTAGAAGAAAACATAGACAGTAAACTCTTTGACATCACTGTTAGCAATATTTTCTGGGTGTATCTACTCAGGCAAAGGAAACAAAAGAAAAAAAAATAAGCAAATGGAACTACACCAAACTAAAAAGTTTTTGCATGGTGAAGAAAACCATCAACAAAATGACAAGACAACCTCTGAGTAAGAGAAAATATTCGCCAATGATACAACTGATAAGGAGTTAATATCCAAAACATATAAGGAACTCATACTTAACACCAAATTTAAAAAGTTGATTAAAAAATGGGCAAAGAACCTGAACAGACATTCCTTCAAAGAGGACATACAGTTTTATGAAAAGATGCTCAACATCACTAATCATCAGTACAAATTAAAAACCACAATGATTGCCTGGCCGGTGTGTCTCAGTGGTTGAGCATCGACCCATGCACCATGAGGTCGCCAGTTTGATTCCCGATTAGGGCACATGTCCAGGTTGTGGGCCATATCCCCAGTGGGGGGCATGCAGGAGGTGGCCAATCGATGTTCTCTCTCATTGATGTTTCTATCTCTCTCTCCCTCTCCTTTCCTCTCCCTCTAAAATCAATAAAGAAAATAATAATAATAACCACAATGAGATATCACCTCACACCTGTTGGAATGGCTATCATCAATAATTCAACAGCCCTGGCCGGTTTGGCTCAGCGGTTAGAGCGTCGGCCTGTGGTCTGGAGAGACCCGGGTTCGGTTCCCGCTAAGGGCATGTACCTCGGTTGCAGTTTGTCCCCGGCCCTGGTTGGTCGTGCGGGTGGCAGCCACTTCCCTTTCACATCGATGTTTCTCTCTCTCTCTTCCTCTCTCTCCCTCCTACTCTGTCTGAACAAAAAATGAAAAAATGTCCTCAGGTGAGGATAAAAATAATAATAATAATAATTCAACAAACAAGTGTTGGCAAGGATGTGAAGAAAAGGGAACCCGGTGCACTGTTGGTGGGATTGTAAATTGGAGCAGCCACTATGGAAAACAGTATGGAGATTCCTTGAAAATTAAAAATGAAACTGCCTTATGACCCAGCAATTCTACTTCTGGGTATATATCTGAAGAAATCCAAAACACTAATTTGAAAATTATATGCATCCCTTTATTCACTGCAGCATTATTTACAATAGTCAAGATATGGAAACAACTCAAATGTCCATCAGTAGACGAATGGCCGAAGAAGATGTGGTATATATATATATATATATACACAATGTAATATTATTTAGCCATAAAAAAGAATGAAATCTTGCCATTTGTGACCACATGGATGGTCTTAGAGGGTACAATGCTAAGTGAAATAAGTCAGACAGAGAAGGACAAATACCATATGATTTGACGTATGTGAAATTTAAAAAACAAAATAAATGAACAAAACAGAAACAACTCATAGATACAGAGAACAAATTGATGGTCCACTCGATGGGAGTGGGACTGGGAAAATGGGTTAAAAAAATGAAAAGAGATTAAGATGTATACAAATTGCCAGTTATAAAAATAGTCAAGGGATGTAGAGTACAGCATAGGGAATATAGTCAATAATATTGCAATAACTATGCATGGTGCCCGGTGGGTACTAGACTTATCAAGGTGATCACTTCATAAAGTATATAAATGCCTAATCACCATGTTGTAAACCTGAAACTAATATAATATTGTATGTCACCTGTAACTGAAAAATATATTAAATAAATAAAGAAATACCTGATCATATTAATAAATACACGAAGGTCCTTGCTTTTCTCAAAAGAATTAATGATCTTTTTTCTTATTTGAAAAATCATGTTGCTTTAATGGCAAATTAGACCTTACACTTTGTATTTACAATAAGAATACCTTTGCTCTGGCCAGTTTGGCTCAGCAGTTAAATCGTTGGCCCGCAGACCAAAGAGTCTTGGGTTCGATTCCAGTCAAGGGCATGTACTTCAGTTATGGTTCAGTCCCTGGCCCTGGTCAGGGTCATGTGGGAGGCAACCAATCGATGTGTCTCTCTCACATTGATGTTTCTCTCTCTCTCCCCCCACCCCCTACTCTATCTGAAGATAAATGGAAAAATACCCTCAGGTGAGGATTTTTTAAAAAGAATATCTTTGCTGACTAAGGAAACTGCACTTTGGGGAAGTTCAAAGTTGTACTCAAGATAGGAAAGAAGCCCAGCCGGTGTGGCTCAGTGGTTGAGCGTCGACCCATGCACCAAGAGGTCGCCGGTTCGATTCCCGGTCAGGGCACATGTCCAGGTTGTGGGCCAAATCCCCAGTGGGGGGCATGCAGCAGGCGGCCAATCAATGTTCTCTCTCATCGATGTTTCTCTCTCTCCCTCTCCCTTCCTCTGTCTCTAAAATCAATAAAGAAATAACATTTTTTTTTAAAGATAGAAAAGAAGATCCCCTAATACTAGTTAAGGCTTCTGTGCATATTGTCCATTTATAATTTACCCCACCAACCCCACCCCTTTATGCTCTCACCTTCATCTCAGAGGATGACTGCCTGGGAACTGGATTTCCCCAAATCCCTACAACAGAGTTCTGAATTACAGAATGATTACTGAAGCAGGACAGAAAGCAGTTAGGGGAAAATCCCGACAAGTGGAATGAAGTAGAAGCTGACATCACAGGCTGATAAGCCACTAGGTCCTCGCCCCAGAGCCCCACCTCCATGCAAGATCAAAGGGAAACAGTTTATGGCAGGAAACCCCTTCGTTGGCCGCAGAAGTCAGCAAGGATAGTTAACGCCAAATCCATCCAAGATGGAGGAAAAATTCACCAGAGACAGACCCCAAGCTCATTATACCATATTATAATGAAAATTGACACCACGAGTAGAAGGGGGGCCAAGGGGGACTGACTAACTCCAGGACACTTCTGGAAGGAACCATATTAGGAACAAGAACCCCCTGCATTTCCCCCCCACACACATACTTCCAACCAGAAGGCAGAGTCAGAAAATGGTACCACAAAGCTTAGAAACAACCCACCCTTGGAAACACATGAAATCCCAAGAACTGACCACACGTGCAACTCACTCACGAGTTGGTCCACGTCCACTGGGATGTCGACTTTCCCTTCTTTCACAGCGGTGCCTGCATCCTGGCCTCTCTCTGTCTCTACCTGAATACAACTAGCTATTGCTCTCACCTGGACTCTCGGACTCATTCTTGAAATCTTTCCTGAATGACTCAAGAACCTGGAGGTCCTGGACTGGGCCAGGGCAGGGCCAGCTCCTGGGCACAGCATGGCCCGGAATTAGTCTGGTGACAGTAGGAGAGAGGACAAACCAAATCATCATTCCCTGGCCACAGTGAACATGGGCCCCTGCATATGCAGGGTTTTGCGAGTACTTCAACATGTTTCCTCCTGAGTCTCCAACTTGCTGCTGCAGGATTGTGAGGTTCCTGGAAATTTCTAATCCCCTGAAAGCTGGTGGTAAACCTGAGATCTAGCAATGGCCTTCCTTGACCTTCTGTACCCCCAGCTCTTCTACTGGTTTAGACAGCATCTAATTACCTGTAATAAATCCTGTTCTTGCTTGAAATACCTAGAGTGGTAGAGTGGTTTCTGTTTTCTTCTTTTTTCTTTTAATCCTCACCCGAGGACATCCCTGCATTTATCTTCAGATAGAGCGGGAGGGAAAGCGGGAGGAAGGGAGAGAGGGAAACATCCATGTGAGAGAGACACATCAACTGGTTGCCACCCACTCGACCCCAACCGGGGCCAGGGAAAAACTGCAACCGAGGTACGTGCCCTTAGCGGGAACTGAACCCGAGACTCTCTGGTTCACGGGCCAATGCTCCCTACACTGAGCCAGACCAGCCAGGGTGAGTGGTTTCTGTTTTCTAAACTAAATCCTAAATAATATAGTATATTCCATTCCATTTTCTCTTGCTTCTTTCTTTTTTCTTTCTTTTTTTTTTTAATCCTCACCTGAGGATTTTTTTTTCTATTTTATCTTCAGATAGAGTGGGAGGGAGAGGGAGAGAAAGGGAGAGAGAGAGAGAAACATCGACGTGAGAGGGACACATCGACTGGTTGCCTCCCACACGACCCCTACCAGGGCCAGGGATGAACCGCAACCGAGGTACGTGCCCTTGACCAGAATCGAACCCACAACTCTTTGGTCCACAGGCCAACAGTGTAACCACTGAGCAAAACTGGCCAGGGCTCTTGCCTCTTTCTTGATTTCTACATCCCCAAATCACAAGTAATTTGATTGACAGCCTTCAAACACAGAAGAGAAGACATCTCCCCACCCAGATTCCTGAACTGGAGACCTGGAACCCCAGAAAACCTAACCTTTCAGTAAATTGATTGGGAGCCCACTAAATCTTTTGACTTACAGAAAAAGAAACATCAACATAAGACTTTATATTTCATTTCATTATATTGTGGCCATAAAAATTTCACAATTATAGGAACTTTTATTCATAAATATGTATTTATTAATACAAGTGCTGAGAAAGATGGCCTTTTTAAGAATTATGTATTTTGAACATCTGATTCAGGTAATTAAATTTGCTCAACTTTAAAGGTCAGACTTCTACTAAAGGCCAATTTACTGAACATCTGAAATATGCCTTACAATTTAGCATCTGTATTCGTTTGCTAGGGCTGTCATAATAAAGTACCACAGACTGAGTGGCTTACACAGCAGGAATGCATTGTCTCACAGAAGGCTGAGATCAAGGTGTCAGCCTGGCCACTGCTCCCTCTGAAGGCGCCAGGGAAAGGTCTGTCCCGCCCTCTCTCTTAGCTTCTAGTGGTTTGCTGGCAACCTTGGTGGCAACTTGGCTTGTACATAATCACCCCAATACCTGCCTTCATCTTCACGTGGTGTTTTCCCTGTGTGTGTGCCTCTGTGCCCAGATTTATCCTTTTTATAAGGACACTAGTCATGTTGGATTAGGGCCTACCTTGATAACCCCATTTTAACTTGATTACTTCTGTAAAGGCCCTATCTCCAAATAAGGTCACATTCTCAGCTACTGGGAGTTAGGGCTCTAACATAACTTTTGGGGGAACAGAATTCAATCCATACCAGCATCCTTCAGAATGGTCTCTCAATAGCCGCCCCAAGGTCAGATCTAGACGACACCGAGAGGTTACAAGCCACACGCTGAGTCTGATAAAATCCTAACAATTAAATGTGAGTACAGTTTAGTTCCTTAACTTTTCTTCCCATGTGTCACCAAAGTGAAAAGATCGCCAACTCTAGGGGACCTTGATGATTTTGTTTTATACTGTCTATTTATATCTTTTCTTAAATTATAAAAATAATATATGATCATAAAAATTCAAGCCATACAGAAGTAAGCAAAGCAAAGTATCTTCTCTAGCCTCCTCCCCCCGCCTCCTCCCCCCCGCCTCAAGTCCCATGGGGCAGAGGTGTTCTGTTCAGAGTATATCCTTCCAGATCTTAAAGCACACACATACAAAATGTTTATCTTTTTTACTTACCAGAATTTTCTAATGTGCCTAAATGAACACATTTTGCTTACCTTAAAAAGAAAACAATAAAAGCTTTAAAAAATGAAATGGAAAATTTTTTTTCTTTATTGATTGTTAGAAAGAGAGGAAGGGAGAGGGAGAGAGAGATAGAAACATCCATGAGAGAGAACATCGATTGGCTGCCTCCTGCATGCCTCCCACTGGGGATTTGGCCCACAACCTGGGCATGTGCCCTGACCAGGAATCAAACCGGTGACCTCTTGGTGCATGGGTTGACGCTCAACCACTGAGCCACACCAGCCGGGCATGAAATGGAAATTTTATTCCAACGTAGCTTAAGCACATCTCTAGAATGTTAGGGGGAAAGCAAGACAGAAATACTCTTAGCAGGGAGAAAGGCAACTTACTTGTTTGCCTACTGCAATAGAAACACTCCCTAAATTCATTATCAGTTCGGTTACTGCTCAGTTGGGAAAGAACCAACTAGCATAAGTTCTAGTCACACAATAGCTGCTCAATAAATTTTAATTAATAAATCAATTAATTAAACAACAAAGTAGTCTCCAGGAAACATCTTCTGGGCTGGAGAGTCTGGATCAGGAATCTGAGGGGCACAGGTGGCATTGTCACTGCTTCTTCCAACCAACAGTTGGGAGTTTCACGAAGGAGGCGGGCTATGGGAGGGGAAGGGCTGGCTCTGCAGACGGTATCAAAGAAATGAAATTTAGATTTCTGGACTGCAATCTAAAATGCCAAAATGTTGCACTCTGGGCTAGAAATGCAGCACATATTAGTAATACAGGGAAGCATAGGTTTTTCCAAAAATGAACTGACCTGGTTAAAAGGTCCTGAAAATGGAGCAGGAGATCTGGACACTGGTGGAAGCTTTGCCTCAATTGAGCATAATTAAATAAAATCATTGAACTACTTCCATCCTAGTCACTTTTTTTTTTCTTTTTTTTTTGGTACGTGCCCATAGCGGAAACCGAACCCAGGACTCTCTGGTCCTCAGGCCGAAGCTCCAACCGCTGAGCCAAACTGGCCAGGGCCCTAGTCACTTTTTAAATGACAACATAATGTCCATTAGCCCTTCTAACCTTAATATTTGATGTATCTCTAAAGGGGGTGGGAGAACATTAAAAGTGAGGTATATATCCACTTACTAAGGAGATCTAACAGGCATGACATGGAAAGAATTCCAATAATGCCCACGGTACCCAGCATGCCCAGAAGACAATAACTATGAATAGATCCAGAAATAACAGCCATGGTCACAGATGATCACCCACCATTATGTAGAATGTGGGTTGAGAACTAAAAAATCTTGATTTTGTAAAGAAAAGACAAATACAACATTCATGTCCTTGGGCTTGGTAGGCAGCTGCACAGAAATGGATTATTGTGGTTTAAAGAAAGAAAGGAGAGGCAGAATTTTATTGAGTGTAAATAAGAGATTGAGTGTTGCTCAGAGATTCTTAAATGTGAGGATGAAAACACCGTGAAGAATACTGGGTGAGGATGAAAGATCAACTTCAGTAATTCATGTATCCATTCATTCATTCAATCTGGATGATACTCAAAACATTTAACACTTGGTATGGAACAGCCAGTCAGAACGTACACTTTGTCCAGTCCGAAAAGATACCAGCTATAAACAAATTGCATAATGGCTAGGGCACCCAGTGCAAGTGTGCTGACTGCCTACCATCCCTGTATTTAGCGAATGAATATATAAGAACTGTGTGTGTGTGTGTGTGTGTGTGTGGTGTGTGTGTGTGTGTGTGTGTGTGTGTGTGTGTTTAAAAACATATGAAATGCTTTTCATCAACATATAACCCCAATTTACATGACATCTTAGGTCCAAATTATTATTAATAAAATTGTAAGATTATATATAGTCTTCAAGAAAAATTTTGAAATTTGCATTTAATTTAAAAACTCATTTTACTATAAATATTTGGCTGAATGCTATGTTTGACTGGTTTCACATAACCATGAGTTCTTTTATACCATGTTTTGCTCATTCTTGGGACACTGGAGTAAGACATTCCATAATTTTAAGTGTTTCTCCATGCTTTGCATATATGAAAATTGGTTTCTCTTGAAATCTAACTTAAATAGGTAGTAAATTGGTGAGGTTCATAAGCTTCCTCACAGGAATTTGAAATCGGTGCCCTATTGTTCTCCAGCCTTTATCATTCCTGAGAACTCTGAGCCAGCCAGATTTTTATTCCTGTGCAGGTACACGTTATATGCATTAAAATTTTTCTCTTCATCTGAGTATATCTTGCCAATAAATATCTAGGTGTGATTCTCTCTTTTTCATTTTTATACTTTCCTTTCAGGAAACTTTTCTGCTTTTATGTCTCTATTATTACTTCTGCTTCTATTTCTCTATTCTTTCCTTTTTCAAAATGGCAATAACTTGTATTAACAAAAAGCTTTCTAAAATGTATACGTGTCTGTACACACACACACATATCTCTATATATCTATATATAGATATATAGATGTAATTTTGAGCCTCATAATTTACATATACACAGCATTTTTAGCCTCAGCCTCCGAGGCAGGCAATGTCCTTCCTCCCTGTCCCCGGCTCTGTAACAAGTTTTCCACTGGCCTCCCGTCACGGCACAAGTTGCTGAGGTAGTGGTGGTGGATGTTTTCATCATCAAATGAGAAGCAGTCTGCCCAGGCAGCATATTTGTCTACCGACAGTTTTTCTCTATTTCCTTGACTTTGTTCACTGTTCATTGGATGCTAATCAAATGCCCTCTTTGGGATCTAAAATGAAGGGCGGGTTGATATCCCCATGGCCAGCAAATGGTAGATTGGGTGAGAACGCAGTCTTTTGATTCCATACTCTTTCCTGATACTACAGCATGAGAAAAGCCAAATGTACCCAGGTATGACATCGTGATGAAGCAGTGATGTTACTGGAAATGCATGTCTACATGAGTGCATATGTAAATAAATATATATAATTCACAATAACAGTCCATTCTGTTAATCCTATCCTACAACAGAGAAGGATTCAAAATAACACTAAAACCAAAGATGATACAGTAAAATATATTGTGACCATGGTGGTGTTAAGTACAGCTTACCCAAAGAGTAATTCAAAGAGCACTATACATTGAAGCAAATCGAAGGACTTCTTTCGTATTCACAATATGTGCTTGATAGTTCTCCCCCCTTTGGCTTTCTTACTTGCCCTAAAAGTGCCTGTACAGTTATGTAATTGCAAGGAGAAATGCAACATGAAAAGTGATTTTCTATTTTATGCCATGCAATGATTAAGTGATCCAGTTCACAGCAATGTCAACAGTCATTAGGAAAAGTCAGAGATTAGATACTGTATAAAAACAAACAGACTAAGCAAATGAATAGCTTTGAGAACATGCTGATGCAGAATAGTGAAATTAAAAACTAATTCACCTGTAGTAACGACATTAGTAATACACAAAACTATTACACTGCACTACATTTCCTGTATGCCTTCTCTGGTTTGTCAGCGGCAAGTCCTTTATATTATGCATATTTACAGCATTGACTCTTTGGGGGATCATGGCCATAGAGGAACACCTTGAACTCTTCAATTTTATGAAGAAAAGTCTAAAAACTACTCATAGGATACCATAGCCCTGCTCACTAGGGTCTTTGGCTCAGTGGATTGAGCGTCATCCCATGGTTCAATTCCTGGTCAGGGCACATGCCTGGGTTTTGGGCTCGATCCCCAGTAGGGGGCGTGCAGGAGGCAGCACATAGATGTTTCTCTCTCACATTGATGTTTCTCTCTCTCCTTTCCCCTTCCTCTCTCTCTAAATAAATAAAAATAAACATTTAACAAGCAACAAATTGTTAAAAGCCAATTAGCAGGACCTCACAGTAACTACAAGTTTCTGTCATTTAATTGTGGAAAGATAACTGAGCTTTTGTATATGATTCAGTCACCTCACAACCTATCAAAATTTTTCTTCTCAATTCTAGGCAGATTATTTAACTTATTTTTTTTGTTGTTGTTGGAATATAAACAAAATAGTTCAAAGAAATTCCCCAAGAGTCATGTTGGCAAAAATCACTTGGATTCAGATCCACTGATTTTTTAATTTGTTTTGTTTATAGTTTTAATATAAAATAGTAATTTAATAATGTCAATTTAGAAAAATTTAATAGGTTATGAAGAATTTATCACTACCATTTAGAAATGATCAAGGTTAAAATAGACATTTATTCTGGTTAATCATTCGATAAGTTTTTACTGTGACGTAACCATATACTGAATGCTGTGCTAAGTATATAAATACAGGGTGAGGCAAAAGTTGTTTTGCAGTTCTTCTTATGGAGAATACAATAATTAATAAATTATAATACAAGAATAAACCCTGTGTTTCATGCACTCACAACTGTAAACCTACTTTTGCCCCACCCTGTGCAGTAGTAAGCATGGACCAGTCCTTGCACTCATGTAGCTAACATTGTGACATGAAAAGACATTGAACAAGCAGTTGTAAATTTGATCAATAATTCTGGGGTAGTAGTTCTGGATACTTTGGGAGCATTCAATCAAAGAGGTAGATAGTCTATGATTTAGAAGAGTTCACCGAAGAACTGATGCTTTCTCCTCCCAGCAGAATGTAAGTTCCATACAGGCAGAGACCTTTTCCCTATAGTTCCCAGGACATGGTGGAAAAATTAGATAAGAAGAGAGACAATTCTTCAAATAGGTAGGAAGGATGAAAGGTAGAAGGAAAAGTAAGCTTTCAGGTTAACAAATCAATAGAAGGGAGGTTCGTGGAAATCTTATTTGAAAACATCTACTTTCACTGTGAAGTAGAAGGTATCTTAATATGCTGAAAATTAGGGAGAACTGGAAAAAAGAAGTGTCAGAGGTCTGAGAAGGGAGAGAGTATTAAACAGTTGTGAATGGCTAGAGTTTGAGCTGCCAGGAAACTGGTGAGTATAGTATAGACCAGCTGAGATTGGTAATCATAAATCTATACTGACACCAATTTGACCAAGTTGTGTTTTTTTGCTCACTGGACTAAAAATCTGAATACAATCAAGGAAAATGGGGCTCATCCAGGGCTGCGGTCTTACCAAACAGATACATTATATGGATAAGAGACAGAAGAGCATAAAGTGTTTGGGGTCATCTCTTGTGTAGCATGCATCTGTACCTTGTTTCTTGATGGTACTGAGCAGTATTCCATTGTACATGTGTGCTGTATTTTGTTTATCCATTCATCAGTTAACAGACATTTGGATTGTTTCCACTTTGGGACTATTACAAACAATGCCACTGTAAACATTTGCATACAAGTTTTTCCTTGGTTAGGTACTTAGGAGTAGAATTGTTAGGACACCTGGAAAATATATGTTTAAAGTTTTAAGAATCTGCTCTATATGATACAGCGGAATCAACTAGAGACTGTACCTTAATTTTTTTTTCTTTATTAATTCTAGAGAGAGGAAGGGAGAGGGAGAGAGAGAGAAACATCCATGAGAGAGAACATCGATTGGCTGCCTCCTGCATGCCCCCCACTGGGTATCGGGCCCACAACCTGGGCATGTGCCCTGACCAGGAATCGAACCGGTGACCTCTTGGTGCATAGGTTGACACTCAATCAGTGAGCCACGCTGGCTGGGCGAGTCTGTACCTTTTGACCTACCTCCTGTAGTTAACACTGTTGTATGATACATAGGAAAGTGTATCCTATCATAAGAGAGTACATCCTAAGAATTCTCATTACAAGAAGAATTTTTTTTCCTTTCTTTTTATCGTATCTATGTGAGATGATGGATGTTAACAAAACCTATTATGATAGTCATTTCACAATAGGTAAATCAAACTATCATGCTGTACACCTTAAGTGTATACAATGAAATATGTCAGTGATTTCCCAATAAAACTGGAAAAACAAATAAAAATTTTATTTTTAACTCTGCTTAACTGTTTTCCAGAATGGTTATAGCACTTTTCATTCCCACAAGTAATATGTGAGGGTTTCATTTTCTCCATATTCTTGCCACACTAGATATTGTAGGTCTTGTGGATTATAGCCATTCTAGTAAATATGCAACACCTTGTGGTTTTAATTTGCACTTCTCTAATGACATTTCAACATGTGTCTGGGGACATTTACCTACATTCTTTGCTTTACTGGGATGGCTCCATTTTTAACTCAGTTCCTTGTTCTAATATCCCATCAATTAACTCTTGTTACAAAAGTTCATATTTTCTTTAACTTACACCACAGTATAGTTTCATTCTGTTTCTTGCTGAAAATTGTTCTCAGAGGTATGTTTTTCTCTGCCTCTTTCTATTTTATTTTTCTTATTTTACCTTTCAGAATAATGTATACTTCTGTCAGATTCCATTCTGTTTCATTTTGGCTTTATTATCCTTGAATGAGGATAGCTGTTATTTACCCAAAAAATGATCTGCTGGATTTCTCCCTTAAATCCTAAAATGAAGGGAAGTTCCATAATCTAGCAGCCTGAGGAATGGACCTGGGACAGTGGGGAATGTCAGCGGCTGTCTTTTGGTAATCACTTCTTTGTTGAGAAGCCATAGCCTCCTTTCGGTATTTGGTTCTCCGTTCTTTGTACTCAGTATGACGGACTGACTCCTTCCTTCCTCCTGACATTACTTCCAGTCATTTCGGGGATGACTCCATCTTATTAGTGAGAAGCATGTCAAGTGAAAGCCTGATCCCTGTATGACCGTATTACTCTGTGATCCCCATCAGAGCCACTTCCAAATGTTATTGATCTGTGGTGTAAAAAGGAGCTCCAGGTGTGACAGGGCCCTCGCTATTGATTCTTCCTTTACCAGTGAAATGTTTCCTCTTACTGGGATTTTCATGTCAGGTGCAGTAAATCCTTTTGGCCTGCAAACACAGGTGAGGTTTTCCAGGGAGTAAAAAAATTTTAAAGCAACATATTTTCCCTTTGTCCTGATCTCTCTATATGGCATTTATTCATACTTCTATTATGTTCTGTTTTCCCTTCCTATCATTTTCCTATCATCTTTACAGTTTTATATCCTTTTCTCTATATTCTAAGAAAGCATTTCACAATTGTCTTCTACATATCTTACATCATTTCTTAAATATCTCTTGCCTTGTAGGCTCCTAATTCTGATTTTAAATCTGAAGTTATGTTTTTAATTCAAACTCGAATTCCGGTCTTTATTTCTTCATGTTTTTCAAAAAGCTCTTGTGTTCATTTCAGCAGGCTATCTTATTACACTGCCTTTGACCTTGTATGATAGAGCTAATGAATCACTAAAAAGTTAGCTAATCCCATAAACAAATGCTATCAAAACACATTATAAATCCTACAGCAAGTCTCTATCAGAAAGTTTGTGCTTCTTGTGAATTTTTAATGAATTCTATGTGTGTTTTTTAAGAATCCCATATTGGTTTTCCTTTATCTGCTCACACTGGAATTAGAAGAGGTCTACCAGGGCCTGGGTTTGCCCTCACCGCTCACATGGTTGTTGGAATTTCTTCCATCTTGAGCATGAATGCTGCTTCATATAGTTCCGCATCACAGTCCATGGACCAACAGCTGCCGCAAGGAAGCTTCGGTGTCGTTTCCTCCTAGTGTTTGGTTGCACAGCTGAGACACAGGGCAGCTGCTCTTGAGAGATTTATGCTTAGCCTGGCCTCTGCACCAGTTACCTGGTTTGGGGCCCCCGGCCTCCCTCCTGGACTTTGTGCTGGGTGCCAAGGCCCTGCTGTGCTGCCTGCCTTTGCTCAGCTACTGCATGGATTCTGGGGCTGCCCTCAAGTGCTGTTGCTCCAAGTCAGCCAAAGGGGTGCTAAATGGTTTGTTCTATATCCCAGCTCACCTTTCCTCTCCAAAAAGTGGCGTGTAAGTGAATTTCTACCAGCTGCTACGGTTTCAGAAAGAGCAGTGGTGAGTGAGCTTTGATTTTCCATCATCTTAAATCCTTTAACTCCTCAAAACTGGAACAGTTTTTTCTAAGTTTATTCAGTCCCCTAATCTTCACTGATAGTTACTTATTCCACCCCACCAACCAATCACTGACTCTCAGGACTCCTTTCATGTAATATCATCGATGCCAACACACACACACACACACACACACACACACACACTCATAGCATACATATAGTCACAACTCCACTAAAGTCAAGAACATGATAAGCTTCGATTATCACAATAAATTATCATTTTTCTGGACAGTCAACACAATTATGATGGAAAACAAAGCCAGCAGTATATTGCAAAAATGAGGTCAAATTATTATTTTTATATGATAAGTCTGTCTGATAAATGCAAGAAACTCAATGGTAAAACTATAGGAACTGATAAAAGAGTTGCGATCAGCCCTGGCCGGTTTGGCTCAGCAGTTAGAGCGTTGGCCCATGGACCAAGGAGTCACAGATTTGATTCCGGTCAAGGGCATGTACCTCAGTTGCAGTTCATCCCCGGCCCTGGTTGGGGTCGTGCAGGAGACAACCAGTCTATGTGTCTCTCTCACATTGATGTGTTTCTCTCTCTCTCTCTCTCTCTCTCTCTCTCTCTCTCTCTCTTTCTCTCCCCCCCCCCCACTCTATCTGAAGATAAATGGGAAAAAATATCCTGGAGTGAGCATTTTAAAAAATAAGATAAAAGAATTGAGATCACAATTTATTGTTGAGTGGAGCACATTAAAAAGCTGGATGAATATTCTGACTTTCTTTTAATTATTTGAAATAGTGTGTCCACACACATATGTGGGGGGGGTGTCAAATGGGAATATCAAAAGGTCAACAGAGGTCAACGGTGGTTCTCTCTGTGGGTGATGAGATGACAAATGGTTATTGTCCTTATCTATATTTTCCAAATTTTCAATGTGAAAAGTCATGCATTGTTTTTACCATAAAAAAAAGATGTCTTAAGCCCTGGCCGGTTTGGCTTGGTGGTTAGAGCGTCGGCCTGCGTACCAGACAGTCCTGGGTTCGGTTCCCACTAAGGACACGTACCTCAGTTGTGGTTTGTCCCTGGCCCCAGTTGGGGTCATGTGGGTGGCAACCAGTCGATGTGTCTCTCTCACATCGATGTTTCTCTCTCTCTTCCTCCCTCTCTCCCTCCCGCTCTATCTGAAGATAAATGCAAAAATGTCCTCAGGTGAAGATAAAAAATTTTTAAAAAGATGTCTTAAAATGATAACTTGACGTAGTAAATGCCAAAGTGCCCAATTATATTAGCCACTCCTTTCCTATGGCTCACCTTAGTGAATATTTAGGAAGACATTAAGAAAGCCAGTCTTGACACCCCTCAGAAGAGGGGGTGGGGGAGGGAAGAGATAAACCACAGAACTTACACGCATGTATGCATAACTGATGGACATGGACAACAAAGCTGGGGATGGGGTGGGGGGATGGGGAGGAGTGTGTCAATGGGGAAAAAAGGAGAAACATCTGTAACAAAAATAAATTAATTTAAAAAAAAAAGAAAGCCAGTCTTGGGATTATAATTCATGTAAAAATGATTATTTTTTTATGACAGTGGCTTTCACAAAGCACATCTGAGGAATGAACCCAGCCAAGTATAAGTACAACCAGAGCAAAGGACTCAAATCCTTCACAGAAGACCTTGTATGTTGGTATATCATGAAATTCAGTTTTTAATAATAGAAAACAATTTTGATGCAAAATGTGTATATTAATGTCAAGTTGGGGTGAATTGCAAATAAGACGGGCAGCTCTGTAGAGTTACCTCTTCTGCCTTCAAGATGCCCTTCCTCACTTGTCCCTAAATAGCCTGGAAAAATGCTACACCTCCTGAGCTTTCAACAAATATTTATAAAGATAAATGGCAAAATAACCTCCCGAGGGTCGTTCAGCTATTTTCCAGGGCAGAAGTGAAAACAGTACTAGATACCTGCTGGAAAGTTCTCTAAATACAGATTCAGATTTTAAGTTAGCAAATATTTGTCAGACTATACCAAGTGCTCTAAGCATTTATACATACTTTAGCTAATTTAATTCATAACATCCTAAGAAGATGTTTCCCAGGTTAGATACAAGGACACTTAGGGCTTTAAAGCCAAGGGTCTTGCTGGAAGTGAAGAGCATGGCGGGTAATGCTGCCCCATGTGACGAGTGAACACACAGGCAGGTGGGCACCCGCTGCTGCTACCAGATGAGAGGCTCTATTTGAAGTCAGAATGGAAGTGGTAGTGTCTTTACTGAACAAGGCTGGAGAACTATGCTAGACACCAGGGACACCGTGGTTTTTACCAAATACAAGCCCTGCTTCTACCTTCAGGGTGCTTACAGTCTGGTTGCAAAGACCAGCATTAAGTGGACAATCTCATTAGAACTTATTTTAAATAGTGAAAAGGACTATAACAGAGAAGCATAGGTGAATAGGAGTTGTCCAGGTCAAGAGTGTAGGTAAGAGCATTCTAGGTAGAAGGAACAGTGTATTTGAAGGCTCTGAGACAGGACAAAGCCCTGATAACCCATGAGAATGAACAAGAGTCGGCCGTGCGCGAGGACAGTGACTGAGAGCACACAGTGGCAACAGATGGAGCCGGAGGAGTAGGCAGAACCACATCACCGTGAACTTGGAAGGTGTCTTAAGAATTATTATTTTTATCCAAGGAGCAATGTGAAGCCCCAAAAAATGGTTTTAAATAAGGGAGTGGCACAGCACAATTTCTTTTTTAAAAGACTGCACTGCCTACACTGTGAAGAAAAGACGAGGGAGGGAAAGTGGGTGTGGTTTAGTGGGTAACTCACATGTGCTGCCCTTGCCTTTCCTTCTCGGTGAACAAGTCCCTCAAATTCCTTCAAGTTGTGTGCCCTGGGACAGTCTTAGCCTTATAGATTGAATGGGATTCTCTCCCTTTAACTCCAGTGAGCCGCCAATCAGCAAAACCCATCACTCTGACTACAGTGATTGATATGTGACCCAAACTTGGTAAATGTGATGTAAACGGGTCTTTAAAGACTACTAGGAAAGAGGCTTTGTCGCTATTCTATGAGAGCTGCTAGGATAAATGCTTTCTCTGTCTGAAGATCAATGAGCAAAGACGTGTGAGGACCCAGGACCTCTTGGCAGCCTCCTTAGTTGACAGGGTGATCCAGTTTGAGCGGGAAGATAATATAGTAGGAAGTAGCTGGGAGATGGAAAGAAACCAGAATTTGGGGGATACTGCTGACATTCTCAGTCAAGTCTTGCCCGAAGCCAATCCTAACTCTGGCCTTTTCAATTATATAAGCCAATAAAAGTCGTTTATTGTGTAAGCTGTTTTCTGCTATTTGCCACCAAAAGATTCCTTATGGAGATATCTCTTAAGAGGCTGTAATCCGGGAAAAAGACACCATTAGCATGGGATAGGGTTATAGCAGTAAACATGGACAACTGTGATGAATTTGGGATTTATTTAAGAGACATACTCAGCAGAATTGGTGATGAGAGGTTTCAGAGAGGAGGAGGAGTCAAGGATGAGTGCCAGGTCCCTGGGTGGTGAACAGTGGTGGTATTTCCTGAATTCAGGACCAATACAGAGAGAGCAGGCTTCAGGCTGGGTGCAGGGTTGGGGGAGATGAGCTTAGTTTTGTACATATGAGTGTGAGGATCCTGTGAGCTATCCAAATGGAAATGTCATAGGCAGTTGGACATACAAAGCATATAAGAAAAGAGTAATAAAACAGTACTACATAACAGGTTTTTCTGCCTCATTTCTCTCTCCTTCAAACAAATGTAAAAGAGCAAGTCTACAGAATCTCTTACAGTCAGCCTACTCTCAGCCTCTGAAATGAGAGTCAGAAGAATGACAAGAAGAAAAATAGGGAAAGTTATTCATTGTTTAACAAAAGAGGCAAAGGAGTCTCTCTCCCATTCTATAGAAAATGATAGAAATGCTAAGGAAAGTGAGAATTGGGTGTGAGCCAAAACATCTTCAGGGGAGTGCAAACAAAAAAATAAAACCCTGAAAACATTAGTAAAATAATGGTTCAAGAGAGAGAAGCGTTTCATATAGTGCCAATGTAAAGAAGTCTTTCTAGTCCATTAAAATACCATGATGTATGTGAGGTCCAAACATGGCCAGGCAGGGATAAAAATGTGCTATGCTAAGCCTTGCTTGTTGAAGAAATGGCCTGTGTGAATCCTAGGGAACAGACTTCACATACAATGGGAGGGAAACAGTTAAACACCCCAAAGACAGCCACAGATCCAGGGGTGTCTATGGTTTGTTTTGCTTTATTTTTATTTTTTTATTTTTTTGTATCGGAAGCCTAGACATTTTGATGTGGACAGTGGGAAGGAATGTATCTGAGTTTCATTGTGATACACTTTTCAAAGCAGCATTTCAGTACCCTGGGCTTTCTCCCTAATAATGCAATTGATTTAAAGAATTAAATAATAACTTTGCTATATTGAAGGAAAGAAAATATTTGGTATTTGATCCAAATAAAATGTTTTGATAAGTTAATTGTGTGAAGGAAGGCAAATTCCCAGTGGAAGAAGGGAAAATATCCATATGAAGAGACCAGCCTAAAACTACTGGTGATGCAATTGCAATGGAAAAGGATACGGAAGGAGCAAAGTGCAACAGAGGAATTAAAATCAGCTTTGGAGGCAGTTAAGAGCAGAATTGGCACTTCAGAAAATGGAATCAATAACAGAGAAGACAAACTTGAAAATTTTCCACAAATGTAGAGGGGACAGAAACAAAGATACAGAAATTGAAAATATGAGCACACGTGGCAGGCAAGCCAGTGAAACTGATTCTGACTAATGTAAGAAACAGGGAATGTTTTCAAAGGATTTCTAGGGACTCACAGGATCAAGAAAAGGCTGGAAAATCAGCTTTGGAAATAGAACCAAGGAAGCCCCAGAGGATAAAGATACAGAAACTTTGGTCCATCCAGTGAATAGAATAGGATCTAGGACCCAACCTACAAGGGACCACCACCCATTGGTCCTGTGACCCTTGCTCTACTTGCAAAGTCCCAGGAGAGAGCATTACTTAAGCATAAAACAGTATTTCCAGGATCCTTAAATAAGTCCCACTATACTATAAGCTTCCTAGGGGTCAAGACCAAATAATATATAAAATACATATAATATACACAGTCCCACAATGCTTAAAACATTGGGTGTTCTGTTTTTTAGGCAGCTACTCAATAAATAAATGTTTCTTGACTGAATGACTAAATAAAATCTAAACCATGTGGACACCAAATAGATTATACTTATGTAGAGTATCTTTTCAGAAAAAAAATAATAATACAAAATTTAAAATAATTCCTTCGATACTGTCTCCATTCAATCATTCAAAAATGCCCATTGCTTTCATTTCTATCTAAGAGACTTCACAATTCCAACTCTTTCCCCCCATTCTCACTTCCATGGTCTTAGTTCAGGCCCATAGCCTTACTCACCATAACTACAGCAGTGAATCTAATCACCGATCCTCAGGTAGGCCTCCACATAGCAACCAACGTGACACATTTCACTTTTTTAAATGGCTGTATCTGTTTCTGCTTAAAACATTGCAGTGATTCATATTACCTACTTGAACACACCCACACTCCCTAGCATGGCTACATATCACACACACACACACACACACACACACACACACAATTTTTTAGCCTCCATTTGCAATTCCTGAAAATCCTTTGCCTTGTACTGTGTTACCCTTATTCTTAGCCTGCTTTCTACCTGCAGAAGACACGTATCCTTTAAGACTCAACTGCCTTGAGGTTTGTGTTTTGTGGGTCTGTATTCCCCTGGAATTCTGTGAAGTTTTTGAGAGAAGGAATTCTCTCTCATACCTATCACAGTTCCTGGCAATGCAAGCCCTTTGTAGAAATGTTTAATGTGTTAATTAATTAGCCCTGGCTGGTTTGGCTCAGCGGTTCGAGTGTCGGCCCACAGACCAAAGAGTCCCGGATTCAATTCGATCAAGGGCACTGACCTTGGTCGCGGTTCAGTCCTGGCCCTGGTTGGGGTCGAGTAGGAGGCAACCAGTCAATGTGTCTCTCTCACATTGATCTCTCTCTCTCTCTTTCTCTCTCTCTCTCTCTCTCTCTCTCTCTCTCTCTCTCTCTCTCTTTCTCTTTCTCTTTCCCTCCCTCCCACTCTATCTGAAGATAAATGGAAAAATATCCTCGAGTAAGGATTTAAAAATATATATATGTATAAATTAATTAGTTAATGCAGGCACAGAGTTATTTTGTGATTTTTTACCAATGTGTGAGCAAGCTATGATACTACTAAGATCTTCCATCATTGAAGTTTTAATATCCATAGGATAGCTCTTCAAATAGAAAAAATCACATCTGACCAGAATTTTCTTTTCTCAGTGCTCTGGGTTTGCCTGTCATCGATACACAAAACTGATTTTGACCCAGTCATGTAAGATAGTTTGGGTGTTATTTTAAACACAGTGGCTTTAAGCAATAGCCACAGACCAATGATTGAAGCTAATGAATAACTCACTAGAAAATGACAAATAAAAGCCAAGAGAAAAACTGGATTTTATTTGTCTTCGATGTTGAGATGTATTGTGTAGGGATTGTAACTGAGAGTGATGGATATGCCCTTAAAGTCACTCATCATCATTATCAGACTCTCTGAGTAACCATTTTCTAAAAGGAGCAGGTTGTCCTCAATATAAATGAAAGTACAATAATGTATAGCTTTGAACAAAAATCTATCAATATCAGGATCAAGATGCATTGTATACAGTTCTAGATTTGAAATGAAACCCTAGAACTCCTGCTTTGACTCTTACCGGTTGCATGGCCTTCGCTGCAGAATGAGCTTTCTGGGCTTTATCTACCACACAGGACCGTCATGAGAATCAAGTAAGTGACAAATACTAATGTGTTCTATAAACCATTAAGTGATTATAAAACTTAAAGAAATAACAAAAACCACCCATTGGCAAAGATAAGTAAACAGGAATTTAAGTTCAAAATTGTCAGGATGATCAACTTTCAATGCAGGCTCCAAGTTCTCAGCAGGGTTTAAAAGTCTGGTGTGATGAAGAGCTAGGAGCTGCAACGAGGGTTTGTTTCCCTCTCGGCCACTGTCTCTCAGTAGCTCGCCATCCTCCCTTCTGTCACATCGGCACAGGTGGTAGGGACAGTCACCCTCACAGGCAGTGGGATAGTAGTTAGGAGCATGGGTTCTGGGATCAGATTACCAGGGGTGAGCTCCCAGCTGTTACTGTGCAAACCCTGGCAAGCTTCTGCCCCTCGCTCCTCATCTAGGAAATGGGAATCATCCTCTGAATTGGATTCCTATTGCTGCTGTAATAAATTACTATAATTTGAGTGGCTTAAAACAACACAAATTCATTATATTACAGTTCTAGAGGTCAGAAGTCTGAAATGGGTCTCACTGTGCTAAAAATCAAGACGTAGGAAGGATTAGATCTTTCTGGAGATCTAGAGGAGAATCAATTTACTTTCCTTTTCCAGCTTCTAGAAACTGCTTACATTCCTTGGCTCATCCGCCCCCCCCCCCCCCCCGACATACACACCTCATTCTCTTCATCTTCAAAGCCAGTAACATAGTATCTCTCTGACCCTGCTTATATCTATACATATCTTTCTCTGCCCACAGCAGAAAAAGGTTTTACATTTTTAAGGATCTATGTAATTTGATTGGACCTGCCCCGATAATCTGGGATGATCTCCTCATCTCAAGGTCCTTAATCTAATCAGCTCTGAAAGTCCCTTTTACCATGTAAGACAGCATCTGCACGGGTTCCAGGGGTTAGGACACAGACATTTTGGGGGGCCATCATGCACCTACCACAATCTCCCTCATAGAGATACAATAAAGATGAGATGAGTTAGTATATATAAAGTATTAAGAGCAATGCCTCCCATATATTAATAAAAGAAACAGTGGTTATATGTGTTAGCTACTGTTGTTGTGACCATCATCATTATTATTATTACAGTGTTCAGCCCTGTCTAAGCTAACAGAGCTGTAGAAGGAAGACAAGCAGGAGGCATGTAGCTCCAAAGTCAGTTGCTACGATGTGTGCTGAATTTGTTCTGAGAAATAAGCAGGCAAAGCCCACCGCCGTGCCCCCTCCACAAACAGCATGCATGAAACTGGAAATTTTCCAGACAAACAGAGGAAAAGACAGTGACTCCTCATCCAGCAAACAGGTGAAAGTTGATGTTGTACAATATCAACTTTTAAGAACCTAATTTGTGCCCAATGGATCCCTTCATGTTTAATTTATACTGTGGCTACTACATTGATCACTGATGCTCTCCCTCAGGATAAATCCGAAAGGAAATAAATATTTATGAAGAACTTACTCTATAAGGGTACTATACCAGATACTTTACAAACAGTATTTCATAAAGTCTTCACAACACCCCTGGGAGGTTGCTACTGTTGGCCCCAGGTTTTAGACAAGAAAAACTGAAATTCGGAGAGGTTCAATCATTTGCCCACAGCAACGCAGATTAGTAAATGGCCAAGCTGGGTTCCCAATGCAAGTCTGTCTGGTATTTCAGACTCAATGCCCGAGCTCTTTTCATTGCTCACATTTCCTCATAGACCCAGAATGTGTATCTAGACACACATCTTTCTGAATTCTGACAAAAGGAAAAGTGCAGTGAATTTGGCAAAGTCGGAGTGGCTAGGAATCAGTTTAGCACCTCCAGGACAGGAATTGGGACCAGATGACCTCTGACATCCCTATGGGATGGGGTTTCTTAATCACCACACTACTGACTTTTGGGGCCAAATAATCCTTTGTTGTAGTAAGGAACCATCCTATGCACTGCATCCTTGACCTCCCACTACCCAGTAGATGCCAGTGACAATACCCCAACCCCAGCTGTCACACTAAAAAGGTCTCCAGGCATTGTCAAATGTTTGCTAGGGAACAAATTCACCCACCTATGAAACACTGCTCTAGGGCCAACATTCTCCAGGTCTAAGAACTTCAACACAGGAAAGGAATACAATCGCTAAATATCAACAGCCTAGGTCAACCTTAGTCTGAGACCAATCAAAACTGAACCTATAGTGAAAATTAGGAGCTTTGGTTCTGCTTTCCTGGCCTCTCTGTGGGACAGTGAGCTGATTGGCCCAAAGCAAAGTACTGAATCAAGTGGCGATTGATCCACAAAGCAAAACTATGTCTTATTTATTTTGCTTGCCAAATTAACAGACAAATTAATCAGAGAGCTGCTACTTATGGTTCAGGATTCTCTATTTTTATAATGTTTTTGTACAAGTATTATTATTCTCTTTATAAATGCTCAAAAGAAAAGTATCACCTAGAATCCTAACAACCATGTGTAATTACATTTAGCTTTCTGACATTGTCTTTTTTAGTCTGTTGGAACAGTGTTAGTTGTTCAGCTCAGGCTTTAGAGCAAAGGTTTTACCCAATTAAATCCCTGTTCTGCCTAGTAGCAGCATATCTAAGCTTTCTGTGCCTCAGTTTCCTCATCTGTAAAATGAGGACAGTACCTCAAAGAGTTTTGTTAAGGATTAAATAATACATGTAAAGCAATTTAGACAATGCCTGACATACAGAATTCACTGAGTAAATATTAACTAGTGTCATTCGATCTATGTCAAACAATCTTTAAAAATACAAACATACCAGCAGTGTACTGGAGTCCCCTTTTCTCCACACCCTCACCAGCACTTGTTGTTTGATGATTTGTTGATGGCAGCCATTCTGGCAGGTGTGATGTGATACCTCATAGTTGTTTAATTTGCATCTCTCTGATAATTAGTGACGCTGGGCATTTTTTTCATATGTCTCTTGGCGATTTTTATGTCCTGGTTGGAGAGGTGTCTATTTAGGTCCTCTGCCTATTTTTAATTGGATTCTTTGTCTTCCTTTTGTTGAGTTGTATGAGTACTCTATATATTTTGGAAATTAACCCCTTATCTGATGTATCATTGGCAATTATGCTCTCCCATATAGTGGGTTCCCTTTCCATTTTGATGGTTGTTTCTTTTGCTGTGCAGAAGCTTTTTAGTTCATGTAGTCCTATGTATTCATTTTTTCTTTGTTTCTCTTGCCTTAAGGGTTGTATCAGTAAAAATTCTGCTCTGTGTGATGTCTGAAATGTTGTTGCCTACATTTTCTAGGATTTTTATGGATTCATGAGTCACATTTAAGTCTTTAATCCATTTTGAGTTTATTCTTGTGTATGGTGTAAGTTGGTGGTCTAGCTTTACTTTTTTACAAGTAGCTGTCCAATTTTCTCAACACCATTTATTGTAAAGGCTGTCTTTACTCCACTGTATGATCTTGCCACCTTTGTCAAATATTAATTGAGCATAATGTCTTGGGTCAATTTCTGAGTTCTCTATTCTATTCCATTGATCTATATGTCTGTTCTTGTGCCAGTACTAGGCTGTTTTGATTACAATGGCTTTGCAGTATAACCTGATGTCCGGGATTGTGATCCCTCCCATTTTGTTCTTCTTTTTCAAGATTGCTGTGGTTATTCAGGGTCTTTTTTGGTTCCATATAAACTTTTGGAGTGTTTGTTCTAGTTCTGGGAAATATGTGGTTGGTATTTTAATGGGGATTGCATTGAATCTATAGATTGCTTTGGGTAGTATGGACATTTTAATTATATTAATTATTCTAATCCATGAACAAGGTATATGCTTCCACTTTTTTATATCTTCCTCTATTTCTTTTTTCAATGTCCTTTAGTTTTCTATGAACAGGTCCTTTACTTCTTTGGTTAAGTTTATTCCTAGGTATCTAAATTTTTTTGTTGCGATGGTAAATGGGATTTTTTTTTTTTTTAGTTTCTCTTTCTGTGTGTTCATTATTGGTGTATAAAACTGCCAATGATTTCTGGATGTTGATTTTTTTATCCCACTTTGCTAAATTCATTTATTAAATCTAGTAGTTTTTTGATGGAGTCTTTAGGGTTTTCTATGTACAATATCATGTCATCTGCGAATAATGAAGATCTCCTATCCTTTGAGATGACATGGAGGGACCTGGAGAGTATTATGCTAAGCGAAATAAGCCAGTCAGAGAAAGACAAATATCACATGATCTCACTTATTTGTGGAATATAATGAACAAAATAAAGTAATGAACAAAATAGACCCAGAGACACAGAAGTAGGGTTCAGACTGACAAACTTCAGAGGAGGTGGGGGGGGGGGAAGAGATAAACCAAAGAACTCATGCAAGAAGCATAACCAATGGACATAAACAACAATGCTGGGCGGGAAGGGGGGGGTGGAAGGAGGGTGTCAATGGGGGGAAAAGGGGAAACATCTGTAACAAAAATAAATTAAAGAAACAAATACAAGCATATTTTACTGAGTAATGTATCATAAACATCTCTATACTCTAGATCTTTTTCCACAACATGATTCTTAAGTATAGATGTACCTCATTTAACATAGTCTCGTATTTGAGGACAGTTAGCAGAGGTCCAGATTCTGGATATCATCAAGTGCTGCAACTGGGCATGCTTGAACATCTCTCTCATTATTTCCTTAGCAAGAAGTAAAGCTGTTGGGATAAAAGGTGTATCTACTTTTGGTACATTTTAGGTCCCAGGATTATCTCACCCAAAGTTCTTTGGAATGTTGGTATTTTGGGCATATTATGACCGGGGCCTAGGAGACTGATTCTGAGCAGAGTGGAATAATGAACTCAAGTTAGGGTAGTGCGCTCCTTAGCCACTCTGAACAGCGACATGATGTGGAAATGAAAGGTGTGAGTGATGTGAGTATCCAGGGACGGTGACTTGCTGACAGACATGGGCTGGCTACCATACCAGCATCTCCAAGCCTGGGCTGCTTGAGGTATCAGCACTCTTCTGATATGACTAACTTCAGATATGAAAAGCGTCTCCCAGTCCTAAGTGTCAGGAATCCTCAGCCTTAAGCAGTGTTGAATTGGGAGAAGACAGCTGAGCTGCACTGACACACTTCTCACAGGCTTTCTCTCTTCATCTGTTCCATTCCTGGAGAATTCCTCTTGGCAAGGTGTGATGGCCCTTGTGTCAGCAAAACCTTGCATCATTTAGAAGTGTGTTCCTAAAGTAGTGTAAGGGAGGAAATGTCTCAGAGCCAGAAAAATTACCTAAGAGGAATCTATTGGGAGGAACCCTGCCAGAAGGAGCTAATCAAGTTGAATCACAGGTGGGGAAGCAACGTGACATGAGTGTCCAACCCATTAGCCCAACACCTTAAGATTGCCTGTTATTGAAGGAAGAGGCCTTAAAAATGGATCATTAACAATTAAGTGTTTTGATAGTTACAGAAGTTGAAAAATCATGGATTCACTGACTTCCAAGAATACAGAGATCCTCAAGGTCATCTATTCTAGTCCGATGATCAGCTGTTGCTTGAATTCCATTTGCAATTATCCTGACAAATGATCTCCAGCTTCTGCTTGGACATCTGTAGTAGCAGAAAACTCATCACTTCCTGCAAGCCACTCCCTCCCTGGGACACCTACTCTACCTGGAAAGTTCATCCTTATTAGGACCCTAAAATGCATCAGCCTAATAAACAGACGAGCAAATACATCGATGTTTTTCAAGCATCAGTGAGTGATATATAGAGTGTTGAAAGCATTACATTTACTGCTGGCTCCAGAGCCTTTTGTAGGAGAGAACTAACTTTGTTTAGAAAAATACTTTGATATGTCTTTTTGGGTGACAAAGATCAGGTCCCAAGGGCTTATAATGTAAAGAGAGAGCAAAACTAAACTGTTGTTCCTTAGAAATTAACAGCACTTTGAGGTTGGGTGAGCAGGGAAAGGTTGCAAATGGGACTGGAGAAGGGGAGAGGGAGCTACACAGCACAGCCAGATGGCGGGTCCTGCGGGGAAAGGCAGCCATCAGAAATTCCCTGTGGCTGAAGGTCTTTTAAGAACGATATTCCATTTTAAGTGGACTTCATTTCTACCAAAGAAAAGATAGATTGGTAGAATATTTTTGGAATTTGGCAATATATATCCAATTTACTTTCACCTGATAATCCCAATTCTTGACATCTGTCCTGAAAAAGTAAATCAAGTATGGAAATGCAAAAAATTGGAAAAAGTTTCCCTGGCCAATTTGGCTCAGCGGTTAGAGCATCAGCCTGTGGACCAAAGGGTCTCGGGTTTATTTCCTGGTCAAGGGTGCTTACCTGGGTTGCAGGTTCGATCCCCGGCTCCAGTCAGGGTTGTGAGGGAGGCAACCAATTGATGTGTCTCTCTCACATCTCTCTTTCTCTCTCTCTCCCCCTCTCCCCCTCCCTCCCTCCTTCCCTTCCTTCTCTCCCTTCCACTCTATCTAAAAATCAATGGAAAAATATCCTCGGGTGAGGATTTAGAAAAAATAATTGGAAAAAGCCTAGATCCTAAAATAGAGATTGCTAAATGCATTTATGGTACAGCCCCTTGATGGAGTACCTTGCAACTACTAAACATGATGTTAAAGTTAACATAACACAGGAAAATGTGTGACATAATGTTTTTTGAAAAAAATAAGAAAAATTATAATTCAGTATTAACCTACTAGTAAACAAATAAAATGACAAAGTTCCATGCATAGAAAATGTTTTGAAAGAAATACATTTCTAAAGGTAATATTTTCCTGTCTATTTTTTCCAAGTTTTGAAATTTTGCGTAACAAACTTGTTTAACACAGAACGGGGAAACCTTTATATAATCTATATTTAAAAATCAATTTTAAACCTCATTTAAAATGTCTTTATTGCTGTGGTTCTTTGGCAACTTGATGAGGGGAGCAGCTCCGTGGTTATAGGAAAGTTGTTCACCCAACTCCGACCTGGGTCAGTCCCCTTCACCTCTGAGCGCCTCCTGTGGGACAGGAATAAAACACCGCCCTGCCCCTCGCGGGATTATTGGAGGATACAACGCACTGGTGAATGTGAAAAGCCTCTGATTTCTTTATCCTCATAACATTATAAAGGACTGTTACTGTTAGATCAGAATCCAGAGGTAGTCGATTCACCTTTTCATCTTCCAACAAATTTTTCCTTTGCAAATGTCCATTTAATACAATCTAGGAAAATATATTTTATATGTCACATTTCTGTATAGCATATATTGAGATGAAATTCAATATTTTTTAAAACAGAATATACAAATGATCCTAAAACCACTGCCACCATAATTCTCTTTAACTGTACATTCACGTGTGGTATGTGTGTATATGTGAGTGTGTGTATACATGTGTGGTGAGTGTGGTGGGAGTTGTATGTGTGAGTGTTGATTATGAAGAGTTTTGTTTTGATTTGCCTGACTATCCCTGGTGAGTCTGGATATTAAAGCGGAAACTTTCAGGACCAAAGATTACAGATTCACGTTCTGGGGGTGTGAGCCTATCACATGCTGGAGGTCATTCACTGGAACCTGACTGCAACACCTTCATCTCTAAGCAGAATTCAAAATAAATCCATCGTGGGCTCCTTCCAAAAGTGAGGGGAGGAATCACTAGAAGACTCACATATAAGGCAGTTTCCTTTCCTCCCCCTCCCCAGGAAACAATGTGGTTAGTGGAAAAGATACCCGACTTTAATCCGAAGCTCAAAGTTATATTCCTACTTTCACTAACTGTGAGGTCATCTCTGAGCAAGGTGCCCCTTCGCCCCACTCTGCCCTGTTACTTCCCCAATTTCCTGGGCCCACTGGATATCCTCTCCCACTGCCAACCCCTCCCAACTCATCGCCACCTCTCAGAGCTGGATCCCTCTGCCTCTCCCCCAGCCTGTACCATTCAAGGGAGATCACGTTCCCACCCTGACCCATCTCCCAGTGATGATCTGGGCCATGTCAGAGGCTGGATACTAGGGAGAAAGAAAACATTTTCAAGTTATTTAACCTCTCTTGACTGAGTTTCAAGGCTAGTGGACCAAATGACCTCTACTGCCCTTTCATGATCTCATTCCATGATTCTATCACAACATGATAACATCGACAACAAATATAATAATAATTACACCTGAAATTTGTATAGTCAGCTAGCCCCCAAGGCATCTGTATTCACATCATTCCCTTGACCCACACAGTGGGTAGATAAACCAGGTGTTACCATCTCCATTCTGCAAATCCGTTTTGGAGGTTCCATGATTTATTTTTCCAGGACAGCAGGATTCAGACCCACAACTCTGACTCTAACTTCTAAGTTCTTTCATCCATAGAATGATAAGGTACAGCAAAATCCTGTTACTGTCTATTCAGAAAGGAAGCAAGGGATTTGTGAAATTATGGTAATTTCCAAATTTCAAATGTAAACAATGTGACTTTTTCAAACTAAAATAAAATCCTTCGGGGTATAACAAAGTACTTCCATTCTTGTGAAGCAAGCCACAACTCCTGCCCAGAAGAGAAACTGGTAATTTCACCACTTTTCAATGAAATCATTGATTCCCAGACGCGAAGCTGTGATGTAGCTAAACTCAGTGGGAAGCCTCACATATTTCTCTGCATGGGGGAGACCCTCCCTCCCCACAGAGCCCCAGTTTGCAGTCGAGATGCCTTTGCTATATCATGTTCCATCCACAGCAAAAGGGAAATCTAGAGATTAAAATTGCAAAAGCTTCCTAAGAGAAAAACCCTTCTAAAACCTCCGCAGACTCTTGAGATTTGGGGTAACACATGGCAAATGTGACAGGTTTTCTGGATGTCTGCTAGTGTTTGGCATTGATGCACTCCACAGCCAGTTTCCAATTGTCATTTTTTGGCCCACTGAGGCTTTAAATAGCACCTCCTAACAGGCGGGCCAGCTTTTGTAGCTTTCGATTTCTATTAAGAGCATATGAGGGCTCACAAGCTATTGAAAATAAATGTCACAAAGTAAATGCTTTTTTGCATTTGGTTTGTTTAAATTGCTTTGAGGACATTGAGAATGAAGACACATGGTTCAAAATGAAATCTTACAGAATAATGACGCCATATCTCAAAGCACACAAAATATCCATTGCTACCCCAAACAAGATGCTGGGATAGAAATGCACGTGTCACATTAATGCCAGGGCCAAAAAGTGAGAGAATAAAAGAAAATTAAATTTCAAAACACTAACGTGTATTGAGAACCTTCTGCTTGCCAGGAATTTTGGAGAACTTATCTCATTTAATCCATACAATAGTTATAAGTAATCCAATTTTACTGGTGAAGACACAGAGCCTTAGAGAAGTTAAGTGACAGGTTCAAGGTCACCGTGCTGGACAGCAGTGAGGCTGGGGCTGTCCGGCCGTGACAAGAATCCTCTTCACCACACAGCTGACCAAAGAGGCCAGGCTCAACGGTGTAAGGCAAGAGTCAGCCCTGCCTCATTGGAAGGCAGCCTGAGTTGCACAATAATATTTATTTGCTTACAGGCTGCATGGGAGACAGGAAGCATTAAAGATGAAGATAAAAGACCAGCATGTGCAGTTATTTCATTTCAGCCATCACAGTCTCAATACACCTAGCAGGAGTGGTGATATTACACCTTGTAATTGCACAGCGCCCTTCTCCGGGAAGCTCGGAGCTCTTTACAGGCACATTCACCTTCATCTTCCCAACAGCTCTGGAATGGAGGAGACAGCACAATCCACCTTCCTTTTACAGAGGGAGAAGCTAATGCATTTGCCCAAGGTCATTCAGGGACACTGAGGCTCAGAGAGACAGTAGCCCTGGGACTCTTGTCCAGGCTGCTTACCCATTGGTTATGGGAAAACAAATTCATTACCCTGAGCTCACAGACAATGGGTGGTATATTCGTTTAGTCAGCTTTGCTATGCTCTGAAAAGCTGCTGTTAAAATGGTCCATACCACCAGAAACATGTGACAGGAAGGACCTCTATACCCTTCAGCCCTGTAGATAGTCGCTCCTGGTGGAGAGGGGATCCTCCTTTTGCTAATCAGTATATTTGCATTATCGAAAAGAACTAATCTTGACCAGAGAAAGGTTTGTTTGTCAAGTTGATGGACTACCCCCAAAGAACCTTATATCCCTGAGCCAGAAAGATCCTCAAATCTTTCCCAGAATGGAATTTAGAACTAGAATTTCTAGCCTTGTCTACAAGGAGCACCAACTGAAGAAAGTAAGACCCCAGGGGAAGGCTGGGAGAAAGAAAAGGAAAAGGAAGGGAGACCCTGTGGAGAAGGAACCCTCAAGTGGGACACCTGCTATAGATATGGGCCATTCTCAAGGTGAACCATACGGACGGCGAAGTGGTTAGCACAAGCTCTGTACACCCTTGGTGTCTGCAAGTGGTTGCTGGTGTGATAGTGGTTTTTATGGGGGATTTACTTGTATGTTCTCCAGGTATTTCAGGGCTTAATAATAAGTATACACAAGATTCAGAAGGTGTCTCCTCCTTATCTCACAATACTACACAGAACTCTAGTAGTCTTACACAAAAGTGTGCATCCTGTTCCAATCACCAGCATTAACAAGAGGACTCTACCGCACCTACATAAAAGTCTTCACAACTAAGTACTCTTCACAGTACAAGACTTAGCACTCAAGACCTGCACTGTCAGCTTCCTCGGCTGCAATCTTGAGCCAACCATCAAGGTATTCTCACTGGGGATGTAGTAAATTGCTATGGTCCCCTCCCTGAGGCAGAGACTTTACCATTATGAAAATTTCAAAAGCTAATACCTGATTTTTAGAAATGCTAGTCTCACCCTAGCCAGTTTGGCTCAGCGGTTAGAGCATCGGCCCATGGACCAAAAGGTCATGGGTTTGATTCCAGGTCAAGGGCACATGCCTGGGTTGCGGGTTCAATGCTGTGGCCCCGGTCAGGGTCGTGTGGGAGGCAACCAGTCGATGTCTCTCTCGCACATTGATGTTTCTCTCTCTCTCTCCCTTACATTATATCTAAAAAGTGAATGGAAAAATATCCTTGGGAGAGGATTAACAACAACAACAAAATGCTAGTCTCAAAAGTGAATTCATTGAAAATATTATGTAATTTTGTTTTGTTTATTGCTCTTAGATGTGAAGCACAAAATCAAGGCTTTGGGGATTAATAAAATGGGCTGATTGGGGAATTAATAAAATGGGCTTTGCCTACCCCACCTTTTCCCAATTTTTGATGAATAAAATCCAAAGGAAAATAGAAAAGAGAGAAAAACTGAGCAATCTAAATTAGGTGAAACCAGAAAGCAGATTCAAAAAACTTCTACTGCATAGACCACAGGTGAAGACAAAATGAAGGAAAAGAACACAATCTGGCTGGGAAGAAGGGGATCAGACCCAAGGAGAAAGTCATAGATAGCCTCCCCCGCTCCAGCTCAGACCTGAAGGGTTGAAAGCAAGAGTAACCATGAATCAAATTCAGTCTCCTGAGCAATCACAATTATAATATATACATATATCATTAATAAAATGTTAGAAAATTAAATCTGTCAGGATATCTAAAGAATAATACACTGTGACAAAGTAGATTTATTCTAGAAATGAATGCAATTATGGGCCAATATTAGGAAATCTATAACTCATCATATTAATAGGTCAAAGGATAAAAACCATCCAATTTCCTCAATAGATGTTTCTTAAAAAGCCATTGATAAACTTTTAAATCTATCACCTAGAAATAGAAGGGTATTCCTCAATATGATATGGAATCTCTATAGTTAAATTAATTGGTAACATAATACCTAGATATTTTAAAACACTATGGACATCTTTATTAACATAAAGAATGAAACATGTCCACCATCACAACTAACATTTTAACATCCTTCTGGTAAGTCTATGCAATTAAATAAGACCACCAGAGTTAAAAAGAAGTATACATATCAGAAAAGAGGAGGAAATTTTATCCTTACTTATACATAATAAAATATCTATCTAAAAAAATCCAAGATAATCAATTAAAATAAATATTGGAACTAATAGGAGAGGTTAGTAGTATGGCTATTTTAAAAACAAATATACATTTAAAATGATAAATTTTGTATATGTCAATTATATCCCTTTTCTCCCCAGCTGCAACTAACTCATGTTGGGAAAACCCAAAGAAAAATGAGGGCAAAAGAAAACTAGGCACATGAACATTTCAGGAAACATAAAGACACCAAAAGAGCACCAGGTCAGAAACATTTCAAGGACCAATACAGGTGGTTACGTACACATAGGAACAAGCAGCATTCCCTTCCCTTTTTTGTCAAAATAATCTAAATCTTTGTAACAGAAGGAGTCTTTACCAGTGTTCCACACCCATGCACCAACCTGCTGATAAGAGCACCCATATCTAAACTTGAGGTTGTAAAGCCATTCCAGACCACCAGTCACAGACAGGAAATCTCACAACCAGACCTTCACAGGTTCCCATGATAGTCTCCTCTAATCTCTATAGTATAACAATGGTCATCTTCCCCTCTTCCTAAAACTTTGAGTTTATTCTTTTATTTACTTTTCAAATTCTAATCTCTCAGCAACCAATTCAATTCATTAACAAGGAAAACTTTCTCTTATTGCTTTTACTTAGGAATTGAAATATTCCTACCCACTCGGGTTTGTTCTGTACATTTATTCATTCATACATTCATCCAATAAATGTCTATCAATGCCAACTATGGCCCAGGCACTTTTGCTGGTTACTGGTGGCATAATAATAACTAAGCTAGACCTAGGAGGGGCCCTCACAGACTTTATGACCTAGTGGGAGTTCCAAACAAGTTGAGATGCAATCACAACACAGTCAGTTACTGTGTGCTAGGGATAGCACAAGGTGCTAATAGAACAGAAAGTAGGGTCAGCCCAGGTTGAGGAGGGAGGTGCAGAGAGACCTGAAGGATGAGTAAGAGTTGAAAAGCAAAGTATAGGGTAAAGGTGGGGAAAGAAAAGAGCATGGCTCATTTTACTCATTTCTGGCATGAAAGACAGACTACACCTTCAATGAATAGTCTCAGACCTAATAGGTGAACCTCTAAGAGCTGGAACAATTTTAGCTGGTACAGATACCATGTTACATGCAGTGTTTTATAGCTCCTTGGAGATCTCAGACAGCACTCTAAATAATCCTTTTGGAACTAACAGAAGTTTCAAGTAAATAAGATGAATTCTGGGCAGAGTGGTTTTAAGACCCTCTTTATCCTCTGGAGCTGAAACCCCTTTCAAGGACTGCTCGAGAAATCCTAGTTGTCGGATGACAACCCCCATGGTTACCAAGGATGAGAAAGGCATATGGAGAAAATACTGTTCTGGTCTTCAGTAAATGTTTGAACTCTGCTGAGTCTGACAGCAAAACCCCAAGGACAAAGATAAATTTTATGATGTAGGCTTTTCCCATCAAGGCTCAAAACTAAGTCTTTTTAGGCTCAAATCAGGGTCTGCTACCATGGTCAGCAATGAAAGTATGTAGTATAGAAAAGAACAGCTTTATAGATTAGGAAAATCTTACTGTCTATTGTCCAGAACTATCTGAATGCTATAAAGCAAAAATTTTTGCTAGTCTCCTAAGAACCAGCACTGCTATTCAACACTAGCAGTTTCTCAGCTACTACAAACACCATTTTATTAATACGTTGCTACTTGCCCCTTCCAACATTGTTTACATTTTAAATAGAAAAGACATGTTTATTGTGGGAAAGCAGTTACTATGACACCTTCCTAAACTTAAATATTTACAGGTGTTCTCTTATATCCTGAAAGTGAACAAACTCCAACATTCACTCATATAAACTGTAGAAAAATTGGTTTTGAAGATTTTTTTTATTAAACACAATACATTTATTGCTTAAAATGTGACATAATTGTTGGTGTTTAGGAATAAGCAACTTTCCTAAATTCCATGACAAGGGAAACGATTACTTTCCCCCTAAAATCAGGAATAAAATGGGGATTTCTACTCTTACCACCATCTATTAACATTGTACTAGAGGTTCTCACCGAAAAAGTAAAAACTGTCTTTATTCAAAGACAACATGATTGTTTATACAGGACACCCTAACGCATCTACAGAAGAGAGAAGGAGGCACGGGGGAGGGGGGAGTGAGGTAGGGAGGAAGTGCTGCTAAGTGAATTTATGAAGATCAATATACAAAAGCCAACTGCATTTGTAAATATATGAAATACTTAGGAATAAATATTGCAAAAAATGTGCAAGACTTGAATACTGAAAACTACAAAACATTGCTAAGAGAAACTTTAAGAGACCTGGGTAAATAGAGAAATATGTTATATCCATGGATCAGAAGGCTCAATATTGTTGATGCTAATTCTTTCCAAATTGACCTATAAAATCAAAATCAAAATTCAAATCAAATCAAAATCAAAATTCCAGAATACTCTCTTATAGAACTTGACAAGCCAATTATGTAATTCATATGGAAATGCATATGGCCCAGAACAGACAAAACAACTTTTTTAAAAGAACAGAGTTAGAGAATTTACACTATCTGATTTCAACACTTATTGTAAAGGTACAGGAATCAAGACAGTGTGGTATGGGCATTGAGATAAAAAAAAAAATACATTAAAAAGAATGGAGAGTCCAGTAATAATTGCAGAGATATATGGTCAGTTGATTTTTGACAAAGTTGCAAATGATATTCAGAAAAGAACATACAGACTTTTCAACAAATGGTGCTAGAACAATTTGATATCTGTATGAAAATAGATAACTCACACCACATGCAAACATTAACTCAAAACAGGCCTAAATATAAAACCTAATATAAAATGTGTACAAGAAAATCATTGAGTTGAACAAAAATAATTTTTATACAGTGCCAAAAGCATGATCCATACAAAAAAATAATTTGATAAACTGAACTTCATCAAAGTTGAGGCTTTAGCACTTCAAAAGACAAGAGAATAAAAAGACAAGACACAGAATTGGAGAAAATAATTGCAAAGCACATATCTGATAAAGGACTTGTTTACAGAATATACAAAGAACTCTCAAAACTCAGTAAGAAAATAATAGTAATAAATCGGCCAAAGATTTGAACAGACACATCCTCAAAAAGGTAGAAGGGTGACAAATAAACACATGAAAACTATGTTCAATATTAGTAGTCATTTGGGAATTGCAAATCAAAACCACAATGAGATAAGCAGTATATGTCTTTTAGAATGACTAAAATTTTAAAGACTGAACACATGATGTTTTGGCAAAGATGTGAAAGAATTAGAACCCTGATACACTGCTAGTGGGAATGTAAAATAGTACAACCACTTTGGAAAACATTTTGTCAATTTCTTGTAAAGTTAAACCTACACCTACTATATGATCCAGCCATTTCATTCCTAGATATGTATCTGAGAAAATGAAAGTATATGTCCAGGGAGATCCAAGATGATGGCAGAAGAGGTTGAAGTTACACTCACCTCCTCCCAGGACCAAACTGGAATTACAACTAAAATATAGAACAATAAACCTGAATAACCAACTGAAGATTAGCTGAACAGAAGTCTTATAACCAAGGACTTACAAAAGAAGCCACATCAAGACTGGTAGGAAGGGTGGAGATACGAAAAGGGCTGACCCACACATGCTGAAGCTGAGAATCCAGAGGAGTATCTGAGCTGCAAAGGTTCCCCTTGAGAGAGATAGGTCTCAACTGCACACTGGGCTCCCCAGGCCAGAGCACCAGAACCGGAAAGAGGAGAACACATAACATCTGGCTGTGAAAATCAGTGGGGATTCTATCCACCAGAGAAAGACAGGAGTCGGCTAGAAACCCAGGAGCCCTCTTAAAGGACCAGCAAACAAAAATCTGATTCACAGCCACTCACACTGGGCTCTAGCTGAGGGAGGTGGCTTGAAGTAGAATAGAGTCCTGTGAGGACACACTGGGTTGTGTGGCTCCAGGAAGAGAGCCGAATAAACAGCTGCCAAGGTCCCTGTGCTGAGTCCCTCTCTCCACCACAGAGGCCATCTTTCCTAGGTCCACCACTCCCCTCCATAGGGTATCAGGCTGGGGGAATGCAATAGTCTCACACTCCTGACTCCTTGTTGCCCTGTGCTATGGAGCTCATGCCCTGTGGAGGAGTCAGCTGCCTGGGCCTGGGGTGTAGAGTTCTGGGCTGACTCAGAGGGTGTCAGTGACTGAGTTGTGGGGCTCTGGGGTGGGGGCTATTCGTCCCACATTCCCATGAGCCTGACCAGTGCCTACCTGGCACAGGAGATCAACTAGCCCCACCCCCCTGACTCCTGGTGGCCCCACCCTGCCAAGCTCAGGCCCTCCAGGAGGTCCAGGCAGAATCTGGGACAGACTGAGCTGTGAAGCACTGGATGAGGCCATTTTTCCCTTACACACCCAACCAGTGCAGAGACCTTCCTTCACACAACCAAATCTTGGTTTGTTTGGGCCTCATCCTGACAACTCCCTGAGACTCTGCTCCACCAGTAAGGTCTATGGGCCATCAGGTGGGTAGTAGCTAGTCATGGTGCATGCTGGGACTTTTGCTGAGTGGCCTCAGACCCAGCACTGTCACCAACTTTGAACCAATTTTATCAATCTGGTAAATGCCACTTGCCTCTACCTGGCAACTCACTGAGAATCTACCTCATGCAGAGGCTCTTTCAGTGACTGACCCTAATAGGCAGCCAGCAGGTGGAGGCAGACCTTAGGGAGCCTTGGACCTTTTCCTGACCTGCCCCTGTTCTTGATGCTTGTGGAAGCTGGCTTTGGTGCACAGCTTGGTCCTTCCCATGCACACCCAGGCCCAGCCGAGGCAGCCACAAACTTTGGATCACTTTATAGCTCCAAATAGGCTGCTTAGGACCAGTCACAGGCAGCAGCTGACATTGACCTGAACCAGAGTCCCTCCCAAGGAGCCCCAGAAACAACACACCCAGTGGTGAGCTTCAGACAACATCAGAGGAGGATCCATTCAGCTCCACAAGCAGCACATTCAAAGGGAGATTTCAGCAGGTACCAGACCCTGCTGAGGAAAATTCCACTTGGTGGGGTCAGCACCTGGTTAGAAACTCGTACACTGTGATCTGGGTTGATCCTCATTGTCAGCTAACCTGAGGGTCAACCCCATGCATGGATGAGCCAACAGCGATCAAGACTCAACTACAACAGGAGGACTCACATAACAAACATGAGAGACATTCCTGGAGTACCCAGCTCAGGGGACCAAGGAGACTGTGCCACTGGATCCCACAGGACACCTACCACATAAGTCCATCCTACCAAGACTGGGAGACATAGCAGATCTACCTAATACATAGAAATAAACACAGAGAGACATGCCCCAAATGAAAGAACAGGAGTAATTCCCAGAAAGAGAACTAAATGAAATGGAGGCAAACAATCTACCAGATATACAGTTCAAAATAGTGTTTATAAGGATGCTCAAGGATCTCAGTGAGAAATTCAACAACATGAAGAAGACATAAAAACCATATAAAAGAACCAGTCATAAACAAAGAATAAGATGTTTGAAATAGAGACTACAGTAAAAGGAATAAACAGAAAGCTTAGATAAAGCAGAGAATTGAATCAGTGATTAGGAAGACAAGGTAACAGAAAACACCCAATCAGAGCAAGAAAAAGAAAAGAGAATTTTAAAAATAAGGATAGTTTAAGGGACCTTTGAGACAATATGAAGTGTAACAACATCTACATCCTAGGAGTTCCAGAAGGAAAAGAGACCTATTTGAAGAAATAATGACTGAAAACTTCCCTAACCTGGTGAAGAAAAATGGCATACAAATCCAGGAAGTGCAGAGTCCCAAACAAGGTGAACCCAAAGAGGCCCACACCAAGGCACATTATAATTAAAATGGCAAAGGTTAAGGACAAAGAGAGAATCTTTAGAGCCACAAGAGAAAGACAGTTACCTACAAAGGAGCTCCCATAAGATTGTAGCTGATTTATCAACAGAAACATTTCAGGCCAGAGGGATTGGCATGAAATATTCAAAATGGTGAAAAGCAAGGATGTACAACCATAACCACTTTACCCAGCAAGGCTATCATTTAAAACTGAAGGAGAAATAAAGAACTTCCCAGACAAGAAAAAGCTAATGGAGTTCATTACCACCAAACCAGTATTATAAGAAACGTTAAAGGGTCTTCTTTAAGAAGAAAGAAAAAAAGAGGAACATAATGATAAAGAATAAAATGGCAATAAAGCCCTGGCCAGTTTGGCTCAGCGGTTAGAGCATCGGCCTGCAGTCCAGAGAGACCCGGGTTCGGTTCCCACTAAAGGCATGTACCTCGGTTGCAGTTTGTCCCCGGCCCTGGTTGGTCATGCGGGTGGCAGCCACTCGATGTGTCCCTTTCACGTCGATGTTTCTCTCTCTCTCTCTTCCTCTCTCTCCCTCCCACCTATCTGAACAAAAAATGAAAAAATGTCCCCGGGTGAGGATAAAAAAAAAAAAATGGGAATAAATAAGTACCTATCAATAATCACTTTAAATGTAAATGGCAAGCTCCAATCAAAAGACATAGGGTAACTGAATACATAAAAAAACAAGACCCAGCCCTGGCCAGTTTGGCTGAGCAGTTAGAGCAACAGGCCCCCCGACCAAAGCAAAGAGTCGGGGTTTGATTCCAGGCAAGGTCACATACCTCAGTTGTGTTTCGATCCACAGCCCTGGTTGGGGTTGTGTGGGAGGCAACCAATTGATGTGTCTCTCTCACATAGATGTTTCTCTCTCTCTCCCCCCCCACCTTCCTCCTTCCCTCCCTCCCTCCCACTCTGTCTGAAAATCAATGGAAAAATGATAAAAAAAAAACAAGACCCACATATATGCTGTCTATAAGAGACCCATCTCAGAACAAAAGATACACACAGACTAAAAATAAAAGTATTAAAAAAAAAGATATTTCATACAAATAGAAAAAAAATGAAAACCTAGGGTAGCAATACTTATATCAGACAAAATAAACATTAAAACAAAGGCTATTATTAACAAGAGACAAGAAGGATCCAACAACTCCAATTCAGGGTAATTACCCAAAGAAAAGAAAATTTTTTTAATCTTAAAAAAGAATTCAAAAAGAGAAAGAACATATATGTCCACACAAGGACTTGTACACAAATGCTGATGGCAGTTTTATGATATCCAAACAACAAATAATCCAAATGTTCACCAACAGGTAAATGGATAAACAAATCATGGCAAAGCTATACAATGGAAAAAAGAATGAACTACTGACACAGGCCACAGCATGGGTGAATCCCAAATATTTATGCTGATTAAAATAAGACAGTGGAAAAAAGTTTCCTTTATGATTTATTTCATTTATAGAAAATTCAAACCAATCTATAGTGACAGAAATCAATGGTTGCCTCCAAATGATGAGATTGGAAAAGGAAATAATAAAGGGACAAAGGAAAGTTGTGGGGGTGGTCAAATGTTCATTATCTTTTATCATTATCATTTGACTGTGTGTGTGTGTGTGTGTGTGTGTGTGTGTGTGTGTGTATCAAAACTTATGAAATTGTGCACTTTAAATATATACAACTTATTATACTTAATTATATCTCAATAAAGCTGTAACAGAATATACATACACATATATATCAAAGTGTTGTCAGTGGTTATTTGGGGATGGTAGAATTAATACTGGTTCTTATGTTATTCTATATACTTCACTTTACTTCACAACTTTTATAAATAAACACATTTCCTTTAAAATCAGAAAAAAAAATAGTAACTTTTGCTACCTTATATTACATTTAAAATCAGAAAAATAATAATTTTCTGACCTTGGTCTGTATGCTTTCATTTCTCCATATTTGTAAAAAGTCTAAAAACTCTGATTTTTTTCACCAAACATCATATTATAATCTTTCTAACACATAATGGACTCTTATATTTTTAAATAAACCTATCATACTCCCTCCGTGTTGCTGGATCTCAATTTACCTAATCATTCTCTTTCATTGGGTGTTTAATCCCCCCTTTTCCCCTCTTGCTGTTATACTTAACTTTCAAAACTACCTTCATGCATATAACTTATACATTCTTTTAAAATACATGTTACCCAACTGTTTTCCCAAAGAAAGTCATCATTTTATATTTCCCTCAGTAATATGAGTATGTTGGCTTTATCATAAATTTACCAGTATTACATTTATGTGTTGTTTTGTCATTCTTGGGGTTTTGAGGGAGAGAAAGTGCCTAATTTAAAAAGACACAAAATGATGTATTACTGATTACTGACATGGTTGAACATTTTTCATGAATTTGTTTACTATCTATATTTTGTCTTGTGTCAATGGCATTGTCATTGTCTCATTATTACAGGTAAACAGCTATAGCTAATAATTTCAAAAGGAGGCAAAGAATGAAAATGCATCTATATAAAATAAATGAGGGAGGAAATGATATATTTTACTAAAAGGTGTTAGTGATGACATCTTTCAGTAGACAAAAATGCATAACCTGTAATTGATTTCCTAAATCCAGGAAACACTTTTCCAGGGTTGGGCCGTGCAACATAAATGCCTCAGAGCTGTGAGTGGAGCTGACTTTGGGACAACTGTTGCAAGCCAGTGAGCATGTGCTCGTCACCCTCATCCCCAGCCAGTTGTTGCCATGTGATAATGTATGACTTGATCTTCTGATTTGTTTTAAAATGCCTGAGTTCTTGGTTATAATGTGTACACTCCACCATTTTTTAAATAGTACTGATTTAATAAAGAGCAAGCTTTGCATATGCAAACAAAACACAGCCAGGGGCTGTTTTGGACCTGCAGGCTGCCAGTGTTCTACCTCTGGGTTGAGCCTCAGCCTGAACATCTGACTTCAGCCCCAACACTTTTCATGAGCATCCCTCACCACGTTAAATTGATCCTCACCAAGAAAGGGATTAAGACTTTCAGTGAAGGACATCTGGTTAATCGTGGCATATTGAACATGTGTACTTACCTATATTCCTTCCTGAAACTCCACTAATGAAAATAAAGAGGTAGAATCCCATAAGGACTAAGAAAAGAGTGGAGGAAACTATAATAATAAAGATAACAGGAAAGGAGACAACACAGATGAGAGGTGCCAAGAAACTTTTGAAAGATGGAAAATGAAGGGAGGATTTACCTTAGCTGAGAAAGCTGAATACCAAAACCTGCAATGAAGGGCAACAAGAAGTAAACCAATTCATACCATTAGCCCCATAAAATCTTAGGGATTGATGACATCAGGTATACAAAATCGCAGGTGAAGTGTGGGGCTGAAAATATGAGCTTTGGCTGAATGTCTATGCAAAGAGCAGTCAGACAGGGAATTAAATCTATGAAGAAATTAAACCAGAGATTCTGTAAACCCAGACGCTAGATATACAGTGGAAGGTGGGGTTTTACCACACTAAAAACAAGAGTGGTAAATTAAAAGTCTACATTCTGAATAGTGAGGTTCCCACCCAGCCTCCTTGCATTGCTTATATCCAAGAGTACTAGAAGCCAGGCATATATCCCCCTGTCTCCAGGCAGAAATTTATAGAGCCCTGAATAACCCCAAGAGAAGACATAGATACTGACATATGAGAATCCCCATCAAAAAGAAGGTCCCAACCAATAAGTCTTCACAAGAACCTGCTGCAGAATTGACCTCAAAGAGCAGATAAATACCCCTAACATTGCACTTCTCAAAGAACCCCCGGTGTCTGCAAAGTGTCACAAGGGGCTCTGTGAAAGATCATGATTCAAAAACAATAATAAACATCAGTTTTGAACTTCACATGCCTTGTGATGAACGAGGGACAGTGACTCAACAGCCCCATATTTAGTAAGAGATCCTTAGTAAGAGCAATTGAGTAAGACATCTTCAGCCGTGCGCCGTAGGATCGTGTTTTTCGCACTAACACCAGTTTCAGGTTTTGACATGAAATGGAGGAAGCTGTTAATATTGGTGAGCCCTCCCCTGCATAGAGGTGACGGTGGTGGGCTGAAGACATCATTCTCTCCTCCCCAAGCCAGGAAACACTCTTCTTCACCCAACGTGTATTTATGGCTGTTTATGTGAATAAATAAGTTCCGCTGGTGTAATAAAAAGAATTGGAGGGAAATTTTCATCCTAAAGAATGAATTTTTTATGTGCTGTGATCCAGTTGCTGTCCTGTCATTTTGCTATTTTTTATAAACATTGATTTTTTTTGTGATGTTTTGTGTGGTTATTTATTTCTTTGTTTTATTTACATTTTACAAACATGTCTGGTGGCCCAAGATGGTTACTTTGAAGATGAAGTATGAGCTGGAAAAGGAGAATACTAAACCTAACTCAATGAATCGGGGATGAAGAATTACAATCTCAAGAGTCATTTCACTGCAATAATGCAACAGTTGATCCATAAAAAGTTCAGTCAGCCCTGGCCGGTTTGGCTCAGCGGTTAGAGCGTCGGCCTGCGGACCAGAGAGTCCCGGGTTCGGTTCCCGCTAAGGGCACGTGCCTCAGTTGCAGTTTGTCCCCAGCCCCGGTTGGGGTCGTGTAGGTGGCAACCACTCAATGTGTCTCTCTCACATCGATGTTTCTCTCTCTCTCTTCCTCCCTCTCTCCCTCCCACTCTATCTCAGGATAAATGCAAAAATGTCCTCGGGTGAGGATTAAAAAAAAAAAAGTTCAGTCACTCACAGAAAGACAATGGATATTTTTCTGTAGTTTTCAACATTCAATTTGTCTGAGCAAAATTTTCTTATTTATTAATCATCAAGAGATCATCTCATTTTGATTGAAAATGAAATATATGCTCTGACTGGGTGACTCAGTTGGTTGTCCGTACAACAAATGGTCAAAAGGTTGCGGGTTCGATTCCCAGTCAGGTCACATACCTAGATTGTGGGCTTGATCCCACTCGGGGCGCTTACAGGAGGCAACAAATCATTGTTTCTCACACATTGATGTTCCTCTCTCTCTCTCTCTCTCTCTCTCTCGAAAATATATATATATATCAATAACATATCCTCGGGTGAGGACTTTTTTTAAAAAGAAAATGAAATATGTGTGCTTATCACAAATATAACCCAGACTTGAATATCTATGCAGGAAGAAACACAGGTTTCAAATTAATTAGATAAATTTAATTCTTTATATTTAGTTTTTAAAATAATACTCTTATGCCTATAAAAGAGATAGAGAAACAAACACATATTTTTAATAACTTATAATTGCTAAAATTAAAATTAATCTGGTCATGAATGCAGTAAGATAAATGTCTTCTATAAAATTGTATCTTACAAACCATTTTATTCACATTGCTTTTGTTTATGGTTGTACTATGACTACTACTCAACATTGTCAATATATTTTCATGTTCTAAATACCATTCATTAAATTCAATTTAAAACTTCTTAAATCTATCAAGCCCATATTTCGAAAAATCAAATCCCAGTTGGCTTAAACCACTTATTGAACATAATTTTATGTTTGTTTCATGAGTTTTTAAATTTTATTTTTTTAAAGAGAGAAAGATATTAATTCCAAGAAAGATAAAATCAGCTTAACTACCTATTTCAAGAAAGATTAGTCATTTTTTTAGTTTAAAACAGGAAGAAAAGTACTACTCTTTCTTACACATTATACCACATATCAGCATTTCATATAGTAGAAATTTGTAATAAAACTTTAGGCTACCTGGATAAAGTTTTTAAAATCAAGTAGGAAATACTTTCTTATAAAATCTGATGTTGCCGCTATGTATATTAATGACTTGCATTAAAGTCCATAACCCATATGGAAAAGAAGTTCCCTGAGACCTGAAAATTATTTCAAGGATTCCTTCAGAGAAAAAAGATTGAGAAAGGCAGTTCTAACACAAAAAGAAAGATCACAAACAAATAGATGAAAGGGCGCTGGCCGACTTGGCTCAGCTGTTAGAGCATTGGCCCTCGGACCAAAGGGTCTTGGGATCCATTCCCAGTCAAGGGCACGTCCCTAACTGGGTTGCCAGTTCGATCTCCCACCAAGGTTGGGGCCGTTCAGGAGGCAACCAATCGATCTCCATCTCTCTCTCTCTCTCTGTCTCTCTCCGTCTTTCTCTCTGCCCACCCCACCCCCTTTCCACTCTATCTAAAAATCAATGAAAAAATATCCTCAGGTGAGGATTAACAAAAAAAAGTAGGTAAAAGGAACATAAAAGAAACATAATTTTCAGGCACTAGAAAAAAATCTTTGGAACAAAAGTATATCTAATGTTCTCAAATATATTAGACAGAGGTTAAACTACTACATCTATGAATAAACATGATGATGTAACACCCCCCCCCAAAAAAAAAAAAAAAAACACAGAACAAGCAGAAAACTAGAAAGAAATCTAAGAACTTTTTCTCAGGAAGTTACTAGAGAAAGTATTCCAGCAAAACAAAGAAGTTAGCCCAAAAAAATGGGAAGAGACAGGGTACAGAAAATATGGGCCCCGACACAAGAGCGACAAAGAAATGTTCCAGAATGATATTTGGCCACTGCCTAAAGCTTGCTGCAAAGATTACTGCAGTCTGTCTCCCAGTCATGTGGATGACTCCAAGAAATATATTTTAGAATATCTGATGCGTCTATGTGGAAACTAGTATTTAAAGGAGTTTTACAACAGAAAGAGAGAATGAGAGAGAGAGACTAGGAAAACTTTGGGATTTCAAAACCTAACAGTAACTGTATTTTCTCAAGTAATTTTCTCAGAATAATTTTTAAGACTGAAGCACAGTACAGCTTTATTATATCCAATGCTGGGGCATGTCACGTATTTCCCTCTGAAATAGAACAAAGACAAACTTCTCTTTTGTCATGAAACCACCTGAAATCCAGTCCTTCCAAGTTCAAACAACTTCAAATTATTGATTCTTTCCTAAAGGAAGTCCAATTACAGTCAGACTTCACTTTATGGAATAGGTGACTTTCTGAAGGCTGTAAATGTAGCTCTGCAAATTACATCTTATTTCCCTGTTGCCTTTCATACATTTTAGAGAGAAATCCTTGAAAAAAATAGATGGCCAATGGTGAAAATAAAATGTATAATCAAACCAACAACTGTGATTATATATTGTTTCAATTTATTTTTCTTTTTGCGGATAATTTGTATTGGTTATAGTATTCCATTCTCTGCATCAGAAGTCTATGCCAGTATTATAGTTTGATTTTCAATGTGTGTGTGTTTTTAAAGAATATGTGGCAGAGATCATATGTGGTCCAATATTTACTATCTTGACCTTTATGAAAAAGTTGGTCAAATCCTGCTAAAGACATGTCTTTAATCAATTTCTTCTTAGTGTAGATTTAAACATGTAAGTTGTTTTCAAACTTTTTTAAATTTTATTTTTCAATTACAGCTGACATTTATATTATTTTGTATTAGTTTCAGGTGTACAGCATAGTGGTTAGACAATCATATACTTTACAAAGGGGTCCCCCTGATATTTCCAGTACCTACCTGACACCATACATAGTTATTACAATATTATTGACTATATTCCCTATGCTGTACTTTACATCCCTGTGACTGTTTTGTAACTACCAATTTATACTTCTTAATCCCTTTTTTTAACCCAGTCCCCTTGGCAACCATTAGTCTGTTCTCTGTATCTATGAGTCTGTTTCTATTTGTTTGTTCGTTTATTTTGTTCTGTAGATTCCACATATAAGTGAAATCATATGGCATTTGTCTTTCTCTGTCTGATTTATTTCACTCACCATAATACTCTCTAGGTCCATCCTGCTGTCACAAAGGGTAAGATTTCATTCTTTTTATGGTCGAGTAGTATTCCATTGTGTAAATGTACCACAGCTCTTTTATCCACTCGTCTATTGATGGGCACTTGGCTTGCTTCCATATCTTGGCTATTGTGAATAACACTGCAAGGAACATAGGGTGCATATATTCTTTCAAATTCGTGTTTTGGGTTTCTTCAGATACACCCAGAAGTTTTCTGGGTCATAAGACAGTTCCATTTTTACTCTTTTGAGGAACTTCCACACCATTTTCCATAGTAGCTGCACCAATCTGTAGTCCCACCAACAATGCATAAGAGTTCCCTTTTCTCCACATCCTCACCAGCACTTGTTTGTTGATTTATTGATGGTAGCCACTCTGACAGTTGTGAGGTGATATCTCATAGTGGTTTTAATTTGCATCTCTCTGATGATTAGTGACACTGAGCATCTTTTCATATGTCTACTGACAATCTGTATGTCCTCTTTGGAGAAGTGTCTATTCAGGTCCTCTACTTGAAATGTATGACTTTCAAAGTACAAAATCAATTGTGTTCTTTCAAAATTTAAGAAAATTATATATTTAAAATATTTCACTAATTTCAATTCAACATGATTTTCAATGTTTAAGATAATAAAATACTTCAATCATATTTTTATTAAGCAAATCATTTTTCATGCATTCAAATATTTCTGGAGATTTCACTGAACCCAATGGTTGAATTCAACCCAGACAAAGGTATTATTTAAGACTTGCTATAATTTTTTTTACTTGAATACTAAGTTCAAGGAACAGAGAACACTAATTGTGGTTGTAACTCTGTATCTGCTCAAGTCATCTACACTTACTGCCTTAGAATCTCTGGCTGGGAAGTAGAGATAAGGCTTACCTTTATCATAGAGCAATTAGGAAAGCTTAGTCTGGAAGGAAAGGGAAAGCTCTTTGAAAAGGATGCATGAACACTCTGATTATATATTATAGTCCTAACACTAATGTATTTAGTAAAATCCAATTAGGTAGTAAGACTCTGCTATAGAAAATCCATTTCTCTTTTCTTAATCAAAGGACAATTTTCAAGGAAAATTTTCTTTTATCCCTAAAATAATCCTCAGGTCCCTCTGTCTTGTGAGATGTCAGGTCTCAGCAGCTTTCAAAGTGAGCTCCCCTAGGACAAGAACTTGTGGTCTTTAGGAGAATTCGGTAGAGCAACTCAGATGCCATAGATGACATCAAGAATTATTTTTGTTTTTAAAATCCTCACCAGGGGACATTTTAATTGATTTTTAGAGAGGGGGAAAGAAGAGAGAAAGAGAGAGAAACATCAATGTGAGAAACATCGATTGGTTGCCTCCTGCAGGCTCCCTGACCAGGGCTGAGGATTGAACCCACAACCTAAGCATGTGCCCTGACTGGGAATTGAACCTGGGACCTTTTGGTATGGGAGTATGGGACAATGCTCCTATCGACTGAGCCACACCGGCCAAGGGGACATTAAGAGTTCTTAAAGAATACTTTTTTCAAAAATACACTAATGCCAGTATAGCCACAAACCCACAAAACAAAAAATGTATAAATGTGGGAAGGAGTAAAAAAAATTTTATAGTTTGTTACTGCCTGCCACTACCTCTCCTTTTTCCATTCTCATATTACCAGGGCAACAAAGAGACTTATCTACCAGTTAATAAATAGGTGAAAATATACCACCAAGCAGCTATTTATTTCCTCAATTTATATAGCCCCTTGGATATGTTGGCAGCTCTGGGCACTTTTCGCCACTGACTCTGCTCCAATAAATCCCAAGCAGTTCTAGACTATCAGCATGTCAGGGAGCTAAAGCCACTTCCTATCACACTCATTCTTCCTGCCTTTTCCTACAGTCTCAGATGAGGGGACTCTGAAAAAAGGCTGCTGGAAAGAGATAGTTGCCTTACTCAAAGGTGGTCAACAGATATAATTATTAAATTATTGGTTAAGCAATGGCAGAGCCATTAACCCTTCCCAGTCCCATACTAAATGTTAATCTAAAGAAATCCATAGAAAAATAAAAAACCAGATGGAGAAATCAAAATTCTTGGAATTTTTTCAGTTTGATTCAAATATAGCAATGACTATATGCACTGAAAACCTTAGGGCTTACATTTTAAAACTGTCCTGGATCCGGCAGAGGGAGAATTCAATTTGACCATGGAGGAAATTCTATTAAACTGATTCAACAGTAGGAGAGAGAACGTTGTCTCTAGAGCAAATCTTTCAACCACTCTTTCAATTTATTTCCAGTTAAAGGGAGAATTCTAAGAGTTGATATGAAAATATCTAGAACTGCAATAAAATAGGCCGGGGGTTTCCACTGTACTGGGTAAGAATTTAGGTAAGAGCTTAACTAGTTTTTGAGAAAGCTCCATGTTAATTGCTCCATTCTGGATGGGAAAAATACTACACATTTTTCAAGGAATTTATGATATTAACAGCTGAATTTGAAGCTAGATTCTTTGTTCTCTTTTTTCCTTGCACCAACACAGAATATGAGTTTATGACTCACATTTACTCCTTTATAGAGCAATGAATTTTCTCTTTAACTATAGACCAAGGCACTTTTATAAGCCTCCAGCAAAAGGAGTCCTCCCACATAGAGAAATCACAAAGCAGAAGGCTGACAGACTTGCTCCAGTGTTCTTGAGCAGAGAGCTTTCCAGACAGTATTAAACAACTATGCAAAGTTCATGTCAAGCCAGTCTAATCTAGTAACACCCTGAAGATTCACAAAAGTACCAAATCCTGGGGACTGGAACACGTGGATCCAGAATGTGGGTCCAACTAAATGAATCTAGGCAATTTTCCCAGGTGTGACAGTATTTTGATAAGACCTACCCCATAGTTTTAGCTGGGAAAGCCTCTTTTATCAAAAGGTTCTGTGATTCCCTTTGAGCACCAGTTGGTTATAAAAATAGACTTCCAAAGAATAGAATATGGATATAGTGGTAAGAGGGGAGCCACTGATCGGTGGTGAGATATGATGAAGCAGCTGCTGTGTTCCATTGGGCTCGTGAGCTGAGAAGAGCCTTCAGAGCTGAGTCTGGGACAGGTAGCCTGCCAAGAGCAAAAGAATATGTTCCACCTAGATTATTAAACGTTTTTTTATAAACAAAACAATAATGAAGGAAAGTTCTTCATAAATAAGTTCTGCTAATAGTGCAGAAGAAATGAGAATCAGACAAATCACCCTTTATATAAAGCCTGATGAATAAAGGATATGGACCTTAATTACCAATGAAAGCTAAAACCAGTAAGTGAGAAGCTAACGGTGAATGTTAATCTGGCTAAACCACTTGAACCTACTGATCAACCTTAAAATGCCATGAAAAGTGAAACAGTCACTTCTGTGCTTCACCACTTGTGAACTGTTCTTCCCATAATAATTGAATCTAAATCTAGTTGAGCCTTTAGATCCAGGTAACAGTCCACAAGGAACATATAAAATTGAGGATGATGTAAAATGACACCACGAAGATGCAATCAACTTCAAACTGAGAAAAACTCATTGTCCCATATTCCTTAAGAAATAAGCAATATGAAAAAGTGGGGAGAAAGGCTGTTGAGATCAAGAGAGACTTTAGAAAGAGAGTCTAACTAATGCAATGTGTGGATTCAAACAAAACAATTATAAAATGGCATTTTGGGGAGAAATGTGAAAAATCTTAAAGGGATTATTTAATCAGATGATATGAAAATTTTGTTAACATATAGTGGTGTTTTGTTGTTTTAATGTTTTCCTTTATTGATTTTACAGAGAGAGGAAGTGAGAGGGAGAGAGAGATAGAAACATCAATGAGAGGGAATATCAATTGGCCACCTCCTGCACAATCCCCATTGGGGATCCAGCCCACAACCTGGGCATGTGCCCTGATTAGGAATCAAACGGTGACCTCTTGGTGCATGGGTCAATGCTCAACCACTGAGCCACACAGGCCGGGCACATATAGTAGTGTTTTTAAGTCATTCTATATTATAAACAAACTGACGTATTTATGGATGACATGGATCTGCTTTCAATATGCCACCAAAAACTAAAGATGTGGGAGGGAATAGATGAGATTGGCAGAATTTGTTGACTGTTGAAGCTGGTTAATGGATACATGAAGATGTATTTTACTGTTCTACTATTATATATGTTTGAAATATTCCATAATCAGAAGATTAAAAAGAGAGAATTTCTGTGGCAAATTTTGCTCCCATAGTTTAGTCTCCATTAACAAATCCATGGACAAAGTTCCCAGAGGGGAAAATGAACTAAAAAGGAGCAAGAATGAGGAAGAAAAACACAATAGCTGGTCAAGTAGGTCATTTTGGTCTCTACAATGGAGACTTAAATTCACCTTTGTGATTGATTCTACCTTTTTTAAGGAAAAAAATCATCTCAGATGAGCCCTTTGGTTAATCAGATGTTCTCACTCATCATTCTTCAGGAAAAATAGTGATGTAACATGAACATAGATGATTCGTTTGAGGAGATACACTTTCCTTTGGCGATACAGATAATTGTAAAAATGTCTTTGCCAGGATTATGTCTCTAAGGCTTGTTTATCTTTATAGTATTATTTCTTTTCTATGCATGGATTTAAATAATACAATTGCTTTTCCTTTGGAAATGGGTGGGTTCAGGAAAAGGCTGGTGTATGGAGAGCTGCTTAGATAGATAAGGATATGAGATTCCCAGGATGGCAGAAAGACAAGCAGGCAAGATCTTCAACTGCTTTCAAAGCAAATTAAAGTGGGCTCAGCATGGCTCAAATTGGACAGGAACACTGCCACATTCCTCTGCTAGGCCATGTTACTCAAACCTGAAAACTCCTACATGTGCAGATGCTGGACTATTGTAATTTGGTATAATTGCCTTGGTGGGAGCCATCAGTCAAAATCACTTCGGCTGGGGGATTTCTTTAAAAGGAGTAAATATTTCTGCTGCCAATTTTTCTGAGAAAGAGCAGATCCTGGGGCACAAAATGAAAATTGAGAAGGCAGGCATACACTAGAGGAAGAAATAAATTCCTTTCTCTCTGGAAATTGGATCTGACCTCCAAAGTGTCACCAGCCTTGAGGACACCATCAGGGACCCATCATCACGGACCCCGGCCTGTAGGAGCTGAGAAGGTCTTCATCTAGAAGTGGTTTTGGTTAATCCCATGTGGTGTACTTCCCTTTCACTGTTCTTGAATCTTCATTAGTGTTGTCAATGTTGTGTTGGTCTCAGTCACCTCACGGGGACATACTCATGACAAAGGTTTGTGTCCAATACTCATGCAAAGATGTCAAAGAAAAGTTGCCAGCAGTAAATCTTGCAGTGATCTAAAGCAGAGTGAGCAAAGATGCACGTCCAGAGCAACGCAGAAATCAAACCTCCAAGGCCAGATGGCTTGACACCAGGAAAAGGGTTTAGTACAGGTAAGCATCTGGATTTCCAGAGATCCTGGTAAAGTTTGTACTCACTGCTGGAAGTCAGAGTGGAAGCATAAAGACTTTGTAATATAGCGTATGAATGCAAATGTGTTCTCACCAACTGGTGAGGCTCATAACCAGTTAAAATTATAAAAAGAACATTTAATTTTAGTTTGGATTTAAAAAAAAATAGCAGTGCATTCAATTGCAAAGAAAAACACGCTGCAGCTGAAGCTCTGACCAAAAAAAAAAGCTCAAAACAATTAAATCTGTTGGATTTATGTCTGTATGTGTGTATGTAAGAGAGAGACAGAGAGAGAATCATGTCAGCATTCAATATATCCACATCTCCTGACACCAAGGAAATGAAAAATGATTCTGTTAGCCATTAAAATGTGTACCAGATTCTGTTTCTCTGGTGACCAACTGCTCTGAATATGACCGTTTGAATCAGTTTGGAGAACTGTGGTGTCCCTCAGTTGATGTCTTCAGGCTTCAGGACACATTAACATAGCGTAAATGACAAGAATAGAGATCTTCCGAAATAGACAATGGTGCGAGCACAGTGACCAACTTCCCCAGCAGGTGCCAAGTAGAATGATCCCAGCCCAGATTTGGCTCTGCCTTCACTACTGAGACTATATTTGGGGGTCTTTTCAGGCATCTGGTCCTAGTCTGCTCTGCATTAGATTCCTTAGCTCCATCTCCAAGATGTCAGCTGACAGTCACTTACTTGACAGAATCTAAGATTGAACGTGGTAACTAGAACTCAACTTCCTCCCAGCCCTTGATTCTACCCCCAACCACTGACCTGCCCTGACCAGGAGGGAAACCCAGGCCCAGTCTAGTCCATTCCAGCATCCCCAATTCTCATCAACACATGCTCAGCCAAGGATAAATTATCCTTTATCCTACCACATTCCAATTAATCCCCACTATATTTTTCCCTTGGCTAATAAATTTCTACCAATTTACTGTATCCCTGTCTAGTTGACTCCAAACAGACCTAATCTCAGTAAAATTACCACTACTTATATATATACATTTATATGAATCATCAGTTGAATAATTTATCAAAAATGTACTGTTCCCTTCTGTGTGCCCAACACCACTTCCCAGAATATACTAAACTTCATTTTTCTTTACTTACTCAGTTCATTTTAAAAATTTTTATTTACCCATCACATTACTTATCCTGCCCCAGTAATTGCTGTTACACAGATTAACTCATTTAGCTAATATTTATTGACTACCATGTACCTAGGTATTAGACACTATAAAAGGAACAGAGTCATATAATTTCCTAAACTTCAGGACCTTGAAATGGAGTCAAGTAGATAAGACTTAAGCACACAAGAAAGTGTAATTCATCAATCAGTGCCATATAACAGACAGCAAGTTTCACAGGAGCTTGGAAGAGGGAGAAAGATACAACTGACACACAGAAAATGTGCAATCAATGTCTGATTGAATTAAACTGAACCAGGGCATTTAATACTGAAAGTAAAGACAGGTGGGGTGACATGAAAATGTGATAATCTGGAAATATGCAGGAAAAATGCTGAGAGATTATATGCATGTTTTCTTTTAAACAGATTTTTTACTTAAAATAATATAAAAACATATTACAGTGACATATTTTATTGGACAGTACCACCATGGCACATGAGATTCCTTATAGGTGACATATCTCTTAATGTGCTAAAAATATGATCATAATTTTAATTCATTTTGTTTTTTTGATAGAAAATCAGTATAGTTGCTGTGTATCCTATAGAGTTTTGCTTAATTTGAGCCTTCTGAAAAATATGTTGTCATTGATTAATAACATTTCTTCTCTACTGCCAAATTGGTTTAGTGTTTATTTCAGAGAGATAAAAAAAAGCAGAACATGACCTTATTCTGAAAGTTCACAATGAAAATTTGAAAAGTCACATTTGAGGCGAACACTACATAGGAAGTACTATAGACATGAAGTGGTGACAGGAACCTGTCTCACATCTTTCCTGTAACTTTGATTCATAAATCAAGATGAGTGTGCCTAAAACATCACAGTTTAGCACACCGGTATGATAGTCAAGATAGAATTGCAGAACTAAATATTCATGGTAAAATGGCAAGGCCATAAATTGAATCAAAATACTCCTATTGAGGCTCATAAATTAAGACCCTAGGTAGTGCCCTAGGCAGTTTTTCTCAGTGGTTAGAGCATTGGCCTGCAGTCCGAAGGGTCAAGGGTTTGATTCTCAGTCAAGGGCAAGGACCTTGGTTGCAGGTTTGATCCCAGGCCCCGGTGGGGGTTGTGCAGGAGGCAACCAATCAATGTCTCCCTCTCACATCGATGTTTTTCTCTCTCTCTCTCTATCCCCTCTTCCACTCCAAAAATCAATGGAAAAATATCCTCGGCTGAGGATTAACAACAACAACAACAACAACAAAAAGATCCTAGGTAGCAACACCAGTATCACAACCTGAAATAGGTCTTGGAATTCCAATTTGCAATCAGGATGTAGAAGAAAAATTGTCCCAGAAAAAGTAAGTAAGGGCACCTTCTGAATGAGAAACTAGTAAGAACATAACACATATAGTACTAAAGAATATTAAACTACATGGATGAAGGGTAGGCAGCCAGGACCAGGGAAAAGGACAGAGCCAAGGCACATCTTGGTGTCGCCTGCAATGAATGGATGAGGGGCCCTGGGCAGTTGAGCAGCAGTAATGAGGGCTGGATGACACCGTCCATCAAGATCCTTACTACACTTCCTTCCTGCTGTGGACTGGCCCCCAAGGAGCCTCCGATTTTACCAGGCTTTCTCTGAGTTTTATGCACTGACTCAGCAAAGGAGGGTTGTCCATCTTCCTGGTGGAGGAGTTATCTTTGAAATAAATAAATGTAGTTCCTACATTTTCTTCTTGAAATGTGGTTATCCCATGTCCAAAGCTCTGAGATGTAATCACAGTGTAACTGACTTTGTTGGTCTATGCACCCCCATACTGTGGCATTACTGTAATAATAACAGTAACAATTAATATTTATGGAATTTCCATCATGTGCCAGACACTCTGCAAATAATGTCTGCCCATCCCCAGCGGTGAGAAAACAATTGCAGAGGTACTGCTTCCAAGTCCCTGGCACGTGGTAGAGGCTCAATAAATATGTGTTGGATAGGTGAACAAATGAATACAACAAACCTAGAAAATTCCTAGCCCTGCCCTTCCTGGGGAAAAGGTATTCACAGTAGAAGGGGGTGGGGGGTGTCCTTCCCTAGTGCTTTAATTATAACAGGTTAATGACAAACTCATGCACACTTTTCTTGACAGCATTTCTACCACTCTCTTGCCCATTAGTTCTAAAACATGCTAAGTAGAGTCTAATTCTTACCCTCTTTATGTATCAGAGTGTTCCATGCATAACAAATGTGTGCAGAATTGAAGGAGGAGTTTAAAAAGTCAAAGCAAGAGTCAAGATTCATCACATAAAAGAAACAAAAGAACTGTATAAATCCTAACAGTAAAAGGGCCTAATTATATCATGACATCACAGCTCCTTTTTCACCAAGTGAGCGAAGAATTGGGCGGTGATTTTAGTTTTACATGTTTCAAAAACCAAATGTGAGTATGAGTATAGAGTCAAGTGCCAGTTTCCAAGAAATAGGCACTAATCTGTGTTTGAAACCCTCTTTTCACCAGCAAATCTACGGTGAAGTGATAAAGGATTTCTCTAGATTTTGCTGCCTTTAGGGGTCATTCTGAGATAAAGGCAAGAAAGAGCCCAAGGGATGACTATAGAAGGCCTGTTCCAAAAAAGTCCAAACATTCGTATCTGTACTTAATGTGCATTTATTGCATTGCATGCCTATTGTGTGCATGACACCTTCCAGAGCACAGAGGACCTTTCGGTCTAGTGGGAGAGACCCACAGAAACCAGGACTGTGTGACTCATGCTTCTTACAGAGAGCTGCAGAGCACAGGAGGGTCACCTGACCTCGCTGGGGCCCTGCGTCTAGAGCAGATTATATGCAGAACAAAAGGATCATCTGAAAACAAGCATTTCATCTGGCTTTCCAAGGCAAGGGTGGCATTTGAAATATCTTCTCAGGCAATGTCAAAGCCCAGGCTGAGAAGCTTTGGGTGAAAATTGTAAGCAGGTGGAGAAAACCGTCCTCCAGCCTCTCATACTTACCTGGAAGTTTGTGCTAAACTAACTCAATACATCAGAGCAGTAAGATATCCAAATTTTAAAATGCTCTTCACTTTAAATTACTAATATGTAGTAATATAATGATGCCTTTGGTCACCTAAGAAAGATATACTACTATGAAAATTTAGCTAACCTAAGCTTGAAATAACCTGATGGTTTTGGGAGTAAAGATCGAATATACCTTCTCTCAATGCAACCTGAAAAAAATTCCTTGAGAAAAAGAATCTCATCTGGTTATTTTCTTTCTAATCCTCTATCTTACACTATCTTCAATATGTTTTCAAATGCATATAGTTCTTTATGCCGGAGTATGGCACAAAAAGAAATACTGTAAATGCAGTTTTGCACATTGTGGGCACCATCAAGAATTTTCCATAACGATGCCATAATACAGATTCTCTCCCACTGAGGAAGAAAGAACTGAAGTAGAGTATATAACAAAGATTTTATAATTGTGTTTTCCCAGAAAACTCTACAGAGTCCAGCAGTTTAACCTGACATAATATACTGGTGTTCTTTTTTTTTATTCAATTACCCTATGATTGCATTAAGTAGATTGCTAATGCAATTGATTAAATGAAGTCCTTTCAAGGGAGCTGGTGGTTTTTATGTTCCTGGCTAAATAATAAATATTACTAGTATTAAAGCCTTAAGTATGACTGTGTAGCAGAGAAAACAAAAGTTCATCAAGGATTGAGCTAATGGAGAATGGATGGCTCTCTATTTTTAATTAAAAATCATTTGTTAATATTAGAAAAGGAGAAGTGGAAAGTTAACATAGAAATAAATAAATGTTTAGAAGTCAGCAATGTGCCAGGTTTACAAAGAATGCTAGGGGTGCTGGAAACATCTATATTAAGAAAATTATCATTGTTCATACATCAAGTTATATCTATAAGATTCAAATATTCCCATTTAACATTTCAACACTATAAAGAATTATTTTATAGTTGTATTGAAGTTCTTATTATCAAAAGTGAATGCCAAAAATATAGAAAAAAAAGATTGAAGCAGAAATAAAGTTCAGCAGAATTTTCATTTATGAAAATGGCAGTAGGGCAGATGAGAGTGGATGAACAGTCCTCAAAACTGAAACAACATGTTGGATAAAATCACAAAATATTTTTTAAATGCAATTTGATGAAAAAATGCACAGGTAGGAAAGTAATGCACACACAGAGCCCAGGAATGAAGTGCACACAGGCACTCGCAAGCACCAAGGCTGGCGTTTACCCCAAGGCTTCTGCTGAGCCCTAGGGACCTCAAGCTTCTACTTTGATGACTGCGTGGATGTCAGTGGATAGGAGATCATTCCCAAGATCTACTCAAAATGAATAAACTAATTAAAAAAAAAACTACACATGAAGCTGGAACACTACAGTCTAGGTGCATACTGAACCCCACTGCACAAAAAGGAATGGCAAAATCCTGCCTGTTTTCACTGTGGCACTAGGTTGGGGTGGGGATCCCCTGATAATTAGTAACAACTAGTTTGCACTTGAGTTTGTAGTCCAAAGTCGCACCACCTGTGAGGATAAATATCCTCAAGCAGAGAATTTAAATCACAGTGGTCCCAGTCTAGTCGTTCCACTAAGCAACTGGCAGAAGCCAATGCTAATCCCACCTGGAGGAACTCAGCTTCAATCCAGAGCTCGCAGATAGAATTCCAAAGAAAATGAAGAGTCCATAGTAAGACAGAAGTTACTAAACACATAAGGAAAATAAGACAATATAAGTGAGAAATATATAAGAGACATCCCCCCCCCAAAAAAAAAAAATCTGCAAATGGAATTTTCAGGCACTGGAAATAAAATAACTATACTGAATATGATTTAGAAAAATGAGAGCTTGAAAATATGAGAAACAAACAAGAGTCCACAGAGAATAATTAAGCATACAGAATTGGAACCAAGTAGAATTCCAGAGATAGATATTAAAATAAATGAAATTAAAACCTCAATGAAGGAATAAAATAAACAAGACACAGCTAAAAAGGGAATCAATGGACTAAAAAATAGACATTAAAAAATTTACCAAACTGAAATTCAGAGACATAAAGAGATGAAAACAATGAAACACAGGTTAATGATATCATCGAGATGGCAACATAGGTTGTTCCTGACCTCAGTCATCCTCACAAGAAGAACAACTAGTAACCTTCCATAGATAAGACACCATTGTGAAAATTCCAGAATCCTGAGGGTAAGGCTAAAACCACTGCTGGACCACAGACACCAAGAAGAACCACATTAGAAGATTAAGAGGAAAAGTTTCACTCTGAACTCATTGCCCCTCCCCAGGCCAGCACAGCATCACACTGACAGAGCTCCCCTCCACCTACCATTTCTCCAGTGGTTAAAAAAGTTCCCAAGGTAGACATTCAGCTTCCCTAGTTCTGTGGGACAGTTTCCCACAGGCCCACTCAGGTCTCCCTCCATGGGGATCACTGAGGGAATCTGCTAGGCCCAACCCCTGGGGATCAAATAGAAAGGGTGAAGGGGGCAGGGTTTATAGCAACGAGTGCTCAGATATAATTCTATAGAAACACAAAGGACCATAAGACACTACTATGAACAATTATATACGAACACACTGAACAACCTAAAAGAAATAAAAAATTCCTGAAAACATACAACCTACAAGACTAAAATAATGAGAAAACAGAAAATCTGAACAGGCCAACAATAAGTAAGCAGTTATATCAATAATCAAAAACTTCCCAACAAAGAAAAGCCTAGGATCAGAACATTTCACTGGTGAATTCTACCAAACGTTTAAAGAATAAATGCCAATATTTCTCAAACACTTCCAAAAATAAGAAGAGGGACTACTCCCAAATTCATATTATGAGGTCAGTATAATACTGGAAGGCCTAGCCAGAGCAATCAAGCAAGAAAAAGAAATAAAAGGTGTCCAAATCAGAAAGGAAGAAGTAAAACTGTCTCTGTTTAGATGATATGATCTTACACATAGAAAACCTTAAAGATTACCAAACACCTATAAAAACTAATAAATGAATTCAGTAAAGTTGCAGGATTCAAAATCATGTCCTCTCAGTGACCCCCTCCAGCAATAAATTTTGATAACAGAGAAAGATGCCAATATACTACAAAAGCTCCTTGAATAAGGTTGTGTCATTCAACATCGTTTTGTTATAACACTGATGAGGAAAAAAATCTATTCCCAGCCAGGGCCACTGTCTGTGTGGAGTTTTTATGGTCTCCCATGTCTGTGTGGATTTTCTCCAGGTATTCCAGTTTCCTCCTACAACCCAAAAATGTGCATGTTAGATGAATTGGCGTGTCTAAATTGTCCAAGTCTAAGTGAGTGTGGGTATGGGTGTGAGTGCACCCTACAATGAAAGGGCATCCTATCCAGAGTTGGTTTCCACCTTGCAGCCTGAGCTGCTGGGATAGGCTCCAGCCAACCACGACCCTGAACTAGAATAAACATACTGGAAATTAATTATCTTACGTGTTTTTATTAATCTTTCTTAAATATATGTATTTCTATGTTTATTATTAGAATTGTTTGTTTCTTTATTTAGAAGCTCAGTGATGTTTCTGTGACCAGAAATATACTGTAAAAACTTAGCTCTATATCATTTAACATATGATAGTAAGATTGGTTTCATTGTAAGTTGTTTTTTTTAAAATTACAGTTTCCAAGAAACTATTAACAATGTTAAGTGAGGACTTACTGTATTGGTAAATGACTATTATCTTGGTAGTGAACAAAGTAGGCTAAAAAAACTGTAGATATAAGTATGATATCAATATATTTATTTGGAAAATAAAAAATATACATATAACATATAAATTCATATAATCTGAGTAACTACTGAAGAATATTTTTGTCATTGTAGTTGCACCATCAGAAGATACTCCTATGCAAAACTTTACTCTAAACCACATTTTGACAATGTAATTATCCATAGTTTTATACATTTTAGAGTTCATTATGTTTGGTGGCAACTACATGAAAAAAATATGCTAATTCTTCCTTCAAATCACCATATTGTGCAAATTACATATATAATTGATGAATGAATGCGCATTACTAAATTCTGCATGCAAATGATATTTAAGTTTTGATGGTTGCTCTGCTTCTTTAGCCAGTATACCTCCACAAATTATACATGTATATCAGAATCTGCAAAATAAAATTCACAATGTCTGAAATCCAATTAAAGATTACCATGCCTAACAAAACAAACAAACAAAAAACAGGAAACTATGATCCATAGTAAGGAGAATATTCTATCAGAACTGACACAAAGGTTGGCATTAGTAAACAAGACATTAAAAAGAGTTATCACCCGGCCAGTGTGGCTCAGTGGATTGAGCGTCATCCCATGGGCTGAGAGGTCCTGGTTTGATTCCTGGTCATAGCACAAGCCTGGGTTTCAGGTTCCATTCCCAGTAGGGGGCGTGCAGGAGGCAGCCAATTGATGTATCTCTCTCACATCAATGTTTCTATCTCTCTCCCTTCTTCCCTCTCTAAAAAAAAATCAATAAAAACATATTTTTAAAAAAAGAGTTATAACTATGATCCATAAATTCAAAATCTTAATAGAGACACAGAAGATATTAAAAAGACCCAAATTAAATTTCTAGAGATAACTACAGTGCATAAATTAAAATACATTGATGGTATTAATAGGAGAAAAGCAACTGCAGAATAAAAGACTACTGAACTTGAAAACAATGATATCCAAAAAGGAAAACAAAGAGAAAAGAGATTTTTAATAACATAGCATCAGTGAGCTGTGTGACAAATTCAAATGGCTTAATATATGTGCTTTTGGGGGCTATGAAAAAGAGGAAAAATAAAAAGAGGACAAAAAAATACTTGAAAAATTAGTGCTGAAATTTTTCCAAGTTTGTTAAAAAACGATCATCCCACAGATCCAAGAAACTCAACAAACTTCCAATAAAAGAAATGAGAACAAAATTATACCAAGGCACAGCATAATCAAATTGCAAAAATAAAATCATCATTAGTGGAAAAGATATATTATAAGAGAAGCCCATAAAAATAAGACATCATGGGAGATAAAGTCCAAAGGTGCCCTCGGAAACTCTTGAGGGTGATAGATATGCTCATTATCTTGATTCTGGCTATTGCTTCACATTGTATTTATACACACATATCTATGGGTGTGAGTGTGTGTGCATGTACGTCAAACACCATCAAATTGTACACTTGAAATATGTGCAGTTTGTTGAATGTCAAGGGTCCCTCAATAAAACTGTTTTTAAAAGATCAGGTCAAAGGCAAAAGCATAGGTTTTCGTCTTGGTCTCAGATCTCAAGACCATTTTTTGTTTTGCCTTTGCTTCTATGTACAACTTCAAATAGTCTTCGCTGCAGAATGGAATAATGAGAAGAATACTGGGTTAAAAATCAGAACCACATTTTTATTTTGACACTAAATATCTGTGTGAACTTAGCATATTACTCAAAGCATGGACTCTGTTTTTACATTTAAAAAATTAGGGAGATTGAACTGGATAATCCCTTAAACTTCTTCAGCATCTATGATTTCCTGGGAATCAGGTTAGCAGCAACACAGAATGACTCCTCCCCTCAAACCTGATTCCAGAGCGGCAGGGGACTTGCATCTGGGCACGGTTAAATCACTCACCGTTCAGGTAGATGGACGCAACAAGAGCAGAAAGACTGGCACTCCACAAGTTTCCATCTGCTGCACATTCGAAGATTGTCAGGAAAGGGAAAGTACTGACCTGTATATTGTACATCAACCCAGGGAAGTCACTGAGGCCACAATAACAAAGCAGGCAGCTCCGTCCTGTCATCTGGGTAAGACACGGGTACCCTCCCATAGGGCTGGCACAGTGAGGCCTGCTTTGAATCTCAGATTAGGATTTTGGACTAAATGGTCTGTGAAGGCCCTCCTACTTGCTCCAACATTCTGTGATGTGCATTTTTACTGGAGAATGAGAATTAAAATGGAAACAGATGAACATTTCACACCCAGTCCCAGTTTCATGTGAAATGTTTCTGCACAAAAATGTTTAATTGTTTTGTAAAAGTCACAAAGATTATTCAATGCCTCTTTCCTCTCCAAATGTGCATAACTATTAATTATGCTTGTATAATATAGAAAACATGAGGTTTGGGCATGATTTGGAAATGAACATAGACAATATTCTCTAAAATAGCTATTACTGGTATCTAAGTCAGCAGGTGCTTGCCAAATCTTGCTATATTCATTGCCCATTTTGGCTTTGGCCCTTAAGAATATTTGAATCTTTTTAAAGTGTACTTAAACAGAAAGATGACGCAATTATTTCTACAGTGCTTACTTACACTTATTGGTGTATTTATGAGTGTAGCAGATACATCCAACACCCATTCCTGCCTGCCACCCTTCTTCCACCTGCCTGCCTTCACTCAAGTTGGAATACATTCCCAGCCTATTCCTGAAGCTAGGAGTGAACATATGACAATTCTAGTCATTGGGCCATAACCAGAAGTCATTCAGCAGCAACTAAGAACTTTTGCTTATTCTCATGAGGCTGATACATCCCCCATGGTCCATCCCAACCCACCCCACGGCACCTTCCTCCTCCTCTGAACACAGGTGTTGCATCTTGACCTGCAGCAGCTGTAGTAAGACCATGCAATTATGAGTCAGCGTGCCAAGGACAGTAGAAGGGAAAAGAGAAAAGGCTTAGGGCCCTAATGACATAGTTGAGTGAGCAGATAAACAAATAAACACCTATTTGTTTAAGCCTCTGTTAGTCAGGCTTCCTAGTAGTTGCAGCAGACCATATTCCTTATTGATATAGCAGGTTTGGGGGAAAAGACTAATTGCCTTTTAGTTTGAGAATATACATGCCTCTTGCCAAAACAAATGCAGTTGATCCTTGATTTTTTTTAAATTTTTTATATGTTTTTATTGATTTTTTAGAGAGAGAAGAAGGGAGAGAGAGAGAGAAACATTGATGTGAGAGAGAAACATAGATCAGCTGCCTCCTGCATGCACCCTACTGGGGATCGAGCCCACAACCTGGGCATGTGCCCTGACCAGGAATCGCACCAGGACCGCTCAGTCCATGGGACAACGCTCAATCCACTGAGCCATGCCAGCCGGGCTTGATTGTTTTTTAATATTAAGACACCACCATTATTTAACAGGACTATTATGTATAGTCTTGGTTTCCATAACATCTCAAGGAGAAAATAATACTAGCATCGTAATATTATCACCTCAGATAAACAGCATATAACATATTACTTGTATATATATTATGACCTACTTTCTATCATGGTCATAGCCTCTTTCCTATGACCAAAAACCATAGTTAAGTATTTAGCATAAGTATGTTTCCTGCCTCACAAGTCATAGTCATTTCATTCATTCATCCAATAAATAGTTAAAAGACCCACTATGTGTCAGATACCACAATTTCACCTTTTCTCAACTGATAAGTGCAGAACTTGTCAATCCTGGTCACCCAATGTGCTCAAACTCTAAAGATCTCCATTTTTCACACATGGGAGAGAGCCAAATAGTCATGATTTGTTATGTTATTTTCGCTATACTGAAAGTCAAGATCAGGAATCAGCAAACTGGTTCTCTAAAGGGCCAGATAGTAAATATTTTAGACTTTACAGGCCATAGGTTCTCTGCTGCAACTACTCAGCTCTGTCACTGAAGCACAAAATCAGCTACGGACAACATGAAAATGAATTAATGTTGACTGTGTTGCAATAAAACTTTACTTATAGACACTGAAATTTGCATTTCATATAACTTTTAGATGTCACAAAATACTCTTCTTTCTGGTTTTCTTCAACCATATAAAAATGTAAACACCACTGTTAGCTCTTGGGCCCCATGGAAACGCAGCAAGCCAGCACAAACCATCCCTAAATGGAACCCGTTGTTTGGCCCTGAGTGTTTCGGTACCTGATTAGCCTTGCAGAATACACAAATGGGAACTTTCAAAACCTCACGTTTCATGAGGTTTTTTTCTAATAAAGTTTTCAACAGACTCTCTAGTGTGTGACTCTATTTCTTAATTCCTGCTTTCATTTATTTGGAGAAAATCAGCCTTGTATAGCAATAGGTAGCATTACCATGAATGAATTATGATTTGAAATCACATTTCCCCTGACAACTGCTAATCCCCATGGAAGCTGCATCCCATTCACCTCTGTGCTTGTCCCTATTACCTTCCCCAGGGATCACCCATCATGGTTGCTTTTCTCATGTCACATAGCACCCTGGCAGGGTAATAAAGGAAGGCATTCTTTGGTTGGCAAGTGATTTTAAGTGTCTTCCTTGAGTTTAGCCTGGCCACTAGAGATTTGCAGTGTTCTGCTTCATATAGAAGTTAGGAAATGGGACATGAAGCCACTAATTATTATTATTATTATTATTATAGCATTAAACAGGAAAAAAAATTGCTTTAGCATTCTTGGTGAAAAGAACAAGACAACATTATTATACAGTGTAAAAAACAACGGTTCTTGTCATTCTAGAACTCAGAAATATAACCCCAAAGAATGACTTGGACATTTTTTTACCATTGTTTTTAAGATCATCTCCTGTGCATATTTGGCATCAGTAAGTCATATAAAACGTCTTTTTATGATCAAATATTTTCCAATCCCCTCAGTTTGCTAGCCAGGAACAGAAATCAGAGCATTGTGAAAGCACCAGGCAGCTGCAGCCCACCTTTGCCCCATTCATTTGACTTATTACCCTCTCTGCGGCTGCAGCTCCTCTTCTAGGACTGGAGCTCTGCCCATACCTCCATCTTTGTTGGCTAGAGTCCTATACATGAAGGTGACTTTGATTTCCAGGCCCAATAAAAACACTTGAAATGGCTAGACGGTATGAATAGTGAATGATTTACTGAGAGCATCTACTAATAGTAAGGCACTATACTAAGCTCTTCATATATTTAACACATTACCTTGTATTATTTTGTATTATTCCTTTAACCTCTCAACACCACCACAGATTAGGAGCTATTACCATCGTTTTACAGATAAGGTAAGAAGTGGTACTCCTCCATTGCACCATACTGCCTCCTGGATTCTAGTTCTTACCAGCCTCTTCCCCTAGGATCTGCATTTATCTCCACTTTCACCATATGGATACGGAAAGATTTCCCAAAACAATGATCACCTTGCATTGATTTTGGATTGCCTGGAGCTGTGCCCACCTTTTCCTTTCAGAACAAATTTGAAACCATTGTGTTCTTGCTCCAAGCCAAGTCTCTATCACTAGACAGCTCTTCTCCAACCTCTATCCTACACCTGGTGAAAAGACCCCACTCCCTCCCTGACAGCCAGCATTTCCGGATACCTAGTATACCCAAACCATGTCTACTCAAGTCACATTATTTCATTGTAAATCTTTGAATGCTTAATCCTACCAATGAATAGGAAAGACACTGTCCCACCTTAAATAACACTTCAATAATAAATTGTATACTATAAATTTATGCAATTAAATTTGAACTTTCCTTTGAAATAAAATATTCCAATTAAATTTTTATTTTTTTCCATTAACAGTTTTCAGGTGCTAGGTCCTGGAAGGTGTAATAGTATGCACAAAGAGATATTTGGAGCTTTTATTATGTATTTAAATGATTAGACCTAGTCCCAACTCCAAAAGTTTAAATAAATTGGCTAGTGAATTTATATCTACCTTAAGAGAGTGTTGTTTTATGTTGCATAATGGGGGCTCATACAGCCAGAACTCAATCTGGGCCTGTGCCAAACAGTGAAATAGTTGAAGCTGTCTTTGATGTCTCTTCACCCCTTCTGTGGTGCCTTTCCCTAGATACCATACTACTGTCATGTGCCACTCAGACCTGCCCATAGAGAGCCCCCTAAATGCCAGACCTTTCCTAGTCCTTATTTTTTGTCTATATCAAAATTACCTGTACAGGGCCTCATTTCCTCAGTCATATCCTCTATTTTCAACAACAAAGAAATCCACAATATATACTAATTATAAGTACCTTAGTGTATCGCTCCTCAAAGGTAACAAATTATCCATTTGACTCCCAAGATTCTGAGCTAGAGGTCACTGGTCAGAACAGGGAGAATCAAGGTAAAATATTTCAGATGACCACAGAAGCAAAGAATACTGGACAGCTTGGCAGATAGCCAAGAGATATGGCAGGTACAGATGGCAGCAATCCAGTACCCAGGGATTCAGATGGCAGGTAATTGACAGAAGAAAATAATCAGGCAGGTGGCTAACAGCACAGGATCAGCCACCTAAAGTTAGGTCAGACACAGAATCAGAAAAATCAGTAATAATAAGTCTGAGAAAAAAGAAATTCATAGAAACTAAATAATTCTATCTGAACAGCCTTGACTACTGAACTATTCCCCTCCTCAGCTTTGGCAATAGTTTTGTCCAGGTCAGGTTAACCACAGAAGTCTGAGAATAAAAGGGATGTGATAGGCTCAGATGAGAAGAAACCAGACCATCTCAGCTAAGGTTAATAAGACCACTGACCAAACCTCATGAAGACATCTTCACTATTTCCCTCCTTCAAGAATGACTAAATCCATTCTAAATGCAATGCTCATGTCCCTTCTATAGCAAGGGGGTGGCGGGGGACTTAATTCCACCTGGGAGCACAAGGTTGGACAAGGGACTGAAAAGGAATGGTCAAGAGGGGTTTCACAAGGAAATGACATTTGATCTTGATTATAGAGCATAAATAGAACGTTATATAGGAAGAAGGAAAGGCAAGGAGGCTTGAAAATATACATTGTACTTGAGGAACTGTGGGTTGTCTTGTGGGATTAGCACATAGGCAACATGGTAGGAAATAGCAGAAATAAGCTAGTTTCTCTCTCTCTCTCTCTCTCTCTCTCTCTCTCTCTATATATATATATATATATATATATATATATATATATATATATATACACACACACACACATACCACACACTTGTGTATATGCTCATATATGCATGTACACAAACATACATGTATATACACACATATATGTTTTGTTGTTGTTAAACTGTAATCAGATTGTGAAGGTCTTCAACTATAATTCTTAGGGAACTAAACTTGACCTTAAGGGAATCCATTCAAAAATTTTAATCTAGCAGAGAGGCATAATCAGCTTTGTAAAGTCAATAAGGCAGATGATGAATTGGAAGGAGAGAACCACAGCACCAAGACCAAAGCCATCAAAGGTCAGTTACAACAATTCATGCAAGAGATGATGAGGGGCTAAAGCAGGGCAGTGGCCATGCCGATGGAAAGAAAAGGGCAGCTTCAGTAGTCTTAGAGGGGTAGAATCAACACAGTTTTACACAGAGGAAGAGAAACATTGACGTTCCTAACTTATGCAACGGATGACATGGGAGTGACATCAATGAAGACAAAGGAATAAGATTTGGGGGACAGGATTATGAATTGGATTTAAATTTGAAGAAGCAAAAAGCCTGGAACAGCAGAGTAATGTTATGCTACAGAATCAAAAATCCAGTGTATTAGTAATATTTGAACACTTGGGAATGCACAAAATTACCCAGGGAAAATGTCTAGAAGGAAAAGAGAAAGAGAACACTAAATTTTTTATACATGAAAAAATGTGTCATGACTACAAAAGTAATTATGAAGATATTTCAGCCAAATGACTATCACCCAACAAAGTGATTCTTATATTTGAAATAGGTGAGGGAGAAGGGAAGAGATCATGCTTAAGGGAGAAAGACTGAAACATAGGAAAATTTTTCTGTACTCAAATACACCCATAATAACAGCCAACTACTCTATTTAAGGCTTCTTGAAAAAACAAGAAAATGATAATGGTCTGTGGGGTCCTTTCCAGTCTTTGAACCAGTAGTCCTACAACACTCTCCTTTCAAAAGCACTTGTTTACCTTATACCTACTGACAGAATCCTGGCCTTTTCATGAGCTGATGCTAGACTGGCAATTGCACAGGCACCATCGAAAATGCATCTAATGCCCAGCTGGTGTGGCTCAGTGGTTGAGCATTGACCCATGCACCAAGAGATCACCAGTCCGATTCCTGGTCAGGGCACATGCCCAGGTTGTGGGCCCGATCCCCAGTGTGGGACATGCAGGAGGCAGCCAATTGATGTTCTCTCTCATCAATGTTTCTATCTCTCTCTCCCTCTCCCTTCCTCTCTCTCTAAAAATAAAGAAAAAAATTGTTTTAATAAAAAATAAAATAAAATGCATCTAATTAGCAGGATTATCACATTGTAAGGTATAAAAGTCAAATACTATATTGTACACCTGAAACTAATATAATCAATATAAGATTGTATACCAACTATACTTAAATGAAAAAACGAATTGAAATAAATACATAAATATAAAATGCATCTAAGTTCATGACAACCAAGTCTGCCTACCAATGATATTATGCAGCAGACCTGGATGATAACTTCCTGGAAACACACTAGTCCTATTGTGGCCTAAATATCCTATGAAAATGGAGTCTTTATATTCATCCTTATTTCCTGGTAACAAACAATTTAGATGTAATTTTTCAGGTCATTCAGCAAAATATAGTAAATGACATCTAGTACACTGGTTGGAAGCAAACATCCATATTAATTAACTTTATTGTGGTAATCATTTCACAAAGCATATGTACATTAAATCATCACGTTATACACTTCAAATATATTCCATTTTATTTGTCAGTTATACCTCAATAAAGCAGGGTGAAAAAAGAACCAAACATCTAGTTTATTACTAGAAACTTCAGTATTCTCAGTAGTAAAACTGGGATTACAAATGTACCTTACAGGGTTGTTGTGGGGGTCAAATATTTATGAAAGTGTTTTTATAAACTTTCAATTACTATATAATTGTTAGTTCTTAGTAGTATCAGAACCTGAAGTTTAATGTATAGCTGATTATACACAGGATTAAATGACAGAGTGATTTTCAGTTTACTTTTACTACAGTTCACAAAAAATAATGAATGATTAAGACATTAACCCCCCCAAAAAATGTGACATTTTAACAGACAAAATTTGTATTCTGATGAGCTATATGAAAAATATTCATTAAATTATATACATTCAGCCGTGGCCAGTTTGGCTCAGTGGTTAAAGCATTGGCCCATGGATCAAAGAGTTGCCAGTTTGATTCTGGCCAAGGGCACGTACCTCGGTTGTGGTTCATCCCTGCCCTGGTCAGGGTCGTGCGGGAGGCAACCAGTCGATGTGTCTCTCTCACGTCAATGTTTCTCTCTCTCTCTCTCTCCCTCTCCCCCCCCCCCAACTTTATCAGAAGATGAATGGAAAAATATCCTCAGGTGAGGATTAAAAAATATTATTCAGTTCAGCTCCTACATAAATACAAACATAAACTCTAGCCCTTTTACTGTGAATGATGGAATATAGTAAACTAGGCTGCCAACGAGAGCCTAAACCAATGTGTTTCGTCTAATCGATAACATTGTGTGAATGGTAAAATTATTGAACATTGGGGAATTAAAAGGACATCAATTTCATTGCTGTATCCTTTGAGTGATATGTATGAAAATTATTTTAGAATAAAATTCTGTTCCAAAATGACTAATCAAAGCTAGATAAAATGCAGAAAAGCATTGTTGTTCTGGATACTAGGTTTAATAAAAAATCAGTTCATCCTGAGGAAATATGTTCTAGTTTTCACATCTCTCAGCAATATTTTATAGCTATGCTCAAGAAAAGCCTGGGGTGAAAAAAAAGATATGACTGAACGACCGAACATTTCAGCAGGAAAACTCTTTAACTTACAGTAGAATGATGATGAGATTAGTTGGTTCAAGAGAAAATCAAACTATGGAAAGTAAAGAAAAATTTATAGACAGGGTAAGCAAAGTAAATTCAGGCTCCCACATTTCACAAGAATATAAATGTTTGCAAGGGGTAAAAATATGTTGACAATGAAGCCACCTCTCTGTGATTTGAGGGCATCAGGGAATGCAATTTTCTGAAAGAACAATTCTGTTCAAGAATTATCTATCAGTGGGGGCTTTTGTTTGGAAAGACAGAGAGAGAGCAGAGAGACAAGAATCATTTCTCCTCTGGAAGAAAGCTGCAGGTCTGTACAGTGGTGATCTATCTGGGGGTGCAAATCTAATTCTGCTGTTCACAGTGCTTAATGTCTCCAGGAATTTTCAGCCATTTCCTTTTACAGAAGCCCTGGTTTGACAGCATATGTTGAATGGGTTCTCAGGATAAGAATTAATCCCAGCTGTCTTTTTATGTGATCACAAGATAATTGTTAAAGCCCAGATATTTTCCTTGATTGGGTGTTATGGCAATTGAGCTCATTTTTCAGTAGGTGAAAAATGCATGACTATATATTCCCCCTTAAGGGGGAAGCAAAAAGCCATATTTCTCAAGAAAAGCAGGGTTGGCTTGCCTAGACTATAGATCAAAATAAGTGGGGGCCATGGGCAAATGAGCCCAGATTTGGGACAACAAATTCTGTTGATAGATTTGGCTCCATTAAACTTACAGACAAACTATACCAGAATAATGGGATTTGGTTCCATGTGAGAACAAAATTATGGAGCTTAAAAAAGAAAGTCCTTCCCATTACAATCAACTACTAAAGAATTCTGCAAGAGAAATATACTCAAATGAATTAGTTATATGACTGTTAACTCTTTCATTAAAATGATTTAATAGTTCTACAAATGTCATGGCATTAGCATTTTATGCAAAGCTATAAAACAGTAGCACGTAAAAAAAGACAACTGCCTTTAAAAGTCAGCACTTTTGGACTGTTTGTGACACTACACGGTCACTTTGTGATATGAAATAGTAACATCGCTAAGATAAATACTGTTTGCCAGCCAGTTTTATTTTGGGCAGGAGGCCATTAAAGGAATGAGGCTGCTGAATTCATCTTCCATTTGGATGGGCTTCAACAACGCATGTACACTGGCTAACACGTCCTAAGATTTCTCTGAGGAGAAGAGAAGCTTTTTGGAGTACATATATCCTTAAGAAAGTATTTAATTACATAGTTTTACAATGTTTAAACTGCCCCTTTCAGGGGTACCTATCTAAATACCTAAATATAATAAATAAGCCTCTTTGAAAATATATAAAAACATTTATAGGCAGGTAACAGACAGATATGTCATGGCAAAACCTTAACAGATGACTTCCAAAAAGACAAAGGACGCATAGGTAGGTGCTGACTCTGTTGACAGTCTGTCCTCAGTCCACTGGATTTCTAAATATGTATTAGACATTTTCCATCCTCAATAGAGTATGTAGGTGATGTTCATATTTTCCATTTGTTATTTCCAATACTATTCCTTAAACAAAATTTTGATTAGAATTAGCACCACACTTAGGCAGGATAGTAACCCACAAGGTTTCAATTATTAATTGGATATTAGCCAATTGTTAAAGTTTAATGGTAACAAGTGCCTAGTGATATAGTTAGTATTCAGATTTAAAATAAAGGTTTAGATTGTCATAATTTTGGTGTAAAGGGATAGAATTTAAATAGCTAATACACTCACCATGGTCTTTCAGGAGCTGATGCCACATAGAGACTAGTACGCAAAATCAAATGGAGAACAAAATAAATAAGTCTCTTTTCTGTGTTATTGGCCTTATTAGCATATTACCTAGGCTATTCCTTTGCTCATATGTCCAATAACATGTGTTACAAAGGAGGCAGCATGCTGTCATGGAAGAACACTGAATCTGGAATAAGACCTGGACTAAAAATCTGGTTTGACCTTGGGAAATTACATAGCTCATCTCTAAAACCAGGACAATGGATTGGAAGTTGTCTGAGATAATGGACCAGTGGTTCTCAACCTTCCTAATGTTGCGACCCTTTAATACAGTTCCTCATGTTGTATGTGGGCATATCTGCATGTGGGCAGACCTGCCTGGAGACGGATAGAGGAGCGGTGTCTCAGTTCCTAAGACCATCAGAAATACGTTTTCCAATGGTCTTAGGCAACCCCTGTGAAAGGGTCGTTCGACCCCAAGGGGTCGCGACCCACAGGTTGAGAACCGCTGGACTAGATGGTGTGGGCAAGGAGAACACCTTGTCACCACACAACAGTGACAGACTTCTAGTGGCTTGCCCAACAATTGTTAAAAGCAGTCAGAGTATATAGGACAGCTCTGTTTGGCCCCTTAATACCTATCTAATTGAACTGATGTGAAAGTTTTGTCACAATGGATTGTAAGAGAGCTTTTCTGGCCCCTTACGATCTCACCAATAAGCTAATTTCATTTATCTTAAATTTCTAAACAGTATGATAGTCTTATCACTTTTAAAGTTCTATATTCTAATTATAATTCACTCTTACCAATATCTCTGTTCCTTTATTATTAAAATCTCCTCAATTTTAAAGGCAGGCAAACTGAAGCAGGAAATGAAGAGGCAGAGTCAGTGTCAGTCAGAACCTCGAGTATTCATGAGACTGTGTCCTAACTCTGGGTTCTGACTCTGTGGGGCCTTCCATTATTACCAGATGCTTAAACTGGAAGTTCCATCATATTGAATCTTTCCCACTGTTAATGAATACATTTAATGTTGTTGCTTACATAAAAAATGCAAGTATTGAGTAAGCATGCAATAAATGTCTAAATGTCTATTGCAGACTTTGGGATTTTTAGATTCAGAAGGTAGTAGATAACATAATCCCTGACCTCAAAATGTTCACAGTCTGATCAGAGAGGTGAATATAAAAATGGAAAGTCAGTCGGCCGGTGTGGCTCAGCGGTTGAGTGTCAACCCATGCACCAAGAAGTCACCGGTTCGATTCCTGGTCAGGGCACATGCCCAGGTTGTGGGCCCGATCCCCAGTGGGGGGTATGCAGGAGGCGGCCAATCGATGTTCTCTCTCATTGATGTTTCTGTCTCTCTCTCCCTCTCCCTTCCTCTCTCTCTAAAAATCAATAAAGAAAAAAAATATTTTTAAAAATGGAAAATCAGCAAAGTGTGTACAACAGTTCTCAAAATATAGTTTGTTAAGGATGCAGATTCCCAGGCTCCTAAACCCATGGATTCTAAGACAGTAGATCTGGGATGGTTTCGGTAATCTGCATTTTTAACAGCACCCACATAGGTAATTCTGCCTAACGCACATGGGCCAAGAGACCACAGATCGAGAAACACCAGTGGATAGGAGCTCAGGCTTGGGAATCCAATAGTCTGGGTTTTACTCTCAGTCCCACCACTGTTTAGCTGTGTGGCCTTGATTAAGTTACTAAAGTGCTCTAGGCTTTAATATTCTCATCTATAAAATGAAGATAATAGTGCCTGTGTGTTAGGTGGTAGTAACATTGGAACCCAATAAGTCCTTAACCAAAGTTGTTCTTCTTTTTGTTATCACTAATATTATTATAACACTAGAAACTGACCAAGTGCTAATTGGTCTGGCATTGTTCCCAGAATTCAATGAATAAAGGGGGAGTTCTAAATAAGGGGAGGAAAAGCTTAAAGAAGGAAGCAGAGGTTGGCCTAAACCCTAAAAATCAATGAAAGGTTGTATTATCAGAGTAAATGAATTCTGGGTGGAAGAGACTGAGCAAATTATCCAGGAAGGTGACAATGAGCTGCGTGGGAACCAGTACAGGAAGCAGCCCCTGAAATGGAGGGTTGGGATGGGGAGAAGAAGTGGGAAGTACCCAGAAGACTAAAGGCTCACAAAGCCTGAAGTTCCTCCATCTTATTATTTAAAACACCTGTTTTAAGAGGCAGCTACACTGAGATAGACCCCACGTTAAGAAACAGAATATAAAAAGATCAATTTGTAGTAACTTCTATTTATAAAAATGGTCTTTTATTTACAAAATAATTTATCACACAGAACCTTAATTCATTGGCTACGATAACAGGTATAAGACCTTTCAACTTACTAAAGATAAATAGTTCAACCTTCCAATCATCAACCAATGATCATTGGCACTAATTCAGCACCAATGGGAATCCCCAATTTAGAGTGTGAAGAAAGAAACTTTATTCAGTTAAAAGACTGTGAAAACAGCACAGCTGTGGAAGCCACCCTGGAGCCAGGCCCCTCTCCAGCTAGACAGCTCTGCCCAGCTCCTTGAGGCTCTGCTCTGCTCTGCTCCATGCCAGTGTGCTTTGCACTGTGCTGGTCTGCTCCACTCTGCACTGGCAAGACATCTTCTGTGTTTCACCCCAGCCAGGGAAACACAGCCTTCAGTCTTCAGTGGAAAGGGAAAGTGTGCTCCCCTAGCCAGAGGGGAGCTGGCTTATATAGAGAAAAGTCCCCACCCTTGGCCCCTGATTGGCCTGTCCTCATGCAAATGAGGACTCCAAATACTCAGCATTTGATTGGTTCAAAAAGACACTGTCCTGATTGGTCAGAATGGAGCTACTCTGATTGATTGGTGAAAAAGCTGATGGGACTATAGTTGCACAGTTCCAATTGAATGGGAAAAGCCTCAGTCCTATTGGTTGAAATAGGATTGCAGGAACTGCTTTTTAAGTAAGTGCTGGCCCAGAAGGCAGGAACGCAGTGTAGACAGGCAGTTCAGTGAAGAGGCAGGTAGTTTAGCGCAGACTTCTCCGTGAAGTGCAGTTTGCGTGAGAGGCCCCTGTGTAGAAATGGCTGTTAGGCTGTTTTACAATGTTGAGCCCAGTTAGCCACCAAGAGTCCTTATTAGTAGGTATCTTCTTTTTCAGGGTCTAGAATTTCCCCCTTTCATTCAGAACCTGTCGACAGACAGTGATGACGATCAATCAAGTCAGTGTGTTCAGTGTCGGTGCCAGAAGTGTCGTGGCTACCTGCTCTGGTTCCATCTAGTCCCTCGGTGGGACTCCTGTGGCAAGGCAGGGGCCAACAGAGCAATTAAAGTCATTTGCTTGAGAGGTCTCTCAGGCGCCTGTCAAACTCAAAAAAATCACAGCCTCTTATAAAAGCAGCTAAAACAACTTGGGAAAGGTTAAAGAATAACAAAGGCACTTAGTTCATAAGAGAAATCAGGGGTGATTTACAAAAGGTATTTGGCATGCTTAATATTGTAATAACCATTACAGATTACAAACATGGAGGAGATACAGTGGCTTGATGGATCATTTCTATCCTTCATGCAACCATTGCTCAAGTTTTTGTAGGAAGTTTTAAATACTTGGATGTACAAAACATCAATAGCTTGACAGTGGAATATACTGAACAAACTAGAATAACAATTTGCAACCCAGACCCTTAAAACAGCTAAGCCCAATTGGGAGCCAACTGAAAATGGCTGGTTAGGATTTACATTCTCTGATACTGACACTAGAAGCAAAACTGGTATGCCCCTTGATGGATCTGGCAAGGTTAAGGAATTTGGTTGCTTCTAAGTCTACCTGGGAAGAAGTATTTATCCTGGTGCAGCAGGAGGTATTGGTATAGCACAAACTCCTCCTTGGGCTGTGAGCACACAATCAAGGGGACTCCGTTGCCAAGGACTACTCGTGCTCAGGAGTCTAAAGATGTTTGCTGGGCTCAAATGGCTCTGGCAGCTGAGCAAGTGATTCAAATGACAGTTCCAGTTAGGTTTTGCATCATCATATCTAATTGAGCAGTACCAAGGCCAACCTATGAAAACACAATTCTGAGAAAGCAATTACCCTCCTCTCCTGAAACACCTGCTGGCAAGTCACATCTCACAGAAAGGCCGCAAGAGTTATCTTCATAAACAGAGGGATCTTCATCAGGGTAGTAATCTACTATTGATAAGGCCGTGTTTTTCTCTGATGAGAACCTGTAGGGATGGCTGTTAAACATTTTGAGGATAGTAAAAGAAGATGTCAAGTGACCCAAAAGGCACTTTCCAGTCAGCCTCCAACTATCTAGACCAGCAGTTCTCAACCTGTGGGTCGCGACCCCTTTGGGGGTCGAACGACCCTTTCACAGGGGTCACCTAAGACATAACAGTAGCAAAATTACAGTTATGAAGTAGCAACGAAAATAATCTTATGGTTGGGGGTCACCACAACACGAGGAACTGTATTAAAGGGTCGCGGCATTAGGAAGGTTGAGAACCACTGATCTAGACAATCAAGTGCCCAAGGCTGACTTACATACGTACAGACAAAGTAAAACCTGTGGAGGCACAAAGGGTGCCTGCAAGAGTTTGTTCATTCATACATTCATTAGCAGCGACGGAGAGTGTTTTCCAACCAAAGCTCAGTCTGGTTGAAGTGTACCTGTAGAAGTCCTTCCCGGTATGTTTGAACACTGTGAGGTGAACATTTAGGTGCATGACAGTGTGGGCTGTTTCCATTCACAATGGACTTACAAAGGGGAGTTCCACATAAGCCAGGGTTGAAACAGGTACAGCCAGATTTAAGGCATTTAAGATATAGGTATCAATGTGATTAGGGGTGGCTAGCAACAAATTCAACTGTGGGAGATGGTTATGTCCCATGTGGGGAGAGTGTGGCCAATGCAGAGGGTGGGTTTAGGTAGATACTGTCAGGGAAAAGATGGAACTCCCTTTTGTAATTTAACCTGATCCATTCACATGAGAGAGGTTAGTGAAATCAATAACAAAGTTAGGGATTGTTGAGAAATTGCTTACAGAAATAACAATGGGACCATCAGGTTTACCAGAGGTAGAAACAGGCATTGGATGGCAAGCTAGCGCTCAGATAGGTTTCATGAGGAGGCTGAGGTTTGAAAGCATTGTATACTAATACAGCTATGCTTACGGTTTCCCATTTACAAGGTTAAAACAGAAAAAATCAGTACTGTATAGTCAAGGATTTTAACAATAGGGAATAACTAGAACATACAGTTAGCAACTATGAAATAAACATGAGCTATACATAGCAGGAGTTGACTTTACTGGCTCGGTCCTGGATCCTAGGAAAAGCTATCTGTTTTGAGTGCCATCGGCTTTTTGTCTGAGTGGCTTTCTGTTCTAAATAACTTCAATTTTGAGGTCTCCTATAGGCTGGGGTGTTCAATCAGGTCAATGAAGTGCAAGTTTGGGAGCCTTTTAAAATGAAAAACATAATGCCTTTTAACCTTGCAACTCAGGCATTAGTTAACAATGCCCAGTATGGTGCACTCCAGAGAGGCTGGAGGGAGTCCTAGTGGAGATGTCTTTTTTGATGGACCATGTATCCAGGCTGTAGGCCATGATGTTCAGTGTCTTCGTCTCCTGGGAGTACACTGTGGAAAGATTGCCCTACGAGCTTGCATTAATTTCAAGAGCCTTTGTAAGTTCTCTGAAGGTCTCCTTAATAGGACAGATTCACATATTCCCTGATCTAGCCTCACAGGATAAGTCTTCTGATAACAATTTTAGAAGTGGACAATCGATGTTTAACAAAAGAAATAGATCTTAAGTTAAGCAATACCAAGGGAAAGGCTTTAGGCCAAGGCAGATTAAAAGATTCAATAAGTTTTACCAATTGAATTTCACCTATCCTGTCAGTTTGTCCTATAAAACAGAGGACTGGGGATGATACGCGCAGTGGAATGCTACAGTATCAGACAAGTTTTGCCCACCTCCTGTAGAATTTGTCTAGTAAAATGGGTTCGCCTTTCCCTATGGGACCCTGTGGAGATTTTCCAAGCAAGAAAACTCCTTTCTAGAAGTATTTCAGTCACTGCTGTGGCTGTTGCCTTTTCACATGGGAATTTCTACCCAAGGAGAATACACGTGGATCATCATTAACACATTTTATCCTTGAAGGGGGACACCTGGATTGAAATGCACTTTCCAAACACGAATAGGTCTAATTACTCATTTCCCCTTTTTATAATGCGAGATTCCCTTATTTTAGTTATGCATTTAATCGTTCACTAAAAAAATTCACAAGTGACTATAGAAAGTTAAGTGGTTAGAAGTAAAATTTAGCTTTTTAAATACGAAGGTTTGGTTCACCTTAGCAGTCAAACACCTGGTGACGCAGAGCCCGTCTTTACTTCCCCTTTGTGGTTTCCTATGAAGAGCACACCAACAGTGTAGGGAAAACAAAAACAAACTTTTGTCCATTTAACAGAGAGAGAAACCCAAATTCCAATTCTTTATCAGCATACTTTAACCTAAATAAATCCATTCCAATCTTAGTTTGACCATACATAAGATTGCTTTTTCAAGGTTCCTTTTCCATGAACCTTCTGCAACACACACAAACTTTCTGCAGCTTTGATAAACCTTTTAGCTTTTGTCCTTTTTCCTTATTGCTTATTCTAGAAAAATAATTTATTTTAGAACAAAATTACTTTTTCTTCAATAAAAGTGTACTTCCATTCCTCATACCTTCTTTTACCAAACACATCGTATTTTCTATATGCAATCATTTTCAATCACCATAACATCCTAATCAGGCTTAATCAAAAGTGTCTGGATCTTAATCTGAGGCACCTTGTGCCCTTCTAACCTTGTAAAATGACACATTAAATTCTCCACCTTAGATGCTGGTTTTCCACTTGGTCTGTTAGCTCCAAAGCTAGAGAGCAGTGGACAACTGTATGCCCTTAATTAAACCAACATCCTTAAGCTAGTTTTTATTTAGTAAACATTAATCTTAGTCACATGCACTTTAAGAACAATTGCACTAGTTTCTGTTATTTCTGTTATTCCAGTTTGTAGGAGCGCTCATTTGTTTTAAAGCCAATTGAGCCCCAGCCGGTTTTCTCAGTGGTTAGAGCATCGGCCCGCGGACCAATGAGTTGAGGGTTCGATTCCGGCCAAGGGCTCATAACCTCGGTTGTGATTCCTCCCGGCCCTGGTTGGGGTCGTGCGGGAGGCAGGCACTCGATGTGTTCCTTTCACGTCAATGTTTCTCTCTCTCTCTCTCTTCCTCTCTCTCCCTCCCACTCTATCTGAACAAAAATGGAAAAAAAAAGTCCTCAGGTGAGAGTAATAAATAAATAAATAAATAAAGCCAATTGAATAGGGCCCTTTTACAGTTTAAATTTGAATTTACAAATCAATTTGGCAGTACCATCTAATGATATCTTATCTATAAGACACATACATAGATACAGATAAACACACAGGCAGCACAATAATACAAAACCCAAAAAAAAAATTATGGATCCAAAAGTAAAGAGAATGGTCCCCAAAGGTCTTAAAAGGGGCAGATTTTCCTGGGGGAAGGCTGAAAAATGGCTCCAGAGGTACAGCCTGAGCATCAGATGGCTGCCGCCCACCTGGAGACAAAGATGAAGGACAGAAAAAGGCAGTGGATAGGCAGGTTGGTAGGCAAGGGGTGGGGCTGGAAAGGGAGGGATCTTTTGGAGTTGTTTTAGTAAACCTGGTTTTCGAGTCACAAGTACGAGGGTCAGAGAAAAAGTTGTCCAATGATTCCTCTTTAGTTTCAGTTTCACAAGCACCACTTTCTTCTAATTTATCAAAGCATTTACCTAATTTAGAATTATTTTTTCCTAAGGGAGGCGATAGTAGCCCCTTGATTTCACATGGGGCTTTCAAAGTACCAGTTTTTTTAAAAAGCTTCCCCTTGTTTCTTCAAGGTATAGTGTTTTCTTTGTTCTAAGTGAGTGCATAAATAAACAAGCTTTGACGTTGCAAAGGAAACCCATCTTGATCAACAAAGCTTGAAATCAACACATGTGATTTTTGTTCAGAGGCCTAGCCAACTGCAATTCTCTGGACCATAATTTTGGTACATGCAATCAGCCAAAGTACCTGACAACATGTGAAATTTAGAACATGGGTCACCCATTTTGCATTCCTCCTAATGGGTGGCAACCCCCACAAGTGCCCATTAGTGAAAGCATCCTCACAAACCTTATGGACAAGGCCTAGTCTAACCTGGAGGACACCCTCCCTAGGTACCAAACATGACTGAAGGATACCCCTTCTAGGCACCAAATCCAAATGGTATGAAGGAGCCCTCTTGGTCCAAACGTATGAATTGAAATCACTGGATGAGGGTCTCCTACATAAACCCAATAAAGTTTCCAAGACCTCTACCACCACCATGGGAGGTCTTGAATCTGAGAGGACTTACCAGAGGAAATCCTCAAGCACTGCCAGGAATATAATTCAAGCACAAGCAGCTTGTGCAGGCTCCAAAGGAGTTGGTTTGAGGACAGCGTCAGGAGATCCAGTTGTTGTTTCAGAGCCCCACAGTGGGCACCATGGAATGTCAATCAATGGTCGTTGCCACCAATTCAACACCAACGGGAATCCCCAATTTGGGGTGTGGTGAAGAAGGAAACTATTCAGTGCAAAACAGCTCAATTTTGATACATCCCAACTGTGAAAACAGCACAGCTGTGGAGGCAGCCCTGGAGCCAGGCCCCTCTCCAGCTAGATAGCTCTGCTCTGCTCCATGCCAGTCTGCTTTGCACTGTGCTGGTCTGCTCCACTCTGCACTGGCAAGACATCTTCTGTGTTTCACCCCAGCCAGGGAAACACAGCCTTCAGTCTTCAGTGGAAAGAGAAAGTGTGCTCCCCCAGCCAGAGGGGAGCTGGCTTACATAGAAAGAAGTCCCCACCCCTGGCCCCTGATTGGTCTGTTCTCATGCAAATGAGGACTCCAAATACTCAGTTTGATTGGTTCAAAAAGGCACTGTCCTGATTGGTCAGAATGGAGCTACTCTGGTTGGTGAAGAAGCTGAGGGCTATAACTGCACAGTTCCAATTGGGTGGGAAAAGCCTCAGTCCTATTAGCTGAAATAGGATTCCAGGAACTCCTTTATATTAGGGGGACCAGAAAGTAATGTGTTTTTACGACATTAATTCAAACAGATAAAATTTTAACAAGTTTTTATTTTTAATCAATGATGTAATCACCCTCATTATCAACAACCTTTTGCCATCTAGTGTGCAAATTTTCAATGCCGGATCGAAAAAAATCGATTGGTTTTTGAGCAAAATATCTGGAGATGGCATTTTGGACATCATCCAAATTGTCAAATTTTTTGCCACTTAGAAAATGTTGTAGCAATCGGAATAAATGGAAATCCAATGGCGCAATATCGGGCGAGTATGGTGGGTGAGGCAATACCTCCCACCCCAATTCATTAATTTTTTCCAGGGTTTGTCTTGCGCAGTGTGGTCTTGCATTATCGTGTTGCAGAATAACGCCTTTTCTGGTGATAATCGCTGGGCACTTTTCAATTAAAGATTGATTTACTCGATCCAATTGTTCACAGTAAAGGTCTGCATTCAGTTTGTCCAGGTTTCAGCACTTCAAAATGAACGACCCCGTGAATACTCCACCAAACACACAAAAGTGCCTTTTTGGGGTGTAAACCTGGCTTAGCTGTACTTCGTGGCGATTCATTCGGAGAGAGCCACTGCCTTTTGCATTTTGGATGATCACAGAGGACCCATTTTTCATCTCCAGTGATCAAGCGATCAAAAAACACTTCTGTATTGTGCCGCTGAAGCAATAAGTTGCATGTGGTGGACCGGTTAGCTTTGTTTTCTTCGGACAGATTATGCGGGACCCAAACACCTGCTCTGCTTACTTTACCAATCTGCTGCAAATGTTCTTGGATGGGCGACCAAGGTTGGTTAAGAGTGTTTGACAGTTCCTTGATTGTCTGACGCGGATTTGCTTCCACTTCCGCCCTTAACATGTCATTGTCTAAAGATGTTGGTCTTCCTGATCGATAAGAGTCGGAAAGATCAAAATTACGGGATTTGAACTTAGAAAACCACCTTTGGCATTTATGAACGTCTAATGCACTTGGATAAACATCGCAAATATTTTTGGTAGCAACTGTTGCGTTACTACCCTTGTGAAACTCAAAAAGCATACAATGCCGGATATGTACCTCTTCCGGTATTTGGCTGGCCATTTCACTATAAATTGGAAAAAAAAATTAAGATTTCATTATTTATGAGTAAACAAGTCACTCTAACCTTAAAATGTCTTTGGCACGATTTTGAAGTACACAATGAGCTGATAAATGACAACCAAATATTGAAATGCGCAGAAACAACATTACTTGCCGGTCCCCCTTGCGGGGGACCCTAATAAATAAGGGCTGGCCCAGAAGGCAGGAAGGAACACAGTGCAAGCAGGCAGTTCATTGCAAAGGCAGGTAGTTCAGTACAGACTTCTCGGTGAAGTGAGGTTTGAATGAGAGGCCCCTGTATAGAAATAGCTGCTAGGCTCTGTTTTATAAATTTGAGCCTTGTAAGCCACCAATAGCCCTTCTTAGTAGGTATCTTCTTTCTCAGGATCCACACAATAAAGGACTATGGGCTTTTTTGAAAGCAAGGGATTATTTTATTTATTGCAGAAACCTCAGACTCTAGCATATGGCCAGGAACATAATAACAGCTCTAAAAACGTATTGTTGCCCTGCTGGCTTTGCTCAGTGGTTAGAGCATCAGCCTGTGGACCAGTCATGGGTTCGATTCCCAGTCAAGGGCACATACCTGGGTTGCAGGTTCAATCCCTGGCCCTGGTCAGGGTCATGTGGGAGGCAACCAATCTATATGTCTCTCTCACATCGATGTTTCTGTCTCTTGCTCTCTCCCTCCCTCCCTTTCATTCTATCTAAAAAAAAAATCAATGGAAAAATACCCTCAGGTGGGGATTTACAAAAAATTAATAAAAATAAATAAAAACGTATTGTTGCTCAACTAAATAGTTATATATAGTTATGATATCAAACGGGATATCCGTGAAAAAAGTGTCTTTCCTTTGGAGAGCTGCCACATCCATTTACTTTCATATTCCCAGGTGAGGCTATGGCTTTTAAAATGCAACCAAATTCATTGTTCATTTATATTGTCTATAAGTATGTAAGCAGCAATAAATTAAATATCGTACATGTCAATAATCAAGCTGCATAATTCAATTGAAAATACACTGAACTCCCATTTGACTTCATAGGTATCTGAGTAACTTCATTAAATTCATAACTTAGCAGATGATGAGAAAAACAAATTGTACTGAGGCACTAAAAGCCTGTCTTGTTTCTCTTCTCAGGCCTCTCTTTACATAGAACCTTAGAGGTTTACTTAAAGTTGCAACTTGATCCTGCATGAAACACGCACATCAAACATCTCTAAACCCCCAGATGAAATATCCCCAAGACGGCTCCTAGTGCCCATGAATTTCTTTTCTGACTTAGGATATGTTCAACTTCTCTTACTTTATCTCAGGAAAATAATGTTAAAGAAGCACATGGGATAGTTATTTCTTTCTTTGACTCCTCAAATAATATCTTGAAAATTATGTCATGACTATAAGACACTCAAAACATATGGGCCAGAAGATCATGAGGGTGTACACACTTCACTTTCATAGGAGTTATCCATGTCCCACAGACAGGGAAGCTGTGCTTATCACCCATAAGGCACAAACTAAATGTAGATCATGGGACTATGTCACTGAGGAATCAGTAACCTAGGCAAGGGTAGATGTTCTTGTTGGTTATTAAAATAGTCATTGCCTTAAAAGAACCACAGCAGAAAAATGGGAATTTATCTGAAGTGATACTTTTATATTACTATGCCCATAAAGTAATTACTATAATGAATATATTGCAATAATACAATTTGTAATATTTGATGAACTAGAAAATATGTCTACTCCCACTACCATTCATTTCCTGTTTTTTGTGAACTGGGAATAAAATGACCAACTTAAGCTTCACTTCACTAATTTTATTCTGGTTAATGCCCCAAGGGGAGCTATCAGCATGTCTCTTCCAATTGCCTCCTGGGGAACAAGAGAGAAATATTTGGCCTATTAAAAACAAAGGACACATTCACTGCTGTGCTGGCCTGGTGGAGACCCTGTGCTTCCGTTTACAACTGCCAGGTTCATTCAGCTCTTTGATTACCTTCTATCAGTGTGTTCATAGCCAATCAAGCCAGTAGCAGGAGACAATTAAATCCACCAAAACAGAGCCGTTTTTATGGCCACACCTGCCTAATATCCCCCAGTCTATTTTCTGCACATGTAATTAATAGTATTCTTTGCCAATAACTTAAACTTCCAGCAACATGGATTTTGGTGGTAGGAGCTTTGTTTATTGCCTTGAAGAGAGCCTTGCCTGTGTTTGTGTTCCAGCTGATACACTTGGTAGCTGTGTGCCCTTCAACACATTATTTAATCTCTCTGAACCTCAGTTTCTCTATCTATAAACAATATTACCTCATGAGAATATTGATATGAAGAATCTAACATTCGGCATGTACTCAATCATCATTAGTTCTTTAACGAATATTGCTCAAAACTCTGCTAAAATAACTATAACTTTGATCAGATGGGACTTAAATAATGGAAATGAAAATAGACAATGAGCCCGGCTGGTGTGGCTCACTGGTTGAGTGTCGATCCATGCACCAGGATGTCGCCGGTTCAATTCCCAGTCAGGGCACATGCCCAAGTTGTGGGGCCGATCCCCAGTGGGGGGCATGCAGGGGGCGGCCCATCGATGTTCTCTCTCATCGATGTTTCTCTCTCTCTCTACCTCTCCCTTCCTCTCTCTCTAAAATCAATAAAGAAAAAATATTTTTTTAAAAAATAGACAATGAGCCCTGGCTGGTTTGGCTCAGTGGTTAGAGCGTCAGCCCGCAGACCACAGATACCAAGGTTCGGTTCCCGCTAGGGACACATACCTCGGTTGCAGTTTGTCCCCGACCCCAGTTGGGGTTATGTGGGTGGCAACCACTTGATGTGTCTCTTCAGACACATCGATGTTTCTCTCTCTTTCTTCCTCCCTCTTTCCCTCCTGCTCTATCTGAAGATGAATGCAAAAATGTCCTTGTATGAGGATAAAAAATAAAAATAAACAATAGTTTCAGAATTGTTGCATTTTAGTTACAAATTAATTTGTCATGTTAGTTCAAATAGTAAATAATTGCAACAAACCAATTCCATCAAATATAAATATGCCCTTATAAAGATATACTTCCCTGATACAAGGTGTCTAAAATAATCAAACTCATAGAAGTAGAGAGTAGAATGGCGGTTGTCAAGAGCTGAGGGGAGGGGAAAATTGAGATGTTCGATGGGTACAAAGTTTTAGTTACATAAGATAAATAAGTTTCAAAGCTCTGCTATACAACATAGTGCCCCTAGTTAACAATACAGTGTCAATACAATTCTTAAATTTTTTAAGAGGGCATACAACATGTTAAGTGTTCTTAGCACATACAAAAGTTGGGCCAGCATAAAGGGAGGCATTCTTCACACCGTCTTGGAATGAGAAATTGAAGCCTTTTTGAACATATGCAATCTAGAAGACATGGGCTGGGATACTTCTTCAACAAAAAGCAAGAAATCTGAGAATGCACTAAGATTCGCAGTGATCATCCAGAACTGGTACCAAGGTTACAGCACTTGGTTGAAGACCAGACAATACTATGCACTCACCATCTTCCAGTCCATCAAATATGCCAGTGAACAAGGCCAATTGCAGCCATCCAACTCCTTTTCCTTCATGTTGGGAAACTACATACATATATATGAAAAAAATTCAGAATTAGTAAATTGACTGTCTAGTTACACTGTCCATGACAACAAGGACAGACAGGGCTATGTGGGGCTGATAGATGTCCCAGACTCCTATAGTGGCCCTTGGCTGCAATTTCTAGTCACATCTACTAATACTGATTTACTTACTAAGGCCTTCAAGGAACAACAGATACTTCATGCTTATTATGTCTTAGAAATGCAGCTATCTGAAACCAAGAAAGTCCGGAAACAAATGCTGAATCTTATTCACATAAAAACTTGTCCCTCCAGAGTGCAGACTGGTGCAACCACTATGGAAAACAGTGCGGCGGTTCCTCAAAAAATTAAAAATGAAATTGCCTATGACCCAGCAATTCCACTTCTGAAAATATATCCAAAGAAACATGAAACATTAATTTGAAAGAATATTTACACACCTGTGTTAACTGCAGCATTTACAATGGCAAAGATATGGAAGTAACCCAAGTGCCCATCAATAGATGAGTGGATAAAAAAAATGCTATGGTACATATACACAATGAAATATTACTACTACTCAGGCATAAAAAAGAAGGAAATCTTACCTTCTGCGATAGCATAGATGAACCTAGAGGGTATTATGCTAAGTGAAATAAGTCAGACAGAGAAAGACAAATACCATATGATGTCACTTAAATGTGGAATCTAATGAACAAAATAAAAGACTAGAAACAGACTCCTAGATATGGAGAACAGACTGACAGTTGTCAGAGGGGAGGTGGGTTGTGAGGCTGGGTGAAAAAGATGAAGGATTAAGCAGTACAAATTGGTAGTTATAGAATAGCCACAGAGATGTAGATTACAGCATAGGAAATATAGTCAATAATATTGTGATAAATATGTATGGGGCCTGGTGGGTACTTAAAGTGGCAAGGGGGACCACTCTGTAAAGTATATGATTTTCTAACTACTTTGCTGTACATCTGAAACTAATACGGAATAATATTGAATATAAACTGTAATCGAAAAAAAAATTTTTTTTTAAACTTGTCCCTCCAAAGAGATAACAATCTGTGGTGATCTGCATGGGAAACTAGATGATCTCTTTTTGATCTTCTACAAGAATGGTCTCCCCTCACGGAAGAACCCATATGTTTTTAACGGAGATTTTGTAGATCAAGGAAAAAATTTCATAGAGAGCCTAATGATCCCGTTTGTCAGTTTCTTTGTCTATCCTGGTGACCTGCACTTGAACAGAGGGAACCATGAAGATTTTTTTTATAAATATGAGGTATGGCTTCACAAAAGAAGTCTTGCATAAATATAAGCTACATGTGGAAGAAAATCTTACAAATCTTGGAAGAAGTCTGTGCCTGGCTCCCAGTTGATACAATCATTGACAATGAAGTCCTGGTCATACATGGTGGGATATCAGAGTCCACAGATTTATTTCACTGTATAGAAAGAAACAAAATGAAATCCGTGCTGATGCCACCAATTCCAGTAGATGGAGACCATGTTACTGGCCTGAAGAGAAATAAATTAGGTACGCCTCGGGGAGTCAGAACAAATGGATCACTTTCTGAACAGTTCAAAATGCATGAGTGGGAACAAGTTTTCAATATTCTGTGGAGTGATCCCAGAGGCAAAAGAGGCTGTATCTAAACACATGTTGAGGAGGGGGCTGCTATTTTGGACAGATATTACCCCCAGGATCCTTAATAAATACCAGCTGAAGATTCATTAGGTCTTATGAATGTAAGCCCGAAGTGTATGAAGTCTGCCATGATGGAAAGGTTACTACTGTATTTTCTGCTTCTAATTATTATGAAGGAGGCAGCAATTGAGGAGCTTACATCAGGCTGGGTTTGGGTATGACCCTTTGATTTTTCCAGTATTATGTAACTAAGACAATGTGCTTAAGGTCTCTTTATCAAAGGGTGAATACTAGTAAAAGTAGTGCCATCAGGGTGTTAAAAGAGAGAATGATTTCACAAAAAACTGACCTTATTTGAGCTTTCCAACTTTAAGACCACAATAAATCAGAATAACTTTCTACTGGCCAATGGGGTTTTTCCAAAGAGAATGTTTGAAGGCTGAACTTACATGGAGATCCCCGAGTATTCATCTGGTCACCACAGACAAAGATGAGAATACTGCCCTGGCTGGTTTGGCTCAGCGGTTGGAGCGTCAGCCTGAGGACCAGAGAGTCCCGGGTTCGGTTCCTGCTAGGGGCACGTACCAAAAAAAAAAAAAAAAAAAAAGATGAGAATATTGACTACATGTCCTGTTTCGATGGTACCCACATTCAACAGCCTGTGAAAGGGGTTCAATTAGCTCTAATTGAAACTCTGTACAGGTACCAATCTTACCTGCAAATCATCTTTAATGTCATTGACTCTGATCACTGAGGTCTGATCTCCATGGAAGAATTTCATTCCATGTGTAAACTTTACAATAGTCACTACTGTGTTCACATTGATAATTCCCAAGTTGATGAACTCACTGAAAGAACAGACTTAAGCAAAGATGGAAGCATCAACTTTAATAAGTTCTTTAATTTAAAAGAAATTTTTACTTTTTTTATTTTTTGTCTCTGCTTAATTCATTTTATTTTTTATTTTTCAATTACAATTTACTTTCAATATTATTTTGTATTGGTTTCAGGTGTATAACATGGTGGTTAGTTAATTATATACTTTACATAGTGTTACCCGCCCCCCCAAGTATGGTACCCAACTGGCACCATATATAGTTATCGCAATATTACTGACTATATTCCCTATGCTGTACTTTACATTCCCATGATTATTTTTAACTACAAATTTGAACTTCTTAATCCCTTCACCTCTTTATCCCAGTCCCCCAACCCACCTCACCTCTAGCAACCACCAGAATGTTCTCTGCATCTATGAGGCTATTTTTCTTTTGTTAGTTTGTTTGTTTATGTTGCTCTTTAGATTCCACATATAAGTGAGATCATATGGTATTTGTCTTTCTCTAATTGAGCATAAGACCCTGTAAGTCAATCCATGCTGTTGTAAAAGGTAAGATTTCCTTCTTTTCATGGCTGAGTAAATACTCCATTATATATATGTACCACAGGTTTTTTTATCCACTCATCTATTGATGGGCACTTGGGTTGCTTCCATATCTTTGCTATTGTAAAAAACAAATGCAATGAACACAGGGGTGCATATATTCTTTCAAATTAGTATTTTGGATTTCTTCAGATAAATCCCCAGAAGTGGAATCACTAGGTCATACAGCAGTTCCATGTCTAATTTTTTGAACTGCATACTCTTTTCCAGTGCCAAGCAATGTCAGGCGCTGCCTATGACCTACCCTGTACTATCTGTTTGGAGCTACAAAGCGATCCACAGTTTGTGGCTACCTCTGCTGGGCCTGGATGTTGCATGGGAAGGGCCAAGCTGCACACCAAGGCCAGTTTCCACCAGCACTGAGCCCCAGGGCACGTCAGCAAAAGGCCCACGGCTCCCCAGCTCCCCGAGATCTGCCTCCGCCTGCTAGCTGCCTGTGAGGCTCAGTCACAGAAAGAGCCTCTGACAGTACACGAATTACATGAGGGAGGCTCTGAGTGAGTCACCAGGTAGGGGCAAGTGGTGTTCACCAGACTGAGACAGATTCAAACTTGGCACCACTGCTGGGTTACAGGCCACTCAGCAACAGCCTCAGAGTACACCCAAGTCAGCTGCCACCCGTGGACCTTTGTGGTGGGGCAGGGTCTCAGGGATTCATTTGAGTGAGGCCAGTAGTGTTCATAAGGTCTCAACAGACCAAGAGTTGGCTGTGTGAAGAGAGGGCTCTGCACAGGAATGGTGGCGCCAGTCTGGCATGTGAGAGGAAAATGGCCCCTACCCAAGACCACACAACTCCGTTTTTCCCAGAGTTTGACCAGACCTCCTGGAGAGTCTTCTGAACTGAGACACCAGGCTGGCCACAGCCAGCTGACAGTATTGCAGAGGACAAGCTGGGCAGAGCGGGGCCACTGGGAGTCAGGAGAATGGAGCTCATGGTTCTCCCCTGGTGGGCTAGTGGATCTCCGCAGGGTCTAGCGCACAGTGCAGCTGCTCTGGCCTGCAGGGGCAGGGGGCGCTTCTGGCGCACTGTGTCGGGAGGGGAAACGGCCTCCACCCCACAACCACACAACTCTGTCTCTGATTCTTTCTGAGTTCGCCCTCAAGGTCCCTCAAGAAAGTGTATGCCAGGGTCTCAGGCAGCAGACTCCTCTGCAGGATGTGAGCTTGGCAGGGGAGGGCAACAGAGAGTCAGGAAAGTGGGGCTTGTGAAGTTCCCCTCCTTCCCCTGCCAATGCAGTTTTGAGGGGAGTGTCTGACCTAGAAAAAATGGTGTCTGTGGGCAGTGCTGGAGAGGGGCTTAGCACAGGGACCCTGGTGACTATCCCTTCAGCTCTCTCCTAGAGCCACACAACCCAGTCTCTTCTCACACTCTTCTAGTCAGCTCTGCGCTGCCCAGGGTTAAGGGCTGCAAACAAGATTTTGTGCATTGGTCCTTTAAGAGGGCACCTGGGGCCCTGGCCGGTTTTGCTCAGTGGTTAGGGCACTGGCCTGGGGACTGAAGAGTCACGGGTTCAGTTCCAGTCAGGGGCACATATCTTGGTTGCAGTTCGGTCCCCAGCCCTGGTGGGAGTCATGCAGGAGGCAACCAGTCGATGTGTCCCTTTCACATCGATGTTTCTCTCTTTCTCTCCCTCTCTCTCCCTCCCTCCCACTCTATCTGAAGATAAATAGAAAAATATCCTTGGATGAGGATTTTAAAAAAAAGAGGGGCCCTGGGTTTCTAGCAGACCCATCTCTCCCTGGCAGACAGAATCCCCACTGATTTTCACAGCAAGACGTTCTGTGGGCGCCTCTTCCATGCTCTGTTGCTCCAGGCTGGGGAGCCCCACATGGGGCTGAGACTCCACATTCCTAAGGGGGGAACTTTGCTGCCGAGATATCCCTCCAGATTCTCTGCTGCTACCCGAGGGTGCAGGGCCAGCCTTTTTGTGTCTCTGCCCTTCCTACCAGTCTCAGTGTGGCTTCTTCCACAAATCCTTGGTTATAAGACTTCTGTTCAGCTAGTCTTTAGTTGGTTATTCAGGTTAATTATTCTATAATTTAGTTGTAATTTCAGTTCAAGCATGGGAAGAGGTGAGTGAAACTTGCACCTACTTCGCCGACGTCTTCTTCTCTCTGATCTGTTTTTAAAGGCTTTCTATGTAATGCATAAATTTGGTAAATTAAACAATCAAACGCCAAGCTTGTTTAATAAGAATTAGGACTTTCCTTCCTTGTAAACACAGTCACTGATACAATCTTTTCCAGGACCCTTGAAACTCATAGTTAGTAGCAGAGAGAAGTAGACCCCAATTTCCACTATGAACAGATGTACAGTGTGGGTATTGGAAGTCCCTAGCTGTATTGGGAAGACTAGGTTAAACATAAGCTGATAGATTTAGCTCCAGTGGTAGGACTCACACATTTCTAGGTAGAATCTGGGTTTGAGCCCAGTGTTGGTCTATTGGATGTCATCTAACCAGAACAGAGCAGTTTGGAAGCATATTGAAAGGAGCCCACAGAGCACCAGAAAAAAGTACACCATCTGTGAGTGGCCAAGAGTTAGGAGGAGGAATGCCAAAGTATTAATGGAATAAAATATTTCCATCTTTTAAAAAAAGTTGGGGGAGAGGCATGAGGGAACTTTTGGAGGTGATGAATGTTTATTACCTAGACTGTAGTGATAGTTTCAGGGGTGTATGCATATATGTTCAAACTTATCAGATTGTATACGTCAAATATGCACAGTTTTTTGTATACTAATTATACCTCAATAAAGCAGTTTTTTAAAAAGAGAGCGAGCCTGGCTGGTATGGCTCAGTGGATTGAGAGTCGTCCTGTGGACTGAGAGGTCCTGGTTCTATTCCTGGTCAGGGCACATGCCTGGGCTGCAGGCTCGATCCCCATGTGGGGGCGTGCAGGAGGCAGCCAATCAAAGTTTCTCTCTCACATCGATGTTTCTTTCTCTCTCTCTTCCTCTCTCGCTCTAAAAAATTCAATAAAAACATATTATTAAAAAAATTAGAGAAAGAAATAAATAGAAACACTTAGAAAGCCTGTACCATAGCAGCTGCTCTCTACCCCAGCTATGAAAGAGTACATCTGGCGACTAGAAAGCTCTATTGTCTCCATTTGCTGCTTTTCTCTACCTGACAGGAGCCTGTTTCCTTTCCTTCTGTTTGCCTTACCCAACTCTTCATTCCAGATTCAGCTTGGACAACTCCTTCTCCAGCAAACCATCCCCAAGTGCTCTCTCACATACTCCCTGTTCATACCTGTAAGGTTGCACTTAACAGTTTCTTGTAGTTTAACTCCCTTGATAGGACCATGTCTTACTTATCTTTGTATCTCCAGCACCTACCCAGCAGTGTCTGGTACATGGCAGGTACCCAATAATGACTGCTCATTGAATAGACACTGGCTTACAGTCAGGGAGATGGAAACAAATTTTGACTCTACCACTTACCTGTCTGCCTTTTCTAATACTGTGACTCTATATAACCTCATTAGTCGTGCTCTTATAAAAATAAACAGAATTGCCCGGCCAGTGTGGCTCACTGGTTGAGCGTCAACCCATGCACCAAGAGGTCGCCAGTTCAATTCCTGGTCAGGGCACATGTCCGGGTTGTAGACCCAATCCCCAGTCGGGGGCATGCAGAAGGCAGCCAATCGATGTTCTCTCTCATTGATGTTTCTATCTCTCTCTCCCTCTCCCTTCCTCTCTAAAATTGATTTAAAAAAGAAAAATATATACAAAAATAACAGAATGATGAAAGAATACCAAGAAAGACAGGAATTACATCTGCTTTTAAATTAATAATAGTCATTGTCACTGAAGCACTGTCATTCAAAGTCACTGCTTTTCAATATAGGCAGGGCAGAATGGCACACTGAACTAGACATTTGTTCTTCAAAGAATCATTTGAGTAACCTCTCCTATGAAGGATAAGCATGCACATTTGTTATGGAAAAAGAATATAATAGAAACACTAGTGCCTTAACAAGTCAGACACCTCTGGAATAAAATTACTTGTGGAAAGGGGTAATCTAAGTTAGCAATCTGGGCTCAAAAGGGCTTGAGATTTGGAAGTCAGAAGGCCTGGTAATAGCACAACACATACTGATGCTAGATGTCTCTCAGGACCCAGCCATCCTAGCACATAAGTCCATACTCAAATGTTCCAAATTAAAGAACATTTGAGTATGGACTTAAGCACTATCTTGGAGCCCAACTGTGAGGCCCCACAGTGGTTTTCACAGGAACCTGGACAATTATCATATTGCAGGGGGAAACATCAGCATTCATGGGACACTCTAGTGCCCAGCTTCAAAAGCAGTGTCGTGAGTTAATAGAAAGCAATGTCCAGGATTCCTACTTCCTTCTAATTCTGGCATTGGAAGGGAGAAATAACCCTTCCCGCAATTTGAACAAAGTAAGCCTTGGTACTTTTTTTTTTTAATTGTTTTTATTAATTTATTTTTGTTACAGATGTTTTTCTTTTTCCCCCCACTGACACCCTCCTCCCCATCCCCCCCACCCCGTCCCCAGCTTTGTTGTCTATGTCCATTGGGTATGCATACATGCATATAAGTTCTGTGATTTACCTCTTCCCTCCCCTCCACCCCCTCTTCTCAGGGTTGTCAGTCTGTACCCTACTTCTATGTCTCTGGGTCTATTTTGTTCATCAGTTTGTTTTGTTCATTATATTCCACAAATAAGGGAGATCATGTGATATTTGTCTTTCTCTGCTTGGCTTGTTTCACTTAGGATAATACTCTCCAGGTCCCTCCATGTCGTCTCAAAGGATAAGAGATCTTTCTTTCTTACAGCTGCATAGTATTCCATTGTGTATATGTACCACAGCTTTTTTATCCACTCATCTACTGATGGACACTTGGGCTGTTTCCAGATCTTAGCTATTGTAAATAGTGCTGCTATGAACATGGGGATACATATATTCTTTCTGATTGGTGTTTCAGGCTTCTTAGGGTATATTCCTAGCAGTAGGATCACTGGGTCAAATGGCAATTCAATTTTTAATTTTTTGAGGTAACACTATAGTGTTTTCCATAAGCCTTGGTATTTCTTAGAAATTTTTAAGTGAGGTTAAAAGCCTCAAGGCAAGCACTGGAACTCTTCCTATTAGAACACTTGGGTACTTAAATTAATTTGACAAAATTAAGGTGATATGACCATATGTGTACCCTGAATTTTAAAAGTAAGTTATATGGGTTCTGCCGACACAAAGGCCAGATCCTTGAGAAAGGAGCACGTATTGATGTGCTAGAAGGCGCTGTGCTGGCGGGAAGCATGCATCCATCCCTCAGCGGCAGGACCTGCCGCTCTCTGAAACCATATATTCAGTTTCTTTTCTTCTGTGTTAGATTTCCAGATAAGGAGGAAATCTGGCCATTTCCCATTCCCAGTGCCAATGTAAATTATTTTTTAACAACGTTAATAGAGAAGAGTGTATGAATCTTCACACAAGAAACACTGAGGTATTTCACACTGTTATGCAAAAGGAACTAGATGGAAGGAAGGGTAACCATTCCCATGACATCTCTCATGTGTTAGATAAATTTATCTAAAAGTAAGGGGCAGGTAGTAAAAGGTAAAAGGGGTTAATATATGGTGACAGAAGATTTGACTTTGAGTGGTAAACAGACAATTCAATAGACAGATGATGTATTATAGAATTGTACACTGAAACCTATATAATTTTATTAACCAATGTCACCCCAATAAATTTAATAATAAAAAAGTAAGTGGAGCCCGACCAGTGTGGCTCAGTGGTTGAGCGTCAACCCATGCACCAAGAGGTCACTGGTTCAATTCCTGGTTAGGGCACATGCCCAGATTGTGGACCCGATCCCCAGTAGAGGGGTGCAGGAGGCGGCCAATTGATGTTCTCTCTCATCAATGTTTCTCTCTCTTTCTCTCTCTTTCCCCCTTCCTCACTCTCTAAAAATCAATTTTTTAAAAAAAGAAAAATTTTTTTTAAAAGTAAGTGGAAGAGAACCCATTGAAAGGGACAAGCAATTGAAGGAGGCAAGGGTGCTCTGTGGGGCCATGCTCTGCCATATTTAACTCCCACATGAGCCTTGGAGAAAGCATGGGTGCTAGGCACTACATTAAGCAAGAACTTCAGGAGGGGCATACTCCTCCTAGCTCCCATCTAGGGGAGAATGCTATGCTTGACCACATACAGGGGCACTGTCATAGCTAGTTCATTTTGAGAGCACCTTATCACACCAGATAAAGTGATATTGCTCTGGTTGAAGTCTGACTGCCACAAAGAAAAACATGGAAATAAATACTGGTTCTAGCTCCCACTCTTTTCTGACTAGGATATTAGATCTCTAAACCAGTTGGCAGCTCAAAGCTCCAGACAACCTAACATTTCCTTTCTCCTTTAACTATGCCTGACATATTCAAACAAGGATCCAGAGTCCCTCCATCAGACCCATTTCAACTACCAGTAGAGGACAGATACTGACATTCTTCTCTAAGATAGGCAAAAAGGAGAAGAGGAAATCACCAAACACGTAAAGTGATAAAGCAAATCAAATGAAAGGGAATGAAGAGGAACAACCTAAGGAACCAGAATAAGTGCACACCTTTAAAATTTGTGACCACAAGAAATGGAAGAAATTTTTAGGTATTTCCCAATATGTGTTCTGAAAAGAGGAGTCCAGAGAAAAGCACACATACATGAAACCACAACAGACCATCAAAAAGTCACACTATCCTGACATCAGAAAAATCTAAATGGTAATGAAAATGTATAATGAAAACACTAAATGGATGTAGTGAGTAGCTGTTTCAGTCCTTCTAAACATGTAATCAGGATTATAAAAGTCAAGCTCAAAGTATTCTCCTACAAATGCAGAAGAAATCAATAGGCTAATTTAATAAAAGACAGGATGAGATAACAGGCGATCAGGAACAAGTAGGGAGAGGAGGGAGAAGTAAAAGCATTCTACGTTTCTCATTTCCCACAGGCTGAAGTGGGCTCAGAAGAGCTAATGTTGCTCCTCTCTTACCAACTCCAAGTTCAAAGTCATCTTGTCAGTAGCTTGAAATCAGCCATGGGGGAAACATTTACACTACAGAACTCAAAATTGCTACAAATAACACTTTTTTTAGAGAGCCACTACTGTCCCACAGGGTATAGTCAGTAGGCTCTCTTTGTGTGGTGTGTGTGTGTGTGTGTGTGTGTGTGTGTGTGTGTGTATTTTTATATTGTGGTAAAACAGACATAACATAAAATGTACCATTTTTAACCATGCGATTCAGTGGCATTAAATACATTCACAATGTTATGTAATCATCATCACCATCTTTCTCCAGAAATTTTTCATCACCCCAAACTGCAATTCTGTACACAGTATATAATAATCTCCATCCTCCATCCCTCAACCCCTGGCAACCACTATTCTACTTTCTGTCTCTCTCTCTCTCTCTCTTTTTTTTTTAATCTTCACCCGAGGAAATTTTTCCATTTATCTTCAGATAGAGTGGGAGGAGGAGAGAGAGAGAAAGAAACACCTATGTGAGAGAGACACATCATCTGGTTGCCTCCCCCCACAACCCTGACCAGGGCTCGGTACGAACCGTAACTGAAGTATGTGCCCTTGAGCGGAATCGAACCCACAACTCTTTGATCCGAGGGCCAAAGCTCTAACCGCTGAGCGAAACCGGCCAGGGCTTTCTGTCTCTTTTAAATACCTCATGTAAGTGGAATCATATAGTATGACTGATGTCCTTACAAAAAGTGGAAACTTGGACACAAAGATAGACATTTACAGACAGAAGACAATGTGAAGACATAGGGAGAACGCCATCTGCAGAGTAAGGACCACCTCAGGCTACTGAAAGCCAGGACAGCAGAATGGAACAGATTCTCCCTCGCAGCCCTCAGAAGGAACCAACCCTGCTGATACCCTGATTTCCGACTTCCAGCCTCCAGAACTGTGAGATAATAAAGTTCTAGTGTTTAAGCCACCAAACTTGTCGTACTTTATTACAGCAGCCCCAGAAAACTAATACAGCATCAAAAGAAAGTATCAATTTAAAACCTAGTGGACCATTCAAAACCAGACCAAATAATCCAGAGACTTAGGTAAAAACAGTCCTTCAAGGTGATATGTCAAAGAAGGCAAGCACTGGACAGAGATGATTAGAGAAAGTTACAGGGGTGAAGGGAACAGGACCGGGAGCAATTTCAACAAAACCAAAGAAGAGGTGAGGCCCACTTCATGAACAGGGATTTAGCACCCACTGTGGCCCAGGCACTATCCTAGGTGCTGGGATACAAAAGTGAATGAGTTCCCACTAGACTTTTGGCGATATGGTGTGCCAAGATAGCAGTAAGCAGGGTGCTTTGGGATCAAAGGGGTGAAGGATGCTCACACACAACCTGGGATTTGAAGAAGACTCCCTGGAGAATAGGATATTTAACCTTAATCTGGAAGGATGAGAATTGGCAGGGTGGACTACAAGATGTCTATTCTCTAAAGAATCAAGGGGCCTCTTGGTACTGTACTGCTATTGTGTAATAGGATGTGATTTAAAAAAAAAAAAAAAAGCCCTGGCTGGTTTGGCTCAGTGGTTAGAGCGTCGGCCTGCGGACCAGGAAGGTCCGAGTTCGGTTCTCGCTAAGGGCGTGTGCCTCAGTTGCAGTTTGTCCCCAGCCCTGGTTGGGGTCATGGAGGTGGCAACCAGTCAACGTGTCTCTCTCACATCAGTGTTTCTCTTTCTCTCCCCCCCTCTTTCCCTCCCGCTCTATCGGAAGATAAATGCAAAAATGTCCTCGGGTGAGGATGAAAAAAAAAGGAAGAGGTACAATCTTCACACACACATTTGAACATAAAGCACCCAAGTGTGGCACCTCTAGAGCTGGAGAGCACCTACAGGAATAACCAGTAAAAGCAGCAGCCACATGACAGGGCAGAGGGAACCATGGCCAGTGGCAGTAACTGACCCCGACTATGAGGACGAGACCAGAAGGGGAATTAAACTGCACATGGAAATCAGTTGTATTTGCTCAAAATACATGTGAGATACCCCACACCAATACCACCTTTGAGAACTAACAGAAAAACATAGAGGACTTTGGCCCTGGCCGGTTTGGCTCAGCGGTTAGAACATCAGCCTGTGGACCGGAGAGTCCCAGGTTCGGTTCCTGCTAAGGGCACGTACCTCGGTTACAGTTTGTCCCCACCCTTGGTTGGGGTTGTGTGGGTGGCAGCCACTCGATGTGTCTCTCTCACATCGATGTTTCTCTCTCTTCCTCTCTCCCTCCCTCCTTCCCACTCTATCTGAAGATAAATGCAAAAATGTCCTTGGGTGAGGATAAAAAAACAACACAGATGACTTTGTACGGGCATATGATAGCAAGTGGTAGCAGCCAGAGAAACCAGGAGCAAAAATAAAAGTAATATGGGTATCACAGAGATGTGGTAAAAAATGAAGAAAGAACAAATAAGATAATATTTCAAAGCAACTGCAACTGAGATATACTACCCCCACTCCATCTATCAATGTTTGGTCCAATCTGCATTTGTGTTTACTTTTATCATCTTGTGTTAATTTGTCATCATTATCACTTACCAATATTCATTTCTTGAAAGCAACCTATTTTGGGAATGATGGTTCCATACACAAATGAGGCTGTTTTAACGACTCTGGCGAGTAACAATATAACAGGGATCACAGTGGCTGCAACCGTGAGCACAGACAGGCACGGCTTGGACCTCCTTTGTGCTGCAGCGCTCTGCTAATTGGGTCTAATGGAGGAGTTTGAAGTATTTTCCTTCTGTTTTCCTAATGATGTTAACATCTTCATGAGGTTAATGAAATCATTAACACAAGCCAATTGTGAATGGCTTCATGTATAATATAAAACCATCTAATCTCACTCTTATGCAAACATCAGGGATTACTATTGTTGTGGTGGTTTTGTATTTGTATTTGTTACTGTGTAAAACATCAGAGTTTTTTTTTTCTTCTTAGGGCCAGAATTGGAGACCACCAAGGACCTGATCCAATTCAGAGATTCCGAGACTGCTAAGTGGACACCAGCTGGAGGTGTTTAGGGATATAACCCTGATTTGGCCATATCCTTTATGGTCTCTACTGTCCCCTGCTGGCCTGCAGAGGGAGGAGCAGATCTCCAACAACCCCTTGGGAAATGGAAAGCACGGGAAGACAAGACAAAATATGAACAGCTATTATTTACTATCACTTACTATGTGCTTTCCAATTTAATACTTACAACTTTCCCATGGTTGGTTTTGTTATTGCCATTTTACAGATAAAGAAACCTAGGCTTGAATAGTAAACCACATTGACCTAAGGACACAGGGCTTGTGAGTGGCAGATCCAGAACAAGTCATAAATCTGTCTAACAACTGTTGTTACACTCCCACGGGGATACATGGTATAGTGAAAAGTACACGTACTTTACAACCAGATAAACTTGGGTTTTGATTTTAATTCTCCAACTTGAGCTGTTTAAGATAAACTTAAACAAGTTATTAAATGCATTTAAATTTGCTGAGCTCGGTTTCTTCATCTGTAGAATGTGAATCATCGTACCTACTTTGGAGGATTATTATGAGATCAATGATAAAGTTGGCAAAGCACAGGACCTGAAATACAGTGGCTGCCCAATAGATGGCAGTGCCATTTGGGGACAGAGACAGAGAGCTGAGAAGGATCTCCTTTCCTGTGGCTCAGTGGTTGCTTCATTCAGGTTCCCAGGAGGTTTATAACTCAAGTCTCTGGCTCAAAAAAATACTAGAACATTCAAATAATGATTCCAACACATCTGAAAAGCTCCTTAACACTTATAAACCACTTCTGTGTATATTTTATTTGATCTTCACAAATAGGGACCTATAAATGCATAAATATGCCACAAATAATTGAGGAAACTTACAATAGGCCCAGTATTACATTACACACATAAAATACATCTTTAATCTATAAGTTGGTATTATTTTCCCTATGGTCTAGATAAGGAAACTGAGGCTCAAAAAGGCTAAGTAACTTTCCCAGAATTGCACTGTACTAAATAGCACAGCTAAGATTTTAACACTGGCCCCTCTAACCACGAAGCTCATTTCTCCCAACCACTGGCCTATATTGCCGTTTTCTGAAATAGGCAGGGCAAGAATTACATTTCTACTGTATACATGAGAACATTCTGACCCATATAAGGGTAAGCAACTTGCTCAAGGAATCACAAGTTGTATTTGAGAAAATTAGGCCTGAATGATGACCAGGGGTGTCTGCAACCAGGATAAGTTCCTTGTCTCTGAAGAAGACTATAATGAGGTAAGATTATCATTTTCCTGGTATAATACAGAGAACACTTATGAATCAAATAAATTACGTTTTATTTGCCGCCAATATTCTTTTCAAACTTTGATTCTATAACTCCATTCTTAATGTAAAAGATCTCAGTCTTAAGACTAGGATAATTTTTTATTAAGATAAATATAAAGCAACACTGGAACAAGAAGGTTCCACGTGTGTTGAGTTTACAATATGACAGCTGGGGGGAAACTCTGTGAAACCAGTCAGTGTCCAAAAGCATTAATGCTCAAAGATACATTAATAATAATAGGAAAATAACAATTATTCACTGAAACTGGAATAAGGTCAGGAAAAAAATATTATCTCTGCAAATCTGGTCCAGCACTTTCACTATAAATTAAAATGTATGATAAATCACAAATAAATTGAATGGACGTCTGCAGCAGAAATTAAATTACCAAAGGAAAACTACACATTTGGGGGGAGTTTATGAACATGGAAACCACTATGAGAAATGGCTTTCCTTTGGATTCATTTCTTATTTAAAAATTTTTAAAGAATAAATGTGATGCCATCTACTCATTAGCTCCTTTTGAATATTATGTATTTTCTAAGAACTGGACTGTGAGGAGAGGTAAATCCAGAAAATGTCATTGTCATAGTGTCAGATACATAAGGACATTGCAACACAGGGAACAGAATACATAACCATAATGTCTAATTACAAAGTGATCAAGTTTTGGATACAAATCTGAAACTTGTAACCACGGCATAAAACGAAGCTCAGATGAGTTATAATTATGACTATCATAAAATCAGAATGGAAAAGAAGCCTTTATAAATATGAACTTTCTCATCTTTAAAGATGGCTTAGGTTTCTATATATAAAAAAATCTTCTTTGTATTTAAAATGAACAGTGAGAAGGGTGTTAATAATATATAAATACAGATAAAATACTATTGTATTTCCTAAAAGTTGTATTTAAAGAGAAACTTTAGTTACTGGAGATATTTCTATTTAAAATAAACCTATAGCCATGTCCCTTTCCCTTTATAAAGTGAAAAATAATGTACTGTTCTTCAGATCCTATTGGTTTATTTTTATTTTAAATTTATATCTTTCCTTTTAATGTAAATATTTATATTTCTTCAAACAAGATTTTCAAGGTCTGAAAGTGTTGTTTTTTTTTTAATAATCCTCACCCGAGGGTATTTTTCCATTTATCTTCAGATGGGGGGGGGACATCAATGTGAGAGAGACACATCAATTGGCTGCCTCCCACACGACCCCGACCAGGGCTTGGGATGAACCGCAACCGAGGTACGTGTCCTTGACCAAAATCGAACCCTAGACTCTTTGGTCTGCAGGCCAACACTCTAACCACTGAGCCAAACCCACCAGGGCTGAGAGTGTATTGACTGAGGAAAGTTTGCCTTAAACACAGACTTTTCTGCTTTTCAAGGAGAGTTACCCTTTCTGTGACCACAGCCTAAAGACACACTTGGCCATTCGGCAACACTGAGTCAGGAAATAAACCCGTATGGGTCACCACAACATAAGGACAACACAGAAAGATGGTAAGTGTCCAGGAGCTAAGAAGGAAACCTCCCATCTATTACAAGATTCTTTTAATGTAGGGGAGCAAGGGGGAGTCATCTTGACAACACAGAACATCCCAAATTCCCAGCCTTTCCTCTTCAAACCCATGCCATCTCCTGACCAATTAAAAAGGCATAATTTTATCCTACACACAATACTCCCTTCACAGCTTATTATTTCTGCCATCTCTTTCCCACTCCTGTTGACGGTATTGTATGTGAAAGCCTCCCCTCTATCTCCAACAGTGAGTCTCCTGGCGAACAGGCAAATATAGCTATTGTTTTAGTTGTTTCTTGAGGCATATAGAAAAGGGGATTAGGAGAGCTCCCATTAGAAAAGCCAAAGTAGACCCAGGTGTTCTCCATACCTTAAGTTGGACATGACACCTAAAAGCAGGCAAATAGGCCCAGAGTGTCCATGTGTCAGAACAAAGCCTTATCTTTCTTCTAGCAAGGAAGCTTTCAGAACCCAGTCAGTACAGTAGCTGTCTACCAGGCCAGAGAAAATGTCCAGTCTCAGTCCTTGCCATATGTGAGGATACCTTTGACATTTTAGTGTATACCTTTATCTGAATGAATATACTCCTTTCTACTAAGAAAAGAAAACTAAGGAAGATGTTTTTATTTTCAGAAATCCTTAAGGGATAAAATCAACCCAAGCAGCCTAGAGAGGAAATCAATAAATCACACCCCAGAACTTAAGATTTCAGTGTATATTAACTGTGAGCTGGGAGAGAAGTGTGGCAGAGATTCATTTGTCCTCCACATGGTCTCAGATAGAATATCACTGGAGCTGAGACTATATTTCATAGCAGGACCACTCCAGGCAGCCCTGAGAAGATTGTCTTCTGCCTCCACAAACAAAAAGTCTAACTCAGACCTGGCCAGTATGGCTCAGTGGTTGAGCGTTGACCCATTCACCAAGAGGTCACCAGTTCAATTCCTGGTCAGGGCACATGCCGGGGTTGTGGGTCTGATCCCCAGTGGGGGGTGGGAGGAGGTAGCCAATCGATGTTTCTATCTCTCTCTCCCTCTCCCTTCCTCTCTCTAAAATCAATAAAGAAAAAAAATTTTTTTTTTTTCAAAGTCTAATTCAGGAAGCAAGAGACATCTCTTTATAGCACCTTCCTGACATGTAGTTTATAAAAAGGAGTTGGTGCTTTTTTTTTCTAATAGTATAACATTACACAAATGCTAATGAGAATTATCATTTTCTGGAATAAATGCAGAACTTAAAAGGAAAATATGCCAAAGGTTTATGGTGTGCTAAGAAGAAGACTGTACCTATATTCACAAGACCTAGGCTCTAACACTTCCCTTTACTACCAAGTTCCCAGGACTCTCTCTGGCTCTCAGTTTCCTTCCTCATCTGTAAAATAGGGCGATTGCAAGGGTTGTGAATGGACAGCCCCCGGGATGACTGCTCCATGTTTCTCAAAAATTTGAATTTAATCATCTTTATATGGGGCACATGCTGCCAGGGAGCCACAGCCCGTCACTTCTTTATCTTATACCTGGTACTCCTTCACACATTTATGATACCAACCTAGCATTTGAGCTTGAAATTCAAGAATCTCAGAGTCTTTCCCAGTATTTTTTTAATACAGTGTTTTGACCCAGTCAGCCACAACTAATGTCCCCTCATTGCCTCTCTACTTGGCTATCTCAGCTTGAGCTGCACTTCGAAAATGAAAAAAGAGATACAGGCAGCCAAGTGGAAGGAAGGAAAATCATATGTTAAAGTCTGGCAGTGTGAAGCGTCACACCACATTCTAGAAATGCAAGTTGTTGGAAGGACTCGACAGAAGGGTGTAAGGGGAGAAGTAAGGAGAATAGAAAAATTGAAGTAAGATGTGTAGCAAGAAGCAAATCCTGAAAGGAGTTGTGAGCTAAACTGAAGACCTTGAATTTTGTCCTGAAAATTGAAGGGAGATGGCAGAAAGGGCAGAGGGGTCATTGAAGGTTTTTAACCTGGTGTATTTCTATCTTAAGCCTCTCTACTCTGGAGGCTACACGGAAGATAGATAAGTACTTTCCTCATCAGTAAAATGAGTTAGTGTAGATCAAGGGTTCACAATGCTGGGTGCAAATTAGAATCATCTGAGAAGCTTGTAAAAGTGCTGCTAACCTAGCCTCATGCCAAGACATTTTTATTGAATTAGAGGAGGGGGAGACAAAGGAACCGGTAATTTTTTTCAATTGTGCAAACCTTAAAGACTGAAATTCTATTAACTATTATCAAAGAAGGTTCCTACTATTCCAAGTGAAGCGTGATAAAAAGCCATTTGCTTTGTATCTTCAGACCCCAAATCTGGAACAAGGTTTGGAAAGCACCTCCAAACAGTTTATATCACTCTTCTTTAAATTGGTTTTATTCTTGGGTGTATGGAGCTTCTCCCTGAAAAAGCATAGGATTCTTTCAGAGAACGACTTCAAACTTCTATTTCAGAATTTCATACTATCAAATAATTTAGATGTGAAACACCAGCACCTCCCAAATAAATGGAAAACCAATATGAAATGCTCAGCAAAACCTATTCACATCTTATAAAAGATTGTTTTTAATCAATCAGTTAATGAGCATATATATAAAACCTTAGACTGTAATAATTTCCAAAATTCCAGCATGGTAAGTGAGCAGGCTCCCTACTCCTTTTCTGCCTCTCTCCCCCTACTCTGAACCTGAGGACGCTTATTTGTTTACTTGTTTGCTTGTGTTTAAAGCTAATATTTATTGAGTACTTCCTATGAGCCAGGCATTATGCCAACGATTTTACAAATAAATTAGTATCTAGCGCCATTTTATTAACAAAAAACTACATAGAGGAAAAACTACTCGCTGGAGGACACAGCTATTAAGAAGCAGCGTCAGAATTTGAATCCATGTTCACGGCTCCTAAATCCATGCACCTCCCCATCCCCCACACCGCACCGCCATCCCTCCCCACGCTCTATGCAGGTCATGTGACGTCTCCCACCCACAACTCCACTCCCCACACCTTCCGCCTGACCTGTGGGGCAGGATTCCACCCTGAGTTCACAGCAGGAATGTGAAGCGGTGACTTAAGGTGGACACACACACCCAACCTCGGCCTCCCCGGGCCTCACTCCCCGGCAGCCCTCAGACTGCTGTCCGCACGGTGCCCCCTGCTGCTGGGGATGATTAAACACGGGTGAGGAACCGAGGGCCTGCAGGATTCCGGGGCCAGCTGATAGCGAGGAGTCCCAATCGGGAGGTGAATTTGCACCTTATAAATAAACTCTACGTCCCGATCATAAAGAAAACACTCCTGCTCCATAGGTCAATCCAAAAAAAAGCTTCAAACCGCCCCCTCCCCCAAACAGAGACGTTAATCTCAGTTTCAAGATTTTTGTCCATACTCGAGCCACAGATCATTACAGTGGCCCTGAAACTGGTCTCCACCTGGCCGGTGAGATGTTATCCCCGCGTTCCTCCTGTCTCCCTGACACGGAGCCGTGAACCTTCACGGGGCTTTTCTTTCCGCAGTGTTGACTGTGCATCATAACGATGCGGAACTCACTGCCCTGGATGCTGTCTTTCTTTACCCAGAAATTATAAAACATTTAGGGACCCCAGGGGCAAGTGCATCATAAAATATTCAGCAACATCTGCGCCACATCGTTTACTGACAGCCGAGCCCAGGAAACATGGCGCCGGTCGCGCCCCGCGTGGCGTGGCCCTCGGCTGCAGGCGGGGGCGCAGTTCGCGTCTGCTTCCCCCACCCTCTTTCTCAGGCTGCCGCCCGGGTGCTCATGGTCCTGGGGCTCCCAGATCAAGTTCCAAAACAGGTTTGTGCCCAGAGTCACCCCGGCAAAGCAGTTTCTAACAGGCTGCCTGGCCCTGCGGGGCCCCTCCTCGGGAACTCACACAAGGGAGTCACGAGGGAGCCAGGGCACAGCCTGAGCAGGGCGGTGCCTCGAAGTCCAAGTCGGAGAGAGCGCCCCTCCGGCCCTGAAGTTGCGCGCATGCGCACACAGGCAGGGCGCAGGCGCACAGGGCAGCTTCAGGCCGCTCCGCCCCCCGGAACTGGCAGAATCACGTGGAAAGGAGACCAGAGTAGAGGTCAGAACGTGGGACTCGTGTCAGGGAGGCAGTCAACACGTGCAAAATCCACACCTTCTCTGTGCCAGGCGCAGTGCTAGGCTCTGGCTTCCGGTTCTGCCTCTGCCACCTTGGGACGCTAATACCTCTGTGATCCTCAGGGTGGGTTCAGGAGGGGGGACAAGGCAGCCACCTTGAGAGCTGTTGTAAATACGTACATACTCTTCCTGCCGCAGAAATCTGCTAAACAGCTGTCCTCTCCACCCCACTCTTCCCTCTAACACCAACTGCATATTTATTTTGGAAAAAGCTCCTAACAGATATAGCCTGTCCTGTTCAAGAACAACTAGATTAGATCCTTGAGAAGCAGAGTGACCATGCACCAGTTTGTGCAGGACCATTTACACCTGTTGTCCCGGCTTTTATTAATAACATCCCCTCTCACTCCCAAAAGTGTCCCAGTGGGAATGTAAATTATACAGTCACCCTATATAAGGTCCCCTCCAGATTCAATGTGACTTTTAATGCACCCTCACCAAAGATTTCAGGGCTTCTAGAAACTTCCCTGCAAAACTCTCCCCAGCTATTTTGAGATTCCCAATTGGGATGTCTCCTGTCTCAGCCTTCACACTGAGGTTTCCATATTTCCTCCTCTCTTGCTCTGCCTCCCCCAGGGTCTCTCGTGAGAAGCTATGTGAAGACCCCCTCACCACGGAGGCTCACAGCAGCAGCCCAACCACCCCCAACTCTGGGTAATGAAAGGGGAGAATCCCACACACTTGCTAGTGTCACACTCAGGCAGAAGGCCTGGGAAGCAATGTGAACCCAGGCCCCCAACCACTCCCAGAGGTCTTTCTTGCATAACACCTATTCTTACTGTTCAGTGCTCCTGTTAGACCACAAAATTAGGGCCTATCAACAACCTACGTTACAAGTATGTTTCTTTATACCCACCATGTTTTTTTGTTGTTGTTTTTTGTGTTGGACCAACATTTTCTAATTAGATTTTACACAAAATCACTGATGTGCTAAAAAACCACTTGTGAAAGCCAAATGTTAAATTTTCAAGAATTTTATGAGTTGTTAAACACAGCTATTAATAAAACAAATTATAGAACCATACACCTAAATAACCTCTATTAAAAACAAAGGCAAGCCCTGGCTGGTTTGGCTCAGCTATTAGAGCGTCAGCCCGTGGACCAGAGAGTCACAGGTTCGGTTCCTGCTAAGGGCACCTACCTCGGTTGCAGTTTGTCCCCAGCCCCAGTTGGGGTCATGTGGGTGGCAACGAGTCGATGTGTCTCTCTCATATTGATGTTTCTCTCTCTCTCTTCCTCCCTCTCTCCCTCCCACTCTATCTGAAGATAAATGCAGAAATGTCCTCGAGTGAGAATTTAAAAAATAAATAAAAACAAAGGCAAGTCCGGCTGGTGTGGCTCAGTGGTTGAGCATCGACCCATGCACCAAGAGGTCACCAGTTCGATTCCTGGTCAGGGCACGTGCCTGGGTTGTGGGTCTGATCCCAGTGGGGGCATGTAGGAGGCAGCCAATAAATGTTCTCTCTCATCGATGTTTCTATATTTCTCTCCCTCTCTCTTCTTCTCTCTCTCTAACATCAATAAAGAAAGAAAAAAATTTAAAAAACAAAAAAAACACAAAGGCAAGCCCGTCGAGTGGCTCACTTGGTTGAACATCGACCTGTGCACCAAAAGGTTGTTGGTTGGATTCCCAGTTGGGCACATGCCTAGGTTACAGGGCACATGCCTGGTCAGGGTGGGTTCAGAGGGCAACTGATCAATGTTTCTCTCTCACATCGATGTTTCTTTTTCTCTCTCTCTACCTTCCTCTCTCTAAGCATATCCTAAGGTGAGGATTTAAATAAATAAATAACACAGGACATTTTTAAAAAGGCAATACTTAGATTGTGGTGATGGTTGAACAGTTCAGAAAACATACTAAAATTCATTGAACTATGCACTTAAAATGTTTGAAGGGTGAATTTTGAGTCAAACCGGTGACCTCTTGGTGCATGGGTCAACAATGCTCAACAACTGAGCCACAGCGGCCGGGCAAGGGTAGATCATTTAAATAAACACAAGTTTCCCTCCAATCTGTCAGCATCATTCTGTCTCTGGCTATCCCATTCCCAATTCTTTCCTTTTTGCCAACCCAATTTTTATTCTCTATCTCCCCTCTTACTTTGCCTTTCAGCTCAACTAACTCACCAATCTGGTCCCTTGGCTCCTGATCTTCTGGCTTAGTTTCCTAAACTCCATCTAGCATGTTCATTCCTCCCATGGTGTATCTATAGACTGGTAACTCAGAATTAAAACTCCCTTTGGTTTGGCTAAAACCTCTCCCCTTTTCATGGAAACTGCCCTTATTCCTGCTGGAGACCCTTCTCAGCTCAGCTGTAAAAAAAAATCCAAGTACTTAAAATTCATGAAAATAAAGAGCATTGTTGTTATATATCCTTTTTGCTAACAGCAATATTTAAGAATTCAAATTCATATCACATTTTCCTGTAATAGTAACATTATAAATAACAGTGTACCAGCTCCATCCACTAAACACATGATTTACCTACAATATAAGCAAGCTATGGAATTCCTCTGCATTCTGGATCACATAGTAAAGAGGAACAGGTTTGCTGAGCTCCAGGCCAGCCATGGATAAAATTCTGAAGTGAGTTAAGTCCTACTTGGGTTTTTTTCCTTAGTCTCCTTTCTGTTGCCCTCATACTTAATTAAATCTAAAATCTTCCACCACCACACCTGGCCGGTGTGGCTCACTGGTTGAGTGTCGACTCCATGCACCAGGAGGTCACCGGTTCAATTCCCAGTCAGGGCACACGCCCAGGTTGTGGGCCAAATCCCCAGTGGGGGGCATGCAGGAGGCAGCCAATCAATGTTCTCTCTCATCAATGTTTCTATCTCTCTCTCTCTCCCTCTCCCTTCCTTTCTCTCTAAAATCAATAAAGAAAAACAATTTTTTTTTTAATCTTCCACCACCGCAACCACCAGTTGAACTGTGGACTATGCTATCTAATTTGGTAGCCACTAGTCACGTGTGGCAATTAAGCACATGAATTTCAAAGACTTAATACAAAACAATAATGTAAAAGATCTCATTAATACTTTGTACATTAAGTAGATGGTTAAGTGACAATATTTGGGTACATTGGATTAAATAAAATATATTATTAAAAGTGACTTCACTTAAGTTTCTACTGGGCAGCATTGCTCTACCCTTACTATTCACAGACCAGCAACTTGAGTATCACTTGGAAGCTGTTAGAAAGCAGAATCACAGGCCCACTGCATTAGAATCTGTAACAAAATCCCCAGGTGATTCACCTGTACATTAAAATTCGAAAAGCATAGCCTGGCTGGTGTGGCTCAGTGGTTGAGCTTTGACCCATGCATCAGGAGGTCACACGTTCGATTCCTGGTCAGGGCACATGCCCAGGTTGTGGGCCAGAACCCCAGTGGGGGGCATGCAGGAGGCGGCCAATCGATGTTCTCTCTCATTGATGTTTCTATCTCTCTTTCCTTCTCCCTTCCTCTCTCTCTCTAAAATCAATAAAGAAAAAAAAATTTTTTTTGTTTTTAATTTGAAAAGCACAGTTCAGGGATCAGGAAACTTTTTCTTTAAAGGGCCAGACAGTAAATATTTCAGGCTTTGGGGGTCATACAGTCTCAATCACAACTACTAAAGTCTGTCATTTTATTATATGTAAATGAATGAGTGTGGATGTGTTCCTGTGAAACTTCACTTACAAAAACAGGCCACAGTTTGGCCACCCTTGGCTAGACAGGTGGTTTCTCAAACATTAGCATTCATTAGCATCCGTGGGGAGCCAGATAAACTATGCCTTGCTGGGCCCCACCCTCAGAGTTTCTGATTCAGTAGGCTTAGGGAAGGGTCTGGGAATTTGCATTTTAACAAATTTCCAGGTGATGCCAGTACTGAGGGACAAGAGACCACACTTGGAGAACCACTACTCTAGAGTTATGGTTTTTTATTCTGACTGTACATTGGAATTATCTAGGAGTCTTTGTAAAGATACCCATGCTGGGGTCTTACTCTAGACCAATCAAATCACAGTCTCCAAGGGAGGGGCCTGGTGGCATTGATTTTTTTTTAAGTTCCCCATGTGTTTCTAATATGCAACCAATATGTGTTTCTAATCTGCACATAACAAAATTTTACCTACAGTTCCCACAATGGCAAGGAATTAGGAGACAGAAATGTTAATGATCTAATTTACAATTATCTGTGAAAGACCTAGTGCATCTTAACATACCAAAGACAAGTATTTTTCCAAGGGATTTCTTCGTGGCTCTCAAACTGGTAGAACAGACAGCCTGACGAAGCACAATTTAAAAATGTTCCGGTTGTTCAGGAAGGTATTTTTAAGGGAGCAGGAAGAAAGGCATGCTCTCAGGATTTGCCTTCCTACACTGTTTCTGTTTTTTGTTTCACAAGTAAACAATTAAGCAACAGCAAATACCAAGACCTAACTCCTCATTCTGACCTTGCTGTTAAACCAGCTATGTGACCTTGGATAAGTCACCTGACCTTGTGCTTCCTTGACTATAAAACTTCTGTCCCTTCTAGCTCTAAATGTCTTTGTTTTTTTATTTGCAATTTACAAATCATGACTTACTATAAACATTTCAAGATTTTTCTCACTGCAGCAGCCATGGGTATTGTGTCAATACAGCCAGGCCAACAGTGAAGACAACTGTTTATCCAGAGATGTTCTGTACATGATTTGTGTTTATGTGGTAGCAAAACCCTCAGCACCAAGTAGCTTGCCAGCTTTGTGGACCACCCTCAGAAATCAGAATCATAGCCAGGGCCATACTGAGTGGAGACTTCAGCTACTGTGCCAAGTTCTCAGCTACTTTGAATAGTGATATTGAGGCGTGAGAGGAGGAGGAGAGTGAATAATCTTTAACTATGGACAAAGAGAGTAAAGACAAAGTCCTATGATACAGGAGGCTTTATCCTTGGATGAAGGAAGAACAGAAGAGACCCAAGAGAAGTCAACAGAGGTATCTCAGCATTGGTATGAAAATATAGGTCAAGTGGGTAATAACAACTGCTGCATACAGTCGGGGAGGCAATAGGGACACTTGTGTGAACCAGAGGAAAATAGATTAGAGGGGAAAGAAGCAGGCATATGTTACTGACTTTCTGCATCTATATTTCAGGCCTAACTCACTTTAAAATAGTCCAAATGCCCTTAGAAAGACCAATAAGTTTACAGTAATACGATCCATTCTGACTCTTTAGGAGCCCCCAGTAAATGAAGGTGCCCCTAATACTGGACAGACAGACTTTGGACACTAGGAGTCATAATGTCTATACGGGCTTTTTAAGGAAAACATTTTATTAACTTACTTCGCTAGATATTCTTTCTACTTAATAGTCTTTTTCATGTCATACACCCATGGGGACTAGTTTTCCAGTTAGATATTTATTTTTCACTACTCTAAATAATCTCAATTTAATAAGGAATTAATTAAGTTGATACAGTGAAAAAAGCAAGTGGAATGATCACTAACAACAGTCTAGTAATTCATCTTTTATCAATAATGGGTGTGAATCAGTGTAGGGTGAGCCAATCTCTTTCTTTCCCTGAAGTCCTGCCTAGATTCATAAAATAGAAACTTTCACCAGCAAGTCCACCCTCTTGAGGAACTTCCAACAACAATTCTAGCCTCTTACTCATCTGGAAGAGAGGAGAAACAACTTACCTGATTGTTAAGATTGGGGTAAAATACGTACCTTATGCACATCTTTGACCTGAGTCTCAAGAATCAAAATGAGACTCTAAAAACTGAAAAGTTATGACATTGGACTGAATATTACCAAGCATTCCTGTTACTCAGCAGGGGGTGGGGAGGAGGGGGGAGGATTTGAAAAAGATATGAAAGCCCAGCTAGTGTGGCTCAGTAGTTGAGTGTCAACCCTTGCACCAAGAGGTCACCGGTTCAATTCCCAGTCAGGACACATGCCCAGGTTGTGGGCCAAATCCCCAGTGGGGGGCATGCAGGAAGCTGCCAATTGATGTTCTCTCTCTCATCTATGTTTCTCCCTCTCTCTCTCTCTCCTTTCCTCTCTAAAATCAATAAATAAAAAATATTTTTAAAAATTAAAAAAAAAAAAGCCCTGGCGGGTTTGGCTCAGTGATTAGAGCGTCGGCCCACGGACCAGAGAGTCCCAGGTTCGGTTCCCGCTAAGGGCACGTACCTCAGTTGCAGTTTGTCCCCAGCCCTGATTGGGGTCGTGTGGGTGGCGTCCACTCAATGTGTCTCTCTCACATCGATGTTTCTCTCTCTCTTCCTCTCTCTCCCTCCTGCTCTATCTGAAGATAAATGCAAAATGTCCTCAGGTGAGGATAAAAAAAAAAATTAAAAAAAAGAAAAAGATATGAAAGTGACAGTTATTGAAGAAAAGAGAAGCATTACCTGTTTGTTCCAATAAGGTGCATATTTGTGTTTGCGTTTCTTTTTCTTTTTAATCTGAAATGGGATAATATGTTACACATTCATTTCCAACTTGTGTTTTTCACATAATTATGTACCATTGGAATCCTTCTAGGTTAATATATGTAAATCTAATTAATTCTTTTTCATTGTGGTATGACAGCTTGTGGCAAAATTATAATTTATCCTACCATTCTTCCATTAATGCTTATTCAGATTATTTCCAGCTTGGTTTTTTGTGGGTTTTTTTTTTTTTTTTGGTTTTTTGTTTGTTTGTTTGTTTTTTGCCACTACAAACAACATTTAATAACATCCTATTCATATATCCTAAGTATTTGTGCTTTTGTTCCACAGTATAGGTTACCAAGGATTACAAGATCAAATGGTATGATGTATTTTAAACCTTGGCAGATATTGCCAGATGTTTTCCCAAAGAGTTCTCACTATTTGAATTCCATCCAACAATGTATGACTACCCATTTTTAATTTCACCAACACATACTGTTTTCAAAGTCTCCCATTTTTACCCCACTAATGATTTAATTTTTATTTCCTAAGTACTAGTGAAATAGAGTATCTTTTCATGTATTTACTGGGTAATGCTTTCTTTTTATAAATTTTCTGTGCATACACTTTGCCTATTTTTTTAATTAGGTCATTTGCCTTATTTTTTTATCATTGTTTATTAGGGTTGTTAAATTTGTCTATCATAGATGTCAAAATACTTTTTCTTTTTTGTCTTCTACCTTTTGCTTTCATTTGTTATGTTTAAGTGTACATGTTTTTAAGTTTTTTGAAGTGTAATATCTCAGTCTCTTATTGAAACTGGGTTTCTTGTCTTGCTTAGGAAGTTCTCCCTACCCAAGATTGTGAAAATATGCTCCTAAATTTCACTATTTTATATTTCTACATTGAAATCTTTAATATATCAACAATGTATTTTTTATTGAGGTACAATTCACATACCAAGAAAGGCACAGATCTTAAGGGTAGGATTCGATGATTTTTGACAAACATGTACACCCAGATTAACAAAACATCATTGAGATCCAGAACATTTCCATCACTGCAAAGAGTTTTCATGTGGCTTTTTGCCATTAATTCACAGACCTCATTGACAGCCACTGTTCTGATTTCTATTACATACATTAGTTTTGCTTATTATTGAACTTCATATCAATGGAATCATACAATGGGAACTCTTTTCTGTCTTCTTTCATTCAACATAATGTTTTTGAGATTTTTTTCCATGTTATTGCTAAGCCTGCTGAGCTATATTCCATTGTATGAATATACAAGAGTCTGTCTACCCATTCTCCTGTTGATGGACATTTGGGTTGTTTCCAGTTTGGGCTCTTTTGAATCAAGCATCCATGAACATTCACATACACACGTCTTTTTATGGACAGATTGGATAGATGTTTTCATTTCTCCCTAGGGAAGTAGCTAGAATGGATATGTCTTAGGGTAGATGAAAATTTTAACTTATTAAAAAGTCTAAATAAGCGGTTAAACCTTTTTCCAGAATGACTGTACCAAATGATACGCCTGCAAGCAAACTGGGAGCTCCTGTTGCTCACATCCTCACCATTTGTTGCAGTCTTCTTCATCTGAGTCGGGTTAGCAGGTTGGAAATGGCCTCTTCTTGTGATTTCAATCTGCATTTCCCTAATAACTGAAACAGAGCCCCTTTTCAGTCCTTAGTACCATTTAAATTGGGCTGTTTGTCTTCTATTGATGAGTTGTAGAGTTCTTTTATTATTATTATTATTATGTTTCTTTTATTTTTTTTTAAGAGAGAGAGAGAAACATCAATGTGAGAGCCATACATTGAACAGCTGCCTCCTGCACACCCTCTACTGGGGATCAAGCCGCAACCTGGGCATGTGCCCTGACGGGAATGGAACCAGGACCTCTCAGTCCATGGGACGACGTTTAATCCACTGAGCCACACCAGCCAGGCTGTAGAGTTCTTTATATGTTCTGAATACAACCCTTTCGTCAGATCTATGCATTGTGAATATTCTTTCCCATTTGTGGCTTTTCATTTTCTTAACAGTGTCTTTTGATGACGGGCATATTTAATTTAAATGAAGTCTAATTCATCAATTTTCTGTTTGTAGTTATTTTCACAAGAAATCTGCATTCTCTGAGTTTGTAAAGATATTCTCCTATGTTTCCTTTTAGAAAATTTATATTTTTACATTTAAATATTGGTCATTGATTTATTTTAAGTTTTCTTTATAAGTATGAAATAGACTTTGAAGTTCATTTTTTTGTGAATGTGTAATCAGTTGTTCCAGCACTACTAAACCAAAGTCTTCATGAGGGCAGGACTAGCCCAATCAGAATGAAAAGATAAAAAAAAAGAATTGCAATGCCTAGAATTGTCAAAGATAAGAAGAATTGGGCACTTTTATACAAGCCGGTGTATAAATGTAAACCATAAATTGATAGTACTTTTCTTCAGAGCAATTTGGCAAATTATCAAGATCCTTAAAATATATGTAAACTTTGAACTTTATTAATTGATTCAATTAATTGATTCAAAAAGTTGAAGTGTCAACTTAATTTCTAAGAATTTGTGCTAAGGAAATAATAATAACTCACATGCCCAAAGATTTATGTACAATGTCACAGAATAGAAGTAATCCAAATGTCCAAAAATCAGGAGATAGGTAAAATAAATTATGATGTTTATAATAAATTTTACAATAGATTTTATGCAACTATAAAATAGGGTTCATAAGTGCTTTACAATGCTATTGCTATATTATATGTAATATATTATGTGAAAAAGAAGTATAAAACACCAAATATAATTTGACTACATTTTTACAAAAAGATGAGAGGGATATACACCAAAATGTTCTACTCTTAAAAGAATAGTTTATTCTTTGCACCCATTCATTCTTTAATCCTCTACAAAATTTGAGGTTGGGATTATAGGTAGTGTTATTTTTTGTCTATATTTCCTTTTTTTCTCTACAATTAGCATATGTTGCTTTTGTATGAAGAAAAAAGCCTAATAATTTTAAAAGAAAAAAAAAGGGGAGCCTCCAAAACCAGTATGTGTTTTTGTTGGTTTGTTGTTGTTTTGTTAATCCTCACCTGAGGATATTTTTTTCCATTGATTTTTAGAGAGAATGGAAGGGAGGGAGGGAGAAAAGGAGAGGCGGGGAGAGAGAGAGAGAGAGAGAGAGAGAGAGAGAGAGCAATTGATGAGACACATCAATTGGTTGCCTCCCGCATGCACCCTGATTGGGGCCAGGATCGAACCTTCAACCCAGGTATGTGTCCTTGACTGGGAATCAAGCCCATGACCCTTTGGTGTGAGGGATGATGCTGTAACCACTGAGCACCATCAGGCAGGGCCAAAACCAGTGTGTGTTTTGATCGTATGTTTTTTCCCCCACTCAAATTCCAAACAACTGTATTTCAGTGAACGGCTACTTCTCTTCCCTTTGCCCTGTGCAGATATCATGTGGATCCATGGCGGATTGACAATTACTCCTCCTCCACTCAGCACATCTGTTGTTTTCATCACAGCTCTGATAGGTGTGTGTCATGTGGGCAACCATAGAGAAACAATGAACAGCTCATCAACACTGCCACAGAGTCAAACAGGAAATAAAAGACTAAGTTGAGGGGAAAAAAAGGTCATCTGTAATAGGTATATCCAGAATTTCACCTTTCATATAGAGAAGAAAATTGGAATTGCATTTACTGTCCATGTGTTAGAACAAAGAGAACTTGTCACCTCACCTACTCCCTCCCACCTCCATTTGTGCTACCATTTTATACATTTGCTTTGCTCATGCAGATAAAAGGGACATGCTGGTTCTTGTTCTGTTTCCTCTCTGTGTCAGTCATATAATTTTAGCCCTATCAACTGGTCCCATTTGACCAGTGCCTGGAATCACAGGCTTCCCTTAAATCTTAAGCTGAAAGCACAATTACTGGGATCTGTTTCCTTCGTCCGAAGTCAATTATTCTACTGGGAAGTGAGTAATTTGCTCCTCGCTCCCATTCACTCTATAGTCCTCCACAGGACTGTAGCATGTTTGAACTAGAAAAAGTCTCAGGCAATAATAGCTGTCACTTAAAGAGTGCTCACTCTATAATAGGCACATATATTAACACATTTGATCCTTACAGTTCTGAGGTAGGGTCTATCCTCATTTCAAAGATCAAGGAACTGAGGCACAAAGACATTAGGTGAAATTGTCCACTGTCACACAAGAAGTATTCCAAGATTGGAAGGGAATTTGTCTGGCACCAAAGTCCCCTTCACTTCATGCTCTGCCTCTCTGACATCATCTATATGTCCAGTCCCTCAGAGAACACCAAGTACCATCCCAGGGCAGAAACACCTACCATGTGCTGACAGTGTATAACACACTTTATACCTCAAATCCATACAATAACTCTACAAGATCAATAGTATGGATTCCATGATACAGATGAGGAAAGTGAGGCTCAGGAAGAGTAAGTCAGTTCCCCACAGCCTCTCAACTATTAAGTAAAAGAAGTAAGATTCTAACCCAGGTCCGTCTGTTCAGGCATTGCTCTTATACCCACCCTCTTCTTGCAACTCTGTTGTTTTCTAGTCAACCTTCGTGTAAATGAATATTAAAAGATAGGGAAGTGGAATTTTGTACTTTTGCCATCTTAAAAATCATCAATTATGAAGAAAGGAAGATCAGACCCCAAGTCTCTAAGACAAGGCTGATGGTGAATAGGAGGAATCACAGTATTTTTTTTCCCAAATAGTGTGTTTCATAGGTAAAGCATGAGTATGCCAAAAAAAGGAAAATGAGGAGGTATTTCTTACTCTGCCCTCTATCAATAAGCTTTTTTTCTTTAATCTTCTTAGGTGGTATAATATAGTTTTATAATTTTCCTTGTACCTTCATAGGCATATTCATGCAAAGCTGGGAAAGGCTATGTCAGAAACTGCTAGCCTAATACTATGTTAAACACTGCAATTTTCTATCTGCTTCACTCCCAACCAGAGGCCAAATTAAGTAGTTTATGAGAGTCAGTGAAATGTATGGGGCACACTGACCTTCCCACCCCTCTCCAACACATAAGCCACAGATATAGACACTAACCTGGGAACTCACAGGGGTCAAATGGGGAAAATTTGCTATAAGCACTCGGCCACAAGTCTAAAAATACTCCATGCATTAGTTTGAGGTTAATTAGAAGGACAAGTTTTGCCATAAGGCCAAATACCTCCTCTAACCTGAAGGAATGATCATGCAAAGCATGTCATTCAAGGTGACAGTGAAGACCTAGGGTCACTCAGTTCTTTTCAGAGTTGCTGCTTGTAATTATCTTTATTTACATGTAATTATCTTTATTTAGTTTTTATAATTTTCTATGTAAATCAAGGAATTGGAAGAAAAATAAAATAGCTAGTATCCATGTTCAGCATTCTTTTCATGCACGAATATGTTCCCTAGATATTTTTCTTAGAGAAAACATCAATTCAATAGAGAAGAATGCTGAGCGAGCAGGATATGATCTGGGTTATAAATTAACAGCTCATACTATTAAACGATGAAGATCATTCATTAATGAGCGAAATACAATGAACAAAAAATGAATTTTCCTTCTTCCAAGTCATTTGGTGAAATATTAGAGCTTAATTAATTGTAGCCTGAGAAAGAACATTCTCTAAAAATATTTTGACTTGATTCTTCAATAACAGAAGCATACTATTTAGTATCCAGGGGTCATAAAATCTGTCCTTTATGCTCTTGCTATTAACAATGTTGTACTTGCAACTACGAGTTACTAAAAATATTGAAGGCATTAGCACGGAGCTACGACACTCAGAGCTGAAGTCCGATGCCCAGAAACTGCTGCCAGCTTTGAAATCGCCCATCATCGCTGAGTCAGTTTTCATGTGCATGTCTGCTGGAGAGCAGTGATCAGCTTGGGCCAGATTTGGCAGGTGTTGTCCTCGTATTCCAAAGTAAGACAGAAGCTCTCTAAAAATATCTTCCTTCCTTATTCACACAGGCACCATATTATTCTGGGAATGAATGCTTTACTCCCAACCAGAGGGTATATATGTATTCATTTATCTTTTATACCATTCCTTGTTCCAAAAAAAAAAAAAGACTGGTGTTTATGTCACATTTTAGGATGGAGCACCTGACTTGATGCCTGGAACATAGTACTCAACAGATGATGAAGGAATGAATGATTCAGCAAAGCAACTCAGAACCCCTTTCCCGGGAATTATATTGTAAAAAAGCCCAAGGCAATTGGCTTATTTTTAAGTAGCAGTGCATTTCTTACACATGTCTATTTATTTTTGTAGTGCTTATCCTTATCTAGATGTACGACAGTAGTACATGGAAACGCAACTTCCTTGGCCAACACAGCCCTCAGTCTGTCTTTCTGAGTCTTCTCCTACACATATCTCCCTATCCTCCTCACTATCTTTGTTCAAGCTATTATCTCCTCCTCCAATGATCTCTTTATCATTTACAACAATCTGAATTATTTAAGTGCTAGCTGAAAATTTAGCTCTTGTGAGAATCTTTCCCCAGGAGCCTGCAATCCTTCCTCATTTTCACCCCTTAGCTCATACACACTATGTCCGTGCTGGTTACCCTAGTACTTCTAGTTTCCCTTCTTTATAGTTGTTCTTAAATGACTTCTGGTGCATGGGTATTCTATCTCTCCTTAATTATGAATGCCTTTCAGTAAAGCAGCTGTTCTTTCTTTTAGACACACCCCCTTCCACTGCTCCATAGGGTTGATTTCCCTATGTTGTATACAGTAAGAGCTCAATGAATGCTTCACTGTTCAAAGATCACACTTCATAAGGTATCAGCCAAAGCTCAAAGCAGTTTTTTGTTCTTGGTTCTTTGGGCAATCCATACAGCCCTCTGGTCCACAGCCTCTGCCTCCGGCACTTCATATAGTAAACACATTTTCCTACAACCACAGTCACACTTTGGTGATGTGTTCTAACTGATCTTCTATAAGGTCTTCTTAACAGGACCTCAAAATTGATTTTATGTCAACAGACTATCCATGCTCCCTTCTCTCTCTGGTAAATTCAGAGCCTCCTACAATTCTCAGTCCAGATTTCCTTTGAAGCCTTCCTTGCATTCTTCACCTTGCCCCCACCTCCTCCTAACCAGACAGAACCACTGCACCCTCCACCTCCTGCAGCTCTTTTTCCATGCCTATGAAAGCACTCTTACTACCATTTTCTGTTTATGTCTCTCTCTCCTCCTCTACATTGTGAACTCCAAGAGGGTAAGGGCCAAATCTTACTCATCGTTACGCCGCGAGCATAAATGCCATGGCACCATTTGCTGCAGCACAACCTGGCTGCAGGGGAGAGTATATAATCTCTACTGTTACACGGAGAGATGGCATCATGTGGCAGTTAGGAGCTGAGCTCGGAGCCAGACTGTCTGGGTTCAAGGCCTGGCTCTGCCCTCACGAGCTGTAACTTTGGACAAGTTAATTAACCTCTCCATGCTTCAATTCTCTCATCTGTAACGTGGGGATCATACCAGCACTCAATTCACAGTGAGATCATGGGACTTTTATGAGGCAGTATTTGTCAAGAGCTTAGAAGAGTACCTGGCACGAAATAAATGTTTGTTTAAAAATATGTGTTTAAAAATAAATTTTATTCCAGCCCTATTCCTGTGCCACAGCATTGCAGAGAGAAGGAAATACAGTGCAAATTCAAAGTCTTAAGCCTGCTTTTTTCCCTCCAGTGGTTTTCACCAAGTATTTGTACAATCAGTGCACATGGACAGTTAGCATTGTTCCCTATCCTGAAAAGAGGGATTTGGTAGCTGGAATTGATTTCAGAGGTCACTGAGTTTAAGCTTCTCATTTTCTGGGTGAGGAAACCAAGGTGAAGTGGCTTTCCGAGGGCACGAGGCTCATTCACAACAGCACTTCGCCTGCCAACCAGGCGCTCTCTCCACACATTCTCAGATAATACCAAAAAGCTTGAGCGTGTGGAAATTATTTGGAGAAAAAAAATGTCAGCAAAATGTATGTGAGCACAAGGCCAATGCTGATTAAACCTCAGTTCTTATTCAAAACAGACCTCATTATTTCCCAACCAAAGTTGGAATCTCCTCCTTCCGGTGAACTACTGTGCCCCTCTCCTTGGATAAAATTACCATCCGTTTCAGGAAATGCCCCTCATTGCTTAAGGAGTGGCAGGAAGAGTTACAGAGTGTTAGGTGGCCTTAGTGTCATCTGGGGGAAATCTCTTCAATTGTATGCTTCCAGGGGGAGAGTACAGGATATTGTTACTGTTGCAAAGTGGGGATGTCATAGAAGAGAATGCAAAATGTGCCTGCTGTGTTTTTTCAAGGGTTAAAGTGACATTGCAATTCTAGAAATTTCTCATGTCAGAAGGGGATGCTTCAAGCTACACCTCCAACCCCTGGAGATCAAGCTCACTCTCGGCTGCCCTCGTGGGTACCGAGGTTTTGAGGTGCAGTGAAACAGGAAGGTCAAGGACATGAACCACTCAGTGGGTTCACATTCAAAATCCTCACCCATGAAGTCCGGTTGTAAAGACGCAAGCAAAATCAAAACCAGCGTCTCTCTTTTGAGAGACGATTCCTGCTTTTCTGCCTGCCTCTCTTTGACAAACATGATGTGCAGCTGGGAAAGAGCATTTTCATAAATGTTTCATTCTCCCTCCTCCAGGCAGAGCATCGCTGGAGCATGAATTACGGCTGCTTGGCTGACAAGCCTCTTCCCGTGAGCACATCCTTGCTCAATTGCGGTCGTGGTCGTGCCTCCAGTGGAATTGACTGGCGAGAAGAGCTCAGTATCCGAAGACACCCGCGGCTTCTGCGACTGCTGACCAATCCCTAGCCTGAGAGTATATGTTATTTATGTTATTTTCTCAAAGCCAAGATGAGTGGGGTTTTCTTTCCTCCCTGCTTGGTTGCAAACATAGGGAAGTTCTGCTGCTGCTGACTTTTCCCTCTTGCAAGTCCCCTTTCAAGCAATTATTGTTCATCCTTTTTCTAAATGGTGAACAACTTCTATGGCTGCTGAGCTACGATATGCATAGCTGATGCCAATCAGGAGCATCTGTTTGCAGGTGCCTCCCATTGCAGCTGTGAGCCCCGCACTGCAGGGGACGTGCAGGGAGAAAACACGATGTTGCCCCAAACGCATACCCTCTGCCAGCCTCGTTCATCTCTCCTGGAGTTCCTGTCCTTTATACATCCCTACTATAACACAAAACCTTCCACAGAATCCACTTAATTTATTGAAAGGCCTTCATAAAATACTTCCATAAAACCTGGAAGAGTAGAAGTTGCTGAAGAAGAAAAATGGGGTCATCTTTAAAAGGAAACCCTCAATGTGCAGTAAAGCAAAATGCACTAACTCTGAGAATATTGTACCTTCGAGGACTCGGCTTCTCCTGTGTCCCCAGCTCACTGATGGCCCCTTTGCCCACGAAGTCACCAGCTCAAAACCTTCCTCTTCCCTCCACCTCATCACCAGCACAGTTAAGTTCTACCTCTGAAATAATTCTTCAATGTGTCCCCTCAACCCTAAGCTCACTGTTTTAGCCTTGATTCAAATCATCATTTCTCTACAGCAGGTCTCACGGTTCTCAAAGTGGGGATCCCATACCAGCAACATCAGCATCACCTGAGACCGTCTTGGAAATGCAAATTCTCAGGCCTCACCCAAGACCCACTGTGTCAGATACTCTGGGGTGGGCTCCAGCAGTCTGTGCTTTAACAAACTCTCTGGGAGATTCTGACCCCTACTAGTTTGAAAACTCCTACTTTAATTGCAGGAGCATCCGAACTGATCTCCCCGCCTCCTGTCTTGCCTCCTTCCCTATTAATGTATAGTAATCCCCCCTTATCCACGGTTTCAGTTACCCTTGGTGAACTGGGGTCCAAAAATATTAAATGAAAAATTTCAGAAGTAAACAATTCATAAGTTTTCAATAGTGCACTGTTCTGAGTAGTGTGATGAACTCTCACACCATCGCATTCTGCCCCTCCTGGAAAGGGAGTCATTCCTTTGTCCACTGTACCCACGCTGTGTACACTACCTGCCTGTTAGTTCCTTATAGCCACCTCAGTTATCAGATCAGTTATCAGAGAGAGAGAGAGAGAGACCCCATCCACATAACCTTTATTACAGTATATTGCTATAATTGTTCTAGTTTATTATTAGTTATTTTTGTTACTCTCTTACTGTGCCTAACTTATAAACTTTATCATAGGCATGTATGTATAGGAAAAAACATAGTATATATAGGGTTCCATACTATCTGTGGTTTCAGGCATCAACTGGGGGTCTTGGAACAAACCCCTGGTGGATAAGGTGGTACTACTGCATCTTCCCATAATGACCCTCCCTAAATGCGAACATGTTTATGTAAATTCCCCAGCTTAAAACCCTCTTGCCCTTTAGATAAAATCCTGACTTCCTGGAACAGCACACAAAGCCCTTCCTAACTGATAAGTTTCCTCACCTTCTGTTGGCCCCCCCACCATCCCAAGTACCCTATGTTCCAGGTACACCAGATAGCCGCCTTGGATGTGCTTTGTCACAGTACATTGCTGCCACCTTAGCTGGGGAAGACATAAGAGGTCAGGGAAGGTTTAACAGAAGCATCATTCCTTATATGGGTGTTAGGAGAAAAGTGGTGGAAGCCCGTTCAGATATGGTCCCGGTGGGTACAGAGATCGAGGCACTACCGTGCACATATTCCTATCTGTTGTTATAGGACTCAGTGACCTTTGGGTTCTAGTATCAGAGATGCTCTTGCAGGAGCGGAAGCTCATGTCAACAGACACTCCAAGTTGTGGAGCAGGAGGTCTGGCACCAACGGCTCTATTCAAGCTATTTCATCCACAAGCAATTGTTAGTGATCTTCGTATGACAGTAAGAAAGCAAAGATAAAATATATTTGGAAGACCTCTGGGGTGACTAGGAACCACTGCGCTGTGTGGTTATTTTTCAGGAGATTTATTAAGGAGTGAACATGGATGAGAAACAGGAAGTAAAGCATGATTAATGGCTTTGCTGGTTGTATGACCAGCTGGTTGTATGACCTTGGGTAATGTGTAACCTCTCTGTGCCTCAGTTGTCTCATTTGTAAAATGGGGATAGTAATAGTACCTACCTTACAGAATTGCAGTGAATAGAAAACAAGATTTTTTTCATGTAGAGTACTTAGCATAGCTTGGTCCATAGTAAGCACTTAAAAATGTAAACATTGTTAGCACCAGTATTGCAAATCTTGATATTTTAACAGCCCATCAATGCCATGAAGCATGTATTTGGAAAGAAAGTATAAATATGGGACAAAACGTGTTCTGGAAATCATAAGAGCATAACAAGACTCAAAGTGTTTATATCAAATAAGTCTTTGTGCTTGTTCCCCCCCCAATTCATTCCAAATAGTAAGGTCCTCGTTGTTGAAGTTAACCAAGTCCCAAATAATGTGTTCCAAGAATCTGAGAAGATTATGGGCAGAGCTTTCCTCCAAACTTTATACAGCTCTCCCAAGAATCCAGCTGTTGAGAGGGAGTCAAAGGTGGGAATATTACCTAGTGAGATCTAACTCACAAAATGAAACTTCATACACAGAGTCATCTCAACAGATTGGTTTCCTTCGACCAATCGGCATCACTCATCAATTTTTTATGATAACTCCCACATCTTGCCGGCCAAGCTGTTACTAGCTGACAAAACTGGAGGGTGCTTCAACGAGAGAGAAAGACTGTTTTTACTTCTCTATTCTGTTCCTCTGCGTCTACTGTTTGGTCCAGGTGTCTAGTTCGATCAGGCGTTAATGAAACAATCAAAATCAAAGAACTTCACCCCTGGCTGTTCTAAATGCGGGTCTTAGGAACAAATCCTAGGAACAATCAGTCACAGTGTTTCTCCCAAGCTTTCTAAGTTTACTCTATTCGTTTTAGAATGGAAGTTTCAATTTTTGGAATCTGTAATTTTGTGATTGAGAGACCTAGGTAATGGCAACTGAACTGAAGCCACTAATTCACATAAATGCAGCTATTAACAAGAGAACTCATGACTGTTTTTAGTCAGATTTTAGGAGCTATAATGAAAGTAATGACCTAGAGGCAATGTTGTCCCCATCATCTAAGTGACTGCTTCGGGGTCTTTGCATGATTAGCAAATGTTTATTATGACTTTCCATCTAGCCCTAATTGGCTCAGATGACACATTTGGCTTCTCAATCGGATCTGGGTTGCCACAAACAAAAAAGTTACTGAGTTATAGCTGAAGGGGCCTGGCTTTGAATGAAGGGGTTTCTAACAGGCTTATGCATTCTCTCTATGTCCATGGTCACAGCGAACATTTTTTGAATGCCGAATCTATTCTCGAGGCCATGTTAAATACTTCTATGGACCCTCTCTTTTAATCTCTACAATAAACCTACTAGGAGGCTACTATTAACATTAGCACTTAATATATGAGGAAATTAACGTTTGCAGTGTTTTCACTTCCCCCAGGCACACCCGCTGGTCAGTGTGGGACAGCAACAGTCAGGTCAGGCGACAGGAGCCATGGAGCCCACGCTTTGGATCACAGGGCTCTGCTGCCCCACACCGAATCTGAAGGCCTGGGTTTTTGAGCAGTTCCTGCGATGTCACAGTTCTTTTAACTTTTCATCTCTTGACTAATCATCTTTCTCTCCTTTCTTTACTTGCCAAGGAAGTCAGGACCAATTTTCAGTGCTCCCTGGGGAAAAGCCGTTTAGCATATTGGAGAATGGCTTAGCTCTGATCTGACAGAGACGGGCCCATCGCTCAGCTCCGCCACTCCAGCCTGTGAACATGGGCCAGTGATCTCACCTCTTGGAGCTCTGTCTCCTCATCTAGAAAACAGCTGCGTAATACCTGTTTAGGGTTGTTATAAGTCAGATAAGTTAATGTATGTCGTCTTGTCAGCAGACTGGTGGTGATGTGTTTGATGAAAAGACGTCAGCCTTATCTAGTAAGTATAAACACTGTTTCATAAACTGTCTGGTGTTGAGTGCTTATGCACGCCCTCCTGTGTCACCATGGAAATGTGTTGGAGTTAGGGTCAGAGTTTTCAAAGCCATTGCTCTAGCCCCTCCTCCTTCCCACCCCTCTTCTCTGAGATCTTTGGGGTCCCTTTCCACCCTCTTCTTTCTTCTCTCGCAGTAAGAATTGGAATCCCCTTTTCCTCAGGATCTGAGCTTCCTGGCAGAGACATTAAGAATATAGCCATCACAAGAAAATAACCTCTTATGTATAGGCCCTTTCTGATCTGGAGAAAAGAAACCGAGAACTTTTTCACAGTGTCCTAAGCTTGGCAGCAGAAATTTGTCTGATTCTGAAATGCTGCCCACAGGTATCTCTTTACATAGAAGAAAGCCCAGCTCAGTCCTCTGACCAAGTGGCTTGCTAATAATTCTAAGTATCCAAGTTTCCCAAGTGAGTGTGTCTGGTGATTGGAATCAAGTACCTCATCCTAATTCTTCTGGTTTTCCTGTGTTTATCCCATTCTCCCAATCCCTCTTGCTTATTCCTTTACCTCCTTGAAGCCTTCTATTCTTCCTTCTGGCCAAGTAACTTATTGGAATGCAAAATGTTAATTTATAATTCTTCATCATGTATTCTTAATGACAATTACACAAAATCAACATCCTTTAGTCCGTTTGAATTAGCACAACTCTTCAGTAAGTAAATGGCCATCAGAACAGTAGTATTGATAACAATTGTTTCCACTTTCAATCTGCCATTAATCCGCCATCAGGGGCATTAAGCTTGCATTGAACTTCCCAAATGTAAGCAGCACCTCTGCGAAGTGACTTATGAAGCTGCCCCTCGATTTGCTAATCATGCAGGCTTATAGAACAGCCCTGCAAGGCATCCTCATGGAAGCAAACAGCTCTATCAACAACCTGAAACACTGACACAGTCATTCCAAGCCAGCAGCATCATTACGTACACAAAACAAGATGAATGGCACAGTTTATGAGGCCAAGCGAAATCCCTTCCAATATAGGATAGAAAAAGACACCTAATTTACCATGAATGCGAGAGACCATCGTCATCCTGTGATATATAGTTACTTTTCTTCACTGCAGACTATGAGGAAATGTTTCAATCATGTTATCTGGGGTTTTTACTTTTACCACAATAATTATTATTGACAGATTCATTTGGGGTAAGAAATGGGCTTTCAGAAAAACACCGGGGGATTCCAGCAGAGCCCAGGGTATGGGAGCAGATGTGCATTACAAAGCAATATGTGGCATAATGAGAAAAGCATTCTTCCCTATCCTATTAATTGTCGGCACTACCTGATAATCAAGAATTACTGACCCCTCCCACCCTCCAGCTAGCAGATATTTGTGTGTTGTAATGCACTGTGGCCCAAACACAAGCTCAACTCTGTAATGTTGAGAGCCAGTGTTTCAGTAATATTAACCTGAACTCTACCTATTTCCTCTTCATCGCCTGTAACACAACTGTGAATAATACATAAATTCCTTCCAATTGGTGAAGAGTTTAGTAAATGATACAATGTAATCGATGTACTATTGCACAGAATTTTTAATTGTTAATTACGAAGATGATTTTAAAATATGGAAAGTGCTTTAGATGTGAGCTTAAATGATAAAAGGAGAATGCAAAACTGTCAGAATACTAAGGTTACAGATTTGCAAAAGTGCAGTTGGATGTAGGAAAGCAGGACAAGGCAGGCTGTTGTATACACAGGGAGGATGACAAAAAATGTCTTTTTTTCTTTTGCAAATACCCTTTAATGTTCCTATATATTCTTTTTAAAAATATTTTTGTTGATTTTTAGAGAGAGAGCAAGGGAGAGGGAGAGAAAGAGAAACATCAGTTGGCTGCCTCCTGCATGCCCCCTACCAGGGATCGTGCCGACAACCCTGGCTTGTGCCCTGACTGGGAATCTAACTGGTGACCCCTCCATGCACAGGACAATGTCCAACCAACTGAGCCACACCAGTAATGTATTCTTATCATAAAAGTTATTTTAAAATCAAAGCTCACCTCTTACAAAAAAGTTAGTTACTCCTTACCATAAAATGCATAAAATAAAACCTGCATGTGATAAATGCTGAAACTTTTTTTTTTTTTCAGGTTCAAAAATAGTGTTGGAATCTGCCAAGGAATCGGCTCCCATTTTTCAATGTCAGACACATTTACACTCATATGTATTAGTGATTCCTTTGGTTGACTTTTCCTTGCTGTTGTCATGGCAACCATTTCCACTGCCATTAGTACCTCTAGGGCCCAGCTTCGTTCACATATTTTTAAGCCGTTTCTCTCCTAACAAAGCAATTAATATTTGTGGCATATATGTGGCAGAAGCCCTGGCGACCTGTTCTGTCTCGGGAACTGCTGAGCATTCGGTTTCCTTCCTTCCTGCTTTTACAGGTGCTCTGTCTCTCTTTGTGGTGCATTTCTTCCCTAACTCTTCCAAGCCTCTTGACTGTTTCTAATTATAGCCGATTTGGATTATTTAAAGTATCTTGTTTTCATACATACTCCATGTTTCCCTATCAAATGATCATCATCAATAAAAGAGCACATTTTCATTAGTGATCCCTTTGGACCACCTCCAGAGGAGAGAATCAAAATGCCATAGGAATAATTGAGACTTTAGAGAGATTCCAGACTGACAGTCACGGAATCATATAGTCTAACTTCCACAACTGCAGTCACAAGGAGTTCGCAAAAGCACAGGGTAGCCCCTTGCATTTTCTGACCAACTGGAATCATCTACTAGTCCTTTCTAATGAAGATTAAGAATATTAGCTTCCTTTTGTCAGGTCAAATTAATTTTCCATAGTAATGACCAATGTGACAAAGTTGCTATAAGATGGACTTATACTGCAGAATAGAGAATACATTTTGCACTTTTTGTTAAACAATAACCACTATTTAAAAAAAAACAACCTTGTCAATGTTTACTCCCTCTGGCTCTAAATTCTTGGAGGAATCTTTTCTAGGAAAATAATCTAAAATGTAGAAAATATTAGGTATGTAATTTATGGTAAAGTTGCTTATAATTACAAAAACATTGGTAACCACTGAAATGTCTAATAGTAGAAAAAAATATGTGATATCTACAAGGTAAAATATTATGCAAATTATACATCTATAATAGCATAGAAAGTACAAATGATGTAATGATAATTTAAAATATCAATTTAAAATGTGGATGGGAATATGTGATAACTTTGTAAAAAGAATAAACTAAAGCACAAGCCCCATAAGAACAGAAGTCATGTTTGTCTTATCTATCTTATATCTATGTAACCTACAATAGCTATAAATATTTGTTGTATAAGTGAGTGAATGGATGGAATGAATATTTGTTGTATAAGTAAGTGAATGGATGTGTGCTAAGAAATGCTAATACACCAAATTTTTTTTTAAATGGTTATCTTTGGGAGATAACTTCTGGCGTTTTCTAAATTGTTCTTTACTTAATTGTGTTTTCCATCTTATTAACTTTTAAAGACTTTTTGGAGGAGTTGAATTAATTTTCTGAGGTCTTTACCTTTCCTAGGAATCAATACAGTATAAATCTATACCCTTTTTATACAGAACCGTTCGAATAGCGGAGGTCAGTTGCAGTGATTTCAAACAGACTTTGTATGACATGAATTCTCAACCTCCCATAAGGTTTATCTACTTCATTCTAGAGGATTAAATGTTTTTAAAGTAGGTAGAAAAAGCTATGTAAACTCTAGAACTCTGTATACATAAGAGAATTCTATTCACTAAAGTTACTTTTATTTTTTTATAAATTCTCTTCCTAATGCATGGGTCAGATCTTTTCCATTTTCAAAAATTGTCTTGCCTAATGAATAAAATTCAACTTCTTAGTCTGGCATTGAAGGCCTTCCAAAACCTGGTTTCAAAGTAGATCACCAATTTCATGTCCCTTCACAATGCTACCCAAACCCTACACACCAGCCTTCCCAAATTATCTGCCATGTGCTGTATATACAATACATTGCCTTGCCTTCCTACCTGTGCTCACACTGTGCCCTTAACTTGAACTGCTCTTTTCTCTTTCCTCTTGTCAAAATCTTTCAGCACCAATCACATATACCTTCTCTGGGCCATGAAGATACTATCAGTAATGTAAATCAGACTGTGAAATGCTTAAGATTAAATCCCTTTTACATTTCCAAATACTTGGGCATTTTAGTTTTTGCTATCAAATTGATCAAAAATCAAAGCATCAATTATTCTTTGGCCTTCTAATTAGGAGCAAGTCTCATTAATGAGAAATATCCATTTTACCTGGCAGAGGTTCACTCAACTCTATCCTGACAGGGAACTGTGTGTGTGTGTGTGTGTGTGTGTGTGTGTGTGTGTGTGTGTGTGTGATGAAGGTTTAGATTCAGAGTTAATGTAAGTAGCACTCGGCAGCGTGTGTTGAATGTGTGCATTGGGTGGTGAAGGAGAGTAAGCACATAGGAGAAATTTCTGGAATTGTGGAACCATTTAATCACTTTTTTAAGAGGTCCAAAACTGAAGCATGGATCACTGGTGGTGAGGGAAGAAGAAGAGAGCAGTCATTTTCTAGGCTGGTAGATGGGCCAAGAATAGCATGTGAAGGAAAATAAATAAATAAATTTCAAAGGACATTTATTTCTACCTTTTAAGGCATACTTGGAAAACTCATCAAAAGATGACATTTAAAAGTGTTTCTCTTTTATAAAGGTTGCCCAATACTAGACCCTGCCAATGAGCACGCACAGGAGATAAAACCACCAACCCAGAAAAACACCAACTGTCAGAAGAGACTGACACATGGCAACCTCAGTTAATTCAGGCACAGAGATGCCTTCACAGAAGCACATACTCTCTTCTCTCCCTCCTCCTGTGGTTGACACCTCCACACAGCCAAACCATTTTCTCTTGCCTTGTAATCATCTCTCTGCAGTCTTTTAGAGTATTTATTACATTTCCATTTTTAATAAATGCTCAAATTTTCATCCTCATCAATAAAGGCCATATTTATAACACCCCTCCTCCAATTTGAATGAAAATCCACTCAACCAGTTCATTCCCAATTAACAGAATGCACTTTTCCTTACTTTGTACTTCACTAATTCCCTCAATAAACTCTAACAAAATTATACCAATATTTCATCTCCCAAGGCCTTTTTTCACTAATTCACTGGAGGATTGCTAGTTCAAACTATTTCAAGGGTCCAGATAATTGATTGATGCTGACTCATATTACTCCATCTCTCCAGAAGATTGAACAGAAAGAAATGGAATTAAATCACCTCTAAGAGGAAATTCTAAGACAGAAGGAAAAAGCTTCTTGAGCATATAAATCACATATTACAAGAGTTTCTATGATGGTTTTAGAACACCAATCATCCAAGTTCTTTACAAAGAAGTTAAGCCTATGTTTAAAGCCCCAACCTCCTTAGAAGAAGTGATCTTGAACGAAAGACCTCCTGATGCCTTGTTCTTCACAAAAAAAATCTACGATTACCAAATATTACAGCAGCATGCTGCTAACTGCCTACCCAAAATCCATTCTTCCCTCTTTCTGGCCAAGAGACTCCTCTCACCCTGCTAGAGATGGTCACGGAACCTGGCCAATGAGATGTAAGCAGAAGTGACCAGGGGGAGCTTCTGAGGAAGCTTTTCAAAAAGAAATCAGACTCAGTTGCTATGCCCCTTTGACCCTTTGCCCTTTGCTCATTACACTTTCCCATTCTTCTGACTGAAAGGCAAACAGAAAGCCGAGAAATGCAGCCACCATCTCGGAAATGGAATAAAAGAAGTCACACAGTCAACATAGCAGAGGAGGAAGCCAGAGGCACCTTGCGTTGGTACTCCAGCCAGGGATGGCCTTGTCTTGACTGTTATGAGACAAAAGTAAACCTCTTCTTTGGTTACGCCACTGTAATACGGTGGTTTTTCTGTGTGTTTTTGTTTTGTTTTGTTTTTTTTAATCCTCACCCGAGGATATTTTTCCATTTATCTTCAGATAGAGAGGGAGGGAGGGAGGGAAAGAGGGAGAGAGAGAGAGAAACATCGATGTGAAAGAGACACAGTGATTGGCTGCCTCTTGCATGACCCTGACCCAGGCCAGGGGCGAACCACAACCAAGGTACATGCCCTTGACCAGAATCAACCCTCCACTCATTGGTCCTTGGGCCAACAGTCTAACCATTGAGCCAAACTGGCCAGGGCTGTAATAGGGTTTTCCATTGTTTACAGCTAAGCCCAAAGCTAATTGAGACAATTATATTCCCTCTTTCTTAAAACTACTTTTGGCTTCTGTGACACCATATATTCGTGGTTCTCCTCTTCTTTCACTGTCCCTTTCTCCTTCTTCTCCTTCTTCTCTGGATATTCTCTGTTCGGTCTACTTGGAGCCCTCCAGGGCTCAGTCTTGGGCCCTCTGATAGGCAAAATAATGACCCCCGAAATTGTTCACATCCTAATTCCCAGAACATATGAACATTTTAGCTAATATTGCAAAAAGGACTTTGTAGATTAAGGATCTTGACATAGGGAGATTATTCTGGATTATCCAGATAGGCCCAATGAAATCATAAGGGTTTTTATAAAGGAAAGAGAGAGGGGCAGGAGAGTCAGAGCCAGAAAGAGTTGTAACAATGAAAACAGGTTGGAATGATGCATTTTATTTTTGTTTTGTTTTGTTTTTTTTATCCTCACCCGAGGACATTTTTTCATTTTTTGTTCAGATAGAGTGGGAGGGAGAGAGAGGAAGAGAGAGAGAGAGAAACATCGATGTGAAAGTGACACATCGAGTGGCTGCCTCCTGCACGACCAACCAGGGCGGGGGACAAACTGCAACTGAAGTACATGCCCTTAGCGGGAACCGAACCCGGGTCTCTCTGGACCGCAGACCGATGCTCTAACCGCTGAGCAAAACCGGCCAGGGCGGAATGATGCATTTTAAATATGGAGGAAGGGGTCACAAGCCAATGAAAGTCGGTAGCCTCTAGAAACTAGAAAAGGTAAGAAAGCAGATTCTGTCCTAGACTCTCCATAGAGAGCTCAGTCCCACCAACACTTTGATTTCAGCCCAGTGAGAGACACATTTTTGACTTCTGACCTCCAGAACTATAAAACAATAAATTTGTGTTGTTTTAAGCTACTAAATTCATAGTAATTTGTTATAGCTTCAATAGGACACTATAGGTTCCGTTCCTTGTTCTATCTACATGTGCTTCCTAAGGGACCTTAAGGCATCCTGTGGCTTTAAAACTCATCTCTATTCCAAGACCACCAAATCTTTCTCAGCAAATCTGACCTCTCCCCAGGATCCTAGATTCATATATCCAGATTACTTCTTATGGGGTTAAAAAAAAAAGTGGCAGCCCCTTCGCAAAATGCAAACTTACTTAAGTCTAGTTTTGTCTACACGTGTCACCTGCTGAATCAGTCTGTATCTTTCTGTACTCCCCATCTGATGAGGCAGCACCTGGTGGTAGTGAGGATGTAGTGACAGAGCAGGCCACCATCTCCTTCATTCACTCATTATTTCACCCAAATATGGTATTGACCCAACCTAGAAGGTGCCAGTTGCCCTGCCAGTCCCAAAAGGGAATTGGGCATGTTCTGTCTTGTGTGCCTAAGGTATCTCAAACTCCACTCAGCCATTTGGAACCCCTTGTCTTCCTACCTCATCCCACACACTAGCATCTCCCCTTCCCCGTAAAAACACTCTGCTCCTTTCCCAGGTTTCTTCGTCTCACTAAACTGCACCATCATTCACGCAGTTGCTTATGCCCAAAACTTAACAACTTACCTTCCATGCATTCCTCTTTTCCTCACTCCACATTTCCAGCCCATAAGCAAATCCTACCAACTCTATCTCCAAAACACACCCCCAATACATTTACATCTCTCCCTCTCTACAGCTTCCCCTACAATCCAAGCCACCACGTCTATCACATGGAACGTTGCAACTACCTCCAATGATAATGTAGACTAGATGGTGTCACTCTCCTTCTGAAAACCATCAATGACATCTCAGTGCACTTACAGTGAGAGTCAACCTCCTTATGCTGGCTTTCAGAGACTTTCTTGCCTATTCCTGACTCCCCATTTTTGTCCCATAACTGACTTTCTGTGTACCAGTCATGCTGGCCTTCTTTAGAACATGCCAATCTTCATTTTGCATTAGGACATTTCCAATAGCTTTTCTCTCTGCCTCAAATGCTCTTGCCCTGATTTTCTTTCTCAATCTTTCGGTCTCATCTCAACTGTCACCTTCTCAGCGAGCCTTTCCAGACTATTTTATTCCCCAAATATCTCCCTATTTTAATTCTTTGCATAGCATATATCCCTATCAAATATGTTTCCGATTAGTTTATTCTGTTTCCACTCAGGAGAATGTAAAAGCTATGACAGTAATGGCCTTGTCTTTTTCACTGCTGTGTGCTCAGATCTTTGAAAATTGTGTGGCATATAGTAAGTGTTCAACAAATATTTGTTGTATGCACTAAACTTTTCCCCAACACCTGGCATTACAGTTATGAGCTGCTCTCATTGAGTCATTATTACAAGATATCTTATCATTTTTCTTAATGAGTAGCACTCTATTTAATTCTGTTTACTTTTTCTGTCCTACTAGATGTGAAGCCCTTGAAAATAAGAATTATGAAATTGGTGCAGTGACTGATACATTCAAGGTAGTCAATCACCATATTTGAATGAATCAATGAATGAATTCATGAATGAATGAGAAAGAGGACAGTAGCCTGCTCTGTCACATGCATCCTCATGTTCTCACCACACAAAGATATAAACTAAATTAACTGGTAGAAAATTCACACAAAGATAGACGGAGTTAAGCCTGCATTCTGTTAAGGGGGTCGCTTCTGTGACTAGTTTTTACCTGCGTCAGTCCAATAGTCAGGTAAGGTCTATCTTAACTAGGTATCCATGCAGAATAACACCCAAAGGATTCTCTTCTTAGAAACACTATAAAGAGTATAAAAGAATTTGTGGAGAATTCTTCAACTCTCATTTTGTAATGAGAATGAGATACAATTCACTAACTATACTAACACACTAAAAGCCATAAAAATATTGAGTGGATTCTAATATCAGTCCCATTTCACAGTAGAACTAATAATAATATAATTATATTATCGTTTGTACAGCTAACATTTATGGAAAATTTAGTAGGCTCCAGAAATTTTGCTAAGAGCTTTACATGAGCTGTGCTATCGTTATTCTTATTTTACAGACAACATAACGGAGTTTGAGAAACACAAGGTCACGTAGTTACTACATGGCAGATCCAGGGTATAGCCCTGGTGTTCTGTGACTCCTGGGCCCACACATTTAACTACCACACTAGCCTGAATTAACTAGCAGGGCCAGGGACAGGCCAGGCTTTCTCAGATGGTTCTCTCTGGACCCCCTTCTGAATGGCTTTGTATACAGGTATGTGGCTCCCGTCCCATCTGGCCTGTCCTCTGCTGAGCTATCTGGATGTCTTATATTCATTTCAGGGCTCTTATTACAAAGACTTGGGTCTGTGGTTAAGTACTTACTCAAAGACTGACTTTATCATGTCCTAAATCCCTAAACATCCACTTGGCTTCCCTCCCCCACATTCTGGGCAATGGCTGCTTGGCACTGGGGCTCCCTGGCTCTCGGTCCGAGCGCTCTGCCGCTGGCTCTCTGGGCCCTAACGTTCCCGCTGTCACTGAGCTCTGGCCGCAGGATTCGCATGTTTCAAAGTCCCCTTCACATAAAAGGTACACATCTGCTTGAAGGAGAAAGTTAAAATGACTCCCTCATTGGACAGAAACATGGAAACAAGGACATTCTCTATGAAACACCATTGAACAACACCACATAAAATGTTTAATTACTTCACACCCAAGTTGGCAGAGGTCACGCTAGAATACTCCAATAGGGAACAGAGTGTTTTCATCACCTTGGTGGATTCTAAATAGAAAACACTTTAATGCCCTGGCCGGTTTGGCTCAGCGGTTAGAGCGTCGGCCTGCGGTCCAGAGAGACCCGGGTTCGGTTCCCGCTAAGGGCATGTACTTCGGTTGCAGTTTGTCCCCGGCCCTGGTTGGTCGTGCGGGTGGCAGCCACTCGATGTGTCCCTTTCACGTCGATGTTTCTCTCTCTCTCTCTTCCTCTCTCTCCCTCCCCCTCTATCTGAACAAAAAATGAAAAAATGTCCTCGGGTGAGGTTAAAAAAAAAAATGAAAAAGAAAAAAGAAAACACTTTAATAAACAAAACTTCCAGGTCCTTTCATGACCTCAGCATTCCCACCCTGCAACACACACCCGGGAAGAGCAGCAGCGGTGCGGTCTCTCCAGATAATACCCCCTTGGCACTGGGGTCACAGTGATACATTTGTCTTTCTATAATGCTTTTGGCTTTGGCATTTGGCCAATCACCACAAAGGAGGTTAGGAGGATAGGGATACAAGATGGAAACGTGTAGTTCTGCTACTTTTTTTCCTACCTACCCCCACCAAGAAAAAAATTAAAAGACACATGATCCCTACATCGTATGTCTTTGCTTTGGGTTCACAGTATGGGGATATTTGAAGAGCCTGGAAGAATTCCAGCCAAACTGGAAAGGAAACACACCAAGATGGTCATCAGTCATGTTTTCAAGCAGGTATCAGCATATTTTTTTTAAATGCTGAATAAAAAGGCATATGAATAAGGAGTATATTGAAAAACTCAGAAAAATACATCTACATTTTAACTGCTAAAATCTCCTGCCTCACTAAATGTAATAGGTAAATTCCAAATGGGGGCCATGTAGCTTTAAGAAAATTAAGGCCCTAAACATAGTAGAAACATAGCCAATCATTATCCAAACTAATTTTTCTATCTTGCTTGGTGCACAAGGCATCGCTTATGCCCAAAAAGAAATATTAGGGCTTCGTGGTGTGGCAGCTTCTCGCAGCTGTCGGAAGGCAGTTTTCTTATCAGTCCAGCAGGAGTGTAATTAAAGACAATAGCCAGAGCAGCTGTATTGAAAAAACAAGTCATTTGTCTTCCCCTTCCCCCACCCCTTCTGCTCAAGCAGTTAATCTGAACATAGCATCAGCTCCAATCATCACCGCTTCTTCAAAAGGCAGAATAATAGGAAACATATATCTGTTTTCCACTGTGAATTGTGAGGGTTGAAGAAGTACTTGCTCTTATCTTGCTATTGCATTATATAAAATGCAAGTGATTTCCGTCTGGAAATTCAAATGCACTTGAGGTAGGGCAAGTTTTTGGAGAATGAGAAAAATTACCTTAGGGAGGAAGAGAATCTGGGAAAACAGCTTGTACTCAGTGTTATTTTGAGAAATGTTTAACAACAGGGTCTGGGGGGGTGGGGAGCCCTTATTTGCAACATTTTCCAATGTCTGTGGTATGAATATCCCCACCATGGCTGATTTCAAGCTACCAATGTGACATCCCTGAACAGAGAGCTGGAAGGAGATGCACAGAGCATGCCATCATACAGTGTTTCCACCACACACACAGGAGATGTAAATAACCTCGAGGACATAGGTAATAGTAAAATAACTAGGAAGTGGTGTGTTTTCAGTATTTGCTACCTTTGTTTTTAATGTAATTTTTTTCTTTTTAGTAATTAATTTTTTTACAAATGTCCCTCCTTTTTTATGTAATTTATTTAAATTGTATATAATTTTTAATAATGGCTATGTTTTTCACCTTGCAGAATTCCTGAAAACAGTCATCTCTCCATGACTCCAGCCCTCCACTGTCTATACTGAGTTCTAGCTACCACATTACTGGAAGTAATAAATAGTGGCTCCGTGGTTCAGTGTCAACCCATGCACCAGGAGGTCGCCAGTTCGATTCCAGGTCAGGACACATGCCCAGGTTGTGGGCTCGATCCCCAGTGGGGGGCGTGCAGGAGGCGGCCAATAGATGTTCTCTCTCATCGACGTTTCTCTCTCTCCTTTCCTCTCTCTCTAAAATCAATAATAGAAAAAATTTTTTTAATAAATAAATAGGCCTCTAGTTATAATAAGTGAAAGAGAATGCATAAGAACACTATTCATTTTTTTCAACAATGGAATTTGGTCACTTCTTTAATAATTTTTCCAAAACCTACCTATCCAGAATGATCTCCCTAAAGCCAGAAAAAGGTATAATCTAGGGACATGTCTGTGTGTTGTTACCTAATGAAAGAAAACCCAGGTACTTTTCATCCTCACGGTTGCCGAGAATGGACTTTGGAACGCTTTCTTCTTCTTCGCGTGTATACCACCAGGTGCCAATAGGATATTTTGGCTGAGGAACCAAAACGATAACGTCACATTTCAAGTGAAGTGCAAAGCTGTGCTGAGAACTTGCAAACCAGGTACACAGACCTCCACTTGTGGGAAGATGGAGTTTTCGCTTCCCATCCCACTAAGTACATCTAGAAACCTTGGACATGATGAATAAAATAAACAAAAGATGACTCTGGAAGGTGGAGAGAAGAAGACAGGCCAGCTAGGGAGTAACAGTTGTGAGTTTCCTGGCTTTCAATTTTGCCTCATAAATCCCAGAGTAGAAGCTGAAGAAGCCAGCAACCCAGAACAGCAATGGACGAAGAATAAAAACCCCAAGAGCCCGTGCTCTCTGGCCAGAGGAGCTGGCGAGGACGGAGCTGGTCTGTCTCTGGTCTGGACTGATGCCGGTGCCCTGGTTGTGATGCTATACTAGTTTTGCAGCATGTTACCATGGAGGGAAACCGAGAAAGGAGTACACAGGATCTCTCTGAATTATTTCTTACGATGGCGTAAATTTATGACTATGTCAAAACAAAAAATTTTAATTAAAGCAGAAACAGTTATCTCAGGACATAAAAGGGTTAGAAGTCAGAGGTTAGGAGATTTTGGAGAAAGTTACTAGTGTACCAGGAGGTCCAACCTCCCTCCCAAGGCAATAAACTAGGGGGAGTTTTCTCCATCCCTGCAAATCAAAATAGGGGCTCTAAGAAGACCTCTTAGAGAGTTTGATATTTGGCTTCCAGAGATGAAGACATAAAATTGCCTCTCACCTGAAAAATCTAAAGGGCAAGAAACCAGCTAGCTAGAGGCTTTGATAGAAAAGTAAATGAGAGATCCCAGAGACTGTGAAACAAAGGATGTACGATGATTTCCTGGGGACCATGCACAAGAGATCTAGCATGGGTCTTCTTAGGTCAAGTCCAAGAGAGTCACCCAGAGGTGCAGAAAGACCTCGACAGAAAGGAGACAGGGTACTTTTGAGTTCCTGAGGGATGTGGGAGCTTTTCTGAGCCTTCTTCAGAATAGACATGCCCATGTCAGCAGAACAGTCCCTTTCTCTTCTGAGGAATCAAAGATCAACATGGGACCCGGCCAGTGTGGCTCAATGGATTAAGCGTCGTCCCATGGGCTGAGAAGTCCTGGTTCGATCCCTGGTCAGGGCACATGCCTGGGTTGCAGGCTCGATCCCCCAGAAGGGGGCATGCAGGAGACAGCCCATCAATGCTTCTTTCTCACATCCATGTTTCTATCTCTCTCTCTCTCTCAAAATTCAATAAAAAAATTTTTAATCCCATTTAAGAAATCAGCATAGGGAAGAGGAACAGACATCCTCGGTGGGAAGGCAACAGGCAGCAGCCAATGCTACGCAGTGCTCACACGTGGAGCTTTCTTGTGTCACCACAAGATGGCACCTTCATTATTGCACACTCATAGACCTCTGTAAACGGGAGCTTATAGATTATCACATAAACAGGTCAGGGTCTTCGTTACTCAAATGTACTTGAAATTGTTTTTTAATTAACATAATTACAATATAAACAGCAGGAGTAAATTCGTTAAAATTAAACAATTCAAGGGAATTGTTTTTCTTCCTAAACATATTCTCTGATGTTGCAGTCTTTTATGAGAAGACATACTTTTTAGGCTTCTGTCTTACCTCCCCTGCTCTCCTCACACCCCTGCTGAACCCTACCCCACCCTATTCTTCTCTCCAAAGGGGAAACTCTAATGATAAGTCACATTCCAGGGCATGGGTCATACCACACTTGCTCGTGGGTGGAGCTACCATGCATAAAAGGTCAACCTGTGAGTGTGTTTTCTCTTCCTTTTGTGATGCTGAAGTGATATGATAAGGTGACCCATGTCCTGGCCATGTGTTCTGTGAGGATGATATAATGATTCTCAAAAAAATTTAAGGGGCAAAAAAGAAGGTTGTAGAAAATTACTACAGTATGATATTTCTCATGTTCTCTTTTCCATCCTTTTTTTTTTTTTTTTAAGCATCTTAACATGCTTTTTAAATTTTGTACCAGTATGTATTTCATTCAAAATTCTTGAAGTTCTAATTCTGCTACTTGTTTCTGGTGACTCTTACTCAAGGTGAATTTTTTCCATGTGTTTTGTACTTTTAGATTGTGAGCTCATGCTTAGTGGAGCCTCTAATCTGAAAGCTAACTGTAGCAAGGGAGTTCCCATCACTTACTCTTCAGCAAACATTAACTAACATGCCAGGTAGACCTATTCATAGTCTCTACCCATATGGAGCTTTAGTTATATCTACCTGTTCTGATTAGGTCAAATAGTCAACATCCTAGTCATAACAGTAATAGCTAACAGTTAATGAGCAGTCATAGGGTGTCAAGCATTTGACATGCATTACATGTAATCCTTCAACAGCCCTTTAAGGGAGGTATGATTACTATCCCCATTTTATAGATGAAAAAAGCTGAGGCTTGTAGAGAGGTTGATAACTTTTCCATGGTCACTCCTAGTAACTTGTAGAACCATAATTTAAAATCGTGTCATCTTGATTCCAGAACCCAAACTTTATACACTAGGCTATATTATAGTCACACGGAAATTTCAAAGCACTCAGATTCAGCATGAAGCAAAGGTACCAATAAGGCCGACAAGAGGGAGACTGGACTGAGATCCAGACGTTCCTCATTCATTTGGATATAAAAAATGGGCTGAGAATAAATAACCTGCTGCAGAAACAAGACTCAGGGAACACACATCCAAGGTCTGGTCTGAAGCAACGTTTAATTTCAAATTTCACAAAATAGGGAGACTGAGGCTGCTCCTCCCCGTGCCCCCATCGGAACAGTCCTGGGCTTTTGGGAGTCCAGCTGCAGGGATTCTGAAGGAGAAAATAAGGTTAGGGGTTCTGTGGCAGGGTCAGACATGGAAGCACAGAAGTATGGTTAGCATCCAAGTTTACTGATATGCCAAAGCCCACCATCTAGTGCACACGTTTTATTAGGATAAAGAAATCCGGGTTTTCACCACATGCTGTGGTATTTGCAAATGCCACTGTACGGGTCTGGGGGACACAGCTCTGCAAACTTTATATTTTCTAGATTTAAACAGAAGAGAAGTTCGGAAGAAGATGTGTTGCATTGGAAACATGAGAAGCTGAGAGTCAAGTGTTTGGGGAATGAGCTTCTAAACGGCAGACGATTGGTGCCAATGAATGTCAAGGAGGCTTGTGCCCACTTACTAGCAGATGCAACCTCTTCTGAAGAAAAGGTATTTTCAAAAACTCAGACTAAACGAACTTGGGTAAAATTCTCACATCTCAATAGAATACGTTATACAGCCTTGAAAATCTCATTTTAACTGTTTATACCACTATTTGCCATCTATAAAAGTTCTACCCGGAACAATTAAAAGGGGGAAAAAAAACTGTATACATTCTTTCAAAATAACCTATGCTCTTGAGTATTATGGAAATAAGCACTGTGTAATTATTAAACTCTCAGATTCTGGCCTGCGGCTGATTAATCTCCGGAGAACAGGGTTCCTGTTAATGACGCCACGGCCAGGGCTCAGTTCTCAGGAAGGCTATTTGGGGTCACTGTGTTTTATGACTTCCATCACCCCAGCTGGTGGCAAGGGGGACAAAGCGAGACTGAGGGAGACAGTGGCTACTAGTAGCAGAGGAGAGGCTCTGCCTTTATGTATAAAGGAAAACTATCATTAGGTCCTTGCTGACATTTAATAGGTAATTCACTCAAATGACTTACCATTCCATACCCTGTAATTTGATGCGGTTCTCCTTTAATGGCACACTAACAGATGGACGTTTCCCATTTACATTCAAAATCACAGGTCTCTTCAGCGATATGGCTCTTCCAGACGATGAAGGATCTGAAGGTGAGCGTACCAGGGGACCACACCCGGACCTCTGGACTTAACTGCCTGTCACGTCATCACTGCCTCGTCCGCCCTCCCACCTCCATGAGCCCATTTCAGCCCCACGTCGCAGCTTTGCCTGCTTTCCCTTCCATTTCAGAGCTGCTGTCCCTGCACCATTTCTCAGGGAATCTCTCCCTTGTCTTCCCTATAGGACTGATTCCTTGGGCGTGATCACACAAAGTAAGCACCAAGAGCATTCTTGAGGGTGTTGCTGTTTATCACAACGGGGAAACAAACAGGTGTTAACCACAGTAACACAAACACATGTTACCAACTGAAAAGACTCCTCAGGTCCCCCAGTAATTGTCCTTGGGGAAGCACAGTTCTGGGGAGAAAGAAGATTCCACATATGTTTCCAGAGAGAAGAATGCATTTGGTAGCTTATAGTATAATGGTACAAAGTAAGACCCAAGTGGCCTTAAATAAATAAATAAATAAATAAATAAATAAATAAATAAATAAATAAATAAGAGATGAGCCCTGGCAGGTTTGCTCAGTGGTTAGAGTGATGGCCGTGGACCAAAGAGTCGCAGGCTTGATCCAGTCTGGGGCACGTACCTCGGTTGCAGTTCGATCCCTGGGGTTGTGCAGGAGGCAAGCAATCAGTGTATGTCTCTCACACATCCATGTTTCTCTCTCTCTCTCTCCCTCCCTCCCACTCTATCTGAAAATCAATGGAAAAATATCCTTGGATAAGGATTTTTTTAAAAAGGAGAGGTGAGGAGAGACTTGAATATTTATATGAAATGATCTCCAAAATAATTTAAGAAAACTAAGGGTGGAACATACATTTTGTGGAGAGAGAGAGAGAGAGAGAGAGAGAGAGAGAGAGAGAGAGAGAGAAAAGTTAAATTTATTTATTCTAAAGGCCTAAAAGACCCCTAGAATTATATACTAGAAACAGATAACACAGATTCCCTCCATAGAAGGGACCTGGGTGGCTAGAGGGATCCCTTGGCAAGAAAACTTCTCCCTATAGTCCCTTTTATATATATTTCCTCTCTCAGCCTCTTCACATGTAAATATGTCCTCACCACTCCATAGATACAGATAGATAGATGACAGATTTTAGTGTTAAGAATCTGAAGAGATCATCCAATTCTCTGGCATGAAAAAGATGACCCTCTCCCTGTCTCTCACTGCCACTCCTGTCTTCACTCATCCATCCACTAAAGGACTGTTGTGAAGTTTAGATGCATTCTTGAAGTGTAAGAAAAATTTAGTAGACTCTAAATAACCAGTTCCCTTCTCCTGCTCATTACTCTCCTCCACTCTGCCTCCACTTGACACAGAGCCTTCCTCTTCTTCAAAATAAATTTTGGAGAAAGCTCTTGAGGGTTGTTTAATACCTGGCTGATTGTTAAATTGAGCTTTCAAACATTTTTAAAGACTTTGTGGAAACATACCCTTGGTTCCCAGGGCTGTCCATCCTCGTTTGAGTACCACCAGTAATACTTAACCACCTAGAGTGTAAACGTTCCCTGAAAATTAAGTCGAAAGCCTGGCAAGTCTTCTGATAAAAGACAACAGCCTCCTGAACATAATGTCCCCCTTCCATCAGGCATTTCTCAAAAGAAAATTAACATCCTCAAGCTTAGTAAGAAACAATTTGATTCAAAGGAGAATTGATTGTTGCAGATGGCCCTCAACTTCTGTTGCAGCTTTGGAAACATTCTTCCCGAGGAACCAAAAATTGTTAGTCTAATGTGAAAAAATGAGAACTCAGCCCTGCCATCGAAAATGTAGCAGGAGCCAATAGCTTGCGTTTCTGCAGAGCTGGAACTGAGGGGGGAAAAAAACCAGTAGGTCAGATAAAGGCACCACATTAAAATATTTCTCCATTTGCTGATGTTACTGTTGACAACTATTTGCTCCCTACCCTGCAAAAAAAATTACACATCTTCATCGTTTGCCATGATTCCTGCAAGCACGTTTCACTGGCCATTGTCAGACTTGGCCATGGACTAGATGGGCCAATGAATGCCAGCAGGAATGACAGTGTGTTCCTTCCAATCAGAAGCTGTAGAGGCCTGCTCTTGCTTTTTAATCTCTGCCTGAAGAACAGCATACCCTAGATGGGATGCTCCATTAGCCTAAATTCCAAAATGAAGACTCATGGAAAAGAGCCACGTGGAACGGAGCCCCAGCCCCAGCTGCAACCACAGGCCACCTGCAGCAGTAGGGGAGAGCATCAGCCCGTCCACAGAGGGCAGGCAATGAGACAAAGAAATCAATCTCTGTTGTTATTTGCCACTGAGATTGTGGGGGGGAAGGGGTGCTTTTTATCACCGATTAGATTAGTAATACAACAAGCAAATTATGATGCACTCATCCCAAGAATGGGGAAACTAGACGCCTGTGTTCTGGGGAACGGGGAAAGAAATGAACATTTATAGAACAGATGCTCTAGGCCAGCTACTTCAGTCGGCCCTTGTTTATCACGGTTAATCGGTTCCAGACTCGCCCGATAAATGAATTTCCGCGAAGTAGGATTCTTTATTTATACACAGTCGTCCCTCGCCACTTCGGGCTTCGACTTTCGCGGCTTCACTCTATCGCGGTTTTCGTGAAATTGCCCACCAATTTGATGCCTGAAATAACTTCTTGAGTCTCATCTAGAAAATGAGAGCCTAGGGTTCTATGATCTGTAAATCCCCAGAGTGGTGTTCCACATGAATTATTTACTGGAGCCTTTTGTAAAACAAAAAAAAGATTCATGATACAACTTAAAATCAGTGCTTTTTCAAAGGGAGATCTGGCCCAGATTAATCCCCATGTTTTTTAAATAATACAACTAGTGTTTTAAATGTACCAAGAATTATTAGTACTATTTTCAGAGAGGACTGTCTTCTAGTTCACCAATACTTGAATTTTTTTGCTTCAGAAACAAACTCATTTTTATTTCTTATTTTCACCTACTTAATATTACCTAACTACCAAAAATCTTGGAATTCTTTCATTTTTAAGGGCAATCTTTAATTAAAATTAACTTCCTTGTATATATATGTGTGTGTGTGTGTGTGTGTGTGTGTGTGTGTGTGTGTGTGTGTTAATCCTCACTCAAGGATATTTTTCCATTAATTTTTAGATAGAGTGGAAGGGAGGGTGGGGGAGAGAGAGAGAGAAACATCAATGTGAGAGAGACACATCGATTGGTTGCCTCCCACATGACCCCAACCAGGGCCAGGGATCAAGCCTGCAACCCAGGTATGTGCCCTTAACTGGGAATCGAACCCATGACCCTTCAGTCCATGGGCCAACGCTCTAACTGCTAAGCCAAATCAGCCAGGGCATAAAATTTAGCTTCCTCTTGTATACTCATGAATTTCATTAAAATGCCTAGAAGTATAATGAAATAACTGTGAATCTAACTACTAATTTGTCTTTTCCAAAAGTTTATACATAATAAGAGATATCAGCAAAAGATTTCAAGCCATCAGAGTCTGGTATTATTAAAGATCAATACCATCATCATTAATAACACATGGGCACTGCTCTAGAAAGGGAAATATATCTTGAATTTGATAAGTGCATTTCAAATAAAGAAGAGTGGGAATAATCTATTCAGGCTGAAAGAAAGGTTATAAAGGCAGGCAAGTCAAGTATAATATTCTGAAGCAAAATTCTTCTATGCTTCTCCTGATTTGACAGGAAAGACATGTGTAGAAAGGTACCATAAACATCTGCTAGTGACATTAATGTTTTTAACCATTTTATTCAACACTTTAATTATATACTTATTGGATAGAATACGATATCCATAAATGTGCCAATCATTTTAATGCTAGGCAAAAAACGATAAGCTGTTGGACCAGAATTAGAAACAGGGTATAAGAAAAAAATATTTATGGAGGTTATTTTTTTCCAAGTACATCATTAAACTTCAGTGTTATGAACACTCATTTAACATGTGCACTGTTATCTCTGCATATGAAATATAGGCACAGGCTGAAAAATAGGAAAGGTAAGTTAGATGAGGGGACTTGGGGTGATGTTTTGATTTATGTATCTTTTATTACTGTTATAATAATGTTTTTAAACAATTACAAATAAATGCTGCTCCTAGTATCTCATTACACATACTAATTTTGATGTTCTATTTCCAGATCTTAATTTTAATAAATCTAAGCAATCATGTTCTTTTTCAGGAAACATATACATCAGTAGCATGGGGAATAAAGTGGAAAACAAAAGTATCTACAGTCCTACAAAAATTCTAAATTAAGACGTTTGTCTTTGCATATTTATATGAATAGAGGGGAAATAATGAAGTTTCATCCTCGTGACTATAAAATTTTTAAAATAATCAAATAAAATTTAAAAAGAAAGAATAGCCCTGGTCGATGTGGCTCAGTTGACTGGGAATTGTCCCATGCACTGGGGGTTGCCAGTTCAATTCCCAGTCGGGGTGCATGCCCAGGTTGTGGGCTGGATCCCAGTGGGGGCCGATTGATGTTTGTCTTTCTCTCTCTCTCCCTCTCTTCCTCTTCCTCTCTCTCTCTCTCTCTCTCTCTCTCTCTCTCTCTCTCTCTCTCTGAAATCCATAAAAATAAAAAATAAAAACATTAAAAAAAAAAAACAGAATAAAAATAATAATGGAGTTCCACTTCCAGGAATAGATAATGAGTAGTTTTAGAACAGCTGTCCTGTTGGGAACACTAAAAGATGGGCGCAATGTTTTAATATGTGTATGTGAACTACAAGCTGCCCTCAGAAAACGACCAAGGTGGTGAGAAGTCGTGAGACCAAGATCTAAGAGAAGAGGGAAACCAAGAGAGGTAATTCCAAACTTTAGTACACTTTTCTCCTCAAGGCAAATTGCCAGTCCTAAAAATGAGAACAACAAATGAGAAGCCGAGATGGTGAGCACAATTCTCTTCAGTCTCCCAGGATGAGGGGAATAACATTTTGAGATGAAGACATGCCAAGGAGGAGGGGCTCTGCACTTCCAGTGAGATGCTGAGAGGTGTGGGGGTGAAGTAGAAACAGACTAGCCCCCACAAGAGCCGAAGCTCAGATTTGAATCTGGTCTCAGCTTCTGGTGGAATGAAGCTGACCTGTCCAGATGAACTGTCTACAAGAGCCAAAGGAATCATCCCTGGAGGAAGAAAACATCACTCAGAGCCTCAAATAATCTCTAAAATTTTTCAAAGACAATATCTACCACTCAATCAAAAAAAAAACAAACCCACAGGCATATAAGAAGATAAGATTTATTTGGAAAATCAAGAAAAGAAACACAAGAGGCAAACACAAGTGATACAAATATTGAGCTATCGAAGGCATAAATAATTGTTAAATCAATAAAATGAGAAGATGGAGAATTTCAGCAGAAAATAAATTAAATGGCAAGTCTAGAACAGAAAAATAAAACATTGTAAAATTGGCAACAGGAGATGACACACAACTGAAGGGACAAGTAGAATATCAGGAGAAAAATGTGCAGTCTGGAGCATCGAGAATCAAAATGGAAAAACACAGAAATGAACATCAAGGACATGGGATGTGGTGAAAGGGTCCAGAATGAGAGAGAATAAAGCAGAAGCAATATTTGAAGAAGTCATGGCAGAACTTTTACCCAAAAATGGCAGAAACACCAAGAAGTACTACAAACTCCAAGAATAAATACAAAGAAAACCACACCTAAGTGCATCACAGTCAAACTACTGAAAAACAAAGACTAAGAGAAAGTCTTAAAATTAACCAGAGGAAAAAATATATTACCTTTAAAAGAACCACACCAAAAACCAAAAGGAAGGGAAAAAAGCAAGACCATGTACTATCATCAAAGTGGTAAAAGAAAATACCTCCCAACAGAGAATTCTATATCCACCTGAAGTATTCTTCAATGTTTAAGGCAACATATATTTAATACAAAAACTGAGGAGGATTTGTGATCAGCACAAATACACTAATGGATATACAAAAGGCAATTAGTTCTTCAAGAGAAAGGAAAATAATCCCAGAAAGAAGCACTGAGATGCAGAGTACAACGTAAAGGGTCACTTTGTCAGCATAGCTCAGTGCATATTGACTACAAACTTATAGTAATAATGTCATGTGGAGTTTGAAATATAGCATTAATATCCTTGACAATAGTAGCACGTAAGGCAGGAGGGGGCTGCTCTACCATTTTTGCATTATCAAGAACTGGTAAAAATCATTTTTTAAAAAACATATAAATATATTAATATATATCACAAGTATTTGATTAATCAAACAAAGGCAAGGAAAGGGGGAAGAACATAGACTAGTAGATGATCAATTTAAACCCAAATATATCAATAATACATTGAATGTGAGTAGATCAAATACATAATTAAAAGGAAAGGTCGTCAGACAGATTAAACATAAGCAACTCAATCACATAAAACAGATACATCATAAATAAGTGAGACAGAATAAAAGGTTGGTAAAATTATATATGCCCTGCAAACACTAACGAAAAGAAAGCTGATGTATCTTCACTGTGCTAAGTCAAAGCAGACTTTGAGGTAAGACATAAAGAGGGACATTTTATGATGATAAGAGAGTAGATCTAAAAAGAAAATACACTAAGTCTAAATGTGTAGGAATCTGAGGACATGATCTCAAAATACATTAAGCAGAAAACTGGCAGAAATAAAAGACGTAGAAAAATCCACATCCTAGTTCGGACTTGAACACATCCTTCTTAGTAACTGATAGAAAAAGCAAATACACCATCTGTAAGGATATAGATTCAAACAAGATTAACAAATAACCCGATGGACAGTGTGCCCAAATACTGTCAAATATACACAGAATATTTATCAAATTGTCCAAAATCTGAGACAAAAATCAAGTTTCAACAAATTTCAGGAGATTTAAATGATATAGGTTATGTCCTGACTAACCACAGTAGAATTAAGCTACTAATTAATACCAAAAAGATAATTAAAAATCCCCCTATATTTGGAAATTAACCTTTACTCTCCTAAATAGCTCATGGGTTAAAGAAGATGATGAAAGTGAGATAAATTTGAAATGAATGACAGTCACTTTTTCTAAACTACATATCCATTTTTACAGATAAAGAATTAAAAACCACACTTAGAAGAGCATCTGTGGCCTTACATGCGAATATTAGAAAAATGAGAAAGGCCCAAAGTTCATTGTCTCAGAACTCATTTTAAGAAATTAGAAGGAGAAAAAGGACATTAAATTAAAAGCAACGAAAGGTGAAAAGAGGCAAAAATAAAGATCAGATCAGAAATTAATTGAATAAAAAGCAGCCAGATGAGAGAAACCTTGAAAGCCTAATGAAATTAACAAACCCCACCAAGACCAAGAAAAAAGGCAAAAACAGGAAGGAAAAAGGACATCGACTACTGTGTCTACAGACATTAAAATATAAGTGGATATTATTAACAACTTTATGCCCACATTTGAAATGATAAATCAACTGAACTAATTCCTAGAAAAATATATCTTAGCAAAAGTATTAGAAAGTCTGAGTAGTCCTATATTCTTAGAGAAATTGAATATAGTCTGATATTTTTTCATGTAGCAATTTATTACAAACATTTCCTATTAAATATCCTTGTTCAGTGATAGAGGACACTTATTAGCTAAGATTGGGGTTTCATAAGCTTTACTACTTCTTTTTTTTTTTTTTTTTTTTTTTTGGTACGTGCCCCTAGCGGGAACCGAACCTGGGACTCTCTGGTCCGCAGGCCCACGCTCCAACCGCTGAGCCAAACCGGCCAGGGCGCTTTACTACTTCTTAACAACTTTACCTTTGGTCAATTATACAACCTCTTTATGCCAGTTCTGTTTTTTTAAATCCCAACCTCACAGGCGGGATATCACATTTACGTAGTACGATGCCTTGGATCTAGTAAATGTCTGATAAGGATAGCAATGAGTATGTTTAATGACGGCATAGCAGCCTAGTTTTCCCCCTTATAAATGTTACAAGAAAATTCTTATTTATATACCTTTACACATCTCTCTAATTTCCTCAGGATAAAATCCTGGAAGTAAAATTGATGGAGCAAAAGAGATTCATGATGCATTGGTCCCAACTATCTTTCAGAAAAGCTGCATCTGTTTACGCGTCCACAAACAGTAGAAAACGCTCACTTTCTACACCCTTATCCACCTGGGCATTATCCTTTTACATTTTCCCAACTTGATAAGACAAAGTGGTAGATCAGTATTACATTTATTTTTTATTATTATTATTTATTTAATCCTCACCCAAGGATATTTTTCTATTTATCTTCAGATAGAGTGGAAGGGAGAGAGAGAAAAGTATCTGTGTGAGAGAGACATATTGACTGATTGCCTCCCGCACGACCCCAACCAGGGCCGGGGACAAACTGCAACCAAGGTACGTGCCCTTGACCAGAATCGAACCCGCGACTCTTTGGTCTGCAGGCCGACGCTCTAACCACTGAGCCAAACCGGCCAGGGCAGATCAGTATTACATTTATTTTGCCTTTTATTTATTATTTAGTAAGTGTGAACATTTATTAGACCTCTTGGCATCTGTAATTGTCCTTTCATAAATTGCCTTTTTAAATCTTTTACCGGAGAAGAGTGGGTAGAAAACGGGAACATCACAAAGTCCTGATAGTCAAGGCCCCCTGACATGGAGCCCAAGGAGAGACGAAGAAAAAGCCAGACTGTTCCAGATTGGTAAGGGCAGGTTTAAAAAGCAAGGGAACTTACGTACAGGCTTGTCTTCTGCAGTCACACCTGCCCACCAGAATCTTAAAAATGAATATAGAGGCCTTAACAGAGCTCAGTCAGGTTCTCAGTCCAGATGGCCTGAACAACGCATGACTCTCAAGGCTGCGTCCTTGAAAATGGCTCCCACTGTGGGCACTGTGGGTGGAAGTCATATTCCAAGGACAGGTGAGGAGCCTCGGAGTGCCTGGATTCAGCCCTGGGGTCAACAGGAGGTCACGTCCTCTCAATTACCTTCTCCCACCATACCACCTGAAAATGTTTTAGCTACTCTTTCCTTTCTGGAGACCCCAAAAATTGTTCGGGCCTTCTCAACAGCCTTTCTTTCGTCCGTTTTTCTCCTGGGATACTTGTATTTTTTTCACATTGATTTATGAGAGCTCTTTATAGAGTTGTTTACCTTTTAATTCTGCTTGAGTTTATTTACTTTCATCCTCATTTAATAATGAAAGTATGAAGGCAATAGATTTGTCTCTGATTGCAGTTTGGTCCTAGCCTCTGGGCCCCTACAGGGAGTTTTCTCATTATCTTCTCAATTTTTCCATCTGCAACTTGTTTTTTATAGTATCTGGATTTAGTCCACAAATTTAAAAGAGAAAACAAAATCAGGACAGCACAATTACCAACTCACATTATGTTAAGTGTAAATTCTTAAATAATTACAGAACATGAAACAAAGCACATGCAAACCATCCCATGAGGATACTCTCAATGAGAGTAGTTGGTGTTTATCTCAATTCAAAGGTTAAAGAGAAAAATATGGGAGCAGGGAGAGGATATAAATTCTAAAAAGCAAAAATTATACATCTTCACTGTCAGAAGTTATAAGTAGTTGAAATGATAGTGTACCCATTATTAAATCATGCTTTAACAGATCAGGTGAAATCTGTAATGCTGCGGTCTCACAAACTGAGAGCCTTCCAATGCCAGGCTGCGGACAGGCCCCAGCTGTAGTTAAGTCTTCAGTGATCTCAGTGAAAAGCATGTCGCGTCAACAAACTGCCCTGGGGTCTGCTTCACTGGGACTAGAAATTACTTCCATGACTACCGATGTATGTAGTTGTATGTAGCATTGCTTATATTGTAGCATTGACAGTTCAGAAATGGCTGACATTTCCCAAAGAGCCATCTGATGAGAGTCTGTGCAGTATTTAAGAAAAACGAGCAACCCTAATTTTACTTAATCATGTTTATAAAATTAATAGTTAATACCTCCCCTGATGAGTAGACATATAATCATATCAAAACTATCAAATTATGCCCCCTCCAATGAGATACAGTAAAACAGGCTGAGAGAGCTTGAAAAGCAAAGTAAAAAAGATAGGCAGAATATCCAATTGTATAAGGGATGCTGATTCTAGCTCCTATTTTGGCACAAATGACCCTGTCCCTGTCAAAGCTTAACTCTAACAATCTGAGGCACTGGCTTTTTTCAGATGACACAGACATAGAGGATTTCTTGACATCAGCATTTCTCAAAATGACTTCCCATAGAGTCCTTATAACCCAGCACACATTGAACATTGGTCTGGGAAACATCATTTGGAATGTATTTTGTAAAAGTACGTTTATTGACATGCATGCAATATATTACCAAGTAGTGCAACACTATGCATAATTAGTAACAATTATATTATACATTTTATATGTTGTTTGTGTTTATGTATATATAATATAAATATATATAACACGTATTTACATAGTATTTTTTGTTATTATATATACATATGCAATTGATCTTCATTAATCTTAGATTCCATATTTGCAAAGTTGTCTATTTGCTAAAATTTATTTATAACCCCCAAATCAATGCCCATGGCACTTTCATGGTCATCTGCTGATATGGGAAAAGTGGGGACAATCTTGAGTTGTCTAACACCCGAATTCACAGCTCAGGGCGAACAAGGCAACATTCTGGCTTCTTGTTGTAGCTCTTGTACTATAAACAAATGTGGTTTTTGTGCTTTATTTAGTAGTTTGGCTCTACCTCTCCAAAATTCATTTTGTGTGCTACATATACATGCATGTAAGTATGTATGTATACTGTATATATATAATACTGAAGCATAAATCAACATTAAAAACTCTAGAATAACAAAGAACTAAAGTTAAACACTGAGAATCCTAAAATATGAATCGTATGAATAATTATGGCTAGAAGTTGCCAGTAGGGGAATAGAATGTTCTGAATAAAACAATACTATTCTAAAAACAACTTTATGTACAATAACCTAGAGAGGATTCTAAGACGCGTTGCATGTACGTGACTCTAGGAGCCTCCCAGCCCATTGCCCTTCTTAGTTAGATGAGAAAATCCTGTTCCTTAATTACCTGGGAATATAAAGAACCACTGCATGCCTGAAAAACTTTCTGCAAAAAAAGGCAGTAAAGAGGAGGGTGGAATGCCCATCTACTTTGTTCTCCACCAACAGTCACAAGCTGAGAATGTTCCCTTCTGGCATCTTCTTTCTGCAAACCTTGCCAAAAACAAACCTTCCCACGGGCCACAGCCATCAACTGCCTAAACTAAAGGGATCTAACAGGGGTCAGCTGGTCTCTTATCTGTGTAGGCACAGAGATAATTAGCTTAGCTCTGATTTGCCTGTTTTTATGAGTATAAGAACACTAAGAAACTGTAAGAAATATCCACTATCTTCACCCAAAATGTTCTGTCAGGAAGATGATCTGTGGAAAATGTATTTTACTGTTTAAAATTTACAAAATGAATTAACATCATCCTCACTCAGCAATGTCTGAGTGCTTACAAACTCATAAATAATCTAAACCACCCATGCCAAGAATATTTCTCGAATGAAAGGTAAATAGCTACAGGGCCTTTGGTTGGTATCTTGACAAATGAAGTAATTAGTGTAGCAGTGACTTAATAATCCTGCTATGGGAAAGCATACTCGAAAACTACAAGTCATTTACATCATGGATGCACATATTTTCCACCTAAAAAAGATACAGCATAAATGCCTAATTCCTGAAATGAATTAATACATATAATTCTGATTTATCTGGGCACAGTTTCCAAGGACCCTCAAGAAAGTCATATCATCTCACCCAGAATGTTTGCTTCTTGGAAAGACAGGTCTTTTCCCAGAAAGGTTGAATCATTACTTTTTATGAGAAGTCAGCTAAATGCTAACCAGATATTAAGGCTTCTAAAAAGTTTACATCCCTCTAGACCAGATGTCCTCAAATTTTGTCTTAAAGGGCCAGATAGCACATGTTTTGGGCTTTGCAGACCATATGGTCTCTGTCACAACTATTCCTAGTTGGGCCGAAGACTGACAATATGTCCACAAATGGGCATGGCTGTTTCAATTAAATGTATTTACAAAAACAGGCAGAGAGCCAGATTTGGCGCTAGGGCTATAGCTTGCTGACCCCTGGCTCTAACCCTTTCCTCTAGAACTCACAATCAATGCAAACCAAAGTGTGAGGGGAGGGGCAATAAATACTCCCCTCCACCCCACCTGCCACCGCTGCAGAGTTCTAAATGAAACAACAGCCATTGAGAATCTCTCCTTTGTCTTGCTTGTTAGAATGACATAGTGTTCCTCAGAGGCAGTGAAGACGTGAAGATACAGAGGACGTTTTCAGAGAAATCTTCTGTAATCGTCTGTGGTTCAATCTCACTTCCAAGGGATCCTCTTCTGGTTCAGGGAAAGGCATTTCTACCCTGAAGCACCACTTCTTTCTCCAGGAAGATCAAGTACCAGAGTGTCCTCGCCTGCCACCTTGTGGCGAATTTGAGTAAAGACAGGAAAATCGGCGGAGCAAGACAACAGGAATAAGCTAGAATGTCTGCTTTGTAACAGGCACTCGGTAACATTCGCTGGACTCGGGGGCTACAGGCCATACAAAGAGCCAAAAAAGCAAGTCTCTTGTCCTCAAGGAGTTTCAAGCTGTAGGGGAGGAAACAGGTATTAACCCAAAAGAATTGCACAAACATATGTAAAATGACCACCACAGAAAAACGCTCTCACATGGTGCTCTGAAAGTGAGTAAAAGTGATCCAGCCTAGGCAGGGAAGGTGGAGGAAGCTGCCCCGAGAAGGAGGTGGGACAGCGAGGCCGCAGGGTGAGGAGGGACTTAGCAGATGGAAAGTGAGGGAAGATGATTTCAGGAAGGGAACAGTGTCTGTCAAAACTCTGCCGCTGGAGGGAAGCTTGGGAGGCTCTGGTGTGCCAAGGGCAGGGAGGGAAAGGGGCCAGACTGTGCAGAGCCCCAGAAACCATGAAAATGGGGGGCTCTTCCTTCCATAGGCAGAGTGAAACCATAAAAAGGTTTTAAGCAAGGAGGAGGACAAAATCAGATTTACATTTCTGAAAGATCACACTGCGTCTCAGTCAGGTCTAACCAGGAAAGGAAACTACACAGCAATTTGGGGAAGTTTCATATCAAGAATTATTAACAGGGTGATCTGGGGGGGTGGGGGAAGGAGAAACATCTGTAACAAAAATAAATTAATAAAAAAAATAAAAGAAAAAAATTGTTTCTCAATAATAAGAAAAAAAAGAAGAATTATTAAGTATTTGACAGGAGATTGGAGTAACGTGGGACTAGCCTGTAAGAAATAGAGAACTGCCCTGGCCGGTTTGGCTCAGCGGTTGGAGCGTCGGCCCTCGGACCAGAGAGTCCCGGTTCGGTTCCCACTAAGGGCACGTACCTCCGTTGCAGTTTGTCCCTGGCCCCGGTTGGGGTCGTGTGGGTGGCAACCAGTCGATGTGTGTCCATGTGTCTCTCTCACATTGATGTTTCCCTCTGTCTCTTCCCCCCTCTCTCCCTCCCTCTATCTGAAGATAAATGCAAAAATGTCCTCCGGTGAGGATAAAAAAAAAAAAAGAAAGAGAACTGAAAATACAGGGTGGGACAAAAGTAGGTTTACAGTCATGAGTATGTGAAACACAAGAGTTTATTCTTACATCTTCATTAATTATTGCATTATTTTGCATACGAACAACTGTAAACCTGCTTTTGCAAACCCTGTTAAAGTATAGGGGACACAAGGAGCAACCATTCCCCAAGGAAGAGCCTCCCACTCGCAGGCTGAGCCCCAGACCTTGTTGGAGAGGGAAGCATGTGCTCCGGTCACAGCAGTGGGACTTGCTGAATGTCCTTCCTGTAGGGTGCCAGGTGGAAGCCACTCAAAGGGGTCACTGCTGAGACCACCCACAATGGTGACCACAATCCGCTTCTGGCTGCAGGGTGCTGCCGCGCGGTGCACCACAGGAGCTGGGCTCAGGAGCCTGGTGCTGGGAAAGTCCCGCCCGCTGAGGAGCCTGCAGGGAGCTGCATACTCCAGCCGGGAAAGAAAACTCCTGGTTCTCTCTAGTATCTCTCCAGTGCCCTCTACTGACAAAGTTAGCATCATGCAGATGGCAAAGGAAACATTTAAAGAACCCAGCAACACACCGTGTGCTTGAAGCTGAGAGGCGGTACGTTGATAACCAGCACACACTGGCCTCCATGTGGAGAGCCTTCTAGAAGAGGAGGAAGAGTGGATGAAAATGGACCAGTTAGGAGGTACTTAAGTAATCCAGGAGAAAGTGGTGATAACTTATAAGATGCTGCACAAAATACACTAGCAAGTTCTCTGTGGGCCATGGGAAGGACACCAAATAGCAAGGTTTTGTCCCTATGTTTACTGGACTTGAAGAGCTGCCCAGGAAGACATGGCTAAGAGAGCAAAGAGGTCAGCTGTCACAGGTCTGAAGACAAGAGACTGGTAGCACCAGCTGTACTGAGTCCATTCTTTGGATACAAAAAGCACGGGGGTATTGCTCCCGACAGACAGCCTTGCCGGGCTTACCAAACACAGGCCGCGCAATCAGAGATGCACAGTGCATGCACGCACTGCCTCAGCCGGGCTTGCAGAAGCAGGCCATGGGGTCTGCAAGGTCACTGGAGAAAAGTGAGCGTCCCTGGTGTCAAACCATCACTCCTATTTTTTAAAAAATCCAGCTGACCTGGACTTCTGGTGCTTCGTACAGCCCTTCCATGTACCTGCTGTCTCAAGTTCATCAGGGGAGCAAGGTCCAGGTGAGGGGGTCAAGGGCCCCAGCTTGTCCGAAAGAAAGGGTCACCGCATTTCTCTAAACATTAACATCGCCAGGTGGCTGTACTTGAGAACAGGCTGAGAAGGCAGGGCTGAAGCAAATTTCTCCACAACCACAACTTACTAGCTAAACACAACACGAACAGGAGTTTATAACGAGTCCCTCTGGGCAGCGGGATGGAGGGCGGGCAGAGGAGTGGGGCAGGTGACCACTGTTGGTTCTCTTAACTCTTGTATGTGGTTTGATTTTTTTTTTAACCAGTGAAGTGAAGGTTCTGAGACACTTTCAAATGGGTGAGAGAAAGCTGCTATGTCATTATGACACCGGCCTGGGATTTTAATTACTCAGAGACCACTCTTGGGTCTGAAAGTAACACGAGGACTTGCCTGAGAGTGACTGAAGCTGCAGGATATGCCTGAGAGGGTCTGTGGGGAAAGAACGGGTCCCCCCTTCGAATCAGGCTCCCTCGACACACTGGCTTTCCTGGGAAGGGCACTGAGAGAGAACCGCCTGGGATGTAGCTCTGGGCTCGGAGGAGCGAGGGTTTGGACCGTCCGCGTGGAGGGCGCTGGCTTCGGAGGGGGGCTAGCTGGTCCACCCCACGCAAGTTCTGCTTCCTGCAGGTTGGTGTTTGAGAAAGCGGGCCTTTCAAACCTATGTCTTCCTGTTTGGGAGGCATGAATCAGTACACGGGTGGGCAAACATCGGCTAATAATAATGATAATAATAAATATAATAAATAATCATCCAACAATAAACTCTGTGTTTCGAGTACTCACAACTGTAAACCTACTTTTGCCCACCCCCGTAGAGCAAAAGGAGTCATGAAACAGACCACTCTGGTGGATTTGCAAAGAACTTGACTGACAACATCTTGAATCAACCATCACCCTGCCCACAGAAGACATGAAGGGGTCAGAGGAGAGACGGCCAGGGTGGGGTGGAAGATTCCCCCGAGAGCCCTGCCGATGCTCCAACCAGAGGTGGTGGGGGCCTCCGACTTCAGCTCAGCGAAGGGCACCTCTGCAGAGCCACGCAGGGAGTCACAGAGGATTGCTGTCTGGCTCCCGACAAGGCAGTCTGGAGAAGACCGGTACCCTCCAGGTGTGGCAGATTCTCGGGGCTGGGTCATTTCCTTGTGGAGCATTTGCAGAGCTCCGTCCTTCAATGCCTCTCCTTCGGCCAGCCCCCGACACACCCTCCTCAACCTCTGCATCTCACGCTGCAGCTCCAGCCCCTCTGCTCAGGGCTCCTCACCCCTGGGGGAAGCCAGACATGGAGGACCTACCTTAGACTCCTCTCTCCCCCTCTTGTCCAGTTGCGGCCAGTCCCCTACGAAACAGGCTCTCAGGTTTGTGTGCAGATGGTTTATGGAGGGCAGGTGCTCTCAGGAACAGCACCTCTGAGGGCTGAGGGAGGAAGGATGGTGGCAGGGGGGTGGTTGAACCATTGATTCACTTCCAGCAGTGGCCTCAGCCAGTCCTGTGATGGTCTGGAGCTGGGATAGCCCTTCCGAATAGCCCCACACAAGGGCTAGGGGTGGGACCATACTCTCCCATCAACCTGGCCCCGGATGTGGGCTGTTCTCAGGAGGGGGCATGTCCTTGGGTGAGGTAGATCTCTTTGCTGAGGGCAGTTCCTAGGCTGAGAGGCACCTGTAACTCCCAGCACCTAGAGGGACGAGTGCCTAGTCTGCAAGAGGGAACCTGGACATCACACTGCAGAACCCACCGCCCCCTCCTACTCAGTCAGTCACAGTCTTCCCTATTTCCACATTTTAATTTTCAAATAAGATCCCTCTGTCTTCAGATTACCCTCTTTACTGTTCAAAAAATACATGAAAGTCTAAATGCACCAGGCACTGAGGTAGGGACAGAGCAATGGGTTAAGCAAATAATCATCCAAACATACACTTTGAAATGATAAGTGTTCTGAAGAAAAACGAAAAGTGCGGAAAGCTATAGGGTCATATGACAAGGGAGGCTTGCCCAGTGGGGAGTCGGGCGGAGGCAGGGAAAGCTTCCCTGAAAAAGTGTCATTGGAGCCAGAATCTTGAAGATGAATGTGTGCTTGGTTGGTGGGGTGGGGTGGGGTGGAGAGGTGTGGACAGGCTAAGCCTTAGCCGCTAAGAGGTCCTGAGGCAGGTGGGACAAGGGATTGGAGGACCTGAAGAAAGCCAGTGTGTCTGGAATGCAGAAACTGAGAGGGAAGAATAATAATTGATGAGGAGGAAAAGGAAGTCAGGAGCCAGATCCTGCAAAGCTAAATATTTGGGTCTTTTTTCCTAAAAGTAATGAAAACCACTAAAGAATTTTAATCTCTGTGTAGTATAAATTATATACCTTAATTAAGCAGAATATTCAACTATTCCCCAATCAATACGGATTGAACGGATCATAGAGATATATACAAAGTGGTTAGAAACTAAACACTGTGAATGTTACGTGCTGGGGGCAAAAAAAAAAATGTTTTTAATGCAGATTCTATTATTACTGTAATAGCCTGTTTCTCTACCTCTAGTGGCTACTTGTGGTTTCTCTAAACGATAGCACCTAGCTGTTACTGACTGCTTCTAAGTGCTGGTGTGGGTGCTTTGCATAAATTACTTGACTTAATAAAACACTTTTGCAAAGTAGGTACTGCTTAGAAACTGAGAAACAGAGAGCGATTTGCCAAAGTTCTCACAGTCGGTAAATGGCAGAATAAGGCATGGAGCCAAGTGTCCAATTATAAAGCTAAAGTGTAACCAAAATCCAGATTCTGCTGCCTGCTGCAAGAAAGCCAAACTCCTGAGACAGGTGCTGGTAAAAGGAAAGAGGTTTATTCAAATGCCAGCATCTTGAGAAGATGGGGGACTTTTCCCAGTCCTCAAAACCCCATCTTAAGATCTCAGTGCAGACGGAGGTTTTTATAAGGAGAGAGAGAGAAAGCAGAACAAAGAAACCAGAAGGAGGGGCTGTGGACATGCAGGCAGTGTCCTTGCTGGTCCCAGTACGGATTTTCATGGTCAGGGTCCTTGAGGTGGCCATCTGGATTTTTTATCAGTGACTTTCTGTGTCTGGACCGTCGGCATGACCAGGGCCTTGAAGGTCAGGCTGCTCCTTAGGTTCACAGAGGAACTGAAACTGCTGGACTGTAAAGTATGCTTAAAAAAAAAAGTTTAACATGTAAGCTCTAGTTTTGAGAGAAAAATCAGGTTAGAGTAACAAGCTGGGTTTAACACTTACTAGGATTAGTATGGCTAGCTTGATATAAATACGGTATATTCATGCCCCGTTATAAAAGCTCCTGACTGCTACACTGAAATACTTCACCTGAGTTTGAACATGTTCACACTACCTTGAGCTTCCTCCCATCATGCACCCTTAGACACCGCATAACAAACCACAGGATACCTTTTGAGAACCACCCCTAAAGTCAGAGAACTTGCTATTGGTTGAACCCACCAGGTCCTGACTTATTCTCCCCTTACCAGCCCATCGTTTTGGTGCCCCAAACTTCTAGAAGCTAAACTCACCAGTTCTAATGGATATATCCTAGAAAAATGCAAACTTATCTGAATATGAGTCAAGGAAAAACAAGGAGGCAAATCCACTGTACTACTCTAATAACATTACTGTTCTATCATCCCATTCGTGTTCAAATTCGCCCTGTTCTTATGAAAATGTCCACTAGATGTCAGTGTTGAGCTGCAATGGATTTTCCTGGGACAAGGAGAAAACCATTAAGGAGCAAACGTTTGGAGTTTGGGTGATTTCCTTTGCAGTGGGAACTAAGAAATTGTAGTTAGCTTTTTATGTGAACACTGTGGTTTGATTTTTCAACAAGTATAAATAATTAGATCAATAGATTAGATCATGGCACTGCTCGACATTCCAATGTGTCCTTATTCAGAGTAAAATCCAGTCTGCCACAGGCGATTACAGCCCCCTCCTCCCACTCTTCCATCCTCACCCACTTCAGCCACTGTCCCCTAATCATACTGAAATTTTTTTTTACCAGAAATACCTGTATGGTTGGCACATTAAATTCAGGACATTAAATTCAGGCTCCCTTATCAAAGAGACCTTCCTATACACCCTTTCTAAGAGGGCACCCAGCCTGCACCACCCCACCCATTATGCCCTATCCCCTAACCCTGACTTTTCTTCATAATACTTATCACCTCCTGACATATTTACTTATTGTTAGTCTCTCCCTGGAATGTTATCTCTGAGATAACAGGGACTTGGTCTTGTTAGCTGCTTTATGCCCAGAGACAGCCAGGATTATAGGAGGTGCTAAATAAATAAATGACCTGAATTCAAAGATCTTCAGAGACGATATCATAGTTCAGAGTCATTCGTTTTCATTCAGTGCTGAATACCTAATATAAAAAAGACATTGATTGAATTATGGGAGGTACAAGAGACATGATCTTATTGATGAGAAACAGTGTCTTGCTCTTAGACTCTCAGACAGAATGTGTGCACATTAGAAAAGATTTTACCGAAAGAGCTTTATGAATACAACACTCACGGCTGCTCATTATGAAAACTATGGAACAAAAATATGATGCATGCGTTTGTCTCCAGGCACTTGATTTACTACCCTGCTTCCAAAGAGAAGATTGTTCGATTCTTAAACTCTCCGGAAGGACGTGTCTCTGCAGAACCCTTTCTTGGTGGATAACCCGATTCCCTTCTCCTACATCTGAACCCTATTTTCCTTTGCTTCCTCCTCAATGACAATGGAGACCACCAGTTACCCTTCTTGAGTCCTCAACAGGCACTATTTAAAGATGTTCCCGGCTTTGCTTAGTTTACCTTTGAGAGTTGACTTTTGGCCTAGAAGACTCATGATTAAGTTTCACAATGTCCATGTCCATTCTCCCCATTTCTATCTCCCATGCCCCTGGGGGATGGATGGGGGAGGGACATTATAATCATCATCCTTTCTGCATAAAATCTGATGAAAAATAATCTACCATATGCATATGGCCTGGTTTCCATCAAACCCTAAGAATAAATTACAGGCTCCAATCCTGCTCCCCTCCGGATGCTGTCATTCTGGGGAGGAAAAAAAGAAATGTTTAAGATTATCATTGGAATGTGGCGACTTCGAAGAATATGAGAGAAAGACTACTAAATCTTAAGTGGTTTTACTCCCCAATACAGATGGCCTATAATGCTGGTGACCTCTTTTTGTGTGAGAAAGATGTATGTTTCAAGTAGTGAACTTTCCTCAAGGATCTACAACCTATGGTTTGTTTGAATATTTTCTCTCCTGTTGAGGAAAATGTAGTCCTATTTCTTTACAGGTGAGGAGCATATGCAAGTTTCCCTCTGAAATCTTCTCCTTTGTGTAATTACACACATCCCGTGTGTCATGCTGTTCATTTATTTCTCTTCCTCATGGCAACATTCTAAATAAATGTGGCCATTTGAAAGGTGCTAATACAATAAAAGTGACAAATTCATTTCAATGGCTTTTATTTTACCCCAAAACAGCGTATCTACATAGACTTTATTGAGAATTTAAAGCCTATTCAGATAAAAGGCCTAAAGAGACTCTGATATCAAAGTTATGAATATTAGCCCAGGAGATGATCAAATAGCTTAGTTGCTTTACACGGTTATGCTGTGGACAGACTTCAGCCAGGAGTAATAAATACCTCAATGAACTCAAAGCAAGAAACTGAGCCAAACCATCCAGTCTGTGGGGTTCACGCTAGCGCTCAATTTAAGCTCAGAACAATATATAATGTTTCTCTCACCTGACAGTGAATTATATCATGGAGGTTTGGAAACCACACTGTCTGAAGATAGAGAATCTCTGTCCTTTCTACAGTAATGAGAGTCACAGTGATCAGGGGGAAATTCAGAATTGTTCACAATAGCTTAATTTACAAGTTAGCCAACTTCTTCACTCACTCACTCTTTCCTTCCAAGGAGATCTTTATCCACTCCTCTTCAAAGTCAAACTGCCTGCATTTTCTCATAAAACCCACGATTTCACTTATCTGAACTTCATCTAACAAGTGTGTTTCTCCAGCCCTCTCCTGTGGGCCGTGACCTGTAATGTCCAACTTGCCTTCCCTCCCCTCGGTGCTCACTGAGGGTCAGCACTTCAGGTCAGATGGGTCCAAAACAGGCCTCAGGAACGGCAGCCTTCCTCGTTGGGCTACATAACCGCACGTTAGGCCTCAGCAGCACGAACCAGGCTGTAGCTTCAAACTGGACCCCACCTCCTGGTGTGGTGGGTTTTCTGGCCCAGGGACCCTGGCCTCTCCGCCTCTTCTCCTTGCTCCCTGCCCACCTGAGCTGGGTTCCTCAGAGGGGGGCCTCCATTCCCACTGCTCCCCCCGGAGGAGTATGTGAGGCAGGCCTGTGGCTTCCCTGCTAGCTGAGAAAATGCACTCTGTTCTGCTCGGAAGTGGTCACAAGAGACACACAAAACTCAGCGCTGAGGCTTCTTCCATTTTCATTCACCACAAACCAGGTACCAGCATGCCCCACATTCACACAGAACTGAGGATGAAACCACAGTGATCATCCACAGTCTTGACTCAGATATGCCATGCAACTTATTTGGGATCATAATCTGTACTTTCTAAAATCAGGTTTCAATAAAAGAAGTTATAGAAAACATGTCTCAGGAGAGAAAAAGAAAAAAGCCCAGTAATTTCATGTAATGGAATGGCATTAACGACGATTCTGGACTCTTTTACATGACATGACCCATGCATTTCCGCTGATATTATCAGAATGAACGTCAGGCCTTGTTCTAAAGCAAACCCTCAAATGTGCGTGGAAGGCAAAGAATGAAGCCAAAATGACAAGACTGTATTTTGGTTTGTATTTTTAATTTATGAAAGCTTGTTCAAGGGAGTTTGCACACGCCACAGATACAATCTCAGCAAGCTGAATTTTCACGCGCCTCTTACTACCATGTCACATTTGGCCTTGTTTCGCTGACCTACGAGCGGGAACCAGCCACCACACAGTCTCAGAGGAAAGCCCTGGGCCACCGTGTGCGGGAGAGAGCGGCACTCCCCTCCCCTGCCTCCATTCTGTGGAAGAGCTCAGCTTGAAAGTGGGCTCCATGCCCTAGGGATCCATGGATGTTGCATGGCTCTGCCTCATACCAACAAAGGGATAAATCCAGCTCGTGGTTTTATTTGAATTGTTTAAAACGTGACATATATAATTGCAAAAACAGAGAAGAGTATAATAAGCAGAAAATCTGTTGTGTTGTCTGAAACTTTTAAAATAAGGAACGTTGACTAGAATATTCCTTGCATTCAGTGGGAATGTGTGATTTTGCAGCCCATTATAAATAGACATTTCTTTACATCAAGAAAACGGGAAAGAAAAGAAGAAAACACTATGAATACAGAAATGAGGAATGTCCTAAATATAGGGAGCAATTTAAGAGACAGAGCGACACGAAGGGCAGTCTTAGTCCAAGAAGGCAGTACAAGGTCACAGCAAACTCTGGGGATGTGAAATTGTTTGTGTTTCTGGGTTTGCACGAAGTCTACCATGATGAAGAACTGACCAGGTTATAACTCCTTCCTCATCAAAATTCAAATATGGGAAATGTTCCATAACATGTCAAATCTGGTTATATGATGGGCCAGTAAGCAAACAGATGTTACAAAATTTCCTCGACAGGAATATTTGCCAAAAACTATTTTAGCCCAATTGATATTTACTCTGTATAGGGCTACAAAAGAAAAAAAGTTTATGGGTTTACATTCTTAACCTAGAAGTATACCTAGGTTATGAGATGGGTTGTTATATCAAGTTCACACCTTGCTGTTTGCATTCATTACTGGTAACAATATTTACAAATAGGAAACTGACATCAAACTTTGTAATAATGTCCTTTTTTTAAAAATCAAATCTATTATGGCTTTAGGGAAATATGTGATTAGGCATCCAAGCTCTTTTTAAATAAATTTTTTTAATTATTCATTTCAAAGTATTTATTCCATGTTGTACACACTTTAGTTTTCAGTATAAAAAGATGAGCAATTTATGATTTTATGTGTTCATGCAGTTTTATTTGTCACGCTGAGTGAAGAAGAAACGATGCTGAATCAAACTCCCAAACCCAAGTCTCTGGGTAACTGAGTCAAATACCTTAAAGTTGATTTGCTGTGTGTCTGTCTGTGGTGTGCGTGCGTGTCTCCGTGTGTGTACATTTATTACAATTACCCCATGAGCACCCAGAGCTGAACTGTAAGCTGATTGTTGTCCAAACTCTTCAGATTCAACAATTCCATCATCTCTTCCCTATTACAAAACCAGAAGATTTAAACATCACCAGAAGTGCAGAACGAGCATGACCATTTCTGTCTGTCTTTAGCAATAATATCGACTTCCGGATTGGCTAAGTGTAAAGGTAAGAGTGGAACCTGGCTTCCTCCCAAAGCAGCTATGGTGAACCCCTATGAACACTGTTCTGGACAGATGCACCCCGAGGGCTTCACCCTAAAACAGAAACATCTGCGGTCGTCTCCAAACCCCCCTCCACCAGGGCTGACTTTATAGAGGGCTCTTGGAGACACAGCCACAGTCTTATTCCTCACACTCCTCAAACATATGTTGCTGTAGTCCACCACAGATCTGAATCAAAAGGAAATTAGAAAAAGACTTTTCAAGAAAGCTTTTAAGATCCAACTCAAACCCAAGCTTTCGTTATTTTTTTATTATTATTATTAATTTATTTTTGTTACAGATGTTTCTCCTTTTTTCCCCATTGACACCCTCCTCCCCATCCTCCCCACCCCGTCCCCAGCTTTGTTGTCCATCGGTTATGCGTACATGCATATAAGTTCTGTGGTTTATCTCCAAGCTTTCGTTTTAGTCTTTGACTTAAAAAAAAAAGGGGGGGGGTCACCCATTTGTTTTTCATTCCAGATTCTATGAAAAGGCTTCTGGAGACCTTTCGTGTCCCAACCTCGGTCCTCACCGCCTGGCGCAGGGCCTTCTCAGCAGCTGTAATGAATTCGATTATGTCTGAGGAATCAGCACGGCTCGTTCCCCCGGAACGTACACCGTTTCCTTTGATCGTCACGACAGTTCTCTGAGATGCAGGATGGGCAAACCCTCTCCAACTTGCTGAGGAGCCAACGTTCCAGTCCAGAGCTTCCCCTCTCCAGCAAAAGCATCAGCGAGACGAGTGCTTGCACTTTCCTCACCCACCTGTTGATCTGAACATATGGAAGATACCATCCCCTTGGAGGCTGGCCACCACTAAATCTAGACCAAAACTGAGAGTTCACTTGCAAACACTGGCCACACCTTTGCCCTTCTCGTGTTTCAAGCTACTAAACACCTCACTGACCCTCTCGAGGAAGCTATTTTTCCGGTGGGCAAGAAGAGAGAGGAACTTAAGAACCCACAGCTGCCGTGAGAGTGACGTGAGAGGAAGCTGCTAGAATCTTGTAAGCCTGGGGGAGAAAGAAAACATTCCCAAGGGGATTACTAGGAAATGTACGTATTTGTATTACCTTTAAGATTTTAAACACGAATGAAAAATCATACTATGTATTTTGTCCCTACATGGCCTATAAATGTCAAGTGACCACACTACTTACACTGAACTTCATGATGAAGGTCATTGACACTTAAACTATACTTGATTCCTCTCTATGAAGACTGCTTCAAATCTAGCAGAAGAGACTCATCATCCTCTACTTGCACCTGGGGTTTAAAAGTCACTTTTAAAGGCTCAGGGGTTGGGGTGTCCCCCCCTTCGAGGGGAGGACACACGCCCCTGGCCTCCTCTCGGTCTGTTTCGCTGAGCTCGTCACTGTAGAGCTCACTGATGGGGCCCAGAGACCGGCTCCCGGCAAGGATGTCCACGCCCATCTCCCTGACCTCTCCTGGACCTTCGGCCACCGCCGTGGGGCCTTTAGCTTTCCGCAGGCTCCGAATCTTAAACGCTTCCTTCGAGGGAGCCGCGTTAGAAATAGATTTTTTAAATCTTTCCCCTGACTGTTTCAGCCTCTCTCCTGACTGCTTCAGCCTCTCCCCTGACTGCCTGAGCCTCTCTCCTGACTGCCTGAGCCTCTCTCCTGACTGCCTGAGCCTCTCTCTCCTCTCCGGGGTCACGATTCTAGTTCTAATTCTGTTGACTCCCTTGTCAAAATTCTGCCGTGTCTTCGCCATGTTCTCTTTGGAAAATGCCTTTTTTATGTTATCAATGCGCTCCTTGCCTGACTTTCTGAGCCTGGTGGACCTGCTTTCCTCCACGTAATATTCTTCATCTGAAGACAGATCTATTGGGGGATCAAAGACATCTTCATCGTCTTCCTCTGGATTCTCAGTGAGGTTTTTGTCTTTGACAATAGACAGGGACGTCGGACACCGAATCTCCTCCTAAAGAAGAGAAAGCACGCATGTTAGAGGCAGTTCTTTTACCTTCTGCCACGCCTTTCGATCCCCTCCACGGGCTGCTTATCCTCTGCCCACGCCGTGAGTGTTGGTGTATCTCCGGGTTTCTCTCCCCTTGGCCCTTTCTTCTTCTTCATCTCCCAAGCTCACCCTGAGCAACATGGTCCACTCCTCTGCCTTCAGATCCAATTGTGAGCAAACTCACAAATATTTTCTCTCTACTTTTTTAAATCATGGACAGACTTCTCCACCTAAATACTGCACGAGTACCTCAAACGTATCTCAAGGCCCATCCGTCATCCTCTCCACAGCCACTTCCCTCCCTGGGCCTCTCAGTACCAATGCCCACCCAGCTAGAAACCTCAGAATCCTCATCCCAAATACTGCCTCTCCTTCTCATCCCGTCATATCCACTGCTCACCAAGTACCCTCAGTGAAACTACTCAGTGACTCATCTGTTTCTTCCTTCTTCCTCTTTGCCTCTACCAAGGTCTTAATTCAGGTTCTTGTCCCCTGAGGCCTGAATTTATGTAATAGTTCTACCTCTAAAACATCACCTAAGCATTTCCTGAGAAATATTTCTAAAACATAGCTCTGATCACATCCTTTCCCTACTTTAAAACTTTTGGGAGCTCATCAATACTCAAAGAAGAGCATTCAGACTCTTTTGTGTAATTAGAAGCCTCTTCAGTTGGAGCTAAGCCCCTTCCCCTCACCTCCAGCCCAGCCACACACAGCCACTCCCAAGTCCTCAAACACATAACGGAAACACTGCGTGTGTGGTTCCCGCTGCTTTAAATGCCCCTTCACCTCTTCTCAGCTTTGTAAAAAATATCTTTCTTCAAGAAGGGATTCAAACGTTCCCAACTTCCCCAAGAGGCTAATTGTGTCTCCAGTTTACATGAAAATGACACGTGTACACCTCTCTTTATGGCATGTACCACAGTTTGAATGGAATTGGAACTCTACTTATTTATAAATGTCTCCCCGAGGCTTTCACTTGATGATAAGTTCATGAAAGCAAAGATGTGTCTTATGTTTTATGCCCAGGATGACTGTTGGGTCAAATAAGGGGCTATGTCTTTATCCAACAAATAGTAACTGAGCACCTACCATGCACAGTCAATGTTCTAGGGACTGAGAACAACCTCCTGTGAAGAAAACAGAGTAGAAGAGCTTATAGTTTCAGAGACAGAGAAACAGGCAAGTTAAATATAAAGTATGCAGGATGGTGGTAAGTGCTAAGAAGTGAAGAATGAAGCCGGGAAGGGAGAAATACAGTGAGCGGGGAGGATGCTCAGAAAGGCCTCACCAGTAACGGGACATCCTAGTCTAAACCTGCAGGGAATGTGTATGTCTGGGAGGGAAGGAGACACAGCAAGGTGAGCGAAGTGGTTGGAGCAGAGTGATCAGGGGCAAGAGGAGGAGGAGAGACGGCAAGAGAGGTAGCAGGAGAGCCAGATCACGTGGGGCTCCGTATCTAACAACAAGGACCAGGGCTCTTACCTTGAGTGTGAGAAGGAGCCTTTAAAAGAGTTTTGAGGAGAAGAGCGACATAATTTGACCCACGTTGTAAAAGGATCACTCTGTTGAAATAGGCTATGGGGGCAAGATAAGAAGCAGGGAGAACTGCTGGAGACACCAAGATAAGCCGGGTGAGAGATGGGCTAGGGTGCTGGCAGAGGTGGTGGTGAGAAGTGGTCTGATTCCCGGTCCACTTTGAAAGTAGGAGCCAACAGGATTTGCTGCTAGGTTTGGATGTGGCGTGTCAGCGAGTGTCGATGATAATGCTCAAGTGCATGGTCTAAGCAACTGAAGGACAGATTTGTCATCAAAGGGGATGACAAAGACAGCAGGGGGAAGAGACTGGACGGGAAGGATGGGATGTACACGTGAGGACTCTGAGATGCCCCCCTGGAAATCCAAGCAGAGATGTCAAGAAGGGAGCTGAGTATGTACTGGAGTTCAGAAGAGAGGTCTAAGCCCTGGCCGGTTTGGCTCAGCGGTTAGAGCATCGGCCTGCGGTCCAGAGAGACCCGGGTTCGGTTCCCGCTAAGGGCATGTACCTCGGTTGCAGTTTGTCCCCGGCCCTGGTTGGTCGGGCGGGTGGCAGCCACTCGATGTGTCCCTTTCACGTCGATGTTTCTCTCTCTCTCTCTCTCCCTCCCACTCTATCTGAACAGAAAATGAAAAAAGTGAGGATAAAAAAAAAAAAAAAAAGAAGAAGAGAGGTCTAAGCTAGAGACAAACATTTGGGAGTCGTTAACATAAACATTAAATTAGAATCATGAGACTAGATTACAGAGATCACCAAGACATTGAGTGAGTAAGTCTACATTCTGCTATTCAGATTCCCTCGGGCCGAGGTGTGTTTCAGAATTCAGAATATTTCAGATGTGAGAAAAATATGATATATAATATTCCCAGTGAGATCTTGGTAAGAAACATTATGGCAAAAAATATGAATATTCACTCTAAGGTGGGCTAAAGACTCCAAACAGCCTCATGCTATTTCAGGTCGTTTTGCCATCAAACAAGTTTGGGTCAAGTAAGGTCTTGCTGCAAAATAAGTTATTAAGAAATTTAGAAATTTCCTGATTTTGGTGTTATAGGAGATAAATGGGTTTTAGACTTGTAGACAAGCAGAGATGAAAAAGCCAGAGAAATATCAGCCAGTGAGGCAGGAAGCAATCCAAGAGAGAGTAGCACCCCCACTCCCCACCAGGAAGCAAAGGGAAAAGTTTCAAAAAAGAGAGGGAGGGATCAACTATCAAATGTGTCAAAAAGAAAAGAATGAGAATTGGATTTGGGAACATGGACACTGGTGACCTTGAGAACCTGCCCAGGAACACAGCTGCGAAAAGAACCCAACTCACCATTTAGGGGTTATTTCTTAAATTAAACAGGCAAAACTCTGAAGATCACGAGACTTTTAACTGAACCCCTGAATTAAAATTTCTAAAGAAAAATGTGCTCCTACTTGATATCCAGATTAAACCTGTTTAAAAGAAAATGAATAAAATGTAAGAAACACATTTACATGTATTCTGAAATCTATCAGCCTGGTGGCCAAGAAGGTATCTCTATCTCTGGAGCTTTATTTCTTTGGATACTTATTTAAAATTAAATTATTTGGATATCGGATTGGAGAGTCTAGGAACTTGAAGGAAAAAAAAGGCAGGGTGGGCGTCTCATAGCTCTCTCATGAATCAGAAGCACAGAATTATTCCTCTCCTTTCCTGGCACCTGCTGCAGGGAGTGGCTTCAGCAACACCAAGTGGGTTGGTATGGCCTGAGAAGGTATAATTAGAAAAGGAAGGAGCCAAAAAATAATAGCTGCTTGGCAGGGGGAAAACCCCTCACAATCCTGCTGTGAAATCAGATAGAACTTAACTCAGGAATCACATACCCTTTTTCAATTGCAAAACAAATTATACAACAGCAGACTTAAAAGAAAACAGAGTTAGAGTCAGGGAAAGTACTTGTTTCATGGATCTATTTGTTGTAACTCCTGTGAGTCAGAGATACCACGAGTCAGTGGTGAGTACAATGCAGTAATAATTGAAGATTATAGGGTTGAATTATAGTTGATTTCCAAATATAATTATTATATATCTTCTTATGTAAAAGTCCAGGTAAAAATGATGATTTTTATAACAAAATGAGTACTTTGGGGGTCATAACTGAATATCATAGTAATATCACTAGGAGAATCTGAATATACAGAAGTCTGGGACTTCTCATTAGGGAATGGCAAATATCTCATTTGGTAACCACAGGCATGTTCTTAATAAGCAAAATTGTCAGAAGACATGCTAAGACTCCTGGCTTGTATGATGAGAAGGTCATCAAAGTGACATTATGTTTAAAGAGAAATGGTAATTGTATGAGAACTAGTAGATAGTCTTTTTTTTTTTTTTTTTTTTTCAGATAGAGTGGGAGGAAGAGAGAGAGAGAGAGAAACATCGACGTGAAAGGGACACATCGAGTGGCCACCACCCACACGACCAACCAGGGCAGGGGACAAACCGCAACCGAGGTACATGCCCTTAGCGGGAACCGAACCCGGGTCTCTCTGTACTGCAGGCCAACGCTCTAACCGCTGAGCCAAACCGGCCAGGGCGTAGATAGTCTTTTTTAATGCCAATGTCCAGGATTAGGCGAAAACTCCGCCATACACAACTGTGGGAGATAAAATACCAATAAAGATTACCACCAAAAGATATATCCAGGGAAAGCTTTTAGAGGGAAGACCCAAATGGAAATGCACATATCCTACAGCTGAATCACTCAGCTTCATGTTAATTTTAGTAGAAGGAGCATTCTCAATATAACCACTTATACATATTAACTATGAGAATGAACTGTAAGAACTGACTTTAAGAATGATCATGTGAATATTGAGTAGTGTTCTAACATCTAATGAATCATCAAACCTGAGTTCTATGTCCATTGTTATTTGCCTTTGTCTTTTCTCTACAAGCTCTCCCATTATAGCTGACTGCTTATTGACAAACTGCTGCTTACTCCAAAAATTTAATTTCACTGAATCTTCATAGCACTCTATCTGACAAGGAAAGAGATCTGGCCTATCTAGTGCCTCTCAGCTGCTTTTTCATACTGTCTTCTATTCATTCCAATGTCCAAGTAACTATGGGGGCTCAAAGAAAGGGAAAAAATAGCAAGTTTCAGAGAATAAATGGTGAGTATAGAAACATCTTTTTTTTTTTAAATCCTCACCCAAGGACATGCTTAGAGAGAGAGAGAGAAACATCGATGAGAGAGAGAAACATTGATTGGCTGCCCCCTGCATGCTCCCCAACCAGGGATTGAACCCGAAACCCAGGCATGTGCCCTGACTGGGAATCGAACCAGCAACCCTTTGGTGCACAGGATGACGCTCAAGCAACTAAGCCACTCCAACCAGGCAGAAACATCTTAACTTAAAAAAAAAAAAATTATGTCAATAGACAAATAAGAGTCAATTAGAACTTTTCAGAGACTTCTTTGCTCTAGCCTCTGTAAATCTGTACTGGTACCTGGTCCATTCTTGGCACAAAGGCTCTCAGGAGAAATGCTGGATGCTAAGAATGTTTGCTGGCATGCCCCATGCAAATGGAGGGTGACGTGTACCCATTACTGCTAATGTCCTTGAAAAGTGAATTGAAGAATGGATGCCACATTCTCCAGTACCAAATCTAGATCCTCAGTATATACAGTAACACAGGAACTGGCCTCTGAGACTAAGGTGACTAATTTCTTTCAAACTTCTAAGTCTGGAGAAGAACTTCCAGGGATCTGGAAGGAAAGGGAAATGGCACCGTCCAACCTATCTACCTTTGAAATAAGCAACATTTCTCTCTCCTCCCTATTCTTCTTCCTAAATAGCCAACAGGCTCTTAAAAACAGATTCAAAATATCACTCTGTAACTTTATCAGTCAACAGAAGGCTGTGGAGAATTGACTAATGTGTCCAAAATGTGGTGGGGGATTATGGCCCACATCCCAAGTATCATCTGCCTACATAATCCAACTGCCTTCCTATTTCACTTTGTTTCCATTCTTCTAGATTTTGTTTGGTGTGTTTTCCCCCGAAGCATATGGGCATCCATCCATTTTAAAAATACAATGTGATAACAATGTATATATGCACCAGTGAACATCCCTGCATATATTACTGATTTTATACTTAGAACAAAATCTTTGAAAAATCATTTTTTGGGCCAAAAGGTTTGTGAATTTTTAAAATTCTTAATATGTACTAACAAAACCACCCTCCAGAAATGTTGTACCAATTAATACTCCTACCAGAAGAATACTGAAGCGCTTGTTTTTTTTCTACCTTAAACTCTGAGTATGTTATGTTTTAGTAACTGCAAATATTTAAGTAGGTGAAGGTGGAATTCTGCTCCTTTATTTTGTCCTTTGCAAACTGCCTGATAATGATTTTCCCACTTTTCTACATGCGAGGAGCGTTCAACTTTTTCCTTTTAATTTGTAAGAGTTTTAAAATATATTATAGATATTACGCATTTGCCGTGAATATGGTCCTATTTAAATAAATACAAGTTCAACTGTACAGTAATACAGGAACTTAGCTCAAAATACAGTGCCACACAGACGCTATTATATTAAATCAGCTAAGTAAAAAGACTTTATAATTAAATATAAGGAATCACTTATGTGACTCCTACATTTGTGTAACTATAACAAAAAGAAAAATAAGAACAATTGCCTGATTCATTACAAAGTACAGTTTGTTACTATTGTGACTTATATGTAAAAATTCCAACAGCTTATATTCCAGAGAGCTTACATTTCACTCTTTAGGGCTTTCTCGGCTCTCCATAATAACTTTTTAAAAAGCACGCACACACATTGTGAGGCTACTGGTCCTGTTCCTTTCTTTACATAATACAGAGGTGTTTTATACTAGAGGCTTCTTAGGTCTCTTCCAGCTCTGACATTCTACAGCCTAGGAGAGGGCATCACGCTAATATGGCTAATGAGCTGAAAGACCTTTACCAATATTAAGTTTCAAAGGCAAGAAATAGCCTCCGCTATGGCCCACAGTTCATATTACACGAAATGGTTGAGAGGCTCAAAATACTGATCCGACAGTACGTTAGTTAACATAGAAATGGTTTGATCCTCAGATATCTGCTGATACAGCATTCTACTACATGAATGTATACAATAGTTAAGAGGCAACACTGGAAAGTTCTGACAGGACTCGTTGGCCATTAAAGGAGGCGAGAGACTGGAGTAGGTAAAACCAAGTGCAAGCTTACCTGGAATATGACCACACGGAATTTGTTCTTCTTCATTATTTCCTCCTGCTTAGTTTCAACTTTCGTAACGTGAAGTTGCTGCTTCTCCACCCAGGCCTTCACGTCTTTAATGTGAGCACTGACTTTCCGGGTTTTCTCAAACAGCTTGTTAATGACGTAGCCTGTATTGCTGTGCGACTGTGAGAGCTTCAACAGGTCGATCTGGACAGACTTGATGGCGTTTTCCATTCCCCGGTGTCTCTCTTCGATTCTCTTCTGGCTCGCCTGCACACTGTCCACGATGGTGGCAACCTTGTCCAGCACAGTCACAATGGTGAGAGCGGCTTCTTGGTCTTCATCTGTCATACCTGACAGGCGATTCTGGTGGATCTTATCAGCATGTGAAGCAGACCCATTATGTTCCATTTTATTTCTTTCTCAGTTAAAGAGGGCCCACCACAATCAATTGTGGCACTTGGAGCAAACAGTTAGTTTGATAACAGGCAACAGGGTTGTTTAAAGGGTTGGAAGCCCCACCCCTGGAGACTGGTCAAGTATTTATAACTACAAATACCCATACGTGACTGTTCTGCAATATGAGCCCTCGCAAAGCACTGGGGACTGTTCCAAACATGCTTACTGACTGACGAAGGGACTCAAATAGGACTGTGTGGATAGAAGAGGAAAGCTTTTTTTTTAAAAAGTTCACTGAAGCCACCATGTTGCTAATATTAAGCCTAGAAGCCAAATGACCAGAAAAGCGAACTCTAAATGTTGGGTGAGGCTTTTGCCTTTAGATAATTTCCAGCAGTGTTTGTAAAAGCAAAGGGAATTTTGAGCTAAAATTGGCTTCTTCTATTAATTTTACATATTAATTGCACTGACATATCAATATCAAAGAAGGTAGTAAATAAACACACCAAAACAGAGGCCATATAGTGAAAACATTATATTATAACATGCTTTTCCAAATCAAATATTAAAATTAATATTCAATTTTGAACATATTCTTAAATTCTACATGCATACTTCTGAATATCTAAACTACACGTTAAACAGCTGAATATATTCTACTCACACTTCAGATCTTGAAACACCAACAATCTATTAATATAGCTATTACTACAGGAAAAATTTGGATAGAGGTCTTAGGTAATTTTTAAGCTCACTTTAAGAGCACCAATCATTAACAATCATTTTTGCATTTTATTCACAAACACTGATACAATTTATTTATGTTAAAACAAATATTTTCTTTAAAAATTAATGTGTATTAAAGTAGTTTAACTGATAGAGTAGGCTTTATTCCAATCTGTTTGTTGAACAGACTACTTTCACAATATCTAAATCTACTTTCCAGTGATCTGTTCCATCATTGCTAGCAGATACTTTTTTGAATTATCAGAATTATTTTTTCAAAGAGGAATAATCAAATTCCAGTCCATAACATCTTATAAATATTTTACACCTAACACACACAGCTTTACAGTTCATGCGATAGGCAGTGTCTAAAAAAATCAGTTACTAAATCTCAAAACATTTAAATGTCTATTTAAACACAGTGTCTTCTAAAATTTTTTTTGTAAGAAAAGTAATCTGTAAACATCTTTACCTTTAGTTCATGCTTAGCCATTTGTGGTCACATGGAAGAAGTGGGTATGACTTTATAACCATTTGTGAAGTGGTCCACCTTTGCAAAAATATTACATTCCATGGGTAAAGAACAAGTCTTAGAATTACCATGTGGTACAAATTTATGAAATCAATTTCTGTATTTAAAAACATAAAACAAAGACTACTGAACAGCCCAAAACTGTTGTAGCTGAATATTCTAAATACGAGCCAACTGTACTACACTAAAAATGTCCAAAAATAAGGCCTCTGAAATAAATATTTCCATTCTTTAAAAAAAGACATAATAAATGTACATCACATGGTCAGTGTACATATAAAAGTCATCATTTTAAACCATCCTGGATGACGTATCTGAAGTAAAATGACCTAAGTTTTGCTTCTGTCGTCGTCCTCTATTGTTTTTAGGGCATTTTCTGTTGAGTTAAAAAAGAAAGAAAGAAAAATGGCATTTTATTTAGGATATTTCAAATGTTTCCAAAGTAATACACATTTCATACATAAAGTTGTATTGTGTGCTATCACATGGAAGGGAAATGCCATTTGATGCAAGACAAGGTGAGGACCAACACATCAGACAACTATCTTCCCGACAAAGTTGGGAGGTGAGACGGTTAGACACAGGATGCAGGTACGGACACAAGCACAATTCATTTCCTGGGTCTCTACTGCTGACTTGTATCCCCAAAAGGAATCCTCACCCTTCCTCTGGCCTAACAACCCTCCAGCCACAGTAATGATAACATACAAACCCAGGACAGTAGAAAGGATCCTGGCCTAGGTACTTTCCCTGAACACTGACACCCCCAAGATGACAAGAACAGCTTAGATGAAGGAAGAAATATGCTTATTTAACCTCCAGTGTGAACATATAGGAAATGCCTAGAGATTTTAGGAAATGACTCGAAGTTGTTCCACACTCTACTTGGACAAACCACAGAACCCAGTAAAGAACAGCCATGCGGGGGATGAGGGATATTCCTGGACTCTGCTCTCGTTTTACAGTACATGTTTCTCCACAGTGGTGAAAAATCTCGCTGTGTTGTAACCGTGTGTGTGCCTGTCCACAGAATGAAAACACACGAGCTCTCATTGTGTTTGCACAAAGTTCTGTGCTATGCAATGTGGAATAAAGGGACTGGGATGAATTCTGGTAATTCTAAGCTTGGCTCTGTTAAAAACTAGCTGTGCAGCCTTACGTAAAATTTTAAGAGTTGGACTAACCTCTAAAATCTCTGCCAGCAAGAAATTTATAATCTAGCCCTGGCTGGGTGGCTCAGAGCGTGGAGCATCGTCGCGGACTGAATTCCCGATCAGGGTACATACCAAGGTTGCAGGTTCAATCCTTGGTTGGGGCACATACTAACGGCAACCAATCGATGTTTCTCTCTCACATTGATGTTTTCTCTGTTTCTCTCTCTCTCTCTCTCTCTCTCTCTCTTTCTCTCTCTCTCTCAAATCAATTTAAAAAAACATATCCTCGAGTGAGAATTAAAAAAAATTTTTAAGAAATTTATAATCTAATGGAAAGAAAGTCTTACAACAATGAGTACTCCTATTTTAAATTTCCATGTGTTTAGTCAATTTCAAAGAGCACTGCTTTGCCTTGATTTAAAAGCCTTGGCGGTAATACTTCCATTTTATATATTGTTTTTTCACAAATTTTATCTCACTAATCCTCATAAAAACACTCTGAAATAGCACTGGAATCATCTCTATTTCATAAATGGGGAAACTGGTTGAGAGTCAAGCAACCCCTCTTTTAACTGTCAGTAATTCACTATGACCTTAGAAAAGTTCCAACTTCCTGGGGCCACAGTTTTTTCATCTATAAATTAAGGGGGTTTTGCTAGGGTGATGTCCAAGGTCACTGCCAATCTGTCATTCTATGAGTCTAAAAACAAGAAAAAAGATTCCAAGCATAAAAGAAGAAAATTTTACTCATGCAGTCTTAATAAATGGGTCAGTGGGAACATCCTTTATATATATATATGTATGTATATGTTATTGATTTCAGAGAGAGGAAAGAAGAGGGAAAGATCGAAACATTGATGAGAGAGAAACATCGATCGGCTGCCTCCTGCATGCCCCCTACTGAGGTTGGAGCCCACAACCCAAGCATGTGTCCTGTCTGGGAATTGAACTGGCAACCCGCTGGTGCATGGTGCATGGGACGACGATGCCCAACCAACTGAGCCACAGGGGCTGGGTGGGAACATCCTGTTAAAGGAAGATTCCTCACATGTAACAGCCACCATGGGATAAGTGAACAGCTGTCCCACAATGGACTGCGTGGGAGAGGTAGTCCTTAAAAATTCCAAGGAGACAAGTCTAAGTAATTATAAATATAATATTGTAAATCCAAGAGAGCGTGATATTCTAGGAGAGAAAATACTGCAATAAAAAGACCTCAAGGACAGATCTATGATACATTCAATGAGATGACCCTTTGGTCATGAAGACCATGGACAGTAAAGACACGGTCCATAGCTAAAACTATACTGTGATATCTAAGTGTCTGTGAAGGCAGCAAATGGGTCTGGGGTACAAACTGGAGGGTATTAACTTGAAAACTACCTGCCAGATAATTGAATATTGTAGCTGAGGATCACAGCACACCGAGAACAGAAGCACAGAGCTGGATAAAAAGCCAGATTAGGATTTGTACCAGGGCTTCACCACCTCTATGATCCTGGGGAAGGTACTTCCCATCCCAGGGCTTCCGTTTCCTCACTTCTCTAGAATGAAGGGGTTGAACTCAAAGTTGCTTCCCGCTGACTCTGACATTCTTTGATCTTCTTAAAGATGGTACTATCACTGGGCTTCAAAATCTTCCCTTACCTGTACCTTACTTCTTTCTTTCACCTTCTAAATTCACTTACTACCCCACTCGTCCTTTACTCTAATAATGTCCTAAATGGTCGCCCCGGACCTCACATTTTCTCTCCTCCAATGAATTTTGCAGATGACACTCAAATTAATGCTCTGAAAAAAAGTGTTTGATACCAAATCCCTCCCCTGATCAAAACTCTGAACTGCTACAAAATCAAGTTGGAACCTTGCTCCCATGCGACCATCACACTTGCCAAATCTATTTCCCAAGATGACTCAACGTCAATGGTTCAGTGGAAGAAGAACGGTTTGGGACTCAGGCAGCACTCCATCCAGTCCAGGCCCTTCCACTTACTGGTTTGGGTGACCACAGGCAAATGCCTTAACCTCCGAGCCCATATTAAATGGCCACGGGCAGGCCTGCTGTTGCATGTTTTTTCCCCATCTTCTCTTCAGCTGTCATTACTTTTTATATCATTATGTCCCTACTTTAATCTACGGCCCAATTTTATACTCAGCAGTCTTGCCTAAGGGCAGATCATCTGTTCTATAGACATCAAGTCCACTGACTTCAGTGCCTGAATTTGATGAAAAATGTCTGGTACTCAGAGAACACTTTTTTACAATTATCATTTCTAGATTTATCATTCCAGCTCCAGATGGTGGAGACTGCTGCAAGTCTGGCTTCCATCCAGACCTTGAAGAAGAGTCATAAATCCTTTATGGCCTGCCAATCTCTGTACTTGATATGCTCCCATCCCCTGCCCAGAATAATACAGAAAAGCATACAGATGATGGTTATGAAACTTTTGACCCAAACCTTAAAGGAGGTAAGGAAGAGGCACGCGTGAAGAAAAGACGTGAGACTGGGAAGCGTAAAGACATATGGACTTCATTTGCTTTGACTTTTCTCAGGTCCAGGTCAGTTCTGACTTAGCTAGTTCTGCTCAGCATGGAAAACACCCATTTAATGCCAACTGCAATCTAAATAGTCCTTTACTTTGGAGTTTAGTCATGATAAATTCCAATGGTTTTAGTTATAACAGAGAATTTTAAAGTTAGTAGTCATGACTGTGTTCCAGAAAATGAAACATTATATCATTGTAATGATATAAAAAAAAAGTAGTTTTCTTTAACCTCTGTTTCTTCCTTTCTTGTTATATTTACTACAAATAAAGTATATCATCAGGGCATAAAACACTTTGCAGAGTTCAGCGGGGCTCAGAAACTTTCGGCGCGGCTCTCCTGCCCATGTGCAGACCATTCTAAAGCGTCTGCTACCACCACGATTGTTCCTGAATGCTGTGCTTTCATCCAACACACCGTTTGAAGATCCCCAAATTCCTTTGTGCCATTGAATGTTCTCATGCTCCCTCTACCTGCAGCCCAGATAGACCCGAAACCCTGGGAATGGGTTCTGGCCCATCTTCTGAAGAAGCAAGACAGGGAGAGGTCAGACCCACGTGGAGACGTCGGTGAACTGATCCTCGGATTGTTGTCCTACTAGACTGGTGGACTTACAGCCCCTATCCTTGAGAGTGCGCCTCAGGGTTCTCCTTCAGTTTAACAGCTGCCCACCTCTCAGTTAAAGTTGGTGTTTCTTAGGCTGTCACCTACCTTGTTATGCACATGACAATAGCTACTATAATGGCGATCTGTACAGCTCCAATAATCGCTGCAATGAGAACATGAGTGAGCTTTTGCCTGCTGGGCACTACGTAGAGAATACTAAAGTCTGTCTTTTCACAGTGCTGTCCAGTGTAACCAGATTCACATCTGAAAAGGGAAAAAAGAATTCCTATGAGAATTACAAATTTCAATAATGTTAGGTTTTAAAATTAAAAGATACAAAAAAAAAGGTATATTTCAACAGAAACAGAAAAATCAGGCACCCCCCCCCCTCACCATCTGAAAAAAATATTGCCATTTGTGGAATTCCTTACACTCCTTTCAGTATATCTATTTTACACAGTGCTTTGTCCCCTATCATTGTTAAAGTTGCTAAGTAGTCTTTATTACCTTCATTCAAAAATAGATATATAATATTTCATTCAGTGACTACAATATAACTAACTTATCTATTCCTCCAGTTATTTTTCATTTTTCACAATTATAAATTAGGTGTGGTGAACTTCTAGGTGAATGTGTACTTTTCTATATTAGTGTTATTCCTTAGGCTAGCTACTTAGAAATGTAAGGATTACTGAATAAATAGGTGTAAACATTTACAGTTCTTTGAACACAGCACCAAATTATAGTCAAGACACTTTTCAGTGTGCATATATAATCATTTAGGATGCAGGCAGGGGATGAAAATAAGTTATTAATGACAGAAATGAAGACAAGCAGTCAAATAGGTGCTAATCTTAGAAATTATCTAATCCCAATTAAAAGTAAACAAAAAGGCAACAATATCATGATGATAATATGATGGGGGAAACGTAAGATATGTAACAGAAAATGTACAATGTTAGCTGACAGAAGTAAAATGTATGAATTAGGCAGCCTCCAGTTGGAACTGATGAAAAAAAATCTGAAGTGTAAAGACACTGTATTTATTAATGTCCCACACTTCATCACCAAAAAAAGAAAGAAAAGCTTTTTTAATAAAGCACTTAAAACACAACAAAGAAACCTGGGGGCAGGGGTGAAACAGGGAAAGCCAGGGGTGATGTGAGTCCAACAATCCTGTCCCTGAGGTTCCTGGACACCTGCCAGAAGGTTTCACATTAGGCCCTAAGCTTTCTAGCAGGAAAAAAAAAAAAAGTAGTAAGGCAGACATATAGACCATGGAATGGAATTGAGAACCCAAAAATATACCCATACATCGATGGTCAGCTGATTTTTGACAATGGTGCTAAGACAATTCAATGGGGAAAGAATAGTGTCCTCAAGAAATGGTGCTGGGACAACTGGACATCCACATGCAAATAATGAAGTTGGACCTCCTCTTCACAGCATCCACAAAAATCAACTCAATAGAGATCACAGATCTGAATCTAAGAGCTAAAACTATAAAACTCTTAGGGGGAAAAATGAAGTAAATCCTCATACCTTTAGATGAGGCAATGATTTCTCAGATATGACACCCAAAGCACAAGCATCAACAACAACAAAGTTAAATTGGACTAAATGAAAATTAAAATCTTTTGTGCGTAAGGACACTATCACGGAAGTGAAAAGATAAACTGCAGAATGGGAGCAATTTTTTGCAAATTACATATCTGGTAAGAGACTTACATCTAGAATATATTTTTAAAAAATGATAACTCATTAACAAAAAGACAAAAAACTACAAAATGGGGGGAAAATCTGAACAGACATTTCTCCAAATAAGATATACAAATGGCAAAACAAAACAAAACAGAACAAAAAAAACACATAGATAGATAGAAACATCATTAGTCTTCAGAGAAATGCAAATCAAAACCACAACAAGATGCCACTTCACACCCATTAGAATATTCGGCCAGAATCAAAAATCCAGACAATAACAAATGTTGGTGAGGATACTGTAGAAAATATAAAATGGTACAGCCACTTTTGAAAACAGTCTAAAATTTCCTCAAAAAGTCACATACAGAGTTACCATTTGGCCCAGTAATTCCACTCCTTGGCACTTACCTAAGTGAAATTAAAATATATATCCATACAAAACCTGCACACAATTATTCAGGGCAACATTATTCATAATAGCCAAAAAGTGGAAACAATCCAAATATTTATCAACTGGTAAGTGGATTAAAAAATGTGGTATTATCCATTTAACAGAATTCATTCAGCCATAAAAAGGAACAAAGTACTGACACAGGCTACAACATGGATAAACCTTGAAAACGTGATGCTAAGTGGAAGAACCCAGACACAGAAGACTACATATTATATAAGTCCACTCAAATGAAAGGTCCAGACTAGGTGAATCTAGAGAGACAAAATAGATTAGTGGTTGTCTAAGGCTGAGGCGGATGGGAAGATTTGGGAGTAATAGCTAAAGGGTATGAAGTTTCTTCTTGGGGTGATAAAATGCTCTAAAATTGGCTGTGCTGATTGCAACACTCTGCCAATATACTAAAAACCACTGGTTGTTTTTTTAAAAAAAAAATGAAACCAAAAAAAAAGTGGTAAGGCCTGGCCGGTGTGGCTCAGTGGATGAGCATCAACCCATGTACCAAGAGGTCGCTGGCTGGATTCCCAGTCAGGGCACGTGCCTGGGAAAGGGGACATACAACTGACCGATGTTTCTCTCTCATCGATGTTTCTATCTCTCTCTCCATCTCCCTTCCTCTCTCTCTAAAAAAAAAAAAATATATATATATATATATATATGAAAGTGTTTAAGATCACTGACATAAAATATAATCTCCATAAAATAAAATCAAAGCAGCTGTTCAAAGGAACCACAGTTGCTATTGTTATTAAATTCAAGGGAACTTTATCTCACTGGTCTTCATTAAAAGAGGGCACCCTCTGGTACAGAGGACATCATCCTCATCAATGCAGCTGCAATAAATTCAATAATATAATCAGGTCCCTTAGGAGTTTTTAAATAATATCTTTCATGGTAAGCTAATGGCCAGAAGTCAAAGCTCAGTTAAATAAAAAGTTCCACAGGGAGCTATAACAATGCCCTGGATATGCAGCTCTCTGACAGTTAAGCTTAGTCCAAAGATTAAAATCAGAGTATCAAAAGGAATGTGTCGGCCATATACCATTCAGGCAATCCTCCCTGGATATTATTTTCTGCAAATGACTTTGAGTTATACTATCTAAATATCTGGAGTATTAACTTCCAGGTGATTACTTCTTCATCTGTTATTCATTAAAGGCAGGTCCAGGCATTTGGTACCCTACCCTTTATTCTTTTATCCCACACACCCTCCACAGTAATCTCATTTACTCCCATGGCCTCAAGTGCTGACTCATTCAATTAACATGTTTATTGAGCACCTGACATGTGGCAGGTACTGTAATGGGCATTTGGGACACATCAATGAGCAAGAGAAATAAAGATCCCTGTTTACACTCTAGCTGGGGGAGGGAGGGTCAATCAACATAATAAGTAAATTAAATGGTTCTTTTAGAAGGTGATATGTACCACAGAGAGACAGAGTATGTGTGTGTGTGCGTGTGTGTATGTGTGTGTTAAGGGAAACGAGTGCCAGGTATGAGCCAGGAAGGGAGAATTGAAATTTTAAATAAGATGGTCAGGGTAGGCTTCATTAAGAAGGTGGTATGTGAGTAAGACATGAAGGAGGCAAGGGAGTATGTCATGTGGACAACTGGAAGGACAGCACACCAGACAAAGAAAGAGTCAGTGCAAAGGCCATGAGGTGGGAGCATGAGTGCATATCCTGTTGGAGGAACAGCAAGTTTGTCTGGAGTGGGCAGTGAGGGAGGCAGGGGGACAGAGTGAAGGGGCCAGACTGTGCAGGGCTTCTACACTCAGTGAGATGGAGGAGCCACTGGAAGGGTTTTAGCAGAGCAATGACATGAACTGATTTTTGTTGTTGTTGTTGTTAATCCTCATCCAAGGATATTTTCCCACTAATTTTTAGATAGAGTGGGAGGGAGGGAGAGAGAGAGAGAAATATCCATGTGAGAGAGATACATCGACTGGTTGCCTCCCACATGACCCTGACCGGGCCGGGATCAAACCTGCAACCCAGGTAACATGCTGCTGACTGGGAATCGAAGCTGCTACCCTTTGGTCCACAGGCTGACACTCTAACTGCTGAGCCAAACAATCAGCCAGGACCTGATTTTTTTTTTCTTTATTGATTTTTAGAGAGAAAGGAAGTGAGAGGGAGAGAGAGATAGAAACATCAATGAGAGAGAACATCGATTGGCCGCCTCCTGCATGCCCCCCCACTGGGGATAGGGCCCACAACCTGGGAATGTGCCCTGACCGGGAATCGAGCTGGTGACCTCTTGGTGCATGGGTCGATGCTCAACCACTGAGCCACACCAGCCAGGCTGATTTTTATTTTTAAAGTCTTGTTCTGGCTGCTGTGTTGAATATGGACTGTAGGATACAATCAGGTAGGCTAATGCAATAATGCCAGAGAGAAAAAATGCTAACCTGGCCTCTAGGAAGAGCAGTGACAATGGTAAGAGGGAATCAAATTCTGGATATATTCTGAAATAGAGCTAACAGGATTTCCCAACTGACTGGATATGGGCTATGAGAGAGAGAAGTCAAAGAAGCATCAGAGGTGTTTGTCTGAGCAAATGAAGATGGAGTTGGCTTGAACTGAGATTAGGAAGACTACATGGGTGGAGCGGGTTTAGGAGAGGGAAGGAAGATCAGATTAGCTTAGGTCCTGCTGAGCTTGAGGTGTCAGACAGCCCTGTGAAAATGTCAAGGAGGGAGACGGATCCATGAGTCTTGAGTTGAGGAGAAAGGTCTGGGGCGTATGTAAATTAGGAGTCACCAGCATTAGGTAAAGCCCTTAGACTGGATGGAATCACTGAGGAAGAGGACCAGGACTGCACCCTGGTGCACACCAAGACTAAGTGGTCAGGGAGCAAAAGAGGAACCAGCCAAGAAGACCCAAAGGAATGGCCAATGAGGTCAAAGAAAACCTCTCGAGTGAGAATATAATCCCAGAAGCCAAGTGAAGAACGTGTGTCGCACAGAAGGGATCAATCGTGTCAAATGTAACTGAAGACTAAGAACTGACCACTGAATTCAGCAACAAGAACAGTCTCAGTGAAGTGTTGGGGGCAAATGCTTCCTGGATGGAGTCAAGAGAGATGGTAAGTGAGGAACTGAAGACAGCTGACAACTCTTTTGAGTTCTTCTGCAAAGGAAAAAAATGGAACGGTAGCTAGTGGGCGTAATAATGAGGGTTTTTTTCCCCCAAGACAGAAGAAATAAAAATATATTTATACAAGGATACAGAATATGGAGAAAAGGGAGGAGAACTGGTGACAGGTGATAGTGAAAAGTGTGTGGTGTTTCTCTTCATATTGCTTCAGATTTCTCAGTGAACTTGGAAGCAAGATCATCAGCCAACAGTGAGGATGGGAGAGGAGGTATTGACACTCTAAAGAGAGGAGTGATGGTATAAAGCAGACATCTAGGAGAGAAGGAGAATGAATGAACTACAATTACAGAATGACTGCCTGGCAGCATGCAGGGCCCACTTTGAGTATGAGCATCAGTGAGACAAGTTAATCTGGTGGTGTGCTTCTAAAGCAACAGCTATGTCCAGCTGTATGGGTACAGGTTATGCAGTATGGGTGTGAAGTTGAATGGACCAGGATTATAGTTTTGTCAAGTAAGTATAATGAAGCAAAATAGAGACTACGATGATTGACCATGGAATTTAAGCTGAGTAAGGAGGGGATGAGGACAAACGGGGTGAGGGACACTGAAATGTGCCAGGTCAGTAAGTTGGAGGCCTAGTAGGATGGAAGGACTGCTGGGTAGGAGCTATAAAGAATATGCCACAGATAAAGTGATTTCTGAACGTATGTCTTCGACCTACATCTGTCTCATGAGTTCTAAAACCAACATACATCCAGTAGCCTACTACACATCCAAGGCACTTGAGACCAAGCATATTAAATTAAATACATCACCACCACCCCAACCCTCTTCCCTCTTCCCATTGTATTTCCCCACTTAATTTTGCCTTAGTCTAGGAAACTCTCTTGACATCCTTCCCACTACCCTCCACCAACCCCCAAGTTCCCATCCTCATAGCCAACCAGTCAGCAAAACGTATGTATTTAACCACCTTATTGTCTCTCTGTAATGCACCTACTTATCTCAGTCCCAGTACAACTTCTTTACTGAGTTCAGGCTCTCACTCCTTACTAATATATAGTCTCCTAACTTTCAGTCTTCCAGTCCATTTCTAATCAGATCTGATCACATCTTTCTTACTTAAATCCTTAAATGGCTTCTCACTGCCTTAAAACAAAGGACAAGCTCCCTGGATGGCGCAAATGCTCCTGTAAAACCTGCCCCTCCTCCCACAATGTTTTCCAACTCCTCAGATGGAAGTGCCTTGTCTGAAGTCCCAATTCATCTCATGTGTATCTATGTATGATAGCACTTTTCATATGACAGTTTGACTGCTTATTATTTGTCAGACTCATCTACCAAATTGGATGTTGTTGTTTTTTAAAGTAAAACCCTGGATCCCTGTGACATTAGAATTTGAAATCCCGGTGCCAGGTAAAATGTGGTACAAAATAAGCAATACACAAACAGACAAACTACTGGTGGGACAATGCCAGAAGATTCTAACCTAATAACGGGACTGTGGCTAAGACTGTTCATCCCACCTATTCACTGCTGCCCAAACACACCCACCTACTATCCAACGCAAGTGATGCTATGGCCTGATTCTTGTAGACATTGTAAATACTTAAACAAAAGAAACAGGTCAACAGCTTTTTAGGAGTTGTAAGTGTGCAGAAAGAGATTCTTTAGCATTTAAGAAACACCTCTGGTCTGGAGAAAAGGGAAAAGTTGACCATCATCACGTCATTCAAAAATTATTTGCTGAGAAGCCACTGGGCTAGGTTCTATGCTAGGCACTGGGAAGACAGTGGTTAGGAAAACACAGCCCTTAACCTAATGGCACTTACAGTCTAAGAATATCAATCGCTACTTATTAAGTATATACTGTGCACCAGGTATTATGCTAATCACTTGACATTTAATTTTAATAGCACTAAGAGATGGGTACTGTTAATTATTAAAATTTTAGAAATGAGGAAAACAAAGTTTGGAAATTTTAAGTAACTTCCAAAGAGCGTGGCCAATAATTGGTCAATCTGGTGTATCTGATTCCAAAACTTTTAACCACTATACCATTTGATCTTCTTGCTGTCAACTGCTAAAATCTTTTGAAGTGAGCTGGTATCACTTCATTCTCAGGACATCCTCTTCTTTCATCTCTCACATCATCTTCTCTCATCCCTCACTTAGGTATCTCGAAAGATGCCCCATCCTAAGAAGACAATACGATCTGAACTTCTATCAAAATATGTACGCCACTGTGAGACAAATGAGGAACCCACTGTATAATTTTAAAACTGGACTAAATATAATGTTATGTACCAAGTATATCTCCATGTTTGAAATTCATTAATCAATTATTTTAAAACTGGCCTGTTCTCTTCTGCACAGCTGTATTTTTTAAATGTTCAGGGAAAAGAGAGTGGGGGAAACTAGCTCCTTCAAAGATAAGAACTTTCAAGCAGGAAAAAGCCTAAAGCTTAACAACAATTATTTAACCATTAACAGTTTATAGGGTTTTGTGTGTTGGTTGGTTGTTTTGTTTCTTAAGCAGGAGGAGAGGAGGAAAATGAAAAAGTGAGGCGAAGAGAGCTAGAGGAGAAGAGAAACCAAGAGACCTGATTTCAGATGGCCCCTTTTACTTCTTGGAGAGAAAGTCAGAACAAAAGAAAGTATAATGTTTCTCCATGTTTTGAGGTTTTTACAAAGAAAAGAAAAAAGGATTCTGGCCAAACTTCAGGAGGCAAGAGTGAGCAGAATAGCGGCATCCCCCCTCGTCTACGGAAACAGCACCTGGCTAACCAGACCAATCTGAGGGAGAGGATGAGCTCCCAGCCGCAGCAGCACGAAGTGTTATTGGTAGACAGACACAGAACAGCAAAAAAGCACTAACATAGGTTGCATATCAGGAAATCGGAGCTCTAATTCTGTCCCAACTCTATCTGTAACTTGCTGCTGACCTTGAACAAGTCACATAACCTCTCTAGAATCAGACAGGTTTACACCCTTTCCGTTTCCATCTCTCACATCACACCTGGTTCTACATCCTCATCCCCTTATTTTAGAAATCTATTTTAGTATATATTCTGAGTTACATATTCTCTGTTCTTAACACATTTTTCAGTCCCTCAACCACCTTGTGACAGATTGCTTATAAACCAAAATAGTGTTGAAATATGACATACTTATTTTTATATTAAAATATACATTATATTAAAAATGTGAAATCTCAAAATCCTAATACAACATTGCTTTTGCATATTATCTGCCAATTTTTTTGAAATGATTTTTTTTTTATACCTCTACTGCAAATAAACAGTACTTTTTGGTAATAGTTCGGCCACATTTCATTGCCTTCTACAGAGCAGTGACCACTGATGGAAAAAATTTCTCACCTCTGACCTGGAGGTACCAACTTACCTACAAGAAGCCTTCTGAGTAGCATAGATGAATTCACACTTTCCATGGATGCAGTAACCATTGAGGTTTTCAGGGCAAGGCATGTGGTTTCCAATATAAACATCTTCTCTTTGATCACTAGCATCTTAAAAGAACATAAACCAGGTCAATAAATAGTGAAAAGCACATTCAGAAATATGGCCTTTTCAAGGGTTCTGAGACAACAAATAAATCCACCACCTTGCTGGGTAATTTAGAAAGGAAATTTACCAAGTAGTGGGCTGGATAAGAATCAAGGTCACATAATGCCACACACAACGGGTAGACTGTTTAGACTCAAAGCATTTGAAAATATTTGCAGGATGTGACCACTATGAGCTACTGTTATTTAAAAATAAACTGCCCCTCTGGCTGGTGTGGCTCAGTGGTTGAGCATCAACCATGCACCAAGAGGTCGCCGGTTCGATTCCTGGTCAGGACACATGCTCAGGTTGTGGGCCCAATCTCCAGTAGGGAGCAAGCAGGAGGCGGCCAATCGATGTTCTCTCTCATCAATGTTTCTATTTCACTCTCCCTCTCACTTCCTCTCTCTCTAAAATCAATAAAGGAAAAAAAAATTTTTTTTAATAAATAAATAAATAAAAACCATCTACCCAAAAAGAACTAAACATCTTTGTTAAAGAAATAAATGTGGCCCGGCCGGTGTGACTCAGTGGTTGAGCAGCAAACCATGTACCAAGAGATCGCCGGTTCAATTCCCAGTCAGGGCACATGCCCAGGTTGTGGGCCCGATTCCCAGTGGGGGCATGCAGGAAGCAGCCAATCGATGTTCTCTCTCACCGATGTTTCTAGCTCTCTCCTCCTCTCCGTTCCTCCTTCTCTAAAAATTAATAAAAAAAACAGTCTTGCTATTCTTTTTATATAGTTTTTCTTAGTATATGTTAATGTAAAAGAATTCAAATAGCATAGAGAACAAAAAATATTTAATCACCTGAGACCCCACTTTCCAAAGAAAAACATTGTAAACATACTGATGAACATCTGCTCAGACTTAGGTATACTGATTTGAACTGAACTGAGTTGAAGTGAAGAAAATGGAAGTGTGGTGAGTGATTCCACTGCCAGAAATGGGAAGAGGGTCAGGAAGGAAAAACAGAGAGGCAGGACAGATGAAGACGTGGGGAGCCAGTCTTCAAAATCAGTTCTATTCACTCTTTCATGCTCTCTATCCAGCCCTCTCTATTCCTGTCTCTGCCTCTCATACACTTACATACGCACACTTGTTCACAAAGCCACACATTTTGGAATGGATATCTGTACTTTCCTTCTGGCATATTAATCCTCAACTCTATGGACCCAGAGTTCCCCAATGTGTACAGGCCTGTCAATTTCCCCAGTTTCCTACTGTTTCTACTGACAGTTCCAGCTTATAGATTCTGTGTATTATTAGCTGTGTGACCTTGAGCATACTGCTCTCTCTAAGCGTGACATTTCATACCGGCAAAATCAAGACCATAATAGGACCTATACATCATGCAGTTTTGAGAGGACTACGTGAGATAATTAATGCATGTATGAGACACTAAAACAACCAGCTAGCACCTCACGTAACACCAAAGGTTTAACTCCCCCAAATACAAATAAAGGTGCTAAAATAATTTGAAGAATGTTAATGGAAACAAAAGGAATAAAATAGGAGGCTGTGTGTATATATAGTTACGTGTATGAGAAGGGGAAGAGCAAGGGAGAAGTGGAAATAGAGGTGCCAACTGCAGAAAAAACTGAAAACTAAAAATGCAGATTTTCTGAAGATCAAAATTTACATATAAAAGGAGAAAATTTTAATGAGTATTAAGCTCAATGATAGGACAACTAAAGCACAGAGGTCCTGTCATACCTAATAAGACCAGATTGATGCCTTTTAACCTCAATGTTTATGTATTTACATTGTACTAAATTATGCCTAGAAAAAGAACTATACTAGGATTCAAAAAGTCCAACATGTAAATTCTCAATTTTAAGAATATCTCTGCTATTTTGTGACCCTGGTCAAATTGAGGCAGGTTAGTAAGAAGCTAGGAAAATTCCTTGGCAAGTGGAATGGGGAAACTGAGGCAGACAGCTGAACAAACTGGCCGAGCTAGGCCTCAGTTGTATTTCAGCTCCAGGAGACGCCCTGGCACTGACCAATCAGTGGAGACCATGACTCTGAAAGAACCCTCATGGAAAGTTGATGGATATTCCGCTGAGATCCTCCCGAGACCTCCCCTAAGATCTCTACCCTTAAAAAACCTTTAGGAAGGAGAATCCACGTGCTCCCCATCCCAGTAGCACACCTGCGCTCCCCACTCCATTTGCTTTCTCCACAGGTATGCACCTCCTAAACTTTAAGGGACCCCATGAGGCTTGCAACCAGGGCAGTAATGGGTGGTGGCAGTTCACCCCAGGCAAACCCCTTGAACCTTCCCCAAGGCCCCTTTTCCCTGACCTCTTAGTGGGCCAAAGCAGACCCGCCCAGGCTCATTTCCCCAACCCTTTCTTGTTTCACTGTCCTCAACTTTAATAAATGTTCTCTAAAATTCATCTGACTTGTGTGGTGAACTTTTTCCATGAAGTCAAGAACCCACACAGTACCAGCTGGCCCTAGGCAGACCCACCAAGAGCCAGGTCCCCATTTCTGGTAACAAAATCACTTTCTCTAACACAAGTTCAATGAGATCAGCATTGTTCAATGGACGTGGAATACAACACATATGTAATTTTTATTTTCTAGCAGCCATATTTTTATAAAGTAAAAACAGGTAAATTAATTTTAATCATGTATTTTATTTAACCCAACATGTCAAATAAATATCATTTCAACAATATAATCAATATTTATTGTAAAATTGTGGTATTGTCCACTCCTTTTTCATAAATAAGTCTTCAAAATCCAGCAAACACTTTACACTCAACATATCTCAACTCCGACTAGCCACATTTCAAGAGCTCAGCAGCTACATGTGGCTAGTAGCTATCACGCTGGACAGCACAGCATAGATAACTTATTCATTTATCGTTTATTGATCACATTCCACGTCAGACACTCTGCTAGGCGAGGGGGACAGAAAAATAATTAAGACGTATCCTGTCCTCAAAGGGCTTACAAAGTCTCCTCCAGCTCTCAAACTGTAATTCTGCTGTGACAAAGAAATCAACACTCATGATACAGTCATATAACTATGTGGGTTTTTTAAATCAGTCTCTACCATGAGACTGTGAGCTGCTTTGAGAATCTAGATGTTTGTGTTATTCGTTTCTGTACAATAGTTGGAATGTAGTACTTTTCTTGCTCTGGTTTAAAACTAAAAGTGCTACTCTACGTTTGAAACCAAGCCATCAATGACGCAAGGAAAAAGCACCGTCCCCCATAGCACTCATCACCCCACAACTCTCCGAACATGGTGCTTTCCTGGTGTCCCACACAAGGAAGTATTTAATAATGGGACCACAGAGACTGAGGTTATGTGCCAACCTATAATAATGAACAAGGTGTATAACAATAGGATTGTATAGTCTATAGAGACTGTGGTAACATACTAATCGACCATAAGAAAGTCCTATAAACAAAAGAAAATTTCAAGAATGCAGAGCTGAAAGCTATCAGGATTCGGCTACATGGCGGCAATGAAAAAAGTTAACTAATTTTAGAACAGGGTTTTGAGAAATTAATAGACAATGTATGGCACCAACAGCACTTACTGAATTAATTTTTTAAAATGTGGCATCAAGCTTTAGACAGAGCGAAGCCATATAAAACACAGGCATGTCTAATAAGACTTTGAAGTTTGCGACTGTCACAGAACCCAAATTCAGCATTCTGCTCAATACAAATGCTATTCATTCCATTAAACTTACATACTATTTCTGTGCATAGCCATATGCTCAGCGAAGATACAGATGATATTTTTTAAAAGTATACATAGTCCCTGCCCTGAAAAAGCTTATAATCAATTTAGGAAATCAACAGATACACACTAAAAGCTGGACAATACAAGGGAAGAGGTCCCACACTGTAGTTTATAATTAAATGCCTAAAGAAGGCTTTACAATATTAGGGGCCATGGAAGTTCAAATTCAAAGGGTAACTCACTATAGACAGCATTCCTCAGGAAAGAATTTGTAGACAGATTTGTAGAGGAATGGTGTAAACCAAAGGGAAGGTAGCCAGGCTACCAACAAGGAAACTAGAAAGCAAAAGTATTAACAACCACCATAATAACATAATAAGTGATATAGCATTTATTATTCAGAGAAATCCTAGGCAGTAGATATTTCTGCTCCCACTTTACAGAAGTGAGATTGAGGCTCCAAGGGATCAAGCCACACAGCCTTTTAGTGTGGTCCAAGTCCGACTCCGGAGCACAAGCTCTTGACCATCACCAGGCTACCCTGGGAGGTGTATAGGGAATGGACAAAAGAGGAACATCCGAGCACCTGCTCTCTAGGCCAAGTAATTAATACCTTCAAAAAGGAAAGATAAAAAAAAGCTTTAAAGATGTTATAAAGCAGGGGTAGAGGCAGAGTCTCACAAAGCAAGAACTGGGCAGAGAATGGTCCTATCTAAACAATGCCCTCAGGCAAGTGGTGACAGGCAGGCTCCAGGAGTAACAGCTGCAACCGCTGGTCTCTGAACAGTGTTTTGTGTGTCTACAACACACAAAGTGCATTTGGTCACCCAGCGGCTCCTCCCACCCAGAAACAAGCCCACCACCAGCGGCAGTGTTTTCAAAGACAAAGGGGAGGATGGTTCTAAGTGATGACGCTGTAAGAAAACCCAGCACCAGATGGGCAAAGGCATATTCTACGGGCTATCTGTCCTAGTCCATCAATATACAACCCAAATAAAGCATGAGGAGTTGTATTCACAACCAAGACATGCATTCTGAAGGTCAACTGCTGAAGCCACAACTACATCAATACCGTATCAGTAAGTCTAGGTCCCATTATTTGTACAAATCCTCAATTAAAAGATTCAATAGACTCTTTCTTCCCCTTTACTACCCTGCACCCCAACCTTCATCACTAACATATCCCTGTATATATCCTTCCCTAACCCCAGGCTTCTCGGACCCCATCAAAGAATTTTCTGCCTAGGTAAAAACTCCTACCTACCCTCCAACACCTCCCACTCTCGTTTCTAAATCCACTATTTTCCACCAACCCTAACTCTTCTTTTCCTAGACTTTCCACTCTGCCCAGTGAAACACCTTTTTTTTTTATCCTCACCCAAAGACACCCTTGCATTTATCTTCAGATAGAGTGGGAGGGAGAGAGAGAGAGAGAGAGAGAGAGAGAGAGAGAGAGAGAGAGAGAGAGAGATCAATGTGAGAGAGACACATCAAGTGGCTGCCATCCACACGACCCCAACTGGGGACAGGGACAAACTGCAACTGAGGTACGTGCCCTTAGTGGGAACCGAACCTGGGCCTCTCTGGTCCACGGGCCAACGCTCTAACCACGGAGCAAAACCAGCCAGGGCTGAAACACCTTTTCTAATGTGAATGAACTCATCCACCTCCTCAGCTACTCCCTTAGAGAGTACTCCTTTCACCCCCGGACATACCAAGATCACATTCTTTCCTACACCTTTCCTTCCACCTTCTGCTGTCTTACCACCTGTCCCCTCCAGCTCAGCTTCCACTCACATCCACCTTCCCCTCTCAGGGGTCTGCACCGTCCATCCACCAGCATACCTAACCACGCTCATCACGACTCTCCACCATGCTCCACGACACACACCCTCACACTTCCCTCAGTGATTTTAGCAACTGGCTCAGCCTTACCTTTTGATGAGGCAAAATTTCTCAAAACCATTTTTAAAAGCACATAGCAAAAGAGCTGTATTAAAATACATAAAACAGTCACCAAGCAATGGAATATTTTAGTATCTCTGGTATCACTGGTCAGCAGGAATAGACTATTGAGAGTAAGAGGTCATAGGTGAGGTGAAGGTTCAGGTGAGGTAAAGATCAGGAAAGAAGGAAAAACGTCTTGGTAATAAAAAGGTTTTATGGTTAAATCTTAGGCTGTATATGAAAATATCTTTTGATAAAAAATGGCCTCATTAAAATGTCATGCGTCACAAAGGAACTTCCTGGGTAGATGGAATTATTATAGATTGTGACAAAGTGTAGTGTACATGGGGTGTATCAATTTGTCAAAACTGATAGCTAACATTTGTGCATTTCAGTGTATGTAAATTATACCTAAAAAAAAAAGTAAAATAATAATAATGATAAGTGGATGGGGGTATAAAGGCAAAACAAGAATGACAATGCTGATTAATTGTTGAAGGTGAATAATGGATTCATGAAGGTTCATTATACTGTTCTGTTTTTATCTGTTTGAAATTTTCTATAATCAAGTTTTTAAAATGCCACATACCCATCTCCCACACACCTCATGCTCAACCATCATATCCTTTATGCCTCCAACACCTACAACAAAGCATCTAACACTGCAATTTCAATGGTTACCAATGGCTTTCCAATAGCCCAAGAAAAGCGCTAATTCAGCCACCACACTGGACATTCAAATGCCCCATTTCACGAGCACTCTTCTCCAGGAGCTCAACTTAAAAGATCTTTCTTGCTGAGCACTATCCAGCTGCTTGCTGATGCTGTTCCTGCTTTCACTTGTAGCCTCCATGCCTAGATCCCTGACTGCCTACTGGAGTCCTGGTATACTGAGGACACGGATGTTTACTGGAGGCCTCCTATAAATGCCTGTGAGAACAAAAAAATAAATAAATAAAAGCAAGTGAAGTAAAATACAAAAGAGAGTTACCCTATGACTCTATTTCTTACTACTACAACATTTCTTAACTCTCATGATCTGGATTTATGCCTTCCTAACTCCTTGGTCCACGATTATCATTGATTCCCCTTGTCTTCAAATTCAATGCTCACCCTCTAATACCTTAATGCACTGTTTTAAACCACACGGCTACCTTTCCTTTGGCTTCCACGCCACTGTATTCTTGGTTTTTTCCTCTGGGTCCTTTTTCTACTTCATCCTAAATTAGACCTCCTCTCCTTTCTAAACAAGTGCTGTCCGACAGAACTTTCTACAACTCCAGACATGATCTATATCTGTGCTGTCCAATCACATGTGGCTAATAAACACTTCAAATAGGGCTAGTATGATGGAGAAACAAAATCTTTCACTGTATTTCATTTTAAGTAATTTAAATAGCCACTATTCTAGACAATGCAGCTCTACAATCTCTCTCATTCACTCTCATGACTTCAGTTATCACCTCTATATCCAAGAACTGACTCATAAATTTATGCTGAACAGCCCTGGCCAGTTTGGCTCAGCAGTTAGAGCGTCAGCCTGCGGACCAATGACTCCCGGGTAGGATTCCGGCCAAGGGCACGTACCTTGGTTGCAGTTTGTCCACGGCCCTGGTTGGGGTTGTATGGGAGGCAACCTGTCGATGCGTCCCTCTCACGTCCATGTTTCTCTCTCCCTCTCTCTCTCTCTCCCCCTCCCTCCTACTCTATCTGAAGGTAAAATGGAGAAATATTTTCCGGTGAGGATTAAAAAAAAAAAAATGTATGCTGAACAAAGTCTCCTGGGTGAGTTGCACAAGCAATTCAAATGCTAAAATAAAATTAATCACCTCCACCATCGACTCTTCCCTTACTTTACCCTGGACACCTTTCCCTTCCCAATACCTTTAGTTCTATAAACGGAATCCATCATCCAAGTCATCTGAGCTTGAACTCTATCCCTCATCTCTAAGCAGATATCTATTACCTTTGAGTCCAATGTACATAATAAGCAAAATGTTCCTGCCAGGAACCATTCATTCAATTGTTTAATTCTGTAGCCTTGCCTTTTTCTTTATTTTGTTTTTGTTTTTTAAATATATTTTTTATTGATTTTAGAGAGGAGAAGGGAGAGAGAAAGAAACATCGATGACAGAGAACCATTGATTGGCTACCTCCTGCATGCCCCCCCCCCCCCCGGGGATTGAGCCTGAAACGCAGGCATGTGCCCTGACCAGGAATCGAACCCATTACCTCTCAGTGCATGGGATGATGCTCAACCAACTGAGCCACACCTACCAGGCAGTCTTGCCTTTTTCAAATCTATTAATCCATTCCCTACTGCTTTCAAATAATGTTTAAGCTCCCTAAAATAATATAATGTTCAAGACACCATATAAACTGGCCCCAAGTTATCTTTCTAGTCTTGCCTTCTACTTCTACCTCTTAAGCCCCCTACTCTCCAGAGAAAAAAGGATTCCTTGCCATTCTCCAATATATCCTATCACGTTTGCATCCACACCTCTGTTCAGGCTCTTCCATCCTCCTGACCTCTGTCCAAATCCTAACCATCCTTCAAGGCTCAGCTCAAATTCCACCTCTTCCATGAAGTTTCTCAGATTCTCACTATCCCCCACCAAACAGTTATCTCTTCTAAATCCCCATTGCACTTTTAACCACATTACGTTTATGACAACAACCGATTTCTACTTTATTAGAAGTAGGTTGTAATCATTTCTTATTATATCAAAAGCTCTTTAAAGGTCAGTATCATGCCCTGGCCGGTGTTGCTCAGTGGTTAGAGCATCAGCCCAAGCACCAAAGGGTCATGGGTTTGATTCCCCGTCAAGGGCATGTACCTGGTTGCAGGATCCATCCCCAGCCCCTGTTGGGGCATGTGCGGGAAGCAATCAATCGATGTGTCTCTCTCACATCGATGTTTCTCTCTCTCTCTCTCTCTTTCTCTCTCTCTCCTCCCCTCTCCTTTCCACTCTCTCTTTAAAAAAATCAATGGAAAAAATATCCTTGGGTGAGTATTGAAAAAAAAAGGTGTCATGTATTAGATATCTTTCTATCCACCAACAGTGTCTGGTAAAATAACCAGTATAAAGTATGCACATTATAAATTACATATAATGACTACGATAATTTCATTTGACTTATAGATCAATTCTTAAATGTAAAGGATTTTTAAGTATCTCAAAAGTATCCTAGAGAAATAAAATATTCAGTGATAATAACAGCCACCATTTAGTAAGCACTTATAAGTACTGTTCTAAGCACCTGACATGTATTATCTCATTTAGTTTTTATAAAACTCTGAAACAGGTACTATTACTATTCTCATTTTACATACAGATATAGATATAGATATAGATATAGACATAGACATAGAGATAGAGATATAGATATAGATATAGATATAGATATATAGATTTTTTTTAACCCTCACCAGAGGATATTTTTCCATTGATTTTTAGATAGAGTGGGTGTGGGAAGGGGGGAGAGAGAGAAAGAGAGACATTGATGTGAGAGAGACACATCCATTGGTTGCCTCCCACACAACCCCAAACGGGCCAGGGATCGAACCGACAACTGAGGTACTTGCCCGACTGGGAATTGAACCCATGACTCTTCGGTCCATAAGCTGACACTCTAACCATGAGCCAGGGCTCATTTTACATATCTTTTTGAAAGTAGTTATAAAAGGTAGATCATACATCTGAAAAAATAATTGTCCATTAATCTAACTGAACAAATGAGTAGGAGATGCGTGTGGAAGAGCAATTATATAGAAGTCCCAGTCTAGAAGCTCCAGGACCGAGACCTGCTTTGGTTCTCCAGATGTAACCTCATTCAGCCTCAATGTTCCCATTGGCCTTTCTCGACAGCAGTTGTAAGAATTAAATGAAATAATGGATATGAAAATAAGCAGTGAAAGAGCACTGCACGTGAGGTCAAAGGACCTGGATCTCAATCTCTGCTCGGACCTCTACTACACATAAGGCTGGACAAATACATCCTACAGCTGCTTTGAGCTGCATCCATTCTTTGACAAGTATGGAACACCGACATGTGTGCCAGACATTCTACTGTGCTAGGAATACAAAAGTGAACATGACAGACACAGTCCCCTGTCCTCACTGAACTCATAGCCGAGAGGGGGGTGCAGATGAGTGAAAAAAGCAATTATAAATGGGTTACATGCTTGGATAGGGGAGCATATGAGAGAGGCACCTAATCTAGATTTAAGGGTCAAGGAATACTTCCCAAAAAGAAATGACTTTTAAGCTGAGCCTGAAATAGGCAAAGAAAGGTTCTAGGCAGAGGGAACAAGGCTGAAAGACCTGTGCACAGTAGGCAAGCGTTAGTAGTAGGTTCTACAGAAGTAAAGAGGATTTAAAAAGCAACTATGAGAGATCTTTCTATATAATGTCCAGCAATTGCATGTGAATCTACAATGATCTCAATAAAAATTTCAATTTAAAGAAGCATATGTGAGAGTATTCTATAAACTGAGAAGCACTATTTCAGTTAATATTATTACTAAAAGTCAATGCATAATGTATATCAATCACTACAGAGAGCAAAGTTGGAAAGGTCATTATAATAGACATAGAACTACTAAGGACAGCTAGTGAGTTGGCCAACATTTTAAACATCAAGATTCAGTACCTTTCACATCTGGTCGATACTGTAATCCATCATCTTTCTTTCCCAACAAACTAGTGTCATCTGTGTCTATAAGAGAAAAACAGTTTTCAAATTTCAAAAGATACATACATATGATGTTTAAGTCATGCCATGAAACTCCCAAGTATTCCAAATGCTCCAGGTCCTCCCCAACTCGGTCCATGATCCTGCTCACATTTTCCACCATTCTCTTGATCTATTGTGTCATTTCTGCCTCAGGCTTCAAGGCCTCCCTCCCAGATATATACATGCACTGCACGACCAGTCTAATGTCATTTAGACTTCACCTAAAATGTCATCACCTTAGAGTGTCCTTGTGCAAACTAAAATAACACATACCCTGAAGAGAAAGGATTAATTCTTTCTCCAAGGGACAATGGTTTCAAGATTTACCTTCTACCACAGTTTCCTTGGAAACATATCAGATTAAGATAAATATGGAATCTCAGCTTGTTATCAGACAATTTTAGTATTAAAATGACCCCTGATGGGTGCACTGTTATTTAGACTGGAAAGACTGTAAGTGAACCGTAAATACCTGTTGGGAAGCACAAGCTGAAGCTTCCCAAACGCAGAGGAGGAGGAAAAACAAGATCTCATTAGGTGTGGATAGAAACATTATACAGGGGACCAAAATAAAAGTTAAGGGCCAGCTACTCCAAAGGATTCTAAATCTGCATGAATTTCATTTAACAAAATTCTTAAGCTTGGCCAACTGCTCTGAATTTGAAATTCCAGATAGTACCATTCAATTATGCTCCGGTTCTTCTGAAAGAAAAAAAAAAAAAGATTCTTTGTCTAAGCTCTTCTTTCAACCAAGGCTCTAAATGCCACCTCATTTTGATCTTTCTCAAGATCAAAGCTAAATGGACTGTCTACCTATCAGCAAATGGTTTCCTCTACCATGCCCACATCTGACCCCCACCTAGAAATCCTCAGATGAGTTTCTTGGGTATTATTTGGTAGCTTAGACCAGAAATAATGAAAATAGTTGTGCAGTATTGCACAGATATTTTGTTACCAATATAAAGTACCAAACTTTGGCTTACAACCTTTTCCCCTTAACTAAGATAAAAACACATCCCTTTAATAGGTCCAAAAAAGGGAGGGGAAGGGGAAGGGTGATCAGACCTAGTAAGCAAGAACAATGTACAATCCTAGTACATGTGCCTGGCCCTCATGTGTTACTAGGAAATATACATTATCCTAGTCTATGTGCCCATTAATGAGGAAAGAAAGTTTGAAAACCTCTGTCTTCAGTGCCTGAATAATTCTAGTAGGGGTAGAAAACAGAAACTCATTCTGTAACTTCACATCAAAAGCTCTAACAGTACATAATATGTAGGGGCAAAAACTACAGAGAGAATGTGGAAACAAAGGAAACTGTTACACTCCAGAGAAAAAGATGAAGAAATATATGAAATATTTATAGTTTTACCAAAATTCAAATAAGTTGACATTCTTAAACAGCTATAATCATTACAAATGTAAGACAACCTTTAAGGACTATGAATGTATCTAGAAACCCATGTTAAGATCAGTTTCTAACTAAATAAACAACCAAAAAACACAGTTTATATCTTGAAAAGATGAAAATAAATGGGAAAAAATCTAAAATAATAACAGAACAAAGAAATTCTAAAACCTAATAAAAGAAAATACAGCATCAAAGATCTCTTATTTTACAAATTTGGACCACTACCAAAATATACAAATAAGATTACAGACGTATAATATTAAAGAAAGGACTCTGAGTAAGTAGAATGGATTTTACCTGTGCAATGACCAAGATGCCTTATATCAATTTGTTCTTGCTTTATACAAGATGCTTCACGAACAAAATAGGGATTGTTGTAGGAACTCCCATCAGAAGCACACACGGGATTAAAACTGTATCCACTGCAATCTATATTACATACACACCTGTAGGAAAAGACAAAAATTACCTTTACTTTACAACAAATGTATTTCACAATGCTGCAACCACAAAGAAGAGAAATTCATTTTTTCTGCTTTCTGCAGCAGAAGTTAACATGTTTTAAGTTCCTGATCGGTTTAAGCAAAGTGCATGCTGCTCAGCTAACAATTTATTTCAGGTAAGAATTTAGAGATAATTTCACCCACATATTATTAATCCAGTAGTTCCTCTAGAATTTTCCTACCTAGATACAGTAACCAGGAAATGTCAAATGTCAACGACATTCATTAGAAAGCAATGTGGTGTACGGGAAAGAACACAGAATTATGAGTCAAAAGACATGAATCAGAATCCTAGCCCAACTAGATCTGTGTCTAGCTTCTTTCTCTAAGTCTTAGTTTACTGATCTATAAAAAAGAAGTAATAATAGTATACCTTACTCACCAAATAACTGAGATGATTAAAAAAAATAATAGATAGAAAAACGTAAAATGGAAGTCCTTAAAATCTGTACATCTACCTGTATAACTGAGTATGCACTGAACACTGAGACTGCATTACAGAGAAGGCCAAGGGAGTCCAGGGCATGGTCACCCCTTACAAGAACAGTAAAACCTAGTGGGGAATATGAAAATAAACAATGCAGAGACACTGGTTTTCAGCAACATGGTGGACTAGGAGTCTGGACTAACTATTCTGCTGAAAACAATAAAAAAATACTGGGTAAAATATTTTTAATCATTTTCTTAAATACATCCATAAATTGGCAAACAAGAAATATACAGGACAAAAGTTAAATAAAGACAGAAACACAGAAAGGTCCGTTGAATTTGCTAAAGCTGATTTTTAGCTTGAAGGCATTTGCCAAACTGGGTAAATTCAATTACTAACTTTTTTGGTTTTGCAGCCTCTGCGAACAGGAGACAAAGAATACTGACCTACCTATGGTGAAGAGTCTGAAGGCCCTAGAAGAGCTGATACCTCAAAAAGCTACAACCCACTGCATAAGGGTAAGCTAAAAATGAGTCGCCATATTCCAAGGGACCTGTCTAAACGGAGGGAAAAAAGCGCTGCCCAGAGCCAAGGCATTGAAGAGAGGGAAGGAAAACATCTCCCCCGAGAATTCAAAACCACAAGCCAGCCCTCACACGGGTAATTATAACTTAAAATACTACTTGAGTGTTCTAAAAAACCTCAAACCCAGAATTTATTTTAAGAGTCAAAGAGTGCAAGGGGCCCCAGGCAACTGACAGAAGCAATGCAATGTCCTATGGAGAAACCCAACTTTATTTTCCTAGACCTCAAACATCTAAGATACAGTTCTGAGAGAAATAAGCAGCTCACACACACTCACTCACATATCCACAACAAACAAGGAATTAAAACACCATGATCAGAGCAAGCCATTTTTAAAAAGACCCAAACAGCCCTGGCCAGTTTGGCTCAACAGTTAGAGCATTGGCCCGAGGACCAAGGGGTCCCAGGTTCGATCCCTGGCCCTGGTTGGGGTCATGCAGGAGGCAACCAACTGATGTGTCTCTCTCACATCGATGTTTCTCTCTTTCCCTCTCACTCCCTTCCACTGTATCTAAAAATTAATGGAAAAATATCCTCGAGTGAGGATTAACAAAACAAAACAAAAGACCCAAACAAAACTTGTAATAAATAATGTATCAGTAGAAATAAAAAATTCAGTGTTCAGATTTAACAGCAGATTAGATCCTCTAAAGGTGAATCAGTAAACTGGAAGACAGGTCAGAGGAAATTACCCAGAACACAGCACAGAGACACAGGTGGAACATAGGAAAGATTAAGAGACGCGGACAACAGAGTCACGAGACCTAATAAAAATCTGAATGGAGTTCCAGAAGGAGTTAAAGGAATGAGACAATGGCAATATGCTCAACAATTTCTCATCAAACTTTCTAAAACTAAAAAAAGTAATCTAAATATCCAAGAAGCCTAATAAATTCTAAACAGGATTATTAAAAAGGAATCGAGCCCAGCCAGTGTGGCTCAGCAGACTGAGCGTCATCCCATGGACTGAGAGGTCCTGGTTCGATTCTCAGTCAGGGCACATGCCTGGGTTGCAGGCTTCATCCCCACTGGGGGGCGTGCAGGAGGCAGCCAATCGATGTTTCTCTCTCACGTCAATGTTTCTATCTCTCTCTCTAAAAAAATCAATAAAAATAAGAGACCAATAAATTTAACTTTGAAATGAAGAATATCTCATAAAGAGAACAAACAATTAAGTATAGCCCAATAACCAATGAATAATCAGTATGTAGGATATGTAAACAAAAATTTATTTTTACAAAAGATACATAACTTAATGGGTAAGAAGTCGGCAAAGCCATTAAGTAAAAAATAAATAGAAATAATAGAAGAAGCTTATAGAAGAAATATATGTGAAAAGATGTTGAACTGTTTAATAATCAGGGAAATGCAATTAAAACTGCAATAAAATAGATACTATCACATTCATTAAAAAGGCAAAAACTGAGAATAAGGATACTACCAAGTGTTGGCAAGGATGAGGGGAGAGCTTACTGGTACAACCACTGCGGAAAACAAGCATTACCATGAAAAACTAGACTTGCACAAGCCCAACAATTTCACTACTAGGAAAATCTCTTACACATATGCACCAGGAGACATGAGTGAGAATGTTCACAGCAGTATATTCATGAGAACAAATACTGTTAACAGATCAGAAGTCCACCAACAGTAAAATGGACTGTAAAAGGATGTGGTACAGTCAAACAACTGAATTCAATAAGCAGCACCTCTGAATGAACTACTGTTGTGTGCATCAACATGAACGGATCCCAAAATCATAACGCTGAGCAGAAGGAGGTACATGTGGTATGATACCAGTTGCACAAAATTCAAAATCAATCAAAAGCTAAATAATACATTATTGTGAGACTTATCACATGTGGTACAACTATAAAAAAAAAAAAAAAAAAAAAGCAAAGGCGTGATTTGCACAAGATGTAGTACAGCAGGTGGGTGGGAGAAAGGTGCCATTGGGAGAGCCAGCTCTGAAGTACTGATAAATTCTATTTCTGGCTTGGGAGACAGGATTCACAAAAGTTTATTTTTGTGCATTAAACCAAATGTGTAAGTTTTCATACACTTTTGAATATATGTTCTATTTCACAATTTAAAATGAAGGCACCAGAAAACAATGAAAAATTCATAAGAATATTTATGAACTTAAGTCAAAATGGCTTTTACATTTTAAAAGGGCTGGGGGTGGGCGAAGGGAGGGAAGAATATTTAATAGAGACCACATGTGGCCTGAAAGGCATAAAATAGTCACCACCATCTGGCCCTTTATAGAAAATCTTTGCTGACCCCTGGTTTAAGGGCAAAATTGGGATGGCAGTAAAATAGTCAATGGAAGAAAGCATTACAGAACTGTTTCAGGACTATGAAAAGGCTCAGCAACATAAACACAAGCTACCATTCCAATCCAGTAAGGACAAACAAGTGATTCAGCACTGGGCACTGCCACTCAACCAGGAACCGCCTTGGTCAAGTATGCCCTCAGTGGGATGGCACCACTGCGAGGAAGAACAAGAACTGTGAGAACAAACCATCACTACTGTTTTCAATGGCACACGAGGAAAGAATGAAATTACCAGCTCAAGGAGAGTCCAGCTCAGTGAGACAATGAGCAGAGGAAGAAAATATCAGACTCCAGAGGCCACTGATACAACTGATTACAGCAATTACAGGTGTTTGTAGACTGGCAACAGTAGCAGAGGGCAGGATGCCCAAAGCACAGGAGTGTGCAATAAAGTGGAAAGAAATCACCTTAGTAAATTATGACAAATTCAAAACATTTAACAACCATTTACTCTGCACCTACTGTGAGGGTATAGTCACATTTGCCTCATTTAATCCTGATTACAACAAATTATGAATAGAAAAACTGAATATGAAGGAAGTTAAAAGCCTAAGATCATAAATGAGTGGCTGAGATGGAGTTCTCTCTACTAATTACAGCTTTTACATAAAATAGACATCTCAGCATAGAAACTGACAAATGAAAGGAGGTAAGTAGGAAGTTATTTTCCACATTTATAGCATGAAGAATATTGTCACTAAATTGGTCATGCTGTTCTCTCAAGCACACCAAGGACACTTCTACCCCAGGGCTTCCCCTTTTCCTGGAACACTTTTCCCTCAAACATCCACCTGGCTCAATCCTTCACTTCAAGTTTTTTCTCAAATTCTAAAAGAACAGCTAAAAATTAAATCACTAAGCATCTATTAAAGAAGTTAGAAAATTAGTAATGGAATAACTTCAATGAAAAGAAAAACAAGTGGAAAATACAGATGATACAGATATGGATATATAGATACAGATATAGAAATACAGATATACCTTTGCAGAAATAGAAAACAATGTTACAGTGGAAAAGATCAATAAAGTCAAAAGTTGGTCCTTTGAAAAGACTTTCAACTTGATAAAGTAGGATAAAAAAAAAAGAAAGAGAAAAAAATAGTAGTAACGAAAAAGACTATAGACTCGAAGGTAATTGCGGTAAAAGATAAAAGGTTATTATGAACAACTATGTTAGCAAGTTTGAAAACAGGTGAAATAATTGTAAAAAAAAAAAATTAACTGTCCGGCCTGTGTGGCTCAGTGGTTTAGCATCGTCTCATGGACCGAGAGGTCCCGGTTCGATTCCCAGTCAGGGCACATGCCCAGGTTTTGGGCTCGATTCCGAGTATGGGCTGTGCAGGAGGCAGCCGATCAATGTTTCTCTCTCACATCGATGTTTCTATCTCTCTCCCCCTTCCTCTCTCTCTAAAAAGTCAATAAAAACATATAAAAAATATTAACTATCAAATTTTACCAAAAAAGAAATAGAAGCTGAATGGTACTAGAATCATTAAAGAAATTAGATCAGTTGTTTTTTTGTTGTTGTTTTTAGAAAAATCTCTCAAAGACAACATCATATCCAGGTGTTTTAAAGAAGAAAATTCATGAAGACATTCATTCCAATCACATTACACAAAGCCGTCCAGATAATCGGAGAAAGAACACTCCTTAATTTATTTTATAAAGCCATATAACCTTAAACAAAGGTACAGATTATAACTCACTGAATAAAAATAAGAGAAAATCTTATCCTTACAACGGATAGAATACCAACTGATAAGGTACAGGCATAAAAAAGACATTGTAATCATAAAGCAACAAAGAAAGGTGCACCATGAGATCAAAAATGAGCTTTTGGAAATTAAATATAGCAGAAATGAAAAACTCAAAAATTTACTGGAAAAGTTGAAGAAACCTCTTGGTAAGCACAGCAAAAAATTTAATAGAAAATAGGAGAGAAAAGACTAATATAGGAGAGAAAGGACTAATCTAGGATGTCCAACATCCAATAAACAGAAGTACCAGAAACAGAAAAGAGAGAAAAGAAAATCATCAAAGAACTAACTGGAAGATTTCTCCAATCAGAAGTCACTAAGTTTCTAGGAAAGGGCATAACATTGTGAAATGCATTTACACTGGGGACCAAAAGAAGATGCATTGAGAGAGAAAACAAATCATATATAAAGGGTCAGGAATCGGAGTGGCTTCAGATTTCAACAGCAATGCTGGAAGCTAGAAGACAACAGAACAATGTTTTCACAGCTCTGAGGGAAAATGATCTCCCAGCTAGAATTATATACTTGTTACAGTATTAGCTGTAAGTTAAAAACATTTCAAACACCTTGTATCCTTTCTCAAGAAGCCACAGAAGGAGATACTAAAATGGGAGTGTTAAAGGCAAAAATTACAAGAAACAGAGTATCCCATATAGGAGTGACTTCAAGGAATTTATAGGATGATACTTGTGGTGTAACAAAAAATATATTTGGTCTCCGTCCCCTGTTCCTGGCTCAGAACTCCTAAAAACCCTTTCTCGGTAATAGCCGAGTCTCTTGTGTGCTGATGAGATGACTCATACATAGCTCTTTCCTGAGTTCTGAGAGTCATTTGAGTCATTTTAGCAAATTATGGAATGTAGGGGAGGTCTCCAAATTAATAGTATGCTGGGCAGAAGTGCAAGGGACCTCATTGGTGACTAGTGTCTAAAGTGGAGATAGTCTTACAGGTCTGAGCCATTAACCTGCGGGGTTCATGCTAACTCCAAGTGGACAGTGTCAGAACTGAAATGAGAACATCCAGTTTGTACAGAATTGGAGAACTGACTGTTGCTGGAAAAGATACACATTAAAGGAAGACCCTGGGAAGACCGCTACATACAAGATGGAGGGGCAACCAGTGCACACTGAAATAGTTTCCCTCTGTAGCTCTGTAGACAGTCGCATTGCTGGCTGCCATTACCTAATGCAACTGTGTCCTCTTTTTTAGCCAGAGGACAGAATGCCCAGGTAAGCCTGGTCCAGATTCTCATCTGTCTTTCACCTGTCTTGACCGTATGGCGATAAAGTTCCTAGTCTCCCCTCCATGTCCAACCAAAGGAGCACATTCATTTAACTGACATACTCCCAAGAGCTGGAAGTCGTCTATGGTGAGATCAGAAGTAGAAAACACACAACAGTCCACTCTCTGAAGATGTTTCTGCCAGTCATCCACACCTGGTGACACTAGAATCCTGACAGGTGTCTCAAGTGTCATGAGCCCTATGTTCCCCATGACTCACTCACGGTCTTGCCCACCGACTTCCCTTGAGGGAATCTTGTAAACTCTCTGGGAAGCCAAAAGCCAGGCTCTGATACAAAGACTGTTCAATGTATCTTCTGTAAGCCTTCGTGTAACAGCCCTTTCTTTCCATGGCTGGGTTAAATAATGCTTGGCGCTGGTAATATGGCACTGTTCTATTTTGTGCCCAAGGTGTTAAGGTACATAGGTGTGGTATTCTTTAAATTGTCTGTGTATGTTTTAAATACTTCTGTATGCAATATGCATTTCACAATAGAAGTTTTAAATAAAACATAGACCAGTATGTATACAGTGTGCTGACATTAGCTTGAAAAAAAGAAAGAGAAGATATACATATCTGCTTGTACATGCATAAAATATCTCTAGGAGATTAAATGATGAACAGATCGCAGTGACTGCCTCTAGCACAGACAACTGGGAGGCTGGGGAGCAGGGTGGAAAACAGACCTTTTAGTGTAATGCCTCTTAAAGTTTTTGAATTTCTAACACTGAGAATTTCAAAGGCATGAATGCATGACTTCTATCACTTAGTTCTATGATTTTAGCAAATCACAACTCTGAGCCTTTAAAATAAGGATAATAATACCTCATAACACTGGTGAAACAATCAAATAAGCTTTTGTGAAAAGCCCTTCGAAATCATCAAATACTATGCACATCTGAAAGGTATTATTATTATTATTGAAAAATACTATTCTTTCCCTTCCTTTCTCCTTCCTCTACATAGAAAATACCATTCCTTCTCGATAGGGTAAGTTTATTTAGCAGGCGAGAAAACTATGGTTTAAAATAATTCATGTGAAGTTATTCAGTCTTAACAAACACCTAATGAAGCCTACAACAGGTTCAGCATAATATTAGTCTCTTTCACACATATTAAATCCTTGAAATGACCCTTGAAATGCAGCTCTAAGTGCATAACAAAGCCCTAGTGTGAACTGCCATGAGTTCACTAAAGACCTATGGAGGGCCCCTGAGATACCCAACCTTATGGCAAATTCATCCAATATAGAAATCAGCAAGACAAAGTTCCTCTGCTCAGGAAGCCCACAATCTGCTAGTGATCCCAACAGTCTCATAAGTGCTACGCAGAGGTTGTTTCTCCAGACCAAGGGGAAACACAAAATAGTCACCTAACTCATAGGGGCTGAGGAACAGAGCAAGGGAGGCTTCCAAGAAGAGGTGCTGACTCCCGACCCAAGTCACATTTCATCCAAGTCAGAAAGAAGAGTAGAAACAAGTAGATAAACAGGCATGGGACTCTAGACAGAAGAAATAACAGAGGCAAAGTATCAAAAGTAACAGATCATTCAGAAGACTGCAAGAGGTCATGGGGATATGGTGTTTTGCATTTTCAAAGGAAACCTTTACTGGCAGCTGTGCAGAGCTACAAAGAGATATTTCTGGACAAAGGAGACTGTCATTGCTAACATCCAATTTATACTTCATATAAAATAAAGCTTGATGGTGTTTATTTCCTATTATCAGAAGGAAAAAAAAAACAGCATACAATTATTTTTCCAATATAATCTAAGGGGCCACAGTAAGAATTTAGTAAACGTAAATAGTTTGAAAAGTTTACTATACTATATGTCCAGAGTAAGGCAATGTTAAATGATGAAAATTATAGTCATCTTTGATTAGGAGGAAATAAGAATAAAAGAATAGAAAATGGTAGAAAAGGTACTTCTTTGGTTCTTTTTTTAAAAATCATATGTAGCTTCCAGAAAACACAGCATAATGGAGGACACAGATGTATATATAGCATTACTCTCTCTGTTTAAACAAGGGAAACGATTTCATTGCTCCTCCTGAGGGAAAGACTCGATCAGATTGTGATACTGACCAGCAATCTGCATCAAAATAGAAAATGGTATCAAAAAATGACAGAGATGTCCAGCAGGGTGGGTTATATGCTTACCAATGCTGTCTGTCATACTGCACACGTACATGATTCTCTGAGCAACTCCAAGATCTTCAATCACTCAAGGGCAAAAATGGAAGGAGCATCTCAAAAGAGACTGAGATCAAAGAGGCAGAAGAGCAGGAACTATTTCCATAAAGCACATCACAGACAAAGATCAAAAGAAGTAATCTGAGGATTTTTATGACTCACCTGCACTGACATTATGCCTGATGAATCTACAGACTGCTCAAATCATTCATGGGCAGGGATTTAGGTCAGGTATTTAAAAGATACTGATGTGAAGGGGTTCTATGATTATTTGGCCCACTGTCCAGGCAAATGGCTGATGGCTATCTTGCAACAATAACTTCAGATTAGAAATACTGTTTGGCAAAAGACGGGGTGTGATTGCTAAGAATATGTGGTTTACGAAATATAACTTCCTGTAACACAGGTACTGTTTCCAACTTTTAAGACTAAGTAGAAAGTCTATCCACTGTATTTCACAAAGGTCACAATGGGATGCTAAAATCTCACCCATGTAGGAGTCGAATGTCTTGGAACTTCAACCTCCTCACCCTACATATAAATTCAAAATGTAAGCATTAATGAGGAAAGCCATCACAAATTCATGCAAAGCCCATAATGTTACTGGACAGACAGTGCTTCAGGAAAAAGCGGGGGGGGGGGGGGGAGCTCTCAGAAGCAAAAATAATTCAAATTATAAAAATTTAAAATAGCCACTGAGCTAACAAGAGAGATAAAACACATGCAATTAATAAAGTTCATGCACTTCACTCAAGGACCTGTTTACTTTTATCTTACATTTAGAATTTATTCTTACATTAGCTACAGTTCCTACAAGCATTTTGTTTCCTATGCCAGGGAAGCGGAGAAGCAAATTAAGAGTTGGGACCATCTACACAGTCAGGTTCATTGACAAGGTGCACTGACCAACCCAGAGCAGCAGCGAGGGGTCCTACTCGGAGAAGAAAAATTATCTTTAAAAAACAATATAAGAGCCCTGGCCGGTTTGGCTCAGCGGTTAAAACATCAGCCCACAGACCAAAGAGTCACAGGTTTGGTTTCGGTCAAGGGCATGTACCTCGGTTGCAGTTAGATCACGGGCCCTGGTCAGAGTCGTGAGGGAGGCAACCAGTCGGTGTGTCTCTCTCACATCAATGTTTCTTTCTCTCTCTCTCTCTCTCCCACTCTGTCTGAAGATAAATGGAAAATATCCTCAGGTGAGGATTAAAAAGATATAAGAACCCAAAACACAAAGCAGAACAGTTCCTTAAGCACAGGGGTGAAGCAAACGTCACTCAGAACACCTGTGGCCCCTGAGAACAGCACGGCAAACACGTGTATGCACAACACAGTGAATATATCCCTTGTTAACACCTGTGTTCTGGTTCTGCTGCTTCACTGCAAGCCAGTCAGCCTCTTCTGACCTCAGCCTCACCTGTAAAATCAGGATAATACTTCCTTGCCCTACCCACCATAAAGAGCTAAAAATAATTTATATAACAATGTCTAAAAATTGTAACACTAATAATGTTCAAATATGTTCTGCATACTCTGTTTAAGAAGACAGTATATTTAAATCAATTTCCATTTAAATGCCTAAATAAAAAATTAGCACTTCTCTTACTAGTAGAAAATCATCTTACATGGTACCATTTATTCCTTCCCCGAAAATGCCAGATTTTTGAAAACTATTATCAAGATAAAGAGAAAAGGCTTTTTAAGGCAAGAGGAACAGTTTAGCTGCCCTTTGAAAACTAGATAGGTTATATAACATCTCTTCTGACAGGAAAGGCATTGTTCAAAGTGAGAAAATATAAAATATTTTTAAATGAACACCCATACCTAAAAGTATGGCATGAAATACATCTATTATAGTTATATTATAGAGCAATATTTTTCAAACTGAAGGTCATAATCACGAGCAGACTATGAAGTCAATTTAGTGCATCACTACTAGTACTTTTAAGAAAATAGGATAGAAATATTAGAGTACACTGCATTTAATATTTCATAGAATTGTGTTTTACTTAATATGTTTTATTACCATGTGTATATGTACACCAGTGCTGGGTTACAGAGTAAATGTATTTCTAACATGGAGTTGTGGTAAAAAAAAAAAAAAAAAAAAAAAAAAGCCTGAACGTCACTGATAAGAAAATCGATAAATTGGCATGTGGTGGTCTAGATGAAAACTAAACAAAAAACTTTAAAGCACCTAGTACTCAGAGTGATGAGGAGATGATAAGGAAGTAAAAGAATTTACAGCTGGGACCAGGCTTAAGAAGAGGACACTGTTTTTTAAAAAGTAGGAAAAAGATAACAGCTTTCCTTCTAGGAATAAAACAGACAAATATAGGGAGGCAGATGTTTAAAAAACACTGCTCTAGAACTTGGGAAAATCCGCCCCACAAAACTCTCTGACTTTAGTCCTCAGTTTTCTCTTCTGTAAAGTGAGCGGATTAAATTAGAAGATAAATTTTGAGATCCTATTCTTAACATTAACATTCTCTGATTCTGGTAGAGTTTATAATAATTAAGTCATGATATGAGTACTTGGTTTATAACTCAGACCTTTTGTATTTAAAACTGAAATTTTATCTTTTAATAAAAAATGATATAACATCTTAATAAATAATAGGTTTTTACATAAAAATCAAGGCTCAGTGTCTAAAGCCATATTTCAGCATCTCTCAGTTTTCTATACCTAAAAGGTCTAAATGGCTGGGTCAAAATTACCTTCAGACAAATATTACTATTCACCTGGTGGCCACCATGAAAAGCACATAGAAGGTACCCTGTAGTTATATAACCTTTATATAGCTTTCTCGGTACCATGGCCCATTTAAAAAAAAAAAAAATTTTCTTAATTACAATAACCACTGAGATACATGTAAATTGTTAAACCCAATCACAATCAATAATAAATGTTTTATAGACTAAAAGATTAGATGCTCCTAAAATTTCCTTTTGTCTTCTTCCATAGTAGAAACAACCATTTTAGCTTAATCACTTATTGTCTAGGTAAATGAACCAATTGCTTCCTTCCTGTTTTTTCCTATGACTACATCAGTTTCCTGGCCTGGATGTGACTGCCTGTCCCAGTGTACGTGCTCCTTAGTCTGCTCCTTATACCTGGCAAACCCTCCCTTGGTCTGTGCCTACTTCCTTATGCTCAGAGCCTGCATCTGCAAGAACAGTGGTTGCCAGCTCCCAAATAACTAGACACACACAAAATGAAGTCAGTACATACAACAGAGCTGCCCTGATTGGGCATGGACTACCTATTATATCATGAAGAGGTGTTCACGGAAAGAGGTGTATTTTACCATGTGGATGTCACATCTGGGGCCATCTCCACAACGAGATGGAATCTGTTCTACTGCTAAGCCCAATCTCTTTCAATTGAGGGATGAAAAATGATAGCAGAAAAAGGTATGAAATGGGACTGAAAAGAGATATTGTCAAAGGAATAAAACCAGATCAACAGACCAAGCCAATCAATCACTGACAACTATTTTGATTCTGAACACTATTATAAAATAGTCCTGAGGAAAAACACCGAAAAGAACTAAATGCCTACAAACACACACACAATGGTGTTTCATCATGCTATATTATTAGTACAAAGTGAGAAGAAGAGAGTGCAACATCTATTATTTGTTCTCTCTGCAAGTCATTACTCATTTCTCTCTTGTCCTATCTACTCTGGAAAACATGTTCTTCCAAATCAAACCACTCTGATTGAAATGGATAGACATGTCAATCCAAGGGACCAACGTGCAGACACAGAGCACAGTCAGGCTTTGCTGAATTCACTTTTTACTGAATTGACTGGCCATCTGCCAATTCTCACCTACTCTGAAATACACATCAAGTAAATTATCAGACATAAATTTTACCAAGCGCCATCCAAATAGCTGATTTTGAACATTATATAATACCGAAAATGGTGTGATCCTGACTTGTAAAACTCACTTTGGACATTAATGCTAATGAAAACATATTACTGCCTGGCTGGTGTGCCTCAGTGGATCGAGCGTCGTCCCATGGACTGAGAGGTCCCGGTTCGATTCCGGTCAGGGCACATGCCAGGGTTTCGGGCTTGGCCGCCAGTTGGGGGTGTGCAGGAGGCAGCCGATCAATGTTTCTCTCTCACATCAATGTTTCTATCTCTCTCTCCCTTCCTCTCTCTCTAAAAAATCAATAAACACATATTTTAAAAAAAATAAAAACCTAGCCCTGGCCGGTTTGGCTCAGCGGTTAGAGCGTCGGCCTGCGGTCCAGAGAGACCCGGGTTCGGTTCCCGCTAAGGGCATGTACTTCGGTTGCAGTTTGTCCCTGGCCCTGGTTGGTCGTGCGGGTGGCAGCCACTCGATGTGTCCCTTTCACGTCGATGTTTCTCTCTCTCTCTCTCTCTCTTCCTCTCTCTCCCTCCCACTCTATCTGGACAAAAAATGAAAAAAAAAATAAAATAAAATAAAAAATAAAAACCTATTACTAATATTCAGTGAAGTCTCAAATATGTATTTAAGGTTGAATCAAACACAGGACTACTGAAAAATACACAGTGAAAACATATACAAGTAAGAGAGAAAGTAAATCTCTATAAAATAAGTACTTTAAAGTATGCACTAAGGGTAAACTGAAGAAGTGAAAATCCATTTGTGCTATAAGGTCCTGAAGTCAGCATTAAAGCTTTTAGAATCAACCATGTAAAAGGCAAGTACCACAGGGAAATAAAAGAAGGTTGAGACTGGGAATAAATAAACAAAAACTTGATGAAAGGAAGAAACAAACATGACTGTGATGATGATTAATTGTTGCTATTCCACCAAACAACACTGTTTGTTACAGGGAGTTAATGGAAAATTGGACAATGCTGTCCAGCTACAAAACCCACCTTAGTGAAGGCTGAACATGAGCAAGAAAATAAAACGATATAACGTCAGTCTGTACAACTGGGATTTCTATACATAATTTTTACTATTATATTTATTTACTATAATCTAAAATTTTGAAACAGTTTTGGAATTTTTAATACATAAAAATATATGTAAATTTTTTGTGTAAAAATTCAAATTAAGAAGAAACTATTTATTATTGATACTAGTTGAATGTATAATAGGATAATTTTAGAATAAGAGTATTTCTGCTTTAGCCTTTGGTATAAAATATATAAAACTATCAATGAAAAAAAAAAAAGACAGATAAAACCAAAAGAATTACAAATGAGCCCAGCCAGTGTGGCTCAGTGGTTGAGCATTGACCCACGCACCAAGAGGTCGCTGGTTCGATTCCCAGTCAGGGCACATGCCCAGGTTGTGGGCCGGATCCCCAGTGGGGGCATGCAAGAGGCGGCTAATCAATGTTCTCACTCATCGATGTTTCTCTCTCCCCCTCTCCTTTCCTTTCTCTCTAAAAAAAAAAAAAATCAATAAAGGGGAAAAAAATTAAAAAAAAAAAAAGAATTACAAATGAATTTTCATTCTAAAATATAACACTTTATCGCATTATATCAACTTGAGAGAAGTCAATGGAATAGCATTAAACAAAAAAAAATATAAAGCGCACATAAAATATATTGAAGTCGGCTAAATGATATCTTTCTATAATATATATTTTTTAAAAACTCCCAAATAAGTGTATCCCTTTCCCTCAGTCAACTCACCCAACATTTTCTGCATCTTCATCACACTCAGCTTTATATTTGCAAGGTCCACACTTGGAGTGTTTTCTGTGAACTTCGGCCCCTGACCCTTCCTCTTCTGTTTAAAAAGAAAAATTAAATTTTCAACCAAGAGTTGGGATCCTTCCAAGATAGGCTTCATGTTTTTAGCAGCAATTATTCTATTTCTGGGGAAAATGCACCATAGCTCTTGAAAATAATTATTTCCGAAATCTATCAATGATTGAGTCCAAGAAGGTTGCCAATACTGAGTACAACAACATATTCTGGAAAGAAAACAAGTATTGGTGCTGGCAAAATAATCCCCTAACCTATGCACAAAGGAGCAATATGGTAGATTTTAATAATTAGTTGCCTTTAAAAGAATTACCATTTAACATTATTTAAGAGAGAGGAAACAAAACAAAACATGAGCAATAATTTTAGTCCAGTGATTACTCTACTGAAATAGCCTGTGCAATGCAGGTTAGCATGTATGTGATTAAACACAGTCAAATATAACCTTCACCTTTTCCTCACGTTAAGTTCCACAACTGACTTACTAATTCCAGAATTTTAAAAAATCTCCTTATTTTAAAAAGGAAAGGGGGTCTCTACAAAGGACTTGCCCCTTTTTCTGCTTTGCCACTTAACATAGCCAAAAATACCCAGAATGCAGAAGTGTGTAGAGGCTCCCATGATCCAACTCAAAAAACAATGCCTACCACCAGACCCCAATTCAGCTCACATCCCACATTTTAAGGAACCCCACATTTGAGGGTCTCAACTTGATGATCCTGATGATCTCAAACTGGACAGAGAGATCAATTTTGAGGCCAATTTAGGGATTATACTTTACTCAAGGAATTTCCCAGTCTGGTTTGGGAAAGAACACCTTATTCAGGGGATGTCAATCCCCTGAATAACACCTTTAAAAAGGTGTTAAAAGGAAAGTAACCATCCCAGCTGGTGTGGCTCAGTGGTTGAGCATCAACCTATGCACCAAAAGGTCACTGGTTTGATTCCTGGTCAGGGCACATGTGGGCCAAATCCCCAGTGGGGGGCAAGTAGGAGGCAGCCAATCAATGTTCTCTCTCATCGATGTTTCTATCTCCCTCTCCCTCTCCCTTCCTTTCTCTCTAAAATCAATGAAGGAAAAAAAAAATTTTTTTAAGGAAAGTAGCCAGATCAATTGTGTGTGTTTGGTAAAACTTCCAAGTTTTGGTGTCTGCCTGCACTTTAAGTAGAAATCCCCTCCCCCTGCCAGATTCTCATGAATATCCCAAACAGATTCCAGAGATTATAATCCGAAGTATTTCTAAGGCCCAGAAACATCCTGAGATCTAAAAATCACACAGTCACCATGACCTCACATATGTTTGTATATCAGTCTGAGCAAACCTCTCAGCCTTTCTAACTCAACTCAGTCTACTTCCACAGGGCAAGACATCCAATATCTGTACTATACCTATAAGCAAATCTTGAGATCAACTTCCACTTCTTTAATAAAGTAACAATGACAGTTTCCTAAATAATGTCTGACCACACGAGCTAGACCATATGATCTCTTAAAATCCTTTCCAACTCTAAGATCCAGAATTTATGACCTCATCCTTCACACAAGATCATAAAGTCTCTGCTTGAACATGTCCATTTAAATCAAATTCTATTGTTTAACAGCTAAAACTGTCATCCCTGAACTTCTTCCTCAGGACAGTTCTTCTGTTCTCTGGGTGACCTTTAAAATCCCTACCAAATGTGAAATTTTAGGATTCTATGAAACGTAGAAGTCTAGAGTAAGGTTTTAAATAGTGTTGAAAGTATTACAACTGTAGTTTTCATCTGTATAAGTGTGAACCTTACCAGTGAGTTTTCTGTTAGTATATCCCGGCAGTACCTCAAACATTATTTTGTATACAGTGGATACTCATTAAGAATCACAGCCTCACCCTGGACGGTCTGGCTCAGCGGTTAGAGAGTCGGCCCATGGACCATAGAGACCCCGGTTCTGTTCCCACTAAGGGCAGTGCCTTGGTTGCAGTTTGTCCCTGGCCCGGTTGGGGTTGTGTGGGTGGCAACCAGTTGATGTGTCTCTTTCACATGGATGTTTCTCTCTCTCTCTTCCTCCATCTCTCCCTCCCGTTCTATCTGAAGATATATGCAAAAATGTCCTCGAGTGAGGATTAAAAAAAAAAAAAGAATCACAGCCTCATTAAACTATGAGATAGATTAGACAATCTTAATCTAGGGGTAATGGCTAAGGGCAGTGTTTCTTTCTGGGATCATGAAAATGTTCTAAAATTGACTATGGTGATGAATGTACAGCTCTGTGTACCAAACACCACTGAATTGTACACTTTAAATGGGCAGATTGTATGGCATGTGAATTTTAGCTCAATAAAGCTATTTTTCAAAGTGAAAGAAAACAAATGCCCTTTATGGAGTACTTGAAACTTACCCCCTTCTCCAGATCCAGAGCCATTATCTGTAAAGAAAAACAGAGTAAACATGAACACTTTTCCTGGAAATTTCATCAAATAGGAAATTCCTTATATAAAAGCAAACTGGGATATCCATTCTATGTAGCCCTTTTCTCACTTTTTTTAATATCTAATAGTTAGTTTATTCTTATATACCTATTTTGTGCCTTTCTCCAAATACAAATTCCTTGGACACACAGTCACCCATACCTCATATATCTTTGTATCTCATTCAGGAAATATCCAAGGGCCTTGCACAGAGTAAAAACCAATAAATATTGTAAAGTAAATTGCTACATAGAAACTATTTTAATTAGCTCACTTAAAAGGTACAAGAAAAATTTAATTTTGTTAAATCTTGAGAAAAGTAATGAATAAGCTGTTTTTATTAGAAAGGGAGGGTCTTGCTCCAAAAATCTTCTTAATGAAACCTGTGGATAAAAACCCAAAGCCTATGCCCTGGCTGGTTTGGCTCAGCAGTTAGAGCGTCGGCCTGCAGTCCAGAGAGACCAGGGTTCGGTTCCCACTAAGGGCACGTACCTCGGTTGCAGTTTGTCCCCGGCCCTGGTTGGGTCATGCGGGAGGCAGCCACTCAATGTGTCCCTTTCATGTCGATTTCTCTCTCTCTCTCTCTTCCTCTCTCTCCCTCCCACTCTATCTGAACAAAAAATGGAAAAATGTCCTCAGGTGAGGATAATAAATAAATAAATAAATAAATAAATAAATAAATAAATAAATAAATACCAAAGCCTAAAGGTAAGAAAAGCCCCGAGATTTAGAAGGAAAAAAACCTCAGGGTTGAGGTTTTCATAGTACTGACGAAATGAACTTCTTCTAGGAAACCTAACCAGAAGGAATCGCACCAAGATGTAGGTGGGAGACTTGTTACTAGTGAAATTGAAGAGCCTCCCTCAAAGTTACCAGCAAGAAGCCAGGCTAAAATGTAATGAATGTAAAATTTATTTTCTAATCCTAAAAGAACCAACATATGGCACAGAGCATGTTGGAGAGTCATTCTATAGTATCATCAGCACCCAGTAGTGAAAAAGCAGAGAGAGCAGAGAGGGTGAGGGAAGAAGCTGACATTAATCCAGCACCGTGGGGGGGGGGGGGGGGGGGTCCTGCAGAACCCACTCCAGTTCTTTAAACAGTCCTCTACAGTGGGAGACAACACACACAACAATACTGCTCCCTTCCCTTCGAGCTCCTTCAGACAATAATCAGATTCCCAGACAGGGCAGAAACAGGAGGAACTGGGAAACATATCTTATGTAGTACCCATTGCAAAGTCTTCATGGGATTTTCTAGAAACTCTTAAATTGCATTTAATCTTGATTAATCAACCATAAAAAATTACATCTTTTCTAAGTAAGAAGAAAAAGGAATGAAAGCAAAAGAGAGAAAGAAGAGGGGAACTTAATTTAAAACTGTTTTTATGACCAAAATTTTCTTAGGAAAACACTCCCTTTTCCTTCTGCCCCACACTGATTGAGTACATATGTGGCTGGGCAACAAGGTAAATGCGAGGAATAAACTGATAAATAAGACTGTCCCAGTGCATGAAATACTTACTGCCAACTTTTTTTTCAACCCATGTCCAATTTTTAAAAATATAATATCTAACACCTTCCTTTAGTGTTACTTAAAATTCCCAAATAAGTTAAATATTGTTGTAACTGCAGAACCAGCTCAAATTGGTCTTACCCTGTTTCTAACCAGACGCTGAGCTGTTTTTCAGGATAAAGAGAAAACTCTAAGTCATGCAGCCAAAGCATGTGCAGAGAAGAGAATTTTGTTCAATAACACAGGGAATCAAAGTTTCACACCCCCTCCCCCTCCAACCAAAGGGCTGGGACTGGACCAGATCAATCATGGGAATCCTTTCGGAAGTGAAGGGTCCCGGAAGGTCCTGTGCTAAAGGCCGGCGCCTCCACAAACCAGCCTCTCCTTTCCTAACCCATTAATTTCCACCCCAAACCCTCAGTGCGGAAGACAGATTTGAGCCTTGCCTCCTGCCTCCTTGCTGATAGACCTCAAAATAAAGCCTTTCTTTTCTCAAAAGCCGATGTGACAGTATTGGCTGCTATGCACGGGCAGCAAGCCATTGCTTGGTGACACTGTGACCACTCTGATAATGAGGTTGAGTTCTTCTCCTACACTGTATTTTCACTGTACACACACCTTCCCCAGCCCACACAACTCCACCCCATCCCTAGGATTATGATGTACCTCCCTAGGCAGGGCATACTGCTTTCCAGATGAGAAATAACTCATCTGGCTGGAAACAGATATGTCAGACAAAAGAAATACAGTGTGGCATATACATAGAGATATGCACAAAGTGTGAACAAACTCTGCCAGGAGATGGCATGGAAGGAAGATTTCACAGAGGAGCAAAGGCTTAACCTCAATCTTAAAGCATTAGAAGTTTTCAAGTAAACAAAAGAGAATGTTATTTTTAGCCCAGGGAATAGGACCAATCAAAGATCAAATAATATGAACAACACTGGCCCACCCACCAAACAACAAAACTGATACAGTACCTTATAGCTAAGTTCATTCATTCCTTATTTACCTACCCCAAGAGATGATATCCGTTTAACAACTTGGGTATTTGGGGCTCTGAGTTTGGTTAAGTGACTTGTCCAAGTCATACAGTAAATAAGAGCTAGAGTTACTCTAAAGGCAGGTTTTTAAACCCTAGTGCAGTGCTCTCCAATCTACCACTGCCTTCTAATGTTTAACATTCACTGCCTTTCAAAGCGGCTGGTGTCTTAAAACACATACTCCTCATAAATTATGCACAATTAATTGGGGACTGTAAAGAACTCCATATTCCAGTTTAGTCTCTAAATCAAGTCTCTGAAACACAGTGTAAATAAGAACCACACCAAGTGATAGTCAGTTGGCCTAAGAACATAATAATTTCACCAAACACCTAATTATTCAGTGTATGGAAAAGAATTTGGCCTTGCCTAGAGACAGGACAGGTCTGGCCTTTGTCCTCAGCTTCTGGGAGGTAAGCTATGCCATACCTGATAGAAGTGTCTTGTTTAGGGAGGGTACTGACCACATCAGACCTTAGGGTGGGGCCAGCCACATTCAATAGTCTTAGGGTGAAAGACCAACCATGTAATTTAAAGTGGGGGCTTTGAGTTGTGTGGTATTAGCGGACATGGAGTTTGAGATCAACTACATGCCATCATTCAAACATGCTTACATAATGGAGCCCCGATAAAAACTCTGAACACAGGCACTGTAATATGTGGGGAAAGAGGAAATGGAGTACATCATATAAGCGTAGTCTCCACCTCTACTGCTAACCTTCATACCATCATTCTAATTATAACACCCCACCTTCATCACTGCCCCCAAATACAAATGCAAGTAGGAAATTTACATTAATGCCTTCCAAAATAAACCACTACAAATACAAGAAAAAAAGAGAAGAAAGTAAATACAAACAACTGGTGAGAGGTGGGTGACGAGGGTGGGAAGACGGAAAAAAGAAGATAGGAAAAGAGAAGAGCTTGGAAAGAGACACATCCTAGGATACCACTAATGGCTTTCTATGGATACTCCCCACCCCTTCCCCCCACCAAAAACTAAATATCATCAAAATGGGTCCCATATCATTTCCCACCCCAAATCTTACTCTAATAGTCAGACCACAGTCAAAATAAAAGCAAAGTCCCCACCAAAAGAGGCATTAAGCATTAAAAGTGTACTAAGAAGTAACATAGTTGATACAAGACCATTGGGGGTTAAAAAACAAAATGAAATGGGGGAGAAAAAGCCCCCCACTCCCCACACAATCCCCACCAATCCAGACAGCAGTTCTGGGAATACACCTCTGACTGCAAACTTCCTTTTAGAAAATATGGCAGAACCATTTCTCGCATTTATTCAGAAGACTATCACAACATACCAGAGTAGCATGGTCCTCTTGCTACTACTGTTATCTCTTTCTGCTGCTTACAAGCAGCTCTTCTGAGAAAGCATTCATTTTGATAAGTGTCTCCATTTGATGCACAGACGGGAATGTAATTTGTATGGCACTGCAAAAGAAACAAAAATAAATTATCAGAAATAGGCATGAATATTAATAGTGTATTTCATATTCATGAATGCAATATCATAGTATTATGACATTCTTCTAAATACAGAATAGTTTGTTCTTTTATTTGGTTTAAAAAAGAAGTTACATTACTTTCTCACACCTTTTTTCACATTCATAATGAAAAGAACTATTAAGTATCCATAAAAATAAGACTGAAAATCCCTTCCCTATCTACTTCATTTGCTTACTATAAAGATCCAGTGAGATAATTTAAGAGGAAATTCCTGGCAATGTTTATAATGAGCGCTAAAAATGAAATGTGATTTTATCATGACCAAAATTCATTTACTCAATACCTCTGGTATGCAGTCCCAAGGTAAATGCTACAGAAGACACAAAGAAATGCATGATCTCTGTTCTCAAAGACCTTTCAATCTTGTTTGAGTGACATACAAATAGAAAAAATACATATAATATATATAGATATAGTAAAGCTAGATCATGTGCTAAATCAAAGACTAGACAATAAGTATAATATAATACCTACTACTGTAAGCTACAGTATTGAAGAAAAAGCCTTCTCAGAGAAAGTGAAATGTGAACTGGGCCTTGAAGGATGAGGAGAAATAAGACAGATGAAGAAAAAAGGTTTGAGAAATGACATAGGACCTGTATGATTAAAAATCTTTAAAACGTCTATATGTCAAAAATATTATAAACAGCCCGGCCGGTGTGGCTCAGTGGTTGAGCGTTGACCCATGCACCAAGAGGTCGCCGGTTTGATTCCCAGTCAGGGACATGCCCAGGTTGTGGGCCCGATCCCCACTGGGGGGCACGCAGGAGGCGGCCAATCGATGTTCTCTCTCATCGATGTTTCTATCTCTCTCTCTCCTTTCCTCTCTCTCTAAAATTAATAAAGAAAAAATAATTTTAGAAAAATAGCACATACAACTAAAGTTTTAAAATCTGGAGAAAATATATTATGACACAAGTTATCATTACTGAAAAGAGATAATACAAATTAATAAACAAAAGACAAATTTACAATTACAAATGACCAATTCACATATATAACTGTTGACCTTCACTAATAATCAGCAAAATGAGATCTTACTTTTAGCTTATAAAACTGGCTATTAAACAAACAAAAACTTCAACTTGGTGGGCATACCAATATTCCTGTTGTGGTCATCTAAACTAGTTCAACCTTTTGAGAACATAATTGAACAACATATTTCAAGAGTTTTGAAAAACAAATGCAGTTTTTGGTCCAGAATTACATGTTTAGGGATCTATCTGAAGGAAACTATTATAGACAAAAATGTATTACAGCCATTTGAAACAAAAATTTATTTTTTCATTTTATTTTTCAATTACAGTCAGTGTTATCTTGTATTAGTTTCAGGTCTACAGCATAGTGGTTAGACAATCATCTACTCTACAAAGTGTTCCCCCCGATTATTTCCAGTACTCACCTGGCACCATACATAGCTATTACAATATTATTGACTATATTCCCTATGCTGTACTTTATATTCCTGTGACTACTGTTTAACTATCAATTTGTACTTCTTAATCCTTTCACCTTTTTCATCCAGTTCCCCAAGTCCCCTTCCCTCTGACAACCATCTATCTCTTCTCTGTTTCTATGAGTCTATTTAAATTTCAAACAAAAATTTATTAGTATTAAAAAAATGTAAAAACAGCTCTGGCCAGTTTGGCTCAGCGGTTAGAGCGTCAGCCTGCGGTCCAGAGAGACCCGGGTTCGGTTCCCGCTAAGGGCACGTATCTTGGTTGCAGTTTGTCCCCAGCCCTGGTTGGGTCCTGCGGAAGGCAGCCACTCAATGTGTCCCTTTCACGTTGATGTTTCTCTCTCTCTCCCTCCCACTCTATCTGAACAAAAAAATGGAAAAATGTCCTCGGGTGAGGATAAAAAAATAAAAATAAAAATGTAAAAACAATATAAAACATGTTATATCTGTTCAAGTAATTCATATTACAGTCACTGAGAATTATCTTTAAAAAGAATACTGTATGACAGAAAAAGGTAACAATGTTAGGTGTAAAACAGGCAATAACAACATATATAACTTCTGAGAATTCTGTGCCATTTTATTTTTTTAATCCTCACCCAAGGACATTTTTCCATTTTTTGTTCAGATAGAGTGGGAGGGAGAGAGAGGAAGAGAGAGAGAGAGAGACATCAACGTAAAAGGGACACATCGAGTGGCTGCCATCCGCACGACCAACCAGGGTCGGGGACAAACTGCAACCGAGGTACGTGCCCTTAGCGGGAACCAAACCCGGGTCTCTCTGGACCGCAGGCCGATGCTCTAACCGCTGAGCCAAACCGGCCAGGGCTGAATGCAAATTTTAAAATGATATAAGTAAAAATACAGCAAGAAAATGAATTTATATATATATAAAATCTCAATTATTTAGAAAATATAAATATTCATAAAGTAAATCCTGGAAGAAAACATCGATAAATTTTTCATATTACTTGTCATGGTTTTTTTATTTCCATAATTTTCTGTATTTCTCAATTTTTCTCCAATGAACAAGATTTACTTTTATCATTTATTTACTTTTAAAAAGTGATCAATTTACTTCATGAACCATAAATATGATATGCTACCACAGGTCAAGCACTGGTAAAAACACTCTCTAATGAAATATTTTATGACCAAATTGACTTGCTATACATTACCAGTGGACTCCTACATCAATTTTAATTAAAATTAAATTTTTACTTTAGGAAGCCTTCCTATATTGCTCCAATTATTCATGGATAACATCTCTTTATTCTATTTCCCTAAAATGTACACAATAACTTGTATGATGTCTCAGGAGTCAATATGTTTTTTGTAATTATATAATGCATAATTTGTAAAGAAGACCAGAAGCTCCAAGAGGTCAAGTGCTAAGTCTATGAACTTTTCAACCAACTCTTTGTTTAACATATTGCTTAATGACTTTCTAATGGCATGCTCTCAAAGATGCTAATATCGCTCCCTAGGCATAGATGCCCCTATGAAAGATTTTCTGGTTGTTACAATGATAAAGGACACTAATATCATTTAGCAGATGGATTCCATGGATACTAGATGTATGTCCTGCAAAGGAAAGAACAGTTCCACACAATAAAGACCTACACACCATACGCTGTCTGAATGCTTCTCTAGCCATTCACATGGGAACTACGGTAAGACTTACCATAGACAAATAAACCTGCTCTGTTATAACTTATCCTAACATTAATTTTTATTCTAGCATCCACCATACCTCTACATTTTTGTTTTCGGATATTTCTAGTATAAAACTGTGCTAATCTTTATTAAATCCAAATATTCATTATAATATAAGCATGTGACCACTGTATTGTCTTCTAGTGTAATCATGCCCATGCATTTACATTTTGAATTATTTATAGTAAGATAATTTATTTTACTATATATTTTTTATTTCTCCTTTACATTGCAATTATACATTATATTGATTTCTTTAATTATGTTTATGTAGGTTACATTCTCTACGAATTTCATTAAATAGTAAAGAAACAGAATACAAATATTGGTTATACAAAAGGGTCACTAAGCCTAATAATGTTGAGAATCTCTAAGGTAATAGCAACATTTATTCAAGAGTTTCTATCTAGTAAACACCAGCTACAACTTATGTCCTATCTAACTTAAATATCATAGCAATCCTGTAAAGCACATGAATTAGTGCTTAGAGCTAGGGCTCTCGTGTAAAGGTTGTGCTCAAATCCTGGGTCCACCATCCATGTAACTATGGGCCAGCATTAGTGCCATTTTCCCCACAGGGAAAATAGTAATTATAATAGTGTCTCTCTAATAAAGATGTTGTGAGGATTAAATAAGAGAAGTTCATCTTTAGCATTTATATCTGGCCATAGTAAATTCTCAATAAACATTAGCTGATTTTGGTACTCCTATTATCATTTCTGAGTCTTAAGTAAGCCCAGGGTCATAGCTAATAAGTAGAAGACCTTGATTCCCCACAATTGATGTACTACTCTAACCACTATACACTTAAGTTACATGTCACCCAGAGGTAGTGACAGAGGGCTTAACAAAGTCTAGGCAATGTCCCTGAAATTCAACCTAACAAGCACATACCTAGGAGTGAGCATAAGATGGGAGAAGCAGGCCTGCTATCCCTTGATCAGTTTCCAAAGGTCTCCCTTAGGTACCTCTCTTTATGCTACGGGCAAGTTAAAGGATTTGGGCGATTTTAACAATGGCAACACCTGACTTAGGCACTGTCTGTAACCTAAGGTCTGCCTCCTCTATAGTGCCTCCCTTGCTGAGGGAAAGAACTCTCCCCTATACCTTCTCTTTAGCAGGAAGAAAGTGATTTGAAGTAGTTTAGAAAACAATAAGGTTGTGCTGGTTAATTTAATGCATCAATTTGACTGGACCCCAGGGTGCCCAGATTAAACACTATTTCTGGATGTGTCTGTGGAGGTGTTTCTGGATGAGATTAGCATTTGAATCAGCAAACTAAGTGCCCTCCCACCCCAGTATAGGTGGGATCATATGATGCACTAAGGGCCTGAACAGAATGCAGAAGTGGAGGAAGAAAGAATTCGCTCTCTGCCTAACTGTTGAATGGGAACATGGGTCTTCTCCTGGTTCTTGGGTGTCAGACTCAGACAGAGATTTACATCATCAGCTGACCTGATTCTCAGACCTTCAGACTTGGACTGGAACAAAGAAGAAGAAAGAAAGAAAAGCAGGAAAAACATCATAGGCACTCCTCTTTGTATAGTACCCAAGTTTTAATGGAAATCCATCATTTTTCTTTGTACCAAATTAATAAAAGTAGCTTTGTTTACGTAATGTGGCAAGCTATAACAGCTCTTATTCACAGACTGAGAAAATTTTAGACTTTATTAAAAATCTAATTATTATTTGTTAAAAGTATATCCCTGAAAGCTTATATTAACACTGAAAGCATGGTAAATCATAACCAAGTTTTTTAAATGACTTGAAAGGTATTGCTAAAGCACCCTCATATGTTTAATGAGCTTGTGAGGTCATTGTTCTTAAACTGGCAAGAGCCTAAGTCTAACTTGAACAGATTTATAAGCTTCTAAGAAGGCAGAGAAGTCAAAGGAAGGTTTGCTCAGCAGCAGGATCAAATCATGCTGTAAGCCCTTAGGCAGTTTGCTCCTACAAGGTAAGGAACTTGACTTTCAACATCCTTGTATCCTCAGCATCTAGCCTAGCACGTAGCACAAAGCAAGCACTGGATAAATGTCTACGGATCGCAACTCCTAACTTTTATTTCCCTTTCCTGCATTGCCACAAGATAAGAATGCAAGGGATTTGGAGAGATCATGAGAGGATTTTCTAGCTTTATGTCCAAAAAGGTCAAAAACACGATTTAAGAGTTTCAGGAAAAGACTTTCAAAGAATGAAAATCAGAATCGTAAAGACAAAGAGATAAATATGAAGTGAAACTTAAAACTATCAAAAATTGAAAATGACATTAGGATAACTTCTTTAAAACACAGGTTCTTTTCTGTAATCTATACAAACTGAAAAGGAACCATCTCTAAGGTAAATACTATTAAGTGATTTAGTGCTTAAAAGAGAAATTAAATACATATGTTGTAAGACACAGACTATTTCTAGAAGGAAATAACAAGAAGTAATAAATGTTGCCTCTGAGAAGAGCAATTGGTAGTCTGGAATGGAAGACATTTTTCATCATATTATATATTCTGATATATTGTTCAAGTTGTTTACTATGAGCATATAGTATTACTGTTTTAAATATATCAAAACAGTACCTACATCATAGATTCTCATGAGAATTATATAAACTTTTATATATATTATATATATATAAAATGTTTAGAACAGGTAATGCATAAAATGCTCAGCACAGTATACAATATATAAGTGCTCAAATAATGTAATGTATATCATGTACACACATACATACACATATAGTATATACACACATCTTTACAAATCACCATAAGGGAAAAAATACTCCCCAAAATAGGCAAAGAATATGAAATATTAATTCACAAAAACATAGCCAATAAATATATGGAACATTTTTAATATCTCTAGTAATTAAATGCAAATTAAAATGTTTTTGGCCTTTCAGATTTATAAAAAGGGATTTCAAAATGTACTACTCACAAGCTGAGGAGAAATAAGCAGTCTAATATGTTGTTATTGGTAAGAATGTTACTCTGCACATGAGCATCCCATTGACCCAACAAATCCATATCAAGGAATTTAATCTAAGGAAATTATAAGACAGTTGGAAGAGGGGAACAGTTCCAGCCTTCCTAATACAGTGTGGCTAAAACACTAATAAAAAACCTACAATCTTTCTGGGTTGCAGAACTAGAGAGCAGGGTTCAGGGCAACCAGGTCCACAAGAAAGTGAGAGAGAAAATACCCGAAAGGGGAATCAGAGGAGAGTACCAGCTTCTGTGTACAAACTCAGACCAAATTTCTGGCTGAGTCTTCTGAAGCATTCATGGGGCATATTCCAAGCAGCCCAGCTAAGGCTAAAAAAACTGATTTTTGTGTTGCTGCCACAACAGGGAAAATGAGTTTGCTGTTTGAGTTCAGCCAATTTAACTGTTTCGAAAATGAATCCGTGGGTATGATTAGAACAAGATCATGAGTGGAAAAAAATTCTAGTTCCTTCTTTGTCCCATCTGAAATCCTGATGCATGGACTATCTTGTGAGCAACATTCTAAAACCAGATTATAATTCAATCCTATAAAATGAACAAAAAGAAACAACTGAGTGTAACACATTTTGCTTCCCTTCTTTTTACTACTTCTTAGACAATAGAATCACAACTGAAACAGCACCTGAAAGGCGAAGATCTTACTTTGAGGTTACCCTTTCTAGTCCATCTCTAACCCTGATCTACCCCTCAGGCATCAAGTCAGTGATGTTCTTTGGCCTAAAAAGATGAGAAAGTGAAAAGTAAGAATAGAAGGAAAAGAGATAGACTAGAAAGAGAAGTAAAGGGGGGAAATGTCAACATTTTAAATAAGACACTCAACTGCAACCTGTACCTTATTTCCCTTCGGTGACAACTATACCTTACATTTGAATAGAACTTTAATATTTTTTCAAAGCATTTTCACATCTATTATTGCCAGTCTGTCCTCTTCATTAAAGGAAAGAAGCATAATAATAGCACTTCATCTGACAAAAAAGAACCAGTGGGCTGTGAACCCAACTTCCCTGTGGGGTCCCAAGGTGTTTTAAGATTTGTAATTTGAAGAATGAAGAATTATAGCCCAGCCAGTGTGGCTCAGTGGTTGAGCGTGGACCCATGCACCAAGAGGTCGCCGGTTCGATTCCCAGTCAGGGCACATGCCCAGGTTGTGGGCCCGATCCCCAGGGAGGACATGCAGGAGGCGGCCAATCGATGTTCTCTCTCATCGATGTTTCTATCTCTCTCTCCCTCTCCCTTCCTCTCTCTCTAAAATCAATAAAGAAAAAAAAAAATTTAAAAAAAGAATGAAGAATTATAAAATATGAGAAATGTAAAATAACTAAAAATAAATTAGGTTTTCTCACCTGAAATTGACATGCACATTTCAATCCATCTCCATCCTCTTTACAGACTCCTCCATATTTACATGATGACTCATCACAAACTCTGACATCAGACTCTCTCACATTTAATTCTGTAAAAGAGGAAAAATTGTTTTATATGTACGTATATATTTGTGTTTTTGTATCCAAATATACATATAAATGAAAAAAATCCTTAAAATGTGTAGAGCATCTCATTCACAAGAATAATAATAAGATATAAATTTTAAAAAGCAAGTTCTATAGGACACAAAATGTTCAGGATTCCCCGATGAGAATCTTGCATAATAAAATGCCTAAAAGCAATCCAAACCAAAATAAAACTCAATTTCAGGATTTCACATAATTCCAAAGATAAAACGACAGAATTTTTCTATTTTAGCCTCCCAAGACCTTAAGATAATCTTCTTAGTATTATTTTAATATTTTAGATTATTCTTCTAGTGATTGTTACTTTTAAGGATAACTAATAACTATACAATGTATACAAATATGGATTCATTATGTTGTACACCTGAAATTAATGTCAATTAAGCCTCAATAAAAAAATTAAAAAGCAAGTCACATCCAGAATAATACCATTTATACAAAACTTAAAACCATGAAAAACCAAGCAAGGTTTTGTTTAGGAGTATTATTTTGTGTATTTAAAATATTACATGACAAAAGATTTTAAGCACTTTCTCATCATTTCAGAAGTCAAAAAAGGTAAACAGAAAAAGTAATAAAAGTAACTAAAAGGAATCATAATTGGTGCCTAGAATAAATTTAGGGTGATCATTATACATTCTAGACAAATAAACCATTTTAATTACAAAAGAATTATAAAGTAAACTTGAATTTCATACAATATATATGGAGCATTTATGACAAAGTTAAAGAGATCCAAATACACCAGACTTAAAATGTTTAAATGACTGATTTAATTTTATTCAACCACAGGAAGCACAGCCAATCCTAGCATTCTGTGGTCATTTTGCTCTTGCTCCAAGACTGCCAGTCTTGCTCTAAAAGCATCAAATTAAGCTTTCTAGGAAACCTAATAAAGCTTCAAGGTAGTGCTTTGTAAAGCTGCCAATCATGTGGAATTGGGTAAAAACCACTACAAAGCAATTTTCACATTTTGCATATGGGGAGTGAGAGCTACAACAAATGCTTTTACGCAAACAATAAACAAATGAATGCTCAAAAAACTCATCCCAGTGCAGTGGTGACCACAGGAGTCTGGGAGCAGAGAGGCCTAAGTTAGCTTCTGACAGATACTCAATAGCTGAAACTCTGGGATGAGCACGAGGTCTCCTACAGTTCTAGATCAAGGTGAGGTCTTGGCAAGCAGATCTCAGGGAGCAATTCTCCAGTGACCCCTCATCCCTGGAGGAGCTAAAGGTCCTACCTTAATAGGAAAAGGTAAAAGTCATGAAATTCTGATTACCTGATTATTAGTCATGTTTTACTTTATGCCTCTCTTGCTATCAAACCCATGTTATTTTACCGTGTTAATGTGTTAAATGTGGTTATTTGATCAGAAGCAATTAATTATCTACTATGTATCTAATCCTATGCTAAAAATTTGGGACCCAGAAAAATACATAAGAGGGAGCTTATCATCTTGCTAACATATGGAACAATTAATGATGGAATTCAGTATAGCCTATAATTAAGGGAAGAACTGTGTTGTACAGGCTATGACTGCTCTTGAAGTTTCAAGAAGTAGGAAATAAAAAACAGATCTGAAACACAGGGTGCAATGTCAGAGATGGCAAGACTTGCATTGACCTTGAAAAATTAGTATGACCTTTTTTCTGATTATAAAACTAATATAGGATCATTATACAGAATTTAGAAAAGATATTTGAAAATAAAGAATGTTTTAATTGCCCTCAACATGAGTCATATCAAAACAGAGAAGAGAATGTTCTTATCTAGGACAACAACATTAGTGAAAGAGACACACATCACTTAACAGTACACACAAACATTAATATCACTGGTTCCCACACCACTGGTATTAGGAAAACTAACAGTCTAGGAAAATCGGTGTCATGGACTAGAATGTACCTTCATTTTTTTAAAAAAGTAAAAATTTCATTTCCTCAATAGAAAGAATTTTCTCATTTTGAGAGTTTTCTTCACATATTTCTAAACTGTCAATATCTGAAACTGCTTCTCCACCCGGGCCTTCACGTCTTTAATGTGAGCACTGACTTTCCGGGTTTTCTCAAACAGCTTGTTAATGACGTAGCCTGTATTGCTGTGTGACTGTGAGAGCTTCAACAGGTCGATCTGGGTACTCTACTACCTGTCAATAGTGATGATGATTACACACCTGCCTTCCTGGGACCAAGATGGAAATTTGGCAAAACAGATGAGCCATCACTGAGGCCCTCAAAACTCAGCTCTCCAAACAGAAATATTTTACACAAAGCAGCACTCAGAAGAATGGCTCAGAACAAAAATATTTTGCTTTGGTTGCAAATCTACCCATCACACAATTCTCTAAATGTAAGACTTGTCTCAATTTTCATTAACATTTCAAAGCTGGGAAACAATACACACAAGGAGAGGAACCCTATTTACCTATGTACCTCAGGTGCCAAAATCCCCAACTTTTGGCAGCACTGAGTTCAGGCTGCAGTTAAAAATGAAAGCCACTGGCCCTCCAGAATAATATATCTGACTTTTCTACCACCTTCCATTAAACGGAAGTTAGTTCTGAGGATCTTATGAGTTAGCTAACACTTATGGAGAGTCAAGTGATTGAACTATGCAAGCTGTTACAACAGAATTACTAACATTTTGGGTTAGATTATTCTTTGTTGTAGGGGACTCTCCTGTGCACTAGAGGATGGTTAGCAACATCTACCCATTAAATGCCAGCTGTAACATTTTGTAAAAGTGAAAATAAATTGTATCTATGAAAACAAAATTGAATGCTATGAAAAGACTTTAAAAAAGCGAAGATGCTTTTTAAAAATCAGTTACATTAGGTACAGGCAAGATAAAAATCTAGACTTCCTCATCCACAAGTCAGCCTATCAGTTCCTTTTTAAATAGGTTAAAACTAGCCTGGCTGGTGTGACTCAGTGGTTGAGCATTGACCCATGCACGAAGAGGTTGCCGGTTTGATTCCAGGTCAGGGCACATGCCCAGGTTGTGGGCCAAATCCCCAGTGGGGGCCTGCAGGAAGCGGCCAATCGATGTTTCTCTCTCTCTCTCCCTCTCCCTTCCTAGCTCCTCGCCTTTTAGAATAATAACTTCCTTAGATATTGTAATGGTTAGACATGTACTAAACAGCAACAGTGCCTAGAACAAGTGGGTATTAAACAAAAATGCACTTCTTTTCTTTCCCCAAACCAGTGTGAAGGACACCTTTAATGACACAAGTGACTGGGTAAAATCAAATAATAGATTTGGTAAATATTGACTCCAGTCCCAGAAAATGAGACGAATTAAAAGTTAAATTTTCTTCAACTTGTTTACTAAATTAACCATATTACAGTAGCTACCTTCTACTATAAAGATATGAGGGAAAGAATAACCTATACTCAGTACTTCATGATACAAAACCAAAATCAGTTTACATTAATATTAAAAAGCATTAACAGCAGAGATGACTAAAACTTCTCTAAGCTATATTTATCCAGAGAAATTTCACATATGCCACACAGTTATCTGACTCCGATATTTTTCATCCCATTCTACATACTACTTCCTGCCAAACCGCCCTTCGTTAAACACCATTTTGATGGTGTCAATCCTCCACCCCAACACCTACCATCACCCCTGCTGCCTCCTTCAGTTCTAAAAGCCTCTGTGTCAGGATGCTCAGCCAAGGTGATGGGGAGGAAAACCCACTGTAGGATCAGAAAGAAAAAAGGATCTAGATCCCCAGCTGGGTATTAAGGGCACTCAGGGTCTTTCTAGCCCTATCCAGTCCTAACCAGAGGTCTTGAACTGAGATACTCTCTCCCACACTCCTATTTCTGACCAGTTTGACAAATAAACCTGTGTGTTTCCTTCTCACAGACCCATAACTGCTATATTACGGTTGTTTAAAAGAAGAATGAAGAACCTGCACATTTCCTGACATAATACATTAGGTTTTTTTTTTAAAGCAGATTTTCAAAAGTGTATATAACACAGCTTATTTTTTAATGCCTGTTTTAAAAATCTGGAAGGTATATATACACCAAAATATGAACCACAGTTATCTACTGGTAGAATTTAAACCTTCTTCTTTAATTCTGTATTTTTCTGAATTGTTTGAGTTTTACAATGAATTTGTATTATTTTAAAAATCAGATCAAACAATTGTATACTACAACATGAAAGAATCTTGAAAATATATATGTTTTGTGGAAGAAGCCAGGCATAAAATGCCACATACTGTATGATTCCATTCATATGAAATATCCAGAATAGGTAAATCCATAAAGATACCAAATCTCTATGTGGTTGCCAGGGGATGGGGGAAAAGGAGAGGAGTACTGGGACTAAACTGTAAATAGATATGGAAATTCTTTGGGGGGTAATGAAAATGTTCTGTAATTAGACAGTAGATAGTGGTGGTGGTTGCACAACATAGTGAATATATTAAAAACCACTGAATTGTATGCATTTAAATGGTAAATTTTATGTTATGTGAATGACATCTCAATAAAAAATAAAAATAATTTTTAAAATCATTTTAAATTTTGGAAAAAAAAAACGAACAGGCATTATAATTTGGTGTTTAAGAGGCAAACCCTAGAACCAGACCACCTAGATCAGGATCGTGGCGGCTCTGTCACTCGTCAGCTATGTTTGACCTTAGTAATTTACCACTCTATGCCTCATTCCCACATCTGTACAAGAGGATAATAATAGTACCTATCTCACAATGTTGACAAAGAACTAAACAAAGACACGGAAAGTACTCAGAGCAGTGCAGGACACATCGTAAGTGCTACATTAAGAATTAGCTTTTTTTTTCCTTGTAATTAACACTAGTGCTGGTGAAGGTGTGGAAAAACAAGTGCTCAAACCAATTGTGAGGGTATAAATTGAGAGAACCTCTCACAGAATAATGTGGCAGTATATTTAATTGTCTTTATCCTTTAACCCAACAATTCTATTTCTAGGAAATTATGATAGGGATAGAAGAAAAAACATATAAAAATGTATGTGCAAGATTGTTAACATCAGCATTTTATATAACTGCAAAGTGGAAAACAACCTAAGTGTCCATCTGTTGGGAATTAATAAATTATTGATAAAATACTACGCAGCCATTAAAATTAAAGTATGTGGAAGAAATGCATATTGACATGAAAAGATCAAGATCCATTGTGAAGTGAAAAAAAGTTATAAAACTATATATAGAGTTACAATCCCATTTATATTTCACAACATATACATGTTTACATGTATATTTTAAGATTTTGTAAGTACATTCAGCACATTTCCTTCATCAAAAAATTTTTAAATAGCAATAAATAAATCAGAACACAAGAATACTACCCTCTGGCTCTAACCACTATTCCTTAGTGTCTGCAAATCTAAGTGGAATAGGAGGTAGCCAGAATCCAGGGAAGTCACCCACAAAGACAAAAATCAACAAAACAGCCTGCAGGTTGGCACTGGAGAACTCAATATTAACTATTTTAAAAGAGAATTTAAGGGTCTCCACAAAACTCTGGTGCATTAGAAAGAGCTCCAGAGTTGGAGTTCCAATTATTTGATTAAGTAACTACACGATCTTGGCCAATCCCAGTTCCCTGGAGTAAAAACAAGTACAATAGTAATCCCTCCTAGGAATGCAAGGACTAAGTGAGACTTTACAAAAAAGCAATGGAAACTAGGATAATTCTCCTCTTTGTTGCAACAACCATAACCAAAACTTTAAAACAACCACAACTTTAAAGCCCAGCAAACTGTTGTAAAATAGTGAAGAATTAAATAAAAAGTCTAATTAAATGGAAGCACTTATGGTCTGAACTAGAAAAAGGAAACAATAATGGTAAACACAATTGCACCACATAAAAAAATATATCAAAATACTTTGAAGAGAAAAAATACTATGAAAAATGAACACAGGATACTAAACAACTGAGCTGACTTGTGAACAATAGAGAATCTAAATATATCAATTAGGCTGTAAACAACAGAACTGATATAGAAATATCAGCAGTTTAGATTTACTTGCAAAACAGCATTAGATGAAAGCTGACAAGGCAAAATAAACTGAATTTAAACATCTCAAAAGGAGATCTGACCTGTGAACAATAGTGACTCCAGGTTAAACAAAAATGCCAAAGCAAACACTAATATCAAGAAAAAGGTTCAAAATGTTTCTAGTATAAAATGAAATAACTTCTGCCTAAACATTAAGTTATTAGAGACGAATGGCAATCATCACATATTTCTTTATATTTTTCCATATTCCTCAAATTTTTCACATTGAACAAATACTGCTTTTATAACCAAGAAAAGGGGTGTGGTTTTTTTTTTTTTTTTCTTTTTAAGACATGGAAAAGAGAGGCTCAGAACACTTGCACAAAAGTGAGAGAATGGAACTGTGGCTGAAAACACAATACCTGTCAAAGTTTTTGAAGTAAAAAGAATATGTTAACTTCAGAACCTGAAGTGACTTTTCAAAAAATGATGAAACAACTGAGCCATGAAAAATACATGACACTGGTAAAAAAGAAATATAGTCAAATAGTAGCAAAGGATTAAAATCATCTCATAAACTTAAAGCAAATGCTGAGGGAATTTTAAGATTTAAATATAGAATTTCAAAGTGCATGAGAAGTAGGCCGACTTGTAAATGCTTCATTTCTCCCATGAGAGAAGCTAATAATGAAACTAAAGCAGAAATAATGAAAATAATTTTGTTAAAACAATGTTTCTAACAATGAAAAAAAGAGAGGGAGAAAGAGAATGGGATGACATTATCTCCCACTCCGTCTTTTAAAAAATTGAGAATTCAAATTTTGTTAAAGAAACCACATACATATATAGGGGAAAAGAGGGATAAAAAATATGAACTTAGCCCTGGCCGGTTTGGCTCAGCAGTTTGAGTGTCAGCCGGAGGACTGAAGAGCCACGGGTTCAATTCCAGTCAAGAGCATGTACCTCAGTCGCGGTTCGGTCCCCAGCCCTGGTCGGGGTCATGCGGGAGGCAACCAATCAATGTGTCTCTCTCGCATCGATGTCTCTGTGTCTCTGTTTCTCTGTCTCTCTGCCCCTCCCACTCTATCTGAAGATAAATGGAAAAATATCCTTGGGTGAGGATTAAAAAAAATATGTGTGTGTGTATATATATATATATATATATATATATATATATATATGAACTTAAAAGAACAAGGTTGGTTATAATACATTAAAAAGACAAGACAAATAATGACTAGGATGTGGAGAAACTGGAACCATCAGACACAGCTGATGAAAATATAAAATGGTACAGGCATTTTGGAAAACTGTTTGTCAGTTCCTCAATATGTTAAATACAGTTACCATGTGACCCAGTAATTCTACCTCTAGGTATAAACCCAAGAGAACTGAAAACATATTTCCACATAAAAACTTGTACATAAATGTTCACAGCAGCATTATTCATAATAACCAAAAAGCGGAAACATCCCAAATGTCCATCACCTGATGAATGGATAGACAAAATGTGGGAGATATATCCATATACATCCATGCAATGTAATATTACTCAGACACAAAAAGGAATGAAGCAATGACACAGGCTACAACAATTACATGATGAGCCTTGAACGCATGCTATATGAAAGAAGCCAATCACAAAAGGCCACACATGGTATGCTTCCACTCATAGGAAATGTCCAGAACAGGCAAATATACAGGGAAGATAGTAGATTAGTGGTTGGCTAGGCTGGGGAAGTGAGGTTTGGGGAGTGACTGCTAAACAATGTAAAGTTTCTTTTGGGGAGGAAGAAATTCATGTTCTAACATTGACTGTGGAGATAGCTGCACAACCTTGTGGCTATATTAAAAAATACTTGGTTGTACACTTTTTTTTTTTAATCCCTTGACCGAGGTATGCGCCCTTGACCTTGCCACAGACCCTCTGGTCCGCAGGCCAACACTCTAAGTGCTGAGCCAAACTGGCCAGGGTGGTTGTACACTTTTAAAAATAATGATGATGATGATGGACAGTAGCACAAATATCATAATTACTTCATTTAATGTAAATGGGTGAATGCCCATGAAAACAGAATGGTCTATATCTGTGTTGGGAAACAAATCCTAACACTTAAAAACTAAAAGACAAACACAAATCCAGAAAGAGATGGGTATCGTTATGACTTCAGGAGATAGCTTAAATCCACCCTACACAAAAATTAAAAGTACAACAAAAAATGAAGCAAAATAAAATTTTGCTTTTATTTGTTTATATATATTTCTGAAAATGAATATGAACCAAATAGAGTAATAAAAATATAAGATAGCCCTGGCCGGTTTGGCTCAGCGGTTAGAGCGTCAGCCTGCGGTCCAGAGAGACCCGGGTTCGGTTCCCGCTAAGGGCATGTACCTCGGTTGCAGTTTGTCCCCGGCCCTGGTTGGTCGTGCGGGTGGCAGCCACTCGATGTGTCCCTTTCACGTCGATGTTTCTCTCTCTCTCTCTTCCTCTCTCTCCCTCCCACTCTATCTGAACAAAAAATGAAAAAATGTCCTCGGGTGAGGATAAAAAAAAAAAAAAATATATATATATATATATATATATATATATATATATATATATATATAAGATAAACTGCAAAACTGAAAAATAAACCTATATCATCATAATTGGAGGCGAAGTTCATTAACAGGAGGTGACAAAAGAAAGAAAAGTACAGAATTGACATGAAGCATATTTTAAACCAGTCCCTGGGTAGGGGCCAACTTGGCAGAGTCAGGTTCAGAAAGAGAAAGATTATATATATCTATATAGATAGATATAGAAAAAGACAATATGGTAAAATCTTAACAACTGGGAAACCTGTAACTTTTCTCTAAGTTTGAAATTAATTCAAGATAAAAATTTTTAAGCAAAATTAAATTATATAATAAGGGACTTTGAAGCCAAGGAAATAACATTTTCTTTTCTGGGGTAAAAGGATCTTTCACATAATATGTTCTCATACTAGGACCCAGAGACACACCTAGTTTTAATACAAAAGCTAGAAATTCCATGATACATTCTTAGACCATAATGCAAAACAATTGTAAACATATCTAAATTCACGTTTTATAACAATGATGAGAGGAATTTTATCAGAAATACCTGTAGTGGAAAGGAAAAAGAAACAAGGTATCTAAGATATCTATTTCCACCTACAGAATTTAGAAAGACAGACCAAAAAAAAAAAGGAAAGTTGAAAAAGAGGAAGGAAGTACTAAAAATAAGATTAAAAATTAATAAAGGAAAATAGATATGATTTTTTTAAAAGTCATTAAGTGCTTCAAGAGAATGGTATAATCAGAGATAGCAGGGTAGCTTTCAAATACAAAGAGGTAGGAGGCGGATTCAACAGAAGAGTTGAAAAGAACAGAGTACAGTGGAAGTTACAAGGCGTACAGGCAGGAGGGGTGTTCAGACAGAAAGGATGGGCACTGCAGAAGTAAGCATTTCCATCCGAATAACAGGAATGAGGGAAGAAATATACATCAATTTGACTCTCTTCCAAACAGGCTCTCTATCCCAAATTAAGAACATCACAATTCACCCCGCCTCCTACAGCAGGAGAGCCAGAAGCCAAGAGAGAAAATGATCAATGAAAGGCTAGCAAAGTCAAGGGCTTATGCCCAACTGGACAGCTCTGGCTGATTTTTGCCATGTAGAAATGAGAGCCCAGTGTTGCCAATACTTCCAACTTAAGAAGGGAAGACTCAAATCCAGATTTTTAAGTGAAACCTCCAGATTTTTAATGGTTAATAACCAATGCAATTTTTAAAAACACTGTGCAGGCCAAATAAGTCATCTTGGTGACCCCCCTCCCCATTTCCACTGTTGTTATCTTTCACCTTGCTCCCAGTCTCTTCCCTTCTCCTTTTCATCTTCAGCAATTCAGACTTTACTTTCTAAGACCACAATGTTATTCAAAGCCTTTAAAAATGTCCCTTTGTCGCCGGACTGGTGTGGCTCAGCGGATTGAGCGATGTCCATGTACTTAGAGGTCCTGGTTTGACTCCCAGTCATGGGACATGCCCGATCCCCAGTAGGGGGTGTGCAGGAGGCAGCCAATCCATGCTTCTCTCTCACATCGATGTTTCTATCCCTCCCTTCTCTCTCTAAAAAATCAAAAAAACACATATTTTTTTAAAATGTCCCTTTGTCTTCAAAGCAAGTGCCAAACCTTCAGATCAGCCTCCAAGGCCTTCCACTAATGTGGTGGCAATGTGTGACCTGCCTAAATATTCCCTTCACTGCCCCATCTTTGTGCCTTTTCTAATGCCATTCCCTCAGCCTTGAATACCCTTTCCCAACTCTCCTCAGTTTCTGTGTTCATTCAGTCATTAATTCATTCCACATACATTAAATACATAAGGGACACCTAATTTTGTGCCAGACACCATTCTAGGCACAGTGGATACAGCAGTGAACAAAACAACCAAAAACCCCTGTCCTCATGGAGCTACACAGAGGAGACATTAAGTAACACATCACACAGGAAAAGGTGCTTTGGAGCAGGAAAAAAGGACAAAGGAAGATGAAGGTGGGAGAGGGGCAGAGGGGATGGAAGGTAGGAAAGGCTGCAATTTCAAGGTATCATTTTGGAAGTGCCTGAAAGAGCTGAGGGTAAATAACTGGGACAAGAAGATTCCAGGAAAAAGGAACATCAACAGCAAAGGCCTTGGGCAAGTGTGCCTGGTGTTCCTGATGACATTCCACTCTGTCTGTAAAGCCCAGCTCAAGTGCCACTTACTCAGGGAAAGTGTTTTTGATTCCTACAAATCAGAATTACTCATTCCCTTGACACTGTATCTGTATCTTCTTAGGGCACCAAGTACAGTGGAACCCCTCCTTTCAAACATATACAAAAGTAATCGCTGACCAATTAATCAAAAAAGTTAGGTAAAGCAGGAAGTCATGTAGAAATGATATGTATATATTTTAATCATTTTTAACTTCAAAGACATAAATGTACATTCCTTTCCCCATATAGCACCAAAACTACTTCTTTGAGTATGGGGGTCACTTTCTTGGCTAAAACACACCCATAATCCATTATCTACATTCTACAATGTCCCTTTTCTTTCCCTTTAAAAGGAACAGGGAATTCAAAAAATACTTGCAAAGTTTTCCAGGAGCAGAATCCTTCCAGAGATTTACAAGGTTTCTCCGATGTGTTTCAGTTGTCTTGACCACAATCTAATTCACTGAAAGGCAAGTCCTTCAGCCTCTAGCCTTCAGCAAGTCTTTTCAAAGCATTTCATAAAAACAACTCTTTCTGCATTCATATTTAATCAATTTGAGTAAAGTATATTAATTTATACTCACAAATATCCGTAGTACAAATAAATTTGAGAACAAACACAACGGACTCTTTCTTGGTAAGCACAGAAACCAAATGATAGGCAAACTAAAGCTAACCTACCAGTTTGAGCATCTGTGTGTTGTGGGACTTGGTTAGTGCAGTTTAATTGATTGTTAAAATCACGACCAGTAAAAAATCTGAACAGACGTTTCTCCAAATAAGAAATTTATATGGCCATTTACATGGCCAACAAGTACATGAAAATGTGCTCAACGTCATTAGTCATTAGGGAAATGCAAATCAAAACTACATTGATACACAACTTCACACCCACTAGGATGACTATAATCAAAAAGACAATAACAAGTGTTGGAGAGGATGTGAAGAAATTGGAACCTTCAGATATTGCTAATAAAAACATAAAATGGTACAGCTGCTTTGGGAAACAGTTTGGCAGTTCCTCAAAATGTTAACAGTTACCATGTGACCCAGCAATTCTATCCCTAGGGTATATACCCAAGAGAATTAAAAACCTATGTCCACACAAAAACTTGTTCATGAATGTCCACAGCAGCATTATTCACAATAGCCAGAGAGAGAAAACAACTCAAATGTCCATCAACTGATGAATGGATAAACAAATATGATATATATCCATACAATGAAATACTACTCAGCCATAAAAAGGAATGAAGTTCTGATACACACTATGTGATGAACCTTGAAAACATCATACTAAGTGAAAGAAGCCAATTACAAAAAGCCACATACTATATTATTCCATTTATATGCAATGTCCAAAACAGACAAATCCATAGAGACAGAAAGTAGAATAGTTGTCAGGGGCTATTGGGAGAAGGGAACATGCAGTGACTATTAATACGTACAAGGGTTTCTTTTTGGCGTGATGAAAACGTTCTGGAATTAGTGGTGATGGTTGCATAACTTTGTGAATATATGGAAAACAATTACATGCCTTAAAAAATTTCAGTGCTGTCAGTGTTCAACAAATGTTTATAGATGGGGGGAGAAAGCCCAGATGTGTTCAATGGAAATTTCCACTGTATATATTTATAAGAGGCTAATAACCACCTCTTTTAGAAATAGAAGGCCCTTAAAGGCAGGGATGGCTTCTCATAAACAGTATTTCCCTTAACTTCTAGTAGTATATTAGATTAAACAAGTATTCAATCAAGGTTCACTAAATAAATTAATAAATACCCACATGTTGCATACCAGGAATCTAGAAGTGCCCTGACCAAGATTCCACAATAATTAGGGAAAACTCACTTTTTACTCCCCAGAATCCAGTGCTGCCACTAACAAGGCACTTCTCTTAAAGTATATGTCATCCATTTATACCAGCCTTAGCACCATATCACAATCCAGAGGACATACTCCTAACTTCCACAACATTTTTAGTATTTTTTAATTGATTTTAGAAAGGGAAGAAGGGAGAAAGAGACACATCAATGTAAGAAAGATCCATCAATTGGTTGCCTCCAGTGCACACCTCAACTGGGGATCGAACCTGCAACCTAAGTATGTGCCCTTACCAGGAATCGAACCCGAGACCTACTGGAGCATGGGACAATGCTCCAACCAACTGAGCCACACCAGCCAGGGCCATGACATTTTTAAAACCTAGTTCAAACTCTCTACAGTATATCTACTACCAAATGGGACTTACTAGTCTCTCAGTACGTTTTTCTACGTCTTTAACCACATTCCTTTAGATAGAAGTATCTCACATATTTAGCCTCCTCCTTCTTCTCACTCTAGAGCCAAAAAGGAGCATTATCATTATCTTCATGTTACAAATGAGAAAAAATGTCAATATCTGAGGTCACCTTTCTTCAAAGTTCATCTTTCTTCACATGAATCATACATTTCCAAACTCTTTTCTCTTTACATGAACAGGGAACTTTCTAATAAGTTAGATTTTAAAAGAATAAATACAAAATAAAGCAAAAAGTATAAAGTCCAGAATGATTGGAAAGTTGAGGCAAGAGGACAATTTCAAAAAAAAAAAAAAAAAAAAAAAAAAGCTTGTTTAGACTAAAAAGAGCTAAACAAAGGGCCCACTGCTTAGGGAAGATGATGTAATATCAAGAGACAGGGACAAATGCAGACCCATCTAGCTTCTTCTTTGCTTTAGTTATCTTCATCCAGGGATGTGATCTTCAAACAGGGAAGGGCAGAACTCTGATAAAAGGGGGCTAACATTTAAGGTAAGTGGCATGGAGAGTGGACAGTAATGGAATACAGAGCTAGCTCAAAAGAATTTGCTTTCTGATCTAAACAAACCACACTCCATGATACTGAAAAACCTTTTAGATCTGACTGCTGATTATCTAAGCTATCTTGACAAGGAGCCAAAAAGACCAGGAATGAAAGAATGCATTCTCAATTTTCAAAAAGGGAGAAATGCGAATCCAGAAAAACATCTATGGGTAAACTTGCTAAGCATCCCCTGAAAAATTCTAGAACAGATAAATAAGTTTCTGAACACAAGAAAATGCTACTATGCGGGGTTTTATTAAGGCAGGCTACCAAACATTTGCTATTTGATAGTATTACTAAAATGAAAAAAGGGAAGATAACACATACATATACATAACTGATTCTAACAAGACGATCTAACAGAATCTTTTAATGATAGGCTGGTAAAAAGGGGTGGGGGGGAATGCTGAACAGCAGAAGCTCATAAATCTTAGACTTTACTAGGAAGGTGTATAGCTAGCTGGATGATCAATATATCAACATCAACCAATTTGTTAGGAAGTCTCCAGTAAAACATCACAGAATTCCACCTTTTTCCATGATCTAGACAAGTTCTATTAACTGAATAAAGCAATAGACCAGCTCTTCACTTTTGCAAGGGCCACAAAGCTGTGAGTGACCCAACACACAGCCTGACAGAATCAGGCTCCAGTAGGGTCAGAGTGGGCTGAAATGAGGGTCCAAAACCAAAAATGAAAATCAATAGAGAGTGAAGGCCTGCATCTAGATTTTAAAACTCAAATATATGAAGGAGAAAATGTGGGAAATACCTAGGTAATAAAAGTTACCCAAAAAATCTACATAATTTCAAGATGCTAAATAGATGCAAATGTCCAGACTCCATTACTCTAATTCTCCAATTAATCAACTTTAAAAATATCCATACGAATCATTCCCAGATCTTCATTCTAACAAGAATCTACAAATGTCATTTAGTTAAAACTCTAGCTGACTAGAGTTATTCAAGTGTATCTTAGCATTAAAAAACACTTCATTTGATCAGCCTAATTTATTGACACATATAAATATATCCTTTAAAAAGGCTCAGATATTATTAAATCCAAGTCCTTCCTTTAATAGAAGATAAAACTAAGAAAAAATAAGTAATTTGTTCCAAATAACACAGCTGCTTAGCAAGGGCCATGATCCCCAAATCAGTCCCCTTTGCCCACACCACATGGGTTTCCAGCCCTCTATGTCCTTTCTTAAAATTTGTACTATGCACTAGTTAGAAAACATACACAAAAAACATCCACCAACACTATATTTTGCTAAGAAAAAATTAGCTTAGCAAGAACAAATAACCACAGCACATTAGCCCATAAAATATTTTGACAAGGTGTGATCACTTACAAGTTTGATAACCAATAGGTTACCAAAAGGCACTCTAAAATACAAATGGTTTTTATTCTCAACCATTAGTGTGTGATTACTTATTAAAGCACTATCCCATATCCCATTTAACATTTGAAAAATAAAGTAAAAATTATTACATGGATGGAAAAGCTTTTAATGGACATGCCATTGTTTACTGTGCTCAAAATCCTGCCCCCATCATAAAATATACCATTATGACAATTATTAAAAGATTTCAGACCTTCAAACCTAAACAGCAGGCCAAAGGTTTTCTTCATTTAGGGTACCATAAGAGTCTGTGCTAAGGCCCACTTGCTTCCTCCTCACTCCCCCAGAAACAAAGCCCCTTCAATAGCCCAAAGGTACAAAGGTTGTCTGGCAGGCAAGACAGTGGATCCCCAGTGGCCTAATGTCCATCTTCCCCTTTCCCCTCCCCTTCCCGATACGTCCCCATCCCGCCCCCAGGCCTCTAGTCCCACTCCTAGTTTAAAGAAGACAAATGGAGAATTGAGAATTGATAAAAGGGGAAGTTAGCAAGGCTGTGGCTTATGATCACTAGCATCTGCTAGGCCAGCTCCAGGAGGACCCACCCACCCCTAAATGAGACCTGGATGCCTCTCCTAGCCCCAGGGCTCCTCAGGGACCTCTTTTGAAAGGAAGAGGGAACTTGACTGCCCGAATACCCTCCTCCCTAGTCTCATCCATTAGAGCCCCTGCACGCTCTTTGTTTCCAACAGCTGTGGGGGGGCAGACGGCCTCAGAGTGAGGGGAGAGGTCACTCCCTAGCTCCCACTGCTGCCAATCTCCAGGCCCTCCCGCAAAACATACGAACACACATACAGGATCATTCCTCCTTCCACACCACCTTAATAACCCAGGGTCACACCTTGCTACACGAAGCACTCCCTGAGACCTAACTACGTCTGTCTACTACCCAAACCCTACACAGGATGACTCCCTAGTTCCTTCCTTCTGAATTGACATAACGGGGTTCACTCCAGTACCCTCATCCTTTCTCCTCAATGCATATCCCAGGGCATAGCCCTGAGCCCCAGACTTCACCCGTGCACAACACACAAAAACATAGGGTCACTTCCTGGGCCCCAGAACTGTTCCCTGCTCAGATCCACAGCCGGGGTCACCCCAAGCACGCCCACTTCTACACCCAGAGAACATGTATACCTGCACACACACATAGACACACACACAGTGACTCTACATCGCCAATCTTCATCCTCTGTGCCTCCCGTTCCCTTTACTCACACCACCCCTTGGAGACCCCAGTGCCCTAAGGAAGAACCTCCCCAGCACATGGTCACTCCCTTGGCCCTCAGCCTCACCACCACCACCCCGCGCCCCTCACCATCACACACACACACACACACACACACACACACACACTCCCTGCCTGGGGCCCCGCTCCCTCCCCTGAGCCTTCACAACACAAACACGCGCTCCCGCGTGCACACCCACGACCACACCAGGAGCTCTGGCCTCACCACCTCCCAACACGCCGGGCCACCCTCGCCCAGCCACTCCACACACAGGGACGCACGCACGGCCACTCCCCATCCCCAGCGCCGGTCCCCAAGCCCGCACGGCTCGCTCGCGCCCTGCCCTCAGCCCTCCATCGCCCTCGGGCCCCGCTCCCGGACCCCCGCGCAGGGCCTTTCCCAGCCCGGCCGCGGGGACCGGCAGGGAGGGGAGGCCAGCGGAGGAGGGAGGGGCCGCAGGGACAGGCTCCGGCCGGTCCTACCTGAGCAGTTGATGCTCTTGCCTTTGCCGCCGGGACACTCCCCGCCGCCGCCGCTGCTGCCACCCTTGGGCTGGTTGGACGCGCGGCTCCCGGGCAGAGAGAAGGCGAAGAGCAAAAGCACCGACGTGTAGCAGCAGAAGGCGATCCCGGCGGCAGGCAGCCGGAGCGGCGCCTCAGCGGCCGCGGCGCCCATGGCTGGCGCCCCTGGACGGCGGGAAGCGCAGGGAGTGGTGGGCCCCGGGCATCCAGCCCCGCCTGGAGCCCCGCCGCTGCCTCGGCGCCTCCTAGGAGCCGCGCCGCTGAGCCCGCGGGCAGCCCCTCAGCATCCCCGTCCCACCCGCAGCGCCCGCCAGGCCCCGGCCCGCCACGCTTGGGACAGAGTCGGAGGGTCGGGGCGCGTGCGAGGGTCGCGGGCGCGCGAGGGTGCGCGCGAGGGTGCGAGCCCACGTAGGGGAGACCGAGGCTGGGGAAGCGAGCGGGCGCGCGCGCGGCCGGCGGGGGTCGCCGGGGCCGGCCCAGCCCCTCACTCGCCTCCTCGCCTTCCCTTTGTGTCCGCGGCCGTCGCCACCGCGTCACAAAGACCCCGGCCCGCCCGGTGAGGGGCGCGTGACAGAGCCGCGGGCGGGAGGGGTGGCTGCGACCCCGCCCCGCGCACACCCCCAGCGCCCGCGCCGGCAGCTCCGCCCCCGCCCGTGGCCGGCGCCGCCTCCAGGGGAGCTATTGTTCCTGCGGCGGGGCGGGAGCGCGGAGGGCGGGGGTCGCAGCCGCCCGGCGGTCGGGGCTGGTGGGCCGGCCGGCGCCGGGGTGCTCCGTGGGCGCTACCCTAACAGGCATTCTTGCCGTCCTCTGGAAGCGTTTTTGAAGTGTTTTCTTCGCTCAGCAGCTGGTGGGAAATAAGGGCAAGTGGTCTGTTATATATCTATTTTCTAGGAGAAGAAACTGAGCCTTGGAGAGGTGAAGGTGACTTTTCCAAGGTCACAACAGACCAAGAAATGGGCAGGACCAGAATTGGAACCCAAGTTATGACTCCAGCTATGAAGTTCTCAGAGATGGGGGCAAATGGCTAAATTTCTGGGATCCTCACCCCTACCCCATTTCCACATACACAAAATGAATTTAAAATACTGTTTTAAAGAAAGGAAAAAAGTGAAGAAATAAAAGGGAGTCACTATATATAGTCAAACTGCCAAATTACTAAAATCAAGTAGGTTACCGTATGAGAAAATGATTCTATACTTGTTTTAACTAGCCTGGGAACTTAAAATTTTTTTCATTTTAATTTTTTAAAAGATTCTTTTTTATTTTTATTTATCTATAGATTGCTTCATTCCCTTCACCTTTGAACTTTCTAGTATTGCATAGCGACTAGAAACTGCCAAAAAAAAAAAAAAAAAAAAAAAAAACCCTCTAATAACCACCTGAAGGACTAAGGAAAGAATTTTCACATCTCCAGAATGTCACATAACCTAACATCCATTATCCAGACCACTGGTCATCTAGAGGATTATCATCTAAGACCAACCCAGGACTGATTCCTCTCAAGAATGTACTTTTTATTTTATTTTTTTAATTTTTTTTATCCTCACCCAAGGACATTTTTGCATTTATCCTCAGAGCGGGAGGGAGAGAGGGAGAGAAGCATTGAAGTGAGAGAGACACATCGACTGGTTGCCACCCACACGACCCCAATCGGGCCGGGGACAAACTGCAACCAAGGTACGTGCCCTTAGCGGGAACTGAACCAGGTCTCTCCAGTCCTCCACCTGAGGCTCTAACCGCTGAGCCAAACCGGCCAGGGCACAAGAATGTACTTTTTAGTCTAAGAACTCCCAGCTTTTCTTTCTTCTTTGGAACACTCTGGTATTGCCTAGTTGTGTGTACAGTTTGCAAACCCTAAAACTTTTGAATAAATCTTTATCATTTATTTCTAGCCAAAGCCTCCTGATTTCATTTATGCTCTGTCAACAAAAGATTCTATATTGCCCTCTCCCACTAATAATAGCTAATATAGTGAGAAGATTTGTTATATACAAGACCGGGACAAAGCTCTTTACGTGCATTCTCACCAATTCTTTTTTACAGCCCTACAAGGGAGTTTTTATTCTCATTCCAGTTTTACAGATGAGGAAGTTGGAACCCAGAGAGGTAAAGTGATCTGACTCCCAGTCCAGTGCTCTTCCTATCACATGATAAGTAAGACCCAGCATAGGCAGGAAGATTATAGGCTGAATTGTTTAAAAGACCTCTACCTTTTTCATTCTATTATGCTGTCTCCCACTTTAGAAGGAATTTTTAAATCTCATTGAAAAACTGATAAATTTTACTCAAAAAAAAATTTTAACATGTGAAAAGCCACCACAAGCAAAGCCACATTAGGGAAAATATTTTCGGTGTAAATAAAAGACAATATACTTAATATAAAGAACTAATATAAATCAAGAAGAAAACATTGACGTAACAGAAAAAATAGGAAGCTGTCTGTATTTTATGCCTTATCACATAAAATACAGACAATAAATCTGTAAAAAGATATTTAAACCCTTTAGTAGTAAAAAGCAAATTAAAGCCACAAGTTTTTTTTTTTTTCCTTTCTGTAGACAATTAACAATAGTTAAAAGAATTGACAAAACCTAGCACTATTAATTTATACATTTTAGGAGGGCAATTCAACCATGTATGAAAAACCTTTAAAATATGTTTACCCTTTAATCTAGCAATTCCACATATTGGAATTTATCCTAAAAAATAATTGGACAAGCACACAAAATGTATATATGAATGTTCATCACAGCTTTTTTATATTGTAAATATATTCTAAATGTCCATCAATGGGAAATAAAAGATGGTGCCTCTTTGTACATTGGAGTAATATTATGCAGCTTTAACAAAGGTGATTAGGTTAGTGTTTATGGACATGGAGAAAAGCAGGGTATTAATGATAGGTATTAAAAATCCTATTTTTCTGAAATATCCATGTGTATGTACACATCCATAGGAAAAAAAAGTCAAGAAGAATATATAGCAATATATTAATAGTGATTATTTGTCCTTTATCTTTTTCTGTTTTGTCTGAATTATTTTCAATGAAAGCTTTTATTCTATTTTTAAAAGCTCTTTCCTTTTAAATTATACTTTCATGATACTTTTTTATATATATTCACATCTTTAACATTTTATTAAGATTTTTCCCAAACCTCTAACCTATAAGCAGTGGCATGGCAGTTGTTACAACTAAAATTCAACTTTTGGCTTTTGAATCAGGTACTATCTAGGTTCCTGACTGCTCAGCCACAGCTGAGGGCTTCTCCTCAGACCCCTCCTTCAGCAGCTTTTCTGGTAAGCTTGACCTTCCCTGTGCTTCTTTCTGCCCTGTCTTAGCTCTCCCAGCCCCAGTGGTCTGCTTCTTTCATTTGACTGCTAACCATAGCCCAGACAGAAATACTAAGAGAAGATGAATCTTAAATAAAAAGCAAAATCTCTGTGGCCGTAAATCACAAATTAATTCACATGTGCATCTTCCTCCAAAATAGGTAAGAAAAATTCAGCACAGATTCAAAAGTTTTCAAATTGAAACAGCATTTCTCTGACTTCAAGCACCCAATCCCAGAGGGGGAAAAATCTTAGTGGTCATCTACTACAACCCCCCTCACATGCTTTAATATTGGTAACCCCAAAATGTCAGCAAAGAGTGTGGGACTTGCTACATAAAACCTCCCAGAGTGTTTTATTATTTTTTTTATCCTCACCTGAGGACATTTTTTTACATTTATCTTCAGATAGAGTGGGAGGGAGAGAAGGGGGAAGAGAGAGAGAGAAACATCGATGTGAGAGAGACACACCGATTGGCCGCCACCCGCACAACCCCAACCGGGGCCGGGGACAAACCGCAACCAAGGTACATGCCCTTAGCGGGAACCGAACCCGGGTCTCTCGGGTCCGCGGGCCAACGCTCTAACCACTGAGCCAAACCGGCCAGGGCCCCAGAGTGTTTTAAAGAGTGTAGATTTCTGAACACAACTCAGACATTCTGGGGGAAAGTCAAGTCTCTTTATTTATATTACAGTTCTATAAGTAACTCTCATGCCCTGCCAGTTTGGAAACCCCTGGCCTAACCTTGGTCAGTTGGTTATTGTTCCTTAACAACTACAAAATGTCAGCCTCATGCCACAACAACATTCATTTTTTATAGGTCTGGGTGTTGACTAATCTAGGCTAGGCTTGGCTGAATGGCTCTGCTTCAAGCTGGGCTTGACTTCTGTGTGTGTGTTAAGCTCCAATTTGCTCTAGCATTATTATTCATTTTGGGGCCTGGCTGAAGGGGCAGCAACTATCCACAGGGAATTCACATTGTTCATTTTTTTTATATTCCAATTGACATTCAGTATTATTCTGTATTAATTTCAGGTATGCAGCTGGATGGTTAGACAATATTATACTTTACTAAGTGATTCCCCCAATATTTCAAGCACCCACCTGGCATCATACATAGTTGTTACAATATTATTGACTATATTCCCTATGCTGTATTTTTATATCCCTGTGACTGTTTTGTAACTGCCAATCTGTACTTCTTAATCCATTCACCTTGTTCACCCAGCCCCTCAACCCCCTCCCCTCTGGCAACCATCAGTCTATTCTCTGCATCTATAAGTCTGTTTCTGTTTTGTTTGCATGCTTATTTTGTTCTTTAGATTCCATATATAAATGAAACCATGTATTTGTCTTTCTCTGTCTAATTTATTTCACTTAGCATAATACTTACCCTGTAGGTCCATCGGGGGAAAATCTTCTTATGGAGATGGCACTGGTCCAGAGGGACATACCCAGCTGTACAAATACTTTTCACACCCCTGCTTGTACACGTCTGCTAACATCCCACTGGCTAATGCAAGTCTCATAGCTGAGCTCAACGACAAGGGGTAGGAAGTCTACTCTTCTTAAGGAGGTGAGTGAGAGTGAATACACAATGAATATTTTTGAACAACAATCTATCAGAAAGAAATCCTATAATTGAACAGTATTATTTATGCTCTGCAGAATGGTTTCAGTTTCAAATAACCAAAAACCAAACCAAATGAAACAACAGGAGCTTTTCTTAAAAGCCAGAGGTAGTGCCCTGTCATCTGAGTTGGTTTTCATCCTCAGTAAAGCTCTGCTCATGGAAAACATTGCATTCCTTCAAGAAATTTTTGTGAGCATCCACTGTATGCTAGGCACCACAGTAGCCTCTGGGGGCAAGAGACAGTCCTGCCTCAATGTCTGGGGGAAAGGGGACATCTGAAAATTAACAATTACAACTAAGTGTGATAAATACTAAATCAAAATGGAGTGTGTGTGTGTGTGTGTGTGTGTGTGTGTGTGTGTGTGTGTGTGTTGAGGGGGTAGGAGGGAGGAGTAAATGGCAAATCCTACACTACACTCCTGCCCAGACAAAAGTCTGCCTTTTCTGGACCTCCTGCTGAGAGTCTAGCTGCATAACAGAGCCCTGATGCACAGTAATGAGACAATTTGGGACTGACAAATTGGCCCTGGTAGGAGAGAGTCACAGCACTTGAGCTCAGTCCAGGAACACTTGGAATGATTTGTGGTCCGGCACTGTGCAAGCCTGAGACTGACCTCTGGCCCAGCATGAGATGTTGGACCCCACTTCCTAAAGAGAGGAGTCTTTTAAAAAATTCGTTTGGCCTGGCCAGTGTGGCTCAGTGGACTGAGAGTCCTCCCATGGACAGAGAGATACCTGTTCAACTCCCAGTCAGGGCACATGCCCAGGCTGCAGGCTTGATCCCCAGTAGGGTGTGTGCAGGAGGCAGCCAATCGATGTAGCTCTCTCACATCAATGTTTCTATCACTCTCTCCCTTCCTCTCTAAATAAATAAATAAATAAATAATCAATAAAAACATATTAAATAAATAAAAATTTAAAAAATTCATTCAGTAATTTTTTTTATTGAAGGCCTAGTCCTAGTGCCAGAAAATATAATGACAAGTATAACAGACTTGCTCTGTGGTCCTTATGAAGTTTACAGTCAAATATTAATCAAACAATTATACAAATAAAAATAAAATTGCACCAGTGTTGATAAATGCTATGAAGGGGAAGGCCAGAGGGCTTACTTGTTAGAGTAACATCTGTGCTAAGATCAGAAGGATGAGTAGAAGTTAACCAAGTGAAGAGGAAGTGTTCCAGGCAGAGGGAACATCATAAGCAAAGAGCCTGTGAGTATAAGAGTCTGAGTGCAGGCCAGTGTGGTAAGGACAGAGAACGAGGTCAACTTGTTTTAAACTTCATTCATTGATTCAACAAATACTTACTGAGCACCTACTGCGATCTGAGCACTGTTCTAGATGTAGAGAAACAGCAGTGAACAAAACAAAGTCCCTGCTTCTCATAGAACTTATAGTCTAGTAGGGGAGATGCCATAATAATAATATTGGTGAGACAGAATAATTGTTGGGTCGAGCCATAACAATAGCAGCTATAATTTACTGAAGACCTGCTATATCCCAGGTATTGCCAGGCACTTCAAATTTCTTGTCGCTAATCTTCCCACCTATCCTGTTGGTTGGTGTTACTTCCGTTTTATAAATGAGGAAACTGAGACTTGTAAGGTTAAGTGACCTGCCTAAACCACAAAGCTGGAAAGTTGGAGTTACCTGGCTCCATCTGACTCCAAAGCCCCACCACATCACTAGCATGAACAGGTGGAGAAGTATCATCACTTGATACAGGATGGAGCAAAGTCTGGCACCACTAAGACTGCAGCCACTAAGGAGTGTGCACGAGCCATCCTGAGCCCCCTGCCAACATAGCAGGAGACTTTTCTTTCTTTTTTTAATCCTCATCCGAGGATATTTTTCTCTTTATTTTTCTCTTTATCTTCAGATAGAGTGGGAGGGAGAGAGAGGGTGAGAAAGGGAGAGAAAGAGAAACATCGCTGTGAGAGGGACACATCGACTGGTTGCCTCCCATACGACCCCGACCAGGGCCTGGGACGAACCACAACCGAGGTACGTGCCCTTGGCCGGAATCAAACTCGCAACTCACTGGTCTGTGGGCCAACGCTCTACCGCTAAGCCAAACCGGCCAAGGCATAGCAGGAGACTTTTGTGGAGGCTTCTGGTGATTGCACACAGGGATTATTGTGATTACATTGCTTGTAATTACAACTCCAGTTGAAGGCACTATTATTGCTGCTCACATCCCCTTAATGGTCCTCAATTACATAGATGTGCAGAAGCCAAGGAGCCAAGGATTACCAATATCTGAACAAAAAGTGCTGTGGGAATAGAGAGAGGTAGCCTCACTCTGCCTGGAGGAGAATAGGCTTCACCAGTATCATTCTGTCAATTTGAAAGACTTCTCACCCAAACAGTCCCTGTGAGTGGGTAGAGAGACCGAGGAGGCATGTCTGGGTTTTTCCTGCAGGTCTTGTCAGTTGATTGTTCAGTATTGCTCTGAATACAGAATGAAGATATTTCTCCATCTTTCAGCAAATGGAAATTTTCAGCTGCAATTCGAAAATTTCTCCAAGGGTTAACTCATAGAGGATTGTACCAAAGAAATAGTTTCTCTGACAAAGACAATCACATGTTAATAGTAAGAGGTATAGCATAGCAATTAAGAGTGTGAGCTCTGGAACTGACCCATCTGGCTGTGCATCTGAACTCTGCCACTCGTTAGCTCCATGACCTTGGGCAAGCGAAGGCATAACTATGCCTTCGCTTCATAATCTGTAACATTGGAGATAAAATTTTTATGTACTTCATAGGGTTGTTATAAGATAAAATGGGTTTGTATAGTTAAAGTGCTTAGAACCATGTTTAGTACATTGTAAGTACTCAAAAAATAACTGGCTAGAAATAATAGTGGCATAGTAAGCACATAATAAGTGTTAACTATTATTAGTAGCAGTAGCCATTAACTGCATGTATATACTAGGCTAAGAGCTCCACATGGATTATCTAATTAATGCTCCCAAAAACTTAATGGGGAAGGTGCTATTATTGTCCTCATTCCATAGAAGAGAAAACTAAGATTGGGGGAGGTTAAGTAACTTGCCGGAGGTTACACAGCAAGTGGGTAGCAGGATTGGGACTCAAATTGAGGTCTCTCTGACTCCAAAGCCTATGGTCCAAAACAAAACCTAAGGAGTAAAAGTCAGCAGTCAAAAGAGCTCATCTAAGCTGTCTGGCTACTAGAGACGCCTGCAGGAGGGCAGCTTGGTGCTGGCAGGGACAGCCAAACTACTGGGAAGAAAAGTTGTGACAAATAGCCAGGTGGGTCAAAGAGAAGGACACAAGGTTACAGCCAAGAGCCTGGAAACTTGAGCATGGCATCCATTGAGCTAAGAATTATGAAAGAGAGAGAAAGCAAGGAGCTAAGTACATGGAGGAATAAGAGTGAATCAAATGAAGCTGAGTAATTATATTTTACCACTGCATGTATTTACGTATGTCAGCTTGCCTCTGCATGTATACATATGAATCGAACATATGTCACTTGCCTGTGTGTGTACATATGTAGTGAGTGTATCAGCTTGCCTCTGTACATATGCATAAGTGCCAAGCATATGTCATTTTACACTGTGTACATATGTAAGGAGTGAGTATATATCAGGTTGCCTCTGTGAGAGTGTGTATGTATGCATATTTGAGTGTGACAGCTGGGCCCTGTGTTTGTACATGCACCCTTACATGTGTGTATCCATACACACATTACTGTATATAGCAACTCATCTGTACAGTACATGTGAACTTGAATTGTGACAGCTGTTTTCTAACTCTTCTCTCTTGGCTCCCAGTTGAAAATTATTCCCTACAGTCTGATGGCCTCAGGACTCAACATCAGGGTTAACTTAATATGGTTAGACTCGGCACTTAGTCTGGGTTCCTAATTAAATAAGTTGTAAAGGCAAAACATGAAGACCACATTCTGAAGCTGTTTCTCTCAACACAGAGCCATCGTGGTTTAGGGCAGCTCTAGTAGTGGTGGTTTCAACAACAATGGGAGCAGGGGTCAGGGCAGGGCATGGAGAGCGGTGACGATAGCACTACCGTTCATCCATCATTCATCTAACAGTATTTACATTGCGTGCTAGCAACTGTGCTAGGCAGTGAGGATGGAGAGGTGGACAATACAGACACAGTCTCTGTCCTACAGCCCAACGGAAGTCAGACTTTAAACAATCACTTACAGTTGTGAAGGGACTTATGAAGGATGTGTGAAAGCATCAGACAGGGACCCCCTAAGGTACCAGGGGCTGGAGGTATTAAGGAAATTTCCCCAAAGAAGTGATATTTAAGCTAAGGCTGAAAGGCTGGTGAACAGTTAGAAGGGGTAGAGGAGGAGCAGTATTCCACAAAGAAAGTTCCACATACAAAAATGAAATAAAGAATATGGCAAGATACAGAGAAAAGGCAGCTGTGGCTAAACCGCGGCAAGTGAGGAGGCAAATTGCACAAAGAATAAAGATGGAGACGCCTGGAAGCAAGGGCCCATCATATGGGGCCTTTTAAGCCAGAATACAGATTCAGACTTGAGCCTACGATTATAAACAGGGAATAACCTGCTCAGAATTGTGTTGTTAAAAGATCACTTGGTTAAATGTGTGAACTATAAGGTATGTTAATTATAGCTCACTGAAGCTGTTAAAAAAAAATCACTTGGGCTGCAGTGTACAGAATGGACTGGAAAGACAAAACATATCCAAGAAAACAATGGGAGAGCTATGGCAGTGGTCCAGGTGAGTGATGATCACGGCTCTGACTAGGGAAAATGGGGACAAGTAAATAAATTAGATTAAGAAGGTAAAATCAATCGAATTTGGTGATTGACTAGATGTGGGAGGTGAGGGAGAGAAAGTGTCCAGCCAGGGCTATCCCCAGGTTCAGCGGCATTTACTAAATTATCCATCTGTGGAGAAGAAGCAGGTTTGGAGAGAGGATGATGAGTTCAATTGTAGGCACATTGAATTTGAGGGGCCAGTGAGACATTTGTACCAATCCGTCCAGTAGCAGTTGGATTTTAAGTCTGGTGGACCTACAAGTGTGGGAGTCATCAGAGGATATATCCAATGAAGTCACAGAAGTGGGTGTGATGACTTAATGAGATACTATAAAATTAGAAGAGAAGTGAGCCTAAGCTGAAGCCCCCAGGAACTCCAGTGGAGGAAACAATGAAAACACTACCAGAAAATAGGAGGGAAACCAAGGAACAAAAAGTGTTTCCAAAAGCAGGACATGGTCAGCTGGTCAAATGCTGCTTGAGAAGTCAAGCAAGATAATTACTGAATAGTGTCCAGTGCATATAGTCACTTGAAGTCATTGGTGATCTTAGCAAGAGCCATTTGGTAAAGGGGTAAGGGCTGAATCCAGATTAGAGTTTACTGAGACATGAGTAAGAAGTAGGAATTGGCCCTGGCTGGTTTAGCTCAGCGGTTAGAGCATCGGCCTGTGGACCAGAGAGACCCGGGTTCGATTCCCGCTAAGGCCACGTACCTCCATTGCAGTTTGTTCCCGGCCCCGGTTGGGGTCGTGTGGGTGGCAACTAGTCGATGTGTCTCTCTCATGTCGATGTTTCTCTCTCTCTCTTCCCCACTCTCTCCCTCCTGCTCTATCTGAAGATAAATGCAAAAATGTCCTCGGGTGAGGATTTAAAAAAAAAAAGAAGAAGTAGGAATTGGAGAAAGAACATTTAGACAGCTTGGCTGTGAAGAGAAGATAAACAAAGCTAGAGGTGGCTATGGATGGAGAGTTCCTTTTTAGATGAGACTGTAAAATATTTAAAAGCTGATGATAAAGATCCAGTGGGGCGGGGGAGTTGAATACACAACATAGGAAAAAAGGTAATAATCAGTAGTAGAAGATTATTGAGAAGACAGGAAGGGGTAAAAATCAAAGCATAGATGGAGTGACTGATTTTTGAAAGAAGACACTTTCTTCTTTGTAACAAGAGGGAAGGTAGAATGAAAGCTGATGCAGGTGGTTTTGTGGACATGGTAGTGAGATACTGAGGAAACTCCTGGATCCTGGCTTCTGTGTTCTAAAGGGAGGTAGGGTGGGGACAGTGGGTAGGGGGAGTGGCTGCATCAAAATCAGCTTAAAGTAGCTTTGATGCCACTATAATCGCCATCAGCTCTCTCTTAGCCTTTCCAACCCAATCTTCATCATCATCTTTGATGTGGGCAATTGCTTTCTCAATCTTCTGTGAAAAGTTACTTTTTGCTCTGGCCGGTGCGGCTCAGTTGGTTGAGCATCGTCCTGTGTACCAAAGGGTTGTGTGTTCGGTCCCCAGTCGGGGTTCATACGGGAGGCAACCGATCTATGTTTCTCTCTCACATCGAGGTTCTCTCTCTCTCTCTCTCTCTCTCTTCCTCTCCCTTCCTCTCTCTAAAATCAATAAAAACATATTTTTAAAAGTTACTTTTTAAAAACTGATTTATAACATGCAATGTATATAACAGATACCACTTTCAACCAGATTACTGTCCCAAGTCCGTACTACACAGACATCTTGGATCAGATTTGAGAAGAATAAAAAAAACTGAAGTGGTCATTGATGATAAGGGGAGTGAAAGTGAGTGATTTCCCCCAGCAGAGCTCAGGAGAGATGGACAGCACCAGAGAAAGACACTACACAGAGAAGCAACCTGGAGCAGGGGTGCTGAGGAGAAGAAAGTTAGGAGCCTTTTTTCTCAGGCGGGCATTTATCTGCATTGGAGAAAAAAACTACCCTTCCTACTACTCACCTCCAGCAAAGGAATTCTAAAGGAGATGGTCCCTTAAGAAAGTTGGGGCAAGGTAGATAGAGCCTTTGCTTTCTGAGTAGCCAGCATGACTTGAGGTGACCTGAATTCAGATTTTCTCAAATCCAGCATACCTTTTTCCACATGAGTCCTGGCAAATAGCAAAGACTGACCTAATTATTTTGCAATCCCCGTGAAATAACTGAGTAATGAATGATCAATGGATGCTAAAACCATTGTATGAAAGGTTGTTGGAGATGAGGATATTCACAGTCTTAAAGTGTCACTCCCCAGAAAACCTATTAACTATGAGTGAGAGAAAACAACTTTATAATGGAAAGATCTAACAGACAGCGCCTTCACCAGGTGATCAAATTTAGCCTCACCAATGGTGGGGCAGCTTTGCTCATGTGATTCCTGAAATGATGTAATGAGAGGTAGGTGACATTATCTACATGATAGTCTTGCCAAAGGACTTTAACCTGAATCTAATCACAAGAAAGTAATCAAATAAATCCAGAATGTAGGGCACATTGACAAAGCCTGGACTAAAAGAAATTTAATGTCATGAAAAACAAAAAAATGAGAGAGGCTTGTTCTAGATTAAATTAAACTAAAGGAATAAAACAAGCAAATACAATAAACCTGGATTGGATCCAAGTAAATAAAGAACAATAAAGGCATTCTTAAGACAACTGAAGAAATATGAATGTAGACTACATATAGATGATATTATTGTTAATATTAATTTTCTAGGTGTGATAATAGGATAGTGGCAACAGGAGAATGTTCTTCTTAGTGCATGCATGCTGAAGAATTTAGAGGCGAAGTATCATAATGTCTGCAACTTTCAAGAGGTTGAAAGAGAGAAAAACAGTTAACAATTAAATGGTATATCCAGGTGAATAAAAAAGATTTTTTTTAAAAAACTCAATGCAGTCTATTTCTTTGTTACTTCAAACTTTTTTTTTTTTTTTTTTGCCATGACCTTGGATCACTTTATGTTTACAAGCATAAACTGGGCTTCTAATGTGCTAAATTAGATTGAAAACTTTAAAAGCATCATAGCAAGAAAATCACTCTGCAAAGCTTTTTAACGTAAAAGAACATCTAGTTTGTGTAGAAGTTTAAGTGAAGATAGGGTAAAGTGGTAGAGAAAGCCATGACATAATAAAAGGAACTTTCCTGGAAGTCAGAAAATCTTTGCATCCAGCACTCAGCCAGTGGAGATGTCAGTTTCCTCGTCTGCAACGTGGGGCTAATGGTAACCCCTTCATTAGCCTGCTGTACAGGTTCAGGAGAAACAGGGTGTGAAAGGCTTTATAAACTGGAAATAGGGATGCAAGTGAAGTGATTTTTTGTTATCAGGTCATGGTGATGTCCTATTAGCAGTGATTCTCAAATTTTATTATACCTAACAAGCAACTGGGAAGCTTGGTAAAAGCATAAATTCCTGTCCTGTCCTCAGAAATTCTGATGCAATAGATCTGGGTTGGGACTTAAAATTTGCTTTGAGAAAGCACCCCCCACCTCCCCACCCCCCATTCTCTGGTGCAAGGGATATGAAACCACACCTAGGGAGCTGCCCTGGAGGTTATTATGATCTAAAACCCTCCCTACTCAATATGTGGCCCATGCTTGTTAAATGCAAAATCTGGCCCCACCCCAGACCTACTGAATCAGAATCTGCATTTGTAACAAGATGCTCAGGTGATTCCTTTGCACTTTTAGAATATTTGAGAAACACTAATCTAAATGGCAAGACTGATTGGTGATCTTTTTTGCCTTGGTCACTGAATCTCTGCCTCCTCTCAGAAAGAATTGGGGTACCACCTTTGCCATTGCTGACACCTTTAACCTCACTTAGCTGTGCCCTCTGCTTTTCTTTGTTTCTGGCTCTATAGTGCTAACACATCTTGATAAACATAACCAGGCAATCTAAGTGCTGATTTTCTCTCATGCCATTAACAAGCTAACCAAAGCATACTGTCTTGGGATCTAAATCTAAGGTAGGTATGTGATTTTTTTTTTTAATTGTGTGAAATAACATAAAATTTACCATTTAACCCATTTTAAAAAATATATTTTTTCTTTATTGATTTGAGAGAGAGAGGAAGAGAGAGGGAGAGAGAAATATCGATGAGATGGATGAGAAAGAACATCAATTGGCCACCTCCTGCATGCCCCCCACTGGGGACTTGGCCCACAACCTGGGCATGTGCCCTGACCAGGAATCGAGCCAGCGACCTCTTGGTGCATGGGTCGACACTCAACCACTGAGCCACACCAGCTGGACTCATTATCTTTAATATATGGATAATATTACCTACTCCTGCAGAGCATTTTAAGAATTAAAATAATATACAAATATGCCTAGGATCCATAGACGGTGTTCAATAAATGCTAACCTCCTTCCTTCCTTATATTTGAAGTAGTTTGTAGACAGCCCTGGATGTTTATAACAAATATCTACTGAAATCAACTGATAAGAATTTTAAAAGCATATACAAAAATCTGCATATTCTGGGCACATTAATGCCTTAGAACAGAGCAATTTATAAAGTAGAAGTATTCTATATTCTACAGAATCAGGCAAATTGAAACAGCTAAAGTAAACAGCAGCTAATTACATTTTGTTGGGAAAATTGTATTTGAGAAAACAGCAAGCCTTTTGTACCCATTATATAGAAATTCTTGCACTGACTATATTTAGGTTATTTTATAAACATCATTATGCTTATATCAATCACTTTCACAAATGGAGCTTTCAACCTTGGGGCTGGGCCACTTGGATAGAGCATTCGAATTCCATTTATGTACACATTATCTTTTAAGGAGAATGCGAAATTGAAAACTGGGGTTACATGAGGTACATTAAAAAGATAAGTTGCGCTTCAGAATTAGACTTTTTAGAACAGGGGAAGGGAATTTAAAGATCCTCTCCTCCGACATTGTTATTTTACAAACAAGGAAATTAAGTTTATATCCAGAGAGATGTAGTAAGTTGTCCTCAATCACATGGTGAGTTGCTGGCAAAGCTGGGATCAGTGCCCAGGTTCCAGGAGTGTGACCTGGTGTCACATGACCTTGAAGCACGGTGACACTTCAGCAGCCTAGGTGATGAGAAGGGGTTGTAGAGAAGCTGGGAGCACTCGGGTAGAGGGTAGAGGGATCGACAGAATTTCACAGAGCCTGGCGAGTGTGTTCGGCGAGTGTCACAGAGTGGGGAGGCTGAAAGGAGAGTTTAAGGTGAAGGTTTGTGATGGGGGAAGAGAGTCTTGGACTCTTCCTTGTAATAGAATATCAGAAGAGAGGTTTAGGAATTCCGAGGGGGTTGATTTTATAGATTATATGGCTCTTCCATATTTGTATTCTCTCGTGGTCACTAGAGCAATCTTGGGAAGTAGGTATTTTACAGGTGATGGTCTAATGTTCAGGTCACATTCTTTGCAAAGCAAAGATTTTGAACTTGGGTTCTGAATAGAAAAGCTGTGTAGTCTGGTTCTTAAAAACATGAATTTTAAATCTGGAGCCAGGTCATTTGGGTTCAAATCTCTCTGGCCCCATGTGACCTTAGAAGCCATGTGACCTTGACTGAAAAAAATAATGGCTAAAACATATAATGTTTATATGCCAGGGTATGTTATAAATACATAGAACTAAATACATATTACTCATTTAATCCAACATCCCTATGACATATATTCTATTATCATCACTATTTTAAAGCTCCCCCCAAAAAAACAGAGAAAGGAAAAAAGTAAGGAAGGGTATGTGTCTCAGTAGAAGGAACACCCTCCCCCCAGATTCCCTGTTCCTTGATTTATAATATAGTTTCAACTCCTTGGTATCCCACTAGCCCCCTTCCCACTTGTGATACTGTGGTAGATTCGATTACTGTGCAAAAATATTCACCTCCTCATCTCACCTCCTTAGGAGGAACCTACTTCTCTCCCCTTGACTTTGGGCTCAGCCATGAGACTTGCCTTGGCCAAGGAGATATTAGTAGATACTACAGTGAAACTTGAAATGTACTTCCACAGCTGGGCTTGCCCTCTTGTACTTCTGTTCTCACAATGAGAAGAGCTTCCCCGGAGCAGCTTCTACCCCTTTAGCATGGGGCTCAGAGCAACCACAGGACAGTAGATCTGTCCCAGCTACCCAGCGGATCTCCCGGTGGCTGAGTGACCAGAGTGACCACCCTCCAGTCCTGTGGAAAGTATACCAGCCCATCTAAAGACACTTTTGAGACTCAAGGATAAGAATCTAGAGCCATATGCACCTCACCAGCACAGCACCAGACTCTGAGTTTCCTTCTTGGTTACTCTGGGAGCTGAACCAGATGATGGGAGAGAAAAAGAACTGGAGTCTTACCTTCTACTGCTACTTACAGTATTTCCACTATAACAAGTATCCTTTTGATTAAAACTAACCAATTTTTTAAACAACAGGAAACACCCCCCCCCAACAAACCCATTCCAATCGGTGGCAACGATAAGAGAACCTTCGCACACAGTCTGAGGATCTAGATAATGTAGAAATAGAAGTTTCCCATCTAATGATGATAAACTGTACTGTTAGGTTAATACTCAGATTGCAAATCCAACGATTATATTGGGTAATACAAGTTCAATAGATGTATTCTTTAAAAATCTTATGTAAATCACCCTTCTATAAATTGAATTTCATGCTAAATGCACCAAAAGGCTATTTAAGGAAATGCCATGTTGAAAATTTTCACAAATAATCACACTCCCATATCTGTTATGGAATTTTTCCATAGCGGGTGTTCCTAAAACATGGTATACCTGGGTATTTCCCCCACAGGGCAGCATCTCTGCAGGAGGACATCCATATCACAATGACAACAATAATGTTAAAATGCTTTACATCACTCTTTATTTCAAAAGTGCTTGGCTAACAGACTAATCTTCACAACATTTAAGGGAGGTAGATAAGTATTACACCACTTTTACAGATGCAGAAACTGAGGCAGAGATTAGTAAATTGTGTCGAAGGGCATAATGTATGGCACAGTTAGGAAAAGAATGTGTTGTAGTCACGGATCCCTGGCGACATTTCCCATAACTTCTGAATCCCACCATCCCAGAAGTAGTGGATGCAGCATGGAAGCAAGTCATCCATAGTGTGGCCAGTCTAAGGCTACACTTCACCTCGCTGATACCAGATACAGAATTTGCTGTCCCTTAGCAAGTATTTCCCTCACACACGTTCTCACACGACTACATGTCTAAAACAGGGAAGAGTGGGATTGTTGTAGGTACAGACAGAGGGGTTGGAGAAACAGGGCTGGGAAGGAGGAAGACAGAAGAACGAACAAACTGATGTCAAAGCCAGGGCGAGGAAGAACAGGAGGACGAGCTGGGAAGCAGCCCAACAGAGAAGAAAGCCACAGCAGAAAAGGAGTATCGTTCCATTTGAAAAGCTCAGACGTCCAGAAATGCTATTAGAGGGGTAATTCTTAGCAATGACATTACAGAGCCACTCTTCATGGCTTTGCCAAATATAATTATCAGGTCCTTCTGACATTCCCAGGAGGCAGAGCCATTCCTTTCCCCTGGTCCAGAACAAGTGCTGATGGGATTGATCTGACACTGCAAAGGCTGCTGACAACTCAAATGCACTCTCTCACCATGCCACCATGCCACTTCTCTTCCTGTTCTCTTTTTAAAAAAAAAAAAAAAAAAAAAAAAAAGCCAATGCATTTTAAGATTCTGCCTGCCTGAAAAATTCCTAAAGTATGTATTGTTGATGCATAATAGGGTAGAATTCCATGTTTGATTTTTGTAAAGAGGCTGCAACAGGCATATATGGGGATCAACAGCCCCTCAGCCAGTGCTCCTTTATACAACACGGGACTTTTTTATTTTATTTTTTTTTCTTTATTGATTTTAGAGAGAGGGAGAGAGAGATAGAAAACATCAATGAGAGAGAACATCGATGAGAGAGAACATCGATTGGCTGCCTCCTGCATGCCTCCCACTGGGGATCGGGCCCACAACCTGGGCATATGCCCTGACTGGGAATCGAACCGGCAACCTCTTGGTACATGGGTCAATGCTCAACCACTGAGCCACACCAGCCGGGCATCATGGAACATTTTCTCAATAAGTGAAATTTGTGGATGCCAACTGTCTAGCAAATAACTGAAGCTCAAGGTAAAGAAATAATCTTTTCTGATCTTTCCAGAACAAATTCATTGTAGGAGATGGTGACTGATGCACCACCAGCTACAATGGAGGTGACGATGGCAGAGGCAGCACTTAATGGGTGGGGTGACAAGGACCCAACACGGAGGGGCTGAAGTGTCAGATGAGCAGGTGGAAGAGGCAGAAGTCAGAGCAAAGAGGTGACAGCCAAAGAGATGAGAGGAGGTGCCGGGGTTTGAAGCTGAGTGGGAGGCAATGCACTAGTTTGTGTGTAGGTCTCCCTTAAGACAGGTCAGAGCCAGAAATGCATCCTTTCTTCCTTTATTTCAAGAGGCAGCATCATTCTCTCAGTTTTAAACTTTACCCCTCCTCTCCAACAAAAGCAATCAACTGCCAAGCCTGTCTGATTCCCCTTCTGCAATGCCCTTCACATTGGTCTCCCTCGTTTTCACTACAGCCTCCTCTGGGTCCTCCTATCCATCTCATCCTAACCAGGGCCAAACCCTCTTACCTCGTCTCCCGGACCCCAGTCTCCTCTAAACTCAGTTCTGTCTTCTAATCTTCCTCCTGGAGCACAGTTTTGATCACATTACTGCCCAATATGGAAACCCCCCATGTTCTCATTTCCTTCCAGTTATGTGTCTCATCATCTCAAATCTTCTATGGGACCTTGTATCTCGTGAAGTTCCTCTCCTTTCCAAATCTCCACCTGCCAAAATGCCAACTCTAAAGAGTGAGCTCAAATGCCACCTCCTCCAGGAAGCCTTCCTTCAAGTTTCTTAGCTCTCTGCTCTGAGCTACAAATGCACTTGAAGACATGCACTGATCAAGTGCCTGACAGCTGTGGACAAGCCTTCCCTCTCCTCCTGGGCTGTGTCCATGCCTTGGCAGGGCAGAGGATGGTGAACTGTGTCAATATTTATCTGTCAACTCTCTAGAGCACCTGCCGAGAAATGGTTACTGCATTTCCATCTCAGGTTAGTAATTGTTTAAAAGTGAAATGAACTGGAATGGAACTGTTCTTGAATGGAGACACTACAAGTACCCTGTAACATGATCTGGCTCTCAGGATATACCAAATCCATGATATAGATCAAGGGATGGGGCAGGGGCAGGCAGGTGGGACTACTTTTGTTTTGTTTTGTTTTGTTTTGAGTCAAGAGATCTGGGACTGAGGTTCTGCTTTGCCATTTACTAGCTATGGTGCCAGGTGGTTCTTCTCTGAGCATGATTTCCTCATTTCTGCATGACCTCACAGGATGAAGGATCAAATGAGACACATTTGTGAACTCTACTCCAGTGGTTCTCAATCCCAATTATGTATCATAATCCCCTAAAAAGCTGCCAAAAACTATAGCAGACCAGGCCCCAACTCAGGTCAACTGAATCAGAATCCTCTGCTAGCAGGACCCAGTGGGATTAATTATTTATAAAATACTGTTTCTAATGCATAGCCAAGGTTGGAAACTACTGTTAGAAACTCATAAATACCACTAACGGTAGAACAAGGTGCTTTAGGCTGCTGGCTTAATTATCCTTGATTTGTTCAGTTAGGAATTAGTTTGATGCTTTTATAGTTCCATTATGTGTGTGAGCATTTTTCATGTTCTACATTGTTGTTTGTGTGCTTAAGTGGTCAGTTCTGAGCTAATAATACCCAGCACACTGCTGTGCACAGAAATGTACCTAACCCCCTTTTTTTTCTTTTTGAGAATAAGTCAAAACATCTCAGGGTCCTCTAAGACCTTGCTACCCAGAAGTGTGGTGACCAGACAAGCAGAACTGGAATAACCTGGGTGCTTGTAAGAAATGCAGATTCTCAGGTCCAGAATCTGCATACTAACAAAATTTCCAGATGGATTCATAAGTGAAACAAAGGCAAATTTTTCTCAGACCACACCTGTGTTCCCGAGGGAGTGGGTGGGCATGGAAAGTCAAGTTCTGTCTCCCATAAAACATTCAAGTTGGTGACTTTATCCAGGTATTTATTCACTAAAAGGTCCGTTTGGTAACTACTAAGTTAAGAACACAGATTCTTACCAAAGGATCCTTACTTTCATAGAAGTCTAGTCTTCACAGGGTTCCTTTAAATGACAGTTCCTCTAAGAGATTTGAAATATGATAATGCACAAAATAAATCGATACCCACTTGTTTTATGCAGTGCATAAAAATGAGTATATGCGGACCTTACTGAACTTACAGTCCCTAAGACCCAAATTCCAAAATTATGAAGGAGGGAAGCTTAGCCAATGCAGTGAACTATTGACCCATTTCCTTGGATAATTATGATGTTAGTAGTACCCATCCAAGACTATGCAGACCACACTATAGTCAAGGAGTTGTAGCAAATTCTGAAATTATCTATACCAACCCCCTTGTTTTATGGAGAGGAAAGACCACCGCTAAGGATTAAAAGGAGTTACCCAAGGTCACAGAGCACTTGAGGCAGAACCAAGCTCAGAATTCAGACCTGACTCCTAGTCCTGCACTCCCTATATAGCTTCTGCCATACCTATTCCTCCTTCCCCACCACATGGCCTTGAAATTCCATTCTCAGACATTGCTGACCGGCCTTGGCACTTAAGTGTCACTTTGCTCCTGCCAGCTACTGCTGTTCCCAACTCCCAGGGCTGTTTTTAGGCTACAGGAGAAGCCATATCACAGATAAACCAAAATATCCACTTATCAATCCATATTTCCAAATACGTTGGTAATGGATTCTTTAAAAAGCCCAATGCTAACTGCATAATGTAAACTACATAGCACTACTATTAGCTAGCACCAGGAGCATGGTGAGGGAAGGATCCTTAGGTGGCTAAAGATTAAAACCAAGGGCAACCATTAACTCAGTAGTACAGAGTAGGGAGGAAACTACAGAGGGAAGGCCAAAACTGGAGCACAGTGGGGGAGGCAGCACCTTTAAAGAACATACACAGTGTGACTATAAAATTGCACGTCATTTCTTTTAATAAAACAAACATGACAGAATGTAGAAATCTAAACGAACATTTCTCCCTCAAAGTAGCTACATCCTTCGTTCCAACAGCGCTCCCTTTGTTGGAGATATTATTTGAACTCTTCTTTGGGGAAAGACCTTAGAAGGCAGTGTAGGAGCCACATCAGAAATATCCTTTCACAGGTTGGGCTGTTTAAAACCAGAACATCCACACTCAGAGGATGTCACTGAGAAAATGGACAAGGTGCTGCAGGTCTCATGGAGGTTCCCTAAGGACCTCTAGCGAGTGTTGGGCGACAGCTTCCCTGGAGAAATGGGAAGCCTCCCAGGACAGCCATGTTCAATGGGAGGGCATTCATTTGGATAGAAAAAGTTCTGCTGTCTATTTAAAAAAAAAAATCAGCCACACTCCTTTATAGTCACACTTGCAGTGGGTTAAAAAAAAAATACAACAACACTCACACATGGTTCTTGTATGAATTCTAATTAGGAGACGTTACATTCAGAATGATAGCACTCATAGTGATAATTTTCAGAAGACTATAATAGCTTCTTTGCCACGTAAGGGGTACAGAGGGTGCCGCTGTTTGCCTGAACGTATTCTTAAACAAGAATTCTACTACCACTCTAAGTTTCCTAGTTGTAGCTCTGTTACCGATTACCCACCACAAGTTCACGGTCCAGACTTTCTTGGCCAACACAAATCAACCACAAGGGAGCCACCCTCACCGTCTTAGGGTGAATTGGGAAAGGGCCGGTTAAATGAGGAAACAGGCCACTCCTTGGTAAAAGTTTGTAGTTTTCTTTCCCAATACATCTTCTTTTTATTGAGAACTTCCATTTTTATCCTGTGTTCCTCCTCTGCCATCTCACACTCGCGCTCTATCTGCTGGATTTTGGCCACATGCACCTCATTCATCTGTATCAGCTGCAGCTGTAAGACGGACATTTGTTCATGGTGTTCTTCCTCACGCATCTTTTTTAAAGCACCTTCCTGAGAGGTTTTGCTCCTGTAGTTTTTATTGGCTGTTATTCTGACAGCTGAACACGAGGGTTCAGGTTGAGAGGTCCCCTCACATACTGGAAAATGTATGAACTCTTTCTCATCATCGCACAGTTCTCTATTTGAAACAGCAAATGATTCTGAAAAACAGTAGCAGAAAACATACGTTCAAAGATTTTACAGGCAGAGAGTAAACCATCCTATGTCAAAGACAGGGTCCCCCATTACAGATGTATCTGAAGTAGCATCTGCTGTGGCCTTCATGTCTACAGGTACCCTTGCCACACCTGACTTTTTAAAAACCCATAAATCCTTTTCCCTTCAGAAGGAATGATACAGTGTTTCATCATGTCATTTCTAGAACTGGGGACTGTGGGAACGGACTGTGGGAACAGCAGCCAGAGACCGCGCTTATCAAGAATCGGTGATATTGTTACGTTGATATAAGTTCTAAACTGAAGTGTGCAGAGCTCCGAAAGAGCAGAAGACCACAGCACCAGGCCAACAGTGGGTTTTTAGATTAAGTTCTCCGCTAGTCTGATCTCCCTTGCTCACTTTCTCAGCCTGCTACGAACACATGTTCCATATCCACAGGGTGCCCCTGCTCTGTGTCCTGGTCACTACCTTTCCCCTGGATAGTTATCTCATAAATGTTCCTCCTTGAAATATGAGCCTACACTACCTGGGTTAACTTCCTCAGCAAGCCATTTCTCTTCAGTCTCCTACAGCTGTCAGTGACCACTAACACTGCCACCTGGGGGTAAACAGTCACATCCAAAGACATCTTTCTTTCTTTCTTTTTTGCATTTATCTTCAGATAGAGCGAGAGGGAGAGAGGGAGGAAGAGAGAGAGAGAGAGAAACATCAATGTGAGAGAGACACATTGACTGGTCACCACCCACACGGCCCCAGGCCGGGGACAAACTGCAACCTAGGTAGATGCCCCTAGTGGGAACCGAACCCGGGACTCTCTGGTCCACAGGCTGACGCTCTAACTGCTGAGCCAAACAGGCCAGGGCCAAAGACACTTTTTAATGTCCCTCTTAGGTCACCTCTCCGTAGCACCTGACGATACTTTTTAAATTTTTTTTTCTTCTATCTCCTTCTAAATTTTCTACGGCTTCCTCTCCAATTGCTTCTTCTCCAGTCTCCTTTCAGGACTCAGACTCTTGCTCCACCTTTAATACTCCCCTGAGGTTCTTCTCTTTGGCTGTTTTCAATCTACCCTAAGTAACCCTCATAATCTGGTTCTAACCTTCCTTTATCTTTCTCGCTTTTGTCTTCAAAATACCCTGTGCACCCTTCAATTACGACAAACTACTCACATTCTTAAAGGCCATGTTTTGGTTTTTATGTTTTTTTTGGAATTCTAACTCACTGTCTCTTCAGCCTGAAGTTGGGCTTACTATCTGTCCCCGCAACTCACTCATACTCTTACTCCAATCTCCCCCCTAATTTCCGCTTCATTCAGGATCCATGCCAGTTGCTCTGGAAACCTCAGCTCTGTCCTTTCTCCATACGCCCTCTTCTGTTACAGCACTAACACAGACAGGGCGGGCAAACGCAGGTTTACAGTGGTTCATATGGAAAACATAATAATTAATAAAAAAGAACAAACTCTGTTTCATGTACTCACAACTGCAAACCTACTTTTGTCCCACCCTATACTAGTATTATTGTGGGACAATGCCTTATTCATTTCCATTTCTTTTATCCTTGGGACCAATGACTTTGCCTGGTATGCACTGGACACCTGGTAAATATTTACTATCTGAAGCCTTGAATAAAAGGGGGAAAGAGCATATGATACAAAATAATGCCATTGCCTGGCCAGTGTGGCTCAGTGGTTGAGCATCAACCCATGCACCAAGCGGTCGCCGGTTTGATTCCGGGTCAGGGCACATGCCCAGGATGTGAGCCTGATCCCCAGTGGGGGGCATGCAGGAGGTGGCCAATCGATGTTCTCTCTCATCGATGTTTCTATCTCTCTCTCCTTCTCCCTTCTTCTCTCTCTAAAATCAATAAAGAAAAAAAACAAACAAAATGATGCCATTTTGGGTGGTGTCAAGTTTACACCACTATTTTCATAGGGCAGTGACATGAGTATCAATTAGGGAGTTTCAATAAGGAAATCACTAACTCCACTAACCCATGGAGTCTTCTAGCTGTGATTCCAAGGCTTTCTTGGGAAGCTTTACACTTCTAATAATGAGAATCATCTCCTTGGAGAAAAATATTATCAATTTATTCACAAGAGTTGATTACATTATTATGTCCACTCCATTATTCCAGAAAACAGGATGCTGGGCATGTTAATGGCTACTGGGGGAAACCTCACTCATAATACTCTGTTAATAAAATGAAAATGGCTACTGTTTAAGCTTATTTCACTCCAAGGTAACAAGCATAACTAGTCCCTAACTACGGATAAAGAAAAAGTAAAAATTTTACTTTTGAAAGAGAAGGTGAAAAAGAGTAATTCTGTGTCATCAGAGATAATGATAATGTCTCGCTGGGAATCTTTCCCAACCAACTCCAGTGGCTCTGGCCTCTACTAGATGTCCCTCCGTCATGCTGCCACTGCCTCCTGAGCCTACGTCTGGCAGAGCACTTGTTAAAGCTGGTGGTTTAACCACCTCCCCTTCAGGTCTTTGAATGCTTTGAAGACAGTGACTAGCTGTTATTCACCCTCAAAAGAGCCAGCACAGGGCCTGGTACACTGCTGGGTCTGTAAGAAACGTGTGGGTGATGTACTGGCTGCAGTAGGTCACATTCCTCCTAACACAGCACAGCTAGGTGGAAAGAGCAGTGTTCCAAGTGGACAGCCGAGGCTCAGGACAAAGAGATGGAAACGCTCAACACCAAGATAGGGTCCCTCAGATGTGAGCATCAGTTGTAAAGAGGATTATCTCATCTGTTTCCTTTCTAGTCTTAGATCTGAAAGTGCCTTCTCTGAAGACTGGACACATATATTTGTTGGTACCTTTAGCCTCTTTTCTCTTTGATTTCATTTTAGAGGATACTGAGTTCATGCCCTCACAACTGCTCCTCTTTCCCAATATCTAAGTCAGGGGTGGGGAACATTCAGCTCGCGGGCCTTATATTGATAAGGCCCTTGAAATCAATTCCAGCTAACATCACATGCCTCACTAAATTAGCCTGATCAAATACAGCAGGCCAATTTTTAAGTTGATAATTTTGTATGGCCCACGAATGATGTTATAAATATCCAAATGGCCCCTGGCAGAAAAAAAGGTTCCCCACCCCTGATACATGCTCATTTTCATCTCAGCAATTCTAGGCTTTAGGAACCTGATGATGAAGAAGAAGAAGATGATGATGATGATGATGGTGGTGGTGGTGATGAAGATGATGATGACGACGATGACGATAGCAGCTACTATTTTCTGAGGTGCTAACCAGGCACTAAACTATTGCTTTACAGGCACTGCCTCATTTAACCCTTACAACAACCCTCTGAAAGAGGTATTATTATAGAAAACCAAACACAACATCCAAAGTCATTTGGCTAGTTGAAAGAACCAGGATTCCAATCCAGGTCTTTATCATTTCAAAACCCAAGCTCAACTATTACAACACCTAGCCTCTCAATACTTCACTTGCTCAGCTGATTACTTATGTATCTCAAAATGCAGCCTCCAAGTTGTATCCACTAATAAGACTATCTATTATGAAGAATATAGATGTATATTCCAAATTTTGATCTCCACATTTCTCTCTAGAGCTATGAACATGAAGATAGTATGCTCATGTTTGGGAGCACAGAAATGACCGTACTTCGAAACAATTCTTTTTTAGTTTAAATATGTGCTAACATACATATTTTAAAGGAAAAAAAAAAAGCCAGGCCTCTTGAGAAAACTCTAGCAGAAGTTGGGGCTTAAAACTAGAGAAGCCCAATGAGGTAGCTAATTAACTTTCACACAAATATTAGCTCCAATGAATGGAAGCTAGTGTTCAGATGGGAAGAATCTTCTCTTAATTGGAAAAAAGACTACCCTGGGAATGGCAACCTGCTGCAAACACACACCATGTAGTCTCTCTCCCAGGTAAAACAAAGCCCCCTGAAGCAGAAAACAACTCAATCTTGTGCAAAATGGATATGAAGGCCCAAGGGCTTTCCTGGGACGGGAGAACACAGTCAAGGGAGTGTTCTTTCATTTGGGCAATCTGAGTAACTTTAATATCAGCAGGGAAAACCTACTATGGCAGTAAAAGAGTGGGAAGGAAACTGTGTTCAGGCCAAACCCCAGCTTTTCTCAACAGAACAAAGGAAATAGGACTGACTGGGAGAACGAATGAATAAGGTAGATGTGGAATATTATGCATCAACTAAGAGAAACAAATTAGACTTACACACTGCAATGGAAATAGACCTTTAAAACATTATTCTAAGTAAAAAAAAAAAAAAAAAAAGGGCAAGAAAATGGTATCTATAGCACAATTTTAATCTACTTAAATTAAAAATATATGCACACAAAACAGCAATGCATACTTTCAAGAACATGTGCGAGAATACACAACCACATTAGAATGACTAAGGGAAAGGAGAAGAGAAAGTGCTGAATGGGGATTTAAAAAAGGGAATAAATATATCAGCAACACAAAAAGGGGTGATGCCAGTGTGCCTCGACTGGCAATATAACCCAGTCCTTTGTACTTGAGTTCTCACCCCAAAAGAATAGGGTTGGATTAAATAGTGATAGTAGTGGAATTTATTAAGGAATGTTTGTGTTAATTATAACTTTGGGTGCCCATATTTGCATTATTCAAATAAAGCTTTATAGTAAATAGCAGCATATGAAATTAAATATAAGTTCTCTTAAGATACCTGAATACTATCTGAAAGCTTAGTTTGCTTAAATATATTTGACATTCGTCATCCTACCCTCCTGACCACTTCCAGCAAGTTTTGTGGTGTCCTTTAGTTTGTTCTATTATACAAACATGTTCCCTAAAGATAATCTCACTTATCTTAATATTGAAAAGTGTCAAAGCCAAATTATCACATATCATAAATCTGCAGAACATGAAGTGTTTTAATATATTTAAGGGGAGCATACGGGTTGTTGTTTTTTAAAATACATTCCTAAATGTTAAACTTACATCTTAAAACTACTATGTCCAAATACAGATGTACATTTCAAGAAAGCTGTTGGCAAAGCTAATCGTACCCCTGGTACAGTGATCAAGATGACAAAAGTGAAATCATCTCACACACACAAAAGAATTGTTGGAGGGAGGCCTCTAGTGGAGTACTGCAAGGCTCCATCCTGGTTAACAATTCCAAAAATCTCTGAGTACTTAATTCTGCAACAGATACTCTGCAAGGCGTGAGAACAGTGCTGTCCTACAGAAATCTAATACAAGCTACATGTGTGATTTTAAATTTTTGTATGCCACATTAAAGAAGTAAAAAGAGGTGAAACTAATTGTAGTAAAATATTTTTAAATCCTGTATTTCTAAAATATTATCATCTCAACATGTAATTGATACAAAACTTATTAGTAAGAGATTTTACATTCTTTTTTTGGTACTAAGTCTTCAAGATATAGTGTGTATATTTATAGCATGTCTCAATTCAGTCTACCCCCATTTCAAGGGCTTTCTAGCCTGATCTGGCTTGTAGTTACTGTATTGGACAGCACAGTGCTAGAGATACTAACTAAAGTAAAACACACACACACACACACACACACACACACACACACACAGACTCCATGTGTCAAAATACACATGATGTACTGAAAGCCATAACCCTACTGCATATTTTCAACCTTTTCCCCACCAGGACCCAGAAGGAATGATTGACAATTCCAGCTTTCTTTTTACTTCCTAAAAGTAAATTAAATACAAAATGAGCTCTGGCCAGTTTGACTCAGTGGTTAGAGCATTGGCCTGCAGACCAAAGGGTCTCCAGTCAAGGGCACGTACCTGGGTTGCAGGTTCGATCCCTGGCCCCAGTTGGGGTTGAGCAGGAGGCAACCAGTCAATGTGTCTCTCTCACATCGATGTTTCTTTCTCTCTCTCTCTCTCTCTCTCTCTCTCTCTCTCTCTCTTTCTCTCTCCCCCTCTCTCCCTCCCTCCCTCCCTCCCTCTCCCTCTAAAAATCAGTGGAAAAATATCCTCAGGTGAGGATTAACAAAAACACATACATACATACATACATACAAAATGAGTTGGGTAGCCTCAAAGCTGTTTCATTGTATAGAAAGAGTTCCAGTATTTTAGCTACTTGTGTTAACAGATTACTTTGGACACACTCCCTAACTAACAATGCACCATGGTTCTCCATCACCCTCCAGGTTTGACCTGGAGACAAGAACAGGTAGCATTTGGCTATGCTTTAACAATCACTAGCAAAAAGAGAAGTCTCATGTGTCATAGATGTACAAACATCTAATTTAATATCAATCTCCTTTACAAGTTAGTGTCTAGCAAATGTCGCTACAGGAAGGACACTGAGAATCCATATTTATTCCTTCTTGCTAGAAATTTATGAATTGTGTTTATGAATGTATGAATTATATCATTTCCTCCAAAAAGAAAGAGAAAAACACTTATGGGATGAACTTTCTAGATCCTACCCTAGAATCTGAAAACGAGGAAATGAGACTATCCTCTTAGAATAACCCTATGAAATCAATACACAATAATACAGATCAAAGATTTGCAAAGTGAACTAACAGCAGTCCATACACCTTCCTCAGCAACATCTACCTCCCAGGGAACATAAACAAGTTGAAAAGCAGCCCTGCTGATTCCCTTCCCTCCCTTCCTCCCTCCCCCAGCACCAGTCCTTTCACTGCCTCACAGGAAATGAATGGCTCCAAGGCCAGCAAGATGGAGAGAAGCTGGCTGAAGCTACAAACATCTCCAAAACAAGGACACTGTCTATTAGCAGTAGGCCCCATCACCACAGAAGCTGCAATGAGAAGGGGCAAGACAGAGAGCTGACACTGTCTGCTGGAAGGTACTATGCTTGGGACTCAAGAATCAAAATTCAGACACCGGGCTCCTACACTGGAAAATAATGCGTGATGTTTGACATTAACCACTATGGTTGCCCAACTGGCTCCCTGGACTTAACCTTGGTCAAATGATCAGCAAGCAAACTTTTTATTGTAATTTAGGTTCCCAGGATAAGCTGCCTACAGGGGGGGAAAATATACTAATCAAAACGTGTATTCAGTTCACTTGGTTATTATCTTTTTCACTCTACACAGATAACCTTCTGTGACATTTAATTAACCAGTCCCTCAGAGCTCAATCTACTCTGGGGACACTAGTAAGTGAATTTCTCATCCTGCAAGCCACAAATCAGATTTTCCTATTGCTAGGTCCTTGGAGCACCTTATGAGCAGCCTTCTGGCCTTCCCAGGAATTGTTAGGTGTATCTTCTGCAAACTACAATGAGTCTTTATATAAACTGGCCACTCTTATCTTAAAAGAGGCAGGATAGGCCCTGGCCGGTGTGGCTCAGTGGTTAAAAGAGGCAGGAATTATTGGCAATTTATCTGTATGCATTCTTTCACCCTCCTCTCGCCTAGAGACATTTCAACAGCCCCTTAATTCCAACCTTTTAAAGCTATGACATACAATCATTACTTCCTTGATTAAGATAGTCTTTTCCTTCCCTAAGAATTCTATATAACACATTTTTCTCTTTTCAATGAAAGTAAATTAAAACTAAAAAAAAAATTTTCCAGAATTTCTCAAGTCTCCTGGAGTGCCATAAACCAAAACTGTAGATCACAGATGACAGTGGGTGGAAATGCTGGTTTTTAATCTGGGTGTTTGCTGTTAGTCTCACAGCTTTTCTTAAGTCTGAAATAGTTCCCTTTTTTATGTGGCCTTTGGCATGACTTAATGCAGTGCTTTGCACATTATAGGTCCTCAAAAAACACTTTTTTGAAGGGGGAAAAAAAAAGATGGAGTGAATGAAATAAATCCTCAAACAAATCCACTTCAATATATTTGAGACAGGTTAAGATAAGCAACTAAGGTACTTCATTAATGAAAACTATATTCATGTAGCCCCTCAGTTCTCCTTATTCTTAAGTAATAATAGAGATAAAGAGACAACACAAGGATATAAACAAGTGCTTCTGTTTTTATGTACTAGGTGACTTGAATGTCCTATGTAAACCGGAGGCTTTGAATTGGGAAACCCAAGTTTGCTATGAAAGCTTCCTTCTTATCAAGTCCCTCAGAATAAAGGATTTTAAAATTCAAACCTCGAACAGGTACCCAGTGAGAACATGCAAGCCGGGCTCTGACGCCCATACCTGGGGCTGCGGCATCAGGGTGGTACTCCGGCTCCTCCTCGGGAGGGCTCTGCAGGAAGTACAGCTGCTCGGGCAGCATGCTGGCGATCTTCTCCTTCCCCAGCACGTGGGTACTCAGAAGCGGGCTGACACTCCGTTTCACTTTCTCTCTCCTTTCATGGGCCATAATTTTTTTGGTCCGAGCCTTGATGTTCTCCCAGCACTTCTTCAACTGTTTGAAGTCCCGCAGCGACACGCTCGGCTGAGAGTTGTACTCGTGGGCCAGCGCCTGCCAGGTACGTTGCTTGAGGGCAATAGTCCGCGCATCGCTTTTCTTACATTCCAGCACATACTTGTACTTCTCGACTAAAGCAAGCAAGATGCTCTTTTCCAATTCTGAGAAGTATTTGGCAGGTTTTATAATTTCGTTGTTTTGCATTTTCCACTCTGTTTCTCCTGGCCGTTAGCTATCCTGTAAAAGTAAATTGGAAACAATCATTACGAACTCCAGGAATAAAATTGTCAGCAAATCACTTAAAGTTATTCCCTGACTTGATCCCCTTGTCTGAAACACAGCAGCACTTTCTTTTCTGTTATTGTTGACTTGTGATAGTCTCAGGAAAACATTCAGATGACTAGGAATAGGCTTTTACTTCCTAGATGTTCGAGTAGGTCCCCGCCATTCTGAGAATATCAGCAGAAAAAGAAAAGTTGAACATTTTTTGTGGAACTCTAATTTGTTAATTTATTAATTTTTGCTTTATGTTAGGCAACCGATTATTCCCCAAATTCAGAATGTCAGGCAGCTTTTAAACTAAACAGCTTTCTCAAAATTTTGTCACAGCTGAAGACCGAGAAGCCACTGTGTAACCAAATATAACAGATAATATAAAAACACTGTCGAGATTTCAAAATCACCCAAAACATCTGACATTTCCATCACTATGCCTATGACCTTGGATACGTCCATGCTCCTAGAGGAACCTCAGTTTCTTCATCTTTAAAATGAGTGCTTGGAGTCTTTGATCCTTAAGGTCTAAATGCCACTTTTAAAAGTGTACAATCCACCCTGGCCAGTTTGGCTCAGTGGTTAGAGCATCAGCCCACAGACCAAAGAGTCACAGGTTTGATTCCAGTCAAGGACACTTACCACGGTTGCAATTCGGTCCCCAGCCCTGGTTGGGGTCATGCAGGAGGCAACCAATCAATGTGTCTCCCACATCAATGTTTCTCTCTCTCTCTCTCTCTCTCCCTCCCTCACATTCTAGCTGAAGATAAATGGAAAAATATCCTCAGGTGAAGATTTAAAAAAATAAAAGTGTACAATCCTATGTAAATACGTAATTTCGGAGGTGAAAGGATCTGGGCATGTAGAGATTGACTTCAACACCTCTTTTTTCTTTCTTTTCTTTCTGGACATTTCCTATAAACAGAATCATATAATATGAGGTGTTCTGTGACTGGCTTCTTGCACTTAACACAGTGATTTTCAACCTTTCTCATCTCATGGCACACATACACTGATTACTAACATTCTGCGGCACACCAAAAAATGTTATATTTTTTGCCAATCTGAACAGCTATTGTTGTGTTGGCTGTTGTCACTTTTTTGACAGTCTAAGGGAAAAGAGGTCAGTGCCCCTGACTAAATAGTCAGGCACTACATGTTTTAAAAATTCTTGCAGCACATCAGTGTGCCTGCTGTGGCATAGTGGTTGAAAATTGCTGACAGCATCATGTATTCAAGGTATATCTACCCAGTATCATATATCAATACTTCGTTCCTTTTTGTTGTCAAATGATATTCCATTTTATGGATGTAGCACATTCTATTTATCCATTAATGAATTTTTATTAATATATAATTGATATACAACATTATATCAGTTTCAGATGTACAACATAATAATTTGACATACACACACACACACATATGTATATATAGAGACAAAATCACCACAATAACTCTAGTTAACATCCATCGAACTACATAGCAACAATTTTTTCTTGTAATGAGAACTTTTAAAATCTACTCTCTTAGCGACTTTCAAATAACCTATACAGTATTACTAACTACAGTCACCTTGCTGTACATTACATGCCTAGGACTTATCCATTTTATAACTAGAAGTTTGTGCCTTTTGACCATCTTCATCCATTTTGCCCACACTCCACCTCCTGCCTCTGGCAACCACCAATCTGTTCTCTGTATCTGTGAATTTGTGTGTGTGTGTGTGTGTGTGTGTGTGTGTGTGTGTGTGTGTTTAATATTCCACATACAGCCCAGCTGGTGTAGCTCAGAGGTTGAACATCAACCCATGAACCAAGAGGTCACCGGTTCAATTTATAGTCAGGGCACATGCCCAGGTTGTGGGCCCAATCCCCAGTGGGGGGCATGCAGGAAGCGGCCAGTTGATGTTCTCTCTCATTGATGTTTCTATCTCTCCCTCCCTCTCCCTTCCTGTCTCTCTCAAATCAATAAAGAAAAAAAAAAGAGATAGAAAAAAATATTCCACATATAAGTGAGATTATATGATATTCGTCTTTCTCTGTCTGACTTATTTCACTTAGCATTATGCCCTCAAGGTCCATCTATGTTGCCACAAATGGCAGGATTTTCTTCTTTTTTTTTTCATTCTTATTAATCCTTACCCAAGGATATTTTTCCATTGATTTTTAGGTAGAGTGGAAGTGGGGGTGGGGGGAGAAACATCGATGTGAGTGAGACACGTCGATTGGTTGCCTCCCCCACATGCCCCGGTCCCCAGGGATCAAACCTGCAACCCAGGTACGTGCCCTTGACTGGGAATTGCACCCGAGATCCTTCAGTCCACAGGCTGACACTCTAACCCCTGAACCAAGCCAGCCAAGGGCAGAATTTCCTTCTTTTATGTAGCTGAATACTATTTCATTATATATATATAAAATATACATTATTCACATATAGTATATATGTGTGATATATATTATACATGTCATATATATATATCACATTTTCTTTATCCCTCTTTTCAATAGAGGGCACTAAGGGCCACTAAAGTGAAATGGATTACCCAACATCACAAAGATGGCAACTTGAGAAGTCAAGAAACTGGACAGTCTTAATAGTCTGGTATTTTTTTTTCTTAACATAGCAAAGAATAGCCATTTTTATTATGCATATTCCATTAAAGACTTTGTTCACATATTATAATAACAGTTATCAATTACGTATTATTATTTTACTTTTTTTTTAATCCTCACCCGAGGACAGTTTTGCATTTATCTTCAGATAGAGTGGGAGGGAGAGAGGAGGAAGAGAGAGAGAGAAACATCGATGTGAGAGAGACACATCAAGTGGTTGCCACCCACACGACCCCAACCAGGGCCGGGGACAAACCGCAACAGAGGTACGTGCCCTTAGCGGGAACCAAACCTGGGACTCTCTGGTCTGTGGGCCGACACTCTAACCGCTGAGCCAGACCGGCCAGGGCAATTATGTATTATTTTTAAAAGTCAAAATGACATTACATTTCTCCATTATTATTAAGGTCTACATACCTTTTCACTTTTTAATAAAAATTATATAAATTTAGCATACATAAATGTTTTTATATACATATACACAGTAAAATGATTACTACATTCAGGCTAATTAACATATTTCCTCACATAGTTACCTTTTTTTGTGTGATGAGAGCACTTGAAATCTACTCTCTTACCATATATCCAATATTCAATACAATCTTATTAACAACAGCCATCATGCCTGTATATTGGATCTCGAAACTTATTCGTCCCACGTAAACGAAACTTCTCACCCTTTGTCCAGCATCTCCCCATTTCCCCCACTCCCCACCCCCAGTCTCTGGGAAGCACTCTTCTAGTCTCCGCTTCCATGAGTTTGAAGAGTATGGTATTCTTTTTTCTTTTTCTTTTTTTTTATTGATTTCAGAGAGAGGAAGGGAGAGGGAGAGAGAGATAGAAACATGGATGAGAGAGAAACATTGATCAGCTGTCTCCTGCACACCTCCTATTGGGAATTGAGCCTGTAACCGGGGCATGTGCCCTGACTGGGAATCGAACAAGTGATCTCCTGCATGAGACAACACTCAACCAACTGGGCCTCACAGGCTGGGCAGGGTAAGTCTGGTATTCTTAGTATCACAAATATCTCTTGGGCTCTCATCTTGGGTGACTCCAAATTACTCAACCATGACTCTCTTAGGTCATCATGCCATCCTCCCCAGGGCAGAGCCAGCATCTTTCACACAACACGTGCTTAATAAATGTCTTATTCTGCTGAAACTCTGCGTGTTTTTTGACCTCACACTTTTCTCACATCTTTTAATCACGGGACGCTCCCTACAAAATTAATCTCTCAAATACATCTTGGCAAGAATGTCACTAAGCAACGATGAATGCAGCAATAAAGTCAGCATTGCATGTTCCGGTTGGTGGAAGGACCAACATGCCCCAGTCTTTCTGTTCTGCAAGCCTCTGATTTTTCAGAGCAACAGAAAACCATCAAGACAGTGATGACATAGTCCATTTATTTTATTTTATTTATTTTTTTATCCTCACCCGAGGACATTTTTTCATTTTTTGTTCAGATAGAGTGGGAGGGAGAGAGAGGAAGAGAGAGAGAGAGAGAAACATCGATGTGAAAGGGACACATCGAGTGGCTGCCACCCGCACGACCAACCAGGGCCGGGGACAAACTGCAACCGAGGTACATGCCCTTAGCGGGAACCGAACCCGGCTCTCTCTGTACCACAGGCCAACACTCTAACCGCTGAGCCAAACCGTCCAGGGCGACATAGTCCATTTAAAACTGACCAACCCAGCCCGGCCAGTGTGGCTCAGTGGTTGAATGTTGACCCAGGCACCAAGAGGTTGCCGGTTCGATATCCATTCAGGGCACATGCCCAGGTTGTGGGCCCGATCCCCAGTGGGGGGCATGCAGGAAGCGGCCAATGATGTTCTCCCTCGTCAATGCTATCTCTCTCTGCCTCTCCCTTTCTTTCTCTCTAAAAATCAATAAAGAAAAAAAATTTTTTAAAATAAATAAATAAAGCTGACCAACCCATATCAAAAGAATTAGAAACTAACTTAAAAGGAGTCCCATTGGCCAAAAATGGGACACCTGAACATCAACAAGGGTGATGAGTACAAAAGATACATTAGCCCTGGCTGGTTTGCTCAGTGGTTAGAGAGTCGGCCCGCAGACCAGAGAGGCCCGGGTTTGGTGTCCGCAAAGGGCATGTGCGTACCTTGGTTGCAGTTTGTCCCCAGCCCCAGTTGGGGTCGTGTGGGTGGCAACCAGTCGATGTTTCTCTCTTTCTCTCTTCTTCCCCCTCTCCCTCCCGCTCTGTCTGAAGATAAAATAAAAAATGTCCTCTGGTGAGGATAAAAAAAAAATTATTCTCTTGATCTTTGTGCATGTTTGAAGAGTTTCATAATAAAAAGTTGGGGGGGGGGCTGGGGTCTTTAAATTTATGGTACACCTTAATTTAAAATCACACCTTTGGGTGGGAGTGGGGAGGAGGGAGTCAAGGGGGGAAAAGGAGGAACATCTGAAACACATTCAACAATAAAGATAAGTTTTAAAAAATAAAAGCCAGCTATTCACATACTATGCCTGGGGAGGGGTTACTGTAGGTGTGAATAGCTGAAATCTGTTACACCTGAGGCTGGAGGAGACTTGGCCAGATCAGAGAGCCTTGAGATTGAGACCAAGGAGTGTGGGCTTTCCATGAGGGCAGTGGAAGCTGACCAGGGTCTCCCAGCATGCACTACTTCCTCCCAGAAGTTAAGGTGAGGTGAAGTACTACTGGAATCAGTGTCTCCACATACCAGGTACCTTGTCTCACATTCATTGTGGGCACATCCAGCATCAGAAATCAAGAGATTTAGATACATGTCAACTGCAGTTTGGCCCTCTGGTCTTGGGCAAAACTAAATGAATGGAAATTTATCTTTGGAGATGTGTCGCTACACCCCTAAATTCCCAGGCCTTCCATCATATTGCTGTACTGTTTCTACAATGACCTAATCCAGGCCCCTCCTTCCCGAAAGGTCCAAATTTAATTTTTTGCCTTCATCAATACTCCTGTTTCCTGTAAATCAGTGTTCCCCAAACTGAAATTTATTAACACACATCCCCTGCAAAATTATCTCTTATGTATTATCTCTGTCCACCAAGATGTTTATGACTAACTTTACTTTCTACAGTTTTTATTATGAAATCAATAGGTATACTGAATATTCTTAAACTACACAGCTCCCAGAGCAGATTCTGATCCAATCCCAATCCCAACTCCTCTGCCCCAGGACATGTCAATATGCCTACCTTTCCTCATGCCGCCACTCTTTCTAAGGGTTGAGAATCTGATTCACAAATGAAAAGGGGATTGTTTCCTGTTTTGTTCTAGTATATGTAATGCCATTTTATATTTTTATAAGTATATAATATATATTTATAAGTATTTATATTATACACATAATTTTCTCTTTATTTCTTTTTTTATTATTCTTGTTACCTACTTTACTTTTTTATTGTTGAAAGTATTACAGATGTCCCCCCTCTTTTCTCCTATTGACCCTCTCCTCTCCACTCCCACCCCACATCTTTTTTTTTTCTTTATTGATTTTAGAGAGGGGAAGGAAGCAGGAGAGAGATAGAAACATTGATGAGAGAGAACATCGATTGGCCACCTCCTGCATGCCCCCCACTGGGGAGCGGGCCCATAACCTGGGCATGTGCCCTGACTGGGAATTGAACTGGCTACCTCTTGGAGCCTGGGTCAATGCTCAACCACTGAGCCACACCAGCCTGGCCCACACCACATCTTTTTTTTTTTTTTTTTTTATCCTCACCCGAGGACATTTTTCCATTTTTTGTTCAGATAGAGTGGGAGGGAGAGAGAGGAAGAGAGGGAGAGAGAGAGAGAAACATCGACGTGAAAGGGACACATCGAGTGGCTGCCTCCTGCACGACCAACCAAGGCTGGGGACAAACTGCAACCGAGGTATGTGCCCCTAGCGGGAACCGAACCCGGGCCTCTCCGGACCGCAGGCTGACGCTCTAACCACTGAGCAAAACCGGCCAGGGCCCCACCCCACATCTTTAATTATTTCTTCAAGATAAATTCCTAGAGTAGGAAAGGTTGCCACAAAAGATGCAAACACTTAAGACTTTTGTTACACCACCATCTGTCCTCCAGAAGTGGTGTACCAATTTACATTCCCACTAACAGCACACGAGTATGTCTGTTTCCGCACTTCATTTACTCCTGCTGTTAACATTTGTAAAAAATCTGTGCCAACTGTGGAGGTGAAAAATGCCACTTTGTTGTTTAGTGATATATGAATTTCAGCTCTAAGGCAAATAAGCCACACTGTGACTGAACCAAGTCCCTGTTATACTTGGAGTTCAAACTACATGCAATTTAATAATTCTTCATCACAATGTGTGCAGTACCACTAGCTGCCACCAGGTGGTGGTGGGCTCATGGAGAGTCTAAATTCACAAAAGATCTTCCCCTAAGTGTGGCCAGTTGAGTCTCTAATAACTGCAATAATAATAGCAGATAACTTTTATTGAACCTTACACGGTGGGTTAGACCCTACACTAAGTGTTTAATAGGCAGTATATCATTTAATCCTCCCCAAAACAGCTCCTGAGAGCATCATTTGTTACACTACAATATTTTCTGTTAAAAAAAAAAAAACTTTATTAAAGTACCAGAAGAAATTATACAACTGTTTTCAAAAGCAAATACTCAGAATTACCAACACCTGGGGACCATTAATAGCCTATTAACTAAACTGTTATTTAATCACTAGCTAAGTAAATCCAGAGTTACCAATTTACTTTGCTTAATTTTGTAGAACAGCGGGCGTCCCTGGGCCATGTGGCTGCACTATGCAGGGCTATAAAGGGATTCTGGTGTGAGCCAGTGTACCTCAAAGGCCCCTATGGATTCCCAGCAACCTCAGAAGTAGGCTGTTTATCCCCGCTAACCAATTATTATTCCTATTTACCAGATCAGAAAAGTGACCCTCAGTGACTTGCCAGTGGTCACACAAATAGTAAATGGAAGAACCAGGATTCCAACCCAGGTCTTCCTCCAATGCTTAGCTTTCTCTGTTCAGACCTAGTGACAGCCTCTAGTGCCTTTGCTCAAATTACATGTCAAATTACAGAGCAATCTAATTGTCATCAGGGAAAGGTCCCAGGGCAGAGCAACTGAGGGGGAGCTGTGCCTGCTTCTGCCTGGCTCCATTTGGTGGCTCTTCCTCTCTCCTCCCCTCCCCATCACCTCCTCCCTCTATGTCTCAAACCTAAGGCCCTTAGTGCCTCACTCCCCACCCCCACCCAGGTGACCTCTCTCATTCCAACCCGAGCTCTGAAATAATTTCCGCTATTGATCTGGTAAGAATGTATGTTTGAAAAGTAACTGTAGCCCTGGCCGGTTTGGCTCAGCAGTTAGAGCGTCGGCCCACGGACCAGAGAGGCCTGGGTTTGGTTCCCCCTAAGGGCGCGTACCTCGGTTGCACTTTGTCCCTGGCCCTGGTTGGGGTCGTGTGGGTGGCAACCACTCGATGTGTCTCTCTCGTTGATGTTTCTCTCTCTTCCTCCCTTTCTCCCTCCCACTCTAACTGAAGATAAATGCAAAAAAACAAAGTAACTGTAGAGATAATATGAAGCTTTAAAATGGTCCACCCCTCCCCCTGGCCAGTTTGGCTCAGCGGTTAGAGCATCAGCCCGCGGACCAGAGAGTCCTGGTTCAGTTCCCACTACCGTACCTCGGTTGCGGTTTGTCCCCGGCCCTGGTTGGGGTCCTATGGATGGCAACCAGTCGATGTGTCTCTCTCACATCGATGTTTCTCTCTCTTCCTCCTTCTCTCTCTCCCACTCTATCTGAAGATAAATGCAAAAGTGTCCTCGCGTGAGGATAAAAAATAAATAAATAATTTAAAAAATAAAACGGTCCACCCCTCAAGGCAACGCTGACATTCTGCTTGAGCATCTGACTGACAGTCCTAAGTAAACAAGCACTTCCCAAAGAGATCTCCAGGAGAAGTTTATTAATAGAAACCTGAAGGCTAGAAAAGACATTCTAGCTTAAAACTACTCAGCAATGTCCATAATTGGTTATAGATGACAACATAACAAGCCTCCCCTGCTGTATCAGCTTTTATGAGAGAGACTGGCCTTACCTGCCCCACAACCCTGCTCAGTTCAGGTCATCTTTTCTGTCTGCGGTTCTGCTAGAAAGAGTGCTACCCATTCCCATGCATGGCTGTAGTCCAACAAGCAGCCCAATGACCCTCATACAGCGGGCCTTCAGCAAACTGTTAATGAATGACTACATTCTGATAGAGGTGTAAAACGGCCTACTAAGCACAAAATGAGTACTGTGTATGATAAAACAGTCAGTACAGTAAAAACTGCATTAAAGTAAAACTGGTCAAATAAAATAGCAAAAATCCAAATGCAATGGAAGCTCCCCCTTGGACTAGGCAAAGGCCTGTAGACAGGGCTAAATAAAAGAGCACAATTTCAATACAATAAAAGAACAAAAAGGAAAGAATCAGCGCAATTGCCAAAACACATTGACTAAACCACCAGAAGATTGTAATAAGTACATTTAATATCCACCTAATACAAAAATCCATCAAACGTTTGTAACCCCCCAAAATTCAGATATTGAGCCCCTAACCCCCATCCATGGTGGCTGTATTTGGAGATTGGGCCTCTAAGGAAGTCATTAAGGTTAACTGCGGTCATAAGGCTGGTTGGAGATTAGTGCTCTTATAAGAAGAGACACCAGAGCCCTGGCCAGTTTGGCTCAGCGGTTAGAGCGTCGGCCTGCGGTCCAGAGAGACCCGGGTTCGGTTCCCGCTAAGGGCATGTGCCTCGGTTGCAGTTTGTCCCGGCCCTGGTTGGTCGTGCGGGTGGCAGCCACTCGATGTGTCCCTTTCACGTCGATGTTTCTCTCTCTCTCTCTCCCTCCCACTCTATCTGAACAGAAAAATGAAAAAATGCCCTCAGGTGAGGATAAAAAAAAAAAAAAAAAAAGAAGAGACACCAGAGAGCTTGCTCTACCCTCTATCCTCCCAGGGCTCAGAAAGAGGACATGTGAGCACACAGAGAGATGGCAGCCACCTACTAGCCAAGAGAAGAGGCCTCAGAATGAAGTCTACTTTGTAGGCACCTTGATCGTGGAGTTTTTAGCCTCCAGAACTGTGAGAAATACATTTCTGTTGGTTAAGCCACCTAGTCTGTGATATTTCATTATGGCAGCCCGAGCTGACTAATATACCATCTAATGATATTTTAAGTCCATGAAGGGTCAAACTAAGTCTCAAAATATGAGCAAAGACTAGAGAAACTTGGGCAGATTTTACTTCTACTTCCCTTCCTGGAAAAGGAATTTTTCTGAAGTCAACACTCAGAATGGGAACCAAGATTGAAGATCTGTGGAAAGATGTCAGGACACTAATGAACTATTGCTATTAAAGTGAAGTGAAATGAATCAAAGAACTGGATACAGAAAACTTGGGCTCAAGTCCTGACTTCAGCACTCACCTAGCTGTGTTACTCTGGGCAAGTCAATTAACTTGGGCAATTCTTCATCTGCAAAATGAGAGGAATACCCCCTGTTCTGCCTTATTCCCTCTGCACAACTGCCCTGCAATGGAAGTAAAGAACAAGCAAAGACTAGAGCGTCAAAAAATTTAGTTCTTTCCACCCTTCCCATCCATATTAAACTGCCTACAGTTGGACAATTATCTTGAGTTTCATCTGAAGAGTAATTGCCTTCCTCTTCTTCTCACCAGAAGCAGCAGACACAGATGGGCATTTTTGTAGACAGGATGGGGTGTCAAAACACAAAATAACAATATCCAAAAAACGCTGGCAACACGATAGGCAGTAGAGTATCGGTTGTTTACCATGGAGATTGCATGGCTGACAAGGGCCGTGGCTCCCTGCTGCTGTCCAGCATCACGGGAGAGTAACATCTTGCAGATCACTAGCCTGGGAAAAGATCAAAATTCAAAATCCCAAGTACAGTTTCTACCAAGTCAACATCGCTTTCGCACCATCGTCAAGTCAAAAAAACCGTAAGTCGAACCATTATAAGCCGGGGACCATCTGTATCCTCAAATACTTATCAGTTCTTTTATTTCATAGACACACAAGTCAACAAGTATGTAATGAACTCCTGCCAGAGGCTCAGTACCTTCCTAAAATATTTGGAAATACAAATACAAGCTGAACCCGATAGCCTGGAAGGTACGCTGGCATGCAGAAACCGACAACTAAAATGGCAGGCACGCTGAAACAGACATTGTAGTAGAGGACAAAGCGCGCTGGGTGGTCAGAGGAGGAAAGAAGTTATTTGCATTCCTCATGAACAAGAGGACATTTGAGTTAGATCTTTAAGAATGTATAGGATATGGCCCGACCAGTGTGGCTCACTGGATTGATCGTCGTCCCATGGACTGAGAGGTCCCAGTTCGATTCCCAGTCAGGGCACATGCCGGGGTTGCAGGCTCGATCCCCAGTGGGGGGAGGAGTGCAGGAGGCAGCCAATCAATGTTTCTCTCTCATCGATGTTTCTATCTCTCTCTCCCTCTCCCTTCCTCTCTCTCTAAAAAAAAAAAAAAAAAAAAAAAAAAATCAATAACATTTTTTTAAAATAATGTATATGAACAGAGAGAGGTGAAGGAGATCATCAAGATAAATAACTGATAAGAAAGGGCCTGGACTCTGAGTGGCGATGATGTTCATGGAAAGGAGGAGGGGCACACCAGAGACTTGTTTCAAAGCAAGAAATGACCGGGACATGTGTGTCCACACTAGAGTGAGGGATCAAGCGAAAGCAGAGGCAAAGAGGACACACGAGGATGAACCGAGCACCTATTGTGCAAGCACCAGAGAGAGGACTGGACTGAGAATCCTAGTCCAATGAAGACATAACACAACACAGTGGACTGTGGATGGGCTGTTGACAAGGCAGTGTGGTAAGCACAATGACAAAGGCGTGTCCAGGGACACTGCTCCAGGATTGGGGGGATCTAGAATAAGAGCCTTAATTCCTACTAGAATAGACTGGCATTAGAACTAGCACTAGCACAGAATAGGGCCACAACTTGGGAAAAGACTGAAAGGAGGAAAGTATGCAAAACCAGTGGGTGAGCGGCAGGAAATGTGGCACCCATTCCCCGAGGGGAAGCCTGGCAACAGGTTATCAATGATCAATTTGCTCTAAAGAGGTGAAGGGCTATTTCCTATCCTGGTCCGCTGACTCTGACTCCTGACTCAACATCCCCCACAAACAACCTTTTTTGGGGAGCAACATAGATCCTAACATGTTAAAACTAAAAAGGGACCTCAGTCCTGGCCGGTTTGGCTCAGCGGTTAGAGCATCAGCCCGTGGACCAGAGAGTCCTGGGTTCGGTTCCCGCTAAGGGCACGTACCTCAGTTGCAGTTTGTCCCCCGCCCCGGTTGGGGTCATGTGGGTGGCAACCACTCGATGTGTCTCTCTCACAATGATGTTCCTCTCTTTCTTCCTCCCTTTCTCCCTTCCGCTTTACCTGAAGATAAATCCAAAAAAAAAATGTCCTCGAGGGAGGGTAAAAACAAAAATAAAAAGGGACCTCAACCCAATCCTCTCACTTTATAGATGGGGAAACTAAGGCTCAGAGTAAAACAGGAGGCTTCCCAGGTTCCTAGTAACAAAGGAGGGCCTAAAGTGAAACTTCATCCTTTATTTTAACCCCTGCCCCATATCTCCTCTTTGGAAGCCTCTCACTATCAAGATGCCCTTTTGCTAGGTACCCTCAAGCCTTCCCCCACCATCCCATTTGAAAACTCAGAGGCACTGCTCTCAACTCCCAAAACTTATTTTGTGACATTAGGCAAATCCTCTGTCCTCCCTGTCAACTTCTCATCTGTAAATTGTAAAGTTAAAGGAAGTGTCCTCTAAAGTCCCATCCACTGCTGGCCATCCATGTTAGCACCGCCACAACATCGGTCTTTCGGCTACCTAACTTCCACAGCTATGCCAAACACACATAGATGGTATTTTCTGATTATTTCTGAGCCCAGTGGAGCTACTAGTCCATGAAAGTGAACACTGCAACAGAATAAAGTGATCTCAGCACTTCAGACAATTTAAGGCCCACGCCCCGGTTTACCTCTGCAGGGTAAGTAGTTCCAGGTGAAACGTCTAAAGCAAGCGATCAGATCTCCTGTTCACTACTGTCACCCCAGCTCCTGGAAGGGTGCCTGGTACACAGCAGGCACTCAATAAATATCTGTGGAGTGTACGTTAAAACTAACCTGACTGCCATTTGCATTTTTTACTAGATGTTCTTCTATCTTAAATTTCTCCTTTTATAAAGGAGTCGTCATAACAAAAATCAATTCCTAGCTTCTTGTAAATACTACTGCATTGTATGCCAACTTTTAAAAAGCCCTACCATGACTCTAACGCCTTCATGATTTCATTGAATCCTGAGGTAAGAGTAATCAGACATGACTGCACCTGTGCACACACCTGCCCATGCCTGCTCTCGGATGTTCAGACCTGGCTACCCAGGATGGTCACTCACCTGTGCCCTCTGTCGTCTCTCTTTCCTTCAGAGGGCTCTCCAGCCTGAAACCTAGCACAGAACTGACTTCCTCTAATGCGCTGCCTCCTCTTCCCCTTCACCACCCACTCCAAGCGGTCCTGCAACTTGGAAGTGTTTATTTTTACCATCTGTGTCTGAGTGTGACTATGAGCAGAACCAGCCTGTGTTTAAGGCAAGAGCTCCCACCTCCGGTCCTTCCACGCCCACAGTTCCCTCTATAAGTCCAGATGCCGGTTCTTGAAAGTTCTGACACCTCCCTTGCCCTTCCCGACAGCTCCATCCTAAACCATCTCCCCATCTCTGCCCCAGCTTCTCTGAAATTCCCTTGGAATCACTATTAAAGTATCCTCCCAGAAAGTGCTTTTACAACACAGCAAGTCCCCTGTGTAGGTGTTCCCACTCCAGCCTGCGTCTAGTCCCTGAGGACTCTCCGCTACTCCCACCACTTCAGCAACAGCCGCCAGCTCTCCAATCTCTGGGTCAAGGGCCCCAAGTGCTTACCTCCTACTGCAGCACTCAGAACTCCTCTGCATTGCAACCTAGCCATATTCTGAAGGTCAGTTCCTGAGGGTTGAACTACATCTCATTCGTATCTTTTGCACACAGTAGATACTCAGTGTTGGTTCAAAGAAAGGAGGGGTGTCAGCCCCATCCTCTCTCCTCAGCACCACACACATTTTCCACTGTCTACCAGCCACGTCAATCTAACTATCCATTATGGGTACCCCAGGAAGCTCCAATTCTCCATAGCTAAAAGAAAATTAATTATTACCCTACCCCCAAACATCCTGATTTCTGATTTCAGCCACATCAACTTAGCTTCTCCAAGCAGAAACCACAATGTGCTCTTCACTCCCATGTAACCAATCACCAGGATCTACTGTTTTACCTCAATATCTTTCTCTCCTCCCCCATCCTCACCACCCATGTCTGAGGTCAGGCCCTAGTTTCCCAAAATGACCTCCCAAACTTCCAGCCCCTCTTCCATACAGCTACCAAAGAGATCTTCCTAAAGCACAGTAATCATGCCACAGTCCAGGGTGTACACCTCTGACTTCTCCCCCACTGCCTACGTGAGAAAGTCCAAACTCCTCACATGACACTCAAGGCCTTTCCAGATCTGGCCCTGATTACAGCACCCTCTTCACTCCATCCCACCCACCCTCTCCACATATTATTCTACCCAGCTTGACCCAACTCACCTTCATGCCCTTGAACCTGCTGTGTTTTCCTGCCTTCAAACTTGGGCTTCCTCTGGCTGGAATCCTTTACTCCAAGGTCCAAGGGCTCACTGTCATCCCTCAAGGTCCAACCCCTGTGTAATTCCTGTGAAGCCTTCCTCAACTAATGCTCAAGCTGTTATGTTTATTATATTCATAACAGCTTCCTTGTCAAGTGAGTTTCAGGCAGTTTACAAACTATGCCAACACTGCAACTAGATTTTTTTTTAAGAGAGAGACTATCAAGGCAAAGACAAAACAAGGGTAAAAACAAAGACAGAAGTGAGGAGGTGGTGTAGCAATCAAAACCTCTATCATAAGGTCTCAGTTCATCTTGTTGGAGATAGATCAGCCCTGAGTTTTCTGTCCAGAATGAGTTTGTTACCACTCCGTGAGCTCCCTGCCAATTGTATATGACTGTACAGCAGCACTCCCCATATATTTGGTAATTTGCTCTTTGTATCCATCTCTCACTGGACTGGGAAATTCCCAAGAGAATACATAATTTCTGACTCATCTTTGTGTCCCTGGTGTGAAGCATATGACTCAGCACACGACTGGTACTCAGCAGACATTTGTTGAATGAATGTCACCTTGGACAGGGAAGGGTACCAGTGCTTGTTGAACTCTCTACCAGACATGTGAAAAAACATTGTTTTTACTCTCACAACTAGATTCAAACCCCCAACTGTCTCTCTCCAAAGCAACTGCTCTTTCCACTACGCATGCTGCTCCCTACCTTTACCACGTGTCCAACTACCCCCTCCTTCAAGCCTGGTTTTAAAACCACCCTTCTCGCCCTGGCTGGTTTGGCTCAGCAGTTAGAGCGTCGGCCCGCGGACCAGAGAGTCTCAGGTTCGGTTCCTGCTAAGGGCACGTACCTCAGTTGCAGTTTGTCCCCCGCCCCAGCTGGGGTCGTGTGGGTGGCAACCACTCGATGTGTCTCTCTCATGTCAATGTTTCTCTCTCTCACTTCCTCCCTCTTTCCCTCCCACTCTATCTGAAGATCTCCTTGGGTGAGGATTAAAAAAACAAACAAACCACCCTTCTCCAGCCCGTGTGTGGCTGGTGTGGCTCAGTTGGTTGGAGCATCGTCCCATGCACCAAAAGGTGATGAGTTCGATTCCCAGTCTGGGCACATATCCAGGGTGGGGTCAGGGTGCATATAGGAGGCAATTGATTGAAGTTTCTCTCTCCAAAGTTAATAAAATAGATAAATTATTAAAATAAGCCCTGGCCGGTTTGGCTCAGCGGTTAGAACGTAGGCCTGCGGACCAAAGAGTCCCGGGTTCGATTCTGGCCAAGGGTACGTACCTCGGTTGCGGTACCTCGGTTGCGGTTAGTCCCCGGGCCAGTTGGGGTCGTGTGGGTGGCAACCAGTCAATGTGTCTCTCTCACATCGATGTTTCCCTCTCTCTCCCCCTCCACTCTGTCTAAAGATAAATATAAAAATATCCTTGGGTGAGGATTAAAAATAAAAATGAAAAATAAATAAATAAAACCACCCTTCTCCAAGAAGCCTTTCCTGCTCACTCAGGAGAAAGGTGAGTCTGAGTCCAGCTCTGACCTTCCACAACACCCAAGTAGGAAATTATCACAAATCAGGAGAGGAAAGGGTGCCTCCCTGGGAGCTGAGAACTGAGAAGGCTGCTTAGGCATTCTGCAGACAGTGTTGTTAAGTCCTCAGCTCCTCCTTCTACTCCCTTTCCTGGGGTGCAGTACCTAGGCCTTCAGTACTTAGGCCTTCCAGCCTTTCTTTTGCTTCTTCAGGTTTTCCCCATTCCAAACTGAACCCCACAAAAATCTCCTCAGGCCCACTCTTCTCTAACCAGGTGGGCTGTGTTCAAAACACATTCATTACAATTAGGCCTCTGTGATTTACGTGTGTCCTATTGTTGAGCCTCCCAAACTCCTCAAACACATTAAAAGAATGTCAGGAATCACACAAGAAGGGACAATGACACTTTAGGAGGTCCAATCACTTGCTCTCAACCCATCTGAATACTTTTGGGGTGGCCTGGGAGTAAAAAGAGACAACTTGTGTTCTCACCCCAGCATCCCTCCCCCTGCCTAACCTCCCCTCCCCCTAAGCAGGATGCCTCCTCTCTAAGGACAGGATGGAATCCTGGTCCAGAATGCTACTGAGGTGGTGGACCCTGGTCCCTTTGTCCACATCCTCTTCAAGAGCTTCAGAACACTTCCCTCTCCCCACAATCCACCCCTTGTCTCTTTCTGGCTGCAAACTCCCATAGCAGCCCTCAGTCCTAACTCAGGAACTATGTTTTTGAATTACCATTCAACAATTTCCTTTCACATCACCGACTTTTCAGACATGCGGAAATGCACATCCCTGGCCCTGATATTATCCTACCTCCGATTTTTAATGTGTGACAAATATATCCCTACATCTCATAACCACTCTCCTGATACTGCAGGGACATTTGTAATCTTAAATGTTACCACACCTAAGAAACACCCAACCTTCCGAATCAAAATAGGGAGACAAAATTCCTCACTGTTTCCTACTCCTAAATAAAGATTATTCATGCAATTTACAGTAGCTACATCATAGCGCCAGTGTGATACTTTAATTAGATAACTCGTGCCAACTGTTTAGTAGCTAGGGCCTGTTACATAGTAAGTGCTCAAATTTAGCTATTATCATTTACGTACATTATTTACGTACATTCCCTCCCACAATAGTACCTGGGGGTAGGTATTACAGCATGCACTCCACCCCCACCCCACCGCACCCCCATTTAGAAAAGCAGAGCCAAGGCTCGGAGTCAGGGAGCTTTCCCAAGGTCAGGCGGGCACCGGTGTGATGCTCGGCCCCCGGCTTCCGAATGAGGGACCCCTCCCATTACACCCTTAGATGGGACACAAGGGTCTTAAAGGAGACAAGTACAGAAAAGCGAGCACAGTGCCCAGCATATAGTGGGGACCCCGGGATGGTAAGATCGAGGCACTGAGGATCACATGGATTCCTCCCAAGCGGCTCCCTGGGCCCAGGGGTCCAGAGTTCCCGACCCCAGGTGCGCCACCGAACCTCCCCGAGGTCCACGCCCCGGGCCTTTGTACGGCGCGGGCCGACCCCACTCACCGAGTCCCATTGCGGCGCGCGGAGGCAGCCGCCCGGCCTGCAGCGCAGGGGTCGCGGCGGCTCGGCCCCGAAGCCCGCCATGCCTGCCCGCGGTCCCCGCACGCCCGGCTCGCGCCCCGCACCCGCGCCCCCGCCCCGTTGCGGCCCGGCCGGCGGGGGAGCCTCCTACCTGCAGCGGCGGCGCGGCGGCCGGCGACCGGGGGAGGGGCCGGCGAGGCGCGAGCGCGGGCGGCCTCCGCTCCTCTCGCAGGCTGGGCCGCCAGGAGGCCGCGGGCTCCGGAGCGCCGGGCGGCGGCGCGCCCCCGGCCGGCCAGGCCCCGCCGCGCGCGCTGCGGCCACAAAGCCCGGCAGCCGCCGCCCCCTCGCGGGCCGCCCGCCGCTGCGGGTCCGTGGGCGCCGAGAAGGGCGGGAGCGCAGCCGGGCGCAGCTGCCACCTCCCCGAGCTGCGGCCGCCGGCCTCTCCGGAGGCGCGGGGCGGGGCGGGGGTGTCCCCCACCCATTCCACCCGACCCGCGTTCTCTGTGCTGACATCCCTGTGCTGACATCCCTGTGCTGATTGAGTTCCTTCCCCACCTTTGCGAAGGGCCTGAAAAACTGGTTCATTTCCATGAACAACAAAAGAATACATTTGCCACAAGGGATCTGGCGACCACGAGCACGAGTTAGCTCAGTCCAAGCCCCTTTCTGAATTCGTCCCCTTTTCTTTTGGGACTCTGATTGGAACAGGCAAGGCTCCCTATGCTGGGTTCATCATGGAGTTTTGTTTTGTTTTTTAATTTGCGGGATGTGTCTCCCCCTAGACTATGAGCCCCCTAAGGCAGGGACTCCAAACCTAAGGAAATCTGAATACGGTGTGAGCTTTAGTTAATGATGTGTCACTGTTCTTCTTCCCAGCCCCGAGCTGGAAAGGGGAGATAAGGGGAGGGAAAGAAAGGTTGACTGCAGGATGGACAACAAATTGGGTAAAATAATAATAATGATGATGATGATAATAATAATAAATCAATATTTGTAAAATAATACTATATCAGTATTTGTTCATTACTTGTGACAAAGGTTCCATACTAATATAAGAGTTTAGCAACAGGAGAAACTGGGTGTGTGTGGGGGGGGGGGGGGGCGGCGGCGAGGATTGTCATTCAAACACTTTTGTTCAGTGACCTTGACAGTTTTGAGAAATATTAGTCAGGTATTTCATAGAATGTCCCTCAGTTCTTCTCAATATTTGACTGGGCATTTGGATTCTGGGGAGTGCAGTAGCCATTAGCATTTTTGAATCTGCAGTTCTAGGTATCTAGAGAAATGCTACTTGCACATATGGAAAAAAGGGCATGAATTTTACTGAAGCATTATTTGAAAAATAAAATCATCTATCGGTAGAGAAACGGTGTGGGCTTTAGGCTTGTGGGATGAATAGCAGGGACTAGACTTTTGGCAGGCAGAAGTGGCAAGAAGTTTCCATTGCACAAGTGTTTTGTCACCCTTCCATTTATTCCAGAAATATGTGTTAGTGACTACTACGTTTGGGGACCCACTTGGCATGAAAACTGTCTTCCCTTGGATCATCGCTTGATAGATAAAACAGAACATGCGAGATTAAGGGACTGGGAAATGTGAGAATGTTCCTTGAAACCCCGCCCTCCTCATATCCATACACTAGAATATGTAATGCAGAGGAGGAGTAAATCCTGTCTGCACCTACCAGGGAAATCCTGTCTGCACCCAAGTTGTCTCTAGGTTTGCCATTCCATTCCCTTTTGTTCTCCAGGGCACGTGTACTTACCCCATTCGCATTTATGTCAGGGTCAGGTCAGTCCTACCTTCAAGAAGGTTACACTCTGGTGGGATTAGATCATTCCACCATAATGTAAGATGAGGAAAGGGGCACTCAACAGGGGTAAATAGCTAGAGATGGGTCTGTAGATTGCAGACAATTAAGCCTCATGTCGGTCCTCAGGATTATCATTGGTTCAAAGTGACTAGGTATTGACATACCCAACATATTCAGAATACTTGAGAAAGTGAGGGCTGTCCTTCAAAAACCTCACGATTTTTAAAAATTAAAGAATAAAAACAATAGGTTGTGCTATTATCTAGAAGAATGCAAAATAAATAATGAATAGAAAAGTAATTATTTTGTTTTGCTTGCTAATTTATGTTGTTGTGACCAACTATTTTTATTGCAATTCTACTTTCTGCAAAGTTGAATAGTTTCTCAAATCTGAAGCAACCTGGACCATTTTTGTTTAAATTCCTCTTTTCTTAATGTCTACTTAAGTCGCTCTTCTGCCCTCCCTCCCAATTCTTTCTCCTCATGCCTATCACCTTCTCCTAATAATTATTTAACAAATACTAAATTGTAGAAGGGGTTTCTGATCCCATTGTTCAGCTTCAAAACTAGCTTCCTTTATCTCTGGAATATATAGTCTTTAACTCATTAAAAAACAGCCAATCCTCCCCCACTACTCCTCCTCCCCTCCCCCTCCTTCACCTCCTCCTCCTCTTTTCTTAACTTTATTGACTATTTTATCATTTCTATTTATTAATTATTTCCCAAAACTTCTCAAACTTTTCTTTGTCTTACCATCCCCATCCATCCCTTCAGTCCAAGCTCTCACCTAGATTACTGCTATACCCACCTCTGTTTCATTTTTTCCTCCCTGCCAAGCTATTCTCCTTGGATAAGGATTAACAAAAATAAAATGATGATTTGATAGACATAAACATTGTGGAATGATGACTAAGATCAAGATAATCAACACATCTGTTACTTCACAGGGTTAACTCTGTGTGTGGTGTATGTGTGTGTGTGTGTGTGTGTGTGTGTGTGTGTGTGTGTGGTGAGAATGCTTAAGATCTACTCTCAGTGCAACTTTCAAGTACATGATACAGTATTATCAACTATAGTCATCATGCTGTACATCAGATCCTCAGAACTTATAACTGAAAGTTTGTACCCTTTGACCTATATCTCCCCATTTCCCTCTCCGCCCAGACCCGGGCAACCAACATTCTATCATCTGATTCTATTAAATCAGCATTTTTTTTTTAGATTCCACAAATGAGTGATACCACACAATATTCATCTTACTCTGTCTGGCTTATTTTACTTAGCACAATGCCCTCCAGTTTCATCCATTTTGTTGCAGATGAAAGGATTTCCTTCTTTTTATGACTGAATAACATTTTATTATGTATGTACGGCACATTTTCTTTATCCATTCATCCATCAGTAGATAACATTTAGGTTGCTTCCATATCTTGGATATAATGAATAATGCTGCAACAAACATGGGTATGCATGAATCTCTTCGAGGTACTGCTTTTTTTTTTTTTTTCCTGATCCAGAATTGGGACTGCTGGATGATATGTTATTTCTATTTTGGCTGGCTGCCCCTTAACCAAGTGTCTGCTACAGCTTCTATCAGGCAGGGGTTTCCACGGAGTTTTCTTTGTTTCCAGATTTAAGTTACTGCCCCCACCTCCTTCCTCCTGCCCTTAGGCTAATAATAGGTGCCCTTAGCAATGTGGTCACAGGCTAATGGGTGCCATCAACAATGCAGTGGGTCACACACTACATTATTACTTGTGGTTTCCCTAATCCCTGCCCACTAAAGGATCTCTGTAAATAGATTCCTGTGTTAAACAATCCTCAAATTACTCTCTTAAAGTGTGCCATCTGTCTCCCCCAGGGACCCAGATTGAGACATTGCCCCAGGGAATTTTTCCTGTAACTAAAATTTACATCACTGGTGCCAAAACTTTTCCTTATGGCTAACATAAGGAATTTTTAAGTTCTTTATATTTACAAAATTGAATGCTATTTGATTATTGAAAAATCATATTTTTAAGAAATAGAAACAGAATACAAAGAATATGTTGAATTTTATCTCAATTTTATAAAACAAAACAAATGTGTGTGTGTGCATAAAAAATTGAACAGATAATGCTCCAACATGGTAATAGTCACTCTCGAAGTAACAGAAGTATTTTTTCTTTATGATTTTCTATGTTTTCCTAGTTTTCTGCAATAATACTACATTGTTATTATAATGAAAAATATACTTATATAATGCTATTTTAAAACATTTTATTTGCTCCAATTATACAAATTATAAAAATCATAATTAATTAAAATATAAGTTAAATAAGACAAAAAAGTATACTTGGCACTGAGTCAGCATTCAATATGTAATAATAATTTATTGTTCACAAATCTATGTTTGCTGCTGTCGGGGTTCAGAATGAGCCACCTCAAGATGTGTCTTAGTGGTTTGCAGATTACTTTGGGCTAAAGACATCTTTAGCCACAGGCTCAAGAGAAATTTCTCCCTTTAACTACCTAGAAGAATTTCAATTAGGGGCCTTGTCCATGAGGAAATAACCTTTTTTTTCCCCTGTTGTTGTTAATCCTCACCCAAAGATATTTTTCCATTGGTTTTTAGAGAGAGAGGGAGGGAGGGAGACATATAGATTGGTTGCCTCCTGCACAAACCCGGACTGGGGCCCAGGATCAAACCCGCAACCCAGGTATGTGCCCTTGACAGAAACCAAACCAGAGACCCTTCGGTCCTGAGGGCTTATGCTCTAACTGCTGGGCCAAACCAGCCAGGGTGAGATAACTTCTTTTGATGTATGTATAAGGCAGAGAAAACTTCAGTTCACTAAAGGTCAGTTCTTATTTTTTTAATGTTGTTTTTTTTTAATTGATTTTTTTTAGAGAGAGAGGAAGGGAGAGGGAAGGGGTGATAGAAACATCAATGTGAGAGAGAAACATTGATTGGCTGCCTCCTGCACACCTCCTTCTGGGGATTGAGCCTCCAACCTCAGTATGTGCCCTGACTGGGAACTGAACCAGTGACCTCTTGATACATGGGACATCGCTCAATCCACTGAGCCACACCAGCCAGGCAAGGTCAGTTCTTCTTATCATCTTGCAATGACTCTTTGAAGCCCCCAGGTACACCTCATCTCTAGCTCAGGATGTCTTATATACCTCAATTTGCCTTTCTATCTCCTGTATGTGGGGTCTCTGACTCTCTCTCCTGTATGTGGGGTTCCCATACATATGTATGTATTAAATGTGGTTATTTCTCTTGCTAATCTGTCTCGTGTCTATTTAATTATTAGACCAGCCAAAAGAACTGTGAGGGTAGAGGAAAATTTGTTCTTTTCCTACAACATACTTCTTTACCTTATGAAACAAAATACAGAGAATAGAAATTAGCCTTTTCTGGATGATGGGAATATCAGTTATTACATTGTACTTTAATAGCATGATGCTCTGAACTCAATTAGTTCAATCCTATTGAAGCCAACAGTTAACAGTAAACACGTTTATGTATTTGATTATAGAATCTAGAGATATGGACAGGCGTAGGCTTTAACTAAATGTTTCAGTTGCTTTGGGTGTCATGTATTTTAGAGTCAAAGATTAAGAAAATATGTGCCTGTGTTGCAGGTTTGATTCCCGGCTCCAGTCGGGGTGGTTCGGGAAGCAACCAGTTGGTGTGTCTCTCTCGCATTGATGTTTCTCTTCTCTCTCTCCCTCCCTCTCTTCTATCTAAGAAATCAAGGGAAGAGTATACTAAGGTGAGAATGAACAACAACAACAACAAAAGAAAATACATTAGTCATGTCCTGGAGGCCTGCCTGTAAAGCAAAGTTCCAGGGGGGAAAAATGTTTAAAGGCACATTTTGCTTGAGATAATAGAAAAATATAGTTAGTTAAACAAAACGATGAGAGCTTAAACAATAACAAGGTTCACAAGATATTTGGCTTCTGCTCTTTGCTTTGAAGATAACATCACTGAAGCACAATTTCAAATTGTTTTGCAGAACCTTGGCTCTTCAACCCAGTTAGATCACCCAACCACAGTGATTAAGGCACCAGACAAGATGACATCAGGAACTGCATTAATCAGAATGAGGAAAGCTGCTGAGCTTGCTCAAGAACTAACCCCCACTTTTCCGTCAGTTGCTGCAGCCATCAGGTAAGCCAAGATGGGTGCTTACAAGTACATCCAGGAGCTGTGAAGAAAGAAGCAGTCAGATGTAATGCACTTCCCTCTCAGGGTGCGCTGCTGGCAGTACCACCAGCTCTCTGCGTTCTCAGGGGCACCCCCCCCCCACCTGCCTGCCCCACCCCGCCCAGTAAAGCGCCAGGCTGGGATACAAGGCCAAGCCAAAGTTATGTCATACATAGGATTCCAGTGCTCCGTGGTGGCCGCAAACACCCAGTTCCTGAAGGTTCGATCTACAGCAAGCCTGCCCATCATGGTGGTAACCAGCTCAAGTGTGCTCCAAGTCTTCATTCTGTTGCCTAGAAGTGAGCTGGACACCACTGCGGGGCTCTGAGAGTCCTGGATCCTCACTGGGTTGGTGAAGATTCCACCCACACACAAACTCTTTGAGATTATCCTCATTGATCCATTCCATAAGGCTATCAGAAGGAATCCTGACACCCAGTGGATCACCAAACCAGTCCACAAGCACAGGGAGATGAGAGGGCTGACACTTGCAGGCCCCAAGAGCCCTGGCCTTGGAAAGAACCCACAAGTTCCACCACACTATTGGTTCTTGCAGTGCAGCTTGGAGAAGGCACAACACTCTCCAGCTCCACCCTTACCACTAATACAAGCAATGTTTGTAAAATTCTGACCTAATAAATAATTTAGAACACTGCCTAAAAGTATTCTTTAATTTGTTAAAACTAGTTGTCTGAAGATTGTTTCATGAATGCATTGTCAAATTATGAAAGTTAAAGTACAATACGGTTTGAAGACTGTAAGTGATGGAGTATCTCATTTCTCGTTAGGATAAATGCTTTTGTCTTTGCTTTATCTTATTAGGGATTTTCTATGTCAGTGTTTAAAATGCTGTTTGGTATAATAGGTGTAAAATAAATTCTGTGAAAGATGAAAAATAAAACAACTAACCATCAGCTTCTCCCATGACTCCTAACCCCTAATCCTCAATCTTTGCCTTTATTTATTTTTTAAAATATGTTTTTATTGATTTTTTTTTAGAGAGAAAGGAAGGGAGAGAGAGATAGAAACATCAATGTGAGAGAGAAACATCAATAGGTTGCCTCCTGCCCGTCCCCTACTGGGAATCAAGCCTGCAACCCCAGGCATGTGCCCTGACTGGGAATAGAACAGGGACCTCTCAGTCCATGCTCAATTCATTGAGCTATACCAGCAGAGCCTCAATTTTGCCTTTAAAAACCCTTGATTAAAAACCATTGAGGAGTTCAGATTTTGAGCACTAGCTCCCAGTTCTCTCAGCTTGGTGCTCTGCCAATAAAGTGCCTTAATTTCTCCACTGCAAAACTCAGTGTTCACTGATTGGCTCTGCTGTGTGTCGAGTGGGCTCACCCTCTTTGCTTAGATAACACTATTATTTAACACACAAGAAAATCTCTAAAATGGAATCATCCCCAGAGAGATTAAGTGACTTCCCCAATGTCATATACAGCTAATTAGTGCTCTCAGCTCACCTTTTCTCTCTAAAGACTTCCTCCAAGGTATCCTTCCTTCCCTCTGGAGAAATACCTCTTTTCCTGTGTTTGTCACTACCTACAATTTATGTAATCTTAGTAGTTAATCCTATTACAGGCTTTTTCATTATTAACTCTATTTCATCTTTATCATAGTACATTACATACAATTTTTCTTCTCTCTCATTGTCTCAGTTCTATTTTGATTCTGGAAATGGAACTAATCAGGTGAAATGAGTACTACTGATAGAACACAGTGAAAAGAAATCCAAAAGTTCCACAGTAAAATTAAATTTCATAAAGGATTAATGCGATCAATTCCTTGAGCCCATTAACATGTCTTGTACTCCCCTTCAGAAATCACATAAATGTCCAATGTCACCTTTCTCCAACTTTTTATCCCAACAATACTTTAGCGAGTTATAATTTATGTATTAAAAATGAACAAGTTTAGCCCTGGCTGGCATTGCTCAGTGGTTAGAGTGTCGGCCATCGCACAGAAGGGTCACAGGTTTGATTCCCGGTCAAGGGCATGTACCTGGGTTGCAGGTTAAATTCCTGCCCAGTCGGGGTGTGTGCAGGAGGCAACCAATCGATGTGTCTCTCTCACATGGATATATCTCTCTCACCCCCTCCCTCCCTTCCACTCTCTCTGAACATCAATGGAAAAAATATTCTTGGGTGAGGATTAACACCAACAGAAAAAGGGAAAAATAGTATGTTTAAAATTAATGAAATATGTGTGTTATGCAGTGAGATCTCTTCTAGTACATATTAAATGAAAATAGCAATTTGCAAAAAATACATAAAATGTAACTCCATGTATAAAAAAAATAAATGTTTCTATGCCAGACACTATAGATTGGCTCCTAGAGTTATTCTCTTCTTGTTAACTTGTAACAGCTTGAGATATAATGTACACAGCATGCAATCCATCCATTGTAAGTGTATAGTTCAATGAGTTTTAGTAGCTTTATACTGCTTTCCAACCATCACCACAATCCAGTTTAAAAACAATTCCATGCCCACAAGTGTTAGAAGCAGCACACCAGGAAATGGGCAGGGTCTGGTTGGGACTACAGAGTGGCTTTGGGCTTGTGGAATGGTGAGGACCAGTTTCTGTGTTGAAGGAATGGCATGAAGTATCAGTTCTAAATATTTCCTTTCACTTCATCATTCTAGAGTATTCATTAGTGTCCACAATATGCAGGCTCCCACCAGGCAAGAAGATTGCATTCCCTGTGTCTCCCCGCCTGTAGGTATAGAAGGGACAGACTGCAATGCACTTCAATGAGTACAAAAACAGCAAAACTTGAGTAGGGGTCAGGGTGAGGATGGGAGGTGGGGAAGGGGAATTACACGATGAGAGGGTGTAGGTCAGTGTCCAAATATGCAAATGCTAGGGAAATGACATTCAGGGTAGCCTCTAAGCAATGTCCTTTGAGTCCACAAATTTTTTTTTGAGTTGAGATCTTTATTTTGAATTTCTTTTATTCTTTTTTTTTACTTTATTTTTATTGTTGACACTATTACATATGTCCCATTCTCCTCCACTTTGCCCACCTCCACCAAGCCCCTACCCCCTCTTCCCTCTGGCTATCACCACACTGTTGTCTGTGTCTATGGGTTATGGGTATATGTTTTTCTGGCTAATCCCTTCACCGTCTCCTTCTTTCTCTTTATTCTTAATTTACATTAATTTTTCTGTTTTCCTAAGGTATTTTCTCTTTTACTGATTACTTGATTCAATTTTCTCTGTCCTAATGTATGTTTTAAAAGTTGTTTAATTTCATTCACTGATACTTGTCTGGTGACATTTCTTTCTTTTTTTTTTTTTTTTGTTTTGCTTTTTATTATGTTTTTCTGCTTCAATATTAGATTACTGGTTTTCTATAAAAGGATATAGCTCAGGAACAGTCAGATGGATGAGATGCACAGGGCAAGGTAAGGGGAAAGGGGTGATGAGTTTCCATGCTCTCTGAGCAAGTCACTCTCCCTGAATCTCCACCAATCTTAGATTTCCATAAAAATTTAATAAGTGATCATATCCGTTGAGCAAAGTGTTGTGTAATGTGTAGCATATAAAGATGACCAAGACTTTAGTCCTACCTTCTTGGAGTTTGCATTTCAGTGAGAGTGGAAGACAGATTTCCCATAATAGTAAGTTGAGGAAAGGAGCACGAAATTATCAGGGATAGGCCTATAAAAGATAAGACCATTAATTCTACTAGTCCTGGGGATTATCTGTGATCCTAGAGTTACTAGACCTAAGATATACAGGAAATGTAAGAAAGTAGAGGGCTCTACCTCCTTTATTTGTGTTTATTTTCCACTATAATATTTTAAAAATTTAGTAAAATGTACATAACATAAATGTTACCATTTAACCACTTCTAATTGTTCGGTTCTGTAGTGTTAAGTACATCCACATTGTTATGCAACCGATCTTGAGAATGATTTCACCTTGCAAAACTGAAACTCTATACCCATTAAACAACTTCATTCCCCTTCTCCCTACCCCTGGCAACCACCATTCTACTTCTGTCTTTATGAATTTGACTACTCTAGTTACCTCATATAAATGGAGTCATATGAAATTTGTTTTTTTGTGGCTGTCTTATTTCAAGTAACATAACATCCTTAAGGTTCATCCATGTTGCAGCATGTGTCAGAATTTCCTCCCATTTTAAAGCTAAATAATATTCCATTCTATGTATATATCTCATTTGGTTTAATCATTCATCCATTAATAGACACTTGGGTTGCTTCTACCTTAGGCAATTGTGGATAATGCTGCTATGAACATGGGTGTACAAATATCTCTTCAAGATCCTGCTTTCAATTCTTTTGGGTATTTACCCAGAAGTAGAATTGCTGAACCACATGGGAGTTGTATTTATAACTTTTTGAGGAGCTACCATATTCGTTTTTGTAGTGGCTATACCATTTTACGTTCCATTCCAATTTCTCTACATCTTTATCAACACTTATTATTTTTGTGTATATTTTTTTTAATAGTAGCCATCCTATCAGTGTGAAATGGTATCTCATTATGCTTTTGGTTTGCTTTTCCCTAAAGATTAGTGATATTGATCATCTTTTTATTTTCAATTTTAATTACTCAATCAATACATGTTAAGTTAGAAAAGTAGAAATGTCTATCTAAGTAAAAATGAGGAAAAGAAAATCACTTTCAATCACATGAGCATAGATAACTACCTCTAACATTTTGGTGAGATTTCATTCAGACTATTTTCTACATACTCATAAAAATGAATGAGAATATACTATACCCACTGTGTTTTAACCTTTAAAAAAACTTAATATCACTCTTAACTTTTTATTTAATAAGTATTATGTACATTATAATTTGAAATGACTACAGAATGTTTTCTTGTTTGAATTTACTGTAATCAATTTAACCAAACCCCTATTGTTGAGCAGTTAGGTTGTTTTTAAATTTGGGGCATAAATAGCCCATAGTTCTTTATTATTTGGGGCGAGGGAGGAGCAGGGAATAATCTTTAAAAATACTAACAAATGTCCACGCAATGTTAAGAGCCTTCCACATCTTTCTCCATTTTAAATCATTGCATAGGATTTGCATTCTTTTGTCCTTTATTATATTGTTCCAACAGTTGGGTCTATTCCTTATACACTAATTTCTCTTATATGTTTGAGTATTGTGTTTCCCAGAAGTCTCTAGATTTGCATTCCTATACCTTTTTTCTTCCCTAGAAGTTAAATGTTTGTAGTTATATCTCTAATAATTTTTTTAAGAACAGTTTTAGTTAACTGGTGGGAATAAAAGTGTCCTTGCTGGAAGCCCAGTAGTAGGCTAAAGAAGTGTCAGCATTTTAAGAAATTTGAAGGTGAAGTAATCATTTTTAGTGTATTTTATAAATATCACCATATCTTTTCTTTACTCCCCCTGCCCCTGATCCCATCACAGGCATTCATCTCTTACCTGGTTATTAACATAGCCTGTTTCACCCTGGCCAGTTTGGCTCAGCGGTTAGAGCGTCGGCCCACGGACAGAGGAGTCCCAGGTTTGGTTCCTGCTAAGGGCACGTACCTCAGTTGCAGTTTGTCCCCGCCCTGGTTGGGGTTTGGGGTCCTGTGGGTGGCGACCAGTCGATGTGTCTCTTTTGCATTGATGTTTCTCTCTCTTTCTTCCCCCCTCTCTCCTTCCTGCTCTATCTGAAGATAAATGCAAAAATGTCCTCGGGTAAGGATTAAAAAAAACAAAAAAGCCTGTTTCTAGTGCCACTCTCACTCTCATCCTGCATTAATAAGGGTGGTTATGTTGATAGAAAAGAACAGACCTCCAAAATTCAATGGCTGAAAGAATAGCACATTTATTTCTCATCTCTTTCCAGAGTAGGTTTCCAAGTCAGCAGGTGGCTCTCCATTATATAGTAATAGAGGAATACAAACTCTTTTCTTTTGTCTCTGCTAGCTGCTAGGACATTTTGCTTATCTGTTTGTATTTCAGCTGATGGAAAGAAAAAATAGAAAAAGGTTCAGCCTGGTCTGAAGGTGCTGGTGTGGGAGTGGTGCACATCCTTCCACCTCACATTCCTTTGCGTCGAGCATACGCACATGGCCGTACTTACCTTTGGAGAGGCTGCGAAATGTATTCTACCTGTATGCTCAGGAAGAAAAGGAGACTGGGTTTTGATAAAGAGCTCTCAGTCTGCCACACCCTCTCAGCCTTGTTCACGCTCCACACTGTTGTCAACACTAACTATCTGAATCCCAAATCTGATCATGCCATTCCCCTGCTAGAGAAACACATGCAGTGGTTTTCCATCATTGACAACATTTTTTTTTCTTTATTGATGTTTAGAGAGAGAGGAAGGGAGAGGCAGAGAGATAGAAACATCGATGAGAGAGAACATCGACTGGCTACCTCCTGCATGCCCCCCACTGGGGATCGGGCCCACAACCTGGGCATGTGCTCTGACCGGGAATCGAACCGGCGACCTCTTGGTGCATGTATCTATCGATGCTCAACCACTGAGCCACACCAGCCAGGCATACAATAAATATTTTTATTGAGTACCTTCTGTGTGCTCAACATTGTAGACATAATAAGACAAATAAAAATTCTGTATTTGGCCCTAGCCAGTTTGGCTTAGCGATTGGAAGCATTGGCCGACCAAAGAGTCGTGGGTTCAATTCCGGCCAAGGGCATGTACCTCGGTTGCGGTTCATCCCCAGCCCTGGCTGGGGTTGTTCAGGAGGCAACCAGTCGATGTGTCTCTCTCACATTGATATTTCTCTCTCTCTCTCTCTCCTCCTCCCACTCCATCTGAAGATAACTGGAAAAATATCCTCAGATGAGGATTTAAAAAAAAGAAAAAAGTCTGTTTGCCCTCCTGGGTCTTAGAAAGGAGCCCAAATCCTGGAACTCATATGTGGCTTATCCTTCTCTCTCACCACTACACCCAGTCCATCACGAACACCCGTGAATTCCACCTCCATCCAGAGTACCAGTCTGCACCCCTCATCCTCTGTTTCTTACCAGTGTCACTGTTCTAGATATTCTTAGAAATCCCCAGTTACATATACATACCTTATACAGAACCAGATTTAGAGGACTTTATCAAATGAGCCATGAATGTGCAGTGTGGAGGGAAATGAAGCATCTAATTTTAGCTAATTTGTTGACATTATCTACATTTATGTCTATTCTTGATTGGCTCCTGCTTGAAGGTGTGAGGGAACTTTTCCAGGAATGCCATCAGATCCCCCTTGCTTTGTGGAGTGACTAGGTTCTTCATCTATGCTTGTGTTCCATGAGATTTCTTCCTCTGTTCTTACAACAAACTCCCTTTAATTGGAGTTGCTTGAATGGCTCTCTGTTCCTAGCCACCAAAAGATTCTTCAGTAAAAAAAAATTTTTTTAATCCTCACTTGAGGATATTTTTCTGTTTATCTTCAGATAAAGTGGGAGGGAGGGAGAGAGAGAGAGAGAGAGACATCGATGTGGGGACACATTGACTGGTTGCCTCCTGAACAACCCCGACCAGGGCAGGGGACGAACTGCAACCGAGGTACGTGTCCCTTGGCTGGAATCGAACCCGCAACTCATTGGTCTACAGGCCGACACTCTAACCTCTGAGCCAAACCGGCCAGGGCTATTTTAATTTTTGAAGAGTGTATTCAACATCTAATGTGGGTACTGCATGGTACTGGATGTTTGGGGGTTACCATATCATCCTTTATGCAAAGTGCTTTCACAGTGCTCATGCCCAGTTTAAAGAAGAACAACACATCTGCAATATGTTTATATTGCTGCTGTAACAAATTACCACAAATGTAGTGGCGAAAAACAACACCCATTTATTATTTCATAGTTCTGTAGACCAGAAGTCTGAAATTATGTCAAAAAATTTTAAAAATTTTAAAGTACATGTAACAGTGAACTCCAATTAACATGATTTGTGTGCGCGTGCGTGTGTGTGTGCGTGTGTGTGTGTGTGTGTGTGTGTGTATGTGCGTGTGTGTGTATAGCAGTGATGGGAAGGCCCAAATACAAATTATACACACACACGTGCGTGCACACACACACACATTTCATCCTCACAATGACCTGATAAAAGAGGTACTAATATCACCCAAACTTTATATTGGGGGACTGGAAAGCAATGTCGTGTTTTTACAACATTAATTCAAACAGATAAATTTTTAACAAGTTTTTATTTTTAATCAATGATGTAATCACCCTCGTTATCAACAACCTCTTGCATGTAGTGTGCAAATTTTCAACGCTGGATCAATAAAAATCAATTGGTTTTTGAGCAAAATATCTGGAGATGGCATTTTGGACATCATCCAAATTTTCAAATTTTTTGCCACTTAGAAAATGTTGTAGCAATCGGAATAAATGGAAATCCGATGGTGCAATATCGGGCAAGTATGGTGGGTGAGGCAATACCTCCCACCCCAATTCATTAATTTTTTCCAGGGTTTGTCTTGCGCAGTGAGGTCTTGCATTATCGTGTTGCAGAATAATGCCTTTTCTGGTGACAATCGCTGGGCACTTTTCAATTAAAGATTGATTTACTCGATCCGACTGTTCACAGTAAAGGTCTGCATTCAATTTGTCCGGGTTTCAGCACTTCAAAATGAACGACCCCGCGAATACTCCACCAAACACACAAAAGTGCCTTTTTGGAGTGTAAACCTGGCTTAGCTGTACTTCGTGGCGATTCATTCGGAGAGAGCCACTGTCTTTTGCATTTTGGATTATCATAGAGGACCCATTTTTCATCTCCAGTGATCAAGCGATCAAAAAACGCTTCTGTATTGTGCCACTGAAGCAATAAGTTGCATGTGGTGGACCAGTCAGCTTTGTTTTCTTCAGACAGATTATGCGGGACCCAAACACCTGCTCTGCTTACTTTACCAATCTGCTGCAAATGTTCTTGGATGGTCGACCAAGGTTGGTTAAGAATGTTTGACAGTTCCTCGATTGTCTGACACGGATTTGCTTCCACTTCCGCCCTTAACATGTCATTGTCTAAAGTTGTTGGTCTTCCTGATCGATACGAGTCGGAAAGATCAAAATTACGGGATTTGAACTTAGAAAACCACCTTTGGCGTTTACAAACATCTAATGCACTTGGATAAACATCGCAAATGTTTTTGGTAGCAACTGTTGCGTTACTACCCTTGTGAAACTCAAAAAGTATACAATGTCGGATATGTAACTCTTCTGGTATTTGGCTGGCCATTTCACTATAAATTGCAAAAAAAAATTTAAGATTTAATTATTTATGAGTAAATAAGTCACTCTAACCTTAAAATGTCTTTGGCACAATTTTGAAGTACACAATGAGCTGATAAATGACAACCGAATATCAAAATGCGCAGAAACGACATTACTTTCCGGTCCCCCTAATAGATGAGGAAACTGAAACACAGGAATATGAAACAGTTTTCCCAAGGTCACACAACTTTCAATTATGGTGCAGGGAATTTTACTGGTAGCCTGCCTTCACTCATTACACACTTCCAGGTATAGCTCATATAAACAGAGGGCTATAATATACATACTGCTCCCATATTTTATATTTTATTTTATATATGATTTATGTAATCTAGTTACTTCACTTTTATGTACAAATAAAAAGACTTGGCCTGAATAGATGATCTTATAAATCTGGCACCTGTGCACTTTGCTTTTCCTAAACTTCCTAGTCATTTTTCAAAGCTTTGGATGCTGAGGTGTAATTTTCCGTCCTGGGTCATGGAGATGATTCCAAAGGAGGAAGGAAGACTGAAGAAGAGCTATCATGTTAGGGCAGAGTGACAATGTTCTTAGGTCTCTCAGTTACAAATATCGGATTTACTGTTTCACAAAGAAAGTAGTTGCTGTATAAACAGGAACTATCTGTGAACCATTTGCCACAGACAGGTAGTTTTCTTAATTTGTAATTTACTAGTTCCTAGTAATTACATATGTAATCATGTAATGTAAACAAATATATAATTATATTTCTACAAAAAGAATAAGTAAGTGGTGCAGGAAAAGAAAAACATGAATTTGAAATATTATTTTCTGGTTTTAGATGGTAACTGATATAAATATAAATGGGCAAATACTTGTGAGTGTGTGAAGATAAGTGTTTATTAACTCAAAAATATATTTTGCTCGAAGATTTTCTTTGTCATTTCCTATACTCTGTGAAAAAAATGAGAGCATTTGTGTTTTCTATTTTCTTAGGCCAAACTGAAAACAGAATCAAAATTTAGAATTTAGATTTAGTGATAGTAAAATAAAAATCTTTTGAGATTTAGAAATTATAAAGATGATGTTCCCACAAGGCCTCACAAGTTGTGAGACAATCTTCTATCTCACAACAAAATCATTTTTTTTGCCTGAGTATTCAAAAAGAAATCTTTCATCCCCAATTCTGGTTTTGTATAACTGTATAAGTAATGTTGATGATCATATCATAGGGACAGATTTATGTGTATGTGGAAGGTGGCAGTGATGGGGAGGCCCAAATAGAAATTATAAATAAGGGAAATAAAATTCCATTTTTTAGAGTTAAAATACAAAAGGAATTTATACTGGTTTCAAGTAGGGATATGTCACTTAAAAAGAAAGAGGTTTCTAGGACTGTAAGACTGAAGCTAAACTGGATTTATTTTTATAGCTAAAGAATGTATCCATCATGGGGGAAAAAGGAGGGACATCTGTAATACTTTCAACATAAAAAAAAAAAATGTATCCATCAGAAGAGAAAGGGATAGGCCTTTTAAACAAAGGAAAAGGAAAATCCCTGAAGAAATTTTGGCTGTACTTATTCAACACTGCTCAGGGGAAGAAACCTACTTGGAAACCTTCAGAAATCATGTTCCCAGTGGCAAATCTAACCCAATTTTGAAAGCAGGTGCATCAGGTCTCTTTCAACTAATCATTCAAGTTATTTGACTTAGTCCCTTTGTTCCATTTCCATGCCCACAATTCAACCTTGTGTTCATAATTTTTCTTTTTTCTCATGGAGGTGTGCCCACTGAGAGAGAATATACTAGGCTTGTTAACTTGAGTAATCTGGCCTATGTAACAGGTGTATTCTTATTATAAATGCAAACACTAACACTCAGCCTTTATGCACTAGCCCTTTTGAGCTTGGTTAATGTGAGCTTACTCTAAGCCTGTCTAAGTTAACCTTTAATAAGCTTTCAGAGGGTAGGAGGCAAACCCTACAGGCACTTTAGTAAAACTATCAAGTAATGGCACAAATTACCAGCATTTTCCTCCAAAAGATTTCTGCATCACTGAGCACAGTTTTCTTTCAAAACATCATTTCAAGAATCCATTGAGGTATCATAAGATAATATTTATAGAGAGTTTTTCTCTCCTAGAAAAGAAAAAATAATAATATGTTAATTTACAGAATCAAATTAATAGCAACACACATAATGTTCTATCTTGCAGATGAAATGACCTCTACTGATGAAAAGGAAAACCATATAACTAAAATGGCTCTAAAAATTGGATAAAGGTAAAATTGAAATATTCTAACTCTTGAAAACTATTATTTTAAAAACCCACAACGAAATCAATTAATTGAGAGGCAAGTTTCAAAAACTAAATGTTTTGAAATGAACAGATTAGAAAGAGTAAAATCAAACTATTTTTCAATTGCTATGTAGAAAATTTAATTTAAAAATATGTATTATAAATATCCCTAAGAATAATATCAAAATCTGAGACTTGTAAAATAAATCATACTCTATGTGAGACCCTACAATAGATTTATTCATTATGAAAAAAGAAATTTGTCAGAATCTTACTTGGAAGTTCAATGGTAATATCAGGTAAAATGAAAGAAGTAATATGTTAACTAACATTTAAAATTAACGCTCCCTTCGTGTCTCAGAAATTTGGTCTTTACAAAAGTTCTTATTCACAGATGAGACATCTAGGACCTAAGAGTTAAAGTAAGGTTTCCAGAGTTACAATGCCAAAAAGTGGTAGAACAGGGAATTCCATTTCATCATTTCATTAATAAATGATTCAGTGTGTTTTTATAAAAGATAGAAACTCTGTTTAAATATAATTACAATTCCTTTACCATTGTCCATGAGTCCTTAATATTATCAAATATCTAGTGTTCATATTTCCCTGATTGCCATATAAAGTAGGATTATAGTTGTAATAAAATAAATAAAACAATAGTTAATAATAATACAAGAATAAACTCTGTTTCACATACTCACAACTGTAAAAAGGAACCCTAGTACACTGCTGGTGGGAATGCAGACTGTTGCAGCCACTATGAAAAACAGTGTGGAATTTCCTCAAAAAATTAAAAATGGAACTGCCATTTGACCCTGTGATCCCACTTCTAGGAATATATCCTAAAAATTCCGAAACACCAACCAGAAAGAATATATGCACCCCTATGTTCATAGCAGTGTTATTTACAATAGCTAAGATCTGGAAACAGCCCAAGTGTCCATCAGTAGATGAGTGGATAACAAAGCTGTGGCACATTTACACAATGGAATACTATGTAGCTGTAGAAAAGAAGGATCATTACCCTTTGAGACAGCATGGATGGACCTGGAGATTATTATGCTAAGCGAAATAAGCCAGTCAGAGAAAGACAAATATCACATGATCTCACTTATATGTGGAATCTAATAGAACCAGAGGAAATATGGAACAACTGATGAATCTCAGAGGGAAGAGGGAGAGGGAAGAGATAACCAAATAACTTATAATATATGCATTGCCCTTGGACACAGACAATAGGATGGTGAAGGACTAGGGTGGGGCAGAAGCAGGTGGAGGGGGGCAGTGAAGGAAAAAATAGGGGAGCATCTGTAACATTCTCAACAATAAAGATAATTTTAAAAAGTAAAATAAAAGAAACTCTTTTAAAATATAATTACAATTCCTTTATCATTGCCCATGACTCCTTAATATTATCAAATATATAGTGTTCATATTTCCCTGATTGCTTTATAAAGTAGGTTTACAGTTATAATACAAATAAATAATACAATTGTTAATAAATAATAATACAAGAATAAACTCCATGTTTTATGTACGGATAACTGCAAACCTACTTTTGCCAAACCCTGTATATAATTCACAGTTTTCTTGTTTGAATCAGGATCCTTGGAAAGTCCATATGTTACAATTGGTTGACATATGATTTAAGATTCTTTTAATCTATAGTTTCCTACTCAGTCTCTTTTTATTCCTTCAAAACAATTTTTTTTTTAAAGAAACCAAGTTGTTTTGTTGAGTTTCCTATATCCAGATTGGGCTGACTGCATTGCTATGGTGTAGTTAATATACTCCTCTGCCCTTAATTTCCATAAATTGGTAGTTAGATCTAGGCTTGATCAGATGCAGGTTTGAATTTTTTGGCAAGACTTTTTAAAAGGTAGTATTGTGTACTTTATTTATTTTTATTAAAAAAAATTTTTTTTTCCTTCATTGATTTTAGAGAGAGGAAGGAAGAGAGAGAGATAGAAACATGATGAGAGAGAACATCAATTGGCTGCCTCCTGCATGCCCCCCACTGGGGATTTGGCCCACAACCTGGGCATGTGTCCTGACCGGGAATTGAACTGGTGACCTCTTGGTACATGGGCCGATGCTCCAACCGCTGAGCCAAACCAGCCAGGGCAAGTTCTTTGATTTCTGAATGTTAATTTCACATTGCCTTAACCTTTTGAATTTTCTTAGTGTTTGTAACAGCTTTTCAGTTGATATTATTTCAGGTATACAATTATATCTGCAAATGAAGATAATTTTACTTCCTCATTTCCAATTTTTTATCTTTGACTGATTTTGTGGTGTAATGGTGGTTGTACTCCTGGCTCTTAGCTGGTCTCTCTTCTTCTTGTCTTTTCCAGGCCTGGATAAGCAGCCTTCCTGGCTGTCCATGTTACTCAATATTATCTTGATAAATTCCTTTTAATTTAAAGGCAGAACTGGTTTCCTGTTACTTTATCTAAGAAACCTAACTAAAAGTTTCATTTTGGCCTAGCTGGTGTGGCTCAGTGGTTGAGCATCGACCCATGCACCAAGAGGTTCGATTCCAGGTCAGGGCACATGCCCAGGTTGTGGGCCTGATCCCCAGTGGGTGGCATACAGGAGACAGCCAATCGATGTTCTCTCTCATCGATGTTTCTCTCTCTCTCTCTCTCTCCTCTCTCTCTAATATCAATAAAGAAAAAAATTCTTTTAAAAAGTTTAATTTTGTACAAATAGGGTCCAATGATATAGCATCAATAGTGATATCTGTTATCATTTATTGAGAGCTTAATGGTGTTTAAGTCAGTGTGCCAAGTAATTTGCATAAATCACATGAAATTTATCCCTAGTTGTAGTACCAAATTTGATCTCATCCTTTTCAGCTTTCTTCTTTTTTTTTCCCCCCCTTTATTGATTTTAGAGAGAGAGAGATAGAAACATCGATGAGAGAGAACATCGATTGGCGGCCTCCTGCATGCCCCCTTGGGGATTGGGCCCACAACTTGGGCATGTATCCTGACCAGGAATTGAACCAGTGACCTCTTGGTGCATGGGTTGACACTCAACCACTGAACCACACTGGCCGGACTTTTCAGCTTTCTTTAAAGTGTCTTTGCTTTTTTGTGTTAGTAATAGCTCTGAAACATAAGAGCCAGTTTAACATGTTGATACTTTTATTATTTGCCTTGACATTATAAAATCAAGTTTATTGATTAACAGGGCATTGGGTGTTTGTTTGTTTGTTGTTGTTGTTGTTTTAGCAGTGATGCCCTATTTTTAAATAAAATATTAACTGGAAGCCCAGTATAAAAACAGAGAAGTTGTGAAGGTTAGGTAGACAGTGTGGTAGTAAGTTTCTTAGAATCTTGCAGCTTCTGAGCATAGACAAAAGAAAGAGAATGTTCAGATGGTGAAATATTGGCATTTCTTGTCACAGATCTTGATGGCTGTTTATGGGTTGAATTGTGTTCCTCTCAAAAGACAGGTTGAAGTCCTAACATCTAATACCTCAGAAGGTGACCTTATTTTGAAATAAGGTCTTTATAGAGGTATTCAAGTAAAATTGAAGTCAGTAGGGTGGGCTCTAATATGACTGATGTCCTCAAAAAAAGAGGAAGTTTGGACACATACACGGAGGAAAGAGACGTGAAGACACAGAGAAGGTCATATATAAGCCAAGGAATGTCTAAGATTACCAGAAGCTGGGACAGAGGCATGGAACATATTCTCCCTCAGAGGTCTCATAAGGAACCAACCCTGCAGACACCTTAATTTCAGCTTCCAGAACTGAGAGCCAATAGATTTCTTCTGTTGTTTAAGCCATCTAGTTTGTGGTACTTTGTTACCATAGCCCCAGGAAACTAACATAGTGGTTGTATGGCCAATTGAACAGATTTTGGAGATGGAATATCCTATTGATTCTAGAATGCACATTTGCATGTTCACTGTACATGTTTTTCTGGCATGGGTCAAGGACCTTGATTAGTTAGTTATATGCTTGTTATTTATCAAAGGTCTATTCTGGCTCAGCTAAGCAGACAATCCTTGTAATTTTATTTATTTTTTTTAATCCTCACCTGAGGACATTTTTGCATTTATCTTCAGAGAGAGCAGGAGGGAGAGGGGGGGAAGAGAGAGAGAGAAACATCCATGCGAGAGAGACACATGGACTGGTTGCCACCCACACGACCCCAACTGGGGCCGGGGAGAAACTGCAACCAAAGTATGTGCTCTTAGTGGGAACCGAACACAGGACTCTCTGGTCCGCAGGCCAACACTTTACCCACTGAGCCAAACTGGCCAGGGCAATTCTTGTAATTATTGAGTTCATTACTTAGAGTTGGAAAAAGGCCTATCTTTATGTACATACTTTTCATGTCTTAAAACAGAGGTTGTAAACTGGCAACCTGCTCATATTTTGTTTGGCCCACACAGTGTTTTAAAATAGGGCACAAAAGGTATTTGTTTATCAATTTTTTTAAATATCAGATTTCTTATAAACATTGTTGGATTTCTGGGTGTTTTTTTTTCTTGAAAATGTGATTTGCATTCCCTTATGACAACAGTTGGCTGTTGCTGAAGACCAGCTGCTCCGTTAGCCAGGTCACCATTACTCTGTCAGCTACATCACCACCAGGCCCACCTCGCTACAGGCAAAGAAGCCAGGGTGGCTGGAGCAGAGTGAAAAAGGAGAGAGTGCTAGGAGGAGTGTTCAGAGGTTAAGGGGCATGTGAGAATATGGCAGACCTTGAGGCCATCAGAAGGACCAGCTTTTACTGCAAATGACACAGGGAGCTATTCAGGGGTTTTGAGCCAAAGAGTGACTTGACTTGACTTAGATTTTTAAATTATCACACAGCTGCTCTGCTGGTATTAGATTTTAGGAAGACTCTAGGCTGCAATGGTGGAAACAGGGAGACATGCTCAGAAGCTTTTTACAGGGATCATAAGATAGCTTGGATCAGCCAGGGAGGTGGTGTTAAGTGGGGTAAATCAGGATGTGTTTGAAGGTGAAGTCAACAGAATATCCTGATGGATTAAATGTGAGAAGTGAAAGAAAGAAGCCAGGCCAAAAAACCCAAAGGTTTTGGCTTGAGTGACTAGAAGGATGGAGTTGCTATTTGAGATGAAGAAGCTGGAAGAAGCCCTGGCCAATTTGGCTCAGCAGTTAGAGTATCAGCTCGAGGACTGAAGGGTTGAGAGTTCCATTCCCAGTAAAGGGCATGTGCCTGGGTTGCAGGTTAGATCTCAGGCCCCCATCAGGGCCCTGAGGGAGGTAACCAGTCAATGTGTCTCTCTTACTTTGAAGTTTCTCTCTTTGTTTCTCCCTCCCTTCCTTCTACTCTATCTAAAAATCAATGGAAAAATATCCTCAGGTGAGGATTAACAAACAAACAAAAAAGAAGCTGGAGGAAGAGTAGATTTCAGAGGGAAAATCAGGAGTTCCATTTTGGACATGTTGACCTTGGGACATATCCAAAGGAAGTGTTGAATAGACTGTTAGGTACAAGTCTGGAGTTCAGGAGACATGTCTGGATGGCAATAAACCTTTCATCTTCTGATTTAGTCTCATAACTTTTAATACCATATAATACTGATGACTCTCAAATGTTTATGGTAGATTCAAGCAGATTATGGTTGTATGGCTGTGTTGCCAGGAAAGAGAGAGGTGAACATCTTGGTCTGTCACTTTATCTCTGATCATATAATAGGCATGGTCTTAGTTCCAGTGCTGGGGTTTCCAGCTATCTCAGACATCACTGCTCTGAATCCCCATCCGGTAAACTGAGGCTCATACCGTTGTCAACTTTTCTAAGTCTTCTATCTGCTAAGCTGTAAAGACAAATTTGAATCAAAGTCTAAAATTCATACCTGGGGCTCTTTCCTCCACACCACCTACCAATTTTTGGCAAGGGTATCTTTCAAAGACCCATTCTCCTTGTTTTCTCATGCCTTTCCTAGGCATTTTAATCTCTCTCTTAATTTCCCTGGCCCACCTAATTTCATTAACAGGAATCTTAGTGCTGAAAAAATAAAATATTAGGGAAAATCCTCGACTAAGAAAGACTCCAGCTACTAGGTGCATTTTGCCCTCTGTCAAGTAATTCTTAATTGCTCCATCCAGGTTCAAGTCCCCGGGAGTCTATGGCCATTGCAGTCCCAAACTTCTCTTTCTCAGTTCAATTCAATTTATATTCTTCTTCGAATGTGCCTGTAGGTCTGAAAAACCGTGGTCTAGCCTGCGGAGACAAGGCAGCCGTCACCTGGACAACATCCCCACGCAGGTCGGAGAAGTTATGGGCCGGACCTAGCACGCAGCTCAGTCACCGGTGCCGCGCTCTCCTTCCCCCGCGTCCCGGAGCGCAGGGGGCTTCCGGCGCGGGCCCCCTCCTCCTGGGGGCGGGGCCAACAGCTCCCGCTCCCGCCTCCCCGGCTGCGCGCGGCTGCGGGTCGCAGTCACGTGAGCGCGGCGCGGCGGGGGAGGGGCCCTGATTTCCGGGCGGCGGAAGGAGACGCGGCCGCGTGAGGACTTGGGGATTTGAAAACACGCTCCGGGAACGGGAGGCTGAGGCCGGCGGCGCACGCTGTCGCCCCGTGGGCTTGTGCTCAGACGCTCTTTCTCTCTGCCTCTGCGCCCCGGTCCCAGCAGGACCCTCAGGTGAATGGCTGGCGCCCATCGGGCCAGGCCCTCCCGGGGCGCGGGACGGCGCGCGGGGCCCTCGCCCCCCGGTCCGCGGCCCAGGCGGGCAGGGCTGGCCGAGGCCGGTCTGCGCCCCCCGGAGGCCGGGCTGTGGCGCCCCTGCGGAGCTCGCCTGGGTGTGGAGCCGAACTGTGCGGAGGCGGGTGCCTACGGGCATTTGAAGCGCTTCAAGTGACTGGGCGGGTTCGCGCGGTTTGGGTCTGGGAGACTTTCAGGCCGGTGTGCGTGGATTGGGCCCCACCCCCCGGCCGTGGTCCTGACTGCGGTCCCCGGGAGTAGGAGAAACGATCTTTTCTCAAAACCCGTGGGGTCTTCTCTCCTGGGATGCGAGACTGAAGACGTGGGTGGGGATGAGCAGTCGTCCCCGAACCGACCCTCACCGCCCGAGTGTGGAGGGTTCAGCGCTGTGTAACGAGCAGAACCGGGCCACCGGTTCTATCGAGTTGCCCGTGTGGGGCATTTGCTTTGAGGGAAGTCTGGCGTCTCCGGTTGGACCCCTCAATAGAGTTTGGGGGAACTCGTGAGCGTAAAAGCGGTTTGGGGGGGGGGGAAATTTCGGAGGCCGAGTGCAGTGTGCCTTCTGTTTAATATTTTTTGGGGAAAAGAATTTGGAAATTAGGGAGGGTAATGAGGTAGCAGACAAATTAGCTGGAGTTCGGTTTGGTAGGAATCCTCATACGCCAGGATTTCCCTTTTGTGGCATTTAGAAGACCTGCAGTCGGAATATATGAAGTTCAGTTGGAAAACTTTTGGGGCTCACCTACGTGAGAGCTCCGGTGATGGGAGCGTTCAGCCCGAGGCTGGAGTTCCTGCCTTCTATTCCGTACCTACTAATGTAGTATTGGCTTAGTCAAGATTGTTCGATTTGCTGTGCTGTGAAATTTTTTATTTTAAGTGAAAATAACTGAAATTACTAGAAGTTTAAGAGTTCCCAGTATGAAAATGTTCTCCGTGTACTATAAACATAATCTTACCAGCCTTAAAAAAGTCAAGGAAGGGCGTTCAGCCCTCTTTAATTTTCCTAACGGAGGGAAAATAGTAGTGTGACAACTACAAAGTGATAGATAATATGACATAAACTTGACAGCAGACTGTGTTGGATACCTATCAGGTATTTAGTGGCTAAAGATAGAGGATTAGAGGATTGGGAGGTGGAGGGTTAGTTAATTCATTCGAATTTTCTGAATGTCTTGTACCATTGATTTTTATCTTTGGTACTAGTTAATAAATTGTAGGGAATGCTCACAAAGTGTACTTGCTTAATTAAGGAAAACCATTTTTACTTTCTTATTTTTAAAAGAGGCCAGGTAAGTATTAGGACCTTTTTTACAAAAAGGTTTTGCTCACTCTTTTAGACTAGAATAACTAGAGGTGTGGGTGGGTTGAAGACTTGGGAATGGGATAAGTGAAATAAGGTGAACAATTTTACTCCTCAGTTTTCCAATGTTCACCTTAATTGCAGTATATATAACACAAAGCTGATTATGCAGAGCTGTCTTGTGTATGAATCCCCCTTCAACTTCTTAATAAAGGACTGACAAACCTTTCTGAGCCACATCTTTAAAACGAGTTTTCTTCCACCTTCCCTCACTTGGTTTCATAATGCATCTAATACTGTCCTTGGTATGTACTAGTCCTGACACTTTAAGAAATTACATACATTTGTACTTACAGCTTATATGTTTATCGTTGTGCCAGGCACAATTATGAGTGTTTTACAGATAATGAGCTCATTTGCTCTTTATTCATCCTACCTCATGACAACTGTATGATGAAGTTTGTATTATTATTTTTTATCCTCTCCTGAGGACATTTTTTTCCCCCATTTTTGTTCAGATAGAGTGTGAGGGAGAGAGAGGAAGAGAGAAACATCGACATGAAAGGGACACATTGAGTGGCTGCCTCCTGCACTACCCGAACCAGGGCTGGGATGAATCCCAACTGAGGTACAATGTGCCATTGACTGGAATCGAACCCGCGACTCGTTGGTCCGTGGGTCGACACTCTAACCACTAAGCCAAACCGGCCAGGGCGAAGTTTGTATTATTGTTATCCCTATTTTGTAGATAAAAACTGAGGCACAGTGGTTAACTGCAGCCAGAAAGTGGCAGTCTTGCTAAGAACCTAATCAGTCTGGCTCTAGAATCTGCCCTTAACCTATGTAGCTAAATCCTAGCCCATGGATCATAGGTAGGTGATTGGCTTCTGGATTCCTGGAACTTGAGCTGCCTGGATGTGTACCAGCCATTTTATTACTCTCTCAATTATGCAAACCTTCATTTTACTCAAATTTTTTGGACTCGTGTGTAACATTAACTTTTTTTTTTTTTTTTACAAAGGTTCTTGTTTTTAAATTTTTTATTAATTTATTTTTGTTACAGATGTTTCTCCTCCCCCCCCCCCATTGACTCCCTCCTCCCTATCCCCTCCCACCCCGTCCCCAGCTTTGTTGTCTGTGTCCATCGGTTATGCATACGTGCATATAAGTTCTGTGGTTTATCCCTCCCCTCCCCTTCTGAAGAATGCCAGTCTGTTGGGTGCTATTTTAAAAAAATAGCTGGGCATAGGATAATTATGATAGACCAGAAGAAGTTTTATTTATTTCAGAGGTACTGTTCCTGTGGGGTATACAGTGGGAGGTAGAATTCATTATTTTTGCAGTGTGTGGAAAAGGCTTCAAGAAGAGCTGAGCTGGTTCTAGGTATGGGAGACTATTTTTTAGATAGAAGTTAGCTTTTAGGAAGATAAAGCTGGAGAGGAAGTTAGGAAGGACCTGATATGTCCAGCTAAGGAGTTCACTGTAAAGGGAGTAAAGGAGCCCCTGAAAGCTCTTGAGCCTTGATCAGATGTCAGATGTGTTTAGAAACAACATTATGATGACTCTCTAGCAAATGGACTAAGGAATAGATAGTAGAGATAAGGCAAGAATACCTGTGGGAAAACTGTTGAACAGTCTAGGGTTGAATAAAGAACTTAAGAAGTGGCAGGGGAAGAATGGATAGGAGGCACAGATCAAAGATTCTGTGTGTGAGTAGTAAGATTTGAAAGAATGTGGTGAAGAGGGGGAAGTGCAGGATGACACAGTTATGCCCTGCCCGAATTAAGTTATTCTAATAGTGGTTTAATTGGTCTTGTTCCTTATTCCTCTGTTACATTTTATTTTCTTTTATACTGCTTTTTGTCCTGTTTTTGGATACTGTTTCTTTATGTCTAGTCTGAACTTTCCCTGGTGTTCAAAGTGCTGGTATCTTCATTTTTTACCTATACTAGGCTTATCCCCTACTCCTGATCTATACCAGTTTCTGTGCTCATGAAATGCTCATTAACTCTCCTTGCTGCATATCTGTATCTCACCCATTTTTCAAGCACCCAACTTAGGTTCATGAAACTTTTCCTATTACAAGCTTCATTAAATTATAACATTGGTTTCCAAACTTGGGTTTGTTTTGCCAGAGGTTCCCAGTAGATACAAAGTATATCTTAGGAACTATGGGAACTGTGTGCTGCTTTCCAACCCACCCTCTCAGCCCTCACCACCCCCCTTCCCCAAATCCCCCCCCCAAAGGTTTCCATTTAGCACATTGCTTGACAAAAGGTTCCATGGCTAAAAAACCTTGACAAATCAGTGGCAAGCCTGTTGCCTTCTTGTTAATGACTTCTTTTTACAAATCTCCTGGCTAAATTGATTTTTTTTTTGATACTTTGTAAAGATATTTTCCATTTAACATTTTGATCCTTTGATATAATCACTGTTGACCTTGATTATCTTTGGAATAAATGGTAATGTAAATGTTGAAAAATACCTTCTTTATTCTTTTATAACTTAGTCTTTATCCATTGTTTTTAAATTAATTCTTTTTGTTATAGCACTCAAGAATGACCAAAAAAAGAAAACGCCAAGATGATTTTCAAAAAGTAAAACTAAAAGTTGGTAAAAAGAAGCCCAAGTTAGAAAATGCTACTGTTACAAACTTTAAAACAAAGACAATACATCTGCCTGAGCAACTCAAAGAGGATGGAACACTTCCAACAAACAATAGAAAACTTAACATAAAGGTAAATCATAAATGTTATTTTGATAAAATTGGATTTTTATTTGAAATCACCTAGAATATTATGTTTTTGTGAAAGTTGTTTTAACTCTTGGGGTTTATTAATGGCTGAAGTTTGGAGTTCATTTGTTACCCAAGTCTGATACTGCCACTGCAGTTTTCTTACCTCCTCCAGAAAGACTTGCTCAACTAAATCCACAGGGATTTCTCCCTTGTATACGTAGTTGATAATTTAATATGTCATCTGGAAATATCTTATGATTAACTTTTTGATGTGTTTGATTTGTCAAGTTTTTGATGTTTCAATTTTCAAGCTGTTTTTATAGCATATTGAGATAAGATCCTGTCTTGTTCATTTTTGAACTCTTATAACACATAGCTTATAGGTTCATAGTAAATGTGTGAAGTTAATTAAAGTTTGAACAACAGTTTTGCTTAAAATTTTAACAGCTTTATTGAAACGTAATTTACACATAATACAATTCACACATTTAAAGTGGACAATTCAGTGGTTTTAAGAATATTTACAGTTAGCCCATCCGGTGTGGCTCACTAGTTGAGTGTCTACCTGTGCACCAAGAGGTTGCCAGTTCGACACATGTGCCTCCCAGTCAGGGCACATGCCCAAGTTGTGGGCCTGATCCCCGGTGGGGGGCATGCAGGAGGCGGCCAATCGATGTTCTCTCTCATCTATGTTTCCATCGCTCTCTCCCTCTCCCTTCCTCTCTCTATGGAATCAATAAAGAAAAAATATTTTTTTAAAATAATAATAAAATAAAATATTTACAGTTAGGCTAACACCATAATCTGATTTTATCACTTCAGGAAAAAAAATGCTATACCTATTAGAAGTCACTCTGGTTCCTTCACCCCAGCCCTAGGCAACCACTTATCTACTTTCTATTTGCATAAATTTGCTTCTTCTGGACATTTTACAGAAATGGAATCATACAACAGCAGGTCTTTTGTTACTGGTCTTTTCCTTACTATTTAATGATTGATGGACATTTGATGGCTCCCATTTTTTACTCTTATGAATAATGCTGTTATGAATATTTGTGAACAAGTCTTTGTGAGGATATATGTTTTCTAGTTTTACTTTTAAGCTCCAAAGGTTAAATAATACCAAAAAGGTGTTTGAAGTCATACGTTTTGTTTTTTTTTTACAGATTACGTAAATTATCCCACAAAGAAAATTGTCAAATGTTAAACTCAGAGTAACATACATATACACCTTGAAAAACCATTTACAATAGATAGAAAGGGTCTGTTAAATTAAGAGTATATAAATGCACCCAGCATATGTGTAGTAGATAGTAGGTCTTTAAATAGTGGTGATGATCGCTGTTACTTTAAATGATAGTGTGCCTAAGCCTGCATGCAGGTTATTTTCCAAAATAAAATTCTAACCAAAAATTATGTAATATTTTTATTAAGCTAAAACTATTTTAAAGATAAAACTGTGTGCCCTGGCCAGTTTGGCTCAGCAGTTAGTGAGTCGGCCTGCGGACCAAAGAGTCGCGGGTTTGATTCCAGTCAAGGGCATGTACCTTGGTTGTGGTTCATCCCCGGCCCTGGTCAGGGTCATGCGGGAGGCAACCAGTCGATGTGTCTCTTTCATATTGATGTTTCTTTCTCTCTCTCCCTCCCACTCTATCTGAAGAGAAATAGAAAAATGTCCTTGGGTGAGGATTAAAAAAAATAAATAAATAAAACTATGTTTCTGATCTTAAAAGCTAAATGTTATTTATAAATACTTATTGAAGCAGTTTCCCCAAGAAATGTCAGTTTATTGGTATAGTTTTAGTTAACATTTTATTTGAAAATGATATAATGCATATGTAGTATATGTGTATAGTATACCTAAAACCTGTATTTTTATTTCTGTATATAGGATTTGCTCTCACAGATGCATCACTACAATGCTGGGGTTAAACAAAGTGCTCTTCTTGGACTTAAAGACCTTTTGTCTCAATACCCATTTATAATTGATGCACACCTTTCAAACATATTAAGTGAAGTGACTGCTGTGTTTACAGATAAAGATGCTAATGTACGATTAGCAGCAGTTCAACTTCTTCAATTCCTGGCCCCCAAAATACGAGCTGAACAAATTTCTCCATTTTTTCCTTTGGTAAGTGCCCATCTCTCTAGTGCCATGACTCACATTACTGAAGGAATTCAGGAGGACTCTTTAAAAGTTTTGGACATTCTGCTGGAAGAGTACCCAGCTCTAATTACTGGCCGTAGCAGTATATTGCTTAAGAATTTTGTAGAACTTATTTCTCATCAGCAGCTGTCCAAAGGATTGGTAAATAGAGACAGACCCCAGTCCTGGATACTTTCTGTAAACCCTAATCGGAGACTCACTTCTCAGCAGTGGAGGCTGAAAGTCTTAGTGAGACTCAGTAAATTCCTTCAGGCCTTGGCAGATGGATCCAGTAGGTTGAGAGAAAGTGAAGGACTTCAGGAACAAAAAGAAAATCCCCATGCCACTAGCAACTCCATTTTTATCAACTGGAAGGAACATGCCAACGACCAGCAACACATCCAGGTTTATGAAAATGGGGGTTCACAGCCAAATGTCAGTTCACAGTTCAGGCTACGGTAAGAAGGATTTCAGTTATGTCCACCCTCAGTTTTCCTATATTGAATTATAACTGCTGACCATTGATGGCTAATGGTGGGAAGACATGCAGTTGTCTTTCATAGTTTTCATAATAGTTACTCATGACTTGGTTTTATTTACTGATGGGAGGAGTCATTTGAAAGTATTAATTTATTCATTTCTAGTAAAGCCTAATGAGAAGTAAAACTTGATAGCTTCTTGGCTTTGTCATCTTAGAATTTTATTTTTCTTACTAGTCTTGATCAATGTAATTATCAATTCATAGTTCTTCATTTTACTGATACTTTGTATTTAAGATTTACATTAAGCAAGAAATATTTTTTAATCATTAAATTGTTCATTTTTATTCTTTATTAGGAACCTGGTTGGAGGACTAGGCAGTGTGGATGAAGGCCTGTCATCTACTGAAAACTTAAAAGGATTTATTGAGATAATAATTCCATTGCTTATCGAGTGCTGGATTGAAGCTGTGCCTCCACAACTAGCTAATTCTTTTGGAAATGGTATAGAACGAGAACCATTGCAGGTTATGCAGCAAGTTCTTAATATTATTTCCCTTCTGTGGAAACTTTCTAAACAACATGATGAAAACCACAAATTGGTGAGAATGAATGGGTTCCTTATTTTCTTAGTAATACCTTTTATCATAAATGGGCAGATTTGATATTAGCATATTACCACTAATTGGCTATTCATTTTTCTTTCTTTTTTTCTTTTCTTTATTGATTTTAGAGAGAGAGAGATAGAAACATCGATGAGAGAGAACATCGATTGGGCGCCTCCTGCATGCCCCCCAGTGGGGATTTGGCCCACAACCTGGGCATGTGCCCTGACCGGAAATCGAACCGGCGATCTCTTGGTGCATGGGTCGAAGCTCAACCACTGGGCCACACTGACCAGACCATTTTCTTTTTTTTTTAATCCTCACCTGAGGATATGTTTATTGAGTTTAGAGAGAAAGGGAGGGTGGGGGGAGGGGGGAGAGAGAGAAAGAGAAAGAGAAACATCGATTGGTTGCCTCCCATATGCACCCTGACCCTTACCGGGGATTGAATCTGCACCCTAGGTATGTGCCCTGACCAGGAATTGAACCTGCAGCCTTTTGGTGTATGGAACGATGCTCCAACTAACTGAGCCAGGGCAGTTAGGCATTTCTAAAAAATTCTCACGGTTTAATTGTAAGCTTGTTTCTTACTTTTGCCCAAAACTACAAACTAAAATAGTTTTGTAACAATATTATCTGAATATTAAAAAAATTTTAAGTGAAATGCATAACTTTTTTTTTTCTTTTTTTATCCTCACCTGAGGACATTTTTTTCATTTTTTGTTCAGACAGAGCGGGAGGGAGAGAGAGGAAGAGAGAGAGAGAGAGAAACATCAATGTGAAAGGGACACATCGAGTGGCTGCCACCCGCACGACCAACCAGGGCCGGGGACCAACTGCAACTGAGGCACGTGCCCCTAGCGGGAACTGAACCGGGGTCTCTCTGTACCACAGGCCGACGCTCTAACCGCTGAGCCAAACCGGCCAGGGAGGATAACTTTTTTTTAAGAATATGTTTTTATTGATTTTTTTGGAGAGGAAGGGGGAGAGAGAGATAGAAACATCAATGTGTGAGAAACATCTATCAGCTGCCTCCTGCATGCCCTCTACTGGGGATCGAACCTGTAACCCAGGCCTGTGCCCTGACTGGGAATTGAACCAGGACCTTTTAGTCCGTGGGACGACGCTCAATCCACTGAGCACACTGGCTAGACAGTGAAATGCGTAACTTTTAATGTGCTTATTTTCATTTGATTTTATTAACTATAATTCACAGTAGGGTTACAATTTACTGTTTATGGCAGATTGATTATGTAGGAACATTGTAGTATGTGGAGGCCACTTTTAGGATTAAAAAAGTTGCTTATTAAGTAGTTTCTTCTGGTTTATGCCACATTACCAAGTTTAGTAGTAGACCAAACTGAAGATCTCATAACCAATCCTGAGTTGCTTCTTTTTTTAAACCCTCCCCCAAGGATATTTTTCAATTGATTTTTAGATAGAGTGGGAAGGAGGGAAGAGAGAGAGAGAGAGAGAGAAACATCGATGTGAGAGACACACATCAGTTGATTGCCTCACACATGGCCTGATGGGAGGCAGGAATCGAACCTGCAACTGAGGTCCGTCTCGACTCCTCGGTCTGCGAGCTGACACGGAGCCCAACCAGCTAGGGCCTGAGTTGTTTTTTTATACTGATATGTTTTAGAGAGGAAGCTACACATGAACTTGGCTGAGTGTATGCTCTTTTATCTTGATAAAGGATATAAGATCAGAAAACATTTCTAAAAGTTACCTTTACTGTACTTGTAGGTGTAGTGTGAGTTAAGTTAACCTAAGTGAATTCCAAGTCAGGTAGCAATTTCTTACTAGAAAGCTAATAGTAAAGATATTTCTTAATGAGTAAAATTTTAAGCTACTCTTTGGGAGAATTGAATGTTGGAAGCTTTTTGAAAGTGTGTTCTGGTGAATACAATATATACTGCATGGTGCAAGTAAGGCAGAACAAGCTCTGAGATGTAGTGGTGATAAATTAATATGGTAGCACACTTCAAAAGGGCAGCTGCAAGAACAATACTTGAAAGCTTGAACCATCAGTTTTGTAGAATTACTGCAAGGACTTTTGACTAGGTGTGAAACCTTGAAGTTGCCTATATACATACAAAATTGACAAGGCAGTTTTTTGTTTTTGTTTAATTCTTTTTATTTCAAGCTGTAGTTTAAAGTGAGTTAGTATGCCACATAAAATAAGACTAAGGATAGATTTAAAATAGTATTTGATAATCTTGATATACATTATATAATTATACTACAATATGTATTTCTTTTAAGAGCTTGCTCTATTGCTGTTAACCAATTACCTGTCATCTGCAGGGATATTTGAAGAATTGCTTTTTCAAATAGGATGGCATTTTGATTATAGTTTTGAGCCTGTCATATGATTCCTTGTATACATTGGCAAGAAATAGATCATGATTAGGGATATAGTGTATGATTTTATGAAAGCAGACCTTGCTGTCCTTTATGGCAGTTAATCTGTGATGTAGGCTAGTGACAATAATAATGCATATAGCTTCTTAGAAAAGTATATATTATTTGCAGTGTTGAATGGATCTGTTTTCATCTGAAAGGCTAAGATAAAAATGAAAAGTAATGATATTCAACATGGACCTAGTCTTTCCTTCATTTTTAGAAAGCTGAGAAATAAAAATACCAGACATTTTGGTGTTTGGTTAAATATGGGCACTGATTAATTTTTGTTGTTATTTAGTAAAAGTATTTTTAATCAGACAGACTTGTAGGACCAAATGTAAATTCATTAATTATGCTAGTTTTGGATCATCTATCATTCAGATAACACTGACAGAGGATCTAAACACTGCCTTAATTTCATGGATTTTTGTTGTTGTTGTTAATCCTCACCCGAGGTTATTTTTCCATTGATTTTTTTAGATAAAAGTGGAAGGGACGGAGGGAGGGAGGGAGGGAGGGAGAGAGAGAGAGAAAGAAACATCGATGTGAAAGAGACACATGGATTGGTTGCCTCCCTCAGGACCCCCACTGGGGCTGGGGATCAAACCTGCAACCCAGGTACGAGCCCTTGACCAGGAATCAAACCCAGACCTTTCGGTCTGCAGGCTGACTGACACTCTGTTAACTGCTGAGCCGAACTGGCCAGGGCAATTTTATGGATATTTAAAGTATGCTTATGAACTATCCTGTGGTATTTATAACATGACTATTTATTAGCAATTCATTAACAGGATACTAAATTCAGAAGACTGTTTTCCATAGACTGTTGAAGGCTGTATAGAATACTAAATTGGAATACTGTATGTATAAAATCGAAATAAAGTGAGGAGGGATTAATTTAAATAAGAATGGTATTTAAAAGCATCCACTGGTAGAAATACTCTTAATTTACTTTGGCAAATTTTTATGTTTACTTTTTAATAATTAGATCCATTAGAGACAAAGGATAAATATGTATGGTACTTGTACAAGGAGACATTAAAATGCATTTTAGTTTATTTTTTGTTACCTTTCCTACTGTTAGTTCCCCTCTCTCATTTACCTTCAGTTATAGCTTACTAGTTAATATATTGAGTGACCTGCCCTGGCTGGGTTGGCTCAGTGGTTAGAGCATTGTCCCGAGGACCAATGAGTCACGGGTTCGATTCTGGTCAAGGGCACGTACCTCAGTTGTGGTTCATCCTCGGCTTTGGTCGGGGTTGTGCGGGAGGCAGCCAGTCGATGTGTCCCTCTCACATTGATGTTTCTTTCTCTCTCCCTCCCACTCTATCTGAAGATAAAAAGAAAAATATCCTCTGGTGAAGATTAAAAAAAAAAAAAGATATTGGGTGACCTGTAACTGCTAAAACTTGAGGAAGAATGAAATGACATTCCTTGGCCTTGATTCAAATCATGTACCACAGGCTGAATTGTGGCTTTTTTCTCTCAGAAAATGTAAAGGTTTTCTGTTGATAAATTAGAATCCTAATGCAAGGTGCAATAATAGAATCACTGTCTCCTTACTTTTAGGTTTTGCTAAATGCATTTAGTAGTTTGTTAATATTTGCTGCACAGTTGAGAAGTTTCATTTTTATCCAAGTAGTATTTTTTTAAAACCTTTTTAGAAATTTGAAATCTTTGATCTTTGCTTTGAAAAGAAATCTCAAGGTATATTAAATCTTATTTCCAGTGGCCGAGTACTCAGATCCTTCTGAGGTTGTTTATTTCTAATACACTGTGTGCATCTTTGAAGTATAGCTTGTTTGAAAAATGAAATACAATTTAATTTAAGTAACTTTTTAATTTACTTTGGTTTTTGGTGTCCTGTATTAATAGCCTTAGGGTCTATATTATAATGACATACTATAGAAATTTTGTTGTGTCTTAGTTTTGTATTTTAATGCTTGTTACTTTTTGTCTCTGTGTCTCATTGCTATTGTCTTTTTCCCATGAGGATTAGAATTTGTGAAGAACAGTCAGGTGCAGTCATTTATCAAAGATTTATTGAGTTGCTATAAATGTGGCTGTTTAAATTAATTAAAATTCAAGTCCTCGGTCACACTAGCCACATTTCAGGTGTTCAGTAGTTACATGTGGCTAGTGGCTACTATATTGGCAACATAGATATAGAACAATTCCATCATTGCAGAAAGGTCTGTTGAACAGCACTGTTCTACAATGTGCTAGTCTGGGCTCTGGGAGTACAGAGATAAACATGTCTGACAAGGTGCTTGCCTTCACAGTTCTTACCTTCTGGTGGGGTTGATGGGTGATAAACAGATATATAATGCCAGTGCTAGGAAGAAAGATGGAAGTAAAGCAGGGGAGAGACTATGTGCTGGAACAGAGTGAGGGGCAGCTACTTAAAATAGGGAGTCAGGAAATGTTTTCATGACATTAGAATGCCACTGAATGAAGTAAAGGAGCAAGTCTGGTGAAGGCCTGTGGGAGAAACCTTCTAAGCATATGGAACAGCAAGTACAAAGGCCCTGAAGTGAGAACATGTTTGATATATTTGAGGAATGGCAGGAAGGGCTGTGCCCGTGAGGTACTTACTGGGAGAGTGGTAGAAGATGAGGGAGAAAAAGTGACAATGGCTAGATCATGTGGGACCCTGTGTTCCATGGAGTTTGTGTTTTAACCTGAGTGTGGTGAAAAGACATTGGAGGGTTTTGAGTAGAGGAGTGGTATGATCTGAATTATGTTTATTTAACTTTAATATGTTGAATTTACACATAGAACACTAATAAACTCACATGTGCTCACCATCCAGCTCTAGCAAAATTGTGGAGCCCAAACTCAGACCATCCATCCCATGGATGAACAGTCCTGCTCTACCTACACACCTATCCCCTTTCTTGTATTACTATATTGGAGAGTGATTAATGTTTTATAAGATCACCCTGGCTGCTTTGTAGAGAATTGACTTATGTGGAGCCAACAGGAAAAGCAGGGAGAATGGTTAGAAGGCTATTGTAGTAATCTAGGTAAGAGATAAAGTGTCTTGGAGTAGCATGGTACCTAGTGCTTGAAGTGATGAGAAGTAACAGGATTCTGGTAAAGCCAGCAGAACTGCTGGTGTGCATAGTGGAAAGAGGAGCAAGGATGATGCATGTATTATGGTCCAAATGACAGTGTGACTACTGGGGGGCAGTTTATTCATGTTAAATTTAAGATGCCTGTTAGAAGTCCAAGAGGAGATGTTGGGACTACATTTATAGGTCAGGAAGAGGAGAAGAATCCAGTAAAGGATACTAAGGAGCTATTTTAGCACCTCAGGTCCCACATCCCAAGAAACCCCTCAGTCTCTGACAAAATGGAATGATTGGTCCTCTGGATAGGAGGAAATAAGAATGTAGTAATCAGATGCATAAGTGATGGACATGGACAACAAAGCTAGGGACAGGGTGGGGGGATGGGGAGGAGGGTGTCAATGGGGAAAAAAGGAGAAACATCTGTAACAAAAATAAATTAATAAAAAAATAAAAAATAAAATAAAATAAAATTGCAAACCAAAAAAAAAAAAAAAGAATGTAGTAATCAGGAATTAGTGTTTCAAGTGGGAGAGAATGATACATTCACAAATACTGCTGAAGAATTTTAGATAAGTGCATTGCTATATGAAAGTGTTGAATTCCTTTAATGGAAAATAATGAAATGGCTGGGGAATAGTGTTATGGTATAAATAGAACACTAGGTTGTATATTTTATAAATATTGTATTAGTGGTTCAAGTTTAGGGTTTTCTTCAATCTTTAAACTCTCCATTTTTCTCCTCTTAAACTGTAGATAAAATGCAAGTAAAAATAACTATTAAGCACCAAAAAGATTTGTGGGTGAAGTTTGGTCGCCTTAACAGTTTATTCTGATTTTTAAATTTATTTGCGTATTATATCATGTACACAAGGGTATTATAATGATAAATTTATAGTTGAATATTGACAAGTTGTCAAATTTCTGCTTACAGTTTTATTGGTTATTTTAAATTATTGTTTCTAGTAGGTTTTCTAATCTTTGCTTATTTTAATAGGAGTCATGGCTTCGAAAGAATTATCTTATAGATTTCAAACACCATTTTATGAGCCATTTTCCATATGCCTTAAAAGAAATAACCAAGCACAGAAGGAAAGAGACAAATAAAAGGTATTGTGATTCTTTGCCCCTGTACAGACTTGAAAAGTTGTTTAACCTGAAATCATTAGAAAATGATTAGCCTTAAATGTGAACTTTCTACACTGTGAGTTGTTTGTATCTAGATTTTGTGAAATAAAAATAACAGTAGTTTGGCTGATCTTTGATTTAAGTCTTAGCACTCCAAGTTTTTTTAATTTTAATTTTTTAAATCTGTGAAGTGAATGTTTTGTGCTAACCAAGTGTTACATATCAAATGATGTAAATATGAATTTAATAAAATTAGCTGAGGTGGGTGGTTTATTTGGGAGAGGCACTATGTAATTGTAAGCAAGATAGTACCTTAAAGGTCATGAAATTCTCTCATTTATACATGAGGAAACTGGTAATGAAACTAATATTAGTATTAGTATGATCAGTAATCATAGCCTGAAGGAAGAGTGATAATTGAAGAAAAATTGTGTTGTTTATTTCCGTGAAATAAACAGAAAGAAAGTGTTATAGATGAGAAGATGGAGTTTAAAAAATGTAAGCCTCAAAACTGTTTAAAATGTTTACCTCAAGTGAGAGCAGATAAATGTATAAACAAGTTAGTAAAACTTGACAAGCTAGAACACTAAAAGTGCAGTTCCCTCAAATGAGCAAACACTTGAAGGGATCTTAAATTCTGTCAGAAACTTCCTAAATTTATCAATGGGAAGAAACTACCTGGAGAATCTGCGAGGCTCTATGAGCAGGGTTCAAAGGATATGCTCAGAAGTGATGAGCCTGTTGCAGGCAGATGAGCTTTTCAGTCGTTCACCAAGTATTTATTTTGGTTACTTACTATAAACAAAGTATCATAATAGAGATAATCATATGTCTTATGTTCCCTAAGTGATTTCATAAAATTGGTAAAATCATAAAATTGGTCCAAGAGTGTGTCAGTGTCTACTCAGGAGACAGAAACCACACCAGTGATTTTAACAGAATTTAATATAAGAATTGTTGACTAGGTATTAAAGAACTGAAAAGACAAAAGGGAACAGTAAGGTATTTTGGAGGTAGCAACTTCAGGAAGCAGCTATCATCTCAAGGACTGGGAGAACAGAGAAGAGAGGAAAAATCTTGGAAGAAAGGCTATATGGAGCCAAAACTCAGATCTCTGGGAAGGGGTTGGTGCTCAGCTAGTGCTAGTGTCTTTGAGATCAGAAGAGGGGCCCTATAGGGCTGGGCTCCAGAACTCTGCAAAGGAGGTTCTGGCTGCTGGTGCTGGTGTTTCTTAGGGGCATAATGATTCTGGTTCTGTGTCAAAGTTGCCAACTGAAATCAACTGTGGCTACTAGAATGAACTGCTGCTGAGTTGTTGAGTTGCACAGGCAGCAAAAGGAAGCAAAAACAGGTAGAAAAGACAGTATCCCTTTTTCCTCCATAGCTTTAAAATCTTTTTCTAGTACCCCTTTATTGGCAGAGCCTAACAAGAAGCCAGCTGTAAAGGAAAAAAATATGTCTCTGAAGGTCCCAGCCCCAGGATCACAAAGTGGATTGTAGAAGGATGGATTTGAAGCTGAAAAGCAATAGCTCAAAAACTGTCAGGAGGAAAAGTGAATTTACACATGTAACTAACATAAGTGTCATTGGAACTATACAGTTATATCGAAGAGTAATATTTGGGCATGAATATGATTTTAGTAGGCAGAAATGGAGCAAGGGATGAGAGATTATACTACCTGGAGGTGATAGCATACAAGGAAGCTATGTAGGTTTACTAGGGGAGAGCATGGGGCAGATCTCTTGTCAAATCTGCTTTCTGCTATTCACTAGCCTTGATGCTGAAAGTCATTTCTTGTCTCTGGTGTTCATTGATCTTTCAGCCTTGATCCGTTTGGCATTGAAGACCTTTGGTTGGGTCAAAAACTATGTTTTAGGAAGATTAATTTAGAGCAGTGATTTTCAACCTTTTTCATTTCAAAATTCCATGGCCAATCTGACAAAAAAAAGTATAATTTTGATTCAGTCACACCAAATGACTATTGTTGTGTTGTCTATTGTCATTTTTTTTATTTGACAATCTAAGAGAAATGAAGTTAGTGCCCCTAACTAAATATTCAGGTATTGCATGTATTAAAAATTCTTGTGGAGTTGGAGCGGACAGAGAGTCAAATAGGGAGATAATTTATTAAGCAAGATGTTAGGTTCCCCCTCACATACAGTTTTCTTACTGTAGCAAAAATTTTTAATCCGGTCCATGGATAAAGTTTTGAACTCTTGAATAGAATAGTATGTAGGTTTTTTGTTTGTTTCTGATAAGAGGTTTCATATATAGTTTTCATCAAAATGGCGGGAGGCAACCAATTGATGTCTCTCTCTCACATTGATGTGTTCCCCCCCACCCACTCTATCTATCTAAAGATAAATGGAAAAAATATTCTTGGGTGAGGATTAAAAAATTTTTTTCATCAAATGAAATTACAGCCCTGGCCAGTTTGGCTCAGTGGTTGGAGCCTCGGCCTGCGGACCAGAGAGTCCCGGGTTCGGTTCCCATTAGGGGCATGTACCGAAAAAAAAAAAAAATGAAATTACATCATGGTTAAGATGTTTGGAACACTACTAAATATAAGTAAATTATCCAAGAGTATATGAGTGTGCTATTATTATTCAACAAATTTATTGGAAACTTAATATGTGCAAGGCACTTAATATACTTTGTGCTGAGCATTTAGTAGTAAAGGAGATAGATAGAGTACCAGTTGTTATGGAGTGCAGTCTAATGACGGAAACATTTATTTCTGTGATTCTTTAATCAGTGAGTATATAATAAGGAGCTGGTCCTGATCTTCATGAGGGGAGTAGAGTCCTAAGGAAGACTGCCCTGATGTAATGATTTGTGTCAAGATACAAAAGGCGAAAAAGGAGTTAATGAAGAGGCTGAGATGGTGAAATTGTGGAAATTTTAGGGAAATGGATTGGCAGTATAACTAATTCTTCATCAGGTTCCTCTGTGAATCATTTTAGGGACTACAGGCTGTTCTTTTACTTCATAAGGAATTACATTGAATACTTAGCAGATAGCCTGTGGAGGGCAACACAAGTCAAAGTTAGGGGAGTCAATAATGATCTAGGCCAGGGGTCTTTACACTATGTCCACCCAGTTAATTTTTGACCTTTTGACCTAATTAATGTCTAAATTTTTTTTTTCTTTATTGATTTTAGAGAGAGAGGAGGGGAGAGGGAGAGGTGGAAACATCGATGAGAGAGACATCGATTGGCCACCTCCTGCATGCCCCCCACTGGGGATTTGGCCCACAGCCTGGGCATGTGCCCTGACCCGGAATCGACGTCTTGGTGCATCGGTTGACGCTCAACCACTGAGCCACACCGGCTGGGCCCATTTTTAAGTATACAGTTCAGTGACATTCAGTACATTGTTGCACAACCATCACTACCATCCATTTCCAGAACTTTTGCATCTTCCCAAACTGTGAAACTCTATGCTCATTAAACAAGAACTCCACATGCTTCCCTTCCCCAGCCCCTGGGAACCATTGTTCTACTTTCTATATCTATTAATTTAACTATTCTAGGTACCTCACATAAGGAGAATCATACAATATTTGTCCTTTTTGTCTGGCTTAGTTTCACGTAGCATAATGTCTTCAGGGTTCCTCCATGTTGTAGTATATACCAACATTTCTTTTTTTTTTTTTAATAGACTATTTTTAAGAGCAGTTTTAGATTCATAGCCATATCAAACAGAGTTCCCATATACTCCTGCTCCCACAAATGTACAGCCTCCCTCACTGTCAGCAAACCACATCAGAGTTGTACATTTGTTACATTGACACATCTTTGTCACCCACAGTCCATAGTTTACATTAGGGTTTACTCTTGGTATGCATTCTGTGAGTTTTGACATGTAAATAATATGTACCCACCATGATAGTATCATATAGGATAGTTTCACTGTTCTAAAACTATCCTGTATGATACTATCATACAGTTGATTATAGTTAGCTTTACTCTTACATCATTTATCTAAGACAGTTTTCAAAGTGTAGTATGTGACCACTCCCAGTCTACAAGATCAGAACTATTTTCACAATTTAGTTTTGTTCTCCTTTTTGTTCTCCTTCCCTCCCCACTGCTGTCCCTCCCTTCACAGTAATTTATTTATTTTTGTGTTTTCACAGTTATATTAAGACATTATTTGCCTTTTTTATTGTCCTGATATTTACACTGATAGTACAGAAACCATGGTGGGTAGAACTGCTGCTATCTTTGCATGAATTAAGGCAGTGGCACCAAACAGTACTAGTAGATATTGTATTCTTTGTCACCATGCACTCACAGTTTAAAAGAACACGGCAGTTTCACTTTTAAATGTCCTTAATAAAGCTATAAAAATTACTAATTAAGTCACGACCCTTGAGAACACATTTTTATTTTTTGTTAATCCTCACTGGAGGATATTTTTCCCTTGATTTTGATCAAAAGTGGAAGTGGGGGGAGATAAACATCGATGTGAGAGAGAGACATTGATCGGTTGCCTTCTGCATGACCCCACTGGGCTGGGGATTGAACCTGCAACCAAGGTACATGTCTTTGTACCCCAGACTCTGGTCCTCGGGCTGATGTTCCAACCTCTGAGCCAAACTGGCTAGGGTGAGAACACATTTTTTAATATTTTGTGTGATGAAATGGGAAGTGTGCATGAAGTATTTTATATTTAGCAGCATGCCAAAGAATGTTGGTTGTCTCAAAGAAATACATGGGTGTGATTATTCTACATGTATTTTCCTGTTATGGACACAATTTTAACTTGAAAGAATGAATAACAGACAAAATAGGGTTATTCAGACACTTGAGTGTTTGGCAGATAGTTTCTCAGAAATGAACAAAGTGAGCCTATCAGTTCCAGGAAAACAACTGACAGTATTTGTGCCAATGATAAAATTTGAATGCTCAAAGCAAAAATTAATGTTTTGGAGAACTTATATCCACCACCTGAGTCCTATTCATGTATTTCCTCCCTTTTTGCTCTTCATTTCTTAATGGTAAAATTCCCACTTTTTATCTGGGCATATGACGACACAAAATAGAAAATAGATTTTGCAGCTTCTTTTGCAGTTAGGAGTGGTCATGTGGGTAATTTCTATGAAATACCTCAGACTTTTCCCTCCAGTATCAGACTTGTATATTGAGTTGTTTGATGGCCATCTCTGTCTGGATTTTATACCACAGACATGTTAAGCTCAACATATCAAAAGTAGAATTGTTTTTCTGGATTTCTGCAGGAGGAGCAAACTTCAAATCCAGCTAATTTTTTTTTTTTTTTTTTTATCCTCACCCAAGGATACTTTCCATTTATCTTCAGATAAGTGGGAGGGAGGGTGGGAAGGGGGGATGGAGAGGGAGAGAGAGACAGAGAGAGAAACATTGACACGAGAGAGACACATTGATTGGCTGCCTCCCGCACGACCCAATCAGGTCTGGGCTGGGGACCAAACTGCAACTGAGGTACATGCCCTTGACCGGAATCGAACCCACGCCTCTCGGTTCGCGGGCTGATGCTCTTAACTGCTGAGTCAAACCCAAACCAGCCAGGGCCAAATCCAGCTAATTTTTTTTTTTAATTCTCACCTGAGGATATTTTTCCTTTTATCTTCAGATAGAGTGGGAGGGAGGGAGAGGGAGAGGGAGAGGGAGAGGGAGAGGGAGAGGGAGAGGGAGAGAGAGAGAGAGAGAGAGAGAGAGAGAGAGAGAGAGAGAGAGAGAGAGAAACATCGATTTGAGAGAGACACATTGTTGGTTGCCTCCCACATGACCCTGACCAGGGCCAGGGACCGAACTGCAACCGAGCTAATTTTTATTCTTCCTAAATGTCTTCCCTTTTTCTAGTCCATGTCAGCCTTTGACCCTGGTTCTTGCACCTGTCGTCTTACCTGGATTAACTACAATAGCCATATAACTGATTCTTTGTTTATAGTCTTACAACTCTTATTTTCCCTTTCCATCCACAGAATCATTCATCTGAAAGATGTTTTCAACCATTTTACTCCTGTGCCTGTAGAATTAATTTTAGTGTCCTTAGCCTCCAACTCTTTGTAATCTGATCCCATTTTACCTTTCCATGCTCATTTGTCATTCCTAGCCCTACATTTGATGCTCTGATAGCACCAAATTTCTTTTATTTTCCTTCCCACGTATTTGTGGTTCCTCCATACTGTGTTCTTCCTTCCTCATGCTTAGCCCAGGATTAACGTTTTCCTTTAAAATTGGTTAGTTTGCCCTGGCCAGTTTGGCTCAGCGGTTAGAGCGTCAGCCCGCACACCAGAGTCGCCAGATTCCATTTGTTCAAGGGCATGTACTTCGGTTGCAGTTTGGTCCCTGGTCGGGGTTGTGTGGAGGCAACCAATCAATGTGTCTCTCTCACATCGATGTCTCTCTCTCTCTCACTCTCTCTCTCTTTTTCTCTTTCCTTCTCTTCCTCTCTTTATCTCTCTCCCTCTCCCTTTCTCTTTATCTCTCTCCCTCTCCCCCTCCCACTCTATCTGAAGATAAATGGAAATATATCCTCCGGTAAGGATTGAAAAGAAGAAGAAAAGAAAAATGGTTAGTTTGATGTTTCGGAGTTCTTCGGATACATTCCCAGAAGTGGGATTACTGGGTCAAATAACAGTTCCATTTTTAATTTTTTAAATCTACTTATTTTTTTATTCCTCACCCGAGGATATTTTTCTATTTATCTTCAGATAGAGTGGGAGGGAGGGAGAGGGAGAGGGAGAGAGAAACATCGATGTGAGAGAGACACATTGACTGGTTGCCTCCAGCACGACTCGACTAGGGCTGGGGATGAACTGCAACCAAGGTACGTGCCCTTGACAGGAATCAAACCTGAGACTTACTGGTCTGCGGTCCAATGCTCTAACCACTTAGCCAAACCGGCCAGGGCCCAGTTTTAATTTTTTGAGGAAACTCCATACTGTTTTCCACAGTGGCTGTACCAGTCTGCATTCCCACCAGCAGTGTACTAGGGTTCCCTTTTTCCACATCCTTGCCAGCACTTGTTTGTTGATTTATTGATGGTAGCCATTCTGGCACATGTGAGGTGGTACTTCATTGTAGGTTTTTTTTTTTTTTTTATCCTCACCAGAGGACATTTTTCCATTTTTTTGTTCAGATAGAATGGGAGGGAGAGAGAGGAAGAGAGAGAGAGAGAAACATCGACGTGTAAGGGACACATCGAGTGGCTGCCTCCCGCATGACCCCAACCAGGGTCGGGGACAAACTGCAACCAAGGCACTTGCCCTTAACGGGAACCGAACCCGGGTCTCTCTGGACCGCAGGCCGATGCTCTAACCGCTAAGGCAAACTAGCCAGGGCTCTTCATTGTAGTTTTAATTTGCATCTCTCTGATGATTTGTGACCTTGAGCTTTTTTTCATGTCTATTGGCCATCTGTATGTCCTTTTTGGAGAAGTGTCTATTCGGGTTCTTTGCCCATTTTAAAATTGGATCTTTTGTCTTTCTTTTGTTGAGTGGTGTGAGTTCTTTATATATTTTGGAAATTAACCCCTTATCAGTTGTATTACTGACGAATATGTTCTCCCATGCAGTAGGTTCTTTTTTCATTTTGATGGTGGTCTTTTGCTGTGCAGAAGCTTTTTAGTTTGATGTAGTCCCATTTCAGAGCAGCGTTATTTACAATAGCTAAGATCTGGAAACAGCCCAAGTTCCCATCAGTAGGTGAATGGATAAAAAAGCTGTGGTACATATACACAATGGAATACTATGTGGCTATAAAATGAAGGATCTCTTCCCTTTTGTGACAGCATGGATGGACCTAGAGATTATTATGCTAACTGAAATAAGCCAGTCAGTGAACAACAAATATCGCATGATCTCACTTACATGTGGAATCTAATGAACAAAATAAACTGATGAACAAAATAGGTCCAGAGGCATGGATTCATGAAACAGACTGACAGATCTCATAGGGAAGGCTGGTGGGGGGACAGGACGAGGAAGAAATTAGCCATAGAATTTATATGCATATATGTATAGCCCATGGACACAGACAGTAGTGTGAAAGCCTGGAGTGGGGCGGGGGCTGGATGGTGGGGGGCAAAGGGAGGGGAAATGAGGACATCTGCAATACTGTCAACAATAAAAAATAAAACAATAGGTGTGAAAATTTTAAAATTCTAACTAGCTTCATATTTTTTTAAACATGAAACAGTCTCTGCTGTTGAATATACCATAGCCAGAAATGAGTATTTATAGTCTAAGTTGTACATTTTGTTTTTATTAAGGTATTCTATTTGAGGGTTTATGAAATGTCTTTCAATTTAGAAGGAAATGTGTTTTATTTGGCTAGAACACACTGACTTTTATATGTGAATTATAAAATCAAGTCTTTTCAAAACAGTGCTTGTCTGGACCAGTCTCCTCAATTCACATATAAGGAAACTATGGCCAGGAAAAATTAGTGATCCTGTTAAGTCATGATTAGTTAGAAGCAGAGTCAAGTTCTACTATGATCTCCACTAAATATCAGTATCTGTTTTTAAAAAAATCCTTCATGTATTGAGGTTTTCAAGTCTTATCTCCAAATACTTCTAAAATTACCAAGCAGTGCTACAGGGGCCTTTGTGTGAATAACAAATTGGCAATAAACTGAATATAATATAGGTCTAATTCATGACTTCTTAACAACTCTCATTCCATAATGAATGGTTTATTTACAAAATAATATCCTAAATTTTGCCTTCATACCTGTCTTCTTGATAGTTTATTCTAGACCAAAATATCTTTTGACTCATTGATAGATTATTTTAGTGTTCTAAGTGAAGGTAGGCATGGTAGATACCAAACTTAGCAGATGTGTGTGTCTTTGTTTTTTAGCATCAAGCATTGTACGATTCTCTCCAATAATGTAGACCATCTCTTACTGAATTTAACACTGTCTGATATCATGGTCTCCTTGGCAAATGCCTCAACTTTGCAGAAGGATTCCAACTGGATAGAAATGATAAGAAAATTTGTGACAGAGACGCTTGAAGATGGCTCTAAGCTAAATAGTAAGCAGCTGAACAGATTGCTTGGCGTATCGTGGAGGTTAATGCAGATACAGCCAAACAGAGGTAGGTGATGCTGCTTTATCTTTATTTAAGAGAGGAGCTCTTATGTGTGCTATTTTAAGGTCTAGCTTTGAATTGATAACTTTCAAACATTCCATGTAATCAAGCTATAAAAGGTAGCTAGCATAATTATAAAGGACTATCTGCTTGAACACTGAAATTGTTTATGGCTCAGAGTATCCCTTTCTGAATGAATAGGTCCCTTTCTGAAGCAAATGGATAAGATTTCTAGTAGATAACAGAATTGGTGTAAAAGAAGTTAGATATTAAGAGGAAATGCGATCGAGCCGAATAATGAAGAAATACCCTCTTCTGATCTAGTTTGACTAGAATTTGAGAGCTTTTTCTTTTTATCCTTATAAGAATGAGTCCTGCCTGTCTGTACATTTCTTATGGCTTGAAGTTCCATCACATTGTCAGTTTTTAGTGTGGCTTACTAATTTTCTCATAAAAAAATAAAGCTTTCCTGTTTAGTTTTCATCTTAGTCACTTTCCTAATATCCTGGTTTTTGTTATCCCTTAGGAAACTTTATACTGTAATCTCTGGTTGTTTTGACTTTTATGTTAGGTCATTGCTATAGGACTTTGATGATAGTCATTAGTTTGTGGCTAAGATCTGCTTTGTTATAGGAACAACGAAAACTCCCTCTGTGCTTTTAGAGGAATTTGGGGGCTGGTGACAAAATATTTTTGATTCATATGTAGTTGTTTTTTCTATGTTTTTAGAGGCTACAGAGTCTCTCATCAAGGCAGTTTATACATTGTATCAGCAGAGAGGCCTTATCCTTCCAGTTCGGACTTTGTTACTGAAGTTTTTCAGTAACATTTATCAAAAAGAAGAACTGAGATCTTACAGATTCAGGTAAAGTTTCATTTATTTTGCATTTCTTTTTCATGCCGAGTTAGTTTTTAGTCTACTTAAATAAGATGATAGGGTGATTAAATCTTCAGAGAAGTTCGCTCTTTTTATCCTAGATTGTTATATTTAAGAAAATACACAAAATATTATGAAGAAGCATTCATAATAGTGCCAGTAAACTTTATTCACATAACTGAGCAGATTAAAGCCTCCTTTTTTATAAATTATTTTTTTCTTTATTATTTTTTAGAGAGAGAGGAAGAGAGAAGAAGAGAGAGAAACATCGATGAGAGAGAACATTGATTGGCCGCCTCCTGCTTGCCTCCCACCAGGGATCGGGCCCATAACCTGGGCATGTGCCCTGACCAGGAATCGAACTGGCGACCTCTTGGCGTATGGGTCAGTGCTCAACCACTGAGCCACATCGGCTGGGCCTAAAAGCCTCTTTGAGCATGTATTTCCACTTGTCTACTTACAGCTAAAGGATAGTTGGGACAACCTACAACAGCCTCAGCCTTTTCTTTTTGCTTCCCATAAAAATTTAGGAGATTGAACCACTAATGCTTCCTGACATATTGAGGCATATGGTATGAGAATGAGGGCAATAGAGTTGAGTTTCTGGCTTAGTTTGGTGATATCAGTTGATGCAGACAACACAAAGAGTAGAACTAAGTAATTAATTTTTTGATATGATGGGGAGTTTGATGTTAATTTGGAGCAGTGTCTGTGTCTTTTAAGATAATATAATTTAGTGCTCCAAACATAGTGGGTAAAACCTAGAAAATGCTACCACTAAGTAAACGATGCTGGCAATTTCATAGGCTCTCAAATGTTATGAGTAAATGTGTTGTTGTAGATGATGGGTCACTTTATGGTGTATTTAAATAGACTTTTTTTTTTTTTTTTTTTTTGGTTTAAATTTATGTTCCTTGTCTTTCAAATTATACTTTATTTTTTTCTTTCTTGGCCTTTCTTAGATATCGTAGTAAAGTGTTATCCCGTTGGTTGGCTGGTTTACCATTGCAACTCGCTCATCTTGGTTCCCGAAACCCTGAACTCTCAACACAGCTTATTGATATCATCCAAACTGCTGCAGCACGAGCAAATAAAGAATTACTAAAAAGTTTACAAGCTACTGCTCTCCGAATCTATGGTAAGAGTTTGCATAACTGTATAGGTGATCATTGGTATACTCTGATTTAGAGTTTTTAAGGGCTCTTTGGGTTTGCCTTTCCTTTAAATTATTATAAATTAATTATGCCATGATTAAACTACCAAAACAAAATCAACCATCAAATAGTAAATTCATTTTCAAAAGTAAGTATTCTTTATTAGAATAGTTTTAGAAGGTTAATAATTGTAGGTGCTTCTTGCATTCTTAACTTGTCTTTTAAACCACCTGCTAGTCACAAACTCAAAACTGATAAAGTATTTCTAAAAATTCCTTTGAAGCTTTGTGGGAAATTACTTATTTAATCATAGTGGATATCTGTATGAGTTTCATATGTTGATAATGTCTTACTCATCCCTAGAACTATTTCATATTTTTTAAAAATATATCAATTAAAAGTAGTCTGGGATATCTACATACAGAATTTACACTTATTATTGAGATATAATTCACATACCATAAAATTTGCCACTTTACAATGTACAATTCAGAGATTTTTTTTTTTTAACATATTCCCATGGCTATGCAAGCATCATCACTATTTCCAAAATATTTTTATCACCCCTTAGAAGAAACTACCCATTAGTAGACCCTTATTATTCTCACTTTTTCAGCTCCTGTCAACCACTAATCTGTATTTCTGTTTCTGGATTTGCCTGTTCTGGACATTTCTTATAAGTGGAATTGTACATTATGGGGTCTTTTGAGTCTGGCTTCTTTCACTTAGAGTGTTTTCAGGATTCATCCATGTTGAAGCACATATCATTATTTTATTTCTTTATTGCCAAGTAGTAGTTCATTTAATAGATATACCACTTATATTTATCCATTCATTAAGTGATAGACATTTGGTTTGTTTCCACCTTTTGTGGGTATATTTTAAAATCTGTTTTTAGTATTGCTTACATGTAGGGGTGTGTGTGGGTTAGATTGATACTGTAATTGTCATTGTTAAGCAAGTGCTTGTTTTTTACTATCTTGCTTTGTGTCTGATCCCTTTACCCCCGTGAAAGTTCTTATTTCAAATAAGACAACTTGGATGTTATGAAATTATTAGTGTTAAAGAAATGCATCTTTAATAAATAATGGTTATGTTCAGTGTTTCACTTTATAAAATAGCTTAAGTCGTCATATGCTTTATGATAAAACTTTTTCATGTTATTGATATGTTGAAATTCAGCATAACACAGTGAGTAATCAGTCTGCTTTATTAATTTAATTTCTGCTTTGTATATCTTTTATAGTTGAATTTAATATGTCCTTCTACCCCACTAGATCCACAAGAAGGCACTGTGGTGGTTCTCCCAGCAGAGTCTCAGCAGTGTTTGGTCCAGCTTGTATATTTTCTACCCAGTCTACCTGCTGATTTGCTTTCTCGGTTAAGTCGTTGCTGTATTATGGGAAGACTCAGTTCAAGTTTGGCTGCCATGCTTATTGGGATACTGCACATGAGGTAGCATGCTCAAGTGAGCTGTATTTTAAGTGTATAATCTTTTTCCTCTATCCCTTATACTTGCAATTCATGAAGCACGGTGGGTTTTTAAAATTACACATTGCTACTACCTTCATTTGCTCTTAATGCAGCAATTGAAACTGTTTATATTATTGCTAGAGAAAGTGTACTAAAATAAAACTTTTCCAGTTATTTGTTTAGTGATTTCTGTAGATTGGAATACGTGTTGAAGTTATCAAAAACATACAGTAAGGGTTCAATGGCAGGTGAGAGTACTGTGCTTAAAACCTTTGGTGTTATGGAATTGCAATACAGACCTTCCTTTCAGGGGGCTCAGAATTTAGTGTAGCTGGTGAGATAAGTAAGTTTGTGGACTCAGACAAGGAATCACTTGAAATCTCGTGTGTGTTAAAATATATATAACATAAAACAACATTTTTACCAGTTTTAAGTATACAGTTAAAACTGTACAGTGGCATTAAGTACATTTAGATTGTTGTGTAACCACCACCACTATCTGTCTCCAGAACTTTTTCATCATCCTAAACTGAAACTCTGTACTCATTTTATAATAACTTCTCATTCACCCTGTCCCTCCCTGCCAGTGGTAACCACTATTTTATCTTGATGATTTTGATTATTCTGGATACCTCATATAAGGAGTTATACAATAATTGTCCTTTTGTGTCTTGCATATTTCACACAGCATAACTTTTTAGGGTTCATCCATGTTGTAGTGTATGTCAGATTCCTTTTTTTTTTTTTTTTATCCTCACCTGAGGACATTTTTTCATTTTTTGTTCAGATAGAGTGGGAGGGAGAGAGAGGAAGAGAGAGAGAGAGAGAAACATTGACGTGAAAGGGACACATTGAGTGGCTGCCTTCCGCAGGACCCAACCAGGGCCGGGGACAAACTGTAACCGAAGTACATGCCCTTAGCGGGAACCGAACCCGGGTCTCTCTGGACCGCAGGTCGACGCTCTAACCGCTGAGCCAAACCGGCCAGGGCCAGATTCCTTTTTAAGGCTGAATGTATCCATTGTGTGTATTACACTACATTTTGTTTATCTCTTCATCTGTTGGTGGACATGTGTTTCCACCTTTTGGCTGTTGTGAATAGTGCTGCTGTAAACATTGGTGTATAGATTATCTGTTTTAATCCTTGCTTTTAATTCTTTTGGAAATAGAGTTGCTGGGTCATATGGTAATTGTTTATTTTTTTAAGAAACATGCTGTTTTCCACAGTGGCTTTACTATTTTACTCAAAGGTTTTATAACTAATTTTCATATTGCACATGTTCAAAGAATCCTTAAATGCCTCCTGTTTGTATCATCAGGCATAGTATTGTAGTATTCAGCAATATTTATTACTGATTTTAGCTCATGGTCAGGGTCTGATATGGTTTTAGGCAGAAGTTGATATTTAGGCTGTAGCTGTAAAGTTTAAAGATTGACTTCCTTGTGGCTTCTTATACAGATCCCCTATCCCAGTAAATAGGAGTAGCTCACTTTATTAGTAGATTCTCTTTATCTTTGTTTGCCAGTCTTTGCATACCAGTTTAGAACATAAGTTTGAATCCAGTCACGCAAAGTTTGCTGCATAACTGATGATAACCTTTCCTTTTAACAGAAGAGAGCTAAAATTTGCAAGATATTGTTTGTATGTGAAAATTCAAGCTTTCTTCTGTGTACTTGTGCATTAGAGAGAGACTTGTTCTTATTTTAAACATTTAGTTTCTTGTTTTTCTTTGTAAGAAATTTAAAAAATCCTGCTCTTTGTTTAGTGCAAGCAATTATTTAATGCTAGTCTTTCAAAAAAATTATGTTTTTTATATATATAATAAATTATATATATATGTTTTTTGTTGTTGTTAATCCTCACTTGAGGATATTTTTCCATTGATTTTTACATAGGGTAGAAGGGAGGGAGGAGGAGAGAGAGAAACATCGATGTGAAAGAGACTCGATTGACTGCCTCCTGCACAACCCCTACTGGGGTTGGGGATCGAACCTGCAACCCAGTATGTGCCCTTGACTGGGAATCGAACCAGTGACCCTTTAGTCTGCAGGCCGATGCTCTAATCCCTGAGCAAAACTGGCCAGGGCTAAATGTTATATTTTTATTTAAGTGATTTTGTGTTTATTAACTTCCAGTAGAGGGCACTCTGTTCCTTTGATATAACTAATGGAGGGTCTGTTTGAACAGTCAGTTAAAATCATGTTTTGAACACTTCCCTTTGAAATTGATTCTCTCAGGAAGGAATATATCTTTATAAACATCAATTATGCTTATGCTTAAATTTTGTCAAGGATGTTTTCAAAAGTCTCCCTTTTTGTGGAGATTTGTGGTGACTGTTGAGAAAATATGTTAATTTATAGGTAATGCTAATAGGGGTTCATAATAACTAAATTTAAAGTTGATTGTCTTTGTAGTTAAAAGTCCACCAAGTTCAGTTTTGCCTTTTAGTATTTGCACAGTCTATTAGTATACTTCTCTCTTTGTAGATGTATTATTCCCAAACAAATCTCTTTTTTTTTTTCCCTAAATATTTTTATTCTTTTTTTTTTTTTTTTTTTTTAGAGAGAGAGTACGGGAGAAGGGGAGAGAGAGAGAAAACATCAGTGTGAGAGCCTCCTGCATGCCCCCCACTCGGGATCAAGCCTGAAACCTGGGCATGTGCTCTGACTGGGGAATCGAACCAGCAATCTTTTGGAGGTCTGGACGATACCTAATCAACTGAGCCACACTGCCCAGGGCCGAATCTCTCTTTTAAAAAATAATACAAAATTAGGACTTCTCAACCTTTTCAGGCCAATGACATTGTCATTGTATCACTTTTCATAGATTTAGAATTTAAGAATGATGTTTAGTTACTTTTAGCATACACTGGGGTAATTTCATATCTTTGGTTTTTCTTTTCAGAATATCCCCTTCTCTCCTTGACCATGACTATAAACGAGCCAACTTTCTCATTATCTGTCACCTGTACTAGTCTTGCTTCTCAGTCCCATCTATTTTGTGCACTGTTGCCAGATTAATTTTCCTAAAATATTCCTTTAATCATTTCTGATTTTTGTGTTACATTAAAAAGTATACTTAGAGTTGCTGCCCCTCCCTTTTAGAGTTTTTTAGAGTTTGACTTTTCCCTCATACCATTATACTTGTGTTGTTCCATTGGCCTTTGACTAGTCATATCCTCTCTGCTCCTAGTTTATTTACAGCTGGATTGGGGAGCATAATACATAAGTGTTAGATAAAAAATCTAAGATTAGAGAGAAATTCTTGGACTAAGAAATTTGGCTTGGTTTTAAGTAGGTTGAATATATGATCTGGTCTTCGAGGAACAATTCCAGTTTACTTCTTTTGTTCCAGTATAATCAGCAATACCATCCCTTTACTCTCAGAAGTGTTCTGGCTTGGACAGTATATGTGGGCATCATAGTTTTAAGGACAGTGTGATCTATTGTCATTTGTCCAAAATAGATTCCCAAATGGATATGTACCCCTTTTAGCCACTGGATGGCACAGTTGATTCCTATTTTCACAGGATTAAATGCAATTAATAGTTTAAAAAAAAAAAAGTGCTTCTAGTTGAATTAGAAACTCCTAATTTTGTCTGACATTTATTCAGATATCTGTGATAAAATTTGTATTCTTAGCTTATTGGATCTGATCATTCTCAGCCTTTTGCTATATTTCTGATTGACATTTGCTCTCTTCTTATCTTCATCTTGAAGAGAATTTTTAAAGAAGTCACTGGAAACTGAACTCATAGCAGGAACCAAGATAATCCTCATTTAATGAGAAGCTGCTTTACATTTAGCTATTCCCTTGAGTCCCCTTCCAGTACTTTAGCTGCACTATTGTTAAGTAGACCTAGTGATAGCTTGGCAAAGTATAGGAACATGTAGTTATCTTAGAGTGGCTTTAAATGGAAGTATTCTTTGCCTGATTAATATACTTTGGCTTAGGTAGGAATCTGGAGCTTGTTTAAAGTAAGCAAGGTAAGACTTCATAAAAATCAAGTAGTAAATACATAGCAGCTGAAACTACTGAAAAGCAAAACTTAATCTTGGCTCCTCAGAGTATGATTTTCAAATGGTGTGAAAATTTTCTAAGTGATACCATATACTATGTGGTCCAATTATGTTTGTTTTTTTTTTAATCCTCACCCGGGGATATTTTTCTATTTATCTTCAAATGGGAGGGCGGGGGGAGAGAAACATCGATGTGAGAGGGACACATCGACTGTTCTCCCACATGACCCCGACCAGGGCTGGGGACGAACTGCAATCAAGGTACGTGCTCTTGACTGAAATTGAACCTGTGACTCATCTGTCCGCGCGGGCTGACTCTCTAACCACTGAGCCAAACAGGCCAGGGCCCAATTATGCTTTGTAATGAAACTTAACATAAATACAGATATGTTAGAAGTTAAAATTTCCATATCATGGATATGTTAGAAGTTAAAATTTCCCTATCTTTGAGACCTTATATATAAAGTTAATATGTACTATAGGTTTTGTTTAACCTGTTAAATCAGACTTGTTTTCAATAAAGAAAAATGGTTATGTACTGTGTTAATTATTTTTGAGTCTTCAAGTTGGTCACTTCTGGTAATAGTTCTCCCATTGTTTATTGTAGATCATCATTTTCTGGATGGAAGTATTCAGTTAAAGACTGTTTGATGAGTGATGTGGATTATTTCAGCTTCTTATTTTCAACACTTACAGGTAACCACATTCACCTGCCAAGTTAAGGAAAGGAAAACACCTAGTATGAAGATTATCCTAAAATTACTGTCTTATATGTCTGTTTCTAAGTTTTGAGGATGATAGATAAACTATCTTAGAATGATTTTTATTGATTAATAATTGGAAATCTTTGAAGGAATATTTGTACCCTGCATTGTCAGGCTCTTGAGGCAGGGAGATGCATGATTCATCTTTAAATCTCTCATAGTACAAGTACCAAAAAGTTGGATTACTTGAATGCCATGATTGTTTTTTCACTTTTGTCTTGGGCTTGTTTCTGAACTTCATTCTTATCTTTGTTTACAGTGAATTGAACATACCTGACTCTTATTCAGATAGCCAGAGAAAGCCCCATTGCATATTTTCAAAAATTGATGAACAGAATACCATTTTAAACATGTTTAAAATGTTCAACTTGATACGAAGAGCATCAGATTTTGTTTAGCTGTTTTCTACATTCCATTTGCCATCAAAGCAAAATTAGTAAAATGAATATAGAAATGTTGTAAGTTAAATGATTGTACTCGTTCATCATTTCAGTTTTATACTAGGATGATGAAGATGAGATTCCTTGAAATTTTTTGAAGACTTATAATTAGGAGACTTAAAATGTTAAATCAGAATCCAAAAGTGTTGACAGGTTCTGATAATGAGCTGAATCCAGCAAGATAAATTTTATATAAAAGATAAATGTAGACTCCTACATGTTTACTTGATAGTTTTGGGTGTACACATTTGAGGTGGAGGTGGGGGCTTTATGTTTTAGTAGTAGATAAAAGGTTTAGTGGTTTTAGAAAGCTCATTATGAGTCAGTAATGGGATGTGGCTATCAAACTAGGTGTTGTCGGTTAGGCTATGTTTATGAAAATAATAGTGATCTGAACATCAAAGCTGAAAGCTAGGGTCAGACTGACTACATTGTGGTATTCTGATCATTGTGAGAGTTTTCTTTCAGGAGGGACTTTGGCAAGTTGTCTATGTAGGTCAGGCCAAGTGTAATAGGGGTGGTAAGAGAATCAGGTAGTAGTTTGAAAGGGCTGTTATGTACGAGAGTACAGAGTTTGGTATATGTATGGAGTATATTATTTTACTTGTTCATTTGCTTTTTTAAACCTACCATTATTTGGAAAGGTTATGCTTTTTACTTTTTTTTAGGTAAAAGTCGTAAAGCCCTTTATATAAGGAGTAAAACCTATTTCTTGCTGTTTGTAGATTGGGTCAGAGCACATATTTGTGTACATAATTATAAGCATTTTACTGCCTCCATTACTAGCTATTCATTTTAAAAAATACTACATGTAATGCAGAAATTCAGAGGAACAGGGTAGCTTAAAGAAGAATTTAACTTAAAGGTAAATGTCATCTCTATTTTTTTTTTTTTTAATCCTCACCCAAGGATATTTGTCCATTGATTTTGAGATAGAGTGGAAAGGAGGGAGGGAGAGAAGGAGAGAGAGAGAGAGAGAGAAATATCTATGTGAGAGAGAAACATTGATTGGTTGCCTCCTGCACAACCCCAACTGGGGCGGGGATCAAACCTGCAACCCAGGTACATGCCCTTGACTGGGAATTGAACCCGAGACCCTTCAGTCTACAGGCCGATGCTCAAACTGCTGAGCCTAACTGGCCAGGGCTGTCATCTCTATTTTTTTTTTTTTTTTTTTTTTAATATTAAGAATGTCACTTGCTTTGTGATTTATTTTTTTTAATTTGTCTTTCTTTGTACCCAAATTAGGGTTTTCAAAGGAGGAGTTGACTTGGCTTCAGAGCCTTCGAGGAGTTCCTCATGTCATCCAGACACAGCTTTCCCCTGTGCTGCTTTATCTTACAGACTTGGATCAATTTTTACATCATTGGGATGTAACAGAGGTAATAGTGCATTTAAAAAGAAATTTCTAGTTATTAAAATTCAGTTCATCAACCACCAGTGGTTAGTATATATTAGGATTGCCTTATATGAGATATTCTTAGAGTTACAAAGTAATATTAGACATGATCCATGTTCTGAAAGTGTTTATGATCTTGGCTAGGAGATATGTGTTTCTAAAAGAGAAGTGTGTTTTATTCTAAGTTATGCCACTAGAATAAAATAAATTAGCAATTAGAATGATACAAATTTATTTTCTTTTATCTAGCAAAGGACTGATAGGATAGATAACATCTATGGAAAGAGTAACGGCTTCATGGAAAAGGAAGAATTTGACTTAGATATTAAAGGATGAATAAGACTTGAGTAGGATTTGGTATCCTTGAAGGTGGCTTTTTTTAAACAAAAAAAATTATTGAGCAGTTCTTTTGGTTTTCAGTTAATATATAGCTTATTAAAGTTAAATTTAAAACCCTAATTCTTCCTCAAGCTTTAAGGTTCAACTTACAGATCTTTTTAGATAAATATATAGTAGACTTAATCAGTTATTTTAAAAGGGGACTTTGATTATATTTTATTTCTTTTATAAACAGTTAATGTTTTAAACTGTTTAAATAATTTTCAGTATAGTCACTATGCATCAGGTATATAGTTTTCTGATAAATCTTCACACGGATGTTAAAGTAAATCTTAAATATCTAATAAGTTAAACTTAAAGGTGATAAATCTAAATACTTTAAGTTTTGGTACTATTGGTAGTGAAATTCAAATTAAAATCACTACTTTAATTACCAACATGTTTTAAATTGGAATTATAAAGGCTGATCTTTTACCCTAATGGGCAGAATTATCTTATATGTTACAGATATGTAAATTATATACTAAAACATCATAAACATTAATACTAAAGATTTGATTCTCTAAAATATTTCTGTATAATTAGTTTCTTTTATTTATTTCTTCAGTTTTTTTCCTTGCATTGAAAGATACTTGCTCAGTAGGAATACAGTTATATCTTCCCCAAATGATTTTGGTTTCAAACTTTCTTGCAAATTCTGAGGTTATATTCTCTGCTGGCAAATTTTATTTTAATGATTCAGAAGGTTTCTGTCCAGGACACTGACTATATTCTTTCCTTGTAACTCCTTTTTGCGAGGCCAAGTCTGTTTTTTTTTAACCTCTTTGTTAGTGTTCAATAACCTGCTTCTGTTTTGTTGCTATACAAATTGATTTTATTCAGTTGATCTGTTTACTTCTTGCATTCTATTCTGAATACTCTTCATGTTCTTCCCTTATGTTAGGGCTATGCCTTTTGTAGATATTTAAAGCATTTCTCTCATGGCGTTGAATCTGATCAAAATACTTAGGTCATGCCAATGACATTTATCTTCTCTTTATTACCATAGTACCTGGTACTGTATTTATATCTAGTTTCTCCAAAAATACTGGATTTTAAAAAGTGAGAAGAAATAAAGAATTGGGTAGCTAACCTAATTATTTAATATCTAAAATTTTATCTTATTCCATGGTAAATGAAGACAGCTAAGAAAGGTAGACTGAAGTGTTAAGGCCTTGAATACTAGATTGGGGAGTTTGAGTTTGCCAGCAGTAGTAAGAGTAGTTGTTTTAAGGGACACACTGTTTCTAATGTATTGAAAACTATCATGATGTGTTGGAGAAGGCATTGTATAGCCATTATTAGTGAGCCCACATTCCAGTCGTAGATTTGCCAGTGTCTAGCTTGGTAACTTGGACAACTCATATAACCTTTATCTGATAATTTAAATTTTTTATAAGCACATCATTTGTGTAAAGCCAAGACACAATTGTCATGAAAATGTGATCAGTTATATTTCTGAAGTGAACATTTGGCAAGGACACGTATTAAACTTCAGGGTTGCTGTCTCTGAAATGTTAAGACATAAATTAGGAAAAATCTCATTTTTGATCTCATTTTTGGTTTTGAAGTTCTTAAGCGAAGATTTGTGTTGTTTTTTTTTGGATAAACTTTGTTATATTTAAGTTCGCCTTTTCATGTGAAAGTACGTATTAGAAATACACATAGTTTTTGACACCTTTACTGTAAAAACTTATTTTTCTTTTTTTAAAAATCCTCTTCAGATTTCTTTCTTTTTTAAAAAAATATGTTTTTATTGATTTTTTTTTTTTTAGAGAGAGAGGAAGGGAGAGAGAGATAGAGACATCAGTTGGCTGCCTCCTGCACGCCCCCCACCAGGGATCGAGCCCACAACCCAGGCATGTGCCCTGACTGGGAATCGAACCGAGACCTCTCAGTCAATGGGACAATCCTCAATTCACTGAGCCACACCACCCAGGCAAAAAAACTTATTTTTCTAATTACATCATTTAAACAAGTTATTAATTGGTAGAGTGGGATTTCTTAGTTGCAATTTTATCTGCCTAGGCCAAAGTGATTTTTAAAAAATCAGACTTTATTTGAGTAGGTGTTCACCAAGTATAATTCAGAAGACTAGAAGGATAATAATAAAAAGTCTTCTTCCATTCCCTATCTCTCAGTCACCCATTTTCCCTCCCCAGTTTCTAAATGTATTCTTTCAGATATCTTCTGTCTTCACAAATGACTACATATATTCTTATGTTTTTCTCCTTTTATAGAAATAACATACTCTATACACTGGTCTGGACCTTGCCGTTAATGATGGAAACAGTAATTAACAGGGAAAGATCACAAAGGGAAAAGGAATCTCTGGACAGAGATACCTTTCCCAAATGGAGATTTCTATTCCAGAGCCAAGGTTTTTATTATTCTTTTTAGTCTATTATTTATTTTTAAATCAATTTATTTATTTTATATAAGCTCTGAAGGATAATACTAAAACATAAATCCAGTTTAAGAAATAGAACATTTTCATTAGTTTTGAAACCCCATGTGCCTTTCCCATCTCCCTTTAGGATAACACTATCTTAAATTGTATCATACCTCTTGCTTCTTTATAGTTTTATCATATTAGTATGTAACTCCAAACTATGTTGTTTTGTTTTACATGTTATTGAACTTTTCAAAAGGGAAATATTTTTCAGTAATTTGCTTTTTATTAATTCAGTGTATTAAGACATCTATATTAATTTGTAAGCAGTAGTTCATTGTTTTTCATTGCTGTGTAGTATTCTATTGTAGTAAGAAATCATAACTGATTCACTTTTTCCCTAGTTTGAGAATTATTAGCATTCCATTTTATCTTTACTTTTGGCATAATACCTATGCTTATTTTGTGTTCTAAGTGTTTGCTTGTTAACACAGCCTACCTTCAAATTATACTGTACACTTCATACCATATGTAATGTCATTCTTTTCTGTTTTTTAATATGTAATCTTTACATATTTTAAAGATTTTCCTTTAATCACTTTTTCAGCAGTTTGATTGTGCTGTGGTGTTATTTTCTTTGCATTTTTCTTAGCTTGATGTTTGCTGAGTGTTTTGTTAGGTTTGTAGTTTACTGTGTTAGGAAAAAATGTCAGCCATTATTTCTTCAAAAACCATTTTCGTTCCCTTCTAGACTCCAATTTACATGTATCTTAGATGACTTGATATTATCCTGCAGGCCTTTAAGATTGTGTTTCTTTTAACCTTCTTTCCTGTCTGTTTCAGAAAGTATGCTATGTCTTCAAGGTCACTGATTTTATTTTCCTGCGGTATCTAATCTTCTCTTAAATTCAACCAAATAATTAAAAAAAAAAAATTAAGCCTATTTTTTATAGCAGTTCTGGTTCACAGCAAAATTGAAGGAAAGGAACATATTTCCTATATACCCCCACCCCATACACATGCACAGCCTCCTCCATTATTAGCATCCCCTGCCAGGGTGGTACATTTGTTACAATTAATGAATTTACATTGATATAATCACCCAAAGTCCATAGTTCACATTACAGTTCACTGTTGGTTTTGTACATTCTATGGGTATGGACAAATGTATAATGATACACTATATCCATCATTATGGTATAATACAGAGTATTTTCACTGCCCTTAAATCCTCTGTGCTCTGCCTGTTCTTCCCCCAATCCCTGGCAACCAGAGATCATATTATCTCTGTACTTTTGTTTTTTCCAGAATGGCATATATTTGGAACCATATAATATATAGCCTTTTCAGATTATGTTCTTTCATGTAGTAATATTCATTTAAAGTTCCTCCATGTTTTTCTTGGCTTCATGTAACTTATTTCTGTGTTGTGCTGAGTAACATTCCATTGTCTGGATGTACCAGTCTTTTGTTTTTAAATTTTTATTTATTGATTTTAGAGAGAGAGGAAGAGAGAAACAGAAACGTTGATTTGTTTTTCCATTTATTTCTGCATTCATTGGTTGCTTTCTTGTATGTGAACTGACTGGGGATCAAACCCATAACCTTGGGGTATGAGGACAACACTAACCAGCTGTGCTACCTGGCCAGAGCCTGGATGTACCAGATTTTTTTTTTTCTTCCTTTTTTTTATCCTTACCTGAGGACATTTTTGCATTTATCTTCAGATAGAGTGGGAGGGAGAGAGGGAAGAAGAGAGAGAGAGAAACATCGATGTGAGAGAGACACATTGACTGGTTGCCACCCACATGACCCCAACTGAGGCCGGGGACAAACTGCAACCGAGGCACATGCCCTTAGTAGGAACTGAACCCTGGTCTCTCTGGTCCGCGGGCCGGCGCTCTAACCACTGAGAAACCCGGCCAGGGCGATGTATCAGATTTTTATCCGTTCACCTACTGTAGGACATCTTGATTGCTTCCAGACTTTCGCAATTATGAATAAAGCTACTGTAAACATCCATGTGTAGGTTTTTGTGTGGACATAAATTTTCAACTCTTCTGTTTATAATTAATCTCCTTTTGGTGCCACCCCTCTCCCATGCAGGCATCTTTCTCACCCCATTTGAACTCCAGCTCTTTGGGACAGTCTGCCTCTATTGATTCATGGATAGCCTGCTCTGTCTGGGCCACTGCAGTTCTTCCACCCACTCCAGTGCTGATAGTTACCTAGCTGAGCTTTAGAACTGAATTGTTCAGGAAGGGAAAGAGAGGCAGAAGAGGACGGATTAAGTCGTTATTTACTATTGAATGGTCTTTGCGACATGATTTACGTTTTGATAATGAAAATACTCCTGTACTCATTCTGCATTAGAAAGATGGAATTGGAAATGTGTTGTTTACATTTTTACTTACAGGTATAAAAGATAAGAAAAATTGCCACTTGAAAACTGAGTGGTATTAATCTACCAGAAGAAATAATGCATAGAGCTGTTGATTTTTAAGGGTGATTGACAGTTGTCTTGAATATAGCTTGATTATCCTCTTCCTAGAGTCATGTTCTTTCCACCACTCTTTGTGTCTCCTTACAATTTTTCTGCATCTTTCAGTTTTGGTACTGCACTCCATCAGCTTCTGGAGTTTTGTTACAGTGTCTCTGAGAAATCAGTGCTGTCCTTTCCTCTTCTCATTTTCTTTAGAACTTAGAAAATAAAAATATTAGGGATTTGACTCCCACTTCTCTCATATTTTTCTTTTCCTAGTAGCTATTTTCTTTTTACCTTTGGGGAATAGGAGGCAGTGTTACAATGAATTCGAACAGGGTATTGATACCTGGATCATAAGTATGTTTGTATGATGTTTTCCACCAGATGGAGAAAGGCTTTTGTCAGCCCTTTGTTAACATCACTCAAACCTTTTTATTGTAGCACTTAATAGAAATATAGTCTCTGCCTTGGTAAATTATGAGCTACTTCAGGGCTGTGAGAGAGAAGTTTTTCATTATTTCATTCTTGTGCATGGGACCTAGTAGGACTAGCTCAGCACTCAGCAAATGTTTAATAAATGACTTATTTGGAAAAATAACCCATATATGAGGCTTGATTGTTTGACCTTTTGACATCTGTGTCTTCAGAGTCATTTTTGTTAACTTTCCTGTTAATATGTAGAGCAAGTAGGTTTAAAGAAAAAAATCTGTTGCACTTGTTTCTGACCTAAAATGTCCTGATTGGTTAATGCTTTTCTCTTTTTCTGACAGACAGTTTGTCACAGTTTATTGGTTATCCCGGCCCGAAGCCAAAGCTTTGACGTCCTGCAAAATGCCATCAGTAAGCATTTGGTAAATATACTTAAACTTTTTTTCTGTTACACAGAAAAGCATATAGGTTCATTGGTTTAGATTAGGTTTGTCATAGCCTAGGAGAGAATGAGAATCCAGAATCCTAAGCTTAATAACCACTCACAGCATGATGCTATGGCGAGAACTGAAAAATCTTGGTGTTTTTCCTGGCTGTTGCTAATTAATTTTTGATTTTGGGAAAATCCCCTCTTATGCCAGGACCTGACTTTCTACATGTGTGCAATGAAAGTCCTTAAAATTATGCCTCAGGTCCTTCTGACTTGTAATGCTTTAACATGTGCCTGGTGTTAGTGTATTGGGAATCCACCATCCAGACTGGGGTGTAATTTCCACCCAGAAGATTTGAGGTCTAAAGTATAGGAAAGTCATCTAACTGGCTCAAGGCCTGGTCACTGGAGGCAGTGAGCTCTCAGCCATGAGACTGACTTGTCTTCTGGCCAGTTAGTGTCTCTTGTTCCCATTGGTATTAAATTCACATTAGGTATGCCTGGGGTTTGCTTTTAATTTCCTCCAACACTTAACTTTTGACCTTTGGCTTTTTATTATACTCGTGTATTATAGTGCAAGGGAGAGACCCAAAATTTTATCTTCCGGGGACTTTTGTTTGCATAATTTTTAGGCACATCCACATCGCTATTCTTCCTTTAAAATGTTATCTCCCTTGAGTTGGAAGAATACAGCTTTAAATTCCCATTACTTTTTTTCTCCCTGCTATCAAACTTCTAATCCTATTCCTTTTGTCTCCAAAGATCTCCACCTTTCCCCCCCCCCACCTCCAGTCCAGAAACATATGCCCTCTTTTGACTACATTCATTATCTTTGTAAAAGCTCAACATGCCAGTTAGTCTAGGCCATTAATATTAGACAGTCTGATGCAAAGGTTAAGACCTTAGAGTCTAGATTTTTTCATGACTATTCAACATTACTTTCTAGGAGATTTAAACCATGTATACAGGGTGGGGCAAAGGTAGGTTTACAGTTGTGAGTAAGTGAAAAACAAGTTTATTCTTGTATTATTAATTAATTATTGTATTATTTTCCATATGAACAACTGTAAACCTACTTTTGCCCCACCCTGCACATACATTTACAAGTTAGAATTTGTACAGCAGAATCTAGATAAATCAGGATTCCATGATGTCCCTTATCTGGGTTTTGGGCAGTGAAACAATCAAGTGTTAATAAGCTTCTTGACTCCAGTACTTAGTCATGTCTGAATGACTAGCTAAATCAAAGGACAGGGGAAGGCTAATTGCAAAACGAGTCTGTTTTGCATACTTAATTACCTGGGATGGGGGTGGTGCCACATATTAGAGTTTTTCATGTAAGTGTGATTGTTGGTCTCAAGATTTTCTTTGGATGCATGAAATAATCCTTTTAAATAAAGATATTTCTAACCATTAATAGAAATTGTAATATCTAGAGAAAGTTTTAGAAGACTTTGTCATGAGGGGAAGCAGTGGACTGGGTTAATAGTATTTCTTGAATTTACATGTTTTCAAAGTCATTAAATGTAGACATTAAATTCTCAAAGGCAAACGGGACCTCAAGGTGTGGCAGGTGACATGTATAATGTATATACTGGTTTTCAGTAGAAGTGTTGTAAGGTTAATCCTCCAGTTAATGGGATTTGGTTTTATCCTGGAGAGGGTAAGGGGACTATTGTGTAGATGTCATTAATCTCATTTTTGTCTGCCTAGGTTGGGTTTACTGTGATTCCTGACAGCACGGCTGGCTGTGTTCTGGGTGTCATCTGTAGGCTCCTGGATCATACGTGTGTACTTAGTGAGACTCTAATGCCATTTCTGGCTTCTTGTTGCTACAGTCTTCTGTATTTTCTGCTCACTTTAGAGAAAGGAGAAGCAGAACATCTAAGAAAGAGGTAATCATTTTTGTATTTTTCACCTTTAATTTTTTTTCCTACCTGTTCTATTCCCTCCACATCAATCAATCAATTAATTTTTAAAAAATTAAAAGTGAAAGAGAATTAGAGTTTAGAAATAGCCTAAATTCTCTTTCAGAGTTTGTATAAACATAGCTAGCCTTTTCTTTTTTATTGAATTTATTGGGGCGACATTGGTTAATAAAATTATATGTTTCAGATGAACAATTCTATAATACATCATCTGTATATTGCATTGTGTGTTCACCACCCCAAGTCAAGTCTCCTTTCATCACCAGAGCTTTTTCTTTGTTCTTTCATGAATCCCCTTTATGCTGTGAAAATTTTTCATTTTTATTTTTTCCTTTAAGCAACAAATTTGAAGTTAGATGGCATTTTAAAGTTTTTTTAGAGCTTTCCTTATCAACATTGCTATAGGTCTAGTAAGAAAAGATATTCTACCTTTAGAAAAATGGGTTTATTAGTATAAGCCTTTGTATTTTGTTTTGGGCTTCATTAGAACTAGAGCCAAAAAAAAAAAAAAAAAAAAAAAAAAACTACAGCCAGAGTGGACTTTAAGGAAATTGTTCTAAGATGCTAATGTTTTAATTCAGTACAGTCGGCCCTCGTTTATCGCGGTTAATCAGTTCCAGACTCTACCGCGATAAATGAATTTCCGTGAAGTAGGATTCTTTATTTATATACAGTCGTCCCTCACCACTTCGCACTTTGACTTTCACGGCTTCACTCTATCGCAGTTTTTTCAAAATACAGTATAGTATTTGAAAAAACCGCGATAGAGTGAAGCCGTGAAAGTTGAAGCGCGAAGTGGGGAGGGACAACTGTACTTTTGTTTCTATGTGAAATTCAGACTAAAGCTTTTAGGATAGTTTGGAATATTTCATTTTAATTTTTAAAAAGTGTTCTCACCTTGGCCCGGTTTGGCTCAGCAGTTAGAGCGTCGGCCCGTGGACCAGAGAGTCCTGGGTTCGGTTCCCTCTAAGGGCACATACCTTGGTTTCAGTTGGTCCCTGGCCCTGGTTGGGGTTGTGTGGGTGGCAACCAGTTGATGTGTCTCTTTCACATCGATGTTTCTCTCTCTTTCTTCCTCCCTCTCTCCCTCCTGCTCTATCTGAAGATAAATGCAAAACAGAAAAAATGTCCTCGGGTGAGGATTAAAAACAAAAGTGTTCTCATGCTTATTTTCTTATTAGTATGCCTATTAAAATTCATTGCAGGTGGTTTTTAAAAAAATCTAACAGATGAGCAAGTAGAAGAAAATAATCATTCTCTCACCTGTTGTTAACATTTTGATGTTTGCCTTTCTAGTCTTTTTTGAACTTTTAGATGTCATGAAAATGTGTCATACATGATTATGTGTAAAACATTCCTATAGTTGAAAGAGTAAGCTTAAATTGAACATCCATTTAACCAGCCTTCAGGTTCAGAAATAGAACATTATCAGCACACACGCTCTCCATATAATCTCCACAGTTACATTTCTCTTCTGCAACCCCAGAGATCACTTTTGGGGTAATCACTACCTGGCCTTTTTATTTACAAATTTTATATGCATTTATTTGTAAACAAGAACATTTTGCTTTTCATATTTTAAGAATTTTATATAAAAGGATATTTTTGTGATTTGATTCTCATCATTGTTTGTGAGTCATTCATGTTGATTCAGAAGTGTATTTCATTCATTTTTGCTTCTCTATACCAGGGGTTAGCAAATTTCTTTCTGTAAAGAGTCAGATAGTAAATATTGTAGGTTTTCTGGGCTATAAAAATCTCTTGTCAGAACTTCTCAACCCTTTGGTAGTGTGAAATCAACAAGTAATATGTAAATGAATAGGTGTGGGTGAAATACCACCTGTTGGATTGGCTGTGGCCCAGTACCCATGCTCTGTGGTACTCTGTTATATGAATGTACCATAACTTATTTTACTGTCAGTGGACATTTGGATTTTTTCAGCTGAGTAAGTGTGTGTGTGTGTGTGTGTGTGTGTGTGTATGTATTTAAAACTGTAAATTTCACCATAAACTACAACTTACACATAAATGTAGATTTGATGGTATTTTTCTTGTGTATCTATCATCAAACTTTAGGTTTAATAGGTCAATAAAAGGCTTTATAAATAGCAAGGGATTTCTTGGGGTTCTAAAATTTTTATAATAACCATCCCCTTTTATGAAATGTGTATATTGCTATTTGTCATTTCCTGTCACTTGACATATAACCGCTTTCTTAAACACTTTGATAAGAAGTTTCAAAGGTCTTTTGTAATTTCTTTAGGGGAACAGCATGCTTTGACTTTATGTGGCTGGACTGAACAAAATTCAGTGTATGTAATACTTTTGCCTGTTTAAAATGCCTATACTGGGTATTGGAAAGGTTGATGTTACCAGGACCCTATGTATCTCTTGGGATGACATTACTTAGTCACAAGGAAATGTTGGCAGCCAGAGTCTTAGGTACAGGTTTCCCCTGCTGTGCAAAAGTAAAGTGTTCCTATGAAAACTTTTGTAAACTAAAATGGTGCAAAGCTAAGAAGCAATTAACATTCATTTATATGGAAAAATGTTTTACTGTTCTGAGACACAAAATTCAACACATGCCCAAACCACTATCAGAATGCTTAATTTCATCCAGTTTTATAACTAAGTATGACAACTAAAGAGCTCTCTTAGGCTTTTCTGATACCTTAGGACACATCTTCTAGTGGATGCACAAAATAAATTGAGATAAAGCACAGATGCTCACAGACACAGTTCAAAGCTCTGGTGGCCTGATGCTGAGTATAGCTGCCCGAGAAGGAGTGTGGTGGCCCCACTCTTGCTGCTCAGGGGCACACTACTGCAAATAAACACTGAACATGATTTCACTTTCTGCCTTTTTGTAAAAGTGAAAATTCTTTTTGTATATCTTTTGGTTAGCGAAAACAGGCACTAATGTAGGTCTTTTGTAACAACGAAGTGGCATAATATGAATTTTCAAAAAGTAGGGTGTACCTGTATTTAAATTTCCTTTCAAGCTACTCCTACACCCTTAGAGAGGATGTTTGTGAGATTACAAATTATAAGTGCCAGTCACTTTTGATTTCATGAGTACTGCCCCCCCACCTCCCCACCCCCCAAAAAATCCTGCTTTACCAATTTGAGTTGTTCAAAACTGTGGCTACTTTGAAGAAACTAGTTATCTGCCAGTCTTGTTAGTAATGAAAAAAATCTGTGCAACAGAGCCCTCTTGATTTGTAGCTAGTAATCTGTTCTTTTCTGTGGTTTCACTCTTTTCTCTTTATCTGTGGTGATGCAGATCAGGATGTGTCTGGTGTAGGTTTGAGACTTAGTGTGCTCCTTCAGTCTGAAGATTCAATGTTTTTTTTCTTCAGGTCTAAGAGCTACTGTCATTTCTGACTCTTATCTTCCCCATTGTTTTCTTCTTCTAAAAATTTCTTTCAAACATAGGGAGCTTTCCATTTTGTCCTGTCTCTGAACATCTACTTTGCTAAATCTTTTATTTAACCTTCCTATTGAATTATTATTTCATCAGCTATTATTGTTTTCTTTGATCTAATTTGGGTTTTTTCTTGGCTGTTCGTCATTCTTGCTTGTTCTTGATTCATTTGTGTTCCTTTAAAATTCCTGTCAGTTTGTTCTGATAGGTCCTATTTTCTCTGGTGTGGGGATTCTCCCTTATTTTGGGTGCAGGTAGGGCTCTGGAGGTTGTCTTTGATGGGGTTGAACAGACTCATGTTTTGAGTTGTATACCTTTTCTTTGAGTGCATCTTTTATAAGTTCTGTGGAGGTTGTGGCGAACTCCATCTGAGAGTTTCACATTGCATTTTCCTCACTTGCAGGTACACACAGGGAGCCCAATTCTAGTTCCCTGCCTCCCACACCCAGTGCCTGAAGCTTCAGCTTTGGAAAAACCAGCCCTAAAAGCCCACATCCAGTTCTGTACTTCTTTTGAGCATCTTTATATAAATTTTGTCATAATTTTTGTCATTCTGGCTTTTGAGCTTGGCTGTGTGTGTGTGTGTGTGTGTGTGTGTGTGTGTGTGTGATCTGTATTTATCTGTATTTGGAGAAGAAGGGAAAGTTGGTGTTTTCTGACCAGAGTATATCAGATGTTTGTGGAGTTTGCTGAACTCCTGAAAACTGTATACAAAATACTGAAATATCACCATTCTTTAGAGTGGTTTAGAACCATTGCTTTATGTTGAGCTGAAGTCTCCATTTCATTGGTCCCGGTCTATATTTTAAACACTTGATAGAATAAGTAAGGTTATTTTTATACGTGACAACTCGTTGAAAACCCCCCAAATGGCAGTTTATATGGTATTTCTTCAATCACTTATAGTACCCAGGGCTCTTGTATTTCTTTTTGGCTTGACAGTTTCTGTAGTTGTGGTGTGCGAAGGTGGAATTCTAAACTTTACTCATCTATTCAGTATATTTACATTTGATGTAGAATCCATAAGCCCTTTCAGCACAGTGTTAATTATTGAAGAAAATGGATATATTGGAACATTTCAGGAGTAACTTACAAAACCCAAGACCTAGGAATTGTGGAAGTAGGACTTTGAAACCCAGCAGGAACCAAAGTACCTTTCTCTCTTCTTTTTATTCTAGATTGTGTAGTCTTTATCTCTATGCCTTTGCCTCATTATTAGCTATGTCTATAGACTGGCTTTCTCTTTTCTCCTAGCTTGGCTGTGCATGAAACAAAATTTGAATAAACTCCCCAAACCCCCTTCCCTCTGGTAACCATCACTCTATTTTCTGTGTATGAGTCTGTTTCTATTTTGTTGATTTTGTCCTTTCGATTCCACATGTAAGTGAAGTCATATGGTATTTGTCTTTTTCTGACTTATTTCACTTAGCGTAATACCTTCTAGGTCCATCCATGCTGTCACAAATAATAAGACTTCATTCTTTATGGCCAAGTAATAATCCATTTTATATATGTACCATAACTTTCTTGTCCACTCAGTTATTGGTGAGCACTTGGGCTTCCATATCTTGACCATTGTAAATAATGCTGCAGTGAACATAGGGGTGCATATATTCTTTCAAATTAATGTTCTGGGTTTTTTCAGATACATATATAGAAGTAGAATTGCTGATCATAGGCAGCTCCATTTTTAATTTTTTGAGGAAATTCTATATTGTTTTTCATAGTGGCTCTGCATTTCCACCAGCAGTGCACAAGGGTACCCTTTTCTCCACATCTTCACCAGCACTTGTTTGTTGATTTATTGATAGCTTTTCTGACAGGTATGAGGTAATACAATTGGTGATGCTGAGCATCTTTTCATGTCTATTGGACATCTGTATGTCCTCTTTGGAGACGTGTGTGTTCAGGTCCTCTGCCCTTTTTTTTTTTTTTATCCTTACCTAAGGACATTTTTTTCGTTTTTTGTTCAGATAGAGTGGGAGGGAGAGAGAGGAAGAGAGAGAGAGAGAGAAACATCGACGTGAAAGGGACACATTGAGTGGCTGCCACCCGCATGACCAACCATGGCCGGGGACAAACTGCAACCGAGGTACATGCCCATAGCGGGAACCGAACCCGGGTCTTTCTGTACCGCAGGCCGACGCTCCAACCGCTGAGCCAAACAGGCCAGGGCATTCTCTGCTCATTTTTTAACTGGATTGTTATTTTTGGTGTTGAGTTGTATGAGTGGTTTATAGATTTTGGACATTAACCCCTTATCAGATGTATCATTGGTGAATATCTTTTCCCATTTGGTAGGTTGTCTTTTCATTTTGTTGATAGTTTTCTTTGCTGTGCAAAAACTTTTTAGTTTGATGTTCTACTTTTTCTTGTTTCCCTTGCCCAAAGATATATATCAGAAAAAAATATTGGTAAGAGAAATGTCAGAGATTTTACTGCCTATGTTTTCCTGTATGGTTTTGAGTCTTACATTTAAGTATTTAATCCATTTTGAGTTTATTCTTGTAGAGTGTAAGAAAGAGAAACTACCGTGTTTCTTAAAAGGACTTTTTTAGTTTGAGGAAATAGAAAGGGTACTTTGCCTGTATGTGCTGGCTCACTGGCTCATTTTTGTCACTGCCGTTGTAGGGACAAGCTGTGGGGAGTCTGCGTCTCCATCCTGGCTCTCCTGCCTCGAGTCCTCAGGTTGATGCTGCAGAACCTGCGGGTGAACAGAGCTGCTCCTGAGGAGCTGCCTGTTGTGGGCCAGGTGCTCCGCCTGCTGCTTCAGCATGCACCCCTTCGGACGCATATGTTGACCAATGCCATCCTGGTGCAGCAGATCATCAAGAACATCACGGTAAGAGGCATGGGTCAGCACTTTGTACTGTTAGTACTGGAAAGTATTCTTAATGGGCAAGGCATGGGGCGGGTGGTGCACAGGGTTTCTGTGCATTGACCAAACTGCTGGAATTAAGCCCAGTGTGATTTCCCAGGGTTTCTCCTGTAGTCTAGTCCCTGACTCACTTAATCTGCAGGATTTCTTAGATCTCAGAATCATCTGTAAAAACCTTAAAACACTCAATCTGAATTATGGTGGCAGGCAGCTTAGTTGGGAAAGGTACAGGCCTCGGAGTCACTGCTACCTGAATTCTAATAGAGACTCTGTTGATTAACTGATAGTTTGGCAAGTTTGTGTTTTTTTAAAAACCTATCCAAGTTTGTTTTCCTAGGTGTAGGAATGGGATTAATGTTAACTTTGTTAGATTTTGGGAACCATTAATGAGATCAGCCAAGTAAAGTTTTTAGTGCAGCTGATATTTATTAATTGTTCAACAAATGTTAACTGTATTAGGAAATTATTTAGCAAGAATAAACTTCAGACTAATTTCTAGTTAGTTTCCTGGAGAGTAAGACGTTGGAGAAAGGAAGTTGAAGCCTTCAGCGTTGTCTAATGGTTGGTTCTCTGTGTTCAGTTGTGTGGGTGTATTTTTTTTTGTGTGTGTGTGGTGGTTGAGGGGCAGTTCTGTTATCTTATTCCTTTGGTGTTTTTAGTTTGGAAGAATTAGGGAGGTTTTTTTTGTATATATATTTGATTGGGAGATTATTAACTGGTATTTGCAATCCTAATTCGGAAATAGTATAATGGAGGACAGTCAAGAATTTGGATCATTCTGAGGTTGGACAATCAACCCACCTCCATAAGGAAGAGAATGACAGAAACTGTTAATCGGCCCTGCATAAAGATTGAGAGACTCCAGAATGCCAAAGGGAGGAAGTCTGGAGTGTGGGGATAGTGGGTGGTGAAATTTCATTAGTTCCTAGCATATGTGGGAGGGAACAAACCAAATGAGAAACCAGTATCACTTGTACTTGAGGGTGTAACTAGGAATTTTCTTTTTTTTTTATCCTCACCCAAGGACATTTTTGCATTTGTCTTCAGATAGAGCGGGAAGGAGAGAGGGGCAAGAGAGAGAGAGAGAGAAACATCGATGTGAGAGAGACACATCAACTGGCTGCCACCCACACGACCCCAATCAGGGCCAGAGACAAACTACAACCGAGGTACATGCCCTTAGTGGGAACCGAACCTGGGACTCTGGTCTGCGGGCCGATGCTCTAACCGCTGAGCCAAACCGGCCAGGGCGTGTAACTAGGAATTTTCAGTCTGTAGTAATGCCTCATTAATAGGTCCCCTTTCCAGTAAGTTTCCTCTGGTGATTTACAGATGAAGATGTGGTTATGGCTCCAAGATGTTGTTTGGATGTGAAAAACACTTCAGATAGCAGAGCAATTTTAGAATTCTCAAATTACTCTTGTTTTTCTCTGCAGACATTGAAGAGTGGAGGTGTTCAGGAGCAGTGGCTCACAGACTTACATTATTGCTTTAACGTGTATGTCACTGGGCATCCTCAGGGGCCCAGCGTGTTGAACACAGTGTATGAAAGAGGCACCATGGCACTTCCTGTTTAAAATTGTTTATTCACATCTAATTTTGAAGAGAGGCTGATGTAATAAATGTTTGACATTAAAACTAAACTTTTAAATAAGTTGTTTATGAACCTTCTTTTGCACTAAGGTAGGAAAATAATGCAGGCTGGCTTCCTGGACTAGCACTTGATATGTGGTAGTATATTTTACATTTCAAAGGAACTAAATATTTACAAAATACAGAGTGAGTAGCATGGTACCATCTACTATTTATCAAGAAATTAGCTAAATCTTTATGATCCCATCTAGGCAATCCTCATTATGTTCTTGGCTCCAGTCCATTCAGATAGCAACAGGAACCAGTTTTTGTTTTGTTTGGGGGTGGTTACTCTTTTCCGTGATGACTGAGCTTCTCACTACGGAGTTATTATTTACAGAGGTTTTGTAGCCCTCGATGCAGGGGCAAGATTTCAAGACAGTGCTACAGTTGTTTTGGATTTTCGTATACCTAAATGGTGGTCAGTCTGAGATAACGACTTCCAAAGTGATTTTCTACTGATGATTTTCTACCCCAATATGGTCCTTCAAAAAATTACCAGCTATATATAGTGATTTCTATGATATATGCATTTTGCTAATCATGAAATAACTTAGCAAACTAAAAAAAATCAAGGGGATTAAGTTAATGTTATTGCTTCCTGTCTCTTACGGTCAGGACAAGAGTGACAAGAAAATGGAAGCAGTCCTAGAAGTATCTGTGAGCCTACAATGTCACTGTTTATGCCTGTCTGCACTCCTACATTAGCTTTGTCCTTAAAAATGTGAAAAAGCTCCCAATCACTAGATTTTATTTAAACCAGGTGTTCTTAGAGAGCTAGAATGCGTATAGTTAGCAGTGTCCTCTGTCAGTAGGAATGGCATTCTGATATGATTGCTCACCTCTCCAGGTCAGGCAGAAAATACAAGTGGAATTGTTAAGGCCTGAATTGGTACCTTGTGCATAAATGGTCTGGTCTGTACACCTGCCCTGCTGATTTCTTTGGTGTCTTGTGATACCAGTGTTTCCGTTCACAGAGAGGACGTGGCAGCAGCCTGTGGCCTTCAGAGGATTAACGTGAACTGTTGAATGTAAGGAATCAACAGGGGAATAGAGCACTGTGGTCTTACAGATAATTTCTAAAAGCAAATGCTGGATCATGATCCTGGTCTAAAACTTAAAACTGATGATGCTGGAATAAGAGGATGTGGCATCTGTAATGCAGTTTGTTGCACTAGATTCCAGAAGTACAGTGAAATGGAGGTGGCTGCTGGAGGACAGGCTTCTCTCCATCTCATTTAGGTTCTTCACTGAAGCCAAAAAAGCAGTCCGCACCAGCTGGCTGGCAGAAATCCCAACCCAGCAGCTCTCATGTTCTTAGTTTTACTTAGACTTGACTGTGAGTTACCCATCCTTCTTTCTAGCCATACTGACATGTGAAGGCAGACAGCTACAGTTCTGCACAGGCATAGTCTACCCTGGTCTTTCCAGCACAGGTGAAGATAACATCTAAACAATTCTGTGTAAGAGCAGAAAGAAAGAAATTCTGACATTTTCTTTCAGTTGTTACCACATGTGCAGGCTAATAAGGCTCCAGGCATGGGTATTAAAGTTTCCCTAAGATGTGAAAGACAATCAGCAGAGAATTAGAACTCTATACTAGCTATTCCAGTTACCACGGACACAGTCTTCCACAGGCAGTCAGGGCTTTGTTTTATATTTTGATTGAGTAGCTGATTGCAGGTTGTAAGAAAAATTCTTTGATCTTCCACTGTTCTCAAGAAGGTGTATACACTGCAAGTTGCTCACTGTTAAAAACAAATACCAGATAGATATTCAGGTTATTAATTTTAATGCTGAAGGTAAGCGTTCATTGGTGGTAAGGGAAAGGGTTTAGTTTTGGATTATACATGATGCTAAAAAAGGTTATGGCCAGTGTATAGTAGAGACAGGAAAATTTATCTGCCTTGCGTTTTCTTATTTTTTTATACATTTTGATTTTTATTTTTTAGAAAGAGAGGCAGGGAGAGAGAAACAGTGACATGAGAGAAACATCTATCGGCTGCCTCCTGCACGCCCCCTACTGGAGATCGAGCACACAACCCGGGGCATGTGCTCTGACCCGGAATCAAACCAGGACCTCTCAGTCCATGGGATGATGCTCAGTCCACTCAGCCACACTGGCCAAGCATCAGCCTTGCATTGTCCATCATCTCAAAGATACATGACATCTCTCAAGGAAGAATCTTGAGTGGGAGGGGCGGGTGCGGACCTAGGCTTTCAGTCAGCCTGGAATAACTGGTATATCTTTCTCTCTCTGCATCCCTCAGATATTACAAATACAACTTTACATATACACGTACATATCTTTTAACTCCATGTGCCACACACTTGACTATAGTCCATTCTATTTTTTTTTTTTTTGCTAATATTATTTTTTTCTTTATTGATTTTAGAGGGAGAGAGATAGAAACACCGATGAGAGAGAACGTTGATTAGCCACCTCCTGCATGCCCCCCACTGGGGTTTGGGCCCACAACTTGGGCATGTGCCCTGATCAGGAATCGAACCCGCGACCTCTTGGTGCATGGGTCGATGCTCAACCACTGAGCCACACCAGCCGGGCTATAATCCATTCTAGAAAATGGATTTGTTTGAAAACTACTCAGATGAATGGCTGATAGGCATATCAAACTTGAAATGGATTTTAAGGCCTCTATATGACTTTGAAATTATAAAATTATAGGATACCACAGATGGAAAAATTAGTGGTGTACTCAACCCTTTCATTTAACAAATGAGGATATTGAAGCCCCAAACAGTTAAGAGACCTTGTTGAGGCCATAGTGCTATGTTCTGGAGCAAAGAAACAAACATGAAAGGTGAGTAGTTTTAAAAAGTTACACACATATGTCTTATTTTTTCTCCTGTTTTGATTACTGTTACTTCAATAAAATTATTTTAAAGTGAACTACTGCGTTGGATCTCTGGCATGTTTTTGGCTGCCTTTGCTATTTCAAGTTGAGGTTTCATCTGCATACCCTGCTGTGGGTGGGCAGGAATATTCTGCATTTGTACAAGGGGTACTGTTACTAGTAATTACCTAAGCCATGGGTATTCTATTCATTGGAATGGATGTTTTTTTTTTAAAGGGAATTCTTTATTTTCAAAGAGCGGGACCCCAAAATTTAGGAGAGCCTGTTTGTGTACACACACTCTGATCACTACTATGCTGGCTATTTGTGGGTGGTTTGCAGGGGTGGGTGTGGAAGACGAGAGAGAACAGGGATTGTTCAACTATCTCCTGAATATGTGTAGAGAAACAGCCCATGGATGCTGATACTTTTGCTCTATCTAGCTCGCTTTCTGCTCCTCCTTTATAAGAGGTAAAGGCATTACCAAAGCTTCTCCCCACATGGGCAGTTGGGAGCAAGTCTTCACTCAAATATCTGAATACCTACAGTGTGCCAAACAATTTCCTAAAGCTAAACAGAACAGTGAGCAAACCCAGAAGACACTCAACCCTGTGGAATTCTCAAGGCAAAAAATGAACTAACATTTCTAGTCAGGGTTTTAAGACCAAAATGACTTCTTTTTGGTTAAATCTAGCATCTATGATTCCACATTGCAGAAACTTACATGTAGGTTCAAGTCATGCCCATATCATGGAAATTACATGTTTTCTGTATAAAACACAGGCTACAGCTAAACTAGCTAGCAGCTCTGCCTGACTATCCGCCTTATTCACTGGTTAATGGTTGATGGGGGTGAGGGAGCCTAATAAAACCTTGTGTTGCCCCAAGTTTAGGCTTAGGAAAAGATTCTCTTCAGTCCCTGTCCATGTTTAAGCCAGCCAGAATTACATGTGCAGGGCAAACAAGCTGTTCATATGAACTAAAATTGTTACGCATTTTATTTGAATTTATTCTGTTCTTTAACTGTGAGTCCTTTAAAAACTTTAATACTGCTAAACACCTTCATTTTAAAGATTTCTGACAGTACTGGATTTTTCTCTTGAGACAAAGTAAAAAAATGCTCTGATTAATTTGTAATGTTTATCTAAATGCTACTTCTCTGGTAGTTAAATCTGACAGTTCTTTTTGGAAACTATCCTTAATTCACTCAAGTATAACGAGATTTTTACATAGAACTATGGGCCTTAATTCCTTTGAAAGTTTCCAACTACCCTACCCACCATTCCCTGATCAGCCTGCCCATGTTACATGAGTTGCCTGACTCTTATTAAAGATTTGGCAGTAATTGCTCTCCCCCTACCTCCGAGTTCCCCCCCCATCAAAAACTAAATGAATGTTAAAGTTCATGCTGACAGTCATTGTTCACCTTCCCAGCTGCACTCTGTCCTGCAGGCTGACTGGATTGGGGAGGATGGGGGCAGCCTGTTGTCACAGCCACCCACCAGAAACACTGGGCCTGGCATTACTGCTGACAGCACTGAACTTATCACCCAGACTTAATGCTGGTGTGAAGGAAGGGCCCTGAGTAAAACACCCTCCTCCTGCAGCTGAGAAGAAAGTTCCCTGAGCCGCTCTTGTATGAGTGAAAGTGCACATTTGAGCCCGAGCTGGATATGCTGTTGAATATTACCTTCCTTGTGAGGCCCTAAAAGGCAAGAGCCAGAGTTTGCAGTTAAGGGCCTCTTCCCATCTTTTGGAAGGAGGTGGAGGATCAATGTGAAACCAAAATGGAACAAGAACTCCCAAGGTATGACTTTGAAGAACTAGTCATTTCAGTTCCCCCTTTATGTGAACAAGTAAAGAAAGGTGATCAGTAGCAGCTACCATTTATTGTTTTTACTTGAGGTAATTTTTAAAAATAATAATAGCTTTGGCTATAAAAATAACTGGACTCTTACAGGGAGATAGATGCTGACTGCTGTAATAATTCCATGAAAGGGGGATGAAAAACACGTGTACTGAAATCTAATGACCATTGGAAATGCCTGGCAATTATGTCTTTGGGGATGAAACAAAACAGGAAAGGGCTTCCCCACACCATCTTCCCAATGTACTTGGCCAGTGCAATGGCTGCCTTACCTGAGTTGAGACGCAGCACAGAATGGGCTTTTGAAGATCTTGTGGAAGGATGTACTTTCCCTTCTTGAGAACAACCTGAAATCAACCGACAATGGTCATCTATCTCTGACTTGACCGCTGTGGCCTGACCAAGTTCTCAGTTCCTTGAGTGAAGGCTTAAGCTTGCAAGTAAGTGTTGGCCTAATTAGGTATGGTATGGAAGTACCGTGTAGGCTGAGGGGCGAGTTCTGAGATTTTGCTGCCTGGGCCATAGACCTCTTAAAGGTGCTTTGGCTTAACGCCTTTCTGGTGGAGAGCTAGTCAGGCTTGTTCTCTGCTAAGTTTATTTTGATTAGCTTTTTCCAGGACTGAAAATGTCTCAATTTGCAGCAGTTCATCTGCTAAATAAGTACTTACTGTAGTGTTTGGGTTGGGGCATTCCCACAGATAGGCAACCCTGTACTATGTCAGCAAAGTGACCTTTAGTTCCAGGGTTGGCCTGTGCTTGGAGTCCTTCGAATTGGCAGTGTGAGGGGAAGACCCAAGCAGTGGCCTGAAGAGGTTGCTTTGCAGTGGTAAGGCTTTCAGTTAGGAGTGAAGCCCAGCAGGAAGTCTCTTGGCTAGAAAACCCTCTGGGTTGAGATACTAGAATGCCTCATCTCAAACCAACTCTGATCCAGAATTTCTGGAAGGAAGGCACTAAATGTGCTGTGATTCTCTTGGTGACAAAGTATAATCAAGTTCCTACCTGAACTGAGGTGTTGTAAACTACAAAGTGCCTAGAAGAGAAGGACAGTTACCATAGATTTGCTTGAGCACTGACTGCCGCGTGGACTTCGTGCCGGAGCTGCTCCTGGAAGGATTCTTGGTGGTCCTGCTTCCTGCGACGGTCTTCAGGGGTTTTAGTCCCCGCTCCTTCCTCCAAACCTGGAGGAGCAGTGCCACACACTCTCGGTTCCATCTGTCCATCTCTCTGGCTCCACGCTGCTTCATATGCAGAAGGTGGGACAGGTGCTTCCTGAGCTGGTAGCTGTTGGGACCAGAGAAGGGGAAAGGCTTGAAGATCACAGCACTGAGAAACTAAATTTCCTTAAGGTTCCTAGAAGCTTTGGGAATCGTACTTGTTGAACTTGGGAGATTCTTTCAAGCTCCTATTCCTTAGTTCAGTAGCAGTATTTTGAATCCTGAATTCTGTCTTTTTCCGTCAAACAGTTTCTGAATTAGGAATCAAGGTGAGTCCTTGCCCTCAAGACAGAACAGGCCAGTGTGCACACAAATATAGTGCAAGAAGTGCTGAGAGCAAGGAGCTAGATGGCACGAGACAGATGCAGGACTGACAATTTGTAGAGGTTTAGTATGACTTTATATACAGCGGTTCTCAACCTGGGCGTCGAATGAACACATTATTTCCGATGGTCTTAGGAACCGAGACACGGCTCCTCTATCCGTCTCCAGGCAGGTATGCCCACATGCAGATACGCCCACATACAACACCAGAAACTGTATTAAAGGGTCGCAGCATTAGGAAGGTTGAGAACCACTGCTTTATAAGGCTGGTATTTGTGCTGAGTTTTAAAGGATGAGTAGGAGCTTAGCCAGTCGGAGAAGGGCATTCTAGGCAGCAGAACTGGCATGAGCAGAGAGGTGTGGGCATTTGTACAGGCACGTCAGTGATGAGGTGTGTATGGAGCACTGTGTGTTTAGTGAGGTAAGATGGTCAGAAGCCTGGGCTACCCTGGAAGAAGGCAACATTTGTTTATGACCTATTGTATAGCAGGCCCTTTCCCTATGATTGGGTCTGATAAAGGCTGAGTTGAGGTGACGTCACCAAGATGGTGATATAGGTCATTCCTCACTTCACTCTCTCTTATCAAAAGACACCACTGAGAAAATTCTAGAATACGGCATTTCTAGGATCTGGAGGCTGAAGAACTGCCTGCACCACAGAGACCAAGACAGACTACATTAAAAGGGTGAGAGCCCTGGCCAGTGTGACTCACTGAAGGGTCTCTGGTTTGATTCCTGGTTAAGGGCATGCACCTGGGTTGCAGGTTCGATCCCCGGCCCCAGTCAGGGCACATGGGGGAGGCAACCGAGCAATGTGTCTCTCACAGTGATGTTTCTCTCTCCCCCTCCCTCCCTCCCTCCCTCTCTTTCTCTTCTACTCTAAAAATCAATGAAAAAAAATATATATCCTCAGGTGAGGATTAACAAAAAATGAAAGGGGTGAGAGGAGTGGCTACAGGAAGACAGCATGGCCCTCCCCAGGGCCAGCACAGCACCGCTGAGAGGTCTACCTTGAGCCTACAGCTCCTCCACTAGGAAGAGAGACCCCAGAGGGACACCCAGCTCCCAGCATTGTGCGTTGCTTCTCGCCCATGAGGAGGGCAGGGCAATGTGTGACATGAGGGGAGGGACTGGCACCCATCAGCACGTGGATCTTTGCAGACTGAGTTCCTACAGGCAGCATCCAAAAGCAGCCCGAACCAGTGGCTTTGCTCATCTGCAGAGCCAAGATGGTGGCACAGTCTGACCAGGAACTCGGCAGCATGCGGGTCTCCGTGATTCAGGTCCTTAAACGAAGAGTGCTGCTGGCCCTGGAGCCTAGCCCCACCTTGCCCAGGCAAACATGGCTAAGGACCTCGGTCTGTTCTTGGCGGGGACCCACCCCAGTTCTTAAGAGTAGTGGCACAGGTAAGAGCTGTATTTTACTAAGATCATTCTGCTGGAGGGTGGAGCCTGGGGTGGGAGAGGCCAGGCGCACGGGGTGATGGCTACATTTGTGTCTGGTGTTTAGTTGGTGTTCACCCCACATGCACCCCCAAACTTCTCGAACACAGCTACTCTGGAGCCCCACAAGGAAAGCTGCATCAATCTCCCGTCTCTGCAGCTGACTGCCTGCCGGTGAGCCCGCAGGGTGCTGCAGAGGGCAGCAGGCCCCACACCTGATTTTACCACACACAGAACGGGAAATGACCTTCCTGCGTGGGCAGCCCCTCCCTCCTGCCATAAAAGGCTGATTTCAGTCCAACTACAAGATTCTTCCTTCTTTACCTGGAGTGACAAACCGTGCCGTCTCTCTACTAGAAGATGTACCACACTTCCCAAAAGCCACTGTAGAGAACAGCCAGAGTTATGGGCGGAACCGCTGCACAGCTCATTCAGTTCCTTCTGGCTGAGATGCCAGGTGTTTCCACAGGCTCTGCTCCCCAGGCAGAGGGCTGGCCGGGAAGCCCAGCTGAATCTGCAACAGCTCCGCTGGCAGTGGGCACAGCTTCCGCCGAGGCTACTCTGGCATGGAGACCGAGTCTGTCTGGTGGCCCCAGTGGTCCCCCATTCTCAAGAACTTGCCCTCCTAGTGGTTGGGAAACCTAAACAACACGCCCACGCGTCCTTTGAGCCCTCAGGGCTCCCACGGTCCAGCTTATCCTTGCTGGAGAAGAGCCCACAGGAAGGGCTTGCACTTGCTGAGGTGAAAAGGAAGGGTTTTCCACAGCATCTGCTGTTAGTCACAGCAACTGTCCAGCCCAGTCTCGCTTGTGCAGTGTCTGATTTCAGTTTTTAAAACAGTCAAGTCCTGATTGGCAATGAGGCTCACACTTGTAGGCTGAGCTTTATTCCCTCCGGGCCCCAAGGTTCACCCTGCTCACCCCATCCCAGCACACCCCAGTCTGCCCCTCCCCTCCCCCTGTCTCCTGTGACAGCAGCGGGCTCTGACGGCCCACGGGGCCAGCCCTGCTCCTAGCCCACCCGCAGTGCTCCTTAGGTCAGGTGTCACCACGCACCGTCCCAGCACGGCACTGGGCTCCTCCTGTCCTTAATATGGGAGATGTATAAGGCTATAACAGAATCAATGAAAGTATTTTTACTGTCACCAGACATGTGGCTTCCCACAATGTGCAGCTTCCCAGAAGCCCTTTGGGAGCTGATGTCCCAGGTCTCGGAAGGGCACAGTGGTGTAGCCAGAGGGGGCTGTGTAACTGCCTGCCCAGGTGGGCGCACAGACTATGGGCCCACTGTTCTTGGGGGCAGTGACTGAAAGCTCATTTGCTGCTATGGACACTTACTGACAGGACCTGTCAGCTTCTGACTCTTCAAAGGAGTCAAAGACCTGGCTGACGGGAGGCATTTCAGCAGGGGAGCAGCTGTGGGCTTGACGTGGGACAACTCGCCGGCTTGTTTAGAGCCCAGGTTTCAGCTGAGGTACTAATAAACAGTTCCTCTGGGAAGGCAGCCAGGGCGCCCCTGGCAGGCCGGGCAGCAGGCCCACTCCCACGCGTGCGTCAGGCCGCCTGCAGAGGGCGCGCACTTGCAGCCCTGGGGCCTGCGGGGCGGTCACCGCGCTGCGCTGCGTCCTCATCTGCGGACCGGGATAGGAAGAGTGTCCACCTCAGCGTCCCTGTGAGCGCTGAGTTAACACTCCACGCAGAGTTACTCAGCACAGCGCCCGCAAACGCCAGCCACGAGCACCAGCAGCGGCACTAACCGCGCGTGACGGCACTGCCGGGCGAGCGCAGCCCCCGCCGGCGGCCTCCTCCGCCTGCCTCCGCCGCTCCCGACGGAGAAAGTACGGGAAAGGCCCTCGGACTCGAGTCACCGCTTCCCGGGCTGGATCTGCACCACCAGGACAAGTCATGTTTCCTGAGACCATGTGCTCGTCTGGAAACCGGGGCGCTCATCCCCGTCACGACGGCTTCCAGGTGTGGCTGGGAGAGCACAGGCACGGACGCCCCTGTAAGGCGAGGGCCGCACGGTGGCAAAGGCGGTGCAAGCAGGGCTCTGGGTTAGGCCACCTTCGGCACAACAGACCCTGCGGCCTCTCCCCGCCTGGACCTCACGGGACCCGCGCTCCCCCTCCGCCCACTTAGGTGCTCGCAGCCCTTTCATCTCCTGACAGGCGCACACCTGTGCTCAAGGCGATTCGCTTGCTTTGTTCCCCCATCAACCTTCCTCTCTCTGGAGGTGGAGGCACATGCCTCCCACCTGTGGGAGCCGGTCCGCCCTCCCCTGGGCGCCGGCCAGCACTGTGAGCCCTAATCCGGATTGGGGCCCCGTGGGCCTGCAGCGTGAAGGACAGTGTGAGGCATGTGGAACCCTGCAGCAAAGGGCTCCCAGGGGGTACTTGGCTCAGCATTTTGGGGAGCGCCCATCCCTACTGCCCACACTCACCCTGCATTCTGAGCTGGAGAGATGCTTACACAGGTTTCTGTAATAAGTTTCAGTCACTCAACCCACTAGATCCAAGCCCTGGTTTAGGTATTCGGGGTACGACTAATTCCTGGCCAGTAAAGACATCAAAAGAAGAAAAGTAAAATACCTTGTGCGTGTAGGGCTTTAGAACTTACGAAGCACTGTATCAGTCTAACCTGTCATATAAACAGGACGCGTGCAGCCATTGCTAAGTCCCTTTTCCAGATGAGGAAACAGGGTGGAGGAGGCCCAGTGATCTGCCCAAGGTCAGACAGCCTGTTAGGGCGTCCCTGAGGGCTGTTTTCTGTACACCAGGCAGCCCTGGCTGCTTTCCTGTCTTGGCAAAAACCCCTTCGGAATAGCTCATCCGGTGTAAATTACTAGGCTCTACACATGTGAATTTCGTGGGTAGGCTCAATTAAATCGGCCTTGTCACGCCGGCACACGGAATTCACTAGAAAACACCGGAGAGCACAGGCGTCAGGCTGGGTGTGGGGACGACCACACGATCAAGGAGCTGAGCCGCCCATCTCACCTCCTCCAGGCCCGCTGGATGACTGCTGCCGCCTGGTTCTTCTTGCGAAACAGCTCTTTCCTGCTTCTTTCTCTCTGGATTATCTGCAGCCGCAGCTCCACAGGGAGAAGGTCGAAGTTCACACTCTGCCCCGAGAGGGGCCCAGGAGCGGGATCGGTCTCCTTAGATGTCTGAGCATCGTCAGACAGGGTGGATGTCCCCAGCTTCCTGACGCCTGCCCTCAACACCTCTGTCCTCTGTGGCGGATCTGAGTAGCTCTCCCCTTCGAGCTTGTCCCGTGTCACTTTGTGTCTTGGTGTCCGATGGTGGAGAGGATTCTGCCCAGCGTGGACCACTTCTCCCTTGGCACTGCCAGGGCGGCTAGAGCCAGCCGGGGAGCACCTGCCCCCTCTGAGCTCTTGAATGCGCCTCTTCTGGGAGGCACCCTTGGCCTTGGGTGCTGCGTCCTGCCGCCTGCTGGGCTTCCGGTGGCCGTCCTGCTGCGGAAGGCTTGTAGCTGCCCAGCTGGGGTCCTCTCCTTTCTCATCAGGCCCAGCCACCCTGACACAGGAGGGCTGCTTCAAGAAGCCTTTCCCCTTGTCGCACCGCTGCTCGCCAACGGTCTCACCTCTGGACTTCTCAACAGAGGAGACTCCCGGACACCTGTTTCCATCATTGCCTTCATCGGGGCTGAAGTGGACACAGGCAGACCGGCCTTTGGAATGTTCTCTGGATGTTTCTTGGGGAAACAAGGAAAAGGGGAAAGAATATTTATGGCTCAAAACTTTTACAGTAAGTAGGCAAGTCTGCCCATTTATGTACATAAAATATTCAGACCCGTCCAATAGCATTGCCATGATAGTGGTGATTATAATTAGGAAAAAAACTGCCCTGGCCAGTTTGGCTCAGCGGATAGAGCGTCGGCCTGTGGACCAATGAGTCGCGGGTTTGATTCCGATCAAGGGCACGTACCTCGTTTGCAATTTGTCCCCGGCCCTGGTCGGGGTCGTGCAGGAGGCAGCCAGTCAATGTGTCCCTCTCACGTCGATGTTTCTCTGTCTCTCTCTCTCCCCCTCCCACCATCTGAACAAAAATTGAAAAAAGTCCTTGGGTGAGAATAAAAAATAATAATAATAATTAGGAGAAAACCTTAACTTCTATTTCTAGCAAGGGTAGGTTTGATAACCTGAAAGCCTTCCCACTCCAAGTACCTCTAAATGCTGATTAAAATATAGTAAACATCCTTTTATTTTATTTTTACTTTTTGTTGATCCTCACCTGAGGATATTCTTCCATTGATTTTTAGAGAGAGTAGGAAGGAAGGAGAGAGAGAAACATCTATGTGAGAGAGACACATGATTGGTTGCCTTCCGCAAGACCCCGACCGGGGCTGGGATTGAACCTGCAACCCAGGCACGTGCCCTTGACCAGAATCGAACCCATGACCCTTCGGTCTGCGGGCTGATACTCTAACCACTGAGCCAAACCTGCCAGGGCGGTAAACATCCTATTAAAAGCACCATAGTGCCTTCGAGAAAATGAAGGTAATCTCTGGGGGCCAAAAACAAAGAGAAAACGGAAAATCAGAGTGGTAAGTGTGTGAGCTGATCTAGGCAGGTCGTAGGAGTGCAGTGCAGTGGGCAACGGCTGGTCTTATTACATATCTGGTTATGTTTTAACATCCAGATAAGAACAGAAAATGAGGACTTATAGGAAGAAAGTTAACTAAAACTGAGACCCGCATGAAGCCGGGATCCGCGAGGTGGTATCCCATTGGGAAATAACAGTCCAGAGAGAAAATCTGCTTGCCAGCACTGGCAGGTGCCCAGGAAGCTGGTCTCAGCCTAGGTTCTGGATCGGGTAAAGTCTCCCATGAGAATCTGACACCAAAGCCCTGGGCCTCACATGGGTTTGGTATTCACTTATTTTCAACTTACAGAAAAAACGAATATAAAAACTGGTCTCAGGATGGTGATATCCTAGAAGCAAATGATTCACAGAAGCAAGCACAATATTGCTTTAGTGTGGCATGCCCTCAACTCCAGCTGCACAGGGGGTCCTTCTGAAAATAACGCCACGATCCAGAATTACAGAATGTGTGAGGACACAAGCTGCCGTGAGTGACAGTAAAAGACACAACAGCAACTCAGGTCAGTAAGAACTAAAGCTAACAGGACACTGTGTGCGTGTGCGCACACAACGATTAAACAAAAGAAATTTAAAGTATGAGAAAAGAAGGGATATATTTTAAAACTAAATAGGACACCCAAAATGAAAAGCTCAGTCTTAATGTGAACAGTGATGAAGGGACTTCTGCTTCTGTGTGGGCAGGACTGAGGCATATTCACCACTGAGGACAACAGAAAAGTCGAACAAAATAGTACAAACCACCTTGTTTTTTAAAATTAAAAAAAAATTTTCAATTATAGTTGACATACAATATTATATTAGTTCCAGGTGTAAAACAAAGTGATCAGTTATTTATATAACTTATGACGTGATCACCCCGACGAGTCTAGTACCCATCTGACACGACATATAGTTGTTACAATACTATTGACTATATTCCCTATGCTGTACTCTACATCCCCATGATTTTTATAACTGAGAATTTATACTTCTTAATCCTTTTCCCTTTTTCACCCACACCCCTAACCCCTTCCTGTCTGGCAACCATTAAGATGTTCTCTGTATCTATGAATGTTTCTGTTTTGTTTATTGTATTTTTTAGATTCCACATTTAAATGAAATCATATGGTATTTGTCTTTCTATGTTTAACTTATTTGATTTAGCATAATTCCCTCTATGTCCATCCATGCTATCACAATGGCAAGAGTTCATTCTTTTTTATGGCTGAGTAATATTCCATTGTATATATGTACCACATCTTCTTTATCCATTTGTCTATCTTTGGACACTTAGGTTGCTTCCGTATCTCGGCTACTGTAAATAATGCTGCAATGAACATAGGGGTGCATATTTCTTTTTGAATTAGAGTTTTGGGTTTCTTTGGATAAATACCCAGAAGTAGAATTGCTGGGGCATATGGTAGTTCTATTTTTAATTTTTTTAGGAACCTCCACCCTGTTTTCTACAGTGGCTGCACTAATTTACAATCCTACTAATAGTGCACAAGGGTTCCCTTTACATGCTAACTGACACTTACAAACCACCTGTTTGAAGGCATCGAAGAGCTAACAAGGCAGAAAAAAATGAGGCCAAGATCCAGGAGAAGCAGGACACCAACAGAGAGGAGTAAGGCCTTTGGAGGTACATCCCCCCAGAGGCAACAGCCCTGAGGCTGGGAGAGAAGCATTCTCTCTGACTGGGACCATGGAAGGTATGTCTTAGGAGGAAAACTGAACTGGAGTTAACTGGCCCTGGGAGGGACTGAAGCCCAGCTCTGCATCGTCTCAGCCCATCTATGTCACAAAACCCTCTGCTCTGGTGCAGGATGCTGTTAGCTGGGCAGGATGTGTGCGCGGGGCAGGGACTCCACTCATTTTTGTTTCGAGTCTAAAACTGCTCTAAAAAGTAAACTATATTAAAAGGGAAAAAGAAAAAAGAAAAATAATGAGATTGCTAGATATCACTAGATACGATTCATTAATGATATAAATAACGTGACCCAAATCACATTATTTATATCATTAGATGACAGAATAGATAGATAAGTCAGTGGGAAAGGACAGAAAGCTAAAAATACACCCATATATAAACCAGATAAAGGTAGCATTCGAATCTGTGGTGAGGAGATGAGCTGCTCAGAGCTCCTGGGTAGGAACCCCGAGGGGTGCTGTCCCCCTCCAGCGGCCACGGTTCACAAAGCCCCCAGTGTCCCAGCTCTGGGTTATTCCTTGTATATGTATGGCCAGCACGGCTAATCGTCTAAAAAGAAATCATTACTGAAAGGGTTAGTAATGTTTTAAAAGGTAAAGGTATAAGTTTGCAAAAGGCAGAAACTAGAAATTGTGTTGCTTGCATGACCTTGGCTCAGCCTTTTGTTGAGTACGATAAGGTTTATCTGGATTATCCGCAAGGCAATGGATCACCCAGCAGATGCCTGATGAGATACCAGACCAGCCCTACTGCAAGATGGACAATGGGCCAGATAAAGTACATCAGCAGGAACTGCCGGAAGCTAAAAGTAGGGTATATAACCGACACCCCAACCCTAATTCGAGGCTGAACCCTTCTCAGCCCAGCCCGCCTGCACCCAGGTGTATGCAATAAAGCCATTTTGCTCTACATTGGCCTTACGTTGTGCATGTGATTTCCCACTGGCTCAGACCTTTTAATTACATTCCAATCTCACCATATAACAAATTAAATAGGATATAGTAAAAATCAGAAAATATATATATTTATTAGATCTTAAAGTGGAAAAAAAACTTTTCTTAGTATAAAACCACCAAGAGAAGAATCTAAAAAAAAAATTAAACAGAATTAAAAGGCAAACTAAAGAAGGACATTCATGATATAGAATAGACAAAGGTTTCTATCTTTCTTAGATAAAGAACATTTAGAAATATAGGAAAATTTAAAACCAATATAAAAATAGAAGAGCCCTGGCTGGTGTGGCTCAGTCGGTTGGAGCATCATCCTGTACACCAAATGGTTGCGGGTTCGATGCCCAGCTGGGTTGCATGTGTGAGGCAACCAGTTGATATTTCTCACATCGATGTTTCTCTCTCTCTCCTCTCCTTCCTCTCTCTCTCTAAAAAAAAAAAATCAATTAAAAAAAAAAATAGAGGACATCAGTGAATAATCCAGAACATAAATACACAGACAGACCCAATGAAAACGTGACAAAGTTCATCCTGCTAACCAGGATGCGGTAAAACTATAATTTGCTTAAATGTCTGGAGAGAATTTGTTTTGAGTTCTGCTTTTGAAAGGGTGAGACCACCTTCTGTAACCTTCCTGGAATGAAATTTGGCAGCATGTTTAAAGAGCCATAAAAATTAGAGATGTACACAAAAATGCATACGAAAGGCTATAACATGATGAAACAAATCATGCTGGATTTGTAATCTGATATAATACTAAGCATTTACTAACATTTTTGTCGAAAACAAAGAGATGATGTAAAAATATCTCAAAACAGGATGCTTACAATTTTTTGAATTAACAAAAAAGTTCTAGCAGAAGTGATAATAGTTGTTTATCTTAAGATTATGGAGAATTTTAATTTTCTTTTTTGTTCTCTTTTTTCTGTTTAAAACATTAAAAAAAATTTATTGGGTGACATTGGTTAACAAAACCATGCGGGTTTCAAGTGTACAACTCAACTCATCACCTGCACACTCTCCTGTGCACCCACCACCCCACGCAGTCTCTTTCCATCTCGTTCTCCCCCCTTTGCCCACCCATGTTTATATATGTGTAATATATATATATTTGCTAAATCCCTTCACCTTTCTTACCCAGCCCCCCCAAACCCTTCCCCTCTGACAGCTGTCAGTCTGTTCTACATTATGTATGCTTCTGTTTCTATTCTGTTTGTTGAGTTCTTTTGTTCACTGGATTCCACATATGGACTTTCCAGCCCGGCCACCTTCTGGCAGCCATGAGTGAGAACACGTGATCCAGTAGAAACCACCCAGCCAACACACAGAACTGTGAAAAATAATACATTGTTGTTTTAAGTCACTTGTTTTTGGGGGTGGTTTGTAATGTCACAGGAGATAACCAACACAGAAACTGATGCCTAAAAATGAGAGAGGCAGGCCTAACAGAAACCCACGACCCATGGCACTGGCTTTGGGGTGGTGAGCAGAGCTGAAAGGCAGTGGAGAGACCGTTAGTGCAGGCTGGGAGAGCGGAGCAGAAACTCCTGCTGAAGCCTGGAGAAAGGTGAGTCGTGTTCTGCGGGGGCAGAATATCTGGCACTTTTAATCCATATGTAGTTAAAAAAAAATTTTTTTTTTCTTTATTGATTTTAGAGAGAGGAAGGGAGAGGGAGAGAGAGACAGAAACATCGATTTGAGACAACACAGACTTACCACTTTCCACATGCCTCTCACTGGGGATCAGACCCATAACCTGGGCATGTGCCCTGACTGGGAATCGAACCTGCGACCTCTTGGTGCATGGGTTGACGCTCAACCACTAAGCCACACCAGCTGGGCTAATCCATATGGATAGAGAACAGAATTTTAGTTCAAATGTAAATTTACTAAAAATAATTTTAATGTAAATTTAAATACTAATCTAAAAACGTACAGCTTTTGGACACAGGATACAACCTTTATATGTTACATGCAAAGGCCCAAGCTAAGAAAGAACTTGAAGAAATTCCATACGGCTGTCACATTGTGGGAGCTGAGTCAATGATGACTGAAGGAATAAATGCACGAACACGTAACGACGCATCACACCGCCCACGAGGTCTGCAGCACTGTAAAGTGGGTTATGGGATCACAGGCTGAAATGCTGTGGTCATTCATGTCCACTTCAATGTGACTGTCCCTGGCTAGATCAGCAGTGTGGTTTAATAACAGCAGTTACTGTCATGGGTCATGGTTTATAACAAGGACTCTACATGTTTTATTTCTATTCATAACTGCCCTGCAGGGTGGAGAGTATACCCCATTTATAGCTAAGAAAACTGAGGTTTACAGAGACAGATTCAGGTGACCACGAGATTCCAGAGGCCCTTTCTGGGGTCCACCAGGTCAAGACTATTTTCATAACAACACTAAAACTGTGTCTTTTTCACTTTGTGGGCATTTGCCCTTGGGTTTCTGGAGGGTTGTCACCATTCCCTAACTGACAGGAACGGCTCGATGTGCTGGAATTGTTTTGTGAGAATAATACAGTTTATGTGGAACACCTGCTCTCCTGGGCGTCTGCAGCTCTGCTACGTGGTAAGCAGAGGGCCTCCGTGCCTGACCCTGATCAAAGTCTTGGAGTCCTAGGCTTAGGAGGCTTTCCTGGTGGGAAATTGTCGTCTCACTGGTTGTCACAACTCACTGCTGGAGGACCTCGGTGAGTCCTGTGTGACTCCTCTAGAGGACCCTCGGAGGTCTGCACCTGTTTCCAGACTTGCTTTGCTGGTCGTGCTCTGTATCCTCTTGTTATAATAAATCACAGCCATGAGCACAACTGTTTGCTGAATCTTGTGAGTCCTCCCAGCAAATTCCTGAACCGAGGGGTGGTCTCGCACACCCCACACACTCAAACTCCAAACAGGATGGACTCCCCAAACCCGTGCCGAGACACATCAGAGAAACTCTTGAAAACTAAAGATAAAGTTTCCAGGAACATCCCCAAGGAACACCACCTCGAACGACAGTGAGTCCCTCTGGGAGGCCACGGGAGGCAGAAGGAAGGGGCCCAGTCACTGCCCAGCACTGAAGGAGGTGCCAACCCTGAAGTCTGGGTCTGGTTTAGCAATTCGTCAGGAATGAAATAAAAACATTCTCAGACAAGGCAAATGCAAAGAATTTATTGCTAACAGACCCACCTTTAAATTGGCTAAAGAAAGTTCTTCAAACAGATGATAAGAGAAGGAATTTGGAGCACCAGGAAGAAAGACAAAACAACAGAAAAACATGTGGGTACATAAACTAGACTATCCTTTTCCTCATTGAGTTTTATAAATCATATTTGATGATTGAAACAAAAATGATAAAACCATCTGATACCAAGCAAAGATATTTAAAGGAGGGGAAGGTAAAAGAACCTAAATGGAAGTGAGGGTTCCACATGTCACTCAAGGTGGTAAGATGCTGATACAAGCAGATTATTGTGATACTCAGAGCAACCACCGCAGAAACTACAGAGATCTACTAAAAAACACCACAAATCAGTCAAGACGGAATCCTAAAAGATGTTTGAGTAACCCACAGGAAGGAAGAAAAGGGAAACAGGAATGAGAACTGGAGGAAATAAACAGAAAATAAACAAAAGGGCAGACTTCAGTGCTGATATAATGACCTAAAATGTCCATGACCTAAATACACCAATGGGTTGGTATGGGATAACAAAGGCAATACACCTACCGTTTGGCTTTCTGGGGTCTGTTCTCTGCAAGTCTGGGGGAAGATGCTGCTCTTTCTGGGGGGCTCTGCTTGGAGACCCTCTGCCTGAAGACCCTCTGCAGGTTCTCTGCTCCGCGCTCTGGGCCGCGTTGCTGGGGGGAGGCTGTTTGCTGGGGCCCCCGCTCTGCCCACGGGGCTCAGCCTGGGTGCCGGGCAGACCAGCAGGGGCTTGGGGCCTGCAGGAATCCGGACTCAGCCTTCCCTTCTGCTGTTCTGCCTCTCTTCGCTTGTTTTCTTCCTCTCGCTTCCTGAAGCAAAGCCAAGGAGGAAGTGGGAAAAATTAAAAGAGTGTTTATTACCCACTCAAGTGTTCCCAAGTGAGATGTAAATTTTGAGAGGAGCTACCGCATCACAGGAGGGATTTGGAAATTTGCATTTCTGAGAGCAGTCTGTTCCCCGAGCTTTACAGCTCCTAAGACGATGGAGCTGAACAGAATCTGAGAGGTCAGCCTGTTGAGACACACATGACAGATAACCAGGGGAACAATCCCTGGTGTGTCCCAAGCCTCTTCTCCTATTCCAAAAAGCACATCGGAACACAACGAAGAGTGACAGTCATAAGGATAAACTTTAATTTTCTTTATTAAAATGACCACTGACAGACCTTAATGATTTTTTTAAATGTTTATTTTTTTTTCTTTATTGATTTTTTTAGAGAGAGAGGAAAAGAGAAGGAGAGAGAGAGACATCGATGAGAGAGAACATCTATTGGCCGCCTCCTGCATGCCCCCCACTGGGGATCAGGCCCACAACCTGGGCATGTGCCCTGACCCGGAATCGAACCGGTGACCTCCTGGTGCATGGGTTGACGCTCAACTACTGAGCCACACCAGCTGGGCTGGATCTTAATGATTATAAAAAAAAATTTCAAAGCACCTCACAACTGATTATAACATAACACACTTGTGATTTACAACCCTGCCATTGAGAGCTCTAGCTAATGAGTCAAACCTACTCTTTTTGCAAATGAGGTCCAGAAGGTAGGATGATTCTCAGAAAGTCTTTGGAGTCAAATTCACAAAATCACTTCTGGGACCACTGTCCAGAAGCTTAACGATTTCTTTCACGTATGTTCACTTTTAAATATCCCTGTTTTCTTCTGTGATAAAGGGGGTCAAACAAATGGAGGACATTGAACGTCTGGTGGTGAGCACGCAGTGCAGCAGACAGACACCAAGTTACAATGTACAACTGAGATGTATATACTGTTATCAACCAGTGTGACCTCAACAAATTTAATAACCATAATAAAAACAAAATAGCGTCCAAAAAATCATCTACTAGTAGCTGGTGGCTGAGCTGGAACCTTTGGGTAGCAGTAAGACAGAAGGGCTGGCCAGGGGTCCGGGTCTAGCAATGAGCAGCAGTGAGGCAGATGGCTTGAGGGGCGAGATGCTTGACGATAAAGGGGCTGAGTTGGGAACAGGACTTGTTTGACCAACACCATTCATTTGTAGGAATTTCCAAGGGAAAGAAAAGAGGAAGGAACCTAACACCTCTGAACGTGTCCTGTGCAGGGCACCGACGATACAGTAATGAGGAGCGTCGGTCCAGCCCTCCCCGGAAGACCCTTCTCCTCAGAGGGGAACAGCTAGGAAAACAGACAACACATAATGGCAGAAGTGTCACACAGGAGAAATGCACAGAGGGAGGTAGGTCCCAGCTGTTGATTCTCAGAGATGTGCAGGATTTTGCCAGGCAGACAGGTGGGAAGGAACGAGGATGTTAGTTTGAGTAAAGGAAAGTCGGTTGGAAAAACTGGGCGCGGCTTGCTTCTTCTGACCTTTGAACAGTGCTTGCGATTCACGCAGGCATCCAATATATATTTGCCTGCCCAGATGATTCCGTTTCTGCTCAGGAAGAGAATCTGGCAGCCACTTAAAGTGTCAGTTAAAAGTAGAATGGTCAGGGGCGTAGTGGAGAGAAGCCTGCCCTGGGAAGTATAAGGCCTTTTCTGGTCCTGCCTCTGCCAATAACTACAAAATGACCTTGGGTGGGTCGTTTTCCTGTCGAAGACTCAGTTCCCCCAGGTCTAACACTTACATGATACCTTGTGATCCTGAATTGATTTAGGGGTCTGTTTGGAAACCAGATACCTGTATAAAATCCGGGATTATCTTTTGTAATGAGATGGAGATACTGCTTTTAACGAAGTAGCTGGTGTCAGAGTCCCTCCTAGAAGGGGACCTTGTTTAGACAAATGCTTTGTTAGGTTGGGATCAGGATCGAGGGCTGGTAAAGGTGAGATCTTGGGGCCTACATGGTGATTGGCCCGGGGCTCCAGGGAAGCGGCCTGCTCTGTCACCCACAAAGAATTTGTGTGTAGCTCCTGACAGGGAGGGAGGAGAGGAGAGAACAAAAGAGAGAGAAAGGAGGAGGAAGCGAGAGACGATGAGAGGCTGGGTACGCACAGAGCAAGGGCCAGGGCACAGACTGTGCCCGTGGCGAGGAGACAGACATGACTTTATATCCGTGCTCCTCACGCTGAAATGAATGGACTCTCCCGATAGCCTGCCGAACTCGAGATTCTGAGTCAGCAAGCCTGGGGTGGGTGCAAGCTTCTGCGTTTCTAACAAGCACCCAGGTTCTGCCGGTGCTTCTGGTCCTCTGACCACACCTTGAGCATCAGGCTAAGAGAACAGGAAAGTCTTGTATGGTCTGCTAACGAGACCATTACAAAACAGGAAATGTGATTCTCCTCAATGGCACCAACCTTTTGTAAGGTCTACCATGCTCACTCATGCTTTTTCATAAGCAACCTGATAAACTGCCGAGACCAGACATAGAAGCAAGAGCTGAGGCAGAGACCCTAAGCCCCCAAGAAGTCAGAGAATTCAGATTTCTAAAGACTGGAATTTGTAGCCGGGCTTACTCAGACCTCAAGGGACAGGGAAGACCCAGATGATAGCTATCTGGGTCTTTGACATAAAGTCTGGTCAACTTGACTTGCCCTTCTGAAGGTCTTTGTTCCTGTGGTGACGCCCCTGATCTGGGGCCAAGCTTGCTTATCTAATCGTTTTGCACTGAGTGCCTGCCCAGAGAAGGTGGCCAGGCGGGTGGTGCTGACACCTGTACAGCCCTCGTGCGTTTATGTCGCCTGGCTGGGTCACACGCTCTGCCACCTGCAGACACTTGAGTGCGCTGCACTGCGGCTGACAGGCCAGCGGGGCCTGCCGTCATCGGGGCCTGGGGTCCCCGTGATGCTAGCAGGTGCCATTTCAGTGCGACGTGTCCGGGGAAGGCTGCTCTTCAGAAGGCGTGCTGCTCACTTCACTCGCACTGATGAGAACTGCTCTCAGAGATGCTGGTCCCAGACAGACAGGCGCGCGGGTCGTCTGGCTTGGCATCCACATGGATCTCATTGCCGTTAAGAGGGGCTTTGAGGTGAAATATTAGACTTTGTTATATGAGCAGCCCTTTCTCTTTCTTTCAGGAAACCAAACAGCTTTCCTTTTCAATTCCAAGAAGTCACTGTATGACCAGCCCCTGGGCAGACCTGGTCATGCAGACCCCTGTGGGCCTGTAGCAAAAGCACCACAGGACAACAGGGGTCCAGCTTTCAGAGTGACCAGGATGTCCAGAAAGCAAGGGGGCTCTGCTTCCTGAAGACTTCTTGAAGGGGGAGGTTTGTAAGGTGTTGTTTTCTCATCTTGGTAGAACTACATAAGCAAATTTGGGGGAAAGGACTGTCAGAATATATAATTGGATCCCCAGCTTATGAACAGAAGTATATTAATATCTTTTAAAAAACTGATGCATTTGGAATTTCAAAAAGTCTTCCAGGTGGCACACAGCCCATAGTTGTACAGTTCTCCAAAGTGGTGGTTCCTGATGTGAAAGTGGTAATCACTGGGGAGAAGGGGCTGGGATCAACACTGGGAATTATGCATAACTTACGTCCTAGTTTATCTATACTGCTGCTTTAAAACAAAAGCAGTAGCAGCAGCAACAACAACAACAACACACACACACACACACACACACACACACGCACACGCACACGCACACGCACACGCACACGCACACGAGACAGCTCCTGAGAGTGGAACATGATCCCACATGTATGTGTCTATCTGGAAAAAGGTCCGGAACCACTGCTCACAGTTTAAGAGTTTGAAGGAACCTTGGATCACTGACGGCAACACTCTTATTTGGTAGAGAAGGAAACTGAGGCAGAGAGACAAGTGACTTCCCAAGGCTACATCATAAACTATACACAGAGCTGAGACAGACTGAGCTGTCTTACTTCTCCCTGTAAAATTCATCTCAGTGACAAAATAGTTTTTTTAAAATTTCACGCAGAATCTTCTTCCATCATCTAAAAAATGAATTGGCTCAGTTGGTTAGAGTGTCGTCCCGATACACCAAGGCTGCGGGTTTGATCCCTGGGCAGGGCACATGCAAGAAGCAGCCAATGAACGAATGCATCAGTAAGTGGAGCAGCACACTGGCGTTTCTCTCTCTCTGTGTCTCTCTCTGTCTCTCTCTCCCCCTTCATCTCTTTCTCGCTCAAATCAATAAATTAAAAAAATAAAACTAAACTGGGTCCTGTGAAGAAACTGGTAACATCACACACAAGTGACCATTAACAACATTTCAAACTAGCTTCCAGTGTGGCTATTGGTCCTCAATTCTTAGGCTCAATAATTGTCTTGAAATTTAAGTGTTTTTCCCTCCAAATAATTTATTATAAAATACCAATGATCTACAATCTTCACAATGGGCTATACTATCAACTTGACCTATTTTTGTCAAGTGTAGGAAACGAATACCAGAAAAAGAACCCAGGTTATTCTACTTTATTTGAAAATTTAAAGAGGAAGAATGGGGATTTCTACAATTAGTAGCCTAAATGACAAATGCAAAAAAAAAAAAAAAGGCCAATAAGAAACTAAGGAATCAAAAGATTGCTTAAGCCTGGCTGGTGTGGCTCAGTGGTTGAGCATCAACCCATGTACCAGGAGGTCGCTGGTTCAATTCCCGGTCAGAGCACATGCTTGGGTTGTGGGCCAAATCCCCAGTGGGGGGCATGCAGGAGGCGGCCAATTGATGTTCTCTCTCATTGATGTTTCTATCTCTCTCCCCCTCTCCCTTCCTCTTTCTCTAAACAATAAAGGGAAAAAAAAATTTTTTTTTAAATTGCTTGATGTGCAGAGAACCAGATCAAGGGTAATAACTTAAGCGACTTGAATGTCCAATGGCTTCGGCATCTCAGCAACTGCACAGTGTGCACAGACCTGCCTCTGGGCTTAGAGAGTCTGAGTCCCAGAAGTTGACATTTTCCTCCACCCCACTGTATGGCTCCCCACAGAGCGCTGTGTTTTGACAGAAGAAATTAATGATATCAGACACTGCAGAAATAGGCAGGCTTTTCCTCATTCAATGAGCATTGAAGTTTCCATGAACACAGGACCTGAGAGAAGTTTGAGAGATGAGATTAAAATGGTTTCCACAGATCAGGGAGACCCAGTCAGTGTGCCTGTCGTCGGACTGATCTGACCCGGCTCTGCCCTAATGCCCTTCTTGTTCACAGTCCTGGTGCAGGCTCGGAGGACGCTGGTGTGCTCTGCTGTGTGAGCTGAGAGCAGCAGGGACGTGTGCACTGAGCTGTGTTGCAGAGTCGATGAGGGTGACTTGGCACCACTCTCCTGGTCACTGCAAACAGCACCGGGTTAGGAGAAAAGCTGACTGGGGGCCTGGTTCTGCCACCAGCAGCTACACCGAGGGCTGTACGTCAGAAGCAGCAGCAGAGCTGTTCCATGCTGGCCTGTCAGATAGGTGCCAGGATCTGGAGACGGCCTCTGGCATAGGCCTGGCTGGCAGGTGACTCCCCTGAACCACACAATGGTAGGAACCCTGGCTCCGGGCAGAACTGAGATCCAAGTGCCATCTCTCTCCCTTCCTAGCTGTGGGATTTCAGGCAAGTTAACCTCTGTTCGTTTCCCATCTATGGAATGCCTCGTCTACTTTATTGAGCTATTGTATAGATTTAGTGAATGAATGTATAAGAATTCTGTAAGCTGTAAAGCAGTACATAAATGTAAGTCCTCATTATTACTTTTATAAGAGGTAAAGCTGTTCCGATAGCTTCCCTATGACTGGACCTGGTTAGAAGTAAAAGCTGGGCGTGGCCTGAGGGCCCTGCAGTCTAAGAGCTACAGGGCTGGGCTTGACGATATTTTTAGAAAGTGCTCCTTGCTGAAACCACAGTAACCCCTGGTCCACGAAGCCACTGTAATCACACCTCTGAACCTCACTCAGGTCCCACACTCATAGCGGTGGGGATTTGAATATTCGTGGAACGTAGTACCGGATAGAAGTAATTTCTTCTTGTTGGAACTGGGCAAATACAACTCTCCATGGAAGCCACATAGTGGGGTCTAACGTCCAAGAAGGGGCAGTGGTAACCCCTCTGCTCTGACGTTTCTTTTTGAAATCATAAACCTGTCAAATGGCCACCTGCTTGTGATAAATATGGAGAGAGTTGGAAAACAAAATGCGGCAATACATAAGCCTAGTATGCATTATGAGGATAATGGTACATAAATGTGACTGCAGTCTAGTAAGCAGACAAGGAAAAGCAGTACACTTAGAGAGAGTCACTGCACTAGAACTGAGGGAGCCCTGAGCCAGCATCAGCCCAGCCCTTGCACTTGACAGAGGGAAACTAAGGCCTAGAATGGTGAACAACTTATGTAAGGTCTCAGACCCAGGCTGGGGCAGTTACTGAACATTTATTATTAAATGCTTTTTTTTTTAAATCCTCACTTGAGGATATTCTTTCCATTTATCTTCAGATAGAGTGGGGGGGGGGGGGGAGAGAGAAAGAGAAACATCGATGTGAGAGAGACACATCGACTGGTTGCCTCTTGCACAACCCCGACCAGGGCCAGGGACAAACCGCAACTGAGGTTCATGCCCTTGACTGGAATCAAACCCGCGACTCGTTGGTTTGCGGGTCGACACTCTAACCACTGAGCCAAACTGGCCAGGGCTTAAATGCTTATTATATATCAAGTACTCTAGGCCCTGGAGATACGGAGATAGAGAACACAGTCCCTGCTCTCGAGCGGGGAATCAGACCTGTGCACTTCTGCAGAGAGTGAGTTTTGGGCGTGACGAGTGCTACAGTAGAGGTACCCACACAGAGCTGTGGGAGGATGTGGGACTAATTAACCTGGAAGAGGGGAAAAAAGGCTGCAGAGAATGTCAAAATGAGAAAGGAGGGACGTAAGAGAAGGTTATTTCAGCAGAGGGAAGAGCATGAGCTGAGACATGCAGCTACCCCACACAGGATCTCTGACTCAGGAGAGACCTTAGGGACCAGCTCTCTATGTAATCTCAAAAATTCCTTGTGTCGTATCCTGTGAAGATGATAATTCCATTTCTGCTGGAACAGCCCCCGTGAGGGGAAGCTGGCCGCCCCCCGAGACGGAAAGGTTTGGTCCTAACCTCTTTGGTCGGCACTGCACTGCACGGAGGGACCTGTCAGAGGCTCCCTTCACGGCTGCTGAGTAACAGGCCCAGTCGTATTTGGTCTTTGACTTCCTCTCGGAGAAGAAAATGTCATGTGTTTTAGAACCTTTGACTTATAGAATGTTAGCGCTTGGAGGGACCTCAGATATCATTTAGTCCAATTTTTAAAAATCTCTCTGTGACTCATGGACACTCTTAGACAGTGTGATAAATGTACAGATCCTCCCCCTCGGAATTCACACGTGCTCATGACACCCGGCGTGCTGCGAGCAGCTTCAGGGCATCCCGGAGCCCCAAGGCCTGCGCTGCTTCAGGAAAGCTTTTCATCTCACTGACGGGGACGGAGGTGGAGCAGAGGAATGGCATGAAGGACAGTCATGGACGTGACTTCCCGTGGGTCAGACCACAGTGTGGGCCGAGGAGTCAGAGCGAGGGGTCAGCCCTGGAGAACGGCTCAGACAGAGCGGAGGCGTCTGAGGGGCAGGCTGCGACAGGATCCGCTCCGAGGCCAGACGGAGGCCGGGTGGCAGTGGGGGGTCAGGAGCACTTTATGCTCTGAAAGCTGGTTTGGGGCTGGTTTAGAGGATTTAGACTTTTCTCGTGAGCTCAAAACCAAAAGAACTTCTTCCAGATAGAACTGTCCACTGATGGAATGTACTGCGTGGAGGCACAGACTTCCTTGTCATTTGACTCTTTTTTGTTTTTTTAACCCTCACCTGAGGATATTTTTCTATTTATCTTCAGATAGAGTGGGAGAGAGGGAGGAAGAGAGAGAGAAACATTGACGTGAGAGGGACACATCGACTGGTTGCCTCCCACATGACCCCGACCAGAACTGGGGAAGAACCGCAACCGAGGTACATGCCCTTGACCGGAATCGAACCCACGACTCATTGGTCCGTGGGCCGATGCTCTAACCTCTGAGCCAAACTGGCCAGGGCAGTCATTTGACTTTTTGAGGACACAGAACAACCTCCTGTAGAAGGAGATTCAGCATCACAAGAGTCTGAACGGGGACCCACACTGGACCTGAGTAGTCACTCTGAGAGGCATGCTCAGTCTCACACACTCGTGGGAAAGAGGCGCGGGTCTCCCGGAGAGTGCTAAGTAAGGAAGGTGGGAGGAGAGGAGGGGAAGACAGTGTGAGGGTGTGGGGGTGGGAGTAGTGGGGACGAGTGAGACTGGGCCCTATCAGCGGAAGTGAAACGCTGAGGGTCTCACACGGCATCGTGGCTGGTACTCAGGAACAACGGCTTGTACAGAGTGATGGGACAGAGAAAAGCAAGAGGAACGAGCAGAATCCGGGGTGGCGGCCCCAGCAGGGAAACCAGGCGGTAGGAAGAGGGACAGGCCGTGGTCACGAGCTGCAGGTTTCGCAGGGAGTGCAGCGGTGGTGACAACCAACAGCACCTGCACAGGGAAACGTTCAGTGAGCTGGCGGGTGACAAAAGGCAGCACGGTGGGGATGCCCAGGAGGCAATGGGTAAGTTGGGATAGAGTTCCAGGAGGTGGGATGTGAGACAGATTAAAGGGTTATCTACAGAGATGAAGTAATTTAGCTTTTAAAAGTAGATACATTTTCAGTAAAGGAAAGTACAGCAGAAGTGTAAGGAGTTAGCCTGCAGGGCTGACCCCAGCATGGAGGTGTTGTTATTGACAAGTTAGTGGCGATCTGTGATGAGAGAGTGCAATAAAAACCTGGCAAAAGGAAGCTTCAGGGGAGAGTGAGCCACATAGACACGGTCTGAATTAGCGTGCACCCAACTGTCTGCTCTGGCAGGTACATTACAGTGATGCCCACTTTGGCAGCAACACAAGCGGTGCAGTATGAGTTACAAAGTGCTTTACATGGAGTACAAGTCTTCCTTAAACAGTATTTTCTAACAAACGTGCCTTAGAAAATATGGCTAAAACTTCTCTCCCAGTTTCTTTATTAGTAAACTAGAAATCACTTTAAGTTAAAAAAGTTCTTTCACATCCTTCCTTTAAGGAAGGTGATTTCTGCAGGCAGCTGGGCCGGTGCACTGAGGTTCCAGGACGTGCCTGCCACCTTAGTCAACGAGGTGGCAGCAGTACAGACTGAATTTAGCACTCTGATTTCTACTCCTTAAAACAAAGACGAAACACAAAATTAAACAGTGATTCAGACTTTAAGAAATAACTCTTGAGAAATAAATTTAAATCCGTTTCTTTCCCATTTAAAATTTCTCTTGGAGATCTATGTTACGGTGACTGTAGGAGGTGATGGTTAAAGTGTAAAAACCTTGTTTACTTCCGATAATGGCACCTAATAAAGGAAAGGCTGTGATCGAGAAGAAGGAAAGGAGATCTTAATTTCTCCGTTTTGGCAATTTCAAATGATCACAGTAAGCACAGTTCTCATTTAAAAGGGTTTTAAAGAATGAATTTCAGAAAAAGGAAGTAAGAACAAAGAGGACTTATCTTCCCCAATAGTGAAACTAATTAGGATAACAAGTAAAAGGGTAAAAGGTGGGGGTGGAGAACGAGATGTTCCCTAAATCTCACTGTCATTCAAGCCCCCTGGGCTGGGAGTTGCAAAGGGCCACGTTAGGGAGAAAGTCTGGTGAACCATTAGGTACTTGATTTGAGTCATCTCCCTTTGTGCAGAAGATCTTCTGACACATGTGTTCCTAGTTCCCAGCTCTACACTGAATCCCAACTCGGCCCAGGTAACTGGCCTCCGGGCAGCACCGCAGGCAGTGGAGAGGGAGCGGAGGCTGCACCCCTCACGATGGGGACCTGGGCTCTCCACGGAACTGGAGAGGGCCTAGAAACCAACTGCCTGACCTGGCCTGTTTCCCAGACGAAGAGGCGGAGGCCCAGAGAGAGAAATGCTGTGTTCAAGTCATCGCATGTAAACACCAGAGGCGGGATTTCCACTCTACCATAACCCTTCTGCTGTGCTGGAAAGGGCGTTTCGGGGGAAGGAGGGCTCCAGGGTCCCCTCTCTCCAAAAACAAAGTGAACTGTGTTTGGATTCATATACTCCTTTTGGGGACACAGTCAATCACACTGCCTCTGTAGAGTCGCGCCGCACATCCAGGTAGATGCCTTCAAATTCTGAGACCAGACTCTCACACATTAGACTGGAGTTTATAGAAGCCCCAGTGGGAGGAAATACAACAGTCCATCCCTTGCACAGAATATTTACGTTCGACTCAGGATAATTTGTCACATGTATTTCCTACTTACAGTTGTCACTCACACACAGAGAACTTTGACAAGAAGGCTGGAAAGAGGCATGCGGAGGCTTTAGGTTAACACTGGATTCTCTGGCAAAAGTGAAGAAAAGAGGGCCTCATTAAGAGAACAATGCAAAACAATGTTTCCTGGGATGCCACCTACGTTGGTAGCTTCAGAGTCACAGAAAATAATGTGTTTCTGTCAATCTTATCTAGCGAAGGCCAACCTTACGGTTAGTATTCCAGTTCATGGCGGTATTTCACTTCTTGCTAACGTGGTTTATCCTGCCTTTTATTATTATCTTTAATTGTTATTTATTACTCTTATGCTTCCCTCTTGTGGGCAAGATATGGAAGGAATTAAGAGTTGAAGTGATCCAAGGTTTGGAAACGTTTGGATACAGCCCGGAAGTCATCCCTCAGGAATCTGCCTGCTGTCCGCATCTTCATCATCAAAAGTTTTGGTCTCTATACCTGCTAATGGGATACTCTGCTGCTATTCAAAATACCCAACACAGACATCAAAGAAAAGGCAAACCGAAGCATAATCGAAAACCAATCATTTACAGTAAAATAATCACAATGTATAATACACACCTATGACTGTTTTGTACATTTTGTGCCACTATCCAAAAAGGTGTGAGGTCCTTGGAACAACTATTTTCCTTGTAGTTACTATTTCCTCTGTAGGCTCTAGCCAAGAGTTTTGTATGTTTAGTAAGAATTCAATCACTGTTTCTTGAATAAATTACATGGTTTAGTATAAATTTGTTAAGGAATAGGTGGAGGAGAGGATGTTATTTATATACGGCGGTTGCTTTAATCAAATCAGAACTCGATTAGTCCAGTGGAAGGAGGCTAGACGCTGGTGGCAGTTCATTTTGGAAAGGCAGGAAAGACGAGCAGTGTTCTCTCCGCAGCTCACTGGGGAGCACTGCCACCTCCAGCTCCTCCCCACGGGTAACTGAGAGGACCAGCCACCACGCAGAGGTTAGGCCTTCGTCCTTCATTTCAGCCTCAGTCCTCTGAAGGACTGGTGAGCAGGAGGAAGGTGACATGGGCACAGGGATGAAAGTTATTTCGGATTCTCTCCTGACTCCCTCTCCGCCCACTCCCACCACTCCGCCCTTCAACCCTGATGCTGGGTTGTGAGAACCCGCCGCTAACAGCTCGGACTTACTTGGCAGCAGCATCTTTTCTCAACTGCTCGTGCTTCATGAGGAGGTTCTTCCGGTCCCGGAAAGCTTTCCTGACCTTGTAGCCTTTGTACACGGCCTGGATGGTGAAGGCCGCGATGTCCTGGATGGCCGCGATGGACAGGGCGCCGCGCTCCAGCATGAACTGGATCACCTCGTGCCGCTCGCCCAGCAGAGCGTAATCCAGGGGAGTGTACCTGAAGCAGGGAGAGTTTGCAAAGTGTTGGAAGGCAATTCAAGGCACAGCTACACTGGCAATACATGCAGGAGAAGGGAAGGGCATGCTCAGATGGGGCACGTTCCTCAGGCAAAGCTCCAGGGCCTCACTCCGGGCCGCTCCTTCCTGTCTCTGAGGGGCACAAAGCAAGGGAGACACTGGGGTCAGGTGCTCTGGGCTGTGTCAGTTCCTGGGTTCTGCTCACTGGCTCACAACCTGGGGACTGTGAGAACATGGTCACTTTTCCCCTTTCCCATGTTCCAAATAACTCCTCGCTGCTCTCTGAAAAAGTACTGCAAAATAGTCTGTGAGATTCATAATTACTGACAGTTAATGTTTATGAAATAAAAAATATACCTTCAAATGGAGAGACTTAGTATATGATAAGGATGGCCCTTTAGCTGGAGAAAGGATGAATTATTAAATAGCGCTGGAACAACTGGGTAGACACAACTGGGTAGACATCTGGGAAAAAATATTCCTATATCACATTTTACTTCAAAATAAATTCTGAATGAAGCAAAGGGCTAAATATATACATATTTAAAAGAAATCATGAATGTACTAGAGGAAATCATGGAAGATTAAAGAAAACTTTGCAGGGCAAAGACAAAGGTGAAAGGGTTCCCGTAACAGGAAGCAGAAATGCCTCCTAAACACATGTCCAATCACACGAATTTAAGAGAAATAAAAATTAAGACCCATATGAAAGAGCACTTCAATAATTAGATTAGCAAAGATCAGAAAGTTTAAGAACAGGGTGCGCTGGCCAGGACGCAGGGAGACGCCTCTCTTCTCTCACATGCTACCTTCGTCTTGAGTGAGAACAATCTGACACATGTATAAAAACTATTCATGCATCTGCCTTTCAACATAGCCATTTCACTTACAGGCATTTATCCTACAGACCTGCTCCCATTTGCGAAATGCTGTATGTACAAGGACATTCATAGAAGCACCCCTTCAAATAGCAGAAGCCTGGAAACCTCCATACCCATCAACAGCGGACTGCTTAAAGAAAGCACAGGCCGTCCATGCAATGAAGTCATCAGTAAAACGCAGCCATTACTGCAGTATACGGATAAGGCACAGTTAAAGGAACAATCTTCAGGATGTCTTGTTAAATGAAGCAAAAGGAAAAAGCAAGAAGCAGAAGAGTATTATGGCATGCTCTCTGTGTACCAAAAAGAATATATCCCTATTCGTTCACCTATATTCAATGTATTTCCGGAAGTTCCCCGACACTGGTGACATGCCTCAGAGGCAAGGCGAGGAGGGACATTTGGTTTCCACTCAATGCCCCTTGATGCCTTTTAAATTTTGTACAGTGGACATAGAGCCCCTTTTTGAGAAAGGTATTATTTAGAAAGGATGGATATCACTGTCAGGTACTTGTATGTTTAAATTTCAACTGGCTCTTTCTAATTGTGTGATTTTAGGCAAATTCCTTTTTAAAAACATATTGTTCATTTTTTGAAATATAAAATAAATCAGGTAAGTACACAGAAGAAAATAAATACTCTATATTACCATCCTCACAATTAAACACTGCTAATACCCTGGCATACATGCCAGGAAAAATGATTACTTCTTAAAAATGACACATTTAAGAATTCAAACAATGCAAAAAGAAAAAAAAAAAAAAAAAAAAAAAAGGAAGTAAAAAACCCCAACCCCCAATTCCAGCATCCAACAATGGTGATAACTGTCACTTCTTACACAGCTCACTCGATGCTTCCAAGCCCCAGCTTTCCTCATCACAGACAAGGCATGGGGGAAAATGAAATAAATGCAAAGACTGGCACTGTACCTGCCACAGAGGAAGGGGTTCACACATGTTGGCCATTACTGTTTTTATTACAGGACATACATTGCAGTATGGTTTGTGATGCCATAGTCACTTACCATAAATATTATTTCCATTGGACCCAAACTAGTATTTATAAACTAGTATTTATAACGACCTAATGGCTGCCACTGATCCAATTCCTCCCTGAGTGATTGTTACTAATTCAATGCAATAAGAGATGTTAGGAGGAAATAATCAGTTGATTTCTGAGGTGGAATAAATGATGATTATATGGATGCATCATTAGACACAGAAAATCATCCACTGATTATAGGGGGAAAAAAAATCTCCCTTCAAAATTCACCTAACAGATACAGTAAGCTGTAACAGGACGAGGCTTTCAGTGTAAGCAAAGGGTGGTTTGGTTACTTCAGTAGGAAACTATGAACTCAGAAGGAAGACCCAAATGCTAAAATCAAGGAACCTTCATTTAAGGACAGTTCAGTTTGTCGCTACTGTTCAGGGACCGGAAGGCCATAAGTAGAGGTGTCTATACAAACTTTAGAACATTATTCATAAGTAGTTAGCATTTTTTAAATTCAGAAGAACTTAAAAAATTAATTACATATTCATTGGAAAAGATTATCACACAATAGTAAAGTTCAATTAAATTTTAGAGGACATTTAGTGTAATAAAATGATAAACAGACCCAGAAAAATTAAGCAACTTGCTGAAGGTTAGGTAACTAGTTACCTGCAGAATCTAGACTGGAACTAAGATCAAGTGACTCCCTAGTCAATAATATTTCTACAACACATCTATCAATGATTGAACATAAGTGTCTTACAGAATGAAACTTCTAAAATCAACGTGCAGATAACCTATTTTAGTAAGCCTGACAATTTCTTCTGTAATTAAAGTGTAGTGCCTTTCACATGGTATACAAGCAGGAATATAAAACTCTGGTTTATGAAAGTAAGGCCCAAACTATGCCTTTACTTACAAATACAACAAAAGGAAACTACAGGTACATACTACACCCTGAAGGATGCTGAACTGGGCGTCAGCAGGCCTGTGGGACCCTGGGCATTGTCTTCACTGCTCTGAGCTTTTTTCTCATTTGTAAAAGGTGAAAGGAAGGTGGGAAGAATAACTAGATCTCTCAGGCTGTTTATGAATGGAAATTGCATTTTAAATGTCTTTAATATTTTTATTATAAAAAAATTGTATTTTCATTAGGAGAAATTTCAAACATAAAAATAGAGTATAACACCATAATGTTTTACACACTCATCATCCAAATGTAACAATTAGCAAGCTCTTTGCCACATTTGCTTCATCCAAGCCCTTCCTTTCTGCTTTTGCTAAGGTATTTTAAAGCAAACCCCAGAACTCCTATCATTTCATCTCCCAGCATTTCAGTATTCATCTATAAATAGTATAAACATAACCTCAATGTCATGATTGTACTAACAAAGTTAACAGGAATTTCTTAGTAAGATCCAATGCCCACTCCAAGTTCAAATTCCCCCTAATTTTCTCAAAAATGTCTCTTTTCCCCCCAACTAGTTTATTTAGAATTTTCAGTCAATTTTTGATCAAAGAAACACAGTAAATATCTAGCAAGCTTTTAAGATTGAAGTCTATACCTAGAGTTCAAGCAACTGACCATACTGTGATTATTACTATTGAATCTTTCTTTACCCCCAATTCAATTTAGAAGCATTCATGTGCTGTGAATATTCCCATCGATGTCAGAGTGTGGCTGTCAGATAGTTATTGACTGAAAGCCAGCAGGAGCTGGCAAAAATTCTGTCTATGCAATGCACATCAAGGGGTTAGTGTCAATGCATGAGAAGTGAAAATCAGCACTACATTGATGGTAACCAGTCAAGAAACAATGTAGATAAAGACAAGAGACAAGATACAATTGGACCTGCCAAGTGGGAATGGTCTGATGGGATGAGCAGAATGCCTAAACTGGAATGCCAATAAACATAAAAGGCAGTGCCAAGTCTTGACATTTGTACATCAAGGTGTATTGCTGATGAAACATTAAAGGGGCCTGGAATAATGCTACTGTCCCTTTTCATCTACAGATTGGCAAGTACAGTTAGGCGGATTTTTCCTTTGGTCTTTTGGTCTGTACTTAACATACGTTTTCTCCAGGAGGCAGTAAGCACCTTAATTCATAGGTTTACTTAGGTCTAAAATTCAATGCTTCACATATAAATGGGAACTGAATTGCAAACAAAATATTTCTTTACTGCTTCCTAAAATATAATAGTCATGTGATAAACACTGTACTAGAATAAATGCTTTATAGAAATAAATCATCACTAATTCTTAGGATTCTTAAACTCCCCCCTACCCCCCCCTTTTTTTTTTTTTTAGGATTTCAGCTCTCTTGCATCTGCTTTAATGTCAAAAGCTCAGCCTTGAGGATTCCACTTGGCTTTCCAGCTTCCTTAAATGTCCAACCCCCTAAATCTTCATATATATATATATTTTTTTATCCTCATCCGAGGATATTTTTGCATTTATCTTCAGAAGGAAGAGAGAGAGAGAAACATCGATGTGAGAGAGACACATCGAGTGGTTGCCACCCACACGACCCCAGTTGGGGTCAGGGACAAACTGCAACCGAGGTACGTGCCCCCAGCGGGAACCGAACCCAGGTCTCTCTGGACCACAGGCCAACACTCTAACTGCTGAGCCAAACTGGCCAGGGCTTGTTCAGGATTTCTTAATGTAGTGTTTCCTTATGAGTAAACTTATTATTTCTGAACCAGTATCTAAACTTGAGATTTCTTAGTCTGGAAGAAAGGATATGATAAGAACAACAATGCATTCTTTTTATCAACAGCTTACTCACCTCTCTTCATTGTTTTCCATCTGATTAGGAAAAGCAGCAAAGTCTAGCAGTAATTTAATGGCATCAAGGTATCCGTTGTTACAAGACCAGTGCAAAGCTGTTCTTCCCTACAAGCAGGAGCAAAAATCAAGTACAGCTGGAGTAGGTATTTTTGGACACAGTTATTTATGATTACTCAAAAAATAAACAATTCTTTCCCCAAATTAATTAGTTACAATAAGGGAAAATATTAAGTACACAGAGGAGAAAAAGACGTTATCTCAACCAAGTAATCAAATTAGCACTCTGTCAAGGGGCATTATATGCATCCAGAGGTGATACCCTGAGGAGGATTCAATATCACTTACACAATATCCCAACCCAAAGTGTAAAACTTGAATCTAATTTTGAGGAATCATAAGTAAACCCAAACTGAGTGAAATAAAATGGCCTGCATTCTCAAAATATTTCAATGTTATAAAAGATAAATAAGTCCTGAAGTATTGCTAGAGATAAGGAGGGGCATTTTATAGTGTTAAAGCAGTCAAAGAAGATATCACAATCCTAAACATGTATGCACCTAATAACACAGCTTCTAAATATATAGGCTGAAATGACAAAATTAAAAGGGGAGATATCAAATTCATAATCACAGTGGGAGATTTTTAACCCATCTTTTACAACAATTGATAAACAAATAGTAAAGATATAGAAGACCTGAACAATACAATGTAAAAATTTGACCTAAGTGATATATATAAAACACTGCATCAGACAATGACAAATTATTACTCTTTTCAAGTGTACATAGAACATTTACCAAAATCAACCATAAGGTGGGCCATAAAGAATGCGTCAAAAGATGCCCTGGCCGGTTTGGCTCAGCGGTTAGAGTGTCGGCCTGTGGTCCAGAGAGACCCAGGTTCGGTCCTGCTAAGGGCATGTACTTCGGTTGCAGTTTGTCCCCAGCCCTGGTTGGTCGTGCGGGTGGCAGCCACTCGATGTGTCCCTTTCACGTCGATGTTTCTCTCTCTCTCTCTCTCTTCCTCTCTCTCCCTCCCACTCTATCTGAACAAAAAATGGGAAAATGTCCTTGGGTGAGGATAAAAAAAAAAAAAAAAAAAAAAAGCGTCAAAAGATTTTGAATGATTAAATAATTCAGAGTATAGTTGCTGATTATAGTAAAATTTAAGATACAAATTAGTGTGGTAGGCAGAATAATGTATGCCCTTGTAAAAGTGTCTAGAGCTTAACTCTGGAATCTGTAACTGTTATGTTATATTATATGGAAAGGGGGAATTAAGGATGCAGATGGTATTAAGGTTGCAATCAGCCGACCTTGAGGTGGGAGATTATTCTGCATTATCCGGGTACCCCAATGTAGTCACAAGTGAAAAAGGGAGGCAAGGGGTGTTGTCTGAGTAATGCAGTGTGAGAAAAACTCAGCCAGTCATTGCTAGCTTTGATGATGGAGGAAGGGGGCCCTGCCAAGGAATGAAGGCAGCATCTAGAAGCTGGAAAAGTCAAGGAACAGAATCTCACCTAGAGCCTCCAAAAGGAAAGCAGTCCTGCCAACACCTTGATTTTGATTTTTAGCCCAGTGAGACCTATTTTGGATTTCTGACATCCAGAACAAAAAGATAATAATTTCTGTTGTTCTAAGCCACTATGTTTGTGGTAATTTGTTATAGCAGCAATAGGAAATTAATACAATCAACAACAAAAAGATAATAAGAAAATGTCTAACAGCCTGGAAATTAAACAATACACTTCTAAATAATCTATGGGTCAAATAATAAATGCAAAATAGAAATTAGAAAATGTTTGAGCTGAATGATAGTGATGGTTAACTTTTGCAAACTTGTACGATACAGTTAAGCAGTGCTTAGAAGAAGCAGCATGCTTAAATACATATATTAGAAAAGAATATTGAAAAAAAATCAATGATTTAAACTTTCATCAAAAGAATTAAAAAAAAGCCAAACCTGAAGAAAGTGCAGGTAGGAAATAATAAAGGTAAGAGTAAATACCAATAAAATAGTTAGAAAAAACTAAAAATATAGAAAATCAACAAAGACAGAAGTTCTTTAAAAAGATGAACAAGCGCCCTGGCCAGTTTGGCTCAGCAGTTAGAGCGTCAGCCTGCGGACCAGAGAATCCCGGGTTCGGTTCCTGCTAAGGGCATGTACCTCGGTTGCAGTTTGTCCCCTGCCCCGGTTGGGGTCGTGTGGGTGGCAACCACTCGATGTGTCTCTCTCACATCGATGTTTCTCTCTCTCTCTTCTTCCCTCTCTCCCTCCCGCTCTCTCTGAAGATAAATGCAAAAAAAAAAATGTCCTCGGGTGAGGATTAAAAAAAAAAAAAAAGCTGAACAAGCAAAATGGAAGCTTTTTTTTAAAAAAGAAAAGAGACCGCACACATTGCCAATATATGAATGAATCACAGAAAATCACTACAGGTCCTACAGACGTAAAAAAGATAAGAGCATTATATGACCAATTTTATATGAATACATTTGACTTTTTTAATAAAATGGGCAAATTTCTCAAAAATTCAACTTACTAAAGTAGAAAGGAAGATAATTAGAGATATAAATAGTCTTGTAATTATTAATGGAACTGAATCAGTTATTAACAAATTTTGCACAAATGAAACACCTAGACCCGATGACTTCACCAGGAAATCCTTCTAAACATTTAAGGAAGAAGTATCACCAATCTTACACAAACTCGTCAGGAGAATAAGAAAAGAGGTTCTACTTCCTAACTCTTTTTATAAGGTCAGTACAACCCTGCTACCGAAACCTGACAAGTACAATACAAGGAAGAAAAATTATAGGTCAAACTCTGTCATGAAAATAGATGCAAAAATCTCAAACTATTAGCAAATAATATTTACTAATATATATATTTTAAAAATATATCATAAGTGGGGTTTACTCCAGGAATGGAAGAGTAGTTTAACATCTGAAAAAACAACACAATCAATCGATGTAATTCACCATATTAACAGCAAAGAAGAGAAAAATAATATGATCATGTTGACAGATGCTGAAATAGCATGACAAAAATTAAACAGCTAATTGTGATTTTAAAAAACTCTTAACAACTAGAAATATAAGGGAACCAAAGCAAATATCATATTCAATGGTAAAATATTTAAAGCTTTCTCCTTGAGAAGCCAGAATGAGTTAAGAATGTCAACTATCACCAATTCTATTCAGCATTGTATTGGAGGTCCTAGCTAGTTCAGTACAGTAAGACAAGTGAAAAGCATAGGACGGGAAAGGAAGAAAGAAAAATGTTATTATTTACATATAGTATGATTGTTTATGTAGATAATCCAAAACAATACACATAAAAACAGAACTGGAAAGCAGATTAATATAGTGCTTATATAAGAAACTGGCAACTTGTAAAAAAAAAAAAAGTAAAAGTTATAGCAAATTGTAAAAGATGTATTTCTAATAACATAGGTGCAAAGACCATATTTATATATTTTCACTATGTTAATTTTATATAGCAACAATCTTGATAAATATTTATTGAAAGAAGTAATAGGAAATATACTTTCTGACTTGGAAAACATAATATGCTAGGATTTTTAAGGAGTTAAAGTAATTAAAGTAGCAAAAAGTCAATATTGGCTAAATTGAGAGAAAGTAATATATTACTACACAGCTGGGGGAAGCATAAATTAACCCACATGTTTTAAAAATCACTTCAACAGTATATATCAGAGCATAATCACATTCATATACCATTCCTTCTTTGATTCAATAATCTCACTTAGGGAAAATTATTCCAAGGGAATAATCTAAAATAAAAAATGTTACATGCACAAAGATGATTAATGTAACATGATCTGTAATAAAGACAATGTGTCTAGCAACAGAAAGTTACTTATTTCATTCTAACATTTATTTTATTTTTTTTATTTTTTTTTTTTTTATCCTCACCTGAGGACATTTTCTCATTTTTTGTTCAGATAGAGTGGGAGGGAGAGAGAGGAAGAGAGAGAGAGAGAAACATCGATGTGAAAGGGACACATCGAGTGGCTGCCACCCGCACGACCAACCAGGGCCGGGGACAAACTGCAACCGAGGTACATGCCCTTAGCGGGAACCGAACCCGGGTCTCTCTGGACCGCAGGCCGGCTCTCTAACCGCTGAGCCAAACCGGCCAGGGCTATTTCATTCTAACATTTAGATGACAGGCATAGTTTGGACCCTGACTCCCTCCAACCTGCCATTGTTGTCACCTTAGGATAATTATTTAAGCTCCACGAGCTTCAGTTTCCTCATCTGTAAAATGAGGATGATAATTGTGACGACTTTATAGAGTTGTTATGAGGACTGAGAGAGTTGTTAAACATAAAGCTCTTAGAACTCTGGAATATTAAACATCCATGATTATGAAAAAGATTATAAACCAAATGAGAAAATATTGGTGATAATTTTTTTAAACATATTTTTTTCCCTTTATTGATTTTAGAGAGAGAGGAAGTGAGAGGGAGAGAGAGATAGAAACATGGATGAGAGAGAACATCGACTGGCTGCCTCCTGCATGCCCCCCCACTGTGGATTGGGCCCACAACCTGGGCATGTGTCCTGATTGGGAATCGAACTGGCGACCTCTTAGTGCAGGGGTCGACACTCAACCACTGAACCACACCGGCCAGACATATTGGTGATAATTTTAAGTGAACAAAACAAAATGTGGTTTATAAAATCACATCATATATATTTATATATACATATCCATATGCCATGTAAATATATTTTACAAAAGTTATAAAATTATTCCCATTTTATATTTTGACTTTGTTAAATTATATAGATATATAGGTAAGGACTTGAGAGAACATGGATAAATAAAAATCACTTTTAATTAGCAGATTTGTAGGGGATCTGTTCATTTGGCAAATTGTCATTTTACTTAATTTCAGTGAACAAAGAAGAAATACTCTAAACACTTGGAGCAAGCAATATAGAGAAGACCCAGAATTTCTACCTCTTTGTCTTGAATGTTAGGGTCTGCATTGTTTTCCATGAGCACTGCCATGCAGTTGATGTATCCCCCATATGCAGCACACTGCAAAGGGGTTCTTCCTGCGTAATCTTGCACATTTGGATTGATCTTATTTTCTATCAGTATCTGGCAAACATCAGCATTTCCTCCCAGCGCTGCCCAATGCAGAAGAGAATGTCCATCTTGGTCAACAAGATCTACCCTTGCTCCACCTGAAAAAGCAAGAAGATAATGAAAATGACTAATAGAGAGAGAAACAGTCCCTTAAATGCTTTACGCTTAACAAAAACGCTTCCAAGTATATTATCTACTCCAGATTTTTACAATAAGCCTGTACATTGGTCAGGGTAGGCATCATTTCCCTTTCACAGAAAAAACAAAACAGGATCAGGCAGGTGAAGTGACTTTGCCAAAATCACACCACCACCAACAGGTGGAGCTAGGCCCTTGCGTTTCCTGATGCCAGGAGGGGCGCCCTTCCCTCCGTACTTCCACCCAGGCGGCTCTGCTGTGTAAGGCTGTGTATTTCAAATGGTGAATGCAAGAATTCCTACCTTTTGAGAGTGACTTATTAGGAGCACTCTTAATAACTAACCTTTAATAAGTGTCTGAATCACATCTTTGTGTCCCATCTCACAGGCTCGGAAAAGTGGAGTATGTTTCATGACATCAGTAGCATCTACTTGAGCGTTATTTTCCAGTAATAACTTCACGGTGCTGACATGGCCAGAGAGGGCAGCAGCATGTAAAGCTGAAAAGGGAGCGACAGAAAGTGATGAAGTCTTTAATGACAACTTTACCCCTTTATTATTCTAACTATGTATCTTTTCCTCTTTTGATTTCCCCATCATTTTGGCTAAATGCAATCTGATCTTAAGAATTCCCTATTTTTCACTTTTGTAGATTTCTATCTTCCTTTCTACTCACATGTATTACTCATACTTTCACCCTTTCCTTCTCCCTTTCCCATCTTATTATTTTCCTCCTTTCCATCCTGTTGGTCTGAAATGGTCCCCTCTTCTCAGTTGCTAGTTTACTATCTTTTCCTCTTTCTGAGGGAGCAAGAGAACAACAACAACAACAACAACATAAAAGACTATTTAAATGGTGGAGGCAATGCCTGGCCGATGTGGCTCAGTGGTTGAGCATTGACCCATGCACCAAGAGGTCGCTGGTTTGATTCCCAGTCAGGGCACATGCCCAGGTTGTGGCCAAATCCCCAGTGGGGGGCATGCAGGAGGCGGCCAATCGATGTTCTCTCTTATCGATGTTTCTCTCTCTCCCTCTCCCTTCCTCTCTCTCTAAAAAATAAAATAAAATAAATGGTGCAGGCAATTTTGCCCACCAACCCACAATAAGCATATGCCCAAGGAATGTTGTGACAGGAGACATCAATCGCCCCTTCAGTGGGTTACAGGAGCTGTTCTGCGTTGGTCTGTGTGCCCACGTGCTACCGAGAGATTGCACATCTTACTGCACTGAGTGCATTTTCCACACAACATGACTCCAGAGGCACATCAGCAATTTCCTTAGGGCCCAGCAATTCATTTCCACGTCGGAGTAAACACTGAGCTGGAATGTGGTCTCTTCTCTGGTGCTTTTGGAAGGGGTCTGGAAGAGTGACTGTGACCATATGTGTTTCATGTTGGGCTGACCCCTGCCTATGTTACTGCACTCTAGTGCTTGTCTCCTGCCATCACTCTTCAGGTTACTCTTCAAATTCCACTTAAATTCACTTTTTAAATTCTGCTGAATTTGCCTGAATAACTATCTTGAGGCCTGGGCCAGTTCTTTCTAAGTGTTATGGCTCTATAGTGCCTAGAACAATATTTTTTTCATGAAGTGTGACCCATGAATCAGAACCTAGGATGCCTATAAAATTGTAGATTCCTGGAGATTTGTCGAGAACCTGCTATGGGCTGGGAATCAATATAATGATGGAAATTCAGCAGGCAACATTCTAATAGGGGAAGCAAAACAAACAAAAAATTCATCCCCAAATATATAAACAAGAAAGTATTAGATAGGGACGAATGGTATAATTAAAGTAATAAGTATAAAAGGTATTTTGATTTTAGAGTGATTGGGGGACTACTTTTGATTGGTGGTTAGGGAAAGCCTTGCTAAGGCGCTGGCATTTCAGATGAGACCTGAATTATGGAAAAGAGCAATGTGGCGATCTGGAGAGAGCAGCTTGGACAAGGGGACAGCAGTACAGGACAGGAATGAACGTGTTTGGGGAAGGCAAGGGCGCTGCAGCACAACAGGTAGAAGAGGCCTGGTCGTACGTAAATGGCCCTGCAGGTCAGAGTGTCAGAAGACACTGACGGGCTCTGACTAGGTGAGTGATATTGTCTGATTTAGGGTTTAAACAGAACACTAGCTGTTTTGAAGAAAATGCTCTGTGGTAGATTAGAATATAAGCAGCAAGACCAGTTGAAACTATTGCAATAGGCTGGGTGAAAATGATGGCTTGACTAGGGTGGCAGGAGTGGAGACGGAGAGAAGTAAAAGATTTGAATATATTTTGGAGGTGGAGTCAACAGGACTTGTTGACAGGATTAGAAATAGGATCTCTGTCCCTATAGTCTGGAAACCTGCACTTTGACAAACAGCCCTAGTAATTATCATGCATACTTGAGTTTGAGAACTTTGACCTAAATGGATAAATGTTGGTGTGGCCTAGACAAGAGTCAGACCAGTGTGAGAAATTTCACATATCTGAAGTACTGTCATGTGGACGAGAGCACAGAGCGGAATATTCAGGTCGACAAATTTTGGCTCAGTACGGGAGAACATTCTAGAAGAGTTAGGTTAAGAGGGCAGCAGTGGGTTCTCTATGTTGGAGCTGTTCAAACAGAGGCTGAAAGACCACTGCTGAAGAATGGTATAATGCAGATGAGAGCATGACATACCTTGATACTTCAGTTACTTTCACATTTTAAGAGCATAAGAATATTTTTTTTCCAAATGAAATGTTGGAAAACACTCAACATATAAAACGAATTAGACTTGCTCTGCTAAAGCAGGGGTAGAGGGTTATCCATCCACAACCTCAGCTCACTTCGGGTACCTCTACAGAAACCTGTGACTCTGAAGAACATGGTTGGAAGACCCTGGACTAGATCTGATTCGAAGGGACTTTCTCATTCTGAAATCCTATAATTCCGTGATGTGGCATCAGGATGCGATAAATACTCTTCAGATAAACATCAGTGTCAAATAAAAGAACAGACATGATGTCAATTAAGTAAAAGATAGAACAAACGTCTTACTAAAGGAAATTCCCTGTTTCTGAGTATTTGAATTTACTTTATTTGAAAATAACCTTAGCCTTCACTGTTGTTGCTTCCTCTTTGAAAAAGTGCCACAAGTTTACATAAAAGTGCTATTTTTAAAATTTTAAATTTATGTTATGGGAAATTTTAAACATATTCAAAAGTAAAGACAGCAGTCCAGTAACTTAATATAGCCATCACCCAGCTTCGGCAACTATCAGCACACAGCTAATCTTGCTCCCTCTGCCATCTATCCCCTTCACTTCTGATTGTTTTTTATTAAAGTTCTAGAGTCATATCCTTCCATTTGTAAATATTTTAGTAGGTATATCTGAAAGACGTGGGGTTTTTTTGTTTGTTTTTTTTAAAGAAACACAACTAGTATATCAGTCAGGGTCCACTTAGGGAACAGAAACCAGGCTAGACACTTTAACAGAGAAAATGCAATATAAAGAATTGTCAGCTATGTATTGAAGAACTGCAAAAGCCAAAAGGGAAGACTAAGGTTTTACAGAGGTATTAAATGCAGAAACCAGCTACAAATTCTATGACTGGGGGAGCAAGAACAGGAGGATTGAATTATTGAAACTTAGAAAGCTTAGAAGAGGAGGCCTGCAGAACCGAAAGAGACGCCTGAGGAGAGGCTCTGCTTGGCTGGCTGGTGCTGGTGTCTGCGGAGCGTGCTGAGGGTACTCTGTGGCTGGTACTGTGAGTGATGGAAAAACTGCGTAGTGAAATTAATGTTGCCAGTGGAACAAAGTGTCACTGCTCTGTTGACGAAGACTTACTACAGTGATGTCCACAGGAACAGGACACAAAAACAAGAATAGTAAGCAAACAGGAAGATGTAATCCCCGGTTGCTCAACCAGCTTTCCAGTCCCCCTCTACTGCCCCCTATGGGCTGATTTTAACAGGGCACCTGCTGGCAAAGGGGAAATGTGTTTTGCAGAGCTCCAGCCCCAGCATTCCAAAGAAAGGCTAGTCCCATTATCATACCTAAAAAATATTAACAAAAATTCTGTAATATCAAATACCCAGGTAGTATTCATATTATCCTGATGGCTTTATAATTTAAAAAAATATATTTTTATTAATTTGTTTTTGTTACAGATGTTTCTCCTTTTCCCCCAAGTCTTTATAATTTTTATAGTTTATTTATTTGAATCAAGATCCAAATAATGTCCATATATTGTGGTTGATAAGAACTCTTTTTTTTTTTTTTCAAATTTGAATCTACTGATTATCATTATTATTATTTTTACTTTTTAATTATAGGTTAGAGCTCTTTTTCTCAACGGGGAGGATAAAACAACCCTGTAGAGGGATAATAGAGAGGAACTCACTTTCACAGACAAGAAATGTCAGGAAGCATCTCTGACATATAATAAAGCCCTTAGGAGAAAGAGCCCAGGGAACTAATGAATCTGAGAAGAACTTGTGTCTGAACTCCAACCATGGTGCACATACAAAAGTCACCTTTGGTCAAAAGGATGCAAGTATTCTCACCTATACTCGATTAAAATACATAAAAAGTTAAACGAAGAGTGAGGCTAGTGATAGAGTGAAAGGCTGCATGCTAATGGAAGTCAGACAGAAAATTAAACTCCATGTCCTATGTATCTGCTCTGTACCTCTTAAGAAGCTTAAGCTCTACTGTGAGTGAGGCTTTGTTAAGAAATGATTTTTTTTAAAAATCCGCACCTGAGGATATTTTTCTCCTCATTTATCTTCAGACAGAGTGGGAGGGAGGGAGGGAGAGGGAGGGAAGAAGGGGGAGAGAGAGAGAGAGAAACATCGATATGAAGGAGACACACTGACTGGTTGCCTCTCGCATGACCCAATCGAACCCACAACTCTTTGGTCCGAGGGCTGACACTCTAACCACTGAGCAAAACTGGTCAGGGCCCAAAAAACTCTTTAAAAAACAATTTCAAGGGTGTGGTGGTTGGGGTTAGGGAAAGAGATTATTAGGTGTAGCCACTTCCCTCTCCACGCTTCCCCTCACTGCTGATCAGTGGTTTTGGTGACAAAGAAAAGATCTTATCCAGGATAACAAGTAGATGTAAATGGCTCTGGTATGCATGTTCCTACAAATAAGAAAACATAACATTGAAAAGTCCTTAGCTGAGTGTTTATTCTATTGTGCTGTTGTGTGATTTTTCTTTTTTTTTTTTTTTTGATAGAATATAGTACACAAGAAAGAGACTCCCAGCTGACAGTGAATGCTAAAACACGTGTACTTCTCTTATTAACCAACCCATAGTTAAAGGACTCTCTTATTAGAGAAGAGACTGAAAGAAGCATTTAGTAAGAGCTTTTGGTGCAAAGCTGACTTGAAGCTTTGTAGCTTCTGGAGTCATGGAAGGTTATCTCAAACGGAAGGATGAGGTAATGCTGTTCAAATCTGAGAAAAGAGCGTATTAAATGAGAGTGGTGAGAACAATCCTATATGTGTGAGAACACGGTGAGAGTATACTTTTTTTTTTTTTTAATCCTCACCCGAGGATATCCTTCCATTTTTTGTTCAGATAGAGTGGGAGGGAGAGAGAGGAAGAGAGAGAGAGAGAGAGAGAGAAACATCGACGTGAAAGGGACACATCGAGTGGCTGCCTCCCGCACGACCAACCAGGGCCGGGGACAAACTGCAACCGAGGTACATGCCCTTAGCGGGAACCGAACCCGGGTCTCTCTGGACCGCAGGCCGACGCTCTAACCGCTGAGCCAAACCGGCCAGGGCGGTGAGAGTATACTTTGATGTGTGCATTCTTTAACATAACTTTAACTTTTTGAAAATACAATTAGTAACTACTAAATATGCATAGTTTTAAAGTATAGGCTTATGCTTTTTTACACTAAGATAATCAGAAGAGTTCCCATAATCACATCTAAGGAGCAAACAAGGTTTTAAACCAAATGCCACCATTCTCCTGGCAGAAACACAGGCTAATTTTAGCCATAATACTTGGGGGAAACAAGGCCTTTGAGTGATATCCTGGCAACCTGAACTGAAACAGTGAAGATGAAAGTCAAACCACATTAGATCAGGAACAGTGCTTTTAAGGTGCTATTGTACACGTTTTATAGCATCAGCTACACTTTGGAGCCTGAATGAAAGCAAATCAATTATGTCCCAGTTCTTACCTGTACCTCCATACTTATCTGCCATGTTGATATCAATGTCAGATTTTAAACTCAGCATAGTCCTGAGGACATCATCACTGCCTTTCCCAGCGGCCCACATAAAGGATGTTCTTCCTTCCAGGTCTGAATCATCTTTCACTGAAGGATGTTTTAAAAAGACTTTGACTGTTTCCTGTAAGAAAACTTCATTTAAAAATTTGAGACAAGAGAGTAGTATTTTTTATGGTAACAAAGCCACTGTTATATGTGACTTCCACTAAGAAGCAAAGTATTTTTCCCCACTTTTGAATCAAATGAAATTATTGTAGGTTTTTTTGGTTACTGTTACTGTTTTTAAAAAAGAGAACTGAAACCTCTTATAAATTAATAAAGTCCAAAAAAAATCAAGGGGCTTAAACTTGAGCTTAGAATTTTACATAATTATTGTAATTATGTAAATAATTACATAATTTGGCAGATTATCCAAAACAAGTACAAAACAAGAACATCCATAATGTTCTACCATTCTTTCTTAGTCCCATTAACATTGTTACTTAATTACTGATACCTGTACATATGTTAAATTTGGAATCTAAGACTTGAGTTCAAGATCTTGGGCAAGTCATTTAATCTCTTGGAACCCTGGCTTCTTCATCTGTTAATAGGGATAACATGACCTATCTCATAACATGTTCTGTCTCATAGTCTTGTTGAAACATGGACTGAGTTCTGATTTTCATAGATTGACTAGAGTGGGCCAACTGATTTTCTTATCTATTTGTAATAATAAAGAGATCCTCTTCGGCCCTGGCCGGTTTGGCTCAGCGGTTAGAGCATCGGCCTGCGGTCCACAGGAACCCGGGTTCGGTTCCCGCTACGGGCATGTGCCTCGGTTGCAGTTTGTCCCCGGCCCTGGTTGGTCGTGCGGGAGGCAACCACTCGATGTATCCCTTTCGCATCGATGTTTCTCTCTCTCTCTCTCTCCCTCCCACTCTATCTGAACAAAAAATGGAAAAATGTCCTCGGGTGAGGATAAAAAAAAAAAAAAAAGAGATCCTCTTCGAAATCTACTTTGTATTTTTCTGAGATCTTGGAAGATAGAAGAAGATAATGGTTTGCTAAAACTGTGGGTGATAAATGTTTATGAATGCCAGGAAGAAAGGACTGTAGCTATAGTTTTGTGAGTACCACAGAGAAAGAAGGGTGGAAACAAGACATTTTAGCAATCTGAGTACTCAATGTATTCAATAGTGCATTTGGGGAGGTCAGAAAGATAGAATTATACTATGCTGGTGATAGTGTTCTTATAATTTAATGAAACCAAGGGCTTCACTATGCACGCCATGCAGAAGACATCAGAATCAACTGTGACTGCTCTAACGTGTGCCTCTCGGGATGAGTCTCTGGTTCTTGGTGGCCACTCAGGAAGCTGAAGCAGCCTCGACACTGTCATGCCCTGGCCGACTGAGCTACAGAATGGATGAGAAAGTGCTTTGTAAATTATAACGGGAGGTAAGCGAAGAACTGTTAATATTACTCAATATCTTTGGAAATATCAAAAATTCAGGTGATTGCTTTCTCAGATATATAATGTACATAATTACTAGTAGTAGTAATAATAAGAATGCATTCTATTTCTTGAGTATGTGCTCAATGCCAAGACTACAGTAGGCACTTGTTATAAATTTTCTCGAATCCTTACAACAATCCTGAAAGCAAAGGTACAATCGTCATCATTTTACATACGAAGAAACGAAAACTCAAAAAGGTTAAGAAACTGTGCGAGGTCGCACGGCTAGCGGATAGCACGGTCAGGGATGCAGCCACGGTTCATCGAGTTCCGGAGCTTTGCCACACTGCCTTCAGGACAACTGTAGACGGCTTAACAATAAGTTGTCCTTAGTGCTATAAAAATAACAAAAAGCCGAAGGACGCTTACAGTACAGCACACATTACACTGAGCACTTAAAAACGGTATATAACTTCACACGTGAGTAACAATTTTATAAAAGCTCGGACTACCACTTGCATTACAGAGTTAAGAGTATGAACAATGGCTGAAAGACAACTGCTGTACAAACACCCACAAGTAAGCACATGTAAAAATGGTGAAATTTGAATAAGGTCAGTGGACTGTCTCAATGTCAATTTCCTGTTTATGAGATTGTATTATATTTTTGTAAGATGTTACCATAGAGGCAGATGGGGTGAAAGGAACATGGAATCTCATTGTTTCATTTCTCACAACTGCATATGAATTTACAATCATATCAACATTAAAATGTAATTAAGAAAAAAGACAACTGTCACGTTTTACTTACAGCAAAGTTACTCTGAGCTGCATAGTGCAGGGGGGTGGCTCCTTGGCTGTCGGATGGGATGGTTCCAGACTTATTTCTTTCTAAAAGGAGATGGACAATCTGTGCGTGGCCTGAAAGCAGACACAACAAGGAAGCTCTCACATACACAGGACGCTAATTAATTTATAATTTATTTAAAGGAAAGGGGTAAGAAAAATCACTAGCACATAATACAAGATTCAAAATGTTTTTTGAGTAGCGGTCCTCAGTGCAGCCTCTTCTAACCTCTGATTAAAATACTATGATAATGTAGAACAAAGGCAAAACTACAACTCTAAAAACTTAAATCTTCAATCAGGAAGGAAATGACATTAATTACTATTGCCAGATTGAGAAAAGAGAGTGCTAGGTATCAGCTTATTGCATTCCCTGGCTTCACCTATGAAACTGCCCCTAGGAGAGGTGGAAGGTGCCCGAGAAGCCCGCCCCACGCAGCCATCGATGCCCCTCGTCTCCGGGTTCCACTGCGCAACCATCCGAACTGCACGGCTGTTCTCTTCTGTCCAGGAGGACAAACTGTAATACAATCTCCTGTAATCTCTGAGCCCTCCTATCCGTCCCCTCTAACCTCCCTGCCCCAGTCTTTTAACATGTAAGCAAGGATTTCAAATCCCAGAAAACAAGGGGTGGGAATGATGAGGTGGTGGTGGAGAAACAAATTCTGCAACGCATTCTGGAAGATGTGGTCTCCACAAGTGAAGAACTGTAGAAAGGATCAAAGAATGAACAAACCTGGTAGTACTGCATTTAGGAAACCTGAATTTCGTAAGTTCTCTTGCTTCGGCATATTGAAGAACCAGGCAGTGAAGAAGATGCCACGTTAGCGGAGCAAGGATGCGCTGCAGGAAAGCCAGGCAGAAAGAAGGACTTGAGCGAGAGTTGTGCCCACCGACCTGCTCTCCAGCTATGGTTTGAGATGGACTTCTCCAGAACACAGACAAAGTAGGATCAAAGGCAATCTATGCCCCATGGTCAATGGAAACACATCTTATCTTGTTTGAGGGCTAAAACACCATCACAAAGATGAAGAGCATACCTCAGAAAGTGATCTAGAGAAGGATCCAGAGGAAAATTTCAGGAAACTGTTGGGCATCTTCGACTAAGTACAAAGAGGTGGCCTCTATGAAAAGAAACAGAATATCCTAAGAAGAAAATAGACTGAAGTGAAAAGGTAATGAAAGGAGGTAAAAAGGGAAACAGACAGAGATAAAAGGAAATATGGATGAGAGAAGGAAATCAAAATACAACCTGTAAGAGGCAGAAAAAAAGCAGAACTTACGGAACAAAAGTTAATTTAGTGATGTGGAGACAGATTTGTGAAGTCCTCCCATAACGCAGATAAAAAGGATGAAACTGCACATTGAAATGAACTCTAAATAACAATAATACATCTGATTATAAAACTGAATACAAATGTAAAAATTCATTTCTAAAAGAGACAGTGTACAATTTAAAAACTAAGACCATTAGCCCGGCCGGTGTGGCTCAGTGGTTGAGCATTGACCCATGCACCAAGAGGTCGCTGGTTCAATTCCCGGTCAGGGCACATGCCCAGGTTGTGGGCCAAATCCCCAATGGGGGGCATGCAGGAGGCGGCCAATGGATGTTCTCTCTCATTGATGTTTCTATCTCTCTCTCCCTCTCTCTCTAAAATCAATAAAGAAAAAAAAATTTTTTTTAACTAAGACCATTATAATAACTGGGAAAAAACCTTGGGTTATATTAACAAATACTAAAAGAGTGATAAATAAAATGTGCTAAGTTCCTCATTTTAAATAGGTGGTAATCAACAGATGTAGATTTGCTATTGAATTTGACTCAGGCTTAGAAAGTTTTTGATCAATCTAATGGTAATCACTAATAAAACCTAAATAACCCCCTGAAACAGTAGGCAATTCAAAACCAAATAACAACAAATCTAATCCATACACCAAAAGGCAGAAAACAAAGGAAACAGAAAAACAAAAGCAAATTAAAAAACACCACCACCAATAATACTCAAAGAGAAGAATAGCAGAAAAGATAACAAATTATGTATCTTATAAAAATGACTATTAATGGGTAAAACACTTGCACTAAAAAAGAAAGACTATCAGATTGCCCCCTAAGTCAGACACATATATGCACTCTCTCATTTAAAAAAAAGTGATCCCCAGGAAAGTTGTCAGATGCAAATCCAGAAAATATATTTAAAAAAAATCAAATATGACTGTATTAGCACAAACATAAAATTAAAGCCCTCCTCCCCCAAATTAAAGGCACTGAATGTGAAAAGAGGATTATTTCACATTTATATTTGTCAATAAATGTGCATTACTTTTATGATAAAAATTAAAAGACATGATATTGAAATAAAAACTAATATATGACAGAGAACACATTTATATTACTAAAATTTAAGCATAAATAGAGGGATTCAGGTATAAAATAAGCCACCTAATTAAACATTAAAATAATTAAATAAAAGATGGGAGTTAGGGAAAGAGAAGGCATAGAAAGTTTCCTATACTCATGCAGTTTCTTGCATAGTTGATCTTTTGAGTCACATCCAACTCACCCAGAAGAGCTGCCCAGTGAAGTGGGGTTCGAAACAAGTTATCGTAAGATGTTATATTGCAGCTTTCATATGAGGTCAAGACATCAACCACTGTCACGTTCCCATCAGCGACTGCAAAGTGAAGAGGTGTTCGGCCCTCATAGTCTTGCCAGTTCAGTAAAGACTCTGTTGGAGCAGCATCCTATTTTTAAGGAACCGGAGATTTCAGACACACATAGAATCCTCAGTAAAACACATTTGCATAAGTATTAACTGAGCAGTTTTCTAAACCTCTATGTTCCCTCTCAGCACAGTAAAGTGATAAAATTCAGAAAAAAGCTGTCTGTATCTTTAAATTTTATTTTTATATTTAACCATAAAAAGTACAGAAAAGAGCCTGGCCGGTGTGGCTCAGTGGTTGAATGTCGACCCAGGCACCAAGAGGTCACCAGTTCGATTCCCGGTCAGAGCACATGCCCAGGTTGTGGGTCAAATCTCCAGTGAGGGGCATGCAGGAGGCGGCCAATCCATGTTCTCTCTCATCGATGTTTCTATCTCTCTCTCCCTCTCCCTTCTTTTCTCTAAAATCAATAAAGAAAAAAATTTTTTTAAAGTACAGAAAAGATACAATAAACACCATAGACTATCTGGATTGAATAGGTATCAATATTTTGTACTTTTTATCTGTTATGGATTGAGCTAAAGCTGTATGTTCTGTTCTTTTGTTTATATCCATAAACAATTCATAAATTTTATGTGTTTTTAATATTTACACTTACACATTATACTCCATATATCCTTTGGCAATTGTTTCAACACTATACTTTGGGGTATCTATGTTGATACTAGTTTATTTGTTAAACCACAGTGTAGTTACCCATTCTCCTACTGAGGGATACTTAGGTTATTTACATTTTCCCCACTATTAACAATAACATGACAATGAACATATTTCCTTTACATGTTCCCTTGTAGCACATATGTGAGATTTTTCTCTAGACCAGAAACCTAGAAGGGGAATTAGTAGATTGAAGGATATCTGCATCTTCAACTAGTTATTGTGTTGTTGTTGTTTTTTTATCCTCACTCGAGGACATTTTTGCATTTATCTTCAGATAGAGCAGGAGGAAAAGAGGGAGGAAGAGAGAGAAACATCGATGTGAGAGAGACACAATGAGTGGTTGCCACCCACACGACCCCAAGAGGGGCTGGGGACAAACTGCAACCGAAGTATGTGCCCTTAGCGGGAACCGAACCCAGGCCTCTCTGGTCCGCGGGCCAACGCTCTAACCGCTGAGCCAAACCGGCTAGGGCTTCAACTAGTTATTGTTAAGCTGTTCTCCAAATGGTTGTATCAATGAATACATCCATGAGAGTGTGTAAAATTTCTTCTTTTCCCAAATGTTAGCACAAATTAACCATTTGGTATTATCAAGCTTACTACATTTCCCCCCTTATAGGTACAAAAGGCATTTCACTGGTGTTTTAATTTATATTTCTTCTATAAATGAGGTTGAGATTTTCAATAATAGGTTTATTGGCAACTTGGTTTTATTTCTCTATAAACTGACAGTTCACAACATTTATTCATTTTTCTACTGGATCTTTGTAGCAGATATTATGAAGCATTGCTTAGGTTCCCTTCAAGACTAAAGGACTTATTTCCCCAGCTGCTGGGGCTGCTACCAGCAGATGACCCCCAACAGCCAGCCTTCTGGAATCACTTCAGCTAAAGAGAGTTACCTCCCCCAAGGTCATATCCCTTCTCAGATGAGGTCATATCCAAAGCCAAGCCCTCTTGCCTCAATCTGAGAACTCTTTGAAGGGACATCCTAGACTCAGACCTGCTTGTAAAGTCAGCCTATTTTACAAAAAAGAGTATGAAAGGCATAAAAACACTTCAAAAGGACCACAACAGTATTACAGGCCCTTGAGATTCCCAAGGACTAAGATATGCTTATAAGGGGGGAAAAAGACAAATCTGTGAGAAAATAAGATATGAGTGAGAATTATCCCCCAAGGACTTCAGATATTGGAATGAACACACAAAGAATATAAAATGATGATCTATGAAACATGTAAGGAAATAAAAATGAAATAAAAAGTGAGCAAGGAACAAAAACTATCAAAATGACCAGGAAGATGTGAAAAACTACCAAATAGAGATAAAAGTGAAAATATAATCATTAAGTTTAAGATTCCATGAACCCCGTAAACGAGAGACTGGATTCAGAGAAAGATTTAGGAAACTGGAAGACAGATCTGATGTCATTACCCAGAACGTAGCAAAGACAGACCAGATGTTGGAAATGTAACAGAGAAGAGACATGGAGAATAAAATGAAAAGGTCTAAAATATATGTAATTAGAGAGCATAAAGGCAAGAGTAAAGAGAATGAAAAAGAGGCAACATTTAAAGAGATAATGGCTACATATTTTCCAGAACTGAGATGCCATAATCAGAATGTATACCAAACAGGGGGAAAAAAGCCACACCTAGACACACTGTAGCACAACTGTAGAATGCCATATGGAGAAGAATTTAAAAGCAGCCTGAGAAGAAAGATAAATCACCTATAAAGGAATGCCAATTAGACCAATAACAGACTCTTGAAGAGGAACTACAAAAGGCAAAAAGCATCAAAATAATAGACTGAGTTGAGAAAAGTAACTATCTAGAATTGTGTATACAGGAAAACTATATATTCAAGAGCAACATGGAAATGCAGACATTCTTAACAATTATAAATAAAGTTTACCACCAATAGATCTACACTAAAGGAAATATTAAGAATTATATTTCAGCCCTGGCTTGTTTGGCTCAGCGGTTAGAGTGTCGGCCTGCGGTCCAGAGAGACCCGGGTTCGGTTCCCGCTAAGGGCACGTATCTTGGTTGCAGTTTGTCCCTGGCCCTGGTTGGGTCGTGCAGGAGGCAGCCACTCGATGTGTACCTTTCACGTTGATATTTCTCTCTCTCTCTCTCTCTCTCTCTCTCTTCCTCTCTCTCCCTCCCACTCTATCTGAACAAAAAATGGAAAAATGTCCTTCGGTGAGGATAAAAAAAAAAAAAGAATTATATTTCAGGCCCTGGCTGGTTTGGCTCAGCGGTTAGACCGTCAGCCCATGGACCAAAGAGTCGCAGGTTCGATTCTGGTCAAGGGCACGTACGTCGGTTGCGATTCATCCATGGTCCTGGTCGGGGTCGTGCAGGAGGCAACCAGTTGATGTGTCCCTCTCATGTCAATGTTTCTCTTTCTCTCTCTCTCTCTCTCTCCCTTTCCCACTCTATCTGAAGATAAATGGAAAAATATCCTTGGGTGAGGATTAAAAAAAAAAAAGAATTATATTTCAGGAAGATAACTCTAGAAGGAAAATATAGATTCAAGAGAAAAGGCAGAGCAAATAAATTAGTCAACATGCAAGAACAAATAATTAATCATCGTATATACAAAATAATATCTTTTAAAGTCTAATTTGTGTGTTACATGAAAATAGTATGATGTAAATTGAAATTTGGAGAGGAGTGATTAGAAAACCTCAAAAACAATCTACTGATAAATATTCAAAATTAATAAGTATAAGAAGTGGTTAGATATATAATTAATAAACTAAAATATCAATTGCATTTCTATACATGTGCAACAACCAGTTAAATACATACACATAGACATGCTAAAAAAAAAAGTTCAAAGCAAATTGTTTTTTTGTAAATAGCAAAAAACTGGAAATAGTTCCAAATGTCTATCAATAACAGAATGAATAATGTGTGGTTTATTCATAAAATGGGATACTATATAGCAGTAAAAATTAATATATTACAGCTACACACAGCAATATAGATAAAACCATCAGCATAATGTTGAGCAAAAAAAATCATGTTGCAAAAGAATACATACAATATGATTCCATGTATATAAAATTCAACAACATTACAAACTAAACAACACGTTGTTCAGGGATACAAACATATGTGGGGAAACTAATGAAAATAGGTGGAATGATAAATCCGAGACTGAAGCTAGTGGTTGCCTCTGGGAAAGGAGAGTAAAGAATGGTACTGAGAGGTACCCAGGGGACTTGAAAGGTAATGGTAATGTAGTTTTTCTTAAACTCAGTGATGAGTACATGAGTATTTGTTGTCTCCTTATTCTTTATATCTTACATCTATTTTACAAATAGTCACTTACATCTATTCACTATTTAATAAAAACAAGTATAAAACAAAGTTAGGGAGTGATCAATATAAATTTTAAAAAGTAGTTGATGGGGGACAGGAATGAGCATGGCATAGGGAGAGAATACATTTGGAAATTGGCACATAGAAAACTTCTATAATATGTGGTCTTAAATAGTGGTATTAAAATGTTCTATTTCTTGGGTGATGTGTTCACATGTTTGTCATTTTCTTTTAATTCACAGTTTGCTTGTGTGTCATATATTGAATATGCTTTTGTGTATATTTCATAAGAAAAAATTTGGGGGAGAGAGGCCACCCAGGTCTAGCAGGAGCACTATACTCACCAGAATGCATCGCACTGTATGAACAGCGCTCGGATCTTTGTGGTTGGCTGCCCAGTGAAGTGGGATCTTGCCTTCGACATCGGGAATCCCGATGTTGGAATCATGCTTGATGAGCAGCTTCACATGCTCAGGGTTGTTGTAGTAGGCACTCCAGTGCAGAGCTGTTTGCTGCAAAATTGAGATTCTCAGAATAACAACAGTAACAATAACAGCATGACAAATTTTCCCCAGGCTTTTATTGTGTAGCAGGCACTTTTGTAAGAGTTTCATATATTTTATCTCGTGTAGTCATCATGACAATTCTGGGAAAAAGTACCCTTGAATTTGCACGTGATTGACAAAGAAACTGAGCACAAGAAGGATAAGTAATCTGCTCAAGGACATAAAATAGTAAGTGGCCAAATTGAGATTTTAACCCAGGCATTCTGCCTCCAAATCTGCCCTCTTCGTCATGGCAGGCATTTAGGTCATAAGGTACTAAGAAATGATAATACCACTGAGAAAGGGAAAAGCAGCCCAATAATTTACGAATAATTATCAATAAATTAAGTGATGATCTTGATATTGCACTAAGTGCCTTAAGAATTTGATACAATGTTTTGAATTTTATTATCTATCAAAAAGAAGATCCATGCATAGGAAATCACAGATCTGGAATTCTTTTCTGTCAAATAATTCATTTACCTATAATATTACATGATAAATTGTTAGACCTAGTTACTGATGAAAGATACATTTTTAAAATACAGCAAGATTTGCTTTATTTCAGATAAAAGTTAAAAATGAAAATCCTGAGTGTGTTGACATTGCTTTAAACTCTTTTCTGCATTCTCATCAACAACATACCATAGTAAGACTGCTTTCTCTACCAAGAGATTATTAAGGAGATACATAGAAACTGTTTAGCTATACATTATCCCTTTCAAGTAGCATTGTCATCAAGCCAGTCTAAAATTAGATCATTTAACAGCAGGAATCAAACTCATTTGTCACAATAAACACTATATAAATATGCGGTATTCATTCAAAGTGTACCTGTAGGCATTTAATATAAAGAGTCACTATTTAACTTACTACCTTTTATTTAGTAATAACTGCAGAACAAAAAAATCACAAATACCATAGCAATTAATTGCCTATAGCTAAATTTTCAATATACAACATGTACAGTTTCTGTAATTCTTTTCTTTTCCCATGTTATATTTGTTCTGAATATATTTATTGAAATGTAATATTATGTCCATTGAATCTAAGAGTAAAAAGTTTGAGGTTGTATTTTTTATATTTTTGTTTTTTATTTTTCTAGTAATTCTTTTTTTACTGTTGTAAAACTATACATAACAAAATTTATGATTTTAACAGTTTTTAAGTGCACAGTTCATTGGCGTTAAGTACATTCAAATTGTTACGCAACCATCAGACCACCCATCTGCAATATTTTTCAACTTCCCAAACTGAAACTCATACCGATTTAACAATAGCTCCTAATTCCCACCTCCTCCCAGCCCCTAGCAACCACTGTTCTACTTCCTGTCTCTATGAATTAGACTATTCTGGGTACCTCATAAATGGAATCATACACTATTTGTCCTTTGTGTCTGACATTTCACTTAGCCTAATGTCAAAGTTCATCAATGTTGTAGCATGTATCAAAACTTAATTCCTTTTTAAGTCTGAATAATATCCCACAGTATGTATACACTACATTTTATTTATCTAGACATCAGTCATCAATGGACATTTGGGTTGTTTCCATTTTTGCCTACTCTGAATAATGTTTCTATGAATGTGGACGTACAAATATCTGTCCTAGTTCCTGACTTCAATTCTTTTGGGTGTATACCCAGAAAGAGTATTACTGGGTCATATAGTAATTCTATGTTTAATTTTTTAGGAACTGCCATATTGTTTTCCACAGTGGCTGTACCAATTTACATTCCTACCTACACTGCACAAGGGTTCAAGTTTCTTTATATCCTCCCTAACATTTGTTATTTTTGTGTGTCTATATATAATAATAGCATCCTAAAGGGTATGAAGTACTATTTCATTGTGGTTTTGATTTGCTTTTCCTTAATGATTAGTAATGCTGAGCATCTGTTCATGTGCTTGTTGGCCATTTGTGTATCTTCTTTGGAGAAATGGCTATTCAAGTTCTTGGCCCCTTTTTAATCGGGTTGTTCCTTTGTTGTTGTTTATTTTTAATGTATGTAATAAAATTATTGGTCTGAGATAGATCAGAAATTAAAGAAACAAACTGATCCTTCCCCTCAGATTCTCTGAGAATCACTGCTCTAGGCGTTTGTCTTACTCTCTTCTCTGTGCCTGCCTGGACTGTGGAGATCCTTTTTCCATCTGTCTCACCGGATAACCTCCCATCCCTGTTCAGTACAGAAAAATATACAGATACTGGAAGACAGGAGGAAGTTTCTAGAATGTTTGGGGAAGACATTATAAACCCAAAGACATTTGTAGCTTCTTAAGTGATTAATGGTCTTTGTGGATTTACTGAAGTGCTTTTTTCAGTCAAGGTGCCTTTTTCAGTAAAATATGAGCACTGTGGAAATGCTGTGGTTTAGGAATAATATTAGTTTATATAGTATGCTGTAAAATAAAGTTGATTATAGAACTCTGGGTTATGTGAGTGACTACTAAACAAAATCCGAAAACTACATAAAGAACAGTAGGAGAGTGAAAGGATTATTGAATATAAACATTGTGGATTTAATCATAAGAGTTTTAATTACATGGGAGTGTTAGAGTTAGCAAGACTCTATAATTAAGTGCCTGGTGAAAACGAAGAGCATTACTGCACTTGTCTAAATAAAGACCACATTTTTTCCCTGTAAAAAATGTTCAGAGCAATAACTAGTCAATCAAAACAATGACCAATGTGTACAATGTGTTAAAATTCAAGAGCAGGGAAGATAGTGGATCCCAGCAACAAAGGACAGAGTGGAGGTTAGAACCTAAATGAAATGGATACTATTTCAAAGCTAACATCACTGTTTCAAAGCTAACATCTATTGAGCGCATACTCTGCACTGGGCATTGCGCTAAACACCTTATATACATGATCTCATTTTCTCTTCAACACCCTCTCCTCCCTTTTCACATGTGAGAAAGTTGAGGCAGAGAAGTAATTTGCCCAAGGACACAGAACAAATAAGTGGCAACTTCTAGACTGAAATCCAAGAAGTCTGATGCCAAAGCCCAGGCCATTCGACAACTATGCACTTAGAACACTGCCCCGGGCATCGGCCACCACAAGTCTAACCGCCACAGTCACTGTCACAACCAGCTGTTAAATAACAAGTTTCCTTCGGAATGCTAGTCCTGCCACTTGGATCTTGGGCAGAATTTTAATCTTCTCAAGTTTCCGTTTCCCCATCCATGAAAAGGAGGTGATTCCACCCACCACACATGGTTGCTAGGAGGATAAAATGACAGACTAAGAGAAATTCTTTACCAGGGCATATGGAGACCTGGAATTGCTCTACCAGGCGTATGAGTGGTCATTTAGCCTTCTTCCTTGAGGTCTCAAATGATAAAAGGAAGCATCTGCTTTCTGCTCTAATGTGTCTTCGATTTTGGCGGTCCGTTACCTTGTTTTTATCCTGTGTGTCCACTTCTCCTGGTGCCATAAACTTCAGCAGAAGCGCTAAACACTTGGGGCTCTTGTGCCGCGTGGTCAAGTGCAGAGGAGTCATCTCTTCCAGGTCCTTCTGCATCCAATTTGCTCTACGTGTGAGTAAGAGTTTCATGAAACGATAATTTCCCTAAATAAAAAGCAAGAGATGGTAAGAAGAAATTTAGTTTGGGGCCAAATATATAGTTTTAATTTTAATGTGTTTCAAGTATTTTAATTATTCTGCTACAGTAATAACATTCAGAATAATTAATAAAAGGAAAAATACTTATAATTCTACTACTCAATCAATTATTTTATTTTTTCATGTTTCCTTCCAACCCCTTTCTACATGCATATAGTTTACACAGTTCCCGGTCAATATTTCATTGTGTAAAAGCAACATATTTTATTTAATCATTTTAATATCATTTCCAGTATTTTCTTTATAGAAACTGCTATAAGGTATACCTTTTTTCACATAGTTGTTTCTTAAAATTTTTTCATAAGAATAAATTATCAGGAACCAAAGGACTTTGTACATTTTATGTTTTTCTGTGTGTTCTCCAAATTGCTAACTAGTAGCAACAATAAGTATATTAGTTTTAGCATGTTCTGACCAATAGAACACGTATCATTTATATTCAAAGTATGTTAATTTTGTGAAATAAGTAGAGATTTTAAACCCCAATTTACAGGTGAGGGAAGTGAGATTCAAAGGCGTTCAATGTTTTGTTCACAATCATCTGGCTAATAGGAGGAGGTGGTTAGTTTTTTTTTTGAAGACAGCTATTTACAGGTACAACTAAAATAGAAGCACCTTGTTCAAACTTTGGGTCCGTGACTCACATGTCACCTAAACACCAACCCAGAAGTCACTATAGGCCATTCATTTGCAGGCAATGCTCTCCAAATCCTCCAATCTGGTAGAATCAACTCCTCTGGAAAAAGAAACAACTGCGAGGGCTAGAGCAATGCACAGCAGGGGTCCTGGCCAATCATAGAGCAGTCTCCCCTCATCCGAAGATTCACTTTCTGCGGTTTCCATTACCAGTGGTCAACTGTAGTCCGAAAATATTAAATGGAAAACTATAGAAATAAACAATTCTTTTTTTTTTCTTTATTGATATTAGAGAGAGAGGGAGAAGGAGATACATCGATGAGACAGAACATAGATTGGCCGCCTCCTGCATGTCTCCCACTGGGGATCAGGTCCCCAACCTGGGCATGTGTCCTGACTGGGAATCGAACTGGCGACCTCTTGGTGCATGGGTCGATGCTCAACCACTGAGCCACACCAGCCGGGCAGAAATAAACAATTCTTAAGTTTTAAATTGAGTGTAGTTCTGAGTAGTGTGATGAAATATTGTGCCACTCAGCTCTGTCTGGCCTGGGACGAGACTCATGCCTTTGAAAAAGAAGGACAAAGTGGGTGGGATCACAATACTGGATATCAGGTTGTACTACAAAGCTGTAATCAAAACAGCCTGGTACTGGCACAAGAACAGGCATATAGATCAATGGAATAGAACAGAGAACCCAGAAATTGACCCAAAACATTATGCTCAATTAATATCGACAAAGGTGGCAAGAGCATACAATGGAGTAAAGAGAGCCTCTTTAATAAATGGTGTTGGGAAAATTGGACAGCTACATGCAAAAATATAAAACTAGACCATCAATTTACACCATATACAAGAATAAACTCAAAATGAATAAAAGACTTAAATGTGACTCGTGAATCCATAAAAATCCTAGAAGAAAATGTAGGCAACAAAATTTCAGACATCATATACAGCGCCTAAGGCAACAGAAACAAACAAAAAAAATGAACACATGGGACTACATCAAACTAAAAAGCTTCTCTGCACAGCAAAAGAAACAACCATCAAAATGGAAAGGGAACCCACTGTATGGGAGAGCATAATCGCCAATGATACATCAGATAAGGGGTTAATTTCCAAAATATATAGAGTGCTCATACAACTCAAAAAAAAGAAGACAAAAAATGGGCAGAGGACCTAAAGAGACACCTCTCCAAACAGGACATACAAATGGCCAAGAGACATATGAAGAAATGCTCAACGTCACTAATCATCAGAGAGATGCAAATTAAAACAACGACGAGGTATCATCTCACACCTGCCAGAATGGTTGCCATCAACAAATCATCAAACAACAAGTGTTGGCGAGGGTGTGGAGAAAAGGGGACTCTGGTACACTGCTGGTGGGAATGCAGACTGGTGCAGCCACTGTGGAAAACAGTATGGTGTTTCCTCAAAATATTAAAAATTGAATTGCCATTTGACCCAGTGATCACACTTCTAGGAATATATCCTAAGAAGCCTGAAACATCAATCAGAAAGAATATACATACCCCTATGTTCATAGCAGCACTATTTACAATTGCTAAGATCTGGAAACAGCCCAAGTGTCCATCAGTGGATGAATGGATAACAAAGCTGTGGTACATATACACAATGGAGTACTATGCAGCTGTAAGAAAGAAAGACCTCTTATCCTTTGAGACAACATGGAGGGACCTCGAGAGTATTATGCTAAGCAAAATAAGCCAATCAGAGAAAGACAAATACCACATGATCTCACTTATTTGTGGAATATAATGAACTAGGTGGGCTGATGAACAAAATAGACCTAGAGACATGGAAAGGAGTATGGTTCAGACTGACAAACCTCAGAGTCGGGGGGTGGGGGAGATGGATGAGATGAACCAAAGAGCTTATATGCATGTAGGCATAACCAATGGACATAGACAACAATGCTAGGGGAGTGGGTGGCAGGATGGGGAGGAGGGGGTCTAGGGGGGAAAAAGGAGAAACATCTGTTTCAAAAATAAATTAATAAAAATTGGAGAGAAAAAAAATCATTCCTTTGTCTAGTGTATCCATGCTGCATACCCTACCGCCGGTTAGATCACATTCACATAACTTTTATTACAGTACATTGTTATTATTGTTCCATTTTATTATTCGTTATTGTTGTTATTCTCTTACTGTGCCTACTTAGTATATTAAACTATCATAGTTATGTATGTATAGGAAAAATCATAACATATATAGGGTTCAGTGCTATCCTCAGTTTCAGGCACCTACCCGGGGTCTTAGGATTCCCCACAAATAAGGGGGGGTAGTTATTATATGGTATAGCATGTCTGTGTAATGTGGGAGCATTGAAACAAAATAACACCTGAAAAAAACAGTTCTTTTGAGGTCTTTCCAAAGATGCTTAGTACCACAGATATTTCAAAGTCAACATGACCAAACTGTGTTGCATGGTCGAGTTCTCTGCCTACTTCATGCCTATTTCTCTCTCCCTATTCAAAGCAAGGGGAGCAGGGTTATCTGTCCTTTTCACCTTCTGAGATCCTCTCCATCCTTAACCTTACTGGAAATTTGGCCATTTAGGATTATAATGCATTGACGTTCTATGAGGGACAATCAGTATAAGCAAGGAAGACATTTATTTTTTAATCCTCACCCGAGGATATTTTTCCATGTATCTTCAGATAAAGTGGGAGGGAGGGAGAGAGAGAGACATCAATGTGAGAGGGACATATCGACTGGTTGCCTCCCCCACGACCCTGACCAGGGCCGAGGCCGAACCGCAACTGAGGTTCGTGCCCTTGGCTGGAATCAAACCCGCGACTCTTTGGTTTGCGGGCCAACGCTCTAACCGCTGAGCCAAACCGGCCAGGGCAAGGAAGACATTTGTTAGTTAAGCAGGCCTCCTCACCCAGGGTGAAGACTGTGAGGCTCTAAGGCAGAGAGGACCAGTTAGAGCAACAAGGAGGTGCAGAAGGATGAAGAGAGCTGCCTGCTTGTCCTCAGGGGCGGAGACAGGATTCAACCCAGCTGAAGAACTGGGGCAGAGATAAGAAAGAACAAGGCTAGGTAAAGGGGTCCGTAAGACTGTCTATAGCAGATGGGCAGACTTGAATAGACTGAAAAGCGAACTGACTCAGCTCAGTTATTTCCTCTCAGAGAGGCTTGCCCTTGACCACCCTAAGTGGACCACCCTTATTTTGTTTTTTATTCTTGCCCCCTTTCATATCATTCATATTCCTTTTCTCAATTTATAATGACATATATATTTGTTTGTCTTCCTTCACTGTGATTTCCCTCACAATCTATAAGCTATAGAGACTATGTTTCAGTGACCACTGTGTTTGGCACAGTTCCTGGCATTAAACAGGTATTTAATAAATATTACTTAAGCCCGGCCGGTGTGGCTCAGTGGTTGAGGGTCGACCCATACACCAGGAGGTCGCCGGTTCAACCACCGGGCAGGGCACATGCCCAGGTTGTGAGCCCGATCTCCAGTGGGATCTCTCATCGATGTTTCTATCTCTCTCTCCCTCTCCCTTCCTCTCTCTCTAAAAATCAATAAACAAAAAGATTAAAAATTAAATAACTATTACTTGAAGGACTGAGGAAATGAGGAAATGAAATATCTTCTAGAGGTTTTGTTTTTATTTAAAAATTCTCACAGTTGCTACAGTAGATCATAACAGTTAAGAATCTTAATTCTCAGATATCTTGTATTTTGTTACTTTCTCGTGTTTCATGTATCTTCGCCGCATTCATAGTGGGCGTCATTTACCAGGACTTCTCATTTCGTCTAGTGTCAACTTTTGAAAAGGAAGGTGCTAAAATTTCCTCAAGAGGGCACCCTGCTCTAAATCTCTGGCCAGTTTTTCTTTGAAAAAAGAAAAAGTGTCCAGGAAAAACAAATCTATGTGGTGCCTCACACCAAAAAATAAAGGTTGACCTTTCTGAGCATAACATTTCAAATATTACAGAATAATTCATCATGACCTTTTAAAGATATTCAATCAGACAATCATTTTGATTCTGAAATTCAGAGGAAAGGGAAGGAAAAGGAAGCTAGAATATGTTGAAGGGGTGACTACTGATTTATAGACACAGTGCTTCGCATATTTACATTTCACACTGTTCTGGGGATTCTACCTACGTGGTACGTCTCGGTGAAAACTGATTTACCCATTCATTCAACACTTATTGAGCCTTGTTCTGAAGCAGGCAACAGTAACTGTTTGTACGTAACTTCACTACAAAGGTCTTTGACAGATCTCTTCTTCGCTCCTCACAAAAGTATCGTGGAAAATTTTTACAGATTAAATAAATTATCTTCCTGTGACTATTTCTTCCCTGTAAAATAAGAATAATAGTCCCTGAGATTATTATGCATATGAAATGATAAAGATAATATCTGTAAAGTACTTAGAACAGTGCACAAAGCAAATGCTCAGCAAATGTTTGCTAGTTTTATTATGAACAGTTTTCCAGTGTGGAGGAGGCAACAAAACATAGAGGCCAAGTAAACCATGCGTGGCCCAGGATAGAGGGCATGCGGACAGGGAGCTAGGACTGTACATGGTATACATACTTCAGTTGGTGATTCAGGAGAAAACCAAGGTTAAGGATAGGTAAGAGTACAATAGTTGGAATATTATAAATAATATTTTTCTGATGATTTTTTTTTTTTTTTTACACTGAGAAGGCTGTCTATACTCTACCTACACATAATGATATAGGACCAACAAGGGCATACCCAATAGGAATTTAGCTGGTGCCACAGGAGGGGAGGGGTCAGCTATAGGATCAGGCCAGCTTCCCCTATTTGACAGGACAGAGACCCATCAGAATGCTGGAACTAGAAACAATATAATCTATTTGGACCAAGGTCAACTTCCCTGGTCTCATGAACAGGCATTTATTAAATGCCCGTGTATGCAAACTCAAATCTAAGAATGAGCACAGGGGATGGACAACTCTTAGAGCCAGAACCAGGAGACTATTTCTAGTGTGAGTGGAAAAGGGCAAGATGTAGTTCAAGGCAACAAGTTAATTTTGTAACTCTCTGAAGGTTGTATGATTCTGGGACCCACGGTATAGGCTACTTTGCATCCTGTAAAGCCCCCTCAATACAAAAGGAAACAAACAAAATGACTACACATTTCCTCACCACTGCTTGAAATTGGGACTTCTTAAGTTGTCAGGTTTATTCTTACAACACAAATTCTTTGGGGAGGATTGGGAAGTTAATCATTTAATATCATCACTTAGGACCACACAGAAGCCCCTTATCCTGAGGTGTAGATTGTTTTAGCATCTGCTTTTATAATTTTTGACTGGGTAGAAAACAGTATAAGAGTGAAGGAGATACCAGATCAAAAGAATGTATATCCTTCAGAAAACTCTCATGGTTAAGACAGCAGTGAGAGAGCTGAAGTTACAGAAAAGTCCTGATTTAGCCACACCGGCCGGGCTGTATGAGAATTCTAATTATTCCACATCCTTGCCACACTTGGTGTTGCCAGACTTGATAACTTTTGCAAATAAAATGGGCATAAAATTGTGTTTTAATATGGATTTAATTTTCCTTTCCCTGATTGAGGTGGAATGTTTTTCTATATTTGTTAGCTATTTGTTTCTTCCTTCTGTGAATAGCCTTTTTGTGTTGTTTACTCATTTTCCATCTTAGCTATTTGTCGTTCTTACTGGTCCGTAGCAGTTATTTACATATTCTGGATACTAATTTTTGGTTGGCTTTGCAAATGTCTTCCCTCTTTGTGTGGCTTGTCTTTTTGCCTTGTTTGTGCTCTTCCACTAGGATTGAATTCATGATCTGCATAATGATATGGTTAGTTTCCTTAGCATTCGATTTCTTCATATATTTTGGAGTTTCTGTTGCAGGCTCTTTTAAAGAGAAGATTGTTTGCTGTTAGTTTTCCTTTTCCCCCCTCTTTACTTACCCTTATAGCTGCTAACACCCAGCTCCCAGTCCATTATAAGAATCTGTTCTTATGATCTTTTGCAGCCCTATGTCTAGTGACAGGAGGGACAGCACAGTTATCGTCACTGAGCTGGTGGGTAGCTTCCTGGTCCTGACTCTTGATCTTTGTCCTGCTCCTGCCACTTCTCCAGACAAGACAGCTTCCTCCAAAGCTATGGCCTAATACTAAGGCAAAGAATAACTCCAACCTCTAAGTATTTTCTTGGTTTTCGTATGGATACGGCCACTTTTGCTCACTGAGTGGAAAAAGAGGGATGTCTTTCTGAACCAGCAGTACCTGAAATCATATTCTACAAAACTGCTGTCTGTTTCTGTAAGTGCCTTAATCATTAACTGCTAGACAGCTGGCAACTGACTGTCAAAACATTCTGGATCCCCACCTCTACATCTCTTCCCCAGTGGCTGCCACAGTTTCTATATCTGGCTCCTAGAAGCCTTTGCTATTTGCTTGTTCTTCAGTTGAAACAATTACTTTAACAGACTCCAATGCTCAAGACTTGGCCAACTCTGCCTATAGCAGCCCCTGTCCCCACTAGAACATCATGTTTCCTGATTAATACCTTTGAATTTGCTCTGTGTCTTCAGCACATATATTTACTCTCATTGTAGTTGGAGAAAAAATAATTGTTTCACTATATATACAAATGTGCACTGCATTTTTGGTTCATTTATAGGTTTGTGTGTAATTTTGCCCTGGAGATATTACAACTATATATATAATAGCACACACGAATATAAGGTAGGCATTCTGCCATATTTCATTCTGAATCTTAATCATATTAGGTACCAAAAGATACATTATTTAAAACTAAAGTGGAAATAATAGAAACATGATGTTATTATTAATTCTAATGACATCTATATAATTACATATTTATAAACTCTCAAGGCATTTACAATATTAACTTTTTATTTTATTTTATTTTTTAGTCCTCATGTGAGGATATTTTTCCATTTATCTTCAGATAGACTGGGAGGGAGGGAGAGAGAGAGAAACATCGACGTAAGAGAGACACATCGACTCGTTGCCTCCCGCATGACCCTGACCAGGGCTGGGGAGGAACCGCAACTGAGGTATGTGCCCTTGGTCGGGATCGAACCCACGATCCATTGGTCCATGGGCTGATGCTCTAACCGCTAAGCCAAACTGGCCAGGGCTACTATATTGATTTTTTAAAAGAATCACTATTCCTAGGAAGTATATAGGCCACAAATGTCATAATCTCATTATATCAAAGATTTCTGTAATGGCTACAGACACAAGTGAGTCTTGGAAATACCACAACAGCATCAGGAGAGGCAATCTGCCATGAGGCCTGCGTGTTCCTGCACGTACTTGTAGGGTATCCCAGGAGCGCAAAGTCCCGATTCCTCTTTACCTGGGCCGTTTCTTGCAGCGAGCAATCTTGAGGGGTGAGATAGTGTCACCCTCCCGGGCCTTAGACAAGAGCAGGCTTGCTTACTACTTACTAAGGCCTGCGAGAGATTCCCCCAAATTCAGCATCCCTCAGATGTCATGCAAGCCCGTGTGTGCTCGGTGTCCCTCTGCGTCCTCTGCATCGCCCCCATTGTTCTTGGGGACAAGGGAAACTGATGCAAACATGCAAATGCTCGGCTACTTGCTGTGCCATCAGTAAGAAAGTTTTTACTTTGTCTTTGATCGTAGTCTTGTATCTTCTACCAGTACCCAGGCCAATTTATTACCTTGTAATAAGTTAGTACATACAAAAAAAAAAAAGTAGGGTAAAATTAAATCCAAGACCTGACAGTACAGGCAATGAGGATGGGATGCTGAGAGAGACATAGTTTTCTCAAAGAGTAAGGGCATGGGCCCTGCATGCAGGTCAGGTTCGGGGATGAGAAGCCTCCCTGAGATCATGCCCAAGTGGTGGGCAATGTTGGGGAGGTAAGGCACCCACTGTCCTATCAGTTAATGGGTCTGAGTGGTGAGGAGCAGGATTGGTGTCTCTGGGTAGGCAGAGGAAGGAAGGTTAGCATGACAACGTGGCAGCAAGCTGAGAGGCAATGCAGTGGTGCTGCTGAGCCAAAGCATCTCCAGAGGAGGAAGAAATGGTGAGAGCAACGAGGACCTTGCTCTTCGATACAGCTCTGAGTGAACAAAACACATTAGATGTTCACTTGGTTGAGACATGAGCCAGCAGCTGCTCAAAAGTGAGAGTGAATGCAAAGCCCAGTGCAGAGCCAGCGGCACCAGGTACCTGAGCCCTGCTGTAGCCTGACCTGTCCGCCAGTGAGGACAAGCTCAGGGTGTAGAGGTGGCCACTGTCTAAAGCAAGGCTGCTGGCTTAATGGTGCCCTTGATGCATGGAGGCTCCACAGAAATCCTCAGCCAGGTTAACTGATGATTTGGCGAAGATAAAACCTGGTGGTGTCCATTGGGAGGGAGTCCAACCTTAACTGGGAGGTAGTCCAACTCTGTTAGAATGCCTGTGGTCAAGGCAAGTCAGCCCAGTGGCCTGAAACGAAAGCCATCTTCTTTACCTTAAAAACAGACAGGGCCTGTTTTTACTAACTCTTGGGCTGTTCCTAATGCTCTAGTCATCTGGTCTGTCACTTGAAAGACTACAGGTGGTAGATTAAAGATACACCTGTTTGGGGTAAAAACTGTGGAAACAATTGCAGCTGCAAATTGAACAGCCTGGGTCACTCATGTACATGCCCACAGTAAGGGTCTATTTTCTGATAAGACTAACTAGAATTAGGTTGCTAAATACACCTACATTGTCCAGGTCGTTGGCCATTTGCCACCTGGATCCATCACTGCACAGATCATGGCAATGAATACGTCATCATAGACTGCGCACAAAGCAAAAGGTATGTGTTTTTAACATACACTGATATTGATTTCTATTTAATATTAAAATATAATTTTAATATAAAATATTTTATTAATATTCAATACAATTTATATTTATTAATTAAATTCACAAATTTAATAATTTTAATATAGAATATAACTTTATATTAAATATAAGATACAAATTTTAGTTAAAATATAAACTTATAATATTTAATATTTATTTAAATATATATTTAGATACCAAGCACATACCAGACTTGTGTATTCTTCTACGTTGGCCTATTTTTCTTGCAACGAAGGAAGCCACATTACACAGGGCACTGCCCTGCCATTTTCTGGCAGGGACTTCTGACTACTCCCTCTTGGGGCCACCTCCTGCCTCATCATTGCAGACATTTTTCAGGCTACAGTGTTGCTGTTGCACTCTCATGACCCTGTACCACTCATAGGACTGAGGCCCTGGGAACTAAACTGTTTCATGTCTTGGAGGTTTCATACCATCTGGCTGTCATATCTGACTATGACGTGCCTTTGTCACAAAGACCATCCAACGATGGGCCCGCTAGTTAAGCTTTCTGATGGACACTCTTTGTGCCCTACCATGCTCAGGCATCTGAAATTGTCAAGACCTGGCATGGCCTCCCTGAAAATAAACTGAAAAAGATGTTGACTCTATCTCAGTTACCTCCTCTTGGTCCACACACCTAGGTGAGGCAGCTTGGTGACTGAAGGTGGCCACCCCCAGAACAAGTTCATCTCCCTGTGGCAGCCTCCTGGGAAATAATCAGGACAAAAGGATTATATACACCTATTCTAAAAATTTGGGATTCTGCCCTGCCCATTCCTGGTTATGATGTTTCTTTTTTTTTTCCCTAACAGCAATCCCAGCTGGCTTGGTTGGTACACCCCTCTGGGTGGTAGTCTGGCCAAAAGGGGGCTTAGATCAAACTTAATTCTGGTTCAGCTACCTGAATTTGTTTTTTCAACTGACATGGTCCCTAATGACCACTTGATTGAGTACAGTGCTCACCAAGTCCTCCCATAGTGCCCATGTGGGCTAAGGTGGGGGATATCATGGGCCTCTGTAAACCCGACCCACATGCACCCACCCTTCTAGAAGAAAGACAGGGTACAAGTAGGGGATGACTGGACACACACTGATTTTGTGGCCAAAGAGAGAAAGCAATAACTTCAGCATCTGAGAAAGGTACCACTTAGACCAGTGATTTTCAACGTTTTTCATCTCATGGTACACATAATTACTAAAATTCTGTGGCACACCAAAAAATATATTAAATTTTTGCCGATATGACATAAAGATAGGTATGACATAAAGACAGGTATGATTCACACTGCATGGCTGTTGTTGTGTTGGTTGTTGTCATTTTTTTATTTGACAACCTAAGGGAAAAGAGATCAGTGCCACCGACTAAATAGTCAGGTACTGCATGTCTTAAAAATTCTTGCAGTGCACCAGGGTGCCGGGGCACACTGGTTGGAAATCGCCGTCTCAGACATTGGGAGGCATAGCGAGTTAAACGAGAATGAATGCCCTCCTGCCCTCTGGAGCCATCTTCATCCTGGGGTTAAATATACATATATTGTTTGCTGCCTGGATCAAAGAGCAGCTGCGGCTAGCAATCTGATCTGCTTCTGTGTCTGTCATCCCCATCCATGGGCTATGAAACAGAAAAATTAATGTGGAAGTGATGGTCCCGAACTCTTCTGCTGTGCTTGATGCTATCAATGGCAGCTCCTGAATGTGGACCCCCCTGTACATGCAGAAACACAGGCACTGGCACAACCTTATTTTAATCTGATAGATGCAGATTCATATGCTTCTCCTCATGTGGGAGAAGCCTTGGGTTATGCCATGCATGACAATTGAAGCTGCACTACTTGGCGGTACTGCCCATGTGGCTTTGCCAAATCAGTGTAATGGTGATCCACGTACAACAACAAATCCTAAACTGAAGTTATATGTTTGTATGTGGTGGAGAGGGGCCCATGAAATATTCCTTCATTGGGTCTGTTTTGCTTTTTAGTCCATCTAGTGTCTTCTGTAAGCATTGGCAGTAACACCAAAGATCAGCAAGCCAGTCAAACTCCCTTCCCTGAGTCATAATAGATAACAGACTAGTCTTAGAGAATAACCAGGTTGTATAAAATAAGATATACTATCTCTTTTGGTGCTTATTCACTGTTGACTTTGTCCAGGACACTAAGGGGCATAGTTGAAGTCAATACTGCAGGTTGTTCTCATCCTGCTGCTTAGAGTCCTATTAATTAAATGTCCTATGAGACATATGAAACAGATTTGTTCCCAGCCTCTGTTGGTCAGATTAATCAGAGTAGCTGATGGGATGGCATGCTTGTGTCAAGAACATGTAGGGCTAAGGGACAGATTGTTGGAAAAGGCAATTTGCCATGGGTCCTGACCATCCCTGCATGTTCTTATGCCAAGAATGCAAAGTCTTGACCACTCTTTACCTAGGAATCATCTCAGGATTGTGTCTGCAGCAATCACCTTGAGGGGTGAGGTCATGTTTTCTTCTGGACTTACTGCTTACTATCAAAGCAGAAGATTCCTGAAGTTCAATGTTCCTCAGCTGTGATGAAAACCCACTGTGTGTACAGCATCCATCTGGGCCTCTGAAACTCCCCCATGTTCTTGGAGGCAAGAGAAACCAATGCAAACAGACAAGTTTTTGCTTTTTGCTAAGTAGTGAAAAGCAGAGTAAAAAAGTAGTGAAAAAGAGACTACTGCTGTGAGTAGTCTCTGACTCCGGAGTCTCATGTTTACTAGCACCCACGAAACAGAAACAGACTGACTTCTTACCTTGTAGGGTAAAATCAAGCCTTAGGCCCTGAAAATAATTCTATATTATTGTACTATAAAATGCAGTGTAAGAGGAAGTGAAAAATATGACTAGAGGGGCTAGAAAATGGAGAGTCTAAAACAGCATGGTAAAGAGTCTAAAATTTATTCTGTCGGTAATGGGGAGCCAATGAAGCATTTAAGAAGGAAATGACACGAGGGGATTTGTGTTTTCAGAGGCTATGTGAAGCATTGGTTTAAGTGGGACAAATCTTTAGGCTGGGAGACTAGTTAGGGGGTTACTACAGCAATCCAGGATAGAAATGCTGAGACCTAAATTAAAACGAGGGGACAGATTAGTGACATAGAAGAGGACTCCCGAATGAGTACACGATGGAAAACGGTGCCAAAAACTGTACGGGAAGCAAAAGGGGATGATTTATGAGTTGTTTGTTAACCTGTGGAGTTTGGGGCATGTGAGGGAAATCTATATGAGGATGTCTAGCAAAAGAAAGTATATATATGGATCTGAAGACTGGAAGGAATGGCTAGATTCAAGATACAGGGTTAGGAGTCAACTATATTAATAGTTGCTTAAACTGTTTAATCCAAAGACAGCAATTTCTGGCATAAATGAAAGTATATAAAACTGGGAAAATAGCACTGGCCGCTTTGGCTCAGCGGTTAGAGCGTCGGCCTGCGGTCCAGAGAGACCGGGGTTTGGTTCCCGCTAGGGGCATGTACCTTGGTTGCAGTTTGTCCTCGGCCCTAGTTGGTCATGCGGGAGGCAGCCACTCGATGTGTCCCTTTCACGTCGATGTTTCTCTCTATCTCTCTCTTCCTCTCTCTCCCTCCCACTCTATCTGAACAAAAAATGGAAAAATGCCCTCAGGTGAGGATGAAAAAAAAAAAAAAACTGGGAAAATAAACCTCCACATCCTAACTGAAATATAAACATAATTTAAATATCCACATACATAGCTCAGTACAATGCAATCCAGTATTATTGTTTTTTATCTAGACCATGACATATCACTACCATATCAAATACAGAGTATAAATGGATTGGAAAGGAGAAGGGCCTTTTTATATTATTCTTATCTACTTGGACCATTTCTTGTCTGAATTGGTTTAGGTGCCTGGTTGTACTCGGGTTTCTTGGACTTTCATTTAACATAAATCTTTATAGAAAAGCAAATAGTTACAAAAACCAAGTTTTGGGATGACACTGAATTCACTGAGCTATAGGTATGAAACTGAATCTGCACTGCTTTCCCCAGTCACAGACATTGTCCCTCTTTCCTTAAATTTCTGATTGTCAAGACTTAATACTGTGTTTACAGATAAAATTTCCAATTACACAACAACTATGACAGTAATCACATTACTAACCTGCCATTTTAGGCACATCTTTAAAAACTTTTAAAAAGTTATTTTACAATTCTCTAAGGAAAGGCTAAGAATGGCACTTCAAAGACAGAAAAGGAGCTTTATTTGTTATTTTCCAAGTTTAAGATGTTCATCCATCTGGCAGAGCAGCTAGACAATACATCAGCCAAGAACATCTTTCTGGCTTAAAGCAGACTCTGGCTCTCAAAGAGGATTTGACTGACGGAAAGGCAACATCGTCAGTTGTTCTGTGGCTGCACTCTTCTAATATTTCCCCCCAACGCCTCCTCCAAGCCTTGGCTCTATCCACTAACTTGGTTTCCATAGGAATAGACAGAGCTATCAAGTGGCGCGGAGTCAAATAATACAACAGAAAGAGAAAATGTTACTGTCCAAAAACAGGTAGACAGACTTTTCTCCAAGAAATTATGAAAAGGTATCCTTGACTCTGAAGCTTCCTTACCCAATGCCAGACTTTTCATGTCTAATATAGCCTATTTTATTTAGATTATTATGAAAATTAGTCCCTTCAATGGAGAGCATTTCATACAAAAAGTAAACGTTTTAAAAAATTATAAAATACTGTGATGCTTGTGCTTATGGGGCACCCTCGTTTATTTAGACTGGTCCTTTAAACTGTCACAGCCTTTGGGGGATAACTATAAAATATATTTTGTTTTTCATAGTTGATATTTCATTTATAGGAAAATGTTTCTATTATCTTAAGTCAGTAGTTCTCCAACTCCAGCACGCCTCAGGATCGTCTGGAGGGCTTGAACACACAGATTGCTGAGGCCTTCCCTCAGTTTTTCATTCACTAGCCCTGGTGTGGGGTCCAACAATTCACATTTCAAACAAGTTTCTGGGAAATGCTGATGCTGCTGGGTCCAGGAGTCCATACTTAGAGAATCATTGTTCATAAAAAGAATCTAATGCCAGAGTTCTCAACCCTGAAGAGCTTAAAAAAAACAGTAACAACAATAACAACAAACCACCACCAAAAAAAAAAAAAAATGCATGTTCCATCCTAGATCAATGAAATCACAATTTCTGAGACTGGAATTAATGTTTCCTTAATGCTCTGCACATGATTCAAAAATGGTATCAAGATTGAGCAGTATGAACCTAATTCAATCATTCACTCAACATTCACCAGTTATTTACTATGTAATTACTCTGAATCAGACAATATGCTGAGAGATTTGGAAGCTTTACAAAAATAATTAGAATACAGATGTACACTCATATACAAAGTAATATATAATATGAGCAATGGGGGAGGTGGTAAGAGCATAAAAATGCAAAAACAGACCCTCGAGACAGGCAGGATAAAGGATGTACTTTCAGCCTTTTGTGGTGAGGGGGAAAGGTTAGATCAGAAAAGAATCCATGAAGACGATGGCGGCTGAGCTGGACTGGACCTTGATTTGGGACCACCAATACTTTAACACTCCTCCACGTCTCCATCTTGTTTGGCCTCCCCATTTCTTTGACAGGGACAATAGATATTTTCTGAATTTTATATAAAGTGCTAAACAGCCCTGGCCGGTTTGGCTCAGGGGTTAGAGCGTCGGCCCGTGGACCAGAAAGTCCAGGTTCGGTTCCCGCTAAGGGCACATACCTTGGTTGCGGTTAGTCCCCGGCCCTGGTTGGGGTTGTGTCGGTGGCAACCAGTCGATGTGTCTCTCTCACATCAATGTTTCTCTCTCTCTCTCTTCCTCCCTCTCTCCATCCCGCTGTATCTGAAGATAAATGCAAAAATGTCCTCGGGTGAGGATTAAAAAAAAATTTTTTTTTAATTAAAATAAAATAAAGTGCTAAACAAAGATAGCTCTGGGTCTTATTCCCACCACTTCCAATTAATTTGTCCCCACACAAGCTCCTCCTATGCAGAAATTTTAAAGCCAACATTAGCTCAGTTGTGTATGTCAAGTCTCTTGTATACACTTATTACATAGTACAGTAATTCCCACACCTGTCCCTCACTTTGGCCGTAGTAGGTAGTAAAGCCATTTACAAATAGTATTCACTATTGTAATACAATGAATGAGATCAGTCCTTTGTAAGCACAGACAGTGATAAGAACTCTGCAGATGGGGCACCGAACCCAGACTCAAGGGGCTGATACAGGCTTCTTGGAGAAAACAGTGCCTGTGCTGCTCCTTCAAGTGTACACACAGTCAAGCCAGCTCCAGGGAAGGAAGCCGAATGTGCAGCAGCCCTGTGTGTGGAGAATGAGGGGGAGGAAGAGACGACTAGAATAAAAGCTTTAAATAGTCGGCATGCCTGAGGACAGAGTAGAAAGGGGGCACAGGAAGCTGAAGCCAAAGAGTAAGCAAGGAGTAGATGAAAGGAGTTTGGAATTCTTCCTTGAGGTTTCTGAGGCAGTACTGTGGATTCAAATAAGGCAGTGACACCAGAGAGGTCTCCACCGGGTCACCCGCACCCACTGAATTCCCCCTAGCCTGTGTCCGCCCATGAACAACGAGGACGTTGGATTATGATCTAAAGACTCGTCCAGCTCAATGTCCTTTGACTTCATGATTCTAAGAAGTGGGAGACCCACTCTTTACAGCTACCTCAAAACTAAATGTTTTTTGTTCTAGCTGCCTCAAGAATAACTTAATTTCTAATAATTTTTACTTTTCTTAACCACAGGGTAACAGCTTTTGAATCTATTTCCTTTTTCCTGATACAAAAAATTCATTTTCCTAGCATAATGAAGTGCACCACAGTGGCTGGTTCACAGAAAGGGCTCAATAAATATTGGCTTCTTTCTCCGATACCATTACGGTTTTCCTCTCATCATAAAAGTCGTCTTTGTAAACAAAGCTTTTTTTATTTGACCACATTTGTTTGTATTAGGTACCGAAAAATAAGAGAGAATTTGCTCCTAATTGTTCTCATTGTTTACTGTCCATTATAATCTGCCTGGCCTGTTCTCCTCACTGACGCTGACCAGCCTCTGAGTTACCCTGCAAGTAGTTATTTTAAAAAGCATGTTTTAATATTAAACTCAGAAGCTAAATGCAACAAATACTGTTTTCCTCCTGGTTCCTCTGAAGCACCCCAAGTCTTGTGGTAGGCCCATCTTTAGTTCTTCAATAATGTACCTTAGTTTTATTGATACTAACACGCAGTTTAAAAAAATCAATTCATCTACTCGGCTAAGATATGTGCCTTTGGGGGGACTGTTTTGAACAACCGATTGAATCCTTCTGCTGCCTTTTCTACTTCAGTTCCACACTGTGGATGGGGTTTCCTAGATAGTGGAAAAGATAAATGTACAGATAAATGTATTAATACATTTAATTAAACTCAAAAATTCTTATCAAACCTCATTTAGGCTATGCATTAAAGGTTTTAGTTGAATGCTGAGCACTAACTAGTAATCTGACTTAATAACTATTCCCTATTTTCAAAATGGTAGCCAAGGTCCTCACAGTGGAAATACTTGAGTCAAACCTGAATCTTCTAGTCTCAAATCTAGCATCTTTTCAATATCATATCATAACCTCAGTCTAAAAATCAATCCCTGGACTCTATACTGCTTCTCATCTTTCTGCCACCACTGTGCTCCCTTTCTCTTTGGACCAGAGAGGGAACTGAGTTGGTAAAAAAATAATGCTAAGGTTTAGTGGTTGGAGTGGGGAAGAAAGATGTGCAAATCAAAGGCTATTTTAGTTGTGCAGTTTTGTAACTTATCCCCAGTGTAGGTGTCCTGTTTGCCACAGCTGTGTTTTAATTCTACTCTAACAGGTGTTCTAAGTTCAAGCACATAACAATTGTTAAGTCAACATTTTAGTATCTACTGCAAGCTCTTTATAGACCAACTGGAACTAAACAAACATATATTTTAGAAAGCATAAAGTTTAGAATTAAACATTATGAGTTATATATTTGATATGTATTCAAAAATTTGGAAAATTATTGAAAATTGGGAAAATAAAGAAAGAAGGAAGATCGTCTACTATTCCATTATCTAAGTCTAACTCTTAAGCTCTGTTAGCATTTTGGTGCAATCTCTTCCATTCCTTCTTAAAGCTGTTTGGTTTAATGTGAGAGGTTATTTTTACTGTTTCCATTTGGCAACCATCACAACAGTAACTGATTCAGGTGGAAGTGGTCAATGGATGCTAATACTAGTGGGCAAAAGTTTAAGGAGTAACAGGATATTTTCATGGTTTCTAATTAGCTATTCACAAAATGCTTATTAATTCCAAAGGAAAAAATAGTAATGTTACAGCACAGTCCCAAGTGATCAAAGTTAACATCACCATGTGCCTTCTGATGTGGTAACTGAGAAGAACACAACATAACATAGTTCCTGTGATATTCTTACCAAAAGTGCAAAACCTGAATTAAATATGAGGAAACATCAGATAAATCCAAAATGAAAGACAATATAATTGGCCTGTACTCTTAGAAAATGTCAATGTCATAAAGTGTGCACGCAGCATGCATGCACGCGCGCACGCACACACACACACACACACACACACACACACACCACTGAGGAACTGGTGCAGACTAATGAAGACTAAAAAGATATAACAATTGAATGAAATGCCTTATCCTGGATTTTCTACATAGATGACATTACTAGGAAAATTGGCAAAATCTAAATTAGGTTCATGGATTATAGTGTTTATGTTAATTGCCTGGTTTTGATAATTGAACTGTAGTCATATAAGAGAAAGTTCTTGTTTTTAGGAAATAGGCATCAAAGATTTAGGGGCAAAGGAGTATCACGTCTGTAACTCACTCCATATGGTTTAAAAGACAATGTCTCCACACTCACATATACTGAGAGAGAAAGGTAGAGCATGTGTGGCTAAATGTGCACATTTGGGGAATCTGGGTAAAGGACACATGAGAATTGTTTGCAATAATCTTAATAACTTTTTGTAAATCTGAAATCATGCCAAAACATAAAGTTAAAAAAAAAAGCAGGAAAAAACCCTTAATTTTTATATAAAAGAAAATATGTATTATTTTTAGAGACATTTCAAAAATAAAGAGAAATATACAGAAGAAAACAGTGACCAGCCTGCATCTCACAAAGCTGAAGTAACCATGGGTTTACATGTGATACACTCTCTCTCTGCCTCTTATCTTCAAGGAATGTTTCTCATCCTCAGATTGCACTTACACTGTGAAATGCCCCACAATAACACCTTCATTCATATTCAAAATATCATTGTGAAAGCCAGAATTATTGTCAGGTCACAGATGAGGAAATGTGAATTAAAAAAATTCATCAGATGATATCACATAACAGGAATGAAAAATGCTGCCACTAAATAGCTGGTTGGCCACGATTCACAAGCTGGCTGCAGTGTAGGTTCTGTGAAAGGTAAGTTTGATGATGGCGTTCTGGGATTCCTTCTGACACTAAAATGCTACAATTTTAACCTCTTCTAGTATCACCAACATTTATTTTTGTATACAGAATCTGTGGTGCCTTATATATAGCAGGCGTTACATAAATATTTTTTGAATGTATAACAAATGTATTATGAATTATTAAATAGAGAGTTATGTTATCGAGGTCATGAAGATTAAATAATATATATAAAAATAGTTTGTATAGTATAGTTTATAATTATAATTAATTGTTTTATTGATGATTTAGAATAGAAAACATAAAACTAATTGCTCATTCTAAAATAGAGAATAAAGTTGATATGCCACATTTTGGGGAAAAAAAGAGATGTCACCTTTTTGTAGGAATCTAGGAAATGTATTATAAAGTTTATTTCTATATTACTCTTGCTTCAAGTATAATTCACCTTATTCTCATCAATAACCAATTTAACTGACTGTTTACAGACAGATGGAGAGACAAATGACAAATTAGTACTCCCCAGGTTTGTGGCATGGACATAAAAAGTGAATTTATTTTTCAAATACCTTTTATAGCCATAGCCTTACAAGTAGAAGACATCTTATCTGGTTTACTATTGATCCAAATGACAAGGCTGAGCATCAGATTAAGGATATGTCAGAAACCTGAAAGGAGGCTACCAATGTATTCAGCAGGATGGTAGCTTCTTTCAAAATGATCTATTAAGGCTACGGTGTTTACAAAGGCAGTTGAGAAAACACAGCACAAGATACAGGGTTGTATCAAATAACCAGCTGAGTGCCCATAAAAACTTCTGATACTATTGTGAGCCTCCCTTACACCAATCATGATTCATGTTTATTTCCAGCAATAAAAACTATGCACAGATTTTTGATGATAAAATAGAGATACAGGGCTTCTTCTTCATTCCACATCCCTTTCCTTCTTGGCAATGGTAGCATTTCTAACAGATGATAGGTATTTTAAGACAGTGGGAGGTATTATCTAATTTATTTTTATTTATTTTATTTTTTATCCTCACCCAAGGACAGTTTTTGCATTTATCTTCAGATAAGAGTGGGAGAGAGAGAGAAACATCGACTGGTTGCCACCCACACGACCCAAACCAGGGCCGGGGACAAACTGCAACAGAGGTATGTGCCCTTAGCGGGAACCGAACCTGGGTCTCTCTGGTCTGCAGGCTGACGCTCTAACCACTAAGAAAAACCAGCCAGGGTGGTACTATCTAATTTAAATGACTGCCAATCAGAAAAGTCAAGCACAATTCAAGAACTTAATTCTAAGATATCTTCTTTAGTGATAGTGAAATAAATATGACTTAGCTAAGTAATGACCAAGAATTATGATGCCAAAATGGAGTCCTGAAAGTAAAAATTCCAAGAGTGCTTCTTATGTATGGTATAATATTTTGTGGGGGAAAAAAAACACATTTTGAGGATAAAATATGAAGCATGCTAAAAATTTTTAGCAAAACAAAGGAAGAAACCTGATCAGATGTGGGGAAATCTGTTTCTTGTGATCACCATGGGATGAGTATTTCTTTAAGGAATATCTATTACTTTCTAGAGTAGAACGAATTGAAGAATTTTGTGAGAATCATGGGAAAAGAAAAAGCTTCAGAAAATTTCCCTTTCAGATGGCTTTATACGTGAACAAGTTTTGCAAAACTCACAGTGCTCTAACCCATTTCAAGGGACAACATTTGACACTGTTATAAGACCAAACAGACAGAGAGCTGTAGCTAAAACAATTTAAAATATAAGAAAACTATACAACTTTTTGTCAGCACGTAACACTTTTTATAGCAATAATACAATCTTTATTTATCACCAACTTAACTGTATTATCACTAAATGCTGTAGATATAAGTACTAAGTTTTGGTCTTGGCTCTAACTTGTTATCTAAACATGAGCATATCTTTACTGAGCATCTACTTTGTGCAATGTAAGGCACTGTTTTTAGATGTGATGAGGACAACTTTCTGGGCCACAGTTTCCTCAACTGTGAAATAAAAGAATTCAAATAAGTTACAAACTAGTATTTAGCAAAGGGTTTTATAAATCACCATTTCCTAAGATGCTATTAGCTTATGCTAAAAAAAAGTATTGAGATCAAATGATTATGAGAAATCCTGGATAAAGAATATAAACAGGTTTCTTTACTATATGACTTTTCAGAGCCTTTAAGTTACTAACAGGCACTGTAACCTTTCAAGAAGGAACATGCAGTATTTCCCAAACTTATTTGACCACGAGACCCATTTTTCACACATTTCATGAGAACATCTAAGAAACTTTGGGAAATGCTGCACAGAATGATTTTTAAGGTCCTTTTAAACTTTTTATAATTTTTATTGTTTTTAATAAGGAACACAGAACTACTTCCGGTCAAGATGGCGGCATAGGTAACCCCATATCGCTCCTCCCACAACCACATCAAAGTTACAACTAAACTACAGAACAAACATCCTTCGGAACCGCCTGACATCAATCTGAGTGGAAGTCCTACAACTACGATATCAATGAAGCAGCCACATCCAGACTGATAGAAGGGGTGGAGGCGCGACGGGCTGGTCCCACACCCACCTGTGGCAGATAAAAATCAGGAGGATACCTCGGCTGGGAAGGTCCTCCCTGAGGACTGAGGGGTCCCCGTCCCACACCAGGCGCCCAGCTCAGGGTTCCAGTGCTAGGAAGAGAAGCCCCATAATGTCTGGCTGTAAAAACCAGCGGGAACTGAGGCTGAGGGAGGTTGCGAAAGCCCCAGTCAGCTCCTCTTAAAGGGCCCGTTCACGGACTTACTCAGACCCACTCTCTCTAAGCTTCAGCACGGAGGGAGGCAGCTTGAAAGGCTCCAGAGGCATACGGGGAGGAACAGAATTGTTTGGCATGGGGGGGGGGGGAGCGAGGGCAGGAGGCAGCTTTCTCCTGGAGAGACGTGCTGGCAGGGGCCGTTGTTCCTTTGGTGAGCCCTTCCCCCATGAGGATGGCAGATGGGTGCCATATCTGGGACTCCAGCAACCTGGCTCACACTGTTTGCCCTGCCCCACTCAACTTTTGGGCCCACCGAAGCTGTTTCCAGTGGCTTTACCATAAGATTGGCCTGTTTTAGCTCCTGCTTCAGATTTTCCTAAATTCTCTCAAACAAGCAGCATCTGGTCTCAGTGAGCCCCATACCTCTTGCTAAGTGGCCCCGGGCCTGGCACTAGAAGCAGCCAGCCTTGGTTCACAGTTTGGCTTTTCCTGGTACCTCCAAGCCCAGCACAAGAAGCAGCCATCGGCAGATCGCTTTGTAACTTATGCCTGGTGGCCCTAGTTAGAACACAGGTAGTGGCTGACCTTGCCCCAGAGCCAGTACACCCACTGGACAGCTTCAGACCACGCTGAAGCACCACTATTCAACCACCTCCACAAGTGACACTCTCAAGGAATAGACTCAATGGGTACCAGAGCCCTGGAAGTAAGTCTTGCTCTGTGTGGTGGGCCCCTGCACAGCTGATCATCCAAGGGAGTCAGAGGTTGGTGGTTAGTGGGCACAGCCAGTCCTTGCAGCTGATCAGCCTGAGTAAAACCCTCCCATTGACGTGCCAATAGCAATCAAGACTCAATTACAAAAAAAGGGTATAAAGTCTATACAAGGGGTGCACCTCGAGGGCCCAGCTGGGTGACCAGGGAGGCTGTACCACTGGACCCTACAGGACACCTACAATAATAGGTCACCCTCGGAAGCCTAGAGACATAGCAACTCTACCTAATACACAGAAACAAACACAGGGAGGCAGCCAAATGCGGAGACAAAGAAACATGTCCCAAATGAAAGAACAGAACAAAACTCCAGGAAAAGAATTAAATGAAATGGAGAAAAGCAATCTAACAGATGCAGAGTTCAAAACATTGCTTATAAGGACTCTCAATAAACTTAGTGAAAATTTCAAGGAACTTCATGAGAACATCAAGGAATTTAATGAGGACCTCAAGAGCATAATAAAGGACCAGTCAGAAATGAAGGATGCATTAACTGAAATAAAGAATAATTTACAAGGAATCAATAGTAGAGTAGGTGAAGCCAAGAAGCAAGCCATTGATTTGGAATATAAGGAAGCAAAAAATACCCAATCAGAACAGAAAAAAAAAAAAGAATCCAAAAAAATGAGGATAGTATAAGGAGCCTGTGGGCAACTTCAAGTGTACCAACATTTGCATCATGGGAGTGCCAGAAGGAGAAGAGAGAGGGCAAAAAATTGAAAACCTATTTGAAAAAATAATGACAGAAAACTTCCCTCATTTGGTGAAGGAAACAGACATACAAGTCCAGGAAGCACAGAGAGTCCCAAACAAGATGAACTCAAAGAGGTCCACACCAAGACACATCATCATCAAAATGCAAAATGTTAAAGAGAAAGAGAGAATCTTAAAAGTAGCAAGAGAAAAGCAATTTTACCTACCACGGAGCTCCCAAAAGGCTGTCAGCCGATTTCTCAAAAGAATCTTTGCAGGCCAGAGGGGAGTGGCAAGAAATATTTAAAGTGATGAAAAGCAAGGACCTACAACCAAGATTACTCTATCCTGCAAAGCTATCACTTAGAATCAATGGCCATACAAAGAGTTTCCCAGACAAGAAAAAGCTAAAGGAGTTCACCACCACCAAACCAGTACTATATGAAATGTTGACGGGTCTTCTTGAAGAAGATAAAAAAATATGAACAATAAAATGGTAATAAATACATATTTATTAACAACTGAATCTACAAACAAAATGAGCAAGCAGAACGGAAACAGACTTATAGATACAGAGAACTTTTTGTTGGTTGCCAAATGGGAGGGGGGTTGGGTGAAAAAGATGAAGGGATTAAGATGTATAAATTGGTTGTTAGACTGACTAACCTCAAAGGGAAGGGGGCAGGTGGGGTGGGAAGAGAGAAACCAAAGAACTTATATGCATATATGCATAACCAATAGACACAGACAACAGTATGGGGAAGGCAGGAGGGGGGTGAGAGTTGGGAGGAGAGGGTCAAGGGGGGAAAAAAGGAGGGACATTTGTAATACATGCAACAATAAAGATAAGTTAAAAAAAAGAAACACAGAGCTGCGTAATACCTAATCTTACTTTTCTTGAATGAAATAAACTTGGGAAACTGATTGAAAAAAAAATTTCTCACAAAGCCAAGGAGAAAGTTACTTGAGACTACGGTTAACAACAAGTACAACTACAGGGTAAAACACAGAGAATAAATGCCAGAAAATATGGCAGGACAAAATTACAAAAAATTAAAAAAAACAAACAAATAAATAAAAATACCTGAAGCAGGGATTCTCTCCAGTCAGGCCTCCTTTCAACCTACTTTATCAAAAGTAACTAATAGGTACTTTGCAGTGGCTCACCAAAAGCTATAGATGCTAAACATCAAATATATATTAACTTTATGTTTTATACCTTAGGAGATTTATCTTTTATTAATTAACTAATTTTTGTTACAGACGTTTCTCCTTTTCCCCCAATGACACCCCCCCCCCCGCTCCCATCTGCTCCCCCTTCATAGTATTTTGTTTATGTCCATTGATTATGCATATATCCATATAAGTTCTTTGGTTTATCACCCCCGCCACCCCACCCCACCCCAAGGTTTGTCAGTCTGATCACTACTTCTATGTCTCTGGGTCTATTTTGTTCATCAGCTTATTTTGTTCAAATCACAAATAAGTGAGATCATGTGATATTTGTCTTTCTCTGATTGGCTTATTTCACTTAGCATAATACTCTCCAGGTCCTTCCATGTCCTCTCAAAGGATAAGAGATCTTTCTTCATTACAGCTGCATAGTTGTACCTTAGGAGATTTAATTTGCCTATAGCTATGGTGAAGTACCTATCTTATTACCTCCAACATGCCTTGCATTCACTCTCCTCAATCCCATCACATTACTTTTATGCTCAAACCCCCACTCACATCCTTACCTCTCCTCTGCCAATGGATAACAGATACTGCTCTGGTTGGAATGAGGTGGCAGTAAACAGGGCTGTAAAGCTCAGAGCTTCCAAGAGCAGTCATGCACATCTGAGGAGGATTTCTGGTAGGCCACAATAAATCTAGTTAGTCCAAGGAGACTAAATTTATGAATGAGTCTGCTCAGTAATAGAGCCAAGTTCAAGAATGACTCTGCTGACCTAATAGTGGAATATTCAATGGAAAGGACAAAACTTGGAAGATCTAGCAACTTCTTTAATTCTGAAGGCCACCAAAATGCATAAGCAATCTCTATAGATTCTACTGTGAAACTGGAAGGTGTAAGCTATAGACAGTGATATGGGGAAAGGAAGAACGGTGAAGAAAGAGAAAGAAAGTGTGCAATAGTAAAATAGAAAGGAAAACAAATAGAATTAGATAGGAAAGAAATCTGTATGATAGAAAACTCTAATCCATCTCTCATTCTCTTTTGTAATCAAATTCCTTAATGTTTCTAAAAACTGCCATGGCCATTTCTGCCTTTCAGTCATTGTTCACTTATTCCCTCTGCCTGAAACTATCCCCATTTCTCTTTCCTTGTCTAAGTTTGACCATTTCATTAAGGCCTGCCTGAAATTTCAATTCTATCAGGTATTACGTAGGTACAGTACAAAAAACAGCAGCTATTTTAGGTAACTTAGGCAGGAAGATTAGGCACAGGGAATTATGTGCCTGTAAAATAACTGGAAGAACTCTAGCTAGCAAGGCTTTGAGGAATGACTTCCTGAACAATGCAAAGGTCCACTGTGACTGGTTCTGCGCATATTTGTGGCTGTGCCAGTAAGTCAGAATAGAAAAACTGATGTAATAACTGCTTCTCAACACCTAGGAGGAAGAATAATAGAAACCAAAATGCTCCATAAAAGCTTCCCTCAAGCCCAGCCAGTGTGGCTCAGTGGATTGAACATTGTTCCATGGACTGAGAGGTCCCAGTTCAATTCCCGTTCAGGGCAAATGCCCAGGTTGTGGGCTTGATCCCCAGTAGGGGGTGTGCAGGAGGCAGCCAATTGATGTTTCTCTCTCACATCAATGTTTCTATCTCTCTCTCCCTAAAAAAATAAATAAAACATATTAAAAAAAACAGCTTCCCTCGATGATTGCTCCCACCTAAGAAGCACTTACAGCCTCACTTTCTTCTAAGGGACACAGCACACCAACACTATCTTGTAAGATTACTCTCCAAGTATAGGCCCATTCTCCTTATCTTGAGTATAACGTCCTTGCAGCTAGAATCATGGTGTACATCTCTAGTCTCTCCCTCTTCTGATCAAAACTTACTCAATTCCTTTGGTTAGTTGCTCAAAGCATTAATAAATGACTAATTATAAACAGATAATGCCTTTGTAGACCACACTTTTCCAGTTTAGTGTAAAGGAGTCCAAGACTTTCAAGCTAATTCTGATTTTCCAGCCTTTTATCTTGTTGTGGGATGAAAGATTTAAAATCTAGGTAAAAATTTAACCCTATAATTAGCATGCAGTTGAGATATCATTTGCAGATAGAAAGGGGATGGATAAAAAGACTTGGGGGAACAGATGGACACATTTCTGTTATCTCTGAAATCATTCTCAAAGCTTCACCAAAGCTTTGTACTTTGGTCCTTTTACTTCTTGGGACGCATTCTCCATAATGTTTCTACATGTCTAGTAACTGGACAACTTTTCAAGGATATCTGCATAGTAAGTGGCCTTAAAAGCTAGATATAGTATCTCTCTTCAGGTCAGAGGATAGATTTGTTTGCTGACTAGAATAAAAATAATGTCTCACTTGGGGACAAAGGTTGGGCGTGTTGTCTCAAAGTCCTAATGTAAAATTGGGGGTTTTCTAAGCTCACATTTCCTCAGGTGTGATACAGACTCACTGCCTGTGCAGCATCTATCTACCTGAACCTGCCTCCACATCACATCTGCAGGACTTGGGGGCAAGGAGAACCAATGCCAATATAAAGCTCATGATGTCTGCTGTACCATGAGTAATATACTATCTAAGAAAATTTGGTCTTGTGGTCTCTTTACCAGCTGAATCTATGTGGCAAGCCAACCTAACAGCTACAAAAGCTTGGCTGCTTGACAGTATTGTCTTTTGGGTGAGTGATCAACAACTATTTGACAAATGAGTAAATGGGTAAATGAGTGAATGAAATCTGGCTGTTGCATGGAGAATGGTTTGAAGAGGAAATAGACTTGAATCAGGAAGATTAATAGACTACTTCAGTTAGTTAGACAATAGATGATGATAGACTGGATTAAAATGATGGAATAACAGAAATGAAAAAAAAAAAAAATGAGCCAAAAAGAGGGAAACCTCAAATGCATATAGACTCCTCATAAATCTTTGACTGACCCCTGAATTTCAAAGGCAGGGGGTCTGCAGAAATCAACAAATGGAAGGTTGAAAAAGCTGTCACAGATTTCAGCTATTACCCAACACAAAGGAGATAGAGTTTGGAGTTTGAGTCCCACCTGGTTAGAGGGCTTGGTACACATCTCAGATTTTTCACTGAAATATCAGAAGAGCTAGCCTTAAAAGTATAGATTTTATTTTGTGGACTATGGACAGGTCTAAGAGATTCAACTAAAGACAATAAAAAAAAATGGAAACACTCAACAGGTTCAGTGTGAGTAGCCATTTTTAACTGCCAGATAAAACAAACAAACAAACAAACAAACAAACAAACAAACAAATAAAAACTCAATACTCTAGAGGATAAGAGAATGAAAAACCCCTACAATGTATTCTCCAAAATTCTGAGTATACAATAAATCATTACTAAAAATGCAAAGAAACAGAAAAATAGGACTCAGTGTTAAGAGAAAAGAGAATTTAATATAACTAGATTTCAAGATGATGCAGATGTTGAAATTAGCACACAGGACTTTAGAGCAGCTTTAAGAGAAAAGATGGTCATAATGACCACACAGATGAAGAAATCTCAGCAAAGAAAACAAAACTATAAAAAGAATCAACTAAAATTCTAGAACTGAAAAGTACAATGTCTGAAATGTTAAAAATCACTTCATGTACTTCTTACTTTTGGTTTTACTGCTGAAAACCAAAGCTAGAAAAGAAAATATTGAAAGAAACTGGAAAAACAAACAAACGAACAACAACCACCAATACACACATGGGAAGAATAGAAATGATAGTGTATCAGAAACAATGGGGGCTGGAAGACAATGGAATGACATATTTAACTTATATTTTATGAGAAATAGTACAATATTCCAATGTGATAAGTAAAAGATGCATATTGTCAACCCTAAAGCAACCTCTTAAAAATAATACATAGGTATAGCTAAAATTTTTAGAGAACTAAAATATTTAAAAATATTTGATTAATCCAAAAAAGAACAGGAAGATAGGTTGAGAGGAACAAACAGAGATGGCTCAAACAGAAAATAAAATAAAATGGAAGACTGAAACTCAACCATATCAATAATTCATTAAATGGAAATGTGTTAACAGTCCAACTAAATGCAGATATTGGCAGACTAGATAAAAAAAGAGCAACACTCAACTCCAGGTTGTCTGTAAGAGGTGTATTTTATAAAGACACAGATAAGTTGAAATTAATAGGATGAAAAAACTTATGCTTTAAACGATAATCATAAAAAAGTTGGAGCAGCTACATTAGTATCAGATAAAGTAGACAATAAGATACTTACGAAGTACCTCTCCACAAAATATTTATTAATTGCAAAGATGAATGAGTACCTCTACAGGAGAGAAAAGCAAACACTACCTTAATCAAGTGAACAAGTACACATCAGGAATGGGCAAAAATCGAAATTCTGTGACACCTGATAGGATTCAATGAGGAGGACACAGCATTGCTTCTATATCTCTGCCAATATGAATACCATAAATCGAATTATGAGAAGATATCTAACAAACCCAAATCGAGAGATTTTTATCTAGCCTGTAATCTTCAAACGTGTCAACACCATCAAAGTTGAGGAAAGAATATAAATTTTTCCAGGTTGAAGGAGACTACAGATACCTGAAAATTAAATGCAATGTGTGATTTTGAACTTAATCCTTAAGAATATTATTGGGATAATAAGGTAGCCTGAAGATTAGATAGTAGTTCTGTATCAATGTTAACTATTTGGGTTTGATGGTCATATTGTGGTAAGGGTGAGGAGTGTCCTTGTTTTCAGAAAATACACACTAAAACATTTGGAAGTGGTGAGGCATCAGGCCAGCAATTCACTCCCAAATGGTTCAGGGGGAAAAAAATGTTTGTTGTACTGTACTTGCAATTTTTCTGTAAGCGTGACATAGTTCTAAACATTTTAAAATATCAGTTTGTACATAAAAGATTTGAACACCACTATCAACCACATCTGCCTGACTGATATTTTATAGAACACTGTACCCAACAACTGCAGAATACAGCTGGACTTGTACTGTGTGTGTGATGTGTGTTTTGCACACCCAGGCTGGAAGATAGCATTTAAAGTTACATAAATTTATTATCCAAAGGGATAGCTAACGAAATGAAACAAGGAGCATGTGTGAGCTGAGTCGACTTCAGGTTCCGTTCCTTTGTACAAAGGGCTTCCACATGCCTTCCTCCTCAATTCCGAAAACACATGGTTCCTTATTCCCTTCACCATGAATAAGGCCGACATTTGACAGCTTCACAAGGCTGACAGGGTTACCCAACAGCCCACCCTCCCTATTCTCAATCCAATTAGACCTCTAATCCTCCAGATGAAAGGCCCAACTGCTCACGTTCCTCATGACAACGACAGCTATTGATTATTTGTCACTGCGGCTAACACCTTCCCTGTCGAGGCTGCTCTGACAGAAGCAAACCTACCAAATTAGACAGCATTTTATCTGCCCTGGAGGCCAAATGGCACAACAAGTAAAGGCTAATAAATGGTATAAAAATGAACAAATCATAACATTATGACAAGCTGATCGTTGCCAGCAGCCTCCTAGCTCAAGTTTGATGTTCTGTGCGACTTGCTCCTTCTCTTTCCCCTCTGCTCCAGCTCCAACTTTGACTGAATTAAAGGCCAGAACAATTAAGGCATTTGACCAGCAAAGATAAGCCAATTGAAGTATCACCAAGGGACATAAATGTCAATAACTGACTGCCATTTGTCAATACAAACATTCTGGAGATGCAAATGCTCAGGCTGCCGCTCTCCACTAGGCTGCACTGGCTCACTTTCCAACGGACAGTGTGGCTATTTAACCAGGACAAAAAAGAAAAGAAAAAGAAATATACAGTCCCTGGAGAGGAAGTATTCTATGAAGAACAAGCAGGAGTCATTGGGCTGAGTGCAGAGGGTTGTATCCGAAAAAGAGAGAGAGAGCAAAGCAGAGGTTTCTTCCTCCTAAAAAATATTCTAATACTACACAACTGGAATATCATCACATATCATTAGTCGAGAGTACATGCACCATGAAAGAAATGCTGGACCACCTGGGAAAATCAATAAAGCTATAACTTGAGAAGTATAGTAATTCATTTAATGATTATTGTTAGACCACCAATCATGTACAAGATATTGTTCTAGGCAATGGGGAGAAAGCAGTGAAAGAATCAGACCCAAAAAATCCCTGACTTCATGGAGGTTACAATCTAGTGGGGTAAAAGACACTAAACAAGGTAAATAGGTGAAAATATAGTATTTTAGATAGTAGTAAGTGCTAGGGGAAAAGAAATAAAGCTGAGAGAATAAAATGTGTGAAATGAGGGGCTATAATTACATAGGATAGCCAGGGTAGGCTTCATTAAAACAGTGACTTTTGAGTAAATAACTAATGAAAGTGGGAGAGCTAAACAAGAGATACCCTTTGGGACAGTTTCCTATCAGAGGGAAGAGTAAATGCAAAACCTGTGTGCAAGGAGAGCACCTTTTGCTTCTGGAGGAACTGCACGGAGGCCAGAGCAGCTTATACAGAGAAAACAGGGGAATTTGGTCACATAGATAACAGGGGATTCAAAACACTTAGGGCATTATAAATCATAGGAAGTACTTGGGTTTTAACTTTGACATGCAAACCCTTGGAGGGTCTGGGGCAGAGGAGTAACAAAATTTAACTTGGGCTCTAAAGGTCACTCTGGCCCTGGCCAGTTTGGCTCAGCGGTTAGAGCATTGGCCTGCGGTCCAGAGAGACCTGGGTTCTGTTTCCGCTAGGGGCATGTACCTCGGTTGCAGTTTGTCCCCGGCCCTGGTCGTGTGGGTGGCAGCCACTCGATGTGTCCCTTTAATGTCGATGTTTCTCTCTCTCTCTCTTCCTCTCTCTCCCTCCCACTCTATCTGAACAAAAAAACAAAACAAAACAATAAAACAAACAAAAAAAAAATAAAGGTCACTCTGGCTGATGTGACAGGCACAGACTGCAGGGGAAGAGCAGAAGTCAAAAGCCAGTTAGGAGGCCACTACAGTAACCCAGGCAAGGCTATCACAGTGATCCAATCCAAGAGGCTGGTCCTTACAACCAGATCCCTCGCCACTTTGCGCTTCGACTTTCGTGGCTTCACTCTATCACGGTTTTTTCAAATATATTCATTAAAAGTTGATCGAGACAGTGAAAATGATACAGCGCGCACTTGGTTGTCTGAGTCAATTATACACCCCTGTATTACATTTAAAATAAAAATTACTGTACATATGGACTGTAGGCCTATGTATTTGAGCACCCCAGGAATCCTTCAACGCCAGGTGCAACCACTAGAGTCTGGAACAGATTAACCGCGATAAACAAGGGACGACTGTAGTGGCAAAGGGGTGTTGAGAAGTGGTCGAATTTTGGATGATTTTTAGAGTGTACAGCTGACAAGATTTGCTGATGGACATCAGTCTTACATAAGAGAACAGGATTTTGCATAAAAAATGGGTGCTCAGAACATGTTAGTGGAATTGAATTCTCTGCCTGGCAGTTTTATGAAAAATGCTATGCTTTGAAGCAAGGGGCTGTGTCAGGCCAGTTAAAAAAAATCCTCACCTGAAGATATTTTTCCATCTATTTTCAGATAGAGTTGGGAGAGAGAAAGAGGGAGGATAGAGAGAGAAACATCAACATGAGAGAGACACATCGATTGGTTGTCTCCCACACGTCCCCGACCAGGGCCGGGACGAAGACCAACCGAGGTACGTGCCCTTGACCGGAATCAAATCCACGACTCTTTGGTCCGAAGGCCGACGCTCTAACCGCTGAGCAAAACCAGCCAGGGCTCAAGCCAAATTTTTACAAGACAAATCTAAGTAAGGACTTTGGCGTCATATCTATGCTCTGCCACTTAATGAAAAATTATTCAAACTCTTCGAGTCTCCGTTTCTTTTCTTTTTTTTCTTTAATCCTCACCCGAGGATATTTTTCTATTTTTGTTCAGATAGAGTGGGAGGGAGAGAGGGAGAGAAAGAGAAACATCGATGTGAGAGAGGCATTGACTGGTTGCCTCCTGCACAACCTGACCAGGGCTGGGGACTAACCACAACCGAGGTTCGTGGGCTTGACTGGTTCAAACCCTCGACTCATTGGTCCGTGGGCCAACGCTCTAACCGCTAAGCCAAACCAGCCAGGGCGAGTCTCCGTTTCTTTATCTATACTATGGGATATTCTATCATTCTCACTTGGGTGAGAAAATGGAATAGAGATGGAAGATAGAGAGGTTAAGTTAAAAATATACACCTCAGTCCTGAATTAGAATAGGAAGTGACAAAATAATATTTTTATTAAAAAAATATTTCCAAGCAGTATCCACTGTAAAGGCTTAGAAACAATCACCAACACAATAACAATAAGTAACCCTAGACTCCAGACTGTCCTCTCCAAATACTTTTTTCTGCTATAAAAGTATTTTATTAGCCATATTTCCTAGGAGAAATGGCTAATTCCAGGTCTGGAATAAAAAATATGGAAATAAACCTGGAATATTTGGTTATAGCAGATAGCAAGGAAGCTATCAAATAATAGGATCACATCAAAACAATCCAGGAACCAACTTAAAGGACCTCTCACAGCCAAAGATGAAGATAATTTGAATATCAATTAAGGATAATAACATCAATGGATTGATAAAGCAAAAATGTTAGAATGGTACTGAAAAAAAATCCTATGTCCTGTATATAATGATACTAAGCAGGAAAAAAGAAAAAAATTAATTGGTCATCATGGAAGGACACAGGAAACCAACTTATTTTTTTGAAAACTGGTAAATAGAAAAAAAATGAAGAATTGATTCTTCTTTTTCTACACTGAGTTTCTCTTTAATGAATTATTCCAGCTAATAATTGTAGAAGGGACAGAATTAGAATATCACCACTTTGCAATTACTAATAAACAGTTGGCTTTAGGTACTGAACACATCAGTAACTGTTAACATCACAAACAGAGATAATGAAACATCATGTGTCTCCTGATGAGAAAGGTAGCATAACAATGAAGTAGTTTAGCCAAAAAAAATGGAATCTGTATCAGATCAAGCCTACAGGTCTAATAACTAATTTACAGGAAATACAAAGGACAGAGGAGCAAGTTAACTATACCCAGAGAGGGAATCAACATAATCTAGACTGAGACAGTCTACATTGAGACATCAAGTTAGGTTAGGAGTTAAGCCACAATTACAAAAAGTTTAAGGGAAAAAAGAAAGAGAGATGAAGGAGAAATCTGTAAATTAAAAGACTTAAAAGACAATCACAATATATAGCCCTTATTTGGATCCAGATTCAAACAAATGTAAATAAAGAAACAAACATTTATGAGACAATTTAGAATTTGAACATTGATGAGCTGTTTTATGATACTATGATATTAAATAATTCTTGTTAAATTTTTAGTATTGCAATGGTTATATTTAAAGAGTTTAATTTTAGAAATAAATATTCATGTAATATCTGGGATTTGCTTCAACATAGGAAGGGGAGAAGTTCTCCTTAATAAAATGTTTAAAAAGATATGAGTCTTGCCCAGCTGGTGTGGCACAGTGGATTGAGCGTCATCCCATGGAATGAGAGGTCCGGGTTCGATTCCTGGTCAGGGCACATGTCTGGGTTGTGGGCTCGATTCCCAGTAGGGGGCGTGCAGGAGGCAGCTGACTGATGTTTGTCTCTCACATTGATGTTTCTATCTCTCTTTCCCTTTCTCTCTCTCTCTAAAAAAATCAATAAAAAAAAGTTTTGAGGTTTAAAAAAACCTTAATGTCAAATTCACTGACTCCTCCTCTTGTATCAATAATCCATCAGAAAATTCAAAATATATTTATTATTATTTTTTTAATCCTTACCCAAGGATACTTTTTCTCAAATATCTTCAGATAGAGTGGGAGGGGGAGAGAGAAAGAGAGAGAAACATCGATGTCAGAGGGACACATCGATTGGTTGCCTCCCGCACGACCCTGACCAGGGCCAGGACGAACTGCAACTGAAGTACGTGACCTGGGCTGGTATCAAACCCGCAACTCTTTGGTCTGCGGGCCAACACTCTAACCACTGAGCAAACTGGCCAGGGCTCAAAATATATTTAAAATTGGACCACTTCCTATCACCTCTACCATTACCACTCTGGTCCAAGCCAACATCATCTCTCGGCTTCCAAACTGGTCTCCCTTTTTCTGCCCTCATCCTTTGACAGTCTACCTTCAGTAAAGCAGTTAAAATTAGCCTTTCAAAATATAAGTTAGATGATATTTTCTGTGTTCAAACCCTTCAATAAACTTCCCCTCTCGTGCAGAGTAAAAGCAGAATCCTTAAATGTCCTACAGGCCTACACGATCTCTGACTTCCTCCCCACTCCACCAGAGCCACAGTGGCCTTCTTGCTGACTGTTCCTTGGGGTCTTTGCACTTGGCATTCTCTCTCCCTGCAAGGTTTGTTCTCATGTCACCTTCAAGTCGCTTCAATGTTAAATGTTTGCTTAATGTTACTTTCCTAAGTCAGGGTTATATATTTGCAACCCCTAGGCTCCTTGCCCTATATCTGCCTTATTTTTTTCCACAGCATGTATCCCATCTTATATTTTATAATACTTATTCACTTATTTATTTTCTACCAACAAAATGTAAGTTCCTTGAAGGCGGACACTTGTTTTGCTTTGTTCACTGCTATATCCCAAACATATAAAACAGGACCTTATGATCAGCAGTAGGTGCTCAATAATAACTATCTGATAACTAAACGAATCCTTTGCTTTTCAGACCAGTGCTCTTTATAACTGCTTCTCAGACTCGTGGGTTGAAGAGTGGGAGAACATGCTCAGTGGTGCCCATATTTGTTGCTAGCAAAGCTAAGTGATTTGACTAGTCCCTTATTCGGGAGCATTCAGGACAAGATATCCACATTTGCTGGAAAAAAACAACAACAACAAAAAGCCCAGGAAGGATATCAAGATAGGGTAAGTGTTAAGCTACTCCCATTGTAAACAGAGTTGGTATAGCTCTGTTTTTGTATCCTAGAGCTAAAGGACAGAGCCACAGGGCAGAATTTCACAAAGGTGGCCTATGTTCATTGTTTTAGATCAGCAAGGTGGCACACTGGTGTGACTCAAGAATTTTTAAAACATGTAATACCTGATTAGTCAGGGGCAATGACCTCTTTTCCCATAGATGGTCAAATAAAAAAATGACAACAGCCAACAACAATAGCTGTCGGTGTGAATGAATCAAAATTACACCATTTTTTTTTCCAGATTGGCAAAAAATATTTTTTGATTTGTCGAAGAATTTTAGTAATTAGTTTCTGTGTGCCATGAGATGAAAAAGGTTGAAAATGGCTGCTTTAGATAGTAGTGAGGTCCACAAAGCTCTGTAAGTGTCCACAGGAACTGTGACCAACACTACAATGTGCCTGCCTAACATCTATGCCCGTCACCTTCCAGGCTAACAGAACTCTGATTATTGTTGATCCTCCTTTCAGTGGTTACGTCCTTCAGAGGAGGCTGGGCCCTCATCAAATTATAGACTGGCTTTTAAAAAATATGTTTTTATTGATTTTTTTTTTAGTGAGAAACATCAATTGGCTGCCTCCTTCACACCCCCTACTGGGGATCAAGCCCGTAACCTGGGTATGTGCCCTGACTGGGAATCGAACAGGGACCTCTCAGTCCATGGGACAATGCTCAATCCACTGAGCTACACAGGTTGGGCCACATAGTGGCTTTGATTGATATAAATAATCATGGCAGTTTCATATCCCTTGCCAAGAGAATGGATTAGGTCTGGGAGCCAGATGGATGGAAGGAAAGTCTGCCACACTGATCTGGAAAGGCTTTCCTTGCTGTTCAAAAGGTGAATAAGATATAGATATTAAATTTTTCTGCTTCTAGATATAGTGGTCTGCATTCTATCCTTCCCTCAACTTTGGAATTATCTTGACCCTAATTAAGGAAAATTTTAAGTCTAGCTCATTGATGAGATCAGCGAGTCAAGTGAGCTTGGGTGCCTTAATGTTATGATCCAGATCATGTGACCCAATTTTCTGTCTTGCTCCTGTATTCTAGTCCCAATCTTGTACCTCAAGGTCTGGCAAATAGATGCCTATCCATCCATCCATCCATCCATCCATCCATCCATCCATCCATCCATCCACTCAAAAGGATTATGGTCTTAGGCATTAGGGATTCAACTACATTCTTTATTTACTAACTCAAAAACCTGCCTACTATTCAAATTTCTTCAACCCTTGTCCTTTGTGAGTTTTCCTAAGGAATGGTGTCCTCTCATGCCTCATCTGCTCTTTTAACTTGGTGGCTGAGGTCTTGCTGACAGTTGATCTACTTTTCTCATCTCCACATTTCAGCATGTTTTGTATTCTAGGATGCCTGTAGCTCCACTTGCTGGAATACCACCCATTATTTCTGGTTGGATTTTCCCACATATTCTGCCCACCCCAGTGATGGCCTCAGTCCCAGGCACTCCAAATCTAACCTGTCCATTGTCAATTGAATTATAAGTTCCTCTTCTGATAGACCATACATAATATTCCACACTTTTTTATTCACTCCAGGAGATATAAAAATATTTCTCATTACTTTTTTTAAAATATTTTTTTCTTCCTTTATTGATTTTAGAAAGAGGAAGGGAGAGGGAGAGAGAGACAGAAACATCAATGAGAGAGAACTTCGATTGGCCGCCTCCTGCATGCCCCACACTGGGGACCGGGCCCACAACCTGGGCATGCGTCCCAACTGGGAACCGAACTGGCGACCTCCTGGTGCATGGGTCGATGCTCAACCACTGAGCCACACCAGCCAGACTCTCATTACTTTTTATAGCTACATAGTTCTACAGCTACATTCCACTGTGTGGAATACTCTTGTTCAATTAGTCCTCTAGTAGGACATTTCCCTTCATGTTTTTTCTATTACAAATAATGCTGCAATAAATACTGCAATAAATAGCCTTTTGCATACACCACTATTTTCTACTAGTATATGTTTGGGATAGATTTCGTAGCAGAGGAAATATTGAGTAAAAGGTAGAAGTATACTCTAGTTAATTTTGCTGGATATTGCTAAGTTTCCCTCCATACAGATGGTATATTTTTCATTCCCTCCAGCAACAGTTTTGCCATCAGAACACACTGTCAAACTTCTTGACTTTTGTCAACCTGACAGATGAAAAACATATTATCTTATTGTAATTTTTACTTGCATTTCCCTTATAACAAACAGTGTTGAGCATATTTTCACATATGCAAGGGCCCTCCGCATTTTCTTTTCTGTATCTGTTCATATCTCTTGCTCCTTTTATAGAGTCATTGGTCTTTTTCTTCTCCATTTATATATTAGGTATATTAACCCTTTGTTAATGATATAACTTGCAACTATTGTTTCCCAGTTTGTTTTTCTTTGCTGATGATGTTCTGGGAGGGAAAAGTCTTCCTTACTTCTGTGTAGCCATATTTATTCATCTTTTTCCTATCGCTTCTATGTTTTGAGTCACAGATAGGTTTTCCCCACTTCCAGATTATGTACTATGAACCTTCATGGTATATTTAACATTTGATATGTATGCACCTTACCATTCAACTACATAACAATTTAAAACATGTACACACACACACACACACACACACACACACACACACACAGATTGTATTAGCTTACAATCTGCACAACATTGAAATGACCAAACAGTTATACACATGGTTAGAAGTTTATAAGCATAGTCTGATATTTTAGCTCAAATTCCTAACAAATGGTTTTCAGAGTTTGATAAATCACAAAGATATAGAAAGAATGTGAAAAAAATTTTTTAAAGGATATTAACCATGTCTACTGAAATATAAAATTGTTTGAGATAAACTGAATATACTTAATATATTTCTTAAAAATGACTATTTTTACTGGTGAAATATTAATTTCATGATAATTCAGAATCTGACAGACTTCAACTATTTAGACACAATTTGAATTTAATACTTCAAGACAGCCTGGCTGGTGTGGCTCAGTGGCTGAGCATTGATGCATACCAAGAGGTTGCCGGTTCGATTCCCAGTCAGGGCACATGCCCAGGTTATAGACCCAATCCCCAGTGGGGGGCATGCAGGAGGCGGCCAATCGATGTTCTCTCTCATCGATGTTTCTATCTCTCTCTCCCTCTCCCTTCCTCTCTATAATCAATAAAGAAAAAAAATACTTCAAGACATATAGTATAATGCCTGATACATATTAAACACTAAAAATGTGGCCTGGCTGGTGCGGCTCAGTGGTTGAGTGTCAACCCATGCACCAAGAAGTTGCCAGTTCAATTCTGGGTCAGGGAACATGCCCAGGTTGTGAGCCAAATCCCCAGTAGGGGGCATGCAGGAGGTGGCCAATAGATGTTCTCTCTCATCAATGTTTCTATCTCTCTCTCCCTCTACCTTACTCTCTCTCTCTCTCTAAAATCAATAAAGAAAAAAAATTTATTAAAAAAATAAATACTAAAAATGTATTTATTGAACAAATGAATAAATGTATTTCATACGCATCAGAATCAGAATGGCGAAAAAGTGGACTCCGATAAAATTTTCAAGAGGCTTAGTTACCACTGATGACATCGTTTAGACAAGTATAAAGAAAGAGTAAAACAGTATTTTAAATTGGTGAAGCTAATTTTAGTAGGTGTTTCAATGATTAAGCTTTTCTGCAGACAGGATGTATTTTGATAACAAAGATGAGGATGAAAATTCTGGTGACTTGTATGTGGGAGAAATGACAGCTATACTGAATGACAGACTCAAGAATCAAGGGGACCTTGACAGCTCGCATAATGCACCCAATTCAATTCATCAAGCATTAAGTGAATATTTGTTAAGTACTAGGCACTGGAAATAAAAAGATGATTATGACATTCTTCCTAACATTAAGATGTTCATTGTCTAAGATCTCAGGATTGGTCCCTGGTCAGGGCACATACAAGAATCAACCAGTGGCCCTGGCCGGGTTGGCTCAGTGGTTAGAGCATCGGCCTGCGGTCCAGAGAGACCCGGGTTTGGTTCCCGCTAAGGGCATGTACCTCGGTTGCAGTTTGTCCCTGGACCTGGTTGGTCGTGTGGGAGGCAGCCACTCGATGTGTCCCTTTCACGTCGATGTTTCTCTCTCTCTCTCTCTCTCTCTCTCTCTCCCCCTCTCTCTCCCTCCCACTCTATCCGAACAAAAAATGGAAAAATGTCCTCGGGTGAGGATAAAAAAAAAAAAAGAATCAACCAGTGAATGCATAAATAAGTGGAACAAACAACAAATCGATGTTTCTTTCTCTCTCTCCACTTCCCCATTCCTCGCTCTCTAAAAATCAATCAATAAATAAAAACTTTAAAAAACGATGCTCATTCTTTGCAAGGAAGTCAAATGTGTAAACAAATAAATATTTTCCAGTGTGACAGGTGATACAACAGTGGTTGAGGACAGAGGTGCTAGAGGAGCAAAGGAGGGAACGGTAAACTCTACCTAAGGAAGTCTGAGTTCAAAGAAACGACTGAATATGGATACAATGAGATGCTACACCTGGGTCCAAAACCACAACTATATAAATACAGGATTAGTCTAAACAGTATTAAGTATAAAGAAGACTTGGAGATTTTATTTGAAAAACCCTAAACATGAATCAACTGTATTTGTTTGCCAAAGTGTTAATGGTCATCAGATCGACACTGTATTCTACTCCAGGTGTCTTATTTCAGGGAAATTTAGGCAGCTGTGTGCATACATGGTTAAGGATGGGACGGAGACTTGAAAAGTACTATATGAAGGAGGAATAGGTAAGAGCAAAACGAGAAAAATTCCTTCCCCTGGCCAGAACAATTAGTTTATTAAGATATGCATCAGATCATGCCACTCCTTTGCTCAGAACCTTCCAATGCCTCCTCATCACATTCAGAGTAAAAACACATTCCTGACAATGGCCAAAGGGCCCACGGGATCTGTGACCATTTCCTTCATGTCCTCATCACCTACTCACTCATTGTAACGTTGCTCACTCATTATAACCACATTAGCCTCCTTGTTACTCCCCAAACATTCCAGGCATGCTCCCATTAAGGTGTTTGTTCTGACTGTTTCTTCTGCCAGGAACAAAAGAAAGGTCTTCCCTCAGCCATTCACATAGCTAACTTCCTCATCTCCTTCAGGTCTTGCTTCAAATGTCAACATGTCGCCCTGGACGGTTTGGCTCAGTGGTTAGAGCGTCGGCCCGTGGACCAGAGAGTCCTGGGTTCGGTTCTCGCTAAGGGCAAGTACCTCGGTTGCAGTTTGTCCCCGGCCCCGGTTGGGGTCGTGTGGGTGGCAGCCACTCGATGTGTCTCTCTCACGTCGATGTTTCTCTCTCTCTCTTCCTCCCTCCCTCCCTCCCATTCTATCTGAACATAAATGCAAAAAAAATGTCCTCGGGTGAGGATAAAACAAATGTCAACATGTCAATGAAGATGATTTTGATTGCCTTATTCAAATTTACAACCTGCTCTCCCCAGTCACCTCTTCCCCAGCGTTGATTCCCTTACTTTGGCATCTTGGTTCTATTTCTGTTATTATATTAGTAAATTATTATTTGGGCTTTGTAAAAGCTTAGCAGTCAAAGGCAGTATAAAGGACCCTATGACTGGCCACAGGGAAAAAGTGCCCGGGGGCTGACAAAATTCATACCATCGGACTAGTAGGCCCCGATTCCCCCTCCTTCTCTTTCAACAGTAAAATATGAATAGAAAAAAAAGAGGAAATTACATGAACAAACATGGTCTTATGACATAAGAAGGTAATTAGCAAATTAGCGCTCACATTTCCTTTGGAATTGGTGTTGATGGGGTTCAGACAGGCCTCCCCAACGTGTGCCCCTTCAGCATGTGAACTATTTCGAGCTAAAGGCAATCAAGACCCTGTGAGCTCACGAGAAATGTTCACCTTTCCCTTAAAGAATTTAAACTTTGGGCGTTGCCCATAACAAGAGTTATTACCAGAAATAACTTTTTATGATTGATCTACATGTCAGGGCAAACTTCTAGTTACTGAACATCTGCTCTTATCCTGCGAATGACCTTCCTCCCTCTGAAGCCCCATGGTGCCTGACCTCATCCTTAGCTCAGAATGCCATATATACTTTATTTAACTTTCTGTCTCTGAACCTCTCATGTATGTGGGGTCTCTGACTCTCTCATGTTTGTGGGGTTCCCATACATATGTAATTAAATTTGGTTATTTTCTCTTGTTAATCTGTCTCCTGTAGATTTAATTATTAGACCAGGCAGAAGAACCTAGAAGGGTAGAGAGAATTTTGTTCCTCTCCCACAATGTTATATACAAAATTAATTTTTAAACGTTTAAATGAAAGTAAATGGATCTGAAGTTCCTTTTTATTAACTGTAAAAATATTCACTGGCCTGTGCCCAGAGTTTAAAAGAAATCAGCATGACTCTAATGAAAAACAAGCTGTAGGTCTCAGAGAAATTCAATATGTACTCTTTCTTTTCCTTTTAGCTTTTGACTGGTTTCCATGGGGATCTAGGCTTGTGGGGATCTCTAACCTATTCATGGAAAGCAGATGCTTGCATTTTCATGACTTGGTAAAAGTGGGGGTCGGTGAAGAGATAAAGATGATTAGAAAATGAATATGGTTGCAAGAAATATGATCATGTTCAAAACAAAATTCTGCAAGCCACGTAGACATGAAAATACAACCTGCAAGGCTGCTCTCCCGTGTTTGAGAGGTACTATAGCATGAAGAAAAACACCGAACCTAAAGGCAGAAGCTCTCAGCTCAAATTCTGAACCTGGCCCAGGAGAAAGAAACCCTTTGGTACTTCTTGGGGGTTTTGACTGGGAAACTGGATTTGGGAACTCCTCCAGGACAGAGAACCAGGAGTCTGAGAAAGTACGCCTCAGAAGAGCACGTCTCTCAGCGATGCTTTGTCAGGAGCTCTGAGCTGGGAGTCAGAAAGCAAGACGATTCCTGACTCTGCAAGTGACAAAGTGGCCTTGAAGAACTCAAACTACACCTCAGTTTACTTATATAAAAAATAGGTAATTCAACTATTCTAATTGCTATGAAGTGACTACGAAAATAAATATTTTTTTCCTTACTAGAACTACGTTAGAAAAATTTAAAGTAGTGATTTCAATCAGGATTTGTTATGTTGTTCCTTGTGACTGTAAATTTCATCCATGCAAGCAGAAGTACATTAAGTATAATCAAAATATTAAAGCACAGACAGGTTTTGATTTTGAGTCTTAGATTTGTTTAGAAACAGACCAACTCCGGTTTGGGTTGGAACACTCATTTGAATGTAAAATCCTAAATATTTGAAACCAGTTCCTAAATTGGAAAACCAGAGGACAGGTTTAGAGATAGCTTCTAAATACTCAGAAGGGGACAAACTTGATGCCAATTTGGAAACCTCAGAAGTTGGAAGGTAATGAAGCAAAGATTCTGTAGACTAGGACTCAGCCTACCTGGAAAAGGCAGTCTAGCTCGGGCTGAAGTCAAAGGGCTAAGCTGCAAGGCTGTCTAACTAACATCGACCACCTCAGTCCAGTTTCTTGAGAGATCATTAAGATTCCTGAGCATAAGCATTTCACACACTCAGACTTTCCTACATTTCTAAGTAAATGGCATTGCAAATGTCTTTTGGTGCTTTCTGCTAAAACCTCATTTGCTTGCTCTTCAGATACCCACTGGCTACACAGTTTGTGGTAGAGTGTGTACTTATAATGCACTGAGTGAATACAGCCACAGAGAAGCCTGGCAGTGCCCACTAAACACCTCCAGGTGAGTTTGATGCATGCTCAAGTTTGGGAACCACTGGATTAGAGCACAGACACATGCTTTCACACAGCTCCTGAGGCAAAGGCTGGGGAAATAGGACCTGAATGCTTAAGAGCTTAGGCCAGAAACCATTCTTGATTCCATTCTCCCTTACCTACCTACAAATGGTCAGCTTACCATTTTTTATAATAATTTTTTATTGAGGTATAACATATATACAATATAGCACATAATTCTCAAGCACAGAGATTGAGAAATTTTTATGTAATCAACACCCAGATGAAGATATAGAACACTTCCAGCACCCCTGAATGCTTCCTCATGCCCCTCTCAGTCAATACCTATCCCAGAGTAACCACAGATCTGATTTGAATCACCATATAGTTCTGCCTGTTTCTGAAATTCATATAAATAGCATTTGTGTTTGACTTCTTTCACTCAACATGATGTCTAGGAAGTTCATTCATGTAGTTGAACGTATCAGTAGTTCATTTTTTTTTATTGTGTAGTACTCCACTGTAGGAATGAATACATCACACTTTACCCTTTTTCCTGTTGACAGGTACTGGGTTTTCTGTGCTATTAAAAACGTTTGCTATTATAAATAAAGTTATCATGTACATACGCATACATGTCTTTTGGTATTACTCTTAGGTATTACTGGGGTTGGAGTGTAAATTGCAGCGATATAGTGTGTGTGTGTTTAGCTTTTGTAGATATACTCAGTTTTCTAGAATGGATACACCAATTTACATTCCCACCAAAAATATTTAAGACTTCCTGTTGTTCCATGTCCTCATCATCAACTGGTACTGTTAGAATTTTTCATTTTATACATTCAAGTGGCTGTGTGGTGGTATCTCATTGTGGCTTTAATTTGTATTTCCCTAATAATGCTGTTGAACACTTTTCATGTGTCTTTTAAGCATTTGGATATAATTTTTTGTGAACTAGGCCTATATGTTTCAACATGAATAAACCTCAAAAAAAAAAAAAAAAGCAAGTTGGGGAGTGACACAGTTATCATTTATATAAAGATTTTAAGCATGTAAAATAATGTTACTTTTATGGGTATATATATGTAGAAAAATATAGGTGGGAATTGAAACCACAAAAATTAAGATATGCTGAAGAGAGAGAAAAAGAGGGGAATGGGATTTTAGAAGTTTGTTTTATTTCATTTAAAAAAATCAGAAGCAGAAATTTAAAAACTTTAGTTTTCTCTCTTCTGGGAATTAGGTATCTCAGTGTTTTTTTAATGTTATTTTCTATTCTTATCTATAAGTTTAACATAATTAATTTAAAAAACAGAACAGCTCAGCTAGTGTGGATTGAGCATCGTCCCATGGACTGAGAGGACCCAGTTCAATTCCCAGTCAGGCACATGCCCGGGTTGTGGGCTCGATCCTCAGTAGGGAGTGTGCAGGAGGCAGCTGATCAATGTTTCTCACATCAATATTTCTCTCTCTCCCTTCCTCTCTCTCGAAAAAATCAATTTAAAAATATTTTAAAAATAGAACAGAGTATATTCAGGCACATGTAAAAAGAACAATGAATACTTTATTAAGAGACGAGAACTGAAAGGAGAACTGACTCAATCTCCTCATCCAATGATGAATTGAACTGGAAGATCCTGAAGGACCTTTCTACCTCTGGTATCCACTGATTCCTAAAGAGTAATGTGATGCTTACACCTGTTGCAGTATGATTAGTAGCAATAATATTGATCACTTATACTCTTAGAGAGTATATTTCTCCACTAAGCTAAAAGCTTTATATCTAAGGACTCATCTTTCCTATATGGCAGATAGGGAAAAGTATTATCCCATTTTTTTTTATCCTCACATGAGGACATTTTTGCATTTATCTTCAGCTAGAGTGGGAGGAGAGAGAGAGAAAAACATCGATGTGAGAGAGACACATTGACTGGTTGCCACCCACATGACCCCAACTGAGGCCAGGGACAAACTGCAACTGAGGTACATGCCCTTAAAGGGAACCGAACCCGGGTGTCTCTGGTCCATGGGCCAACGCTCTAACCGCTGACCTAAACCGGCCAGGGCTATTATCCCATTTTATAGGTGAAGAAATTGAGTCATACAAGAGTGATATTTGTTGAGCAATTAAGCTCACAGAGTCTTGTAAAAATCCTACTTACAAAATTGTAAGAGGATGAGGTAGACAATGAAAAGGAAGAAATATAACTATTTGTTTAAACTTCAACAGTTTTAACGACCATACCATTCATGATAAATGTATCTGATGTTCACATTTATTGACTGACTGATTCATCCCTTCATTCATGTATTCATTAAATAAACATTAACAGTATTAAATGGCAGGAGCTGTGCTAAGACTGGAACTATGAAATCAAATAAGACATGGCCTCTTCCCTCAAATAGATAGCATTAGTGGGAGTGAAATATAGATAAGTGAAATCTATGGTTAATGGTGGTAGGTAAGTGGTCGTGGTAGGGGTGTAAATGTACTGAGGAAGAATATAGGAATATAGAGTTGAAGGGGCCTGGGGAGTGGATTGTTTGGGGTGTATGTGGGTAAGTATGAGTGTGTGTAAAATAAGGAAACGTAATACTGTATTAAGTTTTCCTGAAAATTTTAGGGGTATTCTACTATTTTCCTTTACTTTTTGTAAATCATTAACATGGAAACAACATATTTTTAAAACTGAAAATTAATACTCAGTTTTCATTGATGAACAGAGAATTCTGTTTGTGATTTAAAAAAGAAAAAAACAAACACAACACAACCATAACCTGAGGTTTCTTTAATTTTTATGTTTAACATGATATAATTTTTCAAAGTGGGTAGTTTTAATCTTCTTGAGGCCAAATTAATAACCCCCTGAAAGATTAAAAATGCATAACTATGAACATTTAGTAAACTGCTAAAGCTTTTTTATCTGTATTAACAAGCAAATGTATCTGTGGAAGTCAGAGAAATAGTAGCTTCCCTGGAGCAAAACATTTCTAACAATCAGATATCTTTTTTGAGAAACCGAGAAAAGGTATGACTGATTGCTTCCTTGGATTAAACTGAGGGGACTAAATGAAAAACAAATTAGGTACAGATGTTCAGTATATTGAGATTAATTTTATTCTCATGGGTACCATTTCCTTAGCTGCTTGGACTAACAGCAATTTGTTTCCAGAGAAGTGAATATGTGTCAAAATAACTAAGCCAATCACCACAATTCAATAAGTTTTTCCCATATATGTATTTTGAAAGAGGATAAATGTTTCTAATAAACAAAATGTCTAGCATTTGTATTAATAATGACTTTCTATATAAGTAACATAATATATATTCATTCATTCAGCTAAGACATATCTAACACTGTTAGATTCTGGGGGATTCAAAAAGAAATAAAACAAGGTTCTTGCCTGGAGCTCTAATCTAGTGGGAAAGAGACGAATAAGCAATAATTACAGTGCAAGATAATGGGGCTCTGATAGAGACATGAAGAAAACGCTACGGGAACATGAGTTTTTCCTACTAACCAACCTCAAGAAAGATAATATAATATAGTTCACCATCACAAAAAAGCAAAAACATAAGAAATGACATACGAGAATGGTTGCTCTTCAGGTCAATAATAATAATGACTTTTTATATGTTAAAATAATAAAATATTTATATGTTATGGTTGTTGATATTTTATAAAACACTTCGGTATTATTATAAGGTAGATAGGCCAGCTTTAATTATCACTTAATATCTTAAAATTTTTTTTTTTCTTTGATTTTAGAGAGAGAGGAAGGGAGAAAGAACATCGATTGGCTGCCTCCTGCATGCCCCCTCCCCCAGCGGCATGTTGACCCCTCTTGGTGCATGGGTCAACACTCAACCACTGAGCCACAGCGGCTGGGCTATCACTTAATATCTTTTTTTTTTATCCTCACCCGAGGACATTTTTCCATTTTTTGTTCAGATAGAGTGGGAGGGGGAGAGAGGGAAAGAGAGGAAGAGAGAGAAACATCGACATGTAAGGTACACATTGAGTGGCTGCCTCTCGCATGACCCAACCGGGGCTGGGGACAAGCCGCAACTGAGGTACATGCCCTTAGCGGGAACCGAACCCGGGTCTCTCTGGACCGCAGGCCGACGCTCTAATTGCTGAGCCAAACCAGCCAGGGCTCACTTAATATCTTTATCCAAGATCTTTGTAAACAACTTAAGAGCAGGAATCATGTCTTTCACCTTAATATTCCAAGGCCTAGCACAGTGCCTGTTACATAGTAACAGTTTTACCATGTTGAATGAATGAATGCAGGAATACTGAATATACAGGAACATTGATGATTACATAAATGGCAATGAGTTCACAGTTAACATAATTAAGTGGATAGGCAGAACTTAAAAGAATATTTGATATCTGATATATCAGAGAGGTTCTACTAAACAAAGGGAAATGAAGTTTAATAGGGATCGGTACTGACAGTATTAGTTATAGCAGACATATGTGATTCATTTTTTTTTTTTAATCCTCACCTGAGGATATTTTTACATTTATCTTCAGACAGAGTGGGAGGGGGAGACAGAGAGAGAGAGAGAAACATCGATGTGAGAGAGACACATTGATTGGTTGCCACCCGCACAACCCCAACCAGGGCTGGGGATGAACTGCAACCGAGGTATGTGCCCTCATCTGGAATTGAACTTGAGACACTTTGGTCCGCAGGCCAATGCTCTAACCACTGAGCCAAACCGGCCAGGGCTGTGATTCATTTTTTTTTTATAATCTCTCTAGGTGTATAGTCATGACTACATAGTAGACATTTGGTAACTACTTACTGAATGAATAGTTTGCCTCCACAAATATATCTCTTGGATTCAATTCCTCCTCTCTACATAGCTTTCTATGTACCTCCACTCTCTTCTTCCTAAGTGGCTCCCTAGTAGTCAGGACCCTTCATTTAAAAAATATAATTAAAAAAAAAAGCATAGGAAGTACATAGTATAAAAGCCTGGCACGGGCGCACATCAGATACTACATGGCTGAAAATTAATGAGCTAGGTTGTCCTGAGAAAATTAGTTATTCATATGTTTTAAAATGAGAATGGTTGGATCCCTACACAAAAATCTATTTGTTTTATAATAAAAGACTTGAACAGGAAAGTATAGAAAAAATTTAAAACAGTCTCTGCTTAGTCTTTAGTCTCCTAGCTGTTGTTGGTGTTTTTTTCCTAGCTGCTGTTGTTTACTGCTGGGTTTTGAGAGCCTCACACTATAAAAGCACAGTTTATAAATCTGTTAATGATTTATGAGGGATTTGTACCCAGATTTTTGGGTCCCTTCTCGGCAGTTCCCTTCTCTCCAGGATTTGCCCTTCAAGTTCCAGCCCCTGCTAACTTCAAACTCTGGGTTTTTCAGCCTACTAAGATCACAGCTTCCTGCTAGGGTTGTATTCTTTTTGCATTCCAATTTGGAAAATGCCTTAAAGGAAAAAGGCAAGATGAATGTGGAGCTGATTTCACATGCTCCCCTTCTCTGAATAATCACAGTTTCTTAGATCCTGCATATGCTAATTGTACTCAATGCCTTCAACTATGTACTGTATATATTTTGTTCATTTTTTAAGAGATATCTTTGGCAGATGGGTTATTCTAAAATAAGTGGTCATGGTCAGAACTTATGCCTAGTTATGAAAGTTTCTTAATGGTTGGTCATTTTTCTGATTTCTTCCTTTATATCTTTGTATCTTCTTTTAAAATAACCATCAATGGTTATTTTATATTGTGTTTTTAATAATGGCAATAGCTAATGTTTTTGATGGAAAAATCTGCTTATCATTTTTGCTCTCATTCATGGTAGATTACTTCCTCATGTGTTCACCATGAGATCATGTTTGATCTATTTTAAGATGAGGGAGTCCTAGAAGTTTAAGGTGAAGATGTTTTCTCTAAAGAGAATTTGTACTTGTGTCTGCTCAGAGGCAAGGTGTGCTACAGACCTGGAACATATATCATCTACAACTACTCTTTGAAAATTATTTCTGGACCCTTCACCATCTTATTCCTGCCTGATCAATAGAAACTTTGATTTCTTAATAATGGTGTTTTTGTATGAAGCACAAAATCAAACACAATACTCAGTTTTGATCTGGACAGACAGAGTACTAAAGAATTATTACCACCCGAATTCTGAAAATTCTACTAACGCTAGTATAGCCTATAGATATATTATTGCTTTTGGTAAACATGGAAAAACAAACTGCAACACAGAGATGGGGAAATGTATCATTATGAGATAGTTGGAAAAACATGAAACTTGTTATTTATGAAGTCAGCTATGTAAATTGTGACATGTAAACCACAGTTCTATTTATTCTTAGACATTAAAAAATCATACACACAGTCCGGCCAGTATGGCTTAGTGGTTAAGCGTTGACCCACGCACCAAGAGGTCGCTGGTTCGATTCCTGGTCAGGACACAAGCCCACGTTGTGGGCCTGATCCCCAGTGGGGGGCATGCAGGAGGTGGCCAATCGAGGTTCTCTCTCATCGATGTTGCTATCTCTCTCTCCCTCTCACTTCCTCTCTCTTTAAAAAAAAAAAAATCATTAAAGGAAAACCAAATAAAAAAAATCATACACACACAAAAAATAAAGGAGAAACTAAAAGCAAAAGAAAACAATGCACTGCATCTGAAGAGACTTACTGCTAAGCTGGCATGTCTGGTTGTGCGCCCCCTTCTCTCGATGTTTTCCGTATTATATCTCTACAAAAATGTCTTACTGTTGGAGCACCAACTTAAATCCTCATTTTACCACACGATCCACTGATATTCAGTTGGGTTCCTCCAATCTACAATTTTTTTTTAATACTCTTTTTTTTTTTTATCCTCACCCGAGGACATTTTTACATCCATCTTCAGATAGAGCGGGAGGGAGAGAGGGAGAAAGAGAGAGAGAGAGAAACATCGATGCAAGAGAGACACATCAAGTGGTCGCCACCCACATGACCCCAACCGGGACAAACTGCAACTGAGGTACATGCCCTTAGCGGGAACCGAACCCGGGACTCTCCGGTCCGCGGGCTGATGCTCTAACCAGTGAGCCAACCCGGCCAGGGCCAATCTACAATTTTGAAGTTGAGTTTTAAACCTAAAAGAATCACAATTAAAAAAATGTATCAAATTCTTAATATTGGGGCTATTCCCAATCTGAAATGTTTACTTTATGAAAACAAGTAAAATGGATGAATAATTTTAACAGCTAACAAGCCTAGGTGAAAGGTTATAAATACCTAAGCAGTAGTTAAAAGTGAGATTAAAAATGAGATTTTTTAAAATTACTATAATGAAAGCAAATTCAAGAGCAATAACTTTGGAAATAACCTGACAGACCTAACATATAACTAGCATATTCAGTAGTATATCTTAATGTCAGTCTCTTTTTATGTATTCAACTAATTAAGAGGCATTTTTCTAACCCCTCAATTAATATGTTATATCTGGTTCACATTTTTTAATGGGAAATAACTCTAATAGTTTCTGCTGGATCTAAACAATTTTCATTGCTTTTTACACACAAAAAAATACCCAAGTCTAAGATAACAAAAAGAAAAATACCAGGCACTAGAAATACATTTTATAGACCAAAACTTTATGGTGGGAAAATAGTTTTCAGGTAAATAAGTCTTTAAATAAATTTAAAACTTTCCATTTTATTTTTTGATATGTTTAATTCTAAAAATCTGAGCGCTTGACAATGTCTACAAAAACTTGAAATCATTTAAACTGGCAATATAGTTTTTAGATTTTTTAAAAGTTAAAAATATATTCAGAAATAAATTTCTTTTATGCCCCCTAAATGCCAATTACTTTAAGGGAGACCATAGATTTTTATTGTAAAAGTAATACTCATTAAGGAAACCATTTTAAACAGTGAAAAGTACAAAAATTTCCTAATATTCCCAATATTGCCCTGGCTGGTTTGGCTCAGCGGTTAGAGTGTCGGCCCGAAAACCAGTGAGTCCCGGGTTCGATTCCTGTCAAGGGCACGTACCTCGGTTGCGGTTCATCCCCGGCTCTGGTCGGGTAGTACGGGAGGCAACCAGTCAATGTGCCTCTATCACATCGATGTTTCTCTCTGTCTCTCTTTCTCCCTCCTTCCCACTCTATCTGATGATAAATGGAAAAATATCCTTGGGTGAGGAATAAAAAAAAAAAAAGAAACTAATATTCCCAATATTTAAACCCAACCATCATTAACATCATAGTGGGGTGGTTTTTTTTATTTGTTTTTTGGTCTTTGCTTTTTCCCATGCATAAATTGATTTTTAATATAGTTTAATCATATTGTACATATAATTTTGATTCCTTTTCCCCGACTTAACCTTAGATCACAAAATGAATTCTAATGTTCAAGGAACTTAGATGAGTGAAAGTAGCCACTATCTGCAGTTTTAAGACTATTTGTAGAGAAAACATATGAAACTAAGAGCCATATATTTGCAATTCTTTATCATCTGTCCATTTGCACAGTTCCATGAATCAAATACCAACTACCACACAAAAGGTTTATACTTCAAAGTAATTTTATGTCTCACCTTTTGAGCTGCAAGATGGAGGGCTGTTCTTCGGCTATGGTCAGTTTTATTAACATCTGCTCCTGCCTTTAGGAGAGCATCTGCGCAGTCCAGTCTGTCAGCCAACACACAGTACATAAGGGGTGTTCTCCCAAATTGATCTTCTTTGTCTTTAAGGGCAGCATTTCCTATGAGTATATGAAACCGATGGTGATATTTGATAATTATTGTTGTTATTACTAATATGGCTAGGAACTACATTTACTAAGTGTTTACCAAGCACTGTGCTAAATGCATTAAATACATTATCTCATTTTTACTGACCCTATGAGACAGATATTACCATCCCTATATTATAGAAAACAGACTCAGAGAAGTAAAGTAACTTGTTTACATTACGCTGAAAGTAGGTGGTGGAGCTGAAATTTAAAATGACTGTTGACTCTAAAGGCCATATTCCCTTTTTTTAAAAAAACATTAAAAAAAATTTTTTTTCTTTATTGATTTTTGGAGAGAGAAACATCGATGAGACAGAACATGGATTGGCCACCTTCTTCATGCCCCCCACTGGGGATCAGGCCCACAACCTGGGAATGTGCCCTGACCAGGAATCAAACTGGTGACCTCTTGGTGCATGGGTCAACGTTCAACCACTGAGCCACATCAGCCAGGCTAAAGGCCATATTCTAACTACTATGTTATGCTAAATTAACATTTTGAGATATGAAGCTACTTATTTTCCTCCCTCACTCCTTTATTTTGTCAACAAATGTTTACTTAGTATAGATAGACCACACGGTAGGCAATGTGGTATGTTTTTGAGAGATACAAAAATGAATTGTGGTTGGCTTTCCACTTTAGACAATATGAAGCAAGTGCATTCTACCCTGATCCTCCTGCTATTTACATCTAAACACCCCAAGAAAAATATACGAAAGGTGGAGAAGAGAGCTGGTTAGAGAACTATGAAACTCCAGGAACAACCTGATAGGAAGTTGCCGAAGGTTTTTGTTTATTTTTTAATATTTATTTATTTATTTATTTATTTATTTATTTATTTATTTATTTATATTGAATTTATTGGGGTGACATTGGTTAATAAAATTATATAGGTTTCAGGTGTACAATTCTATAATATATCATCTGCATATTGTATTGTGTGTTTACCACCCTAAGTCAAGTCTCCTTCCATCACCATTTATCCCCCTTTACCCTCTTCTACCTCCTTTTGCCTCTAGCAATCACCATACTGTTGTCCGTGTCCATTAGTCTTTCTTTTTTTTGCCTCCAATATATAGACAGCTGGGTGCTAAAGTAGCCCATCAGAACCACTAATGGGCACAGACACAAAATTCCTCAAGATGCCTACTCTCTCCAGTCAGAAGATTGGGAAGTGGGTAGCCCTGCAAGAGTGAACTCTGGACTGTACCTGCTCCACTCAAAACACATACAACAAAAGAAACTGCAACCCCTTTTCTCCCTGCTGAGGACTATAGAGACTGTGGGGAGGGGCCCTATGAAATACTGTGCCCCAATTTAAGCAAAGGATGACAATGAGGTGGTACAACTAGAGTGGAGAGTATTATAGAGAGGAGGAAGCTGAAGAAAGCAACTCTTTATTTTTATCAATCCTCACTCTTTTTCCATTGATTTTTTTAGATAGAATGGAAGGGAGGGAGAGAGAGAGAGAAATATTGATGCGAGAGAGACACATCAATTGGTTGCCTCCCACACAACCCTGACTGGGGCCGGGGATTGAACTTGTAACCCAGGTACATGCCCTTGACTAGGAATTGAACCCTTGACCCTTTGGTCCAAGGGCTGATGCTTTAACTGCTGAGCCAAACCAGCCAGGGCAAGAAAGCAATTCTTTAAATAGGTGCATGAAGTTGTGGATAAGCTCTGGGTAGCTCATGTGTGAAACTAACCAGAATCAAACTAGAAAAACCTGTGAGACTTGAACTCTGGGTGGAAAACTGCCCAGGTTCTAAATTGGCCTGGGTAGCACAGAAGTGGGATATACCAGCAGAGTCCTGCAGAGCTCAGAAAAATAACTTGAAATTTGAATCACAGTCCACAAAATTGGAACAAAATGTTCATTCAAAATCTGGTAGATTTTGAGTCTACCAAAATAGCAGATTTAAGTAGGATCCAGAGTCTTATAACATAATACACAAAATGTCCAAGATATCCCAAATTACTAGATAAAACAAGAGCCAGGAAAATATTTACTTAAATAAGAAAAGATAATCAACAGGCACCAACACTGTGGTGATACAGATATTAGTATTACCTGACAAGGATTTTAAGGCAACTATGATAAAAATGATCTGACAAGCAACTATGAACACTCTTGAAACAAAGAGAAAAACACACCAAGTCTCAGCAAAGAAAGAAAATAAAAAGAGAAACCAAATGAAAAATTTAGGATAGTAAATATTGATTAAAGAAGTAAATAAACAAATAAAAAAATAAAAGCTTCAGCCTTGGCCGGTTTGGCTCAGCGGTTAGAGCATCAGCCTGCGGTCAGAGAGACCTAGGTTCGGTTCCCGCTAAGGGCACGTACGTTGGTTGCAGTTTGTCCCCGGCCCTGGTTGGGGTTGTGCGGGAGGCAGCCACTCGATGTGTCCCTTTCACATCGATGTTTCTCTCTCTCTCTCTTCCTCTCTCTCCCTCCTATTCTATCTGAACAAAAAATGGAAAAATGTCCTCGGGTGAGGATAAAAAAATAAAATAAAATAAATAAAAAATTCATTGAATAGGATCAATAGCAGAATAGAGACGACAGAGAAAAGAAACGCCAAACTTGTTATAGACCAATAGATATTATTCAATCTGAACAACTGGTAGAAAAGATAGAAACAAAAAGAATCAACAATTTCAGGATTCTGTGGGACAAAGTATCTACCATTCATATCATCACAGAAAAAGAGGAAAAAGAATAAAGGGCTGAAAATATATTTGAAGGAATAATGGCTGGAAGTGGCCCACACTTGGTGAAACATACAAACCTAGAGATTTAAGAAGCTGAGCAAAGCTCAAACAGAATAAACATAAAGAAATCCATGTTAAGTCAGTGATAATCAATTCTGAAAACTAAAGATAATGAAAAAAATCATGAAAGCAGCCAGAGAGAAACAACACATTATCTATAGGGGAACAACAATTCAAACAGTGTATTTCTCAGGAGAAACTATAGAGCCAGAAGGCAATGACACAATATTTTTCAAGTGTGGGGGTTGGGGGAGGAGAAAGAGCTGTCAACCCAGAATTCTATATCCAGTGCTTGCCTAGGGCTGGCAGGAGTGGGGTGGGGTGTTGAGGGGTCATGGTTAAAGGGTATAGTATAGGGTTTCTTTTGGAGGTAATGAAATTGTTCTAATATCAATTGTGGTGATGTTTGAGCAACTCTGTGAACATACAAAAACCAATGAATTGTACACTTTAAATTGGTAAATTATATGGTATGTATATATGGTGATTCTCAATAAAGCTATTATAAAAAGCTCTACTACATATAAATTAAGACAGAATACTATAACATTCAAGAATTGCCAAGAAAGACAGGAAAGGGGGAAAAAAGAGGAATAAAAAACAGAGGGAACAAAGAGTAAACACATAATAAATTTGAAATCTTAAATCCTAACATCAATAATTACATTAAAGGTAAATGGTATGAACACAATAATAAAAAGATATAGATTTCAAAAAGAGGACCCAAGTATATGCTGTTCAGAACAAACTCACTTGATATATAATTATATAAGTAGGTTATAAGTAAAAGAATGAGCACAGATATACCATGTAAACACCAACCAAAAGAAAGCTGGAATGATTATATTAATATCTGATAAAGTAGACTTCAGAACAAAGATAATTACAAGGAACAGATAAAAACATTATATAATAATAGAAGAGTCAATTCAAGAATATATAACAATCCTTAACGTGTATATATCAAACCACAGAGTTGCAAAATATTAGGCAGCAAAAACTGATAGAATTGAAAGAAATACTTGAAAAGCTCACAATTATAGTTGGTAACTTCAACACTCCTTTCTTAATAATTTCTTGAGCCACTAGCATGAAAATCAGCAAGGATAAAGAAGAACTGAACACTACCATAAAGCAGCAGGATATAACTGATATTTATTGAACATGTCACCCAACAATAGCCAGATATAAAGTCTTGCAAAACACTCATAGGACATTCACCAAAACAGACCATATATTAGGTCATAAAACAAATGTTAATAGATTTATTAAAGAGGTGAAGCTATACAAGGTATGTTCTCTGACAATAATGTAATTAAACTAGAAATCAGTAATGGAAAGATAATGGTAAATCATTGAATATTTGGGAATTAAAACATTCATAGGTTAAAAATAAAAATCTCAAGGGAAATTAAAAAGAATTAAATGAATGAAAATAAAAATACTGTTGTAAGGTTCCTACCCTACACCTGCAGGTAGATTAGAAGGAAATATACTACATTGAATACTTGTATTAGAATAGAGGAATAGTTTCACATCAATGACCTATGCTTCTACCTTGACACACACACACACACACACACACACACACACACACACGCAAGAGCAAACTTAACCCCAAAAAGCAGAGGAAGCACAAAATAAAGAGCAGAGATCAATAAAATTAAAATCAGAAAAATACTAGAGAAAAACCAATGAAGCTAAAAGTTGGTTCTTAGGAAATATCAATAAAATTAATAAATCTCTGATCAAATTGATTATTAAAAGCAGAGCATACAGAAATTTCTGATATCAAAAATGAAAGTGGGGCCCTGGCTGGTGTTGCTCAGTGGTTAGAGTGTCGGCTGGCACACTGAAGGGTTGAGAATTCAATTCCTGGTCAAGGGCATGTATCTGCGTTGCAGGAGGCAACTAATCAATGTGTCTCTCTCGCATCAATGTTCCTCTCTCTCTCTCCCCCCCGGCCCTTCTACACTCTCTAAAAATCAATGGAAAAAATATCCTTGGGTGAGGATTAACAACAACAACAAAGAATGAAAGTGAGGACATCACTAAGGAGCCTGCAGATATTGAAAAGAAAATAAAGGAATATTATAAATAATAAACAAAATCACAATGTAAATGAAATGGTAAAAAAAAATACAGACACATAGATCAATAAGATAGAATCGAAAGTACAGAAATAGATATGGTCAACTGATTTTTTACAAAGGTGCAAACACAATCCAATGGATAGTCTTTTAAATAAATGGTGCTGGAAAAATTGGACATCCATATGCAAAAACAAAAAAGAAACAAACACAAAACAACTCTTAACCTATAATGTTCACCATGTACAAAACTTATCTCAAAATCAATCATAAATTTAAATGTAAAACCTCTACAAGTACATAAAAGTTTAAGAATCAAATGAAGTGAAAATATCTGAGACCTTGTCTTAAGCAAGTATTTCTTAGATATGATACCAAAAAACAATCAATTAAAAAATTGATAAATTAGATTTCATCTAAATTAAAAACTCTGAAAGACACTATTAAGAAAACAAAAAGAGCCCTGGCCGGTTTGGCTCAGCAGTTAGAGCATTGGCCTGCGGACCAGAGAGGCCCGGGTTCGGTTTCCGCTAAGGGCATGTACCTTGGTTGCAGTTTGTCCCTGGCCTCTGTTGGGGTCGTGTGGGTGGCGACCACTCAATGTGTCTCTCTCACATCGATGTTTCTATCTCTCTCTTCCTCCCTCCCTCCCTCCCGCTCTATCTGAAGATAAATGCAAAAATGTCCTCGGGGTGAGGATAAAAAAAAAAAAAGAAAACAAAAAGACAAGCCACAAATAGGAAGAAGATATTTGCAAAACATATATCTGATAAAGCCTTCTATAAAGAATAAAGAATTCTTACAAGTGAATAAGAAGACAGATAATGTAATTAAAGATGGGTAAAATGTTTAAATAGACATTTCACCAAACAGGCATACGAAACAAAGTTCAATGTCATTAATACATAGGGAAATGTGCCTGGCGGGTGTGGCTCAGTGGATTGAAGGTTGTCCCATGGACTAAGAGGTCCTAGTTTGATTCCTGGTCGGGCATGTGCCTAGGTTGCTGGCATGATCCCCAGTAGCGGGCGTGCAGGAGGCAGCCGATCGATGTTTCTCTCTGACATTGATGTTTCTATCTCTCTCTCCTTTTCTCTCTCTCTGAAAAAAAAAAAAAATCAATAAAAAAAAATACATAAGCAAAATAAGCCAATCATACCACATGATGTCACTTATTTGTGGAATATAATGAACAAAAAAAGCTTAAGAACAAAACAGACCCAAAGACATAGAAAAGAGTAGGGTTCAGACTGACAAACCTCAGAGGAGGGGGGCAGGGAAGAGGGATGATATAAACCAAAGAATTTATATGCATGTGTGTGTAACCAGTGGACATAGACAGCAATGCTTAGGGGGTGGGTGGGGGGAATAGGGAGGAGGGTGTCTGGGGGAAAAAGGAGAAACATCTGTAACAAAAATAAATTAATTAAAAAAAATACATAGGGAAATGCAAATTCAAACCACAATGTGATGACATCACACATCTATAAGAATGGCTAAAACAAAAACAAACCTGATAATACCAAATGTTGCTGATGATGTAGAACAACTAGAACTCTCAGACATCGCAGGAATACAAAATGGTATAGCCACTATGGAAAACTGTCACTTTCTCATTAAGTTAGTTATTACTGGGTTACAACATGACCCTATAATCTCTCTTGCAGGTGTTTACTCAGGGGAAATAGAAGCTTGAAAACATGTTCACATAAAAACCTGATTTGTGGAATATAATGAACAAAAAAAAGCTGATGAACAAAATAGACCTAGAGACATAGAAAGGAGTATGGTTCAGACTGACAAACCTCAGAGGAGGGGGGTGGGGGAGATGGGGGAGATAAACCAAAGAACTTATATGCATGTATGCATAACCAATGGACATAGACAACAATGCTTGCGGGGTGGGGGGTGGGTTAGGGAGGAGGGTGTCTGGGGGGAAAAAGGAGAAACATCTGTAACAAAAATAAATTAATTAATAAAAACAAAACCTGTATGTGGATGTTTATGGAAGCTCCATTGATACTTGCTAAAAACTAGAAACATCTCAATTGTCCCTGAACTGAAGAATGACAAAAGAAATTGTAGTACATTCCCACACAATGGGATACTGCTCAACAATAAAAACAAGTGAACTACTACTGAGCCACTTAACATGGGAAAAAAATCTCAAATGCATTAAGTGAAAAACTCAGTCTCAAAAGAGACACACGGTATGATTCATTCACACAGCATTCTGAAATGTGTAAAACTATAGGCACAGAAAACACAGCCGTGGTTGGTGACCAGGGGCTGAAATGTGGGGAGGTATTGATTATAAAGGGACACATGGGAATTTGGGGGTGTGACGGAACTGTTCTCTATCTTGATGATGATGGTGATTACATGACTATATATTTGTTAAAATTAAATAATTGTACATTACAAGGGTAAAGTTTACAATATTCACTGCATTACACCTCAGTAAACTTTACTTGACAAGAACAACAACAACAAAAGATACCATGGCTCCTGCCATGCACTTTAAGTGAAAAACTTTTGCTACTTTCATCACAGATGATAATCCGGTATTCATATACTAGCTGAGGGCAATCTCAAAAGAGTTGAGAATAAGGGAATCCAGTTACTTTTTTTTTTCAGACAAAGTTGCCTTGAACTGAGAAATGTTACCTTATTTCATTTTATTTTTCAATTACAGTGTTCTGTATTAGTTTCAGATGTACAGCAGACCGGTACACTTTACGAAATCGTGTACTTTACAGAAAGCTTTTGCACATCAAAGGAAACCATCAACAAAACAAAAAAACAACCTACTGAATGGAAGAAGCTATTCACCCATGATATATCTGATAAGGGGTTAATATCCAAAATTTATAAAGAACTCAGACAACTCAACACCAGGAAAACAAACAATCCTACTAAAAAGTGAGCAGAAGACGTGAACAGACACTTCTCCAAAGATGGCCAACAGACATATGAAAAGTTGCTCAACATCACTAATCATCAGAGAGATGCAAATCAAAACCACAATGAGATACCACCTCATACCTGTCAGAATGGCTATCATCAATAAATCAAGAAACAAGTGGAGGCGAGGCTGTGGAGAAAAGCCAGTTACTTTTAACGTGTTTGGGTATGAACTCTGCTAATGGGGGGAGAAAACTGACCAAATGAAATGTTTTCTTTGGGGAAATATTAATATAAATGTTAGATGAAGAAAGAAAAGGTGTCGCAGTTCTATCTGAATCGTTTTGTGCCTGTAACTAAGCTACCGTTTTGGTCCTAAAAATTTCTATATATATTTAAATCTTGGATATATTGGGACCCAGAAGTAGTTTATAGCTTTCAGACAACTCACTTTGCTAATCCATGTTTCCACATATACTGGTAATAAAGCACGAAAGGTCTTGGCTCTTGAATTTAAAAGAACCTTATAAATATATTCATATTGCCTCCGTGAGGAAGCAGCTGTTCTTTTTCAAAATCATGCTTTTGATTCAACATATGTGATCATAGAAGCCCCTGTGCACAAGTCTTGCGAGTGATAAAACTGTGCAAGTTATTATTTTGTTCATAAGGGCCTCCAATATCTAATCCAGAAGATTCCAGATAGTCTATCATTGCCTTTATAGATAAGGACTCATTTAAACCTAAACTCATTTACAGAACTAAAATTATAGGTAGAGCACGTTCCTTTAATTGTTTGAGCCCCTCTGGAGTCAAAATAATACTTATAGAGAATATGTGGGAATAAGGCTAGTCTCCAGTTGTCTTTCATAATGAAACAACTCTCTCTACCAGCATCTTACTTGTTACTGTTAAGCAGAGAGTAGCACCTAGTAGCAGCAAGATGGCGGCAATTCATGTTATCATTTTCCCCTAGAGTGTGATTTCTCGGAGGCTTTAGTGAGGGAGAGGATTCAGGAACTGTGGTCACACGTACAAATGTTGAGAAATGGAGGCAATCATCACATACTGGGATAATCCTAACTAATTAAACTTCTCAGGGCCAAAGTGAAATCAGCACCATGGGGTTAATAGGTAACTCTACCACCAGGACATAGAACTTTAGGCCAAATGCTATGCTCTTCCCAAGTCTGCTGTAACAGGGAAACTTCAACCTTCTTTCTCATTCTCTCTCTCTCTTTTTTTTTTTTTTCACATGACAAAGAGTCTTTACTTTTAAATGATTATCAGTACACCAAGTAATAACATGTAACAAGTTCTTGAATTCTATCATCTAGTAATTTTGATTAAGAGATACTAAAAGCAGCTGAAACAATTATACTAATATTCATTGTTCTAACCCTTACCCAGAAAGGACTATTTTAAGGCTGGCTGCTGCTTTACACAGGTTACAAACAACTATTTACTACTTTCTCATAGATAAAGCCCCTGACCTTCAAGAAAGCTTTAGGGAGAATATATATATTTTAATCCCTTCTTTCTTAAAAAAAAAAAAAAAATTTCTTACCACATCGAAGAAAAAGTCAGTACTATTTTATATATATATATATATATATATATATATATATATATATATATATTGCTTGAGTTAAAAGGCATAGAAAAAGACAATGTATACTCATTACATTTCTAAGAAATATGAGGTAAAAAGATGAAATCGTTGGATAAGCTCTAAGTTTGTACAAAGAAACTAGATTTGCTGTTCTCCAAAAAGTAAAAGGACCTACTATATAATATACAGAAATAATTTAATGCCTTTGCAAAACACTATAACTCAAGCTTTGCAAAAGCTTCATATTCCATGGAGGCATCTAAAATGCCAATTCAGGGAACAGGTGCTTCTTTCTTCCCCTATCCACTTATGCGGTAGTTTTCAATGATTTCTGGCCAGATGTCACAGACAAAGGTTGTCCAGGACTTCATCTCTGCTCTGCTGGAAGTAGACTGGAGGATGTTCATCTTCTCCTGGGTTTCCTTCTCCACTTCAGCGCTGCAACTGCCATGGGGTCCCAGAGCTGTGGTTTCTTTGGCCTTGAACTCCTTCTCCCTCTGCAGGCGGTACTGTTCAATTTCAGCCTGAGCCTCTTTTTTGGCCTGCTTTAGCCTGCGGTTCTTTCGCTTGAGGACCTCGGACACCTTCTCAGTGGCCTGCTTCTCGGCCTGCAGCAGCTGCTGGATGCCCTGCGACTGACTGGCCATGGCGGAGGTGACTCCAAAGCTCAGGCGAGCGGCCTAAATCCCCAACCTTCTCTTTAATGCCTGGCACACTTTGTTTTTGCATAATTGGTTATTTATACTTCCCAACAGAGAAGATTTAATTGGGTTATGTCACCCATTCGATATGTCATGCCTATAAGGCAAAATTTATGTATTTGAGGAAACAGAAGGCATGATTACATATTACCCTATTCATGCTTGGAAAAAGCAGCATTCAGCCTGGCCAGTGTGGCTCGGTGGATTGAGCATCATCCCATAGACTGCGAGGTCCCAGTCGATTCCTGGTCAGGGCACATGCCAGGGTTGCAGGCTCAATACCCAGTAGGGGCATGCAGGAGGCAGCCAATTGATGTTTCTCTCTATCCCTTCCTCTCTCTCTAAAACCTCAATAAAGACATGTTAAAACAAAGAAAGAAGAAAAAGAAAAAGCAGCATTCAGCCTCACTTCAGTCCTGTTTTGAGTTGCTTTAGGAGGATAGTGTCTTTATGGCTAGCTTCTGAGTAACAAGAGTCCCACCAGGTTCTGAGCTTCCCAGCTGAGAGAGGCTTGTGCCTTTACATACCTACCCTGTCACCTTCCTTAGTTTCCTCAGTTATAAGATCCAGCCAATACCTGCCCAGCATACACAATAGCTTATTTTGACGTTTGAGTGAAATGACTTATTGTTTAGAAGTGTTTGATAACTACAACATGTTGTACAAATATAGGGCTTCTGATGTAAACGAATATGCACTAGATGACAGGCACTTGTATTTGCACTCCTGTCAGGGACAGCTAATACAGAAAGCAGCTGGCTAGTGTGCTGTGTTAATTATTCTGGCAACTGTAGAGATGGCCTCTACTCCATGGCCAATTGGTACTTGCTTAACTGGGGTTGGCATTCTGCATGTGCTCAGCCTGAACACATCCCCAAAAGCTGAGCTGGAACCCTCACTGGAAAGCCACTGCTCTACCGCATTCAGTTAATTTAGGGCTAGTTGGAGCAGAAGAGCCTGGATGGTTAATGGACTCTTATGTGCAGACACCAGAGCTCCAGCTTTAGCAGTTAGAGGAAACGACTGTCACTTGTGACAGTTGTTCCTGTCTACACAATAGCTATGCTGCCATACTCTCCAAACACAAGTAAATCCAGCATTCTCTACTGGCATCTTATTTGATTGTTCTGAAATGTTACCTTTGTGTGGCATCAGAGACACACTTCATCTGCTTTCATCCATTTCCTACATCACATCCTTTGTACTGTCACAGCCTTGCGAAGGCATTTGTGGTCATTTAGAAAATATCTGCTTATTGCCCTGGCTGGTTTAGCTCAGCGGTTAGAGCAATGGCCCACAGACCAAAGGGTAAAAGGTTTGATTCCCGGTCAAGGGCACCTACCTAGATTGCAGGTTCAATCCCCAGCCCCAGTGGGGTCATACAGGAGGCAACCAATCGATGTGTCTGTTTCACATCAATGTTTCTCTCTTTCTCTCTCCTCCTCCCTCCCTTGCACTCTATCTAAAATAAAATAAAAATCAGTGGATGAATATCCTTGGGTGAGGATTAACAGGGAAAAAATCTGCTTATTGTTTTAAAGGCAACTTAGGAACAGAGGAAAGAAGATAGGATTCATAATCAAAAGATTGGGTTTGACTCTCAACTTTACAGTTATTAGTTCTGCAACTAAATTTCTTTTTTTTTTTTTATCCTCACCCGAGGACATTTTTTTTTTTCTTTTATCTTCAGATAGAGCAAGAGGGAGAGAGGGAGGAAGAGAGAGAGAAACACTGATGTGAGAGAGACACATTGACTGGCTGCCACCCACACGACCCCAACTGGGGCCAAGGACAAACTGCAACCGAGGTACATGCCCTTAGCGAGAACCGAACCCAGGACTCTCCAGTCCGTGGGCCGACGCTCTAACTGCTGAGCCAAACTGGCCAGAGCTGCAACTAAATTTCTTAACTCCTAAATTTCAGTGCCCTAACATATAAAATGAGAATAACATATATTTTGAGGACACTTGATATTTTATAAAATATTTTTATATATTACCTCATAATTATTGTGGTATCTTAATATATCATTTACACTTATTGCTATTTTGATATTGTCATAGTTGTTAGATCTGCTACTATATCTTGCTATTTAATGTATAAAGTGGTTATAGGTATATTGCTAATCATAATTTAAAAATATTTTGATAACTGTATTTCACTATAACTGATTTTCTTTGGATTCCTATATATTATGTTTAAGTTCTTAAAAACAGTTCTGAGAAGTCCCATAAGCTTTACCAGATTGCCAATAGGGCCTGTAGCACAAGAAAAAAATAGTTAAGAAAAATCCAATCTAAATAACCATTAAGTTCATCAATCAGGTGTAGAGCAAATCGGTTTTCTTTCTTGTCTCTCTCATTCTCTATGCATTTATACATATGAATGTGCATGTGTCTACAGGAATAGCCCCATAGTTTAGTATTTAAAAGCATGCATTTTGGAATTAGACTTCCAGGCTTCAATCTTAGTTCTGCTACTTATTAGAGAAGTTACTTAATCTCTCTATGCCTCAGTTTCCTCACATATAAAATGAGGATAATAATAGTACTCAAAACTCTTTGTAGTGCTTCGCTATTAAATGAGTTATATGCCTGGCACATAACATACATTTGTAACACACTTACATGTATATGCATTCATACAAATAATAGTAATAAAATTAGTATCGATACACTTACATGTACATGCATCCATACTAGTATGGGTGCATGTACATGTAAGTATATTGATATACACATATGTATTAAGGAAGTATTTATAAAACATTTAGTGACCCCTAACATTTAAGGTCAGGGTTGAGGTAAAGAAAGAAGTGTCCTGAAATAATGCCACTACTTGACCACTTATGAGCCTCCTTGCCATACCTAACTACTGTGTTGGGGGATGTCATAAACAAAGAGAGAAAATGATTCAGAGAGACTCATAATTGCTCAGAATATGGACAGGGGGAAAAAATTGTGGTAGAATCAGAAATGGTGCTGCCTGGTCACTTAACCACTGCCAACCACCCCAAACACTATTAGCAACAATAACGATATCAACCTTGACACATTGTGCATATTTACAAATACTTCAGTTTGGTTTCCACAAAGAAAAACAGTGTTATTCTTTGTTGCAACATCACACATAGTCACAATTTTTTTTCTTGTGAAGAGAACTTTTAAGATCTAATCTCCGAGAAACTTTCAAATATACAATACAGTAATGTTAACAAGTCACCATAGATTTTTTACAGTCATTATGCCATTTAATTCTCATATAAGCAGAGTATTATAATCTATAGTTTACAGATGAGGAAACTTAAGCTCAAAAAGATTTAAGTGGCTTAGCCAAGGTAATACAGCTAATAAATGGCAAAGCCAGAGCTCAAAACTCAGGTTTATTTGACCCAAAAATCCATTACTTTTCTACTGCACTACGTTGTACAGTATGAAAATGAATCTACTAAATTCTATTATCAACTATATCTCTGATAGTCATTCAAAGTATTTGAGTTTGATGTTAAAAGAAAAAGCTACATATCTATAAATGATAACCTTAGCATATAAGGATTTTACTATGTATGTTTATGCTTTTAGGGCCCAGGACGGAGCTCTAATTCATCTGAATCTAGGATGTAATGAGTTAAGTTAAAACATTAATCCATTGTATTAGGTTAAACACTAAAAATTGCTACTAAAATGATGTCTCACTCAGGGGAAGCCACTTCAATCCTCCTCCGGGATACTGGGCAGCACAGAAAGTGTTCGATTTAATTAGCTGTGTATGTAGAAAGAGATGCTCATCTGTTTCCATGGAGGCAAACACATCACTGACATACTTCTCCATGGAAACAGAGAAGGGAAAGTAGAAAATGCTAAAGTGAATGAATTCACTGAACAGTTGGTGAGCAAAGATTCAAGAAAAACATAATTCATCTGTAGTACTATGTTACTAGTTTAGAAAAAAGATACATGTGCTACCTAAAATATATAATACATTGAAATTTAAGATGGAAGTTATTATTTTAGTAGGAATATACAAATGTTGGGAAATAACACAGAGCAAAGGTATTGCTGTTTTTGCACAGAAGACATAATGGCAGCATTCTCAGAGATGAGCAGTGTTATAGCTCAAAGTCAGTAATGAGACAAGGTGATAGAAAACATAGGGAACCAATTTATAAATTAACTTATAAGCTTTATAATGGTTTCACATCATCATTTTGTTTGTTTTTAAGGATTTCTTTCTTTGGGGGTATAAAATTACAGAAATATTTCAAATTTTATTGTTACACATTAGTTAATTTGTATGACTGAGCCTGTATACATGTTCTTAATTTACAACATACTGCATGTTCTGTTTCTTTTCAAAATTATACTTTTTTTTTTAATCCTCACCCGAGGATATTTTTCTATTTATTTTCAGATAGAGTGGGAGGGAGGGAGAGAGAGAGAAACATTGACGTGAGAGGGACACACTGACTGGTTGCCTCCTGCACGACCCTGACCAGGGCCAGGGACGAACTGCAACCGAGGTACAAATCGAACCTGCGACTCATTGATCCATGGGCTGACGCTCTAACCATTGAACTAAACCAGCCAGGGCTCAAAATTATACTTTTCATCAATATAATAAAAATTCTTTTTATAAGGTATTTTCTCTTAGGTATTCTGACTTAAATTTTTTTTCCCATTGGAATTTAGTCCTAACTTGCCTTCTCAATACAACTCAATTCAATTCAACTCAATGCACATTTAATCCTGGCCCTCAAGATGATTATAGACTTCTTAGAAGGTAAGATATACAAGAGAATGATTATAATACATATTCATTCCTTTAACAAACATTTCTATTGTGCCTACCATGTGACAAGTACTGTGCTGAACTTTGTGGATATAGTGACGAATTAAACAGACACTGTCAATACTCATGGAGGCTACTAGTTTATAGAGGAGAAACATAGTTATACAGTTACAATCTGAGACAAGGTCTATGAAAGAAAACTACGGAGTTCCAAGAGAGAACACAATGAACAAATTCACTGAGACTGGATGGTTAGAGTAGGCCTCTTTAAAGAAACAACTTGAATGCTGAGATCTGAAAGATGACTAAGAGTTAGTCAGAGAATGGGAGAACAGTATTTCAGGCAAAAGTCCTGAGATGGAAACAGGCTTGGCAGGATTGAGAAACTGAAAGAAAGCAAGTTTTTCTAGTATGAGAGTGGTGAAGGGTGAGGATGGAGAGAGGAAAAGGTATAGGTACACTTCAAAATTTTATCTAAATACAATGGGAAGCAATTAAAGAGTTTTTGAGCAGGAAAACAACAAAACTATACACACAATTTTCAGTATAAGTAAACATGGAAAGTTTAGCAAAAAAAAAAGCGCGGAATTAAACTATAGTGTTTAAGATCTATATCTAGGTGGTAAAAGTCAAGATAGCAAATTACTCCAAGGGGGAGGAAAGAATGTATTAGGGACTTCTGGGGGACCAATGTTCTGTTTCTTGAGTGGTTACATGGATGTTTGCTTTATATTTATTTGTTAAACTGTACAAGTCTTATGTATTGCTCTATATGTATATTTCAAAATAAGAAAGTATGCTTTGTCTTTCTTTAATAAGAGTGGTAGAGCAGTGGAGACAATGAGTACAAACAGCTCAAGAAGCTTGGTTTCGTGAGGGAATAATTGCCTCCATATCCATTGTCTGATTTTTACTTTCAAGAACTGAGCACCCTGAGTTTTAGCTGGGCGTGATGCCATCCAGGGAGAGACATTTTTTTTTAGCCTCTTTTGTTCTAGGTGTGGCTCTATGTCTAAGCGCAGTCTACCTTCTGCATGACAAGTTGCTTTCCTGCTGGCTGGGCTATGAATGGGCTGAGCCAAGCCCTAACAGCATCCCTGGATGATTTTGTGAAGCCGAAATGTCTATCTACTCTAGTCTGCCCAATTACCTTTGTACTATTATGAAAATTAAATACACTTCTATTTTATTTAAGTCACTGTTATAGCAGTTTAGTCTGCACTGATACAGTTATGAAGGAAAGTTGAGACCTATGGCAATACCTAGGGGGGGATGAAAGAACATGGAAGGGATTTCTAACTAATGGAGACAATAAAACATGTTTAAATATTGATGGGAAGAATTAGAGTAGAAGAAAAGGTTGAAGATATAGTAATCTGAGAGTTTAAAAAAATGGAGCAAGCCCGGCTGGGGTGGCTCAGTGGTTGAGCGTCAACCCCTGCACCAAGAGGTTGCTGGTTCGATTCCTGGTCAGGGCACATGCCCAGGTTGTGGGCCTAATCCCCAGTTGGGGGCATGAAGGAGGCGGCCAATTGATGTTCTTTCATCCATGTTTCTATCTCTCCCTCTCCCTTTCTCTCTCTCTAAAATCAATAAAGGAAAAAAATTAAAAAAAAAAATGGAGCAAGGTCCTTGAGAAGATAGGAAGAGACAGAGCATGTGTGGAGAACTGACCTTTGACAGAAAGGGATATTTGCTCTGTTTTAGCAGAAGGAGAGAAGAAGATGGGTGCAGAGATAGGCTGATTTGTAAATATCTTGCTGCAATATGAGAGAGTTTCTATTTAAGGTCTTCATTTTCTGCTGGAAGCATAACGCATTAGGTGAGCATGGAGGGAGGGAGAACTGGCAGTCAAGCGTTGGTAGTGAGAAGGTGAGAAACCTTTATTATGGAGAAATGTGGTATTATGAGTAGAAAGTGTTGAGTGACTATTTGAAGTGGGTAATCATGAATTTAGGGTGTTACCAATCTCTTAGGTTAAATTGTTCAGGAGTTGGCAGAAGTAGGTGGATTAGGTCCATCCAGAGCTGGGATTGCAATGGCCAGGTAGAACTGAAGGTGAGGAGAAAAAATAATTTTCCAAGAGAAGGATTTTAATAATAGACCATGGAATCAGGGCCAAATATGGGGGAACATAAAGACAGAAGGAGACTGATAGTCGAAACTGGAAGAGATAATATAAATTGCAGAAGTCTCAGTGACATTAAAAAACTATTGTTCTCATTAGTAGGTGAGCTGAAAGAAAAGGAGTTTTAGATGAATGGGGGAATGTTTGAATGAATAATTTGGAGATAGGAAAGATGTCAAGTTCCAAGAAGTAACTGTGAATATAGGAAGCTGAAGTGAAGCTGAGGTATCAGGTGATATCATCCTTAACAGAGAAGAGAAATCTTCATAGTATGTGGTATAAGAATTTTGTCTTTAAAGATAAGTAGGAGCTTATTTAGTAGAGAAGAAGGTAAGGGGGGAGAAGGTTTTAAAGAGGAGAGGGAACAGATGTATAGGAAAAGTAAGACAAAATTCATGATATATTGGGGAATAGGAAGCCTAGCCAGAAGTTAGGGCACATGGGTAGAAGTTCTTGGAGAAACTGGAAAAGTAGGAGGAAAATAAATTTTGAAAAATAGGTATGAACGTTCAAGTAGTGTGGATTTTATTTTAAAAGCCCAAGTTGTCAATCATGATGTCAGCAGACACTGGTGTGTAAAATGATCACAAATAATATACATATTTAGTTTATTCATTATCTTTAGGGCTAATGACTTGTGAACAGGTAAATCTGTGGGTTTTATGACTTTGAAAAATTTATACCTATTTTGTCCTTGAATACTGTCTGTCTCCTATTCACTTTGTTCTCTTTCTAGAACTTCTATATTGGACCTATCTCTCTATATATTCTAGGTAGGACACTGAATCAATGTAAATCAATCAAATCAATGATAAGGGGACCACTGAATCAATTTTAAATCATTGTAATATAAATTATTTGTAAATGTTAGTACTTTCAGTATATATTAAATGTTAAAGATCATTGTTTACTATCTCATTCTGTTATTACAAAGATGAATTATCTTAGCAACTTAGCATACGTATCTAGATTCAATGCCAAACACACAGATATTTCTCAAGTACTTTTCACCTAATTCTAATCCATATTTTTAAGTTTCAGGACTTAGTTAATTTCTTGTTCAAGTTCTGGAACAAAATGTAAATAATAATGCATTTCCATTAAAATGTGTAAGTACACTGCAAATTAAAACTAAGATGAACAAACTTCCTCAGGACAAAGTTATTTTTAATGTTTCTGTATTTACAGGGACTTACCTACGATGAGCCTGTGAAGAGCGCCCTTGTCTCCATTAATAGCAGCAGCATGAACTTGGGATGCTAATGAGGAACCAGTAAAGAACAAGTTCTCTGTCCTATTCATAGTCTTCTCAACAACTGAAGCAACCTGAAACAATGATTTAAGCCATGAGCATATGCAGGAAACATTTCTGAAAGCTGTCTCCTTAGTTGTAAGTAGCATATTATAAATAAGGTTTACTAGAATACGTGACTAGGATTAAAAAAATCTGCAGCCCTAGTCCTAGAATTGCCATAATGTGGCAAATTAGGTGATACTTTGTACAAGTTGCTCATCTTTAAAATAAAGGGGTTAAATGCTCCTAAGATCCTTCTCAGAGGCTGAGGAAAAAAAACAGGGGAAGGAGGGAGGTTTGATATTTAACATTAGGTACAGGGCCCCCAAACCACATTGATTTCTAAGCTAATACAAGTAATTTGATTCCACATAATATTAAACATTAGAATTGATATTGGGAATAAAGGTAATGACCAAGCCACAACATAGTTTGATATGAACTTAACTAGATTTAAGTGCTAGTTCTTTCTTTCATGCAAATAAAAGGTGAATTTTAATTTGGTGTCTCCTTGTGTCCACCAGGGAAATATACCTAGCTTGAGATTCTGACCTTAGGATCTTACTTGGAACACTACATCATTAGAATTAACCATATTTCATTAAGGAAAATTTTGTTCTGACTGGTAGTCTGATATGGTTGCTAGAACTGTCTAGAAATGCATTATAAGCATAGCAAAATAGTGAGTTCTCTATCATGAGTGTTTAAGCAGAGGCTGCTTCTTATAGGCATTCAACTTTGATAGAACAGCTTATGTTTAGGAAGGAAGTTTAAGTTTCATTGTAAGATAAATTTATCACTACTGATGAGCTAGTATTTGTGTTGTCATTGAAAAGGGTTTTGGGTTCAAATTCTGCCTTAGAGTGAAAGTGTTTTCTTAATTTTGGTAAAGGTCAGCTCTTCATGTCTTTATTTTACATGGGCATTGTGAGACACATCTGTCATGTCAGAAAAACCACTGTCATATGCAGGATTATATTAAAGTGACTTGAAAGAAGCCACGAAATAGGGGTGGGGGTAGAAACACAGTAGAGGAATAATTGCACTGGGGCTCTAGGCCCTGTTCCATTAATAACAAGCAGTGTGCCCTTTGGCTACCTCAGCTCTCTGACTTTCTGTAAAATATGAAAATGGAAAAGGTAGACCATGTTGATTCACTCAACAAGTTAAGTACCAACTATGTGCTAAGTATTGTTCTGAACTCTAATACATGTCATTTTAGATTCTAAGTGATCAGAGTTTTAGGCCCATCAAAATCACACACACACAAACCCCAAATTCTTCATACTCTTTGAAAATACACTAAAAAGTAATCTCATTTATATATATTTCACTAACAGATAGATACATAGCTGGTGTTCAGTAAATGTTAGTTGAGTGAAGTCAGTCTAGGTGCTAAATCTAGAGAGTGAGCAGGATCAAAGTTTAATTTCTTGGAGTAATGAGTTCATGCTGATGAATATCTGCTCTTTTTAAATTATCCACTTCTAGCTCCTCTGTCAGAGAGGTAGATGAGTGGTATAGAGGAGAGAGCACTGGACTAGCAGACAGGAAACCTAACTAAAAGTTTTGGTTCTGCCACTATCTAATTTTGTCTCCCTAGGAAAGTGACTCTCTAGGGTCTTTTTTTTTTTTTTTTTTTTGGCTCAAATGTATTTTTTTAAGTGCTATTGTTTTCTTATAATAATATTTATAGATGAAAATCAAAACCACTTTGTTAATTATATAATGCTATAAAATGCAAAGGTATTGTCATCATAACTAATTATAAAACAAGGCTGTGTAATAAATGGTCTAATAATTATAACTGTACAAAACTAGTGGTGCCATAATCATAAGCAAGGAGGAGTAATTCTGATTAGGTCTAAAGGGTTGGTTACTTAGGAAGTTCTCAGAGACCGACATTTGAGATGAAATTCCAGATAGAGAAGGGGTTAATGCCATTCCAGGCAGCAGGAAAGCTGGAGCAAAGGCAAGGCATAGGGAGAACCACAAAAAAAGCAGAATGCCTCCAGGATACATAGAAGTGATTGTTTGGCTACCATTTGGGGCACGTGACCCAGATGGGTGTTTGTAGATGAGGCTGGACAGTTAACTGGGACCAGGTTAAGATCCTCAACTGCTTGGCTAATGAATTTCTTAATTGTCTTGTGGGGAGCGATCATGCATTAGCAGCAATCACTCTCTCACTTTAGCTTTTCAGTTTACAGCGTGCTTTCCCATCCTATCCCATATCTACTCCTTATACGAGCCCACAGAGACAATTAGGGATATGCCATTTACTTATTTAACTGAGGCCCTGAGAAGTGGCTCCGACTTTGTAATGCAGGAATTAGCGCAGAAAGAAGAGGCAGCAGGCGGGGAGGCCAGTGATGGAGGCTCAGGCCACTGCTCAGGCCAGAAGGGCCAGGAGGCTCAGGCAGGGGCCAAGGCAGTGCAGATCGATTGGAGCTTCCCCAGCCAGGCACCCTACTACTCACCCTCGCCTCCTCCAGGACTCACGTCCCGGGGGCGGCTCCAGGAGGCACGACCCCCACTGGGCCGCCCCTCCCTCCAGGACAGTACACTACATCCGGCTGGGGCAGATCCCCACCGCGCTGAAACTAACTGAGCCACACTGAAGGCCGCCGGACTCTGGACCGCCCAGCCTTCTGGGAATTGTAGTTCCCATCCCCCGCGCAACACCCGCTCTCCGCCCTTTTTACCCCACAGAGCCTCGCGCGCAGAGAACTCGGTGGACCTGGGCTGAGAGCCCGATGGGAAAGGAGTTCTGGATGCCCGATGACGCGCTTAGTGAAAGTGGTGCAAGACTACATTTCCCGACGTGCTCCGAGGTGGGCAGGACCCGGAAGTGAGGGTTGAGAGGCCTCTCTGGAAGTTGTCCCGGGTGTTCGCTGCTGGAGCTCCGGGTCGAGAGGACGGGGTGTCGCTGCCGGGAGAATCCTCCGCTGCCGCCGTCTCCCGGAGCCCAGCCCTTTCCTAACCCAACCCGACCCAACCCTACCCAGTCCCAGCGGCCAACGCCTGTCTCTGCCGCGGATTCCAGCGTTACCATGAATCCTGCCGTCTTCCTATCCTTACCTGACCTGAGATGCTCCCTGCTGCTCCTGGTGAGTGAAGGAATGACAGACCCTAAGACAGTCGCGGGGACGGCCTGCCGCCGTCGCCGAGGGGGAGCACACTGCCCCTACCCCTGCTTTCTTATCCTTTTCTCCGGTGGCGAGGAGCACACCCTCCCCCGCTGCCTTCACTCTCGGCATCTGTCCACTTTCCAGGCCCCGGGTCCCCGAGGCCTGAGAAACTGCGGTCGCGGCTTGGGACCTGTAAACAGGAGAACTAGCCCTGGGGAAAGGATACGTGGGGAAAGTCACAGCGAGGCGCTCCCCTGTCCCCGGATACAGAGGTTGTTTCGGTCTCCAGGGCTCCTGGACCTGGTAGTAGCCTGAATCGAAAAGGACGGGGATAGACCTGTACTATTCCCTCTCATCACATCCTTCTGGAAAGGGTGGGAGGCCGACAGGTGCTGGGGTCGTGTGAATCTCTCTCTCGAGCCCTGAAACGGTGCCCGGGTTGGCAAAGCCCTCTGTTGTGGCTTGATATGATTGGTTGGGAACCCGGAACTGGAGATTAGTTTGGTGTCCACTGGGGAATAAAGGTGGAGGCTGTTACTACTTGAAATCCTCGGCCCAAGGACTCCCTCAATTTTTGTTACAGCCCCCTCCCCCAAATTTAAACAGAGTTCTTCTGCAGTGCTCCTGATTTGAGAATGACCACATTTTTTGCATACATATGCACTGATTCCTTGACTCCCTCACCTGCTCAGCTCCATCCCATCTCATAAAGGAATCTTTCGTCAGCCCCCTTTCCTCCAAAGTACATCTTGAGTATGCAACCTAAGTAATCCAGGCTGTAGGTCAGATTGAGACAAAAGTGAAGGACTAACTCCATATGGAAAAAATGACATACCTTCAATTGAGCTGTCATACAATACTTAAAAAAAAAAACTTTAATTGTAGATTTTTTAAAAGTTGAAGATAGATATTAAGTCAAAATCACTTTCTTTACTATTTAAAAACATGATTAAGTGACTCAGGAAGTCATATAGCTGGTTACCAACAGAAACTGGGACTTGAATCAGGTCTCTGGACTTACAGTGCTTTTTTCACCATAGTAGATTAAAATTTTAATATTTGTGTTTAAAATAGATTCTCTCTATCTCTTTTTCTCCCTCTCCCTACCTCACTCTCTCCCTCTGTCCCCCTTCCTCTCCCCTTCTCCCTTTTCTCTTTCCTCTGTGATTTGCAAGCCACATTAGAAGAAACGGTATTCAGTACTTGAACCTTTTCAGAGGAAAACCACTATAAAAAATCCTAAAGGGGATGTCATAGTATTTCTGAGAACTAAAAATTGTGTATAAACATGGTAATATTAAATGATCGGGTATCATATTGCCACTTATAATTATACAGCAATGAATGGCTTCTGTATATAGGAAAATATTCTGTATAGAGTTGGTTTTTGGTCATTTCATTATACACTGTGGTTCTCTTTTCCTTCTAGAAGTACTGGAATAATACTCATTATTATTAAAGACCACTCTCTCTTTAAGGACACTAGATAATATTCTTTTCCTTATCCATAAAGTGGCCTGAAATATGAATAGTCTGCCAGAAATTACTTTTAGGTTACAAAACAAAACAAAAACCCAGAAAACAAACAAACAAAAATGCAAAGGGAAATAAATCTTAAAACAGTGGAAAGAAAAATTGACACTGAATAGGAAAACTACATCAGATGCACTTTTTTGGAATGGTATGTTTGATTGCAGAGCTAAGTTAGAAGGAGAAATTTATTTTTGAATAACTCATACTTTTTACAGAAAACCTGAAAATCCAGTTAAAGATAAAAAAGGGATTTTTTTCTGATAATTCTAAAATCTAGTTAACATTTTGCATGCTTACCTAAGTAAATGTAGAGGAAAAGAAACTTAGAAATCATTTTAGCGAATATCTGTAAAGATTAATGGGCTGGAAAATAAAGCCCCAGAAAAGGTTTAATAAACCAGAATTACAAGACAAGCTAGATTCAGTTTGAACACAGTGTTTACCAAAGTAGTCTTAGTAATATATATCAGTTAGCAAATATTTATAAAACATCTGTCTAATCATAATTTGACTTATTTATCTAACTGGAAATTCTATCTTAGTGATGGAACTTACTTGCTTAGTATCTTACCTGTCTAAAAATATGTCCTTTATCTTCCCCAAAGTATTTTCTTCCTCTTCCCTCACTTCCCCCCTCAGACTTGTTTGTTCCCTCCCATGTGCAGCCATTGAATATTCAAGTTTCTACCTAGCTGAGGTAATCATTTTTTCCTTAAATGGCCTGTTCTAAAAATACATATATTCTCTTACTCCAAGAATTTTTTTTCAGGCAAACTACACCTCAGCCCTAAATAACTAGATCTATCCAGACTTGGTGGTGTTCATAAGATAACAGCTAAAACATATAATCCTAAACGTCTGTGGGTAGGTAGTTTTCCCTGATACCAAAGGCATTTTGGAATATCACTGTATGCCTAAAATGCTCATTGTAATCACTTTTTCCCCTGGGCATAAATACAAAATTATAAAAAATGTACAAAAGATACACATACAATGATATTTATTGAAAATCTCCAAATATATCCTTAGGTAACTTTTCTAGAATTCTATTTCTTGGATCCCATGATATGTCTGTTATTTAGGATTTCTGATACATTGTACCAAATTGCTCTACTGAAAAGTTGTACCAATGTGTATTCCTACCAACAGTGTATGAATATTCTTACTTCCTCACACTCTAATCAATCAGTGGGTATTTTGTAATATGTGCCAGTTTAGTAGACCAAAAATGGTATGTGATTTAAATGTACATATATTTGATTACAACCAAACGAATATTTTTCATATTTATTAACCATTTATATTTCTGTGTGTATATACTGTAAATGTTCATGTTATTTCCCTTTAAAAAAAAAAAAAAAGTTTACTTTTACTTCCTCCAGTAATTCAGAATAATTCACAAGATACAATTTAAGAGTACTGGGAAGTATTATTACTTTATTCACTTAGTGTCCGTTCAAGGGGTAGCATAGTGCCAAGAATACTGGACTAGATGTTAGGTCACCTATGCACAAGTTCCAAGTCTTCTATATACTTAACACTGTAACCTAGCATAAATCACTTAGCTGAATTTTTTGTAAGCACTTTGGATTTGATGATTCAGTGATTCTTTGTGTAGTCTGTCTTGTTTTTCAAAAAGGATATTTCTCTAAATCTTCTAATTAATAGACTTATTATTTGATTGGGTATTTCTTCAAAAAAATCTGCTAGCTTTTCAACAAGTTTCAGGTCTGTGCCCCCTCACCCTGTTATCCAGTGTAAAGAATAGCATGTTTTGGTCACAGCTCTCCTGATATTGACACTTGCTGTGCTGTTTCATCTAACCAAGTAAGTGATTAAAAATAGTTGGACTTTTCATAGCATTTATTGATCTTTAGCCTACCTTTCATTCCATAGAGAGGAGCTGTCTGTGACCCAGGCTGCAGGAGCTTTATTTCATTGGTACTATCCTTTCCTTTTCTCCTGTCATTTGAATGTCTGTTTGCTATTTGCTATGAAAGAGAAAAATATAGTATTTGAGATTCATATCATGCTTCCAAGAAATTTATAATTTGGTGGGGGAGAGAAGATGTGTATGTAAATAATTAGTATTCCAAAAGGAAAGTGATAGATGCCCTAAGGTATCTGTCGATGTGAATTACAGATCTTGTTACACAGAAGTGTGGTTGTGAGCCTAGGCATCTGCATCACCTGGAAGCTGCTTCTAGCATCCTCACACCAGGCCTACTCAGTCAGAATCTGTACTTTAACAACATACCCAACTGATCCATCTATACCCATTAATGAGAAGGACAGTTGTGGGTGTTTGAAAGAGGCATTACGTATTCAATGGGAGAATCAGAATGTCTTATTGAAAAAAGATGAGAGTAGGGCCTTAAAAGGTTAAATTGATAGGTTTTAAGTCCTGAATGGAATGAATTAAAAAAGGGTCAATAACTTAATAAATCTTTAACATGAATACTTTTTTTTTCTTTTTTTCGGTTTTGCTTTTTTAAGAAGTCTTGCCATCTGGCTTGCTGACATGGCCAGATGTCAGAATTGGCCCTAAAGAAGCTAGCAAACCCTTTGGCCAATTTCCATGAGGACAGCTCATTATTACCCTAGCCAAAATAAAGATCATGGTCTTTAGTGGATTCTCACAGTATTCCGATTACTCCATTCAGGAGGGGAGGGAAATATGCCACTTTGCAGAAGTCTCTTGTGTAATGCCATAGATCTCTGGTCTTGGTTCTGTCCTTGAGAAGATTGCAAACAAATTCTAACTGTGTTGATTCCCTCGGTAATATTGTGGTCAAGATTTCTCTGATTTTTCCAGCCCTGTGATTTTCTCATTATGTAGAACCTTGAGCATTATATTTTAGTTCATCTAATTTTTAGTCACCTGAGTTCGTAGACATGAACATTATTAGTATAATACATAAAAACAATGAAAAGAAGGAAGAAATCATTTCAGAAAAACATTCTACTGGTATTTGAACTAAGGAAAACCGTTGGGTGAATAGCAGAGTGCCAGTTCTTTTTCCATTTTTTCCTTAAGATTATCAGAGTCTAGTAGTGGGACCTTTGATAATTGGATTTAAGAGATTTTTAGAAAAAGGTCTTTAGGAATGAGAAGAATTTTTGAACCTGGTAAAAAGGAATTGGGGCCCTTTTTTATTTTTGTGGGACTCTACCATCAGTGTCATGCTCAGTTCAGTAGGTGGGAAGGGATATAAAAACTGTGCAGTTTTAATGACTGAAGTTACATAGTTCTCTTGAGTTGTGCTGTAAATTTAAATTTATTAAAATTAAATAAAATATAAAATTCCTTGCCTCAGTTACAGTAACCACATTTCAAGTGCTCAATAGTCACATGTGGCTAGTGCTGTATTGAACAGCACAGATTATGGAATGTTTCTGTCATTGCAGAAAGTGCTGGTCTAGAGAATCACTTTTGCTCTGTCTCAGAAAAGAAGACAAGTTGAGGTAAAGAATGAGGAAAATGCTTTAAGTAGTGTTTCAAAACTTGAACATATATCGTCTGTCCAAGAGCAGTAACCTGGAAAATGTCTGTAATCTTATCAGTGAGCACAGATTTGGCTTTTGGTTACCTGATGGCAAATTTAGGGAAGCACCAGAGAATACTAGTTAAAATTAGAAAATAAAAGTTTGAGTGTTAGTATTGGTTCTTCTAAAAGAGCAAGTCACTTTCTTTCTTGAGACCTTAGTTCTTCATCCAAAAATTGAGTGAGAGTGAATAGACAGTTTGGGGAGTGTAGGACATTCAGATGGAATATGATTGAGGCTTTGTGATTTGAGAGCCTGCAATTTGTCCCTGGTAAAATCCCTTTTGAGGGCAACATCTTTAGAAATGATACTTTAGAGCAGTGATTTTAAACCAGGGTGCTGCAAGAATTTTTTTTTTGTTTTTTTAAATTCTCACTGGAGTATATTTTCCATTGATTGTTCTTTTGAGAGAGAGAGAGAGAGGGAGAAAGAAACATCACTGTCAGAGAGAAACATCAATCAGTTGTCTCCTGTACTAGCCCGGACCCGGGGATCAAACCCACAGCCTGGGTATGTGCTCTGACTGGGAATCAAACCCGCAACTTTTGGATGTATGAGACAACACTCCAACCAACTGAGCCACCCGGCCAGGGCATGCCACAAGAATTTTTTTTTTTTTTTAAATCCTCACCGGAGAATATTTTCTGTTTATCTTCAGATAGAGTGGGAGGGAGGGAGAGAGAAAGAAACATCAACATGAGAGGGATACATCAACTGGTTGCCTCCTGCGTGATCCCGACCAAGGCTGGGGGTGAACCGCAACTGAGGTACGTGCCCTTGACTGAAATCGAACCCAAGACTCATTGGTCCACAGGCCGACTCTCTAACCACTGAGCCAAACCGGCCAGGGCAAGAATTTTTAAAACATGCAATACCTGACTGTTTCGTCAGAGGCACTGACTGAGGGGTGGGGAATGTCTGGCCCGAAGTTTGTATAAGGCCTGAGAAATCAGTATCAGCTAACATCACACACCTCACCAAATTAGCCTGACCAAATATAGCAGGCTAATTTTTAAGTTGATAATTTTGTATAGCCTGCGAATGATGTTATAAATATCCAAATGGCCCTTGGCAGAAAAAACGTTCCCCACCCTAAGACTCAAATTTTAAAAAATGACAACAGCCAACACAACAATAGCCATCTCATGTGAATGAATCAAAATTATACCTATTTTTTTTTTTTTTTTGTCAGATCAGAAAAAATACATTTTTTTTTTTTTTGGTGTGCAGCAGAATTTTAGTAATTAGTTTATGTGTGCCAAGAGATGAAAAAGGTTGAAAATCGCTGCTTTAGAGGAAGTTTTATTGAATAAGAACATACTACATTTTAGTGGGGAAATTACCTGTGAAAAAGATGGCCTGTCAATATGTATTGTTTGCCTCAGGTATCAGAAGGATACCCTTGGAGCTTATCTTCTAATTTGATAAACCCATAAATAAATGTACATCTCTTACTGCCTACTTTAAAATGGCTATAAGTTATATGAGCTCATGAAGACAGGCTAACATTTCATATTTAATGCAGTTTGCTAAGAAATTTGAGCCAACTAAAATGTAAAGAAAATATCATTTAGTGATGGAGTAGAGCTCATGAATAAATCTTAAACAGAGTTAAAATTTCTTGGTTCTTTGGACAAGATACTCTCATAGTTACATGCCCACTATTTTGCTATTCTGCTGTATTTGAAGTTTTGGAAAATTCAGCTTTTAAAAGGTTATTAACACAGCAGTGAAGTCTATCTCTTTGTGGAAAGAATAGTTTCAAGTGAAGTGTAATTTAGAATTATCCTGAGAGAAGAAATTTAGACATGCTCATTTCCTTTGACTTTTATTACTATGGTTCTGACCCAACTGCAGTAAAATCTCTGCTAGCTAGGGACAGGCTCACACTTCTGTAATGACTTCACATTCTGAAAGAGCTAAGAAAGAAAAAAGGAGAGCTGCTACTTTTTTTTTTTTTTTTGTAGTCAAAGTAATTTCTTAGGAAACATTTACTTAAATCGACTCATTCCTCAAATATTCTAGATAGTACCAGTTTTTACTACGAGAGTGGATACTAATTTTCTTAGAAAGTCTTGTGATCTGATTACAATGAAAAGTATCACAGTATTACAAAATACTTGGTTCTTTGCTTAGTCTTTGAATGAACAGTTTCAGAACTATAAAAACTATGCCACATTTTTTTTCCCCATAGCTTTTTAAATTTTATTTTTTGGATTACAGTTTGCATTCAGTAGTTTTTTGTATTAGTAACACGTGTACTTACAGCTAGCAGATAGACATTTAGGTTCCCTCCAATAATTCAGATGCCCACCTGGCACCATAGATAGTTATTACAGTATTGTTAACTATATTCCCTATGTTTTACCTTACATCCCCATAACTATTTTGTAACTACCAATTCGTACTTCTTTATCCCATAACCCTTTTTTCTCCAGCCCCTAACACCCCTCCCCTCTGGCCTCCATCAGTTTGTTCTCTGTATCTGTAAGTCTGTTTCTGTTTGTTTTGTTTGTTTATTGTATTTTTTTAGATTCCACATATACATTATGTCATATGATATTTGTCTTTCTCTGACCCACTTATTTCACTTAGCTATACCGTCTAGGTCCATCCATGCTGTCACAATGGCAAGATTTTATTCTTTTTTATGGCTGAGTAATATTTTATTGTATATATGTACCATCACTTTTTTATCGCCTCATCTATTGATAGACACTTAGGTTGCTTCCATATCTTAGCTATTATGAATAATGCTGCAATGAACCTAGGGGAGCATATATTCTTTCAAATTAGTGTTTTGGGTCTCTTTGGATATATACCCAGAAGTGGAATTGCTGGGTTGTAAGGCAGTCCCATTTTTAATTTTTTGAGGAACCTCCACACTGTTTTCCACAGTAGCTGCACCAATCTGCATTCCCACCAACAGTGCATTATGGTTCCCTTTTCTCCACATCCTCACCAACACTTGTTTGTTGATTTATTGATTACTTTTCTGACAGGTGTGAGGGTGGTATATCATTGTGGTTTTGATTTGCATTTCTCTGATGATTAGTGATGTTGAACAACTTTTCTTAAGTCTATTGGCCATCTGTATATTCTCTTTCAAGAAGTGTCTGTTCAGGTCTTCTGCCCACTTTTTAATTGGGTTCTTTGATTTTCTGGTGTTGAGTTGTCTGAGTTCTTTATACATTTTGGATATTAAGCCCTTATTGGATGTATTATTGGCGAATATCTTCTTCCATTCAGTAGTTTTTTTCGTTTTGTTGATTGTTTCCTTGCTGTGCAAAAACTTTTTAATTTGATGTAGTCCCATTTGTTTATTTTTTCTTTTGTTTTCCTTGCCCAAGGAGATATATTGCTGAGAGAGGTCAGAGATTTTACTGCCTATGTTTGCTTCTAGGATTTTTATGGTTTTAGGTCTTACATTTAAGTCTTCAGTCCATTTTGAGTTTATCTTGTATATGGTATAAGAAGGTGGTCTAGTTTCATTTTTTTTGCAATTGTCTGTCCAATTTTCCCAACACCATGTATTGAATAGACTGTCTTTACTCCGTATGTTCTTGCTTTCTTTTTTATAGATTAATTGACCATATAGGTGTGGGTTTATTTTGGGGCTCTGTGTTCGGATCTATTGATGTGTGTCTGTTTTTATGCTAGTACCATGCTGTTTTGTTTACTGTAGCCTTGTAGTATAGTTTGATACCAGGTAGTGTGATACCTCCAACTTTGTTCTTCTTTTTCAAGATTTCTATCGCTATTTGGGGTCTTTGTGTTTTTATTTTTGGAGTATTTGTTCTAGTTCTATGAAAAACGCCATTGGTATTTTGATAGGAATTGTGTTGAATCTATTGCTTTGGGTCGTATGGACATTTTACGATGTTAATTCTCCCTATAAATGAGCATGGTATATGCTTCCATTTATTAGTATGTTTTTGAATTTCTCTTTTCAGTATCTTATAAAAATCCAAGTACAGGTCTTTTACCTCCTTGGTTAAATTTATTCCTAGGTTGTTGTTTTTTAGATGCAATTATACATGGGATTTTTTTCTTAGTTTGTCTTTTGGTGTATAAAAATGCAACCAACTTCTGAATATTTATTTTGAATCCTGCTACTTTACTGAATTCATTTATCAGTTCTAGTAGGTTTTTTTTGTGTGACATCTTTAGGGTTCTCTATATAGAGTATATATTTGTCATATGCAAATAATGACAAAAACTGTGCTATATTTTATTATTGTTTAAAATAGGTTTTTATTGATTTTAAGAGATTTTTAAAAGCACATTTTACTTATTTATTTCAGTAATTGTCAACTTTATTTATTATTTAATTGTATCTGTACTCTGTTCTTAGAAATACCTTCTAGGCGTAATGTGAAGTATTTTTCTCTTAATGATGTCTGGAAAGTATATCAGCTAAAAAGAAGACTTTCAGAAGAATGTTTAGTTTAGGAGTCAGAGATTTGGGCTCAAATCTTGGATCTGTTGTTTTTCACCTTTGTTATTTTGCCTATTAACTTCTGAGGAATAATACAGATATTTTTTTATTTATTTTTTTATCCTCACCCGAGGACATTTTTCCATTTTTTGTTCAGATAGAGTGGGAGGGAGAGAGAGGAAGAGAGAGAGAGAAACATCGACGTGAAAAGGACACATCGAGTGGCTGCCTCCCGCACAACCCAACTAGGGCTGGGGACAAACTGCAACCAAGGTACGTGCCCTTAGCGGGAACCGAACCCGGGTCTCTCTGGACCGCAGGCCGACGTTCTAACCGCTGAGCCAAACCGGCCAAGGCTAATACAGATATTATATCTGCATTACAGGAGGGGTTATTTGCATACATCTATGATTTTGTGGAATAAAAAGTGGTACAAATGTATCACAATTTCTTATTCTTAGATCTTAGTCTCTTGTACAATACCTTATACAGGTTAAGTCCTCAATAATTTTGTAAAGTGTATGGGGGGAAAGGTAGAACTAGGGTATGGAGGATCAGGAATACATAGGGGAGTTGTAGTTTGAAAATACGTTTACAAGATTATATGTATTTATGAAAAAAAAAAGCACACCCACCAAAAACTATGTATAAGTGTACCCATGCAGTTTAAACCTGTATTGTTCAAGGGTCAACTGTATGTCTTTACATTTTTTTTCTGTGTGTATTTGAAAGGACTTTTAACAGTAACATGTACATTTTGAGCAAGGTAGGATTGGGCTCTTCCTCTTGTTTGATCTTGGTATAGAGTGGTAGACCACTGGTGACCTGGATTATGGAAGGAAAAGATACCCACAGGTGTACATGTACTGTACCCATATAACTTGGAAATGATGTGTAGCTTGACCACTTAACTTAAAAATGTTATTTAACTTTTCTGAGCTTCCATTTTCTCACCTATCAAATGGGGATAAAGACCTCTTCTGCAGAGTTCTGGGAAGACAAAATGAGATTCTTTGTGAATGTGTCCATGGCACCTTGTAGGCACTTAAACTTTTCTGGCTTCTGCCACATATTAGAACCTCAACAAATGTTGTTTAGATGATGGACAGTGAGTGAATAATGAATGAATCATTTCCCCTTTTTGTAATTTTCAAAGTGTCCATCCAGTGGTATTAAAATTATGTGCGCTGAAGTAATGAGCTGGCATGACTAGCTTCCAGCCCCTGTTGGCTTCCAGTGCTGATAATTACACTGTCATAAAAACAGCCTAACATTGTGACTATTACGTGAATAAGTTATCTGCCTAGTTCTGTTTTATAACTGTACTTAGTTTTGTACTTATATAATGATGAACCTTGTTTAGCCACTTGTTTGCACAGGTTACTTAGCCTATTTTAGTCTTACAATTTAACAAATATTTGCACTTACAATATGTCAGATATTGCAAAGGTTCATTTTCCTTATTTATAAAATAGGGATAATTCCTACTTCAGCTTCAGTGTTGCTATGATGATATAAAAGATGTTGTATGTGTTTGTAAGCAGTAAATATAAGTTGTTACACTGGAATATTGTTGCGTACTTTAAACATGTTTGTTAACTTGGGTTCTTTCACTGTAAGCCTAGGTATGCATGTACATTCCTTTCAGGGAGAGTTGGTGCATTATGATATAGTTTTATAGTCTGGATTTCCAGGATAACTGACAATACTAGAAGGTAGAGTGACTTCAAAGCTGGAAAGGCCTAGTTTGTTCCTGGCTCTGCTTCTTTGTACCTAAATGATATTAAGCAAATTTCCTTATCTTTCTGACCCTCAAATTTTCTGTTTTATTTTTTATTCTTTATTAATTTTAGAGAGAGAGGAAGGGAGAGAGAGAGAGAGATACAAACATTGATGAGAGAGAACATCAATTGGCTGCCTCCTGCATGCCATGCCCCCACTGGGGATCAGGCCCACAACCTGGGCATGTGCCCTGACAGGGAATCCAACAGGCGACCTCTTGGTCTGTGCTCAACCACTGAGCCACACCGGCCGGCAAATTTTCTATTTTAAAGTGGGGATAATTCTGCAAGGTTGTAAGGCTAATATATATATATTATATATATATAATACCTTGTATCACCTGGCATATAGGACATATTTCTGTTTTGTAAGGTAATGAATAAATAGAGAAGGAAACCTTGTCAAATGGATTAAGTCATCATTATGAAATGGAGAAAGTACTTTGGAGGAGGATCGCTCTTGTGCTGACCATTTTTCTATGCTTTTACTACCTTTCTGACCTGAAATCAGTAAATGGATGAGGATTTTTATTTTAAAAGTCTGACTGTAAATATTAGTGGTTTCTTAAAGTACTTATTAACTTGTCTCTTTCCCTTGTAAGTTATGACATAGTCTTACTAAAATAGTGACAAAAGTAACTATGATTGATAGAAATAACTAACTTGATATACATGTCTGCTTTTAATACAAAAGCAAATAAATTCCTGTAAGTGGTATAAATGAAAGTGGTGAAACATGCTTTATGCTCTGCTGTTTGAAAGGTATCATTTGCTCCACATAGAAAAGCATCATTTCTATTACTGTGTACACTCAGAATCATTCAAAAAATATATCTTTGACTGTTGTAATTGATGAGATTTGAAAAATGATGACAATTTTTTTAGAAATATATAATCTTTCTGTAGTTGAATTTAGTAAGGGAAGAGAAGATTATTAGAGCAGATTTTTGGTCAATGAAAAGATGCAAAAATAAAAATCCTATTTCTGTAAGTGTGGAAGATTTCAAATTGCTGGTTATACATGTTCATTTGTCCCTATAACCCTAACTTACATATACCATAATTATCCCTTAGATATTGGTTCCAGTGGAGTGTAAAGTTATTTACACATAGTATGTATAATATCTACTACTTTAGTTTTGGCCATTAAGCTAAATCTGTTTATAGATTTGATGAAAACTGAGGTATGACAAGTCTTTATGTTTAGGTTTTGAAATAGTGTTTGCTCATGTTCTAGTTCTTTTTTTTTTCTTTTTTTTGTAATTAAAAAAAAAGATTTTGTAATTTAAAAAAAAATCTTACTTGAAGTAAAGCATTGCTAGCTACAGAAATTTCCATTTGGTAACTATCAGTATAATCAAAAGAGCCTTCAGCTTTAACTTCCAACAAAGCTGGGTTTCCAACAATCACTTTCAATAGTGGTATCTCAAGTGTTCGAACACCTACAGAAACAAGGCTAATGGTTAATATTAAATCATAAAAAATTTAAACAATTTACTAATGATTGGCTAGTCAGGATCCTAGAACATCTACAGAAATCTGTTATAATGCCTGAGAATACAGTTAGGAATTGATATAGAGTTAACTTTAATAGTTATTAGAAAAGTTTAACTTTGCAAATATTTTCTCCAAATTTCTCACAGAATTATTGCTCTCTTCCACCCCTTATTCCAGCAGCCAGGTTCTCAAATGCACATAAAGATCATTTGGTTAGTACTGGTCACACTGAGTTAGATAACTCAGGAGAGAAACTGAAGGATAGGTTCAATTTATTTATTTATTTTTTATAATTTATTTTATTATTAATTTGTTTTTGTTACAGATGTTTTCCCTTTTTTTCCCCCATTGACACCCTCCTCCCCCTCCCCTTCTCCTCGTCCCCATCCCTGTTGTCCATGTCCATTGGTTATGCACCCATGCACATAGGCTCTGTGATTTATCTCTTTCCCCCGCCTCCCCCCATCCTCTGAGGCCTGTCATCCCGTACTCCACCTCCATGTCTCTGGGTCAGTTTCGTTGTTCAGTTTGCTCAGTTCTCCTGTGTGTGTTGCCGGCTTCCTCCGTTGGTGTGGGGGTCGCTCAGCTCCCTCGCTCCGCCTGGGTTCCTCCATTGGTGTGGGGGTCGCTCAGCTCCCTCGCTGCTCTGCCTGGGTTCCTCTGTTGGTGTGGGGGTCGCCCGGCTCCCCCGCTCCACCTGGGTTCCTCCGTGGTGGGGGGGGGTTGCCTGGCTCCCCCGCTCCGCCTGGGTTCCTCCTGGGTTCCTCCGTGGTGGGGGGGGGTCGCCCGGCTCCCCCGCTCCACCTGGGTTCCTCCGTGGTGGGGGGGGTTGCCTGGCTCCCCCGCTCCGCCTGGGTTCCTCCTGGGTTCCTCCGTGGTGGGGGGGGGTTGCCCGGCTCCCCTGCTCCGCCTGGGTTCCTCCGTGGTGGGGGGGGTCGCCCGGCTCCCCCACTCCTGGGTTCCTCCGTGGTGGGGGGGGGTCGCTCGGCTCCCTCACTCCTGGGTTCCTCTGTGGTGGGGGGGGTCGCTTGGCTCCCTCGCTCCTGGGTTCCTCCGTGGTGGGGGGGTCGCTCAGCTTCCGCAGGCGCCCCAGGATCTCGTTTCCTTTCAGGGGACAAGGAGGGTCCTGGAGGGCAGTATGCCGTCTCCATTCTGCTGCTTCTTTAATTTCGTAGTTGCAGGGCTTCCATTCAGCTTGATTTCATGTGGTCTTTAAGTGATAGTTATTCTGTGATTTAGTTGTAACTTTGATGTGATTGTGGGAGGACGCGATTCCGCGTCCACCTAGGCCGCCATCTTGACTGGAAGTATGTTCTAGTTCTTAAGTCCAGAGGAACACATGGTACATGGAATGGTTAATTTCATCTCTTGTTGACAGTCAGAAACTATGTTGTTTTGTTTGATTTGCATGCATGGGAACTTTTAAGTTTGTAGATTGAAAGTTTGTAATTAAAAGAAGTTGGTGTCTGCCTTACTGGAGGCTACCAACATGATATTGAACTTTTAAAAAATGATGACTGTCATGTGTTCCCCGGGTAATAGTAGCTTCCTAATTGTGAATTATACTACGATTTGGTAAGTCTTCTGCTTTAACCTTTGTAGCATTTCTTAGTTACCTACTCTGTTTCTTCTTGAAATTGCTGTTCTTCCTGCTGCTTTTATGTTCCAGTAGTTCATTCTCTGTTTATCACTCTACTTCTTTCTCTATTTCTCACTGGTTGGGGAAAGGGAAAAGTCCTACATTTAAGAGACAGAAGACAGTAAGGAGGTAAATGTGGATATTCTCTAATGTACTAAGAACTTCTTTTCTCTCTCTTCATCACATCTTGTCACTCAGTCATTTGAACTCACAGCTTGAACTGTTGCTTCTCTAAAGATTGGAGTAGCTTGGAAGACAGTGCTTTGGTTAGTGCCTTGGCCTCAGTTACTTTCTTGGTGCTAGTCCTGGGTATGTGGAAAGTAGTCAAATACAATTTCCAAATTCTTCATGCTAATTTGTAGAAAGCACCTCGTTTCTGTCAGCTGTTTTCTCATTGATTCCCTGCAGGCCATACCAGGTTCAGTGCTTCCATCCTCAAATGTTCTCATCCAGGTACCGCCATAAGCTTGTGGAAGAGTAGGAGGACATGTTCTTGTACATAATAGGATTGTGATGAATATGTGGAATGGAAAAATGAGCAGATGCTCAGCCTGGTAAGGTAAAACTTTCCAGTGTTACTGCTTTTACAGTGGATTGGTTTGTCCTATAACCTTTCTATCATAGCAAGTATTCATTAGATGCTCAATGGCCATTCTGCCAGAGATGCTGTCAGGAAGAGTCCTGCATGAGGTGGGAGGGAAATATTATATAATTAGGTAAATTAGGGCCCCTTCAGTTTTGTAATTCTAAATTAATATTTTGACCTAATAAAGTAGAGGCCAGAGAGGTTGATAGGAACTGAGGGATTGAGTAGAGTAATAAGGTAAACATTGATATTGATAATTTATAGCTGATGAATAATCTTTATAGTTTATGGTCCAATATTTCATGGTCTCTTTACAGCTTATGATGTTGAAAACAAAATTTGAATTTATAAAATATATTTTTGTGGCCTTCACATTTGATCATTTATTTGACTACTGAGTGAGTTGCATTTAGGAGACTCTCTAGCCTACTTAGATTCTTTCCTGAAAACTTTATTGTTTTGAGTTAGTAAAAACAAAATGGTAATTGGAACTGCTGCATTCATTTCACTTACTGATAAATAGGAAAATCATGTTCATCCCATAACAGTAGAGTATGTGAACTTTAGTTGATTGAGACTTGCTTTTTTTCTCCCTTTTTAAATAGAAACCAATGGTGTATTTTTTGCATTCACTCTCTTAATTTGATTGTGAGTTGATTTGTCACTTTTTACTTGTTAGTTTATCCTAAGGCAGGGCAAGTAGTTTTATTAAGTTTTTTGGAGGGATGGGAGGCCTCTAGAATTCTTCCTATATGATGAATTAATGTGTTTTTCCTATTTAGAAGTGGTCCCTTTTAATGTCATAATTTGAGTTCGAGTCCCCAAGTAAAGATTTTAGAAAATGCCTTCTATTCTAACTGCAAAAGAAATGTCACTCATGTCCTCTCCAAGTTTTAAGTAGGTGGACCTCTTTTGTGGTCTCAGGGAATTGTAGCATGTCTAAAAATGGAAGAACTTGAAGGTTATTTGATTCAATCCATTTGTTCATTTAGCAAACATTGTGAAGTTTCTACCATATGTCAAGCACCATACTGGGTACTAAGGAAATAAATGAATAAATGATATAAAACCTACACCTCCTTGAAAAAAGTAAAATAAAATAAAGCAAAAAGAAAGACATTCCCATAGTGAAATAATTTTTTTTATTAATTTATAGCAGTCTTAGGTTTTTCAGACACAAGGTCATGATCACACAAAAAGGCTATAATGGTCAAGATTTCTTGCCAGTGATATATTTGCTTTGGCAAATACATACACAGATGGTCATGACTTCTCTTGTATATGTACTTCGTTCTTAAATGTGAACTAATGTGATTTTTGCCTCTCTGTATTAGTTTCCTAGGGTTACAACACAGATTTGATGGCTTAAAACAAATTTATTCTCTCACAGTTCTGGAAACCAAAATTCTGAAATCAGTGGCCAGCACGCAGGGCCACTGTACCTCTGAAGGCTCTGGGGCAGAATCCTTATTTGCCTCTTCCAGCTTCTGGTGATTCATGGCATTTCTTGGCTTATAGATACATCATTTCAATCTCTGCCTTCATGTGTACATCATCATCTCCCCTGTGTGTCTCTGTATCCTCTCCTCTGCTTGTAGGGGCACCAGTCAGTGGATTTAGGACCTACCCTAAACCCAGGATGGTTTCATCTTGAGATCATGAACCGATTACATCTACAAGAACCCTATTTCCAAATAAGGTTACATTCTGAAATTCTGGCTGACATGAATTTTGGAGGTGGATCCTGTTCAACCCACTACAACCTATATGCTTCTTTTTTACTACAAATCTCTATTTACATAGAACTGTAGGCAGAAAGAAATAAGCTATTTGTGTGCATGTGTGTACATCTCAAATGTTATTCCTTAAACTTAGAAAACAATAAAAGTAGTGAATTAAATACTTCTGTTGCATAAAGGTATTTAGGAATATAACTTTGTTTGCATTGATAGTGAAATAAGGAATAATACTTTAAAAAACTACACTTTGTTTTTTTAGAACAATTTTAGGACCACAGCAGTATTGAGTACAAGGTACAGAGATTTCCTATACTATATTCTCTGTCCCTACACATGCATAGCCTCCCTATTATCAACATCCCCTACCAGAGTGGTGCATTTGTTACAGTTGGTGAGCCTGCATTGACATATCATCATCACCCACAGTCTATATTTTACATTAGGACTCATTCTTGGTATACATTCTGTGGGTTTGGACAAATGTATAATGACATGTCTTTACTATTGTAATATCATACATAGTAGTTTCACTGGCCTAAAAATCCTTTGGCCCAGCCAGTGTGGCTCAGTGGTTGAGCATTGACCTATGCACCAAGAGGTCACCAGTTCGATTCCCGGTCGGGGCACATGCCCAGGTTGTGGGCCACATCCCCAGTGAGGGGCGTGCAGGAGGCGGCCAGTCGATGTTCTCTCTCATCGATGTTTCTATCTTTCTCCCCCTCTCCCTTCTTCTCTCTCTAAAAATCAATAAAGAAAAAATAATTTTAAAAAATCCTCTGTGCTTTACTGATCCATCATCCATCTTTCTTTTCTAAACTCTGGTCACTGATCTTTTACTATCTCCATAATTTTGCCCCCTGCCCCTTTTTTTTGCCTTGTTCTCATATAATGTCATACAGTTGGAAACAACAGTTTGTAGCCTTTACAGATTGACTTCTTTCACTTAGTAATAGGCATTTCAGTTTCTTTTGTATTTTTTCATGGCTTAGTAGCTTATTTATTTTTAATTTTTTTTCTTTTACTTCCTAGTTTTGGCAATTATGAATAAAGCTTCTATAAACATCCAGGTGCAGGTTTTTGTGTGCCTCTAAGTTCTCAGTTCCTTTGAGTAGATACCAAGGAGCACGATTGCTGGATTGTATGGTAGGCGTATGTTTAGTTTTTTCAGAAACAGCCGAATTGTCTTCTAAAGTGACTGCATCATTTTGCATTCCCACCAGCAATGAATGAGAGTTTCCATTGCTCTATACCTTTGTCAGCATTTGGTGTTGTCATTATTCTAGATTTTAGCCATTCTAATAGGTGTGGAGTGATATCTCGTTTTAATTTGCATTTCCCTGATGACATATAATGTGGAGAATCTTTTCATATGCTTATGTGCCATCTGTATGTCTTTGGTGAAGTGTTAAGATCTTTGGCTCATTTTTTAATCAGATTGTTTGTTTTCTTATTGTGGAGTTTTAAGAGTTCTTTGTATGTTTTAGATAATAGTCCTCTATCAGATATGTCTTTTGTGAATATTTTCTCCCAGTGTTTGGCTTGTCATTTTATTTTCTTGACGATGCCTTTGCAGAGCAGAATTTTAAAATTTTAATGAAGTCCAGTTTATCAATTCATTTTTGTGTGGATCATGCCTTTGGTATTGTATCTAAAAAGTAATCACCAAACCCAAGGTCATCTAGATTTTCTCCTTTGTTTCCTTCTAGGAGTTTTATTGTTTTGTGTTTTTACATCTGGGTCTGTTCATTTTTGTGAAGGGTGGTGTAAGGTCTATATCTAGATTCTTTTTTTTTTTTTGCATGTGGATGTTGAATTGTTACAGTGCCATTGTTGAAAAGGCTGTCTTTTCTCCATTGTATTGCCTTTGCTTCTCTGTCAAAGATCAGTTGTTTCTATTTGTGTGGGTCTATTTCTATTTCTATTTATGTGGTTCTCTATTTTTTTGCCATTGATCTATCTGTGTATGCTTTTTTTTTTTTTTTAATCCTCACCCGAGAACATTTTTGCATTCATCTTCAGATAGAGCAAGAGGGAGAGAGGGAGGAAGAGAGAGAGAGAAACATGGATGTGAGAGAGACACATCGACTGGCTGCCACCCACACGACCCCAACTGGGCCGGGGACAAACTGCAACCAAGGTACGTGCCCTTAGTGGGAACCAAACCCGGGTCTCTCTGGACCGCGGGCCAATGCTCTAACCGCTGAGCCAAACTGGCCAGGGCTATTTGTGTATTCTTTTGCCAGTAACACACTGTCTTGATTCCCTAGCTTTATAGTGAGTCTTGAAGTTGGGTAGTGTCAGTCTTCAATTTTGTTCTTGTCCTTCAATATTGTGTTGGCTCTTCCAAGTCTTTTGCCTTTCCACATAATCTTTAGTCAATTTCTCAATAGCAACAACATTACTTGCTGGATTTTTTATTGGGTTTTCATTGAATCTGTAGATCAAGTTGGACAGAGGTAACTTCTTGACAATTTTGAGTTTTCCTGTTCATGAACATGGAATAACTATCCATGTATTTAGTTCTTTTTTTATTTCCTTTATCAGAATTTTGTAGTTTTCCTCATATAGATCTTGTACATATTTTGTTAGATTTATACTAGATATTTCATTTTGGAGGGGTGTCAATTTAAATGGTACTATGTTTTGAATTTCAAATTTTACTTGTTTATTGCTGGTATATAGGAAGGCAGTTGGCTTTTGTATATTAATGTTGTCTTTTGCAACCTTGCCAAAATTGTTTATTAATTCCAGGGATTTCTTTTGGATTTTCCATGTAGAATGTCATGTCATCTGCAAACAGTGACAGTTTTGTTTCTTCCATTCCAATCCATATATGTTTTATTTCCTTTTCTTGTCTTATTGTATTAGCTAGGATATCCAGTATGATCTTGAAAAACAGTGGTGTGAGAAGACCTTCTTGCCTTCTGCCTGATCTTACTGGGTGGGACTGCTTAATGTTTCTCACCATCAAGTATGAGATTAGTTGTAGGGTTTTTTTTGTTAGATGTTCATTAACAAGTTGTGGGCGTTCCTTTCTGTTGTGGTTTACTGAGAAATTTTATCGTGAATGAGTATTGGATTTTGTCAAATGCCTTTTCTGCATATATTGGTATGACTATATGATTTTTCTTATTTGGCCTGTTGATGTGATGGATTACATGAAATGATTTTCAAATGCTGAACTGGCTTTGAATACCTGGGATAAATCCCACTCAGTCACGGTGTATAATTCTTTCTATTCATTGTTGATTCAGTTTGCTAACATATTTTTGAGGATTTTTGCATCTGTGTTCATAAGAGATACTGGTTTGTAGTTTTCTTATAATGTCTTTGGTTTGCAGATTAGAGTAACAGTGGCTTTATAGATTGAGTTAGGAAGTACTTTTTCTGCTTCTGTCTTCTGAAAGAAATTATAGAGAATTAGTGTAATTCCTTAAATGTTTGGTAGAATTCAACAGTGATTCCATGTGGGCCTGGTGCTTTCTGTTTTGGAAGGTTATTAATTATTGATTCAATTTCTGTAATAGATACAGGCCTGTTTAGTAGTCTCTTTCTTCTTGTGTGAGTTTTGGCAGATTGTGTCATTCAAGGAATTGGTTTATTTCATCAAGGTTATCAAATTTGTGGGCATAGAGTTGTTCATAGTATTCCTTGATTATCCTTTTACTGTCCATTGAATCTGTAGTGATGTCCCTTCTTTCATTTCTGATATTAATTCCCAATTGTGCCAATGTTTGTTACTTCTTCATTTTCCTCTACCTCATAGCAACTAAGACAAAAGTGAGCATGGGAAAATTATTCCTAAATTCAGATTTCCTTTTAACAAACCATGGTCATTCCCTGATTACTTTTTTTTTTTTATCCTCACCTGAGGACATTTTTTCATTTTTTGTTCAGATAGAGTGGGAGGGAGAAAGAGGAAGAGAGAGAGAGAGAAACATCGACATGAAAGGGACACATCGAGTGGCTGCCACCCACACGACCAACCAGGGCCGGGGACAAACTGCAACCGAGGTACATGCCCTTAGCGGGAACCGAACCCGGGTCTCTCTGGACCGCAGGCCGACGCTCTAACCGCTGAGCCAAACCGGCCAGGGCCCCTGATTTTTTGATAGAGTACTTAGAAAGCTAAAATACTACATGGTAGCATAATGGAGATCATGAGGTAATGACCCTTAATATATAGGGTGTCCCAAAAAAATGTATACACATTTGAATAATTATAAAGCCAGTGTTTTTTAAAATACATTTCATTTTCAAAATGTAATAGAATCTACAGATATTGTTTAATTGTTTTGTCAATGCCTGTTTTCAAACTGATATCTGTTCTAATCAAGGCACTGCTGATAACACGAAGCAGTGGAATAGCAAACATCAAGAATCATTACCTTTGGTCCTGGCCGATTTGGCTCAGTGGTTAGAGCGTCTGCCTGCGGACCAGAGAGTCCTGGGTTCGGTTCCGCTAGGGGCACGCACAAAAAAAAAAAAAAAAAAAAAAGGAATCATTTCCTTTGGTATTTGTGCACATTCTCATTCAATAGCTGCCCTCAATTCTTCGACTGTTGCTGGTTTTGTACTGTAAACTTTATCTTTTATGTATCCCCATAAAAAAGTCTAGTGGATAAATTTTCTTTGTTCAAAGCTTAGCCTGGCTTCACCCATTATTTCACATCAGTTACACCTGAAGAGGAGTGAGAATTAAGGGAGTTATCAGCTGTTAAAATGTGTACACATTTTTTTGGGACACTGTATATGAAAGCTTAGAGACTATCACGGGAGGGGGTGGGTATTTTTGGTTTTTAAGGCATTTATTTGTTTTGTTTGAAGTTTTTTATTGAATTTATTAGGGTGACATTGGTTAATAAAATTATATAGGTTTCAAGTGTGCATTTCTATAATCTATCGTCTGTATGTTGTCTTGAGTGTTCACCACCTAGTCAAGTCTCCTTCCATCACCATTTAAACCTTCTATACCATCTTCCACCTCCCCCAGATCCCCTTTCCCTCAGGTAATCACCATACTGTTGTTTGTGTCTATGAGGGTTTTTTTCCTTAAGCCCTTCACCTTTATCACCCAGCTGCCGAAAACTTGGGGTGGAGGAGGGGGTTAGATCAAATGAGGGAAAGACAGAACCATTTGCTTTACAATGTCAACTTAAAAAGTATGTGATATACAGGGCAGTATTAAAAGATTCTTCTAATGATCATTTAATTAAGATAAGTATCTCAGCAAGTATATGGCCTTTCAAGGACTACTTCTGATTGACATTTAGAATTGATTTGGTTAGAAGTAACAGTGCAATTATGAAGACACCAATTTTTAAAGTAAGCAGTGGATTAATACATTAGGCATATATAATAATAGTCATTCTTGGATTTGGTAATAAAAATTTCCTTACCCTAGAACATAGTACTCAGAAATAAGAAACTAGAGAGTCTGAATGTCATTCTAGAACTAAGTGAATATGTAAAATGAGAAACCAAAGGTTTCACTGAAGAACAGTTTTTCATTGAAGGCTTTTGAACTCACCAAAAATCAGGGAAACTTCTTTGGTAATGAAAAAAGGCATTCTTTGACATATGTAGGAGATATTTCCTTCGCATTCAGCAATGTAGAAATGAATATGCTTTCAGCACAAACTGGTAATAAGAGAGTTAAAGAATTTAAATAATATAATTTGGAAGATACTACAGCTATTTGGTATAAACCTTGAAAGCTTTTTTCAAAAGTTAAGTGAAAACGTTGGTATTTAGTTCACTATATTGTATTGTATATTGGCTTTCTTCCCTATTGTACTTTCCATTTCTCTATGGGTACTTCCTTTTTCTCCCAAATAAACTAATTATATTTAATCTACTTCTGGGGGAGCCCAAATAAAGAAAGGCTACCATTTTTCCTATAAAATTTTCTGTATTTTGACATGACTGCTCTCAATGATGTCATTTTACATGGTCCTTTATATCCATTGTTTCCTATGCACTAGCTTTTAGGTTTGATTAGAGTGAGGTGAGGTTCAGTTTTTTTGGGGTTAAGAATACTGTTTCCTATTGATCATATCAAGAAGCATTAATATCTGGCTGTCCCATTTTTAGTGGCTAAGATTGTTCAATAACAGTGTTGACGTAGTTCTGCATTAAAATTAAGTCAAAGCTTCTTGAAAGCCTAGGCAAAAAGAGAGTATGACATACTATTTAATTCTCAGTGTTCAGTGTTCAGCGGTTATCTTCTTTTACAAATAGATAATGACTTTGCTGGAATTATGAATGATTTTTAAATTAAAATACTTGAGAGAGAATCTTCTCTCTCTCTCTCTGCTTTAATATGAACATGGACTTAAGTCTGATGATCTTGGTAGATGTAATATAAACATCTATATAATGTTATTCATACTCCTATCCCCAGTGCCTAGAACATCATAGATGACTCTAAATACTTGTTGAATGAATGAGTAATGAATGAAAAATATATGTACCAACATGTATGTAGGCTTTCTTAAGGGAACTTTCTTTCATCAGACATCCTGGGAAAGAATTACAGTGTAGCACAAGAGCAGTCATTTTTTTTTCTCTTGGCATCTGTTTGCATGTATTTGTTCTGGACTGTTATTACAAGATCCAGTGCAAGGTACTAATTGGGAGACAGTGATAAAAGGAACAATATTGCACACACCCTCCACCTCCCCTGGTTCTAGAGTGTGTATGGAAAAAGAAGTAAACAGTTTTCATCTTGAATTTTCTCTCAGTTCCCATGCTTTGTTAGTACCGCCATTGCTAGAAGTTTGGGTTTCAGAGGAACAGTATGTAGTAAATTTAAGGCAAAAATCCTATCCACACATTGAGAAGCTCATTCGTGGTTCTGAAATGCTTTTTATAACAAGAGCATTCTCTGAAGGTCAGGGAAATACATTGTCTATTCCAGGTAAATTAGTTCATCCCATTTTTAGAATACGGTGAAGGACAAAACACAGATGACTTTAGATTTTTATTGTTGTTGTTAATCCTCATCCGAGGATATTTTTCCATTGATTTTTATTTTTTATTTTATTTTATTTTTTATCCTCACCCAAGGACATTTTTCCATTTTTTTGTTCAGATAGAGTGGGAGGGAGAGAGAGGAAGAGAGAGAGAGAGAGAAACATCGACGTGAAAGGGACACATCGAGTGGCTGCCTCTTGCACGACCAACCAGGGCCGGGGACAAATTGCAACCAAGGTACGTGCCCTTAGCGGGAACCGAACCCGGGTCTCTCTGGACCACAGGCCAACGCTCTAACCGCTGAGCCAAACCGGCCAGGGTTTTCCATTGATTTTTAGATAGAGTGGAAAGGATGGAGGGAGAGAGAGAGAGAGAAAAACATCGGTGTGAGAGAGACACATCGATTGACTGCCTCTCACACGAACCTATGATGCTTTTGTCTGTGGGCTGATGCTCTAACCACTGAGCAAAACTTTCCAGGGTGATGTTAGTTTTTAATTGAAATCCCTGCACAATCAAATAACTAATAAGTAGGAAAAAGTATGGATTGCAACAATTTTTATTTTTATTTTCTATAGTTGTTTTTACTGTCAGAATTTGAGTTTCAGGGATTATATTATCTATATTTGGTTTTTCTTTTGCATAGAATTTGTTTTTCCAAACATCACTGTGCCCACCATATTTTAAGTTATTTAATGAAGAATGTTGTGCCCGGCCGGTGTGGCTCACTGGCTGAGCATCAACCAATGCACCAGGAGGTCACCAGTTTGATTCCCGGTCAGGGCACATGCCCGGTTGTGGGCCCAATCCCCAGTGGGGGGCATGCAGGAGGCTGCCAGTTGATGTTCTCTCTCATCGATATTTCTAACTCTCTCTCCTTCTCCCTTCCTCTCTCTCTCAAAATCAATAAAGAAAAAAAAGATGTTGTAACTGTTCTAATGTTTCTTTATAAAAGCAGATTTGTTCTGACTTGTTCAAATGGGTTGCACTGATAATATAGGAAGGTTGGTTATTATCACTGAGCAATTTAAGGGTTAAAGTGACTTCCCAATGTTATTCTATACTTAGTCCTATTTTTCCCCTCTCTTTGAACTTCTAGTTCATTATAATGCTTCTGGGAATACTAACAGTGAGATGTGCCCTGATTGATACTCAGCTTCAAGGCTCTTACAGTGCCTGTCAGCCTCAGCTTCTTTTCTCCTGGGACCTTTCATATCTCTTAGCTCCTTGCAGCCAACTGCAAACCTCTAGGCTTTTACTGCCTGCCAGCTTAATACAAAACTCAGAATGAGAGAAGTGGCCCCAGGGAGGACAAGCAGTCTGGGTCCCATGGCATTGGTGGGAGGCTGCTTTGTCAATCTGGATTAGAAATGAAGGGAGCTGGTGCCTGGTACATTACTTATTTCTTGCTACAGGAGAGACATCGTTTGTAAAGGGCTTTGAGAAGCTCCCAACAGAAAGTGGGTAATTGAAAGATGTCACAAAAGTACACTAAGCTGTTACTGCAAAATGCCCAGCAGATGTAATGCCAACTGAGAACAGTAATGCCACAGGGAAGGAAACATTCTCTATTGAAGCTTCTATTTTATGCCAGTAATTTAGAGGCAGAAATATCTATTTAAGCAAAAGGCAGTATGGTTTTAAAAATTAACATCTGTGTAAATTTCTGATGAGATTATAGGTTCCACATTTTTCTAAAAATCTCACTAATTTGCATGTCAATGCAGAATTCTCACAAATGAGTCTTACTTGTTCTTGTGTTCATATTTGAGGACCAAAAACATTGTCCAGTGTTTAAAATGAATTTACTACATGCTTGTTTGTAGAGTCAAAAGCTTTGTTCTCTAAAGCGGTGCTTCTTAAACTTTAATGTGCATAGGAATCACTTGGGGAATCTTAGCAAATGGAGATTCTGATTCAGTAGGTCTGGGGTAGGGCCTGATAGTCTGCATTTTTCACAAGCTCTCAGGTGATGCCAAAGTTGCTGGTTCAGAGACCACTATTTGAATAGCAAGATTTTAAGGTATTGAGCTTTAAAACAAACTCACTCACTCACTGGAAATACTTCCTTGTTATCTAAACTGATTTACTGAGATTTTCTAATAAAACACTTAAAACAAAACCCAGCAGATACTTTTGTGACTATAAATCTTGCTAGCAGAAATAATATTTAATGACCTTGTCTGCCTGGTATTTGATTCACTTCTGATCCTGAAAGTCCCAAGTCATTTATTTTCATGACTGAATTAACAACCTTAAAATAGGACAGTGCAAAACGTATTGGAGTTTTATCCACTAATGTAACATAGCTATTCTGAAATGTGGGTGTTCTGTGTGCTGAAGTATCTAAAAATCATGCCAGAGAACAGCTCAGGCATTACTAGAGGTTCATGACAACTCTTAAACAGTGAGGTACAGGGATTTCAGCAGTGGGTGGGAAGATCACTTCTGAGATCCCCTCTGAATCTGAGCCTATGAATCATCACCTAGTGTTGTACTTTATTGCCACTACACATTTTAATATAGACTTCATTCCTATATGATAACCTTATTGTCTTCAAACACATTACAGATATTTATTGGCTATCCCATTTCTGAATATCTTTCCCTCTTTTCTCAACTCCAACCCCCCCCCCAGTTCTTAATGTATTAATATAATCTACCCATTCATTCACTTAGCACATATTTGAGTGCTTATTGTATACAAATAGGGTACTGTAGTAAGTGATTTGTGGGATACAAAATTGAATAAGATGGTACAGTCTCTACTTTCAAGGTACTCAGAGTCGCCTACAGGAGGTAAGGTAGCACAAATAACTGGTGTGAAAAGTAATATTAACACCCTACAGAAAGTGCTCTAAGGGTTCACAGGAGAGAGAAATGAATCACTATTGTCTGGGACAATCAGGAAAGCCTTAGAAAAGACAGCTTTTGAATTAGGTCTTGGAAACTAGATAGGCTTTCCTAGCTGTTCCAAGCAGAGGAAACCGTACTAGCCAAGTATGAAGGCAAGAGTATAAGATGACACAGTTTAGGAATTGCAAGTACTGTAGATGCCTTGCATGCTTGGATTTGTAACTTACCCGATTTGGACCATTTGCGAGATATGAAGGGTCATGTAATTTTTCTGAGTTACTGATTTTATACCCTTGCTAAGAGCCTGGTGTGTGAGGCTAGTGATTGTTTTAACATTATATCTTAGCTCCTATTTATTTTCTATTTACTCTCATTCCATTTTTCATTTTACTGTAAGTTATATGGGAGGGCATTATATGTTTATTAATAATTTAGGATTAGTGAAGAGCTTGTTAAAATTCCTCTCAGTTGCTAAGGGACTGCTACAAATAGCGTGGCCATACAACTTATTGCCCAAACCGGGACCCTTTTGAAAGGGGGTGGTGCTGTTAATAATATTCCAAGGCAACAGGCATAAACTGGGTTTGTCTCAAGCTAGAGTATATGGCCAACTAGATTGGTTACTCTAACTATAGTTTATGTTTGTTGGAGTATAGATTATGGATGGGAAACAGTAGGATATGACTTAGGAAAGCTAGTTTGTGAATGATCCTAAATGGTACTAGGAAAATTTATTTATAAAATTATGAACAGAGAAGCTTTAATAATTTACTCTCAATATGTGTTATTGATGTTAGTTCATACTTCTGAAGAAGATCCTGTTGGGTTAATGACTTACTCAGTTAATGTTTTTTCTAAAGGAATAGCACTGGGGCTTGGCAGAGAGTGCCAGAGCATTCTGTGAGTGCTAGTGCTGTTAATACTGTAACAAAGTCTGACCTCACATTGAGAGAAAGTGCTTAATAAAAATCTTTCCAAAATTTATTTCTAAAATACTGTTATCATGTAATCAGATTTTCATTGTATCTTGTTTCAACTTGATGACTAATCTAGAGAGAATTTTAATTTTACAATAACTTCTATTTCCCTAGCCTACATTTCCCCTTTTTCTATTCTGTGTGGAGTAGATCAGGCTTTTGAGAAAGACCTGGAAAAACACAAAGCTTCATGGAAGAAGGAATCCATAACTGAAGGATTGATTATTCAGTAGTGGAGAAGAGGACACTCTAGGTAGAGGGATTGTACGCAGAGAGATGGAAGCAGAAAAATTGTGTGCATGTTTTGGGGAAAGCAACTGGCTGCTAGGTGGTTTCGAAAATGCTGTGGAAATACACCCAGTGTGTTGGCATCACTAGCCAGTTAGCGGGGCATAGAAGGTACAGGGAAATTTAAGGAAAGGAAAGCGTTTTAGTCCCCAAAGATACCCAATGTTTAAAATCCATGTAATGGAAGAAAATATTATTTACTTGCTGAAGAAGCTCCTATTTGAAGCAAGCCTGTCACTTTATTTTTTAAAATGAATTTGGTGCAATATTTACCATTTCACTGATGTGTCTTTTATATAAGATCATATCACTAGACACATTTTTTCGACTGGAATTTTAATATTCAGTACAATCAGTGCATGTGGAAGGAATTACCTAAAGAATTATAGAAGATGATTGGAGATGCCTCTCTTTTATTTTTATTTTTTGCAAGAAAATGAATTAACGAACTGAAGAGAATTACTAATTTTTAAAATACTTCATGATTATATATTTACATATGTTGTCTAAATAGTCCATCATTAGAGGCCGTATTCTCCATGAGTACTAAGTATTCCATTCAAAATTTCTTTGTAGGTTTTCATTATTTTTTTTAAAAAATAAGTTTAAAATCTTACTTCAAGTTTAAATTTAAAAATTAAATTAATGACTACCCTCATCCCTTCCTGGTTTAGAGCTACTTGTCTTTATTTTGCTTAAGCAGCTATAGCATTTGACACATAAAGATGTTTCCCCAGGAGAATCTTGTTTCTTCTGCCCAGGGCTGACATGAAAAGAAGCAATTTGTCAGACTAGTGGAGCTTGCTAACAATTCGAGTAAACAGCCTGTCTTTCCCTTAATACTGTATATTAATAGAAATGTTCATGATAAGCACTTCCTTTATACCTTACGGTGACTGACTAGAGATTATTGGGTCAGAGACAGCTTTCTTGCTTTGGGCCCTCTTAACCACAATAGTTAGCTGAATAGTCTTATCAGTTGCATGTTCATTAACACAGTGTTTCTTAAGTAATTGTTATCTGTTTAATACAGCCAAATTGATTCTTGGTTGTCTCATATTTGTTGTTAACTAGTAATCTAAAAGCAATTAAATTTAGGCTATAGTTCTCTGTAAACATGTATTTTGATAGGCAATAGCTATTCAAAAACGAGCTTCCTTGGATTATACAACTAAGATCTTTTATTATATCTTTTCTACATTTTTCTCCCCTCATTACACCATCACTAGTTTGAGCACTGCTTGAGGTAGAGTATACCTATACCTCTACTATGTACCGAGAGCACTCTATAAATGACTTTTGTGTTATCTAATGACTTGACTTTGGTAATGACCAGCTTGTTGCTTTATGATATTTTTGCATCATCTTCTTGAATAATTTTTCAGTACACGGGCTTGCTGACCAGTATAATTGGGTTTGTTAAAAACAAGAGAACAGACCCAAAGTGGAGTCACTTGTGCCAAGCCTACATCAGCAAACTGAGAATTATAGTTTCAGTTCTCAGCAATGGAATCTTAAACCAATCAGGAATTGCCTGATGAGCACTAGTTAGGTAATCTGCCTGATAGATCCGTGCTATCCCCTACACTTTAAGGAAAGTAATTTGGCGATAACCAACTCATTATTTTGACTAGTATAACTTCCTTGTTCCCACCCCTACTGCCTATAAAAGTCTTTCATTTTTGTACAGCTCCTTAGAGTTTTTTTTTTATCTGCTAGATTGGATACTGCCTGATTTGAATAGATATTTGCTCAAATAAACTCTTAACATTTTTAATATGCCTCAGGTTATCTTTTAAAGGTTACACGGTTGCCTGGCCGGTGTGGCTCAGTGGTTGAGTGTTGTCCCATGGACTGAGAGGTCCTGGTGCAATTCCTGGTCAGGGCACAAGCCTGGGTTGCGGACTCTATCCCCAGTAGGGAGCGTGCAGGAGGGAGCCAATTGATGTTTCTCTCTCACATTGATGTTTCTCTCTCACATTGATGTTTCTCTCTCTCTCTCCCTTCCTCTTTCTAAAAAATCAATGAAAACATAAAAATAAAAAAGGGTTATATGGTTATCTAGAGCTGGTCATACACTGATAAGGGAAGGACCTGTTAATTGAGTAAGTAATGACTAGTGAGGGAAGTCTGACCTTGACGGTTTTTGAGGTGTTGAAAATAATGAAATTAGTTATATGGGTCAGATATTCAGGGATTTTAAATTATCTAGCTTACTTTTAGGATAGTATAATTATGGGTTGCTAGCAGAAATATTAGTTAGCTGTTGGTTACACTATTGTGGTAGTTTGAAAATAAGACTAGTGTTATTTTTAGTTTTTTTTCTAAGAAATGAATAAATTTATAGAAAATTTCAAATAATTAGCTGGGCTTATTTACATTGTAAGTGAATTATAAAATGTTTAAGTTGTAACTGTTGTGAGTACTGAAGTGTCCATGAAATGGGTGGGTAAAGGAGTAGTCTTTCGTACCTTGATTAGTGTGCCTGACAGTTGTTCAATAAAGAGCAATGGTTCAGTAAATGAATTTCCATACACAAGCTCTGGTTTGAACAAAAAACTGTCCAGGGATCAAAACACATAGTATATTAAAAATGGAACCTAAAGATAAAATACACGAAATAATACTTTAAAAAATAAGTGAACAACTGCTAGGTTAGTTTAAGATTGCATTTTTCCTTGTTTTGTTAGATAGCAAGCTGAGATTTTCTTTGATAAACGTGAACTTTTTATATTTCAGACATGTTAAAGTGGAAGCAAAACATTCTTACTCTCTTTCTCTTTTTTAATCCTCACCTGAGGATATTTTCCCATTTATCTTCAGATAGAGTGGGGGGGGGGGGTAGAGAAAGAGAAAGACACATTGATTGGTTGCCTCCCGCATGACCCCCGACCAGGACCGGTGATCGAACCGTAACCCAGGTACATGCCCTTGACTGGAATCAAACCCACTACTCTTTGGTCTGCAGGCCGACGCTCTAACCGCTGAGCCAAACCTGCCAGGGCTTTACTCTTTTTTTAATAGCCTCTCACTTAAAATATTGTTACCACCAGTAAGTGAAGATGAGACAAGTAGGGCTTTTGGGTCACAATTTGAAGTCTTTTTGAATTATCTTCATTATTTTTTGTCTTAGAAATGTGGTATGATAGAATCAGCAAACTTAGCTTTGGTTTTGTATTCTTTCAAAACTGATAATCACCTGGCAGTTTTTTTCCCCTTGTAGTGCTATAGAGATAAAGTTGTTGGAAGTGTTTAAAAGAGTGAGTAAATTCTCAATTTACTTAATTATTTAGAAATAATCTCTTTTATATGTTTGGAAGTATAGGAAGTCTTATTTGACCAGTTTCCAGGCTTGAAAAGTACTTCTCCAATTTCATTGATCTTGTGAAGGGTTAGAGTAGATAAGAAAGATTAAAACCAATTGATGGATGATTTTGTAACTACTAAATGGAACCAACTTTATTCCTAAATTTTCTTTTTAGACTTTCTGCATTATTTGCCTTATGTGGAAACATTTATTAATTTCAACTTTTTTGAAATTTCCAGGTAACTTGGGTTTTTACTCCTGTAACAACTGAAATAACAAGTCTTGATACAGAGAATATAGATGACATTTTAAGTAAGTACTTTGATATTTTTTAAGTATACTTTCTTCTCTATAAAGAGTTGAGATTTTATTTTGTTTATGAGTATAACCTAGAACAAATGAGGAGCTGGCATTCTGATTAATTCCATGGTTTACTGAATTAACAAAGCACTTTTGGTTTTAATTTTTAGTAAAATTTCAAGAAGTATATTACAAGTAAAGTAAACTTTTAGTCCTGTTTTATTTATTTGCCTTGTCTATATAAATACCACTCCTAAAAATTCTTATAAATGTTAATGACTCTAGGGCACAGTTAGAATTTTCTGTCTGTTTAAACTTTTAACTAAGTCACCTACTCTGGTCTCTTTTATTGTCATTGGTCCAATTAAGTTTAATACATGATTTACTGAATGCTTTGTTTTCTGACAGTGTACTTGTGGATACAGTTAACTTTGGGGAAAACATTTCTTGTTCTTAAATGTAGTAGAGGGAAGCCCGGCCAGTGTTGAGCATTGTCCCATGCAAGAGGAGGTTGCTGGTTCAAATCCCGGTCAGGGCACATGTCTTAGTTGTCGGCTTGATCCCCAGTAGGCAGTGTGCAGGAGGCAGCCAATCGATGTTTCTCTCTCTCTCCCTCTCCCTTCCTCTCTCTGAAACCAGTAAAAACATGTTTCATAAAAAAGTACTAGAGGGAGGGTGGAGATGTGGTTGACAGAAAATCACAACTTAGGAGATTTAAGAAAATCTACATGGGCATAAATGATTTTTTAAGTACTCTATTTCAACCCACTGATTTGAGCAGAACAAAACCAAAATAATAGAGGTAAAGGGATTCATTCATTGAACATCATACATTGTTTTATATTCTTGGAATTCGTTTTAAATGCTAAAAGTCTTCCCCCACTTTATGGGATCTCTTTAGAGCAGTGGTTCTATAAACTTCAGCATAGATCAGAATCACCTGGAGGACTTACTACTGTCTGTACTGCAGGCCTGGCCCCCAGTTTCTGATAGAAACTGCTGGGCTCCACCTAAGAATTTGTATTTCTATAAGTTCCTATGTGATGCTGGTACTTCTTGGTCCAGGGACCACAGTTTGTGAACCACTATTGTAGAGTGAATAAGCAAAAGGTAAAAATGGAAGAAGAGAATTAAAACACATATTCTCACACCTTTACTCTTCCAAATTCTAGAATATCTTTGTGTTTATTTTTGTGAGTACTTGAGGAGTTTCTGTCTGTATTAGATTTAGTAGGAGAGAGGAACGAATCTGTATTTCTCATGTCTTCATATCTGGATATGCAGATAATACTGTAATTTTTGCAACAGAGAATAACTGTTAAGTGGATAGGAAACAGAAAGAGTACATTTCACCTAACAGTATTAGTAGTAGATTACTTGTTGCAAGTAATGTAGGGCATCTGAGCATAGTTATTCAGGTCTGTTCTGTGAAATAGGATTTTACTTACAGAGCTAATTCTCAGTTATTCATAAATATGGAAGGTAAAAAAATAGATTATTAAAATCCAGATCATTCCACTTCACTTTTTATGAGAGTAGTCTATTTATTTACTAGCTTACTTGCCTGATCTGGGTCTGATTCCCTTCTGTGAAGGTTTAAAGATGGAGGATATAGAGAGAAGGAGTAGGGACTCCTACAAATAATATAAATTGTCCATGACTATATGTATGGGTTTCTGAGCAAGAGGTAACTTGTCATTGTATTTTTAGTGGGCCTTTACAATGGAAACAGACCATGATGAAAACCACATCTTTAATTATGTCAAAATTATGTAGACACAAATAACTTAGGTTGTTTGGTTTTGTTTTTCAATTTCAGGAAATGCTGATGTTGCTTTAGTAAATTTTTATGCTGACTGGTAAGTAATGATCTTATTTCTGTGATTTAACTTGCTAAAGGTGAATTTTTGTTTGCTAGAAAGGGGTGAGTGGGGAAGCCTTTATACTTTGTGAGACAATATTCTATACAAAATCAATTAAGGTTCATTCACAAATGAAGGAGCTTAATTTGGTGAGCACTTGTGTTTTAAGAGAGAAATATACCCAATTCCAATATCCCACATCTTAAAATGAAAACAGATAACATAAAGACTTAACCCCCCCCCCACACACACACACACACACTAGTACATATCTCAATTCTGTATTTTTCCTGATTGAGGAAGGAGGGCAGTGTTTGGAGATGAGGATGTCGGTGTGACAAGTTTAGAAGGAAAAATAATATTGACATTTTAAAACATATACCATCTATTACAACTTCTAGGAAGCCTCCCTTCCTGTTTGAATCAGATTCTGTCTTCTGTATTCCTGTAGTACCCTTGTACCACTTTCTTTTCCTTTACTATATTTTTCTGTCTGTTATCTTTGTTTGTGTCCTAATGTCTTACTCAGTATTCCCAGCATCTAGAACAATAGCATAATAGGTAGTAGATGGGATAGGAAGAAGGGAGTTTCAGCTAGGGAGAAGTTTGAAACACTCACATAATCCTTATTCCTAAACAATCTGTATCTTATTTGGTCCTCTTAGGTTTACCACCTACTAGTTAGCACTACCCTGTTTCAGGCCATAGTCCTGCAGTTTAGCTAGATTCCTGAAACAGCCTCCTAATTTATTTTCTCTGCCTGTAGTCTTCTGTGTCTCCATTCTGTTCTCTATAAAGTAAGCCAGAGTTGTCTTTCCTAAAGTGCAGATTGGATCAGTTTACCCTTCATCTTAAAACCCTTCATCTTCATCTTAAAACCCTGCCCTTCATCTTCATCTTAAAATGGTTTTCTTTAGGTAGACATTAGGTAAGTCTCTTCTTACTTGATGACCAGGTCCTTTCCTGCCTCCACAGCTATATCTTTTGCCTTTCTCCACTTCCACATTCTGTACTAGTTACATATATATATATTTTTTATCCTCACCCGAGGACATTTTTGCATTTATCTTCAGATAGAGCGGGAGGGAGAGAGGGAGGAAGAGAGAGAGAAACATTGATGTGAGAGAGACACATCGAGTGGTTGCCACCCACACGACCCCAACTGGGGCTGGGAACAAACTAAAACCGAGGTACGTGCCCTTAGCGGGAACCGAACCCTGGACTCTCTGGTCCACGGGCCGACGCTCTAACTGCTGAGCCAAACTGGCCAGGGCTGTACTAGTTATATTGACTGTCTTTCCGTTTCTGTAATATTCTGTAGTCTTTCATCACCTTTGGTCATAATATTTTCTCTGCCTGAATGGCTCACTCTTTTCTTATCTACTTATTTACCTAGTTAAATTTTAATAATCTTTCAAGCTTTAGATTAGATGTCACTTTCTCCAGGTCATTCTTTCTCCTCTGAAGGCAGGTTAGGAACCCTTTTTATATCTTCCCATATTACCCTGTATTTACCCAGCCATAACACTCGTGTGCTGTCGTCTAGTTGGTAGCTCCCTACTGTTGTTAGCTTTGTGAAAAGTTACCGCATGTCTTTTTTTCAAAATTAATCCCCAAGCACTTTGCATGATACTTGGCAGATAAGTATATAATTAATATTTACTGAATGAATGATGTATAGGTATTTAATGAATGAATGTTTAAGATATATAGAGAAAATGCCACTTATAAAATGTATAATAAAGGTAGCATTTTCAAGGTAAATTAGGTAGAAGCTTATTTAGTCCAATTCTTTAAGAATAAAATTGAGATCCAGAGGAATATTTTCCCAAGGTTACCTGACTGGATTGTGGCGGAGTTAAAACTAGAGCTCAGTTCTCTTGATTAAGGGATTTGATGTGTTATAAAAAAGAGAACTACAATGTGTCACTGACCTTGTTGCAAAAACTGAATTGGAAATGTGGACTAATTGCAGTTATTTGGGAAACCATATTACCCCCCAAAATACCTTGAGTTGTTCATGAATTAGTACTCTTTCATTCAACTGAGAAAAACTTAGGTAATTGGCTGTAGGACATAGACATACACTGTGTAGCCTCAAAGGCTAGATTCTGAGTTCCCTTGGGAAGATACGAATGTGATACAGTTTAAGGAAGAACTCTAGCAGAGCTGCTTAAGAAAACTGATATGCCTCAGAAGGTAATAAACCATAGGATGTACTTAATAATGCTATTATGTGCCAGGCTGTTTACATACATTGTTTTCAATGCTCAGAACTGCCCTGCAGGTAGGTATCATGATTTCCATTTTAGGTTGAGGAAATTAAGGCTCAGTAAGTGATAGAACTGGGATATTAAACTCAGGTATGTCTGACTCCAAAGCTTATTTTTCTTCACTAGGTCATACTAGTAAGGGTTCCCAAATTGTCCCTGCAAAAAGACTTTTACTCATTTGGTTGATTTGTAAAGGGTTGGTTTAAGCATTACGTTGGATTCAGATGACTTTTAAGGTCCTTTTAACAGATCTTTTGCTTTTGTTACGTTACTTTTATAATGTAACGACATATGTATGGGAACGTGTGTATGAAGTTCAGTAATATTGCAACTGGACTTTTATTTCATCTTCCCCTTCTACCTTTTGGTATTAAAACATCCTACTTTAAACAAGAACCTGTGCTTAAATGCTTACGGGGTAGCAGACTGGACAGTCCAGAAAAAAGGAGTTCTTAATGTATGTCTTTACCTTGCCCTTAAGCCAGGAGCCTGTCTACTGATTCTGTACTAGGCAATATCCTACTTCTTCAAGAAACTGTTAATCAATTCCTACCTACCCATTGTCTTCCCTGTCCTCCAGCACCCTATTTTTAGCAAACTGTAAGAACCCACAAACCTGGGTCCTAGCCTCTCTAGTTCCTCCATTCTGTCAGTTTATTCATTTAATAGACATCTTTTGAAATGCTTACTAGAATATGTAGTCAAATAAGACACGGTCCCTGATGTCCACAGACCCCACCCACCTATCCCAGATGGGAGAGATTTAAGAATGCTAAAAGAGGAAAGAGCCACTTGAAAGCAAGAGATTGAAGATACAGATTGTGTCTCCTTAGGAAGTCAGGTGAGTGGGCTAGAAGAGATATATACAAAAAGAAATAGGGAGGGAGTATAAAGTTTGCATCCTTTCACTGGCTTTGTAATATTATTGTTGAATTGTGGTTAATATGTATGACCTAGTCACATATGGATTAAAGAGTTCACAGGCTTTATTTAAGTAAAGTTCTCAAAAGAAAGGGTTCTGGAAGCAATAGTAGCAATTATAGTTTGTTTTTTATTAACAAATTCTCAATACCTTTTTCATATGAAAATGACCATTCTAACCCAGCTGGTTGTGTGCTGATTCTGATTCCCCCCCACCCCCCCTTATCAGGTCCCTTTAGTGACCCACAGCATGTATTTGTGAAGTAGTTGGCCTGATTAAGGGGCAGTCAGAATTAGAAGTGTCGAGTTTCTGGAATATTGTGGGATTTATGCCCCTTTTTCAAAGTAAAAATAAAACAAAAATGACAAAGGAAATATGGACAGAAAGTCTTGTTTAGGAATTTAAAATTTTTCTCCTGGATTTAATAATATTTAATATGTTTATAGATACAAAAGCCCATTTTAGCCAGGGGCAAATTTTGAGGGGAAGCAGTTCATTATATACCATATATCCTTTTCATATAACATATACTATATATCCTTTTCATACAACTTATTTATTCAGTATGCTAACTTGCCTATGAAATTTGATTGAACTAGTCAGGTGAATTGGTCTAATATTTGCAATAAACTTACCATTTTAAAGATTTTGAACAGTAGTCTAGACATAAAAATATGTTCATTATTTAGAGAAAGCTAATTTCTTTTATAAATGCCCAAGTCTGAATAGTTGCAAGTCCAAGTAGATACATCTTAGAGGGCTTATTTCAGGCTTGTTTCATGGCCTTTGTGAGAGAGCCTTAGCTGTGTGTTCTATAATATCAGCCATTTTCTTAAGGTGAAAAAAAAAGTCCCAAATATTTTATTTGTTTGTACAGTCTTTGAATTCAAAATTGTCTTCTTCTCCAATGAATGACATCAGGATTCATCACTAAATTAACTGTAATTGTCTGAAAAGCTGTTTATTGTATATATGCTAAATATCAATGGATAACTGAAATGAGATTTTATTGAGTCTGCTTTTCAGTTTTAATTGGTATCCTTCTCTGTGCATAGGTGTCGTTTCAGCCAGATGTTGCATCCAATTTTTGAGGAAGCTTCCAATGTAATTAAGGAAGAATATCCAAGTGAAAATCAAGTAGTGTTTGCCAGAGTTGATTGTGATCAGCACTGTAAGTACCTCAGTAGGAAGTCTGGAAGAAATGGTCCCACCCCATCTCGCCCCGCCCCCCCCCACACACACACACGTTTCTTTTTCAAAAATGCTCTGCTTCAAGTGGAGAACAAAAAAAGTACTAGTGACCTTGATAAAAATGTTAATACTTTTTTGTACTTATAACACTACTTTTCATTTGGCCTGTGTGAAGGGTTTAAAAGATTTATTTTTTCATTAACATATAGTAGGGCAAGCATATAGGTAGTAAATCATAACTAGCAATGTTTTCTACCAAAGCTAATACCAAAATCAAATAAAACTGAAATATAGTTTTAGGTGAAAAAATGGATTTCTGTTACTTTTAGAATCATGCAAAAATACCATTTGTAGTCATGCCAAATAAAATAATCTCAAAATTTTATGTGTTTCTGTCATTTAAAAGATTCTATTATGATTGACTTAGACTATCTTTGAGGTATAAATAGCTGTAGTTATTATTTATAATTATTGAGTGTTGAGAAGCCTAAGTTAGACTCACTTAAACTCTAGCCTCTTGGATTTTGCCTGCCTAGTAGAGCATTCTCTGTAATATCCTCTTGGTTTTCGGTATACATGACAGAGTTCTACAACTCGAGCTAGTGCGCTTGCAGTAGTGTTTTCTCCTGAGTTCCCCATTACACTTTCATCTCTCATAGTACCAAACTAATCCCAATTTGTAGTTTTTGTTCATTGTGTTGTAGTTGTCTCACCAGTTGCAATGTCAGTTCTTCAAAGGCAGGAGCTTTTTTTCCTATTTTTAGTGTTTTTGTTTTAATTCCTTTTTTTTTATTTTATTTTATTTTTTTTTTATCCTCACCTGAGGACATTTTTTCATTTTTTGTCCAGATAGAGTGGGAGGGAGAGAGAGGAAGAAAGAGAGAGAGAAACATCGACGTGAAAGGGACACATCGAGTGGCTGCCACCCGCACGACCAACCAGGGCCGGGGACAAACTGCAACCGAAGTACATGCCCTTAGCGGGAACCGAACCCGGGTCTCTCTGGACCGCAGGCCAACGCTCTAACCGCTGAGCCAAACCGGCCAGGGCTGTTTTAATTCCTTTTAACTGGAGACCAAACTACTCATTAATCTCTGATCTAAAACATCTGACAGTTTCTCCGCGACAGGGACCGCTCATTGAAAACTTGTTGCATTGGATAGTTGGTAATTGGACTGAATACAGAACTCTCCCATTCTGCAAATTTCCTGACCTTTACACTTGACTATAAGAATTTGTGTGTGTGCCTTGATGGTGTGGCTCACTTGGTTGGAGCATCTTCCTGTGCACCACGAAGATGAGGGGTTGATTCCCAGTCAGTGCACTTGCCCAGGTTGCAGGTTCGATCCCCATTTGGGGTGCGTTTGGGAGGCAGCCAATCAATGTTTCTCTCTCTCACATTGATGTCTCTCTCTCTCTCTCTCCCTCTCCCTCTCTCTCTCCTTCTCCCCTTTCACTCTTTCTAAAATCAATGGAAACATATCCTCAGGGAGGATTTTTTTAAGAAGTGTGTGTGTGTGTGCACTAACTTCATTTTACTGATGAGAAAAGAGAAATAAAGGGGCTTAACCAATATCATATAGCTTAATGTGTAATCAAACCAGATTTAGAATCCAGATATGACCAAATGCCTTCAAAGACTTACAGTAAGTTCTTACTTAATGTCCTTAATAGGTTCAGCAACTTTAAGTAAAAGTATAAAGTATAAAGAAACCAATTTTACTTACCATAGTCTAGTTGATATAACAAGAGTTAAGTTCCTAAGGCATGACATCAACATTTATAGCAAAACAGCGAACAAAATGACATTATTCAAGGACTTGCTGTATTTGCTTCTTTTCTGTTTACTTCAACAAACGTCTTGGGAATTTACTGGTAAAGTCCTGTGCTAGATAGAAATGGCTAACAGCAAAGCATTTCATAATCTTACAAGCCATACCCACATTTCTGTCTGCTGAGATTCATAACTAGATGGGATGAAGGGAACAATAAAAGGTTGTTAATACAAACATGGACTGCATTTCTACTCTGCTTTCTGGATCTTTCCTCCCACCTTTCACTGACAGAAAGCATGATATTTTTGATGTGGGCACTCATTTCAGATTTTTAAATTTTTTAAATATATTTAATTAGACATTATAGTGCAGACAACTGTGAATTTGGATCATAACATCTGAAATTATGCTCTCAAGCTTATAGTCATTGGGATGAAAAATTAATTATTGTTGTACCCCAAATACTGTTTATTCTGTCTTTTAAAAAGATCAACTTACTTTTCAGGTAAATCTGACATCATTGCTGGTAATCAAGTTCTCTTTTAATGGGAATAAATAGCCATAGTCAGATCTTTTTGATCCACCAAAGAGATATACAAGATTAGTTTCTTACTAATGAAAGTTATATCTCAGATATTGTGTTTTCTCTGAATATTTATTACCTTCTGTGTAATTATTCACTTTTTAAAAGTGACATTATGAAATCCTTATTGATGATTTACTCACATTTTAGAGATTGTAAGACAAACTGTACTTTGGATAACCCCTTATGTGCCAGTTGGATTATAGAAATTTTGAACTGGGGGGACCTTAAGAGTCCTGTGGTCTGCAAAGGAATGCCTGTTAGGCAGATTGTTCTTTGGTATTGTTTTTTTTTTAAAGATATTGTACAAGTTTAAATTATACAATTTAATGTTTTGACACATGTATACACCCATAAAACCATCACCACAATCAAGATAATCAACATATCTGTCATCCCCCAGATTTTCCTTGTGCTCCTTTGTGGTCCCTCTCTCCCTCCATCAGTCCTCAGGGGACCATGGGACTGCTTTCTGTGTCTCTAGATCAGTTTGCATTTTGTGGGATTTTATGTAAGTGGAATCATACATTATGTGTTCTGTGTGTGTGTGTGTGTGTGTGTGTGTGTGTGTGTGTGTGTGTATTTTGACTCAGCATGGTTATTTTGAGATTGTTGGTATGTGTAATCTATTTTTATTCATTGAGTGGCATTCCATTGTATGGTTATATACCACAATTTGTTGAACTGTTCACCTATTGACAGATATTTGGGTTGTTTCTAGTTTCAGGCTATTGCAAATAAAGCTGCTATGAACATTCAGTACAGCTCTACATATGCTTTCATTTATCCTGAGCATAAACCTAAGTGTGAAATACTTGGGTTACACTGTAGGTGTATGTTTAACTTTAACAAACTGCCAAACTGTTTTCCAAATATTTGTACTATTTTACATTTCTACAAGCAGTGTCTGAGCATTCCAGTTGTTCCATATTCTTGCAAACATTTGGTCTGGTCAGGATATTTAATTTAACATATCTGTTAGATTATTAACAGGTATAATTATAATATTTTCTTACTGGGTTTTGAGAGCTCTCTGTATATTATGAATACAAATTCTTTTTCAAATGTGTAATTTGCTAATATTTTCTTCCATTCTAGTCTAAGAGTATCTTCAATTATGGTAAAATACACAGAACAAAAAATTGAACATCTTTACCTTTTTAAAATGTGCGGTTCAGTAGCATTAAGTGTATTCATATTCTTGTACATCCAGTCTCCAGAAATTCATCTTGTAAAATTGAAATGCTATGCTCATTAAATAACAACTTCCTATTCCTCCTCTCTCATCCCTTGGCAGCCACCATTCTACTTTCTGTTTCTATAAATTTTACTACTCTAGATACTTCATATAAGTGAAATCATACAGTGTTTGTCTTTTAGTGCCTGGCTTATTTCACTTCACATAATGTCTTTGAGGTTCATCCATGTTGTAGCATGTATCAGAATTTCCTTTCATTTTAAGTCTGAATAATATTCCATTCTATCTGTATACCACATTTTGTTTATCCATTCATCTGTCTGTGGATGCTTGGGTTATTTTCACTTCTTGGCTGTTGTGAATAATACCACTATAAATATGGGTATATACAAATATCTCTTCGAGACCCTGCTTTAAATACTTTCGTATATATATACAGAAGTTGAATTAGTGGATCATATGATAATTCTATTTTTTTTTATTTTTGAGGTCTAATTTATCCTTTTAAAAATGGATTATGATTTGATGCTGTATCTAAGAAATCTTTGCCTCACACAAGATCACAAAGATTTTCTGCTGTTTTCCTTCATAAATTTTATACCATAAAGTTTTACATTTAGTTCTGTGATCCATTTGGAGTGAGTTTTTATATGTGGCACAGTGTATGGGTTGGAGTTCACTTTTTGCATATAATTATCAAGCTGTTCTGACATTATTTGTTGAAAAGACTTCCCTTTCTTTACTAAATGACTTTGCATCTGTGTCAGAATCAACTGATCATATATGTGTGAATCTATTTCCACTCTCTTAGTTATGTACTGATGATCTATTTGTCTATGTTCACACCATACCACACTTTTCTAGATTACTTTAGCTTTATAATAAGTCTTGAAGTCAATAGTGTAAATCTACTGACTTTGTACTTTTTTCAAAGTGGTTTGGCCATTTTAGTTGCTTTGGATTTCTGTATAACTTTTAGAATCAGTTTGTTAATTTCTAACCAAGGAGTGGGGGTTAGGGAGGAAGACTGCTGGGATTTTAATTGGGTTACTTTGAATCCTTAGACCAATTTGTGGAGAATTGTCATTTTAACAATATTGAATTTTGCAATCCATGAACATTGTATATCTTCCCATTTATTTAGGTCTTTGCAAGTTCTCTCAGCAGTGCTTTGCAGTTTTAGCAGTTTTTCAGTCTACATGTCTTTCACATCTTGTCAGATTTATCCCTTGGTATTTTTTGATGCTATTGTAAGTGATATTTTTTAAATAAACTATTTTTATTGTAAATGTATAGAAAAGTTGCAAAGCAAATACAAAGAATTTCCTTATACTTCTTACCCGGTATACCCTAATGCTGACATCTCATGTTACATGGTACATTTATCAAAACAGAGAGATCAACACTGGTACATTATTATGGATCAACTGTAGACTTTAGTCAGTTTTTATCAGTTGTTTCACTCAAGTCCTTTTCTGTTGGATATTGTATTTAGTCGTCAGGTCTGTTTAGCTACCTCTGATCTGTCCATCTCATTCTTTCCCTTTTATAAACAGCCTTGTCAGTTTTGAGGGATATTGGTCAGGTATTTTGTACAACGTCCCTCATTTTGTATTAATCTGATTTTTTTAAGGTCTCACACATCTTTTGTGAGATCTATTCCTAAGTATTTTTTATGTTTTGATGCTATTATAAATGGCATTGATTTTTTTAAAATTATGATTTCTGGTTGTTGCCACTATATAGAAATACAGTTGATTTTTGTATATTGATCTTGTATATTGGTACTTATTAGTTCTAATAAATTTTATGTAGTTTCTATAAGATTTTCTACTTAGTTATTTGTATGCAAATAAAAAAGTTTTACTTCTGTGGTCTGTGTTTCCTTACATTATTCTTTCCAGCTAAGTGTGCCTAGTTGTTGCTTCAGGATTAGTTTCTGTCAGTCAGAAAATCTATATGAAGCTTCCTAGCAAAGTCAGAAGGTGACCTGAGAATCAAGATACCATCCTGCCCACAGATATCTTATTCTTATTATTCACCTCTCTGGCGTGGTGGCAGCCTACTCTGTCCTGCCTTTTGATACTTTAGTCTGTCTACCTTCCTTCTGAGTTATTGTTCATCCAGACCTTTCATTCAGAGTAGTAGTGTTATTTCTTGGAGGTGGGGGGAACTAGTCAGTGGCACTGCAGTGTGATAAGTTCTAGAGATAGAGCAATGAACCAAACACCCAGAAAGGTAAGAGCGATATGCACAATGGCTCATTCTGATAACTGCTCTAAAGGGAAGGCTTTGTGTGCTGTGAGATAATATGAGTCTAACATAGTCTGGGGGGAAAGGGAAGTCCTGTCTCAGACAATGATACAAGGAAGAGTAGGAATTTTTAAGGGGAAGAGAAGTGTTTTAGACAGAAGGAAGAGGAGGTGTGAAGTCTCTGAGGTAGGAATGAACATTGGAATTTCAGAGAGCTGGAGTATATTATCATTTTATAGATTAAGGCACTGAAAGACTTAGAGAAGCTGCATAATTTACCAAGGTTACATAGTAAATGGAGGGTGCTAGACTGTAACCCAGGAATATACAGCTTTTACCAGGTAACTACTATTTTGAAGGTCAAAATAATTTAAATTGGATTTCTCATAGAAACTGAGAATTTACCCAATTTCTATATTTAAAAATGGCTTTTCTGAATTATACAATAGGCTGTTTAAATGATCTGATGGGATAGTATATAAACAAAAATATAATTCTCTTGTATGTGGTATTATCTATTATTCTTGTTTCTATACTGTATGGCCTAGCCCACTACTAAGGTAGAATCCTTTGTTCTAGAACCAGAAGCCCACTACTTACTGTCATATACAGTCGGGTAAGGTACTTTAAAAAAATCACTCAATTTGTTTCAACAGTCACCATAAAAAGTGTGTGTGTGTGTGTGTGTGTGTGTGTGTGTGAAGAAAGAGAAATGTAAAATGTCAAATCAAGGTGAGAGTATTTTTTAAAAATATGTTTTTATTGATTTTTTAGAGAGACAGGCAGGGGGAGAGAGAGAGAGAGAGAGAGAAAGAGAGAGAGAGAGAGAGAGAGAGAGAAACATCGATGTGAGAGTGAAACATCCATTGGCTGCCTCCTGCATGCTCCCTACTGGGGATCGAGCCTGCAACCCAGGCATGTGCCCTGATTGGGAATCGAACCAGGACCTCTCAGTCCATGGGACGACACTCAATCCACTGAGCCACATCGGCTGGTCTAGGTGAGGATATTAAATGTAGGTGAGGGTACTACTTTTTCATCTTTTCTGTAAGTTTGAATATTTGCAAAATAGAAAGTTGGTATAAAAAGTCATTGAACTTGTAATTTGTCTTTGGTTAAGAAAAGAGCCAGAAGGAGGGCCTTGTTGCTTTAGAGCTTTTGAGATGTGTGTGGAAGAAGCTTCGAATCTGTACTGTACAGGTGTACTGTGATATTGTTAATTGTAATTTCTCTTTATTTTCACTGTGATAAAAGGCCTGCACACACACACACAAAACAGCTGGGAACTGTAGAAAGAGAATTTTGAACTCAGACCGATGCTGGAGTGTCACCAGGAAGCTTCCAACAATGTAAAGCTTAGGTATATATTTTGAAATCCCAGTGTAGAGCTTGTAGCTTGAATAACCCTCACCTAGTGGTAAAATTTAGTTCACTTTCTAAGCCCCTAAATTCTCCATTTATTGTATCTAATGTAGGGAACAAGTAAGAGAGACGTAGAAGGAAGAAAAAAAGGAAATGGAAATCAGGGCAATTAAAGAGACAGAATCAAGAGATAGCACGTTGAGAAACAACCTCTTCCCCCCGCCCAGAGATCATTTATGTCCTGTGATGGCAGCAGAGCAGGTCTCGCCACACATCCTGCAGAGGACTGGGGTGCCGGGTTCATATTTGTCACAGATCTGACAACTGCCCTGTTAGCTTCTCCCATCTGGAAGGCCCATAAAAGGAATCTCTACATCTCTGGTGAAGATTTATTTATTATTGACTTATTATAGAGGGCTTCTCTTATATTGTACATAATGGAATGCAGACTGGTACATCTTTTCTATACTTCGATTATATATTAAGAGTTTTGAGAATTTCAGTTGAGAGTCTAGTCTCTGTAAACAATTAGAAGTAGCAGCAGCAGTGATATTAATGAAAATCAGATGCTAAAGTGTAAACTCTGTAAGAGCAGGGACCTTGTCTTTTTACCCCCCATCCCTAGCACTGGAATGGTGCCTAGCACAAAGTATTAATAGTTGCTCAATAATAGTTGTTGAATAAATGGATGGATAAATGAATAATAATAAGTAGTAGCCAATATTTATGAACTGTTAATTTTATAGATACTATTTGAAGTACTTTAAGTAGTTTATTTCATTATCTTCCAACAGTACAATAAAGTATTTTCTGCACTATTTTGTCAAATCTAAATTGTCACTGATTATAGGTCACACTTACATGTATAAGTGGAAAAAAATCCAGAAAAATTGAACTACAACACATTGCTTTCTTATCACTTAGAATTTTTATATCTATTGTAAGAACTATTTTAGACTTACTTAAATACATTTTTTGTCATCTTATTGTATATAGCAAAAAAGGAAAATAAATTTATTCAAGTAATCCTGAAAGAATTTCACATTCCAAATCTGACTCTTGTATATCACTTTCTAATTTTGAGTTGATTTTTGTTTTTTTCTACACAATATCAGCTTCTGTGCCATTAAAAGTGTTTGGTAATGCTCTTGATTAAAGAATGTTATTATACTCTTTCTAGGATTTTCTTCCAAGCTGCTGATAACCATTCTGCAAGTATTGATGCTGTCATTTTACTGTTTGACTAACCTCAGTTTTTGTGTGTTTTTTTCTCTCAATTGAAATGTCACTACTAATTAAGCAAATTTTATTCAAAGTTAGCAAAATATAACCAAAACATTAATAGTCATTTTCCCCTGTGGTGGTTGGATTACAAATGCTTCTTGTTTTCTTCTTTGTAATTTTCTTTGTTTTATAAAATTTCTACATGTACACACAATTAAAGCTTACCCTTGTTTTTAGCTGTGGATCATGATCTCACTTTATCTCATCTTCTGCTGGCTTCTCATTTGGGGAATTTGGGAGAATTCATCACTCTCCCTGGTGGTGGTCATGCTGCCTTAGGTATAGAAAGTCCCACCATCTGCCCCCTGGTGTGACTGGGTTCTCTGCTGACCTCCAGTGGTTATAGGCTGTATGGCAGTAGACATTCATACATGATTTGCTGGTCAGTGCAGAACTCCTAGCTTTTTTAGGAAAGTACTTTGTAATTGTCCTTGAATTAGGCAAGTACATGCTCCCAAATACCAGAGTTACTCCTACCTGTCTTCTTTCCAGTGCTAACTCTAACCTTCCACATTGTAAATTGAGGAGTTTTATAAAAGCTATGCATAAATGAGGCATTAAGAAAAATAAAATAATTATAGACAACAGAATTGTATTAAAAACATCAAACTTGCTAAGAGACTGGATTTTAATTACTCCCACCACAAAAAAGAAATGTCCATTATATGAAGTGATAGAGATGCTAATGCTACAATGACAGTATTGCAATACTGCAATATATCAATGTATCAAACCAACATATTGTACACCTTAAACTTACACAATGTTATATGTCAAATATATTTCAATAAAACAAGTTTAAAAAAAATATCCAGTAAAGAATTCTTGTGCATAAAACAGAACTTGGATGTGCAGGCTTAACCTGAGTACTGAGTAAGCATCTGGGCTTTCTCTGTAATATTTCCGTTTAGGGCCTTATTTTGTTGTGTTTTTGTTATTTCCTCATTGAGAGGAAGGCATGGTTTGGGAATGAAAAAGTACATAGGCAGCAATGGTCCTTACCACAAGAACCATAAGACCTATCTGTTGAAATCATTTGCCTTTTTGTACTGTCTGCCATGAATAATTATAGCAGGGTGGACACTACTGAGACAAGAGCATGAGGCAGTTGCCCCATTGGAACCCTGCTGGGCATTACTGAGGTAGGCAGGCAGAACCCGTCAAGGAGAAGTAAGTGACCACTGAAGCAAAAGTACATGCTAATTTTCCAATCAGTGAGCTATTAACCTGTAATTTTAATTCCTTTGACATCTATTTTAACATTTGATCCATCCAGTTGATTAAAAAATTATTATATCCCTTAATTCATTGTTATATTGTCAAAATGTCACATTGTAATGGTCTCAAAATCACTTTAGACCAAAGCTTGTAAAAAGTCGCCGTTATGTCTGAGGTTATTGATCAAGGTAATTTTAAGGTTTTTGCTCTTTAATAATTAAGAGCCACCTCATTGTGCAGCACACCTACTGCGTGATGTGGTTTGAGGATTAAGCAAGCCTCTGCTCCCCCGTAGTGTCCAAGTATTACTTAATCATTTTTTATCCATAGGTAGAATTTTAAGGCAACCTAAAGTTTGCAGTGTTTAAGTTGGTAGACATACTTCTTGTTATTTCTGCCAGGACTATTACAGAAGCTTCCTTACTAGTCTCCCCCTAGACTAGTAGTTTCTACTATTAAATCTCCTAGAAAATTAAGGTGATCAACAGAGGCTTTTTGCTATTCTGTTTGTTGTGTTTTGTTTCTGTTTTACAACTACTGGAAATGGAGGCAGGGTTAGACAATTTTCATGGCTTTTTGTGCCACCATTTTAGAATTCTGCCATCATTTTTTGCTTAGTTAAGAAAAACAGTTTCACCTGTTTTAGACCACTTCATTGTTCTCTCAGGTCACCGTTATTCTAAAAACTCCGTGTGTCTTTTATCATTTTCAGACATGACATAGGTATCTTAGTAACTGTGTTCATAAAAAATGAGATCAGCATACATTTTGATTTAGGGTCTTATTTTGAGACGATAAACACAAATTTTAATGATTTAAAAAAAGAATCTTGCCTGGCTGGAGTGGCTCGGTGAATTGAGTGTTGTCCCGTGAACTGAGAGGTCCCAGTTCAATTCCTGGTTGGGACACATGCCCGGGTTGCGAGCTCCATCCCCAGTGGGGGGTGTGCGGGGGGCAGCTGATCAATGTTTCTCTCTCTCCCTTCCTTTCTCTCTAAAAAAATCAATTTAAAAAAAAGAATCTTCACTGTCTGAGATTATACCCATAGGTCATAATAAAGGGATTATTTATTTTTTTAGTGTATGCTGCTGAGTTTTGGATTTTATTATATTTGCACAAAATGTGCATATTTGGGATTATAAATTACTCTTCTAGCAAAGAACCTAATAGTTTACAGCCAGTAAATAGCAAATTTGGGATTTAAACCAGGTAATATATGTCCAGAGCTTGCCTTAACCAGTACAAACTCGTCGTGATTAATTTTTTTTTTCCAACTGAAAAAGAATGATTGAACCAAAATGTTCTCATTAATTGTAAGATTTTGGACTGTTTGGCTAATGGGCTTACCCAGATCAAGTACAAAGGTGAAGTTAAATTTTTTTTCCATTCTTTTAGCTGATATAGCCCAGAGATATAGGATAAGCAAATACCCAACCCTCAAATTGTTTCGTAATGGGATGATGATGAAGAGAGAATACAGGGGTCAGCGATCAGTGAAAGCACTTGCAGATTACATCAGGCAACAAAAAAGTGACCCCATTCAAGAACTTCATGATTTAGTAGAAATCACCACTCTTGATGTAAGTTGTGAACTTTTGCTTGATTAAATTAACATTGCCTGTTTAATTATTATAAACAAATAATATTATGCAATCGAGAAATCTGTACATTTTCTTATAGTTCATTGCAATGGATGTGACATATACATACTTAGCAAGTTGAATTTTTCTTCAATAATTTTCAAGGGAAATGCTAATGTTTTACTGAACCTTTGGGTAAAATGTACAGCATACAGTAAAGTTGTACTGATTTGAATTAATTGGGATCAAAGGGTAGCTTGAATTATGAGGAAATAGATGTTATCGGCAGACCTACACAACCAAAATTTCCATATTTTCCTTAGTGGAGACCCTCCGGGTGTCTACTCTGATTACTTCTATATCAGCTCTTCGATATATGTTTTAGTGTTCCCTAAAATAGCCCCACTTAATAATAAGCTTAGCAAACCCTTTTCTTTGTACACTAAGTGGTGTTTAAAAAAACAAAAACAATTGCACTTGTGCTTTAGATTGTCATTGTCAGGTTTGAGATTTTATTTTTACCCTCCGTACAAGCTAATACGTTAACCAATTGTAGTTTCATGGATGCTACCAAAAAACATAAGGCTTATGGGTCAGTGACAAAGGACTTTATTGCTGACATTACAGCCATTAGTGTGAATCTATTTGCATTTGCTTCTTTAACTTCCAACTCTTATGGAAGTGACACAGGGAGCCCAGTGGATGCCTGCATATGCAGTGGGCTGTGTTACAGGAGAACTCTGGGCTCTGGGAACTCCTGTGTCAGTGCTGGTAGTAAGCCTGCTTTCTGTCCTGGAGGGAGACATTACCTCATACCTCAGTGTTGCTGGCTGCAAACATACCCTTGAGAAATGGTCTGGGTAAAGAGTGGTCAAGGTTTCACAGTTTGTGTAGAACTACATGTGTAACAGTGTGAGAGACCCAGGGAGGAGTCTCTACCTATAGTCAGTCACATGTTATGAATTGATGTACTACTTTAAAATATTTTAGAATTAGTCACCTGATTTAGGAAAAGACTGTCATTGATTAAATAGTTATCTATTTATTGTAATTTTAACATAAAATGCTAGAAGGAAATGTTCATAATTACATTAGACTATAGTTAAGATTGCTTTCAAGCCAATGTAATCAATCTTTAATAGTTTTGGACTAGGTGTTAAAAGCCAAATGTGTATTTATAGACATACTTAATTTGGAGATCATTGAACAAGCTGGGTAAGTGAAATAACATGTTTATAGAACTATATATGTTTGTAAAATAATTATATTATTTTACAGCGCAGCAAAAGAAATATTATTGGATATTTTGAGCAAAAGGATTCAGAACACTATAGAGTTTTTCAAAGAGTAGCGAATATTTTGCACGATGATTGTGCCTTCTTTTCTGCATTTGGGTAAGTATCTTAGTTGAGAGTCAGTTTGGCTGAGATGTTAAAAGTAAAAAGTAGAGAATTCATGGATGAGTCTGACTTACAAGCAAATAATGTGTTTTTTTGATTGGTCTGTGTGACCACATTAATGACCTTGATCCCCAGTTAGTGGTAATAGTCTGGGTTTAAAAATAGCTTTTTAGTGCTAAAACTGCCAAACCAAACTTATAAAATACCGAATAACAAAAGCAGGTAACCAAAATTTCCCTTTAAAAAAATCTGCCTTGTATTAAATTTTTGTTCAATAAATTAACAAAAATATATGCTTTAGTTGGTATTGCATAGTCTTATATATAGGAAAGATGATGGACAAATATATATTTCAAATAGATAATTCATACATTGCAAAACAGCCAATTCTGCTTCATTCAGGTATATTACTGTTATTATTTTTCTTAAAACGTATTAGTACTACTTCTCTCTCTCTGTTAGGGCTGTTTCAAAACCAGAAAGATATAGTGGAGATAACATAATCTACAAACCACCAGGGGTAAGTTGCTGTTTTGTAGTGTGTATAATTTTAAATATTAATTAAATACATGAATTAATTAATAAGTTTATCATTGCAATTTTTCACACACAAAAATAGAATCTATATTTTTCCAGTTCATACTTTTCATTTTAATGTTGTTTGTAGTGTTTTGACACACTGAAGTTTTATTTATTTATTTTTATTTTTTTGTTAATCCTCACTTGAGGATATTTTTCCTTTGATTTCTAGATAGAGTTGAAGGGAGGCAGGGGGAGAGAGAGAGACACACACACACATCAATTGGTTGTCTCCCACTCAACCCCTACCAGGGCTGGGAATCAAATCTGCAACCCAGGCACATGCCCTTGACTGAGAATTGAACCCGTGACCATTCAGTCCACTGGCTGACACTCTAACCACCAAGCTATACCAGCCAGGGCCACACTGAAGTTTTTAATGTTTATGGAGTCATATGAATGATATTTTTGTTTAGAAGGTTCATTTCCTTTTCTGAGTTCAGATGAATATTTGCCAGTATTTTCTGCACATGCATGTCTTTAGGAGTAGTTTACAAGTGTGAGCTTCTCTAGATCATCAGAATCCAGTGTTGTGTCTCACAATGTAGTTTGGTTGTTAAGAGCATGGACTCTGGAATGAGACCGAGTTTTAATGTCAAATCTGCCACTTTCCTAGGTGTATAACTCTGGGAAAGTTTCTTACCTCCTCTCTGCTTCAGTTTGTCCATTAATAAAAATAGCCATGTTAATATGGTCCTGCTTTGGGGATGTTCAAGGTTAAATGAATCAACATATATAAGGTACTAACAGCAGTGCCTGGACATAGCAAGTTTACTCAATTAATGTTAGCTGTTATTTTTATCATCATTTTAGGTACTTCATAAATACTAATTTTGAGTCAATGTGGAAGTAGATACTGTAGGTAGTTAATATTGGCGATATATATAATACATTGGATTTATATATCTTTTATTTTTCAAGGCTTTTTCACTGGAAGTCTCCAAATTTTCTAATATCTTCAACTCTAAGGGATAGCTAACTTAATTTTTTTGGATAATTCTTTTTCACAATGCCTGCCTGCCATTAGTGAAGATACTGATAAACAATTAATTGACCCAAATCCAAGGAATCAGGTCCTTGATAATCACAAAATTATCAGCTTTTTACCATTTTACAGCCCTCTTTCTCGAAAGTTCCCTGTGCTTTGCTTCTTTTGTGTCCCCTATAGATTTCTGGGCTCATATAGACGGCTTTAAGAATGCATTTTTGCTAGCACAGGTTAGATTTGTTTAATACAGTATTTTTCTCTGTTTTTATAACAGCATTCTGCTCCAGATATGGTATACTTGGGATCTATGACTAATTTTGATGGGATTTACAATTGGATTCAAGATAAATGCGTTCCTCTTGTTCGAGAAATAACATTTGAAAATGGAGAGGTATGGTCTTTCTAATGTGGGTTGTTATTTTTAATTCAGGTTTCTGAAAAAGCAAACTTTGTCCACTCATCTTACTATTTTACCACATACTTACCTGTAGTAAAAATCATACAGTTGAATATAACTACATCATAGCTGTTTCTGTAACACAGGCCAGTGATTCTCACCCGTGTTTTCCCAGGATGCCTCTTGCATTTCCTGCAATATCAGTAGTTCATTACAGTTTTGAAAATGCCTCAGATGATTCTGATAACAACCCTTGGTTGAAGATCCTTGTTTAGCGGATGTCCTTTAGAAGCAATGCTCTGCAGATTTTAGTTATAATCAATAATACAGCGTGAATAATCCTTTGCCATAAAAATGTTTTTCTGATTTCTATCCTAAAAGAATGAAGTCATGAAAGCAGTCGTCGGTTGTCATGTAACTGACCTTAGTGATCCCATGTGCCTGAAATAAAGCAAACTTACAACTCCCACAAAAACAAAACACAAAATTTAGAGGTCAAGGAGCAAGCACAAAGGGCTATGTCTGTGAGATACCTCTCTCTTTTCTTTACCATATTCAAACTATCTTTTCATTTCACTCCGTGTTTAAGACCCACAGTCTAAATGCAATATTTAGAAAACATTATCACATAGTAAACACACCCATATAATTACCATCTAGTCAGAAGTTGGCAATTCTGTAAAGGAATCGGATCATAAATATTTTAGTCTTTGCAGTTCATATAGTCTCTGTCGAAACAACTCAGCATTGCAATTGTGGCACAAAGGCAGCCTCAGACAATGCATAAATAAGTGTGGTTGTGTTCCAGGGAAGCTTGCTGGCTTGTGTTCCTTCTTAGTTTATTTATCAAATGAACATCTTTGCTACGTTTCTTAGTTCTCTGGGCTTCAGGTATGCTTGGCTGAATTAGTTACATTTTTATTATATTTGCTCATTTAGTCCTCAGAAGCTCAGAAAGATTTAGTAACTTGTCACAATTATTCACCTGCTTTGGCAATTCTTGCAGGAATAGTTTCAAAAACAGAGTTTAAAGGTATAGACTGAAAAATCTTAAACAGTAAAACAAGTTCCAGCTACGCCTCAATCATTTAAACAGTTGGGAAACCTCTGAACCTGGTTGTGTTGATGTCCTTCCCCTGCATCTTTTAATGCCTGCTCCATAGAGAATGTGTTGATGTGGACACGAGAAACTTAGAGGCCCAAGCAGCACGAACTACCAACTGCTATGTTGATGTGTGTAAATTAGTTTAGCAAATAGAGTTTTTTCTAACTTCTAATCTGCTTATTACTTTCTCCTAATAGTTGTTAGTTGATCTATACTTTTGTTTGGTCTAATAAAGTTATATGTTATATTTGTTTTTACTTTTAACTTCCTAGCTCTTAAGTTTTCTAAAAGGTGATTCCTGAGTCTTTTTTCTCAGTTAGTATTTATTCAGAAACATTTGTGTCCTCATTTATTCCATCATAGGTTGATTGCACATTATTGCATATAAAAATCTGTGAGTGAAAGAGAAGTGAAATACGATTCTCTGTTGTTAAGGGTTACCAGTCCAGTAGTTCACGTGGACAGCTAATGTAATATTAAGACATGCCCATGCCACAGAGGGGCACTGGGAAAATGTTCTGGGAATTCAGAGGAGAGAATTCATTTCACCCTTTGGCAGAAGTGGAGCAGAATCAGGGATGGTTTTCTAGAAGAGGCTTCAGTTCTGAAACAAAAGGGCTGAAAGAGAAATAGAAGTACTAATGGAAATAGGGAAGTAAGAGGAGGAGACTGCATTAATACTGAGTGTTGAAGGTTGGTTAGACTTTGAAATGGAGATATTAAGCAGGAAGTTGGAAATCTAGACTTGGATTCTGAACTGGAGCTGGGCGTGTAGACATAGAGATAAAAGACCAGTTAGAAGTGCTGATTGAGATTGTTGACCTAGTTGAAGTTACCAGGCTAGAGCAGAGAAGTCCAAAGACAGAACCATGGGGTGTAGTAGCAATGTATGAGGGAAGGAAACTGTGTGAGTCCAAGAGATAAAGAGTGGGGAAGAGAAAACTTGAAATCAGTTTGCAAATGATCGATGTAATGCCAGGGGCTGGGGAGAGGAAAGATGGGGAGTGACTGCTAAAGAGTATGGGGTTTTTTTTTTTTTAAAGACAAGGTGTGTTTTTTTTTTCTTTATTGATTTTTAGAGAGAGAGGAAGGAGAGGGAGAGAGAGATAGAAACATCGATGAGAGAGAACGTCGATTGGCTACTTCCTGCATGCCCCCCACTGGGGATTGGGCCCACAACCTGGGCATGTGCCCTGACCGGGAATCGAACCAGCGACCTCTTGGTGCATGGGTCGACACTCAACCACTGAGCCACACCGACCGGGCTGGGGTTTCTTTTTGAAGTGATGAAAATGATGTGGAATTAGGAAGCATTGATGTTCACAGACCTTGTACATATAATAAAACCCACCAAACTGAACACATTGAAATGGTGCATTTTGTGATATGTGAATCATATCTCAGTTGTAAAAAAGGTAAGCATGACAAGAAGCTTTACAATTTATTCTGTATATGAGTCTAGTGGGCTTAAACATGAAGCTAGGAACCAGGAGAAAACTCTTCTTCTGTAAGATGTGTTCCAGTTTCAGTTTTTTTAGGGTACAGGACTTGAGCTTTCTGCTGAGGCAGTTTCTGAATTACAGAGAGACATGCAAAAGGATAGTTGATGGAAATAATTTTATTAGGCCCTTTCTGGACTTCTTATGAGTCAGAACTCATTTGAAGCATTTGTCAGAGAGAATAAATGATTAAATCTGTCTACTAGTACATCACATTTCTCTTATATTATTTTCCAATAACAATAATAAAAAAATTTTTTTAAACTTTATACATTTTCAAAGTCTTTTTGTGTATGTATGTATATATACAAGGTATATAAACACACAGCATATATAGTGGTGGCTGTTTGTTAATGTTGAAAATTGTGTATTGTTTGGAAACTGGCCATGTTATGGGAATTTTGTTATTTGCTCTGATCAAACACTTTTCAGCTTTGGGTAGGTCTCATGTTAGTTTTTGCGTATGCCTTAAAATGAACATAAGTTTGCAAATCAGATTTATTTACTTCTGGTACACTCAGTTTTTCAGTGTTATCTGTGAGGACAGTTTACCCCGCCTTAAAGTCTGGGGGAATACATGTTTACCCCCACCCTAAAATCAACATCTAGATAAAGGACCAGCATAGTTTCTCCTTTGGTTGACTCATTTATCAGATGTCATGGTTTCATCCAGTACTAGCTGACAGCCCAGCCCAGCGGTTGCTTTAAGGCAGGTCAGTTCCTGCAGGAGAGCAGGACATGTGGGTCCTCTGAGTGCCCTGGTACTTCATGGGGAGGGAATGAGTTCCTTCTTCCATTAAGGCTAATGTTTCTTTCTTTACACCACTGGACCCTATTTTTCCTGGGATGTGATGCAAAATTATTCCTTCCTAGAAAATAGCTATGAATGGAGAGGACTGATAATTCTCATTGAATCCTTCTCTATACAGGAATTGACAGAAGAAGGACTGCCATTTCTAATACTCTTCCACATGAAAGAAGATACAGAAAGTTTAGAAATATTCCAGAATGAAGTAGCCCGACAATTAATAAGTGAAAAAGGTAGACAGATGAAGGTGTTTATTTTTTCCTTTCTCTGTTTCTTTCTTTCTCCCCATCCCTTTCCCCCATTACAGCCCCTGAATTTACATGTAAACATGGGGGTGGGAGGCATTAGTAGAGAGATAATATGAAGCAGTGGCTTTTCTTTTTTTTTTTTTTTTTTTTAACCATGACTGTTTTAGCTCCCTAAAGTCAGGTAATCCTTAAAATCCAATAGCATGAACAGTGGGTCATGGGTGGGCAGAATGTTAGGCACTTTCTTCCAGCACGTTGATACTTGCCTGATCTCCTTCTAATAGACAGCCCCAGACATATGGCTGAGAGAACTTACAGATTCTGATTAACATTTCTAAATGAAAGAGAATTCTGTGGACTTCTCCAAAGCATCAAAAAAAAAAAAAAAAAAAAAAAAAAAAAAAATGAAGTATCACCAATTTTCCCTTTGTAGTTAGAGAAGAATGTCAGACATAATAAACAAAGTATTATGTAGAGCCATGCCCATATTAGTGAGTTAGTAAATATGTTGGGGGTTGAATTAGATTAAAAATCAACCAGTAGGCACTGGGATGGCATCCTTGAGGAAATGAAAACCGTCCCAGGAGAACAGTTTATATGTCAGTTTTAGGAACTTGCTCCCCAGACCTGGGTAATCTGCGGAGTGGAGGAATACCCATGTGAGAAAAATGAAAAATTCACTACAGCATTTGAATTCAGGGTTGAGTTCATATAATTTCTAAGAAAATTAAACTCTCTCCCCTAAGAACTAAAGTCCTACCTCTTCTCAGTGTTCTAATATTTTAGGTTTTAGATTTTGTGATCTGTTTTACTCTAAAGCATTTTGGGTTTGTTTGTTTGTTTGTTTGTTTGTTTTTATGAACTTGCTATCTTATGAGAACACAATCAAGAAAATTCTAATCTACCTGTCCCAATTCTTTTTCTTTTAAAGGTGCAATAAACTTCTTACATGCGGACTGTGACAAATTTAGACACCCTCTTCTGCACATACAGAAAACTCCAGCAGATTGCCCTGTGATAGCTATTGACAGCTTTAGGCATATGTATGTATTTGAAGACTTCAAAGATATATTGTAAGTATTCATTTTGTTTTTGTTTTTTTAATTACTGTTATATGTCTCAAAAATGAACTGAAAAACAATTGTTTGGCTATTTTAAATAATCTTATGATAGAACAGTAATACTTTATTATTTGGATGGAAGATGTGTTTTTTTGTTTTTGCTTTTTTTAACTCAAGTGTAGTATAATTGACTATGAGAATTATGATATATCCCTGTTGAAATGCCAGCAGTAGGTGATCCTAATGCTTGGAAATTAATGTCTGAAAGAAAAGTTTTGGTCTTTGAGAACTTAGTTCTGAATTGAATTTGGTCTTTGTCAGCACATCAAGGTAAGTAGAATATAATCCTAGGTCGAGTTAAAAGAAATTGGTAATATTGCTGCTTATGTGTGACTGTGTCTATCAAGTATATTAGTGGTATTTAAGACCCAGAAGATGGCTATGACTAGGCATTTCTAAGGACATAAAGCTATGAACCTTTGAAGGAACAGATAAGCTTTCTGACTATTCTCAGTTATTCGTTGTATTAATAAACATAAACCTTGTAACTACCACAGATATTAAATTTTTATCAATTTCTGAGATTGAAATACAATGGTAAAAGTGGAGATGTTTCTTCATATATGAATGATTTAAACAATACTGTGGTAATAATTCAAATTAGATCTTTTCTTTTAAAAATTCATTTACCCTTTTTTATGTCCAAAGATTAAAATGCACATTTAGAGGACGATTTGCAGTCCTAGTGCAGAATGAATTATCTTTCTCACTTCTAAATATTTCAATAGAGATATGGTTGTTTGATAGAAGATTCTCAGTCCTAACATATCGGAGGCCGAGAATTGAGTCCTGCCTTGGGCAAGTCACTTAACTTCTCCATTCTTGTTTCTTTACACTTAAAATATGGTTGATGGTGCAGCCTACCCAATGTGTTCTAACCGGTGAAGTACTAACAAACATTAGTTGTTTTTACTTGACCTATGCAAAAAAATACCATTTAGCCTGTTAGCTCATTAAATATTTATCCAGGTCTTCTATATGGCAGTCACTGTATAACATAAACCAATCGTTTAAAGTTTACTAAGACTAGATCCCTGCCCTTAAAGAACTCCCAGTGAAGCAGAGAAAGGAAACAAGTAGGGTAACAGGCAGTTGTTTTATGATGTGATACGTGCTCTGATAGAATTCAGCAGAAAGGTACCTGATCCAAGATTTCTGGAGATGTTAATGCCTAAGGTAGTTCCTAAAGTTCTGTGAGGAAGTTTAACATGGAGGTGAGAAGGAGTCAGGGCTTGGAGAAAGGGCACATTGGCAGAAACAGTATGAATGGATTGGGGGGGGGGCGGTCAAGTGAAGTAAGCAGAGGCTGGCTCATGAAGGCCCTTATATGGTGTATTATAGGAGTTTGACATTGTCTTGAAAACTATGAAGAGCCAATGAAGGGTTTTAATGAGGAGATTGTTTTTTAAAGATCATTCAGGATGCAAACTGGAGAATAATAGATTGGGGGTGGGAGGGTCAAAGTAGAATCTAGGAGACTGTTCCGTAATCCAGGATTGCTGATGATAGATAACCAGTAGATGATTCTTGAATAAACGAATTACCTAAATAAATTCTGGCAGTAGCATTAAAGCTAGAGAGAAGCAGGATTTTTGAGACATTTTATAGGTAGAATAGGAAGACTTGTTATGTTAGTAAATGGGGCAGGGGAGGCCAGCCCTGATGGCTAGGAATCTGACTTGGACAGCTAACTGGCTTGTGTTGCCATTAACTGAGCTTGGAAACTCAGTGAAGGAGCACCTTGTGGAAAATATAATGAGTTCCTTTTCTTGGTATATTGAATTTGAGGTGCCTGTGGGCACAAAGAAGTGTCCAGTAGGGAATTTACATGGCTCGGATTCATCAGGGAGTTGAGATAAGGGCTGGATCTTGAACACATGAGGATATAGCCAAAGTTATAGAAACACGAGATGACCTAGAACAGGGCTGAGAATTCAGGAACCCTGAATGATACCAACATTTAAAGGGAGGATAGCAGAATGAGCATGAGTGGAAGACTAAGGAGGAAGAGGAATCAAAGAAGGGAAAGAAAACCCAGAAAAGAGTGATATGGTAATTGAGGAAGGAGGACTTCTAACAGAAGGAATGGGCAACCAGAAGAAAAAGATGAAACATCTGTTAGATTTGACAAAAAACCAACAACAATGACAAAAAACCCCACTGTATTGCAAAGAATTGAAGAGTATTTGGTGAGGAAATGAAGATTTGAAATAATTCTTACAAGAAGCTAGCCTCTAAAGGGAAAGAAAAACAAAGGGATAGTTTGAGAGACACATAGGATGAAATAAAGTTTTAGCTTTTCTTTTTTCCCCCACTTAGGGTGCAAGAAATTAATCATGATTAAATTTCTGTGGGATGGGATCAAATGGAGCAAGACATTATTGAAGAGCTAGGGGAAAGGGGGCTGACTGATAAAGCCAGAGGAGCACAGAGGAAACGAGAAGCAAAGGGAAGGAAGTAACCTCCTTCCTTTCTCGTGGGAAAGAGAGGACAGGAAGGGGTTGTTGCGGGAATGTGGTGGTAGTGACAGCAGCAGGAGACTGCTGAGATTCCGTTCTGATTCTTGTTTGTAACTGTGGCTAAGGAAGCCAGATCATTTGCTGTGAGTGGGGAGGTGAGGGATAATTACAGGGGCGGGACTGTGCTGGATCTTAAAAGGAAGAATAGCTGTACCCAGAAATCCACCCTAAAGATCCTAACATTCCCAGCATTTATTTAAACATTGGAACTCATATAGTCAGTCCCCTTAGTAAGTGTGTGGACATTGACTACTGGGCTAGATGGAAATGTATTAGCTGGGTGGGTGTCCTCTTCCTCTCACTTCTTCTAGCCTTGCTTCTTGAAATCACAAGCTTATGCTGAGAGAACGAGATATTTAGGAGAGAGGGTAGTTCCAGTGGCTGGGCTCACTGCAGGAGCTTCCAGGTAGAGTGACTGCTTGGCATTACAGTGCTGCCTCACTCAAGGTCATTTATATGAAGTTTTATCAGCACACTTCCCTACCTGCAAAAGTGGATAAATGTTGAGTTGTTTACACACCTCTTCCTTTTCACTGGAAACTTACAGCCCTACTTGTAAAGTCTCAAGTCCGTGGAAGTCAACAGGATGTTGACTGAAAGGTTAGGTTTACTGATCAGTAACCAAACTACTATATGCCAAATTTTGGCTTTTATTCCCAGGAATGTTGTGTTAAACATACAGGGAAACCCGTGAGGAGTTCCATCTTGGCTATCTTAAGTTTCCTCCTCCAGTCTGAAGTCAGATTTAAAGTACTTTAGCATTTCTAATTCCATTTCGGTGTCTGTATTTTTTATCACATGACCCAGTCTCCCTGCTCTCCAGCTGTAGTTCACTGGACCAGGACAAGCTCATCCTTCGGTGGGCAGCATTACACTTATGCCATGGTGCAAAAATGAACTGAGCCAGTAAGGTTCTCCAAAGAAATTTGGAAGTCGGAAATGTTCCTCTCCCATCCTGCAAGTAATTAGTCCTATCAGTAGGGAGGGAGATAAGAGAAGTGACTATATTTGAAGCTCTTTGAAACAAATTACTTCTTTAATTTCTCCCTTAGGTGTCTGATTGCCCCTTCTAGGCACTGTTCCCACTAATATTTTTTAATTGGAGGAAGGCACATGCTGTGTGAACTACAAACTGAGCCTATGTGAATAGACGTTAGTGTTAAAAATCAAATAAAACATGCAGCAAAGTGAATCTGACACATCTAATGGCTTGCATAATTGTTACTGTGCTACATGGTAATTAAGGCTTAAATGATAAGCAGTTTCCATAAATTACTGTAATTACTATTACTTTTACTTAGTACCTCAGCATCTCTGGGGTCATATGGAGGAAGTACGGTTGTGGTAAGGAGAGAGAAAGCAGATTTATGGTGCAGTCTCCTCCCATGTCAGAGGTAGGCATTGGCAGTGGGGGGGGGGGGGGGCCGCGGTTACTACCAGTATTCTTTTTGCCTCTTCCTTTCTGGAGAAACTGAGATATAACTGATTAGTGCCAGGGCTAGGATTCATGTCAAGAGTATATTGAACCCCAAAGTCCCAAACTCATGACAGTTAATCCCAAAGCAGTTACATTGTCAGTAACATATAAAAAGCAGTATAGGTATGAATGTGAAAGATGTTTGAAGAGACAGAACTTACTAGTACCTGAAGCTAAGTCACAGATTGATTTCTTGCCACATGTGAAGGAATAGATTGTGTGTGGAGATAGGAAAAGAATGGAGGGTAATTTCGGAACCTGAGAGCACCTAGGGACAGGTCTAGGAAATGCTCTACAGCTCAAGGGAAGAGAGTAAATGATAGGGTAGGGCTAAGACTGTTGAAGGTCTTTGAAGAGAAACTTACCTTCTAAGAAACTGTGGCCTTGAATACCTACCATCTGCACCTTTGCCCAAGAGCTCTCAGCTGCCCTGGAGCCCGTGATGGGGGAACAGCAGCAAGCAGGACAGGCTTCAAGTTCCTCCTGGGAAACGTCACAGGCTAAAGCTAGTGAGAGCCCTAACTCTGGGCTCTAAGTGATTTATTCCAAATCATTGAATCACTGAAAATTTGATCATAATTCCTGAAACTGCTCAGTTTGGGAAAGTTGGCAGCAGTTAATTGGCTGCATTAGTGGCAGGGTTGGGGGGTGGTTGCAGTGCAGAGATGAGTAGGGCAGGGCAAACAGGGCTAGGAGGCAGGTCTCTCGCTAATTAGTCTGCCTCCTTGATCTTGGAGGGAGCAAACCAGAAATTGCATGGGATGATAAATAACTTGGGAGGGAGAAGTAGAAAATAATTTTTAATCAGATCTTCATTAAGGTCCCTTTTAACTGTGAGAGTCTGGTTTTGTTCCTCGTTATAGGGGATCCTTTATTTTTTACCCAAATGAGGCTTTTCTTCAGTGGAAAAAAAAAATGGCATACTGAGAAAACTTCTTAAAAGGCAAATTTTATTTAATTAGTTTTCATTACCTCTTGCTATACCAACTGCTTTGTGATAGCATTAGATGTTCAATAAATGCTTTGATTAATTTGCTTTTAGTTTAATCTTATTATAAGTTTAAGCGTTTGACTACTTTGAATAGCCCATCTGGAAAGTATTCTAATATTTACCAACTATCCATATGCCCTGTTGTTCCCCACCTGTCCAATCCATCTCTGCAGTTTTGATTTTCTGAATGTCTTTCCTCTTAGCCACTACACAATATAGTGATCTGAGTCCTTAAGCACCATTTTTATTCTCAAGTAATGTACTTACATACAACTGACACTGATTACCTACTTATAAGTACTATATATTTTACAAATCATACTAGTATATTTTACCTTATTTGGTCCTTCCAGCAAAAGACATCAAGCGTTGGCAGAGCCAGGAACTGTACCAGCCCTACTTTGCATTTTATATGTGTTCTCAGTTAATGTAAACCTTACAAAATAGGTATTACTTTCACTTTTACAATAAAAAAGTTAAGCTCCAAGAGGTCACTAAAGGCAATAGAACTTACCGTTTAAGTGCCCAGACTCTAGATTCAGACTGCTTAGATTTGAATCCCGTTCTGTTACCTACTGAGTTATATTACCCTGGACAATTTCTTACCATCCCTATGCCTCGTTTTCCTCATCTGTAAAATAGGAAAAACAATAGTGTCTAGTTCTTAGAACAGTGTCTGATACATGGTAAGTGCTATAAGGCTAGCTATGGTTATATGCAATAATATATTTGGATACAAATCAAAGTCTATATAAGAATAATATAATTAAGTCAAATAAAGCAGTTATCATTTCACATATTAGAAAGCTGAAACTCAAAGAGGTTAAGTAAATTAAATGGCAAAAAACGTGTTTTTACACCATAATACATGAAATAAATTTGTACTACATTATTGTATAACTTGAGTTAAATGTGTAGTATATACAACATTAGGAAATTGAATCCAGAAATATATAATAAAAGAATAATATATTACAACCAAGTGGGCTTATCCCAAGCATGCAAGGCTGGTTCAACATTCAAAAATTAATCAGTGTAATTCAGCATTATATTAGTGAATAAGCAAGAAAAACTACTGGTTACTTTAATATATGCAGAAACATTTGACAAAATTCAACATCCATTCATGACAAAAATGCTTAACAAACTAGGAAGTAGGAATATATGAAAGCTTCCTCAATCTGATGAAGAATATTTTTAAAGAACTTAGAGCTAATATTATATTTATTTACAATACTTTCCCCTTAAGATCAGGAACTAGGCAAGGGTTAGGTCTACCGTGTGTGTGTGTGTGTGTGTGTGTGTGTGTGTGTGTGTGTGTGTGTGTTTTGCATATTGTTTGTTCCTTTATCTCTCTGATTATAAGAAATTTATGTCCTTTGTAGGTAATTCTGAACACTAATAAAGTATAAATTAAAAATTTATACTTTACCAAAGTATAAATTTACCAAAGTATAAATTAAAAATCACCCATAAATCCACAAACCAGAGAGCTGCACATATATGTATGTGTTATAAAATTGGGGCCATGCTATTTTATGAATTTTCTTTTTATCCACACATTAAAAACATCTTCCCATGCTATTAATATTTTTCCCATTATTTTTAATGGCTAGTTTGCCTTTGAGTGGATTGTTCGATGATTTGTTTAACCCTGTTATTTGAATCCAGGTTTTTCCCATGAAAAAATAAGTAACACTGGTACTAATGGGACTTTACCAGACTCACCCTCCTTAAGATTCTCATAGTTTTTGGTGCTATAGAACACATGTACTTGGGTTCTATGACACCATTATGGTTTTCCTTTTTTCAGTTCTTTCATTGTCTTTCACTGATTGTGCTTTTTGTATTTGATCCCTGGTAGTAATAATAATCATAGTGCTGTGCTGTCCAACAAGATAGCTACTAACCATATATGAATTCTTGAGTTTAAATTAATTGAAACGATATAAAATTTAAGTTTCTCAGGCACTCTAATCCATTTCAAGTGCTCAGTGGCCACATGTGGGTAGTGGCTACTGTATTTAACAGCACAGATACACACCATTTTCCATCTTCACAGAAAGTCCTGTTGGACAGTTCTATTGCAAGGAACAGAAACTCACTCCATGAAGCTCAAAAACAAAGGTTTGTGCTAAAGTCCTATAGGAAAATGATAAGGAGCAGAATTGCATGAGGTTCAGCTGGATGGTACCACTGGAGAGTGTTAGGGCAGCGTCTCTCTCCTGATTTTATAACTCTTAATAAAATCATCTATGTTCCTTATATCTCTTAGTCCAAATTCTTCAGATATCTGATGGGTTCAACCCACATAGATTGGTTCTCTCTCAACCCCAAGTTATATGTCCCCCCTTTTTTCCAGCTTTATTGACGTATAATTGACAAAAATTACATATATTTAAGGTATACAACATATTTTGATGTATATATACATGGTAAAATAATTACCACAGTCAAGCTAAATAATATAGCCATTACCTCACATAGTTAACCCACCCCACCCTTTTTTGTGAGAACAGTTAAGTCTATTTTTTTAGTAAATTTCAAGTACACAATACAGTATTAATAACTACAGTCACTATGCTGTACATTTTCCCATTTTCCCCACCTCCTAGTCTCTATTAACCACCAGTCTACCCTGTGTTTCTATGAGACCATGCGGTATTTGTCTTTCTGTGCCTGGCTTATTTCACTTAGCATAATGTCCTCAAGGTTGATCTATTTTGTCACAACTGACAGGATTTCCTTCTTTGTTAAGGCTGAATAATTGTGTGTGTGTGTGTGTGTGTACATTCATGTATTGATGAACACTTGCATTGTTTCTCTATCTTGACTATTGTGAATAATGCTGCAGTGAACATGGAAGTGCAGAGATCTCTTCAAGATACTGTTTTCATTTCCTTTGGGTCTATACACAGAAGTGGAATTGCTGGATCATATGGTAGTTGTGTTTTTAATTTTTGAGGAATCTCCATACTGATTTCCATATGGCTATACCAGTTTGCATTATCAGGAACAGTGTTCAAGAGTTCCTTTTTCTCCATATCCTTGCCAAGACTTATCTTTTGTCCTTTTGATAATTGCCATTCTAAAAGGTGTTAGGTGATAGTTCCCAGATGATTAGTGATGTTGAGCACCTTTTCATGTAACTGCTAGCCATTTATATGTCTTCTTTTGAGAAATGTCTATTTAGGCCCTTTGCCTATTTTAAAATTAGGTTGTTTTCTTGCTATTAATTTGTTTTAGTTCCTTATATGTTTTGGATATTAATCTCTTATCAGATATATGGTTTTCAAATATTTTTCTTCCATTTTGTAAGCTGTCTCTTCACTCTGTTGTTTGCTGTTGCAGAAGGTTTTTAGTTTGATACAATTACATTTGTTTTTGTTGCCTATGCTTTTTAGGGTCATATCTAAAAAAAATCATTGCTCAGATCAATGTCAAGAAGCTTTTCCCTTCTTTTTTCTTCTAGGAGTTTTAGAGTTTCAGGTCTCACATTTAAGTGTTTAATCCACTTTTTAGTTGCTTTTGTATATGGTATGAGATAAGGATCTAATTTTATTTTGTGTGTGGATATCCAGTTTTCATGGCACCATTTATTTGAAAGACTGTCTTTTCCCCATTGTGTCTTCTTGGCACCTTTGTCAAAGATTAGTTGACTGTGAATGTGTGGATTTATTCCTGGGCAGTCTATTCTGTTACATTGGTCTACATGTCTTTTTTTACACCAGTACCAAACTGTTTTGAATACAATAGCTTTGTCATGTATTTTGAAACCAGGCACTGTGGTGCTTCCATCTTTGTTCTTCCTGCTCAAGATTTCTTTGGCTTCTAATGTCTTTTGTGGTTCCATATGAATTTCACGATTGTTTTTCTATTTCTGTAAAAAAAAAAGTCATTGGAATTTTGATGGAGACGGCATTGAATCTCTAGATTGCTTTAGGTAGTATGAGCATTCTAACAATATTAATTCTTCTAATCCATGAGTACAGGATATCTTTTCATTTATCTGTGTCTTTTTCCATCAGTGTTTTATACTTTCCAGTGTACAGATATTTTACCTCCTTGGCTAAACTTATTCCTAAGTGTGTTAGTGTTTTTTATAAAGATGTCCAGTATCATTAGTTCTATTTAGTATGATAGTGAAGTCCTGTGAGTATAAATAAAAAATGTTCAAGAGCCTATAAGGAGAGCGCAGCGGCAGCAGAGCCATCACTGGATGATCAAGGGGAAAGCAAGGCCTGAGCCTCTGCAGCTAGTTCTGGCCAAGATGGCAACATAGGTAAACATGGTACTTGAATTCTCCCACAACCACATCAAAATTATAACTAAACTACAGGACAACCATCAGTCAGAACTGCCTGAAATCTAGCTGAACAGAAGTCCTATGACTAAGGATATAAAGAAGCCACTTTGAGACTGATAGGAGGGGTAGAGATGCAGAATGGCCTGGTCCCACACCCAAGTGTGGTAGATAACAGTTGGGAGGGATATCTGGGCTGTGGAGGTGCCCCCTGAGGAGTGAGGGGTCTCAGGCCCCCCCAGCCCAGGGTTCCAGTACCAGGAAGAAAAGTCCCCATAACTTCTGGCTGTAAAAACTAGCAGAGATTGTGGCTGCTGGATATCCTGCTCACAGAATTCCTCAGACTCACTCTGAGCTCCATCACTGGGGCAGCAGCTCAAAAGGCACCCAGGGACATAGGGGAGGAATGGAATTGTCTGGTATCAGGGTGAGGGCTGGAGGGACAGCTTTCTCCCAGACAATTGGGGGCAGAGGCCATTGTTCCTCTTCTGAGCCCTCCCCACACAGAGCCAGCAGGTGGCACCATATCTGAGACTCCATCAACTTGGCTCACACCATTCATCCTGCTCTGGTGATTCCCTGAGACCCCACCCTGTCCCATTTCCAGGCCTATCCAAGCTGTTTCCAGTGGCTTTTCCATACAAACAGCCTGTCTTGGCTCATGTTGCAGGCTTTCCTAAAAATCTCTCAAACAAGCAGCATTTGGCCTTGGCATGCCTCATACCTCACACTAAGTGGCCCCTGACCCGAGGCCCAGTACTAGTGGCAGCTGGTCTTGGGTCACAGCCTGGCCTTGCCTAGGCACCTCCAAGTCCAGCACAAGTAGCAGCCATCTGCAGATCGCTCTGTAGCTCATGCCGAGTGGCTCCAGACAGAACAGAGATGGGAGGCTGACGTGGCCTGCATCTCCCAGGAGGCCCCAGAGCCAACTCACCTGGTGGACAGCTTCAGACCACGTCAAAGCACCATCCAACCTCTTCCACAAGCAACATACTCAAGGAGCGGACTCAGCGGGCACCAGAGCTCCGCTAAAGTAAGTCCTGCTCTGTAGGGTAGGCCCCTGCACAGTGGATCCTCTAGGGTTGTTGTAGCCAGTTCTCACAGCTGATTGGCCTGGGAGTAAATCCCTCCTATTAACATTCCAACAGCAATCAAAGCTCAACTACAACAGGAGGGTGTACATGGCCCACACAGGGGAGTGCCCAGCTTGGGTGAACAGGAAGGCTGTGCCACTGGACACTGTAGGACACCTACTACATAAAGCCACTGTACTGAGCCCAGAAGATATAGCAGCTCTACCTAATACACAGAAACAAACACAGGGAGGCTGCCAAAATGAGGATACAAAGAAACATGTCCCAAATGAAAGAACAGAACAAAACTCCAGAGAAAGGACTAAACAAAATGGACACAGGCAATTTACTAGATACTGTTTATAAGGGTGCTCAATGAATTTAGGGGAAGAGTAGATGAACTCAGCGAGAACTTTAACAAAGAGATAGGAAACATAAAAACGGAGATAGAAAGCAAAAAAGAACCAGTTAGAAATGAGGACTACACTCACTGAAATGAAGAATACATTACAGAGAATCAGCAATGGAGTAGATGAAGCAGAGGATCACATCGGAGATTTGGAAGATAAAGAAGCAGAAAACATCCAATCAGAACAGGAAAAAGAAAAACGAATCCAAAAAAATGAGGATAGTATAAGGAGCTTCTGGGACAACTACAAGCATGCCAACATTCGCATCATGAGGGTGCCAGAAGAAGAGAGAGAACAAGGAATTGAAAACCTATGTAAAATAATAATGATGGAAAACTTCCTTAACCTGGTGAAGGAAATAGACACATGAGTTTAGGAAACTCAGAGTCCCATACAAGGTGAACCCAAGATATGCCAAAGGGTAAAGACAAAGAATCTTAAAAGCAGCAAGAGAAAAGCAGTTAGTTATCTACAAGGGAGCGCCCATAAGACTCTTAGCTGATTTCTCAACTGAAACTTTGCAGGCCAGAAGGGAGTGGCAAGAAATATTCAAAGTGATAAAAAGCAAGGACCTACAACAAAGATTACTCTACCTAGCAAAGCTATAATTAAGAATCGAAGGGGCAAGACAAAGAGTTCTTAGAAAGAAAACCAAAAGCACCATCCATTAAAAATTTGTTTAATAAATTGGCCTTCATCAAATTAAAAACTTTTGCTCTGCAAAAGATACTGTTAGAATGTAAGGAAGATATATGAATGGCAAATAACATGAAAAGGTGCTCAACATCATTAGTTATTAGAGAAATGCAAATTCAAACCACAATAAGATCCAATCTTCATCTTTTAGAATGGCTAAGTTAAAATATTGATAATACCAGGTGTTCTTGAGGATATCCGGCAGCTGAAACTTTTAAAAAATATATTTTTATTGATGTTTTTAGAGACGAAGGGAGAGAGATAGAAACATCGATGTGACCCCTCACTGGGGATTGAGCCCACAACCCGGGCATGTGCCCTGACCAGGAATCGAACTGGGACCTCTCAGTCCATGGGGTGACACTCAATCCATTGAGCCACACTGTCTGGGCCAGCTGAGATTTCTATACATTGCTGGTGGGATTGCAAAATGATACAGCCACTCTGGAAAACAATTTAGCAGTTTCTTAAAAAGTTAAACATACCTCTCATATAACCCAGTATTTTTCCTAGAGAAATAAACTATGTTCACACATAACCCGTGCACAAGTGTTTGTAGTAGCATTGTTCAAAATCACCAAAACCTTGAAAGAACGCAAATGTCCTTCAGTGGGTGTGTGGATAAACTAATTGTGTATATACATTCAATGGAATACTATTCAGCAATAAATAAAGGAACAAACATTTTTATACATGCAGCAAAATGGATGAATCTGAAATGCAGTATACTAAATAAAAGAAGCCAGTCTCGTGATTATATACTCTATGAGTTCATGTACATGACATTCTGCAGAAGGCAAATAAATTATAGGGACACAAAACAGATCAGTCAGTGGTTGGCAGGAGTTAGGGGGAAGTGGAGGGTCTGACTGAAAAAGGGTGTAGGAATTATTCTGTATCCTGTTTGTGGAGGTGGTAATAAAACGCTTATATGCATATGTTAAAACTCAGAGAACTGTAAGCCTAAAAAACTGAATTCTACTATAACTTTTTTTAAATAGTAGAAATACTCCTCACCTCTTATGCATTTCTTAAAGCTTGTTTAATGATACACTTAACATTTGTGCATTTCACTGTCTAAATTTTTCATCACCTAAAAATAAAGATTGTAAACAAAAAAGTGTTTGGAGGATGGGAAACACTAGGTGTTCTAATTAGAAAAATTTACCCTAAAGTGTGAAAATACAATTGAATTTATTATGGCAAGGATCCATTTATTTTCCTTTTCAGCAAATAACCATGTTGTCTGTTTTCTTGACAATATATTGTTGATTCACTGATTATTACTTAATAATGATGGACAGTTTCTGGCCACAAGCTAGAGAACTCTTTTGTAATCTGTTTCTGTACCACATCAGTTCAGATACATCCTATCTCCCTTGTCTTTGCATTTTGCTCACAGTTCTTTCTCTCTTCTCATCTGTTGACAAGGGGAAACAATCAAATTAGGGAAAAATATGTTTTGAGTGTTCTTTAGGAATTGGTTACATTTAAGATTTAATTATAAATCATTTCTTGACTAGCAGAAGCAATTCACACTGTATTGGTTGTGATCACCTTTGGACCTTATAAAATAACAAACTAACAGAGCTTTATCTTAAACATTGTGGACCATTTGCAATTCTTTGAATTGAATGGTTGTATTTTAGTACTTTGCTGTGGGTGACAGTAGATGATGTCAGATTGAATTTCAATCGACCTCCTCTCACTGTTTATCCGGGGTGCATGTGCAATTTCTTCAGCACCAGCAAACCTTTCAGGCATTCTGTCAATACAGCTACCTGACAGTCATTCGTATTTGTAAACTGTGCATTTGGCACCTGCTGTTCTCTGTTGCATTGGAGCTAGTGGGGAGCCGAAATGGGTGCACAATGAAGTTATTGGTTGGTACATCTCTGTGGGAGTTATTGAAGGGAAGAAACAGCACTTGTAGGACCTCAGGAAAGGATAAAAAGAAAAAGAAACTGGTAATATTAACACCAGCCAGCTATTCTTTGCTACCAAAAAATGATTTAAAAAGTCAGTCAATTCTACTGAAGGAATTGTCAACCTGTATTTTCATTCTTGTAACAGATATGAAAAAGGGTTTCTATTTAAATATATATAATGAATTTTTAAAATACACAATCTCAATAGAAGACAATTCATGTGAGCAGAAATATAAATTAAAACAAACAATGGGAAAAGATGCTTAATTTCTGAAGAAGTGGGTATTAAAATGTAGATGTCTTTTACTTATCAAATTAGCAAAGCACATTTTAATTAAAAAAAGACAAAGGTGCTGTCAAGATTTCAAAGAATAAACAGGTAGACAAATAGCAAAAATAGACTGATGTTTTATATATATAATTTTCCCACGCTGTCAAAGGTTCTTACTCTTTTTTTTTTTTATTCCTCACCCAAGGACATTTTTTCCATTTATCATCAGATAGAGTGGGAGGGAGGGAGGGAGGGAGGGAGAGAGAGACAGAGAGAAACATCGATGTGATAGAGCCATATCGACTGGTTGCCTCCCACATGACCCAATCAGGGCCGGGGATGAACTGCAACCAAGGTATGTGCCCTTGACCGGAATTGAACCCACGACTCATTGGTCCCAAGGGCCGAGGCTCTAACCGCTGAGCAAAACCATCCAGGGCAAAAGTTCTTATTCTTTAACCCAATACTCCTACTTTATTGGCTACAATTCAAGGAGATAAGAAGGGCTGATATGTAAGTCCTCATTTAACATCATCAGTAGGTTCTTGGAAATTGCAACTTAAAGCAAGAATGACATATAACAAAACCAATTTTACTGCAGGCTAATTGATAATAAATGAGAGTTAAGTTCTTATGGCATATTTCTGGTCATCAAAACATCACCAAATGTCTAAATGAAGACTCAAAATACTAATAATATTAAACACTGAAATAAATGTGAGGTATACATACATTTAGGGAAGATTACTAAAAACAGAAAATGATTTCCCACCCCGCTTACTCCAGTTCAGGGTGGTGAGTGGCCAGAGCCTATCCTGGCAGCTCAGGGTGCCGGGCGGGACCCAGCCCTGGACACGCTGCTCTTCCACCACGGTGCACTCACACATGTCCACACTCACACTAGGACAGTGTAGACGCACCCATGCACCTCACCTGCACGTTGCTGTCGGAGGAAACCGGGTCCTTGGGGGAGAACCCATGCAGACGTGGGGAGAATGTTCCAGCTCCACACACCTGGACAGTGGCCCCAGCTAGGAATCGATTTTCCTTTTTCTCTTTAACGTTATAATGAAACAACATTATCTGAGGACCTGCTGTATATACCTGCTTAGCTTTATTATGGCCTGTTTTGTGACAGTATATGGCTCTGTGCTGCCAATTTGCTTATACCCTGATTAATAATTAGGGGAATGATATTAATATACAATGAGTTGGGACTTCCGGTCAAGATGGCAGCGTAGGTAAACGCGGTATCGCATCCTCCCACAACCACATCAAAGTTACGACTAAACTACAGAACAACCATCATTCAAAACCGCCTGAAATCAGGCTGAAAGGAAGTCCTACAACTACGAAATTAAAGAAGAAGCCACATCGAGACTGGTAGGAGGGGCAGAGGCGGACGGGCTGGTCCCACACCCATGTGTGGTGGATAGAAATTAGAAGGACATCTCGGCTGGGAAGGTCCTCCCTGAGGACTGAGGGGTCCCCATCCCACACCAGGCGCCCAGCTCAGGGTTCCAGTGCCAGGAAGAGAATCCCCATCACTTCTGGCTGGAAAAACCAGCGGGAGCTGAGGATGAGGCGGTTGGAGCCCCAGGCAGCTCCTCTTAAAGGGCCCGCGCACGGACTTACTCGGGCTCACACCCTCCAGGCTCCAGCGTGCGGGAAGGAGCCTGAAAGGCACCAGAGCCATATGGGGAAGAACTGAGCTGTTTGGCATTGGAGCGAGGGCTGGAGAGGCAGCTGTCTCCTGGACAGACGTGCTATCAGAGGCTTTTGTTCCTTTGGTGAGCCCTTCCCTGGGCCGGCAGAGCCGCCATATCTGGGACTCCAGCAACCTGGCTCACACTGTTTGCCCCGCCCTGGTGATTCCCTGAGGCCCCGCCCCACCCAACTTCCAGGCCCACCCAAGCTATTGCCAGTTGCTTTACCATAGGATTGGCCTGTCTTGGATCCTGCTTCAGCTTTTCCTAAATTCTTTCAAACAAGCAGCATTTGGTCTCAGCTAGCCCCATACCTCTCACTAAGTAATACATAGAAACAAACACAGGGAGGCAGCCAAAATGAGCAGACAAAGAAACAGGTCCCAAATGAAAGGACAGAACAAAACTCCAGGAAAAGAGCTAAGTGAAATAGAGTTAAGCAACCTAACAGATGCTGAGTTCAAAACACTGTTTATAAGGATGCTCAATGGACTTAGTGAGAACCTCAGTGGACTTAGTAAGAACCTCAGTGAACTTAGTGAGGGCCTCAAGAGCATAAAAAAGGACCAGTCAGAAATGAAGGATGATGCACAGTTAGAAATGAAGGAGGCAGTAACTGAAATAAAGAATAATTTACACAGAATCAATAGTAAAGTAGGTAAAGCCAAGAAGCAAACCATTGATTTGGAATAAAAGGAAGCAAAAAACACCCAATCACAACAGCAAAAAGAAAAAAGAATCCAAAAAAATGAGGACAGTGTAAGGAGCCTCTGGGACAACTTCAAGCATGCCAACATTCGCATCTTGGGGGTGCCAGAAGGAGAAAAGAGAGAACAAGAAGTCGAAAACCTATTTGAAATAATAATGGCAGAAAACTTCCCTAACTTGGTGAAGGAAACAGACATACAAGTCCAGGAAGCACAGAGAGTCCCAAACAAGATGAACCCCAAGAGGCCCACACCAAGACACATCATCATCAAAATGCAAAAGGTTCAAGACAAAGAGAGAATCTTAAAAGCAGCAAGAGAAAAGCAGTTAGTTACCTACAAGGGAGTTCCCATCAGACTGTCAGCTGATTTCTCAAAAGAAACTTTGCAGGCCAGAAGGGAGTGGCAAGAAATATTCAGAGTGATGAAAAGCAAGAACCTACAACCAAGATTACTCTATCCTGCAAAGCTGTCATTTAGAATCGATGGCCATATAAAGAGTTTCCCAGACAAGGAAAAGCTAGAGTTCATCACCACCAAACCATTATTATATGAAATGTTGAAGGGTCTTCTTGAAGAAAAAGATAAAAAAATATGAACAAACAAAATGGCAATAAGTACATATCTATCAACAGTTGAATCTACAAACAAAATGAACAAGCAGAACAGAAACATTCTCAAAGATACAGAGAACTTTTGTTGGTTACCAGATGGGAGGAGGATTGGGGGGATGGGTGGAAAAGGTGAAGGGATTAAGAAGTACAAATTGGTCGTTAGACTGACAAACCTCAAAGGGAAGGGGGTTTGGGGGTGGGAAGAAATAAACCAAAGAACTTATATGTATATATGCGTAACCAATGGATATAGACAATAGTGTGGGGAAAGGCAGGAGGGGGGTGGGAATGGGGAGGAGGGGGGCAATGGGGGAAAAATGAGGAACATCTGTAATACATTCAACAGTAAAGGTAAGTTTAAAAATATATATACAGCCCTGGCCGGTTTGGCTCAGTGGTTAGAGCGTCGGCCTGCGGTCCGGAGAGACCCGGGTTCGGTTCCTTCCAAGGGCATGTACTTCGGTTGCAGTTTGTCCCCGGCCCTGGTTGGTCGTGCGGGTGGCAGCCACTCGATGTGTCACTTTCGCATCGATGTTTCTCTCTCTCTCTCTTCCTCTCTCTCCCTCCCACTCTATCGGAACAAAAAATGAAAGAATGTCCTCGGGTGAGGATAAAAAAAAAAAAATATATATATATACACACACACACACACACACACACACACACACATATACACATACAATGAGTTGTGTTGGTTCATGTTATTTTCCTCAGAATATTTTGAAGCCACCAAAGAAAGCTTTTTCACCATTAAAGAGAAAACCTTAATGTGTGAAAACCTTTTTAAAAAAGCCAGTTCCATGGCCTTGAGAAGTGCTTTTGCTTTTCACAATGTTAGCCATCCAGTGAAGCTGCCCCTGTGGTTAAAGAAGTTGTGAAGAAATTCCCCCATGTTTAAGGGAAAAAGAAAAACATGAAAAAGCTACACCCTGCCTTAGATTATTTGATAAAATTGGTTCTACTGACCATGAGTGCTCCCAAGGACCTGCCTCTCACCGGGGACTTACAGGCTCCAGGAGCAGGCCACAGAGGGTCCCCGGCTAACGCAGGCTCACACGCTGGGGGAGGCTGACATGTGCTAGTATTTCTGTCGTGGGCTTTGTGTAGGACTCCGGTTATAAACCCACATTGTTTTAAGTGGTTAATGCTATTTTTTTCCTTGAGCCCTGTTATTATTATCAATGTGATTTTGTAAAACATAAGTGTTTTTAGTTCCATTAATTCAGGAAAGTGCCCAACAATAAGGGATGGTTAAGTAAGTTTTAGGACAGCATCTTGATAGATGGATGCATCTATGGAAACGATAAACATAGAAAAATGTCTGTTGACAAGTGCAGGAATTAGAACACAGAACTGAGTATCTAAAGAAGATTTCAATTAAAACAACAGTGAGGTATCACCTCACACCTGTCAGAATGGCCATCATCAACAAACCATCAAACAACAAGTGATGGCAAGGGTGTGGAGAAAAGGGGACCCTAGTACACTGCTGGTGGGAATGCAGACTGGTGCAGCCACTATGGAAAACACTGTGGTATTACCTCAAAAAATTAAAAATTGAACTTCCATTTGACCCAGTGATCCCACTTCTAGGAATGTACCCTAAGAACCCTGAAACAACAATCAGAAAGAATATATGTACCCCCATGTTCATAGCAGCACTAATTACAATAGCTAAGATCTGGAAACAGCCCAAATGTCCATCAGTAGATGAATGGATAAAAAAGCTGTGGTACACAGTGGAGTACTATGCAGCTGTAAGAAAGAAAGATCTCTTATCCTTTGAGACGACATGGAGGGACCTGCAGAGTATTATCCTAAGTGAAACAAGCCAAGCATAGCAAGATAAATATCATATGATCTCACTTATTTGTGGAATATAATGAACAAAACAAACTGATGAACAAAATAGACCCAGAGACATAGAAGTAGGGTACAGACTGACAAACCTCAGAAGAGGGGTTGGGGGTGGAGGGAAGAGATAAACCACAGAACTTATATGCATGTATGCATAACCAATGGACGTAGACAGCAAAGCTGGGGACAGAGTGGGGGGGATAGGGAGGAGGGTGTCAGTGGGGGAAAACAGAAACATCTGTAACAAAAATAAACTAATGAAAATAATTTTTTAAAAAAATAATAAGATTTCAACTGGATAAAAATGTTCGACATATGCCTGGCCTGTCATAGTTATGGTAGGATGGTGGGATTATAGATTTTAAAAATTTTTTAAATTTATGTGAAGTTGGTGAAATAGAGGTAAGTCCATTTTAACAGCTTAAGCTAAATTTTTATTTCACTTTGGTTTTAGAATTCCTGGAAGACTCAAGCAGTTTGTATTTGACTTACATTCTGGAAAACTTCACAGAGAATTCCATCATGGTCCTGACCCAACTGATACAGCCCATGGACAGGTAGGACTCTTGTTTTTCAGTGGGAACTTTTTTTCTTTTTCAACAGACTCTAGAAAATATACAAACTATGTTCCTTTTAAAATTAATTTTAAAATTTTTAGACCTTCAGAAAAGTTGCAGGAAGGTTCCAGTGTAGGTTTTTGGGTTTGAGTATGCCTTCTGTGGAATATAGCTGTGAAAGGGTTAAAGACAGTTGGATTCTAAAAGAACTTGAGGATAGGAAATGGAAGCAGGTGTATCACAAATCAGTGGATTCCATTAATTGTCCAGGCTGTCCTCTGTAGCTGGAAGATTGACCTCACTATGAAGAAAATAATGAGTGGTATTCTTGCAAAACCATCTTAAAAGCCCCTCTCACCAATACAGTATTCAAAATGCTTAAAGCTTATGGTTTAATGCAGCCTTCCATTTGAGATTTAGAATGCTTGACATTTGTATTTGATAAACATACACGCACACACATATACATATACACATATTTTTTTAACCTGATAATTTTACTGTTTCTATGTTCCTGCTTTGTTAAACACCCCTAAATTTGCATTTTATTATCCATTTATATCCCCCCACTATACCAAGGAGGAAGATGATATATACCAACCTATTTCATAGGTCCAAAACTTCAATCCATTATTTTGCTCAAAGAACCTCCACATATAAAAGAAAAATAAAGACTAAGTGAATTTTTCTTTACTTTGAGTCAAAATGAGAGTCAAGACTTCCTTTTAGGAGTTTGATAATATGCTTTTTACTTGAAATCTGAGGTCAGATTTTTCTTTGAAAATTAAGCAATTATAGAAGCAGGCAAAATGTTGGCAATAACCCAAAGGTGATTATTTTCATCAGAAAAGTAGGCCTGCTTAGTATTGTATCAGATTAAGGATGTAATTTGTCATTATTGTATTGTCCTGATGTGTTTTGACTTCTCCATTAGACAGTTGAACTCCTTGTATTTTATTTATTCATCTTTGTGTACTAATGGCACCAAATACATGTTTGTTTATAGTAGTATAATTTCATCTAAATTAAACCAAACATACATCTCAACAAAAAGTAAATAAAAAATATATTGGGGAAGTAGAACATGACAAAGTTATATGGGAAGTTTGTAGGCACATTGTTTACCATCATAATGGGAATGTGCCATTAGATACAGGATGTGGTGTATGTACTGTGTGCCTATGTTAACTCCAGGGGGTGTTAAAAGAAAGACAGCCATGTTTGCTCTTGAAGTGCTTGCAGTGTGGAAATCAAGTATAGACTATAGTGCCTTTTTAAAGAAATTATTGGAAGTCACTCTTACAGTTCCACTGTGTAGTTTTATCTACTGTTTGTGCACAAGTAAAATAATGCAGAAATTAATATCTTGCAGTACTGAAGTGTTGGTTTTCCTCCTTATGTTAATTTAGTTTTGATCATTTCTGGCATCCGGGTAATTGTAATTCTAGCTACAGAATAGGTGCCTTTAATTTTCTTAGCAATCATTTGTTAAGAGGGAAGGGTTCGGGCCAACTTAGTCAGGAGTTGTGCTGGTTCTCTAGAATAGTCTAGGAAAGTGCCAGGTGTCAGGTATTCTGTTTCCCTCCACTGCACCACAGGAACTGTCAACAGGTACACTGTAATGGCTTTGTGGCAGCCCTGCCCTGGAGAATCTGAGTAAAGGCATATGAAATGGGGGAAGCAAGATTTCAGACGTAACTCTTGTCTTTGGCACACAGTACTATCTTTTATTGATTATTAAGCAAATACTTATAGGGCAACTACCATTCATCTAGTACTCTTATCGAAATAGTGTAACTCCAGCAAATATATTGACATAAAAATGTTGTATTCTCTCTCTTGTAGGAAGTCCAAGATGTAGGAAGTAGTCCCCCTGAGAGCTCCTTCCAGAAACTAGCACCCAGCGAATATAGGTATACTTTATTGAGGGATCGAGATGAGCTTTAAAAACTTGAAAAACAATTTGAAAGCCTTTCAAACAGCAGCATCAACTTACGTGGTGGAAATAGTAAACCTATATTTTCATAATTCTATGTGTATTTTTATTTTGAATAAACTGAAAGAAGTTTTGGGTTTTTAATTTTTTTCTCCCCCGACTCAGAATGCATTGTCACTTAATATAGCCTCTAAAACAATCTTTTAGGGTTAAAAAAAAAACAAACAAAAAACAAGAATCAGAGGCCTGTCTGCTTTAAATCTGTCCTGTAAAATTTTTATAAATCACGTGAAAGGTGACATTGCCAGTAACATGCCATTAACTCGCACTACTAGGTCAGGGAGGACTTAGGGATGTTTTCTGTGTACTATGTGCTTTTTCTCTTCTCTTTCATATGCTCAGTTCTGTTGGTATTATCATTATCACATTTCTCAAAGCTAAGGGGGTACATATTCTGGATACTTGGGAGGGGAATAAATGAAAATTTCTACACTGTGTACTGTGTTTTACTGATTGGTTGGATATTGCTTATGAAAATTCCATAGGGGTATATTTTGGATTCTTAATGTGTAACTTAAACATACAATGGAGAGGAGGAGAGCCATAAGCCAGAACATTTGGCAGGAATTCTCCTTATGAATTAAGAAAAAGAAAATGAAAGGTGTTGTTAAATGTCTGTTTTTGTCTAACGAAGTGGCATATGGATGGCATTTAAAACTTTTAATTATACCTAAATCTGGGAAAGGAAAAGACTAGTAGAGGCAGGTTACCAGTACTGACCTGTATGACTTTTAAGGCTCCTCCTATCATGACACTTCAATTTCCAAAGAGAAAAACCAGCAGACAAATTGTGTTTCAATAATTCTAACCTCCTTCTATTCTGTAGTCTTGTTATTACTTGTATAGATAAAAAACAAAGACAATGGGCACATACATTTTTAATTTTTTTCCATTGTGAAATTGTCAGAGGACCCTACCCCCTGTAGATTCTCTGATTTCCCAGGCCTGCAGTGTACAGTCAGATGGGTCCCTGTGCCAGGCCTCAATACTGCCAGGGAACAAAACCAGAGGGAGAGGACCCTCCGTATCATATCAGGAAGCCCAATGCCAGAGGACAGACAGGTTCAAAATTGGCTTTCCTCTGGGCCTGGGTTGGTGCTATAGGCCAAGAGTCATTTTATATTTGGAGTCCAAGTCAATCCCAGTTTGGGGAGAGATTATTTTTAAGCTTAAAAGGCTGACATGTGCCATTATATGTAGTATGTACTATGTGTAACATCTTCCAGTTCTTTCAAAATAAAGTGAATATTTATAATGGATATTTAATGATTGTTATTTTAAAAAATCAGCCTAGCAGTCTTAGTTATGCATGACTTACCCATCATTCAGTCAGAATGATAAACATTACTAAGGTGATAAGGGGCATGTTTAGTATATTTTACCAGATTAACCAGAAAAGCAGGACAGAGCTTCCTAAAGGTTGGACATTGCATTGCTTTTAATTAGTGACTGAAATCAGAGTTACTGTAGTCTTCAGGTCAGAGGATGGACCAAATCTGAGGTGGTTAGAATGAAAATTCACAAATATTCAACAAGCTAGTACCCAAAATCATAGCTAGCACATGCAACTAACTGGAATAATTTGTAATCTTAGAATTGTCTCTAAAAAACAAAAGATAACACTGAAGGGTTGGTTTGCAGAGCCCTGGCTTGAAAGTATGTAATGTGAGAAAGGCCTGCAGAAGCACGTTCAGTGTGGTCTAAGATAATTGAGTGGCTATTTAAAAAGTGACTGGATTTGAGGCTACATTATTTAGCGTTCACACATATTGGGACTTAGTACTACTACCATTGTGTTTTCTAGACGGAAGCTACTGAAGGCAAGGATACTGAATTTTATGTCCATATCTCTAATATCTAGCACTTCTAGACACTTAGTAGTCATCATCAAAATGTTTACTGAATGAATGGGATGCAAAATGACCTTGGGTACTTTCTGTACCCCTGAAGGACTCCGCACCCATCAGGAATTTGTGACAGTTTTACCGAAACTCATTAACAAGCTTAAGTGTGAAACAGCAAAACGCATTACAGAAAATAAGTTCTTGTCACAGAGCTAGTGCGTGGTGGGTGGGGAGGTGGCCTGTGGCCAGGGAAATGATCGCTGATTCCGCAGGGCCTTGTACGCCAAATTAAGGGTTTGTACTGTATGTTATAGGCAGTAGAGACCCATCAACAGATTTTAAGCAGAGAAGTATGTTCATATTTAACTTTGAGAAAGAATACTATGACAGCTGGTCTAGGTATAATAAAATGAGTCCAGCAGAGGAGAGAGGTAATGGCCAGAACTAAGTGACAGCAGAGATGGAAAGGAACAGATACAAGAGATGGCAAAGATGTAGATTCCATAGGGATTTGTCACTGGCTGGATGTGTGAAGAGAACTTCCAGAAATCTAGGACTCACAATTTAGACTTCTTCCCATCTGAACCATGAATTGGAATATTACAGGTGGAAGTCTCATTTTACCCAGTCTACCGTGAGCTGCAGGCTCCTCAGCTGTGAAAAGGGGAAGAAAGACTAGACTGAAGAACACAGCTGAATGCAAAACCAGAACTAGAGGCAGGCCCCTTTCCAGTTTTTCAAAAATTGTTCCAGTAGTAAGGGGGCCATAAAAGGATGAAAACTTTCTTTAGCCATCTAAAGAAACGTTTTGAACATTTAGAGATTGGGCATCTATCTAAAGCATCTCATAGAGAGCTCTCTAATGAAGTTGTCAAAAATCATGCACAAAAGAAGGAAAAATGCATGATAAAGACTAAAAGGAGAGTAAAATGTATAACTGTTTGAAATGCTAAAGCTCAGAATGAACTTAAATTTGTAGAAAATGCTAAATTTGCCAAGAAGTCATAAAAAAAAATTAGAAGAATGGATAAAGCAGTGTGTAATGGATTAAAAATCAGGAAAAGCAGAATAACTGAATTTTTATTTTTTCTCTGACAAGGAGATACAGTCTGGCTGGCCACAAATAAAATGACAAAACAAAAAGAGAGAGAGAAGTAAAGAAAAATTTTGCCCCCTTAATAATTTCCCAAACTTACGCATTCTGAGAGCTGCTGGGACTTGCAAGTGCTTTTCTCTGTTAGCAACTCATGGGGATTTTTGAGAAATCCCCATGGAGGATGTAAGGTGGCAGAAGACTAGAAATGGACGTATAGTGTTTCAGTTTTCCAAAATAATTACAGTAAATGGTTTTATCTATTTTTTTAAATGAAAATCTCATGAACCAAACTGAAATGTTAGTAGTCTACATTTAGGGAGAACATTTAAATGGGTGTAAAGAATAAAACAAAAAGTCCATTTTTACCCCAATATATAAAGACCCTGAGGACAGTAAGTTGTTTCAGGACATAAATTGTTTCATGCTGATTATAACTGTTTTATGTGTTCATTAAAACAGGTTGGATAGGACCTCTGCTTGGCAACTGGTTTTTTAAAGCTGTGTTTGAATTTTTGTATGTACTTCCAAGTAATAAAACTATATTTATAAAATATTTCTATTATTTGAGACTTTACTAATTCAGTTTGTCATAAATAAATATCATTTTGTGAACATTTTACTCAGAATACAGATAGACCAGAGTCACAAGCTTTTCCAGTTTAAAGATTTTAGAGTAATTGAGTCCGAATGGGAAGCTATATGAGTCCATGTGCTGATAACTCAAACCTGCCTTTAGTTGAAGTGCCAAAGCTCCCTCTTGCAGAACACGGGAAGGGCTAGCCTGCCGGTAGTAGGTTTATGTATCACTAGGAGAGGAAAACTTCAGCTTACAAATTGCTTTTCTAAAATGTCCCTTTTCCTCTCCCCTCACTTTCCTTACCGAGTGAATTCCTATCCATCCTTCAATGCCTAGGACAATGATCAACCCTGTGGTCCCACAGCCCTTTATTTATGCTTCAGAGTACCCAGACTAATACAGAGTTGGAAGTACATGTATCCCTTTTCCTTGTCACCATGTGAATGCCCTGGAGGCAGAACTCGATATTTGTATTCTCAGCAACCTAGAGCACTGTAAGTGATCAGAAAATCTGATGAAATAATAAAAAAGCCAAATTGCATAATATACGAACAAATGAGTGAAAAAAGGACAAGAAAGCATCACCGTAACTGCAGTCGACTCTGCTGGCTCATCTGTGAATCACAATTACCTGCTGTCTGGTCACCTTTGATCCTATATCCTAAATTGGCTATGGATTCCTACATTTTGGCCTAGAATAGATTAGAATCTTACACTATCAGAATGACACTTCAGTGCCCTGCGGAGATGCTGGACACTCCCGTGAACAGCACATCTTCTGTGAGGGAGATCTGACCCCTTCTTAGTCACTCAGCCTTAGGGAAGGACAGACTATGGTGAGTTGACAAAATACATTGTATGGTTCATAAAACATATTTACCATTCTGCAAACATTACCTACTGTTGCCAGGGTAAGAATACAACAGTGAATGAGATTGCCCCTATCATCATAGGGCTCAAAGCTGAGTGAAGGAGCAAAGCAGACGGGTAAAAAGGGGACTCTAACAGAACGTGGTAGGTGCTGTGCTGTGACTTAACCACAGGAGCGTGGAGTGTGTGCACAGCCCTGGGAGTCAGGGGAGCCTCTTCCTACAGTAAGTGGTTCCTTGGCCAGGAACAGAAATACATCAGGCTCCTCTCCCCACCCCAGGAGAATTGTAGTAAAAAAAAGCCGTCCCTGTTCTCTAGGAAGTAGTGTTATAGCAGAGTATTGTTAGGTATTGTTGCCCTGTTTCTCTCCCAACTCTGGGCCATTGGTGAAAGATCACATGCTTGCCTGTCTGCTGTTTCTCATGTGCTTACTGATTGGGGTGGGTGCCAAGGAGGAAGCTGTATGCTCTCTGGTGCCAGGTGTAAACTTGCCTAGGTAGGATCAGATCGATCGTGGGAGCCTGATACTACGATTATTTTCTTGCCCAGCCACTGCCCAGGAGGGGAACAGGGCAGGGCATTCCTGGCTGTGCACACAGTGGGGGAAGTCGAACAGGGCATCTATTCTAACTTACCAATTCTTCATAATTCACAATTATCCATATCTTCATAATGAGCATGGCTTTGATATAAAACATAAAGAGTCCATTTCAGAAATTTTCTAGGTTTAGAAGGTAAATTCCGTGGTCTGTGGCTTCTGGAATCCAGCTCCACCCCTTCAGTTTTAGAGTTGTGCCCAAGCTCGGTGCTCTGGCACCTTTGCTGTTTCCTGGTTCCTTGGAGATTACTGGTGGTGCTTTACAATCACAGTGACAAGGTCTCACTAACCTAGAATGTCTTTAAATCTGAGCCTACAAATAAATTCTTTAAAAGCACAGATGCTTTTTTCGGGGCGGGGGGGGGAACCCACACTTATTTTCTTTTTTTTTTTTCTTTAAAAATAAAATTTATTTTTTATTTTTTTTAATTTATTTATTTTTATTAATTTATTTTTGTTACAGATGTTTCTCCTTTTTTCCCCATTGTACCCTCCTCCCCATCCCCCCACCCTGTCCCCTGCTTTGTTGTCCATGTCCATCAGTTATGCATACATGCGCATAAGTTCTGTGGTTTATCTCTTCCCTCCCCCACCCCACCTTCTGAGGGGTGTCAGTCTATACCCTACTTCCACATCTCTGGGTCTACCCTGTTCCTCAGACTGTTATGTTCATTATATTCCACAAATAAGTGAGATCATGTGATATTTGTCTTTCTCTGTTTGCCTTGTTTCGCTTAGGATAATACTCTCGAGGTCCCTCCATGTCGTCTCAAAGGATAAGAGATCTTTCTTTCTTACAGCTGCATAGTACTCCATTGTGTATATGTAGCACAGCTTTTTTATCCATTCATCCACTGATGGACACTTGGGCTGTTTCCAGATCTTAGCTATTGTAAATAGTGCTGCTATGAACATGGTGGTACATGTATTCTTTCTGATTGGTGTTTCAGGCTTCTTAGGGTATATTCCTAGAAGTGGGATCACTGGGTCAAATGGCAAATCAATTTTTAATTTTTTGAGGTAACACCATAGTGTTTTCCAAAGTGGCTGCACCAGTCTGCATTCCCACCAGCAGTGTACTAGAGTCCCCTTTTCTCCACACCCTCGCCAACACTTGTTGTTTGATGATTTGTTGATGGCAGCCATTCTGGCAGGTGTGAGGTGATACCTCATTGTTATTTTAATTTGCATCTCTCTGATGATTAGTGATGTTGAGCATTTCTTCATATGTCTCTTAGCCTTTTGTAAGTCCTTTTTGGAGAGGTGTCTATTTAGTTCCTCTGCCCATTTTTTAATTGGGTTCTTTGTCTTCCTTTTGTTGAGTTGTATGAGCACTCTATGTATTTTGGAAATTAACCCCTTATCTGATGTATCATTGGCAATTATGCTCTCCCATACAGTGGGTTCCCTATCTGTTTTGATGGTTGTTTCTTTTGCTGTGCAGAAGCTTTTGAATTTGATGTAGTCCCATGTGTTCATTTTTCCCTTTGTTTCTGTTGCCTTAGGTGATATATCAGTAAAGATTCTGCTGTGTATGATGTCCGAAATTTTGTTGCCTACATTTTCTTCTAGGATTTTTATGGATTCACGAGTCACATTTAAGTCTTTTATCCATTTTGAGTTTATTCTTGTGTATGGTGTAAGTTGATGGTCTAGTTTCATTTTTTTGCATGTAGCTGTCCAATTTTCCCAACACCATTTATTAAAGAGGCTGTCCTTACTCCATTGTATGCTCTTGCCACCTTTGTCAAATATTAATTGAGCATAATGTCTTGGGTCAATTTCCAGATTCTCTGTTCTGTTCCACTGGTCTATATGCCTGTTGTTCTTGTGCCAGTACCAGGCTGTTTTGATTACATTAGCTTTGTAGTATAACCTGATATCCGGTATTGTGATCCCACCTACTTTGTCCTTCTTTTTCAAGATTGCTGTGGCTATTCGGGGTCTTTTTTGGTTCCATATGAACTTTTGAAATATTTGTTCTAGTTCTGTGAAATATGTCACTGGTATTTTGATGGGGATTGCATTGAATCTATAGATTGCTTTGGGTAATATGGACATTTTAATGATGTTAATTCTTCCAATCCATGAACAAGGTATGTGCTTCCACTTTTTTATATCTTCCTCTATTTCTTTTTTTCAATGTCCTGTAGTTTTCTGCAAAGAGGTCCTTTACTTCTTTGGTTAAGACTATTCCTAGGTATCTTAATTTTTTTGCTGCGATGGTAAATGGAATTGTTTTTTTAGTTTCTCTTTCTGTGAGTTCATCATTGGTGTTTAAGAATGCCGTTGATTTCTTGACGTTAATTTTGTATCCTGCTACTTTGCCAAATTCATTTATTAAGTCTAGTAGATTTTTTATGGAGTCTTTAGGGTTTTCTATATATAATATCATGTCATCTGCGAATAATGACAGTTTCACTTCCTCCTTTCCAATTTGGATTCCTTTTATTTTTTCTTCACGTCTGATTGCTGTGGCTAAGACTTCCAGTACTATGTTAAATAAGAGTGGCGAAAGTGGGCATCCCTGTCTTGTTCCTGTTCTTAAGGGAAATGTTTTTAGTTTTTGCCCATTGAGTATGATGTTGGCTGTAGGTCTTTCATCTATGGCCTTTATTATATCAAGATATGATCCCTCTATTCCCACATTGCTGAGCGTTTTTATCAGAAATGGGTGCTGGACTTTGTCAAATGCTTTTTCAGCGTCTATTGATATGATAATGTGGTTTTTATCTTTCATTTTGTTTATGTGGTGTATCACATTTATTGATTTGCGAATATTGAACCAGCCTTGCATCCCTGGGATGAATCCCACTTGGTCATGGTGAATAATTTTTTTGATGTATTGCTGGATCCGATTTGCTAGTATTTTGTTCAGGATTTTGGCATCTATGTTCATCAGGGATATTGGCCTGTAGTTTTCTTTCTTTGTAGTGTCTCTATCTGGTTTTCGAATTAGGATTATGCTGGCCTCATAAAACGAGTTTGGAAGTCTTCCTTCTTCTTGAATTTTTAGAAATAGTTTGAGGAGAATGGGTGTTTGTTCTTCTTTGAATGTTCGGTAAAACTCCCCCGTGAAGCCATCCGGGCCTGGGCTTTTGTTTGCTGGGAGAGTCTTGATGACATCTTCAATTTCCTTAGCTGTTATTGGTCTGTTCAAGTTTTCTATCTCTTCCTGGTCCAGTTTTGGGAGACTATGTGTTTCTAGAAATTTGTCCATTCCATTTAGATTGTCGAATTTGTTGCCATATAAATGTTCATAGTATTTGCTAATGATCCTTTGTATTTCTGTGGTGTCAGTTGTTACTTCTCCTCTTTCATTTCTGATTTTGTGTATTTGGGTTCTCTCTCTTTGTTTCTTGGTGAGTCTAGCTAAGGGTCCATCAATCTTGTTTATCTTTTCAAAAAACCAGCTCTTTGTTTCATTGATCCTTTGAATTGTTTTTCTGGTCTCTATGTCATTTATTTCTGCTCTGATCTTTACTATTTTCTTCCTTCTACGTGCTCTGGGGTTTTCTTTTTGTTTGCTTTCTAGTTCTTTAAGTTGTGAGGTTAGATAGTCTATTAGAAATTTTTCTTGTTTCTTGAGGTAGGCCTGTAGTGCTATGAACTTCCCTCTCAGAACTGCTTTCGCTGCATCCCACAGATTTTGTGTTGTTGTGTGTTCATTTTCATTGGTTTCCAGGAAGTTTTTAATTTCTTCCTTGATCTCCTTGGTAACCCATTCATTGTTTAATAACATGCTATTTAGCCTCCATGTGTTCATATGTTTTTGCATGTTCTTGTTGCAATTGATTTCTAATTTCATGCCATTGTGATCTGAGAAGATGCTTGATATGATTTCAATCTTCTTGAACTTGTAGAGACTTCGTTTGTGTCCTAACATGTGGTCTATCTTTGAGAATGTCCCATGTGCACTTGAGAAGAATGTGAATTCTGTAGTTTTGGGGTGTAATTCTCTGTAAATATCTATTAAATCCATTTGGTCTAGTGCTTCGTTTAGAGTCTCTGTTTCCTTGTTAATTTTTTTGTCTAGAGGATCTATCCAGTGATGTCAGCGGGGTGTTGAAGTCCCCTGCTATGATTGTATTGCTGTCAATTTCTCCTTTGAAGTCCTCCAGAAGATTTTAAATATATTTTGGTGCTCCTATATTGGGTGCATATATGTTTATCAAGGTTATATCTTCCTGTTGGATAGATCCTTTCAATATTATGTAGTGACCTTCTTTGTCTCTAGTTATGGCTTTCATTTTGAAATCTATTTTATCAGATATGAGTATTGGTACGCCAGCTTTTTTTTCCTTTCCGTTTGCTTGGAAGATTTTTTTCCATCCCTTCACTTTCAGCCTATGTGTGTCTTTTGTTGTGAGGTGGGTCTCTTGTAAACAACATATATATATATGGGTCATGCTTTCTTATCCAATCCGCTACTCTGTGTCTTTTGATTGGAGCATTCAATCTATTTACATTTAAGGTGATTATTGATATGCACTTATTTATTATTTTTGTTTAGTGTGGTTCTACTTTCCTTCCTATTTCTTCTACTGATTACAGCAGTCCTTTTAACATTTCTTGCAGTACTGGTTTGGTGCTAATGTATTCCCTTAGCCTTTTTTTGTCTGAGAAGCTCTTTATTTGACCTTCTATTTTGAATGACAGCCTTGCTGGGTAGAGTAGTCTTGGATTCAGATCCTTATTTTTCATGACCTTAATTACTTCATGCCATTCCCTTCTGGCCTGTAGTGTTTCTGTTGAGAAGTCAGATAATAGCCTTATGGGGGTTCCTTTGTAGGTAACCTGTTGCTTATCTCTTGCTGCCTTTAGGATTCTCAGTCTTTAATTTTTGGCATTTTAATTACTATGTGTCTTGGTGTGGGCCTGTTTGGGTTCTTCTTACTTGGGACTCTCTGTGCTTCTTGAACTTGAATGCCTTCTTTCTTCACCAAATTAGGGAACTTCTCTGTCACTATTTCTTCAAATATATTCTCTAACCCTTGCTCATTTTCTTCTTCTTCAGGGACTCCAATGATGCGAATATTATTAGTTTTCCAGTTGTCCCACAGTTCTCTTAAGCTGTCTTCCTGTTTTTTCATTGTTTTTTCCTTTTGGTTTTCTGATTGGTTGATTTTTTTCTACCCTATCTTCTAATTCACTGATCCGGTCCTCAGCTTCCTCTACTCTGCTGTTTTTAGTCCTTCCAATGTGTTCTTCATTTCTGCTTTGTCATTCTTCATTTCTTCTTGGTGCTTCTTCATTTCCAAATGGTTGATTTTCAATGTTTCTATGTCTTTGCTTATGGTGTTGATGTCCTTACTCATGCTGTTGAGCTTCCTCAAGATCATGGCTCTGAATTCTAGCTCTATTAACTTGCTTAACTCCCTTTCATTTATCTCATCTTCAGTAGAGGTCTCTTGTTCTTTCATTTGGGATCTGTTTCTTTGTTTCACCATTTTGGCTATCTCAGTGGTTTTTGGAGCCTGCCAAATTTTCCAGTGGATGTTGGTGTTCTGTTGTTTGTGGCTCCCTCTACTGGGTTTGGATGAGCGTGGGAGGACCCACTTTAAACCACCGTGGAGTCTTACTTTCCAGGGTATATTTGCAAGCCCAGCAAAGGTTAAGTTATCCTCTAGCTTTTTGCCTAGAGGCTATTAGTTGTGGTTGCTTGAAGAGCCTTGGGTTTTCAGTTGAATGAAAACCTCCCTCAGGTGTTCAGCATGAGAGGATTTCCAGAGGGTAGGGCAGATGCTAGTAGTTAATGAGCCTCAGTTTGCATTTCAATGGCCCACTAGGGTGTGGCTGGATCACGAGGGAGGGGCTGCCGCCTCTCCCCAGAGCCCTGGGATGGAGTAAGACTGCCAGGCCACAGTCCTGCATGGCCGCAACTCAGCAAAAGCTCTGAGCGCCCTCCAAATCCCGAGTGTCCCGACACAGTTCCAGTCCAGTCCGCCCTCCCTCTGCCGGAGCCCAGGTGAGTGGCTGCGGCTATTTTAGCGCTCTGTCCTAGCCTTCTGCGCCGTGGAGCCGGCTTGGGCTTTAACCCCGAGGTTGGGCGCTGCTCATGGCTAAGGCTGCTGCTGTCCGTGGGCTCCCAGCCCCCCTCTCGCTCCGCAATCCTACCAGGATTGATTCAGTGTCCCTGGTTGTATGGTCCTCGCAAGCTGCTTTTCTGTTGCTTTTTCCCGACGATTTGTCTTTATTTTAGTTGTATTTCCAGTTTGGTCCTGGGAGATCGTCTGTGTAGCTTCCATTCACTCCGCCGCCATTTTTCCACCTCCTATTTTCATTATCCTTATAACTAGGGTAACCATGTAATTTTTTCATTCAGACCAGGACATTTCAGAGTGAAAAGGGCCCTGGCCTAGTAGCTCAGTTGGTTAGAGCACCATCCTGATACGCCGAAGTTGTGGGTTTGATCCCCAAACAAGCATTAACCATTTCTCTTTCTCTCTCTCTCTTAAATCAATTAAAAAAAAAAAAAGTGAAAGGGAACATTAGTAATAATATCACCAGGACAACAAATACAAATCAAAACTTTTCCAGACAAACTGGGATGTATGATCATCCTACTCCTAAACCAGATCTTACACATCTTCATGTTTGAATATTATTCTTAATAGAAATTAAAAAGATTTATTTTCTACCAAGCATCTGTCATCATTATACCCACCTTAATAACTGAGCCCTTTTTAAAAGTCATTTTAAGAATCCTTGATATTTTTATCAAGTCTCCACTCATTTTAGGTGTCTCCCTAACACTCTTCTTATAGGTACATGATACAATAACAGTAGCAACTGACATGTATACAGTTACTATAAGCAAGGCTCCATTCTAGGCACTTAACATGTATTAATTCTTTTAATCTTCATGACCACCCTGTAAGATAGGCAAGGTATTGGGCTGGGGGTGCAAGAAGGGAAGGCTAAGGAAGTCCTGAGTTGTTGACCCCCACCTTATCCCAGATAAGAGGCAGCAATCCATTATGAACAAGTAAACCTAGAGGACCGGAAGGGAACTGACATCTATGAAGAAGCAGTAAGTGCCCCACACTTTATTCCTTTTCATTCCTTTCTAGTCACTGAACCTGAGTATGGGTTCAAATCCTGTCAAATGCCTATGTCCAGTCTCTGCTTGCCTAACAGCAATTAAATTCCTGCTGCTACTATCGCAATACCCTCCTCAGATTATAAATCCTTCTTGGATCCCTATTATTCTGACCACACCAATCTTATGGTAAGACAGGAGGTAAACTCAATTTTTCCACACCATTTATTTCTTCGGTGATTCAGTTCCTGTATCCTCTCTTCCAAGTCATGACTTATAATTGGAAAGAGAGAAATATCTTTACCTCCAAATTCTGAAATTTTCACATGACTTCCAAGTCCTAGAGATGTTTTCCTGATTTCTTCTGTTGCATCATTTACTCCTATGTGAACATACAGAAGTTGCGTACGGAGCAGAGGCTGGACAATCTTAGAAAGCTTTTCCCCGTCGCAGTGCATATCCCTGAAGCGGCAGAGCACACATCCTGTGACCTATCTGGGAGTCACTCACGGGAGTGTAGTGTCTCTTCCTCTTCTCGTCACTGTACTTCATGCCATGAAATACTCACAAAGCAGATGGTAAGGTCCTTGCCACAGTCTAGTTGGGGAGACCACACCACCACAGATGAAAGAACTTTATGCCTATGAAGTTGTAAATCATTTCCGAATTAGCCACAAGTGAAAATGGGAGGCACCGAGTTGCAGTGGTGAGCAAATATTCATGTAGAGATGGAAAACTGGACTATGAAGAGCTTGGGCTCGAGGGTAACTTTCATGACTTTTCTCAGTGGGTTTTCAATAAATGTTTATTGAATAAATAGCAGGATGGGACAAAAGCCGGCATTAAATATTAAGCAGGGGATCGATCTCACAGCAGAGACAAGACAGCACAAACCATTTCTTATATGTGGGAAAAGGAAAGCAAAGATGTCTAATACACCAAGAATCTTGGCAAATGTGAGGCTATTACTAACTTCCCTGGCAATGAACGCAAAACACAGTGAGTGGCTAAAAAAGCTGTGGTACATGTACACAATGGAATACTGTGCAGCTGTAAGGAGATCTCTTACCCTTTGAGACGACATGGAGGGACCTGGAGAGTATTATGCTAAGTGAAGTAAGCCAGTCAGAGAAAAACAAATTTCACATGATCTCACTTATTTGTGGAACATAATGAACAAAATAAGCTGATGAACAAAACAAACCCAGAGACATAGAAGTAGGGATCAGATTGACAAACCTCGGGGTGGGGGTGGGGGTGGGTGGGAATTTTGGCGGGAAGAGGTAAACCGAAGAACTTATATGCATGTATGTATAACCAATGGGCACAGACAACAATACTGTGAATGGGGGGACGGGAGCAGAGGAGGATGCTAATGGAGGAAAAAGGGGAAAGATCTGTAACAAGAATTAATTAATTAATAAAAACTAAAAAGCAAAACAAAGAACTCGAGTGTCATAACAGTTTTATCTGATACAAAGCAATACATTAATTCCTTTAACCAAAGAATTAAAAAAACAAAACAAAACTACCCTGACCAGCTTCATCACTCACAACATGCAGTTCCCCAGTTTTCTCTGAGCACACTATGCTCCTTCGTGTTTTTAACCCTTTGTACATGCGATTCCTTTGCTACGTGGAAGCCCACGCCGGCTTGAGGCAGGCAGAGCCTTCTCTGGGGCACTCTCCTGGACCACGTGTCACAGAAAGCCCTCCCCCACTCCTCCAGGCAGAGCCAGTCACCCTTCCGTGTGCTCACATCACTCTGTTCATTCCACTTTTAGGGCACTCAACATGTTTTATTGTGACTTACTTGCTTTTAGGCATCTGAAGTCATTTGCCTGAATGCTTTACAAGGGTAGATTCTATAGGTTTAATATTTTTCTGTGTGGCCCTGGCATTCAATACACAAAAGGCATTCACTTAAATGTTTGTTGAATGAGTGAATTTATTGCATGTTTCCTTATAAGCACCTCTCAACAACAAAATAAAGTCAGTAAGCTTTACAGACTTTGTAGAAATTCTCACCATTGGGGCTTTTCTTGTGCTGACCCTTGCTAACACCAAGAGTTTAACCATAAAATGGAAAATACCGTTAGGGGGTTTAATTAATGGAACCCAGGTAAACATCTTTTTAGTGATCAGCCTTAATACATAAAATCTCAAGTACTTGAGAAATATATGAATGACATGTACTCTTCGCTGTTTTTGTCAAATATTTACTAGCCCCGTTTCTCACGGGAGCTGGACAACGGTCCATTCGAGGCTGGGGTCTGTGCTGCTGAGGAAGAATCCGCACGCTTTGCTATCAGACGCACAGATGACAGGACTGACACTGTTCTGGAAGTTAAGAAATTGAATGTAATTTCTTTTGGAGGGGGACAAAAGATTTCTTTTCCTTAGGAAACAACTTTTAGACTTGTTCAGAGCTCAAACAAATCTCAGCTGACTTTTTTTTGGTAAAATGTCATTTACAGAAGTTATTTGAGTCTGGAGAAACGTAATCATGGCATACTAACAGTCTGTACCTCGACCACAGAGGCACCGTAAAGTCGTCCTTGAGGACAGCCTGACTCTCGGTGGCATCGTCAGAGGATGAGTAGTGAGTCTGAAGGGAGACAGCTGGGGCCCGAGTATGAGGGCTCAGAATGCCACCTAAGGAACTTCATCTTTGTCAGGCCTTCAGGGGAAGCCACTGAAAGTACTTCAGCAGAAAAATGAAAGCTGGGCCTGCTCTCATTCTTGTGGCAGTGATGTGAGAATGACTTCCAGTCACTCTAGTCTTTTACTAGAGTGATGGCCACGCATATATTCAGAATTTGAAGCAACTAACATTCAAAGTAGAATTGACAGGGCCCAGTGAGAGGCTAGATATAAAGAATAGAGGTGTCGCCCTGGCCAGTTTCGCTCAGTGGTTAGAGCGTCACCTGTGGACCAAAGAGCTGCGGGTTCGATTCCGGTCAAGGGCAGTTCAGTCCCCGGGTCATGCAGGAGGCAGCCAGTCAATGTGCCTCTCTCACAGCGATGTTTCTCTTTCTTTCTCTCTCTCTTTCTTTCTATCTCACCTCCCTCCCTCCCTTTCCTCCTACTCTATCTGAAGATAAATAGAAAAATATCCTTAGATGAGGATTTTTTAAAAAAGAATGGAGGTGTTGAGCTGGTAACCACTAAAATTTATGGTTGGGATGGGAGAAGGCAGCCACCTGAGAAAACGCTTACTGCAGGAGACAAAGCCAAAACAGAACTCTGACCTCCTGATCCCATCCAGTGCTCTTTCTACTCTGCCATTGCTTCATTTGGAACATTAAAATGGGTTTGATTGACAGACCACAAGCCTCAGCAGGCAACCTGATATGGCAGAGCAAAAATTCAGTTAAATTACTTTGAAATTTTTTCTCAGACCACTGTTATAATTCTAGTTTTTGTGCTAACTAGCTTTGATCTTGGGCAAATCATTTGCCTTTGACACGTTTTACACTTTTCTTTCAATTTAGTTCTTTTGTTAATTTTGCACAGATGTATTTCTTGTCTCCCACAGTAAGTAATTTCTTTGAGGGCAGCGATGTGGATAATAATATAAGGATCTTTTACCATTGAGTTTTTATAACACCCAAGAAGTCTCTCTGTAAAATAGTGTCAAATTAATGAATATAAATAGTGAGAACCACCTGTTAGAAACAAAATAAAGTGTTAATTAAAAAGCACAAACAGCCCTGGCCGGTTTGGCTCAGTGGTTAGAGCGTCGGCCTGCGGACCAATGAGTCGCGGGTTCGATTCCGGTCAAGGGCATGTACCTCGGTTGCGGTTCATCCTGGGCCCTGGTCGGGGTTGTGCAGGAGGCAACCAGTTGATGTGTCCCTCTCACATCGATGTTTCTCTCTCTCTCTTCCTCTCTCCCTCCCTCCCACTGTATCTGAAGATAAATAGAAAAATATCCTCGGGTGAGGATTAAAAAAAAATAGCACAAACAGAACCTGAACTGTGCACATGAACTTCGGCCAGCAGGGAAGCATCCCTACCTTTTCCTTGGCCTCTAACTACTTAAGAACATTGTCTACCATTCATAAGTCCCCGAGGACCACAGCCACACTGTACTTTATTACAAGAGAAGAAAATGTGCTGCTTCGCAGGGGAGCCCTTTTCCCAGGCTTGCCTTCATCCTTCCTCTAAAGGTTTCATATGGCAGCAATGAAGGGCAAAGGGAAAGACCTGTCAGCTCTAAGAAGCATGGCGTGGCTTGGTTTCTATACTTTCACTGGAGGAAAGAGCTGTACATTATCTATTTGTTTTCCAGGCCTCCGCATCTCTCCTGATCGATACCAGTCTTCAGCTCGTACTCCTGTGCAAACTACTCACAGCACTCAGGAGCAGGCAGACAACCAGGAGGGTTAGGGACCCACAGTTCTCTCCCTTACAGCACTCAGCTTCAGTGTAACCTAAAGCTAACTCCTTGCTCCAGCGGCTCTGGCCAGCATATCCCCTTTCTGGGCATCCTTAGGTTACTGGCTATAGCACAGGTGTGTAGGACAGCTAAGCTGGCAGAAAAAAATCAAAATTAAGGAAGGAAGAGAGGAGAGGTCATAAGGACAAGGGATTATAGTCTGTGACTAATGAAGACTGAGATGGCTTTTTCGTGTGATTTGCAAAATGTCTTTGGAGGCAATTCCAAAAGAACAGTTTAAAAATGTTCTAATACTAGTGTCGCGACAGAGTTCATGGCTTCCTAAGGGTACCATTTTAAAGCATAATCATCATTTGATTCTAAGAGGTATGATAGATTTGTCTTAAAAAACATTAATTTTTAAATTAGATATAAAAATCATTGCTTAAGTGATGGTTATAACCCACAAATATAAGGAAATTTGTAGGATGTGTGGGTGGGCTAGAAACATTTAATTTTTTGTTGTTGTTGTTTTTGTTAATTCTCACCCGAGGATATTTTTCCACTGATTTTTAATTTTTTCTATTTTTAGATAGAGTGGAGGGGAGGGAGAGAGGGGGAGAGAAACAAACATCCATGTGAGAGAGACACATCGATTGGTTGCCTTCCACATGACCCCAACCAGGGCTGGGGATCAAACCTGCAACCCAGGTATGTGCCCTTGACCAGGAATCAAACCCGCGACCCTTTGGTCTGTGGGCTGATGCTCTAACCACTGAGCCAGACTGGCCAGGGCTACACTTTTAATTTTATAGTCTGAGGACAAACTCAGCACTATGTACTTCTGTGTTGGCCAATGTTAAAAACTTTGAGGCTGCTTTGAGGAAAGAAGATTTTTTTAAGTGCAAATGAATGGCATATGTAATTTCAAAGTCATCTTGCCTTACAGAATATATGGGTGTTTGGGTGAATCAGAATGAAAGGCCCAACTCAATTTTATATACATAAGTAGCATAGTATGAGATTAATAGTTTTTGTAGTCTAACAGACCTAGTTAACATCCTGGCTTCACCCATTTGTAGTTGAATAACTCTCTGCAAATTATTTAACGTCTCCGAGACTCTGTTTCCCTACCTGTAAAATGCCTACTGAAGTGCCTGGCAAACAGAAGATAGTCAATGAATATTAGTTCCCCTGTAAGCATGGTGGATTTTTATTTGTTTGTTTTTCAAGCTAAGGGTCTCAACCAACTGGTAGATTATGAAATTACTTGAGTATGTTGTAACCAGCATATTTTAGAAACTGAAACAATAAAAAAAAAAAAATCAGAGTGCACTGCACATAATGGTAAGAATTGTTCCAATTACATATGCTGAGTTTTGATATAAGTGTATTTTTTACTATGGGTTACAACCAAAAATTTTTGGTCAGATTATTTGATCAAAAAAGTCTTTAGGAGTGCTGCCTTTATCCAAATAAGCCTCCATAAATTTGAAGAATTTAATCAGTGCTTAAAGTGTTACTTACCTTTTTACTTGTTGTAGTAAAAATAAGACATGAGTCATAGAGAAGATGAATTTGATCTGGTACTGTTGGGCATTAAATTCAACTTTAAGATTAGTTTCTGTGTTGTGTTGACTAATATACACTTCTAAACACTACACTTTATATGTATATCATTTATAGTTGATTAAATCAACACTTCTAGAAGTTTCTACAAAAAGTTGACTATTAGGTTCTACTATGGGAAAATTGGATACAATTTCTAAGTAATTTTAAATAAAACTTTAAAAAAGGATTGTAACTGCCCTGGCCGGTTTGGCTCAGCAGTTGGAGTGTCAGCCCATAGACCAAAGGGTCTCGGGTTCAGTTCCCTGGTCAAGGGCATGTACCTGGGTTGTAGGTTCAATCCCCAGCTCCGGCCAGGGTTGTGCGGGAGGCAGCCAATTGATGTGTCTCTCCCACATCGATGTTTCTCTCTCTCTACCCCCCCTTCCTTCCACTCTCTCTTAAAAAAAAAAAAAATCAATGGAAAAATATCCTCTGGTGAGGATTAATAATGATAATAATAATAATAATAATAATAATAAAAGGATTGTAACTTACCTAATCATGAAGACTGCTAGAGTAATATTCCAATCCTGATGAGTAGTAAAAATCAAAGGCCTTCGTGAGCACTCACAATGGTGTCTCACACTGGCTCAGTAAAAATAAAAGAGCCCAAAACAAAACGTGAGCTCCGATTACGGGCCTCCTCTCTCCTTCGGGTCCTGATATAAAATCAGCCTGACAGTATAATGAGTCCCTAGCTGTATTAAGATCGTGGGACTAAAAGCATAGACAATTTTGGGTTGGTAGAGTGGGAATAATATGCAGTCATGAAGATTGGGCAATGTTGAAGGGTAGAATATTAGAAATTACAGAATTCAATGATACAGTTGAATCTTGATGTAACTGTATCTTAAATTTATAATTTGAGCTGACCAGGCCAGATTGACCTAATTTAGAATCACCTATGGGACTGAAGTTTAAGACTTGTGTTTTAATATGCACCCCAGGTAATTCTGGTCCTCATTCTGGTTTGAACACCCTGTGTTAAAGCAACAACAAGGATCAGAAAATTTTAAAAGGTGGAGTTCAAAAGTAATTATCCCAGCCTTACAGGTATCAATATCAAATACTGGATCAGAATCTGACACTTATTCAAAGTACTTTCTTCTTGGTATTATACTAAAGATACAAGTCAACAGGCAGCAATACAGTACTTGATATTTTCTAGTTATTTAATGACAATAAGAAATGGTGCTTTCTGTCTTTGGAATTTATTGGTTAGAGTCAACAAGTATGAAGGAGAAAGGTCTCTTTAGATTAGACACAGAAATAAAAGGTAGCAATCAATAAAAGTTATTAAGAGTAAGCCCAGCAAGAGAGAAGTGATAAACCATTCAGCTGCCTGATGACTCTGGCTCTGAGCAGAGAAAGCTCCCATCTTTTGTGGTGTTGGTACCCATTCCTCTGTCCTCAGAGACGAGTAAAGAATAAGGCAAAAGGTGGTTCTTTCTTATTTCAAATGATGAGGCTGCCTATAACCTTCAATTCTTTCTTTCTAAATTTGAAACCTTTTTGCTGTTTGATATAGACACTGGGTTGGGCTGGGCCATGCTTGCAGTCAATGTCAAGTGTTGGGATTAGCACCACAAATCCTTCTTCAGGACTGAATGTTGGCACCAGGCTTTGTCCAGCATCACCTTGAATGTGAGAAAGGCAAGCAGAATGCCATTCTTGTGAAGAAGTAGCAGCTGTGAAAAGTGAAGTAAAGCACAGGAGACAGCAAAGCCTGGGGAAAGGGTGGTAGTAAGATGTGAGGTAGAAAGCTGGTTCTTAGTGTCACCAAGGGCTGCCTGAAAAGACCTAGTATTAGAAACTCCCTGTGTGGCAGGGATATCAGCCCCTTGAAATTGGATGACGCCCTAAGAAATGATGTGGCATATTCCCTGCCTGCTTATTTTTTTTAGCTCAAACTCTAACAATGTTGGAAATATTTGGAGATCTCTCTCTTTCTCCCTCCCTCTCTTACCTAGAGATTATAAGAAAGGATGAATAGAGATGGCAGACAATAAAAAAGCAGATTATGAGAAAAGCCCTCATTACAATGGGTAGAATTCACCCCACAAGTCAAAGAAGTTGTGAAGAGTACAAGGGAAGGCAGGCAGAGGGCACTAGCTCTTTCAGGTGAAGAGACAAGCTGACAAAGCAAGCTTAGTGCTGGCTTAATAATACTGTCTCCTACCACTTGAGATTTTGTCTTTATTTAAAAAGGGAGAGGGAAGAGTTCAAAGGAGCATGTCACAAATTAAGATATGTGAAAGAGAAGTTGGGCCTTTCTTTCACGATTAGTTTCCTTCATCAGAAAATATCACTGGACCCAACTGCGATATGTTCACCCAGTGGACTCCACCGTGTACTGCACCTGTGCCCTTGCCAGATCCGGAGTTTCCTACTCCTGAATGCCCACTCTTTCCTTTACTAACAGGCCTAAATAATCTCCTACATTTAGAAGATAAAAAGCATATTTATAATATGCTTAGCCTTAGGGTCTCCAAATCAGGGTTATGAAAAAAACTATTCTTTCATAACCCAACATGTCCACACATCTCATGTCCTTATCAAAGTTATGGGTTCAGTTTTCACATTTCCAGGAAGAAAATCTGCTCCCTGGAAGTCTTCAAACTTTACCTGACAAGCATTATACACCCTCAGCCCAGGCCCCTCACTCCACTAACATCCCAGCAAACAAAAAACACACCCACTAATCACAGCTCAATCCCACTTGAGCATCTACAGCCACTATCTTGATATAATCACGTTCCAAAAGCTGAGTGTCCAACAGCAGCAAAGGTCCATTAGGATAGACATGTTGGCGCCAATAATACTGAAGTTTGGTTCTTAACTGCATTTTTTGTCAGTTTGGCTGTGAAGATCTGGGCAGCTGGAAGTGAGCTTCTCCATCATTTTCTGTTTCCTTCTTTGTATCAATTTTCCACCTGTGAAGCCCAACACCCCACCACCAAGTGCAGCTGCAATTCCTGCCACTTTGAAGCCTGCAAGGAGGCCAATCGGACCCCCCACCGCTCCTCCGATGAGTGCACCTGCCACAGGCAGAACTGCCAGCTTGTATTTTGCAGCCTGTAAAAAAAAAATTCAATTTAGAAACTGAGTTGAGAGTATCTGCCTGTGGTGATGTGCATTTTCCTCTCATTACTCCTGGCAATGCCTCTTTAACTCTTGGTACATAATTAACCTTAGAGAATGCACTGAGGGGAGGGGCAGAGGAAGTATTCCACAGGTACTACAATCGCTCCAGATTTCAGAATGTAGAGAAATGGGCTACAGAAAGTGGACTGCTACAAATGGATTTTACTTGCAAAACAATCAAACCACTAACTACTTAGCTGGTTTATTTAAAGTTTTAGCAGTCACTGACACCCCCAAAGCTTTTATGTTGCACAGAGATTATTCCATGCTCTGTACCTGGGGTTAAAAGCAATAGTCTATGGGAAACAGATGGGCCCGCTCCACACATGGTGCCACATCCTTAGATTTTTGCCCCTACTGGGTTCTGGCAAGCCTCTCTCCTCCCTGGAACTTCTGCAATATTCCCGTCTAACACCAAACGCCTTATTGTGATGGGGCTGCAGTTTTTTCTCTCTTTGAAAAAATTTCTCTCCCTACAGAATGAATCTTAGAGTAGAATATTACTACAGCCATTGATTTCTTGCACTACCTATGTGTCATTTCTTCCTTATTTCCTTAATTGCTGGTTCCCTCAAGATTAAAGAGAGCAGATCAATTGGGTTAATACTACAAATTCCTGGGAGCCAGAGTAACATTGATTTGTCAGCAGGAGCAGAATCTTACCTTCCCCAAGTATTTGGTTCCCTCTTCAACATTCACAGCAGCACTGTTGACATGGTCTTCAATGCTGTCAATCTTCTCCTGCTGAGACTAGATGCAAAGGAATTATGAGTGAGCGCTCCTGCTGGGGAGCAGCAGAGAGCCAGTACACACTACTTTAATTCCTGTAATCAGGACCCTGTGTACTGCAGCCTTGCAGTCTTAATAGTGGTTCATTAATAGCATCTGATAAACTATGTCCAAAGTACAAATTCACTTGTATGAAAAAAAAGAGGGTGACTTAATTATTAGGTAATAAAAGAGTGGCACCTTTATAGGAAAAAGCATTTCACACTAAAATGCATTCAAACATACAAATATTCTCCAAATGAATCTATTTTCCAGGAGAAAAGAAATCCAAATAAACATTTGCATGTTATGTTGGGTTTGATGGGGAAAAAAACACAAAAACAAAATCAAACAAAAAAACCTCCCTAACTTATCTCTTGGAAGAATCAGTTTAAAACAGGCAAATTTGACTTAGGAATAAAACACTCTTGATCCAATAAATACAAATTATTATGTTTTAGAAATAAGAATACGACATGGTTTGATCTGCCATGAAATCATTCTACTTCTGACATGCAAGAAGGAGCAGAGAATGAATTTACTGTCCTGTGTGTTACACCTGTACAATTCAATACATTAAAAAATCATGACAAGTTAAAATGTTTCTGATCAAATATATCAATAAATCATTCTATATAAAATGACAACACCTGCACTGACACAACAGAAATGGAGACTCATGGACTCTCTGGGGAGAGGAATGTTTAGGTCACTGAGTGTGAGTTTCTCGTCACAGGTGTGACGCTCCACTACATGTCTAACAGGCGGTCACTGAACCTCTGCTCATACACGGCCCGTGACAGGAACTCATTACGTGCCACCACAACACATTCCCGTTTTTAAATCAATTTCATTTACACAGAACTTACATACATGCACCCGTTTTAAGGGTATAATGCGAGTTCTGACAAATGTACAAACCCATGTAACCACCACCACGTCAATATATAGACTATTTAGTGTTTTTTTTTTACTCACAAAAAAAAAGAAGAGAAGCCCTTTTTGATCCCAGCTAAATGCCAACTTCCACAATGACTGTGAAATCATTCAACCTTAATCCTGAAGTATTTGATTGCCCCTATGTAACTGACTTCTTCACTTACCCTGAAACAGATACAACACTCTTCTAATTGTAGTCATTTCATTTGAGCACACCAAACCCAAACACAACTAATCCCCCCATACACAACTCCTTCCTATCAGCATTACTGACTCCTTTCTCTCTCATACAACAAGCATGTAATTTTCACTGTTAGATCTTTCATGATATCCCTCCATTCTTCTATTCTCCACCACCATCTTGACATTTCTTACACAATTCCTAAAAACGTCCTTTAACAGTTTCCCTTCTAACATCTCAGTCAGAGACAAATACAATAGTGGTTCTCACACTTGAGTGTGCACCAGAATCACCAGGAGGACTTCTCAAAATGCAGATTGCTGGGTCCCACACCCAGAGTTTCTGATTTAGTAGTCTGAGGATTTGCATTTCTAATGAGTTCCCAGGTGATGCTGATGCTGTGTGATGAGTCCATGATTTGCAAGCATTAAAAAAACACTAGTGTACGTACATGATAGAATTAAGTGCACAACCTTTGGCCCATCGTCCTGCGTTCAAATCCTACAACTATCACTGTGTACCTGTGGACAAATTACTCAAGAGCTCTAAGTGTCAGTATCTCATCTCTCAAGTAAGGATAATGATACTTAATTCTCATAGAGTTGAAGTGAGGATAAAATAAGATAGTACCTGTAGAGAATGAAGGGGAAAAACAGAGAAAGTCACCCTGATCTTCCCAAGAAGGCTCAACTCCCATCTTTCTTTTCTATCAAAAAATATATTAAACTTTTTCCCATGATGCTTGAAAATTCTAGAGCACTAAAATATTAGAGTTCTCCTAGCATTCATTCATTCAGTGTTTATTTTCCTCAGACAATAAAACTTTTTTAATGATAGCTTTCCCCCCTCAACCCATAGAAGCATAAGTGCCAGCACTTGTCTGGATTTCTGACACCTTATCATTGTTTCTCTTTGGGACATCCTGATCATGGATGTCCCAAAGTCTCTTTGGGACTTTCCATTCTTGCTTGAAAGTCTATGCTAGAAGATAAGTCACAGGTGTAAAGCTCTATTGTCAACCTCCATATCTTGATGAGTTGACGGGTAAAGAAAAAATAGCCAACATGTCTCCTTTCTCTCAGTCCTGAAAGAAGTCCATCAAGACGGTGAAGCCTACCAGAATTATCATCATTTCTAAAACCCCAAGTGTGATCTCAAGACCTCAGGGAAATATCTTTTTATTTATTTATTTATTTATTTATTTATTTATTTATTTATTTATTTATTTATTTTTGCTACAGATGTTTCTTTTTTCCCCCACTGACACCCTCCTCCCTATCCACCCTCACCCCCTGAATTGTTGTCTATGTCCATTGGTTATGCATACATGCATATAAGTTCTGTGGTTCATCTGTCTCCTCCCCCTCACTCCCCTCCTCTGAGGTTTGGCAGTCTGTACCCCACTTCTATGTATCTGGGTCTATCTTGTTCATCAGCCTGTATTCATTATATTCCACAAATAAGTGAGATCATGTGATATTTGTCTTTCTCTGATTGGTTCATTTCGCTTAGCATTATACTCTCCAGGACCCTCCATGTCGTCTCAAAGGATGAGAGATCTTTCTTTCTTACAGATGCATAGTACTCCATCGTGTATATGTACCACAGCTTTTTTATCCACTCATCTACTGATGGGCACTTGGGCTGTTTTCAGATCTTAGCAATTATAAATGGTGCTGCTATGAACATAGGGGTACATATATTCTTTCTGATTGGTGTTTCAGGCTTCTTAGGATATATTCCTAGAAGTGGGATCACTGGGTCAAATGGCAGTTCAATTTTTAAGTTTTTGAGGAAACACCATACTGTTTTCCATAGTGGCTGCACCAGTCTGCATTCCCACCAGCAGTGTACTAGAGTCCCCTTTTCTCCACACCCTCGCCAACACTTGCTTGATGATTTGTTAATGGCAGCCATTCTGGCAGGTGTGAGGTGATACCTCATAGTCGTTTTAATTTCCATCTCTCTGATTATTAGTGATGTTGAGCATTTCTTCATATGTCTCTTGGCCATTTGTATGTCCCGTTTGGAGAGGTGTCTATTTAGGTCCTCTGCCCATTTTTAAAATTTTTTTTATCCTCACCCAAGGACTTATTTATTTATTTATTTATTTTGCATTTATCTTCAGAAAGAGTGGGAGGGAGAGAAGGAAGAAGAGAGAGAAACATTGACGTGAAAGAGACACATTGACTGGTAGCCACCCACACGACCCCAACCAGGGCTGGGGACAAACTGCAACCAAGGTACGTGCCCTTAGCAGGTACCGAACCCAGGTCTCTCTGGTCTGACACATCTCTGCCCATTTTTAAATTGGATTATTTGTCTTCCTTTTGTTGAGTTGTATGAGTACTCTATATATTTTGGAAATTAACCCCTTATCTGATGTATCATTGGCAATTATGCTCTCCCATATAGTGGTTTCCCTTTCTGTTTTGATGATTGTTCTTTTGCTGTGCAGAAGCTTTTTAGTTTGATGTAGTCCCATGTATTCATTTTTTTCTTTGTTTCTCTTGCCTTAGGCATTATATCAGTGAAAATTCTGCTGCGTGTGATGTCTGAAATTTTGTTTCCTACATTTTCTTCTAGGATTTTTATGGATTCATGAGTCACATTTAAGTCTTTTATCCATTTTGAGTTTATTCTTGTGTATGGTGTAAGTTGGTGGTCTAGCTTCATTTTTTTTGCATCTAGCTGTCCAATTTTCCCAACTCCATTTATTAAAGAGGTTGTCTTTACTCCATTGTATGCTCTTGCCACCTCTGTCAAATATTAATTGAGCATAGTGTCTTGGGTCAATTTCTGGGTTCTCTGTTCTGTTCCATTGATCTAAATGACTGTTCTTGTGTCAGTACCAGGCTGTTTTGATTACTATGGCTTTGTAGTATAACCTGATATCTGGTACTGTGATCCCTCTCCTACTTTGTTCTTTTTCAAGATTGTTGTAGCTATTTGGGGTCTTTTTTGGTTCCATATAAACTTTTGGAGTATTTGTTCTAGTTCCATGAAATGCGTTGTTGATATTTTAATGGTGATTGCATTGAATCTATAGATTGCTTTGGGTAGTATGGACATTTTAATGATGTTAATTCTTCCAATCCATGAACAAGGTATATGCTTCCACTTTTTTATATCTTCCTCTATTTCTTTTTTCAATGCCCTATAGTTTTCTGAGAACAGGTCCTTTACTTCTTTGGTTAAGTTTATTCCTAGGTATCTTAGTTTTTTTGCTGCAATGGTAAATGGGATTTTTTTTTTTTTTTTTTTTTTTAGTTTCTCTTTCTGTGAGTTCATTATTGTATAAGAATGCCATTGATTTCTTGATGTTAATTTTGTATCCTGCTACTTTGCCAAATTCATTTATTAGCTCTAGTAGATTTTTGATGGAGTCTTTAGGGTTTTCTATGTACAATATCATGTCATCAGCAAATAATGACAGTTTCACTTCCTCCTTTCCAATTTGGATCCCTTTTATTTTTCCTTCTTGTCTAATTGCTGTGGGTAAGACTTTCAGTACTATGTTAAATAAGAGTGGCAAAAGTGGGCATCCTGTCTTGTTCCTGTTCTTAAGGGAAATGCTTTTAGTTTTAGCCCATTGAGTATGATGTTGGCTGTAGGTTTTTCATATATAGCCTTTATTATGTTGAGATATGATCCCTCTATTCCCACATTGCTGAGTTTTTTTTAATCAGAAATGGGTGCTTTATTTTGTCAAATGCTTTTTCATCATCTATTGATATGACCATATGGTTTTTATTTTTCATTTTGTTTATGTGGTCTATCACATTTATTGATTTGCGAATCTTGTACCAGCCTTACATCCCTGTGATGAATCCCTCTTGGTCATGGTGAATAATTTTTTTGATGTATTGCTGGATCTGATTTGCTAATATTGTGTTAAGGATTTTGGCTTCTAAGTTCATCAGGGATATTGGTCTGTAGTTTCCTTTCTTTGTAGTGTCTCTATCTGGTTTTGGACTTAGAATTATGCTGGCCTCATAAAATGAGTTTGGAAGTCTTTCGTCTTCTTGGATTTTTTGGAATAGTTTGAGGAGGATAGGTGTTAGATCTTCTTTGAATGTTCAGTAAAACTCCCCTGTGAAGTCGTCTGGGCCTGGGCTTTTGTTTGCTGGGAGTTTCTTGATTACATCTTCAATTTCCTTAGTTGTTATTGGTCTGTTCAAGTTTTCTATCTCTTCCCGGTTTAGTTTTGGAAAACTGTGTGTTTCTAGAAATTTGTCCATTTCACCTAGATTATCCAATTTGTTGGCGTATAATTGTTCATAGTATGTTTTGATGATCCTTTGTACTTCTGTGGTGTCAGTTGTTACTGCTCCCTTTTGTTCCTGATTTTGTTTATTTGGGTCCTCTCTTTTTGTTTCTTGGTGAGTCTGGCTAAGGGTCCATCAATCTTGTTCATCTTTTCAAAGAACTAGCTCTTTGTTTCACTGATCTTTTGAATTGTTTTTTTTCTTTTTAGTTTTTGTCGTTTATTTCTGCTCTGATCTTTACTATTTCATTCCTTCTACTTGCTCTGGGTTTTTCTTTTTGTTTACTTTCTAGTTCTTTAAGGTAAGGGTTAGAAAGTCAATTAGAACTTTTTCTTGTTTCTTGAGGTAGGCCTGTAGTGCTATGAACTTCCCTCTCAGGACTGCTTTTGCTGCGTCCCATAGATTTTGTGTTGTTGTGTGTTCATTTTCATTGGTTTCCAGAAAATTTTTAATCTCCTTGGTAACCCTTAATCTTCTTGGTAACCCATTTATTGTTTAATAACATGCTATTTAATCTCATGTGTTTGAATGTTTTTGTTGTAATTGATTTCTAGTTTTATGCCATTGTGATCTGAGAAGGTGCCTGGTATGATTCCAATCTTCTTGAATTGTAGAGACTTTGTGTCCTAACATGATCTATCTTTGAGATTGTCCCATGTGCACTTGAGAAGAATGTGAATTCTTCAGTTTTGGGATGTAATTCTCTGTAGATATCTATTAAATCCATTTGATCTAGTGCATCATTTAGAATCTGTTTCCTTGTTAATTTTTTGTCTAAAGGATCTATCCAGTGATGTCAGTGGGGTGTTGAAGTCCCCTGATATGATTGTATTGTTGTTGATTTCTCCTTTGAAGTCCTCCAGAAGTTTTTAAATGTATTTTGGTGCTCCTATGTTGCGTGCATATATGTTTACGAAGGTTATATCCTCCTGTTGGATAGATCCTTTCAATATTATGTAGTGGCCTTCTTTGTCTCTAGTTACAGCCTTCATTTTGAAGTCTATTTTTATCAGATATGAGTATTGCTACCCCAGCTTTTTTTTTCCTTTCTGTTTGCTTGGAAAATTTTTTTCCATCCCTTCACTTTTAACCTATGTGAGTCTTTTGTTATGAGGTGGGTCTCTTGCAAACATCATATATATGGGTCATGCTTTCTTATCCATTCAGCTACTCTGTGTCTTTTGATTGGATCGTTTAATCCATTCATGTTTAAGGTTATTATTGATATGTACTTATTTAGTGCCATTTTTATTCATTATGGTTATGTTTCTTTTCCTATTTCTTCTGCTTATTACAGCAGTCCTTTTAACATTTCTTGGAGTGCTGGTTTAGTGCTAATATATCCCCCTGGCCCCCCCCCCTTTTTTTTGTCTGGGAAGCTCTTTATTTCACCTTCTATTTTGAAAGATAGCCTTGCTGGATAGAGTAGTTTTGGGTTCAGATCCTTGTTTTTCATTACCTTGATTACTTCATGCCATTCCCTTTCTGGCCTGTAGTGTTTCTGTTGAGAAGTCAGCTGATAGCTTTATGCGGTTCCTTTGTAGGTAACCTGTTCCTTATCTCTTGCTACCTTTAGGATTCTCTCTTTGTCTTTAATTTTGGGCATTTTAATTATTATGTGTCTTAGTGTGGGCCTCTTTGGGTTCTTCTTACTTGGGCTTCTTGAATTTGTATGCCTTTTTCCTTCACCAAGCTAAGGAAGTTTTCTGTCACTATTTCTTCAAATATATTATCTAACCCTTGCTCATTTTCTTCTTCTTCTTCTGGCACTCCTACGATGTGGATGTTGTTATGTTTCATGTTGTCCCACAGTTCTCTTAGGCTGTCTTCCTGCTTTTTAACTGTTTTTTCTTTTTGGTTTTCTGATTGGGTGATTTTTTTTCTATCCTGTCTTCTAATTCACTGATCTGGTCCTCAGCTTCCTCTACTCTGCTGGTTATTCCTTCCAATGTGTTCTTTATTTCTGCTATGTCATTCTTCATTTCCAATTGGTTGGTTTTCAATGTTTCTATATCTTCAATGTTTCTATATCTTTATTCATGCTGTTGAGCTTCCTCATGATTATTACTCTAAACTCTCTCTCTGATATCTTGCTTAATTCTATGTCATTTATTTCTTCTCCTGCTGAATTATCTTGTTCTTTCATTTGGGGTTTCTTTCTTTATTTCACCATTTTGGCTGTCTCAGTGGGTTTTGGAGCCTGCCAAATATTCCCTGTGGTTGTTGGTGTTCCACTGGTTATGGCTCCCTCTTACTGGGTTTAGATGAGTGTGGGAGGACCCACATTAAACACCACTGTCAAATCTTACTTTCCTGGGTAGACTGCAAGCCAAGGGAAGGTTCAGTTATCCTCTAGCTTTTTGCCTGGAGGCTATTAGTCTCAGTTACTTGATGAGCCTCAATTTGTAGCCCTCAACTGAATGAAAAAAAAAAAAATCCCTCAGCTGTAAGAGGATTAGGGAAATATCTTTTAATGCTCCTTCCTAAAAGGTTGGATATGACTTGTTTTTAATAAAATATAACTCTAAAATAATTTTATTTTAATATTTTTTTTCACAAAAATACTTTGGAATAATTGGAGAAAGAACCACAAAACAAAACAAAGCTTGAGATTACTGATTATTTGAACTGTAATGCTCCCCATCACTGCAATCACCAGGACTTAATGAGGCCTGTCTCACCCTGAGGAGGAGCCCACACTTCTAAGTACTTATTCACTGACATAAGGAAACTTGCTTAAATATAGGCATGGAAATGAAGCAGAGAGCAGATCCCTATCCTGGGATCAATAGTCATCCCTTAGTTGTGCAGATCTGCCTCCTTCTTCCCCTATTTTGCTTGGTTTGAGTCCCAAACTTTGCCCATATCTTCAAATTCTGCTTCTTGAGTGATGAGGACTCAACTGACAGAACAATTAGAGTTAGGCAGCTGGTGTCAGAGTTGTCAATCACTGTTCACAGAATGATCAGCTAGACTCCATTCAGAGCCAAATCTGGTCACCACTTGTCCACTGTGTCCTTGGCTCTTTATGTTGCACCAAACCACACACATACCTTATCTCAGTATAGGAAACTAAGCTCCAGCAACAACAGTGGCTCAGGAGCCTCCTCACCTCTATCTACCAACCTCTCCCTTTTTTGCTTCGAATTTGCTTATGTTTGCTTTCATCTGCCTGTACTGGCCACATCTGACAATCTTCAAACTCTCTTCCTGATATCATATACTTTGGCAATTCATATATGTTCTCAGCATCCCTTTAACAATGAATCAAGTCACTTATGAGGGTCACTGCAGTGTTTCTCAAGCTAGAGTAATGCATGGACTTTTCCCTTTTTTTTATTTTTTATCCTCACCTGAGGACATTTTTGCATTTATCTTTAGATACAGCAGGAGGGAGAGAGGGGGGAAGAGAGAGAGAGAAACATCAATGCGAGAGAGACACATTGACTGGTCACCACCCACATGGCCCCGGTGGGGCCAAGGACAAACTGCAACCGAGGTACGTGCCCTTAGCGGGAACCAAACCTGGGACTCTCTGGTCCATGGGCCGATGCTCTAACCCCTGAGCCAAACTGGCCAGGGAGGACTTTTCCCTTCTTAAAGGAAAAACATTTTCAGAAGACTAAGAATAGGTCTATGGATTTCGTTGTAAGAAACACTGAATTAGGTCCCATATCTGCCTAAAAAGACAACTAAATCATAATTAGCAGTAAAGAAATGTGATTTATTAAGTTAATATTTGTCAAGAAGAATGTAATTTGTGTATTTGAAGTAAAACTTCAAAACTCATGAAGAATTGTTTTTCTCTTTTAAAAAAGGATTTTTTAATTGATTTTTAGACAGAGAAGGAGAGAGAGAGAGAAACATCAATATGAGAGTGAAACGTTGATCCACTGCCCGCAACCTGAGCATGTGCCCTGACTGGGAATTGAACCAGCAACCTTTAGGTGAACAGGACAACACCCAACCAACAAAGCCACACTGGCCAGGGGAATTTGTTTTTCTCTTGAATGCTCCTGTGGACAGTTATAAGCCCATCATCCTCTATATCAAATAATAGTACTACATTCAACAAATCCATTCCCAACTCCATTTACATCAATAAAAATGCTCTCCCTTGAATAGTCTTGCTAATAGTTGTGCAGTTTTATTATTGTGCTTGAAAAGCTATGAGTTTCTTTAAGAAGCTAATGCCAAAACTCCAGATATTTTTCTGTATTAATAACTCCAAATTTCAGCCAGCTTTCAAGGCGAGCTCTACTCTCAGATCTTGACCAATCCAAATAAGATTGAGCTATTCTGGTTTGTGAACTCCAAAGGTATGTAATCTCTATTCTGAGTCATATGCAATCACATACACAGAAAAGCCCAGAAACAAGCATACAAATGCTATGATATACAGGCAGAATACAGGATTATATTCACCTAGAACAGACAATAAATAAAGTGGGTAAGTAGGATGTTGACAACAGGGGATTTAACAACAGGAAAAGGACTCTAGGAACTAGAGTACTAAAATGTCTAAAGGTAATGTTGGTAGCAAAAGTAGAATTCTAAGCAAGGAGCTTAAGGAAATCAAATAAGGGAGGAACAAAAGCAGGAGTGTAGTTGGGGCAGTAAAAGGGAAGGGGGTGAGAAGTAACAGACATTTCATTTAGTCCTCCCTTCAATTTTACAAAGCTCATTGTTGTCAAATAACATTCTGAAGGTCACATAGGTAATAAATGGAGGAATCTGATCTAATCCATTACAACCCAGATTTTATGCATCCAGAGTAAAATTAGATTTAAAATTAGAACCCTATATATACTGTGTTTTTTCCTAAAAAGCCATAGGGAATAAGGCAAAATGTAGAGACAAAACTGGACCTGCAGCTAGGGTAACCTGCTATTGAGCAACTGGCCCAGCATTCTTTAAATTCCCCTTGACTAGAAATAGGGTTGGTTCCATAATTACAGGAGAGAGGGCACTTGAGCAATAAAGGCTGAAGAAAAATGAAAATGGTGCCCAGTACATAATAATTTATTAACATCTATTGGACCACACCTGGATCTCTCAATGGCTATATAGGTTCTCTTTTTATTGTGGTCAAAATTAACATAACATAAAATTTACAATTTTAACCATTTTTAAGTATACAAATCAGTGGCATTAAGTACATTCACAATGTTGTGCAACTATTGTGACTATCGCATAGATTCTTTTTTATATTATTCTCCATCCTTCGTTGAGCTTAGCTCAGTACAATGCACATAGAAAGTGCTCCATAAATAAATGGTTAACTTGCCTAGATACTATCATGTCCATGTGATGATAATGAGAGGATGTGGTCTCTCTGGTTATGTTCCCAAGTCATTTGGTGCCTAAATGGAGCTTCTGTGAGTCCTTGACCATGTGGTCATGAGAACTCAGTCACCCTGGGAATAGTAATCAGGGGTTCTTCTTTGAGCTGTTGCCTAATAACAATCTGTCCTTACACAGATTATTATAAATAGGACATTTGTATAGAGCTATGGCTATAGCCAAACTCTTTCTGCACAAATCTTCCTTAGATTAGGGCTTAGGAATTGCTTACATAACCTAATAGTACATATCACTGTTAAACGGCCACAAACCCTTAATTTTCCTTTCATGTGCCATCTCATTAGAAGGGAAATGTGTTTGTCTTGAATGATAACTTTTTACGTTTAGTTTGTTTTTAAAATCAACTTTAAGTATAATTTACATACATTATACCTCACACATTTCATGTGTACATACCAATGACTTTTGACAAAAGCATATACCTGTATAACCAGACATGTACAGATTTTACAAGCTGCATTAGATCAGAGATTATGTATTACAATTAAATAAATCTTGATTCTAAAAACAACATGTATTTTGGGATTCTTTTTTTTTTTTTTTTATCCTCACCAGAGGACATTTTTTTTCATTTTTTTTTTTGTTCAGATAGAGTGGGAGGGAGAAAGAGGAAGAGAGAGAGAGAGAAACATCGACGTGAAAGGGACACATCGAGTGGCTGCCACCCGCACGACCAACCAGGGCCGGGGACAAACTGCAACCGAAGTACATGCCCTTAGCGGGAACCGAACCCGGGTCTCTCTGGACCGCAGGCCGACGCTCTAACCGCTGAGCCAAACCGGCCAGGGCGTATTTTGGGATTCTTATATCATTCATATATATATTTTTTTATCCTCACCCGAGGACATTTTTCCATTTTTTGTTCAGACAGAGTGGAAGGGAGAGAGAGGAAGACAGAGAGAAACACTGACGTGAAAGGGACACATCGAGTGGCTGCCTCCTGCACGACCCAAACAGGGCCAGCAACAAACTGCAACCGAGGCATGTGCCCTTAGCGGGAACCAAACCAAGGCCTCTCTGGACCACAGGCCGACACTCTATCCGCTGAGCCAAACCAGCCAGGGCTTTATATACAAATATATTAATAGACTGTACAGATACCTAATTCAGAAACTTGAAATATTTTGCTTCTCCTGACTTAGAGGCATCAAAAATACTTTAAACAATTTACTACATTCAATTTTAAGCATTACATTTCAAGAAAAATTCACAAGCTAGAAAACAAGTAGAGTAAGGGTCTAGAAATAAAAAGCCTAGAAATCATATTCTAGGAATACATTAGAGAATCAAGGGATTTTATGAGAAGAAAATATGGTGAGGTGGGGTAGAGTGAGGAAGGATAAGTTGATCTCAAAGGCTGAGAAACTTTTACATGGAAAAGAGATACAACTTGTTTAGCATATGGCTCCAGGGAGCAAAAGTACCAGAGTGAAGTTATTAGAGGGCAGAGTTTACTTTACATGAGGAAGAACTTCTAAGAGTTAGAGCCTCCAAATGGGATGGTTGAAATATGAAGCATCTCTGCATTGTAATTGTTCAAAAAGAGGCAAAGATCATCTATTTGAGAAGTTGGGGCAAGAGTAGATTAGTTGACCTCTTAAGTCCTTTTCAGTTCCAATTCTGAGATTGTGTGATCTAGGAACCTCTTATAATTTAAAGCCAGGTATCAAGGAAACCATAACTCAAAAATGTACAACCCCCAAATTATAGTTTGATAAAGAACGAAGCACTAACCCTAGCCAGAAGCATAAGCAGAAACAGGATTGCTCCTGCATGTGCAACACACACACACACACACACACACACACACATACACACTCTTACATCCAACCTTCCCATAATTCCTGGGAAGAAAAAATAATTTAGAAAAATAGTAATAGAAAATCTATTTTACCTTTTCCACCAAATTTACTTTAAGTTCCCTAATCTATGTTAATACTATCACTGGCTACCTGATTATGCAGAATAAAGCCTTAATGTTTCTTATCTTTGACTTTTCCATCTTCCTCCAATTTCTACCTCTGCCCCCAGAAATACCTCTCAATTGTCCTTTACTTTTACACAGTAGTCCTCCCTTATCCATGGCAAATATGTTGCAAGACCCCCAGTGGATACATGAAACTGTAGATAGTACTGAACCCTATATATACTGTGTTTTTCCCTATACATACACACACTTTACAGCTTTCCTTTGGCACATTCAAACTGCCAGCATCACTACTCTTGCACTTTGTGGCCATTATTAAGTAAAATAAGGGTTACTTGAACACAAGCATTGCAGTACTGTGACATTCTATCTGACAAACCAAGATGGATGTTAAGTGGCTAAGGGCAGAAGCGTTTACAGCATGGATGCTATAGTCAAAGGGACGATTCATGTCTTGGGCTAGACAGAGCAGGCCAGTGTCAGATTTCATCATGCTACTCAGAATGATGTGCAACTTAAAATTCATGAAATTATTTCTGGAATTTTCCATGTAATATTTTCAGACTATGCACAGAGAAAGCGAAATTGTGGAAAGCAAAACTGCAGATAAAGGGGAACTACTATACTTGTATTGCCATTGCTCTTGGTGAAACTCTTGCAACTGATTCCTAACTAGTCATTCTGCCTATAATCACCCCCTCTCCAAGGCCATTATTCACACTGCTAACAGTGATCTTTCAGAAGCACAGGCTGGATGAATCATACTACTCTAATATGCTCAAAAAATCTGTATTGGCTCCTACAAAGTAAAGTTCAAATCCCTTGGTATGGCCTTCAATGCCATCTGAATCTCACCCTAACCCTCCTTGCTTTGTTTGTCCACGGTACCTTATGTTTTGATTACACTGCAGTACTTGTCATTCCTGAAATGTACTGTACTCTATGTTTTTGTTCAACTGTTTTCAAACGCACCCCCTCACTCCACCTGTGGACACTTCACTCAATTTTTCAAGGCTCAAACAAATGCTACCTATCTTGTGACGCTATCCTAAATGCTTCCACCTCATAACTCCTGCCTCTCTTCCCTAGAATTAAATACTTCTTCTTGGAACTTATCATTCTTGGAGCTTATAATAATTCTCATCATACCTTATTTTTGCATTTAACAGTCACGCTTGAAATTTCAGTTTTGGGGGGTCCAAGCTTATCTCTACCCTTTGTAAATCCTTGAAGGCAGAGAGCAGGCTTCATTTATTTCTATATCAACCTTGTCAGACCCCAGTGCCAGGGATCTAATACAGTACCTTTTATATAACAAGTGCTTAATAAATGTTCATTGAACTGATCTGGAATTTGAGAACAGTTAGACTTCTATCCATGACCAAACAGCAGTCCTAAAAATTATAACTTCTATTAAAATTCTAATAAAAAGTCTAGTGATTGATTAAAGCAGTTTAGCTATTAATCTAACATCTCTGAACCAAAAACAATTGTATACTTACATTCACTAGGAGAGAGAATTCTGTGACCAGTTGGCTAAGTTGAATTAAGTCCTTAAAAAGAGAGAGAGAAAGAGGAAGTTACTTATTTTTATGCCTCACAGTTACCAAAAGGAAAAAAAATTAACATACCGCTTCTAAGATTTCCCATGATTCTGCAGCATCTTGATCTTGAGGAATTTCAGGCAATGCATATATCTGAGTCATACTCTGAGGATCAGCTTCATCTTCAGTAGGATGAAATGCTCCTGGATGAACACAGTCTCATGTTTAGAGTTTATTTGCCTTGTTAGGAAGGTGACAGCATGAAGTGACTCCATAAAACAACTGTCATGTAAAATGCTTACTAATTAAATTCAGGCTGAAAGTAAATTGATTATAAAAACAGATTTACCTATAGGTAGATTGTTCCCTTATATTTTTAAAATTATTTTACAAAGTCATAGAAAAAAAGGCTACAAATACTATCTACCCACTCTGAATGACTAGGGGTAAATGTGGAAGAAGCACCAAAGGAAAACTATTCTATTTGGTCCATGCTCCATGAAGAGATACCCAGGTTTAAACTTTTCCTTGCTAAATCATTAACCTTTTTCTTTGGCTAGTCTAGTAATAAATATCAGATTCTGAAGCTGTTAAAAGTAGGAAAGTGATGGGATTTCAACAATGAAAATCAGTCATTTTTGGTAACAAATGTGTCATCATCGCCCAGCCGGTGTGGCTCAGTGGTTGAGCATCGACCCATGCACCAAGAGGTCGCTGGTTCGATATCCGGTCAGGGCACATGCCCAGGTTGTGGGCCAAATCCTCAGTGCAGGCATGCAGGAGGCAGCCAATTGATGTTCTCTCTCATCGATGTTTCTATCTCTCCCTCCCTCTTCCTTCCTCTCTCTCTAAAATCAGTAAAGAAAAAAGAAAAAAAAAAAAAGAGTATGGGTCATGGGTCTTGTCAAAAAGACCTGGATAAGATTCCTGGTTTGGCTATTTACTAGCTCTTTTACTTGGGATGGTATTTCATCTCTCTGACTTATTTTTCTCATTTATAAAATGATACTTTGCACTATGCCTGACATATATCAAGTATAAGTGGTTAATAGTTACTACTACTGCCATTGCTGCTATTATTATTATTATTATTATTTTATCTTTATTGTTGAGAGAGTTACAGATGTCCCCTAGTGGAGCTTACCATATAATATGTGCTACAGACATGTTAACAAGCAAGTTCAGTATAGCCTGATCAGAACTGTGATAAAGGTAAGTATGGAATGCTAGGTGAGCAGAGAAGAGAGATAGTTAACCTAGATTTGTGGAGGAGAGAGTGGTCCGAGAAAGTTCTGAAGCTAAAGCCTGAGGATGAACAGAAATTACATAATTGAGGTGGGGCAAGAGTGAAGGGAGAAGCAGAGGTTATTCAGGTCGGGAAGAATAGTATGTGCATAGGTTTGGGAACTGAAAGGAGTTCAGTGCAGCTGAAGTATACTCTAAAAAAAGCAAAGGTTGAGGTTGGGAATCGAGGGTGACACTATTTGTGCATTGTAAACTATGTTAAAGACTTTTGTCGTTCTCATAAGTTCAATAGGGAGCTATGAAAAGGAATAGGAGACTATTGAAATAGGAGGGTGCCATATCAGATTTCAGAGTTATAACGGAAACAAACCATAGCTGTGGTGTGAAGAATAGATTAAAGATGGAGTTGAAAGGTAAAAAAAATTAGAAGTAAAATACCAGTTGGAAGGCTTTTGAATATGTCTGGTGCAAAATGATGATGATCTGCTCTAGGATAGTGGCAGTGGAAATGTAAAGAAGAGATCTGAAGGTCTACTTTCCTTTTGTCTACCTTACTTCAAACTTAAAACAACCTCTATCACTTCAATATTTTCTGAGTACTCATTAAGTATTGTGTTGGGTACCTGGGATGAAAAAGTAATACAAAGTAGTTGCTCTCAAGGAACGTACATTCTAGAAGACTTAGACATACAAAGAGACAATCCTAAGACTTAGACACACAAAGAGTAAGAGAGTTCATTAATATCTACTAAGTAAATAAATACAGATACACATAGTACTTTGTGGGCATTCCAGCTGGGGTGGCATCTGACCCAGCTTGATGTGGTATGCAGTTTATGGGACAGCTTCCTAAAAAAGATGATCTTCCTAGGCAAAGAAGATAATATAAATCTAGGTAGCAAGACCAACAAGAAAAAGGCCCTCAATGAAGAAAGAATATAGCTTAACATAAAATCAGCAGTTTGGTCTTGCCAAAGCATAAAGTAAAAGCCATAAAGTTACAAGTATAAGGCATTATAGCTGGTCAGAAGGGGCCTTGCAGTCCATTTAAAGACTTTGGACTTTAACTGGTAGACAGTGGAGAGCTACTGAAGGGTTGTAAGCAGGAAAATGACAGTGACATGTGACACCTGATCTAATCCTAAAAGTAAGTCATTATAACACTAAGTCCAACTTCTCTCTCAATTTCTTTTCCATACTAGCCTATAACAATGGTATTTTATAAAACTGCACTACTAGTTTACTTTCATAATTTATGAATGTTTTACCTCTCAAGAAAAAAAAACCTGTTTAAATTGTTTAGGAAGGGTGTAGTCAGTCAACTAAAAAGTAATTTGTAGGTTTATTAGAATTGACTGTGTTCTTTTAATTTTGAATCGTAAATTATTTGAATATATTTCCTTATCTTAAAGGAAGATAAAAAACATGAGATAGAGTAAATTTTACATTACAACATTATGGCAAGTATCCAATATTTTAAAGCTCCCTATGATCTTTACAAATGCTTAAGAGTTATTTACCCCATGTCCTAACATCACATAGAGACACTTTCATGTTAACTTCAATCAAGATAAATAAAATACTTTAAGACCTTTCTTCCACTTAATATTCCTATGGTAAGAAGAACTCCAACTTCTTTAGTTGATGAATAATGATAACTTCATTATTAACAAACCGAATGTAAAGCATAACTTCATAAACACAACACCCACTCTAAATATTTTTAAGGCATAATCTTTACACTATTAGAGAGGATTCAAATAAATTATGCCAGGGTATATAATGAAATAAGGAGAAATTATCATATGTAAATTCTTGATCTAAAAATGAAGGGATGGGAAATGTTGGACATTTTAGACAAACATTAAAGATTTCCCTCAGTAAAATTTAAGAAATGTTTAAATTATTTACATCTCACTTGAAACCAAAGTCCATATGCATCTTAGTTCAAATGAAGTCTTAGAACAAAGAAATCTGTTCTCTTCCATGGAAAATCCTGCTGTAAACTTACAAAGCTGAACATCACTAATCAATCAAAGGCATGACTAATAATTAAGAAAGGAAACCCTTTAATTTCTACAACTTCCATAATTCATTTACTCTAGCTTGTATTAAAAATCTGTACCTCAGTGGTCACCCACTGACTTTGAACTTTTACAAATTGATATAGACATGAGGAAGCAAAACAAGGAGACAGATTCTAGCTGCGGGAAAGAAGGTGAAAGAACTCTTATTCTGTCCACAGAAGTCAAAATTGCTATTGCTTTATACGACATAATAATCTCAGCTAGTTCTATTTACAAGTGTAAAGGGCATAAAATATATCACTCACCAACTATTTTTCAAACTCCAGTTTTAAAATCTTATTATTGACTATAAACTCAAATAAACATTAAGACATACTTCGTTGAAGTGAGAAATGAGCTTAATAACATAGACATAAGACTTTTCCCTTCTCTCTATATGTCTATACACCCATTCATTCACTACTTTATTCATATTCATTCTCCCCTTCTCCCTACAATGCTCCCCTTCTTTCTTTCTCCATACTTCATGAAGGACAGTGATTCTACTTAGAATTACAACACAATATATAAAAATTTTCGCCAGCTCTTTGGTCTCAGTCACAGAAGCGAGATGAGGAAGGGAACGTCATCATTCGGCAAGTGCTGCAACAAGACGCACACGCTGTGCCACTGTGGCTAGAACTGCCCCTCCCTTCACAAGCCCACCTGGGGCAAGTGCAGATACCCTGCCAAGTGGAAGAGGAAGTATAACTGGAGTGACCTGGCTAAACGATGAAACACCACCAGCAGAATGGGTCACATGAGGCAACTAAAAATTGTATAGCCCAGTTTCAGGCATGGATTCCATGAAGGAACAACACCAAAACCTAAGCTGGCAGCTGCTGCAGCATTCAGTTCATCTTAAGCAATCCAATGATTAGTTGTGTAATAAATGTTCTGGTTAAAAAAATTTTTTTCCACTGAACTTTACTATATTAGAAAAAGTGTCATTATGAATCTAAATTAATTAAAAAACATTTCCTGATTTTTTTCATGTTCTGACAGCTTAAAAATTGTGAAATTAATTTACTGATTATCTTACATAAACTTATCTATCAAAATAAAATGACTTCTAAGTCATGGCTTAACTTAGCTGCAAAGAAGGATTTTTAAGAAAATTAAAACCAATCGAAAACACATCTTCTGAATAAAATACAAATACCATTTACATGTTTTACAAAATGGTTCAGCAGTGCATGTATATACCTGTGATAAAATCTAGTATTTCATCAAATTCAATATGCTGGTCTGAATTTCCCATAAATTTTAAGATTGAATTCTTCTCTTTTGTGAATATTTTGTTTAAAATGTAATAAGATTCTGTCCCTATTGTGCTGGCGAAGTTGTGTGCTGGATGGGGAGTAAGAAAGACAAAGATGGAGAGAAGCGATGATTCACTCTGTAGGACTTGGTACACCTTTCTAAATACAATTCAGTTCTGTAGGCTCATCACTTCTCTTGGTGGGAAGCAATATGCTAAAAATGAAACTAGACACACAAGTGAGACAGAAGGGAGTTTCTCAGATCAAGCAAGACTGGCAGAGATTTGCTTTAGGAATTCTCAGAAGCTGGACAAAAGAAACAGAAAAATCTTCACGTTTTCCCTGAACTTTATAAGGTTCGTTCATTCTCCAGAGAACATAAAATGCTCTATTCTACTTGTTATTTCTATCTGTAAATGAAAAACTATTTCTGTATTTTGATCTCACTCATGGAAATGTGGCAACATTGCTCCTGAATCTCTGCTGATGTTTCCAACCAATTTACTTAGTATCAGATTGAATTTTTAAAGAAAAATGTATTTTAAGGCACTTAACTTCTATGCAAATCAAACATATTTTTTTCTGTATAGCCTGTCACTACTATAATGAGTATCTAAAGTAAAAATAAAGAAAAACCAGAGAACACTGGATAAAAACATGTAGAATGACAGAAAAGATTCTACAGTTAAAAGAAGACCACACATGGAACAAATCCAATTCCTAACCCACTACTAGAGTTTTACGTAAATTAGTGTTTTCTTTTCATATTCTTCTCCTCCCATCCTCAATGATTTTTTAAATAATATTTCTGGCCCTGGCTGGTTTGGTTCAGCGATTACAGCGCTGGCCCACAGACTGAAGGGTCTAGTGTTCAATTTCAGTCAAGGGCACGTGCCTGGGTTGTAGGTTTGATCCCTGGCCCTGGTCGGGGTCGTGCGGGAGGCAGCCAATTGATGTGTCTCTCTCACATGGATGTTTGTTTCTCTCTCTCTCTCCTTTCCACTCCAAAAATCAATGGAAAAATATCCTCGGGTGAGGATTAACTAACTAACTAACTAACTAACTAACTAAATAAATAAATAAATAAATAAATAAATAAATAAAATAATAACAATAGCAACAATAATAATGAAACTCTGATACTTGGTGAGAGTGTTAATTTGCACTGTTTAATGATGGCAATGGATTCAAAGTCAAAGTGCAATAAGACTCGCAGACCATTAAGAATCTGAAATTCTAACATTGTTTTAGGTATAACTTAGGTATTTGATGTTATAAATGGAATGATTATCTTAATCAAACCAGAATTGGTTGTGGAGATATAATTCTGTAGTTTCTCCCAGTGTTCAAGTGATTAGGTCTTAGGATAATTTGGTGTTTAATGAATTGAGAAGTTTGAGAATCAATAGAGTTGGAAAATAAATTGTATCTGTTATTTCTTCTCCCTCATCCTCTGGCTCTGCCCCAGTCTTTTTCATTTCCTCTGTATACATGATTCTCAAATTTGCCAACATTTCTTTTTATACTAGTCAGCTTCCTCCAGATAAAGTTTATTGCTAGCAAACTCGGTAAACTGCCTTCTAATAATCACCCCATTCCTCTGATGATATATAAACCCACGCTTGTTGAGTCCAAACAGTCCTACTATTAGAGACACAAATAATGCAATACTAAAATAAAAATAAAAGCAAATATTAGAATAGTATTGTATTGTATTGTAAGAAAACTCTCAGATAGAATTGAAATATTTTGTGTGTTGGTGATGGGCAATTCAAAGCTAAACAGCAAAAGAGATTGATGCCAGCAATGCTTTCCAGAAAAACAAGCATATTTTCACTGTTATTACTGCCATCACACCTGTCAAAATGTCTGGGTAAATAAGATGGCCCCTTAATCACATAGAACTATAAAGCCCAGTTTCTCTACACATGCACATAAAGTATCAGTTCGTAATAAATGATAAGAATAGCATAAAGCCCCGTCAATATGGTATTGATAATGATATATGAACAGAATAATGCAAACAGTAACTACCAACTATCAAAAAGCATTCTTCCCAAATACCCTTCTCTCCAAAACAACACTTTTAGATACTGGTTATACACTGAGTGACATGATTATAGCACATATGAAATTATAAAACTGTCTCTAAAAAGATACTTATTCATATTTATAAAACATTTATTAATGGTCTACTATGTGCCAAGCACTATGTACAATGTGCTATATACTTGCTATGTGCTAGGTACTAAGGATACAATAAAAGCAAGATTACCCAGAAGCTCAGGATGATGGACTAAATGTTGCTATTTCTCTGTAAATTACTGGATCATTAGCACTGAAAATAAAAGGCTAAAAATAATTAGGAGGCTCCTATATAAATGAAAAGAGGAAAACTGGGCAGGTGTAGTATCTCTCAGATTCTATATTAATTTGTAATTTATGTATACCCCTCCTTTTCCATAAAAATTTAGGGCAGCTTAGAACATACATAAAATGTAACAAGATGGCTTAAATTAAAAATTAAAAAGAAACTCTAACACAAAAAAAGGGAAGCAATTATAAAATAAAACCAGGATAGTTTAAAAATTTGGCTTTTAGTAGAGAAACCTTATCAGTGTTTGCCATTCAATACCCATAAGATTTTTTTAAAAAAGACCATTTGCTTTGAAGTACTACTATGCATTTTTTTTCAGGGTTCCTTATAAAGACATTACTATAATACAATCAATAATTATCAATTACATCCTTAGTAGAGATATAATGAGAAGTTTCACTGGGTTGTTTCTTGGAGTCTCACTTCATAAAAGTTGATAGCATAACCTCCAATGCAGATTTTCTTTTTATGCTGGCAGTTAAATTCAGAAAACTGAGCTTGGAGATAGCTCTAAGATCCTCTGTGAAAATCAGAATGCCTAAGAAAGAAACATGACTGACTAGGCCACCCTTGCACTTGGAGATGAGGGAAGAGTATTCTGTAGACAAAAATGACACTGTTCATAGGAAACACTGTAAAATTAATTTTCAATATGTAGACAAATAGGTCCTTATAGCCCTGAAGTTCCACTTTATACACATAACCTCAAATTTTTTATCCTGCAAAACTTCTAGGATATGCATTTCCAGGCACACTCAGTATACTGTAATAGGAGGCAATCCCTGAAGACATGGTGAACTTTAATTAACTGCATTACTATGATCAAGAATGAGACTATACATTACCACCAACAGTCATAGATCTGGTCAAAGAAGGCTGTAATAGAGTTTCTTCATCATTAAATTGTTTCTCAAGTTCTTCTACAGATTTCAGATGGAGTTGGAGAAATTCTGCTGTTGCTGCTGATGCTTCTTCTTTAACAGGATCTATCATTCTCTTCAGAAGTCCTAGGTCACTCTTCTGGACTTTCAAACAAAGCTTCTCCATTTCACGAATATTGGAGCGGAGTTGCTATAAGAGAAAAAAAAAATCATTAAAGCCCGGCCAGTGTGGCTCAGTGGTTGAGCATCAACCCATGCACCAAGAGGTCACTGGTTCGATTCCTGATCAAGGCACATGCCCAAGTTGTGGGCCCAATCCCCAGTGGGGGGCATGCAGGAGGAGGCCAATCGATATTCTCTCTCATCAATGTTTCTATCTCTCTCTCCTTCTCCCTTCCTCTCTCTCTAAAAATCAATAAAGAAAAAAAATCATTAAAGCCACCATATATCTTAGTATAAAATATCTTTATTTTCAGAGGTAATGTGTGCTAATGGTTATGAATGAAGATGATTACAATAGAAAGTATGCATAATACTTTTCTATTTTTCTATGTTTCATGTCTCTGGCCAAAACCAGCTTCTTTAGAAACTCAATCACCATACTTTGAATTTATTTAGCATTTTTCCTTCATTAAATATGATTGTTACAAAGGTAACAAATGTTCTTTATAATATATCACATACTGCAGAAACATATCAAGGAAAATTTAATGATTTCCCTATGTCACCAATCCCACCACCTCTCTTAATCTACATTTCTCATTGCTCATGCAAACACTGACAAACATAGCCATTTTTTAAACAAAAAATTTATTACATTATGCACAATAATCTATACTTTGTCATTCCCCACCCCAACTTGATATCATCATGGATATCCCTCCTGGTCAATGGTTGTACCATATTCCATAATATGGATGGAATATAATTTATTCAAACACTCCAGTGATCAACTGTCCTTCATGTTGTTTCCAGTTGTTAGTTATTACAAACTATGAAACAAATATTCTTGAATATAAATCCTAATATACTATAACAGTATATATTAGTATTATAGTAAGTACTATTATACTATATTTTGTAGAAATTATTCCCAAAAGTGAGAGTACTCACTCAAGGGATAATGTGCATTTTTATTTCAATAGCTACTATCAACTTTTCCCCCAAATGGCTGTAACAATTCATACTACCACCAAAATATGAGTACCCATTTTCCCACATATGCCAGCACTACGTCATCTCATTGTTCTTTCACTCTGCATTTCTCGCTGAGTGAAGTTCCTGGATTTTTTTCCACATCATTATCCCTTCTTTTAAAAAACATCTATTGGCCCTGGCCGGTTTGGCTCAGCGGTTAGAGCGTCGGCCTGCGGTACAGAGAGACCCGGGTTCGGTTCCCACTAGGGGCATGTACCTCGGTTGCAGTTTGTCCCCGGCCTTGGTTGGTCGTGCAGGTGGCAGCCACTCGATGTGTCCCTTTCACATCGATGTTTCTCTCTCTCTCTCCCTCCCACTCTATCTGAACAAAATATGAAAAAAAAAACATCTATTGGTATAATAAATTTTCCTCTAATGTGTTAATATAATGAATTATGAGCAAGTTTCATGAATAGAGCCATCTTTATATTTCTGAAATAAACGCTTCCTCGTTTGTGTGTGTGTGTGTGTGTGTGTGTGTGTGTGTGTACTCTTTTAATACACTGTTAAATTCAATTTGCTAATATTTTATTTGGAATTTTAGTAAATGTATATATACATGTGCATATGTGAACAGTGTCTGTCTATGGTATCTTTACTAGGTTTAAACTCTCTTTAACAGGTTTAAGGTATGCTAACTTCATAAAATGGGGAGCTTTCCATTTTTTTCAATGGTCTATACTTTGAAAAACATAAAAACCAACTATTCTTTGATAAATAGAATTAACTTGCAAGAAAGATCTCAGTATGATGATTTAAAAATTATAGATCTCTATTCATATATTTTAAATTCTTTTCCCCTAATGCATTTTATTTTTATTTTTTATTTTTATTTATTTATTTTTGTTACAGATGTTTCTCCTTTTTCCCCCCATTGACTCCCTCCTCCCACTCCCTCCCTGCCCTGTCCCCAGTTTTGTTGTCCATGTCCATTGGTTATGCGTACATGCGTATAAGTTCTGTGGTTTATCGCTCCCCTCCCCCACCCCCTCTTCTGGCAATTGTCAGTCTGTACCCTACTTCCACGTCTCTGGGACTACCCTGTTCCTCAGAGTGTTATGTTCATTATAGTCCAGAAATAAGTGAGATCATATGATATTTGTCTTTTCCTGCTTGGCTTGTTTCACTTAGGATAATAGTTTCCACGTCCTCCTATGTCATCTCAAAGAAAAGCCGCCATCAACAAAGCATCAAACAACAAGTGTTGGCGAGGGTGTGGAGAAAAGGGGACTCTAGTACACTGCAGGGGGGAATGCAGACTGGTGCAGCCACTATGGAAAACACTATGGTGTTACCTCAAAAAATTAAAAATTGAATTACCATTTGACCCAGTGATTCCACTCTTAGGAATATACCCTAAGAAGCCTGAAACAACAATCAGAAAGAATATATGTACCCTCATGTTCATAGCAGCGCTATTTACAATAGCTAAGATCTGGAAACAGCCCACTTGTCCATCAGTAGACGAATGGATAAAAAAGCTGTGGTACATATACACAATGGAGTACTATGCAGCTGTAAGAAAGAAAGATCTCTTATCCTAATGCATTTTCAAAGATACTAATGCAAATTCTAGATAGTAGCCAGGACAAAAAGTATTAATTTCTTTAATTTCTCAAGTGCAGACTCTGAGTGAGGTGTTACATTCCATATTATTACATTCCACATTATTATATATAGAGAAAAATTTTAAAGTAGTTCAGAATTTACTTAATTATGTAGTGCAAAGCTGGGATTAAAATCCAAGTATTCTTATAAATCCAGCAATCTTTCTATTAAACTATAAACATAATCCCTATCTATATGGTACCTTAATACAATCTAAAATATCCATTTTATTCTAGTAAAATTAAAACTAATTCTAGAAATAATAGTTTATCTACAACCTAAAGCATCTTGCAAGATTTTCTGGGTGAATCAAAAACTTGTGCCTGTAATACATTCAACAATAAAGATAAGTTAAGAAAAAAACTTGTGCCTCTATTCTACCATGACTCTCTACTTCCTTTAACCTTATGCCCACTCTTACTATTCCAATATGAGCTGGAAAATCTAAAGATAACTGGACTGTAGATTAATGCAAGCATTAATATGTAAAAATCATAGAACCTTACGAAGCCTATGTGCTCACCTAATCCAACTCCATTATTTTACAATAAGGAAACTGGAGTCCAGATGAACCCAGTGGCAGAATTAGAACTACGGCCCAGTTTTCAAATCCTGAAACAATACTGTTTCCAACATACCACTGTCTCTCGGCTGTGTGATTCTATTCTGGAGTACAGTTGTAAAGCTTGGTTATATAGTTGCCACATAATCCAGAGAGATATTTTAGGCAACACTGTCTTGGAGAAGCATTAAAAAATCTCTGTAGCTAATGAGCATTTGCCTGTGACATATTCTTCCTCTCTTATAACATTTTTACACATGTTAGGTCTCTAGTTATAGTGTCCACTGAAAAACTTTATTACTATGGATAAAGGGGAAAATGTTAACGGAGAGAAAGAAAGTACCCATTAAACTATAAAATCTGATACTACACTAACAAAGACACAAGAATGGCTAAATTTTTATCAGTACTTATGGTAAGCTGTCTATTGTGCTAAGTACTTCTTTTGTTATGTTTTACCCTCACAATTTATTTTTGAAGTAGATATTACTGTTATTCTCATTTTACAAAAGAGAAAATTAAAGCAAAAATTTAAGGAAATAGCCCATGGTTACATTTCTAGTAAAAAGGAAAGCCAAGAATCAAATCCAGGCTACAGAGCATGTGTTCTCAACAACTTTACTATACAAGTATGCTATTCAACAGAAAAAAAAAAAGGAAACCACAAGTGTAAACCATGTATGTAATTTTAAATTTTCTAATAGTCATATTAAAAAGGTAAAAAGAAAATACAGATAAGATTAATTTTAATAATGTTTTATTTAACCCAATACATCAAAAATATTATCATTTCAACATGTAAATAATATAAAAATTATTAATAAAATATTTTACATTCTTTTATTCATAGAATTAGAAATCTGGCATATATTTTATATTCACAGCACATCTCAATTCAAACTAGCCTCACTTTAAGTGATCAACAATTATATGTGGCTACCATATTGGATGGCACAGCTATAGAGTCTCTTTAAAGTCAAAAGGAACAAGATGGTAAAACTATATGTGAAGACTATAAAGTAGGGGTTTCTGCTTCTGAGTATAGCAGACTAGATAATTCAAACTAACCCTTCCACCAATGACTACTTTAAAAGCTGAAAGCAAAACAAATCACAAAACAAACAAAAAAATTCAAAAGCATCAAAAAGATACGATAGTAAGAAATTTGTAGATCAAGAATTGGGCAAACATGGAAATCCAGAGGTGAGTCCTAACTCAGGGCCACATTTGCTTACCAGAGTGTTTGACAGCCTCAAAAATCTCAGGGTAAAACATTCGATAGCAGAGCCTGCTAAGTATAAGAACTACGGTGCTTTGGGCTGGAATCATAAAGAGCTGCATACTAGGAACACAGGTGATCCCGAAATAAATTAGTCCTCACATGAACTTCAGTTTGGCTTCCAGTTTTTTTTGTGTAACTCATAAAAACCTTAACCCCTGAAATTGTATAAAGATAATTTTGGAAAGTTAGCATCCCAGGGGCTTAGAAGAAACAAATGAAAATCATCTCTGAAGGAAGATATCATCCCTAGTTTCAAATAATTTCTATAAATAATTTTTCAAGCATTATGTCCACTAATTAAAGATAATCAAGTACACGAGGACATATAAAGGGGTTGGGGCAAAAATAGGTTTACAGTTGTTTGTATGGAAAGTAGTATAAGAATTAATAAATAATAATACGCCCTGGCCGGTTTGGCTCAGCGGTTAGAGCATTGGCCTGCGGTCCAGAGAGACCCGGGTTCGGTTCCCGCTAAGGGCATGTACTTCGGTTGCAGTTTGTCCCCGGCCCTGGTTGGTCGTGCGGGTGGCAGCCACTCGATGTGTCCCTTTCACATCGATGTTTCTCTCTCTCTCTTCCTCTCTCTCCCTCCCACTCTATCTGAACAAAAAATGAAAAAATGTCCTCGGGTGAGGATTAAAAATAATAATAATAATAATAATAATACAAGAATACAAGAATAAACTATTTCATGTACTCACAACTGTAAACCTACCTTTGTACATGAAGGAACAGCAGAAACAACAATGCAACCAGCTATCCAAAAGTTATACTGAAAACCCCCAAATAAACCTTGAACAGTGAAAAGAAAAGGCAGTGTAACCCCAAGACCAACATAAAGACCAGACAAAAAAAACCCAGCACTATAGCCCTGGCCGGTTTTGCTCAGTGGTTAGAGCGTCGGCCCGGGGACCAGAGAGTCCCAGGTTCGGTTCCCGCTAAGGGCATGTACCTCGGTTGCAGTTTGTCCCCAGCCCCGGTTGGGGTCATGTGGGTGGCAGCCACTTGATGTGTCTCTCTCACATCGATGTTTTTCTCTCTCTTCCTCCCTCTCTCCCTCCCGCTCTATCTGCAGATAAATGCAAAAATGTCCTCGGGTGAGGATAAAAAAATAAAAAGTAAAAAAAACAAAACCCAGCACTATCTTATATGATTTCTTTTTTTTTTTTTTTTTTATCCTCACCCGAGGACATTTTTCCATTTTTTGTTCAGACAGAGTGGGAAGGAGAGAGAGAGAGAGAAACATCGACGTGAAAGGGCCACATCGAGTGGCTGCCTCCCGCACGACCAACCAGGGCCAGGGACAAACTGCAACCGAGGTACATACCCTTAGTGGGAACCGAACCCGGGTCTCTCCGGACCGCAGGCCGACGCTCTAACCGCTGAGCCAAACCGGCCAGGGCTCTTATATGATTTCTTAAAGCAATGAAAGCCAGAAAACAGTAGAATGATTCAAAGTACAAAAAGAAAACCACTATCAGAGGCTATAAGGGGCTTTTAGAATGCTGGTAATTGTCTATTTCTTGATCTGAGTAGTGGTTACATGAGAGTTCACAGTATAATTTGTTTAGGTGTATATTTATGTTTTATGCATTTTATAGACATGTTATAGTTCACAGTAAAACGTATTAATAATATTTTTAGAAAATAGTATTATACTAACTCGTATGGTCAATTCACCTAAGTTTGAAAGCATTTGGGTAGGGGTAAATTGAGTAGCAATCTCATTGTGGAAGTATATTAGGTGACACCTTGCTGGATAAAATATATATTAAATCATTCATTCGATTAGACTGTAAAGTTTGTAGGTATAGGAACTATGCCTATTTTTTCACCATTGTATCCTCAAGGCTGTGTTTGATCCCTGAAATACAGTTCGATTCAATTAAACATCGTAAATGAATGAATGCTTTCTTATTATTTTCTACAAAGTGGCAAAGCAGTGATCCAACAACAGAGATCTCCAACTATCAAGAAACTAGCTAGAATTCTTCCCTAGGAAAGCATAATGTAAGTCCCTAGCATATGAAACAATTCATCTAACATTAGTTTTAAAAAAATGTAATGAAAGAAATTACTTTTTCGGAATTAATTCTGACATACAAGAATAAAATAGTGAAGTGGGAATGAAACCAATGAGAAAAAGCAATCACACTATCTTGGAATTCATAATAGTTACAAAAAAGAGTATTGGAAATAGGGATACTTTAGGGGAGTGAATCAAGATGAGAGAAAATAGTTGTATTATACTATAGCAGAAATTATATTGCGATAGGATCTTTTCTAAAAGAGAGTTTTTTTTAAAGTGAAATTCTGACACTACGAAAAAAAGTTAATCTGATAAGAAAGAAAAGAAAGTGGCATCTTAAGAATCCAATGTAGTTGTGTAAGGCATGCTATAAGTTCAGAATTTTAAGTGACTTCTTTTTAAAAAAGGAATGAAAAGAAAGGCATGTGAACAAGGATGAATACAAAAGAGTGGTGTAAAATGAGGAGAATCATGTAAGTAAAGTAAGAACCCAGAATGAGCGGAGGCTGGTGAAAAATGTTAAGAACAATAAAAAGGATTTAAAAAATACATGTAGAGCAAGAAGAACAGGAAAGAAGGTTTAGGCCTACTGCTTGGGGCAGATGGTATAATGTTAACAGATGATGCAGAGAAAGCAGAACTACTTAACTCCTATTTTGCTTTTGATTCTCTATTAAGGAGAAATGTTCAAAATTGAAAGGGGCGTAGGAAACATGCTCAAAGGACACTTGAAACATCTTACTGTATCTTGACAGGCTTCATGAAGGAGGTAAGATTGGAGCTGTCCCTGAAGAATAATATTGGGAAAACAGAACATACTAAATAGAAAGAGCAGATTGGGAAAAGACAGAAGTGAAGTAGAAGGGCAGAAGCTTTCTAAATACTATTATTTAGAAATAGTATCTAGAAATCAATTGAAGACACAGTATCTTTTCTACATTTTAACATCTCTGAAATTGGAATTTATCTTAAAATAGATGGTAAAAAAGCATTGTGTCATTCTGGCATCACTTTTTCTTTCTTAGAGGTACTCAAAACAATGATATATCTTATAATTGATGATGCCTTAGATTTTATTTCCTGCCTAAGGTTCTACAGTCAGAGTAAAGGTCAAGAATCCTAAGCCCTAATTAATCAGCTCATGAATATTTAAAGGCACAACTGAAGTTTAAATTTTTCTGAAGCTTATAATAAGCTAAAACAAGTTACTTTCTAATGGCATTCATTTTGGAATTTACTCTTTTATTTTCTCTTCCATTCTCTACCTGGGCTTGCTTCTCTCTAATCTTTTCTTTTCTCCTAACTTCTGTCTACTGTCCTCTCTTCTCCCTCTTTCTTCCTCATTCCCTCTCTTTTCTACTGCTTCTCCCTTTTAAATTGTTTTTTTATTAATTAAAAATTAGATAGCTCAAGTATTCTATATTTCTCATAGTAAAATCATGAATGTCACATTTTACTTCTACAAGTTCCATGGCTGATTCTATTTTTTTGTTTTTATGCTACCTTTGAAAACAGTGACACTTTATTGTATATCAATTACACCTCAAGAAAGCTGTTTGGAAAAAAGCAGAAAGAAAAATGCAAAGCAATATCACATATTATTTATATATAATTACATACACAGAAATGATGAATACTTAAATCAAGGAAAAAGACTTCCTTCAAAGATAAAAACAAGGTAATGAAATCAAGGAAGGGAACACAAGGGACTTCAATGGTGTTTCTAAAATTTTCCTCAAAACGAAGAAATTGTGGCAAAATGTTAAGATTTGACAAATTTGGGTAATGAGTATTTAAGTGTTGTATTATTTCTATTATTTTCTACATTTTTGTATGTTTGAAGTGCGTGTGTGTATGATTTTTCAAAAAGGTACTTCAGCATTAAGGTTGATGTCAGAATAGTTTCCTATTCCTTTGTCAAGCTTGTGAGAGTTCAGTATTTACCACGGCTACAAGAAGAGTAGTTAAAAATATAACATATTAGTCCCATTACATTCTACACAAAATTGTCTGCGCATATGTGCATCTGTACATTTTCTATACATAGTATGCTGATTAATTAGATACCAAACTTGTATTCTTGTTTCCATCCTTGCCCTCTTAGAATCTACCCTTTTCATAACAGTCAAGGTGATCTTTTAAAGCCATATCAGGTCATCTTCTGCTCAGAACCTTCCAAAGACTTTCTACCCAACTTCAAGTTACCACATCCTGCAATACCTTTCATAATCAGACCCAGCTGATCTCTCTGACTCATCTCCTGTACTGTCCTGGCTCACACCAGCCACATTGACCTCCTTACTGCTCCCTGAATATGTCATGCATCTTTCTCACTTCAGAGTGATTTCCCCTCTGCCTAGAAAAGTCTATTCCTCATGGTTGATGCCTTTACTTCCTTCAGAAATCTTCCATAACCACTCTTTCTCTAAAAAAACAAAACAAAACTTAGTCATCACCTTCCATGATTCTTTGTTCCCATTAATCTGCTCTACTATTACTTCATGGCACTTATAACCATCTAAATATATATTTATTTACTTAAAAAATTACCTGTCTCTTCTTTCTCCACTTACCATCCCAGAATATAAGTTCAATGAGAACAAGAATTATCTTCTGTTTTACTCACAGCTATATCCTCACTGTCTAGCATAGTGTCTAGAACATAGTAAATGTTCAAATGTTTCTGCTCTTCTAATAAGATCAGAAAAGCAGATAGTATGCCAAGTTCTGAATATTTGCAGAAATAGTCACAAGTTAGACAAATGGATCTATAATCAATGAAATACATTTTTTAAAAAGAGAGTATACCAACTCAGTAATTAACAAGCTTTGCTGCAGTAAGCAAATAGTAAACTGCAACTATGACCAAACTTTCAGTAAAATAAAGGTGACATCTCTCTCTTTTCAGTTTTATAATTAAGTTTAATAACTAGTTATGGCTTTTTTCCCTCTTCTTTCAGAAATATCCTGAACTTTCTGTCTAAAGATTAAAAGATATATTTAAATATATACTTATCTATACTAATAATTGTTTTAAAAAATTCTTCTGAGTTAATAAAAATTCTGAAAAATGGCTAATTACATATTTAATGATTAAAAAAGAGTGGCTATGCATGTATTTGCCTTTGTTAAATACTGATTTAAGGTCCCCTAATGTGTTTTTACAACATGTAATTTTGAGAGCAAAGTGTATACAGCAAAAAACATCTGGTAGCATAACAATCTGATTTCTTTACAAACACAGAGTACAATTCCACTGGTAAACATTTAAACAATTTAAACACATTCTAGAGGTCATATAATTTATTAAGCACTCTAGAGTCATAACTATTTAATTAAAATAAATCCTGACTATTCTTTACTTGTACCACCTAAAGAGGTAGTAGTGTTATGACTTCACTCTTATTTCAACATTAAAAGGCACCAACAAGAATGTATATATCTTTAAAAATAATAACTGAGCCACCAAAAGGAGTAAAAATCAAAGGAGAAAAAGGCCTCCATTCATTTACTCAACAAATATCTAATGAGGACCTACTTACATAGGTATTAAGTTCAGTACTCCACTTTCTATCCACCTGAGTTAATATTAAAAATAATTCCAGCCCTGGCCAGTTTGGCTCAGCGGTTAGAGCATCGGCCCATGGACCACAGAGTCGCAGGTTTGATTCAGGTCAAGGGCATGTACCTGGGTTGTGGTTCAGTCCCTGGATCTGGTGGGGGTTGTGCGGGAAGCAACCAATTGATGTGTCTCTCTCACACTGATGTTTCTCTCTTTCTCTCTCTCCCCCTCCCACTGTATCTGAAGATAAATGGAAAAATATCCTCAGGTGAGGATTAAAAAATAATAATAATAATAACAATAATTCCAGATTGGATTCCTGCACTACCACTTATTATGGCCTTATCCTTTAGACAAGCGATTTTCAACCTTTTTCATCTCACGGCATACAAACTAATTACTAAAATTCTGCAACACACCAAAAAAATATTTTTTGCTGAGCTGACCAAAAAAAAAAGGTATTATTTTGATTCATTCACACCAGCTGGCTCTTGATGTGTTGGCTGTTGTCATTTTTTTAATTTGACAATCTAAGGGAAAAGAGGTCAGTGCCCCTAACTAAATAGTCAGGTATTGCATGTTTTTTTGTTTGTTTGTTTTTGTTTTTTTGAGAGGGAGAGAGAGGGGGAGGGGGAGAGAGAGAGAAAAAGAGAGGGGGAGAGAGAGAGAGAGAAAGAGAGAAAGGAGGGAGGGAGGAGGGAGGAAAAGATAGCTCTTACTTTATAAATTTAATAATGATAAGTCTAGGAAATCTATAATAACTGTTCATTAAATTGTCCAAAAATAAGTTTTATACAAACTAGCAAAGAACAAACCTATACATAAAATTCAGGGCAGATATGAATAAAAACTAAGCAAATACCCACATCTAACAGCAGTTTCAATCACACTATTTTAATGACACATATAAATCTTTTGTGCCAGATGGAGATCAATAATGTAAATATATATATTTTTAAAATCGGTAAACAACCACTTTGACAGTAACAATTATCTTAAGAAAATCATGTGATTTTTAATGACACATTAAACTGTGAAAATGGTAAGAAATACAAGTCATAATAATTTCATTGACATTAATGTGCTTAGGACCATTCAATAAACACTGAATCTTGCAGAGCACCAGGTACTGTGGGATACACAAATAGTGAAGACATAGTCCTTGATCTTTAGGGCTATAAACTAGTTAGCAAGCAGTAAAATATAGATATATATAGAGAAGTCAAATTTCTATCTAGATCTCAAATCAATCTGTTTTTCTCCACCTTCACCATCTCTGTTAAAACCTCCTAAATGATCTCTTGCATTTACCTAATCCTATGCCAATCTATTTATTCACTATACTGCAGCTACAGAAACCTTTTAAAATGCAAGAGGACCAGAGATGCATTCTTTGGAGAAAAAGACTAGATCTAGAAACACCAGGCATAGGGCTAAAAGAAGGGATTTATGTGAAAGCCTGTAATGAACAATGAAAGCCCAGCAACCTTTACCTAACCTACTTCTATAACTGAAAAAGAAGTACTTACTTGCCTTACGGGGATAACGAGGATTCTTCTTTAGAAAACTAAACTAGAACAACTTCCGGATACTGATATTTGGAAGTTCCTCCACGGAAAATCCAGCCTGCCAATGCACCTTTAAGTAAAATCCACCAGCAGACAAGCAATTGGCTCTTTAATGTCTAAGAAAAGCAGAAGTTATTATATCCAAAGACAAAATGCTATAAAAAAAAAAAAAAGAAAAGAAAGAAAACAAGAAAAAGCTCTTGGAAATTAAATACAATAGCAGAAATAAAGAATTCGGTAGAAAGAACTGAAGATAAAGTTGAGGAAATCTCCCAGAAAGTAGAAGAAAATTAAACAATCAATCCAAGAGTCCCAATGTCCAATAGAACCGGACTCAGCAAACTTTTGCAGCAAAGGGCCTGATGGTAGTTTAGGCTTTGCAGGCCATATGGTCTCTGTTACAACCACTCAACTCTGCTGTTCTGGTGTGAAAGCAGCCAAAGGCAATGTGTAAACAAATGGGGCAGATAGCAGGCCAGATTTGGCCTGTGAGCAAAGAGAAAACACAGAGGAATGAACTATCAAATAAATAACTTAAGAAAATTTCCCAGAACTAAACAACATGAGTTTTTAGAGTGAAAGGGTCCAACACAAAAAGCACATAATCATCCAATTTCAGAATACCAGGGATAAACAGATTAGGGTAGGGGAGGTGGATCCTAAACAAAGACTAGGGAAATCAGATGATATCAACATTTTAAAAAATTTTATTTTTCAATTACAGTTTACATTCAATATTATTTTGTATTAGTTTCGAGTATACTGCATAGTGGTTAAAACAATCAACAATCATATACTTAAAAAAAACCCACCACAATCATATCCTTTATAAAGTGTTTCCCCAGTATTTCCAGTACCCACCTGGCAGCATACATCATTATTTCAATATTATTGACTATATTCCCTATGCTGTACTTCACATCTCTGTGACTATTTTGTAACTACCAATTTGTACTTCTTAATTCCTTCACCTTTTTCACCCAGTACCCCAATCCCCCTCTCTTCTGGCAATCATCAATCTGTTCTCTATATGTATGTCTGTTTCTTCCTTTTTTTTTTAAAGTTGAATTTATTGGGGTGACATTGGTTAATAAAATATGTTTCAGGTGTACAATTCTATAATACATCATCCGTACATTGTACTGTGTGCTCACTAACCCAAGTTAAGTCTCCTTCTATCACCATTTATTTCCTATATATTCTTCTAACCCCCAGCCCCCTTTACCTCTGTATAAAGTCTGTTACAGTTTTGTTTGTTCATTTATTTTGTTTTTTAGATTCCACATTAAGTAAAATCACATGGTATTTGTCTTTCTCTGACTGACTTATTTTCTTAGTATAATACCCTCTCGGTCTATCCATACTATCACAAATGGTAAGATTTTGTTCTTTTTTATGACCAAGCAATATTCCATTGTATATATATGTACCACTTCTTTTTTATCCACATGTCTATTGATGGGCACCTGGCTTGCTTCCATATTTTGGCTACTGTAAATAACACTGCAGTGAATACAGGGGTGCATATATTCTTTCAAATCAGTGTTTTGGGTTTATTCCAAGAAGTGGAATCACTGGGTCATAAGGCAGTCCCATTTTTAATTTATTGAGGACCCTCCATACTGGTTTCCATAGTGGCAGCACCAATCTGCATTCCCACCAACAGTGCATGAGGGTCCCTTTTTCTCCACATCCTTGCCAACACTTGTTTGTTGATTTATTGATGATGGCCATTCTGACAGATAGAGGTTATATGTCACTGTGCTTTTAAATTGCACTTCTCTGATGATTAGTGATGCTGAGCATCTTTTCATATGTCTATTGGCCACCTGTATGTCCTCTTTGGAAAAGTATCTATTCAGGTCCTCTGCCCATTTTTAATTGGACTGTGTTTTCTGGTGGTGAGTTGTATGAGTTCTTTATAAATTTTGGATATTAACTCCTTATCAGATGTATCATTGGCAAATATGTTCTCCCATTCAGCAGGTTGTCTTTTTGTTTTGTTGATGGTTTCCTTTGCTGTGCAAAAACTTTTTAGTTCGATGTAGTTCCACTTGTTTATTTTTTCTTTTGTGTCCTTTGCCCTAGGAGATATATCAGAAAAAATATTGCTACGAGAAATGCCAGAGGTTTTACTGCCTGTGCTTGCTTCTAGGAGTTTCATGGTTTTGAGTCTTACATTTCAGTCTTTAATCTATTTTGAGTTTATTTTTTTATATAGTGTAAGAAGGTTATCTAGTTTAATTTTTTTGCATGTAATTTGTCCAATTTTCCCAACACCACTAATTGAATAGAATGTCTTTGCCTCATTTTGTTTTTGCCTCCTTTGTCAAATATTGACCATATAGGTGTGGGTTTATTTCTGGGTTCTCTATTCTGTTCCTTTGATCTATATATCTGTTTTCATGCCAGTACCATACTGTTTTTATTACTATAGCCTGGTAGTATGATATAAACATTTTTTATATAAACATTTTAAAAAGCAACATTAAACTAGAAAGCCTAGAACGCTTTCATTATTGAAAGAGAATTCCAACTAGAATTCTATATCTATTGAAATTAGCAATTACATGTGAGGGGAGAATAAAGGTATTTTTCAATCACATAATTAAAGATGCACTCCAACAAAACAATGGAGTAAATAAAAAATGAAGAAGACATGATATCAAGGAAAACAGGGACCTAACACAGAGCAGCAGCTCGGAAAGTTCCAATAAGCCTAGAAAGTGACTCAGATTGAAACTGGGGGAAGAAGGACTTCAGAAGAGAGTCTTCAGGATAAAGAACAGAAGTGATGTATTTGAACAAATGAAAAATATTACTGATAGCATGTGGCAGAGATGTGCAGCATTTAGAAAAAAACAACAAAAATACAGAAAGCCAGGCAATTAAAAAAAATGAAGCAATTATTAACTTCAAAAAAATAAAAAAGGCTGTACTATATTTCACTAATTTGGCTTAGCAAGAAACTATATCTTTATAATCAAATAATGACATACTAATAACTAATTTAACCAAAAATTATATGTAATTATATAAGGGGAAGGGAAATAAAGAACAAGGTGGAAAGCTAGATCTCCACCTATTATGGCAAGAAGAGAAGAGATCATTCCTAAACCTGATTAAGAAATACTAGCCTATACATGGTATTTAGGAATAGTTAAAAAACAGGGAAAATGACTCAAAGGATTAAAAGTGGTTTCTTCCAAGTAGGACTTGGAGATGGATAAAGGTAGGGTTTTATAAGCCTTTTAATTTTATTTGACTTTTAACTATGTAAATATATTGTTTTATAAAAGTAATTTAAAATAATTAAAATTTATTTATTAAAAAGCCAATAACTAGCAAAGAATAATTACAACACTATATTAATTCAACAATATTACAGAGAGAAGATCAATATCCTCAAATTATAAGAAACTCTTATAAAAGACAACATAATATAATATATGCAAGGGACATGAACAGGCAATTTACAAAAGAAACATTACCATCCAAGGAGTCAAGAATTTGAGAAATGGGTAATATTAATGTTGGTAAAGTTTTTGGAAAATGCCATGATTGTGAGAATGTAAGTTGATATGTCATTTCTGGAGGAAATTTTGGTACTATGAACCAAAATCTTAAAAATATGTATGATATTTCATTCAGTAATTCCTGGTAAAAATATATCCTTAAGGAAATAGTTATAAACATGCATGAAAGGATTCAGCTATAAGGGTATTCACTTTAACAAAATTTTCTCAAGTCTGTCTTGTTCATGCTGATTTACGAGACACAGAGCCTTACCTGAACTGTACGTCCCGCGTTGATGTGCTCTTCGTGCAACTTGTCCCAGAGTCTGCATCTCTGATACTACAGAAAAGAGAGGGCAAACGTACTAATTTTTTTTTTTTATCACTAAAATGCTTATTTCTAGTTACCACAAAAATCCTGTCACCTACCCAAACTTAAACATACCAGCTAAAAATATTATTGACTTAGTAATGGCAATTAACTGTCCAAAAATCAAACAAGTAGGAAGTTTTCAAAAGCATTACATACAAAATTCTGGCAGATGGTAAATAGTAAAACAAACAAAAATCACTAGGAACTATTTATTTTAGTGAAAGAGAATATGAACTTTGTCTATTTTTTTTAAATCTCCAAAGAGTTTGCAATATAAAGAATGTGAAAAATAAGATTAATAGCATTCATCAGATATTCTTACTTCATGTGAAGAATTTTGTCAATGATAGTGTCAAGTATTGAAAATTAAAATCTGATTTTGAGAAAAAAGTAATATTATACTGCAGATAGAAAGTATATAAAAATGAGAGTGAACATTTAATATATATGTTTCAGTTCTTGCTAGGGCAATGTTTACCTTTCAGAGGTTCATCCAAGAAACTTTATGAGCATGATAATGAAAAATGTTTCATTTGACAGGAACTATAGCAAAATGTGATAGATAACATTACAGCAGAATACTATACAGAATAGAAATATCAATACCAAACATCACATATTATTTTTGGTTGACATAAAAAATCCAAATAATTAACATGTCAACAGATGTGAATAATGACATTAAGCATATTTTTGGTATACAACACACACAAAAATAAAATAAATTAAACTAGAAATATTTGAAAGAACAGAAACATGAAAATGCACCATATATGCATGGAAGGCATAACAGAGCTCAAAAAATTTCTATGGCATTTTTATATTCCTTAATCTGCATATTCTTTAAATTTGGTAATGAATAATGCAGCAAAAAGAAACCATCTTATTGATACTTCTAAATTTTTTTATATCACTTAATAACAAAAAGTAACCATTAAGCTTAAAAACAATTTAACTATATTAAAAATATACTCACCAAACATAAATTTAAAACCACTATCAAACTACTTCAATTAATTTTTTTAAATCCTTACTCAAAATTTTGTAATTGAGTTTGAGGGAGAGAAAGAGAGATAGAGAGACAGACAGACAGACATTGACTGATGGGAGAGAAAATATCCATCAGTTGCCTCCCTACCATACACACCCTGCCGGAGATGGAACCCACAACCTAGTTATGTGATCTGACCAGGAATCAAACCCACAAACTTTTGGTGCATGATACTACGATCCAACCAACTGAGCCACCTGGCCAGGGTTCAAACTACTTTGTAAGAAAAATTAAATTATCATCAGATAATTATCTTTTAAATAATGTTATGATATTAATGAAAAGATAAGAATGGAAGCCAAAGATACAGTTTAAAAATAAACCACTTTTAAATGTATTAATGCTAATCTGTCATAATATTTTAAGAAAAATTAGTTTAAGGAAACAGAGTTGAGAATTCAGGGAGGCCAGAGCTGCTAGAATTCATGGCGCAGAACATCAGAGAGGAAAGAGCTGCATGTGAGGAGATAGCTGCAATGAGAGGACTACACTGACAGAGCACTCCAGAGATCTGTATGGTTTTCCTTTCAAGTCCCAGCCAAGTACAGATCAGCACCTGCACACAAGGAAACTACCTGAGGTCAGAAAAAGAATCAATGAAAAGGAATAGGTGAACTCATCCCCAAAGATCACACAAGGCCAGAAAAAGTTCATGTGACTATAAGTCAGAATAGAAAAACTTTGCAGTACACTGGACATCAGGCAGAATACTCCAAAGTATTGCCCTTTATGGTGAAAAATTAGCCCGATAATAAAGGCTGTTCTGATCCTATAAAAGAAAGCTTAAAAGAAAACCTCAAAAACATCAAACTGTTCCCAAAGAACTTAAATATGTCTCAGAATAAAAGTAAAAAATACAAAGGGTATTTTAAAATATTCAGTAACCATCGAGGTAAAGTACACAATGTTTGTCATCCAATAAACAATTACCATGCATGGGAAAAAAAAAAAAAAAAACCCACAGGAAAATATGATCTGCAATGAGAAAAAACAATCAACAAAAATAGACTCAGATATGATAGAAATATGGAATTAAAATACAGGATGTTAAAAGTTATTATGATGTATTCCATGTAGTCAAGAAAGTAGAATAAAACATGAGCATATCGAGACATGAAAGAAAAGATTAGTAAATTTAAAGTCATAGCAATAGAAATAATCCAAAATGAAACACACAGAGAAAAAAGATGGACAATAAATGAAAAGAGAATCTTGTTGTTGCTCAGTCATGGGCCAACTGAAAGCAACATAATACATATGTAATTGGACTCCCTGAAGAAAAGAGGACAGAAAAAATATTTGAAAAATTAATGGCCAAAGCTTTTCCAAATTTGATTTAAAAAACAAAACAAAAATTATAAACCCACAGATCCAAGAAATTCAAGGAATACCATCAACAAGAAAAATGAAGAAAACTATACTAATGCACATCATCATAACATTACTTAAAATAAGTGATGGAGAGAAAAATCTTAAAAGCAGCCAGAGGAAAGGAAGACACATGAAGTACAGAGGAACAAAGACAAGAATGACAGAGGACTTCTCATGAAACACAAAGCAAACCAGAGGTCAGTGGAGCAACATCTTGAAAGTACTAAAAGAACAAATCTAAAACTCAACCTAGAATTCAACACCAAAGGAAAAAAATTTTAACGGCAAATATTTTTTTGTAAACATAAAAAAACTTGCAGAATTTATCACCAGCAGAAATGTTAACGGAAGTCCTTTAGGCTGATAGAAAAAAATGATATCAGGTAAAAACCTATTCTACATAGAGGAATGAAAGGAGCACTAAAAATGGTAAAGATACAGGTAAATATAAAATGTGTTTTTTCTTATTTTAAAATCTCTTTGAAAGATAACACTGTTTAAAACAAAAATAACAACAATGTATTGTGGGGTTAATAACATACATAGAAGTAAAATATATGAAAATAACACTACAAAGACCTCAAGAAAGAGGAAATAGAGTATACTGTTATAAGGTTCTTATACACGAAGTTATATATAAAACATTACTTAATGGTGTAGTATGATAAGTATAAGATGAATGCTCTGAACTGTAAAGCAACAAAAAAATAAATGAAAAACAAAGAGGTATAACTAATCAGCCAACAAAAGAGAAAAAAATGAATTCTAAAAAAAATATGCAATCAATCCAAAAAAGGGAGTAAAAGATGAAAAGGGGGACAAAGAATAGATGGGACAAATAGACAAAAAATGAAGATGGTAGATTTAAAGACAACCATTTGACACACGTCTATTCACTATAAACATTCTCAGCAAACTAAAAGTAGAAGTTAACATCCTCAACATGATAGAGGCAGCAATGAAAATCCTATAGTTGACATCATGCTTAGTGGTTAAAGACCATTTCCAAATCTTAGGAACAAGGTAAGGAAGTCTGATCTCACCATTCCTATTAAACATCACATTGGAGGTCCTAGCCAGTGCAATAAGGTAAGGGAAAGGAACAGGGGAGAGAGAGGGGAAAAGAGAGGGGAAGAGAAGGAAGGAAGGAAGGAAGGAAGGAAGGAAGGAAGGAAGGAAGGAAGGAAGGAAGGAAGGAAGGAAGGAAGGAAGGAAGGAAGGAAGGAAGGAAAGTTTGTCTTCACAGATGACATAATTGTCTACATAGAAAATATCAAACACTCTAACAGAAAAGCTACATAATATTAACAGATGGCCCAATAATTGCAAGCCACAAACTGAGGATTACTCAAGTAGTGAAGATTAATAATACCTACCCCATGATGTAGGTTAAAGGGATTCACCTCACAGTGCCTACCAAATTAAAAAATATATAAAACCCAAAACAAACACAAAGGATATATCCCAGAAATATTGTGAATCTCCTAATGCATTAGAAACTATTAACTGTACAGTGCCAATGTTGAGTACCTGGGGAGGCTAATTTACTTAAGTAACCCATTTCCAAGTATCAACTGCAATCAGAAGTTTTTCACGTATTAATCCTAATAACCCTACGAAGAAGATTTTAATTTTACCTTTACAACTCTCTAAAGATCATGGGCATTTGCAGCTTTTCCCTGAATGATTAAATTGGTGAACATTAAATCTGTGAACCTCAAGGTCCATTCATTACACAGTGCTGTGTGAAGATGGTGTGTTTATATCTAACTGGCATATTCCACAGTAAATAACTAAGTTGGGATTTAAACAAAAACAATGTTTGAAAGGTGGACAAATGGGATGGGTATTGCTAATAGATATAGGAGGAAAGCAAAACTATTCAACTCTGTAGTTTTTCCATCTTCCTTCTTCATTGAGGAAAACGATCTTCAAAATGGGATAGTCTATAATAAACACGATTAAGAGGAAAATGAAAAGCAAGAATGAGTAGGAACAAACCTAGAGTCCAAGTCAAAAGGCCCAGAGAAATTACATCCAAGTGAACCAAAAGAAGACCTTACAAATGTGATCAGAGAAACACTTTTGCTTATCTATGAGAAACTGTAAAGAATTGAAAAGGCTCCTTATAGACCAGAAAGTATTGACCCAATTTTCTCAAGAGGAAGTTTCTTTAAAACACTGCAGACTGTAGGCTGACACCATTTTAGACCCAGCCCATCTGCTTTACAGATGTCCTGAATAAAATTCTGATCCTACATAAAAAATAAATAAATAAAAATAAAATAAAATAAAACACTGCAGACTGTAAATCTCTGAGAAAATTCTATACCAGATTATCAGAGAGATTACTTGTAGGAATTTAAAGAAACGGTGACAGTATATCAGTGTTCTGTCTCTTTCCTGTCCAACATCTTTCATCAGTGCCTTGAAAACAAAGAATGTATAATTACCAAGTTTGCAGATAAAATAAACTACTAGGAATAGTTACATAGATGAAAGATTACAATTCCACATAAGAAATGTAACAATGATAAATTTAAAGACTAGCATTTAAATTAAAAAGGGTGCCCTGGCTGGTGTGGTTCAGTTGGCTAGGCATTGTCCCATGCACCAAAAGGTTGCTGGTTCAATTCCTGGTCAGGGCATATGCCCGGATTGCAGGCTCGATCCCCAGTAGGAGGCGTGCAGGAGACAGCTGATTGATGTTTCTTTCTCACATGGATGTTTTGCTCTCTGCCCTCTTCCTCTCGCTCTAAAAAAATCTATGAAAACATATTTTTAAAAAATGATAGAAACAAGATGAGGATCCAACAGCAAGTTAAAAAGAGCCTGGGTCTTCAATGACTTTTGAACTGCCACTGTAGCTCTAGACTGTCTCAATAACTATGAGATTAAAAATAAAAGCAAAAAACAACCTCTGTCTTATTTCATACACTATTTTGGAGTTTCCTGCCACTGGCACTCTAACCATATATTAATTAATACACTACATGCTACACAGTAAGTTTTCCCTCACACACCTGCAATATGAAACAAAAAAATTTATGTTCCAAGCTTACCATCTTTTTGTCCCTATTAACTATGCTTAAGTTTATCTTACATTAGCCAAAAAAGCTGAATGCTAACCCAAATTTCAGGACTACATTCTAATCAAATCTATCAGGTATAATAACATGTACATTCTAATCAAGTCTATCAGGTATAATAATAACATGTAGTCCCAGGTGTCCACGGCACACTACTCTCATTGTTTTCAGATATTGCAGAATCACTCCACTAAGGCGAACCTTCAATTTCCCTTCAGTCTGACTTTCTTCTTTTAAATTCATATTGGATGACTGATGGCTAACATAATAAATATTTTATCTTTCTACACTCTTCCCCCCAGGAAGAATATGCCTTTTTGAAAGTGAGGTACCATTAGACACCTGAAGTCCAAAATTAGTTCTTAACTCTTTTGTCCACAGTGAACACTGCTGCTTTTAAATATTTTTACATTGCCATAAACTACCTATTAAAATATGCTATTCAATCTTATATAGATACAAAATCACTTTCATAACTAAACTAGAAATCCTAGAGACAGTAGAATGATCAAGAATAAAACATAGATCAGTATGAATTTAAGTGCTTAGCTTCAGACAACATCACCTATCTTGTAAATTATAATTACTCTGATACTGTCTAACATTTTCATAGTAAGTAAAATTTTACAAAAAGCTAAAGGAAAACTGTTCTGGAAAAGAAAGATCAATATAACTCTAGAATAACTTTCTTATGAAGTCTAGCACAACTACTGAAGTCAGTAATAGACCCATTCCTATTCCCACCCACCTTTCTCTCAGGGTTCTGCCTTTTTCCACTGATGACTGGATGGTACATGGGTTAAGCTCTGAGGGTAATGACAATTGGCACTTTCAAATAGAATAAATATAAAAAAAAGTAAATCTAAAACATGCCAAACCTCAAATATAAAATAGGACAATAAAGAGAAAAAATGGTCTCAACAGACCACAGTCTACTTATTTCTGCTACTCATAATCAATTCTGCCAAGTAACCGAGCTTTTCAAAATGAGCTCAGGACTTTATCAAACCTCCCACCCAATATGATCAATCAAAATAAACAACTCTATTTCTATGCTGTTGTAGTACTAAAAGAATGAGCCTTCCTCATTAATCAAAGCATAGAACTCTTTGTTTCTGCTTATGACCAGAATAAAAACTCATAGCACTGCCCCAGCTGGGTGGCTCAGTTGGTTGGAGTGTTGTCCTGTGCACCAGAAATGTTTTGAGTTCCATTCCAGGTCAGGTCACATACTTAGGTTGCAGGTTTGATTCCTGGTCGAGACACATACTAGAGGCAACTGACTGATGTTATCCTCTCACAATGATGTTTCCTTCCTCTCACTCTAAAATCAATAAACATATCCTCAGGTAAAGATTATAAAGTCATAATACTTATTGCTATGGATAAAAAAGAAAGAAATTAAGGGATAACAAAATATTAATCTTGAATTTTAGATACTTTCATATTTGCTTTTTGTTTTTTTATTGTTGACAGTAATACAGAAGTCCCCCATGTTCTCCCCCTTTCCCCTCCTCCACCCAGCCCCTGCCCCCACCAGGCCTTCACCCTATTATATACCTTCATATTTGTATGGAAATTTTCATTGTAATATTCTTGGCACTAATTTTCTATACTTTTTAAAAATACTTAAATACTAGGAAGACAGATGGTATCTATGGAAGAAAAAGTTGACACCCTTATACCTTGTTAAGGTAGTCAGTTGAGGGTGATAAATATTGTTTATAAAGAAAGGCTAAATGACCACTTCTACCCCCCTGCTCCCCAAATCAACCAGGGCCACACAACTTAAAATTTATACTGGGGGAGGTTCTTTTGAAGGAGCAATTAGCACTGACCCAACTCATAGCAAATAAGACAATATAATTTATCAAAATCAATGCTCAGCCCTGGCCAGTTTGGCTCAGTGGTTAGAGCGTCGACCCATGGACCAATGAGTCTCAGGTTCAATTCCAGCCAAGGGCATGTACCTCAGATGCAGTTTGTTCCTGGCCGTGGTCAGGGTCGTGTGGGAGGCAACCAGTCGATGTGTTCCTCTCACATTGATATTTCCCTCTCTCTCCCTCACTCCCACTCTATCTGAAGATAAATAGAAAATATCCTCAGGTGAGGATTAAAAGAAAAAAAAATCAATGCTCAGTTCTCCTTAAACCTGATGGTCCCTATAAATGCCACAATCCTTCCACCAGACCCTGGCCAGTCCAGGTTCTATGCAACTTCCACTGGTCCCTGAGACTAGTCCTTCCCTCTACCTATCTCCTAAACTGGCCTCTAGGTAATATTTCTGAATTTTGGGCTTTCCTCAAAGCAGTGAAGTTAGGAAATTCCCTCATATCACATAATGATTTGCCTCTTTAATCTACATGTACCTGAAGAGATCAGAAGTTACTGAAAGATACACACTCAAGGTTCAAAAAACTTGTCATGGGGTGAATGAAACTAAGGTAGGCCCTGTAGCCACAGTTTGTCACCTTCACATTTTAATGCACTATCAAACTGTTTGTATTTTAATTATTAACTGCTTAATACGTCAGTATGTACAACTAAAAAGATGCAGATCCTATTCTTATATCCCTTCCTAAAAAAGGAATAATATGAGAGGTGTATTTGCAGAACAACAAACAGATGAAAGAATAAATAATGCTCCTAAATTAATAGAAGCTAGATGTTTTAGCAAAGCCTCTTATTTAATATTCTGAATTTAGTTAAAATGTACAACAAATATAAATCAGAATATGTAACATTTTTTTGTGGCAGAAAATGAAAAAATTTACCTTCTCAATATTTATCTGGTGCTTTCTTAACCTCTCCAGGTCTGTCGGGATTACTATTTTAATGAATTTCTGGATAGCTGGTTCAAGACGGCGCAATTTCACTTTTTCTTCATCTTCAGACATCCTAAAAAATGTTGTGTCACTTCTACTTGCAACAACTGTCTTCTCTAGTCATATAGAAAAACCTAAAAGGGAAATATTTATTTAAGAATGTTTTTAAATGAGTTCCTATTATTTTTGCTAGCCAACTATTAGGCAATTTTATAATTTATTCTAAATACATATTCAGCTTAATGCTGAACTTCAGTGACTTGTTTAAGAAACCTTTTATTTTAAAACCTTTTTCTCTGTTCAAAAGTAATGTACATTCCCTTTAGAATGTTTAGAAAATATAAAAAAAAGAATAAAATAAAATCAATAATCATCTGCTCCAATAGTTAACCCATAGTTAACTATTCTTTCCATTTTTTTCTTCCATCCCCTACTCCTTCCATTTTGATGTATGTCTTTACAAGGTCTTAAATATATATAGATATACACATATATATGAGTGTGTGTGTAAGTAAGTTTTAAAAAATGTTTTTTAAAATTGATTTTTGAGAGAGGAAGGGAGAGACAGAAACATAGATCGGCTGTACTGCCTCCTGCACGCCCCCTACTGGGGATCGAGCCAACAACCTAAGCATGTGCCCTGACTGGGAATCGAACCAGGACTTCTCAGTCCATGGGATGATGTTCAATCCCTAAACCACACCCGCCAGGCAACTTTTTTCAAAAACTAGGAGTAAACTGCCCAAGTTTTCATTTCCTAGTATAATGGACATTGAATAACCTTTTTGAAAAAGGTGTCAAATGGTAAAATTGGAAGAAAAATTTCATTCTTAACATTTCTGCTTGTATCAAACTTCATTTCTAATGTCATCATAATGTATCTATGTAATTATATACTTTATTTTTTTTGTATTAGTATATTTATTTATTTTTTTCATTTGTCATGTTCCTTTATTATTTTTTTAACTTATCTTTACTGTTGAATGTATTACAGATGTTCCTCATTTTCCCCCCATTGCTCCCCTCCTCCCCATTCCCGCCCCCCTCCTGCTTTTCCCCACACTGTTGTCTGTGTCCATTGGTTATGCATATATACATATAAGTTCTTTGGTTTATTTCTTCCCACCCTCCAACCCCCATTCCCTTTGAGGTTTTTCAGTCTAACAACCAATTTGTACTTCTTAATCCCTTCACCTTTTTCACCCATCCCCCCAGCCCCCACCCATCTGGTAACCAATAAAAGTTCTCTGTATCTATGAGAATGTTTCTGTTCTGCTTGTTCATTTTGTTTGTAGATTCAATTGTTGTTAGATATGTATTTATTGCCATTTTGTTTGTTCATATTTTTTTTATCTTTTTCTTCAAGAAGACCCTTCAACATTTCATATGATAATGGTTTGGTGGTGATGAACTCCTTTAGCTTTTCCTTGTCTGGGAAACTCTTTATATGGTCATCGATTCTAAATGACAGCTTTGCAGGATAGAGTAATCTTGGTTGTAGGTTCTTGCTTTTCATCACTCTGAATATTTCTTGCCACTCCCTCTGGCCTGCAAAGTTTCTTTTGAGAAATCAGCTGACAGTCTGATGGGAACTCCCTTGTAGGTAACTAACTGCTTTTCTCTTGCTGCTTTTAAGACTCTCTCTGTCTTGAACCTTTTGCATTTTGATGATGATGTGTCTTGGTGTGGGCCTCTTGGGGTTCATCTTGTTTGGGACTGTCTGTGCTTCCTGGACTTGTATGTCTGTTTCCTTCACCAAGTTAGGGAAGTTTTCTGCCATTATTGTTTCAAATCGGTTTTCAATTTCTTCTTCTCTCTCTTCTCCTTCTGGCACCCCCAAGATGCGTATGTTGGCACGCTTGAAGTTGTCCCAGAGGCTCCTTACACTATCCTCATTTCTTTGGATTCTTTTTTCTTTTTGCTGTTCTGATTGGGTGTTTTTTGCTTCCTTATATTCCAAATCAATGGTTTGCTTCTTGGATTTACCTACTCTACTATTGAATCTGTGTAAACTATTCTTTATTTCAGTTAGTGCCTCCTTCATTTCTGACTGGTCCTTTTTTATGCTCTTGAGGCCCTCACTAAGTTCACTGAGGTTCTCACTAAGTCCACTGAGCATCCTTATAAGCAGTGTTTTGAACTCAGCATCTGTTAGGTTGCTTAACTCCATTTCACTTAGTTCTTTTCCTGGAGTTTTGTTCTGTTCTTTCATTTGGGACCTGTTTCTTTGTCTGCTCATTTTGGCTGCCTCCCTGTGTTTGTTTCTATGTATTACTTAGTGAGAGGTAGGGGGCTAGCTGAGACCAGATGCTGCTTGTTTGAAAGAATTGAGGAAAAGCTGAAGCAGGATCCAAGACAGGCCAATCCTATGGTAAAGCAACTGGCAACAGCTTGGGTGTGCCTGGAAGTTGGGTGGGGCGGGGCCTCAGGGAATCACCAGGGCGGGGCAAACAGTGTGAGCCAGGTTGCTGGAGTCCCAGATATGGCGGTGTCTGCCAGCCCAGGGAAGGGCTCACCAAAGGAACAAAAGCCTCTGATAGCACATCTGTCCAGGAGAAAGCTGCCTCTCCAGCCCTCGCTCCAATGCCAAACAGCTCAGTTCTTCCCCATATGGCTCTGGTGCCTTTCAGGCTCCTTCCTGCACGCTGGAGCCTGGAGGGTGGGAGTCCGAGTAAGTCCGTGCGCGGGCCCTTTAAGAGGAGCTGCCGGGGGCTCCAGCCGCCTCAGCCTCAGTTCCCGCTGGTTTTTCCAGCCAGAAGTGATGGGGATTCTCTTCCTGGCACTGGAACCCTGAGCTGGGCGCCTGGTGTGAGACAGGGACCTCTCAGTCCTCAGGGAGGACCTTCCCAGCCGAGGTGTCCTCCTAATTTTTATCTGCCACACGTGGGTGTGGGACCAGCCCGTCTGCCTCTGCCTCTCCTACCAGTCTCCATGAGGCTTCTTCTTTAATTTCGTAGTTGTAGGACTTCCATTCAACTTGATTTCAGGCGGTTTTGAATGATGGTTGTTCTGTAGTTTAGTTGTAACTTTGATGTGGTTGTGGGAGGACGCGATACCACATTTACCTACGCTGCCATCTTGACCGGAAGTCTCTATATACTTTAAATATAACATAGTATGCAATTCTTTTCATTGACATCCTTTAAATTGCCTCTTCCCTTTCTTACAAAGTGATTAGCATTGTCTACAACCAATACAAATAATTAGTGACACAGCTGAAACAAGAACCCAGGATTCCTTAGTGTACAATCAAATGTTCTTTCTAATTCACCAGTAGTTTTCTACCAGTGTTCCAGAAAGTCCAAAGGTATGCCTTTGAGGCCAGGGTGGGAGCGAGTAGGGATTGGCAAGTGAGCAGGCTCTAGGACCCCATGCCTGCTTCAACTGGAGACAATTTACTTATATCTATTTCATAAATTTGAGGTTATTAGATTTTATATAAATAAAGGCCTCCACTGCTTAACTAAGCTTGAAAACCACTGTTGTGCACCACGGTTCCATGCCATCTCACTAGCCACAATCTCTTCCTATTAAAAAAAAAAAATTTAATTGACCATGTTAATGCCACTGGGTTATTATGTCTTAGACCAGGGTTCATAGAGATAGGAGTTCACAAAAAGACTTTGTGGAATCGCTTAATCTTTATGAAAAATGTGAATGTATTTTGAGTTATTTTGGAGGACAGACTCCATAGTTTTCATGAGATTATCAAAGAAATCTATCACTCCAGAAACATTAGAACTATTATTCTAAATAATGTTTTGTTTCTCTTTCTTTCACAGTTAGAAATTTTTAAGTGTTGGTTATACAGACTATCTTATTTACTTGTAATTTGGATTTTATGTTTGATCTAAGCTCAAAAACAAAAACAAAAAACAAAAAAGGAAAATCTCCAGACACCAAAAATGAGTCCTACAGTAGTGAGTGGAACTTGAAGACACATGGAGAAGTTAACTGCCAAAAGAGCCCCTAGGCCCAACAAAACAGAAAAATTCACTAAGGGACTAGAGATAATGAAGTAATCTAAAAATAAAATTAAAATAGGTACATTCAAAAATATTCAAAGATATAAAGGAAAGGATAGAATCTTTTTAAAAATTAGATAATTTTATGAAACAGTAACAGGCCAATCTAAAAATAAACCAAGTAAACAGTCTACCTAAAAAATTTTATTCAAACACCTCAAAAGATGGGTTAAAAAGTAAACTCTGTAGTTGAAGAGAGAATTATTGTTTGGAAGATATCAGTCAGAACATAGAGGAATAAAGAGGTACAAAATATAAAAAGAAAATTAGGGACATAAAGGATAAAATGAGAAGCTCAATAACAAATAGGAGTCCCATAAGGAAAGAATGAAGTGATGAAAAGGCATTTATTATTCAAAAAGAATATGCTGAGAATTAAGATATAGGACCTGAAATTGAAAATGCACATAAGCCCCAAGTAGCATAAAGAGAAAACAACAAATTTACCTGAACATGTGGAAGAGAAATTGCAGAACATCAAGGACAAAGAGAAAATCTTAAAAAGCAAACCAAAGATAAAAGACAGACAAACTAAACCCATAAAAACAGCAAATTTTTCATCAAAGCAAGATATCAAAAGACAGGAATATCTTCAAAGTGCTGAGGGAGTTGGTATATACCTAGGGAAATTATTATTTAGAAGTGAAGACAAAATAATAATTACCACACATACAAAGACTGAGTTTATTACCAAGCCCATCATTAAAAGAACTACTATAATGCATACTTTAACAATAAAGAAAATAAACCCAACGAAGCGGAATAGCAAAGAGTAATCAATATAATAAAGTATACTGTTACTGGGTGAATAAATGAAGAAATGAACAACAAAAAAAGAAAGGATGTATTTTAAATAACCTGATTATGTATAATAAAAGTGTTTCCATTTAAATTATTATTTTTCTACAATGCATTTTTTAAAATCTTCACTGGAGGATATGTTTTTTTTTTTTAAGTTGATTTTAGAGAGGGAGGGAGGGAGAGAGGGGGAGGGAAGGGGAGAGGGAAAAGAAAAGGGGAGAGGGAGAGAGAGGGCAGAGCTGGGGGTGGGGATGGGGGAGAAAGACAGACAGACATGGAATGGTTGCCTCCTGAAAGCGCCCTGACTGGGAATAAAACCTACCACCTTTCATTGTATGGGTTGAAGCTCCAACCAACTGAGCCACACCAGTCAGAGCTACAGTGCATCTTTTAACACATAGTATTACTTGGCATAGATGTTCCATAATTTAACTAATCATCTATTGTTGGCTACTTAGGTTGTTTCTAATTTTCCACCATTATAAACTATGCCACAGTCTAATTACCCTCCTTACACATAAACCAAAATACCATCTATAAGTATTTCTTTAAATTAAATACCTGGAAATAGAATTAGTAGGTATACACATTTTTTTAGGACTTTTGATACCAAATGTCCCAAAAAAGGTTGGGCCTATTTACATTCCCACTAGCAACACATCAAAATGTCCATTTATCCATACTCCAACCAATACTTAGTATTATCATTCTTCTTAGACATTTGACTGGTGACAAAAATGGTGCCTCATCATTGTTTCATTTTTCAATTCTTAAATTACTAATGGGATTGATTTATTAGACATTTGCATTCCTTCTTTCAGAAATTGCCAGCTCATGTGAAATGTCTATTTTACTACAAGGTATATTTTTTTCTTATTATATTTAACATAATAGAGTCTTATAAATTATCAACTTTGTCTAACATTAATGTCTCCCAGTTTATCACACTGCCTCTTGTGTTTTCTTCTACTATGCAGAGTATATACTATAGGAATATATCTTTATACTTACCACTGTTCCTATCAAAGTGTTTATAAATCTATCTGGTGCTCAATAGATGCTGATGAAATGAAAATATTTCTTCCCCTTCCCCTTGTTCACCATTCTAATTCTATCACTATAGTCAAACAGCATAAAATGCATAGCACACTACAAGTGTCTTATTTGGCCTACCTTTAGACTCTTTCTCCTCTCCAGTCCCCCTTCCCCCCAGATTACAATTACTATATATCTAAAACACCAACTGCAACATGCCCCTCCTCTGAACAAAAGCTTGCAAAAGTTCCCTAGTATTTGAACAAGAAAAGACAATGTTCATAAGTAGATCTACCCTTCTATCTATTATCATCCAATCTCTATTTTGGCCTTTGCAATGGTGTTCCATCTGTCTAGAAGCTCTTATTTTGTTGTTGTTCTTTATAAAAAAAAATGTTTAATATTTTTATTTATCTTTATTGTTGAGTATTACAGATGTCCCTCTCTTTTTCCCCCACTGCCCCCTTCCACCAATTCCCACCCTACCCCAGGCCTTCACTGTGTCCATGGGCAATGTACATATGCATAAGTTATTTTATATCCCATCCTACCTGCTTCTAAACTTCATGTATCATTTGATTCTGCCTTCTCTTTCATTAATCAGCTTATAGAACTAAACAAACTGCAATTACTGAATATTTGTCCTATGCTATGCTGACAGTTTTCTTTTTTGAGGTCCAAAGTGATAATTCCAGGTGAGTTATGCATGACTCTGTTCCTCAGCTTTCCATGCCCAAGGAAAACCTGCTCTTCATAAGGGCCACCTCTCAGGGAAGACAATCTGCCCCAAGAACCTCCCAACTCGTTTTCCAACTCTCAGGTCTCCTTCTAGCCAGTATTTTTTTTTTCCTACTCTCCACCATTTCTATTTTTATAAAATGCCAACTTAATATTCAAACAATTTCATAAATCATGGTGTTACTGAAACACAAAGTTGTCCAGCAATGGCTCTGATCATAAAATAGCTCAAATATTTGTAAGCTGTTAAGGGAAGATCTTAATTCCATATACAAAATGTGATTTAGCCTGGCCAGTGTGGCTCAGTGGTTGAGCATCGACCCATGCACCAAGAGGTTGCCAGTTCGATTCCCAGTCAGGGCACATGCCCAGGTTGTGGGCCAAATCCCCAGTGGGGGGCATGCAGGAGGTGGCCAGTAGATGGTCTCTCTCATCGATGTTTCTCTCTCTCTCTCCCTCTCCCTTCCTCTCTCTAAAAATCAGTAAAAAAAAGAAAAAAAAATTTTAAATGTGATTTAAAAGTATGATTGAATAAATGAGAGTGTCTTTCAGCATTTCTAGATTTTTAAGTCAGAAAATTGGAACATATTTCTGATATAATTAAAACACAAAAATAAAAAAATACATTAACATCAAACTATGTAAAATATGCCCATGAAAAAGACAAGAAAAAAAAGCACACAAAAAATGCCTAATTTCCCAAACTTCGGTAGAGTTGTTGTGTTACTTTTAACATTTTTTTTTAATGTAATGGAATATTTGGGGTGATAGAATTGTTCTGTATCATCACAGTGGTGATGGATACACAATTATATGCATTTGTCCAAACTCACAGAACTGTATACCACAAAGTAAATTTTTATAAACTAAAAAGCAAAAACAACAGTATGTGGGGGAACCAAATGGAATACAGACTATGATATGTGGGGGAACCCAAATGGAATACAGACTATGTGGAACAAAACTAACTGTTTATTACAAATGAATAGCATAGCATAACCCCACTGAAAGAAGTGAGGGCAGAAAATAACTAATCTAGGTAAGTTTACAAAACAGTATTTTAACTGGATACTACAAAGTTAAAGAGAAAAAGAACTACACACAACTATACGGCACTCTAGTTAGTAAATTTGTTTCTGATAGGAATATGGGTAAGAAATACTGAAATTATGTTTTACTAGGATTGAACAAATAAGAAAATACTTTGTAGAACACGAAAACCAGATTTCTCACTGTCAAAGAAAGAAATGACAAATAAGGGGCAAGAATAGAATGAACCCTGTGGTGTTAGATTAGAATCAGAGATATCAGAATAAACTTTTTTTTTTTTTTTTTTTTGAGAGAGAGAGAGAGAGGAAAAGAGATAGAAACATCGATGTGAGAGAGAAACGTCGATCGGCTGCTTCCTGCATGCCCTCACTGGGGATCGAGCCCACAACCTGGGCATCAAGCCCACAACCTGGGTATATGTCCTGACTGGAAATCGAACCAGGACCTCTCAGTCTGTGGGATGATGCTCAATCTACTGAGCCACACTGGCTGGGCTAAACTTTTGTTTTTTAAAATTAGAAATAAACAGAATATATACAGACATATATACAGATGTATGTCTATATATGGAGAGATAAATAAATATAAATCTTTGCCTATGCATGGATATATGTGTGTGTGTATATATATCTCCATATATATAGCTTATATATGTGTGTATGTGTGTGTGTGTGTGTGGCGTGCACACTAGAAGTAATGATGTCCCAGTAGCAATGAGCATACCTACTGCCTTCATCTTGGTGTCTAAATAACATTCTCCAAAACAAGAAATCAGGGATCCTTGGAGAAGTGTTTGATTCCAGGGCTGGGGCAGGGAAAACACAAGATAAGCCTGGAGCATCTATGGAGCCAGAAAGTAAGGAAGTTCTCAGAAAAGGATAAAGGTTTATCAAAAGGGCATCTGAAGCAACTGAAAAAACTCCCAATGGCCAAAGCTGGAACAATTTGAGCCTAAAATAAATAACAGAAGTGTAGGATAATAACCAATAGAAAAATAAGTGAGTCCATACTGATACAAATAAATAACTGAATACATAAATAAATGGGAAGAAGGGGTAGTTTTTCCTTACAGAAGAACTTAAATTAATAAATAAGGAAATAAGGGACACAGAAAGTCACCATCATAACATCACTGAAAGCAAGATCTATCAATGAATGCTAAAATCAGAAAGTGAAAGTTTGAGGAGAAACAGGATGTTTTCACAGTGTACAAGTTCTCTCCCAAGATGTTAAGTGTTTACAAAGGGAAACATAGTAACTACATTAGAGAATCCGAGCAGACACTACACTGATCAAAAGCAGTATCAAATGCAGTGTGTCCTATCATGCACCTCCTTAAGTGATTAACTGAGAAGGGCACACAAGCTTCTGTGTATCAACAAAAATGCACAACCTTAATCAAATCATGAGAAAAATTCAGACAAAACCCAACTGAAGGGCATTCTACAAAATAACTGACCAGGTCTCTTCTAAAGCATAAAGATCATGAAAGACAGAAAATGACTGAGCTGTCACAGATTGGAGGAGACTAAGGAGGGATGCCAACTAAATGCAATGTGGGATCTTAGATGGGCTCCTGGAACAGAAAAAGGTCATTAGCATAAAAATGATGAAATCTGAAGAAAACTGGTATAATAATGGGCCTATGTTAATTTCTCACTTTTGATCACTGTACCAGATATATCAGGTGTTAACATTAAAGGAAGCTGTAGAGGACTCTGTACTACTTTTGTAGCTTTTCTGTATTTGCAAAACTATTTCAAAATAAAATTGTTTTTTTTTTAATGTGTAAACTGATGTTTTATATAAACAGGGCAAACATTTAGAAGTCAAAGAACTGCAACCATATACCGCACTAACATTAGTGGGGAGAGATTTCAGGTGTTACACACTTTATCATTTAGTACTTACAACTATCATCAGCGTGGTACCATAATTCGTGTTTCGCACAAGGAAAAAGTACTGGGGGGGGGGTAACTAAATTACTTAAGAGATTCTTTATAGCTGAAAAGCTCAATTTCTCAGAAAAAATCCTATATCTCTGGAACACCCAAGAATGACGAACACCTTCCATCAGCCTAGAGACCCCCACATTGGTGGCACCGACTTTCCGCTGGCACATCCCCCGTTTCTGGCTGGGGGCCGGGGTACTGAATTTGGAAAGTCAAGGCCTTGGGTCCTACCATATGGTCTCTCCGAGCCTCGGATTCCGAATTTACAAAAGGAGGGAGTAAGATGCGGGACCTTCTGTGAACCACCCCCTGGTCTGGCTGACAGGGGGCTCCGACCTCCTGCACCCGGCCCTCCCCTCTCCAACCCCGAGCCTCGCGTCACCCCTCGCAGTGTCACCCACGGCGCACCTGGGCCACACACACCACACGCCCCCACCAGCGACGGATGCGCGGGCTAGCTTCGGGACCAAGACGCCGGGGACCGCGAGGACGTGGGGCCCACAGTGCGTCACGGGCAGGGCAGGCGCCGGGAACTTTTCCACCCCGCGACCTCGGGAAGCCATCACACTCGTCCCGTCGGCCGCCTCCCAATACCCGCTTTGAACAGTGCTTCCCAAAGCGAAAGTGCCACTGCCTGGAGCCGGGAGGAGTCCCCACGGCGCTCGCATGTCCGACCTGAAGCCCCGCTTTCCGTGGGGCCCCTCTCCCGCGCGCCTGGCCCACCGAGAGGACTAGGGCCAGACGCCCCTAAGGCGGCCTCTCGCGAGCCCCTTACCTCCCGCCGGGGCGCTCGAGGGCGGTCGGTGCACAAGGCGCAGGCGCGGGAGCGACAGGGCGGGGCGTCGCAGTGGGCGGGCGGGCTAGGCCACGCCCCAATTCGTCCAGTCCCAGCCTCGCGGGGTGTGGCCGCGCGCAGGTGAGCACAAACGCGGGCGAGAATTTTTTTAAAAAGTGGTCTTGATTTAAAAAAGTGTTGTTGTAATACTGGAGTCAGGAGGAAAGAGACGCATAAACGATTATTTTGGTCAATTTGTTGTGTTTTAAGTATGAGACAATTCGCATTTGTGTAGCCCTCTGCATTTTGCAAAATGTTTCTTTTCATTCTCCTCTGGTCTTCCAGGAATTTTATTGGCGCGCTGGTCGTGTGTTCTTAGAAATTGAAGCTCAGAAAGGTTGTGCCTTCTCCCTCTCGCCCCCTCCCTGAAAACTGTGAGGTGAAGAGGGTACATTTCTTAATTATAACAAGCGCAGAACAGACAAGTTGTGCTTTCCCCCCAAAACTGGTGGAGGCTTTAATGCCAGCGTCCTTATTCCAATTTTATAGCTAATGACACCGAGGCTCAACAAAGAGTGTTAAATGACTCACACCAGTTCAGCCAGTTAGTGACAGAGTTTGAACTCCAACTGGGTTTGCTCATTTCCTTTCCAAGTTCTTCCTGTTATACCAGCTGCCATCAATAAACAAGCAGATGGCTGTCTTTGAAGCCCTGTCCAGGTCACAGGTGATGACCTAACTTCCAGACCCAGCCTTTTCTATATGTGTTTGTGAGTATTCAGATGACTAACTTAGAAGCTATCCACTAATGGTATTGTCCTCAGAAGCCATAAGGACACTCAGTTGGTAGAGTCCTCCAGTGAAGTGGGTATAGAGGTAGAAACTGTGAACGAAGGAAGATTGAGGGCCTGTAAGAAAGCCGTGAAGGGCAATTTCTAAAATAAATCCAAAAATCTAAGCAATTTGGATTTTCTTTGTGGGTATAATAAATGCTGATGTTTGTTTTACTCTAGGAATGAGATGTTTATAAAATTTTAATTCTAGGGAGAAAAATTAAAGTGTTGGGCAATATCATGGGAAAATGTTTTTTAAGCAAAGTTCAGTTAAACAAGATGTTTTGAAGTAAAGGTCATACAAGTTAAGTTCTGAAAAAGCTATCTCAAGTACAATAGAAGGCATAGCACTCAAGGATTCTAAATTTGAACTAAACCTTCTAGGTTATTGTATGTATGTTTGCCATAAATTAGGTGTGTTGAGGTAACAGGATAGAACTTTTTAATCTTAACAGTTTGTTAGCTTGATTTGTAATCTTTCAATATTTAAACATAAGGTGTGTGGCATTCTTTTTGTACTCTTGCTATGGACCGTGAAGTTGTTAGGAGCAGGCCTGCTGCTACTAGCCAACATTTTCCCGAGGTCCTAACTGAACCAGGAAATTCATATGTGTGTGTGTGTGTGTGTGTGTGTGTGTGTGTGTGTATATATATGTGTGTGTGTGTATATATATATATATATCTTTTCAGGTATTATAATTGCTTACTTGGAAAACCCAAAGGAATGAATTGAAACAAGTTCAATAAAGTGTCTAGAGAAATAACTTTCCTAAACAATTGCCAATTTAAAAATGGCAATTTATTCATATGGAAAATAATACAATAATAAATACTAATACAAGAATAAACTCTTATGTTTCACATACTCACAACTATAAACCTACTTTTGCCTCACCCTGTTTTATGATTTACTTAGACTCTAGCATAGTTCTTGGAACAGACTAACAGAACAATATATATTAACTATATGAATTAAGAAACAATTTTTCTAGTATCATAGAGCAACCTGAGAATATGGAGAACCTGAGAATCGAGTTCAGATTTGGCACAATAATATAGATCTCCTAGGTTATCTTCCCAGCCAATATCTTTTCTGAGAACTGCTTCCCCCCTCCAGATCTGCATGCTATTAGTTAATGAGCTTCTGGCAGCCATTTTGCACAGGCATGAACCACACTCCAGACCATAGTGAATTGGTCCAGGAGCAGACATCTGACTCAAGCTAGAACAATAAGATACCTTTCCAGGAATGTGGGGTTGGGACTAGGATTCTAGCTTTAGTCTGGCTGGTTTCTTGAGTGGAAAAGATGCTCTCAGCAGAGCTCTTGGGTGCCATGTTTTTCACTCTGTAGACTGGTGAATCAGAAAAAGCCATGCTGCTCATACATCCTATTTACACATGTGGAGAGATAAGTATGTATGCCCTAGTAATGGTGTTTCTTTAAAAAGTTGTTTCTTTACTGCTACATATTTAAAAATGTTTAAATGCCACTATCTTCACTAGATTCTTTCTCTAGCTGTGAATTATTGAAATATCTGCCGTAGTTCTGAATGCATTCTATTTCTTTGTGCATTCTACTATCCCAACCATCTTGTGAACTGAGATGAAGAAAGGTTAAAAATAAAGTGATGATAGTGGTAACCTTTGGGATAGGATTAACTGGGAAAGGGCATGAAGTAGTTTTCTGGGGTGCTGGAAATGTTTTATATGTTGATCTAGTATAATTTCACATGTGAAAATTCATCAAGCTGTACACCTAGAATTTGTGTACTTTATGTAAGTAATACCGCAATAAAGGACATAAGTTAAGAACTAGCAAATTTTGACTTAAAATATGTTAGTAAACAAGGAATAGATACTTCCTTAATATTATTTCTCTTAATTATCTCTTTCTCTGAAATAGCAGTAAAATCACAGCAATAATCCTTACACTTGTTAAAGCCCATCACCCCTTTGAAAATATAATAAAAAGTCATGCAAGAGACAGAAAGAGACAGGAGGGAGATGAGAATGATTAGTTGCACAAAAAGGAAATCGTTTGCTGCACAGTCAAATTCCTGGTTCCATTTCATTCTTGAGGCTTATCTGCATCCCAACACTTAGGTCTGGTACACCTGAAAATCTTCTAAAACCTTCCCAGACTCAACCCTGCTCTTTAAAATAGTGCTTAAACTAGCCCAGGTGAACTTCTACCACTTTCAATTAAGAGAGTTCTGTTGTAGACAAAACTCTACTATCTTACAATATCTTAAACTTTATATGTTCACTGACTTTAGTACTTAATCCTCTCCACTTTCTGCTTTGCTGTCTCCTACTGCCAACAGACACACACACACACACACACACACACACACACACACACACACCATCACCAAACAATCTGTTCATATAAGGTTATAGAGACCTTCTATCAAACCCAAAGGAATAAACTCTATAGACAATCAGTAACACTAGAATTCTCTACTCATCAACCATTCACCACTTAGGTATTTAATAATAATTTTGTTAATGGCAAATGGCACCAAATGTTACTGTGAAGTTACACCTCAGTCCTTGTGTTTGATTAAGAAAGAATTCAGAGCCAAGAACTGAAATACAAATGAACATTTATTTAGAAAGTCACAGAGGAAGAAGATAGCATAAATGAGCCACAGAAGAAGTAAGCCAGCTGGGCTTCATGGACTCAAGAAACAAGCTACAGAGGCAAAAGAAGGGCCCTTGGAGCTTAGGAGAAAAAAAGCAAAGGTAATCTAGGGAATAAAAAGGGAAGGTTCCGGTGTGTTCCAGAGGGAGAGGGGGAAAGGGAGGGGAAACGCTCAAGAGGGAGAAGTCCTTCACTCAAGAGGGAGAAGTCCTTCGTCTTAAGGGGTTTTATCTGTTTTCCAAAGGCAGGGATTTTAGGGGAGGTCCCTGGGGAGGATCTCAAAATATTCATCAGTTTTCCAGGTGTGTAGTTTTAAGGTCTCTGTTTCTACTGACTGGTTGGTGCTAGGATAGGGGTTCATTAGTCATTGCAGCAGGTCCTGATGTCAGCCATGACATTGCTTTGTCTGGTTTTGCTGCTTTTCTGATCCTGGAGCTAAAACACACTGAGGCCTAAGTGTTATCTCTAGTTTGACCAAAATTCTGTCTCTGTTGTCAATAGAGCCTAGGCTTTGTTCCTAAGATTGTTTGATGCTGACCAGAACCTCATTGTCCTAGAGGCTTAATGCTTAAGGGAGTGGTCACTGCAGGGCTTGTATGGGAGTCAAATGAGGTTATTCCCTGGCCCCTTTGTTCCTCCTCTAAGGGGGCTACCACATGGCTATGGACATGCCAGGGGAGGAAAGGTCACCCTGGGGGCAAGGTCCCACCCTACAATACTTGTTCTCCTAGTTTTGGGGAGGGGGCTTTCCACCCTGGTGACCTGGCCTATTCCAACTCTGCTCATGTCTGCCCACTATATCAATTTTACATGTGGAATAGCTTAAATGCCCAGACACCTGCCTATAGACTCCCTACCCCTTTTGTTCTTTAATTACCTTAATTATTCTCAAAAGTTAGTGTGCCCAAGAATTATTGCATAATGTAGTATTTATAAAACTATGCTTAATGGACCTTATGGGCAGTTTAAACAATTTTTAAGGGTAATTTTGACTAAAATATTTTTTGCTTTATTCACTGACTTTAATTCTTCATACCCACACCTCTCATCATCCAAATCACCCTCAAAAGATGCAACTTTACTTTGCACTATGCTTGAAATTAAAACATAGTAAACATAGTTAGCATTACAGTCATATTAAATGCTATTTAACCATTGGAAATCATAAGGCACCTTGAATTTTGTAGTACCTTAGTTATTATTATCATAAATGCAAATATCACATGATAGTAGACAGACATGAAAATTGATAGATGTTCCACATAGGCTCAACCTTGCTTTCAAACTTCATTTCCCACCACAGTTGGCCCCCTGTATCTGTGGGTACAAGACACTTTCTCAACCCTGTGCTTGAATGTGTTACAGGTGTGTGGAGACATTAACTTCCCCAGCTCCCGGTGCAACTGGGCTAGTGGCAGAATCTGAGAGCAGCTTTCTCTCTTAGTTTTGCTTTATGAATATCATTTTCTATTTGTGCCATGACAGGAAAAAGGTTGAAAAGCACTGGAGGTGGCAACAAGACACATAACAAATCACTGTAATAAAATGTAGAGAGTGATGTATAAAAAAAAAAATAGATCAGATTATAAGGTAGATGGAGGAGGGAGGCATTTAATCTAGAAATTCTAGAAATAGTCGGAGAGGTCACGTTTGGGGTGGACATGGAAATATTAGTTGGATTTGGACTTATGGAGAAGGGGGAGCAATTGGTGGAGAACATTCCAGGTGAAAGGCACAGGGTAGGATTGGGGAAAAGACTGGGATGAAGAATACTAAGGAGTTCAGTTTTGTTAGAGCAGAGGTGGTGTGAAGGGGAGTAAGTTGTCCTTTGGTATCCATGGGGTGGCGGCTGGTTCCAGAACAGCCCCCCACCTCCACACACACACACACAGATACCAAAATCTGAGGATGCTCAAGTCCCTTATGTAAAATGGCATAGTATTTGCATATAACCTATCCACATTCTTTCATGTGCTTTAAATCATCCCTAGATTACTTATAATATCTAATACAATGTAAATGCTTATAAATATTTATTATACTGTATTGTTTAGGGAATAACAACAAGAAAAAAAAAGTCTGTGCGTGTTTAGTATGGATACAACTTCATAGGCCTAACTATATAGTACACATATTTTTCTGAATATTTTTGTTCCGCAGTTAGTTGAATCCACAGATGCAGAACCCATGGATACATATGAGAGCCAAGTCTAATTGAATAAATGACAAAATGCTGTTTAAGTTTGGTTTTACAGGGTTCTGAGGGCTTCCAGTTTCAGCTCAACTTGAAAACTATCACTCATATCCTTACCAAAAAAAAGCCGAACAAACTGAATATCAATTACTTTTCCTGGACTCATCAGAGAATTGAGATTGCAGGGCAAACTGCCCCCCAGAATCTGGAGAGGCAGGTAAATACAGAGAATTAAAGTGACGATCAGTCTACCTGAAACAGAAGCCTCTGGAGCCTTAAGCTGGTAAGAACATTTAAACAGTAACGTTGACAAATTATTGGAGGTGGAGTGTGGACTAGTGTGTGAGTGAGAAACTCCTGGGGGATGCAGTCTTAGGGGGACCCCACACATCCATGGATTTACCTCCAGGAACCTCACCAGGTCCCCAAGGTGAAGAGACAATGAAAAAACCTTCATGTTTCTGGCAGAGGAGGAGAAAAGAAACCATTTTTGAAATATATCCAGAGTCTTCTTCCATCAGGAAGGCCTACTCAGCAGGGGCAAAGACAGACAGAGACTTGGGGGGGCAGGCATTATGCAACTACAGCTCCTCTTAGCCTTTCTGTCTCTCCTAATGGGGAGAAGGATAAGAAACACTTGTGAAGGTCATAGCCCAAGGGCACAGGCCTACTAAAGACTGAAACTTAATCATAAGATTATAGAATGCTGCCCCCCCTTCACCTGATCACCACATCCACAGGGCTCCAGTAATATAACTGGATTACAGTTGAAAGAGCTGCAAGGTGCAGTCTCAATATAAGAAGTTTTTAAGGAAAATCCAAAGATAACAAGGACTCTGGAGGAAATTGAAGCATCTGATATCTACCAATATGTCAAACATTAAACCCAATTTCTAAACAGATTAACATAAAACCTGACCTTAAAAGCCTATTCACCTCAGTTCCCATTACAGATACATTATATCTGGTTTTTAACCAAAAATTACAAGACCTATTGTTACTGTTGTAATTAACTAGTTATTAATAGGAAGGAGCAAAGGGAAGGACAGATATAATAAGCATGGCCATTTGGGTATGTACTGGATAAAATAAATAGTAGCAATGTTTTAAGAAATAGGAGGGCGGAAATGGGAACACTCTGTTATAAGGTACTTGTACCACCTGTAAAGTGGGGTGGTGTCATTTGAAAGTGGATTCAGATTAGTTGTAAATCTGTATTATAAACTCTAGAGTGATTACTAAGAAAAGTTTTTTAAAAAGTATAATTGATGTACCAGAGAAGGCAAAAAAGGGGCAGGGGAGAAATATAGAACAAGTACAAAAAACAGAAAACAGTTACAAACATGGTAAATATTAGGCCAACTATATCAATAATCACTTTAAAAATGAATACTCTGAATACACCAATTTTTTGTCAGCATGATTGTTAGAGTAAACAGAAAACATGACCCAACTATATTTTCTGCAAGAAACCCACTTTAAACAGAAAGCTTAAAAGTAAAGGGATGGAGAAAGAGATACCATACTAATACTAATCAAGAGAAGGTGGGAGTAGGTATATTAATTTCAGACAAAGAAGACTTCAGAACAAGGAATTATCAGGGATAAAGAGGGGCACATTACATGTGGATAAAGGGGTTAGTTCTCCAAGAAGACATAATAATTCTTTTTTTAAAAAATAAATTTTTTCCTTTATTGATTTTTTTAGAGAAAGAGGAAGTGAGAGGGAGAGAGAGATAGAAACATCAATGAGAGAGAACATCAATTGGCCGCTTCCTGCATGCCCCCCACTGGGGATTGGGCCCACAACCTGGGCATGTGTCCTCTGGCGACCTCTTAGTGCATTGGTTGATGCCACATCAGCCAGACAAGATGTAACAATTCTTAATGTGTATGAGCCTAACAGCAGAACATCAAAATAAGTGTGGCCCAAACCAATAGAATCTCGAGGAGAAATAGACAAAGTGCTTTGCCAATGGGATAGGAGAGTAACAGTGCAAAAATCAAGTTCATGAAAGTTGCCGTTTCTTCCAGGGACAGCAAGGTTGTTATGGAAGAACTAAGAGAGTAAAATGGTAGGGCAGAATGATTTCCAAGATACCAAATATTTCTAGATTCCTGTTAGAGAAGCTGCTGGAGCTCTCTTTTATAGGATTATAGAATCTACTCTCAATCCTTTGACAATTGACATTCTCACCAGTAAACCTTTTAATCCCCCAACTAGTGAAATACATTTGAAGAATTGGAAATCAAAAAAATTCACAAAGAGCCCCACCTTCCCTCTTCTCAGCCCAGCAAGCCCCCAAATCCCATTGTCACACCCCCTGTGGGATTTTTTCCCCTTCTGTAGGCCTCAGTGTATTGCAGGGACTTTTTGAGTGATACTTATATTTCCACTAGTCAAAAACACATTAACTTTAATATTTATTTTGCAGATTATTACTGAAGAAAGAAATATTGCTTGCTATATGGAAATAAATTGATAGATTCAGCAACTGTAACTTCACTTATTGGAGTGAACACTTCAGAATAGAAATGTTTCAAGCCTGAGCAAATGGCTTTAAATATGGAAAAGTTTTCTGAATCTTTGTACTCAAACATTAAAGGACATAATTGCTAAGTTTCCATTTTTCCAACATCTGGTAAGTGCTTTCCCATTCATTCAGTCAGTAAGTCTACAAGGCCAACATGCCAGCCACTGTGCCGAGTCCTGGTGATTGAAAGTTAAAAAACGATCCCATTCCTGTCTTCTAGGAACTCACAGTCTGGAGGGAAAGACAGACATCTCAATAAATAGAGTACAATCAACAAGCAATATTATTAGCTATCCCTGCAAAAGTGCTATAAAAAAACACAGAGAAGATGACTTCCATATGTAGAAGTTATCAAAGAAGGGAGGAACGAGCATTCTGAACAGAGAGAATTTATGTAAAAGGCACAAAGAATGCAACAGAAGTGTGTTCAGGTCCCCGGAGTAGTGGAGGCGGATAAGCAGAGAGAAGGTTACCAGAGGGCAGGCTGAGTAACTACCTCCAATGTGTTTATCAAAGTTCATGTTGTTCATGTTCCTAAACAGTGGTCATGGCACTGTTTCATTTTAAACCTTTGTTGTGGCCCCCTCCTTCGGAGATGCACATTATTTAGATTCACACAACACCTACTGATTCCTTGTGGGGGCTTCTGAGGCCCTCCAAGTTTTCATTTAAATTTCCAGCCTCATAGCTCACCATTTTCTGAAGTTCCACCAGGTTCCTATAATTTCCTAATATCCCATCCACTTTCTTGCTTCTATGCCTTTGCTCAAGCTATTCCTCTCTTTGGAATACTTTTTGTCTCCTTTCCATGGATCGACACTCGACTCCTAAAGATCCACCTTACATCTTTTCTCTCCCCCCAGACCTTTTCTTATTTCCCTAGCCCTCAGTTTAATTTTTCTCAGCAGTACAGTTGTTCATATATCTGTCTTTCCAAAAAGAGCAGAAACTTACTAAGGTTAGGCACCTTGTGTTATGTATTGTGTGTTCCCAGCACATGACCTGGAATGTCACGCTTGATAAATATTTGTTTTAAAAGACATATCTCATTGCTTTTGTGTTCTCATTGGTTCTTTTTTCAGTTTCACAACTGAGTTCTTCCAGCTGAGTTCTTCTGAAGCTTAATTTTTTTACTGAGGGTGAGATCAGAGGAGAATAAGAAAACCACCTGAGGCATAGATTCACAACCCTGATGGCACAACAAAGCTACTTGGGGACCTTTTAAAAAACCAGTCTTCAGAGATCATGGTTTAATTGTTCTGAAAGAGAAATCAGGCATCAATATATATATTTGTAAAGTTCTCTAGATAATTCTAAAGTGCAGTCAGTTTTGAGAACCACAATCCTACAGGGCAGGTGGGAAATAGTCACCAGGCCCCAGAATAATTTCTAATTCACTTTTCTCAAAAGGTGATACTTTCTCCAGGAAAACATAGCTAAAAGAATGGAGGCTGGGTAAGCTGACCTTTTCCCGGATGCATCTGCCACAGACTCTGAGTCATACGGTGGGAGGAATCACACATTGGACATGGTACTGGACCTCATGTTCCCACTCAGTATGTCTAGAGAATCCCATTGTGCCCCACATTTATACAGACATCTTTAACAGGAAGTGATTAAATGAGCTGAAATAAAAACACCAGCACTAAATCACCAAATGAGTTATGAAAGCCTGAGAGTTTCCAGTTCTCTTAAGGGTCTCCAACATAGATATCCCCTATGGAACTCAGTCGGTGGAATGGAGGGACAGAGACAGACACTGAGGGGAGGACCCCATGTTGTCAACTCTAAGGGCACCGTGCTCATTGTATTTCATGTGAAGAGTGTCCCCTGGAATTGTGCAATGCCACATCATGGCGCAGGGATTTTCCTGTCCTTAGACCCAGGAGATTCCTGGTAGGGCCTCCAGCTTGGTTCTGTTCCCCAGCCCTGCCTCTGCTGGTATCTTTTCCTACCTGGTGAGATCTTCATCAGAAATTCCCCCAACTGACAGCTCTCATCAACACATTCTTGATCCACCCAGGGTGTTACACCATCCTGCTGTACGCCACCAGAACTTCAGCGGAGTCTCCACCGCAGAGTTTCAGAAAGGGTGTTAGTTCCTTCTCAGCATCACTACCTTTTTCCTCATTAGCAAAGTATCTACCAAGAAGGAAAGTACATATTTTATTTCTAGAATTTGGCTTTTTTTTTTTTTTTGAGGGAAAATCAAATTTAACACTCTAAGAGCAAAGAAGAGGTAAATTGAAGTAGTATTATCTATAAAAACATTATCCCAGCACCTGCAGAGAGTAGAGATCTAAAAAACGGTTAACTTTCTGTTGTTTTTGGAGGGTGATAAAATGACTGTGGTAGTGGTTGTGGGTGGTGTAATCTGCTGAATAGCTTTCATTTTTTATATTTTTAGTGAGTGTGGAGAGAGCAGCAGCGTCCTTGAGGTGAGGAAAGGATTAATTTTGTTCTCTAAAAGAAGTTGTGAGAATGAAAAAGAAATAGGAACTTATCATGAGAAAGTGTTTTGTAAACTGTAACACACTATATAAAATGTATGGAGTTATTAGTAAGTGTCATAAGAAATGTATAAACCAAATGCCACAAGGGTTGAAGGAGAGGAAGAGACCACACCCTACTGTGGACATCAGGAGGAAATGGTATCTACCAGTTAATAGACTTCTGCATTGTAGAGCATAACCATGATCCCTACTTGAGCCACAAAGCAAGCTGGTTTTGAGAACAGATTAAAATGTTTATGTCAACGATAGAGCACTATACAAATGCAAAGTGATGTTATTATAGCAATTACTGGTGATGGAAATATTATTACCATTATTATCGACTTTGAAGATACTGGCCCCCATTCAACAGGTAGAGCTTTAAGGGAAGGCCTTATAGGTAGAGAGATGAGGGCTGAAGAGGTTTCCATGAACTTTCTTATCTGATTCAGAGTTCCTCTATATAACATCTTTGAGCATCAGTTGACACCTCTGTCACAAAGGTTTGTGACAGTGCTGTTATTGAATAAGAAACGCTGTCTGCCTTCAAGGAGCTCATCTTGATTTGGTTTTAAGGATGGCCTCAAATATGAGACCAAGACGTTTATAATTAATTTATAGCCAGTGGAGAGATCCTGAACTTTTTAGAGTAGAGGAGTGAAGTGGTCTGAACTGTACTTCAGGTACTCCTGACAACTACGTAGTTCCACCTTCAACCAGCTCAGTTTACCACCAGGAAATATTTTAGGTTAGCAGGTGATTGAGCTTCTCCACCCTCGGACTTCAGAACCTAGAATGTTGCCCCCTCTAAATAGGCTTTATTTGTAAAACTTTATGAATCACGGAACTGATTGAGTCCTTCTCTGCAATGGCTGTCAGAATGCCTAAGTCAAATTTAGCAAATACACAGGACATCAAAATAAGAATGTGAATAGTCGTTTCAGCCCTGGCTTACTTTTTCCACATTCAGTTTCTTGCTAATCTTTCCCTTGCTTTTAAAATATCTTGTTGAATTATATGTAGTTTTGTGAATCATCTTTAATCCCCTGGAATAAGGTTAACTTATAAATAAAGACCATTTCGCTCTCTTTTTTTTTCTTATTCAATTAACTGCTGGTGAAGAGTATTTGACATGTCCCCTGGGGAAATTTGCATGAATGAGATATATTGGAAAAGTAACATTTACATGCATTTTTTTTTCTGGTACTATTGCTGATCTTCTAATTTTTAAAATTTGGTTAAAGTCAGGTATAACATACACAAATATAAAGTAAATCTATTGGTAACTGAATATTTTTGCATTTAGAGTTAAAGTTTGAATTTTATTTTCAAAAGAATTTAAGAAAGATTCAAACTTAAAACTACCTAAATTTTTGTTCCTATGTGTTTTAAAAATTCTATTTAAGTTTAAATAAAAGAGCTAAGATTCATAGCCTATCAAAACATTAGAAGGTAAAGTCTGTTATCCCAATTTTTAAAAATCATGCATATAAAATTGTGTTTGAAATGGAGTGAAACTTGTTCTGTTACTAAAAGATATTGGTAATGCTTGGATTACATTGCTAGAACAGAAGAAAGGAAGATATAGAAAAGTCTGTATGTCATTCTATTTTCAATCTCCCTTATCATTTTAAACTTGCATTTTTAAACATCTGAAAACAAAACAATCTTTAAAAATTCAGAAGTATTAAGGACATTTTTCTTCATTAAAAAAGCCCTGTTTAACCTGACTCAAACTCTTGGCGGCCCACCCTGCCCAGCCTGAGCTCTCCAGGAGGTCTGGGCAGAGTCTGGGACAGTCTGAGTTGTGTGGTTCTAGGCTAGGGCCATTTTTCCCTTGCACACCCAGCCAATGCATAGCCCTTTCTTCACACGGCCAAATCTTGGCCTGTTTGGGCCTGATAAACTCTGCTGGCCTCACCCTAAGGACTCCCTGGCCCTGCCCCACCACAAAGATAACCCTCCTTCCTGTACTTCACAATAACACAAACAAAAACCCTTCTGATGCCCACTTTCACAAGCCAACTTCAGGTCTTTTTCAAGATAAAGTTCCATCTTTATTATAGCATTTAAGAAACCTCTCAATCACCTAACATGCATAAAACTGCACTACTGTTTTTATTAGGCTTCTATTTATTTTTATGTGTCACTGACAAAGTATTTGACTGTTTTGTCCCAGTCCCATTTTTTTGCTTAAGACTTGTGACGTTTATAATGAACAAAATAAGCTGTCAACCAAAAGAGATCCAGAATCACGAAAGTAGGGAGCAGACTGACAAACCTCAGAGGGATGGGGGATGGGAGGGGTGGAAAGAGATAAACCAAAGAACTTATATGCATATATGCACAACCCATCTACACGGACACTAGGCTGGGGAAGGCAGGAGGGGGATGGGAGCGGGAAGGAAGGGGTCAATGGGGAAAAAGGGGGACATCTGTAATACAACAATAAAAAAAAGATTTGTGATGTTTATTGCATGATTTTGCATGGCTATGGTGATAAAAACAAAACAAAGCAAGCACCCTGTTTAGAGATTGCTTTTAGGGCCAATTTATAAGACCCTCAAGTAAATCTTTCTTTGGTTTATGTGTACACCCTTAATCTTTGCCTTCCTACTTCCCTGCCCCCTCATCCAATTGACTAAGTGATCAAAGTTTATCTTTTTTTTTTTTTCTTAATTCTCACCCGAGGATATTTTTCTATTTATCTTCAGATAGAGTGGGAGAGAGGGAGAGAGAGAGACAAAAAAACATCGACGTGAGAGGGACACATTGAGTGGTTGCCTCCCGCATGACGTGACTAGGGCCAGGGATGAACTGCAACCGAGGTACATGCCCCTGGCCCGAATCGAACCCTGACTCATTGGTCCACGGGCCGATGCTCTAACCGCTGAGTCAAACCAGCCAGGGCCAAAGTTTATCTTTTTATGTTGTTAATAGACTTGACTATTTCTAAAAAATTTTAAATCTATTCTTCAAAGGGCAATGACTTTCAACCTGTGAAGACAGAAAGTAAACTTCAGAAGGGAATTCTAAAAGAGGAATTTAGAGATGTTCCAAATAAAGGCAATGTTATTAGAACTAAAAAGTTGCCTTTGGGGTGACTACAGGAGGTAGAGTGGGCACATGGTAAGGATGGCCTCACTACAGTTTTACCCAGACGTCTGAAGAAAAAATAATTGCTGCTACATTAACTGATTTGGAACATAGAAAGAAAATCAAATACCATCTAGTTGATTTCATGTTTTTTATTTGGGTTTGATCTTAAACCTGGTAAACCAATAAGTAAATATATCTGCTAATAACCCAGCCTAGAAGTAAATGAGGAACTGGTTGAATGACTGATGCATTTGTAATGAACTCATGTGGCTTCCTAGGGATCACTGCCTTCTTTTTTATGCTCAACAATCCACCTAAACTTTTCCAGACGTTTATGTTAGACTTATTTTTTCTGTGTTTTTTTTTTTCCAGGCTCAAATTGTTTCCCTATTTAGAAAATCAGCTTGTTTCTAGAGTTCAAGCACCTCTTCTCAACTCTGTGATGTCTCAAAATGTCTCAGAAGACAATCAGCAGTGTCTGTGTTTCTTGTATGTTGTGGGAAAGGATACATCTGGGTCTAGAGATTTAAAGTCATGCAGAGTTATTAAGGGCACTCTTTCTTCCTCCTCATATATCTTGAGCCACAATTCTCTACTGTTGTGGTTTGTCTGACCCTTTTGAGTTCCTAGTATGCTTTCATTGGCACCAGAATAAAATGGAAATCAAGTTGAAATTGAATATAAAGTATCAGAAACTAGAAAAGCTATTAGATCAAGTCCAGATAAAGAAACGGTGAGGAATTTAATCTGTCTTGTTCCTTGTGGAGACAAGTGTATTGGGCTATATTTTGAAGCTAATGTTATCAAACACTGGACTGGAGCCCTGGCTGGTGTGGCTCAGTTGGTTGGAGCATTGTTCCATGCACCAAAAGGTGGCGGCTCTGATTTCTGGTCAGGGCACATACCCAGGTTGCAGTTTAATCCCTGGTGGGGGTACGTGCAGGAGACAGCAGATCAATGTTTCTCTATCCCATTGATGTTTCTCTCTCACTCTCTCTTCCTCTCTCAAAAAACCAATTTAAAAAACACTGGACTCATGTGTTAATTCTCCTTGTTCTAAGTCTGTGCTTATGTGCAACAGACTTTAGATAATAATTGGGCTTTCTATGTAGAATTGTCTATAGAAGAATATAGTTATCAGAGGATCCAAGTCCCTAGTTATAAGTTAATAAACAAGGTCCCTGGTTTATGCATCAGAGCATATTAGTGGGTGTCCATCTGAGAGAGAGAGAGAGAGAAATCTCCTCCGATCATGCTGCTCAATCAGGTTCCAGAGGTTAGCCTCAGGATCATGGAAATCATACCAGGACACTTTGAGGCTTCTCTGGGCACCTAGCAAATCTTTGGCATAGGGCACTTTGATTCCGTCTTGTTGCTAGTTGTCCATAAACATCCACTCTGTGAAGACAGTCCACCTCTTGGTTTTCAAGGCCAGAAATAAACACTGCTTCTTCTCAAGAGACAGTTACTGACCACAATAGGTTCTTTCTTCCTAAGAGCAAAAGCTGGAATTTTCCCGCCTGTTAACAGTTGCGAATCTTCTGAAATGTTCCATGGAACAAAGACCATTGTTTTTCTTTGGACATATGACGTGAACATTCATTTTTATAGCCATCCATTGAAATATGCAGTTGTGTGGAAAGCTTCAGGAATAAAGAGAGATTACAACAAATCCCCTTTCAAACCTTTTAGAGATTCTTCAAATGATGGTATCTAATTTGAGAATTTGATACATGTTCCAAGGACTGAAGTGTGGGTCTTTATAACAAGTAGGAAAAAGGATTGAAAGTGCCCAAAAACTCTAACGCCTATTTTTTTTTAAATGCTAACAAAATATAATTATTGAAAAAATACTATTTGGAAGTATATCATGATGAAGGAAGCATCTGAAAGTAAATTTGCTTGGCAGTTTTGAGTTACTTTCCAGATAAAAACTCTGTTCAGTGGACTTTAAAATGATTTTGTATTTGTGTTTCAAAAGTATCATCTCTGTCCTGTTTGACAGCTTAAGTACCAGGCCCTAGCAAGATAAAATCTGTAGTGACGAAAGCAGTGCTTCTTAAATAAGAGCACCTTGAAACTGCTCTTCCAAATCACCACCATCTCTTCTGGCAAGACTAGATTAGCACTAACTCGAATCTGATGAGGGAGTCACCTCAAGCTTGGAAACGGCCAGTTTGGATCACCCAACAGGTACAGGGTGAAATCAGAGAAGGATCCCAGAACTCTGTTCTTTAGCCAGCGCATAGAGAATGGAGAATCTTGTAGGGGTGACGTAGTCAACGGTTGGATATATTTCAGAAGAGAGCATGACTCGAGTTTCTTCTCCGCCTCTTTAGGCTAGCTCAAAATGACCAAGCAAGAACCTGCCCTGGCCGACCTCTAAAGGTTAGTTACTGCTATGTTTCTTACTTGTTCTTGCTTTACATCTCCACTTTGTCTCCTTAAGTCACCTGACTTTGATTCCGCTTCTGGCCCTTTGGGATTGCTATTTGAACTTCGTCTCTGTTCCTTTGAATCCTGGATTTTCCTAACAGATTCCAATGTGGTTTATTCTGTTGGCTTTTTATGCTCTGGGCTATCCTAGTTGTTGCCCTTCCGAAGCTAAATTCCAGCACAATCCACTTGGCTGGCTGGTGGGTATTCTCTGTGTTTGCTAGAGTATATGTGAGTGTATGGGAGCCAGGGAGCGGGTATGTGCACAATTTGGATAATCACTAAGATGAGAGGGGGAGAGATATCTAAATAGAAACAAGGGGAGTGGGGAAGTAATGCATTTGCTACTCCTTATTAACCATTCTGAGGCTTGAGGTAAATTCTTAATTAGGTGTTTACTTTCCTGCCAAGAATTTTATCTCAGCTCTCAGATTTTGCTGCCACCTGGTGCTAAAATGTTCCAGGTAATGCTGACTAAATAGTTTGACAAGCTCCAGAAAGTATGACCTAAATTCAGAAATAACATGAATTTGGATACTGGATACTTAGTGTAGTAAATAAGAGATATAACATTAAAAAATAAAACTGACTTAATAGCCCTGGCGGTTTGACTCAGCGGTGGGAGCGTCGGCCTGCAGACCAATGAGTTGAGGGTTCAATCCTGGTCAAGGGCTTGTGCCTCAGTTGTGGTTCGTTCTTGGCCCTGGTCGGGGTCGTGCGGGAAGCAACCAGTTGATGTGTCCCTCTCACGTTGATGTTTCTCTCTCTCTCTCCCCCTCCCTCCCTCCCACTCTGCCTGAAGATAAATGGAAAAATATCCTCGGGTGAGGATTAAAAAAAAAAATGACTTAATAAGAAATGGATGTGATAAGTTTATATGAAGTAATTCCTATGTACTTCTGAGCTATCACTATCTCTTAGAAGTAAGGTCCCCATTTGAGCTGTCACTCCTGAATATGACACAATACACTTTAACAACAAATAATTTCTCTCAGTTAGTGACCCTGCTAGTTAAAATCAGTTTGCTGCCTAAACCTTATGAGTTAAGAGGGGCCAGTTTTGCCCCAGGTTTACTTATATACTTCACAGAAACTGTGCTTTCCTCTTATGGCCTTCGCTGGTCTGCCATTCCTCCCCATCACTCATCCTGCCACCATTGCTCTCCCTCGTTTCTCCAGGCAGGATCTGCCTTCATTGCTTCTGACTTTCCCAAAATTACATTTTGTCCCTATTTTTCCACTCACTGTGTTGGAAGAGGTTGTTTTTTCCAGGTGATAACATGTGCAGCCAGACTTTTCCTAATGCAACTTTTAAAGGAATGCTGCCCCATTGAACTCCCACATAGAGCAATAGTTGGCTCACTTAGCTTTTGAGTCCCAGGTGTAGAGAGACATAAAAAGAATTCCCCAAAACCCAGGCTGGAGAACAATTCAGTAGTGCCATCCTCTGTGGCAGAATACATAAATCCAAAGATGACCAAAAGAATAACTCCCACCCCACATGCTCTTCTTTACAATGTGACTTTGACACTCCTCCCATGGAGAAGTGGAATCTATGTCCCCTTCCCTAGAAGCTGGGTGAGTTTGTGACTTTGGAAGAAGTAACACTACAGGGTGGGGCAAATGTAGGATTATAGCCCTGGCCGGTTTGGCTCAGCAATTAGAGCAACGGCCCGCCGACCAAAGAGTCGCAGGTTTGATTGTGGTTCGGTCCCTGACCCTGGTCAGGGTCGTGCAGGAGGCAACCAATCGATGTGTCTCTCTCACATCAATGTTTCTCTCTTTCTCTCTCTCTCCCTCCCACTCTATCTGAAAATCAATGGAAAAATATCCTCGGGTGAGGATAAAAAAAAAAAAAAGTTTGTTTACAGTTGTTCATAGGCAAAATAATATGATAATAATAATACAAGAATAAACTCTGTGTTTCATATACTCACAGCTATAAGCCTACTTTTGCCCCCATGCTGTATGTGACTTCCAAGGTAAGATTATATTAATAATAAGTGATCAGACCCTTGTTTGGCTCTCTTGGGGTGCTCACTTTTGAAACCCAGCCACCAGGCTGAGGAAGCCCAAACTATGTAATGCAGAGGCAGCTCTTGGGAAGGTGACTTGTACTTTTTCTAGCTGTCAGTCCAACTGAAGTCCCAGCTACAGCCAGCATCAACTGCAAAGACACCCCCAGATGATTCCAAACCCCAGCCATACTCCCAACCTTCAAGCCTTCCTAGCTGAGGTCCCAGACATCAGAGAACAAAAACCAGCCATCCCTGCTGTGCTCTCAAATTCATGACCCATAGAAACCATGAGTATAATAAAATTGTTGTTTTGTACCCCTAAGTTTTGGGGTGGTTTGTTACACGGCAATACTGACAGAAACAGTATCCTATTCAGTGTGTTGCTCACAATTGGCGGGTGCAGATCCCAACTCCCCTCTACCTCATACATATGTTTTTTGTCATTCTGAGATGTCTCCTTTAACCAGAGCTTAAGCAGCCTTCATCATGTTTGAGGGTCTTATTTCTGCATCCCAGAGCCCCATCACTAATTTCAGAGACTGGTTCTCCATTTCTCCCGGGAGATCTGGGACTTCATCGTAAATAATTGTCTCACTCATTTATGGCCCATTTCTCACATTATCTATCTTTGAATTCTCATTCCATCATCTGCCCCTGGGATCCACATCTTGAGATGAGTGCAGTGGGAATTGTACTTCTTTTGAAGAGAGTGTGGCCTCTCTGGTTCTACAAGACAGTTATATCACTGATGGCCCGATATCAGTCTTTTCTAGATTCAGCTTTAACCCTGAGATAATAACAATGACTAAAAATTATTGAGATATTACTATGTGCCAAGCTCATGCTAAGCTCTCTAGATATCTCTCTCAAGCCTCTTAGCAACCTTAGAGTAACAACTAGCATCCCTCCCATTTTAAACTAAGGAAAATGGAGAACAGAGAAATTATAATTTGCTCAAGGCAACAGGTAGAGGGGGATTCAGATGAAGGTGGTCTAATTCCAGAGCGCATGTTCTTAACCACATGTCCCATGTACAGGACATTAAACAGCTGGCATCTCAAACCCAGCCCAGCTTTTAAAAAGATGATTCCAAGGCTAGATGAAAATCTTGCTTATGCATCCCTTCCTTTCTCTCCCTCACAGCTTTCTATTTCTGCACATAGGGCACAGGAGTAAGCAACTGCTTCTAGGTGAGGAATATCCAGCTGAAGTTTATACAGAGAAAATACACATTTCTACCAAAGAAACAACAAAGTCTATAGATGCATAATTCTGGCTGCTAAGACCTAGCTGGGACCATTTGTATTATACCACAGTCATTTAATTTTTTAGGCTAAAATGTCTGCATTCAGGTTACAATGTAGCTCTTCCTAAGAACAATAGATGGAAGCTTGTTTTATGTTTGTGTAACTCAAGGGCCAATTCAGGGCTTTATCCCCTTGAAAGAAAGGATAATCTGCCTTAGGGTGTCTTCCTGCAGGGTAGAAACTGCTCGCAGCAAATTAATAACAGTGTTTTGCTTTTTTTTTTTTTTTTTTGCCAGTATAACAAATACAGCAGTCTTCTTGCTCCAGGCTTACTATCGAGATTGCACTCAGTACTTTGACATACTCCCAATATAGGTCCACCTCTTTCATGCATGGATGAGAAATGGATATTTTACTGAAAATTTCATGGGATTAGGGGAAGAGATTTTATATTGCAAAATCATATTTTATTTATTTTAAAATATGTTTTTATTGATTTTTTTTTAGAGAGAGATAGAAACATCTATGTGAGAGAGAAACATTATTGGCTGCCTCCTGCATGCCCCCCACCGGGGATCGAGCCCGAAACCTGGCCATGTGCCCCGAACTGGGACCTCTCAGTCCATGGGGCGAAGCTCAATCCACTGAGCCACACTAGCCAGGCACAAAGTCATATTTTAAACCTTAATAAAATCCCCTTTAAATATTTCTATTCTTTCCTCAATTTTCCACTGTGGACAGCAGCTTCCCTTACTTTGAACAAATCTTACCCCTTCCCAAATCTTACCTCTCCCTCCAGGATTGTTCTCCAAACCCACAGTGCTTTTCAGCCTCTCATCCCAAGTTGTCACCTCACCCCCATCTCATAGTTCCCTCTCCAGTTTGCATCCTTAGACCCATCTCAACACTCAGAAAAGGAATCCCCTTTTTAGAAGAGGGAAGAGTATGGTATATAGAAAATGTAATTTTTCCCAGTCACAGATAAGTTTTTTCACAAATATCTTTGTTGCAAGAGCTTCCGTGTATCAACTTTCAAATTGGTGTTAAAATCTTATTTTTATTTATTTATTTAATTTTATTTTTTATTAATTTTTTTTGTTACAGATGTTTCTCTTTTTCCCCCCATTGACACCCTCCTCCTGGATCTAAAATCTTTTTAAAATTATGATACATGCAAAAGAAGAAACATAATGTATATATAGCCGTTAAAGAATAACAAATAAAAATACACAAAATCCAGTATACTGCTTTATGCTGGGTCAGCTTGGTGAAGGGGGAAACTGTGTTTCCCAGTATTCCCTTCACTCTGTGACTCAGAATTAGTTGGAAGGATTTGCACCAATATGGAAGGTGGAGGTGCAGCAGCAGCCATTATTTTCTGAAGGTCATCATTGTCAGATGTGGTGATGGACAGATGCAGAGGTTCCCAGCAATTTCCAGCTTGTTCTTGCTCTCTTCCACTTTGCCAATAACTTTTCTTCCCAACTGGTCCAGATGTGGTTTCTTTACTGAAGTAAAACAACATATCCTCTGGCAGCTAATGATACGGCAAATGCTTTTTTCTCAATGCCCATTGGTGAAGACCACTAGAAGCAGTTGTCTGACTCAGCAGATCTAGTGGTTCTTAGAGTGTCTTGACAAAGATGCATTATAGACCATTGGACAAGCCTTTGTAGGTGAATCATAGCACAGACCTTTTGAGATTTTGAAGCAGAATTATATCATCCTTTCCCAATTACTATTCTTTTGAGAAATAGCTTCTGGCTTGTTTCTGGGACCTAGTAGAGACTAAACACTTGACTGTGGGCCACCAAGTTATCATGGAACCTGAGATGGCCGTCACAAAGTGAGTGATGTCTGACTCAACAATCTTGGGTGTGCACAGCAGCACTTCATCGTCAAGTGGGAGTGACATGTAAGAGATCAGGCTCAAACAGGTCCTAAAGACACAAGTAAATCTCATTAGTATATAGCTCAGATGACCATAAATGCTATTTCTGCTACATTGTGTCTCCTCTCTCAATCTGCACCTATGGCCTCATGAGGCAATCTTTATGATCACTTGACTAAGGAAGAAAAAATGGGTCAGATTTACAGGTATTTCTACCAAAATGTTGGCAGAAGCTGAAATTGGATACCTACAGCATTACACCCCCACTCAAATGTGGCTATGAATGACAATGTGAAAGGGAAATCTTTGCAGTGGGCCAAACTCCAACCAGTGCACCTGGTTAGTTCATTTGCCTGGAAGAAGAGATTACCAAAGGTATGGATCCAGTTAATTTATGAGCAATGACTAATGGTTTTATTGATTGGTTATGGACTTGGAAGGAAGATGATTGGAGAATTGAAAATGAAATATGGAGAAGAGATGTAAGGATAGACCCCTCTGAATAAGCACAGAATATGATAATATTTGTGTCCCGGTGAATGCTCACCAAAGAGAAATTTTACCAGAGAATGATCTTAATAATCAGGTTGATAAGATGACCATGACCACTTTATAGATGAGTGGATTGGGCAAGGACAGGAGTGACTAGGGAAAGAGCTGACTGATATCCACAAAACAGATCATCTTGGCAACATGGACTTCCTCTCATGAAAACCAGTCTGTTTACTTCCACTGCTGAGTGTCCAGCTGCTAACAGCAAAGACCAACACCACTGGGGATATGACACTACTTTTCAGGTCACCTGGAGTCAGACTGATTACATTGGGCCATTTCCACCATGGAAGCAGAATTATATTGTTCTCACTAGAACAAATACTTATTTTGAATACAGATTTGCCTTTTCTTCCCATGGTGTTTCTTTATTTTTAATTTTTATTTTTTTATCCTCACCCGAGGACATTTTTTTTTTTTTTTTTTTTTGGCATTTATCTTCAGATAGAGCGGGAGGGAGAGAGGGAGGAAGAGAGAGAGAGAAACATCAACGTGAGAGAGACACATAGACTGGTTGCCACTCACACGACCCCAACTGGGGCCGGGGACAAACTGCAAGCGAGGTACGTGCCCTTAGCGGTAACCAAACCCAGGCCTCTCTGGTCCGCGGGCTGACGCTCTAACCACTGAGCAACCGGCCAGGGCCCATGGTGTTTCTTTAAAAAAAACACCCACAAACCCCATCTGTTGACTTACAGAATGATTTATTCATCATCATGGTATTCCATACAGTTTGTGTGTGTGTGTGTGTTTTGTTTGTTTGTTTGTTTGTTTTACCAGAGAACTCATTTTACAGAGAATTAGTCTTCCCATTACCTGGAAGTAGCTGACCTGATTAATTATGTAATAGCCTTTTGTAGATTCAGTTTAATGTCAGATGGATGGCAAAATTTTGCCCTTCAAAATGGATGAATTGGCCTTTGTATATCCTTTTATTAGGAGAAGTTTATGTGTTTGCAGTTGTATGGATAGTTTAATTTTGTTATACAAAAAAAGCATGGTCTTGTTGGCGTTTTTATTTGGAAGTTAAATATGTCTAAAGAAGTGTGTTAAGTTGACAAAAGGTGGACTGTGCTAGATTGTGTTATGTGAACTTGGATAAACTGAGAACTACATTTACTAGAATTTCATTTTTGTATGTTTCTGAGTTAGAGTTGGCCAAGAGAGAAACTTGTTCTACATTTGAAAGACAGAAATAAAAGTAATGACCAGATATGGTCGTGGGCAGAATACCGAACTGCCTAGCAGGTTTATCTTTTCCTTTCCCATTAGCATTTAAACATATCTTTCCTATCTTTAAAAATCTCTCACTGGACCTCATGCCCCCTTCCATACTACTTTCTCTTCTTTTACACTGTGTCCATTTTCACCTTCTCCTCCATCCTCTGCTGCTGATTTCTCTCACATCCTTCTCCCTGAAACTGTCCTCACTGTTCTCCTGATATTCATTCTTTCTGGATTTCTATCACTGTTATACGCTGATGGTGTTCAAGAATATCTCTCCAGATATCGTCTCTGAGTTTCATACCAGTATATCCAATGGTCTGCTCAACACTGCCACCTGGATGATAGATAGGCATCTGCAACGTGACATGTTCACAACTACATCATATTTCCCCTCAAAACTACACCTCCTGCATATCTCAGTGAATAGCATCATCCTCCGCTTAGGCGTCCAAGCCAGAAACCTGGTTAGAAAGTTTCTCACTTTTCTTCCTCCCACTGCCACTCTCGTGGTTTAGCTTTCCTTTATCTCTTGCCTAGATTACTGCAACAGTCATACTTCCTGAAGTTGTGAAGATTCAATTAAATAATACAACTGGAATGCACAATAAAAATGCTGTGGTTTATCTTCAGTGTAGACCCATATTAACCCTGAGAATATGGGACAATAAATCCACTTTATGTGAGATGTTGCAGCTGATAATGGGCTAAAGTGAACAAAGGGAAACACACTTGCATAACAGGGGCATTTTTAGTGTGTTAGACCTGGTTACAATGCTATTCATTCCACAAATATTTACTAATTTCCTTCCATGCGCTAAGAGCTGTGCCTGCAGGAGGCACTACCAAGGCATTGATTCACTGTATACTTTTTTGGGTCCGACATTATGTGACATGACTTTTCATACAAGAAAAGTCACGGTCCCTGTTCTTTAAAAAAAAATTTTTTTTCTTTATTGATTTTTACAGAGAGAGGAAGGGAGAGGGAGAGAGAGTTAGAAACATCAATGAGAGAGAACATGCCCCCCTCTGGGGGTCAGGCCCACAACCTGGACATGTGCCCTGACCGGGAATTGAACTGGTGACCTCTTGGTGCACGGGTCGATGCTCAACCACTGACCCACATTGAAATTCTTTCCAGGGCCCATGATTTTCAGAGAATAAAATAAGTACAGAGGAAGAGAAAAAGTCAATCTAGAGATATACGTAGACTGTTGTCTAGATGCAAAAAAATTTTTTTCGATGACACATAGGGACCACCTCTTTGGGACCTGAATTAAATTGCAAGCAATCTCAGTAATGAATTCAGCCTTGTGCTCAGCCCATTCCCAGAACCTCTGGCTTAATTATGAGAAGAAAACTTATTTATTCTGGGACATCACGACTTTGGTATAAATTCCTGGAAGCCATCAGAAAAGCAAAGGGAAGATCTTTTCTTAGAGTCTCTTGTCTGGATTTCTGAGAAAGAAGTGTTTCATGTTTGGTCTGTCAGGTTGCTTTTAATATCAGCCCATGGGTTTGTCCCTTATTTAATTCTTGTTAAACGTTGGTCTCCCTGGCCATCCTGAGGCCTAGTTCTCCTGTTGGGGAGTGAGTCAACCTTTCCGTGCGTCTTCCTCAGGTATCATCTTTCCCTGAGCACATTCTTCGTACGACTGGTTACAAAATACTAAAAATGATAATACTTGTATAGTATTTTACATTTTACAAAACTCTTTTCATGGATTTTAGTTAATTTAATTCTAATAGCAAGCCAGAGAGGCAAGAGCTATGAGGAACCTGAGGCTCAGAGAAAAGAAACTTCTCCAAGGTCACCCAGCTATCAGATGACAGGCACCACAAAACCCAGCTGTTCTAACTCATATCCTAGGTCCACCACTTCTCCTTAAATCTATCCAGTAGCCAAAGTAATTTCTAGCTGTGATCCATTTCTAACTTATTCTGAAATATGAATAAAAGCATGCTGATATGGGGGGCCAAGGAACACTGATGTTTCTCCCAGGGCCTGGCTTGGTTGTAGGGACCCATGGCCTACCAAGGACAAGGCCATGTAGAAGGTCTCCTGAGACAGTGAGTGGTTCTCAGTAACACCTGGGAGCTTCAAACACCACTGAAGCCTGGCTTCTAGTCCCAGATATTTTTATTTATTTGTTCCTTGTAGGCTCTGTGGACTCATCCTCTTCTCTCTTTTCTAAATGTTTGTTACACCACATATAGTCATTGAATAAATCTAGAAAATATAGACGTATCTTTGGAGGTTAATCATGATTACTTCACAGAGAAATAAGAGTATAGATTTCCAGACTTTTTTTCTATGTTGAGACACATAAGCCTATAATCTTTTTTTTTTAATCCTCACCTGAGGATATGTTTATTGATTTTAGAGAGAAGAAGGGAGAGAGAGAGAAAGATCTAAGTGTGAAACATCGATTGGTTGCCTCCCGTACATGCCCTGACTGGAGATCGAACCCTCAACTTTTTCCCTGTACAGGATGATGCTCCAACCAACTGAGCCACACGAGCAGGGCAAGCCTATAATCTTTTAAAAAATCACAATGACACATACTGCAGTCTTTGCCATTTTTTCTATACCAATAAATTCAAATCAATATCATTTCCATTGTTTGGCTGTACCTCATTTAGTCTTTAATAACAAATAGGAATTTTCTTTTTATCTCCATATCCACTTCCTTTCAGGCAAGGTGACACTTGAAATCCTAGAATCTAGTAAGAATGATCAGATTTTGTGGTTTCTGTTGGCTTCTGAACAACTCTAATTTATCTGGAAGAATTACAATTAATTAAACAGTATGCCAATGTAGAAGAGTCTTTTTGGGGGGAAATCTGGAAACTATTATTAACACTTAAGCACCAGTAATCTTAAAGAAACTCTGGGCTCTCCAACCAGAAAGTTTCACTATATCTGCAGTTGTTTGGGGTCTTTTTTCATATTGTTAAAGCCTAGCCAACTACGTGGGCAGGCTCATTGAGAGAGTCTATGAAATAGTGCTAAAAATAATGACAAGTTATATATATTTTTATCCTCACCCAAGGACATTTTCCCATTTTTTGTTCAGATAGAGTGGGAGGGAGAGAGAGAGGAAGAGAGAGAGAGAGAAACATCGACGTGAAAGGGACACAGCGAGTGGCTGCCTCCCGCACGACCAACCAGGGCTGGGACAAACTGCAACCGGGGTACATGCCCCTAGCGGGAACTGAACCCGGGTCTCTCTGGAACGCAGGCCGACGCTCTAACTGCTGAGCCAAACCGGCCCAGGCTAATATTTTTTGTGGCAACTAATATTTGATAGCAGTTTATTTATTTTTATTTTTTTTATTAATTTATTTTTGTTACAGATGTTTCTCCTTTTTCCCCCACTGACCCCCTCCTCCCGATCCCCACCCTGCCCCATCCCCAGCATTGTCGTCTATGTCCATGGTTACGCATACATGCATATAAGTTCTGTGACTTATCTCTTCCCTCCCCCCACAACCCCCTCTACTGAGGTTTGTCAGTCTGTACCCTACTTCTATGTCTCTGGGTCTATTTTGTTCATCAGCTTGTTTTGTTCATTGTATTCCACAAATAAGTCAGGTCATGTGATATTTGTCTTTCTCTGCTTGGCTTGTTTCGCTTAGGGTAATAGTCTCCAGGTCCCTTTATGTCATCTCAAAGGATAGGAGATCTTTCTTTCTTATAGCTGCATAGTATTCCATTGTGTATATGTAACACAGCTTTTTTTTTTTTTTAATCTACTCATCTATTGATGGACACTTGGGCTTGATAGCAGTTTAGAGTGGCTAATTCTAACATAAAAATGAGACCTAATTATTATTTCTTAAGTTTCCTCATTGAGAATCAATGTGCAAGGAGCTGAACTAGGCACTTAATATAGTCCTCTACTTGATATCTCATTAAGTCAACATAGTGCCAGTATCCCTATATTACAGATGAGACATCTAAGTTTCAGTGAGTTGCTCAAGTTGACCTGTTGAAACGTGGATTGTGTTATGGTTTTACTGAGCGGTGTATCAGCGCCCAGCTCAGTGCCTTGCACTGTGCCTAGCAGAGAGTAGGCCCTCCATACCCAGTTGCTGGATGAACAAATTTTTAAATCACATGCTGTTTCATTAATTCATACAGCCTGTGGCTGATGCAGACGGGATCTGCTCCCTGGGCTTTCCTTCTTTGCCAATGATAAATTCACATAGTAATGATTTGGTGGGTCATAGAAATGTACTTGAGTTCTTTTCATTCTCTAGGGCAATTGTCCTCAAAATGTGGTCCCTGGCCCAACAGCATTGGTGTCACTCACAGGCTTGTTAGAAATGCAAATTCATAGACCCAACTCCAGACTGCTGAGTCAGAATTTCTGGATATGAGTCTCATAAAACCGTTTTAAATAGCTTTCCAGAGGATTCCAATGAACATTAAAGATGAACATTCAATTTTGAGAACCATGGAGAATAAATGCATACCTTCCTGTTCTGAGACTCACAGTAGTTTAGCTTGGACCAGCGATTTCCAGCCTTTTTCATCTCATGGCACATATAAACTAATTACTAAAATTCTGCAGCACACCAAAAATATATTTTTTGCCAGCCTGACAAAAAATAGGTGTAATTTTGATTCATTCACACTGGATGGCTATTGTTGTGTTGGCTGTTGTCATTTTTTAAAATTTGACAGTCTAAAGGAAAAGAGGTCAGTGCCCCTGACTAAATAGTCAGGTATTGCATGTTTTAAAAATTCTTGAGGCACACTGGTTGAAAATTGCTGGCTAGAAGGATTGGTTGAATAGAGGAGCTATTTACAGAGATTGTGAAAACAGGATGGGCAAATCTGGATGGAGATCACAGATTTGGGTTGGGTATGTTAAATTTGAAGTACCTGTGGGATATGCAGGTGAAGCTGTCTGGAGGCAACTGGGAGCTCAGGGAAAAAGACTGAGTTAGAGATGTAGATTCAGGAGTGGTAGTTGAAGCTATGAATGAGACTGCCCAGGATAGTGGGAAGCATTACAGAAGAGGCAGGCCATTGACATACCCTAGGGAATAGCATTATTTACAGAGAGTGGGGGAGGGGTGCTCAGAGAAAGAAGAATCTGAGGACAGTCATTTTTTTTCTTACAAGTGACTTTCATTGGAATGTTTGTCTCATCTTCCCCTCTGGATTATAAACTCTTTAAAGATAGGGACTGTGTAAACTTTAATAGGTCCCTCAAACAAGAGTACATTGCTTCACAGTCTGTGAATAATCAGTTAATTCCTGCCAGGATTCTGCTTTGCAGAAATCCAATGTGATCAAAGCTACCAGCAACATGCTTCCCCAAAAACACTTATATAATTTCCCAGTGGACAGTGTGGCAGATTAAAAATAAGTGAATAAATAAAGAGGATCATGTGTAATCCACTGATATCCATGCTAATCACATTAATCAGACTGAATTAATTATACCTGAAAACAGATGCAAAGTTAAATTCCTTAGAAAATCAATTCATTAAACTCATATTGGAATGCACAGTCGACAACCTTATGTTTAGAAACTATTAGTATGATTTGTGGCAACTTCTGATTTACTAAAGAAACTGCTTAAAACATTTTTAAAGGCAATTACAATTACTGTCTGGCATTTGATGGAAAGAAATCTCGTCAGCATTGTCCCTCGTGTGTCAACTGTCACAATTTTCTAAAAATTTTGAGGCAAAAAATAGGCAGGCTCTACTATTTGCTAGCCTCGATTAGGGTTAATTCAATGTGTGTCTGCAAATAATAGTGTTTAATGTAATCTCTCTAATTACAGATAAAACGCATTTTCAGTCATGCTCATCACTGACAGTATTTTGGGATAAGTTAAACTGACAGCTGCTTTCTAAAGGAAAGGAAAAAAAAACCCACAAATCTTCCTTGGGGTTGTGCTGATTTTCACTCTCTTTCTCTGTGTGTGTGTGTGTGTTTTTTTTTTGCATTAAAGTTCAGAAAAATATGAAACTAGACACTTTGGCTCTAGATAGATACCAATGTTGGAAATCATGACATAGTCTATCTCTTGGGAATTTGTTATGCTTTTCATCTCCTACCCTATCAATAAATATCTAACTTGAATTTACTCAGCAAACATTTTCTAAGGGTTTTAGGGAACCAGGCATTATGCTAGGCACTAAAGAGATCAAGAAGGAATGATTCTACCCAAACTGTCCTCTACAATTGGCCCCATGAATCAAGTCAAGCTTTCTACCATACTAGACATGATAGTCATAGTGCCACTATAAGCACAGCCCTTTCAGACCTGAAACTATTCAAGTGACAATATTTTCTGAAGGGTCAATGCATGATCTTCCTCAACCACATCTGATTGGACCGGAGATGAACCAATGGCACCAAATCCACCGATTGTTCAGGGACCTAATTTGGCCTGGCATGAAAAGTTGAGCTAGACATATTACATTTTCTCTCTCAGGAATAGGAATTGGGAAATACTGAATAAGGTGGTTAGTGGTAAAAGTGAAATTAGAAGGTGATAAGAGAAAAACCACAAGATAGAAAGAATTACGACCATGAGGGGGCAGCTGAGTCCGGTCTATGAGGCTGTGAAGAAGCAGAAACACAGAATCTAATTCAAAGTCGAATGAATCAAGGAATTAAAAAATGAACAAATAATTGTGATCTAAGATGTCTTTGGGTTTTTTGGTAGGCTCAAAACATGACTGATTCACACTGAATCACCATCCTTAATACTCTCGACACTTTTTTTGCATCTTGGGTGTCTTAGTTGGGATTATAGTACAGCTTTGAATAATGGAAAAACTGAAAATAACAGTGGTTTAAACAAGGAGTTTCTTTCTATCTCATGAAAAGTTTAGTATAAGCAACCCAGGGTACTGAACTACTGACAGGGTAGCTCTTTTCTACAAAACCCAGAGACCTGGATTCCTTTCAACTTACTTTTCTACAATCCCTAGGAGGTACCCTTATCTCCATAATCTAAGGTAGCATTCATGTTCCAGTAGAAGGTGGAGAGAAGGGTGAATAAGAAGAGGTGAATGACACCAGCTATTGCTTAAGACAGAGTTCTAGAACCTGGGAAAGTCTTACACATGATTTTGGGGTAGAAATTAAGGAAAAGATCCAAGTTGTACTTCCAGAAATAGGGATGACACCAGAAAGAAGTACAGCAAGACAGTTCATTAACAGAGCTAAGCAAACTAAAGTGGCCCCCTAAAGCCAGGGCTAATATAAAAATTGGAAGAATTTGAAGCTGTCTTGAGGAGATCTTTGGACCTTCCTATGTGTGGAATAGGGAGTTCAAAACAACCCCTTCTAGATCCTAAAGAGCAGAGGCCTCAGCTAATGTGGGTTACACTATAAATCAGATATATTCTAAGACTGCAGGCCTACACACAAGCCATCCTAAAATATTACCTATCATGATACTGCTCTTGATTCTTCTCCAAGATGAATCATCAACACACAAAAAATGTGTTTGCACTAACTCAATATATGATGTTTGGGGTAGAGTTGAATAAAAGTTGCATTTGCATTGCCTCCAGAGAGGGGTGTCTAGCAATGTAGTTAGTAGTGACTTCTGCAAAATCTGATTAATCTTTGAGAATTCTAACCTTGATTCTTATCAATTCTGGTCCACAAACAATTGATATCCCATTATCCTTTTACAGAAATAAACCCTTCATACCCCTAAAGAATGCACTTAGACAACAAATTGTTAGCTCTATTTAAGTTATATACAGTTGAAAGAAAAAGTTTCATACACTATGCATTTATATCTCCTCAAAGCACCCAACAGTGCTTTGCCCGCAGGAAGTAGTCAATAAATGGTTATTAAATTTAGAATGTCCTTCTTCCCAATCAGTGAGGTTTAATATATTTCCAATTGGAATGCCTATTAATTTTTCAGTATTAGTAAGCCTTTTAAAAAATCCATTTGGGGATGTGTTTAAAAGTTCACAGCAAATACTATTATATAAATGATTAAGAAAATGCTGTTAAATGAAGCATGCTTATTCAACACACCAGTAGCCATTGATAAAATGTAATTTAATTTAATCATTTAAATTTACATTGTTAATGTACAAGAGCATTTCTTTCAAACCACAGGTTAACACATACTAAAGAGCAATGCTGTTTGAGGAGCAGAGAAACTATGGAAAACTCTGCCGTGTGAAATAAAAGCAAGGCACTCTCCATTAACAGCTGGTGGATTCCTGATTTCTGCCCACAGAAGGCATGTTCACACTGAGAGAGCTCTCCCACAAGGGAAGAATCACCTGCTTTAATTCTTGCTGTCCTCTTCTGAGCTAGTTTGGTCATCCACTCTGTATAAACTGTGTGTCAACATCAAGACCAAAAAAGAGAGTGGAATTGATAGATGACTTGCGAGGCTCTCATAGTTGTAATAACTATGGAAGACAGAAGAACACTGGCTATAATCTTTATTTTCAGTACTGGTGTCTGGACCTATAACGAAAAACCTTCTTCATTCCTTCCAACCAATCGATATCATGGTTAAAAAAAGTCTTTTCCTTAAATCTGATGGGTGTAAAAATAAAAAGTAACAGCATTTCTCTGGGGCTTTGTTTTTTTTTGTTTTCTTTTCTTTTTTTCTTTTTCAGACATGACAAAAACAAAACAAAACAAGGACTGACTTTCCAATACTAGTGGTGCACGAAAGGGTTATGTATGCACAGCACTTGTATTTTATTCAAATTCAACTTGAATTTGGTCTGAAGCTACTTTATATGAAATGTTAGCTTTCCTGATATTTAATAACATTTATTATGTTCGCATATAAGCTGAAAAAATTAATGCAAAAGTACTACTTTACTCATGGTTATCATTAGGTAAAATGTATTACTGGTTATTTTTAAAAGCCGGTTTTCCTATAGATGCAGTAAGTTGAGTAAAAAGATTATGGAAAGGAGAATTAGGTCCTAGTCTTTATTCTGGTACTAGCTGTTTGACCTTGGATAACTCTTTACCCTTTGCTGGGCCCCAGTTTTCTCCTCTGAATTTGGGGGTTGGGGTGGACTAGCTGACAAGTCAGGCCCCTTCCAAGTCCAACATTCCAGATCCTATCATCTTGATATAAAAGTAATAATCTTTCATAAAAGCTCACAGAAACATAATATATGATCAAATATCAGAATGATTCTTGGGGAAAAAAAAACATATATGGTTTGTTATCTGGGTTACTCTTTGCAGCAATTAGGCAATCATTTGGCATTTGTTTGATTGTATAATTTAATGACAATATAAACAGCATAGTTTTGTTATTTTTCCTTTTAAAAGACTAAAGCAAAAATGATTCAGAGCTAACAAAAACTATTGTGACATCAGTTTGACATTCAAAGTTTGTTTCTTAGCAAAATGGCCAAACATATTTTGACTTGATACAGAATATATAATATAAAGACTTTTAGACCTAAAAATCTTCAAACATTATTCGAATTTAGCAAAACATAAGCAAAATTTTAATATCAAAGTGCTAAACAGTACTGCCTTAAAAGCCACTGCAAATGAACCATAAAATAACCGCATGGGAAGTAACATTTATTGTACAAATGGTTAATAAAAAGACACATTATAAATATATATGTAACCTGCTATATTTATATATATTTGCTTATTTAATTTCTAATCGGCGTATCCAAGTCACTGTGAACACCGCATTTAAGTACTCTGTAACTCAGCTTCCAGGAGCTGGTGGTCTTGCAATAAATACAGGCAAAGCTATTACAATATAACGTGCATACAAATGTTTATACAAATAAGGACACTATGCAACAAATTATCTCATAGTAATATGGCATTAACAGTATAAACATACAAAAGGGAGTACGAACACGGAATGTTGAAACGCAGCCCACTAATCCTTTCTAGTACTCACATTCATACTACTTTTTAAAAAATAAGACTTGCTAGCTCTCCAAAATGTCTCTTTAACTGAAAACAAAAATTAAATTATATATATTAAAAAATCTTATTACCCCTGGTGTTTACCCTGTATGATCCAGTTCCTATTTTTTGCATTTTCTTATCTAGGGATCAAACACTTGAGACTCACTGAACGCTCTTGGGCTTCTGAATGAATGTGTCAGTCAGTTGCTATAACTGAAGGAAGTTTAGGGAACTCTGGATGGGTTGATAGAACCCAACCAAAGCAGTAGTATGCATGCAATCCATCTTATAATCTCAGCCCCCTTCAGGACAGCTGGACAGTCAGGGCAGGGGTCTGGATCCATTAAGAATGGCCTGAATCTTGGATGGACCGTACCTCAGAAGGGTTCTATAGGGCAGGTGGACAAAGCCTCTGCTAGGAAATTAGCACTTGGCATTTGCTAACTTGACTGCCTCCTTTTTATTTCTGTATAAAATAAAGGAGAATTAATAAACAAGACTTAGTAAGACAGCACTTTAAAAATTGCACTTGTATATGGAAGCGAACAGCCATTATCATTTTGCTATGTCTGATTTATAGGTTATCCTCCATCTTTTACCATTTGTTAAAATAAAGGAAGAAAGAAATTAAGACGAGGGAATTTCTGCCTTGTTTGCACCACATACATACCCTTGATACAGGAAGTATATTCTAAAGCGATCATCTCAAGACAGGTCCTACCCTGGCGAACAACCCTTGGCTGTTCTTGTTTTTAAATACAAAGCAACTATAATTGTATTCCCAAGAAACAGTTTTAAAACAGTTATATTATCCTTTTTTTTTTTTTCCTGCTGGGATAGCATCGTCCAAAAGTGCTTTATTAGCAATGTCTTAGAAAACCCTCATGAATTATAACCCCCTCCCACCCCAACCCCAAAGCCTAAATATAAAACACAACCCCAACACAATACTCTGCAAGTTTTCTGGCTTTAGGTTGTAAGGAAAAGTGCCAGAAAAAAAAAAAAAAAGTCTTTCTTTTTGTCAGGAGCTGCTTTTTCTCTTAAGGAAGGACAGGAATGGTAGGTGTCCAGACGCCTCCCTCTGCCGCTTAGCAAGCGGGTGCCAGTGGACGCGGCAGCTCCCTGCTCGGGCTGCTCCTGTTCAGAAGGGCAGGGTGTCCAGGAAGAGCTTGTCGATGATGGACGGTGGAGACACCAAGTCTTCCAGCTTCAGGTAGAAGATGCGCTGGAGGCCCAGGGTGCAGATCTTCCGAAGTTCTACCAGGGCACCCAGGACCTTGGGCTCGGTGGGCTCCAAAGCCTGTCCCTTACTCTGGTGGTCCTTTAAGCTGCTTGTGATCTTGTTGCATAGCTCCTCCACTCTCTTTGGTTCTTTTAACCCATGTCGTTCTGCAGAGGCATAGAAAAGGGCAAGTTTAGGAGGCAGTCCCATCTTAAGAAACTTTGAATCCCTAATTGAGGCCTGTGTCCTGTTCTGCCAGTTGGGATGGCATTTTATAATCAAGGTGCTCTCCCTCTTCGCGGCAGTTTGTGCCCATTGGTATCAAACAACACCAGGGTTTGAATCCCAGTCTGTCACTCACTGTGTGCTCTTGAGTAAGTCCATTAACCTCTCAGCCCCGGTTTCCTCATAAAATGAAGATAATAACATACCCAACTTGGGTGAATAATGCAGATGAAGCACACAGTTTCCCGCATGTAGCCACACTGAATGAATGACAGGATGGTTATTTTGCACACCTTATTCTACGGAGGTCTTACAAAAGCCCTGTTAGGAGGCAACTCCTTTTCAGAGTGATCTAGAATCACATCCAGGCACATGAAAGAATGTTCCCATTTTGACAGAGTTGGGGAGGCTATCAGGTCTATTGGCTAACGCAAGAGCTTCGCCGTAAGACCCCAAAACAAAGTGCACTCTTGTGTTTTCATGCTAACCAGCATTAAAAAAAAATCCAGTTTTTCTTTTCCTTGTTTTCCCCCTTGAGACACTTATGGACCTGCACCTGGCAGTCTGTACAAAATACACATGTCCTTTGCTGGGGAGATGGCAAAGTCAGAGAGGGAGGAGGCGCAGAAGGAGGCAGTGCAGGCATTTTATAATGTAGCTAGACATGAACACCAGTATCTTATTTTTTATACAACAATATATAATGTTCCCCATGTTAAATATTATGATCTCTTATTTGATGTATAAGGTTAAGTGATTTTTCCCAAAGTCACACAGCGGCTAAACACTGGGATTTGAGCCCAGTCTTCTGAGGCAGATTCTGTCCTCTTGCTCCAGCAATGTTACATGTCCCTGTGATGAGAAAGGAGCCTGACATCCAGGACCGATTACTTGGCTCCCTCAGCATGTAGATATCAGAGTGAAGACCTTGGCCCCAGTTATCTCAGCCAGATTTCATCTCTCAGTACATTTACATGTAAAGTAATACTTCGTGAGAGATGAAAGACATCCATCCAATGGGAAATCACTTATTAGTTTCTAATTTCCCCCACATTAATGTTTTCAGTTGGGAATATTTTTGTTAGAAAAGGTACTTCCTTAAAGCCAAAAGTCATCAGAAAAATGAAGCAACTTCTCTTGCCCTAAATTTAAGGAGGCCCGGAGACCAGGAGATCTGCATTCTTCCTAGTGGTTATGACTTGGGTGAGTTTTTCTCTCTCTAGGGCCCATCTTAAAAGGAGGAGGTTCGATTTAATGACCTCTAAGGGCCCTTCCAGCTTTGAGGTGTTATAATTATATTCAAGTCCAACCATGAAAATTGCCAGCAGCATCCCAATGGATAGTAATGCATAGACGTCTCATCTCAATGCAACATAATACAGAGAAAAGGGCACTGGACTTGGAGTCAGACCTGAGTTCCAGTTTTGGTTCTATCACTTACTAGTGGTATGATCTCATCTCTCTAAGGCTCAATGTCCTCCTAGGAAAAATGGGAATTACAGGATGATAGATATGTAAGTCTTTGTTGTATTCTTCTTTCCTTTCTGCGCAAATATTACACAATAAATCAAAAGTGTGGTTGTAATAAAACCCACTTCCATAAGTTATTGTGAGGCTCAACTAAGATGATGCTACATGAAAGTGTTGTGTCAACTGAAGAGTTTTACACGCACGGTACAGTCAGCACCTAAGACAAGCCTGACACGTGGCAAATGGCAGAGTAAAATAAAAGTAATAATGTCCCCTAATTTCCAAGCTTCGCAGTGTATAAAATGTTGCTTTCTCCAGGAAATAGCTAATCAGTCCAGATGCAGATATGTCCCCTCTGGTTTACCTTTACTCCGTACATGCACTCAAGAGGGAACTTCAAGAGTAATCCAGCCTGCAATAGTGTTCTGCCTAAAAGTTTTATTTGCCCCCCCCAAAGCAAAAAAAAACAAAAAACAAACAAACAAAAAAACCCAGAGTGCAAATTTGGCAGTATATTTCAAGAGCTATAAAATGTTCATTGCCTCTGACCAAGTAATCCCACTTATGGGAACTGATCTGAAGAAAAAAATTCAACAGAAGAATAAAATTGCATGCATGAAGACATGTTGGATAGCATTATCTATTTTAAAAACCGAAAAGATAAAGGGTGGAAGAATAGAGGAACTGTTAAGTAAAACATATTTCGTCCACGTAATGGAAGATTCTGTAGACATCCGAAAGGACAAATACTAAGGCTATGAAGCAACATGGGAAAATAATAACAGCACATTAAATAGAAAATAGAACATAAAATGGTATCTAAGATATGATTACATCTATGTCAAATTATTTCTGCATATAGAGAAGGATGAGAGAAAAGAGAAAAGTGAAAATATTTATGAGATTGTCAGATAACTCTTTCTTTTAAAATTTCCAGGCTAATGCTCTTTGTATAATAAACAATGTTAAACAGAACAAATGGGGATTTGGTCCTTTGTGAAGCCCTCTAGTAACTGCAACATGATCACACAATCATTTTGCTGATAGTACATTCTATTAATACTGAGATATATCAAATTAGGTTCCTAACCCAGGGAGAGATGCTTCACCCAGAATAAAATACCAATCCATTGATTTAAGCTTTCCCTTTCTTTCAGTGCCTCATGTCTTGAATTATAGTCGAGATCCCATATTCATTATCAGAAGAAAGAAACTGAGCAATGTTGTTGGCTGGATTTCGGGAGGGGGTTGATTATGGAGCCTTGTAACCAGACTTTCTCAGGGCCAAACTCACAAAAGGTGCCTTGGAGTTTTCTCTGCTCTCCAACCAGTTGTGACTGCTCAATAACTATGGCAACCATTATTTATTCAGTGAATTCAAGTGGAGATCGATACCTCCTGCCAGCTGGATCAACCCTAGGCCTGGAATTCCTTGAGGAATTCAGAGACACTCCTGTTAGAAGCCAAAGGCACCTTCTTTGTTGTTCTGAACAGCTACTGGGTTTGTGGCTTCTTTACTTTTTCAAAGGGGCTGAGATAAAATTCAGTCTCCATGCAAACTATTGCCAGCAGCCAGCAAGGGTTTCAAATCACTAGGGAGTCACTAAGTGTCTAGGAGCTTCCTAGTAATTTGAAATTCCTCAAAACCCCAATTGCTGACATTTTAGTTTAAGGGACCCCCTTTCTTCTTGCAGCTTGGTAAACATGGCTGCAGAGCTGATAATCAGAGTTCACAAGTTCTGGAGGAAATCAGATGTTTGAATTTCCTCCTTCCTAGAGAATTATATGCAGATTTTAGTTTAAGATCTTTGCCCACCGTTAAACAAAACAAGCTTCTCAGTATTTCTTGCATTGTGATCGACATCATTTTTATCCAATATTTCAGTATTTTAACTCAGTTTTTATGTACTCAACACTTTAAAATACAACTTCTAGAAATGGTTAAGTAATGAATTTATGTGTCAAACTGTAGTGTATATAAATCAGAAAGAATTTGAATCATTTAGTTCAAATTCCCACCTAAGACAAGAATCTCCACTACAAGATACTACATTGAATGCCCAGCACCAGCTAGGAGTTCATTATTTCACCTGATAATAAAAATACAGGGCTGAGCAAAAGTAGGTTTACAGTTGTTCGTATGGAAAATAATGCAATAATTAATAAATAATAATTCAAGAATAAACTCTGTTTTGCATACTCACAACCGTAGACCTAGTTTTGTCCACCCCTGTATATTTAAAAGCACTTTCTACTACATTTTACCTAGATTACTTTACCACATCCTCGCAATGACTCTTTGAATTAGGCAGGACAAAGATGATCATTATTTAATCCACAAGGTAAGGCTGAGTTAAGTGACTTGTCCCAGGTCAAAATTAACAAGTGGTTAATTTCTTTCACTCCAAGTCCAGAAATATTTCTATTATACCAGGCTGCCTTGGACATTATGTTAGAATGTCCCTCCTCATTCTGAGATGCCCTCAGCCTCCCTATACCTTCCTCCTACACTTTGTGGATCTAATTAACTAATTGATTAATTACTTCTTTCAACAAATATTTATTGAGTACCTATTTATAGCCACTGAGGTTAGAGCAATGAACAAAACAGACAACAGATCACACTCCTAACCTGTGTGGTGTTAGTATCTAAAGACACTGTGGGATTCCTGTGCATTTAGCTATCCATGCCATAAACATTTCCACTAAGAGAGAGAGGAAGGGAGGCAGGGAAGAGGTGGAGACAGGGGGGAGAGGGAAGGAATGAGAGAGAATGAGAGGAGAGAGAGGGAGGGGAGAGATATATTGAAATAATAGAGCTATTTAGGTCTGTGCTCATGTTTTTCCATCTTCACCTAGTTAAAATCTACACATTCCTAAACCACAGATCAAATATGTCTTCAAGGAAGTTTTTCCCTTTTACTCTCAGTCTAGATTATTTTTTCTCTGAAGGATATACAAGTCGAAATCAGATATTTATAAGACTATTGCGTGCTTCCTCCTTTAAATGTAAGCTCCACGGGGGCACGGACTGTATTTGCTCACTGTTGTATCTCCAGCACCAAGCCCACCACATAGGAGTCACCAGAAGCAGAGACCAGGACCCACAATGGATTCTCTCATGCTCACTCCAGCACATACAGCCATTGAGTACAATAGCCTGCACTCTTTTTTCTCTTCTTGCTGTTGAGATTACATAGGTGATTAAACAAATGCTCAATGTAATGCCACTGTACCCACTTTCCCCCAAAATGTGCTGAAGTGTTCCCCTGCCATGACCTCGCTATGCTGTTTCCTTGATTTGCAATGTCCTTCCTCTATATCTCGCCATGTCTAGGTACCACACCTTGGGAAACCATTCATGACCAGCACCTCCGTCTTTCTACACCCCCAAAAGTTAGCAGCACTCTAGACTTCCCCTGAGCTGAATCTGTCCCTGTTGAGGACCTGACCACTAACCACCATAATCGAGTTCGTTGCATCATAATCAGATATGACTTCCTCGTAGCCTATATACTTTCTGACAGCAGAATTCATGCATGGTTCATCTGCATCCCGGGAGACTCACACTGAGCCTGAAATACAGCCAGCCCTCGACAGTTGTTTAATGAATGGATGCTTATAAACCGGTAATTCCATGCAAACTTTCCATTTGGGGAGCTTCTTACTTATTAATCATAATGAACCACAACTAGATATCACCTCGTTGCTGCCCCCTCAGAAGCAAAGCATTTTCATTAGTCCTGTGACAGGGGAGTGGCACTGGCAAAAAGGAATGGTTAGGGTAGATGAACTGGGGACCCAAAACATTTAACACCACAACTGTGGGGAACTCCCTTTTACTGCAGAGAAGAGTGATCTGAAAGAAACCATTTCCTGCCCCACCTCACCACCCAGTTTTTCACATAGAGAGAGGTGGAGGAAGGAGAAGAAAGAAGAAAGAAGAAAGAAGCAAGAAGCAAGAAGCAGAAGAAGCAGAAGCAGAAGAAGGAGGAGGAGGAGGAGGAGGAGGAGGAGGAGGAGGAGGAGGAGGAGGAGGGGAAGGAGAAGGAGAAGGAGAAGGAGAAGGAGAAAGAAGAAGAAGAAGAAAGAAGAAGAAAGCCATGTTTGTACAAACTACCAGTACTGTCCAGATTCTTAATTTTCCTGGAAGCAAGACTGTTAGACTTCCAAGACCCTGTTTCCTTTCACGAGCATTCTGTGGTTTAGGAACAATTTTGGGTTGTCTGTTTTCTGATGCCAATAGCCCAACTGGTATTCCACTATCACCCTTTAGGATCAGTGGAGCTTTTTCAGAAGTCAAGATTTTATAGGAGCCCATATTCAAATGAAAATGAACATCCACAACAATGTGCACTTGTTTCCCAGGCATCACCTTTTCTGCCACTTCCTGATACAGTCACACATTTCAACCCCCCTCTCACCCAGCAAATCACAGAAAGAGTACTCTCAGGTCCCAAAATGACAGAAGAGGGGCTTGTGCATGTTAAAACCGCAGCACCTAAAACAGCCCTCTCTGCGCAGGCTGGCAGGACTGAGGGCAGGAACTGGAACTCCACCATAAAAGACTTGGCCCATTTTAAGTGCAGCCTAATTCCTTTAATAACTGTCCTTTGAGCCTCTCTCAAACACCCAAGGAGAAATCCAGCAAACATACTGCCTTCTAAAGCCACCACCTGTTTCATATCACAGACACTGATTTTGGACTGCCTGGGGTTCTCAAGGGAAGGGGCAGGAATGTACCTAATTTGAGGGTGTCCCTGTCACCATCCCTCTAGGATGGAACATGGGGGGGATCAAGTACCTATTCTGATCTCAGTTTGGCTGCATCACTAACCTAATTTTATGTAATCCTTACTGCCACCTCATGGAATAGATGTTGTTATCCCCATTTTACAGATGGGGAAACTGAAGTTCAGAAAAATAAAATGCATTACTCAATGGTACCTACTTATTAAATATGGGACTCCAGATTAAAACCTGGGGGATGTGCTGGATTCCAGAGTCCATGCTACTTCTGCCATGCCAAACTGCCTCCTTCCTGAGCAAATCTCCACATCCTGGGCAGCGGGCTGAGCAGCCATAACCACAGGGCACAGCAAACTGCAGGCAGAGACAGGACTGGCACCAACTTCTCCTAATCCCTACTCTGTATTCTCAAATGAACTGTCCAATCTCTCCAGGTTGGGACTGCCTGGCCTCATAGTTGTCTATTAATATTTATTTACAGAGTAAAACAAACAAACAAACAAACAAAGAATAGACCTCAGGCCCTCCTCTTAAACTAAAGCTCTCACACCTGGACTGGCCTTTTCCCTCTGAGTCTCTTTTCTGCTACAATTAGTGCTCAGAACCAGCTGTAAGGGTAGACCTTTCTAAAATGCAAGCTTCGCCATGATTCTCCTCTGGTCAAAACTTTCTATGGCTCCTCACTGCTCTCAAAATAAACTCCAACCTTCTCTCCTAGGTTATGAAAGGTTCTTCATGTCCTACCCCACCCTTACCTATCAGAACGGTCTCATTTCCCACCACTCTACTCTTCTTAGACATTTCCTTCCTGAAACTTGCAACAGCCATATTTTCAGCAGCTTTAGCAAATTTTTATTTGTGCCTAGAAATCGCACTCCATTTTAGCTTGGCAATATTGTATCCTCTTTTGAGAAGACCAGCCCCACCTTTGGTCTCTGAGTACTTTGTACCCACTCCCACACCCTACCATGGCTCTCAGCACCGTGCATCACATGTATCATCTCTGAAAACCCAATGACATGGCAGAGCCTGTAGATTAGTGAACACCTGTTGATTAACTATAGAGATTTGTTGATTTCCATAGAAATGTGGCAATGTACTGGGTTTATTTACAGAAAGCCAAGGCTGGCTCTAGACTTTGTTTCTGTTTTTAAAATTAACTAAACTCCATAATCTCCATTTTGAATGTGTAACTGTCCTAGGTAAAGCTGAATGGTTTTGAACTAGAGCTGAAGAGCTTTAATTGAAAAGCAGCCTTTGAACCCGTTTCATGACAGTCCTACTGGAGTAATATGCTTGTGCCTTAAATGTGCTTATTTTCTTTGGGTGCTCCTGTTTGCCCTTTGAAAGTTCTTTAAATCGAATCCATACCCTTAAAGATGGCCCTTATTTGTGTTTCCTTAAGGGCTCCCTTGGAAGTCTCTGGCAGCTCCCAAAGAAGGGAGTTTCTCAGCCAGCACCAAAGACCCGGAGGAGGTGAGGTTCCACTTAGAATACTGAGGGAACAAGCTAGTGTCTGACTCCTACTGCAGCACATGCCATTTAATTCTCTTTGCCTCCATGTAAATCATTACACGGTGAACCAGCCTAGCCTCTCAAGGTGCTCACACATACCTCATGTTAGCTAATAGGGAAGGCCCCAAGAAGGTGCACGGAAACCATGCTCATCCCTGGTGATCAGAAAGAAGGGCCCATCTGTGCCAAAGGACGAATTTGGTCCGTTTTGAAACTCATCACCTGCCTGAAAAACATGTTTCCTATAGTCAAGAGGATGTCAAATCTGAACCTAGGCTGTGCTTCAGTCTGATGAAAGGAATGTGAGGTGAGCCCCAGGTCTGGCTGGCCTCTTCTGGAGCCCCCACCTGCTGTCACTACCTCAACAGGCCCAGTCTGGCCAAGAAGGATGAGATCAAACTGGAAACCCTGCAAGTATCAAGGCACAAAGGAAGCTGGGGCCTTGAGCCTGGTGAGCAGCCACAGGGAGATGACATCTCCTCTCTTATCTGATAGGCTTTCGTTTCTCTCTCTCTCTCTCTCTCTCTCTCTCTCTCTCTCTCTCTCTCTCTCTCTCTCGGGACCCTTTATCGCCCAAAAGATAAAGGAGAGGGACATCTAGGGACAGAAAGGCATAATATAGAAATTGGATATGTTTTATGCTTCTGTTTCTTAACTTTTAAAAATTATTCAGTTGAGCCCTGGCCGGTTTGGCTCAGCAGTTGGAGCATTGGCCTGCGGACCAGAGAGTCCCAGGTTCGGTTCCCGCTAGGGGCGCGTACCAAAAAAAAAAAAAAAATAATAATAATAATAATAAAAATTCAGTAGAGCCATTTTTGCTGTTTACAAAAATCCATTGCTCTCAGTCCTCTGTCAATCAAAATTGTTAAATAAAGTTGTAAATAAATAAAGGCATGTTTTATCTGTGTGTAGTCCTTTGGTTTTTCTTCAGGTCAAAAGCCACGGACTGGGGAAAGGGAAAGACTTGCCCCTCTGCCCCACAGGAACAGACTGGTTAAGGTAATCTTCCTTTGAAACCCCATGTAAAAATAACCTGGAAGCAGCTAGTTCAACTGCCAACAGAGCACCTGTGGAAATTTAGATTTCCATATATTGGGCTTGTTGACAATGATAACTCAATAGGAATCCTCTTCCCTGGAGGTTCATGACAGTAAGTTGCAGATATACATCTCTTGTTTAAACTAGGTTAAACATTGCTGATTTAAGAAAAGTGACAGCCATTTTCCTAATTTTCTGGTGTGTGTGACAGCCAAAGCCAGAATCCACCTTAACACAGGAAAGGAGAGAAAGGGGGACGCAGTCGCTTTGGGTGACAGCAGGGTGGCGCTTACCTGTGATCATGCTCAGTGCTGACAGGCATGCTAAGGCTTGGATATCAAGGTTCAGGCTCTGCAAACTTAAGGAAAAGTCTTTAATGGAGTCGAGCCACTCCCCAAATCCACGAAGGCACTGAAGTCGGTGCAGGACAAGTCCATTGCAGAACACAAACTTATCTTCAGCAGTGTTTGACCTACAAGAGAAAGTCATGGGGGGATAGGGGATAGAGACACATTAAACAGGTCTGTTCAGTCCATCCCACGGGATAACATCAGAGCACACAGGCACACAGGCACCCAGACAGCCATGGGCAGTGTTCAGAACCCATGTGGTGCTGTCCAACCTGCCCAAACACCCTTGATGAACAAGACTGTGCTCCTGGGATAAACAACCACCACCACTTGTCTGTGTTAACTTCCATGGTGAGCACCTACCCGGGGGAAACTGCTAGACCCTGTTGCGGGCTCACCCTGGGACAGGACACAGAGGAGCAGGCACTCACAAACTATGGAGGTGAAGCTCAGTGCACTGCCTCCCTCTGCAGTGAACAGAGACAGTTCCCTCATTTTCTTAAATGTCAAAATCTGATAAGGCCTGAGGCGAGACACCGCAGTTCCATTGTGCAGACTCTAAAAACACCAAGTCCCTGCAAGCCCCAGGAGTCAATCACAAACTAAAGTGTGGCCTAAAATGAAGGGTCCTTATTTTGTGTTACCTTCTCTACTTTTAACAGTGGGGCTGTGGAGGGCTATTTCTAAATCTGTCCTGATAGTGTATATTATGTCCATAAGCATGCCATACTTCTCTCACGAAAGGTGCCCTGGCACTTCTAGTTAAACATCACCACTCAGCCATGGGGCCTTGGGCGCTCCTTTCCTCTCTCTGGGTTTCCTTTCCTTATGTATAAAACAGTTCTAATTGCTACCATCTAAGATTGTTGTAGGAATCAAATAAAATATAGGACCTGAAAGCCCATACACAGTGCATGGTACACAAGAGGAACACTAGGTGTAATTAATTCTGAATTGTATGTGGTCCTAACTTTAATGTAAGCCTTCCTTTAATTTTCAAATCTCTTTCCACATGTTTATCTCTTTCAGCCTACTGCACTAACAAGTTAATCTCTCTCTATGGGTGGCTCTTGGATGTGTAGCTTCATTCATTCATTCATTCATTCATTCATTCATTCATTCATTCACTTGTCAAACATTTCCCGAGCACCACGTACGGGCCACTTCTAGAGCCAGGCACTGGAGAAAACTTGGTGAACAGAGCAGATACAGTGCTTGCCTGCATGGAGCTAATCATTTACTTAATCCTTTGCTCAGTGCACCATCTGCCTAACAGATGATAGTCACATATCTGGCTTAGCTCCTGTGTACACTGGATTAGCTGTAATGATGCTAATTACTGGCACTCTGTAATTCCAGCTCTCTCGCTCCCACAGATCCCTCCACAGAGGTACACAAGGACGGAATGGCTCAGTCTCAGGGTTTAAAAACTGGATCTCAGACCACTGGCATCAGAATCCCTGAAGCACGAGTTAAAATGCAGATCTCTGGACTTCCTCTAAGATAGTTCCAAACCACAGGAGCTGCGAATGAGGCATGGGAACCTGCACTTTCAATACGAATTTCTGCTAACACAGTATGAAAATGGAGAGGGGGTTAAGGAAGAGAATGAGGGGAAAGGGGACTTTTCCCCCTATAATATTTGGTGAGATGTTGGTACCATCTCCTAAAAATACATAACTGCAAGGAAGATTGAATTTAAAATACTACATGTGGACTTTATGAGACGAGCTGAGATCCCAGGTCCCAGCTTTTGGAAAAAGAACTTCCACTTTGTGTTTGGTGTCACTGTGTATGACAGGTTGAACCAAATCTTTTGATCTAGGAGCTATTCTTCTGGAGTAAACACTGGGGGTTGAGAAGCTGTGGGAGCTCTTTAGAGCCCCATCTGGTGTACTAAAACAGTGACTTGTAAATAGAAACCTGTGAGGTAAATGCAATGTTCAAAACAAATACTTGCTCCCAGGAAATACCTGATGTACCATGGGACTCTTCTAGAATCACGGGATGTTGGCATTACAAGGAGCTTCAGAGATCACCAAATCCAACCTCTCTACTTTACAAAGAAGGAAACTCAACTGATGAGACAAGTGACCTGCTAAGGGTCTTGCAGTAAATCCATATTAGAACTGAGGGTAGAACCCAGGAGTCCTGGCTTCCAGTCCAATGCACTACCCACTACTCAGTTTTTTAAAATGCCTGATCATATTTTCTATTTCCTTCTTGAGCAACCTTCTCTCTGATGACTCATTTGCAAACACAGCAGGTTTCAAACTTCTTCAAAGGAAGGAGCGGACTGAAGGAAGATAAAATAATAGCAATTACCTGATGGAAAGTCTGAGAACAAACAGCTCCAAAAAGGCTGATTCTATAAGTAATGTCTGATCTTCTTTGGGGAGATCAGTAAATCCGGGGATCTTTTCTGCCCAGCTTCTGGAGACGTCAATGGAGGCTGTCAGAAGGTTGTAGAACTGTTGGACATGCTCAGCATCTGTGCCTGCAGCAGCCTGGTCAGTGGGGCAGTACTGGAAAGCAAACCACAGAGAGCAGTGTTATCTCAATTCAAAGGGCATAACAGCATCATTTGCAAATGGGCTCTTCCGAGATGGTCTATGCCTGAATCCTTACTGTTAGGTCCCACAGTTTATAAAACCCTTTAGCATTCACAGTCTCATCTGATCCTCACAATGGCCCCCATGATATAGAGTGAATTTTGTTACCACTTAATAGACAAAGGAATTTGCTAAAGTCCTATCAGTGCAGTGGTTTCAGTCCTGACTGCAATCATCTGGGGAGCTTTAAAAAACACTCATGTCTGGGTCATCGCCACAGAGATTCTAATTTAACTGGTCTTGGTTGAGGACTGGTCATTGGGACTTTTAAAAGCTCCCCAGGTGATTCCAAACAGCAGTGTTGAGAACCAATACCTCGGGGGTTTGTGTCCGAGTTAGCCTCTAGCATCTACTGATTCCACTAAAGCACAGTGGTCTCCAAACAAGATGCTTAATTAACCCATGGTTCTCAGAGTGTGGTCCCTGGACCAGCAGCATCAGCAACACCAGGGAATGTACTAGAAAAGAACATCTCAGGTCCTGCCCCAGACCTACAGCATCAGTAACTCTGAGAGTAGGCCCAATAAACTAGTTTATCAAGATCCCCAGGTGATTCTCATGCACACTGAAGTTTGGAAATGACAGAATTAACGAACAGGAGAAGAGAATGATTTTTTGCTTGCTGTAGATAGATTTCTGTGAGACAAAACAAACCAGGAAGAGGAGCGGGAAGTGTCTCCTGGGCAGGGCCCAGGCAACTGTGTGCCATCAGAGTCAGGACTTGCAGCTACTTAAATTAATGAAAATAAAAATAAAAATTCAGTTCCTCAGTCACACTAGCCATATTTCAAGCTCAATAGACACGTGGTATAGAACATTTCCATCACTGCAGAATATTCTATTGAACAGAATTGATCTGGAGGGTCCCAGGAGAAGAAAGATACAAATAGGAATAAAGTCTCTACCCAGCTTTTGGATATTCTGGTAGAGTCAGGGTTCTGCCTGAATCACAGGAAGAAAATCTTTCTTGCTTCAGGCAGCAAGACTGATACAGCAAGGTAATAATCAAGGGACAACTAACAGCACAGATTTGCAGAAACACTTACATAAATACGCACATCATTCCCTTCACACTAATAGCTGCGTGTGCTTTTGCATCCCTTCTCTCAGTTAATCCTCCTGGGGTATGGATTTTAATTCTTTTTTAAAATTTTTTTTAAATCCTCACCCGAGGATACTTTTTTCCATTTATCCTCAGATAGAGTGGGAGGGAAGGAGGGAGAGAGAGAGAAACATCGATGCGAGAGAGACACATTGACTGGTTGCCTCCCACACAACCCCAACCTGGTTGCCTCCCACACAACCCCAACCGGGCCGGGGATGAACCACAACCGAGGTACGTGCCCTTGACCAGAATCAAACCCATGACTCTTTGGTCCGAGGGCCGACGCTCTAACCACTGAGCCAAACCAGTCAGGGCTGGATTTTAATTCTTGTTTTACAAATGAGGAAACGGAGGCTCAGTGAAGCTCAGAGAGGCTAAGAGACTTTCCTGAGTTACACGACCAACAGTGGTTCAGCTAAGACTGAAACCCCTCCTGGCTATTCATATGTCTGATGTTACTAGCCGGTAGCCCCTGGTATAGTTTTTAAAAAGCATTTTACTTTGCTCTAAATGGAGGTCTCCAGGTATGTATTCCTCTGATTCCGTGTTTTGTCAGCAGCACACTCACTGGCACATGATTGACCATCAATAAATAGTTGTTGAATATTGTTCAATGAAAGAAGAGTCAAGGGAGTGCCCACATTTGCCACGATGCCCCAACCTGGCTGGAGGAGAATCAGCCAATAAGCAGCCAGGTCCTCACTGTACAACTACTTAGGTATGAGGAAATGAGGCACTTGTCTTAACTGGGTCTTTTGTTGTTGTTGTTGTTTTCCTTTGTGGTTTTCCAAGAGACATCATGAAATAACAAAAGAAACATTAGACAAGGAGCCAGCTACTTTAATCCGGGATTGGTCCAGGCCCCTAATTTGTGAGACAGTATAGCTTTGCTGCTTACTTTAGTTATCTGGGGTGAATGACTTCACTTTTCAGAGCTTCAGTTTTCTCCTCTGTAAAACGGGGATAATACCTTCCTCAACACTTTGTTGCGGTGATTAAATGTGATAATATATGTTAAGGGCCTGACACATAGAACATGTCTCACTAATAATGACAATGATGATACAACAGTTATGATACTTGAAACTCTCACTGTCCCTCAGCCTCCATATTTATAAAATCAGGGAAGGTTTCTACTTTTCAGCCCTGACTTTCTAGGATTCTATAACATCTGGTCCAGTACAGAGCCCTGGATCCTCTGTTCCCAATCATCCCACCCAGATTCTATGAAGCCCTGGATGTTTCTGTGATGTAATGGACCATAGGAGAAGGAATCAGTCTTCCTTCCTACGGGTAGTCAGGGATGGCAGCCTGACCCTGGTGTCAGACACTTCCTACCACCTCCTTTCAGTTCACACACACTATAATAACTAGAGGACAGTGGGGGGAAAGGGGATTTTATTTTACTTTCTCCTCTGATATGAATCTAATTCCACGTGCTCTCCAAGGACAGGATGAAAATCAGGGCAGATCCACCTTTAGAAAGCTAACAGCACTATACACGTGAAACTCCCCAAAGAGGGGTAATATGGAGTAGAGGCAGCAGATCATGGGGGTCCTCCTCCAGGCTCTGGCACTGACTTGCTGTGCAGCCCTAGACAAGTCACTTAACTTCTCTGGGTCTGTTTCTGCCTCTGAAATAGGAAGTGACTGCACTAGCTGATCCCTAAGATTCCTTCTGGCTCTTGCATTCAGCTATTTTTCTGTTACTGATTTCTAGTTTAATTCCATTGTGGTTTGACAGCAGACATTGTATGATTTCTATTTTATTTTTTTTTTAATTTGTTAAGGTGTGTCCTATGGCCTAGACTATTGGCAATCCTGGTGAATGTTCTATATGATGGCTCTTGCATTCAGTGATTTTAAATGTTGCTAATCAGCCTGGCCGGTATGGCTCAGTGGACTGAGCGATGTTCCATGGACTGAGAAGTACTGGTTTGATTCCCAGTCAGGGCACATGCGTGGGTTTCAGGCTCTATCCCCAGTAGGGGGCTTATAGGAGGCAGCCGATAGATGTTTCTCTTCCACATAGATGTTTCTATCTCTCTCTCCCTTCCTCTCTCTCTCTAAAAAAATAAATAAAAACATATTCAATAAATAAATAAATGTTGCTAATCATACCAGTTATGATATTATTGCCTAGAATGTGACCTTGATTCAGCATTTTTTTTTGTTTTAAAATAGTTTGTAAAATGGAGAGAAAAAGACTAAAGGATGCAAACATTTTCCTGGGAATGGGACCTAACAGCTCCCTCCTGCACTGACTTCCCTGAAACCATGGCTCACAACTCAATAATCTCCCTGCTTCCAATATTTGCTCACCAGCCTCCAGAGCACTTAGCTTTCACCCAGGGTCCTCTGCAGGCCTCCGCCCTGCTGGGCTCACATTTCATGCATCCTGCACACAGGGAAATGCAGTCCCTGCTTGCCCAGCATGTGCAGTTCTCTCTGACAAAGCCCAGCAAGGAGAAAAGCCAGCAGGCCTGGCATGCCAGGCTCCAGCCAGACCCTTTGGGCTTCACCTGCAGTGATTCTAGTCCATGTTCCAGTATTCTGGAGCCAAACTGGACCCAGCCTGAGCCACCAGTAACTTGGGGGTGAATGGAGGGTCAGCATCCAATGCTGAGGGAAAAGACAAACCAATCTCCTCTCTGAACATAAGACTTAAAGAAACATAACGAACCATTTTAGATTCTTTCTTTGCCTGGTCTAGTACTTTATAAAAACCTCACCATGGAATACTGGACCTGGAGTCGGAAGAACCAGACCCCCGTCTCTACTTGTGTGCTCCCCTACATTAGTCTCTCAGGGCTAGGCAGGTTTGGGGTTCACCAAAAAAAATCTACAAATATTTGTTTATTGATCATTCCTATCAAACATAGGCCAAATGGAGAAAGACTTTAGAAATGAATCATTTTCCTGTTTATGTTTTTTATTCTAGTCTATATGGATAATTGATCCATCAAAAATCTTGCTTTACAGTCAAGACACAGTATTACATTTACTGACAGCTAACATCTAATGGTGGTTTCACCATGGCACCGGGAATAAGAATCCAGAGCTACAAACAACAATGAAAGTTGTTTAAAATGAGTTGAGCCTACACATTTCATATGACAATAATAGGGCCACACAGGTCAGATCCGAGGCACAGCCTAGGCCTAAAATAAGTTATTCGAATGGGAACACTAGCCCTAAAAAAGTCAGCAATGTGATGCTTTCAATAGCATTGTGGAACCTGGTATTTACTCTGTCTCACTTGTCAGTCCAGGCTAAACATGTAAAGTATCCTAAGAACATTTTATCTTTCCTTACAATGTTACTTTTCCCTGGTTCTTTATATATTTTAGATGTGATCATTCTATAAGCCAAACTATATATACATATTCTTAGGTTCTTACACTTGAAACGTTGGCAGTGAATATATTTCCCCCCATATTTATTCTTTTCTTAACTCATTGAATCTCCTTAAAAACAAAACCAGAAACAAACAATCCCCCCTCCTCCCACCAACAGCATCACTCAGTTATTTGTTTACTTTCCCTTTCCTCCATGGCATGTAAGCTCCATGAAGGTAGGTCCATTGCTCTAGACCACAGTGCCTGACACCCAGGAGTCATTCAATACATATTTATTAAGTGAATCAATTGCTTTCTTGAACATTTATATCTCCACAGCTCATTCCTTCTCAGCCCAAGAAAAGCTAGGAAATAGGAGATTAGAGGTTAAATTGAATTGTTCTTATTAAATTATATTCACAGTTCTCAAATTTTAGTGTGCCAATGAATCATCTAAGGTGCTTGTTAAAATCTAGATTCCTGCCTGCCTTGTCCCTTCCCCCAATTCTGATACAGTAGGCCTGGGCGTGGCCGGGGAGTCTGCATTTTAAGCAAATATCCTAGCTCTTTCTGATAGAGGCCATCTGGGCACCACACACTGGGAAATGCTGACTTGTACCCGTAGTGGAATTATAGCAGGCATAATGATCAGAGTCAGGGAATGAGAAGGCTGGAAGGGGTCATGGGAGTGCACTTAGTCCAATCTTCTCACCATTCAGATGAGGAGACAGGCCCACATTGGGGCAGGAACCGCCCTGAAATCATCTAATGAATTGGTGGCAATTTGAGAAGATCTTCTGAGGAGCCTCATGAAACCACCCTCTACAGAGTTCTCATGCTGTCTACTTTGTAGGTCTAACATGTGTTTGCCATGTTGTTTCTCAAGCTATCTTGTTAACATACTTAAATGCCATTTGCTAGTGCCTGGTTTTCTCTGAGCAATATCTCTTGTATTTGGCATCTGTTACTACACTAAGTGACACCAATTACCAGAAAACATCCTAGTTCGCTGAAAAATACTTGAAATGACCAACTAATGAGGATGTTAAGTTTATTTTCTTATTAGTAATTATGCAGGCTCTGAAGCCAAGCCCAGTATCTATATATACTTGTATTGCTAAATTAAAAGCAACTGTGGGGCAGAGAATAGCAACATTTCAAGAAGAAACAAATCAAATGTGACATGTTTTGACTGCACTGATATACAATGATCTGAGCTCAGTTTTAAAGGAGAGAAGTTTGGCCCAAAGGAGATGAGGAGGTCCCAGAGCCAGAACGCTTCCCCAAGCGAGGCGCTCTCTTTCTGGCCTCTGCAGCATTCATTCCCTCTGCGACTGGGAACACAGCTCTTCCGTCTCCTTTCCCCACAAATGAGGAAAACCACTCCCTTACGACTTTAAAGGCACATGTGCTGGTACAAGAAGATTTGAACATACCTGTCTGGCAAACATTTCCTCGCTTCTCTATTTGCCTGATTCACTGAGGGAAGCCTAGTACCTTTTATAAATTGTTTCTATCAAATCAACTGTCTGACTCTAACCTGACAGGGCAAATTCTATTTAAAATGTAATAAATTATGGATACACACTACTGCTATTATCGGCTACTGCTGAAGAGTGAAATTAGGCAGGAATAAGTGAAGAGACTTCCATTTTTCACATTTCATTTCTAAATGGTTTGCCTTTTTAAGAACAAATGGGTATATATTACTATTATTGTAATTTTTAAAAATTAAATAAAGTTTCTTTTAAAAAAATCTAGTTAAATTGCTACTAAATAAAAGTGGCAGGATAGTGAAATAGAAATATGCATTCAAATACCTTGAATGATGAGATTTAGATCTAGGCCATGCTCTGCCCCTGACCTTAGACAGGTCATTTAACCCCCTGGAAGCCTGTATTTACTCCTCTTAATATGGGGGTTGGATTAGATCAGTGATTCTCAACCTTCCTAATGCCGTGACCCTTTAATACAGTTCCTCATGTTGTATGTGGGCGCATCTGCATATAGGCGGACCCGCCTGGAGACGGATAGAGGAGCGGTGAAAACACATATCGGAAATATGTGTTTTCCGATGGTCTTAGGCGACCCGTGAAAGGGTCGTTCGACCCCCAAAGGGGTCGCGACCCACAGGTTGAGAACCGCTGGATTAGATGATCTGATCTCAAGGTCACTTCCAGTTGTATAAATTTATAAATATAAAACTTTAAGGAGAAGATATTATGAAAATTGAGTTTCAATTGATGACATTTTTTAAAATTCTCACCCGGGGATATGTTTTAGAGAGAGGAAGGGAGGGGGAGAGAGAGGGGCAGAGAGAGAGAGAGAAAAACATCAATGTGAAAAAGAAACATTGATCAGTTGCATCCTGTACATATCCCAACTGGGGATTGAACCTGAAACCTAGGTATGTGCCCTGATCAGGAATCGAACCCACAACCTTTTGGTGGGCAGGATGGTGCTCCAACCAACTGAACCACCCAGCCACGGCTGAATGACATTCTTAAAAAATTACCGAAACCACAAATTACATCACAGAAAGCTAGGGCTTAAGTAGTAGGCACTCAATAAATTAATTTTGTTTCATTCATTTTATGTTGTTGTTGTTTTTTAGAGAATAAAGCAAGTTCAATCTTGTTAAATAACAAGTTACTTAACAACACATATTTTTTATATGTATATATAAACACTTGCATTTAGGGATAATAATGTAAACCCCAGAATCATAAAATCTTAGAATTGGAAGGAATTTGATATCATCCAAAATAACCTCTCTGCTAATGAGATATCCTGATACATGTCCTCCTTAGTTACTATGTTGATGATCACACTTCCACAGTAGCTCCTGTGGCTAAGAGAGCTCATCCTTGTCTTCTGAGTGAGCTGAAAGGGGTCCCCTCCTTCTCCCTCTAAATCTGTCCTTGGGAGCAACAGTCCTCTTTGCCACAGGGCAAAAGAGTGACCTGATCCTGCCGAACCTTCTCCCGTCCTGTCTACATATTGTCATTTCGTCCAATCAACCCCTTACAAGTTTCCAGAAACAGTATGTCTATCTCCCCCTTAAACCCCAGCTTGGAAATGGACTCAAACCTGAAGTGTGGTCTGACAGGACAGAGCCTATGGGACCACCCCCAACTTGGTTCTGGTACCATACTTCTACAGCCTAAGGTAAATTAGCATCTCTCTTACACCACACACACGTATCCTCTGTTGGTTCATAGTAAGCGTATAAACTCCCAAAATCTTCTTAGCATGAACTACTGACAGGCCAAGGCCCTCCCATGTTTTAAAATTCTAAATACTTAGCTTCACATTTATTTTTGTTAACTTTCTTCGTGATGGTTTCAGCCCATCTTGTTCCAACCTGTCGAAATCACTCTGAATGTTGATACTGACATCCATCATATTAGCGATCCCTCCCAGCTTTCTGTCATCTGCAAATGTGATCAGCATGCCTTCTCTGCCTTCATCCAAGTTTTTCATGAAAACTCACTGTATTTTTTTAAAAAGTCTTTTAATTTATTGATTTGGGTCCAATTTTTGATAATTTCGTAAAGCTATCTAAAAGCAGGAGAATCCAAGCTATGAGGTTTAACCTGATTCCAAAACAATGCAATTAAAATAAATACGCTTTACAAAATTGAGCCAAGCCCCAAAGGTAATACCAATGTGACCCGGACTCTGGCATGGTCAATCTGCTATTTTGGACAAAGCTAACAATTAAATTGGATAAATGTTTGTTGATGAGGATGATGATTCTAGTCTAACACGCTGAATGGTGCAGAGACAAGCAAACAAGCTGGATTGATTTTTCAGTGTGGAGACAGTTCCCAGCTGGGACAACTCAAAGTGCTGGGGAGGGTTTGCCACTGAATAACTGAATAGTCCACATAGACCAATAATCGGATAATTTGGGCCCAAAAAATAACTTTTGGAGCCTCAATTCTCTGGACTGACCACCAAAAGTGATTTCAAATATCCTGGAATAATGATGGATTGTGCTATGTAGCCTTGGCGTGGGCAGTATGGAAAAGCTTCATAAATGCAGAAAAATTGCATGACAAAAGGCCAAAGTTCCTGTAGGGAGGAGGTCTTTATTCCCGAATGCTTTTCTAGCACCTTCTCTCACTGAAACCAGAAATGCAGAAAAGCTTGGTATTAGGAGCACAGACTTTGGGTCCAATACACTTGGCTTCTAATTCTATCTCTGATGCATATTAGCTTTGTGACCTTGGGCAAGTCAGTCCTTTAGCCTTTCACAGTTTTAATCTCCTCATCTATGAAACAGAGATCATAACACTTACCTTAATGGTATTGCTACATAGCACCTAACATGTGAAACGTTCACACTCACTAGAACATTCAACAAATGGGAGGAAGGCGAATTGTGCTTTGATGAGTATCATCTTATTTAATCTTCACAAATCCCAGGAAGTAGATATTATAATTATTACATCACACAGATAAGGAAATGGAGTCATTAAAACGTTTAAGCAGTTGCTCAAGGCCATCCAGCTACTAAATGATGGTGCTGGAATTTTTAAAAAATTTTGTTGTTGTTGTTGTTAATCCTCACCCAAGGATATTTTTCCATTGATGTTTTTAGAGAGAGTGTAAAGGAGGGAGGGAGGGAGAGAGAGAGAGAAACATCAATGTGAGAGAGACACATTGATTGGTTGCCTCCTGTATGACCTTGACTAGGACCAGGGATCAAACCTGCAACCCGGGTATTTACCCTTGACTGGAAATCAAACCTGAGACCCTTGGGTCTTTGGGATGATGCTCTAACCGCTGAGCCAAACCAGCCAGGGCTGGTGTTGGAACCTTAATCTAGGGGCCTGCATGGTTCCAAAGCCTAAGCCCTTAACCACTGCATTATTATGCTAGACTATTATTTGAGACTTGACTTTAGTCAAGAGATGCTGCTTGTAATCAGAATAAGAATCCTCAACCTTTAGTGCTAAAGATCTGCCATGCTTCTCCTATGAAGTCTTGTGATCAGGTGGAGAGAGGAGGCTTTATGGCCATAATGAGGGTAGGGATGAGGGAAGGAGCATCAAAGTGGGTGTATCAATCACAATATTGTAATCTAAAAGGAGAACACATTACAGACACACTCACACTCCTTTCCAGCTGTTAAACCAGAAGTCTGAAATACTGATTAGACCTGGGGAGGCAAATTTGGTAGTAGCTGCCAAGCCAGACCAACCAACTGGGGATCCCTGGACTGGTATCTCTTCGATCTGTGTGCAAACTGTGTTTCTAAGTTTTCTTGTCTTAGAGTGAGGGTAATTATCCCTACAGTTCATGGTTCTTTAATGGTTAACTGAGACGATGTACCACAATGTCTAGCATGTACAAATTGCCCAAATAATTGTGATCTTTTTTCTTCCTTTCCCTCTTTGGTGAGACCTTGTCTTACTAGAAGTTTGCTTTTCCAAGTCTTTTTAAAAACTGCTGTAGAGTAATGTTTATACATTTGCTCAGAAAATCCTTTCTCGTGGTTCTTCTCTTTGTTATTCAAATTGCTGGCAATTTGCAGAATTCAAACTGATAATATTTTGCTATATCCCATATGAAATAAAAATGTTGATACATTTTGGTTGACTTAAATAACAACACTGGTAATCATTTATGGCTTTCAAATGTTTTCTCAACCATTTTTCCTGCATGACTGGTGATCAAAACATCCCCTGGAGGTTAAATATTATAATCATCTCCACTGTAGGGATGAGAAAGCCAAGAGTGGGAGCCAGGTGACACAGGTAGGAAGTAGCAGAGGCGGAATTCCATCCCAGTCTTCCTGATGTCAAGGCCAGAGCTTGCTCTTCTCCATCAATGGTCTAATCCCTCTGAATAAGCAGCAGGTCAATCAATGCCAATGCAATTGGGGAAACTGCTTAAGGTTAACTTAAAACTCACCCAGATGGTTTGATCACAATATGGAAAAACCAGTAGTCCTTTTGTCTAAACCATGTAAGAGATCTATAAATTGTAATTCACCTGTGCAGATTTTCATTGGCACAACCACCAGGAATCCTGTAACAATGAGTATGACAGGCGCAGCACTGTCAGGGCCATTTGTTAAGGCATTCAGAGACCCAATAAGGCAATATTACTTGGTGCAGTGGATGCACTGGAATTGCTAAATGAAGTGAGAAGTATAGAAAAGGTATGAAAACTGTTTACCACAGTGGCAGGCACAAAGTCATTCAATCAACTCTTATTACTAGTATCATGAGTAGAGATCCTGATCATTCATTTGAAAGCAGGACATCATAAAACTTACTCTGGAATAATCAAGATCTCTGGGCGTTGAGTCTGTTAAAGCTCGGACAAGGGCATTCATCATACAGATTGGAGGAGAAGGTGGAGAGGGCTGAGAAGGTTCCTGCTGCAATGGGCTCTTTGGTTTTGAAGGTAGCCGACCTCTCCTCCCCTTCAGACTATCTGTACGGACAACTGATGCCAAGAGAAAGAGAGAGAAAAAAAGTCTTCAAAGATGTTCGTGAATAGCCATAAATCACAAAAAGGAATCAAAACACTTTACAGTTGAGCAGTCTTTAATGAGACCAACCATTTAAAAATGGCAATAAGTTTGGAATAATATTCACACAATGATTTACTAAGAGTTGAAACAAGCAGCATAAAAGCCACCCCATACTTACATTTGGTAATGAATTAGCCCTAAAAGTCTCCTTCTTAAATAGAACAAAGATGTATGTACACAAGCTCTCTATTGATTTTGAGAAATTAGAATAAGTAGTCCTCAGCTATTTTTAAATGTAAACATACACTGTAAAAACAAAACGTTGGAAGGAAAGGAAAAAGAGGAAAATTCACCTTCCCAATGTAAATATTAACATTTTTTCAGTGATATCTGAGAATACGTATAAGCAAGTTGGATAGAAAGCATTATACTCATACCTTCTTTAACCATCCCGACACTGAGACACTTCTGGAATCGGCAGTACTGACATCGGTTCCGACGTCTCTTGTCTACAGGGCAGTTTTTATTTGCCAGGCAAACATATTTTGCATTTTTCTGCACCGTTCTCTGAGAAAATACAATACAGAGATAGTCAACTAATAGTTTCTGGAAAGAGGTAGAACCTGACAAGATGTATTTTAATTACAATGTGAAAAGCGACAGTGCAATTCGTATAATTAGATAAATTTAATTTCCTAACACGCTAGCCTGCAGGAAAAACAATTTTATTAGTGTTAGCTGCTGACAATGAAAATCATCTCGGATTGTTCTGAAGCAAGTCTCAGGAGACATCCAAGTCTGAATGATAAAATCATATCTGAAATTACCAGGTCAACACATCATACCTTGGAGGATTAGATTATCTCCACTTTTAATATCCCTTTGGGAACAATTTTCTACTTGTTCCACTCCCCTGATTATTGCTGACCTTATTAAAATAAAATCAAAATTATCTGGGATGTACTTTGTTGGCTATTACTTTTGTAAGTCAAATATCACAGTAACTGGCTTTGTTCCCCAATAGAGATGAAATCATAAAAAGCAAAAATCAGGATTTGTCTAGTTAAAACATATAGGAAACAATGTTTTCATACAAAAAAATCTTTTAATCACCTTTGTAGTTTATTTTCTCTTTAAAAGGGTAAATGCTCATTTTTTTATATTTAAAATCAAAATCTTAAAATTGGACACTAAAAACCACTATCACATCCAAGAAAGAAAAAAAAAAACCCATTAAAAACAAAAACAAAAATAAGTGAGAGAAAGAAAGGCATATGAGAGCCATATATTTTCAATGAAAATTCCCATTCATAGGTTATTTCATAAATGACTATTGACATAGACACCAAAATAGTCATATTGTAAAATCCTGTTGTATTCTTCAGAATCACATATAATTTAAAAATGACCCATGGATAAATAATTGAACATAATTTTATGCTCCAAATATAAGGGAGGCTTGATTTATTTAAAATTTATTTAAAAATTAAAAATATTTGTGTAAATGGATATGTGTATTTACCACTTAGGGTAAAATCATTCAAAGATTACCTGAATCTATACAATTCCAAATAGAGCAGAAAGTTGGAATTTATTTGATAAGCCTAAAAAAATAGAAGATACCCAGGTACTTTGGGGTTGGTGATCATTTTCTTGCCAAAATTCTAGACTTATTTTCAATCTTTACTTTCAGTAATCCTTAGCCCCCATTTATCAGTTTTCACTCTATCACCTTTTAATTTCACTTTAGGAGATCATTTTGCTCATATAAAACTTAAAACGTCTAACAAAGCCAGATACATCTTCCCTGAGTTAGTAGGTGATTTTAGTTTAAAATGCAAAATTCCAAAACACAAACATGCTTCTGAGTTTCCAGCATTTAAATTCTCAGCAGCCTTTAAGAGTAGGAAACTTGTTTCCTGAACGAAGCTCTCTTTCATCGAACATGCAGTAATTTCTAAAACTCTATTTCTTGCCATCGTCCTCAAGGCTACATGCCAATTTGAGTGCTGATGGCATTTTGCTTCAGGTATAAATTTTCCCAATAACCTGAAACCTTTCCCACAGTCGTGTGTGCCTGCACAGTTTAAGGACAGGGAGAGATCGTTACAGTTCAATCACTGAATTCCATCATTAACTGCATTTCATGTCACATTTTTAAAGAATTCAATTTAATGGTAGAGAGCCACTGGGTAAAACCTGCTCCCATTCCCTTAATTAACAGATCTGTGGGGTGGTTCTCTCCCATCCTACCCCCCGCCCTTTCAAATATAGATTTGTTTTCAAGGGATTGCTGCAGAAAAGGAACGCTGTTGGGGAACACTTAATTGACATTTCTAGACTAGGAATGTATTTCCACTCCTGTGTTTTGGTCAACTCTCATTTATTCAGGGATGGTTATATTTGAAGTTACTCGCACTTCTCTTAATTGTTTTTCTTTCTTTTCCCCCTTTTGGCTGCCTGTTTCACTGCCCTTCAGCATTTCCACTGAAATGATTTAAAAATCAATCTGTGAAAGGAATGCAGTTCCTTGAAAGTAACCCTGGTAGCTTGAGTAGTTAAGACCGAAAAAATGGCTAACCTGAGGGGTCTACATTTAAAATATCATAATCCTGTACATATCTTCTGTATGGCATTAATATTGCAAAGTCTTTCCACAAACATTTTCTCATTTTTCTGCAGAATTTAATTAATCACATGATGTCTACCCCCAGATAAAAAATAACTGTTGCTTGTTGGTATGTATAGCAATCCACAAATGTGAATTTTTACAGATATTTTGTAGTTTTCGCTTACAGTGAACTATTGTTTTATGGCCCTTCAAAGATTATAAAGTGCTTTCAGAATTGTTTTATCTCATTTAATTCTCACAGCCCTTCTCTGAATTATGTTCACCTGATAGGGAAACTGAGGCCTAGAAAGAAGTGTCATGGCCAATGTCATACAATTGGTAGGTGACAGATCAAGGCCTCCTCTTCTCCAAGTCTAGCCTGCTCCTAGATACATCTTGTTGGCCTCCCAAATCCTAGTTACCCAATCAGCATCCAGCTTCCCCTTTCCCTCCACCCTGCCCAGCACTGTAGGCTAGGGAGTGACTATTGTGGGAGAACACTTGTGGGTTTGCAAATGCTTGAGATAATGGCCAGGGGAGTGGGAAGTGGGGAGAGTGGCACAGAATTAGGTGTCTGAAGTCTAGGAGTCAATAGCGAAAGCAGAGCAGCAAGAGTACAAGGCCTCTTTCCCCTGAGTGGTTATAGAGCACCTAAGGCAAGAGTCAGGAGAAACCAGCTGGAACTGTCCCACGTGCTGATAAATCACTGTTTACAGACTACACAAAGCTTCACGTCTCTAGGCTTCAGCTTCCACATGAGTAAAATGTGGGGGAGGTTGAAGACCCTCCCATTGTAAAATTCTCCTTTGGGTCTATGAGATCATGAAGAACTTCCACACCTGGCACTGTGTGTGGCACAGAGGTAGAGTGGATTGGTGGGATCCCAGCTTTTATCCTTTATGAAGGGAGCTGCCCCAAACTGCATCTAGTCAGCTGCCTATTCTGCAGCTGCAGAGGTATGAAGACAATGTGCACTTTGGGGTCATGCAAACGAGTTGGCATCCTGTCTCCCTCTTACTCTCTGAGTGTGTGTCCTGAGCAGTTGAATAACTTCTCCAAGTCTCCATTTCCTCATCTATGACACAAGAATAATTAAGATCTACCTTCAAGACACTTGGTAACAATAGCTAGTAAGTGGTCAGAATGCGATCTCAGGTCTGTCTGCTTCAACAGTCCTACCTCTTACTATGAGGCTTAAATGATATACAAATGTCCTTGGCCTGGCACACAGACCCTAGCCCCTCAGGATGGACAGATGAGAAATGCAATGAGGTTTTCTGCACTTTTGAGGTCACAGATCCCTTTGAGAATCTGCTGAAAGCTCCCCCCAGAAAAGTGATCATAAGATAATTCCAAGTCAGGAAGTTCACAGCCCCTCAAATCCATCTGGGACCACCTCCTGTAATGGACTTCAAGTTAAGCCACCCTGAGAAAATGGATGTGAAGGTGCTAGGCTACAGGAACGCAAAGTTTAACAATTACACCTCTCAAACCCGGAAAGACCCACTTAGATGCTCACTCGAGCGAGTGGCTGAGAAGGCTGGCTGCGGAGGGAGGGGGCACCAGGAGGAGGTGTGCGCTCACCTTGAAGAAGCCCTTGCAGCCCTCGCAGGTGCGAACGCCGTAGTGCTGGCAGGCAGCGTTGTCCCCGCACACGGCGCAGGTGCCCTCGCCAGATGAAGAGCTCCGGATCGGCGGCGATGGAAGGTTGGGGCTCTCGCCCAGCAGGCTGGACGCAGTTGGGGAGGCAGTGAGGCCGAGCGGCGAGAAGGCCAGCGCAGCCGCCCCCTTGGGCAGCTGCAGCCCGTATGGGTGGCCCTCGAGCGCCGCGGCCTGACTGCCCGCGGCGACGGCTCCCAGCGGCAGGCTGAGCGCAGAGGCGGCCGTCGGGTCATAGTTCAGGTGGTGGCCGCCCGCCGGGCTGGGCGCGGGCGGGTGTGGCGGCGAGGGCTTGAAGTGGAAGTGCGGGAAGCGCGCGCCGGTCACCGTGGGCACCGCCTTCATCGGCGGGTCAAGCAGCGGGCCGGGTGCGATGCAGCTCTGCGCCGAGGACAGCGTGTCGTCCCACAGCGCCCCCGCCTGCGGGGGGAAGCCCGGCGTGGTAGGGGTGGACGGCGGGGACTGCTTGAAGTACATGGAAGTGCTGGGCAGCACCTCGTCCTCCGGTCCGGAGGGGGGCGGAATGGATGGCTGCTGCTGCGGCTGCTGCTGGTGATGGTGGTGGTGGTGGTGGTGATGGTGGTGGGGGTGGTGGTGGTAGCCGTGCGCATGGCCCTCCTCCAACTTGATCAAGGGTCGCGGCCCAGGGGGTTGCATTTGGTACTGGCAGGAGGACTTGAAATCGTAGTTGCTGGAGTAACCCTCCACGAAGGTACTGAAGCTGGGCAGGGATGTGGTGGCCCTGGCCGTGATCTCCGTGCTGCCAAGGTCCATGGTCAGCTTGGCGTAGTCGGGGTTCATGATCTCCGCCGTGTACTCTGAGCTGTAGGTCTGCGCTGCATAACTGGAACCTGGAGGTGAAGGACTATACTGGGCTTGCACGCAGGGCATATCTGCAGGGACAGGGAAAAGGGTCTCTCAGCACTCCTTCCTAGTTAATAGGTAGCACTGACTTCATTGCTCTTTAATCTAAGTCTAGGAAATAGAGAGGAAGTAACATCCTTTCCTCCTAGTAGCATAGATCTAAAACCGATTGCTTCCTTACTTCCGTTCTTCACTGGGAGGAAAGCTCAATACCTTGACAGACTGTCAAAGTAGCCACAGGATGCCAAAGCCTGGCCTCTTGGGGACCTCTGTGCCCACCTTTCTTCCCTTGTCCTGTCCTCCACCAGATCTGGAAAATTTGATGTCTTCTCTCATAGGCCCAGTGTTGTTTTTAAAAGTGTTTTTGAGCCCTATAAATTAATTGAAGTGACTTCAGCAACTAGTTGGGAGAACAAAAAGAAAGCCAGTGAATGCTCTGTTGGTTTATTTTGGGGGGAAGAGGTCACTGGTCCCCAAGTCACACATACTGATTTATAAACCTGAGTTAGTAAAAAAAAAAAAAAAAAAAAAAAAAGGGTGTCCTACATGGGACTTATTGGCCAAGGGAAACAGTGACATTCTAACATTTTACAAGTACCAACTAAAGCTCCCCACACATATTGTGGTCGCTTTCTGCCACCCCCTTCCCACTCCTCCAGACAGGGCTAGCAGCCTGCACAAACTGGACCCCTGCTGATGACTTCAGCCAGCTAGGTGGTAGGATGGAAATGTAGGCCCAGGAAATGGACCTGGAGGAGTTTGCACCATCTGCAAAGAAAAAGATCAGCAGCTGCAACAAAACACCCACCAAACCTGCTCTCTGCCATATATATATATTTACTTTTCCTAATTCTGACTAATAAAATATATCAGTGGCTGTTTTAAGACAACAATTTACAGCTATCATAATAGGTGAATTAGTTTACATATTTTCTTATGACAGAAGAATTCATACCCCTAAAAAAAAAGAAAGCAGTTTCTTAATAGGTTTAGTTTCTCTGAGTTTGACTATTTTGAGCCCCCAAAGTGACTGGTATCCAGGGTGCTTACTATTGTTCAGAGAGGTTGAACTGGATGAGAAGGCCCTGAGAATTATTGGATCTAGTGATTGACTTATCTAATTATTTCCCTTTCTTTATGGCTAAATACAAATGATAAAACGGGCAATTTCTGGTGGTTGGTTTTTCTGAACCAAAGCAGTCTATGGTGTAAAAGGTGTGACTAATAGAAAAGTGAGTACTTCACATTTCCTTTGACATCTTTCTCTTACCCACATTTCCAAATCTGATTGAGTCATGGGTGTATGGGATGAAATCTTGACTTGAAAAAAGGTGATGAGGGCCTGTTGGAAGAAGCAGTGGTGAGGAGAGGCCAGTTCAAGCCTTTATTTTTCAAGCAGGGCCTTAAAAACACTCACTAGTTTGAAGCTAAAGGATTACTGATCCTGCTGTTCAGTTGTTGGGGTAAAATGAAAGACTAGTCATTTAAAAGAAAGAACACTGTCTGATGTTTCATCTATTCTCCTTCTCCCTTCAGACCTCTAGGATTTCTCTATTAGTATTTTGTCATTCTTGCCAATCCCTACCTATTGCTCTGTGTCTTTCCGTGGTTTCCATCTAGACAGTGAGCTTGCTAGACAGAGTTTTATTTATTTGCATCTTTGATGCCTACACAGGCCTGGCACCCGGTATCCCTTTGACAAATGCATAAAGAGGTGTTATAAGCCAAGCCTGTAATCCTTGTTTTTTACCAACTCAAATTTACTCCTTGGTTTTCAGGTCAACTGCTTTTTCTCTTTCCCTCTGAGCTTCAATAATTCACAATTCTGCACCCAAGTAATTTGGGTTTTATACTAACAAATATGCTCTATATTGCTCTAAGTGACCCCATAACTCTTTAAATGCATAACTGCATATAAAGGGAGAGCAAAAAAAATGAAGACATTAGAATGTATTAAAATATCCTAATCTATGGTATATTTGCATTTTTCTTAGGAAAAATATTTTTGAGAAATGCAATGCTTAATTTAATCTGGCTGTTCCACTCGGTAGCAACAAGGTGTGGTATCCAGAGGAGCTTCCTGCAAGGAAGCCACCTGTGCTGTGAAACGCGAAGCCAGCAGTCACGGTCTTGGCGCTGGGCACGTGGACCACTTTGCCCACTGGTTGTGTGGCTCCCCCACCCACCTCTCGCAGCTGGGTTGGAATAAGGGGTCGTGACTTCAGACCTACCTGGAGGATATCTTGCGCGCTGAATGGTGGGGCTGTGGGTCTCTCCAGCGGAGGCTGAGAGTGAATGAGGAGGAGACCTACAACTAGGCGAAGCGACGGCGGTGCTGCCCTGCTCCGCGGAGGGTCCAGTCTCAGGGCCGGGGTTGGCCGGTCTGCGCTCTTCCACAGTGGGCTCTGTGGGCACCCAGAGAGAGAATAAAGGTCACAGTAAGTCCAGGCTGAGTTACCAAGGCCTGGGCTGGGCGTATTGGAAGTTGGTGGGGGTCTCTAGAAATACTACGTTAATTAAAAAAAAAAAAAACAACAACAACCCATAAGGTGACTGGAGTCCGGGAACAAGAAGCATCACACCACCTTGGGGTAGCCGACGAAAGGTTGTCGGTACCAGCCGCGCTCACCGCCGTTTTGTGGCACCCGAACCGAGGCTAAAAAAAGCAAAGCCTGACGTCGCCCAGAAATCGATCCCTCTGCCCCCACAATTGGTTCCGAGCTCACAGTTAGGAAAACCGAAGAAAGGAAAACACTTGAGGAAAGAGTTTCACCCAAATTCGGGGGCGGGGTGGGGGTCAGTGAATGTGCACGAGCGGGAAATAGTCATTTTCCAATTCCATCCGCCTCTACACCTCAAATACAAATTTACACGTTGCATAGGAGATGCACAAGGTCTGGAACGAATGCATGAATGCCCCGAGGAATTAAGAAAGTCTGAGCTTTTCATTCTAAATGCTAATGGAGCTTCGCGTCTATTAGCCGCGAGTTTCGGGGGCCAGGGGTCAAGCAAACAAAAGGGCACAGTGGAAATAGGCCCGCGCTGGAAGCAAGGCGACAGGGCGGATGGCATTCGTAGCTGATGTGGAGGTCGGAGAGAGGTCCCCTGCACCCAGCGGGCAGTATCCTCGAGGGTGGGCGACTTCCATGCTCGGGGTCTTCGGACGGCAGGAAGGGGGCACAGCCCGAGGGCGCCAGCGCGACTCCGGGGCAAACGTCTCTGCGCATTGCCTTAGTGAAACTTTGTAGCTGAATGCGCAGCTCCGTCGGCCTCCAGGGATTCCGCAGCCGCAAACTCCGGCCTATAGCGCCCTCTTGGTCCGGACCCACTCACAGCTCCAGGGGAGAGAACGTGGAGCCAAAATATACGAAACCCCCAAATCTTCGCGGGTGCGCGGGCTGCGAGGGTAGTGTAAGTTTCGTCTCCTGCAGCCCCTGCGCCCATGGCTTCCTTGAAGAAAGGGAGAGGTACTCGGAGTCTTCAGGTCCGGGACGCCCTCGAAGGGCAGGAAATGGGGGATTCCCTTGACACCCGCCGTCCCAGCCCCAGCTGATGCTACGGAAAGCTTGAGCGAGCTCTAGCGCAGGCACGGATGGATCTTCCCACGGCTGTAGCTTGCGCATCCAGTCCTCCCCCCTCCCCCCATCTTCAGTGGGGGGTCTCCAGCAACCTCCCACCACCTCCTCCAGTAGGTGTTCACATTCCCACCCTTCCCTCAGGCCTTTCAAGCAAAAACTTTCTCCGAGGATCGGACTCTGACTCGGTGGGCGAGGGTCGGGTCTCTTCAAAGAAGGGGCTCTCCTTGAGCACCAGCGTTCCCGGGAAAGAGCCACACCATGTTTCCTACAGTTGAGCCTAGAGCCTTTCGGTACTCCCCCTCCACCCCCCAAAAAACGTCCGGTTACCTAGGCAAAGCCTCTGCGCCTGGAAACACGTTCGGTGGCTCCTGCTCGCGGCCACAGGGACCTGGAGCACGGAACCTCGGGGTTGTAAATTAGAAAGAAATAACTACCTCTGTCAAAGCCCCTTTCTTTCTCGTGGGCAGACGAAAGGAACACCCCCGTGTTCCCCTCCCGGTGGTGAAGCGTGTGGAGGAAACCGTGAAACGCACCATTGTGACCCCGGCTCCTCCGCGGAGTTTCCAACCCTGGGGTGCGGGGGCGGAGGTTGGGCGGGGGCAGGAGGAGTGGAGCAGACCGACAGAAAGGGAAAGACAGAGATTCTCAGAAAGACCGAAGGAGAGGAGACAAACGGCGGGGAGAAGCCCTGCGAACGCAAGGTCCCAGGGAAGGGAGGGGGTGGGTTCAGGGGGAGGGAGCGGGTGTTGAGGTTGCTGTGGCCTAAGGAGTCTTTGATACTCACATTGGAGCATCTTGTTCACCTAAGATAACTCAAATAAACTAACTTCATTCATTGTGCCCCGTAGCCGCGTTGGGCAGCTTTCTCTTTATCCAACTTAGTTCTAGAAAAAATTTCTTCGTCGTGGGAAAAGAAGATTCAAGATTGAATTTGCGATGAAATAACTAAACAGAAGCCCTATACCTCTCTCTCTTGGCACCCCAAGGCTCTGGGATAACAAACAGCCCGGGATTTCTGATTACCAAACTCCCTGAAGCTAGCTCTTCCCTTTGGAGTATCTGGAGGCATAAATAAAAGGCAATCTTCAAGAACGTTCTTTGGAATCAAGGGACAAGTGCTTAAACCTCACGACTGCCCCAAGCTTCCAACAGGTTCTAGAGGTGCCTTTGGAAGTCAATCTCTGCAGGCGGCGTTGGCACGACCGCTCTCTTCTCACCACCGAGAACTTTCATTTCTATTAAGAGTAAAACACTTGGAGCAACTTCTCCAAAAGCGCGAGATCTGTCAGTTAAAAGTAAAGCATGCCTTTCCCACACTGAACCAAGCTCGGAGGAGAGGGACACCGTCCCCACGCGTGCAGGAGCGCGGGAGTCCTACGCGATTACCTCGGAAGGGGAAAGTGTAAATGGGCAAGTCGGCGACGCCGGGCAGACGTGCCGAGTAGAGCCCCAGGCTCATTTTAATACAATAAGCCACATTCCTACAATTATGCCCTCTTTCCTGAGATCCTCCGAGCGCCTTTGCAAACTCTGGCCGATACTGCCCAGGCCCTTTTCCTCCCAAGCTACCCTCAGTCAACCAGCTCGGAGTCACTCTTAGGTGTATTAACTTGGACCCACCGGAGCCCCTGCTTTAAATCCTAGTTAAAAGGCAGGAAAATTACTGCCGTTCATCACCGGAGCTGCAACTCCCTGCCGCTGCTGCCGCGGCCGCCGAGAGCATCATTACCATGACAACTAGAGCCGAAATACCCTGAATTACATCGCTGGAGCTGCCACTGCACAAATCCCGGTCCTCCTCTTTGTTAGAGGTTTTCGCCCCTTCGGGTGGGGGGAGGAATCCCACGAGCTCCAGAGATCCCCGCGGGTCCGCTACAGGGGAAAAGTTTCAGATCAGAACCCACCCGCCGTTGTGCGAGCAAAGCCGCAGCGAGAAGATGAGGGGGAAAAACCCCACACTCAAAGTTGTCAATTTCGGGAGCAGAGCTTCCCAGTGTGCCAACTTTTTAGCAAGTCCCTCAATTAACTGGGCGAATCTCAAATACGTACTTGAGTGCTGTGGCGGTTCCGTCTTTAGAGCGAGTTTCTAGAGAGCTGTCCCGAAATCTGCACTGGGGGGGAGTCACAGCTGCTGTCCCGGAAGGGCTGCGGTATACAAGTCCAGGGGCTCCCAGAGGCGGTGAGCGGCTGGCAGGGGATGCTGCGATCCCGACTCATGGGAGGGCGCCGCCGAGGATTCCGCTGGCGTCCTGTCTCCGGCCGCGACCAGGGGGAAGGATGCCGCCGGCTGTTCCCACCTCCACGGCCACCGCTGTCAGCGTAGCAAAGTGAGCCCGGGAGGGGCGTCCGGCAGCCGCGCGGCGCTGCACCCGCGAGGGCGCAGGGCGAGAGGGGTGTGAGCGCGCGGGAGAGAGTGGAGTGTGTGTGCGGAGCGTGTGTGCGCGCGTGTATGTGTGTGCGAGTGAGGGAGCGGGTGTGAGCTTGTCTGTGTGTGGGGAGCGGAGGAGGAGCAGGAGCTGGAGGGGTGGGGGGCGGGAGGCAGGAGACTCCGCTCTCCCGGCTGCGCGTTCGCTCGCTTTCTCGGCACGTCATTTATGCCACAGGAGCCCTAGCGGCCTCTCCATAGAGTGCCTGGAATGCGAGACGTCAATGTGACGCCATGGGACGCTACGTCACCCTCCTCCTCCCTCCTCTGGCCCAGCCGGTTCCGCGTGTGCGAGGGAGGGTGTGTGAGTGTGCATGTGCGCGCGCGCGCGCATTACCCGGCCATTCGCCGGGCTGCACAATGGAAACTACGCGGAGCAGCCAGCCCCAGCCCGGAGGCCTTTCCGACCCGCGCTGGCAACCCCTTTGCAGCGGCGCTGCTCGCCCGGGCACGAGTCTGCGAGAGAGAGCAGCGGCCCGCCCGCGGGTCAGGCGGGACCGCCCAGCTGTCAGGCTCGGGTGGAGTAGAGTTGGAGGAGAGCTGCTGGCGCGCCTCTGAGGCTGCCCCGAGGCAGGGAGCCAGGGCGAGGGGGTAAGGGAGAGGACAGCTCTTCCGAAAGGGACGGCTCCGCCAGCCAGCTTCTCCGAGTGACCTGGCAGCGGGTGCAGGAGTCAGGCACCAGACCAAAGACTCCCTGAGGGGCAGCTGCGTTTTCTGCCAGCAACAGTTCTAGAACTGTTTACGTCTGTTCGACCCTCTGCGCCTAGGCAAATCTCTGTCCTGCCATCAATTTGCTGGGTGCGTGTCTCACACAGGGATGCAGATGGCTCTGGGAAGATAAGGTTTTATTTTTTTATACTTATGGTGTACGTTTCATAGGTGGACCCATTGTAACCCAACTATGTAGTCCACTATCCACGCGCGCGCTGCAGCAGAAACTATTTAAATGTGTGTAAAACAAACACGTGTTGAATATCTGAGCGAGTCTGACTATTGCAAATGTTCCCCCTCCCGCCCCTCCCTTGTCAGAAATTGAACTCTCAGTTCGCACTTTCACTTTTTGATGGTGGTAGACGGGCCTCCCCTCCCATCTTCCAAATTAAACATTTCGAAATCAATCAACAAGATTTATTAGTAGTCCCTCCCTAAGGGATTTGCTCTGGTCTCCCGGGACACATTTGTCATTAAATGGTGTGCCGAAAAGCCTGGGCGACTGTGTGAGGGAGAGCAATTTCTTACTGGAAATGATGAATTTAAGTGTGAATTTCTTGCCGAAAACAAAAACAAAAATTTAGAAGACTTAAAGCCTCCTACATCCAAAGGTTGCATCTGAGTGGAAGCATCCTCTTTTAAAGAACTGCATTTTAAAGAAAATATTTGAGTGAAACAATGCAGACACACAGACATGGTTCCCGTCTGTCCGCTTAAATCAGGTGTGACATTTTCTTTGATCTGTTACAATCTTTGAGTGTGAAGGGGGAGGAGTGTGTGTGTGTGTGTGTGTGTGTGTGTGTGTGTGTAGGATCCCGTTGTCCACAGCACGCGTTTCAGAATCGAAGAAGGTTCTAGCTAGTACCAGAAACTTGAAAACAAAACTATAGTATTATATATATGACACAGGTATATTTCTAAGCCTCCACTTGCGATGAGGTGGTGTGTAGGAGACCGTGGGAGGATGCTCCGAAAGTTGACCCGGCGGAGAGGAATCCAGCCTCTGCACCGCTGAGGGTTCCAATCCAGCCTCGGAAGGAAGGAGGGCGCTGTGGCATTGTATCCATTCAAAGGCTGGGAGGTGGGGGGAGCAGGACCTGGAGCCGCGCGGCGCTGACGCACGCGAGGCGCGTGATTGACGCAGGCGATGTTACTAAATTCGGCGGTTGGCCCGGCCCCGTCGCCGGCGCGCGCGGCAGATAGCGGAGTAGATTCCCCCTCGGTCACCCCCGCCCCTTCTCCATTCAGCGCCGCGCGGGGCGGGGCGGGGCGGGGCGCGGCCGGGCGCGCCGGGCGGGGCGGGGCGGGGTGGGGCGCGGTGCGCGCCGCCGCGCTGGGATCCGGCCGCACCAAATATAGTCGGGCCTGGCTATTTTTAGCCTGGACTCAGGCGCGAGCGCGCCGCGTGAGGGGGCGCCCTGACCCCGCCTGGAGAGCGGAGGGGGCGGGGGCGGAGTAGCCATCTTGGACCTCGCTCGACCCCGTTCGGTGACCAGCGACGCTGTGGGAGAGAGGGCGGCGCGGGCTGTGACGGGAGAGGAGGGTGAGGCGCGGGCACGGGGTCCGCCATGAGGGGTGGTGCGGGCGAGGGAGGGGGCGCGCGGCCCGCGGGGCGTGCGGTTGTGACGGACGGTGATTCCCGCCCGCTGGCGGGCCCGGCTGTCCTGCCACCCCGCGGCCTGGCCAGCCCAGAGTCGCGTGGGGGCGGAGCCGCCCGCGGCCACCACTTCCTGAGAGCCGGGGATACCCCTCCCGGACGTCACGGAGGAGCCGAGGCGGCGGTGGCGGCCCGGGGCTCATCCTGCACTTGCATCACGGGTGCAGCAGCAGCTGCTGTGCTCCTTTGTGGCTTTTTCCCCTGTTGAGTAACTGCTTTGTTAACTGAAAATACCATGACGGGCCAGTGTGATCACTGGCTTCAGACCTCAAAGAAAGTGAAGCTGTCAGGCAAGAAGAGGGAGACTCCCTTACCCGGCTGCGATGGTATCTGGTGGGTGGGTGTGTAGAGAAGCACTTGACAATTTCCACGTATTAGTCTTGCCCAACTCTTCACCCCCAAGAAGGTTTAAAAATACTTTTATTTCCATGCAGTAAAAATTTCATGTGTTCTGCACCCCACCCATTCCCCCTTCAATTTGAAATCTCATGCCGAATTGGAATCGCACTAAAGCAGGAACCCTAAAATTAGGTAGTTTTTAGGAAACAGGTCATCTTTCAACGAATTTATTTAATACGCTACACTCAAGGTAGTTGCAAAACTACTAACCAAGTTTGTTCCTATGAATTGGGCTCCCTTAATTTTAAACCTGTATCTTTGTTTACCTTGAATTAAAAATAATTTTGTTCCTTGCTGAATATCTCTGGGTAAAGCATTTCTCTGAGTACGTGTATCTTTCTGAATATCTATGTTGGTTAATTTTGTGCTTCCTTGTCCTCCAACCCCTTCTTATATCTTTTCCTTCCTGAGTATAGTCACCAATCTTTGTTGCTTGATAACTATTAGGCTAAAGACTGTTGTCTGATTGCTCTGAACCAATCAGCTGGCATAGTGCTTCTCTGAGTAGGAAGCTGGACCCACTGTTGGAGAGGTTCCAGTGGTCACTGATCAGTGGCAACATTTTTGCAGTCAAATGGAAAGTCTAGAAAGCAGAGACAAGGCTCTGTTACAAACTGGGACACCATCCTCTGCTTAATCCTAGGTCCCTAAACATAATGCAGTTCTTTAGGTAACCTCAAATGAAATGAATCATTCTCTTCTCTTTTGCAAATTAATGTCTGTTGTTCCATAACTTTTCAAAAGTCTGATTTACTAGAAGTCAGGCATAATATTCTGTAAGGCATCTAGATGACTATTTCAGTAATCTCAATTACCTTTTGGATGACTGTTTTTTATTAAATGAAAGTTAATACTTTATTAATCTCTTTAGAAAATCAAGTAGAATAAGACTACCTTAATCAATGAAATGCTGAAAATTTAACTGGCTTGCCCTTTTTCTAGAAGACAGACATTAAGATGTGGCTTAGATTACATAAACAAAGCAAAGAAAGTAGTTTCTGCTTTTGTAATACTTATAGCAGCTAATCTGTTAAAAACTTTCTATGAAGTAACTATTACAGATTCACTGGATAATTAACTTTCATTTTGTTTTGGTTTTGTAGGTATAATCTGTCTGCAAGAATGAAAGTGCTCTTTCTCTTAGAAAATAAAAGGGAAATTTGTGTGTGATATAAAGCAATTACTTTAACAAAGTGGGACTTAAATAATTGCTTTAAATGCACTTCTGATTAAGCAATGACATATATAATCTTGTTGATTTTGCTAATACGTAAATGATGATGAGTCTTATTAATACAAAGATTGGGTGAAGAAAGGTAAAATAAAAATTTTAAGCCAGAAGTTAACTAAGGTGAATACAGGAAAGAAAGGTTAAAAAAATTGTGTGTAAGTTCAAGTTTTCTAGAATCAATGTAGAAGTTCTATACTGTATTTAAGATATGTATATAAAATTTAGTAACTTGAGTTACGTTGACTTATATACTTAAGTGTTTGGGGCTCAGAAACATGGGACTGTTATAGTAGTTTTCTATCTGACCTACCTGCATACCATCCTTTCTTTGTCAATTCTATTATTGCCAGAATAATCTTCCTAAAATATGGCTTTTGTTATGTCACTCTTGGGCTCAAAAGTCTTCAGTAGTTGGACAATGTCTCTACAATAAAACCCTAAAGCCTCTACATTGTGGCCTCTTAATTTCCACAGGATTTCTCTGTTCTGGTCAAACTGATAGCCTCACTGTTCTTCAAACATCCTTTTACCCTCCCACATTTATTCATAGTTTTCCTTTTTATGGCACTTCCTTCTTCCCTTTCTCTGCTTATTGAAATTTTACCCTTCCTCTAAAATTAGCTCAAGAAACGAACTCAGGTTATGCTTTAGTTTTTCATAAAGTTCTTACTTCGCTGCCTTGTTTTTGTACTCTGGTGTTTATCGCTTATTCCCCTGTCAAACTATTAGCTTCAGAAGCATGCCTCACACAGCTTTAAGATTTCTGTGGCAACTAAGTTTAACATAGTAAATATCCATAAAATATTTCTCCATTTAAATTTGAATTAATAATATAAGTAACAAATTGTGTGAATGGATGTCTTGGCACAAATGGACGTATATGAGATCATACATTAGTTGTTTTCTTTACCTGAACTTTCAATACTTGTGATTGAACATACCTTGTCAAGGTGCCTGCCACAAGTCCAGACAAGCTGCATGGTGATACAAGGAAATTGCAGTTTGGCTTGTACCTGTAATATCTGCGTAGGAAGATTTGCTATGATTTTTTTTCCTGGTAGACTTTTGGTTTGACTCATTCTACCCTCTTTCCCCTCTATTTGCACTTTCTCTTAGGCTGCTTCTTCTCAGTGATAAACTGGATGCTGTAGGCTAGGAAATGTTAATAACTTCTTTGGAAAAATGTCTTAAGGTTTATAAAATTGAGAAACATGAGATCTATGTATTACCAGTGAAATATAAAAATTCTTGAATCTCTTACCTTTTCAAAGTATATGTAAATAGATTTATATGACTATATATACAGAAGTAAACTAGGCAAAGAGATTTTGGAATTATGATTTGTTAGAAGTTTGAGACAGGCCCATGTAACTTAGAATATTAAAATTTACTTTAATGAAGAAAAAAGTAATAGATTGGGAAAGACTTTTTATGTTATAGAAAATTTTGGAAGAGTGAAAACCTACTATAGAAAGATTACTTAGTTGTGTAAGTGCTAATAATATTTTAAAATCTCATTAAATAATATTTTTCTATTCATTAGTAAGTAACAGGACAGGCTTGCATTCTAGTTAAAAAGGTAGTTTATTTCTTAGTCATGTTTTCCTCAGTCTCTGGCAAACTCTGGAAGACCGCAGTGGTTTGGAGAGAAAAGTCATTACTCATGTGTGATAAATCAATTCAGGATATTATTTATGCCTGTGAAATAAGATTGGCATTTTAGCTACAGTTGATGGATAAAGTATCTCTTTCCACACCTCTTTCCCATCACCTCACTCTAAAAAAACAACACCCCACAATGTCCCCACCCCCCAACGCCAAAAAAATCGGATTGCCTTACATGTACAAGTTCAGTACCATCAGCATATTCTCCAAGAGTGGGATGCTGTATTTCACAGAGATCATGAGATTGCTTCTCAGAGGCTTGGATCTGGCTTTGCTGCTATGAAGCTGCCCTGCCTTGGGTAAGTTAATTAATCTTTTGTGGAGCCTTGGTATCATCATCTATAAATGATGATGTGGGCTCACTATAAGATCTTTAAAGATCTTTCAGGTTGTGAAGTTGAATGCTTTTTTAGGTTTGTTAAATATTGTGACTCATGGGTCAACTCTGGCCTGTTCTATCACTGTCTGATTGCTATAGTCAGGAGGCTCCTTAACTCTTTTTGTATTTAACATGTATGCTTATAGTAGTAATATTATATTAAACTGCTTTGACCTGCATGATAATTAACTATAGCCATTGAGTGGGATCTTGGTGGCCTGAGAGAGTTAATGTGCTGCCAGTATCATAGCCTTTGCCTGTCGTAAAGTGGAAACAAGCAGAAACCTGGGTAGTCCAAAAGTCATTTTATATTTTTAGCTTTGAAATTTGTTTTTGTACAATCATTTGAATATGGGTGAGTCACATATTGACTTCATACAAATTAATAAACTTTCATCGGAATGGATTCTGTTGTTTGTTCCTTTTCAGTTCTTTTCTGATCTTCACTGTGTGCTAGGAATAAGCCATTTCTTCTTAAATGTTGCAGCCAAGGCAGAACTGTCCTTTCTGCTTTTTTCCAGGTGATGGTGGGGTTTCAAGCCTTTAAAAAAATTTTTTTTTCTTTATTGATTTTAGAGTGAAAGGAAAAGAGAGAGAAACATTGATGAGAGAGAACATCAATTGGCCGCCTCTTGCATGCTCCCCATTGGGGATCAGGCCCACACCTGGGCATGTGCCCTGACTGGGAATTGAACCGGCGACCTCTTGGTGCATGGGTTGATGCTCAACCACTGAGCCACACCAGCCAGGCTCAAGTCTTTATATCTCTTTAGAGGGTGAGTAAATGGAGAAAGTGAAATATTAAGAAGGCAATCAAGCCCGGCTGCTGTGGCTCAGTGGTAGAGCATCGACCCATGCACCAAGAGGTCGCTGGTTTGATTCCTGGTCAGGGCATTGATGTTTCTCTCTCATTGATGTTTCTCTCCCTCTCCCTTCCTTTCTCTCTAAAATCAATAAAGAAAAAAAAAAAATAAAAAAAAAATAAGGCAGTCAAAAGAAAAGTATTAAGTAGCTATTAAGTTGAACAAATGTTAGGAAAGCAAGCAGAAATAATAAATTTTGTTTGCAAACTTGTTAGGTTTGCAGTTGGATACATCTTTATGGATAAATAAGAGCTGACTGAACAGGCATTGGGAAATATACCTGGGTTTTTAACACATTGCAGGTTAATGTATTATCTAAGTTTGGATAGTAAAAGCATTTTGTCCATTAATTTAGGGTGATTTTTAAAATGCCTGTTCTACATATTTAGGTATTTGGTTTCCCACTTAGATCATGTAATTAATAACTGATTCTGATTTTTTAACCATAATACATTTTCCAGTATTTATTCTGCATGTTTATAGTTCACTACTGGAAAAATTCCTCCCTAACATCTGTTCTGAATTAGTTCCTTTTTCCAGTTATGTTTTCCTGTTTTATCAATTGTAGTGATGAAACTAAAAAGCCATATTTTAAAGTTTTATGCTATTTAAATTTAGTAAAATGGAAATAAACTACATTATTTTTAGTTTCTGAAAATGATTGTCTTATTTTAAATTCATGTTAAATTACTACTTTCACTTTTTTAAAACAATAGAATAAACTGGATAAAATTTGAAATCACTTTACCACAGTTTTGTAGTACTTAATAGTTGCCAATTGACTTTTTTTTTTAAATAATTTTTTTTTCTTTATTGATTTTAGAGAGAGAGGAAGGGAGGGGGAGAGAGAGAGAGAACATTGATTGGCCGCCTCCTGCATGCCCCCCACTAGGGATCAGGCCCACAACCTGGGCATGTGCCCTGACCGGGAATTGAACCGGCGACCTCTTGGTGCATGGGTCGATGCTCAACCACTGAGCCACACTGGCTAGGCTCAATTGACTTTTTAGAGATTTTTTTTCATATTTCAAAAATTTTTGAGAGAAGCTTCAGTTTATCTTAAAATCTTTTAAAAATGTCTTTTTTGGTTTATATTATCTTGGCCATATTTATTTTTGGGGGATGAATTCATTGTGTACTTAGAACAACTTTTAGCACAAGAGTAGATGCTCTGTAAATATTTGATGAATGAATGAAAGCAGTTTTCAAGAAGCTTTTTTCAAAATAATTCTATTTTCTTTATCCTAACCAGCCTCATGGCTTTATTAACTTTTCTGAGAGAGTTTTACTCAGGGGTTAGGCATAAGAGAGGAGCAGAGAAGGTCTGCATTTTTGTGCTGCTATTAACTACACCTCCCTGTCCCATCACTAGCAATGAGTCTTCTAGTTGCCCACGTTGAGGGTAGTACCCCTGAGTTACACTACTCTGTGACATCTATTATCCTAAGGAATTGTACCACCTTTTTTTTTTTTTATCCTCACCCGAGGACATTTTTGCATTCATCTTCAGACAGAGCGGGAGGGAGAAAGGGAGGAAGAGAGAGAGAGAGAAACATCCACGTGAGAGAGACACATCGAGTGGTTGCCACCCACACGACCCCAACCAGGGCCTGGACAAACTGCAACCGAGGTACACGCCCCTAGCAGGAACCGAACCCGGGTCTCTCTGGACTGCGGGCCGACGCTCTAACCGCTGAGCCAAACCGGCCAGGGCTATACCACCTTTTGACCCCAGTACCCCAAGAATCAATCTCTGGCTTGTCTCTTTATTTTGAGATGTCACTTTTGCTGTGACACTTTCAGGAGATTGTATTCTTCCGTCTTCTCTTCACTGTCTCTTCTCTGGACATATTGTTCATCAGTGAGTTCTTTACTTCTAGTCATCAGATTTCCAGCTGTAACTCTGACTTTGTTTTCCATTTCTGGATGCTGCTGTTCAAGGCCTCCAGGCCTGTCGTCCATAGACTAAGGGCCCCAAATGTAGAACATTATCTGGGAGCTTGAATTATATCTTCTAAACATTTAATCTGTTAAACATTCTAACATTTAATTTTTGAAAAGGTAATGCATTCACATGATTCAAACAACAAAATGTTCAGCAATGAACTCGATGTGCCTCTCTCACATTGATGTTTCTCTCTTTCTCTTCCTCCCTCTTTCCCTCCTGCTCTTTCTGAAGATAAATGCAAAAAAAAAAAAAAAATGTTCAGCAGTGAAGTTTCCCTTCTACCCCTGTTCCCTATCTACTCAATTCCCATCTTTCTAGAGTTTTAAAATGCATATTGAGGCCAATACAAATATAAATTGTGTTTTTCTTTCCTTTTTTTTTTTTTTATACAAATGGAAGCTTATATGTATTATTGTGCCTTTTTCACTTAACAGTGTGGTGTTCTTTCCATAATAGTGGGAAAATATCCAAGACATATTTCTCTTTAACAGTGTAATTGGAGATTTCTTTCATGTCATTGTGTGGCTATAGCATTATTTATTTAACCAGCCCCATATTGATGGACTTTTGGGAAATTTTCAGTTGCTTGCTATTATAGGCAATGCTGCAATAAATACTTTTGTTATACAGATTATTTCACATTTGTGGAATATATTTGCAAGGTTTATTACTAAAAGTAGAATTGCCGACCAAAGAATATATCTCATGGTAGTTTTATTGGCACAACCAAATTGACCTCCATAGAAGTGGTATAGTTTATAACCCCACCAGTAATGTACAAGAATGCCTGATTACCCATATTCTTGCCAGCAAAATGTGTTATTGAGCTTTTGGATTTTTTCAATCAGGTGAAAATATTAGTGTAGTTTTCATTTCTATTTCTCTCATGAATGACTTTGAATATCTTTTCATATGTTTAAGAACCATTTGTATTTCCCTTTTGTGAAGTATCTTAATATTCTTTGCCTGTTTTGGGAGGGGCAGGGTCATTAAAAAATAACCTTGTAGCCTAGTTTATTATTATGGAGATTGGCCCTTTGTCATAGGAGTGGCAGAATCACCCCCTTATACCCTGTTTGTCATTTTTTTCCATCTTTGCTTATGGTGTTTTTGCTCTGTAGATACTTTTCTAAAATGTAGTTGAATTTGTAAGTCTTCTCTTTTATGACGTCTATATTATTTTGTATCATAGCTAGAATAGTCCTACTACAAGGTTATAAAAGAATTTTTTTAATATTGTCTTCTACTACTTTTGTGGTTTCTAGTTTATGCTTAATTTTTTTAAATCCTCACCTGTGGTTATGTTTTATTGATTTTTTTTTTAATGGAGAGAGAGGAAGAGGGAAAAAGGAGGGAGGGAGGGAGGGAGAGAGAAACATCAATTGGTTGCCTTCTGTTCTCATCCTGACTGGGGATGGAACCTGGAACCTAGGTATGTGCCCTGACCAGGAATTGAACACGAAACCTTTTGGTGTACAGGACGATGCCCTAACCGACTGAGCCACCCTGCCAGGGCTTTACCCTTAAAATTTTGGCCCATTTTCTTGGAGTATGGTTGAGGAATAGGTCTAACTTATTATTATTTTTTTTTCCAAATGGCTACTCAGTTGCCCCAACTGCATTAGTGAATAATCTATCTGCATTGTTTCACTTTTTACCAAAAACAAGACTGTTAAATCTACAACCCCCTCCTCCTCCTCCCTTAAGTACTTTGCTGTGACTGAAGATGAATACAGTTCTCTGTTTTCCTTTTTCTAGAACGCCTTCTTTAATGGCAAAGATGTCTTTCACTGTGCTACCTCCCTGCTTTCCTCAGCAACACCAACAGCCTGGCAGACAATTAATATTTGAATGAATAGAGGCTGCTCAGAAAGCTCTCCAGGATTTTTTATTGAGTAATAACTGGCTAAAAAGAAATCCTAACTATAATCAGGTTCCTTAGAAGACTGTTCGCACCAGAGATGTCTTCTACCTCTCTCTAGCCATATTAACCAGCTGTGCCACTACCTTCATTCCTGAGGCCGTCCAATTCATATAGCTTTCCTTTGTACAAATTCATGTCATTTGCCACCTCTGCTTTGTCTGACAGTATGGGATATTACCTTTTGTAATTTGGAGAGGGAACCATAATATGCCAGAAAGGTGGTTTGGATTCTCCATCATGCAATAGCCACTCCAGAACCTCATTTACTTGGGAAAATGATTGTGGATGAATAATTTGGGGAACATGCATCATTAATTTGAACCCCAAGAAGATTACATTTTTTATCTGGGAAACTTAGGGATAACCCCACTGTTGTTTGACTATGGGAAAGTGTCCAAGCAGGCAGATGAAAAGGAATTTACTTGATACCCTGACTAGCACTTCCAGAGCTAACTGGGCTAGTCTCACAGCTCCTTGATAAAAGACCGTCTTCCACTTGGAATCATTGCTCTAGATGATCTTTTCTCTGTCAGGCTTGTCCAGGGCATATTGCCTGTTCTTTATTATTAAGCCTTTTTTGAGGATCATATTTCTTCTCTCTGCCTTCAGACTTTCCCTGATGCTGGTAGTATATTTTTGTCCAACACCAATTTGACTTGAAGTTATTTTGGCCAAAACCAATTTTGGCCAAATACAGTTTAGTTGAAAGCAAACTAGTCAACTGAACAAATTGGTTGAAACAATAATTTGGTAAAATAAACAAATGTCCTTAGTTACTAGTTTTTTGAGTAGTGGTAATTTTAGTGTATTGTGTGGTAATTAACACTTTTGATTCATTTTCTAGGGATTTTTCTTCTTTTACATTTCAAATTAATTTTCAGCTACAAGAGCACTTTTTTGCTTGTGATACCAAAAGTTAAAACAAGCTAGCTGCCCAACAAGCTTTGAACAAGCTTGATCTTAACTACAAAGCAATAAGAGGTTAATTGGAACAACCAAAACATTGAGAGATAAGATAAAAACATGTTTTTATTATTTTTTTCCTCTTCATTAAAAAGGCAGTGTATGTGCAGTACAGGACACTCAGAAAAATATAGATAAGGAATAGAAGGACAAAAGAAAAACAAAGTCATAAATTAGCTCACCCAGAAATAACCATAGTGTCTTTTCAAATACATTTTATACACATAAACTGCATACTGTTTGTAATCTGCCATTATTTAAGCATTCTCCAATTATTGATCAGTCACCTTTGTCCAGGATTAGATTTTGGTTCCTTTCTGCCTTTTGTCTTGCAAGTGTGGGCCAGCCCACCTGAACTGGAAGTGGATTGCCATTCTCCTTTTCCTTCTTTCCCTCAATCCTGTGTCAGGCCACCTGCAAACAGCCTCAAAGACCCCCCTGCTTCCTTTAAGGGAGACAATTTGTAAATGAAGCCGTTCTGCCAAGTCTTTCTATGGACTTACAAAAGGGACTCGATTCCAAATGCCTGTGGAACTCCCCCATTATATATAAAATAATTTTTGGAGTGCGTGCTTGATGTATATTATGTATATATGTAAATTAGATGGAGAGAGTTAAGTGAGGGGAGCAATTAGATTGTCCCCACTAAAATAAAAATAAGGAGAAAGTCATTATCATTGGAGGGACATTATTTAAAGAGATTTTCTCTAAATTACTGTTGGCAAATATATGCCATGTGTTGTGCTGAAGCCCAAGTCCATGGTTGACATCACTAATCAGTCATGGCACTATTTCTCACTGGATCCAAAATCAGCTTTAGGTCTTTATTGAAATGGTATTCTAGGTAGCTGTATCTATTGAAGTTGCTCTGGGAGACAAATGTATTTACCATTCTTGCTCTAAAATGTTGCATTAAATTTTTTTTTTAAATAGTGGATTGAACAAGAAAGTTGTCAAATGTTTTGTATTTGATAAATAAATTTATGATGGCAAATATTGGATGTGAGCAAAGAGTAATTATCTGAATCTCAGGCAGAGACATGACTCATATTTAAGATTATGGAAGCAGCATAATTAAAATATAGATTTGTTATGGAGTAAAAACAGTGTCACAGTAATACTCATCATTATAAATTGCCCATGGTTTGGTCATAGTGATTGGCTCTGCAGCATTCGTTCTACCCCAGATAATTAGTCTAGGCAATCTTGGTTTCCATTTCCTTTGTCAATGAGGGGTTAGGAATGAATGGCCTGTAACCTATTCTGCCCAATGAAATGTGAAGGGAAGTCTTGGAAGAGGGCCGGAGTGCTTCTGGGAAAGGGTTTCTTTTCCCTAAAAAGAGATAAAAGAAAGAGATGGTGCCTTTTCTCCTGATGATGTTGTGTCTGAAAATGATGGCTAGAACTGCTCAAGCCATCTTAGGAGAAGCTAGTTTTTTGGATGAATCTGATCTGGAAGATGGCAGAACACAGAAGAAACCTGAGCCCTTGATGACCTTACTGAACTGCTGATAGTATTGTTCTTGGTCTGCCTTACCTTCGAACTTCCAGTTCTGTGAGATAATACAGTTCCTTGTTGTGTAAGCCAGCTGATCTGGGATTTTGTCACTTGCAGCCAAAAGCATTCTGGGTTATATACTTTGTCCCAAGCAGATTCACATCAGATGGATTTGATTTTATTCTGATAAAATCAGAGGTTCTTCCCTCCCCTGTCTTCTAGCTTCATAAAGTGGATGCAAACTCTAACTGGCTAATCACAGTCTTCTCTCAGGGCTCTGTCTTAGATCAGGGTTTTTCAAGAAATCAAGGAACCAGCCAGCACCTACCTTTTCTGGATGGAGTCTTTTGGATTGTTCAGATACCTGGTTGTGTGACTGCTCCTGTTTGTCATTCACGCCTTCATTTCCTGATTCTGATTCTGACTTCTTGCTTTGATCTCAGTCCCTGCCCTTGCATGTTTTGCATCTTATACCCGGCCTTAATATTGTTTGATAGATTTATTTTCCTCTCTTTCTTCTCTCCTCTGCTCCTCTTTCTCTAAATCTCTCTCATTCACTCCTTCCTCACTTTGTGACTTTTCTTTGTGGTCAGTGGGGGCTGTTCTAAGCAGATGTGTATAATCTTTGCCAGAAATAATAGTGAGTTAAGTTAAATAAGTAATCATAAGATATTTGGTCTAGACTGGTATGGTGAAAAAAGAAGAGTAGGTCAGTACTTGGTTCATTTTCTCATCTAGTACCTTTTATTCATGGCACAGAATAAGTAGCACCAGAAATGATCTAGGGGTCAGGACACTTGAGTCCTCATTATGGCTTCACTGTTTGCTACCTGAAAAATCTTCGGCTTGTCACTTAAAGACGTTGAGTTTCTTTGAAATTTGTTACTAATTCTTGTCTAATTTTTCATAGTAGTATTATGGTTAAATAAAATAAGGTAAAATACTTTAAAAAAAATACTCAACCTTGGTAGGATTTTCTGATTATTTTCCAGTGAACTAATGTCAAAATCTCTAGAATCAGCTCTGTGTAGCTTGTTAGTCTATTTGGAAAAAGGCAATGAAGTAGGACGTGGGGCATAATAACATCGGTAATTCGGGATTGAAGTTGATATTTTTGTGTCAGTTTACAGCCCAAAATGAAAAGAAAGGGCCACACAATATGAAGGGGAAGTAAAGGTCAGGATGTTGATCTTGAGGCTTATTTCTAGTCCAACCAGAAATTCTGGTAAGCCAAGTTAGGGAAAAAAGAAACCAATAGAAAAAACACCCCCTCTAGTGGCAAGGGTCCAGATTCTACACTTGATTGAGAAGATGGATGACTGGGGAGTGGATGACTTCTTAAGAAGAATCCTGATAATCTAAAATTAGAATAATTAGGGAAGATGTTTAGCTCCGGATTTGTTTATCAGGAGAATGAACATATTTCACAGAATAAGTTGTGTCTTGGCACTCTCACATGGAATCAATTGTCTGGAAAATGTGGAGGCTATAGTTGTTGGAAGAGGTTCACAGTTTACTTTTATGTAGGCCATGTAGAGATCATAAAAATTAGGAGACTGTTGTTGCTAAACTTCTTATTGTTTCTGAGATGATACAGTAGGTACCTTTATAAACTCATTTGCGGGGGGATAAAGCCTATATTTAAAGTTACGGATAATGCCATGGAGTAGTATTTGTCTGTATTCATATAAAATAATGGTTGTGGATTTCCTAAATATGTTTTTTTTTTGGTTAATCCTCACCTGAAAATATTTTTCCATTAATTTTTAGATGGAGTGGAAGGGAGGGGGAGAGAGAGAGAGAGAAACATCGATGTGAGAGAGACACATTGATTGGTTGCCTTCCGCATGACCTCTTGACCAGGAACGTGCACTTGACTGGGAATTGAACCCACAACCCTTCAGTCCTCGGGCTGACAGTCTAACTACTGAGCCAAACTGGCCAGGGCCTAAGTATGATTTTGATTTGAAATTTTTAGTGATGATCCTGAGAACAAAATGTTTAATTTTCATCTTAGAAGTAGTTTAATTGCAACTTGTGGAAAGGTAGTGAAGCTGAGTATATTACAGTAACATATTACCCACAATTCAGTGGCTTGATAGAAACACCTAATGCATTCTTGAAGGACATGTAATCTTTTTTTTTTTTTTTTTATCCTCACTCGAGGACATTTTTGTCATTTTTTGTTCAGATAGAGTGGGAAGGGGAGAGAGAGAGAGAGAGAGAGAGAGAGAAACATCAATGTGAAAGGAACACATCGAGTGGCTGCCACCCGCACAACCAACCAGGGCCGGGGACAAACTGCAACCGAGGTACATGCCCTTAGCGGGAACCGAACCCGGGTCTCTCTGGACCGCAGGCCAACGCTCTAACTGCTGAGCCAAACTGGCCAGGGCAGGACATGTAATCTTAAGGATGTATGTTGTTAATGGTAATAATTGCATGTGATTATTACATTACAAATCTCAAAGTCCATTGAAGATTTTACTGTTTCAATTCCTGTTTGGAAAGAATTCTTTTAAATTTACTTAAAGATCTCTGAAGAGGCAAAATTTTAGAGAATAAAAAATACAATATTCTGTGTCAGACCTAAAGAAGATTTGAATGCTGTTAAATTCTAATACAGAGAGAATGATCAAAGCACACAAAAATAAATTCTAGTACAAGACTGCATTATCAAAGTGCTATTTCTTCGTTTTTAATATCAAATTTCCTTTTCCCAAAGGAAAGAAATTTGAAGTATGCAGTAGAACTAGCCTCTCAGTAATTTGGAATAAGTTTGATGATGTTTCTTGTGAAGTGAAAATGGAAAATTTCTCTAGAAAATATAAACTTGTACATGGATAAAGTCAGATTATAATTGTGAGATTAACCTTTGTGCATAACTTGTGGAAGTAGTATCTTTAGTTTATGATTATACTTCATAATGTACTTGATTTCAGGAAAGAAGAACTAGGTCTGGTGGTAGAGCAGGATCCACCTATTGGGGAAAACCAGAAATAGGAAGGAGGGGTTATTAACGGTATTCCTAGCTGAGAAAAATTCAGTGTAGAATAATTAAGGTCAGCTAGAGAAGGAATTATGATTATGTTAAGTGAGTTCACAGACATTGTTTAAGGCAAGTCAGTTAGAACTGACTTATTAATATATATGGGGGCAATAAACCAATTGGATGGTTTCTTTTCTAAATTAGTGTGACATTACTAGAACATATCTGAGGGAAGTGAAATAGATGATAAAATTAGCGGTAATTAGACCTTCATTAAATGCTAGTACTAAAGTGGTACTACAGTGTGTACATTAGTGATAGCTTAATTCTATAAATAAAATTTGATACTGAAATTGATATAATAGTGGCATTGCTAAAATTAGGCAACTATTGATTTGTGTAAAGGGTTGCAGCAAGTGGGCTTGAATAAAGAGACCAGTTTCCAAACCTCATTTGAAATTGCAGATAAAGTATAAAGATATTAATCCACATTTATATAGGATCTTACAGTATTTGGAGTGTTTTCACATATATGATCTCATTTGATTCTTATCAGAACTCTGGGGGATAGGTAGTGGCACAGATTTGATTATCCCGGTTTTACAAATACAGGCGGTGGATGTTCAGAGAAGCGAATAGATGTACTAAAGAGCAAACAGGGACTAAATAACAGAATGGGACTTCAACCCAGGGCTCCTTACCAAAATGCCTTTGTTCACTGTACAGGGTGCGGCAAAAGTAAGTTTACAGTTGTGAGTACGCGAAACACAGAGTTTGCTCTTATTAATTATTGCATTATTTTCCATACAAGCAACTGTAAACCTACTTTTGCCCCACCCTGTATTAGTTCTCCATGGTTGCTGTAACAAATTACCAAAATCTGGGTGGCTTAAAACAACAGAAATTTATTTTCTCACCGTTCTGGAGGTCAGAAGTCCAAAATCAAGGTATTGGCAGAGCTGTACTTCCTCTGAAATCTCTAGGGAGAATCAGTTCTTTGCCTCTTTCAACTTCTGGTGACTGTTGCCGTTCCTGAACTTGTGGTTCTCCTCACTCCAATTTCTTCTTCCATGGTCGCATAGCCTCCTCCTATTTTTGTGTCTTTTCCTCTTTCTGTATCAAATTTCTCTTTGCCTTTCTCTTACAGGGATTCTTATAAGGACCGACTTTAAGCTTTCACTTGTCATTGGATTTAGGGCATACGTAGATAAGCCAGGATGATGTCTTTCATCTCAGGATTCTTCTGCATTGGCAAATACCTTTTATTCAAATAAGGTAATATTCACAGGTTCTGGGAATTAGGACATGGATATCTTTTCAAGAGCCACCATTTAACCCGCTACATTCTTTATATGCCATTTAGTTCTTTATCTTCCTTTTGGATTGAAGAAATAATCTTCTGTCTGAAGATGAGCAGTAGACTAGGGAATTTTTAGTTAGTATGTAGAGCAGAACATTTACAATGTTTCTGGTTGGTGCTGTTTAGTAACTAGAATTGAACTAATTAATGCACAACTTCCACCAAATTGTTATGATAGCTTTTGCATTCACAGAACTATAAAAATGGGCTAAATTAAATTAAAATAACATCTGGCCATTCATGATTAGCAGTATTAAAAATTGACTTTTTTGTTTCTTGTATAATTGGGCTAAAAGGTGTGTGTGTGTGTGTGTGTGTGTGTGTGTGTATGTGTGTGTATACATGTGTAATTCATCTTATTAATGTCTTTAGTTAGTATGATCAGTGTTTTACATCACATGGGCATTCTAATTTGGGTCATATAAATCAAGATCCATGTATGTAAACTCTGAGGGAAGGGACTGGGTGTGTCTTGTTCACAGGTCCCTAGTGTAGTTCCTGACACATAGATGTGCTCAGTTTGCTGAATGAATGAGATAACTTTTTATGACACCCAAGTCAGGCAGCTGAAAGTTCCTTACTCTTTCACTTTTTGGATGGTCCTGAATGGCACTAACAAGATCTCTTCATTGTAGGAGAGTCTGCACTGACTCTAAGGCATCCATTCCACTGTGAGTTCGTTTGCTTTTGACAGAGCCTACGATTTACTCATCTCTGATAATCTTGAGCTCCAGGCCAAAATACTGTCATCCTGTTCATACTAATAAAAATTAATCAATGGGATTCCTCCTGCCCATCAGTTCACTTCTCACCATCATGAGCTCAGGTACCATTAGAAGTGTTAGGGCGGGGCTCCTTGTATAGTTCTTTAGATCATTAGTGCTGTATGTTAAGCTGTGGGGAGGGTTCAGGCTTTTGCCCTTTCAAAAGTCGGCAAAGTTTTGCTTCTCAGGTAGCTTTCAGTGTTAACAGATAGAAGTCCAGTGATTCTAATGAGCTGTGTGCCAGACTCTTCTATGTATTACCTCAAATACTGCTTCCAACCAACCTTAGAAGCTAGGTACTGTCATCATCCCTATTTTATAGAACCACAAATAAGTAACTTGCTCAAGTTCACATCAAGATTTGAACCCAGGTGGCCTTACTTCAGAGCCTCTTTTCTTATTTGTGTCCAGTGCTGGCCTTAGGCTCATTCATTTGTAAGTAACCTGTTCTTTTTGGAAGTTTATATTTTTTTCTTTTTAAACTTCAGAAATCTCATCAGGATATGTCTAAGCGTATGCCTTTTTCATTTATCCTGCCTGGCACTCAGTGAATGCTTCTGATCTAACAACTTGCATCTACTCCTAAGGGAAGTTTCTTGTATTATGTTTTGATTATTGCTTTCTCCATTATGGTTACTCTAGAACTTCTTTTATTTGCAATTAGGCCTCCTAGACCTGCCCTCTAGTTCTCTTTTCATTCAATAATTCCATTTATTTTTATTTTTATTTTTAGTGATAACTCACTTGCTTTTCTAGATAACAGATTTGTTTTTCAGAAGGGTCTGTTCTATGTTTTACTTCCTCAATTGACTTAAAATTTATAAGTCACTCTTAAAGAATTTCCCAGTCTCCTAGCCGGTGTGGCTCAGTGGTTGAGTGTCAACCCTTGTACCAAGAGGTCGCTGGTTTGATTCCCGGGCAGGGCACATGCCCAGGTTGTGGGCCCAGTCCCCAGTGGGGGGCATGCAAGAGGCAGCCAGTCGATGTTCTTTCTCATTGATGTTTATCTTTCTCTCTCTCTCCCCCTTCCTTTCTTTCTCAAATCAATAAAGAAAAAAAAAAAAGAATTTCCTGGTCTATTATTTTATTCTAATAATTCCTTTGCATTCAATAACATATAAAAATACCATAACTAAGTAAACACGGTTTATTTTAGAAATGTGAGGCTATTTCAACATTAGGAAGTATTGATGTAATATATCAATAAGATCAAAGGAAGATCTTATACTTATTTCCACAGATATTGCAAAGGAATTTATTTGATAAATCAATGCACATTATTGATTAAAAAAACAAAGAAACAAAAAACAGCTATTGATAATCCAGGAAATGAACGATACTTTCTTTTTTTTTAATTGGAGTTTTGCTTAAATCTATAATTTGAAACTGCAGGTGACGGAGGAATGGTAAATCAGCCAAGGCATAGTTGCTGCTGAAATTCCTTATATACTAAATATTTCTTCAAATAAATATTTCCCTGTGCCTTTCTTATTTAGCTTTTACCCTTGATGGTTCTTCCCACCTTATTTCCAACTGTATTGAATAACTACATTTTACCATTTATTTTCTCTATCAAATGCCTTTCACACTGCTACTTTCTTATTTGGTATATTCTCTTGAAGGATACTATCTTAATAGTCATTGGCATACTTAATGCTGGAATACTGAGGCAACATTTCCTAAGTGTGTCCTGTGAGCTGTGGATATGGGGCTTTATATAAAAAAGGGTGTCTTGGTATATTAGGGTAAAGCAAGATGTTATAACAAACACCAACGATTCAGCAGCTTAATAGAACAGAAATTTATTTCTCCCTCATGTAATAATAGTCCAATGTGAATGTTTCTGGTTAATAGGCAGTTTTTCTGTATGTGCTGATTCAGGGACTTGGGTTCCTTGCATCATGTGGCTCTACCCATTCTCTAGGGTCTTGAAAGCTTGTTTTCAGCTGGTGGAAGAGCAAAGATAGGGTGCAGAATGCATACTCACTTCTCAGTTACTTTGACTTGGATGTAACAAATATGATTTCTGTTCACATTTCCATATTCTATGGCTAGATCAGTGACCTCACCTGCCTGTCAGGTGTGTGTGTGTGTGTGTGTGTGTGTGTGTGTGTGTTGAGGGGCGAGAGGAATGGGAAATAGTAACTGGTTGGAAAACTATAAGTAGGGACTAGATAGGCATTCTCATTTGTAGTTGGCAGGAGGACCACCTGAATGGGACACTGTGGCATTATCTTTAAAATTTTAAAATATACATATCCTTTGACCTTAAAACTCCACTTCTGGCTACTTTTCTTGAGTGTACATTCACAAATGTGTGCATACTTATATTTTAAGGCGATACTGTAATAGCAGAAGATTGGAAATATTCTGAATATTTATCAAAGGGGATTGGATGTATAAGTTATTGTATATCCATACAAAGGAACACTCTTCAGCCACTAAAAGGAACAAAGCAGTGATATGAATATTGATTGAGGAGAGAAAAGTGAGGTACAAAACTGTGTGTGCACAGTTAATTTAAAAGGAAGTATATACACATATGCTCATATATTCATAGAATATTTGTGGAAAGATCACAAAAAACTGCTAACAGTGGTTGCTTCCGGTCAAAACTATAAGGTAATAGGGGGTTGGGATGGTAGAAAGACAAGCTTTTATTGTATACTCTTACATGTTTTGATATGCACTTATTTAATTTTTTTTTTTTATCCTCACCCGAGGACATCCCTGCATTTATCTTCAGATAGAGCGAGAGGGAGAGAGGGACGAAGAGCGAGAGAGAAACATCGATGTGAGAGAGATACATCAAGTGGTTGCCACCCACATGACCCCACCAGGGGACAAACTGCAACCGAGGTACGTGCCCTTAGTGGGAACCGAACCTGGGACTCTCTGGTCCATGGGCCGACGCTCTAACCGCTGAGCCAAACCGGCCAGGGCGATATGCACTTATTTAAATAAATATAAAAGTTGCCCGGCTGGTGTGGCTCAGTGGTTGAGCATTGACCCATGCACCAAGAGGTCACCGGTTCGATTCCTGGTCAAGGCACACGCCCAGGTTGTGGGCCAAATCCCCAGTAAGGGGGCATGCTGGAGGTGACCAATCGATGTTCTCTCTCATCAATGTTTCTGTCTCTTGCTCCCTGTCCATTCCTTTCTCTCTAAAAATCAATAAAGAAAAGATAAAATAAAAAAATACAATAAATATAAAAGTCAGTTGTAGAAGTACAGTAAATAACATGGAAAAAGCTGCTTATTGAAAAGAATGTACAATGTGTAATTTTTAGAAGCTGCTTATTGAAAAGAATGTACAATGTGTAATTTTTAGAAGTAAAAATTTTAAATGGCGTATTAAAAAATACAGTGGTTTGTGATTTTTTTGCTTATCTGCATTTTTGACATTTTAAAATAATGAACATGTATCACCTTTGTAATTAAAAAAAGAAAAGAAAAAGAAAACATAGCGAAAACTTTTCCTAGGTGTCCCAGTTAACCCTACCATGAAATCTTCCCCCATTTCTCCTGTTAAGATTAATGAATGCCTCTTGTTTTGCTTTCTTGCTACATTTTTCATACATTCATCACAGTTTGAATTGTATTATCATGTACACATTTGGCCCACCTACTCTGTGCGTTCTTTCAGGGCCCAGATCATACCAAATTCATCCAGGTATTTCTGTCTGACCCAAGAACAGTCTTTCCTGTAACAGGTATGCAGTAAATATTGAGTTGTTGCTTAAAGCAGGGAGCACAGTGAGTAATGGGGTTGTGCATTTTGTTCTTGTGTCAGGTGACCTGTGTTCAGTGCCGTACCAGATTCACAAACTCTCAAGTAATGCCAGTGGCTAGTTAGGTACAGTGCAAAGTAGGTGGGTTAAGGGTGTCCTTTCTAAAATGATATTGGTTGCCTCCAGGGATTTCTTGTCTCTACATCCTAAATTAGGTAGTGTAGTTCTGCTGCATAAATATGTGCAGTAAAAAATGACAAGAACAATCAAATTGCTAATGCCATGGTCCTTGCTCTGACACAGAGGAGACACTCCTATCTGCTTAGTATTTTAATTTAGAGCAGTTTTCCTCCTATTTTCTTTCCATACTGTTTTCCTTTCCCCACTTTTATCTTTTGCTACAACTTCTTGTAAATATAGCTGTATTTTTGATGTGATCATCAGGGGTCAGTTATGAATGAATGAAAAGAAATACAAATAGAAGAATTGGAAGCTGATAACATTACTTGCAATGGTAAGATTTTTTAAAATTGAAAATTGCTTGAGAACAGATTTGATGGTCTGGATTCTCTGCAATTTCCAGTTTTATTGCCAATATGTCCTTATCCTCCATGTTTTTTCCCTATGTTATAATCACAGAGGTTTACTTATTATACCCTAAAAGTTCCTTCTTGGGCCTTTCCAGACCTTGTTTTAACTGGGAGGTCCTCTGCATATCTCCATTGATCCAAGTACTACCTTCCCATAGACTCTATGGCATAGAGAGTCAATTCAGATGCCGCCTCCTCCAAGAAGGTATCACAGACCCTCTCAGCCAATTTCATTCTTTACTCATTCTTCCATTAAATCATTATAATTCTATAAAAGCACTAATTACAGCTTGTTCATTAATTTGTTCATTCTCTATACATTCATTGGGTGTCTACTGTTCACATGTTCTGAGAGCTAGGATAGAGACCACTATGACCGTCTGTCCTCAAGGAGTTTAAAGAATAGTGGAGGAGGCAGATAAGCAGAACAGTTTCAGTACAATGTAATAAGTCCAACGAGTATGTGGATGATTCTGTGGGGGCACAGAGAAGGAGTGTCTAATCTAGCAGGGGATGGGGAATTCCAGAAAGATTTGAGTTGAATATTGAAGTTGGAGAAATGGAGGTAGGGGAGAGAATTTTTCAGGCTAATGGACGTCATGGAGATGTGAAATGTCTTGCATGTCTGAAGACTAAGTAGCTCATGCTGGAGTGTGCAGGTATGCAGTGGCAAGAGAAGAGGCCAGAGAGGCAAGAAGGGGTCGAATGTGATAGGCTTGTGCTAAACTAGGGATGTGAGCTTTCTGAAAGCAATGTAGAGCCCTTGCAGGTTTTTATGTAAGGGAACAATGTAAGTAAGCTTTGAATTCTGTGAGTTTCTTGAGGGCAGGAATCAAGTCTTATACTTTACTATATCACCTTAGCTCAGTAAAATTGAATTGCATTTGCAGGGTACCACTCCAATTTCTTAAAAATACTTGATTAATGTGAAATTGTAATAGTGTTGAACACTTTTTGGTTGTAGACTTGTATCAAGTCTACAAGCCTTAGAGGGTTTAAGGGAGGGAGCTGTAAAATAGTAGTTAAGTCGGCTTATGTTTGAATTTCAGCTCTTCCACTTACTAGTTTTGGACCTGAAAGTTACATATGTGCCTCAGTTTCCTTACCTGTAAAATGATAATGATAATGATACCTACCCCATACCTCATAGTTAGGATTAATGAAGCTTGTAAATATATGTAAAGTGCTTGGCCATATAGTTGCTATATGATTACATGCTCAATAAATGTAATTTTTAACTATTATTAAGAAACATACCCCAGAGTCACAGAGCAATTAGTGGTGAAGCCCAGGGTGAACAAAGCGATCTCATTTCAGAATCTTTAATTACTATACTATATTATAACTGCTTCTGTGGTTATAGTGAGATGTAAAGATGGGTTCAGAAGCAGTGAAACAAAATGAATTTCACTCAACATGGGAAATACCATTTGGGGTAGGGAATTCTTAGGGGCTCTTCAAATGATCCCCACTTGAAGAACTCATCCTTTGCTACCCTGCCTGTACATAAGGGAGTTATGTGAGAAATATTTCTCTACATTTTAGGTAAATTACATTAAATCCAGATTCATAATGCACATGGCTAATGAACCTGGAGAATATCTTGCAAGGTCTCCTTTTAGGGTTTGGTCTGCTAGTGCTGACACCTGGTATACTGTGTCAAGTTCTGTTGCTCTGTTCCCCTTCTTCATACTCCCTAGATTTTTTCCAACTTTAGGACCCAAGTGGGAGTCTTATGTTGGAGGATGTTGTGCAAACCACATGCGTAAAGAAAATAATTTACATTTTCCTTTCTTAGCTTCTGGAACATCAGTGATTCCATCCTCCCACTTCTATTGGGCAGAAATTGAGGTATCCTCCTTATGCTCCCTCATCTTCTCCAAAACCCACCAACACACACACACACACACACACACACACACACACACACACACCACACACTCTCTTTGCAATGCCTGTCACAGGGATCTAGAATAACTACTTCGTTTTTTTCTGATTCAGGAACCCAAGGACATACAAAGTCTTTGGTAATAAAGGAGCCCATCAGCAGTTCACTTTTTCTTCTCCATTCCTACTCTTCCTACTCATGGCTATCTTTTAACTTTCTTTTCTCTGTTTCTTTGCTCACCATTTTATCCCTTGCACAATGTCTAGTATATAGTAGGCATTCAATAAATAATTCTTGTAAAACTAAAAGGCAAGATGCCTTGTATATTCACTACCTTAGTGCTATTCAATTACAGAAAAATTGCATGAGATCCAGGGCCAAAATACTGCCTTGCTTTAAATTTTTTTTGTAAGAGCAAATTGTTCTTAGCAAGTACACCCTACCTTAACTTCTACTGCCATATTAGCACTCACACAACTTTCAGATTTATTTGATAACCCTGAGTATAGTTCTGATAGTAAAGGAACTGAATGGATACCTCAACAAATGTGGGAGGGGATCTCCAGGTTGGAGGCAGGTCTGTCTCATGGTTATCTGTTATTTCTCCAAGTTCCTTTGCAATTGCGTGACTTCACAATGGAAAAGTTTCCACAGATTTAAGTTCATAAAGGAAATTAATAAATCATAGGAGACATACTACTACTGTTAGAAAGTGGTGGGAGAAAATACTCTGGAAAGTAGAAGATATCCAGAAAACCAAAGTTCATTGTTTCAATTCACTTTTAGGTTTAAAACCTCCTTGGTATTCACTGGCTTCTACAGACTTCAACGTTAGGGGGATGGGGGTAGGCAGCAGACTTAATTCTGTTAGTTTCCAGTTTTTGAACCTCTTGCTTATACTATCAGTTATATTTAAAATTGTAGTAATTGTCTCTTATAATTGTCTTGCTACTTCAGCCCTCCCATACACCTTTTCTCCTACTGACTCTATTAAACATTTTAGAATTTTAAATTTGAATTGTTTGACATTACTTATTGATCGCTGTGTTAAAACTTGCAAAATTATAGATATCTGGGCCCATGGTCCAGAGTAAATAACCTTCATAATTCTGGTATCTATAAGAACTCAAACTTATATAGACAGTGATGCTTAGGCAACCCCTCCTCCCCCTACTAGTTTCCTAGGAAAACCTTTAGACATGTGAAAAAGAGGCTTAAACTTTAGGACCTTATCTTTGCCTGACAGTCTAGACTCATGTTTAGTCTGGGCCATGATGCTGTACTAGCAGACTGTCCAGACATGTTCAAAGCAATGAACCTGGTCCTTCAGGACTTTGGCCCTGGATGTCTTGCAATATACTGTAATATGCAGAAACACTGTGTATCCAAAGATGAAGAACATCTAAAGCCCCAGCATCGTGTGTGTGTGTGTGTGTGTGTGTGTGTGTGTGTGTGTGTCTACAACCTGGAAGTAGTCTCTAAGACTCAAATGAAAGTGATAACTCAGGCTTGAATTTGCAGTGCTTCACACATGAATCTTGTTCAGTGCCTACTCAGTATCCAAACCTCATTAAGAAATTAGAAAAAGATAGGCAACACTGACTATTGGTGAGAATGTGGAAAAACTTTGGTGGGAGTATAAAATTATGTAATCATTTGGAAAATGTTTGGCAGTTTCTTATAAAATTAATCATATACCAGTGCTGTGGCCCAGAAATTGTACTTCTAGGTATTTATTCAAAAGAAACAAAAACATGTCCATAAAAGGACATGCATAAGAATGTTCACAGCAACTTGATTCAGACTCTCCACAAACATGAAAGAACCCCAACAGCCATCAAAAGAAGTATAAATTATGGTATAATTCATGTAAAAGAATACTATTCTGTAAGAAAAAAGAATAAACTGATACATGCAGGAACAAGAGCAAATTTCAAAAACATTTTGAGTGAAAGAAGCCAGACACAAAGTAATATTGAAGGATTCTATTTATGTAAAATTCTAGAAAGGTCAACATTTATGTTGATAGAAATAAGACCAGTGGTTGGCTGTGAGGGTAAATGGTAATTTTCTGGAATGATGGAAATGTTTGATATCTTGATTGGGGTGGTGGTTACATATTTATAACATATTGGGGTGTATATATTTATCAGAACTTGTTGAATTGTACACTTAAGGTTAGGCATTTAATTGTATGTATATTTATCTCTATAAAAACCAACAGTTAACTATATGTCATTATAGCAATGACCTGTTGGGCAAAAATTGTAATAACAAATAAATGGGTGGTAATATTATCAGACAGATGTCAAGGCAAAAGCATTACAAGAAACATTAAATAAAGTAATGCATTTTGTATTGTAAAAGGAAGACTTCATAAATATTTATATCTGGAGGCTACAGCACTGAAATATATAATATATAAACCAAAGTATTATAAATATAGGGGGGATTTGCGATGAGCTCAATAACTGCAACTCAGTAATTGATAGTATAAGTGGAGAATAAGTGGATACAAAAATGACATACAATTTGAATGAGAAAAACCAATGATGTATATTAAACACTAGGCACTATAAAGACAGTATTCATTGTTTCTTGATGTCCACATTAAACATTTATAAAATGTGATTATATTGTGGGCCAGGATAGAAAACCTTAATTTCCAAAACCAGAAATTGTTTAGGCCACAGTCTCTAACTATAATACCATCAAAATTGGAAATTGATTAAAGCAAAAAAAAAAAAAAAAATCTAAACTCTTCAATAATTTAAAAGACACTTTCCTAAATCAATTTTTGGGGGCAAAGAGAAAATGTATGCATCAATAATAATAAAAGCTGCTCCTAAAAACTTAAGGGTATGACCAAAGCAGTACCTAGAGCAGATATATTGCCATAAACATATTTAAGAGTAAATATGAAAAGGGAAAAATAGAGAAGAATGGTAGCATGGGAGATCTCCTTGGCCTCTCCCCCTAAAACTTTAACAAGTTAATCATCTATAACTCAACCAAGGATTCCCTGCTCATATAGAGGCAAGCCTTAGAGAGCCACACATTGAAGCATCTTAAGCATTATTCATGGTGGCCAAGACATGGAGACAACCAAAGTGTCCTGTGGTAGAGGATTGATAAAAAAGATGTGGTACACATACACAGTGGAATACTACTGAGCCATAAGAAAAGACGAAATACTGCCATTTGTGACAACATGGATGGACCTTGAGAATATTATGCTAAGTGAAATAAGTCAGGCAGAAAAAGCTAAGAACCATATGATTTCAGTCATATGTGGGATATAAAACTGAAACTTGTGAACACAAACAGCAGTGTGGTGGTTGCCAGGGGGAAGGGGATGGGGCGGTGAAGGGGGCCTAATATATGGTGACGGAAGATGATTTGACTTTGGATGGTGGGCACACAGTGCAATATATAGATCTTGTAACAGAGAAATCCACACCTGAAACCTATATGATCCTATTAACCAATGTCACTCCAATAAATTTAATTGAAAAATAAGTATGCCCCCCAAAAGAAAAGGGAAGAATAAATGATTGAAAAAATTAAAAACAGAGCGACAAATACAACTGAGGATGTAGGAAATAGAAATTAACAAAGTTAAATACAAAATTACAGAATTGATAAAAATGTGAAATTATAAATTAAATTAGTATGTTGAGAAACAATAAAATCTAATTAAGGCTAATCAAGGAAGAAGAAAGGAAAACCAACACAACAGTAAGATTGGAAATGGGTATGAAACCACAGATATGAGGAATACAAGAAATTACAATTGAATATAATGATACTCATCTTCAAGCTAATAGATCTGAAAGTCATGATAAAATAGATGATTTTCCAAAGAAAAAAATAAGTGTTCAAAATTAAAGAATATCTGCATATACCAGAACCCATACAAGGAATTGTAAAGATTGTCAAAGATATATGATACCTAGAAAACATGGACTTTGATGATTTTTTGGGTAATTTTTGGAAATGTTCAATGCTAGTTAAATATTTTGGATATAAGAAATATACAGAAATTTCAGTTCATATTTTTGGAATCAGACATGATACCTAAACCTGACAAACCTAATGTATACACACAACTGTATCAATCTCACCTGTGAAAATTGAGGTTCTGTAGGGATATTAGAAAATGATCCTTGTGCTATGTTAAGCATATTATACCATAACCATATAATGTAGGGCTTATTCCAGGACTTTATGGATAGTTCTACATGAAATTTATTAATGTAATTTATTACATTAAACAAACTTAAAGAGGAACAAACATGGTACTGTAGAAGCATTTAATACAATTTACTGCCCACTATTGATTTAAATCTCTTAGGTGAGACCAGAAGGAGATTTTCGTAGCATATTAAAGCCTATTCATGAGAAACTAAGAATAAACTTTCTTAATGATGAACCTTAGAAACAGTCCATTAAAGGTGCCAAATATCACAAAAAATATTTATTCTCATGGGGCTTTCCAGCTATTGTTTTAAACAGAGGAAAAGTAATTAAGGACAAATATTGGGAAGGAAGAGACAAAATTATCATCTAGAAAAATATTTAGAAAATATAAGCTAATCAAATGACAAACTTTTAGAGTTCATTTGAATTTTTGGTAGGCTATTTGGTATATGTATGTATACACACGCACATATCTGCATGCACAAACCAGCTAGAAAATATAATAGAAAACAAAATTCCTTTCATAATTGCAGTAAAAAATACCGAGAACTTGGAATTAATTTAGCAAGAAATATGCACAACTATATGAAGAAAGCTACAAAATTCCCTGAGGACAAGAGAAGAATAAGTGGAGAAACAGACCATAATTCTGGATGAAAAAACTCAAATTTATAAAAATGTGAATTTCCTCCAAACTACTCTCTAAATTCTAACCAAATCCCAATGATAGGTTTTGGAAATTTGCCAAAATGACTCCAAAGTTTAGATGGCATTCCAAACATTCTAAGATATCTAAGAAAAATATTTTTAAAAGCAATGGAGGGTGACTTGCCCTATAAATTATTAAGACATTTACCTTAAGCTATGATAATTTGTTCTGCATAAAACTGGTTCAGAAATAGGCAGATCACAGGAACAGAATAGAAAGTACAGAACAGCTATGAATGTGTAAAGCATTACATATGATTAAGTTATAAATTCATTTTAAATCAGGAAAAATGTATTATTAAAAAAAATAGCATTGGATGGGGCACTAGTTCACTTATCTTAGAAAAATTCTTTTGGAATTTTCCTGCTCCAATTGCTCTTCACAATGTCAAATTCTTCTAACTTCCAATATTTTTCCCATCCTCTGCAGCTGCTTCCAATTCACTTCATTGCCTCTTTCTCCAAAATTTCTTTCATACTCTCTTTTGAACCCAGCTTTATCTTCTTCCTCCCCAACTTTCTTTTTTCTGTATGTATTTTCCAGCTGATAATTCTCTGCCTTTGTGGGTTTAAAAGAGAAGAGGCTGTAAACACTCAGGTGTTGATTTTTTAAAAATTGAGTTTTAGAGAGGAAGGAGGAAAGAGAGAGAGAAACACCGATGTGAGAGAGAAACATTGGTCAGTTGTCTCCTGTATGGATTTGGAACAGGGATTGAACCTGAAACCTAGGTATGTGCCCTGACCAGGAATCAAACCTGCAACTATTTGGTGTACAGGATGATGCTCCAACCACCTGAGACATCCAGCCAGGGCTCAGGTGTTGATTTTTTTGTCATCACCAGAGGTAAGTAAACTGTGGGTCATTTATGAACTGGAGTGCAGTCATTACAAATGGAACCAAGACAGGGGATTTTAGACTGTGGGGTACTATTAAGATGGCTCAGAGGCTGCCAGAGGTGGACAAGGAGTAGGACTAGCAGATAGGGCATGCCTTCCTATAATAAATATGCTTTAACCAGAGCAATATTGGTATATTGAGGGTTCACATAAAATTTTGTTTCAGGGAAGATCACTGCTACTAAAAAATTTGAAGATCACTGATAAAAACAAGTATATGATAAATATATTCAGTGGAAAAGAAATTTAAAAAGTAGCATGATTTGTAAAGTAAAAATATATGGCCATAAAAAGCAGTTAACAGTAGTTATATCTGAGTGGTGAGAAGTGAACAATTTTATTTACTCCTTTAGTTTATCTTTAAAATACTTTATAGTGCTAACATACATTATTTTTATTTTATATCTTTTTTTTTTTAACCTCACCTGAGGACATTTTTGCATTTATCTTCAGATAGAGCGGGAGGGAGAAAGGGGGGAAGAGAGAGAGAGAGAGAGAAACATCAATGTGAGAGAGACACATCGACTAGTTGCCACCCACACAACCCCAACTGGGGCTGGGGACAAACTGCAACCGAGGTAAGTGCCCTTAGCGGGAACTAAACTGGGACTCTCTGGTCTGCTGGCCGACGCTCTAACTGCTGAGCCAAACCAGCCAGGGCTATTTTATATCTTTTGAGGTATAATTTAGATCAGTAAAATGCACATATTCCAAGTGTACAATGTGATGACTTTTCACATATGTATACACCCATATGACCAGCACCCAGATCAAAATATAGACTATTTCTATCATCCCAGAAAGTTCTCTTGTGTCCTCTTTCAAATCAATAGTTCTACTCTACGTGTCCCACCAGAGATAACCACTGTTTGGGCCTAGTTTAGATTGTTTTTGCCTGTTCTTAAACTTCTTATAAATGAAATCATATAGCATGTGACTTTTGGGCCTGGCTGTTTTGTTCAACATAGTATTTCTGAGATTCTTTCATATGTTGTATATATTATTAGTAAGTTTTCTTTTTTAAAAAAAATATATTTTTATTTATTTTTTTGAGAGAGAGAGGAAGGGAGAGAGAGAGAGAAACATTAATGTGAGAAAGAAACATCGATTGGCTGCCTCCTGCACGCCCCCTACTGGGAATCGAGCCTAAAACCTGGGCATGTGCCCTGACCAGGAATCAAACCGGGACCTCTCAGTCCATGGGACAACACTCAGTCCACTGAGCCACACCAGCTGGGCTATTAGTAAGTTTTCTTTAAGTTGCTAGGTAATATTTCATTTTATAACAATATTACAATTTGTTTATCCTTTGGTTAGACATTTGAGTTATTTACAGTTTTTGTTATTAGGAATAAGGCTCTGAACTAATGGCTTTTTGGTGGATGGATCCATTTCTCTTGGGCATATACTTAGGAGTAGGGTTACAGATTCGTGCATCTCTAACTTTTCGAAATTTTGCTAAATTTCTCTTCAAAGTGGTTGCATGGATTTACATTTCAATTAAGAGTGCTTGAGAGCCCTGGCCAGTTTGGCTCAGCGCTTAGAGCGTTGGCCTGCGGACCAGAGAGACCCAAGTTCGGCCCATACCTTGGTTGCAGTTTCTCCCTGCTCCGGTTGGGGTTGTATGGGTGGCAACCACTCGATGTGTCTCTCTCACATCGATGTTTCTCTTTCTCTCCCCCCCCCTCCCTCCCACTCTATCTGAAGATAAATGCAAAAATATTCTCGGGTGAGGTAAAAAAAAAAAAGAGTGCTTGAGAGTTGCTCATTCTCCTTTTTCTCTATCACTATGAAGTAAACAAACAAGGCCAACTTTCCCCTATGGGAAGACCAGAACTAAGCCTGGGACATAGTGGCAAAACCAACTCTCATTTGGTCTATGGTCCAAGAGAAACGTGCAGACAGCAACAACAGGCCTTGGGTCAGCAGTTGTTCTCAGTGCCCATGAGTTTCTGGGTCGCAAGCATGGCATAGAACTTGAAACACATGTTGTGCAAGGGTCAGTTTCTTGGTTTTGATATTGTACTATAGTTGTGTAAGGTACAAACCATTGGGGCAAACTGGGTAAAAGGTACATAGGAACTCTCTGCTATATCTTTGTAACTTACTGTGAATCTTTAGTTATTTCAGAAATTTTAAATGTAAGTCTTCACCAGGTGGTTAATAGGACTTCTCCAGGGCTGACTCTACAACGTCTTCCACAATTGTCTGAGTTGGGGCTTTTTTTATTTTTTTTTGAAAACAAAATGTAGATAAACTGACAATGTAATGGCTTTTCATCATTTAACAATGAAGTCTATTCCCAAGGAATTTTCTGTTGAAGGCTCAACCCACACATGCAGTGACCTGTGTGTCTGTACTGTGTTTGAGCAGCACCAAGACCAGCCCTAGCAACAGCACTGTGTGTGCTGGTCTTTCTGGATCTTTGCATTCCACACCAAGTACCACCTTCTCTTCTCCATTTCTAGGCTCAGCCCTCCCCAGCTCTATGCAGACAGAGGGCTGTGGAGTGGCCTGGCCAATGTTCCACCTGACCTCTGAGGAAAGAATCCCCAAATGACCACTGGGCACATGGGATAAGATGTGCCCTGTGGTCATTTAGAGATTCAGTCAACCTAGACTCCATTCTTCTCTAGATCAGGGTGGAGGGTGTAAGGGATGAAGAGAGGGTGTTGAAGGGAAGAGAAAAGATTAACAGCCCCCAAAGTTGTCTATGTCTTCATCCCCATAACCTAAGAATGCATTAGGTTACATAGCCAAGGGGAATTAAGATTGCAGATGGAATTCAGGTTGCCAATCAGCTGACCTTAAAGACAGAAGTTGTCCTGGTATATTCTGGTGTAATCACATGGTCCTTAAAAGTAGAAGAGGGAGGCAGGAGAGGAGAGGAGAGGAGAGTCAGAGAAAGAGATCTGATGATGGAAGCAGGATCAGAGAGATGCTATGCTGCTGGCTTTGAAGATGGAAGAAGGGGCCGTGAGTGAATGAATGTGGGTGGCCTCTGGAAACAGGAAATGGCAAGTACATGAATTCTCTCCAAAACTTTCAGAAGGGAATGTACCTTGATTTTAGTCCAGTGAGACCTATGTCAGATGTCTGACCCACAGAACTATAAAATAATAGATTTGTGTTGTTTTTAAGACACTGACTTTGTAATAACTTGTTACAGTACAACAGAGTACTGATGTAATAGAAAGCTAACACACTACCACATTACATAAGATCTCAGGGTAAGAAGGAAGCCCGGCCTCAGGAATCTGAGAAGAGAGTCCTGGGGCTGAGTGTAGTGAAATCTGAGACAGGAGGTGGTGGTTGGGTAGGACAAGAAGCCCAAGGTTTAGGGGCCATGGTCTTAGGAAGAACAGTGCTTGCTATGCTAGGAGGCAGTGAGTAAAAGAGAGGTTCAGCTCAAGTAGTCAGAGAAGCAGTTCTGGGGATTTGGAGTATATAGGTAGTAGCACAGAGAAGTGAGACTTGGATGGGGAAAGTATATTTGGGAACAGTGGGTTTATATTAAGCTGGGGAATGGAAAAAAGAGTGGAAAAGCACAGGGCTAGGAATCAAGAAGTCTGGATTTTAGTTACTTTACTTGCCGAGCTGTCAGACACAGGTAAATCTTTAAACTTCCTGGGCCTCTGTTTTCCCATATACAGCATAGGGCAAAGGTAGGTTTACAGTTGTTTGTATGGAAAATAATGCAATAATTAATAAATAACAATACAAGAATAAACTCTGTTTCAAGTACTCACAACTTAAACGTACTCTTGCCCCACCGTTTATATGATGAAGGGCTCAGAGTAGGAAGATTGCTTTCCAGACTGAAAAAAGTACTACACGATGTGGTGAAACCTTAGTATGCAATTTAGGTAACCTAACTATGATTATAGTTCACTTTGTCACCCAGTCAGTGTCTTTGTACATGGCTAAATGCAGTGCATGGAAATGACAGTAGAATGTGGCTTCCTCCTTAGCAGATAATGCCACTCCGTGAGCGTGCATCGCATTGCTTCAGCATAGAAATTAGGACCGTGACACACATGAGTCTCCCTGTAACTGAAATATTTTGCTTTTACAGAGTTGTATGTTCATAATGCTTTTCATGGGACAAGTTCAAAGTCTTTGAAAACTGCCATCTCTGATTCCTTTTGGGGTAGACAGGTAATGGCCAATTTGGAGTTGCCCAGACAGAGAAGCACAGGGCTCTGAATCCCCAAATCTCTCTTAATTCTTAAGCATTAAGTATTCCAGAATCCTGAAACACTGAATTTAGTAAAAGTGTCTTTGCATTCTGTTTGATTTGGTACACTTTTCAGTTTCTCACAAACCTTTTACTGACAGAGCATTGTAGCATCTGCCAGTGACAGGGCAACCAGAGGGTTTGGCAGCTTGTGGGTGGGAGTTTCGGGGTTTGGGGACTTGGCAGTAGTTAGATTGGGCTGTTGGTGTGGGAGGATGGAACTGTGTATTGATGATGGTCTTGGCTTTTCCTAAATCACAGTTGCATCATATGAGATAGCTGAATTTATGTTGCGCTTTACAAAAGCCTACTGGGAAAAGGGCAAAACAGATTCTAGTGCGTAAGAAATTTATTTATGGCAATTATGGTACCAAACTGAGATTGGAGACTGTTGAGAATCTGGAACGTTTTCTGGTAGAGGAAAAAAAAATTATTTTACTTTTGTGAGTAGGAATCATATAGTAGAATCACTTTGTATTATAGTGATTTTTGAAAGTCTTCTTGTCCTTTCCATGGGGCAGCAGGTAGGATACTGATTCAATTAAGTTTTTACTTTTTGATCCAAAGTGGGATTTAACATAACAACACCATATATGTTAGTTGTCTGCATTCCTCCCTTTGTAAATTACCTACTCATGCTATTTGTAATTTGCTTATCAATATGTTAGTGTTTTTCTTATTAAACTGTGCATGCTCTTGATATAGTGACTTTTTGTCAGTCATATTTGCTGTAAGTATTTTTCTCTATTTGTATTTACCTTTTAATTTTTGATTTTACACTTTTAGGGTATATGGAATCAACAAAATGAAAAGGCAGCCAATGGAATGGGAGAAAATATTTGCAAACCATATATCTAATAATAGATTAACATCTAAAATATATAAGGAACTCTTACAACTCAGTAGCAAAAGAAAAACAACCTGATTAAAAATGTGATAAGGTCTTGAATAGACATTTTCCAGAGAAGATGTACAAATGGCCAACAAGTATCTGAAAACATGCTCAACATCATCACTAATCATCAGGGAAATACAAATCAAAATCGCAATGAGATATTATTACCTCACACCTGTTAGGATGGCTATTTTCAAAAAGTCAAAAGATAGCAAGTATTGGCAAGGATGAGAAGAACAGGGAACACTTGTGCACTGTTGGTGGGATCGTAAATTGGTGCAGCCACTATGGAAAACAGTATGGAGATTCCGCAAAAAGTTAAAAATAGAACTACCGTATGATCCAGTAATCTTACTTCTGGGTATATAACCAAAGAAATGAAATCAGTATCTGGAAGAGATGTCTGCACTCCCATGTTCACTGCAGCATTATTCACACTAGCCAAGACGTGGAAACAGCCTAAATATTTGTTTACTGATGAATGGATAAAGAAAATGTGGTAAATGTTATGGAATATTATTCAGCCTTAAGAAAGAAGGAAGTCCTATCACTTGCAACAATATGAATGAACCTGGAGGTCATTATGCTACGTGAAATGAGCCAGACACAGAAAGACAAATATTTCATGATTTCAATTGTATGTGAATCTAAACCAAGAAATACAAAGAGCCGATCTCATATAGAGAGTAGACTGGTGGTTACTGGAAACTGGGGTGTGGGGGATAAGGGGAGATAAAAAAAAGAAAGAAATTAAAAATGATGGTTACCAAGGGATGGAGGGGGCAGTCATGGGAATTATTGTTTTATGAGTACAGAGTTTCAGTTTTTCAAGATGAAGAGTTCTGGAGACAGATGGTGGTGATGAATGCACGACAATATGAATATACTTAATACCACCTAAACTGTATATTTAAAAATGGTTAAGATACATTTTATCTTATGTATATTTTACCACAGGAAAAAAATAAAAAGAAAATAATTGGAAAAAATATGTTGAAATGTAAGAAAAAAATAAGGGACATATATATGTTTAGATATTGTAGAGATTAAACAGATAACAATAAGATCTTATGGTGGACCACAGTTTGGTGGTTCCTCAAAAAGTTACACATAGAATTACCATATGATCCAGCAATTCCACTCCTAGATATATACTGGAAATAATTAAAAACAGGGACTTGAAAGGTGTGTGTACACCAATGTTCATAACAGCGTTATTCACAGTAACTACAGGTGTAAAAACTTAGGTGTCCATCAACAGATGAATAAACAAAAAGCAGTATGCACATACAATGGATAATATTAGCCATAAAATGAAATTCTGACAGATGTTGCTACAACAGTGTGACCCTTGAAAACGTTATGCTAAGTGAAATGAGCCAGACACAAAAGGACAGATATTATATGATTCCACATATAAGGTAGAGAATAGGTAAGTTCATAGAAACAAAAAGTAGAATAGAGGTTACAAGGACCTGGGGAGAGAGGTGAGAGGGGAGTTACTGTTGCTTATTGGATAGAATTTCTGTTAGGTATGATGAAAAGTTCTGGAAATAGTGTTGAACATAACGTTGTGAATATGCTTAATTCCACTGAATTGTACACTTAAAAATGGTTAAAATGGTAAGTTTTAAGTTATGTATATTTTGCTACAATAAAAAAATTTAAAAGAGTTTTTGCTTTAAAAACTCATGACTTTTAAGATGACTTACATGACTTTTTTCCAGTGTACCTTTTTACATATAATTCTTTATATTTTTCTCTAAAAAACTCAATTTTTGCATATAACTGTTATCCAGTTGACATTTATTTATGAGATACAGATACAGATTTATCACTGCATCATTTATTGTATATTCTTTTCTGCACTGATTAGTGATCTTTTTCTAAATCACATATTAAACTTATGCATTATGATCCCTGTTTATTTTGTAAATTCTATTATTGATTTTAAGAATATCAAAGGCATTTTTTTTTTGTGCCTCATATTGCTTTTGGGTATAGAAATGTGGATACTGAATTTCTGGTTGTGTATTTACTTATGGCATTTCTTTTCGGTGTCATATCTGTCCCATGTTATTATAAAATCGGTGTTTTTAGCATGTAATTATCAAGTGATGCTGTAGCTCATTCAAATTCATTTGTAAATACTAGTCTTTCCATATTTGGCCAAGCTCAACACCACTGGTGATGACAAAAACAGTGCATATCATGTTCAGTTTCATTAGCAGGGAGAGGTAAATTAAAGAAGGAAACCTGCTTCTGTACTATTTGTAGAGCCATTAGTTGTTATTATGTCATATTTGTTCTTATAAGTAATAACACTTATCCTTCCAACTGGGCTGGTGGCTGTTAATTCTGCAAATTTAATTTTCCAAGTGAGAAAAGTTGTTTTTGCCTCAAACTCATGAATATAATGCCTGGTGGTAGATATAATTCTTCCATTATCAGCCTCATTCATCACACAAGGCAAGTGGACAGAACTGTGAGACTGAACATGGCAGAGACTGGTAAAGATTTCTCTCGCTTAATTTCACTAATGGATTTTACTTTTTCACGTTAATAATGATATGTCTAATGTACACAATGGAATACTATGCAGCTGTAAGAAAGAAAGATCTCTTATCCTTTGAGATGGCATAGAAGGACCTGGAGAGTATTATGCTAAGTGAAACAAGCCAAGCAGAGAAAGACAAATACCACATGATCTCACTTATTTGTGGAATATAATGAACTAAACAAACTGATGAACAAAATTGACACAGAGACATAGAGGTGGGGTACAGACTGACAAGCCTCAGAGGAGGGGAGTTTGAGGGGGAAGAGATAAACCACAGAACTTATATGCATGTATGCACGACCAGTGGGCATAACAACAAAGCTGGGGATGGGGCGGGGAGGATGGGGAGGAGGATGTCAATGGGGGAAAAAGGAGAAACATCTGTAACAAAAACAAATTAGTAAAAAAAAAAAAAAAATAAAAGTATTTACACAGAAAAAAATGATATGTCTATCTACATATAGGATTGTATTTATAGGGTATATATCTTTAATATGAAGCTGCTTCAGATCTTTTTTAGAATACTGTAATTGGAATTATTCTCTATATTTATTTATCAAGCGATCTTGTCCATTTGAGTGTGCTGGTCTCTGGGTAAAGGTTCTGCTTGCCCAATGATACTGCCTCTGAGTTTTGTAACTGTTAGATCCTGTGTGTGGGGTAGTGGTGGGAGTGGTGTTTAGGCTCACAGAGGAGGACTCTAGGACTATCGTGTCTTTCTTGGGATTTGATCATTATAGTAATTTCTGCCTCCGTTTGGATTCTTATTTTCTAATATGTAAGCAATCCAAAGAAACATAGTTACTCTCTTGCTACTGAGTAGAGCATCTTAAGGTTAGGTGATTGTTTCTTAAATTTTTATGAGCTCCCCTAGGTTCCTGGTGTGATGTGCACTAATTTTTTTGGACTTGACCAATTGACCTAATCATTCTACCTCCTCTTTCATTCTAGTGAAAGAAGCAGGAATACCATTCCCAGTGAGTTGGGAATCTGGCTAAGACTTGATGCATGGATTCTGTGGAGGAAAGATATTTTATTGGAGTCAGTGCCTGCAGATTTGATGAGGTTATAGGAAAAACAACCGAAGGATTCTGTGGAAAGCAGGCAGATTTTTAGAGAGATTAGGAATCAGGCAGAATTGGTAGTTGAGATAGAGCTGTTTGAGTGTCCAGGGATTTAAGGAGAAATAGGCGCATCTTTCTGGAGCTTTGGCTGTTTTCTAGGATTTATGGAGAAGAGAAGTGTTTAGAACCTTATCTACATATCAGAGGTTTCTTTTATAGGTTCAGGACAGAATGGAGGAGGCAGACAGAGCCTGTTGCACAGCCTAATGACATAGGGATGGGCAGTGGTGTCCAAGCCACCCAGGAAGAATGGTTTCTAGTCCTTGAGATGTGACTGTGACTGGGTTCCTAGGCCCTGGTAAAGAAATGGCCAGAAGGGAGGGTAAACAAATAATTAGGGGGGGGGGGCAAAGGCAGTGGAAGAATCCCTTTATAAGTTCAAATCTTTAATTATATTTGGTTTGGTTAAGGGCTTGCTTACTAAGCACCAGAAGAGTGATCAGTTGAAGCTGAGAGGACCAGGCCTTGACAGTGTCAAATGCCGAAAGAGGAGCAGTAGGGATGGGAACTGGGGGTTAGAGACTGGAGAATTAAGGGTTCAAAGTAGTAAGGATTCCAGTATTTTAAGAGTGACAACCAGATAGCATGCCTAATAGATGCAGAGGGCAATAGCGATAAGAAGGCAGAACTTTGGGAGATAGAAATCTTGTTCAAGATTTTAATTTTTAGAAGAAAAGAGTAGTATATATTAAATAACATATAATTCTAAAGATTCCTGTACTAGATAATTTGAAATAAAATTTGGTCTCTAGAAGTTTTAATAATACAGATTAAAAGCTAAAAATATAATATCACAACATTTGTGAATATTGTAAAAATTTCTCAAATTATAACTATGTATGGATTATAAACTTAAAATACAAGAGCTATCTATATATCTATCATCTGTCTATATCTATAATACAGAATTAGCTTGATACCCTTCCTGATTGTGTACTTTTATTTTTGGCTTGCTATTCACAGTTTAAGTGACTCAGAAACGGAAGTGAAAAATCATTTTACAGTTTGACTAGAGATTTTTTTCTCTTAGGGTTGTTGTAATTCTTACATAATACAAATACAAACCTCTGAATGTTTATTAGATGTCTGGTGCTACGTTTCTGTGTAAAATAACAATGCTAGCCCCCTAACTTCCATGCTTCTCTAATTATATGTAACCTTGTTTAAGATCATCAAGCACAATGATTCATCACTCCAAGGTGCTCTGTGAAAAGCTACATTGTTGTAAGACCATTGTTCACTACTGAATATATTTATTTTGAGCTTTGGTTGATTTTTTATTTTTAACATAAGCTCCAGATCTCTATCTGTACTTATTATGTAAGAAATAATAAATACTTGGATGCAGTTGTCTACTTTTAAAAATTAACTTCTTATAAAAACAGAAGGCTAGTGTACTCTTAAATGTCCATTTAGATTTATTCTTATCATTATCAGCAACATATTATTATTATTATCATCATCACTATCATCTGTTAATATTGGTTGCTAACCAGTTAGTTCAGGGATTATTATAAGTTCTAAAAGCATTTACAAATAGTCTATGTCAAATAACAGAGTCCTTACCCTTGGAAGAAAGAGAGAAAAATGAGGAATGCTCAAAATTATAAGCAGTTTCTTATTTTCAAATGACATGGTTGCCAAATTTTGTTTGTAGGTAGTTTGTTTGAACTTAGAACCCTTTTTATGATGGATTGGTAAACAATGTTATATATGGGGTATACATACCCAGTTTTGCTTGTCAAAACCCATTCAAGAGTTAAAACTCTATGTGTTTAACCCTATGATGGAGTATTTGAATGCGGGTCTATTGGTAAAAACTTACCGAAACTCAACATTGAGCCTTCCACTAGAGTAGGTGGAGAGTAATTCTATTTCTGCTTTCTTCACCTACATCAAGGAAAACCTGAAGACATTTATGCCATCTGCTGTGTTTTGAATTGTATCCCCCCAAAAGGTATGTTGAAATTTGACTTTGGGTGTTGGGCACACAGTGCAATATACAGACCATGTATCATAGAAATGTACACTTGAATCCTATATAATCTTATTAACCAATATCACCCCCAATAAATTGCACACAAAAAATCCTAATCCCAGGTACCTGTGAATATGACCTTATTTGGAACTAGGGTCTTTGCAGATGTAATCAATTTAAGGTGAAGTCATATTGGATTAGGATGGGCTCAGTCCAATGACTGGTGTCCTTATAAGAACAGGGAAATCTGGACACAGAGACAGCCATGTGACAATGGAGACAGATTGGGGTGAAGGGTCTACAAGCCATGGAATGCCAAGGGTTGCCAGCAACCACCAGACACTAAGAAGGGACAAGCAAATTGTCTTCCCTAGAATGTTCAGAGGGAGCATGGCCCTGCTAACACCTTGATTTGGACTTCTAGTCTCCAGAACTGTGAGACAAAACATTTCTGTGTTTTAAGCCATCCAAGTTTGCAGTAAGTTGTTATGGCAGCCCTAGGATACTAATATACCTTCTAAATAAACAAAATTTGACCATTAGAAATTCCTATGTGTCTATATGCTTCATGATAACTCTGAGAAAGGATTTATTACAAAAACGAAACTTGGTTTGTGTTATGGACTGAATGCTTGTGTCTCCATAAAATTCATGTTGAAATCATAACCTCCAATGTGATGGTATTAGGAGGTGGGGCATTCAGAAGACAATTAGGTCATGGGGATGAAGTCCTCATGAGTGGGATTAGTGCCTTTTAAAGGGACCCCAGAGAACTCCTTTGCCCTCTTTCTACTATGTGAGAATACATGAGAAGATGGCTGTCTATGAACCAGGAAGCCATCTACACCAGTTGTTGAATCTGCCAGCACCCCTATGTTGGACAACAAACAAATAAATGTTTGTTGTTTTAGCCACCCAGTCCATGATATTTTTGTTATAGCAGCCCAAACAGACTAAGACAGCATGGTTAAATTTGATAGGTGGTTTAATTTGCCATCTTAAAACACAATTGTGGTGATAATATTTAAATGACTCTATATTGTTAATACTTTTTAACTATAAATCCTTTAGTTCATTAAGAATTTTAAAATATATGATGATACATAGTCCTACAGTTTGTAGAATTACTATAAGACATGAGTATATGAAAAATACTAAAGACTATTTACAACAGAAACCTATACATGTCAATCCTTGCTTTCAGTAGAGAGAGAACACATATTAAATAAAGATAGATTAGATATAGTTAAGTTTTTAAAAGGAGATTCTTAAGTTTACTACTATTACATTTTTTAAAAATTGGAATGTTGCTAAATTCCAAATTTCCAAAGTAGCAAGTATCCATTTATAGCTTTAGGGTCCCCACGTCCTCCAAAATGGACTAAGAGTGCAGGGATCTTAACGAGTTCATAGATGCCAGTTGTCTTTCCAAATACCTTACAGAGAAAGAGAAATTTTTTCAGTCTTTTGTTGGGTTCCATTTTTCATGTCATTGTTTCTACTGTCACAGATTATTGGTAACAACAGGCCCTCATGGTCTGATGCATCCTTTTCACTCCTGTGATGATGTGCTTTCTGGGCAGTACCCCAGTGCAGCAGTGTTGTGTTTCACACTGGACAGCTGTTTCTTAGTTCACACTCATTGGTTAAGAGCACTGGCGTTAAAGTCTGACAATCCTGTGTTTGAGTCCAAGATCTGCCACTTACTAGCTGGGTGGCTCTGGAAAACTAGGCCTGTATTTTCAGCACTGTAAAATGGGCATACTATTGTATCTTCCTCATAGACTAGTTGTAATAATTAAATGAAAAAATGTATATAAAATACTTAGGAAAATGCCTGGCACATAGCAGTATTTATTTATTTATTTATTTATTTATTTGTTTGTTTGTTTGTTTGTTTGTTTTTTTATCCTCACCCGAGGACATTTTTCCATTTTTTGTTCAGATAGAGTGGGAGGGAGAGAGAGGAAGAGAGAGAGAGAGAAACATCGATGTGAAAGGGACACATCGAGTGGCTGCCTCCCGCACGACCAACCAGGGCTGGGGACAAATTGCAACCGAGGTACGTGCCCCTAGCGGGAACCGAACCCAGGTCTCTCTGGACTGCAGGCCGACACTCTAACCGCTGAGCCAAACCTGCCAGGGCATAGCAGTATTTATAATAGTGAAACATTATAATAGTGACTCAGTAACCAAGGGTTATATCTGTCTATATGTTTATGAAGAGATTTGATGATCTCAGGAAATCCTTATGATATAATTTTAAAAGCAAACAGGAATAAAGTAATATATATATATAATGTGATTTTAATGTGACAAAGAGGTTAATATTGGTTACCAAACATTTCATTTTATCTCTTTGACATTTCCATTCTTCCACCTGTAATTATGCAACTAGTTACAGACAGTAGGCTGTAAGCATTAAAAAAAACTGGTGTGAGACCCTCTAGTCTAGCTGTTGCTTCATCTCCTAAAACGACCGAGGGGTCCTGTGTTCAGATGCAGCTCCAGGGTGCTGGGGTTTGGTAATCACCTGGGTTCCTGATAGACTGAAGCCCCTGCTGACACGTGATGGACAGGTAACATGAGTGAGAAATAAGCTTTTGGGCCACTGGGATTTAGGGATTAATTTGTTACCACAGCATAATCAGGCCTACCTTGCCCAATACCCTAATCTTTATTAAAATATATATAAAAACTTGATAATTCACCAAGGTTGTAAGTAGTTATTGTTAGTGTGATTATGGGTGCTTTGCATTTTCTTTAAAATTTAATGTGGGTTACTTTACTCTCTAGCACTGACAACTAAATGAGGATTTAGTGTAGATTAGGGGTTGACAAATGACAGCCTGTGGGACACATGTGACTTGTAGCCTGTTGCTGTAAATAAAGTTTTATTGATACACAGCCACATTCATTTGTTTGAATATTGTCTGTGGTGCTTTAGCTCTACAGGGGCAGAGTTGAATAGTTGCAACAGAGACCTCCTGGCTCATAGCACCTAAAATATTTACTATCTGGCCTTTTTCAGAAAACGTTTTCCAACCTCTGGTGTGAACTGTAATCTCTGAGCAGGACCAGGACGGTATGAGGAGAGTGAGGTACTTGCTTAAGATGCAGAATTTAAAATGGGCCCTGAAAACCTCAGTAATCAAGATTAAATAACATTTTAATGTAATATTTGAAAATAAATGTTGGTGTGAAAAATTCATGATGAACAAAATATCAAGATCTTCAACAAAGAATCAGTAATAGTACCATGCCAAGCCACACTGGAGCCTGAGGCAATACTAAGCCTGTCTTTATTTAGAATTTTGATATTTTGTCCATCATGTAGGGCAGAGAAGTGCCCTGATTTTCTTAGCACAAAATACAGTAGAATTATAATACATTTTTTCATCCATTATGAATTCATTAGCCCATGATACTGCAAAAGAATTAGGGAAACTGTGAATGGGAGCATTTTTTGCCCTAGTTGTTTGGGTATTTTTGTACTTATCTACAATTTGTAGAATTACTATGATAAGACATAGTAATAGTTATATAAAAAAAACCTATTTAATAGTTTGTTGCACCAACAAATATTGATGATGGATTTTGCCTTAGTCCTAGACCTGTGCATACCATCCTAATTCATATGACTGGTATTTTGGGGATTTATTATACTTTAAGCATAATTTTGAACACTTTTGAAACTTAGATGATTTTTTAAGACTTATAATATCTAAATGCTTGATGTATTACTTTTTAGCCAACTATTTCTGGAGCCTTCTCCCCTTTCTTAGTTGATGTATTCATCAGATCCTTCCTGGCTTCTTTTTTTTTTTTGCGATATCTCTATTCTGACTGGAAAATTAAACGTCTACTCCAAAAGCCAGATTTTTGGGGATTCTAAGCTGTGTTTTTCAGAGTTCAATGGTTCATGTACTATGTACACTTGAACTTGACTCAATAGGCTATTTGGATGTAGCCGCTTCCATGGAATGAACATTACATTGTTTACTCTTTGGCACAGGGACCCATGTTGATCAGTACAGAGGCTTGGATGAGGATAGGGAACATTCACCTTTCTCTTCCCAATACCCACTATTTGGGAGGGAAAGGTAGATTTTTGGTAAAGTTGGAAGCACTATGTAAGTGGATGCTGAAATTACATAATAGCCATTAGACACAACATTTTAAAGGGTGTGTAAGAAATGTAGAAATGGAGAACACAATTATACATTTAGTTTACCATGAAAATCAAAATAAATACACCCAATTGGTAGTCACTCAAATGCAAAGAGAAAATTATTCACGAAATTCTGATAAACTTACAAATAGTTTAGTCTGAATTATACTTAAAATGTTGGCTGGCATTTTGTTAGATGTCTTCGTTACCAGACTTCTCTTAGCTAAATGTAGAATGTATGGTTCTTCTTCCTGGAGGGAAGTAGAGAAAACAAGAATGGTTCTCCTTCCTCACCACAGTTCTTTGGTGTGGAGATGGAGGGTGGGACAGTGGCAGGAGACAGGGAAAGGGAAAACTCAGGAATGAGGTTTGAAGAAGGGGAGAAGCAGAGAATGAGAGGAAGAGATTAAAGGAGAAATGTGGAGTGGAGAGGAGGAAGAGAGCAGGAGGAGATTGTGAGGAGGGAGTAAGACACAGGAGTCTGGGTTGAATGGCTCCATTTGGTGTGCTAGCTGGAGATAATAGGATGTAGACAGAGACGTAACAACCGCTGTCAGTGGAGGTGTTATTTACGGTACAGGTGTCCTGAAAATCAGTTGTAGAAAGAGGAAATAATTCAGATGTGGTGCCACTATGACGATTCCTCTTGAAGGGACTACTGTTCTGAGTCTTGAGAACATTTTTGTCTACCTACAATGAAGTGAACTAAGGAAGAAACATGATCACACGGCAAGATCTGTGAGGAATTCACTGGAGAATTAAGGGTCTAACACTTCATTTATTCCCACTATCCTAATTTCCCTTTTATTTTTCCAATTTTCTGCCATATTTGGGGAGGACTGCCTATAGCACTCTCTCTGGTATGTGGAAAAACAGAAGGGTTTCTGGAGAAAAATGTACTGCTCTCTCTTAACTCTACCGAGAGGAATTGGTATCTTAATTTTTCTCTATTTAAAAAAAATGTTTGGGAGAAAACTGGAAGATTTTCTGCATAGGCCTTTTTCTAACATTCCATAGCTGAGTCATGTGGAGAGGATATTTCTAGTGTTCACAACAATTGTCTTCTCTCTGGAGAGAATAGACACATAGAGTCTTTCTAAGTATCTCCTGCAGCACCTAGTCATATGCTTTGTTTACAGAGGGTTCACAATAAGAATTTGCAAAATTATAAATTTAACGTCTTTATAGGCAATGGCATATACATAAGAGGGTTTTTTCTACCTAAAGAATTATGAGAATTGTGGTCTCTTAAGCCAATTTGTGCATCTGTTATGTTTTATATCTGAATTATACTGCTGGCTTTATCTTTTCAGTGTAATTTGTATTTTTATGAAACTAAATGCATGGTTGAAAAGTCAGACAGAATAAGACTTGCAATGAAAAACAGCAGTATACTGGGCCATACTTTCTTACACCCGATTCCTGCCCACTGTTCTTCACTATTAGCTGTGTCACCTCATTTTTCCTAAATAACGCCCTTATACTAACTTAAAAAAATATTTTATGTACCATTGACTTCCTGTGATAAAGGATGGAGCTTTAGCTCTTTTATATCACCTGTTCTTTCCCTATTCCGTCCCCCTTCCTTATTTTCCTAATATAGTCATATGAGAGTTTTGGAAAAATGCAAAGGAAAAATATACATAATAAGAGGGTATGGAAGGCTATTTACCAAAATGTTAAAAGTGATTTTCTGTAGTTGATAGTATTGAAAAGTAATTTAGTTTTCCTGTAATTTCAAAATGAATCATGTTGGTAAATTGCTTTCTAAAAGAATTCTAGAATTTTGCAATACCATCAGCCATTTATAAGATTAACTGCTTTATTGTATTCTCAACATTGCTTGGTCTGGTGCATTTACTTTTAAAATTCTTTACCTTAGGTGTGCTTCCTTTTAAAAAAATTATATTTGGACATCTTTGTGGAATTTTTGACAGAAATTAAGTGCCTTTCCTTTTAGCTATATTTTATAGGAAGACAAGAAACTGTCATCATAAGGTACATTAATCATTCTAATTTTTTTGTTGCTAATTTAATTGACAAAAATTGCACCTTAATTTGAGTTTTGTTTCTTTGATTGCACTCAAATGATTTTTCATAGCTTTCTTTTCTTGTGCATTGACTGTTTTGGAATTCCTTTTATGTCTGCTCATGTCCTTTGGATGGACGATCTCTAGATAATAAGATGGTGGAAGAGATTGTTCTAAGCAGAGAGAACAGCATGAGCGCACACATAGAGTTATAAGATTGTGGGCTGAGTTTTTGAGATAGCAATTCCTGTTTGACAGGACTGTCATGTACATGTAGGAGAATAAAGCAGGAAAAGGTAATGCCTTAGAGATGTTGATCATTGCCTGTCCTTCTAAAGGATTCCTTCTAAAGGACTTTTTTCTGCCCACAGCCCTGTTTCCCACGGGTCCATTCTCTGTGATCCTGCTCAGACCCATGTGATTGGATATAGCAGATTGGGCATTGGATCTAAGTGCAGACAATCCACAGGCTGTTGTGTGGCATTTCTGTGCTCTAGCATGAAGTGACAGACTACAACATTTGAACTCTTTAGAATTGGAACTGGGAAATCAAGAAGCTAAACTAATTGGCAGTGGGGGCAGAAACTGCAAAGAAGTGTTGAGAGTAGCGAAGGTTTAGAAGGTATTGGGAGTTGTCATATTGTGACATAGCTGAAAACTATGAGGGAATGGAAACTGAATAACCAGAGGAAGCGGAGCAATAGAGAGAAGAGAAACTGAGACAAGAAGCAGAGACACTGATAGAAAGAGAATGATTGCGTTCCAGAGCTTTCTTGTTCTCTGACAGCTATCAGTTGATCAATAAGTATTTTTAAGTGTTTTCTTTTCTTGAGGTAACTTGAGTCCTTCCTAGCATATAGGTATGGAGGGCATATTATAAAGAACTTTGTATGCTAGGGCAAGATGTTTGTAATTTGCTAGGCAAGGGATAAATATGAACCATTTTTGAGATGCAAAGTAATATCATTAGAAGAGTGCTAAATGAAGAGTAAACTAGAAGTAGTGTATAGGAGAGATGGAGCAACTGATTTGGTAAGCTATTAAGTAAGATATGCAAGATGTAATTAAGGCCTTGAGTTGAGGGTAGAACAGAAAGAAATTAAATGAGTAAACAAGTGTAAAAACATAACAAAGGAAGAATCAATAACACATGTTAATTTATTAAATACAGGGGACAAGGAAAAAGACAGCAGAGTTGGAGCTGCGATTTTAAGACTTGGAAGTTAGAAGCTGGAAACATCATTAAGAGAAATAGGGAAGTTAGGAGGCTCGGGTGTTTGGGGTTGTGGAGGGCTAGACAGCTGTTTAGTTTGTTTCTGTTGAGTTTCAGATGCTGTGGGAAATGCTGTTTAGTTCAGCTTAACTAACTTTTATTGCATTCTTCCTACCCTGTTCCTGGCCCTGGATGATGGAAGTGGGGGATTAAAAGGACAAGGATGAATAAAACATAATTTATGCCTCTGAGGAGTCCCTAGTGTAATGGCTGAAGTTGTCTGTCAGATGGAGACATAGGTGTGGAGCAGCTTGAGAGAGAACTTTTGGACTGATAATCCTGATGAGATCTCAGTAGAGCTCCAAAACACTGGACTTTCAAAGGATAGAGTGGGGTGGTGTAAAGAGGACCAGGGGTAAAACCGTGGGGAATACCTGGTACCATAGGGCAGGAGAAAGAAGAACAAGGGGATGCATGTCCAGGACAGTCTTAGGAGAACCAGGACAGCACAGGATCACAAGACCTAGGGAAGGGAGGGTTTCAGGTCACCTGCAGTATTAAAGACTGTGAGAACTTGAGAGAATGAAGTTGGATTTGACATGTAGGAGTTCACTGTGATCTTAAAAGTAGTATCAAGTAAAGGGCTAGTGAAGAAATGTAGGAAGCAAATGTAGACCACTCTTCTAATAATTTGGGTGTTGAAGGCATGGTAAGAGGAAGAAACTTGAGGGAAGGGGCAAGGTCAAGAGATTTTTGTTTGTTTCTTTATAAAAACTGGGTCTACCAGAGTAGGCAGATGCAGAGATGGTTAGTAAGGAGAGATTTAAAAAAAAAGGAATTGAAAGAGCAAGGAAGTAAGGGAGGGTTTGTTTATGTTAAGTGTAAAGTTGAAGAGGATAACATGACCAGGAGAGTCATTTCATCCTGGAGCCAAAGACCAAAAGGAGGAATACAATGTACAACACAGAGGAATTCAGAGGGGAAGACAAGGGAAGTAAAAAGAAAAATACCTCACATGGCTTCTATTTTCTCAGAATAGTAGCAGGCTAGAAGTAGGAGTCTTGTGATTGGGGATTTTAGGAACATAGAGGAAGAGAAAGTTTTGAAAGGCCACTAAAGGGAATGAAACAGGGAATTAATAAGAGGTGAGTGACAGGGGTTTTGAGTGGTAATAAAGAGACAAATAAGGATGGGAAGCTGAGAGATGAATCAAGAAAATGAAAACTATTTCAAGTAGTAGTTCTCAAAGAATTTCACCCACACTATTTTACAAGTAGTTTAATTCCAAGATACTTACGCAGGGATCTGTTGGAGTTCCAACCCCCCACCCCCTTTCTGCATGAAAAGAGATCTGACAATTGATTATAAGGTTAATTTAGGGAATTGGTTAAATCTGAAATATGACCAAATCTGGAAAATATAAAATTGACCCAACCAAAATATCTGTGCTAATGTGTGTCTAATAAATGTGATAGCTAGTCAGTGAGTCATAGTAAATGATTCAGGAATATTCTATTAACTATAGTGTGTGTGTGCTAGGTAAGCCTATTTTTTTCAAAATTTTAAACAATTCTGATTTTGCATATAAGTATTTAAATGTCTGATTTATACAAAATGACTGCCAATTAACTTATTATCTAAAAGAAACTTAGGGCCCTGGCCAGGTAGCTCAGTTGGTTAGAGCATCTTCTCAATACGCCAGGCCAAGGTTGCGGGTTCCATCTCCAGTCAGGGCACATCCAAGAAGCAACCAATGAATGCGTGAATGGTGGAGCAGCAAATCGATGTTTCTTTCTTGCTCTTTCTCTCTGTCTCTCTCCCTCCCCTTCTCTCTAGAAAATCAATAAAATTAAAATTGAAAAGAAACTTGGTTGTCACAGTTTTCTTTTTTATAATGCAAGGCCTGTTTGCAGTGTGAAAGTTGTAGTTGTGGGAGGTAGTCTGGGAAATTATTTTATATTCAGAACTAATCATTTTTAGCAATGGAATGAGAAACTTATTTAAAATGTTTAAAAAAGTATTTAATTTATTCTCAGATCTCAAGACTTAGTCCCTTAAGTTTCTGTAAATCATCATAAAAACTAGACTGAATTTCTGAGAACTTGTTTTTCAGCAGAGCTCCCAGGAAGGTTGACTTTCCTTAGAGGTAGTAAGGAAGTAGTATTCTTATTTATATTTTTGGACAGTATCAAATAATAACTTTATATTGAATTTCAGTAGTGACCATTAGAGGACAAATAAAACGATCACAACTCTTCTGTGTCATTTTCACACATACTTTTAGTAGCCACAGAGAATAGATAGAATTGTCACAGCAACAGGCAGAATATTATCATTACTCCTGGCTAGAAAATTTTCTAGACATTTTTTTTTTTTTTTTGGTTATTGAAACTAAATAGAAAACGATTTCAGAAAAAGGTGAAAGTTTTATTAGACATTTTGTGTTTTCAAAGCACATTTTGATAGTGGGTTGTCTTTTATCCCACTGATAGCAGATGGGAATGCCGTCAGTGATGTCCATGGGCTTCAGCGTTAGGTGTGGTCAGTGATCATCCTGGCCTCTTGCCCAGGAGATGGAATGGGATGATTCTGTTTTCTCGGTTGAATTCCAAGGAGGCCATGGGAGAACCCTTCATACTGAACTGGTACTGAAACCTTCAACACTTTTGTAGATTGTTTGAACTTGTCCTTGGGGTAGAGGCAATGCTAGTGATATACCTGTTTCTACTGGTGTGTGTGTGTGTGTGTGTGTGTGTGTGTGTGTGTGTGTGTGGTGTCCACTGCTGCTGGCAGCCCAGGTCCATGGTCATGACCCCACAGGGAACAGCTGGTTTCTGACCCTTACTATCTCTTAGGTCTCAGCTTAGGAAGGGTCGTTCTGCATTTCAGAGGTATTCCTAACCAAAGAATCCAGCTTCCATGAGCAAGTATTGGGTGGCTCTGTGGATGAAGCCTTAGTATGGCAGGCCAGGCTCCCTATCTGACTTAAGAGCTTGGACATTGTCTGTGGATATCCCTATTCATGAGGCCACATTCTAAAAAATTCCCCCCTTAAACTGTGCCTGAGGAGTAAATCGAGTGCCTGGGTCTACTTTTCACTGTATGTTCAAGCTATTTTAACTTCCCCTGAACTCTGCTCCAGACACCTTTTTGTTCACTTAGAATTTCTGCTACCAATATTTCCTTCATACCTGGCTATGTGCCATCCCTTTTGCTACCTCTGTGCCAGGAATTCCGAAAAACTCTACCATGTGCAGGTAAGGATTCTCAAATGGGAAGGCAGACGAGCTTCCCTTGTCCCCACGTTCTGTGCCGATCACCAGGATGGCACACGATGCTGCTGGAACCTGGTGTTTCTAGACTGCCACAGAACCAAAGGCTGACGTCCTTTTCGAGTATGACAACATTTATGGTGAAGTATTGATCAGTTTACCACATCTCCTGTGGGGCTGTCTTGGTTCTCTTTTATAAGAAAAAGAATGGTGTTTACCTTTTCTAGCAAGACAACTGTGACTTCAGCATGCTCATCATATACAACCTATCCCATCTCTTAGTAGAAGAGGCATTATAGCATAAAGAAAGACCATAAATGTGGGTAACCAAAAAAATCTGGGTTCGATTTCTGGTTCTACTAGTTTCTAATTATGTGACCTGGTAGAAGTTGCCATGAGCATTGTTTATCCACCATGGGACTGTTGTGAGAATTAGATTAACTAGTACACATACAGTTCTTAGCATAGGGCCGGGCACATGACAGGTACTCAATAAATGGTAGCTATTATCATCATTATCACTGATCTTCCTGAACACGGGGCATACATCTTTATGAAATTTGACAGCCAGGACAGCTATAACTTTATTCTTGGAAAAGTGGCCAGTGAACCGCATCCTTTCAGGCATATTTTGATGAGTCTGAATAGTACAGGGTGGGCCGAAAGTAGGTTTACAGTTGTTTGTATGGAAAATAATACAATAATTAATAAGTAGTAATACAAGAATATACTCTGTGTTTTTCGTACTCACCGCTGTAAACCCACTTTTGCCCCACCCTGTGTATTGTGAAGCTGTTTGGCACGTGCACTCCTTGGCCATCTTCCCGCACCTGTGGAACACCTGGATGACTGCTATGACTGAGGGATCAGTCTTCTTAGGGCACATGAGATGCTTCTATGACCTGCTGTCACATAAATCCCTGCTTTGGATAGTTTTTACAAGCTTCCTGCAGTATCACTTAGTCAACTCTGAAAAGTGTGTATTTGAGAACCCAAGAGCGAGACTCAGTTTCCCTTCAGAGATTTGCCAAGTCAGAGAAGCATATTACGTCAGTAAAGGGTTGGTTAGCTTTATGTCCATACCCAAGTGTTATAATTACATAATGTAAACAATTCTACCTGTCATTCAAGCCATCAGTCTTGGAAAGATATCAGTCCACAGGAAGTTTGGGGGCCCACCTTTCTTAACTGCCATAGACTTCTCACACCACAACTCAATACTCTCTATGGCACTCAGTCCCATAGCTGCTGCTGTTTGCAGCCCTGAGACTTTCCTTCAGCTCATTGCATCGTGACATGGGCCAAATATAGGCTGTTCGAAAGGGCCTTTAGGACACTCTATCAAAGAGCTAGTACAAGAAGTACTTACATTAGTACTTACATCAGGGAAAATATCTGTGTGGTTTATACCATCTGTCTTTTCCCATACCTACTTCCCACTTGAGGTGAAAGCAGACTGTTTCCACGCAAGGTCCATTGAGGGGGTTGCTCTGTCAAATGTCATTACACTCCTCCAAGTGAATCATCTGCACCTTGTGTGTGTATTTTTCATTTAAATTTTCAATTAAAAATTGCCCCTTTATATGTCATATGCCAATTTTTCAACTGATGTTCAATTTTTCTTATATGTTTAATTTTTATAAACAAGTACATTTTATAATTGAGAAACAGGCTCTAGTAAACTAGCCTTCTGTTCTGAGATCTCCTCTTTTCATTCTGCACACTCCCCTAGATCATTTCATCCAATTGCACAGCTTGAATTACCCCCTTTCTGTTCGTGGGTTCAGATATCTTTCTGTAGCTCAGACCTCTGTCCCAGATGATGGACATACAGTTTCAACTGCCTCCTGGACAGCTTCTCCTGGATCCACCCTAGGAAATATGTTATGACCTGGCCACAGCTGATGGCTGGTAGGTAGTCAGAACTCATCATTTGGATTTTTGAACTAGGGACCCGTGAAAGCGTGGTCTGTACTTCTGTGGTGGTAAAGCTGAGATGAAGTATGGTCGCTGCTGGCAACTGTTTTCCTCATGCTTGCAGCTAGTTTCAAAGGATAAAATAAATTGTACAGAAAAGCAATGATGAGATGGAAAATTCTGGTGTAGTTCACCTTTCTGGTTCCAAAGATGCTGACACTCTAGTGTCTTACCTTTGAGGTCCAGCTATAGTTCTGCCTTCTTAATCTAAATGAAGCTGAATTTCTGTTACCTTGCACCCTAGAGCTCAAGCAGTCCACTTTTCTCATCTCTTCCTCTAGGTAATCTGTTCCATACCTTTTGTTAATATTACTTTATCAATGTCCTTATGATGGGAGATGACTTGCATTGAGAGCACTTTTGCTGAGTGCATGGGGAGAGTTCAAAGTGAGCTGTGTCATTGGGAAATCAGGTAGAGCAAGCGTGATGACTTAAGAACAACTACAAGATGAGTCAGAAGGGCTGATTCACATCTAAGGCTAGTCAAGATTGTTCTCTAGAAGATAGGAGACCAAAATCTTATCTAGAAAAGAGTGGAAACATCTGAGGTTTGAACTCTGAAGTTCAGAGATTCTAGAAAAAAACAAAGATTGTCAGCAGATTATAAGCACTGATTTATTTTTCCAGTTTTATTGAGATATAATTGATATCCAGCAGTGTGTAAGTATAAGGTGTACAGCATAATGACTTGACTTACATTAAGCACTGATTTAGAATGAGGGGGAGTGGTACATATTGTTTTACAGAAATGTGTACATAGGCCAGGGAGTGTAACATTTGCTTAGAAGTTCAACATTTGTATATTCTCACTGTCCAATAGGAAAAGGAGAAGGTTTTAATTTGTTTATTTTAAAAAGAATTTGTTGAAAAAATTGGGTTTTTAAATAGGAAATTAAAGATTTTATTAATCTAGCTACTAATATAATATTTAAAAATGTGACTCAGACAACTATGAGGTATCACCTTACACCTGTCAGAATGGTCGCCATCAACAAATCATCAAACAAGTGTTGGCGAGGGTGTGGAGAGAAAGGGACTCTAGTACACTGCTGGTGGGAATGCAGACTGGTGCAACCACTGTGGAAAACACTATGGTGTTATCTCAAAAAGTTAAAAATTGAACTGCCATTTGACCCAGTGATCCCATTTCTAGGAATATACCACAAGAAACCTGGAACACCAACCAGAAAGAATACATGTACCCCCATGTTCATAGCAGCACTATTTACAATAGCTAAGATCTGGAAACAGCCCAAGTGTCCATCAGTAGACGAATGGATAAAAAAGCTGTGGTACATATACACAATGGAGTACTATGCAGCTGTAAGAAAGAAAGATCTCTTATCCTTTGAGACAACATGGAGGGACCTGGAGAGTATTATCCTAAGCGAAACAAGCCAAGCGGAGAAAGACAAATATCACATGATCTCACTTATTTGCGGAATATAATGAACATAACAGTCTGAGGAACAGGGTAGACCCAGAGACATGGATGTAGGGTACAGACTGACAGCCCTCAGAAGAGGGGGTGGGGGGAGGGAAGAGATAAATCACAGAACTTATGCACATGTATGCATAACGGATGGACATGGACAACAAAGCTGGGGACGGGGTGGGGAGATGGGGAGGAGGGTGTCAGTGGGGGAAAAAGGAGAAATATCTGTAACAAAAACTAATTAATAAAAAAAATAAAAATAAAAAAATAAAAATGTGATTCAGGACTTCCGGTCAAGATGGCGACGTAGGTAAACGCGGTCTCGCCTCCTCCCACAACCACATCAAAATTACAACTAAACTACAGAACAAACATCCTTCAGAACCACCTGAAATCAAGTTGAATGGAAGTCCTACAACTACGAAATTAAAGAAGAAGCCACATCCAGACTGGTAGGAGGGGCGGAGGCACGATGGGCTGGTCCCACACCCACGTGTGGCGGATAAAAATCAGGAGGATACCTTAGCTGGGAAGGTCCCCCCTGAGGAGTGAGGGGTCCCCGTCCTACACCAAGAGCCCAGCTCAGGGTTCCAGTGCCAGGAAGAGAAGCCCCATAACATCTGGCTGTAAAACCAGCGGGAACTGAGGCTGAGGCTGCAGGAGCCCTAGACAGCTTCTCTTAAAGGGCCTGCACACAGACTTACTCGGACCCGCTCCTTCTGGGTTCCATGGTTGGGGAGGCAGCTTGAAAGGCACCAGAGACATACGGGGAAAAACTGAGTTGTTTGGCATCAGGGCGACAGCTGGAGGGGCAGCTTTCTCCTGGACAGACTTGTTGTGGGAGAACGTTGTTCCTTTGGTGAGGCCTTCCCCCATGGGGCAGGCAGACGGGTGCCATATCTGGGACACCAGAAACCTGGCTCACACTGTTTGCTCCACCCTGGTGATTCCCTGAGGTCCTGCCTCACCCAGCTTCCAAGTCCACCCAAGCTGTTACCAGTGGCTTTACCATAGGAATGGCCTGCCCTGGCTCCTGTTTCAGATTTTCCTAAATTCTCTCAAAAAAGCAGCATCTGGCCTCAGAGAGCCCCATACCTCTCACTAAGTGGACCCAGGCCCAGCACTAGGAGCAGCAAGCCTTGGTCAACAACTTGGCTTTGCCTGGGCACCTCCAAGCCCAGCACAAGAAGCAGCCATCTGCAGATTGCTTTGTAGCTTATGCCTGGTGGCCCTGGGTAGAACACAGGCAGTGGCTGACCTGGCCCTAGAGCCAGCACACCCAGTGGACAGCTTCAGACCACATCGATGTACCACTACTCAACCATCTCCACAAGTGACACACTCAATGAGTAGACTCAGTGGATACCAGAGCTCTGCTAAAGTAAGTCTTGCTCTGTGTGGTGGGCTCCTACATTGCTGATTCTCCAAGGGAGTCAGAGGTCAGTGGTCAGTGGGCACAGCCAGTCCTTGCAGCTGATCAGCCTGAGTAAATTCCTCCCACTGACATGCCAACAGCAATCAAGACTCAATTACAACAGAAGGGTATACAATCCACACTAGGAGTGCACCTCGAGGGCTTAGCTGAGATGATCAGGGAGACTGTGCCACTGGATCCTACAGGACACCTACAACAATAGGCCAACCTGTGAAGCCTAGGAGACATAGCAACTCTACATAATACATAGAAACAAACACAGGGAAGCAGCCAAAATGAGGAGACAAAGAAACATGTCCCAAGTGAAAGAACAGAACAAAATTCCAGGAAAAGAACTAAACAAAATGGAGATAAGCAATCAATCAGATGCAGAGTTGAAAACACTGGTTATAAGGTTGCTCAAGGAACTTAGTGAGACCTTCAAGGAACTTAGTGAGAACTTCAAGGAACTTAAGGAGAACTCCAAGGAACTTAATGAGAACATCAACAACATAAAAAAGGACCAGTCAGAAATGAAGGATGCACTAACTGAAATAAAGAATAATTTACAGGGAGTCAATAGTAGAGTAGGTAAAGCCAAGAAGCAAACAATTGATTTGGAATATAAGGAAGCGAAAAACACCCAATCAGAATAGCAAAAAGAAAAAAGAATAAAAAAAAATGAGGATAGTGTAAGGAGCCTCTGGGACAACTTCAAGTGTACCAACATTTGCATCATGGGGGTGCCAGAAGGAGAAGAGAGAGAGCAAGAAATTGAAAACCTATTGGAAACAATATGACAGAAAACTTCCCTAACTTGGTGAAGGAAACAGACATACAAGTCCAGGAAGCACAGACAGTCCCAAACAAGATGAACCCAAAGAGGTCCACACCAAGACACATCATCATCAAAATGCCATAGGTTAAAGACAAAGAGAGAATCATAAAAGCATCAAGAGAAACGCAGTTAGTTACCTACAAAGGAGCTCCCATAGGCTGTCAGCTGATTTCTCAAAAGAAACTTTGCAGGCCAGAAAGGAGTGGCATGAGATATTCAAAGTGATGAAAAGCAATGACCTACAACCAAGATTACTCTATCCTGCAAAGCTATCATTTAGAATTGATGGATATATCAAGAGTTTTCCAGACAAGGAAAAGCTAAAGGAATTCATCACCACCAAACCAGTATTATTATATGAAATGTTGAAGGGTCTTCTTGAAGGAGAAGAACAAAAATATGAACAATAAAATGGCAATAAATATATATCTATCAACAATGGAATCTACAAACAAAATGAGTAAGCAGAACAGAAACAGACTCATAGATACAGAGAACTTTTTGTTGCTTGCCAGATGGGTGGGTCTGGGGAGATGGGTGAAAAAGATGAAGGAATTAAGAAGTACAAATTGGTTGTTAGACTGATGAACCTCAAAGGGAAGTGGGGAGGGAGGGCAGGAAGAGATAAATCAAAGAACTTCTATGCATATATGCATAACCAATGGACACAAACAATAGTGTGGGAAGGCAGGGGGGATTAGGTAGGAGGGGGTCATTGGGGAAAAAAGGGGTGACATCTGTAATACATTCAACAATAAAGATAAGTTTAAAAAAAATGTGACTCAGGGCAGCCCAATTTATATATCTTGCTTTATGGATGTAAAAGAGTTCTTTTAACTTGGACCTTATAAAAAACATCATCCTAATAAAAAGAAACACAACCTAATAAAAATGAGCAAAAGATTTGAACAGATACTTCACAAAAGAAGATATACAAATGGCCAATAATAAGGACATGAAAAATGTGCTCAACATCATTAGTCATCAGGAAAATGCAATTTAAAACCACAGTGAGCTAGCATTGAATACCCACTAGGATGGATACAATTAAAAGGTCTGGTATCACCAAACGTTGGAGAGGATATGGAGCAACCAGGACACTCATATATTGTTAATGGGTGTGTAAAATGGTTTAACAGTCTAGAAGTTTCTTAAATAGTTAAGCATACACTTCTTCATGACCCAGCAATTCTACTCCTAGAATATTTACCCCCCCCCAAAAGAAAAATATATCCGCAAAAACACTTGTACTTAAATGTTCATAACACCATTTTTCATAATAAATAAAAACTGGAAAAAACCTAGGTGTCCATCTATAAGAGGATGAATAAAGATACTATGGTATTTTCAAACAATGAACATTACTTAGCAATAAAAATGACAAACTACTTCTGTATATAACAATATAAGTAAAATCTTAAAAAAAAAAACACCCTCAAAACTATATTGAGCAAAAGAAGTATAAAAAAGAGTAAATATTTTGTGATTCCATTTATATGAAGTTCTAGAACAAGCAAAACTAATCTATGATAAAAAAAAAAAAAAGTCAGAATAGTGGCTGCCTCTGGGGGTTGGGAGGGGACGTGGGCAGCAAATGATGGGAAAGAACAGCAGGGAACTTTCTTGGTTAGTGCTGATGTTCAATAAGTCATAGGGCTTGGGGTACACCGGGTGCTTTTGTCAAACTGATCAACTAGTACACTTAAGATTTTTGCATTTCACTGTACATATATTTTATCTCAGAAGAACTGTAAATAAATATTAAACTCACCAAAGTGTTTTTGGGAAAGTGTTCTGATATTGCAAATTACTTTGAAATGCATTAAAAATAAGATGGATTGATGAATGGGTAGAAGGACTCATGGATTTATATGTGATGAAGATACAGAAAAATGCTAATTGTAAAATTCAGCTGGTAGGTGTATGGATGTTCACTGTAGAGTTCTTTCAACTTTTCTGTGAAATTTTTCATTATAAGATAATGGAAAAAATGAACAGCAAAATGGAAAAAAGACATCAAATATATTAGTTAATGAGAACTGATTATATATTAACAAAGGGATTATATACAGTTTATTAAACAGCTGGCTTACACATAAATATATTGCCACCACATAATAAATTACAAATAATCTATAGGCACACCCCAAACAATGCTACAGTGCTGATTTGGAATAGTGATGACTATCTCAGAAATATTTTTATATTAGAAATACATATGTGCATACATTCATTCTAGCTCTGAGCATTACGATAACACAGACCCTCCTCATGGTCCCTCAGCAAGTGCAACACATGGAGATCCATCTGAAGCTCAGTCAGCCAGAGCTGGGGAGTGGGACTTACCACCCAGTTTGCTTGTTCTTTCTACTGTGATTTCTCTTTCCCACATTGTTTCTGTTGTTTCATTGTGGTAAATAGTTTCGATCCATAATGGCCAATAAAGGTGTGCAAGTGGAAACATTGGCAGTGTTACAAAACTATTATGCCGAATGTGTAAAATGCTAATTTTCTATAGCAGGTAATCGCATTAAGGAAGCAAATGGTAAAACCCAGCAGTCCAATAGGGCTTGCTGGAAATCCTCTCCAAAGGGAGGTGGTGAACAGGACAGATTCTGCAGCCAGACTGCCTGGCTCCAGCCTTGACACTGCTGTTTACCTGCTCTGTGTCCTTGGGCAAGCTGAGTAACCTCTCTGCCTCATTTTCCTCATCGCTGAAATGAGTGTCATTCTAGTACCTACTTCCTCAGGTTATTGTGAGAATAAAATGACTCAGTACATGGAAAGCACAGCTCTGGGCACTTAGTAAGAACCAAGTGAATGTAAGAACTGCCATTGTTACTATGAAGGCATCAGTAGCATCACTGCAGCCTAGGAGGAAGTAATCAACAAATGTTTGAACAGGTAAGAAATTTTGGCCATGGGTATGTCACAACTTCAGGGACTTTGGAAAGGATGAAACCATGATTGCCAGTCTGTGGCATGGGACCCTGCGGTAAAGCGGCTGTGCAGTGCTCATACAGCTCATGTTCCATTTCCCAAGAGTGAGTCCACTTGCTGGACCTTGAGGTGTCACTTCCCCTCACTAGATTTTGGAGACCCTGCTAGCTAGAAGGTCAGTCCAAATGCAGTTTTAGGTCCTTTTCTCAGATTGTAATTTTGTAGTAAATACAGATCTTCAACTATAGGGTGTTCTGCCCAAGAATTTGAATCTGAGCTGAGTTACCTAGAGAAGCAGGGACAGTGTGGAATTCCTTGTGGTGGTGGAGGTGGTGGCTGTGACGTCCAGCGTCCAGTGGTGGTTGTGTCAGCAGCTTCAGCGAGTTCTCTAAGGGGCAGGTGGTGGCAGTCCAGCAGGTGGAATCATCCGAAGCTCAGTGGCGATGGTTTGGCATCAGCCTAGTTGCGTGGCCTTGGCAGTGGTCCTGGTTACCTGTATTTTCTTGGTTCTGCTCATATCGAAAGCCTCGCTCCACAGTGTTTGTGTTGATTCTGCAGTCTGCCCAGTAGCTTTCAATGAATTCCCTTTTCTCAATGATTAACCAGGGTTGATCTTATTGTTTCCAACCTGAAACTGTGCCTAATGCACGGACTTTCTGTGATCCACCGGGCCTGTTCTATTCCTACTGCTACAATGGCCATTTCTTTCTTTTTTTCTTTTTTAAGGAAAAATTATGTAGAATTTATTTCTTTTAGAGTAATTTATCTCTACTTAGATTGCCCTACATGCAACAGCTACGTTAAAAAAAAAGTATAATGTTGTCCTTGGTTTCACAATGATGAATGAGAAACATTAAACTTGTCCAGTGGAATGTGATGACCTGGTCCTTCTCTTGTGAAGCGCAGCTGAGGAGACTCTGGTGCTCGCCATGGAACAGCCATTTCTTTATGTCAGTGCAAATGTATTGATTGTAGACATGTCTAGCCTTTGTCTATTGCAGTCACTTAAATCTCGATTTTTAAAGGACAAGCTTTGTGTCCCCAGACAGAATCAACAACGTTTCTTGTCAGAAAATTTGCTGTATTGCTATGACATGCATTATATCTATTCAACTCATTTCAATTCACCAAACATCTACTGAACATTTTACCTCGTTCTAGGTGATGGTTAGGGTCTGAAGATACAAAGTCAAGGAAGACATGGTCCGTCATGTATGTATTTGGAATTACAGGTGTTCCATTTGCTATATCGTGGGAGATGGGAGCAACCAATTCAGCCACACAAAAAGGGTGACCAACAAAACAGAACAGTTCAATGAGTGGGTAGGAGTAAGGGTGGGGAGGCAGTGTAACATGTTGCTTACAATCTTGATCTTAATGTCTGACCAGCCTTGATTCATATTCAGGCTCTCATTTGGTGCGTTAAATAGGACGCATTTCTTAACCTTTCTAAACCTCACTCCGTTTATTTGTAAAGTAACAATAATGCCCACATCCTGATATTATTTTGAAGCTTAAATGAGATAATGGATATAAAGTGATTAGCACGATGTTCTGTACACGAGTAAGCACTCAGCAAAGTGGTAGCCACATTCACACACTGGAACAGACCGTTCAGAGGTATTGTGTAATTCCTAGGTTCAGTACAGCTCTCAAGAGCATGAACTTTGCTTGGATAATTTATATTCGTTCCATAATCTCCTTGACCATTAGTCCCTCTTTTCTCTCTCTTTCTAGTCCAGTTCTATTACATTATTCTTAACACCAGTAGTCAGAAATGCATGTTTTCTTCCTGCGTGGATAAACCACAGTTTTAAATAAAAGTAGGCAATGTTTTTTTTGCTTGTTTTTCTCTACTCGATGCTGGTGAGCAGCATTTTAAATGGAATTTTTGGTTGCAGCTTCATGTCAAGGCAATGCCCTTCATGGAATTTCTGTCTTGTCTCTGGGTTGCAGTGGTGTCATGACAGAGGCTTGAGAGTATTTTTTTCTCCTCAATTGCACAAATGTGTACTTTACATAGAGTGAAACCTCTTCGCCTTTTCCTGCTCACTTGTGGGCATTTGCCAGTATCTGATATAGACAGCCTGACTTGTATGTTTCAAGACACGTAGGATGCGTGAATCTCCCCTCTAGCAATTTTTCCCTCATGAAGACCAAGAAAAATTATTCATTTACCCAATTTGCTATCTGATCTTTTCCCTGAGTGTACCTCTTTTAGACCCTGATCATTAAATTGTTATTCAGATTCTTCAGCCTACTTTTTAAAAAAAATGTGTTATAAAAAGTGTTTTATTGCCTTTGGAGTCCTTTTCAAAGTATTTCTCAAGTTATATTTGATCTAGTTTCCAGTTTATAGCTAACCTGGTATGTTTCGTGGGCTTCTTTTTTTCCCCTTATATGGGCTAATTTTCTATGATTAAAAACTACTTTTTAAGCCTCTATAATTTTTTTTTTGGCCATCAACTAGACAGGTGGGGTTTTTTTGTTTGTTTGTTTATTGATTCATGGGAGAGTTCTTAATTTAAAAAATTTTTTGGATACTCCCTTTCCAATCTATATACAACTTTATTTTTGGCTTCTGATGAGGTGTTTGAGAATGGTCTCCAGCCTCCTTTTTTATTTTTGCTTCTCATTCACTTCTCTCCGCACCAACACCTGCATTTGTTTAGGTTGAATTCAGTGGAAATGATACCAAATGAGGAATTGTAGACAGAGGTTCTGGTGCTAGGACTGCTTCAAAGTTACCGTGTGACTTTGGTTAGGTCATTTGACTGCTTTGGCCTCCAATTTCCTCATCTGTGAAATTAGGGAAGTTTATCCATTTATTCAACAAGTATTTTATTAGGCACAAATTACATGGTAGGCCCTGTGCCCGGTGTTGGAAAATCTACAGTGAGCAAAAGAGTCAAGAAGGAATGTATGTTCTATGTTAAATCGGACAAATTCCAAGGCCCTTCTGAGTTTCTAGCACTGTGTGTACAGGGTGGGACAAAAGTAGGTTTACAATTGAGTACATGAAACACAGTTTATTCTTGTATTATTATTTATTAGGTATTGTATTATTTTCCATATGAACGATTGTAAAACCCACTTTCACCCTACCCTGTATCATAAAGGGTATTTCCACTTAGTTTCTAAACTCTTTTGAACAGGATAGAAAAGAATGTAATATGTGTGAAGTTTGTTTTTGGTTTTTGTGGATTTCTTCAACTTAAAATGAATACCTCACAGTTTGTCTTACAGGGTGTTTCATGAAAACCAGGGTGAGATGCTCTATCTAGAAAGGATTTAGGTCAAAAGCTGCTTGCCATATCCATCCCTCTCTTAAAGAGAATCTTAAAGCACTTTGGAAATATACTTCAAATTTCTGCTTTTAGAAGCACATTAAAACAAGAATTACTGGAATAATTACCACTGACCTTTATTTAGATGCGGGAGTCGGTATCAGTGAATGAGGAAATGAAAATTCTCTTGTTGCTATCCTATGACAATACGTACTTACTGAGTTATAGAATTCTCTTTAGCTGTAGATGATACAACCCTTTACTGTGATAAGTAAAGTAATAATGAATAATAATGGTAAAAAATGTAAATTTTCTTTTTTTCTGATGATATGGTATGTGACATATGCCTTGGAAAAATAACGGGCTGGTAAACTTTTTCTTAAAAATTATTTTTATTAATTTATTTTTGTTATAGATGTTTCTCCTTTTTCCCCCCTTTGACACCCTCCTCCCCATCCCCCCTGCCCCGTCCCCAGGTTTGTTTTCTATGTCCATTGGTTATGAGTACATGCATATAAGTTCTGTGGTTTATCTCTTCCCTGCCCCCACAACCCCTCTTCTGAGGTTTTCAGTCTGTACCCAACTTCTGTGTCTCTGGGTCTATTTTGTTCATCAGTTGGTTTTGTTCATTAGATTCCACAAATAAGTGAGATCATGTGATATTTGTCTTTCTCTGCTTGGCTTGTTTCGCTTAGGATAATACTTACTTGTCAATGGGTTATCCGTGTTACAGAAACTATCAAAATAGGAGTCCTTAAAACAATGTTTAAGCCAAGTCTTCTCCTTTCCCTTCATATTCCATTTACGTTAAAGTGGGCTATTTGTAGGGATGATATATGCCATGTAGTAAGAAAAGGTTGGAATTATATTGAGGTAATTTTGGAGCTGTTATCTGAATGGAGTCATCTGAAAGAATTGTTTATAACAAACAACGGCTGACAGGAAAAATAAAATAGAACGGAAGATGCAAGCGAAATGACTGAATATGGATGGACTGGTGAGAAAATCCAGAAAACACCTTGCATGAATATCAACGCATAACAAGATTCTGCTTGATTTTATGGGAAGAAATGAAAGAGTAAATGGTAATTTTCTGTTTCTCAAACTCTGTCTTTATTCAGGATTATAATTTCTGTTTCAAACCTAAATTATCACACTTGCATTTTTTCCTGTGCATGAATTCATATTAAATTTTATTAATATCATGGCTCTAATTTCATGTTTCCTTAGCTTAATCTTCTAAAATTTCAGGAAAAATAGTCACAGTTACTAAAAGGAAGTAGAGTCCAGTATTCTGAAAATGTTCATGCATATGCATACTTACACAAAAATAACCGTAAAGAAAATACAAAGCAGCCAAAGGAAAATTGGAGGTACAGAGCTATCAAGATTTCTGAGGAGGGAAAGAGCATTTCCGAATTGGAAGAAAAGGGAAAAATCTGTGCTTAGGATTTATACTGGCTTTAAAAGATAGTGGAGTTCAAGCATTCAGAGATGTAGTGAACACTTTCTAGGTGGAAAGAATAGTAGCCCAATACAGGTATAACAGGCAAGTATATTGGCTTGGATTTAACTGAACTTTGGTTCAAATTTCTCTAATTCCTAGTTTCATCATTAAAAATTGGAATAACGGCATCAAAACCTTGCTGCAGGGTTGTCATGAGGTTTAAATGTTATAATGGAGTGGAAATTCCTAGCAAAATTTCTGCAAAAAGTGGGTGCTTGGGCAAAGGCCCTCCCTTCCTGTTCCGTGTAAACATGGAGAACGTTGGTGGCCAGGCAAGGAGGTCGCTGAAGCCTTAATCCTGGTTCTGCCATTGACTAGCTACGTGACCTTGGGCAATTTATTTGACCTTGCTCAGCCTCCAAGTTCTCATCTCTAAAATGGAGATAACAGTAGTGCCAATGTCATAGGGTTGCTGTAAGGAGTAACTAAGTTAGTTCAGTAAAGGGCTTATAAAACATGTGGTACAAAGTATGTGCTTATTAGTTTTCATAGGCTCTGAGGAGCTACAGGAAGTTTTGAGTCAGGGGTAGAGGAGAGTGCCTCAGTCTTTTCTTCAGAAAAGTCAATGTGTTGGTGGCTTATGAATAGGAATTGGGTGGTGAGGGATGGTGGGGAGACCAAAAGTGGGGAAGACTAATTAGGAAATTGGTCAACACTCTGGATCAGAGGCTCTGAGAGCCCGACGAATAATGATGGCAGCAGGGATGGAGAGGGCCAGTCACTTAGACGGCAGGTGTACTTTTTAAACGTCCATGTGCACCGGGATCAGCTGGGGATCCTGTAAAATGAGGTTGTGGTTCAGTAGGTCTGGGTGGGGCCTGTGATGCTGCCTTTATAACACAATCCCAGGTGGTGCCAATGATGCTGATTTACAACCGCATTGAATAATAACAGGCGTTTGACAACTTATTGTCCATGGGGGTGGGGAGGAGACAGAGGGATGGTGAGTTTTCAACAGAAGGAGGTCAGCTGGGATGGAAAACTATGAACTCAGATGGACACGCTAAACTCCATTTCCTGAAATTGGAGTTTTAGGAGGTAGGGGAGTACCATGCCAAAAGGGTAGATTTATTAGAAGACTTGGATTAAATCCTGGCTCCAGCAGTTATTAGAAAGATGACTTTGGACCGTAGCTCTTCTCCACAGGACTGTTGTGAAAACTCACATGGTGGCCATCAGAGAAGCGGCACTTACTGAATAGAAATTCTTTATAGACATGGAATTTATGAACGAATCCAGCTCCCGATCTAGGTTCTAACATATATGTTTTTCCTACAGTGCACGTACTGATACTTCAAATTGTACAGTAATTTGACAGCCTTCTGAACTTTATGTTTTCTAAGTATTCATTAGCTGACATAATTTCAGGGGACTTGAATGCCAGGATTGGCAGCGGTTCCACCAGAGCATCCATCAGAAACCTGCAATCGTCAGATTCTTCCTTTTAAGGCACTTCTCCAGGAATAACTGTCTGAATCAAAGAGGAAAACATCTGGTCAAAGTCATTTATAATCAGAGTCCAATAATGGTAAATGGCAGGCTGTGGGATAAATCTGTGGACTTTACTTACATTTCCAACCAGGGGCAGTGCTATTGATGATTGAAGAATGAGCTCTTCAGAGCTTATCTGAAACCTTGAGTTGGATATTTTAGACGGGCTGAAAGTAAATATTTTCCTGTTAAACTTAATTTGAACTTCCAAAACTGTCCTTGCATCTGTTCCTACACATAACTCAATCAGCGAGATTTTAGGGATAAGGTTAAACCGAAGTGAACAAATAAATTTATGATAACAAAGGATTTATGGCACATATTTTATTCTGGAAGTCTTCATGAATAATTATTTATAAAATTAACAGATTGTGGTTGTATGACTATGTTGCTGGACTATGCAAGAACAAGTACTTTCATCTCCTGCTTCATAAAAGAGATCAGAAATTCCAAGCCATGTTATCAAGATATTATCTTAAATGTAGCTGAGATCAAGTCATCCAGAGACTCATTAAGTTGCAATTCTTTTAAAAACGACTTCTCCTTTCCAAAAATTAAATTACATAAAATATGCAGGAATATTTTGGGCTCGACTGCAGGGACACCAACAATGCAGATTTGGGGACTTAATCTTCTTTGGTAGCACTTCAGGACGAGGACATTCGAATCATGTGCATGGACTGATGACTACACAAATCATTTCAGTTTCCTCTCCGCCTCTATTTTGTTGTATGCAGGATTCTTGACAGCCAGAATCCATTATTTTTCATCAACTCTAAAAAAATATAGTCTTTTGAGGCTGAAAAGAACTCCAGAAGAAAATCTCTCCTGCCAGAATTATTTTAATCTTGCTTGAGTAGCTGACTGAAGTCCTTGCCAACCTATTTACCTTAATCAACTCCACAGGTATGGTTCCCTCAACATGAACACTAAGTGTAGTTGACTCTAGATTCAAAACGGGAAACCTTCCATCTCCTGAAATTGCAGAACTATTAAGGCTGTCAGAGACGTCCTCAAAATAACATCACATTTCTTCTTAAAAAGTCTCAATCTAATTGCTTGCTTGTATAGGAGCTAGTCAGTTCTAGGTATAAACTGTTTTCTACGGATAATGACTATTAAAATATTTGTTGAATGAGTGGATTCTGTTGTTTATTTTATCTCCTCCAAAGAATAACTGAGACCTTTGTGAAACTTTTATCTGGATACATTATTCCCCCCCAACCCCCATAAATTGTGTCTTCCTGTATTTAACTATCATCCATCCAATAATCTGAAAGAGAAACCTGGAATTTATCCTGGTATCCTCCCTGCCCCGCCCCCCCATCCATTCAATTTCCAACACCTACTGACCTTGACATCCTAAATGTATGTTGACCCTGTTCTGTCCTTCGATTCCTTCTGGCACTATGCCAGCCCCAGCTCTCACACTTCTCTCTGGGCTTTTACATTAGTGTCCTAAAGGGTTTTCTCTGCCACCAGTAATGTCATCCTCTGAATTATTCTTCAGAGTGATATATTTAAAATCCAAATTTGATCAGTTAATTTCCTTCTAGTGGTTCTCCATCATCCATAGTAAAAATAAAAACACAAAACAAAACAAACAAACAAACAAAACTAAGCTCCTGGCATAAAATCTAAGGGCTCCTGTGATTTGGCTTAAATGAACCGCTCAGGTGTATCTTCTACCTGATGCTCACTGCCTAACGCTTCCTGCTGCAACAGGCCTTTCATCTTGGGGCACCACGGACATTTTGGGCTGGATAATTCTTTGTTGGGGATGGGGGGGGGGCTGTCCTGTGCCCTTGTAAGATGTTTAGCAACGTCCCTCACCTCTACCCACTAGATGCCAGCGGTACTCCCTTCTCTCAGTTGACAATCAACAATAACTCCAGACATTGCTAAATGTCCCCTGGTGGGCAAAATTGCCCCTGGTTGGTAAATAGGAGTTGGGTGGTGAATCACAAACTCTGCACACACACCAGGCTATGTAGCACCTCAACTCCTTTACTTCTGTTGTGTTTTAATTCCTGGAAAGCCTTTCTTCTTCTGTGCCTGCTGTAGGAAGAGAGGAAAAGAGTCTGTCCTTCTGTCCTCGCCCTTCTTTGTCTTCTCTGAAGAGGAGGGACTAGTGATCTGATTGGTTAAGTGCTAGGACACTGATTGGACCACGGATGAGATCATTTCTTTGAAAGGATCACATATGAGAATAACCCACTCTTCAATTAAAAACAAAAACAAAAAACAATTAATGCATTAATCCATGCTTATAAAAAGTCTAATAATACAGAACATAGAGTTAAAAGGGAAAGCTTTCCAGGGTCAAAGCATTCTAATTAAAAGACATTTTGTTTTGATAAATATCGCTCCAACATTATCACACCAGAAATCCTTTCCCTTCGTGGCCACAGCCCCTTGGGGTTCCAGGATTGTGTGTAGATAGAAGCTGGGTTGGCTCACCAAATGGCAGGAAACTCTTCACTTCAGGATTTGTGCTAGGATTATTGAAGCAGGTATTCACATTCCAAGCCTACCTAGCTCAGAGAAAGAAATTTCAGCAAAACTTCCAGAGGCCATGTGTTTCATCCCTTCTCCAAATCTATACCATTCTTTCCCCTTCTATTTGCATGAAAACCCACAAACCATAATAATAATCAGAGCTATTGTTAAGAAAGAGAGACTTTGACATTTTGTGATGTACGATGCTACGAACATCGGTCCATAGACCAGCCTCAGAGATTCTGCTTCACAAGAGCAAGGGTGAGTCTTGGGATCTATATTTTCACCATTTCCCTCCTCTTCTCCCAAGATGAATCTGAGGCGCAGGCTGGTGCGGGTGCCAGTGACTAAAGAGCTACCAGTGAAAATGCAGAAAGATGCATCCAGGTACCCAGCATCTGACAGCTGAGTTTGCCACTTCATATTCATGTGGATTCAGCACGTAGTATCCACACTTAAAAAATTCCACAGCAGATGGAAGAAAAGATGTCTCTCTGTGCCTATGTCCTAAATACGAAGCAGGCCTTAAAAACAAACTAGGTAAAGAGGAAATACCTGCAAGGGCTCTTTCTTCAGATAACAAAAACATGCCCGATGATGGGGGAAATGTAGCTATTTTCATAAAGGTTTCCAGCTATGGGAACAAAGAGCGAAAGAAACCCTTTCCATGTAGGTTTCATTCTAGAGAAGTTGTCCTTTAAACCGGGAACTTAAAATAACCGTTTTCCCTAATTCTGTGGATTATTATTATTTTTAAATCCTTTCTCACCACTTAGGATCCCCTGGGAGGTCACTAAGAATGGTGGGTGAAATGTTCCTAGTAGCAAAAATGAAGACGATCAAGTAAACGGGAAAAATGCATTGAACACGCTACTGGAGACAAACCTGACTACAAAATTGTATCTGTGCTAGGATTACAACTGTAAAAATTCTGTCTGCATATGGACAGGGACTGAAAGGGAGCATGAAAAAAACGTAAACAGTTTGGTTTGTAGGATGGCAGAATTTTGGGTGGCTTTTCCTTTCTTTTATTTTGAGTTTTGTCAATGTTTTTGTAATGTTTTATAATAAACAATACTATAAAAAAAGCAGCTGAACCTGCTGACTAATTATTGTTAGAAAGAGCAGCTTAGCATCAACTCTATCAGTGCTAGAAATGCTGCTTTTGGCAGATGGTCTCCAACATTTAACTTGATAACATCAGGTAACCTTAACCAATGAGTCAACTCTTTCTGGTCCAGAGAAGCATTTTTTTTCCCCCAGCTAAGTCATTCTGGCAGGCATACCAGGTATTCGTTCAACTGGGGCCATAAGGAGGGTGGGTTTTGTTTGGTTGTTTTTATTTTATTTTTAAAAAATAGTTGAAAAGGTTGATTGGTTACACCTGCCCTAAGAAAGGTCTTGAAACCAATCATCATCTACAATACAGGTTAAGAGTGTTTGTCTAAGTGTGTGAGTGGATTCAAACTCCATTTTGAGGAAAATACTGGTATCACCTGCAGGAACCCTGCAGCTTATCTGTGTGCAGAAATGGACTGGCAAGAACACAAGTCAGGTTCTTAAAAATTTGACAACAGAATGTCAGCTCACTTCCTGCACATCTGGTGTTTAAAGCATATGGATAATCAACATCATAGACTATTGGCACTTCAGGCACTTGTCAGGGAATTCAGTCCCGAAGTGACTTGTAACTGTGCACTTGCCTGAGGCTCACCTAAGACACATTATATTGGAGAGACACAATTTAATGGACAGGCGATCTCTCCATTCCTCTTCTAGGAGCTCTAATCTCTGTACTTGTGATTCGCTGTAGCATCGGGAAGCAGCATAGCTGGGCTGGATTACCTCTGCTCCTGATGGAAATGCTCTCACTGAGTTAAATATTTACTGTTACGCTTTGAGCTTTTATGAGATTCAATATCAGAACAGTCCATGGGAACAATGTTTCTGCAGTCTTTTGTTGTTGCAAATATCTTTGCTGAGGATGTTGTGCCTTATGTTACCTAAAATCTGCTATTAGAAAAATACATGATAAATTCCCTCTGGATTTAGGACACGAGCTTTTCTTTGCTGGTAACACAGGTTAGAAACTGGGTGTTTCTCATTGTGCCTTAGGTACCAGGAAACTCGCGGTTTATCTCTAGTACTCATCCACTGGCTGTTTCGTACAGATCAGAGGAAGTGATGAACTCAGCAGAGTTGGGCACACCAAGGAGGACACCATTTGGTGCCCATGTGGTTGCTGTGCTTGTCATGGCTTCTGTAAGTACAATGCTTCCAATTTTAATGATCCCGTTAGAACTTTCTTCTCCAATACTCTGTTGTTCCTCAAGTGCTAGATTTTCATAAAGGAAGAAATGCATTTCATTTTCTATAAATATCAAAATTAATTACTCATCGTTATAACTATTCATAAAAATTCAAAATTAGATGAGCATGTTCTTCATAGATTTTTTTTTAAAGCCCCGAAGAGATTCATTTTATGATAGCACTTACAGCTCTACTATTTAAGGGAATTATGACATAAGGTTCATAATTGAATTAAGCCAATACCTTTTCCTAAATCCTAAGAAGAAAGTAGTTCAAATTGGTGGGTAAAACGATGATGTATTCTTAGGAAAAGGTATAGGAAATTGAGTAGCATTGCTTTTGTAGATTTCACACCAGTGTGTCTTATTGGGAACATAGCCATTCACTTGCTCATTCATTCTTTCCATCATTCATTATGTGAGTCTAATATGTTCCAGGACCATTTTAGGTGCCGAGGATTCATCGGTAAACAGAACAGTCAGAACTCCCTGCCTTCACAGAATTTATATTCTAGTGTGTGTGTGCGTGTTGGGAGGGGGGGAGTCAATAATAAACAAATAAAAATATATGGTATGACAATTGGTGTTAAGTGCTGTGGAGAAAAGTCAAGTGAGTAAGGGAGAGAGAGGTGCACTGGATGGGGTGTGGAATCTGCTATTTTAAAGAGTGTGACCAGGTGGCATGTGAGCAGAGATCGGAAGGAGAGAGCTATGTGAGTCTCTCTGGGAAGACTTTCCATGTGGAGAGAACGTTTTGTGCAAAAACCCCAAAGCAGGTGTGTGCTTGGTTTTTGAGGAAAGCAAGGAGACTGATGTGGCAGGAACAGTGTGGGAGCAGGGTGGTGGGAGGCCGGAGAGGGAGTAGGGAGCCAGATCCTGCAGGCCATTTTAAAGTGCTTTAAGAATGAGACGGGGGAAATGGGAAGCCTTCAGGCAGAGCAGTAACATCACCTGACATGTTTTAAAAGCGTCACCTGGTTGCTTTGTGGAGAATACACGGTAGTGAGGAGATGTGGGAAAAGTGGGAGCAGGCAACCTAGCTAGGTGATGTTGGACATTTGGACTAGGCTTGTCATGGTGACAGCAGGAGGAAGTGGTGAGATTCTGGATCTGTTTGGAAGGTAGAGCCACTAGGATTGTTGACTGTGAGGACAGGACTTTTGAAAGAAAGATAAGTGTTTGGTCAGAGCAAATGCTTCGAGGAATGCAAAGAATGAAGTTGCCATATACTGGCTGTGACTGGCTCATTTCACATAAGCACAGTGTCCTCAAGGTTCATCCATGTTGTGGCATGTGTCAGCATTTTTGTCTTCTATAAGGCTGAATAATATTCCATTGTATGTATAGACTGCATTCTACTTATCCATTTATACATCAATGGAACCACAGTGAGACTTATTAAATACTGTCACTCTTACGGAAACTTGCAGTAATTTGTTCTCGCTAAAGCTAAAAGTCTTCGCTGTGGTTTCCAGGCCCCCACCTGGCACTGCAGCCTTCATTCTATTTATGTGCCCTTGGTTCTCCACTTCAGGTAGGCCACCGGACCTTGCCCCAGGCTGTTCCACATCTGGGTCTGCCCCAGCTTTTTCCTTGGCTTACAGTACCATTTTTTTTTTTTTCCAGGATAAGCCCAGCTTGTTCCTCAGGACTCAGTTCAAGATGTCACCTCCTTCGGAAACTGTCGCCCTTTCATCCAGGCTGGGTTAGGTATCCTCTTTATTGTGCTTGTAGAATCCCCTGACCTTCTCTTTACCAATGTACTTGTCACACATGGAGCAAAGACCATGTTATTATTATTTTTAATTAAAAAATATTTTTAATTGATTTTTTTAGAGAGAGATGGAAATATCAATCGGCTGCCTCCTGCCCACCCCCCAGTGGGAATCGAGCCCGCAACCCGGGCATGTGTCCTGATCGGAAATCAAACCAGGACCTCTCAGTTCATGGGACGACGCTCGATCTACTGAACCATACCAGCCGGCCCAAAGACAATGTTTTAATTACCCGTTCGTTCCTGGAGTCTAGTATATTTTTAGTGCTCTATACATTACTGTTGAACAAATGAATAAAGGAGTGGGCAAAAGTCTAGGGTCATGGAGCGTGTGGGCATCGAGGAAGTGGCCTGTGTGTGTGACGACCTCAAGGCCACCGAACATGAAGGGCGATCCCATGCAGCCCGCCGAGCACCGACTCCCTCCACACTGCGAGCGAGGCATTGGGTGCGCAGTGGGACTCACGGTGAGCTGAGATCCGTATTCCCCAACCCTCGTCTGTTAAACCTGCTGGGTGTTTTGGTACTTTTAGCTTAGTTTTCCTCTTTGGCTCTTTTGGTAAGTGATGCTTACACCCTTCCTGCCTCTATTCTCTACCAATTCTTCTCACTCTCCTCCCCCTACTCTAAACTTGGAAATAAATTCAGAGGTTTAGGTCACTTAAACAAAAATGAGACTCTATTCTGTGAAGTAAGTGTTTCATTTGTAAAAGGATCAATGGGCGATCTTGGATCAAATAACTGTGTTTTCTTTAGCCATTTAAAATGGTCTATTTTCATTTTTTAAGCCATTGCCTTGTGAAAGGACCTAAGAATATCCCCAACTTAGTGTTAGATCCCGTAATTACATTTTCCCATTTTGAAAGCAGTTATGCAGTCCTTACAATAGAGTCAGCACAGCTAAAAATAAACCTCAGGCAGTTCATATTAACTGGGTAATAATAACAGGCAACAAGGAGGCTCGGTGTCCAAATATGATGAAAACAGGAAGTTCATTACACAAGCTGTTCTTTCCTGATAGATCTGAATTCTTAAAGCCTTAACTCAAAAATAATCCCTTCAGGTTATAAATAAAAGCAGCGAATTGTCTCTTACTTGTGTCTTAATGGGGATGATAACATTGTAGCTAAATAAATCCACATAGTTATGATAGAAAGCAGCACCAGAACATCTGTGCCCATAGAGGAAAAAGTGAGCTTGGAGACCCCTCTCCTCCCAGACGGGCAGCAGGATACATTTGCCCTGGTTTACTCTTTTCTTATCCTGGACACAAGTTGCCAAGGAGACATTACTTTACTTGGGTACAACGGTAGGAAAGCAGAAAGCCTTCAGGTATGGAAAGGACTTTTATTTCTCCTGGGGGAGAAAATGGATGACCAGAACAACCCCAGCTATAATTGTCTGCCAAGTATTGTAGATTTCAATCCTGGATTTTTAGGGTGAACTGGGAATGAGGCCCAAAGGAAGAGGTTAAGCCCCCTTCCTTATACAGCTCCTTTTCTCTAGTGAGTGTCACTGATTATAAAGATTCAGATTTTCTTGATTAAAATAAGGTGGGCGCGAAGGAACATTTTAATTTATGTAACTAGAATAAACCCCATCAGCTCCCTTCCCCAAACCAAATCCTAGCCCTCTAGGTGTCACTGGGCATTGTGAGGGGTCATGTGACCTTGCCATTCACCTCCTCTTTGGGAATCTCTCATTAGTTGTTACCAAGGCCACCAGTAGGGTCACCCTGGCCCAGGCATCAATCACATCTTTCTTGAATTTCCTGTAATACAGTGGAGACCCAGCTGGGCGGTTTAATCAAGACTTGACTACAGGATTGGGGTGGGGAAGAAATAGGGGAGGACAAAGAGGTGTCCATCAGAGAGAATGACAAGTGGACACTGATCTGGCAGTTTTCTCTCCCAGGTTGGGTCGGTAGCATCTGCAGAGTTTGCCTTGAACAAAAGAGCATGCTTGGGGGGATTTGGGGACATTCAGAGTGTGTGCCCACTTCCAGGTTGGGCATACTCCAGGAGAGTGAGCTTTTTTTTTTTTTTTCATGCACAACAGATCTAGGAATATATCCCAGGAAGGGGGTTCTTGCCACTTTTGAAGTGATAATGTATAGGGCCAGTCACAGTGGGTCTTGGGCGGGCCACATTGCCAAGGCCTCACATTTAAGAACAGCTTCAAATGTGGACTTTTGATGTGATTTCCCAATGACATGCACTAATCTAACTGGAGGTGGGCGGACGACATCACACAGGGCTTTAAACTTGTGTTCTATCTATGACCAGATCACATTAGCTGTTGGGTACTATCAATTTTATATTTCGTAAACCTGTAACTAGCACAATTATAACGCACTATATATATTTATTGAGTGTAAACATTTAGGATATATCACAATTTTTGTAATCCTGTTTTGGCACTTGTTTATTTTCTAAAATACTGCCATTCTCAGAAATTGGAAATGGTCTGGCGTGTCAGAGGCCCTGGCGGGAGACTTCCTCTGCCCTCGGCGTGCCCGTGGGAGGGGTGGGCGCCGTGAGGGGAGGAGGGAGAGCGGTTGCTCTGGAGGGATGTACAGAGATAGTCCCTGTGGCCAGGAATGCAGTGGTGCCTAAACTTACACGTGCAACAACATCTCCGAGGTCGCTCGTTAGCAATGACATACAATGCACTGAGAGTTTCTGGCCCAGACCCAGGGTCTTGACTCAGGGGGTCTGGGACTGCTCTTCGAAAAGCTCTTCAACAGATTGTAGAGGAAGCTGCTGGGGGAAGGTCAAATAATAGAAGTCCCCTTTGGGAAATAAGTAATGATTCCCTCTGGGAATATGAAGACTGTCATAGAGAGAGGTTTCCCCACTAGGACCCAAAAAGAAACGGAACAAGGGACCTGGCGGTTGAGAGAGGTAGGCAGAGATGCCCGTGTAGCCTGGCTGCAGAGAGCTGGGAGCAACGGAGGAAATGTTTGAATGAGTAGACTGTGCCAGAGGGACATGGGATGTGGGCAGCTTCTGGGGGAACCTCACTGGAGGGGAGTGGCAGAGTAGTGTTGGCATGTGCTGGAGGGTCAGAACCTTGAGCACCAAGCTTGAGGAAGGAGAGACTCTGTGGAGCCTGATATAGGAAGAAGCTTGGAACTCACCACTCCCTCCAATAAATGCGAACAACCATGAATATCCCTTACAGGTCGTTTAGCTAATATACATGCACAGTGAAGACAGACTTCTTATGATATTTCTGATTAATCAATATTTTTGTAAAAATAAGGGAACATATAGAGTACTTGAGATGGGGAGGAAGGAGTCTGTCCTAAGCTGTGGGGTAAGAAGTGTTTTCCTAGATTTTTGAGTTAAGTTTGAGCTAAGCGAAGTTAAGACATTCCTTCATAGACCAACCTGTGCCTCTCATACCATCAGTACTTCTGCTACAGGGTCAGTTTTATACTTTTAAAAAATTATAGTTTAGCCCTGGCCAGTGAGGCTCAGTTGGTTGGAGCGTCGTCCCATGCACCAAAGGGCACATACCCAGGTTGGGGCGCATACAGGAGGCAGCTGACTGATGTTTCTCTCTCATATTGATGTTTCTTTCTCTCTCTCTCTCCCTCTACCTTCCTTTCTCTCTAAAATCAATGAAAACATATCCTTGGGTGAGGATTAAAAAATAAAAATAAAGTTTAAACACATCAGTTGATTTCCATGATCCACTTATAACTCAGTGATACAAACCCAAAATTCTTCTGTGTTACTTTTTGTCCATTCCAAGGACCTACCACAAAAGCCTTCCTATGAATAATAAGAGAAATTTATCCACACTTTATATGATTGGATAATTATTGGGCTTTCTGTGGTTTTAAATATCAATAATCTCTGTTACATAAGTTTTATTTTAACTTTATTGTTGAGAGTATTACAGATGTTCCCCTTTTTTTTCCCCATTGCCCCCCTCCACCTGGTTTCTGCTCAGCCCCAGGCCTTCACCACCCTATTGTCTGTGTCCATGGGCAATGCATATATGCATATAAGTTCTTTAGTTACTCTCCCCCTCTCCCGCCCCCCTTCCCTCTGAGATTCGTCAGTCTGTTCCATGTTTCCAAGTTACATAAGTTTCTATTAACTTTAAATTTCACTTCTTTAATTTATACTAATGATAGCAACTATGCTCTATATTTTGGAGTTATCTGCTTAGCAACTTGACTAAGAGCCATTTGAGCTAACAGTACAATTCTCAAGCTTTCTGGATTGCAAAGCTCTATTGTTTCTTGACTTCCACATATTATCCATTTTTTCCCCCCTAATGGAACAACATTAATAGATTAGAGCAAAAAAGTTCTAACAGCTCAACTTCTATTTTGCTTCTGTTGTGGCCATCACAAGTAATGGTTCCTAGGCTATAAAAAATGAAACAAATAGCGTTAATAGGGCTTTGAAATCAATGGCAGTTGTTGGATGTATATGTGTGTTCATGTGGTTTGTGTGTAGGAAATCAAAATATAGTCTACTTAAGTAATTCAATACATTTTTTAAATGCCAGACACTATTTAGGTGCTGGGGATATCTGACAATACAAAGCAATGCTCCCATTCTCAGGGAGCTTACCGTCTTGTGACAGGAAGTGGGGTATGTGTGCTATTTGATAGTAGGATAGTTAGAGAGGGCCTCTATAACAAGTGACATTTGAACAGAGACTTGAAGGAAATGAGCAAGCTTAGTGGATCTTTGGGGGAGAGCTTTTTCTTGGTGGAGGAATCTGGGTACGAAGGCCTTGCTTGAAAGAGGAGATTGCATAGGATTTGGAGGAATATCAAGGAGACCAGTGAGAGTGGAGTGGAATGGAGGAGGGGGAGAGGGAAAGGAGATGAAGTTGGAAAGTTAGCTGGGTGGTCTTTTTGGCCATGGTAAAGACTCTGAATCTCCCCTCCCCTTGGTGAGATGGGAAGCCAATGGAGGGATTTGAGCAAAGGAATGATGTGAACATTTTTTTAAATATATATTTTTCTTTATTGACTTTAGAGAGAGAGGAAAGGAGAGGGAGAGAGAGAAATATAAACATTGGTGAGAGAGAACATCGATTGGCTGCCTCCTGCATGCCCCCCACTGGGCATTGGGCCTACAACCTGGGCATGTCCCCTGACTGGGAATCAAACTGGCGACCTCTTGGTACAAGGGTCAATGCTCAATCACTGAGCCACACCAGCTGGGCTGCTGTGAACATTTTAACAGGATCACTTTGGCTGCTGTAAGGGGAGAGTGTTAGGTTGAGTTCCCAGAAGTAGAGTCCGAGATGAGGATGTGTGTGTGTGTTTTATGGACAAACTGGGAGGGGGTGAAAGAAACAGGGTAGAAGAGAAGGAGAATGGCAAAAATGTAGTTTTGGGTAAACTTAAGCCTGCTCTCACGGGAAACTCTGGAGCATAAATTACACTGTAGAGTTTTTTCCCATTTGAGACGAGGGAGAGGAGTTTTTTTTTTTACCTTCACCCTGATTATTGGATGAAGACTCTGGGGAAATGAATGGATAGTGTAAATCCCAGGCTCCTCCAGGGGTAGCGGCTTCCAGTGCCCAAGTGCAATTCTCACTGATGCACTTGCAGCAGCTGGGCAAGGGCTCACCAATCAATTGATAAAAGGGATTTCAGAGGGTCTGACTGAGTGAGCCAATAGCATCTTCTACATGGAATAAGAGTAGAAGTAGCAACTCCAATTAGGAGGAAAGTCTAATAGCCCAGAAGAAAGATGAAGATGGCTTGGACTAGAATGTAGCAGTAGAGGAGTTGAGAAGTAGTTGGATTCTGGAAAAATGTGGAAGGCAGGGCCACAAGATTTGCCAATGGATTGCTTATAGAATATGAAAGAAGGAGAAGAATCAAGGGTGACTTCAAAGTTTGTGACCTAGCCATTTATTGAGATGGGAAAGAGTGTGAGAGGAATGGGTTTTGGAATGGGGCGAAAAGTAGAAGCTCCACTGGAAACATTAAATCAGAAAGGCCTCGTAGATGTCTGAATGAAGATGTAAAGGAGGCAATTGGATGTAAGAGTCCGAAGTTGTGAAAATGTTTCTGTTCCTAGGTTCAGAAGACTAATTGTGCATGATACTAAAAAAATGTGCATATATCTTTGAAATAGCACCATTGCAAACTTTTATTGGGGTTCTGAGAGTGGATGTGGATCGAGAAAGCCATAATTAGTTCCATTAAACCTCAAAAAGATCAAAAGATGAGCATTGGAGACCATAGGTCAGTAACCTTGATGACAACTTCAGACACCATTTGTAAAATAGACCATTAAACAGATGAGTTTTCAGTAATTTACCAAAAGTTGTAATAGTTTAAAGATAAGGTGGATTCCCCAAAGAACAAATCGGACCCTACTAGCTTCATTTCTATTTTTGGAAGTATTCTAGGTACAGAAGGTTGGGAAATTCTGTCTTAGTATATTTTTATACAGTGTTTGTTAAATTTATCATATCCTTCTGACAAAATGAAGAATTGTGGGCTAAAATATAGAATAGTCATGTAGCTTTCTAACCGGCTAAACAAGAAGAGCAAAGAAGAGTCAATCCTTAGATTATTTTTTGTGCCAAACAAGTTTTTACATCTCTAGGCCCTTTGCTAGTTGTAACTTTTAATCAACAACTTAAATAAAAAACTAGAAAGCTTATTATCAGATCTGAAGATGATACAACCTGAGGGAAAATAGCTAATATATTGAATTATAAAATGCAAGTTTAAAAGGAGAAACCAAAACTCAATCTTAAATTTAATAGGGATGGATGCAAAATAAAGCAAAATATTCCATTTCACAGGTTGTGAGAGATCTCCCTGCATAGCAGTGAACAGTATCAACAACTTTTTATAAAGAGATTTATTTTTCATTGTCATTTGTGGCATGAAGTTAAGAGTGCAAACTTTGGAGCTACCTACCCGGGTTAGAATCCTGGCTCTGCCACTCACTAGCTGTATGAGCTAGGGTATGTTTCTTAAAAGTCTGTGCTTTATTTTCCTTACCTGGAAGATGAGGATAGTATTAGTGCCAACTAATATTGTTGGAATTGTTGTAAGAATTAAACTCATGTAAAGTACTTAGGACAATGCCTGAGATAGTTAGTATTCTATAGATAAATATTACAACAAGTTCAACAGTGTGATCTTGTTGCTAGAAAGGTAAAACAATCACTGAGTACAATTGTAGAAGTGGGGTGTCAAGATCAAGAGAAGGTCATGGTCCACTGAGTTCTTTACTGCTGGGTTTTTATTTAGTTCTAGGTGTCCCTAATTTAAAAAGTGTCTTCAACCTGTGTGAAGTTGAGTGCTGAAGGTGGTGAAGGGTATAGACTCATGCCAAATAAAGAAAAATGGAAAGGACTGGGATAGAGAGAATGACTTCTTTTGGAAAAAGACTCAGGAGATGAAATAAAGCTTTCTTGAAAAATTTGAAGGGCCGTCATGTGGAAAAGAAATCAGACAGAGTCCCTGTTGCTCTGGAGACAGAACCAGAAGCCAAGAGTAGTAATAAAAGGTAGGGTACAGAAATGTTTTAACTTTCTGTTATGTGCAGAGAGAGGACAGAAGTTGGTATAGCTCTGCCTCTAAATTACTGTATGATGTCAAATCTCTCCACTCCACAGGCCCCAGTGGAGATTATTTCATAATCTGTGAAATCAGGGTTTGGCTTATTATGTGCTCTAAAGTGGAAATTATAGTTGGTCTATCAATGGGCTGCCTTCCTAGACAGTGGGTTTCTTATTGTTACCATCATAACTAGCTAGTTTATTAATATTAATAATAGGAAGAAAGCAAAGGGAAGGCCAGACGTTATAAGCATGGTCATCTGGAAAGCTTCATTCACCAGGAAGCTGCAATTTCACACTCCCTGGGGAACCACTGGTTCATTCCTTGCAAATCACTGGGGAAAGGGGTCCAACAAAGGGGAAGATGGGCGCATGCACAGTGAAGTTGGGGTGACATAGGGAAGGTGCTTATCTGTCAGTCTAACCTGGAAAAAAAGATAATTGACTAGGGTGTGGAGCCACTGTAAGAACGTGAAATCCCGAAGGCTTAATTGGCTAAGCTCCTAATTATAACCCTGAGACAAAGAGTTCTTGCTCTCTTGTTTGCTCTTGCATTTCTATTTCTCGCTTGCTCCATGACCTGTACTTGCCTGCCATGTGGCAATAGTAACCGCATGGCCTATGGCCATGTGGACCCCACACGCAATGAACTGCAGCTGGGAACACAAGCTAACCTAGCTAGATGCTGGACAGGACTGTGCTTTAATATGAAGCAGAAACTCTGGGCAGTGGCTTTAGTCCTAGCCTTGTTGAAGGCATGGTTGGACTTTTTCCATGGCAAGATGGAGGGGGGTGGGATCTTGGAGGGGAACTCCCCTAATGTTACATCGTCAATAAAGCTTTTCATGATACCTCATTCTTCCGTGGGGTCCTCAGGAAAATTCTTGTTCCCCTGGAACCCCAAGAACTCCACTTCTTTTGATAACACCATCACTGGAGATGTTTAAATCGAGACGTATTAGGGTAGACATTATTGTATTTTATTAGAATTTATTAGATCTAAATGACATCAAAGATCTCTTTCAATTCTAAGATTCTAGGAAAACATTTGTTTGTTTGTTTGTTTATTTTTTCAGAAATGGAAAATGCTTTATTTCTAGGAACTACAAAAGCTAGTGAAATACAGGGTAAAGGGAGTGCTGTTGTAATCTGGTGTAACAGAAGGAATGACCATCTAGTTTCGCTCTCCAACTACAAACACAATGGGGATCTTGTGATTTAAGGTAAGACATGATGAGCACAAAACTATAGCTCACTGGGCTCTGGGTTCCCTCATTTGATCTAGAAATTATGAGACAACTGGTGGCAACAACCCTTGAGCTGTAGCATCCAATTTAAATGACCTATGGATCCTTCATCCCCACCCCTTAGCTCTGCTTTCTCATGGAGATATAGACTCTTAAATGATTGTGTAAGAACTCATTACATTCTCTATTAATGAGATGGAGGTGTGATTTCCACCTATTCACATTCCCTGGGGTATCAAACTCACAGATAATTGAATGACCTCCTGAAAGAGCTCTCTGTACTGATTTTCGTGGTGCCTGAAGTATCACAGCAGAATTTCTAGTGCTAGTGTAGTATCATTGCTCCCACTCTTTGTCCTGAAAGTGGAAAAAGTGAAAAGTACCCCCAAGCCACTGACTCCATATCACAGGCCCCTACATTCATGGCTGTACATTGAGAATTTGGTGCCCGGTGGAGGCTGGGCTATGCAGGCTGGGCGGTGGGTGCAGCAGGAGAGGGAGGGGCTGAACACAGCAATGGCAGACTGGATGGCAGCCATGAGCAGCAGAGCTGTGGGACACTGTCATCTGTTGCCTGCAGCTGCCAGGCTGACTTCATTCTTTATACAGCAAATATTTATTGACCACTCATCATGTGGAAGACACTCTACTAGGCACTCTGAGGGACACAGGAGTGTGACATGCTGCACCTTTCTGGCAAGGAGTTTCTAGTCTGGTTGCAAGATAGTTACCAGCTACAGCAAACACTTTGTATAGCACTTCACTGTTTTCAAAGCACCTTCAGGCAAATCATTCTCCTCTCAACAGCCTGTGGGTTGAGACCCTTCCAGTACCCTCACAACAACCGGGGAGGTACTGCTACTCTTACTTTTTAGACAGGAAACTATGGCTTTGAAAGTTAAGTGAATTAATCTGAGATCACCCACTTATGGTGTCTGAAATGCCCTTGCTGTTGTTGACATAGACCTAGGCCTATCTCTAACTCCAATTCCAGTGCTCTTTCCACTACACCACACTAATAAGAAAAGTTAGACCAATATAGCAAGGGAACTGCACAGATAAGGTGTGTTATAGGAACTTAGGAATGCAGATGATTGTGGCTGGGTACAGCAGGGAGGCAGGACTACATAGATGGGTTGCAGAGATAGGTGGAGACCAAGGGAGGGCATTTCAGACAAAGCAAATATTTCATTAAAGGTGGGGAGTAAGAAAGCAGAACTTCAAGATGTTCATGGGGCTGCCATGTTTGGCCACATCATTTGTGCCAGCCTAACTCCAGAGGTGCTGTTCACATAGACTCTAATATAAGTGGCACCCCAGGCATTATTGAGTGCACAACCTGCACAGTAGTCCAGGGCACCAGTGGGATTTGTAGAGAATTGAGATGGAAACCTGGAAACATGGGTAAGGGACTGATTGTGAAGAGATGGGAAGGCTAGGGTAAGGATTTCCCAATTTAACCTATAGGCATTGAGTGATTTGTAACCAGAAAAGAATCACAGTGAAAACAATGTTTTGGGATGATTGATCTAGAGATGTGTAGATTAAATCTGAAAGGAGAGAGGTTGAGGATAGACCAGATAATAACCTAAACATGAGGTTAAAAGAATGTGAACAGTGGTGGTGGTAATAGGAAGTCAAAGAAAATGACAAACATGGATGACCTTCTCTCGTTAATTCCACAAATGTTCTTTGAGTTTTTAGTAAGTGCAAGGCAATATACTGCATGCCAATGATTTACTAGTGATCCAAATAAGCATGAGCCTTGCCATTCTAGAGTTTATAGACCAGGAAGGGAATTAGACATTTATTGAACACTCACATAAAGATTAATTACAAACTATGATAATGCTATGAAGGAAAAGTACAAGATGATATGGGAATGTATAACAAGATTGAACCTGATCTAATTTGGGCAGGTAGAAATCAGGGATGTTTTCTCTGAAAATAAAGAAAAAAGATGTTTGAACTGAGTGTGAATAGGAGTGAGCTATGGAAAGGGAAGCGAGGAAAGGGAGAAAACCATTTTAGACCATGGAAACACCATGTGTAAAGGCCCTATGGTGTCAGGGAGCATGCATTAAGAAAAATGAAGGTAACTAGTTGGGTTAGTCTTGGCAAGCAAAGTAGAGAGTTGATGACATGAAACTGCAAAGAAAGGCAGGGGCCAGATAACACAGTTTTTTTTTTCTTCCTTTTTAATGTTAGTGGCTTTATATTTTATTAAATGTATTGGGGTGACATTGGTTAATAAAACTATATAGGTTTCAAATGTACAATCCTATGACACATCATCTGTATATTGCATTGTGCGCCCACCACCCAAAGTCAGATCTTCTGTCACCATCCACTTGACAACAGTAAAGAATAAAGGGATTATTTGTTTTTATGCCAAGGACAATAAGAAGGCTTTGAGATATTTTAACCTTGAGGTGATGTGCTTGATCTTGCATTTTTGAATGGATTTGCTTGCTGCTGTGTGGAGAATAGATGGGAGGTAGATACTCAGAGAAACTGGTAAGAGCTTACTGCAGCTGTCCAAGAGACAGATCTTTGTGGACTGGATGATGGAGATGGCAGTGGGGAAAGGACCTTATGAAAGAGAATTTACCAGGACTTGACCATAGGATGTAAATGAAGAAAGAGAAAAATTAATTAGCAGTTAAGGCTTTGGCTATTAAGTCTTGTAGCCCAGTGGTGCTATTAAGGGGTATTATGGAAAGTGTGGTGGTGGTGGTGCTGGCTTGATATGCAGAGTTAGGGGGCATGATGGGTTATCCAAGTGAAAAGTAAGCAATAGGATGGGAATTTAAAAAAAGGCAAAAGGATCATAGTGGTAAGACTGGGAACTATTGATAAAGTCATGATAGTTAAGATGTGAGTGGGGGGATAATGAAGAAAAATCACAGAGGGTTTAGAAGTTGAATTTTGTAGAACAGTGCCACTGGGTAAGGTGAACTGATGAAGCAAGGTGAACCTGCAAGGAGAAGTGATCACAGAGATGGAAGGGTACTATTACAAGAAAATCAGAAATTAAACCACTAAACAAAGTTCTTTTGTGTTACAACCTTATATATACTTCCCTGAACTAAGTAACAGTAGACATCTACCAGGAAGAAATTACTCTGTGGCCCACAGTGCTGTTGTCATCATAATGTGGTTGCTTTCCGAGTATACTTGTTTATGGAGGGGTACTAATCAAACTTATGGCCAAGGCCTCCCTATCCCTGCATTGACTGTTCACAGGCAGAGAAACGACATTTAGGTTACAGCTTTTGCTAGTGAATATTGTGGTCCAGAATCAGATTCTGCAAGACTCATCCATTTGTAAAGAAATAGATCAAGGATGTAAAATCATCAAGATGCTTTCCCCCTCTAAAATATTAATAAGTAATCTGCTTCTGTATTTGAGAAGTCACAGTGCGTGCCTGTGACCAAAGTACCCCAAACTTTCATTCTTATTCCAAATGTCTCTAAAGTCCATTAACACTTGCCTCAGCGTTGAATAAGCACATTAAAAATGTAATTATCAACTTTCTCTGCTGAAAGGTTCCCATCCACTTACAGGTATGCCCAAAGGCTTCAGTTCTGAAGGATGGCAGCTTGCTCAGTTGTGCCAGCTGCTGTCAGGAATCATGGGCCAAACTGGTTATTTTTGGATGTGAAACCAACTTGAGGTGGGCACCAATGACTTAATGCATTTGCAAGACAAAGCATTAAAGTGAGAGTCAATTGAGTTCTCTTCTTTGGAAAGTGTTTGGTGAGAGCAAATCTCAGGTGGCTTCATCCAGCCAAGATTAAATTCAAAGCTGAGTACTTTAAAGACAAAATGGAAAAGTTCCAGTCAGTGAACTGGATAATTTGTTCAGTTTATGGTTAGTGGAAAACGTAAGGCAAGACATCCTCACCGCCTCTCTGCATCTGTGCGCGGAGGCGTTGGCCGTGAAGAACCACTTCCTGAGAACCTCCTTATGTGGTTTTATACTGGCAAGTCAGCTCTGGATCCCTGTCCCGTAGCGGAGTAATAAAGCTCCTGTTCTTCTTGTAGTGTCCCTTGGATTTGTCCCACTCTGTTCTCAGTTTATTCTGAAATGCTACTACTCTCCTTCCCCTCGAGGATCTGAGGACAACATTTCAAATGGGTAGGAGTGACCGCACCCCCAACCTAAGTACAGGAGGTTCATGGAAGTCAGTGCAGAGCCAGGACTTTAGGAAAAGTTTACATTTTTATAAATTGCATCTAGGGAGGTGCTACCTGAAATCTAAGCCTTTAGCAACATTTATTAACTGTTTTTATCTATTGAGGTATAATGTCTACACAGTATATAATTTATGTACAATTAAAGACAACCTATATTTATATCCATGGGGATACTTTCCAAGACCCCCAGTGGAAACCTGAAACTGCAGATAGTACCGAACCCTGTATATACACTACGTTTTTTTCATAGACATGCATACCTTTTTAGTTAAAGGAAGCATTTTACGGCTTCTCGTTGGTGTATCTGAATTGCCAACATTACTACTCCTGTGCTTTGGGCCAACATTAAGTAAAATAAGGGTAAATTGAACACAAGCACTGTGATACCATGGCAGTCGATCTGATCACCCAGATGGCTACTGAGTGACTAATGGACAGGTTTCCTACACGGTGTGGATACACTGGACAAAAGGATGAATAAATCATGTGCCGGGTGGATGGATCGGGATGGTGAGAGGCTTCATCATGGCACACAGTTTAAAACTTATAAATTGTTTATTTCTGGAATTTTTCATTTAATGTTTTCATACTTTGGTTGACTGTGGGTAACTGAAACAGAAAGTGATACTGTGGAAAAGCAGGGACTGACGTATAGTGAAATGCTCAGATCTTTAAGTTCAATAAGTTTTGACAACTGCAGATCAAGGCAAAATATTTTCATCAGCTCATTATGTTCCCACATGCCCCTGGTCCATTCCCATACTTACCCCTCAACTACTGATCAGGTTTGTGTCATCATACCTTAGGTTTGTCTATTCCAGAATTTCTTGTGAGTGGAATCATATAATGTGTGCTCTTTTGTGCTTTGTTTCTTTCATTGAGTATAATATTTTTGAGATTCATTTATGTTGTATAGGTAGTTCATTTATTTTTATTGCTGAGTAGTTGGTATTCCATTCTTTGTACCACAGGTTTTAAAAACTCCCTTTCCCACCCTGGAAGGTTTGGCTCAGTGATTAGAGTGTTGTCCCTGGACTCAAGGGTCTCAGGTTCAATTCCTAGTCAAGGGCATGTACCTAGGTTGTAGGTTCGAACCCCAGCCTCAGCTGGGGTTGTGTGGGAGGCAACCAATCAATGTGTCTCTCTCACATTGATGTCTCTCTCACATTGATGTCTCTCTCTCTCTCTCTCTCTCCCTCCCTCCCTCCCTTCCACTCTATCTAAAAATCAATGGAAAAATATCCTCGGGTGAGGATTAACAAAAACAAACAAACAAAAACACTCCCTTTCCCAGTGATGCACATTTGGATTGTTTCCAGATTTTGGCTATTATGGATAAAATTTCTATGAACATTCTTATATAAAGCTTTCTATAAACATACATTTATATAAACATACATTTTCATTTCTCTTGGGAAAATATCTGTGAATAGAATTTCTGTGTCATAAGTCAGATGTACATTTAATTTTGTAGGAAACTGCTAAGCATTTTTCCAAAGTAGTTGTGTCATTTTATATCCCCACCAGAACAAATGAAAATTTGAGTTGTTCCACATCCTTTCCAACATTTGGTGTTGTTAGCATTTTTTTATTATTATTACTGTGTGTGTGTGTGCATGTGTGCATGCACACACGCACACACACACACACACACATAGTATCTCATTGTATTTTACTTATATTAACCTGATGACTAATGATGCTGAATACTTTTACATGTGCTTATTGGCCATTTGTATAACTTCTTTGTGAGCTGTCTGTTCAAGTCCTATGCCCATTTAAAAAATTCTTTATCCTTTTATTATTGATTTACAGAATTTCTTTGTATGGTCTGAACATATTTGTCAGATATGTGTATTGTGAATACTTTTTCCCAGTCTGTGACTTGCCTGTTTACTTTCTTGATGGTGTTTTTAGATGAGCAGACACTTTACAGTTTGATGTAGTACAATTTATTAATGTCTTTCTTTTATGGTTCATGCTGTCTCTGTCCTTCCTGAAAAGTTTTTGCCTACTGCCAGGTTGGAAAGATTTTCTCCTAAGTTTCCCCCCTAACTTTATTGCTCTATTGTTTTACCTTTACATTTAAGTCTATGACCCATCTCAAACTGATTTTTGTGTATGATGTGAGGGAGGAGTGAAGATATTCTCTCTCGCGCTCCTTTTTGCTATGGATATCCAGTTGGTCTAACCCAGTTGTTGAAGAAATTTTCCTTTCTCCACTGAATTGCTTTGATGCCTTTTGTCAAAAGTTATTTGACTGTATGTGTATAGGTCTATTTCTGGACTCCATTCTGTTTCTAGTCCTGTTTTCTAAGTGTTGTAATGGTTTTGAAATAGAAATGGATTAAGGTTCTTAGGTATACAGAAGTTGATGAGTTAGTGTAGGAGTCCCACAGTACGCATCTTTCACCACTTAAAGACTTTCTTTGTGTGCTCAGTGAACACAAGATCACTTATTTGATTCTCATGGGAGTACTCCAGGGGAGGTTGTTATAAAGAGCCAGAGTGTTGATGTGTATTGGCTTTTGCTTGCTGCTTATAGCAACATCTTTCAAGAATGAGATGAGCTTAGGCAAGAATTAGCTGGTTTGAGAGCAGAAACAGGGAATAGAGAGAGTCTAGAAATGTAAGGCTTGGCAGGGTTGAAAAAAACAACTATTCCTGAACCAAAATAAGCTATTGCCTTTCTATTCAAGCTTATTATTTGAAACAGTGACAGTGTAGCTGCCATGAATTGAGAGAGGTAAAAGCTAGCCCACACCTTGTCTTCTGCAATTAGTTCAACATTGTAGCTAAATTCTTCTTAGCCACTGGTGTGGCAGCCAGTGTCGCTTCCTCCACGGTCCTGGCTCTCCTTGGAAGGGCTCCTCTTTCCTTAGAATTTAGGCTATTTAGTGGCCTATCTAGCTTTTTATTGTTGTTAGGGTTGGACTGAGCTCTTATCAGCTTTTTATATCCTAGGTGGAAACAGAACTCCCAAGAAGGTAATTTAGGAAGGTATTCTTCACTTTGTAAAATAACTTTTGGTAATATTCCTTTGAATTGTAATCCCAATTACCATTCCAACTCCTATTACCACTCAACTCTGTTTCTTTATTGGAGCTTACTCATCTGCCTCTAAACCTCCAGACCCCAGCTTCTGGAGGGTATGCCTTGGCATGTATTTCTGTTCCCAGGAACTTGCACAGGTCCTGGCACAACTAAAACACCCTGTGTGTTGATTCACTGATGAATGGAACGCCTTGGCCCACTCACTTCACAAAAGCCAATCTGCCTTTAAGACCGAAAGCAATGTCACCTCCTCTGAGAAAAATCTGTGAGTTCCCTTAGGAAGAGTTAGTTGCTCCTTCTCTGAGTCTGCTTAATACGTGGTACCTTCCTCCACTGGCATTATGTATGATAATGACTTTTACATCTTTTACTCTAGATTGTGAGTTTGTAGGGAGCATGAACCAGTTCTTATTCCATATCTTGGGTACCTGGAACAATATGTGGTATGTATAATTATGACTCCGTTTGTAAATGGATACGTAAAAACAGGTTTTCTAAATGAACTGTTGAATTACACAAAATGGGTTTAGATTTATGCAACTTTTATTTAAATGATTAATAGAGGAAAGAAATGCACTTGTAGGATGTGTATATGTGTGTATGTTTTACCTCCTAATAATGTAGATAATTGTAGAATTTGCTTAGGGCAAAGATGGTCACCGCGTGGCACCTCTGCCACCATGTTTCCCTTGTGTGTCCATGACAAACAGTCCATTTCAGTTCTTTTTCCTATTGATCCCAGACATCAACTCGACACCCTACTTTCCAATAACAACTTCACCAATGTATCAGATTTGGTGCATGGAATAAAGATTATTTTCCCTTTCCTCATCCAAGGGGTTCCTGAGGCAACAAGCTAGGAGGTCACCCTTGATGCCTTGATGCCCTTACTGGATGGTTCCTAGAGGAAAGATTCTAGTAAGCTGCAGACACTTTGCAGATTCCTGTCTCTCGGAACTTAATCACATTTGCATTCTGGCTATGATCAGATGGTAGAAACACAAACTCCAAACTGTCAATCAACTTGGGCTTCTTTTCCAACTTTTTCTAAATCAATTTCTTAAAAAAAATCTTTGAACATCAGAATTATACAGCTAGTTTTTAAACAATGACTATGTTTTATATCTATATATTACATTATGGTGGTAACCTAGAATTGTTCATTACTGAAACTCTACTTGAGGAGGTGTGTATGTGAATATGTGTGTGAGTGCGTGCATACGTCTGTGTGAACTGAGATTTTTCAGGAGATTTGGGAGAGAAGAGAGGGAAGATGTTTACTGAAAATATATTTTTATATTGTCCAGTTTTTGCCTTTAAATACCAGTAGAAAAATTTCTGAAGCATATAGATTTCTGGCATTGTAATTTATCTTCAAAACAGAAATGAAACCTAACCAGTTATAAATTTGAGTTTCTTTCTGAATTAACCATGTTGGCATTACCCCAGCTACCTCCTTATGTTCACATGGTTGCTTCCAGACTCTATGTAGAATTTTATGTCTCTGTAGTATCAAATTTGTTAAATGGCATATTTTTATATCAGTAATTTTTATAGCATATTGTTATTCCAGACTTTTACATGCCTCTAATTTATTCTTAACTTCAATATAGCAGTAGTGATTTTTTTCTTCTAAGTTTGACGGTATGAACACTTTAGTTGTGATTTAAAGTCATTATAACACCATCACTAATTTGTGCTTTATTTTCTATTCTTTTGCAAACTTTAGATATTTGGACAGGTACAACTGTAAATATTAATGCTCCTCAAGTTTTCTTTTTATATCTCTTTGAGAAACATTTAGATTGTTTCTTAATATGATCGAGAATGAAGTGTTTCTGATTGAGATGAAGTGTCTGTTGACCTTGGATTACTCAGGGTACTTAAATGCAGAATAGTAAGAATGATTTGATTGCAAATCAAAAAGAATCTGATGAGTTTTCTTAAATCATATTCCATCTTCTTAGTCTCCTAATAACAAGGATTAGGTTGATCATAATCTTTGTCTTCTGTCTTTTACAAAATGAAGTCATTGGGTTGCAGAGTTTGCCTTAGGAGAGATTCTGTGGTAATGTCCTCTCTCAGCTGTCTGGGTACAATGTTTCTGTGGCTGTCAGGATTATGGCCAAAGATAACATGGATGAAAAAGGCTGATGAGACATGTTTTGGTTGCTATATAAAGCAAGATTCACAAGTGCAGCAATCATGAGGTTGGTTTTTTTCCTTTGGATACCCTGCAATTGAGATAAGCTGCCGCCAGGTGAATGGTGGTGTCTTGGTTATCTGGTATATGGTCCAAATCACTTCAATGGAAGACCTGTTCAGAGCATGTTTTGTGTTTTAATCATATCATTTTATTATTGGCACAGAATTATGACCACATTAATGGAAATAAAAATAAAGAAGAAGAATTAAACTAAAATATTAAGGGTCTTTTCCTTTCCCTTGCTCATATTTAGTTTGCATCCATTTACAGCTATAATTTGTGTGTAGTTGTATCATAGCTTTTGATATACAATTTCTATTCTGATTTTTAAATAACATATCAAAAGCATGTTTCTATGTTGCTACATAGTATAATTTGTAATGATCATTTCAGTAATAATGCAGCTTTACATTAGTAGGTATTCATTCAAAGTTGATATACAAAAATTTATAAATTACAATAAGTTATAAAAATCAACACGTAATACCCATGTGCATATCATTCAGTTTAAGATAAAAAACATTACCAATAACTTTGAGGTTCCTTGTCTGCCTCTTCTCCATCTCATCCTCTTTCTTACCTCCTGGCAGCCCCATGATCACCACCTTAAATCTTGTGTTTAGTATACCCTTGGTTTTATTTTTTTAAAAATATGTTTTTATTGATTTTTTAGAGAGAGAGAGGAAGGGGGGAGAGATAGAAACATCGATGTGAGAGAGTAACATTGATCTGCTGCTACCTGCAGGCCCCCTCCAGGGATCCAGCCCACAACCTGGGCATGTGCCCTGACCGGGAATCAAACTGGGACCTCTCAGTCCATGGGACAACGCTCAGTTCACTGAGCCACACCGGGTGGGCACCCTTGATTTTCTTTATAATTTTATCATATGTTTGGCTGCATCCCTAAACAACATATAGTTTCATGAATATTTTAATCTATATTTAAGTGGACTCATACAAATGCATTTTTCTCACCTAATATTAAGCACCTATATTTATTTCATATCATTGTGTGTTATATTGTATTCATTTGCATAACAGTAAAGTATTCCATTATATGAATATGACTACAACTTAGCATCCATGATGAACATTTGGGCTTATTGCAGTTTTTCCCCCCAAATAAATGGTAGTGTAAAGAACACTGTAGTATACACTTCCTATTACAGTTGTTCAAGTGTTTCTTTTTTAATTTAAATTTTATTTTTCAATTACAGTTTACATTCAATATTATTTTGTATTCATTTCAGGTATACAGCATAGTAGTGAGACAATCATGTACTTCACAAAGTGATTCCCCCACTATTTTCAATACCCACATGTCACCATGCATAGTCATTACAATGTTATTGACTATATTCCCTAGCCTGTACTCTACCTTCCTGAAAAGTTTCTTTATGATGTATATATGAGAGTGACTCTGCTGGGTTGTAGGGTATGTACCTGTTCAAATACATAGATAGTTCCAAATTGTTTTCCAAAGTGTTTTTACCAGATTACACTCCCACCAGCAATGTGTAAAAATTCTGGTTGTTTTACACACTTGTCAACATTTGGTATTATCAGACAGTATGATTTTTGCAGTATGAAATGCTTTGTCATTGGGTTTAAATGTGTATTTTTTTCCGAGTAGTAATGAGTTAGAACATGTTTTCATATGGTTTATCTTCTAGTGAAGTGCTTGTTCAAATTTTTTGTTTGTGTTTCTCTTGGGTTTTCTTTTCCCTATTGGTTTATAGTTCTTTATATATTCTGGATGTTAATTCTTTGGGTTATATGGATTCAAATATCTTCTCCCATTCTGTTTTTCATTGTCTTTATGATGTCTAGTGGTAAACAGATAATATTAGTTTTAATGTAGTCAAATTTATCAAAGTTTCTTTTAAAATTTGTGCCCATTGTGTCTTGTTAAGTAAAAATTTCCCCTCAAGGTGTTAAGGGTATTCTCCTACATTGTCTTCTGAAAATGTCATGGTTCTGTCTTCCACAGTTATGTTTATTTATTTTTTTTAATGGGTAAAAAAAATTATGGGGGGTAGTTTATTTATTTATTAAAAATTTCAATTACAGTTCACTTTCAATATTATTTTGTATTGATTTCAAGTGTACAGCATAGTGGTTAGATAATCATATACTTTGCAAAATGTCTCTCCCACCCCTGGATATTTCCAGTACCCACCTGGCAGCATATATAATTGTTTCAATATTATTGACTACATTCCCTGTGCTGTGCTTTACATCCCCCTGACTATTTTGTAACTACCAATTTGTACTTCTTAATCCCTTCACCTCTTTCACCCAGTCCCCCAGTCCTCCTCCCCTCTGGCAACCATCAATCCACTCTCTGTCTATGAGTATGTCTCAATTTTTTTGTTTGTTAATTTTATTTTTTAGATTCTACATATAAATGAATAATATGGTATTTGTCTTTCTCAGACTAACTTATTTCACTTAGTATAATACCCTCTAGGTCTATCCATGTTGTCACAAATGGTAAGATTTCATTCTTTTTTATGGCCAAGTTACATTCTTTTTTAATCCACTAGTCTATTGATGGGCACGGGTTGCTTCCATATCTTGGCTATTGTAAATAATGCTGCAATGAACAGAGGAGTGCATGCATTCTTTCAAATTAGTGTTTTGGGTTTCTTTGGATAAATATCCAGAAGTTCCATACTTATATTTTTAACACACCTGTAAGTGACTTTGTGCATGATGTGAGGTCAAAGTACATTTTTTCTTTCTTTTGTTTTTTAAATAAGGATAACCAATTGTCTCAGCATAATTTATTAAAAATTCATTCTGGTCCTCGCCGGGTAGCTAAGTTGGTTAGAGCATCTTCCCAGTGAGCCAAGCCAAGGTTGCAGGTTCCATCCCCAGTCAGGGCACATCCAAGAAGCAACCAATGAATGTACAAATGGGTGGAACAACAATCAATGTTTCTTTCTTTCTCTCTCTCAAACCAGTAAAAAAAATACATATTCTAATTATCTGTTTCTTCTGTAATTGAAATATAATTTATTCTTGTAAACTGACTTATATCCCGAAAAATACCTAAATTTCCTTTTTAATTCTAATCATTTATCTGTAAATTGTTTTGGATTCTGTCATGTGCAAAAAGTGACAATTCCATTTCTTCTTTTCCAGTAGTTGTAACACTTGTTTCTTTTCGTCTCTTACTACACTGGTTTGGATTTCCAGTATAATATTTTATAAAAGTGGGGATAATGGGTCTTCCTTCCTATGGCAAAGGGAAAGCTTTCAGAGTTTTTCTATTAATTGTGATGATTTCTGTAGGTTTATATTTGTTGTTGTTAATATCCTTTATTAGGTTAAAAAAGATCACTTCTATTTTTATGTTGCTATGAGTATTTTTAAAAAATCATGACTGGATATTAAATTAAAATTTTTTCTTTATAAAGTGATCATACTATTTTCTCTTTTATTAGCGTGAAGAAACACATTGATTTTTTTAGTGTTAAACTAGTATTATATTTCTGGCATAAAACTTGATAGATCATCCTTTCTATATAATGATAGTTGTTATATATTGTTAATTTGTTAGTATAGTGTTTAGGATTATTGCACCCATGTTCTTGATTGAGATTGGCCTGTGCTTTTCTTTTGTCATAGGTCCTCATCAGGGTTTAGAATCAATGCTATGCTAGACTTCTAACACAAACACACACACACACACACACACACAAAGGAATTGCAATGTATTTCCTTGTTTTTAATTCTCTGAAAGAGTTTTCATACATTTACAATTATATTTTTCTTGACTGTTTGGTAGAAGTTGCCAGTGAAGCCCCCTGTACCTGTAGTTTTCTCCAGATGTGAAAATTTATATCTCTGATTCAAGTGTTTTAATGGTTGTAAGACTATTCTTATTTTCAAAGGTTATAAAAGTATTCTAGAACTTCAAATAGACGTATGCTAGACTTTTACATGCATTTTATGCTTTTCAACCTTTCTTTTACGCTTTCCCTCTGCACCACATTCTGAATAATTTCTTCAGATCTGTCTTTCAATTCATTGATTCTCTTATCTACTGTGTCTAGTCTGTTGCTAAACCTTCCACTGAGATTTTAATTTCAAAGACTATATTTTTAATTTCTAGATGTTATTTTTATTCTTTTTCAAATCTGCTGTTTGCTCATATTTTCAAACTTTTTTGTTATTTCCTGAAAATATTAGATGTCCTTAGTTCTTGATGTGTGTCTATTCATTCCAATACTTAGGAATTTGCATTTCTAATTCTGATGTCTGTTTTTTCACCTTATTTTATTTTGCATTTTGTGAATTTTGATTATGATTTATGCCTTGGCACTTAGGGTAAATTCCATGAAAATATAATGAAGGTGGTTTCTTTCAGAGAGAATTTTCATTTGTTTTTCTCAGGTGCTTTGTGGGTAACATCAGTGTGTGACAGGGGACATTTTAAGCTAAATTCTCAGGTTGAGATTTAAACAATTTATTTCTTTGAAACCTTTGTAACCTAATGTAAATTTTGGATACAAACTCAAATAAGTGCTGGTTGTTGTTACCTGTTCTCAGTGGAGATTTAAATTTTGTTACTTTTACTCATAATGAAGGTCCCATTCAAGAAAATTTCTTTATAGTTCTTTGATGGTGGAAGTCAGTTTATTTCTGGTTCATCCTATCTCTGGGGAATAGCCCTTTGAGATCTCAACCTGACAAAAAGAGTTGTCCATTGGATTTCCCACCCTGAGCAATCCCCAAGAGGTTATGGAAACTTAAGCTTGAATTGAACTGATTTGACAAATACAGTCATGGTGAGAGTCAGCTTCAATGCTTTCTTTTCTTCCCTGAATTTTTGTCTTTGGTTCGGGTATCTTATTTTCTTATATAAATTAATTTAAGAAGATAAAAAATTTTTACCTTTCGGTTTTAGTTTTTTTTTGTTTTGTTTTGTTTTTAAACTCGTGGTCAGTTTTGGTACTTAGTCCGTCACACTACTGGAAATTATTTTTTAAATCTTATTTTAAATGATTGTACAATATAATAAAGTACCATGTGAATAGATCACCATTTATCTTATAATGAATACTTTTACATTTTAAATGAACTCATTCATCAAGTTGATGTACCACAACTTACTTAACTACTCCCCTTTTATTGGGCATCCTGTTTCCAGTGTTTATCTACTATAAAACATTAAGATCAAAGTTAAAAATACTTTTGTATCTACAGGTTTCCTATGTCATGATAAGTTTTCAGTTTGTTATGTAGATTATGGTGACACATATACTTATTTTGAGTGACATGGTCAAATTTGCATTTTTAAAGAGTGAAAGAATGAATTTCAGGTGGTTGAGATTAAAGACAGATTCATAAGAAAGGTATTTGAATAGTCTGGGTAAGGCCAGAATTAGAGGAGATATAACAGAAGGACTTCAGAGTTTCTGGTTTGAGCAATTTAATGGATAATAGTGTCCTTTACCAAAACAGGAAATACAGAGAAGGAGAAAATTATGGGTATATGTATATATATATGTTGAGTTTTGAGCGCCTATGGAGATATTCACTGGGCCTTTGAATATTTGTAACTGGAGTGGTCTGGCCTGGAGATTAAGATTTGGGAGTTATGAAGGAATATACAGTAGCTGAAATTTGGATCTTGAATGAGACTGCCAGGGGAGAGTATGAGAAAAAAGGCTTAGGGTAAAACCATGGGAAACATCATATTTAAGAAGTTAGAACCAAAGCCAATGTAAATGAAAATACAGGATCTATTATTCAAAATGTGGAAAAAGTGCTATTTAAGTTATATTACAAAGCTTTTTCCTTTCTTCTATGGTCTCTCTCTTGACATCATGGTGGGTTTTATTTGCAATGTAAGGTCATTCCAATAAATTAAAACTTTAAATTATTGGAATTAATTTTATCATTCTACTCTATATTGTGCAATGCCAGGTTTTTAAAAACAGCTTTGAGGTATAATTTGCATACAATAAATTCACCCATTTAAAGTGCGTAGTTCAGTGGTTTTTAGTACATGTACAGAGTCATGCAACCATCACCACAATCTAATTTTAGAACATTTTCATCATCCTAAAAGAAATCCCCCCTACCCATTACCAGTCTCAATTGCCCTCTTCCCCAGCCCTTGGTAACCACTGATCTACTTTCTGTCTCTACAGTCCTACCTATTCTGGACATTTACTATAAATGGAATAACACAATAGGTGTTTTTCGGGACTGGCTTCTGTCAGCAATGCCAATTTTAAATGCAGACATGAGAGCACTTAACTTATATGTGGAATTACTGAAATAACAGGTTTCATGGCTCATTTCTGGAGGGTGCCTTGAGCTGGACAGACGACACTAATTTAAGCCAAACTCAGGAAGGTTGAAAGAAGGAAGAGAGAGGATTCTCCTCCCCACTCCTGCCCTCCCTTATAGCTGGCTGAAATAGTACTTTCCGGGCAAGGTGATGCTTGTCCGGCAAGTGCAGGCCCTACCCCATGGTTTTCCTTCTATCAAAGTGGGATTTCCACACCACACCTTGGTCAAAGGTGGGTCAGGGGAAACTGAGCTGTCTTTTCCTCTATCCACGGTCTGCTGCCCCAAAGGGTTGCCCCCAAGGATCTTTAAACCTCTGTGCCACAATACACTGTGAGTACCCAGATAGGGGTGGCCAAGAGGATTGTGGGCCAAAATTCAGTGTCCAGTGTCTACCTGCCATACATGCCATGGTGCTGCTAGTGTGGCACAGGATTGGAGTGTGTACCCAACACTGATTCCTCCAGTACCAAGCCCAGGCCCTTCTCAGGGACAGAGAATGGTAACAGTCATGGGGTGGAGGTACAGTGGGGAGCACAGGCAGGACCTGGGATCCAAGGAGGCATGGCAGTGAGCAGTGAGAGCCCATCTCCGGGAGGTAGCAGGAGGAGGACGAACAAGAGCTGAGACTCCCAAGCCCAGTGCATGTTTTTGTTCTTCCACTGGACTTCACTTACAAAACAGAAATTCAAAGAGAAAATTATTAAGAATTCAAGTCAGTGATTGTAGTACATTAAACCCCAAGCAGGCACCCTTCTGAACATTGGGTCTTTTGCAAATGCACGGATCTCACTTCTATGAAGCTGATCCTGGCCAGAGAAATGGAAAACTCTGGAGCAGAAGAAAGAGAAATTTGACAGGAGCTATAAGAAAGTTGTATCAAAGAAACTGAATGAGGAATATGTTCCAAGAAAGATGGAGAAGTCAGCAGAGTCATTGCAAGAGAAAAGCATAGATAAGAATGGGACAGGAAACTGTCATATAACAGCACTGATGACTTTGCTGAGATCAAGTTCAGTGAATGGGAGGGAACAGAATCCAGATTACAAGAATTGTAGAGAGAATGGGGGAATGAGGAAGTTGAAATAATGACTGTTGACTTAGTCAAGAAACTTGTCTGCAAAAGGCAAAGATGACAGTAGAAATCTGAGCAGCAAGAGTCTAGAGCAAGGGTTGGTAAATGACAGCCTGCAGGCTGGTCCATGGCCTGTTTTTTAAAATAAAGTTTTGTTTGAACACAGCCACATCCATTCACCTACATATTGTCTTTGTTTGCTTTCCCACGACAACAGCAGAGCTGAGTGGCTGCAACACAGACCATATAGCCTGCAAAGCCTAAAATGTTTACTATCTGACCCTTGACAGAGGTTTTTGATCCCTGCTCTAGAGCAGTGGTTCTTAAAGTGTGGTTCCTGGACCAGCAGCATCAGCATCACATGGGAATAAAAAAAACAAAACCAAAAGACAAATTCTTGGGCCACACCCCAGAAATTTTTGGTGGTAACCAGCAATCTGTATTTTATTAAGTTCTTCAGGTAATTCTGATGCACCTTAAAGTTTGAGAAACACTAGAATAGAGTGCAGATGGAAAGATTAGCTTTTCACTGGAGTAGAGAACCTGTTCCTCTGAGGCAAAGGGAAGGGAGGAAGGATGGCTGGGATGCATGGAGTTGAGTCCCACTCATTGGGTTTTGTTCACTTCCTGTACTGTCTCAGATTATTAACATTTTGCCTTCTCAGACCCTTATTAGATGGAAGCAACTAGGACTGATGTCCAAGTGACATGCGCAACACTATCTTGAATCTAAAGTTAGACTTTATAGGGAGGGAGATTTCAGCTTAGGATAAGAAAGGAAGCACTATTAAATTCTAAGGTAGTGCACTTCGGGGAGAACTGCATGCTCACCCATCTGGAATGTAGAGGTTCTTCATGTATTGTATAGGTACTTGGATCTCAAGACAGCCTATTAAGTCTTCTCCAATCTAAAATTCTATGATTCCTGCCTAAGTATTTCCTGACTACCTATTCAATCTATAGTCAAAATCCCTTCTTGGAACCCATTTTGGTTTCCAGGGGTCTTTCCTTGTTTCCAGGGGTCATATTGCTCCTAGTTGTTCTCAGCTGCCTGGGGTTTAATTAAACTAGCTAGTCAGGGAATCCATTGGTTTGCTTATAGACCAGTCAAAGGGCAGCAGGCAAATTCGTCTTTTCTAATGGACCCTCTGCTCTATGCTAAGAATACCGGTCAATATTTAGTGAATGATTCCTGTGTTCTGAAAAACTGTGAAAATGTGAAAGCCAGGGTAGGTCTTAGGCCAGCAGTATACTTTCTACACTTACATTGATGTCTCTTACATTGTGTGAATTAGTAATTTAAATTAAGTTGTATCCTTAGCAAACCAGTTTTCACGGGTCTAGTCTGTTATACACTTGCTTTCTACTATGGAGTTAGAATTCCTTTTCTTTATGTAAGGACCAACATGTTTTCAGGTATGAGGTTCCTTATCTCCAGACTTGTTTCTCCCTTGCTCTGCTCATCATGAAAGAATTCCAGAGAAAGAGATAGGATCACTCAGTGATGAAACAAAGCTGATAAACCTGATGTGTCACATTGGGACCTCTTGGTTCTGAAGAGCTCATGTCAGCTCACTCCTGGGGTGGGGGAAGGGCTGGTGGCCCAAGAGGACAAAGTAAAGGAGATAGTGGTCTAGGGCAGAGGGATGTGGTAGGGAGTCTCCAGTTGCCATTCAGTCATCAATCTGTTCTAAAGGAATACGTTCTGCTTCTAAATCCTAGGTATTCTGGGGGTCCTTAGAAGCTCCCATTGAATGTTCAGGACCATTTAAATTATAGTTCTGAAGCTTTGAGAAATATCATTTAGAAATTTTGTTGAGAGACTAAGTAATAAGTACAATATTGTGCCTTGTTTGAATAAACATTTTTGATGGCCAGTATGTGTATATTGTATAATAGTTGTATTTTCTCTTCGGTTAATTGTCTTTTTGTGACTTACTTAGGTATCAATTAGTTTCTCAAACAACAAAGATATAAAATGTTTATCTTTCATTTTTTGCTGTAAATATTTTTCCCAGTTGGTTGTTTGCATTTTCATTTTGGCTATGATTTTATTTATAGAATTAAAAAGTATCAAGTAGTCAAATCTGTTAGTGTTTCTTAAATGAGAAGGTGGAGAAATATGCTAACCTTCAGTCTAAAGAAATTCCCTGTGTGTGGGAATTTTTTATGTTTTAGGTGTGCTGCAGTGAATGTACATCATCCTGGCATGGGTCATGTGCCACCTCTGATTGGGGAGAGTGGAGTGAAGAGATGAGAAAGGATTGCATCCAATTATTTTAGATGTCCAGTTCTTTGAGGGCTTTGTCAGATCCTTCTTAAATAAGCTGGCATGGATGTATGTCCAAGCTTGCCTCCTCATGTATGGTTAGATAGAATAATCACTACCCATACCAACTCATCAGACCTGCTGGGGCCCTGTCACAGTCTGTGCCCTTGTATGAGTAAGAATCCAGGCAGTGTGAGGGGTCCTTTCCTACTCACATGCTTAATGATGGGCAACTAGAGTGATGCTGTCTATAATGCAGTAATCCTAAACTCCTTGATGACCTACCCACAGAGGCTGGGTAATTTTTGAACTGTCCTCTAAAGGAGAAACTGACCACGTCCAGCTTTGTACCCTCTGATCTTTTATGGTTGTCTACTTACTCTAGAGGATTTCCATTGGCTTTAGAATGATGAGACTCTGCAATTTGCTTGCTGATTATCGTTATAATGGACTGTAGAATATTGGACAGGTTTAAGAGACTCTGCTGTTGTTGGTTTTTTTCTTTTGTTTTTATTTTATTGATTAATTTTTGGTATAGATGTTGTTGTTGGCATTTTTTACATTTTTTTTTAAACCAATGTAACTGCTAATGTGGCTGAAATCCAACTGGAGTAAATAACACATCAATAGGGAGCTACTGCTGGTAGAGCTTGCCATGTAGATGACCTTACTCCTGGATGTTCAGGCAGAAAGTCACAGGGAGTTGTTCATGTTTGAATTCCCAACTTCCCATGTTACTTTGGGTATTGGGTCCAGGCTACCTTGAGGACCCTTGCCTGGGGGTGATTATACTGCCTTCAGAACTAATAGTAGGTGTTGAAGGCCACCATATAGGCTGCCTTCCAAGGAGGTGGACTTCCGGGAATTGTTCTCAGAACAAGAAGACAGGCATGGAGTTGTCTGTCCTTATCTGAGAGTGCGAAATTACCCCTGTACTTAGAATTGAACAATAACCTGAAAGGGTATATTTCCTCTTAAAACTAGAGCCCGAGGCCTCTGAAAACACATTGACAAAAATTTGTGGTTAAGGTTTCTTTGTCCTGTATTATCTTCAGGAATTCTGTGATAAGAAGTGGGATGAACACAATTTTTCCATGACTAAACATTTCCTGAATGCAGTAATCGTTCAAGACTAGAATTCACTTCCACTCAATCCTTATTTTATGGGCTAGTTGTGAAGGGCTGGCATATTAACGAACTTAGACACTGGACCCCTGGGCCCCTGCTGTGCTTTTAGGTGAGATGTATAAAATTTCATGTCTATCCATATACATGGGGGATATATAGGAGACCACTTTCAAATGACACCCAGACTTGCTCAAGACCTGTCTTATACTATTTGGTTTGTACAAATTCCAGTTGTCCTATTTTAACAGCGAATGCATGACAGTCTGCATTCTTCATCCTATACAGGCTCTTGTATCAAGACTAGTTCTTGAAACGTCTATAGTTTATAATCGTATGTCACCTTTTCCTCAGGTTAAACAAGCTTCTTTTCCTCACTTACTCCTCATGGGAAGAATTCCAAGGAACATGACACTTTCCAGCTCACCAGCCATGAACTTCCCAACAGAAAAACAGGCAGAGGAGATAACTATTATAAAAAATAAATAATTAAAAATGTAGCATAGTCATGTATGAAAAAAATTTTTTCACTAGTAAATAGAGGACTCAGTTAAACTGGTTACCTAGCTGTTCGGCAAAAGTTTAAATGATTAAACCCAGTGTTGCTGAAGCTATGGGAAATTGGCAGTCTTATGTGGGGTGCTGGAGAGTGAAATGTATTTCTGAAGACAGTCTGGCAAGAGTTGCCACAAGCCTTAAGTATGTGCATAGCAGAAATTCCACTTATAGGAATTTAGCCTGAGGAAATAATCAGACAAGCTGTAATCCAAGAATGTTCACCTCAGCACTGGTTATAATAGCAAAATAGCAACAAATAATGTCTAGTACTAGGGAATTGTTTGTTTGTTTTTTTAAATTTATCTTAAAAAAATTGTTGAATGTATTACAGATGTTCCTCATTTTTTCCCCCATTGCCCCCCTCCTCCCCATTCCCGCCCCCCTCCTGCCTTTCCCCACACTGTTGTCTGTATCCATTGGTTATGCATATATACATATAAGTTCTTTGGTTTATCTCTTCCCACCCCCGAACCCCTTTCCCTTTGAGGTTTGTCTGTCTAACAATCAATTTGTACTTCTTAATCCCTTCACCTTTTTCACCCATTCTCCTAACCCTCCTCCCATCTGGCAACCAACAAAATTCTCTGTATCTATAAGAATGCTTGTGTTCTGCCTGTTCATTTTGTTTGTAGATTCAATTGTTGATAGATATGTATTCATTGCCATTTTGTTTGTTCATATTTTTTATCTTTTTCTTCAAGAAGACCCTTCAACATTTCATACAATAATGGTTTGGTGGTGATGAACTCCTTTAGCTTTTTCTTGTCTGGGAAACTCTTTATATGGCCATCAATTCTAAATGACAGCTTTGCAGGATAGAGTAATCTTGGTTGTAGGTTCTTGCTTTTCATCACTCTGAATATTTCTTGCCACTCCCTTCTGGCCTGCAAAGTTTCTTTTGAGAAATCAGCTGATAGTCTGATGGGAACTCCCTTGTAGGTAACTAACTTCTTTTCTCTTGCTGCTTTTAAGATTCTCTCTTTGTCTTGAACCTTTTGCATTTTGATGATGTGTCTTGGTGTGGGCCTCTTGGGGTTCATCTTGTTTGGGACTCTCTGTGCTTCCTGGACTTGTATGTCTGCTTCCTTCACCAATTTAAGGAAGTTTTCTGCCATTATTGTTTCAAATAGGTTTTCGATTTCTCGTTCTCTCTCTTCTCCTTCTGGCACCCCCAAGATGCGAATGTTGGCATGCTTGAAGTTGTACCAGAGGCTCCTTACACTATCCTCATTTTTTTGGATTCTTTTTTCTTTTTGCTGTTCTGATTAGGTGTTTTTTTGCTCCCTTATATTCCAAATCGATGGTTTGCTTCTTGGCTTTACCTACTCTACTATTGAATCTGTGTAAATTACTCTTTATTTCAGTTAGTGCCTCCTTCATTTCTGACTGCTCCTTTTTTAGGCTCTTGATTCCCTCACTAAGTTCATTGAGGTTCTCACTAAGTTCATTGAGCATCCTTATAAGCAGTGTTTTGAACTCTGCATCTGTTAGGTTGCTTATATCCATTTCGCTTAGTTCTTTTCCTGGAGTTTTGTTCTATTTTTTTTAATTTGGAACCTGTTTCTTTGTCTCCTCATTTTTGCTGACTCCCTGTGTTTGTTCCTATGTATTACTTAACAAGAGGTATGGGGTTAGCTGAGACCAGATGCTGCTTGTTTGAAAGAATTTAGGAAAACCTGAAGCAGGATCCAAGACAGGCCAATCCAATGGTCAAGCAACTGGCAACAGCTTGGGTGGTCCTGAAAGTTGGGTGGGGCGGGGCCTCAGGGAATTACCAGGGTGGGGCAATCAGTGCAAGCCAAGTTGCTGGAGTCCCAGATATGGCGGCAGTCAGCTGTCCCAGGGAAGGGCTCACCAAAGGAATAAAGGCCTCTGATAGCACATCTGTCCAGGAGAAAGCTGCCTCTCCAGCCCTCGCTCCAATGCCAAACAACTCAGTTCTTCCCCATATGTCTCTGGTGCCTTTCAAGCTGCTCCATCCCCCACCCCCCAGGCTGGAGCTTGGAGGGTGCAAGTGGGAGTAAGTCCATGCGCGGGCCCTTTAAGAGGAGCTGCCTGGGGCTCCAGCTGCCTCAGCCTCCCTCAGCCTCAATTCCCACTGGTTTTTCCAGCCAGAAGTTATGGAGACTTCTCTTCCTGGCACTGAAACCCTGAGCTGGGAGCCTGGTGTGGGACCGGGACCCCTCAGTCCTCAGGGAGGACCTTCCAGTCGAGGTATCCTTCTAATTATTTTCTGCCACACGTGGGTGTGGGACCAGCCCTTCCCACCTCCGCCCTCCTACCAATCTCGATGTGGCTTCTTTAATTTCGTAGTTGTAGGACTTCCATTCAGCTCGATGTCAGGTGGTTTTGAATGATGGTTGTTCTGTAGTTTAGTTGTAACTTTGATGTGGTTGTGGGAGGACGCGATACCGCGTTTACCTACGCCGCCATCTTGACCGGAAGCCGGGAATTGTTTAAATAAATGAATACACAACCACGTAAAAGGATGGTGTAGCTTTATATTGAAATGGAAAACTATTCACAGTATGTTTTTTTTGGGGGGGGGGTACACTGGTTATGAAACCAAAAGAATTACATGATGTTGTTTTTGAAGGACATACATTAAAATGTTAACAGTAGTTACTTTTGACTGGTAAGATTATGGATGGTGATCTTTATCATATCTCTATTTCTACTTTCCCCCAGTAAATAAGTATTACTTAGGTCTTAAAGAAATATTAAAAGTTAAAAATATTTGCTAATTTGTTAGGCAAATTGGCCTCTTGATTTAATTTGTGTTTTTGATTACTTGTGAGTTTAAACAATTTTTTGTGTTTATTAATTACTTAATAAAATGTAGTTAAATAGGGACTAAATTTAAGTCTTCCTTTTCAAAAGTAGTATTGCATCCGAAAGGGAATTTAGCCCCTTTTAGTTTTGCTCTCTCATTTTACAATAACGACCAGTAAATCCAGGGAGATTATTTGATTTGACCAAATGTAAGACAGAATTATGGCTCATATCTGACCCTCCCCCAGGCCTTTGAGCTTTATTGGCTATCTTTCTCATGTTGATACTCTCACTTTTTCTTTTTGTTCTGCTTTCTGGATGACTTGCTCAATTGTATCTTCCAATATTTATATTTACTTTTTTCTTTTGCCATATATATATTATATATTAATATATATATATTAATCCTCACCCGAGGACATTTTTGAATTTATCTTGAGATAGAGCTGGAGGGAGAGAAGGTGGAAGAGAGAGAGAGAAACATCAACGTGAGAGAGACACATCGAGCGGCTGCCATCCACATGACCCCAACCGGGCTGGGGACAAACTGCAACCAAGGTACGTGCCCTTAGTGGGAACCGAACCCAGGCCTGTCTGGTCTGCGGGCCGACGCTCTAACTGCTGAGCCAAACCAGCCAGGGCTCTTTTGTCATATTTTTGAATACCAAGAGCTTTTTTCTTATTCTCTGAATATCTGAATATTTTTTCTTTCTTTCTTTTTTTTTTTTTTTATGGCATCCTATTCTTGTTTAGCAAAACTAATAGGCATTTAAAACATCTCTCTGAGATATTAATCACAGATTTGGGTCTTGGTAACTCATATGTGTTCCCTGGCAATATCAAGTGTTCATTGTATCAATTCAGAGATTGATTTGTGGTTCATAATTATGAATGATTAATTTTGGAGGTGATTTTATGATAGATGTTGCTTTATATATGTGTTTTTTAAATTTTTTAAAAGGAGTTTAAGAGGGGCATTCAGTATACAAGTAAGTCTGTACAATGGAAAGAAGAATTTGTGAGTTGGGTCAGAGGACCCAGGGGTGACTTACCCATGGACCCCTGGGTAAGTTACTTACCCTTCTGAACTTTGCACATAAATGGTCAAAAATATCTACTTTGAGAAGTTGTAAAGAGGATTAAATAGGGTTATAAAGAGAATTAATGTATGAAAAAAAACATGCTAAACTGAATTGTATATATCTATTTATTCTCAGTTGCTTGTTTAAATCCCTCCATTTTTTTTTCAAACAGAATTTGAGAAAGCATATGTACATCACTGTTGTTGTTGACATGGCTTCTACTGGTGTGCCAACTCTGGAAAAGTCAATTGTCAGGATGGGCTGCAGCAAGCAAGTCTAAATATTCACATACAACCTATTTCAGGGAACTGGGGGAAGGAGAAACCCCTTGGATAGCCACCCTGGGCTAGGAGTGAGTCTGTTAGTCGTGATGGGGCAGGGTGATCATCTGGAGTCTTTGGGGGATACATGAAGAGGACTGACACTCCATTAGACTATAGACTTCCAAAGTCAGGGATTGTGTCTTTCCTGTTAGCTGTTGGACTGCCAGTGCCTAGCCCAGGTCAATAAAGATTAGTTGCCTGAGTAATTTCTAACACTTGGATTGTAGCTTGCTAAGGTGCTGGGCTCTTAGGGACCATTTCAACCGGGAATCTAATTTCCTTCAGTTCTAGGAGACTTGCCTGTGTTGTTTCTTAGGAAGTGTCCTCTCCTCTGTTATCTCTATTTGTTCTTTTTGAAATTCTTCTTAGTTAAATGTTAGATCTTCTCTACTGATACTCCCATTTTTTCTTTTTGTTCTGCTTTCTGGATGACTTGCTCAATTTTATCTTCCAATAGTTATATTTACTTTTTCCTTTTGCCATATTTTTAAATACCAAGAGCTTTTTTCTTATTCTCTGAATATCTGAATATTCTTTTTTTAATGGCATCCTATTCATGTTTAGCAAATCTAATAGGCATTTTAAAAACCTCTCTGAAGATATTAATTGCAGATTTTGGGGGGAAGGGGTTCTTTTTAAATTCCTTGTATTATTTCTAGTTCCTTGGACTTTTATTCACATGTTTATATTGGTTTCTGTTTTAAGAACTGATTGGAGAATTTTCTGAAATGACTAGTGATCCATGTTGTCCATTCATGTTTAAAAATGAGGCACTAGAAAGCTGATTGACAACTATATATTCTTGGGCAGATCTGGATAATTGCTGGTGTAAACTTCAGCGTCCACTCAGAAAGAACCCAGCGCATTAGTTGGAGATTCTCAAATGCCAGTATCTTTTTTTAGGCCTGTTTCCCTAGAGTGAAATCCTTTAATATCTTGCCCTGGTGGGGGATAGGAGATTTAAGTCACCCTCTTAGAATTTTGAGAGCTGACTGGGGAAAAGGGGGCTGGAGGTTCTTCAGTGTTCAGAATGCCAACTTTCACGTACTCTCCTGATTTTAATCAGGCATGTCATCCTTTCTCCCAGGATTTCTAGTTGATCTCCAAACAAATATAAGCCAATAATGGGATGAAGCAATTAAATGATAGTATTTCTGAAAGCACATTGTAAACTAAAAATAAATTAATATGAGTGCTCTGCTTATTTTAAAAAAGTGACCACCTTGGAACCACAGCAGTTGACTCATTATGTCCTAGTCATGGTACTTAATAACCCTATCGTACTTTATACTGGTTCTGCCATCTTTAGAGCAGTGTTTCGCTTTCAGGGACACATTTCAAAAGGGACACTGACAAACTAAAGGAGGTGAAACATCTAGTGCAGAAGTTGGCAAACCATGGCCTGTGTGTCAAATCCAGACAACTCTATTTTTATAAGACAAGGTTTATTGGAACACAGCCACACCTGTTTACTTATACATCCTCTACGGCTGCTTTCATGCAAGAAGTGCAGAGTGGAGTAGTTGTGACAGAGATGTATGGCTTGCAAAACCTAAAATGTTTAATGTCTGGCCCTTCATAGCAAAAGTGTGCTGACCCCTGATCTACAGGCCACATTCTATGCTGCACGCTTGAAGGAAGTAGGAATTTCATCTGAACACAAGATGCTAAGAGAGTTATATAATAGTTAATAAGAATAGTGTCTAATATATATTGAGTGTTTACATGTGCTTGGCACTTGTTGGCATGCATTATCAGCATGCATTATCATATTCAACAGTGATTAAGGATCATCTCCATGACTAGATTATGTGTTCCTCAATGTCAAGTTTATAATTTTAAGATTACAGCTTCAGAATCTAGCAAGTATGGGGCTGCGAGTGAATGCTTGCTGAGCTGAATGAGCAGTGTCATCATGTAGAAGAGATGAAGGCTCCTTCTTGGCAATTGGCAGACTTCAGGTCATGGAGTAGCATCAGCTCCCTCCAAAATAATGAGCTATCTACCCCTGAGAGGGGTTCACAAGAACCTGACCACCCACCCAGTTGCTCATGGATATAGGGGCTTCTTGCTCTGGGTGGCAAGCTGAACTAAATGAAGTCTTGACTTCATTTAGGATTCTGTCATTCAAACTAGGAGAGCGAAGACTAGAACTCAGAAGTTACAGTTCTCTTTCTACTACATCACGCTGCCTCCCTTAGTCTTTCCTCAAGAAGAGCCATGAGGAGATGGGTGTTATAGTGGAAAGAACATCACAAGAGCAACAGGAGGTTTTGGGTTATAATTCTACTCCTGCAACTCATTTAACATGTGAGCCCCAGCAAGTCTTTTAATCTCGAGGGCCTAAGTGTCCTCAAGTGAGGGGGCTGGACTAGATAATCCCTAAATTCTCTTTCAGCTCTAAAATAATTTTATCCAAGGATTAGCAGGGCCCCTCCTATCGAACAGACAGGACAGACAAGTTCAAACGAGATGTTTCCCTGTCATGTGTTGCCAGAATACTGAGATTCTGCTTTTAAATATATTTTCCCCACCTCCGATTCCATCCCAGTCTCAGCTGCTTGGCTCCCACCCCCGTTCTGTGGCCCTGTTCTTGCTTCATGGCATTTCTTATTGGGAAATTAGATTTAAACAGACTGCAGTTTTAGCCTTTCTTTAGCATGGTGAAGGCAAGCTCTTCCTTAACTTCTGCTCCTTTGGCTGGTGAAGAACTTGGAACTGTTCAACTCTTGGAAGGTTGGGGATATTCACATTGACCTCAGAAAGGTGACTGGGCCTCCTTTATTTAGGGCACTAGGCATGGAGAGCTCATATTTCTCATGGGGGAACATTTTATTCTTGGTGGAAGCAGTTTCAGCTCTCAGAGTGAGCCATCTACCCATTCCTTTATTTCAGCCTTTATTTAACCTTTAACTAAAGAGCTTAACCTAAATTCTTTTTAAAAATTATGACCAGATTCAACCTTAAATGGACTCTCATCCAGCAGCATTTCCCCACATCCCACTCCAATAGATATCAACTACTAACTATGGTCTTCTATTACCTCTAGGGTTTTGTCTGAACTACTCCAAGTTTTAAAATTTTATTTGACTTAGGTGCTTATTATTCCGCTGTTTTGTAGTTGCCCATATTCCACACTATATTTGATCATCTATCTCTTATTAGTTCTGAATAGCCCTAAAAACTGCAGTGTCATGTTAACAACTCCTTCTAGTCCAAGGCATGTCAATACGTGTTGCCAACTTCCAACTGATTCTCATCCAGAAGATTAGCAAGGCCACCACATGGTGTTCTTTTTTTACAAAACATTATTGCCTTCATTATAGCTCGGACTTGATGTGGTGACATTAATCCCAAATCTGCAGAATGGTACTCTTAATTCTGCTTGGGTAGACAGCAACTTGAGCTGTCAGCATAAGCCTTTTATTTTGGGAATACCATTCTTTGCCATCATTTCTGTAAGGAATCTTAGTTAGTTGTTAGGAATTTTACTTGAAAAATAATATTTTCTCTCTTTTCACATTGAGATAGCCAGATTTCACATCTTTAGTGAATAATCTCTAGCATTGATTTAGTTGCTGAATATCTTCCCCAGACACATTTTAATTATTCACTAAGAAGCTATAGGAGTTCCAGCTAAAAATGTAGCCTGGCTAGAAACCCCTGGTGAAGTCTTTTTCAACTTTCCTACTAAAATGATTATAAAGACAAAGAAAAAATATAATAATTTAAACACAAAAATAAAGAGAATGGACAGCATAATCTCAAAAACTGGGGAAGAATCTATATTAACTATAAAACAAGACTGAGACAAACCTACCTAAGTCTTCTTCTAAGGCACACCAAGTCAGCTTTCCTGCATGACACACAAACCCTTTAAAACGAGGAGGGAAGGCACCGTGACCTCTCCACTGTATGTCCATTGTCAGGAAAACTGGGCGGGTAGGCTTTTACCAATGTGGGTTGATATGTGAGGTTGAGAGTATTGGCATATCATTCTATAGCCAGAGAAGTTAAAATTCTCAGAAAACAACTTGGATTCTAAGAAAACAAGGTCAGCTTTGGTACATAGTATTTTCAGGGGAAAATTTCTTGCAGGTAAAGCTCCTTAGGTTTAGATTGCGTCTGAAAGAAAGGAAGGAAGGAAGAAAGGGAGGGAGGGAGGGAGGAAGTAAGGAAGGAAGGAAGAAAAGAAGGAAACAACAAAATCAAAGCACCACCACTGCCAACACCACCACCACCAAAACCCTGGTACAGTGCATGCTGGGAATTATAGCTTTTTATGTATGTTGCAGATTCACAGTGCCAGGAAATTAGACAGTGCTGGTGGAGCTAGGGGGAACCTCAGAAGCAGAGGGGTGCATTAGAGGAAGTCATGCTGGAAACCAGGGCTTGAGCAGATGCTGTGCACATCTCATGGATGGAATGGAGCCAAGAATATTTCAACAAACACCACATATAAATGGATTTCAACTTGTTCAAAGATAAATAAGGAGTGGGAAAAAACCACATAGAGTGTGTGGAAAAGACCTCACTGCAAGGGAAGAAAGAGTATCTAGAAGACCCAGAGAAAGAGCCTATCTCTGAAATGGTTTACTGGAGAGTCCAGCAACTGGAGGATTTCAGGGAATTGTTTGGCTTCTGCCACAGAATATAAAATATATGGATGTTAAAGATCTGAGAGTAAATATATAGAGAATTGGTGTTCCTGAAGAAGATACTTAAACTAATGAAAAAAAGCAATAATTAAAGATATAACAGGAAAAATTCATGAGCAGAAGTAAGACCCAAATTGAAAAAAATCTTTGTGTTCTCTCGACAACGCACAGAGACACACACAGGGTTGTATCCTGCAACAATTTTAGTTCATAAGGATATGAAAAAACTTTCACTAGCATATAAGGAGAAGAAATAGACTACTTTTAAAAAGTGACAAAAATCTGGCTGTTCTCTGGCTTTTACTCTGAAAGCTTCAATTTGGAAGAAAATGGAGTATTATATACAGAGTTTTGAGAACCAAAGTTTGTAACTTATTACTTTTATACCCAACCTAGTCATCTTTAAGTTATGAAATAACAAAAAGACATCTCAGATATGTAAGATCTCAAAATATGTACCCCCCTTGAAAACAGTTACTCGAAGGAAAAGCCTAAGGTGGGAGAACTTTGTTTCAGGTCTGAAGCCAGCTGAAATAGGGATATGTCCAAATCAGTGTTTATTAAGTGTTTTGTTGTCACTAAATTATGTATCTAGAGAAAATTCCTTGAAAACTAAAAATATAAAACAGGTACAATTCTCATTCTCTGGTTAAAGAGGGTATGAAGAACGAAGAAACCCGCCCACAGGTAACCTGTGGGATACCTCTTCATAACCTGAGGATTCCGTGGAACACAGTCTGAAAAACATTGTTTAAAAATAGATATTGTAAATCTCTTTATAGAGCTGAATGCAGATGTTGAAAATGATGATCAAAAGATTTACAATGGATAAATTAATTTGTTAATAACCCAGTTAACAGTAAAGGAATTTATAAACTGATAAGTGTATTGGGATTACTTGTGAGGATGTGTCTAGAGAAGGGAAAAAGAAAAGATATCATTTTATGCTTGACTCCAACAGTTAGAAAATAGAGGTTTTTGAAAAACTAAAGCAATTATTAGAATACTTTTAAGAAGAATGTAGTCTAAAAAAAATCCATAAAACAGTAAGGAAAAATGAAAACAGAAAACAAGATGAAAGAATAAAGATCTGATATACCAGTCAAAGCTGTAAGTAATTGAGATAAACTACATATTAAAAGATCTGAATTCTCAGACTGTTTTAAAAGTTCTATGAAATTCAACTAAATTCTGTTTGTAGGAAATATATCTAGAGTGATGTGGTACAAAAAGTTTAAAATAAAAAATTATTTTAGTAAAGGGCACAATATCAAATGAAAACATGTTTAAGCAGACCAAATCACATTGTCTTGAGATGTGTAGTGCAAAATTTGTTCAAAATATAAAGAAAAATTAATAGTTGACAGATTATATTCAAAACTATGAAATACAGAATCTTTTCTATTTTCATTTTTTTATAACTTTCTATATGTTATTTATCTATTTTGATATTTCCAAATTCTCTATGTCTTTTATATCTATTTGGATATTTTAGGCTTCCTTTTAAAAATTGTTAATAAAATCTTTACAGAAATTCATCATACATTTGCTCTGAAGGAAAAATCCTTATAAATATCAATAGTAGAAATTATAAAATTACATTCTTTACCATAGCATACTAAACCTAGAAATTAACAATTGCATTTAAATAACAAAAATTCAACCATTTGAGAACAATTAAAAAATATAATCTCCTAAATAATACCTGTGACAAAAAAAAGAAATTAAGAGTGTAACTGCAGACAGCAAACTGCTTAGAACAAGTTCTGAATTTTAAAACTTAGATTACAAAGATTTACCCAAGCTTTACTTAAAATTTTTTTTATTGAGGTATACTATCCATGCAATAAGTATGCAGAGATTAAGTATGATTTGATGCCTATCGACAATTTATGTATTTGTGGTGTATATTTAACTTTATAAAAAATGAACAGTTTTCAAAAGTAGTTGTCAAATTGCACCAGTAATGAATGAGAGTTTTAGCTCCTCCATCTTTGTCAATATTTGCTATTTACTTAAAAAAAATTTAATTCTAGTGGACGTGACCTGGTATCCCATTGTGGTTTTAATTTACATTTTCCCTGATGATAATGATTTTGAGCACCTTTCCACCTGCATATGAGCTGTTTATATATCTTTAAGCCACAATTTTTATTTATATATATTGTTACTGATATATAGGAGTTTAAAAATGTATTTACATATATTTTGAATATAAATCCTTTTTCAGATATATGTGTTATAAATATTTTCTCTCAGTCTATGGCTTAACTTTTCATTTAAAGGCATATTTTGATAAGCAGAAATTTTATTTTGATAAAGTCTGATTTATTAATAATGGTTAGTGCTTTTTGTATCATGTGTGTTCATCTATGCCAAAGATATTATTCTATATTTTCTTCTAGAAAGTTTATTATTTTGCCTTTCACATTTAGGTGTATTATCTACTTTGTATAAATGTTTATATTTGGTGTGAGGTAGGGGTGTATGTTCATTTTGTTTCATTACAGATGTCTAGTTGTTTTGGCACCACTCATTGAAAAGATTTTCCTTTAACCTGGTGCTTTGCCTCAGCACCTTTGTTGAAAATCAGTTGACTACACGTACATGGGTCTGTTTATGGGTTCTCTCTTTCGTTTCAGTGATCTTGTTGTCTGTTTTTATACCAATGTCACATACAGTCTTGTGGTAGTTCTATAGTAAATCTTGATATCAGATATTATGATTTCTTGGGCTTTATTCAACTTTTTCAAGATTATTTAGACTATTCTAGGTTTATTGCAATTTCATGTAAACATTAGAGTCAGCTGTCAGTTTCTTTTAAAAAAAAACACACCACACACACACAAAGAAAGAAAGAAGAAAAATGTCTGCTGGATTTTGATGGGAATTACATTAAACCTGGTTATCAATTCAGAGAGAATTGACATCTTAACAATATTTAATTTTCCAAACCATAAACATGATTTATCTTTCCATACTTTTAGCTTTTCTTTAATTTAAGCTCTTATGTATATTTTTAGTATTCATTGTAGAGGTCTCGCACATCTTTTTTTTTTAACATTATATGTTTTTGATACTAGTGTGTAAAAGATATTGCTTTGATTTCATTTCCAATTGCTAGTATATAGAAATATAGTTGATTTTGCATATTTACCTTGTATCTTGTTTTTATGAACTATAATTTCCCAATTGCTATTATATGGAAATGCAATCAATCTGTGTATATTTATTTAGTATACTGTGACCTAGCTAAACTCACTTACTAGTTCTGGAATTTTTTTTTTTTTTTTTGAGATTTCTTAGAATTTTCTAATATACAATCATGTCATCTCTAAATAAATACAGTATAGTATATATTCATTAATACAATTACATGCTATTTTCTTCTTTTTCAATAGTCAACCAAATTTTTAGTTTGAGCCTTCTCCACACTCAAAGTCTGAAATGATTGCATTTCTTTTTGCAGTCATCAGTTTTGTCTAACATCATGGTGACACACCCCTTTTCATTTCTGTTCTTCTGAACATAACCACTACTCACCTTTAGAATGGACAGTTTAATTTGAAAGCATACTGAAAGGGGTTCACTTGCTATTTCTACTGGGTTAAAATAATTTTTTTCCTAGTTGGTGTACACATAGCTGGATGACAATTAGCATCTCTAGAAAGTCAGCCAGCATTGGTCACACTCCTGTTCCTAGCTTTGGAAGTTCTGTTATCTGTCTGAGATTTTGTCATTTTCTACTATTTTAATTATGTTGCCTTGTATGAGACAGAAAATCATCTGCCTACACAGAATTTTCATTTCAATGCTGCTACAAAGTATGATAGTTTGGATTACATTTCAAATGAAAATGCAGAAGTCATTTAACCCTATGGTGAGCTATCAATGCAAATAACATCCAATGTGACAGTTGGATGAACATACCTTCCATGCATGGCTAAGATCACACATATGTACCAACAACAACCGTGACTCAAATTACTCTTCTACTTGGCCACTGCCAAGCGTCTTGACATCTATTGAAAGATATATTCAAATTTTAGAAACATTAAAATTTAAAAATAGCACTAATAAGTTGTAAAACAGAAAGTTTGTTGAGTTCTTCAATAAATTAAAGAGCTCTTTTTGAAGAATCAAAACAACCCTTGTTAAAGGGGTAACCTGTAACTCACACATGACGTCCATAAATAACTTATGCACTGTATAACTTGTCCATCCTGGAACTCTCTGTGGTAACGCCCTCCTGGATTAGAGACCCTAATCATTTGGTTCAACTAATTTACATGGTGCCTAACCACTGCTATGAGCAAAATCCTTTTCTTGACCCAGTTTTCTATTTAAGATGTCATCTCCCCTTCACTCCACTTACAGGAAGGAAAAAAAAAACAGCTCCTCACCTCCCTTTTATTTCTTGGTGTGTTTTGATCAGACTTCTACCCTCACTGCTCTATTGAAACTACTCTTATGAACATTGAAAATGGCTTCTAATGTCAAATCTTATGCCCTCTTCTCAGTCTTGATCCTATGTGGTACTTTTCTTAGAAGCCCTTGTCTGTTGATATGCTGATAATTTCCTGTTCCTTCTGACCTCTGCTCCTCTGCCCATGTTGCTGGCTCCACTTTGTCTCTGCCTCAGACTCAGGTGTTCCCATGCTCAGGTTCTCTTCCGACTCTCCTCTCCTGCTATCATATGTACCTCCATAGGTGTGCTTTTCTCCACAGGTATTTGGTTTCCATGTCCGTAGTTACAATACCGAATTTCTAACTATTTCCTAGATGTCTTCATATAGACACCTGCAAATATGGCAATTTGAATGTTTATTTTATTTTGCATTTACATCACACCTTGTTTCAAAAGGAATCTCAGAGGATTTGTTGTTATGGAACTGCCTTTTTTAAAATATGTTTTTTTCTATGAACATGGGGGTAAATATATTCTTTCTGATTGGTGTTTCAGGCTTCTTAGGGTATATTCCTAGAAGTGTGATCACTGGGTCAAATGGCAAATCAATTTTTAATTTTTTGAGGTAACACCATAGTGTTTTCCAAAGTGGCTGCACCAGTCTGCATTCCCACCAGCAGTGGACTAGAGTCCCCTTTTCTCCACACCCTCGCCAACAGTTGTTGTTTGATGATTTGTTGATGGCGGCCATTCTGACAGGTGTGAGGTGATACCTCATTGTTGTTTTAATTTGCATCTTTCTGATGATTAGTGATGTTGAGCATTTCTTCATATGTCTCTTAGCCCTTTGTATGTCCTGTTTGGAGAGGTGTCTATTTAGTTCCTCTGCCCATTTTTTAATTGGGTTCTTCGTCTTCCTTTTGTTGAGTTGTATGAGTACTCTATATATTTTGGAGATTAACCCCTTATCTGATGTTTCATTGGCAATTATGCTCTCCCATACAGTGGGTTCCCTTTCCAATTTCATGGTTCTTTTGCTGTGCAGAAGCTTTTTAATTTGATGTAGTCCCATGTGTTCATTTTTTCCTTTATTTCTGTTGCCTTAGGTGATGTATCAGTGAAGATTCTGCTGCATATGATGTCCGAAATTTTGTTGCCTACATTTTCTTCTGGATTTTTATGGATCCACGAGTCACATTTAAGTCTTTTATCCATTTTGAGTTTATTCTTGTGTATGGTGTAAGTTGATGGTCTAGTTCCATGTTCATAGCAGCACTATTTACAATAGCTAAGATCTAGAAACAGCCCAAGTGTCCATCAGTAGACGAATGGATAAAAAAGCTGTGGTACATATACACAATGGAGTACTATGCAGCTGTAAGAAAGAAAGATCTCTTATCCTTTGAGACGACATGGAGGGACCTGGAGAATATTATCCTAAGTGAAACAAGCCAAGCAGAGAAAGACAAATATCACATGATCTCACTTATTTGCAGAATATAACGAACATAACAGTCTGAGGAACAGGGTAGACCCAGAGACGTGGAAGTAGGGTACAGACTGACAACCCTCAGAAGGGGGGGGGTGAGGGAAGAGATAAACCACAGAACTTTTATGCATCTATGCATAACTGATGGACATGGACAACAAAGCTGGGGATGGGGTGGGGGGGATGGGGAGGAGGGTGTCAATGGGGAAAAAAAGGAGAAGCATCTGTAACAAAAATAAATTATAAAAAATATATATATATTTTTTCTTTATTGATTTTAGAGAGAGAGGAAGAGAGAGGGAAAGAGAGATAGAAACATCAATGAGAGAGAACATCGATTGGCTGCCTCCTGCATGCCCCCCACTGGGGATCGGGCCCACAACCTGGGCATGTGCCCTGACTGGGAATCGAATTGGTGACCTCTTGGTGCACGGGCTGACGCTCAACCAGTGAGCCACACCGACTGGGCGAATCTCAGAGGATTTAAAGTATTGTTTTCACTTCCTGTTGAAATTTTACTCCATCTGCAAGATTGAGAGTTGCCTCCACTAAGAAGCCTCCCCACATTCCTATAATATAATGAATAATCACTTGAGATCTTATGTCATTTCAATTGTACCAGGGTCATAGATTTCTGTTATAAAAAGTTGTGTCTGCATCCACTGCGATTTGGAAGTTATTTGAAGGTAAGAAGCCATCTTTTTGTCCTTCTCCTGTCACCTGTCCAACTCTGAGCACAAGATCTTGCAGATCGTGGAGCACTCAGAAACTGTTCTAATTGAACCACAACAGGACAAGGCTTAATGCCCCAAATAGGTAGTTTTAAAGCAAGTAAAAGGGAAACATTTTGTTACACAGCAGTAACTCAACTTGTTACTCATCTAGGTAGAAGAATATGAAAATACACATAGGTTCTGTAGGTTCTATAACAATTTAACCAAACTTAAATGTAAGTTTAGAGAGATGTATAATGTGTCACTAGGGGAAAAGAGGGACATGTCTTACCCTTCAAGCATAGGCCATGGTTGACTATTACCACAATTCCTCAGGACTGTCCAGGCTCACACAGGACATCTAGTTACCCACAGATTTGGCAACAGTTCAATTATTCTGTTCAATTCAGATCACCAAGCTGGCTAATACATGCTTTCCACTTCACTGCAGGCTCTGGAGACACAGACGCTTGTCCACACCCCAGAATAAATCCAAGCTGAGGTTCAGCACAATTAGTTATTTGTTTCCTCTAACATCTGAACCTTGTGAGATTCAGCCACCTCCTGGGAATGAGCCGCCTGCCAGCGAGGCATGAATGAAACAGAAAAGGTTCCAGCTGGCGTCACCTGCTGTGTTTTGCTTTATTTCTCTATACACATTTCTAGACTTCTGAAATCCAGGGACCTCTCTCAAGAGGACACATGCCACATGGGCTGGGCCTCTGAGACCTTGATTCTTATTGTGAATTTTTTATGTTTCAGTCTCAGTCTGACTCAGGTATGAGACAATGGATCTGGGACTCTGAAGCTCAGATTCTCACATGGTTTTGACCCCAGTTACTCTCACATTCAAACCCTTTCCAGGTACTCTCCTGTGTATTATTAATCTTTATATCACATAAAATGTCTGTTTAAAAGTTTATCTTTTAAGAATACTCAGGCCCTGGCTAGGTAGATCAGTTGGTTAGAGCATCATCCTGATACACTGAGGTTGTGGGTTTGATCCCCCGTTGGGGCACATACATAGATGGGAGGAACAATAAATCAATGTCTCTCTCTCTCTCTCTCTCTCTCTCTCTCTCTCTCTCTCTCTCTCCCCCTTCTTCTTCTTTCAAAAAAAAAAAAAAAAAAAAAGAGTGTCTATACTCTGCCAAGATTTCTCTCTTGTCCCATAATATGGCATTTGGGGTTCATTTTCATTATACTGCTGTGAGCCATGGGTGGTATTGTTGGGGTTTCACTGCTCTTCTTTCCTTTGCAGTATCTCTCTGTGAACACACAGACGATCCATGATGCTTTCTCCTCATTTCCACCGCCATCATCTCAGCCTAGCCTCCTGTAACACCTCGCTCGCTCTTAATGAAAATTGCTGCCGTAGACCAAACATAGCCCACAGAATGGCGGCGAAATGGTGCTGGAGCTCCGAGCAGAGCATGGCTGATGCTTTCCTACCTCTGCACGTTCTGGTTACGTGAACCAAACAAATCCCCTTGAGTGTTAAAATCAGTTTGTCTTAGGTTTAGTACTACTTGGAATTGTAGTGTAACAGTAAACGCATCCTAACTGATTGAAGAGGTATGTTGTGGCACATTCAAGGTGCCTACCACTCAGAGAAGATCAGAGTGGGTGCTGGAGAGAAAGAGGGTACTCTTCCTGTAATTTGAGGGACAGTGTGACATGCTGGAAAGAATATGGGCTTTAGAGTTGGATATATCTGGGTTTCAAATCTAGTTCTGCCACATACTGGCTCTCTGACCTCTTTTCCTCATCTTTAAATTGAGGGTATTAATTGACCTTGTAGCATTGTGATGAAGTTTAATTGAGATTAATTTTGAAACTGGCCAAGCCCAGTGCCTGCTGGTACATTGTAGATACTCAAAATACGAGGGCTGTTGCTTTTGTAGTGTCAGCTTCTTCCAGGCAAATGGTACCAGATACCAGGTTCTAGGATTAGGGACTGGGTGACATATAAGAAGGCTCGATAGGGACTATTGCCAATGGGATGGGCTCCTGAAGTCACACCTAGCTTGGATCCGATTGGGTGTAGACATTATGATGAATATAGCTGGAATAGGAGAGAAGGGACAAGATGAAACAGACAGTTGCATGACTTTAAAAGGCTATTTCCATTAGGCAGAATTATTTGGTTGGATTGCCCTTTTTATTGTAAGTATTGTTCTATGTAAGGAATAAATGTTGCTCATATATAATTGAAACACCCTCTTCCTTACATACTGCTGGATAAAAACTGATAGATGTTTGTTATACAATTCTCTTTTATCACTTATCAGAAGTAACCTCGAGTAGGTAAGTAGAAATACAATTGGATGTATCACTACTACCTTCACCTTCATCGCGCTGCAGTCATGTCCTCCTAGAAATGAATTTTAGTTGTCTTGAAAGAATTTGGGAAATACTCTGGTGTCAATAGAGAGTTGATAACCCCACTGTTCTTCTTAGCAACACAATTATAAACTTTTTCTTAAGATGAGTTACTTCTACAGAAGGTTCTATAACCGATTATACCAATTGTTTACTCATTTCAGTTCTAGAAGACATCAGTTCTTTGCTTCATTCCTAGATGCTGGGACAGCATTATGTGCATAATCAATGGCCCAAACTTCTCCCCTGGAGTGGGGCACCAGAATTAGAGAGAATTACGAAAGGAGAAATATCTGAAACCTACCCCACCCTCCTGAACCAGCCTCTCCTATGCACCCCACTGTGTGGCTTCCACTGCAATTTAAAGCAAATTTAAAGAAATATAAGCAGCTAAGTCTAGATACCTTTTTCTTAACTAAGCTTTCACTATAATCTGTCATTGCCTGATCTCATTAAAGACATTTTGTTTTCTTTCCTTACTCTGCTCTAAGGACATTGTTTATTTTCTCACACTTTGGTATGTGGGCTTAACTCTTACTAAGAGAGTTTCTTCCTCAGCCTTTGATGTGAACCACTTTGCCAGATCTTAGTGCCTTGGCGAAGAATATTTTCTTTTCTTAGGGACAAAAATTCTTCTTTCATGTAGGTCCTCTCAGCTCCAGGCACGACTTTTGTGCTGAAGGAACAAGGTTACCAAGGAAGGCACAGACCTCATGGCTGTCATTTTCCAGTCAGAGAAAAGTTATAACTGGTTAACCATTGTACGTTACTCCTCCCAATTTCACATGTCTGATAGGGGGAGGGGGGAAGGCATGAGCTTTGAGTTTAAGACCCAGCTTTGCAATGAATTTCTGTGATCTTGGGAAACTACTTACCCTCTCTGAAACCTCATTTTCTCATCTTTAAAATGGACAATAACTAAAATCATAGCATTATTATGAATGTGAAATAATATATAAACCACCTAGCATGGTGCCTGTGCATAGTGAGTATTTAATACATTTTTATTCCTTAATATCTCTTACTCCTCTCTTCTGAGGTTTGTAATGGGGGTAAAATTATTTGCACAAAATACTAATTATTATGATTTAAACACTCTAACAGCTTGCAACATACTTGAAACCTTATTCTCAAAAGAATGCTGCCTAATTTTTCTTGGGCTTAAATATAAAGTTCCCTGCATTTATTACTTGCCCCAGAATATTGAGAGAACTGGCAGTTAAGAATTCACAGCTATTATCTGTGATCTTTGAAAAGACATGGAGGATAAGAGGGATTCCAGAAAACTTAGAATAAGCAAATTTTCCAAATTTCTAAAGGAAGAAAAAATATGTACCCTACCCCCACCCCACCAAATAAGAGAGTTGCCAGCTTGATAAAAATCCCTGGAAAAATTCTAAAAATGCAACTATACTTACGATTTATAAGCATTTAGAAAAGAAAGTAACAATTGCTAGGAGCTAGTGTGAATTCACCAGGACTAGGACATTTCCTTTTTTTCTTCCTTTTCTACGATTGTAAGTCCTGTGGAACACATTAATTTTGTAGATGTAGTGTGTTTTGATGCAGCAAAACATTTAAAATGAAATTCTCATGATATCCGTGTGGGTAAATACTTACAGAAATGTGGCCTGGAGTATCTACCTCTCTTTCATCTCTATCTTTGTTCTAAAAATATTTTTGGTGGCTTGAACAATACATAAAATTCAATAAGATGAGGCCAAAAAAAAAAAAAAAAAAAAAAAAAAAAAGAAAAGAAAAGAAAGAAAAAAGTGAGCAAATTAAGTTAAAGGTAAAACAAGGAGAAGAAGGCGAAACCACAAGTGTGTGGTTGGTCCATAAAATCTGTGCCAGGAGACTCTCTGTTCCATACTCTGTACCCTTTCTAGAGGTGGTTTATACATTTTGCTGTGGGCTTTTTAACAGTCCAGGCAAAGAGGAAACATTATAAATAAAAGTGTCTACAAGAAAGGAAAAACAGTACTGAGAGTAGAGAGAACCTTCTGTGGGTTCTTGTAAAGAGGACATATGTCCTATAGGAAACCATCTTCTCGGTACATCCTTGCATGGAATGCAATGGTGAGTCTCAATGGCTGCTTCTTATGAAGTACCTTGGTGCAGGCAAGAACACTGTCTTGTAAAAACATCTGTGGGCAATTGGGGGTTAGGAGGGTCTCAAGAATAGCATCAAGATAAGCAACTCTCTGGTAGTCAGGGAAACACTTTTACCATTGGGCTGTAGTCTGACAGCTGATTTGTTGACGGTCATTGATTAAAGGGTTGATGTCTCTACTGCTCTTGTTCTATTTTCGGATACCCAGAGCTGTCGTCAAAGATAAAGCCACTGAAGACACTCCTCACATTATTGGAGGATGAATTTGGGAGGCACAGTGGATATAGTTAAATTGGCTTAATGCCTGAAATGTTGGGGCAAAGCCTACAAGCTAAAACTTAGTAGCTGTCAATATATAAAATAGTGGATTTAGGTTAAAAAGCAAATCCTTGTGTTACAGAACCAGGGACACCCTGAAAGCAAAGCAGACTATTTGAAAACAACCCCAGGAGCTTTTGGGACTGCAGGCTCAGGTGGGCAAACAGTGTGCCGCGGCTTCCAAGGAAGGTGCATTCTCACCTGTGCAAGCACCGTGCCCACAGAGTCCCACCGTCCCTGGCCTGGCCAGATCGCACCTGGAGCCTCGTGTTAAAGTTGTGCACCATTTTTCCAAGAGAGAAATCCATTCAAAGGAGAGTGTCTGGAATACTGAGAATTCTAAAGGAAAAAAATTTAGAGAAACTGCAGATGTTTATCCTGTAAATGAGAAGACAAAACAAAGTAAAACCTGCCTCAGTTGAAGGGGTATTATGTGGTGAAGAAAATAAGTCATTCCTGGATTAATCTAGAAGGAAATATGAGAAACCATTGATTGATTATATAGGAATACATTAAAGAAAATATTTGAAAATGAGAGCTATCTGAAAAACCAAATGCACTTTATTGTGAGTAGTGAGCTTCCCATCACTGGAAGAACTCAAGGAGAGTGAATAATTACCAGGAATGTTATAGAGGATTGTCTTCTGATGAGGGTGAAAGATTATTTTAGGTGACCTTTAAGTTCCCTTTCAACTCTAAGATTTTAAGCATCTTTATCTGAAATAGCAAAAAAAAAAAAAAAAAAAAAAAAATTCAACGGTTTAAAAAAATTCACAAGTTATTTAAGGAAGAAAATCAATCTAGTCTCAGACTATTGTTAGTGCCTCAGAAGATCTGCCCCCAGATGACTAAGTTAAAATAACACAAGCAGAAGATGATGAATCATGCTGCTTTTCCTAATGGTCTCTAATGTGCAAAGCCCAAGATCACAGCTGCCACTCTGAGTGACTACGTGGGGAGGGAGAGCTAAATTATGGTAGGTATGGCACTCTAGTGTTCCCAGCTGATAGCTCATGTGTATGTGATTACCTAGTATTCCTTACCAGCTGTTTTTTAACATTAGTCATACTGCTTTGAAACAACCATCCCTCTTTTCATTGATCTCAGGAAGCACTGTTCTTTTAGGGGGAGTAAGACATCTCATCTAAAAGTGGAAGCTTTTCTTCGATCTCAAGTGCACATGGTATGACGGTATAAATATGCACTTCACAGGGTCATTGTGAATCTCAGGTGAGGTCATTATATTTTTTTTATTCCTCACCCAAAGATACTTTTCTATTTATCATCAGATAGAGTGGGAGGGAGGGAGAGAGAGAGGGACAGAGAGAAACATCGATGTGGTAGAGCCACATCAACTGGCTGCCTCCAGCACGACCCGACTAGGGCCGGGGACCAACCACAACCGAAGTACGTGCCCTTGAACCAGAATCAAACCCGAGACTCATTGGTCTGCAGGCCGACGCTCTAAACACTGAGCCAAACTGACCAGGGCGGGTGAGGTCATTATTGAGATTCCACTCTTTCTTCTTAATTCTTGTTCCAGGTCACTGAGGTTGATCAGGGTCGTGAGAGTGAGGAAAACTAGCCTCTTCTTGGGCCAGAATAAAGGAAGGCTGTAGTGGTGGACAAGCTTTCAGAAGGGCTCTTTGGAAGAGGAGTGTTCAGTACAGATGGTCTCCAACAACCTCTCCCCTTCCCAGAGTGAGTACTTAGATGGGTGGATTTTCTTTCTTGGTGCTCCTTGGGCTTGAATGAGGTGAAGCCCTGAGATGTGCTGGACTGACAGGAGGAGTATGACTGTACCAAGCCTGGAATGGGGATGGGGTCAGCAAAGGTAAGAGGGTCAGGGACTGGATGAGACCCTGGAGCAATTTAAGCAGGGGCAAAAGCCTAAATCCAAGGTCTAAAGCCAGAATAAAAACCAATGGGGTGTCTAGATATTAGAAGCTAGAAAAAATTCAGATGAAGGCTGTCCGCAGAGACTCTGCAGAAAGGATTGTTGATGTCATAGGCTAGCTTTACTACGTCTCACTCCTAGGACTCTCACTCCGTTAGTGGGAATGTAATTGGCACAAACTTTATGGAGGTCAATCTGGAAATTACAAGTCTATTAAAAATGTGTACCACCTTTAATCTAGTAATTCTACTTATAGAAATGTATTCTAAGGAAATAATTATGTCTGCAAAGATATAATTGTGAGGATGTTCATTAAGGTATTATTTAAAATAGCCAAGAGAGGTAAAAACATAAAAGTCCAGAAATAAGAAATTGTTTTAAATAAATAATTTTATATTAATACAATGTAATATTATGTGATCATTAGAATCACATTGTAGTTGAACATTTTTGAAAGCTACTTTAATTGGAATTAATGGAGTTGTTCTGAAGTCCCTGCTAAGTGGTAGGGATCAAATCTGCTCTGATCAATATTTCTTTTATTCTCCAGAATCAGACACTGTTACAGTCCTGTATTAGCTTGTATATCTCAGGGTCACAAAGCTGATAATGTGTAATTTCTTTTTACATAGAAGCTTTCACTTGTGTCTTTCCTGGAGTTTGCATAAGAACTCTATGGATGTTAATATTTGTGTGCTGTGTTTTCCCCCTTGCTGGTTCTGCCACATAGGCTCTGCCTCTAAATATTGGCACACTCCCATGTTCAGTTCTTGGACCTATTTATTTTCTATCTACATTTACTACCTTGGTAATCTCTTCCAGTCTGGATACCATTTATGTGCTGATAACTCCCTAATTTCTAACCTGGACCTCTCCCCAAGACTCAGCCTAACATGTTCAGCTATTTAGTTAGCATCTGCACTGTGATGGCTAATCAACTCCAATGTTCAAAGCTGAATTCCTAATTAACCCCACTGCAACCTGTTCTTTCCACAGTGCTCCTTTTTTTTTTTAAATTATTTTTTATTAATTTATTTTTGTTACAGATGTTTCTCCTTTTTTCCCCATTGACACCCTCCTCCCCATCCCCCCACCCTGTCCCCAGCTTTGTTGTCCATGTCCATCAGTTATGCATACATGCACGTAAGTTCTGTGGTTTATCTCTTCCCTCCCCTGCCACCCCCTCTTCTGAGGGTTGTCAGTCTGTACCCTACTTCCACATCTCTGGGTCTACCCTGTTCCTCAGACTGTTATGTTTATTATATTCCACAAATAAGTGAGATCATGTGATTTTTGTCTTTCTCTACTTGGCTTGTTTGGCTTAGGATAATACTCTCAAGGTCTCTCCAGGTTGTCTCCACAGTGCTCCCTTTTAAGTAAACGATTAACTTGATTCTTTCCATTTCCAGGGACAAAAACTTTGGTGGCATCCTTGACTCTCCTCTTTTTCTCATACCTCATATCAAAACAGCCACCTAGACCACATCTTCCAAATTGATGCAGATCTGAGTGTTTTTTCCTGCCCACACTGCTGCCCTCTGCTCCAAGTCACTCTCCGGGACCGTTCCAGCTTCCTCCGTGGTCTTCCTGCTCCTGCTCTTGCCCTCTACAATCTAGTCTCAACTAGGTAATGCTCCCCAAACCCAAGTTATGTCATGTCCCTCTTCCCTGCTCAACACTCACCATCGGTTTCTATCTCCCTCAGAGAAAAGTTCAAGACTTTCCATAATATACAAGGCCCTATGTGACCTTGCCTCTGGCTGTCTTTTCTGACTTCGTCTCTTATTACTTTTCTCCTCACACTGTTCCACCCACATTGACCTCCATGGGGTCCCTAGAACATGCCCAAGTACTTTCTTGCCTTAGGCTACTGCCTGGAATTTTCTTCCCTCCCACCCTCAAGGTTCCTTCCTCACCTACTTCAGTCTGTGTTCAAAAGCCACATTTCGTGTCTAGGGCTTTCCTGACAATGTTATTTAAAATCATCATGCCCATCCTCCTTCCCGTCACTACTTATGCCTCTTGCTTGCTTTCTTTCCTGAACAACAGCTATCACCATCAAACATGCTTAATTATTTTTTTATCCTCTTATTTCTCCAATAGGAATAAAAGCTCTACCAAAACAGAGATATTTTTTTTTCTTTTGTTCACTACTTTTTCCCAAATGCTGAGAATGGTGCCTAGTACATAGTAGAAACTCAATAAATATTTGTTGTTGAATGGCTCTATGGATGCTGTATCTGAGGAAATACCAAGGTGTTACCCTTGGTGCTAAGGTAATGGATAAAGCTTACAGTCATTTGGAAACTTTTAAGTGCTCCTGGGGTGAATGACCGCTGTGATATCACAAGATACCAGGAGGTAACCAGGGAAAAGTAAGATGAGACCTCTGAGGCTCAATTAGGATGACAGGTGTCCCTTCACTCTCTCCTGATTATTTTCTGTCACTTGACATGGGATGTAGCTTATTATAATGATGGAGGGAAAGGTGCTGAAACGGGGAGTGGATTGTGAAGTGTTCTGATGAGAGATGGTTCAAAATATACCTCTTAAAGCTAGGTGGGAGAATTCATGAAGAAGACATAATCTTACCATTTACATCGCCAAAGACTATTTGTATCCTGTCAGTTTCTATGTTATTTACGTTACCCATTACTTCACAGCTGTTATAGGGGCTATTATAGGGGATTGCTAATATAAATTGACAGGGGGAATGTATTCACCATATATTGAATTTTAAAAGATTTTAAAATGCCATAAAGATAGTAATATTATTTAGTTAGAAAAAAACTCCATGCTTTCTATCATCTATTTAATGATATATGTGCCAAGAAAATGTAATGGAAGGATATATATACCAAGGTCCTATCAGTGAGTACCTCTGGGTGTTATAACTGTATTTTTGCTTCTTTTCTTTTGGCTTAACTAGATCTCTAATTTCTAATTTTATACAGTGAATATATTGTACTTTTATAATAAAATGCAAGTTGTGAACACGAGTGTGGACTTATTAGGCCATCTGAAGGTATGAATAGATTGTAGGCAAAGATCATGGGGTCTCAGTGTTGGAAATGACATTTTGGTTATAAGGCTCACCTTTTCAATATCCTTGCCAAGTGGTTTTCTACTTGTACACCTCTGATGGTAGAGAGCTCACTGCCTTTGAGTCAACGCATACCATGTGCCCACCTATGGCTTCCACACAACGGAGGCTCTACTCTTTGGATTCATATTAATATATTCCGGATTTTTGCAATAGCCTACTTCCACTCTCACCACTTTATAGTCTATTCTCAACAAAGTGATCCTCCAAAAACCCAAGTGAAATCCCTCTTCAGCTGAAACCCGTTTTTCAGCTCTTTCACAGAGAGTCAATAAGTTTCCGTGACTCAACAAGACCGCGTGCCATCTAATCCAGCTCCTGCATGAAAACCAGCTCCCCTAACAACTGCTTATGTTTTTGATACTTATCACCTTCCTGGGCATTTGACTTTGGACATTATTCTCCTTTTAATTTTCTTTTATAGTGTTTGTCTCTTGAGCTGAATACAGTATTCCTAGGATTACTGAACATCACAGACCAGAGCATGAGGTTTCCTCCCTAGTTCTGGATACTTGACGTCTTTCATTCAGCCCAAGTGTGAATTGCCCTGCTTGATGACTTGTCAAGAGCTCAAGGAAAGAAAGACCATGCTCCACGTTCTCATTTATATATTGTTCATGGCTACAAAAAATTCCAGTTCTCTTATTCTCTCTCTCTGTGTCTCTCTCTGTTACTTCTCTGTTTCTCTTTCACACACAAACACTTATATATAGTTTCAGTCTACTGTAGGGGAAAGAGAAGGGGAGAAAAAGCATAAAGAGGATTTGATATTAGGGACTGAAACTGAGGAAAAAATAAAGACTCTCTTGGTGTTAGGAGAAGTATCACCAACATAAATACATTCTGATTCTTTGAATTTTTATAGTTAAAATGTATCTTAATGAGATTAAATTGTCTTTTGTGGCAGGAGCACGATGGTGGGCACTGTTATCTAAGATGGAAAGGAAAGGATGTGAGAAGAATTGAAGATATGGACTTATTTCTCATAAAACACATTGTCTACTTAGGGTAGCATACACACCGGCAACAGGTAGAATAAAACATCCTGAGAGCAGACACAATGTATCATGAAGTGAGCTACAGACACAGGACTTCAGGGGATTGATAAATTAAGGGACACTGAGAGTGTACTGGTATTCACATTCCACTCAGTAAATATTTTTTGAGTATCTACTCTATGCAAATGACTGTGTTGTGTTCTGTGGAAATATACAAAAAAAAGAATAAAACATTGACCTTACCCTTGGTGTCTGTGGTTCAGTAGAATGCAAGATTAAGCAGTAATGGGAGTTTTTAAAGACTTGGGCAAATGTTCATGATCATGTTAAATTAAAAGTGGCACACAAAATTATGTGTTTGGTATAATTTCAACTGTGTAAATTTCCCAGAAGATTAGAAGAAAATATGCTGAAATGTTAAAAAAAAAAAAAAGTTAATCATATCAGGGGGGAATTATGGTTATACTCCTGCTCCCTGGGGCCCAACTTCTTTATACTTTTTTGTACTTACCAGTTTTCTATTGTAAAGTGCATTATCAGGTTTACAATCAATTAAAAAGTAAAGTTAATGCCACCCATTTTACTGACATTCTTGTTTTAAGATTTTATCCCAAGTTCTGAGGTCATTTCTTAGCCTTTATTTTTATTGGCTGTCGTAGCTTTTGATCACTCATTCTTTCTTAACACATACTTGACTTCTGCGGATTTGTACTTCTCTAGTCCTTTCTCATCTCGCATTTCTCTCTCTGCCTCCCTAGCCCCCAAATTTGTGTTTTTAAAGCCCTTCCCTTAGCTCTTACCTTTCTCTGGGACTACTCTGTTCATGGGCTAAAGCATCTCAAGTGTACCATCTGCGACCCTGGCAGCACATCCAATTCCTGAGTCATGACACTCGAGTCCTGGCCTCTCCAAGGAGTATCAGGAGCCAGGGTGCTCTTCTATAACACACTTGTCCCTGGCCCTTCCGCATCAGATCATTTCCAAAGATAACGTGAAATGGTGGAGCAAAGAGATGAGGCTGGGCCTTACCTGAGCCTCTGTTTCCTCATTTGTAATATTGAACCTAGTGATTATGAAGCTTCAAAGAGTTAAAACATGTCAAATGCCCAGCATGGTGCCCACATGCAACAGCTGCTCCAGGAAGGTTCTTTCCCCTCTTCTTCCATTTCTACCATCTGCCTGAATACATGAATGACAATCTTCAGGGCCTATTGTCTGCAGTGCTTATTATATACATCTATTAAAGATCCAGTTAATCTAGTTTGGTTGCCATCAAAGCAAAGGATTGCCATCAAAATGTCTATTTATGCAAACAGAATGGAGTACTTTATTGATCTGCCAATTAGTAGTGTTCTATTTTGGTCTAGTAGTTTTAGCATTTGGGAGTTTCTTCTGTAGTTAGCAGAATATCAATGAAGGAAGAAACAAATAAATGTATTGTGTGAGATTAAAACAGTAGCAAAGCGATTATTGAAATTACTTAGCATCATTTTTATGGTTTTCCTAATGCCTGTTTTAGCTGCCTTTATACCATTTATGAGGTTTGAGGACAGTAGAGTCCTGGGACTCTGCTTCACCAAAATACACTAGACTATTGAAAATAATTATGATTTATGTGGAGAGAAAATACTTTTCTCATCCTGATGTTCCTTGGCATTAAATTGAAAGGCAATGTGGAATAGTGGAGAATGTTTTGGACTTGGAATCAAAATAGTGGGATTTGCATTCAGACTCCAAAAAGTGGGAAATAATGCCTACTTCATGCGGTTTGTATGATCAGTTAGCATCAATGACTTTTAAAGAAAATACTAGAAGTGTAATTCATTGTTATTTCTTACACTAATTTACAAATCATCCAGAAATGTCTATCACTTTCTTGGTGTCGTTAAATATTTATTTTGTTTTCCACCATGCCTGTCCTTTAAGCAATGGCAACAAAGAAAAAGAGATAATTATCTTAAAAAAAAATTAGCAGCCAAACAGCCTCAGCTACTATGTCTCTTGTCACTTAGCTAATGCATGGCTTAGAGTGGATGCTCAATAAATGTTTATTGAATGAATAATGGATGAAATAGATGTATCCCACGTTTGTGACAGGAAGAAAGTCATGGTGACTTTTTAACACAGAGACAGCCAAAATTCACTGACCATTCTTGAAAAGGAACCACGAAGCTATAATCAGCTTGGGCTGGAGCCCTCTGAACACTGTGTACAATATATACTATTAGGTTTCAGGTTGGCTCTCAACTTATTAGTTTCAACTAATCTGTTATTTTTAAATTAAATAACTTTAACATTTGCTGAGTACTTTGTAGTTCATGAAGCAACTTTCATTTCAATATGTCCTTTAACATTATAGAGTTGTACTTATCCTTCATTATAGATGAGGAAATAAAATGTAAAGAAATTAAGTAATTTGTTTAAGGTAACATGGAAGGTAAGGAGCAGAATCTGGCTGTGAACTCAGGTCCTTTGGGTCCAAGCCCAGGGCACCGTGACCTAGGACTCCTGCCACGGGGGCTGCTAATGTGGTACTTGAGTGTTTAGCCTCTGAGTTTCCTGAGGGCCTAAGATGAGACACAGGGAGGCAATTTGGTTTTGGAGGTGTGGAGGGGGAAGCTGGCTGTTCTACAATTGCTTGCTGAGCCATCTGCTCTCTCTTCCTCTTCAGAAATGATGCATTCGTTACTGTGGGCTGCTTTGCCGAATACTTGGATTATGTCATTTTCCCTGTATGTCACATGTGGCGCATTTGGTAACATGCAACTCAGCCTACGTTGGTTTCCTTACGTAGTGTGATAGGTACACACACATTTGCTTTCATTTCAGTGTCTGAACAATTTTAATGCCATTTAGACAAGTCACATGTCTATGTAGCAAGAGCCTTCACATTCCAACTTCCCCTTTTGTGTAATGCTGATAGAAATCGGGGCGGGGGGGCAGGAAATCAATGCGCACCTACACATGACAGAAATGAACCAAAGAACCTGCTGGTTAGGTAGGACACTGGTCAGCCATGTCACTTAGTTTTATATCGGTAGTAATAATCGTGTGTGTGTGTGTGTGTGTTGTCTGTTATTTTATGACTTAGAATCCAAATCTATTCATGTTTAGTAATAATTATCAACAATGATTCTGGAACAATTTGTAAATGAACCATTGGTTGCAAAGCTTATGTGTGGGTGGGAGAACTAGTTTTTATCACTGTAGGAATATTTGGTAAGATGACTAGGAATCAACAGGCTTGGGTTAGCCCTGCTGCTAACTCGCTTTATGACCTTGGGAAGTAATATCACCTTTTCATTCAATTGTTCCATTTACAAAACGATGAGTGCAAACATTTCTTATAATGAGGGTCTATGATCAATTGACTTTGTGATACGCACAAACTAGGGCTGACATGCATGGGGTATATTTTCAGGGAATAGGGAAATGGCTCCAAACGTTCTCCTTTCCTCTGTGAGTAAAGAGAAGAATTATGGGAAGGTTATCATGCTGGGAAGAAATGTCCAAACATAGAGTATGACGTTTGCTGTTTAGGTATAAAGTCTATATGAGCAACATTTTGGCAACAAAGGACTCGGAAAACTCTATTTCTCAGAATGTGCTTAGTACCTTCATGGTTTAATATAATATTCAGAATCCCTGAAAACTTGATGACTGGTAGCTTATCTCAGATTGTATTTATTAATTGATTATTTCTTCATTTTTCAGATATATAGTGAGTACTTACTATGTGCCAACCACCGTGATAGATGCAGGGGGTTTGAGGGTGAATTTAATTCATTACCTAACCTCAAGGGAGAAACTGCATGGGGGAGGGTTATGGGAACTCTCTGTACTTTCTGTGAAATTTTTCTGTAAATCTAATGCTGCTCTTAAAAAGTGTATTAAAAAATGATGCATAGTTATCAAAGGGACACAGAGACCAGCTTGAATGGACTCCCATTCTAGGACAACTTGAGCATCAAAATAATGACTCTGATTGATTATAATCCCTTGAACAAAACAGAAATTCATGAGTCCATGCCGATTAAATAAATAAGAGAATAAATAAATGAACAGGTGGAGATAAAAATCTGTCCCTTATATGCCAAGTAAGAAATGTAGAAAGAAATATGTAATTAAAAGATCACCATTTGGCAGTTATCAAAGAGAAGGGAAAAGGAAACTCTTGTGCACTACTGGTTGGAATGTATCCTTGTCAGCCGTTCTAGACAGCAGTGTGTTTAGTGTGCATATGTCTGATGGCCCAGCAGCTTTCCTTTCGGATATAAATTCCTACAAAGATAAAAAGGGATGATGTTGAAGTGCGTGGTAGAACGTTGAAGGTAAACATGGCTTGCTTTCTGCAGAGAATGGATAAATGAGAGATACTGGATGGATATTGTGGAATACTATATGGTAATAAAAGTCAATACACTTTAATACATGCAGCGTAGATATAGATTTTTAAACACACATGTGTGCGCGTGGACACACACACACACACACACACACACACACATAGTATACAGAGTGTTGAATGAGAAACTGCCAAACTATTTTCCAGCCTGGTTGGACCATTTTATATTCCAATTAACTGGATATATGAGAGAGTTCTAGTTCCTCCACACCCTCACCAACACTTGATATGGTCAGTTTTTAAAATTTTAGTCATTCTAATAGGTAAGGAATGATATTTCGTTGTAGTTTTGATGAGCATTTCTCTAATGACTAACTAATTATGTTGAGCACCTTTATATGTGCTTATTTTTTCACTCTATCTTCTTTAATTGTTCAGACCTTTGCCCATTTTATTTTATTTTTTTGCAGAATTTTATGGTTTTATTAACACAAATACAATGTGTACACAATCTGTCTATTCATTTTCTTCGCTGTGCAGCCTGGCATAGGGATTGCTGACTCTGATGGCCAGCTGGGCTGCTCTTTCCACAGTGGCTTTGCGGTTCTTTGAGGAGATGTTGTGAGCAATCTCAGCACAGTAAGATTTGTTGCACATCAGCAGCACTTCGAGCTCCTTGACGTTGTGGACCAGAAACTTACGGAAGCCACTGGGCAGCATGTGTTTTGTTTTCTTGTTGCTCCCATAACCAATGTTGGGCATCAAGATCTGGCCCTTGAATCTTCTGCGCACCCTATTGTCAATACCTCTAGGTTTCTGCCAGTTTCGCTTAATTTTGACATATTGGTCCGACTGGTGCCGAATGAACTTCTTGGTCCTCTTTTTGACAATCTTGGGTTTCACGAGGGGTCTGAGGGCAGCCATGGTGCCGAGTAGAAGATTGCTGCCAACCCCTTTTGCCCATTTTAAAAACTGGGTTGTTTATTTTCTTATTTGTGAATTTTGAGTATTCTTTATATATTCTAGCTTCAAGTCTTTTATTATATATTGTATCTGTATAAATACTTGTTTTTATAAATCCTATATATATTTGTATTTATGTGCTTATATTTCTATATACTTGTATTTCTGTTTTAAATACAAGCACTTTGTAAGTATACTTTCTCTAGTCTGTGATTTATATTTTCATTGTTTTAATAATGTCTTTTAAAGAACAGAAGTTTTAAATTTTGATAAAGTCTAAGCTATAATTTTTCTTGTATGGATTGTACTTTCATTGTTCTATATAGGACATTTTGCCTAACCCAAGCTCACAAAGATTTTCTCCAATCTTTTCTTCTGTAAATTTTATAATTTTAGGTTTTATATTTATGTTTGTGATCAATTTTGAGTTAATTTTGTACATAGTGCAAAGTGTGGATAGCAGATCATTTAAAACATATAGATATATAATTGTTTTAGCACCATTGGTTGAAAAATGATCCTTTCTCCAGTGAATTGCCTTTGCATCTAGTTTTTAAAAAATTAGTTGTCCTTACATGTATGCGTTCATTTCTGGACTTTCTGTTATGTTCCATAGATCTAGTTCTCAGTCATTTCATCAACAACACTGTTTTGATTGCTGTAGTTTTTATTTTTATTTTTTATAATAAACCTTTAAATCAGGCAGTATTAATCCTAAAACTTTCTTCCATCTTTTCAAATTTGTTTTGGCTATTCTAGGTTCTTTGCATTTTTATATGAATTTTAGAATTGGGCTGTCAATTCTAAAAAATCCTAGAAAAAAGCATACGAGAATTTTTATTGGGATATGTGAAATTTCAGATTTATCCCTAAGTAAGACATTTTTAATTTTGATATAGTAAATTCCATCTGTATATATTTACCTCATGATTTGTGCACTTTGGATCTTATTTAAGAAAGCTTTTTATATCCCTAGGTCATAAAGATATTCTCATATTTTATTCTATTAGCTTTATAGCTTTACCTTATACAGAAAGGTCTTTAATCCATCTTGAGTTCACCTTTGTATATGGTATAAGGCAGAGGTCCAACTTAATTTCTATTCAAGTGAGCCAGTCTTTCCAATACCATCTAGAAAATTATTTCTCCCTTGTTTCAAAATGGATCTCTATCATATATCAAGCTTTCATACATACATGGGTTTATTTCCGAGTTCTCCATTTGGTTCCATTGACTTTATGACCTTCACCATACTGTTTTAACCATGGTAGTTTTTTAGTATGTTGTAATATCTGGTTAGAAAAAATCCTTCCCTCCCTCCTTTCTCTTCCCCAAAGTTTTACAAGATATTTGAGAACTTTTATATGTCCACCTAAAGTTTGGATTATTTGTTTGAATTTTTTAAAAAAGTTGAAATTTTCTTTGTGAATGCATTGATCTTGTAGATTAAGTGGGAAGGACTAAGTTAACGATCATCTCTCTATGAACCTGGTGTAGTACTCCATGTACTCAAACCTTTGATGTCTTTTATTGGGGTTTTCCATTGTTCTTTGTTAGGTTGACTGCTAGATACTTTTTAGCTTTCCTTTGGAACTATATTATTTTATAATGCAGTTTCTCAATGGTATTGGAATGCTACTGATTTTCGTCAGATGCTCATGTTTTTGACAACCTTGGTGAGTTCTCTTTTTAGTTCTATTTGTATATTTCATTCCATTGTGGTCAGAGAACATACTTTGTATCATCTCAGTCCTTTACACTTATTGAAACTTTTTGTGGCCTCATATATAGTCTCTCTTGAAGAACGTTCAATATGCACTTGAGAAGAATGTATATTCTGCTGTTGTTGGGTGGAGCATTCTGTTATGTCTGTTAGTCCTGGTTGATTGATAGTGTGTTCTTCAAGTCTTCTCTTTCTTTTTTTTATCTTATGTCTGGTTGTTTTTGTATCCATTATTGAAACTGAGGTACTGAATTCTCCAAATAATATTATTGAATAATATATCTTTTTCTTCCATTTTTTTCAGTTATTGCTTCATGTATTTTATTGTTAGGTTCATATATGTTTATAATGGTTACATCTTCCTGATGAATTGACACTTTACCCATTTTAAAAATGGTTTTCTTTATCTTCATTAATTATTTTTAACTTAAAGTCTAGTTGTTACTAGTGTAGACACTCCAGCACTATTTTGTTCACATGGCACATCACTTTCTATTTTTGTCTTTTCAATTTATTTGTCTTTGACTGTTTGAGTGTATCTGGTAGAGAGTATATACAGTAGGCTCATGTTTTTGTTTTAACCATTCTGCCGATCTCTGTCTTTTGATTGGAGTGTTTAATCTATTTATAGTTAATGTAATTACTCATAAAGTAGGACTTATGTTTGATATTTGTTTTCCATATGACTTAAATATTTTTTGTTCCTTTACTGTTCTATTACTGCCTTCTTTTGTGTTAAATAGATATTTTCTAGTGCACCCTTCTACTTCCTTTGTCATTTATTTTACTGCATTTTTGTTTATTATTTTCTTAGCAGTTGCCCTGGGGATTAACATTTTACAACAACCCACTTTGGATTAACACCAACTTAATTTCAATCATATACAATTTCTCTCCTATATAGCTTCATCTCCCTCTTTGTGCTATTATTATTATACAAATCACATCTTTATACACTATAAGCCTGTCAACACAGTTTTAAAATTATTGCTTTATGCAGTTGTCTTTTAAATCAGATAGGGGAAGAAAAGAATTACATACAAAATACATTTATAGTGTCTTTTATATTTACCTTTACCTGTTTTATATTTACCTATGTAGTTACCTTTACCTTATTTCTTCTTGTGGATTCAAGTGACAATCTAGTGTCCTTTAATTTAACTTAATTTTTAATTTTTTAAGTGTCCTTTAATTTTAGTCTGAAGGACTGACTCTCTTTAGCATTTCTTATAAGGTAGGTCTGCTAGTGACCAATCCTCTATTTTTATTCTCTGAGAGTGTCTTATCGTCTCCTTCATTTTTGGAGACTAGTTTTGTGGGACATGAAATTCTTGACAGCCTTGCAGCACTTGTGCCTTCTGTCCTCCCTGGTTTCTGATGAGAAAACAACTGTCAGTCTGAGGATAACTTGAATGTAATAGGTCTCTTCTCTCTTGCTGTTTTCAAGATTTTCTCTTTGTTTTTGACTTTCATTTGACAGTTTGATTATGATATGTCTTGTGTGGACCTCTTTATCCTACTTGGAATTCATAGAGCTTCCTGAGTGTGAGATTATTGTTTTTGGCTATTTCTTCAAATACTCTTTTTGCTCTTCTTTCTCTCTCTCTCTTCTCCTTCTGAGACTCTCATTATGTGTACGTTGGCATGCTTGATGAGGTCCCACAGGTCTCTGAAGTTCTTCTCATTTTCTTCATTCTTTTTTATGCACTTCCTCAAACCAGGTAATTTCAATCAACATAACTTCAGTCCACTGATTATTTCTTCTGCTAGTTCAAATGTGCTGTTGAGCCTCTTTAGTAAAATTTGCATCTCAGTTATTTTACTTTTTAATGCCAGAATTTTTATTTGTTTTAAAAAATAATTTGTGTTTATTTATATTCTTCATTTGGTGAGACATTTTCTCATACTTTCCTTCATTTCTTTAGACATGGAATCCTTTAGTTCTTTGAACATATTTGTAGTAGGTAATGTGAAGTCTTTGTCCAGAAAGACCAAAATCTGCACTTCCTCAGGACAATTTCTTTGACTGCTTTTTTTTTCTGTCTATAGATCATACTTTCTTTACAAATATTATTATTTATTTTGTTAGAAACTGGACATTTAAAATAATACAATGTTGCAACTCTGGAAATCAAATTCGTCCTTCCTCAAGGGTTTGTGGGTTTTTGTTGTTGTTGTTGTTGCTGCTGTTTGCTAGTTTAACGACCCTCCTGAGTTAATTCTATAAAGTCTATATTCTGTTGTATGTGGCCACTGAAGTCTTTGCTTAGCTAGCTTAATGATCAGTTAATATTTGGACAGATATTTCCTTAAATCGTTTGCCAATATATTTTTAAACTTTTGATGGAAGACTCTGTTTATGTGTTGGGCATAGCTTCAACACTCAGAAAGGCAGCTAACTACTTTGCCTTAGCCTTTACCTCCTATTTTCACAGAGCCTAAATTTCAGAGGTGATAAATTAGGGCCTTTTTAAGTCTTTCCTGGGCACATGCCCATGGCTTTCTGTATTTCAGAAGTATGTTAGAACTTTTCAAAGCCCATTAGGAACATCTCATTCCCCAGATTTTACTTTTATGTTTTTAAGTTCAGCTTCTTATGGGCCCCAACTCTAGGCAGCCAAAATGTTAAATGGTGGCCACAGATTGTTTTTAACAAATGCCTCAGGGAAAAGGCTGTTCTCATTGAACAAGCTCTGAGTCGGGATCATGAAGACAAACTTTGCAAATGGGAGTTACTAGGGAAACTGCCAGACAAGTCCAATAGCAACAGTTCTCTGGAGTTGGGGCTTATGGGCAGCTCCAAATATGTCAACCTCCTCCAGTGGCTGCAAGGCCACTGTTTTTCCTAGCTACCATGATTGTGAGGCTGTTGGTTTTCAAGGCTACCGTGGAGATGAAGAACTGAATGGGAATAGGGCAAAGTAAAACACCACAAAACTCAATGTTTGTATTAAGATTCAGCAATATTTCTTGAATAAGTGATCCTCAGATTGTTGCAAGTCTCTGGTTAATCTCCAGAGTTCTAAAAAAGTTGATTTTGACATTTTCTTTTGCTGGTTTTCTTGTTGCTTTTATGGAGCAGATTTTCAGAGGTCATTACTTCATCATCCCAGAAGTCAGCCTCTTTGCATGGCTTTTTACAAAATCCATTGAAATAGTCATGATTTTTCTCTCGTAACTGTTTAGGATTTTGAATTACAATGATAGATTTCCTTTGCATTCCTAGGGAAAAGCCATATAGTCATGATATATAATTTTAAAATGTATTTTTGAATTGAGTTAGTTAATAGTTCACTTAGAATTTGTGCTTCTATATCTGTAAAAGTACTGGGCCAATATTTTTATTTTCTTGTTATAATCTTACCCAGTTTTGAAAATTTGATTATATTAGTCTTAGAAAGTAAGTTGGGCTGCTTTATCACATTTTCTATATTTCTGGGAAAAAAAAAAAAAACTTATATAAGACAGAGATGATCCTTTCCTTGAAAGTTTGGCAAAATGCACATCTGGCCAGGCTGGTGTGGCTCGGTGGATTGAGCATTGTCCCATGGACTGAGAGGTCCCAGTTTGATTCCCAGTCAGGGCACATGCCCAGGTTGCAGGCTCCATCCCCAGTAGGGAGCATGCAGGAGGTAGCTGATTGATGTGTCTTTCTCACACTGATGTTTCTCTCTCTCTCTCTAAAATATCAATAAAAACATATTTAAATATGCACATCTGGCCCTGGCCGGTTTGGCTCAGCGGTTAGAGCGTCGGCCTGTGGTCCAGAGAGACCCAGGTTCGGTTCCCGCTAGGGGCATGTACCTCGGTTGCAGTTTGTCCCCGGTCCTGGTTGGTCGTGCGGGTGGCAGCCACTCGATGTGTCACTTTCACATCGAGTTTTCTGTCTCTCTCTCTTCCTCTCTCTCCCTACCACTCTATCTGAACAAAAAATGAAAAAATGTCCTCGGGTGAGGATAAAAAAAAAAAAATGCACATCTGGGCTGGGTAATATTTGGAGAGATATGTCAGTTTCCTTAATGACTTTGGTGAGATTTAAGTTTATTTCTCATTCTTTGTCATGCTATACTTTTTTCCTCTCTCTCTCCTCTCTTTTTTAAATCCTCACCTGAGGCTATTTTCCCATTTATTTTCAGACAGAGTGGGAAGGAGAGATAGAGAGAGAGAGAGAGAAACTATCCATGTGACAGAGACACATCAATTGGTTGCTTCCCGCATGACCTCAACCATGGCCGGGGACGAACCACAACCGAGGTACGTGCCCTTGACCGGAATTGAGCCCGAGACTCTTTGGTCCGTAGGCTGATGCTCTAACTGCTGAGCCAAACTGGCCAGGGCTCTCACTTTTTTTATTGCTCTCCAATTCTCTTTGATGGAAACCTAAATTTTGCATCTCAGCAAAATGTCATACAAAATTTCTGATGATATCTTCTGCTTCCTGTAGAAAATTATTTACAGAAAATTGCTTTTTGTTTTTTAAAATTTATTTTTTATTTAAGTATAGTTGATACAGTCTGATATTGGTTATATTAGTTTAAGGTGTACGAAATAATGATTTGACATATTTATACCTTACAATGTGATCATCCCACGAATTCTAGCAATCATTTGTCACTGTATATACTTACACAATATTATTGACTATATTCCCCTTTTCTTTTTACCACCCCCCCATCCCCTCCTTTCTGGTAACCATCCCTTTCGTTTCTGTTTATATGAATCTGTTGAAATAGCTTTTTCTTTGAATTTTTAGGATGATGGATTTCCCCCCTTTTCAGCATTTTTCATAGGCCATGTGTGTGCATGGGTGTGTGTGTGAGTGTGTTAATAACTCATTTTCAAATGAGAGAGTTATCCATACAGAGGCTTTTACAACAGAGAGAGTCCATGGCTTCTCCCTCTTCTCTCTGTCTTCTATGCCCAATTCCTTCTCGGATTTACTGTTGGTTGCATACAGTTCTGGGCCCAATTTTAAGTATTTGTCCAGCATTCATGTACTATGGCTCTGCTCACCAGAGTTCCTATCTTCTCTCTTGTTCTGGCGTTGAAAGGGATGTTCCGAAATAACGGAACAAATGTCAAACTCTAGTCCTCCAAATGAACCGTACAAAAATGTTATTAACTTCTTACTATGTGGAAAGATATTCAATACAAAGTTTTAAGTATCCACTTAAAACCATAACTAGCATTCTACGTAATTGAGGTAAACATTAGAGATGTTCTCATTAACAGCAGAAACAAAATTTCTTTCTTTTTTGCACCTGCCCACAGTCCTTTTCTTGAAAAGAATTTCTATTCTAGCTACTATCCTTGTTGGATTTGCTTTTTTAGGAAAACACTGTCCCCTCTTTTAACAATCTTTTTTTAGAAGTACCTTCTCTGAATGAATGTCAAAAAAAGAGAGGGTCGAAAGAAAAGTCATAAAAAAGGAATATCATAATGTCAGAGGGATGGATGATCAACAATATGGTTGACTCTGGTCCCAGTTTTCTGATCCAGGTAAGAGATTATGAATGAGAGAAAGATGTCTTCATATTTCATTTCATGTTGTTTGGACTTTATATTTATTATTGTTATTGTGGTGCAGAAGGAAGCCACCAGTTGTTTTTCTCAATCCAGCTTCATACGTTTTTAGATAGTGAAAATTCCTCCCAGATCTGGCAACCAGGTTCTCTGCACGTCTCAGTTTTCAGAGTAGTTTTTAATTTTGGACTTTGCTTTCTTGGTAATTTTGCTGGGCTGCTGGAAGTAACTGCATCAGGGATTGCTAATTTGATTCCATTTTAAAAAGGAATTCCATTGCAAATGAATTTTAAAATAATTTTTCAAGTTATATTAGGAATAGTTTAGGTTCACTTTTGAGTTGCTTTAATTTACAGATTAACCTGTGAAGAAGTTTCATTTTTATAATATTTGTTCTTTCCTTTCCAAATTTTTTATTCATAATTTAACATAAATTTTGCATTCCTTGAAAACATCTCTATTTTATATTTTTGGTGTTGGTATAAATAAATTGTTTTCATTTTCATTTCTGACTACTTTTAATATATAGAAGTGGTACAAGGCATACTATGGATTTATATGTTTATCTTATCACTACTGTGCTGAACTCCTTTAATGATTTTTATAATTGATCAAACATTTATGTATGCAATGTTATTATCTGAAATTAACATTTTCTTTTTTCTCTCTACTATCTAAAATTATTTCTTTAAAAGCATCATTGCATCTGTAAGAGTCTGAAGAGCAGTATTAATTAGTACACAGTGACAATGGGCAATTAAATTCTGTTCCTGTTGTTAATGAGAACATCGCTGATGTTTTCCTCAGTTACCTAGAATGCTAGTTCATGGTTTTAAGTGGATACTTCTTTGTATTGAATATCTTTCCACAGTAGTTAACAACATTTTTGTGACGTTAAAATAAAATATCATTGTATTTCTACATTTTCTGTTTAAAAACTTATAAATAAGTTCTGATGTTTCTTGAAAACCTGTTGGCATATATTTAAGTATGATTTTATTATTCATACTCTTAATGTGGTATATTGTTTTGATAATTTTTCTTATATTGAATAATTCTTAAATTTCTGTGACAAATACCACTGGTTCATGGTGTATTTGGTCTTCAGTAAATGGCTGAATTCTGTCTACTAATATTTTGTTCAACACTTTTATATGTCATTAATAAATGAAATTGGCCTGAAATTAATACATGAAGTTGTTGTTGTTTTTGTATTATCTTTATCATCTTTTAGTGCCAAGTTTACTTAGAGTTTTACCATTTTGCAGTGTTCAAAAATGGTTTATGATAGCCCTGGCTGGTGTGACTCAGTTGGTTAGAGCGTCAACTCATGCACCAGAAGGTTGTGGGTTCAACTCCTGGTCAGGGCACATGTGTAGGTGGCGGGTTTGACCCCAATCAGGGTGGGGGGGCCACATACAGGAGGTAACCGATCGATGTTTCTCACATGGATGTTTCCCTCTCTCTCTCTCCTTTCTTCCCTCTCTAAAATCAATTTAAAAATGGTTTATGATACATTGATATTATTCCTTGATCATTTCAGATAATTTATCTATAAACTCATACAATCCCTCTGCTTTCATTGATATGGTCTCCAACTTATTTTTCAGTTTTTACTTATCATATTTTGTGAAAAGAAATTATTCTTTAGATAAAATTTATTTTCATACAACTGTGTATTCACTCATTTTATTTTGTATTTTGATTATGTATTCTTTCTCACTTCTATTTAATTTATTTGGATTTTATTCCTGGTTAAATTTTTGCAGTTGATTTTTCTGATTTTAGCAAGTCAGATCATGATTTTATTTTTCACTTATACTTCTGTTTAATTTTCCAGTATGCTTATTTAATTTTATTTTTCCCCTTTCTCATTTTTGTTTAGGTTTTCTTTTCACCCTCTAAAATAGTCAGCTGATATACTTTAATTTTTTAAAAAATGAGATGAATAACATCAGGACTTTTTTCTCCAAGAGCTACTTTTGCTGCATTCAGCAGACACATTGAGTTTTCAAGGACATACTTTTCTATATTATCTGCTATTGTATTCTTTAAAAAATTTTTTTTCAATTACAGTTTATATTCAATATTATTTTGTATTAGTTTCAAGTGTACAGCATAGTGGTTAGACAATCATATACTTTACAAAGTGTTCCCCCCGATATTTCTAGTACCCATGTACCATGCACAATTACAATATTATTGACTACATTCCCTATGCTGTATTTTACATCCCCATGACTATTTTGTAATTACTAATCTGTACTTCTCAATCCCTTTACCTTTTTCACCCAGTCCTCCAATCCCCCTCCCTATGACAAACTTTAGTCTGTTCTCTGTATCTATGAGTCTGTCTGTTTTGTTTGTTCATTTATATTGTTCTTCTGATTGCACATATGAGTGAAATCGTGTGGTATTTGTCTTTCTCTGACTGACTTATTTCACTTAGCACAATACCCTTCAGGTTCATCCATGCTATTGTATCCTTAATAATTGTTCTGTAAATACATTTTGTTTATAGGATATTTTTAACATTCAAAGGTCTTGTTCATATTCTTGTTATTCTTTTTATAATAGCATTTTTATGGCTCACTCTACATACAACTTTGTCAAAGCTCTTAAAGTTTGTATGGCTTGGGGGATGGTGAGCTGTCTTTTAAACTCTGCAGAAGGATGATGGATGAAGAGCATGTTTAATTTCCCTTTTGCTGGTTTATTAAGGTCAAGGTTATTATAACCTCATTATTAGGGCTAATATATGAAAGCCAGAATTGCCATTGTATGCCTATGGGTTACATATATGATAGGGAAACTGGTAAACAGCTATATAATGCTATAAGTACTTTCATATATAGCTCATTTTCTTAATTCTTTATTTCTCTCCACCATTTCACAGTTTACAGAGCCACTTTTATAGATACTTTCATTTGATCTCCACAAGAACCCCATGAAACAGGCAAGTAGGTATGTGGTGTTAATCCATTTCGCACATGAAGAAATTAAGGCTTGTGGAAGTCAACACTTTACTCAAGTTATCAGGTTAATGACTGGAATATCTGGAAGTAGAACCCAATTCTCTGGATTCACAGTTCTCTTGCCCTATGTCACAGTACTTCAAGTCAATCCTAAACTTAAACACTGGATTCTTTTCTAGTAGTTGGCTACAAATGATGTATAATTTTAATAACATATGCTTATATCCAGAGAAAGGATTTTACTCCCATTCCTTGCCAATGTTATTTTAATGTGTGACATTACATAGCAGGCTGCATAGTCTTATATGAAAAAAATTTTAGGAAAAAAATGTTTGCATGTATCTATTTTTGCAGAACCATTCTAATTTAAGGAATCATGATGATTGAAAACGCACATTTCAGAACAAATTAGAATAAAAATTTTTGTTGCATCTTGACTTTGACCTCCTTTGAAGCTAGTGTAATTCCAGGGAAGCATTTTAAATATCCACCCTGAATTTCATGAGTGAAGTCACAAGACGGGTGTGTGTTGGGTTCCTGTAATTCCTTCCTGTCTCACTGCACCAAAGACCTCATCACTTCTTAGTCGTGAGAAATACTTTAACAATTGGAGCAATAATAATACCTATCTTTTCCTCTATTTAGTACTTCAAAGTTTACAAAGCCCATTCCCAGGTACTCTTTTTAAACTCCTGTGAGGAAGACAGGTCAAGGGTAATTAGCCCTATTTTACAAATAAGGAAATAGACTTAAGGTTGTGAAGGGTCCTGTCTGAATTCATAGTGGGTAGAGTTTAAACCCACACCCTTTGGCTCACTGTTTAGGATGCTTCGTACGACGCCATACTGCCTTCAGTGTGGTCGGTAGGGCGATCTCTTTGATAACTGCAATGCTAAAGGTTTAAATTGTTCCAGACTATAATAGCAAAGTCACTGAGCATTTTGCAAGACTGAAGAACAGAAGGAAGCAGTTTTATACAGGATGTTATGAAATTCCTTAGGATGAAAATGTGAGAGGTTATGTAGTTTGATGCAGGGACTTAAAAAACAAACCTAACACACAAACCTACCTGACTCCATAGGCATTATTTTGATAGTGAACAGTCTGTTTTGATTTCTGTGTGCCATGGTTTTAGGTATCTGCTGCATTACGTAAGCTAATATGCCTGCATGCATAAACACATGTACAAACATAAGATAGATGTGTGTATGTACATATGCACATGTACATATACTCAGATATGCATGTGCTCATATGTACTAAAACATTTGCTGTTGAGAGTCCCCAGCCGCCCAAAAGAATTAGAACTGCCTCTAAAACAGAGTCAGATGCTTGTCTCCCAGGCCATGTCCATAGGCAACGTGAGCACAAAGACTGCCCTCCGGAGTTTTAGAAAAAATCTGGCCAGTTCCCTGGACGGGCAAATAAATCAGGGCATACTCAGCTTTGTATGCATGAGTGTGAGGTGATTTGCTGGGGCATTTTTCTCACTTCTGAATACAGTCCTAGTGTTGCAAAGTTGTTTCTTTTCTTTTAAACCTTATTGTGATCCCTAACTGTCTAGCTGGGTGTTTTTCTAAAGTGCACACTTGGTAACACTCTACTTCAGAATAATAAATGACAGGGAGGAGGCCCTCCATTCTCCAAGTCTTAGTGATGCCAATAGACGAAGACTGGGCCAGGGATGTGCAAGGTCTTTTGTCATCATTTTTCTACCATTGGATTAGATGCCACTGTGTCCTTCTGGTCTGAATGCCCGTGAGATCACTGATGTGGCAATCCTGACCACTGCTCCACTGTCCACTCAAACAGTGACACGCTCGTTCTCTTGAAGGTCAGTGCTGGTCTCTTAATGGCCAAATTCATTGTCCTATTCTTGATATCCAGCCTCCTGGAAGTGTCGGCTTTCCAGAGGAAGCAAATGGTCAGCATAAAGAATAAACATGGGCTTAGAAATTATGGAAAGTGGGAGGAAAGGCAAATCTTTAAGGAGCCAGCAATCTGAGCCTTAAACATCATAAAGCAGAAATCAAGGAAGCCAGACCTCGTCCCAAGGTGGAGAAAGAAGACTGTGACAAAGACTCCTTATTTAAAATCAGATACCCAATAAGAGGAATGTCATTCCCAGTGTTGGGCTAGGGGTAGGGGTGGCTTAACCCTCCTGTTTTGTGTCAAGAATAATCTAGACTAGACCATGGCTGTCCAGAAGAAAAGTATAATTTGAGCCTCAGATACAAGCTACACATATAGTTTTAAAATGTCTGGTAGCCACAATAAAGAAAGTAAAAAGAAACACATGAAATGAAATTTAATAATATATTTTATTTAACCCAGTACATGCTAAGTATTATTCTTTCAACACCAATCAATAAAACATTATTAATGAGATATTTTACATTCTTTTGCTCATACTAAGTCTCTGAAATCTGGGTTTAATTTGCAATTATAGCATATCTTAGTTAGGACTAGCCACATTGGAGCTCAATAGCCACATGTAGCTAGTGGTCACCGTACTGGACAACACAGGTCTACGGCCTATGGGGCAAGACTCAACCTGTGGCTGAGAGCCCAGCAGCCTTCGCTATGGGGACAGGGCGATGACTTGGACTATGGAGACCAGAAGCAGTAAGCCTACTTAGCTACCAGATTAACTTCATAAAGGCCAGCCTGTTGATATGCTCAAAAAACCTTTGCTATCAAACACCAACACCAACACCAACAACATTTAACTATCCCGTATTGCCTACTGCAATGTCCAGATTCCTCACTGTGACATTGGAGGTCCTTCTCCACGTCAATTTCGTTTATATCCATGGTGTATTCTCCCTCTGCTCTCCCCCACCTGTAATTGTACCATCTCTGTTTTTTAAATACAGTGAAAGCCCTCTTTTGTATCATGTTTTGTTGACCAAGTTATTGGGAAAAAGTCACCGAGAGAAGGAAATTATAAAAATGTATAATACGTATACATATGTTAAAACTTTGTAAGCATGTAACTCATCTGATGAAAGTGCATGTGCACAGGTGTCCTAGAGTAGCCTACCAGCCCCAAGTATTCAGCATGTGTTACCATAGGTGTTACAGAGGGGCTGGAGAACCTGGTTAACCAGGTGAGCTGGTTAACAGATTCTAGTGGTTATTCTGTTGATTCCTGTGGGTCTGCCTCACTCTTGACCTGTGCCTCCTCCTGGAATCCCTTCCTTTTCATCTCTCACCTCTTGCTGTAACAAATCTTTGGTAGGCAGAATACTGGCCCCCAAAGATGTTTACATCCTAATCTCTGAAACCTGTGACTATGGTCCCTTAAATGGCAAAGGGGGCTTTTCAGATGTGATTAAATTAAAGATTTTGAGATGGGGGAGATTATCCTAGATTAGCTGGGTGGTCCAATGTAATCACAGAATTTTTCCTGGTTGTGGTCAGAGGGACATGCATCTATGGGGAAAAGGCACAAAGAGATACAATATTGTTGGTGTTGAAAGTGGATGATGAGGGCCATGAGCCAAGGACTATTAATGGTCTCTAGAGGCTGGAAAGGCAAGGAAATGGATATTCCTCAACAGCCTCCAGAAAGGAATGTAGCCTTGCTGACACCTTGATTTTAGGGCAGGGAGACCCATTCTTTGGACTTCTAAGCTACACAACTGTAAGATAATAAATTTGTGTTGTTTTAAAGCCACTAAGTGTGTGGTAGTTTATTAGTAGAAAGAAAATTAATAGAAAATATGTTCAGTCATCCAGCCTAATCTTAAACTCAAAATTCTCATTGAAGATTTTCTTGGTTCCTGTGATTTGTTATGACTGTTTCCTTTCTTGGACTTCGTAAACTTTTTATTGCACTTATCTTAATTTTTGTTTTATTATAGTAATTAGTGCCCTTTGCTTAAGTCTCTACTGACTGGAGGCTCCTGATCAGCAGGGACTGTGCTTACTTTGTACCACATTTTATAGTCTCTAGGTTTGTCCTTGGATTAATATAGACCTGTGCTGTGCAATAGTGTAGCACTAGCCCCATGTGGCTACTTAAATGCAAAAGAATTAAAATAAAACTAAATAAAAAATTCAGTTTCTTAGTCTCACTAGCCACATTTTAGGAGTTCAATAGCTACATATAGTTCATGGCTATTGTATTGGGCACCACAGATATAAAGCATTGCCATCATCTCTGGAAGTTCTATTGGATAATACTGTTCTAGATTGTTAGTTCTGTATATTTGAACAATCATCTCTCAGCCTTGGCAAAGTGTTTTTATTGAGATATGTTTGAGGGCCATTGCTATACTCTGACTTTCCTTTTGAGAAGGAGGTGTTTGAAAAGAACACTGCTGTAATAATGCATCTGTATCAGGGTCCTGGTAGGAAAGCCACACCATTCCTTCAAAGGAAGAGTCTTAAAGCACAACACATGTGGAGAGAGTTAAGAGAGCGAACAAAAAATGTTGAGACACCCAGAGTTTAGCAAACTAGCAAGCTGTTACCATTTCAGGCTAAAGGGCTACTGGAGTCATGGGAAGTGCCACCCAACATAGCTGTGGGAATGCAGCCATTAACAGACATGTAGGCAAAGCAGAGAGGAGCGGGGAAGGAATTCTCCAAACTCTCTCTTCTCCTGAGCTCCAGTCTGCAGCCAACCCAGCCTGAAGCTGATCAGCAAGGATCCTGGGAGAGAGAGTCTGTGGGGTGAGCCTCCTGCAGCATAGAATAGGGAGAAAGGCAGAGAGTGAATTTTGGTGTAGGAACAAATGGAAAATAACTAGCACCATGGTTAAGGGCATTGTACCACATTCCTCAATCCAGCTGAGAAATATCTATTTTAGAGGTTAAGTGATAAAAAAAAAAAGGGTTTCCTTCTCCGGAGGGATAGCTGCAATTCAGCATCATGAATGATTAGAATAATGGCTCACGGTCGCTGTGGCACCCCGGAAGATCAGAGTAAATTCTACAGTTCATAAGTGCAAGGTTGCCTATCTGAGCCTGTTTCATTTATTTATTTTTCCTGGCCTATACCTCTTATTTATATTTTATTTTGTCCTATTATTTTACTTTTAGTTGATATTTTTCAATTTTATTGTGAGCATTTCTTCGTGTTTATACTGTGTTGGGTGGCACTTCCCAAGTATAAACAGACCAATAGATAAATACCTGTTTTTCAAATTCTCAGAATCATCTGGCATGCTGCCTTGCCCGTAGTCGGCTTGTTTAGTTAAGTGCAGAACAGTTCAACTAGGCAGTTAAATAATTTATATGGCAATTTCTATTTCTACTCCTAGCTGATGCTGATTATTTGATTCAATATCTGTTTCTTTTACCTGAAGTGTTTGGATAACTTCTAACTTTCTACATCCTCAGAGGGAACAATAAAGGGAACTGAAACTGAAACTCTGATACTGTAAGTCAAGTTTTAACTGTATGAGTCACAAACTCAAAAAAGTAGTTCTTCCATCATGCCCTGACTGTTTTGGTAAGACTCGGGGACTTTTATGAGAGAATTTTACAGAACCAGGCAACATGAAATAATACCTGCCTAAAATGAATATATGATTGGAGGTTAACAATGTAGTAATTTCAAGTATTTTCACATTCGTTTTTTTGTTTTGCAATAGACTGCTCTGCTTAAGTCATAGATTCTTAGATATGAGATGAGAAAAGACAGTAGAAAAATAATTCAGGTTTGGAGAAATTCTCTTTGGTATCTGTGTTCAAGGTTTTTAGGTCTCATGCCTCTCGTAATCTATACATAAAATATTTTGCTACTTTTAAAATGATGAAAACTGGACACTCCAAAAATAAAATAGATATCCATTCACCTGCCTCCCATCTCTTCACTCCTAAGTTTTCTACAGATCCATTAAATTGTGCTTTCATATGTTTTTCAATGTTCAGGAACTTAGTAAAAATTATCAAAATCTCCCTTTAGTCATTCTTCTTTTTGGCAACATATTCTCAGTTCCCCTTTCTCATCTTTCTAATTGGTCATATATTATAAATAGGTTAGCATTTTGGATATTTACATTTTGTTCAATCTGGTCATAATTATTTCTTTTCTAAAAAGTTGAAGGCAAATTATATTTGATATATTTAATGGTAAGGCACATTCTAGAATAATTCAGGTCTTTCTTTAGGGAGCTCATTGATAGACTGTTATGAATTATAATTCAGACTTGTGAGATGGAATAACACCTTGAATTAGACAGGAATATGCATTTTTATTAAATTATAAAAATATTTTTCTGTACTTATATTTTAGAAAATGGCTTTATAAATAAAATACTCTTTCCAGATTACTAAGTTTTTTTTTTTTTTTTACAAAGAGGAACTATTTTAAGCATTACTTCATTTATCAGATTGTTTGATATATTTTTGTAAATATTTCATTAATAATTTCAAACAGAATGGTTAAATTTACTTTTACATGTTTTTGATTTTGCTCTAAATGGAATTTCCAGCTGTTGAATCTAAGAAGAGAGTATTTCTTTGTTTTAGCCTGTTTATAGGAAGCTTTAAAAGATTGAGCACGGAGAAAATCATCAGCATCAGAGAACAGCATGGTAAATTCTTAAGTTTGCAGGAAGTAGTGACCTCCGCCTTGGTGTCAAGCAGAAAGAGAACATTTTCATCTTCAGGAATAGAGCTGTAAAGAGAAGAACAACACACTTGAAGCTCATTGAACTTTGTCTGATTAATGCTTTTTCTGAGCAAACATTAATGTAATATCTACGTCTTCAAATGCATTCTTTTATCATCTTCATAGACTTCTATAAACTAAATCCCCCGCCCCCAGATTTCCAATGAATTACTAGCAGAAGACATTTGGATTTGGTTTCTGATGTAGAACTACATATATAAAATGGCCATTTGACTAGTTCTTTTGACTTACAAAAATGGTCACACTAATATTTCTGAGTATTTGTTGACTAAGAGGAAATGATTTTTTGTAGACTTATCTACTAGGAGGGATTTTAACGAATATTGGAGAAGAGAATAAAAGTGCTAAATGTAAGAGCAACATGGATTCCGGTAGGTGGGACATAGAAGAAGCCAGTGGAGATAGTGCTCAGAAATTCTCAGGGCAAATAATGGGTCAGGTACTCAAATATTTCCATACTGATGCACAGAAAATGTATAACTAATAGTAACCTTGAAAAAGAATACATAGTGATTCTGTAAACATAGGTCCCTGTTCCTCCAGGTTAATACCGCATTTGCAGGATCTGAGAGTGCTGTTATGAGTTGAAGCTTGTTAAACAATTGTTTACACCAATGGAAATATTCTTCCTGGTTGACCTTGGTATATTAAACAAGACTTATTGGGCAACTATATATGATCATTCAATCCATATTTCTCATTCTAATACACAAGTATATTGTAAGATACTTGGTCAGATATAGTACTGTGAGACATAGTACTTTATATCAGTGGTCTTCTCCTATATCAGAAAAGTAGATGAGATTTGTTCTGTCTTGTTCTTGGTGAACTTATGCATGCTTGTGTTCCATAGAGGGGACACAAGTACAATTGCCATCTTCTAACTCCTTCCTGGCTGCTGAGGGACTAAGTCCTAGTTGTAATATTTGGCCAATCTATTCTCCCCCAAGATCACTTAGGCTGACTTTTTCTCTTCTGTGGTTTTCAAGGTTAAACAATCCTATTAAGAAGTGGGCAATGGACCTGAACAGACACTTCTCCAAAGAGGACATACAGATGGCCAACAGACATAGGAAAAAATGCTCAATGTCATTACTCATCAGAGAATTGCAAATTAAAACCACAACGAGGTATCACCTAACCCCTGCCGGAATGGCTACCATCAATAAATCAATAACAAATGCTGGTAAGGATGTGGAGAAAAGGGAACCCTTGTGTAGTGTTGGTAAGATTGCAGACTGGTGCAGCCACTATGGAAAACAGCATGGAGTTTCCTCAAAATATTAAAAATGGAACTGCCTTTTGACCCAGCAATCCCACTTCTGGGAATACATCCTAAGAATCCCGAAAGAATATATGTACCCCTATGTTTATTGCAGCATTATTTACAATAGCCAAGATCTGGAAATAGCCCAAGTGCCCATAAGTAGATGAGTGGATAAAAAAGTTGTGGTACATTTACACAGTGGAATACTATGCAGCGATAAGAAGGAAGGAAATCTTACTTTTTGTAACAGCATGGATGGACCTGGAGATTATTATCTAAATGAAATAAGCCAGCCACAGAAAGACAAATATATGTGGGATCTAATGAACAAAATAAACTGATGAACAAAATAGAATCAGAGGCATGGCTACATGGAACAGACTGATAGCTATCAGAAGGGAGGGCGGAGGGGGAGACTAGATGAAAGAAGGTGAAGGGATTAGCCAAAGAATATGTCATATATGTATGACATATAGACACAGACAACAGTGTGGTGATGACCAGAGGGAAGGGGGACAGGGGCTGGGTGGAGATGGGCAATGGTGGGGGGGGGGGATGGGGACATCTGCAATAGTGTCAGCAATAAAAATAAAGTTAAAAAAATCCAAAATAATTACATAAATCAAAGAAGATGTAGTACTTTTAAAGGTAAACATCTGAATGATGTCTCTGTGGATGCTCAGGGTCCCTAAGGACTCCATCTTCCTTTCTCACAGTACCACAAAAACAGGACAGACTTCCAGAGCGCAGTCAAGACAGGGACACCAGGGATAGTACTATGCTTTGTTGATGAAGTGATTAGTGGGTTTATATTCCCCAGAGCCAGAAAAGTCAGCAAATTTCTTTATGAGTCAGTTTTATAGTTTCTTCACATCTGGAGGGTGTCATGCCAATTGGCTTAAAATACAATGATTCTGCCAATTGTTCAAAATTCAGAGAGCGGAGTAAAGGCAGCTGTGGGCGGGCCTCAGACAGCAGAGAAAGTGGCCATTTGCCAATGCGGATGCCACAGTCCTTGGAGTTTCAAGTGGGTACAGAAAGTGAGAGATAGTTAAGATTGTCTATGAATAAAAGATTTAAGGAATCAGAATGTCCTTTTCCTTTATTTTTTTTCTGAGACTCCTTTATCCAATTATATTTTTAGATTGATATCTATGCTCTTTGTTGCTACATAGACCAATTTACTTGGGAAATGGGTAGGGTGGACATGTCATCATAGGCATTCAAATTGCCACGTGTGTGTGTGTGTGTGTGTGTGTGTGTGTGTGTGTGTATGTGACAGGTATGGATGTGCTAGCATTTTATTTTTTCATTTCAATATACATTTATTTGATAACTACTATCATCTGTATGGCCTGCTTTTCTTACTCAGGATACAAATGTGATTATATTGCTCTAATTACCCCCATGGATTATGTAAGCATTTATAGCCAATCCTAGCAGGAAGTTCAGTATGTCCCTCTGGAGGCCTCCCAGCAGCCCCTATCTCTATCTCATCTGAGAACCCACAGGGTGGAGTTTGTCTGACCTCCAAATGTTCAGGAATAAGATAACTGGAGAGCCTGATCAACACCTTCTGCCAGAGGTTGCCTAGGGTGTCCCTGTCAAAGACTGGCCCTGTGCAGTTCGGGTCCTTATCCTGTGCCCCACACACAGTTGCTTGGTGCTTCTAAGCTCAGCAATTGTGCCAGGTTGTCTGGGTTGTGCTAGCATTTTAAATGCACCTCCCCAACTCCTGTGGAACTCTACTGGTTGCTGGTGATCACACCTTTCTTTTCTAGTACTTGCAAATAAAAACCCATGTTGTGATCCTTTGCGGGAGCTGGTTACCTTTATTCTGTTTCTCTTCTCTTTTTCATTTTAGCTGGTTCGTGCAATGAAAAGGCGTTGTTTTCTATCTCTGTTTCCTTACAGAAAGGCAGGTACCAATGTTTATAAACTTGTATGGCCTTGTATAAGTTCGTTCAGTGCCTTCCTTCAAACAAGACACCTGTTGTCTCAACCATCCTTCTTCATTAGAGAAGTTGAATTAGTGGGAAACAGGGCAGAGAAAAGCCCTACTGGCTCAATCTATCTTGCTGTCACTGGGGCAGGGTAATCTGGCCCACCCCTACTGAGTTGTGTGGATTTCAATGAGGATCACTAATATTTCCCAGATAGGGTTATTTTGTCATAAATGGTCTGTTTGCTGAAAGAAAATGCAATTCTGTTTTCATAGTAGCCATGTCTAGTTTTCTGGAGTTGATTTACTTAAAAAAAAAAAAAAAGTTTTTATTGATTTTAGGGAGAGAGAAAGGGAGAGGGAGAAAGAGATAGAAACACTGATGAGAGATCAACATCAACATTGATCAGATCTAACCTGCACCCCGGGCATGTGCCCCGACCAGGAATCAAAGCGGGACCTCTCAGTCCATGGGATGATGCTAAGTCCACTGAGCCATACCGACTGGGCAAGATGATTTACTTTTATAAGAATCATTGATCTCACTAATATGTGGAATCTAATGAATGAAATAAACTGGTGAACAAAATAGAGCCAGAGGCATGGATACATGGAACAGACTGACAAATGTCAGAGGGGAGGGATGCGGGGAGGACTAGATAAAAGAAGGCGAAGAGATCAGCCAAAGAACGTATACGTGTAACACATAGACACAGACAACAGTGTGGTGAAGGCCAGTGGTGGGGGTGTGCAGGGGCTGGGTGGAGGTGGGCAAAGGAGGGAAAATAAGAACATCTGTAGTCGTGTCAACAATAACAAAGAAAGAAAGCAATCATTGATCCATATTTCTTAATAAGCTATACTGTGTTTTAAAATCTTCGCCATCAAATTTACTATAGTTCAAGATATTAGCTTTTTATTCTTAATTCCATCCCCAAATAAATGTATTCTTTTTCTGTTGCACCTACAGAGCTACATGAGGTGGACAAGGAGCAGTATCTTGACCAAAAAAAAGCAGAAGGCAAATAAAGGACATGCAAAAAAGGCATTTGAACCAAACAAGCAAAAATGCCATTACGCCATGCCGATTCTCCCAGGGAAACTTGTATTTGTTAGGTACCCTCTCTTGAAAATGGCAGGAAGGAGGGTTCACACATCCCCCATTAGTTCAACTAGGGCTCAGCTCTTGGCATGATTAGCAAAATGGGTTTTCCAACACATTTATTTTGGGGACTTTTTTCTGCCTGTGAGTCTTTAATCTGGTTGCCAGACCTTTCCCTAATTTCATTGTTCTGTGTTTTTCTCTTGTTGAGGATACTATTGGGTAAAACTTACAGGCACATTACTCAGCCTGGCAGGACTAGGGGAAAATGCCTATTTCCTGACATCCACTTTTCAGGGAGATTTGCTTGTTTCCCTGTTTGATCGACTGTGTTGACATTCTCCCTATGTGTTGCTACATAGTTTAACATCTCAGAAAGACTTCATTCTGAAAGATGACATTTCATCCAGACACCTTCTTGTATAGCTATGTAAACAAAACCTTAGAATCCCTGCCACGGAACCACTCTTGATGTAAGAACAAGCCTCTTCCCCTTGTCCTAACTTATCACAGTAAGACTTTTCCCCCCTTCCTGATAACAACTTCCTCTTCTGAGACTAAAATTCAAATCCTTATGTACCTTCCTTCTGAATCCAGGTTCATTTGACTGAATGTAGACAGAAAAGACTCATGGGTTAGCATAGAACTTATGCTGAGTTGACTAGAAACCTAGTTATTTCTCCCTTATGCAGATCCTATGAATGTGTCACTTTTTAGTGGTCCACCTTGCCCTCAGATTCCTTCAGCCAAACTAGTCTGGTGTCCTATCTTTTGGCTCAAGGGCTCCTCTTCAAATTCACACATGTCCACGATCCTATCTTTCCCTTCCACAAAGCCTCTCAAGAGCCTCCTTGTCTCCCATTTGAAAGTAATCTCTTTTCTTTTCTTTATAGATTTTAGAGAGAGAGAAAGGGAGAAGGAGAGAGAGTACAAACATCGATGAGAGAGAACATCGATTGGCTACCTCTTGTATGCCCCCCACTAGGGATTGGGCCCACAACCTGGGCATATGCCCTGGCTGGGAATTGAACTGGCGATCTCTTGGTGCATGGGTCGACGCTCAACCACTGAGCCACACTGGCCAGGCAAAAGTAATCTCTTTCTTTTAAAAATATATAGCACTTTATACTTCTCTGTTATGCCTCTGAGCACTGCCTCCCTGTTCCTGTGGTTACTTTACTGCATGATTTCTATATTAGAAGCTAAGTTACTCGGACAGGAACCATGTCGGATTCTATTTGTATCTGCCCCAGCCTCTGACACAGGTCCTGATACACAGGAAGTGCTCGGAAATGTTGAATGCTGATGAAGAAATATGAAAGAAAGGAGCAGGCCAGACCTTCCCTGGAGCATAGCATTAGGTTTGATTAACCATTAAGAGATGGATTAGGGTTGGCTGCCTCTGCTGAAGCCTTGTGAAGAGGGAAGAGCTAAAATCATGGGAGAGGGATTTTTGTATCAAGAAAAGTCAAGCTCTGGAACCCCATTAGTCAAGGTCTAGGTCTTGCACTAGAGAGGCTTGGAATTTCTTTTGTTAAAGTTTTTCAGGTCAGCTTTGGAGCTATGGATGTGGGTAGATGAGCAGGAGTGGGGGAATTAGAAGAACTCGCTTCTGGATTTATTGTTGTTTCTAGGAAAGCAGTTCCATTCAGAGGAGGAATTTATGAAATATCATGGCCTCCATGGTCCTAGAGCCCTCCCAAGAATGAATAGGAAGCTTGATTCTATTTTGAAGAGATAGCTACTACATGTACGCGTTCTTAAATGTTGGGAAAAAATAAATAATAAAAAATGTTAATAACATCAGAATAACAACCCAGTTATAGTATAATGATTAAGGCCCCAGCCCCTGAAACATCTCAGACTATGCCTTGAAAAATTACCTATCCAAGAAAATGTACTTCGCTGGTAGGATGCTCAACTTTGGACTAGGTATATAAAATCTCTCCCAATCATTGGTTCTCTATTTTCAGGAGTCTCTACCACAGTCACATCTTCCACCAAGCCCATTGTCTTTTTCCTCAGATCTATCGTGTTGGTGGAATTGCTATTTTCCTCAACAACAAGCCCAAATCATGGTCTTCGTTGAGTTCTTGTCACACTAGCATCCCAACCAAGCATTTCCAGGTCCAGGTCCTATTTCTTCACCACTTGCTGTAACAGTGAGGCCCTATATGTGGACTGCACATGTGGACTCTGTACTTACCTCCTTCCTAACTGGTTTCTCTCTCTCCTCTCCATCCTTTCTCCAAAGCATCATTCCCAAGCCCTATGTTCATGATTGTATTTCCAAGCACAATAACTTTTAGTGGTTCTTCATTGCTTACATGGTAAGTTCTAGCTCATTAGAATAGAATGCAAAACTGTCTACAATTTGTCCCTTTGTTCTTGTTCTTTCCTTTCAAAATTTTATCCATTCCTCAGGATCCTTCATCTCTATGTCAATTTAAATGTAGTTGTTTATATGTTTGCCTTCCCCATTAGGTAGTAGCTCCTTGATGGTAGAAACTGAGTCTGAATTATTTTTTGTGTCCCCAAAGTAGCTAAGACACAGAGAAAGTCCTGGACTCTGACTTCATGAGAGTATAACCAGTGGTTCTTAACCTTCCTAATGCCGCAACCCTTTAATACAGTTCCTCATGTTGTGGTGACCCCCAACCATAACATTATTTTCGTTGCTACTTCATAACTGTAATTTTGCTACTGTTATGAATCACCATTGGAAATATGTGTTTTCTGATGGTCTTAGGTGACCCCTGTGGAAGGATCGTTCGACCCCCAAAGGGGTCGCGACCCACAGGTTGAGAACCGGTGGTATAGACTGTCTCATTCACCTTTGTGATCCCAGCATTCACACAGCTTCTAGCTCTGATAAACATGTGTTGAATTACGAATGACTAGAAAACAATGTATTTCCATGAAGGAAGGTATAGGTCATCCTGCTTCCACTTTCTCTTCAAAGAAGAGGCAGTATGGAGTCAAACAATGGTTAAAATGTTGACTCCTCTATTGTCTAGTTAGACCTTGAGCTTATCACTAGTCTCTGGTCTCAGGTTTTTACTTTCATAAGAAGAAGAAGTTAAGTTTTAGATGTAATTGTGTGTGTGTGTTTGCGTGCGCGCGCGTGTGTGTGTGAAAGAGAGAGAAAATGAATTCCATTGGTATTTCCATTGGGAAAGAGAAATAATCTTCCTCGCAATTAGGCTTTATTTATATAAATTACCAAGGGTGATACCAAGGCCAAGAGAAGTTGAAATTTAGAGTTCAAAGAGGTCTCTTTATCTCCTGAAGCTGGAAGAAGCATTGATTTATGTTTGCAGCCTTGACTTGGCTCCACAATCTTGGGACCTAATAATGCTAAATCACATCAAGAACTAAACTCATCCTCTAAGTTTACAGAGTGCCTTTGTTTGCCAGCTTCTTTCTGCTTTCTGCCTTCCTTTCTTGTTTTGCCACAGATATTTTCCAAGCACTTTCACATTTCTAATAATTTCACTGGAGCTTCAAAAACACCTTATGAAGTAGCTTGGGTAGATATGGTTATGATCCTTTTAAATTGTGTTTTGGCATTAGAATGAAGTCATCTTTTAATTTTTTCATGTCTTTTCTGTTATGAAAACATTCTAACCAGTCTTGGTTTGGAATCCTAGTTTATTTCTTACCAGCTGAATGACCTGCAGCAGGTCACTTAATGTCTCTGAAACATGATCCCTCATCTGCAAAATGGGGTTGGCAGTAGTATCTACCACACAGGTTTGTTTGAGGATTAAATAAGATAATGCTTACAGGGGAATTCTTGTGCCTGGATCACAGAAATGCTAAATTAAAACAGCTATTATTATTTGATGATTTATTGACAAAGGGGGGGACTAGACCCCTAATATTCTTTCCTAATGTCTTTTAGATTACAAGGCAACCTTAACATCATTATGTGTGTGTTTTTTATATTTGTTTGCTTGTTTTGTTTTTTAACACTTGTAGTAAAAGCTTTTAGTTCTATGAACTTGGGCTTAATGTTGGTGTTAGTTTCGGGAGTTTTAACTCAGCCTCCTGAGTACCATCACTCCTGAAATTTTTGTTTTTCTTATTCTACTTTCCTCTTGGAGTTGCTGCTAAGCAGAAACTCAGAGCCAAACCACTTTAAAGCGTTGACTCTCCTGCCATTTTCGAGATTCAGGCAGGCTTGATCTGTGTCCATTCTTACATCGCTATCTTATATTCTAGGTCACTGCTGAAACAGAAAAGAGTTCAAAGAGGCCCTTGTACTTTTTCTATAGATCATGATCTCCTTGAGGACACAGAGTATTTCTTGCCTGGCAATGATTCGGGCTCTTGGTCAAGTACAGTCTTGGCCCATTCTTTGCCTGTGTATGAGTCCTAAACATTGATTGAAAAGTTATTTTTAAGCTATTAGATTTATGTAGAATAAATGTTTCAGCAAAAGATGTCACTATCACAATCATTTTTGACTTTTGAGAAGATTCTGTCCTTTCCCTACTAAAACTGTGGCCCTTGCCAGCTTGTTAGAAATGCAGAATCTCCTGACCCTAAACCTACTGAGTCAGAATAATCAGATTCTGCATTTTAACAAGATTCCCAGGGAAATGTATGCACAGTCCAGTTTGGAAAACGCTACCCTAGAAGACATGTCCTCAGTCCAACTCAGTGATAAGGACACAATGGCAGACTGGCTGTGCTTACCAGACTAGTTCCATACTGGCTATCATTAGCTCACTTGGTTCTTGACCTGACCTTATTTTGTTCTGTTTTGATACCTGTTCATTTCTCTGTCCTTCATTTACACAATATTGGCAACCCACTCAAATTAAACTTTTGGGGTGCTTGGGCCATCTGCTTTGCTTCCCGCTTAACAATGAGCATTCTCCCTTCTGGATGGTTTGCCTGCAGAGTGCTAGTTCTGAAATCCCCATGTCTAACTATGTGTTCATGGGTCACTCTCGTTAGGCAATCCCTCAGTACTTCCTTGCTCAAGTCTTAGTCAACAGGACCTTTCAAAAGGCATCTATTAAGAGTTGTATGTGTAGTGCAAATGTACAGATATTATTTGATCTATGAATTAGTGGTAAGTGTTTTAAAGATGCTGGCTCACCCAAGGATATGTTTCTACTGATTTTAGAGAGAGAGAGGAAGGGAAAGGGAGATAGAGAGAAACACTGTTGTGAGAGAGAAACATCGATCAGTTGCCTCCTGACTAGGGATCAAACCCGCACCTGGGTATGTGTGCCCTGACTGGGAATTGGACCAACGACCCTTTGGTGCATGGGATGATGCTCCAACCAGCTGAGCCACACTGGCCAGGGCTAGACTTTATCTTCTTAAGCACAGGTGTTACATTTTTCATACATAATTTTTATTAAAGAGAACTTATATTACTGATACTCCTACACTGAATTGTTAACATTCGATTCTATTTTTCTTAAAACAAATCAAATCACCGAGGGAAAGATATCATTTTAAAAGATTTTATCTTTGGGGGAGAGGAGGGCTTTTGAATTTCTTCTACATTGAAATTTTTGTGTGCACAGTAAAATACCAAAAGGAAATAAATTCAGTGCAAAGAAATGAGGAGCATAATGACCTTGGATGTTTTCATCATTTAAAAAAAAAGATATTCTTCTTCTTTTGTAAGGTTTCATAGTAAAATAGCACCCTTGTCAAAATGTCTAAGCACTCCAATAATAGGTGATGGAGGAATGGTGACAGAGAGAAAACAGATGTTTTAGCTCACTAAAAGAGCACCCAGACAGATTTTACTCTTACCTGGTCCACAAGAGTAAATACTTTAGAACTACAGCGCCCCTGCCCCCCCTCCCCCCCCCGCCCCGCTCCCACCCCCCCCCCCCGCCCCGCTCCCACCCCCCACCCCCGCCCATTGGAACTTGAGAAAATAATGCTCTTTTGATGTCCAGAAAGTATTTTTTTTTAATGTTGCAAGTGTTACAGATGTCCCTCTTTTTCCCCCATTGACCTTCTCCCCCCTGCTCCCACCCCCCTCCTGCCTTCCCCAACCTAATGTCTGTGTCCATTGGTTGTGCATATATGCATGTAAGGTCTTTGGTTTATCTCTTCCCACCCTCCCACCCCCCATCCCTCTGAGTTTGTCAGTCTGTTCCCTACTTCCGTGACTCTGGGTCTGTTTTGGTCAACAGCTTATTTTGTAGAACTATAGTCTTGATGAGAATAAACATGAGTGCAAATAATGTTCACTTTATCTAAAGAAAGTTTTTAACTTTAATATTATTAAAAATGAGATTTCACCTATTTTTAACCTTCTCTTTGGTTACCAAGGCTTTTGTTTGAACACTGGCAGGGGAACCCCCCCCCAAACTATTCATGACTATTCTATGTTAATTTGTGCTAATCAGCTAAGAAATATGTTCTTCCCTCTAGTTTGGAAATCTCAACACATATATGAACAATGTTTACACTAATGATGGTCATATCTCTGTCACTTAATTAGAACAAGGTGATGTCAAATGCCCTGGTGCTCCCATCAAAACTTTGATTTCTTGTCCCTTTCCCCCAGTACAATGACATATGATTATCTCAGGATGAAATAAGATAGTGACAGAAACATACTGCAAACTCTACATTGCCATACAGTGTTGTTCTGATCTGTAAAACTGAATGTACAATTCAATGAGTAAATTTAAATAAGTGCCGTATTAGCTGATGGTGGTTTTATATATAAACTGCCTGGGTAAACGCTGCTTTGTGACTGCCACTTGCAATCTGTCGCCCTAGAGAGTAATGTGGAGTTGTCTCTGCAGCAAGGCACTCTATAGTGGAGCTGCTTTTTGTTCAGGGCAGCCCGTCTTCTCATCCCTGAAACATCAGTGCAGTCTCCTGGCGTAGTGCAGTCTGGGGGCATCACCTGAAATCACACCACCTAGCAGGGGATTGTCTTTGTTCTAGTGAGAGCACCTGCATTTCCTATGAACTAGACCTGCGACATGCTGCTTTGAAGATGCCATTTCATATTTTTGTTTAAAAATCTTGAGATATTTGCTCTGGCCAGTTTTGCTCAGTGGTTAGAGCATTGGCCTGCGGACCGAAGGGTCATGGGTTCGATTCTGGTCAAGGGCATGTATCTGGGTTGCAGGTTGGATCCCTGGCCCCGGTCAAGGTCGTGCAGGAGACAGCCAATCGTTGTATCTCTCTCACTTCCATGTTTCTCTCTCTCTCTCTTTCTCTCTCTCCTCTCCCTCCCTCCCTTCTACTCTAAGAATCAATGGAAAAATATCCTTGGGTGAGGATTAAAAAACAAACAAACAAACAAAAATCTTGAGATATTTGACTTCTAGAGTTTTCTGGAGTATAAAGGTAAGCTATATAGCCCGGCTGGTGTGGCTCAGTGGTTGAGCATCAACCCATGCATGAAGAGGTTACTGGTTCGATTCCCGGTCAGGGCACATGCCCAGGTTGTGGGCTAGATCCCCAGTGGGGGGCATGCAGGAGGCAGCCAATCCATGTTCTCTCTCCTCGATATTTTTATCTCTTTCTCCCTCTATCTCTAAAAATCAATAAAGAAAAATAATTTTTTTAAAAAGTTAAGTTATAATTTAGAACTCTGCTGTCCAATATAGTAACCTCTAGCCACAGGTGGCTATTAAGTATTTGAAGTGTGCACCGTTCAAATTTGATGTGCTGTTAGGGAAATAGGGATTTCAAAGATAGTAAAAAGAAATGGGTGCAAAGTATTTCATTAATAGTTTTTTTTTATGTTGATTAATGTTGAAATGATATTTTCATTATAATGAGTGCCTTAGTCCATTCGGGCTGCTGTAACAAAATATCAAAGACTGGGTGGCTTATAAACAACAGAAGTTTCCTTCCTGCACTGGAGCCGGCAGTCCAAGGTCAGGGCACAGCAGATTCAGTGTCGAGCGAGGTCCTGGTTCATAGATGGCTATATGTTTGCTATAATCTCACATGGCAAAAGGGGCAAGGGAGCTCACTGTGGTTTCTTTTACAAGGACACTAATCCCATTCCCAAGTCTCTGTCCTCATGGCCTGCTTATCTTCCAACGGCCCTGCCTCCAAATACCAACATCTTGGAGATTAGGTCTCAACATATGATTTTTGAAGGGACACAAACATTAAGTTTATAGCATTAATTTTAATAACATTTTAATTAAAATGTTATTAAAATAAATTTTGTTTTCTTTTTTACTTTTAAAAATGTAGCTACTGGAAAGTGTATATATATATATTCAGAAAAACAAAGAGGACAAAAATTGTAAGAAAGTGAAGGAAGGAAGCTGTTGGTCGAATGACTCCTTGGCAGTTTGGACTCAGGCCAGCAGGAGTGATACCCCCGTATGGCTCTTTTCCATGAAATAGGAGAGGCCATGTGTCACAGCCACAACACGGCAGAACACGTCTGGTGGAAACAGAGTCCTTGGAAAGGAATTACCTTGTTGTTCCTCCCATAAACATAGAGTTGCAAATCTCTCCAGCCAGAGAAAAGACAGGTGACAAGTGAAAGGTACCTGAAAGGATTTTTGGGGCTAAATTGCTTTGAAGTCTCCAAACATACCACACTCGTCAGCAAATTGCAGGAGGTTCTGAGAGAGGGAGACGCAGAGGGAGCTGGGGGCTTAGGCAGAACTTGGAAAGGCAGAGGTGAGTTTCCTTTGCGTGATACGTTCTTTGCAAACTGACTGGCAAAGCCACTCTTTTTTCTCATACTCATAGCTTTGAATTTTTTGGTCTGTACTTTTCCAGACTCCACGTTTCCTCCACTTTCAGAAGTAGGTGCATTTTCCTATCTCCCCTCTTCTCACACTCTTGGTGTTTTTTTCAGGATCATTGACTGTGTTTCTGCAGTCACCCTGTGTGTTCTTATAGTCCGTCAGCACGTTCTTCTGGGCTCATGACACGCGGAGTCATGAATATTGCTTCTCAAGAGAAACTTTCCTTGACCCCAGCCCCACCACCAATCTAAAGTGAGTCCTCGAAAAGGGGACTCTAGTACACTGCTGGTGGGAATGCAGACTGGTGCAGCCACTGTGGAAAACACTATGGTGTTACCTCAAAAAATTAAAAATTGAATTGCCATTTGACCCAGTGATCCCACTTCTAGGAATATACCCTAAGAAGGCTGAAACACCAATCAGAAAAAATACATGTACCCCCATGTTCATAGCAGCACCATTTACAATAGCTAAGATCTGGAAACAGCCCAAGTGTCCATCAGTGGATGAATGGATAAAAAAGCTGTGGTACATGTACACAATGGAGTACTATGCAGCTGTAAGAAAGAAAGATCTCTTATCCTTTGAGACGACCTGGAGGGACCTCGAGAGTATTATCCTAAGCGAAACAAGCCAAGCAGAGAAAGACAAATATCACATGATCTCACTTATTTGTGGACTATAATGAACATAACAGTCTGAGGAACAGGGTAGACCCAGAGATGTGGAAGTAGGGTATAGACTGACACCCCTCAGAAGAGGGGGTGGGGGGGAGGGAAGAGATAAACCACAGAACTTATGCGCATGTATGCATAAGTGATGGACATGGACAACAAAGCTGGGGACAGGGTGGGGGGATGGGGAGGAGGGTGTCAATGGGGAAAAAAGGAGAAACATCTGTAACAAAAATAAATTAATAAAAAAATAAAAAATAAAAAATAAAAAAAATAAAGTGAGGCCTCGATACAATCTCACCTCACCTTGACAGATTCCCGTGATTACTTGTAATGTCACCTCTTTCCGCTGAGCTACATCCTCCATGGAGATGGGACCTGACCTTTCTGTTCCCTCTGGTGTTCCCAGTGCCTGGTATATATTAGGCACTAAATAAATATGTGATGAATGAATGAAGAAATGGATGGGTGGATGAGTTTAACATTACTAGGAACTCTCTTAATGTCACTTTACTTATCATGACATAAATTCCATATCGGCAATACTTTTTCTGTTTGGAGATCATTTATTTTTTAATGAAAAAAAAAGGAAGGCATGGCACTGCTGAGTGATTCTGCCACTTCTAGATCATCAATTAGTTGACACCCACAAGCCTTCCTGTTACTCTTCTGGCTGGGAACACACCTTGTTTGTTGCCTAGCGTACTCCCTTTCCCTTTCTCCCAGAAGCCTCATCTCATTCAGGATTTCATTCTTTCTAGTAGTTATTTTTTACTGATCTAGTCTTCTTTATGGGTTTATGTTATCTGCCTTCTTTATCTTTGATATGTGAAAATTATTGTAAGTTTGTTAACAAAATTAAATGCCCAATTTCTTTCTTGAAAGAGTTCACAGTCCTTTAGGGCTTAGAGTCTAAGTTCCATTTGCCAGGGGAGAATACCTTTTTTTTTTTTTTAAATCCTCATTTGAGCATATTTCAGGTAGAGTGGGGGTGAGGGAGGAGAGAGAGAGAAAGAGACATTGATGTGAGAGAGACACATCGACTGGTTGTCTCCCACATGACCCCTGCCGTGGCCAGGGACTAAATGGCAACCCAGGTACATGTCCTTGACCGGAATTGAGCCCAAAGACTCTTCGGTTCGTGGGCCCATGCTCTAACCACTGAGCCAAACCAGCCAGGAAGAGCATACCTTTTATTTGGGGTGGGGAGGAGTTTTACACTTTGCTCTTTTTTTAAAGCTTTATCTTTATTGTTGACTGTATTACAGATGTTCCCCTCTCCCCGCCCTGCCACTTTGCTCTTTTAATATTCTAGACCAATATCTATGCAATTGCTCTTTAATCAGAGGTGATTTTATACATGTATCGGTCTCCTATTTCTGCTGTAACAAGTTAGCATAAACTTGGTGACTTAGGACAGCATACATTAATTTTCCTACAGCTCTAGTGGTCAGAAAGTCTGAAAATCACTGGCCAAATCACTGGCCAAAATCAGGGTGCCAGCATGGCCATTCTCCCTCCTGAGGCTCCGGCGGGGAATCATGTCCTTGCCTTTTCCACCTTTCTGGTGGCAGCTGTGTCCTTGGCTTGTGACTCCTTCAAAGCCAGCAGGGTAGCACCTTGCTTCCGTTGTCACCCTGCCTACTTCTGTGCCTCCTTCTCCACCTTCCTATTGGTCTCTTTCCGACTTTCTTGCGTTCTCTTACTCTCAGATGCCTCTGCAGATTTTTTGTGTTTTCAGATTTACCAAGACTAACCTCATTAACACTGTTAAGAACATGAGATCTCACTAATTCAGACTGCATTAACCATCACATTTCATGGGCTGAGAGTAAATTTACATTGGTATTACCTAATTTTTTTTAAAAGATATACTTAGAAATTAAGCATACAAACCTGACTCAAAAGAATATTTAAACTATTTACCTTTACTATCAGGTCCAAAGAGCATTTAAATATCATCTCCAAACAGACAATTATTTGTTGGCAGTGGCCTCTAAAACCGGTTATAGTAAGCAATCATTCGCTGAAAGAATGACAGGTTTAAACTAGTTCCAAAGCAGCCTACTAGTACTTCAGCAGTGGGTCTTCCATGATCCTCTGCTAGCTCGATTCTATTCACTGTGTGTGCTTTAAAGTTATAAGATTTCATTTTAGAGAATTAGTCTTTAAATCAGCTGTTCACTACAACTAAATGCCTCCAGGAAGTCTGAATTAATGATGTTTCTTTTCGTAAAAATATGGAAATTCTAAGGATAGAACACTAAGTTTCTATTGGCTACTTTGCAAGTAAATTTTCTCAATTTTCTGACTTCTTTTTATAAGGACATCTGTGATCATTTAAAGCCCATCTGGATAAACCAGGATAATCCCCCCATTTTAAAGTCCTTACTTAATCACAGCTACAAAGTTCCTTTGCCATATAAGGGAATATTCACAGGTTCCAGGGATTAGTACCTGGATATCTTCAGTGACCGTTATCCAACCTACCAGAGTGAGAAAAGCAGAATATCAAATTTTAACTTTATATGATGAAGTTTTCATAGGCAAGAGAGATTAATTACATAGCATGGATAAAGAAACCAGAATAAGTGGTTTATATATTTGATTTATATGTAGGGGTTCAAGGAGACACCTGGTCACCTAGTTTTGCTGTAAAAGGTCTCTGAATTTTGGTTTTGCTTTCTAGTTACTCTGTTTGCATATGGAGATTTGAGACCATTGGAAACCACCCTGCCACTGTTATCTCCATCTTCCCAGAACCCTCCCTTTCTTAATTACATGTTAGAAGCTATTTACATTTTTGTTATGTTCAAAGACTAATTCTTGTGGTTTTTTTTTTGTTTTTTGTTTTTGTATGTTTGTTTGCTATTTTAACCAATTCTGAGTACTGGGCTATTTAATCTTCTTTATTTCTTTATATTTATTATGCTCTTTTATGTTTATTTATTCCTTTCTCTTATTTTGAAAAGTTATTCTGTTGTTTTTTTTCTAGATTTTAAATAAAATATTCATTAATTTTTATCATCTTTCTTGTCTAATATTGAAATACTAGGACTATAGACATTTTGGGGAATAGTTTTGGCATTTTATATAAATTTATATATATATAGTTCTCTCATGTTTATTTCTAAAATGATCTGCAATTATAATTTATATTTCCTCTTTAACAATGGTTTAGCAGAGTGCTTTTTTAATTCTTAAGGGGATGGCCTTCTCTTTAAACATTTTTTTTATTAATTTATAATTTTGTTAAATTGTGGTGAGAGATACAGCTTGGGAAAGTTTGGTTCTGGAAATTTGAAATTTTCTCTATATCCTTAACATGATAAATTATTGTAAATAGTCGATAGGCCTTAGAAAAGAAAACATATTTTCTATTTGTATACTATCAAATTGTATAATTTTATAAATGTATATATTAAATAAACTTTAATAACTAGATTAATCAGGACCTTTGTGTCCTTATTTACTTTTCATTTATTTTAGCTGTCACAGACGGATGTGTTAACATTGCTGAATACAATCACATTTCTGTCATTTTTCTCTTTGTATTTCTGACAATTTTTGCTTTACATTGGTTGATATTATAGTATTTGGCATTAAATGTTCATAATAATTATATTTTCATTGTAAATTATTATGTGTTAATATTTCTGAGTACAATCACATTTCTGTCATTTTTCTCTTTATATTTCTGACAATTTTGCTTTACATGCGTTAATGCAATATTATTTGACATATAAATGTTCATGACAATTATATTTTCATTGTGAAATGAACTCTTTACTGATATGAAATGATGATCTGTCTTGTATTTGCCTAGTATTCAACATTATCTGATAGTGATATTGTTGCCATGCTTTATGTTTGTGCATTTACACAGTATTCCTTTACCTATTTAAAAAAATTTTTTTTTCCTTTATTGATTTTAGAGAGAGAGGAAGGGAGAGAGAGAGAGAGAGAGAAACATCGATGAGAAAGAACATCAATTGGCTGCCTCCTGCATGCCCCCCACTGGGGATTTGGCCCACAACCTGGGCATGTGTCCTGACTAGGAATCAAACCGGCAACTTCTTGGTGCATGGGTCGACGCTCAACCACTGAGCCACACCAGCTGGGCCCCTTTACCTATTCTTTATACTTTTATGCTGATTTGTTTTAATGTGTATGTAGTTGGTAAACAACAAATAGTAAGATTTTGTTATTTGACCCAATCTGAGAATCTTTGAATACAAGGTTGAAATTCATTTACATGTTTTACTAAAATATATATATGTCATCTTGTTTCATTAGATTTTTTATACTTTCTTCTTACCTTTAAGGGGGTCATTTTCTATAAGTGGTATACCGTTTCTTTCCTTTAACTTCTCCATTGTTTAGGGAAGTATATAGTCCATTTTAAATTCTGTAAATCATTACTTTTGTAGTAAAAAAGTATTTTCTAAACTATTTTGTATAATTTTAGAGAAGGGAGTGAAATAATATCTTTTGAGTCTTCCCTCCGGAAGTCATGAAATTTCACACTCCTTAAACTCCTTTTATTTCTGTCTTCCATTCTCTAATTTTATTATTGATGCTATTTCAGTTTTTTATCCAGATTTTTACACTATATATTTCTCCTAAATAATCATCATAATAATCATAATGAATTTTTTTAAATATTGATTGATTAATCCAACAGATATTAAGATACTACGCCAAGGACTGAATAAACATCTATGAAGAAGATATAAACTGTCTCTGATCATATTCTAAACTTTAAAATCTAGTAGGTGATGGATACAAGTAAGCAAGTGATCATAGTATTTCAACTAGTGGCCTAAGCTCTGTGATTGGGATGCTATGAAGGCCCTGTAGGGACACCCAGGAGGGACCCTAACCTTCTTTTGGTGGGTCAAAGAAGGTACTCAATATTTATAACCTTTAACTAGAAGAAGAAATGACTCTCCCATTTTTTAGATTTCTTCACCTAATAGAGAAGTCTTCCAGATTTCTTCTGACTTTTTTGTGCTTGAGTAAATCTATAGATATGGAGGAAGAACATTGTATGAGGCACTACTACTTCATAGGCATTGTGCCAAGTCCTTTGCTTGAGTCGTGTCTTTTCCCACCTCACAGATGGAGTAACCGAGGCTCAGCAAGGTTAGGTATTTTGTTTCTGATTGCGAGACTTGAAAGTGATTCCCATGCATGCCTAGTCAGGTACAGTGCCCCTGATCTTTCCACAGTAGGATGCAAAACTGAGAGTTTGAGTCTATTTTTGGAAGATAGCACCCCAAAGTTTTCTGCATCAGTTATGGTATAGGTAGCACTTATTTTTCTCCTGGGAGGGGTGTGTGTGTGTGGTGGTGGTGGGGGGGGGGGAGAGTAGGTAACAAGATTTATCCTACTTTCTAGTACCCAGGTGTCACTGAATTTGTTACAAGGAATATAAAGTGTTGCTTTTTAGAACACTTTATTAGAAAAGGGACTTTCCCATCATAGTAAAAACTGGTGAGAGAGTTTCATTCCTTTCTCGATCACTTTTTAGGTTACAAACATTGGTTTTAAGTCCCTGCGTCTTTAGAATAGTTTTCTTATTTGTTTCCTACTCAGACGCGTTCTTGAGTATGGTTCCCTCGCCAGCCAAGTACGTGGAAAGACGGTTCTCTGAGTCCCTTCACTGTGACTTCTGTGGGGGAGACCATCTGTGGTCTGTATAATTCTCCACCTCCAGTAGGAAGGGAAACGGGACCAGAACAGAAACCTCTCCGGGCTGCCCTGGGAGGGAGCTAGCTGACTTCTGTGCCCACCCCACCCCTAGAAATTTCCCTGCTTGTTGCCACAGAAAACTGTTGCCGGTTCAGTTCCTCGTCTTACAGATGAGCTGATTTTAGCCCTGCCCGGCGACTCCTCCCCTTCCCTCCCTGGGTAAACATGAACCCTACGCGTAAGCCTTACATGTCAGCCTCTTTCTCCACTGTAGACTGCAATGGCAGCTGTGCTGTCGTAGGGAGAACATGGGCATCTGCTCCCTCAGATCCCCCTTCACAAAGGCTCTAGGAGAACTGACCTTTGAGCTGAAGAATGAATGGAGGAGGCAAAGGGGCCGGGAGCGAGGGCGCAGGAAGGCTGGCAGGAGCAGGGAAGTGTCAGACCAGGCAGTTCTGCCCCCAGGACTGCGGACGAGATCCCTCCCGCGGAATGCGTGCTGCTCTTGCCAGTGGGGAGGCCCCACCCCGGCATTTACTGTAACTGGCGCGCCCGTGGATCTGTATCCAGGGCAGATTGCGATTGCTGTGAAATTTTGCCTCTAGAATTTTTGAAAGGAAAAGGCCCTCATTCATTTATTCATTCGTTCACTCAGCAAACCTTCATTAAGTGCCTGTCCTGTACCCTCCAGAATTGATCTTGGCCCTGGTGGGAGGCTGGGCTCTGCTCTGTTTCCTACTCCCTGTGCGCATGCTTGGCTTACCAGGTGGGCCCACCGTCCGGAGATGTCACAGCAGAGGGAGGGCGTGATCTTAGCTTCCAGGCCAAGATCACGAGACTCCACTGTGTGGCATTTGCTCTACAGACGTGTCCTTACTTGCATGGCTTGTTGGTCAGAAGCACACATTTTCAATTCCTTTTACCAAGGATTTTGTGGTGAAACAGTCACTGGGTCGGTCCCCAAGGAGCAGGCTGCCCAGATGGGTCATGCCTTGGCACGTTGAGGTAGGTATCTATTGCCACCCTGTGAGGGGTGGGGAATTCAAGGGGCTGCTTCTTTAGAGGCTGTGCTCTCAGCCTCACCAGGGAGCCAGTCTGGCCAGTAGACACCAAGTGCAACAAAGTGTCACAAACGCTACAGTGGATGGGAGGCTGTGGAGAGTGAGTGAGACACAAAGTAGGGAGGGCTGGTTCTTTCAGGGGGCGGGGGTGGACAGGAAGGCAACCACTCTTAAGCATATGACAGATTTTACTTTGGATAATTGTTTTGTCTCTGACTTCCCATTAGATAGTTCATGCAGGCATGGTCTCTGTTTGCCTTGCAGAATTCCGTGTTCCTAGTGTTTAGCATGGTACCTTGCACACAGGGGATGCTCAGAGTATTTGGCAAATGAATGGATCACTGGGAGATCAGGGGGCCTGGAACCTCCTGAGAGATCTCTGGGAAGGACCGAGGGGGCATGTGATACTGTGGTGTTGCTAGGAGGCTTGCTTCCAGGAATCTCCAATGAGTTCCTCAACAAGAGCTGGGCAGAACCATAGCAGCCAGGGTAGGGGAAAACCTGGGAGCTTGGAAGCCAAACCCCCTTCTAAGAATGTATCTTTGTAAGTTGATTTCAGAACAACAAAGGTTATTTCAAGAAAGAAATTTATTTTTCAGTAGAAGCACTGGGTATACTCCTGGTACTTCTTATACCATGATGCTCAGAGCTGGAAGGAGACAGAGATGTCTAATTTCTTGACACCTAGAGAGGGAAAGCAGCTTCTTCAGGGCACACAGCTAGCTGTGGACCACAACAGGAGCTCCTGGCTTCCAAACCCATTCTCATTTCATCGCAACATACTACACTCTGATTTGGGGCCACTGTTGTAGTGGAAGGGAAATCATTAGAAAATGAATGTTTCCTGAAATATCACCTGCAATTTATTGCACTCAGAATTTCACACTGATAAATAACCTCTTTCTCATTAACATGCAGGCTCCCTACAATTAGCACTCTCATTTGCACTATGTAAACAGCTTCTAACTGTGCCTTTTACCTCTTTGTTCAAACAAAGACTTCTGTTAGCAAAGAAACAAGAAGGAAATTAGTAGCAGGTGAGAGCTTATTTTTAATTATATTGAGATTGACTGTTGTTCTCCAAATCTCCTCTAATTCCCCCAAGATATTTATTTGCAGACCCGAGTTTTCAACCTATTAAAGCAGCAGCCATTTCTGATCTTTATTTACTAAATGAAAACACAAATGGCAGCAGTGGGTTTCTGGTTTGGTGCCAAGGGAGGCGGCGTGGGGGGTGGTGCCGCATCCAGCTTTGATCCGAGGAGCCTAGCAGTCAGAGTGAAGTAGTAAATAGAAAAGATGCTGCAAAGCTCCAGTGTCCGCATGGGGTGGGCTTAGAGTCCACAGCCGTCTTTCTCAGGGTAACTCCCAACCTCTACAACCTGAAGTCAAGTTTAGGTTCTTTAGCAGGAGGATCGTAGTGTGTCTCCAAGAATGAGAAACTTAGAGCATCTTATGGTCAGAACGTGACAAAGCTGATCTATTATAACTTCTCACCAAGGGCACGGATCCCTTCTGAAACATCTGAAAGTTGATGTAGGAGTCATCATTTCACTTGTTAATGTACTCCATTCTGAAATTTTCTTCCCCTGTATCGACATCTTGTCTCCAGCAACTTTCAAACTGTGGGGCATCCACACTGAAAGAAGCTATTCCATCTTTTACATGACAATCCTATTTCTCTGTATACTTCTGAAGACAGGGCCATATCCCCCGAGTCTGCTCCAGTCCATACAGACCAATTTCTTTAACTATTTTTAGCTATTTCCAGCCCCCTATTACTCTGGTCTGTTTCCTTCGGACACTCTATATAGGTGGTGACACCCTCCCACAGCGAGCTGTAGGGTTGAATCTGGTGCTCCAAGCATTTATCTGATCAGTGCCAAGTCAATGTAAGCCTAAACACCCTGACACTCAGAGGCCATCCTTCCCAGCTGAGGACCTCACCCTGCCCACTGTCCTCTTGCAAGTTTTCATCTGTTTGAGGAGCCTGTTAGAACACTGTAGCTCTCTTTTTAAAACCGACCACCCTTCCCTAGGAACAAGAAAGCCCCCTTTGAGGAAGAGTCAGTTATCAAATTTGAGTATACTTTATTTAGCATTTCGTGCCTATTTCCATTATTTAATTTGCATCTTATCAAACATTTCATTTTACAAAGACCTTTTACAATAACTGCAAGAGAGGCAAGGTGAAGGTTGTTACTCCCATTTCACAAATGAAGAAACCAGACCTATCGAGGTAATGACTTGGGGAATGCCGTACCGAGTGGGAACCCCAGTTTACACCTTGTTTTTCACTGCACTGTAGCTAGGTCTCCTCAGCAGAGAGCTGGGTTGAGAGGAAACACTTGAGCTCCTGGAGAAACAGAACAAGGCCTTGGTTCCTCCACCCTGTCAGGGAGAGCATTTCTTCTGGAACTGTCATCTTCTGTCATTTGTCCAATGGGGCAGGTTGATGGGAGGGAGCCCCATCATCAGCATGACTTATCCACATTTACAAGCTGAGTAGAGAAGGTGACTTTCTGGAATTTAAGGTAAAGCGTGAATTGGAATTATTTATATTGCACTAATTTGTAATTTATGCTCTGACTACTTGTAGGCGACATAATTTAAAGTTACATTTTAAAAGAACATTTAAAGAACCTAATAACAGAAAGGGAAACTATTATACCTAGAAATCTAAGCCAGGAATAGCTGCTACCAGCTTTCAGTTTCCTGGTGTCCCAGGTAAGAATGGAAACAAGGGCCCCCTAACTCTTCTTTTCTTATAAAAGGAAGCAAATCATGAGAGAGAAGCGATGCCTACACCAACTGGAATCTCTCACTTTCATCATTAAGTACACAGCTCTGAACAGCATAATAATGATTCACAAACTGCCAGAGATGCCATGTAAGAGGTCTGAGTGTGTTTTGAGAATCCACACTTTGAAATTGCTCTCAGATGCTTCTTGGTAATCAACTACATTAGGGAACTACCACCGACCTGGGGATGCTGGTGAGCAATGCAGATTTCTGGCTCTGCCCGAAAGAGCCCTGGACCCGGGATTTTTACCTCTTGGCTGTGCTTTTGATCAGGGCAGTAAGTTGCTTGTTAGTGAATACTTGGGACTCTCTAGTGAGGTCAGGAAGGAGATGTTCTTAAAAGGCGCAAAGAAGCAGCAGCAATGATGTTTTCATCTGATGGGTGTAGATTTGTAACCTCACTGGGACAGAGGATTACTCCTCCTTGTCATGGTCCAGTCAGGATTACCAAAGTGTGGCCCAGACTTCCCTTATTTAGAGAGCCGGGTTGCTCTCTGATCAGTTGCTCAAGGCATTTGTAGCCCAAGGGTTTGACACCACGAGGAAAAAGACTCACTTCAAACCAGGTAGATTTTGCAGGAGAGTCCTCTCGGTCATGGGGCTACCAACAGAAGAAGCTTAGCGTGGCTCCTATGATTCTGCGGAACAGCAGGTATAAGGTCCCTCTGTACAACCTGCTAACTTCACCTGTTAGTCATTTAATATTGTGCATCTGAAAGCCAAAGAGTGTCTGCACATTAGAATGAATGTCAGTCTTGGACATGATAAATATGATTCTCGTGGCTTCTCTGAGAAGCTTCACTAGGGTACCGTTTTATTGTCTGCTGTCTCAGAGGCTTAAATCTCTTTTTCCGCCTTCAGTTCATAGGAGAAAAACATGTGAAATCACTGGGATTTATATAGGCAGATTTGGCAGCTCGTTCATTTTTCACTTGGACTGTCAGATGTAAATCAACGTTACAGCTCTCTTTCCAAGAATGTGTTAGAATGTGCATGTGTCTGGGGAGCAGACATGGTATTTCTATTATAATTTTGTTTGTTAGGTGTGATCTGAATTGTTTGGCTTTGTTTTATAACATTCACAATTTGTGGTTATTTAATTGGTTCTCTTCCGTTACCCCCACCCAGTGACTGTCGGGTTCTTTTTTTGACACTGCGTCTTTATTCCTGCCCAGAATGCCCACCCCCTCCTGCCCATCCTTGAAGACTTAACTCAGGAACCACTTTCTTGATAAAGCCTTTTCTGATGTCTCTATTCTATAGTGCTCTTCCTTAAATTAAACTTCTTTAAAATTTGTTGCCAAGACCATGTACTTAACATTTCATTGTACATTTTCTGGTTATCAACCATCTGTACTGTTCAATCTAGCACTTTATTATAAACTACTCTGTTGGCCAACAGTTTCACATGTGTACCTTATTTTCCCAGTTAGATTTCTGAGCTCATCATGGACAGAATCCACATTTTCTGTCTTTTGCACACCACTCCCTCCCCAATGGTGTGTGCTTACAGCTAGGCACGTATAGATAGGGCTTGTTCAGGCTGTTATGAACAGTTACCATGGACTGGGTAGCTTAAACAATAGAAATTTATTTCACACAGTTTTAGAGGCTGGGAAGCCCCAGCTCAGGGTGCTGGCCAGTTCAGTTCCTCGTGAGGGCCTGCCTGCTGGTGTGCAGTTGGACGTCTTTTTTTTGGATACTCACGTGGTGCAGAGCAGAGGGAGGAAGCGAGTTCTCTCTCATCTCTTCTGATAAGGGCACTAAGTCATCATGAGAGCTCCACTCTCATGACCTAATTCCTTCCCAAAAGCTCCATCTCCAAACACCATCACATGGGGTGTTAGGATTTCAATAGATGAATTTGGGGGCAACACAAACATTTAATTTATAGCAATGTGTTTGGGGCATGATTGATCGTTTTCTTCCCCAACCACTACAATTTGTAAAGACTTCCATTTGCAAAACCAATCAAAGGAGCCACAAGGATCATGTGATTATAAACTCCATGAAGGCAAGAACCATGTATACTCTGTTTATCCCTACCTCTCCAGTGTATATCTTCAACAATTTGAACAGTTGCTGCATTAATTTGTTAAAAGAGTCCTTTTGTCTAAATCCAGTCTCACCTGAATACACCTCACGTGAGTCTTAGGTGTAGAAATGGAAAGCAAGGGAAAGAAGCCCTGGTCCTATGGCACTATGGAGGGAGCATCTTCTTCCTCAAAGAAACCCCCAACCAAATCATTTGTTGTTGATTTTTAGACATCTCTAATCATTCGGACTTCGCTGCACTCCAAAGAATTCTAAACCCCTTTTTATCCTCCGATATCTAATCTACATAGGTTTCATTTACCAGACAAGGTACAATCAAATTCCTGATAAGAATGTCCCAAATACAGAGGAAGGATTCCAAAGCAATGAGAGCAAATAAAAGTTATTATGGAAATAGCTTGCCCTACAACTTTGGCAGGGGGCGGAGGGGGAGGGGTGATGGAGCAGGAACAAACAGACTTTCAAGCTTTCCACTCTTGAGTTTTCATATTAGACATGTAGGTTTATTACAAGAAAATATGGGAATGTCCCTTCATCAACCGCCCAGTCACCCAGGCTTCCAATTCTTCAGTACACATTTCCCATTCCGTCTCAAGTAGTTCAGGAGAACTGGTGGCACGCCTCTGTTTATTTGACTCATTTTGCTTCTCAACAAAGATGATTTGGTTGAGTTAGCTTCCCAAGACTCCTCAGTAAGGAGTAACTTTTGGGTAGTCTTTATGGGTCCTGCTCATGTCAGAGCCTCAGTATGGGCACTGGTCTTTGTTCCAATCCACTGTGATGAGGGTAGCTCTACTGGTTTCACTTCAAAATAAGTATATTGGGAAGAAAATAACAAGAGAAAGCAGGGAACTTGGTGGGGGCTGCTTCCCTTGGAAGGAGTTTGGCAGATGCTTGAAGCTTCATGGATTGTCCTTCCATTCATCCAGTCCAAGACGGGGCAAACGTGTCCAGGCTGAGGATGGCAGGGGGCAGGAGGAGCAGTGACCAGTGCAGAAGGAGGAGGCCAGGGAAGACTTTAGGCTGAGCTTGTTGAAATAGGCCTAGGGGTTGTTTAGGGAAGTTATGGGTTTCAGATAGGACAGCTAGTTCTGGGAGGGACCATTCTTCTCTTTATTGGTAAACATGCTCATTTCACTTTTCTCACCCATTTAGGGGTGATTGACAGATAATTTCATTCTGATGTGTTCAACATTGTCTCTGGCTCCTATGGCAAAGACTTAAGAAAAGGCAATGACAAGAGCAGTAGACCCTCCCCCTTTCAGAGCCTCATTTTGTTTCCTTTCAAAATGAGAAGGTTGGGCCACGTACCTTCGAAGTTCAGGTGGCCCAGGCATTCTGTGCTAATGCTAACAATCCAGGTGATTTATCATTCCAGTTTTGAGGTCACGTTGCGAAGAGCACAGCCAGGTGGTGTATCAGGCTCTTTGAGTACCTTAATTCTTGTCCTTCGGGAAAAGAGAGGGAGAAAGTTCAGCGTGGGTTCCCATGACCTCACATACTGTCTATCAATCAAGGCCTGGGAGATTTTCTTGGCTGTCTGCCAATTTGCTTGGCCCTTTCACGTCTTAGTCTGGTCTGTGTGCACCAGGGGCCTCAGCGAAGCCCCAGGAGACACCGTTGCCCAGCACAGGGGAGTTAAAGGCTTTCAAGAAGCAGTTGAGAACTGGCTCTGTTCTAGTCGTGCTGGGATGTGGGCTCTGATCATTTGACATGTTCCTAAACTGGAATTTATAGGAACTCCTTTCCCCAGTCGTAGGATCAAGAGGTAGAAATCACTGAAAGGGAAGGCCTATCTTATCTTAAAATCTTAGTGTTGGCAGATAACTAGAACACACCTCTGCTTATTAAATTAAAAAAAAAAATCCTCCCATAAGGACTCCAAAAAAAAATCAGCCACAAAATGCATTCCTTATTCACTCATTTATTTAATCAATATGTAAGTGCTGACCATGTGCCAGTCATTGAGATAAGCACTGTATTAGTTTGCTCACAGACTGGGTACCTTAAGCAACAAGAATTTATTTTCTCACAGTTCTGGACGCTGGAAGTCTGAGAGCCAGGCGCCAGCAGGGTTGATTTCTCCTGAGGCCTCTCTCCTTGGCATGCAGATGGCCACCCTCTCGCTGTGTCCTCGCATGGGCTTGCTGTCTGCCCCAAGCTCTTCTTATAAAGACACCAGTCATATCGGGTCAGGGCCCACCCATACCACCTCATTTTAACTCAGTGGCTTCTTTAAAGGCCCTCTCTTCAAATACGATCTCATTCTGAGCTACTAGAGGGTTAGAACTTCAACATACAAATTTTGTGGGTGCACAGTTCTCATAACAAGCACCAAGTTGTGACTTAGTGGCAGATGTAATAAAAATGTAAAGAAGATTTCAGCTGACAGGGAGGTCAATGTGATTTAACTGGCCGCCTAATGTTATGGCAATCTCAAGCTGCGTGACCAGAAATATGACATAATATATGTTCTCTTAATCAGTTTCCATTTAAGGGACTTACTGGACTGATGCATTCTCTCGATTGCTTCTGTGAGTTACATGGACCAGTGCCCACAGCATGCTGAATGCTGGCAGCCAGTGGCATATTCTCCAGTGTGTCCGGCCACTTGTGCCCCCACCAGGCAGGTCCATGCATACCGAGAATCACTTGTGTCTATTCATTAATATGGAAATGTCAGTTATACTTGTTATTGTAATTATAGAACTTAGTTATACCTTATGTAAATAAGTAAAATATGAGTGCAAAAGAGAATCGTTTCTCTGAGAACTTCACTGAAGGTTTTAGAAACACTTGATAATGGTGAGCCACTAAAATAATTGGTATGATTGTGAGTATGAGAAAGACACGGTCCAGATCTTGGCTCTGCCCCATTCCAGCATTTTACTTGACCCCTACGAAGCATTAGCATGATGAGGGAAAGCAAGGATCCTGTCAACTATTAAAAGACTGAAAGGGCACTGGCTGGTTTGGCTCAGCGGTTAGAGCATCGGCCTGCGGACCAGAGAGTCCCGGGTTCGGTTCCCGCTAAGGGCATGTACCCTGGTTGGGGTCGTGTGGGTGGCAACCAGTCGATGTGTCTCTCTCACGTCGATGTTTCTGTCTCTCTCTTCCCCCCTCTCTCCCTCCTGCTCTATCTGAAGATAAATGCAAAAAATGTCCTCAGGTGAGGATAAAAAAAAAAAAAAAAAAAAAAAGACTGAAAGGGTTTTGTGCTCAGATTGCTTCACAGGAGTCTTTAAGTCCGTAGCTTAGCTGAGTCCTCTAACTGTAAGCTGCACGAGGGCATCGTGTGGGTCCATTTCTTTTCTCACCACACCTAGCACAATGCCTGGCATATTATAGGTACTCAATAAGTATTTGCTTAGTGAAGGACCTCTGTTAACATCTTGATGCATTTCCTTCCAGTGTTTTTTCTATGTGTACTATATATGTATATTATATTTTCAGCATACGTTGTATATATATATTTTTTGTCCTCTATCTTTTTTTCACTTAACTAGATTATGACCTAAATGTTTCCCCAAGTCATTAGAAATTCTTAAGAAAAAACCTGGTGTTTTAGAAAAACGTTGGTACTCTGGGAATCGGGCCCAGTGTAAGTAACATTTGCATGAACTTGAAGGTTCTAGGATACCTTGAGTGTGGCTAAGGGGATGCTGTCCATGAAGGGCATCCTCCCCAGGTGTTGCCACAGAAAAGAGATTTAATTGCTGCTTTATTGGCTAGAACAGCTTACGTTACCCAGATCACTTAAGAGCACCGCAGTTCTCTTAGTCATTCAAGCTACAAACTTTGGGTCGCTCTTTGACCTGTCCCTCTCCCTGCACATTGGATCTATCCCACCAATGCCATCTCTGAAAACTTTCTTGAATCCTCCCTTCCCCATCCTCTATTAACTGTGACCCTGTCCTCTCTCAGACCTTCATCGCTGGGGCTTTTGCAGCATCCTCCTAATTAGGTTCATCACTTCCTGCCCACCCACTTCTCGTCCATTCTTTAAATCTAGTGAGCTTGTTTTCTCTTCGCAATGGGGGATTTAATCATATTGATTTTTTATTTTCTGCTCAAAATCCTTTGAGGTTTTCCCTTGTCATAGAATTCTCACTCTTTACTATGTATGGCATTTAGGGTATTTGCTCCAACATATATTTCTAGTCTTTTTTCCTGGTATAAAATATTTTAAAATAAAAGTTTTGAAAGAGCATTGTCAGAAATATCACAGAAAGGCAGCCATAGGCCAAATCCTGGTTCTGCCCATTTTCAGGTGGTAACTTTGGTCATGTTACTTTAACCCCACAGAGAAGCAACGTGATGGTTGAGAGCAAGGACTCAGGAGCCCCTCCACCTGGCTTCACCTCTTACTGATGGTAAGACCCTGGGCAGATGCCGTAAACACTCTAGGACTCGGGTTCCTCATCTCTAAAATGGGCTCTGCACCTATATGGCTAAACTGTTGTGGGGAATTAAATGAATTGATACAAGTGTAGTTCTTAGAGCTGCACCCAGTACATAGTAAATGCTAGATCGTGTTTGCTATTATCCTATGAGGCCTGGTTTTCACATCTGAAAAATGAGGGAGTGTTGCTCACTCATCAAAGGAGTACTTTGGAATGAAAGAACACGATGTAGGACTGCCTCTGTGAAAGCACCTAGAGCCACCTGCGGCACTCTCAGACACTCAGCTCTCATCATTGTCCAGACTTCAACGTAGAATTCAGTTCTGCCTCTTGGGAACTTCCATAACCCCCCCCCCCTTTTTTTTTCTTTTTTTGTTCAGATAGAGTGGGAGGGAGAGAGAGGAAGAGAGAGAGAGAGAAACATCGATGTGAAAGTGACACATCGAGTGGCCGCCACCCACATGACCAACCAGGGCCGAGGACAAACTGCAACCGAAGTACATGCCCTCAGCGGGAACCAAACCCGGGTCTCTCTGGACCACAGGTCGACGCTCTAACCGCTGAGCCAAACCGGCCAGGGCCATAACCCCTTTTAATAGTGTTAATACAACAGTAATCATGCTATGCTATAATTATATATATGCATGTGTGTACATATATATATTATTGTATATATTTAAATGCAACTTGTTAGCTTCTTCTTAGGCAGAGGGCTGCGTATCCTTAACTTCCACGTTACTAACGCATGAACACAGTCCCAGGCACAGATACAGTGTGGGTAATGGGTATGAATGCATCCTCTTGAGTCAGACAAACATGGGTCCACACCCTAGCCCTGCCGCTTGCTAGCTGTATGGAGGGTATTGGAGAGGTTACTTGCCCTCTCTGCTAGTACCACGCTCCACAGAGGGCTGCTTGAGGATTAGATGAAGCAATAAAGCATAGTGACTTGATCATAACAAGAGCGCAATAAATGTTGTCTGGCAATTGTTAATTTTAATTATTATTATTATTAGGAATGCATAGATATCAATACTCTAATTCTTTTAAAAAAAAACCTTTGGTTCTTTTATTCTGTTAGATTATGATCTATGACTTTACCGTTTAAGTTTCACTTACTGGAATTTACTTCTAGAAAGTTGGGACACTAGGTAAGAGAAATGGGAAGCGCTGTAGTGACAGGCTGGGTGAAGAGATCACCTTCTGTAGTTTTTCTAATAAATGATAAAGAGAGGCCTCCCGTGTGATAAAGGAACAACCTTTTCTACTATTTGTTTGTGGAAATTGAAGAAATGAAATGAGCACTGACGGAGATGGGTGACATCATGTTGTCATCTGCCATCCCCCAAATCCACTTCCTCTTTGTGGGGGCATGAGTACCCAATACAGAAACATAGCTCAGTCCCTCACTGAGGGGGTGTCCACTCCTCACATGCTCATTTTTTGTGGAAAGGTGTCATTGGCAAACACCTAACTACCTGTTCTTAGGGGGAACACAAACCTAAGATGAATGCACAAGACACCAACATAAGGGCAATTACTTTTCAGACAAATGATCTAAAAGGCCTCAGATATTACAAGCTCCCCTCATCACCATCGTGCCCATACACTTCAATTCAACTAAAAAATAAATTTTGTGTGCCACATGTATGCTAGGCAGCATTCTAGACAGCAGGGGAAGTCACAGTGGGCAAATACAAAGATTTCTCTAATAGTGTCATGCCCTGGGAGAAAGTTTAAGATCTAGTGGGAAGACAGAAGTATTCTAAAGGCACTGATAATCTATAAATAAACTAGTGAAGAGTAAGCAGAGTCATGGGCCACCGAGGAAGGCGGAATCTCCATGTGGCATATGTTGTGCAAAGAATTTTACAGATTTTATGTTATTTCAAATGAGGTAAGTTGAGTCTCAGAGAGGTTAAGTCACTCACCCATGTCACACAGTGAGCATTCATCAGGGCGGCATCCAGATTCAAGGCTGTCGGGGGCCAGGGTGTTGACAGTTTCCTTTCCACTTGAGATGACAGGAGGCAGCTTTTCTCCTTTCTTTTCTTTTTTTTTTTTTTAATCCTCACCCGAGGACATTTTTGCATTTATCTTCAGATAGAGCAGAAGGGAGAGAAGGAGGAAGAGAGAGAGAGAAACATCGATGTGAGAGAGACACATTGACTGGTTGCCACCCACACAACCCCAACCGGGGCGGGGACAAACTGCAACCAAGGTACGTGCCCTTAGCGGAACCGAACCCAGGACTCTCCGGTCTGTGGGCCGACACTCTAACCTTTGAGCCAAACCGGCCAGGGCAGGAGGCAGCTTTTGATTGCAGCTTAAAAACTTTTGAACAGGTGGGGGGAAAAGGGAGGGTAGAGGGGACATGAAGAGAAGGCTTTCACCTTGAGAAAAGCGTGGTGTGTTTTGAGAGAATTCAGTAACCATGGTACAGCCCCACCTGTCTCACCCTCTCATCTATAGCATCCATCCCGTCAGACAAGTCATGCGTAAGAGACGGGCCCTGCACTGGTTACAAAGAGATACAGGTACATAAGACGAAAATCCGTGACTTCACTCGCATGTTCTGAGTTCAAAATGTACCCAGTGAAGCTTGCGAACAGCATGTCGCGTGCTCAATGCCTGATGTAGCCCTGGTGAGTTATGAATCATGGTTATTTTATCTAAAAGAGAAAGATGGAGGCAGGTAAAAAGTATCATGAAAAGGTACTCGACTGGGATTTGGAGGATGTGAGTTCGAGTCTTGACTCGGCTACTTCCTGACTTTGTAACTTTGGACAGGTCACATCTATTCTCCGGGCCTGAGTTTCTTCATGGAAGGAGTGAGGTTGAGTTTAAATGAGTTTGACCACCTTCCTTCCAGCTCAAAGCAAACGCTGAGGAGCTTTGCTGAATTTCCTCTGCTCTACCAGGTTCTTTCTCCTCTTTCAAGTGTTCTCCACGTCCCTGAGACGGCTGATGCTCTGTCTTAGGAGCATTTGCTGCAAACCCTCCAGCTACCCCAGAATGAGAGAGCATAAGATGAGGAGGGGGAGAGGAGCCAGACATAAGCTGTCTCTGAGCTGGAAGGTGGAGTTGCACACCGGCTCTAGGCGGTGCCCACGCCCTCCCTGGAGGTCAGCTGACTGTGGCTGGGAAACCCCAGACTGGAAGATCTCTCAGGCCCGTCTGCCCATCTGCGTCTCCACGGATGGAAGTGACACTGTGGGTCTGCATTATTCACCCAGCCACAGACAGTGTATACAAAACATGACTGGGAAATGCTGGATAGCTGACCACTTCTGGGTAAAAGAGAAAATCACCATGTCATTGCTTCAGCCCCGTGGAGACGAGAAAAGGTGGAAAATAAATTCATTGGAGGCCTAATGTAAGCATTTGGGTCACTTATTACCACCGAACCCCTGATTCTTCCTTTCTGTGTTTCTAATAAATGTCAGCTTATTCTTGGACTGCTAAATATCCAAATTTAATAATCTCTCCCCAGGTATTCCGTTGGAAAGTTAGTTCCCTAGGAACCCTGTGTTTTTCCAGAGCATTTAAAAGCCTTGTATTCTAGACTTACCTCTGCCACTAACTCTCTGAGACATCTTGCACAGGCTGCTAGTCTCTTTGCACCTGAGTTTTCTCAGTGGCAAGATGAGGAGGTTGGGCTCCTTAGCTTCGACTACCTTTTTCTTACCATTGCCCCCACATTTTAGAACATTCTCACTCTCAAAAATGTCCATAAGCAATAATATGTTTTTCCTAGTGCTTTCACTTATCACAGATATGTATCATTTCTAGTCGGAACTTCTGGTACAATGAAGTACCAAGTGTGACCATACTGAGACAATCTAATTCCAGACGCCACGGAAGAAACTTGGCGTCTGACTTTACTTGGGGAGCCTTATCACAGGAAAACTTGTGATTTCTGGAAAGATGTTGAAAGGTTGAAAGAGCTGGAGGAATCAAATTGCCAAAAGCATGAACAGATCTGGGGTTAGATGTAATTTTACCATTCGGTAGCTCTGTGACTTTGGGGAAGTTATTATTTGAACCTCATTGTTTTCATATATAAAATGGAGATAATCATGAATTGTGTCGAACCTGCCTACCTCACAAGTTGTTTTCTAGGAGTTAAAGTAAATAAGATTCTTGGAAATTTGTTCAAAACCACAAAACCTGATACAAATATAAGTTGTCGTCGTCCCTAGTATACTCCAGTTTTATGTATTGTTAGAATATTTGATTGCAACAGACAACTTCCCATTTGTCCTGTCAGATGTATGAGATGACTTACCTCAACATTGTCATCTTTCCCTTATTCAGAGAGCGGTTCTTTTTAAAATTGTGGTAAAATTTACATAGCATAAAATTTACCATTTTAACCAGTTTAAGGTACACAATTCAGTGGCATTTAATATATTTACAAGTTGTACAACCATGACCACTGTCTAGTTCCAGAACGTTTCATCTTCCCCAAAGAAAACCCCATACCCACTGAGCAGTCGCTTCCCATTCTCTTCTCCCCTTACCCTCCAGCCCCTGGCAACCACTAGACTGCTTTCTGTCTGTACAGGTTTGTCTATTCCAGACATTTTATATAATAGAATTCTACAGTAAGTGGCCTTGTGTGTCTGGCTTCTTTCACTTAGCCTAATGTTTCCAAGCTTCATGTGTGTTGTAGCATAGATCAGTACATCTTTTTTAAATGGCTGAATAATATTCCATTGTGTGGATATACCACAAAGGTTTTTAACCTTTGGGTTATTGCCTTCTTTGAGACTCTGACCACACCCACAAATTCACTCTTCTCCCTATGCAATTGCATGTAACTATAAGGCATTAGCAGATACCCCCAAGCCCATTAATGAACCCCAGATTAAGAACTTTAAGAGGCCATTCTCTGAATGTTTTCATTCATTCATTTGTTCATTTATTCAGTCTGAGCATTCATTCATTACTAATTTAGTATAAAACATTTTTCTATGCTCTGGGGGATATAAAAGTGATTTAAAAATCAGACATGATTTTTTTTACCCATGAAGCTTACATTCTAGTGGTGGACGACAGACAGTGAACTAATAAATCATGGTTTATGAAAAGGTCTTATGTGCTATGGGGAGAAACAAAGTCGGAGGAGAGGGGGTAGGAAGGACAGAGGAAGAGGAATTGTGATTCTAAATAGGTAATCAGGGGAAGCCTCACTGAGAAGGTGACCTTTGGAGGAATATTTGAAGGTGTGGGGAAGTGGCCATGGGTTGTTGGGCCTGTAGGAACCCCTGATTACCCTTGTGGAAAATGCCTTAGCAAAGAGGCCTAGAGATGTTTTCTTTCTGTTACAAGGGCAATTCCATCTTTAAATTACCAACCAAGAATTCACATGGACATGGATTTTCACAAATTTTCTTCCCCCAAAGTCTATAATTGACTACATTTCATGGTAATTTCAAGCACAGAATTGGTAGTTAGACTGTATCTTTGCCATGAAAAATTGGCATGCCTTTCCAGAAAGTCAGTTACCTCTCTTCATAGCCTTTTGAATTGTAAAATGGTAATACTAACCCTATAGATCTCATCCTTTTTACAACCCTATTCAATGAAATAAAGTGTCTAGAACACTTCCTGAAGTATAGCTTTTGCTCAGTAAACGGTGGCTAATTTTATCTGTTTACAGAACACTTCTGATTTTTATTCTCTTCTGAAATAATATGCTTCTGCCTGTGGCTTAACCAGGGGAAAAAGGAAGTGTTCTGTTACATGTGTTGCTTCAGTCAGAAAAAAAGGAAGTGGGAAGGTGTGTTACAGGGAGAAACAGCCCAACCACTTCAGGCACACAGATGCAAATTGTATGTCTCACCTCTGTATCTAATTTAGGATTCCGGTTTGATTTTTCTGGAATTTGAGTTCTTTGTGTCTTGTTTTGACCTCAAAGGCAGAATGTCCCTTCCCTGCTCCTCCCCTCAATTCTTCTAGGTCTCTTATTCAGAGACTCCTTCCCTGGCCTCACTTTTCACCTCTGCGTCCCCAGCCCTGTCGCTCACCACTCCTTACCCTGCTTTATTTTCTTCCATAGCACTCAATACTCAGTGCATGGAACAGTGCTTAGCACTAGCAAGCACTCAAGCAAATATTTATTGAATAGGAAAATTTATTGAGAATCTTGAAAGTCATGAATTTTGTACTTCTGCCCATTTGATATTAGGTATGACTAAATGACTTACTTTGACCAATGAACTGTGTAAGTGGAAATGACAATATATCACTCTTGGATAGAAGCTTAAAGAGACAGTGCATGCTCTGTTGCCTTCTCTTTCCTTCTGTCAGGCAAACAGCAATGTTTGAAATAGTGGTTATATCATCAGCCTGGATCCCAGAGTGATTACAAGGAATGGATCCTCTCCTGATTTCTTGTGATGAGCACGTAATATGAGCAAGAAGCAAACCTTTGTTGTTTTAAGCCACGGAGCCTCGTGAGATGTTTTTCACTGCAGCAGAACCTACGTTATTTTGACGGACACAAGTACCAATCGTATCATTAACTCTTCTTATTCTCTCTCCCCATGAAAAAGATCTGGGTGTCATTTACCTTCAAATAAAAGACTCACGATTAGAAAAAAAATGGATGTGACATTGTAGCATTAGGTTACGTCACATCTGACTATTCAAAGAAGCCGGCAGGGCAGCCATTGGTCAGCTCCTGTTTCATGGGCACTCTGTCCCTGGAGCATGAGATCAAGCTTCAGAGGTCAGCTTCTTCAGGGAGCAGAGGTCTCTCTACATGAGACAGTCCTGACCTGGCTCCAGACCCTATGCCATTTGTTCTTCCTCAGCTTCTGCTGCAATGACTAAGTTGGTGTTGTCTCTGATCAATTTACCTCTTTTATGTTAGGAGGACAGACAATTATCTCAATACTCAATTTCAGATAGTTTGAAGTTTTCATGTCATGGGTTGGGGTGGGGGCAATAAAGTCCCAAAGGCTTTTTTGAGGTTATGGGTTTAAGTATCTATTTACTAGCTGTATGATCTTAGGTAAAGTGCTCAACTTTCTTGAGCCAAAGGACCCCAGTTATAAAATTGGGATGACAGTGTGAGTCCATGGTCTTTGCAACCAAAATTCTTGGCGCAAGATGTGTTTTGGAATTTAGAATTTCTCAGATTTTAGAAAGGTAATGTGCTGCATACAATGTATATAGAGCAAAACAAACCCAGCAGAACCTGGGCAGCCCTCCGAAAGCAAACACATTAATATTTCTGCAGCAAAATGTTTTGATATTTAAGTAAATAGGATAAAGAATGTGAAGGAGCTCATTTCAGCTCAAATCAGGCTTTGTAATCATATGAATTGCCCCCAAACTTTTGATATTTTTAGAGTTTTAAAAATTATGGATCATATGTGGGGCACCTATGCTATTTTTCTGGGTGTTATAGGGAATAAATTAAACACGGAATATCAAAAAGACATTGTGTACAATGTCACCATAAAAATGAAAATTGTTATATCCTCACAGCACAGAATTGGTAGTTCACCCAACAACATTCAACAATAACAATAATATTCAATGAGCATCTATTATATGCTTATCATTGTTCTAGGTGCTGGTACTATGTCATTCATGGACCAAGGGTCCATTTCTTCAATTCAACCTCTTTCCCAGAGGATGCACATGCCTCTATGCAATCCTTTCCCAAATGTGTGCACACAGAGTCAGTCTTTTGATGGTTTCATAGGCTCATTAAGATACTTATTTGGGGCTTTTAAAAATGTCAGATAAATTAGATTTTCTACTTTTCAGAACAAGTTAGCCCTAGAAGGTCTTCTGGTGAGTCACGTTCCGAGCAGGGAAATCTGTCACTGAGGCATAATTAACATGCTGGGTTGCCCCCAGTTTCTATGGAGATGAGTCCAGCCCCTCGGGGGAGGAGTGATGGATGTGTAATCTCCAAGATAAGTAACTGACAGGTAAGAAATTTTCCTTCCTCAAATGCATTAATTATTCACATTCATTATTCATCAAACACTGTGAGTTCCCATTTAGAAATTGGACCAAATAGTGAGAGAAATTCTCCACTCTCCAGCTCCAATAATCAAATTCTGGGGACTGCTGAACATCTGAGTAGTTTTGCTGTTTGGTCTGCAGTTTAATGGCATGGGTTTGTCTAATGTCACTGGGAGATGGAATGAAAACTAAACACCTTGTTGACTCCATAGCAAAAACTTTGGGGGGATTTCAACATTCTCAGTCCCTGATATTTTCTTCTTGTTGTTTCCTCCCTCTAGAATGTAAGCTTGGTGAGAACCCAGACCTTGCCTGTCTTGTTCACTACTGTATTACCAGCCCCTAGAGCAATGTATAGACACTTGATAAGTATTTATTAAAAGAGAGAATGAACAAATGACGTTTGAGCTGGGGGATGGCAGAGTCCACTGAAGTACATGCACATATGCACTGTCTATGGATGATCAGCCCTAGTTCTCTGTGGGATTTCCATCCACATCCTCCTTTCTCAGGCTAGACTAGAATGCATAATGAAACACAGAGAGAAGACAGCTGGGGCAAGACCCTTAGCCCGTTCTAGGATAAGCATCTCTTGGCACACCCTTTAAATCCTTTCTTATTGCGAACACTGACTCTTAATCAATTTATCTGAAACTAGACCTGTTCTTTTCTTGACTTGTATCCTAGAACCATGGTCAGTTAAGAACTATGAGTTATGTCAGTATCCAGGCTGTGAAATGCCACACAAGCCTTGTGTCAGAGTCCAGCCTTGGCTCAAGGTCATTTCTCCATGAATTAGTTTACAAAGAAAACGAATTCACTGAAGGCTGATTTGTCCAATGACCGACTTTCCAAAGATACATTTTCTGTGAGTGGATAGCCACTGGTGTTCCATGGGGTGGTTTCAAAAGCCTTTGAGTTTTTCAATGATGTCTTTTTGTGCCATTTTCCTGTTAGTTTCATCAGAGCCATTTCTCTATAGCAGGTCAAGGTTTCTTGCTTTGTGGATTTTCTGTTCTTTGGATCTGTGACTTTTGAGCATGAGGATTTTTGTGTGTGTGTTTCACATCAGGCATTGTCCATGTCTTAAATGTTAAGGGTAGGATAAAAGGTAGAGCAGGTGTTTCTTGTGTAACACATTCTAAATTCAGTTTACTCCCTAAATGTTTGTCGACTGGTTCAAACAAATGAATATTTTGTTTGGGTTTTGAGCAAGAGAGAAGTGCTTCGGGATCTGAATTACTAAACATGTAAGACATTGACGTCGGTCCCTCTAAAAGGCCAAGTGACTGAGGAGAAACTAGTTGTGCTTTTTAACAGCATCTCCTTTCATTCATTCATTAATTCAACATGTCTGGAGCCCCTCTTTAGTGCCAGGTCTTATTCTAGGTGCATGGAATAAGAGAAAGATAAGACTTGGTTCCTACTTTAGAGACTAGTCTGCTATTTTGGAATCTCCTGGTAAGATGGTAAGTCCCATTCTGTTGAATTCATTTGACTTTTTCTTTTTTTAAAATTTTGTGGTCATTCTTTTAGCCTATTCTACCTTCTATTTAACAGGTATAACATATATCCGAATCATACTGAATTTGATCTTCATGGCCTATCTTAATTCTCATGAAAATGCCCTTTCTCATCTTACAAATGCTGACTGTATTGCTATCGACTTCAGTATTTATCCCCTCAGCCTCTTCTGCTGTCTCTTGCCCTGGCAGCCTGGCCCTTTAGAGGCTGCATGACTCTGAAGACCAGTGTTCAAGTCCTGCTCTTTCACTTACGAACTGTGAATGCAGTAAGTCGTTTCACCTTTAGCATCAAACTCTGCACCTGTTAAGTGGGCTGATAAGACTAACAGTGTTGTTGCCAGTATAATGGAGCTAAGAAGACTTTGTAAGCAATAAAGCAGTAACATGAGAGATTATACTAGGTCAATGCAAGTCAGGCTCTAATGCACGAAATAAGGAAAACATCACAGGAACACAGAAGGGACAGTAATTAGGGAGATCAGCAAGGTTTTGCAAAGCAGCTAGGGTAAACTTGGCCTTGAGATTAGGGGCTCTCTAGGTGAGGAAGAAATGCCAGGCAGAAGAAACAGCTGGACAAAGTCTCAGAGGCACCAAAAAGTCTGTGTGTTTGGCAAATAGTGAACAAGAGTGATGGTAGATTAGGTGGGAAGTCATAGGTGTTGAGAATTTGGGTACCAGCCAGTTGTTGAAGAGCTTCATACGCCATATTAAAGAGTTCGAGCTTTATTTCCAAAGCCACTGAAAAGTTTCAATCTACAAAAAATAACTTGTGTGAGCCAGTATGTGCCAAGAACTGTGGTAAGCACTTGTGATACATCAGAAGAAGAATAAAAAGAATCTCCACGTACTCAATTTAAGAACTAGGGTAAGAAATTACCAATGCTTCTGGAACTGTGTTCCCCTCCTCAATGGAATCCTTCTAATTCCCCAAGAGTAACTCAAACTCTGAGTTCTGTGTTTGTCATTTTTTTAAAGAAAATTCTAGTTGTATTCCTATATGAGGAAGCAGGCTCAATAAATATTTGTCATATAGATAAATAAAAATACATATCCTCGTGTGGGTGGTCTCTACTGTCTTTTTCTGCAGATATTGCTTCTATTTCTGTTATGATTCGAATGTCCTTCACCAGTCTTTCAAACGCAGGCTTCTTGATTGGTATGGACCAATGTGTGTCTTTATCAAATAGCTGTATTTATTATCGAAACAACTTCGTACAAATTACTCTCCGAACTCGTTTTCTTTAACATAGCAACTATTGATAGTTTCTTCTTCCCATCACTGTCTACATGTAAATGGAGTTTTTATAATCATAGACATTTTGTGTTTTGTGCCTGAGCTTTTTATTTCTTATTATTCTGCAGTTTCTGTATTTCTAGATCATCCTTGTGTTTAATTATTTTTGTGACTTCCCAATATTCTGTCAAGCAAATATATTATAATTTGCTTTATCATAATTAAAAATTGTTGGATATGCAGGTGGCTTCCAATTTTAAACTATTATAAGTAACTTTGCTATCAAAGCCTTTTTATTTATAAGATTTTTTTTCTTGTTTTGAATTATTTCCTTAGGATATATTTCCATGAATAAGATTACTCAGTCAAAGGAGTGATTAATTTTGTGGTTCTTATTACCTGAGGGACTTATTTTCTATAAAACAAATGGCTTATTTTTCTTATTATAAAAGTAATTCCTGTTCATTACAAACATCTGGAAGATACAAAAATTTATAAAGAGAAAACAAAAAATCTTCCTTAATCTTATCCCACAAAGATAGCTATTATTTAACATTAAAAACATTTTTTAATCCATCATTAATATTTTGGTATATTTTCAACTTTCACAAAATTTGGTTTATATATGTTTTGTATCCTGCTTTTAAACTTGATCATAGCTTTCCTCATGTCACTAAATATTTCTCAAAGAAGAGATCTATTATTTTTAATGGCCACATAATACTGTGTTGTGTGAATGACTAGCAGGCCCTTCGCACTGGACTTTTTACTGGAATAGATAATGTTGTAAATGAACAACATGATGTAGACATTTATGAGAATTCTGGTTATTTTCTGAGGATGAATGTTTGGAGGTAAAGTTCTAAATGAAGGATACAAATATTGTCAGTTTTTGATCCATGCAAAAATCATGCATCTTGACTTATAATAAATAACCTTTGCCATTCTGTATTAGTTTCCTATTGCTGCTGTAACAAATCACCACAAATTCAGTGGCTTAACCAAATATATATTTATTATCTTAAAGTTCTGGAGATCAGAAGTCCAAAATGTGTCTCGCCAGGTTAAAATCAAAGTGTGAGCAGGGCTACATTCCTTCCAGAGGCTTTGGGAAGAATCCATTTCCTGGCCTTTTCTAGCTGCTAGAGGCTGCCGGCATTCCCTGGCTCATAGTCCTCTTCCTCCTTCTTCAAAGCCAGCAATGTTGACAAAAGTCCACACACTATCATCTCTCTGGCTCACTCTTCTACTTTTAAGCATCCCTGTGATTACCCTGGACCCACCTGGACCATTCAGGATAATCTCCCTATCTTAAAGTTAGCCAATTCACAACCTTAATTCCATCTGCAACCTTAGTTCCCTATCTGCCAGGTCACCTAAGATATGTATTCATTGGTTCTGAGGATTATCATATGGTCATCTTTTGGCAGGACATTATTCTGTCTACCACACATTTCTTCCTTTGGGTATCGTCCTTCTACCTCCTATTGCTTTGTTTTAATTAGAAGTCAGTTCCACCAGGATGCAACAGTAAGCCAAAAGTTTTTTGGTCCTTAACTATGTTTATAACACTTCACAAGATACAAAGCCCTAAAAGAACTTGCACTTTGATGGAGAAAATAGCTACTTACAAAAGGACCTTAGTATAAGTGACAAAATAGTAATTCCAAGTAGCTCAAAGGGACACAGAGGGCAGCTGACTAATTTTTACCCAGGAAAGCTTCCTGGAGGAAGTGGCATTTCAAATGAAAATCTAATGATGTCTGGAATGTTCATAGTAGAGATGGGAAATGACATTTTAGACAAAGGACCAGGATGGAAAGGCATAGGAGTGAGAAATGAAAGAATGTATTTAGCCTGGTGGCTAGTCTAGAACAGTGCTGTCTGACCGAACTTTCTAGGATAATTGGAATGTTCTGTATCTGTGCTGTCTGACGTGGTAGCCTCTAGCCACCTGTGGCCATGAGCATTTTAACTGGGCTAGTGCAACTGAAGAACTAAATTCTTTTATTTAATTTTAATAAATTTACATGGAAATAGTCACATGTAGACACAATAGACTGGAGCAAGGGATCTTTTGGGGATAGAGTTTTTGGAAGATTGCATTGGAAGATTTATTGAGTTCACAAAATAGATAATAGAGGGCCTTGAAAAGCATGCACTGGGTAATGGGAGGCACTAAAACATTTTGAGCAGAAGAGTGACATGATCACAAGTATGTTGGAATTAAGAAACTATCCTGATGGCCTTTTGGAGGATGGTAAGGATTGGAGGAAGTTTAAAGCCAGTTATACACCGGGACTGATATATGAGTCCTATTAAGTTCTACTTACTTTCTAGTAAATGTTAACATTTTAGAGTGACTTTATGTCCATACTCTGGGCATTGGTTTATAGATATCCAAGGATATAGGGATAGCCTTTTCTACTGGATTCTCATCACTATTGGATATTTCCTGTATCTTCTATATAAGAAAATATATCTTTTGTTATGATCTAGTTCAGAATTGTTCTAACATTTTTATTTCTTTTCTTCCAAATTTTCAGTGAAAGCAAGTGATTGTAAAGACTGTGATTGAGGGCACAGAACATGTTATTCACTGTTGTAGCTATGCCCCTTGAAGAATGCTTGGCATAGCTTAACTGCTCAATAACTATTGTATGAATTAATGTCTTATCAGGTTGATGAAAAAACTTATAGTTCTGATAGGATTCCCCTGTACCTTTCCCAAAGCCCATTGTCAACCACAGCCCTGAACACCTAATTCTCATACCCATCTTACGTAAGCAAATGTTTACCTCCTATAGTTGCTTGTTTTTCAAGGTTATACCTTTCAACTGAAAGAAGTGGGCCCTCTAGTCTTTGCTTTTATCCAGTACTTCAAAGTGACAAGAGATGTAGCCCATGGTCTTTTGGATGCTTTATGGATCTATAGACATGTGTAGTAGTTGGTGAGTTTAGGAAGCTGGTCATCTCAGTGATATCTCATGACTGTGTTTCTCACACCATGTCAATCTGAGCTACTTCCTCACCCTCAGCAAAGACAAGTCAACCTTGATCATGGGATGCTTCCTCCAGGCAGTTATAAAGGATTTCTTTGTACTGCTAGCACTGAAGAATGTTTATTTTTTCAGGCAGTTGACTGCTCATTTTGGCACTGTTTTATATCATCTATCTATTGTTTCCTATGTATATATCTTGTTCTTTCTTCTCCTCTCACTGTAGCATAAATTCTTTAAATATGGGTGTAGAAATAAACAAAGACAACCCAAATGAAAATAAGCAAAGGCTATATATTCAGCCTTTGTTGTAGTGAGGGAGTCAGCCACCATCACTTGGGTTTGGCAGAGATTCAAAGGCAGGCAGAGGAGTGGGAAAGCTTCATCGTGGGAAAAAGAGCAATCTTCAGGTGTGCCATGATTGGAGGCTGTTGGCTTGGGTAAGCTAGAGGCAGGCCAGCCAGCAGTGGAGCATCCCATGGGATTGGTTAAAGGTACATATTTGGCTTTCTCTGGTTGGTTCTAAGTTTGGAAGCCAGAAAAAAATTAGGAAAGCTATCAGTTATTAATCCATTCTCACCACTTTGGACTGATTGCTATAGGAGTTGTTGTTTGGCCTACTTGACTGTTGTTGATTATAGATAGTAGGTTGGCTTTCTAGACTGATGACTGCGGATTGAGGGTTAGTGTTCTATCTTTACATATGGTCTGGCCATATATTTAGTCTTTCACAGGGACTATGGCTTATGCTTCTATAACACCAAGCCTTCCCCCATGCTCTTCTGGTCCTTTATTGGGTGTAACATGCCCAGACACAAAAAAGGTGCATGGACAACATCCGACCAAATAATGTAGCAGCATATCAGGCAGAAATGAACACTGAGCTGTGAGTCCTGTTGCGGTTACTTCCTAGGTTGGGCAAGTCATTCAGTTCCATTCTAATATATTCCATTCCATTCACCTGTCGAGTGTCCCCATCATGTGCCAGGCCTTAGGAAATATGCTGATGGCACAAGGAAGAGTGACTCAAACCCCTGCTCTCAAATAATCCTCACAACAGACCTCTCTAAACTGTAGGTTTCTTCTATAAATTAGCAACAATAACTACATCCATCCCACTGGGTTTCTGGGAAGGGTAAGTAAGATCATTTAAAGTACATGAAAGCATGCATTAACTTTTGCTATTTTAAATGTTTATCAATTTTGTTTTCCTGAAAAGACAAAGTAACTCCAGAGGACGATGCATTTTAATAAATGTTTCCTCCATCTTCTGTACGTATGATTGATGATATGATAACGGCATCATTACAGAGAACTTCTGCATTTCTTTTTCTAGATGTTTCCTGAGGTGTCTGGGGTGTAATTATACCTCTGTCTTTTTAGGGGGTGTTAGAGTTTTACAAGCCTGTATAAAGGATTTCTACTTGCCAAGCTGTCCTGTGAACTGGCCAACATGATTCCTTGAATCATCGCCCAGTGCGGACCCAATTTATATTTGGAATTTCATGCCATCTTGAAGGAACATCATCCAGTGCCAGGGTCTTCTCTGAGCTAATTGGGCTTTGGCAGTGATGTCATTCCATGGTGGGCGTTTGTCGAGACTATGGCAGTGATAACTCAAACCTCGTTTTCAGCAGCGTGTGCCCATGTGTGCAAAGAGGCTGCTCCTCTCCCTCACATACAATCTCTCCTCCTGCTGAAATTATACTTCTGGTCCCTTTCTGAAGATGGGTGATCAGGAGGCTATTTATACCCCATGGTGGGGAGGATTCTCCTTCCATTCCATGTACAACCATTTCTCCAGTTATTAATATGACTTCAAATACAATTAGAGCAGTAATCAAACTTATCAAACTTTTGATCATCAGTGAACCGTCATGAACTCATAGAGGGAAGAATCTCCTAAGATTAGAAGTATAGGCTTTGGAATCAAGCCGACGTGTTTTGAATGACTGCCCAGCCACTTTTAGCTACGTGTGTTGGACAAGTTTGTTAACTTGTATAAGCTGTAGTACTTTTTGCTAATAAGGTTGTGGGTTAGATGTAATCCAGATTTATGGCTGTCCTCCTATGTCCGCTGCCTTTCCTGACCTCAGATTTTCTTTCTATCTTGGCAAGAGGATTGGGGAATAAGGAAGAATTTTCTGACGATTTCCTAGGAGATACGCAGAAGAAAATTTCATCACATGTCCCACAGTGGGATTTTCACAGTCCCCAAGATCCCTCCTGAACACTGTCCTCAGCCTCTCTTCTACCATTTCTGAGCAGTTCCGTTCTTTCCCAGACTTACACACCATTGTGCTGTCCAGTCTTCTCACCTCTCTCAGCCGTTCAGAAGCCCTGCTGTGAAGTGGACATTGGATTATCTGTCAGAAGGAACCTTAGCACTCATTCGCGTATCTTTTGGGATCTCATTTCTCACTCAAATGCTCTATCATTATATTATCTGTAATGATTTTTTTTTCTTCCTGAAAGGTATTCTAAAGGAACATATAAAAACAATGTCCTCCATTTCGGCATATAAAACCCTTTGCATAACATCTGCCCAGAGTAATACTCAAAAAAACAAAAGTTCACTTTTTAGGCAAAGTGAAAGCAATGTAGTGAAATATGTAGCTTTGATATATATATATTTCAAACAACCCCTGTACTTAAGAATCCATGTCTTGTATTTGTCCTTTAATTATTAACATTCTAAGAGAAAAAGCAAGTGTTAGTCACCCTGAGCCAGAGGTGCCCAAGGCATCAAAGACATCAAGGGTGTGTCACTTCAGGCTCAAACTCCCATCTGGGGACCTGAACATACTGCACAGACAGCCCAATATGCCATCATCATCTTTTCCCCCATATACAGAGAGGTTAAATGACTTTCCCAAGTTACATCAGCCTCTAAATGGCTATAATGTAATTTTATTAAAGAAAACAAATACTGGACACCACTCTGTGTTCTCAACAGGCAGTTGGCATTGACCCCAACCCCCACAACGTCCCATGGGCTCTCAGTGCTGCTCGGTGGTCAGTTAATGATGTTCTTGGCTGGTTTCGTTTATCTCTTATTTCTGGGTCATGGTAAGTCTGTTTGGACTTTCTCCTATCACTGCATAGTTTATCAGCTGTTCTGTTGGCCTGGTGACTTTTTATCCCTCTAGCTACAGAGAATGTACTCTGGGCCAGACAGTCAGCCAAAGGGGAGAAAGCACAGTTCTCACATGAACCCAACTATAAGTCACACAGAGTGGTCAACTGTATAACAGTCGAAGAACCAAGTGTTCAATGCAGGACAGGATAGGAGGGATTCATTTTGCTCCAGGGAGCAGGGGGCCAGGGAAGGTTTCAGGAGCCCTGATGTCAGATATGGGCTTTGAGGAAGAAGAGGTGTGGCGAGGCAGTGAAGCAGATGACGACAACCATTTCAGACTTTCAGGGTGTGCCAGCCAGAATGAAAGTGAGAACTCTAAGGGGAAAAGGAAACTCAAGTGGACCACCTCAAGGACTGGTATCACATCATCCTTTCCATGTGGAGACCTAGCTCAAGTACTGGGGGGCTTTGTGTTTTCCTTTAATAGGGAAGATCATTCCCTTATAAATGAAAGTTCTTTTCCTCCTCATACAGAGAGCTTAAATTACTTGTCCAAGTTTGTATACTTAGTAGGTGACAAACAGACTCTAAACCCAAAGCCGAGTACAGGGCCTAGTCCCTAGTTTGTGGTCAATAATCAGTATTTACTACACAAACAATGAATGAATGAATGAATGAATGAATGAATGAATGAATGAACGAACGAACGAACGAACGAACCTGGTTCTCCTAGCTCCCATTATAATATGACTTCTCCTACTTGGCACTTGCTATTGTTGTTTGGTCATATTACCAGCAATCACCATCCATAGCAACATCCCAAGGGATAAACCTGGAGGCCTTTGTGAACCCCCAAATTCATGAAAGCATCTATAACAGTGGTTCTCAACCTTCCTAACGCTGCATCCCTTTAATACAGTTCCTCATGTTGTATGTGGGCGTATCTGCATGTGGGCCGACCCGCCTGGAGACGGATAGAGGAGTGGTGTCTCGGTTCCTAAGACCATCGGAAATATGTGTTTTCCTATGGTCTTAGGTGACCCCTGTGAAAGGGTCGTTCGACTCCCAAAGGGGTCACGACCCACAGGTTGAGAACCCCTGATCTATACCATACATTTTTCTTAATCTGAAAATTTTACATAGGGCAGGGAGTCCACCAAACAGTTTTATAAACTGCTTTCTGTTCTTCCTGTCTCCAGTCCCTATACCTTTCAATTTCCCGTGTCATTAGGGGCTTGGCCTAGGTGCACCTTGAACCACACCCCTCATATGTTTTCCGTGTGGACTTTCTATGGTTTACAGGCCAAACATTGCTTCCCCAGCCCAGGGTTAGAGGCTCCAACCTGCCCTCTCACCAGGGGCTTTCACTGCGTTCGTTCTTGCATTCATTCAACAGTATTTACTGAGCACTTCTTAAGACTCAGACCCTGGACTGGGTCCTGAAGAAACAGGGGTAAAGAGGAAAGACAGTTTCACCTCACGGGGCTCACTATGTAGTGGAATAAACAGTAGAAAATGAAAGTTATATTATGTAACTGTAGTTTTGATAAATACCACAAAAAGGAAGTTCGGAGTGCTGAGGCTCTTTAGCAGGGTGATCTAATTTGTTTAGGAGGGTCAGCACCAGCTTCCCTGAGGGGCTGCATTTAGGGGAATAGGAAATTGCTCAGAAAAGGGATGGGGGAGGGCATTCCTGGCAGAGGGTACAGCACAGGTAAAGGCCCTGAGGTAAGGCAGAACTTGACCTTCCCCAGGAGACTTAGAAAGGCTTCTGTGGCTGTAAGGACTTGCCTCAGCAACAGCCTGCAATGGCTTCCTATTGCACTGAGAGCAAAATCCAAAGTCCTCATTCTAGCAAACAAGACCCTGCAGTCTAGAGCCCTACTATCGCTTAGATGGCATTTTCTCACCCTTCCCCTCTCCTGCTGGCCTCGTTTTGCTCTTCTTCTAAAATGACAAACGCAGTTCATTTTCTGGGCACTTGGATTTTTTTCTCCCTTCTGCCTCATTTCAGATATTACCAAAGCTCACTCCCTTACTCCATTTGGGTTCGTGCTAAAATGTTATCTTACCGAAGGGGCGTCCTCTGATCACTCTTCCTGTAACGTGACCCTCTCCTGTTCTCTGTCTCTTACTCTGCACGCTGTGTCTTTCTCACACTTACCACCCCCTGGCATATCATTTTTATTTGTTAATGAACTGGGTCTCTCCATTCCTTCGTAAAGGTCATGAATAAAGCTACTTTCTTGACTGCTGTATCCTTAGCACCTAGAACAATGCCTGAATCATAGTTGGCACTTAACAAATATGTGCTAATGACAACTGAATGGGAAGAGTGATGCAAGACAAGGCTGGAGCAAAAGCCAAGAGTCAGACCCTGTGACACATGCCATGCACTTGCATGCCTCGGGGACCTACTCATGCTTTCCCTCTGCCTGCGATGTTCTTCCCTACCCCGTCCCATCTCCTCTCCTCAGTGGAAGTCCCACTGACATATCCCACTGCTTGAATTTCCACATAGCATTTATTTAATTTTTCTTTGGATTTTGGTGAGTGGGGTACATGTTTGACTCCTTCCTCAAATAAACAGCTCCTGATGGGTAAGACCATATTGGGTCCGTGCCTGTCCCCAGTCTAGCATAGAGCTTGACCCAGAATAGGCACGCAGAAGTCTTTGCTGATTGGATGGCAGGAGAGCAATAATCCTGGAGAGCTAATAATCCAGGTTAGGGATTATAATAAGGTCAGGGAGCTGAGCCAATGTCATGACTAGATTTCGAAGAATCTCTAGTTAAGAGCATGAACTCAGAGACTGGTTGCCTGGGTTTTGAATTTGGCCTTGTCAATTATCTGTGATTTACTTAAGTCCTAAAAGCCTTGGTTTTCTTATCTGTAAAATGGGCATAATAAGAATACCTCTCTCATGAAATCTTTATGAAATTTACCTTAATCACTGTATAGAAGTATTTAGAACAGTGCAAGGAACATAATAAATACTATATACATGTATTGTTTAAGAAATAAATAAAAAGTCTAGAACGCTGTCTCTAGGCAGGAGACCTCACAGTCCAGGGGAGGCCTGAACATGTAGAGGCACAGCATCTGGAGACGCACTGGGAACCTGGGCAGGACATTTGGAAGCAATATTTCTTGGAATCCAAAGCTCAGTCCCAGCCAGTGTCCAGCCCCTTTTCTTACACAGGGGAGACTGAGTTCAGGAAGCATCTTCCCCAAGCTCCCATCCTGGCAGAGGAAGGCTGGCAACTCAAGTGACCCCCAGTCTAATGCTGTTTCCTCACATTTTATCAGTGGGAACCAATGATTGGTGCTTTATTATTTATTTTCTTATTTCCCTCCTTGTTTCTCAGAACTTATAGGAAGCAATAGAAGGTAAACTGTGGATTACAAACAAAATTTGGACTAGGAAAGGTCCACATGAAAACGGTGGTGAGGGAGGGCAGGAGACAGCCCTGATGACAACAGGGACAAGAGTCTGCACAATTGTTCTCATGTGCAAATCGAGTTCTGAGCTTCCCAATGGCCAACGTGTAAAGGCACGTGGTCAGTTATATATAAGAGAAGATCAAAGTGTTTTCCTAATTGTTAGGCCTAAAAGTTTCTCTTTTGTGCCAGGCTCTGTAGGAGAACATTGAAACCAAACTTTTTCTTCCGATGATCCCCATTCTTATGATGTGGGGCCATCTTGGCTGATGAGTTGTTCAGATTTCTCCCCTTAGGTGGTTATAACTTCTGAATTTGCCTGAAAAGTCCTAGATCCTCATTCTGACACTGCAGTGATTACGGGGTTCCCCAATCAGCCAAGAACTACAATTGTGATTCAACCTCTTAGAATTTCACAGTTCTTAAAGACCGTAAAGGTCATCACGTCCAACATCCTCATCCCACTCACCTTCTGATGTTTGAATCTTCTCTGCAACAACTCCATCAAGTGGCCATCCATATTTTTCTTGTATGCTCCAGTGACAGGAAGCTCACTACTTCAAAGGCTTCTCATTTCATCTGCCCATGAAGTTTCTTGTTCTATGGAGTTGACATCCAAATCCTATCCATTCTCACTGAGAAGAGACATTTCATCAGTGAGGAAATAATTGAAGTCAAACTGACCAGCAGGAAGAAACACTGGGAATCCTGAGCTTCATTAGCAGTAGACTTTTGTTCAAATAAAGTGTTAAAATTAAAGTAGTATATATCTGAGTGGGGCCAATTGGCATTCACTCATCACAGCATATGGTGTGCTTCCTTTTATATGCATGTTTAGCAGCTAGTGAGTACCAAACCTCACACAGCTCTCAATTGCTAGCACTAATGAAGGATCTGTTTGCTTTGGGGATAAAGATGGCATTACTGATTCACAGTTGTTTTTCCAGGAGTGATGAACAGATTTTACTTCATCCACTCTCTTGCTTGGTCCTTTTTTGTCCCCACTACCACTGCCCTACTTCAGACTTCATTACCTCCTGGCAAAGTCTAAGTATCCCCCCAGCCTCAGTTCTGGCCCTCTCTGGTCCAAGAACACACTGCTGGAGGGAGCTGTGTCAGGCACAGATTGGCCGTGTCAGTTGCAGCTTGAAACCCTTCAGTGGCTCCTGTTAGCTCCAGCATGGAGTCCACGCGTCTAGCCACGCAAGCTGGGCAGGACAGGGAAGGAGGTCACTGTGGCCACTGAATTGGGCAAAACTAACTGTCCCTCATTTGAGCCCCCAAAGCAGTATAAGGCCTCGTGGAACAATAGCTCTCAGTCATGGAACCTTACAATGTCCACAGTCTATGCACTGGCAAAAAGTAACTTCACATCCCTTTAACAAAGGAAGAAACAGATTCTCTCCATGCTTCTGCTGCTAGCGCCCCGGCTGCTGCTGGTACAAACACCGAGCACGTTTATAGCACACCCTGTGCACCAGGTTCTGTTTCTAAGCACTTTGTTATTTCATCGAATCCTCACAACAGGTGATGGCGCTTGCCTGACCCTGAGAGGAGCATCTCCTTAAATTCTGTGCCCCGGGCCTCACTTTCCGCACCCTAGTCGCAGCCCTGGCAAGACTCGTGTCAATGACACATCGACCGGGCTTGGGGGCACCTGCTGGGGGGAATCTCAGAGGGAAAGTCTGGTCCGAGCAGAGGTCCGGCCTCACTGCTGGCGATGGGACCGCAAGGGCCAGGCCAGAGTTTTGCAGTCAGGGTCGGAGAGCCAGGGGGCCAACCCTTCTGTAGGCAGCGTGGCGGAGAGGAAAGCCACAGGGCTGGGATCAGGGTTCCCATCTGTGTGTGCTGCTGGTGGGAGGCCACACGCAGTGTTTCTGAGCCTCAGTTTCCTCCTCTGCACAATCGAGTGTTAACAATCACCCCGGCTCCTTCCCAGCCAGGTTCAGTGTGATGCTGGCAGTGAAGGCAGCGAGGTGGGGAGAGGCTGTCCAAGAGGGTACAAGGAGCCTGGGGTCAAACTTATCTCCATCACCGACTCACTCACAATCCCCCTTCTGGGAAGACTTCATGTCTCATTAAGGTGGACGACACAAGTCGGCCTGACAAAAGCAGCTGTGCTTCACATCCCTCCTAGGAGGGCAGCTCCCACCCCACCACCCCAGCCCGCAGGCGCCTGCAGCCGGGGCAGCGTGGCCATCACATCCCAGCCCCAGCTCTGCCCGCACGGCAAACACTTCGTCCAGCTCAGTCACAGTGAAGTGTCTCCTCTTCCACGCAAACCTGGGGCTGTGCCCCTGCCTGCCTGTCCCATGACCCACACTTCCCTGGCGTCTGAAAACATGCCACTCCCTCAAGGCCCACCTCAGGACATGTGAGAACCATGTGGATAACTGGCTAGGAGGCCAATCGGAAATATGTGGGGTTCGCATGTTAGCTGTCACATCTAGTAGAAAATCATTCTTATCTACCATAACCAGTAGTTACAAAAATCTGCCAATGGCATTCATTAAAGGACTTCCTTACTTCTCCAAGTATTCATCACAAATTAGGAACATTCAGGGGCCTATTTCATTCTCTCTGGGAGCCAGGGCCCCGTCGGAGTTAATGCCGGATTGGGAGAGTCTACGCTGGAGGGCGGGGAATTTGGCTCCTTGTGGCCAGATATCTGAGTTCTGTATTTGTGCGGCGCTGTGTGCTTACCAGGTGTCACCTTTCATGGGACCAGCGGTCCTCCAAGTGAACCTTCGTGCTTCTCACATCTTCACCCAGCCCCATGTGGTGGGCAGAGTGGATGCTGTCTACAGAACAATTTTACATCCACTGTCTTTTTTGATCTTCACAGCAGCTCCGTGATGTTGATTAGTATGCCTGTGTTTCACGAAGAAACTCAGACTTCCTTGCTATAAAACATGGTTGACCAACATTTTTGCAGATGGTCAGGTTGTGCGGGTTTTAAGGTCTCTGCCATGAATCTCCACTCTGTCATTGTAGCACAGCAGAGACGGACACTGAAGAGACTCGTAGACGTGGCCGTGTTGGAATAGAACTTTATTTACAAAAGCAGATGGTGGGCCATCATTTTCTAACTTCTGCTATAAAGCACTGAGATGGTCAGGGGGAAAGATACCTTTGCTAAGGGGAAATCTTAATGAGAGGAGTTGTTATGAATTCAACAAACATTACTGAGCATCTACTACGCGCCTTGGCACTGAAAGGGACACGTGGATAGATCGGGGAGTTCGTGGTATGCTGGGGGAATAGTATATGAAGTCACATCCCTATCACGTAGGGCCCAGAGTGCTCAGGCCGTTAGAAGAGGCAGATGGAACTCAGAATGCCAAACATCTGGAAGATCAGGGAGCTTCCTAGAGGAGGTTACATGTTATCTGGGCTTTGCAGACCAACTAGGGAGCCTTGTCCATGGGGCTGGGGGAGGCATGCCTATTGGAAGGTCAGTATGATCATATTTCTCTTCTCATTCTGCTCCTCCGACCAATAGAGACCAGGTACTTGGGCAGTCAGTGCCCAAGTGAGAGCCCGTACAGAACAGGTGTGGTGGTGAGACTCCTGAGGGCCTGGGCTCAGGATGTGCCCAAGGCCTGTGGAAGGAATAGGTCCAAACTAAGCCATGCAGGAGCCAGCTGAAGTGAGACAGGTAGCTATGGGAAGCAGAGAAAGAGAAGTGGGGCGAAAGGCGTCCTGTGGCACTGAGTCAAAGGGACAGGCTGCGGCTACGTGCAACCTCAGGTTGCAAGTCATAATGCTGTGGCTACAACCCCCAACTCTGGTCCCAGGGTCAGGAGGAGTTCCCCACGTCAGTGACACCACGGATGACCTCACTTTGGGCTGGTGTCTGTGGTGTTTTGAGACCACAGGGCACATTCCCAGCCGTTATTGTTCATCATCACAACAAACCCTATGAGGTTCGTACCATCACCCTCATTTTACAGGTAGAGAAACGGAGGCTCTGAAGGCACCGCTGTGCCCCGGAATTTGAAGACAGGTCTGCGAGACCCGAAGCCGGTGCTTTTCTCACTGGTCTGTGCAGCCCCAGAGTCGTGCGCCAGGTGCACGGGAGAGAAGAGTAAGAGTAAGAAAAGACAGGTCAGAATCCTAATCAGGACAAGTCACTGTAGTGTCCTTAGGGCTCCGAAGGGTGCCACGGGAAGGAGACAAATTCCCACCTGACTAGAACCTCGGGGTCCCAGGAACGCGTGTACTGTTGTCGAGTTGGCCCGCGGGACTAAGAGGGATTCAGCTCCAGGCTACCTTCTTCAGCGCCCAGAGCAAGTCCGGGCCCGCACGCGTGGCTGCCAGCTGGCGGGCTTGGGAATGCTTCTGGGCTCCACTCCCTTTGCTTCTAGGTTTACTCTCGGCCTGCTCTCTCTAGTTTCTAGAGCTTTCCAGCCAGCATCTTTAAATTGGTTATTTCTTTGGGCAGTTTTTCAGGGTATAACTCTCAGAGCCCGGTGTCTGTCCAGAGGGCTGCATGCCCATGTCCATCCCGGGGCGAGCCCCATGTCTATTCATAACCTCACCTCCGTCGGGGTTCTGTCGTCCCAGCGAGGCAATGCCAAGCGTGGAAGAAGACCCTCACCATGCAACTGACAGTTGAGTCTCTTTATGAGACTAGAACCCTGGTGGGCTAATCAATAAATTGAGAAATTCTCTAATTGTCTTTGAAGAGTAAACAAAAATACATTGCATTGTGCATGTAGTTTAAAAGCCATAATTTTAAAAAAGCAAATACTCGGAGATACTAGGGTTTGTCTGGTCCCGTTTTTTTTGTTTTGTTTTTTACATTTCTTTCTTTTTTTTAAGCACCAAAACCTCAAATGTAGAAATGCCCAGGATTTCTCTTCGCCCCTGAGGACCCTGGTTTTCTGGGCACAGGAATCAGATGGAGAATTCTGCACTTGTCTTCTGTCCAGATCTTGGTTAGCAGAACAGCTCTCAGCTCAGTCTCCCAAGTTAGAACCCCCTCTCCAGTCAGTGCTTCTGCCCACACGGACACTGCCTTCATCTGGTCTTCTTCATCTTGCTCTTGGACTGTTATTTAAACATTCTGGAACGTGATCCTTCTGTTACCAGTTTCTTTCCATGCACTCCATTTTCCACACTGCTCTTAGAGTGGTCTCTATAAAAAGCAAATCTGATCACGCCCCTCTCTGGCTGAACACCCCGAGTACCTTGGTTTTACTCCCAGCTTAGTTGCGGTGGTGGTGGTGGGGGTCTTTGCCACTGTCATAGTCTGTGGTGACTTCTCTTACACAGGAATGCCTGCGGAGGACAGCACCCCTCCATGCCAGAGAATAGAGGCAACTAAGGCCAATCCCTTCCCAGTGTCCCCCGCCCTGCCAGCCCTCACCAGACCCATCCACTGGACAATGGTGTCATTATATGAAGTTCTTTCCCAGATCTAGGAAGGGACATAAGAGTATCAAGATACGAAATCTGGATACTTAGTCATTGTTCTTTTACGCCACACAAGGAAAGGCCTCAGGTCCCCCTAAAGAAGATGTCAGCCTTTCTGCCAATGCATTGCTCTCTCCACCGAGCCCCTTCCCACACAGTTTCCTCTTCAACTTTTCAGTGTGGTGTCCTCACTGCACACCTTTGCCCAAGAGGCAGCTGTACCACTCTGTGATCTGGCCAGCACGAGTGAGAGGTGACGGTGGCCCTCGTCACTGGGGTGACTGAATCCATGGTTCCAGCTCAGATTCCTGCACTGAGAGCAGTGGCTGGTTTCCTACGTGGTTACCTCAGAGGCAAACAATGCCTCATTCAGACAGCAGTGGGGATTGTGGTCTTTTTTTAAAATAACAATCTTTATTTTTGAGAGTATTACAGATGCCCCCTCCTTCCCCCCCACCATTACCCTTCTCCTCCCGGTTCCCATCCCGCCCCAGACTTCGCCCTAAAGTCTGTGTCCATGGGCAATGCAGATATGCATGTAAGTTCTTTGGTTAATCTCTTCCCACCCTCCACCCAGGTCCGTCAGTCTGATCCATGTTTCCATGCCTCTGTTTCTGTTTTATTCATCAGTTTATGTTGTTCATTAGATTTCACCTATAAGTGAGATCATGTGATACTTATCTTTTTCTGACTGGCTTATTTCGCTTAGCATAATACCCTCCAGGTCCCTCCATGCTGTCTCAAAGGGTAATAGATCCTTCTTCCTTACAGCTGCATAGTGTTCCATTATGTAAATGTACCACAGCTTTTTTATCCACTCATCTACTGATGGGCACTTGGGCTGTTTCCGGATCTTAGCTATTGTAAATAACACTGCTATGAACATAGGGGTGCATATATCGTTTTTGATTAGTGTTTCGGGATTCCTAGGATATATTCCTAGGAGTGGGATCACAGAGTCAAATGGCAGATCAGTTTCTCTTGGTCTGTTTTTTAAAATGAGTCAACCCCATTTCAAGTCCCAGCGAGGAAAGGATTTTTCTTTCATTAGCATATTTTGGCATATTCCCTTTTAGAAACCTAAGTGTCCTCAACTATTGCGTCTGGCTCTCCTTGTAAAGGAGCCAGGCTAGCTGTGAGTAGCTGCTGCTTTGCTGCCCAGGAAAGGATAGCGGGGCTCAGATCCACACCTGCTAAAAAGGCCTAACAGAGGGTGCTGCTGGTGCACCCAGCAACACATCCTAAATTCCTGCTGCAGTGAACTCCTGGCCATCTATGTTAGTTTCCTAGGGCTGCTGTGACAAGTTGTCACATACTTGGTGGCTTAAAACAACAGAAGTGTAGTCTCTTGCAGTTTTGGAAGCCTGGAGTCTGGAATCAAGGTTGGCAGTGCTGTGCTCCCTCTGAAGGCTCCAGAGGAGTCCTTCGATGCCTCTGCCAGCTTCTGGTGGCCCCAGCTGCTCCGGGGTTGTGGCAGCATCCCTCTGACCTCTGCCTCCATCTTCACGTGGCCTTCTCCTTGCATATCTTTTCCTTCTGTCTTGAATCTCCCTTTGCCTTTCTATCATGAGGATACTTATATTAATCTAAAATGAACTCATCTCAAGATCCTTAATTTAATTATATCAACAAGGACCACTTTTCCAAATAAGGTCACATTCCCAGGTTCCAGGTGTTAGGACATGGACATATTTTTTGGGGGGTGGGGGTACCATTCAACCACTACACCATCCCAAGACATGCCAAGTCCTATCACAGTTGTGCATTTGCATAGACTCTCTTCTCTCTACCTTTGATGTCCTTCACCATCTTCCCCCCTGTCCACCATTAGCATGTTTTCTTCACTCTGTGAACTTGTTTTATCCTTGAAGTACAAGCTCAAACATCACCTTGTGCGTAAAGCCTTCCCTGACTCCCGGAGGTGCTGTCACATGTTCCCTCCTCCAGGACCCTGCAGCACCTTGGTCATCTGCCTGGAAGGTCATTGCTAGCCTGAGTCTGGGAGATGAAGCCGTCAGATGGGCGGGTTGCACAGTGCTGGGCAGGAGAGAGCCACACTGAGGGAGGGTGCAAAGGGCGTCCAAGGAACTTACTCTATAGATATTCTCATCCCCAATTTTTAACCCCAGCCAGTGGCGGCTTCTTAAAGAGATCAAAAGTACCAGAGAAGGAGGAGGAAGCTGAAGTTGCGGAGGTCATGAGAAAATCCTCCTACCCTCACCAAATCTCTCCTCCTTTTCATACAAATTCCTGATATGGAAACAAACGAAGTGTCCGTCCATGGATGAGTAGATCAAGAAAATGTTATATAATAACATATATATACAATTCAACCATAAAAAGAAAGAAATCCTGCCATTTGGGACAATAGGAATGACCTTGGAGGACATTATGCTAAGTGAAATAAGCCAGGCAGAGGGACAAATAATGTATGATCTCATTCATACATGGAATTTTAAAATGTCAAACTTACAGAAACAGAGTAGAATGGTGATTGCTAGGGGTTGGGGGTTGGAAGCAATGGGGAGATGGTAATCAATGTTAGTTCACAACCTTGGGAGCCCCCCAGGTAAAATCTGAAACTGGCCCCCATATGCGGAGAGCGAGAGGAAACCAAAGAAAGAGGCAGACGACTCCAGACTGGTAGGAGGCCGTTTTAATGAGCAGGGGAACTTACACATGAGGCTTGTCTTGGGCAACCACAAGACAATGGTACTCTGCACCCACCCACCAGAACCTTGAAAGTTTATATAGAGGCCTTAATAGGTTCAGTCACTTGTATTGTCCAGATGGTCTTAATAACACATTGCTCTCTTAAGGCCATGTCCTTGAAAACGGCTCCTAGTGTGGGAACAGTGGGCAGAACATACATTCTAAGGATAGAGGAGGGATGAGGAGCCTCCTATTGCCTGGGTCCAGCTCATGGGTCAGTTGGCGGCCACATCCTCTCGATGACCTCCTCCAATAGTCAAAGGGTGCAAACTTCCAGTTATAAGATGAGTAAGTTCTGTTTTGCTTTTGTTTTTGTTTTTAGAGAGAGAGAAACATTGATGTGGGGGAGAAACATCTATCAGTTGCCACCCATACGTGCCCTGATGGGAAATTGAACCCACCATCTTTTGGTGTGTGAGATGACGCTCCAACCAACTGAGTCACCTGGCCAGGGTATTTCTGGGGTTTTAATGTACAGCATGGTGACTATAGTTAATAAAAGTATATTGCATACTTGAAATTTGCTAAGAGAGTAGATCTTAAGTGTTCTCACCACACATAAAAAAATGATAACTATGTAAGGTGATGGATGGGTTAATTGGCTTGATTGTGGTAATGTTTCACAATATATACATTTGATATATAAAAACATCATGTTGTACCCCTTAAATATATACTTTTTTTTTTGGTGCCAGTTATACCTCAATAAAGCAGGGGTAGGGGATTCTTAAAGAGTAATAAAGTTCTCCAGCCGGTGTGGCTCAGTGGTTGAGCGTCGACCCATGCACCAAGAGATCGCTGGTTCAATTCCTGGTCAGGACACATGCCCAGGTTGTGGGCCTGATCCCAAGTGGGGGGCATCCAATCGATGTTCTCTCTCATCGATGTTTCTATCTCTCTCTCCCTCTCACTTCTTCTCTCTCTATAATCAATAAAGAAAAAAAAAGAGAAATAAGGTTTTTCCCTTCCCAACAAAGGTTAGCTGGAAAAGCTATTCGTCTGCTCCGTATGTAGTCTCCATCTGTGCCTTCTTCAGTGAGCTGTGAGGGAGGCGAGAGCAGGAGGGCTCCTGAAAGATGGGGGTGGCAAAGGGGCACATCACAGATGTCAAAGATGTCAGGGATGGTGGTCAGTGCTGTTTACCCTCAACTCTCAGAGCCAGCAGGAATGGGGCAAATTACTATTATAGAATAGACAATAAATTAGGAAAGATTGGTTTCAAGACAGACCTCTGCCCTAACTGCTCATGACCTACCCTTCTCTGGCCTTCACTTTCCTCTTTAGTAAAATGAGATGCTGGATTAGGTGAGCTGTGAGAACTCAGTGGTTCTAGGAATAGCTGTTATCAAGGACAACTTAGTTCATTGGGGATTGGTGAGAATGTTTATCCAAGGCAGTCTCATCATATGACTTTATAAGATCATGGTATATTTTTTTAAATCACTGGGAAGTTAATAGACATGTGGTGGATACAAGGACAATGCCAGACTCTGAAAGCTCTCAAGACAGAGAGACCATCTTGGCTCTCAAAGGGCTTATGATATAATATAGGGGGTGCATATCATTTAGAGTCATCATAATCCAGGTCAGACAGTGATGCATACCATGATAAAGTAAGTTACGAGGAATCAGGATGTCTTCAGGGAGGAGGTGACCATTGTAGCTGGGTCTTAAGTGTGAGCAGGAAGTAGGCAGGCAGCAAAGGAGAAAATGAAGGAAGGTCATTCAGGCAGAGTGACCAGTCTTTTTTTTTCTTTTTTTTTAATCCTCACCTGAGGACATTTTTCCATTTTTTTTCAGATAGAGTGGGAGGGAGGCAGAGAGAGAGAGAGAGAGAGAGAGAGAGAGAGAGAAACATCGACGTGAGAGGAACATATCAAGTGGTTGCCTCCCACACGACCCCAATCAGGGCCGGGGATGAATGGCAACCAAGTTACGTGCCCTTGACAGGAATCGAACCCGCGACTCATTGGTCTGCGGGTTGATGCTCTAACTGCTGAGCCAAATCGGCTAGGGCCAGAGTGACCAGTCTTAACAGAATGCTTGGTGGTTTATGGTAAATGGGCTGATATGCCTGGATTTAAGTGATGCTAAGAAATGAGCCCAGAGAGGTAGGGTTGGGGCCTGAATCAATTATAATGTTATTTCATTGCTGTTCATTAAAATCAGTTCAAACTTGCTTAACCATTACAAGGGATTTATTGGTTTAGGGAACTGGAAAGTCCAGGAACAGGGCAGATTTCAGAATTGGTTTACTTCAGTGGCTGAATAATGTTCTTAAAGTCTATCTTCTTTTAGTCTTTCTCCTCTGCCTTCTGCAGGGTCAGAGCTTCATTCTGGGCTGGTACCTTTCCTGCCAAAAGATGGTTGTCAACTACCTCCTCCCAGGGCTGTGTTCTGCTCTGGGGACAAGGCTTCATTCTAGGAGCAGAAGAGAGGATTACTTCTGGCAGCTCTCTTGGAAGATTAAGGTAGTTTCTTTCACAGAAACCTCAAGAAAATGTCATGTCTACTTTCATTTCATTAACCTGAATTAGGTTGTATGTTCATCCCTGCCTCTATATCTGTGGCCAGCAGTGGGGACTATACTTACTGCCCTGGACCATGTCACATGTATGATCCATAGGTTAAAACTAGAGTCAACTTCCTTCAAATCCAGTGTACTACCAGGTTAACAAAAATCAGGGTAGTTACCAAGACATGGGGAAATAGATGATAGAAATTGTAAATTCCACAGACTCCTTAGCATTTAAGGGATCTACACGTGCCAAGGACCGGCCAACTATAGGATGAAGCGAACAATGGGAGGTGCTAACTGTGTGGACAGATTGGCTCTTCTGACAGGCATGGTGTTGGAGGCATCTGCTTCTTCTGGGGCAGCTGGTCAAGTTTCTAGGCCCAACATGCTAGAACTGTCCTGTGAAATGATTAGGAGTTTCTCTTAACAGCGTTGCTCCTGTACTTGTTGTTTCTGACTGTGATAGCATCCAAGTCTGGTTCTTGGTTCCTTCTAGACATTCAGTGAGACACCTAATATCCTTTCATAAATCCGTTTCTGCTTACCTAAGTTAAAGCAGATTCTGTTCGCAACAAAGATCCCTGGAAATTACTGATATCCTCCATAGAGTTTGATGGTAGATATTTTAAAGATTAAAAATGTGTCCTTTATCCTTTTATGTGAAGAACAAGAATCATTGATGGAAATGATTTTAAATGGAAAAGTAGTCATGATGAGACAAGATATCATTCCCTTTTTAAACTCTCTATTCCACTGAAATTATACCTTTCAAGGTCACATTTTGCCAAATCCAATCCACTGGTCACTTCTCTTCCTTTTTTTTTTTTTTTTTTTTTTTTTTTTTTTTTAGTAAACTGCTTATCAACATTTGACTGTTTATTGTACTTTCTTCTCCTGGCTCATTATGTGACATTCCCCTTGTTTTCCTTCTCCTACAAAGGCCACTGTTCCACTGCTAAACCTGTGAGTATTGGAATGCCCTGGCTTCTTCTCTTCCATCTCTATCCCTCTCCCTGGGAATTCCATGGCTTCAGGTAACAGGTATATATGCCAATGACACTTAGATTTATATATTTAGCCCAAACTTTCTGTTTATCTCTGGATTTGTGTATTCAGCTATAGACTTGACATTTTCATGTGAATGTCTAATGGATACTTAAAAGGTAGCATATTCAAAGCATATTTCACCCAGCTTAGTTCCCTTCATTGCCTCCACTCAAAATGACACTGCCACTCACTCAGTTGCTCAAGCCAAAAACCCAGAATCATCCTTGATTAATTTTTCCCATTTTCCCATGTCAAATCTATCAGAAAGTACTATGAACTCTACCTCCAAAATATGTCTTGAGCCCCCACCTCTTATTTATTTTATTTTCTGCCACTACCATCCCAGCTTTCGCCTCACCTCTCTTGCCTCACCTTCCACCACTTTCTTTTACTCACTATCTTCCAGCCTCCTGGGCCTCCTTTGTATTCTTCAAACAGCCACACTCATTTCTACCTTCTAGATCTCCTGTTTTCTTTGTCCAGAATGCTCTTCTCTCAGATCTTGGCACAATTTCCTTCTTATCTCTAAGATCTTGATTCAAATGTGACTTACCACCTAAAGTACCTCCCACCATGTCACTTTCCATCCCAAGACCCATTTGGATTTCTTTCTACAACTAATCAGTTATTTGAAGTAATCTTGTTTATTTATTTACTTACATAACATCTCCTCTCTCTAGACAAACACAAATACTTGTCTTCTTTGATCACTTAACATACTTAGAAAAGTGCTTGGCTCCTCATAACAACCGGATGTGTATTTGTGGAATATATGAGTGTGTGTGTTAGAGAAAATCACCCTGGTGACAATTTGGAAAACAGACTTGAAGGGAAGCAATTTGTGCTTTAGAAAGTTCTGTCTGGCTAGAGTGTGCAGTGTGGATTGAACTTAGAAACACCAAACCTTGTAGGATGTTTGATGAGGCAAGTTTTGTATGATTATAGCCTAGAAATGATTTAGGAGATTTCCTTATTGATTCCAACAGGTGGGCTTCTTTCCTGTGCCTTTAACTTGAGTAGTTAAAATGTGGCCAAAACAGATTTCTGTATTTGAGCTGCTGACACCACAAGTGTGTGAAAGTGGAATTAGATACTTTTCCTGTGGCAGCTCCTGACCCAAAAATCATGGACAATTGCTGTGGGGACAGAGTCATCCTCTGAGAGTGTTGTTTGGCAGCGCGGAAGCAGGGGAATGAGTCTGCAGTAGGGTGCACTTGCTCCTCGAGTCAGAGGTCCTTTTGGCTGGCCTCATGGGGGATAATGTGGGGACAGCTCTTTTCTTTCCACCTCTTCATTACTGCACAAAAGAGTACACAGATCTTCACAGAAAAGGGGTTAGCCAGGCTCCGTAACTCTAGGATTCTTCTTTCTCTCTTTATCCCAAAGCCTCAGTTCTCTTGCATTCTTTTTAAAGCACTGTGGAAATAGAAAAGATGCTTAGAAAAGTGGATAAAAAGAAAACAAAATAGAAATCTCCTAAACCTGCCAAAGTCTTTCCCTGAATCCCATGTTATGCAGAATTCACATTCAGCAAAAAAAAAAAAAAATTTTTTTCAGGACAAATATAAAACCACCCCAACAGCAATTATTCCCTCTCCCTTTTTTTTTTTAGACTTTATGGAGTGATTTGAATTCTTAGGACCTCTCTTTCATTGTGTAGACTGAGAAATTGTAAACCTCGTAATCGGGAGAGCTAGGTGATCTGAAAGAGTGGGCAAGTCAGACTTGAGGAGCTAGCAGAGACCACAGATCTGCATGGGAGCTGAGCTTTGCCAGGCTGCACGGACAGTCCCCTTTCTAAAAGGCATATGATGTGCAACTTGGCAGCGCAACCTAGTAAAAAAGTATGGAATTAGAAGACAGGAAATCTACACTGCAGTCCTCACTACTTGGGTGACCTTGGGCAAGCTATTTAGATGTTCTGAGTCTAGGCTTTCCTGTCATAAAATGGAAGCAATGATATGTCCTTTGCTTTTGTACAAGGCTGTTCTGATAATTAAATGTATATGTGAGAGTGCTTAGGAAACTAGGAAGATCTCTGTGTATCTTAGTCATTATTTTCCAGTTTGTCAAATCAAAGTCTTAATCTAGAATGGATAAATCTATTCACAGTAAATGTTCATTCATTAGACAGACTGATTGGTGATGAGTTGGGATTCTGGATTCAGACCAGAAGACAGAAATAAACCTACTCTTGATGATATTTTAGAGCTTCTTCAATTTAATATGACTTAATTTGCACATTTGGTATAGAACTTGAGTATTAGATAGGGCTAAAAATGAGGCTATTGCTGCACTCTAAAGATAGTGAGAAGAGATGACTTTATCCATTCAACATTTATTCAATACGTATTTTGGGGTACAGGTAAAGTGTTTATAACAGCACTTGGCACATGTCAAGTGTTCAATAAATTCCCACTGTTAATATTTTTGTTGCTATTTGCAGGTCCTGGGATGAGCTTTGGGACTGCAAATAGGCAAAGCCATGGTCTCTGCTCTGCAGGAGTTCTGAGTCTAGTGGTGGCCGTCAGCAAGCCAGGAGGAGGGTTCTCACCAGGAAGTGAATTGGCTGGCACCCTGATGTTGGGCTTCCAGCCTCCAGCATTGTTTAGGTTTAAGCCACCCAGCCTGGTACTGTTATGGCAGCAGAGCTGTCTAAAACACTAGCCGTGGGGATTTGACAGACGGCAGAGGTAACAGGTTAGAAAGCACTAAGAGAGCTGGGAAGACACGCACTGTTCCTGACTTTCTGACTGACCCATATTCATCCATGTCTCTTTCTGGGCCTCGGTTTCCTCTTCTGTAAACAAAGGGCCCCTTTCAGTGCTAGCACTAGGCAAACTATGATTTAGAAAGGAATTGTTAGAAAACATGTATCAGTGCATTCACGTGGATTGTTTTAAAAATATTTTTTAAAATATTTTTTAAAATATCTTTTTTATCGTGGCAAAGGATACATAAAAGTTTTACTATTTTAACCATTATCCATCTCCAGGACTACTTCATCTTCCCAACTGAAATTTTGTACCTGTTAGACAATTATTACCCCTCTCTTCCTTCCAACCCCTGGCAACCACTGTTTTACTTCCTGTCTCTATAAATCTGACTAGTCTAGGTACCTCCGATAAGTGAAATTGTACAGTATTTGTCCTCTTGTGACTGGCTTCTTTCCCTTAGCATAATGTCTTCAAGGTTCATCCGTGTTGTACCAGGTATCAGTACTTCACTCCTTTTTAAGGCTAACTAATCTTAGACATGTGGATTTGAATCACAAGCCCTGTGCCCAAATTCCATCTCTTCTGATGAGCTCATGTGACCTTGAGTGTGCCCTCAGCTTCTCATTTCCTCATCCTTAAATAGTGAAAATAGTACCTACCTCACAGACTTGTTGGGTGGAGAATTTGATATAATGGATATGAAACCTCTATGGACATATTACGATGCTATGGCTATTTTTAGCACTAAGAGCCCACTAGGTTGGCTGCCAAGGGTTGATTCTTTTCTCTTGGCCACCCTAATGACATCTTTCTAAGCAATTCCTTGGCTCGACTGCATAGCTGATCCAACTCACTTATCATGGCAGTCAAATAAATGGACTTGGTTGTTTTCCTGTCAGCTTCTCCCTGTGTCACATCAGCACAGCCAAAGATAAGGAGCCTCTGTCTCTGACTCAGATGCTTGGACCTGGGCGCCTCCATTGTGTGCCAGGGAAAGTATGCATGCTGGATAAAACTCTCCTCCCCTTGGCTTTTTGCTGCATTCTAAAGCAACATCGGGTTCCCTGTTTCTGGGCTTGACTCCATGAAGTCATTCCACCCTGGAGAGGTGGGAGGATGGATTAGTGGGCAGTGACATGAGAAAGCTTGGCCTGGGAGTCTGGGGACTGCGGACTAGGCAGGATCTCCTATGGACTCGATGTGTGACCCCGAGCAAGGCACTTTCCCTCCTCTGTGTGAAAAGGTGGGACTTGATGACCTTCATGGTCATTTCCAGCTCTGGCCTTCCGGGAATTATAAATTATTTGCAAATTACCATCTGACTTCCTGTGAGTAACTCTTGATCTTTCCTTCACCCCAACTCTTCATGTACTTTACTTGTCCCCAAGAGCTCCTCACTTCAGGTTCAGGCTTAAACGTGACTCCTCTTAGCCTATCTCTTTCCTCCTCCCTCTTCATTTTGATGCGGTTCTGATCCAATTGTCTGCCATCTTGAAGAGCTGGCTTTGGAAACATCTGCTTCCCTAATGCATGCTGAAAGATTAATGGCAGATTATGGCTTCAGTTCTCATTTCACTTGAGTTTCAGGAGAGGAGCAATAGTTCAATCGCAAAAGAATGGCCGTCTCACAATAGAGTTTAGACACAGAGTGGGGAGATAGACTCACAGTGTAGATGGGGGCCAGATTATGGAGGTTTCCAAAGAGAAGCTGAGAGGTTTGGACTTCATCCAATGGCCACGAGGAGCCACTGAGGGTTTTGAGCTGTAGCTGAGCTGTATCTTCAAGAGATGATTCAGATAGGCTTTGAAGACAGGATTAAAGTGGGAAGAAAGCAGAGGCAGGCAGGAGAATGAATGCGAGACCTAGGTGAGAGAGACCAGGAAGAGTGACAGAAGAGAAGAAAAGGAAGAAGCCCATCTGAGAGGTGTTAGAAGAATTAACTGGACTTTGTCCCCAGTGAATCTGGGGATTAGAGAGGAGGAGTTGAGAATGACACTGACATTTCTAGCTTGAAAGGTTGATGCACAGTTTTGTCCATGGCTGATATGGAAACACATGCCCTGCCATTCTCCCCCAGTGACAGTGCTGCAGCCATGCCCAAATCTGCTCCTGCCTCAGGGCTTTTGCACTTGGCTCACATGTCCTCTCTTTCAAGAGGCTTCTTTGATCAGTTAGTCTAAAGTAGTCTCACTGCCCTACTCATCTCCTGCCTCATGTTTTTATTTGCCTCATTCTTTATCTCTAGCTGAAATGAGTTTATTAATCTGTTTGCTTACTTCCACTAGAATTAAGATCCACATGGATAGGGGTCTTATCTGTCTCAGTTGAGTATATCCCTAGCACCTAGAAAAGGGCTTGGCTCATAGCAGATGCTTAGTTGTTATAAGTTTAATGAACAGAAAGGAAGGAAGGGAAGGGGGAAGGAAGGAGGGGGGAAGAAAAAGAGGGGGGAAGGAATGGAGCGGAGAAGGAAGGGAGCGGGGACTGGAATCAGATGTGGCAGATTATGTCCAAAGATGGTCACAATAATATCTTCCATCTTGCATGCCTTTTGCAGTGAGACCTGAAGCCCATCTCAGCAGGTGGAGTCTGTTTACTCTCCTGAACCTGGGCTGGTCCTGTGACTTGCTTTGACCTGTAGAATGTAGCTGAAGTGACGCTTTATGGCTTCAGAGTCCAGGCTTTAAGAAGCCTTTTGGCTTCTGCTTTCACACTCTTGCAATGCTTCTTTTCGGAAAAGTATCTGGAGACTATCATGCCCTAAAAAAGCCCAAGGCCCTGTGCAGGGAAGCAGAGCCCTTCAGTCAACAGCCCCAGCTGAGCACAGCCCCCAGAGGATCTGCCAGCTGAATGAAACCACACTAGTCATTTTAGGCAAGAAGAGTCATCCAGCCAAGCCACAAAGTTGTGAAAAATAATAAATTGTTTTAAACCACTAAGTTTCTTTCTCCACTTTGGGCTTTGGGTTTAAGGAACTGGTAGGCATCCAGCTGGGGATGTACAGCAGGAATTAAATATATTATCTTTACACCCTGGCCGGTTTGGCTCAGTGGTTGGAGCGTTGGCCTGCGGACCAGAGAGTCCCGGGTTCGGTTCCCGCTGGGGGCACATACCAAAAAAAAAAAAAAAAAAAAAGTACTAAATATATTATCTTTACGTCACACACACACACACACACACACACACACACACACGTGCACACACAGACATACATGTATGCATATTCATATATGCATATATATGATTACACATATATGTGTATATATACATGTATATATGTATGTATTTCTGAAAGAAATGACCTATGAACTTTATACATATATAAAATTACATATATATGCCTCTAATGTGATTAAGAAAAAAATTATTTTGTTTCTTGATTGGATTGTAAAGAAAATAATAACAGCAATGTCTTTTCTTACTCCCACTCTGAAATGTTTTCAGATAGATGAACGGGGGGCAGTTATAGTCAGATAAAGGAAGGGTTCCTATACAGTGTGCTTTAAGAAGCATTCAGAATCTGCCCAAAGTTTCTGTCCCACTGCATTCTGCTCCCCGAGGACACTCCTGCCCTTACCGCTGTGCTACTTTGGCCGAGAGGCAGGCTGTGGATGCGGAAACATGGTTCCTGGCCACCCTAGCATCTCGTGCAAACATACGTCTTGAGCTTTTCACTTCGTAAAGCAATTTCCCCATCATCATCTCATTTAATCTTTATAGATATTCTGTGGCATAGGTTCTGTTTTTGTTTTGTTTTTAAAAAAATGTTTTTCCTATATTGATTTGAGAGAGAGAGGAAGGGAGAGGGAAAGAGATAGAAACATCAATGAGAGAGAACATCGATTGGCCGCCTCCTGCATGCCCCCCACTGGGGATCTAGCCCACAACCTGGGCATGTGTCCTGACTGGGAATCGAACCAGCAACCACTGAGCTACTCGGGCCGGACTGTTTTTGTTTTTTTAAAATAGGGAAACAGAGGATCAAAGTAAAAGTCACAAAGTGGGTAGGTAGCAGTGAGGAGCATCCAACAGACTCAAAACTCCTGGGTCAGCATGCTTTCAGCACCATGGCACTCATTCCAATAGAGCAGTCTATGAGCTTCTTGGAAACTATTTACATAACAAAGAGTATGACCTTGGTCTTGAAAGCCATTCATTGTCTGTCACAGGAGACAGAGAGATATCATCTTTGGGCAAGGTCTTCACCCATCTTGTAATTTAAGTAAAACCTTCATGCTAATTTCCTCTCCCTCCTACTGTTAGCCCTGGCTCCTGGGAAAGGAAAGGAAGTGCTTTCACACTTTATAGGCAACCTTGGCTTCAATCACATCATTTGCTCCATTTTTTTCCCCTCTGAAATATGAAAAAGCAGATGTAAAGGCTTCTCTGTTTCTCTTTAAAGGAAGAGGATAATAGTCATTTTGCACATTTTAATTTAGCATATTTAAAAAGATTGAGAGTTGACTTTTTTAATTGGAAGATTTATTTTGGAAAAAAAATTAATTTGGGATGAGCTAAGAATACTCTGAGTATTGGGAGACAAGAGGAAGGCTCTCAAGTCTGTTTGCAAACCCGCAGCAGCCCTTATGGTCTCCCTGAGACCAGGCAGATGCTGCCTGAGACCCTGGCCCACTGTGGCATCAAGGGCACGTGGACCACAGTTAGAATATTCAATTGGGGCAGATGTCTTCTAACCAGGCCTCTCCTCTCAGCAATTCTCTATTTCATCATGCAAGGCCACACCTGACTCTTTTCTCCTCCTATTGATCTTCCACTCATTTCTTGACTGATCCAAGTTTTTCTGACTATTGACTTCCCCACCCCAATCCACTGTGTCCCTGAATCCCTGCTCCATGGTAAACCAGTCTCCGCTCACCTCCCTCATTTGTGAAATCTGGATTGCCCTATGTGGACTTCCCCAGTGGAGGCTACTCTTTCTTCCACTGTCCATGCACCATGGACCTGGAAAAGGGGTTCATATTCTCCCAGATCTTTTCTTTTGTTTATAGACATTACTTTTTCAATTAGTTAAAAATGGCTATTAGAGTCATATTTTATTTGGCTATAAAAACCACTCTCTCTTCTATAGTACTGTCATCTACTAGCCTCCCAGTCACTGTTGTTCATTTATTAAAGACTTGGAACCCGATTCGTGATCTTTCTCTCCATCTAACTCCTGCCATCATCATCCTAGAAGATTTTAATGACAAGAATTGGACCATCCAATATCCTAGTCTTAGGATTCTAGAACTTATTTCTGGAGACCATCACTTTGCTTCAATTTCAGTCACATACTCAAGGGCCATCTCCTAGAAGAGTTTCCCTTTGAAGTCTTCATCTCTCTTCTAGTAGTATCAGGCCTGTGCTGTTTCTAGGCTCTTGGTCCCTCCATTTTCTCTCTACCAATTGGCCCTCTTCCAACCTTTATTTCTTCTTTTCCCTCTTTGGAGTCTATGATTGATCACATTATCTTTCTCAGCAACTCTAGATATTTACCACTCTTTGTGAGTTTCATACATAATTGCACACCCCACACTCCACATCCCTACCAGAATATCTTATCTTTTACTCAGTTGAGAAAATTGATCCCTGTCGTATCAACTGATCTCTCCCAACTTTCAGCATCTTACAATTCATTGCCTCTTCTCTCCCCTGCCTCAGAGGATGTGTATCCTTGATGTCACTTTCTCCTCCTGTACCTTGTTCTATCCGCTCTCTACAAAGCCTATTTCCTACTATGGAATCTTTTCCCTTGGGATATAAAAATAGTCACCTTTTTTCATCCTAAAAAACAAACAACAAGCCAAAAAACATAACTACCTTTACCCATGTTTACCTCTAAATAGGTAACATCTTTTCTGACTATCTCAGAAGAGTTGCTTACACTCACTGCCTCCAGGTTCCCACCTCCCATTCACTCCTCAACCTGTGGCAGTCTGGCTTCTTGACCCAATCATTCCACTGAAACAGCTGCTCACTAGAATGATCAATAACTTTCTAATTACCAAATCCAACAGATGTTTTTCTGTCATTATGGTACAGAACCACTTACCAGTACTTGATATTGTTAATCATTCTTTTCCTTCTTGAAACTCTGGATTTCCTTGCATCTGGGACACTTATTCTTCTAATTTTCATAGTAGCTGGCAATTCTCTCTCTGGTTCTTCATAGGTTTCTCTTCCTGTTACATTCTGGAAGTAGGCAGAGATGACTTCACACTCTCCCCAAGTGATCTCTTTCATCCTCATGACTTCCATTAACACCTGCAAGGCACTAATCCCAAAGTATCTCTCCTTCATTCATATCTCCCTTGAATTCAATTACCTTCTAGACAGCTCTAGCTGACCCCTTAACCATCACATGTCCCCCTCCAGCTCCTCCTCCTCCTGAATTCTGCAATTCAATCATCCTTGCTAGGCACCAAGCTAAAACTCAGAAGTCACCCTCAACTTCTCTTTTTCCTTTGTCAGCCATGTCATATCAACTGTCAAATCCTGCCAAGTTAAGTCAAGCTCCACCTGCCTCTGTCTGTCTCCTAGATTGCTGCAAAGACCTTTATACAGGGCTCCCTTCTCCTGTTCCTGTTCACTTTCACTATATCCTCAACACAATTTAATGGAAATATAAATTACCGGGTCGAGCCCATACTCAAAGCATTTAAATAATCCCTTGGTATCTATAGGAACATGCCTAGGCTCTTCTCATACAAGGGTTTCTATGATCTACCATCTGTAGCCATCTCAGCCTCACCAATCAGTCCTCCCTGCTTTATCCTTTCTGCTTTAGCAGCAATTAACTGCACAGAGGCCACACTTGACACCACCCCCACCATGCAGGCCTCTGTGGCTTTGTTTGTGTTCTTCCCTTACCTGTAGAAATCTCACTCATTCTTTCTTTATTTATTTATTTTTAATTATCCTCACCTGAGGACATTTTTGCATTTATCTTCAGATAGAGTGGGAGGGACAGAGGGAGGAAAAGAGAGAGAGAAACATCGATGTGAGAGACACACATCGAGTGGTCGCCACCCACACGACCCCAACCGGAGCGGGGGACAAACTGCAACCGAGGTACATACCCTTAGCGGGAACCGAACCTGAGACTCTCTGGTCCGTGGAGGGCGCCACTCATTTTTTAAAACTCAGCTAAAAACAACTCATAGAGACAGTATGGCGATTACCAGAGGGAAAGGAGGGTGGGGGAGGTAGAAGAGGTAAAGGGGGAATAAATGGTGATAGAAGGAGACCTGACTTAGGGTAGTAAACACACAACATGATATACAGATGATGTATTATAGAATTGTACACCTAAAACCTGTGTAACTTTATTAACTAATGTCACCCCCAATAAATTCAATTAAAAAGAAAAACTCAGTTCACAAATCCTCTCTGGGCTGATGCATGAGCCTTTCCACAGAGCTTCCATAACAACCCGTGCATGCCTCCATCAAATTGCTTTATATTGTCTTCTCTGTCTAGCCTTCCACTTCATTGTAAGCTTCTTGAGATTTCATGTAATGTTCTGGCCCTCTTGCCCAGTACAGTGCCAGGTAGCTAGAAGGTGCAGAGAAAAAGCTTCTGGATTTGGAATTAAGAACCAGGGTTCAAATTCTATCTTTTGCATGCATTATCTCCATGACATAGATAAGTTGCTTTTCCTGTGGGAGCCAGGCTTCCTTATCTATTATTATTCTATTTACCTTTCAAGGAAAATTGAAGATCAAATGAGATAACATAAATATTCATTGTAAACTGCAAAGTACTATGAAAATGTTTTATTATATAGGATATGCAGAAACACGTAGAAAAAAAAAAACATTGTGGAACCTGTACAAAATTTTAATGAGACTTCATATTCATTCAAAAATCTACATAAGCATTTCTATATCAGTGTGGTGGTTTGCGAAGTGCAGTGAGAGAATTAGTCTTTGTTTTAAAAACCTAGTCAATGTGCCTAGAGCACTAGAATTGGAATTATGAAAGTAATCAGCTAATATTACTTAATAGTTGTGACAAAAGCACTAATTTGCCTTCAACATTAGCAAGACATGAATCTCCAGAGAATCTTAAAGAATCTATAGCATCACATCTTTCCTTTGTGCCTTCAGACTGTCCAACTGTTCCAGCTGGTACATATTACACATTTCTCAATTCCATGAAAATCATGCCATGGACAAGGGATGATTCAGATGAGATTCACAAGCCAACCTGATTTACCTTAAGTGAATACATGCCACTTGTCCAATTCTTTCTCCATTGCTTGGCAAGGGAGGAGGAAAAACAGTTCCACTCTGCAAGTGAGGTGTTCCACTCACACGTCAGACAAATGAGAATTATAAATAAATGACCAAGCAATCACTAGAAGTGATCTACTCTAACAAGTCAAATCTTTATAGAAAACTGAAGCTGGAAAACTCCTAGTTAGTTCCAGGTTGTACAAAACTTCAAGGAACTAAAGGCATTGGTCAGGAAGAACATGAACATTTCCCCTCCATGGGGAAGAGGGGACAGTAAAGTACTCCCTGAATAGAGAGATTATATGGGGCAGAGGCATTGGCCAAAGAAAGACCAGAGCCTTGGAGGTAGTGACCCCCATCTACTGATCAGGTGGACTTTGGCAGTTTATTTTATCTGTTTGGACTTCAGTTTACTCATATGTCAAGTGGGGATCAATTATAATATATATCTCATAGAGTGAATGAGGGAGAGAAAGATAGAAATGGGCGGGGGGGGGGGGCGGGGAATAGGCCTAGATTCATAAATAGTAGATATTATTTTCATTAAAGTTGAATTTGAAGAAAAGTGAAAATGCAGGGGAATTAGGAAAGATTGGGGAAATATGTTGGGTCCAGATTACACAGCTCTTGAATTCCATGTTACAAAATTGAGATTTTGTTTAGACCATGGAAGCCTTTGAAGGCTTTGAGCAGGAGTGTGATACAATGGCAGATGCTTTTTGAAGACTGATCTGGAAGGTATTGTAAAGGATGAGCTTGAAGGGAAATATCAGAGACAGAAGAATCAACTGGGAAGCTATCATTTCGGTTCAGTGAGACCTGCTGAAGTCTGACCTAGGGCTGAGGTAACGGGGATGAAGAAGAGGCATAAAACTGCCAAGAGGGTATTGTTCAAGATGGCCCTTGTGTTTCCCACCCTTGTGACTGGGAGGACAATGGTATTCTTTATTTCAGAAACAGAAAGCATAGGTGGGGAAGTGCATTGGGAGGGTCCATGATTTAGTGTGGGATCCAGGTGTTTCAGATGCTGGTAAGCTACCAAGGTAGGAAGAGCCAATAGCCATTGGGGTCTAGCACCCCACTTATGATCAATGTTTTGGTATACTTTGTTGGTCTATTGGTCTCTATTTCAAAAGGATATCTGTCTGATTTTTAAAAATGCAACCAATAGGAATATAAGATTTACCAACAGACACTCCCTCTATAGTAAACCTGGCAAGAGTGTATCTCTTCTATTAAGTGACTGTAGGAATTCCCAGCCCACTGCTACCCAGGTTAATTACATTTGTTTGCTGCTGGGAAGATGTTTGGATCCAGGCAAGATCTCACGCAGACTCCTCTATCTCTTTTTCCTAGACTGTGTTCTATTCCCCACCTAAACCAGCTGAAATCATGAGCAAATCTGATCCTAGTACAACCATGTTGAAAGGTCTGTTCCTTCATTCTCCTTATCAAAGAACTCTCCCTGGCTGCAGAGGCTCAGCCTCCCCAGGGAAAGCCATGCTGAGACCTCGTGTCACATCCACCTTATCTGTGTTGTACTAGTCTGTCCTCCTTTAAATCTCTATCTGTTGTCCTGATACCAAGGTGAGGCTTAATGGTGTGTAATTTCCAAGTTCCCAGTGGTGCCTCTGAGAAAGACTGGGCCCACATTAGCAACTTTCCAATTTCTGACAACAGTGCCTTTTGTAACCCTACTACTCTGTTGACCATTTCACATTTGTCCAAACCCCAAACAAGGGAGCAAGGGTCCCACTGTCCTTGCTGGTCATATTCAGCTCCCAAGGACACATTTTTTTGACAGAGGCTTTAGTGTATTAATCAATTTATTTTAAAGTGTATATTTGGATTTACTGTGTGCAAAACATTGAGCACAGTAATGCTGGAGGCCTCCTCAAGAAGAAAGAGAGATACAGTTTTTGTTTTCAGATGAGGTTAGGACCCAGTGCAGAGATGAACGAGTAAACAAATGAGACAAGTGAGGCTGAGTAGGGGTGGGTGGGGAGGAAGAGGGTGGGAAGCTAAGCATACATTAAATCTACAACCTATCAGCTATAAGGCTTTAATTTTATAATGAGAACAGGGTACTCATAAGCCCTTTCTCTGAAGAATGACTGATGGTAGAGTTCAAGAAGGGTCTGGGGACAGCAGAGAACCCATTTCAATGTTGTCTCAGAGACCTATTAAATGCAGAGTGTCCCTTTTGGCTAGAAGAGTAGCTCAGAGGTCTGGTTGAAGGGGCCATTTTGTTTAAGTGAAAACAGGAAACACATAAAAAAAAAAAGTAGCTGAAATACCATCATTAATGATATACAAAAGAGATCAAGACAGCACACTGCTTAAGTAATTATGTTTTGGGTTTCAATCTAGAATTCAAGTAAGGTTTCTGCTAATTAGTTAATTTGTTGGACTTTGATTGTTTTCAGAGTGAAGATTTCATTAATACAGCCTCTGATGGAAGACAGATTTTATGTAATGTTCCTCATGTGCGGAGTGTACGTGAAGTTATTGCACATGTCAACAGGGCATATCTTAGCTAAAAAAACTATAGGATTTGCTCTAGTTTCTCCTTAACCAGAGGGTAATTTTCTGGAAGTTAAGGACCATTTTGTGTCTCCATGGGCCAGAAAAGAACCGAAATGAAGAGTCTGAGACAGAGCTGCAGCAAAACCTCAAAGGCCTTCCTCAGCTCTAGGCTCTTATTAAAGAACAGATATTGACCAACGTTTGGGTAAAGTGGGTCAGCTGGACCACATGCAAAGGATGTACACATCACTAGAATCCTGTGGTGCCAAGGGGAGGTTTCAGCATGATCAGAAATTCAGAAATTGCTGGGTTCCTGCAGAAGAATAAAGACTCAAGTCCATAGGTCCAGGGCTGGAAAGGAACAAAATCAGAGGTAGGATCCATGGATTTATAGCTATGAGACCACTGATGTGTGCTCTTCAAAAGAATGTCTTCAGTCTCAACTGTTTTTATCTTTAGGTTTCTATGGTCCATCTCATTGTCCTAACCCTGAGGGGAACTTATGGGAGTTTCAAGCAGTTAAAATATTTCTGAGTTTTCTAAGTAGATACATCTTTATCAATGTCCATGTCCTTAGTCAAGCCAGGATTGGGTCCTTTCGTGGGACTTTAGTTTCATTAATGGGGACAATAGCCACAGCAAGCTGGTAAACTGTATTCCAAAGGTGGCAGTGTGGATTATGGTTGAAACATCCTTTGGGAAGAATTTACCTTCTCCAGGACTGGATCAGAAAATATGGCCTTTAATTAATTAAGTTTAAGGATTCCAATTTAACACATAGGGGACACTTGTTATTAAACCATGGAATGAGACAAAGCATGACAACAGCGCATGAAGCCCGTGCTAGTCATAGAGCATTGACAGTGTTTGGTATTATTTTGGCCAAGATCCCAGGAAAATGTAAGTTCTGTCCCAGATCAGCCTCTTCTTTTTCTTATGTATTTACAAAGATATGTGTTTACAGAGAACAAAGGCAACTTCCTATTTTATTGTTCACTGGGACTGAGGCTGCTTCCAAGGCAGAGAACTTTGACAGGCTGAGCTGGAGCACTTTCCAGCTGTGTAGAACTCAGGAGCTTCAGCCAAGGGTCAGTTCAACATGCTTGTTAGCACAAGGTCAAAAATAAGCAGAGACAGACTCATCTGGGTGCCAAGGTGGCCTAAACTGCCCGGGCAGTAGTAGCCTCAGGACTATTGTTGTTAAATCCATCAGTTTTTTTATTTTGTGTCTCATGCCTTTTGTGTCCTGAGTAAAAAAATCTGTGCCTATTTCAAAGTCTCAAAGATTTTCTCTTACTTTTTCTTCTAGGAGTTTTATGGTTGTAGTTTTATATTTTGTTCTGTGATCAACTTCAGGTTTGTTTTTTTTCCTACAAAAAACATTATTTTGGTCCAATGCACGGGAGAGGGCTCCAGGGTGGTTTAAAGTATGCCTAGTGGTTTCAGGGAGAAGCTCAGGCAAAAGTCAGACACCAGGGGAATGCAGAGGGGCCCCTCACAGGCCCCCGGGCTCCAAAGGCCCCTACTCATGCTTGCAGCTGAGCCTTTCAAAGAGATTCCCAGCCCAGCCTGGGGGCCGCCATCCTGTGAAGGTGAGTCAGGTGTCACCCATCTTCTTGATGAGTTTCACCTCCTCACCCAGGAAGTGGTTCTCCAGGAAGTCACAGAGCTGTAGGTCTGTGCAGGTAGAACCCAGGGCATGCAGATCCAAAAGGGCGTCATTCAGGTTCCTCTCCAAGGCCATGGCGGTTTCCATGGTGCCCTGAGTTTTGCCCCACTCATCTTGGAAGGCTTCAGCATGTCCTGGAAGAGAACTCTGCCCCTGCGCTGGTTTTGCACCTTTAAGAGATGCTCGGGTCTCCTCGCGCTTCTCCTCGGCCAATTTGTGGAAGAAGTGGCTTATGTCCTCCAGAACCACATTGTCGCGGTGGAAGTAGAAGCCCAGAGAGAGGTAGGTGTAAGAGGCCCACAGATGCAGGTTGACCAGGAGGTTGATGGTGGCCTCCACCTCAGTGGAATAATTCTGACAAATTTGGGAGTTCTTGGTTGTTTGGCAATAAAGAGTTGAGATAAAAAATGTTGTTGGCTGATCTTGGAGGCTGAGGTGGTTCTGAAGGTGGTGACTGGAAAAGAGGTTGGAGTGTGGTCGGAGGCTGGAAGAAGGAGTGTCCCTAGGCCTGTTTTGTCCAAACACTGTTGAAGCAAGAGACAGATCTGAGGGACCACCGAGGGCACTGCCTATTTCAGGTTACTTTTTGTGTATGATGTGAGGAAAGGGTTGAGGCTCATCTTTCCCTGTGTAGATATCCAGTCATTACTGCAACATTGGTTGAAGACTGCTCTTTCCCCATTGAATTACCTTGGGGAACATGTGTGTGTGAACTATCTACTCTGTTTCATTGATCCATTTGTCTATCAGTACACTATCACATTGTCTTGATCACTGCAGTTTAAGAGTAAGTCTTGAAGTCAGGTGGGGGAGTCCTCCAACTTTGCGCTTCTATTTCAAAATGATTTTGGATATTTCAGATCATTTATAATTCCACATATATTTTGAATCAGTGTGTCAACTTCTACCAGAAAAGACTGCTGAGGTTTTAATAGAGATGACATTGAATCTGTAAGTCAGTTTGGAAAGAATTGATATTTTAATAATATTGAGACTTGCAATTCATAAATATATATATATATATATATAGATATATAGATATATAAACATATATCTATATATATATATCTTAATTTAGAAACTTTTAATTTTCTAGTTTTCAGTGTACAGGTCTTGTATATGTGTATTAAATGTGTTCCTAAGCATTTCATTTTTTGTTATTATAATTGGTATTGTTTATTTGATTCTGTTTAAAAATTTTCATTGATAGTCCATAAAAAATACAATTGATTCTACATGTTTACCTTGTAAGCTGTGCCCTTGCTAAATTCATTTATTAGTTTTATCAGGGTTTTATGGGGGGGGGGTTGGTAGATTTAGAATTTTCTGCCTATGTAATTGTGTTTTATTTCACATAACTTTTTAAAGCAATGATACTGCCTGTTTGAAAAGTGGCTCAATTCTTGTCTTGGGAACTGACCAATACAGTTACAATTTCCCCATCTTTGGGAAAGTCCTGGACGATACCCTGCATGGATGAGGGCATGTTGGTTATACAGTGAATCAGTAACCAGCAGTCACTGGGAGTCTTAACAGATTTCCCTGATTGAGAAGAATGTAAAAGAGCTTGATGAATGCCTCTTGGTATTCCTCCTTAAGAAAGAGGTAGATGAGGCAGGAAAATGAAGACCAAAGAGAAAAATCAAGGAGTGAAGGATTTGAAGGGACTGTGGGTTGGGCCAGTCATCCAATTAGGAGAGGATTATCTTGAAGCATGTGTCTGGGCTGTGGCAGAGTCTGCTAAGATATGCCTCTCTCAGTGAATCATTTGTGTGGGCAAATGTTATCATCAACCTCTCCAGGGATTCTTCTGTGCTGAACAGGACACACAGCACGTACAGGTACTGGTATGGCTTTCTTCTCTGCTTCTTCAGGCTATTAGCTGGAAGAATAACTCAGAAGAAATAGTTATCTGGGAAATATTTACTGCCTAAGACACATATCTGAATATGGAATTTGAGTTTGGAGATCAAAAAATTAGAAACTGAAATGATGAGCTCTTCGTTTGAGATAAAGGTGTCACGACATTTTGAAAAGAGAGTTGGAGTTAGGCAAATCAGGGTGCAAATCTCAGCTCTGAGAGACGTCCTCTATGTTCCTCCAAACCCACATTCCACCCTTCTCTACCTTGCTGTGTGCTGACCTCAGGTTTTCTCTCTTGCTTCTTGTTGGGTTTAGCCAATGGGAGGTACTGGCCGGTAATCAGAGGGTGGGAAGTGAGGTCAGGATATTTATTTTCCCAGTTCTCTCTCTGCTGGGCTACAGTTTAGTCATGGCTGCTCCTGACAGCTGTCCTTCTCCTACAGCTTTTTCTCCAGGTCCTGGTAACCACTGGCCCTTCTTGCCCCTTCATGCCCAAGGATAGTAAAAACTTTCTGCTCTTTCTATTCATGGGTTGCTTTATGCCTCCTTGAAGGTTTTCTATAACTCTGCTCACACCTTAAAATGGTCCCTTCACTAAACTCTTCAATCATCTCTCATCTGGACCCTGTTAGACCAGCTTATCCACTTAATAACTTTGGAACTTTGAGGAAGCTATTCAGTCTCCTGAGTCTCAGTATTTTCATCTGTAAAGTGAGGATGAAACTATCTCATGCAAAGATTACAGATAATATTGTATATGTAAACAGCACATAGTAGCTAGCCAGTAAGTGGTACCTGTCACCATCATTATTAATAACTTTTATGACATGAGGACTGGCAAGCTCATGGTGTTTTCTAGTGATGTTTCAGATAAAACTATAGAGCTGGTTACTACTTATCTAGAAGCATAAGATCGAGGAGAAGAAGCTCAGGGAATGAAAGATGAAAACTAAGCAAGGAGTTAGTTAGAAAGAGTTATTAGTATTGTGAAACAATAATTTTGATATTTTAATACAAGAAGGGGTATATAGCTTTAGGGGTCTCAGAGGCTTGATGGGAGGATCCTCATACCTAAATATGGCAATGGAGGTGTCCGCCTGGTTAGAAAGGAGCAGATTTTCAGAAGAAGGGGTGTGGCAGTGCTACATATCACAAGACAAATATTTTAATTGAGATGCATTGATCTATGAGTCAAATCTTGAAGAAGGCAAAAGTATAAAAGAAAAGAAGCTATTATTAACATGAGAGCCTCCTGAGATCATCCAGCCAGATGGAAGAAATGTATTCCTGACCTAGATCGCAGGTCTGGTAAGGAAGCAAGGTATGTAGGTGTGGTATCTTGATTGTCCTCAGCCTGCTTTTATACCATCACTTGATGCCCACTGCTACCCTGGCTGGCTAGTCCTTTCCCTCCTCCACATCTCAGTCTCAATGGAGCCCACAACCAATTTTGGCGGAAAGTGCTCTTAGTTGAGTCACTGCTCCCCATCTTTCTAGGGCACACATATCTGCCTGCATGAAGGGGTCAGAGTGGGTTCAAGTAAACCTCCCCATCTTGATACTTGGAACCTCTCTCCCCACAGACCCTCAGGCTTCATCACTGAGACTGACTAGTCATGCAGGCTTTTTAAATTTGGGAGCAAATTATCTCCAAGAGATCCTGCAAGTCCTTTTGCAATTTACTTTCTGTTGAGTTGCCCTACCTCACTTAATCTGATGTGCCATGAATACCTGTTTGAGTTTTTTTTTTCCCCCAGGAGGCTCCTCAACTCCCATGTAATTCAGAGGACAAAAATAGAAACCAGAGGGTGTCAGACTTAAGCAAATCTCAGATTCCACACAGTTTCTAATAAATCCTTCCTTGCTCCACATTTTTCCCCCCGCCCAGCAGGTAGATGAAGTGATGAAACCCTCTCTGTACTTGATTTTGATAAAAAAAAGAAGAGAAACCTGAAAGAGCTTGTGTTAGCCATGGGGAAAAGAGAAATCCAGAAAAGAGATTCAGCCAGGTTGAAATTCTAAACTGGTAGATATCTCACAAGGGTTGGGAAGGTCCCCATGTGGACAGTTTGTCTCTGAAATTGATTACAGTCCTGATGAAGAAGAAACAGAATGGTCTCTAAATAAAAAGAATCCTCCACTCTATGCAAGCTGAGCTCTTCATAGGACATGACCAGAAACCAAAGAATGAATATAAAGGATGATGAAGATTTGTGCAAATGACGTCAGAAAAGCAAAAGCTCAGGATAAATTGTGACTTGTGGACAATGCTCAGGACATCATAAAAGACACAAAATTCTGTTTGGAGCCAGCTGAAGAGTAAACAACGCAAAAGCAAATGCCTTGGGTAAATGCTTTCAAATCTGTTAAAAAAAACTCTCGGCCTTTGTTTGTGCTCTGCAAAGGAGAATGACCTTATGAATGGAAAGGGTAGAACAAATGGGGGCATGAAAATGATTACTGAAGGCCAGTGATAGAGAGACTGTGAGTGAGCACAAAGCTTCAAACCTCCTGCTCAGGAACATTGTATTCTAGGGAACTGCGACACCTTGCAAATGAGAATGCTGAGACACTTTCGATGATCTCAGAGGGAGCTGTGAAAAATGGGGGGTGTCAGAAGACTGGACGCAGCTAAGCATAGTCATGATTTTCTAAATGAGGGAAAAGTGGGTTATGTAAAGGGATTGTCAACTGGAATGTTTACGAGACCAGAATACAACTAAAAAGAGTCACGTAGGATGGATGAAGACCTTAGTGAGCTGGAAAGGGCAGGCTCCCTCTTGAAGGGACAGCTGTTATTTAGCTCCAGTTGACTGTAGCCATGCCCCAAATTGCTCGGACTTCAAAAACTTTTTGTTAAATTTTATTATTTTCAAATGGAAATAACTATTTAAAATTTAAAAATGTTTTGCAGGCTGAATTAAACAAGTATGTAGACAAATAGGGTCAAGAGGCCACCGGTTTGTGACTTCTGCCCATACATCTGTCACTTTGCAGCTAAGAAACTAGTACAGTCTACTAAAAGATCACCTGGCAAGCACTTTAGAGGAATTGGTGGTCCTTAGGAGCTACATGGGTTCACTAAGGACCAACCTGCCATACACTAGCATCCCTCTCTTCTTTGATTGGCAGCGCTGTGGCAGACTTGGGTGGTCTGATTCCAGCAAGACTTTGATAAGGATGGTACGTTCTCCTTGGGGACCAGATGGAAAATTCAAATGGAACGTTAGTACTTCTAGGTAGGTTCTTAGAGAACTAAAAAACTGTACTCAAGGTTGATGAATTAATAAACCAATATTGACCAATAGGGAGGTCTCTACTCTTTAGTTTCTGACCAATTAAACTTTTAGAGCCCAGAAATGAGCTCAAGAATTAGCTTTTGGCTTGATGCCAGCAGGATGCAGTGAAAATATCAACTCTGTGATCTTGGCTCTATATTTTATAGCCTAGGGGTCAGCAAACTGATTCAGTTTGTATAACTAAAGTTTTGTTGGAACATAGCCACACCAAAGTTTTTACACAGTGACTCTATCTGCTTTTGATAGACAATGACAGAGTTGATTAATTATGACAGACTGTATGGCCTACAAAGTCTACAATATTTATATCTATCCCTTCACACAAAAGTTTACCAACTTTCTGATGTAGCTAAATATATTAGTCATCTTAGTGACCTTATTACACTGTTGATTAATAATGGATTTGCTAGCATTGGTCAATAAGGTCCTGAAATTGATATTACATGAATTACTATCAAGCCACATCTGGAATCCTAGATTGAAACAATTGATTTAGTGACTCAAAGAGCAGAGTGTTAAATTTATTGTTGATAAAATTTAGCTTATTGTTTTATAATTTTTTGTCCAGTGTGTTGATAATACCTTTGGTTTTATGTCCAATGCATCCCACTTTTGAGGTGGATCAAGGTGAGCCCTTACGGTGGGATAAGATTCCAAGACCTGGGCCCAGATGACAACTCAGAATGAGTCAGAAATAGATCTAACCTGAGGGCAAGTTCAACATGAGGACTCAGGAGAACAATGAAGGGTCAAGGTCAAAGAAGTCGTGTCCATCATAATTTTGATGGACAAAGGCAGAGCAAGAGATCAGGGGGTGGGTGAATGCAGAAGTAGGACTGGAAGTGAAGGCAGGGAGCGGGTGTGGGTGTGGGGAGGAGGGAGTCAATGGAGGAAAAAAGGAGGGACATCTAAAATACTTTCAAAAATAAAGATAAATTAAATCTAAAAGAAATTGTGCTATAAAACACAACAAAATGTACCATCACCATTTTTAAGTGCACAGTTCAGTATTGTTAAGTTCAATCACATTGTTGTGTATCAGATCTCCAGGTCTTCTTCATCTTTCAAAACGGAGACTCTATACCCATTAAACAACAGCTCCTCATTTCCTTTCTGTTGTAATTTTTTAAAAAAATATTTTTTCTTTATTGATTTGAGAGAGAGAGGGAGGGAGAGGGAGAGAGATAGAAACATCGATAAGAGAGAACATCAATCAGCTGCCTCCTGCATGCCCCCCACTAGGGATTGGGCCCACAACCTGGGCATGTGCCCTGACCGGGAATCATAGTGGCGACCTCTTGGTGCATGGATCGACGCTCAACCAGTGAGCCACACTGGCTGGGCTCAATTGTAATTTTTAAAGCAAAAAGTTATTAAGGTAGCTAAAGAGAAGCATCACTAGATATTTAAGAAACTGTACTTCAAAAGCAAAATAAAGAAAAGTAGATGCAATTTTGGTGTATTTTCATTGCTTGCTAATTAGTATCCTCTTTTCCATTTAAGTATTTGAAGAGAAAAAGGTAATTTCTTCTCCCATCTACCTACTTGAGGGTTGAGAGCTTCAAGGGCTGGAACCAAGATTTTTGGCTCTTGAAGGATCCCACTTAGTGTCCTTCACTGCTGTGACTGGCATGCAGAAGAAACCTCAAAGGAGGACATGCCTCTTCTCTGGTGGCATGCCCCAAAGGCTTATTGTTAAAGAATCAATTCCTGATGCTGCCTTTCTTCTTGCTACTGAAGAAATTCCCTCGGGTTTTATAATTCCTTCTCCCTAGAGTTCTCTTTTTTCATATTTCTTCCCTACGGCCTGCCTGCAGCCCGAAGAGGAGATTGCTACCACGTGCATTCCATATGTTCTAGCATGACACATGGTAATTTTCTTTACTCTGATGAGAAATGGGTTTCCAGTGTGTAAAAATCACCTGCAAGTCTCCAGTTTATTTACTACACAAATTCTCCATATATTCAACTCTCCTGTAGGTTTTAGTGTGTGTGTGTTTGTGTTCTTTAAATATAAATTACTATTTGAAAGCTCCAGGAGTTATTTTTATACCATGCAAGTTTTTTTAATATGTTTTTATTGACTTTTTAATTTAATTTAATTTTATTTTTTTAGAGAGAGAGGAAGGGAGAGAGAAAGAGAAACATTAATGTGAGAGAAACATCGATTGGCTACCTCCTGCATGCCCCCTACTGGGGATCGAGCCTGCAACCTGGGCATGTGCCCTGACTGGGAATAGAACCAGGACCTCTCAATTCATGGGACGACGCTCGATCCACTGAGCCATGCCGGCTGGGCAACCATGCAACTTTTTAAACATAGAAATATCTTTGTATTTTCTAAAGATACATGATTGTTGTAAAAAAAAAAAAAAAATCCAAAGCTTAGAATATAAATGAAAGTCTTTCTGCATTGACATCCCAAGAAATTATTCTTTAGGTCTTAACAAAGAAAACAACAAATATTTCAACAGAATTTGACAAGAGCTTTCACATATCAGTTCAACAGAAGGTGTCTTCACTATATCAGTGAGCTGTAGAGCACGTGGCGTTGGTGATGAAGTTGTGTGGTTAAGGGCCAAGATTCCAGAGTCAGAGAGACCTGGGCTTGACTGCTGTCTCCAATTACTAGTGTGTGCCCTGGAACACTTATTTCCATAAGCCTCAGTTTCCTCATCTGCAAAGTTGGCATAATAATAATCTTCAATGTAGGGATAGTTATGCACAGACTTGTGGGATGATGGACATAGAACATCTGAAGCTCCTAGCATTTAATGTGTGGGATATAGTAGGTGCTCAATAATGGTAGCATCATAATTACAACTCTTTTAATTTTTTATTTTTAATTGTGAAATACACATAGCATACAATTTATCATCTTAACAATTTTTTTCTTTATTGATTTTAGAAAGAGAGGAAGTGAGAGAGAGAGAGAGAGAGAGAGAGAGAGAGACATTGATGAGAGAGAACATCCATGGGCCGCCTCCTGCGTGCCCCCCACTGGGGATCAGGCCCACAACCTGGGCATGCGTCCTGACCGAGAATTGAACTGGTGACCTCTTGGTGCATGGGTCAATGCTCAAGCACTGAGTCACACCGGCCAGACTATCATCTTAACAATTTTTAAGTGTCTAGTACAGTGGCATTGAGATCATCTACATTGTTGTGTAACCATCACCACAATCCATCACTATATGCATTATTATGTCTTTAATGGCTCTCCTGGGGTGGGGGGCATGAATCTACCTCTCTTCTGAGTGAGGCTTTGTCAGAATAGAGTTTTTCCTAGTGTCTCAAACATTTTTTGAAATCTGGTCTTATCTGTTTGTGGCTGGGTTTTGAAAACCCCTTTGTGTGAAGTGTTCAAGGACTCGGACTGATTCTGGTGCTATCTAGTGCTCATAGATGTAAATGTGGGGGCTGAACAGACCTGCGCAACTACTTTAAGGTAAATTAATTCCCAGATGCCCTTGCTGACACTTTGCAGTGTCTTCCTCCGCAGATGTTTTTGACTGCTGCTGGCCTAGGCTCTGCTAATGGAGGTTTATAAAGGCCTTCACAATTCCTATGGTAACCCAGGAGAAAGGCTGTTGCCATGGGGACTAGTCAAGCCTATATAAACCTTCCATCTTCATCAGACAGATGAGAACGATGTGAGAATGAATCCTTTACTAGTTCACCTTCTGAAATTGCTAACAATTATCTCTCTTTTTGGGGGAAAGGATACATCCTTTCTTTTAGGTGGAAACTCATTCACATTTTCAGCTTTAAATAAGTATTCCTTAAAAGCTTAATTGATGATCTTGGTGTCAACCAAAGTCACCCAGAGAATTAAATAGCTGGTGATGAAACCATTTCCAAATTTCTACAGTGTTACCAGCACTAAATAACATTGTTCACAAGCATGTGAACTTCATATTGTTTTAAAAGAATAATGTTTCTTTAAAATGTATTAACACTAAGCATATGTCTATTAATACACTTTGACATTGTTTTACAATTGACTGTAGGAGAATCTGACCTCCTTGAAGGCAGGGTCTCTGTTTTGTTTACCTCCATACCCCCAGCACCCAGCCCATTGTATTGCAATATTAGGGATTCAGTAAATGAATGAATCAATGAATTCAATGTATACCCTCATGCTGATGATGACAGGGCTAAAGGATATTGGTGCTCAAGAGTGTAATAAATAGAAGCTACTTCTAAAACATTCATTTATTTATTTATTTTTTATCCTCACCCAAGGACACTTGTGCATTTATCTTCAGATAGAGCGGGAGGGAGAGAGGGAGGAAGAGAGAGAGAGAAACATCGATGTGAGAGAGACACATGGACTGGTTGCCACCCACATGACCCCAACTGGGGCCGAGGACAAACTGCAACCAAGGTACGTGCCTTTAGCTGGAACTAAACCCGGGACTCTCTGGTCCATGGGCTGACGCTCTAACCACTGAACAAAACCAACCAGGGCAAACATTCATTTATTAAAAGACAATTTGTTAATGCCTACCAGCTTCGTTCATTCAATGATGGCACAATTCCTGCTTTTAATTCATGGAACTAGTCTTTAGGTATATAACACTGAATAGGACAAGGTTCCCATCTTCCTGGAGCTCCTGTAGGCAGAGACTCACATATACCCCTGTCAGAGTAAAATGAGATTCTTGTCAGAGTGGAAGCATGACCATCAAAGCCATATGTAATTCTGGCTGGGGCACAGGAAGAGAGAAGATGACGTTTGAGCTGGGCCTTGACGAATGAGTAGGAATTCCACAGGAGATGAGGTGGGTGAAATGTGGTTGTGTCTGAGGAGGGGATGAGGGATTTAAGGCAGCAGGATGAGCACATGTTAAAGAACACAGTGCTTTAAGGGACTGGTAAATATTCTCGGGTGGCTGAAATACAGGTTTTCTGAGGGCTGAGGCAGGAGGCTGAACTGTGGCCAGATTATTAGTCCAATATGTGATTCTTACTCACATTCTCCTCCTAGGGAAGTGGGTACCCAGAGCCCGGGCCCAGTATGGGATTCTGGCAGTGAGAGCTGGGTGAGGGCCCGCCTCCAGATGTGGAATGAAGAGGGAGAGGGGCCACAGAGTGTTTCCGGAATGTGAGGCAGGACCAGGCTCAGACATACAGCATGAGGAGGCCCACCAGTCAAAGGGCCAGGCAGCGAGGCGGGACCAGCCCCACCTGAGACAGCCAAAAGCAGTGTGGGCATGGCCAGGAGGTTGGGGCTGACGTGTAGAGCCTGATCTCTTTTAGAGGGTGCTTGTGCCCCGGCCTGAGGGTAGGTGACCTGGATTAACACAACACTGAGGAATTTAAAGATTTTTTTTCAGCAGAAGTAAGACATATTCACAGAATTCAGACCTGTGTCTTACAGATAGTCTTCTGATGCAGGGTCATGTGCTACATTTCGTCACTGCCGCTGTACTCCGGCATAGTTCTTTACGCTTATCATTCATGATATTGACACTTTTGAAGAGCAGAGTCCCATTACTTTGTAGAATGTCTCCCAATTTGGATTGGTCTAATGTTTCCTAATGGTTGGTTTCAGGTTATATATATATATTTGTCAGAAAAACCGTAGACATGATGACGTGTTCTTCTCAGTGCGTTGTATCAGGTGGCACGTAATGTTGATTTGTCCCGTTATTGGTGATGTTAACTTTTGTCACTTGGTTAAGATTGTGTCTGCTAGGTTATCCACTCTAAGATTAATGAATGACTATTTTGTATTAAGTAATGAATACATATTTTGCATTTACTAATTAGTAAGTATTTTATGGGATGATACTCTGGGACTGTGAAAATATCCTGTTCCTATCAAACTTACTCTCATCTATTTTTAGCATCTATTGATGAATTTTCCTGAATCAATTACGATTGTGATGGTTACCAAATGACACTTTTCTAATTGTATCATTCATTCTACATTTATTAGCTGGTATTCTGTTTTAAGGTACAGCTTACCTTCTTTCCCATTCATTTATTTTTATCCATTTGTGTTAGTATGGATTCATACATTATAATTTTATTCAGTGAGTTATACTCTATGATTGTCATTGCTTTTTTTTTGCTGCTCAGATGTTCTCTGATTGGCCAAGCATGAATATAGTGTCTGGAAGACCAGACACAGGTAGGAGGGAGCCCTTTCAAGTTGACCTTGTGAACTTTTGACATGTTTCCAAAATTTTTGAGCACTTTCTTACTTTTTAGAACCACAAGATGTTCCTGGCTCATCTTGTCATTTCATTGTCCCAGCCCTGGAATCTTCCTTCTTTCCAAAGGGCTCTAATTTCTTTTGGTAGAGAACAGTATTTTAGAAACCAAGATAAGAGCACTAGAATGATCATTGCTATTCGTGTATCATGGTATCTAGGCCCTCTTAGTGGAAAGAGCCAGGAAATATATTTCGTACACACCTCCACACATCCACATAAATTATATCTGCCTATATTAAAAACCACAAATTCGTGTTGATATGTATAATCCCAATCCAACACCCCCTTTCATTTACAAAACCCTTTCTCAAACAATGAGAAATCTTGGACCCATTATCCTCAATATATTTACTTATCAATCCCCCTGCATGTAAGCAATGTTAGTCCATATGGTATCTGTGTATAAAATGGAAAAAGATGCCTCTTTTGAGTAAATTCACCCTGTACGTTGCTTTTTGAGTGAGAGGCTAGATGTCAGGCCCCAACCCCTCAGCTGGGGCCTCTGTGCGCTGAACAACATCCGTAACCTGCAGCAGCCCTGTCATTTTCAGAGTCTGTGCTCTTGACAGTCAGCCCATAATTCTTCTTTTAGCATAATTAAAATTCAAGTGTGACACTGAGAGAAATGGCACAAACAAAAAGCAATCTGAGTCCAGTAAGCCATTCCATTTTGTTTTTGCCTAACTAAAGTCTTGTGTGTGATTTCTTTTTTTTTTCTTTTTAAGAGTTTATTTGAGCAAAAATCTATTCAAATCAGGCAGCCAACAGAAGCAGTGAGGAGTGCTCCCCTTGTGTGTGGTGTCTTGAAAGTTAATCACATTCTCAGGACTGAGAGCACAAGGAACATTTGGATGTGTTACCCTGCTCCGCTGAGGCCTGGTGCGGCTGCAGCTGGCACATGGCATGCCTGTGGGCTCGGAAAGATGAGAATATATACAATTAAGAGAAAAGCTCTGAAGGATAAAAAGAGTAACAACAAGATTGGAAAGATGTTACATAGAAGGAGAGAGCGAGAGAGAGTGCTAACTACACCAGTCTGAGGATATGTAGAAAGAAGTTGAGGGGGCCCTGGTTGGCCTACAAAGAACTGCGTACTCTGATTGAAGATTATTCATTTCCTTAATGTCTTCCTTACCTAATACTGTGATAAGCACCCGACTAGGGAGGAAGTAAATTTTTATGGTCCAACTTTAATGTTTATTGTCTTCACAAAATCTTCCCTAATGTCTACTACTACATTCCCATAACCCAGCCCCAGATCTTGGCAGAAACTTGCATGTGCGATGGCATGAACCTGAGCCAGAGTGGAGAGGAAGGAAAGAGTCATCTAGAATTAGGGAGGGCGTGGAACAACAATAATAGCTAGTATGTATCGGGCACTTACTGGGTGCCAAGCACTTTCTCCACGCTATCCACGTGTTTACTCATTTTAGCCCACGGGTACACTGTGAGTAAGGTATTACTGTCATCCCTGTTGTACAGATGAGGTTACAGACTCCAAGAAATTGAGTAATTTGCCCAAGGTCAGATGGTTTTTGAGTGGTCCCATGGCCATTCTAGAGCCAGGAAACAAACCCAGGTAGTTTGACCCTGGGACCTTAATCAGTGTACCATGCTGCCTCTGATAGTGGGAAAGAAAATTGGGGTCTGCCAAGTCACCTTGCCTCCAGGAATTCCTGATTGTCTAGAAGCAAACTTGGCTTTCAGGGGCTGTCCGAGCAGGAGTCGAGTGTTTGGAGGACCAGAGGCAGGTGGTGATGGGAAGGTGCTTGCAATGACCTGGGAAGGACTAGACAGACATGTGGGCACCTTTGCAAAGGAGAACCTCTAGATACTTGTTGAATATTTTAGTGAGTTTGGAGAGGAACTGATTTTCTAGTGGTAAAAATGGTGTAATGGTGTACCTCTTTACATAAAAAATAAAGGATTTATTATGTCTACTCAACATATCATAACACTTTAATTTATTTCGAATTGTCTAGGAACTGTGATTTTTTTAAAAGAATCAGATAGCTTTTGGGGAGGTACATTAAAGGGTTTAAAATTTGAATAATAAAACGAATCACCCATTCTCAATGAACAACTCTATGCCATAGTTGTACTGTACACTTTGCATACACAAAGAACTAAGGTACTCACCTTGGATTGGTTAGTGGCAGCTAAGAATAGTAGCAACATTTTTATTCCCATGTGCTGTCTGTATTGGTTTCAGCAGGTCCCATTTATATTTTGTCAGTTATTTAAAGGACTCACGTGGAAACCTGAGTTAGCTGGGACTGTATTCCTATTTATCCCAATAATGTTTTATCGTCCCTCATAGATAAGTATCCCACACAGCTAGAGCTAGAACAGGTTATATATAGCAGGCTGTTAGGAATCTCAACATTAATCTCTCATAACAGACTTATGAAAATTTGATCAGTAGACTGGACGGGTGACTTTGGTGGCTACGGTGGGCAGTGAGGTGGAACACTGGGTGGGAGTTTGAACTGGTTGACATGGTATGTGTCTCCTAAATGTCAGAGTCTGTGAGTCTATGACTCTGTGCATGGATGCTCCAAGGACAGAAGAAAGTACCTCAGGAAAATCTCTAAGCCTAGTTCAGTTTATGAAGAGCAATAATCATGCAAAGAACCTAAACAGTGAGGTAAAGAGATAAGCTCCATTTCCATGGAGGTCACAATCTATTTGGTAAGTGTATGGGTGCCACAGGCAAAAATTGGGGGAGATATCACAAATATTTAGTGATTGCCTACAGTGGGGCAGGTGTATCTCTAGGTGTTAGGGATAAAACAGAAAAAAAAAAAATACTTGCTCTCATGACACTTAGATTCCTGTGGAAACATGCTCAGAACTTACTATACACCAGACACTATTCTAGGATTTACATATATCAACTCAGTGAATCCTGGCAGTCACCCTGGGAGGGAAGTGCTGTTAATACCTCAGTTTTGCAGATGAGGAAACCGAGGCATACGGAGGTTAAGCCACTTGCCCACGGTCATTCAGTTAGTGAGTAAAGGAGCTAGGGTGCAAAGCCAGGTAGCCTTGGTGCTGTGTTCACAGTTTAACCAGTACACCGTGTAACCTTTCTGTGTGTGAATCTATGCCTAGAATATGGTGGGCTCTTGATAATTATTTGTTGAATGATTAAATGAAATTAATGAATGATCACACTGTACCGATCATCTGCTGTTTGTCTGTCCTCTAACAGATTCTGAACTCCTGAGGATAAGAACAATGTCTTCTTTAACTTTATAACTATGCTACCAAGGCCAGGGCTTGCAATGGAGCACCAGCTCAGTAAAATGTTGAACATCGAAATGAATGAACTGCCAGATGGTTCCTAGAATGACAATGCTTTTCAGCTTCAGTGGGCATAAGAGTCACTGGGGAGTCTGGGAAAATGAAGACTCAGTTCTTGGCATCTTCCTTTTTAACCGGCCCCACAGGTGGTCTGCGTACCTCCCTCTGGCCATACTCTGTAGGGGCTGTCAGTGAATAACTGAGAGCCACAAGGCAATGTGGGTTGCTGGTAGGTCACTGAGGTCTTGACAGTTTGGGAGTTTTGAAGCCTCATTTTAGAGAAAACTCTTGAACATCAGCAAGAGTGATTTACTCCTTGGGGAACCCCAGGAAATTGCCTTCAATATATACAGTTCCTCAGACCTGTGGAGTCTCAGGGTCATCATCTCAGATTTGATGTTCCACAGATTGTTATAAAGAGCTACATTCTGCCATCTAACATAGCTGACTGAGTCACCTGCAGGCTTATCTGAGCACATCCCAATTGCTGTTATAAGTGATGGTTTGAACAGCAGCATTGATTTTTTTGGAGGTCTTAGTATAGGCGTTTACACGAAAACACCTCAGACACAAGAAGGAAGTGAAAGGCTGTTATATAATAATAAAAAAACAACACTGGGTAAAGAATTCTTTCTCTTAACTGGTTCCCAGTGTTCTCACCTGCGAAACGAGGAGAGTGAATTAGGTGATCTTTGAAAAACCTTCCATAATATTGGTGAAATCTGTCATTTATAGCATGCCTATTGTGTGCAAGCATTATCTTGGGAGTCTACCTTTACTATTTCTAGTAGCTAATTCTCAGAATATATGACAACATAGTCATTACGCTCCCAGAGAAATGTGTTATTAACTAATTAACTAACTAATTAATTAATTAATTAATTAAATATCTATTGATAGCTTAGTGTGCCAGGACAGGCATTAGGCAGGATGCTGAGTACTTCGCAGGGTACTGGGGCATACGTGTTGTCCAATGTCGCAAAGCTAGTGATTAGTAGGATGGGTCTAATCAGGTATGCTCAACTGAAGTCCAAACTCTTTCTCCTTCCTCTCACACATTTCTTCTAAGATTCTATGTCTGTAAAATGTGTGTAGATCGCCGACAATTTTTCCTGACTATGCGTTAGAATCATCCAGGACCCTATTTCAAAGCAATTAAATAAATATTTCTAGGGGAGGAGGAAGGGAAGGTGGAGGAAGGAATCAATGTATTATTTTAATCATTTCCCAGGTGATTCAAATGCATTGCCAGAAGTAAACACCGAAATCTGTGGACTCTAATTTTTAAAAAATTTATCTTAATTGTTGAAAGTATTGCAGATGTCCCTCCCCCCCCCATTAACTCCCTCTCCCCCAACCCCCATCTTCACCACACTGTTGTCTTTGTCCACTGGTTATGCATATAAGTTCTTTGGTTTATCTCTTCCCACCTCTCCACCCCCCTTCCCTCTGAGGTTTGTCTGTCTGTTCCCTACTTCCATGTCTCTGGATCTATTTTGTTCATTAGCTTATTTTGTTCATTAGATTCCACAAATAAGTTTATTTCTAATTGTGGTAAAATACACAGAACATAAAATCTACCATCTTAACCATTTTAAATGTATGGTTTAGTAGTGTTAAGTACATTCAGATTCCCAGAACTTCCAAACAGAAGGTCTGAACCCATTAAACAATAGTTCTCGTTGCCCCTCCCCTAGCCCCTAGCAACCACCATTCTACTTTCTGTCTCTATGAATTTGCCTAAGTGGAAGCTCACATAAGTGGAATCATATGGTATTTGTCTTTTTGTGACTGGTTTATTTCATTTACCATAATGTCCTAAAGTTCTGTTCATGTTGTAGCATGTGTTGGAACTTCCTTCCTTTTTAAGACTAAACAATATTCTATTGTATGTATATTCTGCATTTTGTTTACCCATTCATCCATCAGTGGACTCTTCCCACCTGTGGCTGTTGTGAATAATGCTGCTATGAACATGGGTGTACAAAAACCTACTCGAGACCCTGCTTCTAAGTCTTTTCAGTATTTACCCAGAAAAGGAATTGGTGGATCATATAGTCATTCTATTTTTAATTCTTGGAGGAACCACCATACTGTTTTCCACAGTGGCCACACCATTTTACACTCTCAACAGTGCACAAAGGTTCTAATTTTTCCACATCCTCATCAACACTTGTTATTTTCTGTTTTTTTGGTAGTATCTATCCTAAAGGATGTGCAGCTGTAGATTCCAATTTTAATTCAATTATATTTAGGTGTGGCAGTCTATTTTATCACATAGTTTTAACTATTTGTGAATTTTTAATGATTTCACTTCCATTTTGCATTGTTTTTCTTCCGTCACTTGGAGAATCTCCTAAGATTCAGTATTGATGGCTCAGAGCTATGGGGAAGGGGTTGGTACTGAGTAGGTATTAGACAGGATCTCTACTTTCAAGTTGCTAGGGTCTCTAGCTGGGAGCCTGCTTACAGTCTTGCTGGACTTTTTATTTGGCTCATGTCCTACTTGCTCCTGTCTGGTGCTTACTAATTTGTTCCAGTCCTTGAAGGGTGGAGATGGCTAAATACCTACTGCAGCCAAGGGAAAGGTAAGGAGATAGTCCATGTTTAAAGAATCAGTGGATTGAATTTTGGAGCCGGGAATAGACATGGTATTTTGGAAAGAAGACTGGCCTGATTAGAACTAAAATTCATATTGGAAAAAGGTGGGAAATAATGTCAGATCAGGAGGATCTTGACAGTCAGGTGGGGCGCTAGGAACTGCCGGGCCAGGTTGTGAGGGCGGTGCATGGCAGGCCACAAGCAGTGTTTGCATTGGTGGGATGGAGAGGAGAGATACTTGGCCAGGTGAGCGGTCACCTAAACAGGCGCATTGCCAGGGACACTAGATTAGAAAGGTGAGTCTTATCTTTAAGGAAGAAACTGTAAACTCTGGGAACAGATTAAATACAGGAACTCTACCAAGGAGAAGCAGCTTTTAAAAAAACTATGGACTATTCTGGGGATGAAGTAGTTATCTCTTCAAAGGAGATTGGAGTTGTGAGGACAATGAAGAACCCCAGTATTGGCATTAGTTAGGCTTATGTTTGATTTCAAAGGACAGAAAACCCAAAAGATCAGTGATCTGTACAAGATGGAAATTTATGTTTCTGTCACGAAAACAAAGCCCAGACATGAGCAGACCATATAACTGGTTGGGGTTCCCATGGTCACATCGACCTCAGTGTTGCCAACACCCAGCTCGTCTTCCTGCCTTTGCTCTTTCTCCTCCTTTCACTTTGTCTATCTGTTACAATCCAGGCTTTACCCCTTTTTGCTTCCCCACAACCAGCCAGGAGTCAATGCCATTGTAGATCTTCCATGTCTTGGATCTTCCCTTTCATTCGGCCCCTCCTGGCCCTGCCTTTGCCTCAGCTCTCTCCTTTGGATTTTTACCACGACCTCCTCAAATGGTCTTCCTGTCTCTTCTCTAATCTGTCCTTCTCTTGGCTGCCAAGTTAGCCTTTCTAGAGAGCACATCACCCCTGGCTCACAGCTCTTTGATGTTTTCTCCTACAGCTTCTAGAACAGTTAGCACTTTCTACCTTGATATTCAAGGCTATAGGTCAACAAAGTAAAATCTTACCACCTAAAACAATTGCTTAATTTCATTTGAACATCCTTATTTTAATCTCATCTCATTTGCAAAACACTTTAAGGAAGATGACTTTTAGGTAAATTTCTCTTTAGGAGAATTAATGACTAGAAGAAACCACTTTTGTTGAAGTGTTTTCACATTCAAGTCCAAATATCAAGCTGACTGCACTCTACTTTTTCGAATATAGTTGAATGTTGTCTTATGAGATCAAGACTGTATTTGTAGCTAACTAAAGATCCATGAGTTTTTTTGGATTTTCTTGTGGTTTCCACAAGTCAGAGTTAGGAAATTAGATCTGAGAAGGTATTAGGTGTTTATATTCCTATTTTACAGATGGGGAAACTGAGGTTCAAAGCAGGGTGTCCTGACTGCACAGTATTGTTTCAGAGGTGCCACAATCATGCCTGTTGGCTCAGGGCCAGCTCACTCTGTGAGTGGAGACAAGTTCCTAGGCTTCATTTCACTGAACACCATGCCACACACCGGGCATGATCAGTGAGAGCTCTGGGTGGTGCGTGATGCAGACCTCAAAGAGGAAGGAGAAACTACTGAACAGGGTGTGGTTCAGCCAACACATCTTTATCTAGCACCTACTAACATGTGCCAGACACTGTCCTAGGCTCTGCAGGTGTGGCAGGGAACGAAACGATCATGGTCACTGTCCTCAGGGAGCTCGGAGTCTCTCAGGAAGACATGCACTTCACCAATCAGTACCAAAGTTTGATGACAAGCATCAACGTGCAATATACGCAGAGGGCAGGTTCCAGGTGGTTTGGGTGGGAAGGGTGGAGAGGTTCACTGACACCAGGGGAAACCAGGGAAGGCTTCCCCGAGGAAGTGAGGCTGCAGCTGAGACCTGTCAGAGGACAGGAGTAGGGCTGGCACTGGCAGAGGGTGGACACAAGAGTTATGGGAGAGCTGGAAAGAAGACCAAAACAAAAGTTCTGTTTTACTGCCTTTGTAGTAACTCAAACTTCCTCAAAGGGCACCTTGAAAAACAGAGAAAATGGTTCCAGGAGCTGTTATTTCTTGCCTCCTCGAACTTGAAACTGGACTGAGTAGAGGAAGTTCAATGTGAAACTTTCACTGCGTGGTGGATTAATTAATTAATGGAATGCAAAAGGCATTGAATGTAAAAGCGAAGGAAGGCTTCAGAATCATCGGGTCCAGGAGTGGACACCAGGACTGCTTGCACTTGTGAGGCACATCCACTTGCGTGGTCCTCAGAGACTTAAGAGCCGCCCTTCCCCTCACCTGAGAGACATGAGGGCAGACCCCGGGGTGGGAGTGAGAGGGCTGTGTGGGGGTGGGTGGGCACAGCTCCACCGCCACTCTTGTCCCTCTCTGCACCCCGACCTGGGCTTCTCACAGCTGTGAAGCCCACTCCCTACCCTCTGTCCTTCTCGTTCAAGGCTGTCCCAGGGGATCATGATGTAGACAGATACTGGAAATGTAATCTGAAAAATCTTACTTGGTCCTTTTCTTTATTAACCCCATGGCCAGTTTCCTCACCTGTACACGGAATCTTCATGCCTACTTCATAAAATGAGTCCTTTGAATTTTCCAGTTCTTGCATTTTATAGATGTAGCAATAGGACTCAGAAAATTAGGTGATTTGTGCAAAATTATGCAGCTCGTAGCAACAACCAGGAATAGAGCCCAGGTCTTGTGCCTCTAAATCCAGTGCTCTTTCCACTAGCAAAGCTTCAACCTGTGTCCATGGCTTATGGATGTGCCACCAGTGGGTTGTCAGTATGCCAAAATGTCGATATCCTGGGTGACCACGGAAGGCCTGGGCTGCAAGGGAAAAGGTGTAGCAACCCTGTGTATCGGGCACTACAGTTACCAAAAAACAACCCTAACCACCCTCTGCTGTGCTAGTTCGGCTGTTACGTGACATCATTGGCCAGAGCTTTAAATTTTGTTGTTTTTGTGCCAAGTCATTGGTGGTAAACAGAATTCTGTATTGGAACATTGGTCTAGGGGTGTCCCCTGCTTTGGATGTTAAATGACACAGACTACCTTGTATGTGGGATGGTCAGATTTCCACTTCCCTTTGTGCTGGGCAGTTGAAGGTCATGTGTCCCCAGCCTCAGCCCTAGACTTCTGAGTCTCTGTGCAGTCACGGTCTTGAGGAGCCACTGCCACCTCTCTGATTCCCGTGGCTCCATTTCCAAGTGACCAGGATTAGCCGCGTGGCTGCCACGGTCCTGCGTGTGCTCCAACACATTTCGTGGCACTTTAGGCCATGCTCCTTTTAGTTAGAAACCATAAGTGAGTCGGTATGTATTTTTTCTTCACCGTTAATTCCCTCTAAGAAATGAAAGAATAGGAGAACTTTAAGCATTTTGAAAGAGACAGTTAATCAATACACATTATTCTCCAAACATTCAAGGAAATTCAAGGAAATTATAAAGTACCTCCTGAAGACCTCTTCAGAGATCTGTATGCCTGCCCTTCAGGTAGGAAGTTTCCTCTTGGCACATAAAGAAGTCAAATTAGGCCCATAAGAGACGATCCTTGTTGGTGCGTGAATGTCACAGAAACAATCTTTGGTGAGAGAGCTTTCTCTCTCAGCATGCTCTGGAGAGAAGAAGCGTGGTTTCTGAGCACAGTGACAGTTGGGGTGGGGGTCACAGAACTGATATTTGTGTGAGATCTGAATGTCTTGTTGAGGATTTCCACTAAGTCCGTCTTTGGTAAGACAATTCACTTCAGAGTGCACTCGGATTTGGGAGAAGGGACAGGACACAGCCTCTCACAGGACAGGAGAGAAGTGTCTCAGTCAAGGCTTAGCGGTGCCTGCCTGAGAATACCTCCTTCCTTAGATGTGTGGACAAACATTGGCCCTTCTCCTTTGCCAACTGTGGAGGACCTAGTAAGCCTCCGAGGTCAAGATGTCATCTCCAAGAGGACAGCCCCCTTGAATAATATTTAAAAACAGTTTCCTGGTGACCAGCTTTCATAGCTGAGAGATTTCAAGAGAACTGGAGAGAGGCAGTCCCTAGGAACTGAAACCTGAAGAGTTTCACAATCATTAGCTAAGCTGAAGTTCACCCTTTCTGTGGGCAAATCCCATGACACCAGCTCAGGCTGGGCCAATAGGCCGGAGTCTCCTTCTGGGAGATGCTCCCAGGGCCTGAGAAGAGGCTGCACCTCTCACAGCCTCCTGGATGCCAGAGGGAGCAGCCACTAGAGGTCCTTGGAGCGGCCATCATGGTCCAGGCTCCGTGTCTCTGCTTATTAGCTCTAGAAATTCTACGGTATCCGTTCACCCAGGAACTAACCCCGAGGTCCAGTCCACCGACACCTGGCGGATACTGCAGGGGCGTTCGATTCCGTTCAGACGCATTAGGGAGGTAGCATGTCCTGTAGAGTACAGAGGATGGTTCTATAGACGCGGAAAAACTTTTCCGTCCCCTCTAAGGTTCTGTGGCTGGACCTGAGAATTAAGCTGACCTAAGACAGGTGAACAGGAGAAAAGCATGCAAATGTTATTTAATATTCTTATGTGGACATAGGAGCCAACTTAAGAAGAATGAAGACCTGAGAAACCCTTAGGACTGAGAGCTTATATACCTGTTTTTAACAAACAATGATACATTTGTAGAAAAGTAACAAGACAAAGGAAAAGGCAAACTTCTAGGGGCAGTCGGTAGTGGGAAAGTGACTAGGAGCTACTGAGGGACTAACAGGCGGCAAGGGTTAAGGTCGTTGGTTGGTTTGTACAGATCCTTGTTGCTGTCGACTCTCCTAGGTGAGAAGAACAGTCAACAACAGTGTGTGGGTTGCAGCAGGAGAGGGGGGTGGGTGGAGGTACAAGAGGGTATGGGGGGATAAATGGTGATGGGAAAAAATATTACTCAGAAAAATAAGTAAATGAATAAATAAACGAATAAAAGAACATTCTTCTCTTCCTGGTGTAAGGAGGTCAGTCACCTTTCTCACGGGAAAGTTTATCACCTGTTCTGTGGTTGAAAGGAGGTCAGAGAGCCCTTCCTGCATCTGCTGTTTATCAAGTGCTTTCAGCTCAAAAGAATCAGGATGCCAAAGTGGCACATTTGGGGCTGGCATATTCTGAGCCTCTTCAGTTGAAATCTCAGCTTTTCTATTTTCTGTTTCCACAGCATTGGGCAAGTTACTTAACTCCTGTGAGCTTCCATTTTTTCACCTGTCAAAGAGGGATAATATCTCAATTCTGAATACTATAAATGATGTAGCACATGCACACTGTTCAGCACCAGGCCTGGCTTGAAGTAGGCCCTCCACAGATGATAGATTAAAAATGTGTCAGGCCCTGGCCGGTTTGGCTCAGCGGTTAGAGCATCGGCCCGCGGACCAGGGAGTCCCGGGTTCGGTGTCCGCTAAGGGCATATAACTCGTTTGCAGTTTGTCCCCGGCCCCAGTTGGGGTCGTGTGGGTGGCGACCACTCAATGTGTCTCTCTCACGTCAATGTTTCTCTCTCTCTATTCCTCTCTCCCTCCCGCTCTATCTGATGATAAATGCAAAAAAAAAAAAAAAAAGTGTCAGCAAAAGAAGACGTGGCAGTAGAGATTCTCCTTGGTCTGCTCATTTACTTGGGGCCACAAGAATTTTTAAAACATGCAATACCTTTTTTTTTTTTAATTTTATTTATTGATTTTTAGAGAGAGGGAAGGAGAGAAAGAGAGGGAGAGAGAGAAGAAAAATCGACTTGGTCCTCTTATGTATTCAGTGGTTGACCCTTGTATGTGCCCTGACTGGGGTTCAGATCCCACAACCTTGGCATATCGGGACGACGATCTATCCAACTAAGCCAACTGGCCAGGGCAGGGGCACTGGCCTCTTTGCCCTTAGATTGTTAAATAAAAAAATCACAACAGCCAACACAATAATAGCCATTCAGTGAGAATGAATCAAAATGATATCTAATTTTTTTTGTCAGATCAGCAAAAAATATATTTTGGTGTGCCAAAGAATTTTTTTTTTTGTTAATCCTCACCCGAGAATATATTTCCATTGATTTTTAGATATAGTGGAAGGGAGGGAGGGAGGGAGGGAGGGAGGGAGAGAGAGAGAGAAACATTGATGTGAGAGAGACACATCAATTGGTTGCCTCCCACATGCACCCCGACCGGGCTGTGGATCAAACCTGTAACCTAGGTATATGCTCTTGACTGGGAATTGAACCTGTGACCCTTTGGTCCTCAGGGCGATGCTCTAACCACTGAGTGAAACTGGCCAGGGCCCGAAGAATTTTAGTGATTAGTGTATGTGTGCCATGAGATGAGGAAGCTGACTTAAGGGATGGCAGTCTCTCTTGGGCTTATGTCAAACAGAAGAGCATATTCGATCATGGAGCTCCTTGGTGAAATCCGATCCGAGAAATCTGGGCTTGAGGAACGCGCCCCTGAGGTCAGGGCCCCTTTGTTACTCTGAAGCGGTTTCTGTCTGGCCCTGTGAGTGCTGGAGGTCAGGGCACCTCTGTGCCGGCTGTGCTGGGACCCACGGGATCTTCCTGTTCCTTAGTCGCTCCTGGCGTTCCTGGGCTTCTGGCAGAGCAATTCTCCATTGATTCGTGGTCCTCTCTAACCCCTGATTATGCCATTGGCCACACTGGACTCAGTATGCCCCCAATGCAGGGCAGCTCTGGTCTCCTACTGGGCTCAAGGATGTGTCACACAGCCTCTTAACGCATCTCCAGTGTACCAATTTAATCTAAACGCTGGGGACAGGGCAATAAATAAAAAAGACTAAATGCTACCCTTTGGGGTTCATATTCCAGTGGGGAGACAGATAATAAACAAAGGGGTAATATATGATATAATATGATGTGATGTGATATAATATTATATTCATTGTATGGAATGGTATGGTGTGGTGTGGTATAGTATAATATATAACATAATATAATATGATATGATATGATATAATATATAATATGGTGTGGTATAATATAATATAGTATAATATATAATATAGTATGATACAATATAATACAATACAAATGGAGTGGCATAATATATTATAATGTATAATCTAATGAGTGCTAAGAAGAAAATTAAGCATCCGTGGAGATCAGGAAAGTCCTCTTCGAGGAAGTGATGTTTATGCAGAATCTTGGATGAAGTGAAAAATGAAGCATGTGAATATCAGGGGTAGAAATGAACCAGGCAGGGGAATGACCGGCACAGATTCTTGAAGGAGGAGGGAGACTGGTGAGTCAGAGCACCCACCGGAGCAGCGGCTGGAGCCAAGTGAGGAGATGTAAGGAAAGGAAGTTGCGAGGCAGTGGGAAGCCAGGTCACTTCACTGGGGGCCTTGCAGGCCGTGGTAAAGACTTTGGCCTCTGTTCTGAAGGATCCAGAAAACTGTTGTAGGTCTTTGTGATTGGCCTAACTTACATCTTTAAAGGTTGCTCTGGTTGTTATAGAGAGAATAGACAGTTCAAGGGTCAGGGCAGGAAAAGGAAGACTGGTGAAGACTTTCTGGCAGTATTCCAGAAAAGGGGTGTTTGTGGGTTGGGGTCAGGTGGCCTTGGTGGAGGAGGTAAGAAGGGATGGTATGCACCATGTATTTGGGAGGTGGCAGTGAGAGTACTGGGGGATGGATGGATACTGATGGGGAGTGAATGGGACAGAAGAGTCAAGGATGACCCCCACTCTTTCGAGCTGGGCAATGGCGCTAATGGAGTCGCTATTTACTGGAACTGGTTTAGGAACAGACTGGAGAAACTTGAAACCAAGGGTCAGTCTGACCCAATGGCTGTCAGACATCTGAATCGGTGGCTGTGTGGCCTTTGGCATGTAAGAGTGCTTGGAAAACTAATCGGAGGCCTTGCTTTCCCAAATCAGGGTGCAGCAAATACTCCCAAGTCTGTGACCACAGAACTGAAGCCTCGGGAGCCCCCACAGAAGGCACCCTGAATGTTCACTGTTCGGAAAGACGCAGAGTGGGTGTGACCAAGGCTGGGCCGCTGCAAGTCACTTTGAATTAGCGATGAATAATATTTGAGCATGGACAGATGTTCAACACTGTAGCATTTGGATTTGAATTTTTGTGCACCGAGAAAAGGAAAACTTGGTTTACCATTTAATAAGCACTTTTGAACCCATCACCATATTTATCCTGTGAGGGAGGAATTATCATCTTCATTTTAGAGACTAGGAAATGGAAATTCAGAGAAGCTCAGTGACTTGCCCAAGGTCATACAACCAACAGGGGAGGGAATCCTCAAATCTAGGTTTTTTGACCCTAAAATCATTTCCATTTTATTATGTTGTTTCCATTTTGTCATGGCTATTTTGGAGTAGTCACATATTAATTATGCCAATGTGAAAAATCAAATCAATAGTACCCAAGATGGGTGTAAAATGTCCTCTTTGTCCCTTATTGACTGCAAATAACCCATGTGCTTAGCCCTGCTCCCTCCACCCCCACCCGGGGCATTCCTCTCCAATCCTGGCTTCTCAGGCAGCTTTGCTTCCTTGGCAACCAAATGGCTAATGAGCTTCACCCCCAGCTCCCGTTTCTCTTAACGAATTTCTTTTTATCAATGGCTGATTTGCACTGAAAGAGGTTTTCATGCCAAGCAATATTTTGGGGAACATTTTACAACTCCTATTGCTGAAGTTCTGAGAGAAGTGTAAGTTGCTTCAAAAAGACCCAAACCCTTTTTCCCATTGGATCATTTCAAAACACAATTAGAAGAGAACAGTTTTTCAATGAGCATTTCAGTAATTCCTGAAAAGTATCACTTAGTCCTGACTGAGACCACAGCTGTGCCTACATGGTGCTAAGCATCTGGATGAAAAACAAAAATGGAATGAATTGGGATGTCAATACTGGGTCAAAAACTAGCCTCGGGCCCAGCCAGTGTGGCTCAGTGACTGAGCATCAACCCATGCACCAGGAGGTCACTGGTTCGATTCCCGGTCAGGGCACATGCCTAGGTTGTGGGCCAAATCCCCAGTGTGGGGCATGCAGGAGGCAGCCAATCGATGTTCTCTGTCATCGATGTTTCTATCTCTCTCTCCTTCTCCCTTCCTCTCTCTCTCTAAAATTAATAAAGAAAAAGAAATTTTAAAAACTAGCCTCAGTGTCCTCAGACACTGAGTGGTTGCCCTTGGGTCATCCAAACACCCTTTGGGTCTCATCTCAATCATGTCAGTGTATGAAGGAGTGGGCAGAGTACTGGACTTGAAGAAAGAAGGTTGGAGGCTGGGGTGTCAGTCTTGACTTTGGCCCTTCCTGGTGTGTGGCCTTGCCCAGCCTCAGCTTCCTCTTTTATAAAATGAATATGCTTATGCTGCACAGTTTCCTAAAGTTCTTACAAAGAATAAGTAAAGCAAATGTTGAACTAGGCAGGGTCATAGTGTATTTATCTTTGCATCTCCAGTGCTGAACACATGTAGTAAGGACTGGATACATCTTTGTTGACTAATTTAGGAATGAGCGTAGTATAGACAATTCTATAGTTCTAGCACCTAGGATTTATGTAGTTCTATTCACCTTTGCCAGTTCCCTCTGGTCCTTAAGCAAATTTACTATTCCTAGAATATGAGGACACATAACCCAGAAAAAATTGTACTAAAAGCATAAAAGATATTGTGCTAGGTGTAACTAATTTTTTTCCAGTTAGTCCAAGTGGTGAATAATCCCAGCTTTTGTTCTGTTTGGAGCACCTGTTTGTGGTCCATGTCATAAATATTTTCATGACTATTGCTTAGTAGTCAATGAGTTTCTTTGTTGGCACAGACTTTAAGATATTTCCCTAATAAGGACACCCAGTGTTAAAGCAATGAATTTCTATAGCTATGCAGTTCAGAGAGTTACCTAGGAGATGAAAAGCTAATCTGTCTGGAATTTCTGCCCTTGAGACCGAAGATACTATAAATTTGCTTGGGAGGAAAATAATCATGGTAAGCATCTTAATTTCTTCCATCTCGTTTCCAAGCAGATGTCGCCGTGTTTTAGCCTGGAATTCATCATCTCTCTGATACATCAACATTGACATATTACATCTTCATCTCTTATTATAAAAAATGGAAATGAAACCAGAATGTGAGCGTGTTAAAGGAATTGGACTCCCTAGAGAATGGAGGGAGAAGAAAGCCTCCTACTCACCTCTGACTTTTGGGTTTCTTGTTTGCCTTACACTTTGAGAAGTCAGTCTGGAAGTTCACTTTTTACATTTTGCAAATGCAACTAGAGCTTATTTTCCCCTAAAGGGAGAAAACCAGTAGATGGGGACCGGGGGGAGGTCGGAGAATCACTTCAAAACTCCAATGACGGCATTTAAAGTTAAACTCCAGAAATTAAACTCTGTTTATTTCTGGGCTTGACTTTGCCGTTTTGCTTGTTTGGGTAAATGCATGGATATGCTTAGCCATTTGCTTCTATCTATTAAGCTCTCCTTAGAGGATGAGGTTGGGTAGGTGTGACATCTGCAAATGTCATCAACCCTCTGATACCTTTGTAGCACCAGTTATCAAAGTAGCACTTGCAGTCTGCCAGAGGCTTCGGTCACCGCACGGTGGGCACCGGTACACTTCTTTCCTTTTTCTGGCCTCAGGAAAACATTCTTAGGATTTCAGGATCCTATTATATGTTGAGTGAATTGCGTTCTTCTTGAATTCCTTACGAAGTCACTCTGGTTCTTGGAGATTAGAAGTTTAAAGTTTGAAGGCCATACCTCACCGAGTTCTCTTCACGTTGGCCCCCAGCCGTTTCTGTGGCAGCCAGACTTAATCCTCTCCAGACATATCAAGCCAACCATCAGTCAAGGTGGTCTTTATTTCCTCCCTCATGTTACAGAGATTAAGGTCGCCTGATTTTCTCACATATTCACTGGCACACTGACCACAGACTCAGCTGCTAAGGTTGATGTAAAGAATGTTTACAACTTGGCCCAAACTTGTTGGCCTTTTTTGGGGGGAAGAATCTATCTTATCCTAGAGTCACAGAGACAAATGCCATCTTGGCCATAACAAAATAGCTAGATAGAGCGTTAGCACCCTAGAATCTCTTTGTAAATTTATGGACCAGATAAAGAGTCAGTACAAATAATTGCCTATTGCACAAGTGAATGAACGCGTGCATGCATGAATGAATCAATGTAGTAGTCTCCACTAACCTCCTTGGAAAGGAGCATCTTTGTCACTGGTGCATATCTGGATGGGAAAGTCATATGTTTAGGAACCAGAGAGAATGGTGATGTTCGTTGAGATGTTGAGCAGCAGATGATACCCGGGTATTCTGGACATTTTTAGACACAAGGATTCCTCTGAGGATCTCATGGTTTCTATCCTCAGAAAAACAAACGTGCATATTTGTACAACATTTATGCATACAATTTCAAGAGTGCAGTTACCCACCCTCTAGCCTAAGGTTATGCTTCACAACTGGGTCTGACTTAAATGGAAATTTTTTGTATTTGCTTAAGCAAGTAGGATTTTGGAGAGAATGGAAGGATGCTAATATTAATGCACCCTTACTAAGCACCAGGTGTGTGCTCAGTGTTTTATTTACTTTAGTTAATTTATTTTTCATAGTAATCGCACGGAGTAGGTACTATTACTCCATTTTATACATACAATCTCCACATATTTGTTTTATATAGTATATATATACACATATATATATACATACACACACACATATGCTATATACATGTACACACACATGTGTAAAAAATATCACATTAATGCCACCCTTATCTTTTTCCTTGTTCTTCCCTTCCCTTCAGCCTTCAATAAATAGCTTTTATCTCCTCTTCTCTCTCAGGCTCAGAATTTAAAACACAAAAATATTGTTTAGCATTTATCTTTGAAAGAGCCCACTCTCATCTGGTGACGTCTCTAAAACAAAAGTCTGGCTAACTTCCTGGGGCAAGAACATGGACTTTTTCTATTTTTTTTCCCCCAAGAAACAAGACACAGGTCAATTTTTCAATTGGTTATTTTGTGTTATATTTTTGATAAAGTATCCTCAATTATGTGAGAGCACAGAAATAAACAAGAAGTTCACCATGTAGTTTGAATTAAATTGCTCCATGGGTTTAATTATAACCAGCAGCAACCCCAGATGGTGGTCCATGGCTTAATGAACACATCCTTCAGGAGTAAACGGGTTGCATCTTCGGGTCTACTGAGTGTTGTGTGCGAAGGAGTGCTGTGGTCTGGGGCAATGAGGTCTGGTGTGCAGGGTCCCACGTCCCTGGCATAGACTTCTGAAACCAGAGTCATGGAGAAAACCACCCAGGAACACTTTGGAGAGTGGGAAGGGATGACTGAAGCCAGAATGCTGAGCAGCACCAGGAAGAGGATTAACATCGGGACACTGAGAGGGAGCCACCAGAGGGAAGGTAGGAAGAGAACCAAAAGAAAACCAAAAGTCTAGGGTGGGTCCCAAGGATTCATTATTTCTGAAAACCCTGGTTTGAGAGCCATTTGAATGTGAAGTCCACAGAGCAGAGATCTTGCCTGTCTCACTCAGCATGTCCCTCCAGGACCTAGAGAGAGAGGTTTCTCAGTGACGGGTGGGATGGCAGCTCCCTGAACTGAACCGTTGGTGTCAACTACTTTTTATAGCGTGATATGAACAGAGATAGCATTAACCATGTAATCAGTAAGGCTGTAATAGACCAGTGGCCTCAAGTACAATTTTTCAGAAGTTGAGGGGCTAAAATGATAAATAAGCTTAAAACACGAGTCCTTCAGGTTCATTGCTTCAGCACCGGGAAGTGTGACTAAAGCCTCTGATTGATCTGGGGCAGCAACTGGCAAATCAGACCTGATTCATTGGGACTGTTCATTTCAACAGAAGGGGCTGTCCTAGCCCTGCTAATAAGACCCACTAGAAGGCAGTCAGCTATACTAGCAAAGGCCCTTGGTATCTACTAGAGTTATCTGTAGCTCACATCTGCCTTGTGCAATGACAGTCTATACGCTCTGGACCGCGTGGGTCTATGTAGTTAATTCTAGAGAGGTGGGGGTAGGCATGAATGAATCCATTTTCCATTTGAAGACTAAATAAATAACATACCTTCAACCATACATATTAACATTTTCCGGATGAACACACACGCTATTATGATTAATAACATACAACTTAATCAACAAGTGAATATCTGAGAACTTCCAGAGGTTATGAATTAGGTCGAGCCATATGAAATTACCATTTTTGTGAGTTACAAGTAGTTAAATCTGGGAAATTGCATAGAATTTAATATTTTTTCAACAAAACAGATGCTATAAAAAGTGTGACCTTGATCTTGTGGGAGTCAAAAAGATTTGGGAATCATAAAGAAGTCCTAACGTAGTCACCCTGCAAAGTTGGCTCTCATGACCCTCTCATCTCATGGTGTTCATGTCTGTGTGGAATCTTCTCCCCCGAGTGTGGGATGGACTTACAGCCACATTTTTAAGGAATGCTACAGAAGTCTGGTACGTCACTCTTGAAATTAGATTGTGAAAAGACTGCTCTTTCTTGGGTGCACTCTCTCTCTGTCTTGGTCGCTTGGTCTGAGGGAAGCCAGCTGTCACATCAGGAGGACACTGAGGCGGGCTGTGGAGAGAGCCCCACGGGAGAAATGAAGACCTCCAGCCAAGAGCCAGTGAGGAACTGAGGCGCACCCCCAAGCACAGGAGAGCCTGGAGGAGGACTCCAGCCCTGGCCCGCAGCTTCACGGCTACTTTGTGAGCGAGGCTGTGGACCAGCCTCCCAGCTAGGCAGCTCCCCTATTCCTGACCTCTGAAACTCTCAGAGAACACAGATGTTTGGTGTTAGAAGCTGCTAGGTTTGCAGGTGGTTTATTCTTCAGTAACGGATAACTAAGACAGGTCCTCACTTTCAAAGTATTGGGAACCAATGGTCCAACAGCTTTTAGTTCAAGCATACTTTTCCACATATATCCTATGTGCCTTGCAAACAGGTTCTCATTCTGTTTCATTACTGATGGGAGAGGCATGTACTGGTGGAAGAAACACAATACTTGGAACCAGAAAGCGCCACTTAGCTATGTAACCTTGCAAGTCACTTCTTTTCTCTGAGCTCCTTCCTCTTAGACAAAATGCAGATTTCTACAACACCTACCCTGTCTTCATGTTTATTGAAAGGATTAGATGGTGAATACAGTTGATCAACCCTGAGGTGGTATCAAAATGCTAGTTTTTATTGGTGACAGAAGTAATCATCTTTCAATAATGAGAATTTGATCAAGGTCACATAGCTACTTGGTTGCAGAACAGGAACTCACACCCAAGTCTTCTAATGCTAAGACCAGGGCTTACATAACTCTGGGAAAGTCATCTTTACTGTAGGAGCCTCAGTTTCCCTATAAGTAAAACAAATAGATTAGACCAGGTGATACAGGGTCTTGTTAAGCTCTGAAGAGGCACTGGTCAGAACCTAAGGGAAGCATTCTTGTCTAGGTGACTGAGTTCCCAGGAAGGCAGGGCGAGGTGTGTATCTGGCATCCCTGCTGCCTCAGAGCCCAGCCAGGCTGACAGCTGGTGCTGGGGAGGCTTTGTGATGGGCTCAGTTTAGGCGGTAGCCTTGGTGCCACGCGGAGGCTGTTGGTGGCACTGCCGTGGAGGTGGAGCTCCCTTTGCTTGTGCCACCAGCCCCACCAGCCCCTGCAACAGCATCCTATCATGTGTCACTTCAAACCCCATACACTTTGGGTGTCACTGGTGCCATGTGAATTCATAATGAATTCAGTTTCCCATTCACGCAGGAAAGAAAGTAAGGCTTGGGGAAAAATATCTCAAAATATTGCCTTAGAGGTTTTTTTTGTAGAAGATGACGAGCATCACTTTTTGAATAGGGCTGAGTCATAATTCAAGTTAGAGTGTTTGTTTGGAATGGTACAGCCTGATAATAGCATTGTTAGCTAGTGTTTGTATAGCATTCAACAGTTTTCAAAGCACATTTACAGTTATGCTCTCATTTGAAGCTAATTATCCTCATTTTCAGCTGAGAAATGAAACCCTGGGGGAGTCAGGTAATTTGTGGCAGAACCAACTCTTGAACTTACGGTCATCATTTTCCAGATTGTGTTCTCTTTCCACTGGCCTCCCCGGGCTCTAGTCGTCGCAAGGTTTCCTGTTCTCAAGAGTGGTGCTTTTGTTATTGTTGCTTATTTTGTCCTCCAAGAGTAAAACTCCTCAAACACAGACTAAAAATGGTGCGATTGTGGTCACACATCATGAGACAGAGTTCTAACTGGAGATGCCTGACAATTGCGTGTTTTCAGAGTGTGTGTAGCAGGCAGATAGGACGTCTCCATGAATGTGGAAAATTGATGCTTGTTCTTGCAAAGACATGGCTTTGTGGTTGGAGAACCAAGCGCCTCTCTAGGAGCCAGAGGAGATGTTTGGCTTGTTTCCTGTTGATGCTGGTGTGGCCATGTCTGTCTCTGGCTCTGGGTGGAGGCAGTGTGGAACAGGCTAAGGAAGGAGCCTGATCGTGGGGTCAGGCATGTGGAGGGAATAGGTCCTGGCAGAAGAGAGTTGGCCCAGGGCTGGGATCAGTGACTGAGGAGGAAGCCAGCTGCAAGTAGACATTGAGGGGGTCTAAAGTCAGGCAGATCTGATCTGATCCCTGTTCCACGTCTCCTGGCTGAGTGGCCTTGGGCAAGTCACTTCACCTTCTTTGTACTCTAGTCTTCACAACTAAAAATTCTTGACAGTGCTATTGCCTGCTCTGTGTATCTATTTGTTTTGACTGTCCCATGTGAGAGAGACACATCAACCGATGTGAGAGAGACACATCAACTGGTTGCCCTCCCGCACGACCCATGAGATCTCAGGCTGGACAGGGCTTTAGCACAGGGGTTGCAGACCAGGGCGGTGGCCCAATTCCAGCCTGCTTCCTGTTTTTGCACAGCCCATGAGCAAAGGATGGTTTCACATTTTACATTTTTAAATGGTTGAAAAAAATCAAAAGAAGAACAATATTTTGTGATATATGGAAATGATATAAAATACAATTAAATATTTATATATAATTATATGGGATTATAGTATATAAATATGTTATATACAATATATAACATCTATAAATATAAATTACATGTTTATATATGAACATAAAATTATCCCTGGCTGGTGTGGCTCAGCTGGTTGAGTATCGTCCTGTGCACCGAAAGGTCGCCAGTTAGATTGCTGGTCAGGGCAAATATCCAGGTTGTGGTTCGATCCCTGGTCAGGGTGCAAGGGGAGGCAATCAATCGATATTTCTCTCTCACATCGATGTTTCTCTCTCTCTCTCTAAAATCAATTAAATAAATAAATAAATAAAAAATCAATTTTTAGTTTCCATAAGAAGATTTATTGGACCACAGTCATACTCATTCATTTTATTGTCTCCGCTGCGCTCATGCTGCAGTAACAGAGGTGAGTCGTTACGGCAGAGACCACCTGACCGTTAGCCTAAAATATTTATTATGTGGCTCTTTGCAGAAAAAGTGGCCAACCCCACTTTTATAGGACTTCTAACTGCAAGTGACACTCTCTTTATCAGTGGTTATAAATCTACCCAAGTTTATAGACGGGTAAATGGTAGACAAATGTGGCATCAGGGACACTAGTGAGGAGGTTATAAAGCCAGAGCCAAGGAAACAGGTTACGTGTGCAGGAACCCAAACTTGGGAAAGCCGGGCCACTAGAGCAGGACGCTGGTGCTGTCAAGATATACAACAGGCAACGTGACTAGTAAGAGAAAACGTCCGACCTCATCAGTGATTGAAGAAGGACAAAAAGTTTTTAAATGAGATATTATTATACATTCTAAATGGGAAAAAAAATGTTAAATCATCATGGTGCCTAATATAGGTGATGTGGCAAAACTGGAATGCTCATATATTGCTCATATTATGGTAAATTAGTTAAAAATGCCCGACTAGCCCTGCTGGTGTGGCTCAGTGGTTGAGCATCGACCCATGCACCAAGAGGTTGCTGGTTCAATTCCCATTCAGGGCATATGCCCAGGTTGTGGGTCAAACCCCCAGTGGGGGGCATGCAGGAGGCGACCAATTGATGTTTCTTTTTTTTTAAATCCTCACCTGAGGATATATTTCCATTTTTGTTCAGATAGAGTGGGAGGGAGAGAGAGGAAGAGAGAGAGAGAAACACCGATGTGAGAGAGACACATCAACTGGTTGCCCTCCCGCACGACCCTAATCAGGGCCGGGGATGAACTGCAACCGAGGTACGTGCCCTTAACTGGAATCAAACCCGTGACTCATTGGTCCTCAGGCCAACGCTCTAATCGCTGAGCCAAACTGGCCAGGGCTCTCATCGATGTTTCTATCTCTCTCTCTCTCTCTCTCCCTCTCCCTTCCTCTCTCTCTAAAAAAAAAAGAAAAAAAAAAAGCCCAACTAACTTGAACCAGCACTAAGAATTTTTGAAATGTTCTTATTCTTTGATTCATTGATTCCATTTCTGAAAATTCTATCTTTGAAAATAATTCTAAATCCAGAGAAAAGACGTTCATGGCAGTTTAGCATCAATTTGGAAGTAATAAATCATTCGAAAGTAGAGAGCTAGTTAAGTCAATCACAGTACCACCGACCTGATGGAATATTATGTAGCCATTAGACCACTAGAAACTAGACAACAGGACAGGAACACTTTTTTATAATCTGAAGCAAAAATAAAAGAATACAAATTGTCATTTTTCCATGATTTCGCTTATGCGAAAGTTATGTCTGTATTGGAACAAGAATAAATGAAATGAAAATAGGTGATTTCTGAAGGTGATGGCACTCTAAATCCACTGTTGTCGTACCATGGACGGGATGGTGACAAGACTGGAGATCCTGTCTCCCGGAGAGGAGGTGTGAGTTGGCTGAGTTGCCATTGTTGACTTACACTTATATCGAGGCCCCCATGCTCCCCCTTACCTCGGGCCAGGAAAGGGTCCAAAGCTGGGGCCCGGCTGAGCCCACAAGTAGGGTTGAGGAGGCATTCCTGCCAGGGTTAGACGGGCAAGGGCAGAGGGGACCAAGAGGTGGGCAGGTCTGAGTCAGCATATCTTCACAGAGGCCTCTCAGCTGGCCTGGTGGTTGTGCTGTGTTGGAAGGACGCTGGTGTCAGAACCAAAGCTCTGACTGAGTGTGCGGGGCTTGCTCGCGCGTGGGTGTGGGGAAACGTGGCAGGAGGCACGTCCAGCACCCAGGAGCGGAGGAGGGCTCTGTGGCTGACCCTCGGCCGGGTACCAAGAAGACAGGCGGGAGTCAGACTCAGCGTTGTGCCCAAGGAGCCCCACAGAGGACAGTCATGGCACACAGGGTGCTGCAGGGAAAAGGAGTGTTAAACACCTGAAAGCGACGGAGGAGGAGAGCCCTCCAGCACGGGCGGGACACCTCTCTGTTCTGAGACTCTCCGGCTGGCCTGACCGATGATCCTCTCTGCACTACCTGAACACGAGTGTTTATTCTCTAGTCACGTCTAGCTTCCCGTCATTGATGGATGTAATTATGGCCTTCTAGAGCATTGTATAGTGAAAGTCCCGTGAGGAGATGTTCCACCTTTCGGGTGCAGACTCCCCAAAGCTCTTCTCTTCATTTGGTTTCTTGTACTACACTGATTTTCCCTTCGTGAAAATTCTGTCTGAACGTGGGGTGACCCTCGTAGGCAGATTTTCCCTGACTCCAGTAATTTATCTTTCTTCTTCCTGTATCGGTCACAGGTACCACCCTCCATACCCCTTTTCCCCTTCGGCCCCACTCCGGACTCCCCTGGTGAGACGTAGCAGGGTCTCTGCCCTCCAGCAGGCATCGGACAGAGAGGATGAGACATGTTAGCCGAGATCTGAACACCAGGGAGGCAGAGCGTGTGAGACTCGGACGATGGGTCGGATTTGGGCAAGAACATGAGGGGCTGCCCTGGCCAGTTGGACTCGGCAGTTAGAGCGTCAGCCTGCGGACCAGAGAGTCCTGGGTTCGGTTCCCGCTAAGGCCACGTACCTCAGTTGCAGTTTGTCCCCGGCCCCGGTTGGGGTCGTGTGGGTGGCAACCACTTGACGTGTCTCTCTCACATCGATGTTTCTCTCTGTCTCTTCCTCCTCTCTCCCTCCCGCTCTATCTGAAGATAAATGCAAAAATGTGCTTGGGTGAGGGGAAAAAAAAAGAATATGAGGGGCTTATTTGTGGGAACAGTGAGTGGTTCCGTTTGGCATTAATCTAAGAGTTATGTTGTTCTTATTTCCATTTTCTGGAGATACGGAGCATGGGGTGAGAAACGGGATTATCTGGGAAGATGGCCTAGAGAAACCTAGGTCACCTAGGGGACTGTGAAGGGTTTCCCTCCTCGGCCTATGAGTGGCTCAGTGGCCCAGGAAGCCTTAGGACTTGGTTAGCAAGTTATTAGGACGTAGTAACAATCGCAGTGAAAGCAGCAGCACAACGAGACGTTCCTTAAACAAGTTCCCTGCACTCCTGCAATGTAATCATCGTCACAGTGATCTCATGTACCGAGTGCCTCTGTGAGGTATTCATGTTTCCACTTTATAGATGAGAACACTGAGACTCACACAAGTTAAAAGACGTGCCCAGGGGTCCTGGCCAGGTGGCCCAGTTGGTTGGAGCATTGTCCTGTAAACCAAAAGGTTGCGGGTTCAATACCTGGTCAGGACACATACCTAGGTTGTGGGTTAGATCCTCGGTCAAGGTGCATATGGGAGGCAGCCAATCAATGTTTCTCTCTCACATCAATGTTTCTCTCCCCCTTCCTCTCTCTCTAAAAGTCAATGGACTTATCCTCACATGAGGATTAAAGGAAAATGAGAATAATAATCCAAAGAAAGATTGCCCAGGATCGCACAGCTAGTATGGGCAGAACTTAAACCCTCCCCATCACACCGCAGAACTTGTGCTCTTTCAACACCGTTTAGTTGCCTTCAGACATGTGTGACGTGGGCAGGTAGTGAGCATGGCTTGGGCTAAGCACTAGGTGCCTTTCTCCAGGGACTGAGAGGGAGCGGGGCTTGACCGGGGCACTTTAAGAAAGGATCCGTGGGGCAGGCCCCTGGCAAGCGAGGCGCTCCAGCTGCAGAGGACGAGGACCAGGTGCACCTCTGTGAAACTGAAACTGGGCTCACTGGGACATGCCTCCCTGGAGCAGGTTATCAAGGAAGTGATGAGAACACTGAGTCCTGTGGGTGGGAAAATAACACAGCTGCTAACAGCTGCCCAGATGACAGCAGCGACGTAAACATCAGTCTACTTCTGGACAGTTCTCTGTGACTTGTGGAGCTCCTTCCCTTTTACCATTTCATAATCATCTTGCTCCAGCCCTGGTTAGTGGGGATGATAAGCTCGCTTTTACACGCCAGCAAACAGAGGCTCAGAGATGCTGTGTGATTTTCCTCAGGTCACACAGCTTGTTAGCAGTGCTGCTTGCATTCCAGTTTTCTAAAGCCATCCTTCCCACCCCGTTCCCCTTTCCATTCTCTTTCTGAAGGGGTTTTGTGACCCATGGGAGGAAATCAAGAGGAGTTGGGGAAAGTTAAAAAAAGAAAACAAAAATGAGATAAAACAAGCAAAGGAAATCATTAAGGCTAAACACCAGACACAGCAAGGAAACAGCAGGGACAAAGGAGTTCCTTCCGAGGACAGCCTGCCAGGACGGGCTCAGAGGTATTGGCCGAGCCTGACGTCCACAGGGGAAATGAGGAGCCGGCTGGGAGATGCATGGAGCAATGAATGGAAGACACACCCAGAGGACAGGGAGCAAGTCTACTTCCGGTGGGACCCACTTCCCAGAGGCTAAGCAAGGGAATGGCAGGGTTTCACAGAGCAGGGGCAGTAAAAAACATCAACAAAAAACAGCTGCCAGACAACAGGGACTCTCATAATCATCTGTGAGGAAAGCAGGAGTCCAGCACAGTTTGAAAGACAGAAATCATTACCAAAATGTGGGTGAAGCTCAGCTATGTGCTAGAGATTCCATAAAAACAGAAGGAGGGGACATATTCTTAAATAAGGCTTGAGAGCATCAAAACTGGATGCACTCCTATTACAATAATTAAGGAGGACTTTTTCTTAAGGGCACTATTGGAAATGAGGAAATTGAATTTGGGGGGGCACTTGAGCCAGATGGCCATCTTCGGGGTGCTGTGGGAAACATTTACTCACATGCCCCCTTGAGTCCCATTCCACTCCTTGGTTGGACTGCTGAGGCCGCTGCCCAGACTACCAGATCTGGCTCTTTCTGGGTATCTGCCAGGCGTCGGTCCTGTGGCTGTGCTTTAGGTTGGATTCCATGGCCACTATGAGTAATACTCATGAATCCTATTCTAAAGATGCTAATTTTCCTTTAAGAATACTATTATTGAATATCACAAACCTTTTATAGACGTAGCCAAGTAATAGTTGCAATCAGTCCCCTGAGCCCCATACCCTGGAAGAGGATGTTTTAAAAGTAAATTTGTGCCCTGGCCAGTTTGGCTCAGCAGTTAGAGCATCGGCCCGAGGACCGAAGGGTTGCAGGTTTGATTCCCTGTCAAGGGTACGTACCTGGGTTGCAGGTTCGATCCCTGGCCTCAGTCAACCAATTGATGTGTCTCTCTCACATTGATGTTTCTCTCTCTCTCCCCTTCCCTCCCTTCCACTCTATCTAAAAACTAATGGGGAAATATCCTTGGGTGAGGATTAACAACAGCAACAAAAATAATAATAAAATAAAAGTAAATGTGCTTTTTATATTCTATGAGAAACCAAGCAATTTTAGTATCAGGAATTATTAGTTGATTCTTCTTCAAATTTGTTTTTTAAGACATCCCCAAATAAATCTGTTACAACTAGTGAATGTAATCATTTAAGGAACTCTAGTTCATAATGATATTTGGACAGAGGGTGGTAACTTGATACAGATATGTTTTTAAATTCAGCTTAATTAATGGTTTTTACTGAGGGCCCCTTTTACTCATGAGGTTCTATGTGCTATGGACTTTACTAGATAAATGGATGATAATGTTCTTTATTTTAAAAGTGTTTTATCTGGGGTTGAAGTCACTACAAACTGTGGGTATCAAGAAATCTGGGAAGAAGTAGGGTCTGATTATAGTTGCATATGGCGTAGAGCCATAGCATGTGACATGGTTGGGGAGGACAAAGAGGAACCACGAGTGGGCCTCAGCCCAGAGATAACAGATCTGTGAACCTAGGGGTCAGTGTGGGAGTCGTAGTCACTGGGCAAATTCAGCCTCAAAGCTGGGGGGGACCCGTGAGGGGACAAGGAACAGGAAGGAGGGCTTTGTGTGGATGGGGAGCTGGGCAGGCTGTGGGACCTCATGGCCACCCCTGAAGGACTCCCAGCCCCAGGAGTCTTGGACTGTGACGGTCCGGACCCCGAGCCTGGTGTTACATGTGGCTGGGAGCTGGTTCCATCTGCATGTGGGGAGCCTTGGAATGCAATCACATCATGTTTAGGGACCCATGGAAAGGAGCCTTCAAAATAAGTTTAATTATAGGCAGGCATTCAACATCCGCTCTGTGTTAATCTCGCCTGTTAACCTTTTTGGGTTATATTTTACGGAAGGCATAATAATCCTGAAAGTTGGTTAATTCAAAGAAAACAATTTTAGGGACAATAGGACACAATATTTAGCAGGTGGGTGTATGTCCGTGTGCTGTGGTGCAGAGAGCACGGAACAGAGCCTGGGGTCCAACCCAGAACCACCAGTTGCCAGCTCTGGACAGGGGCAGTCACCGCCTCTGTGCCCTCCTGCTCCTCACTCACAATAGGGAGGGGCACATTCACGGAGCTAATGAAAGTGGCAATCAGTGAGCTGCCAAAGACAAAAGCCATCCTGCAGGAGAACAAAGCTGCAGGCTCACACTGTTGCCCGCCTTGGGGGAGGGTTGGCAGGGGTGAAGTGACGCGCTCTCCTTACACTCCTCAGCGCATCTCCTCCCGGATGTGTGGCGCCCCCTGGACCCTGTCACCACTCCCGGACTGCAGTACAGGTGTTCTCAGTCAGGCGTGGGTGTTAAAATCAGTGCTTCTGTGGGAGTTGTGAGGGTTAGAACCTCATATTCTGCCATCTTGATGACATCCTCTGATTATATTTTAAAGAAAAGGAAAATAAAGGAAAAATTGTCCAAGGCCAGGCTGAGTTCTGGAAGCTTCCAGAAGGCTCTAAGCCTAAGTGGATCACATTGAGCTTGGTAGGGAAGGTCAAGGGGACTAGAGCAGTCCAGAGAGGTGAAAGGAAGATGTTTGATGGGGTAACCTGGCCAACTGCCAAGTGGACTCATGGCCTGATTCATAAATTATTCCAAGTCACAGTGGGCTTGTCCTGGGCAGGGGGACGAAAAGCGTGCTCGGTGGCTCAAGACGGCACGAGTGGGAGCGATGGAGGATGGAGTCCAGCACAGTGTGAGGAGACCCTGTCCAGCAGGGTTTTCCAAATACCGGAAGGCTGCTCAGGGAGGCACGCCAAGCACGGTGATGGTACACACAGCAGGAGGCCTGCCTCGGGTGCTCGGCGGGGTCCAAAGGCCTAATCGCCTGGAGTGGCCCTCGCGCCAACTTGCCGTCTATTTTCTTTTTGAGGTTGGTTCATAAATTCATCAACTTTTATCTTTTCTACGGCAGCAAATACTATTAGAAAGCTAATTAGCTCCAGAGCCAATTTTCATGTCAGAGTGAAATTACAGGTTTCATGGTATAGAATGAAATAATGTTTCTGTCCCTCCTCATCCTCCACTCCCCCACCCACTCCAGTTCCTTCTTCCTGCACATGTATCCAGTCCCCTCTTCCATCTGGTCACAAATGTCAGCAGAGAGGGGTGGCCACTCAAGGGCCCCTTCCTCTTCTGTGTCAGGCACATTTGCATTTGCAAACAGCTTTAACTGAGTAGAGTTTTCATTGCTCTTTTCTCCTGCTCCTGATTTTAAATGCAAATGTTAATGTTTGGTTAGCATGGGTTCAGAATTAAGCCCCTGCTACCTGTGGCTACCTCCTTCCCTGGGTTCTGAATAAGCACTGCTGGAGTATTGCGACCTGCTGAGAGCTTGTGAGTCCTGGGAGGCTGGAGTCCAGCTAATTGCCAATCATGCTGAGAGGGCTGGGCAGAGCCTTGTCTCACTTACCAGCTCTCATGGAGTCCTGCTTCCTACTAGCACTGATGGAGAGAAAATCCCTGTACTGGGAACAGAAAGGGAGGTGGGGAAAAGGCTGCTCTTTGGAATTAGGTTCTGGACTCCCTTTAAACTTTGTGGAATTGAAAAGGCCATCAGAGGTCATCAGGATTGAGTCCCAAAATTTAGAATCTCTTAGATCATGCTCTTAATGGTTTTTATTGGACCTCTGCTTGAACACTCTCACTGATGGAGGGGCTCCACCCTTCACAAGACAGCTCTATCTACCACTGACAGCCAGCTCCATTTGAAAAGATGCACTTAGCATTGAGCCTAAATGAACTCATCTTCAGGCCTTGGTTTTAGTTTTTACATGGAATGTGGTTGATCTTATTTCCAAATGACAGCCTTCCAGATACTTGGAGGCAACTCTTCCAGAGCCTCAAATGCCTTCTCCTCCACAAGCTAAAGATTTCCAGTTTCTTCAGATCTGTTATATATCCGACCCTCTATCCACCCGGTTCCTCTTCCTATTGTGGATTCTGTGAAGGGGTTTGTAAGTGGGAGAATGGTAATCCAGCTATGGACTGATCAGCACCAGATAGAATGGGGCCGTCTGTTTCCCTCCCATTCGTTTGAGCTTCTCTCATTTCCAAGGCTTCCCAAAATGCTGTAGACCTGCTAAGTGGCCATGTCACACTGTGCACCCTTGCTGAGCCCACAGCCAATTTCAGCTCCAAGTTCTTTCTCACAAAGACTTCTTCTAGCTGAGTAAACAATGTGTAATTCAACCCTTAGCTGAAGACAACCAAGCTCCTCATTCAGTGACAAAGAAAGTGTATTCTTTCAAAGTGTTAGACTAATCTCTAATCCAGTGAGAGAATCTTACAGGGCATTATAAACATATCATAGAGAATATGTTTATATTGTGTCCAGTTTTCTCTTTCAGAAAGGAAAACGTGTATGCTCAGATGTCTCAGCAAGGGTGGTGTCCCAGGAACCGGGGTGCCTCCCTTGCCTTGGGCCTCTAGTGCATAATTTGGTAGAGGAGAGAAGTCAAATCTAAAATCTGTGGATAATCCTAAAGAGTTATCAGTCTGAAAGGGACCAATTAGAGAAGAGGCATCTGAAAGTGGGTACTACTGGGTAAAATGTGTGGGGAAAGGGTTGCAGTGACTTTAGGGTAGAAGGCTCAAGGCTGTTAAATGTTGACTTGACTGTGGTTGGGAATGGAGAAGTTAAGGATACATGGCAGGAGAGCAGAGAAGCTGTGGCCAATAGCAAAATTTCCCATTTCCCTCTTGGCTCAGTGCCGGCCCACCTCCATCACCATAACAACCCACATCCCATGAGAAATGATATTTGCAGGAGAGACAGGAGAAACAACCTGTCACTGTGACCTTTGCCCCAATTCAGAGGTGTTTGCCTTCTACGGTCTCACCCAATAACACTTTCTTCTTCTGGTCTTTGGGCACATTTCATTATACAAGAGCCCCCAGAGCCCCACATGAATCTGGTCCTGCTGGCATCTTGGCACCAAGGATATTTCTCTTTGACTCATGTAAGAGCTCCCTTATGTCTAGAATCAAGAGATAAGATGAACACTCACATTATGTAAAGTCTACATATCAAATAGTGGAAAACTGAAGGATCCATGCTGTGTTTATATGACCAGGCCCTATTCATACACACACACACACACACACACACACACACACACACACACACACAGCTGCAGAAGTGTTTTAAAGTTCCCCTAAGTGACCTCAGCCATAGGCAAATGTAAGATGCTGGTGTGCTGGCAGCATTGTAAACAAAGGGAGTGAAACACTGGACCTTTACACAAGATGCCCAGTACAATGTGTAATAATTCCATTTACAGTCCCTTTTACTGCCACCATCTAGACATTCCTACTACTAACATGAATCTCTCCAGGATATTTTGACTCTGTAATAATAGAGGGGTCATTTGATTTTCATTACTATTTCTGGAGCCTCTATGTAGACACCTGACCCTGGTGTTCTTGAATGACTTCATTTGCAGTTATGAAATTTGAACTTCTGGACTTCTAGAGACTGCTGTTTGCTGTGGCAAGAGCATCTAATGCTAGGGTGAATAGGTCGGATGTGGATGGAAAGGAAAGATAAAAATAGTGATGCCTGTAAGTGGAGAAGGAAAAAGGTAATACTCACAGAAGCACAAAGTTGCCTTTTTGTGTTTTTGCCTGCCTGCAAGCTTTTTTTTGCAGATATACTACTATACTGAATCCCTACAACAACCCATGACGTACAACAATCACCATTTGCAATTGAAAAAAAATAACAACCCTATTTTTGGAAAAGATGAAATGACTCATTCAATTATCAATGTATGAAATTGGACATACACCTGGGACTTCTCCTTACCAGTTCTACACTTTTTTGTCTATTTTCCCTCAAGGGAAAATAGGCTGAGAAGCACAACTTGGTTCAAAAGATCTATGGATGGAAGCTAGAAGCTCTGGGATAGCTATGAAAGGAATCTGGGCTCAAATCTCAGAGTAAATCTGCTCTCAATGGTTGGATCTGGGATGATCTTATTGATTCAACCAGAATTTCCTGAGCACTTAGTGAGTGCAAGTCACTGAAGAAAGAGAGAAGAATGAGATATGGTCCTTACCTCCAGGAAAGCCACGATCTGGGGAAACACAGCAGATTCACACGAAACTTTCTATCACAATTGAAGGTGTATATATGGGAAGTGCAAGAAAATTAGCACATGTATGTAGACCATAAACTAAGAGTTCTGAGGCAGGTGAGGCCAGAGAGCCAGGAAGACAAGGAGGCTTCCTGGAGGAAGTAGAACCATTGGATATGGGGGTTTGGAGGGAGAAGTCAAGAAACAGGAGAAGCTGTGAGTAAGGATGCCAAGCTAGGCATGCTCGTGTGTTTATGCCGAGGAAGGAGTCTAATCTCTCAGAGCATGGCATACTAGGGAGAGATGGAGAGACAAGCCTCCAATTTGTTTGATTTTAAAGTCTTTTTTTTTTAAATGACTCACCCTTTTGTGCCCTTTACATGCCCACAAAACCAATGGGTAAAGAGCTAAATGGAGAGAAGAATAAACTCATATACATTTTTTAATCAGTACAAAATGGCCTCCAAAAGCACGTCAAGGAAAAGAAATGCATTTGGCAGCCTCGCCTTTTGTTTTGATGGGCTCTGCCAGAGTCCTCTTCCTAGAAAAGCTGCAGACAAATGGCCTTGTCTCAGGATGCTATGATATGGCAGCATCTAGAGTGGGCCACCAGGACTGATTTCATCCTTTATGTCCAATGTGCCGGCCAACGCACCAATTTGAGCTGTGCACACAGTGGGATGCATTGTTTCTGGACTGACAGTTCATCATGACTGAAAATGAGAACAAGTAAAATGAAAAAATATCAATCAAAGGCATTCCTTAAAAAATAAAACCAAGCCTAATAATACATCCAGAGCCACAAGCTAATCAGCTCAAACTAATAAATGAATTCAATAAAGTTGCAGGATGCAAAATCAACATACAAAAATCAGGTTCATTTTTATATACTAACGAATTACCTGAAAAGGAAATTTAGAAAACAATCCCATTTACTATAGCAGCGAAAAGAAGAAAATACTTAAGAATAAACATAACCAAAGAAGTGAAAGACTTATACACTGCAAACTATAAAACATTGATGAAAGAAATTAAAGAAGACAAAAATATAATAAATGGTTTATGGTTTGAAGACTCAATATTTTTTAAATGTCCATACTATAACCAAAGTGATCTACAGATTTAATGCAATCCCTATCAAAATCTCAATGACAGTTTTTTCAGAAATAGAAACCACAAAAGATGCCATCTAGCCAAAGCAATCCTGTGAATGAAGGACAAAGCTGGAGGCATCACACTTCCTGATTTCAAAATATATTGCAAAGTAATGAAAACAGTAAGGTACTGGCATAAAAACATACATCTAGACCAATGGAACAGAATAGAGAGCCCAGAATAAAGAGGGTTGATCTCATTTATGTGTTTGTACCACAATGATAATTATAATAATCATTAAACATTGAGGCCCTGTCTTCTCTCTGGACCTTGGTTTTCCCATCTGTAAAATGACCAGGCTGCATCTGGTAATCACTCTAAATGCTAACCTAAAAAATGTTGGTTCCAGTCGGCTCCTTGCTGTTTTGAAAGAACAGTAGCTCAAAATAATGAAATGGTCATTTCTTAAGGGAAACTTTTAAAGACCTTAATATGACTTAAAAGGAATAAAATTTCCTTATTTTGTTCTTAATGTTATCCCCCCCGACACACACACGCAATTAAAATAAAATTAGAAGTAGAAAGCCGCCATTAAAAATCTCAGTGTTTATCAGTCTGTACCCTACTTTCACATCTCTGGGTCTACCCTGTTCCCCATACTGTTATGTTTATTATATTCCACAAATGAGTGAGATCATGTGATATTTTTCTTTCTCTGCTTGGTTTGTTTCACTTAGGATAATACTCTCGAGGTCCCTCCATGTCGTCTCAAAGGATAAGAGATCTTTCTTTCTTACAGCTGCGGGTGTCAATGGGGAAAAAAGGAGAAACATCTGTAACAAAAATAAATTAATAAAAAATAATAAATTAAAAAAAAATAAAATAAAATAAAGATGCAAAGTAGCTTACTCTTAAAAAAAAAAAAAATCTCAGTGTTTATAAGCAACCTCTGTTAACATTTCCATTCAGGACTCTTCCTATGTTGTTTTTGTTGTTGTTATTGCTTGCCTTTTTTTTTCATAGTTAAGTTCATACTACGTGTATAAAATTTGGGGTCCTATTTTAGTTATTTTTTCCATTAATGCAACCAACAAACATTTATAACCTATTATGCATGAGGCATTTTGTTAGGCTATAAAGAAAGAAACATGAACAAAATATAATCTTAGCTCTAGAGAATCTCATGGCCTAGTTGGGAAGATAGATAAGCAATCAAACAATTAAAATTGGGTGTAATAAGTTCTTTGGGAAGGGAAACACACCATCCTGTAGGGGCAAAAAGGCTTCATGGTGGTTACAAAGACTGAAGTCAAAACAAATGTGAGTTAGCACAGAGCTTCTCAGCAAAACACTACATTTCATAGCTACCCTTGAAGCCAAGTGTGGGCAAGCAACTAAATTATGGGCCATGGGATGTAGTTGGATGTATTATCTCTTCTGGATTCTTCCCTTGGCCCTATGGCCCTTCATGGTTGGGTGGAAGGGAAAGCAGTGATGAGATCAGGAGCAATCACCTTAGACCACCTAAGGTGGAAGCTACATAGTGAGGAGGGTAGACCATCAGGAAAAGAGTGGGTTCCTAGATCAGCCCAAGTGTACTGCTTACACTTGGATTGCTGTATAAGAAAGAAAAAAACCATCTACTTTGTTCTAAAGTCACCATGATATTTGTAATTTTGTTATAGCAGCTGGAGCTTCAATCCTAACTAACACAGATGGTAGTAGATGGAGTCTAAAGAAGTATGTAGGCAGGGAGGCAGGGGTCAGACAGAGAGGAATTGGTAAGACATTCTCAGACGTTTGAACCTTATCCTGAAGGCATTGGTGAGCCTCTGAAGAGTTGCAGAGAGGAGAGTGACATGATCTAGTTTGCATTTTGGGAAAATCACTCTGGCTGCTACACAAAGAATAGGTCAAAGCAGGCAAGAATGAAGGCAAAGACACCAGTAGAAGACTGTTGCCATCTTCCAGGCGAGTGAAGTTAAAAGAGTAACCAAAGTGTTTGACAGTTACCGAAGGTACTGAGGAAGAACCAGTGTGTTTAGCATCACTGCAGGTGGCAGTAGGAAAAAGGAAATCGAGCACCTATGGTTCTTGCTTGAATTCTCTAATAGGAGGCATAAGAAGAAGATCATGGTGTGTAGGTGGGTTGATCTTGGGGATAAGCTCAGTTTCTGACATGTTAAGTTTGAATGCAGGTGGGGCCTTTAGATGAAGGTGTCCACCAGGAGGTTGGCAGAATAAGCCTAGAATTCTTTTGAGATATCTGGACTGGAGTTACAGATTTGGGAATCATTAAGATAGCAATGGTAACCAAAGTCATGGATCCGGAAGCAAATGAAACCATCATGGAGACAGCAGCCAGAGAATAAGGGGTCTGTGGGCAGAGCCAATAACTAAAAGGAAGGGCAGAGGAAGAGGAACCTACATGAGAACCTGCACAAGGAACCCACAGAGAGTCAGAGAAGTGTGTTTCACTGAGACCAAGGCAAGGTGGTAGTGAGATGACAGAGGCCAGATGTGCCAAATGCTGCAGAGAGGCCAGTAAGCTGGGAGCACTAAGCATGGTGTTCTGTGAGCTCAGCGTTGACTCAGTACATGTTGGAGTGAATTGCTAATTGGTAAACCACTAAATTGATGCTGTTGTTTTTAACTTAATTATTTGCTCTGTTTTGGTTTTCATTAGAAACAGCACATCTAAATTGTATTTGTGGAGGCACAGTGGTAAACCCTGCTTCTGTTAACTTGTGTTTCTTGGGTTAAGTATGGACTTAAAACTTAGAATATATAGCTGTTGTTTTGAATGACTATAAAAGATACTCTATTCACTAAAGAAAATTTAACAACTACAGATAAGAATAAAAGAAGAAAATAAAAATCACATCAGGCAAGGCAGACAGAGGCTGGTGGCTATTTCTTTCGGTCATGGTCATTGTCATGGTCCATAGGAGCCGCTCCCAGGGAACAGGACTTGGAAGAGGGTGATTCAGGTGTGGGAGTCAGGTGGCAGCTTAAAACAACTGCTGTTTTCCTTCTGTGGGTCAGGGATCGTTCTGAGAATCTGATAAAAGCTTTGGCCCTTCCGCCCAGAAAAATATCTGGAGCCTTTATGCCTACAATTCAGTGTTCAGTTTCAGTGGGACCCTGTGATGTCTGAGGACTTTGGCAGGAAATGTTTCCACTCAGAGCCATGCCCTCTTCTCCTTAACTCATAAATGTCCCTGCTAGAAATGATCTTCCAGGGCCTCTCGTTGCCTGGGGCTGGACCTTCCCCTCCATCTGCAGAGCAGCCCCCGAATCTATGGACTCCCTCAGAGTCTCTGACTTTCACCCGCCATCAATGGCCACCAACCTCACTGATGGGACTCCTTTCCAGGCCAAAGGGACAGCTTGAGGGGCTTGATTTCAACAGTTGCTGGCAACTCTGAGCAGCTTCTTAGAAGGGAGTAAAAAGTTGGGGAGGAAGATCTGGCTGTAGGTTTCATCTCTGCTTCTCATTCACCGCGTGGCCAAGGGTAAGTCGCTCCACCGTTCCGAGCCTCCATCTCCTCGTTCATCAGGTAGGAATAATAATTCTCGCCTCGTCTGTGTCATAGAGCATAAACCCAGTGAGTTATGAGATGTGGAGGTGCTTCATAAGGTGAAAAATGTCACATCGATATGAGGGATTATAAACAATCATTAAAGCAACTAATATTCATTGAGAATTTATTGTGCGTTACCCACTGCATTGAGTACTTCGTCTTCATCTCATTTCATTCCTGCAACTCTGTGAGGTCATTACTCCTTATTTTACCCAATGAAAGAAAGTGAGATTCAGAGTGGTTAAGTAACTTGCCCAAGGCTACACAGCTGGTAAGTGAATAAAGGATAAATAAATGGTTGCACTAGAGCAGTTGGATTTGATGGGACTTAACGGTGCAGAGAGAAAGCTCATCCTTGCCCAGTGCCTATTATCAGGTACTTGACGCAGTTGCCTCCGAGGAATCCTGAGAAATAGGTTGCGTGTGTTACACCCACAGAGGACATGGAACAACAGGGCCTGGCACATGATATTAGCTATTAGGATTATATTATTATTGTAATGCCCACTGTATGATGAGAAAACCAAGGCTTAGAGGAGTTAAGTGATCTGGCCAAGGATATATAGAGCTGAGCTTGGAATCTGAGTGTTTGGAGAAGTTCAGGCATTTTCCACTGCTTCACACTGTCTCCTGCACAAGGAATGCAGGTGTGTTCGTTTCCAGATCCTCCACCCTTCCATAGCACCCCATGGCCCTGAAGTTCCAAGGTGTGTGTCCCCCCAGACCTCTGGCTTTAGCACTGTCTACTACTCCTTTGGAATCACTATGCTGAACTGCCAGGTTTGAGAATTGGTACCATCCTGATTAGACATTTATTGGCCAGATTCCTTGTCTGTCAATGTGCCAGCTGATAGGCTGACAGGCACAAGCCTCCAGCCCTGGGGACTGTCTGGTTTGAGCAGTGAGCCGTCCTGTTAGCGGCTGGCTGGCCCCACAGCCAAGCCCGGAAGGCTGGAGGGGAGGGTTGGGGGGACCGCCAGATGAAGGATAGGAGACAGCGAGTCTGCACAGGGTGTAGAGACGTTTTCTCTCCAGCTCTGGTTTTATTTATGCATCATTTAGACCCCAACTACTTCCCAAAATAATTTGACGTAGCTAATGGCTTAGGTTTATCTCATGTTTCAGTTGACAGAGCACAGCTATTTCGTGATCTGACTTGAATCATGGAAACATCAGTGGAGGTGGGTGCTGTAACTTCCATTTTATAGATGAAGAACATTGAGGTGGAGGTGGGGATAAATAATCTACCCACAGTCACGTAAGTACGCAATGGTCAGGGCTGAGACAGCTCCAGAGCTTCAGGCTCTGAAGTGGCTGTGTTGCCACCAAATATGGCGCTTCCTAATGAAGTCTACCTTGCAGGTAGGTGGGGACAGGAGGGAGGGTGCTTAAAAGAAGGTGGAGGGGCTGTGCCAAAGCTGGGGCAGCATGGGGGCGGGGGAGCTGGGCTAAGAAATGTCCACCTTGGGATGCTAGGCCCTCGTGGATTGCCCATGGGCTGCTCCATGGGCCTCTGCAGACCTTTCGTTGGTCAAATATGCTCTGAGCAAATACTTGTCAGTTGGTGTGGGAAATCTGGCCACTCCAGGAGACAGCTTCCCCATGGCCTGCGGGAGCCTCTGGAGCCATCCAGGAATCCCTGGGAGCTACTCTTACCTTGTGTCCTCTGTAGGTCAGCACGAAGTCCTCGCTCAGCATGAACTCTAAGCTGCCTTGTCCTCTGCTCTTGCCTGGCCTTGTTTGTGACCAAGACATTTTACCTAAGCTGGAGTTGGGAAGGGAACCTTAGAAATCACTGGTTCTAATCCTCAATCTTTGACTAATAGGGAAACTGGGGATTAGATGACAGCTCATGTTTCCTACACCACTCTTCTTGTAAGGTACTGTGTTCGTGAGTGATGTTGCCAGGGCTCCTGGGCCATGTTCCCAAGCCCTTGGCCTTGACCTTGCCATTCCCCACATTCTCGTAGAATTTCAATGGTCTCACTGCATCCCCAGCTCCAACCAGACCCTTGACTCGCCTGGATTCGGGCGAGCGTGACAAGGCTGGCAGCTCTCCTGTAGACCCAGCCTGCTGCAATCTCATCAGAGGCAAGGGCTCATCCCAGCCGTCGCCAAAATCCCAGCCTGCAACAGCCAGATGTCTTTGACCTATTCCATTGCCAGAGCCAGGGAATGAGATCAGCTCTGGTGAACACAGAATACAGGGGTGGGAAATCCTTTCCTCCAATCCCTGTAGATCCCTTCGTATTTGAGGAAGGCACAGGGGTGTTACTGTAAGCAATAGTCTAAGATTCCTGCAGCGATGTATCACCGTCCTTTCAGTGAGTCTGTGTGGCCTGCCAACATTTCTCCCTTTGCCTTTGGGTGCGTCAGGATAAGCCCCAGCTGAAGTCAAATACACTTCGGTCTTCTTAGGTACAAGGGACTACAGAGGAGAATTAGGAATCACGAACTGCCCAAAGGCGTCACACGCTTATTGACAGCAGTACCCTAAAACGGGGAAAAGGGGCTCATGTGAGATATTGGGGATGCTTCTTGCAAAACACACTATAAAATGGACTACTGCTGATTGCTTCTATGTGTAATTGCTCCCAAGTAGTAACAAAATGCTGGAAAAGGGAAAACTGATTATATTGTTAGGAAAAACATTTTTGGAGAAAAACGTGCCCTTCTTCAAACACACAATTAGTGATTTTGTTTGCCTAATCAGAAAAAAATAGTCATTTAAAATTGTTTAAAGTCTAAAAATATTTATTGATTATGCTAAATTGTGTAACCAAATTGTGCTGAGTTCTGGGGATTCGGAAATGAATAAAAAGACCCAGCATCCATCCTTTAGGAGCTCAGTTTAATAGGTGAATACCACATTGATACATAACAACAGTCCTGCACCACGAGGGTGGCAATGGAAATAAGCATAATTTCTGTCAGGAGTCAGGGAAGCTTTTCCAAAAAGCTGATGATGGCTGATGTGGGTTTTGAAGGCTGAAGGGTTTTTAAGGTTCGTGTTGGGAGATGGTGGGCAAAGGCATTATCAGTTAAGGGTTTGTGCAAAGGCACAGAAGCAAGAAACAACCAGGTATATTTCGGACTGGGAATGAGAAATGAGAAGGAGGAGCAGTGACTGGAGAGGAAACTGCATAGGCAGGCAGCACCCAGATGATGGTATGAGGGGTATGTCCATCCAGGTATTTTAACTCTAACTCTGAAGAAACCCGGGGCATTTTACCTTTTCACTTATAACGGTTGAACTGAGGAGTTAGCATTGGTTTTTGTATGTTGTATTATTATTTATAATTACTATTTTTATTATTACTATGGATATTAGGATGACAAGGCAAGGTCTTTTAGATTTACTTTTAAATTTCCAAACAGTAAAATTCATGCTTTTACAGTGCATAGTTTTATGGTTTTGAAAAGCTTAGGGTCATGTATCCACTACCATAATCATGACACAAAATAGTTTCACCTTCCAAATATATTCACTCGTGCTGCCCCTTCGTAATCAATCCTACTACCACCCCCAACCCTTGTTCCCTATTGCTACAGCTTTGCCTTTTCCAGAACGTCATAGATGTAAATGGAATCAGACGGTATGTAAACGAGCAAGTTGTTAACAAGGAAAAGAAACAATCCCATTTGGACCTTTTCGATTTCAGAGATTGGAATGCTTCCATAAAGTGGGACGGAAAAGAAAATTAGTGTAATAGGTGAAAAGTTAGTGAATCCTGAAAACATGGCTTTCCAGACTTCTTCCAAATCATTGATGAATAGGTTGAGCAAGAAAAGGCCCAAATCTGGACCCTTTGGCAAACCTTGGGATGCCTCCATAATTAGAAACTTATACTTTGTGAACAGACTTGTCAAATCTGGAGCTACCTCCTCTAAGCCCTCCGGTCTGCTTTTCTCGATGCCGTTCCACAAATACATTGCAGACACCTGGGCAAATGTCTTGTTGCGGTTCACTGGCCCCCTTTAAAGAAATTCCCTGATCTGTACTTTTACCAAAGGGAGAGTTAAGATGGTTTGATTGGCCACATTGGGGCATCTGTGCCAACTCTTTGTGATCATAGCTTTCCGGGCTGTGACCAGAGAAAGGATGTTTCAAGTTCTGGCTTTAGGTGTCACCATGAGCTTCAACAAGCAGCCAGAGCCCGGTGGCGGAGGTAGACTGGAGTCTGTGACTCAAGCAGGTGCACAGAGCATGGGATCGAGGAAGGTTGCATGGTGTCAGCATTACAGAGGGTGCTGGCAAGAGTGAGGAGGATGAAGATGTAATCCCAGGGCTGAAGTCTTCGGGAAAGAAGGAAAGGGATTTATTTGGTGAAGACCCCTTGGGCATTTTTCGTACATTCACTTTCTATGCTTTGAAATATTTATTAATACATTTTGTGATTAAAAAATAAATTCTGGATGATTTTTGTGTTTCTTTTAAAAATCAGATTTTTGTAGGTTTAAAAAAATGGTATTAGAAGTAATATATTCTCGTGGTAAAACCTTCACATCAGAAGGATGAGAGGTAACAAATAAAACCTCTTATTCTCCTGCTCTTCCTATTACCATTTCCTATCAATTAATCTCCTGGCATATCCCTCCAGAAATTTTCTATATATGTACAAATATATACATTTTTTATTAGGTCAAATGGGATCACATTATATAATACTTTGACTTGCTTTTTTACCACTTAGGATCTTAATGTATGTTGAACACCATTCTGTGGCAGGACATAGAGCTTAAATGTCTGTGTTTAAACAGCTGCGTGATAGTCCATAGCATGGATGCACAGTGATTTATTCTAACAGTCTCCTGTGGAGGGAGATTGAGACTATTTCCATTTCTTTCTACTGCAGACAATGCTGTGATGAGCATCCGCGTACGTTTGTCTCCATGTACTCTTTCCAGTTTCTGCCAAATATCAGCATGAAGAAAAACAATTTCTTGAATTCAACTTCTATGTTCAAACGCTCTCATCTTTTGTTTCTATGATGCTTCTCTCATAGGGTCCAGTCACCATGTGAAATTAATTTTTTAAGAAATCCAACCTTTTCTTGTGTCTCTTTCAAACATTTCCTCTCTGTAGAAAGACCTCACGAGGCCACATGGGCTTCCTTTGAACCCTTCATGTTTTTCTTCATCACAAACATGCATAATTGTCTCATATTTTCAAATCTGTAGACTCTAAAGTAGGGAACTCTGTGTATCTGATGACCTATCGGATCCCTCCTCTCTGGACAGAGCACCCTGAGAGGGCGTTGAACCTGGTTGGGCAGTGGGATTTAGCTCTAAGGAAGAATAAAAGAGAAATAATTTTTATATTTCTAGCAAGAGCATTATGGATCTTCAACTTCCCATCAGCTGGGGGAGGAGGAGAGTGAGGCTGGGAAGTCTGCCACAATATTTGGCATGGCTGGGCTTCCAGATTGTATCTATTTTTGTAGCTGCACAAGTTGGGAGGAGATTAGAAGGATAGTCAAATTTCCTGCTTCAGGTTGTAAATTGATCAAGAGGTGGAGGGAGCACTGGATTGGGAGTCAGAAGACCTGGTTCATGGTCCCAGGTTTCCCAGATGTTAGTTAGAGGATCTTTCCTTCTCCAAACCCCCTTCCCCGCAGCTTGAAACAAAGGAGGTTGGATTCATGAGCTCAAATGTCCCTTCATCTCTAATATTTTATTGTTCTGAATTTCTAGGAATGTTTACCCCATTTAAAAATACTTTATAAATTGTTAGAATGCTTGCCCACTTATCAAAAAGATTAATTGGGAGTATCTTTGTCAATAAATAAAAGCAGAGGTGAATTGAGGATCAATTCTTCGTCCCTATGCCCTTTGTTTCAAAGCTTTGCTTTCAGTGGTAAAGCCTGGGCCGAGGTGACATGCAGACACATAGAAGGAGGGCGGGAGCCACGTAGCAGCTTCCAGATAAAACTGTCTAGGTGCCTCAGAAGCAGAGAAGCCTGCTTCCGTCCCAAAGAGAAGTCGTCAGGTGGGTTTGTCTATGCCAGGCTGTGCGGGCGATGGGTTCCGCCTCGCTGAGGGAGCTGTCAGAACAATCAGAGAGGGCACAGTAATGAGGGAGCATTCTTCAGAGATTGTTCTAAGAAAACCTTGTATCTCCCCAGGACTCTTTCATCTCTTAGGAAATTTTCATCTCTTAGGCCTGCCTAGAAAATATCATCTTTTTTGGGGGTCTATAAAGTAACTCATACACCATTACTTTTAACAACAATAAAAAAAAACAACCTCTAAGTATGAAAAAGAAAATAATATCTAGTGAAATAACACATTCTTTTCTAAGGAAAAAAAAATGGCATGTAAAAAGAAAGGGCCAAATTCCAATCAACAAATAAATAAATAATAATAATGTGTTATAATTACAATTTACAAGTACCTCTATCACGTAAGCGTCATAGGATCGAGGGCCTTGGTTGTCTTGCCATACGCTGTATCGTCAGCTTTCTTCCAGGATCTGATGTATGGTAGTTACCAGGTGATTCTTACCATGATCCAGTGGGTATTATCATTGTTGCCATTTTACAGATAAGGTAACTGAGGCTTAAAGTTTAAAGAGATTGTCTTCCCTAAAAGTACAGAGCTAGTAAGTGTCAGAGCAGGGATACATACTCCAAAATGACCTCCACTGGTATTATGCTAAGGGAAGTAAGTCAGACAGAGAAAGACAAATGTTGTATGATCTCACTTACATGTGGTATCTAAAAAAAACTGAACTCATAGAAACAGAGAGTAGAATGGTGTTTGCCAGGTGCTGGGATGGGGGAAATGAGGAGATGTCGATCAAAGGGTACAAACCTCCAGTTATAAAATAAAAGTTCTGGGGATCTAATATTCAGCATAGTGACTATAGTTAACAATTCTGTATTATATATTCTTGAAAGTTGCTCAGAGAGTAGATCTTAAATGTTCTCACCACACGCACAATATTTATTATGTGAGATGAAGGATGTGTTAACGAACCTCATTGTCGTAATCACTTTGCACTATATACGTGTATCAATCATCACATTGCACACCTAACCTTATGCAGTGTTATATGTCAATTCTCAATAAGGCTGGGAAAGGGAGTTAATGGAGCATATTAAGGACCGTAAAAATAATTAGAATATTTACACTAATCTCAGCAGAAGAATAAAAGTGGAATTGACAAGAAAAAAAAAGGCCCCTATTGTTACCATATACCCTTCCATGTTTATAGGCCATTTCAAGCTACTCAAGGTGAAAGTGTATATCTTGCTTTCTAGTATCTATGGGGAATGATGGCTTATTTATTTGACTAAGTAATCACCTTTTATAAGTTCCCACCCTTGCAAAAATTCCACTGGGTAAAACTAGCGATTTCTTTAGAAATCAACAACATCCCACATCTGACCACTGTGGGGTATGTGAAATTGGAAAATGAGGAAGTAGAATTGACTGCTTTCTTCAGAATTATTAGTTACATTTTGAAGCAGAGATGCTGATTGTCTGAGAGTTTTAGGATTACTAACTTTCTTGTGAAAGTCCTATGATTGTTGGATGTCAGAAATATCTAAAGGGAATCTCTGAAGGCTGGTGTAGATGTTGGAGAGACTTAATAGAAATCTCATTCTCCGCCTCACTCCTCAAATGCTAATGTGATGCGTGCACTTACCCAGAAGATGACTGATTTGTTCGTCGGCTGATTGATATTTGGCATCACCCCCACACTGCTGCTCCTCTCTGCAAACGCAGGAACAATAATCAAATGTTAAGTTTCTCAAGAACCTTTCTTCCAAAGAAAATCAAGCCACTTGCCCTTTGTTATCTCAATTATCTCCAGAGCACCTTGAAAAGAGCTTGTTTTTACCTTTTTTCATCAGAGAGGTACGTGGGACGGAAAGAGAACCAGACTTGGGTTGGAAGACTTGGTGTGAATCCCACTCTGTGACTGGGAAGAGTCATAAAAATCACTGTACTTCTCTTTTCGGTGTGATGGAATTACCTACCTCGTAGGGCTGTTGTGATGGTTGAATGGCATGGCATATGTAAAGTAAAATGAAATCGACGTTACTCGGGAACCGCTGAGGGCCAGCTTAGCATGTTGTAGCGAGCATAGTCTTTGGAGCCAGCCACCCCGGGAGCATATCCCAACTCCACTACTTAGTTACTGTGTGACCTTGGGCAAGTTCCCTGACCTCTCTGTGCTCCAGCTTCTCCATCTGGAATAGGGAGAAAATAATAGCACACCTACCTCATTGAATTGCTGTGATGATTAAATGAGATAATGCACTTAAAGGTGCTAACAGCAATGCTTGGCCCACTTAGTTAGTGCTCACTAAATAGGACTATAATGAACATCGGGGTTTTGTGAGGAGTAAATAAAATGGTTTATATGAAAATATATAGAGAATGTAAAACACTGCACAACGCTTCATTCGGTCAAGAGTCACTGGGCTGATGCGGATACAGAGATGCTCAGAGGAAAGCCCCTAGCTCCCAGTACGGCTGATTGCAGCTGGAATGGGAAGAGAGCGGGCAGCCACCTGGGACAGTGAGTGAGTAGATGAGAGGATTCGGCTTCCTGGAGAGACGGTCTAGTCTGGCCAAGTAACCTTCCTTCTGGCTGCAACAATAGGGTGCTTTACTGTTCGCAGAGCACTTTCACAAACTGTCTTTGTATTACTCCTGACCTTGGCCCTGTGACTTGGCAGGGTGTTTGTGAATGACTCGCAGTTGAGGGCACAGAGGCTCGGAAGTGAAGTGGCTTTCACAAGGGCTCTCTGCTTAGCAGTGATGGAGCCTGGGCTCCGTCTTCCTCCTCCTCCCCACGCTGTGCCTGGTGACCCTCTGTCCCAGGCCAGATCTCGTCAGAATCCTGGGGTTCTCTGCAGTACAGTGGTGGTTGTTAGATGCAGAAGGTCTGCTCACACAGAGCCGTGTGTGGTGGGAGAGGCAGGGAGCTGGCAGAAAGGAGGCAGGATCGGGAGCGCATTGCCCTGTCAGCTGCCCAGGGAGGATGATGCTTTACAGAGAGGTCAGTGATCTCTGGGCACCCTACCTGGTCACCACTACAACTGTCCATTTCCTCATCAGTGGAATGGGCGAATAAAGATCTCCTTACCACTCTGGCCTATTGTTAGGATTTAAAAAGATAAACTATGGAAGGAACTTCATGCTTGGGGTCCCTAAAATGACTGAGGCCCGCCTTCTCATCTTTCATGGTGTTCAGGACCCCATGGGAACTTCCCTCCCATCCTCAAAGTCGCCACATGGGCTCCATCTACAGGTTCTACTGAAGGGAAGAAAGGGTCTATGCAACACCCACCTGGGTTCAACTGTGGGCTCTGCCCAGGGAAGAGGAACTGGCCTCTCTCGCCTTTTTGTGACTTCTGGCCCCTCCACGCTCTCTGTTCCTGCTCCATCCTGCAGGAATTGGTCTAAAATGTCAGAAAGTCATGCCTTTTGGGGGGGGTCACCACCTAGAGGTCATGGGGACCAGCTTTCCTCGAGTCTACCGAGTGCACATTCAGGTTATCCTTCCACATATCGGACAGCTCAGGAGACGCAGGTGGCTCCTGAGAAAGCCCCCGGGTCAGACACCAGGGCCGAGACATCCTTTCTGTATACTCTCGAGAGCACTGCTGTTTGAAGACCTCAGATGGCAGGAGGTGTGTGTAAGTCTTGGTACTGCGGCTCTGCACAGATCTGTGTTTTCTTCATTTAAGAAGAGCACTAAGATGCTGTTGCAGTGACGCCGAAGGGAACAGGCCTCACTGTCCAGGCACTGGGACGTGTTGAGAGGAATCTCTGTGCTGCACTCCAGCCCCTCCCAGAGCCTCCGCAGGAGGAAGCAGCCGCCTGACCCACTCCTCTCTGCTGCGGTCCCCACGTGTCGGTGACCAGCACTGGCTACTCTGGCCACAGCTGATTGGATCAGGGATGGGCACGACTCCCACACAGCCAGTCTCTAGGCTGGCCAACTGCAAATGGGGAATGACGGGGAAGGACTGGACACATCCGATTTTTTCTTTTGGGGAGTTTAATGAACGAGTTTAGCGTAGTAAGCCACTGATATTTGGAATCAAGGCAGAAAGACGCACGGACAGAAGCAGAGACAGAGTCAGAAGTCAGCTAAATAGGGAGGCGGAGGCTAAGGATTTCTATTTCTGTTATTACTGGTGTCAGGCACTGACATTCTGAGCAACTTCTCATTTCTGAACAACTCTGTTCCCGTGTCTAGAAGGAAGATTTTCCCCCTCTATTTCCTTGAAACTTGTCTCAGGGTGAGGATCTTGATTTCTTTACTTCCATGGGTGTCCTTTGAATAAAGTCATCCCTTGAAGTGACCTGAGTGAGTCTTTATTCTTTGTACCAACCGTGTCGAACTGTCCACAGGCAGTGAGCCCTGTGTCCTGATGGAGAGGACAAGGAAGCAGAGAAGCTGGCCCGTCCAGTCTCAAGCACATTGTCACTGACACCCTGTGGAGTGGCCTCACCTAGTTGAAAACAGAAGCCTGTTCCCACCCCCCAGCCAGCCACACCCATCAGGTCCCCTTATATTTTCTTAACCACACTTATCATCAGCTAATATAATCTTTGCATTAGTTTCCTGTCAGTGCCATAACAAATTACCGCAAACTTAGTGACTTGACACCACATATATTCATTCTCCTACAATTCTGGAGGTCAGAAGTCTGAATGAGTCAGGGGATGTTGGCAAGGCTGGTTCCTCTGGAGGCCATAGGGGAGAATCAGCTCCTTGCCTTTCTCAGCTGCCCACACTCCTTGGTTTGGGTTCCTGCATCACATGGTCTCTTCCCTCTCTGCTCCCATCGTCCCATCCCCTTCTCCTCTGCCTGAAAGTCCTGTAGCCCTCTTGTAAGGAGCCTTGTGTTTACATTCAGGGCTCACCTGGATAATCCAAGATAATCTCCACATCTCAAAATCCTTAACTCAATCACATATGCACAGTCCCTTTTGTCATAAAGATAACATGCAGCGGTTCTGGGGGTTACGATGTGGCCATTGTTAAGCCTACTACAATCTTGTTTATTTGTTTACCTGCTTATATTTTTTTCTCTCCTTTCTATCCTCAGTAAAATAGACCCTCCATGGGAGCAGGGGTCTCGTCTGTCTTATTCACCACTGTATTCTCAGGGTCTAAGATTGGGCATAGCATATAATAGTGCTGATAAATATTTGTTGAGTGAATAAATGAATGAATGAATGGAATGGCAGAATTGCTAATGTTCCAGAGGCTCCTTTGGTCTGGCATCATAGTATTCTCTTTTGGATCTTTTAAGCCAGTGTTCTGTAAACCAAGCTGTTTTTTGAGGTGCTATCTCTGAAACCTGCTTATGGGGAAAAAAATCCTGAGGTCAAATAAGTCTGGAAATAACACTCACTATACCTTCTTAGAGATATTCAGTGCATATTAGCTATCAAAGTCTCTGAGAAGTCCCTCAATAAAGGAACTTCATTAGTCAATGGTACAATCCAATAATTCTAATAGAGTAAAAGCACTAGTATTGTGCTTTTCCTTTTTTTATACCCTTTAATAACATCCCACAAAATTAATGTTCAGCAACTCATGGAAAATGCTGCTTTTACTGTTGGAATGCACCTTATTATTTCTCTGAACTTATTGAAATCTTTCCTCTTCCTCCTCCTCCTCCTTCTCCTCCTCTTCCTTCTCCTCCTCCTCCTTCTCCTCCTCCTCCTCCTTGTGCTCCTCCTGCCCCTCTTACTTCTTCTTTTGAATTTTATCTCTCAGCTTCTTCTGGCCTCAGCATTCCTGACTCTGTTCTTGCAACGCCTCTTCCCATCTGCTGTCACCTTCCTGCCTTTCCTGATGGGTCCTTGTTGGAGGGTTCAGTCCCATCGACACTGTTCCTAAGTGTCCCCACCACACTTTTATATTCATCTTTGGTCATGTGACCATATTTCTATCTTGTGGACATTTTTTAAAGTCCAAGTTTTTCAAGGATAAAAGGGAGGCTTATTCCATGACCTTAAGATATTTCACAGATAAGGAGTAAAAAACATTGTCAGTCCATTGACCATTTGCCCACTGAATGTCCTTCCTAAGTTCTGGAGGAATTACACTTTATGGTTTGGCATATGCTCTGTCTTCTGGAAGGGCTGACCCTGGAGGCCTGGACACTGAACCTGGTCTTCTAGCAATGTGGTCGCCTGAGCTGGACGCCATCACCTGAATAGGGTCAGAACACTATTGCTTGGATAGACATTCATTCTCCTGAAACCCCATGTCCATTGAAATGTTTGCTCTCCCCAAATTAAATTGCAGGCTTTGAACAATCTTTCAACCTTGATATATCTCCAGAATCCAACCAGTATAATTGAGGTCCCACAGTAGTCTTCTTTTGATGTAATCATATTTCTCTATCATTTTATTGTTCATAGTGCTTTCACCTTCAGTATCGTATCCAGTTCTCTCAACAACTCCATGAGGCAGTACTGTACCCATTATACAGACGAGGAAACAAAGGCGTGAATTTATGAGGCCAGTGAATAAGTAAAGTTTAAGACTTAATTTCAGATCTTCAGACTCTTCTTCTATGGCCACTTTTATACAAAAATAAGGAAACAAGCAAATATTTGTAAAAGGCTTTTATTTTTGCAGTGCATTTTTTTTTAATCACCCGAGGACATTTTTGCATTTATATTCAGATAGAGCGGGAAGGAGAGAGGGAGGAAGAGAGAGAGAGAAACATCGATGTGAGAGAGACACATCAACTGGTTGCCATCCACATGATCCCAACCAGGGCCGGGGACAAACTGCAACCAAGGTTCGTGCCCTTAGTGGGAACTGAACCCAGGACTCTCTGGTCCGCGGGCCGACGCTCTAACCGCTGAGCCAAACCGGCCAGGGCTGCAGTGCATTTTTATATACATGGTCGTGTGTAATCCTTACAAGTATTCTGTAGTGTGAGCATAGCAAGTGTTTTAATTCTCATTTTATAAGTGACAAAAACCTGAGGCTCGGGTCCTATAACTAGTCAATGGCAGAGCTTGGATTTGAAAACAGAGCTTCCAAATTCACGTGTCAAACACTGTGAGGGAGTCCAGACCCTCTTGCATCCCAGGGCTCTTGGAGGCCTCATTACAGGGGGAAGGATATAAAATTGTGGAAAACAGATTCTAAGGTTGAAAAACCCACTAACAAGCCGGGGTAAGTGCTGGCTGGGGTATTTAAGGTGTTAGAATGAAATGTTAGAGACCTGCCTTTTGTCGTCTGAGGGCAGCTAGCTCTTAGAAATGGCTGGTGTGTGGAAAACCCTTGCAGTGTATTCCGAGGGGAGAGTCCATGAGCCAGTGAAGGAGGTTTTACCCCTATCTCTGTTCCCTATTCACTGTCTCCCTCATTGTCAGGAAACTCTTTTTATTTGTAAAGAATTCCCTCCTCCTGCAACCTGAATCCTCCTCCTCTTGTTCTGCCCCAGGGGAGAGGAACCTGGTTTGTCACCAAACCTCTCCTTTCGCCCTGGCTAGAATCTAGTTGCGAGTTGTCTGGGTTTTAGTTTTCCTATTGCCTGTGTCCTTGCCTCGAATAACTCAGTAGAAGCTGCCCTGTCCTTTTAGCTTTTGAGAGTCGCAGTAGTTAATATGAAAGCCGCCTCTTTTTTTAAAGTTATTTATTACCAGCCTGGTTCAGTTCGTAAGAACTCCAGTTAGTGACAGGATATAGGTTCACGATGACGCAAGGACACAGAGCGAGGCTGGAGGTCTTTGCATCCCAGAGCTGGAATCTGACAGGGTCTCCGACAAGGCCTGTCCGAGTCGGTGTGCCTGCCTCAGGCCCTGGGGGGCTCGCCCGTCCCCCTCCTGGAGGACTGTTCCCGAAGGGAAGTCACCAGGCAACTCCTCATTTGGAATTTTCTCCCCTCCCCACGTGGAATAATTTATGGCCAGCCCCAAAATAAGCTCCTTAAAATATCCAAACCGTTGTTGTTGTTGGGTTTTTAGTTCCACCCTAAGCGCTTTACATCCAGGCCTCCATCAGGCAAATTTCGGATAAAAGGTGATTAGTGTTTTGGCAGGATTTTCATGAGGCTTTCTCTTGTATTCCTGCCAAGGAGCTTGCCAGGCCCAGATTTGATTAAAATGGCAGTGGGCTCTGCTACTTGAATGTAATTAGAACCATTCATTAAAGCTTTTGCTGACAGTTTGGCAACCTGTGCATTTTTCAGAGTATGGCCAGCAGCCCGTGGAAACGGCTCAGGGGAGGAGCAAGGACCCGACAGCCCGGGCAGGCCAGGCTCGAGGATGGGACCTCGTCCATGGCCGGGAGCTTTCTGCATGGCCAGGCTGGCATCCACAGCCACCGAGAGCTGCTTTAATTGGATTAGGGGGATGGGAGCACTGCCTTCTTATTGAAACCAAAGCTAAGGGGGAGGTTTCGTGGTGCTTTTCACAGAGAATACAGTGTGCTTAAGTTCTAATGACACATACCCTCGAACAAACCATCACGCAAGCACAGCCGCCCAGGGTGGTCAACCACTTTCTATCAAGGTGAACATCCTATTCTTCCTACCTCTCGTGACCAACACAGGGTCTGATACTTGGTAGACACTCAACAAATGTTAGTGAATAAAGAACAGATGATAAGTAGAAGAAGAAAATCTTCCAGCTCTGCTCCCTCCAATCCATTCGCCATGATGATCTTTCTAAAATATCAATCGGGCCATCTTTCTGCTTGAAGCATTTCAGTGGCTCCCTTATCCTTAGGATGAGGTCCACATTCCTCAGCATGGTCTACAAGGTCCTTCAGGGCCCTTGATTGCCTCTCTGATTTTAGCTCTCACCACCTATCCTGCCTTACCTGCTCTCTCTGCTCTGGTCACTCCAAATTCCAAGCAATTTCCGACATGGTCTATTAAACTCTCACCTTTCTTGAGCTGCCACCTCTTCCTGAGCATGCTCGTGCCATTCTATCTTCATCTGATTCACTTCTGCATATTTGAAGTTCTTTGCTTGAATGCCGCTTCTTCCATGAAGTCTTCCATGTGCTACTACTCAAACATACTCCAGAACAATTTTTTCCGATCCCTGTTGTTGTGACCAACACACAATCTACGGAAATGGTCTATGTGTATATGTCTCAGTCCCACTAAAATGTTACCTCCTTGGGGGCAGGGACTGTGCCTTAGTCACTTCTGAATCCTCAGAGCCTGGCACAAGTCTTAAATATGGCAAATGGTCAGTCAGTATTTTTAAATGAATAAATGAATGTAGTTGAATATTATGAATATGTATGCATTTGGTGATTTGATTTCTAGGTCTTAACCATTGTGCAAAGTGACTCCAATGTTCTTGTCTGGCTTGCAGATGGTTGGTTCAATCATTAGCAAGTGGTAGATGGTGTCTTTAAGATATTCCACAGAATAATCAAGGAGGTGTGTGTTTAGCTCCACAAAAGGGCCTCATGCCGGGGAATCACAACCCAGAGGGATGATTTGGTTGGCCATGCAAATCCTCCAGAGCTCAGTCCTCCCCTCACCGCTGCTTGGACATTGACTCTTGTGCTTGACTCCACTCTTGGCATTGTCCATTGTGATGCCAGAAAACCGCTTTGGCTTGACTCTGTCACCCCAATCTGGCCTCTTGGAATGCTATTTGTCCATTGTTATTGTGGAACTGGAACCCCAAGTTTTCATCACACCATACCACACCTTGCAGTCCCATTTTGCAGGTTGCAAAATCAAGTAACAGAAAGGCTGGATGACAACACTGAGACAGAAAGGCTGGATGACGACACTGAGACAGTCAGCAGTGCAGACAAGTCATTGGACACTCTGTGTGTGTGCATCATGGCAGCAAGCAGAAAGGGGGAGGTGGCGCCCCGTCGTTCTTGGGTGCAAAGAACAAGAAAACTAAAAGGCTTTAGAGCAGTGGTTCTCAACCTTCCTAACGCGGCATCCCTTTAGTACAGTTCCTCATGTTGTATGTGGGCACATCTGCATGTGGGCGGACCCGCCTGGAGACGGATAGAGGAGCGGTGTCTCGGTTCCTAAGACCATCGGAAATATGTGTTTTCCGATGGTCTTAGGCGACCCCTGTGAAAGGGTCATTCGACCTTCAAAGGGGTCACGACCCACAGGTTGAGAACCACTGCTTTAGAGAGTAATTCACAATGGAATTGCCATGAACTACAGGTGTGTGAAGTCACCTGCCTCTGGCAATAATTTTAATGACCTACTTTGCTATCCCTGTTGGCAACAGTTGGGTTGGTGGCCCAGCTTTGAAAGCGTAATCCCATCCACTTTCAGGAGGACGGGAGTGTTGCTAAGACAATGTGACATGCACTACTCACGAATCTCCATATGAGCACAACAGAACTATTGTTTTTTGTAAAAAAGAAATTAAATATATAATGTGCATGTATATAGACATATACCTATTGAATTATATAAATAGGTGTATTAGTAAATCTAGACATAGCTAAATAGATTTCAAATAGATATTTTAAAAGCCTGGGAAATGTAGATTGGAGGACTTACATGGAGGTATATATTTATATAACTTGCTAAGAAGAGATTTTGAAATAATTCTTTACCTTATTTTTTTTTAATGTTATTCTACCTTTGTTTAGCAATTTTACTTCTGAGATTCTGTCCTAAGATGATAACAGGATGATGTATGTAAATTGTGAGATATATATATATATATATATATATATATATATATATATAATGATGTTATTGCAGGAGCATCTATATATATAATAGCAAACATTGAAAATAAAATGAATAGTCATAGTCAACCATGGGCACTGGCCAAATAATGGTGCTATTTCCTTAGAATAAAATTCATAGAGCCATTAAAAATAACGTGTAGAAAAATGTTTATTGACATGAGAAGTCTTTTACAATATATTACTGAGTGAAAAAGATGATGAAAAAATATACATATAATGATATCATTTTTGTTTACTAAATGTATATGCATAGAGAGAGAAAGTCTGAAATGGATACAACAAAATGTTATCTGTTATTTATCTTTCGGAGAGAGATTGAAAAGTATTTTAATTTTCTTTTTGTTACATGCATTTTCCAATTTTCCCACAATGGAAAGAAATCACATTTATAATAATTTAAAAAGTTATAAATCAGAATTGTGCCGCCTGGAGTTTAGCACAAACATGGGGCTCCAACTGGGGCTCTGCCATTGCCAAGGAAAGCGGAGAAACCAACTGTTTGGTTTCACACATGATGTTGGCGAGACTGCAGCCAAGGGCAGCATTTGTGTACGAGTGTGACCATTGAGACCAGTGCCGGAGAACTTGATCGTCACTCACGCCCACGCCCTTTCCATACTGCTCCCGGGCTGGTTAAGATGCTGCTTAGAAGATGCATATTTCGCTCGGGAAGTCTCAATCAAACTGGGTCCTTTGCTAGCTACACCATGCATTCCCACCAATATTTATCCCATCTGTTCTGAGAGTCTGCTCCCCATTACTTACCAAACTGTCAGTGGCTCCCCATTATTTACGAATTCTTTGGCCTGGTGTCTTCCCCAGCCCGTTTCCCCAGCCATCTAGCCCTTGCTTTCCTTTCAGTGCCTTTTGCTCTAACCAACCCGGACTGCTCACCACTTCCTAGTGACTCGGAACGCTTCCAGCCACCATGATCAGACACCCAAACTGACTTCTAGAGAAAGGAAAATTATTCTCTCACAAAACAGGGATTCCAGAGATTGGGTGGGCTACAGGGATGATTGACTTAGCAGCTCAGGGATATCATCAGGGACCCCACCTCTCTGCTCTGCCATTCTTAGCATCGGATTCAACCCCAGACCAAAAGCACTTGGCTGCCGCTGTTCCAAGCATCATGTCCAGACGTGGCAACACCCTGAAGACAAAAGGACACTGCCTTTCGTATGGTTTTCTTATTCCAAGGGATATGAAGACTCTTCCAAGAAGCCCTCCTAGAAAACTTGCCCTCATAGCTATGAGCTGGAGACGGGTTGCTTGCTGTTCTGGAACAGATCACTGACATCATGAAGGGCATTCCTCTTCCACCGGTCAAGGCCATGCTTAGGACCGGGAGAGGAGTCAGACTTCCCTGATGCATGCGGGAGGGGCAGATGCCTGACAGACATTTGGGGTTCGGTTAGGAAGAAAGGGAATGCTGAATAGCCAGTTTGCCAAACTGATCCATCCTTTCCTGTCGTGCATTTGTTCACACTGGTTCCCCTGCCTGGACTGTGCTTCTTGCTAATTCTTCCGTTCACTCTTGAACGTTTTGCCTCCTTTCACAGCCTGACTCAAGCTACAGCCTCCTGAAAGCTGACTCTGGTCTCCTCAGCCAGTTGCAAGGTTTTTTTCCTTTGGAATTAAAACGGCAGTAACTTATCTTTTTTTCCTAAATGCCCTTAACATAGCCTGCTCTATACTGTGGTTACTCGTGAGTGTGTGTGTTTTCTGTGTGACTGGGGGTTACAAGAGGAGTCGATGCATTTGTTGGCATGAGTGCTCATGGTCGGTGTGACCCATGTGTCGTTTCCCACACAAGGCTTGGCACAGGAGCCCCCATTGTCCTCTCCCACGTGTATGACAGATACCATTGAGTGTAGCACTATTTCTAACTAAGCCTGCTCTCAGCCTCAGAATCATTCTCAACACAGTTCTTCAGGAAGCGTTATCAAATGATTAGGACAAATGCTGCTATTGAAAACTATTTGTCATTTTTGGCCTAGTGTATGTAAGGTACAGGTCACTCTGGAGGGGCAAAGGTAAGAGTCAGGGTGTAATAGATACGGAGATGAGCAATACATGGTCCCCTAAATCTAGGAAGCTATAGCCTAGGGAAGAAACATATCCACACACAGATTCTTCAAGAGCAAGGTGTAAGGTGAGGAGTGCCATGGAAAGGCGCTCGTAATGGTCTGTAAATGGGCGACTTGAGGGAAGACTTCTCGGAGACAGGGTATATCCAATTATTCTGTGTTCGGAACACACACTTAACCAATCCCTTGTTGCTGAACATTTAGATTATTTCTAGCTGTTCAATATGATTAACAATACTAGAATGAATGTCTATGTAGTCGAATTTTAATATATCTTTAATTATTTGTGTGAGATACATTCCTGAGAACAGAATGGCTAAGACAAAGATTATATATATTTTAGGATTATACACACACACACACACACACACACGCACACACACATTCATTTCTTTGTGGATCTCAATTGTGTAAATGTATCATTTATTTAATCAGTTATTGGGCAAAATAATATGGTAATAAGTTATATTGCAATGAGTAGCTTTGAACATGCATCTTCTCTTTTTGCCAGTGTGTCTTGGGTTAGATTTCTAGGATTGGGATGGCTGGGTCAAAGGGTACACACATATATGATTTTTTGTAGATATTGAAAAATTCCCCTCTATAGAGATGATCACATTTTATATTTTCACCAGCAATGTATGACAATGTCTGTTTCCTAAATCCTGCCAAGGGTCAAACTTTTGGAATGGTCCCTCCTCGTCCTTTCATTTACGTCTCCCTCGCTGTGAGTCACACTGAGCATCCTCCGTGTGACGAAGAGCCATTTACGTGCCTTTTCCATGCCAGTTTTGCCTATTTTTCTATAGATTATTTCTGTTTCTATTTTTAGTTATTTATCTTTTAGCAATATTGACCCTTTGTCTGTGATATAAGTTAATATTTTTCAGCTTGTTATTTGTCTTTTACTATTTTTGATTTGATTTTGCTGTGTAAATGTTTATTTGTAAAAAATTTATTTAGGCAAATGTATTAATCATTTCCTCTGGCCTCTAGATTTTGAACCATAGGTCACACTTTTTCCCATTCCTGTGTTGTAGAAGAATTGACGTATGTTTTTTTCTAGTAACTACGTGGTTTCTTTCTTCCTTTCTTTCTCTTTCTTTTTCAACATTTAAATCTCTGATCCAATTAGAATTTATCCTAGTGTATAATGTGAAGAATGGACCAAATTTCATCTTTTTCCATATGGCTATCCAGTTATCCCAGATCATCTTTTCTCTGCTGATTTAATTCAGCATACATAAAATTTTCTTTTAAATTGGGCCTATATCTAGATTTCCATTCTATTTTTCTATTTATATGCCAACACCACACATTTAATTATAGAACCTTTAAAATATGTCTAATACCCAGTATGGTTACACCCCACTCCCCAATTGCTTTTATTTTCCAGAGATTTTCTGCTTACTTTTGCCTGCTTGTTTTAGAAATGAACTTTATAATCAACTTGTCAAAGTCCTCAGAAATAAACAACAAAACACCTGATGATATTTTTATTAGAATCACAATAGATTTGTAGATTAACTTAGGGAGAACTGGCTTTCCTGAATTGAACCTTTCTAATCAAGAGCATCTTTTTATTTATCAGAACACATTTTTATGTCTTTGGGGAGTGTTTTTTTCTTTCATTGTTCTTGTAAAGTTTTAGATATTCTTATTGGGTTTATGCTAGGTACTTGCTGGTTTGTGTGAACAGACCTTACATGCCATTTTACCTTCTAACTAGTTTGTGCTTGTACATATGAGGGTCTTCACTTTTTTATATAATTATTTTACTTTGATATAACTTTAGACTTATAGAAAAGGTGAAAGAATAGTTCAAAGAACTTCCATATACCCATTCATTCATTGTTTACATTTTGACCCATTTGCTTTATCATTTTGTCTCTCTCTCTCTCTCTCTCTCTCTCTCTCTCTGTGTGTGTGTGTGTGTGTACACATATACAGAGATAAATATATTTGTTTTTGTTTTGATGGTAATTTGGAGATATCATGCTCTCTTACCTTGAAATATTCAGTGTGTATTTCCTAAGAGCAACGACATTTCTTTTCATAACCACAGCACAGTTATCCAGTTCGGGACATTTAACATCGCAATACTACTATTTAACCTACAACTGATATTTAACTTCAATCAGTTGCACCAATGCTGTCTTTTCTATTTTTGCCCCTCCCGCTCTCCTTCCCCTGTCCCTGCCAGTCCAGGAGCTGGTCCAGGATCACACCATGCATTCAGTTGTTCTGTTTCTTTAATATTTATTCTGGAACAGTTTCTTGGTCTTTTTTCCCCCTTTCTTGACCTTGACATTTTTGAAGAGTACAGGCCAGTTACTTTATAAAACCTGCCTTGATTTGAATTGATACACAGTGTGTTCATAATTGGATTCAGGGAAAACTATTGATTTTCGTATGTAGATTTTTATAATGAGCTACTGCACCACAGTCTCCTACTGTCAGTGGGAGTTTTTCCTGAACTCTGGTTTTCCCGACACAGAACCAGGCCCGCTGCTCACACAGGTCGTTTTAGCTCGTCCTTTCCGGTTCTCACGGCTGTGATGTTAGATACTCAGAAAGGCATTTGGGCCTTGCCCTCTGGAAAACGCTCAGTCTTCCCCGACTACCTCTGACTGACTAGAGTCACCACTTGGGATGACTGGACATTTCCAAGAGGAATTTGCTTTTCCCAAAGTGTAGGTCTGTGGGTAGGAAGTGATGGCAGGATGGCGAACAGTGTGCTCACCAAATCCCCAAATAAAACAGGTTTCAGAGACGGAAGAGGACGATATTTCTTACAAAGTACACAGGTATGTCCATTGATTATAAAAAACATTTAGTGAGAAGAAACTATGGGTCATGGCTTACGCTAGGCGATAGGACCATAAAAAAGATTTATTAACAGTTGGGGAAAAAATTCATTTAGACTCTGCCCTGGCTGGACAGTTCAGTTGGTTAGAGCGTCATCCCCATTCACCAAGGTTGCAGGTTCGATCCCCGTCAGGGCACATACAAGAATCAGCCAATGAATACGTAAATAAGTGGAACAACAAATCAAAGCTTCTCTCTCTCTTCCTCCATCACTCTCTCTCTCTAAAATCAATAAATGAAAAAACAATTTCTTTAGACTGTCTTTCATATCAGAAGTGAATTGTTTCAGGCATAATAAATGATTAAACAGAGAAGAAAAGCCACATACAAACATAAACCTTCCAGAGTGTGAGGGAAAGTGAGGAAGGTGACAAATGACTGAAGAAGTCACGAAGAACAAAGACTGGCAGGTTTGACCACATAACAATCAAGACACTGCGTCAGAACCAAAATTAAAAGGCAAATTATCACATAGGATAGAAAGTTCACGTTTGGTTGGAAAACCCATGTGAAGTGAAACAAAAAGTACCAGAATGACTTCAGTACCTAAATGAACAAAGAAATGCAAATCTGAACCATAATGAGGTAGGTATGTATGGTCTTCGCTTATTCAAAGTTAATTGTGTGTGTGTGTGCACGTGTGTGTGCGCGTGAACACACATGCGTGTGTATTGTGCTAGAGAGAAATGTTATTTTAAACGAGGGCTGAAATCTCATTTGTGGGCAAGTCATGTTTGTTGGACGAATAAATCGCCGTGATGGGAAGGGCAGACCCGGACAGGCCTGGACGGACCTGGGTGAGAGGCTGACCTGTCCCGCGCACAGCGCAGCGGGCAGGACGCGGAGTGCAGGGCAGTGGGTGTGGGGGCGGGGCTCTGGAGGGCGTGGGCCATAAAAGACTGAGAGTGAGAGTCACGGGAGAGGAAAGGGAAGCACTTTGACCTCTGAGAGAATGGCCTGTGAAATTTAGTGACAGAATGTGGTGTCTGCGGCTACATTTTAAGTTATCTGCTGAGCCCTGCTAGAATCCCCAGGGAGCATCTCCCCACAGCTGCCTCTTGGGAGGGGGATGGTGCTTTGAGGAACTCAGGGAAAAGGTACTGTTTTTCCATTTGGGTCAAGACAGAAATAGAAGAAGGAAACAGCCCTAAGAGATGAGAGGCAACTGAGATTCAGTGGCAAAAATGTCTACTCCAAACAGAAAAAGAGATAACAGATAAAGTCACTTTCAAATTTAAAACTACATGACTAATACTGAAAACCAAAAGGAAAAGTTCCAAGGAGCAGGAATGAGTGGTGAGCAATGGTTGAAGCCATTTAGTGGAAGCTGGTGTGGGGGCTGGGGTGTCAAAGCCCATGGGGAGGCAGGAGTTATATTTGCCTCAGGCCTGGCGGGGACACATCAGCGCAGCGGTCAAACTAGTGGTTCTCAAAGTGTGTTCCGCAGGCCAGCAGCCTCTGCATCCCCTCGATATGTGTTACGAACACCAATTCTTGGGTCTCATCCCAGACCTACTGAATCAGAAACTCTGGAGATGAGGCTCAAACTCTGTGTTTTCACAAGGTGATTCTGTTGCATGTGAGAGTTCGAGATCTGTTGGTTTAAGCTACACCAGAGAGAAGATTCCAGAAGCTACTGTTCATCCATTCATTCATTTTATTCAACAGGGATTTACTGACAGCCTGTTGTGTGCTAGACATGGCTCTAGACTCTAGGGAGACAGAGAACAGGAAGGACCAAGTCCTACTTCTGGTAGTATTCTATAAGGATTTTAGCATTTTCTTTCAGAAGGTCTCTTGTGTTCCAGATTATATTAATTATTAAATATCCCTCCAGTTGATTGGGGCCAAAATCCTTAGCATTATCCTTTCTGCTCACACTTCACATCAGGAAATCTTGACTCTACCTTCAAAATATATTCATAACTTAGCTCCTTGTTATCAGCTCCACCGCCTTTACCTTGGCCCAAACCACTACTGTCTGCAATAACTGGTGGATAGGATAGGGGACGGTCAAGTAGACATTGCTTCAACACCGTCACCAGAGTAACCTACTTAAAGTTCAAGTCACAGCATGACATGCATCTGCCAAATAAATACCCACATGACTTCATATTTCACCCAGAGTAAAAGTCCATGTTCTTAGAGTAACTGACATGGATCTTCAAGGTGTGATTATCCCTATCCTCACCCTAATGTCAGTCTAGCAGTTGTGCAGTTCACCTTGCCCAGCTGTTTCCCTAACACAACAGAGAGGCCACCTCAGGGCCTTTGCACTGGCTGATCCTCCCTCTTAGCACTCTTCTCTCAAATATTTGCATGGCTATGCATTCACCTCCTTCAGGTCTTGTCGCAGTTTCACCTTCTCAATGACCTTGACTACCTATTTAAAACTATAACCCCATGCTCACTGCCTGTAGTCCTGATTCGCTTTACCTTGCTCATTGTTGTTCCCATAACACTTAGCCTTGAAGGTATTATATAATTTACTTACATTTTGTCTCCTCCATTAGAACAAACGCTCCCTCAGAGCAGGGTCTTTGTCTACTTGTCCTCTGCTGTAACCCAAGTGCCCAGAACTTTGTTTGGCATGTAGTAGGCACTCAATAAACACCCCTTGAATTAATAAATAAATTGTTTAATACTGTGTGTTGCTATTATAAATCAGCTTTCTTTTTTTATAATAGTTTCTGGCTATTTATCTCAGATTCTTAGGAATTGGTTATTATGCATCTACTTGACATTCTGCCACTTGGTTTACCTTACTTAGATTTCGGTGGATTTTTAGAAGGTGATATTTTTCTCTTTTCCTTTCTATGTGAATTTCCTTTTGTGAGCATCTGTAATTACAGAGTATCTCTAATCTACATTAAAAACCATAATATCCTGTTCTTTCCAGGGGCGTGCCTTTCTGCAGTTTCTCCATTGAAACAATATGAACTTACTCATATATATATTTTATCGAGTGTGTGTGTGTATGTGTGTGTATACCCATTCCTACTCTTCACAAATGCACCAAGATTTTTAGCAAGTGCATGGCTTGTGCATCTCCTGAGAAGCTACTAGAAATACCCAAGCTCCTCGGTTCACAGCTGCCTCTGTCTCTCTGGGTGTTTGAGCTGTTTCTGAACTCCATCATGCCAGATTTTTCTCATCTATAGAATGTGAATTTGGATGAGCTAATCCAACAAGAGCTGCTTCTTAATGCTCTAATGTAGCCACAAAACTTAATTTGTACTGCTTTGTCCGCTGAAGTGATAGATTGGGCTAATAATTCCCCTTGTGTTGAACCAAATTTGCACTTTTGATGGACTCGTTCCTTACGAGAGTCTCTGGCACTTAAACACTGTTTCATGAAGGAGGGAGGAAGAAAGAAATGATAACAAAAAGACCCTGAGATTTTGAATAGAAAGAAGCTGGGTTGAAATCAAATCTCTCCCAGGAATATGCTGTGAGGTTTAGAGTCTCAGTGTCATCTTTTGAAAAGGAAGATACTTATCTACAATGTTTATATGACAATGAAATGGGATTGTAAATGTGAAAGAGCTTTGCAAACCATGAGGTGCCATGAAAATATTATTATTGTTGTTATAAAAAATAAGGGCTTACTAAATCCAATATACTCTAATAGTATCACTAATTAAAAGGGAGCCTCAGGTTTTTCTGCTATTATTAGCCTGTGATGTGTAATTTGAATATATCTGGCTTCCAAGCACCCCCTCCCAATATCCACTGCTAAATGTAGTTGACCAATATTATTCTTATTTTTTAAATGTTTTTACTGATTTTTAGAGAGAGAGGAAGGGAGAGAGGGAGATGGAAATATCAATGAGAGAGAAGCATCGATCGGTTTCCTCCTGCATCCCCCTATTGGGGATCCAGCCTGCAACCCAGGCATGTGCCCTGACTGGGAATCGAACCTCGACCTCGCAGTCCATGGGACGATGCTCAGTCCACTGAGCCACACTGGCTGGATTTGACCAATATTATTGATATGCTTCCCAGGATGTCACACTTCCTGTCTCCTATGACCCTATCATGAGAACCAAAGGCTTCCACATTTTGCCAGTTGTAACTGACATACAGAAGCACTTAATACTAATTAACCCTTGATTAACTGTTTGACATGGATATTGGCATTTCTTCCATCTGGGGTAAGGAATCGACAAAATCGCATTGACTGTAGTTATACTTCACTGATATTTTCTTTTCATACAAGTGGGCATATGCATTTTTGTCAGCGGTGGTGGTGCTGATTCTTAGAATAAGATATGAAATGCAATCCGTGAAAACGTCTTAGAAAGATAAGCAGCTATAGTAAAAATACCTTTGCACTAAGGGCTAGGAAACCCGATCGTCCTCATCCCAGCCCCACTGCTGACTGAAAATCCAAGCAAGTCTCTCAACACCTTTACCTCAGTTTCTTCACCTCTAAAGGAAAGATTTAAAAATGATTTCAGGGGCCCCAGCTCTGAAAGCCTATGATTCTAGGTAATGGAATGAAATTCCAACACTAAGAAAACTCTTAAAACCACCCAAATAAAAGTTAATAAAATTTAAAAGATAAAATGGCAATATCACTCCAAGGCAGATTAAAGCTAAAAAGGAGTCTTAACACATTTATAAAGTAATTAGTTGAAAAAACGCACTACATGCAAAAACGAATGCTGAGCCACAACCTAAGAGCGATTAAAACAATGAAAATCTTCCTTGAGCATAAAGTAGCTGACTTTCAATACCATAAAGAGCTGAAAAAAAGCACACACACACAAAAACAGAACAAAAACAAAAAAAGGTAATTAAATTCTTTGTTTTCTAAAGCCAGGTAAAACAAATTCAGTATCACAGTAAACCACATTTTAAATAGTACACAGACATCAGAATTAATGTAGCACAGTCCATGGACTGCGGGCTGGTGGCTACCGGAGCCCACCAAGCCCTTGGAATCCCGTGTGGCATCTCATAGGACAGGACCCTGGGGCCACATGCAGCCAGGAAGCCAGGTGCTGCTTGGCGGACGTCCTGGGCTGAGCTCTTTCTACAAAAGTCCCCCGTTTAGCAGCAGCCTGGAGCTGACACACTCTTGCTGACCCCAGCACAACCTCTCCTCCCTGGTTGATCAGAGCTGGACACGCTGACAGCCCCACATACCTGCGAGGTTTGGAACTCACAGCTGCCCGTTTCTGGCAGCTGATAAAAGCCTGGAGCAGACACGGCCGAGAAGAGCATAGGCAACTGTGAGAACCCTGGATCCAGGCCATCTGACAGCCTGGAGAGATGCTGAGGAGGCCTTCCACAGCTTGCTGGTGGGGAGGCCACAGGCCTTCCGTTTTGCATCTAGATTTACACAGTGGGCACCTGTGGGGCACCTGTGGACAGGAAGCAGGGAAACAAAGTGAGGCAAGCTGGCAGAAAGACCTGAATCAACGCCCTGATGTGTCTTGAGGAACTGTTCTCTCCTCCACCCCAACAGAGCCTCCTGTCTCTGAATTACCTTTCACTTGCCTGTAGATGGACTATGTGTTTGGTAGGGACTTCAACCTTCAGGATACACCAATCATTCGTTTGTTCAACCAAATATTTACTGAGCATCTTCTGTGAGCCAGGCACAGACCTATGCACTCACTGGTGGGCTTTAGGAACCAGATTCTGGAAACACCCATTTTTATTACGCACCCCCACTACACTATACTTGCTTAGCAGGAATATCTGCAGCAGACAATGCAATACTTCAAAATCAATTCACAATGTTTGTAGTTTGCTACTAGCATATTCAGTCTAGATTAGAGAACATTCTCTTGAAAAATGCAGTTTACAATTTGAATTCATTATTTATTGTCCCAACCACATTATGACAGCATTAAGAGCAATCAAGATGTTATTGTGGGACCTGCTAACCAGTAAAGGGAGATTTGACCGAGCAGGGAAATAGCATGGGTATAAATTTAGTGTTTGGAAAAAGCATCCTTCATCAAGTGATGTTTAAACTGAGCCTGGAGTGTAAGAGCAATTGGCCAAGCAGAGGGAGTGGAGGAGAGAGAGCAATCCAGGCAGAGGGAACAAAAGGTCCAAGAGGACAGATTTCAGAGGGAGAACAAGTAAACAACATCCCATGAAGCAGAAGAGTGAAGGAGAAAAAGGTACCAGAAGGGGCTGGAGACGCAAATGGGGAGCAGATCATCGCGGGGCTGCAGAATGAGGAGGGGACGTCATCAGATTTTTATTTTTAAAAGACTACATTGGACTTCTGGTAAAAAGCCTGTTTGCTCTAGTCCCCAGTTTGTAACCTATTAAAATAATCCAAAGAACATAAGTAGAGACGAGAACTGCACCTTCAACCAGTGTAGTTAGAGCTGCAACTTCCAGCTCACAGGCTGCAGAGAATATCGGCCACTGCGGTGAATTTGGGATCAATTTGAAAGCTACTGAGTGATGATATATAACCCTCCAGACCTGAGCATACTCCAGGTTCTCTAATATAAAATGAGATGGACATCCACTGTAAGGTAGGGATTTGCTGTGAGCCCGCTGTACCTCCTATCTAGGTGATCTGCTCAGCTGAAATGGGCAAACAATAAAAATTAAGAAAAAGGTTCTCTCTGAATATCTTCTGAAACAAGTATCTGGACTCAAGCTGTCTGCTGCTTCACATCCCTTCTCTGCCCCAACCACACACACCACTCTTGAGCAAATAGCGGACTCAAGTAGAACGGCCCCTTCTCGAAGGAGAGATCATTTTAAAAGACCCACTATGAGTCCTATTATCAGACTACAGAAAGGGAAAGAATGAGGAAAGTTGAGAAGTGAAACCAGATGAGGAATTCACATCTAACACACAATTATTCCAAGGCATGAGAGAAAATTATTCTAGAATATAGAAAAAAAATTGTCAGATAAATACTCTTTCAACCCTCAGAGAAGTAAAAAGAGCATGGCTTCTTTGAAAAGGAAGGCACGACAGAGGGAGAAAATGCTAAGGAAGAGATTCTAAGACGGCCAAAGGAGAAAAAGTGAGCTGCCTGTGTGTAGGAAAGAAAGTGAATACCCAATGAAACCACATAGACAGCGGAGCCACCTTAGAAACTGTAGTAACCAGAATCTGGAGCGCGAGTAAATGAAGGGAATTGGAAAGAAGATGTTTGCAAATTGTTACAAAGAGAACTAACTCATGGACATGGAAGATAAAGGTCAACCGACACAAGCACATCAGTATTTCTAGAACAGAGAACAGATACATGAGACATAAATGCGCTGGAATCATCCACAGTAAATAAACAGGGCAGAGTGTAGTGAATGAAATGGGAAGTGAGGGCCTGGGAGAAATTTAATGAACAACTCAAGAGACCCAGGAATATCCAGAACTTGCTGAGTTGCAGAGTATGTCACTAGGTCACTATTCTACAAGAAGGCCTTCCCAAGGCTTCATTGGAGCCTGCCATCAACATCACCTGTCACATGTCCACCAACATTCAACAAATAGTCATAATGTTCCCCAGATGTCAATTGAAGTTATTCTGTTCTTTAAGGTTTAAAATACTGTTGGCTTGAGACTGTGTCACTGTCTACGGGAAGTTCAATGTCCTCTCCTGCCCCTGAGACGTCTGTGAATTCCTGATGGTTTATGCTCCAGAGCCCCTTGTAGCTCTAATTTCCTCCCCACTGGCATCTTATTCTTATTCTCACACATAGCTCACCTGTGCCTCTCTCTCCTACTTAGTCTGCCTGGTAAAGTAGAATTTACCAAGTAAACTGAGGTGAGGGAAAGGCTTCGTAGCCCAGCAGTGCATAACAGCAGGTGAAGACAGGACTCCATCTCTGGTTTAAGGTCACAAAAAGAATGAAGCAATTGTCTCAAGTATCTCCACATCCTAAGGCAAAATGTTGAAGGGACTGAGTAGGTCTTGCAAAGTGGTGGTGGAAAAACTAGTTTGCTAATTCTTAGCTCATCACCCACCCTGAAGGCAGAAAAACTTGGAAGTTGGAGAGGATTAGAGGGAACCTTTTGGGAGAGAGTAGGTTGTGTGTTGTGGTATTTCTCCACCACACTCCTGGAGAGGGAGAATCAGGGATTTTCTTTTCCCATTCCCTGAAGGCAACCAGTCAGGCAATTGGAACTGTGACTCCTGGAGTTCTGGGGTACAAAATTTAATGCCAGAGCCAGGCCTGAAAAAGGAAATCCACAAGCAAGAATCTGTGGAAAGGGTCTGTGGCCACAGAAGGAGCCTGTGTTGGGAGGAAGCTGCACTTCCACGAACAGTGAACAGGGGCTCTGGGTGGAGACGGGTATTTCAGGAAGCAGGTGTGCCAGGTGAGGGAGGGAGGGAGGAGTTAGCCTGGGGTCATCTTGGATTCTCTAGGGAGCACTGCCTGGAAGGATAACGGGAAGGGCCTCCAGATGCTCAGAGACCGAAGTGGGCTTCACTCTCAGAGGCTGCAGAGGGGATGTCTCTGAGTCACCATGAAAGCATCACTCGGGAAACAGAATCAGCAATGGGACTAGGCCCTGCCTGAGGGCACCATGGCCTGATTGCATTGACACCAGGGACAAAGCACCTTTCCTATCTCTGACTTCTCTCTCTAACCCCTCTCCACTTCTCTCATCTCATTTTCATTGCCATGGAAGTCAGACACAGTTCAGTGAAGGGGTAAGAAGTAGAAGAGCAAGGTGGGGGGAGACCAGGAAAGAAGCTGACCCACCATAGGTCTCCAAGCCTGAGGCAGGCCAGGGCTGGGGCAGTGGAGAGCTTTAATTTTGAATAAAATTTTGACAATTATGTTTTGACTGGCCATTTTCTTTACCAAAAGGAGACCATCTTTGTAATTGAAAAGGTCAGGCCTTTTTTTGTCTCCTGTGAGTGCCTAGAAAGGCTGAGGGACTTGCCTAGGTGTTCATCCAGGGACAGAGGAGGAATGAGCTCTCACGCAGGCCAGCACCTTGGCCCTGTGAGCTTGGGAGCTGGCAGAGAAAGGCTGGGAGTGGATTCAAACGCCACCTTTCCTTCCATCTTCTGGGTGCTGAGCTTTTGGTATGGGCCAGGAAGGTGGGAAAAGGAAAGGGCAGACATCTCTTTATTTAACTGGGTATGGCTGTAGCCTTCTGGGCTGTCTGTCTGCTATTCCATCTCATTTTCTATGGTTTGGATGTGGTGGCTCCAATATGGCCATCGATGAGGAACTTGTGCCCAATAGCCACCTTGTGCATTCTAGATCTCTTGAAAGAGCTGACAAAAAATTCCAACTGAACCCAGTTGGTGGCCTTCCTGCCATATTCCTTTCATGTAGATGCCCCTTTGCCCTCTCTCAGGGCTGTAGCCCCCAACTGCACCTACACAAATTGGGATATTGTCTCTCTCTTTTTCTTACCCAGGTTGCATAACCTGAGTAGTAATCAAGAAATGAAATGCCAGCTCCTCTTCTTGGAGGCACCTCCAATCTTTGTGAATAATTACAGAGGAGAAACACATTACTTCAAGACAGTCTAAGGGGAGGAAGAAGTGCCCCTAACCTCCCTCGTGAAAGGGAATAGCCCCTCTCTGCAAATGCAGCACTAACCAAAGGCTGACCCTCTCTCACCTCCAGGACTTTTCTCTTATGCAGCTGGGATATGCGTGGTGGGTGGAGATGGGTGGTAGGGCTGATTCTGGAATTAGCGGTCTCAGTTAGTCTATGTTGGTGTCTGGGCCCAAATTCCAAGGCCCTTTGGAGAGATTAGGAATTAGAAAGTGGGACACAAAATGCCTTTTTCTCACCACTCAGAACCATAGCTGCAATTCTGGGTCAACAGGAAAACCCCCATTCTAGTTGCCAGTGAAGACCCCCAGAGACAGCTGTGGAAGATCTCACTTTGATAGTCATTTCTATATCACCCCTTCCCAGCAGTACTTGTAGCTCTTTGTCCATAAAACTATCCAAGTACTTTGAATGTCCATTGACATTTCTTGTCAGTAACCACCCTTGAGTTAGCATGCATCATACATTTATCATCTACTGGGTGAAATAGAGCTGCTGAGAAATAAGCCTGGAATATAACCAAAAGTAGAAATAACAGAGAGAATTCATCCTCTGGGCAGTTCCTTTATATAAAGGTCAGTTGACTATCTCGTCTGCCCTCTCTTTGCAAGTAGGCATTGCTTGTTTTAAGAAGGCAACACTTTTTATGTTTGTATGTAAGCAACTCGAACAATAATGATTTCTTGGATGAGTTTAAATGTGCCTATTCCTCCTCTGTGACTAATTAAGCTAAATTCCACTCATACAGGAAGCCGTTTGGCATTTGCCAGTATCTGTGCAGACCTGCTGTGTTTGATTACCTTAGTTCATAGCGGTTGGACAGACCAGCCGACTTCCAGGATTGTCTCAATTATCTAGATACCTTGTCACCTTTCTGGCCAAGTTTTAACATCTTCACATAATCCCTGTAGAGAGTGTGTGTTTTAACCTTGGCCTCATCTGGAGGATTAGTGGAAACATTGGGCGCCTCCTCGCCTCCTCCTTAGGTGGCTAATGAAGGCCCCAGCAATGACAATGCTATAAATTACTTTAAAATAGTTCCTATTTTTGTCAGTGCTAAAAATACTCTTTCAGATTTACTATGTCCCTTTCCAAAGTGAAGAATTGGAAAAAGTAAAATAAAGGTTCTGAATACCAACCTTATTAGACTAACGATGCAACATTTAAGAAGATGGGTTAAAAATGCAACTATGAATTATAAATAATGTATAATATGGCTGTATAATTTGGTGCATACTACAAAAATTGCTGCTTTTTTCTCAGGGGGTAATTTTTTTCCACTTGTGGATTTATATTAAAGTCCCAATTCCTGGTGGTGAGATCGATGGCCAGGGCTTTAATTGGAGCTCTCTGGTGATTATCTAGATTGGCAGCTGCTGTCAATCAGCTTCTAAAGAAATTTCTGAGCCAATGATTAAGCTACTCCTGGAGATGTTAGGCCCCTAGGGGCAATGTCAAGTCTCCTAATCACAGGAGAACCTTGAAGCACAGTGGAGCTATACTTTTCCAAGTTGCTGGCTTACCTGGCAACATACATGTCCCAGCTTTCTGGCTGGTCAACTCAGAAGGATATCATGACATATACTAAATCCACATGGCTTTATAAGGAAAACAATGCCTCAATTAAAGTAAAACAATAATATCCTGTGTATGTTTATAGAACACTTCACAGTTTCATATTATATAATTGACTCCCATTGATAAAGTAATGATGTATTGGTGTTCTTTTCTGGGGGGAATATATAACAGTCACACAATTTCTCCCCTCTTTGTACATGTCATATCCCTTTAGAAATACTCTTTTCATATGAAAAGTCCAAACTATTTTTGGATCAATTTAACATTTTATAATGGCTTAATCTCATTTATTCAGATCTCACTAATTTAAATATTATAATTCTAGTAGGATTGAGCCAAACTACGTTTTTCTTCATCCTTGAATTATGGTGGATAATGATAAAAAGTGTTTTGTTCTCTAAAAAATGAGCTGCTGCTTTCTTATAAACTTTAATGTACACATATTTACCATATGACCTGACAATTCCACTCTTAGGTATTTCCTCAAAACGGTGGAAATATATGTTCACCCAAAGACTTGCAAATGTTCAGAGCAGCTTTATTTGTAATAACTAAAAACCAGAAACAACCCAAACATTCATCAGTAGGTGAATGTATAAACAAATTGTGGTATGTCCAAACAATCGAATATTACTCAGAAATAGAATGAAATTAACTACTGATACATAAGGATGAGTCTCAAAAACATAATAATGCTAAGTCAAAGAAGGTCAGACACAAAACATTATATGCTGTATATTTATATGAAATACTAGAACATGTACACTTAATTTATAATGACAGGACGCTGATCAATAGTTGCCTAGAGATGGGGGAGAGGCAACTGACTGAGCAAGGGCACAAGGGAACTAACTTTCTGTGGTGATGACTGAGGTGATAGTTATATGGATATATGTATTTGTCAAAACTCAGTGAACTGTACACTTAAAATGTGGGCACTTTATTGTATGCAAATTATACCTTCATAAATTAGATTTTTAAAACCAGTATGCCATTACATTACCTTCATTAATAACAAAAGACCTACCCTATCCCTTGTATATCTCTGTGCTTCCCCTCTTTCCAAAAAAATATTCAGTAGTATTATTTCAAACATCCAAATGGTATAGGGAATTCCAGCTTGAGTTAAAGAAATATCTAAAAAACAAGAAAAGGGAGATTCAACCCTTCCACCCCCTATCTAATAGGTCCCCAAATTGTCTGATTCCTAAATATTTCTTGCATCTTTACACTGCCACCTAGCTTTACCTCCGCTGCCTTAATTGAGCTTTCAAGGATCTCCTGACTGGTCTCCTTCCTGCTTTGATTTCATTTGAACAAAAGGGATCTTCCACACCACGTTCCAGGTGCCAGAAAATGAAATGGTACCCAGAGGCCTTGTGGTGAAGAGAAGGGCAGGGAACTGCGTGGGGGGGGGGGGGGGGACTGGATAGGGCATTGGGGAAGCTGGATGAGGGTCTTTTATATTTGCTTCTGGGACTCTGACCAACATGTGAGCCTGAGTAAACTAATTGTTTTTAATGTTGTTGATGTTTTCTACATTTGTTTTATTTAGTCTGTTAGTGAAGCCCCTTCGGAAAGTATTAGCCCATTTTAATTACGTGCAAGAAAAACAGGGAAAGGGTTTGTGTTCCTGAGGGGCTGGTAGGGAAGGGCCAGGTATGGTGATGCTTGTAGGAATCAAAGGCAGAGAACCTCAAGACAGATAGGCTGCTTGGAAGGACAGAACCAAAGCCCAAAGGTGCAACCCCAACCCTTAACATCCACCCAGCCTTCACAATTTTTTTCTAAGTCACTGCTTTTCTGCCTGCCTCTAAGAGCACTCTGTCCTGTATGTATTAAGGGAGTGATTTCCTTTCTGTCTGTGTCCTCACTTTCTTCCTGATTGCCGGAGAGGTTGTGACAGTGAATGGTCACCCAGGAGGGAAAAGGTGGCGATTTTAAGCCAGCTTAGCCCATTGTAAAAGGTCCCTAAGAGCCTTTCCCATCTCTGAAAGTGCCTTTTAGCAAGACTCAGGATAAGGTAGCCTCCAGTGAGAGATTCCCCATTGATTGCACACTTGTCGGGAAAAGCACAGGCCCAGCTTAGAGATTTCCACCTTAAACTTTCAAAAGAAGCCACTTGCTAAAGGTTCTGGAGCTGAGGATGCCTGTGGAGCCACTAAAAATCAAACAAGTGAGCAGGAACTGAATTTGACTTTGGGCCCCAGGGGCAAGAGAGACGGAGATGAAAGCTGACAGGCTCCTACTTGACAAGGCCTCTGTGGAGTGGAAATGGGTGACTCGAAAATCGGAGTGGCACTTCCTCTCCACGGGCCGTTCTGAGAGCAAGGCCTGAACATCCCCACCCAGCCCCTGGATGCACACGCTCCTGGGCCCACTGATGGAGGTATCAGCAGGCTGGCCCTGCCACCCCAGTGCAGGACATGTCTTTGTGGGTAAGCTTTGACCTCAAAGACAACCATGGATTTAGCCCAGCAAATACTTTTCCATGGCCAAAAAGGCAGTGCACATGTTGTCCTAGGGAACCCTTGGGCATGAGCCCTGTGTTTAGAATATTTTCTAGTCTTGGCTCTGCTGTTGATGAATGGGGTGAACTTGAAATTGACTAAGTCACGTAGTTTTAGGAGCCAGAGTTTGCCTAACTATAAAATAAGAAGAGGTCGTTGTTTCGTGGAACAGGTGGGGCATGTAAACAACAGTGATGTTAGAAGTTGGTGGTAACATGTGGAGCAAAGGAGAGATTAATTCCATGGAGAGGAGGTGACATCTGAACCAGGTCCTGAGAAAGCTGTAAGAGTTTTCCAGTCAAGCAAGAGAGAAATATGTTCTGGGCAAGGGTAACACATTTCTAAAGGACTGGAGGCAGGAGAGGGTAGGGAGGTTTGATGAAGCCAGTGTGTGGGAGAAGCAGTTGGCTTGAGAGCATGAGAGTGGGCTGGGGGAAGCTAGAGGTGTTTTAGATGTAGAATCTACGAGTCTGTTTCTATTTTGTTTGTTTGTTTATTTTGTTCACTAGATTCTACATATAAGTGAAATCATATGATATTTGTCTTTCTCTGACTGGCTTATTTCACTTAGCATAATACTCTCCAGGTCCATCCATGCTGTAGCAAAAGGTAAGATTTCCCTCTTTTTATGGCTGAGTAATATTCCATTGTGTAAATGTACCACAGCTTTTTTATCCACTCATCTGCTGATGGGCACTTGGGCTGCTTCCAAATCTTGACTATTGTAAATATCACTGCAATGAACATAGGAAGGCATATATTCTTTCAAATTAGTGTTTCGACTTTCTTTGGATATATTTCCAGAAGTGGAACCACTGGGTCATAAGGCAGTTCCATTTTTAATTTTTGAGGTAACTCCATACTGCTTTCCACAGTGGTTGCACCAACCTGTATTCCCACCAACAGTGCATAAGGGTTCCCTTTTCTCCACATCCTCGCCAACACTTGTTGTTTTTGATTCATTGACGATAGCCACTCTGTCCAATGTGAGGTGATATCTCATTGTTGCATATGTGTATTGGCTATCTGTATGTCCTCTTTGGAGAAGTGTCTATCCAGGTCCTTTGCCCATTTTTTAATTGGATTGTTTGTCTTTCTTTTTTTGAGTTGTATGAGAACTTTATTAATTTTGGATATTAACCCCTTATCAGATGTATCATTGGTGAATATGTACTCCCATTCAGTGGGTTGTCTTTTCATTTTGTTGATGGTTTCCTTTGCTCTGCAGAAACTTTCTAGTTTAATGTAGTCCCATTTATTTATTTTTTCTTTTATTTCCCTTGTCTGAGGAGATATATCAGAAAAAATATTGCTATGACAAATGTCCGAAATTTTACTGCCTATGTTTTCTTCTAGGATTTTTATGGTTTCATGTCTAACACTTAAGTCTTTAATCCATTTTGAGTTTATTCTTATGTATGGTGTAAGAAAGTGGTCTAGTTTCATATTTTTGCATGTATCTGTCCAATTTTCCCAACACCATTTATTGAATAGACTGTCTTTACCCCATTGTATGTTCTTGCCTCCTCTGTCAAAGATTAATTAACCATAAAGGCATGGGTTTATTTCTGGGATCTCTATGCTGTTTCATTGATCTATATGCCTGTTTTTATGCCAGTACCATGCTGTTTTGATTACTGTGGCCTTTTAGTATAGTTTGATATCAGGTAGCATGATTCCTCCAACTTTGTTCTTTCTCAAGATTGCTGTGGTTATTTGGGGTCTTTTGTGATTCCATATAACTTGTTGGAATATTTGTTCTAGTTCTGTGAAATACACCATTGGTATCTTGATAGGAATTGCATTGAATCTAGGATTGCTTTGGGTAGTATAGACATTTTAATTTTAATGATATTAATTCTTCTTATCCGTGAACATGATATATGCTTCCACTTATGTGTATCTTCTTCAGTGTCTTATAATTTTCAAGGTATAGGTCTTTTACATCTTGGTTAAATTTACTCCTAGATGTTTTATTATTATTTTTTTAATGTAATTATAAATGGGGTTGTTTTCGTAGTTTCCCTTTCTGATAGTTAATTATTGGTGTATAAAAATGCAACTGATTTCTGGATATTTATTTTGCATCCTGCAACTTTACTGAATTCACTTTACAGTTCTAGTAGTTTTTTGATGGACTCTTTAGGGTTCTCTATATATAGTATCATTTCATCTGCAAATAATGACAGTTTTACTTCTTCTTTTCCTATTTGGATTCCTTTTATTTCTTCTTCTTGTCTAATTGCTGTGGCTAGGACTTCCAGGACTATGTTGAATAAGAGTGGTGAAAGCTGACATCCCTGTCTTGTTCCTGATATTAAGGGAAACACATTTAGTTTTTGCCTGTTGAGTATGATGTTGGCTGTGGGTTTGTCTTATGTGACCTTTATTATGTTAAGGTATGTTCCCTCTATTCCTACTTTGCTGAGAGTTTTTATCATAAATGGGTGCTGGATTTTATAAAATGCTTTTTCTGCATCTATTGATATGGTCATATAATTTTTATCCTTTATTTTGTTTATGTGGTATATCATGGTTATTAATTTGCAGATATTGTACCAACCTTGCATCCCTAGAATAAATCCCACTTGATCATGGTATATGATCTTTTTAATGTATTGATGGATCTAGTTTGCTAATATTTTGTTGAGGATTTTTTCAAGGATATTGGCTTATAATTTTCTTTCTTTGTAGTGTTTTTATCTGGTTTTGGAATTAGGACAATTCTGGCCTCATAAAATGAGCTTGGGAGTTTTCCCTCTTGAATTTTTTGGAATAATTTGAGAATGATAGATGTTAGTTCTTCTTTGAATGTTTGATAAAATTCACCTGTAAAACCATCTGGTCCAGGACTTTTGTTTGTTGGGAGTTTTTTTTTTTTTTTATTATTATTACTGCTTCCATTTCATTCATTGTAATCAGTCTATTCAGATTTTCTGATTCTTCCTGATTCAGTTTTGGAATATTGTATGTTTCTAGGAATTTATTCGTTTGGCCAGATTGTCCAGTTTGTTGGCATATAATTGTTTGTAATATTTTCTTACAATGCTTTGTATTTCTGTGGTATCAGTTGTTACTTTTTCTTTTTCATTTATGATTTTATTTATTTGGGTCCTCTCTCTTTTTTCCTTGATGAGTCTGCTTAAAGGTTTGTCAGTATTGTTTATCTTTTCAAAGAACCATCTCTTGGTTTCATTGATCTTTTGTATTGTTTTTCTCTAAGACTCTATTTCATTTATTTCTGCTCTGATCCTAATTATTTCCTTTCTCCTACTCACTTTGGACTTTGTTTGTTTTTTCCATCCTGATTCTTCTGCCAATTTACTGAGTGGCCTTGAACACATCTTATTGCCTATTTGGACCTCAGTTTTCTTACTTGTAAATGGAGATAGGATTGTTCAGGCCAGGCTGCATTATACAATCCTTACATATGTGCAGCACTTCATAGTTTGCAAAATGTTTTTACATACAAATGCTCTTTGATTTATGTTGGTATTATGTCCCAAAAAACCCATGGTAAGTTGAAAATATCTTACATTGAAAATGCACTTAATACATCTAACCTACTAAACATCACAGTCTAGCCTACCTTAAATGTGCTCAGAATGCTTACTTAGCCTATAATTGGTTAAAATCATCTCGCTGCTTCTACCCAGCATCATGAGAGAGTATTGTACCACATATCATTAGCCTAGGAAAAGATAAAAATTCAAAATTCAAAGTAGGGTTTCTACTAAATGCATAATGCTTTCACACCATCAGAAAGTTGAAAGATTGTAAGTCAAACCGTTATAAATTGGAGACCATTAGTACTATAGTTAGGACCTGGAGACAACAAAGAATAGTCCCCAAGTTTAAAAGTAATGTAAATAAGAATGGCTTTGTGAGGTAAACGTCAAAATCAGCACATATGGATTAGGACAGACACACAAAAAATTACCTTAAAGCAATGTTTAGCAGTCCGTCTAACTGGGTATATAGAAAGCCAAAAGTACAATTACTTTCTTCTTATCAATGAATGATGGGAAATACCATGAATACTCAGCTTTTAATGATTGAATAGCTCTTAGAGGAGTTCTTTGAACATATTAAGTACTTAAGAGGTGTTGTTTCTTGTTATTTTTATTTATAACCAAGGAAACTTAATAAAATACTAAGTGGGTTATTAAAAGGTATCAAGATTTGATATTCATAAATAAAGGAGTATGGTACCAGAATTTATTAAGAAGTGTACCTTAGTGTCCTAATAAGAAGTCTGGCTGCTGAACACAATGCTGGGTAGCACAGCCAATCTCCAACCATGTACAGACAGCAGAGAGTTGGAATTCCTGAGATGCTCAGGCAGATGCCTTGTTATCAGTGCATCATCAGAGCTGTCATGAGTTGGACATAATTTTCAATTCCTTGCTGTTATTCTTGAGTTAATTAAAGCACTTTGTAAAGTTATATACAGTTCTTAACCCTTATTGATAATTTGGGGGGTAATTGCTGTGTTGTGATCATTTGAATATGATTATGTTTCTCTCTGATTTTTTAATACAATGTTCTTTATCTACTGGGAAATAGAAAAAGGTAGGGTGGGTGATTTCTTGGGAATTTTGCTCTACTTATTGAGCCAGGGTAAAAAGTTTGAAAATTATTGACTCCGTGGCATTCTTGGGCTTGACCATTATGTGATTAAATAGATGAACCTAGTTAGAGCAGAAATATGCCAATCAGCAGTAGGCCAGGAGTGGAAGCCAGTGAAATAAGAGAAATACAGGGCCTTACCCTGTCAATATCCATCCATAACTCTCCAGGAATAGGAGAACCTTGGTCAACAGTCTCAACAGAAAGAGTTTATCTCATACGAAGACGCACAAATTAGGGATTGTCTCTAATAGACTTAGGATTTCCCTGTTCTCTGGGCAAATTCATCCATAATGTTGAAGGGGTGAATCAGACCTCCTTAGCACTGGGACGTTAAATATTTGCTTGTTCTTGCTAACCCCCTCCCGATTCCATACTCATCAAGTGATATTCTAATTGACATGACTTTTCATATGGGTCTATAGGATGTTGGTCACACAGATTTCAAATATTTTTATCAATGTCTCCAGATAATTAACATGCTGGCTTTCTAGGTTTATATCTTTTCCAAAGTTAGTATTGTTATTCCTGTTGATATGACCTTAGCCTTCTAACTGGTCTCCCAGGTTTCACTCTTGCCCCCTCCATGTCATCATTGCATTGTTCTCTAAAAATTATCTAAAAAAATAATTTCTTTATGTACACTTATTAAAACATTATCTCATTTGACTTTCACAGCAAATACAAAAGGTTTTATTATCTCCGTAAACAGAAGAAGAAATTGAGAATCATAACCCAAGCTCAGTAGGTTGTTATTGTTATTGGTTTTGGATATTAAATGATCACCTACTACTTATGGGTGGTTTGTCCTAAACAAATAGTAACAGAACAGGCACACACTGCATTTCTATTCTAATTTTGCTACAACTCTGTAAGATAGATGGTTTACAGATGAGAACACTGAGGCCAGAGAAGTTAGGTAAACTGCCCAAAGTCACATTGTAAGTAACAGAGTTTAGATTTAAACACGATATTTTGACCTGTCCATTTTTTGGAAGAATTTATTATTATTTTACTTTTTGCTTCATGTATTTTTCTTTTAAGAAATATTCTAAACATTCCATTTCAACTTACAACCATGTTTACATTTTCTTTAACTTTATTTTTAACTTTTTAAAGTTCTATTTTGCTTAAAATTTGTGTGTGTGTGGCTGTGTGTGTTTTCCATTGTTGCCGTAACAAACTACCATAAAGTTGGTGACTTAAAGAACACACACTTATTACTTCAGAGTCCTGTAGGTCAGAAGTCCAACACTAGAGTCTAAATGTTGGCAGAGTTGCATTTCTTTCGGAGGCCCTAGGGGAAAATTTGTTTCCTTATCTTTTCCGACTTCTAGAAATCACTCGCATTCCTTGGCTTGTGGTCCCTTCCTTCATCTTCAATGCCAGCAAAAGCAGGCTGAGTCCTTCTCATGCTGCCACCTCGATAGTTTCCTGCAGCCAGGAATGACTCTCTGCTCTTAAGAATTCTTGTGATCAGATTAGAATAATCCAGGATACTCTTCCCCTCTCGAGGTCCTTAACCTTCGCCATATCAGCTGAGCTACACAACGGACTATGGTTTCATTTTCTTTTTTGTGCATTTTTTCTTAGAGTGAGTGAATGCCTCTTGTTTTTTATTTGCTTGGTTTTCTGTGTACCCGTTATTAATTTTTCCCCACACTCTCTGATTGAGCTATAAAGCTCCTCTCAAAACATCCAGACACACCAAGTTCTTCATTCGTTCCATTCTGTTCTCAGAAACATCCCTCGTTGGCCCTGAGTCCTCCCATTCCAGCTTGGGCAGGTCACATTCTGGGACTATTTACATCTTCGATTCCTGGTCTTTGATAGCTACAGGTGACTAATCAAGAAGACCCACTGGGGTTTGGGTCCTTCCTGGCCCATTTCAGGTTCGGATCCCTAACCTTGACTTCTCATCTCTGCTGCTTGATTACCCTCTGATCTCCATTGTCCTGGAACTAATAATGAAAGAAGAGAGGAAAGGATCGAGCTAATGTCCTGAACTCTAGCCCTAGAGGGATCTGCATGGTTCTTGTTATTCCTTTGTCCCATTAGAAGCAAAATTATTGGACTTTCCTGAAAAAGTAGAAAATTCAAGTCATAGAGGAAAACAGTGTGAATGTTGTCTCATTACGCTCTTATCTAGGAACTGATTGAATTTCTGAAAGCCCTCGAGGTGCTCTTGCTGGCAGCTGGGACGGAGGGTTCAAAGCGGAGAAACAGGGGAAATGCTTTCACTGCACGGATTTCTCCTCACACCTGGCAATAGAGTGAAATATGCAAGGAGGAGTGGAACTGGAGTATAAATATTGCACTAATGATGGTAATGCTTTCATACCGGGTATGGGGCTGAGGTTTGTTTTAGTCATAGAACGATGACAAAGATTTTGAGATGCTGATGAAACCCAGAGTGGTGTGGTTCTGTGTGAAGAGTACAGTAAGAAACTTGCACAATTTCTGTCTGCTTAGTCTACCATAAAAAAAAAAAAATTATTTTATCCCTTTTTTCCCCTCATTTTCTGTTATGTGTAACACAACTGGAGAATAGAATAAAAAAGGTGTTCCTGGGGATTTCTCTGAAAACAATGGCCCCACCACAACGACAGGAAAAGGATTGATGCTAGGAATTACCAACTTGTAACTGGAAATTAATACTGTAATTAGCAGTATAGGAAAATTCATCTTATTGTAAATAGTGATATTTATGGATTGTGATATTCCCCCTGGGATCGCCAGGTTATTTAAAAGGAATAAATCAAGAACCGCCTTCAGGCCCATGAAGAATACCAGAAGTATTCAGAGCAGACATATACCTAACACTGACAATATTTTCACCGCGGTTGTAAAACAGTGGATAAAGTCAATTTTTAAAAAGATATACATTTGTGATTTTTGACACTTCTTAGATGGAAAGTGTTTTCAGATTGGCTTTGGAATATCAATATTGTCACCTAGACAGCTTTCTAGTAAACAGACTCTAGACGTTGGATAAAAAGATTAGTCTCACACACAAAAAACGAGGAGATGAATACTGCATTTCAAATAAAAGCAAGACTCTCCAAGGGTGAAATATAAACATCTGATAAAGCTGCAGCTCTGATAAAAAAATAAAAATCTATATAAAGGCCTTACATTTCTATAGCTGTTTAAAATGTGGAACCTGCTTTCACATTCATTAACTCATTTGATTTGGGGAGGAGGGGAGGTGGGAGGAGGTAAATGAGAGGGATGTAAAAAAAGATCCTTGCCCGGCCTGTGTGGCTCAGTGCACTGAGTGTCCTCCCATGGACTGAGAGGTCCCGGTTCGATTCCTGGTCAGGGCTTGATCCCCAGTAGGGGGCGTGCAGGAGGCAGATGATCGGTGTTTCTCTCTCACATGGATGTTTCCATCTCTCTCCCTTCCTCTCTCTCTAAATAATCAATAAAAACATATTTTTTAAAAATTATCCTCACTTTACAGATGAGGAAGTGGAGCCCAGAAAGATCCCAGCTCACACTGCCTCCTAACAGACTGTGTACTTAATGTTAAATTGTAGCTAGACTTCTCTAGGCAGCAAAAATCCATGAACAGGGGGATGGCATTCCAGCCACAGCAGGGTCCAAGTTTATGAGTTCAAGAATGAATGAATGCAAGGCAGTTAGGAAACCTCTACCCTCTCGCCATGAATATGGATATTAGGAATAGTAGAAGTTCATCCCCTTGTCCCAATTAATACCCCATACGTGACAGATTGACTGGGGCCCTGCTAGTTATAGCTCATCACTTCTGCCTTGAATAGTGGCTTTTCGCGTGTTTGGGTCTTCCCTTTGGACCACGAAAAGTCCACAGAGCAGCAACCAAGTCTTTCATATGTTGCCTCCATCCAGTGCCCATCCCAGTGCCAGTGCTTCGTAAACATGTGTGGGGTTGAAATTAGCCTGGGAACAGACACTTTGCATGGGGTGGCACTTTTCAATGCCACCAACTGGGTGATGATGTAGGCATGCAGACTGGAAGACATGGTCACCTCCACTTGGAGGGTTGGGGGTGTCAGATGCTTCCCTTTTAAACCATGTGACCCAGTTCTTATCCTTTTTGCATAGTTTGGTTCCATTTCTTGGGGTGAAGTCAATTATAGGTGACTCCCTACTTTCTTTTTTTTTTTTTTTTTTTTTTTTTTTTTTTTTATTAATTTACTTATGTTACAGATGATTCTCCTTTTTTTCCCCCGTTGACACCCCCCTCCCCCTCCCTCCCTGTCCCGTCCCCGTTTTGTTGTCCATGTCCATTGGTTATGAGTACATTCGTACAAGTTCTGTGTTCATCTCTCCCCTCCCCCGCCCCCTCTTCTGGCAGATGTCAGCCTGTACCCCACTTCCACGTCCTCCGGACTACCCTGCTCCTCCCACTGTTATGTTCATTATATTCCAGAAATAAGTGAGATCATATGATGTTTGTCTTTCTCTGCTTGGCTTGTTTCACTTAGGATAATAGTTTCCAGGTCCTCCCATGTCGACGCAAAGGATAAGAGATCGTCCTTTCTTAACGATGCATAGTACTCCATTGTGTATATGTACCACAGCTTTTTTATCCATTCGTCTACTGATGGACATTTGGGCTGTTTCCAGATCTTCGCTATTGTAAATAGTGCTGCTATGAACATGGGGGTACATGTATTCTTTCTGATTGGTGTTTCAGGTTTCTTCGGGTATATTCCTAGGAGTGGGATCACTGGGTCAAATGGTAATTCAATTTTTAATTTTTTGAGGTAACGCCATAGTGTTTTCCATAGTGGCTGCACCAGTCTGCACTCCCACCAGCAGTGTACTAGAGTCCCCTTTTCTCCACATCCTCGCCAACACTTGTTGTTTGATGCTTTGTTGATGGCGGCTACTCTGACAGGCGTGAGGTGATACCTCATTGTTGTTTTAATTTGCATCTCTCTGATGATTAGTGAAGTTGAGCATTTCTTCATATGTCTCTTGGCCGTTTGTATGTCCTGTTTGGAGAGGTATCTATTTAGTTCCTCTGCCCATTTTTTAATTGGGTTCTTTGTCTTCCTTTTGTTGAGATGTATGAGCACTCTATATATTTTGGAAATTAGTCCCTTATCTGATATATCATAGGCAATTATGCTCTCCCATACAGTAGGTTGCCTTTCCACTTTGATGGTTGTTTCTTTTGCTGTGCAGAAGCTTTTGAGTTTGATGTAGTCCCATGTGTTTATTTTTTCCTTTATTTCTGTTGCCTTAGGTGATATATCAGTGAAAATTTTGCTGCGTATGATGTCTGAAATTTTGTTGCCTACATTTTCTTCTAGGATTCTTATGGAGTCATGAGTCACATTTAAGTCTTTTATCCATTTTGAGTTTATTCTTGTGTATGGTGTAAGTTGATGATCTAGTTTCATTTTTTTGCATGTAGCTGTCCAATTTTCCCAACACCATTTATTGAAGAGGCTGTCTTTGCTCCATTGTATGCTCTTACCACCTTTGTCAAATATTAATTGAGCATACTGTCTTGGGTCAATTTCCGGATTCTCTGATCTGTTCCACTGGTCTATGTGCCTGTTCTTGTGCCAGTACCAGGCTGTTTTGATTACAGTAGCTTTGTAGTATAACCTGATGTCCGGTATTGTGATCCCTCCTACTTTGTCCTTCTTTTTCAAGATTGCTGTAGCTATTCGGGGTCTTTTTTGGTTCCATATGAACTTCTGAAGTATTTGTTCTAGTTCTGTGAAATATGTCGTTGGTATTTTGATGGGGATTGCATTAAATCTGTAGATTGCTTTGGGTAGTATGGACATTTTAATGATGTTAATTCTTCCAATCCATGAACAAGGTATGTGCTTCCACTTTTTTATATCTTCCTCTATTTCTTTTTTCAATGTCCTGTAGTTTTCTGTAAATAGGTCCTTTACTTCTTTGGTTAAGTTTATTCCTAGGTATCTTAATTTCTTTGCCGCGATGGTAAATGGGATTGTTTTTTTAGTTTCTCTTTCTGTGAGTTCATCATTGGTGTATAAGAATGCCGTCGATTTCTTGACGTTAATTTTGTATCCTGCTACTTTGCCAAATTCATTTATTAAGGCTAGTAGATTTTTGATGGAGTCTTTAGGGTTTTCTATGTATAATATCATGTCATCTGCGAATAATGACAGTTTCACTTCCTCCTTTCCAATTTGGATCCCTTTTATTTTTTCTTCACGTCTGATTGCTGTGGCTAAGACTTCCAGTACTATGTTAAATAAGAGTGGTGAAAGTGGGCATCCTTGTCTTGTTCCTGTTCTTAAGGGAAATGCTTTTAGTTTTTGTCCATTGAGTATGATGTTGGCTGTAGGTCTTTCATATATGGCCTTTATAATGTTGAGATATGATCCCTCTATTCCTAAATTGCTGAGCGTTTTTAACAGAAATGGGTGCTGGATTTTGTCAAATGCTTTTTCAGCATCTATTGATATGATCATGTGGTTTTTATCTTTCATTTTGTTTATGTGATGTATCACATTTATTGATTTGCGTATGTTGTACCAGCCTTGCATCCCTGGGATGAATCCCACTTGGTCATGGTGAATAATTTTCTTGATGTATTGCTGGATCCGGTTTGCTAGTATTTTGTTCAGGATTTGTGTCTGAAAGTCAAGTGACATTCATATACTAAAAAGGAATGGTTTCCATTTCCCAAAACTTTAAATCCTATATCAGGAACACTAGGTTGCATTGCAGGATTGGAGGAACCCTGCAAACACCCAAAGCGACAGCTCATGTGATGTTATATGCCCCACCCCCACCCTGGCCTGCACCCCGGAACCCATCCCAGCCCAGCTCCCCGGGAAGGACAGGACAGAATGCAATGTGACTGCAAAGTCAGGGATTAGTGCACAAGCTTCAGGAACATACAAGGAGACAGTTTTGCAGACTTGAAAGGGATAATGCAGCATGTAATCACTCCTATTTTGTGTAAAAAGGGGGAGAAAAAGATTACAATAAGTATATATGTAAGCATAGACAAAAGACAGGAAAGAAATAGACCAAAACAATTTTAATGACTTTTTCTAGTTGGTTGGATTAATGCTTTTTGGCTTTTTTCTTTTCTATAGTTGGATTGCTTTAACGCACTCACTTTGTTAACATCTATAAATGCTTTTTAATTTATTTGTATCTAGTGGTAAGACATTAAAAACATTACTGATAAGAATAAGACCACCATCCCCAAAATCCCAGAGGTGATCACGTGGTTTTTGCATGCCTCTACCCAGGCGGGCCTCAAATCTCTCATGGTTAGAGAACGTACACAGTTTGTTCCTAGTATTAATGCCAACTCCGGACCTGCTTGAAGTCAAAGGAGGTGAAATGTGTACTTCAGAGTCCTTAACTGGTCAGAGATGACGTAAGTCAGTCGGTCACACCAGGAAACAGTACTTTCGCAGCTGTGACAAGGCGGCAGGTCTGCAACGCTCCATCGTAAACCTAGAATGTTAGACCTGCAAGGACTCAAGAGATTATCCACCAGACACTGTACTTTATTGACGAGGACATGGAGTCCCAGAGAGTGATAGTAATAGGAGAGGCTCTCCCAATCACCCAGTGACGGAATCAGACTGGAACCTCACGTCCTCGAGCTTCTGGAAGCTGTGCTGGTCCCTAGTGCTCATTTGGGCCTGGGGTCACAGTGTTTTGGGGGCAGCTTCCAATATTAATATGTATGTGGGAAATAGCTGAAAAGAATTTAATTTTACAAAATTAAGGAAAAAGTTAAGAATAATTAGGATTTGCTATTTTAGACATAATACAAAATATTTTTTAACTGTGACACTATGATTTCTTAGCCGTAGGACAAGTTCCTAAGTAATATATTACCTAGAAAATTATTTCATGCCCAAGGTAATTCTTTTAAATAAAAGGTCCAACTAACCATCTATTCAATTCAACATTAAAATATGTGAATAAAAACATACCTACAAATATGAGAAAATATTATGATTTAAATAACTAGCAAATATTTGGGGTCCCAATGTGATTTTTTAAAAATTTTATTCTGACCCAAGGATGAGGGTGTTTGAAAAGCTTTGAACCCTTAACAGAATAATTCCCAAAAATGTCCCAAATGACTGTGAAAGCGATGAATTTTACAAAATGTTAGCCCTTAACAAAGAGATATCCAGAGGTATCCATCTCTGGTTTGGAAGGAAAGGAAAGATTTTTTAAAAACTAATAAAAAATATGAGACATATTGTTTTGTTCAATGTGACTAATTATGTTAAGTATTGATGAACGTTGATTCATAATTATTTTGGGTAATACCTGAAGCAGGTGAAAAAATGTTTATCTTTTATTCTCTCTCCTGAAGTAAGCCTTCAGTTGGTGAATGCAAGAGTCATCCAGGGGATCCATCAGGCTTAGGGTGAAATGTTAACAGGAAGCTGAGCAGTCTGGATGCTAACATAAGGCAGAGGTCTCAGGGGTGTCATCTTGGAGCACACCTCCTGAGCCCTGATTTCCATGTACCCGGGCTAGAGAAACAGTGCTGGTTTAAGGCCTTTGCATGCCATGCCTGGGACTTGCGAGTTCAGTCCCTCTGTCAGCAATGACTTCCAGTGCTGGTTACATCTGCTGCTCCTCACTTCCAGGAGGAGCCAAGGGGAAAGGTTGGGTGACTTATACAAAATAAAGTAGAAATGCAGTGACCTGAAATTGGGGTTTTCAGATGATATCAAAATGATCACTAAGACAGTTAAAGAGATAGCACTTTATTGTCATTGTCTTTAGTCCTCTAGTGCTGCGTAACAAATTACCCCCAACGTGTGTGGCTTAAAACAAGAAACACTTATTATCTCACAGTGGCTATGGGCCAGGGACTCAGAAGAAGCTTAGCTGGGTGGTTCTGGTTTAGTGTCTCTCATGTGGTTGTTATGGGCTAGAGCTGGGCCATTGTGGCTCAGGGGTTGAGCGTTAACCCATGCCCTAAGAGGTCGCTGGTTCGATTCCTGGACAGGGCACATGCTCAGGTTGTGGGCTCAATCCCCAGTGGGGGGCATGCAGGAGGCGGCTAATCGATGTTCTCTCTCACTGATGTTTCTCTCTCTCTCTCCCCCTCCCTTCCTCTCTCTCTAAAATCAATAAAGAAAGAAAAATTAAAGAAGAAAAAGGTATGGGCTAGAGTTGCTGCCAACTTAAGGCACAAGCTGGGCTTGCAGGTCCGCCCTCAGGGTGGCTTACTCCTTGATGGCAAATCGGTGCTGGCTGTTGGCAGGAGGCCTCCGTTCCTCGCCACGTGGACCTCGCCTTAGCACTGCTTGTCTCACAGCGTGTCACCGCTTCCCGGAGCAAATGACACGAGGGAGAACAAGACAAAGTCACAATACCTTTTATGACCTAGCTGCAGAAGACATACACCATAATTGTTACACTACGCCGTTAGTTAGAGAAATCCACCCCCTTCAGTGTGCAAGGGGCTCTACGAGGCATGGACACTCGTCCCTGAGGATCACCAGGGCCATCTTGGACGCTGCCTCCTGTAACTGCTTTAAGAACCTGTGAACACACACAAAAAAACATATTAATGGTCCATTTTGAAGATTTGAAGTGTTGAAGAAACCCTTTCATCCCAGAAGGTGAAGGCTCCCTTCCCAAAGGTGCAGGAATGTGGACACCGCCCAGGGCCTCTGAGGCAGGTTGTCCGTCCCACCTCACAGGATGGAGGCCGGTGGGTCTCAGTGCAGCGCAAACTCACTCCTCTCTGTGGCCCTGTCCCAACTGCACCAGAAACTCTTCTGTAGAGAAGGTGGGTATATGTAGGTTAGAGGGCAAGCTCAGGCATTCTTTGGAGCCCCCAAACATTTGGGGTGGAGCCCATATCTGCTCCTACTTCCCATGGCCCCACCTCAACTCTTACTTACCACTAAATAGGTAAATAGGTTTTCTCCTTCTTCCTGCTCCACAAAGATGTTCCCTTTAGTCCCAGTGTGTTTTAAGCATTTTAAAACTTTACTAACATTCCTGTGCATTTAAAGAGAAGGAGTCTATGTGTGTTTCCTCTGCCATCCTGACAAGATGAGCAGTATTTGACCTAATTCTGGTTCTTTTTTTTTTAAAATCCTCACCCGAGGAATATTTTTCCATTTATCTTCAGACAGAGTGAGAGGGAGATACACACACACACACACACACACACACACACACACAGAGAGAGAGAGAGAGAGAGAGAGAAACATCAATGTGAGAAAGACACATCTATTGGCTGCCTACCGCATGACCTCCACCAAGGCCAGGGACCGAACCGCAATCAAGGCACGTACCCTTGACCGGAATCAAACCCGCAACTCTTTGGTCCGTGGGCCAACACTCCAACCGCTAAGCTTCTGAGTCCCTGGCCCAACCGCTGAGCCAAACTGGCCAGGGCTGGTTCCTCATTTGAAAACTGAAAACAAAAATTGTATTCATAGGGTCATGAGGTCAAAGGAGTTGACTCACATAAGGTGCTCACCGCAGCGCCAGGCACATAGGTCACACACAGGGAAAGAAATAAATATTTATCGAGCAATCAGTAAACATTTATAGAGCAAAGCATTATAATCAATATTATTGGGCACTTTATTCTCCTTGGACCTCAGTCTCTTCATCTGAAAAATGAATGAATTGGCCCGGCGGTGAGGCTCAGTGGTTGAGAGTCGACCCATGCACCAAGAGGTCGCCAGTTCGATTCCTGGTCAGGGCACATGCCCAGGTTGTGGGCCTGATCCCCAGTGGGGGGCATGCAGGAGGCGGCCAGTTGATATTCTCTCTTATCGATGTTTCTATCTCTCTCTCCCTCTCACTTCCTCTCTCTCTAAAATCAATAGAGGAAAAAGAAAAAATAATTTTTTTTAATGAATGAGTGAATTGGACGAGACTGGGGATGGGAAATAGGCTTCCATGTACCCACTCTGTCACGGAAAAGCTACGTGGGCTGTCTTGAGAATTGTGAGAATGAATCTCAAGTAGCAGGAATGATGTCCTAATTGGTTAGTGATGTCTGCTGAGGTCTGGAAAGAGCGAGTGGTGACATTCACGCATCTCTCTGCTATCAGTTAGGTCTATTGAACTTCAGGAGTATAAGATTCCATAACCCACTGGTGCCTTCTCACACACAGGAGAAATGTCCTGAACCAACCTCTGGAGCATCCAGAGTTTTCTCTGACCGGCTCAGTCATAATCAGTGTGCCTTTACAAGGTTTTATTCTCTTTTGTAAATAGCCAGCTGGTGACTTAATTGAATTCACCCAGTTGTTTTCAAAACAACCAGGAGTATGACCAAATTCAGCCTTTTCTTCAAACTAGTTTTGCGTGTCTCTGTGACATGACGATATACGTTATTTTAAACTCTCCTTATTTTTAATGATATAAACAATGAAAGCCCAAGTAAGAGAAAGGAGCTAACACATTTATTCCCATTCTGCCATCTGTTTAAAGCTGCTGATGTAATTCCAGTCTGCAATTGCATTAGCGCTTGCCTCCTGGACTTCTTCCTTATTTCCTTGCGGATTTCAGGCCTTCTGCACTTCAGAGAAAGCACTGCCCCTAGGATGCTGGTCAATTAATGCAAAGCTGCGGTCTCGCTCTGGCCATGTTCAAACTGGTCTCCGATTTGGATTTCCTTCACGATTAGCTAGAACGGCTATAACCGGAGTGTTATTTGCTTAAACGTATTTGGTGTTTAAGGTTTGATTAGCGATGTTTTCAGCAATATCATCAACAATCAGCAGATTTGTTTACACTGTGGGGGATGGCAGAGATTAAGGGTTGTGGTCATGCATACTCAATCATCGCGTATTGGCTTTTTTTGGACTTTTATCTCTTCAATTATGCCTCAGAATTCAATTTTACTTTTGTTTTTAAAAATGAAGCTGCTTTACACTGGTTTGAATAATATTGCACAAGAAGGTTTTGTTAAATTGTGCGATATTTTGAGGTGTGTGTGTCTTTCATGAGGCTAGGTCTCATTTAAAATTACATTTTGGCTGGGTGAGCAGAGTGTAGCTTCTTCGCGTGGATAGACACTGGAGGCATGGGTCAAGCCCCTTTTCTTTTCATTTTTAAATATCCACCCTATGGGGACTTGGTATTGGGTGAAGTTGACAAGGTTTGTGAAGGCACCAGAGAAACAGGGGCAGGAAAACTGGAAACTTGGGCAGTTGCCTTCACTTTTCTGAGCCTCAGTTTCCCTACCTGGGATATTATAGTCGCTGATTCTAACACCTGTCTCCTCTAAACAGATTCTATTTATATTTGAAATAGGCACTTTCCCTTTTCCTGATATTGGGGTAGTAGAGGGCACAGCGTGGAGAGCATGAAATTGAGTCTCATGTCAGAAAATGTCATCAGAATAATAGAAGGTTGGATTAGAAGTGACCTGAAGGACTCTCCCCAAAGTTCTTTCAGACTCTTGGTCATACACACCCTCAGAACCTGCGAGCATGGCCCATAGGAGTGTGTTCACTGGGTACCCAGAACACGGCTTCACTTCTGCAGGCTTACCTAGAGTGTCCCTTGCTATTCAGAACCATGGCTCATCACTGTGGCTCAGAGCCATCTGTGAGTTGTGTGGGTTTTTTTTAATATGAATGTCTGGGTCCTACATTTGACTTGCCTAATCAGAATTTGGGGGAGCGGGGACTGGGTATTTGTATATTACAAAGCTCCCTGGCTGATTCTGATCCCCAATCAAGGTGGAAACCTTTCACTGAGATGGGGTGGAGTCAGAAAGAGATTTTATTAGGGAATCCAGAGACCAGGGTTTGAGCCATGACCCAAGTACTGAGGGAGCATAGAGGAAGGAGCATAGAATTAACATGACCAGGGAAAATCAGGAAACCTTCCTGGAAGAAGTAAAATCTGAGTTAGACCTGGAAGAACAAGTAGGAACTTTTTTTAGGGACTAAAGAATAGTCAAGAGAAAGAAGGCATTGAAACATGTCACAAAGAGTGCATGCAAAGCAAATCTTCATCTGTCCACCTCTCCCAGAGGCCATGTGACATTCCAGTGCTAGACGGGCATGGCTTCCCCACCACGGGGAGGTTGACTGGCACATATATGGAGAAGGGGAGTTTCAAGAACTGCATCTGTCAAAGTATCTGCATCAGCTTACTACAAGTCATGACTCCCGGTAATGAATTTGGAATTGATTCTGTAGGCCGTTGTTCACAAATATAAGGTCACAGCACACTGGTGTGTTACCATCAGCCGTGAGGGGTGTGAATACTGTGTCAGCGCTGGCTATTAAAGACCAGTAGAGGACAGTGGTGGAGAGGGTAGGCTCTAGAGCCATACCATCAGGATGCAGCTCTTCCCTTACCAACCTACTGTCCCCTGGGCAAATTTTCTAAGCGCTCAGTGCTTCAGCTTCTTGATCTGTGTAATAGAGATAATAATGGTGCCCACCTCGTAAGGTGATTATGAGGGTTACGTTGGTGTTAGGATTTTGGTGGGTGGGGAAACAGCATACAGTGTTGCAATCTGGAGCATAGCATCCTGAAAGGCACAGAACATGGGAGAGCTGTCTGTGTTTCAGAACCATTGAGAAGACAGTGATGGCTGGGGCAGTGGGACTCTGTGTGTGTGTGTGTGTGTGTGTGTGTGTGTGTGTGTGTGTGCCTGCATGGGGTGGTGCTCAGGAGGACATATGGTCAGGGAAGTGTTTGGGAGCCAGGAGTTCAGGAGTTTAAGAAATTAGATTCAATGAGTTACTACCCAGTTCCTGAATTAGTCATTTTGCTTCCTTTCTTAATGGATTTCATTACAGACATTCAAGTTCCCCTAAGCATTGCCACTTCTCTCTTACTATAATTTGTTTGTTTGCTTGTTTGTTTGTTTTACAATTCTTCTGTGTTCAGTTGGTGAAAGGTTGTAAGATGGATAGGAACAGCAAGACTCAATGATTATTTAACAAGTAATAAACTGACTGCAGTCAAACGAGCTTGTCATTGGAAGCCTTATTCTGCTATCTGAAGCGAACATGGCAGAGCTCATTTATTTAATTAGAAGCTGTTTTTACTGGAATCCCTCCAGGAGGACAGTGGGTGTATTCAGTGGTGTTTCAGGGCTCCTTAGATTTCAGAGGTCTCAAAGATAGAAATTAAATAAAAGAGTTACAATAAAACCCTGTGAACTGTTACTTTCTTCCAAGAGTGTCTGTTGACTGCTTCCTTCGCCTTCAGCTGTTTAGGGATGGAGACCTTTATCCTCAGAACTAGGCAGATACAAGTTACATTAAAATGTACCAAGTTCCTTTGGTGTTTTTCCCAGATTTAGAAGACACACATCTTGCTATTTCTTGATTAATTACTACATGGAAGTTGCTGAAAGGCAAGCTTGGCTCAACATAATGAAGGGCTCGCATATGATCACAGAAACACTGCCAGGCTGGGTGAGGAGGATTGGAGATTTAGTCTCGAGCGCAGCAGTCATTCTTTGTGGGACCCTGGGCACGTTGTTTCCCTTCATGGGCTTCTATCTCCTGGTGTGCAGAATGAGAAGAGGATCTTCACGTTTCTTTTAGTGGCTCCATTCTGAAATCCTGGGACACACTGGCAAGAAGGCTGTCCAAAGAGGAGTTCCTGGGCAAGACAGGGCAGCAAGGAAAGTCCTTCTGAATGATGGGCATGCTGAGTGGAGCCTTAAAGGAAGGACAAGTACAAGTGAAAGGAGACAGCTTTACACATTTATTCTAAACAAATCATCATAGGTGTATGCAAAGACTTAGGAGACGAAGGAGATAATGCTAGGAGGTCCTTTGGATAAGCATTATTTTGAGAGAAGCTGATGTGTGTGCAGGTGTGAAGGGCTTGGCGCAGACCTTCTCGATTCTAGGAACGTTGGAGTAGGTTGTTTAGCTCAATCCCCCCACTGAAAGCAACTAAAAATATATATATTTAAAAATCTTCTTAAAAGCATTAAACATATGACAAGAAAATAAGGAATTACTGGATTAAAGATAAAGGGAAAATGAAAACCTAGTGAGATAAGCAAATACATACACTGCTCTTGATTTGAACATATCTGCTGATCACTCAAAATGAGAGCTTTGTTCCTGCAGTCCCGAGAGGTGAAGGGGATAAAAATCAAAGCCCAGGCCATGCACAGTGAGGAATTTCCCAGGAGACCCTTCCCGAAACCAGCTGTAACCCCAAGGGCTTCACCCCTAGGATGAGAGGGAACCAGAGAGACAACCCCCAAGGAATTAGATGGAGCCTGGTTCCAACCCTTTGGGTCCTCTTCTAGTTTCTTGCTCCTCAGAGTGTGGTCCATGGGTCCACAGCATCAGCAGCACCAGGGAGCTTATTGGAAGCTCACATTCTTGAGCCTCACCCCAGACCAACTATATCAAAATCTGTACTTTAATTTTTGTATTGATATGAGAGAGAGAAAGATAGAAAGAAAGGAAGGAACATTAATTGTTCTTCCACTTATTTTTGCATTCATTGGTTGCTTCTTGTATGTGCCCTGACCAAGGATCAAACCCACAACCTTGGCATATCGGGATGATGCTCTATCCGGCTGAGCTACCCAGCCAGGGCCAGCATCTATACTTCTACAAGATCCTTGGTAGAAACAAACCTAAATTCTCTCAGGAGAAATGTAATTTCATTGTTGGCCTCAAATTATTCCTGAAAATGATTTTTTCTAATAAAATTTCTAGTAAAAAAAATCAAAGGTAACAAGTTACAAAAGGAAATTAGGCTGCATAAGAGAGAACCAGCGGAAACAATAGACAAGAGAAACAGAACTACAGAGACTTTATATGGTGGAATTATCAGATGTAGTCTATAAAATAATAATTTATATTCACCACAGCTACATGTAAAATGAATCACAAAAATAAAAAAAAAAAAATAGCCCTGGCCGGTTTGGCTCAGTGGTTAGAGCGTCGGCCCACGGACCAGAGAGTCCTGGGTTCGGTTCCCGCTAAGGGCACGTACCTCGGTTGCAGTTTGTCCCCAGCCCCGGTTGGGGTCGTGTGGGTGGCAGCCACTCGATGTGTCTCTCTAGCATCGATGTTTCTCTCTCTCTCTTCCCCCCTCTCTCCCTCCCACTCTATCTGAAGATAAATGCAAAAATGTCCTCAGGTGAGGATAAAAAAAAAAATTAAATATAAATAAATAAATAAATAAATAAATAAATAAATAAATAAATAACTTAAAGATGTCTGCAATGAATGGGAACCTATAAAAATTCATAGCAGATTTGAAGAGAACCGTGGAAACTCTAGACGTAAGTGTTTAGTATGGTTCCTAGATCTATGTACTGTGGATGACTGGCTTGGGTAGGGAGCTACCTGTCATTAAAGGTATATGAACAAGCCTAGACAACTGGTTATAGGATCATTGAAAAGAAGAGTCTAGCTCTGGCTAAGAATTAGCCTGGCCGTCCTCAAGTCTCCTTCTGCTGCAGATGCTATATTTTTCCACGAATGGGACATCACTGGCCAGGGCCCTTCGAACCCCTTCTAGCTTGGCTTTTCTGTGTAGGCTTGAGAATCATGCACAAGGTTGCTAGATCACCCACTGCCCTGGGTTACATAACACCATGAACTTTAATGCTTGCAGAAAGGTAGGGATCATCCGCAGAAACTCCAGATGAAACAGAGACAGACTATATGGGGGATTCGTCAGGTTCCATGGATCCAGGAGAAGTTCATGAACTATGAATTAAACTGATTATTTGCATACTTCTGCATGAGTTTTCACAGCCCTTTCTACTTGCAAGCATTCTCAGAGCTTCATAATCTTCACAAATAAAAGGAGAAAACACCGGGGTCCTTCTTTGGACTCTGCCCTTCTTGGCTCTTTATCCTGTTTCCTTGTCCTATTCTACAGGACTCTGCAAAAAGGAAGTCCGTGCTATATGTCATCTTCCCTCACTTCAGAACTCATGCACCCTAATTTCCCTGCACACCACGAGCTTATTCAAGTTCCACTTCTCCTTTGGTTTATCCTCTCCCTGCCCCCAACTTCTCTGATCTTCTCCTACTTGGGGCTCTGTTTTTAAAAATCACAGTCACCATTCCAGGACACCTAAACCACTTTCCATTACATTATTCAATCTTCACATTAATCATTCAAGATAAGCACTTTTCTCATTCTTAATTTATAATAATATGCATTTATTATAGAAAAATTAGAAAACCTGTAAACAAAAAGAAGCAAATTGAAATCCCCTCTAAAGTTACCCAGAGATAACGTTACCACTGGTAATATTTGGTATATTTTCTCCAGACCATTTTTACAAAATTTTTAAAATGAGATTTTTATGCTGAGCATATGTTCTTATAATCTATTTTTATTCACAAACAATAGATAGTGAACCTCTTTCCATGTTAGTAAATATACACCATCAACATAATTTTTTATGTTTGCACAGTATAGGTGTATAATAACTTATATAGCAAATCTTCCATCGGTGGGCATTTGAATTAATTCCAATCCTCGCTATCAAAATACATCATATAACTATATGTTTGTGGCTATCACTGTTTCTCCAAGATAGACTCCTTGATGTAGAAATGGATTCATACTTTGATTTTGATGAATTTTCCCTCCAGAAAGTTTGTACTAATTTAGACTTTAAACAATAATGTGTGAAAGTGAACACAATACACGTGGGTATTATTGTTTTTAATCATCTTGGTTAATTTTGCAAGCAGCCTTTTATTGCTGTTTTAATGTGATTATAAGTAAGATAGAATATTTTCTCTTATGTTTACCACTGAATTTTTCCTTTTGTGAATTAAACTGCTAGTACTTGGTATATATTAACATACAGTCTGACACATAGAAATAAATATTAGCATCTTCATCATCACCATCCTTATAGGTAATAGTCATTGCACATTCCAAGTAGTTTCCCCAAATTTATCATTTCCTTTTTATTTAATTCTATTTTATTTTATTAATTCAGGCCACACAGAGGTTTAAATTTTTGATGTGAACAAACTCATGATCTTTATGGTTTCTGCCTTTGCATGCTTAGAAAGACCTTTCCTGCCCTAAGATCATATAAATATTCACCTGAGAGTATTTTTATAGTTTTATATTTTACATTTAAATCATTAATACATCTGGAATTTATTTTCATATAAGGATGGGATAGAGATAAGTGGCTTTTCACAAAAGACCAAACGGCTTACTCAACACTTTAAACATTTTTCCAAGGGGAGAGAGCAGAGACATTTTTGAATCAAGACCTGCGAATGGCTGTGTGTCTGAGTGGAAGGGAATTAATTACCGCATGTCAGAAATCAGCGTGGGGCCAGAGCGCTTAAACATACTAATGGCTTGGATGGAAGGACAGCCACAAAGCAGCCTGCGAGCTTCTCCCTGTCCAATGGTGACTTAAGTGGGTTACTTACAGCCCAAGATGACAAAGTGAGGAAAGCCAGACGCCCTTCGGTGTCAGGGAAGGGAGCAGCCATGGTGTCAGAAGACAGACGGGTCTGGTTGTAATCTGCCGGCAAGGCTCACCCGGCTCCTCGGCCCTCCTTGTGAAGGCTGGAAGGGAGCAGAGGCCTGAGAAGGGCAGGGCCTTCAAAAGCAGCACCCCTTCTGGTTATGGTTCGGTCATGGTTCGGTCCCCAGCCCTCATTGGGGTCGTGTGGGAGGCAACCAACCGATGTGTCTCTCTGACGTTGATGTTTCTCTCTCTCTCTCTCTCTCTCTCTCTCTCTCTCTCTCTCTCCCCCTCTCCCTCCCACTCTATCTGTCTATCTGAAGATAAATGGAAAAATATCCTTGGGTGAGGATTTCAAAAAAAAAAAAAAGCAGCACCCCTTCGTGGCCAGGCCTGGAAAGACCTCACCCCTTGTCTTTTCCAGCCGCCTGTGCTCAGGGTTCCTTTCCAGCATGGCCGTCTTCGCCCTCTTTGGTCGTGCTGTGCTCCATGGACCTCTGACCGCTGGCTTATGCTGCTGTTCTCCTACATCCCCCACTCTATTATTTTCTTCAAAGCACACATCTCTTTTTCAATCATTCTTCTCTGGGCTTTGTTCCTTATGCTCTGTGGCAGTCCCAGGATTGCATGATTTTTTCACCTTTAAACTTTTTCAGAATGCAATATTTTCTGAATTCAGGCCTTGGTTTTACTATGAGCAAGAAACATAATAATACTCAGACAATTGCAACTTGTTCCCACATGTTTTACATAAACCTCTGAGTCATCCTGACAGACAGGTGGGCAAGATCCTTCGGACAAAGCCCAGGTTTGATGAGGGGTTTGTCTGAGGGCTCAGTGGACCAGGAGCACCAGGGACCTGTGCCCAGCTCCAGAACTCTGCCTACCACCCTTGGAGGCCCCTCTCCTACTCAACTTGATGGCTCTTGGGAGTCCTGTGATTGAACAGAACTCATAAATTTCTCTGTCACAGCCCATTGCTGGGTTTTAAGGGTACCAATATAACTGATTGATACCCGATCTCTCAGCAGGTTCACTTCAGGAGTGATTTGTGTGTATTTCCTGTATACAAAATGAGAGATGGACAAGGAGAGAGAGTTAACCACAGTCAGGCTGTCGGTCAGGGAAGGCTTCACCGGACATCGAGTTTGGGCAGGCTGCAAGCTTCTCCCTGTTGGGGCCTGTGGGACAAGATTTGCTTTAGAGTCCTTAAAGAACATCTGTTGTCCTGTCCTGGCTTGCACCCATACCCCATCCCACTATGCTTTCCCCTCCCCCATCCCCAATTCCAGCAGTTTCATCCCCTGACCACAGGTATAGGCTCAGATCTGGGACCCTCGTTATTTGATACACAACCCTGGAGTTTTTGTTGATGCTGTTGGGGGGTAAAGACTCCAGTCTTTCCATAGGGATATCTGAGAAGCTGATGACCATCTAGCTTCCAGGAGGGGAGAACTTGCCTGAGGGGTGCCCCCAGAGAAGGGCCAAGCTGAGAGGGGACGGGGGAGACTAAGTCTTCAGGATGTTGTCTGGGCTCTGAATCCAGCCACCCTGAAAGCAAATGCCTTGAGCTTTATAGCCATGTGAGCCAAGAGGTTCCTTTTCTTATGTGTGTCAACCGATCTGAGTGGCAACCCAAAGATCCTGAATAGAGAGCCCCATCCAAATCCAAGGCTGCGAGTCTCTGGCAGACTGGGAGGTGGCAGTGGCGTCTACACTGCCGCAGCACCTGGCTCCTCTGCCTTGGGGGTCCTGCTGCTCAACATTCCTGGAATGATGGGGTCCAGGATCGTCCTGCTTTCAAAGCTGTTGATTTGTGCTCCTTGGAGGTGCAAGGGTCCAGACCAGCAGGACTTTCGGGGCAACTACTGAAGGATTTCCTTCCTGGTAAGCTGCAGGTGGTCCAGCTGCAGGAATCCTCTGTGAAGGTCACACGATGGCTAGGAAACCTCTACTGTACGTCTTTCTAGACTAGTACCCCCTCCTGCTTCTGGAAAATAACCCCTTCCCCTGCTCTTCCCATGTAGTTGGAATGGGGACTGTCAAAATCTTGGTGACACAGCCATGTGACCAAAGTGACTGGCCTGGAGTGGGCACCTACCCAAGGATGGGATAAAGAAAGAAGTCTCAGAACTTTCCCAACAGTGGAGATGTCTAGAGCCATTGGTGACCAGGAATGAGGGGTGTGGGCGTGGGTCGGGTTCTCTAGTCACACATGCCATTTGTCCTTGAGATCTCCCTAGATCGCCTACATGCCACTTGAGTAAATGAGCCTTCTAATAAATCCCCTTGCAAATAACCAAGCCAATTTAGCTGAATTAAGTGCCTGTCATTTGCAAACCGAAGGTTTATATAGCTGCCAAATTCCCCAAGGCCAGGCCAGACTCCACTTAACTAGTCACCCATTAGATCAGTGGTTTAAAGCCCTGGCTCACATTAGAATTACCTCGGGGTGGGGGGGGCACAGTGGTACCCAGCCCACCTCAGAAACCCTTACTTCACTGATCCAGAAAACAGCCCAAGCAACATGGTGTTTTTAATCTCCCAAGGTAATTTTAGTATGTATCTAGGCTTGCAGACCACTGCAGAGTTGACGAACTCACCATTCTTGCCTGTGAATGAGATATGTGGCAATAAGGCTGTGAGGGAAAGTCCCTTCTGTGGTCTTGGCATCTGAAGGGCTCATCCAAGCCCTGTCTTAGTCACTGGGACTGTAAGCAAGCCTGTTAACCAAGCCTCGGGGCCCCCACCTGAAAGTAGAAATAATGACTATTGCTCTGTGGTCCTCACCGAAGTCTCAGAGGGACCAGATGTGAAAGAACCCAGAACTCTAGGAATCTGAAACATCATCTCCTAGAACAGAGGCTGCATGTCCCCTTCTCCCACTCCTCACAGTGGATGGGGACACACTGGTGTCTTCGTATCTTTGCAGAGGTCAGGGCTGAAGCCTCCGGAGGAAGCCAGGGCAACTCCACCCCAGCAGGGGAACACACAGAAACTGGCTCTTAACCTGTGGTTCGTACAGAGCATCTGTGTCCTGCCCGCCCCCCGCGCTACCCCACCCCATCACAGCTCTTGAGGAACACCTCGAAGATTCCTTGTGACTAGCAGCCACCCATCAAGGCTACTTAATGATCAAATCAGCCTTTCTAGGCCTTTTCCTAAAGGATTTTAATCTCTGTCCTTGTTCTCCCCGGGATTTTTTTCCACCACTCATTGGCTTAATAAATGCCTTTCCAGAAGGCTTCAACCCGGCTGGAAGTATACTTGAACAGCAACTCTAAGTCCTTATTAGCTCTATAGTGATCAGGTGAAGGAATAATTGATCTCAATCAGGAACACCTGGTTTCATAATTGCACAAATGATTATAATTCAATAATAAAAGTCAATTTAACTAACTTAATTCAGATTGCTTTAACCTCTCGCAGACAGTTAAGAAGTGAAGATGCAAACGGGGGGAAAAGGAAAGAGGAAAACAAAGCTCTGCCTAAACTGCTGATTAAATAGGGCCCAAACGTAATTGATTCATCTCACCCTGACCACAGCACGTATTGTGGCTTCCGGGCCTTGGTTCCTTGTATTCTTTCTGTGTAGACTGCCCTCCCCTCTCTCTATACGGCCATACTCTATCCTCTTTTTTTCCAGGTCAAGCTCAAATACTATCTCCTTCACCTCTAAAAGTTTTGAGGTGCCCAGAGTTGGGGAGCAATCCAATTCCCCCATGGGGCTTGAGTGAGATGGTGACCAAGGGAAGAGTAATAGCCATTAAACAGCTACTGAGAGTCAGGCAGACGTTAATTTCCTGGCATTTCATTTAGTTCTCATAGAGAAATAGGAAAAGGGGGGGAGGGGGCTCAAAGAGCTTAACAATGTACTCAGTCAAATCCCTGGGGAGCAAGCTGAGCCAGGATTCGAACTCGAGTCTTCCTGATCTCAAGGCCTGTGGTTTTACCTCCCCACTATGACAGACCCTCAGGGCATCCTGGGCCTTCCTGGGCCCTTGGGCCTCAGCACTGCTTCAGCCACCCGTGGCGCGTGTCAGTGGCTGCCACTTGATTCTGAACCATGAACATTTGGTTAGGAGGATGCCAGCCAGATGAGGCTTCCTCTGTTGGCTTCCACTTCATAGAAAGAGCTATCCCCTTCCTCTCCCCAACCAAATATTGGTTCCCGGGATCAAAGGTAGACTTAAAACATTCGTTTTTGATTTCCACTTTGTGACTATAAGAGACTGAGCTTCAAGAAGTATAGCCTTGCGATCACGGAGAATATGTCAGGCTAAGGACCGGAGATAGGAGACTGTCCATCGGCCAGTCCCGCCTCTGTCTGCTTTCTGAGGGGGGACGGAGGTGGTACCTTGCTGAGCTGTGCCAGGTGGGGAGGGGGAGAGGAGGATTGTGTAGGAACTCATTGATCCACCTCTCCAGTAAGTAAACATTCATGGAGTGCCTACCAGACCCATGCTGGGGATTCTGAGCCTGCTACTGCTACTATTATGATTATTATTAATGCCAGTAATACCACCCCTGCCATTTATTGAGTATCAGACACCATGCTGAGGATATATATGCATTATTCCTTTTTTATTCACAGCCCTATAAAGTAGGAATTAGTAGCATCCCCCTTGTACAGGTGGGCAAACTGAGGTTAAGAGGATTTCAGTCAATCACCCTGGGTTACAGAAATTGTTAGTGGTAGAGCTAAGATTCAAACCCAGGCATCTACTTTAAAGCCTGAACTCTTAACCAGTCCTCTACAGAACATCCTAGCTTATCTCAAGGCATGGCCCTGCTCTTGGGGGACTTGGGGGGATCTGAATAATGATAACTCAGTATGAAAGTACCAGGGGGAAAGGGGGCAGTAAGAGCTGCCTTAAGTTGGGGGGGGAGGGGCAATGGCAACAGATGGCCTTCCTCATCCCTGGGCAGCGGGCCTGTCTCCATCTGGGATGGCCCAGCCCTCTGTGGCCTGTACAGGCTGAGTTCTCAGAGAGACCTTGTGCAGACCCTTTGCTACACTGTGACATGGGCTTCCTTGCCAGTTTCTGAACAAAGTTATATTTTGGAACAGTCTAGCCCTCATGGATAGTGTTTCTTTGCGAAACTGTCACGGTTAGCTGTGAAATCTACCCCACACCCACCTTGACTGTCCAGTTTTAAAGAAGTAATTGATATTGATTGTAGAAAAATGAGAAAATGCAGACAAGCAAGAAATCTTTACAAGTTCCTGGAAATTCCATCACCCAGAGCCAACTGCTGGCAGATGTTGGCGTTTGTTCATCCAGACATTGTCTAGTGGTCATGTAAAGAGTGCATGTTGACATACTTTTCTGTAACAAAGATGTAATCGTACAGCAGTTCTGTTTTGTAACCTACCTTTTTCCACGTAGCAAAGCATGGTGAGTGCCTTCCCGTGGCAATCACACTTTAAGGGAGGGTTTCCAAACCTTCACAAGCTTTGCCATCTGCTGCATGGCAGTGCCCAGGTGGTAATACAGGAGATGGCAAGGACTGGAGCAGACAAGCATGGCACTTTGAACCCTGGTTCTTCCTCCCTCTAGCTGGGCGGCCTCTGAGCCTCACTATTCCTATCCATCCTCTGGGGATCTGCCCTTCCCTCTGCAGGCCTGGGGCTGGGGGGATATCTACGAAGTGCTAGTGTAGAGTCTCATTGCATTATCCAAATCTAAGGAGGTCTCTAGAGACTCTGATTCTGCCAAGAATCCCTCTCCTTTTGCTGTGGTGAGCTCTGAGATGATATCTCAAGATTCTGGGTGTATCCCCGTGGTCAGCCAGTTGTCCTTGTTGGTGATAATGAAGTTCTAACATTCCATCAGAAAGGGATTATATCCAGCTGTCTGACTTGCCTGGGTTGTTTGAGTGCTCTATTTCTAGTCTTTTGGCTACTCTGGGGCCAATATTCCAAACGGGCTGGTCATCCTTCACAGCTCCTTCCTACAAGGGCGGGGGAGGGGGGCAGGTAGGGGCCTGGCCACAGCCCCCCTAAAAGGCCCCCGTGCCTCCTGTTGCCTTTCAGAATCTCCCTGAGGCCCCGTGTGCCTAACCTACCACTGCCTCTTATCTTATCTCTGTTGCCTCTGAGTAGGATGCTATCTGTACTTTACAACCAACCCTGAGAGCTTCCTGGCTTCTCTGCCTCACCTTCCAGGGATTCTGATGATTTTCCAGGAGGGCAGCCCCAGTGCTTAGAACCTGCTTCCTGGTGCAGCTGAGTTTTGCATAAGCTGAAGTGGTGATGGACACTCCACCTCCAGCAATGAAATCCCAAGCGGTGGGGGCGCCACCCCTCAGGAGCCCACCACGGCTGGAGGCACTGAGAACCTCATCGGAACGGTTCTGTCTCCCCTCCGCCCAGTTCCTTCACAGTTCCCTCTTCCTGAGCGTTCTCTGCTCAGGCCCCTGTCCCCACTTACCCTCCTCATCCTTCAGAACCTCAGACCTTAGGGCCTCCCTCACCCTCCCTCCCTTAGCCCCAAAGCACCCAGTACTTCTAGTTACCTTAAAAATAAATTCTAATTTTCCTTTAACCTGTCTCCAAAGTGTGAGCTCCTGGAGGACAGTCTTGTCTGATTTTCTATTGCCCCAGAGCCCAGCACATAATAGGTGCTCAATCAGTTTTTGTGAGCTGAATGACTGAAAACACTTCGTATAACTTAGTCCCACCAGGACCACCTCCACCCTGTTAGTGCTAACCCAGAAATTTTTTGCTACCCCAGAAATCCATCCTTCCTTTCCCCCACAGCTGAGCTATGCAAAGACGCAACAAAGTCAAGGTTGGCCGGCCTGCCCCGAGTCCTGCCTCTCTGATGTCCTGTACTTTTTTTGGAGGGAAAGCCAGACCTGTGACTGACAAGGCCTTTGGACTTCTGTACCATCTCTGCTCTGTTGACTTCCTGGGCTCCCTTCCCCAAAGCTGCCTGGTGCTGGTTTATTGTCCAAGTGAAAGTGAATTTTGTTAACGTCCTAAGAACTTTGTGATGTTTCTAAAAATAAAGAAACGACCCACCCAGATTCAGTATCGTCGAAGCTGAATTAGAAATAACTGGGCTCTCCTGTCTTCATGCATGAATTCATTGATTCAGCAAGAGTTTGTGGAGTTCCTATTACGCTCCAGGTACTGGGCTAGGTCCCCAAAATCCACATTCTACTATAGGTAGACTCTCCTCTTTAAGATCTCCCACAGGCTGAATGACACCACCTAAAGCCATTTCTTCTGTTGACCAATTTATTACCGATCAGTTGCCTAACATTCAGTCCACTTATGTGTTTTTTAATCTGTTCAAATATTCTGGTCCTATTTGCTATCTTCTTTTAGCAAGGAAAGATTTATTTTTGTAATAAATTCATCTTAGAATTCCTCCTGTATCATTTAAGATGTAAAATATATTTTTTTAATTAAGTATATAAACCAAACTGAGGTGTGAAGACTAGAGTTTGTGGGGCTGGGAGGCTTTCAATGTCTTTTGCAATTCTGTTGGCACGGGGACCTTTCTTTTCAGTCGAGGGGGTTGGATTGGGTGGGATATGCGGAGAAGAGACACCGTGAGACAGGACACTGTCTGCCTCTCTGCAGACCGAGGAGATGGATCCCGGAGGGAGGCGCAGCCTAAAGTGAGGGACTGTGTTCACAAAGGACTGAAAGGCTCTGCACACACAAGGAGCCACACACACGGAGCCACACACACACACACACACACACACACACCCAGGGCTGCAATGTGGCCACTCACGTCCTCCCTCTGCACCAGAGGCAGAGTGCGGCTGCAGTGCCACACTAAGGTACCCTGAGCAGTGGGTCTGAGAGGAAGCCAGAGGACAGCTGGACATGTTGTGGAGCACACGTGAGATGGCCCTGGGGACCAGCTGGGGAGAGGGCTGCTGGTGTCCTCTGGTCATCAACACTGTTGGAGCTGATGGCTGAAAGACTTGGGCATTAATGTCACCGGAACTCACTTGTGTCCCCAACTGCTGAGGCCTGAGCACATTTGTGTTCTAAGACGCCCTCAAGAGTGACCTCACCCTTTAAAGAATACTGCATGCTAGGTAGGTATTATGGGAAATACCAGATACATTGAAAATGCCTGATTTCAAAAGTAAGGTAAAGGTCATCTTTAAAATGTTAAAAAAGAAAAGAAAAAAAAGAGGCAGTGAATGGATTTGCTCTGAGGCCAGCTGACCTTTTAGCCACTGCTGGCCATGAACCGCGCATGGCGCCCCCTCTGCTGAGGCTGTTGAAATGAGCAGAGCCAGGGACCCACCAACAGGACTGGCGCTCCTATCTGGTCTCTGCCGTTGCTAAGGAGAAGAGTCCCAGCTGCTCGGGGCAACACTCAGGGCTGGAGGAGCTGTGGCCGGGGCAGGGCAGCCTCCCCATGACGTCAGAGAGCAGAGGCTGGGCTGCGGCTGGGGCACGGCCCGCAGGACACTGCTAGAGATTGGGCCCTGGGCGCCCGCCAGCCCTCCTTGTGTACTGAGACCCAGGGCAGACACCCTGCCTGCAGGCTGGCAGAGGAGCCCTTTGCTCCTAGGAACCCTCAGCCTGGGGGTCAGTCATCAAAACCTCTAGTTACAAAGGACCCTTAGGGATTATCTAGTCCAACCCCCTCATTTCCCAGAGCAAGTTGCTGGGGCCCAGAGAGGGGAAGGAATTTGTTCACTGTCGCTGGGAATGTGAGTGACGCAAGCTCCTCCTGCTAGGTCAGCCTAGGACGCTGAACCCTGACAGGGAACCCTGGGTTTCCATTGGATTCTTCATGAAAATCAAAATAATCACAGCACTCAGTATTTTCCAGTCACTGGAAAAGTCTAACTTTGTTAAATCCGCAAAGCATAAACATTTGCTAATTAAAATATTTACCCAAGTGATACTCCATTAAGGCAATATTAAGGGAAATAAAATGTGTACATGCTACTGACCACCTACGCAGGATTTATATCACATTCTCTTAACTGAGCGTTAAATCAATGGCAGTTCTCACTGGCTGGGATTTGAGCAGCAGGGAATTAGCAGGAGTCTTTAGGAGGATTTGACAGAGCAGGAAAGGTTCAGAACCAGGAGCTGAGAGACCCGCCTTCTCCCTCAGCTCTGCGTTTCAAGGGCCCCTTGACCTGGGCAAGTCCTCCAGCCTCTCTGAACCTCAGTATCTTCCTCCTTGAAATGAGGATGATGCTCCCTGCCCAGCCCAGCTGTGCTTGGAACATGTGGTGTGCATCACAGTGTTTTCTACCCGCCTTCCCCTGAGCTGCTGGCCGACTTCGGGAAGGAGAGTGGTCGGACATGACAGGTCAGAGGCAGCAAAGGGTGGGTCAGGAGACTAGAGACCAAGTTCTTGTCTGGACAGTTGCAATCACTAGAAATGCTAAGCCCCCAAGCAGTAAGAGCTTGCGAAAGGTGAAAGACACACGGAGCTAGATGGACCTGAGGTCTCTGGCTCTTTCTGGCCATGTGGCCCTGGGCAATTCGTGTGAGTTCTCCGAGCACGTAAAATGAGGATAAAAATACCCACATTGCAGGGCTATTGTGAAAATTAATAATAATACCCGGCATGTATTGTTTATAATACTTTAGATATCGTTATAGATGCTGTGCCTGTATTCATTCATCTAAGCCTCACACCACCCTCTGAGTTAGATGTTATTGCTATTCCCGCTTACTGATGAGAAAAATGCAGGCAAAGAGAGGTTCAGTAACTTCTCAAGGTCACACAGTTACTAAGCAACAGAGTCAGACTTTGAATTTGGGCATTCTGGCTCCAGGTTCTATATACTTAACCTCTATGCAGAGTGTATTAGTTTCCTATGGCTGCTCTAACAAATCACCACAAACTCGGTGGCTTAAAGCAACACAGACGCATTATTTTATAATTCTGGAGGTCAGACATCCTAAAATCAAGGTGTTAAAAGAGCTGCTTTCCTTCTGGAGGCTCTAAGGGAGAATTCTTTGCCTTTTCCAGCTTCTAGAGGCCACCTGCATTCCTTGGTTGATGGTCCCCTTCCTCACATCCCTCTGACCTCTGCTTCCTCCCTCCATCCTCTGACTCTCCTGCCTCCCTCTTATAAGGACCCTTATGATGATACAGGATAATCTCCCTATCCCAAGGTCCTAACGCCATCTGCAGAGTCTCTTTGGCCATGTAGATTCAGCTTCATTGTTCTGGAGCCACAGGAGTACCAGAACAGTGCACGGGTACTCCTCTGTCCCTCTGTCCCACCCACACCCCTACAAGGAAACAGATGTGGCCAAAGTTTGTGAGATGAGTCCAGTGTTCCAGGAAGGAGAAACAAAGTTCCCAGTCTCTCCTGGGAAACAGGAGCCCGGGAACACCTGAGAAGAAGTCAAGGCGATCTGAAGCCCATGGGTTCGCGGGTGCCTGAGGCTGACTCTGCCGCCCCAGGTCATCTTCCAGATGATACATTTCTCTGGGGGAAGTTGGCGTTCTGAGGATTTCCAAATAGTGCCTGGGCCATCTGTTCCCTCTGAGTAGCTCCTCTTTTTCAGCATAAGGAAACTCTAATTGATGAACCTTTGCCCTTATGCTTTTCATTTTCTCTGTGAACAAGTATGGATGGCAACAGACTCTGGCTTCTCTCCTCATCTGTAGTCCAAACCTCTCGACATGATGCACAGACAAGACAGAAAGGGCTCAGGACCCCAGGAGGAGTGAGCACAGTGACACTGGAGGGAACCCATCCTGCTTGGGGATGGCGCCAGCAAAAGGACTTCTGACTGGTCCCTGAAAAATGGAGAGATTGGGCTACAGAGAGACCAAGGGAGGACAAGCTGGTAAAGGGACCGATGAGGGCCCTGGTTAACCAGCGCCAGCCCATCTATGATCATTTTCCTCTGGCCCACAGTGAAGGGGAGAAAAATAAGGACAGAGCAGGTTTTTATTTTATTTTATTTTTATTTATTTATTTACTTATTTATTTTATCCTCACCTGAGGACACTTTTCTATTTTTTGTTCAGATAGAGTGGGAGGGAGAGAGAGAGAGAGAGAAACATCGACGTGAAAGGGACACATCGAGTGGCTGCCTCCCGCACGACCAACCAGGGCCAGGGACAAACTGCAACCGAGGCACATGACCCCAACGGGAACCGAACCCGGGTCTCTCTGGACAGCAGGCCAACGCTCTAACCGCTGAGCCAAACCAGCCAGGGCCAGAGCAGGTTTTTAATAAAGCTAATTCATTCAACTTGAAGTTCTGTTTTTGATTTTTTTGTTATTATTATTTTTTTACTCCTCACCCAAGGATATTTTTCCATTTATCTTCAGATAGAGTAGGAGGGAGGGAGGGAGGGAGGGAGGGAGAGAGAGAGAGAGAGAGGGAAAGAGAGAGAAACATCAATGTGAGAGGGACACATCAATTGGTTGCCTCTCACACGACCCCAACCAGGGCCTGGGACCGAACTGCAATTGGTACGTGCCCTTGACCAGCATCGAACCCAAGACTCTGGTTTGAGGGCTGATGGACGTTCTAACCACTGAGCTAAACCAGCCAGGGCACAGCTTGAAGTTTTTAAAAATTCCGATATGATGTCCTTCTTATGTTTGGGGTACTAAAGTGCCATTCTTTGTATAAAACAATTGTCATCCTCATTGTTGTGGGTGCTGGCTGTAACTATAGTGACTCTCTCACTTTCCCAGCACGTAGCAGGATTGATTTCCTGACCCCTATTCAGTTAGGTCTGGACGAGTGACTTGTTCTCACCAGTGACGGGTGAGTAGACAGAACACGTCACTTGCAGGCAGGAGTACTGAGAGTCAGTGGACAGCCCACCTCGAGCCCACTCTCCTGCCTCAGAGACGATGGACACGTGTCAGCCTGGCCGCCATGACCGCCACCTGCCAACCTCGCTGAGCTCCTAGTGTGAGTGCAAAAAAACATTGCATTAAGCTGTGAGACTTGGTCAGTTATTTATTCCTACAGCATAGTCTGACTAATAGTGTAGCTGTTTATTTTGTTCATATCATTATTTAGCAAAGTGAAATGTTGCCAATCTTACATTGTTGTTGTTTTGTTTGTTTGTTTGTTTGTTTGTTTTTGACATTTAACAGCTCCAGGAAATACACCCCCTTGACCATTCTGCCACTCTGATGATTGGTGTGTGGGAGGCATCCAGTTGGAGGAGAACAACAGTTGTTAGGTCAGGGGCCACAACATGGGGCCTCTCAGGCCCAGTTTAACACCTATTTTATCTGGGGAATGAATGAATGAATGAGTATGCCACGCTTCTGCACAGGATTTCAGCATAAGGAAAGGGTTTTATAGTTGAAAAAGTTAAAAGTTTTGTGTCAGAGACTATGCTAGGCTCTGGGGATACAATGACAAACAAGACAGATGCAGATGTCTTGTTTATTAACAAATCGTCTACGGTTTTCAGTTTTGTGGACATGGAAGGGGCCAGAGGGCAGACGAAAGACAAATTCACAAACCGAGTGAGAGGTGGAGAACAGCAGGAGGGGCCTGCCTCAGGTGGGGTGGCTGGAAGGCTTGGCAGGACCAGCTCATGCAGGGCCTTGCAGGGCATCAGGAGGGGAGAGAGCAGCGGAGGCTGAGGCTGCCTGTTCCACAACACCACTTGAAAACACGCAGGCTCAATGTGCAAAGGGAAGTCCTGATGTCCACTCACTCACCTCCCCCCACCCCGCCTCATCTTTCCCATCTCGGGAATGCCAATTCCACTCTTCAAGAGGCGCGGGCCAAAAACCGTGGAGTCTCTTTTACCCTACATCAAATCCATCCGGGAATCCTTGTGTGCTACTTCCCAAATGCACCCTGGACCAGACCCCTCTCACCACCTCGTGGCTGTGAGCTTGGTCCAAGACACTAGCATCTCTTCCCTGGACTGTTGCAGCGGCTTCTTAACTGGCCTCTCTGCCTCTGCCTTGGCCTCCTCTTCTCTATACAGCAGTAAAAGTGACCCTTCAAAATTCAAAGTTAGACCCTCCAATGGCTTCAGGCCTCACTCAATCAAACCAAGGTGTGTGCCACGGCCTTGGAGTCCATCATGGTCTGGCACCTCGCCATCTCTCCGATCCCATCTCTGTTCCTCTCCTCTCTCACTCGACTTCAAGCCCCCAACCTGCCCGATATTTTTTAATACACCAAGCACGCTTCTGTGGCATGGCCTCCGTGCTTGCTGACACCTTTCCTTGGTTATCTGTTTCTGTGGTTCCCTCCCCTCATGGGCTCTGTCCTCAGCAGTCACGTGCTCAGAGTATGCATCCATGGACACTCCTCTCTATCATTTCTGTCTTCACACCTGCTCATTTTCCTTCGTGACATGAATTGTCACCTGGCATCTTACACACTTACTTTTCTAGGCCATAGGTTGGCCAACGTTTTCTATAAAGACCAAGATGGTAAATATTTTAGGCTTTGAGGGCCATACGGTCTCCATCACAGCCACTCGACTCTGCCGGTGTAGTGTGAAAGCAGCCACAGAAGTATATAAGTAAATGAGCATGGCTGTGTTCCAATAAAACTTTATTTACAAAAACAGGCGGCAAGCTGGATTTACTCTAAGGACCACAGTCTGCTGACTGCTGGTTTAGGCACTTGTTGTCTGCTTCCCTACGAAATGTGAACTGCAGGAGAGCAAGCGTTTGTCCTTCCTGGGGAATACTCTCTGTGACACCTACCAAAGTACTGGCATGTGGCAGGCAGTCCATAAGTGTTTATTGAATTAATTAATTGATTCACTGATTGATCTATGAGCTCTTAGGAGACTTTGATTTTAGGGACCTGGCTAAAGAGTTTGGACTTTCTTCTTTATTTTTTTTTTGTATCCTCACCCAGGACATTTTTGCATTCATCTTCAGATAGAGCGGGAGGGAGAGAGGGGGGAAGAGAGAGAGAGAAACATCCACATGAGAGACACACATCGCCTGGTTGCCACCCACACAACCCCCAACTGGGCTGGGGACAAACTGCAACCGAGGTACGGGCTCTTAGCGGAACCGAACCCGGGACTCTCTGGTCCGGGGACCCACGCTCTAACCACTGAGCCAAACTGGCCAGGGCTAGACTTTCTTCTTTTAAAAAAGTTCGAAAAACGTCTTTGCCAGTTTTCGCAATGTTCCTAAGTGTTGATTGACAGCGCTTCTCTGCAGTCTGCAGTCCTCAGCAAGGAGACATTTCGAGACCAATGACAGCAGCCTCGGGCTTGCTGTTGACTCCTCGCCGTGTGATGCGCGTCGAGGCGGGTGTGCAATGCAGCAGACGGCTGCCAACAGAAACACATCGAAGTAAAGTCACCTCTGCAAGCAGAGGCCTAGGGGCGACTCCAGACACCTCGTGGAAACCCAGGGGCCTGCGGCAGCTCCGCAGGGAACAGAATCCAGGACCCACGCGCTGGCGGGGACGGAAGAGCAGAGAGGTCAGCAAAGGCTGAAGGAGCTGCGGCAGGCGGGAGGGCGACTGGAGCTGGACCCGAGGGGATAGGTGGGGCCAGATAAAAGAATGACTCTCATTTTCTGGGATACATGGGCCCAGGTGTGGAGCTGGCTGTGAGCAGGTTGTGCTCCTGAATGCGGACGAACTCGGTCAGAGAAGCGGGTTCTCTGGGGACAAGGGGTTGGATGGGGGTGTGGACCGTGGACAGCCTTGAAAGCGCGCCTGGAGAATCGCTACCATTCGGCAATAGGAAACCACTGAAGGCTTTGGAGGCGTCGGTTGTTATGGTGATAGAAGTTCATGTGCAATAAGGTTGAGAAGCGAAATGAATGAGTAAATGGATGTGGTTAAATGAGGGAGGGGCAAACCTCAGGTGGAGTCAGAACATCCTGAGCGCGCTGCGGAGCTGTGCAAGGTTGGAAGCAGAGTGGCGGGGCGGCTCTCTCCTCCCAGGTGAAGTGGGTGCGGGGCATTGGAAGCGTGCCAGAGTCTTCAGGGTAAGGAGAGCCGTTGCACTGCTGTTTCTAAGAGTGTCCCTCGTTTGCACCTGTGGTCACATTGTCCTGATGCAGTCGCCTCCTGTGTCCACCTCCACACTGAGGTCACCAAGTCGGCACAGTCTGTGTATTTGGCAACTCTGACACCACTCAGGCGCCACTTCCTCCATGAAGCCTTCCCTACCCTCCTCACCTGGAAAGGACCTTTCCTCCTGGGAGTCTCCACGCCTCTTCAAATGTTCCCCTCTAATCGCAATGAATGCTTTTTTATCTTAGCACCAGACTGTCTGGGTTTGGACCACAGCTCTAACACATGCTAGCGCTGTGGCTTTGGGGAAGTCCCTTCGCCTCCCTTGCCTCTGTTTCCTCACTGATAACAATGGGGATGAAAGTACCTTTCCCCTACCTCGAGTCACTGTGAGGATTTAATAGGTTAATATATTTGATAGGCTTTGAACAGTGCCTGGAATATAGTGAGCTCTGTATAATCAATTGCTATTATTATTATTATTTCATTATTATTATTTATATATATTAAAGTTACGTGTGTCCCTATCTCATTTCCTATAATAGATTTGGGTTTTTTGAGGGCAATGACTGCACCTTATTCATTTTTGTGTCTTTCTCAGTGAGTAGTAAGATGCATTCACATAGTATGTGCTCAATAAATATTTATAGAATGAATCAATAAATGATTGAATGAATGAATGTGACCTCTAGAATGGAATTTAGCTATGATGGTATAAACAAAGTATTAATAGTATTCAAGGATACTGTGATTTTTAAAGGGAAAAACAACTATGTGGCTACTGGCAGGAGCCTAAGAACCCGAGTACAGAAGGAACATGAGCAAACCTTGCAGCATTTGAAACTGCAGAGTTGCAAAACCCAACTGTGCCTTGATCTTCCCGTCTAAAACATGAAGAGATTTGATGAAATTATCTTGAAGGTCCTATCTAGCCCTACAGTTCTATTATTAGGATTGCTAGGTTCTTGAGAGTCTTGGTTTTGGTGACTACACCACTAGGAATTTCCTAGAAAAATGAGTGGAAGAATTTTTTTAATTGAAAAAATACTTCCAAAGGACACAGTGCTAGGGCATAGAGAAAGATCTTATCAAATGTAGTGAGGGCTTGTGTGGGAGGTGAGTCCTCTGTTTCCTCACCTTAGTTAGGGTTAACATATGCAGAAGAGAAATTCTGTCAGAGTATGTACAGAAGCCACATTTACCACCCCCCCCCCCCCAAACATGGGAAACTTGAAAACATGAATCAAACCTGATCAGAATTCTCCTGGGAAAAAGAACAATGGGAAGCACCAGCAAAATGAATCCAAGCTCCCTAGGAAGTCATTGACCCAGCTGTATCTTTGGTTTGGCATCTTAGGCTGTGCCACTGTGATTTTGGGGGGTTCAGCATGAGAAGTAAAGACTCTGTGATTTCTAAAGACACCTGGGGCTATGGCGAAGGGGGAGCCCTGGACTAGAAGGCACCATCTTCTAAGTCTCTCTGAGCACCCTCTCCTGGTCTTGGGCACCTTCTCCTGTGTGGCTATCATTTGCATCACTGGATGTTAAATTCTCCAAAGATTATGTTTATTGATCTCAGGACCCCCTAGTGCCTAGGAGGTGCTCAATAAATATGTGTTGAATGAATGAATGTTGACTAAGCCTTAAAATGTGGCTTTGAGGAATACTGACATGAGAGAGGAGGATTTGCAGACATTAATTTCCAGGTCACAAGGTGGTTAACCAACGTAAACTCATTTCTGGATTAAAATAAAGCATATGTGTCAATTATTACACAAAGATGAAGCAACCAGTATGCATTCTTCTACCTTCTGTCTTGACAATCAGCCTGGGTTGGAAATACAGAGACATGTGGCCAGTGAGTGAGTCTATAGCTCTAATATCAGCTCAGTCTGGTCTCTGAGATGATGCTGGTGACACCAAGTAGCTGGCTGCTGGGGCTAACAAAAGCCATGTGACAGCCACGGCTGATTCCTGTTGGGGTCCTGCCTCTCCCCCACAAACCCCATCACATGTTATCTCCCCCAAAAGAGCCCTGAACTGGGTTCTGAGTGGGGAGAGGAAGCTAGATTCCTCCTCAGCAGATGTCACCATAATTAGATAACTCATTATATCAAGGAATAAGGAACGGAGATTGACATGGATACAAATGCGAACATATTGATAGCTGTTCTGCATGTGAGTTTGTGCAATCTTGGAAACTGATTTCCTGGACAAGGCTCAAGGGATGAGTCAGCGGTTGGAGCCTGGGGAGATTTTCCACAATGAAATTTTCATCCTAGTAAAGTATCCTAAGAGCTTTCTACCCTGTAAGACCATTCCCAGGGGCAGCCAGGGCTCAAAGCCAGTGTGGGTGTGTGTCTGTGCATGTGGGAGAAGCCCAGCAGAGAGCCAGGGCCCGGGGGAGGAAGGAGGGAGGGCGGCAGCAACGCGCTGGGTGAGGCAGGCCGCGTGGGCAGTGGCTGACGCTGATCCACCAAGTCCAGTGGCTGCTCCTGTGATGAGAGTCCTCAGAAATCCTGGGTCTCCTTCCTGCATCCGGGTTAGGGAACCTCCCTGAGGACGTCACCCCAGGCCCCCTCCAGGATTAGGTGTCCTTCACCAGTGTTCCCGTATGACCCTGCTCATTCTGTTGGAGAACCCATTGTTCCTTAATGTACTTGCTTCTTTTCCCTGTGGCAACTGTGAGGATTTGACAACATGATCCTCTCCAGCTCCAACATTCTAAAGTTGGAAACGCCTCTCAAATGGGGAGAAGGAAGGACGCAGTGAATTGACATTGAGTACACGCTTGCTCCTTTCTTTGCTGAGCATTTTATATCCTTCTTGTTCCAGAAACCTCCTGAAGCTGACCTGCCAGTTTCGAGGGGATAGTGGTCACTGAAATCACTTATGCCTCTGAAGAGCCTAGAGCAACCCAGGGGTCCCCTGGGGTCCACTTGGTCATCTGTACTCAGCACTTTCCTTCTATAGGGGTGAGAAAAGGGACAGCCTCTCCTGCTACAGTCCTAGTGCCGGCTCCTGCCCTGTGGTTCCAGCCTCCATCCCACCCGAGGTCTTTCACCTGGGGCCCTCAGGCACCTCCACCCCAGCACCTTACCCCAGAGAATGACCTCTCCTCTTGTACACAGAAAACGGAATAGACTGGGAGGCACTCCCTCATCTTACTGTCATGGAAGAAGGCCTACCTCCTCCCTATGGACGTTCCCTGTGGCTGACACCTGTCTCACCTCTTTAGATTGATGGTCTGTCCTTGACTTTATTTCTTGAGTGTATCCTCTCCTCTGCCCCCTACCTGGTCCAGCACTTCATCTTTCCTCTGGGTAGTTACAATATGCCCCAGGCCTCTTCTCAACGGTCTTCCAGCTACTGATCCCTTCTCCTTCCTGGGCCTTGTATTTCCCACCCCACATTTCACATACCTTCTCTTGAAGCTACAGAAAGACCTTCCAGCTGCCTGAACCTGGCCTTCATGCAAACATGAGGAGTCCTGGGGAAATTCTGTTTTTGGGACCTGGAATCCATAAGCAGATAACATCATCCTAAAGTGGTTGAAGCAGGTAGGCTTTAAATATAAAGATGACAGATACCATCAGTGTATATGTAGGAGTCAATGCTCTGCTTGGAATGGTAAAAGTGTGACAGGCTTTTAGCTATACACTTTTCATGAACTGATGGTCACTCTTGGCCAAACAGTCCAAGCTTGAAGATGACTGTCAATAAAAGTTAGAGCTACACCCAGCTATCTCCATAAAAGGGAAGAGCTGGTGGCCATCCCCCTGAGACAGCCTGAGGTTACTAGGTGAGTGAGAGAATGGAGAAGGACCACAGGCTGCCAGGATGTCTCCATCCTCCACTGAAGTCATTGGCACCAAACCTACACAGAGGAATGAGAAACAGTGACCTCTCTGCCTTGCAACCCTTCTCTTTCTTCCCCCCTCATCTTGCAGGAATGGGAGTAAGCATTAAGTCTTTCTAGATTCATTTTTTCTCATACCCTGTGAGCCTGAGCAGAAGTCCATCTGGAGGACCTGTTTGTAACTCTAACTCGGGGACAAGAAAGTCAGTCCTTGATCGGACTATACACACCTTCCATCCACTTTCTAGCCCTACCATGTACTTATTCTGTATCACAACTCTCCCTGTACAGGTACCATGCTTTCCTTTCCTCTGTTTCCCTTTATGGCCAGATCTGACCATCCAGAAGGGACCCATTCAAATCTCACCTTTCCAGGGAGCCTCCAAGGCTCTGCCCATCCTCATGTCTCTCACAGTCCTGGGCTGTCCTTTCAGCATGCTTTCATGTCTATAGCAGTATTGGTAGGCCTGTCCTATCTCTCTTACTGCGTCAGGAATTTTCCCAGAAAACAGACTCAGTCTGAAACACGTGAGCACATCCCCCAGGCCCCAGCACAATGTTGTTGACTGAATGTGACTTGCTATGGAAGAGGAATCTTGTTTCCAGCCACATACTAGATGCCTTACATTCATTATCCCACTGGATCTATGTCATCCCATTTTGCAGATGATGAAACCAAGGCTCACAGATTAAATCACTTGTCCAGGATCATGTAGGTAGCAAGTGCCTGAGCTGAATTTGAGCCCAGGCTTTGTTGTGTTTATTCCACCCTCAGAACCCACGCCAAGCCCCTACAGGCTCCTGCAGTGTGAATCGAGGGGTAGGAGGAGACAGAAATGCTAACGTGCTTTGGTGACTGAACCCTGCTTTCCAAGCACAGTCTTTTTACCACCAAAACACACATCTCATATGCCTTCGAAAAGTTTTTAAGCAACCCTTGGAAGAATGGAGTAAATGTGAATAACACAGTTCAAGGCGGAGGCAAGAAAGGAGATAGGGAAGCAAGAGCTGGGTTTCCTCCTGCTGGCCCATCTCCCGATCTCAGGCTTGGCTCGCTGGTTTGGAAAGAGAGAAGGGGGAAGAGGGAGCTTCCAGATGGGGAAAATGGTACAGCTATCAAAGCATGCCCAACTTTGGGGAGATACACAGGCAAAGAAGAATTTTGCTGTGATTCACTCAATGAAATCTCTCCATTGTGCCCATTTAAAAGAGACCTCAGGTAAAGTACAGCATAGGGAATATAGTCAATAATATTGTAATAACCATGTATGGTGCCAGGTGGCTACTTGAACTATCAGGGGGAATAGTTGGTAAACTATATGATCGTCTAACCATGACTCCATACACACCTGAAACTAATACAAAGTAATATTGAATGTAAACTGTAATTAAAAAATAAAATGAGCCCTGGCCGGTTTGGCTTGGTGGTTAGAGCGTCAGCCAGCAGACCAGAGAGTCCCGGGTTCAGTTCCCGCTAAGGGGCACGTGCCTCGGTTGTGGTTTGTCCCTGGCCCTGGCTGGGGTTGTGTGGGAGGCAGCCAGTCGATGTGTCTCTCACATTGATGTTTCTCTCTCTCTCTTCCCCCCTCTCTCCCTCTTCCCCCCTCTGTCCCTCCCACTCTGTCTGAAGATAAATGCAAATATGTCCTCGGGTGAGGATAAAAAAATAATAATAAAATAAAATAAAATGAAATGAAATAAAAAGAGAAACCTCGGTAAAATATATAAATAGGTTGATTTGCTTTCTGGATATCAGACTGGTGTTCCTTGGTCACCCAGCATGTATCGGCTGGGTGCCACTCGGCCTTGCCGTGTCCCTCCGGGAGCAGAAGTGACGGCACCTCCACTTCACGGCTGAAGCAATGTGCTCCTAACTCAGATCTCCCAGCCCGGGGCCACTGCCCTTTCCCAAGGCCGTCCTCGCCTGCCTGTTCCCTGGGCTCTGTTTCCCATCACGTAAACCCAGTGTGTGCCTCCAGGGGCCTGTGCAAGCAGAAGAGGCTCCGCTTCTTATTTCCCCACTCAGGGCCGGTTCCCTCTGGCTCTCAGCACCCTGGGATCGAGGCGGCCTTACTGTGGGCACAGCATCTGCCTGACAGCAATAGCAAGGGAAAGAACTGTGCCATCCAGTTCACTGTACATTCAGGCTGCATGGAAGACAGGGCGTGGCTGCAGAATCAACACAGGTGTTTTAAGGAGCATGGTCCAGGTTCACTGTGCTAGTTAAACCACATCGAGAGTACCGCGTTCCCTTCTGGGCCTCACACTTACATCCACGTCAGCGGAACAGGTTGCGAGGGGACTGGAAATGATACTCAATGACAGGCAGGTAACAGAACTGTGAGGATGGTAGTGGTGAATATCTCATCTTTAAAGGGCTGTTAGGAGGCCAAGGAACGGGGCCTGCATGGCCCTGGGTGGAGAGGCAGGACGAGTGAAGCTGTAGTCAGGCAGCTTTCACTTCGCAAGAGGACCTGTAGCTGAAGATGAAATGAATGGCGGGGATCTTGCTCCCCCTCCGTGTGTCCGAGCAGAGGTGGGAGGAGCGTGGGGATTGTGGGACGGGTCCTGTGGGTGCAGGGCTCACTCTTACGTATAAAATGATGTGATTCATTGCAAAGATACAATCTGCCTTCTTATTTTGCATTTCCAATTCATGACTCAGGGAAACAGAACAGCCAGGAGCTTTTTGGAACATATAAGAGTCCAAGGTAGCCAGTTGTAAATGACCCAGAAACCAGAGGAGCCCATGTGAAACAAATGTGCCTGCAATAAACATCCTTCCTACTTTGAGCATTCTTGCATCCTTAAACAGACACTGTCTTTTCTGGCTCCAGTTTCAGAAACAATAACATACCCTTAGGGTTTGTAATCCACACTAGGGAAATTATTAGCTCAGAGACTGAGACCCATCTGAAAGAGTTGTTACATCAAGCTAACCAGCAATATTTACCAAGCACCTCGCTGGTGCAAGGCAAACCCAGATTTTAAGATCTGGTTCCTGCCATCTAGGCAACAACAAGGGAACGGGGGGAGAGAACAGGTTTGTGAAAAGCTTAATTACAACGTCACCTCTTCCAGCACTTTTCCAACACATTGTGACTATTTGTTTAAAATTGCAAGCTGCCCTCTGTGACTTCCCCAAGGACAGTATAGCCTATTGGCTGAGACACAGATGTACATTTATAAAACCTGAGTTTACCTCCTCACCTGGCCACGTGTCTGCTGTAACTTGGGACATGCTTTACTGATCTATACTTTAGTTTCCTCATCTGAAGTGGGAATAATTATAGTATTGATTATTGTGTGAATTAGATTAAATAACAGTCAGTTCAATAACACTTAGCTTAAAAACACTTAGCACTGTAGCCAGATAATGTATGTGCTCAGTAAATATTGGCTGCTGCTACTTTTACTACTGCTGCTAATAACATAGTAGGGTTGTTGGTAGGGGTTAGATTCTACAGTATGTTCATAGGGGAACCCATACCTTATCAATATGATTCTTCGAAATCCCACCTTGCATATCCTTGGAATCATATGCACTTTGAAAGGAATGGCTTGCATAGTTGCCAACAATCTCTCTCTCTCTCTCTCTCTCTCTCTCTCTCTTTCTCTCTCTCTCCCCCCCCCCATAGGGTTGGTCCACTTACATTAATAACAGCTAATATTTAATGAGCACTTATTACATGGCAGGCACTGATTTGAACCTTTACATGTATTATTAACTATTTAATGTCATGTCAACTCTATGTGTTAAGAACTAAGATTTTCTTTATTTTACATATGAGGAAACTGAGGCACAGGGTGGTTAAACAATTTATCCAAATAGCACAGGGACTGGAACCCGTGCAGTCAGCCAGATGGGCTTCAGAATGCACACTCTCACCCACTGGCCCAACTATCTCCCTTAAGATAAATAGGATATGATCGTATCCCAACACTAAGGTCAGTATGCCCAACCATTCGTACAAATACTGGAATACTGTAGCTGGTCAGTAAGTGTTTGTGGAATGAATGAGTTCCACAGGTTACTGGTTGTAGGAAATACCGCTGTTGCACAAGGAGGCCATATCTTCATAAACTTACAGATGGCAGAGAGGAAATGGGGTTGGGGGAGGCCATCAAGGAGTGTCCCCATCTCAACAGCCTCTGCTATCTCAGCTGATTCGTGTCCAGTTCCTAGCTTGCATCTGCATCCTTAATGACGCAGGGAGCCAGCTCTTTCCCAGCCACACGCTCCCACAGTAAGAGTCTCCGTGCCATGAAGTTCATCTTTCTCATCTTGGGGCCATCGTGTCATCATCTTCTCCTAGACACTGGGGATGACGGTGTGAAGGCAGCAGAAAAAGGGGCTTACAGCTTAGCACACTTCGGAGGGACTCTAATAAATCAGTGTTTCTCTACTTGGGGTGATGGGGGAGGTGCAGAGATGTACTCTCAAGGGTCCATGAGTTCTCTCCAGGGATTTTTATATATTTTCATCAGTTCAGAGGTGTTTTATTTTATTTCATTTTTACACTTAACATGCCCTGAATTCATAGGGAATGGGTTCCAACAGCTCAGGCTCCTTTCCCTTGGCTCTCACCAAGTGAGCATCTCTGGGGCAGCAGGCTGGGGCTTCAGCCGAACCAGGCACCTTTCTCTTTGGCTTCCTTCTTTTCCTGATCATTTCCTTCACACGTTTCAGGAAGCTATCTTGGCTCTTAGAGTGCTTAATATGCTCAACAGGTACCTTAATTCTCTCAGCGAGAATCTTGCCCTTGACTTGTTTGTCCACAACAGTCCACTGCAGGCTGGGTGACACTGTGGACCCCTCTGGTGTGGCCACGGCAACGTTGGTGGGGCACTCCTTTCCGAGCAGTGCCCATTCCCTTGATGTCTGCAGTATCACCTTCTTGTAGATTCACATGTATGAGTCCAAAGGAACAACTCCACGTCTTCTAAAAGGCCTGGAGAACCTACAGCAGGTGCCTCTCCTTTTTCTCTTCGTGTTAGTCATTTTGGAGAATTACTGGAAGAAGGCGGTTCCTGCCGAAAGGCTCTCCAGGAATTTTTAAGTGTTGTGTTTTTGTTTCAATGACGATGTAACCAAATTTGGTATTAGTATATTCTAGGGGTTAAGGCTGCTTACTCTGGATGATTCTTGATGCCCATCTTGATCTTGCCACTTGGCAATGTGTGCCCTTGCATCTAGGTTCCTGGATACCGTGAGAAGTTGAATGAGCCAAACAAGTTTTTCTCTTGACCTTCTCTTCCCTCCTTCCCATCCAGGCATCTCAGGAACCCACTCTAGTTGGTATTCAGAGTTAGGTCCTCGCCTTTGGTGCAAGACTTCCCAAAAAAGGTGACACCTGACCTGGTGCCTGAAGACTGAGCTGGGAGGCGCCGGGCACACGTGTTATACGACCATTGCACTCATTTGTACAGTGCCTTCTGGTTTACGACGTATTCTGCGCCTTTGGTCTGGACAAAAAAAAGCTATGGGAGGTAAGGTAGCAACATATAAATATTAAAGTAGTCATCCTCATTATTCACAGATTCCATATGTGCTAATTAACCTACTTGTTAAAGTTTATTTGTAACCCAAATCAATACAACACTTTTATGGCCATTTGCAGACATGGGCAGAGAGGTGGAAATTGAAGTTGCCAGTTACACATTCACAGCTGAGGTCAAACAAGGACACTCTGCCTTCTTGTTTCAACTCTCATACTGTAAACAAGTGTCCTTTACACAATATATTTAGTGTCGTGCACTTTGGTGCTTTTTTTTTGGTTAGTGACTTTGCTGTTTAAAATGTCCCCAAGCACGATGCACAAGGAGGCTGTGCTGTACCTTACAGAGAAGATACGCGTGTATAGATGAGCTTCGTTCAGGCATGAGTGACAGTGCTGTTGGCCGGGAGTTCAATGTTAATGAATCGGCAATAATATTAAGTAAGGTGTCACTAAACAGAAACACACATAAAACGAGGTCATGTTTTACAGTTGACAAAAATGTTGCGACCAGAGGCCCACTGAAACCTAGCACCGTATTTCCCCTAGAAGCAGCAGTTCAGGATTTGTGAGTATGGCATTCCCAGCAATGTATTAGAACACAACCATCACAAATAATGAGAATATAATGCAAACTGTATATATGTATGTATATAATATTACATAGATATTTTTAACACAATTTATAAAATAAAGGAAGTCTCAGAAGGCTAGGGAATCTGCCCAAGATCACACATCTCATAGGAGGTGGAGTTCACCCTTGAACTCGGGTCTGTCTGAGTCTGTCTCCATCCACTACCACCCCCTGCCCACTGGGATTCATGGACAAAAGAGTTGTATGAACAATTGCCATTTGTGGAGTTTGGGTAAGGAGAACCCTGTCCAGAGGTTTTCAACCTGTCCTTTGCTGTGCTGTTCTTCATTTCCCCTCCTGCCCTTTTCCTTGGTTTTTGGATTCTCTGTCACTGCTTTGTCATTGCATGGGCGGTCCTTCCAAGCAAATGAATCTGTAGGTACCCCTTGCGGTAAAGTGCAAACCCTTCTAAAGAGGGATCTAGAGAAAGAACAGAACAATCAACCTGGGAATCAACTCTAATTCGAGTTCATACATGAGCCAGTGAAAATTCTCCTACATTATTCTTGCAAATATTTTAAACTCTAGCATGGGGCAGACGGGAGGAGTTAAAGGGACATCTGCACCCTCGTCGACCCAACCGCTCCCTGGCCACCTTCACAAATCCTTGAGATTCTGACCCTCCCCACTGAGGAGCAGTGCCTCTTTGTAAGCATTTTCAAACAATCAGTGTCATTTTGTGGGAATTTAGATCCAACATATCCTTTTTCACAGGTCCCACAATGCTTCAGTGATGATCTGCCTTGATGAGTTTGACAGGCACGACAGGAAAGGCAGGAGGGCGGAGCAGAAGAGAGAGGATTAGCAAGTGTCTGCAAAGTGGCATTTATCTTTAGAATTTCCTTTCCTTTCAAGGGTTGGTGCACCAGTCAGGACCCTTGGTATAAATAACAGAACCCAACCTAGCTCATTTCGGTGGAAAGATAATTTATTAAAGAATATTAGGTAGTTCACAAAATCTCCAAGACAGCCAGAGTGCAGAGTAAAGGTAGCCACCCAAGAAAATGCTCAAACCATGAACTAAGATTATATCATTGAAGAGCCCCCCACACACTGGCAACGTTCCTGGGCATAGACACCACGGCTTTCACCAAACACACTGAGCATTGAACACCAGACCTCAGGCTCTGACACCCCCTAGGCTGCACACTTCCACTGCCACTCTGGTGAAAGCAGGGGTTCTGAGCAGCCCCCCTTCCTCCTATTTCACTTCTGAACTGAATTCTTCCATGGGCACATCTGATTGGTGGAGCCGGGGTCACATGACTCAAGGACCAACCTGGTCTCAGACCTGAAAGATCTCAAATGGAGACCAGAGCAACTTGGTAACATGCTGAGGGACCTCAGGGAAGTCACTGAACCTCTCTTGTTCTAGTTTCCCCGTCTTTTTAATACAAAGGATTCAGCTCAGTGTGCTCTGAGGTGGCATGCAGCACGGAAAATGCTATCGTCTGGTAATTCTAAATATCTGATCATGTTGTATTTAGTACTCAGCCACCCCAGGATGTTTGATAAAATCTGATCATTTGGACAAGTTCCAGGAAAGGAACCAATCAGAGCCTGCACTGGGTGTCGGAAGCCCACTGGGAGGCTGTGTGTATGTGGTGAGCGGTGGGGTGGGGATAGATGGTGAGAGTATGGAGACATTTAGAACTAGAAGGAATTAAAGATTATTCAGCTCCTCTCTCTCTCTCTCCCCCCCCTTTTTCTTCTTCCTCTTCTTCCTCTTCTTCTTCTTCCTCTTCTTTTTTCCAGCTCATTTCAAATACAGAAACTGAGCCTCAGAGAAGAAATGATTAGTCCAGGTTCACATAGCTAGTTAAAGGCAGCAAGAGATTAGCACTGGCTGTCCTGCTTTCCATTCCAGGTTTCTTTCCCCTACACCATGGTTGATGAACAGATTCTTCTCCCTCTCCTGTGCTAACTCTGATGAGTTCGCCATGGGTGCCTTGAGCACTATCTTCAGGAAGGTCCCCAGGCCATCAGTGGCTCAGTGGAAGAATGTTATGATTGATTAGCAATGTCTGCCACAGGAGAGGAGAGCCGTCACCTAGGTTTTGCCAGCCCTGACTTCTCAGGCCTCCTCATAGAACCAGAGGCTCATTCTCCACAGAGCTCCAGTAGGTGAAAGAAGGGTGGAAAATGACATAACTGACTTTGAAAGTCCCTAGCCCCACATGAAGAGGTGGTAGCAGCATCAAACTCGCCACTACGAAGTTTGCTCAGTAACACTGGGGACAAATGGTATCACAAACTGTGCACGCCAGGATGTGCGACTGGGGGAAACGAGTTCTTAGAAAATCAGAGCAAGATAACAAGTTTGAGACAGCATACAACGTGCACCCAGAACTTAGGGGTTTTTTATGTTACATCAACAATAATATCACTGCCTAGACTGAGACGGTGAAATTAACTGATTTATTTTCAAAAGCACAGTTATATGTAAAAATTACATGAGCATATGAACTGGTCAATCCCTCCACGCCTAAATTGAATTCTAGTTAATAAAAATGATAAGATTAATAATAACACTAATAACAATCTCATTTAATCCTGACTACAATCTCATGAGAGAAATATTATTAGCATCACCATCTTACAGTGAGGAAGCAGGTTTAGATGGGCTGAGGGACTGGTCGAAGGTCCACAGTTCATAGACGGTAGAGATGGGATTCGAATCAAACTCGGGGTTTTTTTTCACTTCGTGCTAATGAAAAGCTGTAGTCAACCTGAGGCATGTTTGAGAATTCATGCAAGTTACTAGCAGGTAGGTATGGGCTTTTCCAGAACCAGCCCTAAAATTTCAACCTCTCTTCATAGGAAAGCGACATCACGGTCTTGTTTTCCTCTGCTGGAATTCAAACCACCCAACTTCTCAGCCTCTCTAGGAAAACTAAATAACCCCCACTTCAAAGGCAGCTTGTGGGGTTTGAGCACAGCAATTTCACATCTTCCCCAAAACACCAACACAGCCAGTCCAGGTTAGAGGCGATCAGCACCGCCACACGCTCCTCTTGTTCCCAAATTAATCAAGAAGTAGGAATTTCTGACAAATGCCATCTGCTGATTTTTCAGAGAGACAAGTTTTGGTGGTGTGACCAGCAGGTGCCTCGGCTTTTTCTAGCATGCAGTATCAAAATAGTCACCATGGCAACCCTCGGAGGGCAGACTTCCAAAGAAATGCATTGTGAGCACAGAAACTCTAGAGCACTTTCAAGCAAGAAGGAAGGCGGCTCAACGGGCGCATTTCCAATGGTGGGAGCAGGAGCTTCTCCCCATGCCCAGGCCGGACCCCGGGGCTGCTGTGTACCAGGCACAGCCAGGCCCTGCCTCGCCCTGGGGCTGTGCTCCCGGGAAGAGAGGAGAAATGAGAATTTGCAGGGAGTGGAAGGTAGAGCAGGCAACTCCCAGGTTTCTTACAGGGATGGAAGTGTCTTGAAAGGGGCACAATAGGGTGTAGCCCTGAGCTAGGAGGCAGGAGACCTGGGTTATAATTCCTGCCCTGACACCTGCTAACTGAGTGACCTTGGGCAATTGACTTGGCCTTTCTGAGTCTCAGCTGTTCATCTGTGAAGGGGGCGGGGAGTGAACTACTCTGCCTCATCGTGGGGGAAATTGAGGATATGATATCATGTGTGTGGATGCTCTTGGTAAGGTGCTTAATGGGCAACATAGAGCAAAAAAGAGTAGGGATTTGGGGGTCAGGAGGTCTGGGTTCCTGACCAGGCTCTGCTACTTTCAGATCCTATGACCTTGGGCAAATCATAGAGCTTCCCAGATCTTGGTGTCCTCACCTTCCAGGAACAATAATCAGCAGCACCAGGCAGTGTGGTTATGCAGGTTAAATGGGGTATAGCATGCATAATCTGGGATACCAATCTGTGCTCTCTCCTCCGGGCTCCTGGGACTTCTCCATGATCTGGGATTCCACATTCCCCTATGGTGTTAGAAGTACACACCGAGACAAGATTAAACGCATGCAGATTTCACTTGGGAGAATATCCGAGGGAAAATGAGGAGTGAGCTGGAGGAAGCCAGGAGAGCCATCACACCATACAATGCAAGTCTGACTCATGCAGAAGGGAGGGATGGTTGAGCAGAAGTGTCCTAGACTGCCTTGTGCTCTAGGAAGCTTCAGCAAGGCTGTCAGGGAGTCCTCAAGCCAAAGTCACCTGTCAGAGAAGCTCTGTTTCTTAGGGAGAGGTGTGCCCTAGCATCCCTGTCACTGGTTGGCTAGAAATAGCCCACAGGAAGTGTGGCCTCAACTATGAGTGCACAGCAGTGGGCTCCTTGGCTCCCTGTCTGCAAGGTGCATTCTCATGGCCACCACACCTACCCGGTCCTGACATCTTTCGCTTGGGTACCCACATCAGGTGCTTGGTCTCAGCCCCACTCCTCCACTCCAGGAGGCTGGTACCCCATCCCACGGTCTCCTCGCCCAGGACGGTATAGGAACTCAGGCTCAATGACCTCTCAGGACAATACGGTATTTCCCACCTGTTGGTTACATTGCATGGCAAAGGTGCACATGCCCTGGGTCTCTGTACTTGAATGCACACATGTGTAGGTAGGCATGCTTATTTGTCAGTGTGCATATATGTGAGTGGGCATATTTGCATATGTGGATGGGCATTTATATGCATGTATATGTTAATGTATACAATGATGCCATTAGCACTATGCTAAGCATCTTTTGCACAATATCTCTCATCTTTGCAACCATCTTTGAGGTAGATAAGTAAGTGTCTAGGTATTATCCTTTTTTTGACTTACACATTTCCCCCAACATGCCACTCAGATAATACAAGGCAAAGCCATGTACGGAACCGGGAATGTTTTTCTTTAAAATCTGAGCTCTTGTTCTCTCCCCCCCCAATCCCCACCCCACCTATGCATATGACTATGTGTTACATGAAACCATATATGTGTGCATATACAAGAAAAATGAACACAGAGGAGGGACATATATAGAGAGAAGTATGGATTGATTATAGATCAATGGCTGATGAAGAGAGATGTTTCCAGAAGCACCCCCACCCCCAATATAATTCTATTAGTGTGTATCATCTGGAAACATATATTACATCCTAGCTGTAAGAATCTCTAAGTGATAGGCTACGTCCTTTTCCTTGTTCTTCCCCCAAACCCTTGCTATTGTGGCAAGTTTTTCAACCTGCCCTGTGGAGTTTGTTTCATCCTATTTGGGGGTGTTTAAAAAAATCTACTCCAACACTTTAGTTTTCTCAATCATCATGTGTCTTTGTTTCCTGGCAGCCTGAAGTACTAGTCTGGGGAAATCAATTTAAAATCAGTCTCTCTTTTTTTTTTTTAATGATGATTTTATTCATTATCATTTTAACTCATGAATTTTGGCATCTTTGTTTTTTTATTGAATTTATTGGGGTGACATTGGTTTGCAAAACCACACAGGTTTCGAGTGTACAACTGAACAAAACATCATCTGCACACTGCATCGTGCACGCATCGCCCGAGCAAAGTCTCTTTCCAGCCCCACTTCCCCCCCCCCCTTGCCCCCCTTCACCTACTCCCACCCCCCTTTCCCTCTGGCTATCACTACACTGTTGTCTGTGTCTATGTGTTATGTATATGTGTTTTTTGATTAATCCCTTCACCTTCTAAAAAAATAAAATAAAATCTGTCTCAATGACCATTTATTGAGCACAGGTACTGTGCTTGAAATTTCATAAACGATCACATTTGGTTTGGGTTCTTATCACAGTGATCCCCATTTTACAGATGAAGAACCAAGGCTGTAAGAGGTTAGGAAACTTGGTCGAGTTTACTCTGTTAGAAAGGGGGCAGAACAGAGACAGGAACTGGACCCTGCTGTACGTACAGCCCAGCTCTTTCCACTGTATCAACACTCTCTGGGCAGGAGATACGATCTGCCCAGTTACTGGGTCTTCCAGGCCATTCGTCCACCTGCTGTACCTGTGAGCCTGCAGGACCAGCCAAGCCCAGAGGGCCGCGTGGGGCCGGGCAGGTAGACTTACCTGGAAAAGCACCAGCCTGGCTATCAGCGTATCCACTTTCTTCCCGTTTCCTCTCACAGCCTCCTTCCTCGGTTCACAATGAAAGTCCAGCTTTTGCCAGCTCTGACTGCCGTTCAAAAGCCTATTTTCTTTTTAAGAATTTTGAGGAAGAAAACCACCGTGTACTGAAAAGGGTTCTGGTAATCAGAAGTGTCTGGAGATTTCAAGCTGTTAATGCAGAGAGGTGGCAAAAGTACTTTCCAGGATGTTCTTATGGGCCCAAATGGCAGCTGGAGTCAACCTCGCTGGCGTCTGGGCAGGTTTCCAAAGCGCCGTGAGTGGGTGAGGGCGGTATGGATGAACTCGGTATTTGGAGAGCATTGTACAGTTTGCCAGATGCTTTCAGCTCTACTCTCTCACTTAATGTCAGAGCAACCCCACACAGTGAGTGGTGTTACCCCTTTCACAGCGAGGAAACCATTCAGAGAGGTAAAGTGACTTGCCCAGTGGCAGACAGATAAGAAGAGGTGGCGGTGAGACTCTAACCAAGGCTCAGCATCTCAGGGTCGGAGCTGGGTGGTCCTCGTGTTTACATCAGGGGCTGATGGCAGAGTCAGTGGTAAATAGCAGATCTTGGAAATGGATGGGAACCTCTGTACAAGGTCAGGAGGTTGTGTTCGTTTGCTACAACCAATGCCATAGACTGGGTGGCTTGGACGACAGTCGCTTTTTCCTCACCAGTTCTGGAGTCTGGAAGTCCAGATTGGGGTCCTGGCATGGTCAGGTTCCAGGGAGAGCCTCTTTCTAATCTGCTCTTGTCTTGCTGTGTCCTCATGTAGCTGGGAGAGAAAGCAGAGGGGAAGCTCTCTCCCATCTCTTATAAGAACACGAATCCTATAGGCTTCATCCTAATTATGTCCCAACAGCTCCATCTCCAAATGCCATCTCACTGTGGATTAGGGTTCCAACATAAGAATTTGGGGGTGGGGGGCACATACATTCATTCCATAGCAGAAGTAGAGAGCCCTGGAGGCCTGTTTCATGTCGTGCAATAAACCAGGCACTGTGCTGGGCACTGGGGATACGGCATGGACAAGGTCGTCCAGAGCCTGCCCTGAGAGAGTCAGAGTCCGGGGGGAGGTCAGTGGCTGACCAGGCAGCTCCACACAGAGTGCTCCGCATTCTGGGGGCGAGACACACGGCTCTGTTGGAGCTCATGAGAGGGCACCTCACCCAGACACGGTACTGGGCCTCTTGAGTCATTTCCAGAGTACACAAAAGTGACTTAGGGTTTGAGGTAGAAGTGAAAAAGGAGGTGGTGATTGTGGGAGGGGCGATTCAGAAAGGCTTCCTGGGAGAGGTGTGGCTTTCTGGAGCTGGGGCCTGGAAAGCCGGTAGGACTTTGAGGTGCCGGGATTTGGAGGAGAAGCAGGGCAGCCTAAAGAAATGACCTGGTGCCTGTAGAGGCACAAATAGGGGATATGCCCAGGGGACAAGAGCTCATTTCCAGTGTCTCTGGGTGGACTGCATGGTGTAGGGTAGCAGGAGACACAACTGGAAAAGCAGATGGGGGGCAAGTCGGGGCCTTACAAGGTGTGGACTTTGTCCTAGGCCGTGGGGAGCACAGGCATCATTTTGAGTGGGACAGTGACACTGTTGGGCCTCCGTTTTGGAAAGGTGGTTTCCAGGGCTGATGTTGGGGAGAGGCAGGAGGGACAAGACCAGTCTGAAGTAGTGGTGTAAGTGACAGATGATACAGCATCAGGCCTGGGGCAAGAGCTAAATCAGTGGGGTGGTCACCCAAGCTGGCAGGACCAGAGAGCAAGCCCAATCCTGTCTGAGAAGAAGTTCAAGATCCACTGGGGGAGCCAGGTCTGTCTTAGATCCAAGGGGCGAGCTGAAGGTTAGAAAATGAAAAGAAGGAGCCAGAGGGCTACCGCCTGGCAGACTGAGGGACACAATGGGAGCAATGGGAGCAAGGGGCCAGAGTGGGGACCAAGCAAGTGTGAGGGCTGTTGCTGGAAATGAACCTCAGACTTCTAACTGAATAGCGTGTGTGTGTGTGTGTGTGTGTGTGTTGGGCTGTTTGTGATACAATGTGATACATGCAGGAACATGTGGTGAGCAGGCAGGAGAGATGACCTGAGTTAAGGGGTACAGATCAGGAGGATCAGGAGAGCCCCCTAAAGAGGCCGATGGGAGACACACAGCAGAGCAGGTTTAGCGGGCAGGCAGTCCTTGGCCACCTGTCCCAGAAGAAGGGAGACCAGTGCGCTTCCACAGAGCAGTTCTGTTCCCCTTGGCAGACCAGGAAGGCAGCATTCTCGGCCACAGCCACCATGCCCTGCAGACACTGAAGCCAGAGGCATGGAGCTAAAAATGCAGTCTTTTTTTTTCTTTAATGACTTGATTTAAACTCCTTTCTGGCACTTTCCAGAGGTTTCTTAGGGGCTTTGTCCCCGGAGCTTAAGGCCGAGGAAACAGGTTAGTCTGCAGGCTGCTGGTTCCAGGGGCTTCCTTTGAAAGCGTCCTGCGGTGACCGGGAGCAGCCGCCCGCTGGCCCGGGAGCGCTGCCGGTGAAACCAGACGAAATGAGCAGCGTTTCCAAGCCAGTCCTCCCCAGATCCTGTGCAGCACCGCCCTTCCTTCCTTCCTTCCTTCCCCAGCTCGGCTCGAGTTCTCTGCCCAGCCGAGTTCTGGGAGCATGTCGGAGCCAGCCACCTCCCCTTCACGCCCCGAGATGCGGGCTGGGACTCCGCGGTGCGGTGTACCTGCCCACCGCGTCGCCTGCCCTCCTGCCCTGCTGCCCTCCTGCTGCTGACGCACGCGTCCTATAATAAGCCTCTGTTACTTGGGGCCGGGCGCTCCGTAGTAAGCCGAAACCGCTACTATATTTACACCCTTTCCACATTTAGACAAAGGCTATTTTTATCGGGAAGTCTATTTGTGGGGGTTGCCCACGTCACACTCTGTTCACATGCATCTCACCATCTTGACTCTATTATTTTGATTTCACACTTGAACCAGGTCTCTCCTTCCCTCCCGCCTTCCGTCGTTTTCCGTTCATTTCTTGTCTCTTTTTCATTCCTTTCTCTGAATTCCTTCCTTTCTTTTCCCAAGAGGAAATCAGGAGAGGTCTTTGGCAGGCTGTGTTTTCAGGGTTTTTCTGGGGTCACCCAGGGCCACACGGAGCAGAGGGGGCAGTGTGGCCAAGCGCGGGCCTGGGGGCTGTTTTCAGTGCCTGCTGGCAGGGGGCGAACACAGACCCCAATCCCAGGGCTCCCCTGTGGCCTTCCCGTTTGTCTGGGCAGGATGCTGGCAACGGCACAGCCTGGCCTTCCTTCTCCATGCCATTCCAGTTGTGTGTGTGTGTGTGTGTGTGTGTGTGTGTGTGTGTGTGTGTGTGTGTGTGCGCGCGCGCAGAGGCTTTTTTTCCGTAAAAGTTAATTTATCAGATTAACTTTATCAGATTTATTTTGATGAAAGGCGGTTTCATACTTCATAGATTCATGATCCACTTATGGGAAGGGGAGGAAAAATCAATGGAATTAAGATGTAATAAGTGCCCACTGTGGTCAAGCCCTGTGCAGGCTGGGGAAATCTGGACCCCAACAATGGTGCTGGGGTGGTCCTGCCCGCACCCAACCGACAGGTGAGGAGGTGGAGGCCCTGAGAGATTGATGACTGCCCTAAATTCACGGAGCTGCTAAATGGCTTTCCCGGGACTTAGATCTATATGTCTGACTACAGGCTGCATGCTGGTTCCAAATCTCACCCCTTCCCTACTGCCTCCCTCTTGCCTCCCCAGGTCCCAGAGAAACCCCAATTAGACATTGTCAAGTCTAATTGTATTCCTCCCAACCATCAATATGGACTGTGGCTTCAGAATGAAATATCTCTATTGTATTTCTAAGGGGAAAGATGCTGAGATTTGAATTTGCATCAGACCATAATAGGAACAGTTGTAGGACATCCGGCCCTCCTTAGCCCAGCTTCTGCAGGTGTTGGAAAACTCATGGTAATCAGTTGCCCCTCGGGTCCCCATCACCAAGACTTGGAAGTTGCCGACTGTGGCTCAAACATGTCCTGGAGACTCTGGTGAGAGAGTCTTGTCTCCTTGGTGTCCCAGAGTCAGGAGCCCTAAGCCCAGAAGCCTGGCAGCTGTACCATCAGGGCAAGTCACATTGCTTATATTTCATTTCATTTATTCCTTAAAACAGAGGTAATAATACCACCTTTCCTACTCACCACTTTGTAATTTGCAGAGAAGTTTAAATAAGAGAATTGATGCGACTGTGCTGCTTCCAAAGTTGACAAATGCTACAAGACTGTTAGTTGCTGGGGCTGGTGCTTTTATCCTTACTATAGATGTGAAAGAGGGTTCAGCAAGGGCAAGTGACATGTCCATGGTCACACAGCAGGTAAGTGGTTGAAATAAGGACTTAATGGTCCTGTTTCTCTCAGCAAAGGACTAAAAAGAAATCGCAGAGCCGGTGGAAGGCTCAGATGCTGAGCTCTCCCAGTGCTGGGCCGAGTTCAGCCCAGAAACGGGGACACTGATCTGGGATGGATCCCATCGCTCTCCCCGGCTGACCCTCCCGGCACCTTTGTCCCAGAAGCTTCTCAGGCTTCTCAGCAGTGTGGGTGTCCTGCCACAGTCAGAGCCGAAATCCCAGAGCAGTGACAGAGGAGCCAGTGTCATGGGGCTTCTGTTTCAGGATATACTGGAAAGGTGAGAAGGAAGCTTGTCTTCCCATGAATCTGGGCCAGGCCGGGTGGCGGGGCCTCCCCCTGCCAGGAGCTGGGACGTTCCCCAGGTGCCCGGGCTTCCCCAGGTCAGGAGGGCCGCCAGCACTTTTCCAGAGCATTAGCTTGGGTCATAAAATAAATCATTCAGCCCTTCCTACAGGCCAGATGCTTTGTCAGTTCAGACAAAACCTGCCCCAGAATCTGCAACCTGGCAAGGCCCGGGCTCAGCCGGCTTAGGTTTGTGAGACAGGAATTCAAGTCTCGTGTAACTGCATCGTGGAGGACTGCAGAGGAGACCGCTGCACAGTGCCACACACTTTTATACCACGACCTCCACGACTGACCTTCCTGCCTCTGGCCACACCTTTGCCGTCACCACCACTTGGCCTCCCCGCCCTTGACCCTTGCCAAATCCCCACCCATCTGCAAGGCCTGGTGCAGATATTGCTCCCTCTGTGACATCTGTTCTGGTCCTCTTTCCCTGTCAAGAACAATGTCCCCTTTCTCTGGGCTCTCGGCGCCCTTTGTGAACATGGCGGCTCGTCCCAGGCTGGCAGGTGCTGGAACCACCCAGACACCCAGCCTGGAGCCCAGGTGCTGGGGTCAGGAGCAGTTCTCACGCCTTCTCCCACAGGGTGGAGCAGGACCTCAGGGCTGGAGGCACCCCACCCTGTCCCCTTTTGGGGGCCCACTCCCCCACCCCCCGCTGCTGTCAGTGTGACCTGTTGGCCTGTTAATGACTCACCGCTGCCCCTTTTCTCAGGGGACTTGCTCTCGCGAGATAGCAGCTGCCTCTCCAGGAGGTTACAACGTTCTCCCCACACCCACCACCCGACCACCACCAGCCCAGGCAATGACCAAGTGACGCAGGGATACCAAAGGCCAGTCCCCTCACGTCAAGGGGACACTGCTGCAGAGTACTTTGCACCCCAGAGCACCAGGCCCACTTGCACCCCCTCCCCAAAGAGCAGGCCATGGCTGTCCTCTCCCTGAGATCACGGCTGAGTGACCAGCCTTCCGTGTGCCCGTTCTGGGTCTAGCACAGAAATGTCCTCGTCCTAGACAAACAGCTGATTGGTCAGCCTAGGCTGGGCTGCCTGATTTAGAAAATAAAAATACAGGCTATCCAGTTAAATTTACATTTCAGATAAACAAAGCACACGTTTTTGGTATAAGTATGGCCCATGCAAAATTTTGAACATACTTGTAGTAAAAATACTACTCATGTTTATCTGAAATGCAAATATAACTGGACTCCCTATATTTTATTTTTATTTTTAAAGAATATGTTTTTATTGATTTTAGAGAGAGAGGAAGGGAGAGAGAGAGAAACATCTATTGGCTGCTCCCTGCATGGCCCCCAACGGGGACCCAACAGGCAACCACATGCCCCGACCTGAACCCCTGGGAATCAAACCGGAGACTTCCCAGTGCACGGGACAATGCCCAACCAACTGAACTACATCTGCATTTGTCCCCTTTCCTCCCTATCCTGCCTCCCCACCTCCCTGCCTTGCAGTTTCTCCCGAAAAGTACTCCCTCAATAAACCACGGATACCTAATGCCCATCTCAGGCTCTGCTTCTAGGGAACCTGACCTAAGACTGTCCCTGTCCCTCTCTGCTGTCCACAGTGGCCAGAGAAGACACTCCATTTCCCCTGGACTCCTCAGAACATCCCTCTTCAGACCAGTCTCTTGGCACTAGATGGGCGAAGTTCTAAGGTGGTTCTCGGGGTGACCCTGGGGGAACCAGTACCTTTAGCTCCATCACCACAGTGCCAGCTTCCTGAAAGCCTCAGGAAGACAGCCGTGTCCAGAAATCCTTGTGACCATGTTCTCATCTATCAGTGACAGAGCTAGGCTTGGTGGCTTAAGATCTGAGCCTGGGTTTCACACTCTGAAACACAAAGACTGGATGAAATGACTTCTGGGGGGGCCTTCCAGCTGTGATCCAGTGAAATTTGGAGTTTTCGGAAGCCCAACATTTGTGTTTAGTTTATAAAGTACTTAACCTAGTATCTGGCCCAGGGTGGCGCTCACCAGACCATTGCTATTAGTCTTTATCATAAACAATAGCAATTAATAACATCTGACTCCTCAGATAATGTGGGATTAGTAAGAAGAGGCCCTATGGGGCACCCAGATAAACAGATTTCAGGTGAAATCATTCAGAGCATTGTCTCAGAGAGTGGTGAGCTTCCTGTCATTCAAAGGGAAGAAAGGGAGAGGATATTTATCCAGTGGCAGATCATCTCCTTCTACCATATCCTTTACTCAGACACTGGGGTGTTCTGGCAGAGGCTGGGTGACAGTTTGGGGTGGGGCGGGGGGCTCTGCAAAGATGTGAAGGTCGCTCCCAGACCTGAGATTCGAGATTCTGTGAAGACACTGACATTGCACATTTAGGACAAGGTCAGCGGCCACTCTGGTGTGCAGGAATGTGGCGCACGGTTCCAGGACAATGTCTCAGACTGTACCACACAGGAGACAGAGTCACGCCCTTCCTCTTTTTGCCTGTCACCACACCATGCTCGGTCTCCAGCCCCACCGCTGTTTGACTGAAGGAACTGTCCAAAGACACCCAGGAGTCCTCATTTCACATAAAACCCCGTTATGAAATCTTTGCCACAAGCACGAGATCACAGGCTGGGAGAGACTGCGGCCACTAGTCCAAACCCTAGCAGATCCAGGAGTGCAATGACCTCAGAGCACGCCCGCCAAGTGTCCCCGCATGCCGCTTTTAGGGTGGAGCCCTCGCTCCCAGCAGGGTCACCCTTCCCTCTGTTGAACTACTCAGCCATTGCAAGGTGCTTCTCAGGTCTGCATGTGATCTGACTTCTGTGGCTTCCTCTCCTTGGTCCTGGTTCTTTCAGTGATGGCACAGAAAGTCCGGTCTTGTAGCAGGTGTCATGCAAAGAGGTGCAGGGTGGCGTATGGGGAGAAGTGTCAAGAGATGAAGTCAGAGGTGATGAGAAATGTCAGAGAGAGAACTGACAGAGATGTGCACATTCGGAAAGCGACCTGTATTCTGTGTGCTGGAAATCTTTCCATCGTGCTGTTTCAAAGTGTGTCGCTAAAGAGGTAACTCCCTGGCCCTCTAGAACACTCGTCCAAACCAAATAATTCACTCTCTGAGAAGTACAGACAACTGGGGCATTGTGTCACCTATTGTGGTGACAAGAAAAGGGTGATCAGGAAGGGAGGAGACTCAAAACTGTGTCACAGGGAGGACAGTTGAAAAACTGGGTCTGTGTAGCCAGAAGAATAGATTTGGGTGGTAAAGTAATTGTCTCTGAGAATCTTTCCTGGGGAAGAAGGATTGGACCAATTCCCAATGGAACAAAGAATTGGACTTAGGACAAAAGGTTAGCCATCAGAGTAACCAAAAGCTTTCTACTAGACAGAGACAGAGCTACTAACAGTGAGAGGTCCCTGTCACTGGAGGTGTCCCAGAGAGGCGGGGGGGGGGGGGCGGCTGGGAGGGGTTGCTGGATGGAGGTTGGACTTGATGGATTTTTATTAAGAGTCCATGAGATTTCTTTTAGTATATACACATTACCACCACCCCCAACACACACACACACACACACACACACACACACACAATGAAGCCTGGGCATTTAAAGCCAGAGGCTCTTCATTTTATTTTTCAGGAGGCATCAATGTAGCATGGGCTCTCTTGCTTTGCTGAAGTTTGGTCATGCAGAGATTTTCCCATAGCTGACTTGGTTGTCAGCAAGTCATAAAAGCCTTTCCTCTCTCCTTGGGAGGAGCGGAGCAGATTGTCTGGATCTGCCGCGTATTGCCCTGGCTCCGGGCTCAGCACCAAACCTGTTCCTTCTGCTCAGTCTGTTCCCATTTCGACAATGCAGAGGGGAAAGCTGGAGAAGGTCCCGTCACCAAGGGTGCTGAGAGCTGCCGGGCCCGGCTTTGCTCCTGGACCAGAGGGATCACATTTGCATTAAGAAGGACCTGCTGGCCCTGGCTGGTCTGGCTCGGTGGTTAGAGTGTCAGCCCGTGGGCCAGAGAGTCCCGGGTTCAGTTCCTGCTAAGGGCACGTACCGCGATTGCAGTTCATCCCCGGCCGCTGTTGGGGTCGTGTGGGTGGCAACCAGTCGATGTGTCTCTCTCACATCGATGTTTCTCTCTCTCTCTCTCTTCCTCTCTCCCTCCCTCCTGCTCTGTCTGAGGATGAATGCAAAAATGTCCTTGGGTGAAGATTAAAAAAAAAAAGAAGAAGGACCTGCTAGAGTCCCTTGCTCCAGAGGGATGAAGCAGAACATTTGGCTGGGGTCAGCATCCATCCTCGGCATCTTTCAAAGAGAAAGCTCCACCTACTGCAGCCGCACCAGTGTTTTCTCAAGGGCAGAGTATGAGAGGTTTATTCCAGGAGGAAACTGCCCTACATCTTTCTAGCACCCAGGAGATGAAAATAATCATTTGGTTTTTCTCTGCATAAGAGATGACATTTTGCTGTGCTGCCTAAGGATGGAGTACTAGACTCTCGGCTTTATCAAGATGCAGAAAATGTTCTCATTTGGATGCAGCATTTTAGGTACTGCGACCAGCCAGTAGAGATTCATTCAACGATGTTACTCCATGAGGATTTACTGAGCCGACCTTGTGCCAGGCCATGTACCAGGCACTGGGGAGCGAAGATGAACACGATCCAGGATTTGCCCTCAATAAGCTTATGGTTCAGTGGGAGAGACCATCACAAGCATCCAGAAGAAGTATTCTGTGAGGACACTAGCATCTGGGTGCCTCAGAGACGACGTCTTCAAGGAATGGATGCTTGAGATGAGTTTTCAGAGATAAGCAGGATTGGGGGGGGAGGCTATGTATGCAAAGGTGTGGAAAGGATGTGGGAAATCTTTGCTTATTTAAGGAGCCACATACGATACAGGCAGAAAAGTGCAAACAATGAAGCTAGAGGAGTGTTTTCAACCAGGAGCGATTTTGTCCCCCAGTGACATTTGTTTGTCACAAGGAGAGGCAGGGTGTCACTACTGGCATCTGCTAAACATCCTGCAATGCTCCGGGCAGCCCCACAGCAGAGAACTGTCTGGTCCATAATGCCAACAGTGCCAAGATGAAGAAAGCCTGAGCTAGACACAGGCAGCATCACATCGTGAAGGATGGAGCTCATTTAGGGGCAGTGTTTTCTGAGGGTCATGCAGAGAAGGCACCCATGGGAGAGAAACCAGGGTAACAGGATTTTCAGATCCTGTAATCTGAAGTCCCCCTTACCTGTGTCTCAACAGCCCTCTCAGCTTTATTTTCTGCACACATATTAAACACAGAAATTTCTAAGGCAAATAATGCCTAAGATTCATACAATATCATTCAATTTATGGGGCATTTTGATGCCTCATCTCATTTTACTCTGCAAAAGAAGAACATGAAGCTCAGAGATGTTCTGCAATCTAGGGTTTGTTTGACTGCAACCCGTTCAGCTCCCATCTCTTCTCCCAGGTGGTCCCTGAGTGCACCAAGGATCCATTTCTCTGGCCGCAGAGGATGCTGGGAGTTATCCTCCATTCTGGCTCTAACAGCCTCCTTTCTGGATTCGTATCTGTCTGAGGGGTGACGAGCAGGCTTTCTGCCTCCCTCTGACCATAACCGTGACATCCACGTACTCCTCTGACCATAGGGGACTTCACACTCCCCGTGGTGACCTGGCTGCCTTGGTAAGAGGACCTGCCCTGGCTGGCCTGTCAGGGACAGCTGCTCAGCTCATGTCTCTGCCCGGGAGGCATTACTGACCCTGTGATTTGGCCCTTCGTCTGAACTGGCAGATGGGCACAGGTGCCTTGCCGTGACGCTGCTCCCCCTCGACTGAGAACAGAAGACAGCACTGGTCAGCTGAGGGGTGGGATTTTTCCAAGTGGAGCCCCGAAATACTGCTGATCTGCTATGTCGTTGTTCTCCGGGACAGCATTAACAAACCACTCCAGGTCACGCGCTGTGCAAGCACCCTCAATAATCCGCACTGGCTGTTCTAGCAGCTTGTTCAAGGCCTGTTCGTCTGTGGTGTAGCAGTGTACAACATGACAGGCTTCTCCTCCAACAGCTCACAAGCTCATTGAGAACTGATTTCCTTCATTCCCAAATAATTTAGGGCCTCCCCGCTCCTCTTCATCTTCCACAACCCATTAATTACAAGCCCAAGGAAAAGAATCAAGGGCAATGAATTATTTGCTTATTTGTTTGTTTGTTTATTTATTTATTTATTTATTTATTTATTTAAGTATAACAGGTACACGATATTATATTCATTATATTAGTTTCAGGTGTACAATATAGTGACTCAACATTTTTATACCTTACACTCTGATCACTCCACTAATTTTAGTAATCATCTGTCACTGTGCAAGCTTATCACAATATTATTGACTATATTCCCCTTCACCTTTTCCACGCATCCCCCCACCTCTTCTCCCCTCTGGTAAACATCCTTTTGGTCTCTGTTTCTATGTGTCTGCTTTTGTTTTATTTTACTTGTTCATTTGTTTTTTGGTTTTTTTTGTTGTTGTTGTTTTCTGATTCCACATATGAGTGAAACCATATATGGTATTTGTCTTTCTCTGTCTGATTTATTTCACTTAGCATAGTACCCTCTAGGTCTATCCATGCTATCACAAATGGCAAGATTTCATTGTTTTTGATCGCTGTGTAATATTCTATTGTATGTATATAGCACATTTTCTTTATCCATTCGTCTATTGATGGACACCTAGGTTGCTTCCATGTCTTAGCTATTATAAATAACACTGCAATGAACACGGGGGGTGCGTGTATCTTTTTGAATTAGTGTTTTCATTTTCTTTGGATAAATACCCAGAAGTGGAATTGCTGGGTCACATAGTGGATCTAGTTCTAGTTTTTTGAGGAATCTCCATGCTGTTTTCCATAATGGCTGTATCAGTTTGAAGTCTCACCAGCAGTGCACCAGGGTTACCTTTTCTGTATAACCTTGCTGATACATGTTATTTGTTGACTTTTGATAATAGCCATTCTGACAGGTACGAGGTGGTATCTCACTGTGGTTTTGATTTGCATTTCCCTAATGATTAGTGATATTGGGCTTCTTTTTAAATGTCTATTGGCCATCTGTATGTCCTCTTTGGAGAAATGTCTTTTCATGTCCTCTGCCCATTAAGAGCAATGACCCTTCATAAAATAATAAGATCCTGCCTGGTATAAGGCCCACCTGTGTCGTCCCAGTGCTGCTTGCCCTGTCCCACCCCATCAAACCCCAGCAGCATCTCAGGATGGCTCCTCATTGTCCTCTCCATGGCTCCTCCTCCCACTAGTGTGGCCCAATGGCCCTCTCTTGCTGACCATGGCTCTACCCCTCTCCAGTAATATTGTTCCTTCTCCTGCACTGTCTAGCCACTTTGTCATGACTACCATTGTGGAGAGCACCTGACCCTGGCTGCAGAGTGGGATGGATAAGAGGAAGTAGGAGCAGATGGAGAAAGGAGTTGGTAAGATCATGGCAGGTGAGAGATGACGGTGGCGGAACTAGGGTCATGATTACAGAAAGAGAGCAAAAGGTGATATGAAAGCTGAGCTTGTGCTGAAAAGAATGTCAAAGCGGCTCAAGCCCCAGATGGGGTGAGGGGCAAGAGAGGGTCCTTTCCAACCTTGAGATCTTTTTTTTTTTCTTTATTGATTTTAGAGAGAGAGGAAGGGAGAGGGAGAGGGAGAGAGAAACATCAATGAGAGAGAACACCGATTGGCCGCCCCCCACTGGGGATTTGGCCCACAACCTGGGCATGTGCCCTGACCGGGAATGGAACCGGCAACCTCTTGGTGCAGGGGTTGACACTCAAGCACTGAGCCACACCAGCCAGGTAACCTTGAGATCTTTACATAGGAAAGGGGGCTGCGGTGCTGAGAGCTGTGCCATACTCTGATCCTAGAGAGTAAGCATCTCTTTCTCGGGGTGCAGGACGACAGAACCTGTTTCTCCAGGAGCCAGGTGCTTGCATTTCCCAGTGGAGCGTTCTCCAGAGATACCCAGGTCCTCTCTCACGTGCTTGGTCGTCACTCCAAGCCACCTGCTCAGCAGGAGGTAGTAGGCTCATAGCACAGGGATTTGACCCAGAGTAGGGGCTCTGTATCTAACCATGGGACACTGTGACAGTGAGGCAGCCACTGTGTCAAGTGGCTGCTCTGATAGGGTTTCTAAAAATATCCCGGGTCCCGCTGCTCATGGGGCACCAACCCAACCCTCGTGAATGCCAAGCAGACAGGCCTGTGTAGCTTGCTCCCTCCTCACGCTCCCCACCGCCTCTCCTCTAGCTCAGGTTCATCTACTCTCACCCAGATTATTACACAAGCCACCAACTGCTCTCCCTTCTCCACACGGACCACCAGATGGCAACTGAAAAACACAGGAGACCACCCCATAACCAAAGCTTATTCACTCATTTGTTCACTCACCCATTCATCCAATTACTCAACATGCATCCAACGTACCGGTAACGTGCCAACGTTGAGCGCCTTTTCTAGGCCAAGTCTTGTCAGAGATGCTACGGAGTGGATGAGCAAAGCCAGACACAAAAGAGTAAATACTGTAGGAATCCATCTCTGTGCCGCTCAGGAACAGGCAGATCTGATCTGGAAGGGTGGAGGTCGGCATACCGCGACTTCCTGGCGGTGGAGTGAGAAAGGGCAGGGGGCAGTTTTCTGGGATCTGGAAATGTTCTATATGTTGACCTGAGTGATGGTCTCATGGGCCCAATAATATGTAAACATGTCCTGAGCTGTACACTTAAGATCCGTGCTCTTCACTATGTGTGTCATGCGTCAATCATTTAAAATGGATATAAAGTATTACTGTGGTTTTACTCTTTAGAGCTGGATACATATCCATGACTCAAAAATAGAGAAGAAAGCTGTGTACCAACATTTGAACGCCGGATGTCTCTGGTGAGGGAGGTAGTGAGGAATTTTTAATCTCCTTCATAATTTTCTGAATTTCTCAAATATTCTACACCAAACATGTTTTGCTTATGTAATGAGATTAAATATACTGAGTGCTATTTTGAAAGCAGTGACCGTGGAGGTGAAGCATTCTGCGAGCACGAGGCAGGTGGCGCCCCGCCCCCAGGGGGCCAGAGCTGCTCGCGAGCTTTTGTCCTCTTGGATGGTGAGGACAAGGGTTAGGAGCCCCAGGCCAGGTCTCTTGGGTTTCAGCACAACTAAATAAAGCTCCTGGCCCCTGGGAGCTGTGAGGTGGGGCTGCTGGCGGAACCCTGGGGCTTTCCTCTCATTCCTGAGGGTTAGGAGCCTCGCGGGCGGGCGTTGGGAGGCCTCGCCAGGCCCACTCTCCTGCCCGCAGCCTAGACCTTGCCTGACTCTGGTCTCCTGTGTTTGTGATCTTTGGGGCTGGGGGTCCTGCCCCACCGCAGCATGGAGGCCTCTCCATTGGCGGTAGGGTGATTTTAGGACCCCTCACCTCATCCCCTCAGCAGGAAGGACCTGCCAGCATATGTCATTTGGGGCCACTGTGAGGTAGAAGGAGCTAAAGGTGGAAATACTAAAATAAACACGAAACCTGATTAAACCCTGGAAACCCTGAGGAAGGAAGAAAAGGGACCTCGAGGAATCGCCCAGGGCCTTGGTTTTCTTACTGGGAAATGGGGCTGTTGTGAGAACATATGAGTGAGCCTATGGAAGGTGCTGGAATTGGGGGCTGGTTTTGTGTTCTGGTTTTTTGACATTCGGGGAGAGGGAGGCCGGAGGCATGGCTGGCTCTTCGCCGCCCGCTCCCATCCTGGTGCCCCTCTCCGCACCCACAGCCTGCACAGGGCACGGGGTGGGAGACATCTCTGTGCCCCAAACCCGATCTCTGCACTGGCAAAGCCAACGGGGTCATGTGATGAGTATCTGCTTGTGATTCACAAGTGCATTTTGTATTTCCAGCATGGATCCTGAAATCACTTCCCCCTCCCTCCCACCTCTCCTCCTGGCCCTGACACGCAGGCTCCCACAGAGGAGTCATGTGAGGCCTTCTCAGATTGAGCGCAGGAATGAGCCAGCGGCCCAGCTCGCCCTGTGACACACATAGCCTCCAGCGGTCACATGGCCTCCAGCTGCCACCACCTGCCCTCTGTTCCCAGCCTGGTGCCCTATCCCTGGCAGGCTTCCTGAGCTGACTCATCCCTCTAGGCTGTAAGCTTGGCAGACAGCTAGACTGAGGGACAGAGGGGCAGGGCCAGCAGGCTTGGATAGTTTTCGTCCCAGCCGACCTCGAGCTGGAACCCCATCCAGGAGTCTCCTTGACACCACGTGGTGTTCACCACAGGTAGGCGCCCTGCTGGCCTGAAACAGAGGTGGACAGAGCTGCTGCCAGCTGGCTCCCCGCAGCCAGCCCAGCCAGGGCCCCCACGAGCAGGGAGCTTGTGCCACAGCTGCTGACACAAGGCTGTGCAGGGAGCCAAGGGCACCGTCCAGCCGTGTACCTCGTCGCCAGATCTTAAAAGGAGGGAAGAGGAAAATACAGGCAGGCTATCTGTATACATACTCAAAAATATATACATATAAACCTTTAGACCAGTGGTTCTCAGGAGAGTGGTTTTGCCACTGCAGGAATCAAGTCTGGAAACAGTTTTGGTTGTCACAGGGAGTGGTGCTGCTGGCACCCAGTGCGCAGAGGCCAGGGAAGCTGTTGCTAAGCATCCTGCAAGGCACAGGGCAGACACCCATCACAGAGGATGACCCAGCACAGTTAAGAAGCCCTGCTCTAGAGGAGATCTGATCAGGGCCCCACAGATGAACCCTCTGTCCCACCAGAGTGAGCTGTGACTGTCACTCCCAGTTTTGGAACCCTCTGCACCTGCCCAGGGCCCCAGATTTGAGCCCAAACCTCTCAGCATGTGCACAAGCCTTCCTTCCATGATCTAGCTCTGGACTGCCCTTCGGCCTCACCTTGGGTTTCAGCACGACTGCTCTCCCTTCTCCACGCGGCCCACCAAACGGTTCAGTGTCCCAGTACCCCAAGGCCTTTGCCCTTACGGGGATCCCACGTCCTCTGTCAGATGCTTTCCTCCTACTTCCACCTGGCAGGGACTCACCTGTCCTCCTGTGTCCAGCTGTGCCACTTCCTCCTCCGAGAAGCTCGTGCACTCCCTTGTCCCTGGGACAGCACGTGGCACCTCTACCCTAGAACATTACACAGGGTAAGTGCGGGGATGACAGGTCTGTATGTCTGTCTCTCCCACAAGACTATGGGTTCCCTGGACATCTAGGTCTGTCTCCCTAGTGCCTGGGGAGACCTTGAACAACAGAGCCTTTTTCCTTGATTTCTCTCCTTGTTCTTGGGGTGGGTGGAGCCATCTAGGAGGCAACATGAAACACATTTCAGGATGTCCCTACCTGTGAGGTGGGGAAGCTGGAGAGTGACCCTCAACCTCCATGGGTCATTGGCTGAGGGCTGCTCTTAGGGAGTTAACGTCTATCACCCACCCCCAAGAGACAGGAGGAGAGTCCCAGCAGCGCAGTACATGCCCGGCACATCCAGGAACGGTGAGTGCAGCTCCTGCTTCATCAGGGGCCAGCAAACTTTTTCTTAAAGGTCCCGAGAATACATTTGTGGGCCTTTTGGTTTCTGTCGTAATTAGTCAACTCTGCCATGGGTAGCTCAGCCACAGATAATACATAAACCAATGGGATTGGCTTTATCCCAATATGACTTTATTTACAAAACAGACAGCCAGCCTGTACACTGAAGTTTGCAGACCCCTGGGCTGCATGTGTGATGCATCCCATTTTGCAGATAGAGAAACTAAGGCCCGGTGAAGAGCCAGAGGCGCATCTGACTTCCTGCCCAATATTCCCTCCACTATAGGCACTGCCTCTCCGCTGGGGCCTTGGTATGGTTTCTAGGGAACTTGCAGCCAGAACTATTTCAGGGGTGTCTGTGTAACCCATCACTCTTAAATGGTAGCCACTGTGTCCTTAGTGGCCAGAGAGGCCTCAGGGACCAAAGCCTTTGGACTGCGAGGATTGCTCAGAGCCACTCTGGGAGGGTCCCTGAGAGGCTGCTCCAGGAGCATCCCAGTGCCAGCCCCCCCCCCATCAGCCTCTGTTCAGCTACCTTGGCAGAGCCTCTCCCAACTGTGGCCACAAAACACAGAGTGAAAACGCAGTCAGAACTTCGGAGCTTGTAAAAATCTAAAAATATCCAGGAATGTGTGCACATATGTGGCCCTTCTGTGATCAAAACATCTGGGGAGAAGATCAAATGTTCCTGCTTTAATTTGCCTGAAATTCTGCGAGGACTTGGGAAGGGAAAAGAAGTTTAAAGCCACTGACTTTACTGGGGGGAAGGACGTCACAAGGGTTTTGTTTTCTTAAGACAGTAAGTTATGCGCACGCAGATCCCTCACTCCCCACCCCCCGCCCCCGAAGTCCTTGGGATTCTGCGGATTGTTTCTCATAATGGGGGTGGAAAGTTCATTGGCTACAGGCTTGAATTCCTGATTTGATGCCTTTAAAAATGAAAAAAGATGAAAATACCAAGTCCTTTAATCAAAACATTAAGCACTCTGATAATGTACTGAATTATTAAATGTCAGATTTGAAGCGGGCCTAGTGTGGGCCACACATTCTTCAGATGAGGAAACTGACAGAGAGAGCTTTCCTGGTACCCCATGAAAGGTGGCAGAGGCAGAGCTACAATGCATGTGCCCTGGCCCTGGCCAGCGTGGCTCAGTTGTTCAGAGTGTCACTGTGCACCGGTTTGATTCCTGGTCAGGGCACACAGCTAGGTTGCAGGCTCAATCCCCAGTCAGAGTACTTACAGGAAGCAACTGATGGATATCTCTCTCACATCAATGTTTCTCTCTCTCTCTCTCCCCCTCCCTCTCTAAAATCAATAAAAAAATAAATTAAATAAAATGCATGCATCCTGACTCCCAGACCAGGGGTGCACTGGGAAGGAGAGTTGGAGGAAAGGGTCAATCCTGGTTCTGCTACTCCCAAGCCATATGACATGCACACTAAAGATGTTAATGGTTAGTTTTGTCTGTAAGAAGCCAGGATCAGGACTTCTGGATTAGTGCATCTGTTTTCTGTAGACCTACGGTCCCAAACCCTAATAAAACACCCTGGTAGTTTTGTCTGGCTGGTGTGTGAGCATGGAACTCTATTTGACCTCTTGCTTGAATCCTTGGCCAGAAGCAAGCAAAAGTGGCCTATAGGGTTCCCTTTCCTCAGGCTTTGCCCTAATGCTGGCGTAGAGAAAGCTAGCCACTCCCTAAAGCTTAGGGCAGCCTGACTCAGCTGCCCACCCACGCCTTTTTTCAACTGCATACCACACTTCTGTTTCCACTGGCCTTTGGAGTGCCAACACTAGCCTCTGAACCACTCCTCAGGAGATGAGAGGAAGGCCCGAAGTCAGATCCTCCCAAGATGCAAAGGGAGGACAGTCTAAGCAGAGCCCAGAACTTTTCAGCTTGCCTCTCATCTTGGAGAACTGTAATTCAAGCATGCCCTTGTGCTATGTCTCAGAGGTGAGACATAGCACACCCTCCAGAGGCCAACCTTTTCATTTATCTCCACTTAGTGCAATGGGCTGCTCAATGACCAGACCCCCGAGGCATAGATGTCCCCATAGGGAAAAAGTCATGAAGTATCAGAACAGTCTTAGTAGTATCTTAGCAGTGTTGTTTCTCTAATCCTTTCCATTGCTTCTGTGTCCCACATGGGATTTCCAAGGTAGGAGGTTCACACTCTCAAGGTCTTTACAGGTGCCTCTTTTGTGCTGCCCCATGCTCTCTGCACCAAGCTGCAAAGTCATGTTCTCTCATATTAACCAGGTGGCTAACAAGCTTGAAGACTACATAATGGACTTCCAAACGCAACAAACCATGATTACGACAGAAACACTCACATTTGCCGCAACACTAATCAAGTTATCATAAATGTATCTCCTCCTATTTTAATCAGTCTTACTTTGCCACAGAGAAAAAAATTCTCAGATTATGTCAAGAGTTCCCTTTCCACCTTGTTTCTTCTTCTGCTGCTCTATTCCAGCCATGGGAGCCCAGGGAGCCATGGGAGCTGGGGTGGAAACCAAGTCTCCTCTGTAGCTGCAGTTTGGCCTCTTCCGTGGCAGCCATGGTCCCACATCCCGATTTGGGTCCATCCACCACTTGCTCTCTCATGTGGCCCATTTCTCCAAAGTTCCAAAGGGTCAACAAGACAAATTTCTATGCCTGGACTCACTTGTGGCATCTGGAAAATACAAGCTCATCTCCAAGCCAAATGCCAACCACATATGCCAGCTTCCAGGAGACAACGATCTGGGAGTAAATGGATTAAAGGACTTCTCCTTAGAGCCCCCCTCTAGGGGCTGCAAAGCCTCCAAATGGCAGGGATCAGCTTCAACAGCAGTGCACCCCCTCTAAAGACCCATTAGTAAGAACTTCAGTGCCCCATTGTTCAAATGAATGCTTTCAAACGTAATGGAAAGTTAGATGCCAGCCACCTTGCTCCCTAGGATTTGATACTTAGTGAGGTTGTCATTATTTCTTTCTTTAAAAATATTCTAGCTTTCCAGGGTAAACTTCCCCAGATAATACTTGCTCATCAGTGGGCTGGGTGTGAGATGCCAGATGTGGTATATCCAAACATTGGGAAACCTCAAGGCCCTTTGGCATGCTGTCTGATGGTGGATAGAATCTGGGCAGTGACTGTGCTTCCCAGCTCCTTCCATGAAAATGGTTGCCTTGCCGTTACAATGGAACAGTGTGAATGAGAAGGAACTTGGGAAGGAACTGATTAGCATCATTAAGAACAACTATAAATATTGGATTTGTAGATTTTGGTAAGTTAGGTTTATAAGTTGCCTATTGGTATGGAAGTAAAAAGGCTCTGTGTTGTGAAGCGTGTGCACTTTCAAGATATGCCAATAAAGATGCTGAAGGCTCACCCAGCCGGTGTGGCTCAGTGGACTGAGCATCGTCCCATGGACTGAGAGGTCCTGGTTCAATTCCCAGTTAGGGCACATGCCCGGGTTTCAGGCTTGATCCCCAGTGGGGGGCATGCAGGAGGCGGCCAATCAATGTTTCTCTCTCACATCAATGTTTCTATCTCTCTCTCTCTCTAAAAAAAATCAATAAATAAAAAATAATAAAAAGATGCTGAAGGCTCTATTCCCCAAGGAAGCCTTTGGTAGATAAGAAAGCTGGGGGTGCTGACCAGGCCCTGAACCGTGAGTAAATGTTGGGTCACTGATGTTAAAGAGTTTCTGCTTTCACAAGAAAGAGAGAAACTCAGAAATGGAGAACCCAAAAACATGTATGATGCCATGAGATGAGGCCAGTGAGGCATCTGATCGCCAGGAAAGGACGCTGAGAATGTACAGTGTGAGCCCAAGGATGCACTGTGTGAGTTTTTTAAAATAATTTATGTGAGCCAAAGTGTGTACAGTGTCAATGTCCACTCTATCAGAAGTCACAAGTTTGAGAGGTGATATGACCAAGGAAACCAGGTATACCCTAAATTCTGCTTTGACCCAACCACTTTCTTCCTTATGAAGAGTCCAAAGGAGACAAATATTCTCATTATCAGTCAAGGCTGTAGTACTAAAATCTGTTATAGGATTCCCATAAACTAGGCTAGACCATGTGAAGGGACCCTTTTTCCTAATCAGAGCAAGCACATGAATAGTTAATGTTCCACTGTATCCAGGGAACCATCCTATCCGGGGTAGATGCACCTGGCGTTGCTGGGGTTTGTGTGAAATTGGCTATCTGTCTGTCAGGATTCTTCCCACTCTGGGTGCACCCAGCATCCAGCTCTGCCATTTCCCACCAGGAGCAAAGGATGATTTCAGGGCAAACTGAAGACCACAGAGGAGAAGGTACAGGGAGGACTATTTCAGCTGGTTAAGGAAGAAATGTCCAATGGCTAAGCTCTCTGTGATGGAAAGGCTGAGGCTGAAGATTTGTAAGCACTCTGAATCTGGAGGGGAACTAGCCGAGACAAGTAAACTTTTAGTGGAAATGCTGTCGAAGAGGTTAGAGACTCAAAGGAAGATAAACCCATTAGGTGCCTTTCCACATTTAGAGTCTATGATTCTGAGTCACTTCACCACTCCAGGCCTCAGCTCCCTGATCTTTAAAATGACTCCGGAGGTCCTTTCCTACTCTTTGCTATAATGTTGCCACATATTTTGGTGCATTATAGGTGAAGAGAATAGAATGAATAAAACAATGACAAACAAAAGTGGAGGGAATTCACCACTAGACCTGACTTACAAGAAATGTTAAAGGTAATTATTCAAGCTAAAATGAAAGGATACTAATTAACAATGTAAATGCATATGAATGTATAAAACTCACCGGTAAGGATAAATATATGTAGTCAAAATCAGAATTCTCTAATATTGTAATGTTAGTGTATAAGTCACTTTTAACCCTAGTATAAAAATTAAGAAAACAACTGTATTGAAAATAACTTATAACTATAAAAATTTGTTATTGGACACATAATATCAAAAAGATATAAATTATAACAGTCAATAACCTAAAATCTGAGGGGAAGGAGAGGTAAAAATACAGCTTTTGTATGCAAAGTTAAGTTGTTATCAGCTTAAAACAGAAAATTGTAAGATATTTTATGTCTCATAGTAACCACTAAGGAAAAACCTACAGTAGATACATAAAAGATTCAAAGAAAGAAATCAAAACATACCACCACAGAAAGTCATCAAATTAGAAAAAGAGAAAGAAAGGAACTACCGAAAAGTTAGAAAACTAAAAACAAAAATGGCAATAGTAATTCCATACCTATCAATAATGATTTTAAACATACATGGATTAAATTATCCAATCAAAAGTCAGAGACTGGCTGAATGGATGATAAAATAATCTAATGACATGCTGCCTACAAAAGATTTGCTTTAGCTTTAAGGACATACATAGGCTAGACGTGAAGGGAATGTAAGAAGATATTCCAATCAAATGGAAACCAAGAGAGAGCAGAGTTGGCTACACTTATATCGTACAAAGAAGCTTTAAGTAAAAAAAATGGTCATGAGAGACAAAAAGGTTATCATATAATGACAAATGGGTCAATTCATCAAGAAGACATAACAATTGTAAAGGTTTATGCACCCAATATCAAAGCACCTAAATATATAAAGCAAATATTAAAAGAACTGAAAGGAGAAATAAATAACAATGCAATAATAGTAGGGGACTTGACTATTCCACTCACAACAGTGGATAGATCATCCAGACAGAAAATCAGTAAAGAAAAATCATATTTGAACAACACTGTAGACCAAAAGGTCCTAACAGATGTATGCATCACATTCCATCCAATAGCGACAGAATACACACCTTCTTCTCAAGCACACATGGGTCATTCTCCAGGATAGAGCATATGCTGGGCCACAAAACAAGTCTTAACAAATTCAAGAAGGTTACAATCATATAACAACAATGGTATGAAGCTAGAAATCAGTGACAGGAGGAAAACTGGACAATTGACAAATACATGAAAATTAAATAACACACTCCTGAACAACCAATGGGTCAAAGAGGAAATCAAAATATAAATTAAAAAATATCTAGAGACTAATGAGATAGGGATACAGTGTTCCAAAACTTATGGGATACAGCAAAAGCAGTTCTAAGAGGAAAATTTATAACTATAAACACTTGCGTTAAGAAAAAAATTAAGATCTCAAATAAATAATCTAACTTTATACTTCAAGGAACTAGAAAAAGAAGACTCACTTTAAACCCAAAGTTAGCAGAAAGAAGCCCAAAGTTGGTAAAAGTTAGCCCAAGGTAGTCAACATCACTAATCATCAGGGAAATGCAAATCAAAACCACAATGTGATACCACTTTACACCTGTTAGAATGGGTATTATCAGAAAGACAAGAGATGACAAGTGCTGGCGAGGATGTGGAGAAAAGGACATCCTTGTGCACCGTTGGTGGCAATGTAAATTGGTACAGCAATTATGGAAAACAGAATGGAGGTTCCTCAAAAAATTAAGAATAGAATTACCATACGACCTAGCAATCCCAGTTCTTGGTATATATCAGAAGGAAAAGAAATGACTGTCTTGAAGAGATAGGAACCCTATGTTCATTGCAGCATTATTCCCAATAGCTGTGACATGCAAAGAAACAAGCTAAGTGTCTGTGACGGGATGAATAGATTAAGAAATTTTGGTGTATATGTTTAGTCATAAAAAAAAAAAAAAAAACAAGAAAATCCCCCCCATTTGTGACAACATGGATGAAACCGCAGGTGGGGGGCGGGCATTATGCAATCAAATGTCATACAGAGAAAGAAAAATGCTGTGTGATCTCAGTTATATGTGGAACCTAAAAACACTGGACTCACAGAAACAGAGTAGATTGGTGGTTGCCAGGGACTAGAGGGGAAAAGAGGAATAAGGCCATGATGGTCAAAGGGTATAAATTTTCAGTTATAGCCCTGGCAGGTTTGGCTCAGCAGTTAGAGCGTCTGGTTCGATTCCGGTCAAGGGCACGTACCTCAGTTACTCGTCCCTGGCCCTGGCGGGTCATGCAGCAGGCAACCAGTTGATGTGTCTCTCTCACATCAACGTTTCTCTCTCTCCCTCTCTCCCCCCCACTCTATCTGATGATAAATGGAAAAATATCTTCAGGTGAGGATTAAAAAAATTTTTTTAAATAAAATTTTAAAAAGTTATAAAATAAATACATTTTGAGGATCTATAGGTAACAATACTATATCACATACTTGAAATTTTCTGAGTAGATCTTGAATGTTCTAACCACATACACACACAAACTTTTTGAGGTGATGGATGTGTTAACTAACTTTATTGTGGTCATCATTTCACAATATATTGTATATCAGAAAAAAATTTTTAAGCATGACTCATTTACTATTCGTGCTGATGTTCCACTTTAAGGAAAACCACTGGCTTGGCTGATGAGGGGAAACTACAGGAGAAAGTGAAAGGGCAGACTTGCGTTGTCGGTATCGAAGATAAATATGAGGTCATTAATATTGTAAAGAATAAACATATATGTTTGTGCATATATCACTCATTCTGCCTCGTGTCCTGTCAGTGCATGCCTTTCCCTTCAGAAACTGTGTGCCTTCGCGTGGTGTAGAATCCAGTTTCCCAACCAGCTTTAGGAGATGCCAAATATTTAATGACACCCCACCTCGAAACAATAAATACGTTTGAGTGAGTCTTAGACTCCTGGGGAAAGGGATGCTGAAAATTTGATGAAAGGGATTAATAAATTATAACCAGGCTATTAAGATGTGAATCACTAAAGACTCCTGACACTCTTCCTTTTTCTAATTAGAATTAGGAAACAAATAAACAGACTCACCTCGCTGTGCTCAGCATTCCAGCCCCTCCTTTCTGGGGTCCCTTGGCTGGGCTACTTCATGGACTTTCATTTAGACGGAAAATGGCTTTAACGGATGGGCAATAAGGTTCTGACAGTTCAGCGACGGTGCACTGGTTCTCTGGACCAGAAGCTATGCCCGGATTGGTGAGACGCCAATCACACAGTGGGAAGAGGGAAGGCCCAATTTGTGGGCCGTGGGGTATCTTCCCAATCAAAGCGCCCCTGCTGATGGACTTCAGGGCCTGCCTCAAGCTGTCATAGATCCAAGCTTCCTGGAAGAAACCCTGGACGTGATTTCATCCCCCTCTTTTTTGTGTAAGCAGAAACTTATAAAAGTTTGAAATCTCTCTCAAAGGAGAGGGGGCAAGTTGCCCAAAGTCACGCCACCTTTCATAGCAAACTCACATGGGAACCTGGGTCTCCTGACCCCTAGACGTCTGCTGCTCTTTCTACGTAATTTCTACACCTACTGAGGGAGCAGGGATCCAGCAGCTCTGGCCTCTCCTCTCCAATCGCTGGGCCGACTCTTCAGAACACAGGCATCACCTCAGGGGACAGTCCCTGCACCCCACTGAGTGAACCTTCCGGGGATCCACCCCCTGGATACCCGACGTGAAGCTCTGACGTCACAGTCATTCAGTGTGGGTGCAGAAACAGACTCTTACTCACCTTTGTATCCCAGAGCCTGGAACAATGCCAGACACAGGAGTCCTCAGGGGGAGAAATGTCTCAGTGAATGAATCATGAGAGTTTATCTAATTTCAGAACTTCTCTCTTTTTTTTTTTTTTTTTTTTCCGAGCACAATGACTCAACGCCAAGAATGGTTAAAAATGCATTTTCTTCCAATATTTCATGGATTCTGTTTCAAGACAATTTTCAACAAACATTTGTTCAGGTTTACTACATACGAGGTGCGAGGCAAAGAGAACTAAAGCACCGCCCTGTCCTTAGGGGCTCACAGTCTACCGAGGGAGACAGATGCCCAGATGGTTATAATCTGGGGTAAACACTCCAGGAAAAGGTGTCACAGAAGGGACGTGCAGACCAGAGGCAGGTACAGAGGTGACAGCTGAGCTGAGTGCTGAAGGATAAGTCAACCGGGGAAATAACAAGGCAGGGTGTTTCAGACGGAAGAAACAACACGTGCAAAACCATGGAATGAGAAGGCATGAGAAAGCGTGGCCAAAGGCGCAGGAAGGATGAAGTCGGCACATTTAAAGATGTTGTACAAATGAAATTTAAATTTGCTTGCTTCTCGGCTTGTTTGCTTTTCCAGAAGAGGTCATTGTTGAATAGAAGAAGAAGCACTGGATTTGGAACAAGAGTAGCTCGAACAAATAATGATTCCATGTATACTTGCTGGACGTGCCAGGCTCAGTTACAGTCACTGCATGATGAGAATGTATACATGCCCTCAGTTAGAGAAGGGGAAACTGATGCCCAGTGAGTACTAGCCAGCAGTGCCGTTACTGTTTTGTTTCTTGATCCTACTTGTTCAGACCCAGGGATGTGGAATAGTTGGATCCACCACCTTAGATACCCAACAAGTCCAGTGTTCCTCTCTTGACAGGGAGTTTCCTTCTGCCGTAAAGAGCAGCAATCCCACCTCCTCCCTCAGCTGGTCATTCCTGCCAGAGCACACAGGACTATCCCAGAACCTTCCGAAGCATGGGGGACCCTGCCCTGCCCACTCTCCTGCTCAAGCACCAGGCACCGCTCGACAGACTCCTGAGAGGCCTGGAAGTGTGCCCCCTAGGGGTATACATGGCTGTGGTTATATTGCCCCGTCTCTCCCATTTTCCCAAGTATTTACTCCCCTTGTTCCATCCACTACTGTCTTCCATGTACTCCCATTCATTCAGAGCTGCCCTCCCCTGAAATTAACAGTTTCTTCCTCAGACTAAAGTCTAGCTCGGTGTCACCGTTTTCAAGGAGGCCCTTTCCTCCTCACACACAGAGTCCCTCCCTCCTCTGGGCTTTCCCTGCCCTTGGGGACTTCCCTGCCATTTGTCATAGCTCAGTTATTTCTGCATCCCACCAAAGATTGGGACTCATGGAAGATAAGGACTCTTTTGCATTCATCTCAAGTGTCAGCACCAATTGGGCAAACCGCTGGCCTCCCAGGCACAAATGGGCTGAATCCCAGAGAACATTCAACCCTGACTCTGCCACTTCCCAGGGCCGGACACAGCCTGCATTGGAAGCTGGTGAAAAATAGGGCCCTCGCTTCACCTGGTCACCATACGGGTTGGCGTGAGGCAGGCAGGTGCACCTGAGTCGCCTTCTTGCTCTAATAAACTTCTGGAGGTTCCATGGCCCACCCTCATGTCCGGCCCAGTGCTGAGCGGGAGATGTTCTGGAATGTGACCAGGTGATCTCGATCAGGCCCTGCTCCCCTCCGCTCAGTCCAGGCAGGAATGTCCGTCTCCACTGCATCCCACAGAAAGCGTTGTTTCTAGAGCGGAAAGCACCCTTCCCTATTTTCCTGCATATTTATTTTTTCTCCTTTTATATTCGTTTGGCCTTTTTAATGATATTCTGCACCAGGGAGGAGTAAAATGCATATATTTCTATTTCCGTCTTGGACCCCACTCAAGTTTTCAAGTAGCCAGATTTCTTTTAAGAAACATTTCTGTCTGAGGAATCCTCAATACTATGACCCTTTTCATGCAAACTGGCTCATTCTCTCATTTGGGGGTTTAAATCTCAGCTCCTCCAATTTACTATCTGTGTGATTTTGAACCAGTTACTTAACCTCTCTGAGTCAGTTTTCTCATCTATAAAATGAGAACAATGCCACCATTTTCAACTCGAGAAATAATTACAAGTGTCTCATAATAGGCATTCAATAAATCACTGCCCTTCTGTGTTTACGACAAGTTTAATATGTTCTCTATATATATCTTTCTTTCTATACTTCTTTTCCACTCTTCCGGAGCAGAAAAGGATGGTCAAACCTCCTATATCCCAGAAATAAGTCTAGTAAACTAATATTGAAAGTGTCTATTGGATTGGAAATTGGATTTTTTTTCAAACCTTACTAAGATCAGTTTTACTGAAAAGATTGGGCAACACATTGCCGTGAATTGTGATGTGAACTTGCCACAACTCACACTGCCCCTCTGCCCTCCACACAAGTATGACCACATCAAGTCGCCAAACTCAAATATCAGTCAGTGGTTTCCGAGCAAAGACATTAGACAGAGCTCAGGTCTCCCAAGTCCCAACCACCACCAGGCCAGAAATGATAATCACTTGAGAATGTTAATTGAATGCTATAATTATAGCTGATGCCTAATAGGCATTTTGCACTGATGTTGTGCACTGCCAAGAAAATATTTACGCGGAGAACTCAAGTCCACAACCAAGTCTATTTTTTTTCACAACAGAAATAATGCTTTAATTTGGCACCACCAGACACACCAGAGTGAAGCATCTTGGATATTTCAAACATAATCAAGATGTCTCTTCTGCTTTTGCTTCTTTTATAGTCAGATGCCTCCTTTCCCTTTGGGATCTATACCTAAGCCTTGGGTGGGTTCTTTTGTGTTCCTTACGGACTTTTCATGAGATCGGCTATTTATCAAAGTTTCATTTGGCCCCAGGGTGTCGGAGGCTCAGGGGGAGGTGGGGGAAGGAGAGGTGAGCTGGGGGAGGCAGTCTGGAACTTTGGATCGGGTTTCTTGTCTCAAACCCTCTTTCATTAAATCCGTTATTTCCTTTGCAGTTGGTTGCTTATTTCCCTTCGGATTTTTGGCCCATGCTGTTCATAGCAAAGCCTTTTAAATCACAGGCTCTCTGGCAAATGCAAATGCTGCCGCCTTAGCCTCCGTCCACCCATCCCACCCCGGGCAGTTGCCCTCCACCAGGACTCAGTCGGCAAATGGGGGACCCTTGTGATTTCGCCGTTAGCACCAGCTTCCCAGTTGTTCTCAGGGATGCACTGGTCCTCCAGGGGACTTTGCTGTCCATTGGGTGACCCTCTCCACTGGGGGCCACGGCATTCTAATGAGGATGGGTATCCTCACAGGTAGGGAAATCTCCTTAATGCTCAAACCCTGAGGCGGTCTCCACTGCGCTCTCATTTCCCCCAGAGTGCACAGTATTTAGTAGGTGTGCTTCATAGTTTGTGGTTCAGAGTTCTGGCCTTGCCCTGTGTTACTGAAGATGAAGGGCATTTTCCCTGTTTTTTATTTGTCATTGTTTTAAGTGGGTTTCTAGGGATAGACGAGAACTAACATGCCTTTACGCTGCCATCTTTGACTGGAGGTCCCAAAGGCCTTTTAAACCCAAATGCCTTCACTTGTTTCTTATCCTTTTGTATTGTATTTCTGCAAATTGCTTCCAAGCATGCTCTGGAATAAGGCAAGGGTGTACGTATGCAAATTTTAAAATGCCACATCCTTCCATTTGCCCCTCTCTAAATTTTGATTTCTGTTTTTCTCTTTGGAAGTCTTTCCATTTTTTACTTTTCTGGCGTGTCTCTCATACAATCTGGAAACTCTTCCATTCTCTAAAAGAACTCAAAGAGATATTCTTTGGGGTCACTCTCTCCTCCTCTAACCAGAAGGGCAAAGCGCACCTGTTGGAGCTGTGACTAGTTCTCTCCCTTTTCAGCCAAGCCGCATCCCTGGTTCTAAACCAGCCACCAGAGTGGTGTGGCCCCCTCGGGACCCTCTCAAGCACTGCCATGGAAATCGCCTCTTTCTGGTCTTGATTGAAAGGGCTCCTGGGAGAAGTGCTTTTCGGCACCACACCCCATCCCCCTTCCCTGCAGACCTGCTGTATGGAGAGTGCAGATATTCGGCTGAAGAGCCCCCCATTCCTCCCACCGCACCCCGGCGGGGCCCTTGAGCAGAATAAGCAGCATCCTGCTCGCCAGAGTTCCCACCTGCTTCCTGCACCTGTTTTCTTGGGTTCCTGATCCAAGGGGAAAGAGAAGATGATTCAACCTTGTATGTATGTTTATCCTGCTGGTGGAATGTCATTAAATGTGGAAAATCATGCAAGTAAAGTTCCAAAGAAATGGATCGCTGGGTTGACAATGCCCCTGGACTCATCATTCACAGTGGGGAAATCTGGTCCCTCAGAAAAGACTCGGTCAGGATCCAGAAAAACAGCAGGGAGGAGAAAGTCATGACCACTCACCGGGCGAACAGAACAGCAGGTGTAAGAGCCCAGGTCTAACAGCAACACGTCCACTGAGGCTGCTGTTCACTCAGAACCTCCTCCTCTCAGCTATCGTGAGGCACCTTATCCCGCCCTGTCCTCGGGAGTCCTCCAGGCTGTCACCTCCAGTTTAAACATGAAGATATTGAGGATTCTGGTAGAGAGTAGAAGGGACCATAGGAGTATTTTCAAAGAGTGATTACTCTGTTGATGGCTACTTGTTAAAGCAAAAATGTTTTAATGCTTGGCTTTGCATAAATCTTCCAAGAAGCTGCAAATTGAGAGGTGAGGGCTGACCCTGATCATAGGCCTTTAAGCAACTTGAGGTTCGAGACCAGTCTATCCTGAGGTGCTTTTGACTCTGAGAATGAAGCCTGCGTCTCTCCCAGGCTAACATGCCCTCTTCCTAAGGTCAGCTGTTGGCATAAGAGCGTCAGGGACACAAGTCAAAATACCCAGATGCACCCTGGCATTTACGTTTTTGTCATGAGACTGCAGGTAAGACTAAGCGGTACTTCCCAACTCTATCCAAGGTCACAGGGCTTTTGAACTAAAAAGAACCTTAGAGATTCTAACCCCTGCATTTTAAAGATGTGACAACTGAGGCCTGAGCAGGTAAGGTGCTTTAGTCAGTTTACCTCTCTGAACCATGTGAGGACAAAAAGTCAGTATGAGAACAAATACTCCTCCTTGATGTTTTCATACCCCCTCTAATACTGAAAAATAAAGAAAAACAGTACATAAGTGCAGCTCCAAGACAGAGCCCTGCATTCTGAGGGAGGGAGGGAGGGAGGGAGGGAGGGAGGGAGGGCAGAGAGGCAGTGTTCTGCGAGCAGAGGCCTAGTGGAGAAGGCGGAGGAGAGTGCTGACCTGGGAAAGTGCCAGGGCACCGCAGAGACCCTCCGCACTGGTTAATCCACAGGTTCATTTCGTGAATTAAATTAGAATTCTTTCATGGTTCCATCCCCCAAAGCGGAGGTCCGGTATCTTACCCTCATATCTTCCCCCGCACCCCCCAGCCTCTCCCCTAGATCACATGAAAATTCCAAAGGCTTACACATTTGGAAACTGTTGTTGGGTAAGGAAGACCCCTTGGCTCTCTTGCATGGACACTGGAACGAACCCCCCACTATCCATCCAGTGTCCTCCACCATCTACCCAGTACCCCCTACAGCCATCCATTGTTCCCTACCTTCTGTCTAGTGCTGCTACTATTTCCTGCAGAAAAGTCTTGCTTGCCCAGGACCAAAAATGGGCCTCTAAAGGGTGGCCATGACTTTTAGTGCCCAGTCCCTTCAGGTACCCTCAGCTCAGAGGCGCAAAGCCAGAGCTGGTTCAGCTATCCCAGGAATCCACCAGGGATCAGGCTACTTACCTCTTTGACCCCCTCAACTTTGGGGCATTCTACTCTTCTCCCACATGTATGTTTGTGAGTCCTTCAAAGAAGGCCCAGAGCTCAGAAAAACAAAGCCCAGCTCAGGTGAAATAGGTTTCTTTATTTAGTTGGGTGTGTTTTTTTAACGGACATTTATGGGGTGCCTGGTATATGCCAGGCATTCTTCATGTGCTGTTCAATCCTCACAATATGCTTTGCAGTGGATACAGAACTTAAGCGGTGTACCCACAGTCACTCAGCGAGAGCCGAGCTTCAAATTCAAATAGGAATCCCAGTGTCCAGGGTCTGAAATAGCGCATTCTGGCTTCACTGTTGTCGAATTTTGTGAAGCACAGAATCACTGAGTTGAAAGCCAGGCTTCACCTAGACCAGTTCTCCTGCTAATATTTTGCTGCCCCTCCGTAGAGCAGAGAAGTGGGAGCTGCCATCATTGCAAGGTCTTCTCCAGCACATACTGAAATCTACCTCCCTTCGGTTTCTCCCAGATATCCTGGCTGCGACCTCCAGACCACACACAACCAACGCAGCCCCTTCTCTCCCTTGACAGCATTTCAGAGTTTGGATGAAAGCTCTCCTGTCTTCTTTCTGTCTCTCTTTGGCAGCCTAGCCATCCCCAGATTCTTCTACTCTTCCATCCATGGCTGGTTCCAATTCTCTGCCTTTTATTTCTGGTGTGAAGCTGGGTCATGAGGGAGATTTGAAAGAACATCAACTATTGTTCGTGATATCCCTGGGCATGTGTGTGGAGCAAATCCTCGCCCGACTCTTAGGTAGACTCCACCAGGTGGCAGAAACATTTGAATACGACTTGTAGGTGATTTAGGAACATCCTTGACAAACCTGTCTCACGGGAACAAGATGTTTACTTATAATTACCTCAGAGCAAAGGTTAAGCACTTCGGAATAGTGAAGACATTTTAAGATTATTTTCAAAATTTGCAAGAGGGGAAAAATACAAGAACAGCTGTTCTTTAAAATCACTGTGAAATATGCATGTACAAATAAAAATACTGAGTAGCGAATCTCTTTGGAGTTATTTGGGTGTGAGTTCAGAAAGTCTCAGCTGGAAAGAGAGAATTTCCCCCTAGAGTTCCTTCCTCAATGTTTTTATCTTACAATTTTCTTTATAATATTACACCTTTCCTCAGGGATTATTGCCATGATGTTAAAATAGGTGTGTTGTTTTTTGTTTTGTTTTTTGTAATAAAGGTTTTTTAAAATACATCTTTTTTGGCAAGTGAGAGGAGTTCTTTTGGACGTGTTCTAGGCTCTGAGGCACACTGTGCGACGTGGTGCTCCTGCCACGGACCCGGACCCCTGTGAAGCACCCGCATGCCCTCTACAGAGCAGTTCTACCTTTGACTCTCATTCTAGGACCCAGCCCAGGAAGGTCCTGGTCCTTGGACATTTGTTACTATTTATTTTAGGACTCTGATCATCTTGACTGATTATCTTGGTGATTTTTTGGTAGGGTCAGGATAGCATTCTCTTCAGGACTTAAGGATCTCCAGATCTCTCTCTCTTTTTTAATCCTTCCCAAGAACACGTTTATTGATCTTAGAGAGGAAGGGAAGGGGGAGAAAACACTGATGTGAGAGAAAAACAATGATCAGTTTCCTCCCCTACTCGCCCTGACTGGGGATCGAACCAGCAATCTTTCTGGTGTACAGGACAACTTCCAACCGACGGAGCCACCCAGCCGGGGCTCCGGACCTCTTTTACGCAAAATCCTGGTTGGCACTGGCTTCTGCTGAACAGAGGCCCTGACCCGCTTTATAAAATTTATGAGAGCCAAATAAAATTGCCAGATTTAGAAAAAAACACGAATGCCCGGTTAAATTTTAATTTCAGATGAACAACAATTTTTGGTAAGTACGCCCCAAACAATGGATCGCATCTGGCATCCCGATGCCCGAACTTGGTGTCACTGCCCTACGTTAATTTTCACTGATGAACTTTCGAAATATCTCCATTGTGTGATAGACTAAAAACTGCATCTATTTTTTTTAAATCTTTATTAAAGACATAACAAATCCTTTCTTGACAAAAGAAATATGTGCCAATTGAGACATATGGCTAGTCTCACCCAATGTATGTGCCTTGCACAGAATTGGAATCTGGGCCTCCACTCATTTTTTTTAAGAGCTGATAATTAGGGGAAACTGCAAATGAGCTCAAAACAAAGGAAGATGGAAGGGGAAGGAGGTGATCTCAGCACCTGGAGAACTGTGACGAGGTCAGGAATCGTGTCTTAGCATTGTCCCCCCCACAGACACCACAATGTGCAGTACCCGGTATACACACTTGTCTAGTAACCGAGAGATGAATAGATAAATGCATAAGTTATGCTCAAAGCCTCTATTTGATTTGAAATTGTATTTGAACATGAAAAATCCAGAGTTTTTACTTACAGGACTATGTTGAACTGATCAATGTAATCAATGTCCAGAACTGAACTGTATTGTATTTGTTTGGAAATGTATTTCCTATTCATCCTTATCCAAAAATGGACATGAGCTGATATAACCTAAAACACAGGCGTAAATATTATTTTTAAAAATAAGGGACAACCTTTTAGATAGATATTTGAAGTCAACTGATATGTTCTCCTGAGGTTTTTGGGGATTTTTTTAAGGTTAAAACATACAGCTTCTTCAAGCATTCCATATACGTTGTGGTGTCAGTACCTATTAAGGATGAATGTTTGTTGCCCCCCAAATTCATATGTTCAAATCCTAACATCCAGTGTGATAGTATTCGGAGATAATTGGGTCATGAGAGTGAAGCCTTCATAAATGGGATTCGTGCCTTTATAAGAGACCCCAAAGAGCTCACTTGCCCCTTTCGCCATGTGAGGACATAGCAAGAAGATGGCAGTCACCAGACACCAAATCGGCCAGGGTCTTGATCTTGGACTTTCCAGCTTTCAGAACTATGAGAAATAAATATTGTTATTTAAGGCACTCAGTCAATGGTATTTTTGCACAAACCACTGTACTACCCCTCCATCCTTTATCTGTACCTGAACAAACTCAAGCTTATAAATGACCCCCTTAGCCCTGGCCAGTTTGGCTCAGCGGTAGAGCGTCGGCCTGTGGACCAATGAGTCACGGATTCAATTCCAGTCAAGGGCACGTACCTCGGTTGCAGTTCGTCCTCGGCCCTGGTCGGGGTCGTGCAGGAGGCAACCAGTCAATGTGTCCCTCTCATGTCGATGTTTCTCTCTCTCTCCCTCTCACTCTATCTGAAGATAAATAGAAAAATATCCTCGGGTGAGGATTAAAAAAAATAATAATAAAAATAATAATAATAATAATAATAATAATAATAATAATAATAATAAATGACCCACTTACAGTGTGAAACCAAAACCTGGCTACAGAACAATGGAAAACTGGCAGGTGGCCTTCCTCGACCGGCCACCATACTACTTAAGTGCCACCTGTTTGGCACCCCTAAGACAGCTGTATAAAGATTTATTGTATTTATTGTGGCTTACTGTTGAAATATGAAAGCTAATGTGCCAAGGAAACATTTCTAAGTATTTTAATGTGCTTTTCTTTCTGCCACTCTTTTGTACATCAGGTTTGTCCTTTTCAGCCAGCGGGTCATTGCCTTGAGGAGAGTAAGCATTGTTAAAGCTGGAATGCAAAGAAAATGAGTCAGTTCAACCTTTAACTTCCAAATTAGGATCTTAGCACTGTGAAAATCAACCATCTCATTTTCAAAAGCAAGGTTTGGGGGGAAGAAGAAAAGATATATGGGATCTAAAGAGCCAAATCCGAAAGAGCTCAGTCTATAGTGTTTACCATAAACCAATGAGCAGGTAGAGTGCAGAGATAAATAAAAATAGGAAAGAACAACACTTCTTCGGATGGAGGAGAGCCAGGCAGAGGGGAGATGAGAACAGGAGAGTAGAGACCCCACTGTGGTCCTTCTCCCCCGCCTGGCCTGGTGCCTGGAGTAGGGGCCCTCACAGAGCATCTGGTGTCGTCAGCAGGGAGTGCCTGGTTTGCGCTTCCTCCAGATCCCCACTAGCCTTTGTGGGGATGTCTCTGCACACGTCAGCTCCATGTCCACTGCATGCTCCAGGATGTGCGCTGCCCTGCCGTGGTCTCCAGCTGGAAGGTGGGCTTTCTCAGAGACGTCTCCAACCTGAGTCTAGCCTCTTAGGGCCTCTCGGCAGCTCTGAGACCCCACTGAGCTCAGGGGGACACTTGGATTTCCTCCAGTGGACATGAGGGCATGGAGAGCTGGAAAGGCTGGCACAGTGCTTTCCTCTGGTCTCCCCACTACACATCTACCCTACTGTGTGGGTCCATGGGCTCAAAACAGCTGCAAGACCATTTTCTCCCAGAGTTCCTGATAACTGGAGCAACCCCCTATGATGTTCTGGGGTTATGAACTTATCTGGGGCTTTCTATCACCCCTGAATGTTAAGTATATATTTACTAATTTAAGTATATTTACATTTCAGAAATTCACAAAGCATAACTGTACAGTTGGATAGATTTTCACATTCAGACAGATCAGGAAACAGACTATTGATAGCACCTCAGAAGCCCTCCTTGTGCCCCTCCCAATTATTGATACCCCCTTCTCAAAGGTAGCTACCATTCTGTCCACTATCACCATAGTTTAGTTTTTGCCTTTTTTTTAAACTTGATACAATGTGGATTCTGTTGTGTCTGGTTTCATTCACTCAGTGTTCTGTGTGTAATTCGGCTATGCTGTCACCTATAGCTGTGATTTATTCATTTGCATTGTTGAAGAGTGTTCTGTTGACTAAACATGTCACCGTTTCTTTATTTTTCCATTCAACTGCCGAGAGATACTTGAGTGGATTACGGTTTGGGGCTACTACAAATAATGCTGCTGCGTTGCTCAGCTGGTGTGGCTCAGTGTCTGAGCATCGACCCATGCACCAAGAGGTTGCTGGTTCGATTCCCGGTCAGGGCACAGGCCCAGGTTGTGGGCCTGATCCCCGGTGGGGGCATGCAGGAGGCGGCCAATTGATGTTCTCTCTCACCAATGTCTCTATCTCTCTCCCTCTCTCGCTCTAAAATCAATAAAGAAAAAACATTTTTTTAAAAATAATGCTGCTGTGGACGTTCCCATCATGTCGTATGTTGCCCACATGTGCACGTTTATATTGGATTTATACCTAAGATTAAAATTGCTACTAGGTCATAAGCTATGTATATATTCAGCTTTAGTAGCTGGAAGTTTTCCAAAATTGTTGTGTTAGTTTGAACCTTAGGAAATTATAGTTTTGCCGTCAAAATAGCTAGATATCAGTAATCCGATGGTTGACCCCCAGTTCAGACTTCTATCAGCATGTCTGAGGGTTCCGGTTGCTCTGCGTCCTCGCCACCTGTGGTGTTACGGTGTTTTAGAGTTAGCCACTTCAGTGAGTGTGTGGTGTTATCTCTTTGTGATTTTAATTCCCGTTCTCACGACTAACCTCCTCAGCCCTTCTCACATCCTTGTGGCCATTTGGATGTCTCTTTTCTGAAGTTCTGTTCAAGGGTGCTTGAATTTTTAAAACATTGAATTATCTATCTTTTTCCGATTGATTGTTCATGTTTCTTTTCTATTCCGGACACAAGTTCATTGTCAAATACATGTTTTATAAATATCTTTTCCCACTTAGTGGTTTGCTTTTCCCTCTCTTAACAGTATATTTGCTGAACAGAAGTTCTTCGTTTTTATATAGTTCAATTTTTTAATGTTTTCCTTTTCATTTAGTGCTATTTCCACCCTAACATTTGAGAACTCTGTGTCTACTCCAAAGTCATTAACATATTCTCCTATGTTATCCTCTAGAAACTTGACTGTTTCAACTGTTACATTATAGCTATAATCCACTTGGAGGTGATTTTTGTATAAAGTGTGAAGTAGGTAATAAGATTTTTTTCCATAAGGATATTCCATTGACCCAGAACCATTTATTGAAAAGACTCACATTTTCTCAATGAACTGCAATGTCCCCTTGTCATAAACCAGGTGACAGTACAGGTGTCAGTCTGGATCTGGACTTTCTATTCTATGTCACTGGTCTGTTTGTCTCTCTCTTACCAATACCACACTCTTGTCATTACTACAGCTTTACCTGGCAGTGTAAGTCTTCCCCTTTATTCTTCAAGATTGCCTTAGGTATTCTTGATCTCCATATAAATTTTGGAAATAGTTTATTAATTTTTATACACACATACATACACACACACACACACACATCTGCTGATATTTTGATGAGGCTTGTAATAAACTATAAAGCAATTTGGGAAGAAGTGATAATATTGAGCCTTCTAATCCTACTTGCTTAGTTCCTCTTATGAAACAGCAAATGGTTCAAGAGAAAAAGGAATGCAGAATGGCAGGCTCATCTCAGTGAGTTTTCTTCTTTCAAGGACCTTGACCCTTCAAGTCCTGGCCACTTGGTAGCATCACCAGCTTCAAACAGATCTTTTTCCCTAGTTTTTCTTGGAAGGAGATTGAACTGATAGTAGCTCATCTATCATAATGGAAGTGACCATAAGATGGACAGTAGAGATGTGGTAAGGCCAGAACCTGGTGTCTAACAAAGCTGAGTTCAAATCCAGATCTTGCTCTCTTTGCTACTTACTCTATTTGTGATCTTGGCAAGCCTCAGTTTCCTTTAAAAAACATCGTATTAAAGACACAGATATGGAAGATGATGGGGTGTCTGCAGGGAATGGCTATTCTTCTGGAATAAGAATACATGGAAGAGAAAGACTAAAAATGTAGAGAGAGCCCTGGCCAGTTTGGTTCAGCAGTTAGAGCATCGGCCCGAGGACCGAAGGGTCCCGGGTTCGATTCCCAGTCAAGGGCACGTACCTGGGTTGCAGGTTTAATCCCTGGTCCTGGTCAGAGTCGTGCGGGAGGCAACAATCGATGTGTCTCTCTCACATCAATGTTTCTCTCTCACTCTATCTAAAAAATCAATAGAAGAATATCCTCGAATGACAATTAACCAAAAAATAAGAATTAAAAAGTGCAGAGAGAGGTCCATGTAATATCGGCAACTACCCTGTGTATTCACCTCACTCCAGTGCTATCCGCATGTTATCCTCATGTCACAGGTGAATAAACTAAGGATTGAGTGACTTGTGCCACTTCTCACAGCTAGTACAATAGCAATGGAGCCTGGATTTCAATCCAGCAGCCTGATTCTGGACATCTGCACCTAGCCAGAGACTTCAGCAGTGGACCACAGAGTCTAGGCCTTATTCTACATTCATGGAGAGCTTTCAGATTTCTTTAAGGCTGAAATGAGATATGATTTAGGAAGATCACTCTAGTCATGCTTAAAGATTGAATAAATCTCTCCACATAATTTTTATATTTAGATTTCTATGTTGTGGTCCTGTATTGTTTAAACATAAAGTAAAACCAACCAGCCAAACACTCCTGCAAGATATTGTCATGTATCTAAAGAGACCACCACCCAACCTGTTGCAAATGTTATTTGTTTTCTTGGTTTTATTTTTCGATCTTGAGTTTTTGGATTCATAATTCCTACCAAACAAAACTACTTCTTGGGAAACTAATATGTGTGATGTATTATGTCTCCAATGTATATTTGTCTTCCTTTCTGACCTATTTCCACATGTTTGAGATTGCTGTTCTTATTAGCTATATTATTTTTGTGTTATTATCAATTTTTAATTGCTTAAAAAAAATCTCTTAATAGCATAATCTTATCAGTGTTTCTGTGCATGTCTTCTGCTGGTGTGGGAGATTTTAGATGTTATAGATTATTTTTAATAAATTATTTTAATTTCTCTGGTTGTGAAAATAGTGTGCATTTTTAGCTCATTTTTCTATGAAATCATTGTTTTGTGTGATTGATTCTTAATCTATTATTAGCTTTTTCTCTTCTCTTGTCATCTTATCCCATTTGTTCTTTTCATTAAAGCCTCATCGTTGTCTGCCTTTTGGCAGAGATATTTTAGCTCTGCATATTCTAAGTAGATGATATTATCTAGTATTATTTCTCACACTTAAATACTGCATAAATGTATCACTTCTAAGCAACTGGGCCAATATCATTGTCTTCTTGTTTTTCAGACTTCTATTGTCTTAGTTTCTTAGGCAGTTCAGACTGCTGTAACAAATGATCGTAGCCTGGGTAGCTGCAACAACAAACATTCATTGCTCACAGTGTTGGAGGCTGGGAAGTCCGAGATCAAGGTGCCGGCAGATCTGGTGTCTGGTGAGAGGCAGCTTCCTGGTTTGCAGATGGCTTTCTTGGTGTAGTCTCATCTGGCAGAGAGCAGAGAGAGGAAGCAAGCTCTATCCCATCTCTTGTTAATAAGGGCATTCATGAAGAAGGGGGACGTCTCAAATGACCTCCCAATACCATCACATGGGGGGCTAGGATTTCAACATGGGAATGGGAGGAGGGCACTAACACACATTCCGGCCATGCACTGTGGCTTGATGGTGAAATCCTCTCTTGACTGACAGTGATGACTGCACTGTATGCTATTTAATTTGCTAGCTTCTCAGGATATTTACCAGGCCTGTGAATTTAGTAGATTAGTTGTCTCTTGAGTCTATTATTAAAGTGATTTTTTAATCAGTTGATAGTGAGGATTCTCAACATGATTTCACGTGTCCTGCGATGATAACAAGAATAATAATAACCATAACAGCAATGGTAATACATTTGATAATAAATATCCATTATCTTCTTAGCTCTGTGCTAAATGCTCTGCGTACATCATCTCATTTAATTCTCCCAAAATAAGTATCATTAACCGACTTATCATATGACAACACTAACCCAGACACTAAGTGCCAGAGTGTGATTTAAACCCGGGCTTTCTGACTCCAAAGCTCGTGCTCGGCTCTATTTACCGTTCGCGCCATGTGACGCAGTCACTTCTCAGTAACACTCACAGTTTGGTTGAGCTCATCCTCTCTGGTCTCTGACTTCATTTCTGGAATTCTGTTTACTCGGCTTTGCCATATAAAACCTCCCAATGTTTCTTGGAAGCATATAAAATAAATAACCTAGTGGGAATTTTATGGCAAGAGTTGAAATAAATATTCATAGTTCCAGGTCACACCATCGCTTGAACTGTTTTAGAATCCACACAATATATTGACTTCCTTGGGTTTAAAATCACCTCGTTTTTTGCTATACATGCTTGGCTCTCCTTTCCATGTTTCCCTGTGCTGTTTGGTATGTAGGTGCCCGGAGATTTAGTTAACGACAGAGAGAGGGAGTTATTTGTCATTGTTTTATGCAAGCTTGCATTCCACCTTCTGGAAGCAAAGGAGAACATGACAAGAACCTCAAGTAACACATGTGTCCCAATGCCCAGACTTGCACCACCAGGGAGGACACACACACGCCCCGGATAAAAGAGCAGTTGCTAGAGGACTGCATGGAAATGCCACCCTGCCTGCCTGGGCTGCTGTCTCCCAGGCAAGGTCTTCCATGTCTGCATCCACATCCTGGCTGCCCCTTTGGTCCCGTGCAGCCGGGGACCAGCCAGAGCTGGGGCTCTTGAGCAGAAGAGCCTATTCTAGCCCTTCCTCGTCAGCACTGAGGCTCCTCCTGGCTGAGCACCGGGCTCCTCTCATTGCCAGATTCCATCCTCCTGCTCTAGAGCGATCGCCCACCCTGTCCACGTGACCGTGCATTTCTGTAATCCGATATTTCCAGTGCGACTCCGCTTCTGTTTCACTTTCAAAACTGCAAAACACATTTTCAGCGTCTTCACATAGATTTTACTTATGATATTTGATAGGTCCAAAGATAGAGTTTAGAAGCATAGAAAATTTTTCCCTGCGGTTTAGCCTGAGTTATTAACAGGTTATGGATTCATGTGTGCAGAAAAAACAAAGAAACAAACCAGCAAAAAAAAAAACACCACACAGAGAATATGCTGCTTTCCTGGGCCAGAGTCTCTCGGGCGTATCTCTTTGGTGGACCTCTTAAGGTGACTGTTAAGCAACATTCGGGCATCTCTGGGTCTTCTGGGCATGAGACCATCCACTAGCACCAAAATTGTCCCCATGTTTTAATACCTCGGGTATTCTTCTGGCACTTAGCAGAGCTAGAAGCAGCCTTTACAGTTTTTTCCTTTGTAGTTGCAAATCTCTGATTCAGTATTGTTTCAGCCTCCACAAGGCATTCTTCTAAGTCTGTTATTCTCTTGTTCTCAGCTTTGTTTCCGAGCTTCTGCTCCCATCTGTGTTCCAACGTCTTTTATAATGTGTCTGCATCAGAGACCCCAGGGCAGCTACAGTGATTCCTTTTGGCACTACATTGTAAGAAGAGTTCAGCAAAAAGGTCCCACGCTGACCTTTAGCCTTTGTTTCTTGGTGTGCTCACTCTCTCTCTCCCTGGACCACTATTAACACCATCACTCCTGGACTCCTGGCTTTCTAGCTGAAGGGTAAAGCCATTTCTCTTTTCCCTTAATTTAAGGGGATCTTAATTTAAGACAGGTATTGGCTTTCTCTCAACTCCTTTAATTTACCAAGCTCCTTCTTGCCTCGGGGCCTTTGCATATGCTTCCCCTCTGTCTGGAACTGCAGTCTGACTTTTCATCTGCTTCCTTTCTCCTCTCATCCTCCAATCTCTGCTTTCATGCCACTTCCTCAGAGGGGATTTTCTGGCCAGAACGCCCTTTTGTCCCCTCCCCATCTAAATTACATCTTCTATGTCACTCACGGTCATATCATCCTATTCTTTTCCTTCACACATCAGTCACATTCCAGTTATTTGCACATCTGTGTTTGTTTCGTACCCTGCTCTCCCATTTCACCTCTAAGCCCCATGAAGGCAGGGGGGGAGTATCTGCCATTGTAACCACACACCCAGCCCAAAAGCATAAAAAAGCCTGCGACCAATATTTAACTAGATGAGTAAATTATTGATCAAATGCTGAGTATTTTAAAAATATTTTCCTAGAAGACAGAATAAAACAACAAATTTGAAACTGTAGTACCTGTAGAATTTTTGGCCACTAATTATCATGTTAGAGACTTCTCCATCTTAATTCTACTGACCATTGAGCCTGGTCAGCTCGCCTGGGTTTTCACATGGAAGGAACTAGTCTTAGAGTGACCAACCATCACAATGGCTTGAGCACTGAAAGTCCCACGTCCTAGGAAACCCTTGAATGTTAAGGGTTTCCCAACCAAACTGGGATGGTTGATCACCCCACCTAGCACAATCCTTGGCTTCACCCACCTGGGGTAAGAGAATAACAAATTTTTCTGCTCTCAATGTTTTGTTTTGTTTTTTTTCAGCAACGATATTGATTCATTTTCATGGACATTCTGGCTGTGCAAAAATTTCCACTTCCCCTTAAATGCAAAGATGTATTTTGGCTGGAAACCAAACCTGGGGCTAGGCTCTTATTTTGGTTGGTATATTAAACTCAGGGACCATAAATTTTGCTTTTTCCTAGAGTGGCTATTGCTAAATATGGTACCATTTTTATTATATTGAGCTGTACAGGATAACATTTTTCTTCTTCCATATGTTGTTAAGATCTTTTCTTTGCACATGGACTTCAAGAATTTTGGGCCACTAATTACCGGGATACACCTTTATTTGGGTTTCTTCTGGTGGGTGTTCTTGAGCTGTTTCTGCAATAGTTCTTTGGGAAACATACTGTTGTAAGAATTTTTCTTTATTTTTTTCCTTTTTTCCTGCTGTTTTCTTTTTCACCTCCTTCAGATTTACCTGTACTTTGGGGACCATTCCTCCTCTGCTAATCCTCAAGGCCCTCTCTTGTTTTAAAGCCCAATTTGTGGAATTTCTTGGCTTTAGCTACCTTTACCTTCTCATATGTGAGCCTATTTTCTGTTTCTTCCCTTCGGTTGCAATGATTTCCAGTTTGCTGGTCATTGTTTCTAATGTCCTTTTTATACTTCCTTAAAGCTTGTGATTATAAAAAAAAAGGTTGATTCAAAATCTTCCCATTTCTAAATTTCTGAGAAATGCTTTGTGAACCATTTCTTTTCTCTGTCCTTCCTGCCTGCTTCCGTTTTATTTCATCTTATAATGGTAATTATGAACAATCCCACTCAAAGGTATCTTCTTTCATTTAGACACCTTTTTTATTCTTTCCTGAATTAATTTACTAACTAGTCTCTTTTCTTTCTTTAGGGGTTTGCCTGCCTTGTAACTCAGCAACCCTTATGACTCCTCCTCTGCTTTGAGTTTTAATAGAGTCCTATTTTAATAGGAGACAAAAAACCCACAAATTTGAATGCAAAAGCTTTAGTTCATTCTAACCTCATCTTTCCATTTTTGCCATTGAGAGTTGGTTATTGAGACAGAGTCCATGGCAACACCATCTACCAGGTGCTATCTTCTCTGGATTTAATTAATTAATTTATTTATTTTAAAATATGTTTTTATTGATTTTTTAGAGAAAGAGAGGAAGAGAGAGAGATAGAAACATCAGCGTGAGAAAGAAACATTCGTCGGATGCCTCCTGCACGCCCCCTACTAGGGCTTGAGCCTGAAACCTGACGTGTGCCCTGAACAGTAATAGAACCAGGACCTCTCAGTCCATGGGACCAGTTCAATCCACTGAGCCACACTGGCTGGGTTCTTCTCTGGATTTTAGACATAGAGGTTCAGAAGCATCCTCACTCTTGTGAATCCAGACCAATAATGTGATATGATGCAATATGGTATGGAGTCTACCCAGGACTTGGGAGAAAAAAAATGTGTGGGTAGATATTTGAAAATCAGTCAATAGGAGTTGTGTGTGATAAGGTACAAAAGAGAAGCACTTGGCTACCAGAGGACTGTTCCCAGCTCATGAATAATCAAATCAATATGAATATCTTAATAACCCAAATAACCTCCGGGCACAACAGAGTCCAAAGTTTGGTGAGGTCTCATGAGTCCTTCTTAAAACATGCCAAATGCCGTTTTCATCAGCTTCAACATACGTGCTCAGGAAATCTACAATAACTGGAGTTTACTGAAAGGATGCAATAGCAGCTCTCGGCCAGAGCTTACTGCTAATGTCTCTCTCCCTCTCTCCTTCTCCCTCTCCCTCTCCCCTGGAGTTTCTGCTTTCTCTCGGTCTCTTGTTCAACTGCGCTCAGCAGATACAATCTTATAGGGCCGGATGATGGGCATCCAGTAGGAACTTCTCTATGAGGCAGCCTTTAGCTCCATCTGGTCCAATCAAAACAGGAGAAGTTGTTCTGCTCAAAGCGTAGGCTTTATAAGCCATAAAAAGGTTGTTAAGAAGGTACTTTTCTCAGAAGGGAACTGTGTAAATGGCACCTTAGAGGCTGTGTAAGGAGAAAAGTAAGTATAAACAGTGTGTAAAGCAAGCAAACTAGACGTTCTGAATGAGTTAGGAAGGAGCTGCAAGAGACTTCCAGAATGTCTCCTGTGACATTTATTGCTGTTTTTGCCTCCATGCCTCTTGCTGTGATGCATGAGGTTGAATGAAAAAGTCAACATTTAACCTTTATTCCCTTACAAAAATGGCTATTTCACTAGCTTTGATTAATATCTATTACTTGAAATACTACTGGCTTCCTCTGCCATCATTTTGTATCCAACTTCTCTTATCCTTTAACGCCCAGTCCAAATGCCAATCTACCACGAACCTCTTTGGAGTCTCCCAGCTAAAAGGAGCCATGGTCCCCTCCCAAGTCTCCACATATTAATTTCTCATGACCCTAATCCCTGGCACATTGTATTGAAGCTATTCTCCTCCATGGCTGATCTCAGCTTCTAACTATGAACTTCAGTGTGGACCCACCTGCCCCTTCCCCGGCATCTCCTGGCGTCACATCAGTGCAGAGTAGGAGCCTGTGGCAGGCAGAACAATGGTTCAGAGGTTACCTTACTTGGCAAAGGGAATTGAGGTTTCAGATACAACCAGGTGGCTAGTCAGCGGGCCTTGAGTGAGAGAGATTGTGGACCCAGTCTCATCACAGGAGTCCTGAGAAGTGGCAGAAGAGGCAGAATGATATCATGTGAGCAGGGCTCCCCCCACCATGGCTGGCTTTGAAAGTGGAGGAAGGGGCCACAAGCTAAGAAATGCAAGCAGCCTCTAGAAACTGGAAAAGGCAAGGAAATCAATTCGTCCCTTAATAGTCCAGAAAAACACACAGCACTGCTGACACCTTGATCCTAGCCCCGTGAGACCTGCATCTCACTTCTGACCTACAGAACTGTGAGATAATAAACGTGTGTTGTTTTAGAACAGACACGAATCTCAGAGGGAAGGGGGAGGGAGGGGCAGGAAGAGATTAACCAGAGAACTTATATGTATAGCCCATGGACACGGACAACAGTGGGTGAAGGATGGGGAGACAGGAGCAGGATGGAGGGGATCAATGGGGGACATAAAGGGGAATGTCTGTAATGCTTTCAACAATAAAGATAAATTTTTTAAATAAATAAATAAATGTGTGTTGTTTTAAGCCACTCAGTTTGTGGTCATTTGTTAACAGCTGCTATAGAACAAATATGAGCTCAATAAATATTTGTTCAATTAACCAATTATAGTGATTTTTAAATCTATTTTAAATTTCTAAACAAGAATGAAATCAACTCAAATTTCATAGTCTCATATTTAGAAGATTTTTCTTTATCTTTGGAGATGCATAGAAATATAAATCTTTTCATTAAAACACTCTTTAGTAAAAGTAATTCTTAACTTTCCATCAAATTTTTATATGTAGGTTTTGTCATTTCGTTTGCTTTTTAATTTTAGCTATGGAGAGTTGGATGTGTTTGTTTGTACATTTTTTAGGAAAACTAAACCAAACCCAAAACATCAACAACAAAATGAAACAATGTACATTTTATCTAAACTCCATGAAGTCGACTAGGCACTTCAGAATACATCGAAAATTTGAAGTGGAGTGTTTTATCAATAACTTGTTTTGGTAGCTCTAAATTTTAATTTGATAATTTATTATATAATTTATAACATGAATAGAAATTTATTATTTGTGGCAAAATTTTTGTAGCCCATTTAATTTCTGTTTTCCTCTTAACAAAGCTATAATTTGAAAATGAGCAAAAACCTTAAATCAGTTCAAGAAAAACTTCTTACCGTTTTTAATTATAAAAATTGTGTTTGTTTATTTTACAGAAATTTTAAGACTATTTTCTCAGTCTTTGCCATGTGTGTGTGACTGCATAACATTTAAATAAATTTTTAAAAAATATATGTTTATTGATTTGTTAGAGAGAGAGGAAAGGAAAGAGAGAGAGAAACATCGATGTGAGAGAGCAACATCGATCGGCTGCCTACTGCATGCCCCCTACTGGGGATGGAGCCCACAACCCGGGAATGTGCCCTGACCTGGAATCGAACCTGGACCTCTCAGTCCATGGGACAACACTCAATCCACTGAACCACACTGGCCGGCTTAATAAATTTTTGATTATACTATTTTACGTCATATTAGTCTATCACCTGATATCTTTAAGTGAGCATTTTTCTATTTCATTAAATACTTTTGAACCAACTGATGTAATTGAATAACATAATCTACACAGGCTAATTAGGCTGTACCTTGCAAGCAGACTGAACTCCTGAGGGAAGTCTTCTCATTTCTCAGTGGAAAGATGAGTCCAGTTTTTCTGCGCCTGGTTCTGAGATCAAGTCTGTGGATCCTCCTGGGGGCAGCTGGTAACAGAGACACCTTTTGTGGAGACTCAAAGCTATCCCTGTGGCCATTCCATGTCATGGAGACTGGCCCGCCTCCTAAAAGCCCACACACCTTGTGTTCCAAGGTGCCACTTATTTGTAGGAAATGTTTTCCCCTTGTTTCTGCAGCTGTTTTTAATCACAAGCTTTGGGGACTGCATCCCAAAGAAACTCCGGCAGAGACAAAGGTATGAGAAAGGGACAAGGTACTTGTCAGAGCCATTGTGGACACCGTACTTACAGAAAGGGAACTTGTCCACGTAGAACTTCGCATTCATTCCTGTGCCGTGACAACTGACAAAAAAGCAGAGAAGGCAAGGCCAGACTCTCAATTGCCAGCTGCATGACCTGGGGAAATCCTTTAAGTGAATTTCAATCTCCTCCTCTGTGTAACAATAAATACAGCACTAAATTATAAAGGTTAAATGAATATGTAAAACTGCTTTGTAAACTATAATGACCATTTCTGTACCTTGAGTAGAGAGGGAGAAGGAGCTTCTAAGGCTTTTTGTTGTTGTTGAAAGTATTACAGATGTCACCCTTTTTTCCTCATTGACTCCCTCCTTCCCACTCCCACCCCCCTCCTGCTTTCCCCAACCTATTGTCTGTGTCCATTGGTTGTGCATATATGCATATAAGTTATTTGGTTTATCTCTTCCCACCCCTCCCACCCCCATCCCTCTGAGGTTTGTCAGTCTGTTCCCTGCTTCCATGACTCTGGATCTCTTTTGGTCAACAGCTTATTTTGTTCATGATGTCCCACAAATAAGTGAGATCATGTGGTACTTGTCTTTCTCTGGCTGGCTTGGCATAAAACTCTCCAAGTTCCTCCATGTTGTCTCAAAGAGTAAGAGATCTCTCTTTCTTACAGCTGCATAGTATTCCATTGTGTATATGTACCACAGCTTTTTTATCCACTCATCTACTGATGGACACTTGGGCTGTTTCGGATCTTAGCAATTGTAAATAGTGCTGCTATGAACATAGGGGTGTATATATTGTTCCTGATTGGTGCTTCAGGCTTCTTAGGATATATTCCAAGAAGTGGAATCACTGGGTCAAATGGCAGTTCCATTTTTAATTTTTTGAGAAAACACAATATTGTTTTCCATAGTGGCTACACCAGTCTGCATTCCCACCAGCAGTGTACTAGAGTCCCCTTTTCTCCACACCCTTGCCAGCACTTGTGTGGTGATTTGGTAATGGCAGCCATTCTGGCAGGTGTGAGGTGATACCTCATGGTTGTTTTAATTTGCATCTCTTTGACGATTGGTGACATTGAGCATTTTTTCATATGTCTCTTGGCCATTTGTATGTCCTGTTTGGAGAAGCATCTATTCAGGTCCTCTGCCCATTTTTTAATTGGATTCTTTGTCTTCCTTTTGTTGAGTTGTATGAGTACTCTATATATTTTTAATATTAACCCCTTATCTGATGTGTCATTGGCAAATATGTTCTCCCAGAGAGTGGGTTCTTTTTCACTTTGATGCTGGTTTCTTTTGCTGTGTAGAAGCTTTTTAGTTTTATGTAGTTCCATTTATTAATTTTTTCCTTTGTTTCTCTTGCCCTAGCGATGTATCAGTGAAAATTCCACTACTTATGATGTCTGAGATTTTTCTGCCTACATTTTCTTCTAGGATTTTGAGAATTTCTTGGGTTATATTTAAGTATTTTATCCATTTTAAGTTTATTCTTGTGTATTTCTAGGGCATTTTTTATGCTTCTAATTTTTATTCAGTATACCTTTACAAGTTATCAACAACAAAGTAAATATATATATATACAAGGAGATTTGATAATTCAGAAGGAGTCAAGATTTTGAGTGAAGTGCTGCTATGAGCTATAACAAATCTCCAAATTTCAGTGGCCCAACACAATAAAAGTTTTGTTGCTCATGTGAAACATCCAACACAGGTGTTGCTGGTTGGTTGGCAGTCTCCCAAGGGACCCAGGCTCCTTCCGTATTGTGGCTCCACCCATATCCTCTAGAGCTTCACACTCTTCTGCATTCAGCCAGCAGATGAGGAAAATAAAAAGAGAAGGCACACACCTACTTCTTAACCTCCACAGACAGAAAGTGACACTCATCAATTCTACTCAAATTTCATTGGCAAGAATCCGTTTCATAGCACACTTCCCTGGGAAAGAAGCTGGGGAAATGCAGTCTGGATTTGGTGTGCAACTAACCAGCCTTTCACATATATTAATATAATTAATGGAAGGAAACATATGCCAAGAATCAATGCTGAGATGGAGCACTACCTATAGTTCTGGGCTAAAAGTGAATGATATGGTTTTCTTTGTGATCTCTTAGGGTCTTGTTTACAGCACACTCTTATCTTCTTAGCAGCATATAATGTTACAGCATGCTCTTATGGTCATGTTTTCAAAAGTCTTAAAAAGGAAGACTGTGGCCCAGCCAGTGTGGCTCAGTGATTGAGCGTTGACCCATGCACCAAGAGGTCGCTGGTTCAATTCCCGGTCAGGGCACACGCCCAGTTTGTGGGACAAATCCCCAGTGGGGGACATGCAGGAGGCAACCAATTGATGTTCTCTCTCATAGATGTTTCTATCTCTCTCTCCCACTCCCTTCTGCTCTCTCTAAAAATCAATAAAGAAAAAAATATTAATGAAATAAAAAAAACTATACTTGTTTATGCATTTATTTGTTGACTTTTCATTCATAAAAGTATTAGTCAAGCACACACTATGAGCAAATAACTATACCCATGAAAAGTGACACTCTGGAGGCCTGGGGCTCTCTCTTTGTTCTACAAAGTTCAAGGAAGAGAGCTGTTTTGCCCAGATGCCTCTACTCCATTCCAATATGGAGCAAAAATTCCAACATCAGGTGCTGACTGAGATCTGGCCTCTACCTCTGATAGCTGTGTGGCCTTGGGCAAGTGATCTAGACTCCCTAGGCCTCTGCTTTCTTATCTGCAAGATGAGAAGGAATGAGGGAGTGCCTGTAAGGCTCTCAGCACAGTGCCTGAAACACGGCGAGTTGCCCACACATGTCAACTCTATGACCATTATTACCACACCTTCCTCAGTCCACCCCACACTGCAAACCTACAACAACCCTGCCTGAATGTGCAGTCTGGGGAACTGAGCAAAGATTTTGTTATTCAAATAAATAACTTTTCCTGAATGCACTAGCTGTGAAATCTGCCAGTGAGGATGTGCAAAGCATGATTATTTTGATGATGGGAAATTGGAAAGAGAATGTTCTAAATTGTGGCTTGCCAATCCTTTTCATACACAAATATAATATTAATAGATATCATTTATTAAATACCCCATTCTGTGAAAAATATTAAACTGAGTTTTTATAGTCTCTTTTATCTAATCCCCACAATAACCCCATGAAGTAGGTGTTATCACCTGTTTGACAGAATGAACAGCAATAACGTGAGAATGAGGATCAGAGGGGTTTGGAATTTGCCCAAAGTCACACAGCTGATAAGTAGCAGAGTCAGGAGTTGAGCCCAGGTCTGTCCAGCTCCAGGTCTATTCTCTGCCCACGGGGCACACTGCTTCCCAGGTTCACTTAATGGTGTTCTTTCTTGGACATGGCAGGAAAGAATCACAATATTCACATGACACTTAATCATTTTCAAATTCCATGCTCTCATTTGATCCTCACATCACCCTTTATGTGTAATGAGCAGGGCAGGGATTGCTGTCCTCACTGGTCAGTGAGGAGAAACAGAGGCTCAAGGAGGCCCCTCCGTGTTGTGTGAGGGGGTCAGGAACAATAATAATAATAGCAAGCACTTCCTGAACACCAGCCACCTACCTGCCTGGCACTGTGAGAAGTACTTTGTATACATTTCTCATTCAATGCCCTTAAAAACTCCATGAGATGAGTGCCCTTATTAACCCCATTTTGCACATGCAGGGACTAGAACTTAAATATTACAATCCTGTGCTGAGCAACCAGCATGCTCTGAAGAAGACAAAATTGAAACGTACTTCACACCTAGAGAGACTGAAAATTCTGTTTCCCATATCCCTTGTCTGGAAAAACAAAACAAAAACCCAAAACAAAACTACTCATCCATTCAACAGGTGTTTCCTGAGCCTATACTCTGTGACAGGCAGCATCATCCAGGCAGAAATTGGCCCTGCTCTCACGGGTGGCAGCTTATTAGGAAAAGACAGATAATAAACAAGGAAACAAATTGGTAAATAGTATATTCTGATAGAAACCGTGCTGTGAGGACATAAAACAGGCTAAAGGGATGGAGAATAACAGGGGGTCTAGTTTAGATAAGGTGGTGATATTTGGCCAGGTGCCTAGTCTTAACGAGCATCCATCTTCCAGCCACACAAACCTCTGGAGGAAGCCATCCCAATGCAGGAAGCAGTGAGTGTATCGGCTTTGAGATGTAACGGTCTGATGTGTTTGAAGACAGGTAAGAGAGCTGGATTGGCCACAGACTATAGCTAACAATAGAATAACCTTAGCGATGAGAACACAGAGTAAGGATCATAGGATATATCCAACTGTTACTTGGGAATGGAGGTGCAAACATCCTAAATTATAAATAGTAACAAATCAAATCCAAGAGTATATTAAATACTACATTTTTTCCAAAGAAAGCTTATCCAAGGGGCAAAGGACAATTCAACATTAGAGAAATGCATCTTGTAATTTGCCTGAAAAATGAAGTAATATAAATTATCTCTTTAAGAAACATTCAAACAGCATTCAGAATTAATTTTTTAAATCTCAAAAACTCAGAATGGAATGCAAGTTCCTCAACATAAAAAAAAAGATATCTGAAATCATTAGCAATTAAATACTTCATGGTGAGATCTTAGAAGATCCCACAAAAGATTAGAGCAAGACAGAATTAATTGCTAGCATCGATACTAGTCATTATTGCCCTAGGGGTCAAAAGACAAGGAAAATAGAGACATAAAACTTGGAAACTAAAAAACCTTTCATTTTTTGTAAATAATATGATTGCCCATCTTTAAAAGAAAAAAAAAATCAAGGAATTAACTGAAAACTATTAGAACTAATAAGAAAGTTCAAAACTATGGATAGGCACATCCATTTACTTAATCCAATAGCTTTCCTATACTAGTATTAATTAAATAATAATTTTTAAAGGATCCCATGTATAACAAAAAAGCATAAAATTCCTAGAAAGCAAATATAATTTTTAAATGTGCAAGATCTATTTGAAGATAAAATAACATGAGACCTAAATAAATGAAGTAACAATCCTGCCTAGAAGGACTTCGTATTGAAAGCATACTGACTTCAGCCCTGGCCAGTTTGGCTCAGCGGTTAGAGCGTCGGCCTGCGGTCCAGAGAGACCCGGGTTCAGTTCCCGCTAAGGGCGCGTACCTTGGTTGCAGTTTGTCCCCGGCCCCTGGTTGGGTCGTGCGGGAGGCAGCCACTCGATGTGTCCCTTTCACGTTGATGTTTCTCTCTCTCTCTCTTCCTCTCTCTCCCTCCCACTCTATCTGAACAAAAAATGGAAAAATGTCCTCAGGTGAGGATAAAAAAAAAAAAGAAAGAAAGCATACTGACTTCCCCCACACTTACCCACCAGTGCAGTTCCAGTCTAAATTCAACAGCATTTTTCATTCAGGTCTCATCCTACCTGATGTCAAAACACTCTGTAAGCTATACTAATTAAAATGGTCTCGTATTGGTGCAGATATTGACCAACAGATCAATGGAACAGAATCATAAACCTAGAAACAAACCCGAGTACATATGAAAATTAAGTAGACGATAAAGAAGGCCGTTCAAAACAGAAACACTGGCCTGATCCGCAAGTGAAACTGAACCAATTAGCTATTCATCTGGGGGGGGGGATCTAATCAGATTCCTAATTCACACCAGCCATCCACAAAAAATAACCTTCAGATGAGTTAAAGAGCAAGAGTATAAAAATATTAGAAAAAAAACATAGGTGAATATGTTTATGCATTTAGGATACAAAGGCCTTCCTAAGCAAGAGACAAAATCTGGAAACCATAAACATTTCCTAGATTTAAGCTCATAAAAGTTATACAGTTCTGTAAGTCGACATACACACTAAGCCAAGTTAAAAGACAAGCCAGGTTAAAAGACTGGGAGCAAATGTTTACAACCCACTAACCAGTAAACAGTTACTATTCGGATCATAGAGAGTTTCTAACCCGGCACAAAGAGAAGGGCAACTCAATGTAAAAATTCTGTAAAGGGGAAAAGCAGGCAAGTCACAGGCAATTAATAATTCATACACAGTTAATAATTATGCAAAGCTGCAATAAGGAAAGAAGAATTATTGGACAAAAAGTAAAAAGATACAGACCAAGCAGTGGCATCAATAGAGAGAGACAGAAATTCTCATGCACACCATGTGTGTGAACTGGTGAAAGCCAGCTGACGAAGGTCATTTGAAAACACCCATCAAAATTTCAAATGCACATGTCAATTGATCCAGCTGTTCTACTCCCAGGACTCTTTCCAAACGAAATGCTTATTTGTTTGCTCCACAGGACTCATTGTACACATTTATATACATGGATCCAAGAATGCTCATCACAATATTGTGTACAGAGCAAAAAAATAAAAAAAATAGGGAGGGGAATAGTTACGAAAATTGTTGTTCCTCAGAAAGCAGAGTGCATTAGAGATATGACAACAGGAAGATCTCCAAAATACATTCCTTAGTGAAAAAAGCAAGCAGTAAAATGGCATGTGATTAACACGTGTGTGTGTACAAATGCATCAAGAGGGGAGGAGAGTGCACACCACACTTCCTCTGAGGGTGGGCAGGAGTAGGGAAAGGAGAGCTTGCCTCTGTTTAGATATTACATCTGTCTTGTTTAGCTCTTTTACAAAAAAAAAGAGTTCAATCATTGTATTACTTGAGTAATGAAGAATGTCATAAACATGCATTACGTATCATCACTATAACTGTGTAGCTGGAGGATGGAATAAAAGGGCAAGAGGGAGCCCTGGCCAGTTTGGCTCAGCGGTTAGAGTGTCGGCCCACAGATCAAAGAGTCGTGGGTTCAATTCCAGTCAAGGGCACGTACTTTGGTTGTGGTTTGGTCCCCAGCCCCGGTCAGAGTCGTGCAGGAGGCAACCAGTCGATGTGTCTCTCTCACATCAATCTCTCTCTCTCTCTCTCTCTCTCTCTGAAGATAAATAGAAAAATATACTCGGGTGAGGACTTTAAAAAAGGGAGGGGGACAATGACGTGCAGCTTCAGATCTCACAGGGTTTTGGGTCCCTGGCCTTGAGATGCAAACCTGGGAAGGGAAGGGAGGGAGGAAAGGGCACAAATAGTCTTGAGAGGCTCAGAAGGAAGGTGCCCACTCTCTTGCTCACCACATTGCACTGGTCGATGAGCAGTCCCCATCTGAGCCATCTCAGACACCTCCAATTCATCATTCTTGCAAGAGACTTCAAGATGCCTTTCTATCATTCATGACATTGGCCACATACTCCCTCCAAAGATAGATGATAGATAGATAGATAGATAGATAGATAGATAGATAGATAGATAGATAGATAGATAGATAGATAGATACATGATAGACCTCAAGGATTTAAAAGAGGAAAGGACGAAGGTGTCTGATTAGGCTTTCTCAAGGCAGCTGTCTTCCTCAGGTATTTTGACTGCCGGACTTACCAACCCAACCCCCACCCCCACCAGCACAGATGGAAAAAATTTAACTTATACTATAACCTCAATACATGGCAGGCTATAAATCATCCCTTAAGTAGTTACAAGTCTGTAAGAGTCAATACTTAAGACCCTAGTATAAAATTCAGCGTTGCAGTGTTGCTGTTACCATTATGTATTAATATTAGCAGCATGCATATTTTACAGCAATCAAATACTTGCAATCTACTAGTTAAATGATGTTTACAGTAATCTTGTGAATAGTACAAGAGAGATTCTTTTCCTATTTTATAAGTAGGGAAACTGAGGCCCAGAACAGGGATGTAATTGCACAAAATCCCATCATTAGTAAGAGGCAGAGCCAAGACTGAACACAGACTTTCTGACTCTGCAACTTATGCTCACTCTACGTAAGTCCAGCTCATTCCAAAATAATCAGTAATATCACATTTATTCAAGCTCTAACCTGGTCAATTTGAATACTCAGGAGTATTGTCCCTAATCCAGATATAAGGACACCTAATGTCCCTGAGCCAGGTCCCAGACAAGCTGTCTTAGAGTCCTTGCCCTGGGCCCATCCTTTATTCCAGAGGCCCTCTCCTCGCTGTCCCTGGTCTGACTCAGTGAGTTTCTCTGCCCCAACAGATTAGAAATAGAAATTCTGAGAGGGTGGCAATGCGGGCAGGAGGAACCTTTGAGACACAAGCTGTGAAATCTCATTGTTTTTACTCAAAAAGGAATCTTTGTTCTACGATGCAAATTTGGAGAAGTTGGTGCCAACCTGTTCTGAACAAAAGAATTTTGGTCTGAAAAAAACAAACAAAATTTGAGCTGGGAAGTCTGGCCTTCTGGCTTTCCTGGTTGCACTTTTGAGCATCTGCCTCTAACACTCCACCCCCAACTGGATCTCTCCCAAAGGTAGACACAAACTTTGAGGGAAACTTTTCAGGCTATTTACCAGTTACAAAAGTTAAGGGGAGTGCTGGGTATCCTATATCACGATCACTAAAATAAACATCCTTACAACGCTGAGGAGGTTGAACCAGCTGACACCAAGGGCCCTCCTTCAACACCTCAAAGGTCTTAAGGAGTAGCCTTAGTTTCAATAGATGGTATCAAAGACCTGACCCTCTGCTTTTTCTAGGTGGAATTTTCCATTGGCTTCATTGTCGTATTGTATTAATGACACTATTTTAAGTATATATATTTATTAAGCAAATAATTGTTTAACAAAAGTGAACTTTTTTCATGTTCTCTTCTAATATTCAGCCATATACCCCAAAAAGTATAAATGGATCAAATTTTTATTCTGCTACCCTACATTGAATGTCACAGCATTTGTGCATGTTGATATATAAATTATCTAACCATTTTATTAGTTGTATAATATTTCATTCCATGGTTATGCCTTAACTGACTTAATACTCTATTGTTGGATGTTGAATGTGTTCATAACTTTATTGAAATTATAAATAATGCCTCTATGAGCATCTTTGTGCCTAAGGTTTTTTATCTTCTATTGAATGATTACCTTACTCTAACAATTGAATAGAAGAATATGGGCATCTTGGTAGTTCTTCCTAGGTTTTGACAAACATATTTAAAATTAAAGTTAATCCACTAACCTCAGTATTGGACACTGACTTTAATTTTGCTACTATTAATCACAGCTATATTAGTGGGTTCTTTTTAATTTTAATATTTTCTTTTTCTTTCCCTTGTTTAGTTTTACCTACCTTAAAACAGCCTCATTTATCTTTCTCACAATCACAGGGACAGGGACATTTTAAAACACTTAGAAGAAATATATAGATATACATTTCATATTTAGGTTCAGATTAAAAAAAAAAGTATATTACCTACCAGCTCCCGTGGTAAATATCAAATAAAGAAGTCAACCCATATCTGCCACTTTCCATAATGGATTTTTCTCTTGAGTCAAAGGAATGAATCTTTGTATCCAAATGTGTCCTTTATTGATTTCATGTGCCTAAAGGGAGTAAACATGGTGATCAAAATCTCTCGGAGGGCCTGGGAATCTGTATAATGTGAGCTAGGGTTGCATTGAATTTTAAATAAGCTTCCCAGGCAATCCTTAACATCAGAGAAGTTTGAAAACACCTAGCTTAGACCTTGGGTCAGTGGGTGAAGGCCACAGGGAGTCAGAGTTCCACTTACCTGACAGAATTCCTGAACAGTCAGATTCACCTAGTGGCAAAAAGGTTTCCAGGGAGGCAACCCATCCCCTGCCCCTGGAAGTGTTTTATTTGGAGGCCAGATAACCGCAGCCGTCTCTCCAGAGTGCATCACAAAAGCTCTGGACCCCCTTGAACTTGGGCATTCTCTCTCACCCCTGCTCAGGATCTATGTAGTGTCTCATATGAGCACAAGTGGGACTAGAGGCCTTTAAGTGTCCTTCTCACCCTAGCATTGCTTGATTCTGCAATTTTGAATAATTAAAAAATAGTTCACAAATGTAGCTGTAATATTTTCCATTTCATCTTTCCAAGGAGACATAATATAGACTTTTAATTTGTAGAGGAACTGGAAGGCTAGTTGAGGCTCGTTATAATCAGGATAGCCTGGGTCTCTTAGCCACTTTCCCCTCCGATGTTCAAATCCCCTTTACAGTACCCCCAAGAAGCTGCAATCCAGCCTCCAGTGAGAACTCCTAACTCCATGACAACCCTTTCACAGGACCATGAAAATGATTATTTTCACTAAGTGGCCCTATCAATTACATTGAGTAAAACTAAGTGGCTGGCATAGTGGGAGCTAAAGTCCTGGCCTCGTTACTTTCATCTAAGTCCCTTTCCATGAATTCAACTTGTTATATCAGGGGAGGGGGGCAGTAACGGGGCTGAATCGAGGAATCTGTTCTCTAAAGAAATGACCTCTAAAGTACTTCCGCTAGCCCAGATACAGATGTGGATTCCAGCCATCTAGAAAAACTTCTGACGTAGTTATCATTACATGAAATGTTCAGCAAAATGTGAAGAGTGTGAAACACGGTGGGGAGGGAGCAGTGAGGAGCAAGGAGACAGCTGGCACTGCACCCACTCTTCAGCATCCTTCATCACTTTGTTCTTCAAGCACAGTCTGGACCAGCGTCACCTGGGACAGTGATAGTCTGCAGAAGCCCCGGCCCCACCCAGACCTATTGAATCTGCGTTTTCACAAGCTCCCAGGTGATTTGTAGGCACAGCATATTATATCATTGGAGAAGCACTGACCTAGAGCACTCATAGAGATGAAGAATATTATTTAATAATTTTTCTGATTATAAAAATAATAAAGTCATTGTAAGAAATTTGGAATCCTCTTCCCATCTGGTGTGGCTCAGTGGTTGAGCATCGACCCATGCACCAAGAGGTCACCAGTTTGATTCTCATTCAGGGCACATGCCTGGATTGTGGGCCAAATCCCCAGTTGGGGGCATGCAGGAGGCGGCCAATTGATGTTCTCGCTCATCGATGTTTCCAACTCTCTCTCCTTCTCCCTTCTTCTCTCGCTAAAAATCAATTTTAAAAAATTTAAAAAAAAAGAAATTTGGAATCCTCTAGGGCAGTGGTTCTCAACCTGTGGGTCGTGACCCCTTAGGGAGTCGAACGACCCTTTCACAGGGGTCGCCTAAGACCATCGGAAAACACATATTTCCAGCGGTCTTAGGAACCGAGACACCACTCCTCTATCAGTCTCCAGGCGGGTCCGCCCACATGCAGATACGCCCACATACAGATACGCCCACATACGAGTACCCGGTGTGATGACATCATCCCACCAACCCCATCACATATACCCCATACAAATACAGGTGTATGTGACAGGGTTGGCGCCATAATGTACTTATGCAGACCAGTCACACATGTGTAGAGAGCAGCTACTCTGTTAAAAGCAGCTACTGTGTTGAAAGCAGCAGTATTAGAGGTAAAACAACACTTCATGAATTATAATTACTGGGTAAATGTAAAATCATGTACTGTAAAATCATCAACTACTGTAAAAAAATATATATATATATCTGTACCATGGGAACTTAATCTGGATGCTGATCGGTCTTTTTTTTTTTTTTTTTTTTTTATCCTCACCCGAGGACATTTTTCCATTTTTTGTTCAGATAGAATGGGAGGGAGAGAGAGAGAGAAACATTGACGTGAAAGGGACACATCGAGTGGGTGCCTCCCGCACGACCAACCAGGGCCGGGGACAAATTGCAACCGAGGTACATGCCCTTAAGCGGGAACCGAACCCAGGTCTCTCTGGACCGCAGGCTGACACTTTAACCGCTGAGCCAAACTGGCCAGGGCTGATCGGTCTTTTTATATTCAGCTGTGGTTGATATGAATACTGCCCCTTTGTGATAGTAACAGGTATGTAAAAAAAAACAACACAGAGAATGATAAATCATAGGAAACTTTAATGAACTGTATTGACTAAACTATGCCATGCATCATCTTGTATTATTAAAGCTATTGTTATATATTATTTTCATTAGCAAACCATCCCATAACAATGGATCGTGTAGAGAAGAACGTTAAGAAAAGAAAATATAGTGAGGATTTTTTACAGTATGGCTTTACCTCAATAATTACAGCAGGAATTGAGAAACCGCAATGTGTTATTTGTTGTGAAGTTCTATCAGCTGAATCTATGAAGCCGAACAAACTAAAACACCATTTTGATAGCAAGCATCCGAGCTTTGCTGCAACTATTTTAGAAGCAAAGCTGATGGACCCAAGAAAGCCAGACTTGACTCCGGTGGCAAGTACCACAAACAAAACGTAGCAGCCGTTGAAGCCTCATATTTGGTGGCACTCAGAATCGCCAGAGCAATGAAACCTCACACCATTGCTGAGGATTTACTGTTGCCAGCGGCCAAAGACATTGTTCGAGTTATGATCAGAGACTAATTTGTTACAAAATTGAGTACAATTTCCTTATCTAACGACACTGTCCGCAGAAGAATAGATGACATGTCTGCTAATATTCTTGATCAGGTAATCCAGGAAATTAAATCTGCTCCACTTCCAGTATTTAGCATCCAGCTTGATGAATCTACAGACGTTGCAAACTGTTCACAGTTACTGGTTTACATGAGGTATATTAATGATGGCGACTTTAAAGATGAGTTTCTTTTTTGCAAACCTCTTGAAATGACAACTACTGTACATCATGTATTTGACACAGTTGGTTCATTTCTGAAAGATCATAAGATCTCTTGGGAAAAGGTTTGTAGTGTTTGCAAAGATGGTGCTCCAGCTATGCTAGGATGTCGATCTGGATTTCAATGTTTGGTACTGAATGAGTCACCAAAAGTCATCGGAACTCCCTGCATGATTCATCGGCAAATATTAGCAATGAAGACGCTGCCACAAGAGTTACAAGAAGTAATGAAAAGCGTCATAGTTCTGTCAATTTTGTAAAGGCGAGCACTTTAAACAGTCGACTATTTTCGCAACTGTGCAACGAGTTGGATGTGCCAAACAATGCTCTGCTATTTCACACTGAAGTGAGATGGTTGTCGACAGGAAAAGTTTTAAAATGTGTTTTTGAGCTTCGTGATGAACTCAAAATGTTTTTTAATCAGAAAGCAAGACCGCAGTTTGAAGCACTTTTCAGCGATGAAAGTGAACTGCAGAAAATAGTTTACTTGGTTGACATCTTTGCCATCTTGAATGAGTTAAATTTATCACTGCAAGGACCAAATGCAACATGCCTCGATTTGTCTGAAAAGATTCGATCATTCCAAATGAAACTTCAGCTTTGGCAAAAAAAAATTGGATGAAAATAAAATTTACATGTTGCCTACCTTATCTGCTTTCTTTGAGGAACATGACATTGAACCAGACAAAAGGATTACGATGATAATTTCTGTGAAAGAACACTTGTATATGCTTGCAGACGAAATTTCATTGTACTTTCCAAATCTACCTGACACCCCATTTGCACTTGCCAGAAGCCCATTCACAGTCAAAGTTGAAGATGTTCCTGAGAAGCACAAGAGGAGTTCATTGAACTTATTAACAGTGATGCAGCGAGAACTGATTTCTCTACAATGCCAGTTACAAAATTCTGGATCAAGTGTTTGCAGTCATATCCTGTTCTGTCTGAGACTGTGCTGCGCCTTCTTCTTCCATTTCCAACAACATATCTTTGTGAAACAGGGTTTTCCAGCTTGTTGGTTATCAAGTCTAAATACAGAAGTAGACTTGTTGTGGAAGATGATCTTCGTTGTGCCCTTGCAAAGATTATCCCGAGAATTTCTGATCCGGTGAGAAAGAAGCAATCCCAACTTTCGCACTGACGTTGGCTTTTTACGCATACTGTCGCAAAATGTCGCAATGTAGTTTACTGTTGTTATATTAAGACTGTTACCCACGCTACACCATGCTTCAAGACAAAATTTCATTTATTTTTAATTAGAAATAAATATTTCACAATATATAATTACATATGGTTTTTGTGATTAATCACTATGCTTTAATTCTGTTCAATTTGTAACAATGAAAATACATCCTGCATATCAGATATTTACATTACGATTCATAACAGCAGCAAAATTACAGTTATGAAGTAGCAACGAAAATAATTTTATGGTTGGGGCTCACCACAACATGAGGAACTGTATTGAAGGGTCGCAGCATTAGGAAGGCTGAGAACCACAGCTCTAAGGGGAGGAGGCAGGAAGAAGGCAGCTTGAAGGGGGAACATAGTCAGGCTCTGGCACGTGGTCGTGGCAAAGCCTCTCCAGCTCCTTGTGTATTAGGGGAGCCACCATCCTCAGTCCAATGTGGCTGGCCTGCGGTAGGGTGGGCGGCAAAGTGGGGAGAGGGCTGGAGAAAGCTTCTAATACCGCTCTGAATACTACCACGCAGCATTCCGTGAGTCTGAGAACAACTTCATGGGCAAGAGAACTGGAGGGAGTCCTTAGGGAGCTCTCCAGACCAGAGAGCTCAGATGGAGCACGTTGAGGACGAGGGTGGCACAGGACTCTGCAGAAGGACAGGCCCCCGGGTGAGGTTCCCAGGACATGGCGATCTGAAGGGAGTGGCCAAAGGACGAGAGTGTTTAGAGAGAACAAAGAGGTAAGGTCAAGAAACAGAATCTGTTTATCTTCCCTAGAAGATGGGAGAGCAGGTGATGAGCAGAAGAGGGTTCATCCCACACACTGGGCCTCTCCCGCCCCCTCCATCCTCCAGAGCTAAGGAGGTAGCCGATTATACCCCAGGCTCAAATACTGCACACAAGGTTCTTAGTACTTTACTCAATTAACAATGCAACATTAAAATTCTCCCACATGATTAAATCCCTTGAAAACATCATTTTAAAGACAGTATCATTACCACATTTTATTTAAGTATTTTCCATTTGGGGCCTGTTAGATTTTTCTATTTCTCACTATTTTAAATTATACTTGATAAACCTCTTTATTTATATATCCAATTATTTCCTTTTCTATTGAGGTAACTTTTTAAAATCAAAGCGAACCACACATATAAAAAAGTGCACAAATAAAAAAGGTACAGTTTAATGACTTTTTTACAAACTGCACACTCCAGAAAACCAACACCCAGATCAAGAAACTGATTGCTATCAGAACCCTAGCCCCCTCGTGTCCCCATGGAGTCACTACACCCCCCCCCAAGGTAATGTTATTCTAACCTTCAACACCAATAGATTGGATTTTATATAAGTTGAAATATATATAATACTATATATACTATATAAAATATTATATATTTTATATATTTGCTTATTTATATTATATTTATATATTCACTTATACTTATACATTTATGTGTATGTATCTTAGAACATTTTAATATATCATATATATAATCTATAGATTTATAATCTATATAAAATTGCACATATCTTGCATCTGGTTCCTTTTGTCTAACATTATGTTTGTGAGATTCATCCATATTTTTTGCTTGTTCATTCATTTCCATTTATTCATTCAATTGAATGAATGTACACAACTTTTCTTTTGTATTTTGTCCAGCATTTCTAGTTCTTTGCAGGAGCATTATTTGGGCTGTTACAAGCTACTTCATCACACCAGAAGCAGAAGTCCACTTACTGTTAAATTCCAAGAAGTAGAATTCCTAGGCAAAGAGAAACATTTTTTTAGGCTGTTGATGCATGCTGCTAATTACTTTGCATAAAAGCTGTGACAATTTACACTCAACAAAAAACATCAAATTATTTTGAGGGATGAGTATCAGGAGTCATCCTAATAATAACAACAATTTTCAAATCCTAGTAATAATATTTTATAGTTGTAAGTATTATAACTGTTATATAAATTATAAATATTAAACTGCTGATATCACATTTTATAAAACCTATGTGCCAATTTATTATTTAATTCTCACAAAGCTCTGAGAGGTACATTTTATTACTTTTCCATTTAAAGATGAGAAAACTGTAGCTCAGAAAAACTGAAGGGACCCAGCTGAGTCCGTGGTTAATGAACAGCAAAGCATGGACTTGGGCCCGGGTTCTCTGCCTCCACAGACAGTCCTCCTTACCCAAACCAGCCTACGCCTTTCCTGAATCACTCACGAAGTACATCCCAGACACTGCAGAACAACACTGGACACCATGGAGAGGGGCACATTACCCCTTGGTAAGGAAATGAGCATCTTTCAAAGCCCAGGTCAAATGTCATTCCCTTCCTCCAGTGACTCACCCCTATCCACCCAAGAAGGGCCACACCGCTCTGCCAGGAAGGGGCTCTTGCCTGCAGAACCCTGGAACCTCATTGCTGGGATTGCAAGAAGGGAGCACACGCTAGTGACGCTCTCCAATGCCACGCCCATGCAGACATGACTCAGCAGTCACTACCTGTCCCTCTGAGCCCATCTCCACGTCTGCCAGGCCAGCCTTGTCTGCTCCTCGGACGTGCAGACTCCACCCACCTCGAAACCCGTGCATCTGCTGCAGCCAGATCCCCTCATGACGGCTGTTTTTGTCATTCGGATCTCAGCTCAAATACCACTTCCTCTGAAAGGAATTTTCTGACACCCGCCCCCCAATCTAAAGTAGCATCATCTTCCCTGACTGATCTTCTTTCATATCATCATCTTTTCATTTTAATTTATTTAGTTGTCTGTTTTCGTTGTTGTTATCATTGGTGTCACCTGAGAATAGAAGCCTCTTCTAGGCACCATCCCCAAGGCCTAGAAGTTGATCAATCAGTAATTGCTGAATGAGCCAGTTAGTCAAGAGGCATTTTTTCTGCTGAGTCCAGGTATGGCATTAAAATCCTTCCCATCACAACGTTATAGCCATTAGCTATCAGTAATCAGAATTGAGTCATGGGATAAAACTTCTGCTATGCCTAACTTCCTTAATCCCCCATTTTACAGATGGGAAAATTGAGGCACGCCTTTCCCAAAGCCACAGAATGAGTGAGGGGCAGAGCTGGGCCTGGTGCCAGCTCCTCCCACCACCCAGCACCCTGCCCACACTTCCCCTCCCCTTCATGCCGGAAGGAGCTGCCATAACCGGCAGCCAGGAGCAGAAGGGCAGAGCCACTGTGCCACATGAGCTTGCCTACGAATTACGCACCTAATTACCAGCTGCCTTTTTCCCATTCTGTGGGTAAAAGTCTGATCACATATAAGAATCTCCCTGTGTTTCCGTGGATACAAAACGATCCTAATTTCAAAACTCCCTTGCAAATGGCAAATGAGTGAACTTAATTCTAATAAAAACAAGGAAAATCATACATGTGAGTTTAATAAAATCTAATTTGGGCAATTTGGAGCTCATAAAATAAAGCCTTTATGTAAAAACTAGCAATTAGCTTTATGAAACAATACAGTGAATCTTTGGCATGGGGAGGGGGAGCCAGAGCACTCCAGGAGTAAGGAAGTGTGGTGACCGGGTGGGAAGGCTAAAGAGGCAGGGAGCGGGCTTCCTCGCATCAGAGAACCAAAGTTCAAGTTCCCAAGCTACCACTTAGCCCTATGACCTTAAGCAAATCACTTCCCCTCTCTAGACCCCAGTATCCTCATTTTTTCAAATGAGGTCAATAAAACATACTTGACGTAGTAGGATGGTTGTACAGACATATAAGAAAATGAATAGGCAAGAGCTTTGTAAAAGTATTCAATGATTATTATTTCATCATCCCACCTATTTACATCTTTCTCATCAAGGAGGGAAAAGGTTCATGGACAGCATGACCTGGTCAGGGGGTATGGGGCAAAGTGGGGCTGGAGGGCAAGAGTGGAACCCTCCACATTCACCTTGCATTATGGCATGGGGGACCTACGACAGGCTGCCCGAGGCGACTCCCAAAGGCGGTTCATAGGAACCGGAAGCAAGTCCACCAGTCAGACTAGGTGACTAGGCGACTCAGTCAAGACTCAAACCAGGCTTTCTGATTCCATTCCCCAGCCTGCCCACCATCTCCTCCCAGGGCTACAAAAGCACCCGACTGTGAGACTGAGCCCTGGTCTCTGCTGTGTCCCTTCTTCTTCCCCAAGGGCAATAGCAGCTTCTCTCAGAGCTGCTGGGACCACAGCCCCAAAGAGCACGGTCTCCATCACGGAGGCTCCAGCAAGCGGTGGCTTTTCCCGGTCCCTCTCCTGAGCAACCACCCCCGGGCAGAAAGCAGTGTTTCCTAGTGCCTTCCCAGAAGCAAAGTGGTAATTAATTGCACTGAATAGCACATGAAATGTACTAATAATTGGGTAGTCACAGCAAAATGATTACTTTGAAGAAATATTACCGATTTCCTGTTGTACTTAACATTTCTCCTTATTTATCATTACCATTTTAATCAATAATAGTCACAATACTAATAAATCCATCTTAATTTTAATTGTGTTCAATTGGATGTACCAGTACTTGAGTATTCTGAGCATACTTCATTATTTATATTAATTTAAGATCACTTAAAGGCAAATTACGTAGTTTGTACTTTCAAGTAGGTAGGTAATTATGACACAGTTTCTCTGGATTCAGCATTTTCAAGCAGTGAGGACTGTGAGGTGTCAGGCACCTGCCCTTTTCTGGGAGGCCCAAGGGTCAGGGATGGAGAAAATGAAGGAAGACTCTTACAGCCCCCACTTGAATTAGCATATCCTGGCCTTTTCCAGAAGGCTTGGGTCTCTGGAAATATGATTAATAGCTCAGGGAGTTCACCTTCACTTACGCTCTCTCGTCATTAGCGCAGCCCTCATTCATTCCTTCACCAGCACCAAGGGCCAGACACGAGCTAGGTCCCAGGAGACAGGGAGGTAAAGAGTGAGACAAGCCCCCGGCCAGTGTGGCTCAGTGGATTGAGCGTCGTCCCACGGACTGAGAGGTCCCGGGTTGATTCCCGGTTGGGGTTGTGGTCTCCATGCCCAGTAGGGGGAGTGCAGGAGGCAGCTGATGGATGTTTCTCTCTCTCATCCATGTTTCTATCTCTCTCTCCCTTCCTCTCTCTCTCTAAAAAAAAAGCAATACAAACATGTTTTTTGCAAAAATAAATAATAAATAAAAACATATTTTTTTTTACAAAACAGAGTGAGACAACGTAGAACTTGTCCAGAGCCTGTAAAGAGGCTCAGATAAGGGGTGGCCGTAGTCGACAGGCAGAGGAGGTCAATAACATGTAACTGAAGTTCTTGGGCAGGACTTCCAGAGCTGAGGTGTTTTTCTGGGTCTCGAAGGATGGGTGAGATCTGGCAGGGAACAGGGCAGTGGAGGCCAGCTTTGGCAGGGAACCAGTGAGGAGGCTCCCAGCAGAGTGAGGGTTTGCAGAGGTAACGGTGGAGGTGATGGTGCAGAAGGACCGGAGGAAGAACCATGGCAGGGACAGGATCGAGCCTGGGCATGGCTCTGGTCGGATGCCTGGGGTTCAGTGATGCCGGAATGAAGGAAGCCGGTTTAGGAATTAAGTAGATGGGTTTGCATAGGGACACACTGAGTTTGAAGGGTCATGGAGCAGCCAGGTGGAGACACACTGAGCAGATAAGGTGGAGAAGCTGACTAAAGCCCAGAGGGGTGGTCAGCACCGGAGAGAGAGGTCTGGGACCCTTGGGAAGAGAGTCCAATGGAAGAGAAGGGTGGCAGAGCCCTTGTTTCTGTGGGTCTCACCTCACAGGTCTGTCTGTACGTGTTCATGTCCACAGACCCACGTTCTGCGACAGTTACCTGTGACAACTGTTCAGCCTAGGAAGCTTCTTCTCCCCTTCTCTGCCCAGGGCCTGGCACACAGCATATCTTTTGAATCGAGCTGTATTGAATTAAAACTCCACAATGGCTGTACTGTCTCTGGCCCCATTTTGTGAGGACATCCTGGTGCCCGAGGGGGTGGGTACAGGGGCTACATGCGTGGAGCACTGGTTCTGGGAGCTGTGGGTCTGGGTCTCCACGGCCACTCTGCACAGCAGGGGTACTGAGGTCCTGCACCTGCCATAATTTTCTAGGGTGGTTGCAACCGATGCTAATGGTTTGTAGAAACCTAGAAGTGGTAGGAGGAGAGGAATTTAATGGGAAAGAGGCTCCACCTCCTGGTAATATTCAAAACCAACATTTCTGCAGCACTTTACAGTTTATAAGCTTATGTCAGCTTTTAAAATCTCACTTAGCTCTATATCTTGATCTGGGTAGTGGTGACGTGAGTATGTACATATGGGGAAAAATTATCAAGCTTGCAGTTAAGATTCAGGCACTTCATTCTATGCTAGTATAGGGCAGTAAGAACCCATAAATACATAAGTGGATAAATAAATAACATCGCATTTCATCTTTGTAACCATCCTATGAAGTCAGCATCTTGTTATGCACCGTGGAAGCACCAGGGGCTGGTGACTCCCTAGATCCAGGGCTGGTGAGCGGAATGACTAGGAAGACGGGATTGACTGGCACAAACTCAGGTCCCGCTTTGATGTGGGGATGGTAATGATATGAGTTGGCCCCATGGAGGTCTGTGGGGCTGAAATCTACTGTCTCCACCCAGACCTTTCTCTCCCTCTGACCAGGTTTGGCCTGGGAAGATGATTTTTCTGGGTGCACATTTCTGTTTGGACAGAAAGTCAACATGGGCAAATACCAGGAGCCTCTGCATCTCAGGAGTCCTCCAAGCTGCTCCCCACTGGTCTCTCAAAGTCCCTTGGGAGTTTGTGCAAAATGAATAATGCAAGGGAAAGTCAGCCTGAGGTTACCAACAGGTTAGGTGTCATCTCATACTGTTCATTCAAAAGCAAGTAGCAACCAAGCACCAGAATCTACTGGGTCCTTGGACCTCCAGAAGGGAATAGGGCTGGCAGCTCCCTTCTCTACTGAGTGTTGAAAACAGACTCCTGGGGGGTGGGGGAGAGGGGAGGCAATAGAGTGTGAGAAGGAGAAGAATATGCAAAGTGCTATGGGAATCTCCAGCAGGAAGTAACCAACCCTGCCAAAGGGAGTCCAAGGGAGTGTGACTTCAGCTGGGCTTCTAAGGAGTTGGGGGAGGCTGGAGAAGTCGAGAAGGGGCAAATGAAGAAGAACCCAGGAATCTGGTTCCTCTCCCTCCACCTGCTAGAACCCATTCAGGTTAGAGGAAGGCTGAAGAAGTGCCTGCGGTCTCAGTGGACCTTTAAAAATGTTTGCCATCCAGATGTGGCAGGCTACTTTTCTTGTCCTCAGGCCCATGGACTCTGCAAGACTCAGAACTCTACAAAGTGTTAGCAATTTAGCTTTCTCTTGGTTAACCCACTTTGCATCCTCACCCTAGTACTCAGTTTAGCAAAGGCCTGTCCTGAGGAACTTGATTTCCTCTAGGCTCCTGGCCCATCTCAACTTAAAAGGAGGCAACGAGTTTGTATATATTATTATCCTGTCCCCAATAGCACAGTCAATTCCTGCTTGGAATACTCCTATTCCAACATGCAGCTGAAGAATCTTCTAGAATCACATTCCGGAAGCAAGAGACTGCCAACTGCCAGGCCAGATTGCCACAGCCAAGGCAGAGCTATCTAGCTGTTTCATTCGTGCGGTTTATGGTGCTGCTTTAACAGTTGGGAACTTTTCCCAATGGAGTCTGAGAAAATGTGTCCACTCCATTTCTCTTCAAGTTTCCAGCCTCAAGATGGGATTGAATCTCTGTCAGGTGTCAGCTTTCAGTGTGATGAATGGGCTCCTGGTTTCTGTCTTCATGTCTGGAAGGTCCAGATTCCCAACTGGGGCGACTAATCCACCTGGGGGAAATGTCATTTGATAGACCTGAGGGACAGAGACTGACCCATCGCTGCCAGGGATCAGAGTGCAGACAGAGCTCTGACAATAAGAAAAATATTAACTTCCTTTTGCTCAAGCTAGATGCTCTTGAAATAATATTCTCTAAGCTCTCTAGACCAGGGATGTATTAAGGTATCGGCGTCTGAGTCTGAAATAAACCACACTCGGGGCCTTGTGGTGTCACTCACTCTTCCTCCTTCCCCCCCTCTAGCCCAGCCCACCTCTCCCCATTTCACCTGATGCCCTCCAGGTCAGGAGCTGTGCCTGAAGATCGGAGTCCAAATCTGCCAAGTTTACTGTGAGGTCTGCCAAGACCACCCGAGGAGCCTGCTTTCCTACCTGCAACGTGGATGTGAAAGCACCGCCCCCCAGGGATGATTGATGTATCCTTGCATGTTTCACCCAGCTCACTGTGTGCCTCCTCCTGCAGGACCCTGTTCTAGAGGCTGGGAGTACACAGGGGACCGTAACCTGCCCCTACCCTCTGGAGGGCCAATGAGAATGAATGCCCTATGGCCCTGGGATTTACACCATGGTGCATCTTGGTTATCATCAACATTAGTCCAGTGATCTGACACCCAAAATGCTTGCGACAGGAAACCACCGTACTGTTGAGTTGTTCAGCCTCTCTTGTTAGACCTGGGCCACTTACCAGCTTGGGTGACCAGCTCTGTAGCCTCGGTGTTTCCATCTGTAAAACAGGAGCCATAACAGTTCATTCCACAGAGGACTGTTTGAAGGACTAAATGGAATAATGCACCTAAAGCAGCTCACAGACCTGGCCGGCACCTAGTAAGTGCTCAACAAATGCAATAATGCTGGTCGTGATGATCATTATTTTAAGCACAGACGATCTAGCACAGCAGCCCGAACAATTTCCTCTCCCGGAAGGAGATGACAGCGAGCTGGAGCATGGAGCACTGTGCCTTGGGTGCCACGTGGTGACACGGGTTTCTCTGTTTATCCCTCGAGGCTTCCTTTCAGCATCTTCTTCCCCGGCAGCTGCTCTGTCAACAGTCCATATGCCGCCTCAGCTACGGAGCAGCTTTCAAGAGGGGCTGCCAACCCTGGAGGAGAGCTCGATGAGGAGTTCAGGGGCACCCGCACTGTCATCAATCACTCGGCCGCTGTGAGCCTCCACTTCCTTCCCTGCTCCCCCAGCCTCCCCCAGACCCTCCGAGAAGCTGAAACGGGCAGGAGAGAGGCAGGCAGCTGGGGCCTGCTTCCCGGGAGGGTGTGCACTGGCAAGGAGGCCAGCTGGAGGAACAGGCGGGGCAGATGCCACGGGGGCCCAGATTTGTTCCTGCAGGAAGATCGCAAGGAGTTAATTGTCTCATTACCCAGGAGCGATTTTTCCATGGCCCTGCCGTGCCGTGTAGAAAGAAATCCTCAGTTGGTGCATGTCAGATAGTCAGCGGGCAGCTCCGAGAAGCTGGGGGGCCATCCCGGCCCTGGGTTTCTTCTAAGCCTGTGCTGTAGAATACCTTCTAGCTCGGGCCCCAGGCCTTGGAAACACTGCTTCAAAAAATTCAACCTAGACTCCCATCCCTTCAGCACAGGTGACTGTCGGAGAAAACTCCACCTTGTGCCTCCCTCTCCCCCTCATCACCCTGGACATGGACACCTGCACACACACACACATGCGTGCGCACACACACACCTTATACATTTACACATTCACACTGAGCAGTGATCTGGTTCCCAATTCATTCTGTAACATGTGACAGTGTTTGGGGCCTGGCCTGGTTCTTTTCCACACTGGTCCTCAGCTGGTTCCCAGCCTTTCCTGTTGCCCAGCCTTTGCCCTGCTGGGTCCCCTGCTCTGTACCCTTTGTTTCCAGCCTTCTCTGTCCGTTACCATCAGCACCATCTTTCAGGGCCAGTTCAATATCCACCTCTTCCTTAGGCTCTCCTTGTATGTGTTTCCTGTCTTGCTCCCTATAATTTCAGACTGCCTGGTATTAAAAGAAAGGTGATTGACCTTCCATGCGACACCTTAGTTTTGCAGATGTCCACCCACCCTCTCCCACCTCCTCTGCGTACGTGACGGCCCTGCCAGGTAGGTATGATGATACCAACACCGTCAGATGGTAGATGGGAAGAGTATTCACAACCCACTCTAACACGCTGTCTACACTGAAACAGAGGAGACTACATCTTGCTTATCTGGCCAACCCTAGCAGACATAATTCTGAAGTCCTGGCAGTTGACCACTTTCCTAGGCTCCCATCCCCCCTTCGGAAACTTTCGGCCTCACAGTCTCACATCCAAGATACGATGAGTTTATCAGTAGGGACTGCATGTAAGAGAGATGCAGTTACCGTGTGTTTAACCAAATAGAAGAGGCTTATTTTTCACTCACGTAACAAAGCTGCATGGCCACCTCATAGCTGCAAGGGGGCTGCTTACCTCCATCCTCACATTCACATTCCAGGAGAAGATGGGGGGAAAGAGGCAATGAGATGGAAGGAATCCACTTCCAGGAAAGCAAAACTTTCCTGCAATACCCAACAGACTTCCATTAACATTTCAAGGGTCAGACTGTGTCACATGGCCACACTTGGCTGCAAGGGAACCTGGGAAATGTCATGGGTCATTTGGGCATATTGCCACCCCTAACAATATCAGGATTCTACTAATGGGAAGAAAGGAGAGTGACACAAACGTGTGACTGTGACTCAAGATGTGATTCCCTCACTGAAAATCAGCCTCTGGAGATAGAGAGCATGTGTATTTATACCTACAGTTGTGTCCCCAGAATTAAGCCTAGCTCCTGGCACACAGTGGACGTTCTATAAATACGTGCTGAATGGTAGAACAAATGAATGAATGGAGCGATTGATAAATGCATCACTTCTAAAGCCTTTTGGGATTTAGATAGGCTCAAATGCCAGGCCCTGGAAGCCTGTCAACGCAGAGTTCAGAGGCCTCTTCCCCGCTCGTTTCTGCGGCTCCCCCGTGTTCTCGGTGCTTCACTTGGGTAACCTCTGATGCCCATTCTCAGATCACAATAAATCAAATCTGTGGCAGCTCGCTCTGGGTTACCTGGGATACAGGCTCCATATTTTAGCTCATAAATTAATAGCTGATTATGAAGCAGCACAAGATAAAAAATACCCAACACTGGTACATATCATCTGTAATTACACAGACAGGATCAGGTACATCTATGCATAGTAATCCACGGGAACTCAAATGTTTAATGCAAGTATTTATTGAGCGATACATATCACTTTGAAGAAAGGTAGTTTTATGCCTCTTAACAGAAAAGACACCTGCATAGATAAAAAAGACCATCTTCATAAAATGCTACAAATATGATCAATGAATAGAAGCATAAAATTTAGCCAGAAGTACTCTTAGATGAATAGGTTTTTAAATAGTTAAGATGTATTTTATTTTTATGACAAGAAAGAATAGGGCACCCAAATCAAATATAGAAACCCTTTTTAAAAATTACAATTTAGATTAACTGTTCTTAGGAGAAAACTGGCTATGGTTTCATGAACTGAAACCTCCAGGAACCAGTACTGTGGGCTCTGGGCCTTGCCAGTCCCCGCCCCGGGAGAGGTCCAGGGGTTCAGATGGCCTCCCCTTTCCCCCGTAGACTGCAATGTCTCAGGGCACAGGGTCAGAGCTGGGGATTCTCTCTCTCTTTAATGATACCCAGCAATGTTGTTGACTTGACTCATTCATAGCAATTCATTACAATGCATTCAGAATTGCATTGATTCCTCAGACTCTTTTTTTTTTTTAATCCTCACCTGAGGACTTTTTTGCATTTATCTTCAGATAGAACGGGAAAGAGAGAGGGAGGAAAAGAGAGAGAGAGAGAAACATCGACGTGAGAAAGACACATCGAGTGGTTGCCACCCACACCACCCCAACCGGGGCCGGGGACAAACTGCAACCAAGGTACATGCCCTTAGCGGGAACCGAACCAGGTCTCTCTGGACCCGGGCTGACACGCTAACCGCTGAGCCAAACCGGCCAGGGCGATTCCTCAGACTCTTGCTCCTTTGAGATAATGGAAGTTCAGCCTTGTTACCCCTAACCTGGGAACCTCAGTTTCTTCATCTGTACAATAAGAATAAAAATAACCACCCTGTTGACTTTTCAGTGTGGTTGTGAGGGTCACATAAGAAGAAGAATGTGAAAACATGGTGTAGATAGTAACACGCTCTATCAGTGAGGGATTTGAGAGGTCAGTAATAAATTTCACAGGGAGAATCTCAATCTCACCCTGGCCGGTTTGGCTCAGCGGTTAGAGCATCGGCCTGCAGTCCAGAGAGACCCGGGTTCGGTTCCCGCTAAGGGCATGTACCTCGGTTGCAATTTGTCCCCGGCCCTGGTTGGTCGTCCGGGAGGCAGCCACTCAATGTGTCCCTTTCATGTCGATGTTTCTCTCTCTCTCTCTCTCTCTCTCTCTCTCTCTCTCTCTCTCTCTCTCTCCCCCTCTCTCTCTCTCTCTTTCTCTCTCTCCCTCTCTCTCCCTCCCACTCTATCTGAACAAAAAATGGAAAAATGTCCTTGAGTGAGGATAAAAAAAAAAAAAATTTCACAGGGAGAATCTTAATGGGATTGTCTGTGTTGGGGATTTCATTCCCAGCACTGACCATGGCTCATCCAGTAGATACCCATGCGTGCAGGTTTATATTCACTTAGGCCCAAATAAGGAAGGCCTGTTCACACTAACAGAGGCTGCCTGGTGCCCAGGAGTCTGGAAATCAGTTCATTCTGCACCTGCCACTTGCCCTGTGACTGTGAGCTAGGGACTTCATCCTGTAAACCTCAGTCTTCTCATCTGAAAAATGGAGCTACCTGATCTCTTTTGGCTCTAGCGTAGTGCTTCCGATGCTGCAGAATCCCGAATCCCTGAATGGGGGTAGGGACTGGTCCAGATGTGCCACCACCCTGAGACCCTCTGAGGCCCTCTTTGGCTGCCCCTGCACTGTCAGCATCAGGGTCTCTCCGGTGTACCCCAGGCTCTCAGGGGTACTCCTCCCACTCAGAACCTTCAAGAGCCCCCCCGGAGCAGCCACCTGAAGGGTGTCAGGACAGGGCTGAAATGCTGCCTCTCTCTCAAGCTGTGTGGAGAGGCGGCTGCCCACCAAGAGCATGGCTGAAGAATGTCCGAGAGTCTGCACACAGGTGCTGGCCTGTCCAGGTAAATAATTTCTGAGTCCCCCACTCTGACAACATTAGTCATTCAAGTGCCGAGGAACCATATAAATTCCTGTCATCCTGGTTTATGTGACCACTGAGATTTATTCCAAGCGACAGGTCGTTAAGGTTTCTTCTCTTTATTTTTTTTCTCGGATTCACTGAGAACTCATATTTCTGCTCCATGTTATGGACTGCTAATAGCTATGTTTTTGGTCGGAGAGTCGGCGATAAATCTGAATTTAATAAACTGACAAAAGATCGCTATCCCAGAGACAGTCTGAGCCCCTATTCCTCGTCTCCTTTATACAAACACTTTGTGTTGAGATATCTCTCACATAAAACCCACATTTGCCATTGAGCTATTCACCTCCCCCAATAGATGTTTTGTGGCACCGAGGCTGACCATACAATCACGGTTATCAGAGTCAAGGCTAGTAATACCCGTGTGTGGGGGAACATCCAAGCTCCAGAATCTGCCAGTCCCGTCAGTGTGACCTCGGCATGTCTTCAGATCTGAGCCTCCGTTTCTTATCTCTAGGATGGAAATCATATCTTCATCCTGTGCACTTCTCAGGGGTCCTGGGAAGATTCTGTTCAGAGGAGGAAAGGATGGGACCATGAAGCTCTGTGCAGGTGGGCAGGAGGGTGGCTGCTGGGTTCAGCATGTTAGAGCTGGGCATCTTAGATTCTTCACATTTCAGTAGAAAAGTTGAGTTAGCGGCAAATGGACATCTACCCCCAGGGCAGCCCACTCCCCTTTCTGGGGCGTTTTGCTATCCACACCGCTCCCGTCCGGCCTGCCTGCTCCAGGTGCGGGGTTTAGGGAAGAGTTCTCTGCAGTGCTGAAGTTTTCGGGGAAGTCTCAACCAACTGGGGACAGCTTGGCCACAGGGAGGCTCAAAGAATTTTCTGGCTGGAACTAGAGTGAGCACCTACCTCTCTGTCCACCCCTCTCCAGCTGGGAGTAGCTTCGGGGCTCTCCCTGCATAGAGTAGGTCTTTAGAAATGACTTTTGAGTGAATTCCAAATGAATCCACGGGGGCTGATGTTCTGGCTAAACTCCAGGGAGCATTCTGGCTGGCTGGAGGCATCGATCCTAACCTCCCACCATCCCTTCCAGAAGGCAGCAAGACTATCCCAGGAGATGAAGGTCCAAATGCTTTCAAATGCACCCTCTGAACTTGAACAGCTCCACTCCCTAAAATTGTGGAGCAGAAAAAGAACTTTTAGAAGATTAGCATGCAAACACACACGTCAAGCTCTCCATAAACTTATGTCTTCAACCCCTCTATAAACTTCGGTCTCTAAGCCCCCTATAAACACCTGTCTGGATTTGTAAATAACAACCGTATAAGGATTTTCCCAGTAAACAGCGGAGGCAGAAATGTATAGACATTTCCGAGAGCCTGTTTCTGACTAGTTGAGTGAAGCTTATAAAAATTATACTGTGTATTCTGTCACCCTTTTTATGTTTGGTAACCTCAGCCATAAACAGGGACAATCGTTTACCAGCCCTCTCCCTGCATGTCTCTCCAGTCTCCGACCGAAATTTGATGCAAATGGTGGAAAAATTAATCCTGTTGACTAAAATTATTAGTTCTAAAAATAGAGTTGTTTTCAAAAATTAAATGGACTCCTCTGAGCAACAGTGAGCCTCCCACCACTGGAGGTGTTTAAGCAGAGACGGAAAGAGTACCTGCTGAATGGGCTAAGAGGAATACCCGAAATTGGGTGGGCCACTGGGTTAGACACCCTCCAAGTCCCCACAAATCAGAAATTTGGGAAATTAAAAACATCTGTTTCTGCCAGGTTCTTCTGAAGGGCTAGTCTGTGCCAGGCTGTGAGCTGGGGAGCGATGAAGCAAAGCCAGGCCCTGGTAACCCTGAGTGAGATCCCAGCTCAGTGGGAAGGCAGACAAGCCAGCAAGTAGCTCCAGCGCAAGGCAGAATGATGCCAGCGTCGGAGGAAGGTGACCAACAGTCAGCTGCGAGTTTGCAGAGGTGGCTGAGACGAAGAACCACCTGGGCCTGGAGAAAGTTCCCCAGAGCCTGCTTCCTTCGGTGGAAGGGCTCTCGCACGGGAAACGTGTCTAGATAGGACACATTTTATTGAGCACTTGGTTGGTGCCAGGCACCTGACAACTTCCACGGTCCAGTGAGGTAGGTCCTGTGGTTTTCCCTTCACCTTTGAGGCCAGGGCAGGCAGGTGACGTGGGTGCCTCTTCACAACTGGTGTCAGCTCCTGAAGCCGCTCGTGCATCTGGCTCAGGGGAAAGCCTCACTCCAGGAGCCCGATACCACAGGGATCTTCCACAAACTCCCCTGGCTGCCAGCTGGAATCAGGTCTGGTTTCCGAGAGCCAAGCCAAGACCCTAGAGAGCAGAGCTTCACAAACCTTGGGCGGGAGGGTCAATCGGAAGGCCTGGCGCCCTCGGGGAAGAAGCTCCCACTAATGTGGGCACAAACGGAGGCCAGGTGAGGAGCCACAGGTGAGGAGCCACAGGTGAGCTCGGAGCCACCAGGCAGCCACAGTCCGGGGCCAGTGACGAGACTGCAGCCTCGAGGGGCGTGGGGCTTTAGTTCTGTCAGTTTAGCTGAGCTGGAATGCGTTTCCCAGAGTTGCCTTCTCTGCACAGTCCCAGGGTAGCTGTGGCCCCGGGAACATGTTGCATACGATTTAGAAGGTGGAAAGGAAGCAGAGCCACATTCTTGCTTATACTCAGATGGGCAGGGCAGGGCGCAAGGCCTCAGGCACCTTGCTGCTTGTCTGCCGCTCACCTGGGTGGAGGGCAGCAGCCTCCGGACCCACAGCCCCCCAACTCCACTGGTCCTCCCCCTTCGGCTTTTCTGCCCCCTGGGCCAGTGTTTTCTCCACGAGGAAAGACAAAACTTTTCCTTTAAGTCATCCCGTCATCAAAGTTGGAATCTCGGAGGAAGTGAGACACCAAGCGGGTTCCAGCCCATCCTTATGAGGCTCCAGCATGCCCGTGATTCCCCACGTCCTGCCCACCGTCCCCGCCCAACTGCCCGCCTGCTGCCTTCGGGCTCCAGCAGCTGAAGTGACTTGGAGGGAGCGTCTGAGCCTACCAGCTCTCAGGTGGAGGGTGGATGGCCTGCACCTGTGTGGTCCTGGGAGGGCCGGCTGGGACCTCCTGAGCTCAGAGGACCCGCAGGGGACAGAGGCAGGGTGACCACTGCTGGTCCCGGAGGTGGAGAGGCTGCTCCGTGGGCCTGGGGAGAAACGTGGTCAGAAGGTGCCTCCCTCTGCTCAGAGGAGCGAAGACTGGCCGTTTGGGTCACTACTGCCCCGTAGTACCAGGACTGCCCAGGCCTTGCCAGCACTAGACAGAGTCTGACGATTTTACCCAGCGGTTGCCCTGACGAAATCATGAGCAGGCTAAGGAAAAAATGACTATTTTAACCAGCGCTCAGTAACCAGAGCAAAGTAGGCAAAGCAGAGCACGGCGCGCAGGGGCCTCCCTGGGGCGGACGAGGGCGTCAGAGGCGAAAACTGAACCGTCCTAAGAACTCTCCAGGAGATCCAATTAGAGAATGAAGATTTTCTGAGTCGAAGCAACATAGCTTTCTGATTGAAACTTTTAATATATAAACTGAAAGAGAAGACAGTTGTTTCTGAAAACAGATTTAGTAGCCTGTGCAAGAAATATCTCCCAACAGGGCAACAAATTGAAAAAGATGGAAATCATGAAAAGATGTAAGACCCTTGGAGGACAGGTACAGAAGACCTACCATGCAGGTAATAAGAGTTCCGGAAGGAGAGAATGGAATAATGAAATCATCATAAAAACTAAAGAAATAATAAAGAATATTTTCTCTAATATCTAGATTCAAAGGGCTGTTCAAATCCCAGACACAATTGCTCCCGGTTTTATTAAGGTATAATTGAACAGGGATGCTTTGATATACATATAGCTTGTGAAATGAATACCACAATCAAACTATCCATCACCTCACATAGTTACAATGTCTTTTGTGGTGAGAACACTAAAGACCTATTCTCTTAACAAGTCTCAAGTGTGCAATACAGTATTATCAATTATCATCACCAGGCCGTATGTTAGATCTTCAGAACTTATTCATCCTGAAAAACTAAAATTTTGTGCCCTTAGATCAACATTTTCCCATTTTTCCCACCCCCAGTCCCCACACACAATTGATTAAAGAAAGAAATAGAGGCCTTGACATAACTGGGTTAAAAAAAGAAAAAATCCTGAGTTCCAACTTCTCCACTCTATAACTACTGATTTTATTCCCCTCGAAAGTAATAGAAAGAAGAACTTAAAAGCAGAACCAGCCAGGCCAGTATGGCTCAGTGGATTGAGCATCATTTCATGGACTGAGAGGTCCTGGTTCGATTCCTGGTCAGGGCACAAGCCCGGGTTTTGGGTTCAATCCCCAGTGGCAGAGGGGTGGGGGGCGGGAATGTGTGCAGGAAGCAGCCAATGGGTATTTCTCTCTCACATTGATGTTTCTCTCTCTTTCCCTTCCTCTTTCTCTAAAAAATCAATAAAAACATATAATTTTTTTTTAATAAATAAAAGCAGAATCAAACCAGCATTGGACTCTCAATGGCAATATAACAGGCCATAGAATCACATCTACGGGGTAAATAAAGGTAATTGCAGATATGCAAGGATGCTGAGGGCATGTCCCCATGCGCCCGATCTGAGGAACATCCGTGAAGAACTATGCTAACCAAAGGGTAGCTTAAGCAGGAGGGTGAAATAGAGTGAAACTCTGGTGAGCAGCCCTGAAAACCATGCCTATCCATTCTGACAGGTTGTGAAATTGTTTTTGTTTGTTGGTGTGTTCATTTTTTATTCCTCACCCGAGGATATTCTTCTATTTATCATCAGATAGAGTGGGAGGGAGGGAGAGAGAGAGAGACAGAGAGAAACATCGATGTGATAGTGCCACATCAACTGGCTGCCTCCTGCATTACCAGACCAGGGCCGGGGACAAACCGCAACCGAGGTACGTGCCCTTAGTGGGAACTGAACCCGGGACTCTCTGGTCCTCAGGCCAATGCTCTAACTGCTGAGCCAAACCGGCCAGGGCAGGTTGTAAAATAGTTTTAATGTAAACTGTATATATGTCTGCATGTATGCATAAATAATGAAAGTTTTACATGAGTTTTAGAACATAGAAAGGCAAAGCTAAAGCCAAATACTACCCTAAATTAAATGTTTAAAACTACTTGAGCCAAACCTATAAATGAAAAATAAAGAGAAAGTTGAGAGTAAAGGAATAAAACCTTTCTAAATATTTACTTTCATTTTGCTATTAGTAAGAGGGATAGGTCAATAAAGCAATTCATTGGAAGCAAATGATCGTTACTATCATATTCAGATCAGATATATGTTCAGTGATTTCTGGGGTGAAAAAAGTAATCACTTGCAGAATTGAAAAGCAGAGAAATACATTAAAATTACCATAAGGAAAAAGGGAACTGAATAATAACTTGCTCAAGCAAGCAAATTAGTTAATTAATGAAAGAGAAAATGGTAAAAGAATAAGATGCATAGAAAACATAAAATTACACGGAAGTATAGTTCATATTACTCTAAATGCAGACGGGCTGGACTCCTTTTAGCAGAGGAATTCCAGTACAATCTACTGGATTAAAAAACAAGAAACACACTTAAAACAAAGAGTTAGGGAAAGAGTTAAAATAAAGGAACACCAGGCAAATTCAAACAAAATGAAAGGAAAAGTTGCAATGTTATATCACACAAAATGCATTCTAAGTCAAAACATTAAACAAGAAAGAAAAAAAGGTGAGAATGAAACACTCTGCCCCCACAAAATGTTGTCACTAAATATAAGACAAAAACTGACAGAAACACTAGGATAATTTGATTTTAAAAATACAACTTCTGTAGGAGATTTTAAAGAGCCATTTTCAGAATTGATAGACCTAGGAGTAAATGAAACGAAACATAACAAAAAAAAAGACAAGACCTAGCAGATATGACGACAATCAACAATACACATCAATGCAAATTAACACATGAGTAGAAAACTCACACTTCTACAAATAGAAAAAATACATTCTTTTCTTTCTTCTGATCATACTGAAGAGATGAATTGGTGTCACTTTATTTATTTGTCTTGTTGGTCTGTGTTGTTTTTGAGAGATTCCGGGTTCGGTGGCCATATCATCGAGTGTCTCCAGGACCGATCTCAAATGCTTTCTTACTGTATGTCTTGGGCAACCCGACCAACCATAAAGATTTCATCGAGCACTGCTTCTTACAGGTTTAACTATTTTGTGTTTCCCAGACATAAAGTGATGTGATAATATTGAATATACTTTTTCAAACTATATGCCCCTCAACTCAAATATTCTAATATTGCCCTCCCCAGGAAATATCCTCCACTCTCCCCACCCCTTGTTTTCTGAGAATTATACCAACTATTGCTCAAATCTATAAAATGCAGAATCTGTAAGTGATACGTTATGGGGACCCTGAAGTGACCAAAGGGAAACTCCTCAGAGTGACATGCCCTAGAACCAAAGGATTTCCTAAATCTCCACAACTTTAGAAGGTAAATTACTCTAAAAATGACACTCTTTAAATGTGGATAAAAAGGATGCTTCAGATTAAATTCACACCCACTGTGCCCACCACCTAAGGGTATTAGCATCGGGACATAACTGTTTTACATGTTGTTATGAGGAAAATAAAATCAGAGATAATTTTTAAAATTGAAAATGGTAAGGAAATGATGAATGTTACAACTTAGATCTGTATGGGATAAGTAAAAAATGCCATATATATCTTTAGTTCTCATATGCTATACTTTAACATTAGTGAATACACATTGATAACTGGTAGAGGGTCACTTTAGACTTAGCAGCAAATAGATGTCCAGTTTTGCAAAACCCAACCTCTTTGTTGATGGAGGAGCCTCTGGGTCCAGTTCAGTCAGGGAGGATTTTCTCCATTTTTCAACCACCTTGTTTTCTATCTCTATACTTTTTCTTATGATCTCTTATCATGAAAGATTTTTTGCAAACACTACAGAAAAGATCAAAGGGATTTGGAACACTGGGTAACAGGTGAAGCCCACAGACTACCGGCAAAGGGCTATCACACAACTGTTTCCAACCAACTCATTTGGCTTATACCTGTTCTCATTTCTACCATGGAACCAAATATTATGAATCAACAGGTATGCAAATCAAAAACCCAGCCGACAAACACAGGTTTTGTTGATGGTGGTAGTAATTGCTTTGGTTTTGTTTTGGTTTAATTTTGCCTCTGAAATTAAAAAGCAGTTATGGACCTGGACTTCTGGTCCTCAGGTATGAAGGTGGACAAATAAGGCATCCACAGGGTGCTTGTCCCCACACTGTCACTCTGTCTCCAGTCTCCTTGTGTGTGTCTCAAACAAATAGCTCTTGTCTTTTGACACCCTAGCCCAGAGCAGCGTTGAAGCATTCCTCCTACTTGAGAGGTGTAATTTATCATCTGACAGTCTCTGGTGCAAATGATTACTCACTAGCCCTAAATGAGGCCGGGTGGACTGATCAGGGGCAACAGGGAGTAATGAGAAGATAAAGCATCGGAAGGCAGGAGGCTGGGTCCCAGAGCTGCTCTGCCTCTAGCTCGCTGTTTAACCTGGAGCAAGGCCCTGCCCTGCTCTCTGGGCCTCAGCTTTCCCATCTGAACTGGATGCTGCCAGGGGAGCCTAGCAGCTCAGAGGAACTCAGGCCTCTCCTAAAAGGGACTTCGGTTAGAAGTTGGCCTTGGGGTCTCCAAGAGCTGCACAGACCTCAGGGAGTAGTGCCTACACAAGCAGAAGGGAGGAGTGGTCCAAGAGAATGGAGGCTCAAGTCCACCCAGAAGACCAAAGAGAGAAAGAATGCTTAGGCAAGAGCCCTCCCCTGACAGTGATTGGTCAACAGCAAGGATGCTGGGAATTGGCGCTGCTTCTCAGCTTTGCCAGCTGTCACAGTTCAGCCTCCATCAGCAGGCCCCACCCACCCAAACAGAGGAGCTCAGATTGACGCAAGGGTCATGGCTTTATCTATGTAAATGGGATCAGACTTCACCGAAAGTCCTGCAACCTGCTATTTTAAATAGTGATTATGAACATTATTCATTTTTAATATTATGAGCATCTTTCCATATCTGTACATAGAGATTACCTCACTCGTTTTACAGGCTGAGTAGCTCCATTAAGTGGACTCACATGGTTTATTTACATGATCTGCTCTTATTGAACACTGGAGATATTTCCAAGTTCTTCCAAAACTTCAGTGACAATTCTTATGCATGCATTTGTGTGCATGTTTGTTAGCATTTTGTAGAATATGTGAATACCTTTTCCTTCATTTTTCTTACTATAATAAACAATTAGCACCTTTTTGCATGTATCTCTGCATACATGTAGCATTTCTAAGAATATATCCCTTGAAGTAGAAATTTTGGACCAAAGGGGATGAGTACTTCATAATTTACTGTCAAATTGCTCTCCTAAAGAACTTACCGATTTATATTTTCTCACCAGTGAGAATATGAGAGAATCTGCTTCTCATTTTATTTACCTTTTTTAAAACTTTTTAATGTTTTTCAATTTGTTAGGTGAAAAGGGGACTTTAAAAAAAAAAAAAAAAAGAATTACATGTCCCTGGTTATTGTTGAGGTTGAGCATCTTTTTATATCTTTGTTGATATTTTTATTTCTTCTTTAGTAATTTGCCTATTCAGAGTCTTAGCTGTTTTTTCTGTGGTGTTATTTGCCTTTTTCATATCGATTTGGAGCTCTTTACACAATTAATGCTTTGTTAATATTTTATCTGTTTTATACCCTCCAAAAATTTTTTCCTGGTCTGTCACTATTCTTTAACTTCAGTTATCTTCGCTCAATTTTCTATTGACTTATTCAAATTTTCCCATCGATTTGTAAAGACTTTTTCTATCTTAAGGATATCTGCCTTTGTCATAAATCTTGCAAATATGTTTGTGTTTTCCATTTTGTTTTGGACTTTTGTTGAGTTCGAGGAGATTTTATGTTTATTTATACACATATACCTCTGTGTATTATAAGTCCTTAGAAAGGTTTTCCCCACTGTGAGATGAGACATTCACCTTTACACTATAACAAACAATTAGCACCTAGCTGTGACTCTTTAATCCACCGGAATGTGGCACGTCACTCTTCTTTCCAAAATAGTGGGTCAAATTTTCCAACAGCTTTCATTGAATTAGTCAGCCTTTCCTCTCTGGTTTGTAATCCCAACTTACTCACATATTTTTTCATCTGGACTTAAAAGAGGTAGAAATGATTATCATCAACCATCCTGACTTCATTTTCGGGGTGAGATAAATTGTTATTTGTTTTGGATGGGAACGGAGAGTGATGTGGGATCAAGTCAGGGGAGGCAGTTGAGACAGTCATGGAATTTGTTGTGAAAAAAGAAAGTCTGAGGAAGAAATGGCAAAAGAGAAAACTACTGAGTCATAGAAGGAATATGTTATCAAAAAAAAAATGATGGCCACAGGGAAGGAATATTTGGGAGGGCCTTAAAAAGATGATGGAAACAGCATTGTGTTGGTTGTTCCGGGCTCCCAGCTGAAGGGAAAAGGACCACAGTCCATCCCCTTGCCCTATAGCTTAAGTGGCTGTCACACAGCCTAGTACCCACTGCAGTTCGGTCACAGTTTGTTAACTAATAAGCAAATATAAAGAAGTGGCATTGTGGCTACACATGTTCATTATTTAAAAGAGAGAATATGGAGAAGAATAGAACAATGCTAGTGTCCCTCTATTGAGCACCTACGATGGGCCAGCACTTTATTAGCTGCTTACATGTATTTTATATATTTATTTTTTAATCCTCACCCAAGGACCTTTTTTTTTTTTTTTTTTGCATTTATCTTCAGGTAGAGCAGGAGAGAGACAGGGAGGAAGAGAGAGAGAGAAACATCGACGTGAGAGAGACACATCGAGTGGTTGCCACCCACACGACCCCAACCGGGGCCGGGGACAAACTGTAACCGAGATACGTGCCCTTAGCGGGAACCAAACCCGGGACTCTCCGGTCCACAGGCCGACACTCTAATCGCTGAGCCAAACCGGCCAGGGCCGTATTTTATTTTATAAATAAAGTATTACAATCCCTGCAATCCCACCACCTGTGATTAACCACCACTAACACTGCTGAATTCCTTCCAGTCTTGTTCTTCTGATATGTTTATAACAGTAGATAACATTTTTTGAGTCCTTCCTCCCATGGCCAGAACTAATAAAATACTTTATTTAAACTTCTTGATTAAAAAAATATTTTTAAACCTTGTAACAATCCTAAGAGAGAGGCACTATTATTTTTTATTAAATTTATTGAGGTGGCATGTGTTAATAAAATTATATAGGTTTCCAGTGCACAGTTCTGCAATACATCATCTGCATATTGTGTTGTGTTTACCACCCAACGTCAAGTCTCCTCCTGTCACCATATATTTGACCTCTTTGCCCTTTACCACCCCTTCTTTCCCTCTGGTGATCAACACATTGCTGTCTGAGGCACCACTGTTTTAATTTTGCAAGTAAGGAAATTGGGACTCGAGAGGTTTAGAAACGCACCCATGCTGTATGTCCAGTTTCGTAGATTCGTTTTTACCACTTAGCTTATATGGGGAATGTTTCCCACATCCGTAGCTATTCCACTGGGAGATCACTTAATCATATTCCATTACACTGGCCATGCCATCATTTATTTGACCATTTCAGAATGTCTGTTCAGTGGCAGTGATTTTTTTATAGAACAAATACTGCTGTTATGAACACCCTTGTGCTTAAAACTTGATGCATAGGTAAGCGCTAGATTTTTTTTTTTTTTTTTTTTTAATAACAGTGAAATTACTGAGTCAACTTTTTTTCAGGTTCTTTCTACATGTTGTCAAATCGACTTCCAGAAAGGTTGTACCGTTTTACACACCAGCAGCAACAAATGAAAGCCCTCTTTCCATGTCCTCACTAACACTGCCATTAATTTTAAATCCTAACCAATTTAAATGGGTAAACAATTATAAATCATCACTGTAGTCCTTTTTAATCATAGAAGAGAAACAAAACAGACTGGTTCTTCCAAAGTGTTTAATTCACTGTCTCCTATGCGCCAGGCACTCCTCTAGGGGCCAAGGATGGGACGGTGAACGAGACTAACCCACCCCCGGCCTTCCTGGGCCTTGCAGCCTCACATCAGAGGTACACTCCACATCTCACGAATGAATCCAGCTGTACGTTCTAGAGGAATCACTTAGTAGCCCCTTTCAAAGTAAAGCTCTAAGGACCCATTTAATCCTCACAACCACCTTTCAGGAAGGTACTATTACCTCTATCCTACAGATGTGGAAACTGAGTCACCAAAAGGTCACGTCACTTGTCCAAGATCATGCAAGTAAGTAGCAAGGGCCAGATTCAAACCCCAGGCAGTCGGGCTCCACTGCCCTCAGCCACTACCAGCTGCCTCCCCTCGGCTGGAAGACAGAGTGCAGGGCGTGCTGAGAGGGAAAAGAATGGAAAGTAGATATAGGAAAAGGGAAAAATATAAACACAATGGATTCAGACACGCAGTAAAAGAGTCAGAAATGCAAGGAGTTCATTTGGGTCACAGACATTTTCATGAGATGCCGAACTGTATGGTTCCTGTTTTCATAAGAGCAGGGGAGGATGACTCGTGGCAAAAATCAGCAGATCGTGCATACATGCGACAATAAACCTGGAACAGTCTAACGGCAGAGGAATGGAATGGTTTAAATTCTCCTGCTATGAGGCAGCAGAGGAGTGGAGGAGGGAGAGGCCTCTGCCTTTCTAGACCTCAAGGAATGGGAATTATAAAGCAAGGGCTCAGCCCTAGCATCATTCAACACGAAGCAGAGGCGGAAGAGGACATGGAAACATGTCCCTTTCCTGGGCTTCTGGCGATCTCCCAGCTTGGCCAGAGGCTACCTCCCCCAAAGGCCAACCTGCGCTTCTGCAGGAGACCTGGGAGCGCCGTTCCTGTGGGCTGCAGCGCCATCTAGCAGATGTGATGGAGAAATGGCGCCAGAACCGCTCGGGCCGTCCTGGAGTCCTTCGAGACAGGCACCCATCGTGCTAAGTGCTCAGGTCGCCATAAACAAACAAGTCCCTGTCCTTGAGCCATTCACCGTCCATCTGGGGAGACAATCACAGGTTCTAGAAAGTTATGCAAGCGTTTAGGGAACAGGCAGGAGCGAGGCCGACCTTCACTGGGGTTGAGGGGGAAGGCTGCACAGAGCATGCCATATTCAAGCGAGGTCTCAAAAGATGAGTCATTATCTGTCAAGCAGTAAAAGATGGAAGAGATTTCCAGGAAATGGGACTGGAAGCTCAAAGGCCCAGAAGTGTGAAAGGGTTTAGTGCATTCAGTGGAGGTGGGAAGGTTCAAATCACAAGCCAGTAGCAACCTCACAGACCAGCTACTTTAACTTCTCTGCTTTCAGGCAAGGAGGGGACCTCGGCAGTCACATGACAGGTTAGGAGTGTCCACGCTGGAACCCACGTCCCCTGGCTCTTGGTCAGTGTTCCTTCCACTGAGCCACAGGAGACCAAGGCCCTCAACCAGCTCCCTGGAGAAGGTCACTGTCACCTGGGAGAGGCCCATCGTTCAGGCTGTGCACACAGAAGTGAGACCTTGAACTCAGGAGGATGTGCTGGGCTCAAAACCCACCTCTACCAGTAGCTTGTGACTTTTTTCAAGTCATTATGCTTTCCAAGTCTCTGTTTCCTTATCTGTCAGAGGGGAATCATAACTGTCCTTACTTCATATGGTCATTGTGCGAGAGGACAGAATGAATCCATGGTAAGTGCTTGACACAATGCTGGCATATGCTAAATGCTCAATCACTGAATATTAAAGACTATGATTTTAATCATAAAATGATTAAAATTGTCACTTTTCATTATAATATTACTGATATTTCTCTTACTCAAAATTATTTATTATTATTCATTGATTATTTGTGATTTACTAGTTTTACTGTTTCTTAAGTATTGAGAACTTACTGAAGCCACTGGGGCTATTCTGTCCAATAAGAACGAACACAGAAGCCACAGTCCGGCTTTCAAAACGTGCAGGAACAGAGGGCATGGAGGTGGTCTTCAGGCCCCGGCAGCCACACCAGGCACAGGGGTGGCAGATTTTACTCCAATATGAAGAACTTCCCTGCCCCTCGGGCAGCCTTGGGAGGAAAGTATTTGCTTATTATTGGAAATGTCCGCTCTGAGACCAGATGACCGTTTGTCAGGGCTGTGCCTTACCTTGCATAGGGCAGGAAGTCATCTAGTCCATTTCACTATCTGATGCCTTAACCATCTAATTGAGCTCTGCTTTCCAGGGGAATATGATTTGGTCGGTCATCTGGGAAGCTAACTGTCTGTTTATAGATTTCAAAGTCATGAGCAATGCTCAAAGAAGTCAGGATCCAAAACGCATAACCTTGTTTTTCAGAGTAATTCATTAGATTTTAGCTGGAAATGTGAGGAAGAGGCTGAGCTGCCCGTGTCAGACTGGAGACAAGGAGAATGGGCCAGAGGGGCAGAAGGCAGCTCAGCCTTACTCTCCAAGGGCTGCCTGGAGAATGTCTTCGTTCTGAGAACGTGGGCAGGGTTTCTGCGATCCTGTTAGCCACAAAGGGTGTAGGGGTATCATCTTAAAATCATTCAATGACAGAACACATCCAACACTCGTTATTCAAACATTTATTTAGGGTCTGCCATAGGCCACACGCTTGGAATATTAAAGTAAACTGAAAAACCAGAGTCCAGAGTACAGTGTAAGAGTCAGGGAGGTGAGAAGACGTGGCAGAGAGTCACTGCAGTCCCCAGCAAAGGCCTGGTGTCAGAAGACAGGCACGTGGGGCTGCCAGGCTGTCACGGGAGGCAGCAGGGGAGGAAGGTGTGGAGGAAGTGACAGTTGAGCTGGGCCATTAGTAACACACAAGATTTGGACCCAAAATGATAGGAGGAGAGAGTTTCTCAGGGGAAACAGCAGTGTGGGCAAAGGTGTGAGCTGGGGGCGGGGTAGAGCCCCACCGCAACCGACCAGAGCCGAGGGGGTGTGAAGGGGTGGTGTGTAAGATCAGAGAAGTACTCATGCAGCGAGTCCGCTCCCAGGGGTGCACCCAGGAGAACTGAAAGCGTGCCTCCACATCGAGTCCTGCTCACGGATGCTCACAGCTGCATTAATCACAATAGCCCAAAGTGGAAACACGCCGAGGGTCCACCAGTGGGCGAATGGATAAATACAATGCAGTCTGTCTATGCAATGGAACATCATCTAGCGACTGGCGATGGAGAGGAGTGACGTGCTGGTCCACGCTACGACATGGGTTAACCTTGGAAACGTGCTCAGTGAAAGAAGCCAGACGCAAAACCCACGTATGCTGTGATTCCGTTGACATAAAGGCCCAGATCAGGCAAGTCTACAGAGGCCGAAAGACTGGTGGTGCCGGGACCAGGGGAGTGTGGGGGTGAGGAGTGATGGCTAACGGGTATGGGCTTTCCTCGAGGGATGATGAAAGGTTCAAAAAGTGATGATGGTGACAATGGCACTCCATTCAGATACTAAAAGCCACTGGGTTGTACACTTTGCATGTGTGGATGGTGTGCTATGTGAACTGCATCTCAATAAATCCATAATTTTAAAAATGTTACTTCCCCAGAGCCAGTGTGAGAAGCAGAGGGACAGACCACAGAGAACGCCCTGTCTGACAGCTCCGTGGTACCGAAGGGGACCTCAAGGCCCAGGAAAGGGAAGGATTGGCCCAGGTCCCTCAGTGAGTCAGCAGTAGAGCTGGGCCCGGAACCCTAGGCTGCCTGCAGGCTCGGGGCTCCTCCCTCGCACGGTGCTGTTCCCATTGCTTTTCCCCTCCTGGAAACAGGTCTCTCGAGTGGAATTCATAGCCACACCGCTGGAGAGTCTACCTGGAGAAATGGGGAGCGAGCAGTGGAATCAGAGGCTTGTTTTCGGATCGCAAGGTTGGAAGAGAGGCCGCAGTGAGGGCTACATCGCCTTTGTAGTATCCCCACTAATGGTCACCCAGCAGCGTGTGAACATCTTGATGACAGGGAGCTCGGCACCTCCTGAATGTCCCCCTTCCATCTTCGAGCAGCTTTGGGGTCACCGACCCCATCTCCCTCTAGCTTTCTCTTTAGGAAGGGCGATCTCAGGGGCACACTTCAGCCAGACCTGTGTAGGAAGCCTGAAAAGGAGCCGCAGCTGGGTAGGCATCCTTCCTCACGGAGCCAGGGGTTCCTAAGGGCAGGCTGGGTTCGATGTATCCCTATCTCCAGAAATCCGGCCAGGCACAGAGAAGAAAGTTCTGAATGGCGAAGGAATGTGAACCAGAGAGAAACCACAGGACCTGATGCTTCTAACTGAGCCCTTCCCCCGAGAGAGTTTCTCCTTCCTGGGTTTCAGTGAGGGGACCCCATCCGGATGCTCTGATTTCCGGGGCCCCCCTGAAGCCTTCTCCCCTGTCTTGTCCCCATGAATGATGGCATCTTTGAATGTTAAACTTCAGGTTTTCTGGCTCTTCTCACCCTTGGAGAATTCCTCTACTCTCCGCTCACTCCAGGACTGTCCAGCCAGACTCGCCACGCGGGGCACTTGGGTGGCAATTCCAAGGGCCCGGACACTTCAGCGGAGCGCCTCCCTCTCACTGCAGCTGCTCGAGACGGACACATCGTGTGTGTACGGAAAGCAGCACTCTCCCTGGACTTTCCTGCCTCTTACTAGTACCAAATATGGCAGAAAAATATTTTGATAACTTAACAAGCACATTTTCATTCTCTCTCTGTCAGTGCACAGCCCTTCTCCCACTGAAACAAGGTCAGGAGGCTAAGACATTCAGGACTGTCGGCCTCCCCGCAGAGCTGGCGTGGTTGAATGTAACAGGAAAGCAGAGAATCACATTCTTGGCTGTTGAAGTGGGCTTTTGAAATTCATAGCAAAAGAGTATTGGGAGCCAAAATTCTGGTTTGGGAGAGCCAGGCTTTTGCAGATAGAATAGGGCTGTGAGTTCTAGAAACATAGTTAGGGGCGTGAAAAGCAGAGTCTAAGGAATTGGGGCTTTAATTCCAACCTTCCTTTAAACACACCCTCTCCACAGCACTCAGCCGCTCCCACACCTCCACTCCTGCCCGCCCAGCCCTCCCGCTCCAGCCCGGGACACTAACAGAGCTCTCCCCGAGCACAGGCTCTGCCTCGCTCCCCACCCGCTCCTGTCCCACTTACACAGCCCACCAGTGACCTTTCCAAAGTCCTACCTCAGACCCCTCCAATGTCTCCTCTTGGCTCTCTAGAAACAATTTATATGAACTCAATAAATACGTATTTGCTAGATGCCAGGCATTGTGCTACATGGGAATCAGCCAACTAAAGATCCCTGGGCCAAATCGGGCCCACTGCTTGTTTTTGTAAATAAAGTTTTATTAGCATACACGCCCCCCACTCACTCATCTACACATTGTCTATGGCCGCTTTTGTGCTAGAAGGCAGAGTCAAGTAGTTGTGAAAGAGGCAATATGGCCCAAAAGCCTAAAATATTTACTACCAAGCCCTTCACATTAAAGGAAAAAACATCAACTTTACTGACCCGTGTGCTAGATGCTGACAATACCACGGTGAGCAGAACAGACACAGCCCCTGTGGGGAAAGACCAAGGCCTTGCACCTCCCTTCCCTGCCTGCCACTGCGGCCCCTCCTCCCGTCACCCTGTCCATGGGTCCCGTCAGAGCACACTGGTGTATCAGTAAAAATCATTTCTCTCATGACAGAGGATTGCCATAGGGTTGTCAGGTAGATATATTTTTAAAATCAACTGCAATCTATATCACTGCTGTTTTATTTTTTTAATCCTCACCCAAGGATACTTTTCCATCTATCTTCAGATAGAGTGGGAGGGAAGGGGGGAGAGAGAGAGAGAGAGAGAGAAACATTGATGTGAGAGGGACACATCCATTGGTTGCCTCTCGCACGACCCAGACCAGAGCCGGGGATGAACCACAACCGAGGTACGTGCCCTTGACCAGAATCGAACCCGCAACTCTTTGGTCCGTGGGCTGATGCTCCAACCGCTGAGCCAAACTGGCCAGGGCATAGATCACTATTATTTCATAGGGGGAAAAACATTTTATTGTTAAAAAGGATATCTCTAAAATTTTTTTTAAAAATTCCTCAAGCTACATTAGCTTTATCCCATTCATTCTATTGGCGTGACGTCCCCATTTTGCTATGAATGATGAACACGCTTCACAAATCATCACAGGTGTGTGGCCGGGTGCTTGAGAACTGTTGAATTCGTCCAGGCAAACCGGTTTACTTGTGTGACCCAGATACGTGACGAAGCTTCCCATGCAGTTTTGCACCTGGAAAGCGCCTCCTCCTCCTCTCCTGCTCACCATCAGAGCCCAGCTCACAGGGGCAGGAGTGTAGGTTTCCCTCCGGCAATAACCTCCGGGCCCAGCTGCTCAGATGGCGTCCAGGCTGTTGGCAGCATGGTGAGTGACATGGCTGTGAGCGCCTCTGTCAGCCACAGAGCACGGGGACAGCAGTGCCAGGAGGGCTGCCTAGAGTGTGGCTCGTCCACTGGCACATGCTGGTGCCCCATTTGACAGGCATGCTGACAGCTCCATGGCCGAGGTGCTCCGCCGAGTGCCAGAGAGCTGAGCACCAGCTTCCTGACGGGTCCTCACATGACCGGGATGCCATGAGGGCCCGGGTGGCCGCAGCCAGCTCCCGATCAGCAGGTGGTGGCAGGGCCCCAGGACACGGATACTCATTGCTCACATGAAGCTTCTGGAATGCACTTAAAATCAATGATAGCTCTGCCACGAAGATAATCCCAGCAAGGCCTGGTGCCAAGCACACTTTTCTGCCTGACTTTCATTCAGGGACAAACTTTCTCCAAAAGCCCCATTCAGAGAGAGAGAGAGAGAGAGAGAGAGAGAGATGGAGGGAGGGAGGGAGGGAGGGAGGGAGGGAGAGAGAGAGAGAGAGAGAGAGAGAGAGAGAGAGAGAGAGAACTCATGAAAATCCTCCACATGAGATATGAACATGAAGCCGCCCGTCATTTTTACAAGGGGTGGGGGGTAGGGGCAGCATTATTCTAGCCGCCCTCCACCTTAGAGGTTAGAGGTTTCATTGTCCTTCCGAGCTGGTCTAGGCTGGGTTGTTCCCATTCTCAGTCATTCCCATTTAATCCCTTTGTGAGACCATGGGGAAAATAAGGTTAAATTCCCAAGGGGAAGTTAGAGACCCTGAGGCCATGCCAGGATTTGAAAGAAATTTTGAGATCTCCTGGCCCAAACACCTCACACTACAAAGAGGAAACTGAGGCCCAGAAGAGGAAGAGAATTGGTCGAGACCCCACTGGTAGATCTGGAACTAGAAATAAGACCACTTTGGTCAGTCCAAACCTCTTCAACTACACACTGAAGTGTGCAGAGTACCCCATAATCCAGAATGAAGGCTGCTTTCCTCCCAGAGAAGGGGAGACAGGTGCCAGTTCCGCCAGAGGACAAGGTGGGGCTGCAGGGGGGCTGCAGGGAAGGGGGACAATGGTCAGTGCAGCAGGTGGTCACGTATCATGCACTTAACCTTCAAAGTAACATTTCCACTAAAGGCCGAAGGGACAGCGTCCCCACATTTTAAGTAACGACACTATAAAATGTGTTCTCTTAACTAGCACCTTCATATTCGAACCAGATGGGGAAGCTGAGGTCCCAAGAAGGGGCAGGGACCAAGTGAAGGTCACACACAGTCAGGCAGAGGGTGGGATTAGGGGCTTGGACTCAGAGAGTCGAGTCCAGCTCTCTCCTTGGCAGTGGGTCAGACCACCAGCGATCTCTGTCCTGAGACTACCGGCCAGTCTTGAACTTGGGGCTTCATCTCAGCTATCCCTACAGTCAGCTGTTCTTTCAGGCCACTGGGTGCCAGGTTGCTATTGTATTTCTTTCCTTGGCCCCAGAGCCAGGCACAAGCTTTCTCCAAGCCTGAGGCCATCCCCACAGCATGACTTCTGGGTGGTGGCCCGGGGAACAGCTGGCTCCAGGCTGGCAGCGAGGCTCTTCGTCAGGCCTGGCTAGCTCCGTGAGGGTCACTGCCCCCGGGAGGGCTGGGTTGGCTGCCCTCTCGCCATGTGCACAGCAGGACATGCTGACCTCTCCCTGTGACCTGAGGACAGGGATTGGGCTGCCCCAGGCAGGTGGGGCAGGGACCCTGAAAGTAATCCAGGCAGTGCCCCTTTCCTGGGGTGTCTTCAGGACACGTAAAAGGAAGACCCCGGTCGCATCTCCTGCTCTCGTGAAAAGGGAGTGGACAGTCTCGGCCTCAGAACCCCCAGTTCCAGACCCGTCTCCAGCACACCCTTCCCGTGGGGCCCATCTAGGATCAAGCAGACCAGCTCGGCAAGGGTGGAGTGGAGGGCTGTGCCTTCCCCAAAGAAAGGGCCAAGGGCATCAGAAAGTAACACCCTGCCCATGGCCCAGATCCCCCGACTCCCGCGGGCTGAAAGACCGCGAAGATCTAGCCCCAGTCCTTCACGGGACAGGAGAGGAAACAGGCCCAGAGAGGGAGAGGAGCTTGCCAGGGCTCACACAGCAGCGTAGAGCCAGGACTGAAATCTGCTCCTGCTCTCCAGTCCAGCTCTCAGCCCACAGGTGCTTTCAGGGCGTGGAGGTGACAGACCTCACTCAGGCCCCGAGCCGCCCGGTGCCCCCGCAGGGTGCCAGGTGCTGTCACAGTCACCGCCTTGCCCAGCCTCAGGCACTGCACGAAGCACTCAGGTGCACTGCCTTTAACACGCTCCGCGTGCCTGTAAGTGCAGTTATCATGGTCATTGACGTGCACAGGGACCCAAGGCCCTCGCCGTGCCCTCCCTAGTCATCCCTGGGCTTTGTTTTGCCCTCACTGTCAAGGCCAGTCGGTGGAGGGGCGAAGCCAAGCATCTCTAGAGAACCCCTGGAACAGGAGGGGACGACCATAAGCAGACTTTCAGGAGCACAGTATGGACTCTCTGTTAATCACCACCTGAAACCCTCTCCAGCCACTGAAGGGCACAGCCTGGGAATGTCCAGCACTCCCCACAGGTGGCTCCCCCTGCGACCAGCACAGGGCCAGGTGGGCTCACCTGAGCCAGGGCCTCCCGAGAGCACCTGCTGAGAAGCCTGGCCCACAGTAGCCTGCCTGCTCTGTTTTTGTTCCATCACACAGGCCAGGCTCTGTCTCCTCTCCTCCGCCCCTGCCCGCCCCTCCCCTGCCCGCCTCCTCTCCCTGCTGTCCGCCCACAGTCAGCTGCCCCAGCGTTTGAGGAGGCCACAGTGGGAGCCCTCTGCAGTCCTTCCTCCCGCCAGCCTGCTGCTGCCCTGCCACAGGTGTGCCTCCCTGTCGCTCAGACCCAGCAGTGGACACACCACAGCACACCTGGAGAGGATGGCCCAGAGAGGGTGGGCTGGACCTCAGGTTCCTGGGAAAGCCCTGAGGAGCTTGAGGGCTCTGGAGCCATTCACCCTGAGGAAGGGGAGCGCGGTCAGTGTCCCACGTCCCTGGAAGGATGTCTGGAGCAGGGAGAGCAGGGTCACTCTGCAGGTCCGGAGGACAGAGTGGGAGGGTAGTCACAAGGGGAACATTTTGTTCAAAATAAGAAAAATCTCCTTGACTCTCCCAAGACGGCCCAGGGGACTTCAGATCAAAGGCAAGCACATTATACTTTGAGCCGGGGAAGTCCAGATTGGAGCCCCAGGTCCACCGCGTGCCCCAGGGAGCAAAACACTCAGTAGTCATCATCTCTAAGGCGGATCTCGAGAGGTGCATCTCATAGCCTCGCTCGGAACTCTTGGCACACATCCAGAGACAAACTTGAAATTCCCCAAGAAGACAGAGGCTCAGTGGTCACCTGTGCCTGTCTCAGCCTCCCACACACAGAGGCTGTCATCCCAGCCAGGGCGGCCACAAAGAGTGGGACCTACCAGGGCAATGGGCACTGCAAAATGAGCCCTGGTCAGGAGCCAGACCTTCCTGGGATCAAGTCCCAGCTCTGCTTCTTACCATCCTGACCTCTAGCAAGACATTCGGCCTCTGAGTGAGTCTCGGTTTTTTACAATGGAGTTGTAACCCTTGCCCTACCTCTGTCCTAGGGCTGTGTAAGGATCAAATGAGAAAGAAGAGCAGGACCTTGGAGGCTACGGTTATGTATACACAAAGCAATGCTGTGTTGAGAATTTCTGGCTATAATTATTTTTGTCCCAGGAAGAACATGAGTGGCACAAGAATTATACTGAATAATTAGTGTTCACGCAACAAACTTTGCCTGGTACCTTCTGTGCCAGATTCTGGAAATACAAACATAAATAAGACGAAATCCTATGTCCTCCAGGACAGGCTAGGTGGGAAGGCAGACTGAATTCTCCACTGCAGCCGAATGCGGTACACAGGGTGTGCACCCGTCACCGTGAAAGCACTGGGAGCAGGTGCGAAGGCACCGGAGGAGGCAGCTTTCCAAGAGTCTTAAAGACTGAGGACAAACGTTTAGGCATCTAATCAACGACCACCAACACATACGAAGCAGAAGAGGACAGACTGAAGGGGGAAATAGACAACTGTACAGTTATAGCTGGAGACTTCAGCACCCCACTCTCAATAATGAAGGAAACATCCAGACAGAAGATACGTTAGGAACTGGAGGACCTGAGCAACACAGTAAACAACGGGAACTAACAGAACACGAACGTGATACAGAACACTCGACCCACCGGCATGCACATTCTTCTCAAGGCACAGGGGACTTTCTCCAGGACAGACCACGTTAGGTCACAAATTCAGTCACAGTAGCCAAAAGATGGAATCAACCTAAGCGACCACGGACAGGAGAAAGGACAAACAAAATGTGGTGTATGTACAATGGAATGTCACGCAGCCTTTAAACGGAAGGACATTCTGACACTTGCTACAACGTGGATGAACCCAGAAGACCTTCCGCAAAATGCCAGTCACAGAAGGACCAATACGGTCGATCGCACCCCTATGAGGCACCTAGGAAGTCAGACTCAGAGGGGCAGAAGGAAGAGCGGTGCCAGGTGCTGCGGAGGGGAGGGACAGCTCGTGTTTAATGGGTTCAGCTTCAGTGTGGGACGACAACAAGGGTCTGGAGATGGACATCGGTGATGGCAGCACAACCGTGCGAATGTTCTTAATGCCATGAAACTATACACTAAAAAATGGTTTAAGTGGTCAATTTTATGTTATGTGTATTTTACCACAATTTTTTAAAAAGAAACGTTTTTTTAAAAAAATAAAAGAATGAGGAGGGAGTGTTCCAAGAAGTCCAGGTGGGGGAGAGAAGTCTAGACCAAAAAATAAGTAGAATGGTTGTGCAAAAGCTCAGTGGTACCAAAGCCACCAAACAGCCAAGGCGTCCCCACAGGCCCCGCGAGCCAGTGGGCTGGACAAGGTCCCCAAATGTCCTGCCAGGGAGTGCACTCTGGTGGATGACAGGGTCAGAGTGGCTTAGAACAACCAAACCAGGAAGAGTCTGGGGAGGACAGACAGGCGGACGGAGGAGGTGTGTAAACAGCAACACCAGACCCAGACAGACATTAAAATGAAAATGACTTTCCAGACCACCCCAGTTCCCAGCCCTGTGATTGCCACCCCAGGGCTGTGGTGAAAGTGACTCAAGCCATTTGCCTCACGGGGCCACCAGCTGAAGGCGGGCGGGATTCCCCTGAAAATGAAACCAGGACGAGATGCGTGGGTGGGGCCCCGTTCGAGAGGCGGCTCTGCCTGTCTTCTGAGTGGATGCCGCCTGGGCCACGAGGAGGGCGTCCATCGCCCCAAGACCCACCCTGTGGTTTCCACACAGGAAGACGAGTTCGCTGCTCCGCTGTGCGAATGCGCACGAGGAGTGGGAGGGGGCCTCGGTGAAGTCTTTGAACCAAGTCAGTGTGGGAAATCCCACGCTGCAATTTATAAACGGTGACTGTGGGCTGTCCCATGTCTCTCTATGGGTCTCAGTTTGCACAAAACCAAGGAGTTAGACCTATAACTCCATTGTTATGCCCCTAACATTAAGGAGAACAGGACATTGCCAGACACGTTTAGTAATTAGACAATCTATTATTCGTATACACGTGGCCCACGGATGGGGCACAATGTTCTTTTTTAAATCTTTTTTTTTTTAATTATTATTGATTTTTTAGAGACAGAGGAAGGGAGAGAGAGATAGAAACATCGATGTGAGAGAGAAACATCAATCAGCTGCCTCCTGCACACGCCCCACTGGAGATCGAGCCGGAAACCCAGGCATGTGCCCTGACCAGGAATCAAACCGAGACCTCTCAGTCCATGGGATGACATTCAATTCACTGAGCCACACCAGTCGGGCGGGGCACAATGTTCTCTGCTTTTCCCCTTGAGTCTTTTTGGTCTACGCTTAGTCTAGTTCTGCCAGCCTTGGTGAGTGTTCCCTCTGCGATCTCCCTTCTCTCTTTCCCTCTCTCTAGTTCCCTTGTGTGTTTTTCCCTTCAGTTTTCTTCCTCTTATGAGTGAGGGGCTGGCCATCCTATGGATGGATGGAGGAAAATGAAGGCAATTCCTCCCCACCTAACCACAGGGCAAAAAGTCTACAAAATAATCTATGAGTAAAGTCAGCTGCCTCTTTGCTCAAGCGGGTATGTCATCTTACTCAGAGCACCACTTGGTCTTGCCAAAGGAAGTAAGCCAAGTGAGATATATATATATATATATATATATATATATATATCCTCAAGGCAGAGTCTGCTGAAAACTGGATTGTCAAAAGTCAATTTGCCAAATGATCAACTCGCTGCCTTGCTGAGAAAGTTCTTCACATGACATTGTAGTTTCACCACCACGATAGAAACATTGTTCATGCCCTCGTTAGGTGGGCTAGCCCCAAGGTAATGAAGGGTCTCCCATGTCACCAACTGACTTCAAGGATTGCCCTGGGGGGGTCGTCTCCACTCCAGCCCGTGTTGGACGTGAACATCGCCGTCACTCACATTCCATGACCTGGCTCTAGGTCTCGTGTCTACCTACAGAGGGGACGGGGAATGCAGTCCCTGACAGATAGCCTCTCCCCAGCGACAAGCCTGGGGACTGACAAGCCCTGCCAAGGAAGCACTTATCTTCAGTGGGCAGCTAGCCATCTGTGCCACGTATGTGTTTCAGACACCACGCGCTTCTCAAATGCTCCATCCCACACAGCCACGTGGAGGCCTTTTCTCACTCGCAGCTGTCTCCCCTGTCTGGCAGGCTTCCACTGTGTACCTGCCCCTGCCCCATGCGGGACCATGCGAATGAGTGCACTTTTCCCTAAACATGGCTCTTGGGGCCTTATGCTCAGCCCCAGCGTTGGCATCTTCATCTCCTTGGCCTCAGCCTGCGTTTCCACGGACCTCTGCGTCTGCCCTGGAGACTCCCTCGGCCCAGCCACTTCACGGATGGGCTTCCCCTCCACACCGGCTGCTGCTTCGTCTGCTTTGGAAGAGCTGTGCCCATCCACCTCGGAAGGGAAGGCCTGAGAGCTCTGGGAAACAGACCCGAGGCAGGACGCTTAGCCGAGGAGACTGAGCTGCTGCACAGAGGCCACATGTCCAGCTCTCGGCGGTCACGGAGGAAGAGGGAGCTGCTGCGTGTTGGAGCTGGGAAAGCTGTCCTGGCCCTTCTCTGCCCTCAGCACAGACCCTCCCTAAACAGACCACTTAACTCTGGAGCCCAAAGAAGAATGTGGGGACTTCTGCTTCTAGGCAAGATGGAGTAACAGGGACTGATTTACCCTCCTGTCTGAGACAGTAACAACGAAGGAAGGAAGGAAGGAAGGAAGGAAGGAAGGAAGGAAGGAAGGAAGGAAGGAAGGAAGGAAGGAAGGAAGGAAGGAAGGAAGGAAGGAAGGAAGGAAGGAAGGAAGGAAGGAAGGAAGGAAGGAAGGAAGGAGAGGAAGGAAGGAAGAAAGGAGAGGAAGGAAGGAAGGAGGAAAGGAGAGGAAAGGGAGAGAAAACAATGGTTTTCAAGACACTGGAGGTCACACAACAGAGGAAGCCATGCCTGAGAGACCAGAAGCAAAGGAGGGGAGCCCTAGGGTTGCCCCAACTTACTACTTTCTGAGAGTTCTCTGGCTGTGGCACATGAGGGGAAACTGAGGCAGAGCCAAGTAGACTCCTGAGTTGAAGAGATGGATCTAAGGGTCCAGTGGGATCAAAACACCCAGAGTTCATAATATAGACCACCAGAGAGGAGAGCTTTGGACAGAGAGAAAAACTCAGAAATCTGCATAGGACCCTCGGGGCACCCATCAACCGCACATTGTATAAAGAAACTAGATGAGGTGGGAGAAAGAACCCACCTGAAGGGATTAGAGAAAACAGGGTCCAGTGCTCAGAGACCTGTGAACAGTGCCCACAGCCACCACTCAGACTGGAGAAACTCATAATTCACGGGCGCGGGGTACAGCGCTCAGGAAGGTCTGCCTCCGTGGTGAGGGGTCACAGTCCTAAGCTGCACTGCTCAGGGCCCACCTCGCACATCATAAAAGGGAGACCCGAAGGAATCACACTGCTCCCAGGTACTTACCTGTATCCCAGAGCAAAAGTCAAGATTTATAAGAATACAAAACATCCAACACCAACAAGATAAATTTCACAATGTCTGATATCCAATCAACACCAGGCATGCAAACAATATCAGGAAAACATGACCCATAATGAGGCCAATCAGCAAAACCGACTCAGAACTCACACAGATGTTAGAATCAGAAGAGAAGGACCTTAAACAGTTATTATAACTGTACTCCCAATGTTCAAACAGTTAGTAGGCATGGAGAACGCACAAAAGACCCCAATCAGACTTCCAGAGATGAAAGCTACACCAGCTGAGATGAAAAACACACTGATTGGATTAATGGTGGGTTAGAGCGTGCAGGAAAAAAATACTGGTGAGCTTGAAGGCATAGCAATAGAATCAATGCAAACTGAAACACAGAGAGAAAAAAAGGACCTTAGAAAAGAAAAAGAAAGTGAACCAGCTTCGCTTGAGTCTTCGCTCTCCCAACCTTCCCCTTTTAGACTCTCGAAGGCTGGTGGACCACGAAGGGCGGCTGTGTCCTCCCAGTGGGGCTCTTCCTTAAAGGGTTTTTAGGGTGTGTGTTTGTGTGTGCATATGTTTGTGTGTTTTACATTTTTAATGTTTTATTTAAGTGAAATAAATATGTGGCTATAAGTATACCTATCATGAGTATACAGCCTTTTCGAAAACATTTATAAAACCTTTTTATTTTGAAATAATGTTAGATTTGCAGAAGAGTTGCAGAGAGAGCACAGAGGTTCTTGTGTACTCTTCACCCCATTTTGCCTCATAGTAACATTTAACATAACTGCAGTGTATTTGTCAAAATGGAATTGGTACATTACTATTAATGAAACTACCAACTTTCTTCAGACTTTGCCAGTTTTTTCTATTAATGCCCTTATCTGTTCCAGGATCCAATCTAAGATGCCACATTGTATCTATTCCTTAAAGGTTTACAGTTGAAACTGTGAATCTAAGAGTTGCCTTATGGGGAGTCAACAATCAGCAGTGATCAGCAGCGGCCCGAGGTGCCTCTCTTACCTACCAACACGTCATACCCACAAAGACAGACACAGACTAGAGCTCTCCGTTGGAAATCCCCTAATATACGTAAGTAGTAGCATGAGCTCACTGGAAAAGAAAAAGCTACATATATAAAAAGTAAGACTACCAAAAAAAAAGGGGGAGGGGGAACACTATATACTATATAAGGTAGAAAAATAGACCAAGAATTTAAAATAAATGTAATAAATATTTGCATCATGAACAACAAATTAATTTTAAAATCCAAGTGGAAATATTCACATTAGATCAGAAAAATGATAGGGCAAATTCAGCTAAAGAATATGTTAGTGAACTAGAAGATCAGATTGAGGAAGACTCCCAAATGGCAACAGGAAAAAAAACAACCCTAAGAAATAGATAGATTAGAAGTAGAAATTCCAACATCCACATAATAGGTGTTCTAACAAGAGAGAGAAAAACAAAAAAAGAAAGGAGAAAATATTTGGACAAATAAATGGACATTCATTTTCCAGAATTAAAAAATGAAAGCCCTCTCATTGAAAGTAGACAGAAAATAAAAACCCACACCTAGATACATTATAGTGCTATTTTTTAAATTGTCCCAAAGGCAAAGATGAAACTCTTGAAGTCTCCAGAGAGTAGAAAATAACTACCTAGAGAAAGAGCAGAGAAATACCTAGAGAAACAGTACCTACAAAGATTGACATTAATCTTTTCACAAGAAACATTGAATACAAAGAGACAAAAGAGTAATTTTTTTAATTATAAGAAAATAATTTGGAGGTCAGGAGTTTATATCCAGAAATTGGCATTAAAATATGAGGGATACTAAAAATATTTTCAGTCATACAAGATAGGTTACAACAGAAAGAGAAAGTAATTTTAAAGAAAGTGCTTAAAATTTAAGAGACATAAATTCAGAAAATTTTAAAAATCTGGAGTGATTGAAAAAAGAAAAGAAAGCATTTTCACATAATGATGGCAAAGGGACAGGATGGGGAAGAGATTGAAGGACATGAGAACAGACTAAAGTACTTGATATTTTAGAGGAAAGACATAATACTTGTAAGTTTAATACATTAATCAGAGAAAATAAACAAAAATATTAGTCTTGTCCTGGCCGGTTTGGCTCAGTGGTTAGAGCATCAGCCCGTGGGCCAATGAATCACAGGTTCGATTCCGGTCAAGGGCATGTACCTTGGTTGTGGTTCATCCCTGGCCCTGGTCAGGTCGTGGGGGAGGCAACCAGTCGATGTGGCTCTATCACATTGATGTTTATCTCTGTCTCTCTCTCTCTCCCTCCCTCCCACTCTATCTGATGATAAATGGAAAAAAATCCTCGAGTGAGGAATAAAATATATATATATATATATATATATATATATATATATATATATATATATATATGTCTTGAGTTTAAAGCAGATGTACAAAATTAGAGTATAACTTTAAAACCAGCAAATGAAAATTCAATATATTCAATGGAAAGCAAGAATAAATAATAAAAAAAATAAAAGAAGGTACATAAATAGAAAATATGAAATAAAATAGCCAACTAAGTCCAAATATACAATAAATATAAATGAGCTAAATACTCCAATTAAGACAGAGACTCTCAGATTGGGCTATTAAAAAAAGATCCACAATATGTTATCTACAAGAGACAATTGGAACAATAAGATATAAAAAGGGGAAAATAAAAAAACAAAACCCTTTACGCCAATGAATTTGAAAACCTATATGAAATTGATAAATCCTAAAATATCTAAAATGCCAAGGCAAGGGTCACTGTTAGAAACTGAGGCAGTCCATTCCACGTGCCTAAAGGAGACAGGAGCCAAAATGAAGGGGTTCCCACTGGTGAAAGCCAGTACAGTCTGGTCATCAAAATCCATGGAATAAAATAAGAACCTATTGAATAAAATAAGAATCAAGCAGACTATAGGGATATAAACTAACAAATGAAAGTACAGATAAATGGGGGAAAGAGGAAAGTCCTTTGTAGGAGAATGACAACTACTAAATGTAGAAAGAATAAAAGAACAAATACTGTAGGTTTGGAATATGTAGAAAAAGAAAGCTTAACATGAAAGACAAGGGTAAGAGGGGCCCCCGTGTGCATGCTGATTGAAAAACAAAACGTGCTCCCTGCAATCAGAAGAAAAGTGCTTCCCAACCCTGCTTCATTCAGAAAAGCCCGTGTTCTTACTGACCACTCTGAGTCATCATACTTTTTCACTTGCTCCCCCTCCCAATCACTGGGAGTACTGCAACCCCGATTTAAACAAAAAATTGATGGACAGGCCTCTGCTTCGGTGGGGAGAGGGCAATGTAGAATTGTGGGGCTCACAACCTGGGAAGTGGAAACTGGCTTGTGACTTTCCTGCTGTGTAACCTTGGAAATCCCACATTCTTCATGTTCCAGTTATCTCATGAGTACAGCAGGGCTTAGAATTATTTCTCCACTTCGCTGGGTGGTGATTAGGATCTAATTATTCACCACGAGAGAATGTGCTTGTAAACCGCCACGCCAGCAGACACTTACGGGTGTCACAGAATGAATGGGACTTCTTAAGAAAGGGCTGGGGGGGGGGCCGGCACGGTCCACCGGCTAGAGACTAAATCAAGGTCTAAATCATTTTCTAATTCTTTTTTTTTTAAGTCTCAGACTGCAAGCAATGATTTCAGTTGCTCTTATTATAATGCTTGTGATACACGAAGAAACAGAGGACTAGGTTTTGATTTCTTATGCTTCCTCTATAACTTATAGCAAGAGCACCTTTGAAAGCAGCTTGTGGATGGTGGCATTGAGGAGCAGGGAGCCTGTTCTGGACTGAAGGCCCGAGGCAAAGAGTGGACGTGGAAATCTCTCTTGAAAGGGCTTGTCTAGCAAGGGCCTTTTTTTTCTTTCTCCCACAGAAACCGTATCTAGCTGTATTAAGATCAGCATGATGCTGTGGGCTGAATTGTGTCCCCAAAAGCCGTATGTTGAAGCCCTAACCCCCAGGACCTCAGACTGTGACTGTATTTAGAACCCGGGTCTACAAAGATGTAATTAAGGTCAAATTCAGTCATAAGGGTGGGCTCTATTGCCATCTGACTGGGGTCTTTGTATGAAGAGATTACAACTCAGAGAAGCAGAGGGATGGTGCGATGAGGACACAGCGAGAAGGCAGCCGTCTGAAGACCAAGGAGAGAAGCCTCAGAAGAAGCCACACCTGCCAACACCGTGATCTTGGACTTCCAGCCTCCAGAATTGTTAGAGAAAAAGTACATTTCTGGCCCTGGCCGGTTTGAGCGTTGGCCCGCGGACCAAAGAGTTGCGGGTTCGATTCTGGTCAAGGGCATGTACCTCAGTGCAGTTTGATCCCCGGCCCTGGTTGGGGTCTTGCGGGAGGCAACCACATGATGTGTCTCTCTCACATTGATGTTTCTCTCTTTCTCTCCCTCCCTCCCACTCTATCTGAAAATCAGTGGAAAAATATCCTCAGGTGAGGATTAAAAAATAAATAAATTTCTGGGTTTTTTATTGTTTTTTATCCTCACCCAAGGACATTCCCCCATTTTTTGTTCAGATAGAGTGGGAGGGAGAGAGAGGAAGAGAGAAACATCGACATGAAAGGGACACATCGAGTGGCTGCCTCCCGCACGACCAACCAGGGCCGGGGACAAACTGCAACCGAGGCACATGCCCTTAGCGGGAACCGAACCCGGGCCTCTCTGGACCGCAGGCCAACGCTCTAACCGCTGAGCCAAACCAGCCAGGGCTAAATTTCTGTTGTTTAAGCCACCCAGTCTGTGCTACTTTGTTATAGTAGTTCAAGCTCATACAGTGACATCAAATTCATGGTTGTTGTTTTTTAAAGTTACTTTATGCTTTGTTTCTTGAGAAAGAATACTATGTGAGGGCAGGTGATATTGTTGTCAATATTTATGATTTGCACATGTGAATATGTATGGGATTAACTTTCTGTGAACACAGGGTGGGGGTCAGGGAGCTGGCAGTAAGGGTGGTGGCATTTGCTGTTTCTGTCCTGTGACTACTGTCTGATAGCCACAAGGCTTGAGTGCCGATGCAGCCACGCTGTGCCGGTCACATTGAAGAGGTTCCTCTCTAGAGCTGGGGCTGGGCCACACTGCAGTGTATTCACACAATCGCATACTCCTCAGGTGTTAAAATGAGCAAAGCATAGCCACCTGGCCCAGCATGGCTGCTTTCCCACACGTGACCGTGAAAAATGCTGGTCACAGAAGAAGACATACAATACGATTTTATTCCCGTCAAGTTTACAAACAGGTGACTTCACTCTACCATAATGGGTGAATACATAGTCTCAGACTGCAAGCAATGATTTCAGTTGCATAAAACCAAAAAGAAAAGCAAGAAACTGATTCTCGCAAAAGTGAGGATAGTGCTGACCTGGAAGGGCGCCGTCAGGGAGGGGACCCAAGGAGGTCACAGGTGTTTGCAAGTCTCCATTTCTCGACCTGGGTGGTGGTTACACAGGGTTTGCTTTATAATCACTCATTAGAATGTATAATTTTTAAAACTTCTCTTTGTATAAATCACATTACTATAGAAAAAAGAAAAGGAAAAAACAGGAGAAAAGCTGAAACAAATATGACCAAATAACTGTTCTCAGTCCTGGCCGGTCTATGTTCTATAATTAATTATGCTTCTCTGTAATTTGGGGTTTTTCTTTTCCAAATGTTTATGCTCAGTGAAAGGAGCCAGGCAAAAAAGAGACCATGCATGATATGTGAAATTTTATATTCCATTTGTATAAAATTCAAGAAAATGCAAACTAATCTCTAGGGACAAAAAGCAGATCAGTGAGTCCTGGGGGATGGGGGCAGGGAGCGGCCCGAGGGAGGGAGCAGGAGTCAACTTTTGGGGGTGACAGATAAGTTCATTATGTGGATTGTAGTGATGGTTTCACATGGGTGTACTTATGTCAAAATGTATCAATTTATACAACTTGAAATTTGGAAGTTTATTGTATGTCAATTATACATCAATAAAGCAGGGTTTTTCAGGGAAAAAAAAATGTTTCTTGTGCTTTTACATGCTTCACAGAGTCTTCAATACACATACATTGCTTTGAAATAAGGGAGATGTTTTTACAGTCAGAGAAACCTGAGTGAGGAACTGTGATTCTGCCTCCCCGAGGGCCAGCATGGTGCGTGTCTTTTGGTCAGTCCTGGCATCCAATTATGTCAATAGAATTTTGTTCTGCCTCTGATGTTAAAAGGGCCCCCACTCTTCCCTTTCCCCTCTTTCCGCCTCTCCCCCACCCCACCCCTCCTTCTTCTCACTCTATTTTATCTCTCTCTCTCTCCCGCCCCCCTCCTTTTCTCTTTGGCTCTCACTCTCTCCGCAGGCAGCTTTAGGAGACATGACAACACTCATAATAATGATAAACGATCATTTCTGTCACTGAATAGCATTTTATCGTGTACAACGTGCTCTCTCATCTCTGTGGATCCTCACAGCAATCCTTGGGTGTAGTAACAGGAAAACGAAAGGCAGCTGAACCGCTTCTGCCTCCTCAGGAGGGTGGTACCTTTCCTATCGGTGGGAAAATCAGTCTCTTTGCTGCCCCTTCCACTTTCAGACGCTGATAGTGAAGACGGCAGATGAAAGATTCATCCAGTTCTTTTACTCCAGCTCCCTCCCTTCAGCGGCGTGACGGCCTGCATTAATGGAATAAGTTGTTGGCTAAGCAAAGATAGGGCCAGAGCTGAGTTGGGGTTGTGACAGACATCTGATTGCCTATCCAAAACTTATTCTTCTCTTTGTACTTACCAAGGGCCTGATTTTGTTGGAGGTGGCAAGGTGCCCAGCTGCAAAGTTACATTTCCCAGACTCCTTCCTAAGTAAGAGTGGCCACGTGACTGGATTCTGGCCAATGGAATGAAGGAGTTAACTGTAGTATACAACTTCTGGAAATGCTCCCTTAAAGGGGGATTGGCTCGGCTGGCAGGCCCATTGATGGCTTTCCCTCTTTCTCCGCCTGAAACATGAATGAATGTAATGACTGGTGCTGCGGCATCCATTCTGAAGTCCTGAGGTAATTTTGATCAAAGACAATAGGCTTATGCTAAAGGTAGCAAAACAGAAGGACAAGAGGAGGAGAGGACATTGATGAGATTATAGCATGATCATACCAGCTCCAGAATGCCTCCCTCCAGACTGCTTTTACATGGGAGAAAAATTTAAACCTTATTTAAGTCATTGTTGGACAAATCTCTGTTACAGGAAAACACAGTCCCTAAATAATAAAGAATTGATGAGCTAAGATTCTGTAAAGAATCTTTGAAAGAGAGGGAATTTCCGGGATGAACCCTGCAGAAGGTGCTCTAAAATGAAGGGGAAGCAGGCAAACCTCTGTCTCCTCTGCCTCCTATTAAGTCCGCACAATGTGAGTGCCTGTGTGCACGTGAGGGGAAGTCAAGGAGGGGGTGTGGTTCCTCGTCGACAAGGTGTGAGGCAGGACAGCACGTAGCAAGTTGATCCACCCACAGAATCGATTCAGAATAAAGAGGACCTGGGAGCCAGAGAATGAGGACACATGAACCTTTCCCTTTTATATCATAGACTCTGGAGAAGCGTATCTCAATGCCTGTGGAGTGAGTTTTGACCAATACCATTTGCGCCCCGTTGGACAGGTGCTGCCTCAGTATTAGGATTACAGGAAGAAGTAACCCCATTTTACAAATTAGGAAACTGAGGCCCATAGAGGTGACGTGACGTCTGGCTCGACAGTGGCTGTTCCAGTTCAGGGTTAGTCTGCTTTTCCTTATACCAGAGCTAGACCAGGATTCAGGAAGAGCGTCGAGGAAACAGGGGAACAGTCACCTGAGCAGTAGATGGGCCATGCAAACCCAAGTGGCCAACGATGACAAATACTACAGCCAGAGTCCCTTTTCATAGACACATTCACGTGTACATGTTGCCCGCTCCCGTGGAAGTATGTATATGAAAGCCAGGTACACATAGCTATATATTAAGGGATCTTTATTATGGTAGAAAGAGAGCCACATCTGAATTTTAAAAATAGAGAATTGAATCCCAGCCTTGCACTTATTATCAGTGTGATCGTGGGCAAATCCTTTCACCCCTCTGGGCCTCAGTTTTTTCATCTGTAGTAGGAGGGATTGGCCACATTAAGTTCTAAGGCCCAATCCTGCTCTCAACATCTATGAGCCTATATAAAATATATCATTAAAGTAAGATTAGCCCTGGCCAGTGTGGCTTAGTTGGTTGAGCGTTGTCCCGTGCACAAAAGGTTGCCGGTTCGATTCCTGGTCAGGGCCTATGCCTGGGTTCAAGCTCGATCCCCCATAGAGGGCATGCAGGAGGCAGCCAATCGATGTTTCTCTCTCACTCTCCCTCTCCCTTCCTTTCTCTCTAAAAATCAGTAAAAATATTTTTTAAAAATAAAGATTAAATCTATTAAGCACTATAGCAATAAACTCAGCTTTACATAAATGTATGCTACATAACGATGAGAATCCACTATTTCATACATCGTAACTCTTTTTTTTTTTAAGTTTCATCATTCATTTATTATTTGAGAAATCTAGGGCACACACTCTATTTCTTAAATACAGCATCTCAGCGGTGGGGAGCACACCCCGGCCTCGCTGTGGCTGGTCAGGTCTGGGTGCTGCCAGAGGCCCCTCATGGATGCTGCGTCTCTGCCACTGTCTGTGCTTCTCCTACGGAGCCACGGAACCCATTTCTGAGGGCACAGCCAGTCAAGAGGAGGTGGGGATTAGGCCGTCTCCTTCCCAGACACCCTTCCCAATCTCTTCTTGCCATGAAGCAGTGAGTTGTCCAAAAAGTCTGGGCAAGAACTGGGTTGTCTGGCGCTGGGGCGAGAGCTGGAGAGGCAGCTTTCTCCCAGACAGACGTGCTGGCGGAGGCCGTTCTTCTTCATAAATCACAGCTCTCAGGAGCACAGCCTGGATCTAGGGTCGCATGAGCCATGAATGCACAGTGGCTCGTCCCTACCCTGTTCTCTCCTCCCGTTACTGCCTTAGTGTCCTGATACACGTGATAACACACTCCTAGCTCCTCACACAGAGGTATGCAGGTACACTTACATTCACAAGTCTGCGTTCAACCTTGAAAATCATTTCCTTTAAATAAAAATAAAACAGACACAACGGGAATTTAAAATACATTCTGGGACTGTCCCAATAGCACAACAGTGTGACTGAAGCTGGTAACACCAGCAGGCCAGGGAGGATTTTATTAGACAAGTCCGGCTGTTTATTAAACACCCCAGGGCCTTCTCATCATAAATGCAGCCAAGCAGCCCGAGTGATGGGGATGGAGCCCCTCGTGAGCACTAAGCTCTTTATTCCGGCATTTAACGAGCATGAATAACCAGGGATAGATGGGATCATTTGTGAGTCCTCGTGAACCCAGGAAAAGGGGGATTTCAAAGGTTCCTTTGGGATCGTGGAAGCCTTGTCTCTAAAATACACCTGGACTTACTGGGCTCCTCCTCCTCTTCAGGACCTTGTCTTCAGCTGCATTAGACTCCCAGGAACTGGGTAAGGAGAGTCTAGAGTCTGGAGCCGTCGCCTGCGAGTGTGTCATTGAGTTATTCGCTGAATTATCCCCCAGACAATGATTCGGTCCTGTTCTCTGGCAGCCTACATTATTGTAGTTGACTAGGGAAAGACTTCCTGTTCCCTGCAAGTGGAAAGCAGTTTGAACACATCAGACTTGTGAAAAAGGGTTCCTACTCAACACCCACAGCGTGGCCCAAAGAAGGCAGAGTTTTCCAAAGACCAGTGAGCTCCCTGTCATGGAGGTATCCAAGCAGAGTCAGAGACCAGATAAAGGATTTCATATTCAAATGGGGGAGGCAGGGAAGGTGGCCTAAAGGCCTTGAGTTTTCTTTTCAGGCCTAAAAGTTGGGGCTTCTATGACATATAGAACCAAATGCTTCATTTACTTGTCATGAACCCTACTATTTGTCATTTAAGACTAATTACGTGCCAGGCATTGTGCTGAATACTTTACTCGAAGTCTTCCATTTAACCCTGACAAACAATAAAAGTCAGCTTTGTGCCCCTTTCACGTGGTGCTATATCAGAGTGTCTGCAGACGGTGAGCTGAGGCTCGCGGCAGCTGAGCAGCGACACCACAGAACCCTCAGGTGACAGGCTGGGTCCCGGACCCCCAGCAGAGCCTGTGCTCTCTGCTCTCACGGTGTTCCGTTCACCCAGGGGCAGGGGTTGCAGCAACCGGGTACCAGGAACCTGGCCAGAGCCCCCCCTGGGACTGTCCCTCCTCCCCTGGCAACCATTCAATTCTCAAGGTTTATATACAGAGACAGAAGCTCCGGGGTAAAAGAGATGGGGAAAACAGAGTGTGAGACTAGGGGTGGGTGGGAGGAGCAGTCTCTTAAAGGTCAAAGGGCTGATGTATTGCGAACTGGACAAGGAGAGTGAGAGGGTGGGACACTGAAGCTTTGGGTTCCTAAAATCGACAGTCCGGGAAGGGAAATTCTAGCCCAAAGCGTTTCTGTTCCTTTGGGCAACACCTTGGTTCCTCTGAGACCTTGGCAGTGTGCGATGCCCGAGGCCAGAGCCAGCCCCAGTGCCCCTCCTCCCATCCCAAATGCCTCCTGGCTGAGGACATCATCTCTCCTGCCTGGGCTGCTGGCCCTCGAGCCCCCCTGTTCGTGGCCTGAGCCCCTGAGAAGCCGGGGTTTCCTGGCTGCTCCCAGACTCGGAGATGAAGTCAGCAGAAGGCGGAAGACAAATCTGAGAACTGGCTTTCTCTCTCTCTCAGAAGGCAGCCCCCAGCAGTGTTCGTTCTCAGAGGCCCTGGGAAGAAGGATGGTTACTTACTTTTCTTCCAGAGATAATTAAAGAGAAGTAAGAAAAGTACCTGTGTTTGAAGGCAAAATGACGACAATTAATCTCTAAGCACAGGGCCTAGCCGTTAAATTCTTTGGAGAAACAACTTGAGGAGTTTAACGACAATCAAGAGAATGAAATTGAATTAAGAGAAATAGTAATTAAATCAGGAAAGACGTTTTTGCAAAGGGGATGGTAAAGGAAATTAAAACCAGTAATGCTGAAAAATGCGGTGAGCAGAGCTGGGGAGGAGAGGGCTGGAGCAGAGGGAAGGGCGGGCAGCGCGTGGGCTGGCGGAGGTGGCGGTGCGCCACCGGGAAGGGGGCTTGGACACTGTGCTCCTCGGGACCGGGTGTCTGGGCTCTTCCAGTTTGGGTCTGAATATGCCCAGCTCCTAATGGGAACAAGCTCTCCTTTAGGAAAATGTAAGTATCCAGCCCTGGCCGGTTTGGCTCAGCGGTTAGAGCGTCAGCCCGTGGACCGATGAGTCGCGGGTTCGATTCCGGTCAAGGGCACGTGCCTGGGTTACGGTTCATCCCTGGCCCTGGTCGGGTCGTGGGGGAGACAGCCGGTCGATGTGGCTCTATCACATCGATGTTTCTCTCTTGTCTCTCTCTCTCCCACTCTATCTAATAAGTAGAAAAAAATATATGTATATAAGTATCCAGTCAGATAAAGTATTAAAAGAAGCCATAGACGTGAAGTAGAGTGACCAAGTGTCCCGGTTTGTCCTGGACCATCTGGTTTTAGTACTTGCAGTGCCGTGACCCAGGACAGCCCGAGATGGCCGGTCCCCTGGCATGGAGGCAGACAGCCATGGCTCCCAGCTCGGCTATGTCGTCAGCAGCTCCATGGCTTTGGGTGAGTCAGGCCATCTCTGGGGGCTCAGTGTTCTCACCTGTAAAATGAGTCTTCAGGGGTACCTCGAAAGATAAAAGAAGTTGCTCTATGTCAAGATATCCAGAACAGTGTACCTGAAGTAAATGGGAGTCGAACTGAAGAGTATTGATAAAATAAACATAAAATGTTAGCAAACACAATGTAACAGTACCTTAAAATAATACATTGTGACTGTTTCAGGGGTCCACAAGACCAGCCACATGTTCAGTCATTTTCTAGAATGACTTAGAGAATTCAGCATATAGTTGTACTCACAGTGAACGTTTATTACAGTGAAAGAATACACAATAGGTCATGAAGGGGAGCAGACACAGGTGTAACCTGGAGAAAGTCCGTGTTCTTTCCTCCTGTGGGGAACACGTCAAGCATGCTCCTTTCTCTGGCAGCAAAGATGCAGTAAGTGTGCAATGCTCCCGCCCAGGAAGCCCCTTAAAGACTCAGTGCCCAAGGAGTTTATTGGTGGTGGCTGCAAAGGCATCTTCTGCCTGGCAACTATCAAAATTCCAGACTTTCGGAAGGAAAGCTGGTGTACAGAATAAACCACATTTTCTAACAGCCTTATCAGGTAGGTAAGAGTTCAAATGCCAAGTCTCCAGACCACCAGCCAAGGGCCAACCTTGCAAAGAGACCTTTCTAAAAATAGCAGCGTCCCGCTGATGTTAACTCTTTCCATCACAAATGACCAAGTGGAGTTCATCCTAAGAATGCAAGGGTAATATGCAGAAGTGATCACTGGACTCTGGACCCCAAAGGGCTGTGTAGACCGTCAAATCCCAGCTGGCTGTGCCCGGCCTTTGCTGGGCCAAGCTAAACAAACTCTGGTCACTACCAAATTCCCTGCCAAGATTTCACCACCAACCAAGGTCTTCTTCTTGGTCTCTTCAGTCAAAACACTGGGTTTTTATCAGTTCACCATGAGATAAACAAGTCTCCAGACTAAACAATCTAAAGGGGAAAAGTGCCAACCTCATACATAAACAGAGGCCAGTGTTTTATTCACAATGGGGGTATCCACTTTTAGTCACCCCAAATGCTTGTTTCATACCTGGGGCACCACCTTTCTCATCATTAAGATACCAGAGCAATGAATCAGAGTCTGCTGATTTCTCGCTCCCCAGGGCGAGCGATAAAAAAGTAAAAACCATTCAGGCTAGTAGTGGGGAATGGTTTTGGGAGTTTAGAGGTCAAGAAGTTCCAGAGCTATGCAAATATGAACGAACGAGGAAGACAGAAGGGGGATTTCTGAAAGCACTGCTGAGGGTTGTGCACTGGCTTCACCTTTAGTGGATTTGCATACTGGCTGGCTAGGGCTGCCCTGACAAAGAACCACAGCCTGGGTGGCTCAACCAACAGAAATGCTTTGTCTCACACTTCTGGAGGCTGGAAGTCCAAAGCCGAGGTGCTGGCAGGTTTGGTTCCTTGGAGAGCTGTGAGGGAAAGAGCTGTTCCAGGCCTCTCTCCTTGGCTGGTAAATGCATGTCCTCAAGTTTACATGGTGTTGTGCTCAAATGTCCCCTTCTCATAAGGACGTAAGTCCTGTCAGATGAGGAACCAGGCCGATGACCTCAATCAGTGTAACTTGCTCACCTCTATAAGGACCCTATCTCCAAATAAGGTCACATTCTGAGGCACTGGGAGTTAGGACTTAAACGTATGAATTGGGGGAGGACACAATTCAACCCACAACAACTTGGAAAAATATATGTGAAAATTAGGATTACTTTTACTGGAGGGTTGTGTTTCTTTGCACGCTCTGTTTGCACACACGATAGCCCAGGAATATTTGAGTTGGACAGAACAGAAGAGGTAATGGGAGGGTGGGAGGAGAGGAGGGTTGGGAGGAAGAGGAGCAAGAAGAAAGAAGAGAAAGGGAAGGAGAAAAAGAAAGAGGAAGAGCAGTGAGCTACGTCAGACCACCAAGCCTGCACCAGCTTCACCTAAGGTTGCTTAAACTGTGGTTTACTACTAAACCCACCGACAAGCTGTGCAAAAGATGTACATGGAATTAATACAAATGCTCACGGCTCCGATACCGCCCCTGGTGTCTCATAGAGCTGTGCCCCGTCTGGTAGATTCAGCAGGTCTTCTGCAGTGAGGCATCTGCCGGGCAGAGGAGCAGAGGCTCCCCTGCCTTTTACATCATTGGGGTGGATGTGGGGGGTGCCACACCAGTCTACCTAGTAAGGAAATCCTTGCCCAGCACAATCATTGCACACTGCATCTTTCATTTCTCACTGCCTCCTGGAGCCGACTGACAGTCTCAGTGCAGTAAGTCTGCTATAAAAGGAAGTCTGACAAGAGTCCGTTCTGTTCATTCAGGCAGCACGTCTTGTATACGAAGAGGCACTGCTGAGTCAAAGGGAGAGATGGGAAGGGAGAATCTGGGCTCTGCAGCCTCTCAGGGCCTTCCAGCTGCACGGCTAGCTGACCAAGCATACCACCAGGTTATGAATACACAAGATGCAAAATCACAGAAGGCAGGTGCATTTCCCGGACACCGTCAAGAGACTGCAAACAAGCAGCACCATGGTGAAAGCTCCAAAGAAGAGTAAGGTGGACAAAATGAACACATATGTACAGGGGATGGGCCTGCAATACACCACAGGCCCAGCAAGCCCGGCCCCGCGTCATGACTGCTGTTTTAGAGCCGGGACTCCAGTCCGGTGCTGGCCAAATGTGAGAGGCACGGTCTCTTTAGTGATGCATGCCAAAGTCTGAGAACCAGTGATCAAACTTCCACAACCCAAACCAAACTAGATTAGATCCTAGGAGAATAGTTCGCTTTCTTCCAGAAACCACGTTACTGAGTAGAACAGGTGAGACAATAGGGACACCCAACCATGGGATTTACTGTCTATGTTGCCCATGACAGTCAGTGGGAGGGAAAGCAAGTGTCTGCAGGACTGACTTAACCCTTTTACGTGTAATTCAAAATCTTCCCCTTATGTCTTCATTTGCATTCTGAGTACAAACTTCTAGATCATTCCCCAAAATGAAGCTATGTATGACTAAGCTATGAATGACTCAGCTATGTATGACTCCACCTTTGATTCCTATTTAGTTAATTTGCATGTTTGATCTTGTTTTAATGTCTTTAGCATGACAAACAGACCTAGTTGCCAGAGTGACCAGGAAAAGTATTTAAACAGTTTAGCCTTTACCTTAACCCTACTTGGTCACTCTCACTGTGTTCTTGGCTCACCTACCATTTGTGGTCACAAGAATGCAAAACAGTGCGGTTCTGCTGGCTGCTCTTCCCTATTTGTCTCTCCATTATTAAGTCTCATGAACCTGTTGACCGTCTCCTAGGTTTACCAACATAATTCATTGTATTTTCACTAGCTAACCTTGCTGCCTTCACTGCCCCCTTTGATGAACACTGCCCACTAGTCAAAGCCCACCACCCAGTTTTTCTGACTCCAGAACCTTGCCTCTAGAGAGGTGGGTGGGCTGGTTTATGCAAGGCCCAAAGCAGGGTTCACAGTGCAGTTCTGGAAAGCAGCCCTGGCCTGGAAACAGGAAGCCTGGTTCTGGCCTTTCCTCTAAGAAGACCATCTTGGGCAAATCCTTTCTCCTCTCTGGGCCCCAGTCTACTCTTTATATAAGGGGGGACACAGTGACTCTCAGTCACTCCAGCTAAGACATCCCAGGGTTCGCTGGCTTTCCTGTCAGACAAGTGATCACACAAGTATGGGCTTCCTGGGGGTGGTGCCAGTTTCGCAATCCCTGGCACTAGTGCCCACACACCATGAGCATACCAGTTCTTAAACTGTGGTCCCTACTCTCGATTTTACTAATAGTTGAGGGGGCCTGGAGAGAGTTTCCTGTGATTATGGTTTCTCCATAATCACATAGCTATTTAGAACGTGTAGCCCCAGGTAGGACTAGGATCCTAGCATCCAAATGCCCAGCCCTTTTAAGCTTTAAGAAACCATGCCAGGTCATTTGTAAAGCCCCAATAGAAGGGCCAGGCACACAGGGATCAGCAAATGTTTGTTGAATGAATAGACATTGTGATTTCTCTACCACAGGAGCCCGATCCAATGAACACAGCTCAGGACTGAAATGAAGAGACCAATTCCTTCTGCGGAACCTGTCCTCAAACTAGCTATGTAATGCCTGAAGTACACCAAATGACTGAGTGGCACTTTCTTGGAATTGTGTTATTTTTAAAGCTCTGTTGTGGAACCTCTGTTGGAACACCCTTCCCTTGCCCTTACACCAGATTCTCAGGAATCCATCCATGTGCCTCTAGTAAGTCAGAGACCTGGAGTAAAACCCAGCTCCTTCACTTACAAGCTAAGTGGTTTAAGCTTCAGCTTCCTCTTGTATAAATTGGGGCAAAGAGTAAATTCTTTTTTTTTTTTTCCTTTATCTTCACCTGAGGACACTTTTGCATTTATCTTCAGATAGAGTGGTAGGGAGAGAGGGAGGAAGAGAGAGAGAAACATCGACGTGAGAGAGACACATCGAGTGGCTGCCACCCGCAAGACTCCAGCCGGGACAAATTGCAACTGAGGTACGTGCCCTTAGCCTTAGCGGGAATCAAACCCAGGACTCTCCAGTCCGCGGGCCGACGCTCTAACCGCTGAGCCAACCCGGCCAGGGAAAGAGTAAATTCTTTATTAGGTTGTGATTAAATAAGAAACCTACATCTCTAATAAAATTATTGAGAATAAGCACTTGCTGTTAGCTAATTAGCAAAATACTGTTGGATCATTCTTCTCACTTAGTACTCCTATTTGGTGGGAATTACCATACTCACAGTCATTTACACATAGGAAAAATGGACCCAGAGAAACTGAGTCTCCCACATTCTCACAACTGGAAACCGCACAGCCAGCAGTCGAGCCCAGGTCAGGCACACTTCCCGGCCTGGAAGACAAGTAAGTGCGGCACGTCTGGAAGTCCTAGTAGTGCACAGGAAGTCTAACACACTTGGCCCTGGGCTCGCTCTTCCTGCAGCATCCGAGGGGAGGGGCGGTGCAGCTCTGAAGCTCCCCAAGGGCAACTGTAAGGGAATCAAGAGCTTGGCACCATGTACACAGGAGCTCCAAATACTGTATTTTTTGTTGAATGAAGCCAGCTTTGTAGACCTTGTCATCCATTTTCACCTGATGCCAACACTCCTTGATTTCAGAATGTCTTTTCAATTCTGGACATTAGCACCTTGAAAAAAAAAATGAGTCTATACTAGGATAGGTGTGAAAAGAAGCTATGGCGTGCTTCACCTCTCCCAGGAACAGATCTCGCCTCAACTACTGTTTTACCAAAATGTGCTCAGGGCACTATTGTGCCCAGAGATCCTGGTCTTTCCATCCCCCAGCAGTCTCAGCGATTCCCCCTTTCCTTTGTTGGTTGTTCCTCGATGACTTAAAAGGCTCAACCCGAGTTGCATTATCATGGGATTCATTTTCCCAGTTTTAACCAGTTAGAGCTTCTGCTCAGCATGTGCTGGCCTGTGTCCATCACTCAGAGGTGGCTCGAGTTATAGCCCACAGTCAAAGGAGCTCGAGGATTCTTTGGGCTAAGTAAGACAGCCTTAATGAAGGCGAAGATCTTGTTAGGCTTTCAGAATTACTATAAATGGCTCCAGAAACAACAGTCTAGGAATCCCTATTTAAAAAGAAAGGACACAAAATATGGTACATACCTACAATGGAATATTATTCAGCCTCAGAAAGGAAGGAAATCTGACACATACTACAACATGAACCTTGAGGACATTATGCTGAGTGGAGTCAGTCACAGAAGGACAAAATACTTATGATCCCACTTATACTAAGTACTTAGCATCAAATTTATAGACACAAAGCAGAATGGTAGTGCTAGGGGCTGAGGGGAAGAAGGAGGTTATTATTTGGTGGGTTGTTTCTATTTTGTGAGATGAAAAGAGTACTGGAGATGGGCAGTGGCAATGGTTGAGCAACAATATGAATGTACTTAATACCACTGCTGTCAATACTTCAAAAGGGTTAAGGTGGTACATATTGTTGTATGTATTTTACCATTTTTAAAAATTGAAAAAAAGAGAGAAAGGAACAGCTTGAACACTAAGATTGTATTAGCATTGTATCATCAGAGCCCAAAGTAGCTACATAATAGATGTTGTACATCTGTATGTCCAACCCCCCAATTTTCCTTCTGCTGAATGAAGCATCTCCTTGCTCTGCCAAAATAGCATTTTCTTATAAATCACTAGCTCAGAAAATTCAGTGACTTTCCACTATCAGTCCACTAGAGACCACTGCTAGGCAGACAGGGCCAATAGGCAGCACTGTGTGGAGAGAATGCTCCCCTGACAACACAACAGCTCCCCCAAGTGGCTTCAACAGCTCCCCTAGAGGAAAACAGACCCCTCTGGACAGAAGGACAGATTTCTTTTCCAAATTAAAAGCGCAACTTTTAGCTGTTACTGATACCACCAACCTGAATATCAGAAAATAAAACCCATAATCCATTATAGATAGTATCATCTTTAAGTTCTTCCAAATGAAATTGAGATTTTCCCCGGAATTTCAAGATGAAGATATCTATTTTATGCAATAAGCAATTCCCGGAATCCAAGGGAATCTATTTTCATCATGGTCTCCCAACAATTTCCCATTTGTTAGGACTTACAAGAGCACGCTCACCCATATATTGCCCTAAGAAATCTTTTTTAAAGATACATACTTTCATCATTTAAATTTGGCACTCTGGACCTAAATTTACTTTACAGCCAGGACTTTAAAATAAACACTTATGAAACTGCTTACCTGTTCTAGGAATTTTTTTTAAGCTTCGTTGTTAAAATTATTTGTTTTTTAACTAATACACCTCTTTATCATGTTGTGATTCTGCTGGACAACTAAAGGGATTTCACATGGATCTCTTACTCCTAAGAAAATCTGGCTTAGAGTCCTAGACTTCTAAACTATGCACCTTTAAGTTATTCTTGGTATTTCCTAGGGTCTACCAGAAACTGAATGCTTATGCCCAGAATCGCAACATAAGCTAAGTGAAACCTCAACATTTTTTACTTGGAAGTATATCAACTCAGTTTGGAAATGCTGATACCTCACTCGGATTAAAAAGGCCTTAATTTTCAAAATGAAAACAAAATTTTATTTGAAAAATCCAACTTATCAAATGAATTCTTCAAAATAGATTCAGCAACAAGTGATAAATAGATGGAAACCCCCGGTCTACACTCACAGAATTAAGAGCTGGGAGAGAGAAGAGGCAAAAATATCATCTATGGATTTAGAGACAAAGAACGGAATGAGCAAACATTTCATCCAAGATTTCTAATTCATGACTTCTGTGACTATTCCCCTGGGTACCAGCTGTCTTTGAATACAGATCTGCCTCATGGAGCCATAGGCACACTCCTTGAAAACCACAGAACGCCCAAAATGACAACCACCAGGACAGGAATACCTAGAAGAAAACGAGCCAAGGCCAATTACAGGACCTTGGATTTGAATGACTACATGGTCATATAAGGAACTGTCAATCCAACAAAGAAAACAAGCTCCACGAGACATATTTTCTACATATTTACTTGTAATCAAAAGACAGAGAGATTAACAGGCATCAACAATCAGACTTGGTATAAATGAATTAAAAAGTTTATTAGCCATAGAAAAAAATTGATTCCTTAAAATCAGTTCTCATTAAGTTCCCTGTAAAACAGTAAGCTTACAGAAAATTTCTTTCTCATGAACAGACAATCACTATGCTTTTGGTCCAAGATATATTGGGTTGTTTTTTCTTCCTTCTTCAGATGACAGACAGATGGACGTAGCCAAATCTATGAACGAGTGTACTTGCCCCAAATGTGCAACATAAATACAGAAGCGATGAACAGCAGACTCATAACCAACACTGGAACAGGGCCACTGAAAAGAAGAAGAAAAGGCATGCTTACTTTTAGTAATAATACATTACTATATTTCTAATACTAAAGATTGCCTGTCAGGGGGAGAGGGGGAGAAGAGCACCTAAGATTCATCCAAGAATATTATTTGTATCATTAAAAAATATTCCCAGGCCCTGGCCAGTGTCTCAGTGGTTAGCATGTCAGCCTGCAGACCAAAGGGTCGTGGGTTCGATTCCCAGTCAAGGGCACGTAACTGGGTTGTAGTTCAATCCCTGTCCCTGGTTGGGGTGCATGCGGGAGGCAACCAATCATTATGTCTCTCTCACATTGATGTTTCTCTCTCTTTTCCCTCTCCTTCCGTCCCTCCCTTCCACTCTCTCTAAAAATCAATGGAAAAAATATCCTTGGGTGAGAATTAAAAAAAAAAAATGTATTTTTTCCCCCAGAATCATTATTGTGGATATTTTGAAGGTGTGGAGTCAGCATTGTGGTTATTTAGACAGGAGGAATCCTTACCTTTAAGTAAAACATACTAAAATTATACAAATAAAATGGTCTGATGTCTTGAAGACACTAGTCTCTCTAATTCCATGTATTCAATATTTTCAATAAAAAGAAAAACTTCCCCAAAGTCTTTCAGTGCAAATGATCCAATATAAAATTACTATTTCAAAGTAAGACTTAAAGACAACCTTCATTGTCTAACTATAACATACTAGGCCTACAAAGATGAGAATCATAAATTACAAAGTGTTTTCAAATATATGATCCCACTGATTAACAAACTTGTGACATAAACAAAACAAATATTAATTTCATTTTATAAACTAGTAAAACTGAGCCCAGAGAGATTATTACTTGCCTAAGAACACACAGCCAGATGAAAGGAGAGATTTGAACTCAGGTGTTCTGATTCCACACATACTGCTCATTTTACTGCTTCAAGATTCCCACCTTCAAGGACAAAACATTCTAGGCAACATGTGTTAAGTCTGAGTCATACTTATGAGTTTACTGTAGGAAGGAAATAGATTTTACTTATCAGCCCTTCCCTAAATCACTGACTTTCGTGAAATGCTATGGGCCCTGCCTTTTTGACTCTTCCTGCCAACACCAGTTTTGGAGAATTCAAGATGTCACTTCACCTCCCAGATACAACTGGGGAGTACACAGTGGAAAAGACCCCAGAAATCTTTGCAATTAAGGCAGTGGAGGAACCCAGCGGCACAGTAGAGTAACAGAGTCCACTAGTGGACAATAAGCAATGCACAGAGATCAATGTTCTTGCTATACTATTTTGTTCTTCCAAAATTTGTACAATTACAGGAGTAAACAAATTTAAAAATACATGGGAAGAGACTTTTATCATGCTGCACTCAATCAAAGCCCCTACTTTAAAGCAATGTTAGAGTAACATCGGCCACAGAGCATAAAGCTGAGAATGCAGCTCTCAGAGTCCAAGTGCCAGAGTTTGCAAACCAACTCCGTCATTTATGAGCTGTGACTGTGGCCTTATTACTTACCTTCTCCAAGCCTCAGTTTCCTCATCTGTAAAGTAGGGATAATCATAATACCTCTCGCATAGTTACTGAGGTATTAAATAAACACACAACCAACGCAAGCTTATAATGAGCTCACAGGAAATGATACTATTATCAACCTGAAAAAAATTCTAAACTCCTGTAAGAGCCAACAACAAACTCTAAGATGTTACTTGACTGTTCCAAGATGCAGATTTGTGGATATGAATTCCCAACTGTGTCCTTTTACCATCTCTCTGGTGTCAGGAGACTGTGCTTTACGACACTCTAAGGAACCGTTTCTAGCAATTCCTGGGAGTTCTCAAGCAGCAGCAACGAGCAAGCCTGGCTGCACAGCAGCAGAAAGCCCAGAGCCAGCACCAGCCAGGCCCCCGCCGGAGAACAGCTTTTACCACCTTCTTAAGAAGGGTTTAAAAGGAGTCCCCTGGATACCCTAAAGAGCAAGGCGTTTCAAAATCTCTCTGAAACGCTCAGAAAAATTACCTTTAAAAAAGACCCGAAGGTTGTCTGAATGCTGCCAACTCATATACCCTGACCCCAAGAATAAAGTACTGAATACATTCTCACCTTACCATACAAGTCTTTAAATTTGTGATCCAAGCCAAGTTATTGGTCAAGTTAAACTAATCCAAATAAATCTAATTTTGTCTCTTTTCTACCAGACAGACAGATGGAGCACGGACTGGACAGTCAGAATCTAGCTCTCGCTAGAACATAGCTTTGCCTCTCTAAACCTGAGCTTCTGAAGCTGCAGTGTTATGCAAGCAGTTGTTGTTGTCATTATTCCAATTCCTCATCCACTGGGTCGAGTCAGGAAACAGCCGTAAACAGAGGCGTCCTAGAGCCGACTTGATCAGAAACCTGTGAGATATGGTCTGCCACACAGTACCAGGAACCCTGGAGAATGAGGTGAGCAAGACATGGGGACAGGGGTTCCCCAAATGCCTATTTCCCATCACTTAATGAGCACTCTGAGGCTTAAGAACTTGGAAAGTAATATGTTCACCCCAAAGTCTACTCACCACCCACAAAAGGCAAGAAGGCCAAAGAACTTTTGGAACACGGCCTAATGCAGAAACTTCCATATCAGCTTATGCTTCCAGGAGAGCTTTGAAAAACTACCCAACTCGTATTCAAATGATTACTCCTCTTCCTCAGTGTGGGACAAGAACACCAAATGAAGAGCAACTTCATCTAATTAAGCAGTTTGCCCTCCAGTTCTCTGTTCCCATCATTTATTTTGGCATGGCTACATGCCGGTCTTCCCTTGCTTTCACTCACTCCACGAAGAGATGCCATTCCAGGCCCTAAACTAACTGGTTGATATATGGACACACCAAACCCAGCCGCCTGGCACAAATGAAGCCGTGTGTATTGTAAATCTCATCAAAGCCAGCACCACCGGTGGCAGAGAGAGTGCTGCCAAACAGCTCTGTGAACCGGCCAGAAACACACGGTCTGCTCTCAGACTTACACTTTGAGGCCAGGAGAGTCTTCTGTGTAGAATCGCCACATCCCCCCAGTGCCTGCTGAGGTCGTGCGGCCGGCACTCCTTGTTCCACAGCTGGCATTTTTCCTGTTAAGAGAAAAAATGTTACAAATAGCCTTTTTTTTGGAAACCCTTTTAATGGCATTATAACATATGCCACCATTGCATTGTTAAAGAACCAAAACAAGAAAAAAACTTTTCCTTTTGTTAGTACACCCAAGTTCTTGTTTTCACTCCACTGGTAATGATAACCACCACGAACTGAGTACCTGCCAGATGCGAACACATACAACCCTGGAAAGTCGTTACCATTTCTGTTTTATAAAGGAAGAAAATGAGGCTCAGAAAAGGTTAAGCAAAGTGCCTACCTACAGCCACACAGCCAGCAGGTGGCCGAGCTGGGCTAAGGACCCAGTTCTGACTCCAGACCCCATCCATTTGCCCAAATATACGGGCACCTCATATGGACAACGTATTTCAGTTTCTCTTCATATGTATCAGTGAAGTCAACTAACAAACCGTTACTTTAAAATGCCCGGAATCTATATACAGTGGACCTTTGAACAACATGGGCTTGAACTATACTGTGTGGGTCGGTCTACTTACACGGAGTTCTTTTTTCCCCAATACCATCAAATGTATTTTCTCTTCTTTGTGCTTTTTTAAATAACATTTTCTTTTCTCTAGCTTACTTTATTGTAAGAATACAGCATAACGTATATAGCAAAAAAAAATGTGTTAATCAAATGTTTATGTTATCGATAAGGCTTCTGGCCAACAGTAGTCTGTCTATTAGTAGTTAAGGTTTTGGGGAATCAAAATTATACGTGGATTTTTTACTGCAGGGGAAAGGAGGTGCGTGTAACCCCCATGTTGTTCAAGGGGTTAACTGTAATCTGACTTTTAAATTACTTTAGAATGTTTTAAAATTACTGTATTTGCTACAAAAGAGACAAAAATATTAAGCTTTAATTATAATCCAGGTCCCAAAATAGAACATATATTTTACAAAAAATTATTTTGTAATCTGTTTTCACTATTTTGATATATCATAAGTCCTGGACAGAGAGGCAGGATATGAAAATATGCAGAAAACACCCAACCAGAACTTGGCCCTCATAAGGAGATCAAGGCTTGCGAGCTGGGCTGTGTGAGGCATGCAGTCCTGGCACACACAAGTAGCCAGACAGCACCTACACCACTGGCCAGGAACAGGCCTAGGGAGCCCTGTCCCTCCTCTCCTCAGTTATGGGGAGGCCACCCAACAATGACTCTTCCGTGAAGCACTACTCCAATCCCACTTCTCATCTCACCCGAGTGCTGCAGTGCTACAACATGGGAATGAATAGCAGGTGTGAGAGGAGGAGCTGGAGGAAACCTTCTTCAGCCCGTTCATAAGAAATCCTAGGTAAGGGGTAAGGAAAAGAGAGAAAGCTCTGTCCTATTATTGTCCCTCATCATGAACCAAATCCCAGTACCCCTCCCTTCACATTCCATCCCAGTTCTCTATGGGTTAGAGATTCTAGATTTTTTTTAAAAGAGAAGGGCATATAGGGGAAAAACAGAAGTGAAAACCTTATCCCCACCATCTCTTCTCACTACCCTCCCAAATCTGATCCTAATGCCCACCTCGCCCTGCCATGGCCGTTCTCCCACACTCTAATGCCAGAGCAGGGAGCATGTCCTGCTGCATGGAATGAAAGCGTGGAGTCCTGGTTCCAGTCTGGGTTCCAGCAAAAGAGCTGTGCTCATGCAAGAACCTTGAGAGCAATCAGTGTCAAACAACGATTTGGGTTTACTGTCCTAAAAAGATTATATTTCAGACACATTAATCATAGGTTTCATGGTGGCCTGGGAACATATAGCTCCATTTGTACGACTGTTTCAGGGCTGGAATGGGAAAACTGATTGTAAACAGTAAACATACTGCACAGGGATTTACAGAGTAATCCATACACCTAGAAGAGCTTCCACACAGAGATACATACATCACTTAACCTGTGGGGTAGGCGCCTGAAATTTTCCTCCTTGTTCATAAAAGGGAACTTGAGCTAGACAGCAAACCCAGTGTGGACATAGTAAATCATGGGCTGAGCCAGGACTAGGACCCATGCACTTCCCACTATTCTCACATCCTCCAAACTTTAGGTCCTGTCTTCAAAGTCTCCTTTTGAACAGGAGTTCAAAAGAAGCAGTCTGGCCTCTTGTAAGATTTCTTACATCGACTGGCGTATGGAACACAAAAGAGGATTTAAAGGTCAGGACTCCTAGAAATACCAAAAGTACTGAAAATACCTCCCATTCCCTCCCCACTGGGAAGTACGCAGAGGTTAATAGGGCCCATTTTCATCTCTATTTGGGGTATATTTTACCCTTTTTCTCTGGTCACTGTGTAACTGCCTCCCTCTTCCTATACCTTAATACGATGGTTTCCGTAACTGACCTTTTATGTACTTTGTTCTAACATGATGGCCTTCTGGCTGCTCCTCAAAGCCAACCTCATTCCCACCTCAGAGTCTTTACACTTAACCGTTCCTTCTGTCTAGGGAGCCTATTCCTCCCCAGACCGTTACATGATTTCCTCCCTTGCTTCTGTCAGGTCTCCACTTAAAGGTCATGTACTCTGACCACCCTATCTAAAACAGCTATCCACCCACCCTAACCCCACCACTCTCTATCCCCTACCCAGCATTACTTTTATGCATAGCCCGTCTTGCCTGAAATTACATTATTTATTTATTTGCCTTGCTTACGGTCTCCCACACTGGAATATAAGGTTCATAAGGCCAAACCCTGACTATCTTGTTCACAGATGTATCTTCAGAGCTGGTACAGTGCCTGGCATGTACCCTCAATAACTATTTGATGACTACCTTAATATCCCTGGCTATTCCCTCATCTTAATATCCCTGATTCCCATTAACCCTGCTTGAACACTGGAGCATTTTACAGCTTTACAGTATACAATGCATTATTGCTCCTTTTCATCCTCACAGCAATCTCCTTTTACACTCTACTAAACACAGCAAGGACTCCACCCCTGATCCGACCTGAAATCCCTTAACATTTCTTTTCCAAGGTACTATCTCTACTGCCTCACCGAGCATGGAAAGAGAATGCAAATGTGCACACACATAATCCAAAGCATTATCTTCAACTTCTCCACACAGACTTACAAAGCAGGGATATGGTCTTAGACAGCCAACACCTATTAAATCACACACATAAGTAACACTTAAAGGGTGCCAAAACTCTAGAAGGGAACACTTCTCTCAGTACATACAACCATAACCTGTCTAATTACTCTAGCGCCAGCCAAGGTGAACCCTAAATGACATCAACACCCACAACTTGAAAAGTTGCACCTGTTGTCAAATGTTTAAGTTTCTCTATTTCACTTGTGCAACAGTTATTTCATTTTTATTATATAAATATGTTATTTCATTATCTTATTTACACATGATAAACATGTGATTTTGGGGGGTTTTTTTCTTTAAAAATTCTCAGATGGCCAAAGTTCCCTGCCACAGTACTATCATTTCTTATTAACCAGACCCACTTTCTAAGGAACCCTACCTACAGGACATGTTTCCATTCCAGCACAAAGAATCTCTGAAATACAGCATGGAAGGGGGACAGCGATCCAAACTCATATAACCCAAGCAGTCAGACATACTTTTTACCTGGTCCATCCCAGCCTTCCCTTGAACATTGTAGTGACAAGGAATTCTCAATGGTTCAGGATAATCTTACCATTTCGTACAACTATATCAGAATTGCTTTCCTCTGAGCTGAAAACTGTCTCAGGTCAATTCAAATTATTAGTTTTATATTTAGCTACTGTAGCCAACAAGAATAATCTCATCACTCTTCACATCCTTATGAACAGTTTTCATGTATCCCTTCAAGGTCTTACCCGCTCTAGATAAAACCCCACTAGTTCCTTCAAAAATCCCAAGACAACAGGGTTGCTTGATTCCTTCCTTCCTTCATCATTTATTGTGTAAGGCCTCACAGTAAAACAGAGACGGAGTTGGGCAGTTTCTTTCAAAGTCTAATACAGAAACAAATGATATTACCTCGACATGAATAAAATACTTTGAGAGCAAAAGGGAAGGCTACTTTTGGAGTCAGGGAAGGCCTCAGCAGGAAATAAGCTCTGAGCTTAGTCTTAAGAGAATAAATAGATATGTGGGGGTGGCGGGTGGGGGGGCATGTTCAGAGAACAGTAATAACTTCACTAATGCTGAATCACAGGAGAGAGTGAAAAGAAAGGCTGACAGGCTGAAAAAATCACCAAGAATCATGCTACCCCTCCTTTTTTTTAAAGTTCAGCAAAAAGAAACTAAGCAGAAGAGTGACAGAACCAGAGCACTGGATAGACTGGAATGGAAATGGCCTGGAGAGTAGAAGAGTTGTGTAGGAAATGCAAAGGTCTAGATGAGAGAAGTTGACGGCTAAACTGGGGCAGTAGAAATGGAAACGGAAAAGAAATGATAAGCAGGTTTCTGTGTACAATTTAAAGTCTGACAAATGACTGGACAGACACGGAGCATAAGAGAAATCCAAGAAGACGCTGAAGTTCTGGCTCTGGGTGCACGAGTGTGGAGCAGTACCATATGCAAGTAAAGAAATTAACTGGGGGCGGGTGGGACCGGTCGGAGACGGAGCTTTGTGTCCAACAAGTCTTGTTAAATTGAGTGTGTGGGGGACCTGCAGGTAGAAATGTGGGTGCAATGCTCAGGTCCAGAGACACCACCAGTTCAATGATACAGTTTTCTCAAAGTTATCTCTGACCCTATTCCAATTTAACTTTCCTATTTTTGATTTTTTTTTTCTTTATTGATTTTAGAGAGAGAGGGAGAGGGAGAGAGAGGTGGAAACATCAATGAGAGAGAACATCGATTGGCCGCCTCCTGCATGCCCCCCCTGGGGATCAGGCCCACAACCTGGGCATGTGCCCTGGCCGGGAATCAACTGGCAACCTCTTGGTGCATGGGTCTATGCTCAACCACTGAGCCACACCACCTGGGCTAACTTTCCTATTTTCAAGTGGTAGTCGAAACTGTGCAACGAGAAGAAAACGTAACCTCCCTTCCTAGACACAAAAGACCAAAAAGGCTGGCTTTTGCTCCCACGGCCACGTCACGTGAGGCTCACTCTGTCTTTGTGCATTTCGGTACCCTGGGGTCTCCTTCTAGGACCAGCGGATTCTTGGGCCTCATCTCTCCCAGCCCACAGCCAAGAGGGTCGCAGGGATCCTTACCTCTGCCGGACCGTGGAACCCGCCGCCCGGGCGGCCACTGCTTTACTGGGAGAGCGTCCCGAGGAGCCCACGTTAGTGCCACTGGGGGTCGGACCAGGCTGTGGAGGGAGACAAGGAGGCAGACGGGTGAGCGCCACCCTCCAGACCCCACACCCCAGGCCCTGACAGCCAAGACCGGCACCTGCAAGGGAGGGTGGGGAAAGCAAGGGAGCCACGCAAGGAGGGCAAGGCGTAAGGCAGAAGTCGGGGCGCCTGCGAGAGACCGGGAGTAAGAGGGACGGCTGAGGTCACCATACCATGCTGGAAAGCGGAGGGTGCCAAGGGACCGAAGCAGACGGCTGGGAAGCGGTGCAGCCCTCCCAAGACGGGTGTCTGGAGAAACTGGCTCAGGCCCCGCCCGCAGCGCTGCTGGCAGGGTCTCTGGCTCCAAGGACGCGTGGGTCGTCTTACTACATGCCTGTAGAAATTTTGCTACAGGCGACTTGGGCAGCTGCTGTGTGGGAAGTGCAGCTCTTCCGTCTTCTTCCTTTAGATTACAGCGTCCTGCACAGAGTCCAGTTCCTACTAAGAGAAGGCTATCGCCATAGTCAGGGGAGACATTTTTCTCGGGCAGTTACTGGGCGCCCACAGATTTGTGCTGATGTGGCCTAAGCTACGCACGCGCCGCGGGGCGTGGTCAGCCCCGCAGGGGCCAGCTGGGAGCGGCGGAAAGAGCATGCGCACAAGTGCTTAAGGGCGCGGGGCGCCGGCGCGACGCCTGGGCCATGGCGGAGAAGCAGGCTCGGGATGAGTTGGGTCCCAACCCATCCGTGCTGTTCCTGCACCCAGACCTCGGCGTAGGCGGCGCGGAGCGCCTGGTGCTGGATGCGGCGCTGGCACTGCAGGCGCGTGGCTGTAGCGTGAAGATCTGGACCGCACACTACGACCCGGGCCACTGCTTCGCCGAAAGCCGCGAACTGCCCATCCGCTGCGCAGGGGACTGGCTGCCGCGCAGCCTGGGTTGGGGCGGCCGCGGCGCCGCGGTGTGTGCCTACGTGCGCATGATCTTCCTGGCTCTCTACGTGCTGTTCCTCGGCGACGAGGAGTTCGACGTGGTCGTGTGCGACCAGGTGAGGTGACCACGCCGGGCCCTCGCCACGCCTTTTTTTCACTGTGGAGTGCACACTGCTTGACCTCTGATGACCCCTCCCGGTCTGCGGTTCGGAAAGATTGGAACTGATCTGGAGAGATCAGAGCTGGGAGTGACTAGTTCTCGAACTTTAGTGTGGACACATTTAAGTTGCACACTACAGGGCCCCACCCTGAGAAGTTTCGTCCACGAGCCCTGAGATGGGGCCCTGAAATCTACATTTTTCACTGGCACATCAGGTGATTCTGAAGCAGATGGGCCTTGGGGCTCACCCCAAGACACATAAGCATTAGAAGTCAGCCTTAAGTCACCTTTTACTTCTGAGTAACTCGTATGTCTTCCCTCTTTGCATTATTTCTGTTGACACTATTTCTAGGCCATGTGCATCACACTGTCTATAGCCTTTGCAGCCAGGTCACCCCACTCTTCAGCAGTGTCATGTGTAAAGCACCAAGCTAAACCTGTCATGTCCCCATTAAAACTTGAACGTGGCTCTCCATTAGTCTTTGTAGAAAAGACCAAATTCTTTTGCTTGGTAAAGAATGCCCACCTGGGTCTGGGCTCTATTCTAGACTCCTTGTCTTTCCCCCATCCCACCCTCAAAATTTTTTATTTTATTTTTAAAAGTAACATTTACTAGGACTAAAAAGTCAAGTAGTATAAAGAGTATAATATAAAAGTCCCATCCTAGTTCCTCTCCCTAAAGATAGCCACTGTTAACAGTTTCTCCTGTATCCTTACAGAAATTGTCTGGCTACACCAGCATGTGTGTCTGTTCATAGATGAATCTTACTTGTAATAATTAGAATTATGGTACTATTGGACAACTTGCTTTTTTGTCACCCAAAATTTCTATTTGGGACATCCTTATATATCAATATTAGAGAGTCACTTCATTCTTTGTAGTGGCTAGAAAATCTGCTTTTTTTGTTTTAATGTACCATAATTTATACATTCTTCTGTTAAAGGACACTAACATTGTGACCATTTTTTTATGAATAGATCAGGTTTGCAATGACCAACCTTATACTTTTTTTTAATAAATTTTTTTTTCTTTATTGACTTTAGAAAGAGGAAGGGAGAAGGAGAGAGAGAAACATAGATGAGAAAGAACATCGATTGGCTGCCTCCTGCATGCCCCCTACTGGGGACTGGGCCCATAACCTGGGCATGTGCCCTGACCGGGAATCGAACTGGTGACCTCTTGGTGCATGGGTTGACGCTCAACCACTGAGCCACACCAGGCGGGCTGTACCTTCTTTTTGTACTTCCACAAGTATGTCCTCTGGGTAACTTGCCAGAATAACAGTAGTAGTTCTAAGAGTTGTTAATTTTAATTTTCGATAGCTATTTTTAAATTTGCCTTCCAACAAGGTTGTGTCACTTTACTCTCCCACACGTATGATAGAGCATTTTGCTCCACACTCCCGCACACATTGGATGTTATCAACCATTTTAAATCTTTGCCACACTGATGGGGGAAATGGCATCACATTTGTATTTGTGTTTCTTTAATTATGACTCCTGAGTTACTTTTGATCATCTTTGCTTGCATGGAAGATACTTCTTTTTGAGAAATGTGGACATTTTTCCAAACACCCTGCATGCCTAACTAGTTAATAAGTATGAGGCAACTGAGACTGCAGCAGATAGAGAAAAAACTGAGCTAGAAAGTAGGCACCTGGATTCAAGTTCCATTTATCTTCTACTTTCTAACTAAGTAGCTTTGGAAAGCTCACCTTCTGGTGTTATGTGAGCTGGAGATTAAGTGATTTATAAGATTATCCAACAGGAAAGTCTAGTAATGCCAGCATGTAGTTCATGTTCAGTAATGATTATGGTTAATATTTATTGAGCACATTTTACGTGCTAAATTCTTAAGCGTTTTACATATCCCATTGCATTTAATAATCACCATAAAGAAAATATGTGTTTTTTGGTACTATAATTGTCACCATGTAATAGAAGAGGAAACTGAGGCCCAGAGAGAGGTAGATTACTTGATCATGGTCACACAGCTAGCAGTGGAACTGAGATTCAGATGCTGGCAATCTTGATTCTGGAGCCTGCACTCTAAACTACTGTAGTTCATTCAGTTTCTGAGGAAGAGAAAGACACTAGAGCTGCTCTGTCCAGTGTGGTCACCGCTAGCCACAGGTGGCTATTGAACACTTGAAATGTGGCTAGTCTAAACTGAAATGTGCTGTAAGTGTAAAGTAAACACCTGATTTTACAGGTTTAATGCTGAAAAAAGTATAAAGTATCTTGTTAACTTTTTTATTGATTAAATTATTCAATGGTAATATTTTAGATAAATAAAATATATTAAAATTAATTTAACTCTTAAAAATTTTTAATGGGGTTATAAGAATTTCATTTCCATTGGACAGTGCTATTCTAGAGAAAACACTGGACTTGCAGCTTTAAATATTTAGCGCACATCCAGAAAATGTCTGCCAGCCTTTAATACACCAGGCATTGGACTGGATGAGAATCTGTAGGAACACAAAGCAGAATGAAACATTCCCCACGAGGAACCCACAGACCAGAAGGCAAGATGGGTGTCTGTTCTTTTGATTTAGTTGAAGTTTAGTTGACCGATTACATTATCTGTTATTGATTTTTGCTTTGACTAGGTGTCTGCCTGTATCCCAGTGTTCAAGCTGGCCAGACGGCGTAAGAAGATCTTGTTTTATTGTCACTTCCCAGATCTGCTTCTTACCAAGAGGGATTCTTTTCTTAAACATCTATACAGGGCCCCGATTGACTGGGTAGAAGAATACACCACAGGTATGGCTGACTGCATCTTGGTCAACAGCCAGTTCACAGCTGCCATATTTAAGAAAACGTTTACATCCCTGTCTCATGTAGACCCCGGTATCCTCTACCCATCTCTGAATGTTACCAGCTTTGACTCAGCTGTCCCTGAAAAGCTTGATGATCTTGTCCCAAAGGGAAAAAAATTCCTGTTCCTCTCCATCAACAGATATGAAAGGAAGAAAAATCTGCCTTTGGCTATAGAAGCCCTAGTAAAGCTGCGTGGAAGATTGACATCCCAAGACTGGAACAAGGTTCATCTGATCATGGCTGGTGGTTATGACGAGAGAGTCCTGGAGAATGTGGAACACTACCAGGAATTAAAGAAAATGGTCCAGCAGCTTGACCTTGACCAGTCTGTGACCTTCCTGCGCTCTTTTTCGGACAAACAGAAAATCTCACTCCTCCATGGCTGCACATGTGTGATTTACACACCAAGCAATGAACACTTTGGCATTGTCCCTTTGGAGGCCATGTACATGCAGTGCCCAGTCATTGCTGTTAACTCAGGAGGGCCCTTGGAGTCTATTGTCCACAGTGTCACAGGGTTTCTGTGTGAGCCTGACCCAGTGCACTTCTCAGAAGCAATTGAAAAGTTCATCCATGAACCTTCCTTAAAAGTCACAATGGGACTGGCTGGCAGAGCCAGGGTGAAGGAAAAGTTTTCCTCTGAAGCATTTACAGAACAACTCTATCAGCATGTCACCAAACTGCTGGTGTAATCAGATTCTTTTTAAGGTCTTTATGCTACATTCATTAATATCATTTTATAGATTGTGGACCCAGTTTAAAACCATAAAAGAAACCTAGAATCTAGTGCTGAAGAGTTTAAAAAAAAAATTACACTTGAATCTTAAATCTGAGCCACCTTCCTATACACCATACCTTCCTGAATACTTTTTCAGAAAAACAATCTTTTATGCTATAATAAGTCTGAGTCTTAAAGTATTAAGGTATGATATAATTCCACTTGTTAATTATATTTTCTGTAGAGTATTACTGCTCTGCCTATAAATTGTGAGTCATATTGTGTCTTAATTGGTTTTGATAGTTTGTGTATCATCGTCAAAGTTGAAGAATTTGGCTTCATAACATAATGAGAACATGGTCACTCTAGTTCCCACTATCAGTGCACCTAAGTGTTCCCTGTCCTCCTTTGTGAAATTATGGTTAGTCATACCTTTGTCTGGATCCATAGCAAGAATGCTCTGTGTGTTTCTTACAAAGATGATTTTATTGTATTTTTGCACACTGAGACAAGTCAATGAAAGATGTTTACCATAGGAAAAGACAATAAAATTAAATTTTGGCTTTCGTGATCTGTACATAGATATGACTGCCAAGCCTGAAGTCAGAAACTAAGAGTAAATTGGATGTTGAAGTGGAGAAGGAATGTTGCCACGCATCTAGTGTGCATATTGCTTAGGGTTTATTTCTTAATGTCCTCTGATTCATCAGCTGTGTTAATGTTTGTGTGTCGTATTAAGTAAGATCCTACTAACTATAAGGCACAAATGCTTTTTACCCTTCAAGGCTTGCCTCAAGCCACTGCTGTGGAGCTTTCCTTGACCCTCCACCCACCTCCCAGAGTGGAAGTGATCTTCTCCTTCCATGTAGTCTACCCTTTTCATGGCACTGGCCACTCATAGTTCATTGTTTACCTGTTGGTCTAAGTACAAGTAAACATAAATCACTTTTCAATAATCCTTTAAAACTAAATTCATTTTTTAAAAAATAGCCAGGATCACTAGCCAAAGGCTCCACATTAATCCACTCTAAGAGCACAGACCTGAGAGCTTTGGGCAAATTACTTAATCTCTGTGCCTCAGCTTCTTCACCTGTAAAGTGGGACAACTATACTATTCTACTTTTCTCATGGGGTGCTTATGATGGATTACAGTACCAAAAGGGAGTTCTTTAAAATGAGTGTCAAATATATTGTCTTGTATGGAATGCAAAGTTCTGGTTTTTTCCTTTGGTAATGTGAAATCTTACCATCCAGTAAAGTAGGTCATCCCCTTTCTGTGGCATGGTGCATGTCTTTCTCAGGGAACTGCAACCTCAGAAAAGCCTGGTGGCTCTGACCACTGGGTTTAAGACAGTTCTGATCCATAACTGATCATGCTCTGATCCATAACTGGCACTTACACATTCCAAGCATTAAAACTTTTGCCTATTTAACCATTTTTTGTAGATCCTTCCAAACGGGCTACATGGGCTCATGGGCTTTGAGTTTAACTCCCCTCCATTGTCTTAAGCCCTAACAGGTGACAATAAGACCATCCATTTGGGAGAGATGCAGAGCTGTGCCTGCCAGGAGCTTCTAGCCTCTGATATATTGACTCCTGGCTCCTGGATCTAGGATGGAACTTTGCCCATAGGAGGTGTTTACAGCTTCCAAAACTAAGCTGAAGTTAGGCAAAAGGGAAGCACGGGACACAGTGAATTATCTGGGCTCTTAACAATAGTAATTCTTCTAGCACTTACTGTGTGCTGATCATGCTATGAGATGCATAACAGAAGATGGTGGTGGGCAGTACCAGAGTGAGGGTGAGTGTGTGAGAGTGTGAGTGGATGTGAGTGTGGATGAGCAACCTTGAGCAGTGCAGAAACGTGGGGCAGAGAGTTCCTGTGCTGTGGATGGGGAGCAGCTGGCTACTGCAGTAAGTGGCTTGTCAGGGCGCTTATCCCTGCGCAGCTGGAAGGCCCCACCATTTTGGAAGATTCCTGATCTCTGGGAGGAGGCAGCGGGAGTGGCTAGGGCCAAGTGACCTGAGTTCACCAGTGAGCATGGTACCATCGGACCAGTGGACACCGCTATGTCAGTGCAGACCAGCACACAGTAGCGGCACTGTCAAGGTGCCTGCTGCAGGAGCCGAACCCCAGCCTCCACAACAGCAGCCTGATCAGAGCCGAGCACCACCAGGCAGCAGTGCACCCCAGAAGCCCACTAGTGGGACCCACACACCCCAGCAGTGCACCAGCAGGACCTTTGCACCCCAGCAGTGCACTGGCTGGGCTCACATGCCCCAGCAGTGCCTACCACGACTGACCAATACCAGCCGCCAGTTGTCAATCCTCCAAGACCCATAGCAGGCAAGAGGCACCACACACCAAAAGAGTCTGGGAGGCACAGCAACCTTATTTGATACACACCGACCTGCCTACATCCCAACATCCCTCACTGGGCCTAGAGCTACCAGACTGCTAAAATGGTGAGAAAAAGAAACACCACCCAAATGAAAGAAAAGGAGGAATCACCAGAAAAAGGACTACATGAAATGGAAGAAAGCAATTTGTCAGATAATTCAAAGCAGTGATTTTAAGGGTGTTCAAACAAATTAGAACTACAAGCAACTTAATGACAATTATAAAGAGCTCAGTGGGAACTACATCAGCTTAAAAAAAGAGGTAGACACTATGAATAAAAGTCAAGAGGAAATGAATGACATAGCTGATATGAAAAATACCTTAGAACAGCAATTCCCAACCTGTGGGTCATGACCCCTTTGGGGGTCGAACAACTCTTTCACAGGTGTCACCTAAGACCATCAGAAAACATATTTCTGATGGTCTTAGGAACCGAGACACCACTCCTCTAACTGTCTCCAGGCAGGTATGCCCACATACAACATGAGGAACTGTATTAAAGGGTCGCGGTATTAGGAAGGTTGAGAACCACTGCCTTAGAAGGTCTCAGTAGTAGATTAGAAGAAGCTGAAGACTGAATCAGCGAGTTAGAAAACAAGGTAGAAAAAAACACCCAAATAGAGCAGCTAATGGGAAAAATAATTAAAAAGCAGGAGGAGAATTTAAGGGAGCTTTGGGACAACACAAAATGCAACAACATTTGCATCATAGAGGTACCAGAAGGAGAAGGAATAGAGAACCTGTTTGAAGAAATAATGACAGAAAATTTCCCTAATTTGGTGAAAGAAAACGTCACACAAGTCCAGGAAACACAGAGAGTCCCAAGCAAGATGAACCCAAAAAGATCCACAGCTAGACATATCAAAATTAAAATGGCATACATTAAAGACAAAGGAAGAATCTTAAAGAAAGCAAGAGAGAGACAGAAAGTGACCTACAAGGGAGCGCCCATTAGACTATGTCAGCTGATTTCTCAATAGAAACACAGCAGGCCAGAAGGGAATGGCATGAAGTATACAAAGTAATGAAAGGCAAGGGTCTGAGTCCAAGACTACTCTATCAAACAAGGCTATCATTCAAAATTGAAGGTGAAATAAAGAGCTTCACAGATAATAAAAAAAAGCTAAAGGAATTTACAAACACCAAACCAGCACTGCAAGAAATGCTAAAGGGACTGCTGTAAGAAGAAGAAGAAATAGAGAAAGAGAGAGAGAGGAACACAGGCATAAAATAAAAATGGCAACTAATAAGTATCTATCAATAATCTTAAATGTAAATGGCTTAAATGCTCCAATCAAAAAACATAGGGTAGCTGATTGGATAAGAAAACATGACCCACATATATACTGTCTACAAGAGACCCGCCTCACAACAAAACACTCACTCACACAGGATGAAAGTGAAGGGATGGAAAAAATTTTCCAGGCAAATGGAAATGGAAAAAAAAAAAAAAAAAAAAAAAAAAGAGCTGGTGTAGCAATACTCACATCTGATAAGATAGACTTCAAAACGAGGGCCATAATAAGAAACAAAGAAAGTCACTACATAATATTAAAGGGATCAATTCAACAAGAGGATATAACTTGGTAAACATATATGCACCAAAATATATTTTAAAACTTCTGCAGGACTTCAAGGGAGAGATCAATAGCAATACAATCATAGTGGATGACTTTAACACCCCACTGACACCACTGGATAGATCTTCTAGACACAAAATCAGCAAGGACACAAGTCCTTAAATGACAAACTAGATGAGTTGGACTTAATTGATATTTACAGAACATTTCACCCCAAAGCTACATAATATACATTCTTCTCAAGTGAACACGGGGCATTCTCAAAGATAGACCACATGTTAGGACATAAAGTAAGTCTCTACAAATTCAAGAAGATTGAAATCATATCAAGCATCTTCTCAGATCACAATGGCATGAAACTAGAAATCAGTTACAGCAAAAACATTCAAACACATGGAGGCTAAATAGCATGTTATTAAACAACAAATGGGTTACCAAGGAGATCAAGGAAGAAATTAAAAACTTCCTGGAAACCAATGAAAATGAACACACAACACAAAATCTTTGGGATGCAGCAAAAGCAGTCCTGAGAGGGAAATTCATAGCACTACAGGCCTACCTCAAGAAACAAGAAAATTTCCTAATTGATTTTTCTAACCCTACAACTTAAAGAACTAGAAAGTAAACAAAAAGAAAAGCCCAGAGCAAGTGGGTGCCCACTTTCACCACTCTTATTTAACATAGTACTGAAAGCCTTAGCCACAGCAATTAGAAGGAAAGAAATAGTGAAGGTCAGAGCAGAAATAAATGACATAGAAACTAAAAAAACAATTCTAAAGATCAGTGAAACAAAGAGCTGGTTCTTTGAAAAGAAACAAGATTGATGGACCCTTAGCCAGACTCACCAAGAAACAAAAAGAGAGGACCTAAATAAACAAAATCAGAAACAAAAGAGGAGAAGTAACAATCGACACCACAGAAATACAAAGGATCATAAAACATACTTCGAACAATTATACGCCAACAAATTAGACAATCTAGGCAAAATGGACAAATTTCTAGAAACACACAGTCTCCCAAAACTGAACCTGGAAGAGATAGAAAATTTGAACAGACCAATAACAACTAAGGAAATTGAAGATATAATCAAGAAACTTCCAGCTAACAAAAGCCAAGGCCCAGATGGCTCTACGGGGGAGTTTTACTGAACATTCAAAGAAGATCTAACACCCAGTCTCCTCAAACTATTCCAAAAAATCCAAGAAGATGGAAGACTTTCAAACTCATTTTATGAGGCCAGCATAATCCTAATTCCAAAACTGGATAAAGACACTACAAAGAAAGAAAACTGCAGGCCAATATCCCTGATGAACACAGATGCCAAAATCCTTAACAAAATATTAGCAAGTTGGATCCAGCAATACATAAAAAAAAAATTATTCATCAGGACCAAGTGGGATTCATCCCAAGGATGCAAGAATGGTACAATATTCACAAATCAATAAATGTGATACACCACATAAAATGAAAGATAAAAACCATATGATCATATCAATAGACGCTGAAAAAGCATTCGACAAAATCCAGCACCCATTTCTGATAAAAATGCTCAGCAATGTGGGAATAGAGGGATCATATCTTGACATAATAAAAGCCATATATGAAAAACCTACAGCCAACATCATACTCAAGGGCAAAAACTAAAAGCATTTCCCTTAAGAACAGGAACAAGACAGGGGTGCCCACTTTCACCACTCTTATTTAACATAGTACTGAAAGCCTTAGCCACAGCAATTAGACATGAAGAAAACATAGAAGGGATCCAAATTGGAAAGGAGGAAATGAAACTGTCATTATTTGCAGATGACATGATACTGTACATAGAAAACCCTAAAGACTCCATCAAAAATCTACTAGATTTAATAAATGAATTTGGCAAAGTAGCAGGATACAAAATTAACATCAAGAAATTGATGGCATTCTTATACACCAACAATGAACTCACAGAGAGTGAAACTAAAAAAACAATCCCATTTACCATTGTGGCAAAAAAAATTAAGATACCTAGGAATAAACTTAAAGAAGTAAAGGACCTATTTGCAGATAACTACAGGTCATTGAAAAAAGAAATAGAGGAAGATACAAAAAAGTGGAAGCATATACCTTGTCACGGATTGGAAGAATTAACATAAAATGTCCATACTACCCAAAGCAATCTATAGATTCAATGCAATCCCATCAAAATACCAATGACAAATTTCACAGAACTAGAACAAATACTCCAAAAGTTTATATGGAACCAAAAACAACCCTGAATAGCCACAGCAATCTTGAAAAAGAACAAAGTAGGAGGGATCACAATACCGAATATTAGGTTACACTACAGAGCCATCGTAATCCAAACAGCCTGGTACTGGCACAAGAACAGGCATATAGATCAATGGAACAGAACAGAGAACTCAAAAATTGACCCAAATCATTATGCTCAATTAATATTTGACAAAGGTGGCAAGAGCATACAGTGGAGCAAAGACAGCCTCTTCAATAAATGGTGTTGGGAAAATTGGACAGCTACATGCAGAAAAAAATGAAGCTAGATCATCAACTTACATCGTACACAAGAATAAACTCAAAATGGATAAAAGACTTAAATGTGACTCGTGAATCCATGAAAATTCTAGAAGAAAATGTAGGCAACAAAATTTCAGACATCACACGCAGCAGAATTTTCATTGATACAATGCCTAAGGCAAGAGAAACAAAGGGAAAGGTGAACACATGGGACTACATCAAACTCAAAAGCTTCTGCACAGCAAAAGAAACAACCATCAAATTGGAAAGGGAACCAACTATATGGGAGAGCATAATTGCCAATGATACATCAGATAAGGGGTTAATTTCCAAATTCTATAGAGTACTCATACAACTCAACAAAAGGAAGACAAAGAATTTAATTAAAAATGGGCAGAGGACCTAAATAGACACCTCTCCAAACAGGACATACAAATGACCAAGAGACATATGAAGAAATGCTCAACATCACTAATCATCAGAGAGATGCAAATTAAAACAACTATGAGGTATCACCTCACACTTGCCAGAATGGCTTCCATCAACAAATCATCAAACAAGTGCTGGTGAGGGTGTGGAGTAAAGGGGACTCTAGTACACTGCTGGTGGAAATGCAGACTGGTGCAGCCACTATGGAAAACAATATGGTATTACCTCAAAAGATGAAAAATTGAACTGCCATTTGACCCAGTGATCCCACTTCTAGGAATATACCCTAAGAAGCCTGAAACACCAATCAGAAAGAATATATGTACCCCTATGTTCATAGCCGTACTCTATTTACAGTCACTAAGATCTGGAAACAGCCCAAGTGCCCATCAGTAGATAAGTGAATAAAAAAACTGTGGTACATGTATACAATGGAATACTTTGCAGCTGTAAGAAAGAAAGATCTCTTATCCTTTGAAACAACATGGAGGGACCTGGAGAGTATTATCCTAACAAAACAAGCCAATCATAGAAAGACAAATATCACATGATCTCACTTATTTGCGGAATATAATAAACAAAACAAGCATGGACATAGACAACTATGCTGGAGGGGGGTGCGGTGCGGGATTGGGAGGAGGGTGTCAATGGGGGAATAGGAGAAACATCTGTAACAACAACAACAACAACAAAGATGCATAGCAGACAACTCATTGAATCCTAGATGTTGCATGACGGTAGATGGTCTTCCCTTTGTATATGAGTGTCGTCAGCAACTTGCCTCTGTCACATAGCCTTGGAGGTGGGCAGGGTCTCAAAGCTCTCTTATCCAAAGTCCATCCATTTTACCTTTCTTCAGTCTACGCGGGCTCAGTCTCCGGTGTGGCACCTCTTCAGTGAAATGCCGTCTGCAGCACTACAGTTGCACCATTCAGGTCCTCAAGTTTAGAAAGGCTTTGCTATTCATTTTCCCTTTTCATCTTCAGAGAAATATTATGAGGTGGCTGTGATTATTCCCCATTTTACACACAAAGAAAGAAGCTCAGAGAGATGAAAGACTTGCCCAAGAGCACACAACTGAAAAAGAGTGAGCCAGGATTCAACCATAGTCACCTAATCCATCCAGGACTGCACACACCAGAATTTCTCAGCCTGCACCCCTTTAATACCATAAATGTCCTTTAATACTTTATGAAATTCAAAATTAATACAGCATTCTGAGTCACATCAAAGTGAGGGGATAAATATTCTGTCTTCAGATTACTCCTCTGATCCTAAAAGATGCTAATGTCCCGCACCCACCCCATTGCCAACCTCTGTGAGAATCACTGCACTGAGGCCACACTGCCTGCCCTCCCTATAGCAGACATTGGGTCTTTTCAGAGTCCTAGTAGAGTTATCAGGGTTGTTTACTTGCATGAAGCTGAAATTCAAGCTAGCTTAATGCAAGAGATTTTGAGTTGGGTATTTGAAAGAATCTAAGCCAGAAAATAGTCACGCTCTAGCACTCTATCCGTAAGGGGATTGGGGATGGGGTGGGTCTCACAGTACAGGTGACCTGGCCTTGTTACCCAGAAATACGACCGCAAGCAAATGCTGAAATATCTGGCAGGAAGTGCTATCACCAAGCCAGCCACAGATGTCATTTGAGACAGATATAGTCAAGAAGAGCTGCTCAGGTGTGTGTGTGTGTGTGTGTGTGTGTGTGTGTGTGTGTGTGTGTGTGTGTGTGTGTGTTGAGGTTTTATAGGGGGCATGAGTGTAGCACAGGTGTGACTTACCTTTGTGGCCTGCCACTCTCCCAAGAAGTATTCACCCAGAATTAGAACAGTCTGCTAAGATGATGAACTCAGATTGGCCTTTTGTTTTCTGTTATTTGACCTAGAATTCCAACTTTTGAGAAGGTGTCCTGATGGTGATAATCCTAAGGTCTAAGATTCCTTATATGTTAACTGAGTATAATCAGATCAAAGTAGCCCACCCACAGGGTGTGAAGAATGGACAAATAAAAGTGCATGAGAGGCACTGAATCAGTGTATGAATGACTGAGACAGAGGATGTGAAGCTGATTTGTAAACTCAGAGTATCATGGACTTGTGAGGAGTGAGGGCAGCCTTTCACAGGCCTGGATGAATTGCCCCTGTCTGCTGCCACCCCAGTGAGTGTAGCAGTGCAAGTCTAAGCCAGGGAAAATCACACCATGGGGAAATGGATAGACGGGATACACAACCCCAGCAAGGAGTATTTCCCTCTCAACACTTAACTCAATATCAGGAAGTTTCCCAACTGTCAAGAAATGGTACTAAAGTAAGGACAAACAAAGAGACCAAGCCAAGGGAATAGAGTCCTAAAATAGATCTGCACGTATGTAGTCAATTTATTGCCAAAGCTACTGAAGTAATTCAACGGGGAAAAGATAGCCTTTTCAAGAAACGGTGTTGGAACACTTGGATATCTGTATGGAAAATAATGAACCTTTAACTCGTACTATATAGAAAAATGAACATGGAGTGGATCATAGGTCTAAACATAAAGGCTAGACTGCAGAACTTAGAGAAGAAAACACAAAATCTCCACAGCTTTGGGGTAGGCAAAGACTTCTTAAGACACAAAAAGTGCAAAGCATAAAGGGGAGAAATGATAAGTTGAATTTCATAAAAATTAAAAACCATTGCTCTTCAAAAGATGCTGTCGTTTTTTAATGAAAAGACAAGCCACAGACTTGGAGAAAATATTCGTTATCAGTATTTGTGATAAAGACCTGCATCCCGGATATGTAAAGAATTCTTACAACACAAAAGTAAGAGGACAGACAACCCAAATTTTTTAATGGGCAAAATATATGAATGGCCACTTCACAGAAGATACCTGAGCAGCCAATAAGCACGTGTTAAGCTCAACATCATTGGTCATCAAGGAAATGCAAATTAATCACCCAATGAGATACCAATACACACCATAAAATTAACGACTCAGTAAAAGTGTTGGTGAGAATGTGGAGCAATTGGAATCCTCATACATTCCAAAATGGTACAACCACTTAGGAAAACAGTTTCACTGCTTCTTGTAAAGTTAAACATAACACCTACTATACAACCCAGCAGTTCCACTTCTAGGCATTGTGCTTAAAATAAGTGAAAACATATCTAAACAAAGACTTTCATTCAACTATTCATAGCAGCTTTATCCATTAATAGTCACAAATTGAAAACACTCCAAGCAGCCACCAACAGGGGAATGGATAAACACAGTGTGGTAAATTCATACAATGAACGCTCCGCAATAGAGAGGAATGAACTCCTGACAAGCACAATGACATGGATGAATCTCAAAAACGCACTGAGAGACAGAAATCAGACACAAAAGAGTCCATATGGTATGATCCCATTAATATGAAACTTTAGAGAAAAAATACCTAATTGATAGCAACAGAAAGCAGATCGTTGTTTGCCTGAGGCCCAGGGCGAGAGATTGACTAGGAAAGAACACAAAGGAATTTTTTTGGATGATGGAAATGTTTTATATCTTTATCATGGTGGTGGTTTTAATGGTGTAAAATTTGTCAGAACTCATGAAATGATGCCTAAAATGAATGCTCATTATTATATATAAATTATACTTCATAAAGTTGAGAGTTGTTTTTTTTTTTTTAAAAAAAAGCACATGTGCTGTAGTCCCATTTTTATAGGAAATAAAAAGTTTTCTAAATGAATAAGTGTCAAGATATATATGACGATAATTATAAAAGTTTGTAAGAATATATACCCAGGTGGTAACATTGATTGTAAAAGTTTGTAAAAGTCTTTTAAGTCTTAAAAGGTGAGTGCAACTATCAGTATGGATTAAATTTTTCTTTTGTTTGCTTGTATTTTTTTTTTTATACTCCAGTAGTTGGTTTTCTCATAGGAAAAAAAAAAAAAAAAAAGAATTCAACATAGAAGAAAGTATAAAGGTCACATACATTTTTACAACATAGTTTTGGACATTTGTGTTTCCAACTACTGCCCTACTTGAAATGTATAGTTTGTTCTAATTAATCTCTTATTATTATATATTTAGATTACTCCAAGTTTTTGCTACTATAAACAGCCTAGAGGAAAAATAATTGACTTTATGTTTTAAAAGCAAATATTTAACATTTTTTTGTTTTAAAAAGCAAGTTTAAAAAACATAGAAAAATATGTTTTGTCATACAACATATGACAAAATTGCCTAGCAGCACAGCAAAAAAAATAAATAAATAAATAATAATAATTTTTTAAAAATCACTGATGATGTTTATTTTCAAACCAAATTACCATGTTGATCAGCTTGCTTTCAGCCAAATCGTATGCTCCCTTTGCATTGTGGGACCAGGAAACCTGACTTGATACTTCAATGTAACAGAGTAAATACAATATCATATGTCAGGACATAGGTGCCATTATTTAAATTTTTTAACAAAATAACTATATTAGTCAGGACCCTTGGTTGCAAGCTAGAGGTGGGTTTCTGCCTAATACAATTTATAACTGTAAAAGGGGAAAAAGGCAGAAAAAGAAAATTCTTAGGAAGCTACAGGAATAGATCGTGTCATTCAAGGAAAAGTCGCCCCCTGAACCAGGGAAGTGCGGGGTTTGGTTAGATTTGAGATCCAAATGGAACCAGGAATTTGAAGGCCACCAGAACAGCATGCTTTTATATAAGACTTCGTTGTAGACCAGTTTCTTCCTCTTGCCAGGGAACATGACCTCCAATAGCAACCAAGACCTCCGTCTTACTGTTTGTAAGAAGAACTGGCCCTCTTTTTCAGAGTTTGAAAAGACAAAAGTGAAGATTCGGATGTCTTCCCTTAAGTTAATGAAGCAAGCCAAGGGGCCAGGTACTGTGGTTTCCTGACTCATCCGGCTCCCATCAGCTGTGGCCAGGATCCAGGATCACATGGCAGCAGCAATCCTATAGCTGGGAGAAAGGCGCGGGATGCACAGGAGAGGAAGCAGTTCCCAGAGGTGAGTGAGGCAGATAAAGCAGGAGTCTGCTCCAGTATCCAAAGTAGAGATCCCTTAGAAGCTTACACCCAGGGGCCCTGGCGGACAAGCCATCCCTTCCCACATACCTCTGCCCATTGTTTCCCCTTCCACAATAAGTCTTGCTATATCTCTTTAGGACCTACCCTGTGCATGTGACCAGAGATGAGGAAGTGAAATTAACAGTTTAATCCTCTTTGACTTGCATAATCCGACATTGCTTGATGTTACTATTCCCAGACCTTTCTTCTTGTTCACATTTGAATAATCATATTTCACCCGTATTTTAATTTTGAATATTTCTTTTGGGGAGGGGTTGTCTAATAAGCAGAAAAACCTTGGATTTAGGGTTTTTTCACACCTATGAGTATTGGCCTTTCATGCTTTATTAGACATTAATAAAGACTACTGGGGTTGCTCTTATTACACCTTTGTATGGATAGATATATATCCTTTCTACTTGCCTTTTTTCTTAAAAAAGACACTTTCTCTTCCCTCTTTATTCTTTTGATCTGCACTGATGTATGCTGTTATCTCATTGTTTCAATATAAATAACTTCTTTCAAATACTCTAATCCTTTTATGTCAATTTAGACAGTATGTTTAAACTGTAGTTGTTTAGACTTATTTCAGTACAATCAACTGGTCTCACTGCTCCCTACAAGTTCTCACCGCGTGTGAGTTCCTACTTTAGAGTCACTGTCCCCTTCGTGTGCACCACGCCTTTGAGGAACGTTTTTTCCAGAGAGAATATATGCATTTGCATAATTAATCCCCATTGCCTTTACATATAAACAGCATGATTGAATGAATATAAAATTCTTGAATCCCATGTTTTTCTTTCAAAGCTCTGCAGATGTGTGTCACCTTCCAGGGCAGTTTTCCCTGTAGTGTGTTCTGGGGACAATAAGCTGTGAAAGATGCTTCAGGATAAAAGGCTCCATGGTCATATAAGTACGGGACACGTTCCCTACAACCAGAAACTGAGCAGGCAATGCCGCACAGTAAAGGCCGTGGGACATCCCGAGGTAATGAAGATGCTTTACCTTTATTTCCTGTGGATGTGAGCTATTTGTCCACTGTAATATTGAAAGAAAGCAAATGAACAATCATATGATAATAGTTAACATTTGCTGGGACTTATTCTTTTATGACAACTCATTGGCTCCCCACAGCAGCTTTGTATGGTTGATAGAATCTTTCAACCCATTTTAACACATGAGAAAACTGAGGCACCAAGAGCTTAAGAAAATAAGCTAGAAAATGGCAAATGTAAACCAACTTGACTCAGTCTTAGGAGTTGGCAGGTAAGGGCACAATAGAGGCAACTTCTGTACCTTTCCCCAGTCTGGAAAACAGAACGAGACATCTCATTGCACCAAAAGGAAAAGGGAACTTTCCACCCAACAGTCCCCGTAACAGAATCTGCCACTGAATTCCGGCAAAGGCACTTCGGGGCGTAATCTGATTATCGTCAGCGCAAGTGCTCAAACTCTGCTGTTGGCCAACGTCCAGGACCCATCACTGAATACTCATCACCTCATCAATGCAGCCTCCTGGACTGACGGGCAAAACAACATCCAAATATTCATTGCACATCTGTGCCAGGCAGATTATACATTAGCAATTCAAATCTGGCCCGTGTACCGGCAGTTTCTGAAAATGTGTCTGTTTGGGTGAGATGCCTTGTTGTCTGGGACGGATAATAAGGCAACTAGGTCTAATCTTGAAGAACAATCAACCCATCTTGCGAAGGTGACTGGCTGTGTGTGTTCTTGCCCTGGCAGCGCTGGAACAATGGCCCCATAATGCACTCGACTCAGCTGGCAATGAAGTCCCATCCTGATTAGTAGCCCTGGCTGATGTCAATCACCACGAGATGCACCATTGTCCTCTGGTCCCCAACACAGTTTATTTACAGGAAAACAAAGGCTTTGGGGAGCTATGGCTGCTTCCCAAAGATTGCAAAATAGATTGAGCTGTCAAGCACACAAAGTGGATGAAGATTAATGAGTTGTGCGGACAATAAATATGATGAGATGACCATGAATATGCTAATGGGCATTATCCATATACACCGTAATTGCTACCAAAATTAAAAGGTGGCATGAAGGAGATGGGTCACGAGGTGACAGGGAGATAATCTTGGATGCTTGAGACGCTCACCCCAGATAAGACCCTCTACAGGTTTCCTTTCCCCGATTAAACCATCCCAAAGCATCATTGTTCACAAGCTGTCTGAATAGGCTCCTTTCAGACAGGGCTGTAAGGGCTGGGGTGAAGAGGGGAGCGGGAAAAGTTACTTTAGGGAAAGGTGTAATTAGAATAAGAAAGGTGCTTATCAAAGGCAAGAAGTGATCAGCTGTCAGCCTCCCTCCTCATCCCCGGGGACAGAACTGACGAGGGGTGTCACTTCAAACTTCAGACCCCTTTCCACCCCAGAGCCACAAGGATTATGGTAACTATGAGTGTTGTTTCGGTGGGGAGTGAGTGATTTTCCAAAGCATCAGAATACTCTGATGATTTAAAAAAAATAATAAACATAATAGAGAAATTTGAAAAACATGATGTTTAAAGGAGAATGACACTTTGTTTCCATGAAATGACTTGATCTGGGAAAATCTATATCCTATAGAACATTGGCATGACTGAGTCCCACCCAGGCAGGCTTGCAGGGCTGTTCTCTGACCTTGTTCACCCCCTTCCTGTCCACCCTCATGTCTGCGGGCGGCAGTCACGTTAGCATAACAGCACACTGAAGGAATGCCGAGGGGCCATAAGCACTGGGAAGAGAAAGTTCTCTTGTTTGGTAGTCTCTCTCCTCTGCAGGGCCTGGGAACCTGGACTCATCCCCCAGAGGTCTGTGGAGTGTCACCCCCTGCTCGTAAGGACTCACCTTTGCTCCTTCAGGATAGAGACCAAACACTATGCTTGGCCTCCACCAGGTGACAGGAGCCGGGTGAAGCCGGGGTTTCAGGAAGAAGGCAGAAGGGCAGAAAAGAGAAAGGGGGTTCAGGAGAGAGAAGGGGTCCCAGAGACTGAGGCTGACTGTATGGGCTGAAATCCACCTAACGGGGGAGGAAAGGAATTTTGCACAAATCTATGAAACAACCCGACGAAGAGCTGGGAGAAAAAGGTGCCGCCCTAAGTCATCGTGGAAATCAGTGTGTGCGGCTAAAGGCAAGGGATGGCGCATGCGCGCTTCGTTCTCGTCGACGCTGCTTCCCGCGGGGGTGAGGGTCAGCAGGTCTGAACCCACTCCACACGTGAAAGGACCTGAACAGCTAGTGGCGCAGGCTTCTGGAGTGGGCGTTTACGGTGAGCAAGGTGGTACGGCTTAGCATGGCCAACGTGGCGATGAGATCGCAGTACAGATCCACGTTCAACCCAACAGAGACATGGGTGGTTCGACGTAGAAATATTGGTGGATATGTGTATGTACACAGGTTCGTGCACACAAGTATTTCCTTGCCTTCCCGGGCTGAGAACATGGCAACAATACCTCAGTAAACAAGCACACCCAGCACCCAGATCTTGGTTTCTGATACTATTCTCTAACAAGGAACCAAGGCTCCTTAGAGAAATGGCTGATCCTGGGTTGGCACAGGGAATATACAAGGGCCCAGCCCTCCAGCACCTTGATCTTGGGTTTCCAGCCACTCGGACTGTTTCCCGCCAGTGTCTGCTGTTGACGCCCCCAGGCTGTGGCATTTTGTTACGGCAGCCAGGGCTGACTAATACGACAGGTTTCCAGGGAGTTATTCTTTAGGCTCTTATCATGGTGTCGGCGGATTCTGTGAGGAGAATCATGGCCATTCAGAGGCCACCTACCTCGAGCTGGGGTCCATTTCTTGCTTAGGTGTCAGAGCCGCTCGCCCTGGTGGTGGCTGTGCGTGGCAGAAGGCGCGGAGGAGGGCAGAGTTCCAGCTTTGTAATCAGACAACTCAGATTTTGAGTCTCTGCAGAAGAGTCCAAAGAACCTAAGTGGTGCGGCCCATGTCATCCTACCTGAGTGGTATGGCCCAGGAGGTGAGCACCTAAGCTCTTCCTATCGGAAGAGGGTTACAAAGGGGGCAGCTTTCCTTGAGATATGGCACTTGTCACTTAATGCGAAGGGGCAGGGCCAGCCCTGCAGAGCCCGGCGACTTCCTGTGGAACAGGACTCTGCAGTGCACACAAAGGCCACCGGCTGCACTGATCAGTGTTTTACTCCAGGTAACAAAACAGCAGCAACGAAATCAGAGTAGCTCCAAACAAAACAGCTTTAAAATAACACAGACGATATTAGCTATTATAGAATTTTTATTAATTTTCTTTGTCATAATAGTGTAGGGTGATGTAAAAGTGTGTTCTTATTCCTAGGAGATTTGTGCTGAAATACACAGGGATGGAGAGTCATAATGTCTGGAAATTACCTTCACATGGTTTGGCAAAATAATTTTAAAAGAAATGGAAGGCCGATAAAGCAAATATGGGAAACTGTTAAAGTAGATAATAAGCTTATTGAAATTGATAACCTCGATTTATCCATTTTTGTGTTTCTCTTCATCCACTCACTACGCCCCACCCAAATCCTTTCTCTAGTCTGCCTGGCTCCTGGTGGACATTCAATGTGTTCGGTGAACTAATATTAAAAATAAAATTCTCTTTACAGGCTAACATTTGCATAACTAAGTAAAACCGTGGTTTCGAGCCATTGTCAAAGAAATACCCACGACTAATTGTTTTCTTAAGTAAACATAATCTGTTTAAAATCATAATGGAACATTGATTTTTTTTCCTGCCAGAGTCTAGTATCAAGCAAAAGCCCACTTGTCCTCCTGACCCTCCATTCTCAGGAGGTCAGACCCTGCACCCAACACCCCTTTTCCCGGGGCGTGTTCCCGCTGCCCCCGCTGAGCCCCTTCCACGCCAAGGCGCTGGGAGCACACCATGTGGGGCAAAGACAAGTGGATGGAAAACAGTACACATGTTGTACATTTTTTAAAAATAGTTTAAAACAACTGGCAATGGAAAACATTTATTTACAACTAGCTTGTAAAAATGAAAGCAAGGAAAACATTACCAAAAAGCAGTGAACTCTAATTCACTGTTTGAGAACGAATTAGACATTTTTAAAACACTGTTCTTATTCCAAAGGAAATTTGGTCCATTATAGAAACATCAGAAAATGGGGACAAGAAAAATGAAGTCATCCTCACGCTGAGATGACTGCCACGTGGTTGCAGGTCCTTTAGGAGGAGGAGGAGGAGGAGGAGGAGGAGGAGGGGGAGGAGGATGTAAAAGGCATAGGTGTTACCATTCAGTGGGCACCGACTGCCCAGCTCATCCAGTCCTCACAACGACAGTCTGAGATGCGGGTGGAGCACTGAGGCTCAGACGGGCACGGCACTTGCCCAGGAACACAGCCAGTAAGTGTCGAGCCAGTCAGACCCCAGATCTGTTTACCTCCAGAGCCCAAACTTATCACCACTATCCTGTCTCCCATAAATTTCCATCATTTTTTACAAAGACAAGAGGCTAATATATACAGTGCCCTGTTGCTGTAGCGTTACATTACTTTCGGCTTGTGTTCATTTCTAGTGCTGCTGAACACGTGACCGCAAAATTCGTGGCTGAAAACCACATACACGTACTCTCCAGTACCATGTCCTCATACTGCAGGGCATCCTGGGTTGGGGTCCTCCTAGGGGTGGCTGGTCCTGTCTGGTCTGGGGGTATCAGGCTGGTCACTGAAGACCTTCCATAGCCTGAGCTCCCAAGGGCCTGCACTCTGTAGCTTCCCTGTGCTGATCTCGAATCTCTATAAACCAAATAGTTCTGCCAGATCTTCCTTGTCCCCCACCAGGCCTGTGAGAAGGCCTAACTCTGTCCAAGAATCAGATATGCCCCCAGGAGCACTGCCTCCGCCTGTCTCTCTAGCCCTCTGGTCCGTCTGGTGCCATCTTACCACCTCTGTGCCATAGGAGACGAGGCTTAGAGCATCAGCCCTGACATCTTTAATTCCTCCCAACTTAGCAAGCGGTTTCCTGTACATACAGCTGCTCCCTGAGGTTTCAACCCGGGTGGAACGGTGTCTCTGTCTGCTGTCACCACACCAATGCTGCATAACGAACCACTTCACAACCTGGTGGCTTCCAACACAAGCATCTACTTGTTTCACTCACAGGGCTGTGCTTTGGCTGAGGGCAGCTGGGGTTGGCTCCAGGCGTGGGCTGGGTTCAGATTCGCCCCATGGAACTCCATCTTCTCCTCGGGACGGCAGCTGTCCAAGACACCTCCTTCTCTGGAAAATCAAAGCAGCACCAGGGACTGTAAAAAACACTTCGCCTCTTAAGGCCCGGGCTCCTCCGTTCCCATCCGCGGGTCTAAACAAGCCCCTCGGCCAGGTCCAACACCAGGGAGGCAGGAAACAGGTTCTGTCCTATGTTCTGCGTGGTCACAGGACAGAGGGACACAGCGCCCTCAGGGTGCACAGGGAAACAGGAGGAGGGAGAAGGTCTTCCCAGGGGGCTTGAGAAGGCTTCCTAGATGAGATGGCTTCTGTGGCTGTTTTTAGAGAACGGCAGTTGTTTACCGAATGGCTCAAGGAGGAAGGCCGCTCCGGGCAGCGTTGTGGGTTAAGGGACCATGAAGAGGAGAGCCTGTGTCGTCCCAAAAGCCTGGCTGATGGGAAACGAGCCTGGAGAGAGGGGCAGAGTCAAATCACGGAGGGTTTTATAAGCCATGGGGAGTCGTGATGGGTTTTAAACCAGGAAGAGGCCTAGCCACGTTTGCACGGAGCTGACAAGCTCACCCCTAAAGCAATGTTCTTCCCGTGAGGATCCCCCAACTGACTTCCCATCATGCGAGGCCCCAAATACCAACACGCCTTCCTCTGCCCGCCTCACGTCAAGCATCACCAGCAATTCCTCACCGTAATGGTGAAAGAATAAGGGTGAAGAGGCCACTTTCAGTGATCCTAGAAAAAGGAACTGCTCCATCACACGTGACCTACTTACAAATCTTCACTATAAATGCCTAGTCTCTATCATTTATTTTAGCTGGTGACCAGAAATGTTGGAACAGCATACAAATTTACGGTCGGAAAAATATTAGCTCCTAAAACACTGCGACCCTGCCCCCAAGTCACCTCTTTAAATTCAGATTGTCTTCCCATTCCACCATTTGCAGTCAGAGTTTTCATCATGGACAGATCTTTACAGGTCAGCCCTAGACCATGGATTTATTTGTGCCCATAAACAAAACCCCGATATTAATCGCAAACTATTTCTGATTCTCGGTTAACACTCTTAAACATCTTGTGTCCCAGGGGACTCTTTGCCCTGTCCCATGAAGATGATATTTCAAGATTTATATTTACCCAAAGAAGCCAGGAGATCATAAACCCTAATGTATTCCGTGGTTTGGAATGATAATTCTGCAAAGAGGGGCGGGAGTATTTCACTGTAGATCATCACAACATCCCCGTAAGCTGTCAATATACTCCTCACTACTTCCCTTTACATATTCATCCAGCGCCTGCTGACGGAAGCCTCCCATGCCCCCGAGTGGGCCATGGTGGCGTATGTATTAGGGGCAGGGGACTAGTGAGGACAAAGCTGTGGGCAGCTCCCTGGCTCGCGGTAGGAGGGTTGTGGCTGGAGACAGAAGGGAAGGAGCTGTCAGAGGCAAAATGACCAGTCAGGGGCAGTATGCGGAGACCAGAGGGGACAGGGCTTTGGCAAGAAGAAAGGAACAGTGGGGTCCAGGGCGGCTGCTGGATGTGGCCGCAGAGACGTCTGTCCCTGGAGGCGTGGCCGGCAGAGGCATGTGCAGAGAGGATGAGGAAGGGGGTAGGAAAAAGAGGTAAGCGATGCAGGGAAGCTCCCAGATGGAGGACGATCCCATTTAACCCACCTTTTCTCAGTGTCTCTGCCTTGGTCCTGGGCTCGAGTTGCTCCCAATCCAGGAACAGAGCAGAGAGGCACACGGCAAGGAGTCTTTCAAGGAGGACCTTATAAGGAAACGTGGAGGCGAAGATGAAGAAACCTTGTAATCCGTCCCTTGGGGGAAATCTCAGACAGCTTCTCAAAGCGATAAGGCGGTATTGTACTGTGTTTAGGTGCAGTCTCTGAGAACAGGATTCAAATCTCAGCACATCCCTCCCCAACTAGGTGGCCGTGGGCCTGGGTCTCTTCTCAGGGCCTCAGTTGTCCCATCTGCAAAATGCAGGTAGTACTATGAGCCACCCCTTAAGATGAGGATGACACAGAATAGTCACTGCACTCAGCGAAGAGCCTGGCACAGAGAGAAAGCTCCGCCAACGTTAGTCTTTGCTATTATCCTACGTGGTAATCGCCTACGGCCACTGATGCCAGGACTTATTCAATGGCAAAGAGGAGTCATCCATACCTCTAGGAAAGGGGGTGATGGGGTCCAGTCCTTATTTCAGAAAGGAGCCCGGGGCGGGTGGTGCCGGTGTCCCAGCTGGCACAGGGCAGCAGGGCCGCACCTGGTGTAAGCACAGCAGCAGGGAGCTCACTGGAAGTGGGGGACTGCACCTGTACGGAGCAAAGAGGAGGGCGTGGAAATGGAGATCGTGGGAGAGAAGGGGATAATCTCAGTTCCCAGTGGGGAAGTTTCAGATGGATTCTCCTTTCCTACACTCCAAAAACATCAGTTTCCTTTGAATTTGCACTAAAATGTAAAAATCAATGGAAGCACTGGAAGACAAAATTGAAGAAATATGGGCTGCACAATGGATCAGTGGTCCACTGGCTACAGACACTGCAAGGACCGGGTGCCGTCACAGAGCTGAGCCAGCCTCGGGCTGCTGGACATTAGGACATGAGGCCGGACGAGGGGCAGCCCATCATCCAGGCCCCGGAGCCGGTATCGGGAAGACAACCAGACCCTGGGCCTCACTGCCAGCCTGTGTTTGCCCTGGCGTCCAGTTGGTTGGAGTGTCCTATCGTTTTCCCTGTGATGCAAAATTGGGGGGAAGGGCCACATGTGCACTCACGGTCATGTTCTCCAACCTCGAGTCAGCTGGGACACTTTGGGGGACCACAGAGGTCAGGAACAGTCAAAGGGCAAAGTGTTTCCTTGTTTAACAGAACCAGAATTAGGACATTTCAGTGCCATTATGGGCTCTGTGTGTATTAATTAGGATGAGTGGGGAGAAGACAATGGTTAGATGTCACCTAGTCCAACCTGCCCATTCCACAGATAAGAAAATCAAGTCCCAAAGAACGAGAGAAATGGCCCCCGGGTTTCCTGTGCATCAGGAGCTACTCTTCACTTCCTCCCCACAACTCCCCATGTCACTGATCTTTCTCTCTCATGTCAAAACAACTCAGAGGTCTCTGAAGGCTGGAAGATTCTGGAAAGGCAGAGCTGGAAGGGCACAGAGAGATCCCATCTCCTGCCCACTGTCCTCAGGTCAAACAGTGAGGCGGTGCTGGAACCAGGGCCGGAGCTCTCGTTCTGTGAACTGCGGCCTGCCCTCTCCCTGCTCCCCCGCCTCGCCTCCCTGGCCCGTGAGGTCTCCGATGCAGGGACGGCTCTGCCCTCTGACCACAGCGTGGCCACCTCAGGACAAGGAGGCAGCTTCTCCCCGCGCACGTGGGCTCCCCAGTCTCTGCCGCCCTCCAGGCAGGAAGGTGCTTTGTTCAGAATCTCGTCTTCATACACTGTCCCTCAATACACTTAATTCTTAAAAAATCTCTCGTCTTCACGTCCCTTAGAGCTCCTTCACTCCCTTGTCTCATTTAAACCTCACGACCCCTGGTGAGATAGGACTGGAAGCAGTATTATCCCATTTCACAGGTGAGGCCACGAAGGCTGGGATCACACAGTCTCTGAGCATCAGAGCTGGACTGTAAACCCAGTTCTTTTGACTTCCCAGATCAAGTGTCCTTGCACCTGAGGAGACATCCTTAAACTAGACGGCTCGCTAGGATTGGAAGATGCCACTTTAAAGGCTTTAAAAGCTCTGGGGGTGGGGGAATCCTCGTCATCTTTCTTAGACAGTGTCTTTTAGGACTTTGCAGATCTCCCAGGCAGAGGCCGGGGAAGATCCCACGTGTGGACGACCACCGCCCTCTGGTGGTCAATGGACAAAGTGCGTCACAGTCGACTCCCAGAACAAAGCCGCATCTCCCAGCCTCCTCTCCCTAGCCAAGACAGTGACAGTTTTTCAGTCTGGGGACCGACTGACTGGCTCAGCTGACTAATGGGATGTACATCAGCTCAGGAAAGGGCTACTGAGAACCTGGCTGAGGAGCTGGGGTGAAAATCGAACTCTGTCGGTTGGGTTAGGAGGCATTTGAGCTGTTCACCCAGGTGACGGGCGTGTTGGCTGCCCCTCCGAGCCCGCCCCGCCCACCCCAGCTGTCACCCCTCTCAGCCCCGTCCTGCAGGCCTGGCTTGTGGCCCATGTCAAACTGAGCCAGGACCACGGATGATACGGCTCAACTCCACGTTTCTAAAGGCAGGGGCCAGCCTTGTTCCGGTCCTGAAATGAAGCCAGCCCCAGCCAGATCCAGTGAGTCAGGGGATGAGTTTGTTGGATCAGAAGAGAGTCCAGCTCAGCCCCCGTCTCGAGGCCCACTCGGGGCCCAACAGAACGAGGCTCCTGGGGGAACGGGCTCTGTGGGCGGCGTGCTGCGGTGGGCGGCTCCAGCTTCAAGGACGAGGCCGGAGAAAGAATTTCTGGGTGCAGTGGGGTGGAGTGAACACCCGACCTGCAATGCTCGTCTCCTCACCCACTTCCGCAGCCTCGGTGTCTCCGAGGAGTCGTCAGGGTGGCGCCCGTTTGGGACGTCTCCTCCGGGCAAGCCGCGGAGAGGAGCGCGGCGCTGGACCTGGGATCCGTCCTGGGGCATCATCTCCGTGCCTCTATTTTCTCATCTATACAATAGGAGCGAAGAGCATTAACAGTTTTCAAATATGAAAGGGGACAATTGACAAAAACCTCTTCGCACCATGGGCAGTCCTTCTAGTAACTTCTGGGTTCTGAGCCCTGGGTAGGGATTTCCGACCGAGGCGTTCACCCAGTCACTGCAGCAAACAGTGCAGGACTGCCTGGGTCTGAGTTCTGGCTCTGACTCCGCCCGGCTCTGGCCTCTGATCAATTTCTCCGGGTGCAGACAGCCCATCCAGAAGAGGGGACGATGGCGGCACTCAGGTCTCAGGAGTGCTGAGCGCCGACTGATTGAACACATGTAAAGACAGGAGAAGAGTGACTAGCTCTTAGGAAATGCTCCGAAAAGCGAGTTCTTCCGGCATGATCATGTAGAAGCTGCTTGTCATGAGGCTGGCTCGGCCTGGGAGGAGGTATCTCAAAGACTGAACTGAGCTTCCTTTTACAGAAAAACAGATCTTTCTAATGCACACGCTTGGTATAAACCCCTTCACCCTGTGCTCCGCGTGCCATTGACGTGAGAGAGAAAACGGTACATGTCTTAAAGACATCTGTTGCTCTAATGTTTGTTGAATTAATTAATTAATGGGTTCTAGTTTTCCAACATACATTTGCAGTGCATGCATGGGTTTGTAAATGAGGAAGTGGTAACATACAGTGGAAATGCTGGGTGTGATCTCCAGCCTGGAACTGCACCAAGCGGAGGCCAGTGGCAGATACGGGAGCCATACATCTACCGAGAGCCCTGCAGAGCTCTGTGCCAACCCAGGACCATTTAATATTTTCATTAATGACTTGAAGGATGGGATCGAGACCCAGCTAATCAGATCTCCGCATGATACGAAGCTGGAAGGGATCTTACCTACTTTGGAGGACAAGATTAAAATACAATCCACGCTTGACGAATGGCAGAGATGGGCCTAAATCAATAAAGAGAGTGGCAATAAAGATAAATGCAAGCTGCTCTGAACAGGGCTGAGCCAATTACCCAGGTACCAAATGGTGATGAGAGAAATGAGCTTTGAGGGGGCTGGGAGGAGCTACCTGGCTATACATTCATCAAGTATTGGTAAAGTGGAGGCTCAACTCTGTCACCTGGTGGACCTCGGACTTCAGTTGAGTGTACAAGTAACCCAGAGAGCTTGGCAGAATGCAGATCTCCAGGCCTCAGGCCCGAGACTGTGATTCAGTTGGTCTGGAAAGGGCGGTGCTTTGAGAAAGCTAAGCCAGCAGGGACGGAGGCAGCCTCTGACCACATCACAATTTCCCAGATGTTCACTCTGGGACACTCCATGGGATACTGTGCAAGAATTAACTCCTACAGTCAAATAAGCTCAGGCATGCTCCCTTTCAGGAAAAAAAAATCATAAGGTAAGTGAGCATATTCATGACTCCAACATTTTCAGCAATGAAATAAACATTTTAACTTGGTTTAATCCCGAACGTGTTGACCAGGGAGCCATTTCTTCGTGTAACATCCAGCAACATCTTGTGGAACACAGTGGAGAAACTGAGTCCCACCTGAGCCCCTCCCTTGGCAAATGCTCCAGGGTTCCTCAGTCCTTTCACTGACCTGTGCTGAAACTTACCCAGGGGGCTGGCACTTGAAATCATCTTCAGTGCTGCTCTGTCTCCTTGACCTCCCTGGGTCTGAACTCCCCTCTAACATTGAAAGAGAAGATGGAGCCCTGGCCGGTTTGGCTCAGCGGTTAGAGCGTCAGCCTACGGTCCAGAGAGACCCAGGTTCGGTTCCCGCTAAGGGCATGTACTTCGGTTGCAGTTTGTCCCCGGCCCTGGTTGGTCGTGCGGGTGGCAGCCACTCGATGTGTCCCTTTCACGTCAATGTTTCTCCCTCTCTCTCTTCCTCTCTCCCCCTCCCACTCTATCTGAACAAAAAATGAAAAAATGTCCTCTGGTGAGGATAAAAAAAAAAAAGAAAGAAAGAGAAGATGGAAGCAAATTAGTTCAAGCTCCTAGGCTTACTCTTGCCTAGTCACAGTGCGCCACGTATCCCGGGCTGGGGAGGGGAGGGAGGGTGCCTTTCCTTCTTCGTTCATTATCTTCCTTGCTCTGTGTCAAACAGAGCCCTGATATTGTTGAGTGTGGCCATGGGCCCCAGAACAAAACCTCACCTCTCAGAGTCCTTCACAGGTGAAGCAGTTAGTCAGAAGTTCACGGACGTCACGCGGGGGTGGGGGGTGGTTCTGGGGAATCACTTTAAAGGGAGCTGACATATTGGGAAGGCACCCTTTTTCTCTTCCCCTCTTCCTTCTTCCTCCTAGTAGGAGCACTGGCAGCCATCGCGGGCCATGAGGTGAACTTGCATATGGGAGCCGTTCACTAAGGATGGCAGAGCAGAAAGATAGATTTTGATGGCATTGTGACGCCACCACAGCAGCCCTGCGCTGCCTAAGTGAAAAGGTGCGCCCGTCTTGTTTAAGCCATTGTTATCTCAAGTCTCTGTTCCCAGCCACTAAGTGCAATTGTGAACTCATACAGAGCAGAACCAGCAAAGCCTTTTTGTTATTTTCCACAAATCTCAAGCCATACTGGGCTACCACCCTGACTCTGTCCCTACATGTACTTGCTGTACCTCATGTGTGTGCGCATGCACATATGTGTGTGCATGTGTGTGCATGTGCGTGTGTGTGTGTGCACACGTGCTCTATCCCCTCCTGGGCATTAGGCAGTTCTGCTGCCTGAGCCCAGCACAGTTCCTGCGCATGCCTGCGTCTCTGCCCGCCTCTTTCTCTCCTCCCTTTTATTGGAATTAATCACAGAATGGAATTAACTCAGAAGGACCTTTCTGAGAGCCTTCCATCCCTCTCGAACGAACTTCCCTTTTGGAATCTCCATCTTCAGAACACTTTTTTCTAAAGCTCTGTGATCGTCATCCTCGTCCAAAACCAGTGAGTGACTCCTGAGAAGAAGGGGATTGACTAGAAACTCCATCTCTACGACTCCCATTATATCACCGATGAGACTTGCTGAAAAGGAAAGAAAAATCACACAGTTGCAAAGAAAAGCAAGACATGAGCATAATCAAGAGTCAGAAGGACACCTGTGATTCCCCCAGTGCTGGGTCAGAGGACAGAAGGTCCCCGTGCGGCTCTGTCCTCCCTCCCGCGTGGCCCCTGGAGATCCGATCCACGATGCTCCACTCTGTCAGAAGTCCCACCTGGCCCAGAGCGGGCACTGGTTTTCCACTTAGGTGCCCGCCAAAGGAGAAGCGGAGATCCGCTGGCGTTTCTTTCTGCTCTCCCCTGTGGTCTCAAAAGCAACACAAAGGTCTTTGAACCTTTCCTCTCCTGTTCTTTGGGAGTTTTGCAAGAAACTTTTTTTCCAAGTTCAAAGCTAGTGAGGCTGTTGCATTTTCTGAGACAAATGGGAGACTCTCCTGGGAGAAGGAACCAGTGTCCCCCGAATGCCATCTGCTGACCGGTGCACACTCACCACCGCTGTCTGCAGTTCAGCCCCTTCTCGTCACCTTCTGGGTCCCTGAACAGGCCTCGCTGACTTTGCTGCGACACCCCGTAGATTTTCACCGATGTACGTAAGACACACCTGCCCCAAGTGTCTGTTTTCTCCCAGTGACACAGGTGGCATGTATGTGCCCAGGCAGGAGCCAGGGGCCATGCACCCCATCCCCAGTGCCTCCTGGAGACTGAATGAATGAATGAACAGATGAATGAAGGCTGAGTAAATATTGAACAGATTAAATATTTACAAGCATGTACACACTTACAGGGTTTCACTTGAGAATAATTGGACTCTTACTCCCTGATAGTCCAAACAAAAACCACACTATTCTTTCCTGAACAGCTCCCAGATGATATCCTCTCCTTGTGGAGAAAACTGCTCCCCCGAAAACTTCCTGAAATAGAAGAGGTGGGTGTCTGTAAAATGTCAAGTCATTTTTCCAGCATACTCCCTGGGCTGCTGACCGGATGCCTTGTACTTCGTCTTCCGCCTCCTTTGGCCAAATACACCAGCCGTGCTCCATTCTCCAACTGACTGGATGGCCCAGGGAGCAAACCCTCAAATCTGATTACAGGAAAATTCATTACTCGAAGTCCTCCCTCAGGGTTCAGAGCTCATAAAAGAAACCTCCGGAGGCCCCTGCTTAGGGGAAGGGAGGCCCTGTGTGGCAAGGCTGCAGATGGGCGATAATTAACCTGAGCTAATTACAGCCCAGCCCCCGGTCAGCCTTCCCAGGTCACGGCTGCCCCCTGACGAGCAGGTTTGCAGAGGAAGGACTTTTCACTCAAACACTAGGGGAACCTCCATTCAGCAGATTTTCACATAAAAGAGCCTGACACAAATAGCACCCTCTACCAGGCAAAGATGGAACCGCTGGAGTTCCACTCTGAGGTTCCCAGGTGGGGCCCAGTAAAGAGAAGGAGCAGGGATGCTGTCCCCAAACCGGCTTCAGGATTCTTAAGGATTTTGAAACAAATACAACAGATATCAGCACACAGAGACACACAGCAAGCTACAATAGCTACATTTTACTTAATGCATTAAAAGACGACAGCCCTGGCCAGGTGGCTCGGTTGGTTGGAGCACAGTCCAGTACACCAAAAGGTTGTGGGTTTGATTCCCGGTCAGGGCACACACCCAGGTCGTGGGTTCCATCCTCAGTTCAAGCACATACAGAAGGCAACAGACTGATGTTTCTCTCTCCAAAACTCAATAAAAAACATATTCTCGGGTGAGGAATAATTAAAAAAAGAAAAAAGATGACATGGAAATATAACGGGGGGGGGGGTGCGGGGAGGGGGAGAGAATGAATACTCCAAAAGAAAAAAAAGAGTAAAGTATAAGGAAAGATAGTTTGCCACGGACACAACAGCCCGTCGACACAATCGACACGGTTTGTTAAATGTTCAACCTCAGTCCAGTAACACAAAGAAGAATCAGACAAGGGGAGGACTTCTCGTTTTACCAGATGGGTAGTTTCTAATGGTCATGCTCGTGTTCATAAGGGTGGTGAACCGGGCACTTTGTGGCTGGGAGTAATTAACGCGACTTTTGAAAGGCAATCGGCAAAAGATAACAAAAATTTTAGAATATTATATTCTTTAACCTTTTGGCTTAAGAATTTTATCCTCAGGGCAGTGGTTCTCCAGCACAGGCCACTTTGCCACTCAGGGGACATCTGGCAATTTGGAGATATTAACTGTCAGGGTATAGGGGAGGGGCGCGCTCGCAGCATCCGGTGGGTAGAGGCCAGGGATGCTGCTGGACGTCCAATGCACAGGACAGCCCTTCAGAATAAGAGTTATTGGTCCGAAACATCAATAGTGCCACAGTTGAGAAACTCTGCCTGAGGGGAGAAAGTCAGGGGAGGGCACAAGGACAGTGCCAGGGCGGTCAATGCAGCAGCGTAAAAAGGTACGAAATTAAACACTGCACATCAATAGCAGACTAGGTAAATAAATCACACTCCATCCTGCACTACAATACCATCAGGCCACTAAAAGTTACATAAATCTGTGTTTCTTACACGGAAATACATTCCTCATGCAGTGCTACGCGAGAGGTCTGCTTTCAGAATCACAGGCCCAGCAGGCTAAGGTTTCGTGTGTGCATATATGTATACAAAACAGTCTAGACACTTCTAACCACCACATCACATACTCAACAGTGATTTTCTTTAGGTGGAACATGACGGGTGGTTTATTTTAGCTCAGCCACGTTTCCTAGTTTCCTTCCCACCGCAGGGCTCACGGGGACCTGTGTCCTGGCTCCGTCCTTTTCCAGCAACGTGAACACAGCAAGCTCTGGGGCCCGGGAGCCTGTATTCCCGAAGCCGCCAAGCAGCTGGGCTGCCCCTTAGTTAATCCCAAACCCCATCAAGTCACCTGATGGCATGATGTCAATAGTTCCCATTTCTTTTCCTGGAAATCACCCCAAAGCAACCATTTTTATTGAACCTGGGACGTTTAAAACTCCAGAACGAACGTGATTTGGAAGGGCTGCCCAAAGCAGTGGAAATCAAGGAGGAGCCTGACCCAGGGAAACAGCAGAGGCTAAGCCAGGAACGTCACTCTGGAAACGAGGGCCACCCACTGGCAGCGAAAGTGGAGCAGCTGTTAATAGCAGTGGGAAGGAGGGCGATGGGCTCGCATGAGGACATTTTGTGGACACGGTTTGGTTTAAGAAGCAGGGAAGGTGGGGCTAACTGAGAGGTCACCCGAACCAGCCATATCTGCAGGAAGCAGTCTTCCTCTGAAGCAGCTGAGAGGACAGTGAATGCGAATGGCAAAAACAAACACCACCCCACCCCAGAAACATCAAATAAAACCAGCTTCTTACCTCCGCTGGCTCGGGAGCAACCAAGGCTAAGTAAACTCACGTACACTATCTTGTGTCATTTTTGAAAAAAAATCGTTGTGCTGGGCACACAGTGGTGGAGCAATGGGACGTGATTCCTGCCTTTGCAGAGCACACAACTCCACGGAGCAAAGAACTCCACAAAGGGCAAATGCAACATGCTGGGTGAGAGCTTGGACTTCAGAGCCAGGTGAACCAGAATGGAGCCCCTGCTCCTCAGGGAGACTCTGCTCACCTGCCAAATTCGGAAGCAGAACAGCACCTACTGGAGTTGTTGGGGGTTTACAAGGGTACTGCGTGCAGGTCACCTAGCACGGTGCCCAGCACAAAGCAGGTGCTCATGGGTGTTTGCCATTGTTGTATTAATACAGCTGACATCAGTGATAGAAGCAGCAGTAATAAGAAGAATGTGATGAAGGGAAAACAAAAGTGGTAAGAACTCACAATGGGGTGGGGGTGGGGGTCTCAATGAGATGGCAGATCATGAAATTTTCTCTGGGGAAGAGCTAGGGAAAACACGAAGAACATAAGTCTCCAGGAATTTACAAAAATCTTGGGGGTGATTTGGATTCTGCCAGTGTATGACACTGGTATTGTAGCTGGGCTTAGCTGGCTCTCAGGGGCCAAGACCCCTGAGGACAGGTGTGTCCATTCTAACGCAGAGGGCCCTCCCCACCCCCCCACCCCCATCCTGCCTCCGCTGACAGCAGGTGTGAGCAGCCTGGCAGGAGCTAATGAAATGTTTACTGAAAAGATTAGCTTGTCAGTGGAGCCAGGACAGATGGCTATTGATCCTCTGCTGTCTGTCACCCCTATTCCATCTGAGACTAGGTGTGGGAGCAGGTGCTCTCTGACCCGGAACTCAGGGAGGGGGCTCAGGCCTCAGGCACACTGGCACACAGGAAGAGATGTTTGCAATGAGAGCAAGTCTCTTAGGGCTGCACTGTGGTCAGAGTGGTCCCTGAGTCCCTAGAAGCCCCCACCTCTGCTCTCGTGGATCGTTCAGCTGTGAATCATAGAAAGAGCAAAAGAAATATCAGACTGGAGTTCAAATCCTGCCTTTATTATTTTGCGACCTTGGACTCTGGAGACTCAATTATTCTCATCTGTAAAATGGGGACAATAATACCTACTAAATGGAAGTGTTTCAAGATCAGTCAGGAAATGAGTATCAAAGTTCTAAGAACCAATATTGTTGAAGGGATGTTTGATTTTTTTAAATAAGAAAATTGAGGCCAAGATGAGAACTCCTATCGTAGTCCATGAATTTTTCCGAGGTATAATGCCAGTTGTGGTCTTGAGGAATCTGGCTTGAAGGATGTTCTAAAGAGCATGACCTTTGACATGTAGGCACTGCTGAGCCACTGAAGGGTGTGACTTGATAAAATATGAGTTCAGCCCGGCCGGTGTCGTTCAGTGGGTTGAGTGTCACTCAATGCTCTGAGAGGTCACTGGTTCAATTCCCAGTCAGGGCACATGCCTGGGTGTTGGGCTCGACCCCCAGTTGGGGATGTGTAGGAGGCAGCCGATTGATGTTTCTCATTGATGTTTCTCTCTCTTTCTCTAAAAAAATCAATTAAAAATATTTTTTAAAAATATGAGTTCAGCAAGATCACTCTGGCTGTAGAGAAGACTGCAACTTGTCCCAGCTACAGTAATGGCAGTGGGCAGACAGAGGCTTCATGGAGATTGAATGTATAGGGCTGATGATTAGTTGATTGATTGGTTGGACATGAGAGATGAGGGGAGGGATGGCTTCTATGAGCATAATTCTTTCAATGAGGTGGAAGTCCTAGGGTAGAAGCAGACAAGGGGAGGATAATGAGCTCATTTTGAACGTGGTGAGTGAGATGCCTGTAATACTCCCAAGTGAGATGCCAACCCGAGGGCTGGATATGCACCTGATGCCCGGGAGTCAGATCTGGACTCCATACAGAGACTCAGGGGCCGTCTTCATCATCATCATCATCGTCGTCTGGCTGGTGGAGCTGCCCATGGGGAATGCACGAGGACAAAGAAGGGGCCTGAGGGAGCTGCGGAGAGAGGCCTGTAAAAGCAGGACTGGCTGCATGGAGCCGGGGGACGGTGAGTCTCAGGAAGGACGGAGGGAGTAATCAACAGGAAATTCTACAGAAAGTTCAGATTTTAAACCAAAAACATAATTCCTGGATTTAGTAACTAAGAAGTGACTTTGAACTCAGGAGCATTTGAGAGTAGGTGGGAAGTGACCATATGCAATGAGAGTAGATGGCCATTTGGTGGAGCTGGTCACCAAAAGGGAAGAGAGGTGGGGAGGGCGGCAGGGGGAGGGTCTGGGGGAGGGCAGGGCCATTTTAGGATGGGATTCACTTGAGAGTATTCCAGCAGGTGGGAAGACTTGAGGAGAGTGAGAGGGTCAAGGCAGAAAGGAGAGCAAGATCCCTAAGGAGGCACAGACTCAGCCCGGGGCGGGGGGACTCGGGGCACCCCCACAGGACGGGGAGCCCCAGCAGGGAGGAAGGGAAGCTAAGCAGAACCCACTGATGGTCTGTTCTCTTGGGGAGGGAGGTGAGGTTGTCTGATCAGGACATGAATGGACGAGTTAGGGCCTTACGGGAAGTCAAGAAGTTGTGAATGGAAGCGAGAAGGGACCTGGGCCACATAAAGGACTGCCAGGCAGTGGAGGCCCAGCTGGCCGGAGACCATGAATGTGTGCAGGAAAAGAAGAGCTGGGTCTGAGCGAGGCCAAGGATTCAAATGCGCAGGACCTGGGACTGATGGATGGCAGGTGGAGGTGAGGGGGAGGGTTTGCTCAGATTGCTGGGCTGAGGGGTTCGGGTGTCACTCAACCCAACTGCACACATGGGAAGGGGCGGGCGAGGGGAGCAAGTTGGGGGCATTTTAGTTCAACTTGGGAGGAGGCTCCCACCCCTTCTCACCAGCCTCTTGCTTGTCAGCCTTCAGTGGCATGAAAGTTGACCCCCGCCTGTCTGCCGCCTGGGGACCAGACAGGATGCTGCCTCCGTGGCAGAGTGGAGCGCGGACCAGGCCAGGGAGGCAGCAGCGCCTTCCGAGCCTGGGAGCCTGGGCACTTCTCCTCCTTCTTCTCAGCTTCAGTTTCCCCACACAGACATTAAGATTGTTTCCAGGGATCTCTAAGGACCCCCCCCGGTCAGTGAGACCTTCTCCAAGGTGCAGTTTTACTTAGGAGTGTTTTTTATAACCTGAAGAGCTGGGGGCAGGGGGCGGAACTTAGAAACACAAACACGCAGTTAACAGCCAGCGTCTCAACAAGACCCGAATGCACAACGTTTCCTGTTAATTAATGGCTCCTTTTGAGGTTATTAAGTTAGACGGGGTAGGTGTGTGGCCTTTCTTTCGACTGCCCTTCCAATTAACAGGCACTTTGCTTGGTAAATGTTAATTTAGAGTAATTGGGCGTGCAGAAGAGGGCGTGCAGGCGGGGAACAATGATCCCTCCACTGTAGGTTAATTGCTGGTAAGTATTGTTCCTGCAGCCCTGGTCCCCGATGATTAATGGCCTTGAGTCGGGGCTGAAACCCCAGTGTGCTGGCAGAGGCTGCAGCAGGCTTAACCCCTCGGTGACTGAGAAAAACCCGAGTGTCTTCCTGGGCTTACCAGCAAGGCTTGTGGTGGGCTCACCTGTGAAACAGGCCAGTGGGATCTCTTCCCCTATGTCATGAGAGTCAGGTAGCCATCAAGATACTGTTGGTAAAAACGCTTCATTCTTGATGCAAAGAACAGCTAAATGGTCATCTGCTCTGTCAATCACTTTGGCCAAGTCAAGCTGTGCTGGTCAGTTGGACGCGTCAGCAAGCTAGGCCACAGTCCCATTATTCAAATGCCAATCTAAGTATTACTGTGCAGGTATTTTGCAGATTGATTAAAGTTTATAATCAGTTGACTTTAAGGGAGATTATCCTAGGTAAAATGGGCGGGGCTTTAAGAGTGGAGTTTGTTTTTTTAATTTATTAATTTGAGAGAGATCAATTTGTTGTTTCACTTATTTACACATTCACTGCTTGATTCCTATCTGTGCTCTGACTGGGGATCGAACCCGCAACCTTGGGGTATCGGGACAACGCTTCAACTAACGGAGCTACCCGGCCAGGGCTTCAGAGTGGAGTTGAGGCTTCCCTGAGGAAGAAAAAATTCCACAGTAAGGAAAATTGGGGAGACACATTTCCCAATACTATGGTGGCCAAGGCCCCACAGGAAGCAGCCCCAGAAGCCCCCCGGCTTGTCGCTCTGTTCTGAGACTGGTCCCATCCACCTCCCTCACACACACAAACCTTTCCCTTCCCCCCACCAACCTGGGTGAATTCCTGACTTCTCCCTTCCTTTTAGGAAGGGCAGACAGGTCAGAGGAGACACTGTCCAATCTCCAGTGCTTTCTCTCACAAGATCAGTCAGGACACTGCCCCAGCACGGGGACACAGCACAGAGCCCATTCACGAAGGCCTTCACCATCCGCTGCACTCTTCAGCCGGGACATCTACACTCAGGGCGTTGGCACGGGGCTGGGAAACAGGCGGGCCCACCGGGCATCCACCCAACACCAACCCCGTCATGCAAACACCCCAGAGAGATGCAAGATGGGAAAAGAATGCATTTACTGGACCTTCTCACAGGGAGATTACGCTGTGTGGCTGCCACACTGCAATAAATCTCTTTTGTGGGGGAAGGAGAATTGAGTCCCTTGAGGGACTTGCTTGAGTAGGAAACCGGCTCAGAGTCCAGTGGGTTGACTTGTTTTCATTGGGGGCAGTGCACACGTTTGGGGACAGAGCTCGATTTGTCAGCACAGAAGAGAAGCTGAGTTGAGGGCTGGGACCAGCAACCCTCCTTCTCAAACACAGCCTAGCCACTTCTTCAGAGAATAGCTGTTTGGCACAGCACCATTTAGGTAACAATGGAGGGGGGCTATATGCACGTGTGTGTGTGTGTGTGCGCGCATGCATTCATGCAAGAACCTACATATTTGTTCATCTGTGGTTGAAATATCCCTGGCAGGATCCAGTAATGTGTTCTCATTGGTTACTCCCAGGGAAGAGAACGGAGCAGCCCAGAGACTGAATCAGGTAGAGACAGGATAGGCTGCTGTAAGAAGTGACCCTGGAATACAAGGCTTAAACAAGATACATTTCATTTCTCTTTCATTTACCAGGGCTGGTATAATGGAGACCACGTGTCAGGACCCAGGCTCCTTCTGTTTTGTTGCTCAGCCATCCCTACAGTGTTGCCCTCCTCAGGATAGACAAGGATGCCCCCCTACACACCCCTGCAACTGCATTCTAGCCAACAGAAAAGGGGAAATCCAGGAAGCAGAGGGTGGCACATCCTTGCCCTTTAGATGCTGAGCAAGCTGCTTCTGCTCACCTACCATTGGCCAGAACTCAATCACTGGGCCTCACCTAGGAAGTGCCTTAGCTGAGCAGTCGTGAGCCCAGTTAAAGTTGGGGGCTTTATTTTCAAAGGAAGAAGGGGAAAATAAATATAAGAGGACAACGAGTAGTCTTGATCTGGAATAGGATGAAAGGGATATTTTCCTTTATAGATTTGTCTTACATCTTTTAAACCAATGAATTAGGAAAAAAATTAAGTTTAAAAACACTCTCTACTGGAAGTCACAAACTGGGCACATACGTCCACCTCTCCACTATACCATGGACCCCTGAGAATAAAATATAAGGTATTTTTAGAAGAATTAAATTGTATCAGTGCTAGAAAACAAGAAAAAGTACCAGCAGATCAGAAAGTCTGAGAAAAGACAGGAAACTAGGAAGTAGACAAGATCAGATTGAGAAGGACCAAAGGTAAACCACAGCCCCAAATGCTGGGACCAAGAACTTCCCTTTTCAAGGTAACTCCAGAAAAACTCCGAACTCAGAGCCAAGAAGCAGAAAGCGACAGTAGCCACCGGGCAGTCATCAGAATAACTGAGCAAAAAACTATATTCACAGCAGCTGGGCCAGAGGGGCTCCCACCTTTCTCCACCCCCTACCCCCTAACATATCCTCAACCTACAAGGAGCAACTTTGCCTAGGACCCCAAAATTATTCTCCAAAAAATATGAGTGATCTATCTAGGAAGGGATCCTAATATGGGTGTTGAAACTCAAGAGAGAAGTAGAGCAGAGCTTAAAACTACTCTAGACATTCATGATAGACATATCTGATGTGTGTGTGTGTGTGTGTGTGCGCGTGTGTGTGTGTGTGTGTGGTGGTGGCTGTGCCCAAGAGGACAGTATAGTAAGTGCTCTAGTCTGTTATGTAAGTCTCTCTTTACATCAGCAAGTGTGGGCATCCCCAGGCTGCAATCTAGAGGTGGGCCTGCTGACAACATGGCCCAACAGCCTGTAGGGACCTGCTGTCAGCCTTCTTCAAGGGGAGGCCGCCCCAGAAAACAGGCTTTCCCAGCCACTGAGACATATTAATCAAGTCCTTCATTTATGATAGCGGATGAACTGCCGTGGATGGCCAAACACTTGGGGAAACCCAATAGCATGAAAGAGCTAAACAGAGATGAATAAACAAAAGGAACCATCCCGGAAAAACAAGACACAGTAGGTAATATTCAAGAAGAAAACTCTGTCTTTGGAGAGAATGTTAAGACTCTAAAACAAGAGCTAGCTGCCCTTGCCTGGCTGGTGTGGCTGGGTGGATTGAGCATCGTCCCATGGACTGGGAGGTCCCGGATCAATTCCTGGTGAGGGCACATGCCCGGGTTGCAGGCTCGATCCCCAGTAGGGGATGTGTAGCAGGAGGCAGCCGATCGATGTTTCTCTCTCACATCGACGTTTCTCTCTCTCCCTTCCCTCTCTAAAAAAATCAATAAAAACATAAAAAAATAAGAGCTAGCAGCCCTTAAAAAGGGAGCCATCAGAGAACAAGAACTCATTTCTGGACATTTAAAATGATTGTAAAAAAAAAAAAATTCAGCAAACAGAAGGCATAATACAATGGTCAAGACTAAAGGCCAGACTGGTTATCTGTAAGTCAATGAAATCTCCTAAAGCACAGAAAAGCACAAAGCAGTGAAAAATTAAAGTCCAGAAACATAAGAAATATCCAAGAGGTCAACACTCATTCATTTGGGAGTTTGAGAAAGAACAAAAAGAGAGAGGGGATGGGGATCAGACATAATAGAAACATTTTCTGAGCTAGGGGAAAACACAGATCTTCAGACAAGCCCACCAGGTACCAAGCAGGATAAATAAAAACAAGGTCCATACCTAGACACCTGTAGAAATTTCAGAACCCCAGGAACAATGAGTCTTAAAAAGCTTCCAGACAGACACAGACAGACAGACAGACAGACAGAAAATAGGTCAGCTACAAAGGAATGAGAACCTGACTGACATGACTTCCCAGCAGAAACACTTTTAAACTATGCCTTTAAAGTTCCAACCATCTAATCTGGGATAGGAACTTGAGCCTAAATTATACTCCAGGCCAAACCAGCAATCAGTAGGGGAAGATATTTTCAGTCGTGCAAGAAAAGCAATGCACTCAAATTTACAAATGTACTTGAGCAAAGCAAAAGGAATCTAAGAATGAGATTTCAAGAAACTTGGGATTAAAGCAAACTAATAAAAAATAGTGATAAATGAGTGAAAGTGAGGAAAATAAAAATGAAATTAAAAGACAGCGTTGAACTTTGACAATTGAGGGGTAGGGGTTAAGCACATGAGATTATCTTTATTTCTCTGCAGATGTGACCACATTTTGTTCCGCAGTGGTATTTACATAACCTCAATATGGTAAATGCTATTTTTATTAGGTTTAAGTATTCAGAAGTTCACCTAGAAGACTTGACTACAGTTCCTGACCAGAATGTAGATATTATAAACCGTGAGAAGAATGGAGAGCATATCCGTCGATGTGGAGGAACACACATGATGGAAAGAAGTACAGGTAAGTTGCAGAACAATATGCATACTATGACCCCATTTATAGGTATTCTCTATAATATTTTATATGCATAGTAAAACAGCTGAGAAACTTTCACTTTTTACAGTTTTTTTTATTAATTTATTTTTGTTACAGATGTTTCTCCTTTTTTCCCCATTGACACCCTCCTCCCCGATCCTCCACCCCGTCCCCAGCTTTGTTGTCCATGTCCATCAGTTATGCATACATGTGTATAAGTTCTGTGGTTTATCTCTTCCCTACCCCCCCACCCCCTCTTCTGAGGGGTGTCAGTCTATACCCTACTTCCACATCTCTGGGTCTACCCTGTTCCTCAGACTGTTATGTTCATTATATTCCACAAATGAGTGAGATCATGTGATATTTGTCTTTCTCTGCATGGCTTGTTTCGCTTAGGATAATACTCTTGAGGTCCCTCCATGTCGTCTCAAAGGATAAGAGATCTTTCTTTCCTACAACTGCATAGTACTCCATTGTGTATATGTACCACAGCGTTTTTATCCATTCATCCACTGATGGGCACTTGGGCTGTTTCCAGATCTTAGCTATTGTAAATAGTGCTGCTATGAACATGGGGGTACATGTATTCTTTCTGATTTGTTGTTTCAGGCTTCTTAGGGTATATTCCTAGGAGTGGGATCACTGGGTCAAATGGCAATTCCATTTTTAATTTTTTGAGGTAACACCATAGTGTTTTCCACAGTGGCTGCACCAGTCTGCATTCCCACCAGCAGTGTAACTTTTTACAGTTCTATATATTTTTTTATTTTTACAAGCATTTACATTTAAAATTTGAAAAATGTTTTTATTGATTTTAGAGAGAAAGGAAGGGAAAGGGGGAGAAACATGGATGTGAGAAACATCGATCGGTTGCCTCCTGTACGCACCGACTGGGGACCAAACCCACAACCTGGGCATGTGCCCTGACCTAGAGTAGAACTGGCGACCTTTTGGTGCACGGGGCGACGCTCAACCAGCCGAGCCACACTAGCCAGGGCATGATGACTTTTGTAATAAAAAAAACTTTAGAATACTAGTTTAGAGATTTACTTAATTATTAGCCTGCCGAGGGGACTTGGGGTTTTTGGTAAGGCCCTGAACAACCAAGATTCATTGAGTAAAAATAAGTACATTTTGTGAGGCCCCCAATTTAAAGTTAGACAAAAACCTCACCAGTTCAGTATCTGATAAAAACAAAACAAACAACAAAACCCTCCCCCAGACCAAAGAAAAAAAAATCAATGGAAGATCAACACTGCCATCTACTGAGGATTTCTTGGAGAATCGGCTGAGTTAGGAAGGCTTTTTGTTTTGTTTTATTAATAATATTGCCTTTTGAGACCTGCACAGACCTGAAATCTGGTTTATCATCTACCAGGAGCAGGGATTACTAGCAATACACACATGAAATCAGGATGGTTCGGAGAGATGCTTGGCAAAGCATGGGCAACTGTTTAAGATATGGAGTTTGTTCACCCCAGCAAAGAACCGACTCCGGGGTTATGGCCTCAGAAGTGGGGCCAAGGCTTGGTGTGTGGGCCCAGTGAACAGGCGCGACAGGGTACCAGAAAGAACCTTTTAATAAGTATTGCTTTCCCAAAATAACTTGTCCTGTGAAATAGTGAACACATCCCCGGTCTCTGAAGACGGGTCAATGGGCAGTAACCCTCTATGCTGGAAGTTACAGAAAGAATGTCTGTGTTTCTGAGTTCGATTGCATGGCCGTGGCAATCAGCTAGTTTTGGAATGACTCAAATATACCAAGGCACTGGAGTCCAAGAGGAACCAAGCTGTATCTGGTGAGCCATCCTGCCAGACCCAACCTGCTGCTAGCAAGCACTGGATATTGTGTATCACACTTACCCACCCTTAGGACACACGCCCCAAAAACCCAGGCCCTGAAATCTAATAAACCAAGCTCTTGTTCCCTTTTAATGTAAAGGGTGAAAATAGCAATGTCCCAGTAAGACCAAAGCAGACTTCATTTACTTAATGGTTTTAAAAAGGAACACATAGCAAAAAACGATACTAGAATTACAAATGTAGAAAAAATGAAAAGACTTCCACAATCATCTGGTTCACTCAGCTCAGAGACTGGGCTGAGGTCTGGAATGCTGTCAGTAAGAGTTCTCAATATTGCTGTTTTTTTAATTTGGAAGGATAGTACAAGACACAGGAAAAGGTGGATGATATGTACAAGCTTTGTCATACAGTCAATGCTCAATAAATATGTACTGAGAATGTAAAAATGTTCTTCCACATTGAATAATTTCAACCCTCAAGCTCCAGACTTCCATTTTACTGACAGGTGCTGGGTTCTAAGGCGAGCCCATTGTAAAGAGAACGACATCAACCATGCGAAAAATACAAACTAATAAAAGGACAATACAAGTAGTAGATGGAAAAAGTAAAAAAGAGTGTCAAGAGGGAAGCCAGAGTTGGTGAGGCAGTGAGTCAAGACCGAAAAAGGTCTTCTCTAAGAAGACCCAAGGTTAGCGGGGGCTGAAATGCGTGTGCCCAGAGCTCGCGGCGCCACACCTGCGCTGTCACATCAGTTCATGCTCATCTGGGATTCCTAACCTGATGAGCATCCCTTCAACAGACTCCTGGGGCCTGCTCTGAGCCAAACCTTGGGCTAGGCAAGAGGTTCACAGAAATGAATGACAGGTGGTACCTACTTCTGGGGTATTCATTTCCAGCTGCAGAGGCAGGCTCCAGAACCAATCAAGGACACAGAATGCACATAAGGGCTTAAAGGGCAGCATGCGTAAAATATGACATGGCTTCAGAGCTAACAGAAGCCTCCACTCAGACGTGGCACTGTGCTTCTGACAGGGCACCCAGGCATGCCTCGGCCCCTAGAAGACAAGGGTCCAGCAGGATTAGCATCCAGTCTTGGAACTTACTTTGTTTAGTTCTTACTTGAGGTATTTGGAAAGGTGTGAAACCACCTGCTTCCTTCAAGGTGAACACGGAGGGTCCTAAAAACCCAAAGGGGGTTAAAATGGGAATGAAGTGTAATTTGAGGCTGTGCTAAAATCACTTGGAAGCACTGCAGGGGATCAGAGATCTACCAACAGGCAGGACGAGTGAACGGTGGAGGAAGTGACATCTGAGCGGATCCTTGGGGATGATTCAACTAGCAAGGCTGAGGAGGGGCAGGTGCGGTCTGGCGGCCAGCAGAGCCTGAGCAAAGGGGCAAGCGGTGCATGGGAACAGGAAGGAGAGCTATTCAGTGTGACTGGCACAGTAAATGTGCTGGGCGGGAGGAGTGGCCGAAGTGAGGTGTCTAGCAGACTTGAGATCTAATTTACACACGATATAATTCACCCACTGTATGTGTACAATTAATGATTTAGTAAACTGATAGTTGTGTATCCATCACCAAAAACCCAGTTTCAGGATATTTTTGTCATTCTGACCACTGACACCCAGCACGCGGAAGCAGCCAGCACAGAGATGACCTTGGGCACGGGAGCACTTCTCCAACTTGCTTCGATGTTATAATTCGTACCGGGTAGTAATCCAAAGTCTCATCTCTAACTACAGCAACTACATTTCATAACAGCATGGCTCACTCTGAGAGACATACTTTATTTTATTTTATTTTTATTTATTTATTTTTGTTATCCTCATCCGAGGACATTTTTTCATTTTTTGTTCAGATAGAGTGGGAGGGAGAGAGAGGAAGAGAGAGAGAGAGAGAAACATCGACGCGAAAGGGACACATCGAGTGGCTGCCACCTGCACGACCAACCAGGGCCGGGGACAAACTGCAACCGAGGTACATGCCCTTAGCGGGAACTGAACCCGGGTCTCTCTGGACCACAGTCCGACGCTCTAACCACTGAGCCAAACCGGCCAGGGCGAGACATACTTTATTTTAAATTATGCCACTAGTAGTTGGGGAAAAAAGTAATTTATTTGCATTGTTTCCATTTTTCTACTGTAGTGTTAGGACTTGACATAAGTATCACTCTTCTACTTCCTATTTACAGTTCATTCAGAATATTACTACAAATACAATATACATCGTTTAAAAACTTATGAGGAACTGCAGTTTCTGTTTTTCTCTCCTCTTTACAAGTTTCTCAAAATCATTCAACTTAAAGGAAAATTTATATGGACATTTTCTGTACACATCTGAAAGGGCAGAGATTACACCAATAAAGCCAAAAGGATTTTGCACAAATACAATAAAATACAGAAGTAAAGATGATGTTATTTGGGGTACAAATATAAACAATACAGTACCATTTGAGTAATGTAACAACATAACACTCATACTTTATAGAAATAAAACTGCAAACCTGGAGAATGCTCTGACAAATATTAAACATATATACACAATGAGGTAAGTGTACCTTGGTCTCTTGAGAGGTAATTTAAGTTTAAAGCAATTGACATTTTGAAGCATCTCCTTGACATATAAAGAAATAGCAAACACCCCACTCCATTGGCACAATGTGAAAAAGGGATATCAAAACATCATGATATTCATTCACAAATCTTGTTAAAAAAATAAAAACAAATTCACTGAAGTTCTTTTTAAGCTTCAAGAAACAAGTTGAATGTATTAACCACATTTTTAAAGTTTACAACTACAAATAAGATTGTATAACGGGACTGAAAATTTAAATGTACTGACAATTCTCAGAATGTCCTAGAAGTACAGCATTCCTAGAGAGAGGGCCATGAGTATTCCAACATTCCCAAGCAGACACAAGAAGCTGCAGTACATGTTCAGATCTATCCTTAAGGATTTCAAAAATATTTAAATTAGCATTTTTTGCCAAGTTGTAACACAACCATAATTTGGAATCTCCATTATCTGGAGCCAGAACACTGCCCCAGTCAACAAAAGAAATAGGTGACTTACAATCGCTCTTTCAGTGCAAGGATAAAAATAAATTCTTGATATGACATGTCTAATGGGATACTGACTTTGTTGTGCATTTTAATTAGCAATTTGCCTTCTTGTTTTACAAAATATTCTGTGTGTGACAGTTCTCAGACGTAGAGGAAAAAAAATGGTAACTCATGCATAAGCTGCAAAATGGCCAAGTGACCACTTACATTCTGCACTAAGAACTGAAACATGGAATTCTTGATGGCCATGGCACTGTACACCGACTCAAGGCACTTCTTGAGCACTATCATTACAGCAGAACTACAGGCTCAGCTCTCTGGGCCTCACCCTGTCCCACAGGACATACAACTGGCCACTGCTTCTGGCACCGCCTCCACTGCCAGAGCTGCCACTGCTTGGCCAAGGCTGAAGTCAAAGGAGGGCAGCCAGCAGGGCCATCATCTGCCCAATCTCCAAACTTGGAGACCCCTCCCAGCAACATCCAACGAATGATTCAAGGAAATGAAAAATGAAAGTATGCCCCACGACGTCCATCAACCATTTTGCTATAGATATCAAAGGCAGCTCTTCAGTCGAAAGGCTGCTATGAGGAGGGGGAAGGGAAGGCTGGCAGGCTCTGGTCTCTGAGGGATCAGCAGGAAGGCAGGTTGGGAGAAACAGAGCTGAAGTTATTAAAAAGGAAGGACCAGAGTTGTCTGTGCCCCACTAGGTCACACCTCCCCCCATCCCCATTCCTCCAGTATTGACAAAATGGATGTGGACAGGTAATTTGCCTGAAGGCGTATTTATCAAAGTTGAATCTTGGAAGATAAGCATCTGAAGACAGGCAGTATAAACAAAGGCCTGGATTTCAAAATGACAAAATTAATACTCTAGTCAAACTTAACCGCGGTTGATCTATTTCATCTTTTAAATTACTTTCATTTTCAATATTAGCCAATTGAGGTTTATCAAACTGTCATTAGCCAAAAAAGGAACTAGCTGCAGTAATATGTAAACCCAATTTAGAACTAAATTCCAACTTTTAAAAAATTCCCTGATGCATCCAAAGTACATTTTGTCCACTTAAGAAAAGTATAATTGTAACTCAATATTTGATTTAATAAAAAATATGTTCAGCAAAAACTGATTACCTTAAATGAAAGTGAGAATATATCACAACTTTAAATCAGATAAGAACTTTTGGTATGTTCTTAAAATTATATAAAAATAGTTTTAGTGATAAAATGCATTGGTCCCCTGGATTTCATAAAGCAGATCTAGTAGGCTTAGAAATGGCAGAAAAAAGAAAGAAAGAAAATAAAAAAGAGTTCCTAATCACAGAGCTAGAGATTATTAAACAGGAAATAGAACACGATCATAAAAACAAACTTCTCAAACTCATACATTTGCTTTGATGAAATCATAGTAACTACAGAAAAAAACTCAAATTTAGAGTCAAAATATTAACCTCTAAGCACATTTTCCCCATGATGTTTTTAAACACATGAAATTGACACTAAATTCCTATGTAATGTCATTCTTGCTAAAATTACTTTGGTTTTAAGATCAAATAGTCTTTCAAATGTATTCTATGTATAGGAGATAAGACATTATCAGAATGCAGCTCAGTCAGCGTCAATGGCCACCACCTCTTACTGACCCGAATACTGTGAAGGTTGTTCTAACCCTTTCACTGGGAAACCGACAGCACTACAAAGTCAGTGTCTTGCCTCACAGCTAAGATAGTTTTGCCCCCTCAGAAAAGATCACAGTGATAAAGAAAAATTTGAAAATTGTAAAAGCCCTGCAAAGACTTTTAGCACTGGAAGTAAAACCAGTTATTTTAAGCTAGTTTCAACTTAATGTGAGATCATGACTGGTTTATTTTAAACATTTAACCTGAACAAAAACATCTGTAAATGTAGAACCTATACTCAGAACATGCTTTCGCTACCACTCTCCCAAATATCAAGAGTGTACGGAATCTATTACATAACCATGTAAATTAAGCAGTTAAAATATCTGCACACAGAAGGAAAGACTGAATTAAGAGCTGCCTTCCTCAAAATGTAGTGAGACCTCAAAACCACACTAACTCGAACCTCAGTTACAGACAGAAATCCACCGAACAATGACTCCTACATAACACATGTGACGCTTTCGCACACCTGTTATCTATTCAAATTATTAACTACCATTACCTTCCTAGAAAAAGGCCTATCATTTAACATTAACCATATTCTAACTTTAAACGCAATTCATTTCTTACAAAAATAACACTGTCTTTGATGAGATAAAGAACAAAATGGCTTACAGAATGCCACACAACTTTCCACAAGCAGCTAGACAAATTTTCCCTTTTAGAAAAATGAGTCTGTAGGCTACAAATTTTAAATTAATGTACTATCAGCATCTAGAGTGCCACTCAATGTTTTTTAAAGTATACTTAAGACACAACTAAAATGCAAAAACTTGATGTGATACTATTCAAACATGACCATGACAACAATTTACCAATTAATGCCACCTCATTTCTTCAGTGGTTTAAGCACATTCTGGTAGGAGAAAGGCATTTTCAAAATGGAATACCAAATGACATACCACAAAAACACTTCAAAAAAATAAAACAGAAAATGTCTGGGTTACCCAGATAATAAACGTTCTGAATTGAAACACTACAGGTTTTAACACGCACAGACTTTAAGCAATTCTACTCATTTCCGTTAGAAAGACACAGAAGCGGCACTTACTGGTATAGTACAATCTCATTTTGAAGGCATGTAATATTCTGAATATGTGAAAGAACAGTAACAGTATACAAAATAAAACTGCATAAATTATGTTCTTCACTACTATATGAGGTCATTTTTAGACTTAAGATAAGAGTTTTATAAGTGTTAGTTTTAAGATCCTGAAATTTATAGAACAGTACATTCAAAGTCTGAATCAAGGAAACTCTTTAGTGGTTCAGAATCCTCTGAGAATGTACTAACCAGGAGTAAATCACTTTCTTTAAAAATAAGAAATGCTTCGTATAGCTCAGCAATCCAGCTCCTTTGCCCTTAAAGATGATCTTCAGCACAGCAGTTACCTAAAGTTAAGACCAGCAATTATCTTAAAAACACACACACACACACAAAACTTTGTATTAATAAAAAATAAAGGTAGACTACACAACATTTTGTAACTGTCCTGGGAAAGAAGAGTTCATAGTGCACAGAAAGGACCCACATGACTGTTCCCTGGGTCCAAAGAAATCCTGGGAAGTTTTAAATTGACCTTATTACACTGTTGCAAAAGGAAGCGATATCCTTCTGTTCCCTCTCAGTGAGGTAGAACAACTGACCTCCCAAATGAAAACCCAGGAGCAGATCTGAAGAAAAGCAGAGTTCAGGCAAAGCCGCAGAATTACATTTTGATGCCTTCCTGTTGACTGAGTTGTGACAAAGTTTTCTTTATCCGCAAAGCTGTAAGCCTAGCTGCTCCATTGGCATACCAACATTCTCTCATAATTTTAGCCATTACTCTCAAGGCCTACAAGAAAATACAAGAAAAATAATTAATGACTGCACCACTTTCCATCGATTTGGGTAAGAATCTTTACCTGTAAAAGTTTTCTTTCTAAATGAGGTGTGTACAAGTTTTTGTGTTTGAGCATTATTTGTCATACCACATGAATAGAAATAACCTAAATTCCCATCAATAAGGTACTGGTGCCAGCAGCTGGAAAGCAGAGAGAGAGAGAGGGATGGATGACTCACTCAGCAGACCTGAAAAAGCTGTATCCTAAACCAGAGCTACGCAAGGCAAAGAGGGAACTTGACTCACACTGAAACCCCACCTTAAATTGAGGAATTAACTGTGGCAAGTACCACTAGGTTCAATTGAAAGATAGAAGCATCAGTCAAAAGAGCTGGAACCCCAGATACCTGTCCCTCCCACTATCTCACCCCAGGAATAGACTGGAGGTTTGTACCTGAGAGGGTAAAACAGAAATTTCTGACTTGGGAAACACAGACGAGAAGGTTCCATACCGACAACACACTAAATGCTAAGATCATAGGCTTTCTCCCCCAAACAGAGGCAGCAACATGTACACACTCCTCCAGGCAACAGACTGGAAGAGTCTTCCTGGGGCGTGTGAGCAGCCCAAGAGGACAGACCTAAAGGGACAGACATGAGTGGTTCCCCAAGGAAGCAACCCTGTCAGATCACCTTAAAGATCACAGTCAAAAAGCTCCATTCATGTGCACAAAGCTTCCTATAAGCTTTCAGAGCCCTGCTCTTAAACAGAGAGTATGAGTTTGATCAAATATCTGGGAAAAGGATATAAAATGCAGCTGACACAAACAGAAAAAAGCAGTTTGGAGAAAACAGAAGCTGTACATGAAAAAAAATAAATAAAATCAACAACCTATCATTAACATCCTCAAAGAGATCCAAAAAAATATGGTACTGGATTTATCATTGATAGGTTTTTGTTTCTTATTCCACTTTGGAAAAACTTCATAGAAGAAGTGGAAGATAAACCTCATTTTTTTTAAAAGATAAAAGCTGATAAACCTCCCAGAAAGAGGAGAAAAAAGAGATGGATAACAGGAGGGAAAACATAAGCAAACTGGAAGGAAGTCTAACATTCATAATCAGAGTTGAAGAAAGAGAAGAGAGGAACCTGAAAGAGAACAAATCAAAGAAGTATTTCCGAAACATTTGCTAAAAGTGAACATCTGTTTCCAGATTAAAAAGGACCAAGTGCCTATCACAGACATCTATTCATTCAATAATTATTTATTGAGTGCCTACCATGTACCAGATACCATCCTTGGTGCAGGGGATACAACAGTGGACAAACAGACAAAATCCCTGCCCTCATAAAGCTTAAGATCTAGAGGACTAAAGCATAAAATTAACAGGCAAGCAAAATACACAGACTGTCAGTGGTAAGTGCTAAGGACAAACATCATTTAGGGAAGGAGATAAAATATGTTAGGCAAGGAGGATGTTATTTTAAATAGATGGAGAGGCAACGTCTCATTGACAAGTTAACATCAAAGCAGAGACCTGAAGGAGGGGAAGAATGAGCAAACCAAGGAATAGGAAGATGTGAGATCCAGGAAGGAGGATTCACCACAAGAGGCAAAGGGAATCCCAGGATGAAAGGTGAGGGGTGTCCCAGGAAGAAGCTGTACAGCAGGGCTAGAGGGCAACAGTCCAGACTGGAAAACGTCAGAAGGTTCTGAAAGGCACTTTAGTCAGTTTCATATTCTTTAAAGTGAAAAATTGAATTAGTGATAAGTACACAGCAAACTAACTAAATGGAAAAAACAAAAATGACGGCATTAATTCAGCATGATGTGATAAGTCACTGCTAGTTCATGTATGCTCTTTTCTTAATGCTTAAAAGCCATCTATCTGTTCAAGAGTAATTGCTCTAATTATTTTTTTAAAAATTTTTTTGCTTTATTGATTTTAGAGAGAGAGGAAGGGAGAGGGAGAGAGAGAATCATCAATGAGAGAGAACATTGACTGGCCGCCTCCTGCATGCCCCTCACTGGGGATCAGGCCCACAACCTGGGCATGTGCCCTGACCGGGAATCGAACCTGAAACCTCTTGGTGCATGGGTCGACACTCAACCACTGAGCCACACTGGCCAGGCAAATTGCTCCAATTATTGAGTGAGTGCACAAACACTTAAGCTTGTACTCTGCAATATTAAGATAAAAAAGTTTTTCATCACCATTTATGCCCCCTAGACCCTCTTCCACCTCTACCCCCCTGCAAACAAAGATCAAAATTTTTAAAAGACAAAATCTAGCCCAATTTTATTTGTCAAACATGCCCATTCTTTGTGCACATGAGATGTATTGTATCTGGGCCTAAGTACGTGATCTTGTTGGAGGTAGTGAGGTTCTCTGTTGATGTCAAAGATTACAGTGAGTCCTACATTATTTTGAGATGTAAAATCAACTAATTAGTGGCCAGCTTTTAATTCTCCTAAAGTACAAAACTCCCAATCTGGAGGGAAATGCTCTGCCTCATCTATATTATAATTAGTAAGAGCCAGCAATTAAAGATAGATTACATAAAATTTGTCTTAGGAATTCTTTAAATTTACAACTACAAAAAGATTTCTAAAACTTGTTGTAAGAGCTAGGGTTGAGAAGCTCAGACACTGCTGGGAAGCATTTTCACCAAACTCCTAGTGAATGATCATATGGCAATCAGATGAATAAGATACAAAATCATCTGAACCACCGTCATAATCATCTTACCCAAGTTCCTCATTGCCCAATGTCACTCTGAAATGGTATCCAGACAAGATCAGAATAGAGGTCTCCCAATTCCCGTCAGCATTCACCCCACTACTCTGGGCTGCTCTGATTGAAGGGAGGCATTCATTTAAAATGCAGGTGCTTTGGTTTCTGGCAGATCTAAACATTGTTCTGATGGCCACAGCCAATACTCCATGACCCTTTCAATGTGCTTAAAAATGAACATGAAAAACAGATTATTCTGGTTTAATTGCCATGAAAAAGGAAAAAAAAAAAAAAAAAAGAGAGAATTCTTGTGTCTGTTTTCCTTAAAGAAAAGTAGCAAACTTCCACTTACTAAATAAGCAGAAGCAGTTTGGAAAACTGCATATCTAAAAGAAATACTCACTTCACAGCTCTGCCATCTGTTTGGAATATTTGGCCTCAACTTCTGTTCACAAACAACTTTTCTCATTTCTTCAACTGATGGATCAGAAGGTACAAGATCATAATAAGGCAGCTGGTAATCTTCATGAATTCCTATATTGGTAAAAAAAGAAAAAATCCATTTTAAAGAATTTACTCAGATAATGCCAAACCATTTTTGACCAGACAGGAAAGGACCACCTGCGCGTGTTATTACAGGGTCCCATTATTAAACTAGGTAAGTGGAACAGGGCTCACAGCTTGCTCTATCTCATCCACAACCCAAGTCGGTACTGGGCCCACACCTTGAAACTAAATATTACTGTGGGATCATAAAGGCCATCTGATTGAAGATGAACTATGAGCTGTGAGGACCAGACTGACATTTTCCCCTAAAAATCCAATGTGCAAGAAATGAGTGTTCATTCTGTGAATGCAGAGCCCCTCACGTGGTATCGTGGTATGGGGCCATACCCTCTATGTCACTGAGATGTGAACCCTACAAGACAAGGCTCTCTCTAAAAATAAGAGAAAAAAAAAGTGCTTAATCTAAAACTAAATTTGAAAGTTAAAACAGCCCTGGCTGGTTTGGCTCTGAAGTTAGAGCATCGGCCTATGGACCGAAGAGTTGCAGGTTCAATTCCCGATCAAGGGCATGTACCTTGGTTGTGGGTTCAATCCCAGGCCCTGGTCAGGGTTGTGTGGGAGGCAACCAATCAATGTGTCTCTCTCACATCTATGTTTGTTTCTCTCCCCCCCCACACACTCTTATCTAAAAAAAAAAAAGTTAAAACACACTTACTTTAAAAAGTAATATAATGGCTGTGTAATTGTACTGTACTATGTATATCTAATTTCCAAATTGGAGAAAATAACCACAATCTCAGGGGGACAATCAGTTTGACCCAGATGCATGCTAGAAACAGCTTCCTGGGTGGCCACCAAAGCAGCCATCCATTCTACATAACTCTATTTCAAGACAATAAAGGGTTAGTTTCTGATGCTTTCCAAGACTCAAGAGGAAACAGAAAAAGAATACACTAGGAAAAGCTGTACATTAGATAAAGCATGTCACGTTGTTATCCCCTCACTACAGGTTTTAGCTCCTTCATTTTCTTGGCAGTCTCCTGATCACCTGGTGAGCATAATTTCAGCCTGGTGATGTGTATAATTTCATTCAATAAAAGAGAAGGCAATTCTTAAACAACTTCTGTTCATAACAAACTGTTGAGGAAAGGAGGAGAAACTTACCACCAATGGAACATCTTCGAGCTATTTCCCAGAATACTAAACCCATTGCATAGATGTCGGCACGCTTGAAGGATTCAAAGTGTTTCATATTTATGGAATCATCTAGAACTTCAGGGGCCATGTACCTAAAAAAGAAGTCAGCATTTTATTTAATTGAATAGTGGCCATGTTATTTTTGGACTGTTTTGTAAATTTTCTTTTCCCCCTGAAAATTAAAAAAAAGTGAAAAATCATTCCATTACTACCACACAGTGTTAATATTTGGTGAATATGCTTTCAGACACCTCTCTATTCATATAGATACAATATTATATAACTGAGATAATATTAGACTCAAGAAAAGTATTATATAACTATACTGCTTTCCAAATTAATGTAGTCAACTAAATCCTAATTGCTATCTGTCTCATGAGCTTAGCTTCCAATGAAAGCCACAGGTAACCATGACTGTTAACAAATGTTCTAATGCACACCACCTACTTTGTCATGTACTTTGCAGGGGCTATATATTTTAATCTAGAAGTCTCCCCACTAAATAGGATGGAAAACAGGGCAGGGACATACTCCAGGGGAGAAAGTAACAGATAAAAATGAATGCCAGTCCTCCTATTGATGCCATATTGGAGTCTCAAAGTTTCAACAACCCCACTAAGGTTACGGATCAGGACCTACAATGACCTGCAGCAACCACTGTCCTGGAACCAGAGTTGAAAGTTCTGAGAGTACCTGTTGAATCCAGAAATCATAAACACAACTTCGATAGAATGAAGCTTGGCTCTATCCAAGGCCAAGGTGGTAGTCTGAACATACACAGCATGTGACAACATACTATGATACAGAGCAAGCTTCGTGTCCACAGGTTCAAATCTCAGCTCTTCAGCTTACCATTCATATGAAAGGTTGGCCACATTAAGTAACCTTCTCGAGGTGCATTCCTCATCTGTGAACTGAGAGTAATAACACCTACCTAGTTAGATTCTTTTGAGGACTCGTGGATTCAACAAATATTTACTGAGGACCTACTATGTATTAGGAACTGTGATGAATGCTGGGAATACAGACTGCTTTCAAACAGCCCACAATCCTTTGGAATATACAGACAAATAAATGGACAGTTACACCGTAATGTGTTAAGTGCGTCAATGGTCCAATTTCAGCATACTATGAGAGCTCTTGGCAAGAACACCTAATAGTCCAAAAAAGGCTTCCTATGAGAAAGAAAGGGTGAGTAAAAGTTAGGGAAGCAGTAGGGGAAAGTAGGCTCTGGGATACAGCATATGCAAAAATTCTAAGGAAGAAAGGAAGGCACGTTTTCAGGAACTGAAAATAGTTGGGACATCTATAATACAGCATTTGAGGAGAGCATCAAATGAGATAATATATAAAAAAGACTCATTGAAATGACTGGCACACAGCAGGTACCCTAAAAATGTTAGCTCTTATTGCTATTATAATTAACATAACTAATGATAAATATCTTCTGGAAGGACCATCTTTTATCAACAGGCATCTTTTTAAGTCAAGTAACCTTGGCTTCAGAGCAGGCAAAACCGTAAGATCTTCTACCCGTGGCCAATCTAATAAAGTCTGAGTTTCAGAGAGGATATGTACATACAGATGAGAAGAAAAAGAAAAAGAAATTGCTTTCAGAACATATTAAATACTGTTTATTCACAAGTGTACCTTTTTGTCCCCACTCTATGGTTTGGAGCAATATCAATTGTATCTGTGGCTGAATCATGCCTTACTGCCAGTCCCAAGTCTGCAATACAGCAAGTTCCATTCTTTTTCACCAAGATATTTTTTGATTTCAAATCTCTGTGAGCAATGGCTGGTTTTCCTAAAAAAAAAAAAAAAAAAAAAAAATTAAACATAACTGCTTAAAAGGTAATGCCAATCACAATTCTTACCTTTAGACTCAAAAGTCTCTACTCCAGCCCAGTGTAAAGCACTTCAGCCCACATCATCCACAATACCTGGGCCATTACTTAACAACCTCAAGTGAATCAGGTAGCAGTGAATAATCAATAGAGTACAGAGATGTGCTGGTGTCTAACAGCCTACATAGCACAAAAATCATAGCATAAAAATTTCATAACTAAAACTTAGTATTTAATTTTTCAACTGTAAAAGGGTCTCATGCAGTCCCCTTATCTCAAAGCCAAATACAGTTTTGTTAGATGGCGAGATGACATTTATATAGTGTGTTGATATTTACAAAGCATTTTCACCTTTCTTTTGATACACACATAAAAAATACATTCTCTTGGACTTGAATTCTAAAATCAAGATCCTCAAAAATCATGAGTAGGAAACTGAATGCTAGTATTAAGAACTCACAAAAATATCAGTATTGTTACAATGACTCCAGGATCTCTAAACAAATTTCCAGATTTCTAACTCCATTTGAGATTTTCAACAAACATAACATCTCCAATTAGACTGACTTCTTGCAAAAATGTTCTAGACACTAGATGCATGGGAATTTAAAGCTTAAATAGCAGGCTTGCTTCAGGTTACCTTGAGTACCAACAATCTCCATATGAAGATGGGCAAGTCCACTTGCTGTGGACAGAGCGAGTTTTATCATTCCTTCCACAGTAACTGTGTATCTGTTCAAATAATCAAAAAGGGATCCATGCTCATGATAATCTGACACCAACCAGAGCTGAGTCCATGTACCATTGTCTGCAAAATACAATAACAACATTTCAGATGGGCTGTAGAACATTTACAATGTATTTGTTCAAAAGTTATCACTTTACTCTCTATCCCAAATCCCACAATTGCAATATGATGGTACTTTATGTTTGTAAATATTTCCTTCATATTTTTGTGTTTTCAGTTTGTCTTATACTTTTACATATGTATCCTTTAGATCCTCAGAGTAAGCCCCTATTCTTGAGATAAGGCTGGATGACTAATACCCCTTAAGAGACAAGGAATCATAGTTCAAAGACAGTAATCTTGAGTCTACACAGACAGTGGCAGAGCTGGGAACTCTTTAGTGCCTAGAAAAATGCCAGGTTCAGGTTAGCAACTCCATGGTTGTTTCTGGAAGGAGGGAGGCAGGGAAATGAGAAGTAACAGGACCCTAGTGTGGCCACAGTGGGAATGGAGTGGTACGGAACAAAACTCAATGTGAGGTTAAATGAAGAAACGTGACTTCCGGTCAAGATGGCGGCGTAGGCAAACGCGGTATCGCGTCCTCCCACAACCACATCAAAGTTACAACTAAACTACAGAACAACCATCATTCAAAACAGCCTGAAATCAAGCTGAATGGAAGTCCTACAACTACGAAATTAAAGAAGCCACATCGAGACTGGTAGGAGGGGCGGAGGCGCGACGGGCTCGTCCCACACCCGCATGTGGCGGATAAAAATTAGGACACCTCAGCTGGGAAGGTCTTCCCTGAGGACTGAGGGGGTCTCCGTCCCACACCAGGCGCCCAGCTCAGGGTTCCAGTGCCAGGAAGAGAATCCCCATCACTTCTGGCTGGAAAAACCAGCGGGAACTGAGGCTGAGGCGGCTGGAGCCCCCGGCAGCTCCTCTTAAAGGGCCCGCGCACGGACTTACTCGGGCTCACACCCTCCAGGCTCCAGCATGCGGGAAGGAGCCTGAAAGGCACCAGAGTCATATGCGGAAGAACTGAGCTGTTTGGCATTGGAGCGAGGGCTGGAGAGGCAGCTTTCTCCTAGACAGACGTGCTATCAGAGGCTTTTGTTCCTTTGGTGAGCCCTTCCCTGGGCCGGCAGACGCCGCCATATCTGGGACTCCAGCAACCTGGCTCACACTGTTGGCCCCGCCCTGGTGATTCCCTGAGGCCCCGCCCCACCCAACTTCCAGGCCCACCCAAGCTGTTGCCAGTTGCTTTACCATAGGATTGGCCTGTCTTGGATCCTGCTTCAGCTTTTCCTAAATTCTTTCAAACAAGCAGCATCTGGTCTCAGCTAGCCCTACACTTCTCGCTAAGTAATACATAGAAACAAACACAGGGAGGCAGCCAAAATGAGGAGACAAAGAAACAGGTCCCAAATGAAAGAACAGAACAAAACTCCAGGAAAAGAACTAAGTGAAATAGAGTTAAGCAGCCTAACAGATGCTGAGTTCAAAATATTGCTTATAAAGATGCTCAATGGACTTAGTGAGAACCTCAGTGAACTTAGAGAGGGCCTCAAGAGCATAAAAAAGGACCAGTCAGAAATGAAGGAGGCACTAACTGAAATAAAGAATAATTTACACAGATTCAATAGTAGAGTAGGTAAAGCCAAGAAGCAAACCATCGATTTGGAATATAAGGAAGCAAAAAACACCCAATCAGAACAGCAAAAAGAAAAAAGAATCCAAAGAAATGAGGATAGTGTAAGGAGCCTCTGGGACAACTTCAAGCGTGCCAACATTCGCATCTTGGGGGTGCCAGAAGGAGAAGAGAGAGAACAAGAAATCGAAAACCTATTTGAAACAATAATGGCAGAAAACTTCCCTAACTTGGTGAAGGAAACAGACATACAAGTCCAGGAAGCACAGAGAGTCCCAAACAAGATGAACCCCAAGAGGCCCACACCAAGACACATCATCATCAAAATGCAAAAGGTTCAAGACAAAGAGAGAATCTTAAAAGCAGCAAGAGAAAAGAAGTTAGTTACCTACAAGGGAGTTCCCATCAGACTGTCAGCTGATTTCTCAAAAGAAACTTTGCAGGCCAGAAGGGAGTGGCAAGAAATATTCAGAGTGATGAAATGCAAGAACCTACAACCAAGATTACTCTATCCTGCAAAACTGTCATTTAGAATCGATGGCCATATAAAGAGTTTCCCAGACAAGGAAAAGCTAAAGGAGTTCATCACCACCAAACCATTATTATATGAAATGCTGAAGGGTCTTCTTGAAGAAAAAGATAAAAAAATATGAACAAACAAAATGGCAATAAATTCATATCTATCAACAATTGAATCTCTAAACAAAATGAACAAGCAGAACAGAAACATTCTCATAGATACAGAGAACTTTTGTTGGGTACCAGATGGGTGGGGGCTGGGGGGAGGAGTAAAAAAGGTGAAGGGATTAAGAAGTACAAACTGGTTGTTAGACTGACAAACCTCAAAGGGAATGGGGGTTGGGGGGTGGGAAGAAATAAACCAAAGAACTTATATGTATATATGCATAACTAATAGACACAGACAACAGTGTGGGGAAAAGCAGGAGGGGGGCGGGAATGGGGAGGAGGGGGGCAGTGGGGGAAAAATGAGGAACATCTGTAATACATTCAACAATAAAGATAAGTTAAAAAAAAAAAAAAAAAGAAAAGAAACACAAGCTTTAATGACAGACTCTGAATATAGCTCACAAAGAAGCCAGACGAGATGATACAACTCCAAGGTTTCATAAAAATAGTACTATCACTGACACATGGGGAAGCTGAGACAGGAACTGAAATGTCAGGAGGAGAAAAAACTGGGACTGAACCCAGTTTTACACACACAAGGTGATTCTGAACCTCAAGAACTAGGAATGTATGTGCCAAAAGTTCATTTGTAAGCTGATACATGAATCTGCACTGTTTTCCCATGGGAATCAAGGTAAAAGTTCTGGCTAGGCTGGTCCACAAAAGCCTATTTAACCTAGGAATAGCTAGAAATATAAGAAAACTCACGTTTCGTGAAATTGTGTGTGTGTGTGTGGGGGGGGGGGTATTACAATACTAGGAGGCAGCACAATTCAGTAAAAGATACACACCTGAAGTCATTGTAACCTGAGTTAAAATAAAGGGGCTGTTACTAAGTGACCTCAGACGCGTTTCTTAACCACTGAGCCTCGGTGTCTCCTTTTACACAACAAGAATACCTTACTTTGCAAGACCGCTAAGAGGATTTTAAAAACAGGGTAACAGTTTTTTTAAAAGCATTTAGTACAATGCATGGAACATTAAAATGTGCCATTTCTTTCTTCATTAGTTTTAAAATAAAAGACAAAACCCAAATTGACAAAACAACTTCTGTATTTTGAAGCTTATTATCTGAAGGAAAGCAACTCTGATTAGAAGATATTAAGAAAAATGTTTTCAGAAGATTCTGGAGGGGATTTCTGAGTATTTTCAAAAGGATTTAGAGATTCATGATACTAGTTATTTATAAACCTGTCCTTCATAAAATGATTCTGTTCAAATTTGTACCTTTTCTTTCCCTTTATACAGATGCATCACTAGCTTTATCTGCCTGCTTATTAACCATGACTAAATTCTGAAAGTCTCACAAATACAAGAAATAAATAGGAACACAGGCGGATGGAAGATAGAAAGATTTTTCTGAGGTAACTGACATCAAGAGCAAAAGGAAGAAGGATATGTAAGAGGCTGCGCATATATAAAGGGCTGTCTGGAAAGAATGAACTAAATCAGGAAGATGAAGATAGAGGAGAAGGGAACTGGGGTAGAGATGGGCAAAGGAAGAGCCAGCAAGGTGAGTCAGTTCCCATGGTGACCACCAGATGACAGCATCAGTTTGGTTGCTGCTTGAGCAATTGCAAAGAGAAAGTTCAGGACACAGCAGCAGGAGCGTTTTGTGCCCATGTTTGCAACTTGGAACATGCCTAAAACATGCTGGGCTTGGGTGAGGTTTGAGCCCAAAATGCAGATTTTGAAAGTCACCACCACAATAGAGTTTGAAACTAGAAATGTGGATAAGTTCTTTAAGGGAGCAATTACTATTTGACATACATCTATTTTTCTCATTACATTTGACAATGTTTAGTAGCCATATCTGTAAAAAGGCTTAATTATATAGATTTTGTTGCACTCAAAGGAGAAAATGTTACTGACCTTTATTGTCTGCTGCTATAAATCCCAAGATGTTTTCATGACGTAACATTACAGTTTGATAAATCTCTGCCTCACGGAACCATGAACGTTCTTCTCTAGAGGAGAATATTTTAACAGCAACTTCTTCTCCTCTCCACTTTCCTCGCCAAACTTCTCCAAATCGACCTTTGCCAATACTTTCTTGTAACACAATAGTTCTTGCAATTGTTCTCTGAACAAGCAATGGTAAACCTGAAGATAAAAATAAATAGTATTCAATACAAACAATCAACAGTATGGGTTTCCAACACCACGAAAGGAAAGGAGTAACTCTTTTAAGCTCTACTTCTAATGAACTTACAATCTCAATGAGATAAAGACCACATTTGCAAACACAATAATTCATGATAAAAGGCAATTAATAAGTATAATAAAAGAATCCAGAAACTCCTGCCTAGAGTGTCAAGGTAGGCTTTGTAAAGTAAGTTGAATTTAGACTGGCATTTACAGAGGGATAGGACCAAAGGAGAAGAGAAGAGGTAAGGTATTCAGGTAGAAGGCATATGCAAGCAGAGGCAGAAGGAAATGAATGACACATGTTTAGGGAACCAGCTTAGATAAACAGAAAGGAGATGCATGTGTTAAAGCAGTGGAAGAGAAGGTAAGCTGTCACCAGAATATGACGAGTACTAGATGCCAAGCTCAACATAACCAATGAGAGCTGTGCATAAGCAAAGAACTATTACAGATTTCTGAAAAGAGACCATGTATGGGGAGAAATAATTTAAAAATATGATTTTAGAAAGAATCTGGTAACAGTTTTAATTGTGGGAGGAGAAAAGTATGTGAATACAAGACACATAAAAGTAAATTCTGGTCTAACTTTTAATAAATCGGTAAAAAATATCACAGAAATCATTTTAAGATAGGCAATTTACTTGCTAGGAACTGGCTAGTATCTTAAATAAGTGTCTAGTAACTTACTTTGGTAATTTTTTTCACCAAATGAACTTGCCTTACTCTAAAACATGTATTTTGAAATATTACCACACATATTCCACTTATAGAAAAGGATTTACTAACTACCTACAATATTTAAGTAACACTATATTTGGAACTATTCCAGTTCACTTAAATGCCTGACAAGTCAGGACTCATGTAAATGGTATGGTCAAGATAGGCTAATGGGACAAGGAAAAGTTGTTGTCATCCCCATCACCCTTGGATTCTAGATGCAGACTTAAAATTAAAAACCACATCTAGATTCATCATATTATCTATATGGTTACTATGACCCACATGAATAACTGAGCATTTTTAAAAAGTAATAACTTTCTTCTAAAGACAAAAATAAACAAATCTAATTTAGATTTTCATATACTCTGCTTTACTCTTCTGTGCCTTAAAAGTAAACTACAATAGGGAAAAGGCTTCACATTAGTGAACAGAAATAAGACCTGAGTAGCATGGATACATTATAAGGGATCATAAGCATGAACAAAACATAAGGAACACTGGCATGAGACTCACTCCCTTTCAAACACTGGTACACATAAGCATGCTCACACACACAAGCATACGCACACACACTTTACGATCGATCCAATGACAGCTTACATATGGGCACATGCACAACCTGAGATTCAAGTTAATGCAACTGGGATTAGGTTAGCTTTAAGGTTACAGCAGCAGAACCCAGCTCTCCACGGTCTCCCCTGCAGTTCCCAAGTTAAAAGCAGTCTTTGAGAAATAGAGATGGGGCCTTTCCACAATTATGGTCATGATACTGAGTAATAGATACGTAAATTTGTTAACATGTAATGTTTAGTTTTACCTTTTCCTTAATAAGTGAAAGAACTAAAAAGGGTATTATGTATACACATTTTATTTACTCACAAGCATGAGTCCCATGCATGAGGTAGCAAGCATTAAGGCTTTATAATGAATAGAAGGGAAAGAGATGGCATTTTCTGCTGATATTCAACGAATGATAGCTTCTGTCTGGATTAATATGGAGGAGGCCATTCAGCACCCAATGAGCTATGATTGGGAAAGTAGGCCTTAAACTAAGCTTTTCTGTACAATGCAGCAAATGGTACTGTATGTCAGATTTTTCTTCCAAATATCTTTTCAATAAGAGTAACACCTGTCTTTGGACATAGCTTTACCATTTACCACATGCTTTCACACAAACATCTTTGTCTCATTTGAACCTCACAGCAATTCAATTACTTTCATTTTAAAGATGAAATAACTCATACATGAGACACCAGCTAACTGCCCCAAACCACAGAGCTAGCAAACAATGTAAACACATTTTTGCAGGGTAAGGTAAAAAGGAGAGAGAGAAGTTTTCAGCAACAGAGCCATGACCCATGATGGATCTAGAAATATAGATAAAATAGAAAAAAGAATAATTCAAATCTTTACTTCATGTCTATATCTTTAAGGTAAATAAAAGTATTCTTATGGGAAAAATCAAATGTCATCCAAACAGCAATTCCTTTTGATCCTTTAGGTAGGCTTGCTGCCCTGGAGGCCTGATACATACCACTGTGCCAAGTGGCATGAGCTGCTTTGATTTCCCTGGGTGTAAATTTGGCACCAAGAGAACAGGTCCAAGGGATTAATTCCAAATGATCTGTAGCTACCCTGATTTCCTGTGACTTTTGGTCCTTGCTTATCGTAGTATTTTGGTCCAGAATTACTTCTAGAACAAGCCAGATCTTCTTTGGGAACTCTTTGGACTAACTCAGAATCAATGGGAAATCACAGGGAAGCCCTAAAACAATCTCCACTCCTGCCCAAAGACGGTCACATCTTCAGTACTAACGCTGCTCCACCTTAATCCAACCTCTCATTGCCTCCTTCCTCACAATGGCCTCAGGGGTCCCTAAAGGCTGCCCTAAGAGACCTGGGTTCCAGTGCAAGCCTACATGTGTCCTAGAAGTCATGGACAGAACTCACGTACTGAATATATATAGCCAAATTCTACTGAAGAATTCAGGTAATGAAATGTTTCTTCGTACTTAAACGAACAGATATGCACATACATCAACATATGTTAATTTCCTTAAAATAAATGGGCATTTGTCATTAAGTGAACTTTATCATCACATGTGATTTTGTGCTTCAAAGTCATATTTTTCCCCCAGTCACAATTTCTGCTTTAACATTCCTTTTAGTCATTTGATGATAAAATTAGTGAAATTTTCATTATATATTTTCTTTTTTAAATGTATCTTTGTTGTTTAAAGTATTACAGATGTCTTTCGTTTTCCCCCCATTGACACCCTCTCCTCCCCACTTCCACCCCCTCATTATATACTTTCAAACCTTCATTTTATCCATAAATGGCCTTATTTGAAGTTGATTTATACTTTTCAAAGACTAGATAGTATATCTCATTTAAAAGTCATAAGAAACCACTTTAAGTAGTATTACCAATAGTATCTGTTCCATATTTCTGATGAAGAAATAGAAGCCCAAAGAGGAAACATGGTTTAACCAAGCCAATCAGTGACAAAGCTTGCACTGGAATCTTGATCTCTTGGTTCCTACCTAGTGTCAAATCACAGTACTGTGGAGGATAGGGGTCTTCCTCTCTTAGTATCCTTCCAGAGCAAGGAAAAAAAATAAGATAAATCCCCTTTGGTTTAAACATAAAGCACTGCTATTTCAAAACTCACTTCTGGGGATAATTCTGGCAATTCACTAGTCTATTTCTGATTCCAAAAAAATCACCAGAACTGAGAAAAGCAAATATCACAGGGGTCATGGATCCATAAGGTTATATTAAATAACAAGGTGGTTAGACTTTTTTCTGAAGTGAGAAAATGACAAAAAAATTCATTAATTTTAATAAAATATTGGGCCTAAGTGGAAGAAACCAGTGTCCTATGTTAAAAAAAACAGATAACCTTCACAATTCGAAACACATTTTCTGTCATGCCTGCCTTCCAAAACAAAAATAAAGCTGTTAAACAGTCCTAATAGAATGAGTAGTTACATATCATTTGAACATCTTTGAACTTCGGCCTCACCTATATGAAAATAATTCTCCTTATTCTTACTACCTCATGGAGTCATGAGGTGAGAATGCTTTGAAATTTATACAAATGTGAAGCTGACATACCGACTTATTTCAGTAAATGTAAGTTCTAATCTGTCTATACTAAACTAGCCACAGTTAGATACAGACCAAGCTTAAAGACTTTTATGAGGCTCAAAGCTGGAATAGTATTCACACTATTCCAAGTTTAAACATACTAAGCCAAGCGGCTTAACCAATTAATTATATAATACAGTTAATTTTTCTCAAGGTGTCTCAGGAAAAAGGAAAAACAAAAAACATTACCTGATCCAGACCCCGATGTTGTCATATCATAAATTAAATCTTTTAACGTAGTACCCTCTGAAATAAAAGGGCGATCTAATGAAGGGTCCTCTTCATTTGGCACTCGATGGTGAATGACAGTTCGGTTATGGCAGATATAGACCATCAACATGAGTGAGATGCAGACGAAGCAGACTGGTACAGCAATGACAGCTGCCAGTTCAACGGGACCAAGGCCAGGTGATGGCTTTACTGAAAAAGGGCAAGTGAAATAAACATCAACAATAAAAACACTGTAGGTGGCATCCATAATTTCCTAATTCTCCACATTTCCTGTAGCTGGCCACTACTGCCATTAGTCATAGAGTCTCCTTACAGCAGCTCACAGGGCTGGAAACCAGAACAAGTGAATCATTCAGTCTTCTCCCATTGGCCCTCCTTTCATGATCACAAACTCAGTCAACATTCTCTTATTCTTCCTGCATTTTTCAGCCATCTAAATAAATAACAAGGCCAGCTACCATCAGTATTTTAGGACCTCCCTATTTATAACTCTCAGGGTCACTAATAAAAGAACCAATAATCTGGAATAACTCTCACTAATGTCTTCTTAGATCTTCTTTTTCTTAAAAGTAGTTTTGGCTTGTGTTCTTATTCCAAGGCCAGTATATATGCTAGTAGAGGGGGTGGGGGTGGGGTGGGGATATGTATAAAAACAGAGGAACAAAAGTTAAAAATAATAATAATAATAATAATAATATTAATAATATACAGCCTCACCACCCAAAACAATTTACATTTTAGTGTACGTATGTGTGTGTGTATATATATATCCACCAATTTTGTTCAGGCAAAATATATTCTTTGTTTTTTAATAATAAAATTTTCATGTGTATACTTTCTAGTCTATTTTAATCAGTTGGGCTTTTAATTCAAGAGCATTTATTTTCTTATAATCTCTTTTAATAATGATTGTTTTACACTGTTTCTGAAAGACATTAATGATAATTATTTCGGCACTCATCCTGAGCCTTGCTGGTTCACTGCACACCACCATTTCTTTACCAGCACCTCTTCCCCATAGCCTTATTTGAATTGATTTCTTATGATATAGAATTTTAACTCTAGTAATTTCTTTCAGGAAGAGAGTATATGTGCCCTTATACACTGAATACTTAATTATCTAAAGATGCCTGTTGCCTTTATATATGAAAAATCTTGGCCTGTCTAAAGAATTTTGAGTAACAATCACTATAATGATGTAGTACTGCCCTCTGGTATTTAAAAAAAAGCAGAAAATCTGAATTTTTTTCCCTTTTATAGTGAATTAGTGTTCACTTGTGCTGAATGCATATTTTTTTTTCTTCATTCTTGAAATTGGTATGTCTTCTATTACATGTATTTGGTAAGTATTTTTTCATTAATTTTGCGTAGCACTCTTCTATCTTCTGTCTGCTCTTATGTCTTTTTCTGGAATTTTTACACTAAGCATATTGGCTCACCTAGATCTGTCTTCTATATCTCTGAATGTGCTCACCAACTGCCTTTTTCTCTGAATTGTAAAACAGTTTCACAAGCTCGCTTTGCCTTAAGCTTGTCTCACACTTGACTATAAAATCACAATATCACCCAGCCAGTGTGGTTCAGTGGTTGAGCAGCGACCCATGCACTAAAAGGTTGCCAGTCTGATTCCCGATCAGGGCACATGCGCAGGTTGTGGGCCAAATCCCCAGTGGGGGGGGCATGCAGGAGGCAGCCAATCAATGTTCTCTCTCATCAATGTTTCTATCTCTCTCTCCCTCTCCCTTCCTTTCTCTCTAAAATCAATAAAGAAAAAAAATTTTAAGTCACAGTATCCAGTCTGCTGTTAACTTTCAATATTACTTAAAAAAAATAATTCATCAATCAAGCTTTTCAGTGAAAGGTCCTCATTTTACAGTGAACAGCTGAAAACAAACGTTGGTCTATCTGAAAGTTCTTCCCTATCATGTGGTAAGTCTATTTCAAAAGGTGATATATCTACTCTGATTTATCCAGTTCAGTTCACTTCTTTTAAACCCTGAAGCATTTCATTTGGTAATATTTTTGTTGTTTGAGTATCAGGGATTTGAGAATGAGGAATTTATGTATTTTTAGCATTAGAAATGAAGTGAGTCAGTCCTTCACAAGGTTTTGTGAGTTTCCAATTAAATATTTCAAGTCCAAACAATGGAAATGGGAAATTCTAGAATTATCATTGTTGTCATATCAGAATTGCAGATGCTTACAAAAAAGCCAGAAAAGTTAGAGTCTGACAGAGCCTGGCCACAGGGAGCTTCCAGACTCAGCTGTACTTTGCTGTTATCACATGCACAGGTACAGGACTGCCTCCCTTCTCCAACTGGTAGGACTGGGCCCTTTCCTCTGACCTCCAGCAGTACTTCCACCTTTAATTAGCATGATGCCTGGACGAACTCTGAGTGGAAAATGAGCACTGCGGTCTGCCCCTCTGAGCAATGAAACCAGGTGCTTCCTAAAGGAGAACTGAGTTTGACCCTAACACCTAACCCAAGCCCCTCAGCTTACAGTATTGGTGGGATTTTCTAAGAGGTCATTTCACTTCTTTTCGTATGGTTAATTTTTCACTAGTCTGAGGTCATCTGCGAAGTTCCTCACAAGTATGGGTAGCACTCTTCCATTAATTCTGCTAGCATTCACATAGGTCCCCCTGTTTTTGTGTTCCTTTGATTATTACAGTAGGAATTTGGAATTTGAGGAAAAGTGACAAAAGAGTTAAATAATTTGCTCAGACTGACATCTTAAGCCAGAACCTTAAAATTAATCTAATCCTAAGAGTTTATACTTGAAATTCCTGGCTTTGCCAGGACATTTTAAAATGTAAACTACGGTGAAGGACTGAAAACCTAGATATCATCATATATAATAATCTAAACATAAAGACCATAAGGCAAGGTGAAATTACAAAATGAAGGCATCTGGACTATTTAGTGCTGCTTTCAATTCCCACCCACTATTGATGCTTTAAAAGGCCAGAGCAGCCCGGCCGGTGTGGCTCAGTGGTTGAGCATCAACCCATGAACCAAGAGGTTGCCAGTTTGATTCCAGGTCAGGGCACATGCCTGGGATGCAGGCTCGATCCCCTGTAGGGGGCATGCAGGAGGCAGCCAATCGATGTTTCTCTCCTCTCCCCTCCTCTCTCTCTGAAAATCAATAAAAACTATTTAAAAACAAAAACAAACAAACAAAAAACGTCTAGAGCATTAAACAAGAAAGAAGAAATTCACTTTGAGGATAAAGTATGACACTCTGAGGACATACTGCTGCAGTGGGCTTTGTCAGAATTTGTTTTTAAGAGGCTACTATTTCAGGTACAACAGACTGCAGAGAAAGGCTATCATGGAATCAAATTCTTGACACACACCCAGGACTCAGGATTTTGGCTACTCTTATAACTCTACACTAAGGACATGTTTCTTTTTGCCTCGAAACTGTACAAGCTGGGGTAGACAATTTCTAAGATGCCTTCCAGTTCTAAAATCATAGTCTAAGGCTTTTCTTTGTAGTAGCAAGAAAAAACCATCTTACACGACAACTTACCACCAGTTGGGGGTTCTATTTTATTGCAGTGGTCCTGATTGCAGCAGTATGTTGTAGTAACAGACCCAGTTTTTGAAGACGGTGCACATACAAATGGCCTGTCTCGAGGAATTAGGTCGATTTCAGCTATACACATGCTATTGTGTATAATTTTGTCTGTGGTCTCTGTGACAGAGACAAAGCAAAGCCCATCTGTGACACAAGTAAAATTGTCTTTTGTGCAAAGGTGGCAGAAACACTGTAATGCTAGAAAAAGAGAACAAGATTTTATTAGAATAAATTCTCAAGGTTAACACTTTGAAATTATCCCGTATTTGCTATAAGACAGTCCTGATCCTATTATAGTAATGTCTTTGCACTGTTCAAAAAACAACTCTTTGTTACTCTTACAAGAGTTGAGAAGCACATATATGTAGGAGCCAAATATGATAAAATTTGAACAAAGATTTTTTTTCTAAAACTTTTTTGCTTCCAAGTACAGAGAAACTGTTATGTGCAATTTCATCAAGGTAAGGCAAGTATTTGCCCATTGGGGAGCAATGTGTGAAAATACTACAACCTTCCACTGTAGGTTGAAAATGTCATTTGGGTGGATTCACGGTAATAGAGTGATGGAAACAGATTTGTACTGCGCCACTCGTTTCTCTTGTACAACCCCTGAGAAAGACATCTATCTTCTAGCCATGATTATGGTGCTTTTTCAGTAAGCCAAGGAGACTGGACAAGTAACAATACATATGCTCTAACAACACAGGCAACCTAACAACAGAAATGACTGGAGAAACACCAGCTCCATGCCCACTTGTATTTGTTTGATCTTTATGACTCAACTCAAGGAGTGACCCCTTTAGGGGAGTCTTCCCCTAATTATCACCAATACCTTTCCATACACATATAAACATAACTTTCACCATGTTCTCCAATGGTTAACTGTTCCCCAAAGCAAATGATGCTTATCAGAATTGCTACTTCTGTTTTTCTCTCCCCTATGAAACTCTAAGCTCCTTGAGAGCAAGGACTCATATTAATCATTTCTGTAAATCCACATCTAGCATTAAGTCTTGTATATGGCAGCATTAAAAAAATACTCTTCGAATGAACGACAGAATAAGCACTAACATTTCACTATGATCTCATGAAACTGCAAAGCACATTTATTTCCTTAAGTCTGATCAAACTTCCCAATTAATTGGTGGCAAGAAAAAAGGAAGAGTCCAGGTATGTGGAATGGCCATCTATGATGAGACCAAGGAAGTCTACTGTATCTAGAAAGAGTGGCTAGGCAGACAGGCAGGCCAGAAGGAAGTTAAGACTCTGAACAGCTAACTTGTTGTGTACGAAAGGGTTAACTCAGCAGGCATTTCCAAGAAAGGCTGTCTTTAATCAGGACTGGCCCTTGGCCAGTTCTTAGCAAATGAGCTCTGAACCCTTGAAATATTCTTCCTGATAAGAATGCTGCAAGCCTCTGTGACTGGGCCCCAATAAAAACCTTGGATTTGTATGTGTATGGAGGCTCTGGTGAGCTTTCCTGGTTGGCAAGGGCTGGCACATCATTGCTGAGCTATGCTGTGTACCTTTGATACTGCACTGGGAGATGACACCTGGAAGCTTGCACCTAGTTTCTCCTGGATGTTGCCCCATGTGCCTTTTCCTTTTGATGATTTTAATATGTATCTTTCCACTGTAATAAACCATAACCATTAGTATAACAGCTTTTCTTAGTCCTATGAGTCCTTCTAGCAAATCATCGAGCCTCACGGTGGTCTTGGAGACCCCCAACTCACTTGCTAAACCCAAATTCAGGAATGTCAGAATCTCCTCAAGCAGCTCCATCAGTGGTTGCTGGCTTGATTAGCATACTTGTCTATTATCTTTCTAGATCAGAAAGATTTTACCTTAATCATTATTTAAAGATTTGTTCTTTCTTCATAGACAGTTCAGCTACTTCAGTGATCTCTTCCTCAAAACGAAGAGAACTCAAGAAAAGTATAAGAAAGAGACACTATCATAATCTGACACTTAAAGGCTGTTAAGATATAGTGGTTAGCTGTGGTGAGGTTTGGTGGTGATTACAGGTTCCTTGGGTATAATTTCCTAAGGAGGGATTCTGAACCAGGAATCCATGGACTGGCTTCAGAGGGACATGAATCCCACAGAACTGTAGGCCAAATGTTGTGTGTATTTGCATTTTCAAGGAGAAGGTTTATAGCTTTCAATAGAACTACAAAGGGGTCTGTCACTCACAAAAGATTAAAACCACCACCACAGGAGACTGTCATCATTCTTGTTGAATCCTCTTTCCTCATAAGTAGCCATTTGACCAAGGTTTTCTAAGTATTAGCTTTTTTTATCAGTTACTCTACCAAAAGCTTAGTATACAAAGATTAATAACTGATGGCCACAGCCCTTGAAGAGCTCCAAAGACTAGTGAAGGAGAACATTACAATATAATGTGGTAATTGCTATATATGAAAATTCTGCCACGAATACTCTCCTAGTTCTAAGATCTTCACAGCTCCCTTAGAGTACAACATGAAGTAACAGTTAGACACTTGGTCTACCAATTAAAACTTTTACTTTTGGGTTCCAATTTACCACTCACATTACAAATGCTATCTAGGGCCACACATGTCTCACTATTATGATAATCATGTCTTTAATGACTTTGGTTTTTACACATGCTATTTCTCTGCCTAGTTTAAACCCATCTTCTGAACTTTAAGACCCTGTTCAAACAAGATCTTTTCCATAATATGCTCTAAACCCCTCCCCTACCCTTAAGATAAGGGAGCATCTCCTTTCAATAAGTTCCTATAGCCCTCTTAGCATACCCTTAGGATAGCACAAATAAAACTATTTATAATTTGTTGTTAAAGTGTCTCTCATTATATTAAGAATGGCCACATTGCCCTGGCCAGATGGCTCAGTTGGTTAGAGCATGGTCCTGTGCACCAAAAGGTTGCAAGTTCGATTCCTGGTCAGGGAACATACCTGGGTTTCAGGCTTGATCCCTGATTGGGGTGCATGCAGGAAGCAGCCCATCAATGTTTCTCACATCAATGTCTTCTCGCCCCCCCCCCCCCAGTCCTTCCCTCCCTTCTCCTCTGTCTTAAAAAAAAAATCAAGAAACATGTCCTTGGGTGAGGATAAAAAAAAGAATGGCCAAGTTTTTTTTGTGGTTGGTTGTTTTTCTCATCTTTGAATCCTGGGTTCCTAGATAGTGATCAGAAAAAGATTTGCTAAAGCAGGGTTTCCCAAACAGGAGGTCACAAATATGTCAGGAGAAAAAGGGAAGTCTAAGAATTGTGTACAATTTTTAAAAATATTTAATTTAAAGGGTAATGTAAAATGAACGACAAACATTCTGTATCATGAATAACTACCACCTAAACAAGTACTGCCAGTAGGCTTTCCCTGCTACTTCTTCAGTTGTGTTAAGATCTCCTTCAGGTCAAATATCCTCACAGCACACCACACAAGCAAAGGTTTCATAGTGATTGTAATTGAAAGAGTGAAAAATCAGAGCATATGGCAATATAGGCATGGTATATGCAAAAGCCAACAGTTAACAGCCAATACCATATATATGCTACATGCATTACATGGGTCCTGTCTCTGTAGCACTATTTGCAAAAGTTCATTAGCAGTAAATGTGGTTGTAAGTATGAAATATTTTTCCATTCTCACTCCAGTATTCATTGGTTTAGAGAACCATTTAACAAAGATTTCAGTTATGTCACAATGTTATCCTCATCTTCAACACAGCAGACAGCTCATTAAAATTGGTATTTGAGGAATGCTTGCTGGCAAGTGTTTTGCTTAGGTATGTGGTCTGATTATCCTAAACTTACAAAGCTTTGAAGTCACGATGCCACCTTACACAACATAACTTATGAGAATGGGCACTTGCAGCTTTTAGTATCACTGAAGTTCAAATACAGAAACAGATTTCAAATGCAATCACACCTAAGGCTATTTTTTTCTACTGTGAAATCTAAACATCATCTGTCATACTTAATAACTGTATTAATTTGAATTTTGCTGGTTTTGTGGTTGACTTTGTATTTAATTTGCAGACTTGGTTTATACTTGTAAATGAGCCAAAACATAAAGGTTTTATATCTAGCTTCATGTCTATACATTTAAGTAACATGATGATACATTCTATACTTTTCCTTTCAAAGGGTCATTATATTATGGCAAATTTGAGAAAGTCAGTGCTAAAGGGATTTTCTTTCTTTCTGTTTTTTTTTTTTTTTTTTTTTGGTTAATCCTCATTCAAGGACATTTTTTCGATTTTCTAAAGAGAGTGGAAAAAAGGGAAGGAGGGAAAGGAAGAGAGGGGAAAAGAGAGAGAGAGAGAGAAAGGGAGGGGGGGAGAGAGAAAGAAAGAAACATCAATGTGAGAGAGATACATCGATTAGTTGCCTCCTGCACTCGCCCCGACTGGGGCTGGGGATTGAACCTGCAACCCTTTGGTGCATGGGCTGACACTCTAACCACTGAGTGACACTGGCCATAAAGGACTTTTCTTAACAAGTCTTTTAATAAAAACAGATCACTATAAACACCATATAACTCAAAGCTTAACCAAGTAAGGGTTTACTTCTTGAGGGAATTTTAAAATTCTATATTGCCACTCTGAATCAGTCTTGATTGAATACAAGACTGCTGTTAAATGCATATGGTATAGAAATACAGTGTAGAAAAAATAAAACAGAAATTTAAAAATGCTCAGTAAATTCCTAATTTTTTAAATTCATATTTATTTTAGTAATAGAACAGACCTGACTACTACCTAACTCCCTTTTATTAAACCAGAGTTGTTGTTTGTTTCTGATGCATGTACAGGGCAAAATTTCTATCTAAAAATGGTATACAATGATGTCTTCTTCCTACCCCAGAACTTAAGTATCATCCCTACCCTACAGCACTTTAATTCCAGCCCATCAATCTGACTCTCATTTATTTCTGCAATTTATCACTGAGCATCTCTACATGCCAGGTACCATTAGGACTATGGGGAGTAGGGATGACTAAGACAAGGTGTCTGGACTTAGTAGTTCACTAAGGTGGAGGAGTAAGGCATTAAACAAATCATTAAGATCCACAGTCCTGAGAAGACTGATCCAAGTGCTTCAACTCCCCTGAAGTAGAAGACATATCAAGAAAAGCTTCACAGGACATTCAAGTCAGAGTCTGGGAGTCAGAACTTGGAAAATATGTAAATCTGCTAGACAGATGAAGATGAGAAAGCTATCCTTGACAGGATTTTTTCTCGGTAGGAGGATTTCATCCTTGGTGGCAAGCATCCCACGTGTTAATAAGACCGTGAAATTTAAATAACTATTTAAGATGTTAATCACAATGGTTTTATTTCATCAGTAAAATAAACACACTACCTTGCCGACCTATTTCATCATCTCATTGAGATAGTCAAATGAGATACTATATATTAACACATTTTGAAACCACTAATATAAATTATTATGTAAACACACAGAATTATCGCAGATAATAAACGACATTGTTCCAAACACGGTTTTTATTTGTAGGCCACCAAGGAAACACCTCTTCCCAAAGTAGTGCCTGAAATTCCTCTGCAGAATCCTAGACTGACAGAACCACATGAAACCTTGAAGATCATCTAGTTCTAATTCAGTTCTATTACTTTATTAATGAAGAAACCAAAATTTAAGAGTACCAAAATGATTTACAATAATATTCTACCCAGGCAATAAATGGATGTAAATTTCCACTATATTACCATCATAAACATGAATAAAACATATGTGGCTCTTATCTGTACTGGTAACCATATGTTATGTTAACTAATGCAAGCCTTTCAAGAGTCTCTGGTGGTTCAATAGTACAGTTTCTTTTTTGGCCCCCTAGAGTTTCACTTTTCTGCTTGATAGCAAAGAACCACACTCCCTGTTTATTAGTACCTTTCTCTTACCTTGGCCACTGTTTGCTTCTGTGTCACAATCTCTACCAGTAGCCATAGCTCCTTCAATTCTAAGATGCACATTTTAGCATTTCTAAAGTCTGCATACACTTCACAATCAAAGTCAAAAGAAAACTCCAGCTTCCAGACAGAAAGGTAAGACATGATGTATTGTTGCAATCTATGTATGTACAAACTTGGCTATTCAAGAAAGGTATTATTTATTTAATCATCACTTCAATTATTTGCATTGGTACCTCTCCTGCAACTGAAATTTAACTTAAGCTTGATCCCTATTAAAATGCCTTCACAAGATTTCATTATGATACAGCACTGCAATGAAAAGCTACCGTGTTCACAGAGAACTGTCAGTCTCATGCTAGGAGATACAATTACCGGCAGCAGAAACTTCCAAAGATTGCAGGAAAAAAAACACAGAATTTTCTTTTTTTTTTTTTTTTATCCTCAACCGAGGACATTTTTCCATTTTTTGTTCAGATAGAGTGGGAGGGAGAGAGAGGAAGAGAGAGAGAGAGAGAGAGAGAGAGAGAGAGAGAGAGAGAGAGAGAGAGACAGAGAGAGACAGAGAGAGACAGAGAGAGAGACAGAGAGAGAAACATCGACGTGAAAGGGACACATTGAGTGGCTACCTCCCGCACGACCAACCAGGGCCGGGGACAAATTGCAACCGAGGTACGTGCCCCTAGCGGGAACCGAACCTGGGTCTCTCTGGACCGCAGGCTGACGCTCTAACCACTGAGCCAAATCGGCCAGGGCAAAACACAGAATTTTCAAAGTGTGAATATGTTGGTGTGATGTTAAGGACTATCATAAACCAAACATCTAGCTGTCAAAGAAAGTGACAACAATAAAAAGAGACAACAGGACCCTTGGGGTTATTATCTTTACTCTATTATGGTATCAGAGTAATAAATCCCAAGTTGAGATTCTGGCTCTTGGTCCCAACTATAAAGGGAATTCCCATCGTTGCCTCATTTCAGCATGTCTGAAGGTCACACATCAAAACACTATTACTTCTATCTAGTGCCAGGGCTACAAGGGTTGATTCACAAGCCCATATACCTGGTTGGAGAAATGGAGAGGTAGACAGCCTGTGAACAGTATCTGGAACAGACATTTCTATGAGCCTAGTTGCTTAAATAAAAATTAGTACCCAAAACATTGTCTAGAGTGACTGTGTCTATACAACTCATGCCTGTTTTTATGCATATGCTTCAAAACTCTTTCCTTTTTCAACTCGTGTTATTTGGTCTCCCTATCCTTCCATCACCCACCTTTCCCCTATCACAGCGGTTCTCAACCTGTGGGTCGCGACCCCTTTGGGGGTCGAACGATCCTTTCACAGGGGTCACCTAAGACCATCAGAAAACACATATTTCCGATGGTCTTAGGAACTGAGACACTGCTCCTTTATCCATCTCCAGGAGGGTCCGCCCACATGCAGATACGCCCACATACAACATGAGGAACTGTATTAAAGGGTCGCGGCATTAGGAAGGTTGAGAACCACTGCCTTATCAAGACTTTAACTGAAACATCTCACTGAAATTCACTAGTGATGCCCATCTGTTCAATTCAGTGTTCTTTCTAATTTTTTAAAAAAAGAATATGAGACATATTGACACACCTTTCCTTATTAGTTCACGTGGCACTACCCTTTCCTAACTTACTTGCATCTCACTCATTTCTTTGCTATATCTCAGATCTACATCTCTAAACTTCCTGGCCTTGCTCATGTGCTCCAAACTGCCTTCCAGGAAACACTGTTTGGCTTGCCTTTTAGTGCAAAGTCAACATTTTCAAATCAAATACAGCATTATTCTTTTAATAGTGATATATGTAATTTAAGGGTGAGGAGCCCCTGAAAGGACTCCTAGGTTCCTTCTTGCTGAGACAGTGCAGCAGTTAAAAAGAAAGAAGGGAAAGATTTCTCTCACCAAAGACTAAATTCCAATCTTTTCACCAGTCTGACTTGGCTGGTGATGACCCTTCTTTCCCTTATCCTGCCTATTACAGCACAATTATATTGGACTATACAGTGAGAGTATTTCCAAATATTCTAAATATGTGCCAACAGGCAGGTAAAGAGCCTAACATGCACAGTGCCCTAGCCACAGTCTGCTTGGCTACAGTTAAAAGCAGATCACACCACTGTTGGCAAAGGTGAAGGCAAAAGCTATAAGTTATGCCCTGGCAGTTTGGCTCAGCAGTTAAAGCATTGGCCTGCAGACCAAAGGGTTGCAGGTTCGATTCCTGGTCAAGGACACGTATCTGGGTTGCAGGTTCAATCCCAGGCCTGGTTGGGGTTGTGTGGGAGGCAACCAATCCATGTTTCTCTCTCCCTCTCTCCACTCCATCTAAAAATCAATGAAAAAATATCCTCGGGTGAGGATTAACAAAACAACAACAAAAAAAAGTTAGGCCCTGGCCAGTTTGGCTCAGCGGTTGAGCGTCGGCCCGCAGATCGGAGAGGCCCGGGTTCGGTTCCCGCTAAGGGCATGTACCCCAGTTGCAATTTGTCCCCGGCTACAGTTGGGGTCATATGGGTGGCAACCACTCGATGTGTCTCTCTCACATCAATGTTTCTCTCTCTCTCTTCCTCCTTCTCTCCCTCCTGCTCTATCTGAAGATGAATGCAAAAATGTCCTCGGGTGAGGATAAAAAAAAAAAGTTAGAAGTTATAATAAATCCTTTCAACTCTTGTTACCATCTAATCTCTCCATTCTTTTGAGTAATCTGCCTTCCCCTCTTCTCTCTTCTCCCAACACCATGCCCCATCTCAAGGAGGCCTGTCCTCCCTGCTTTTCTCCTTCTTCTACCTCTGGGGAAAGTATACCATATAGGTCCTCTTCTTTTTAAAAAAATATGCTGAATATCCAAAGAAACCCAAAACACTAATTAGAAAGAATATGCCTGTGTTCACTGTGGCATTATTTACAATTGCCAAGATTTGGAAGCAGCCCAAGTGTCCATTAGTAGATGAGTGGACAAAACAGCTATGTACATTTACACAATGGAATATTACTTGGCCATAAAAAGGAAGAAGAATTTATCCTTTGTGACAGCATGGATGGACTTGGAGAACAGTAAGCTAAGTGAAATAAGCCAGTCAGAGAAAGACAAGTACCATATGATTTCACTCACATGTGGAATTTAATGAACAAACTGAACTAACAAGCAAAATAGAGACAGTCTCACAGATAGAGAGCAGGCAGACAGCTCTGGTGGTGGTAGTGGGGGGGGTGTGGGGGGTGGAGGGATTGAACAAAAAAGAAGAAAAGAGAGAAAGAATTCATGGACGCGGACAACAGTGTGGTGATTGCGGCGGGGTTGGGGGGAGAAGGAAGGGTAGAGGTGGAAGAGGGTACAGGGGGGATAAATGGTGGGGGGAGGGGAAATATGCTGCATATTTGTAAACAAGGCTAATACCCTGACCACCAACTCCCTCCAGCCTACTGCCCTGGATTTTGTTTCTCAAAGGATTCAATGGTTCTTCTCAACTCTACCCCCTTGGGGTTACCCTGCAGCAGCAATGTCAAAGGGAGCTTGTCAAAATACCCTGCACCATATAACATGAAAGCAAATTCTCCAGTAGTCTACATAACATTTCACTCCCAAAATATGATTTACCCAGACATTTCTCCAAATAAATTCCATTTACTTCTGCTACCTTTAAATCACTTAAGAAGCATCATTTATAATTCAACACACAACTCAATCTTGGAAGAATGGGGAATACTCCTAAATTCTCAATCACTTCTTTATCCACAATACCTCCATTTTCTGGTCTCCTAAGCTCCATGAATTAGCTGATAGAATGTTAACTGTTATCAGAGCAAAGCACACTAAGAATAGGCTGCCTAAGTGGCAAGATGAGATTTAATAGGGGCAATCAATACAAAGGCCTTCATTGAGGTTCACTATCAAATAAACTGCACAAGTACAGGGTAAAGATTTGCTTAGCAGATTTGGGGAATCTGTTTAACAACAGATTTTTTAAAAACTCAACAGCATTTACTGTTAATTGTAGCCATGGTGATGGGGGAGACAGAGGGAGAACTGGGCACAAAATCCCACAAATGTCCAATATAAGAAGTAATCAGTAAGTGTTACTTGAATAGCAATCTGCCATGTAAATATGAGTCAGAGATTCAAAGAACTAATTCAACAAAGTCTGATCTGAAAGGTCTCTTAGCCATGGAGACAATCACCTCATTTTATAGATGTTGCAACTGAGTCAATTATCTTAACCCTATACTAAATCAAATCATGAGGTCAGGATGTAGTAAATTTTGTTTCATAAAAAATCATTTCCTAACTACAGCTCCTCCCTACAATGGAACTGGCTGCCTCAGAAAGTTGACTTTTCTCTCATTAGAGATATTTAAGCAGAGGCTTAATGACCAATAGTCAGAGTTCATGAAGTAGGGATGCCCTGCACTAAATGAAAGGTTGGGCTAAAACTCTACAATCCTTTAAACAGTAGGATTCTACTATTTCACAAATTACATAAAATATTAAACCATGTTTTCATTTTCTGACAAATTCAACTTAACATTTTCAAGGTACTACAATTACAGCAAAGCACCTCATTTTCTCATTGCTTATTTATCTATTTCCTCCATTAAACTGTGAACTTCAGGTCAGGGACCAGATTAATGCTTCATGCATTTCTATATCCTTAGGCCCTGGCACTCAGGAGATCCAGTATGTGTTTCTTGAATAAACATTCAAGAAATAGCTCTTTAGCATGTGAATAGTTGCCCAGGGTCCTCTATAAAATAGCCAAGCCTGGCCGGCATGGCTCAGTGCACTGAGCATCATCATCCCATGCACTGAGAGGTGCTGGTTCGATTCCCAGTCAGGGCACATGCCAGGGTTGCAGGCTCGATTCCCAGTAGGAGGCGTGCAGGAGGCAGCCAATCAACGTTTCTCTCGCATCAATGTTTCTATCTCTCTCCCCCCTCCCTTCCTCTCTATCTAAAAAAAATCAATAAAAATGTATTTTAAAAATTAAATAAAATGGCCAAGCAAGCACATTTTTTTCTCTTATCCTTTACTACCTTCTTTTTAAGACCTTTTTCCATCTCTCAGTGCTCACCCTTTCAACTATCCAAATTCACACTTAGACATCCCTCAAAAGCCCATTTGATGTAAAATATCCCATTGTCCAGAATAATCTAGCTCTCTCCATATAAAGGAGGCCAACCCGACACTTTCAAAATTACAAATGAACATAACTTCTGACCCAAAGGGACTGTAGCCTATTGATATCCTTGTACATGGATAAAGTGGCTTACATACATGGTTATTAATTTCCTAATGGTTTATACTAGATTGTTTCTAATCTTTCCTATGCATCTAATCTACCAATAGAACTGATAAAATAACATGATGTACCACTATAAAATGGAAGACCATACAGCTACCCCAAAAATGATGATGTTTTCTATGTATTAATGTAGACTTAGCCTCTCGAGATGTATTAAATCAAAGTGCATAGTGCAGAACAGTGTATTTGATAGAGTAACATTTGTGCTAAGGAAGGGAGGGACAGAAGGAAGGGCAGGAAAGAGGAGGAGGAGGAAAGGAAGTAAAATGCACACACATATTGGCTTGTACATATTACAAATATCTCCTGGAAAGATACAAAAGAAACAGGTCACACTGGCTTCCAAGGAAGGGAACTAAGTACCCAAAGGATAGGGGTGGGAGACTTTTCACTATATACTCATTTGTACTTTTTGAAATTTGAAAAATGTGAGTGCATTATATCTATTCAAAGTTACAAAAAATGTTTTTAAATGCCTCTTTATTCTCCATCCCTTTTCCCTATACTGTCTTCAAAGCTCCAACTCAGGATTTTTACCCTATGGAATACAGTCACTTCATGCCGATTTCAAAACTTTAATGTTCTTTCTGGTAGATAATTTGCCAAGATATAGTGAGAGGTCACACTATATTGAAAGTCTGTATCTTTCAATCCATTAATTCTACTTATTAGAATTTTGTCTAAGGAAACAATAGGAGATGAGATCAAACATATACCCACACTGATATTCATTAGAGTGTTTTATGGTTGAAAAACAACCTATATAAACAACAATAGGGCAATGACCAAATAAATTGTAATACAATCATAAACTGAATACTATATAGCCATGAAAGTGATATTTTAGAAGGCAGTTTAAGGAAAGGAAAATGGTCATACTATGAAGGCTACATATAATGTGATTATAATTCCATTCCTATCAAGTGATCTTGTTATTGTTTCACTTCACTGAGTTGAGGGGGGTACGTTAATATACAGAGGATATGTGTGTACTCTTACTTACCCTAGCCTCTGAAAATACATGGAGAAACTTTTATTTCTGATGGTGAGGCTAAAACAATAACTGAATTTCTTATTTTTCCCCAATATAAACACACTTTTACAGTTTCTTGTTAGATTTTATGTTGATTAATAGATATTACAAGAGTATGATAGTCTCATGGAATTCATAGACAAAAAGACTTAAGTTTGAATCCTATCTCTGCCAGTCGGCTTCTAAGAAATCCTGAGGAAGTTGCTTAACTTTTTTGAGCTTGTTTCCTAAATTTATAGCAATAGCTATCTCAGAAGGTTTGAGGGTTAAATAATGTAGAGAGAACTTAGCACAGTGCCTGGCACATAATTAAATGCTCAAATATTTATTTATGTACTCATTCAACAAGCATTTATTTACCTCCTACTATGTGCCAGTCCCTGTTCTAGTGTACCCTTTTATATAGCTCTAGGAGGCAACATGGACATAGCATATAACGTTAACAGTGTGCACATAAAGAAGTGAACATTCACGGTAGCTATTCTCTTTCTCTATTCATAGATACCCATACAGAGTTTCCTGACAATATGACTGTTTGAACAACATTAGCCAAGAACTTCACTGACTATAGTAGAATGGGAGGTACCTATAGGGAAGTAGATTTTCAGTTCCAACCCAAATTAACAAAGTGTTGGAACACATCCAATGTGTACATTTATATGTAATAACCCTAACTAGTAAAGAATCATAAGTCATTAACCATAAAACGTTCATGCTGGAAGGAACCTAGTAATTGCCTGATCCTAACCTCTTATTTTATAGACAAGAAAACAGAGGCTGTCTAAGAGTTACAACAACATAATCTAGATTTTATTCTTAAAGCACAGAAAGAAAGAAAAATGGATTATTTGATCATCTCTGGTGATCACCCCAAGTAAGACAAGACAAAAGGACTGAATCCTTTCCCTTTGGGAAAGCAAGAGTGGCTACAGATGCTGTGACTTGGTTGCAGAGATACTGAGGTCTACTGATGAACCTAAATAAAAGTGGTAGATCATTCTGGCTAGGGGAATGAAATAGAAAATGTGGTTAAGAGAAGGAAGTAGTAACCACCCACCAGCTGCCTTTCAATTAAGGGCAGAGGAGAGTTAACCTGGGCCAACAAACAGCAAAAGAACTACTGGAGCCAGAGCTGAAGAAATCAGCTGACGGTGCTGTGCAGTTAGTACCATTAGAAGCAGTGAGCAAGGCCTGAACGCTTTTTAACAACAACAAAAAAAAAGTGTATACACCCTGTGTAGAAAGAAAGAATACACCTTTAGGAGGACAGAGATGATTAGGAGGAGATTCCTACTCTCAAGGATTTCAGAGAATGTAATGCAGAGAATAAACATGCATGCCACTGATAAAGGGAAATGCAGACAAAATGCAGAGAGCACAGAAAAGGGAACCTCTCTTATAGATTAACCCTACAATGAGGCTTAAGGAAAGCTAAAGAAGAATGGAAGTTCATTCGAGGGGGATGATATATGAAGATATTGTACACAGATTCAGGAATAAGAGAGTTAGGCAGTTTAGGAAAATATAAATAGATCATATAATCATCTTGATATAAGCAACAACAACAACAAAAAAACCCTGACAAAACTCAACACCTATTCATGATAAAATAAAAAAGTCATTATACCAAAAAGTCATCAGCTTTTCTTAAACCAGCAATAAATAGAAAACAAAAATTCAAAACTATATTATTTACAAAAGCATCAAAAAATCAAACACCTAGCAATAAATCTAACAAGACATGTAAGATCTACACAGAGAAAGTTTCAAAGCATTACTCAACACTACTATTTCCTGCTCCACAGAAGCAATGACACTTTGTACTCTTAATTGAGTCTCTTGGTATTTAACTTTATGTCATTCCAACCCTTTGTAGAACAAAGAAAAAATTACTGAATTTAGTCCAAAGAGGGATGATAGGCATTGTCACATCTGAGACTTGGTGAACAACACATACAGTTACACAAGCTTTATTGTCTTGCCTTCCCTAGTCTGAAATGTTCATGTTCCTTGTCAAACAATATGTCAAAGCAAGGAGTTCAATTCCGGTTGCAGTCACCTAAAGGGACATAGGTGAATTAAACCAAGCAAAGATATTAAAGCCCAGCCAGAACAGAGGGGCTTCAATGATAGTTTATAAAATTTCTAACCACTGAATCCATAGCCTCCCTTGGGGCATAAGTATGCAAGCATCTAGTGTTGTCTGAACTCCTTTCAAAGGAATATTTACCCATTAAGACTAAACTGTACATATAAAAACTGGAGCTTGGGATGCTCTGTAACCAACCTAATAACGTTTTCAGACCTCAAAATCTAAATGTACTGAGACAGCATTAGGAACATAGGTTTCGAATTGCTTGCAGCATTCTGGTTAGTGAAGAAGGCCTGGGGGGGGAGGGGGGGGATTAAAAGATAATGGTCTACCAGGGCTTGACATTACTTATCTTTCAGAGAATTGAAAACACAGCACAGACTTATGCAGCGTATGTATGTGCAGCATGGAATTATGACATCTATACACGAGTCAATAATTACTAGGCCCTAGCTATGGTTTAGAATGTTTCATAGGTGCTTACATCCATTTGCAACATGAGACTTTTTTCCCAGTTTCAGGATCTCCAAGCTAAATTAGATGCAAACACCTAATCACTCAAAGCAGCTATTTCCTTAGGGCACACCATCTGCTGGCAATACACAGTTAATTCTGAGTCTGGCGGTCCTTAAAGAGTATCCCCTAAGGTTTCTGCTTGACTCCTAAAAGCCAATTGATTAAAACTCCTCCCTCCTTCCCCTTCTCCCACCATAAGGCAAGGGAAGGCTGGATCTGACAAAACTTAACTGATAAATGAAAAAGAGTGGAAAGGCCCTAGCTAAAAAAAATATCTAGTGGTCTGTTTTGTTGTTGTTGTTTTTAAGGATTAGGTGAAATAAAAACAATTGTGATCTTAGGGAGAAAGACTATGTGAGAACAGAAAGACTCAAGCTTAGAAATGCATTAAAAAAAAAGAAGAAGGAAGAGAACAAAAGTAAAATTTACCATGGGAAAATAGAAAGGAAAACAACAAAAAGGGAGAAAAAAAAAGAACATTTGTTCACAGTAATGTAATCTACAGTGCTAATTGTGCTAATTGCCTTGTTTGGTGATGGGTTAGGGAATTTCAAATCTGCAATGCACAACTATCATTTGTAAAATTATTTTTTCCTCACCCAAGGATATTTTTCCATTGCTTCATAGATAGAGTGGAGGAGGGGGGAGAGAGAAACATCCATGTGAGAGAGACACATCGACTAGCTGCCTCCCACACGACCCCAACCAGGACTGGGGATCGGACCTGCAACTAGGTACATGCCCTTGACCAGAATCGAACCTGAGAACCTTTGGTCCACGGGCCAATGCTCTCACCACTGAGGCAAACCAGGGAGGGATCATTTTTGTAAAAAAAAAAATTTTAAAGGAGAAAGAAAAGGACAAGAAAAAAAATCAAGGCACACCAGTGGTTCTCACTTCCTAAAGAATGTCAAGGAAAGGCCCCAAAATGTGCAAAAGGCTCTGGTCCTGGGTTTTTTACTTCTTTTAGCTGTAGCAAGTACTGTTGGTTTGTCTGTCTAAATCAGTAATAGAAACATTCTAGGGTAAAGAGATTTTTTTCAGTTTTCCCTTTCCAACATTTTATAATGAACATCTCAAACATTCAGAAAACCTGACAGAACTGTGAACACCTATCACCTAAATTCTGTAATTGTTACTATTTTGCTGCATTAACAATATCATTTATTATTCATCCATGCATCCATCTGTTGGGGTCTGACTTGACAATATTCTTCCATAACTTTAGGTGATTAAAAAAAAAAAATCATTCTCCCTAAAAGAGGCTTGAGTCAGAAAAGAGATGCTAAATGAGGTTCTAAAGTGAAGAGGAAGCCCAATTCCTGTTCAGTCATTAGCTGAACTACTATCCTGAAATACCACATGACTTCTGAGCCCCAATATCCTCATCTGCAAAATCAAGTCAGATGAAATGATAATCATGGTTCCCTTAGTTATGATTCTTTCTAGTCTAAAAATTCTGATTCTATGAAAAACTAGTTTCTTCATAACAACTATCATTTACTTCATGTTTTCTATGTGCCAGAAGTATGTCACAAGTTTTATGTGCACATCTCATTTAATCTTCACAGGTCCCTTAAAAATGTTTGCAAAACCACACACATGAAAACTATCAACTGTTTTTAATAGTGTGTAGCCACTCTCCAGTTGCACTTCTCTACATTTTCAGTCCTCTTCACTAGCATCAATTTTACACTGCTTTGGTGGAACTAGATGGAACTAGCAATTAGAAATTGTCTTTCCTCATTGAGAAACATGAGCAAACTCTGGCCCGTGGTTTGTAATTTTTTCCAAATGTGGAATAAGATAAAAGAGCTAAAACTACTTTAACTTGTTTATTTTGGTAAAATAATTACATATAATTATTGTTGAAGGAAATCTACAATACACAATCTTAGTGTTTTTATTTAAATCTTGCAGATTAAATAACAAAATTAAAATGTCAGTTTTTCAACTGAAGAATGTACTCAAATCAACAGCCATGTGCTGAACAAAGAGACTCAATTAGAGCACATTATGGTTCAATTTGGAAATGAATACATCAAGCAAAAGAAAAAAACTCCATACATATAAATTGTGTGTGTGTGTGTGTGTGTGTGTGTGTGTGTGTGTGTAGAGATGGAAAGCCATGGATACTGCTTTTCTATCTCTATATTCCTCTTCAGGCTGAACTATCTCCTCCATGTTTAGTCCCAAATATGTGTATTACTCTTCACTTCTGGTAGAAAAAGCCATTTATTTGTTTTTCCTTTTTTCCATGGGAGCTATTTGTATTTCAATGCATATTTAAAGAAATGTAGAAATGTAACAGGATGCCTGCACAAGGTGTCCTAGAACTATAAATATACACTATTATGTAATCAGTGAGGTTCACACCTAGGAAATCTAGATGGAACGGTTACCCTGAAGCAAATGAACAAAAATAAGGAGATTCAGCCCTGATAGTTAGAACAAGGAAACATGGGAACAGGCCTAAAGCAGCTCAGTAACTGCAGCACAAGAAAGGAAAATGAATCCACACAAGTCGTGGAGCGTGATAAACCCGAATTCTTCACTTTATTTCCCAATGCCCTTACACAAAGACTTTTATAATAGATTCTGCTCAAGAGCAGGGGGAAACCTGACTTCCCCAATGAAATCAGCCTATCCCTAACCAAAGAATGTCCTTCATGGTAACATGTGTGTGTGTCTTTTACATAAATGTTGGGGTTACTATGCAATTTACATATGTAGGGCCACTCTTTCTGAGTAAAGGAAGGCATCATTACCAACATCCATTACCTACACAGGAGGCACCTCTTCAAACAGGAAACCCAAGCACAGACACTCTCTGGACCTTGCTGTCTTGTACCTGTTTGCTGAAAGGTATATGTCAGGCTCTGTTCACCTGTGGTTGCAGTACCCAGATAATGTCTGCCAAATGGAGACAGGCTAAAAGATAAGGACATGAGGAAAATGTCTTTGTAAGCCAGGTTGAACAGTTTCATGTTGCTCTCTATTCATTATCCTTTGCTTTTAGCAAAGCTTGATTTAAATGTTCCAGCCTTACATCAGCTGTTCCGTTGGCATTAGGTTAAGACTACAGTGTTCATACTTGGATCCGAGCCTCAGAGTGGAAAAGAAAAATGGTAGCAGCAGTACTAAATTGAACCCTCAATACATGTTAAAGACAAAGCCTAAGAAAACAAGAGTCAGGACTGCCAGGTCCAGGAACCCCTTACCACTTGGAAATTCTCCCTGCATTGCAATCTTCTGTTTAGGGCCCCATATTATTAATTAAAGAAGATGGCAGCCTCCTCATGAATTCTCAGTAATAGGCAATGAGGTCTATGCAAACTATCAGGTTACCTTATTACCTTCACTGCTAGAAAACTCAGAGCAAGTATTGTGCTCAACCTCTAAAGATTTCTTCAGCTAAAAGTTATAGATAATTGTTCTCTTTCTTTCCCCCTTTTACTTATTGGTTCTTATCTTTTTGATCATTAGTTTTGGTCTTAAATTTTATTTCAAGCTTCCGAAATCCTGTTTTTGAAAAATGGCCAGAGTACACAGCCAATCAAGGAATAAATTTTTCCCACACATTAAGAAAGTTACAGAACAGTACTCATCTCAAAGCCATAAATGCTAGGGAGGTTGAAAGCCTGAATGCAGGTTAAAAACAATGAACAAGGAAGCTTGGATTATACCTACAAGTACAGAATTCTAGAGTAGAAACAGAAATTGGAGTTAATCAATTCCAGCCTCCCACCTAACACAAGAAATTCTTCCCAGACAGAAGGCAATTCAGCCTCTGTCTGAATGCATCCAGTGACAGGGAACAGTACCTTATAATGCTCCACTTTATGACAGTTCCCACTGATAGAAAGTCTTTCCTTATATTGAGGGAAATCTGCCTCTCAGGCTACCAATCAATCACAGTTCTTTATTACATACAAATGTATTTCATCTTCCAAAAGACAGTCCTTCAGTTATTGAAATATATAACTCCCATTTATTGATTATTTCTGGTATCAGTGCTAAGTACTTTATAAACACTACCATGCACTTTCTTCACAACTATCATTTAAGTTAGGTGTTATCCTCCTTTGAGAAGTGAGTCCCAGAGAGATACACTGATTAGAATCTAATTCCAGACAAATATGTGGGAGTTCTTATATCTACTCCCATAAACAAAGATTTTATCAACTTTCTGGCAACCAAGTCACATGATTTGAATGCCTTCAGAACTGTAAGAAAAACAAGTTAAATCAATCCAAAGAGAAAAATAAAGATGCTCTAGAAATACAACTGTCCATGGAGAAAAACAATAGCATGAATAGCATTTAACAGGGAGCTCCAGGAGACAGTAAAGGTGAGACCTGTGAAATCACAACCATGACCTAAAGCCAGTGGTGAAAATGCAGGCCAGAAACCAGAGCAGATTTCCAAGAGGTCAATCGTATTACTGCAGAGAAAGCAGCACAGACTAAAGGCTAATTTCAGTACAACCAGAAGATCACAAATAATTCTGACTATATATTTTTTTGGTGTTGAGATTGGGGGTGGGGCAGCAGCAGGAACACAGCAGGGACATGAAATCCAGGAGCGAAGAATATCACAGTGAAGCAAGGCTCCAGATCTAAACTAGGAGTTCGGGGCCAAAATAACTACTACTCCACTTAAGGCAGCAGGCAGGGCCCTGGAATACAAAAGCAAGGGAATGAGGTAGAAGGTGAATGATGATAATCATTTCTTTGCCTAAGGTTTTGTTCCATTTCCAATCATGTTCCAGTCTTGTATCTTTGCTGCCTATTGAACAAGTTCACTTGGCAATACTACCACCTCAACCTCAACATGCTCAAACTAGAATTCATTTCCCCTTGATCTTTCTCTTGCTACTTAAAAGCATTATCCAGGAGTAAAAAACCTGGAGTCACTCTCTTTTTTATTTCATGGAGTACTCAATTTTTGTAGTCCACTTTTTACAGCTAAGAGCTACTATCATTCAACAAGTATTTAATAAGTACCCATCGTATTCCAGGCACTTTCTACGCACTTGAGATACACTGATGAACAAAACAAAAATATCCATTTTCATGAACCTTATACTCTAGCAGGAAGGAGACAATAAACAGAGTAAATATGGTAAGTAAATACAGGATTTCAGAAGATAGTAAATGTTCCAAAAATAAAAAGCAAAGTAAGATAATGAAATTTTTAAAAGGGTGGTTAGGGTAAACCTCACTGAGAAAAAGGTGACATTTGAGCAAAGATGTGAGAGAGGAGACCACGCAGATATGTAGAGAAAGAGTACTCAGGCCAGGGAGCAGCCATGCAAAGGCACTACTACCAGCTCTTCCAATTTCTTTTTTGAAATATCATAAAGCCACCCCTCCACTCCATTCCCAGTGCCATCATTCTAACCTCTAAATCCCCTAGGTAGCCACCCTGCTCTATTTCCTCTGTGGTACAGTTAGACTTCTTTTACCACAATGAAACCTCCTCATGATTTTCAAGACCCATAATTCTCTGAACCCACACTTTATATCCTGAACTTCCCAAAATTCTTGAATCTCAGCATGATCCTTCTTCACACACATCATCCATGATAAATCCTATCCATCCTGCAAGGCATGGAGATCGAGTCCTCTCACCTCTGTAAAGTAGTTCCTGTGGTTGCTATGTATTCATATTTCCCCAGCATCATAGTTCTTGAAAGCAAGTCGGCTTCTTTTTCTATACTTCCAATATGTTGATCACTACTAAATACTTGCTGACTCAGACTAAATGAACTATTTCTTCTATAGACTGAAGCTCTTGACCAACTTAAAGACACTTTTATTAGTTTTGATAAACTACTGAGACAGAATGATTAAAGAATACTTATACTAATTAAAAATGCATGGGGTGGGTGAAATAAGCTAAAATGTTAATCATGGATAGTGACAGCTTTTTTCTTTTCTCTAATTCATATTTTCAGGTCTGTGCTTATATTACTCTGAGAAGCAAGGAGGGTGCTATGAATCTACACAAATCAATACAGTGAGTGATCAACTATTATTAGACTCATCAGATTCAAATTACCTAAAAATATAATGTCAAATAAAAACTGCAAGCATCTGAGGAACTTGCGGTTGCAAAGAGGCAAACTGTAATTAAGACCAGCTAAAGCAAATTCTTGTGGTTTAAAAAAAAACTAAAGAAAACCTTCTTGATCAAGAAATAACCATAACAAGGTATTTACTGTATATGACAGCAGTGTGATATACTGGAGAGTACACACTCTGGAATGCTCAAATGCAGGCTCCACCATCACTAATACCATGACCTCAGTTTCCTGGTCTGCAAAATGGAAACAGAAGCTCTTCTATTTACAAGCTTTCACTGATACAAACTTATGTTCCAATCTGAGTAGAATCCTGCCAACTCTGCTTACCCAGGTAGATGGAATTAATGGTAATGCACAACAATTTGAGTCTCAGTGGTTGGTCTAGACATTTGATCTGAAGTAGTGTCTTCCTTTTATAAATGTATTTATAATTAAAAGATGAAAGACAAAATTTAACATCTTTGGATAATGTAAGAGAGCTGAAAATAATTCTGGGTTAGAACCAATGTCATCAAAATGTATAGTTATCACCTAAGCACTGGTCACCTGGACCCAGGAACAAATGGACTTAAAAGGTCTTTTTGGCCCAGCCAGTGTGGCTCAGTGGATTGAGCGTCATCCCATGGACTGAGAGGTCCCGGTTCGATTCCTGGTCAGGGCACATGCCTGGGTTTCAGGCTCAATCCCCAGTAGGGGGGCGTGCAGGAGGCAGCTGATAGATGTTTCCCTCTCACATGGATGTTTCTATCTCTCTTTCCCTTCCTCGCTCTTTAAAAAAATCAATAAAATCATATTTAAAAAGAAAAAATAAATTAATTTTTTTTAAAAAAGAGTATTTTGGAAATTAACTAGTACATAGTAATAAAAAGCTTTTGTACTATTATACAGCTACCATACAGGGTTGGCTACGAGAATTAAATGAGACAAGGCAGGTAGAATGCCTGACACATTCTTATAATATATTCCTTTCAGATTGATAAAGTGCTGCAAGGACCACTGAACCTTTAAGAAATGTCAAAGCAGCCTGTGGGTACACCCCACAAGTAAAAAAATCACTATTTTTTAAAGTTAGAAATCATTCTCTATAATGTGTAATGCTCTCAAATTGCCAAAATGAGAAAGCAGCTTTACAAAAGGCCAGATCTAATCTACAGAATTAGACCCACAAAAACCAATCAAACTTACTTCACTCATTAATGTTTGAGAAAATGTTTATCGAAGGCAAAAACCTACAAGTGAACCCATCACAAGTTTATATCAAAAAGGGGTAACCACAGGAAACTTACCTGCGTTATCTGGGCCAAAATCATACTGGATTTAATTCAGAGCAGCAGTAAATCTTAATATTTATGGAGACTGCTTGGATTTGATATTGAGAAAATTCAAAAAGGCTTAAATGTTATCCTCTGTATGAGTTAGGCTGGGTCAAGATAGAACATACATTTTAAGAGTCAAAAAGTTTTCTTGAGCCAGTTCTGTGTGGGTCAAAGCATGAAAATCCCTGAGAAACATGCCAGTATTTGCCCTCAATTCCAGAAGCAGAAAGCAAAGATGTGACCCAATCACATGATATCAAACCATAGTCCATCTGTTCTGAGAACTTGTATTATGTAAGACACGACCAAGAAAGAACAGCAAAAGGCATGCGGTCTGTCAACATGCTCAGGGGCTCTGTGGTTTGAAGAGACACATTCTTTCTCACATCAAAAGGGCCATCCACAGGACAATGGCATTTTCAAAACCCACTTCACTAGCCATGAACATATCTGATGCAACGTAACGGTTCAAAAATGGTGTGGAGTTCAGATAACTGTTTCAACTAGGCCTAGAAGAACCTTTCAAAAAAGGCTCTCCCCACAGGAACAAGATTTGTCTTCCTCTTGATTATTTTGATCATGTCAGTTCCCCATTTAATTTCAATAACAAAGTAGATCATCTAAAATTCTAAACCTAACCATGTACTGCAAGGCCTTTCAATGACATCCCATTTCATCCCATTTCAATTAACCTCAAAACTGTTTCACCATCTTGCAAAGTATGATAAGCCTAGTTTCTCAACCAATAAGCACTACACCAGATTCTTTCATCAGCAATATAAAAAAGATACTAACCTTCTCTTCATTTTTTTTTTTTTTTGTACGTGCCCCTAGCGGGAACCGAACCCGGGACTCTCTGGTCCACAGGCCGACACTCTAACCGCTGAGCCAAACCGGCCAGGGCGATACTAACCTTCTCTTGAGGACATTATAACTTGTAATCATTCTTCATCCCGCCCACCTACAGAAGTCACTTTTCTTAAGTTTTCTAAAATTCAAGATAACTTCACTTAGGAAAGTTATTCTGTGGTAGGCAGTTAGAAGACATGAGCCCTAGGTGCCTAGCAACAGACAAAACTGGGAAAACAAGGACTTACAGGGGAACCTTTCCTTCCCTAGAGTATCACTGGTCATTCAGTTTAGACCCCCCCCCCCCGATCTTTCATATCACTGGTTATGCAGTTTGGACATACCCCCTATCCCACACCTCCACCCCTGGCATGTCACTAACATGTGGATTAGACTCCCTTAGAGGGAGGATGAACAAGGGGGCCAGAGAATAACCCTTAAGCATTAAGCCCCCAGGACAACGAGGTTCTGACCAGCATCAACTACATCTAGGCCTCAATTGTGTTTCAGCCCCAGGGCCAGAAAAGCAGGCTCAGGGACAGATGCATTGACTAATGACCCCCTGCCCTGGTGCTGACCAATCAGTGGAGACCACGACCCTGAGAGGACACTCTAAAATCTCCACCCTTAAAAGCCCTTAGGACAGAGGACCCAGCGGGCCTCTCCCTGCCTTCTTTGGCCTTGGTAACTTGTTTCTTGAGCCCATTTCTTCTATGGCTCGCTTCTTCTACCTCTGTGACTTTCTCAATAAACTTTCTCATATAGTTTGGGTCTTGGCTCTGAATTCTTTCTTAGCCGGAACTCAAATACCGAGGCTGCTGAACAGAGGTCCAGTCTGACTCCACTGGTCTAACACCTGGTGCTGCTGTCACTGCCAACAACTCCATTAACCCTGTTCCTCCCACCCTCCACCCTCAAGTCCTTCACATTTTAAAATGCCATATAGAACACATGATTTAGAATCAGAATATCAAAGTTCTTATCTCAGTTTTGCCTGACTCTGAGATATTCACTTCCCTCTCTGTCATGTTTTCCATCTATAAACTGAAGTGACTTAATGACTTTTACCATTAAAATGCCTAGTCCTGATGGGCATCCCAAAATATTATTCTCCCTCACTTATCCCACTTACAATACCTTTCTGATTTGTTTCCAACCACGTATTATAGAGGTTTTAGAATTAAGAAAAAAATAATAGTGGTTAATACATCCAAATCACAGTACAGAATAAGGAACTTAACTCTAAAGAGTAACCTGCCAGCCAGTCAATAAATGCTTTGGTTTCTGCACTGGAGTAGGCCCTGGGACAGTTGGGGGACACAGTTTGCAAAGAGAGCTTAGCACTCATCAAATCCCCCTTTCTGCCCATCCAAATTCTAGCCACCCTTCAAAGTCAGTTTAAGTCCCAAAGTGGTCAGGAAACCTCCCCCAATTACTCCAGCCTACATTAATCATTCCCCTCGTTGAATACTGATGCCTCTCTGCAGGGAGTGATATTAAAAATATTTAACAACTGGCACCACAATGGTACCAACCAATCAGAAAGGATATATGGCCAATGGGAACTGCTCCTTGAACATCAGTCCAATCTATTACTACCAATACCAAATAGCAACCTCAAACTTTAAAACAACTTTCTCATTTGATGTTCACAATCTCATGAATTAGGAAAAGTAGGTATCCACCCACTTTCTGCTTAACTAGAGGTGAAGTTGGGACTAAAAATCAAATCTAATAGTCAACTGCTTCTTTCACCACATCATAAAACTTGTTCTGAATATACATAGAATTATCAACTAATATTGTATAACTATTACTATGCCAGTATATTACATGAATGCTCTCAGTCAAATGGAATTCATTTAATCAACAAGTTATTTAAGTGGAACTGAATATAAAACACAGTGCTAGCTTCTGAGAGCATAACGAAAATAAAAGGCATATCCCTGGCCCTTTGGTTACCTATAACACATTCAAGAATATAGTTAAAATAACTGTGCAGGATGGTAGAAATAGGCAACAAAAACTGAAGTGCTGTACAGTTCAGGGAATAGAGTACAAGAAGTACAGGAAGTCAGGACTGAGAACTTCTCTCTTCACACTCCCAAAAGGGGCAAAATTAAGTATATAGTGAAAAGGCTGAAAGTCAAGAGTCACAGGGAAAACAGAAATTGCTGGAATTGAGGGTTTGCAATAGTGACAAGTGTTGGATAATCAGAGATGGCTCTAATCATAAGCCTCAAGTGCTGCTCTAAGTACTGAATACAAATGGGAAATCTTGTAAAACCTTTGTAGGGATGGCTAAAGAAGATTAGCTCAGCAGTAGCCTATAGAAAAGCCTAGAAGAGAGAAACACTGGAAAGCAACTAGATTTGAGGGATAACACAGGAAGGACTAAACTGATGGATGCATACAAAGAAAGGAAGAGACATCCAAGAGGTATTAATATAAAGAAGAGTAATGTTTTAGGCATGTTTTCAAAGAAAAAAGTTATGAAATGGGAGAAAGGAAGTAAACAGCATTCTCACATGAGATATACATATAGAGATAGTGGTACTAAACTGTGTACTAGGGATCAGGAACCAATTTCCCTAGAGAAATCTATGTTGAAGATAGCAGAAGCTGGGCAGAGAAATACAAAACTGATACCCAGATAACAAGGAACTTTGAGCTCTTAAAAAGGAAGCCAAATTATAAACAGAAAAAGCATTGAGCTTCTTCAGAACGTATGAAAGGATGGACTAAAACAACATAACCAACAAGGGCAGGAAGACCAGTTGAAGTAGTCTATACTTCGGTGTATTAGCACCTGAATCAGCTCTGTATTATAATGCATGTCATTGTAATTTGTAAACTCCTCCAGAGCCTGGACTAAGCAATGCTCTGTAATTGAGCATTATTCCAATACTATTACTTGAATCCATGAAAACTTTGTGTGCTAGGCTACATGGAATGGAATGAACTGTTATTTGAGTTAACAGCGGTGTGGAAATGTAATTTACGCTTGAGGCATAACTATATTGATTCTCCCACCTGTCCACACATTTATCTTGCCCTCCTCCTTAGACCAATGTCAAAAATCTATTGTTTCCCCTAATGTAGGCCCAATGTGAGGGGACTCCAGGAATGTATTAGGAGTCAGAAAGCCCATCTGATTTTCAAATTGTGAGGGCAAAATATAAAAGTGAATAATAAAGATCAATTGCTCATTAGAGGACTGAAAAGACAAATGGGCTAAACCAGACAGTTAGGTGTATAGGCTTTGGAAACACTGAACCCTGGGTGCAAATCCTAACTCCAGCTCTTAGTAATTGAGTTAAAAAACAAACAAACAAAAAAACCCCACCTCTCCATAACCTCAGTTTTTCCTGTATAAAATGGGGCAAATGCTAGTAGCCCTGATGATTCAGTTATGAGGATCAGATAACGTACTTTGGTGTACTTTTTATACATCTACACCAGAGTAAGCTCTTGGTAAACAGTAGCTATTACTAATAACTGGCACCCTGGGTCCTGAGTTTTTGTTTTTGAAAACATCTGTTATTCCATTTCAGAAGCAGAAGAAATGTCATTTGACTGTATTTTAGCTGCTAACACTAAGGCTCTACGGTTTCGTTGTATTTTAGTTTGGATGCTAACCAAGTTTTTCACTCCTCGGTGGTAGGCCACGACCACATACCCCGTCCTGATTTAATATTTTGGAAACCGGAGCAAAACATTCTCCCTTGAAAACCAGCTACACAGACGTCTGATTCAAACTAACTGTCGCTCAAGAAAAGGAACCTCACTAGCGATGTTACTTCGAGGAAATAAAAGCGTTTGATCAATTCACAGAGCCATTCCCATTCAAACATTCCAAACCCAGCGGAGTGAACAAAAGTTCAAGTTTCTACTACGAAAACAATCTGTAGCCTTCTGGTGACTGGATCCGCTTCAACACTTCCCAGACGCACGAAAGAAACATGCCGCTCCTCTCCGCGCCTCCGGCTCGTCACACAAAGCTTCGCAGTTCCTCTTCCAAAGCACCGCTGGCTGGAGAAGCGGCCCCTCTCGGCGGGGCGGCCCTGCTGACCCCGGGCTCCAGCACACGCCGCCCCTCCACGCTCAGAGCTCGGAGCCCGCGCGGGAAGTCTCCTCCAACTCGGACCCCAACCCCGCCCCGAGCCCCCGGAGCCTCGCGCACCGACCCGCTCCGGGTGGGGCGCCCGGGACACCGCCACACAGCGCCCTGGCAGAGACCAGCCTCGGCCGGCCTCACACCCCGCGCCCGCGCCCACTTGCTCCCCAGAGGGCAGCCCCCGACCTCGGACGGCTCCCGCAACGCCACCGCCCCCGGGGAGCGAGAGCCGGGTCGGCCGCTGGCCGCCAGGCACGTCCACCCGCGCTCGGACACACGCCCCCGCCCCGCCTCCCCACCCCGCCCGCGGCTCGCGTGGCGGCAGCCCGGCCAGGAAAGCCCGGCCCCGGCCTGGGCGCCGCCACCTGCGCCCCCGGCCCCGCGCCATGTTTGAGAAAGAGAAGGAGCGAGCCAGAGGCCGGGCCCGGCCCGCGCACCCCGCCGCCGCCCGCCAGCCCCGCGGCCGCCCGCCAGCCCCGCCGCATCGCCGCTCACCCGTCGCCCCGGGAACCAGCGTCGCCGCGGCCGTCAGCACGAGGAGGAAGAGCCGGGGACGCGGAGCAGCGGCCGCCGCTTCCATGGTCCCGCCGCCACCGCCTGTGGCCCGGCCCGGCCCGGCCGCCGCCTCGCCTTAGCAAGCCTGGCCTCGCCCCACCTCCCCCGCGGCGGCGGCGGCCTCGCTCCGGCCCTTTGTAACTGCTCGGGGGCCGCGCCTCCATTGGCTGCTGGGCTCCCGCCGGCCCCGCCTCCCGGACGTCTGCGAGCCGCTGAGCGGGACCCAGCCCGGAGCCCCGCCCGCGGGTCCTCGGGGCGGCCAATCCAGAGCCGCGAGCGCCCAGCCGCTGGCCACGCCCCCAGACTCCCCGGGGGCTGTGCAGCCAGACCCCTGCCCCATCCAGAGTAGCAGCGCGCTCGCCGGAGACCAGGTGGGGGCAGGGTCCAAACGAGCCCGGACCCTGCCAACCCCACACTTCCAGAGGGCCAGAGCTGAACTATGGGTGTGTCTGGATGTGAGTCGCTTTCGGAAAAAGAAAAAGACTGTGGCCACTGGACGCTCTTTTTTTTTTTTCCTAGCCTCCTCTAGGTACCTAAGATCTGGTACTGACCCCAACACCACCAATCTCCAATGCATTCACCCAGATCTGCAATATCAGGCAGGCTTCAACTTCCCCTCCCCAGATCCAAGCCTCAGTTTTCAACGTCCCTCCTAAGATCCTTTCTCAGTGCCCTTCATATACGACTCTGTCTCCTGTTTCCTCTCACTGTCAGCGTCTACCCCCAGCCTAGGCACCCTCCTCACCCCCCAGTTTCAGGTCCAGCAAGTCCCCAAATCTTGGCCTCATATCCCAGCCTCAGACTTAAGATCCTGAACTCACTCATACCCCTGAATAGCCAGAGCTGACCCAGAACGGGACTCCAAACCACACTCCTTCCCTCTCACCGCTTTCTGATTCAGGTGGTAAAAGGGAAGGTCCCAACTCCACCCTCAAACTAGGAGGATTCCCCTTAATAGCATGCAGCACCCCCGGGCAGAGGGGGAGCAGTCATTACTTTGAGCTGTCTCTGACAAGCCTGCACAATAATTCTGAGGTGTCACTAGAAACCCAAATAAACTCGACTACGTTTTCATTCTGAATTTCTAATTTACTGTGAGACTGTGAGACGCTCCACCCACCTTCCCTCTGGGATGCCAAAATGAGCTCCAGATTTGTAATTCTTCCTGTCAGACTAGTCCTCTCTTCAGACACAAACAACAGTCTAGGAGGCTGTAACACAGAACAGAGAATATTTTTCCACAGAACCTTTAAAAGAGAAAACTTTATTTTCTATGTGATTCGAACATGGCATGAAATAAACCCTGATAGTAGGAATCAGAACCAGCCTCCAGTGTTGGCCTGTAAATTACTTTCACCTGCCTGTGAAGACGTCCCTCCTGAGGGTAGAGGGGAAGGGTGGGGGTGTTGGAGCTAGAATCTGGAACCTGCCCTATTCTCTTCTTGGCTAGGACACTTACTTGAGCAAGTCAATTGACCTTTCTGAGAATTCATTTCTTCATCTATAAAATGGAAATAAAATCTACTTCCCAAGGTTAGAGAGAAGACATGGGTGTTGTGCCCTTTCAAGTTCTAGTTCTAGGCCCTCCCTCCAGACCCCTGATCTGTTCCTCTCCCCTGGATAGGTAAGGGCCTGGTACACACTGAATGACCTAACAAGGAATGCAGCTACTGCTAAAACCAAGGACCTCCTGCTCTCTGGCTGCTGGAGACCACCAGCAGCAAGCTCTTCTCTTGCTCCTTTGCAGCAGGCAGACCAAACCTGGAGGGACTTCTTCTGGCAGGCTGCAGTCCCAATCTGCTCTTTCATTTCCAGTTTCTTCAATGGAGACTTGGTGGGTAAGTCAGAGCCTTGTGGCACCTGAGGTCTCTAGACTGTTTTCTCGCTGCTCTGTTCTCAGTACCTTACATAAGAGATATTTATTGAATGAATGAATGAATGAATGGGCTCAGGCATGTGACTGTTTTCTCTCATCATTAGGTTCTTCATCTCTAAAATGGAAATATAATAGAACCTACCCCATTTATAAATAAAAGGGATTGAATCACATGTCTTGGGCCACTTAAGTGACATAATGTGCCTGGAAAAGTATCTGGAACATAGCAAATATTTAGTTAATGTCATTTTCTTTGCCCATCCCCTTCCAGCTCTGCACAATTCTAATCAGTGTTCATGTTTATGGTAATCTGTGCCTTTGCCTTACAGATCCTCAATTAATCAGTGTTAGGACATCTTCTATGACACACTTTTAGTTCCTTAACATTTTCCATGGAATTGAGTGTATTCATTAGGAAACTGAGGAACAGGAAAAAGAAAAACTATTTTTACATTTTATTTTCCTGATATTAGGAGGAAATTCCATGAGCCACAGATCCATAAATAAACTACATTAAAATGGAACAATAAATTGTAAGTTTAAAATCGTGGTTCTCAAACTTTAAAATGTCTTCACATTACCTGGGGAGCTTTTAAATATGCAGGTTCCTGGGTGTCAGCCCTAGAGAATCTGCTTCAGTTCATCTGAAGTGGGTCCAGGAGTCTGCATTTGTAATAAATATCCCTGGTTATTCTGCTGCAGGTGTTACCGGGCCACACTTTGAAAGGCACAGTTTAGAAAGTGTGACCTTAAAATTCAATAAATAAAAATGCATGCGCTTATTTCACCTTTTGAGAAAGGGTGGGCAATGAAAGAAGCTTTTGGCTTGGAGGCCTGCAGACCCCAGGTGGAACTCTGCCATTTACTAGATCTGGGATCTGTGCATGCTACTTGATCTTTCTGAAATTTCACATCCCCTGGTGTAAAGCTCATATATTTGTTGTAAGAACTAAATGAGCTATTGCACATGAAGAATCTATCATAAATGTTAATTCCCTTCACAGTCTCTACAGGCTCTCAAAAAGGCTTACAGGTTTACTCCAATGTCTTGATTTAAAGGGGAAAAAACTGAGAACTAGTCCCCAGCTCAGCAGCTGCAGAGCCAGGATTAGAAGGCTCTCATACCAATGCCTTGCTCCCTGCACAATACTACTTCTCAGTCTTTATGCCTTTATACATTGATCCCTTTTTCTTTTGGGTTATTCCCTTAAGTAAGATGTTTTCTTCTAATTAGAGAGCAGAGACTGCTAGTTGCCCTAACCTATATCCATTCCTGCATACACTTTGTAACAGAATCCTCATTTCCTTTGGGAAAGTAGTTCATCTAGCTAAAAATCTCAATTTCCCAGGCTCCAGGTACCTAGATATGGCCATGTGACAGAGTTCTGGTTAGTGAAATGTAAGTAGAAATCTATCGGGTAGAGCTTGTGGGAAAGATATTGTTTTCCCCATAAAGAAGAGAGAGTCATCACCTTCTCACATTCTTTCTACCTGGAACACAATTGCAATGCTTGGAGATGCAGCAGCTATCTTGTGAACTTAAGGATAATGATGACCATAACTAGAAATAGCAAAGATAAAAATAGAGTCTGGAGCCTTGATAAATTCATTGAACAACTGTACCAGCTCTAAAATGCTTACCCCTGGAGTTCTTATTATATGAGAAAAAAAAATGTTGTTGTTGTTTTTACTTTAGACACTTCAATTCTGACCATGTGTTATTGTTGTATATTTTATTTCTATCTTATTTTTTAAGCCACAGATATTGTTGATTTATACCATTATTATCTATTATTAACTCTTGGTGCTCCTAACTGAATGAGAAAGCACCTTAAAATTTAGTGGTTTAGAATAATAACCACATATTATTGCTCATGAGATTGTGGGTAGGCTGAGCAGTTTTTGGGGTCTAGGGTAATTTAAGTTGATCTCAGCTGGGCTCACATATGAGTCTGCAGTTAGGTGGCAAGTCAACTGTGAACTAAACAGATCTATAATGGTCTAGAATATTTCCTCTGTGTGGTTTTTTATCTTCCAGCAGGCTAACCTGGGCTTGTTAGCATGATAGTTTAGGGGGCCAAGATAATGAATAGAAGTTTACAACTGACACAACATCATTTCTGCCACATGCCATTGGATTGGGCATGAATTGGGTCAAGGCCAAATTCAAAGAGTGAGGAAGTAGGCTCCATCCCTTGATAAAAGCACATTGCAAAGGGGTGTGGAGACCAAGAGAGTTAGTAAGTGTGGCTATGTTAGCAAACTATTTTTACCACTTTTTCTAATCTTTTAAAAAAATCTCTAGACTTTCCATCTTGATTCACTTTCATTCTGCCTAAAATATACCCTTTTGAATTCCCTTTAATGAGAGTCAACTGGTGGCAAACAATCTTAGTTTTTACATGTAGTCCTTATTTTTGGACAGTGTTTTCACTGGATATAGAATTCTGGGTTGATAATTGTTTTTTCTCAAATATTGAAGATGTTATTCCATTGTTTCTGGCATCCACTGTTATTTATGTGAAATCAGATATTAATCTATTTGTCCTTTGTAGGTAATCTGTCTTTTCTCTGTCTGCTCTATTTACAATAGATTTTATTTTATAGAAATGAAAATATAAGTAAATAAATTAAAATTTTAAATAATAAATAAAAATATTTATTTTTTAGATTCACAGCAAAATTGAACAGAAATTACATAGAGTTCCCATATAACCCCTGCCCCCACTCATGCACAGCCCCTCTCCTCTCATCAATATCCCTGACCAGAGTAGTACATCTGTTACAATTGATGAACTATATTGACACATCATTATTACCCAAAGTCCATAGTTTACATTAGAATTCACTCTTGGTGTACAATCTATGAGTTTGGACAAGTGTATAATGACATGTATCTACATCTGTAGTATCATGCAGAGTAGTTTCACTGCCCTAAAAATCCACTGTGCTCTGCTTACTCTTGCCTCCCTCTCCTAACCCTTGGAAACCACTGATTTTTCACTGTCTTCATAGTTTTACCTTTTCCACAATGTCATATAGTCAGAATCATACTGTATATAGCCTTCTAAAATTGACTGCTTTCATTTAGTAATACACATTTAAGCTTCCTCTATGGCTTTTCATGGCTTGATAGCTCATTTCTTTTTAGCACTAAATAATATTCCATTGTATAGATTTATTACAGTTTATCCATTCACTTATTATAGGGTATCTTGGTTGCTTCCAAGTTTTCATTACGGATAAAACTGCTATAAACATTTATGTGCAGGTTTTTGTATGGACATACATTTTTAACTCATTTGGGTAAATACCAAGGAACATGATTGCTGGATCATCTGATAAGAGTATGTTTAGTTTTGTGAGAAACTACAAAACTATCAAATTATCCTCCAAAGTGGCTGAATCATTTTACAGTCATAAATCATTTTACAGCAATAAATAGGGGTACCTGTTGCTTCATATCTGGCTGCTTTTATTTATTCAATTTTTCATCTCTAAAAGATTCATTTGGTTTTTTAAAAGTTTCTATTTGTCCTCTCATTAGATCCACATTTTTCTTTATATCCCTGAGCACATGAAGCATATTTATACTTGCTGTTTCAATGTAATTGTCAGATAAGTCCATCATCTTTGTGATTTCTGGGTCTGCTTTTGTTCACTGATATTTTGGATTCTCATTTTCCTGCTACTTCTTATGCCTAGTGATTTTTTATTGGATGCCAGGCATTGTAAATTTTAGGGTGTAGAATGCTTGATTTTGTTGTATTCCTTTAAAGAGTCTTGAACTTTTTCTGGCAGTGAGTTAGCTATTTCAGATTAGCTCAATCCTTTTGATGCTTATTTTAAAAATCCTTTAGGATAAGTCCAAGGAAGCCATTATTCTAAGACTAATTTTGCCTTACTTGCAAGATATGGTCTTTCTGGCATCTCTTTTAAACGCTGTATATATTCAGGGCCTTTCTACTCTGGCTGGAGTGAACTCAAATGATTCCTGACCCAGTCTGACCTCTGAGAATTGTCTATTTTATAGCTTCTCAGTAATTTTTCTTTCCTCTAAAATTGTTCTTGACGGCCTTATGGGGTTTCTCTCTATACATGCATAGATTAGTATTCAGCCAAAGACTCAAAGGAACTCCTGTGTAGATTTCTAAAACTCTGCATAGCTCCCTTTTCTCCAGAACTCTGCCTTGCAAATTCTAGCAGTTGCAGGTTCCCTGAGCACTGATCTCTATGTCCTCAACTCAGAAGAAATAATGAACATTGTTATTCATTTGCATGTCATACTTTGTGAGTGTCCATTCAGTTCTTTTGCTCTAGTCTTTTATTAATGATTTATAGGAGTTATCTATGTAATCTGGATTTGAGTTCTTTGCAGATGTGTATATGGTAAATATTTTTGTTCTGTCATTTTATGATGTTGTTTTCAAAGAGCAGTAGTTTTACTTTTTATTTTATAGTTAGTTCTTTCTGTGTTCTGCCCAGAAAATATTTGCCTACCCATAATCACAAAGATATTCTCCTACATGGTCTTCTAACTGCTCTGTAGTTTTAGCTTTTACATTTAATTCTTAAAGCCATCTTGAATTAACTCTTATGTAAGATGTGAGGTATGAATCAAGGTTCAATTTTTTCCATGCTGACATTCAGTTGATCTAGCACAGTTTGTTGAAAAAAACTTTTCTTTCTCCATTAAACTACATTGGTAACTTTGCAAAAATGATTGACTGTATACTTGTAGGTATTTCTGGACTCTCTTTTCCTTTACATTGGTCTATTTGTCTATCTTAATGCCAATATCACTGTCCTGAATACTGTACTTCATGGTAAATCTTAAAATCAGGTAGAGTAAGCCCTCTAAATTTGTTCTTCTTCAATATTGTTTTGCCTATTCTAACACCTTTACAGTTCTCAGTAAATTTTACTGATAGTTTGTCAATATCTATAAGAATTTGGGGGAAATTGAAAACTTTATAATATTGATTATTCTAATCCATGAGCATGATATATTTTCCCACCTATTCAGGTCTTGAATTTCTCTCAACAATGCTTTGTAGTTTTTACTGTAGAAGTCTTTCACAACATTTTTTTATTTATTTCTGGGTAAATTTTTATGTTATTGTAATTGGAATTAATTTTTAAATTTCATTTTCTAATTGTTTGTTGCTTCCATTACATTTAAATTTTAATTATTTTATTTTTCATTTGTAGAAGTTCTCTTTGGATCTTTTCCAGGTCTGCTTGGTCTTCCTTTACAGTTCCTGTTTCCAACTTGTGTATTTTAATTGGTCCCTTTTAAAAAACAACATATCACCCTGTTATTTCATAGTCATATTTGTGTATAAAAATTCCAGCACTTGAATTCCTGTGGGTCTATTTCTGCTGTCTATTCTTTCTCATTTACAGTGCCTTTGTGTAAGTATAGTTACTTCTTATTGAAAACTGTGCATTTGCCTTGAGATTTTATTTTTGGGAATTTTTTTAAGGTCTGAGATAAAGGTAGGGTTCTCTATCAAGGATTTGCATTTGTTCTTGTAACCTGTACCACTACCAGTCTCAGATTACTCTAACTTCAATGATTGGCTTGAGTTTTTTGGTTTTTAATTTGTTTATTGTTTAGAACACACAGGTAACATGAATTTGGGCTTCAAATTACATGAGGGATAGCTTATGGTTCTGGATTCTCAATGATGATGTCATTTTTTCTTTCTTACTCAGCACATAGGTTCTTGCAATCCCCTGGTGGGTGATGGAGTTAGTACTTATTTCTCGTTCACCCTCTTACTGGGAGTGTAGACCTTTGGAGTCTCAACTTTATGGGGGAGGTGTCCAGGGGCCTTGGATGGCCCCTGATCTTTGTACTCTGTGATTCCCTGTACTCTGAGAGGCCAGACAACAGAAACTCACATTCATCTGTTTCAATAAATGTCCCCAGAGCAACAGCCAGCTGTGGTGCTCCAGTCACCCGGCTGAGTTCCTTCTGTCACTTAGTATTTTGGCCTGAGAATCTCTTACTTTCTTGCCAGCTTACAAGTACATTTAGAAAGATGTATTTCCTCAGCATTTTTTAGTTGTTGTTTTTTTTCCTATGGGAAGGTCAAACTACCAATTATCAGGAATGAAACTCCTACTACCTAACCTCCTCCATTCACATACATCTTAAAAATCACTATCAAATTTTCTGTTCCAGCAGAATACTGCTGTAACTGTTATAGGTATCAAAAGGAATCAAAACAAAAGCTATTTTGCCAATATAGTACAAGAGAAACTCAGCTTCTGGCATTGTCTCTGCTGCTTTTCATACATGAAAAACAGCTCACAGGCTGTCTATCCCCACTTGTCTCTGTCAAGCTGGTTTCCCCAAATGCTTGGGTTACTTTAAGAAAATGTTTTGTGTTTTGTATTGTTTTTGTTTTCTTATAAACTTTTGTTATGAATGTCTAATTTTAAACACACTATGGATAAATACTTTGTCTGCTTTGGGTATTTTATTTATTTACTAACTCTTGATTAATTTGATCAATGTCCCATGGATACCAGAAAACAGAATTGCGTACAAACTCATGAGTGTGTGTGTGTGTGTGTGTGTGTGTGTGTGTGTGCGCGCGCACGCGCACACGCGCGCGTATATTTAATTCTGGTAGGTAACCCTCCTCACATCATCATAGAACTAAAAAGTAATGTCGACTTCCTGGCCCTGTCAGTTAGGGCTGAGGGCTAGCAGGCTCTGACTCTGAGAAGTAGTCCCACAGCTGTTTGCACCAGCCCTGCCCTCACAGTTGACCTTGACCCATCCCAGCCTCGCTCTCTGGGACTCACCCTACAGTGGGCTGACAACTGGGTCTCTGCCAATTTCCTATGTCTAGGCCCCGGCACTTGTGTCCCATGTTGTCCACAATGCCTCCATCTGGCCCAGCCTCCTTTTTATCATTCTCCCTGCAAGACTGGAATCTCTGGCCTGAACTGAGCCCAGTGGATGACTGTTTGCTCTGTACAGACCAGCCTCCTAATGTGGCTGTTTCAGCTTTTGAAGCACCCTTTGCTGTTCTCTGTCTATCTAAACATCTTGTTCCTTGTTAGAATCTCTGGAGCTGACTGCCTGCATGTCATCTGTCACTCTTTCTTTGGTTGCAGCCTGACTAGTCTCATTGTCTCACAATGGTCCTTTACCCTCCCTCCTGTTGGTCTGCCCTATCTTTCCGCCTGGTCAGCCAGGAAGATTTCCTGTGGTCAAGACAAATTGATGGTATTCAATAGGTCGCCACTACCCCTTCCCCTCGGCTCAAATTTCCCTTTAATCACATGTTTTGAAAAAGCACAAAGAAAGAAAAAGGCCAGATAACATGAAACGCATGCCCATGTGGCCTCTTTGTAGGAGACCTGCACAAGTTTAATTTTACAAGCACATGCACACACACACACACACACTCACACACACACACACGCGCGCGCACACACACAAATCCACATGCACATTAGAACTATACATCTAAAACAACAGTGTCCACATTTGATGAGAGAATTAAAATGAAACACAGCATCATCACCGGGGAGAGCTAAATACAACTTGATTTTGCAGATTTAGCAGTCAAAAAACAAGCAAGAAAAATTACCAAGATTAAGCACACACACACACACACACACACACACGCACACACGCACACACGCACTCACACACAGGTTCACATGCACAAACAGCAGAGCCCACCTCTGTTTTCCAGTATCCATGGTATAGTTACAAAATTGATCATAAATTAAGAAACCTGAAGAAATTCCTCCAAAGCAGAAACAGGAGAGGATAAATCCTGTGTCCCTAGTGTGTTTAAAATTGAACATTCCTAACAAAAGTTTAAGTGAAAACAAAATAAAATATTCAAAAACACCTTAAAATTTTCCTAAAGCAACCCAAGCATTTGGAAAGATCAGCTTGAAAGAGGGCGGAAGAGAGACAGCCTGGGAGCATATTCTCACAGTTGGAGAAGTTGAGATAACACCAGAAGCTGAATTTCTCTTGTACTGTACTGCCAAAAGCTTTTGTTTGAATTCCCTTTGATATCTATAGCAATTAAGACTGCATTCTATTGCAAGAAAGAACCAACAGTGACTTTTCAGTTTGTCTGTGTAACAGGGTGGAAGTGGAGAGTGGGAAGGTGGAGGGAACAGGGTGGATAGTGGGCGCTTCAGAGGACCAGACCTCCCTACAGCTCCGGAGCACGGATAGCACTTAAAGCAAGCGGCTTCCCACTGCCCCCAGTGCAGCCTCCACCCACCTAAGTCAGGCAAGCACCAGCCTTGCATAAATCCTTCCTACATATAGGGGATGGGCAAAGGACCCCATCTTCATCTAATTATAGTGTCTGGGCCACAAGGATCCTCTAAAAATTCTCCGGGCCAAAGAGAGATGCCACTTGCCTCTTGATGGTCTTTTGCGGAGGAAATGGGAGATCCTAGAGAGCCATTACATTACCTAAACTGGAAGAAGTAGGAAGAAGGAGGATGAGCCTTCGCAGGCTTGACACTCTCTGCCCCTAGCTTGAGTGCCTGTGTCTCCAGTTGCATCTGAATATCCCACTTTAAAGCCATACCGACAGGATTCAGGATGACCCCAAACAGCTTGAAAGTTCCAGGAGGACCTGAACCTCCCCTTTGTGTATCTTAGTATTCCCCTGAGTGCGCAATGTCATATTAAGGACATAATTGTACCCCTACCCCCAAGGACAAGAACTTACATTTGGCCCTGGCCGGTGTGGCTCAGTTGGTTGAGTGTTATCCCGTGTACTGAGAGGTCACGGTTTGATTCTAGGTTAGGGAACATGCCCAGTTCGCAGGCTTGATCCCCAGTGGCGGGGGTGGTGGGGAGGCAGCTGATCAGTATTTCATTCTCATCAATGTTTCTCTCTCTCTCTCCTTCTCCCTTCCTCTCTCTTTTTAAAATCAGTAAAAACATATATGAAAGAAAGAAAGAAGGAAAGAAAGAAAGAAAGAAAGAAAGAAAGAAAGAAAGAAAGAAAGAAAGAAGAAAAAAAGAAAGAAAGAAAAAAAGAAAGAAAGAAAACTTAGCCCAGCCAGTATGGCTCAGTGGATTCAGCATCATCCCATGGACTGAGACGTCCTAATTTGATTCCTGGTCAGGGCACATGCCTGGGTTGCAGGCTCGATCCCTGTTGGGGGGCGTGTAGGAGGCAGCAGATCAATATTTCTCTCTCACATTGATGTTTCTATCCTTCTCTATCTAAAAAATCAATTTAAAAAATTTTAAAAAGAACATACATTTGATCTTGTTAAATGAGAGTAGGCTGTTCATTCTGAGCTCCAAGACAGGAGACCTGACTTCTAGTATGTCTCTGTCACTAAGTTGCTCTGTGGCCCGTCTCGGGACCTGTTTCCTTATTTGTAGAAAATATGGAGGGATGTTTGGGAAGAACAGAGAGAGAGTTAAAGCTGCTTTCCAAAATCTCTTCCCTCCCCCCGCCCCCGTCCCCTCTTCTGAGGTTTGTCAGTCTATACTCTACTTCTATGTTTCTGGGTCTATTTTGTTCATCAGCTTATTTTGTTCATTATATTCCACAATAGGTGATATCATGTGATATTTGTCTTTCTCTGTTTGGCTTATTTCACTTAGCATAATATTCTCCAGTTCCCTCCATGTCATCTCAAAGGATAAGAGATTTTTCTTTCTTACAGCTGCATAGTGTTCCATTGTGCACATGTACCACGGCTTTTTTATCCACTTATCTACTGATGGACACTTGGGCTGTTTCCAGATCTTAGCGATTGTAAATAGTGCTGCTATGAACATAGGGGTACATATATTCTTTCTGATTGGTGTTTCAGGCTTCCTAGGATATATTCCTAGAAGTGAGATCACTGGATCAAATGGCAGTTCAATTTTTAATTTTTTGAAGTAACACCATATTGTTTTCCATAGTGACTGCACCAGTCTGCATTCCTACCAGCAGTGTACTAGGGTCCCCTTTTCTCCACACCCTCGCCAACACTTGTTGTGTGATGATTTGTTTAATAGCAACCATTCTGGCAGGTGTGAGGTGATACCTCATAGTTGTTTTAATTTGCATCTCTCTGATGGTTAGTGATGTTGAGCACTTTTTCATATGTCTCTTGGCCATTTGTACATCCTGTTTGGAGAGGTGTCTATTTAGGTCCTCTGCCCATTTTTTTAATTGGATTCTTCATCTTCCTTTTGTTGAGTTGTATGAGTACTCTATATATTTTGGAGATTAGCCCCTTATCTGATGTATCATTGGCAGTTATGCTCTCCCATATAATGGGTTCCCTTTCCATTTTGATGGTTGTTTCTTTTGCTGTGCAGAAGCTTTTAAATTTGATGTAGTCCCATTTATTAATGTTTTCCTTTGTTTCTCTTGCCTTAGGCATTGTATCTGAAAATTCTGCTGCGTGTGATGTCTGAAATTTTGTTGCCTACATTTTCTTCTAGGATTTTTATGGATTTACGAGTCATATTTAAGTCTTTTATCCATTTTGAGTTTATACTTGTGTATGGTGTAAGTTGGTGGTCTAACTTCATTTTTTTGCATGTAGTGTCCAATTTTCCCAACACCATTTATTAAAGAGACTGTCTTTACTCCATTGTATGCTCTTGCCACCTTTGTCAAATATTAATGGAGCATAATGTCTTGGGTCAATTTCTGTGTTCTCTGTTCTGTTCCATTGATCTATATGCCTGTTCTTGTGCCAGTACCAGGCTGTTTTGATTACAAGGGCTTTGTAGTATAACCTGATATCTGGTATTAGGATCCCTCCTACTTTGTTCTTCTTTTTCAAGATTGCTGTGGCTATTCAGGGTTGTTTTTGGTTCCAAATAAACTTTTGGAGTATTTGTTCTAGTTCCATGAAATATGTCATTGGTATTTTAATGGAGATTGCATTGAATCTATAGATTCTTTGGGTAGTATGGACATTTTAATAATGTTAATTCTTCTAATCCATGAACCAGGTATATGCTTCCACTTTTTTATATCTTCTTCTATTTTTTTTTAATGTCTTATAGTTTTCCCAGAACAGGTCCTTTACTTCTTTGTTTAAGTTTATTCCTAAGTATCTTAGTTTTTTTGCTGCAATGATAAATGGAATTTTTTGTTTGTTTGTTTTGTTTTGTTTTGTTTTTTAGAGAGAGGGAAAGGAAGAGGGAGAAAGAGATAGAAACATTAATGTGAGAGACATCAATCGGCCGTCTCCTGCACGCCCCCTACTGGGGACCAAGCCTGCAACCCCGGGCATGTGCCCTGAGTGGGAATCAAACCGGTGGACTCTTGGTACATGGGATGATGCTCAATCCACTGAGCCACACCACCCCGGCCTGCCAGACATTTTTAAACAAAATCCTGGGGATCGGCTCTGATTGGCCCAGCTGGGGTCAGGTGCCCATCCTTTGGGTCAGGGTTTCTCTGAGAAGCTACTGGCCTTTTGAGGAGGATAGTTCTATGTTATGAGGCATTGTCCAGGGCATTGCTGATGTTTGAGACCCCTGGACATTAAATGCTAGAAGTGCTCCCCATTCATTGTGATAAAAACAACAAAACTGCACCTGACCCCCCATTTCCAGCACAGGGGTGTGGGGTGCCATATCACCTTATGTGGAGAACCACTGCCTTGTATCAGTTGCTGAAGCCAGGGCCCTGGGGCCCTGTGACTGGCTAAACCTTGGTCACTTGCATTCTCCTGTGGTACAGATCAGGATGGACAGGGCACTGTGTTTGGCAACCCCACCACACCCATATGGCACAAGTGGCTGAGGAGGAGTCATTTCCCAGAGGAACTATCACCAGGTTCCTATTACCAGAAGAGGCTGCACAGGCAGAGACCAGCAGCTGTTGATTGCAGGCCTCTACCTTCATGCCTGAATGGGACACTGAGTGCTTCCAAGGGGAAGGGTTACCACCCTCCTCCCACCAACCAGCCTCCAGGCCTCAGCCACTCAGCACCCTAAATCTCAGGATGTCAGCTCAAACAATGATCCTCCTTAAGCTGGCATCGAGGCCCTCCTGATTCTTTGTGTTTTACCTCTTCCCATGCACGCGGACCTTTGACCACCAAGGTCAGGGCTCTGTATGTCCCCAGTCAGCTGGACTAAACGTGCTAGACCGAACAAGAGCCGGGAGGGAGGTGTCTGAGCCAATCACACCCAGGACAAGTGCCATTTCCCCATTTATGAGCTCATCAGAACTAGGCCACTTGGTGCTTCCAGGAAAGAGCAGAGAGGCCCGGAGCCCAGCCATCTGTGGAGTTTCTCAAAGAACCTCGGTGCTTTCATTTGCTGAGCTGAGCTGAGCTGACAAGGTATGAAGCTGCAGGAGTCAGGTTCTGGAAAGCATCTCTTGTGAATCAAAAGCATAGGCCAGGACACGTTTTTAGGAGAGATTTCAGAGAGCCTGGGCATTGGATGAGCGCTGCTCAGATAGGGACAAACCTGCCCCCTGGGCCACCATACCAGCTGCCCAGAGGATTGTTCTGGGCTCCTCCTTCGGGTCCCAGAAAGTAACCAAACTTCTTTTTCATTTCTAGTAAAATAATTGATACAGTTAGGTACTTTTCAAAGAAATTTAACTGTGAAGCTAAGGAAAATTAAGTTTAAAAATGCTGAAAGTCTACCAAACTTTGTACCAATCTGTGTGTCTTGGCTTCTGGAAGATTCTGCTCCACACTCTATATGAGTATTCCATTTGTGCATGACTCCATATTATTTCTGAGGTGGGTTCCTTGTTCCCAATTCCAATAGAAAGCCAGTGTACAGTCTGGTCCCCTGGCTACACTGCTTTCCCTCTCCTTGCCCTCATGGACAGGGTTGAGTGGGCAAGGACAGATGCCCCAGAAGGGCAAGACTACATTATGAGATCTCTCCACTCAACTGTTCTTCTTTCCTTCTTCAAACATGGGTGGGTCATTACCTCTCAGCTCAGCTCTGTTTTCTTCTAGTTGCTCACAGTTCAGTGAGGGAGATGACTGCATGCAATGAACTACCTCTTATAGTATTATAACCCCAATATAGCTGGTTCACCTCCTAACCCCCTCATTATAATGTTTCATCAAAACAAACAATGGTCTGACTTCCCCAAAAAAACAACACACACACACACACAAAATAAGTCTTAAAAGTTTTTATTGAAAAGAAAAAATGTAATGGTGCCACAAGGATTACATTTAAATCTCTCAAAATAAGGCTGGTGCCACCACTCTATCCTCTTCCATCCTACGGAGGGGCCCTCTGTCCAGTCTCACATATACCCAGTGAGCCTTCTCCTTCCTCTTCCCCCACCACCCAGATCTCTATGCCAAAGCCCTGAGCACCTAGTGGGAGAGTGTGGACCAGGTTTTGACAGGTTGCCAGAGATGGCAGGAGGGCCAACCGCTCCTGTTTGTCACCAGGATGCAGCAGAGCAGGTGAAATGGGGGTGGTCTTCTCCCTTACCACTCTCCTTTGTCCATCCCCAAGCCCTCTTGCTCCTCGGGGTCTGTTCCAGATCTTTTCACTCTGACTCAATTCATACCTCTTCCTGGACAACCTCAAATGCTCCCCTGGCTCCCCCTGCCACAGGCATGTTGGGGACTCCTATATTCCTGTTTCCCCAGGAATTCAGCCTCCTAAGTACCCAGGTCTTCCAATATGTAAACTACTCCTTGGGGAAGGTAGAACATGAGAGGGACCTGTGGTCACCTACAAAGCTCTCTTTAGAGCAGCAAAACCATGACTTTTATAAGTAGGTTATTGATGATGTAACTTGGAAATTACCCTGTGTCTTATTTGTTTGTTCTTTTGGGTTTTTTCCTCTCCCTCCCCAGCAAGTTCTGGTCTGGGATGGGGGTGGGGTAGACAGTGAATAGTCTTTTTGTGTTTCATACAAGGAAGCATGGGGCTCTCCAAAGCATTTCTTTGTAAGGTTTGCAGCCCCATGAAAGGATTTGGTTGAATTTTCTAAGAGATCCCTAGATTAATTGGGTCATATTCCCCCTACATGTCCTGGTTGGCTAGGCCTAGGATTACTGCCCATTCCTGGACCAATCATGGTGTTCACTGAGTTGGAATTCTGATAACTAATTTAGGTCAATCATGGACACTCCTAGAGCACATCCAAACCACGAGGTTACCCCACTACTGAGAACAGAGAGAATAGATGGTAGGTGAGTAAGCAACCGAAGTCCCCTGCAAAGTTTCTCTGGAGCAGTGTCTCGCACACATTTTTGGAACATGATTCATAGTAGGAAATGTATTTTACATTGTGACCCAGGAAACACACACACGCACACACACACACTCACACAGCTGGAACAAAACTTTCACAACATTATATTTACCCCTTGCTACTGAGAACAAACTCTGATATTTTGTAATCTTGGCTTCTTGACCAGGTAATGCCCGATTCTATTTTAATTTTTTCCCTTTTATTGGTTTTAGAAAGAAAGGAAGGGAGAGGGAGAGAGAGATAGAAACATCGATGAGAGAGAACATCAATTGGCCGCCTCCTGCATGCCTCCCACTGGGGACTGGGCCCACAACCTGGGCATGTGCCCTTACCAGGAATCCAACCGGTGACCTCTTGGTTCATGGGTCAACGCTTAACCACTGAGCCACACCAGCTGGGCTATTTTAATTTTTTAAAACCCTGGTCTGATCCACTAGATTGACTTCACAGCTCACTAATGGGTCATAGCCCACAATTTGAAAAATGACACTCTTACGGCTTGCATAAACTGCTTGCATTATTTAAATAGTTGTTAAAATTTGTCATAAATTCTCCAGGAATTTAAGAGGGAAGCGTAGAAGGAAGTGGAATTGGGTTAATGGAGGGCACAGGGTCGTTAAGCACACAGGGGTGGTGCTTGCCCTTGTGACTGAGAAGGAAGGCCTTGAGGGAAGAGAATTTTGAGCTCCAAGGTGGGACTCCAGCTTCAAGTAGTAAGGCAGTCCACCAGGACTTGCCCCCTGAATAGATCAGTTCTGTGGCTGCCAAGGACTCCCCTCGAATGACAGTATGGGCATGTGATGCAGTTGGGTGCCCTGAGATGTTTTGTTCTGTGACTTTTGTAACCCAGAACCCAACTGCAGCCTCTGATCAGACCTTCTGAACCCCGTGCCAAGCACAGTGAGCAGACAGATGCCCTTCAGTCATGCCAGGGCCAGGCTAGCCCAAGCACCTATTGTGTGCAGGACAGTGTCTGTGTATGAGGAAGGTGTGTGGGAGAAGTGAGGACAGATAGACCACATGCTCATTTATATAAGGTAAATGGCATACACAAGTAAATAATATATATATTTAAATATCTTTTTATTGATATTTTAGAGAAAGAGGGAGGATAAAAGAGGTAGAAACATCAATGTGGAGAGAAACACTGATTGATTGCCTCCTGCACGCCCCTCACTGGGGATTGAGCCCGTAACTCAGGCATGTGCCCTGACTGGGAATCGAACCTGAACCTCTCAGTCCATGGGACGACGCTCCATCCACTGAACCACACCGGCCGGGCAATAATATTTTTTTAAGGATACATTTATATGATAAAGACAAAATTCAGACTAGTGGTTAGGGGACTGAGAGAAAGATTCAGGGAAGGGACACAGTGATGGGAACATTTTATTTCCTAATCTAAGTGGTGGATACATGGCCGCTTTATTATTCATTAAACATTAAAGACACAGCATATGCACGCATATGCATATACACACACAGGAATGTATGACAAAAACATAATAAAGCGTGGACTTTATGCTTAATGAGCTCACAGACTCAACGGGAAGACAGATATAATTACAACGACTATATTGTACAATGAGAACATAAGAAGTATAAAGAAGCAATTGATTAGCTAGTATACGACCTTGGGTAAGTTGTTTTATTTCTTGAAGCCTGAGGCTCTTCAGATACATTTTTGATGATAGATAGAAAGATAGACACACACACATGTATCATAGGTTTATTGTGAGAATCGACTGATACGAAATGCATGAGAAAATGTCTGACAGTGAAACACCATAAAAAACGAGAGATGATATTATCACTCTGGGTATCAGCAACCGCCTGTCTCTCCCGTGAACCTGCTGTCCCACGCGGCTCTGCGCTCCAGCGGCAGTCTGAAGGAAGTGGGTTGTAAGGGACTGTTCATTATTCTGTCTAACATATTTTGTGTCTAGCACAATGAAGGACAGAAATAAAGACGACACTGGCTACTGCTGAATAGCTTATGATCGTCAGAATGGGGAGGGGGAGGGGGGACAAGGACTTTGAAGTAATGGGCTGTTGGTAGGGGTGGTTAGTGCCGAGAGGAAAGGAATCTGCTTCCCCTTCCCGAGGGGCTCTTTCAGCCGTTAGCCCACTTCCACAGCCGCTGTCACACTGAGCCCTGGCAGGGGCTGCTGTTCCCTAGTGTCCCAGCCTAAGTGGGCACAGACCCCAGCTCTCGGCAGCCTAAGGACGCACAGGGACACTCTGGCTCCTGGGGCTGTGGACACCTGACTCCAGCCCGGACAGCCGCCCAGCTCTGCAGGCTCCTTGCTCCTGGTTTCTGGCTCCTTGCCTTCTCCAGGTGAAGAGTTCCTCTTTAAGGTCTTGGAGACTTATTCTCAGGAATCGGGTGAGAATTCGCTATTAAGGCTGAGGAGTCTAGGTTCAAGGACCCTGTACACAAACCGACTCCTGAACTTAGGCTCTAAACATTGTCCCTCTTGGGATAGAATATGTCCCTGAGATGAGGGGAGACTGAGACAGGTTGGAGCCAGATAGTTCATCAATCAGAGTCCCAGCTGAACACTGAAACGGAGTATTTGAGGAACCATTAATAAAAAGATTCTTTTTAAAGGGATGCAGGATGTGGAGAAACCACAAGAGACAATGCAGAACCCCAAAGGGTTCATGCTGTTACCAACACAGGCCTGAACTGTGGGGAGGAGGAGCTACTGGGACCTGGAGAGAGAGTTCTGTGCAGGGAGCTGAGCTTTTCAATGGAAGGATGGAGCCAGACCTTGGAGAGCCCACAGATAGGGAACCCAGCAAATAGGCACCCTGCCCTCACTCTCCTCCCTCCCTCCCATCTCCAGCCAGTTGGCCTGACCTAACCAGGAGCCAAAGGGCAGCTGTATCCAGGCTGAACAGGTGGCAGGGCCCAGAGGCAGGTGCATCTGAAGGAGCAACTGAGCCACACAGCCTCGCTGTGAAAGTGACGAACAGGTCAACAGGGGCCAGTCTGGAGCAGCACAGCCTACCAGTCAAATGAGGAAACCTAGAGGTACTAGAGATGATAAAGATACAGTCAAGCGGTTGATTCAGAAAGACAACTTTCAGACCACAGGAATTCAGAACCAGCCATTGGGAGGTGAGTTCATGTCCCTGATGGCAGGATTCAAATGTCCTATGTTTAAATTAGGACAAAGTCACATCTTTGCAGAGATGCTTTTGGTATGCAAGAATCCAGTTCATTTAGCAGTTTCATTTGCAGCAGCAGCAGGTTGAAATTTCATATCAACTACTTGCAAGGATATTTAGAAGTAAATTTGTAGCAGACACGCCTTTGTTTACTTTATTAAGCATCCTTGAGTGATTTAATGAAAAGATCCTTGTGCAACAATCAGAAGACCTCAGTGTTAGACTTCACTCTGCCTCTCCGTCGTTGGGTCCTTTGAACCACTACCTTCCCCTCTCTGGGCCTTGATTTCCTTCTCTGAAGTATGAGAGGGTTGGCTGTGATCTCTAAGATCCCTTCTGATTCTGGCATGGTAAGATTTTAATATAAACTATACAATCAGAACAGGTTTTGACACATTGGTCTTGGCAATGATTTTGTTTGTATAGGAAACCAGACAACAAAAGCAAAGATAAACAAGTGGGACTACATCAAACTGAAAAATGTCTGCACAGCATAGGAATCAACAAAACAAAAAGGCAACTTACAGAATAGAAGAAAATGTTTGCAAACCACGTATCTGATAAGGGGTTAATATCCCCAATATATAAGGAACTCAACTCAATAGCAAAAACAAAAAACCCAAATTTAAAAACGGGCAAAGGACCTGAATTGCTATTCTTCCAAAGAAGATACACAAATGGCCAACAGGTACATGAAAAGATGTTCAACATCACTAATCATCAGGGAAATGCAAATTAAAACCACAATGAGATATCACCGTATACCTACTAGAATGGCTATTATATAGAAGACAAAAGACAACTAGTATTTAAGATGATGTAAAGAAAAGGGAATTTGTGTGCACTGTTGGTGAGAATGTAAAGTGGGGCAGTCATTATGGAAAATAGTATGGAGGTTCCTTAAAAATTAAAAACAGAACCACCATATGATCCAGCAATCCCTCTTCTGGGTCTATATCCAAAATAAACAAAATCAGTACCTTTAAGAGAGAGCTGTACTCCCATGTTTACTGCAGCATTATTCACAACAGCCGAAACATGGAAACAACCTAAGTGTCTATTGACGGATGAATAGATAAAGAAATTATGGTTACACAATATTATTCTGTCTTTAAAAAAAAAGGTGATCTTGCCATTTGCTACAACATGGGTGAACCTGAAGAATTTATGCTAAGTGGAAAAAGCCAAACATAGAAAAATACTGCAGGATCTCATTCATATTGGGAACCTAAAGAAGTTGAATTAATACAAATCGTGGAGTAGAATGATGGTTACTGGGGCAGACAGGTGGGAGAAATGCAGATGTTGGTCAAGGCTACAAAGTTGCCTTGTATAGCATGAATAAGTTCTAGAGATCTAAAGCACAGCATGGTGACTATAGTTAATAATACGCATCCTGGAAATACCGTATACTGGAAATTTGCTAAGAGAGTCGATCTCAGGTGCTCTCGGCACACACACGGCAGCTATGGAAAGAGATGATAATTGGCTTGACTGCAGGCATCATTTCATTATGATATCAAAACATGTGTACACCTTAAATATATACAATTTTTGTGTTAAAAAAGAACCAGTCATGCCCGGCTGGTGTAGCTCAGTGGTTGAGCGTCGACCCATGCACCAAGAGGTGGCTGGTTCGATTCCCGGTCAGGGCACATGCCCAGGTTGTGGGCCTGATCCCCAGTTAGGGGTGTGCAGGAGCCAGCCAGTCAATGTTCTCTCTCATCGATATTTCTATCTCTCTCTCCCTCTCCCTTCCTCTCTCTCTAAAAATCAAGAAAGAAAAAATAAATAAATAAAAAAAAGAACAAGTCATGACATAATAGCACAGCCCGCTTGGCAGCTACAAAATTGTTTCTTTGAATTCTTTTTAAAATGGCTCCATTTCTCTGATGCAGCAATGAAGCAAGAAAAAATAATTGCTTTCCAGTGGACTCACGCCCATGCAAACAAACCCAAGTGTACTGCTGCTAAAAAGAATCCAGTCTCCACACTTCCTATTTATTTGGCTTTGGAGAACTGGACAGAGAGCTGAGGAAGGCATGCTGCACGGCCCTTCGTCATCACTGAGGTGCTTCCTTCTTCGAGACCCCCTGCAGGCCGGTGGGAAGGCCGGCCCTCTCTCGCACTTCCCTTTCAGCACATTTCTCCACAGAGGAAGGTGGTGTGCTCACTTCCTCATTACAGTTCCTGCCCACAGAGTTTACTTCTTGTTTAGGTTAGAAGAGAAAACAAAACCAGCCTCTGAATGCACACCCCTTCTTCGGTTCCTATCTGACTTCTCGTAAGAGCAATCTGTTTTGTTTGCCTGTCTGCTCCTCCTTCCTCCTTTCTTAATTGGGACAGCCCCTTACCTTCTTCCTTTAGAGACCCGCTCCTCCCCTTCTGTAGGGGTTGATTCTGGCGGAGCTGCCAATCACAGTTTCCTGACCCCGGGCCACAAAGATGATGCCGGGCCTGGATCTGGCCAATCAGAGAACCTCACCCCCAGCCTGGGAGACTGAATGAGGAGACTGATAAAAGCTGGGCTCTTCAGCTGAGACTTAAATCCAGTGAAGTCGGGGGAGGAGAGAGAAGCCTTCTCATTGCTTTGCACAGCTGAGCTAAAGAACATAAGCCAGGAGCTTCTGCTGGCCCTGCCTTATGGGGGCCACTAGGACGACGGAGGAATTTGCTCCTCTGCCAGAGAAGTGTTTGCTGTTTCTGTCCATCATGTGTGGCAAGAAAGAGCATGAGTATGTTCATTAGGCAAACTCTACCCTGATCAAACGATTGCTTTTTCAATGATTCAACATGTGTTTATTGAGCACCTATGAAGCAGCAGATACTCTTCTAGACCCTGGGGACACAATAATGAAGAAAACCAACAATCAAAAATGGCTTATGACTTAGGAAGTCATTCCCACACCAGGAAATAGGACCGCTATCCAGGCAACTGGCCAGGCCCCAAATCCCAGGAATCACTCTCTCACAACTGAATCCTTTCAGCAGGAAGGATTCGTCCAAATCTTCCCACTTCTCACCATTTCCTCTGCTTCAGCCATAGCCCCGCCATCGGCCCTTCTCAGCTAAATCACCACAATGCTTCATTATCGGGTCCATTAGCCTCCAGAGTTGCCCCACAGTCCATTCAGCACACAGAAGTCACAGTGTTCTTTGCAAAACAATAATCAGTTCATATACTTTTTATCCTAATAGATTTGGCGAGAACAAAAATCTAGATAATTGCATCTATCCCGATAATAAAACGAATGCTAGCAGCAGGAGGAAAGTATGTTGGTGAGGCTCTCTTTGTGTCTATAAAGAGTTAATGCTGGTTTTCGGTTTTCTGACAGTGAAAAATGTCATAATGATACATCCAATTATATAATTTGCTGCCTTGAAAATAAAACAAAACCAAAAATAGTTCATGTTCCTCTCCTGCTTAAAATCCTCCAGTAGCTTCTCAGAGCAACCAGACATAAAATTCCAACCCTAACCTTGGTCCTCAAGAGGCCGGTGGGGTGCAGCTCCGCCCATCCTCCTCGTGTTGCTCTCTTCTCCCCCAGTTACCCTCTCCAACCCCTTCTCCGCTTAGACGCACCAAGCAGCTTTGCGTCGTGAGGCCTTTACCTTTGCTGTTCCTGCTTGGGACACTCTCCCGACCTTTGCAAGCCTGATGTTCACGGTTCACAGGTAACAGGATGTTCAAGGGGACTCCTCCTGTTGTCCGGGAATTCCAGCTGAAGCTTAGCGATGAAGACAGAGGCCTAAGCAAGAGAGCTGTCCACCATGGTACCAGAGTCCTGTCCTGGGCCTGCTGAAAGGTGTCAACACGTCCCTACCACCCATCCCCTACCCCTCCTTCCTAATTTTCATGAGATGACTAGGAAAAAGAGAAAGAGGGAGTCAGTCAAAATCATTTGCCTGTGGGGAGTGCAGTGTTTGTGGTGACAGGTGACCGTCCCCCTAAGTCAAATATTGAGGAGGCTCCAAAGATTCAGACGCAGAGAGAGGATCCCTGAGGTATGCTGTTTCCAAGTTGGATATCACTTTCTAATTTGCCTTTGGACTTCTTTGAGTAAGGTAGAGGAAGATTGGCATTGTTACAAGATGGGAACAGGGGCAGAAGGGGCGTACATAAATTCCTCCTATTGCCTCCGCATCAATGGAAGAAGTTCTCTTTGGGCTGAGTGGACATTACCAAAGGTAGTCGGGCGTGGGCCCCACAGGCCCTCCGGATGATCACCAGCATTTGAACTTCTGCCACAGAGAGGATATCAGTGGCCACTATTAGCCAGAGAAGTAGTAACAGCCAACCTAGAAAGGATGACAGCTGTGGCCAGGTGAGTAAAGAAATGCTTGCCCAGTTTCCTCTCCTTCTGTCCACCCCAAAAACACCAGATGAGCTGGGCCTTGCAGGAGGAAGGGAAGAGGATGGATATCTCAGAACCTGATCACACTCCTTCCCCATCTGCATTTTTAGCGGTCATGATCCCAGCTCAAGAATGTTCTCTGTGAGGACAGGGGAAAGGGAAAAGAGATTTAAACAGAGTTTGAGATCCAAGAATAAAAGTAGGCTGGACTTTTAGTACCCAGGAAGTCATGGAATCTTCTGGTGTCTGTCCTGGGCCTGTTTGCCCTCAAAGTACGTTTCTCAGCCTTTCCCCATCCTGCCCCATGTCAGGTGGGGACCTGATGCCGGCACGTGGCCCTGCCCAGAATCCTGGGTCGGCTGACTTCCTCGGCCTTTGGCAGGTGAGGGCTTGGGAAGCAGGAGGAATAAATGAATCAGGGCATTTTCCTTCCTCCTTCTCTGCCTCCAGTGCAGCTTCGGGCTGTGGGCTCTTCCTTCCTGTGACTTCAGGTCCAGCACCGTCTAATTTCTGCTGTTCGATCCTAGCCCCTGGGCCCTGGTAACACATCCTCTTTCATTTGCCCCTCTTTTGATACCATCTGGAGAGTCTTACTGTGCCCGGTTCCGTTTCTCAGCATTTCCATCACTTGTGTAACTAATAGTCTGCATCCAGTTCCCTCTGTTTGAAATACTTAACAGTGCTTTTTATCCTTTGCATGCACCTTAACTGATATACTTCCCCACAGGATAATAAGGGTCTACGCTCTAAGAGACTATACTATATATATAAATAGAGCATAGTGGCGGATAGCATTTGTAAAAAAATCACATTATTTTGTATTTATATTATATTAATATATTCATAGTAATCAAGACATCTCAAAATAAACAGTTTCAAACATCTCAACCCAAATGTCATCTCTTCAGAAGGGTATCTCAGCATCCCCTCCCCCATTCAAACTCCTTACTTTATTTTGTCTTCTTTTAGCAATTTTCTTCTTATCTATTTATTTGTTTGCAATGTTTAATATCTATCTCCCCTTCCACTGGAATATAAGATCCTTAAGGGCATTTACTCTTGTCTTTCTTTGGTACACTTATATGCTCAATGAATAATTAATGACTGACCAGCATCAGGACCTTGGGGAATGGCATGTGCACCATCCAGAGACCCTCGGCTTCCAGCAGCTGGATGTCACGTTGGCTGCCAAATGGTAAGAAGGGGGTGAATGCATTTTGGTTGTGTGTGAGTTAAATGAGTAGTCTGATTTCTGGGAAAATATAAGCAACCCCGGAATATGTGAAGGTAGAATTATTGAAGAATATTTGAGGAAGAAGAGGACTGGACTTTGTGCTAATTTTACATCTAGGATATCAGGATTGTGATTTCTGTTTTAAAAGAAACATGAACCTATTTTATCTTCACAAGTTGGTGAAGTCTGGAACACATTTTACAACCACATTATCAACAATTACTTAGTCAAACATTTCTCCAAACTCATTCATTTGCCTATTATCTTAACCACATTTGTACAATTAGTCATCTAATATTCTTCTTTAAACCAACACAATTTTTAAAACTTAGATACCTTCTTAAGCTTCAGATTGAGTGAAAATAAATGTGGAGTTATGGATTTGGTGCTCCCTATACCTATATATTTCAGACACACCTGAAAACCAGTATATAACTATTAAAGAAAAAGGACCTCAATCCAGATGTGGTACACATTAGGGAACACTGATTATACATAACTATAAATTGTCCTGACTTTATTTCTCATGAGATTTCTAGTGTATTACAATGCCCTTTACTCTGTGAGATCATACTTCTCTGTTCATTTTTTATGTGGCTATAATTATTCCATAAAGTTTGTTTCTCAGAAAGGGTACCTGATACTATAATTTCAAGTCTTGACATTTCTGAAGCATCTCTCTTTTGTTCTCAGCCTCGCTGGCTGCAAAATTTTAAAATCATAATTCTTTTTAAAAAAAATTTTTCCCCTTTATTGATTTTAGAGAGAGAGGAAGGGAGAGGGAGAGATAGAAATATCAATGAGAGGGAACATCGATTGGCCGCCTCCTGCATGCCCCCACTGGGGACCAGGCCCAAAAACCTGGGCATGTGTCCTGACCGGGAATCGACCCAGCAACCTCTTAGTATATGGGTCGACGCTCAACCACTGAGCCACAACAGCCAGACTAAGATCATAATTCTTAATCCAGAGGATTATTTACACATTGTTACATTATCTTCTATTTTAATATTGCAAATGAGAACTCCAATGCCAGCCTGACTCTCCTTCTGTATGAAAGTTTATAGGATGCTTACATTATCCTTTGAAATGCAGAAATTTTACCAGATGTATCCTTGGGTGGATTTTTTACAATTCTGCCCAGGACTCAGTGAACCACTTTAATCCGTAGATAATACTCTTTCAGCTCAGGAAATTATCTTTCATTATTTTGTTAATTGAATGCACATTTCTATTCATTCTTTTTTCTTATTCTATGACTCCTGTTGTATAAATATCAGGACATTTTATCTGTCACTCTCTCTCTTTATCTCATGAATCTATCTTTTTGTCTGTGTCCCAAGAGGATCATATTAATTCTTACAAGTTTACCTGATAACTCACTAAGTCAGTTTTTGATAGTATACAAGCTACAGTTCCATTTTATTTTGAGGTGCATACAATCACGTATTTTAAAAAATATGTTCTTATTGGATTTTTAGAGAGAGAGGAAGGGAGAGAAACATCGATGTGAGAGAGAAACATTGATCGGCTACCTCCTGCACGCCCCACACTGGGGATGGAGCCCACAACCTGGGCATGTGCCCTGACCGGGAATCGAACCGGGACCTCTCAGTCCATGAGACAACGCTCAATCCACTGAACCATACCAGCCGGGCCAATCACATATTTTATTTTCAAGAACTGTTTCTTGTTCTCCTCATGTTCCATTTTCTGCTTCTTTTACCCTCTGACATTTCACCAAAATACACATTTGAATTTTTAAAAAGTTAGCTCCTGTTCTCTGTAATAATTCTTTTTAATAAAGACCATTTGCTCTGATTGATCTCCTGGTTCCATTTATGAGGCTGCTTAATCTCCTCAGATGACTGAGGGGACTTGGCAAGACAAGCACTTGTTGATATTTATAAACCTGGAAGTTTATACTGAAAAGGACTGACGGCTCTTCAGGGTGCTGCCGGCAATCGGTCTGCCACCACGAGCTTCCCCAGCACTCCCCAGCGCATCTTTGCCTCCAGTCCCTGCTGGCACCGTCTGTGGGTCACAGGTGACCTGATCCCATCCTCACCTTTTAAAATCTTCCCAGGTGCCACACCAGTGGCAGGATCAAGTCCAAGCACCTTGGCCCCGTGTGCTCCCCCCTCTGTGTGTCCTTCACCCCACACCCTACTCTCAGCCCTTTCCTGCTGCTGTCTGTGCTGGAATCCTCTTCTTTTCTTTGTCCTCTTTTGGTCTTCTCAACCTCCTCAGCCCCTGTTTTCTGGTCATTGCACACCTTGTATTTTGGATGGAAGAAATATTCCTTCTGCACAGCTTAGCTTGGAAGGGGCTGCCAATCACTGTCATGGGCACACGACACACGTGAGACCAGTCAGGATCCTTTCCAGGAATTAATATAATCCCAGAGGGAGAGGAAGTCTTCTCCCTCCTTTGTGGCCACTCTCGGGGGTGGTGGAGTAATGCGAGCCTGGAACTGTCTGTGAACAGCCCCTGCCACGCGAGGGAATCTCGTCCTCAGTTGGAGGGAAGGGAGCCATATCCAGAGAAAAGCAGAAGCAAGACACACACACAGAGACAGACAGACAGACAGCGAGAGCAAGAGAGACAGAGAGAGCGAGCGAGAGAATGAGAGAGAGCGCGTGAACGAAAAGTGACAATGTCACCCGAGTGTCTTGAATCCCTGTCCTTGTACTTGGTTTCATAAGCCAACACAGTCCTTTTGTTTCTTACGAATCTGACTTGTGTTTCCCTTATGGACTAATACGCAGCTGTCCTGGATTGCTGACAGTTCTCCGAATTCCACACTGTCTCCCACTTGCACCCTCTCCAGGTTCAAGCAACACAGTGCAAGCCACATAAATCCCGAAGGTGCAAGAAATCTGAGGGTGCGCTTGTCATTTTCTTTAGGCACTACCACGTGGCCACATCCAGTTGGCCGAGAGGATTCCCCTGGCCCTTCTCCTTCATGCTCTGTCTCCCCCACCCCCATCTCTCCTCCATCCCTTTGCTCCATTGTGTCCTTCAAAGTCAGCCTGCTCTGGGGCCTGGCCCCGATACAGGTTGATATGGGACAGCCGCTTCTGTCCTTCTGGTTCTGCTTCCAGACAGGGGACCTCGGGCACTGCAGGCTTCAGACCTTGAGCGTCTACAATATGGACTCAGCAAGGACCCCAAGCCCTCTCACACTGTGAAGATGAACTCCTTGCGGAATATTGTTCCTCTCTTATTATATCTGAGAGCATTCGTCTGTTTCTTGGCTGGAGGTCCATTCAGGAGTAGGGTGAGGGCTTAGAGATCTTTCAGCCACTGTGGTTCAATTGTGGGACAAGATCCAGGTGCTAAACACACCAGATGTTCAGAGGAGGAAGCATGACAAAAAGCAGTTCAGGGGAAGGGACGATGTCACAGATGAAGCACAGTGCACTGGATATTAGCAAGAGAGCCAGGCTAGACCTAGGTGGTTGAGGCTTTCCCAAGATGGGGCAGGACATGAACAGCCGGGCAGAGGGCTATGTGGCTTGGCAAGTGACAGGAAAGCAGATGTTCAGCTTGGGTCTTGAATGGCAGGCCCAGGATTTGAACTGTCATTCTCAGAGTCTGAATGAGGCTGGGGTTGATACAGGGTGTCTTCTGGGAGGGCCATTGGCTCTGCCCTCCTCTGGTGCACAAAGAGGACTGAAGTCGGGACATGAATCTCAACACTGCTTCCTGGGGTTAGCAAAAGGGGCCTCTCCTGCTTTTGGCTCTCCTGGAACCCCCATCTCACTCTGCCCCTCTGTGGCCCAGGGCCATGGTGGGCTCTGACCGACATGGACAGCATCTTCACTCCATGGCCTCAGGACCTCACACTCCCCTTCCTCCACAGTTCCTGCCCAGGCCCGGCATCCAGCCCCAGTGACACCCTGGTGCTCAACAGTCCACCTCTGGGGCTTTCCATCTGTAACTGTCTTCATTAGAGAGATTCTCATCACTCCTCCATTTAGGAAGACCCTCAGTGGAGGTTCTGGATTTCTTTGGCGGGGGGTGTCCATTTCCTTCCTACCTCAAGGACTGTTCATGGAGATTCACTTGGCCTAGTTTCTGAAATATCCTGGCATGCCCTTTGCCTGGTGATCTGCTTCTCCTGCAGGGTCAAGCCAAGAGGCAGGAGTCACAGACCGGGAGCTGGGAGGGCCAAGGCAGCCTGGCTCAGTGGCTCCTTGAAAAGACCCTGGGCCCTGGAAAGAGACAGGCCCTGAATCTGAAACCAGCCCCACCACTCACCAGCAGTGTGGCCTGGAACAGGTGACTTCCTGGTCCTCAACTGTTTTGTTTTTTTGTAAAGTGGAGTTAGAAATACCTACCTTGCAAAGTTATGAGGAAAGGTAGATGGGGCTCATAATAAGTCTGATGTGTAATAACTGGGAGCTGTTCTTATGCTTATTTTATCCCAAACTTCTTGAGAGAGAAAAGCAGACTAGTCCAAAGTCCTGTGTTGAGACAGTCACAGTCCATCCTGTTTCCCTCACTGGGGTTCTTCCCCCCGCCCCACGCTGCCCCCTCCACATGGGACAGAATGAGCACGAGCAGATGAGCATGATGGGAAGATCTTCCTGTTTTCTGATCATCCCCCAAGGACGACACAAGTAGCAGTGACAAGGTAGTAAACCCACCCAGGGTCACTTCCACATCAGCAGTGGAGAATAAAGGAACTGGGGGGGAAAAGTCAAACCAAAGAAAGCGCCCGGAAAAGATGCTTTTATGTTTGCTTACACAGAAAAAAAATCAGAGTATACAGCATGAAGATATAGGTATCTCAGAAAAGTCATCCTCATGAACCTGTTTGTTCAATCGCAGTCATAATTCAAGAGTTGCCAAATGGAAATAATAAAATCGGGGTGGGGAGAAAGGACCACCACGGGAAAGGTAGTAATTACGTGTTATTTCTTTTCTATTTTCGGATAACTTGGAGTTTAAACTTTTCCAGCAAGTCAGAGTGATATAAACAGGTGCCATACTAACATAGGATTGTAGCAAAAATATAAAACTCCTAAAGCATGATGAAAATATTTCAGAAAAAACAACAACAACACATTCAAGTCTGATAATACCAGAATCTACAGATAGGATCATTTGCGCAGTTCTGTATCTCCGTGTGAACAGCAGTTGCAAATAAGGGATGTGTATTAGAGAATAAAACATTTGGTCTGCACATAACTTAAAATGGGGCTACATTTCTAAACACGGACTTTGTAAGAAAACATGAAGGACATCGTACACTCAACAACAATGGTTAAAAGGAGGAAATGACTTTCTGAAGGATGCAGTGGGCAGAACGCCAGGCCTCGGTCTGCAGCGTGCTGGACGTGTTGGGATGCGTCGCCCCGCACGGCCTTTCCTATAGAATCTAGCACCAGTATGTGGATCAGATGTTTATCTGTGATCTGAGTCCTTGATGTCTTCAGTTGTGAGTGTATTGAGGTACGTTTTCTTTGGTTGCTGTTGTGATGAATGTGTCATAAAAAAAAAAAAACCTAATATTTACAACATTTAAACATTTTAGATTTCAGTGTCAACTCTTCACATAAGAAAAACTGGGAAACTCTTAAGGATCGTGGGAAGGTCATTACTTCCTAGCGTCTGTCATGAAACTGTTTTCGATACAGAGAACAATGAGCCTACTAGCGCAGCTGAATGCTTTCTGGTCCAGGATCTTCCCCGCGCTCAGGGGGGACGCCACGCCCGTGACCGCCACGTCGGCCGTCCGCCAGGCTTCGCAGTAGTTATCCACAAGACGCACTCCGTGGGGGCTGGAGCCGTGCCAAACGACCTTCTGGGGCCTAAAGAGTAATTTTGTCATGTTATTTCTTCTTCTTCACGGCATGTCTCAGTGAACAAGTTGGCGTAAGTCTAGTGAATCAAGTCAACCCCTGAGCCGTGCGTGGTTTGACCCCGCGTCATCTCTCCATCCTCAACGCCCTTTCCAGTCGGCTGAACACACTGCGTTCCCACCACATCCAGCTTGCGTGTTCTCAAATCATGCCCTGTGCTACGTGACTGAACCTAGCTCCTGAGGCCTCGGTCTGCAGCGGCCTCGCTTTCATGTTCAGACCCGTGATCCTTTCTCATCTTTCAAAGTCCGTGAAATGCTTCCTGTTACAGGAAGGCTTCTTGATTCTCACCCTCAAGTAATGGTGAGTATTTTCTCCGGGCTCCTATCATCTTATCTGCTTCCCCATTTTACAATGACAGTGTTCTGTCTAGAATCACAGCTGGTCTGTGTCCGTCTCCGCTGTAGGCTGTGAGCCCTGTAAGGGTAGGGGCCGTGTGGGCGCTGTGCCTCCCAGGCCTGGCATCAGGTGTGGCACAGAGCAGAAGCCGAGGAAAGGTTTGCTCAGCTGTTCTATTGTTAATAACTTTCAAATAGTTTTCAAAGGATCTCAGTGCAGCTCACAGCACAGGGTTAAAGGATCACCAAGAGTAGCATTACTTACCACTTATTAAGTGCCTACTGCATTCTAGATGCTTTCATACTTATCATTCTATTTTTACAACAACTCTATGGGACAGGTACAATTATCTTGCTCATCTGACAACTGAGGCAGCTAAGGATCATAGAACAGAGTGCCTGGTCGAAGGTTCCACATTAAGGTCCTGGACCCGGCTCCAAGGCCGGCGCTCTCTCCATGGCCCTCAGCTGCCTCCCTGAGGCTTTATGCTAGCAGCACCCCGGAGAGCAGCTGACTAAAGCATCCCATGAGCAGAATGTCTCCTAAAACTGTCTACCATACTGTATACTTTGAGGCTTCAACCCCTACTTACCAAGAAGGATCTGTCATCACGTCTCGGCCATCAAAGGAATATATTGGAACATGTGTACTGAACTGACCTCCATGGCCGGAAAAAATCGAGTCCCAATTATTGAAAAGTACTTGGCCCTATGGAGACCAAAATGCCACATTAGAATCATTTTACCACCAGCCTGCAAATGAACTAGCTATTTACTCATTCTTTTTTTTTTTATTTGTTTAAATATTTTTTAAACTGATTTTTACAGAGAGAGGAAGGGAGATGGAGAGAGAAAAACATCAATGTGAAAGTGAAACATCGATCGGCTGCCTCCTGCACACCCCCTACTGGGGATCAAGTCCGAAACCTGGGCATGTGCCCTGATGGGGAATCAAACCGGCAACCTTTTGGTACGTGGGATGATGCCCAACCAACTGAGCCACACTGGCCAGGGCTATGCGCTCATTCTCTAAGGGCAGATGTCACCGCACACTGAAGCCACAAACCCCAATCATAGAGACAGAGTGGGGACTCAGTATCTGTGGTTTGATTTTATCATCCATTCTTGAACCCTTTCAGTTTTACTGTCTCATTTCTTGAGGAAATTTATCTTATGAAATGTGTACAGTCTCGTCTCCATCAAAAGTGTGTTTTAGGTCTTCATTTTATTATTTTTGTTTTTAAAATTTTATATGTATATACTGAGCTTCAAATGTGTGCCAATCCACATTATAGAGCTAAATCTCTTCCTCCTTTTCCCCAAGGAGCCCTGCTTCCCTCAGTTATCTGTATGCCAAGCACACAAATAATTCGAGTGGCTGAACGGGATGGAACGGAACCTTGGCAGGAGATGGAAAGTGCGTGTAATTTCAGGACGGGACGTGCTAGCCTCAAGGTCCCGGGGTGGAGTACTGAGATGTGGTGGGAGGTCAGGACCCAGGATGTGTGTGAGCAGTAACAGAACTGTACCTCTGTGGCTTTAAAGGAGATGGCCCCTTATACCATTGAGGGATCCTCTGAGGCCCCGCCTTGACCCCAAATGGGAGCAGAGAAATCTTTTCCGGGCTTTGTCAGCCTAGATGTGCCAAGGACACTAAACCAGGGTGCAGGACAGTGTGTCTCTGCTCTGGGACCAGTGCTTACCAGCTACTCTCTGACGCCACTCAGCCAATGCCCTACAGAAGGCATCTCAGGTGGAACCAAAAGCCCCAGATGTGGGGGTCAAGGAAACTAATTCTAGATTGCAGTGACTTTGAACACACTTCTTTCTCCTTCTGAGCCTCAGTTTCCTCATCTGACAAAAGAATAACTCCCATTTTTATTGGAAGTATATTAAGATAATGAATGCCCACCATTTTTTGGAGACTCTGGGGTCTAGTTTAGTTTCTAGAAGAGTTTTAAGCCAGTTTTGATCCTGGATTCCAGAAGTACACCAAGCTACCTGCCTCCTGTCCTTCCTTCTACCTCCCGGTTGATTCCAGGTCAGAGCACAGGCCTGGGTTTCAGGCTCCTCCCCAGTAGGGGGCGTGCAGGAGGCTGCTGACCAATGTTCCACTCTCACACGGATGTTTCTCTCTCCTTCTCCCTTCCTCTCTCTCTAAAAATCAAGAAAAAAAAAAATCTTCTTTTTAAAGATAATGGATGTAGCCCTGGCCAGTTTTGCTCAGTGGTTAGAGGATTGGCCCTCGGGCCGAGGGTTTGTGGATTCAATTCCCAGTCAAGAGCCAGTACCTGGGTTTCAGGTTCAATCTCCAGCCCCAGTCAGGGTCATTCATGAGGCAACCAATCAATATGTCTCTCTCACATTGATGTTTCTCTCTCTCTCTCCCTCCCTCCCTCCCTTTCACTCTCTCTAAAAAATCAATGGAAAAATGTCCTCAGGTAAGGATTAAAAAAAAAGAAAAAGAAAGATAATAAATGTAAAGTACTTTGGAAACATTGGAAAAGCTATGTGAATGAAAGAGGTTATTATTCCTTTCCTCTGTCTGCTTCATGAGTCAGGCCATCCAAGCAGGAAGGGCTACTGTAAATACTAGAAAATTAAGCTCCTGAGAAAGACAGTGACCCACCCAAAGTCACACAGCCAATCAGGGACAGGCTGGGCCTTGAACCAGCACACTTCGGATGATGTCAGAAAGTGGCAACTGCCTCTGGTCCCTGTGCAGATCAGGGCATCCAGGAGGCAATGGGGACAATATTTATTTTTACCTTGAGGTTCACTATTGGAAGGCTGTATCTCTCTGCTTTCCTCACAACTGTGGAGAGGTCTTGCAGATGGGAGGATAAGAATGCTCGGTAGGTGGACAGCAGTCCTGCAGCCCTGGCCTGCTGGAAGCACTGAAAATCAGCTCGAATGTCCCCAGAAAATGGCATGTTCAGAGCAACCAAGTGCAGCTGAAAAAAATGAGAGAAGACAGTTAAAAAGTTAAAGGCAAACCTCAAGTCCCATAACCATCTCATGTTCCTGATGAGATCCCAGACTTCTTAGAATGGAAGGCACACCTGAGGACGTCTTATTCAGTCTCTACCTGCCAGTGGACTCCAGCCCCAGCTCGACCATCTCCAGTGAAGGAGAGCTCAGGTGTCCCAAAGCTGCCTGTGTCAGCTCTCTGAACAGCTCTAAGTGGTGGGAAATTCTCCCATACATGAGAAAAACAAGACAGAATATAGCACTTCAGAGATCTGAATCCAGCCTGCCCACCATTTGTTGGAGACTCCTAGGTCTAGTTCTGTTTCCAGAAGAATTTTAAGCTGGCTTTGGTCCTGGATCCCAGAACTACACCAAGCTCTCTGCCTCCTACCCTTTCTTCTATCTCCCGAGGAGGCCTGGGGCTGATCCCGAGGGGCCAGAGGGAAAAGGCATAGCAAGGAGAAGGTCGTGACAGTTCTTAGTAAGACTGCTGGGAGAGACCCTTTCGGAAACACGGCATCATACAGTAATTCTAGCCTCACGTCCCTGCCACCTTCGTCAGCAGCCAAAACAAAAGCCATTTCATGGTCTGTTTTCTCCTACACTGTTGCTCCCCAAACCCGGCCTTCTGCCCCAGCCCTTTCCGCTGTACCCTCTGGAATACATCCACAATGAAGGAGCATCATCTCCCTCCCGGATCTCATCTCAGAAGCACCTTTTATCTCATCAGCATAGGGCTGGGGAGGGCTGGTGCAGGACCCGGGCCCAAATCTCCAGAAAAGAAAAGTACTAAACCAACAAACATGAAATGAGCCCCATGGGGTGAGGCAGGAGATGGTCAGGGCCTCTCTCCCCATTTCTGCTCTGCCTCTCAGGTCTGACCGTCCCCAGTACCGAGGATCGCCATGTCGGCATTCTGCTCATCAGGTGTGCAGCCAGTGCCCACAGCTGGCCACGGACTCCAATGCCCACACTGCCCCCTGCATCCCTGCACTTCTTCGGTATTTCTCTCCACTTCACCATCCTTTTCCTTCCCCATTTCAAAAAGGACAGACTCTAGGCCTGCTCTTCTCCAATTTCTTTCTTTTTATCTACCCTGGTTCTGCCTTTATCACCACGCTCAGTGGAAGTGCAGCACCCCCACCTTAGCCCCACCCCCACTGAAATGAGGCTTTCCCCGCAGCCCCTGGGTAGCAGCGTCTTATGCTCCTCCATTCCCAGCCCGTAGGAGGGGGAGGGGGCTTCAGCACGATGCTCACTCACCATGACCGCTTCCAGGACACCTGACTTCCAGCCCCACGTATAAACCCTGGTCCTCTGGTGCCCTGGCCACCTGGCTGTGCTACCCCTACCCCTGTCTTGCTCTCTCTCATGCATCATGTAACGTTACAATAATCACAATGATAAAGTGATGATTCTGTGGATGGCTGCAGTGTTGGTAAAATTATAGGTCATTTACTGTTTTCTTCTTCAGTCTTTGTATTGTTGTCCAAACTTCCCACAATGAATAGGTGTTATTTTAGAACTTATAAAATACTATTTTAAAATTCTTTTAACCACTGCCCTCAGTGCTCCCCTTCACAGCTAACCTTTTTGAAGGGTCACCTATACTCACTTCTCTCTTCCCTCATCTCACCTCCCACATACCTCTCACCCAACTAGAGTCTTGGCATCTCTCCATGCTACAGGAATGCTTTCCTCTGGTTTCTAAATTTGAAGGACACCTTTTAGTTCTTTCAATGGGCCTTTTGGCAGCATCTGACCCTGTTGGCGTCTGCCTTGCTTAGCATTCTTTCTTCCTCTCTGGCTATGGCCTTGCATTTTCCTACTCCTTCTCATATTTCACCGGTTCTTTTTTGGAGGGGTGCTCCTCATGGTCCAATCTCTTCCCACTGCAGAGATTCTCTTCTGGGAAGCCTACCACCCTGTCATCGTTGCCATGGCTCGGCTGAAGACTAAGTCTGTATCTCCAGACCGGACTGCAGGTTGCAGATCTCATATCCTGTTCCCTCCTGGAAGTCTCTGCTCAGATACCCTGCAAGTGCCTCGGACTCACTAGCCCCACAGGACCTCCTTCGCGGTGAATGGAGCACTCTCTAAGAAACATGATTCTGGTGTCTGCCAGGCCCATGTCTTGTTTTTGTTAAAATGCCCCCATAACACTTGATTAAAAGAGTGGCCTTAGGCCATACAATCTTGACAAGTTTTGATTTGTCTGGGAGTGCGTGATGGACCCACGATGCCCCCTACAGACCATCTCTCCAAGACTCTGAATTGAGTGAGGTCGTACTGGGCTCTGCAGCTGTAAGATCACATTGAGCTGGCGACCCAAAGTTGTGTGTAAGCTTGGTAGATATAAATAACCTAAGTCTGTGTGTTGGGGTGGCGGTGTGGGAGGCAGGAAGAAAGACCTTTGCAGAAGCTGGTCTGTAGAGATAGTGGCACAGACTGATAGCAGGGGAAAGAGTTGTACTTCCTGCAAATGACCCTGGAGAGGAAACTGTCACCACTCGGTTACTCAAGCAGAAAACTGGACATCATTCTTGAACTCCCTGGTCTGCACCTCGCCACGTCCAGTCAACAACCAGGTTTGTCCCTCCGGTCTCCTTAATTTCTCCCCAATCTGCCCACTTTTTTGGGTGTTCACTGCTGTGATCATAGTCCAGACGGGACAGTAGCTGCCAAACGGGTCTTTGGGCCCCTGGTCCTGTCCCCCCCAATCCATTTGTACACTGTACCAAGGGTAATTTCTTCAATGCCAATCTTATAATGCCCCTTTCTTGCCTAAGAACCTTCACTGCTCCCCACTGCCCTCTGGAGAAGGTCAAAGTCCTTAGCTCAGCTTACACGCCCTTGACGACTAGTCCGTGCCCTTTGCAGACTGAACATCTCCCTTCTGCCTTGAACTCTACTCCTTCAGCCGGACTGAAGTACTCGGAATCACAGAACTGTACAGCACTCCTTGCCCCCCTCTGTTCCATATGCCCTCTGCCTGGAATTCCCACTCTCTTCCGCCCACCTGGCTCTCTCCTGCTCTCAACTGCCTTTTAGGTCTTAGATTAGAGGTCACCTCCTCCAAAGGAAGCAGACTTCTTTAACCTTCCTCACACCCACCAGCATCCTGTGTTTGCCTCACCCAAACAACTGACCACACTGTATGATAATTACCTATCTTTTGTTTGCCTCTCTTGCTGGTCTAGATGCATCTGGAGAGGAGGAACTATGTGCCCAGCACGGGCGCACACGCAGCACACACACACAGGCTCGCAGAGTAAAGGCATAAATTGTACTTACTGCAGGCCTCTCATAATTGGCACTTGAATGAGACATCAGTGAAGGCTGAAGTGGATGTGGCTATTTGGTAAAAAAGGAAAACAAACAGTTCTGACTACTTTCATTGCATTCAATCTGTTCTTCAGAGTACACGGAGGTGCAAGTGCTATGTTTCTAGAGGAACACTTTAAAGAGTTTGTCATGGTCTTCGGGCCACTCTTAACTGGGAAGAGTTACATGCTTGAACGAAAAAAAGAATCTTCAGAAAGGAAGGGAATATCCTCAGGTCTTTTGGGAAGACCACTGACTCGGGGAAGCAGAAGACCGGTGTTTTACAGCCGAGTCACCCCCTTCACAGAGCCAGTCACCTCCTCAAAGCCTGTTTCCGCAAAATGGGGTGAGAGTCCCTGCCTCAAAGGTTGCTGTAGGGTTAAGACATGGACAATGTCAGTTGCTGACAAGTGTCAAATATGAAAGGGTTCTTTTAGCTCGCCAGCCATGAGCCCACAGATGAATAAACGGAGGTCAAGAGAGGCAGAGCTCCTTGCCCAGGAGGGTTCAGCTACATCGTGGGGACAGCGCTCCAGCCGCTGGGTCCAGTTCTCCCTCCACTCTGTAGTGAGACCATCCTGTCAGCACCCGGCATTCCTGGGCTTCCACCAGACAACGGACCGGGCAGAGCTGGCTGTCCAGAGTTTGGGGAGCTTGGTGCCGGGTACCAGGGGAGACTCAGTAAATGCTGACGAAGGCAGGAGCAAGGCGTAAGGCAGGGAAACTACTCACGTTGCTGGAAAGCGCAGGCGGTGGAGGGCTGTCGGCAGGAATGGGGATCAGTTCTCCCAGCTTTAAGGAGAAACAGTACATTGAAAATGAAACAACCAGAAACTGTTCGCCGATCTTCAAAGCAGAAAAATAGCACTGACAGGAGTAGATTAGTACTTCTCAAGGGTGTTGGGAGGCAGTTTGTTCAAGAAAGTTTAAGATTACCTGGAGCTTTTTCCAACCATCCCTGACACGAATGAAAAACTCGGCGCTGTCCCTCAGGTAGATGAACGTCCCTTCTATCACCAAATGCGCCTGCTGCAGCATGTCACCCATGCTGGTAAAGGCTGTTACCTGTAGGTCAGTGAAAATTCCGGACACCGCAGTCATCATGACAGTGGTAGCACACCCGAAAAACTGGCCCCCTTGTCAAGTGCAGGATAAGCCACCCCCTCCTCGTCAATGAAAAGGCTCAACGTGCCATAGAGGGTTACATAACTTCGCCAATAACTAAAGGACAGTCTTTTTGAAAAGACAAAGACACGGATTACTTTGGAACACAGCTCTCAATTACAATAGCGGTGTTAAAACGAGAAGAGAATGTCCTGTGACTTTAATGGCATTTATAAGCGGCAGACAGAGTGGCCTTCGTCGGGCGCCGGCATCCGCGAGGGGGTCGGTCGGTTCTGCCACCTCCGTTTTTGTGGGCTGCTCGGTGGCGCTGACATGGTTAAATGTGCTATCTCACGCTGCTCCCTGAGGAGCTGCAAGTGTGTTTTCGAATAAGAAATAAAGCAAGCGAACGATTCTTTTTGCCTCGCTGGATAGTTAATATATAAAATACGCGGGAGATATATTTTCCATTGGTTGCCTCCTGCACGCACCCCACCAGGGATGGAACCGAAACCTGGGTATGTGCCCTGAGGGAATGGAACCCTTAGGTGCACAGGCCAGAAGCTCTCACCACTGACATACACTGATCAGGGTATCTCTCTTTTAAAATAATAATACTAATAATAAATCAATAAAAAAAAATAAAATAAAATACGCGGGAGAAAATGGGGGTCTCTCACTCCTCTGTCTGGGCAGCTGCCAAAGGTTAGGCGGTCATCCTGGTACGTCCAGGAGCAGGCAGAAAAGCTGCGAGAGTCTCTCGAAAAGCACCAAGTCCCAAGGAAATATCAGCCAAGAGAGCTTTTGTTTTTCACTGCCACTGAGAAGGATTATGAAAAATTAATTTTCACCTAGCCTTGAAGATAATGACTGTGTGCCTCCAAATGGCTTAGAAATCCCCCGAAGGCACCAAATATCAAAATTCCATTATCTGCTGGACTGTCCTTCCATTTGGCAGCCCAGTTTTCCAACTAAAACCCGCAAAGGTCACAGAGCGTTCCCAGGACTCCCGACATCCTTGTGAGGGCTCTGTCCCTCTGCTGGTGCATCACAGTAACCTCTGGGCGCTCCCCCTGCTCCCGGACCTGCAGGGCGATGAGCGCACGAGACACACTTTGGCAGAACAGAGAGGCTGAATGACCAGCACAGGGCCTGTTGTGATACTGTTTACACTCCAGTGCTTCTGTTTTTTTGTTTTGTTTGGTTTTGTTTTTATGTAATAGGATTGGTTCTAGTTACAGTTTAGTGAATTAAAGATTAAAATGGTACAACTTAAATCATAAATTATTTTGTACTCTGTATCTTTTTACTTAAGTCATCTAAAGAGATAATAAATACCCTCTGTTTGGGAGATTGCACCAATGCCATTGTCATGGGGACCTAATTCCAACACAAGGGTGTCCCAGCCCCTAGACGCTGCGGCCGAAGTGCTGCGTGAACCCGTTTAAAGCAGGGACGACACACACTGATCACTATACTGACCAGGTTTCTGGATCCGGGGAGCCCTGGCTGTCCTGGAGGGCCGGGAGGGCCTGGCAGGGCCACAGCTGAGACAAAGCAGAAAAGACAAGTTAGAAAAAGTCACACTCTCAACAACGCCTCGGTGTTAGCCGGTCACCAGGGGACACGGGGAACACGCTGTGCTGCGAAGCTTGCATCTGGACCGTGGGTGCTCTGGACCCAGCCATGTGGACTGGTTTGGGGAAGAGCTGGGCTTCTTGATCACAGCACTGGATGCAGCCCCGCCCAGGGCTTTTCAGTTCTGTAAGTGAATGCATTCCCCTTGTTGCTGTTGTTTGTTTAAGTCTGTCTGAGTTGAGTTTTCTGTCACTCACATCCAAACATGTCCTGACTCCTACAACTTCCTTCACCCAGGAGACAAGCAGGTAACGACTGCTCGGAGGATGCAGGCTCCGAAAGGAGAGAGAAGGTGCTAGGCTGCGGAACGAGGGCACGGCAGTGAAGTGACGGGAGCCCCGGCCCTGGGGCCAGGAGACATGGCCTCGAGTGCCCCATTTGTCACTTCTCAGCTGTGTGATCTCGGGGAAACAGCAAGCTCTCTGAACCCTAGTTTCCTCGTCTGTGAAATGTCAACAGGCATTTCTGCTTCCCAGGGCTGGGGTGAGAACTGAGAAAAATATAAACTAGGCATATGCTTCGCAAATCGTATAGCATTCAGCCAGAGGTGCCCAGCCTCTGAAGGGTCACGGTGCCCGGATAACCAGATCAAGGCGACTGCCCCTTCCCTAGCAGAATGTCCTCGCATGCGCACAGCCCCACATAAGATGTCAGGGGGGTGACAGCTCCCGGAGCCAGTCCTAGAATTCCCGCGGAGTTTATGGTTCCCCAACAAAAAGCTCTGACTCTAGGCAAGCATAAAGAAATATTAATACAGCTATTCTTTTCCTGTCCTTCTCCCTCTCTAATCCCCCATCCCCCCTCCAAAATCTGCAAGACTTTTGCAGAGTTAAGGACGTTTTTACAAGTCCTGGTAAAGTTGCTATCTCAGACTTTTCAGGTCATTGCAAGTAAGTCTGCAGTTCCGACATGGGATTTGAAAATCCACACATAGGTGGTGGATGTCCACTGAGAGCGGGTCAGAGGACTGGGAGCCCGTCAGAGGACTGGGAGCCCAGCCACGCCTCTTACTAGTATTTGTGACCTTGAGCACCTCTCTGAACCTCTCTTCACACATGAAATGAGTTTTATAGTAGCTTCCATTTCATCTCCCTCCCAAGGTTGCTGTGAAGAGTAAGTGGGATCATGAATAAGAGAGCATTGTGAATTGGCGTACATGATGTGAGGGGCCATCTTTATTCTACTGAGCACGGAGTCCCGGGGACCCCCAGTGTAGGGCTATATGGACAACAGATTCTCTGCATCCCGTACTCTCCCTGTAACGTGCCCCCCTCCTGTAACTCCTGCTCACCCCTCAAGGTTGAGTGGGCGCCTCCGGTTTTATCCACCCAGCACCTTCTTTCTTTCCAGGGCCAGTCTCTTCACCATCTCTTGGGATCTCCCCCTTCACCTCCACTACCATTTGGTTCCAGAAGGAGCTGCCATATTCTCATGTTACCCTAACCTTAGCCACAGGTGACTGCTCCAAGACTGAGCATCTGGCCCAAGTCAGGCCAATCAAAACCCTCTCCTAAGACTTGCCCCATCCCAGGACTTTTCAAACTAAAACTGAAAAGAAAGGCCAAGATTTCCAGCTGACGACAGAAGCTGTCAGTTGCTAGCAGCTGTATTTCCCACCGTGCAGAGGATGTGGTCTGTGGTGAAGCAGCGTGAAGCTAGCACAGAGAGGCTCCTCGCGGGTTCAATTCCCGGTTCTGGCTGTAACTGAGGTCCTGCTGCCGGTCTGCGCCCTCACAAACTGACCGTTCACCCCTCCTTCACATCCAGGAAATTTCACTTTTGCTTCATCTAGTCTGAGTTACATTTCTGTCACTTGCAGCCAAAAGATCTGAGACTAAGTCAAAGCCCCGGCCCCAAAGTCACCTCCTGGGTAAAGTTCTCCCCAGTGCCCTAGACATTGTAGGTATCTTCCCAGCTGCGCTTCCACCACACCTGGCTCGTGCCAACCCAAACAACAGAAAGTGATGTTGTCATGCTATCACTGCTGCTGGCATGATTCGCCACCATGGGCACAGTGGAAAGAACACAGGTGACTGCTCCAAGACTGGGCATCTGGCCCAAGTCAGACAATCAAAACCCTTTCCCAAGACCTGCCCCAACCCAGGACTTTTCAAACTATAATTGAGAAGAAAGGCCAAGATTTCTAGCTGACGATAGAAGCTGGTGGGAATGCAAAGGATTGCAGCCACTTTGGAAACAGTCTGATAAGGTTCCTCAGAGTCAAACATGCATGACTCAGCAATTCCACTCCTGGCTATATACCCGAGAGAACTGAAAACATACACAAAAACTTGCACACGATGTTCACAGCAGCATTATCTCTAACAGCCAAAGAGTAGAAACAACTCAAATGTCCATCAGTTGATGAACAGATAAACAAAATGTAACAACGGAATATTAAGCAGCCACAAAAAGGAATGCAGTTCTGATACACAATGTGATGACCCTAGAAAACACTATACTAAGTGACAGAAGCCAAACACAAAAGGCCACATGACATATGATTCCATTTATATGAACTGTCCAGAACAGGCACATCTGTAGGTATAGGAAGTAGATCATTGGCTGCCAGGGCCCGGGGGGAGGAGGAAAAGAGGAGTGTCTGCTAATTGGAACAGGGTTTCTTTTTGGGATGATGAAACTACTGGAATTAGAGTGGTGATGGCTGTACTACCCTGTGAATATACTAAAAACCATTGAATGGTACACTTGTAATGGGTAAATTTCATGGCATGTGAATTATCTCAATTTTACATTAAAAAAAAAAAGAGAAAGAGAGAGAGAAAGCTCCGTCCAGGAAACAGCCCTGTCAGTGTGGCTGACTTGCCACCAGATGTGGTGACCCTGAGCACAACAGCAGCATAAATGAGGGCGCCACTCACGGTACTAACCTGCTCCTAGGATAGCCGGAGGTCCTGGTGGCCCTGGGGGTCCTGGTGGCCCAGGAGAACCAGGTCTTCCAAAGCCAGGTGGCCCAGGCAGGCCAGGAACACCTGGGGGTCCCTGGGGCCCAACGACAGTCTCCCCTTTCTGACCCTGTCAAGGCAAGGTTTTAGGAACAGAAGAGAGAAAGCACCATTAATCACTAGAAGTCTTGCCTATTCTTTTTAAGAGGGCATTTGTAAGAAGTCAATAAATACCAGCTATTGTCATCATTATCCTCAATCTTGGGCACAGTTCGAATGGTGTATGCCCAGTCATTATATTGAATGACACTCCAGAGAACCCCAGAGAGCCCTGAACTCAGAAGATCATCTAGTCTAGCTTCTGCGATTCACAGATAAAGAAACTGAGACCTAGACCGAGGACCGGACTTGACCAAGGCCTCAAAGCAAATTAGCAGTGGAGCTAATTAGAAGTAGAAGCCTGGTCTCCTGGCTTTGCCGGGCCTACCCTCATGGCAAGCTCTGGGATCAGAGTTTGCTTATGGTCCCTGAGGGTCAATGATCTCATCGTAATCTTGTTAGAGGCATAACTTGATTTCCTCTTCTGTGGCCCGGAGAAACTTGTCAGCCTAAGAAGACCAAGCCTATCTCAGAGCTTCCTCTTTGGTGCAATGTCAAAAGAATCAAATAGCCCCTCTGAAAATATCTGCCTCACCTTCCATTCTGCCTCCATCATCTGACATGTTCACTATCAATATCTCTTCAGGGATTTTCCACCATGAACGTGAACCAGGCAGCAGTTAGAGACCTGGAAGTTACCTGAATGCATGTGGCCTTGACCAGCTCCCTCTCCTCCGTGAGCCTAGGCCAAGCTCCCCCTCCATCAACAAGAGGCCGACACCCACGTCCTGCCTCAGCTCGTAGTGAATGACTGACCCTCGACTCTCCAACTGCCTAGTCACATGGGGGGGGTGGGGGTTTCAGGGAAAGTGGTGACTGAACAGGAAGATGGCGTGGAGGGGTCACTACTCACAACCAGGCCTGGACTTCCTGGCAGGCCCGGAGGCCCTGACACAGAGAAGTCGCCGATAGAGTCTCCTTTTTCTCCTTTGAACCCCCTGTCTCCATTCTCCCCCTGGAAGCAGAGAACATTCAAAGAATGTTTAGCAACAGAAGGATGAACCAGTCTCTGACATAAGCCTGAGAACTTGGAAACACAGGCCCACGTTTAGAAGAGAAATACTCACCTTCAAGGTGTTCAGAAAATGTCTCAGGTAAGCTGGATCCATTGGAGGGCCTGAAAAAGAAATGCTTTGTAAAATCTGCAATCTCAGAAACTTAAAAATAAAAGTCTCCACGTTGGCCACCATGATGATTTCCCAGCGGAAGTGACTCCATATTGGTTTAGCTAACAGAGTGGGCACTGGGCTGGAGGGAGAAACCAGTCCTCGTCCCCTATTCCAGACACTGGGATCCGGCTCAGCCCTGACCCTCTCCAGGCCTCGATTCGCACATGCATAATTGGAGCTTCTGGTCTCTCTTGACAATGTCCCACCTGGGACACGCGTCACCCGCGACTGGGTCTCTCTTGAACTCTGCGGAGCTTGCGGTCAGGGTGGTTATGTACGTAGTCTTACTTCCTGACTCAGTTGGATTTCTCAGGGATGATAATCAAAGGCAAGATCTAGCCCAAGAGTGAAATACCTGGTGGTCCCTGGGCCCCCTGGTCGCCTTTTTCTCCTTTTGAGCCAGGAAGACCCCAGGATCCTTTTTCTCCTTTAACACCTGCCATCAAATACACAAAATTAAAAAGGAAGGGGAACCACTGGGGATCTGAGAAAGCAAATCAACATCCACCTCCTCCCCCCAAGGCCCACCTTGCAGGAGGAGGAAGGGAAAGCCCTGACCTGGGTCTGAGCACGGAGTTTGAGACAGCCTGGACTTTGTATCCGAAGTGACAGGAAAACCACGGGGCCAGATGTCACCAGGGAGACCCCCAGGCCAGGGGTGACAGAGCCCAGCCAGAGGACAGTATTGGAAAGAAAAAAAGCTTTCCGCCGTTTAAACTGCAAGTGCTCAGACTTCTCAGTCAAATGGGGGACAAAAGAGGGTATGGGGACAGAGGACCAGCATGAGCGCTCGCCCGCATGCCAGTTTCCTGGCCTTTCCCGCTCTCTGATGTGTGGTAGGTGAGCTCCCACGGGCCTTGAACTTGCTGACATTTGCTAATCAAATGCTCAGAGCCAGGGCTTCTCGTACTTGTCATGCGCGTCAGCAGCGAGCTTGTTAAAATGCAGCTTCTGATTCAGCAGGTGTGCGGGGAGGCCAAGGGCTCTGCATTGCTAACAAGCTTCCAGGAGATGAAGACATTGCTGGTCCAAGAACATTTTGCGGCAAAGGTCTGCTGAGCAAACCCATGGCCCTGCCCTGCACTAGCTCTTGGTATATTGCACTATAGTGATTTTAAAAATACTTTCACCTAACAGAGCCTAAGGGCCTGGGTGGCAGGAACAGTGGAGGAGTCACCTGTTTCAGCCCAGTGCATGGGACAGCGCCAAGCAAGGAGAAGGTATCAGTGGGTGCTTTACGAACAAACGAACAAACGAACGGACAAATGGAGTGCTCCCTGCTAACTAGGAGGCTCAGCCAAGATGTATAGAATAGACAGATGGATGACAAAACCAAACAGGAAAGCCCAGTCCCACCACCCTCGCTCAGCTGTGAGCCCCACTCCTAACAAAGGCAGCCAGGTCTTCCTAACCATCTCGTCTATGCCCATGGGCAAACAGAAACCTCCCCGGCAGAGACATGAGGATCTGGAGATATCCCAGAGAAACGTAAGGTGGAGGGAGTGTGTACCATGAAAGGTGATGAGTTCCGAATTCCCAGGATGAGCAGTACCAACCTGGAGAGAGAGAAAGGCAAGGTCATACACTGTAAACGCTGCCCAGTGTTTGCTTGCACAGGTCGCCACTGTCCCCTGTCCTGGGGGGCGTGTGGCAGGAGGAGCAATGTCATGGAGTCAGGCCTCCTGGCCAAGCACCTCTGCAAAAGGAAGCCTAAAGCTTTAAGACAGTAAGTGGTGGCAGTGTTGGCTTGGCCAACCAGGAGTGTTGTTGGCCTCCTTTCTTATCAATGGATTGATTCACGTGCGGTCAAGCATCCGGGCTAGTGACGTGCCCAGCCACAGAGCTGGGCTGCCATTAGTGTGGCTTACTGTATGGTCAGGGATGAGCACAATGAACAGGAACTGACGAGAGTGGCCACTGACAAGGAGAGGGTTATCATCAGGTTGGGAAGGCTATTCTGGACTCCATATTAAGTGCCGGGGTCTGGAGTCCAAGCTGTTCTAGATAATATTCCTTCCTAGTTCACTCCCAGATTCCTCCATTTCTTTACCTATTAAAACAGAGCCACCTGCAACCAAGCTTTTGATAGTCGACCTTCACCTTTATCCCAGTTGATACGTGGAATCAGAACGATCCCTCCAGTGCCAGGATACCCCTATGCTTTGGGGGGGAGGGTCACAAGCAGCTCAGGAGTCACTGATAGAAGATGAGGGAGAGGACGGGAATCTCCCAGGAAGAACATTTCCAGGTAAAGGATGAAGGCAGCAGCACCACGCTGACATCCTGCAGCTCTGCTGATAAAGTTCCCCCGCTCCGGGGGTGAAGGTACACTGTGATGGCTGGAGAGCGTCTGTGTTTCGAAGGGGCTTGTGGAATGAAATGCTGGATGTGAAAGGAAGCATTTCTTCAAGTGTCCATTTTGAGAGCTGGTCAAGAAATGCCGATGGCCCAGCTCCCATGATACCCAGCAGCATGAAATAAAAACTCTGCAAAAATGCTCTGATCTCATCTTTGGCTTCTTTTAAGTAACCTCATGACCCCCAAAGGCCACGGTTACTGCGAAGGGTCCTCGTCCAGGTCGTGGTAATTGCAGTTGCATTTTTTACAATACTCTCAAGCGTGTTAAGCGCTGTCCCATGGTCCATTAGAAGGCTGAAATGTGCTACCTGGGAGGCCTTTGGGGCACTAACTCATGGGCGGAACCTGGGTGGGCCCTTGCCTCTCTGGGCTGCAAGCTCCCCTTCTGTTCCACAGGAGGTGGGATGCAGCCATCACTCCGGAGGGTCCCTCCAGCACTGATATTTTTGTTTCTGTTCAGGCCATTGACATAAACATGACCTGGGCTGCCGCTGTCCTCACGCAGATCTGGGAGCCAGTACACCCCCTGAACTTTATACAGGTGGGTCCTATCCTCTGCCTTCCAGGCCAGAGTTCCCAGGTCCTGGGCTGCAGGCTTGAGTGCCTCAAAGGTTAGACCTGGACAATGTCTAGGCAAACACACAGCCAAACTGCATCATTTTAGAGTCTCTGATTCACCTCATTGCCACCCCAGCAGACATCAATTATGAACCCACTTCAAGGAATCTTTCAAAAATGTAATTGATTTATTTTTTAAGGGATCTTTCTAAATTGTAATTTGCAAGCTCTGAGAACAGAGGCCACCCCTGTCCAGTTCACCCCAGTGTCCCCAGGGCCTCGTGGGGTACTTGGCGTTCGGGAAGTACTCCGTTGGTACTTACTGAATGAGCGAGAGGATGATGCACACCGTTCCGTGACAAATGCTCGTGCACAGGGAGGGGCCCACCTTCCTGGGTTCCCCAGAGAAACAGGTTTCTCCTAGTACTGCTGAGACCTCAGAGGCAGTGCCACTGACTAGCTGGGTGGCCAGTCACGTGCCTGACCGGGGTCACAGTGCCTATACCTGCTGCCTGGTGGTCAGGGGACCTCAGTAATAGTCCCAGCTCTGTTGGTCCTGTGACCTTGGACACATCAGTGAGCTTGTCTGGATCACAGTTTGCCTCCTCATTATAAGAGGGAGAGAGAATCCTGCCTCTCAGGCCGTGTGCTGTGCGGTGCTATGACAAATGGGAAAGGACAGCACGTGGTCAGTTAGAGATCTGAGCCTAAAGTTCCCAATGCAAAGAGCACCAGTGGGAATTGCTTCTTTTTCTCATCTGTGTTTTTAAGATGTCTATTTTCCCTTATTCTACTGGTTACGATAACAAAAGACACTGCTTTTTGATTGTGTCGAAAGAAACACTGTCAGCCTGTGTACTCTCAGAAGATTCCGTATGTGTCACTGTCACGGTCTGTTATCTAGATGCTTCCGGTCACTTAAGGGTCTACAGGTAAGTGATCCAAGACATCAAAGAGGACACTGATGGGTAGAAAGAGCTCAAGACAAAGAGTGATCGTATTCTCTGAGCTGCTTTCTGGGCCAAAGCCTGCTCTTTTTGGCAATGACCATATGCTACTTACTGGTGTTTTGCAGTGCGGCCGGGCTGGTATGGGGAAGACAGCCTGTGGGAAGTGAGAACAAAAGAAGTGAGGCCATCACGACACCTGACTCGGGCTTAGGTCAGTTGGGTGCCCGCTCTCCCACGAAGGTCTCTCTCCGCCACCCACCCCGTCCTACCCCCACTTACTCCTTTGATGTTAATCACAGCTCCAGGTGGTCCAGGGGGGCCTGGAGGACCAGGTAAGCCAGGTGGGCCCTGAGGAAGAAAGCCATTCCTGAGTTCAGGTTGTTGTGAGTGCAGAGGCAGCTGCAGGATACTTTCCCCAGGTTTGGGGGACACCACGAGGGATGGAGGATCCTCTAAAGCTGACTAATTTCTTCCATGGCTAAGCCAGTCCCATCTACAGAGCATATCTACATACGTGATCTCATTGCACCTTCACAACAACCCATGGGGAAGACAGCAGAACAACAAGTATTATCTCTAGTTTACAGACGGAGATAATGAGGCCCAGAGAGGGGAAGTGACCTGCTCAAGGCCACACAGCAACAGGCAGACAGGAGACTGGAACCCAGATTCTGACTCTAAGAGCAGTGCTCAGCCGATACCGAGTCCACCACCTTTCCATCAGCACCTCCCTAGCCTGGAGTGGCAAGTGAGGTGGGGTCCTTCACGTGATCTGGTACCTTGGAGAGTGCCTCATAAATGCAAAAATAAATGCAAAACTCTTGCTAGGTAGCAGAGTCATTTTCAAAGCCAGGTTAGCCTGGCCCTAATGCCATGCAATGTTCGCTCCTCTAAGCCTGGATCCCAAGCAGGATGTTACAGCAGGAGGGTGAGGCTCCGACCGCAGGCATGCGGAGTCCAGCCCGCTCCGAAGCTGCACCGAGCATCCCGAGTGCAGGCACCGTGTCTGCTTTTCCTAGGAGCGCCAGCAGGCTTGATGACTGAGCTAGTTCCCAATGCTTCAGTGAAACTGCTTTTCTGGATTTCCGGACATACAAAGCAGAGACAGGGCGGTGCAGACAGAGGCAGCAACGGACTTAGAGCTGCATTTGCGTCTGAGCTTGGTGACCTTCGGGGGGCCACTGAAATTCTATAGGCCCCGGTTCCTCTTGTGCAAAACAAGGACCCCACTGAGTGTCTCTCAGGATAGTTATCATCAAGACTGATACACTATCCTTAAAAGCACTTTGTACAGTGTTTGGCACACAATAGGTGCTTAATAAATGCTGGCTTCCTTATTCTAGACCCTGGGCCCTGCTGATGCACCCAGTGTCTGCCATCCTGTGAGGCCCCACCTAAGCAGCTGATCTACCTCTGCTGATCACTCACAAGCATTTACCGAGGCCCTGGAGATGTGCAAAGTCCCTGGGACTGTAACCGAGGGGAGAGCGGGTGTCACCCTGGTCAGACCTGGGATGTGAAACCTGGTTTCCTCAGTATGCACACATGGTGGTCTCCTACTCTCCCTCTGGGGTCTGGGCGAGGAAGCTTCTGCTCCATTACAATAAAGTGCTTTGGTGGCAGGCACCCTCCTGAGACTGAGCTGGAGGACAGAGCTGGGCTGGAGGACATTTGGAAGGGACAGTGGAGGAAGGAGAACATTCCTGAACATGCTGTCCACAGCCTCACTCCCTGGACTGGGCACTCTCTCACCCGTCCTCTGGACACTGGCCTTGGGTTCTGTCCCAGGGTGGTGTGGGGCTGGGGCAGGGGCTGGGGCACTCACCGGCATCATGACCCCTCGATCTCCTTTGGTGCCCTTGAGGCCATTCAGTCCTGGGCGACCCTGAAACCCACAGAAGACGCCTTAGTAAACCCACTGCCCACCGGCCAGCCTGGCCCACGTGTCCTCTCTCACATTCAGTCCGAGGAACAGCGGCACCTACAGGTCGTCCGGGGAGGCCAAACTCTCCTTTGTGTCCTGGTGGTCCTTTGGGCCCCTAGAGGTAAAACAAATACCAACTGGATCAGAAAAGAACAGACCTTTAAGTGCCAGGGAGATGGGGGCACCTGCCTGGCTCCTTGACTCCCGGCTTCGCTGTGCTTAGCTAGGACCACATGCTCAACCCATCACCACCTCACCCCCTCCTGTAAGCTCTACCCCATCCCAGACTCTGCACCCAATCCTCTCAGACAGTCAGGCTAACGAAGGAACTCAGGTAGCCAGCTGCTGGGCAGCTGAGAATATGGACCTGTGCCCTAGGTCTTATGTCCTAGGGCTCTCCATCGCCCCCACTGGAATAATGCAACCCTGCCTCGCTCCTCCTGCCAGCCTGACCCGATGACCTGGACTTGGTTTCTGCCTTGTGCCTACGTGTCCCTAAGGACCAGAGAGAGTCTTGGCCTGGCACTCCAGTGCTCCTGGACTCTAGTCATTCCAGGGCTGGCTTTCTACGTCCACATGTTTCCAGAGCCACCGCCCTGTTCCAGCCTCCTGCAGGAACCCTTGTGCCTTCTGGCATCCGGGATGCAGGCAGTGTACCACCTCTTCCCAGAACAAGCTCCACCCCCAGGCCACACCTCCAGGCCACACCTCCCCACTCCCGCAGCCAGGCTGCCCGGCTCTCCCAGGGGAATGACTGGCTTAAGCCTGGGGCCCTCCTTCCTGCTGCCATTAACACAGATGGTCATGCCCTGGGACATGGCAATTGAAGACTGAGTTGAAACAGGCCCGTGTGTCAAGTACCCAGCTGTATTGCTCTCAGGTAAAGAAAAGCAAGGACAGGAGTCAACAGGACACAGTATCAGGATAGTGTTTGACACATAGTGAATGTTCTTTTTACACGTAACTTTTCTATGTTCTTTGGGGAAATATACATAACAGGGACGTTTAGGGTTCATTCTGGAGAAAACTGGTAGCTTGAAAGCTGTTTGGCAGCCCGAACGGGTTACAGATTCCTGGAGAAAGCAGGAAGGGCGTACCATGTCGTCTGGTACTGACCCAACACCCTCACTCACACAGGGAAGCAGAAGCCCAGGCAGAGAAGGGGACTTGCTCAAGGCCTCACAGCAAACGAGCAGCAGATCCACCTTCAGAACCCACAAAGCCCAAAGCGACTTCGTGGGATTCCCTAGAGCAGCCGTTCTCAACCTGTGGGTCGCGACCCCTTTGGGGGTCGAACGACCCTTTCACAGGGGTCGCCCAAGACGTAACAGTAGCAAAATTACAGTTATGAAGTAGCCACGAAAATAATTTTATGGTTGAGGATCACCACAACATGAGGAACTGGATTAAAGGGTCGTGGCATTAGGAAGGTTGAGAACCACTGCCCTAGAGGGTTCCCGGCGCCGTGGCAATCTTGAGCCGGTAAGAGCTGTGATATAACCGTGAGTGCTCACCACTACCCCGTTCTCTCCTTCCTGGACACACGGCTAAACCCCACCCACCCAGGCATCTGAGTCCTGGCCAGTAGAATGTGCTAGAAGTGATGTTCATCCTCTTCCTTGATCTCTTTCCCCTCCTCAACCTTGACCTACCAGCTGGAAGATGCCAGTGTGGCCCTCACAAGATGACAGAGTCACAGCTGCAAGCATCCTGGATTCCTGAGTCACTTCTTGGAGGGAACACGCCCAACTGGGAACAACCTTAGGGACTTTATGAGTGAGCACCAAGCTGCTGTTGTGTTAAGCAACTGAGATTGTTATTTAATTGCGCTTAGCCTACCCTGACACACACACTTCCTGCCACATCCTTTTTATTTTCACAACTGGGACAACTCAGTCTAATTGAACTAAAGTATGAGAAATGCGTCAAACCTCAACCCAGCCCCAGCTGAGAGAGGCCCTGGCTTACCATTGGTCCTGGGGCTCCGTGCATCCCAGGTTCACCCTAAAACAGGGAGATACAGACTGGTCACTCAGAGGAACATAGTTGGTGGCAGAAACAGAGAGGGGTAGCAAGAGGATGTGTGCCATCAGGGTCTGGTGACATAATTACCTTTTCCCCCCTCAGCCGTTCCAGAGGAATGTCCCCCGTCAGGATGGCACCCGGCTCTCCCTTCTCACCCTGCAATTCAGAGAACCTTCCAGTGAAGTTGGGCTCCCCCTCGCCATTTCATCCAGAGGCTCACTGAGGCCTCTCAGTCCCACTGCCAGGATTTCTGTTGCCTTCGCCCCACCCCTCCCACCCCACTGCTCGGCTCAGACATGTCGCTTGCCAGAGTATTGTAACAGCCTCCCAAGCAGCTGAACGTTCTCTGGGCTCTTCCCTCCATGCTCTGTCACAGGCTGGGGTCCTGCCAGCCCCTCCAGGGCTCCCACTGCTGACAGATCGACAGCCTCCCTCTCCAGGAACCAGCCCAGCGAGGTCCTTCCCACCTCTTGCTGCACTGCGCCCCTCCGGGAACCTCTCTGGCTCCTAACACATTTGGTGGCTTCCTTTCCTAACAACTTGATTCAAGATCTTTTCCCACCAAGAATCCTTATTCTTATTAAAACATCTGAAATTGGGAAAGAGTTGAAGGTATGAATACCAGAGGCCTCTCAACACAGGGCCCTGTGTCTCCACGCGGAACTTTGCCTCCCAACTCCTGTAGAAACTGGACCAGGCAAAGTTCCTCAGTTGTTGGGGATCAGGGGAGATGGGCAGACTGGTGGCAGGGACACAGGGTCCCATCCTCAGCAGAGCCATCTACTAAGCCAGAAGGCTTCCGAGAAGGTATGTGTCCTGAGAAAAGGCCCGTTGGGGAACCTTCTATGTCACTGAGGCTTTGGCCCCAGACTTCCATGCTGGGCCCTGGGGAGCCGGGCTGGACCACGCTCAAGTGTCCCTTCAGTGGGGCTGGAAGCAGCCAAAGCAAGCAGATCAGCCTCTCGTCTCCGTCCCCTAAGCCCACGCCTGGTATTAGGATCTTACCGCTCGCTGGCGAGGAAAGGCAGTCCTGAGCACGCCAGCGGCAAGCAGCAAGCACAGAAGCATTAGAGGCAGAGCGGGAGGAAGCAAGTTTTCTGTTAGGACTGGAGCAGAGCTGCCTGGGTGCCCAGCCCAGTTTTCAAGGTGGCAGGGGACTAGGGGAGGGGATGGCACGGAGGTCCCTCTAGATCCATCTGACCTCATTACATAGAAAACAAGAGTGTTAGAAGCAAGAGCCGCTCTTGTCTGACCCGGCCCCCGCCCAAGCCAGAGCTGCCCTGGACCCACCCCATCTCCATAGGTCCCTGGCAGCAAAAGTATCCCAAGACATCACCCCGCATGGAGCCAAACTTAGACTCCTTTGCCCTGCACACTGAATCCTCCACCTCCTGGGATTATGGTCCAACCAAGACTTGGAGGCTCCTCCTCGGGGTTGGTGGGAAAGGTGGGGCAGAGGGGAGGAAGAAAGAGAGAAGCCTAACACTCCCTAACCATCCCTCCTCTTAGAGACACCCCACCCTCCTGACTCCTCAAGGCAGGCTCAGGGGCTGCTCCCACTGGCTTTGCACAGACTCCGTTACAGCAATGGCCACACTTTCTGTTGGCTCTTTGCATGTCTATTCCTCTCATCTGATTTCTAGATCCCTAGTGCCCAGCACAGGAATCCGGCTGGCACACCTTAGGGCATGGATATAAGACAGATGAGTCCATAAATGGATGGATGAATAAATGCATCCACTCCAGTCTTTGCAGTCTGTTTATGGAAGTCACTTCTCCCTTTATCTAGAAACACCAACTGAGAAGGGTACAAAGGTCGCCCAGTGCTCTGGAAGTGCCCAGGATGTGCTCTGCATACCAAATACGTATTCCAAAGATTCTGGACCAAGGCTGCCATTAATCACGCATCCTTTGATCCAACAAATCTTCTGAGTGCCATTTGTGTACCAGGCCCTGTGCTAAGTACTGGAGCTACAGAGAAGGAACTGGCTGGGGTCTTCCCTGAGGGAACACACTCTCCTGGGGGTGCCCCACCGGCGGTGAGACAAAGCATAGCACATGTGATAACAGCACTCAAGGGCGTGTTGGTTGAGTTCTTTTCCAAACTCTGATGAAAATCACTTTCTCCACCCACCTTCACCCTGGAGGACCCTTGAGATTATGGAAGCCAGCAGATGAAGAGTGATTGCTAATAGATACGGAGCTTCTTTGGGGCATGATAAAAATGTTCTGGAATTAGGTAGTGGTGATAGTTTTACAACCTTGTGAATATACTAAAAATCAATTAATTTAACAAAGGGGTGGATTTTATGGTATGTCTAAATTTTTTAAAAAGTTGACAGCTACTTTCAACCAATTTGAAATGTTTAGTAAATTCTAGAGCATGCCCCCCCCCCCCCCCAGATATCTGGGTCCTCTTACCTGATCTCCTTTGAGTCCTGGAAATCCAGGCACACCAGTGTCACCTTTTGGTCCTGTGGGGCCCTAGGAGAAATCATTGGAGGGTGTTTTGTTGTTTGTTAAGATTGAAGTGCTTTGTCCAAATGGAAGTAAGACTAGAGTGCCATTCTCCTGGTAGGTGGATGTCATAAGTAGTGATGATATTTTCCTGATTTTAAGTGGTCTAGAAATCACGGTCTGGTGGAAAGACAGCACCGAGCATTAGGAGGCCTTCCCCATGCCTCTCCGAACTTTGGTTTCCGCCAATGGGCACGATGGAAACAGCCTGGTCCTGCTGTCTCTGCCTCCCTGTGGGTCCTCCAGGCCATCCTGCAGCCTGTCTCCCCCACCACTCACCTTCCAGGACTCCCACCCCTGCTCTGGCTCCCTATCACCCATGGGATGGTATCCAGACATCCTGGCTTGATAACCAAACCCATCCCAGCCAGCCTCCTTTCATCTTTCACTGCCCCTCATACTGCGTACACACTGGAGCGGGCCTTTACCCTCTCTGCACTCCCTGCTCCTTTGCCCTCCTGTTCATGCCATTCCTCCTGCATGAAGGCCCCTGCACCCCTTTGCACAGCCAAATTCTGCACACCCAGTCAAAGGTGACCTCCCCTCCACTCCAGCAGATACTTTCTGTGACAATGACTCACATAGCCAGGTATCTGCCTCAAAGGGCATTTCAACACTATTGCTCTTCAGCTTTTCACAAGTCCCCGTCTTGTCTTCTGTGTTAAAGGGGGAGATACCCAGTAGAGCACTTTCTACACAGAATTGCACTTTCACCTTCTGTTGGTGGAAGCCCCAGAGGTGGGGCACACAGACTATTCATTATTGGATGTCTAGTCGATGTTTCCCCTCCCCCCAGCCTCCATTGCCACCATCCTCTCTCTGTAGGAACTTTATCCACTGTATCTACTTGAAACGCTTGACTTATGCACTCACATTCGTAGGAAGCCAACCACTGGCTGGCCCTTGGGTAGAGAGAGATGAGTAAGACCCAACCCTCCATTAGAGTGCAGTCGAGGAAAAAAGGCGAGGACACAAATAACTGTTGCTCAGGGCAGGACAGGACCACCGCAGAGGTAAAGCCCTATGGGGCTGAACGGAGGGAAGGATCCCTCCAGCTGGGGGCAGTGAGGAAAGGCCACATGAACAAGATGGAGCCAGAGCTTGGTCACGCAGGTGGAGAAGGGCATTCCAGGTGGAAGGAACCGAATGAGCACAGCCATGGGCACAGAGCAGATGGCTACGGTGGTACTTACTGGAAACCCAGGCGGCCCAGGCACGCCCTCGGGGCCCTGCGATACAACAAAGACAAAGCAGTGGTTTAGGGGCAGCATTTCCGGACCCAGCAGGAGCCCTGCACCTCCGGGGTCCACCCCGCCCTGCACCTTCCAAAGGCTTAAGCACGTTCCCGCACAGTGGGGCTCCCGACCCGTTTTGCAGAAGAGGATGCTGAGGCCCGGGAGAGGACCGAACCAGCAGAATCACACAGCCGGTCAGCGGCAGAGCCGGGAACTGCGCACAGGCGCCGAGTCCCCGCACCCAGAGCCAGGACTGTCTGCACTGCAGGTGGACTCAGCCTCCGAACCTCTGCGGGCGATGGATGCATCACTTGACTTCGTCAGATACTTGCAGCCAACAGGTTCCTAACCTCTGAGGAATGGGGCCAAAGAGTGTTCTGGGGTGTTTGAGGGTGGCAGCAGAGGCATGCGGGTGAGACTCGGGTCTTTCCTTGAGGTAGGAGTGAGAATTTTAAAGGCCCTGGGGCACAGTGAGTTTGTGGTTCACTCTATATGGGGCCAGGACTCGCCTCCTGCCAGCCCAGATACCCACATACCTATTAAAGGCGTATGAGTTTGGCAGAACACACATACACACACACACACACACACACACACACACACACACACACACACAGATAGAGGCACAAGAGAACCTTGTTGGCAGCAAGTCCATCAACATACTGCGTACGCAGTGGGGTGGAGAGCATGAGGGACTCAAGTCCTCCCAGGGAGGGAACTGCTTGAGTGGAAGACCCTGATCCTCCATTAGGGATGAAGGGGTCCCAAGGGCCTGGGCTTGCTTGAGGACAGGGGTCGGGGAGGAAGGAGGGCTCTGGGGAGGGGGTACAGCAATGCAGGTGGACAAAACCCAGGGACTCCAAACGGAGATGCCGAATCTTTGTAGGCTGTCTGTGTTTCGCTTTAGTACCAACCCACTAACACCCTAAACCTCCAATCGTTCGGGGAAAACTAAGACCCTCTGTGAACTGACTTTTGCTTGTTAGTTGGTTTGCTTTAGGGTTTGATTATTGGGGTATTTTGGATAATTTTAGTAGAAATCAAAGAGAGGGGACCCCCTTGGATATAGCACAGAAGAGAGTGCAATGACCTGCCAACGGAGGTCACTCAGCAGCAGGAGACACTGGCTCTAGAGGAACCTCCCAGATATGTGCAGAAGCCCTGGGGAGAGCACTGAATAGTGGGGGCTCAGGCCAACCTCACTGGGGACTGCAGGAGTGGGTGGCCCAGCAGACATCTGGACTGCACAGCAGTGGAAGTAGAAGCCTCAATCTCCATGTTGGCTTACACAGAGTGCCCTAGTTTGCAAAGTGGTCTCACATCCACAACTTTTATAAGCTGCCCCCCAAACCGGTGAGGTGTCATCAGAGAAAGACCGAGGCTCAGAGTGGTGTGTAGCAGAAATGCAGCTGGAACCCCAAGGCTCCCATGGCTGGGGCTCCTCCCTCTCTCCCCAGCCGTCATGAGCAGATGCTGGAAGATGCAGTGGGGTTCACGGCACAGGCTGCAGGAGGAAGCTTCCTTCCTCCTAAGTCCTACGTGCCAGGGAGTGACTCTGTGCACTTGCAGAAATACTGTGGCTTCTCTATGCGATCCTGATGTCTAAAACGGGGCTAGAAAGACTGAAGCAAGTCACGTTCCCTCGTCCTGTGCCAGTTTGCCCATTAGCACAAGGATAGGTCTCTTTAGGCTCTTCCCATGCTGTGAAATGAGATCACGTAAATAAAGCAGGCCAAAGGCACTGCACAGACGGCAGTCGGTTTATCACCTACGATTGTCATTTCCAAGGCACGCATTTCTGATGCATGCGACTGGGAGCTTCCACTGCATTGGACAAAACTCCCTGCATGGTCAAATTGATGTGATAGCAAGGTCTCAGAAATGCAGAGTTCTCTTTCCACTCTACTTTGATATAGCCTAGCTCTATGCTTCAGAAGCTAAAAGGATTGCAAATCAACCCAGCCTAGTTTCAACAGGACATATGGGTAGGAATCACTCTAGGACAACTGTGGATACATACTGGAGGCCCAATGAGCTCAGGAATGTCCGAGAGATTCATGAATCCATGGGTGATGTTGATCAAAGACTGAAAAGAAAAGAAAACAGACAATGAGGCAGGGTGGCACATGTTCCACCACGTTCCTGGCAGTGAGACTTTAATTAAAGTCAGCCAGCATGGCAGAGCCCGAGCAGACTGGCAACACCCTAACCCACTGCCAGCACACCCATCCGTCCCACTGATTATAAAGCAGCTCAGAGCTGCCTTCTGCCTTATCGCTTTCCTCTTTCAATCAATCTTAAAATTGCACAATACATGAATGCCTTCTCTCTTTTAATATATATATATCTCCACAAAAAGCTTGTAGTCTTGGTGTGTGTGTATGCACGTGTGTCCATGTAGTCATTTTTTTTTCTATTATAGTTGACATACAATATTATATTAGTTTCAGGTGTACAACATAGTGATTAGACATTTATATAACTTACAATGTGATCACCCCAATAAGTCAGTCTAGTGTCCATCTGACACCAGACATACTTATTACAGTATTATTGACTATATTTCCTATGCTATACTGCCATGTAGTTATTTTCTATAAATGGCATCAGGCTGTCTGTATTATTCTTCATCTTGCTTTTTTCACTCAACCCTATAGCGTGGAAATCTTTCCATGTGGAATTTGGGGGTATAGACATTTTTTGTTTTAACAGATTGCCAAAGAGCTGTCTAAAGGGGTCATACATTTCCATGAAGCATGTGAGATTATCTATTTCACCACACCCTTATGCACACTTGATATTTTAAATTGTATATATATAAAATATTATTTTACTCTAGTCATCTTTTTTTCTAATTATTTGGGATGTTTTGACTTTCTGTTGTCTACCATGTAACATAATTTCTCTCAGAGGGCCACAATTTTCACAAATGTGACGTCCTAATATTAAGTGGACCATGATCTGGTCCCAGCCCACATCCAGTCTTCATGACAAATGTCCCTCACTCTCTCCCGACCCTCAGGCCCATTGGCTCCCTGTGCCTTGGACACACACGTTTTCCCACTCTGTGTTTTGCATCAGAGCGCCCCTGCCACCTGAACTCTGGAGGTCCTGTCCTCCCTGCTTATGTAGTAAAATCATTCCTAGCTTTTAAATTCCTGCTCAAAGATACTTCCTCCAGAAAGTCTTCCTTGATTTATCCTATCCCAAACCATCTTTCCTCCCTTGGGTCCCCACTCATGTTCCTTTGCTCCTCTGTTCCAGCCATTCTCGTGACTGCAAATGCTGCCAACCAGAAGAGAGTGTTCTGGAAGCACCATGTGAGAGAACAGTGGTACCAGGGTAGAACAGACAGACAGGTGGAGGATGCTGGCAGGTGGAAACGCCAATGCCAGATGCTGGCTACGTGTCCCCTGCATAATGAGCAGCCCTAAAGTTGTGGACAATCTTCTCTCCCCTTTAGCAAAGACAGAAAATAAACAGCCACATTCTGACCTGCATGATACTCACACTAGACAAGACCTCGATGCGCCCTGGTGGTCCCCTGGGCCCAGGGGGTCCCACTATGCTGTCTCCATCCATCCCTCTTTCGCCCTGGATACAACAGTGAGAGCAGAGAAACAATTCATTGTATATGGATAACGCTCCCAGAACCAGGCTGGACAGTCCTCACACCCCACTTGAGATCTGTGACCTCACCTTGAGTCCTGGGTCTCCTTTTTCTCCTTTGAGACCCTGGCAAAACAAAGAAACAAATATTTATCTTTGTTTTTTTCTATTCACCTAGCTCACTCTCTATCAATCGATCCATGAATCTTGCCATTTCTTTATATATTCTTGCATGGATTTTGTCTCAGGCAAGGGGAGCAAACGATGAGGGGCAAAGTCCCCTCCCAAAGTCAGAAGGAACACTCCACAGAGAGCGAGGAGACCACAGGTCCTCTCCCAGCACAGGGGAGTGTCCTCGTGAGCCCTCAGCATCTGGAGGATGGGGAAAGTCTTCCCGTTCAATCATGGAGGGGGTGGTGTGCTCCCCTCTGCAAAGTGAGGCTCCTCCTGGACAGAGTGCTCAGCTCTGGGTCCCACGTAACAGCAGGTATCGTAGCAGAAGATGGACAACACCTCCGACCTCCCTGGGGCTAGATACAGCGGGGAGGGCCACCTGCCAGGAGCTGGGCTTTGACGTGGGTCAACGTGTGAGCACTGAATGGGGTGGCAGGGAGGAGGCAGTGGAGCAGAGGTGCTGGATGGCGCGGGACTGCAGAGGGACAGAGATAAAGGGGATCTTCAAGTTTTCCCACAGGATGTTTTGTGCAAAACCGCTATACTGCTCCGCAGAGAAACACCGTAAAGAGCACCGAGCCTCCCATTGCACAGCTGGGCACTGGGGCTCGGAGCGGGTGAGCTGGTGAAAGCAGCACAGCCAGAGGGCACCGCAGTCTCCTCCCTCCAGCGTAACAGCGGGACACTCCTCAAAATGACAGTTTCAAAAGTCAACCTACACTTGAAACCTTTGGTCCAGAGATTCTGGGTTCATTCCGGAGCCTGATGCTTCCAGAGCTTTCAATATCCTAGGGAAGGAAGAAGAATGAGAATTTCAGATCCAATTCCCGAGCACCTGCCAGCTAGGCGTGGTTTGGGGAGCTGGAGTCGGCACAGCCCCTGCCCTCGGACTGGCGTTCAAGCTACTGGTCTTCCTAGTAATCCTTAGGACATGTCATTCTTCCACCACAGAAAGGGGGAAAGTACCTCAAATTCAAGCCCCACTGCACATTCAGGGCCTGGGGGCCCAGGGGGTCCAGGAGGCCCTGGCGGTCCCATGATCCCAGGAGTGCCGACTTGTCCATTTTTCCCTGGAGGTCCTGGTGAGCCTCTGTTGCCGGGGTCACCCTGTAGGGAAGAGGACAGGCTGACTACCCAGCCCTGGGTTCACTCACAGAAGGAACAACACACACCCTGAGTCATAAAAATGACTCTTTGAGTTTAATTAGATTGCTGAATCCTCTGATCCTTGAAGCTTAATGGTACAGAAACAGCTGTCTGGCTACTTGACATTGCACTTGATAGGCGGAGGCACCTGTGTGAGCGCATCTGCGTGGAAGGGAGAGGAAGGAGCAGACACGGCAGGTTATTCCCTCCCCTCCGTATCCAGCTGTTCTGCCTTCCCGAGCAGGTCCTCTGAGATGCGTGTCTCTCCGCCCCACGCACGGATACCTTCAATGCGCCAGCCCACGGTCCAATTAGAGAAAGCCCAGAGAAAGGGGAAGAAGGAGGAAAAAGTTTTTCTTTTTACCTTTTCACCAACCGAGCCATTGGGCCCTCTTGCTCCCTGAAACACAAACAAAAAGGGGCCCATTAGGTACGTTCAGCAGAAAATTAGAACTATGGGCTCTTAGGTAGCAGGATATTAACATGGGCTCCTCCTGCTCGGTTTTGGCTGATGTCTCAAAGCCGAGGGCATCACGAGAGTTGTCAGTTTGCAGGCGAGTCATGCTGAAGGCTTGGGAGGCCCATTTTTCAACGATTAGCTCATCACCTACCTCAAGAGTAAAAGGAAGTTGAAGCTGAACTGTGGAGAGATCGTAGAGGAAGAATTCCCATGAAGAGCTGTCCCTTTCCCACCCCTCCCATGATGGAAGTGAAGGGAAGTCCCTCCTCGAGGTCAAAGGAAGGGCCTTCAAGAACTTGATGTGTATTCACTGGACTTTTGGAGATACCTAGAATAATGACTGACTCTTCCGGAAGAAATCTAGAGACCAAGAGCTGGCTGGAGTGGCCCCGGAATGGAGCCCACAGAAAGGAGCCGGTTGTGAGCTCTGGGCAGAAGGGAGGACCTAGAGGGGCTGGTGGCAGGAGCAGTCAGCCACAGGAGACACTGTCCTACACCAGGGGACAGCAGCTGGGGCCCCCAGCTGGAGAATCACTAGGAAACCTCAAAAGCACCCTCAAGAGAAGGAGCCAGCAACTGCAGGGCCACAGAAAAGGCCCCGATGCCTGATTATGATGCCCCAGCCCCGTTTCCCTGGGCTACATTCCCTTTCCTACCCCACTGCCACAGAAATGACAGAGTGAGTAGTTCCGAAAGAGTTACGCTCAAAAATAGGATGGAGTGTCACGATGAACCTGAAATAGTGCAGAATGCCAAAGGGGAAGCAGATGGGAAGCTGAAACCGGGGAAGGAAGCATCGGGCAGAGGGGCGGCGGCAGCCAGGCGGAGGGCAGGGCCCTGCCAGGGAGAGAGGTTGCACTTCTGAAACAGAGCACAGCCACGGGGCCCTGCCTGTTCCCTCACCTCCCACCCATGTCTAGTACAACAGTAAGAGTTGTTTCCTAGAGCTAAAGGACAGGGCAGAGCCTCAGGGGCTAGGGAACCCCGGGAGGTCCAGGGGTACCCCAAACTCAAAAGATCAGCTGTTGAGGTGCCCGCCTGATGGCATATCCTACGCCTCCCATCCTCTCTCTGAAACCTGGGTGTCCCAGAGTAGCTACTGCCCAGCTCCCCCACAGGCTGTAAAAGCACACAGAGAAGACAGACCAAACAGGGCCTCTGCTTTCGAAAGCAAACGCACAAGCAAGAAGCACCACACATCTGAGGGAAGGCCGCACTATGTCAGACAGGCGACAGGTCAACAGTGGAATGTATGCCTGAGGGAACGGAGTTAAGGACACAACCCAGTCAGTACACGAAGCATGCATCACACCCTCAGCAAGAAAAGCGAGGACAGTCCAGTCGTTGAGACAGACTGCTCTGAACGAACAACAGTGGTTATGGAAAAGAATCGGGCAGAGAGCTTAGAAATAAAAACACATCACTGTTGGGAGAAAGAACTCTACAGAAGGGCTGGACCACAGAAGAGGCACACCTGAAGAGAGAACTGCAGAAAGAATAGGTTTCGGAGGCACTGTGCACAGAGAGACGGTATTTGGGCCATTCCACTGGGTCAGATTCGGTGGCCACCACTTTGGACTATGAGAAGATCAGCTTGGGGACGGACGAGCTCTTCTTATTGGAATTTACATGAACAGGCAGAGGGAAAAGTGGGAGCCCCAGTGAAAGGGATCGGGAAAGACCCCCTACTCCCCAAGTGGTGAAAGAGCTGCACTCCGTTCCTCGCCGAGAGAACTGTGCGGAGGCTGTGCGCGCACTCGGAACTCAGCCTGCACACGGCAGGTCTCGTTGTGACAGCGACATCCGGAGGGGTCAGTATACAGCAGGCCCCCGTGCAGGAGTCGGGAGCAGGGTGCGGTGCTGTGCACTGCAAATCATGGCTTAGAACTCACTACACATTTCAGCTCATTACGGTAACTGGATTTGTTAAGGACATTATCAGACTTCCTCGTACAGGAACACCAACCAAAAAAACAAACCTAATAAATCCGTAGACTTTTTTCCTGCTGTGGCTTCTGAGAGAGCACCGTTTATTGGGCGTGATGCCTGTTGGGTTGCTCATGGTGTTTGCTGCACTAACAACTTCAGTCTGTTAGAATGACAAGTGACTGCAGTTCATTTAGTTTGATGGAGGCCTATCATCCTGATTTTGTACCAAACACGTCTGATGATAAAATGTGATATAAAGTGGGAAATCAGGCCAATATCAGAGTGTGTAATTGAAATTAGTTGTTACAAGCGCTAAACCCATGGCTGGGTCCTAGACAGGCGCAGCGGGACGCTCAGGCTTGGAGCAGAACCCTGCTCTTCACTATACAAGACGCAGAGAGCTGCTCAAAGCCCATCGAGACTACTAGTTGAAAGAGATGGTAATGCTGTTTCTTTGCATTTCTCCTACATATCGTGGAAAAGGCAGAATCGGTTTACAATGCCAACAATAACATTTCAGGAGCTCAGAGAGATTACGCAAAGCCAGCTACTAGAGGCTTAACGCTCCTCAGCAATTCGGGGCACTGAAGAAAATGTCAGAGCACAGACTTCTTTCCACCTGGATGTCCTGGTACCTTTGGAGACTGAAGGCAATGAATGACCCAGGTTAGGAGAGAAGGAAAAGACTGGCACTGTTAACCACAGGAAGGTGCTGAAGCCCGGACAGCAGAACCTGCAGTACAAAAAGCAGAGAGGAATATTCCAGTGGTTCCTCCCCAGCGGGTCCTTCGGCGTTCTCTCCAGGCGCACTCTGTCCCCGGGAAAGCAGGTGGTACCTCCCCTATTCCTTCATGGGCTAAAGACCTCAGAATTAGTTGCTCATCTTAATTTGAGAAAAACAAGGAATACTCCTATCATGGAACTCAACATAGAATTATCTATTTGATAAATTCTTTTTGTTTGTTTATTTTTGTTAACCCTCACCTGAGGATATTTTTCCATTGATTTTTAGATAGAGTGGAAGAGAGAAAGAGAGAGAGAGAAACATCAATGTGGACACATGGATTGGTTGCCCCCTGCACAATACTGACTGGGGCCAGAGATCGAACCTACAACCCAGGTACACGCCCTTGACCAGGCATCGAACCCGTGACCCTTTGGTCTGAGGGCTGACACTCTAACTGCTGAGCCAAACTGGACAGGGCTATTTGATAAATTCTTAATGACCATCCACATTTTGATGACAATCCCACATTTGAAAATAATGATTATATATAATACTTTCTTTCAGCCCAATAAACTGAACCTTATTCTTTGGGGAAAAACTCCACTTCAGACAACTTGTCCTGCAAGTGACAACAGGCCAATTTCCTCGCAGCATGAGGAAAGACCTCCCTACCAGCGTCCATGGAAGGTACAGCCAGGGCAGGAAATGAGACCCTTGTCACTGGAGGTGTGCAAGCTGAAGAACAGATCTCGTGGAGGCCAGTCAAGGACCAAATGTATCACTGGATCTTTTGTTGTGTTATATCCCTGAGATGGTTCCTGTTCTTTAGCACGATTTTATTATTTTACACCCAGACTATGCTCCTTGGTTCACCTTTCGTGGTTTTTTGTTTGTTTTTTCCTTTAGGAAAATGTCATGGGCAAGGTTCTCCTTGAGCTCTCCAGATGCAAACTTCCAAGTCTTCTAGAGTTTGCTCTGCTTCGACTTCCCCAGAAAGCACCATATACATACACAGTGTGACAGACTGGGGCTCAGAGCAACTCGGGGTGAGGATGTGACCTGCCTTCGACAAGATTCCGGGCGAGCCTGCTGCTCCGGGCAGAGCTGCCCCTCTGGGCCCCGGCTGAGCGTGTGGCACGGGTGTGTGCGGACATGGGCGTGGGCATCTCTAAGTGCCAGACGGGCGTGTGGGGGCGGGTGGGGGGAAGCTGGTCAGGACAGGGAAGATGAGTGTAGGTCTGTGATGTTTCCTGCAAAATTGAATTTCTTTTGAAATAGTTGGTACATGTAAAATGAGTTCCGTAAAGCTTGGCAATTGTTTCTTCTTTTTCTGAGAAATGAGCTTTCCACCAAAATCCAGTTACTGGTTCAATTAAAATAAACACACTTGAAAGCTGACAGAGACTGGAAATTCAGTTCAGTGAGGACGGTGGTATCTAGGAATTTTCCACAACTTCATCCAGGAAGGGGATGCAGAAGTCCTTGTCCCCATCCCTGCTGGGAGACACCCTCCATCCTCTGAACCCCCGAGAAACTCGGGGCTGCATCACTAGGAGACTGGCCTCAGGTTTATTGCCCTCCTTTGGGGGACACGGCTTATTTCCTCAAACCGCCTGGGAACCCTGGAGGGGCAGAGCCCCACCCCCACGGCGCCACTAGGGGCTTCCAGACAGGAGACAAGGCAGCTTACAGACAAGGGAGAGCGTGAAGGCATGCAGGACTCGGGGATGGAAGACCCAAATGGCGTCTGAGAGCAGTTGCATTCATTCGTCGAAGGCTAAGAGAGGCCTGTGAGAGGTTTTAAGGGTTCACAGACAATGCTGGTGCTCTGTGTGTCAGGGTGGGGTGGGCAGCAGACAGGTGAGCTGACAGCTTTGGTGTCATTGGCTAAGCGGTCTGAGCAGCGTCAATACTGTGCTAACAGGAAGTGGAGGAAGGAGGGGTGCTTTCTGCTCAGCAGGGATCTGGGAGAGCTTCCCAGAGGGCATATCTGAACGGGGCCTTGGAGAATGAGAAGAGGGAAGGGCATCCGAGCAGAGAAAACCCTGTGCAAAGCCGGAGGCCGTGGAGGAGAGCGTGCCCAGAGCGGGCCGCAGGGCTGCTGGCCCGGAGGCCACCCGAGGGCTCGCTGGGAGCTGGGCTGGAAAAGCAGGTCGGGAAGGGCCTTGAGGTCTGCGCATGATTAGGGTTTTGTCCTGGAGGCAGTGGGGAGACAGCGATACTTTCTCCTCGGACAGGGCAGTGACGGATGAGAACCGGCTGTAGGAGGTGGCCTGGGCAGGTGGGTGGAGGCTGGGTTGTGGGTGGGAGCATGGGGCGCTGTGAGGAGCCTGATGTCACATTGTGGGTAAGGAGAGGTGAATGTCAGACCAGGATGGACAGAGAAGTCAGAGATGTGGACGGCAGACTGGCCAGGCTCGGCGATGGACAGATCATGGCAGCAGAGGATGAGGAAGGAGGCGTTAGAGCAGGCTCTGTTTCTGAGTCTCGGTGGCTGGGTAGATGGCAGTACCACTCACTGAGGCGGGGGACGTGCAGGAGTGGGCAAGGACGATGCTGAGTTCAGGTTTGGCATAAAGAGCCCCAGATGGAGACATCCGCAGAAAGGACCAGAAGGGGATGAAAGAGGGTCATTCAAGACTTAGAGGTCAGGGAGGGGCAGTGTGGGCCTGGTGGCTCACTTGTGTTGGAACCCTCCCACCCTCTCATACCTTCTCTCCTTTCATCCCGGGAAGGCCAGAGGCTCCATCAAGTCCAGGCTGTCCCTTGGGGCCCTGGAAAACACCCATGACAATGAGCTCACGACATCCTTGATAAGAATCAAAACAAACCCTTCCTGGAAAAGGAGGCCAGGGCTGGGAGCACGCAGCAGGTGAGGCTGGTGGGCCAGGGCCTTGTGCCAGGTCCCTGGCGGAATGCCCATCCTGGCCCAGCAGAGACTGAGCACCTGTGGACGAGGGTCGAGTTTTCTCTTCAGTGGGGGCATCAGGGGCAGGGGTGGACGAGATGGTCTCTGCGGGCCTCCCACCCCAGGCCCAGCGCTGACGTCCTATGATTCCAGGATTCCACGTGAGTCCGCACTTCCTAGACTGACTAAGATAAAGCAGCAGAACAATGTGTAGGATGATGTTTTTCTTGGCTGCTGCTTCTCATGAGTCTTAGCAATGACTTGGCTGAGGATTTTTGTTTACAAACATTAGCTAGCTGCTGGCTCCCCGCTGTGAGCTTAGTGCCGGGGTCTGCAGTCGGTGTGCCCCTCCCTGGCTAAAGGAAGCCTGGAGGAGAGATGGCTTCAGCGGCTCACCTGCGGCCCGGGTTCACCCGCAGCTCCGTCCTCTCCAGGAGATCCAGGGGGTCCCGTGAAAACGTCAGTTCCTGGTTTTCCTGGAATCCCAGGTAAGCCAGGTGGGCCTGGCGGGCCTGGGGGACCCTGAAAAATAGACAGTCTGTTAGGAAACAACAGGGGAGAGGATAAATATATACTGAGCATATATGTTCTATCCATTCTCTCCATTGCTTACAACCACCCTACGAGTAGAGACTGGTGTTCCCACTTAGCAGAGGGGAAAACTGAGGCTCAGCGAGATGATATAACTTGCTGAAGGGGTCACACATACAGCTAATTAATAGAAGAGCTGGGATTTGAATCCAGGTCTTTCTGAGCCCATTGGATTATGTTTTCTCCTTAGGTGTATATACACAATAAAAACCCAAGTCACTGGAATTCTCAGAGATGCTCTGGTTAATTTAGTTTTCTGATTAATCGAGAAGTCAAAAACTGCCTGTTGTGCTAACTCCTGTTGTTAAAAAGCTTCCTGCGATGTGCTGGTCTCTTTAGCCTCCACCTGGGTTGGCCAATCTTCTCGGCCTTGAAGACCCGTGCAGTGAACCCCAAATCCTTCCAACCCTGCATGACGAGGGGGCAGGGGGCAGCTGAGTGGAGCCATGTATGTGGGGGTTCAGCAGAGGGGCCCAGGGAAGAGATGGAGGTGAGGTTGGGGGCCGGGGACAATGGTGCCAGCTGTGGCTGGAGAAGGGAGGTGCTCCCTGGGGGGCAACTTAGAGACCGACCAGTGGTGGTCCAGCCTTGGGCAGGAGGCCAGAGAAGCAAGAGACCCCAGAGGGAGAAGTGGTGTGGAGCAGGGGATCACCTCAGGAAGGATTTCAAGAAGTGTCTGGAAGCCAAAGTGTGAAATGCTACCTAGAAAAGGCCAGTAGGTCTCTGTAGTGGGTCAGGGGCGGGGTGGGGCAGGAGCCAATCTGAAGAGGTGAAGGTCACGGACACACCTGCCGGAGAAGGCTGCCAGGGAAAGGAGGCAAGTGGCGAAGCGGAGGCTCTGAACATAAACTTAGGCTCATAGTCACTTAACACAGAACTGTCGACATGGAGAAATATATACAAAGATATACAAAGAGGGGGAAATATAAGGAACCCCCAGGAGCCCACCGTCAGCCTCAACAATTACTGATGGTGGCCAATCTGGTTTCATCTGTGTCTGCCCTCGCGTCCCTCCCTCCGGATCCCTGTGAAGGCCATCCGGACACCAGGACATGTCATCTTCCACACTCACTCTCAACAGCTCCTCGCTGTGCCCCAGGTCACCGGAGCCAGAGCCGATGTCCAAGTTCCAGCCCAGGCCGGAGCCCTCAGCCTCTGCTCCCACCTGCAGAGAAACAAATTCTCACAACGTGGTCTCAACAGCCACCCCCAGGGACAGCCCCGTCGCTGAGTTCTCCCACATCCCGTAGCTCTATTAACTTCTGCACCTTTCCTTCCATCCTTTCTCCCATGCCCCCCTCCTCCCTCACCACTGCCAGCTGTGCAGCCAGTGTACAGCCGCCCGCAGATATACACATGCTTTCACATCTCCTCAGCCTCCTTTCCTGCTTTTCAAATCCCTGTCATCCTTCAAGGCCCAGTTCCATGGTCACCTCCTCCATGAAGTCCTCCCCTACCCCATTTTCAGACAGAATGTATCTCTCTTTCTTCTGTGTTTTCACTGGCCTCTGTTGAGGTCTCAATTTGGTGCCAGAATCCCCTGACTGGAAGTGCAGTTGTGTGCGGTCCATCAGCCACTCTAGACTAGGACTCCTCCAGGGTCGGCCCAATCCTGAGACACCTCTGGGTGCCTAGTGTCCAGCACGAGAACTGGCACGGAGAAGGCGCTCGGCGCATACTTGTTGAATGCCATCAATTCCTCCAAAGAGCAAAAGAAAATTCCCAAAACACCCTTCTAGTATCTCCCTGACATCTAGCCACTGGTACGTCTCCTGCACCCAACAGGTAATAAGCTCTAGGTAATTATTTGCCAAATGACTTTAGAAATGGAATGACCCCATTGGGACCCCTGTGGGATTTGCTGTTCAACTTCTGGATCATATCTGAAAACAGGCGGTTATGGACAGTGCAGAAAACAAAAGTAGAAAGTCTACACACTAAGAGTCACTCCTACCCAACTCCTGGAAGCTGTGTGACCTTGAGCAAACCCTTATCTCTCTCTGAGCCTCATTGGCACAATAACTCGATACACCCAATTTACTGAGCATGTACTACATGACAGGTAAGGTTTTCCATGTATTAACTCATTTATCCTCACAACAACCCAAGATGTAGGTACTATGATGCCCATTTATGCAGGAGAAAACGAGAGAGAGAGAGAGAGAGAGAGAGAGAGAGAGAGAGAGAGAGAGAGAGAGAGAAAGAGAGAGAGAGAGAGAGATTGAGAGAGAGAGAGAGAGAGATGAAATTTGCCAGTTACATTGCACAGCCAGGCTTGGATGCCCCTCTCACCCACGGCCTTGGTGACTCTGAGATTTAAAACGATCCTAAAGACTTTCCAGAGTGAATGCTCTCTTGACTGTCCTTATTGTGCTTTTAAACCGTTTGCTCAGGGATCAGGCGCCAGCTCCAGTCACTGCGGTCCCTGGCGCTCAAGGGTGATCCAGCTCCACCAGCAGTGTGCCAAGAGGAAGTACTGTTCGTGTCTCCGTCCCCACTTTCTCACTGACCCCGCAACCCCCCCCCAACACACACACACACCCCTCTTCTTAGAGCTTCTCAAAATCCCACTGTGAAAGTCATAAGGGGATGGTGGAAACACCAAAATGTGTTAGGAACCTAACAACCTCACAGTTCTACCACGTTGAGGCAGCAACTGCTAACATTTAGGGAGGGGGTTTCCTTCCAGGGTTTTTGCATGTGTCTATTTTTAAATAGTTAAGACCACACAATATGCTCAAATTTATAACCAGCTTTTTTCATTTAACATTGCATGGTATTTTCCCCCATCACAAAATACTCTGAATACGTATAATTGTAATAGCTGCGTACGTTTTGTTTTTGTTTTTAATATACTTTAATTCAACCAACCCCTGTTGGCTAGTTAAATCATGTCTGATTTTCTTCTACGATGGACAACACAGGTTAAAATCCTTGTCCACGAAGTCTTTTCACACATCAGACTCTCCTTTACGATGGATTCTTAGAACAGAAGTTTCTGGGTCAACGATATGCCGTTTTATGGTTGTTAACATATGTTGACAAACAACTTCCCAGAAGTAATAAACCTATCACCACTCTCAGCAGCACAGCTGGTCTCACCACGCCCTCACCAAGTGCCCACTTCTCGAAGCAGAAAACACGAAGGACCTAAGGACAACTGACCCAGTTCCTTCAACAAATCACTGGCTAAGAGAAAAAGGTGGGAGACAACCACAGATTAAAAGAGACGTAAGAGACATATCAACCAAATGTCACGTGCAGGCCTTGTGTGGTTCCAGAGTCAAACGTTAGTAAAAGGACTTTTTAAACGACAGTATTGGGTCATAGGGAAGACCTATGTTGTTAATTTTGTTAGATGGATCATGACATTGTGGGTAAGGAAAAAAAGGTCCAGATCAACCTGTCAGTATGAAAGTATTTATGCGTTAAATGATACAATGTTCGGGATTTGTTCTGAAATACTCCAGGATGCCTCTCTGCTCTGCTCCAGAGAGATGGCGGTAGGAGGCGGGACAGGGACGCCCAACTGGTATAATGATGTGACCTCCCGGTCACCCTCTTTCACAGACAGGAAATGAGGCCCAAAGGAAAGAAAGGATGTGTGTGAGGTCACACAGGCGCCGCCAGGATCACAGAAACTCATGTTGGAAGGGACTTGACCGCCTCCCCACGCACACGCCTTCCATGCGTCCATCCCCTCGGCAGTGCCCAGCCCTCAGGACAGGGATCTCCTGACATCTGAGAGGGGCCTCGGCATTTCGGTGAGCTCTGCCTGCCAGGAAGTTCTCATTTCACTGTAAGGGCCACGTGGGACACGAAGCCAGGCGCCCTAGAGTTTTACCTCTTGCTATTTCCTCTACACACCTCAGCTTCCTTGTGTGTTCCCAGGCGGGAGGCCCCTCGAGTGCCCACATTTTGCAAACCGAAAGGTAAACCCTCCTCTGAGAAAGCCAGGGACAGGCTCCTCCCGGGATTTCCACCTTTCTTTCTCTCCTCTGTAAAACTGGCCAAGTCAAGTCTTCACGCCGTGACGCCACTTACCGGAGGGACGGTTGCTTTAGGAGCCACCGTGGGGATGGGGAGCGGGGGCCCCCCAGGGGGAGCACTGCCCGACTCCTCTGCATCGGCCGTGGAAAGGGGCTCCTCTGTGGTGGGTGCTGCTAAGTCTTCTTCATCACTGGGACCCTGGAAGCAAAACCAACACAAGGAATCATGTCACCTCGCCCGTGACGTGATGGCCACACCGCTGCCTCCTGAGTGTGGTGACTGTCGTTTCGATGGCACCAACCCCTCTTCAAACACTTTCTTACCTACAACTGTCATTGGCCCGACACATTCACAGGAGCACAGACTCGCGATCCCTTCGGACACAGGAGTCTCCTCTAAGCCACCGTGCCCGGTGATGGGCGTTCACTGCCCCCTCCTCCCAGCAACCCCTGCCTACTTTGGCCATTCTCTCTGGAAAGTTCTTCCTGGACAAAGCTAGGAGGTAGCAGGGTCGGGACAAACATCTGCTTCCCTGACCCCTCTGCCACGCGCCCTCCATCGCCTCCTGCTTCCCTGAAGTCAGCGCCCACCGCAGGCGCTGCCACAGGCTGCGTGGGCACTGCCCCCGGGAAGGTGAACCGCTCCTGTCCCAGGATGCCGACCTCTCTGCCTCCTGGGAGCCACAGAGAATGCTGGGAGCACTTACGAAAGTGACCGCTTGCTCAGGGGCCGCTGTGGGTGTGATGGAAGGCGGGCCATCCGTGGGAACCCTGCTGGCCTCCTCGTCCTCATCCTCGCAGGTGCTGAGGGGCGTTTCTGCAGCAGCTGCTGCTGTTGGCAGGCTTCCTTCCCTGACAGCACCCTGGAACAAAGTTGGCGTGAGGGTCCATGCACCTCACCCTCGCCCCTGGACGGTGCGTGACCGCAGGGAGAACACTCCCGGGGCCATCCGATCATTGACGTGGCCTCTCAGATTGTCCCTTCCACCCCCGGGGTCCCCTCCAGTACACCTAAGCCTGCACATCTTCACTGGCTGGACAGTCACCACCTCCGCAGGTGGCCTTTCTGTTTCCAGACAGCTCTGCTGGTTAAGGTTTCTACTAAGTCAAGACTTGGCAGAACGGACACCTGGTGTGTACTTTCCTCACCCTGTGACAAGGGCTTCGCCTTTAAAGAAGTGGGAGGATGAGGGAAATGAAGGATGAGGGATGAAGGATAAGTGGAGGAGGAGGAGGAGGAGGAGGAGGAGAAGGAGGAGGAGAGGCTGGTGGTAACGCTTTGATTCATTAAAATAGTCCATATAACTGCTCAGTGGCTTGGGGAGCTGTCAGCTGGTGAGGGCGCCCCTCCCCACTGAGAAGTTTCACTGGGTTGACGTAAGGCCAGGGGTGAAAGGCTGGGAGCAAACGTGTGGAATGATCTCAAAGGCCGGTGTTGGTGTGTGACGGCCTGACGAGTCCTTCTGGTCGATCACTCAGCAAGTATGCATGGAGGGCCCGCCACGCGCAGGGGTACAGGGAGCTAGATGGACAAGATGCACACAATCCCTGCCTCGCAGAGCTGCCAGGCCAGGAGGGAGCCAGAAATGAACTATTTACCAAGTGTATTGTTCGTTACAGCTATGGCGAGACCTTCCGAGGAGAAATGTGGGTGCCATGAACCTGTCTGTGGGGAGGCTCCACAGTCTGGGCTGGCATCTCCTAGACCAGGTGGTGTTTGAGCTGAACTCTGAAGGACAAGCAGGAACTAAGGAGCGGAGGAGGGAGGAAAAGGCTCGGGCAGAGAGGAGATGTATGGGGAGGTTCTGAGGCAAGAAGAGGCAACGCTGAAAATCTGCCAGGTCAGCGCTACCCCACAAGCCTGTAGGCCAGGTGGGGTAGCAGGGTCTGCAGGACGGCTGCCCCCGCCGGGAGGAGTCAGGGGGCGTGACAGAGTTGGCCAGGCAGGAGCCTCAGCCATCACCCGGGCTGGGGATGGGTGGCTCAGACCAGGGCACGGTGCCTGCACCGGAGAAGGGTAGAGCGGGTGGGCCCACCGTGTGCTGAGGTAGAAAATCAACAAGACTTGGTGCTTGCTGGGATGTGGGAAGGAAGGAAGAGAGAAGAGAATCCTGGATTAGGACTGGGAATGCTGGTCCCACTCATTTGAGGTGGGAACTCAGAAGCAGAAAGGAGGAGTCTAGGTTTAAATCTGCTGAGCTTGAAGAACTCGCAAGACACCCACTACAGTGACATTATAGGGACAGACCTGCCAAGTGTCCTGGAACACTTGTGTCCTGCCTTCCGGAGCTGGGAAGAGAGTCTCCATGACCCCTCAGGAGAGGGCTGAGAAGTCCTGGCCATGCTCTGGGACCCTGTGGGGGCTGCCTGCACCCTGACCCTCCGCTGCCCTCTGAGAACAGTGCTTGTGTTTAGAAAGAGGCCATGGCTGAGCCCTCGGCACCTCCCATCACAGCCCCGCACTCCTCCTCCCTGGACCTGCACCCCCTGGGACTCACCCCCACCTCCAGCTGGCTCCCCACAGGCCCGCAGGGGCTTCACCACACGGTCCCTCAGGAGGGAGTATCTGGTCAGGAAGGTGCCCCCAACCCATTCAGACGCCTCTAGATTTGCTGCACAGAACGAAGACTGGCCCACTGAGAAGGCAGGTCGGCTCCCAGCCATGACTTCAACTGCCCAGCCTTACCAGAGTGACCCCTTCCCCAGGCTCCTGAGAGGACATGAGGAGGGCCGGGCCCCCGGTGGGCACAGTGCTGGCCGCGGCCTCCCCATCAGTGCTGGTGGGCATCTCGGCCTCCCCTGAGGCTATCGCTGCAGAACCTTCTTCAGTATCTGGATTCTGGAGAGGAAGACATCACGGGGGACCAGGCAGTGACCCACGGCCCTGTGGCTGGAGGGAGCAGCAGCCGGGGCCCCTCCCACACCCACATCCCGCTGCCCCTCACCTTCAGAGCATTCGCACATCCAAGACCTCGCCTTACACCGCTGCCCTGACCGGGGCACCCACACAGAAACCCCGACCTTACACCACCCAAGGTGTGAGCACCCTGGCCAGTACCCTGCGTGTTCACCTGCTCCTCCCCGCCACCTCGGGGGCTGGCGCTCACCAGTCCCTGCCATCCACCTTCCACGACTCCTGAGCACCCACGGTGTGGTGCTGGGGCAAAACCCGGGTCCTGGATGCACAGCTTTCTGGGGGGAGGGGCGGGCTAGCCTCACTGACCACCTCCTCGCCTCACCCTCCTGGCTCAGTGCCTCCCATCCCTCACTGCCTCCCCCAAGTCAACAACCCATGTCCTGCTCTTCAAGCCTTTCCTCACTGGGATATCCTGGCAGGATGTGACATTGTTAACCAAACCCAGAGCAAGCCACCACCACCCTGGCCTGGAAGGACACAGCCTCAGAACCATGTCCTGCTTCCCCCGTCTTTCCCTACTCTGGGTCAAGTGATCTTCCTAAAACCTACTCTGACTACACTGCTCCCTTCTTTCACACCCGCTGCAATCCCATTTCTGCTGGACACTCTCAGGCTCCTCGTGGCTTCCTCGGACGCAGAGACGCCTGCACCCCCGTCTCCCTGACCCTCTGCTCACTCCGGACCCCCAGGCCGCACTTCGTCAGGTCTGTGTACTCATGTGGATGCCCCAGGCCCTTGCTCCTGCTGGCCCACTTCCTGGAACACCTGTCTCACCTCCACCTGCTGGGCCACTCCTAAGCATTTCCTTGGTCTCACTTTCAGCATCTCTTCCCCAGAAGGCTTCCTGGGCCCACGAGTCTGGGTTCTGGCCCCCTTTTTGGTGCTTCTCCTATTTCACCTCTTACCCTCTGCCCCAGGAAGCAGTCTACCTTCTTTACCTGGTGCCCAGCCCAGCACAGCACCCAACATCGGCTGAATGAGTCAACAGACGACTCATCCTCCAAATCACTGTCTACTCGAACTCGGCCCCACAAGGTCGTAACTGCACTTTGCAGACAGACGAGGAAGGCCAGGGACTGCTCCCACCTGAGATGCTCATCATCTCCCAGAAAGACGTGAAGTAGAGCATGCCCCCCAAGCTACTTACTGCCGTGACCCCTTCCCTGGGGTCCAGGGTGGACACGCCGCCCGCCTCTGCTTCCCCTGCAGTGCTGACAGTCACCGCGGCTTCCCAGGCAGTGCTGACCGTCACCTCAGCTTCTCCGGCTGCTACCGTTGCTGCCAAACCTTCTTCAGTATGTGGACCCTGAAACAAAGGCATCACGAGGGACCACTGATCAAGGGGGACCCTGATCAATGTGCCTGTGCTGGAGAGAACAGACTGTGCACACCCCTCTATCAACTTGCATTTCCGTAGCTTCTTTCCCTGCAAGTACTTTCTTATCTGGACTTCACGCCAGCCCCATGAAAAGCCCAGAATCACAGCATCCCAGGGACAGGAGAGACGGCATGGCACCTGTTTGCACGTGCCAGCGGCTGGGAGATCTCTGCCTCCTGAGTAGCCTGCCCCAGCTCTGACACTCTGCCTAGACGCGCCTGCCTCCCTGTGACCTCCCCTGTGTACCATCCCGAAGCCATGAGAACAAGTGGAATGTCTGTGCCCATGACAGTGCTTCGAGACGTGCAGGCTACAGCTCCGTGCCCCCTCAGCCTTCTCGGGCTAGACACCTGCGTCTTCTCGTTCCCTGTCACTTAGCTTCCTTCGGATGGACAACCTGCTCTGTAGGTTACACGGCAGACACAGGAAATGGAAACAGCAGCTTTGGCTGCTGGTGCCACCAAACGGACTATGTTTTATCTCAGTTTCCCCAAGGATATTTTTGTTTTGTTTGTTTTTTTAAACTTAACTTTGCAGTTGTTTTGTTTTGGTTTGCAAAAACGTAGTTCTTTTGGACACTAAAAGCTGAGCAAAGTTAGACAGATTTCCTTGCTGTGGGACTTCTCAGAGCCCATAAGGAAGATATACGTCGAGCATTTCCTAAAATTATTTGACAACAGAACCATTTTTTTTTATTTAGTCCTTTCAGAATTATGGTCTGAAAAAACCAGAGAGAAGATGATGTCACAGATTTTAAAATAAGGCCCTTTCTGATGCAACTTCAGCTAAAGTCCCAAAGGGCTTTATAATTAAGTACAAGTTAAGTACCATCCCACCGTCATCACATGCTGAAAGAAGGAACCAGGCCACTTATGTGGGACGTGCTGAGAGACATTGAAGTGAAATCAGTCCCACCAGCACTGGCCCATCACCTGCCTCCGGGCTATATAAGAAAAGGAAAAGAACTCATTTGGGAAGAGGAAGAATTCCTTTGGAAAGAATTTTAAGTGTTTGGTGGCTTTGCCCTCTCCCTTCCGCTCAGTAGAAACCATTTGGTGAACTAGATATGTATTCCTCGGAATTTGGGAGACAAAGGGACTGACATTTTTGTATTATGCTGGACTGGACTTTGAAATACCTGTACGAATAGGCTGTTATTAGATGGTGACCGGGGGAGCATGAGAAATCCCAGGATAGTGAGAAGAATGAGCTGACCCTGTGGGTTTAGCAGAGGCCATTGTGGGGAAAATATATTTGTTTTACTTTGGTACCCAACTGTGTCCAGCATTTAAAATATTGGCTTTGCAGATATAAAAGTCAATTACCCAACCACAGAGTGGACACACGCAGTTAATCTGATTCTGTCTTGAAGGGGCTCACAGAGCAGAAGAGGCTGAGCATCTGCACGACTGGGCAGGAGGGAGGGCACCATGGTGAGGACCAGCTGCCTCTCCTCCCTGTCCAGGTGCATCCCTCGAGAGCCTCAGGGGCCCTGGGAGCCCTGCTGTCTCTGTCCCAGCAGGAGAGAGGCCGCCTCTGCCACCTTCAACTAAAACCCTCAGGGTCCTCTACGGTGCCCAATACAAGTGGCCATCAAGTCTGAAATAAGCAAACAAATTTACCAGTGACACCTCAAATGAAATTTACCATTCACTCACTCACCTCCTCGGTGACATGAAGGAAGGCCCCATCCCCCGAGCCAGCGTCTGTAATGGGGGTGCTGTTCAGAGTATGCACCCCCTCCAGTGTGTCATTCAGGATCTCACCAGACCCTAAGGGAGGTAGGCATTCTGTAATTACTAACTGCACTTTGCAGTCTTGAAAAAGAAGAGGTATCTCTTCACTGACTGACTTGAAAAGATGCCCAGAATACGAGATTAAGAAGAAAAAAATAAAGACCATGGCAGTATTACCTGTGCCCGAGGCCTGAGATTGGCCTGCATTTTCTGCCCTTTTTCAGAGGGGTAACCATTTCAGACCGAACTTACAGCCAACGCCAGAGCACGAGATTTAGGTCCAAGGTCAAAGAACAGCCCAGATGCCCACAGTAGGGGCTGGTTCAGCAAACTGAAGGCAGGATTACAAGTGGTTTCAGTCACAGTTTCTGCCACCAACAGTGAGGCTCGAACCCTACTTGGGTAAGTTGTTAACCTGTGCCTCAGGTTCCTCATCTGTAAACTGGGGACAATTCCTACCTCACAGGGTTGCTTTGAGGATTATGTGCTGCAGGTGAAATAAACTAATACAACAAAAGCATCAAGGACAGCTCCTGGCACAGGCTTAGCAATGGATAAACGTTCATTGTCAATATGGTTCTATATCTGTAAAGGGAAAAAACACTATACTTGAGTATACATGTTTAATCAACGCTATATAATCAATATAGTCATTATATAACACACAATATATAGATACATATGGATGTGTGTATGGTGTGTGGAGACAAAACACACACTCAGCTAAGCCACAATACTTAATATTGGTTTCCTCCCGAGGATAGGAGAGGAAATTACTATTTTTTTGATTCATACAACTCTGCATTGATTAAACTGTTACCACAAGTACATATTTCATTTGCAATTTAAAAAACAGTCCGGCCATTGTGGCTCAGTGGTTGAGCGTCGACCCATGCACCAAGAGGTCGCCGGTTCAACTCCTGGTCAGGGCACATGCCCAGGTTGTGGGCCCAATCCCCAGTGAGGGGCATGCAGGAGGTGGCCAATCGATATTCTCCCTCATCAATGTTTCTATCTCTCACTTCCTCTCTCTCTAAAATCAATAAAGGAAAAAAAAAAAAAAAATGGAGTCCTAAAGCAAAGAAAAAGAAATTATACTAATATGAATACATGCCTGTTACAGGCTGGGCTCCGGGCTAAGCATGTCTCAGGTCTTCTCTCACTTAACCTTCCCACTAGCCCATCTGCCCTAACCTACAAGGACAGTCCCACTACCTTGCAGCTGGTGGGCAGAGCCAGGACAGAGCCCCACGTTCTCAGTCTCCCCCTTATCACCACACAGCGTGTGTGTCAGGCTCTGATCTGCACATTAGCACCTCATATGTATTAACCCCATTCTGCAGAGGAGAAACAGGTCCTACAGAGAGCGAATGGCTGGGAGAGGCCCTTGAAGCCAGGCTGACTGTCCCCAGGCCCAGACATTTCCACACATGCTGTGTTCACGCACGTCCCATGCTATGAAGAGTGTGCGTGTGGTGGGGGGAGGTGCTGCATTGTTCTAGGGACCCTTCGCACACAAGCATCCTGTCACTCTCGTGCATCCTCCCTGCTGCTGCCACCAGGGGTTGCTGTGCAAGCGGCTGGCCAGAGTCCCCACCCCTTGGAGGATGGAGGTGAGGATAGCATGTGCCCCGGGGCAAGATGATGTCAGGGGAACTCAAATAAAACTATTAGGTGGCTTTCCCTAGCCAGGAGTGGAGCCCTCAGGGTTCAGGCCCACTTTCCTCACCATCTGGACATTCTACCAAATAACTTTATTTTTTAATCCTCACCCGAGGATAGTTTTCCATTTATCTTCAGATAGAGTGGGAGGGAGAGAGGGTGGGGGGGGGGAGAAACTTGAGTGAGACACATCATTTGGTTGCCTCCCACACGGCCCTCTCGAGAGGGCTGGGGACAAACCGAAACCAAGGTACGTGCCCTTGACCAGAATCGAACCCGAGACTCTTTGGTCCGAGGGCCAGCGCTCTAACCGCTGAGCCCCAAACTGGCCAGGGCCATTCTACCCAGTAAGAAGAACGGGAATATTTCAGCCAGTTCCATTGTTTTCATTTGGCCTTTTGTTTGCCAGAGAAGGAGTCTGGCTGATCCCAGGGAACAGGCAAGTTGTGCTTGGATCTGGGTCCCAGTCTGCATTTGGCTCCCACCTCCTTTGAACTCACCCCTCTGTCTAGGAGAGGCCCTCACCCAGGCCCCACAGCCTCTGCCCTTTCCTTGGCCCTCCTCAGAAATCCAAATTCCACCCAGGAGAACAGCCTTGCAATTCATAAACCACTTCCACACCCTGTCATCCAGGGGGTTGTGCACACTCCCAGCAAACAGTTAAAGAATCTAAAGCTTGGAGAAGTTAGGCAACTTGCCCCAGGCCTGACAGCAAATAGGTGGCAGAGCAGGGCTTCCGTCCAAACGTCTCCACAGCAACACCCTGCCTCCTCGGCTGTGTTATCACTTTATTCAATTATCATACAACTTCTTTTCTCTTCAGTACGCATACCTTCTCTCACCCGCAGACTGCCCAAGTTTAGTTATTAAAATAACATTCATTTACTGATGGCAGAAGTAAAAAGACAATGATATATAGGATTGTAAAAGACATGTAAACTACAGAATTACAAAAAAAGAAAATTAAAACCACCCACAATCCTACCACCCAGAACATATTACTCACAGCATTTTGTTGTGTATCATTCTAGCACACACACATGTATACACACACACACACACACACACACATTGTTCGACATGGCCAGATATAAATATAAATAACATATTCAAAATTAGGGTCATAGCACACATATAATTTTGAAAGGCGCTTTCTTGTGGGGTACCCCATGAGCATGTCCCTGGGCCATTAAATCTCTGCATCACCAGTTTCAGGGCTGCACAGATGCATGAAATGCAGTTTGCTAACCAGTCCCTACTGTGGGCGTCTGGGCTGTTTTTAGACCTTGTACCTACATCTCGGTGCTCTGGTGTTGGCTATAACTTGGGTCTGAAACAGTTGTCCCTCTGATAAAGGGCAGAAAACGCAGGCCGATCTCAGGCCTTGGGCACCTGTCAAGCTGCTGCCTGGGGGATCACGTCAGATCTTGGGGTTTTGCCAGTGCTCCTCTCTATGGCTGGGATGGGGAGCCAAGAGGCCAGACTGCCCCAGGGCCTGCTGTCAACCTCCTGGGTGCCTGTCCCTCTCTGATCATCAGTTAGCTTTCCCACGTGCCACACAGGAGTTTCGATGGCCTGATCCTCAGGGAATCGGGGAGTCTGTGGCCCAGGCTGAGAAGAGTGGGGATTCCAGAGTCGGGCCTGGGCACTGGCTCTGTCCCACCACTCACCAGCTGTGTGACTGTGGGCATGTCACTCGCCTTTCCAAGCACTGGTTTTTCCATCTGTAAAATACCGGCTAACAGTAGCAACTAGGAGATGTGTGGCTGGGCTTGGAGATGCAGTAGGTAGACACTTGGCACACAGTAGGTATTTAATAAGCAGCAACAATGATTACAAGCTTATCTGTTAAACCCCAGGTCCTTCTGGAGGGGTGGAGTCTGGGGGTGAAAGTTCAGCTATCCAAGATTAAAGGCCAAACCCGCCATTTACAAGCCACAGAGCCTCGGCTGGGGACTCGGTTTCCCCATCTCGTTTGTCCAATGAGAAAGTTAAATGAGGTCTTGCTCTGTATTGCATACGTCACCCAGCTGGACAGTCGGCACTCAGTAGGAAACCACAGTGCGCGCAGGCACCCAGGACTTGCCTTGCTCGGGGCTGCTGTGCAGGACGGCACTCCAGTTGGTGGTTCCCAGGGTCCCCTCAGGAGTAGGCTCACCAGAGAGCTCCGCATCCTCAGAAGGAGGGGATGGAGTTGGAGGTGTGTTTATGGGTTCAACTTTTGCTTCTTGAGGCTGAAGGGAGGGAAAATGAGACCCAAAAGGATTTACCCGCAGGAAAGCAGAAAAAAATGGCTAGTGCATATTGCTGGAGAAAATAATATATCCACAAAGTGCTGAACAAACCCAGAAGAAAGCTCAGACCTGCCTAGTGTGGACCTGGGCAATCACTGCACCTGCCAGTGCCTGGAAAGGGGGCACGGAGGGTAATTTAATTCTGTTCCCTTTACAGCAAGACTCTGCTAAACTTGCCTGGAGCTCTCTGAGCACAGAGACCACATTTCCATACCCCAGGCCAGGACAGACGAGATGCTCATTAAAGATCTATTAGATGAGGGAATGCACGAGTAAATGAACAAACAGATGAATGGAGCAGGCTACATAGAGTAAATGCCGCATAAATCCAATCCCAGCTGTGCGCTGCTCACAAACGCCTAAGAAAACAGAAGATGGGTATGGTTTCCCTTCCAGGACACTTCAGCTTCTGGGTAGCTTTCTGAAAGCCAGTCAATATCTCAACCAATTTTACCAACTAGGAAAAAAGAAACAAACAAAAACCCCCAACAGTGGGAAACACAGAGCAGTTCAGAGATCCGGGCAGAAATCTCGATTGGCAGGGGGGTGGAGGGGCAGCAAAGGCCGTGACATCATCCCCAGACCCAGGCAGGTAGCAGCTCCTGAGACCCAGGGCTCGCCAGTGTTCAGTAGTCTCACCCCTTTCTGAGCTCAAGGGGCTGGGGGTGAAAGGAAGGAGCCTGCTGACCATTGTTAGACCTGTGATATGAACAAGAAACACTAAGACACTAAGATCTCAGGGTTAGTTTGTGACTGCAGCCATCACTTACCTATCCTGACAAATAACAGGAAATTATTTCCTTCGTGTCAGTGTGTAAACAATGAATCTCCAGCCTGTCAGAGCAAGGAGGGTCCCATGACTTAGGGTTAATGGTTCAGTTCCTACCATCAATGTTGGGTCCAATCTCAGATCCCCACTTATCAGCTTTGTTATGTTGGGCAAGTCATATGACCTCACTGAGCCTCAGCTTCCTCCTCTGTAAAATGGGGCCAATCATAACTACTGACAGGGTACAGAGTGCGTGGAGGTCTCAGCACAGGGCCACCGAATGAGCCTACCAATGGCAGCCGTCATCAACATCACCAGAATTCTGAAGTTTGAGAAAACAGCACCTCAAAAGTGATTTTCTCTGCTATTAAAGATGATTGTTTTATCTTTGTGGTTATCTGTAGTATTTTTTTTTTAATGTTTATGTACCTTAAAAAAAGATATCATTTATTGTACTGTAAAATCCCAAGGGTGGAGGCAGGGGTGGAAGGTTCCAGGGAGTTGGGCCTTGAAGAATGAACAGAACGTCAGAAAGCAAGGACGGAAGGAGGCGTTGGGGTGACAAAGGACACAGCATTGTCAGGGTCTGATAACCTGCACTTGGTGAGGGTTCCAGGATGGAAGCAGGGGAACAGAGCCAGGAGGCAGAGAGGGAGGGGGCTGGTTCTTTGGTGAGAAGCCTGACCTTGGATCTGGGGCACCTGGGGGGTGTTAGGCTAGGGAGTGGCGTAGGCAGGTGTGTACTTTGCAGAGTTCACCCTTGTGCCAACAGAGCATGGGCTTGGGGAGCTGAGGTTAGGCCAGGAGACCAGGGGGCTGCCCTGAAGAAGCCCAGTGAGGCAGGAACCAGGGTGGCCTTGTGGGAGCAGGGAGCAGGGACCACCCCAGGGGAGAGGCTGTGAAGACCATTAGGACCTCTCCATTCCTCCCTAGCTGCTTAGAGACCTAGCAGGGGAGTAAGGACCCTGTCACAGGTGGTTCCTCTCCTCTTCCTGCCAGGGTCCTCTGATGGTCTCAAGAAATCTGGTCTCTAGCCTGGAGCAAGGCCGCTGGTGGCTGAGTGAAGTTGCTTTACAGGGGACTTGGGCTTTGAGACAGGCAGGTGAGGTGCCGAGACGCAGGGCCACAAGATGAGGGTGGCTGAGCTCTGTAACTCAAGGTGGCAAAGGCTGAGTTATATGAAATCACTGACTCCAGTCTGTCAACAAAAAACCACTTTGGGAAATCTCCTAACAAGGGGCCCACAAGGCCCCGTTCAAGGGCAGAGTGTGAATCTGGTGAGCTGACCCTCGGAGGTCAGGGTCAGGTGTCCTGGCCCCAGCAGGCAGCTCTTGGTGTTCAGGGGTTAGTGTGGATGGAGAACCAGTGTGGTCTGTGACAGAACAGGAGTGTCGAGTCCTAAGACTTTTTATTAAAAGTGTGGCGATTTGCTGAGCCCACATTCATATGCAACACGTATTTCCTGAGGCCCTACTGTGTGCGGGTCCTTGGCTGATCCCTGGGGATATGGACATGAATAAATAAGACAGGGTGGCTGTCCTCAAACTGTTGAGTATGGGGAGACACAGGCCCAGACCCAGACACAACTGTGACTGAAATGTGACGCATGGGACAGCAGAAGTGAGATCCAAGTCGGGGAGCGAGGTCGGCCATGGCCCCCATAAAGGGCTTGGACCACATTCTGAAGGATGAGTAGGAATTGGCCGGGGGAGGGGTCTCTTTGCAACAGAACCCAGGAGCCAAGGCGTGGATGGGGGGAAAGTGCTGAGAGTGTCTGGGGAACTGAGAGAATTTGGGTGTGGCTGGAAGAAAGATCCTGGCTGTGGGTCAGAATCACCTGCAAAGCTTTTTATAAACACAGATTCTTGGACCTCACTCCAGACCTACTGAGTCTGAACATCAGCCCAGGCAAGAATCTTTTTTTAAAGACCTCCCCCATCACTGCCCCCTCCCCCCAACGCAACCTTGATGCACAGCCAGGGCTGAGAACTATAGGGGTATTAATTCTAACACAGCCTAAGATAGAACTTTCCAGAAATGGAAAGGTGTGTCAGCAGAAGCCGACTCAGCAGGGGGAAGAGTAGGGGAGCAGGGATTCCTACCCTAAATGGGGAAGGAGGTGAAGACAGCTGGCTCTTTCAGCCCGTGACTCAGTTTGCTGGTCATGGCTTGTGTCTCGAAGGGTGGCAGTGGGAAAGGGTGCGGACAGGGAAGTCATGTTCCTTCGGAGACAGCAGCCAGACAGAGAGGGGAGGGACGTCTGAGAGTAAGAGGGAAGTTCCCCGACTTCGGGGGTGGCCCGGAAGGGCAGCCGTGGAGCCCCTTCAGGAGAGGGTGAAGGAGCAGTTCCAGCTCTGGGAGATCTGCTGAGGGCACCCTGGTCCCTCTGCGGGGGACCTGGCCCTGCCCCTTCCTCCTGCACCCCCACATCTGGGCAGCCTGGGACAACACTCCACTCCTCCCGCCTCAGTGCATCCTCCGGGAATGAGTGGAAAAACACAGCCCTGCCAGGGAGCTAGGGGAAGTGCGTGCCCTGCAGGAGCGGGCGGAAGGATTTGATATCCACAGCAGACCAGTCAGCCTCAGCCCCCGCAGCTCCAGACCCGGCCAGAGCCACGGCCAGGGGATGCGGTGGGGGAGGGGTTCTCTCAAGGCCTGAGGGCAGCCACAAGGGTTGGCATGGGGCGGGGCTCCCCAGAGGACCGGGCACGCTAACACATCACTTCAATCTTCACGATAGCCTATCGTCAATAGTAACAACCACGGGCATCTGAGAGCTGCCTGTGCCAGGACCAGCCCTCGAGTTTCGCAAGGGTCAGCTCATCCCACTTTCTCACTAACCCTGGGCACTGAGCTGCTCCATTCTAACCGAGGGGTAAACTGAGACTCCCGGAGGTGAAGTTCCTGGCTCCAGGTCAACAACCAGCACCTGGCAAAGTTGAACTCACACTTGGTGGGACTTCGATCTATGCCAGTTCTCTTCAAACCACTGAGGAGAGTAGGGTTGGGGAATCTAGGGAGGAAAGTGTTTGGGGTGTCTGCCCAGAGGCCAGGGAGCCCATCAAATCCCTTTTTCACCTCTCCAGACACTTTGGGGATTTATTTCGTGCTCATTCCCAGCTGCAAGGCACACCCACATCTGCCCTGCCCTGCACCCCTTGGCCCAGGAGAGGAGGCCGGTTAGGGTCCTGACTCCATCCCCGGCTGACCCTGGCAGAGCCACCCTGTCCTCCTGAGCATCCAACTCCCTTGCAGGGTTGTTGTAAGGATGCAACTGAGTCATATATACAAAGCCACACAGTGGTATTGAGAAATGCCGGTCCTCTCCCTTCCCTTACCATTTCTCCACTTCTGCCCAAAGCTGCCCACCGCCAATACCCGCTTCAGAGAGCCCTCCCTGGCCAGCCCCGCCCCCGCGATCATCTCCAACCCCGCTCCCCTCGCCCAGGGCCACCTTGGGTTGCTGGCATCTCTGCCTGAGTCCGCCTCCCTCCTAGCTGTGAACTGGTGCACAGGGGACAGCATCAGCCTTTAGAAGGCCCAAGGGACCACCACTCTGTGCCCTGGACATGCTGATGGAGTGGTCAATGGTTGATGGGCACACAGAACTGCAGCGCTGCTCAGAGCAGCCACCACTGAGGCAGCCGCTTTGGACCCTGGACGTCCTGCATCGGAGCTGCCCAAGAGCTGGCTGCAGTGCTGGGGACAGACTTCTGCAACTCCACCCAGGCCAGCAGCTCAGAGCTGTGGCCGGAACCCTGGATGGGACATCGAGGACCTGTGCTCCAGCCCAGCTCTGCCCACGTACCCTAGAGCCAGTTTCTCCCCTCACCGGGTCTCAGCTTGCCCGTCTGTACAAAAGGTACCTCTGTGCACCTTTACACAGAAGGAGGTGGCCATTAAGTCCCTCTAGCCCTGACAGACTATGGTCCTCTCCTTCCCCACCCACACCTCTGTCACCAGAGATCTGTGAGTTATAGCCTCTGCCGTATTTCCATCTCTCCACTCTTTGATCAGACATGAGTTTGTAGCGTGAGCCAGACCAGATGAGGAGATTGCTGGGGCTTCTGTGTCTGTGACTCACAACTGCTGGCGGTTTTCATTAAAACGGGCTCCTCCGTGTCTCCACGTCTGACTCAGTGCTTTCGACACACTTCCTCGTCTCAGAGACAGGGCGCATTCCCAGGAGGGAGGAGGCCGGGCCACGGGGCGGACGGCTGACTTTCCCATGGAGTCCGAACTGAGCTCCTGGGAGGATTTAGCAACTTGCAGGAGTGCGGGCCCTGACTTCCTTCTCAGAGCCGAGTCCCGAGCAAATGTTACAATAGCCACTGTTCAGGGACACATCCTTCATGCCAGGCCTGGGTCTGAGATCCGGCCCTGCACTGTCTCCTCGAACCCTTTCAGCAAGCCCACAAGATAGGACTCTGATTACTGTTTTGTGGACGAGGAGCTGAGGCTCAGAGAGGCTGAGCAAGTTCTCCAACGTCACAGAGCTGGGAGGCAACAGAGCACAAGGTCTGCCTCTGGACAGCCTTCTCACAGCACAGCACAGGGCAGCATCAGGTAGCTGGTGTTCCCACGCACGGGGGATTTTGCAAAATGACCTTTGGCCAGTACTTTCCTGCCTTCCCCAGATGAGCTGACGAATGAATCACATATCTGAGGACAGAGATGTCAGACCTGGGGCTCTGGACACTCTCCAGCCATGCTCAGGCCCCTAAAAGCTGACCAAGATGACATGGCACGGCACCCCAGAACTCACCGGGGCTTGAGTGTAGGTGTCCGCTTCTAAGATCTCAGCTACTCCGTCTGTTTCCTGAAGCCCGCTGGTCTCTCCTGATGCCTGTGTAGAGGCAAACGATGCCAGGTAGAGGGGGAGCAGTGTACAACGGGGAACTGCCTCCGGTGTTGGAGCGTGTGTGTGTGCGTGCGTGTGTGTGTGTGTGTGTGTGTGTGTGAGAGAGAGAGAGAGACAGAGAGACAGAGAGACAGAGATAGAGACAGACAGAGTACTGAGGGCAGCATGTGTGCGGTGCACATGCTTGGTTGTTCTTTTTGTTTCCTTCCACATTTTATTGCTCAAATACTACAGTCAATTTACAGTCTCTCTAACTTTCATACCTACTTTCATTTTGTCCAGGTTCCCTTCGATCTCCATCAAAAGGCCCTGGCCCTCTGCGTGACTGTCACCGGAACTTTACACTGGGAACAGCTCCACTGGGAGTGCATCCTCCGTTGCTACCTCAGCGTCCTAATTAGCCATCTCAAGGAGCCCGTGTGCCCTGCGTCTGTAAGCAAGCCCTCATCGGTGGACTCTTGGGCTGTGTCTGCCTCTTCAGTGTTCACAGCAGTGCAGAGACGAAGGGACAGGAACGTCTACAATTCCCTCCGCTCAGCCCCGCACACGGGCCAGGCCTGGGTCGCGGCCTCACGGGGCGCGAACATTCTCCCAGAGCCAGATTGCACCTGGAGAGGCCTTCCAGCCAAAGCGGCAGCAGTTTTTACTAAATGAATGAAATCAACTTAGGTTTTGTTTTGGGGTTGACACCACCCAAAGAGGAACAGCTGTTCTAGGGCCGTGCCACACTCTGCTTGCCTCTGACTTCCCTGGAGGGCCTTTGCTTCTTCCTCTGACTGACACTCGCTTGTCCTCGGTCAGGCACGGGCCCCCCTCTCCCCCTCCTGCCCGGACCCATCACTCAGCACTGTCACTGGGGTTGGGTGTGTAGGGGTGGCAGAGCAGCTTGAGGATGGAGACAGTTCCCAGGTTATCCCTTTATCTTAGCATCACCGCAGGCCTGTCACCTGGCAGGTGCTCAGTAAATGGTGAAGGCAGGGAAGAAGGAACGGAGGGAGGAGGGGGAAGGACCCATCTTTTTTCCTGGCCCACCACCCCACTTCCAACTCAGGAACTGATTCATTTGCCAAGCATAAAAGCTAAATTTAGGTTCATTTTTATAGGAATTTACACCCAGGGTGTCTTAGAGTTTTAGCTTCGATTTTAGAATCCTGACACCCTTTCTTGGCAGGAAGTCTGGAAAGCGGGCCATTGACGGCCACAGCTGTGGAAAAACCTCACACCTTAGCAGAAACACAGCCCCCACCCCCACACCAAAGAGATAGCTGAAGCTCTCAAAAATAATAAAATAAAGCCAAAAAGCCCAAAATAGGACGTGAGGCAGCACTTGCCAAGATGAGAGGCTCCATGACGTTGGGGATAAAGAATTGCCTGGGCACCCGGCCCTGCCCTGGCAGGCTGGCCGTTGGGGCTGCAGGGCCCGCGGTGGGGGGTGAGGGTGGGGGAATGGGCGCTCACCGAGGACTCTTCGGCGTCACACCACTTCTCAGGAGCCCTGGGGTCCGGGTGGAGGGTGAGCTGCTGTATGGAGCCCTGGGGGAAAGCAGAGGGGTCAGAGGCCACTGCGTGCGTGGCTACAGCACAACCACCGAGGAAACATGACTGGTTTGTAGCGGAGAAGGTCCAGGGACAGGGTGGTGTTGGCCGTGACAAATAAACCAAGCCACCTCTTGGCCCACTCTCATTTAGGGGGGACTTGTAATTTGAGCCCCACTATCTGGAGAGCCCCGTGGGGAGTATTGTGTTCAAGGCACAGACTAACAGCAGCCTCCTAACTGCTCCCCAGGCCTCCACCTCGTCAGGGGACAGGTCCTGAAATGCACGTCTCCCCTCTCCCAGAACAAGTCTTTCCACAGTAGCTCGACGCTTCTTGGCTGGAAGGCCTCGTCCCAAGAAGAGCTGCCAGGCAGCCTCCCTTTCTCCACTCTTTGCTCCTCTCCCCACCTGACCACTCCTTCTCCCTGACCCACCCAGAGCGAGCGTTTAAAAATGGTTAATTGGCCCTGGCCGGTTTGGCTCAGCAGTTAGAGCATCAGCCTGTGCCTGGAAGGGTCTCAGGCTCGATTCCTGGTCAAGGGCACACACCTGGGTTGCAGGTTTGATTCCCCCGGCCTGGTCGGGGAGCATGCTGGAGACAACCAATCGATGTGTCTCTCTCACATTCATGTTTCTCTCTCTCTTCCCTTCCCTCCCTCCCTTTCACTCTTTCTAGGGATCATCCTTAGGTGAGGATTAACAAAAATAAATAAATAAATAAATAAATAGAAATCAACTGGATTTTAACTTCTTAAAATCCTCCGTCTTCCAGCCTACCACAAATAAACCCAACTCCGCCCCACGGTGCTGTGGCGTATCAGCAAGCCCAGAGTCAGTACATGCGCTGCCTAAACGAATCACACAACTTAGGGATTGCCTTTAGAACAGCACGTTCATTAAAGCCCGTTCTGACGGTCAGGTCAGTTTTCGGATATTTTTTTCAGGGCACAGTGTCCAAAAGGAGAGAGAGAAACTGTCTCCCTCAGGCACCCCAGCTACTGCCCCCTGCGGAACGACTGCACCTGCACCCCATCCAGAGGTACACATCTCTGAAGGGCTAACAACCGCCCCTCTTTCTAGGATGCCTTGAAGCCACAGAGCACTTGCACAGGGCTATCTCGTTGACTGCGGCCCCCACGCAGGTTTTCTTCCCGCTGCGTCCAGAGGGAAAGCACACAGAGGCTCGGGGGGCCAGGTGCTGTCTAAACCATCGGGCTACACCGAACACTCAGGGCTGGGTTCCAGGCCTAGCGCCTTTCCCACCACGCATGCATGTCTCCTTGAGGGCATAGGGACAAAATAATAACAAGTATAGTCGCTCGTGTGTGTCACACGGGGTCCAGCGGCCTCCCCGATCTGCAGGGCTCGGACTCACGATGAATTTCTCCAGCTTCCTGGCTCCCGCACTGCCCACGAAGAGCCCTGCCCTGGGCTCGAACACCAAGGCCCGGGAGGACCGCTGGAAGGTGACGCGGCTGTGCTCCTCGCAGTCCACCAAGAGGGTCACTTCCTCGTCCTGGACGGTCACAGCAAAACGGTTCCACCGGTGGGTCATCACGGGCACTGAGAAGGCAGCAGCCTCCCGGGACACGGAGGAGCCAGGCTCCGTGTAGTAGAGGATGATCCGCTGGTGGCCGTCCTCCACGCCTGAGAGCTGCAGGCCCAGGTGGATGACCGTCTGGTAGGTATCCGTGATGGCAAAGAGCACGCCTCCTTGGTCGCTGCTGGGCTTCACGATGGCACTGATGGCAAAGTCCCGGAAGAAGGTGGGCGGGAGGAGGACGCTGGCTGGGCGGCCCACGTTGGCGCCAGGCCCGAAGCTGTAGGCTGGGAAGCCCCCATAGCCTGTGACAAAGGACACTGATGGGGACAGCGGGAGACCAATGATCTCCATGAGGTCCACTTGGCCCCGGGACGCTGGTTCTGCAGGGAGGGAGAGAGAGGCCACATTTCACACATATATTCTACTATGCTTGGAAATGAGAAAGGGATCTCAGGGGTCACCTGACACAACCTCTACCTCGATGTGTTAACCCTGCTCTGTGCAGTACAATAGCCATTAGCCAAGTGGGGCTAGTGAGCTGTGGGTTGTCCCCACTGACATGTGTCCTAAGTATAAAATACAAACTTCCAGTACTTCGTTTGGAAAAAGGAGTGTAAAGATTTCATTAGTAATGTTTATATTGATTACATGTTGAAATAATAATTTGGAGAAATACTGGGTAAAACACATTATTAAAATTTTTTTAAAGAATAATATGAGAAACAAGCAGGTGCCCCCCACTCTGCTTAAGAAAGAAAATCTCAGTTCAGCTGAAGCTTTCATGAACTGTCCAGTCCTCTTCCCCTCCCACCCCGAGGCGGCCGCTGGGGATGTGGTGTGGACAGTCCCACGCACGCCTCTGTATGTTTTCTGTGTGAGGATGTGTCTCTAACACCTGTGGGACATGTATTCTGCTGGCACTTTTTTTCTCTAGTCAACACTGTATTTTTGAGATTTGTCTTTGTTGACTTATGTATTCATGACAGTACTCCATGGTGCAAATAGCCGTAATGGATTGGTTTACCTTTCTGATGATGGCAAGTGAGGACTTTCTTATACATCTCTCCTCATGGTTACCTGTGCAGGTAATTCCACCATCTGGGGGTAGAATTACTGGATGATATGGGGATATATACCCACAATTTCACTGAATGTTGCTAAAATATTCCCTGAAGCAACTGTGCCATTTTTTAAGTTGAGATACAACTGACCTATAACATTGTGTATCTTTAAGGTGTACAGTTGATTTGATATATTTGTGTATTGCAATATGATTTCCACCTTAGCTTTAGCTAACACCTTCATCATGTCAGGTAATTACCATTCCTTTTTGTGTGGTGAGAACATTTAAGATCAACTGTGCCACTTTGCATGCCTACCGGAAGTGTGCTCTTGCCCACATGTGGGGGAGGCAGAGAGATGGGATTTGGGAGAGGTCCATGGGGCTCTCCAACGACAGTGATAGTGTTCATTTCCTGCGCCCCACTTCCCAGCATGCCCCAACACAGTCCCTCCAGTGCCTCAAGCTGCCGCAGGTCCTCCCCCTCTACCTTGAATGCTTTACCTCTGTCACCCACCGTACCCAACCCCATGTCACCCGGTTATTTTGCCAGAATAACTCCTTTTCATCAAGATTCAGCCCTGGCCTCACCTCCCTTGAAATGCCTTGTTTTGCCTCCTGCACCCACACCCCTCCTCCCGTTCCTGAGGCTGTATTGGATGTCCCCTCAGGACACACTGGGTCCTCCACCAGAGCCCCAGCTCGCTGCATTTCACTCCCTCACCACTGGACCCGAAGACAGGGCCACACCTTTCACCTCTGTTCCCAGCCCCCAGCCCCGTGCTGCTGAGTGACAAATGGAGTCCAACCCGCTCGCTACACAGAAGGCGGGAGTGAGGTTAGAAGAAGGAAGGGGTTTGCTGGCTGTGAACTCGGATCTGAGTGTCAATCCAACGTTTTTTTCTCTCTAGTCTGCCACATGCATTAAAACAGAAATTAATTTTAAGTGTGATAAGCCCCAGAAAGCATAAATAAAATGATTGATGAATCTGGTTAAATTTAACTACATAGAAAATTTTGAAGTTCTCAACAGCAAAATAAAAATCCCCACAGCGTCACATAAAATCCCCAAACTGGACAAACATATTACTACATATATTAGAAACCAGAGCCCTGGCCGGTTGGCTCAGCGGTTAGAGTGTTGGCCCACGGACCAGAGTCCCGGGTTCGGTTCCCACTAAGGGCATGTATCTCGGTTGCTGTTCGTCCCTGGCCCCGACTGGGGTCGTGTGGGTAGCAAACAGTCAATGTGTCTCTCTCACATCGATGTTTCTTTCTCTTCCTCCCTCTCTCCCTCCTGCACTACCTGAAGATAAATGCAAAAATGTCCTCGGGTGAAGATAAAAAAAAAAAAAAGAAACCACGAAGTAATTATCCAGATACAGGAAGCCAATGAATAAGCAGGAGGGCAACAACCCAGAATAAAAATGGGCAAAGAATAAGAAATTCTTTCCATAGCAAAAAAAAAAAAAAAATACAAATGGCTCTTACACACAGGAAAAGACAGTTAACCTCACTCAGAATGAGAGAAATATAAGTTCATTCTACAAAGATATGCCATTTTCCCTGTCGGCTTGGTGAAGATCAGAAGACTGGATAATATGCGGTGTTGGCAAAGGTTTGAGGGAACTGGCCACCTCATGCCATGCTGAAGGAGCAAACCTGGTGTCACATCAGTGGGAGGCGATATTTATCCCAATCACAAGTGCACAGGCACTCTTCGATCCAGTAACTACACCTCTGTGAATTGTTTTAACAGATAGAGTTACCCATGTGAAATGGAAAGCATGCTCAGGAATATTCATTGCAGCATGGTTTAAATGTATCGAAATGTCCATCTTTGGGAATGGTTACATAAATAATAAATATTTTATTTATCCATACAATGAAATACAATGAGGCCTTTAAAAAGACGTGATTCCAGCCCGGCTGGTGTGGCTCAGCGGATTGAGCGTCATCCCATACACCAAGAGGTCACAGGTTGGATTCCCCATCAGGACGCATACAGGGGTTGTGGGCTCGATCCCCAGTAGGGGGCGTGCAGGAGGCAGCCGATTGCTGTTTCTCACATAGATGTTTCTCTCTCTCCCTCTCCATTCCTGTCTCTCTAAAAAATCAATAAAAACGTTAAAAACAACAACAACAAAAAGATGTGATTACAGCCCTGTCCGGGTGGCTCAGTTGGTTGGAGTGTTGTCATGTACACCGAAAGGATGCGGGTTTGATTCCCGGTCAGGGCACATACCTAGGCTGCTAGTTCGATCCCTGGTCAAGGAGTGTATGAGAGATAACTGATTGATGTTTCTCTCTCTCTCCTCTCTTTATCTTCTCTCTCTCTCTCTCTCCTTTCCTCTCTCTCTCTCAAATCAATAAACATATTCTCGGGTGAGGATTTAAAAAAAAAGATGTGATGCCTTAGTTATTAACATGAAACAATCCACAGGATATATTAGGTTATAAACAAACAAAAACAAGGTACAGAATAGAATTGTTATCTGTTGGAAACACATATTAAAGACATAAATACATACAATATATTTTAGAATATCTCAAGAAGGACACACAAGAAGTGGAGTGGAGATGGTCTCCAGGGAAGGGAGACCACAGAGACTTTTCTTCTCATTGGATACTCTTTTCTACCTTTTGAATTTAACACCATGTACATGATGTGAAAAATAAAAACACTGACATATTTTTTAAAGACATTCACTCCTTCCATTTCTTTAGACATCACAAAACCTTTTCTCCTTGCTTTTCCTCACTCAGATAAAGCCAATCTCTGTATAAGATTTTTAAAAAAGAGTGAAAAGAAATAGAAATAAAAGCAAACACCCCACTGAGATTTCTTTTCTCTCCTCCACAGTTTAAAACTAAAAACAAAACAAAACCATGGGCACCCTGCTGACAGCCCCACTTTCCTCCTCGAATCCAGTGAAAAACATCTCCTGCAGTTCCTCTCTCCGACTGAGAACAGGAGGGGGCGCTCCTCTGCAGGGGGAGGCTCCGGTTCGGAGAATGTGTGGTTCCTCAGGGAGTGAATGGGCCAGAGCCTCTCATCCAGTGATTTGTTTCCAAGGGGGTTCCAGAGACAGGTGGGGGTTCAGGGGACCTGGGGGCAGGGGCTGAAACATTCCCACCCGGACGCCTGCTTAAGCAGTACATCCCAGGCTTCCACGTGGCAATTCTGGGAATTCTTAGTCCCAGACAGATTCTGCTTTAAAAAAAAAAAAATCACAAATCTACCCTTGTTTAATTGACAGGGAGCTGCTGGTCAGGAAGAGAGCTCCATCACCAGGAGACACAGCCAGGAAGCAACAGATGGAGCATCTAAACAAGGAAGGACAGAGGGGAGGTGTGATTCTGCCTTGGGGGGACTTGGAATCACAGGTCTCCTGAGCTGGTGCTCCTTCCCGCAAATCCTGCCACCCAGGCCTCAGCCATTCGAGGAGGACAAGGGTGCAGGCACCAGCAGAAAGGTCTTGTTTCCACTGGGTCGGCCCCAGGGGGAGCCAAGCCACAAACCTAGGGGAAGCCCAAGTCAGCCCAGCCCTGCTCTCAGCAGCCCCCACCTCCTTCCACACACATTGTCCCATGGCATAGTTTAGTGTGGCAGAGAGCGACCCCTGGCCTGGAGTGACCCATGCTCAGGGCTGCACCTGGGCCTGCTGGCTCAGTTACCCTTGGCCTCTGGCGGGAGGGCCACCTGCTCAGGCAGCCACAGGGGAGGGGAGGGGAGAGAAGAAGGAGCCAAGACAAACAGGCCTAGCAATTTGGTCCATAGGCTTGTCCTGGAATGGCTCTGTCCTAGGCAGGAAGGGATGGGGGGTGGAGATCACAGCTGGTGGGAAGACTCCTACCATCCTGGAGGGGCAGACGGAAGGGGGCATGCTGATGTGGGGGGAGGGGCTGATTATGGATCTCTAGCTTCAGGAACCTCAGGGGCTGTCATGGGAGGGCACCACACTTCTCCCCAGATAATAGTACCTACCTCACAGGGCATTGTGTAACTTGAGTGAAATAGTATTCCTAAAATGCATAGCACACAGGAAGTGCCAGGCACAGAGACTGAAGCCCCATACAGGTTAGTGAGGTCAGGCTCGAGGTCCCACATCCAACAAGGACCTCACTGCATGCTCATCCATCACCTGGAGATCCAGGCTCCCTGCCATCTCCAGGATGCTGGGTCCACAAGCCCAGGAGGCCTCCGAGCACGCACACAGCCCTGGGGCAACAAGGGGGTCCAGGCAGGGGAGACAGGGCTCTCCAGGGGAGTCCCAGTTCTGCCATTGACTCTATCTGTGCTCTTGGGCACATGCTCTCTCTGCCTGACCTCAGTTTCCCTATCTGTGTGTCAGGGAGTCAGACAAGATAGACTCTCAGAGCTGTATCCACTCTGACATAATCTATGTATCTTCACTGCCTTCAAAACACCCCCTGGGGCTGCATCTAACCTCAGTCTCAATCTCTCATGTTATTAATGCACAGGGATAATTTTATTTACCATGGGTTCTTCAACACACTTTTCGAATGCATGAATTTGATAACATTCATAAAGCCCCACATCTTGCCTGTGTGCTGCTGGGATATGGAGCGGAACCTGGAACTTCTGAGGAAGTTCGTGATCCAGGTGTCTCGGTTAGCAGTCACCTGTTCATGCTGCTCGCAAGTTCCAATCCTTCGTGGGTGAAGTTGAAATTCCATTCAAAACACCCCCTGCTTCGTCTCCTCATCCCCCCACCCCCACTTTCCCCGTCTCTGGCTATGCTCATGCTGTTCCTTCTGTTAGTAACAACCTTCCCCATATTCTCACAGCTGATTCTTTCCAGGCTCGCTAAGCTGCACCCCAAGACACCAAGACACCCCTGCCCTACACACAGAGCCACAGGCATCACCCCATCAATGCTTGGCACAGAGCAGGCATTCAGCAACGTGGCCTGTGGAAAGGGGACAGACAGATGCCACTGGGCTCACTCCCCTGAAGTCTTTGGTTCCAGAGCACATTTCTGGGGCGGCCCCTCCCACAGGCACAGGGAGAGGAATAGCCTGCTGTAGAGATGGACCAGGAAGGGGAAAATCTGAGCAGTCACCGCAGGGTGCGACTTTCCTCCCAGGGGTCCAAAGCCAGTTTCCATGGAAACTAGGGCAGAATCCTAGCAATAAAGAAACAAACAGGGCAGGATTCAGGTTTTCCTTCCACACAGATGACAGCGACCTGCCCGGAGGAGGTGAGTAACTTGTGGAAGCACCCCCCTCTTTTCCTCCTCTCAGCTGTGGACTCCAGGATATCTGGCACCTCTCCTTGCCAGCTGGGCCTCAGTTCCTCCTGTGTAATGGGCTGGTTGAGCCCTTCCATCTGTGGGGTCCTGAAGAGTAGTACCAAGGGCTGGCCTGGGCTTTGGAGTCTTGCCTCCCTAGGGAACTGTATCTGGCTTTGCAAAGCTCCATCTCACAGATGACATCTGGGACCCAAGCCCAGTGCTCCTGCTTGTTAGCATTTAAGGCCAGAAGAGTCTAAGAAGCGTTCCTCTGGCTCTGGGTCAGCAAGGACAGTGAAGAAGCCAGACAGGCAGAACCGGGCAGGCTGAGGACAGCCAGGATTGTGTGCGGCAGTGGCCCCTGGTGGCCATACAGAAAACTGCACTTCCACAAAACAAGGAAGACCTCTGGTTGGAGCTGCGAGGGATGGCCTGTGCCTGGGGAAACTGGGAGACAGGGATCCCTACAACAGAATCAGAGACAGAGGTCTGGAAAGGACCCAGGAGAGCAGGTCTGAGGTCACACAGGGGCTGCAGTCAAGCCAGGACTAGAATCCAGATGCCTGCCTTCCATCCTCTCTCCTTTCCTATACCGGCTGCCTGGGAAAACAAAAGGTACCCCTCCCACCGTCTCTCATTCCACCTGTGGCTGTGAAGACACACAGAACACTTCAGTCAGCTTTAATGGGCACACTGACTGTTTCAAGCTGGCTGTGTATTCCCCCTCGGGGGCAGGGCTCAGGAGGTCCAGAGGACCCCATGTTGCTATGGCCAGAGGCTGGAGCCAACAGGCCAAGGGTTATACAGGTGAAGTCAGGGTGACTGCCCTGGGGACCCCAGCAGGGCCCCTCTGGCCTAGGTTTCCCTGCACTCAGCCCCCGGGGAGAGAGGAGGTCCCCACTACCTCTTTGCTGCCTGTAGCATGAGCCAGGGAGCCTCAGAGAACCCAAGCGCCTCTCCTCCTTGTTCCTCCTCAGGCTGTCCTGCTTGGGGGGAGGGCATTCTTGCATCTTCTCAGGACTGTTCTTTCCCTTCCCTTTGGATACCCCTACAGGGAGGTGGCCCCTGAAACTCTGGGTGTACCAAAATCAGACCTCCTGGCCTGTGTCTTCCATTCCTCCCACCTCCCTGGGGAGACAGGAAGCTGGGAGCTCAGCAAGCCCCACACTCTACACAAAGAGCAGCTCACCATCTGGAAAAGGAGTTTCCTCTGCGTAACCCACCAAAGGCCATCTGGTTGATGCTTGCATATCTCCACCGCTGGGGAGCTCACTCTCCCCACAGCAACCCTGGCCACTGCTGGACAGTTCTAAGTCTTCGGAGCTCTTTCTCCTGGTGAGCTCAGGCATATCTCCCTGTAGCTCTCACCTGCCTGGCTGGGCCCTGCTCTACCCTCTGGGACCATACCCAAGTCAGCCTCAACGTCCACATCACGGTCTCTCAGATATTGCACAGAGCGGCGGAGAGGGCCAGCTTGGGGCACCCTCTGCCACCAGCTGAGCGTTTGATCTTCAGCAGGCCCTCTCCTCTCTGAGCGTCAGGCTCCTCCTCTGTGAAACGAGAGGCTTGGACTAGACGGTTTCCAAAGCCCCTTGCCAGGTCTGAGAGTCTCTAATTCTGCATCTTCCTCATCTCCTGTCTTTTTTTTTCGATTTCTCTAACCACCCTTAACTGTGGTTCCTTCAGCCCACAGCCTCAGGCCTGGAAGGAATGACTCCAACAGGGATCATGACAAACCCAGCCCTCCCACTCATCTTTGGACAGAGCAGTCTGGCCAGAGGCAGGAGTGATGTGCCCAGAAAAATGTCACAGCTCTGCTTAGGAGGAAACATCACCCCACCCAGGCAGAGTCCCCAGAAGCTCCGGGCTCTACCTGGCTCCCTTCCTGAGGCAAGTGAACACAACAGGATTCATGCTGCATGGGACCCGTCTGCACCCAGTAAAGCTGCAAGAGGTTCTTAGAAAAACCTACCACCAATGCATTTCTTAGAAAAAGAACTATTTCCCTGCCAGGGAAAAAATCCTGGATCAACCTAGAAAGGAGACCTGGGCTTGCCAACAATGAAAGACCTCATTTTTCTGAGCTACAGAAGAGCATTTTTCTACATGTAAACTTAGACCGCCTCCTTCCCTTTTCCGGTTTTCATATATAGCATAGGAATTTTCCTGCTCAATGAACTTACTGTGTGAGCTCCCCTCCCCTGCCCCCTCTGTCTCTCTCACTCTCTTGGTCCTCTGGCCTAAACTGAGAAAAGGATGGTTTTGAAGGGAGCCGGAGGTGGGCAGAGACTGGCAAGGTGTGGGTCCTGCAGCTTGGCTGCCCTGCCCAGCAGCTGGAAGGAGCCGGGCCCAGCTGAGAGCCCCAGCAGGAAGGCACCCACCCAGCACCCTCTCTGGTTTCCAAAGCATCCTTTCACCTGTTCCTTCCTCCAGGAGGAGGGCAAGGCAGGGATCATTCTCTCAATTTGCAGAGGAGAGAATCAAGCCCCAGAGAGGGGAAGAAATTCACTGGAGGCCCCAGGGCGGAACCAGCTCTGAAGACCCAATGCTGGGCTCTGCCCATTACAACCCACTGCCTTCCAGGCTTCCCTTGTGACCTGGGAGGGAAGGGGTTGCACATCTCTGGGTCCCTATAGTCCTTGTCCATCCCTCCATGCAAACACCTTCACTTTATTCTGGTGGTTGGCCTGGCTGGTATGGCTCAGTGTATTGAGTGTTGTCCCATGGACTGAGAGGTCCCGGTTCGATTCCTGGTCAGGGCACATGCCTGGGTTGCGGGCTTGATTCCCAGTAGGGGGTGTGCAGGAGGCAGCTGATCAATGTTTCTCTCTCACATGGATGTTTCTCTCTTTCTCTCCTTTCTTCTATCTCTAAAAAACTCAATAAAAACATATTTTTAAAAATAGCATTTATTCTGGCAGTTAGTTCCCTTCCTTGCCTGATATGATTAGATATGGGCTCCTGGGCATGGACCTTGCAGACTCATCTCTCAGACCCCAGCCAAGGGCGACCTATGGCAGCATGACAAGAAACAGTAACATCAGCAGCTAAGACTTACTGTGGGCTTTCTGTGTGACACGTACCATCCAAAGAGCTTTCTGCTAATCATTTCGTCTTCACTACTGGTTCTCTATGAGGTCGATACTTTTATTATGCCCATTTTACAGGTTAGAAAATCGAGACTTGGAGAAGTTAATTACTGCCCCAAGGCCCTGAAGATAATAAGCAATTGAAGTCAGGATTCAAATCTGATTAGGTTGTATGACACAGTATGAACATTCCAGCCCTGGCCACATCAGAGTCACCCGGGGAGCTTTTAAAAGACAGAGGTCTGCCCCTCCCACCTGGCCCTATCCTCCCAGAGTCTTCCAGGGCCTGGCCTGGGTGAGTCTAATGCCCTGTCCTAGTTGGCAGACACAGGTAAGGGTTAATACCTTGGGCTTTGGTGTCAGACAGACCTGGACTTGAGTCCTGGGTCTATCACTGACTGGTGTGTGACCTCGGACAAGTCACTCCACTTCCCTGCACAGTGGGCTCCCAGCATCACCGTGAGAACGGACAGGGCCCTGCACGTGGGGAGCGCTCGGGACCTGGTATGAGTCCCAGCGGGGCTGGGGCTGGCTCCGCCAGGCTCTCACACTCCTGTCAGCTCCCCCACAGCCACCCTCCAACGCTTAGCCTTTAAAGAACTAGTAATGTCACTGGATAAGGAGTCCCTGTGATTAGGGACCTGAGGAGGTTAGCCCGGAGAGAGTGTGGTATGGCTCCCTCATTCTGAGACCCCGGTCTGCTCACCGCCACCCCCTACACACACACACACACACACACACACACACACACACACACACACAATTATTACCCTGGGGCTGGGCAGAGATGGGCTCCAGTGCAAGTCACACAGCCTCAGGAAGCACGGGGGGGAGTGGGGTTTGCTGTCTTGCTGTGGTGAGAGTCTTCAGACCCCTCCTTTGCCCCCTGCCCAAACCTCTGTTCTGGGGACCTGGGTCTGGAACCACCTCGGGGACCACACGGACCACACCACGGGGCGTGCTTGAAGCCAGCAGGTGTGGGCAGGCGCGAGCAGCCACAGGCATCTGGGGAGAGCTCTGCAGTCACCGGCTCTGGGTTGTGGACCTCCTTTTCCATCTGGGGAACAAAGGCCCTTTGAGTGTGATGAGGGCCTCGACTCTGAGGATGACATCAGCCGGAATGAGTCATCCTCCCGCCAGGCAGCTCTGGGGGACAGCAGGGCTCAGTGAGGAAATGCGTGGAAAACAGGCCTGGGGGAGAAGGGGCCTATTGGGGGCACATGGGGGTTGCCAGACAGGAACATTCGATGAACTGCTGGAAGGGGATACCCCACAACCCGAGGCCCCTGAAAACCGCCAGGCTTGGCACTGGAAAGGGACAGGGAACTGACAGCTGGCCGGGCAGACAGGGTCAGTGTAGACAGCTGGACAGAGGGTTTCCAACTGCATTCCCCAGGGCGGGGGGGGGGGGGGGCAGCAAGGGGACCACGGGCAAGGGGGCGGAGGCTGAGGAGAAGGCCTGCCCCTCGGCTGCCTGACACACACCCGTACACTCACACGTACGCTCACACACACATTCAGACTCGTGAGAACACACTCACACTATGCTCTCACCTGTTCACACACACCCACAAACACACACACACTGATACATATCGTCACGCCCACACTCTCGCACGTACACACACAGAGACACACATCTTCACCCACACTCGTGCACACTGACACCTCTCAGGCTCACACTCACATACTCACACACGTTCACTCACAGATGCTTTCTCATGCTCTCACACGTTCGTGCACACTGACCTACCCTCACACACACTCGGACTGAACAACTCAGACTTCACTTGCTTAATATATTGGGTTCCCATGACAGCCTCACGTGAAGAAACAAACCCACGGTTAAAACGAACCAACCAACAAAAACACCCGTTGACCCTCTTCCATGTAGCTGATGCTGAAGCGGGGGCGTTGTGGGGAGACCCTTGCCGCGGGGCCCACTGAGCGCCTGCAGCCCGCTCTTCCTTCTCCGGGCACCTCTCTCTTTAAGGGTCTGGAGAGCGCTGCCTGTGCTTCCCCCACACAGGGTTTCAGTCTCTCTGATGTGGGTACAGTACACCCCTGTTAGAATATCAAATTTGGGGCATGTCTTCACCAAGTGTTAACCCAATGAACTCAGCTTCTTGGAAGCAATGCTAGAAATGACTGATCCATAAATATGAACAGCTGACCTGTACAGGTGACACCCGGAGCCTGGCACAGATAGGTGCCCAGTACATGTTAGTTGTATGAATGTCTGAGTGAATGCATAATAACAGCTCCTGTGGATGGAGTCCTCACTGTGTCCTGGCACCAAGACGTCACCTGCAGACCAGTGGTGCTCAACCCTGGCTGCACAGAATCAGGAGATTCTAAAACACCAATGCCACCCTGGCCGGTTTGACTCAGCGGTTAGAGCGTCAGCCTGCAGGCCAGAGAGTCCCCGGTTCAGTTCCTGCTAAGGGCACGTACCTCCGGCCCCGGTTGGGGTCATGTGGGTGGCAACCAGTCGGTGTGTCTCTCTCATATCGATGTTTCTCTCTCTCTCTTGCTCTCTCTCTCCCTCCCGCTCTATCTGAAGATAAATGCAAAAATGTCCTCGGGTGAGGATAAAAACAAACAAACAAATACACACCAGTGCCCAGCCCACCCTGAGAGATGTTGGTCCAGCTGGTCCAGGAGTGGCCTGGGCGTGGCACGTTTGCGCAGCTTCCCAGGTGACGCGAACTCACAGCCCGGATTCTTCACAAAAACCCTAGTCTTACTGTTCCCAGCCTACAGATGAGGGGACAGTGGCACAGAGACGTTGAACAGCTTGCCCACAGGAACACAGCGTTTTGGTCCCAGAACTGGTGATTTAAACCCTCATCTGCACGATGCAAAAAGCTGAGTCGCTCTCAGCTCCTCTCCAGGAATGTCACTTCAACCCAAGGCCGCCCCACTCCAGGGAACACACCCTGATTGTCCCAGCCCTCAGTGACCTCGGGCACATCTGCCTCTGCTCCCATTGCCTTGACCACCCTCCCCATCACTCTTAGCACCAACACTCAGCTCCTCCCTTCAGCGATCAGAGCAGGGCTCTGCTGCAGCGGGAGACAGCCTCTCCTGGCGTTCCTTCTGAGCAGCCTGAAGGGCTGGGCTCTGGTCGTGCTGCCCACCAGCAGCCACAGCTCTCATCTTGGCAGACCTGACATGTTTTCAGAGCTGGGAAGAGTATCTCCAAGCAGCATGGTGTTGGGGAGAAAAACCCAGCCAGCTCTGGTTTCAAATCCCAGCTCAGCGACGAAAATCTGTGCAACGTTGGACAAGACACTTCACCTCTCTGAGCTTCAGTTTCTACATCTGTAGCGTAGGAATAATGCCACCTACTTCAGGAGAGAGGTTTGAAATGACTGAGAACGCAGACATAGAATACTGAGCAGAGGCCCCACCCAGCCAAAGCACGCATTTAATAAGGCACAGTGGCGGTGGTTATCGTGATTATGATCGATGACCTAAGACTTCTTTTCTCCCCCTGAACTACTGTCTATAATTGCCGTGAAAGGCAGTTCTGGGCAATTTTCCCTCTTGGTCTCAGTTTTGTCACCTGCAAAGAGGGGTGATGCCACCTCCTCCGCTGGGCCTCAGTGAGGGTCAGTGGTTCTTCGTGTGAAAACGCTCCCAGTGCAGCCCACTCGGGAGCAAGACGCAATGTGGGCAGAGGGCTGGAACAGGCGTCTGGGGCCGAGGGTGCTTTTCCCCTCAGGTTAGTGAAATCTGAACAGATTGAAGTGCTATAATGGGGACAATATAACTCCATACGCAGAATTTCCTGGCCCGGCCTGGCCATGGCTTTAGTAAGATGGGTCTAAACCAGAGGAGCTGAGACCTGGGAAACGGATGTAGCTCCCCACTCCACCCCCAGCTCAGGCCTGACTGCAGCTGCTGGAAGAAGCAACAACTAGACAGTAATGACCATGGCCCATGGAGATGGCAGTGGGTTAATGACGACCCTCCAAAATACAGGCCCATGCCCTGGTCCTTGGAACCCGTTAGTGTGACCTTATTTGGAAGAAGAGTCTTTTGCAGCTGTAATTAAATTAAGGATCTTGAGGTGAAGAGATCATTCTGGAATATCCAGGTGGGTAATCCAATGACAAGTGTCCCTGTGAGAGACACACAGGAGGAGACACTGTGACCATGGAGGCAGAGACTGGAGTGACGCAGCCCTGAGTCAAGGAATGCTGACAGCCCAGGGCCTGGGAGAGGGGAAGAGGATTCTCCCCTTGAGCCTGCCAACACCTTGACTTTGGACTTCTGGCCTCCAGAACTTCACAAGAATCCATTTCTGCTGTTTTAAGCCACTAGTTTGTGGTAATTTGTTACAGCAGCCAACAATCTAATGCATTCACTGACTGTTTACTATTTTCCAAGTATGACCTAGATTGGGTCATTGAAGACTCTCAATAACCCAGTGAGGAAGGTGCTGTTATCTCTATTTTATAATCAAGGAGATTGAACTGCAGAGAGATTAGGTCACACAGCTAGTAAGTAGCAGAGACAAGCTTTGGACCCAGACAGCCTTGGCTCAAGCTCCACAGCCCATCTTCTTAACCAGGACACCAACAGTTCTCAAAGTGTGGTTCCCGGACCAGCAGCATCAGCATCACCTGGGAAGTGGTCAGAGATACAAATCATAGGCTGCGCTCCAGACCCACTGAGTCAGAAACGATGCAGTGAGGCCCGGCACCTGTGTTTTAGCCAGGTGACAGCGCACACGCATCGTCACCTGCTATACACTGTGCTGCTGAGGGTAAGGTGGCTGAAGGCCAGCTACAGGGAGTCATGGAGCAGGAGACACGAACAGACAGAGAGCAGCAGGGCCAAGGTCCAGGCACAGGACTCCAGACGCCTCTGCCAGGGTCAGACCTAGGCAGGGCCCCAGCCGAGATGGAGTTTCCTTCTGATCATCGCTCAGCAAATGAGCGACATCCCAGCTAGGCTGATGGAAGGCTCGGTCCCCTAGTTAGTAGATTCCACTGACTGACAACAGGAGGGCCCTAGGGCCTGGGGTGAGGCAGCCCAGGCTGGAGGATGCGGAGAGGCTTGGGAGCTCCAGCCCATAGTCTGGGCTCCTTGGGTGAGGATTCTGAAGCTGGACGAAGCTTGCGGTCTCAAGGGAGCTGGTCCCCAGGGAAAGCCTGTCCTAACCAGGAGGAGCCCACAGCTCCCAGGAGGACGGTGACAACGACTTCCCTTGTCTCCCCAGTCCCCCTGCACTGGGCTTAAGGTGCCTGAAGACTTCCAGGGATTCCCCTCCAGACACATTGGGAAGCTGGGCCTCAGGGTGACTCCTTCTAGATGCCTACAAATGAGTCACCATCTTGCCCAAGAAACCCTCCCTGGAGGAGTTTCCCAGGAAGTTCTAATTCCCCTCTACTCTGTTATCTGTTTGCTTGCCTGTGTCTCTCACCGGCCAGTGAGCCCTCCAGGTGCAGATGCGTCATCTTCTGTTTCATCTCTGTGTCTCCCAACGTCCTTCCCTCTCCCCGCCAGCACAGGGCCTTGCTGGAGTGAACGCAAGTGGAGCACTGATGAATGGATGGATGAATGAATGATGCACACGTGATGAATGAGTTTAACGGATTCTGGACAAGTGATCACATGCTTGTCCTAGTATATAGTATTTAGTATCATCAATCACACAGACTTCTAATGAATGCCAGTTATTGTCACAGTGATCCCACCAGCACCATTTAGTTCAATATGCACTTAATAGCCACGTTCTCATCTGATCCCCACAGTTAAGGTATAATGTAATACAGGTATCCCCTGCTTTTCAAAAGTTTGCTTTACGCCACTTTGCTGCTATGAAAGACCTAGATTAGTGCTTGTTTACACTCACTGAAAGAAATCCAAAGAGGATTTTGCTTTTATGAAAGAAAAGCGAAGCTAGCACCCGGCGTTTGTATTGCGGCAGGCGGCAGAGAAGCAGTGCACACCCAGGCAGCAGGAGCGGCCCCTCCCAGCTCCCGCCCCGGCAACTACACTCAGCGTCTCGGGCTCAGGCCTCCGCAGCTTTGAACTGTGTCTGTGAGCATCTGTGCATTGTCTCCATTTATTTCGCACATCTGTTAGCAAGATGTGCCCTAAGGTAACTGCTTCTTCGCTTTACGCCATTTCGACTTACGAAAGGTTTCATAGGAAGGCTCTACTTTCAGATAGCGGGGGAGACACGTGTTTGTAATCTCACCGGGGCTTGATGCTAACTTTTCTGAGGCTGGGAGCCTTCTCCATCCTTTAAGGTGACCCTCAAGCAGAAGGGCTTTGACGGAGCAGCCTTCTGCAAAATGCCTGCCCTTGGCTCTCACCCACCGACTGGGTTAGGAGTGCGGCTCATGAACACACTGGCCTCTGAATTCCAGCTGTGCCCACCTTTCCCCTCTGAAACAAGGATCTGGGTGGGAATGTGAACAACATATGCCTCCCTTTCTCCATTATCTACTGTTAGGGTTCTTGAGGTTTGGCTGGAGGCCTCAGGGAGGCTGCTCATAGCTCAGCTGGGGCCACTGGGCAAGACGGGATGGGATGGGATGGGACGGGCCAGTCAGTCCTGGAGGCTCCAGGAACAGAACAATAATACTCCTGCTCCTGACGCATCCCCCACCCCCATCCTCACCCCCAGCCCATTGGGTGGGAGGGCCATCATGGAGGGAGGGGGTTGGAAGAGTAATTCTGGCCATTTTTAAGTCTCTCTAAGTGAGGCATGTCCTTGGGTGTTTCTTGAATTCTTTGGCATGGTTGACAACCACATGGTCAATAAAATCCCTTAAAGAGTTGCTAACCACATGCCTCAATTCATTCATAATTTATAGCCCCAAAGAATGCAGTCACAAGGGGAGAAAGAATCCCTGAAGGGAAAGCAGACTGGACCTCTCCGGCTTTCACTTTATCCTGGCCCCAGGTGAGGGTCAGCCTTGCCCACAACCAGCGTCCACAGGTGGACCTTGTCTGGACTTGCCCTGGGCTGGACTCTGGGAGATCAAGAGGACTCAGACCTGAGAGGCTCTCAGCCTAGTAGACGGGACAGGACACCCACACATAGAGCCCTGATACAGGTGGCCTCACCTGAAGGGTGGGGCGGTTAAGATGGGCCTGGAAGGCCTTGCACAGGTGAACATGACGGAGCCGGCAGAGCACAAGCAAACCCACAGGGCCGGAGGACAGGAGGTAGGAAAATAGGGGGAGATGAGTGGCTCTGGGGGACCCTTAGATAACCTCCAGAACTTCAGCAGAAAGAAGTGTGAATCTAGATAAACACAGGTGTAGAAGTGTCCAACCAACATTCACGATCTCATTTCATCCCAATTTGACAAGGTGGGGACCACTGTTATCCTGTTTGCAAATGAGTGGACTGACACCGAAGGAGATCAAGGCCACAGAGCTGGTCACTGAGATGGTTGGGACTCACGTGGGGGTCATCTGAGGTCCTTCCCAGCTCTTTCTCCTCTTCAGAACTTTTTCACTTAGGAGACTGGAAAGAGGTTGGACCAGCTCGAAGGCCTACAGTCTAACAGGAGTCAGATTATGGAGAGCCTTGAATGTCAAGCCAAGGAGACTAAAATATATCCAACAGACCACGGCGCCTCGGCAGGTTTCTGAGGAAGGCTGCAGCTGACCATTTTAGGAGGCAGCACCACGTCACCTCGCGCTGCCGCCCCTGGCAGCCGGGCCCCTTCCTCCCCTTGCCAAGGAGAGGGTGGGATTGGGCGATCTGGAATGTGGAGCAAAGGCAGCAGTTTGGCAACAGCAGGAGACATACTTTCCTGCAGCGTCTCAGCACTTGGCATGTTACACTCGGAGCGGAATCAAGCTGCCCTGGGAACAGCCCGGGGCGTCCCAACAGATGAGCTCCTGTGACTTCAGTCAGGGCAGAGAAGCAGCCCGGGGACAGAATGAGCTCATGGCTTCAGCAGGCTCCGTGAAATCCCACCCCACTGACCAAGGCTGATGGAGGCCTGCAGAGTCCGGGGGACCTTCAGAGCTGGGAAGGACCTCAGGAAGCACCCAGTCCAATGTCCCCAAGATGAGAAAGCCGAGGCCCAGTCTGACGATGTGACTCGCTCGAGCACCTTTGTCACGTCACGTTCCCGCAGCCGTCTACTGTCCAGACCACTGTCACCCATTGCCCGGAGGAAGTCGCAGCGTGGGAAAGGGCTGGTACGCGGCAGGCAGCCAGCATGGGAATGAGTGCGTTTGAGTCTGCAGTGGGGCCTGTGGGCCACACATACGGGGTGGGGCACAAGTGGGTTATAGTCGTGAACGCGAAACACAGAGGTTATCCTTGTATTATTCTTAGCTATTGTGTTATTTTCCATACAGACAACTGTAAACCGACTTTTGCCCCACCCTGTGTAAGAGCAGGGGCAACGGATGGCTTTAAAATTCATCCTACAGCGGTTACCAGACACACTGATGCCTTCTACCAACCTTCCTACTCGGTGGCGCAGAGACCTGCTCCCTGCAGGACAGCAGAGCCCCGTTTGGCTCTGAAGCAGGATTTGAGTTTAAGGAACAGCCAGGACAGATGGTGACCCTGAAGTCATATTTTGAAACAGGCTAACCCTTGTTTAATCTAGATGAAAGTACTTGACAGTCTCCAAATGTTTGCTGGAGGAAGAGCCTGTGACCTCCAGAGCTGCGGAGGGGCAATCGGACCCTCCAGAACGAGTGCCCAGGAGACGCCCCTAACTGGAGACCTGAAACTGAGGGTGACTTGGGGGGGACCGGAGGAGGACAAGCCTCACCCAGCAGGTGCAGCAGAAGGGTGTGGGATTCTGCGTCATGCCTGCAAGTCCTTGCTCTGCCACTTACTAGCTGATGACCTTGGGCCAGTTCTTTAATGTCTCTGAGCCTTACTTTCCTTATGTGGACACAGAGAGGACAATACCCAGCTCTCAGGGTGGTGCAGGGTCACGTCAGATGCTGAGCACATCATGTTCGTCCACTCAGAATTCATTCACAAATATTATCATTCACAAGCACCAACTACCATGTGCTGGCACTGTTAGTGTGGGAGATTCATGGGAGGACGGGACAGACGTGTCCCCTGCCTTCATGGCATGGATGGTCTAAAACTGAGTTCCTCGTCCCGGGCTGGGCTGAAAAATCACCTGGGCTTTTGAATGCGGATGCCTCGCTCCCAGCCCAGTCAGCATCTCTGCGCATGAGGCCCGGGCCACAGCATGTTTTGAAAGCTCCCCGCGAAGCTGCCGAGCAGAGGGCGGGCTGGTTGTCTGGGAGAGCTCCCGCCCGAGCGCCTGCTGTCTCTGCTCTGAGCAGCCCCCCCCCCCCCCCAGCACTACCTGCCGAACGCCTCCCACAGCCCAGGAGGCAGGACCTCCACTACCCCCGTCCAGATGAGGAAACCAAATTGCTCTTTTGGGGCAATTTTCCTAAGTCACAGAGCCAATAAATGGAAGAATTGGACTTTGAAGTCCATCTGATTTTTCCAAAGCTCGGCTCTCAACACCTGAGAAACCCTCAGCATAGGTGAATGAATCCCTTCTCCCACATCCTCCCACATCCCTGAGGACAGAAAAGACTGGCAACCCATCTATGGTCAGGCAGCACTCGGGAACTTCAGGGTGGTGCGATGCCACCCACTGGACACCGGAAGACCCAGTTCTTCTACATGTTAGCTGTGTGGCTCTCAGCATGGCCCTGGTCTCTCTGAGCCTCCACCTTCCCGTCTGTAATTTAGGAGAGCTAGAAGAGAGGATCCTGAGAGCCCAACATTTTCTGGGTCCTCAAGGTTCCCAGTGGGCTTTGATGGGAGTGAGGTGTTCGGGGGATCTTTGGGCCTTGTCACAAGGGAGATCTAGGAGCCCCCACTGTCCGAGGTGCATGAATGGTGAGCTGTGCCTTCTCCCACAAGGAGCCACTGTGCAGCGCGGACCACACCGGGTAGGAGGCTGCCTCCAAAGGGCGATTCTTAGAAACCCGGAACTTGAGTGGGACCAGCCAGTCCCCACATGTATATTCATGAGCAGCATTTTCCACATTCCACCCAACCTTCCCATGCCAATCGGCCCCACTCGTTTATTCCTGAAAAGGTGATGCAGGTTGAGAGAGGGAAACTTCTTGTAGCCATGAGCGCACACATGTGTTCGCCCAGCTAGCACGGACGGAGCACCTGTTCCAGGTGCTGGTGACCCGGCAGTGACAGAGGACTCTGCTCTCTCAAAGTTCTAGTACAGGAGCTTTGGAGAGCAATCTCCATCTTGTCGATGGCAAAAACAAGCAAACAAACAAACAAAAAAACATGAATAGCCCTTCGACACACAAATGCGCTAGGTATTTGTAGGCAGAGAAAATGCTTACACAACAATGGGTTCTGGCACCTGCTGCAATAATTCTGAGCCTCCCCTACAAGTGGGGGACCTCACATTTACATATAACATTATCTCCACTAACGCATCCTACCATCTGAGAGGGAGGACCCTCTACCTGAGGGCCGGAGTCTAGCCAAAGAGCGCCCCAGAGCTCGGAAATGTAATTAAAGCCTCCTGCTTCATCTTCAAAAGCACTTAAGTTGAGCACTCCACACTATAATATATGTGTGCTGCTTCTTTTAATATAAAAGTGCTCTAAATTATTCCCCAGTTGTTACCCACCCCAGTTGTTACCACGCGCTGAGTCAGATGGACACAGAAAATAAACAATGTGGCTTTGCGGGTCTCACTGTGTCCGTGGGGGGGTGGTAATGAACCACCTGCATCCCACCACTTCTAAGGAATTGCTCCCCTATGGAAAGACACGTAAAAACGTCCCACCTGAGTTGTTCCCACAATACTTCGTTTCTGTTCCTTGGTGAGAGAATTTTACATTGTGTTTATGGATCCACACGCTCCCTGGAATACAGAGATCCAGACAGACAAACACCTAAAGAGATAACATCCTATCTGGACAAGGCTTAGAGCTGGTCCAACCTCTTTGCTGCATAGACAGGAAGAAGCTTTCCAAAGCCAAGGCTAATTGGAGCCCAACTGCAGAGAGCAAGTCTTAGACTCCCTGCCCCCGCGACCTTCAGGACCTCTCAGCCGGCAGCTGTGATGGCCTGGAGGCTCTGGGGGCTGAGGTCGGACCAGAGACTGCGCTGGCTCAGGGCTCTCGTTCCAGCTCTGCTTCCCTAACAATTTGCTGCAAGTCTCTTAAATACACGTCTCTGTGCAACACAGCTGGAGCCCCTGTGTCCCCACCTGAAGCAATTTACTCTCAGATAAGTAGCGAGAGGAACAGGGCAGGAAGCAGGACCCAGAGGCCCTCAGCCAGTGAACTCTGGGCTTTGAGTGTGATGCTGGACCCAGGACTGTGGAAGCCAAGGTGCTCGCCCAGGGCCAGGCTCGGGAAGCAGCTACTGAACAAAGGTTCACTTCCATCCTGGAGACCCCCGCTCCCAGCCTCCCCTCCCTCACCATGCTCGGGCCACACACAGGCTGTCGCTTCCATCCTGTCTTTCTGCTCCCTCCGTCTGGAACATTCCACTCCTCTTCCCGCCCACCAGCCCCACCCCGTTCCTCTACATCTTCCCCCTCCACATCTCATCTTAAATGCCACTCCTCGGGAGACCTTCCTGACACCCCAGAACACATTAGAGCGGCCAGGTATGTGCTTTCATGGCTTCTCCGTAACACTTTTTACCCTTTATAAATATTTACAGTTGTACAATCCTTTGTGTAGTGTCTATGTCCCCCATTAGACCGTAGGCTCCACAAGGGTGGGAATCGTGTCCACTGGTTCATCCTTTCATGCCTGGCACATGCCGCGATGCCACGTACAGAGAGCAATTAAGTAAATATTTAAGTGAAAGTGAGTGAGCAAAGGGACACATGAAAAACCTGTCAAGCCATGACCGGCACGATGGCCATGCTTTCGAGCCAGAAACTTTGGGATTAATCTTGTCCTACCCACCCACACTTGCAAAATCCTTGTTGAGCGATATTTCACTTTCCCCACATCAGACCGTAAGCTTGCTTCTCTGCCTCCGGCTCTGCCTGACCCAGGGCCCCAGCACTCAACCACGTGCCACAGGGCCTGCACCTCTGGCTTCCCTGTGTGCACAGCACCGGGGGTCTGGGAGGTTCAGATTCTGATACAGCAGGTAGCAGGCTACCTACTGGAAGGTCAATGATTCTAAACCCCCAAAACGAATGGCACTGTGCCGCCCTGCCTGTCCTCGGCAAGGTGCACCTGCAGGAATTCTGACTCCTGATGGAATGAACCAGGTACCAGCAGCGCTGACAGAGGCCACAGGAGGGTTTAGGGACCACGTCCGTTAGCACTGAAGTTGAACCTTGTTTCCACAGCCGTTACCCTTTACTGAGGGTTCACTGTGTGCCAGGCACCGTGCTAAGAGCTTTGGCATGGTTTCACGTACTCATCACAAGAACTCTGAGATGGGTACTGTTATTATCTCTACAGATGAGGAAACTGAGGCTAGAAGAGGATTGGTAAATCGTTCAAGGTCACCAGCTAAGAGGTGCAAAGCCTGGAACCAAACCAGCTCTGTCTGACCCAAAGCCCCAGCACTGCTCTGCCACACCACAGAGCCCGCATTTCCCTATTCTGCGCGCACACGGGTCAGCGGATTCTGATGCAGCGGGTCTGGGTCAGGGCCTGGGACCTGCATTTCTAACAAGCTCCTGGGCGATGCCGACGCTGCTGGTGCAAGGGACCACACTCTAAGCAGCAAGTCTCTGAAGGAGAAAGAGAATTCCAAGAGAGCAGGGAGAGTATTCCAGACTGTGGGACAGCACTAGCTAAGGCGGGGAGAAGGGAATGCACTGGTTCAGTTCAGAGACCAGCGAGGAATCCGTGAGGCTAAAGCCATAGCATGGGGAGCGATGGGAGGGGAGAAGAGGCCTGGAGCTCCAGCCCAAAGAGAGTGGGGTTTATTGCCCTGTGGTAGAAAACACAGGAGGGTTTTAAGGGGGGACGTGACACGATGCGACCTGCGTTTGACAAGCAGCCTGCAGTGAGAAGACGTGCTAGAGATGGGGAGAGGGGAAGTCCTGTTGGCCAGGGAGTTGCTGTGATGATCCATTAGCGAGCGTGACACAGGCGGGGCAGAAGGATGGAAGGGACAGCCGGGATGCCATGGACACAGCAGGGGCAGAATCGATTTCTTTGAAACAAACCTGCAGCACTCTTTCCAGGTGCTAAACAGTTCTCACCACCCGTGCAGCAGAGCAACAGTGCCCAGGTTACCAAAGTTGACGGCAGATACAGACTCGGGTGCACACAACCCCAATGATGTCTCCAGTACTGCGGACTCTTAGAAATGGGGCCCGCCCACCACTTCTGCCAGTCCAGCCAGTCTCTGTGGTGAGCCAGCACTTCCTTTCTCTGCAGATTAAGTATCTGAGTCCAAGAGTGGAAGTGACTTGGTCAAGCTCCCACGGCCCAGCCCAGAACCAAAGAATCCTATCTGTGGTATACTAACCTAGGTTAGAGAACTTCCCCCAGCAGACAAAATAAAGACATCAGCTGTAATCTGATATCAGCCCACACTTGCAAATACCAAACAAACAAAACCATTCTATTTCTTAAACTGGAAGCTCATATTCTAAAGGAGGGGGGGGGGTAGCCCCTGAAATGGAGTCATCTACTCTAGGCAGTTAAGCCTGAAATAAAATTAGAAAATGTGTCACATGGAAAAACTCTGCAGTGAGAAACGGGTTTTTTTCCCTTTATTTTGTTTCTGTGGGGGAATGAGCAATTCGGCATTTTAACTAGACAGCGGGAGAGAGCATGTGGTCTCTGCTGGTACCAAATACACACAGTTGTTGGACACAGCTGTGAATCCTGACCGGCGGCCTGGGACGTCAGTGGAGGAGCTGAACAGGGCTGAGCATTGCTACATTGAATCACTTCTCCCAACTGCCACAAATTTGGCGAGACTGAACTCAGGCGCCCTGGAACGCTCATGCTGACAGCGCTTTTAGAGTTTACCTGGTCCCACCTCTTCATTTCCCAGATGGGGAAGCTGAGGCCCAAAGAAAGACAGAGATGGGCCCGAGACAGAAGAACAGGGGAACGTCACAGCTACACCTTCACCGGGTTATTCATTCAACAAACATTGCTTGAGTACCTGCCAGAGCCAGGCACGGTGCTAGGTGCTGGGAAAACATGGAAAATAACCCCATTCTGGACTCTTGGGGTGGCCCTCCCCCCATTCCAGGCACTCAGGGCTGGGTGGTTTGAGACCAGGCTGTGAGGAAGGGTGTTCTGGGAGATGAGGCCAGAACAGCACAGTGGTGGTCCTCAGAGGGTCTCAAACGTCAAGCTAAGGAGTGTTACAATCGTTCTGTATGACTGCTGTAACAAATGGCCACAAATTTAGGACTTTCAGCAACACAAATTTATTACCTTATAGTTCTGCCGGTTAGAAGTCCAACACAGGTCTTATTGTGCTCCTTTCTGGAAGCTTTTAAGGGAAAATTCATTTTTTTTTTGCCTTTTCCAGCTCCCGGAGGCCGCCCACATTCCTTGGCTGGTGGCCCCTTTCTCCATCTTCAACAGCAGCAAGGAAGGCGGCTCAAGTCCTTCTCACATCGAATCAGCCGGACTTCCTCATCTGTCTCCCTCTTCCACTTTTAAAGACTTGTGATCACATTGGGCCTACCTGGGTAACCTGGGATCCTTGCCCTCTTTTAAGTTGAGCTGATTATCAATATTAATTCCATCTGCAACCCTAATGCTCTTTTGCCCTGGAACCTAACACAGTCACAGGTTCTGGGGATTAGGATGTAGACACCTTCGGAGGTCCAGCGCTCTGTTCACTACAGGTGGGAAGCATGGGAGATGACAAAGAGCACCAAGAAGGGTTTTTACGGTGTGCTCCAACTTCAATGTACACAGGAATCACCAAGGATCTTGTTAAAATGCAGATTCTGATTTATTGGGTCTGTGGGTGGGACTGGAGATTCCGCATTCCTACTGAGTTCCCAGGTGTGCTGGTGCTGCTGGTTGGTGGACCACATTAAATAGCAGGAAGCTAGGAGGTTACTGTGGCTGCAATATGGGGGGTGGGTTATAGGGTGGCGAGAATGGAGTCTGGCAGACAGACCTGTGTGCTGAAAATAAAGACAGAACTCACTACCACTAAAATTGTGTGGCTGGAAAGGGAGAAGCAGCTGCCCGATCCGACTTCAGATGGAGTTCTGTGTGTGACATTGTTGAAACTGCATGAATTTGGGTTCTGTTTGTCATCAGCGCTTGAACTCTCTGCGCCTCTGTTCTATGGGATGGAATGGTTGCAACTTTCCAACACCGGAAAAGCATACCTTCCTTTTTCTTTCATGACATGTATTCTGTCCCCGACCTGTGTGTTACATCCAGCCCTGCTCTCACCCCCGCTCTGACCTCTCCACCACCCATCGCGTGGATGGCTGCGGGTGGTCTTCCAGCAGGGCCAGAGGCACTCACAGACTTTGCTGTGGTCAAGGGTTCATAATGCTGGGTTTTCACTAAGATCTCAACAGTCTCGGGCTCTGAATGATTCATTCATTAATGTATTCAAATGCTCATTGTATCCGTTTAATGCCATGTCAGATGTTGAGGAAGCATGGATAAATAAAATAGGGTTCCTGCCCTCAAGGAACCCACAGTGATGTGGGAGCAGGGAAGGAAGGAGGTATTGAACTAGTCACCAAGTTCAGGTCTGACACTTATCCTATTACTCCTCATAGTAGGAATGATGGTCCCGGTACAGATAAGGAAGACAAAGGAACAAGAGGTAATTAGCCCCGGGCCACTCGACAGGAAATAGTGGAGCTGAGATTTGAACTCAGGAGACCTAGGTTCCCAGAGCTCCCTTGCAGCTCCCTCTGGGGTCCACTGCCAGCTCGGCCACTCACCCGTGTGCAACCATGAACACGGACTTTCCTCTTTGGGACTCAGGATTGCTACCTTTGAAAGGGAGCTATTGGCCTGCATTGGTTGCTCTCCACCCTGGCTGCACCTTGAGAAGCACACCAGGAGCTTTAAAAGCCTGCCATCACCCCCAGAGGGATTAATTAGGAATCCTGGAAGTGGGGAGTGGCTGAGCATCAGGTCCCTTTTGAATCCCCAAGGTGATTCTAGGTGCAGTCAGGGCTGAGACCCACCAAGGTCTTTGTGACCCGAGCTCTTGCATTCTAATCTCCTGAAAAACCTCCTCCTCTTACAGCTCCTACCGCAAGGCACATGCAAAATGGATGGATAAAATTGGGGGGTGGGGAGAAGGGAGGAAGGAAGCCCCGGCTCCACTCAACTAAGGACAATTTGGAGCAGTAATGCTGGCACTGTCCCTCTAGCTGTTATTGTCTCCTTTCAAATGAGAGAAACAGCAGCAGACACAGGTGGGATGAGCTGGGCATTCTCGCGTGCTGTTGCGGGGAGCGCAAGTTACCATTGCCTTTCCAAAGAACGCAACAAAAGCCTTAAACATGGGCAAGCGTGAGACCCAACAATTTGTTTTAGGAATCTGGGCTAGGAAATAATCACAGAAATGGTCAAATACAGAGCTACAAGGATAGGATCGACACAATGGTGTTTTTATAATAGCCTACAACTGGAAACAGCCTAAAGGCCTAAAAGGGGACTAGTTTAATTATGGGACAGCCACATAATAAAATGCTATTTCAAGTACAAAGGATGTTAGGGAAGAATATTTAACAATGTTCCAGGGGAAGTGCCTAGATGGTTGTTAAAGGGGGAAAAAAGCCAAGCAACAAAATGCAATGTACAGAATGATCTATTCATATTATAATATGCTTGCATATTTAGGCACAGAAAAGAAACTTGAAAGAGAGCCCACCAAAAATGTTAGCAAGGTTTATCTCTGAGTCGTGAGATAACATGTGATCTTTATAAATTCCTTTTCTTCTTCCTAGGTTTTTACAATGACTATTATTATCAAAAATTTTTAATATTGTTGAAAAAATAAATCTCTTCTTTCAAAGCTTGCTTACCTCCCTCCCCACCCCCATCTTCCAGTGGAAATGGGGTCCCTGCTTTGGTACTGCAGAGGCTTGCCCGCACCTGCATTAGGACACTCGGGACGAGCTCCTTCGCATTCACGCCAGCTGCTGCACACCGCTCTCTACTGCTGGTGGCGAGTCCCTCCAGGAGGGGCACTGGGTTTAAGCCACCCCACCACCCACCCCAGGGGGCCTCAGAGAGTGTAGGTAGCCAGGAAATACAGGAAGAAGACAAGAATCTATAATAGTAGCCAAAACACACATGGAAGACAGTTTTGAAGATTTCAACAGATGTGCACTTTGGGAGGAAGCTAGCTGCATAAGACCTTCTGGTGGTGGAAGGGGCTTTTTAAGCTGGGCCCCAGTTGAGTCTCTCAGTGATGGTGTGAGTGACTCCGGGAGAGACCTAAGACAGGGCTGCTCCCTGCCAGCCAGACTCTAGCCAAGCTCCCAAACCCAGGAAGGGACCGCCCAGTACCTGAGGTCAGGAGTCCTGGTCACTTGAGAGAGACATCAGGACCCTCAGAATAGTTTTCTGTCCTGTCAGGACTTTAAGGCACCCATGGCATACAGCAAGTGTGAAATGATTTGGATCAGATTAAGTTGGGTTGGGTTGGGTCAAGTTGAGATCTACTGGGGATAAGGGTTGCTTGCACTCACTAGGAGATCTAGGTCTCATGTCTCCCTCATTAGATCTTGCCCAGGAAGAGGTCTGGACCTTCTCCCAGGTTCTATCCTAACCCAACACGTTTTCTCTCTCAAGTTGGAGCGGAACAGAGGAAGGTGAGCAGTCAGCAAACCTGGCTCCTCCCAACACTTCTGACTCGTCTCAGCTCCCCTGTGTCTACAGCAATAGCTCAGACCCCACCATCTGCTGCTCTGACTCTAAAGCCTTAGGTGCTCACTAGTTCTCTTCACTGCACAGTAATGCCTTCAGTCGACTCTTGTTGTAAGAGTGCTTCCCTTTTTCTAACCCTCACCTGCCCACTACCACTGCAACACTCCTGGTATCCAAGCATATCATGAAGAGATTACGTGATAAATCAATCCATACTGCAGAATGTATGGCTTAATGAAGGAGGCAGGGGTGAGTTCCCTTACCAGATTTTAAAACATTATAAAGCAACAATTATCAAGACCATGTGGATTAAAACAAACAAACAAACAGCCCAGCCAGTGTGGCTCAGTGGATTGAGCGTCATCCCATGGACTGAGAGGTCCCGGTTTGATTCCTGGTCAGGGCACATGCCCGGGTTGCAGGCTTGATCCCCGGTAAGGGGAGTGCAGGAGGCAGCCAATCAATGTTTCTCTCTCACATCGAAGTTTCTATGTCTCACTCCAAAAAATCAATAAAACATATTAAAAAAACAAACAAACAAAAAACACATATGCACAAGAAAGCAACCAGTAATATAGAGTTTCCAGGGAAAAAAGTCTATCATTAAAAGAAAAAAAGTGTATATGATAACCAGAAACAACAAAATGATGGAGAAACAGCTCACATTTTAATTGGTATTTTGGGGAACCCAGTGTACCACTTTGGAAAAGAACTGACTTCAAATTACACCCTAACCTATGGTCCGTTTTAAATGGATCAAGCTGTAGACATTAAAAGAAAATGGGAAAATAAGCTCATCCATTTAGCTAGCAGAGAAAATATAAATATACAACGTTTAACAAAACAGAGGCTGTCAGGACTAAGTGGGGATAAGCTAGAAAAATTGTTTATACAATTAAGTGGAATGAAAAAAAATAAAGAGTAAAATGACAGCAGTGTAAACTCAAGCCTAACTAGTTATGAAGGTTATTAAAAGAAAGAAAAACTAGCCCAGCCAGTGAGGCTCAGTGGTTGAGCGTCGACCCATGCCCTAAGAGGTCACCGGTTCGATTCCTGGTCAAGGCACATGCCCAGGTTGTGGGCCCGATCCCCAACTGGGAGCATGCGGAAGGCAGCCATCAATGTTCTCTCTCACTGATGTTCTCTCTCATCAATGTTTCTACCTCTCTCTCCCTCTTCCTTCCTCTCTCTCTAACATCAATGAAGGAAAAAATTTTTTTTTAAAGAAAGAAAGAAAAAGTGAAAGCTCAATGACATCCCTTGATTACTCAGTCATGGTCACCCCACAGCTGGCAGAGCTGTAGAAGAACAGGGATGAATGGTAAACTGGCACACTCTCTCTAGACCACAGGCTAGACCTACTCATTCGTTCCTTCTTTGATTCACCGAGAGACTTTGCCAAGCACCCTCTCTGCCAGGCCCTGTGCTAGGTCCTGGGATTCAGAGTTGGACAAGGCCCAGTCCCTGCCTCATAGAACTTCCCATGTAGTACGGGAGACAGACCAGTCATCAGAGGCCATGGTCTAGTCTGAAAAGCCCTATGACTGAGAGATGGGTGGATACAGTATTAGCCCAGAGGAGAGACCCAACATGCCTGGCAGAGCAGGAGGGCTTCCCAGAAAGGAGCCTTAAAGGATGAATAGGGTTTGCCAGGTGGACAAGGGGAAAGGCATTCTCAAAAAGGGACCAGCCTGTGCAAAGACACAGAGGTTGGACATCGCATACCTCATTCAGAAATCTGCCAGTGGTTTGGTGTGAGCCCAAGTCCAGAGGGGCTCCGTGCGAGTGGAGCCCAGGAGGCAGGCAGGGGCCAGAGCACAGGGGCCTGCTGGGGTAAGGAGCATGCCTCCATCCTAGGTGCAGTGAGGACGCAGCAAGAGCGATTACACTAGGGGGTGGCATGACTGAGTGTGTTTCTAAGAAAAATCCAGCTAAGTACATAAGAACTATCCAACTAGTTCTGTCTGTGATGGGTGAGTCTGTTTGGGAGAATATAGTCAAAGGAAATAACCCAAAAAGGAAACAAAGGCCATCCCTAGCTGGTTTGGATCAGCGGTTAGAGCGTCGGCCCAAGGACCAAAGAGTTACGGGTTCGATTCCAGTCAAGGGCACGGACCTCATCTGTCGTTCAGTCCCTGGCCCCGGTCGGGGTCCTGTGGGGGGCAACCAGTAGATGTGTCTCTCTGACACTGATGTTTCTCTCTCTCTCTCCCTCCCTCCCGCGCTGACGGAAAATAAATGGAAAACTATCCTCGGGTGAGGATTTAAAAATAAAACAAAGGCCATTTATTTGAAGATGTTCCCAGCAGTACAGTTTATCATAATAACAAAATGGCCAAAGTCCAAGTGACCAACTCCAGACAAATGAGACATGGCCATACCCCCAAGGTGCTCCCATGGGAAACAGAGATGAATAAACATATTGACAGTACAGAAGGGGACAGCGGCTGGGGCCTGGAGAGAGAGATGAAGGGCTATCGGGGTATAGTGATGAGAAAGCTCCTCTGGAGAGATCCAGGGAAGGCAGCTTGGAAGAGGCGCCATTTAAGCTGGTAGGTAGGATTAGACCTTCAAGAGAAAGGGAACGTGAGAAAGTGTGCTCCAGACAAGGAGACTAGTTCACACCCGTGCAAAGTCAAGGAGGATGCAAACTTCCAACTGTACACGGGGAGCTGTGAGCGCATCGCTGTGCCAGGGATTTCCAGCCTGCACTTGGCTGTAAAACACACAGGTGGGACCTGAGGCTACCACTAAGATGACTGTAATTTCAAAAACGGAAAATTGCAAGTGTTGGCAAGAATATGGAAAAATCGGAACCCCTGTACACGTCTGGTGAGGCTGTAAAGTGGTGCAGCCACTGTGGAAAATAGTTTGGGAGGTTCTCAAAAACTTAAGCATGGAATTACCTTATGACACTGCAATTCCCCCTTTAGCTATATCCACAACATAACTGAAAACAAATACTCAAACTAATCCTTGCATACAGATATTCATAATAACACTATTAATAACAGCCAAAAGGTGAAAACAACCTAAATATCCCCATGAATGGAAGAATGAACAAACTATTGTGGTATATCCATACACTGGAATATTATTCAACCACAAAAAAGAATGAAGTACTTAACACATGCTACAATATGATGAACTTCAAAAGCATTATGCTAAGTCAAAGAAGCCAGACACAAGAGGTCATGTATTATATAATTCCATGTAAGTAAAATGTCCAGAATTGGCAAATCCATAGAGACAGAAAGCAGTTCAGTGGTTGCCAGGGGGTGGTGAGGTGTGAAAGGGGGGAATGGAGAGTGACTGCTCAATGGAATTAAGGTTTTCTTTTAGAGTGATGAAAATGTTTTAGAAGTAGATTTGAAAAACACTGCAGGGGGAAAATGAGAAACATCTGTAACAAAAATAGATTAATAAAAATTGCAAAAAATAAAGAACACTGCAAAACATTGTAAATGTACTAAATGCCACTGAATTGTACACATGAAGATGGTGAGTTTTTATGTTATATGAATTTCACCTCAAAAAAGTAAGTCAGGATATCCAAATGTCCAATAAATATATGAAAAGGTAATCAACTTAATAATCAGTAAAATATAGATTAAGACTACAGTAAGATTCTAATAGATACCCATTAAAAAGGTTGACATTAAGCCCAGTGACATGACCAAGTGCTGTGAGTATGCTAAAAAATGGGGTTCTCTACAATGAACAAAATAAGCTGATGAACAAAATAGACCCAGAGACATAGAAAGGAGTAGGGTTCACACTGACAAACCTCAGGGAGGGGGGTGGAGGGAGGGAAGGGATAAACTAAAGAACTTACATGCATATATGCATAACCAGTGGACATAGACCAACAGTGCTGTGGGGGGAGGGGGTGGGATCGGGAGGAGGGTGTCTAGGGGAAAAAAGGAGAAACATCTGTAACAAAAATAAATTAATTAATTATAAAAATGTGATGCAATAGAAATATTGGTTTGTTAATTTTAATTTGTATATTCTCATTATTATAGAACATTTTAATTTACAAGTGGACAATAATTTGCATCTTGCTTTTTGATGGATATTGCAATTGTTTCTAATTTGGTATATTATGAACAAATCTGCTATAAACATATGCATTGCCACACATATGCACCTGTATGACCTCTATAGTAAGCTAGAGGGTAAGAATGGGTTAACAACAGCACCTGTAACATGTCTGGTAAACTCCTCTGTTTATTTTTTAAACATACTTTTTTTTTTCTGAACAATTTGATAGTAGGTCCCTTATATAATATTCTTTACTCCTTACTACTTTAGTATTTATTTCCTAAGAATATATATTAAACACTATAATTTCTGAGATATTGACAAGGTATTACAAGAAATTTTCCAAATGAATATTGTATATGTATTCCCACCAATAGAATTCTTCTTTATTCATGTTTTCATCGTATATGAGTGTAAGAGTCAATGTATATGTGCTTAATCCATTCTGGTCAGTATATTGTAGCATCTCACTATGGTTTTAATTATATCACTTTGAAAACTAATAATGTTGAGCACATTTTAATAAATTAATTGGATATAATGGTTAAAAAAAAAGGGGGAGGAGGGGATTCTCAGACTAGGTTGGTGGCTGTGTATCTCTGAACAACCACAGTGGAAGACTGTTCGTGCACTGTCTGTTTGGTTGGAGGATTTGCATACCCTGTTAGTTAGCACTCCACTCTTAGACATAGAACCACAGAAATGTGTGTGCATGTGTACCAAAAGACACGTACAAGAATGTTCATGGACACATTACTATATCAGCTCAAAGTGGGGAAAAAAGATTGTTGAAAAATGGATACACAATGAACATGATATTAATATAGTGGAATATTATACAGCAATGAAGATGGATTAAATACAGTCACATAAAACAGCACAAATGAACCTCAAAAACTTAATATTCAGTGAAAAAAGCCAGATACCAAAGAAGACATCCTACATGTATCAAGTTCAAAATCAAGTAAAATGGAACTTTAGAATTTGGGGATACATGCTTAGGTACTAAAGTTATTTTTTAAAAGCAAGAAAGTGATCGCTATGAAAATCAAAGCCAGCCAGGCTGTGGTGGCTCAGTGGTTGAGCATCGACCCACACACCAGGAGGTCGCCGGTTCGATTCTTGGTCAGGACACATGCCCAGATTGTGGGCCCAATTCCCAGTGCGGGGCATGCAGGAGGAGGCCAATCGATGTTCTCTCTCATTGATATTTCTATCTCTCTCTCCCTCTCCCTTCCTCTCTCTCTAAAATCAATAAAGAAAAAGAAAAAAAAAGAAAATCAAAGCGATGGTTGCCTCTGAGGGGAGGGAGGGAATAACACAGCCAAAGGGCACAAGGAGCTTCTGGGGTTATGCTATTTTTTCACCGGGAATATGTAGATGTTCGTACTGTGAGAAATAATTGGAGTATAATTTTTTTAATCCTCACCTAAGGACATGTTATTGAGTTTAGAGAGAGAGGAAGGGAGAGAGAGAGACCAAGAGAGAAACATCAATATGAAAGAGGAACATCGACTGGTTGCCTCCTGTTCACCCCCTGACCGGGGATCGAACCTGCAACTTAGGCATGTGCCCTGACTGGGAATCCAACCCACAACCTTCTGATGTACGGATGACACTCCAACAAACTGAGTCACTCGGCCAGGGCGGACTGTACTTTGTGTGTGAACTTTTCTGAATGGATGTTATAGTTCACAATCAAACACTTTAAAGAAAAGTAAATAATTTGCACATATTTGCATTTTATTATCTGGAACAAATGTCTTGTGACACTACCGTCCCTGTCCTCACAACAACTTCATCTTCTGAAATAGAGGGTATTCCAATAACACTGTGACTTCACTACTCAGCCATGACCCCTTAGGGACACAAGGATAGATGTGGGGTGGAAAGGGTCCCTTTAACAAGGGTCTCTGTGAACTGGGTGGGCCAGGAAACCCTGAGAAGCTTTAGGACTTTGCAACTCACTTTCCTCATCTGAAGGCCAGAGATAATAACAGTCCCTGCCCACCTCCCAGAGCAATTGTGAGGACTGAATGAATGAAGTATGAATGTGTTCACAGCTCTGCCTGAACATATGAAGGGGTTTATAAGTTTTAGCCTAACTGAACTGCACGGAGAATTTGGTTTGCAAGAGGATATTTCACATGTCCAGGAAGATTCGCTTCAGAGTCCCAAAGGGACACCAAATACCTATCATTGCAAGTGACCCTACCCACGCCCTTTCAGCTCCTGAGGGTTTCCTGGCACTCCCTTTTTACATTATGGATGAGAACAGGATTTCCTTCCTCTGTGTTAGAAACCACAGCCCTGACCTGACATTCAGGGATCCAGCCTACAAGCGCAGGAGGGGAAAGAAACACCACAGTGTCTCTCTGCAGAACCTTCTTCCTTTGGGGGGCGAGGGATGCAGCAAAGTTCACCAAAGACCACAGAACCTGCCCTCTGCTGCTGAGCTGGCAGTAACCTATATCTCATGCAAAATTGCAGCGTTCCAACATGGGCCGTGGTGCTGAGAAGCCAAAACTGGGCTCCAGCTGCCCTTTGATCTGCAAGAAATGCCAGGCTGGATGCTTTGGCAGGAAAAGCTGTCATCGAGTTTGGGTCTCGCTCCCAAGGAGACAAAGGTCTGGGCTGTCCCAGGCTTCCTCCAGCACACAAAGAGTTAACCAAGGCCACCCGCTCAAGCTCAGTTTCCTTCATGGAGACAGAGTTGTTCCTCTCCCACACCTCTATTGAGGTTGTGTACTAATCTCCTAAATCCAAAAGGGATCAGAGGTGACTGTTGGAGAGCACAGTTCTCCCACAGAACTGCATGGAGCAAAGGCTGAGCAAGGAAGGACTGGAGCCTGCACATCTGGGCTCAAGTCCTGCCTTTGGACTGGCTATTTCCTAAGCCTGTTTCATCCTCAGTGTCCTCTTCTGTAAAAATGCCTGCATTGCTTTCTAACATAGCTATTGCAAGGATCAAGCCAAAATTTCTATCACTTATTTTCCGCCCAGTATGCACCAGCGTGTGGAACGCATATTATTTCTAATATCTTAATCTTCACAGCAACCCTAGGAGGTAAGGTGGTTTAATTATTCCCCCTTTTCGAATGAGGAAACTGAGGCCCAGAGAGATGAAATTCATTGTCCAAGGTCACCTAATCTAAGCACAATTCGAACCCACACTGCCTGACACAACCTAACAGAAACCTATTTTAACTAATGCCCCACTATCCATCCAACGCCTCTGGGTCCAGGTGGGGAAAGTGAGCCTTAGGGTACAGAAGAGACCAGATCCCCTGGTTCCCAGCCCATGGCTCTTCCCATCACTCATGGAGCCACTGCCCCATGGATGTGACTTCCTAGGTAACTCAGCGCTATTAGGCATCAGAGCAATTCAGTCCCGTTATTTCTTTCGAGGCAAAGGCGCCAGGTGTCTCTGCTGGCGGTCATGTTTCCGCACCTGTACAGGGAGGACACCAGACCTGCCCTTACAAAGAGCTAGGCAGCACGCACGACCTGGGCGCGGGCTCTGGGTACAGCTAACTGTCCTCGCGGACCCTGTGGTGCCCTCGCTGTGCTTCCAAAGTCCCTCTTTGCCCAAGATTGGAGGGGCCACGCCTAGCTTAGACATCTTGGGTGCCTAAATAGCGCTCCATCCGCCCGGGCTGCCCAGGACTCCCATCCACTCCAGAAACCCCATGCACTGCCCGGGAGCCGCGGCGAGACCGCCAGTGCGCACGGAGCGGCGAGAACTCCCTTTTATGTCCAGGAATGAGGCGCGCACTGCAGCCGCGCTCGCCGCCAAAACCAACTTCCCCGGGGCGCGGAGACAGCCGGTGCCATGGTCAGTCCGGGTCGCTTACCTGTCTCGGCGTGGGTCCGGATCACAGAGGAGAGAAGCGCGGAGACCCAAAGCTGCCACAGCAGACACCAACAGTGCCCGTTCCTCCTGCAAGAAGGGGCCGAGTGAGAGAAGGTGAGGCGGGCGAGAGGAGCCGAAGGGTCCAGGGCGCGGGACGCGAGTCTTACCTTGGCGCCATCTCGCGGGTCTGCAGAGCCCCGAAGGCGCTGAGCCGCCGAGCTCCGCGGAGCGAAGGGGCGCTGCGCGCTGGCCGCCGCTCGCCCTTCCTGCAGGGAACAAAGGCGGCGCTGGGCAGTGGCCACGGCGGGCAGGCTCCCGGCTCCCGGCCCGCGTCCTGAGTCACCCGCGCTCTGAAACCCGACTCCGCCGCGCCCTGCGCTCCCTCGCGCCGCGCCCCACCTCGGGCAGCGTTGGCGCACTCCCACCCCAGGATCTCCCCACGCCCCTTTTCCCTCTCCACTGACTCGCGCTCTCGGCCGCCAGTTCCACCCCGAGAGGCATTAACGAACCTTCGAGAAAAGCCCGGAGTCCGACCTTGTCTGGGAAAGCAGACAGGGCTCTCTCACACCCTCACGTCTGGCCCTGCCCCGGCTGCTCCTTGGACAAAGCACTCTCCATTTGCGCGCGGGTCAGTGGAATCCTTTCAACAGCCCAGGGAGGCTGGAATCACTGTGATTTTGACCAAAGAAACAGGCTCAGAGAGGTGATGCCAGTGTCCCAAGATCACACAGCTGGATTGAGCGCTTGGCTGCTGTGGCCCGCCCTGCATGCATGACCCAGGAACCTACTGGAATGCCCGGAGTAATCCAATTTGGACGGCGTAATTGATACATATAACTAAATGCAGCAACGATAATCCTAATAAAAATTGTAAATGTATCTAATATTCCAGTATTTTTTTCTCTCTATGCTTTGCCTGTACCCCCACCCCCAAGTATAACCTCACAGGAGGGCAAGGGTTTATATTTGTTTTGTCCTCTGCCTAAAAGAGTCCCTGGTAGTAGGAGTTGCCAATACATTGGATGAACAAAGGGACACAGTCTTAGGTAAGACATCACTCCAGGCTCTGTGATGAGATGTTGAAGAAATGAACCAGTCTCAGCCTCCCAAAGCCCTCCACAGTGTGTGGCCAGGAGGGAGGGCACAGAGCAGACTATCCCACTTGCACAAAGCTTAGCACAAGGCCTGGCACTGGTGAAACCCCCAAATGGTGGCTTTTTGTTGTGATGTAACTACCACCAGGCACAGCAGTGTAAGGTCTTAGAGCCAGAGGAAGCACCACCGAGGTCGGCTGAGACCTGGACAGTTCTGAAGTCAGGGAAGCCCCAGGGGTCTTTCTTCCTGCATGCACTAAGTAAGCTACGGTGGGTTTTGGCTCTGTGGTCTGTTCCTGGTTTTCATTTCGTACCCTGTCCTGGAGGGAGAGTCACCGTCTGCCAAGTGAAAGGTAATTTGAATCAGCCTCGCAGAAGAGGTGGGATGGGCATAGAAATGGTAGCTAACATTTATTAAGCGCTGATTATGTCCCAGGCCCTGTGTTAGATACTTTGCCTGTGTTATCTCATTTAATCCCCACAACAGCCCTGGAAAGGTGGTACTGTAGTGATGCTCATATCATAGATGAGAAAGCTGAGGTTTATAATGAGCTCAAACTAGTGCATGACAGGTGTCAACACCCATGCTCTTTGCCACTCATACTACCTGTCCAAGAACAAGAGGATTAGACCCACTCCCTACCCCCAAGAACAAAATTGCAGTGGAGACACAGAGCACCCAGGCATGAAACCATTAATGCCACCCAGGCAGTGAGGACTGGAAAGGAGCTCTGGCCTGGGGGTCAGGAGTCTGGATTCCAGTCAAGGTCTGGTCCTGGCTGCAGAGTGAAGTTGGGCAAACCCTGCCCTTGTCTGGTTTTTTATTTCTTCACCTGCATAATGGACGAGATGATCCTGACGTGGCCAGTGGTGAGTCTCTCTGAGATAACTTGCATGCCCAGTGCTCTGTTCCCCATGAACCGCTGTGCTGATGTGAAGGGTCGGGTCTGGAATGCAAGCAGTCTTTGGAAAAGGGAGAAATCAGTGTGGCCTGGAGAAGGCAGAAGAGGCTTCAAGATGGAAGTTAACCCAGGTTCTGGGGGCTGCTGAGAGGATGGGGGCAGAGAGGGGAAGGGGAAGGCAATACTAAGGAACACACACTCAAGTAGTAAATGAATAAGGACTCCTTGAGCTGGAGAGGAGCCCAGTGGGCAGGGAGGTGCTGGAGCGCTAAGACCTGAAAGGCAGGGGGTATACATGGGGCCATGAAGGCCATGTGAAATCATTGGTGTTCCCTGAGCATTTTGGAATCCCAGAACATTTACTGTGGACAAAGCCCTGAGAAACTTGATCCAGCCATCTCCCTTCTTTCCCATTTTATTGGTAAAGAAAGAGACCCAGAGAGAACATGTAGTTTACCAAGTCACCTACCCAGTGAGTGACAGATCGACAAGTCACCGAGCCAAGGAGGGAGACTCATAAGAGAGGGAAGGAATGGGCAAGGTCTTGGGGTGTTGCAGAGTTCACATAGAGTCAGAAGATCCTCAAGGTGGTGAATTCTTTGTCAAAGCAGAGACAGACCCTCTAACAAACAAGAGGTTGTAGAGAAGGTAGGAATTATGAGCATGGGCCCTGGGGTCACACGGCCTTGGTGAATCCTTATGAGCTACAGAAAATGTAGGAAAGTCTGTAAAATGAGGATGACAACGGTTCCTTCCTCCCAGGTTGTTGGGAGGATGCAAGGTGTTACTGATATAAAGCATTTATCAGAGCCCGGCCGGTCTGGCTCAGTGGCTGAGCGTCGACCCATGCACCAAGAGGTCGCTAGTTCAATTCCCGGTCAGGGCACATGCCCAGGCTGTGGGCCTGATCCCCAGTAAGGGGCACGCAGGAGGCGGCCAATAGATGTTCTCTCTCATCGATGTTTCTATCTCTCTCTCCCTCTCCCTTCCTCTGTCTCTAAAATCAATAAAGAAAAAAAGAAAAATAAATAAAGCATTTGTCAGAGTGTCCGGCATAAGACAATGCTCAATGGATGCTGGCTTCTGTTATTGGAGGTGGTGATATGCTGGCAGGGACATGATAGGAGACCCCAGCCCAGCCCTCCAGGGGTTGAGGCACCAGCAGCCAAAGCACCCCTAGAGCTAGGATTGCCTGTGTGGAACTTACACAGGCAAAGGACATTCTAACAAAAGTGTGCACTTCACGCGTGTTTGTTAATCTGGCTATACTCTCTGTGAATGTTCATTCTTTCCCACTTGCAGCCATGCTGTGCTGGACATGCCTTATTTTATTATGAATTACCAACCCTGGGGAATTGGCCTCTTAGTTCTCTATTTGCCTGTTGCTTACAAAGTACCCTATCAACTGGGAATATAATTGACTTTCTTAGAACTACATTTCTATATTGGTTAGACAGAGCCACATCGACCACAATTCTATAATAATAGTTTTATAATTGTGTTTGACAGTTAAAACCAGAGCTTGTGAACTGGTGGCCATGGGTTCATTTTGGCTTATAGATATGTTTTGTTCAGCTTGCCTGGTGACAAGTTCCAAATTAAATTAGTTAACAACATTTGATAATGAGTTGAATTTACATCAAAATCTAGATTTCTGGACTCTTTTTAAATTTTTGAAAAACCTGGGGACCTGTCTTCCCCGTGACGGCAATTGACTGGCATTGAAAGGGGCTCCTGCCTTCGGTGAAGGCACTGGTGTCCACCAGGCATTGCCCCCACTCCTTATTGTTCCCCAACACCACGGCTAAGAATCATTTGTCATTTATCATTACAGTCATTCTGCCCTTTCTCACAAAAACAGATAAAAGTGGAATAGATGGAGTGCTCATGTCTCTGTTAAAAATGGGTAAAACTAGATAGATAGATAGATAGATAGATAGATAGATAGATAGATAGATAGATAGATAATACATAGATGAGCAGGAGAGCCATGTTTCAAGAAAGAGAAGAACATATTTCTACATGTTTAATATACAAATAAAACATATCTGCCTTGAAAAAAATGAAAGTAAGATGCCATTATGAACCAAACCTGGTCCCCCTAATCATGTGTGTTATCTGAAGGATGAAGGCATGGCTTTATTTTGATTGGTGGGCTTAACTGTGGTCTAGCTCGTCGGTCCAAGATACATATGCTTAAGGCAGCAGGCTCCTTTACTACTCTGGCTGGGAGATCCTGTGTGCGCATTTCACATTGTGTTGGTTCTCTGTAAGTATCTGATAATATCCAATTCACTGAAATCTAAAGATGAGAGTCCCCAAAGCACACTTCTCCCCTACCAATGACTGGGAATAGATGCACATTAATATTGTTAATTTTGTACCCACTTCACCTGGGAAGTAAAGGCATGTTCACAGGCAGTAGGGCTCTCATTTTGGAGTTGGGCCTGGAGGTGGCAACTGTGACCTCAGACTGATGGAGGCCGGGGAGGGTGTCTGGCCTGTAAGCTGGAGGGGGTCCAAATGGCCCCAGCGCAGGTGTGGGAGGGATAGCGGCAAGATGCCAAACCAGGCATTTTGCCTCCAGCCAGACTGTGTTTTGAGAGTTTAAGCAATTTCCTCCCATTCAATATGAAGTTGTAGAAATAACCAAGAGGAAGCTTCATGTCATACCCAAGCTGGTCTAAATTGTTTACCGTGGCTTCGGTTCAGTTTGTGAGATTGGCTCGCGTGGAGACATGCAGATTTTCTGTCCTCTTCCAGACTCTCAGCTAAATTAATGGGCTGTTCCATTTTCCTACAATCCATCCAAGTGTCCCTGCAAACGCAGTCTCCAAAAGCATTCTCCAGACTGTCTCCAGCAACTGGAAGGGGCGCAAAACTCAGTGAGAAGCATTCCAAATTTTGGTTGGGGAACAAGTTACCAGGCACACCATGCACGTCCTTCTGAACCTATTTTTTTAGTACAGCTAGTTAAGTCTGTTCTGCTATTTCTGCTCTTGAAAGCAGATGAGGAGTCAAGCTTTGGTTGCCTCCTGGGGTATTTCCAGTCATTTGTCTTGGATGTTGACCAGGGGCCTGACAGATAAGGATGGATGATCAGGACAGGAGATTTAGGGGAGTGTTATGCTTATCGACCTGTGAGAATGAGCACACAATGTGTTGGTCTTTGTCTCTCACAATGATCACCAGAGACCATCCACCACAGAGGAGACATTCAACAACCAAGTGGCCAGCAGTATGGGCCCATCCCTCTAGAGCAGATCTAGCTGATACTTGCCCAACCTGCCAGCTGCAGAGCCCTCAAGATGGCACCCTTTCTTGCACAGACCAGCCAGCCACTTGGTGACAAGTTGGTTTCTCCAGAACCTTTCCTGAGCAATTTAATTATTCCTCACCAGCATCGATACCTATCTGGATATGGATTTGCCTTCCTTAACCAAGTGCCTTTTCCGGCACCACCATTCAAAGACCTGCAGAATGCTTGATTTATCAGTATGGTCAATGGCATCCCTAGGAGGTGTTTGGGAATATCTGGGTAGGAAAGTTTCTTTTGTCATAATGAATGGGAATGCTACTGGCATTTGGCGGGGGGGGGGGGGTACAGGGATGCTAAATTCTGCGATGCAAGAGACAGTCTGCACATCTCAGCAAAAATGTGTTTGCGCCGCACTGAGAAATGCTAACAGATTGAGACTTTCAACCTTTATTGACCAAGACTCTTGGTCTCAGAATTCCATAAACACACACTTCTGAAACAAAAGTTTCATATGTTTAATATTCGTCCTTCTGATATGCAATGAACTCAGGTATTTTCTATTCTATTCTGTTTCATTTTATTGGATTAAAAAAAAAAAAGACAGGCTAATCAGACAGGCTAAATAGATTTCATGACCTACAAATGGGCCACAGCCTATATTAGGGTGTATTAATTTTAAAACTCTTAATCAGCACCAGTGGGTGGGAATATGGAGTGAATCTCACTGTAAGAATCACCTGTCTGCTCTCACCCACACTACCTGACTTGAAAAATCTCAAGGCTGACGTGAAAGCCCCAGTGACTTCTGATGAGCCAAACTAGCCTTGCTCTGTCTCCCAGAGCCAGACGCCCAGAGAGAGACAAACAGTCGGCCATTGCTGAGGCCTGCAGTGTTTACAGGGCCCTGCTGGGGCAGGCTGGCCATGTGCTTGCGTTTCTCCACAGTGGGAATGGATGGATGGGGCCAATTTAAAGCCTCTTGCATCACAGTGGACAATAGACTAGCCACAGTGGGAGTGGGGTGAGGGTGGGCTGAGGACTCTGCATTAAGCCAAAGGCCCTAAGCAGGTATTTCTCACCTTCTCTGAGACGGTCTGGCACCTATGTCAGGCGGCAGCTTGGTTCTCCAAACCGATCCAAACTTCCCCGCCACTGCGTGTCAGCAGGCCAGGCTCTCATGTGGCAGAAGTACAAGACTATGGGACACCCAGGAGGCAAAGGCAGGACCAGGCTGGAGGGGAGGAAGTGGTGACACCGGTCGGTGGGACATCCAGCCACCCTTTGACCACCTCCTGACCACTAAGGTCAGTCACAAACTGAACAGTCTGATCCTTTCTTCTTCTAATAGTTTTACCAGATTCTTAACGACCATCACATCAACACATTACTTTAAAGGGCTGAAAAGACACCACCTTCAGAAAGTGTGGCCCCGCCCTGCCTCTCCATGGACAGAGCCTCCCCATCTTGCTTTCCGTGTTTCCAGCTTCTGGGCTTTGTGACTCTTCTCACAGCAGAGCCTTGAATAAAGCCCCACACGCTGGATACGATGCCCCCTCAAACACTCCAGCTCGGCAGGGCTCCCATTCTTTTCTTTTAAAAAAAAAATTTTGATTTTAATGAGAGGAGGGAGGGAGAGAAACATCTATCGGTTGCCTCCCATATGTGCCCCAATCAGAGATCGAAACTGCAACCTGGGTGTATGTGCCCCGACTGGGAATTGAACCCCCAACTTCTGGTGCCTGGGTCGACGCTCAACCACTGAGCAACATCAGCCAGGGCAGGGTTCCCGTTCTTAATGGCCCATGAAATTTCAGATGTTTCCCCACCAAAAAGCTGACAAAATAAAACGTTGGCTTGCACTGGCCTGAGAGGGTCTGTGTCCATCCAATCTAAACAAGAGTGTGACAATCCACACACGCAGGGTCCTGTATGGTTTCCTCACTGCTCGTCTCACATGACCACCGCAGCAGTCCTAGAGGCGTCCGGACATGTCTTATTATCCCCATTTCAGAGACAAGAAAACTGAGACTCCGGTGGGTGAAGCAACTGACTTTCTCAAGGGCAGTAGGTTAATGAAGGGCAGAGCTGGAACGCGCACTCGGGTCTTCTGGTCTCACAGTCGTGTCCCACTCACATTCCACTTCGGTCCCCCACAGTAGGGCACCAGGTGGTGTTCCGCACTTGGTCCCCTACCTCGCTGTCCAGGCGATACATGAAGCGACAGCTGAGAGTTTTCCCCTTCACATGGGCAGTCACAGAAGTATTATGGGACCTCTGTGGGAGGTGCACGTTTTGGGGGAGTCCGGGGAAATCCTAACCAGCATTTTCACAACCCCCACATTTGTGATTCACAAATAATGCTGACCAAGAAGGACTGTTGTTGGTGTGGGTGCCTTGCTGTTCGGTTAAGGTCAGCCCCTCAGACCCCCAATTCCAATAGCTGCCTGTGAATAAAGACAACGGATCAGAGCTGGCGTTGGCAGACAAGACCATGTCCGAAAAGGAACAGCACTGGCCAGCAACTTGGATGCGGAGCCGGGAGACTAGAGGGGTGGGGGGAGACCTCCATAAGAGCGCCTGGCCTGTGGCTGTTCTGAAGGAGCAGGTATCTCTCCCCATGAGAAATTCCTGGAAGCAGGCGGGTATTAAGCCCAGGGAAATGGCTTATGGCTATACTGATTACACAAGTCATCCAGACAAGCTTAAATCGTGCTACGTGGACTCTCTTTGCAAAAGCTCAGAGGTGTAAAGCATCTCAGAAATGACTCTCATCGAAATCAAATAAAACGTAACTCTATTTTTTTTAATTTAAAAGTTTAAGCTTTAATAACTTCGAAAATTATCAGAACAGCTCTTTGCCCAAATTGTTACATACATGTGTTACAAGGAATTTTTTGAAGCCAAATGTCCTTTTATGTTTATGAAGCTCATGAAATGGAACACCTACCTTCTTCAAAAGATACTTTAAGGCCATAAAAATGTTCATACACTTTGACTCAATAATCCCCTTCTGGGAAGCTAGCCTAAGAAAATACCCTGAAATATGAAAAAAGCCATATGCAGAAAAACAGTCATCAAAGAGTTGCTCAGTGAAAAACTGGACACAGCCCAAATATTCAAAAAGGGGAGGAGGATGGTAAAATAAATTATGGTATAAGCCTTAAAGAAATATTCTACAACTATTTAAAATGATGGGTATGAAGTTTATGAAGGAGCACAAAAAATACTTGTGATAAAATGTTGAGTGAAAAAGTCTGGAAAAATATTTGCACGCACATGATTTGTGAAAACAGGACGAGGCCCTAGTTGGTTTGGCTTAGTAGTTAGAGCGTCGGCCCGCAGACCAAAGGGTCGCAGGTTCGATTCCCATCAAGGGCATGTACCTCGGTTGTGGTTCGGTCCCGGCCCTGGTGGGGGTCGTGCGGGAGGCGGCTAGTTGATGTGTCTCTCTCACATTGCTGTTTCTCTCTCTCCTCTCTCTCTCTCTCTCTCTCTCTCTCTCTCTCTCTCTCTCTTTCTCTCTCTCTCTCTCTCTCTCCCTCCCTCCCACTCCATCTGAAGATAAATGGAAAAATATCCCCAGGTGAGAATTTACAAAAAACAAACAAACAAAAAAATGGAAGAGAACATAAAAATATAGTTGTTACACTGTCAAAGTGGTAGGATCATGGATTTTTACCTTATTTTTGAATTTCTCTAATATTATTATATTTCTACTTTTTAAATTGATTTATTGATTTGAGAGAGGACGAGGAAAGGAGAGAGGAGCGAAACATTAAATTGTTGTTCCACTTATTTATACACTCATTGGTTGCTTCTGGTATGTGCCCTGACCAGTGATCAGACCCGAAACCTTGGCATATCAGGACAACGCTCTAACCAACTGAGATACCTGGCCAGGGCCTATATCCCTACTTTTTAAAAAAAGTTCAATCCTAGATTCCAAGGTAGCTGTGAGGCAGGATAGTAAGAAGCTGGGAAAATTCCTTGGCAAGTGGAATGGGGAAACTGAGACAGACAGCTGAACAAACTGGCCGAACAATTTACAGCCAGGTACAGAAGGTCACCAGTGCAGAAAGCCCGGGGTGCCCAGCAATGGGCATCACTGGCCCAGATGTTGCCCCCAGGGTAGCCTTTCCTCCCCTGACATATCAGTAGCCATGCTATTTGGACCCCCGACCTTTCCTCTCTAAAGATAACATCTAGGTTTCAGGTGTATTTCATCTCCAGGCCCAGAAAAGCAGCAAAACTAAATGGGTGATACCAGGACCAGCTGCAATGACTAATGACCCCCTGCCCTGGTTCTGAGGGTAGAGACCACAACCCTGAAAGGGCCACTGGAAGAGCTGATGAATATTCTACTGAGATCCTTCCCTAAGACCTCCCCTGAACTCCCTGCCTTTAAAACCCTCAAAAGAAAGATCCCAGCACGCTCTCTCCCTCCTGGGAGCACGCCTGTACCTTTCCCCTTCTCCTGTTCTTCCCCCACAGGCATGCATCTCCTAAATTCTAAGTGTCCCCATGAGACTGGCAACCAGGGGAGCAATGGGCAGCAGCAGCTCATCTGGGGCTAACCTCTGAACCTGTCTCCAGGGCCCCTTTTCTCTGACTCTCCAGTGAGCTGACCACAGCCCGCCTTGGCTCACTTCTTTCCCATAATGAACAGCCCGCCTACCTTCCCTAGTTGCTTCTATCCTAGGTCCTTCCTTGTTTCACTGTCCTCAGGTTTAATACACATACTTTCAAAATCACCTGGAGCCCTGACCAGTTTGGCTCAGCAGTTAGAGCTTTGGTCCATGGACCGAAGGGTCATGGGTTTGATTCCCAGTCAAGGGCACGTACCTTGGCTCCAGGTTCAATCCCTGGCCCCAGTCAGGATCATGCGGGAGGCAGCCAATTGATGTGTCTCTTTCACATTGATGTTTCTCTGTCTCTCTCCCTCCCTCCCACTCTATCTAAAATTCAATGGAAAAATATCTTCGGGTGAGGATTAAAAAAAAATTACCTAGACTCATGTCGTGAAATCTTTCCTGCGTGAAGTCAAGAAACCACATGCTACTGGCTGGCTCTAGGCAGACCTGCTCTGGGCCCAGTCCCCATCCAATAACAGCTGCAAAGCAGGTTGCAGTTACACGCACCTCCTCCCGGCACCAAACTGGATTTACAGCTAAATTATAGAGCAATCAACCTGAATAACCAGCTGAAGGCTAGCTGAACTGAAATATTATAACCAAGGATTTACAGAAAAAGCCACATCGAGACTGGTAAGAAGACATGGAAAGGGCTGCCTCTGCTCCCCCCCACCACCACACACGTGGCAGCTTAGAAGCCGGAGGGATATCACGGCTGCAAAACTCCCTCCCCCAGGAGTGTGGGGGCTCAACCCCATGCAGGGATCCCCAACCCAGAGCAACAGAGACAGGAAGAGGAGCCTGTATAGCTCTGGTGGTAAAAATCTGTGGAGATTCAGTCTGCTTTGGAGAGAAGGGAGTTTGCTAGAGACCCAGACACCATTTTCCCAGGGTTGAGCACTCCTGTCACTACAGCACCAGCCTAGGGAGTGCACTGCCTGGTCTTCCAACTGCTGGCGACACCAACTTGCTGTGCTTGAGTCCTAAGGAGGGGTCTGTTGGCTCACCCAGCAGGGCCCTTTCGGGTGCTCTTTTTCTAGAGAAGCTCTTGGCAGAGGCTCAGACAGGGATTGAACCGTGTAGCTTTGAAAAGGGTACCATTCTTCCTTACTTCAAGCACACAGCTGGTGCTGCCCCCACATTTGAGTCATTTAGCCTGTCCTTCACTCCTTGTGGCCCTGCCCTGCTGAGTTCAGTGCCATAGGGGGATCCGAGTGCTGCACAGAGCTGGGACCTTGGGAGCATGTCTCTCTGGGAGGCTTTTGTCTGGGAATCAAACAAGTGGGTGCTGGGTTGTGTGGCTACATTGTAGGGGTGCACTCTTATCTCCCCTGTGAGTTCAGCCTGTGCTATTCCCCCAATGGAAGACTCATTTGACCTGCATTTCTGGCAGCCAGGGGCCGCACTGCCCTGCTGAACTTAGTCCTGCAGGGGGAGCTACTCAGAGCTGGGTCCTTCAGAGCCTGTCTCCCTCAGAGTCTCTTGCCTCACAAGGGAAAGAAGTGCCCGCCCCACTCCTACAGGCTTGCTGGCACCACCCCCATGGGAGACTGTTTGCATCTGCCCTCCTAAATTCCAGTGGCCCTGCCCTGCTGAGCTCAGCTCCGTGGGGGGCAGGGAGTGCTACTTGGAGCTGGGACCTTCAGAGCACGTGTCTCCTTCAGAGGCTTTTGTCTCTGGTGGGTGCTGGGTTGCATGACTAGCTGTGGAGCAGTGGGGAGGTGAAGTGCTTGCCCTCCTACTGCAGACTTGGCTGGCTCCACCCCAAACAAAGACTCTTCTGAGCCATCCTCCCAAACCCTGGTGGCTCCACCCTGCTGAGCTGCTCCTACAGAGGGGGCGAATGGCTGCACCCAACCTGAACCTGTGGTACACTCCTCCTGATGGAGTTAGAGTTGGAAATTCTGGCAGAGACTGAGCCCTATGGCTCTGAAGTAAAGGCCACTTTCCACTCACTGAATGCCTGATCACTAGCCCCGCCATCCCAACCCTGGTAGCCCGCCCTACAGATCTCACCCCTTGTAGAAGGGTTTTTGGGTCACAGTCAGTCAGGGCCCAATCCACAGTCTTTCTTCAGAAGTCTCTGGAGGACGGACTTCCAGTCAAGATGGCAGGGTAGGTAAATGCAGTGCTCTCCTCCTCCCACAACCACATCAAAATGACAACTACACTACAGAACAACCATCATTCAGAACCATCATTCAGCTGAAATCGAGCTGAATGGAAGTTCTACAACTACGAAATTAAAGAAGAAGCCACATCAAGACTGGTAGAAGGGGCGGAAACATGGATGGGCTGATCCCACACTCATGTGTTAGACTGACAGACCTCAAAGGGAAGGGGGGAGGTGGGGTGGGAAGAGATAAACCAAAGAACTTATATGCATATATGCAATGGACACAGACAATAGTGTGGGGAAGGCAGGAGGGGGTGGGAGTGAGGAGGAGGGTGTCAATAAGGGGAAAAGGAGGGACATCTGTAATACATTCAACAATAAAGATAAGTTTAAATAAAAAAGAAGAAGTCTCTGGAGGAAAACTGGGCAACCTCAGGGGAAGGCAAAGTAGCTGACGGGTGGAGGCAGACCTCAGAGAGCCTCAGACCTTTATAGATCTGCCCCAGCTCTAAATTGGAGGAAGCTGACCCTTGTACACAGTTAGGTCCCTCCCATGTACATCCAGGCCCTGTAGATGCAGGCCCAAACAGTTAATAGCATGGTAGTTCCAGACAGGTAGCTCAAGGCTGGTTACACGTAGCATCTGACATTAACCTGTACCAGAACCCCACCCAAGTGGACCCAGAACAAACACAACCAATGGTGGGCATCAGACCACACCAGAGCTCAACCCAACTAGCCACATAAGCAACACACCCAAAGGGGAATCCTAGAAGGCACCAGAATCTCTTTGGAACAAATCTGCAAAACAACACATACACATTAAGGGGTTAACTCCACACAGGAAAGGGCCAACAGCACTCAATATTTAACTACAGCAGAAGGATGAACATAATCCACAAGAAACATTCCTGGAGCGCTAAATTCAAGAGATCTGGAGGATTGCGCCACTGAGCCCAACAAGACACGTCATAAAGCCATCATAACAAGTTTGGGAGTCATGGCAGATCTACTTAATACACAAGACAAACAAGGCAGACAAAAATGGGGAGACAAAGAAGTATATCCTAAATGAAAGAACAAGAGAAATCCTGAGACAAAGAATTAAATGAAATGGAAGCAATCAAGATACCAGATGCAGAGTTTAAAATAATGGTTATAAGGATGTTAAGGACTTTAGGGAAGAATGGATTATCTCAGTGAGAACTTAAAACAAAGAGATAGTAAGCATTAAAATGGATAAAGAAACCATAAAAAAGAATCACTCAAAAATGAAGAATACAATATCTGAAATGAAGAATACACTAGAAGGTACAACAGCAGGTTATATGAAGCAGAGGATCGAATCTGTGATTTAGAGGACAAGCATCTAAGCATAGCATAAAAAAAGAAAAGATAATTTTAAAAAATAAGGAAAGTCTAAGGGACCTCTGGGACGACATCAAGCATAACAATATCCACATGATAAGGGTACAAGAAGGAGAAGAGAGTGATCAAGGGATTGAGAAACTGAAGAAATAATGGCTGAAAACTTCCCTACCCTGGTGAAGAAAAAAGTCACACAACTTCAGGAAGTACAGAGAGTCCCAATCAAGATGAACTCAAAGAGGCCCACACCAAGACACATCATAATGAAAATGGCAAAGGTTAAAGACAAAGAGAGAATTATCAAAGCAGCAAGAGAGTGACAATTATTTACCTACAAGGGAGTTCCCATAAGGCTGTCAACTGATTTCTCAACAGAAGCACTTAGATCAGAAGGTATTGGCATTCAAAGTGATGAAAAGCAAGGACCTACAACCAAGACTACTCTATCCAGTAAGGCTATCATTTAAAATTGAAGGCAAAATAAAGAGCTTCCCAAACAAGAAAAAGCTAAAGGAATTAATTACCACCAAATCAGTATTGCAATAAATGTTAAAGGCCTGCTTTAAGAAGAAGAAGGAAAAAGAGAAAGAGAGAGGACTATAGGTATAAAGAATAAAATGGCAATAAATAAGTACCTATCAATAATAACCTTAAATGTAAACAAATTAAATGCTCTAATCAAAAGACATAGGGTAGATGAATGGATAAGAAAACAAAACCCATATATATGCAGTCTATAAGAGACCCAACTCAGAACAAAAAATACATACAGACTGAAAGTGAAGGAATGGAAAAAAATATTCCATGCAAATGCAAATGGAAATAAAAAAGAAGCCTGGACTAACAATACTTATATCAGACTAAATAGGATTAAAAATAAAGGCCATAACAAGAGACAAAGAAGGTCACTACATAATACTAAAAGGATCAATCCAACAAGAGGATATAACCCTTGTAAACATATATACAACCAACATAGAAGCACCTAAATATATAAAGAAAATCTTGGACATTAAGAGAGAGATCAATAGCAATACAGTCATAGTAGGAAATTTTAACTCACCAATGACATCAATGGATAGATCTTCCAAATGAAAAATCAACAAGGCAACAGTGAACTTAAACAACACACTGAATCAGATGGACTTCACTGATACTTACAGAACATTTCATTCCAAAGCAGCAGAATATACACTCTTTTCAAGTGCACATGGAACATTCTCAAAGATAGACACATATTGGGACACAAAATACGTCTTAATAAATTTAAGAAGATTGAAATCATATCACACCTTTTCTCTGACCACAATGGTATGAAACTAGAAATCAATTACAATAAAAAACTAAAAAACATTTAAATATATGGAGGCTAAATAACATGTTATTAAACAATGAATGGGTTAACAAGGAAATCAAGGAAGAAATCAAAAGTTACCTGGAGACAAATGAAAATTAATGCAAAACAACCCAAAGTCTATGGGACACAGTGAAATCAGTCTTGAGAGGGAAGTTCATAGCATTGCAGTTCTACCTCAATAAGCAAGAACAATTTCAAATAAACAATCTAACTCTACACCTAAAATAACTAGAAAAAGAACAACAAACAAAGTCCAGAGTAAGTAGAAGGGAAAAAATAAAGATTGGAGTGAAAATAAATGACAGAGACTAAAAAAGCAAACAAACAAACAAACAAAAAAAGATCAATGAAACCAAGAGCTAGTTCTTTAAAGAGATAGACAAGATTGACAAACTTTTAACCACACTCATCAAGAAAAAAAGAGAGCAGACTCAAATAGATAAAATCTGAAATGAAAGAGGAGAAGTAACAACTGATATTACAGAAATACAAAGGATTGTAAGAAAATACTACGAACAACTATATGCCAACAAACTGGACAACCTGGGCAAAATGAATGAATTCCTAGACACATACAATCTTTCAAAACTGAATCAGGAACAACTAGAAAATCTGCATAAACCAATTATAACAAATGAAATTGAAACAGTAATTTTAAAACTCCCAGCAAACAGAAGTCCTGGGCCAGATGGCTTCACAGGAGAATTTTATCAAACATTCAAAGAAGAACTAACATCTATCCTTTTCAAATTATTCCAAAAAAATTCAAGAGGAGGAAAGACTTCCAAGCTCATTTTATGAGGCCAGCATTATCCTAATTTCAAAACCAGATAAAAACACTACAAAGAAATAAAATTATAGATCAATATCCCTGATGATCATAGATTCTAAAATCTCCAACAAAACATTAGCGAACCAGATCCAAAATACATTAAAAAAAATCATGCACCATGATCAAGTGGGATTTATTCCTGGGATCCAAGGTTGGTACAATATCAGCAAATCAATAAATATGATACACCACATAAACAAAATGAAGGATAATAATCACATGATCATATCAATAGATGCAGAAAAAGCATTTGATAAAATCCAGCACCGATTTATGATAAAAACTCTCAGCAAGATGGGAATAGAGGGAACATACTGCAACACAGTAAAGTCCATATATGACAAACTCACAGCCAACATCATACTCAACAGGCAAAAATGAAAACATATATTGGGAACAAGACAGGGATGTCTGCTTCCACCACTCTTATTCAATATAATACTGCAAGTTCTAGCCACAGCAATCAGACAAGAAGAAATAAAAGGCATCCAAATTGGAAAGGAGGGAGTAAAATTGTCATTATTTGCAGATGGCATGATACTGTACCAAAAAACTACTAGATCTAATAAAGGAATTTGGCAAAGATGCAGGATACAAAATAAATATCTAGAAATCAGTTGCACGTCTATACACCAATAATGAACTATCAGAAAAGGAAACTAAGAAAACTGCTTTAAAAAAAAATACCTAGGAATAAATTAAACCAGGAATGTAAAAGACCTGTACGCAGAAAATGATAAGACATTGAAGAAAGAAACTGAAGAAGATACAAGTAAGTGGAAGCATATACCATGTCCATAGATAGGAAGAATTAACATCATTAAAATGTCCATATTACCCAAAGCAATTCCTATCAAGATACCAATAGTATATTTCACAGAACTAGAACAAATATTCCAAAATCTATTAGGAACCAAAAAAGACTCCTAATAGCCACAGCAATCTTTAGAAAGATGAATAAAGTTGGAGAAATCAGGCTACATGATATCAAACTATACTACAAGGTCATAGTAATCCAAACAGCATGATACAAAGATATAGATCAATGGAACAGAATAGAGTGCCCAGAAATAAACCCACACCATTATGGTCAATGGGGTAAAGACAGTCTATTCAATAAATGGTGTTGGGAAAATTTACAGATATGTGCAAAAAAATGAAACTAGATCACCTTCTTACACCATGCACAAGAATAAACTCAAATGGATTAAACTTAAATGTTAGACCCCCAACAATAAGAATCCTAGAAGAAAACATTGGTAGTAAATCCTCAGACATTTCTCATAGCAATACTGTTTTCTGACATAGCTCCTTCTGTAAGGCAAACAAAATAAAAAATAAACAAATGGTATAATATCAAACTAAAATTTTTTGCACAGCAAAGGAAACCATTAACAAAATGAAAAGACAACCCATTGAATTGGAGAACATATTTGCTAATGATACATCTGATAGGGGGTTAATTTCCAAAATATATAAAGAATGTATACAACTCAACACTAAAAAAACTCCAAACAATCCAATTAAAAAATGAGCAAAGGACCTAAGTAGACACTTCTCCAGGGTACTGACCCTCTGTATTCCCAGTTCTCTGGGATGAGGGTGCTGGGGAAGGACTCCTGGATGTCCAAAAGGAATGAGCTGCCTTGAGAAGGAGGGGACTCCCGAGACTGAGGAGAGCAAGGAGAGGCTGTAGCCGGGACTTGGGACTTTTGACTCCCAAGGAGGAAGGAAATAAGCCTGGTTTTAAATTCCAGCGGTGCCACCTGACAGCTGGGTGTCCTTGGGCAAGTCACTTTACCCCTCTGACCAGCAGTGTGTCCTCTGCACAGTGAAGGCAGTAATAGCTGTTTCCTAGTTTTTAAGCAAACGGATCTAGGCTGGCATCAGGAAGACCTTTAACAAATAGGCGCTCCCTTCCATTCAGCCCCCTCCAACGAGAGCCTCGGGCTGCAGCTGTCTCAATAGTCTAAGCAAGGGTCTCACTGCAAAGGAGATATTCAGGATTCAGAAGCATCATTACTGAGGGGTGGTTAGGGAGAGGCAGTGGAGATTCACCCAGAACCCACTCTCTCCAAAGGGGTTTCTCAGTCCTGACTGCCCCTGGCATCACCTGGGGTCTTTCAAAATGCTCGTGCCTGATCCCAGCCCAAGAGATTCTGATAGGGTTGGTCTAGGATGGGGCCAGGGACAAAGGGATGTTTAGAAGCGTCCCAGTAACTCCAATGTGCAGCGAGGGCTGAGAATTCCTGCCATCGGGCTTGTGTTACTCCCGATAAAGATCAAGTAAAATCAGCTTTTTCCTTATTGCACTTTAGTGCCAAGTGTAGCTGGATGGAGGGGCGTGTCTTAGGCTCCAAAGATTTGGGAGATTAAAGAAAAATGGAACCCCTCAGACACTAGAGTCAACTCTGGAATGTTGTCACATGTTTAGGGCTTGGAGAAATTGCCAAGCCTGATTTAAGTTTGCTTTTTTAAATAACATGGTAATTAGCTCTGTGTTGGGTTTCTTTCCCCCCTTCTGTTATTTTGCAATGACCTTTGTTCAAAGGCCTGAAAATTGTCAAGCACCGTGTCCCTCTGATACAGCTGTCTAAGAATAAATTAGAAAACAGTTTAAATATATTTAGAAAAAATATGCCATTTTGTACTACAAGGATTGAGGGTCTATAGAAAGACGCCTTTCAGAATAAATGTCAGGCATTCTTTTTGGATGAATAAGTCTTCACAGAGGTCCCACCACGACTAGTTAGTTCATCCCCCGGTTCCACTCATAACTGCTCATTGATTCTGCATGAAGCGCTCTGGGTCGGCGTTGCGGCTCCAACACACGCAGGGGTGACACAGAAACCCTTGAAATGGACACTTTCTCTCCTTTCACAAGCCAGAGGGACCTGGCAGTGTTTTCTCAGACTTCTCTCTTTCACTCTGGGAATCTCCAGGTCTCTGAGATGGGATGAGCAAGGGTTGCAGAGGAGGTATGACATAGTGCTGCAGTTCTCAAAGTGCAGTCCCCAGACCAGCAGCGTCAGCATCACCTGGGAAGGTGTTGGAAATGCAATTTCTCCTGCGCACACAATGAGCAATTCTGGGGTGGGGCCCAGCCATCAGTGTTCTAACCAAGCTTCCAGGACATTCTGACCCACAAGAATTGAGAACCACTGATTAAAAAGAGCACAGGCCAACCATGAACAGACGTTGTTTCAAATTCTAGCTCTGCCATTTATTACTTGGGTAAGTCACTTCACCTCTCTGATCCTCTGTTTCCTCATCTTTAAAATATAAACGATCACAGCACCTACCCCTCTAGGCCTGCTGGGGAATTGGGGGAGTGTTTAGCACTGTTCTTTGCAGGGCTGGGATGAGGTTAAAGCAAGTGGGGGGCCTACAGTCCTGCAGGCATCTCCTTAGATTCTGCATCCATAGGCGGCTCACTCGCCTCACCTAGTCCCAGCCCTGGTTCTCGAGATTCCAAAAGAGCTCAATAGACGGCTGCTACTATTTTGTATGTTTGAGGGATCTGAGGTTTCACCCATCTTCGGGGCCTTGTCCAGGCGGAGTTCCGGAGTCGAAGGCTTCAGACAGTGTGGTGCCAAGGAGAGAGCCCTGGCTTCGGAGTTCAGGGGCCAGGGTCTGAACTCTGGGAACGCCAGGCCAGGAGAGAGGCCCAGGGCAGAGCAAGCCAGCCCGCCTCCCCAGGACAGCCTCCTTTGCTGGACAGAGCTCTTTCGACCGCTTTCCTTTTTTCTGAGAGGAGGCAAAGGCCACTCTTGAGTTTGGGCTCTTGCCTCCGTGATCACTGTATTTTCTGTATCAGTAGATACTGAAAAAGCATCTGACAAAATCCAACATCCATTTCTGATTAAAAGCCTTAACAAACCAAGAATAGAAAGGGACTTCCTCTATCTGTCAAAGGGCAGCCGCTGCTAACATCTTACTAACGGTAAAAGACCGGCTCCTCGTGCCCTGGGATCAGGAACAAGATAAGAATGTCCCTCTCACCGCGACCCTGTGCTGCACCAGAGTAGCTAGTTCATTGAGGCAAGAAAAAGAAATGAAAGGCATTCGGACTGGAAAGAAGTAAAACTGACTTTATACTCAGATGACATGATTGTCGATGGAGAAAGCCTTGGAATGAAACTACCAGAACTAACAAGTGAGCACAGCAAGGTTGCAGGATAACAAATCAATACGTGACAATCAATTTTATTTCTTTACACTAGCAACAAAAACTTAGAACTTGAAATGAAAAAACAATGCCGCTTATAATAGCATAAAAAATATGATATGCTTAGGTATACATTTGGCAAAAGATATGAAAGACCTGTACCGAAAACTATAAAACATTGCTGAGAGAAGTTAAACAAGACCAAAATAAATGAAGAGATGGTCCGTTACCTAATCCAAGGTCACAAAGATTTAACCCTATGTTTTATTCTCAGAGTTATACAGTTTTAGCTCCCACACTTGGGTGTTTGATTCATCTTGAGTTAGTTTTCATATATGGTGTGAGGCAGGAGTCCAGCTTCATATCCACAGGAAAAGGAATGAATTTTTGTCTCCTCTATTGAATGTCGTGGGCACCATTGCAGAAAATCAATTGATCATAAATGTGGGGGTCTCTCTCTGGACTCTCAAAATCTATCCCACTACATGTAAGTCTCTCTGCATGCCAGTCCCACAGTCTTGATTGCTGTAGATATGCTGTGAATTTTGAAATCATGAAGTATGAGTCCTCACACTTTATTCTCCTTTTTCAAGATTGTTTTGGTGATTGTAGGTTTGCACAGCTGACTTTTGACCGAGATCTAAGGGTTGTTTAGTAGAGAAACCATAGCCTTTTCAACAAACAGAGCTCCGGGACAGCTGGATGTTCCTGTGTCCTTGCTCTTCTCCTCTTTTCTGGTTTTGGCTTGACTGCTGCTTTCTGAAACGCTTCTATTCTTCTAGAACTCATTTTCTTATTTTTTCCCCCCCTCAAAAACATAACTTTAATTAATTAAGTTTAATTAAATTTAAATCTTCTTGATGTGTGCTTTCTTTTTTGCAGGCTGGGCATTCACAGGCTATTTCTGAGATTTGTTTGAGTATGAGCAGCTTAAAGAGAAAACTTGGAGGGAGCCAAGGAGGCAGCTTTGGATCTGTTCTCTGTGCCATCCCCACAGAAATGGCCTCACTTCCGCTGGCCGGCTCTGGGGCCAGGCCTGAGAGGCCACAGCTACAAGGATCCAGACACCTGCAGGGCCATGGAGCGGTCTTGCATTTGGTTTCTGAAAGAGTAAGGGCCTCCTGAGCACCCCATCCGTTCTTTCCATTAGCATAACATTTGTCTACATGACATAAACCATGTACCTGTGAACACAGACGTCCAGCTGATCTGCGCAAATGGGCTTCAGAGGGCCTGGATTTGGACATCGGTGGGGCGGGAGGTACCCGGAAAGCTCTGTGAAGCAGAGTTCTCAGTGTGGTCCACAGTCCAGCAGCATCAATATCATCTGGGAACTTGTTAAATATCAAAAGCACCCCACACCTACTGAATCAGAAACTCCAGGGTGGGGCCCAGCAATTCGTGTTTTATCCAGCTCCTCCGACGATTCTGAGGCACCGGGCAGTTTAAGGACTCACCTGCTGGTGCTAAATTATGATGATTTTATATCCTGCTTCTGCCATTTGCTACCTGTTACTTAAAATCTCTGGGCCTCAGTCTCCTGAGCTATACAATCGAGATGATAATGGTATCAGCCTCCTAAAGGCTCTTGTTCAAATCAGTGGAACAACCCATGTAAATTACTTGGGAAGCATTTAATAATCATTAGTTTATAAATGTGAATTTACCTTGCCTTCCTTGCTTATGGAAATTCGTTGTCATGTATAACAGTTGTATAACACTTCTTCTTTTTTTTTTTCCTTTATTGATTTTTAGAGACAGAGGAAGTGAGAGGGAGAGAGAGATAGAAACATCAATGAAAGAGAACATCGACTGGCTGCCTCCTGCACGCCCCCCACTAGGGATCGGGCCCACAACATGGGCATATGCCTTGACTGGGAATCAAACCAGTGACCTCTCGGTCCATGGGTTGACGCTCAACCACTGAGCCACACCGGCCAGACTGTATAACATTTCTTTAAATTTCTCAAGGAAATTTGTGTATGATGATAGTTTTTATAAGAAGCAAGGTAGGTATCATCATCTTTTCATTGCCCACACATGGAAACAGAGGCCCAGATGGTCGTTCAGGGGTCACAGTAAGAGAGTTCTGAATCTGAGACATACATCACTTCGAACTTGAACATCTGTGTCTATTCATTACATCATCAGTTCTCACAGAGCAAGCCTGCAGGCTCCATTGGTGCAGGTTAAACGGTTTTAATTTAGGTACCTGTGGTTCACTACAGGAATGCAGGGTTAGTGATGATGCCGTTGGTTATATAATATATAAAGTTCATTGCAGGACCGTGCTTAGCACCTTACTCCCCACTGCTCCCTGAGAGTCCTCATTTCCCAAAAGGGAGAGGCCGTCTGGTGGGGTGGAACAGGCTGACTCGGCTCCTACTTCTGGCTCTCACATTTCTTAGCTGAGCACATGACCTTGAACAAGGCACCTTGCCCCTGGGAGCTTCCTTTTCCTCTTCTAGGGTATGCAGTACTATTTCTACTCTCTCCAGCTCCCAGAGCAGCCTGGGTCTCAGGTGACAAATGTGGGAGCACTTTGCCAACCGTAAAGTGCATGCACACCGTGGAGTTAGAAGTGGCAGAGATGGTCAAGAAGAGTTTGCTGAAGACAGGGACTGCTGGCCCCGCCAGCGCTCCACAGCCTGTGGTCTGGCAAGGCCAAAGCTCTGTGCAGCTGGTGGGAGGTAGGTGGGGTCTGGCGGAGGACGAGTCAAGATGTGTGGTCTGACCCTTGTCGGGGAGCAGCCTGCCCGGACAGGGGAGCTCAGAGACCCCACCAGGTAGAGCCACAGGCATATGCCATCATAGGTATGAGCCATCACCTGGGACAAACCCTGCGTCCTGGCCAGTCAAAGGCATGCTGGAGTCCACGTGAAGGAAAACAAGTTACCGTCCCAGCTGCCAGTTCAGAAGATGACCCCGGGCGAGACCTCTGCTTCTCTGGGCCATAGTTCCACAACACAAGGGGGCCGGCTCTCAACGACTCCACCACCCTTTTATTATTCCTCCTACATCTAGTCCTTGCATCTGAAAAACTTCCCTCTCAAGGCCTTTCCTTGAGCAATGGTGAATGTGTTTGCCCTTTTGCAGTTTTCAAAGGCACACGACTGAGCATCCAGGAGACTCTTTCCCAGTGGTTAAGGGTTGGAGTTGGGGACCCAGACTCCTGGGTGGGAATCCTGGCTGGCTGCATGGCCTCAAGCAACTTACGTAACTCCTTTGAGCCTCAGTTTCTCCATCTGCAATATAGGGATCGTAAATGTACCCACCTTCCCAGGTGGAAGATGAGTGAGATGCTGTGTGAAGGGCTTGCCCAGCTCCTGGCAGAAGATAAGCTCAATGAGAACCCGTGATCGTTTTCTCGGGTACAGAGGGCCCACCCTGAGCTGACTTCAAGGAAAAGCAGAGATGCCTGACACTGTCAGCAGCCTGTGAGCCCTCACACTGGGTTACATACACTTGCTTTCAGGCCTGTGGAAGAACTGGAAATAGTCTGAGGGCCCCCAGCACCCAAGGCCCGCAGCCTGGGAACTGCTGGCCGAGGGAGTCACAAAGCTCCTTCCAGCTCTGACACGCCTCAGCTATGCCGAAGGTCAGCCAAACCTCTTAAAAGCAATGCATGTGGTCAGTGGCAGCTGGGCCTGCAGCGAGTCCAAGGCAGGCCCGGAGGGTCACCGCAGCCCCCAGTCCCGTCTCCCAGGGCCAGGGCCCCTAAGAAGTATCACACATCAGAGGAAAGCTTGCAGCCTCTCATTTAGCTTATCCGGGAACTGAACCCTCACGCCCCCTCCTACCTCTCTGTTCTGAAAAGTCCAGGAGAGAAGGAAGTGGTTATTTCAAAGGCTGGGCAAGCTCCCTTTACGAAAAGGTCAGAGAGCCTGAGACTTGAGTCCCCCGAGGACCTGCTTAGAGAGAATTTTGTCTGTTTCCTTTCCTTCATTTCCCCCTTCCTCTCCTTGCAGTCCTGTTCTAAATATATATGTTAGAGATCAAGATACATGGCAAGGAGCGGAAACCCAGTCACCAAAGGTAGATAAACCTCAGGAGCTGGGGGTCGGTGATAGTGATTTGGGGGGTCATCCATGGCATTCATCCCGGGGTGAATGCCACTCTTACGGAAATCAATTTCACATCCATTCTTTCCCTGGCTCCTCACACCAATCCCCTGAGACATCCAAAGCAGGGTTTTTTATACATTTGTTCCCATTATATAGAGGAAGAAACTGAGAGCCAGAGAGAAGATGACAACACTATAAATCACAGTTAACTTTTATTGAGCACTTGTCAACTTGCCAAGAAGGTACTAATAACTTTGCATGGGTTATTCATTTTAATCCACAGGAAAATCCTATGAGATAGGTACAATGATTATTATCCCCATTTTACAGTTAAGGAAATTAAAGCGTAGAGATGTCGAGTAACTTCAGCTCTGCTGCATACTCGTAATCCCTGGCCACAGCAGCCCTGACCAACGACCACACGAGCCAACAGAAGGAACAGGAGCCAGTCAAGATCAGTGCTCTTTCCCTGGCACCCCTCTGCTCTATGTGGTCAACCTAAGGATGGCTGTTCTAAAAATCAGACTATCCACAAGGACCAGCTGCATGGGAGGGAAGGAGCACCCCATCACTGCGGGGCATCCCAGCCAAAACCACACAGCCACTTGGTGGGGTGTTACAGAGTTGTTACGGTTCCTTCCAGGCCAAGTTCTACGATGGAAGGAGACAATGAAGCCCACTGTCGTTAGTAACCGAACCTCCAAAAAGATTTCTAGATCTCAACTTTTCTTCCCATTCTCATGTCATTTACTCATTCTCTTCAGCTACAATGTACTGAGAGGCTTCTGTGTGGCAGATTCTGTGTCACATAATGACAGACCAGACAGACCCAGCGCCTGCCCTCCTGGAGCTCAGACTCCAGTGACCTACACAGCCCAGGTGGCCTTCCTGGAACTTCCTCTACTAGGCCAAGGTGTCCCAGTCTGGGTCTTGGCTCGTTCTGTTTCCCTTCTGCCAACTTTTCATGCTGAAACCAAACCCAGCTCGAATGCCACCTCTTCTGGGACGCCTTCTCTGGTTCTCCCACCGGCAGTCACGCCTCCTGCTAGGCTCCCGTGACCACGGCAAGGTGTTGACGTGTCTCCTGGGCAGCTGTGCCGATCGGCTCTGGGTTTCGGGTAGATGCTGAGGGGTGCGGGGAGTTCTTCCACAAGCCCACAAGCCCATGGACACCAAGGATGGTGGCCTACTCTGTCTTTCCGATGCCAGCCGTCCTGGCTCAGAGAAGGTGCTCATTCATTCAGCAGATATGCACTGAGCACCTACAAGGAGGCAGGCACTGTTCTGCCCCTGGGTTTCCAACAGAGAACAAAACAGCCAAAGCCCCGCCCTTATCGACATTCCAGTGGGAGCTTCGAGGTGGACAAGTCGGTGACTGAATGAATACGCACTGAATCCTGAAAGCTCTTTTTCAGACCCTACACCTAGAAAAAGGTACACTTCAGGGCTGTTTGTGTGGCCACAAGGCCAAATCTTTATCTAAACTAAGTGAGCTCTTCAGGGAAGCCTCCCTCCCTCTGTGGTGTGAGTGTTTAAAAATTACCGGAAAGGGATTGTGCTGGAATTGGTCTTTGCAAGACAACCCAGCTTTGGGGATCCAAAGTCATTATTGAAGTATCAGTCTGAGGTTTGGATAAAATAAAATAAACGAAACTTTAGAGCCACAGAAACAATTCAATTTGAGGAAACACTGGGCCCAGGGACAGTAGCTACAAAAATAATCACAGCAAACACTTCCACAGCACAGACTGCGTGCCCGGCCTGGGAGAAGCCCCCCGCTCCTGACAGATGACAAGGCTACATCGGAAGGAAGGGGAGGCTGGAGAGGGGTGACCCTGACTGCAGCCTCCCTGGAGATCGGGCCATTGTTCACTTGGGCTCCGACTGCCCGGTGATCCACAGCAAGCTTACAGGCCCAGTGCCTTTGAAATTCCCAGAAATTCAATGGCAGCAAAGACAGGTCTTCCTAAGTGAGAGGAAATGTGATTCCCTAAAATAGAAAAACTACCCAGGAGAGGAAATTCCTTGGAACTATGAAGGCAGGCGTCTTTATTCCCTGAAAAGATTTTAAAAGCACATTTATTGAGCCCCAATTATAGGCCAGGCAGTGTACTAGGACTTGATATAAAGTGTGATTTATTCACTGCTGGGCGCTATTCTAATGCGAGGCCATAGCCAGGAGTGAAATAGACACTGTCAATCCCCAGGGCTGACATGTAGCCAGATTGTCCCCATGTAACTGTCCCACTTGTTAAAATATTTACAAGTTTCTGCTCTAGCTGCTACAAAGCAGCTGCCCTGAGCCCCGGAGTGCCCCCCTCCCTGCCCCAGCTGTCCCAGGCCTGTGCCGTCCTGCAGCCCACCTCTTTATGACTGCATATCACCTCTTGCCTGGCCTTCTTGGAGCTCCCAGGCCAGTGTGTCTCTCACTTAAACCCCCAGCAGCCCTGTGAGGGGTAACTATTGACCATCGCACACTCCTCCTCCCAGCTCCTTAAATGCCGCTGCCCCAAAGCTCCCTTCCTCTGCCACTGCCCTCTCGTTCCTCACTGTGACCTGCTGCGATCTGATCCCAGCCAGTGATTTCATACCTTTCCTACCCACTCACACCTCCTGAATTTGTCTCAGCCTGAACCTCTCTCCTGAGCTGGCCAGATGGCAGCTGCTTGCTGGATCCCTGGGAGGTCCTGCTGCCACTTCAAGCTCAAGGTCTCCCCAAATAACTGAGATCAGCTTCTTCCCCAGACCTCTCCTTCCTCCCCTTCCTTCTCCTGCTTCTCCATCTCCTCCTCCTGTATTCCCTGTTTCTCTCATTCATGCATGCACGCATGCGTGCCACAAACACCCACAGAGCATCCATGACATGCCAGGTACTGTGCCTGATACTGAGGATGGGGAGGGAGCAAGATACTTACAAGCTTGCAGTACATCAGGTGCCCTAGCTAGAAACCTGAGCATCACCTCCGACTCCTCCCTCCCTCACCCCTGCAGGAATGTTGAACACGTCCTGCGATTTGCTGCTTTCCCTCCATCTCCACTGCCAAGGCCTGAGCCCTCAGGAGAAAGCCCAAGTTCATGGCCTTGCATTCAAGGCCCATGCTGACTTCTCTTGCTCTAGCAGGGCTGGCCTGGCAGGAGATGAGCTGTGGGTGGGGCCATGTGTTCCCAACCACCTGTAAAGCCCTCATCAGCCAGGACACACATGCACACAGACCCCCATACACACACAGAGACATCCAGACACGCACACACTCAGGTGCACCTTGAGACAGAAACAAGCAAACCCATTTATATTTATATACTTGCAGACAGAGGTAGTTGCCAGATTTAGCAAATGAAAACGTAAGGTATACTTACACTAAAAAATAATTTGTTGCTCATTTGAAATTCAAATTTAACTGGGCATCCCATATTTTGTAGGTGAACCTACAAAACAAGAAAGGCTTACACAAACACCGACCCCACACAGAACACAGCTTGCATACTTACTACACAGATTACACACTTACAGTTCAACTCATGTGTGAACATGCATTTCATACTGTCATGCCTCCAAGACTAATGGGCATCTCACCACCTGAGACTGAACCGTGGCAGGGCTAGGACATTGGCCAGCTGTGGAGAGCTCTTCAGGGAAATGTTTATTCCGAGAATAAATGTCTAATTGACAGGAATTCCTGGACGTCCAGCTTCTGGGATGTCGTGTGCCCAGAGTAACCCCTGTGGAGTCCAGGCTCCCACTGAGCACGATGCCCTGACTGGTAGGGATGACAGTGGGGAAAGGGGTCTGTGGGACCTGAGCCTCTCGTTCCCTCTTGTGCTCAGATTTCCAGAGCAAAGTTCAGTGCCTCTAAACTCCCCTTCCAAATAGGATCCCCTTGTCCAGATCAGGAGGTGGCCTGGTATTATGGGAAAGCCACAGATCTTAAGCCAGACAGAATTCACCATGGATCTGACCTCAACACATCTGTACTGTGTGTCTTTAGGCAAGTCACTTAGCCTCTCTGAGTCTCCATGAGTTCATCAGTATAATGAAAATGTTTCATCAATAAACCAACTTCTTAGAGTTATGGTAAAAATGACTAAAGGGCATAATGTATGTAGAAGACCTTTTTGGAGTTTGGGATAAAAATGAGTTATAAACGCTTATTGTCACGTACACACACAAAAGCAAACAAATGTTAACTGCAATTGGACTCAGAGACGGAGTGGCCTCCCAGGTTGTAAGAGACAGTGATAAAACATTGGACTGTTAAACTCAAGCAGCTGAAGAGGGTGGGAGGAAACTTGGAGAAGTGATGGATATATTTAAGGCATAGAGAGGGGTGATGGTTTCATGGATGTATACTTACATCTAAACTCATCAGATTGTATACATTAAATATGGGCAGCTTTTTGTGTGTCAATCATTCCTCAATAAAATGGTTTTTAAAATAATAAGGTCAGATATTAGTATCAATTAAATACTATAGAGTCATCTTTCATAGCTTAGGTTCTAAATTCAGCCCATAGGGAAAACGGCATATGTTAAAAAAATTTTTGAAACCCTGAAGGATTGTGCAATGTCAAGTGAGAATTCTTATGCACACTGGAAATTGAAGACCACTGAAATAGAAAAGGCAGGGACAGAAAGAATTTCTCTATGCAAATGTCTGGGCATAATCTGCTTTTGGAATGGCCAGCAAATCCCCAGTGGTGAATGGGGGTAGGGGTGAAGAATTCCAGAGTTTCTGCTTGTCGGCAGGGTTTTCTCTACTAAAAAAAAAAAAAAAAAAAAAAAAAGAGCTTCTGTGTGGTCGACATAGTGTTGTCCATTGTTTCTGGTTATTTTCCACCTTCAAACACAGTAAGACTGGATGCCCCTGCTTCCACAAGGTGGAGTAACCTTATGACTTGCTTTAGCCAGTGACATCTGATGTGATGTGTGCTACTGCTGGGCAGAAGCATTAAAGTGCTGGTAAGCAATTTTTTGTCCTCTCCTCCCTTGCAGCAGTGACCAGCGACATTCCAGATGGTGAACCCTGAGCACCTAAGAGAGGCCAGGGAAGAGCAGAGACCCCACCAACATACAATGCGTGTGTAGCTTGAGTGAGAAAGTAACCTTTGCTGTTTCAAGCCATTCATATTTGAGAGTTGTGTGTTACTGCAGCAAAACCCAGCCTATTCCAACTAACGGGCTTTATGGGCTGATATATATTAATAGATTCATTTATTATTATGAAGATTTTTTTAAGTGGCATTACCTCTTACAGGGGGAGGAAAGTTCTAAGTAAACTGGTACGTTAAATGAGCCTGATGCTGCCCAGTTTCCTTCCAAACAGAATTCATAGTAGCTTAGCAAATTAAAATACACACTGGCAAACAGAGTAACTAGCACAGTGATGGAGGGGGCATGGGAGTCCATTCAGGGAAACCTGGAGAGGAGTGTACCTGGAAGCTTTGCCAAAAGCTAGGAATGAAATCTTGAATCATGAGTCAGTGAAACACGTAGGAGTGGATAATACAAGACATGAGTACCAAACGCTCTGGAGCAGAGGCCTTGGAGGAGGAAACCAGCGACTGCTGAATGCCTGCTTTGTGTCGGATGCTGTGCTACATGCATTGAAAACACAGTTTCTTTACTGGTTTCACTAAAACTCAATGAGGTAGAAACTGAGGCTCAGAGAGATCAAATACGTTCCCCAAGGTCACACAGAGAGAGGATTCAACCCATGTTGGCCTTGCTTTTAACTCTTATTGGAGCCAGAAGGAGACTGAGGCTGGCAGGACACACGGGCCACCATTTGCTCCAGGCATGGTCGCAATTTAACATGGCAACAAGCTAGCAGGCAGTTTCCCAAGAACTGGGACATGAAAGCCTGTTGGCGGGGACAGAGGAGTCCAGAGGGTCTGCCCCACGCAGGGCGGCCCTGCTTGTGACTTCCTGCTCTGCACCCACAAGTGTCCCAGGTTTCTCGGAGTGTCCCCCAAGGAAGAAGCAGCATTCCTGGCCCAGATGCAGACAGCTGTGCGCTTCCTCCAGCCCGCGGTGACTCATGCTGGGACAAGAAAGTTGCTTCTTTGCCTGGATTCCCTGTCTCCAAATTCTAATCTGGGGAAAGCTGCCTTAAGCTCCCTGAGCACAAGACTCTGGGTGGCTGGCGTACAAGATGGGTGGGGGGACCAATGACGTCCAATGAGTGCAAGGGTCCAGAACAAAGAGGAAATTCAGGGCGGGAGATCATGTTTTCTGCCTGGCAAGGTTCCTGCAGCCATCTGGATGAGGGGGCTATTATTCAGACCTCTGGACCATGGTCTGTTTGTTTTTTAGGCGTTCGCAGCTGATTATTTTCATCAATTTCCTACAACCAACTGCACTGCTCTCAGCGGCAAACCTGTGCAGCCAGCGCGACCTCTCGGCTGGGTTCACTGTTCCCCTTGCAGGGAACCAGCAGCATCGCTCTTAGCTTATCAACATGTGGCCCCGGGCCAGCCCGCCAGATGTGCCAGCTGATGCCAACCAGAGGGACTGAAGTAAAGCAGGGGCATTTGGGAGAGCAGGAAGCCCCTGATGGCCAGACCAGCTCCAGTGGCCTTTGGTGTGGTCCTCCCAGCTCTGAAAAGGCAGTGCCCACCTTCCCTGGGTGTCCCCACTGCACAAAGATGTAAAGATCTCGAAGAGGCCTGAGTGGGGGGCTTAGATCCAAACTCCATTACTCTTGCTGTGTGGCAACGAAGCCTCCGTTTCCTCCTCTGCCGATCAGGGATAGTAAAGCTTTCTGTCCCCAAGCAGTTGTGTGCAAATGCATATGCATAGAATAACACATGTAAAAGACCTACGACCACGTCTGGGCATAGTAGGTCCTCAGTAAATACTACTAGTTTCCTTCTTTTATCTCTTCACGTATGCGATACACTGGCCTGTCAGCTCCCTTGGCTCCATGAACAGAGAAGAAGGCTGGTGTTACTTGCTCTGGGGGACAGGATGCAAGGACTGGGAGCTTTCCTTCCAGAAGCGACGAGAATGGCCCATGTCTTTAAAGTAACTGTGTTGGCCATGGCTGATCACTTATTACCTAGAAAGTAAGATCCAGAGGGTTTGGTAAGATGTGAGCTTGGTTGCTCAACGTGCCTTCTGGATTTCAGCCTAAGGCTCAGCGTGATGGACGAGGGCAGCTGGGCAGGAGCAGAAACGGGGCTGCTCTGCACAAGGAAGGAGATGGTGTTCCTGCTGTAGGACTGGCACAGAGCTCCATGTGACAGTCAGGCATCCCCTTACCTGAGAATCTGGGGTACAGCCATTTCCAAACCGAACATCATTTTTTTATTCTTTGTATTTTACTTCTTCAAACTTTTCACTTTTGCCTTTTGGAAGTGAGGGAAATGGAGATTCTTAAAATATCTTGCCTGGCTTTCCACTTCCAGCCTTTCTCTTCTCCCCACAGCCAAGACAGCCCCGGGTCCCTGTGGCCCCCTTCCCCGAGGGGCTCCGAGGGCTGGGCCTGCAGGGAAGGCCTTCGACCCCTCCCTGGTACCGGCCACAGCCTTGCAGCCATTGCCTCAGATTACTTCAGTGCCTGTACCCTAACCCCAAAGACTTGAATCCTGACCCCAAACCTTAGGCCTGTGGCTCCCAGACTTCCTCGGAAGCTACCCACTGCCCTAGAACCTGCCAGAGCGCCCACTCCTCGGCTTCTGGCGGCTGCAGGGCCCTCCCTGGGCCTCCAGGTGCCACAGCGTTGAGCCCAGCCCCAGTGGACCCCTTGCTGTGTGGCTGAGCTGGACCGCACTGGCTCACTTGCAGCATCGCCTCACTGCCGGAACGAGGGGTCCTTGCCTTTACCCCTGAACACACGACAAAAAAGTTGCATGAATGAGCAAATGTCAGTATACTGTGAGAACTGCGGTACAGACACGCAAACCGTGGAACGGTGGTCCCAGAGGACAAGAATCCACTCCCTGCCAGGGGTGGGAGCGGGGTCCAGGAAGGCTGTAGGGAGGAAAGGTTGTCCACTTGGGGGTTAAAGGGAGAACAGGAGGAGACCAGAGTGGAACAGTCCATTTTTCAGTGATTCAATGATCACTTCCATCTTGACCATAATCTGTCCCTTTTGTGGCTGCTGACTTTCAATTCATTTAGATTTTACTTCTGAACTAAAAATTCAAGGCAGAATCTTACCCTGCGTTAAAAACTCTGGCTTTCCTTCAGGAGACTCGTTCGTAAGGGAGCCCTAACGCAGAGTCAGAGCCCTTGGCTGAAGCCTTGCTCCTCCTGATCTTTAGCAGAAACTCTGGCCCGGCCAGTGTGGCTCAGTGGTCGAGCGTCGACCCATGCACCAGGAGGTCGCCGGTTCGATTCCCGGTCAGGGCACATGCCCAGGTTGTGTCCCCGATCCCCAGTGGGGGGCATGGAGGAGGCAGCCAATCGCTGTTCTCTCTCATCAATGTTTCTATCTCTCTCTCCCTCTCCCTTCCTCTCTCTCTAAAAATAAAATAAAAAACATTCCACGTCTTACTTCTCCTTTAAAAAAAAAGAAAAGAAACTCTGACTTCTCTGAGTTTCCGTTTCCTCATCAGAAAAGCAGACAGAGAATTCCTCCCAGCACCTCACGGGGCAGCCGTGTGGCTCAGACTGAAATAATGAGTGTGAACCAGCTTCGTGAATGAGAAACCCCTTGGCCCATGTGAGAGTTTATCACAGCAGCAAGACCTCCCCATGGGCTGACCCAACAGCTCCCCAAGAAATCAGGTAGCTACGAGAAAAACCCCAAGTCTTCCTGTTTCCCCTCTTTGCAGGGCTATAATTCCTGGGTCTGTTGGTCAGCAGGTGCCTTACAGATGGGCTGTTACCAGGCCTGGCATTTCTTATCTGATTTCTCCTGGTTTCAGTAGAGAAATCCCACCTGTGCAGCAAGGACACATACTCAAGGTTCCTTGGAATGAGCTTCTGTGTGACCCAGATGGGTGAGTTCGATGGTTGGAGTGTCATTTAAACAAAAAGGAAGGAGGAAGGAAGGGAGGTGGGCAGGAGGGCGCTCTCTGAGGGGAAGGGCAATGCTCTCACTTGCCCGATGCTGAGAAACCTTGGTGAAGGTTAGCATGAGTGCCCGCTGCTGACCTGCTCCCGACCTCTTCAAGAGAGGCCCAGGGAAGGAAGGCTCTGGAAGGGAAACCAAGGCTGAAAGTGACTTTCAATTACTTTTTTAACTGCCTGTGGGAAAACAGGAAGAGAGCTTTCAAGGCAGGGAGCTCTCAGAGGCTGAGGTTCTCAGGGCTGGTGGGAGCCCCCTTCGCTTTGGGGATGGAAGTGGACAACTGTGAGAAGAAGAGGCAACCACTGGGCTGGCTGGAGAGCCATGTCCTGAGCTTGGGCTGAACTGAGGGGACAGAGGGAGGAGCGCTGGATCTGAGCTGGGGAAGTTCACGCCTGATGATGTCTTGTGTGCAACCCGGACAAGTCACTTCCCCCCCTTGGCCTCAGTTTCCCCTTGAGTGGAGCTGGAAGATTGGACCGTGCCATTTCTAAGCACCTTTCCAGAACTGGCCCACGTGGCCTCTGATGCAGATGTCAGGTGAAGAATCTCAAGGAATGGAGGAGGGTGACTGGTCACTCACACCCCTCTCCGTCTTCTGAGTTGCCCATCATCATCCACACTCATTTATTCAGTTCCTAGTAAAAATGACTGAGCACCAACACTCACACAGTTTACAGAGTCTGGCCACCGTGTCATCCTGTTCACTCCTCCCAACATCCCTGTAAGAAAATAATAACTACATTTGATTGAGAGATAGTATGTCCTGAGCATTATTCTAAGCCCTTTATGTATTTCATCTTCACCATAATCACATGAGGTATAGGTATTATTGTTCCTGATTTACTGATACCTCCTTGCCCTGCCACATGTGAGTCAGTCCACAGAAAAGCTCCTCTAGATGCCCGATGACCCGGAGCTCTGAGCCTGCCCTGTGTACTCTTCCCTAGAGCTCCAGTCTCTGGGCCAGCTCTGCCCAGTTACATTGGGCCCCTATTTCTACCCAACTGTCCTTGGCTGTCATCTACCTCCTACCAGAGAGGGACTTCGAGAAATTATCTTCCCGATGCAGCAGGAAGAGGCCACTCGGGTGGGCTGGGTGCTGAGGGAGATGCTGAGTTACTTTCCATGAGTCTGCTCCCCCCAGAGAAGGGCTGGCCCACCAACCAAGTCTCCCAGGGCAGCCTGAATGAGTGTCTGTTCTAGAAACTTGGCGAAATGTTCTTCCTTCCTCGCCGGCTCGGGGATCAGAGGTCACGTCTGCTGGGCCAGCTCTCCACCTGTGTCCTAGATCCCGAGGCCTCCCTTTTCCGCACACCCTTCCCTCCCTGGCAGCCCATCGCTCCCTCTCTGCTGGCTCCCTCCCATCAGCGGCAGCTGAAGTGCAGCAGAGAGAGCCCCAACATGGAGTTGGGAGACTGGGGATCGGATCTGGCCCCGTCACCTACCAAATGCCTGACTCTAGGCAGGGTCAGCCACATGGCTGAGCCTCAGTTTCCTTATCTGGATATTGGGGTTCTGAAGGTGATGAACAGCACTTTCTCTCCCCTCTGGTTTCCAACTGCTCCCCATCTTGTAACTTCCGCTCCCTCCAGACCTGTCTCCTGTCGTGGGTTATTTAACATATTCACTCGAAAGGCTGAGCACAGAGCGCAGTCCTGTGAGAAGCCCCACACAGGCCCTGCTGTCAAGGAGTCTGCAGTGGAGCAGGGAGACAATAGTCCGGCAATTGCAAGACGGTGTCCTGACAACTGTGATGCCAGAAGTCAGGAGTGCTGGGGCGATGGAGGAAAGGCGTCCGACTCAGGCTTGGGATACCTACGAAGGCTTCCCAGAGGAGTGGACATCAAACCAAGAGGGAAAGGCCTGCACCAAGGCCCAGACAAGAGAGGGCAGGCAGCTTAGGGAACATGAACATGGTTTGGTTTGGTTGGACCACAGCATGTGTGCATGCATGTGTGCATGTGTTTGTGTGTGCACACTTGCGTGTTGGAGTAGGAGAGAACAGCGAGGTGAGCGTGGAGAGGTGGCCGTGGATTGGCTCACACAGATGGACCAAAAGGACTCTGGGTGTTTTACAGAGAGCAGTGGGAGCCCATTGGAGGGGTTTTAAGCAGGGAGAGGACGTACTCACTGAAACTTGCCCTCCTCACATACACTGGCAAGTGTACGTGCAACCTGGCACCACTATTTTCAAGACCCATTTGGCAATGTCTAGAAAAGTTGAAGCTCTGTGTATTCTTGACCAAGCAACTCCATTTCTTGGTTTCTACCCAAAGAGACATGTGTGAGGATATTCACCTCAGTACCATTTGTGACCATGCAAAGCAGAAAGGCCCTAACCAGACATCTGTAGGGGAACAGCTCTGTGAACTTCAGTTCATTTATACAGTGGAATACTACATGCTGGTTAAATGAATGAACTATATCTCCATGTATCAAGGATAAATCTGAAAAACAATGAGGGGGGGGGAGCAACTTGCAAAAGGATGTGAACCTTATGTATATGTATAATACCAACCAAAATGCCACATGGTTTGTGGATCTTCAGTAGGAAAGATAGAAAAGCACACTTGAGAATAAGTCACTTCCATTTTAGGATAGTGTTTGCTCTGTGGAGGGAGGGTTAAGGGATATGGTAGGAATTTAGCCACAATTCCGTTATATTTCTGAAGCAAATATGGTGCTATGTTAGTGTCTATCAAATCCACATGGTGGGGATCTTGGTGGCTCTGGCACTCTTTGTTACACTCTTTGATGTGTTCGAAGTATTTTGCAATTAAATTTAAAATGGGTTGGTGGAGAACAGGACAAGGAGGGGACAGATTTGCTGGGGAAGCTCGGGCTGTATCCTGGTGAGGGGTGCTGTGACCTGGAGCAGGGGAGGGCCCAGTGGAGTGGATGTAAATGAATGATACTCAGATGGTAGGAGCAACACAACTCTGCCTGCTGTGATGTCTTCCTTCCTTCTTCTCTCTGTCTCAGGTTCCTCATCACAGTTCCACCTCCAAGGAGGTCTCTCCGACTACTGCAGTCCTCCGAGATCCTTCTTCTCTCACATCCTACAGCCCTCACAATATCGGTCATTTCTGGAGGCATTTCACACAACGACGCCGGAACCTGTGGTGACCCTATGTCTCATCTCGTCAGTGAAACCAGATGTGTGTGCAGGACAGGAATCCTCTCAGGCTCTCAGGGTGTCCCTGCAGGCATGTCAACGTGGCTAATTGCTGTATCCCATGTCTCACATAATCCCAGACCCGTGGTTGGTGCAGGAGAAATTCTAGTTGAATGACTAAACAGATAAGTGGATGACTAAATGAGTTCCAGAAAGGATTACTGAGGAAATGCGGAGAGGCCATGTGGCAGCCCTGAATCCGAATCATAACTTCACATTAGCAAGTAGTGACCTTGAGAAGTCACTTCACCCCTCTGAATCTGTTTTCCTAGCTATGAAATGGAGAGAATACCCACTTTTGATGAGTAGTACTTATGGATTATATTATATATACCTATAGACATTATATATTATGGAGATATATCTCTAAGATGACCATTGTTTTCTGTTTCATGGAACTTTTCTTGTTTCCAGCCCAGAAAGCATGGCTTTTAATCCCAGGTGACCCACTCCCTTCTGCAGACAGCTGATGGAGCACCTCTGACCCAAGCTGAGACTCTTTCTCCCAGGAATCCAGAATACAGAGACCTAGTCAACTGACATGCATTCATCGAACACTGGATGAACAGCCTACTCTAACCATGTCCTGATCTTGCCCAGCATATATTCCAATGTGCTACAATGCAAGATGAGAGTCTGGGAAGTTGGGGTAGGGGAAGGAGGAAAATAGGTCACTGTCCCTCTCTCCCGCCCTATACTACAGCCCGCCTGGTAGGGCCTTTGTGGACAAGCCTTCTCTCTCTTACAAGGTCAAGGCTGACTTGCTCCTGCCTTCCCCATAGCACTTAGCCTCGTGCCTGGCACTGGGAAGGTGCTCAGGGAACATGGGTTCGAATGAATTGTGTTGGGTCGGAATGGAAATGGACCAGGACTCATGAGGGAAAGAGAAAGCAGGCTGGTTGAGCGCAGATGAAGCCAAATCATAGGAGGCATGTTTTAAGCAATTACAGATGTTTAATTTGTTGCAGAAAAGGCTTGTGAGCAACAAATAAGAAGAGGGATCTGATGTTCTCTGTGGGTAAGAGTTACAGAGAAGTAGGTGTGGCTTCATACCAGGAAAATCTTTCTGTTGGAACTGCTCATAGATATATTGGGTTGTCTTACAAGGTTCTGTTTGGGGAGGTGTTTAAGCAGAGCCTGGGTACCACTTAGCAGCCATTCAGGCACTGTACGTGGGAGGTGGACTAGATGAGCTGCGAAATTCCTTCCAGCTGGGAGCGTCCACATTTATGCTTTTATTTGCTGGTGTGCCCTAGATGAAATCGTTAGCAGAAGTTCTAGTTATTAATGCAACCTCTCAGAAAACTTGGCCATGTGTTCTGAAATAAATATCAGATAAAGAGCGTCCATGGGATAACTGTTATGATTTATCATTTCAGCGTTTATTGTACAGTTTTATTAATGTTGGATAATGTTTTTTTAAAAGCTTTTTTTTGCCCTAAAAATGTTAATGGGTTGCCTGTCAGCTTCAAAAGAAGAAAAATTGCTAACAAGAGGATTATGTAGTTACAGTGTTAATCCGGAGGTGGACGGAGGAAGCGAGTCCCAGCAGAGGGCCTGACAGGCACTCCCCATACGCGCTGTCCGCTCTCTCTCCTTTTACAGCCCAAAGTCACCAGGAGGACAAAATCATGATGAATTCCAGGCCAGCTTGCAGAATCCAGTGGGAGTCAACTGTTGTCTGTGTGCTACCAGCTGACTGAAGAAGGGTAGGCAACTTTCCAAAATTGTATATGGAATAAGAATTCCCCCTGCCCCATAACAATACCTCCGCTGGTCCCCTTCCAATTTAATTCTCCCGTCATCATAACAATGCCGTCCTTGAAGAAGCAGAACCATTCTCGGAAGAGGCAGAAAGGAAAAAGCTGGTGGGGTTCTTCGGGGACTCCATCCTGCTCTTATCCTCTTCTTGGGCTTGTTGGCATCTTGGTGCTGGCCATCCTGAAGTGGCCCTGCCATCCAGCATGCGTGTAAATCCGTACGCCAGCTTCCAGGGCCCACGCATCAAAGCCAGAGCAGCACCTCCCTGGCAAACAGGAATGACGAAGGATCTATCACGAGACAGGTACCTGTAACTGTCGTTTTGAACTTTGGCTGTGGGAACTTCTAAAAATGAAGAGCCTGGCCCTGGCCGGTTTGGCTCAGCGGTAGAGCTTCAGCCCACGGACCAATGAGTTGCGGATTCAATTCCGGCCAAGGGCACGTACCTCAGCTGCAGCTGGTCCCTGGCCCTGGTCGGGGTCGTGCAGGAGGCAACCAGTAGATGTGTCCCTCTCACATTGATGTTTCTCTCTCTCTTTCTCCCTCCCACTCTCTCTGAAGATAAATAGAAAAATATCCTCGGGTGAGGAGTAAATAAATAAATAAATAAAAATGCGCAGCCTACACCCGAAACCATTAAAATCAGAATCTCTGAGGGTGGGACACAGACATTAGCATTTTTACCTTTTGAAAAAGTAGATATACTTTATATACCTCTAAAATTTCTAGTGTTTAACTACACATCTTAATGTGTTTTTAAAAATGCACCCACCCATGCAGCCTACACACTTACCAAGATTAGGAACATCTCCACCATCTCAGGAAGGTCCCTCCTGCCCCTTCTGATCAATGCCATCCTCAGACCTCAGAGCTCAAGGTGCAACCACTGTTCTAATTTTTTCCACCTTCAATTAGTCTTGTTTGTTCTAGACTTGCATATAAATAGAATGTTACCGTATGAACTCTCTGTGTCTGGCTTCTTTTACTTAGCATAATGCTTTTGAGATTTATACATGTATGTATCCGTAGTCTGTTCCTTTTTCATTGCTTAGTTGTAGTCCATTTTATGAATGTATGTAATGTATTTCTCCACTCAGCAGTTGATTTTGGTTGCGTTCGGTTTGTGGTGACTCTGAAGAAGGCCTCCATAAACATTCATACACTAGTCTTTGTGAGGACATACGTTTGTATTTCACTTGGTTAAATACCCAGGGGTGAGATTGCTGGGTTGTTTCATCAATATTTTTAAAGCTCCTTACGTGATTCCAGGTGCAGCCATGGTTGGGAACTACGGAGCATTAGTTCCCTAACTGAAAGGGCAGTGGGGAGGAGAAAATCCCTGGTACCAAAGAAAATGCAGAACCCCTCAGGTGGACTGGTCCTGGACAAAGTCATGAAAGAGGTTGATAAAGGAATTCTACAGTAAAATGGCTCTAACCTGGGAGACATAAAGGAACAGAATACAAGATAAGTCAAGGAGTCAAGTTTCGTCTACTTCCTGCCCTTTAAAATGATCAGCTGTGACAGTCCACTCTTGCTCTGTTTGAGTAGTCCCCTTTAAGGCTTTCCTAACATCTAAATCACAGAAACTAAAGTGATATCTGGTCCAAAAGAATTCCTGACGCACTAAAGCCATTAGGTGGAGGAAACTGAATTCCAGTAGATTGTCAGGGTCCAAGCCCAGAGGATATAAAGAAGAATAAGGTGTTATTTCCACCCCAAAGTAGCTCCCAATCGAGTTGAAATCCCAGTATATATGGAGCTAAATGAAATACATTTCAGACTGTGATCGGTCCATGCGAAGGCAGAGAGACATTCAAAGTGCTTTCAGGAACACGGGTATTTCTAACTTGGAGTCACGAAGGGAATAGCTTTTGAGTTGGGTCCCATTAGGGATAAGGAAGGTGAAGAAGATGAGGGAATGAAGAAGGGAAGGGTATTCTAAGCAAAACAAACACATGCAAGGGAAAATAAATAGAACATTAGGGGAAATTTGGGAAGTTCTGAGTAGAAAGATGAGGAGGAGAAGCGTAGTTTATAGAACTACAGAAATAAGACGCCTTTCTCCTCCCCATCAGGTGAGAGAAAACAAATTCAGTAAATAAAAATAACTTATCAGTGATTTGTAATGAATGTTACCTTATTTGGGGCTAAGAGTAGATACTTAGCAGAACGGAACACAGATCTGTCACTATAGCGAGGGGAATCTAAACAGCATACAAGGAACCAGAGACGCCTGACCATGTGAATCTCATCTGAAGAATGTAACCTCACTAAAGTTACCTCTTGGGTTTTAGCATAAAACTGTGGAGAGGGATCTTTCCAGTACGGACGGTGATCATTCTCATCGTTCCGTTTGTGCGTGAGCAATGCAGAAAGGCCGGGTCACTGAGCGCACGGGGAAGCTTAAGGATCAGACACTCGACTAAGTGTGTTTTAGAAATCTATCTCCCCAGCAGCCAGAATGCAGGAGTCGGAGGCTGCCATTTACTTACTGCACGCTGTGCCCTTGAGAGAGTCCTTTACTTGCTCAGTTCCCCGGCTACGAAACCAGCACATTAATGCCTGCTCGCCAAGCTGGCTCGTGGGGTTTTCGGGAAAGACCAAATGACCTACTTTGTGTGAAAAAGCCTCGTAAGATTTAGAGCCCTGACTGTGATGCAAAGGGTTATTATTACTAATAATAAACAAGAAGAGTGTATAACAATGACCAGAATTTCCTGTTGAGACAACAACTTCATAAAACCATTAAGAAAGATAGGATGTTTGTCAATTGCACAATGAGAGTTATGTGCGGGCATTGTTTCAACAGTCTCCAGGGAATAAAGGGTTTGGTAGCAAGAAAGAATGAGCCAATTTATCCTAAAGATTTTTCTTCTTTTTACTATCGGCTCCATCGTTTTCTGTGCCTCCCAAGATTTTTCCTGCCAATCCTGCCATGGCTGATGAGAAATGGGTATTATTCAATTGATTTTTTTTTCCTTAAAAGAATTTATCTTTCCACATGCTAATACTCAGATAATTTAGGTCTGTGAACACCCCCCTCCTCCAAGGCAGCCCCCAGGCACAACGCTGGGCCCCAAAGAACATCTATTTCCTCTGTAACCTCGGAAGTTTGTTTCTTCTACTTACCAAGAAAAGAGGGAAATGCATGCCTGACACCAATCAGTCTGCCAGAACCCCTTCTCTCCCTCCTATCAGCTCAGGACAAGAGGCTTTCATGTGGGCACCCGTTGGCATTTATAAATGTGTGTGGGCAAAGCCCCCTGGGGGTACACACTGAAGGCAACAGAAGGATTCTTTCTTGGTCTAATGATGCCTGGTGGTGACTCGGATGACATTTGGGCTGCTGTTTTTATTTCATGTCATCACACACAGTAGCCGACTGCCCTTCCCCATATCCTGCCACAAAGAGCCTGCAGGGTCCAGTCCCAGACGGTGAGCCAAAGCCTTGCATTGAACTGCTTCTTCTTCCAAATTTCCACTAAAATAATCAAACTACTATAACAATGGGGAAAGACTGCACCACCACCAGAAACTTGGAAAGGGTTCCCTCTTCGGCCAGAATTGTACAGCACTGCTCACATTTCAATGTGCACACGAATCACTGGGCATCTTGTTAAAATGCAGATTCTGATTCAGTAGGTCTGAGATGGGGCCCAAGAACTTGCATGTCTAACAAAGTCTCAGGTGATTGACACTGCTGGTCCCAGGACCACACTGAGGAGCAAGGAAGCAGTAGACAGACGGGAGCAGTTCTCTCAGAACTCAAAGGAAATGCTTAAAAAGATACAAATGGTGAAAGAAAAGGTGAAGAGTGAGCCAAGAGCTACAATGGAGCATTCTACACACAGAAGAAGAGAACAGAGAAGATAAGGGAGAAAAATGAAGTTGCATGTATGTTTCAACTTTAGAAAGACTTATGAGCCTAATTTATCATATCAATCTAGCAAAGCAGAAATGCCACATAATTTAAATAGATGACAAAAATATCTTGAGAAAATTCAACATTCCGTCAACATCATCCCCATCAGGAGAAAGAAGACTATTTTCTACAATGATAAATGTACTCGTGTAAAATGAAACCCAGCAGGACGCTCACTGAGATACTAGAGTCATTCCCATTCCCACCAGTAACCAGAAGGTCGTCCACTCCCATCCATGTTATTAACACTGTTCTGCAAATCCGAATCCAGACAACCAAATGCAAAAATGACATTAGGGGTGATATTAGTGAGGGTTATGTTCAGTTTCATGTAGTCATGGCTTAAACGAAATACAAGTGTCTTCCACTCTCACCTAGGTCGGAGGGAGCGGACCAGGCTGGCGTGGCAACAGTTCCAGGACTCCAGAGACCCAGGTCTTTCTGGTTCTCGGCTCGGGCAGCACAGAGTGGCTCCACGCTGCGGCTCTGCTGTACCTGCCACACATATCTGATGCCTCAGGCCTCAGGAGTATTTGGTCCCTTCCCATCTATGTTCAGCCCACATACGCTCTACCGAAGTTATCTGTAACATGTCACACAGCTACTTGCTTTTATTGTTCTCTAAGGCCGAATTTAAATTTTTAAATAACACAGCAATACATATTACATAAAGTAATAGTATCACCTTCACAAATAAAGCTAAACTAGAAAAATAAATATATGATAGCCACGAGGGAATTTTTTTAAATGAGTGATAATATAAACTGATCCTAATGAATATTAAATTGGATCATAAAGGGGCAAGAAATTTAACAGTATGCTAGCACCGAAGAAAAGACACACGGATTAATGCAGGAAAGAAAACTCAGAAATAGTCCCAACCATGCATAAAATGCAGTAAATTCTGATGCTATTGTTTCTAAACCAATGAGAGAAAGATGTATGGCTGTGCAACCTGCCAGCCACATGGGGAGAAGTAACATTAGATGTCCACCTCACACCACGCACACACTTCCAGATGAATTAAAGCTATAAAAATGAAAGTATGACAAGAAAATCTGCATGTATATGTACATAATCCTGGGCTGGGAAAGGACTTTTAAACCTGCCAGCAAAGATGGAACAAAAAATGAAAATATCAATCACTTTGAATTTTAAAGGTCTGTATAGTGCTTTTAAAAAGCCAAGATTTAGCCCAGCTGGCGTGGCTCAGTGGATTGAGTGTCCTCCCATGGACTGAGAGGCCCTGGTTCGATTCCTAGTCAGGGCGCATGCCCGGGTTGTGGGCTTGATCCCCACTGGGGGGTCTGCAGGGGGCAGCAGATCAACGTTTCTCTCCCACACCAATGTTTCTATCTCTCTCTCCCTTCCTCTCTCTCTCTAAAAAATCAATTAAAAAACATATTAAAAATAAATAGATAAATAAATAAAAAGCCAAGATTTAACTGGAATAATGAAGTAAAGGGGATCTGGAACAGCGCTAACTGGACTAACGTAGTCCTTCATCCGGTCTACGAAGAGGGGTTGGTAGACCACACCAAACTCAAATATAGTTTTGTCTGTATGCCAGCTGAAAGTTGATACAAATATATAATTTTTAATTGTTCAAAAGTATATGGTCAGCATGGATGAACCTTGAAAATATTATGGTAAATGAAATAAGTCAGACTCACAGGCCACATGGCCCACGAGTTCTTTATTATGGAAAGCCCATAGAAAATGGAATAAGCAAATCCATAGGACAGATTAGGGGGTGGTGGGGACCGAAGGGAAAGAAGAATGGGGAATGACTGCTAAGGTATACAAGGTTTTATTCGGAGGTAATAAAAATGTTTTGGAATTAGACAGTGGTGATGGTTGCATAACTTTGTTAACATACTAAAAACCATTGAATTGTATACTCTAAGAAGGCAAAATTACACTATGTGACATATCTCAATTTTTTTTTAAGTATATGTTAAAATTCACTACCAAGAGTGGGTCTAGTCCTTCTCAATTGACGGTTGTTGCTGTTACAACATAGTGAGTTAAAGGAACTCCGTTAGGGTGTCATCCAGCACGGTGCCTGAGGAAGACTTACTCGAGAAATCTTCCCTTGGCCAGGACGGGCCAGCCAGGGACATGCCCCTCACTTTAGGATGCAGGCCCTAGACAGGGCCTCTGCCATTTGGATGAGCCACCCATAAACCCACTACCAGGTCAGAGCTTGCCATGCGTTCTCCAAACAGCTCAAAAAGAAAAGTCTGGTTTTCGTTTACAAATTTGAGTAAGTATGTGCTGAACCTCCAGTGGGTGGATTTGGCCATCTGTGGTTTTAGAGCACTTCTGAACTTTTGGTTCCTAAGCTGTGGCCTTGAATTCACGAGCACTGGGATCCGCTCCCAGAAGTCCATCAACATCCCTTTCCAGCACCTCTGTCAGCCGGCCTTTGGTTAATCTGATACCATGTAACTTACAGACATGACTTATCAGAACTGGAAGGAACTTTTGAGTTTAATCAGCCCAACTACCCTGACTCCCACCTCCTACGATCACTATTCAATGGATGGGGTCCAGAGGGGAGAAGGGGCCATCCTTAGGTCACTCAACAAAAAAGTCAGGAAACAGAATTAAATTAAAATTCTGTGTCCCAGTCCCCAGAGCACATGGGCTGTATCTCCAATTATTCCTGTTGCAATATCGGCCTTAGTAACTCCACTTCCAATTCAATGGTCTTCCACACAGTGACAAGCAAACGGAAAAACACAAGACCAGCATCAGGAAAAGGGTCTTAAATGTTAGCAATTTGAAAGCCATGCTCAGGACAGGCCCCTCAGGCAGACACTGCTGGGAACAAGCACCTTCTCCAAGTTCCCTGAAACTAGCTTTGGTCATGGCTGCAGGTGGAATTAATAAGAGGGACCCAACTATCTGAAAGGCAAACGTTATAGTCTCATAAAATACTGTAGCAAAAAGGGAGCATCTTTCTTCCTCATCTCCCCTGTAAATGAAGCAGTTTCAATTGTGACATCAGATGCCCTTTCATTTATGTGTTGTTGTTTTTCAACCAACAAGCACTTGTTAAACATCTACAACGTTCCTGGCCCTGTGCCAAACGCTGGGACATGAACATGGGTCAAGCATAAACCCACGTTCAAGAAGCTCCCAGTCTATTGGGAGATGCTCCGATACAACCAGCCTTGATGGAAGGGGAAAGCAAGAGAGTTCATACAGAGCACCTTGGAGACACAGGCAAGGTCATGATTCTGGTTTGGGGGTCAGGGAAGACTTCACAATGTTGATGACATTTAAGCTGCATCTGGAAAGTTTTCAAGTGGCAGAGGAGGAGGGGAAGCTTTTCTGACATAAGGAACAAGTGAGCAAAGGCACGAAGCATGAAGGTGCATGGTACAGGAAAGGGGAAGAGACCTGGGTTTCTGGAGTCTGGTGCCTGGAGCTGTGTTACATTGACCTCTTCTCTGAGTCTCCATCACTAAAGGATTTGGGGTTTCTCGGGATCAAGCCAGGGACTGTACATTATCCCCTTCTAAATTTTCAGCACCTGGCACAGTGCCCAGAACCTAGTCAGAACTCTGCAGAATTCTTCCAAGTGAATGAATAAGTGAAAAGAAGAGTTCACATGGGTTAGGTACTAACTATACAGCAAGCATTGTACTGAGTGCTTTAAACATCAGATAATGTAAAACTCACATAAACCATATGACTGGTTATTATCCCCCTTTAACAGAGGTAAAGGTTAGGGCATAGAGGCATAAAATAACTTGCCCAAGATCACTACTCAGCTAATAAGAGCCTATCTGGTCTTCAAACCCAGATACCAGCCAGATGTATTCTCTGTGTGACTGCTTCCTCTCTCCCCAGGGGCCAGGTCTGTTCTTCATCCCTGGAGTTTGCTCTCTGAAATGCTATTCTTTCACTGCAGTGGGATGAATGGTGAGAGAGGGAGGCAAGGGTCAGGTGGGGAAGAGCCTCGAGCACCAGACTTGGGATCCTGGACTCCATCTTAGAGATGATAGAAGGGTTAAGAGTAAGGCTTTCTCTGTGTGATAGTCTTAAACATCTGGATCTTTTCTACGCTCTAAATTTGGGTCACCTACCTATCCACTTCCTCCCAGGGCCGAGAACCCAGGCAATTGTGCTAGGTCATTTAATTGCCTTCCTCTTAGAAACCTTGAGCCAACCACAGGGAAATTCTCAGGGCAAGGCAAAGAATAAAGGTCAATGCCCTGTCACATCCTAATGACTTTTACAGACCCCAAGAGCCACAGGAGAAATCAGTTCCAGTCAAAGGAGCTGTAAAGTTTTTTCAAAGTGGAGCCAATATTTTAAGATTCTTCAGGTCATGGAAAAATATACACTAAGAACATAAAAACAACACAAATTGTCTCCAGCCCCATGAAATTTACTTCTCATTGTTGTCTAAATAAAAACAGGCCAATTCAGTCACAGGGCTGTGTTCCTCAATCCACCATTAAATGATCTGCTAAGAGTATAAATGGGGAAAATACTATTACAAATTATTCCTACTTTTCCTGGCTGCCCACAGTTTTGTTATTAACCATGCTTTCTTTTTCAAAGCTTTTTTTCCCTCATATAAAATTAATACATATACATTGTCGAAATTTTTGGAAATAGAGAGATTTAAAAAATAAAAATCACTGCAACCCACCATTAACAAGGTTCATGTTTTTATTTTAACAAAAGTTGAGATCATGTTGTATATATAATCTTATATTCTCTTTCATTTAGCATTTATCAGTAGCCTAATCCTATATACCTAATATTCTTCAAAAATGTCATTTTTATCAGTGTGGCTGTGCCATAATTAAATTAACTACTCACCAGACCATGGACACTTGGGTTGTTTCCAGTCTTCTGATTTTATAAATGAATGTGAAAAATGTCCTTGTAGAAACATCTTTGCCCCACTGTCTAAGGGTTTCTTTAGGAAGTAGAATTACTAAACCAAGGGGTGTGAAAAACTTAAGTTTCTTGATAAATATTGCCAAATTGCCTTCCATGTGTTCCACAGGTATTAATTGGATGCCCAAATGCCAAGCATGGTTTGTGCACTAGGGTTACCACAGTAAAAGAAAGACAAACTTTGTGCCCTGGAGAGCTACATTCTAATAATGATACCAATTTGTCTTCCCACCAGCCATGTATGAGAATGCCTGGCTCATCGACCCCTTGCCAGTGTGGTAATCTTTTAAGAATAAACCTAGGGTAACCCAATAGTCAAAAAAGTGTTCTTTCGACTATTGTTTTAATTTGCTAGTTTTTGATTAACATACTTTCCCATAAATGTAGCAATCATCTCTATTTATGTGGGTGAATTGTCTCCTCATGTTCTTTTTTGTATTAAGATGTTTGCCTCTTGTTACTAGCTAAAGCTTTGATTATGTTCTAGACAGTAACTTGCTGCCTGCCATATTTCCCAAATACTTTCCATTTGCATTCTTGATATTTATGGTGCTTTCTAATTTTTCATTTAGAAAATCTTGAGCACATGCCAGGCATGGGGGATGGAGCGATGGACAGAAACAGATGTGGTCCCTGGTGGAACTGGCAGCCCCACTGGGCAGACCTGCTTTATGAGAGACTAAGGCAGAAGAGTGAAGGATAGTGTGCAAGGATCCCTCTGGTGGCTGAGGGCATGGCAAATGTCTGAGCTCTGAGCAAAGGCTGACAGGGGAAGTATCCAGGGAATGCTCTTCAGGAAAAACCTACAGGGAGTGAGGGAAGCAGAAAGGGAGGGGAAAGGGCCTGTCGTGAATGTTCTCTCCTGTAAAGTCCAGCTCGGTCCTGATCCACAGCTGACTCAGGAGCGTAAATGGCACAGCAGATATTCTAACCTTGTGGTGAGGGTGGGCAGCCTTCTGTGAACCACCCACCAAGTCATTCTTGGTTAGGAGATGTTCTGGTAGGTGGCTCCCCCGAAGAGGCAGCTGTGAGCGTCAGTGGTCAACACTGCTGCATCTGGAGATGGGTGCGTAAGTCTGGTGAAGGGGAGCTGGGTGGGGCACTGATGGTGTGTCCTACACACATCCAAGAACCTGGAAGGCACTGTGGCAGGAGGAGGGTGGGGAAGGCAACACAATCAGCTGGGCAGTCAGCAGAGATCAGTTTGACTTCAGCATGGAGATTGGACACGGGCAGGGCAGAGACGGACTGCAGGGGTCTTAGGAATGACTGAGTAAGTTTCGGGCATGCAAAATACATAAACCCTCCACTTTGAGGAGTCACTGTGACCATGATTAGCATGCCAAAAGCTCTGAGAAATCCTATAATGTAGAAACTTGATTAACTTTGTTCAAATCCACATTTCCTAAGAAATCACAGAGGAACAGAAAGGACAGCATAACGATGTAAAGGGTCAACTCCAGATGAGGGACAGAGGCTTGGACTACGGTGGCCCAGAACTGCAGAGAAGTTGGTGGATTGAAAACATATTCAGGAATTAAAAACCACAGGACTTAATTGAAGATTGGGTATGGAACAAGAGGGAGGAAAATGTCAAGGACGACTGACTCCTGGGTTTCTAATTTGAGCATCTCTGTGGCGACACATCATTCTTGGAGAAGTATTGGGTCTGACATCAAGTGGGCTGTTGGGTGGGTAGACAGGGGGAGAGGACCATGCTTTCACAAATAAATGTAACCCTTAGACAGTTTCAGTTAATAAATGCCAGCAAAATGTGGAGCTATGGAAAAGGCCCTGGACTAGAGACTTGGGTTCTAGGTCCATCTCTACCAACAAGTGATTCTAGAACCTTGAGCAGATCCCTTCACTTCACTGAGCCTCAGTTTCCCCACCTGAAAAATGGAGATAAGTCTTATTCTAACTACCTCACACTGTTGTCATTTTGATCAAATAAGATAGAAATAAAAATATGTCCAAAATTGTATAATTTAACCCAAATACAAGAGTATTATTATGATTATCACTAGCAGTCATGAGAGGCCACCTCAGCCACAAAGCCCTAAGGAATCAAGTCAGACAAGACATGAGGTCAACAGACCCAGACACATAAATTTAGGACATAGCTATGTTATAAAACTAATTACATGGATTCACTTATAATTATCCAAACAACATTTTTTCAGACAAAAAATTTTTTTCTCTGTCACTAATGTCACTCCCTCTTCTCACTCTTGCTCAACCAGGACACCCCCACCCCCATCAAAACCTGATCTCAAGAAATCATCCACTGATTGGCATTAAAGAGAAGGTGTCAGTAAAGCCTAAGGTTTCTCTTCCCAGGGGTGCTTGTCTACAGGCAGGGATTCCTAAGGACAGAATTGGGGGACAGGGAGCACATTCAAAGAGGTATTGAGGGTCATAGGAAAAGCTCTGAGAGTGATAAAAAAAAAAAAAAGAGGTATTGAGGGTGAAAGAAGTTGGTCACAAGAAGACACAGAGACAGAAAGAACAGTGGCTGCCAGGGGTTGGGCATGGGGATGATGGACAGTTAGTGTTTAATGGGGACAGAGTTTCTATTTTTCAAGATGAGAAGAGATTTGGAGATGGATGGTGATGATGTTTGCACAACAACCTGAATGTACTTAAAACTATATATACTTAAAAATGGCTAAGATGGTAAATTTTATATGTATTTCACAGTAGTAATATTAAGATATTGAGGAAGTCCAGGGTCACAGTACTATAAATGTGTCAAAGCCTACGCAAGGTACAACACGAAGAGCGAAGCCCGATGTAAAGCACTGACTTTGGTGACGATGCTGTAATCAGGTTCAGCGGCTGTAACAAATGTCCCGCCCTAGTGCAAGTCAGCCCAGAGGGCTGTACAAGTGCCGGGCAGGAGGTACGGGGAAATCTCTGAACCTTCCGCTCCGTTTTCCTGTGAGCCTACAACTGCTCTAAAAATAAAATACTTTTAAGAGAAGAAGAAGAAAGTGGTCTTGAGGTCTCTGATGCTTGTCTTGGTGCTCAGGGATTCACCCTGCTGAGGGAGCCTGCTACCACACACGCGCACATGCACACACACACGCACACACACGCACATGTACTGCACACGCACACGCACAGCCCTGCCCAGGCTGCTCCAGTCAGCTAGGCAAGGAGAGCTCGCCCTCGTCACTTGGGCCCATTCAGGGTTCACTCTGAAGCTTTTAATATTTAAAGGAATGTTTGCTCTCATTGTGCAAAGATTCAGCTCTTACATAAGACATACTTTGGATCTGATATATGGGGGAAAAGTATTACCCATTTTACTCATTGTGAATAAACTAAAAATAACTATTCTACTCATTTCCTAGAGCCAATAAAGACTATTTGGAAAGAACAGAGGAAAGAAAGACATGAAAAGGAACACCAGGCTGGGCATACAGAAGCTTGGCTTCAAAACCTGGCTCTGGCCCTCATCTGCTGTGTGACCTTGGGCAACTCCCTGCCCCTCTCTGGGCCTCTGGCACCTCATATCAAATGAAAAAGTTGCATTGGAACCTCTGGCCTTTGAGATTCCTTCAACTCTGACATCCTACTTTTCTGTGAGAAGTAAGACAGGAAGTTGAGACACCTTATTTTGCTACCCAGCCAGTAGATGAATCACTTTTAGTGTTCAGAAACTTTTCCAAATTAATTTTGATGTGATCCATGTGGTAAGAAGTAGCTAACGTCACCTCTCTCCTCTTTCCTGTCCTAGTGTTGAAAAACAGCATTAATCCTCACAGTCTCCACTTCCCCAACTCTTGCTAGCTCCTCTGCAGCCTCGTGTTTTGACCCCCCAATCCTCTGGAACTCTTCTTGGTCAAAGTCACCACAACCTCCAGTGGCCAAATCACAGACACGTCGCAGTCCTTTGTTTCCTCTCGTCGCCTCTCAGGAGCATTTCAATGTGGGTGACTGTCCACTCTTTCCTGATACTCCCCTCCCTGGAGGTGAGAGGGACAATGATGTTGCCTTCCCAGAACCCTGGGTGTCAATGCCAGGATTTGTGCCTACAATATTGATGCCAAAACCTTGGGCCTCAGTGCTGTAGTTACCACATCACGATTTGCAGTGATTTGCCTGCCCACTGCCATTATTTTACCACCAAATTCTAGGTTCTCTGGCTGATTCATTCATTCACTCACTCATCAATTACTTGTTAAGAGCCAACTATTTGCCAGGCACTCTGCTGGCAATGGGCATGTAGCAAGACCAGCACGACCCCTGCCCTCCCAGTGTTTATAATTCGTGGAAGAGTCAGGCTTTAAATAGGTAAATACAAGATGTGTTTATAATTACAAATGTGATGCATTCTCTGAAGAAAAGTACCAGGTGAGAGATACAAACCAGGGGGACCCACAGGATGTCAGTAAATGCCACTTGAGGACAGTGATGCTGATGCTAAATCTGAAAGATGTGAAGGAGCCAGCAGAAGTGAGTGGAGAGGGTTGGAGCCCTCCAGGTCCAGGAAATGCCCCCATGGGGACCTGGGAGTGGGCAGCATCTTGAAGGGGGGACCCAAGGACCTTGGCTTTGTCATGAACCAACAGAACCCTCCTTTTACCTAGATCTAGGTTTTTGGAGTGGCTTTGGGGAAGCAGATGGAGACTCTGGAGGAGCTAAAGCCCCACTCCCACCCCCAGCCACCCTTGGCACCGCCACTGGGACCAGGTCCGAAGGAGCCCGTAGCTGTTCCATTTAAGGGCCTGAAAGGGGCCAGAGTGAGTGAGAGGGCAGAGCAATTGGAGGAGAGGTGTCAGGAGGGGCTGGATCCTACAAGGCCCCGGAGGACACCCCAAGGAGTCATCAGTACTTTCGAAAAAGTATTCTGTTGATCTGTGGAAACTTGGGAGAGGGCGGGGACGAAGGGTAACTCATGAAGGCCAGTTCGTTTGTGCTGATCCTACTTGTTTTCAACAGACATAGAATATTTTGTCGGGGGCCCTGGCCGGTTTGGCTCAGCGGTTGGAGCGTCGGCCTGCGGTCCAAAGAGACGCGGGTTTGGTTCCCGCTAAGGGCACGTACCTCGGTTGCGATTTGTCCCCGGCCCCTGGTTGGTCGTGCGGGTGGCAGCCACTCGATGTGTCTCTTTCACGTCGATGCTTCTCTCTCTCTCTCTCTTCCTCTCTCTCCCTCCCACTCTACCTGAACAAAAAATGGAAAAATGTCCTCGGGTGAGGATAAAAAAAAAAAAAAAGAATATTTTGTCGGGGGGAGGAATAAAACCCTTTTCCCCAGCTTCCTTGTGAAAGGTGGGCAGACACTACCTGTCATCGTGAAGCCCACAGGCCGTTCAGAGGTGACCTGGTCCTGCTTCCTCAGTCACAGATGAGGACGCTGAGGCTGTGAGGTGAGGGACCTCCCAGGCAAGACCATGTGACCAGCAGGGGGCACAGTTAGGACTCAAACCTGGTCTGCCTGTCTGCAAAGTCCACACCTTGTCCTCACATCGCCCTTGGATGCCACCTGGGCTGCCTGCACTTTCCCAAGGGCTGGAACCCCAACCCTAGAGGCCCAGCTCTGCTCCCTCCCCTACACCAAGCTGTCTCTTTTCTGCCACAGAAGAGAAAGTGTCTCCTAAATAAATGTCATGACCGGACTGCTGAACAAAACAACGTCCCCGTGGCTGGGAGTGGCCCAAGGCCATGTGAGGAAAGCTTCATTCTGAGGACCAGCTGGTGTGGGAGCTGGAGCGTTCGGGGCAGCCCCTCTCCCAGGAACATGAACTCAGGAAGAGTGTTGGGCAGGAGCCCGTGGGAACCAGTTCTGTGCTCCCCTCTCCAGGGGCCGCCTCAGCCGCTGATTTCGCTCCCAGCGAAATGCTCGCCGAACAGCTGTATTGTTCAGGGAACTGGCGCCCGGGCTGGCGGCCACAGGGGCTCCACGAGAGTCCACCGACTCTGGGGCTGTCACCTCTGACCACACAGAGACCTTGTCTCCCAAAGTCCACATTCTGACCCTGGAAATCTGGAGCAAGTTAGGGGGAATTGAGACAGATGTTGCTTTTTCCAGTTTCCTGTGGAAATTAAGTGAAACCAGGAGGCACCTCATTCAAGGGAGGAGATGAGATATGTGAGGAAAATGGAGAAAATAAATACATGAGGCGTTTGTTTGCAAAGCAGTTGTTTCTTCATTGCTCAGGGCTCGTCAGAGGGAAGTTCATCTCTGGCAGGGCAGTTGGCAACAAAGCAAGTCCTTGAGCAGCCTGTCTTCCACCCCCACCCCCACCATGACCCCACCCCCACCCATGGTCCCACCGTCACAGCAGTGAGCCTGGGCTCCCCACACTTGATACCTTTGCACCTTTGTGAGCCTTTGCACAGGCTGTTCCCTCTGCTTGCAATGCCCTTCCTCACCTTTTCTTTTCGGAGAACCTCTACTCAACCCTCATGGACCAACTCAAACTATAACCCTTGGACTCCCTCCCGCCTGCCTTCCCAAGCCAAAGTGGGGGCTGCTCTTCTGGGTTTCCCCATCATTCTGTAAATCCCTCCATAGTGATCTTGTTTCATGGACTTAGAGGGCCCCTGCACCTCTCCCTGTAAGGGCATGACTGGATTTTGAGAGCATCGCCCACGCCCCCCACCTGCCAGGACCATGCCTGGTGCAAGGCAGGCTGGGATTGACGGCCTTGCACTGAGCACATTATGTGCCAAGGTGAAAGTTCTGTTTCTACGTAAAAGGGGGCAAATGGATTTTGGAAACAAGCAGAAACCTTTTCCAAAATAACATTTAACAGAAAATGTTTTTGGTTTTTGGGGGGGTGTTTTTTTGGTTTGGTTTGGTTTGGTTTTTTACATATTTCAAATCTCGAGCGTTTTCATACTTGCCATCTCAACAAACCTGTGAGAAAACTGAGGCTCTGGGGTGGAACCGTCTTTGGGCGAGGACAGTCCAGGCAGCGCAGGAATGGGACCAGCCTGAACGTGTGGTCTAGCTGGGGATCGCAACGTAAAACCTCCCAAGTACTAGAGGTAAAGGAAGCTGACCAGGCCACTAGGGTAGGGAGAGGAAAGGGGTCTGAGTGGAGCCCTAGCTCAGTGTATCTGCTGTGTCATATATCAGTCCCCAAAGCTACACTCATTGAAGCCAGCGTCTGAGAACAAACATTGAGTGGTTGGCTTTCCCGGGGCCACCAGGCTCTCCCAGAGCGCTGTGTTCTGAGCCACGCTGGACGGGAACTCTGGGAGACTGAGGCCCGAAAGGCTGTCTGGGTCAAGACCAGCTGGGAAGGGTCTAGACACCCTGTCACAATGGGAGAGGGGACTAGGTGGCCACCTAAGTCTTGTGGTGTGGCCTCTCTGCCCTGGTGGCTTCACAAAGATAATGTCTTCCATGTCAAACCAGCGTGGTCTCTAACTTCATTGTTTTTTACCTGGTGGCTCCTGGTCCGTGACTATTGAAAAAAGCCCTGCCAATGTGTGCCTACCCAATTTCCATCCCCAACCTTGAGTTTGTCTGGGATGGCAATGTTCCAACTAGAAGAAATACACCTCTCAGCCTCCTTTTCAGTTACGGGATGACATGACGCAGCACTGGACAGTAAGATTGCTTCACGCGGATTATTACTCAACAGATATGCATCCTCCTCCCCTCCTACAACGGACTGAGTGTGAGTGCTTACCACTGATGGGCTGAGCTTTGTGACTTGCATGGAAATGTTAACAGAAGGATTAAGCAGAGGCCTTACATGTGCTTGCAGTTTGGCTTGCTTCTCTCCCTGAGGACTTGCTGTTAGGAAAGCCCACCCTGGGAAATGTTGCTTGTTCAGCCTTGTCCCAGAACTAGTACACTTGGAGCTGACCTAGAGCCAAGACAGCTGATCCAGGTCCGGAGTGCTGCCCAGCTGAGCCTGGCCCAACTGGCTTGTTACACTGAGTTTGGGGGTGGTTGTTACTGGGCATTGCTGTGGCAATAACTGACTGATACAGAGATGGGAAGGGTCTTTAATGGGGGACAGACTCAACTGGCCAGTCTTTTGCCCTTTACCCTTCTCCTTCTCCTTGAATGAGACAAACCCAATGCTTAGAGGGGGTGCAGCCATCATATCACCACAGGGTGACAGGAACATGCTAAGTGTGGCTGAATGGAAAGGCAGAATGAGCCTCCATCCCTAATGGCACTATGAAGCCACCACATCAGCCCTGAAACGCCTAACCCTGGACATCTTCTTACATCAGAAAAATAAAGCCTCTAAGTCCATTAAGCCACTGTTTTTCAGGTTTCTGATACTTGCAAGTGAATACAGTCCTGAACTGATAGGCACAGATGACCGCTGGCATTGAAGGCACACTTGTGTTTGAGATCACCCAGGGAGAACATGAGAGGTCACAAGAGGACCCTGCAGGATCCCAGGGAACGTGGCTCAGGAGTGTGGGAGAGGAAGCCCACAGAGTGACCGGGAAGAGTCTGAGGTGAATGGGGAACTAAGAAATGTGGTGACCAGAGCCTCCGGGAAAGTGCCAGCAGGAGACAGGGACAGATCAGCTGACGGCAGTGGTGAGATGCAGAACCATGAGGGAGACAACTTTTCAGTGATTTTGGAAAGGAGAGGTCCTTGACCTTGGCAGGGTTGAGGACAGCAGCCAAACCACACAGTGTGACAGAATCCCAGTGCTCTGCAGCTCGGCCCTGGGGGATGGACGCCCAAGGAGGGGTGATGCAATGGGGGAACACCCCTGGGCCAGCTTCGCCTGACCTGACTGCAGGGACCATTTCTCCTCCTCGCTCCAGGTTCAAGTCCAAACTCCTCAGCTTGGCACCCCCCCCCCCCCCCCGCCAAGATGTGGACCCAACTAGGACCTGGCCTGACCTCCCCATTTTGACACCACCACGACTCACCATTCCTGGCCAAGCTGCCCTGCCCCTGAACCTGCTAGCCACAGCCTGCTCAGCCTCTCCAGATGGCATGGATGTCACTTCCCCATGATGAAGATGAGATCAGCCCTTTCTTTGCCTCCTCCCACTTCCCTGTGCCCACCTTGAGTCTGGTTGCAAATAATTGTCTGGGTGCAATTGGTTGTCAGTTGCTGGGGTGGGGATGCCCCAGTGGGGAGTGCCTGTGTTTCTGGCACATGTAGAGGGCCCTTCGTCTTGGTGACAGTAGGCCCTACCCAAAGCTCCCAGGCAAGGGAGACCTTGTGGGCATCTTCAGGTCGGTGCCTGTCCCCTTCCACGCCCACAGAACTGCTGTCAAGTGCTCAGGAAGGAAGCGGAACAATCAGCAGAGAAGCGGAGGGCTTTCTTCCCTTCTCTCGGGAACCTCCCGAGGGCAGCTGCTTCCTTTCTCTCGTTTTAGAACAAGAAGACGCAGTTGTGACCAAATTTAGAAAACAACCAAAAATTAAAATAAAATACAACCCATATTTTAAAATCCATTTTGTCAGCTCCACCCGCTTTAAGGACTGTCTCCCTGAGCACCGTGGCTGAGGGACCAGCAGCAGAAGTAGCAGCGGGGCCAGCTACGAGGTCACAGTTTTGGGGGCTGATGGGGGTGGGGGCTTCTCACCACAGACAGACCTGCCACACCAGCAAAGGGGGAGGGTGACGAGACCCCAGGGAAAGGCAGGGCCAGGCGTGGGGCAGATGAACCCAGATTCAAGGAAGCATCTGACTGGTTTCTTGTTTCTGCCAGTAGCAGGAGAAGAAGGATGCTTCTGGAAGCCACGCAGAGACCAACCACGGTGGAAGGGCCCCTCCTTAGCATCATGCCACTTTCAGCACATTGTTTGTCTGTGTTCTGTGGGAAACAGAGGGAAACCCAGGGAACCAAACAAACAGTGTCGCCCACCTTATATAATAATAGCAACCAGGTACTGGGTGGGTACCCTATGCCAGGAGCTATACTAGGAGGGGCTTTTTTTGGGGGGTGTAATATTGCTGCCAGGAATTCTACATGAGTCATGTTGCTTCAGAGAGATTATCATGGCGGGGGGGGGAGGTTTTGGGGGGACCAGAGCAGAGTGAAGGAAAGGAAATTGTTAGGAACAATGTAAACTTTGCTTTGCAAGAGTGGCATTCAAGAGGCAGTTTTAGTAAGACTGACGGGAAAGTTACTGTGGCCTTTGGCTGCATTAATAAAGATAATGAGGCCAGATTAAAGGTGATGATCTCACTGAACTCAGTTCCCATCAGTCTAAATGGGACCCACTTTCACTGAGCCTCAGTTTCTTCCCCTATAAATTGGAGCGAGAAAATACCTCTTTCATAATGCTGTTGTGAAGATTAAACAAGGTAACGTATGAAAACCTATTAGTTCAGTGCCAAATAAGTAGTGCACTCTTGACAAATGGCAATGATCATAATTGTTTAAACCTTGGCATTTGACAAAGGAGCCAAGAGCATACAAAGGAGTAAAGACAGTCTCTTCAATAAATAGTGTTGGGAAAATTGGTCAGGTACATGCAAAAAAATGAAACTAGACCACCAACTTACACCATATACAAGAGTAAACTCAAAATGGATAAAGGACTTAAATGTAACTCATGAAACCATTAAAATCCTAGAAGAAAACATAGACAGCAAAATATCAGACATCTCATGTAGCAGAATCTTCAATGATACATTGCCTAGGGCAAGAGAAACAAAGGAAAAAATAAACAAATGGTACCATATCAAACTGAAAAGCTTCTGCACAGCAAAAGAAACCAGCATCAAAATGAAAAGGGAACCCACAGTATGGGAGAACATAATTGCCAATGATACATCTGATAAGGGGTTAATTTTCAAAATATATAAAGTATTCATACAACTCAATAATAGGAAGACAAACAACCCAATTAGAAAATGGGCAATGGACCTGAATAGACACTTCTCCAAAGAGGACATACAAATGGCCAAGAGACATGAAAAAATGCTCAATGTCACTAATCATCAGAGAGATGCAAATTAAAATGACTATGAGGTACCACCTCACACCTGCCAGAATGGCTAGCATCAATAAATCAACAAACAATAAGTGCTGGTGAGGATCTGGAGAAAAGGGGACTCTAGTACACTGCTGGTGGGAATGCAGACTAGTGCAGCCACTGTGGAAAACAGTGTGGAGTTTCCTCAAAAAATTAAAAATTGAATGGCCATTTGACCCAGTGACCCCACTTCTAGGAATATATCCTAAGAATCCCGAAATACCAATCAGAAATAATATATGCATCCCCATGTTCATAGCAGCACTATTTACAATAGCTAAGAACTGGAAACAGCCCAAATGCCCATCAGTAGATTAATGGATAAAAAAAAACATGGTACATTTATACAATGGAATACTAGGCAGCTATAAAAAAGAAGGATCTATTACCTTTACAGATGGCACGGAAGGTCCTGGAGATTATTATGCTAAGTGAAATAAGCCAGTCAGAGATAAACAAATATCACATGATTTCACTTATATGTGGAATCTAATGAACATAATAAACTGATAAATAAAATAGAACCAGAGGCATGGAACAGACTGACGAACCTCAGAGGGGGTGGGGCGGGAAGGAGAGATTAACCAAAGAACTTACATGCATATATGAATTGCCCATGGACACAGGCTATAGGGTAGTGAAGGCCTTGGGTGGGGTAGTAACTGGGTGTTGGGGGGCAAGGGGAAAAGTGGGGAGGCATCTGCAATATACTCAACAATTAAGATTTTAAAAATAAAAATTTTTAAAAAATAAAATAGGCCATGGCTGGTTTGGCTCAGCAGTTAGAGCATCAGCCAGCGGACCAAAGAGTTGCGGGTTCGATTCCGGTCAAGGGCATTTACCTCGGTTGCAGTTCAGTCCTGGACTGGTCGGGGTCATGCAGGAGGTAACCAATCAATGTGTCTCTCTCACATCTATGTTTCTCTCTCTCTCTCTCCCACTCTATCTGAAGATAAATGGAAAAGTATCCTCGAGTGAGGATTAAAAAATTTTTTTAAATAAAATGGAGTTGAGGTTTCCTCCCAGAGCTGGGAAAAATCTGGGGATGCCTACTGTCTCCATGCATCTGAACCCATTCTGGGCAAAGGAAGGAGGCTAATTCTGCATTCCCCTAAAGGACAGAACCACACTCACTCAGCAAAAGCCAACACTGAGCCCTTTTCAGCCAAATAAAAGCAACTGCAATTTAAAAAACTGGAAGGAAATACAGTTGACCCTTGAGCAATATGGAGGTTAGAGGTGCCAACTCCCACCCCTTGCATAGTCCAAAATCTGTGTCTAACTTTTGACTCCCCAAACTTAACTACTAATAGCCTACTGTTGACCAGACGTCTTACCAATAACAGTTGATGGACACATATTTTGCATGTTATACACTGTATTCTTATAATAAAGTAAGCTAGGGAAGAGGAGATACTATTCAGAAAAGCATACACATTTACGGTCCTGTATGTGGTCACTGGAAAAGTCCACACCATCAGTGGGCCTGCACAGTTCAAACTCATGTTGGTCAAAGGTCTACTGTGTTTCCAAATGGTGCTATCTTTGGGTGTTGAAAACTTAAGTGATTTTTTTATATTGTGTAGTTTCTAAATTTTCAGCTGAGCATCTAGTTTTGAACAGGTAGGAAAATACAGAGTGTTAAAGAGGGAAAGAAGATGTGTCAAGAATGTAGTGGGAATGGAGAGCTACCAAATGTGAATCTCGTTTTCAGAACTAGCCCTGACATCCATTCCCAGCAGGCCATGCAGCTGCCCTCTCTCGGGCGCCCCGCCCTCACCCTCAGAGGACAGACAGCAGGCGCCTGACAGAGTACCGAGTCGTCCAGTTCTGAGAGCTCAGGGACCAGCTGCCCCAATGGAAGATGTCGCCAAGGGTCTCAGAAGCCCGTGAGTGGGGAGGGAGCTTTTCAGCCCAGCATTAGGATCAGCCAGGTGTCCCTCTCTGGGCACCTTACCATCAGTTAGCCTTCCCTCAACTTGTAATTTAGAAAACAGCCTTGGGTCAGATTTTAGAAGGCAGGAGTGAGCGGCCAAGGCAGGTGATGGGACAGACATTAGAACTGGCAGCAGCCGACGTGGGTTCTGGTCCCAGCCTCGTCTCCCCCGTGCCATGTGATGCCGGGTAAGCCCCTTCCCTCTCTGAGCCTCAGGGTCCCCTTCTATAGTTTCACGAGGTTGGGCAGAATGAGTTAGTGCTGAGCTGTTCTCCAGCTCAGAATCAGCAGCTGAAAGCCACAGGCCCTCAGCCTTACTTTCTCAGTCTCCATGGCCCATTGAACCTCAGAAGCCTTTCAACCCCATTGCTCCAGCCCTGCCTTTAATGAAGCCACATCTGGAGTGTATCTTCTCTGATCCCTGTTTTGTACAGTTCTTCACAGCTGGGTCCCCATAAATCAATTAGTTCTGCAAACAAGTTCCCAGAACTGTCCAGAATCTTACCCAGAAAAGGCAGTTTTATTTCCCTTCAGCTTCTGGTTCCAAAAGGAGTGAGCCGAGCCCAGTCCGTTTCAGGACAAACTCCCCGAGTCCTCAGAGCCCTGCGGCCACTGGGCGGCCGAGACCCCAGCTCCTGTGTCCTACCTGTGAGCACAGAGGACAGACGGGCCTGGGGCCCCTTCCCCCCAGTCTACAGAGAAAAGATTGGACTGAAATGACCCTCAAAACTTCGTGCAGCTCTTGGGCTCAGAGTGTTCCCAGGGATGAACTAATTCTGAGAGAACAGTTGAAAAGTTAACTTCCCTGCAGAGGGAGGAGGATTAGGGAACCTTCCAGAACTTCCTTTGTTCGCTTGTTCTGCCCCAGGCAGCAAACTGCACAGAATCCAGGACACACCCCTATTGTTTCTGACAACCCAAGGACATCCCCGGGATGGAGCAACTCAGACTCTTTGGTCAGTAAATGCTCCCTGAGCACCCGCTCTGGCTGGATGCTCTGTGCACCCAGCTTGCCCACCTCATCTCATTTCACCCTCACCACCCGCTTCCGGTTAGGTGCTAGCATGGCCTCTATTTTACAGATAAGGAATTGTGGCTCAGAGGGGTTCGGTAACTTGCCCAAAGTCACACAGCTAGTCAGTGGCCAAAAGGAATTTATATCCAGGTCTTTCTATAAATCGCCACCTCTTTTAAATCTATCCTGACAAATAAAGTCAATCCTAGGTCCTTGATTATTTTCCTGCTAACAAGAGTTTGGGCTCAGGCTCCATTTACGAGAATTTTTAAAGATAATTTTTACCAAATGTACTGAGCTTAAGTACATGTACTTAGCTCAGAAAGCCTAGTAACACTCCAGGTTTATAATAAAACCAGCAGGGCCCCCGTCCCACCCTCCCCACTCTCACTCAGATCTGGCTCCCAAGAGGCCTTGACTCTCAACATTTCCAACTAGTTCTTCCAGAATTTGCCTCCGTATTTCAAATAACATTAGCCCTGCTTTCTCATGATACTTCAGTTTCAGACCATCATTACTGACTTTCAATTACGGAAAATGAAGATTCTCTTGCACAATCTCGCTCTTGCCGTCGCACACACACTGCCCCTCCCCGCCCCCAGCCTACTCGCTCGGTTTACTGCTCTCAGAGCATCTGGGGTCATCTGAGCTGGCTGCACTCTCGCAGGGATGCAGACTCGAGTCTGGACCTTTGGTTGAACACTGCAGATCTAATGCAAACATCTATCTCATATTCCCTCCCAGGACTCCAGTGAAAACCACACCCCATAAGAATGGTTTGAAGAACTGAGGGCAGGCTAGCCGGGAACAGAGAGAATGCCACACAGCACCTCTCTCGTTGACTCTCCGAGGGGCAGAGAGAACAAACATGCTGGGTGGCCTCCCAGGGGGACCCAGAGCAGTCAGGGAAGCTCCAGGTAGACAGGGTTGAGCTTTGTACAAGGCCCTCCAAGAACAGAACAGGAAAGGATGGCCTGGAAAGGGAGTGGACGAGCCAGGGTCAGGAGGAGGGAGTTGAATACATGACTCCTAACATCCCTTAACGTTCTATAACCCAGTCGTTTGCTTCCTTTTATAACAGTTGGCAGTTAGAATCCAGTGGTGCTCTGCAATCACTCCTGAGCTAATAACTGGAGCTGCCCCATAGGCAGACCCATCGGGCAGTTTCTTTTTAGCACGCTGAAAGAACTAGCTCAGCGTTTCCATGAGCAATCAGTTCCACTGACCCTTGCCTTGTAAAAGAAGGTTCGAGATGACTTGCAGAGGAATCATGACGTGGCAGATGGGACAGCACTCTGTCCCGAGGGGCTGGAGCACACTGAAGACGGGTAAGTGCTGGATGGAGCAACTGCAGTCGATTTGGCCATGGACCGGGAGGCTCCTTGGCTTCGCAGCAAGAATCTCGAAAGGGAAACTGAAGAAATACCCTCCAAATTGTGCCTTCCCCCTCCTGCCCCATTTGAAAGAGAAAGAGGGCAGAGTGTGGGCATGGGCAACACGGAATTACACCAGGACAACTGTACCCAAAGGAGTGGGTCGGGACCCCCAGGTCCTGTCCCCCTACTGCTCCTGGACTGAGCACTTGAGAAAGAAATGTGCTTGCTCAGAGATGTGAATCCACTGGGACCTCCTGTGCTCTGCAAGCAGGACAGACTCGCTAATTCTCATGGCAAAAGTGGCAGTGTGGTGTAACCGGACTAAGAAGAGGGGAGGGGCTGGGGTCAGGGTGTGTGAGCTGTGACTTGGGCTGGTCACCTCCCTTCCAGGGAGCTCGGAGTAAGACTATCTGGGTTCAGCCTGGCCGGTGTGGCTCAGTGGCTGAGCATTGACCCATGCACCAGGAGGTCGCCAGTTCGATTCCTAGTCAGGGCACATGCCCAGGTTGTGGGTCAAATCCCCAGTGAGGGGCATGCAGGAGGCAGCCAATCGATGTTCTCTCTCATCAATGTTTCTGTCTCTCTCTCCCTCTCCCTTCCTCTCTCTCTAAAAGAAATAAAGAAAAAAATATTTTTTTAAAAAAGACTATCTGCGTTCAAATCCCAGCACTGCCACTGGTTAGCTGTGTGACCCTACCCTCTCTGAGCTTCAGTGTCTCCGTCTTTGAGAATTAAATTGGCTGATTTATAGGAAGTGCTTAGAGCAGCGCCCAACTCATGGAAGGATTAGGATTATCGGCAGCTGCAGACAGGATGCAGCAATCCTCACCCAGGTGACCTTATAGGATCGAACAAAACAAAACTTGAAAGTCGTGCGTAAGTGTGAAAAATGGGGTGTGGAGTGCATTAAGCCTCACAAACATCGGGAGACTGTAAGAGGCCAGTGTTGCTAACCCCACTTGTTAAGTAAACACTGTGGCTATGATACAACAAGCCATGTGGCATAGGCTTTAGACTTTTTATTAAGATAGGTAACCAATTTTATTTGATAATTTAATATAAGAAAGTCAAATTTTGAAGACACATTTTTAAAAAGAGTACCAATTTAACACCTTAAGAAAAATATCACACTCGGGCCAAATTTAGAACACTGATCACTACGAGGAATGATAGGCATTGTCAAAGAACATGTCCCTAAGTTGCTGTGGGATCTCTGGCAAACCCCTCCTTCACCGGCCTCAGTGCCCCCATCAGCTACGCTGGGCACAGGGTGATCTCTGGGGGACTTCCAGGTCTGCACCCTGTGGACCTATGATTTGGAGAATCTTTTAGCCCAATAGACTTGGCCTCAACTATTGCACTGTCACGTTTCCTGCGGGGACAACACCATCTGGTGTGTGTGTGAGAGTAAGACACTAGCAACCAGCCAAAGGGGAGCTTTCTTCTCTGCCCCCAATAGCTTGCTACTCAAAATATGGTCCACAGACTAGCAGCAATGATAGTATATGGGAGCTTGTGAGAAACGCAGCATCTCAGCCCATCTCAGACCTACTGAACCTGAATCTGCCTTGTTACAAGACACCAGGTGATTCCATACACATTAAAGTGTGAAGAGACCTGCTTTAATAGAACAGAAAGCTAGTTAGTGCAGGAAAGTTAAGTTTTAACATATACTCAACCCATAAAGAAATCCAGAATTGAGCCATATGAATAAAACAACTCCTTCCCTACTTACATGCAAGGAGTTTTATACAAGTTTTCATAAATGAACCTTCTCAAATGGTGAGCAGGCATCTGATGACGGGGATGGGCATCCCTAAACCTGAACTTCAAATGCACTTGCATTGTTTACATGTTACTGTCGTAATAATCACACTGATGACCAGATCTGGAGGCCAGTTCACACCTTCCAGTGGGGCAAGTGGGGACCTGCCAAGCTCTGACTCCTCACCCATCAGTGAAGGGAAAGCTTCCTCAAAATATTGTAACTTGCCTCCCAGTCTCTGAAAAATTGTCCCTTTATACTTCCAAAAAACTTTCATTGGTTTTTCCACCCTAAAAATATACTGATGTCAGGAGTAAGGCAGATGACTTTGCAAGCAAAGGTAACCTACTGCGGCGCCCAGTGAATGCCCGCAAAAGTGCACTCATTATGGATTTGGTCAGCAGTAATCTTCTGTCTGCCTGAACTGTCTTCCCACACCCAGGGAGGGGCTGACACCCCTTGGTGGAGCTCAGACTGACACTGCAGAAAGGGTGAGAAGAGGCAAGCCGGACTCTCACCTCCATTACAGGTGGAGCAGGGCATCTCACCTGCTGTACAGGTTACTACGACGGGGAGGGGAAAGCCTTGGCCCTATAGTGCCTTACCTTGAAGAAAGAACTGAACTGCGCTGGAAGGGGTTCACACCATGATCCTGCCTGCGCAGGAGCTATTTAGTCTCATAAAGACAAAATAAATAAATTACTTAGTATTTATTTTTGAATAAACACCTATTGAAGCTTATGTTTCATATTTTATAAAGTGCATTTATGAAAACGGATTTTTAATAAACCCATTCTCTATGCCAGGGACTAAACTAAGCTGTCACCTGCTCTATATTATTTAATCCTAACACCTCTCATGAGCTTGGTTTCATTATTCCCATTTTACAGCTAAAGAAACTAAAGTTCAAAATGGTTACAGTACATCAGATTGCCCCAAGCCAGGTCACCTGAAGCTGTTTCTGAGTGAGAGTTAAGCTGGAGCCCTCAGAGAGGAACGTGAATGAAAAAGAGCCTGGGAGCCTGAGACACAAATTGAGACTGTTTAATCAATTGCACATGTGTCTTCATCTCACTTCTCATTGGTTGTAAAACAAAGCTCTGCAGTGCTCTCATCCGTTTGTTACATCATTCACATTGACTTCATCACACTGACAAGACCTCAGAAGGGGATCTGGGATCTTTCACAAACCAGAATTACTGAGAAACTTTCACAGCAGCTGCTGCAGCACAGAATGATGTAAATGACCGAGTATTATTAAAGAAGAAACCCGAAGACTGAATTTCATATAGAACACTCCATTGCTCCCTGACACTAACATGTGATAAAAATTAACAATGATATAAATACGTTTTAAAGTCCTAGTGGTAACTGCTAAAAGTATTAGCTAGCATATCAAGTTGTTCCTTTGAGATCTGCTTTGGTTAGTCTTCTTTGGCTTTCATAAATTTTAACTGGAGGTTTGACTATGGCAGCAGCGCATAATCAAATAGCATTCTTTCGTAAATAAATCTAAGTTATCTCAATGACCCGAAGGAATCAGTATAATTTTCCCACTGTCCATCTGTCCACAGAGAGAAAAATCTAAACCAACGTTTGAAGTATTACCAGTTTATGCAAAGTATATTACATGAGTCTAATTACAACACGTGCAAACATCTTCACACCTGGAAATCCTTGCAAATACCAAAATAAAACATTTACTTTTTTGCTAAGGGAAATAAAAAGGTACAACAGCAAAATATACATCTTGATAGAAAAATATGTAAAGGTTTTTAATTCTCTGACTACCAAGAGTAAACATTTTATAATTACCCTTTGAAAACAGGGTATTTGGGAACCATTTTAAAGTTTTTAAAATCAGTACAAAGCTTATTCACATTCTTACCACACTGCTTTCACAAAGTGCACAGTGATTTCCTTATAAAAATAGAGCAGCCAAGTTTTTGGTGGGTCTGTCACTGTACTTAGCTAAGTCTCTGCTGAGCTAAGTCCAGGCGCCCCCATCTCCCATGCTGGTCTCCTTGGTGCAGTGACACTTTATGACATGCGTTCTTTGAAGAACCATTTCTGTTGTTCCGAGTTGGTGCAGTCTCGTAAGAGTGGTACGAAACTGTCGGTGAATGCCTTCCTCTCAGCCTGAACACATTTCTTGGATTGCATGTGAAATAAAGAACCATCCTACAAAAGATAATAGACAGTGGATGTTCAAGAGAATTATAAGCAATTCCTCAGAAAGTATCTTTTTCCTTAAAATATGTTCTCACGTGCTCAGGGTGACTTTGATCATTTCAGAAATCGTCACTGGGCAGGAAGTGTCTGCATGTGCAAAGGCAATCAAGGACTGTCCGTGCATAGGGAGGGCCAGGCACGTACAGACATGTGTCATGCTAGCTAGCCTTTCACAGGAGCAGTTCACCAGGTCCGGGACTCCACTGCCAGGGCCAATGGTGCCACCTGCTGGCTGCGCTGGGAATCGGTCAGGCCCTGGGTCTCATCCCTACAGCTTTTCTTCTCCTTCAGGGAAATCAGGACCAAAGATCCTTTATGAATCTCTTCCACTTAGGTCAACTAATTCCATCCCTGGAGATCTCTTTCACTTATGTATTTAAATGGAGAGTTGGGAAACTTGGCTGTAGTCCCAGCTCAGCTACAGACCAGCTGGGGTTGGGGGGGAGGGGGCAAGTCACCAGAGAGGATGTGGGTTCTACACGCCGCGCCAATTCCCAGACTCCTAAAGATGACGATCCTCTTTAATGTCTCCCCCTTCTCTTCTTTTTCCAAACTGCTGATGAGTTAACTCAGCAAATCTTTCCCCCAGTCCTGGAGTTCCTCTTTCCCCCACCTCTCTCTGTTGTAAGCTCTACGCCCCCAAGAACTCAATCATGGCCTGGCGACAAACGGGCAGAACAGTGACACACCTGTTCCAGGGAAGGGATGCCTTAGAAATAAAGTTAGATGCAAAGAATCTCACAAATATTCACACTGAAAACCCTTAAAAGTGCTCATGAGTGCACATTATTCTAAAGTGCCTTTAGAATAATGTAAAAGTAAATTGACTGATTTTTACAAATTGAAGGTGAGACCCTCCACCAGCAAATACATTGTGACTTGCTGAAGACTCAGATGAGAGTTAGCATCTTTTAGCAATGAAGTATTTTTAAATTATGGTATGCGCATTGTTTTTTAGACATATGTTATTGCACACTTAATAGACTATAGTATAAATATAACTTTTATGTGCACCGGAAAACCAAAAAATTAATGTGACTCACTTTATTGCAATACTTGCTTTATTGCAGTGGTCTGGAACAGAACCCGCAATATCTCTGAGATATGCCTCTGATTACGTAAAGCACCCCTCCTCCCACCCTTCCGAGCAGACTTTTCCTTAAATGGTCGCTGAAATTTAAGATAAAATTTTAATAACATTTCAAACCAATTTTAAAGTCTCTATCTTGCATTACTCTTCTTCGAGAGCTTATAATGGCTTCCAGTTGCAAGAAAGAAGGGGGAGGGCATTGCAGAGGGTCACAGACTTCGGGGTCTGCAGAAACAGTTTCCCTCCACTTTTACATCAGATAGACAGCCTATGGGGCCTGGCTTTTCCAAGGAGCCTGCAAATTACATTGCTAATCATAACATGTTCTGCAGGAAAATGTACTCCAACTTCTAATCGTACTTGGAATTAACCTATTTATAACCAGTCTAAGTGAATCTTTCCATCCCTGGGGCCAGCCTGGGAATGACAGCTTCCCATCGAGATAAAAGAGAACCAATTTTTTTCTTTTGAATTATTTTCTTTGGTTTTATTCCCTCAAGTGCTTTTTCGTGAGTCAAAGGATATGACTGATTTATGAGTCGCATTGTGGGCTTACCGCAAATATGGTGGAGCTAGTGCCCTTCGTGCCTGAAATAACACCCAGTTCCCACTCAGCGACTATTCTGATGGAGGGCCAACTCCCTCGGAGAGAGCTTTTCTTGGTTATTATACTGCAAGTAGCAACTAATCTCAAAAGAGCTTCCCAGTTTCCAAAGAATATTCCTGCCCTGCATCTACTCCTTGCTAGAGTTAACCCAGCGACCGTGACTGCACCACTTCAGAGCCGGGGAAAGGAGGCTTAGAGAAGTGCAGAGACTAAACCTGGATCTGACCTCCCATCCTTACACTTGGCTGATTTGTTTCACTTGTTTAAACCCCATTTCCTTCTAATGCATCTACAGTAGGTCCTCTTCCCATTTCTGCTGCAGCTCAAGGTGGGAGGCGATGGAGAGGCTGAGAGGAGTTGACAGGGAGGGAGAAGGAAAGGCCGCTGACACTGGACACCGGGCCTCCAGCCTGGCGGCCACGGCGCTGGGTCACCTGTTCTCCTGCGCACGGCGGCACCCCTGGGACACGCAGGACTGCAGCAGGAAGCCTGATCTGCCTCGACGCTCCCCTCTGCAGCCCACTGGTGGCGGCAAGGGAGGAATGACAGCTCACTCACCTCCTGCAGGACGAACTTCTGGTTCTCTGGGGCCGCTTCCTCGCAGAGGTGCATGATGAGAATATCTGCTCCTGCCTCCACAGCTACGCAGACCTCTGGCTGGTGGGTGTTATAGCGAATTTCATTCTGGGACGTGTACTCGAAGAACTAAAAACGGAGGAGCCGATAGGCATCAGTTACCCTCTGATGTGGAAAGAAGGGAATTGCTGGATGAGAACCAGGGGTCATGAGAGCATGGGAGCCAGGGTCCCTCACTCTCCCCTCAACTGCTGACACTAGCCTGTCTGATCAGCCAGCCTCCTGCTTGTCCCCCAGCATTCCGTGTCTCCCCTCCCCCCACCCCCTGGCACTCTACACACCCTAGTGTGGTGCTTAGCAAGTGTGGAGGGGCCCTTTCTCATGTCACCTTGGCTGCTAGATGCTGAGTGCCGGGCTACTGCCTGGGCTCCTCACGCCCACTGTGCCTCACCCCATCCCATGCTGTGTGGAACCACAGGGGAAAAAATGGATCGGTCCCAGTGCCAACACTTGGGGGCTCCGTGGCCTTGACCAGCCACTTCCTCTCTTTTTCTTCAGTCCTTTCGTCCCCCTCCCTCAGAAATACAATGAGTGCAACGGTGCCTTGGACACTGTGAAGCGCTGTGCACAAGCAGACACTGTGACTGCTGATGGGAGGGCTTCGTTCTTCCAGAGCAATGGTTTTCCTCCCCCAGTGTGCCTGGGAAAATACTGACTCTGGCCCCATCCCAGAGGGAATGAGGATTCCTTCAGTCGGACGTGCAGCCTAGGAAGCTGCATTTTAACATTTTAACAAGATACTCAGCCACTCAGCCACCCACCCACCCTGCCCCACTCCCCCACTTCCAGGAGATTCTGACACAGGTGGCTGTTCTTGGCACGTGGGGCAGTGCCTCTCAAAGGGCTCTCCCAGAAAGCCGGTGGGAACTAGAGGCTGGGGTTCCAGAGGGACAGGAAGAGTCGGAGAGTTTGCATTTCTGAGCTCTCGGTGACGCTGCTGGTACCAGTCAGAGGGTCGCCTTTGAGAAGCACTGCTCTAAAAGGTGTTGGAGAACTGAAGAGCTTAAAGTTGTAGGGGTCTGAATCATGAAAGTTTACTCTTGGCCCTAAGGGGGCCTGGTATTCAAATGGAATCGCGGGAACTCCAGCTTGGAAGAAAACCTGAATTGCCACTCCTTCATCTCTTGTTTCTGACACTTCTTAGGACAATTAGGCTTTGGAGGTCTGGAACCAATGCCTCCCTCTTCTCCTGCCTCCTCCACTGGCCCCACGCTGCTGAGCCCATCTGCTTTCCTGAGCCGGAGTCCTGTTCTGGTCCTTAGACCCTCCAGGACCTGCTCCCCTGCCCAGCCTGAAGGACAGCACTTAACTCAGACAGATCCGCCCAGACCCCAGCTCAGGTGACTGCCCTCAGCACTGCTTTGTAGGGGGGCGCTCTGCATCAAACTGTAACTAAGTCTAAGAATTAGTTCTAGCCCTGGCCAGTCTGGCTCAGTGGTTAGAGCGTCGGCCCTCAGACCAAAGGGTCTCGGGTTCAATTCCGGTCAAGGGCACCTACCTGGGTTTCAGGTTTGATCCCGGCCCTGATCGGGGTCGTGCGGGAGGCAAACCATCAATGTGACTCTCTCACATCGATCTCTCTCTCTCTCTCTCCCTCCCTCCCTCCCACTCTCTCTAAAAATCAATGGAAAAATATCCTCCAGTGAGGATTAACCAAAAAAATAAGAAGAAGAAGAATTAATTCTAAGAAAGCCATCCAAAATGCAGATCTGTTGTTTTGTTCCTTCCTGTTTTTCTGACCAAAGATGTTAGTGGCGGGGCTCTTTACGACCGCAAAGCCAGGGAGCAGGGAAGCAGTCACTGAACAGCGACATGGCCACACACAGGCACATTGGGAGGCCATCAGAAATGCTGTTCTAAATGCCTAGTAACACAAGAAAAGTATATGGAAATACGAAACAGAAAACATAGACATAGGAAAACAACTACTTAAAACATATCCGACGGCCGTGCGTGAACAAAAGATGAGAAGTGAATGTGTCTTCATCACAGTGGTAGCTGCTCTGGGTTCTGTCATTCACTGTTCGCTTTACTTTTTATATTTCTCTCATGTTCTAATGTAATGAGCTTATATTACTTTTATAATTTTAAAAAATGGCAAACATTTAATTTTTTTTAAAAACATAATTTCCGCCCTGGCCAGTTTGGCTCAGCGATTAGAGCATCGGCCCACCGACCAGAGAGTCCCGGGTTTGGTTCCCACTAAGGGCACGTACCTCGGTTGCAGTTTGTCCCCAGCCCTGGTTGGGGTCGTGTGGGTGGCAGCCACTCGGTGTGTCTCTCTCACATCGATGTTTCTCTCCCTCTCTCCCTCCCGCTCTATCTGAAGATAAATGCAAAAATGTCTTCGGGTGAGGATAAAAAAAAACAGAATTTCCCCTCATTTTCCTCTTTAGAGGCCCACACCGATGACCCCTTGAGCAGAGAGCCCCCTGCTCCCTGCCTGACACTGTCAGGCCACAGAAGAGCATGTACCTGGTTCTGGCCCAGCCCGTGACACTGGTACAGGAGGACCTGGTGTCCCGTGAGGTCCTGTTCGCTGGGAGGGTTATAGTCGAAGCAGTACTCTTTCAGTCCTCTGTTCTGGAGCTAAACAAAACATACAGGTGGCATGTCGGTGCAGATTTACACTCAACAACGGACTCCACCCCAGGCTCTGAGGGAGGTGAACAGGGAGAAGTGCCTGCCTCAAGAACTGGACGGTGGAAGAGCCCCCACATTTCCCGTTTTAAAGGTGGGTTCCCATTCCGTGCCACAGCAGGGATCACAACCTCCTCTCTGAGATGATAAACCTGAGGGTCAGTGAGATTAACTTCTTATGGCCTGAAAGCCCAAACCTCTTCATTTCTTATTAGTGCAGCCTTGTTACTGCACTAGTCTGAACATAGCTGGGTTGTCGCTTCACAAATACACCAAGGAGCTCCTGCTACTAGGCATCAGCAAAGGACACCCCAATCAAGAGACTTGGTATTCCCCAGATCACAAGTCCACCATTCTGGACTTTAGGAACAGCATAATACAAAGAGCCGATAACCTGTCCAAAGTACCCCAACAAGGAAGTAGAGATGCTGCAGTCTTGAATCCAGGACCTCTGACTCCAAGTCCAGTGCTCTATCACTCAACATCGTCTTCCCTAACATCGCCTCCGAGGTATCTCCTGGCTCCAAAACCCTCTAATCCAGTGGTTCTCAACCTTCCTAACGCTGCGACCCTTTAATACAGTTCCTCATGTTGTGGTGACCCCCAACCATAAAATTATTTTCGTTGCTACTTCATCACTGTAATTTTGCTACTGTTATGTCTTAGGCGATCCCGTGAAAGGGTCGTTCGACCCCCCAAAGGGGTCACACTGAGTCTAATCACTCTAAGAGCAAAAAACCACGGGAGGTTCCGTGCTTCCTCCTCCCTTCCAGGAGCTTCTGGGGAAAACTCAAGTGCTTTCTGAACTCCTTCCTGCAGAGATCAAAGAGCCTTCAACAGCTCCTCCTGAACCCCTCGCCCTCGTCTGTGCTTGACTAGCCTGGTCCTGATCACAAGACTCAGCCACATAGAGAGAAGGACTCCACAGTCCACTCGCTCCTCGGGCACAGCCCTCCACGTTCTGCAGATCCCCTTGCGTTGTGAGGGAGTCTGGGAACAGGACGCGTCCGCTGACTCTCCATGGACCACGGTCAGTCTTATCACTAACAGCAGGAGGACCAGGCAGTATGTGCTGCCTCTGTGACAATATGAACACAAAGCACACCTGTGAAGCGTCCTTGTCAAAAAGGTTGATCCAACTCCAATCAATCCTTTAGACCTCACTTGCATTGTAAAGAATATGGGGGAGAGAGGCACAATTTAAAAGTCACCATAAAGAAACAATTAGATCACCGTGGCCAGTTTGCCTCAGCGGTTAGAGCGTCGACCCGCAGACCAAAGAGTCGCAAGTTTGATTCCGGTCAAGGGCACGTACCTCGATTGCCATTTGGTTCCCAGCCCTGGTCAGGGTCGTGCGGGAGGCAACCAGTTGATGTGTCTCTTTCACATCAATGTTTCTCTCTCTCTCTCTCTCTCTCTCTCTCTCTCTCTCTCTCTCTCTCTCTCTCTTTCTCTCTTATTCTCTCTCTCTCTCCCCACTCCTTCCCACTCTATCTAAAGATAAATGGGGAAAAAATATATCCTCGGGGTGAGGATTAAAAAAAAACAATTAGATCATCCCCAGGATGAGGCCCTCTACAGGGCAAGTACTGAAGCCAAAGGGGGAAGAAAGGAGGAAAGGACTGCCTTAGATGAGAGAGACTTTTTTTTTTAGGAGAGAGGATGCCATAACTACATGCAATGTGGAGACTTGTTTGGATCCCAAATACCCCAGGAGAAATTTGAAAATCTGGGGGAATCTGAATAAGGGCTGGATGTTAAATGACACCAAGAAATTATTGCTCATTTGATTAGGGGTGATAATGGTCTGTGGTTTTGTAGGATGATGTCCAAGTTTTACTGAGATACGTGCTGAAGTATATAGGAGTAAATGACACAAGGCCTGGGGTTTGCTTGAAAAGAGAAAGATGTGGGAGGGTGGAGCAGAGGACAGGGAAAGCAAGAGAGGATACATCTGATGATTCTAGAATCTCGGGGCCAGGGTTCACCACACCATTCTCTCTGGGTTTCTGTCTGTATGAATGTTTTCATAATGAAACTGAATTTAATGCATGAATATGCTGCTTGGTGCTTATCGAAGACTTCCAGGGGAACGCCAGCACTTCTGAGCAGCGGGGCCCAGGAGACCTCCCCTGCTAATGAGGTGCAATTCCTAGCGAAAGCCAGAGGCACTAGGCATTTCAGCTGGCCTCACCCCAGAAACATGTCTTGTAGGTGTTTTGAAATAACGGAAGTGACTCTCCTTTCCCCACTGCTGCCTTGTGGATCCCGAGTTGGTGATTAACCGGTCCAGCCACTGAGATTGGCAGTGATGTTACAAAGTGTTAATAAAAACGAGGACACGGAGACACCAAGTGAGCCTTGGTTTTCTCATCCATAAAATGGGAGGTTTATATTTGCCAGTTTCAAGATGGCCCCCAGGACTGACATTCTGGACCTGAGCCCCTAACAGTCAGGAGGAGAAGGAAGAACAGTGGATGGAAAGGGAAGGGAGTTTGGGTTGGGGAGGTCTGTGGTCCCTGCAAAGGGGCCTTTCCTGCCCAGGGTTTGGGGGCCAGGAACTCCCTGCCCACCACGGGCCTGCCTTGCTCACCATCCCGAAGAAGCCAGGCCTGTCTTCTGGCACGTGCAGCTCTGGATACACGGTGTCCAAGAACCATTTGAAGTCCTTACACTGAAGCCTGGCACGGAGCTGCTTCCTCTCAGTCACGTCCCCAAAGGGCTCCTGAGAAAACAACAAAACAGTGAGCTGCTGAAGGTCATGCTACTTCCTATCAAAGCCCCACTCTCCACTGCTGCTCACTCTTTCAATAAGCTTTTATTGAGCACCTAATGTGTGCTGGGCCCTGTGCAGGGCACAGAGTACAAAACCAAACCAAACCAAACCAAACAAAACACCAGCCTCAGACATAGTGGCAGCACTCTAGCAGGAGAGATGGTTGCACAATTACATCCCCAGGTGCTCTCGCTACAGGGAGGTGCAACCAGGTGCACGAGGGAAGGGCACAGAGCACCTGCTGACGGAATGAGGGAGCCAGTCCTGGGGCTGCACTGGATCCTTGGACCTGAGCATCATGGATAGACGCATGATGACAGGCCAGCAAAACGTCAGCAGCGCACACATACAATGACGGTCCGATTTACCACTGCTATCTGACATTCACTCTCAAACACAGGTGAGTGTTCTAGATATAATCATGAATGAAAACCGTATGTGCTCAGTGTATTGAAGACTAAATATATACTTATGACGGTGAGAGCAAACTGCCACCTTACTAAGTACTCATGGGAGTTTAGTGCTCTGGACAAAACTGATGACTAACAACTGGTTTCAGATGATTCAATAAAGCAAGCCTCTCTGTGGCACAGTCAATGTGCTGAGTACAGAGATGTGACTGTCCCTGCAGATATGATGTTAAACTATTAAAATTTAGTAAGTTAACTATTTAACGAAATGATAATGATAAGTAAAAACATGTGAATAGAATGTGAGATTTCTGCTTATTTTCCAGAAGTCCATTTTTTGATGAGAGCTGTCGCACCGTCATCTTCAACCAAGTGTCCATTTCAAGGCCATTGGGCATGCAGACAGAACTCTAACGTATTATTCTTGGGGAATTCTCAGGAAGAAGGAACTGGGGTTCCACACTGGCTGACAGGGGAGAGCAGATGTTTCTACCCTGCAGCCTTGGGCGACACAGAGAAAGCAGTGACCTTGGAGCCCAGAGCAGAGGGAAGCCGAGGGAGGCGGGGGAGGGTGCACAGGCTCTGCAAGAGCACAGGGAGAGGCCCCCTGGGGTGTGCACACCCAGGCCCGGCTCACTTCAGGCTTCAGCTCTGAGGCCTGGGGCACATCCCCTAACTCACCCTCTCCCTGGGCTTCAGTTTCCTCCTCTATAAAATGAAATTTCAGAGCTAGTCTGAGGGCTGCTGTGAGGAATGAGAAGAGATTTTCATCAAGTGGCTGGGAAAGAGGTCTGGGAGCAGACCTTCCTGTCTTGCCAAGCAGCCCTCTCAGCTATGGGAATGCAGGTCAGTGGGCCCTTGTCCTGGGCGTGCAGAGCTGGCCTGTGCAGGGGCAGTGGACCTATTTGTTGAAATTTGTCTGTAACCCTGAAATCAACACTTGTGGTGTCCTCACGTTTTCCATCATCTGAGGACATGCACAGGGGGCGGAAGCGTTGTCACCCAATGTGCACACTGTCAGCCGCAGTCCTGTTGCGGCTCTCACACTGTGTGGTCTACTTTGTGTGGTCCAGTTAGTGCCACATCGTTAGACCTTTGGGCTTTGTGTTGGGGGTTCACGTTTGAAATGGCCCCCATGCGTAGCTGAAGTGCCAAGAAGGGCTCCTCCGTGCAAGAAGGCTGTGATGTGCCTGCAGGGAAACGTGTGTGTTCCACAAGCTTCTCTCAGGCATGAGTGACAGCACTGTTGGTGGTGAGTCCAGTGTGATGAACCAACAATATTTATTAGATAAGGTGTCTTTAAACAGAAACACACATAAAACAAGGTTATATATTGACTGGTTGACAAAAATGTCAACAACCTGCCAGAGGCTTGCTGGAACCTAACTTTGTATTTCCCCCAAGAGCGATGATTCGGTATTCCCAAATTCAGTGTTTGCGGTAATAATATTGAATATAACGACTGCAAATAATGAGAATCAACCGTAAATCATAAGTGAAGGAATAAGATTTTCCCATACTGTATCATGAGCACCCAACTGATTTTCTATTTCTGGAACCAGGTCTCTTATGGTCGAGGCCAGAACTGGCTGCTTTTGTTCAGATGAGGCGGGACTGAGTGCTGGGTGCCAGGAACTCACCAGGCGGGCGTGGGGATTGCGATGGTAGTAGAGCTCTTTAAATTCATCCATCCACACTTCAGCTGCCCGGACACTGTTGGCCAGAGCCTGCTTGCGGGAGTAGGGAGCTTGCTTGGGGAAAACGTGGCCGACGTGAGAACACGGGTGTGTCTCCAGGGTCCCACCGCACTGCCAGATCTGCACAGAGCAGAGCAGAGGCCAGGGCAGGTGAGCAGGGAACAGGTGCCAGTCCACAGTGCCTGCAGCCAGGAGGCCGCACGGAAGTCATGACGAGCACTGCCACGCCCTCTCCCTCCATGGGGCAGGAGGCCACTTCCCCAGGACACTCAGAACACAGAATGCAGTCAGAGGAAGAAAGCAGCCCCAAAGACAAACAAGCCCTGGAAGGAAGGCCGCAAGTCCACGCACTGAAGCTCATGCACTTGATCTGTGGCAGTGCCCACAGTGAACCTGCTGGGAACCACTGGCTCAGTAGGGAAAATACGGGCGGATTACCTGATCTCCTAGCCCCAGAAGATAGGAAAGCAGCGAATGAGAAGAGAGGTTTGGAAGGGGGAAAGGAAGAGCTTCTAGAGGCAGACAGAGCAGCCTGACACCTAGGGAAAAGGCAGAAAGACCATTAAAAGCACACTCTGAAACTCAAGGGTCTGAGTCATCCAGGCCACTTCCTGCGGGGGCCATGGGCTCTCCACTGCCCACCGGAGGCAGCACCAAGGAGAGTACCTGGTATTTATGATAGGGGTGAGTTCTCGGGGGAAGGCCAAATTCTTGTATATTAAATAACTCTTTTTAAGCAGGAAACCATATAAAATATTATTAAAATTTTAAATTTTCTATTGAAAAGCACTAACATGAACATAAGGTTTTAATACTTAAAACGCAAGGTTCAGTTAACTGGAAAACCCACTGAAATGCTCAGGGCTTCTCAAACGGGCGTCATCTGAGAGTCACGTATAGGTGGACTTGTTAAAAAAGGGGGATTCCTCCCTGGCCGGTTTGGCTCAGCAGTTAGAGCGTCGGCCTGCGGACCAGAGAGTCCCGGGTTCGGTTCCCACTAAGGGCACGTACCTTGGTTGCAGTTTGTCCCCGGCCCCAGTTGGGGTCGTGTGGGTGGCAACCACTCGATGTGTCTCTCTCATATCGATGTTTCTCTCTCTTCCTCCCTTTCTCCCTCCTGCTCTATCTGAAGATAAATGTAAAGAAAATGTCCTCAGGTGAGGATAAAAAAAAAAAAAATTTTTTTTTTAAAAAAAGGGGGATTCCTGGTCCCTACCGTAAACCCATCAAATCTGACTTCCTGGGGATTGTGCCTATAGATCTGCCTTTTTAACAAGTTTCCCCCAAAATTCTGTACATGTCAAAGTTTGAAAGTCGCTGAGCTAAATAAAGAGGCCACTTCATAAATAGTTATGCAAATCAAGTCTCCAAAAGATGGGATCAGGAGGCAGGGACCTGAGTGTTAGTCTAGTCTCTGCCACTCACTCCTTGAGCGACTCACATGTCCGGTCTGGGCCTCGGTTCCTCCCCGCTGTGGCGAGGGAAGAGAACCAGGTGACCTGCAAGGCCCTTTCCTGCCCCAAATCTATTTAAAAGTAGACATTTTAAAAAGTTCAAACAAGAAGGCAAGCATGCTTCAGGACGCACATGCCATTATCATCTTTCAGGATTGCTAGGTAAATGGCCAATATGGAGGAAAAGTCTACCAGGCTCTCGTAAAATCTTATCATTCCCAAAAAGAGAGAGAGAGAAAACGGGTTACGAATGAGTCCAAAGAGAAGACTGGAATACTTACCCTAAAGGAGAATTCGAGGTTTTCTCCGCCCCAAACTTCCATTCCTGTATCATAAGACCCCAGATATTCAAAATATTTCTTACTCACAGCAAACAGCCCACCAGCCATTGTTGGAGACCTAGAAGTGTATGAGATCCATATTGCAATGCAAGCAGCAGGAAACCATCAGGTAGTTGAATTCCCTTCCCACCACAGCCCTTCAGTCCAATCATCCCTCACACTGCCCAGCACTAAGCTAGGCCTGGAGGCACAGGCATACCCCAGGGTCCGCGCCCTGGGGAAGCGCAGATTCTCAACAGGGAAGTACAGAACTCTGTGAGTGATAAATGTAACTAAGGTCACCCTGAGCCTGTGTGAACACAGAGGAGGACATGGGGTGGGGGGCTCAGTTTCCTGGAAGAGGTGAGGTCTGCAGAACAAAGGGGAGTTAGCCAAGAGAAGAAATGCAAGGGTTCTCCGAGAAGACACCAGCAGGAGCAAAGGCCTAAGGTGGAGAGAAACTCTGTAGTTTTAGAAGCATAGACAACCAGGAGACATGAGAAAATAACGCCACATTCCCCCAGAGAATGGCAGGCACCAGGCTGTGGTCGCCTTGTTCACCCAGTCATAGTGCCCCCAAGAGGCCAGTGAGGAGATTGCAATAGGCAACTGGCATCTCAAAGCTCCCTGAGGGCCTACTCCTCTCCAGCCTGAGTGGTCTCCCTCCAGGACCCAGACACCAGCCTGGCCTGTCTCCTCGGCTGGCCCTGTTTTCTCCCTACCAGGTTCCTCCAGAGTCAGCACTGGCTTCAGAAACGGCCCAAGGCTCCCGTCCTACCACCACAGAAAGCTGTACGGTCAACACGCCACAGACAAGCAGGTGAAAGAATAAATTCAGGGGACACATGTAACACTAAGAACCAAGTATACCATTTTAGACCCTCCAGCAGCACATCTGGGCCTTGACAAAGTATTCACTTTCCCTGCACTCCAAACTCTGGGCCACCTGAGAAAAGGACAGCAAGATTCCTGGTGGAAGGGAAGGTTCTAGACTACAAAGCACTTGCACATGGGTTCATCCTCAAAGTCTAGGAAACAAGCAGGGTGGATATGCTCGTACCTATTTCACAGGTGAGGAAACTGAGGCCCAAGCTACTGCAGGAGGGGGAAGACAGCTGGCCACAACGTCCCCAAGCATGTGTATGGGGTGGGGGTCAGGCAATGACAGTTCATGTCAGCATCACAGGCTGGATCTGTGACCCTGGATAAGATCCTTCTTACTCTGTGCCTCGGTTTCCAAATCTGTTCAGTGAGAAGTTAGGCAAGATGCTCCCTAAGGGCTCCTCCAGAAGCCTGGGAATCATCTTCGATTCCTCCGTGCCCCATTCCCATTCAACTTCTCCCAGTTCTGCCACCACAGCATCTCTGGAGTCCACCATTTCCCTCCATCCTCTCCTGCCCTGAAGACTGCAATGCCACCTAATGATGTCCCTGCCTGCAGCCCTGCCCCTCCAGGCCCCTCATCACGTGGCATCCAGCACAATCTTTAAAGAATCTAACAGGCAAGGGTCACTTCCAGTCAAAATCCCTTCAGTGGCTTCTACCCTCTCAGGGTAGAGCCCAAACCCTTGCCTTGGCCTTCAAAGCTGGGCATGACGTGGCCCCATTTACCTCTCCAGCCCCATCTCTCAACACTGTCTCCACACTCATTCCACTCCAGACAGCAGTGGGTCATGTCAAGGTCAGAACGCAGGTGGAACGATTCATCAGCCCAAATGTCAAATGTGGGTACCGATCTAAGACACCCTTTTTGGCTCAATACACCGCCATCTGCCTGACTCTTACATCTGCCTTCCACCTGGACCTGACCTTGGAAGGGGAGGAACAACACCTCAAGAATGAGAACTGAGCCTTCCTTGAGCCCACTCTACTTAGACCCAGGCTAACCCACTGGCCAAAGCTGGTCCTCCACCCCCAGGTCCACTCACCTCCCCAGTTCAAAAGGTGCCTGATCGTATGACCTCAAAATGTTAAACATGGACTTATCATATAATCCAGCAATTCCACCCCTAGGTAAGCATCCCAAATGACTGACAACAGGGACTCACACAGATAAGAGTACACCAGTGTTCACAGCAGCATTCTTTACAATAACCAGATGGTGGAAACAACCAAGTGTCCATCAACAGATGAATAGATAAACAAAATGTGGACGTATACACAATGGAATACTATTCAGCCATAAAAAAGAATGAAGTTGTAGAGGAACCTTGCTAACTAACACATTAAGTAAAAGAAGCCAGGCACAAAAAAACAAATATTGTATAATTCCATTTACATGAGGTATCTAGAACAGGGAATTCATAGAGAAGAGAAGTTACCAGGGTTTAGAGGAAGGAAGGAAGGGGAGTCATTCCTTAATGGGTATAGAATTTCTGTATAGGATGACGAAAAAGTTCTAAAAATACATAGAGGTAATGGTTGCTCAATATTATGAATGTACTCGATATCACTGAATTGTACACTTAAAAATGGTTAAAATGGTAAATTTTAGGTCATGCATATTTTACCATGATTTTTAAAATAAATAATACACACACCCCAGATGCAATGAGGCTCCCTCAAAGAAGTTGACCACTTACCTGATGACATCAACGGGGGACCGCATCCGCATCCTCTCCCTCTCGGGAACCACGTGCCACGTGAACACCAGCCTCCAGTCGAAACCGCCGATCTGGGGTTCCCCGGAGTTCCCCAGGTACTCGAAGGTGTTCCAGTCGATCACATCAATCACGGGACACACCACTGCCGACTCCTCTTCGTGGATCCTGCATATACCCAGGACACCCCGTCTCTCCATGTGGTCGGGTGCACCCTTCCACTAGGAAGGAGGAACACCTGTGTGAGGAAGACCTGCTTCTCTCATTCCAGGTGTCTGCAGCCGTGTCTGGCAGATGCCCATCCTGAGGCATCCTTGGGGGAAAGCAGGGAGCAAGGATTCTGACCTAATATGAAACATCCCACAGCTTTACTGTCCTGACTCTGTCTATGGATATCCCAGCTAACCGCGACTCTCTCTGTGGAAGTCAAGACATGTAAAAAACCAAAGGCAACTTTTAAAAGAGAAAGCATGTTTTCAGTTTCTCAGGATTGCAAAAGGTTCCTTCATTTAATCACAATGAATCATAGGAAGTCAAGAAAAACATTATCTCCCTGTGCAGGGATGCCCTCAGACCAACGGGCCAGCTTTGGAGTTAGAATATAAATTCTAAGCCTGCCCCTTATTTGCTGTGTGACATTAGCTGAGTCAATCAACCTCTCAGGGCCTATTGCCTCATGGGTAACACTGGAACACGGTGGGGCAAAAGTAGGTTTACAGTTGTTCATATGGAAAATGATACAATAATTAAGAAATGATAAGACAAGAATAAACTGTGTTACAAGTACTCAGGACCTGCTTTTGCCCACCCCGCACACACCCACTGGGCTCACAGGAGGTTCCCTGGGAGTGTCTGCAAGGTGGCTGGCAGAGAACCTGGAGCTGCCGCTATTCTCTTCTTTCCATCTTTATTATTGTGAAATATGACAGACGGTGGGAGCTATGATTTTCTGTTGCAGGCGTCAGCCTGTGTGTATGCTTTAGCTAGTTTCCCCACAATCATTACTGCAAGCCCAACCACCCTTCGGCATGCTCCTAGACTGTGGTTTTTTTGCATTTGACAGCACACTGGGAAAGAAGAACTGAGACTGGACCGTGTGCGAACACTAGATTTCTCTGGGTTATGTTTTGGGGGGTTTTATCTGGAATTTGACACCTAAAAATCATAAGAGTCTCACAAAACAATGACGAGAAGAAACAGAGATCAGCCAACTTGAGCTATAAGGGTTTTTGGAATAACACCAGAATGTTAGAGGGAGCATTACGAATATGACACTGACATAAGAATCACAATTTCAGGGGACATTGCACTGTTCAGGATAGATTGTGTGAGACAGAGAATCAAACTTCAGAGTTCACTAAATTCAGGAAGTTGCAGGGTGAGTATCTAGCAATGCCCAATTCTTTCAATGAATTGAGGGCATTATCAAAGGGGTGAGGGGGACAACGGCAGACCTGCTGGGCAGGTGCAAAGGTGCTGCATGGCCCCATCAAAGGCCCCAAGGACTGTGACTTGTAATCAAGCTGGTTGGAACCATGGGTAGCCTAATTTTTACAAGAAACGGAAAACTGGGGCGCCAGCACTGGAGTGGAGGACTGAATTGTGATGACGGAACGAGCAGGCCAAGCAGCAGCATGCCCTGTGAAGGAGTTCCTGGCACCTGGGGCAGAACCCTTCCTTGCTGCGCAGGACGTCTGGCACCCCTGGTCCCCAGCTCACAGAATTCCAGGAGCACCACCCACTGGACATGACAACCAAGGACATCTATTTCCAAAAGCCCCCAGAAGGAAGAGGTTCCAGTTCCTGGTTAGGACCACCTGAGAGACAGAGTCCAGTGTGTCCCTAAGTCCCTGGGGAGCTTTTGAAACATGTGGAAGCCTGGGCCCCACCACCAGAGATTCAGGTCCCAATGGCCTGCCATGGGACTAGGGGTTGGCACATTTAAAAAGTCCCCCACCTGTTTCTAATGGGCAACCAGGGTAGAGAATCCCTTTGTCTACAGGTGTGGAACAAGGACTTGTTCATGGGGAGGGCGGCCTCGCTCTCTCCAAAGGGTGGGCTGGAGTGGACTTCCAGGTAGCTTCAGACTGGCCTAGAGGGGGCTACCTGCATGCACAGTGCGGGACTGGGGTGAAGGGCGAACCCGCTGGCCCACATTCCAGAGGGAATGCTCAGCTGTCACCATGTTCTAAATAATCTCAGACTCCATCACAGGCCGGAGCAACCCTGGGTCCCTGATGCTGGCAAAGCTCATCAGAGCTGAGGAAGAGAAAGGTCATCACGGCATCCACAGGGGACAAGAGCCCAGGACAGTAGGAAGTAGCAGAGCAGGGGACAGCTTGATCTCACTAGGAAGAGAAACAAGTGGGTCCTAGATTTTTCAAACAGACCCTGGCAACCAAAGTGCTGGAGGCCGTGGGAAAGCACTTTGCCAACTACAGAGACCCTTGACCTCCAGCCTTTGACCTGCTCCACACGGGGGGGGGATCAGAGACCCCCTCACCCAACCCCAGACCTGGATTTGCCAGCCCAGCTCCTGACTGCTCTGATGTGGAATCAGGAGAATGGGGAGAGAGAAGGAAGAGAAGAGAACAAAAGTCAGGGCCCAGGAACGGTGGTTTGGGGGGAGGGGCAGGTTGGGAGGGTTAGCAGAAGGGGCTGCAAGACAGCAGGAAAACTGGCCTTGAAGACAGGGTCGCACGATGACTTTCCACGACTCCGTGAGAGTATATGTACATTAAAAACCACATTGTATGCCCTGGCTGGTCTGGCTCAGCGCTTAGAGCATCAGCCCACGAATCAAAGGGTTTCGGGTTCGATTCCCAGTCAAGGGCATATTCCTAGGTTGCAGGTTCGATCCCCGTGTGGGAGGCAACCAATTGATGTGTCTCTCTTACATCAATGTTTCTCTCTCTCTCTCCCGCCCTCCCTTCCACTCTATCTAAAATCAATGGAAAAATAATCTCGAGTGAAGATTAACAAAAAAGAAGAAGAAGAAGAAGAAGAAGAAGAAGAAGAAGAAGAAGAAGAAGAAGAAGAAGAAGAAGGGAAGGAAGGGAGGAAGGAAGGAAGGAAGGAAGGAAGGAAGGAAGGAAGGAAGGAAGGAAGGAAGGAAGGAAAGAAAACTATATTTTGTGACTATATTGGTATAAAGACAAACACAATCTAGGCTAGGTTCATCATTGTCATAAGTCATTATTGTGATATTCCTTTTTCCTTCTGATTTAAAAAAGAAATTAACATAAAAATGTTTGTGGGTCCATTGAAGTGTCGTGGGCCCTAGACATAGTAGGTATGGGGTGTAATAGACAAGTCAGCCCTGCTGGAAGGAAATACACCGGTATGTACATTCTCTAGAAATGTCATTCTATACCATTGACATTTTTCTTGGTTGATGGTTCTTCCCAAGTTTTCTACAATAAACATGCATAATAGTAACAAAAGCAAACCCTCATGCAGGGCCTCCGACATGCTGGCACGTTTTAAGAACCGTACGTGTGTTAAATCACTTCATGGTCTCCAAAGCCCAGCGAGGTAGGGACTGTTAACATGCCCAGAGACAAAGGACTTGCCCAAGGAGCCTCTGAAGCCAGGCGCCCCATGGCCTCTCACAGGACGGTGACCATTCTGTTTTTGTTTCTGTGCAGTTTGGGACCCTCCCCACGTGGACGGCTCACGCACCTCTGCAGCAGTGGCTCCAGCCACCCCTCGTGGCACTCACAGTGGCAGTCCAGGAAGGTCAGCACTTGGCCCTTTGCTGCGGAGGCCCCCAGCAGCCGGGCTCGCACCAGACCCTCCCTCTTGTTGGCGCGGATCAGGCGCACCTTGGGCAGCCGGGACAGCTCCTTGGCCAGGCGCTCCTTCAGGTGCTCTAGGAGGCAAGAGGGACAGTGAGGGACCCCCACCACACATCTTGAGCCAGGTTCTTCCAGGGCCTCCCTGTCCCCAAAAGAAAACTAAACAGACATGAGCCTGCTTGGCTCTGCCACCTGGGACGTGCTCGCCTCACCCAGAACCAAGGCTGGAAACACCCCAAAGGCCAGGGGGGGCTGGGGGGAGGAATTCCAGAACCACCAAATGCCCGAAACGGGTGATGTGGTGTTCGGGTATATCTCAATATAACTGTTACCCTCCAAATACATTACACTTGACTTGTGAACAGTTAAAAATAAGAAGCACCAGACCCAACCAACCACACTTTTTCTGAAAAACTGTATTAATATAGATTTGTTAATTTATGTTAACTATGCAATATGCTATACATTTTTAATTTATATGGACTTGTATTAAATCTTATGTCATTATAGGTATGTGCATGTAAATTTCCTCAGGAGCATGTTTCAGTGGGCACAGTAATAGCATTAACAACGGCAGCTAGCAGGAGCACGCCTACTGACCTCACTGCTATCTAGGTGATTTATACATAATTCACATGATTCTTATAACAATCCTACAAGGTAGGTGCCACTATCACCCCGTTTCATAAATGAGAACACTAAGGCCAGAGAGGGTGACTTGTCAAGGTCAAGGTCACAGAGCAAGTGAGCTGAGGACACGATTTAAACCCAGGGACTCTGCCTCCTTGAGTCCACGGGCTCAACACTGCCTCCCAGAGCTTTCTCTTGCATCTCCTCACCCTGGTTAAACAAATCCAAAACTTGTCAGGAGAACATCCTATTTTTCAGAAGAGGAAATGAGTCCTTAAAAGTTGAAAGGACGCACCCACAGTGGGGGCTGGCCCCAGGACTCCCGACTCCACACACAGGCTCCAGGACTGGAAGCCCCCATTCACACCCCTCAGTGGGTCAGGTGGAGGCTGGTGGGCACCCCTTGGGCAAAACAAAAATGAGAGAATTTCCCCACATCAACATGGCTTTGTCTTAAAGTCTTCAATCATCCGGGAAGGGGACATTTTTATAAAATGATCCAGGTTGCTTCATATTTTGTGAAAATGTTTCCCTAAATATTCTTGCCACTCAAAAAGAAAACATTCACCAGTTGTTTTTTCAATCCTATATATAACTGCAAATATACTGATGTCAGGAGTAAGGCAGATGACTTCCCGCAAAGGTAACCTGCTGCAGTGCCCAGTGAACGCCCGCAACAGGCACTCGTTATGGATTTGGTCAGCATTAATCTTCTCTCTGCCTGAATGGTCTTCCCACACCTTCAAGGGGCTGACACCCCTTCCTGGAGCTCACACTGACACTTCAGAAAGGGCGAGAGGAGGCAGGCGGAATGCTCACCGCCATCACAGGCGGGGCGGGCATCTCACCTGCTGTACAGGTTACCACGATGGGTGGGGAAGCCGCGGCCCACAGCACGTTTATGAGGGAGCTGTGTTGGAAGGGGTGCATACTGTGGTTCTGCCTGCCACAGAACCCCATAAATCCTGTTTAATGCCCTTAAGATAAAATTTTAAATCTGCTATTTGCTTCTGAATGAAGACATTGCTGAAATATTTCCGGCACTGTACAGTTTAATATTTCATAAAAATATAAGTTATCGTTTAACAAGCACTAACAATTAGCCAGTCACTGACCTTGCTTTAATCCTCACAACAACCCTACTAGGAACAATTATTTCATTTCATTCACGATAATTATATGAATATATTATAAAATGCCTGCACACTTCTCCACCTCTCCTTCCTGTCCTCTCCCTACTACTCCCCAAAGCAGCTGGCCCTCCGTCCTTCCTGAACTGCTGGCAGATCCTACACAATCTGTGTGCACTGCCCCTCCAAGCCTTTCCACATCTGTGCCCTCCACTTGAAACGCCCTCCCTCCTCCTTTGCTGCCCACAAACTGACCTTCAACCACCCCATCCTGAGCACCTAGGCAGAGTGAGTCCCTCCCCTGTTTCCTATAGCACCATGTGGTAGAGCCCTCTGTCACTACATCAGTGTCCCTCCACCAATGCTCTGAGCTCCCCCAGGGCAGGAGCCAGACACAGGGGGATGCAGGAAGCCTGTCCTTCCCAGGCCTATTCCACATGTCCCATGTCCCATTCTCACCTCCCAGACACTGCCATGGAAAGCCAGGCTCCTCCAAGAGCCCGTGTCAGGGGCTTACCTCTATCACTGTAGTCATCTACGAGGATAACTTCTTCTAGCAGGATGTCTGGGGACGTCTCTAGGACACTGTAAACTGTCCGAAGGAGAGTTGACCAGGCTTCATTATAAAACGCTATGACAACAGATGTCGTGGGCAACTCATCATAATTGTATTTCTTTTCTCTGCACCTGCAAATACAATACAACTTCAGGAATCGAGAACCTACTGTTGACTGTGTGTTGGTGCTAGGGATGGGGTCATGAAGGGGACATAGGTCCTGGTCTCAAGGCCTCCCCTTGAGGAATGGGAAATAATCCTCTGGGATCTTCCAGAGCCCCCCATGTTCCACTAGGAGTTCCAGCATGTTCTAAGAAAGGTCTAAAATGACACCCAACAAGCTTGAACTGTGGGAAACTGGTTTTAAGCTTTAAAGCAATTTTCAGATTTGAGCAACATACAAACTAAGCAGATTCAGAAGGGAAGGAGACTGTCACTTCTCCCTGCCCAACAGCTCTCCCCTCTGTCCACTCCTTTCCAATCCCACTGCCAAGCCTCTGTGCAGACTCCTTCTGCCCGGAATGCCCTCCCCTCACTTCTCCACTTGGAAAATTCTGTCCTCTTTCAGGAACATCTGAACCCTGTTCTCCTCTGGGAAGGCCCTGGGACCCGCCTGGCGCAGTGGCTCCCTCCTTGATTCTCCCCCAGCACTTTGCCTACGCCTGCACCTCCGTTTCACTCTGGTCACTCACACCCCACTTGAGTCTCCCTCTACCTTCTCTCAGCATCTTCCCTACACTTCATCCAGCAGTGTCTATACTTAACAAAGGTGGTGTGCTGAATGCGTAGGCTAGAACCAGGGCTAGGACCTATGCACGCCCCAGGAAGGGCTCCACAGAGGACAGTGACTACCCCCAGGACCCATGCCACGCCTGCTCCATTCTGTGGCAGCCTCGTGGTGGGGGTGGGGGGGGCTGAGCCCACCCTCTCTGGGGATGGTCCTTGACTGACAATGATAGGAACCAATAGTCTCCCTCTTCATTTAGTAGGGTTTGCCATTATTTTGCAGGAAAGGTTCTGGTTGACACAAAATTCTCTCCTCAGAGTGACCAATGACAAACTCTGTGTCACCGCAGGGACTGGGCAGTGCCTGGAAATCATCAGCAGGACATGGCTGACAGCAAGATAGGAGAGGGACAGAAACCAAGAGGAACACCAGAAGGCCCCAGGTTCGAATGCTGGACTGGCTGCTGGGCTGAAGAATCTAGAAGGGGATACGTGCTGAAGACCAGCCAGGCGATGGGCAGAAAGGGACGGCTCGCCAACAAGCCGAGTGGCAGATCAGAGACGGAGAACCAAGCGGGATGACGGGTGAAACTAACACCTGCTGCCTCTGCCACAGGCTCGGCCGTACCAGTGGGCCTCTATCAGTCCCTCATCACACATTTCCTGGGGGTCTACTCCGTGCCAGAGAGGCACAGCCCCTGCTCCCACGAAGTTTACACTCAGGGGAACAATAAACAAGTAAGCAAACGTATCAGTAATTTCAGAGAGTGTTCATACTGTGAACAAAAAAAGGGCGATGGAACAGAGCAACTACAGAGGGAAGTGGAAGGGAGAAGGGGAGCAACCTCAGACAGGTAATCAAGGAGGGCCTCTGAGAGGAAGTGACACTTAGGATCAGACCTGAATAATGAGGGACCAGTACCACAAAAAGCCCAGGAAGAGCCCTTTGTGTATGCAACTAATTTCTTTGTTGCCTTTTTTCTTTTACCTTATTATAAAAAATTTCAAACATATAAAAAGTAGAGAGCATATTATAAGAAACTCCTGTGTACCTTTCACCTGGCCTGATCAATCTTGATTCATCTATAGCTTCACTCACTCCCCTCATCCCAGATTATTTTTAAGCAGTATTCGGCATATTATGAGGTCCATAAATATTTTGATACATATCACTAAGAGATAAGGATTCTTTTTTATAATAAATACAATATCATTGTAACACCTTAAAAATTAGAAATTCCTTAGTGCTATCCTATCTCTGGTCTACAATTTTTCATCAAAGATAAGAAACCAATGATTGGTGGTAACGGGAGGAGGATGTCAATAGGGGAAAAAGGAGAAACATCTGTAACAAAAATAAATTCATTAATAATTTTTAAAAAAAGAAACCAATGATTGGAAGACATAACATTCTTTTATGAACTACTAAGACAGACAAGTCACTGTAGGATACGTTGATTTTAATACACATTCTAATTTCAGAAATGTTTAAATACAAAAAAAGTCAGTGAAATGGAGTACTTTATTTAACTCTCACAACCACTTCCTATGTTAGCATTTATTGTTCCCATTTTAAAGACAAGGCTCAGAGAGGCAGAGTAACTTGGGCAGTTCACAGGGTGCCTGTGAGTATGTACTTGGCTGAGATCTTTGTGTTAGGGCTCTTGTCATAGGTCTTGTCATCTTCCTCCTTCTACCCTCCAGGAGGCTCAGGTGGGCCATCAGAATCGAAATAAATATCCCTACAATCACATCTGTCCACCCAGACTTCCCTCCTACCCTACACAGGCAATTTCTCCTCTCCTCTCTCTCAGGGTCTTCCAAGGAGCTCCAGGTCCCTCTTCGTAAATGCCAAGGCAGCTTCGGCAGCAGCCCAGGCTCTACTGTCACCAGGGTGGCTTTTCCACGGGAACAGGCTTATCTGAGGGTCTCTGATAGAGGACGCTCTTCTTAGCCACCTTTACATCCTCATACGTGCTATATCTGGAGGCCCACCTATGGGTACTTAAGGAAAAGTCAGCCAAGGCTGGAAGCATGACAGCTCTGGTGTCCTGTAGCCACAGGGCATCCCCACCAGGCCTTGCAGGACCTGAATCCTTGGGCATCATGGGCTCCAATTCACAGAATTAGTGACTTAGCACTGAGCTCCAAAGAGAGGTGCCCAGCCCACACACAAGGAGAGAATTAGGCTTTGTCTTTTGAAGGGAAGGATATCAAAAAATTTGTGAATATATATTTATTTATTTTAATCCTCACCCGAGGATATTTTTCTATTTATCTTCAGATAGAGTGGGAGGGAGAGAGAGGGAGAGAAAGGAAGAGAGAGAGAAACATCGACATGAAAGGGACACATCGAGTGGCCGCCTCCCACAGGACCCCGACCTGGGCCGGGGACAAACCGCAACTGAGGTACGTGCCCTTGGCCGGAATCGAACCCACGACTCATGGTCGGCGGGCCGACGCTCTAACCGCTGAGCCAAACCGGCCAGAGCGAACTTGTGAATGTATTTTAAAACCACCATGCAAGCCCTGGCCGGTTTGGCTCAGCGGTTAGAGCGTCAGCCGTCAGCCGGAAGACCAATGACTCGCGGGTTCGATTCCGGCCAAGGGCACGTACCTCGGTCGCGGGAGGCAGCCGCTCAATGTGTCCCTTTCACGTCGATGTTTCTCTCTCTCTCTTCCTCTCTCTCCTCCCACTCTATCTGAACAAAAAACGGAGAAATGTCCAAGGGTGAAGATAAAAAAAATAAAAAATAAATAAATAAATAAAACCACCATGCAAGAACAGAATGTAACAGAAGTAACAGTGTGTGACTTCAAAGACCAGGTCATGAGACACTGAGGCTTCCTTATTGTTCCCTTCCACGGCCCATCTACTTTGAGGAAAGCCAGCCGCCGTGCAGTGAACCCTCAAGCAGCCCATGGAGAGGTCTCTGGGCGAGGGGCCGAGGCTCCCACCCACAGCCAGTACAAACTTTCCAGCGTAGGATGTGCCTTCTTTTTTTTGTTTTTTAATCCTCACCTGAGGATATGTTTTTATTAATTTTGGAGAGAGAGGAAGGCAGAGAGTGAGGTTTTCAAAAATGAAGTTTATTCAATTTTAAAAACTGTCCTTTAGCCCTGGCTGGTTTGGCTCATGGTTAGAGCCTCGGCCCACGGACCAGAGAGGCCCGGGTTCAGTTCCCGCTAAGGGCACGTGCCTCGGTTGCAGTTTGTTCCCAGCCCTGGTTGGGGTCGTGTGGGTGGCAGCCAGTGGATGTGTCTCTCTCACATCGATGTTTCTCTCTCTCTCTTCCCCCCTCTCTTCCTCCTGCTCTATCTGAAGATAAATGCAAAAAAAAATGTCCTCAGGTGAGGATAAAAAAAACTGTCCTTTAGTCTGAAATCACATCCCTACCATTTTGGATTAAAATGTATTTCTTCTCATGATACTAAGTAGGAGGGCAGAAAAAGCTCTGCTTGACCAAATAGAGTTGGGACTGGATGTCAGCCCCTCCTCAGTGTTTTTGTTTATGTGTTTCCACTGGCCTGTGACAACCCAAAGCCCAAGGCCACTTTTTTCAAATGTCCAGGTGGGTTCTCTATTTGAGTCCCCTTAAATCGCAAAAACACTGTGCACCACTTTGGCAACTCGGAGCTTTAAAATGTTCCTCTTCTCTCTGATCTCCTATTACCATATCGAAGGATGTCTCAGCTAAGGCAACAATCAGATATCCTGAAGGAGGCTTGTGGTAAAAAATTTTCTTTGCAATATTATTTATAATAGCAAAAATCTTTCAACAAGTTCAATGTCCAACAAGAAAGAGCTAAACAAAGTATAACATGGCTCCATGAAGAAAGAAATGCTACATGGCCATCCAAAACCTTGTTTTCAGAGAATAATTAATAAAAGACAATGATCACATTATAATGTTAAATCAGAAAAGCAGGGTACAAATCTCTACAGCATAATGCCAGTTCTATATACAACAATGTATGTGTGCACACGCCCACACATAAACAATAAGCAATAGAAAGAAATATGCCAAAATGTTAACAATGGTGACCTCTGAGCAGTGGATTCTTGCTAATTCTTATACTAATTCTTTACATTTTTCTGCATTCTAAAATTGTTCTATAATGAATAGGCATCATTTTTAAAATCCCAAGATTATTATTTTTTTTAATTGTTTTTCTTTGTTGATATTAGAGAGGGAGAGGGAGAGATAGAAACATCGATGAGAGAACATTACTGGCTGCCTCCTGCATGCTCCCCACTGGGGATCAGGCTGACAACCTGGGCATGTGCCCTGACCAGGAATGGAACCAGCGACCTCTTGGTGCATGGGTCGATGCTCAACCACTGAGCCACACTGGCTGGGCCAAGGAAAGATTATTTTTTAAAAGCTGGATCATATTCTTTAGTTCCCCATAGCAAATGCCTTCATTGAACAATAATTTCATATTCTGGCCTCTCTTTCATTGCTTGGCCTGGTAGTTTCTCCTTCCTTCTTTAAAACATCCCTCACAGGCCTCCTTCTTGACTGTTCAATGTACCCTTCTGGAATGGTTCCATGAAAAATACTTTCCCCTTTTCCTGACTGATAAAAAGCTGGGCATTCTTCAATCAGAGGAGAACAGCTATGCATCGCTCAGGGTTCCACTTTGCCTAGGGGACGAAAGGAAGCTCAGAGCCAAATTCACTGCTAAATCATAGAAAGCCATCCTTTCCTTCACTTCCTGGTATAATCCATGTGCTCTGTGAGAGCAGGAGCTGAACTGTGTTTTTCTCTGGATATTCAGCATGCCTTGTACTGTACCTGATAATAATAGTAACGTTTATTGGGTGCTTACTACATGATACATAGTGTGCGAAGCATTTTACATGCATTATTCCATTTAACCTTCGCATACCCTGTTGGGTGGGGACTGACACGTCCATGGAGTGTACAGATATGAATGAAATGGGTGCAGCAAATGCCTCCTGATCTTTTATCTTTGTATTCAGGTTATCATTGAAAATGCATACCCTTTGTAGAACAGGCCAAAAAGGTCATAACATCCATTGGTGTGTTTTATCTGCCCAGATTCCTTTCTCCTTTCTTCACCATACTACACTGTGATTTCTCTTTCAGAAACCATGCCTCCTGGACTCTCGGTCTGTGTGGTTTGTGCGGGGCTAAACACACACACATACATGTATGTATCTAACATTTTCTGATGACATCAGTTGAATCCCTGAATCCACGGCCCAGAATGATCTGAACCCAGTTCTCATCCCAGACTTTTCTGTGATAGAAGTCCAATATACATATTTTTATATTTAAGTCAGTTTCCATTGGGTTTTCAGTCACTTTCAAACAAAAGAACCGTGACTGAGAAAGAAAAAGCATAACAAATAGAAAGCATAAAATAAGATGGCATAATTAAATCCTAAAATATTAATAAGCACAATAAATATAAATGAACATAACTATCTAGTTAAAGTCAAAGACTGTCAGTCTGGATTTAAAAAAAACAAAACACAAAATCCAACATGCTAGAGACACACCTAAAACATAAGAACATAGCATGATTGGGAAAAGGTGTCATAAAAATACTAACAAAACTTAATATGTCCTAACCTTAAAGAACTGAGTCAAAGAAAGGGGGCCACATGAGTCTAATAAGAATTAAAATATCTTGCAGTTTACAGCCTTGTTGGAGAAGCAAAAGAAACATCAGTCTGAGCTCCACACCATGTGTGATGTTTTTCCAAAGATGTTATCAGAACAGACAAGCAGGCTACCTCTCTGCAAAAAGAGAAATTCTAACCAACTTCCCCCCTGCCAACCCCCTCAAGACACAAACACTTTCGCTAAATTACCTATTTAGAGCTATTTTGAGACTGTCATCCCAGCACTCAAGTCCTGATCCCTGAACTTAAATACATCAGCAATTGTGGCATTAATAAAGCTAAAACCAGAGCAAGCATTTAAGAAATCAAATACCTGTGCATTATTGACACACATTCCTAACCAGTGGTTCACAACTCCTCTGCTATGGCAAAGAATGGCTGCTGTTCACATGCGTGGCATCCTCACCCATGTGCCCATGGAAATGTACTGTCACTCCACCTCTCGCCTGCTAAGTAAGTCAGAGTGCAAATGAGAATGACATTCTAGTGATTATCTCCAGGCTTTCCTGATCTAGGCAAACAAAAACTTTTTGCAAATATTGGTCGTGCAAACTTGTTAGCAACCACTTACCTGTGACACACCTTACAAATGACTGTGATGTCATCACAAGTTTCAACTGCATGTGGTCTGTTTTATAATCCATACTTTGTCTAATTCTGGTATTCCTCCACACCCTCCAAAGCACCCACCCTTAATCTTCTGAGTGAGAAATCTTCAGGCCCTCAGCCAGCAGCTTTCAACCTCAGTTGACATCAGCCTTAGCCTAGCCTCTGCCCACAGAAAATTATATTTAAATGTTCTGGGGAAGGTCTCTGGCATCAATATTTTTAAGTCTCCGAAGGCCATAAACTCAGCTATCTGGCTCCCCACACTGGCCTGCTGCCATCTCAGAGTGAAAGTCTCCCCCCACCCCCTCCCTGCTAGGCTCAAATGAGATGGTATTTGTTAGAGTTTTGCAAACCCTATACTTATTATATCACCATGCAAGGATTCCTTGTCAACCTCCTCCTCTTCCTCTTTGATTCAGTGCTATAACTAGCAGACATAAAGCTGTGCTCACCCTGGCCAGTGTGACTCAGTTGGCTGGAGCATTGTCCCATGCACTGAAGGGTCACAGGTTCAATTCCTGGTCAGGGCACATACCCAAGTTGCAGGTTTGATCCCCACTGGGGCAAGTATGGGAGGCAACCGATGATGTTTCTCTCTCTCTCCCTCTCCCTTCCTCTCTCTCTAAAATTAAAAAAAAAATATATATATATATATATATATCCTCAGGTGAGGATTAAAAAAAGAGAAAAGCCCTGGCTGGTTTGGCTCAGCGGTTAGAGCATCGGCCCACGGACCAGAGAGGCCCGGGTTCGGTTCCCACTAAGGGCATGTACCTCGGTTGCAGTTTGTCCCCGGCCCCGGTTGGGGTCGTGTGGGTGGCAGCCACTCGATGTGTCTCTCTCACATTGATGTTTCTCTGTCTCTCTCTTCCTCTCTCCCTTCCACTCTATCTGAAGATAAATGCAAAAATTTCCTCGGGTGAGGATAAAAAAAAAAGAGAGAAAAAAAAGTTGTGCTCTAATTCACTGTCACATAAAGTATTAGACTGACTCAGGGCTGGGGTCTACACCATGTTATAAGGAATTAAAACCAACACACCTAAGTTTCTCTATCAGTGTGGCTCTGTCCAAAATGTCCAAGAGAGCAGACAGTACCAAAGCTTGCAGATGCCAGGAAGAGCCAAGCCAAGTAGTCCCTTGGGAATTTCCAACTCCCTGCTTATGGTAACAGGTTTATCCACTGTAAAGCAAGTCCTCACTTAATATCAATAGGTTCTTTGACTTTAAGTGAAACAACACATAATGAAACTAATTTTACCATAGGTTAATTGATATAAACAGAGGTTGAGTTCCTATGGCATCTCATCAATGTGATAATGAAAACAACTCTGAATGAAAGGATGCTATTCGACGACTTGCTGTAATGTAAGACTTTGGTTAAAAACGTGTGTGGGCCTATGTACATACTCATGTTTGAGTATGTTCTCACCGATATACCCATATGTGTATTTTTCAAAATCTACTTCTATACCTGGAAGTGTCTAGAACGATACACATCAAAATGTTAACAGTGGTTCTTCTCTTTATGGGTGATTTTTATTTTTGTATTTTTTGCTTCTCTGTACATACTAAAATTTCTGGAGTGAACATGTATTATTTTTTTTTCTTTATTGATTTTAGAGAGAGAGGAAGGGAGAGGGAGAGAGAGAGAGAAACATCGATGAGAGAGAACATCAATTGGCCGCCTCCTGCATGCCCCCCACTGGGAATAGGGCCCACAACCTGGGCATGTGCCCTGACCGGGAATCGAACCAGCGACCTCTTGGTGCATGGGTTGACACTCAACCACTGAGCCACACCGGCTGGGCAAACATGTATTATTATTATAATTAAAATAGATAAATAATTGCCTCCACCCCAAAAGGGAGAAGAGAATAAAAGATCTGGGTTCTAGATCAGCTCTGCCCAGATCTTCGTGTTACCTTGGCTTTTTCTCTTAGTTGAGACTGGATGCTGCCTCAGGGCTTTCCTTCCTGTGACATTCAAGGATCATAACTACCCATCTGCTTATGAATTAGATTCCCAAGGGATCCCTACCACCCTGACCTGATTAGGTCCTCACCCCTGTATGAACTATAATAAAAGTGAGTCTCCATGAAAGGCCCTGACACTACTTGGCCACACCGAAGTTATGCCTCAAGCCCTGGCCAGGCTGAGCCCAACACAGATAAGCATACCTTTCTCTACAGCTAGGCAAGAAAAACCCAACAGGCCTTGCTGCAGCAATTAAAGGCAGGAGCCATTCATACTCCTTATCATGCTGGGTTTGGATTAACTTCCCAGAGTCAATGCCACAGCAGGATCTACAAGCAAATCCTGATAGGACACAAGGCAGCTGCATCACCATGGAGACAGGATACCATAGGTCACCACAGTGTTTCAAAGCGATTTCATAATCTGGGATAATAAAGGAAGTTGGAATCCAGAAAAGAAAAACTTTACAACCAATCCCTGGATGACTCTTAGAAGTGACCTCCTGTGTAAATTTTTAGCAACAGGAAAGAGAGAAAAACTAATAAGAATTGAGTACGCAGTGTGTTCCCAGGTGCTTTATTAATTCCTAGGTTGGTTATTTCTACTCATTCCCTATTTTGCAGATAAGGAAACAGGCTCGGAGAGGCTAAATATTAATAGCTTGCTTAAGATCACAGAGCTGATGAGCAAAAAAGTGAGAATTTTATCTTACCCTGGGTTTGACCTGAAAGCTTCCCCTAGACTGTCACTCGGTGAGCACCCTTGGAGTCTCAAGGAGATAAACATGCATTCAGCCATTTGGCTGAAAGGGGGGGGGGGGGGGAATGGGGAACTACTACCAATCCCAACAAACTTCTCCAAAAGATGAACAGTGAAAATGCCACTGGCAAAAGCACAAGGCTGGAGATGAGCAGATAATAGGAAGGTGCAAGTCCATCCAAATTTTGCAGACGTAGGGCCATCTCGTGCAGACATTCATGCTCTCTCTGGCCAAGGATCCACAGAGCAGGTCCCTTAAATCCTGAAACCAGCACAGTGCCAAGGGAACCAGGAAGGTCCCAGTCCCCCCAAGTTCCACCACTTTCTAGCTGTCACCTATCCTTTCTGAGCCTATTTCCATACCTGTAAATTAGGAGACAAGGATCAGGAAGGGGTGGCAGGTGGCTGATACACACAGCAGGCTGCCCAACTAGATCCTCCCAGGGATCCCCTCTATGAGTTCTCTTTTCCTCAAAGTCTTCAAGGAGGGGCTCAAGCAGGGGCCTGGAAGATTCCCACCAACAGAGGAAAGGAGAGAGTAGGCCAGAAGGGCCGTTCTCCTTCTGCCAGCTTGTTGCAGTGGGCACAGTGCACCCAGCCAGCAGCTCCAATAGGAATTAGCCCTTTGATCACACAGGCTCTGGGCCTGCACCACCCACAGGAGTGAAGTGGGCTACACCACAGCCAGAAGGAGCCCTTCCCCTCCTAAAGCTCAGGTGAGAGAGAAGGTGGCTTGCTGCCTCTGACGTGGAGGTCCAGCCACGTTTCACCTCACCTGCTGGGAGCACACACCCCTCTGGTTCATTCATGGGCCCAGGCGCACACATAAATGAACAGAGCCCATCTTCAACCCCAGGAGTCCTTGGCTTTGCCAAGGCAGGACGATACTGGCAGAGCTGGACTGAAGGTGCTGTAGGGCCCAGAAAGGGCACCCCAAGGGGGTCTCATCTTAAACCTGTCTGCTTAGTCCCGACCCCCACTTTTCTGGACCGAATGACAGACCTTCTCAAGGGGGAGGGAACCAAGACACCACATAGGAACAGATTCCTCAACTTCTGGCATTTTTCTCTTCATTTTTAAAAACTTTGTTGCGCCCCTCCCCCCATATAAACCCTTCCACTGCCAACTCCCAAGAAAGACTCCCTAAGACACTCGATCCCCAGGTATTTTGAGATCCCACAGCCACCCCGCCACTTCACAGATGCAGAAACTGAGGTCCCGGGACTCCGCGGGCAGGGCTCCCCCGCCACCTGCCGACTCACAGCGGGTTCCAGCGCTCCGGCAGGCGGCGGTGCAGCGAGATGCGATCGCTAAGGTAGATGTTGATCTGATGCAGCCGCACGCTCTCCTCCTGCAGCCGCAGCTCCTCGCCCTGCAGCTGCAGCCGCACCGCCTCGCCCTGCGAGCCCAAAGCGTCCTCGGGCACCGGTGGCCGCGGCAGGACCGGGTCGCGCCGGCCGGAGCGCGGGGTGCGCGGGGGTCCTGAATCGGCCCCCCTGGCCCCGCGATGTTCCCGCAGGACCGATCCCAGCCCGACCAGCGCCAGCAGCGCCAGCAGCACCAGCAGCGCCTCCCGGCTGCGCCTCCGCCCCCGTGGGCAGCGCCGCCACACCGCGCGCCCCAACATGCGCCCACCAGCGGCTGCCAGCACTCGGGGCGCCCGGAGGCGGCGGCACAGCCCCGGGACCGGATCCCGGAACAACCGCGCCACGCCGCCCCGCCCCGCCCTGCCTACGCCCCGCCCCCTTCCCTTCCAGCCAGCCGACGGGCTGGCAGGAGTAAGACCGCCCACGCGGAGTCGGGCGGCTATTTACCCCAGGCCTGGGCTTGCTGAGACTTGCACCTTGCTGGTTGGGCTGTGTGTACTATTTAAAAGGTGACGGGGTAGGCCTGACCGCTTTGGCTCAGCGGTTAGAGCCTACCCCTGGCCGGTTTGGCTCAGCGGTTAGAGAGTGAAGAGTCTTGGGTTCCATTCCGGTCAAGGGCAGTACCTGGGTTGCGGTTGGTCCCCGCCCTGGTCAGGGTCATGCGGAGGCAACCAATGGATGTGTCCCTCTCACATCCATCTCTCTCTCTCTCTCTCTCTCTCTCTCTCTCTCTCTCTCTCCCTCCCTCCCTCCCTCCCTCCTTTCCCCTCCCTCCCTCCTTTCCCCTCTATATAAAAATCAATGGGAAAATACCCTCGGGTGAGGATTAACAAAAAATTAATAAAGGCAGAATCTATCACTATGCTTACATGGCTCATCTTACTCGCCCTAATCCTAGCCCTGAGTGTATATTTTTATTCTGATGGGGATCACATGGATATATACACATGTAAAAAGTTCAAGTCCTTCTTTAAAACCTATGAACTTAACTTATGAAAGTTATATCTCAATTAAAAAATAAAAAGACAGAATGAAGATCTTTTAGGGAGAGAGAGAGAGAACCCCTGGCCTCCAGGACAAGTGCTGAAGTCCTGAACTTGACAGGAGAGGACCTCAGAATGTGGCTCACAATTCTGCAAAGCCCATCTCCAGCCACCAGAGGAGGAAGGGACAGGGCTTCCCCACTCTAGGTCTTTGCATATGCTCTGCTGGGAATGAATGCCCTTCCCTACCTGGCAAACCCCTATCCATCCTTCAAGTCCCTGCCAAAAGCCACCTCCTCTGAAGCCTTCAACAACTCCATAGTCTTTTAGGCAAATGTATTTCAAGATTGCATCATCCTTTTGTGTATTAGTCAGGGTTCCACTGGAGAAATAGAACCAATAGGAGATACATTAAGAGATTTATTTCAAGGAATTGGCTTATGATACTCGTAGGAGCTGGATAAGCAAATCCAAAATCTGTAAGGCAGCCATCAGGAAGGGCTGGCTGAAACTCTCTGGCACAAGCTGGAGTCATAGCTCACAGGAATAATTTCTTATTTTCTAGGACAACCTCAGTTCTGCTCTTAAGGCCTTTTAACTGATTGGATCAGGCTCACCTTAACTTAAAGTTAACTGGTTGTAAACGTTCATCATATCCACAAAATACCTTTACAGCAACATCCGGATCAGTGTTTCATTGAATAACGGGGGATTAAAGCCTAGCAAGTTGACACATCAAACTGACCATCTCTATAAGTTTCCTAGGGCTACCACACACACTGGGTGGCTGCAAAACAACAGGAATTTATTTCTTCACAGTTCTGGAGGCTAGAAGTCCAAAATTAACCAGTCCTGTCAGCAAGGCCATGTGCTCTCTGACAGCTCCAGGGGAGAATGTTCCATACCTTTCTCTTAGTTTCTGAGGTTGCTGACAATCCTTAGCATCCCTTGGCTTATAGATACCTCACTCCAATCTCTGCCTCCACGGTCTTAGGGCATTCTCCTAGTGTGTGTTTGTACCTGAGCCCTTCTACTGGTTTCTAAGGAAACCAGTCCTATTGGATTTGAGTCTATTTGAATGACCTTATCTTAACTTGATTACATCTGTGAAGACCCTATTTCCAAATAAGGTTACATTCATGGGTATCAAGGATTAGGACTTCAACACATCTTTTGGAGGGACACAATTCATTCCATAACACCGTCATACTTTGTTACAGCATTTGGTACATTGGATCATGCTGTAATCAACCCTGGCCTTGTAACAAACAACAACAACAAAATGTAAGGGACTTAAGAGTATGAGCTGTGGTCACTTTATGTTCTTAGAGCTTGGTACACTGTCAGACACCCAGTGAGTGGTCAATGAATGGCAGGCTTTGTGTGTCACACTCACTTTTATGGCATCTGCTTGAACTCACTGGAGAGGTCTCTAATGGAGGGCACAACCTGGCTAAGGACAAAGAGAGGTTATTCCCAAAATGTAACAAGCATGAATTCTTCAGATCTCCTTGTTGGAAGGGCCTCAGTGATCATCTAATCTGGTAGTTTTCAAAGTCTGCTCCCAGGAACTCCAGGGGACCACTCAGGAAAATAAAAAGGAGGCTTACTGAGTGGGGCTCCAGTTCTCCCTGAAACCAGAGCATTGACACATTTATCTGCTTAATACTTTGAATTTCTTTATTAGATTGCAGCACCCTCCACCCTAATGACCAGAGGAACTGGTAACCAGAACAAAGGAAGTATGTTGTCCAGGCCCGTAGCTGGTCAGTGACAGAACAGGAAATAGAATAGAATAAAAAGGTGTTGCAGAAACTGCTGGATGTCTGCCAGCATCCATTCTCCTCTTCTTACTGAATAGTAGAACACTTTAATTTTTTTCATTTTTTTGTTCGTTTGTTTGTTTCTCTGGGCCCATGGTCTTCCAAAATAAAGACTAGCTTTCCCAGCCTCCCTGGCAGCTAGACGTAGATGGCCATGTGACTAAGAGCGCTGCCAAAGGGCTATAAGTGATGGTGTCAGATGGAGTTTCCAAGTAACGTCCTTAAAAGAAACTTCCTTACTCTTCCTTCTTCCTGCTGGCTGGATTTGAACATTAAGGCTGGAGCTCAAGCAACCACATTGGGTCAAGAGGTAAAAGTCATGAACTGAGTATGGTGAAACAACGTGGCAGAAGGAGCCCAGTTCCCTAACATTGAGGGCACTGAACCAATGCTCCTGGCCTCCTTCCAGGCTTTGTTTCTGAGAGAGAGAGAGAGAGAGAGAGAGAGAGAGAGAGAGAGAGAGAGAGAGAGAGAGGAACTTCTATTTCACTTAAGCCACTGTTTCTATGGGTTTTCTGTCCTATGCAGCCAAATTTAATCCTCACTGATTCAAAGGATTAACTGCAAGAGAATTCTTCCCAAACCTGTCTCGGATAGTGTGGTGGTTTGAAAACAAGACTGTAAATTCCTTGATACTCCCCTTGAATCAAGGCAGATTAATAACTACTTCAACTGATAGAAAGTGGTCAAAGTGAAGCTCTGTGACTTCTCAGCCTAGATATAGGGGGCCGTGACGCTTCCACCCTGTTCATGGGGTCGCTGTTGTTGGAGCCTTGAGCTGGCAGGGAAGAAATCCTATTATTCTGGTACCACCGTGCTGGAGAGGCCACATGCAGACACTCGGTCAAGAGTGCCAGCTGAGCTCAGGCTTCAGCCAGCCCAGCCAGCCCAGCCAGCCCAGGCACCAGACAGGTTAGTGAAGATGCCATCTTGGAAGTGGCTTCTCCCTATCCTTTGGAATCACCCCAGCCATTCAAGTCATCTCAGTGGTGGCTCAGATATCATGGGACAGAGAAGAGAGGTACCCCTTTCAAATTCCTGACCCACAGAATTCATGAACATAAGACGGTTGTTGTTTTACACCATGAAGTTTTGGGATGGTTTGTTGCACAATAATTGATAACTGAAACAAATGGATTATTTCAATCAACATATTCCAACAGAAAATATTTGTTGAGCATCTACTACATGCCATGCCCCTTAGGGATTAGGCACGCTACAGTGAGCAAGTGTCAAAGATAAATTTGGATACTAGTTAAAGTGGCAAGGACAGATTTTAATCAGGAATATATGATTGCAATAGGAAACAGGGTCCAGCATGAACTGATTCCATTTTGATTTGTACAGAGGTGACTGGACATTTCACATAGTCAGGGAAGTGAACAATTACAAAGGGTTGGACAGTGTTAATGCTGATTAGACCAGCTGTGTCTGTTAGCTGGCAATAACCAAAGCTGGGCTTCTACCCTCCCACAGAGACTGGAAGACAGAGGCCCTTTCCTTCCTGATGGTTGTATTTTAAGGGAGTGGCTCTCAGGTCCTGAGTTCTAGGAGAAACATGTACATTTTAAAGGGACAGAGAACGGATTCATAATTGTAAGCCTTATTTATTTATTTATTTATTTATTTATTTATTTATTTATTTTCAATCCTCACCCAAAGATATGTTTTGTTTTGTTTTTCAATTGAGGTATAATTGACATACACTATTATATTAGTTTCAGGTGTATAGCATAGTGATTCTACATTCACATACATTATTGATCACCACAATAAGTCTACTTACCCTCTGTCACATACAAAGCCGATACAATATTATTCTCTATAGTCCCTGTGCTGCACATCTCCGTGACTTGTTTATCTTATGACCAATTTAGACCTCTTGATCCCCTTCACTCATTTCTTTTTTTTAATTTAATTTAATTTTTTTATTAATTAATTTATTTTTGTTACAGATGTTTCTCCTTTTTATCTCATTGACACCCTCCTCCTGAACCGTCCCCCCCCACACACACACACACAGCATTGTTATCTGTGTCCATTGGTTATGCATACATGCATATAAGTTTTTTGGTTTATCTCTTCCCTCCCCCTGCCCACCTCCTCTGAGGTTTGTCAGTCTGAACCCTACTTCTATGTCTCTGGGTCTGTTTTGTTCATCTGCTTATTTTATATTCCACAAACAAGTGAGATCATGTGATATTTGTCTTTCTCTGATTGGCTTATTTCGCTTAGCATAATAGTCTCTAGGTCCCTCCATGTCGCCTCAAAGGATAAGAGATCTTTCTTTCTTACAGCTGCATAGTGTTCCGTTGTGTACATGTACCACTGCTTTTTTATCCACTCATCTATTGATGGACACTTGGGCTGTTTCAGATCTTAGCGATTGTAAATAGTGCTGCTATGAACATAGGGGTACATATATTCTTTCTGATTGATGTTACAGGCTTCTTAGGATATATTCCTAGAAGTGGGATCACTGGGTCAAATGGCAGTTCAATTTTCAATTTTTTGAGGTAACACCATATTGTTTTCCATAGAGGTTGCTCCAGTCTGCATTCCCACCAGCAGTGTACTAGAGTCCCCTTTTCTCCACACCCTCACCAGCACTTGTTTGATGATTTGTTGATGGCGACCATTCTGACAGGTGTGAGGTGATACCTCATAGTTGTTTTAATTTGCATCTCTCTGATGGTTAGTTATGTTGAGCATTTTTTCATATGTCTCTTGGCCATTCATATGTCCAGTTTGGAGAGGTGTCTATTTAGGTCCTCTGCCCATTTTTTTTTCCTTTATTGATTTTAGAGAGAGAGGAAGTGAGAGGGAGAGAGATATAGAAACATCAATGAGAGAACATCGCCTCCTGCATGCCCCCCACTGGGGATCGGGGCCACAACTTGGGCATGTGCCCTGACCAGAAATCAAAGGGCAACATGTTGGTGCGTGGGTCAATGCTCAACCACTGAGCCACACCAGCCACCTCTGCCCATTTTTTAATTGGATTCTTTGTCTTCCTTTTGTTGAGTTGTATGAGTACTCTGTATTTTGGAAATTAACCCTTTATCTGATGTATCATTGGCAATTATGCTCTCCCTTTCCATTTTGATGCTTGTTTCTTTTGCTGTGCAGAAGCTTTTTAGTTTGATGTAGTCCCATTTATTAATTTTTTCCTTTGTTTCTCTTGCCTTAGGGGTTGTATCAGTGAAAATTCTGCTGCGTTTAATGTCTGAAATTTTGTTGCCTACATTTTCTTCCAGGATTTTTATGCATTCACGTGTCACATTTAAATCTTTTATCCATTTTGAGTTTATTCTTGTGTATGGTGTAAGTTGGTGGTCTAGTTTCATTTTTTTGCATGTAGCTGTCCAATTTTCCCAACACCATTTATTAAAGAGACTGTCTTTACTCCATTGTATGCTCTTGCCACCTTTGTCAAATATTAATTGAGCATAATGTCTTGGGTCAATTTCTGTGTTCTCTGTTCTGTTCCATTGATCTATATGCCTGTTCTTGTGCCAGTACCAGGCAGTTTTGATTACAGTGGCTTTGTAGTATAACCTGATATCCGGTATTGTGATTACTCCTACTTTGTTCTTCTTTTTCAAGATTGCTGTGGCTATTTGGGGTATTTTTTTGTTCCATATAAACTTTTGGAGTATTTGTTCTAGTTCTGTGAAATATGTCATTGGTATTTTGATGGGGATTGCATTGAATCTATAGAATGCTTTAGGTAATATGGACATTTTAATGATGTTAATTCTTCCAATTTATGAACAAGGTATATGCTTCCACTTTTTTATATCTTCCTCTATTTCTTTTTTCAATGTCCTGTAGTTTTTTTGCAAACAAATCCTTTACTTCTTTGGTTAAGTTTATTCCTAGGTATCTTAATTTTTTTGCCGCAATGGTAAATGGGATTGTTTTTTTAGTTTCTCTTTCTGTGAGTTCATTATTGGTGTATAAGAATGTCATCGATTTCTTGATGTTAATTTTGTATCCTGCTATTTTGCCAAATTCATTCATTAAATCTAGCAGATTTTTTTTTCTTTATCCTCACCCAAGGACATTTTTGCATTCATCTTTAGATAGAGTGAGAGGGAGAGAGGGAGGAAGAGAGAGAGAGAAACATCTCACTATGTGAGAGAGATACATTGACTGGCTGCCACCCACACAACCCCAACTGGGGCCTGGGAGAAACTGCAACCGAGTTTCTTAGTGGGAACCGAACCCGGATCTCTCTGGACTGCGGGCCACCACTCTAACCACTGAGCAAAACTGGCCAGGGCAAATCTAGCAGACTTTTTATGGAGTCTTTAAGGTTTTCTATGTACAATATCATGCCACCTGCAAATAATGACAGTTTCACTTCCTCCTTTCCAATTTGAATCCCTTTTATTTTTTCTTCTTGTCTAATTGCTATGGCTAAGACTTCCAGTATTATGTTAAATAAGAGTGGCAAAAGAGGACATCCCTGCCTTGTTCCTGATCTTAAGGGAGATGCTTTTAGTTTTTGCCCATTGAGTACGATGTACACTGTAGGTGTTTCATATATGGCCTTTATTATGTCGAGATATGATCCCTCTATTCCCACATTGCTGAGCGTTTTTATCAGAAATGGGTGCTGGATTTTGTCGAATGCCTTTTCAGCATCTATTGATATGATCATATGGTTTTTATTTTTTGTTTTGTTTATGTGGTGTATCACATTTATTAATTTGCGAATATTGTACCAGCCTTGCATCCCTGGGATGAATCCCATTTAGTCATGGTGAATAATTTTTTTAACGTATTGCTGGATTCGATTTGCTAATATTTTGTTAAGGATTTTGGCATCTATGTTCATCAGGGATATTGGCCTGCAGTTTTCTTTCTCTGTAGTGTCTTTATCTGGTTTTGGAATTAGAATTATGTTGGCCTCATAAAATGAGTCTGGAAGTCTTTCTTCTTCTTGGATTTTTTGTTATAGTTTGAGGAGAATGGGTGTTAGTTCTTCTTTGAATGTTCAGTAAAACTCCCCTATGAAGCTATCCAGGCTCGGACTTTTGTTTGCGGGGAGTTTCTTGGTTACATCTTCAATTTCCTTAGTTGTTATTGGTCTGTTCAACTTTTCTATTTCTTCCCGGTTCAGTTTTGGGAGATTGTGTGATTCTAGAAATTTTTCCATTTTGCCTAGATTGTCCAATTTGTTGGCGTATAATTGTTCATCCCAGGATATGTTTATATTGCTTCTTGAGAGGAAGGGGCGAAGAGAGAGAGAAACATTGTTGTAAGACAGAAACATCGATCGGTTGCCTCTGGTACATGCCCTGACCAGGGATCCAACCTGCAACCTAGGTACATGCCCTGACTGGGAATTGAACCTGCAACCTTTTTTTGGTGTACACTCCAATCAATTGAGCCACCTGGCCAGGGCGTAAGCCCATTTTAGTTAGGGGCCTATGTGAATTCTCTAGCTTCCAGCTTTCTCAGGCAGGCCTAAGAGGTGCTTAGGGTCATCCTAGAGATGCAGCCTTGAGCTGTTAGAAACTATGTTAGTGTTTGTTTAAGTCATTTAATGTGAGGGAAGGTGGGTGGATAAAATCATTTATGTTGAGAGTCTGCAGTTTTTATAGGCCAAGGTTGAGACCTAGTTGAGAAGACTCAGAGGCGCCTCACTAGGATTTGGTCAGGGGGAGATTCTTTGTCTCAAGACTGATATTTTTGACACCATGGTGCCTAAAGTATAATGGAATAAGCAGACATTAAAAAGATACCTTATTAGAGTGTGGTAAGTGTTTTTGAAGAATTACAGGGTGCTAAAAGTGCTTATAATAATAGAATTTGGTCCGGTTAGTGGTTTAGGAAGGCTTCTCTGAGAAGTAATGTTTACGCAGATACCGGAATGTTGAAGTAGTATCAGAGATTTGAAATCATATTTTAAATTAATCTAGAACGCCCTCTGCTGGTGCCCAGTGTTGGTAGGGGTTGTATGTCTCCTGTAGGATAGAGTGTATAAGCTGGTGTGTGTGTGGTGTGTGTGTGTGTGTGTGTGTGTGTGTTTAAAACTTTTTATCAAATATTCTCTAGTCTCATAGGGACCAGAGCCAAAATAGTTAAGAAGAACAAATTCAGTCTGATTCTCTCATTTTCCAGATGGGGAGCGTGAATCCCAGAGCAGGCAGAGGGTTTCAAACGAGTTGGTGGCTCAGGTAGAGTTAGGATCTAACTTGCCAGCCTCTGGCTACTAAGCCCCCTGGAGGAAAAGAGCCTTCCATGAACATCTCCCCCAGGCTCCCAGAGGGGGATAGGGTTTGGGGTGAACCATGCAAAGCAGCTGCCACTTAGAATAACCTGCTGCTGCTGCTGCTGCTGCTGCTGCCAGACTAGTAGGAGGTGACTTCACCCCCAGAACACGGTCTGCTAATTGGTGCCAGAACGCAGGAGTGATAGGAAAGACCTGGAGCTGTGCATTTTGGCCTCTGTCCAGATACCCAACACATTTAAGATCTGTGGTCAGATTAGAAAACAGACAAGGATTACAACTCATAGTGTCTTGGATCAGCTTACCAAATTGGAATGCTTCTGGAGAGAGGCTTAGATGCAGAGAAAAGAGTGATGGAATTAGGTCTTTTGAGACATGGGTTCAAGTCCCAGGTAATGGATAAAAGTTGTCATTTATTGAGCACCTATATGTGCCATAAACTGCTAGACTTTATTATGCACCTATCATTTTATTTCACCCTCATGACAACCTTGCAAGATAGATGAGAAAACAGGCTCAGAGAGTGAAGTGACTTATCCAAGGTCACGTGGCATGCAAGTAGCGGAGCAAGGATTTGAATCCAGGTCTCCTCACGTCTGGTTCAGGATTTCCCACCACTCAAGTCTCTGGCAGACTGCTGTGACACCGAAAGACAGCATAGTTTGAGCTGGGAGCACAGCTCAAACCCCAGTCCCATCACAGATTGCTGTGTGGTCTTAGGTAAGTTACTTAACCTCTCTCAACTCAATTTGCTCATCTGTAAAAGGGTGGTGACAATAATAGCACCTCCTGAGTAGGATTTTTTTTGGAGTTTTGAGTGATACTGTCCACACAGACAGCTTCTCTGGGCACAAAGCAGGGTGGAAAGATGTCCAGCACCTTGCTTCTCGAGGTGTGGTCCTTGGACCAGCAGCATTGGTGCTACCTGCGAGCTATTAGACATACAACGGCTTGTTAATAGAGGTGAAAGAAAGAATGGCCCCTGCCCAGAGTGAGCAATATATAAATGCTAATGATGGCAACTTGGCATCCACAGAGGACAAATCTAGCTGGAACCTTAATTCTTTTCACACCTCTTCCCAAATTGAGTACCTTGTACTTCCCTTGGGTTTGTTATTCATTTGGTGGGATGGCTTATTTGTTCTTTGACCGCATCATCTCATCTCATCTTGTCAGCTGCTTGATGAACAAGTAGATTTCTCTAGAAGGCACTTTTGTTGTATTAGCTCCCTTCTCTGTGTGTGTGTGTGTAGGGGGGGTACATCCCTTTTACTGCGTGAAATGATACATGGTGGATGTGGTATTTCAGACATAGAGGGGAAAAGATGGCTGATTCAATCAATGATTGGGGCAACTTGATAACCATTTGGAAAAAATAAAGTTAAATTCCCAGCTTCCCACCAAAATAAATTCCAAATAATCAAAAAATGTCAAAGTAAAAAAAAAAAAAATCCAAAGATTAAAGTACTGGATGAAAAATCCCAAAGACCATTATGGAAAAGATTTATAAATGTGACTACTACATAAATTTTTAAAAGTTTTGTAAGGCCTCAAATAATATAAACTCAAATGACAAATCAGAAAGAGATATTTGCAGATGACATTTATCCAGTATGTGAATTAACAGGGAAATAAAAAGAACAAATAGAAATAAAAATGGCTGGAGGATTTGAATAAACAGCTCCCCCCAAAAGAGATCACAAAATCTCTATTTAAAATGCATGCAAATTAAATTTACTCTGAAATATTGTCTTACCTATCAGATTCACAAAGATTAAAAAGGTTATTAATTCCAGTGCTGCCAAGGATGTGCATACACAGACACTCTCATACACTCTGTAGGAATGCAGACTGGCATAACCTTTTGGAAAGCAATTAGGCAACATTTATTAGAAATGTTAATGTCCACATCCTTTTGATTCTTTAATCTCAGATCTAGGAATTTATCCAACAGAAATAGGTTCACAAGTGCTCAAGAGATGAACATACAGGAAGCTGACTGCACTATTGTTTTTACAAGCAAAAAGTTGGAAACAACCCAATTGTCCATTAATAGGAGATTATAAAGTATCGCACATCCATGCATTAATATACCCCAGTGTTACTAACAAGAATTACACGAATTATAGGTATTTAACATACAAATGGGTTTAAGATGCATTATTAAGTTAAGAAAAGCAAGTTGTAGAGCTGTATGAATAGCATGATCCTATTTTGGTAAAATATGTTAACATACACAAAAGAAAAAATATCTGCAGGAATATTCAACAAACCATTAACTGTATTATAATTACTTCTGACAAGTGAGATTCTGTGGCCCTTTCATTTTCATTCAATTTATTCTTTTTTTTCCAAACAATATTTATTAGTCACCTACCCCTTAGTGAGCAGTGTGCTAGATTCTGGGGACATGGTGGTAAACCCAAAGCCATTGATCTCAAGGAGCTAGCATTCGATATTTTCACAATACTGGGATTCTTGACAACAAACATTATTATCTTATTAGGAAACATGTTAGACATTTAAAAGTAAATAGATTATTTTACTTCCTAGTAAGCCCTCCTTATCTCCTTTCTAATCCACCGCACCAGTCTCTGGTCTCTCTATCACCCTGCTCTCTCATTTCAATCTGTTTCCCCTCTTTTCTTACAACCACCTAGACCCCACCCAGTCTTTGGGCCCAACTTGTGGCCAAGCTCTCCCATGAAGCCATCAGCGATACCCTGCAAACTGTGGTACCTTCCTCTGAATTGAAAACAAAAGTGCACAGATCACCCTGTTCTGCAGCCATGTGTGATTCCCTAGAAGCCAGGGGCTGTGACCCTATCACCCACACACATAATGCCTGGCATACAGAGAACCCTCCATAAATGTTGGTTGAATGGGGATTGTGTTGGCGATGGGAGTGCACTGCTCAGGTTGCCTTTAAGAGAACCTGATGGGGAGCAAGTTGACTGAGCCTCCAGCAGCTATGCCTTCAGATCCTTTCTTGAATTCTTGCTGAGGCTCTGCTTCCTCTGGTTTCTCCTGATCAGTGACTGAGCAGGGTGGGGATACCAGAACCTGGCCATTTCTGTTTGATGCAGTACCTCTTAGCAGGCCACCTTTGCTCGGGGTCACCCCATTGGTGTGGCTGCAAGGCAGAATTTTCATGGCAGTCTAAAGCTCTTCCTACCCAAGCCTCCTCCCTTCCGCTCTCCTTTCCAGTTGTCAGACTCTACATCATGGTCTGAGGACTCTCCTTCGCTTTTCCTCCTCCTCCCCCCTTTATCCTACACAAGTATTTCTCCCAGAAAAATACCACCTGGGCATTTGATTCTCAGAGGACTCAAACTGATCTGGGCCCCAAGGCTAAGGCAACTAGATTCCATTTTATGTAGGCCCCTTGGTTAAGGCGACTAAAAGACTCGATTTTGTCACCAATAGACATTCCTCGATATTCTTCCAATAATAGGTTAATTACCCCTAGACAGAAAGGAATTTTGCCTAAGATTATAGTTGTCCCAGGAGTTGGGAGGCATTTGCAGTTTCCTGAGTATAGGTATTTGCAGGTATTTGCAAGTACTTATGCCGTTGGTAAATAATGCTAATTTTGACTTCTGTGGTCTCTGTCACTCCCACTATTGTACTGGTTCCCTGAGGGGAGGGGGCAAAAGGAGGAGGGAGTTTCTGTCTTTAAAATGGGATGAGTAAGAAGAATCGGGGCTGTTGATCTGAGGGGAAACTATGCCCTCCGCAGCCCACCGGCGAAATAAAGTGCTCCTTTACAATTCGGCCATGCATCTCTGGTTATCTCGCTGTCAGGTTATAACAAAACCAACAATGAAAAAATACTGAAAGATGGTTCATAAATACTTGATGTATAAAGATGTGCTGGATCCATGCTTCAAAAAAATCTTTGCATGCCAGTCATTTGGGGATCATGTTGAAATGCAGATTCTGGTTCAGTAGGTCTGGGGTGGACCCAAGATGCTGTTTGTTTGTTTGTTTGTTTCTTTCTTTCTTTCTTTCTTTTGTTTCTTTATCGATTTTTAGAGAGAGAGGAAGGGAGAGGGAGAAAGAGATAGAGACATTGATGAGAGAGAACATCGACTGGCCACCTCCTGCATGCCCCTCACTGGGGATTGGACTCACAAACTGGGCATGTGCCCTGACTGGGAATCAAACTGGTGACCCCTTGGTGCATGAGTCGATGCTTAACCACTGAGCCACACCAGCCGGGCGATGCTGTGTTTCTAAGAAGCTCCCATGTGGTACCAATGCTGCTGGTCCAACAAGCCCACTTTGAGCAGCAAGATGCTGGAATCTTTATTTGTCTGCCCCGTCTCTCTCCTCCCTGCTCTGAACCCTGGGAGGCCCACTGTGAAGACTCCATCAGCAGGCTCTGAACCTCTGGTTAAAAGTTGGGTTTGGCCAACAGGGAGCACGGGCAAGAAATTAGCGGGCAGGAAAAAGCTGAGGTCAGGGGTTCTTGTTCCTATGGGAATTGCTTCCTATGGGGCTGCTGTGGGTGGGCTGTGTCCCTCTACCAAAGGCCCCATAGCTCCTATCAGATAGATCTCTCCTGCTGTCCCTTGGCCTGCCGGGATCGGTGCAACGTAATGAACTACAAGCACACGCTGGTTGGAGTGAGAGGGAGCTTTTCAAGGGAGCAAATGCTCCAGATCTTTGGACTTGGTTCCCCCAGGTTACAAGTGGATTTATTTAAATTATTTCCTTGAGATGGCGTCTCTGCAAACCATACAGCCTAGCCTTTTCTCTCGTTTTTTTATGGCAGAAAGAGACTTTGAAGCTAAAAAATAACAAATGCAGACATGCCTGGGCCTATGGCCCATTATCCTCGCTGAGTGGTCTTCCAACTCTTTGTCATGCAAACCTTATCTATTCACATATATACAACACACTCAGTTCAGACAGGGTGGCATTCCTACCCTTCAGGCAAACCTTATCTATCCACACATATACTTTGATCCTAGGCTGGCCAGGTTTCGAGAATGCATATCACAAGGTTACAAATGTCCATCTACCAACCCTCCATTCCCACACTCTCAAGTTTTCTCTCTTGCAGAATTCCAGTAACTGCTCTCTCCTTTCCTCTCTTCTGGCCTGGGGTAGTTAATGGCTCCCTACTGTTACCAGCCTTGGAGAACTGCACCAGCCCTAGTAAACCTGGCCCACACTTCTGGAATTAGTCCTTCAGTAAATGTTTCTCATTTCCTCAACCAAGTGTGCCATCTGTCTCCTGCTGGGACTTGACTGCTGCAAGCATTGTTCAATGCAGAATTTTTTATAATAGCAGAAAACTGGAAACAAGCTAATTGTGCATCATTAAAAAGGATTAAATTATGGTACATCTGTTTAATGGTGTTACATGCAACCATTAAAAAGAATGTAGTAGATCTATATTCACCTGCATGAAAAGATGCTCAAACCATTTGATAAATGAAAACAAAAACAAAAAAACACCCCCACAAGATTTAGAACAATATGCATAGTGTGAACCCATTCATTTAAAAAGTAAAATGTACCTTTGTTAAGGCTTGGATTACAAATGACTGACAAGGACCCTGCTCAAAACAAACCTAACAACAAAAGGAGGGCGGGGTGGAATTTCTGACCCTGTCTCTTCCTATCACTTGCCTCTGGTTTCTTGTGTGGTGGCTTCACTCTCAGGCAGGCTGTCTTCAAGTGGTGGCAGAGCGAGCACCAGCTTGGCTCACGACATCCTGACAGCTTGACATCCTGATAGCTGACAACCTCAGCAGAGAGGGCCTCACTCTCAGTTGCTTTAACAAAAAATCCTGGGCTGAAGCAATCAGGATGGGCTTGGACATATGCTAACCACTGAACCACATGGACTGAGAGTGGGAGAGGGAGGCGCCCAAAAAGAAAGAGGGCGTCTCTTCCCAGAGAAACAGAGGCAAGGCAGGTATAAGCAACAGATGTCCACTCTAGAGGAAATGTTTTAGTGGGTATTTGTTATCCTTTTTGGCTGCCCAGCATCTGAACCTCTTTCCTATACTACCTTTGGGGGCACCTATACCAGAGCCTACCTCCCCCTATAGATGCTGAAAATGCCAGAAACACTTTCCCAGCCTCCTTTCCTGTCAGGCAAAACACGTGACCCGGGCCATTGAGCCGCTCTGATCTCAAGTCTGACTCTCAAGCTGGTGACACCAGAAAGGGCCTGTACAGATGCCACCCTTGTATAGGGTGCAGCTGTAGCATGATTTGGGACATTGTTCCTGGCTGTGCAACCTCTGAGACTGGTTCCCTGGCCCTCATGGGATCTGTGAGCTACAAAGAAACCTTGTATTAAATCCCCTTTGTGCTCTAATTCTCCAGAGGGTTAATTTCTGCTATGTGCAATAAAGAAGCTTGATTAATGCCAATGTGTGCAGCTTTGGAAAGATAAACTAAATGTGAATATTGGCTACCCGTGGGGAGTAGAGCTGAGAGTGGGAGAGGAGGGGTAGGGGCTTTTGCTTTTGTTTCATGCCCTTTTGTCCTGGTGAAATTTATTTTTTTACCATGTATATATATTACTTTTTTTTTTCCCAATCCTCACCCGAGGATATGGTTTGTTTTTGTTCGTTTGTTTGTTTTTACTTATTTTTAGAGAGTAAGAGAGAGAGAGAGCAACATCAATCAGTTGCCTCCCGTATGCACCCCCACTGGGAATGGAACCCAAAGCCTAGGTATGTGCCCTGACCGGGAACTGAACCCACAGACTTTTGGTGTACGGGACGACGCTCCAACCAACTGAGCCACCCAGCCAGGGCTCCATGTATATTACATTTATAATGGGATAACTAGTTAATAAAAAATATAAGAAAAAACACTGAATACATAGAATAAGACAAGGATGCAACTGCTCATGATTTACACGGAAACAAAAGTCTTCATTAGACCTTCAAAAGGGAGTCATCCCAACTCTATTGTGGTGAATGGATCCAAATCTGGAAATGAGTGACAGTGTATCACCTCTGACACTGGGCCTAAGTGATTTGCTCTATCCCTATAACTCACCTGCTCAAACAGTTTCCATGGCTCCCCAGTACTCACAGAATAAATCCCATCGTGTTTAACCTGGTACTGAAGTGTTTTGCAATCTGAGTACTTTGAGACTTTTGCTTATCTTTACACTTTGCCTAGACCTTTTCTTCCAGCCCTACTGGCCCAGATCCTAAGGACATTACCATCTTCTTTGATCTGCCAACGCCATGACTCTTATTCCTTCCTCATTCCTTCATCAAGTTTTGTTCTGTATTATAACTCTACATTTATGAGACTTAGTCATTTAAGAGTCACGCACCTACCGTATGCCTGCCATTTTGCTAGGCTTTGGGGCCACAGCTCACAATCTATGGAAACCAATTACCCCTTATCAGAAGTTAATGTTATGTTGATGAACAGATCGATGAGCAGATGGCATCAGCAATTTGCAGGCAGGGCTGCTCTCGTTAGACTCTCTCTTTTTCCATCTGCATGGATTGTACTCTCTCCAATTGTCAACATGGCTCAATTTCTCAATTCCTTCCCATCTCTGTGCAAATGTTACATTTTCAGTGACACCTTACCCACCCTACTATAAGATAGCATCTCATCCTCTGTCCTACTGACTTGGATTTGTTATGTTCTATTTATTTTTTGAATAGCACTCATCACTCATACTCAGTCCTTACTTGTTTGTATATTTACAGCCTCTCTTTCCACTGTCGGATCCAGGAAGGCAGGAAGTTTATTTTGCTCCCTATAGTTTTTCCAGCACCTAAAAAAGTACCTGGCACACAGTAGGTATTCAATTACTATTTGTTGAGAATAGAAAGAGAATTGGACTAGATACCAGAAGACTTGGGTTCTAGTCACAGCTCTCCCGCAGGAGAATCATGTGGCCTTTCCAAGGTACAACCCCTTTAAGCCTCAGCTGCTTGCTCTGTAAATTCGGGGTGATCATCTGGTGGCTGACAGGACTGCTTTGAGGATCATACAGCACACAGACCCAGATCATACAGGGTCTCAAACTGCAGCTTGCATCAGAATCACCTGGAGAGCTGGTTAAAACACAGTTGTAGGGAGAACTCCACACTCAGTTTCTCGTTCAGTAGTCCTGGGGTGAAGTCTGATAATTTGCATTTGCAAAATGTCCCCAATGGTGCTGATTTTAGAAGCACTAATGAAGAGAAAGGTACAGGAGGCACTTGTAGCCCCAGTGGCCCTGCCCAGCTAAGGACTGGCAGTAAAGGCCCCGCAGGGCAATCTGTGGGGACAGAGTGGACCCATCCGGTCTCTAATCAGGCAACAACTGTTTAGGAAGCACCGCTGGCCAGGCCCGCGCGGCGGTGGCCTCAGACCCGGGCCCAGCGGCCTGGCTCTCGCAGCCGCAGGAAGGCTGGGCCCCGCTCCGACCTCCGCACGGGGCAGGAAGTCTCCGCAGCCGGGGAGAAGACAGAGGTGGACTCGGGAGCCCGGGCCTCGGACGCCGCTCAGAGCTTCCCGGAACCCGCGGCGCGCCGGCCGAGACCCGACCTCGCCCTGGGCGCGCGCCCGGCACACAGTAGGCGCGCAGGCGGGCGGAAGGGGGCGCCAGCGCGCGGTATCCGGGGGCGGAGCCGGCGGCCGGCGGGGCAGACGGGCGCGGGCCGCGGGCCGCGGGCCGCGATGGGCGAAGGCGGGCTGCCCCCGGCCTTCCAGCTGCTGCTGCGCGCCTGCGACCAAGGCGACACGGAGACGGCACGGTGGCTGCTGGAGCCGGGGGCGGCGGAACCGGCGGAGCGCAGCGAGGAGCCCGAGGCAGGCGCGGAGCCGGCGGGGGCCGAGGCGGCCGGGCCCGGGGCGGCGGCGGCGGCCGGAGCGCCGGTGCCCGTGGACTGCTCGGACGAGGCGGGCAACACGGCGCTGCAGTTCGCCGCGGCCGGGGGCCACGAGCCGCTGGTGCGCTTCCTGCTGCGCCGCGGCGCCTCGGTCAACAGCCGCAACCACTACGGCTGGAGCGCGCTCATGCAAGCGGCCAGGTGAGGGGTCCCGGGCGCCGGGTGGTGGCCAGCGGTCCCCGGGGTCGGGCGGCCAGACCTGCCCGCGGACCCTGCAGACGTCCCGGGAGGTAAAGGGTCAAGGACTCTTTCGAGAGAATTGGAATGGTAAACTTTGAGCAGCTTTGGGATGCGACGAGAAATGGAAGCGCTTGTTAGTAACATAAAATCAGAGTCTTAGAAACATTGGCCTTTCATAACAGAATCTGGACACTGCGAATGCAGTCTTAGGGACTCAGTCTTAGAGGTGTTCATTCATTCCTTCTTGCAACAAGGGTTTCCTAAGAGCCTACCTACCCACCCTAGCTTGGTGATGGGGATGCTGTGGGACCCAGGTAAAGTCCCAGTGGCAGCAGCTCACATGCCAGTGGGTAGACAGGCCAGACAGGGGAACAGGCTTGACGGGGAAAGTTCAGGGAGCTCTGGGAGTAGTAGACCCAGTTTGGAGAGGTGGGGGAAGGTTTCTGGTAAGGATGATGTATATATTCAAATGGAGACCTAGGATGCCTAGGAATTAACCGGGACGGAAGAAGTGGGAGGTGGGAACTACGTGATAGGAGACCCATGCAAAGGTTTGGAATCAAAAGTGAACATAAAGCGTTGGTAGGAGTGTCAGAAAGATGTTATGGCTGGAAGGGGGCTGGGAGTAGTGGAGATGAGCTCTTCCTGGAGAGAAGAAGGCAGATGCCCCGTGGCAGGGCTGGGAAAGGTTAGCTATCCTGAAGGCACTGGGGAATAATGGAAGGTTCTAGGCAGAGTGAGTGACAGAATCAGATGGTTTTGGAAAATCACTTTCACAGCAGTGTGAGGACAGATTGGAGAGGTGGGCTAGAGTAAGGCTGGTAAAGGCGATTGCAGTGGCCTTGGAAAAGGTGATGTTGGCCTGGACCAAAGCAGAGACAGCACTGGGAGAGCAAAGAGATGAGTTTGAGATGTACTCAGGAAGCAGGATGAACAGGACTTGAAACCCTGGTGTAGAGAAACTCTGGTATACAGTGAAGTCTCTTACCCCGTCAGCCGTCTCCTTAGGTCCCACACACCCCTCAGTTTCTTGCAGAAGTTCCCCAAGGAGGGAATGCAGGTCATTTGTAATGTTGGTGTTGGTGGATTTTGCCAAATTGCTTCCTATGGCTGCTGTAACAACTTTCTACAAAGCCAGCAACTTCTGTCTTCACATCTAACTCTGACCCTTCTACCCCTCTCTTCCACATTAAAGAACCCTTGTGATTCCATTGGGCCCACCTAGGTAATCTGGGATACTCCCCCATCTCAAGATCAGCTGATTGTCAACGTTAATGATTAATTCCTTTATCTGCAACCTTGATTTCCCCTTTGCCATGAAACCTAACATAGGTTCTGGGGATTAGGGTGTGAACATCTTTGGGAACCTGTTGTTCTGCCCGCCACAATAAATATACCAGTTTACTCTCCCAGCATCAGTGTATGTGAGTGCTTGCTTTTCTACAGTCTCGCCAACAGTATGTTAGCAAACTTTTGGATTTTGTGTCTGATGGGTGAAAAATCTCTCAGCGTAGCTGTGATTCGCATTTTTTAAATTGTGAGTGAAGTAAATCATCTTTCCATATGTATGAGCCATTTGTTTTTCTAAAAGGCATTGAAAACATGACGTTCTTAGTCATAATGCCGATGATATTTTTTCTCTGAGTTCTTTTCCAAATGTTACATAGTTGCTCTAATTAGTTTGTATTGCTGGAAAATTTTTATTCTGCATTATTTTCAAATATATTGTTTTAAACTTCTATGTGATAGTCCATCCATGAGACCGTACTGTGGTTTGCTTAACCATTCCTCAACCCTTGGGCATTTATTTCAGTCAATCAATAAACACACTTTGGGAACACATCCCAGTTAGGGAATGCATGCCTGTTTGCATGGGTAATGCAGGGTTTTATGCTCTTTCCCGTGTGTTGGGACCCTTTGTCTTAAGACACCTGATTTCTTGCCCGGAGCTGTCTTGGGTGACTGTAAAGCCTTCGGTGCCATCTTTCTTCTGAGGTTCCCTGTCTCTCTTAGGCTTTCTTCCAGGCTTTGAAGTACCAGGTAAATCCTGGGCCCTGGCACCTGTGTGTGCCATGGCCAAGTCTGCTCATCTGTCTCTGCCATATTCTCTTTTGAATCCACACCCTCCCTCCTTCCCCTCTGCCTTAGTCCAGGCCACACTTTGTAGGGGACGTCCACTACGCTCCCTTCCTCCAGGTGTACCCTCTCTAACCCATCCTCTATGGAGCTTCTAGAGCTTCTGAAATGAATGTTTGTGCCTCTCCTGTGATGGCTCCCCTGGTAAGAGCCCTCAACAGGGCATTCAACTCTCACCTTCAGACCCCTCCCCAAATTCTCTCTTCTGCTTTCCTTCGGTCTTCCTAAACTAAGCTCAGTTTAGAAACTAAGCTCGGTTTAGGATCTAAACTAAACATCCTAAACTAAACCTAAACTCAGGCCAAGATGATTTCATTCAGACTTTCTCTGTGTCTCCTTGTGGGGTTTTTTTGGGGGGGGGGGCAGTTAACATTTATTGAGCATATACTATGTGCCAAGAATATTATCTCCACTTTACAGATGAGAATCTGAGATTACAGAATTTGCTCATGAGTGTACAGCTAGTCAGCAGATGTGGGAAATCTGACTACAGAGCCCTCAGTGAAGCGCCCCTCTTCCCCCCAGCTTAGCTTCTTCTGGGAAACCTGCCATGACATCCCCCTGTTTTCAGGTCTCTTAGCTCTGACAGGGCCCCTGTAGTGGTGCCCACCACCCCGTGTTATAGCGGGTCCCCTTCCTCAGTGGCACCCAAACCTGCCACACTGCAGAATCACCAGGGTGCTTTTTCCGAGTCAGATTCTGAGTTCCCTTTCTGGGGATTGTGATTCAGAAGACCCGGTGGGGAAGGAGCGAAGGATGGGCTGTGTGAGAACAGGCTCCCCGGAGTCTGTCACACGGCAGGTTTGGGAGCCGCTGATGCATGCCTCATCCCCGCTCTTCTGTCCCGCTTGTGACTGCAGCACCTGGCATGCTTTAAGGTGTCTCAGAGACCCCCTTTTCCCCAGTTTTTGCTGTTAACCAAGTTCTGCAGGTTGGTCAGAGTCACCTGATTAATTTCATCTAATTAATTTCCATTATTATTGATGGAGCAGGAAACTCAGAAGAATTAACCCAAACTCCGTTAACTAATAATTTAGCATTTTTAGAGAACTTTTCTTCTTTACAATGTGGCACTGCTTGCTGGAATTTGTAGTCCTGGTGTCCTGATTTTGTCACTTGCAAATCAGGCTCTGGATTAATTACATTCTTCTTTATGCCTTCATTTATCTTACTGTTGCTGCTTTGGGAGCGTTAGCTATGACCTACGATCTTAGTTTCTCCCATGAGAATGTGGTAGAATATGACAATCCTATAAAAGGATTAGAACTGACCTACACAGGGCCTGGGTACTTTAAAATGTATTGTCCCTCAGTTGCCGATACTGACCGTCTATACTCAGGTGTCACCTCTGTCCATGTTGGGTTGTGCTCTAGCTTTCTGCTACTTACTCTGTACGCTGAGGAATCATATGTATGGGAGACTTTATGAAGGATATACGGTCTGTCTGTACTTGGATCAGAATGGGCAAATGCGTGGCTGTATGCCAACATGTTCCAGTCTGTACTCTTCCTCCCTGAATCGAGATACACCTCGGAGTGCCTCAGACAATGCTCCCTGCAGCCACCACTTCGGTGGAAGAGAGCATCTGTTTATCATCCCAGCTCTTTACGTTCCAAAGCTCATCACTGGATCAGGCCAGGCTATCAGAGGCCCTGTGCCTGCACTGCAGTTTGGTCTCTTGTAGATGCTTTAGTAGCAGAAATGGTTCCATTCATGTTTGTTTGTTTTTTCCTTTTATTAACATGATAGCCTTTATTGAGCACTTACATTGTGTTGAGCACTGTGCTAAGTGCTTTAAATGAATTAACTCATTCACTCCACACAAAACCTCAGGAAGTAGGTACTGTTGTCATCTGCATTTTGCAGGTAGGGAATTGAGGCTCAGAGAAGTTAAGTAACTTGCCCAAGACCACACAGCTAGTAAGTGGCAGAGTCAGATTCACACCCTAGCAGGTGCTGCCAGCCTCTGCTCTCAGCTATGAATTCTGTGACTGATCTTTTTTTCTTGGTGTTGGCCACAGGAAGCCACTTGCCAAATTTACCTGATGCTAAAGAATCAGGTTGGCCTCTTACCTTGTCCTGCCCTTCATTTCTCCTCCTGCCAGTGTGGCAGAGCTGGACTCTCCACCCCGTGCTTTGAGTGATAGTGTATGTGCCAGGTCTTTAAACACAGGTGTTAATTGCAGAAATTAATTGGTAATCATAGCAGCTGTTCAGAAAGCCCCAGCTTCCCTATCTTCGGTAATTACCTATTAGAAATTTAGCATCCACAAAATTATCTCAGCCTTTGTTGAGTCCTTTTATATTTCAGCCTGATTGAATGACCTCTTGGGCTACCCAGTGAGTTCAAAAAGCATACCAAATGTCAGCATTTCTGCTGAAATTCAGCCCTCTTCTTCCCCTTTGAAAATTTGTTCTACCAGAAGAGTGGGGGTTGGGATTTCAGGTCCAAGTTCAAGGTTTCGCTCTGTCACTTTCACATTTCTGAGTTATTGCTTTCCATTCTAATCTTGATGTCCTCATCTGTGAAATGGGCAGTTTACCTCAGGGTTTATTAAGATCAAATGAGATGAAAGTGTGACAGTACCTTGTAATACTGTTAGGAATTATGCTTGCTTACTGAGTAGTGTATCGTTTAAATGATCTGCCCCAATGGAGGATATACCAGTTCTGCAGTCATTTCCACTGCCAGGCTCTGGGCCATCCTCTGTGTGGTTATGCCAGTCATTCAGTCACTCAGTTATCTGACAGAATTTACTGAGCTCCCCTCTGGGCCAGCCATCCAGTCCTGTCTTTGGAGAGTCTAATAATTGGTGCGTACAGATGAGCGTGGCCCGAGGATATCATGGGGAGTTGGGAGGAGATGAGATTGACCAAGTCGGCAGGTTTTCGGACCGTGGGCAGTGGCCATCGGATTTAGGGTTTGGAGTATCGTTTTCGGTTTGGGACCATCATGAAGGAGGGGCAGGAAGGAACAACACTGGAAGCAAGGAGCCAGACTGGGGTTGCAGCTTTCTGCCTCTGAGTTTATTTCAGCCTGACTGCCCTCTCGCTGCTCTTGGCGAGGAGGGGGATCGGCCCAGTCCCCCGTGCTGGAGGAGCCAGTTCACCGAGCTCTCCGTGGGCAGCACTCGGTAGGCCGAAGGGACCTGGTGCTGTTAAGGTTCACATCCCAGAAGGTATTTAAGTTCAAACCAGAGTGCAGCCTTGGCTCTGCCTCCGCAGGGGGAGGGAGGCCTTGGGTGTAGTTGAGCTACAAAAGCCGCTTCCGGAGAGGAGGAGTGCACAACAGGAGATTCAGAAAGCTGCCTGTGGACGCAGCCGGCACGCAGGCATTATGGTCTGGTGAGACCTGGCACAGCTGGCCCTCGCTTCTCGTCATTCCTTCCTCGTTAGGCCAGGCCTTTTCCAGCTCTGACACACAGGGCCTGAGCCCCGAAAGAGTGTGCCAGCCCAAGGTGCTGTAAAACAGAACTTTTCTGCAAAGAAGGGAGAGCTTTTGCTAGGAAGAGGTGTCTGTTTTCCTCTTCCTGGTATGGGATGGGCGCTTGTTTGCCTCCCCAGTGTCCCAGCAGGGCCTTCCCTAAGCTTCACTCAGGGGGTCTGGCCCAAGGCCCAAATCTAAGCCTCTGGGAGTGGGACATTCCTGCCAGCAGGTGGCAGCAGGCCTCTGGTGAGACATGAGAGCCTGTTTCAGCTGACCACAACCTTGCCACACCTCTTGGCATGGGGTCTGGTGCCTCTCATCTAGGACCTTCTCTCTGTGTGCATTTGGGGAGGGGAAGGGTAGACATGAGTCAGACGTGGGCCCTGCCCATGGGGAATCAGCATTGGCAGAGAGATAGATTACCAGGCTACAAAACAGAATAAAATGACCTTTCTGAGACGTGGGAGGCAGCGTGGTGTAGGGAAAAGGGGGAGGGCAGCAGGATTCAGACAGACCTGGGTTCTGACCCTGACGCGGCTTCTTACCAGCCGGGTAACCTTGGCATGTTGCATAATGTAATACGATTACAGTGATAATAGCTAACATTTATGTGGTGCTTCCTTTGGCCAAGCACTGTTCTAGGTGCTTTAATAATTATACATTTAATAGACATTTAGGTATATTAACTCAGTCCTTAACATTCCCTTGAAGTCAGTACAGTTACATCCCATTTTACAGAAGATGAAATGAAGGCATAAAGAAGTTAGAGTTCTTTCTTGAGGTCATGCAGCAGTTGGATGGCAGAACTGGATTCACACCCAGCAGGGCAGCTGCTCACCTTTGTGGTGGCACATATGCAGGGCCCGGCACCAGAAAGGCCTTTTATTATAAGCACCTCCAAGGAGTTAATGACAAATGAGCGTTAACTAAGTGCTTCCTTGTCAGTGGTCCATGTTTAGTGTCACTGATTCTTCATCTTCCTGGCAGATTTGGGCACGTGAGCGTGGCACACCTGCTTTTGGATCACGGGGCTGACGTCAATGCTCAGAACCGGCTGGGGGCCAGTGTGCTCACCGTGGCCTCTCGGGGTGGCCACCTGGGTGTTGTGAAGCTGCTCCTGGAAGCTGGTGCCTTCGTGGATCATCACAACCCCTCAGGCGAGCAACCAGCAGCAGGGGGCAGCAGGAATGAGCTGCTGGACATCACAGCCCTGATGGCTGCCATCCAGCATGGGCATGAGGCCGTGGTGCGTCTGTTGTTGGAGTGGGGTGCCGACCCCAACCACGCAGCACAGACTGTGGGCTGGAGCCCGCTGATGCTGGCAGCGCTCATCGGAAGGCTTGGCGTGGTCCAGCAGCTGGTGGAGAAGGGGGCCAACCCTGACCACCTCAGCGTGCTGGAGAAGACTGCCTTCGAGGTCGCCCTTGACTGCAAGCACAGGGACCTCGCAGATTACCTGGACCCACTGACCACCGTCAGGCCCAAGACAGGTCAGGCTGCTTCTCCTCACCCTCACCCTCAACCATAGCTTCACAGAGGACCCCAAACTGTGTTTAAATGGCTCAAGCTGAGGATTGCCCAACTGAAGGGCCTGCAGAGCAGTAGGACTTAAGATATGCTGTGTGTAAAATTCACTTGGGAGTGCCAGCAGGTTCCTGGCCCACTCTCCGGAGAGAGTGCTGGTGGCTCTGGGAAGAGCCTGGAAACCTACATAGCACGGCTCCTCCTCCAGACCACGTGGTTCTGAGGCAGGTGGTTCTGGGATCCTTTTAGAACAGGGTCAGCAAACATTTTCTATAAAGAACCAGATAATAAATATTTTAGACCTTGTGGGCCTTTTAGACATAGTCTCTGTCGTAATCACTCAATTCTGCTAGAGTAAAAGCAGCCATATGTGATATGTAAATGAGGGGGTGTGGCTATGTTCCAATAAAACTGTGATTACAAAAACAGACAGCAGATCAGATTGGGCCCATGGACTGTAATTTGCCAACCCTACTCTAGAACAGTGTGCTTGACTTCAAGTCCCCAAAGACGAATTCACATAAAATTCATCCCACTTTTGAGCTTTTTCAATACCTAGTAATGTGTCCTGTTTCTTTTTTCTTTTGCCATCTTTCTGGCATTTATAGGACTGGCTGAACAATTCTTAGCAAATCTGCCACAGGACACATTGTGTTTCAAAACTTCCAGTTCATCATGTACAGTAGGACCATGAAATGCAATGTCACACAGAGCTTTAGTACCCTCTTTCTGTGATGGGTCTGACTTCAGTGACAGGCAGCCCAGGCTGTAATGGCAGGTTGCAGAGTATAAGCGTCTAAGACTGAAAGGTGAAAATCTGAAGGAAAGGCCAAGGGAGCTTGGATGGGTTGCCTGAATTCACCAAGCTTCTGTTTTGTTGTCCATCAGTGGGGGACAGGAGTGCTGTGAGGATTATGTGAGGTCACCCTGGCCCACAGGGAGAGCTTGAGAGGACTGTAGCTGCCATTCCCCCGTTACTGTTACTGTTGTCATATTTGACAGGATCAGGCCGTAGCTGTGAGTATAGACTTCCCCCTCAAGCTGACCAGGGTCTGAGGCTAGTTCTTCACTTTGTGGCCAGGTGGCCTGGGCACGTTCATTGTCCCTTCAGGACTTCAGTGTCTTTCCCAACACAGTCATAATAAACGCACTTACCTTGTAAGGTTCTGTGAGCACTAATAAGACGGTGCCTGTAAAATGTGTGCCCAGAGCCTGCCACATAGCTAGCACTCAGTAAATGGGAGCTATTATAATAGGTTATTATTGACCATTTGTCCATTTAGTTAGTCTGCAAATATTTGTCGAGTGCCTACAATGTTCCAGGCCCTGCTCACAGTACATGGGATGTCTGAGCAAATCAGATCCAGTCCCTGCCCTTGAGAACCTTGACAATAAACAGGAAAAAGCCTATTGAATACAGTAAGTTACCTAGCACGGTAGGTGGTAAGTGTCATGGGGGCAAAGTAGAGGGTTTGGAGAGACAGGCTGGGGCGATGAGGCTGGAGGCCGGGTGGCCTCCTGGGGGAGGTGAGATTTAAGCTGACGGGACCTGAGGGAATGTGCCATGCAGGCTCTCAGGAGAGTCTTCAGGTAGGACAGTAGCAAGGACCAAGGCTGTGTTATGAATAATGACAGGTTATCAAAGACATAATAATAGCTACTGGCTCTTTTTGTGAGATACGGGGAAATTCACCCTACCGGGGACTTAGGGACCCCTGGGTCTCTCCCTTGACTTAGCTATAGCAAGCTACCTTGGAGGCTGTAACTGTCATTGTGATACCTTCTCTACCCCAGTATGGTGGCTTCTTGGGCTGGGGCAGGGTCCCCAGAGCTGCTATGATATCGATGCAAAACCTGGAGCCCGGAGTGAGGAAGGGACCAACCCAGGGTCACTGGACATCAGGGCCACAGCTGCCCTAGCCTCCTGGGGTCAGGCTAGACTGTCAGTGATTCATTTGTACCGGACAGTTGCTTAGTAACCAGCGCTAAGGCCAGGTGACACGCTCTTTTCTGTCAGAGGGTCTTGGAATGAGAGAGCGCCCGCCCACAGCAAATTAGACTCTGAAACACTTAAAGGAACATGTCATATTTATTAAAACTAAGATGCAGATTTGTTTCATAATAGTATTTTACAGGCAAAATCAGACACTTTGTTCCGTGTCTGCATGTCCTTTAACAACCCTGCAGTTAAGTAGTTACACTTGCTGGGGTGGGTGCTGGTTACTAGTAAAGATAACAAAAATTGTTCTTTGAATAGGACCTAACCATTTCTGAAGCATTTGCCATCTGTTTTCTTTATCCCTGCAACCACCATGCAGCCTGAGCATAACATGTTATCCCCATCTCAGCGATAAGGAGACAGATTACTCTGGAAACACGCACTCCTTCTGATATGCTGACTCTGGACTCAGGGCTCCCTGTGTGTGCTGCAGCTTCCTCCCAGCTGCCCTGGGGGCTGATCTGGACCAGATTCAGCGCAGGGCTGCAGGTTTCCTCCTGCAGCTGCTCCATACCTGGTGCTGGTCAGGGGCGGCAGGAAGTCCAGCCTTTTACCACCAGTGAGGGGACTGGTCATGACGATGTCTGCTTTCTGACAGGAGCAGGGTCCCCACTAGTCAAGCTTGAGGAAGGTGATGGTTGAGCAGATGAGGGAGGGCTGGCATTGGGTAGGTGCAGCAAGACCCTGCTTTGGGGTCAGCAGGGGGAGCAGGGGTCCTGCACCAGCCAAGCAACTGGGCTGCAGGGACCAGCATGAACACGTCAGGTGGGCAGTCGTCTGCAGGGAGCTGTGTCTGCAGGTCTGGGGCAGGGATGACTCTCAGACTCCTATCCAGATTGTTTCTTATTTCAGAAGGAAAGCAAACATTAACATCATCTCTTCTGGAGGCCACATCCATGACCTTCCCCTGGGCTTAGGTGCTTAGCATCTCAGGGTCCTCAGCTCTGCAATTATCTCCTGGTTGTCCATTTTGTTTTTAGGAGAAAAGAATCATTTGTTTCTTTTTAAAATTTTCATAGGAGTTCAGATTTTTCCAAGACTGTGCTTTTCTATCACATCTAAGACAGCACATCCCAAAGTTTGGAATGCCCAAGAACTTTATGTTGTGAGATCAGGAAATAGCCCGCTGCTCGTTTATGTCATTTTGGCCAAATCTGTCTCTGAAGCCTTTTCAGATATGCTTTGGTAATAACACTTCCAGAAAGACTGCTGGATTTGCCCGTTTTTAGGGCTCTAATTAGATCACTTTTGAAAAGTAGATAATTTTAAAAGCTAGGCTGTGTTGTTACACCCTTGTGACTTTGCTGTTGTTATAGTAAACCTTTCAGTGCTTAACTTTTAAAATCCTTGTTTACCTAGATGAGGAGAAAAGGCGACCTGATATTTTCCATGCATTGAAGATGGGTAAGTGCTTTAGAAGATCTTTTTGGGTATTTAAGTATTTGGCACCACATTCTCCCAACCTAATATTTGTAGTCCTTGTCAAGGCCACCCAGAATATTTGAGAAAGAAACAGGCATTTTGTTGTTTCTTGGCTCTGTAGTTTCACACAGGAAGGTTCAGACCCTGGAGGCTGTGGTTATTACGGTGCCTTACAGGCAGATTCCAGCCTGCCCTCCCAGGCTCCTTCACCTCTCCAGACAAACCCTTGGTTAGGCCCTGGCTCTCCCCTACCTCTGAAATGCCTGGCTGCCCACCTACCTACTTCAGTCTCTTTGTGATGAAGGACTGTTTAGCCTAAAATGTCCTCTTCTGAAATAGACCCCACCTCCAGGAAGCCTTCCCTGATCCTCAACCCCTACCCCGACATGCACTCTCCTTCTGCATGTGCGTTGCCCTTTCTCTGTTTCCTTCATCTGTCCTCTGAAGACACCTACATTTCTATCTTTTGGTAAAGCTGTTTGTATCGTTGTCTCTGTCCTTCATAGGCTGAGGGATTTGAGAGTGGGGGCTACCTCCGACTCATCTTTGAGCCCCTGCAGTGCCCAGCAGCCCAGTGCAGAGGCAGGCTCAGCAGGGGTTTGTTAAATGAACCCACTGGGTATATAAGCCTGTGGTGCCAGGCCCATGGACCATTGCCTCTGTTTATAGGAAACTTCCAGCTGGTCAAAGAGATTGCTGACGAAGACCCCAACCACGTGAACCTGGTCAATGGGGACGGGGCAACCCCCCTGATGCTGGCAGCCGTCATGGGGCAGCTGCCGCTGGTGCAGCTGCTGGTGGAGAGGCATGCTGAGGTCGACAAGCAGGACAGCGCGCATGGCTGGACGGCCCTCATGCAGGCCACCTACCACGGGTCAGTGCCAGCCCCACTTTCTCCACAGCAAGGCTGCTAGGATGCTCAGGCTGAGATAGGGTTCCTGCTGGGGCTTTTTGGTCCTGAGACCTACAGATAAGCCCCAGGGCTGGGGAGATCTTGAGGCATGCAAAAAAAGTGGAAGAAGTGCAGGCTCTTCCTTCCTGCATTCCCTCCTCCTGTGTCCTGATTTCCCGTGACCTCGTCACAGAACTTCACCAGTGGCCATCCAGAACCAGGCAGCAGAGACAGATACCTTATGCAGAAAGATAAGTTTCTGTAGGTTGATTTCAGTTGAACAGGGTGACTGGCTCTTCTGGGGTTTTCACCGTGATACACGGCGGCCTCCTTAAGTTGCCCCATTGGAAATAAACATGGGCCATTCACACCATTGGCTCCTCAGAGGCATCCGATGGTAACACTTGTTCTAACCGTCTTCTTTGGAACAAATGAAATGGCAGCATTGACTGGCGCTCCGAATCCCTTCTCCGTCGTCCTGTCGCCCCCTGGAGCCCCCTCGGGGAGGTTCGCTGAGAGGCAGGAGTCTACACACAGTCTTGCAGCTGCTAGTGGTCTGCCTCCGTGCCCTGTTCCAGCTGATCGTAGCATTTTCCTGCATCATCTCCAAGGGGTTTGTTTTCATCTTTGATGAGCCTCAGACTTCCACCTCAAACACCTTGGCCCGTGGGAGGCTTCCACGGTGCGGGGTCCTGATCTGGGTCGGGGAGTGGGCCTGCGTGTAGTCTTGGTGGCCAGGCGGTTCGGGGGCAGAGCCCTCGGCGTTCACTTTGTTCATGGAAGGAGCAGCTAGCTTGGATTTCCATCACATCCGGGCCGGACCTGCCCGCGGGGTAGGGAACGAGGCTCTGTGCAGCTGTGCGTGCTCTCGGGCACTCAGAGACGCTGCGCTGTGGCTAATGTCACGTCCTGTTGCCCAGGAGCAAAGCCATGCTTTCGCTTTCAATGAGTCTAACTCTGGCTCTCTTTCCTCCCCAGGAATAAGGAAATCGTCAAATATCTGCTAAACCAAGGGGCTGATGTCACTCTTCGAGCAAAAAATGGGTACACGGCCTTTGACCTCGTGATGCTGCTGAGTGATCCTGGTGGGTTGTTTCCGGAAGGGGTTCTAGCCTGCATTGCCTTTCTCTTCTTTTTCTCCTCTTCCCCCCAGAGACATGGAAGTGGGGTACAGACTGACAAACCTCAGAGGGGGATGTGGGGGGGAAGGAAGAGATAAACCACAGAACTTCTATGCATGTATGCGTAACCAATGGACATAGACAACAGTGCGGAGGGGTTAATTTCCAAAATATATAGAGTACTCATACAACTCAACAAAAGGAAAGCAAAGAATCCAGTTAAAAAATGGGCAGAGGACCTAAATAGACACCTCTCCAAACAGGACATACAAATGGCCAAGAGACATATGGAAAAATGCTCACCGTCACTAACCGTCAGAGAGATGCATTGCCTTTCTCGGGCTGGGAATCCCGATGCTCACCTGTGTTTTAAGCACTTGCTTATTCAAGGGGAAGCCCCAAGAGCTCACCATATGGCCTTAGGCAAGTTGCTCTCTTCCCAGCAAGGGCTGGGCTGGGACCAGGTGGCCCCTGAGGCCTCTCTCAGCACCAGCCTCTGGGATTCTGGAGGAGGGAAGGCCAGCAAGGCGTGACTGGTATCTGTGCTTCTAGCCAGGAACTCTGAGACTCAGGAGGAAACCAGAAGGCCCTGTGACGAGCAGAATCAGGGATGGCGCCATGGCCCCCAGTTAAAGTGTGGAGGTGGAGGCTGCCTGGTCAGGGGCACCATGCTGGAGGCGGCTCCGTTACCAGCCCCACCTCTCGGTCTCCAGCTGGCGCTGCTGCTCCCCTTGGCCCCTCCCCAAGTGCGACAGGCCCTCCTCTGTGACCTGGGGCTTCCATTCAGCCAACTCAAGGGGCAGGGTCTCTCTGTTTATAATCCAGGAGTTTCGGCCCAGAGAGGGAGAGGCTGAGAGGCCCTCCTGACCCACAGGCTTCGAGCCCCGAGCCAGGTCCCAGCCTGCTGGCTGTGGGGACAGGACTCTTATCTCTGCAGTCCCACTGCAGGTACTCCTGCTGCCACTCTCAGGCTCTCAGCTGCCGAGCGGTGGGCCAGGGTGTCCTTCGTCATCACCAGCATTGCCATCATCCCACCCCTTCCCACACAGCATACGTGTGCTCCTGGAGTGTGAGGGAAACAGCTCCCTTGTCCGTGGAGGGGAGGTGACTTGAGACCAGGGAAGATGACCCGCCCCAGCTGGAGGGGGCCCTCTGCCCAAGTGCAGTGGTCTCACTCCCGTCATTCAGAACGAGTCTCTGTGGTCCCAGGCTGCATGGCTCGGGCTTCCCTGACAAACTCATCTCACTGTGTCTCCTCTCCCTCGCTCCCCTCCCATCTCCCTATAACACAGTGTCTCCCCAGTGGATTTCTTTTTCCCTCATGGATTTTCAAATGAAGTTTTCTGCCTGAATTTTTTGAAGAAACGCGTGCTTGTTATTGAATACTTGGAGAGGGGAAAAGAAACAGCCGTCAAGAGAAAAGCACTATTAATAGTTTGTAGTAGTTTCTTCTTGTTGTTTGTTGCTTTTTTTTATAACCTAGTTGAATTAATAAAAACCAATAATACTTCACTTTCCTTACTGTGTCAGGAATGCCCTCGAATCCTCCAGACACCTTTTTATGTGGGGAGCACTGTAGTCACCCCCTTTTACACAGGCACAGAGAGGTTCCTTAAGTTACCTGGAGTTACACAGCCAGAGAGGAACAGAGGAAGAATTTGAACCTCTGCCATCTGGCTGCAGAGCCTGTACTTTTTAAACAACATGCCCTGGCCGGTTTGGCTCAGCGGTTAGAGCGTCGGCCTGCGGTCCAGAGAGACCCGGGTTCGGTTCCCGCTAAGGGCACGTACCTCGGTTGCAGTTTGTCCCCGGCCCTGGTTGGATCGTGTGGGAGGCAGCCACTCGATGTGTCCCTTTCACATCGATGTTTCTCTCTCTCTCTCTTCCTCTCTCTCCCTCCCACTCTATCTGAACAAAAATGGAAAAATGTCCTCTGGTGAGGATTAAAAAAAATAAAAATAAATAAATAAACAACACACCCCGCCTTCCTGTGGGAAGAGAGCTTCTGTTTGTCTTTCTGATTAGGTGGGTTCAGTGCTGCCGGCCTTTTGGCCACCTTTTCGCACCTTGATCCTGGAATAACAGACTCTGGAGCTCTAGGGCTGAGTTAAAGCTGATGGGGGTCGTCTTGGGCCCAGTCCCCAAAGCCCAACAGACATATTTGCAGGTAAAACGCTGCCTTTTGTGCCCGTAGACACGGAACTTGTTCGACTGCTGGCATCTGTCTGCATGCAGGTGAATAAAGACAAAGGCCGGCCCAGCCACCCGCCACCCCCGCCCTACTCGAAGGTCCGACAGCCCTGGAGTGTCCCAGTGCTGCCCGATGACAAAGGCGGGCTCAAGGTTTGCCTTTCCTGTCTTAAAGGGCTTCAGAGGGCCAGGTCTACGGATGGGGGATGCCTGCCACTTCCTGTTAACCCACGGCTGGTTTAAGCTGGGGTCGGGGGTGGGTTGGCAGGGGTGGGAAGTGAGATGGGATGATGGTAGGGAATGGTGGGGACTGAGGAAAACTAGGGTGATCATGACCACTTAGTGGCATCAGTGGCTGCTTTGCAAGAATGTGGGCCATGTTGCCAGATCTTCCCTTTTTTTTTTTTTTTTTTTTTCCAGAAGAAACTAGAAATCCAGATTTTGATGTGGAGACTCAATTTATAAATGTAGGGAATTTTTTAAATTTCTGCATGGTGTAGTACTGAGCTGATCAAAGCAAACCCTCTGCTCCCACCCAGGCCGTCTGTGTACGGCCTCTGCTTCAGCGTGTAAACGTTTGCTGGTTGTGCCATTCTGGGATCCCGCTGTGGTCCACAGGCCCCCCTCAGCTTCCTCCTGGAAACACCGAAACCATGCTCCAGCTGCTTATTTCTAACTGCGAGCCTGGTGTTTTTCTTTGACTTTCTCATCCTCCCCATCTACTCCACTTACTTGAAAGCAAAACGTATCCCCGCCCACCACCCCACCCCCAATCCTGTCTGAGGTTCTGGTGCCTCCTCAGGTCTGCAGACTCGCCATTCCTCTCGTGGGGTGGCTCTCGGGGGCCCGGATTCTTCTCACAGTGCTGCTTGCATAGGTCCCTCTGCCCCTCTCCTCAATGCCGTCTCCCAGGTCAGGCCCTCACAGCCTTTCTCTGGGCTGTGCCAGGAACCTCCGAGCTGCCAGAGGTGTGAGGAGTCCCGAGAGGTGGCAACTGTCCTCATCCTAGAGGGGGAGGCATGAGCTACAGTGGCAGGTGGCCAGGCCTTGTGTGGACACCCTGACACCTCTCGCGTGGTCGCTGGGATGGGGGAGGTTGCGCAGTGATAGATGTGAGGGTGTTGGGTGTTGCCTCTGTGTCCGTCGCTCTGTTCTTGACTTGTGCTAAGACTCTGAGCAAGAGCACCCCTGTCTGGGTCCCCGTGTCTCAAATCTGTACAGTCAGGAGATTGGGTAGGTAAAGGGTGGCAGTTGGGGTTCAGTGCTACCTCCAACCTGTTGGAAATGGCTCCTAAGGGCAGGGTCAGGAAGGATTTAGAGAACCAGGGGTTAGTGGGAAAGGGTGCAGTCTGAGGTCAAGCGGAATGCCTGCCGTGGGCCCAGGAGAGGGGAGGGAAGCACGTGAAGTAGTCACTGTCCCTGGGCTGGGCATTCCTGGTGCATGACCTCTGCTCTGTGTTCCCCGGGCAGTCCTGGTGGAACCGAATGTCGAATCGGTTTCGGAAGCTCAAACTGATGCAGACGCTGCCCCGTGGGCTGTCCAGCAACCAGCCGTTGCCTTTCTGTGATGAGCCGGAGCCAGCGCTGGACTCCACGATGCGGGCACCCCCCCAGGACAAGACAAGCCGCTCTGGGCTCCCCGATTTGGCCCCCACTATGAAAGACAATGGTAAGGAAAAGCTGCAGGTGTAGTAGGACTTCCAGAATGGTCAGACCCAAGTCCTCTGCCCTGTGTCCTGCCTCCGAGGTTGATGTCAAAGGTGAGATGATGTTGGACTGTGACAGCGGAGCAAAGTGGCTGGTCTGCAAAGAAGACCCTTAGGGACACAGGTGCTGCCAGCATGGGGGGTGGGGGAGCTGGTGGCAAGGGTCCTGGGTTCCTGTTCCACACACCCTGCTGAGGGGCCTGAGGCCGTGGAGAGGTGATTTTCCCACCTATCAAGTGTGATGTGTGCCTGGCACAGAAAGTGTTTAGAAATAGAACGAGTTACCTGGGGGGTGGAGGGGTAGTGAGCTCCCCCACACTAGAGGTATTCCACAGAGTGGATGACTTTGCTGGGGTGCTGAAGGAGATTCCCGCACTGATGGGGGAATTGCTTAGCTCAGATCCCTTCTGTGAGACTCCCCACACCCAGACCAGCTCCTTTGGCACCACTGTTTGAGACAGACTATTGAGCCGGGTGCACCGCTGTCTGACCCAGCACGGTTTATGGAAAAGCTGAAAACAGGCTCTGAGATACATTTTTAATGCTTTCCTTTATTCAAATATTGACTACCAATTATTGTTAAATATTTAAGCTCCCAGGAGAGTTTGTTTACCAGGATGAAGGCCAACCTGGTCACTCATCCTCGCGCCTCACATGCGTGGCGGGGTCATTTCAGGAAACTTCCCTTTGTCTCTCAGGTCCTGGGAGCACGAGAGGAGAAAAGGAAGATGTGTTATTGACAACCATGGTGAGTGTGGGGCTTTTCTAAAAGCATTCCGGGTCTCTCCCGGTCATTAGTTGATTGATTTACAAGGAGGGATGTGGGCATTTGTCTTTCTTGTGGTCACAAATGGGGTTGCTTTCATAATGTGTAGCACTGGGTACAGCCCTGGCACCGAGGAGTCGGAACAGATGCCAGCCCGAAACCATGGGTAAGGCTGTGCCGGTGCTTACGGCCAGGTCTAAGTCTTGATCACGTTCTCAGGCAGGCGGTCTGAGGACCAGGCATGGAAGGGTAGGAATTGATGGGTGACAGTGGACACTTGGTTATGGAGAGCCAGGGAGAGAGGACTCGCAGAGGATTTTCCAGCCTAAGAGAGACCTCAGTGTCCTCATCTAGGGATGTATCAGGATGAAGTTCAGCTGTAAGTAATAGAAAGTCCACAAATGACAGTGGCATAAACAAGATAGTAGCTTATTTCTCTCAAGTGAATGAAATTCAGGACTGGTACATTGTTCCATGGAGTGAAGGACCTGGGTTCCTCTACTTGTTGGTCTCTTAGGCATGACTTCTGTTACCAAGTCACCCCTTGGTCACGATGGCTTGGAGCTCTGGGCATTACTGCCTCCTTCCAGCGAGCAAGAAAGAAGAGGTGGCCATGGGTACATGCCAGGTGTCTTTCAGGACTTCTCCTGGAAACTCACACATCGCTTCTGTTTACATCAGATTGGCCAGAATTTAGTCACATGACCACATCACGCTGCACAGGAGGTTGGGAAATGAAGTCTTTGTTCCAGGTGGTTGTGTGCCCAGCTAAATATCAGGGGTGTCTACTAAGGAGGATGTGGAAGATGGATCCTGGGGGACAGCTAGCAGTCTCTGACTTAAAGATGCTATCTCTCATGGTTGTGGGTTTGTTGTTGTTAATCCTCACCTGAGGATATTTTTTCCATTGCTTTTTAGAGAGAGTGGAAGAGAGAGAGGAAGAGGGAGAGAGAGAGAGAGAAACATCAATGTGAGAGAAATCTATTGGTTGCCTCCTGCACATGCCCTGACTGGGGCCAGGGATCGAACCTGCAACCCAGGTATGTCCCCTGACCGGGAATCGAACCTGCAACCCTCTGGTCCAAGGGCCGACGTGCTAACCGCTGAGCCACACTGGCCAGGGCTGGTTGTGGTTTTTAAATAAGATCATCTACAGGAAGATCTTAGCATAGTGTCTGGCTCTCAGTGATCTCTGTTATCTGCTGTGTGACCTTAGACATGTTACCACACCTCTCTGGGCTTCATGTTCCTCTACTCTGAAATGAGAGCCTCCTGGTTGGGGTGGGACTCAAGTCCATATAGCTCTGAGACCCTTATCTGGAGGCTGGCCAGGAGAGGGCAGTATTGGAGAGGAGAAGGGAGTGGAGGAGCTCCCTCAGAAGACAGGCAGCCTCTGACCCGCCTAGCAGCAATGGTCTTGACCTAGATCTGCCTGCTCCTGTACACTGTGCAGTAAGTGCAAATGGGTCTCTCTACACAGTGGCTGTGGGAGCTTTAACCACCTGGCATTTGATATTAGATAGCAATAACAACTTTCCGTATGACAAAAAGGCCGTTGAAATTTGGGAAGATGCAGTAAAATATAAAGAAGAAAAATGAAATCTCCCTGATGACACATGTAATCATGATTGACATTTTCTGGTATATATTATTTGAGCATTTTTCCTATCATTTTTAGCATTTTATGAATCTGATTTAATGCTGTTTAGAATAACAGCAGGTACTTAACACAGCACTTAGCAAGCATCAGCCGCTATTCTCAGCACATACGTTCGCTCTTTAAACCTCTCTGACAGCATGCGGAGTAGGCACTGTTATCTTCTCCAGACTCTGCTGAGCCTGATTGGTTAACTGCTTTTCCTGATTTATTAACAGTTTTTCATTTTTTCTACATCACTGAACACTCTGTCCACGCGGCATCTCACGGCTGCGTGACACATTCCGTCATGGGAGTGTGCCTGAGAGCAGTGGAGTCGGGCCTCCGGACTTCGGGGTTTCTAGTTGTTGTTTTCACAGCGCCAGTGAATATCCTTATGCCTGTTTCCCTCACTAGCCTGATGCTGTCCTTGGGATAAATATCTAGAAATGGGATTCTTGGATCAAAGGGTGTGAATGTCATTGCCTTCCGGAAAGTGGGCAACAGTTCAGACTCTCACCTGAAGGAGTGAAAATGTCCATCTCCGGTGGGTTTGCAGCTGCCGGTGTCCTTAGTCATTTTCCAGGACCACCCCCCATTTGCTGGCTGAACTTGTTGAGGTCCCGGGGCAACCGCACTTGTTCAGAGACTCCCAGAAAGGTTCCGAACAGCCTCGGTGGGAACCCAGGGTGCCCATTCCGCCTTGGAGCGCTCTGTCCCACCTCCTCGTGCCCTGTAGAGGGCAGCAGTGTGCCCACCTGCCCCTTGGCGGATGGAAGCTGGCCAGGGAGCCCTGCTGAATGGGCGTTGTGGAGATGCCTGGCTTGGAGGCAGGTTTAGCTGTGGGGTGCCCTTTCCTGCAAAGCACCATCTGGCACCAAGTTCACTGCCTTTTCTTAATTAAAGTTAGTGTGGACTGTGTGAATGCTTTTCCCTGACAGTCCACCAGTCCTCATTGTGTGAATTTTATACCGACCCCAAACCACATTTTCAAAATTTAAAATTCAGTTACAGTTAAAAATGTCACAGTGGGAGGTGTGGCTGGAGAGTGGGATGGGTGTGGTGGGAGGGGGAAGGGAGCGTCTCCTGGGCTCAGAGAGAGCCAGCCCCTGCCTCCCAGCGCCCTCACCCCCTGCCCCTTCCTCCTGAAGCCCCCAGCTGTGCTCACACAAGCCTCCTTGCTGGTCTGCACGTGTTCTGCTCCTCTCCAGGCCTTTCCACCTCTGTCCCCTCCATCTGCAGTGTCCTTTTCCCCGTCCTCACTCGGCCCGCTTGCATCGGCCTTCAGGCTCAGCTCAGGTGCCCCTCCTCCAAGATGCCCTCTGTACCTGCAGCAAGGAGTCCTCCCCTGTGCTATCCCAGCTCCCCTGCCCCCTCACAGCACACTCAGCATCACTTGGCTTCACCTCGGCTCTCCGTCCCTCTGTCCCTGCTCTCATCTGGCTGCTGTGGATGGATCCGGGAGAGGCCCGGAGCTGGAGCAGAGCAGACGTGAGCACTGCTCCGTTGCTGGGAGGAGAGCTGAGGACACCATGCGGGCTTCTGGCTTGGGTGGAGGGGTTGGTGGTGCCATTCTCTGAGAAGCAGAAAAGATCTGGAGTCTTTCTCTCAGAGCCGGGAGCCCTCGGGGGCCTGTGGCTAACCCACAGCCTGTCTTTTTCAGCTTCGAAACGGAGCCCCCTTCACCAGACTCCCGAGTGACAAGCTGAAGGCAGTCATCCCCCCTTTCTTACCCCCTTCCAGCTTTGAGCTGTGGAGCTCAGACCGGTCCCGGACATGTCACAACGGGAAGGCAGACCCCATGAAGACGGTGCTGCCCCAGAGAGCCAGCAGGGGCCACCCCATGGGTGGCGGGAGCACGGACACTGTGAGTCGCCCAGCTGAAACGCTTCGATGCATCACTCACCGCTCACGAAATCGTGATGTGTTGTAGGCAGCAGGTCCTCAGACCCACTAATCCAGAGGGGTCAAAGCCTTTTGTTATTTCTTAATCAGTGATACCTTTTATCTAACAGAACCCTATAAGGAACTTACTGTGTACACAGATTACAGTGTCAGAGGGCAGGGAATGAAAGCAGGGCCCCTCTCTGTCCTCTCCCTGGAACGCTGGAGCTCCAGGCAACACAGTTTGATGCCTGAGCTAATGCAGCCTTCCCTTTAGTAGGCGAGGACCCTGGGGTCCCGAGAGGACATGTGATTTGCTGAAGATTACCCAGGTGGGGTAGGCCTGAGACCAAAACTCTGGTTCTTGGCTTTTAATCACGTTCCATGGTACATGTTGCTCAGGTCCATGACCAAGAGCAAACAGTAGGAGGCAACTGTGTGCGTTACTGGTGTTCTTGCCCCCAGAAGGAGTGTGACTTCCATCCTCCGGACCACAGTGGTTTCTGTCTTTGTGGCCCTCGGTGGCTCTGTGACATTCCGAGACACCCCTCTCGAGGTGGGAGGTTATTTCTGTGTGTGTAGACTGTCTACGCTGTGGGTACAGCAAGTGGACAAACCCAAGCCGAGGATTTCGGACCTGCCCTGCTGCTGTGAGCCCAGTGACTGGAGAAGCGCAGGGCCTCCATCTCTGATATAAAATGGGGCTGACCCCTGTGCTTGCTGCTGCCTCCCTGGGCCATTGTCATATCAAGTCTCTGCGGGGAGACCAAGAGCCTGGCGCCTGCAGGTGCTCAGAGTGGGCGGGCGGGTTGCATTTGGTCTACAGCGTGGGAGGAGTTGAGTGATCCTGAAAGCGGGGTGGCCCATGGGAATTGATGTCACGGGGGCTCAGCCTGAGGTACTGGTCAGGTTGTCAGCAGCTAGAAGTGAACTCCTGTCCCTTAGGGGACTCCTGGCAGGCAGAGCACTGGTCAGCAGGGATGTGCACGGTGGGTGCAGACATTGGCTGCAAGGGGCCAGCTGGACTCCAGGGCCCTCCCGTTGAGATTCTGCGTGTCCAGAGGAAGGAGCCGCAGACCCTAACCCTGTCACCTACCATCTTCTTGCAGACTCCTGTCAGGCCGGTTAAATTTCCATCTCTCACCAGAAGCCCAGCCTCTCCTGCCAATTCTGGAAACTTCAACCACTCACCTCATTCCTCAGGTGGCTCCAGTGGGGTAGGGGGCATGAGTAGGCACGGCGGGGAGCTGCATAACCGCTCAGGTGGGTACCCCGCAGGGCCGCTTAGAGGAGGTGGGACGATCCCTGGGGCTGAGAGTGTGACCACCCCCTGTGCTCACCCTGCAGACAGTCCGAGAAACAACTGCACACACCTCGTCTCCCTGATGTGGCCAGGGGACTTTCCAGTGCATTCACAGTTCTGAGTTTCTTCCCTGCATTTCTGTGGGGGCAGGAGAGGAGACAGAGGAAATACGTCTATGATGCTTTCTTCTCATGGAAAACTTTACACGAAATTAGAATGCGTGGTGTTTAAAATTCTTGAAGATAGAACCTGAGCTTCTCCTCCTGCCTTTGCCTTGAGCAGATGAGGACACTGAAGCTCAGAGTGGGCAAGGGATTTGCCCAGGGACTCACAGCAAGGCCATGACAATTAGGGCTCAAACGAGAGTGCTGCACAGTTATTTTGACCTTAACAGCATTCTTTCTTGTCCTCTCCAAGGACATCCAGGATTAACCAAAACCAGCTTTGCAGAAAGGTTTTGCAAAGGAATGCCAGTACAAGGAATGCACATGTCTTGTGGAAAAGCTGTAAGACCAGATAAACCAAAAGATAATAATAATAAAAATAATAAAGGTCTAATCTCACCCACTGGAGATCATCAGTAACACTTTGGTATATGTCTTCGCAAAGTACTTTTTGTTCTTCAGAATTTTATTTTATTTTATTTTATATCTCTTTATTGATTTTAGAGAGAGAGGGGAAGGGAGAGGGAGAGAGAGAGAAACATTGATGAAAGAGAACATCTATTGGCCGCCTCCTGCGGGCCCCCCACTGGGGGATCATGCCCACAACCCCTGCATGTGCCCTGACGGGGAATCGAACTGGCAACCTCTTGGTGCATGGGTCAACGCTCAACTGCTGAACCACACCGGCCGGGCACAAAGTACTTTTATGCATATTATATTTATGAACGTGGAATAATTTATAGAGCACTTAGTATGTGCCAGGTATAATACCAAACCATTTAAGTGGATTATCTCCTTCAGTCCCCCAACAGCTTGCTAGGGCGTATTCTCCATTTTACAGTTGAGGGACCTGGGGCTCAGGAAAGTTAAGTAACTCGGCCCAGGTCAAACAGTTGTAAAGTGGCAGAGCCTGGACCTGGACCCGGGCAGGCCAACCTCGGTATAGACTGCTCTGCAACCTTTCTGGACTCTGCACCACATTGTGTCCACCGTTTGGTGTCCACACACCTGCATCTTTTCAATACCCAAAGTGCAGTTCGCTCTTATGAGGTATCACACTTGCTACCCCAGTTTCCTCTTGTTGAACAGAGGCAGTTCTAGATTTTTGCTCTTGTAGATAGCCACACTAAGTCATGCTTGCCTGCCTCCATATTTGTGTACTCGGTCAGTGATTTGCTTAACACTGGGTGGTGTAGTCAGTGGGTTTGCCTATTTTCAAGGCTTTTGTTACATTTTGCCTTCCAGAATGACTCTGTTTATACATGTGAAATGTTTACCCCCATGCCCAGCACCTAGTAATGCCCTGTCAGTTTTCGTTATCAGTGTTCTCCCTCTGGCACCCTCCCTAGCCCTGGGTATTATCACTTCCTTTTTCTTTCATGATCATTCAAGGTTGCCAGTAGATTTGGGGAAACGGGGGAGGGCATGTGGCAATCGGTTCAATCGGGGAAGCTGACATCTCCGAGTGTTATGGAATGAGGGTTATTGACAACAGTGGGAAGAGCTGGGGACGTCAAGGTCTGAAAGGGGGAGACAGAGCTGGGGGGAGGAGCCCTGGTGTGGCTGGATAGGTGGAAGGCGCTGCACAGGGGCTGCAGCGGGAATGCGGAGCGGGCAGGCATCCGTGCCTGCTGGGGGCTGAGCTGGCCGCAGGCGGGGGGATGGTGGGGTGAGGACAAGCTGGTCTTGCCAGCAGTGCACCTTCCTCACCTCGTACCAGAGCCTTCATCACGTGGCGGCCTGCATCCTGCTTCCTTCGGTGTTCTGACCCAGAATCCCACGGGGAGGGGTTCTGGGACGTGGTTCTGGCTCACCCAGGTCAGCTCAGGAAGTCCATCGCACCTGTGTTGTGGTCCTCTGGACCCATGGCAGTCATCCCCGTTCCTCTTTCCTCAGGTGGCAGCATAGACAGTGTCCTGTCCCAGATCGCTGCCCAGAGGAAGAAGGCAGCCGGACTCTCTGAGCAGAAGCCCAGCCATCGGTCAAGTCCTGTGGGGCCAGCACCCGGGTCCAGCCCTTCTGAGCAACTGGTCTCCCCAGCAGGTGGTGGCGGTCCTGTTGGCAAGGTGCTTGTTCTGTTTCTGTGTCTCCCTGTTACACTCATAGGTTCTGTCCTAACGTGGCCACATGCTGGGGAACGTGGGTGGTGCCACAGTCGTGGACGGGCTCAAGGCAGGCCCCTCCAGCAGCCACTCCTGGGTTTTCTGAGAAGGGCTGGATCATGTAGGTGGTTGCTGAGATCACACCTTGTGATCTTGGTCCCCTGCACACATGGTCACCTCCCGCCTGATCTCCAGGGCACTAGCAGGTGCCTCATCCAGCCTCACATTGCACACATTTGTTCATTGATTGGAGCTAAAAGGTTCAGAGTGTGGGCTCAGGAGCAGACTGCCAGGGTTCAGATCTCAGCCCCACGCGTGAGCATTTAGGATGGGGCCTTGCCTGGTGAGCCTATGTAAGTGTCAGCTCGTGGACGTTCTCAGCACGACCTGTGCATTCGTTGTACACGCCTTTGGAGCTTCTGCTCTGCTGGCGCTGCCAGCAGTGAGGATCCGGCAGTGAATTGGGGTTCCGTGACCCCTCTCAGGGTGTCACTGTGGACACAAGCAGGCTCACCTCAGTGTGGTAGGGGCTGTCGTGGGGAAGGGAGGATGCGCTACCAGGCCTCAGGGTGTCAGTGACATCTGAATGGGGCCTGAAGGACGAGGAGCCAGATGGAAGGAGCGGGGTGTGAGACTGTTTGAGGCTGAGGACAGCGTTCACAGCACTGCGGAGGCCAGAGCATGGCAGATGGGAGGGGCTGAAGGAAGTCGGTGGGCAGGACAGAGCCAGGACCTCACCTCCCTGCTTTGACACCGGTCCTCCAATAATGCAGCCCGAGGGCATCACATTGTATCTATGGAGTTTGGGATGGACAAGAAACCCTAAGTGCCACTCTGGAATGGGAAGTCCTTTAGTGTCTTCGCAGTGCCCCCTCCATCTCCTGAGCCCCTCCTCCTGGGTTGATTGATGGAGGAAGCCCCCAGAGTATGGGTTCCTAGTCATGAGTGTGAACTGACCCCTCCCCCAGGTGGCTGTCTGTGTGCCCCTCCTCAGTGGTGCAGTGAAGCCCATTTCCTCCTTTGAGAGGACCCCAAGTCCAGGCACAACTCCATTCTTTATCATACTTTATAGATCTTAAGCTTAAAGTTAGATCACCTGAGAGCCTCACCCTTGGACTTTTGCCCAGAAGTGCCTGCAGAAACTGATGTTTTAATGGATGAATGAGAAATAGCCTTTATTGCCCGCCCAACCACTGTTGATTATTCAAAGTCCCTTTTGCAATTGGACCTACACGATTAGGTTCCTTTTACGATATAGCTCCAGAAGAGGTTTCTCTCTCCCTATACATTATCATATTTTCCAACATATTGAAAATTACTTGTGTAATAAGATCTATGTAATTAAATTCTTTTTAGAATTTGGCTCTAGGGAAAAAATGTCTGTACTGGGATACATTTTCTTTGCTCGAATAGTTAGAATTATATAACTATTGTATTATTCTTTTTGCCTTTGCTGCTAGGAAACTCAGATCTACTCATTAAAGTAAATTTACTAGTCTGGGCTTTGATATAATTGTCCTCTGTTGCCCCACATTTTCTGTTTCTATTTTGATAATCTTATTAGGTGTGTTAGATATTATTAGCTTCCTTTAATTGGTGTTGGAAATAGGTAGACATCTACGTTATAAATCATGTTACCTATTATCTTACTTGAATGCATCTATCATATATAATCTATATGCATGTATATTCTGATGAAAGTAAGTTGTGTCAAAAGATGCATTCAGGAAACAATAAGCTGGGGAAACAATGCAGTTCAGTGATCACCTGATATTCTTAACATGATAACATGCTGTAACCTTCAGGTTTCTGGGCTCCACCCACATGACTGAGTGAAACTCTTAAGACCGGGTCTGGGGAATCTGTTTTTCCCCTAGAGAGTGTTGCAGCCAGCCCACCTCGGGGCTCTTAGAAACTACTGCCCTAAATCAAAGGACACCAGGAGTGGGCTTTCTGTCAGTGGCTCCAGCAGCAAAGTGGAAACATGAAGTGCTTCTCAAAGACTCCCTTAGGAAGAATTAGAAATTAGTATTCAAAATATGAGCCTTCTGATTCTGGCTTTTGTACTTTGCTTAAAACAAGCTCTGCTGTAATAGTGGAATATTGACAAGGCATGGCTTCTAGCTTGTTTGTGAATCAGCATGAAGTGAGCCTTAGGAGGCACAGAATGGGGGGTTCAGAGCATTTTTTTCCATACTTCCCAGATCTCTGAAAGCCTAAAGGCCCACTGGGTATATCAGCTTTCTGTTCCCACCCTAAAGCTCAGTGGTTTAAAACAAAAAGCATTTCTTTAGCTCATGAATCTGTGGGTCAGCAGTGTAGTCTGGACTTAAGTAGGCAGTTCTTCTGGTTTGGGGGATCACTTCCACGTCTGGCTATTGTCTGGGGAAACCAGGACAACTGGGCCGTGTGCTTCCACAAGCTTAGACATGTCCTCATGGCAATGGCTGAAGCTATGAGTTGAAAAACAATCAAGTTGTTTAAGCAAATCAGCATGCCCAGTGCAGGAGAACACAGAGTTACGTAGCAAGAGGTATGGATTCAGGGAGGAGTGGAGATGAGGCTGTTAATGCAATCAGTCTCCTATGTTAAAGACATAGGGGACAGTTCAGATATTTCATAGCACCCTAAATCTTATAATTACCTGCCCCCTTCCCAATAGTGCCACCCACAGGTCCAGAGTATCATGTTTCTTTGCTTTTGCCTGGGGTAGATCTGTTTTATGGAGATATACTAATTATCTCCTGCTTAATTAGGACCTTTATTAGTGAATGTCTTTATAGCAAAAGAAGAGGGAATAATTTATTAATAATATAGGCAGCTAATTGACACAGTCTTTTTTTTTTTTTAAATAATCCTCACCTGAGGATATTTTTCCATCTATCTTCAGATAGAGTGGGAGGGAGGAAGAGAGGGAGAGAGAAAGAAACATTGGCATGAGAGGTACACATCGGCTGGTTGCCTCCCGCACGACCCCAACCAGAGCCAGGGACCAACCGCAATAAAGGTACGTACCCTTGACCGGAATCAGACCCGCGACTCTTTGGTCCATGGGCCAACGCTTTAACCGCTGAGCCAAACCGGCCAGGGCTTGACACAGTCTTTTAAAACCAAAGAAAGGGACTTTTTTTCACACTCTGGGATGTAGTTAGTTAGAAGGGGCTTAGCAGGAGAGGTGTGCCCATTTCCAGGCATAAAAATCTTAGTTTCTACTATTGTACTTTTAAGATGTTCCATTTTTAGCAAAACTTACAAAACATATGAAAACCCAAGAAAAACCACACTCCCAAGAAACAAAGCAATCATCAGGAGACTCACTAGATGTGACTCAGGTATTGGAATTATCTGACAGGGAATTTTTAAAAACTACCATTAATATGTTAAAGGCTCCAATGGAAAATTTGAACAACATGCAAAAAATCAGATGAGGAACTCCTTCACAGAGAGATGGAAACTCTAAGAAAGAGTCGAGTGGAAATGCTAGAACTCAAAGGCATGTAACAGATGAGGAATGCCTTTGATGGGCTTCTCAGTAGACTTGACACAGTCAAAGAAAGAATCAGTGAACTTGAAGACAGGGCAATAGAAATTACCCAAGTTGAAACACAAAAAGAGACGTTAAAGCAAAAACAAGAACAACAACAAAAAACCCAGAGCATCCAGAACCTGTGGGATAATATCAAATGCTCTGACGTACGGATGATTGGAATTCCTGAAGGAAAAGAGAGAAAGAGAATGGAGGGGCAGAAGAAATATTTTTAAATAATGGCTGAGAATTTCCTCAAATTAATGATAGATACCAAACCACAGGTCTAGGTAGTTCAGAAAACACTAAATAGGATGAATATAAAAATGAATATACCTATCCATATCATATAAACTGCAGAATAAAGAACTCTCAAAACAAAACATTAAAAAAAAAAAACCCAATACATTTAAAAATGAGCAAAATATCTGAGTAGGTACTTCATCAAAGATACACAAATGGCAAGTAAACATGAAAAAATGTTGAACATCATTAGGCATTAGGGAAATGCGAATTAAAATCACAGTGAGAGAGAACTCTACCGTACACCTATTAGAATGGCTAGAATTGAAATATATTTAAAGATGGAAGTGCTGAAGGGAGGTGGAGCCACTGGAGTTTTCATTCAGTGCTGGTAGGAATGCAAGCTGGTACAGCCACCTTGGAAAAGTTTGGCAGTTTCTTATAAAACTAAATTTATACTTACCATGTGAGCTGGCTGTCTTGCGCCTAGGTATTTATTTACCCAAGTGAATTTTTAAAAAACTTTTGTTTGTACAAAAATCTGTTGGTGAATGTTTATAGCAGTGTTTTCACAATTACCCTGAACTGGAAACATCTCAAACAGGTGAATGGATAAACTAATTGTACATCCATGCAAGAAATACTTCGCAGCAATGGAAAGGAACACACAACATCCCATAACTCGAATGGACTTTAAAAGGCATTATGTTGAGTCAGACCCAAAAGTCTACATATTATATCATCTATTTATATGACATTTTGGAAAAGAAAATTATAGGGATGGAAAATAGATCAGTTGTTTTCATGGGTTGAGGTTGAGGGGAAGGATTGACTAGACAGGGACAGCACAGGGAATTTGGGGGATGATGAAACTGTTCTGTATGGTACTCTTGGTGAGTACACAACTGTGCCTTTGTCAAAACCCATAGAATTGTACATAGCAGAGTTATTTCTACTGTGTGCAAATTAAAAACCAAAATAAAATCAACCAGGCACCAAAGATGGAATGCAGACTATGGCAGCAGATCTCACCGTATTGCGAATGAGTGATGTAACCACAGTCTGGGAGGTGGGGAAAAGCCCATATGTCAAGTGGGTATGGTGAGGCTAAAGTAAAGACAAAGAACCATACACAAGCACTGGACTCTCGGGGAAAATTTCTTACAGGGATGTAGGTTAAATCCCAAAACCACTTTCTGTATATATGCTTTTTGCATATGTATGTACTTGATGTATATACTAAGGTTGAATAAATAAGTGAATTTAATAAACCAAGTTTTTAACTGTCAGAGAATGAATTAAAGGGGAAATGCCAGAACAAACCATGTGGATATTGGATTGAACTCAGAAGTATCAGTATTGCATTATTATGAATTCATGCTTGTAAATATAAATATACACACACATACATACATACACACATACACACTCACAGGTTGATAGATAAAGAAATAAATGTGGCTATGTGTGTATACATGGGCTAGTATGCTTCCTATATTTCCTTGCTCTGTCTGCTGAGAGGACCTAGAAGCTGTGACATCCCAGTAGCAATAAACAATCTAATACCCAGATTTTGGTTTCTAAATACCATTCTCCCATAAAAGGGGCCAGGGCCTTGGAGAAGTGGTTTGTTCCAGTAGAAGGTCATGGAAATACAGGATGAGCCCGAAACACTTTGTGGTGTCACAAAATAAGGAAATGCTTTTATTTATTTTATTTATTTTTTTTTTATCCTCACCCAAGGACATTTTTCCATTTTTGTTCAGCTAGAGTGGGAGGGAGAGAGAGGAAGAGAGAGAGAAACATTGACGTGAAAGGGACACACTGAGTGGCTGCCTCCCGCACGACCCCAACCAGGGCTGGAGACAAATCGCAACCAAGGTACGTGCCCTTGACCGGAATCGAACCCACGACTCATTGGTCCGCGGGCTGACGCTCCAACTGCTGAGCCAAACTGGCCAGGGCAAGGAAATGCTTTTAAAAAGAAAGAAAGAAAAAAAAAGGCATGTCAAAAGGGCACAGGAGCCAACCTGAAAGGTCTCAGTGGCCAAAACTGGAACAATTTGAGCAACTATAAATAATAATAGTATTGGATTATAGCCCAAAGAATAAAATAAATACCCACGAACCCATAGTGATATGAGTAAATAACTGAATGATTGGGGGAGAAGGAACAACTCTTCCTTACTTAAAAATTCCAAATAATGTGGAAAGAATAAGGGAAATGGCAAATCATCATGGGAACGCCGCATTAATAGTTGCTCCATACAAGATCCACCAAAAAATGCTAAAATTAGTGGGTTAAACTTTAAGGAATAACAAGATACTGAGCTCAAAATATCTTCCCCCAAATATGTCTTTATTATAAAGGGAAAAATAGTAACTTCACAGTGGAGAAACCTGATGCCACCTTCACTAGGCGATGAAGGTTGACATCCTCAGTAATAAGATTCCGACACTTTCTGCCTCCTGGTACGATGTGCTGAGAGCGGCACATCAGCTCTGTGGTCATTGACCCAAACACCCACAGGCAAATCTAATTATGAGCAAACATACGAGAAACCCAATTTGAGGGACAGTCTACAAATACTTGACCAGGACTCTTCAGAAGTGTCAAGATCATGAAAGACAAGGCAAACTGAGTAGCTCTCAGACTGGAAGAGCTAAGACATGACGAGTTGGTGCAACGTGGGAACCTGGACCGGATCCTGCATCAGAATGAGGGTGTTAGTGGGACAGCCCGTGAAATCTGACTCAAGTCTGTAGTTTAGCTAATAGTATGTCCCAGTGTTAATTTCTTAGTTTCGATAATTGTACTATGGTTATGTAAGATGTTAACATCAGGGGAAGCTGGCTGAGGGATACACAGAAACTCTCAGTTCTTTGTAAGTCTAAAAATATTTCCAAATAAAAAATCTCTCTCTCTCTCTCTCTCTCTCTCTCTCTCTCTCTCTCTCTCTCTCTCTCTCACACACACACACACACACACACACACACACACGGGGCAGGGGTGGGGGTGGTAATCTGTCCTTTGGTGAAAGGTTGGAAGCAGCTGATTAGATGAAGGAACATCAGGAGCAGAAAGGAACTTCATGTAAGCCACACTTCCACCTTAGAGCTGGGTTAACTGAGAGGTGAGGGGACCTGGCCAAGGACACAGTGCTAGTAGGGGCAGGACTAGTCCCCACATTTCCTGACTTCATGGGCTGCTTTTTCCATCCCACCCCCTGCTCAGCACCAGGGGAGATTCCCCTGTAACTGCTTAGATAATGCCATTTCTGCTTTGCATGTGTTTTTTTAAAATTTCATAGTCCTGGTTAGCTATTTTGTTGAGTGTTCTCTGTGGTGTGTTTGTTTGAATCACTTCTATCTTCTGGGAGATAGCCATGTATTTGTCTTATTCTTCTGTGCAGAAACTGGAGACGAGCAAAAGGCCCCCATCTGGAACTTCCACTACCTCCAAAAGCACCTCCCCCACCCTCACGCCTTCCCCTTCACCCAAAGGCCATGCGGCTGAGTCCTCGGTGTCCTCCTCCTCGTCCCATCGGCAGTCCAAGAGCAGCGGGGGCTCCAGCAGCGGTACCATCACCGATGAGGGTGAGTCCCCTGAGGTCCTGAGACCCCGTCCTTTCCTTTTCACCGTGGTGACCTGGCAGGTGCCTTTCTCTGCTATAGCCATCCTAGGTCAGGTTTATTTGTTACAAACAAACTACACTGGCCCCTCTCCTTCCCTGATTCTACCTTGTATTTTTGTCTTCACTGTGCTTAAGGTATAGTAAGCGACCTCAAATAGTTTTTGAATGTAGATAAGTTTTCTTTATATATACTGTACACAAACACACACCTGTAGAAATGTTTCTCCGACAGCAGTTAGGTACCATTCCCTGGACCTGGTGTAAATCAGAATTCTTTCAGTTGCAAGTGATGAAATCTTCACTCAGACTGCTTTAAGCAAAAACAAAAACAAAAAGCTGATCATTTGTTGGTTCATATACTGGACATGTCTAGGATGTGCTTCAGGCACGTCTGGATCCAGGTGCTTTGGGAGCGTCTCCCCGCATCTCAGGTAGGCTCTCTGAGTGATGGCCAGGATGTCCCCCAGCAGCGTTAGGCTTACTTCCTCTTCCTGCTGTCTTAGCAACGAAAGCAGAAAGAGTGCTGATTTCTCAATAGGTCCAGCAAAATCCCAAGGGTAAAGGTCACGGGCCTGTCTTGGCTATATTTATAACAACTGGGGTCATTTGCCCATCCTTGACTGTCTCGGTGCAAGGGGGTGGATGTGCTGATGGGCCAGGCCCGGTCTGTGTCTGCCTTTGGAGCCAGGGTGGGTCTGCCCGCCTGCACGGTGTGGGTTGGAAGTGAGAGAGAAGCGGCTCCTCGAAGGGAAGTGGAGTGCTGTTTCCAGAAGGAGGATGGATGCCGGGCAGGCGGACGCTGTAGATCCACCGCAACCGGGAGAACTTAGGAACCTGCATGTGTCATCAAAGCCTGTCCCGGGGGGTGAGGAGGGAAGGAAGACGGAGTGAATGGCAGGGCAGGAGCGGGAGCTCTGCAGGGAGGCCCAGGAGGGAGAAAGGGAGATGAAGAGAAGATCATCTTTTAAAACTGCCCTCTGGTGGCTCCTGGGAGTGGGGATGGAAAGGAGGAAGCAGAACTTCTGTGAGGGTGGGGCCCAGGCAGGTGCGACTCAGGGAGCGTACAGAGAGGAGAATCTCACTGTGCACGTGGGCCTCACCAGCGCTGGCAGGTGCCTCGCTGCAGCTCCAGGACGTAGTGCCGCGCAGGTTCTGCCCAGCAAGTGATAAGTTGGAATCCGCGGCACAGGCGCTCGTCTGTCCTGAGTTGATAAATGCGTGCTGCCATTGGCACCCTGTTTATTCAGGGGCTGCTTTATTGTTTTGTGGTCTCTGGTGCAATCCTCTATAAAAGCTTCAGAGATTCACCAGCAGCCCCATTCCTCCCTAACCGTGTTTTCTATATGGAGTCTTACAGAATTCTCCCGCCTCCAAGGCTTTCAGGAGTCAAACTCCTGAAGCTTCCGTTAGGTATGTGTACCTCACCTTCTTTTCAAACAGTGAGGCAGTGGATATCTGTATGCATTGTCCGTGCCCACTCTTTTTCCCTTTTATTCATTATTTAAAAGGTTTGCAGAGCCCTACATGGGATGAAAAAAGAGGAGGACCTGACAGCGAATTCTTTTCAGATTAATTTCTCTTGCTTAGAAAGCAGTCTTTCCCTCGGGGGTTTGTAGGTCCTGAGGCAGTGAGACCCTTGTCCTGCGGGCATTGGTTTGTTGCTGGACAGAGGTTGCAATCCATCCCCAAACAGATATTCTTTATATTTTTGTGGGAAATGTGTGGCCCATTCAAGGGCTGCATGTAAGTCTTTGCGCTACCCATCTTCCCACCTGCGTCCCCTCTCTGGACTCCCATTGGCAGCAGTGAGGCCTGTGACAAAGTCGCCTTCTGAGCCTCATGAAGGCTCTGGGCAGGCCCTGGGCACCACACCTGTGCTGGGTGGTGGGATAGCTGACAGCAGGCCGGGGAGTCAGGTGTATTCAGCAGAATCATGAAATGATTGTAACAAGATGTGATCAGCAAAGGACAGTGTCGTGGCAGACTTCACAAGCGTGGACATTTGGGCCCCGCCACAGGGGGGCTGGGAAGGATGAGGCAGTGGTGGGCCAGAGCTCAGTGTTAAATGTATAGGAAATGTGCGATTAAACACAGCTGTTAAAAGTCAAATTTTACAACACCAAAATATATATAAAAGAAGACAAAAAAGGAAAGAACAAAAAACAAATTACATGAACCTTATAATTAATTATATTGAGTATAAAGGTATGTGGTATTTTAAAACAAAATTGTTTGCTGGTTTTTTATTGCATTTTACTAACATCTGTGCTCTTGAGACTCAACACCTCTTCTACCTCTGTTATGGGAATACCGTGTGGGGTGCGCTGTTACTCCTGTGCGTCTCTCCCCAGTTCCACTCTCAGGAGCGTTACCCCGGTAGCTGGAAGTCGGCTGTGATGGGGGCATTTCACACCGTGAAAATCAGCAAGCACCACAGCCAGGGCTTGAGTTACTGTTTTAGAGATCGTCTGTAGGTAATCTAGACGGTGGCAGAGACAATGTCAATTATGCAGGTTAAACTTACAAGTTCATGTCCGGTACTGTTATATTGTGGTTAGCACAAAAAATCGAGAAAATACTCTTCCAGGATTTGAAAACCGTTATCTAATTCAGCAAAGTTGCTCACATGAAGTGCCCACATACGTCTTCACTGTTTTGTTTCATCTTACATGATCCCATAAAGGGAACAGCCAGCCCGCCTTCGTGCTGGAACTGCATTCACTGGGTACAGGGACCAGAGGAGGGCAAAAGCCAACAGAAGAATTCAGTGAGACACCTGAATTGCAATGAAAACATTTGCTCCATGGAATTTATAATAAAGAGTATTGTGTAATTTGTTATTATGTGTAAACTGTGTGTTACACATTCTTTATATCAGTAAAATCTTTAGTAAACTTAAGTACCTACATACGTGAATGCATTTCCCCTCGAGAGCCATTGTTGACCCTTTCCCAGCACGCCGCTGTGGAGAGAGGCTGCATGTGGAGGGAGCAGTAGGAGCAGAGGTTTGGTGTCATGAAGCTACAGTGGATGACGTCTGGGTTGAGACTCAATTCATCTCATACATCCTAGCTCAGGAACAGCTCTTCTGTGAAGGCTGTTCCAGTTCCTTTGGCTGGGTCAGCTGTCCTCGCTGTCCCCAGATCCCCGTGTTCGTGCCCTTCACTCATCACCAGTGGGAGACGTGGCAGAGCAGGGTACACAATACAGGTCTGGTAGCTAGACCCTGGGTTTGAATCCCTGCTGTGCTGTGGCCTAGCAGTGTGGCCCACCCAAGATATGGCACCCGACCTTTCTGTGCCTCAGTTCCTCATCTGTAAATGGGGGCAGCAATAGGGCATACCTCATGAGGAGGTTGTAACGAGCAGGTGGGTCATCCACGTGCAGGGTGCCTGATGGTGAGCAGTGCGCATCAGTGGTCACCTCTTTGTGATCTCCCTGCCACTCTGAGCTCCTTCCCAGCAGGAACCTTTCCATGCTGGCATTCCCAGCATGTAGTAGGCACATTGGCAGCCGCTGTTGAATGAGTGACTAAAAGAAGGAACTCGGGCCTTCCAACCTCCAGTCCACTCTTCTGTGAACTGCACCCACTGCCCCAGGGCCTTTGCACTTACTGTTTCCTCTGCCTGGTACTCTTTCCCTTGATATTTGCACATCTTCATTTAGTGTCCAGAGGACACCTTATAAAAGAAGCCTTCCTGAGCACCCTCTATAAAGCAGCATCCTCCCATCCTCGGTCAGCCTCTCCAGTGCGGCTCTGTTTTCCCTCCGTCAGCCTGCTTATTGTCTATGTTGGTCCCTACTGAGTCCCCCATGCCTAGTCTGGCAAATACTCACTGAATGTGTGAATGAGTATTTCTTCAAGCCCCCAGATGTTGGTCTTCTTTCCTTTCTTTACTCTCCCTCCTCTGATCTCTTGATACCCAAAATATTCTGTTTTCCTCTGGTCTCGACCCCTCTGGCTCTGCTGCTCCACTGAGACGTGGCCTCCCTCCCGGAGTCCACAGCCTCCACACACTGGAGCCAAACCCCGACTCTGGTCTCAACCGCTCCCGCCTCTTCTCCTAAGTCCTCTCTCTGACTGGCTAAGGACTTGCTTGCATTGGCATTTACTGCAGGTGTGGAGACCAGCAGTCAAGAAATCCTAATTAAAAACTGCTCTTGGACAGAAGGTGGAGTTTTAGTCCCACAGCGAGAACACCAGGAACTTGGTGGGTGCAGCCATTGGAGAGTCAGCCTGGCCAGGAACATCCCTGTCTTCTCTCTTCACAGCTGATTTGGGGCTTTGGTTGATGCCCAAGGCCTGCCCTGAGGGAGGAAGGTGGCCTCCCACTTCATGCCCAGGCTTAGATCTGCTTTCTGGGACGGGCTTCCTATAGAATTTCATTTGAAAAGAGATTACCGCTGCTTTATGAAAGTTTGAAGATCACTCTTTTGATACATTTTATCAAATTCTAAAATGGTCTTTTTTCACATCTTTCCCTCTTGAAGATGAACTGACTGGAATCCTTAAGAAATTATCACTTGAGAAATACCAGCCCATTTTTGAGGAGCAAGAGGTAAGGATGTTCTTTTTGAATGTCAATTTAAATCTTGCTGTTAAAAAAAAAAAAAGTCTAAATATGTGGGTTTTCATTCTGCCAGCCTGGATTGATCTTTTTCACTGAGACAGCTGTGGAAATAGAATTCGTGTTCAGCACATTTAGTTCAGTCATTGCAGTGAAATCCTGGGGGCCTGTGGCTTGTTTTATTGTGATAGAATTTTGTAATTTTGAGCACCGCTCTCTCTCGTAAAGTTTGTGCCTGTCCTGCTCACCCTTGTCGAAGGGGATCGGCTGGCAAGCTTCTAGATTTAAAGCGGGTCCGAAGCTAATCCTCATGAGTCTCTGCTAAGAGTCTGGATGTAGAGTCTGTGTGAATCTAAGAGAGTTCCTATTTGCTTGAAAGCACTCAATCACATATTCAAAATATTACTCTTCCGCAGCTGGGCAGTTTCTCAAAACGTTAAACCCAGAGTTACTGTCCGACCCTGCGACCCCACTCGCAGGTGTACACCCAAGGGAAATGAATACATGTCCACACAAAAACTGGTCCACAACTGCCCAGCATTGTCATAGTAGCCAAAAGGTGGAAACAGCCAAATGCCCACTAATTGATGAGTGGACAAATAAAATGTGTGATCTCTCTATGATGGAATATAACTTGGTCATACAAAAGTAATGAAGCAGTGCCACATGCCACATGCCACATGCCACATGCCACAAGCTGCAACACGGGTGAGCCTTGAAAGCATGATGCTATGTGAAAGAAGCCGGTCGCAGAAGGCCACATGTTGTGTGACTCCATTTATAGGAAGGGTCCAGAGGCAGATCTGTGGACAGAAAGATGAGTGGTTGCCAGGGAACACGGGAGGAGAGAATGGGGAGTGACTTCTAATGGGGATGAAAATGTCCTCAAATTGAGTGTGGCGATGGTTACACAACTCTGTACTAAAAATCTTTGAATTGTACACTTTTTATTTATTTTTAAAGTCAGTTTTCCAAAGTCAGGAACCGTTTATTTATTTTTTAATATGTTTTTTATTGATTTTTTAGAGAGAGGAAGGGAGAGAGAGATAGAAACATTAATATGAAGGAGACACATCGATCGGCTGCCTCCTGCACACCCCCCAATGGGGATCGAGCCCACAACCTGAGCACGTGTTGCCCTGACCAGGAATTGAACCAGGACCTCTCAGTTCATGGGACAATGCTCAATCCACTGAGCCACACTGGCCAGGCAAATTGTACACTTTAAATGAGAGACTTGTATGGTAGATGAATTATATCTCAATAAACTGTTAAAACATTCCCTGTTTGGCCAAATAAAATTCCTCTGCAGCCCACAGGCCACCAGGGTGTAATCACTGATTTAGAACATTCTGGTGCCCAGGTTAGTACATGAAACTGTCATAAATACAGTAGCAATCGTGAGAATCAGTCCTTGTCCCCAACAAGCTTGAGATACAATTGAGGAATTTGCATTTTGTTTCAAGAAACAGACTAGGGTGCTGTGGCTTCCTTCCTCAGTTTGCTTTTCTGCCCTATCCAGTCTGTCCTTCCCGCCTCCCTGCAGTTTTAAATTTGAGCAGTCGTGCTTTTTTTTGTCATCAAGAAAATCTTTCCTGTTTGCTGATGGCTGCCCACTTTTGTTTGATATATTCTGTGCCCCCTGAGGGGCCATGCGATGGATGTGGGGTCTCCGCCTCAGGTCTGGGATGGTGGAGAGCGGGGAGTGTCCTGTGAAACCAGGGCCAGGTGGTTTCAGCCCAAATCGCGGCGCCATTCCATTCCGCCCCTCCAGACCTCCTGAGCTGTAAGATCCCAGAGGAGCGCATCGTCGTCAGGGAGCTGGGAGATGCCTGCATCTCAGAGAGAGCTTGGGATTGGGTAAGGGAGCAGACCCTTTCCCGTGGATGCAAACCTGGTTCAAGATTTTTTTTTTTAACCTAAGAAAGTAAAGTGACTGTTAAAAGAGAGAAGGAAAGATGGGGTGGAAGGCATTTCTCCGGGAGCCGAGGCACAGGCAGGGATGACAAATGTTAGGATTTCTACCATAGAAACCAAGGGTTGCACGGCTTTGAGATGCCCTTGCCTGAGCCCTGCACCTGCGTTCTCCGCGGCCCTTCTTTCCTTATTGCTTCTGCTTGTTTATATTCTCACTCTGTCTTTCCACAGTCTGCATCTCTCTTGTCCTCTGGGGGCAAACGTGGTGAGTACTTCCATATACCCACATTTTCTGTGCAGGAGCCAATATTGTTCAAAGTCCCGTCAAACGAATTCACTTTCTAATAGCAGGACTTGGATATTTACCGCTCTAGCCACCCGATTACTGTTCGGAGGCTTTTCTTACTTCTTTCATTATCCAGATCTTTCCAGAGCACACCTATCCTGAAAATCCCAGGGCTAGAGCTGAGGAGAGTTAGTTCTTACTGATATTTACAACTAAACTTTCAGCATAAAGTCAGGAATTGGAAATCCTAAGTCGTAATTAATTCACTACTACCGAGCACTAATAGTTCATAATCACGCTCTTTCTGTCGTGGCTGGGAAGAGGAGGTGGGCACCAAGCAGGTGGCAGCGGCTCCCTTCTTTCTCCCCAGGTGGACATGGAAGCCTTCCTCACCCTCACTGACGGCGACTTGAAGGAGCTGGGGATTAAGACAGATGGGTCCAGGCAGCAGATCCTGGCAGCGATTTCCGAGCTGAACGCAGGCAAGGTATTGTTCTCCATCTTTTTAACTGTTTTTCCTGTTTCAAACAGCTCAGGGCTTTACTAGGACTCTAGGCCCTCAGTGTCCCCAAGGACCTTCGGGGTCTAATTTTATCTACAGCGTGTCTGGAGAGGCTGGCTCTGCTTGCATGCTTCTCATGGCCGGGTGCTCACCCCTCCTCGGGGGCCTGTTCCTGCTCCAGATCTCTCTTCCCATAAGGTTGTTTCTGCTGAGATTCAGCTAAAATAGTCCCTCCAGTAATTGCCACATGGAGATAGATGCAAGGGGAAGGAGCGGAGCTGAACTGATTTTTGGAGAGAGAAAGGCCCTCTAATTCTAGGCTAAATAGTACCAGACCAAGTCATGGAAGTGAGGACTGTGTATCATAGTGTGTCGTAAAGGTGTGATTGGGAGAAGTTTAGTATTCCAAAAGCAGATGTATCTTCACTCCCCTAGGTTACCATTGCAGCTTGGTCCTGGTTCTTAGAAAGAGCTAAGAAGTCCTCAGGCTGAGGGCTTCCAAGAGCCCTGAGGATGCCCTGGGTCTCAGCTGTTCTAGGCTGGACCTGCCTGACCCGACTGCAGGGGCTCCTGCCTAGTTCTTGTTACTGGGCATGAACTTCCCCTTCTCACTCTCATACTTGTTCTTTTGCAACCCAGCCTTGGCCGAGAGAGTGCCCATTGGAGCTCAGGTGTTCTGGACACACTTGTGAGCCCAGACCAGGACATGCGAGGGAGGGGAGGCCCGCCCTCCTTGTCACCTGGTGTCTTTCTCGTTGTGGTTCATGGCATGCTGGAGGGCTGTGGAACCAACCCAGTGGTTCGTAGGCAGCGTTAAAAACAGAGTAGAATAGAAAATATCAACATTCTTTGCAAGTAGGAAGGGTAAAATTTGTTTCAGTTGTATATATGTAACAGGGTTGTGATATAAAATATATTTCTTAACACAGTAAAAAAATAATTGAACATTTTAGCCTAAATTTAAAAAAAATGAGTATTAACTAAAAACCTGGCTCAGCCATTAAAAAAAAAAATCAGTGAAGCACTGTGAACCCTCAGCCTGCAAGGTCTGTAACTTCCACGTAAACCCACTCTTGTGTTCAAGGTGTGATACGTGTGCAAGTCTGCTTGTTAGTTCGTTAGTTTCAGGCAGGTTATATATGTTGGAGAAGGTTACCCAGAAGTGATGACCTGAGTTTTACTTTAGTCAGTCCTAAGCCATTGATTGCTTTTTTTCATTCCCTCTTTTTGTGATCATCAAAGCAGTGCTTTGATATTTAGTATTCATTTTACTAAATTTGCACAGTACCAAAAAGGTGATTTTTTAAAGAAATCACAATCCATCCACCCAGAGGCCAAGCCTGCTCACATTTGGGAAGATCGCTCTGCAGTGTTTTGTGCGAAATGTTTTTGTGTGGCTGAGATACATATTCTTTTACATCCGACTTTCTTCATTTAACATTAAATACATGCAGTTACCCATGTCATTAAGAACTCTTTTTAGTAGAATACATTTGCATGGATGTATCATTTTTTAAATTCCTACTTGTTGGATATGTAGATATCCAGACTTTCTCTAACAGTGTTGCCGTGGGCAGCCTTGTGTGTAAGACCTAATTATCTGCTCAGAATAGTTGTCTAAAAGTAGAATTACAGAGTCAAAGAGTCTAATTCAAGGTATATGTTACCTTTTCTTTTTTTTTTTTTTTTTTATCCTCACCCGAGGACATTTTTTCATTTTTTGTTCAGATAGAGTGGGAGGGAGAGAGAGGAAGAGAGAGAGAGAGAAACATCGACGTGAAAGGGACACATCGAGTGGCTGCCACCCGCACGACCAACCAGGGCCGGGGACAAACCGCAACTGAGGTACATGCCCTTAGCGGGAACCGAACTCGGGTCTCTCTGGACCGCAGGCCGACGCTCTAACCGCTGAGCCAAACCGGCCAGGGCTGTGTTACCTTTTCTTGAATTAATTTCCAGAAAGAGCTAGTGAACATCCCCACCAGCTGTGGGTATGAGAGTTTGGTATGTTTTTTAAATTTTTATTAATTTGATAGGCCCAAAAAATGTGCCTTGTTTTAATTTGCGTTTCTTCAACTACTAGATAGACCGAACACTTTTTTCTACTTTTAATGGCTATTTGCCTTTTTTTTTTTTTTTTTTCTTTTGAGAATTATCAGGCAGGTCCTTTGAAACTCAGGGGTTTTTAAAGGGCAATTTTCATCATCATCTTTAATCAGTTGTGGATGCTGGGACGATTACGGTTCTCATCATCCACAGCTCCCTCCTAAGGTTAGGAGGCAGAGAGTGCGGGAACCCTGTCTCGCCCTGACCTATTTCTCAGGCAATTAAAGCCAAGGTGGTGGTGAATAATGACAGCGCTGTCACCCCTCCTGTTTACTTCTTCGTCTTCTGCAGTTGGCATAGTGTCACCTCACTCATTATCTCAGGTTGAGCCTCATCACAGCCCCAGCATGTGACATTATCCCATTTTACAGGCATGGACACTCAGCAGCGGGGGTGGGGAATGTCATGCCTGGGACGCCCCACTAGTGAACGAGTGGGGACTCGGGGTCCTCTGACCCCACACCTGCTTCTCTGTCCTCTGCCCTGTGGCCTTCAGGTTTGTTGATGGAACCCTGATGACATTTTCCCAGCTGATTTAAAATGACCTGGAAGAACTCAGTGAAGGGCGACTCACTGCCCTGGGGTGTCTGGGAGGCCCGGTCAGCACCAGAGAGCTCCCCCTGGGAGTCTGGAGGGGGACCCCTTGGGGTGCGAGGAGTTCATGACACGAGAGAAGTTTGACGTCTGGGCTTATTCAATGGACTTTTTTTTCCTTTTTATTCTTAGCAGAGCACAATCTGCCAGAGATTATTCGTTTTTAATTTCCTTTACATTTTTCCACATTAATTTGTTAGTTAAAAATATATGTATAAGCCATGCTGCTGCCTTCTGAGGACAGGAACGGTGGCCTCCTGCTGCTTGCACAGGGCCAACGTCAGCAGCCACCATTTGTGGTACCGTTATTATCCCCATTTTATAAAGGAGGAAACCAAGGCCCAGAGAGACGGAGTACTTTGCTCAAGGTCACACAGCTCGTACATGGAGAGATGATGGGATTTGAACCCAGGCTATTGGATTCTACTCTCTAGTCTTCACTTCTGTGCACCTCTGCCTCTTGGCCAGGAGTTCAGCGAGGATGTTCTTCGGGTTTAAAGAAACAGTCACACTCCCCCGTTTCTGTCTCAAAACATGTGTGCAGGAGACAGGAGGGAGAGATTTTGCAGGGATGGGGGGAGACGTGAATGGCTGTGAACAGGAGTCTGCCATCTTTTCGGCAAGGAGGAGAAGGCTGTTCAGACTCTCACACTGAGCAGAAAGAAGTTTGGCTCCCACGGATTCCCTGGAAATCCGAGGGCTGGAGGAACACACAGCAAAGCAGGGGAGGAGGCCTCCCGTCCACACTGTGTGGCCCGGGGCAGGTCAGTCCTGCTCCCTGGGCTCTGCGGTCCTTCCTCATCGGAGGGATTGGACTCCCGTGTCGCGGGGCCTCTCCAGTCTTTGGCGTGCTGTGATCGTGGGTGCTGGGGGAGAGTCTGACTCAGACTGTTTTTATTAAACTTGGTACTCTGTCAATTAGGTAATTTATTTCCCCCAAGACGCCCATGGGTTCTTCAAGTATGAGTGGAGCATTAACAACACTGTGTCAACTGAATTAATGGTTAAAGGATTTAACAAGACTTTCTGTGTCTGTTTTCAATTTCCTCCACAGGGACGGGAGAGACAAATTCTACAGGAAACCATTCACAACTTCCATTCTTCCTTTGAGAGCAGTGCCAGCAACACCAGGGCCCTTGGAAACAATCCCTGTACATGATCCTCCTTCCTGTGGTCACCAGCGTGAGCTCTCTGAACCTCAGCGCTGCCTCCGCACAGCCAGTGTGCCGGCCACCCTCCGCTCTTCCCATTCCCGAAACGCACCCTGCTCGGTCACACCCTGTGCCTTAGTCACGGTGTTCCTCTGCCTGGAACACCCGTCTTCCCTTCCCCGCTGTAGTCGTTGGTGATGCTTGTTGTTGTAACAAACTCCAACACAGTAGAGACTTATTTTCACTTCCAGTCCAGTATGGCTGCTTCTGCTTGGCAGGTGGTTACATGCAGTGATTCGGGGGCCCAGCTCCTTTCATCTGTGGCTGTGCCATTCCCAGGGGTCTCAGAGTCTTTTTCTGGCTGGCAGAAAGGGGAAGGGATGGTGAAGGTGAAGAAGGCACAGCCGTTTCTTACGGCCTTGCTCTTAACTGCTCACATTCCATTGGCTCCTCCTGCTCCCACTCACCAGTCGCCTCCAGTGATCACCAGGAGTCACGTGGCCTTACCTGGAGGCAAAGGACACTGGGAAATGTAGTCTTTGTTCAGGTCGCGGCTTCACAGCAACAATGTCTTTGGATGGGGAAGCACATGTTTTGGCAGAAGATTAGCCTTTTCTGCTACATCTTCCCTTAAAGCTTCCAACGTGTTCCTCACAGTCCGAGTCACCTGTCACATAACCCCTCCAGCCGCTGGGATCCCTCACTGCTGTGCACAGAGCTCTGCTCTAGCCTTCCCGGCACCTGCTGCGCGCAGCACACAACGGGATGTGTATGTTGGCTGCATTTGTCTTCACTGCAAAGGCAGCCTTTTACGTAGGAAAAAGGAGGAGGCTCATTGTGTGATCTTGCGAGATCCCTTCTCCTTTCTGGCCTTCAGTTTCCTCGTCTGTGGTTGGGCACGATTGTGCTCTGATACTCCACACCGCTCACCCCAGGTCACCGTAGGGCTTTCTGCCCTTCAAGTGGGAGCAGAAAACCCTAACATACTGCATTGTGGAAGGACTTCGGGGCTCACATTTTCTAGGCAAAGAAGCAGAGAATTTGGAATTTTTTTCTAGACTCTAATGCTGTGTTCCTCAGAAGGGCATTGGCTCGTGTAGTTTTCTACCATGTTATGTTATATTAGAAGGGCTGTGATTGAAATCCAGTAGCTTTCTGGAGTGTTTTTAAGTGAGTAATTTATTCAGCCAACATTTGCTGCATTTCTGTCATTTGCTGGGTGTGGGGGAGCCAGAGCCCGCCCCCACCCTTGAGGACCTCAACAGGTGAGAGATGTGAATGGATGATCCAATCCCAACCTTAAGGGGCAGCACAGTGGAGCGGAAACAGCTCAGAGTTCAGACCCAACGCTGTGGGTGGCCAGCTGTGTAGCCCGGGATGGGTTACCTGGCCTCTTAGTCAGAGCTTAGAGCCAGAGTGCATAAAGTCCTTGGTCTATGGGATGTACCCAATAGATGGCAGCCTTCACAGAATTCCGATCTTTTTTTTTTTTCTTGGTACATGACCTAGCGGGAACCGAACCCAGGGCTCTCTGGTCTGCAGGCCGACGCTCCAACCGCTGAGCCAAACTGGCCAGGGCCAGAATTCCGATCTTTACCATGAGCTCTGCAGGTCACATGCTGGCTCCTTGGGAGGTCTCACATCTCTCCCTCCCCCAGCCACGAATGCCCGTTTCTGCTCCACTGGCTTTCAGAGGCGGTCGTGACGGCATTGCCCAGAGCCTGATCGTGTTCTCCCTCTGCCTGTCAATCCAGTGGGTGCTGTTCCTCCTTCATCCTCCCACCCTCCCACCTGCTGAAATCAGCTTTCCACACGCCTGGGGAGAAAGGGTTTCCTTTTAGCCATCACTGACCAACGTCTTTATAATTGTTCCTCACGTGCCAGCCTCCTTTGAGGAGACACGGTCATTGGGCACCTGTGTGTGCAGCAGCTTGACCTCACTGTCACCCTGGAAGCTGGCATAGTCGAACCCCATCCTGCGCGTTGGGAAACAGACCTGGAGTGCAGCTGCGTGTCTGTTACACACCCGGAAGGAGCAGACTGGCTTAGAAGCGAACTGGTGGGCTTCCAAGCCTGTGTTCTTTCCATGGACTCCCACCAGCTCCTGGAGCCAGAAGCACCAGGGGTTCTTGCTGACGTAATGGACTCAGATCTTCAGGTATTGCGGACAGGCCTTGAGCTGTTTGCCCGTGAAATACATGGCCTCTGAGTTATGTGCCTGGAGGTTCTGTGCCAGCTTTTCGCTGTTGTCCTGTCATTTTCGTAAACCCGTCGTCTGTGCCGTCATCTACTCAGGTAGGTTTGCTTGAATACCCACAGTGCACAAGAGCTGCGCTGGGCACCAGCTCTCCACAAACGCAAACCTCCGCGGTCTCGTCTGATGACCCAGCAAGAGCAGGGCTGATTATTCCCATTTTGCAGATGGGAAAACTAAGGCTCAGAATAGATGCTTCTCTTGTCTTTTTCACTGGACTCAAGTGGTTCTAAGGCTTTTTCTCCCAGGAAATTTGTTGATTGGTGAGAGATCCCTGGCACCCTTTCCGGGCCATGACCCCTTTTCTGATGACCCGGGTCCCTTCCCCCAAGAGGCTGTTCCCCTCCACAGTGTTTCCTTTGCTCGATGACCTTTACCAGTATTTCCCCAAGTGTGTTCCCTGAAGTCTAGTTTCACAGGATGTTAATAGGCTTTTCCTAAAGAACAACAAAGAGGGGTGTATATGTGAAAGTGGGGTGAGGCTCTGTGATCAAATAGGTTTGGCAGGCACTGGGTGACAGCCCAATTACACGGTTATCTTTGCTGTAGGACATCCCAGAACCTCCGGTACACCAGTGTGTCTTGAAGGGGGCTAGGGAGCGTGTACCGGTTCCCACACATTTGATCACAGAATGCTCCTTCATGGTGCTCCTGCAAGACGGGTGCCTGGACACAGGCAGGGAGACCTGGCTTTGACTGGGACAGTGGCAGCCGTGAAGCCCACACTCCATAGGCGTGGGCTGAGGGGCAGACAAGGGCTTCAGTTCTCTTTGGTAATGGCCTCTTCTCTCCCCAGCAGCTCTCTGCAGAGGTGGCCTGCTTGGCAGTGAGACCTTAAGGTGAAGGGGTCCCTGACTTTGAGAGGGCTGGGACCCTGCTCAGAGGGCTCTCCACCCTGTAGGGGAGGGCACTGTTCCCAGCAGCTGTGCAAGTCCTGCCTGGTGTGTGCTGGGTGTCCAAGCCCTGCCTCCCGATGGCCCCGGGAAGACTCCCATCTCCTTGGTTAATTTGGACCATTATATGGAGGCTGGTTAGTTGTGCAAGGAAAATGTTTACTTTTACATTCAATGAACATTTACTCAGCATCTCCCATGTGCCTACCCCATGCTGGTGCTTTGGATCCACAGATGAAAAAACCCATCTCTGCCCTCAGGGAACTCACAGTACCTTAGAGGAGACAGCCATCAACAAAACACTGCAGTGCTGTGAGGAGTCTCGTCGCCAAGGTGTGTGCTGGGTCCGCAGCTGGGAGGGCGTGTCAGTGATGGCTTGGGTTCGGCCGGACAGGAGAGGCCAGAGCTGGAACCCGTCTGAAGGAGGGAGACTGTCAGGGGCGGGTGGGGAAGAGCAAGGGCCCCCGCAGCTGTGGGGGACAGTGTGTGGAGGCAGCAGCATACTGTATTTGTGGGTTAAATATCATCAAGGGTAAGTTAGATACCCGTTTTCCCAATTTCTGACTCTTCTTTGAAATGCATAGAAGCCACTTGTAACCCTGGGAAGAGCACTGATTCTAGCAGCCCTAGCACAGGGGTGTGGGCTCAGCCACTTTTTATTGGGTGATACCAGGCATGTTTCTTTCCTTCCTGGAGCCTCGGTTTCTCTTTTCTTGGGCTAGAGCTCCTCAGGGGCCGAGAATCAGACGAAGGTGAGAAAGTCCCTTTCACACTGTGGAGTCTCCGCAGCGGTTGTCTGTTTGAAATCTGCTGTCCCCTCTCCCACCTGCCCGACTAGCCATGGCCGGGTGGGTGAGGCCAGAAGCAGCAGCCTCTGGCCAGAGGTAGCCACAGCTTAGACGACGGCGCTGCTGGCCACGGAGCCCTAAGGTTGCCAGCTTGGCGGTGGAACCCTGCCCTCCCTGTGACCCTGGTGTTTGTGTCGCTGGGACTCCCAGCAAGGTGGACAGAAAGCAGCAGGAAGGTTTTCCAGCCAGGAGCAGGAGCTGGCCCAGCAGACAGAGAGGAAGCAGGAACGCCTTCCAGTTTGCTCTGGCCTTAGAGCTGCCCAAGACCCCGCCGTGCAGGCCCGGCCGAGGGTAGACGGCTGCGCATCCACACCGACCTGCGGTGCCCAGGCGGCACCTCCTGCAGACCGGGGACCTGTCCCGGGGTTCCGCAGCCCAGGCTGAAGGTGTGCAGTACCATCCATGCCCATCTGTCCTGTGCATTTCAGCAAGACAGCCACGTCTTATTAACCACCAGATCCTGTAAAACATGTAAGGTGAATGCCGATGCTTTCCCTGAGAATGTCAATACCAAATTCTCCAGGTCCAGCCGGGAAGCATGACTCTGCTCCCTGGGGAGGTGGGCGGTGAGTCATCTTTCCTGGGCTGGAGGTTCTCCTTGGCCAGTTCTGGACAGCTTGCCAGGTTCCCCGATGGCCTGAGGCGGCTCTTTTCCTCTGTGACATGCAGCCTAAAAGGGGATTAACCCTGCCTTACATTTCATCCCCTCGGCTGAGAATCCAATCTCTGCGGACAGTGAGTCACCAAAGCTCAGGATGACAGGGGAAATAAACACAGAGTCAGCAGTAGTGGGAGGAGCAGAAACCCAGTGACTTGTCGTCAACTTCCTTCCAAAGCAGAGACCTCATCTCCCTGCCACCCAGGGCTCCCTCCTCAGGGTCTTCCCGGTGGGGTGACCCAACTCCCATCAGAGTAAGGTCCCTGCCAGGTTCCCAGTTCCTGTTGGAGCCACCTCCCCAGGGCTCACAGACACAGCATGGCTGTGCTCCAGGGAGACCTGTCCCCACCTGCAGGTGCCTGGGGTAGGGTTTGGCCTTACCCAGCATCAGGCCTCAGCAGGGCCACTGCACCCTTCGGTGAGAGCCCAGGATGCCCCTGTGTTTCGGCTCTGCAGAGTGGGTTCCGTGTTCCTTAGCACCACACTTTAACGTATTGTTGTTACTTCCCTACAGGGAATCGATCCTTTGAAGGATTTTTTTGTTTGCCAAATGTATATTAAATGATGGTGCATTTGTCTTCTCACTTTGATTTTGCTCACGAAGGTATGCAGCGCTGCTCAGATTCCTTCCAGTGATGATCATTATGGAGCAAGCACCTGTGGCGTGCCGGTGCTTCTCCAAGTGGCCTTGCTCCCTTCAGAATAACCCTGTGAGGCCTTCAAACTCCCTTTCCACCAATCTGATGACTGTAACCCAGACATCAGCGAGCCTCACCCTAGTCACCCAGTTAACGGGACAGTCGGTTTGCATGCAGGCCTCTCACCTCACCCATGTGGGGTCCACATTTTCTCCAAGCCGTCTTGCTGCCGCCCAGCACACGGAAACGTTGAACTGGTATAAGCTCAGCCAAGCACAGCAACAAAGGACAAAACCTGGTTAGTCTGTAGGGCTTGTGCACACTTGCTTTTTTTTTTTTTTGATGGAGAAAGGCACTTATACTATAAATAGCTCAGAGATTCTCTATGTTCTAAAAATTCTTTCAAGCCAGGAGAAAGCCTCATCTCCACCTCTCCTGGAGTCAGGACTTGACGTTGGTGTGCTCAGCCCTAGAGAGCATTCGGGAAACAAGGTGGGTGGGCCCCAGTCCTGAAGAAGGTGGAATGAGGCCAAGGTCTGTGGGGCCCCAGGGTGGAGCAAAGGTACTGGGGAGAGCCTGGAAGTAGGGCCAGCTCTGCTTGAGGAAGAGCATTCCAGGGACCAGGGTTACCTAGAAGGGGGGGCATCCCCCAGATGAGTCCCCAGAGGCTGGTCAAGCCCAGGGCAGCTGAAGAAGGGAGTTCAGACTTTGGATGAGGATTGGACCAGGCAGGTGCTTCCCAGATGACCCAGTGTTGGACATGACATGAGGACAGTGCAAGGCGATGAGTAACCTGACAATATACTGGTGTTACAGGGTTGGACTTGATCTTGACAAAAGTCCCTACTACTTTGGGGGAGGGGTGGCGATGATGGTAGTTTTAGTTTTACTGGTGTGTGAAATCCAGCAGTCTGAGGAACACTCTTTGAAGTCCCTTTGAGGTTCCATCCAGTCCTGTGAGTATATGAACATCTATAAAAAGAAGGGGGACTGATTCCTCAATAAGTTAAAGCCGAATTACCATATAACCCAGCAATTGTACTCCTAGATGTATACCCAAAAGAACTAAAAACACGTATTCAAACAAAAACTTATTCTCAAATATTCATAGCCGCACTAGTTCCAATAGCCAAAAGGTAGAAACTATTTAGATGACCATTAATGGATGAACGGAGGAACAAGATGTGGGATACATTCACACAGTGTGTCCAGCCACGAAAAGGAATGAAGTACTGATCCATGGGTGAACTTTGAAAATGTAAAAGAATGAAGCCAGACACAAAAGACTACATATTTTATTATTGTTTATCTGAAATATATAGAATAATAGGCAAATAGATACAGAAAGCCAGGGATTGAGGAAATGGGGTGCCACTGCTTAATGGGTAGATTTCCTGTTGGGGTGATGAAAAATTCTAGAACTAGAGAATGGTGATGGTTGTACAATACTGTGGATGCACTTATGTCACTGAATTGTACACTTTAAAATGGTCCAAATGGCACATTTCACATTATTTATTTTGGTTAATCCTCACCTGAGGATATTTTCCACTGATTTTTTAGAGAGAGTGGAAGGGAAGGAGGGAGGGAGGGAGAAAGATCGAGAACCATTGATGTGAGAGAGACGCATGGATTGGTTGCCTCCCGCATGACCTCCAACTGGGGCTGGGGATCAAACCTGCAAGGTATGTGCCCTTGACCGAGAATCGAACCCGAGACCCTTTGGTCCCCAACGCTCTTACCGCTGAGCCAAGCGGGCAGGGCCAGACTGTGTTCTTTGGACCCATGTGCCAGCTCTGCTTTGATCTATTGTCTATCATGTGCTTGAACATCGATCACTTAGCATTCCTGGGTCACATTGACTTTAAAAAAAATTTTTTTTTCTTTATTGATTTTAGAGAGAGAGGGAGAGAGATAGAAACATCGATGAGAGAGAACATCGATTGGCTGCCTCCTGCATGCCCCTCACAGGGGATTTGGCCCACAACCTGGGCATGTGCCCTGACGGGGAATCGAGCCAGTGACCTCTTGGTGCATGGGTCGACTCTTAACCACTGAGCCACACCAGTCGGGCCACATTGACTTTTTTTAATTTAAAAAGTTTGTTTTCATTTTTAAAGAATTGCAGAAGTCATTATCAGTGAGTATCTTTTGATGTAACACAATGTTTTTACATTCTCTGAGAGCCCCAATATCAGGTTATCTTCCACCAGAGCTCTGTGGGGGTTCCAGGATGCCCAAAGCCTGGGGCGGGGGGCCTAAGGAGCCCTTCTCCTGACAGAAATTTCCCACCTGGGAAAACCCTTCAGATAGGCTTCTGTTGACACTGTCAGTGGGCTTTCTTGAGCTTTTGGCTGAGCTTGTAACTGGAGGCCTGTGGGCGTGGCACTTTTCATGATTGATCGTTGATAACACTTGAATGGTGCTTTCCCAGCTATAGCCTCGGAGCTCAAAGTGTGGTCCATAGACCAGAAGCTTTGGAGTGCCCTGGGTGCTTGTAAGAAATGCAGACATGCCCACATTCCTGGGCCAGAACCTGCATCTGCCCACGGTCCCCAGGGGATGTGTGCACATGCTGGATGTGCGTGGGTACATGAGGTAATAAATACTGGAGTGTGTTATAAACTGCATTGGGAGGGAAGGTGCTGTCCTGGGAGCCTTCTGTGCATTCATCTCATCACTCAGTCTGCACCTGAGCACCATGATGCTGTCATACAGAGGGGGCAACAGCTTGGACAAACAAAATGGCCCACTCAAGCTCTCAGGGTGGTTAAAGGAGACCCGAGACCGACTCAGGCTTGTCATTTCTTTCTTCACATCCGGTGAGCACTTGCTGTGGTTTTACACTAATTTTTAATTCTTTTGTCCATCTGGAGGTACCATTATTACTACCCGTTTTACAGATGAGGGAAGTGAGGCACAGAGGTGTTAAGCCACTTGCCTTACGATGTCACACCTCGATCTACACCCACTACCTGTGTAGAATCGACCACTCAGGAATCGTAAGCAAGTAGCTGGCCTGCAGAGCAGGGCGTCCGTAGTCACCCTAGCGTAGTGGACCCCACATGAGGTCCTGCTGCCAGCGCTCAAGGCTAAGAGGACCGACCACCTCAACTCTGAGGCTTTGGTGTTCCCATCTGAAAAACGGAGGGCGTAGCAAATGCTATCTGGCAAGGCTGTGGTGGGGGGTGCATGAGGTCATAAATACTGGAGTGTGTTATACACTGGAAAGTGCTGTGATCATGCTAGTTAGTGGGTTTATTCTCCAGGGACCTTGGCACAATGATGGAAGAGGAAGAAGCTCAGAGAACGGGGAAGTTGCAGTAGGTGGAACTTTGGAGTTGTCATGGGAACCACAGCTCTGAGGCTAATCAAGGCAGGAAATACCATCTGGTTTTAAACATCAAAAAGCCTCGACTCACCCTGGACTTATTCCTGTAAACAGCAGAATCCACATCATCCTGTGGCAGCAATGTCAGCCCAGAGCAATCTGGATTTGTCTTGCCCTTGATTTCCCCGGTCAGGTCTGGACAAAGTACCTTAGGTACTCCGTATCCACCTGCTGTCGCATCCAGAGAAATGTGGACGAGTCACGTAGTAAATCTGAGTTTAAATGGAAGGAAAACGTGGTTGAGAGACACCCTCTCCTCCCCTCCCTGGCTTTGCGAGCACAGAGGGATGGCTGGAGGTGCTGTCCAGGGACAATGCAAGCGAGGCCTGGGACCCCAGTCAGAGCTGACACAGAAGGGGCATTCAGAGAGCGTCCTACTGTCTTTCCTCCAAATTGTGGGCAATGAAACAGGCCCAGAGTGGGACAGTGCCTGCTCAAGGCCACACAGCAAATCAGTGACAAAGTTGAAACTTGTACCTAAGTCTCCCAACTTCAAGGTCACAGTGTCACCACTTCGCCAACAGCATCTTCCTTTGATACTAGTTCCAGCATCATAGTGGTGCTTCCCAGGAAACACCAGGTTTGGGATTTCTCTGGTTCCCCCGGGCTCCGCGAGATGAGAAGCGGAATGTTTCTCGAGTCCTACACTTCCCAGGGATGTGACACAGGAAGCCATTGTGTCTCTGTTGTTTCCCTGGGAGAAAGAAGATTTCTGTAAACTACATGAGCCCAAATGAATCAAGGTGACATTGTAAAAACAAAGGCTCTGCCTTTGAGTTTTCAAAATCTAGTGGAATATCCCGGTTTCATTACAGCACCCCCAATCCAGCAGGGGTGAGGACTTCCATCACGGGGACTGCTGGACATCACTTGAGCAGGGGGCACTGCCGGGGCTGTGGGCCCAGAGTGTCTGCCCTCTGAGACCAGTTTCCCACATGTGCTGAAACGCAGATTTCATGGGACCTTCCAGCTCTGACATTCTGCGACTTGCTAACCATTTTCTAAGAAAGGAAAGGAGATCCATTGCTCATAGAGTCACCCTGATGCCTGTTCACCAGCGACACATACCTGAGTTGAGAAGCATCAGCTCTGGCTCTTCGGCTCCTGGCTGGCTGCGTCCTGGGAGTTTCCTCTGAATGGGGCTCAGAGGGAAACAGTCTCCAGGGAACGGAGCATTTGAGACCACTGTCCCTGGTCACAACTCCAGGACCCTTAGCCTAAGCTGGCAAGTGGTACCCTAGGGTAGCAACGACAGAGCACACGTCCATGGTGTGTTCACCCCAACTCACCCCACCGCACCCTTGGACACCCAGACTCTGCCCTCAGACTCCTTGAGCTGTTTCCACCTGCTGGGGTGTAGGCAGCCTCTTTTAGGAGTGGAGAGCTGGGAAAATCTGGCCCCACAGAGCTAAGGGGGAGCCTGGCTCCTGGGGAAGGATCCCGGCTGTTTCTGGGTCCTGTTGTGTTGATGGGATGCCGCATCCCCTGGGGGCTCCCACTCACCTTCTGTCCCTTGGGGCAGGCAGGGTCCTCCCACCCCTTTTCCCTTTGTTCAGAGCCGTAGGAACCATTGCATTGCTATCTCAAGGGAGCCCTCAAACCTCAGCAGCCAGGTCTGGGGATCCCTGGGGCGGCCAGGGCTGCAAGAGCGCCTGAGCTGTGGGGAGGGAAGACCTGAACAGAACCATCGGCAGTTTGTTTCCAAGCAGGAAAATGGGACTGTGGGTCCTTCATATTTCCCAGGAGTTAGTGTTTCAGTCTGAAAGAACTTGAGAAATACCTAATAGAAAGAGCCAAAGTCCCCACACCAAATAGCTCCACGTTTCAGTCTAACTAAAGGCAGGGGTGTAGCAATCCTGGCTGTTTAAGCCTGGGAACTGACTTAATTTCTCCGATCCTCTGAATCTGTCTTCCCATTTATAAAATGGGGATAAACAATTTCGCTTCCTATGGTGGTTGTGAGAATTAAGTGAGGAAAAAATAACCCTAGCACACACAGTAGGTGCTTTTCTATTAAAGTTGCAAAGCACTTTCATTTCTATTCTCCAATTGAAGTGTCTTTGGAAAGGCGTGCATGGAAAACCTTTCACAGGGGAGGGCAGACTGCAGCTCGAAGAAGCGTGGTGACTTCCGAAAACCACGAATCAGCTGCATGTCAGACGGGGTTCTGTCTGAGATCTGAGTCCCAAGCTCTGTCTCTCCACAACCACAAAATGGATCACTTTCAGAACCCTTCAAAGAAGTTATGGGAATGCAAATGAACTTGACACATGTACATTTCCTTGAAACATGCATGCCGCCTGAGGAAAGTGAGAACTGAGAAATTCCAGCTTTCAACTTTTTATTGACTTCCTTTTCCTGCCGTTTCCTGTTTGTGTGCATGCCTCTTTCCTTCAGGTTCTGCCTTGCTACTTCTGATCCTGGTGTCATTTGTGAAGACAGTGTCTAGTATGTTCTCTGGGAAATTAACACCTCGGAAAACAAAGCCTTCTCAGCTAGGGGAACAGAGCAGAGAACATCTCCCTAAAACAATTATTTGAAATCGGGCCACATAGAAAATCTTGAGAAAAGACCAAGTTTCTTCCTCTCTTTTTACAGTTATAGGCTTGTAGAATTGAAATACAGGAAACCAAGGGGACCTGCCTGAGGTCACAGAGCTAGTAAGTGGGGACTGACTTTTTAATAAGATATAAAAAAGCACAGAGCCCTAAGGCTAATAATAAAAAGAATAGGTTTGTCTACAGGAAAGTTAAAGATTTCTTTTTAAGAGAAGGTCACAATGTTAACATATAGGGAGAAAAGATTTGCCGTATTTAAATCTGGCACGGGACAAATTGCTAGATTATGCAAGAAATATTGGCCAACCAAGAAGAGGCCGTTTCAGACAGGCAGGAACGTGAATGGTTGACAAGTTTATAAAGAAATGCTCAGCCTCATCAGGAATGGAGAGAAATGCAAATTTCAACAGCAAGATTCAATCTCATACCGGTCAATAAAAAACTAGAAAGTTGGATAATGCGAAGTGTTGGCAACACTGGAGCTCTGTCTGGCAGAGTTAGTGACAAGGGTGTGTGCTTGCGGCAGGCCAGCTGCAGGTCTGTGCTCTGAGATCGTCTGTCCCCCTCCTCTGCTCTGTATCATGGGGGCCTGGAACCTGCAGGCTGTTTCCCAAGCTTGTTGGCTGACCTCCACTGAGAAGCACTAACAGGAAGTTGGAGGAGGAGAGGAAGGGAGAAGCCAGGGTATTTCTTTTCCTCCCTCCCAGCCTCAGGTGGCCCCTCCAAGCAGCAGCTGCACCTCCGCCAGGGGCTCAGCTGTGGCTGCACAGGTCAGTTATGGTTTCAGCTTCACCAGATAACCTCTCCTCTCTCTGGCTCTCCCACTAGGGAAGGTAGCAGTTTTCCTCTGTTGCTAATATCTGACTGCTTCACCGTCACCAAGGAGCTTCTAAGCCCTTTCATTCCCGGAGTAACAGTTCCCTGCATCCAAGTCCCTGGGTTTTAAATCCTCAGGCAGTTCCCGTTTCCTGGTCAGACTGATTCGCGGTGCTGTGATCCACCAGCCCCGGTCCGGGGTGCATCCCTTCGAGTGCCTCGCCTGCAGAAGGCTCAGGGGGGCTGTACCCGGGCATCGGGGAGTGCCGCTGGGGAAATGGAGAAGCAGGGGGAGCATGGACACCCACTGCCAGAGGGAGGGATATTTTACAAGAATGGGTAACATATGACCTGTGTCAGGTATTGCAGGAGTGATTATGTTGGAGGTTGAGGGAGGAATGGGGACTAGGGATGAAGGGACAAAGGTCTAGAGAGGAGTATGGACTGGTCCAAGGTCACACCGTGGTAAAACTGGTCCAGAGCCAAGGTATCCAGACCCCTATTTGGGGACTGTCCTCTTCTTTCTTCTCTACTAAGTCCTCAGGCTGTGTGAGGTGCTGTGCTGGCTCTGGGGACACAGCCCCTGCCTTCGAGGAGCCCCACTCATGGGAGGAGGACAGACACAGCATCAAATAACCCTGTATGTGGTGTGGTTTGTGCCACTCACGGCCCAATGAACTATGTCCCCTGACATCCATTTTGATGTCCTCTTCCCTTGACCTTGGGCTGGGTCTGTTACCTGCTTTCCAAACGAACATGATGGATGTGACACTGTACCAGTTTGGGGCCTAAATCGTAAGGCCCGGGGCTTTCGCCTTTGCCTCTTGGAGACTTGAGCTGCCACATAAAACCTCTGGCTGACATGCTGAAGAGATTCACGGAAAGGGAGCAACTCCAAGGCTACCTGGAGACATCGAGATTCCCAAATGTTCCAGCCAACTTGCCAACTGAAGGTAGCCACGCGCGTGATCACCCAAAAGACCAGCAGAACTGCCCAGCTGAGCCCAGCCCACACGGCAGTCAGAGCAAACAAAGTGGCTGCTATTTTTTATTTTTTAAATTTTTTCCTTTATTGATTTTAGAGAGAGGAAGTGAGAGGGAGAAAGAGCTAGAAATATCGACGAGAGAGAACATCGATTGGCCGCCTCCTGCATGCCCCCACTGGGGATCGGGCCCACAACCTGGGCATGTGTCCTGACCGGGAATTGAACCGGCGACCTCCTGGTGCATGGGTTGACGCTCAACCAGTGAGCCACACTGGCAGGACAAGTGGCTGCTATTTTGAGCCACAGAATCTTAGAGTGGTTTGTTAAGTCAGCTGAATAGATTACCAAAACATGTGGTATCAGTGAAGCGTGGAATAAAATTGAGGACAGAGTACATGGAGGGCCAGGAGGGGAGAGAATGAGTCGGACTCCGAGGATCTGAGAGCGGAGCAGGGAATAGGAGACATGACAGAAGGTGAACAACCAAGTTTTGGGCATCATCAGTGTGTTTCAACAGATGTCCCTGAGGACCGACTGCGTGCCGGGCCCTGGGCGGAGGCTGCAGAGGAGACGGAGGGTAGGCATGGCCTGGTGGAGAGGCAGCCCTGAGCATCCCGCAGTAGTGTGAGGTCGGATGTGCTCGGTGGGGAGAGCATCCGGAAGACAGAGGAGTTGTCTCCTTGGAGAGACAATCAGGGAAGCCTTCATGGAGAAAGTGGACTTTCATCTGGGCCCTGAAAACTGGGTTGGTTCAGAGGTGGAGGGGAAAGCTTTCCAGGTGGAGGGTTCCGTGTGCACAGAGGCACAAAGGTGGGGTGTTGGGCTGTCAGGGAACCCCAAGTGGTCAGTGTGAAGGGGGATCAGATCATCACAGTGAGAGACGGGAGTCCTGCTCTCTGTCTTAGTAAATCCCCCAAAACACACGTGTGCAGGGATATTTTAAAATTAAAGCAAGCCCTAGTAGCACCCTGGCTACGCGAGTGAGGGAGAAAATGAGCCCAAAGTGAGTGAGATTTCTCCCACAGTAATTCACGTTATCACCATGGATTGGGAGACAAATAAATGCCTAAGAATAGACACAGACCATTAATTTTTCATTGATCATAATATCATTTTCATGAACATTAAAAATGTAGACTTTTGGCAAGACAGACTTTTTACAAAAAGAAAAGAGATATTTGGAAGGGTGTGGCATCTCTTTTCCTGTTCCTTTGATGGTTTGGGAGGGTGGATCAGGTAGGGTGCCTCCGTAAGCGCAGCAGGGTGGAGAGGATCGGGCAGAAGGCCCCGGAGGCTTTCATACCTAGGTTAGAATCCCAGCTGTGCCCCCTTCTAGTTTTAAAGTGCTAAGCAGAGGGTCAGGCACAGGGTAAATGCTTGATAAGTTTTTTTTAAACTAAAATTGCTCACAAGCAACTTTCACCTGTTTTAAAAAGAGGACAGTGAAGCCAAGCGTCTTCCCAAGTGCACCCACCGCCCTGCCCTGCCCTAGCGGTTGTGCTGCCACACGCCTGGGCTGTGAGGAGGACTGGAGTCCAGGTCCTATGACTCCTTTCTCGGTCGTCCCTTGAGGACCTTCAAGTGACAATAAGTCATGTGACCCCCTTAGCGACTCACACCCAGCATTAAACGATGTCCAGAGAAGAACATGCAATCCACAGAGGACCTTGGCAAGAGAAACGGTAAAGAAACAACATAAGGCATCTGGTACCCACTTTGAACAAAGGGAACAAAACTATATGAGAAGCTAGAAAGTCAGCAATTCACGTAACCCGGAAGCTGGGGTGTGGCGGAGAAGACAGGCTGGCCCCTTAAGTCCGGAAGTGTAGCCCCAAGTTTGTCACTTTCCCTGTGCTGTCGGGCAAATCATTCAACCTCTGTAAGACCCCATTTGCTCTTCTGTAAATTGGGCACAAGAACACCTCACAGAATAGCTAATGAGATAATATAAGCAAAGGGCATTTACACACTAGGTTGGATTGAGTAGGTATTTAGGGGACAACCCTGAGGCTGTGTGTCTGTGTCTTCTGCAGAGGGGTCTGGCGCCCTCAGATTTCCTTAAGGGTCCCTAACTTCCCCCAAACACATTTATTTTTTAGATATAAGAGTTTTATTTGGTTTCTATTATAAGATTAAATCTAATATTGAAAAAAAAAGAGCATAGATAAAAAGAAAATTGAAAAGGAAAAGCAATAGTAAACAGTAGAAACCAAAATGCAGGTTTAAAAAAACGTTTTTGTCGTTGTTGGACTTTTTTAATGAACTGAGTCATCTTCTGGCTCGACTTCTCAAAATGAAAATACAAGGGAGAAAAGCAGAACCAAAGGCAATAAGAAAACAGAGCAAAGTGATAAAAGAAACATTTTTTTTTCTTTAATAAAAGGAATACATGTTCATGGGAAAAAATTCAAACATAACAGAAGGATATAAGGTAAAAAATAAATCTGTCTCCGTCCCCCTGTTTCCTCTCACCCCGGGGCCTGTGGGCCAGAGGTCACTGCTCTTGGCAGCAAGAAAGTTTGTATTTGTTGTTTTCACATTGGGAGTGATTGCACCCGCCATCTTTTAAAGGAGACGATGGAATTTAGAAAATCCCCAGAGGCATCTAATTTGCTAAAAGATAATGAAAATTGTATGAAGGAATTAAGTGCTTTCCTGGATCCTGACAAAATAAAGATATCAATCACAGAAACTCCCCGAAGAACGTCCAGATGGCCGTGCAATTGAACTTGATCACGCCTGGCAGTCTCCATGCCCTTGACAACCCAGGAAAACCGGCCAGTGGAAACAAACACCTGATACCTATCGTGAATTCTTTATCAAACTGTCCCAAAACTAGAGAAAACCCTGGAAAATTGTTACCTTGTTCAGGATCCCTGTTGAACACAGGAGCAAACTTCCGTCCAAACTAACCCTTTAAACGTAGACACAGCTCCATCCAAAGTCGGGGGCTCCTCGCCCACGTGTGTGAAGTGGTCCAACAACAGGAAGAGACCGTATCCTTGATCACATGAAGTGGATGATCCCAAAGCATTTGATAATGTATGTTGAGTTTCCTAATTTTAGAAGCACATGAAACACAACAGAACATGTTGGATTTCACTAAAATCACCTATGAAGTTTGAGTGGCTGGAATATTAAGAAATCGGCAAAGAGTAACTAAAATATCACTGAAGTCAGCTGCCAACCTCTCCGTGTCTTTTGTTATATCCTATAATATAGAGCTGGGTTGAAGGGCAGAGGGGATAATTGATTTCATTAGAAAAAAGGCAAATGAAAAGACACTGTTGTTATTCAAAGAAAGAGGCTTGGAACAAGATTGGCTGGCATGTACTTTTTCCTGTCACCGTGTGCTTCTGAAAACCAGGCCGTAAATCAGATCTTTGAAAAGCAAATCACATTTACCTGATAGGGACGATGTTACAATTGAAGCTTGTTTTGCTGATCATGGATTCAGCATTAAATCATTCCTATATAACGTTCCCCCTTCAAGCTATGCCAACCTCAGGGAAAGGAGACCTCTGTCGCTGACTCCACCCCCGCCCCCACTGTCACCTGGCCCTCACTACCTGTCGAAGAAAGAGGAATCCTCTTCCCCTTTTGAGGAACCTCATGAAGAGCACACTGAGAGGCCTTCCCGGTGCCACCTCCCCTCCCCACGGTAGAAACGGGCAGAAGGTGCCCAGGTACTAATGAATAATGCATACCTCTTGACTCAACAAACACATACTGCGTGCTTTATGTGTGCTTATGGTCTCACACATGGAAAGGGACCCAGAGATACAAACTGACTATACAATGCAGTGTGGTCCAGAGAGTTGTTCTAGAATGTGCTGAGATAAAAATTGAAATACTGTCTTTCATCAGCTCTGTGACACCATTATGTTGTGTGTTACCAAGAAAGAAAGAAAAAACACTGCCAATTATAAGATGCCATCAATGGCAAGGTGCATCCAGATTTCAGAGAGGAGTAAAAATGTGTCTTAGAATGGGTGAAACGTGGTAATTAACTCTTAAAGAAGTGATAAGTGGTCTCTCTCAACATGAGCCAGGCTTTACTATGGGAGCTGAGAGAAGGTAACAATTATTTTTTCTGGTGTGACTAGAGGAGATATCACATGGAAGTGACATTTGATCCAGGTCTTGCAGGATTTTGCTGGTGGGAGAAAGAGTGGAAATAACATCCCAGGTTGATGGAATAGCACGAACAGAGGTATGGAGGCAGGGATGGGTAGGCATGTGAATGGACCAGCTAATATCTTCTAAGTCGTTGGAACACACAAGGTGTGGAGAGAGAGAAGAGCTGGTTGCTTAGTCTGGAAACATTGAAGCCAGATTATAAATAGCCTATAATCCTAGTTTGGGGAGTTTGTCATGGATAACAGGGAGCCACAGAAGGTTTTGAGCAGGGAAAGACTTGATTAGAGCTGAGCTCTGGAAAGGTTAGTCTGGCAGAGTAGATGAAGCATAGGTTGGAGCAGAGGCAGGCATCACGCTAGACTACTGCCACCAGCCAGGTTGGGTGTGGGCGGAGAACACCAAGGGGCTGCACACAGATCCAAGGGCTGAATCAGATTGGAAAAGGCTAAGGCAGCCATATGGCTCTGAGAATAAAAGACCTACAATCACACCCAACAATATGAATAAATCTCACAAACATAATGTTGAGTGAAAGAAGTCAGACACACAAGGGGACAGACAGTGATGCCATTTATATTAAGACCAAGAAAGGGCAAAAGCCAATCTGTGATGTCAGCAGTCAGGAGGGTGGCTGCCCTCAGGGATGGTAATGACTGGGTCTCACAGGGGCTTCTGGACGCTGGTTAATGTTCTTAATCTTGGTGCTGTTTACATGGGTGTCTTCACTTTATGGAAACTGACTGAGCTGTGCACGTAAGAGTTGTGCAGTTTTCTGTGTGTATATTGTAGTTCAATACAATTAACCCCTTCTCCCCCCCCCCCCCCCCCGCCATGAGGGCTATGGAGAGAAACTAAAATTAGAGGTCCAGACGGGAAGAACCTGCTGGAACATACAGGTATTCGATCCCAGGACGAGCTGTGGCTTTGGAAGAATGTCACGGAGCAGCCGAGGGGCTTTCACAGGGTGTATTTGGAGCAAGCACTGGTGGATGACGAAGAGAATGCAGAACGTCCTCACCTCCAGGCCTGTGACAGAGGCACACTAGACATTTTGGTGGAGAATGACCAGCAAACAGAAATAGTGGGGCGAGCATAGTTACGGGGAAAATAAGAGATGAGGAGAGTGTGATAATGACAGTAGCCCCAGCCCAGGCTTAAGATGCCAGCATGAATTAACTCCCCTTCTCCTGACCTCCAGGGGGTGTCACTCCTTCTTGGTCTTCCCCCCAGTTAGCAACAAGTCCAACTGCATATCCACACTCACTAGTACCTTGCTTCTGGGTTTCCACAACCATCCTGAGTTATTTATTGGCAGCAGAAGGATGCCTGCACACCTGCACCGGAGTGGGGGAGTGGACTGTGCTTCATATGTGTATGTGTGTGTGTGGGGGGCATGTTTGGGGTGAGTCTTTATACCAGTGTAGACTTCATTATTGAAAAGCCTCCCAGAGCAGATTAAAGCCTATCCCTGATTGCTCTAAATAAATAATAAGTAAATAAAGAGAGAGATGAGGAGAATCAGAGAGCACCTAGAAACTTTCAGTGAGCCTGTGTCTCCAGGTCCATGAAGTACCTGTGAGGGCAGGGCAGGAGCTATGGATGCTCCAGAGAGAGCATCTGAGGCTCTCTGGGAGATGAGTGAAAGGAGGGACTAGGCGGTGGTGGGTACAGCAAAATTTTGCTCTTCTGAGAGGCTAAAAGGGTGACTTCAGCAATAAGGAATTTGGTTATTGACCCTCAGTGATGTTTGAGAAAAACCTAATACAAATGATGTGTGATCACACAGAGAAGAGAGGGATGGTCCCAAGGAGTGGGTGTAGGTTCACTAAGAACCTGCCCAGCCACATCACTTGTATGTGTGGACTTACTGGTCTGCACGTCAGAGACATTAAGGAAACAGTGTGTGTCAGGGTTTCAGTAAAGGCTCTCGTGAGATTGGAGTGCACGGAGGAGAACCACAGCTGCAGAATGCGGAGTTCGGGGGAATTTCAGTGGGTTTATTCAAAGGATCAGAAGGAGCAGATGACCTCCAGCAGTCACAGAGCTCTGTCTTCGGTAATCACCTGTTTAACATTTTGACCAATGCTTTGGGTTAAGAAAAAAAAAAGTAGATTGTCCAGTAAAAATGGCACTGAGAAATGCTGAACATGAGAGAAAACACATCCAAGATGTAGGATGCCCTCAACAGGCTGGAACATTGGGACATCATCATGGATGGAATTGTTTCAATCCCGTCTATAGGCCCTCAAATTAAACCGCTGATAAATAGGACCGGAGACATCTGGCTTGCTGTCCATCTGAAAAAGCACAACAACCCTACCTGGGGCTCTTGGACAACCATAAGCTTTCAATGACCCAAAGAAGGTAATGTGGCTGTTAGCACAATGCAGGTGACTGTAGCCTGGAAAGACGGCAGGGACAGCAGCCCAGAGCCTGAGCACAGAGGGGTGGCCCTGCTAGTCTACATGCTTCTTCACCCATGTGGAAGGTTTGTGCTCAGCTCTGGGTGTCACCTCTGAAGAGAGCCACGGGCAGATTCTAAACTGGCGACCAGGGAAGGCTGAGGAATCTGGAGACACTTCTCCAGAGGAAGAGAAGACTTGGCTGGGGGTGGGAGTGAGGAGGTGCCTGTGAGCTGCCTTTGCTGAGGGGCTGCCATGGGTGAGGGGAGCACCATGGTCTCCAGCAGCAGAGTGAGACCCAAACTGAATGCTATAGGAAGGCTGACTTTGGTAGAGCCTAAGAAATAATGTACAAAAATCCCATCAGTCAAATAATGGAGTGGCGGTCCTCAGGAGGCACTGATCTGGTCATTTCTGGTGGTATTTTAATCATCATCATCATCATCATCATCATCATCATCATCGTTATCATTATTATGAGTCGCATATCTAATAAGTGCCAAGTACTATATGAAGTACTTTCTATGCATCATCTTATTTTATAAAGGATTTAGTTATATGCACTTGGAACAGTGCCTAACACATATGAGTCCTCAATACATATTAGCTGCTGTTATTATTAATTAATCCTCACCATAACCTTGTTATTGTGAAAGAGGAATCATTTATGTCCACTTTACAGATGAGGAAACAAGCTCAGGAGGGTAAGTGACTTACCCAAAGTTGCAGCACTAATAATTGGTAAAGCAGTATTTGAACCCAGCTTTGCCTGTCTCCCAGGCTCACCACTGCCCCTCAGCTTTGGTGAGTTTTTGGACCAGAGACTTGACAGGACACTTCCCTGTCTAGGGCTCTATTCCTAAACTGTGACTCTTATTCATCCATGATCTCCTTTGTAAAGGATCTGAAACCTCGACATGAGAGGGGCTTTGGGTCCCTTTCCCAGTCTGTATCCTTCTGGAGACCACTCAGTTATGAGCTAAATTTCCTGCCCAGGTACACTTAGGACCTGTCCAGCCGCCGTGGAACCATCTTCCCCCTGTTCTCAAACTGCCCGAGGACTAGGGGTGGAAGAGGAGGCCCCAGGCTCTGCTGGTCCACCCCAGGCTTGGCATGGACTCCTGAAGGGTTTAGTCACAGACTCTCTCCAAGCCAGACACTCTGCCCTGATAACCCAGAAGGAAAGCCAGCTTCATCTCTAATTTGGTGGGGAACCCTGGCCAGGCCGTTGACCTCTCTCTGGTATCGACCCTTGGCGACATTCTTTACTTCTTTAAACTGTTTCCTCCCCAGACACATAAGGACATCTTCAAGGAGAGGCACATTCAGGAGTTTGGGGTCAGACAGACTGAGTTTGGGCCCCGTCATTGTCTCTGCCGAGTGTCATTAGGCACATCATTTAATCCATCTGGACCTCAGTCTCGTAAGCTGAGTGTCATTAGGCACATCATTTAATCCATCTGGACCTAAGTCTCATAATTTGCAAAACTGGGATTCTAACACCTATTTTACAGGTAGTCACGAAGAGTAAGATGATGCATACTAAAGTGTCTGGCACAGAGGAGGTAGGTGTTTAATAAATGGTAGCTATTATTATTACTCGAACTGCATCACCAGACCACATTGGATGCCTGAAACTCAATTTTACGGTTTAAAAAACATGCCTTGTGAAAAGGGAAAGCAACTTAGATTCATTCAACTAATCTTTTTTGGAGCCATCATTCATAAAGTATCAATTACAAAAAAAGAAATGAACACAAACAACGTACCTTAAAAAATCCAGTTGAACTACGTAGTTGAAAGAAACATTTCAATGTAAATATGAATAAGAAATACATGGGAGATGTTTGCAAAGATGGCTTGTGATTTTTTTATAACTGGGGGTTAGAGGAGAGGCAGCCATGGGTGACAGGTCAGACGAGGACCAAGATGTTGGAAACGGATCCCAGTCCTGAGAGGAGGCAGCTTTGGGAGGGCAGATCTGAGCAGCTGGCACCGGGGTGGCAAGGGGTGTCCAGCCCAATATGGAAGGACAGACAGCAGGGGAAGGCCTGTTTAGCCTCTCACTGTCGGGATGCTGCTCAAAGGGATGGGCTGTCCTTCTGATAGGCAGTCAGTGGACCATGGTGCCCCAAAATCTCCAGAAAGGGAAAAGGCATCATTTCTCAGCCCCACCCTCTGAACTGTGGGTTGGAGACTGGCTTCTGGTTCTTGTGTGTAGGGAGAGGACATGAGAAAGGATTGCTAAGGAGGCAGGGTTTTAGAAGATGAGAATTGAAGCCATACAGACCTGGGGTGATATCACTTTATAGGGGTGCACCCGACCATGTTGCTTTCTAAAGTCCCTACTACATCTCTCATAAGGTAGATGAGCTCATAAAGATCAGTGTTTACCACAGCCCTGGGACTTGGCATCTGCCAATGCATTTTATTCCCACTACTATGAAGAACAATGATTAACCTAGCCATTTCTCACCACCTCCTCTGCCTGCACCTAATTCTTGCCATCATACCTAGCTTATTATGATAACCTCCTAATCGGTTTCCCTGCTTGTACCCCCCCCCCCATACCAATGATTCCTCACTTGGCAGCCAGAGTGATCCTGTTAAAATATTTCAGATCATGTCACTGCTCCATTCAATACCCTCCAGAAGTTCCCACTTCATCAAGTGCAAGCCTAAGTCCTGACAATGCCTAGGTCCTATCTGATCCCTTCTGCCTTTGACCTTGGGTGCTCTTGTATTCCCCTTGCCCACTCCACTCCAGCCAACTGGCTTCCTGACTATTCCTTGAACATGCCAGGCACACTCCTGTCTCAGAGCCCCTACCCTTGCTGTTCCTCTATCTGGAATATCATTTGCATGTTTTGCTTACTTACCTCCTTTTGGCCTTTGCTGAAAAGTCACCTCGGTGTGTCCTTCAAATTGCGTCTCTACCCTGTCAGTCTCAATCCTCTTTCCTGCTTTATTGTTGTTCATAACACTTTTCATAAACTGACATACTAAAATAATCTTCTTATTTCTGTTTATTGTCTCTCTTCCACTAGAATTTGAGTTTTATGAGAACAGGGTTTTAGTTGGGCTTATTTATTCCTGTATCCTCAGCTCCTAGGACACTGCCCAGCACGTAGTAGACACTGCAAAACATTGGTTGCAGGAACGAGTGATTATCATAAAGCAAAAGGCTGGACTCTAGTTCTAAAGGAATGTGGACTTGAGGCCAGTGACCAAGGCAGGAACTCAGAACCAGGAAGCACGCCAAAGATCCAGTTACTCAAACTGGAACACAGTCCAGGGTAGAATCTGGGAACCAGAGGGATGCCCCGACATCAGAAATGGGGCATGAGGTCAGAGCTTGGCCTGAGCCAGGCTGATGGAAAATGAGTCTGGTGCTCCTCGGATCAGGGCTGGTCCCAGGCCATGTGTCTCAGGGCCAGTACACCCCATAAGTGGAGACAGAGGGCATGAAAGGCAGGTTGCCAGTCAGGGCCTTCAACCACTTAGTAAATGTCAAGCAAAGTTATCCCAGCTTTCAACTTATTCCCAGATGTAGGTGTCAGCAGATACTCCTTATTGGCACAGCTTACAAGGAAAACACAGATGATTAAGGGAAAAAAAAGTGAAAATGCTCATTCAGAAACCTGAGCTGAGAGGTTGAGGAATGGCAGATGCCAGAAGCTATGACTAGAGGCTATCTGTGATGTCAAGTAAGACACCAGCTGAGTGAGCGTCTGGGGATTACATTGTCCTATGGCCCATTTTTTGGTGGAGATGCTCAGGTGAGTTCTGCCCAGGCAAGACTCCCAGCTTGAGGAGAAGAAAACGCTCTACTTAGTCAGGGAGGTGGTGTTTGCAGAAGCCTAGAAAGAGGAATTAGGACTGGGAGAATTTGGCCAGGTTTCCCCAGAGCTGTCCAAGGTACTCTCCAGGAGTTGGGCTCAGCCTCCCTTCTCCTTCATGCTTCCTAGCCTGTAATTCAGGGCTGCCCCTGCCTGCCTCATTCCAGAAGAGCAAGTTTGTGGACACAGTTTGGTCCAACTCCTTCAGCACATGCCTGAGGGAAATGAGGTCCAGAGCAATCCAAAGTCAGAGCAGTGTCCCTCCTGCCTGCTGGGGAAGCTGCTTCCCGTCCTCTTTCCCACTGCACTACGTAGAGAGCTCCTGTTGGCTCTGGGTTCCAGTCCTCCCTGGGTAGCTCTGCATACTTGGACAAACTGTGAAACCTCAGTGCATTCACCTGTAAAGTGAGGATGATAAACACAGTATTTAATTCAGAGGGCTGTTGTGAGGATTACATTGTAAGGCATATAGTAAGTGTTCTGTGAAGGTTAAACACCCAACCTTGTTACAAGGTCGTCAGTTTCACCCATAATGTTTGGTTCAGGATCAAGGATGTTTTCTACTTGATGACCTACTGTGTCCCCCTGATTCATCACTCCTTGGGATTTTATATTTTAATGAACACAATTTCTGTTCTTCAAGTATGGAGAGACAAACGGGGATCAAGGCCCTAGGTCAGATCACAAGACTGCTTTGCTTAAGGTTAGTCAGTTCTGCCAGTGTGACCTGGCAGAGAGAGGGCTAAGTCTTGGGGAGCGCCGACCCCGACCCGCTCGGGCCTGAGGACAGTGCTCCCACCCGGGGAGAATTTTAGGGCGGAGCCCTTCGGGAGTGGGGACACGGGGAGGTCAAATGCCTGGAGGGGGCGGTAGCACACGTAAGGTGAGGACTCCAGTCTTGTCTGGGTTTGGCAAAGGGCGGCTTCTCTGGTAAGGACGAGGGGGGCCCTCACCCAAGGCCCTAAGGGCCGGCCGGACCCCCGAGCACCAAGGAGTGTCCCAGAGCCGGCTGCATATTCGGCTGCCCCTTGGGGCTGGGTCAGCCCCACCCCCCACCCCCCACCCCCGGGCACTCGCGCAGAGCAGGAGACCATAAGCTGCAGGTGCCTCTAAGACGCTTCCGTGGCGCACTCGCCGCCCAGACCTTCCCAGCCAGACCTCCGAGAAGCAGTCCCAAACCACCGTGCAGGTGCTGCAGGAAGCGCTCGGGAAAGCGGCGACAGCCAGTCCTCGTTCCCCATCTCTGTCCTCGGGCGCTCAGGTCCCCGGCGGGCAGCGGCAACCCGCGCAGCAGAGGGTCGGGGGCGCGTGTGTGCGTGTGCTGGGAAGGCGCCCCTCCCCGTGGCCGCCGCAGCGCCGGCGCCTCCCTCTCCCCCGGCGCGCACGGCCCGTCCCCGTCCCCCGAGGCGGCCCGAGCCGCCGCTGAGCAGCCTCGCCTTCGCCTCCCGCGTTTCCTGCCGCCCGCCCTCCCCCGGCCGGGCTCCAGGAGCTGCCGCCGAGCGGCTCCCGGCGGGAGAGCGGCTCAGAGCGCGCACGGGGGCGGGCGGAGGCGGCCCGGTTCGGGGCGGCCGTGCGGGAGAGGCGCGCGCTGAGACGCCGGCCCCCCTCTCCGCGTTTGCTCGTTCGCTCCCCGCCTCCCGCACTCCGCTCGCTCCCACCCCTTCCCAGCGTGATTGATCCGTCACGGGCGCCGCCGCTGCCGCCGCGGCCGTTCTGAGCCGAGCCGGAGCCCGAGCCGGAGCGGGGGCCGGCGCCATTGCGCGGGCGCCGCGGGGAGAGCTTGGCGCGGGGCGGCGGGCCGGGCCAGGCCATGCGGGCCGAGTGAGCCGGCGCCCGCAGCCCGCGGCGCGGCATGGCTTCCCCGCGGAGCTTCGGACAGCCCGGGCCGCCGCCGCCGCCGCCACCGCCACCGCCCGCGCGCCTGCTGCTGCTACTGCTGCTGCCACTGCTGCTACCGCTGGCGCCCGGGGCCTGGGGCTGGGCGCGGGGCGCCCCCCGGCCGCCGCCCAGCAGCCCGCCGCTCTCCATCATGGGCCTCATGCCGCTCACCAAGGAGGTGGCCAAGGGCAGCATCGGGCGCGGCGTACTTCCCGCAGTGGAACTGGCCATCGAGCAGATCCGAAACGAGTCGCTCCTGCGCCCCTACTTCCTCGACCTGCGGCTCTACGACACCGAGGTGAGTGTCCGGCTGGCACGCGCCGTCGGTTGTAGTGGGCAATGGTGGCGGGGGGAGTGTTGGTCAGAGGCAAGCTTTGGTCCTTGGGCAGAGCCCTGATTGACCCGTCCGTGCCTGCCGAGAGCATCGCTCATCCCCGGGATCCCACCGGGCTTGGCTGGCACAGCTGTTACCAAGATTTGCTGAGCAGCATCTCATTCCTCTGGGATTGTATGTGTGTATGTATGTGTGTGAGGTGTAGGATAGAAGACTAGGGTCTCCTTTAACCAGAGAAGGAGTGGAGAAGGTGGGAGCTGGACCCCCCAAAAGGCCTGAATTGGTTGTCCCTGCCCAGGTCCCGCTAGTGGGGATGTGGAGTGCCGGGTGGGAGGAACTGGTGCATTGACTGCAAACTGGGCCACCTGGGGCTGGGGAGCCACGGGCCTGCTCGCGGGCCCCTAGGAGAGCCGATCCGCGCTCTGAGGTCCTGAGGGCTCCGGGACCCGAGGGGCCAGCGCGCGCAGCAGGACTGGGCGCATGGTGCGCGCCAGCTGCTAGGGTCCGCACCGCGCGGGCAGGTGTGGGGCCGCCGCTCTGCAGCGTTGCCGCCTGGATGTGGCCGGCGGTGACTGTGGCCGGAGCAGTTTTATGAGGAGCCCCCTCGGGTTAGTTGTTCAGAGAGTGCCCTGAGTAGGTCTTGCCCTGGATGCGCGGGCGATGTCCAGCTGCGCTGCTGTTGACCCGGCGGCAGCAGGCGCAATTTCTCTGGGCTTAGACTTAAAGCACGGACTTAGAGCGCAGCAGCTGTCTTGCCCTCCCGGCCTCCTTCTCCGAGGGGTGCCAAAGAGCCTAGAGCTTCCCGTCTCAAGCCCCCTCCTCACACCCTCTGCTGGGTTCCGGCTGAAGCCCCAGCGCGGACCTTCACTGCAGCTCAGGGTCTGAGGGAAGTGCGCAGAGGGGGCTTGGAGAAGCATCGCCGGCCGCGCGAGGTCGGGTTTGCGAGTTTTTCGGTTTAAGGAAGCCCCTACTCTCCCGCCGCAGAATCTGAGATGCGGCCTGAAGGGGGCAGTGATTTCCTGTGCAGTAAGCTCGGTTGGCGCCTCTTCCACCGCGCCAACCCTGGCCGAGGCGCTGGGCTTGACCCCGGCTGCCCGGGGCTCTCCGGGCGCTTCTGCTAGAGCCCAGGCGCAGACCCCTTCAGAGAGGAGGGTCGTGCTGCTGCGCTGATCGTGCAGTCTGGGCTCTGCTTCCTTCTCTGTCTGGCCCTATTTTGGTCCCTGGAGAAAGAGCAGAAATCTGGATTGCATCTTATCCCCCCCCCCCCCCCCCTTCACGGATGAACCAGCCTGCTCTGCGCTGTAAATAAAAGGTGAAGGAACGGGTGACGGTGGTGGTGTGCGAAGGCTGCTGCAAGCCCAGAGACTTCTTCAGCCCCAGGAGGATGCAAACTGGGGGCTGTGCAGAGCTAACCCGGGTGTGGAATCATTTTTTAAATGACATTCCTGTCGCCCTCATCTTCGTCCGAACACTATAAGTTCTCTGGGGGTACTTGTCCTACACACGTAAATGGAGAGCACGATGCGCTTACATAGAGGCATGTCTTCTCTGTACTGTTTCTCCGTTGCTTCTGTACATATTCTTTTGGAAGGGACACAGGAGAACCAGTTCTTTGGAGGCAAAAACATTTGTAGACAGGGCAGTCCTGCTTGCATCATCATCAAATATTGTCAGCTGCATAATGTTTTCATCATCAATTTATCCCTTCAGAAAGCTTCCCTGGAAGAGATTTCATATGAGCTTGTTTGTGGCAGTAAAGGGATGGGTGCTTGGTTTCAGGGCGTGGGTTGAAGCTTTTAATTTTATTTTTCAAGTGTGTCTTGATGACTTTCTGAGTGAGAGGGCCCAGAGTCAAGAGGATGAGGTAGTCAGAATGCTCTTCAGTTCCTGGGAATATGTAGGAAGCATTGGGAAGGAGGACAGAGGGTAGCACCAGCCTCATGCGAACAGGATACATCTCTAACTATGTGAAGGGGCACAGAGCATAGGCTTTGGGGTGGGTTGGACCTGGGTTCTAGTCAGAAACAGGTTATCTTCCCTCTGGGTGACCTTGAGCGAGGTATTTACTCTCTCTAAACCTAGATTTTCACATATGAAAAAGTGAGACTATTATATGTACTCTGCAGGATGGTGATGTGTGACGCTGAACGGAGATAACAGCCCAGAGTGGAAAATGCCTTGAGCTGGTAGGCTCAGTGGCCAGTGCTCTGTCTGGCCTGCTGTAAGCACTAAATAAATGTTTCCTGCCTCCCTTCTCCCATTTTCTTCTGGCGTGGATTCACAAGTAAGACGCTTAGGTGTGATAAAATGGTCACAGCTAAAAGATTAAGACTGCTTATTTGTTTTTCTTGCTTTTGAAATCTCACAGAGTCAGTGAGGTCATCACCAGGGAAAAAAAGAATTCTCGCTTATAATCAAATAATATGTTATCTCCTGCCATGAGATGTCACGTTTGGGAGAATAGAATGCCCAGGTGATGTAAAACCTATTTTTTTTAAGTGACCCATCTTTAGAGTAGAGGTACTTTCTCTCTGAGCCAAAGTAAAGGAAGGATCAGTCTGGGTAATTGCAGCAAAATCTACAGTCATCTGAAGGGTGTTTGGGGCCCGTGTTAGAGGGTCTGGGGCCTGTTTTATTCAGATGGGCTCTTTTTGTAGATTGTGTGTAGTCCCTAATCACTTGCTGGCTGTGTCACTGGTTGTCCGTAGACTTGAACACAAGATGGATGTGGTGAACTGATTTTGGCTGGCTTTGCTGACATTTGCTGTGCGTCAATGGCCAGAGACTGTGAGCAACCAGGATGGACCTTTGTCTATATAGCCTTCAAAGAGATGGAGATTCAGCAAGGAATGGGTTAATCTGATCACTGGGACAGCTTGTCTCAATAAAGGAGCTTCCTACATGCATTTATTCATGGTTGACCCTCTACTGTAATTAAAATAGTGACAGAACTTTTTTTTTTTTTTTTTTTGGTACGTGCCCCTAGTGGAACCGAACCCAGGACTCTCTGGTCTGCAGGCCAACGCTCCAACCGCTAAGCCAAACCGGCCAAGGCGTGATAGAACTTTTAAAGCCCCATTCAGTGACCTGTGTTTGTAAAAATGAAACATCCCAACAGAGCATCTGCTAGTCAGGACCTCTTTTCTCTGGTGTACCTCAAATCACTTTAGCAAATACTGCTTTATGTATCTCAAGAAAGATTTGAATATATAAAAACATAAGCAAGACAACTGAAAATACAGGTAAAAGGAAGCATCAGAAATCCTTTAGAAGCATGGAAATTGCTGTACCAAGAACCCTTGGCTAGGATGCTTATTGCATTTTTTAGTATTACATTTTAACTTTGAGCTTCCTGGCAGTCAAGGTAAAAAGGTAAACATGGTAGATTACATTTCTTACATGTTTGATTAAAAGACTCTGAGGGACAATGTCTTTTTTCTAAAACTTTTGCAGGAGATTTAGAAATGTTCTTCATGTGGTTGTTTCTCATTCTTTGGTAGCCAAATTAATAAAATAAATAACCAAGAAATGAGTCTTTAAAAAATATTGGCCTTTCTGATTTGATTAATGCTCATTTTAGAAAATGGATAATGATAAAGAAGCATGAAGAAAAATAATAATTTCCCATAATTCACCTATACAAAGGTAATTATATCTAGTAATTAGCATTATTCCCTTCCAGTTGCTGGTATTTACTATTTTGTGAACTTGTGTCTTTTATATTTTGTTTTATTCAGTTAACATTATATCATGTGTATTTCTTCATGTCCTCAAATCCTCTTAAAAAATGATTTTTAGTGGCTGTATACTGTTCTATCCTATGGGTGCACAAGAATTAAATCATTCCCTTCTTGTTGGATTTATGTTTTCCCACTTGTTACTATTTTAAATTATTCTGTAATAAACTTAGGAAAAGTTCAGGAGCCAAAGGAGCACATTCCAGGCGTGCACCTCTCTGGAAGTCTACCCTGATACAGGGATCCAGCTTAGAAAACCCAGAGAAAATCTAGTGATTGGTGATCACATCCTTTCTTTGAGTGGCTTTGCCAACTATCTATTCTCTCATTCATTGTGCTTTAGAAAGGACCGAAACAACTGTTGGATGGAGGCTGAGCTTTTCAAGGAGGTCTGAGTACAGCCCAGCAGGCATTAATTGAGCACCTACTGCAGTTGCTGGTGCTGCAAAAAGGAGTAAAACCCAGCCCTGGGCTCAAGAGAGGAGCTGGTGTGTAGGGTAGAACAGATCAAGCACCTGTTTGTCATTTTCAATGCAAGATAGTGATCATGGTGATGGTTGCACAATTCTGTGAGTATATTAAAAACCATAGAATCATGTACTTTAAAAGAATGAATGTTATTGTATTTAAATTATAGCTCAATAGAGCTATTGTCAGAAATAAAAAGATAGAAAATAACCTCTTTTAGGATCAGGCTCACATCTTATAACCCCACTGGCCATCATTGTACCTGGCCCTTAGTAAGTATATTGCTTAGGACTCTTGTTGCAAGTGACAGAAACCCGACTTTAATTGCTTCAGATGTCTGAAAAATCCTGGAGTAGGCTGTGTTCAGGCATGGTTGAAGCCAGGGAGTCAAATGATATCTTAAAAATCTCTCTCTCTGTCTCTTAGCTCTGATTTCCTCTGTGTTTGGCTTCCCTCTCGGGCAGGCTGTCCCATGTGGTGGCAGATGGCCCCTAGCAGCTGCAAGTTGACACAGTCCCAGTTTAGAAACTCCAGTAGAAAGTGTTTCTCGCCCAACTGTTTCAGCGAAATTCCCAAGATCAGCTCTCATTGGCTCGAATTGGGTCAGATGCCCATCCCCGAACCAATCACATGACACTGATAGGCCTGGGACATCCGCCAGCCTTCATGCAGGTGAAACCGGAAGCTAACAGTCTAGAGACGTAGGTGTAGGCTTTAACGAAATGTTTCAATTACTTTGTCTGTCAATAGCTTATAGTCAAAGATTAAGAAAACATGTTAGTCACTTGTAGTCAAAGATTTAAGTATGGTAGTCACATCCTAGAGGCCTGCCTGTAAAGCAAGGTCTAGGAAAAATGTTTTAAAGTACCCTTTGCTTGAGACAATAGAAAAATATGGCTAATTAAGCACAAAACAATGATAGCTTAAGCCAGCGATTTTCCACTGGGGTGCCACGGCACACTGGGGTGCCACAAAAAAATTTTAAAATATGCAGTACCTGACTATTTAGTCAGAGGCACTGACCTCTTTTCCCTTAGATTGTCAAATAAAAAAATGAAAACAGCCAACACAACAATAACCGTTCAGTGGGAATGAATCAAAATTATACCTATTTTTTTTTTTATCAGATCGGCAAAAATATATTTTTTAGTGTGCCGCTGAATTATAGTAATTAATTTATGTGTGCCATGGGATGAAAAAGGTTGAAAATTGCTGGCTTAAACAATAATAATAGTCACAAAACGTTTAGCTTCTGCCTTTTGTTTGAAAGATAACGTCACTAGGGGGGTGGCAGGGGGAAGGAGGGGGTCAATGGGGAAAAAAGGGGGAACATAAATAAATAAATAAAGATAACATGATGGACAATCATGAAATATCTTGCAGAATCTTGATTCTTCAAGCCTGTTAGATCACCCAGCCACAGTGACGAAGGCACCAGACAAGATGACATTAGGAACTGAACTGATCAGACTAAGGAAGATCACTGAAGCGTACACCAATCAGCTTTGCCCATGACCCCTGAACCCCTAACCCTCAGTCTTTGCCTTTAGAAATCTTTGAATAAGAACGATCAGGGAGTTCAGATTTTGAGCATGAACTCACCGTTCTCCTGGCTTGGTGCCCTGCCAATATACTGCCTTAATTTCTCCACTGCAGAACTCAGTGTTTTGGCTCTACTGTGTGTCCAGGGAGTAGACCCTGTTCAGTTGGTGACAGTGGGCGAGGGAGTGAGGTCAGCTCCACTCAACGATATGAATGCAGAATGGAGAAGAGGTGATTCCTCAAAGGACATCTGGATCTGTTCACGGGGTGTGGACACCAGGCGGGTCTGATCACAGATATCCACAAAGGCAGGCACTTGGGAAATGCTGAATTCAAAAATGAAACAACAGATGCCAGAGGCGTGAAGAGAAAGGGAAGATCATGTCTAAGTCAAGAGCCTCCTAGATGAGCAGTGAAGATAGGCCTGGAAGGTGAATGTAATGTTGGCACAGAGAGGTGGGGGCTCAGGGAATTGGAGATTGCATCTCAGGAAGGGTCCCCAAGATCACAGGATAGAGGCAAAAAAGTGTGAGGTGTGTTTGGGGAGCACTGACCTTCTGTGTTTTCACCTAAGTGCAGGATTTGTGGAGGGAAAGGTAGCCTCGTGGTAGGTGCGGAAGGCCTTGAATGCCATGTGAAGGAGGCTGGACTTCATTCTGGAGCTGTGAGGATCCATGGGAGGGTTTTGAACATGAAGGTGACATCATCAAGGCTGGTGGAAATGTGGAGGCTGGACAGTAGACAGATGGGCCTGGAGACCAAGAAGCCCGGAAGCTATTGTAGTAGTGGCAGGGAGAGACGCTGAGGCTTGAACAGAGGTGGAGAGGCAGTGAGGGGCTGTGGAGGAGACTGGGAAGGCTGAGACCTCACAGGGCAAAAGGGGCAATGGAGAGGGAGCCCTGGGGGTGGGGTGTGCCTGGCAGTCCCTGCCATCAGTGCGCTCTAGGGGAGTGAGGAGAGATGTCCTGGGCACGGAATGGCCAGCTCCCACTCCAGAGCCTCAGCTCCCTGAGCTCCCAGTGCCTGTTGCATGAGCTCCTTGTATCCCCGTGGGATACCACTTACCTGCTTGGTGACCGTGGGCAAGCCACTTTGGCTCCCTTTCTTCATTTATAAAATGGATCTAGTCTACTAACTGCCTTGTAAGGTGGGTGGAGCAGGGCCAGTCTGACTCCCCAGTGTCTTTCATGCAGTGGGCATCAGTGAATGTTTCCTAAACTGAACTGTAGGTGAATAAATTGGAATCTGCTTTCTGAATTAGCATCCAATAAAATGAGTGATTTTTTCAGATCTCTTCCCCCAGGGTCTTCACCCTCCCCACCCCCAGCACCACAGGCCTTAGGTGACCCCCTATATCAGGGTTAACCTTACTGCCAAACTGTAGTTGCCTTCTGTGTATTTGCGTCAGCACCAACCCCTGAGTTTCCCTAGTATGAGGTCAATGCCCTTGGTTGTGCCAATCCCCATCCAGTTCCTGAGATCTGGCCCGCGCCTGTGGGGATGGTGGGTGGAACTAACACAGTAGGGCCTGTTTAGCACTTGATATTGGGCTAAGAGTTCTGGTGTTCTAACTTTATCATTAAAGGGGTTCTTCTTCATGTGTTTGGCCTACCCTCCTGTGGGCACAGACATTTATGATTTCAGCAGGGAAATGAACAAGCTGGAAGTGTAAGATAGCAGTGCAAATAGAAGTACTAACCAAATCATATACAGGATATATGTCTCTTGTTAGTCAGGGTGGACTAGGCCATGCTGCATTAACAAACAAACCCTGAAATCTCTGCTGCTTAACACAGTAAAACTTACATATCGCTCACCCAAAGTCAGTGTGCGTCAGAGGTCCTCCTAGGTGGCTGTCCTCCAAGTGGGAACACTGGAATCCAGGCTGTTCTGTGTTGTGACTCTCCCACCCGTGGCTTGAAGAAGCTGGGGGTATCCTCTGGAGGAATCCATGGCAAAGACACACAGGGTTTATCACCATCCCTTCTTGGCAGCAACACCTTATTTCTACACATATTTTATTAATCAGAAATAGTCACTGGTCAGCCTAACTTCACAGGAGGCTGGGATGTGTGGAAGAGCATATTCACCGACACTTGTCATTCTGGTCCTTCAGGGAGTAGATGCCAAGATGGATTGAGAAGTGCAGGAGTTCTTGGGGGTAATTCCTGTGAAAGAGGAGGCAGGGAAACCCTCAGCCCACAGTGCTGTTCTGACACCTGCGAAAGGAGAGGGGAGAGGAGGGAGAGTCAGGTGGGAGGAGCTCTCAGAAAGTCGTGGCCAGCCCAGTGGGGTGCCCTGGAGCAGAGATTGCCCATTGATGGTTTCCCATATCGTACCTAAAGAGTCAGGCTCTAGCATCCTTGCCCAGTTCCATCATTGGCTGCAGGCTGCCTGGGGAGATTGTGTCCTTAGGTTAATTAAATGCTGTGATGGCTCTTGAAGCTACAGCTGAAGGCTGCTGGCTGACTGCACTCCCCCTGTAGGTTCTCTCTTCAAAGAAGACCTGAGTGGCCCATCTGGATGGCTGCCACAGATACTGCAAGTTTCTGCTCCAACACCTAATGCTTCACGCACTGATTGAAAGAACTTTCTGCCAGACTGTGTTCTAGGTTCTGGGGTGGGTGATACACAGATCCCACCCTTGAGGAGCTCACTGTCTAAGTAGGTGGCCAAGGCAGAAACCATTCCACGTAGTGTGATCCAGCCATGGCAGGGGGCAGCAGAGGATGCTGGGACTGCATCTCCCTTCTGGAGGTAACTGCTTGGTCATTCCCCATGTTGTTAGGGAATGAAATGTATGTAAGTGACTTCTTAGCGCTTACTCTTCTGGTTATTTATCTTGGTTCTAGGAAGGTGAGAAAATTAAATGGCATAGTTTACCCAATGAGCATCTGCATTCATCTGCTCATTTATTTTATTCTTATTCTCTCTGCTTATGTAACCATGTGCAGTGAGGCTGGTAAGATGCTGCCTCTGTGTACCTTTCCAGGAACAAGCAGGTGTGCCAGGCTGAAACTGTGGGAGTGTGAGCCCCCTAGGGGGTTGGTGATCTGGGTTCTGGTGCTAGGTTAGTTGCTGAGACCAGAGGGAATTCTTTGCTCCTCTCTGTGAATCGCAGCACTAATTGAGAATCTCTGCTCTGCTGTAAGCACCGAGAGGGCAGGCGTTGGGTATGTCTGGCTCCCTTGCGTCCCCCCAGGCACTATCTCAGGGCCAGGCACAGAGCAGAAATTCAATAAATATTTATTGCACAAACAAGTAGATCTAAAAGCCTGGAACTTAGCTCTTAGAGTCTAAGAGGATTTATGGGTGTAGTTAATGGGCATAGTTTTAACAAATTGAGGAAGTACTTTGTATGCCAGGCCATGTGGGGTGAGCTTCCTGCTTGCTTTTTATTTTTTCTTTGGTGCTTTGGGGGGCCCTGTAGTTGTGGAGTGCAAAGGGGAAAGGGTGCATGTGGGATGTTCCAATAGAAGACTATGTGTAAAGCTGATGTGAGTCTCCTCCCTGACAAACATACGCAGCATCCTCCAAGACACATGAAAACCGGAGAAAGAAATACTTTTCAGCATCTGAGAACTATTATCATTTTAGGAGATCGGTTTATTGGAAAAGACTCTAACCAGCAGTTGGTGGACATAAGAATCAGGTTCTGTTACCCCACTTCCACCTCCAGGGAGCATGAGAGCCAGCAGAGAGGCTGGTCTGGGCTCTGGTCCTAGTAGAAATTATAGGAATAAAGCCAAGTCATCAGACTTGGTGAGCCAGGCAATCTAATGACAGGTCTGGGTATAGTGAATAAAGAGGGGCCTTGGGATCCCAGAAACAGCAAGATTTGTTCCATCCATTGCTCCTGGGCTGGAAGCTTCTGCTCTGTATCCCTCCGTGGTCAGGACTGACTTAAGAACTGGGGAAGCTCTCAGTCTGGAGGTGACCATCTTCCTGATCTGGTTTGAGTTTGGACCCCAAATCTGAGAGATAACCAACCATGTTTATTAGAATCGTGTACAGAGTAAGAGTAAATTGGTTATGAGCTGGAGTTTTAGGGTCTGAGAATTCTTGCTTGGGTCAAGGATTGGGGCATTCTTTTGCCTACTTTCTACTTTTCCAGTTTTTTATTTTTTGAACCGTCCACGTTGCTGGAAGGATAAAGTGTCATTGTCATCTAGAAAATTAGTGGTAGATCCAAAGTACTGAGTAAATGGATTCATCTGTCTTCATCAATGCCCACATTCCACAGCTGCTGGCTGGAGCAGACCCTTCTCCTGCCATTTGGCAAGGACATCATCAGTCACCGTTCTGATATAATCTAGCCAGGGAAGGACTTTGTGGAATGATACATTATTGCTGCTCTCATGATGCAGGGTCAGGAGGTAGAAGAGAGAAAATGATATTTTTGTACTCTGCTCATGATCCTCTTGACTTTGTTCATAGGGAACTGATTTGGAAAGCAACAGCCATCCTTGTAATATTCACTATATTATCTAAATCGATCTAAATCGCTTTGTTTCTAGGACTACTCATTCACTGAAGCTTTTCTGAGAATGCCCAGAGTTCTTCCAGGGATTCTGGCAGATGGGACCTGGACGCGCACTCCAGGACACGTGACCAGAGCATGCTGGCGCTCCCGCCCAGCCCCGCTCAGAGTCTTTACTGATGGAAGGAGAATTGGCTCTCCCCTCACTCCACAAAGAATCCTCTGGGGCCCAGCGGACCCTTCCGAGCTCCTGGCTGGACGCTGGGAGTTCTAGAAATATTGGGAAGCCCTTGGAGAACTTCTGATCTTGTCATCAACAAAGGAAAAGGGGAGGGAAGCATGCAGTTGCAAATGTATAGGAGAAGGAAAACAGAATATAACAACAACAGCAGCAAATCGCCTTTAGCCTGTGCTTAGTGTGTGTCCGTCCTTAGGTCAAGTGCTTTGCATCATCACCCATTTAACCCTCGCAACAGTCTGATGGGGTAGGTACGGTTACTGTCTGCCCTTTGCAGTGGGCTTAGAGAGGGTACGTGACTTATTTAACACAAACAACCAAGAAGTGAGCTGGAATTTTACACTGGGTGGTCAGGCTTTGATCTCTGCAGCTCCAGCACTAAGTGTACAAACAGCATCTTCACGCAGTTGTCTTGCTCCCATGAAAGCAAGTGGCAAGTTTTGTCAGTAGCTGAGGCTTTTTATTTTTTATTTGTGGTGAATTCCACCCAACTGCTTGCCTCCCCCTCTAATTCAGCTCCATCTTCACCCATTTCCCTGTCCGCCCACTCGGTCACACACGGGCAGCACTGTACTCTCTAGTGACTTTAGGCGTGTCTGTGTGCACACCTGGCTCCCACAGCCGCTGTCTGCTCCCCTTGGACCTGCAGAACTCGTCACCTCCTGCAGTGTTTTCTCAGAGTGTTGTGTTTATGTCTCTGTGTGTCTCTCCTGTGAGACTGGGATCATCTCAAGGGCAGCAGCCGCGCTTCCTTTATGCATGGGGCTCGTACTTGCTAAGCACCTCCTTGGTGTCAGACCTGGGGCAGGTGGGAGGCGTGCAGAGATGGGCCCGGAACAGCTGTGCTCTCAAAGGCACAGGGGGAAGCTGCTCGGCACCATGCAGGTGTGAAGCACGATGGTGCAGCCTGCAGGGGCTGCCCCCAGGTGCAGAGGACAGTTAGGAACATGACCCAGCACTCTGGGTAGGTGGCTTCTCTGCCTAATACCCCGCAGGGACTCACTGTTGTTCTGGGAATGGGAACAGAACTGTTCCTGATGGCCTTGGCCCTGCAGAGTCTGCCTTCCCCACTCTCCAGCTTCAGGTCTGAGTACTCTCCCCTCTCCTTCTGGGCTCAGACACAGACATGGTCCCTTTAGTTTCTTGGGTGGGTATCCCCCCTCTCCCCACACAGGGCCTTTTGCACAGGCTGTATCCACTGCCTGGAATGCTTTAACCTCCCTGATTAGGAAAAATCCCATCATGTTTTCTCTAAGAACCGTGAACCCTTCCTTTCTGGTGCTATCACAATGACAGTTTTACACGGGTGGATTGTCGAGAAGAGGTCTGTCCCAGCTCACATGGTGCCAGCACAGTTTCCGACACACAGTAGGTGCTCGGTGGGTATTTGCGGAATGCCTGGATGGATGGTGCTGAGGGATGAGCGAGGCTGACCGGATGTCGGGGAGGCAGCTGGGCGCTGTGGAAAGAGAGTCCCATTGGAATCAGACGACTGTGTGCTGCTGGCGCTGCTCCCCACGCAGCACAGTGTCCTCCTCTGTGAATGGGGATGTTAGTCTCAGAGGGTCATTTGAAGGTTGAGACAGGACATGTATGTGACACATGGAGCACATTGAGAGGCACCCACTACATTGCTGTTCTTTTTATTATACTGTATATGAAAATGTATAATGATCCATGGTCACATAAAGACTGGGTCTTATTTAAGTGGGGACTGTGTTTGAGGCCGACAAAGAAAAGTGTGATCTGTGTCTGAGCTCGATTAAAGGGTGTTCTACGTTAAGTGGTTGTTTCTAAGCCCCATGCATTTCCAGAAGACTCTGAGGTACCCTGAGAGCTCAGTGGTGAAGCACTGAGTCTCAGGGCTAGGCTGTGATCCCAGTGAGTCCTTGTGGCTCTGTGTTGTCACTGCTGGCTGGTGTCCCCCTCCGGTGGCTGTACACTGGGCAGGCCCACGAGGCGCACGGCAGGTGCTCGGTAAGAGCGGCGTGGCCCCGGCACGTGGCACGTGCTAACAGAGGCTTTATACGTGAGTGGTGCTAAACACAATGTGAAATAGAACCATTTCAGATAAAATCACAACTGAGCCTCTAAATGGAGCAGAGGGAGAGAACATTATCAGGCGTCTGTGAGGACGATGGTGCCAGTCGAGTACTGGATTTGATGGCGGGAGAGAATCTTCCAGGTGTCCCCACATGATGAGAACACATTTCCCTTCAGGCTTCAGGGACACGGCTTAGAGGACAGGATGGGTCACTGGAAATAATTCTGCACTTAACATGGGTAACCCATTTCTGATACTCAGTAGTGGATGACCTTGAACTAGTCATTTAACTCTCTCCACACCTTGGTTTCATCGTCTATAGCCTGGGAACAATGCCTGCCCTGGTTCTCCACGAAGTTATGTGGCGATCACTGGAGGGGGAGTGGAGAGAGGGAGAGAGAGAGGAGGGGGGAGAGGAGAGAGGGGAGAGAAACAGAGAGGTAGGTAGGTGAAGGAGGGAGGCAGGCAGGGGAAGAGAAGTAGATTCAAGTGAAAGGGCTTTAAAAAGTTGTAAAGAGTTACAGATATAAGATACGCCTTAAACTAAGCCAACAATTAATTAACTCTGGGCTGTTCACTCGGGGCCTTTGGATGTTGCCAGTAACATCTTTATAAAAGATACAGAGATGTTCATGTGGGTGATTCATTTAACCTCCTGATAAAGGAGGGCCTGGTATTAGATTATAACACCGTGAAAGCGGTGAGGTAGGGGGCTAAGGGGTTTTGACCCTCGTAGATTGTCCTACAAAAGCATCTAGAACAGTGGTTCTCAACCTTCCTAGTGCCGCGACCCTTTAATACAGTTCCTCATGTTGTATGTGGGCGTATCTGCATGTGGGCGGACCCGCCTGGAGACGGATAGAGGAGCGGTGTCTCGGTTCCTAAGACCATCGGAAATATGTGCTTTCCGATAGTCTTAGGCGACCCCTGGGAAAGGGTCGTTCGACCCCCCAAAGGGGTCGCGACCCACAGGTTGAGAACCGCTGATCTAGAACTAGTCGTAGTTAACTTGTCTTCCTCTCAGCTGCCAGATAGGTGTCTCTGGAAGAAAGCCATCTGTGTTTGGCAGGTGTCGGGTGCAAGACTATCCACAGCCAAACTCTGCAGTAAGGGTCCCAGGGCAGAAGCTTGGGGGGTGTGGGGGTTGGTGAGGGCTGTCTGCAGACGTGAAGATTCCGGTTGAGAATTCAGAATTCTGGACCAGGCAAGGTGGAGATGATGAGTTTGGCTTGGGAGGTTTGGGGACCCCAATTGCCCCCCAGCTACCACATCCTCAGCGGAAGGCCCAGCCAGTCCCCGGAAGATGCTGGGATTTTAGACCATCTGACTGGCTTTGCCCCGGCTGCTCACGACCCTCTGCGAGCTGTGGCACTGGCAGGCCCCACTTCCAGCCTTGTGGCTCCACCGTGGAGAAAACAAAGCGACTGCTCCTTTTTGAGCTCCTACTATGCGCAGGGCACTGTGCTGGGCTTTCATGTGTATACCCGAGAAGGTGAAGTGCAGGAGAAAGATTGGTGTTTTGAGCTAGAGAGGCCCAGGTACAACTCTCAGCCCTCCTGGGTGACCTTGGGTGGGTTGCTTCTCCTGGGGCCTCCCTTCCCTGATGTGTAACACGGAGGTTTGATAGCAAACAACCAGCCTTGCTTTGAGGACTAAAGAACATTACAGTGTATGAAGCTGGTGCCCAGGGGGTGTTCAGCAGATCTGTTCTGGTGTGGGGTGGGGCCAGAAGATTGCAGCACCGGCCTCTGAGACTTGCTGTGGTTCCGGTTTCCACGGATGAGGACCTCTGCTGTGTTTGAGGACCTGGGTGGCTCTTCAGCTGCACACATGTGAAGTTCAGTGGGTATAAAAGGAAGAAGTCCTGCTCTGGTCTGCTTCTGTATTCAGATGACGTCCTAGAAGCCCCCCCACCCCTTACTGTTAGGAAGCTTCAAGGTTTCTGGGGACCAGTGGTCCCACCCAAAGAGGGAGGGAAAGGAATGACTCTGGTTCCTCCCTCTGGGTTTGAAATTGTTAGAACATGTCTGAGGGGTGGCATAGCCCTGAGTGGGGCCCGCTGCAAGAAAGCACAAACATAAATTCTGTGGAACTTTGTTTGGTGCGGGTCCCGGGGGTCAGGGTGTCAAGGGCAGGCTGGCACTCTCCCCTGACACCATGGCCGGAGGTAGGGTGGCGTGGGCATGGTGACTGTGTGTATAAATGCAACTGAAAGTGCTTAATGTTGAGAATTGTAATCCTCAGCTTCTATCTTGGCCCTGGCACAGCTGGCCGTCTCGGTGGCCACCAAGGCAGCAGGGCTGAGCTGGAGGGCCTGAGGCTGGCAGTGGGGCCTGCTTCAGAGGTTGAGCTCAGGGCCACCTTGAGGGGTGCAGGGGAGGAAGACTCACCAACCTGTCAGCATAGATCACCCGGGAGCCAGGTGTGGCTGGAGAGTACCTGGGTGGACCTATTCCTCTCGTCCTTGAACATTCAAAGACATATCACCTTCTTTGTACCCCCGTCTGGTCAAGTGTCAAGTGCAGTTAGCTTCTCATTTAGTTCCGATAATAACCTTATTTTAGTAGAGACTAGCCCAGCAATTAGACAATAGGAATTACTGATTTTGTGCAGTGCTAGAGTTTACTATTTCTTCCAAGTGCATCATTCAGTCACACCTAGTAAGAGAAGAATTCTTTTAATAACCCCACTTATAGATGGGGAAACTGAGGCACAGAGTGATGAGCCCAGAGTGAGTCAAAAAGCAGAGACTATTAAGTCTAAGTCAGCAGACTCTAATCCCAGTGCCCTTGGCACTACTCACCATGCCAACTACACTCCATTCTAGCCAGGTGGGGTCTGTGGTCCTGTACTCTGGACTGGGTTCACTGGGATCCAGCCAGAAGCCGGAGTCAGCCATCGTGGCTGTTCCCAAAAGCCCTTCGATTAAGCTCTGGAGAGAGTGCTTCCCATTTCATCCTCCTAGATGCCTCCGGTGGCTGTCTGCAGGAAGGAGGCAGGCGCTCAGAGCAGCTGGGAGTTTGGACCAGTATCCATACTGCAGGCCACCCTCTAGCTGGCCACATGGGAGGGCGACCTCGTGCTAGACATTGAGTTCCCGTCAGGAACGAGCACAGAGCACCTGCCTCATACCAGGCTGTGGTCATTTGAACATGACGTGGACGTGACCCCTGCCCTCAGGGGGTTCACAGGGCAGTGTGGGCAACTCACAGGAAAGCAAATGGCCCCAGCAGAGTGCCTAAGAGTGGGCACCGACTCTGGATCAGGACTGTGTTAATTCCAGACAGGTCACTTGGTTTCCCATGCCCCAGTGTTTTTGTCTGTACAATGGGATGATAATCATAGTACTTACTTCATAGGACAGTTCTAAAACTTAAATCAGTTAAAATTTGCTGAAGACTTCATCAACTGCCTGATACTTAGTAAGTGCCATTAAAGTGTTTGTCAAATAAAATAAGTGGTAGGAGGCCAATTTAAATATACTCTCAGGGGAGGCACAAGTAAGGGCTATAGGAGCATGAAGGGGAGGTGCTGACTTCTTGCAGGGTGCAACCTGGGAAGGCTTCGCGGAGCAGGTGACCTTCTAGCCGGCCTTGAAGGACAAAGGTGGAAGATGTGGGAGGAGGGAACTGCACTAGCAAAGGTTGGGAGGTGGGACTCTGAGGGAATAATGTTGAGCCATTTAGATGTGGCAAGGCACATAGGTGACTGACTGCAAGACACATTACGGAGAAAGAGCTGAAAGATCTGGAAAAAAGGTCTTTGAGCTGCAGTGTCTGAAAGCATATTTTTTTCAATCAGTCATTGCTCACCCAGGGCCTCCTGCAAGGTCCTGGCTTCTAGGACGTGCTGGCAGCTTCCTGTCGGCCAAAGCTGGAGGACTCCCCAGTTCACTGGACACGGTCATCTCCAGGGACATCACAAAGACTAGGGCACCCAGGGACATCACAAAGACTGGGCACCCAGGGACATCACAAAGACTGGGGCACCCAGGGACATCACAAAGACTGGGCACCCAGGGACATCACAAAGACTGGGCACCCAGGGACATCACAAAGACTGGGGCACCCAGGGACATCACAAAGACTGGGGCACCCAGGGACATCACAAAGACTGGGGCACCCAGGGACATCACAAAGACTGGGGCACCCAGGGACATCACAAAGACTGGGCACCCAGGGACATCACAAAGACTGGGGCACCCAGGGACATCACAAAGACTGGGGCACCCAGGGACATCCCAAAGACTAGGGCACGAGGGAAAGAAGGCGGAATTAGGCAGATTTGGAGTTAAATCTTCGCGTTGTCACTTCCTGGGGTGTGGCTTTGGGCAAGCCCCTAAACCCACTGAGCCTGTTTTTCCATCTGCACAGTTGGGATGTGGGCACCTGCCTGGCAGGGTGGCCAGGAGCAAGGATGAGAGGACTTACTCCAAAAAGCCCCAGATGGAGCTGTGCACACCATGGGTGCCTGAGAGCATTCTGCGGGAGCAGGACCCAGCCTCGGGTGACCCCGCTTAGATTCAGGAGTGAGCCTGCCTTGAGACCATTCTAATTTTACCAATTGGAAAATGACTCAGGATCTGAAGAGGGCTTGAGAGTGGTTTCAAAGCTCACTCCAAGTTGGGTCTGTAGGTGGACATAACAGATGCAATCAGCTTTACGTTTCTCTTAATGGCTTTCTTGGTGAAGGGAAGCAGTGAGTGGCCGTGATTCGTGCTGCAATAACCGCCATGGAACCTCGGCAGCCAGAAGCAGGTTGGCAGGCCCGGCCAAGGGTCTGAGGGCAGAGGACTGGCGCTGACGTCCCCCCGCCTGTCCGTCAGACTGATGGGCGGCCAGTCTTGCTGCAGAGGTTTCCTTGTTTGAGCCACAGACTGTGCGGGTTCTGGCGGACCAGTGCCTGAGCGGGGCAAGGTGTCTGGCAAGGTTAGGCACCCCCTCTGTCCCCTGAGACAGAAAAGCTCTTGGGGGCCGCTGTCGTTTTGGATTCCAGTGATTTGAACAGACCATCTGGAGAGGATCGAACTGGTACTGCCCAGCGGGGATGCTGAATGGCTTTCCTTTTGAGACCTGCGGGTTCCGGCCCTTTCCAGCCGGCCACAGCTCACTTCTTCTCTGAGCAGTGTCAGGGCCGTCCCTGAAGTCCATTTGGACAGAAGAGATTCTGAACAGAGCAGTGCAGTGGTTTCTCACACCCACTGATAAAGAAGGTGATGCATAAAGTCTTGAGTTGGATTTTTACTGAAATGGATCCGCTCTGGGTGTTTAGAGAAAGAGAGTTGTAATGGCCTAGGGGACGCCGAAAGGAAGGAAAAGGACGTGTTCAGAATACAGGCGTGGACCTTAGAAGGCACCACCCCAGGGCCTTTCGATGGGAACTGGGTTCTCTGAGCCTCGGTTTCTTTATCTGTAAAGCGGGGTGGGGGGGGGGCACCTGCTCCGACTCCCCTCCCCCGACGTGATTTTATGCTTAAATCAGATAATGGTGTTGGAAAGCCCTTGAGAAAAGTCAAGATAGGAACATCTGATATTGTTAAGTATTCCACTGAGAGAGCCCCACTGTGGCACTTGTCTGAACGCAGGAAAAGGCAATCATGAAAGCGACAGAAAAAGCGGTGTTGTGACAATAATGGGGGCTAAAGTAGGTCTCATTTAGGTCTGGGGAAGAAATAGGGCAGTGGATGTAAAGACTGAGCTATCTGTTCTTGTTTTTAAGTCAGCATTTACTTTTCAGGGCAGAAAATGGGCAGCTAGATTCTTTCATCCTGTGTAAGTTAGAAGTCAGGAGGTCAGAGGGGATTGAAGGCCCACCAGAGCAAACAAATAAATATGTCCTGAAAATAGTTTCTTACATGGTTTGGGATTGTATAAGAAGGCGGTTTAAAAGCTTTCCGATCTTTGTATGGTATAAATAATCATAATCGACATAACAGTGTTAGGAAGGATGCAGCGGTCCCGAAGACCCCTGCCATTCGACCCCTCGGGAGAAAAGCCCAGCTGGAGTAGAGAACATTTTAGCGGGTGGTACCGGCCTGTCTGCTGGCCGCAGCAATTGCTTTCTCCAGTCTAGCTCTTCCTGTCTGGAGCTGTGCAAGGTTCTCTAGAAACCTGGGATGTGGGAACCCTGCTTTCCTGTCTAGGTGCCTTGGGAGCAGGCCGGCACTTGCCTGGTTAAACCACAGCATGACCACCAGCATCTTCAGAGCAAACACGTTCTGTGGGCTTAGCCTCTGTTCGAAGCACTTAATGGTAGGTAGTAAATCATCTGCTTCTCATCAAGGCCCTATGAGGTCAGCATTTTATTGTCCCCATTTTTCAGGTGAGAAAACGGAAGCACAGAGAGATTCAGTGACCTGCCTAAAGCTACATTGGCTGGTAATGAACTCATTCAAGCCCAGGCAGTCTGATTCTGGGGCTCGCATCCCTAACCATCATGCACCACTGTCTGTGTGTCTGGCTTCTCTAGGGACCTCAAAAGATTAAGTAGTCCAGTCATCTGCTTTCCCACAGATACATTTATAATTATACCCATTTTACGGATGAGAAAGTTGAGGCCCCATGTTATAGATTGAATGTTTGTATCCCCCACAAAATTCATATAATAAGTTCTGACTCTCAGTGTGTGGGGCCTTTGAGAGGTGATTGGGAGCCTTTGGGAGGCTCTGCCCTCATGACTGGGATTAGTGCCTTTATAAAAGGGGCCCCAGCAAGGGGCCCCTTCCACCATGTGAGGTTACAGCAAAAGATGGCTGTCTGTGAGCCAGCAAGCAGACCTTCACTAGACTCTGAACCTCCTGGTGCCTTGATCTTAGACTTTCCAGCCTCCAGAACTGTGAGACATTTCTGTTGTTTATAAGCCACTCTATCTATAGCAGACCAAATGGATTAAGATACCGAGAGAATAAGGGAGCCTTGACTCGATACGCCACACGATGAGACTGCAGGGGAGCCAGAACCAGAACCTGGGTCTTCCTTGCAGCAGTGACCTCCTGTAGAACACTCGGCCCTGCCTTTGTGCGCCTGTCCTCTTCCTCAGGGAGTGAGGGCAGCACCAACATCCGGCCCGCACTGGGCTCCTCTTTCTCATGCTTATCATGCTTTGGGCTCTCCCCTTCCAGAACCAGTGGGCCCTCTTCTTGTTGCTCATCCTGGCTGCCAGGACCCTTCCCCGGGTGCCCCCCACAGAGGGCTGCACGACTGGTCCAAGCAGGTTGGCAGGAACCTCTACCAGCTGTGATTCCAGTGGGTGCTCAGAGGGTGGCCTGAATAATTAGGAAATGGTGATCTCTGGGGGTCACTCCGATTTCTCCAACAACAGGACCTGCTGGACTGATCTGCCTACTCTGTTGAGAAAGTTACTAGACTGGCTAGGCCAAGGGAGCTGGGAACTTGGCAGATGGGAACTCCATGAAGGTGTTTGATGAAATCTTTTATAACTTTCCAACCAGGTAGAGAAGATGCTCCATTTTGGTGTATCTGTTGTTTGAATATCAAACACAAAATCTGTTCATCTGCAAGTAGTCTGTGGTGGTTGTCAGAAGGATTCTGTTTTTTGCCTGGGCCTTTAAATTTATATATATCTTTGAAAGAATGTATGTATTCGTTCTTTAATCAGTGATTTGAATAAGATCATAGAAGTCCTACTGGTCAAATTTTGCTGATGATGTCAAGCTAGGAGGATTAGCAAATGTTTTAGATGGCAGAGGCAGAAAATAATTTCCTCTTATGTATTCACCCCATTGCTCCAGGATTCCAAGATTTCTTTTTCAGAATTCACCGTATCATCTGGCACATGGGCTCAGAAAACCAACTGCTTAAGGATAGGACAGAGTTGATGAGGCTTAAAGGGAGTTGATGTGAAAAAAGACTGAGGCCCTACTTGACTATGACTCATTGTGATGTCTGGAGGGAGGGAGCAGCTGAGGTCTGCTGCTTGGCCCCCGTGCTGATGTACATTCAGGCCACCTGGGAAGAGTAGGCTGGAGTCCCAGGGTCCCTGAGAATAAGCTCTCTTTCAGGGCAAGTGCCGGGAAAGATGATGTCAGTGAGACTACCTAAGATGTCCACAGACTGGAGAAAAGTTCTTGTTGGTGACTGGCTTTGTCCTAAGTTACCCTCCCTCCTCCTCTCTCCCTTCCTTCTACAGATGCTTATTAAGGAAGACTGTTGTGTGCAGTGGGCCCTGGTGGGCAGTACCAGACATGGTTCCTGTCCTCATGGAGCTGATGAGCCAGTGTCTTTCTGCAACATGTGTGTAGTTGGTGCCAGGGGTCTATGGGATGGGGCCAGCAGGCTGGTTGTGGGTAAAATCCAGGCGTCCTGAAGTCGGCAGCCATTGGCCAAGAGCTGGCAAACACAGGAGAGACCAGTGAGGAGCCAGAAGCAGAAGGGTCGGGCTGCAGAACAGTGCATTCTGCTCCGGGTGGAGCAGTTCGGCCTTGAGGGAAGCGCAGAACTTCGTCCTTAGGGCAAGGAGTTCAGGCAGGGGCCGACTTGTGGGCAAAATACAGACCTAGAGGGAGAGAAACTTTGGACTGGGGTAAAGTTTGTCTCTACCACAGACATTGTTCTCACTCTGTGTTTTTGGAAAATGTTATTGCAGAGTATGGCAAAATATATTTGGTTTTTATCTTTTGGGATAGGTCCATTATTTTGGAATCACAAGCCTCCTTTTTCAGAATGAGGACAAATGTACTGAGGATCGATAGATATCATTGAGTAGCATGAGCAATTTCTATTTGGGGACTTGAGTCAATATCATGCCGGTAGAGTCCATCTCCACTTTTGGACTTTTTCCAGCTGGGAAGGCAAATGCACCCTTATAAGACCATTTGAATATTTAAAAAACCCATCCTAATGACAAACTTTCCTATTTGGAGAGTTTGCGTTAAAAGAAAAAGATAACTTGTACTGTTTTTAGCTTGTTATAGAAGTAATTTATGTTTATAGTAGAAAAACCGGAAGATGCAAATAAAAGGAAGAAAATGAAAATCACTCATAACCCCACCAGCTAACATAATCACTATTGAGATTGTGGCATGTATCACCACACTCAAAAAAAAAGCAAAATTCACATTATCTGCTGCTTGTTACTTGTTGTTTTTTCTTTAACTCTATATTGTGACAAGCTCTCCAGGCCATGTTGGAACCTTTATTCCCTACTTTTAAGTGGCTTCCCAATATTCCACTAGTCCATAGTTCATTTACATAATCTTCTGTTATTGACCGTGTGGGTTGTTTACAGTTCTTGGTGATTTTAAACAATGCTGCAGCATTCAACCTTGAGACGGAATGTGTGTGCTTCTCCACGATGCGTTCTTTAGACTCCGGCATTGGCTGAGCCAAAGGGTATGCTAAATTTATCATTTTAATACTTAGCTGTCTCTGCCATTTCTGAAGAGCTTTCTCTGGACCAGAATCAGGTGCTTTTATCCATCATCTTGTTTAGCTTTCATGACATAGATGGAAACTGTTCTTCTTCTTCTTTTGAGATAAAACATCTGAGGCTCAGAGAGTTTTAGTAACTTACCCGAGACCTCAGAGCTGGGCCGTGCAGGGGATCGAGCCCACCTGGCCACCCGCAGGCTCCGCACTGAAATTCCCAGACAACAGTGGTGGGGCGGGGGGCTTTCCTGCATTACATAACTGGGAGTTATTACTAAATAAAAACAAAAACAAAAGCTCTGCCAGCTGGGCAGGTGATAAGCTTTTATTTTGCACTTTTTTGTTCATCAGAAAGGTTGAATGTATTTCAGTATTTAATAAGCCCTGTTTTAGTGGATTGATCTGTCGTATCTGTTGCCTCTTTTTATTAAAATGCGTAGCGCTTTCCTGCTGATCTGTGAAACTGCTTTTTATATATTAAAGTTCTCACCACCTGTGCTGGCTGATGTGGCTAAGTTGGTTGGAGCATCCTCTTGTATACCAGAAGGTTGCAGGTTCGATCCTGAGCTGGGCCATGTGCAGGAGGCTGCTGATTCAAGTTTCTCTCTCACATCGATTTTTTTTGTTTTGTTTTTCTCTCTCTCCCCCTTCTTCTGTCTCTAAAATCAATGAACATACCCTCAAGTGAGAATTAAAAATTCTTCCTTCCTCCATGTAGGTGGCACATATTTTTCCAGTTTTCTCTCTTGCTTTTTAATATGGTTATTTGTTAACACGGGTTTTTAAATTTCACACAGCTAGATTTATATCTTACGGTTTCTGCTTCTGGTGCCATGCTTAGGACGTCCTGTAAATACTCCGTGGCTTTAGAATCAACCCACTTACATTTTCTTTTGGTTACACGGATGGTTTAATGTTTGAATCTTTAACTCTGATACATTTAGAACGCATTTTTTTTTTTATGACGTGAACCTCTAATATATTTTTCCATATGGTTAGTCCACTGTCCCGATATCATTTGTTGAATAACTGATTTCTCCACTTACTGGAAATGATACTGCAAATAGCCGCTGTGCTTCTGAAGTTTCTGTCCCGTCCCTTAGGCATGCATGGTGCTTTCAGGTCAGGGCCCCACTGTGTAAATCACCTTAGCTTAAATTACACTTTGATGGCCCGTAAGACAAGTCTTCTCCATAACAGTCCTTCTCTTTCCAAGGGTTTTCTTAACTATTCTTACCTGTTTATCCGTATGCTAGAAACTTGGAATTATTTTGTTGAGTTCTAAAAATAATAATAAAGTTGATATTTTTTTTCAAACTATAAGAGAAAGTTCACCTAGGAAGTCACAGAGGTAGAAGTGAGCTGTAGAAGGAATGAGTTCAGTAACAAGCTACAGAGGCACAAGAAGGGCCCTGGGAGCTCAGGAGAGAGAAGGTAAAGGGAACGAGACCAGAGGGGAAGAGGCGGGAACAGGAAAGGCACACAGAGGGAGAGTTGATGTTTTGGTTGGAACTTGGTGAACTTAGAGATTGATTTGGGAAGGATAAAATATATTGAGGCCCAGCCGATGTGGCTCAGTGGTTGAGCATCGACCCACACACCAAGAGGTCGCCAGTTCGATTCCCAGTCAGGGCCCATGCCCAGGTTGTGGGCCTGATCCCCAGTGGGAGGCATGCAGGAGGCGGCCAATAGATGTTTCTCATCGATGTTTCTATCTCTCTCTAACTCTCTCTCTCTAATATCAATAAAGAAAAAAAAAATTTTTTTTAAATGTGTTAAGTCTTCACATTCAGGAACTGAGTGGATCTTTTCTTTCATTCTTACCTGTCTTATATCCCTCTGGAAAAATTGATAATCATTTATGCAACAAATATTTCTTAAGCCGTTCTAGACACTGTAGCCCTTATCATATAAATCTTACTCATTTCACCCAGTGAATTTCTCAGTGTTTTGTATCTGTTTTACTATTGTGAGTGTTATCCTATTACTTTATAGTGGTTCCCTTTCATCGCTGTATTTTAAAATTATCGCTAGTATGTAGAAGACGTTGATTTGTGAATAGTACTTTCATCGCCAGCAGCTTCATTGAATATTCTCATTGGTTCTAATAGTTTCTCATGGTTTCTTTGGGTTTTCCAGGTAGACAGTCGTATTATTTATAAATAACAATCCTCGTGCCTCTTCCCAGTATTTTTACCTTGCTTCTGTCCACGGATTGCATTGTAAACTTTGAGAGCAGAACTGGGTAGAAGTCCTGAGCATATTCTCGGTCGATGGACTGACTGCTGCTTTACCATCGCCGGGCATGCTGGCTGTTGTCTATGACAGACTTCGTGTCCTGGAGGTACCTTCTCTCTCATTTACTAAGAGGGTTTTGTTTTGTTATTTTAGATAAAAAATGAGTGCTGAATTTTATTAAGTGCATTTTCAGCATTTCCTGTATGAAGTGTTTGCATTCCAAAGAGTCATTTCAGCAGGCTGGAGGAAGACCATGTCTGCAGTTCAAAGGTGAACCCTTAGAGGGTGAGGACTGCCAGGGTCATCTACACTCACTCCTCCCCAACCAAACTGAGACCCTGGGAGGAACAAACCCATCCTAGAGCTCCCCTCAGTGGGTACCCAGTCAACATGTCTGTTGGAACCAGTGGATGCATATTCAGTCATGGGCATGAATTTTAGGAGGATGCTAAAGCTTCCTCAAGATTTGGAGGTGGGATGGCAGGTGAGCCACACCTCCCCACGTGCACTAATTAGAAGGCCATCAATATGAGGAGGCATTTCATCCAGTTTTCCAGATGAGGTTAGTATCATGTTTGCCTCATCCAGGAACTGAATTACAATGCCATAGACATTTAAATTGCGGGCCATAAAGTGCTTGTCAAGTACTAATTGCAGCCTTCCTGAGCTCTGGTATTACCAACCTCATGATTATGCCAGCTGCTGGGATGGCAGGCAGGCTTTCCAGCAAAGCACCTCACAGTAAAGGTGCTGCTGGGATTGGGTGAATTTCATCTGGGGAATTAGAGCTGCTTTCCAAATAAATAAGTGGCTAGTGTGCCAGGTGATGAGCTGGATAGTGGTTGGAAGTGCCCCCAGGACAGTACCAGTTGATTTGGCTGAAACCAAGTCGTTCTAAAACTATTTGGTTGAACACAGTATGAAGCGAAAATTAGGTCCAAAATGATGAGTTGGCAAAAAAATGAATAGCCCTAATACTGGGTTTTCACGTAGTAGTAATTTTGGTATACTGCTTATTCAACAAATATTGACCATCTGCCAAGGGCCAGGCGTTGTTGTAGGCGGTGGGGGTATGTTAGTGAACAAAACAAAGATCCTCTGCAGAGCGCTTGCGTGCTGGTGAAGGAGATGGACTGACGATGCGTAAATAAGCATCTTAGCCAGCTGGCCATAAACCATGTCAGGTGGTCATGATACTAGAAAAGAAAAGGGAAGCAGAGTAAGGGGATGAGTGATGAGGGGCCAGGTGAGCTCTGGTGTCTAGAGCAGTCCTCTCTGAGGCAGCATTTGAGTAGAGACTGAGTAGAGGAAGAAAGAGAGTCTGTGATATCCTCAAGTCCAGGCCAGTGGAAGCAGCTGCTGGGGCCCTGAGGCAGCCTGCTTAGCAAATTCGAGACCAGCCAGAAGCTTTGAGGCTGGAGCAGAGTGATGGGGTGCTACGATCACACTGGCCAGGGGGAGGGCTGGATCCCCACAGGTTTCGTGGCCATGGTACATTCGAGGATGTTGAGCAGAGAGATGACGTGATTTGACTTGTGCTTTAGGGCCATTTTCCAAACTCTGTCTTTAGGCATTTTGGGTTCATTTCTCAAAATTTTTTTGGCAGAGCAGACTTAATTGGCTGAAAATGACAGAAATATAAAGAGAGAGAAAAAGTAGCCAACAACCACCACAAAAACCAGAAAAGAATACTAAAAAGTTGGCAACAATGCTTGAATAGCTATAAGATGTTGTAAACCTGTCTGAGATACCCTCAGATTATTAATATGGAAAAAGCCAATGAATAGGACTCTTCATTTTTGACCAGCGTATTGTCTGGATCAGGCCTTCATCTGTCCTGGGGCTGGCCAGTAAGCAGTTTTCCAGACACCTCCCTTTCATCAGGAGCCTGGGTCTGGCATACAAGTGGCTTAGACCCATCTTCTTGAAATGAAAATAACCCCTGCAGATGGCAGGACGTGGGCAATGGTAGTACAGTTGGGCTTCAAATGGTGCAATAGTCCTCTTGGCCATGTGAAATCATTGTTTCATCTCTAGTGTCACTCCTATTGTTTTATAGGCCGGTAAAGCAGGACAGGTTGGACTGAGGGCTTATGTTGAGTAAATGACTATCTGAGGTCCTGGGTTCCAGTGTGGAATTCTTTCCTTTGCACTATAGGGGCCTCTTGTGCTCTTGGGCACCTTGTCCACCTCTGTTCCTATAACAGTGTGATGACCTGTTTCTACTGTTTGTTTGTCCAAATAAATAGGGACTTCCTTTAGGCACTATGTTTGGGTTATATATAGGCTGCTATCACAAAGAGACCCCAAAATACAGTGGCTTACATAAATTAAAATTTTATTTCTCCATCAACCAACTGTCTGGTTGATCCAGGCTGGTAGAGCATCTGTGCTCCACAGGGTCATTCAGGGATCCAGGTTCCTTAACTCTTGTTGTCCCACCATGTTGTAGGATTTATCCTCATTGATGTGGTTGGAACAGGGTCACTGCCACACCTGTATTCCAATCCACCAGATGGGAAAAGGCAAGAGAAAGTGCAGAAACTCAGAGCACGCAGCTTGTCTTAAAGCTGAGGGAGGTCCAGAAGTTGCACATATCACTTCTGTTCAGTCCCATTGTTAGAAGTTAGTCACGTGGTCACACCTAGCTGCAAGGGAGGATGGTTACATTTGATCTCTAGCTAGATGGCAAGCGCCTAACTTAAATGTAATGATGTAACATGTTTCCTATTGCTGCTATAACAAATTACCACAAACAGTGGCTTCAAACAACATGTTTATTCTCTTACAGTTCTGGAGGTTAAGAGTACAAAATGAATCTTGTGAAAGTCAAGGTATTGGCAGTGCTGCTTCCTTCTGGAGGCTGTGAGGGGAGAATCCATCTCCTTGCCATTTTTTAGCTTTAGAGGCCACATCCATTCCTTAGCTCATGGCTCTTTCCTTCCTTGCATCATTCAGACTTCTTGATTCCACGGTCACATGTCCTACTACTTACTCTGATCTCTTGCCTCACTCTTTTTTTTTTTTTTTTAATCTTCACCCGAGGACATTTTTGCATTTAGAGAGAGAGGAAGAGAGAGAGAGAAACATCAATGTGAGAGAGAGAGAGACACATCGACTGGTCACCACCTACACAACTGGTCACCACCCACACAACCCCAACCAGGGCCGGGGACAAACTACAACCGAGGTAGGTGCCCTTAGCAGGAACCGAACCCAGGTCTCTCTGGTCCATGGGCCAATGCTCTAACCGCTGAGCCAAACCAGCCAGGGCCTTGCCTGCCTCTTATAAGGACCTTTGTGATGACCTCAGTCCTCCTGGAGGTGTTACCTGAGGCTACCAGGGTGGTTCCTCCTCCTGGTCACACAGGCTGAGGGCCATGGCTTCCTCTCTGCCCACTCCCTTTCCTTGGCCCTCCCCCATGTCATCCTCCACATTTTCGGATCTCGTGGTATTTACTCCTGGCCTTTCCGTACAGCCTTGCTCCTCGCGGACCTGGCCCAGGCACTCACTCTGCGGCACTCGGCACACTTTTTGTGGGGCCCTCCTCCTCCCAGTGCCTCCTCCTCAGGCCTGTCCTGTTCATGGTGGCTCCTGCCGCAGTCTCACTGACCAGAGAACCACCGCCCTCCTGTGTGCTTGCCCAGAAGTCCCCGTCAGTGTGGTTTCCCAGCATCTGTCAGGTCTCCGTGTATCTGACCAGTGTGGGAACAGGAAAAGACCCCACTCTCAGAGTCGGAGCCCTGGGGTCTCCGGGTCTCATCCTCAGCCATGGTCCCTCTGGGAGGTCAGGGGCCAGACATGTTTCTCCTCCGTTTCCTTCTTCACAAGGTGGGAGAGCCTGGCCAGCCGAGTGCTTGTTCTAGGATGTGGTGACCAGGACTCCTGCTGGCCAAAGCCTGGGACGCAGAAAGAGAAGAGAGTGCGGAGGGAAATGAGGTCGGTTTCACTACTGCCCCTGCACAACACCCCCCACGGCTGGCTCATGAGCACCTCCCTGGCCTCAGAGTCCCCCCAGACCCATCGTGAGCTCCAGATGGGCGGCACGGTCAGCTCAGTCCCCGAGGCCCAGCTCAGGGCCCGGCGTCCCCAGGCTGCACAGGTGTGAGGGTCTGGCAGTTTGCCTCTTCCGTGCTGCACCACTGCCTAGTCACCTCTCTTCTTACCTCGTCTGCCATCTCCTCTCTTCGTCCTGCGGGAGCAGTGAGCCTGTACTTAGGGTGAGTGGCATGCCAGGGGCTGTCTCCTCCTCCAGGCTGGACTCTCTGGCGCAGATCTCCTTTGCTCCTTTCTGCTTCTTGCCGGACCCCAGCCTCATCCTGCCAGCCCAGGCACCTGCTGTCAGGGCCCTGAGACCAGGAGCCCAGATTCATAGCAGAAACGTGAATGCAGGGTGTATGAAGGATCCTGTGATACCCCCACGTTACCATGGCTTTCGTGGCTTCCATGAGTGGGTGTGCTTTTCCCTTCAGAAGAGCATCAAGGAAATCCCTATCATCTGTGTTGATTGTTGATGGGTCTAATCAATTTGTAAGATCAGGCGACGTCACTGAATCTGGACTTGGGAATCCTGTGGCAGGTTGGCTGTGCTTCCGTCGGAAGCCAATCCTTAGGCACTTTTTGTGTTCCAGGCACTGTCCGGGGCACAGAGGGGACTGCGCAGCAGAGTTTACAAAGCTCTCCTGTTCCTCCCCAGAGAATGATGGAGACCAGAATGACCCAACAGCATGAACTAGGCAAGGCCGCGGGCAGGGCCCACAGTGCCCGGAGGATGGATTGTCTGCCTGTTAAACAAAGTTTATAAACCTTTGCTGTTTCCCGGGAGGACTGATGTGGGGTGTGTGGATGGCATTTGCGGTGACTTGTGGGCCCCAAATGAGGCTTCGTCCTTACAGAAACCATTACCATTTATCTCCTCCTCAGCAGGGCTTCTTGTGACCTTCAGAGATAGCAGCTGAAGAATCAGTTCTGAGTGTAGGTCAGACGGGCTTGTTCGCCGAGCAGTGCTTCATAGCAAAACCAACGAGATCAGGCGGAGACGCGGGGCTCCCTGCGCCTCTGGCCCTGTTCCCTCGGGGTCTCAGGGCAGGCGTCGCACGAGGGCAGTTATTTTCAGGGAACCGAGGTTTTCACACTGAAACACCAGACACTGTTTTCTCTTTAAATATTGGCAATTTTGTGTTTCTTTCTAAAATATTTTTATTTTTTTTAACATTTTTTCATATGTATGTTCATTGTAGGAAAGAGAATACTTATAGCAATGAACAACTTTCTCCCCTAATCTGCTCCTCTCAGAGATAAGCACTATTAACATCCCAGCTTCTAAGAGGTGGGGCTTTTAATGCATCTTGTATTGATGATTCAAGATCTCCTTCTCAATCCTCATTAGCTGCACATCACTCTGGGGAGTTAGGTGAGGCACGTAGGTTTTTGCCCCTGAGCAAGGATTCTTGGGTGTAAAGGGGCTGTGTGTGGTTGTGAGCTATTTGATTACATTTTTTTCATTCTCCCGACACCTGCTAGCAATTTCTGCTGCTCTGTGTAAACCTTCTTTGTATTCCCTTTGCCTCTCTCCGTTCACCACATCTTCCTGGTTCCAAGGTGCACATCTTCCCTCGACATTTCAGTGTTTCTGAAACTGGGATGTGTCTTCAGCAGGCAGAGGAGTCGTTCTGATGAAGATCATCGTCATCTGTGTGTAGTTCGGGTTTTGTCTATTTTCTACCTCAGTTGCTATGGTCACTTGTTTCATTGGAGACCTTCCACTCGCTTGAATTTTAACTTGCATTTGGATTCTGCATTGTTGCTTATTATGTGTTCTAAAAGATTACACTATAATGGAGTAATAAAATTATTGTGAATGCAGAAGACTGCCTGTCACGTGCCAGGCAAGAGGATTAAAGAGAGCAGAAACTGCCCGATCTCTCGGAGTAGAGCATAACGTTTTCAGATTTCAGGGAGGTAGATATGACCAACTTCTGTGTAATGGAGGAATAGCAGGTGCCTAACATTATGAAAAGGTTAGGACTGATTTTCAAACGCAACTGTTTCGTTTTCATCAGTAGATAATTTAATTAAAGAAAAACGAAATTACAAATAACCAAATAGGCAATTCGGATGAAAGCCCCTTATCCTTTGGATTTCCTGAGAATTATTCTGTCAGTTTGAAGGATGCTAAAGGGTCAAGGTCATGAAGTTTGGGTCATGAGCAGCAAGGGGTCACTATAATGCTGTGCACGTCTGGCAAAGGCGGCACTGAGTTGGAAGAACCTTGAGAATCTGAATCTGAAACAGGCTTAGATTAAAATTTAGAGTATGATACTCAAGAACAAAGTGTTTTAGATAAACCTATGTTTTGTGTTGGTCAGTCAAAAAATTCTGTGATCTGACTTAAAAAGGAAGGAAACCTGTCACATGCCACAACATAGGTGAACCTTGAGGACCCTTGAGTACATTGTGTTAAGTAAAAGGAGACAGTCACAGAAGGACAAAGACTGTGAGCGCTCCAGAGTAGTCAAGCCCAGCCGGGGTGGATTGGGCGTCCTCCCACGGACTGAGAGGTCCTGGTTTGATTCCCAGTCAGGGCACATGTCCGGTTGCTGGCTCGATCCCCAGTAGGGGGGCCTTTCTCTTTCACATTGATGTTTCTATCTCTCTCTCCCTTCTTCTCTCTCAAAAACAAGTAAGTAAAAATATAAATAAATAAACAAACAAACATATTTAGAATAGTCAGATTTATATAGACTATGTAGGATGGTGATTGCCAGAGGTTGGGGGAGGTGGAAATGGGAAGTTACTGTTTAATGGGTAGAGTTTCAGTTTTGCAAGATGAAAAAGTTCTGGAGATGGGTTGTACAGCATGTGAAAATACTTAACAGTGCTGAACTATATACTTAAAAATCGTTAAGATGGTGATTTTTATGTTATGTGTATTTTACCACAATTTAGAAAAATATTTCTTTGTTCTCTTGGTGACGGCACCTCTGTCCGCCGAGTTCTGTGGACCAGTGACCTTTGACCCCGCCCTGTGCCCCCATCCAGTGATCTCCAGCCCTTTTATCTATTTAGCCCGCTCTCCTCTTCTTGCCATCTCTCCCGTCGCAGCCCTAGCTACTATTTCAGCTTCCCCAGACTTCTGTGATAGCCTCTTAACCATCGTCTCATGGCCTTCTTTCTGTCCTCAAATACTTTTTCCAGAGCGAAGATTCAGAAGTCTGACTGTAGCAGGCCCTCCGTTAAAAGCCTTCAGTGATTAGGGAAATGCAAAATCAAAACCACAATGAGATGCCTTTTCACACCCACTAGTATGGCTAGAATTAATAAGTTAGATAATAACAAGTGTTAGTGAGGATGTGGAGAAATTGAAACCCTCGTGTACTGCCGATGGGAATGCAAAGTGGCGCAACCACTTTGGAAACAGTCTGGCAGTTCCGTAAATCGTTAAACATAGAGTTACCATGTGACCCAGCAAGGCCTCTCCTAGATATGTTCCCATGAGAGGTGAAAACTCGTCTACACAAAAACTTGTACAAAATGTTTGTAGCAGCATTATTTAAAATAGTCACTAAGGTGGAAAGAACCCAAATGTCCATCAACTGATGAATGGGTAATCAAAATGTGGTATATCCATAAAATCGAATATTATTTGGCCATTAAAAGGAGCATACTGATGTATGCTACAACATAAATAAGGCTTAAAAATATTGTGATAAGTGAGCCTGGCTGGTGTGGCTCAGTGGTTGAGCATCAACCCACGCACCAAAAGGTCGCTGGTTTGATTCCCAGTCAGGGCACATGCCCAGGTTGTGGGCCAGATCCCCAGTGCGGGGCATGCAGGAGGCGGCCAGTTGATGTTTTCTCTCATCGATGTTTCTATCTCTCTCTCCTTCCCCTTTCTTCTCTCTCTCTAAAACCAATAAATAAAAAATTAAAAAAAAATATTGTGATAAGTGAAAGAAGAAGACAGTCACAAAAAACCACATTATATGATTCCATTCATATGAAATGTGCAAAATAGGCAAATCTATAGACAGAAAGTAGATTAGTGGTTGCTTAGAGCTGGAGAAGTAGGGAGTGGTTTCTAAAGGATATGAAAGTTCTTTCTGAAGTGATGAAAATGTTCTAAAATTGATAATGCTGACGATTGCACATATGTGTGAATATACTAAAAACCATTAACTTGCATACTTTGAATGGGTGAATTGTGTAGTAGATTAATTATATCTCACTAAAGCTGTCTTTTTAAAGCCTTAAGTGGCCTCCTCATGTTTTTAGGAAAAAGTCTAAAATTGGCCCTTGCGGTCTTGCCTGCCTGGCCTGAGCCTTCTTCCCTGTCCCATCTGAAGGCTGCACACCCAGCAGGCTGCCCTTACCTGGAGTGTATCCCCTCCAGCCCCCCTGGTCACTTGCTCCGTTCTCCTAGATGAGTTTTCCTAGTTCTAGCTAGTTGAGATCCCAGCTCAAACATCACCTCCTTGAGGAGACCTTTCCTGATGCCTTGTATAGATTCACCATGATATGCACTTACTGTGTCCTGCATGTCTGGGCTTCACTGAGTAGTGTGTGCCAGCCTCCCGCCCCTGGTCTGTTCTGTATGTTCTGTGTCCTCAGTGAGTGTGTGTGCCAGCGTCCCGCCCCTGGTCTGTTCTGTATGTTCTGTGTCCTCAGTGAGTGTGTATGCCAGCCTCCCACTCCCAGTCTGGTCTGTATGTTCTATGTCCTCAGTGACTGTGTGTGCCTGCCTCCCACTCCCAGTCTGGTCTGTATGTTCTATGTCCTCAGTGACTGTGTGTGCCAGCCTCCTGCCCCCAGTCTGGTCTGTATATTCTGTGTCCTCATTGAATGTATATGCCAGCCTCCTGCCCCCAATCTGTTCTGTGTGTTCTGTGTCCTCATTGAGTGTGTGTGCCAGCCTCCCACTCCCAGTCTGGTCTGTATGTTCTGTGTCCTCATTGAGTGTATATGCCAGCCTCATGCCCCCAATCTGTTCTGTGTGTTCTGTGTCCTCATTGAGTGTGTGTGCCAGCCTCCCACTCCCAGTCTGGTCTGTATGTTCTGTGTCCTCATTGAGTGTGTATGCCAGCCTCCTGCCCCCAATCTGTTCTGTATGTTCTGTGTCCTCATTGAGTGTGGGCGCCAGCCTCCTGCCCCTGGTCTGTTCTGTGTCCTCATTGAGTGTGTGTGCCAGGCCTCCCACTCCCAGTCTGTTCTGTGTGTTCTGTGTCCTCAGGTCCTAGCAATCATGCTCCATAAGTATTTGTGGAATGATGAATCAATAACAGCTTAGGTATTAAGATCTATGGTATTAATGTTCTGTCATTTTCCTAAAATGACTCAAGGTAGCTTAAAACAAAACAAAGCAAAATGGCAGCTAATATAATGACTTAATTAAAATATTAATTAAAATGTTAATTTAAAATTAATAATTAAAAATGAATAAATAAAAATTAATTAAAATCGTAAAAAGAGAGGGACTGATCAGTGGAACAGAACAGAAACTCCAGAAATGTGCCCAAATAAATATAATTATTTCATATATGATCAATGTATGTAAAATGATTGAGGAAAACTGAGTTATTCAACAAAGGTTGTTGAGGATGACTAGTTCATCACAGTTAAAAAGTTAAAATGTCAAAACAATCCAATTAAAAAACAGGCAAATGCAAAGGAAAAGACAGATAAATTTGAATACAAAATTTAAAAATATCTGAAAATCAGAACCACCATTATATTAAGTTGGGCTCCCAGGAAGAAGACTCTGAGATGGAGGACAGCCCGCAGAAGGCTTACTGGGGAGTGCTCTGGGGAGAGCCAGGCGCTACTGAGGGGACAGCAGGAGGGGCGGCGGGAGGGGCAGCAGCATTGAGCATCAGTGCCTCCGGGGATCCCACGGGGAGCCCTGGAGCTGGGATGGCCCTTCAGGACTCTCCCAAGTCGAGGCAATGGGCCTGTGTCTCTGTTTCCCCCATCACCAGTCACTGGCCATGGGCTGCCCCTTGGGGTGAGGCAGTTCCCCGAGGCTGAGGGCAAGTTCCAGTAAGTGGCTCAGTTATTCAAAGCAGCAGATATTCCCAGCAGTTGGGGGACAGACATATGGACCCAGCAAAGGGGACCTGGGTGGAGCCCCACGGGACCCATGACAGCCATAAACAGCAGCCGGGACACATATTTATAACAGCCATCTTAGGTCAGATTCCCCGGAACAGGGACTCTGAGCAGAGATCTCCACGCAGGAGGTTTACGTGCAGGGGTGTTCTCTGGAAGATGAACTTCTAGGCGGTCGCGGCAGAGGCATAGCACAGCCCTCAGATTGGAATTGAAGCATGGATGCAGGTTCTTTATAACCCCAAGCAGCACGCTTCCTGGATGTCAGCTGTCCCTGGGGAAGGGTTGTAAACTTGGGTAAGGCAGTTTGCTTTGGCCAAGGGCAGCTCTTGGAGAGGGTGCATTGGTGAGGTCAGCAGCCACCCCTCCACAGTAGGGGGAACAGTGTCTGGGTCCCGAAGTGGGGGTCTGGACAGTGCACCACAGCGTCTAGCCCATCCACTTGCGTTCCCTTTCTTTGATTAGTAAGTTCATCCCATCTGGAGCATCTTCTCCAAAATTCTATGGTCTCTTTTTCTAGGAAATTTCCAAGAGGAAGTTAGTGGGACCTACTTCAGACCCCAACACGAAGGCTAGTTTGGGGGAGACACTTGATACGCATCATCTCTCTCCTGCTCTATCTATTCTGGGTCCCCCAGCATCTCTGTTGATCTAGGTGGTTTACTAGGTGAGGTGACTCAGAGCTCTGGACCCCCGGACACCATGTTCTTCTCAGGCCATGAGCGTGGCACTGTCCATTTACTGTCAAAATTGGGCCAAGGACCACTGAAAGATATCTCAGTGGGTCACCTGGGGACGTGACCACTGGGTGGGTCTGTGGACCTAATAGACTCATTATGACCTCGACCTGGGTCAGAACTCCTTTTATTGGCTATCCTCCATATACTTTCATTCTAACAGGGGCCCACAATGATGCTTTGGGTCCCCAGATATCACTATCAAATCACTATCAACTCAGACCTTGTGTTTAATGATTTTCAAAATGTGTGGGTCTTTCTCTTTTCTAAGTTTGTGATTATCGGAATAAATTCTGTAGGTCCCTCTGGGAAAGACTGAGGGAATTGCTATTATATATACTTGCTATGGTGTTATAGGATCTTTCTGAATGGCAATCCCTAGTGTCTCCTTCAGACAGAGGTTTTCCAGTCCGAAAAATGTCTCAGGTCCATACACTGGGTAAAGGTTAAGGATTCGTTTAGTGGGACAGCTGTCTCCAGCCTCCTGACCATCCATTTTTTATTTTTTTTAGTTTTTGGTTGCATACATTAAGCGGTACTCTTGTTGGCTGCTCATTTGTCTTTCCCCGAGGAGAGACAGCCATCTTCCTAGGTCTCTGTGGAGCAGGCCTCTCAGACGGCCCCTCTGACCTGGCTGCTTATTGTCATATAATTACACCCACCTTGCTTCGAACAGTTAAGTGCTGCTGACTGGCCTCTGATGATTTGGGATCACGTCATCCCCATTGCTGTCAGGGAGTGCAGTCTATCACAGCATTTCTGCCATCAGCTCCGGCCTGCAGAGGAGAGCCACCACCGAGCATCTCCACGACGCTGGTCCCCTCTGCCAGCCCCTGCCCCCCCCCCCCCCAGATTCCTGGCCATGGTAGTAAGTCTGCTCTAGCATGCTCTCTTCTCTGCGTTCTGGGACCCCCTCTTCCGCCGCCTTCCTGAGAGTTCTGGCGTGTCTGCTTCGCTCCTTGTGGGCTAGCGGTGCAGGTAGCCTCTAAGCGCTGGAAAAGCCTCCAGAAGGAGCCGGCCCTGCGGACATCTTGACTTCAGCCCCGTGCGATTTTGGACTCCTGTCGCCAGAACCATAAGAGAATATATTTGTGTTGTTTTAAACCACGAAGTGTGCGGTGATTTGTTGCAACAGAAACAGGAAACTAATTCAGGCCTGAACAGGAAATTCACCAAAAAATAAATACAAGTGCAGTAAAAACATGTGCTCTAGTTACAAATGTATATATTAGCTATCAAAAAATCCAGATTCAAGCAATAATATAGCGCTTTAACCTATCATATTGGAAAAGATAAAAGATGGTAATTCCCATTAGTGGTGAGGATTGAATATGTATTCTCAATATTGTTAGGAGGAGTTGTGTAAATTGGTATAGCTTTTCTGGAAGGTTATCTGAGAATATTTATCAAATGACTTTACAATATGTATCTTATTTGATTTAGAAATTCCATTTCAAGGACTTTCTCTTAAAATAATGGTTGGAGTATAATCTATGATAGTGAAAAATGGAAAACTCCTAATACTCAAGAAGAGAGGATTGGTTGAATAAATATTGATATATCTAGATAGTATTTTCTGTATCCAGTCTTGATATAGAAAGCTATTAATGATTTATTGTTAAATGAAAAAGACAGTCATGAAACATTATGTATAATTCAGACTTCATTAAAATATGCATATACATGTCTTAAAGGATATGCACCATAATTTTATTTTATTTATTTATTTATTTTTTTATCCTCACCCAAGGACAGTTTTGCATTCATCTTCAGATAGAGCGGGAGGGAGAGAGGGAGGAAGAGAGAGAGAAACATCGATTCGAGAGACACATGGACTGGTTGCCACCCACACAACCCCAATGCAAACGAGGTACGTGCCCTCAGCGGGAACCGAACCCTGGACTCTCTGGTCCGCGGGCCGATGCTCTAACCGCTGAGCCAAACCGGCCAGGGCTGCACCATAATTTTAATAGTGGTTATTTCTGGTAAGTTATAGTTTAATTTAATTTTTAATTTATATCAGCAAGCTATAGCACCTATTTTTTGTTTTTGTTTTTGTTAAAGTCTGTAAGCTAAGAATTTTTACATTTTTTTAAAGGGTTGTTGAAAAATAATGTGATAGAGACCATATGGTCTTCAAATACTAAAATATTTATTATCTGGACTTTTACAGAAAAAGTTTGCGGACCCCTGATCTGTCGCTTCTGATTTTCTGTGAAATGTTAAACATGTAAAACAAACAAAAAAGATTTGTAAAAATTTCTGTAATGTAGGGGTTTAACGTAAATAGATCATTGGAGCACTTAAAAAAACACTAAAGAGAGGATCGTAAAATGAAGAGATGAGCAAAGTGAGTAGAGAGAAATGTGTGCAAAAGTCTTGCACAATTGCTAAAAGTGAATGAAAAGTCTGTCCTGTGCTTCACAGAGGCCAAAGCAAGAATGTATACATGATCCATAATATGAAACACCCCCACTGCTCAAGAGAAGTATAATCGTTTTTCTTGTCTGAGATAATACCACTTCTGATGCTTTATAAAGTAAATTTTTGGTGTGGTCAGATTTACCCAGAGGGAAATAAATTGGCTTTGAAGATACGGAAGAACAATTCTCATGAAGGAAATTCTTAAATTTCAGGTCACGACATCCCTTATGGTGCCCAACGCCCTTGTCTCCTTCCTTTCTGTTTCTTTTTGGTTTCAGATAAGCATCTTATGGGTGAGTGAGTTGGGGACCCACAACATGTATGTATGTGGCTTGCGATCACCATGAGCCACAACTGTTACCACGTAACATTCGTGAGGTCAGTTTTTGCCCACCCCCCCACCCCCAAGCCAGAGTTTTCTCCTTTCTGCGTGCCTTGAACAAAGCCTTCTGCACACACAACCCTGAAGGACACTGTCACTGGTTCCTTGGAAGAGCCATTTTTTAGGGTGTCACATTGAAGAAAGAATGGCTTGTTGAGTAACAGATGCTGCTGCTGCCTTTGGAGGGTTGAGAGTGATGGACTGGATGAAGCACGTGACTACACGTGGAGGGGCTGCTGTAAGGCTGGTCCTAATGACACCATTAATGGGGAAAGGTAGCCCATTTTACTTGTGTTAGCTACTTCATTCCAGCATTCGTTCACTCAACAACGAGGCATACGGCAGTGGTTCTCCACCAAGGCTGTGCATACAGAGCTCCTGGGGAGCTTTGTATATAAATAGCGATGCTTAGACTCCACCCAGACTTGCTGAGTCAGAATCTCCTGGAGGTGGGACCCAGGCGTATGTATTTCTAAATGTCTCCCGTGGAGATTCTGATGTGTGTCTCCAGCAGAAAAACCACTGGTGGTGGACCGTGCTTATTAGTTACATGACCTTGGGTGAATGACTTAACCTCTCTGAGCCTCAGATTTTTCATTTGTAAAAGTGGGTTAAATGGCCCAGCCAGTGTGGCTCAGTGGATTGAGCATCGTCCCATGCACTGAGAGGTCGCCGGTTAGATTCCTGGTCAGGGCACATGCCTGGGTTGTGGGCTCGACCCACAGTAGGGGGCGTGCAGGAGACAGCTGATTGATGTTTTCTCATCAAAAATAATAATAATGATAAAATGTATTTTATTTTATTTTTTCCTTTATTGATTTTTAGAGAGAGAGGAAGGGAAAGGGAGAGAGAGATAGAAACATCTATGAGAGAGAACATTGATTGGCCACTTCCTGCATGCCCCCCAATGGGGATTTGGCCCACAACCTGGGCATGTGCCCTGACCGGGAATCAAACCAGCGACCTCTTGGTGCATGGGTCGACACTCAACCACTGAGCCACACTGACCAGGCCAATAATAAAATATATTTTTTTAAATGGTTAAAAGAAATATATGTAAAATACCTAGCATGGTGCTTAGCATATAGTCAGTGCTTGGTAATAGCTATTGTGACTGTCATGGTCAGAATTATCGTTATCGTCGAGTTGGCCCTCACCCTGGATCCTGGTTCTAATAACTGAACATTGGTCATTTTTGTGGCCATGTATTCTTTATATTTATTTCCCCTAAAATGGGGTCCCTTCTTTATAGCTGAATCCCTGGCCTGGGGCCTCAAGTCTTGAGAGATTGCAGACTCAGGAGCATACTACAGGCACTGGGCAGATAATATAAACCCATGAAGAGAGCGGGGGGTAAGAGAAATTGACACAGATACACTTTGGGAATTACACCTGTCAGGATAGTTTTTTGGTTCTGTTCAGAATTTTGCTTTTTATATTTTTCTTGAAAACATACAGTCTTCTTGGTTTATGTTTTGTTTTCCTACTTTTAATAGAGCCATAGGTACAGAGACATATTTTCACCATAAAAAACAACATTGAAAGTGCAGTGATAAATGTCAGCTGACACTGTTGGATAAAGACGTGGAGTCCTGGGGATATGGTTCATAGGAGAGCCCTGCCCATCTGAAGGTCAATGGCTGCTCAGCTTCAGCTGATGGTTACCATGGGAATGTGGCCCAGTTTGGCCAAATCTACTGATGTTTCAAGAGAAGCCAGAAATTTGGATTTTTTAAAATGTTAGCTCAATTTTTTAAAAATAGCATTGTGTGGGGCAAGTAAAACATTTTAAAATTGAATATGACCCAAGAGTGGTCAGTTTGCGACCTCTGATCCAGAATCAAAGAGCGTCTTGCCCTTGCCAATACCCCATCACCTACCTGTTCACAGAGCCCCTGACACTCTGAGTAGTTCATAGGTCTATAATCACTTCCCAGTGCTCTGCCCCCTGCTGGGACACCCTCATTCCTAAATGCATTTGGGAAACGTGTGTCTCCTCTGATAGGTTTTCTTAAGAATGGATGAAATGAGTTAAGGCATTGCTGGTAATTGGCTCACTGTTCGTTGGCAATAGAAAAATATTCCTTGCCAATAATTTCTCTCAACACTTTTTCAGGCAAAGCAACATATGGGATAATTATTTTTAGATCAGAAATGATTTGGGTGTTATAATGTCGGTGTACCTAAAACCTGGTAAGATTATGGGAAGGTTTTAAAATGAGTTTTGAAACCAGTGACATATAAATTAAACGTTGAAGTATTTGCCCACTTATTACTCAAAAAATCAGCTCGACTGTTTTTTTCCTTCTCTTTGTAATAAGACAGCAACATGGGCCTGGGCTCAGCCCAGTGATGTAGCCCGTCGGATGTGATTAGGGCACCTTGGCCTCGCTCCCTCGTCCTGCATTTCCTTCAGGGTTCCCCTTCCTACTATATGGCGTGCATTTGTTTCTGCAGTCTGGAGCCAGGGGTCATCCTCCACACCTTTTCTTCTTCCCTACCATATCCATCCTAAATACAGCCTTCTGGATCCAGTTACTTCTCTTCTCTGCCACTGCGCTGCCCCAGGCCACCATCATCGGCTCTTTGGTGACAGCACTGACCTTCTCACTGTCTCCTTGTATCTGCTTTGACCCCCCCCCCACTCTGTACCCAGAGAAGATTTTCAGAACTGAAATCTTTTATACCACCCCCTTGCTTAGGACCCTCCTGGGGGCTCACATTGCCCTCAGAATAAAGACCAAATCCTTGACATCACAGACTGACCCCCACACACATCACCGCTCTTGTCTCTCACTTCAGCCTCCTTGCTCTCTGGGCACCAGCCTCTGCACCTCTTTCATGTCTTCATACATGCTGTATAGTTCTCTCTTCATGGACCGCCCCCCACTGCCCAATGCCCTGTGTCTGGTGAACCCCAACACATCCTTCAGAGCTCAGCTCTGACCCCACTTCCTCAAGAAGTGGCCTTGTCCCTTCAGAGCAGGTCCTCCTCCTCTTGCTCTGTGTTCTCCAATGTCCTGTGCCTTCCATGGCGCTCCAGCTGTCATCATACGCGTGTTTGTGTAACTCAGTCTGGTACCCACTTCCACCACTATTATGTAAGCTCCACATTAGCACACTATTGAGTCCCTGCTGTCTGGCACATAGAAAGCATCCAATAAATATTTGTTGAGTGAACGGATAATGGTGATGAGAATACTTTTTTCTCTCATCATGAGCCCTCATGGAACTGACGTGTGAGACAGATATTAAACAGACAGCTGTGCTGGGGGTGGGCAGGGCTGTGGTGGAACTGTGCACCCAATGCAGGGGCCCCGGAACGAGGGCCTCTAACAGTGCTCAGCTCTGCTTCCTCGGCGCCTGGAAGAGTGGGACCAGCCATTGCTGAGAGATTCACGAGCACCCTACCAGGGCTGCACAGTCTGCAGGCCTCAGTGATCCTAGCTCTGTGTCTGGACACATTTTGTGTGGGCATGCAAAAGGGGGTGGGTCTGGCTGTAAGATGGAAAGACCACTGAATTTAGAGTCTAGAAACCAGACTATACATCTCAGGACAGTCACCGATGGGCATTGTGACCTTGGGCAAGTGACTTAGTCTCTCCGAGCTCCAGTGTCCTCATGGGTGAAATGGGAATATGGAGCACATGTGGAGAGCTTAGACAGTACCTGCACACCGCGTGCGTCCAATAATGTTAGAACAGTTTCCCCACTGCTAAAGGATGGCACCGTGTGTGCATCCTCCCTTCTGCTTAGAAAAATGCATAGTTTAGCTATTTATGATGCCTAAGATTGGTATTTTCCGTAGCCTTAGCCCAGCTATTGAGACAGGTAGAGATTTGAGGTGTATGTGTGTGTGTGTGTGCGTGTGCGTGTGTGTGCGCGTGCATGCAAGCATGCCTCTACTCTGAAAACCTCTGGGGAGTCCCTTTGGGCGTGGGAGGGAGAGATTGTGCCAACAGTCACATCCCGGCAACTTTTGCATTCATATGCAGAAAGGGAAGTTAGAAGTTTCTCCATTAGAGCTATGATAGAAAAAGGGGGAGACAGCTGAAGGTACCTAATTCTACCTGGGAACCTCAGACGTTGCATTTCTTTAAATCTAGTTTCATTGGTCTTTTCAACCAACATTTACTGTGCATTCTATTTATGTGTCACGTTTATGCCCATGTTAGTTTTGTTTCAGCCATTTATTTTTTTAAAAACAGAGTCCCGTTTTATAGATAAAAAAGGCTAACTGGTTAGAGAAAAGGATCCTGCCATTTCTGAGGCTGTATCAGAAACCCTGGCCGCACTTCAGAACAGCTGAGTTCAAAAACAGCACCTGCCTGGGGCCACCCCAGACCCATTAGGTCAGTATCTCTGGAGGTGTGGCCTGGGTGTCGGCATTTTTCAAATCTCCTCTGGTGATTGAAATGTGCAACCAGGGTTGAGAACTACCGCTTCTGGGAACCAGGACTGGAAAGCCTGGTGGCTGTTCAGATCTCAGAGCCACCTGGTGGCCCCTGGTAAGCCACCTGGGGGCAGCTCTTCTCACCTGCCCTGCAGGGAGAAGACCAACAACTCAAAGTGTAAACCTGGAGAAGGAGAGTGAGAATCCCCACTCACCCGGGAAACACGGGGGCAAGTTAGCCTAACTGGGAAGATTGATGGGAGTGGGGTCCAAGGTCACCCTAAGGAGAGCAGCGAAGAAGAGGGTGTGTGGGAGGCAAGCCTTTCTCTCTGGGGCCTGAGAAAGGAGGCTGCGTGGAAAAGAGGACAGCTCTGTCACCACAGACCCAGGTCTGCGTCCCGATTCTGCTGCTCGCGGCACCAGAGAGTCGCTAAACTCTCGGGGACTTAGGTCCTCATCTATAAAATGAGGCTATTTCTGTTGAAAAGGGCTCTACAGCTCTGAGGTTGTTGACTCCTTTAACACCCGAAGCGGGTGAGCACTAGGAAGGGTCTGTGCTGGCGCTGAGAGGGCAGAGGCGAGAGCAGAGGGAAGGGCCATGGCTTTCCTTCCCCCGAGGTGTTGGGACTGGAGTGAACTGGAATTAAGCAGACAGGACTAGAGAGTCGTCACTGAACAGCAGTGGTGTGCCAGGAACCTTTCCGGACCGCTGAGAACTGAGATCATATGCATAATGTAACAGCTCATTGTCTAAAGATAATAAACTATTTGACTTTATTTTATGATGGAAACTTACGAACACCTACAGGACATAGTATAAGGAATCCCCAACCACTTCCTCTCCTCCCTTATTATATCGACGCTAATCTCACATATTAAATCATTTCATTTGTAACTCTTTTTGTTTGCATCTGTAAAAAATAAGGACTCTTAAAAACCATGATCACACCTTAAAAAAATCAACGTTAATTCTTTCATATCAGAAATATCCAGTCAAATTTCCAATTGTCTCATACATTTTTTAGTTTATTTTGAATCAGATCCACACATTGCACTCAGTGGATATGTCTCTTAATCATCTTTTTTTTTAAATGGTGGTAAAACATATACAACATTAAATTGATCATTTGAGCCACGTGAAGTGGACAGTGCAGAGGCATTGAGTACATTCACAGTGCTGTGCTCCCGTCACCACTGTCCATCTCCAGAACTTCCTCATCATCCCAAACTGCAACTCTGTATCCAGTAAACAGTGATCTCATTTAGCCACCATTCTACTTTCTGTCTCTGAGTGTGACTGCTCTGGATACTTTGTATAAGGGGAGGCATACACTGTTTGTCTTTTTGTATCTGCCTTATTTCACCTATCCATGTTGGAGCGTGTGTCAGAATTTTATTTCTTCTTAAGGCTGAATAATATTCCACTGTATTTTTACACCACATTTTGTTTATTCATGGACACTTGGGTTCCTTATAGCTTTTGACTGTTGTGAATAATACTGCCACGAACATGGGTGTAATAAATACCTCTTAAGCATCTTTGAATCGATAGGTTCCCCCTTCATCTCCCTCCTTTTCTCTCTTTTTTTCTCCTGACAATTCGTTGATGAAACTGGGTCATTTGTCCTATAGTGTTCCCCACTATCTGGGATTTTGCTGATGACCTCATTAACTTCTGGGCTGGTGAAGGTATTTTAAAACTTGTCAATTATATTGTACTTATTCTATGTCAGGTGCAATTCTAAGTACTTAAAAAAAAAGTAAACTGAGTTAACCCTATGTGGTAAGTACTATTCTTTAACCTCCATTTCAAAGATAGAGAAATAGGTGGAGTAGAGGTTAAAAGAGTCACCCATAGTCACCCAGTTAGCAAGTGATGAACAGGATTCTGTCCCAGGCAGTCTGGTTGGATTACGTTGCACTGCTAGGGGTTGGTTTGCTCTAGGGAGGGCACGATTCTGAATCTTGGGGAGACAGGACCTAAACATGTGGAAAATTAAAACACACACACACACACACACACACACACACACAATGAAAAATTAGATGGAATTCAAGTCAACAGAGGGAATGTTATAAGACCCCACCCGATTATCTTTGAAATGATTAAGATATACTATAAATGTCAGGGGAGGGTAATGGAAGGAGAAACCTCTTCATAGCTCTCATGAAGTCAGTGTAAATCCAGACATATGAATCACCTTGGGGTATTTTGTTAGCATAGCTGTGAATGCTTGTTGTTGGAGAAAATATCCAAAATAGGCGGTCATGGTAGTTAGCAGAAATAAAGCAAGGTAAATGGCCTCATCTGTCTTTCTGATAGTCCCTGGATGCTCCCTGTACCAAGAGCTTCATATGTTTTTGTGGCTGTAAAGCTTATACTTATTTTGAAAACAACACAATGCTATTTGGGAAAATGAAGAAGAAAATCTATTAATCCCACCGCTCCATCAGGTCTATTTTTCCTGTAGACATAACTCTATACATATTCTTTAGTTGTTGCAGTGCTTTAAAACCTAGAGTCTTATTGTATCCATGGCTCCAGTTAGTTTGGGGTAAAAGGAAAACTGAGCAATGTCGAGGTCCTTGAGTAGCCGTGGGATTCCTAGGAAGGACCGAGTGAATGGTGGAGGCAGTGGAGTGTGTTGGGGGAGGCACTGCCGGGGGTCTGGAGAGCTGTCCTCCTCCTGCTCTGCTACACTCAGCGGGACCTTGGAAGGTACTAGCTTCTGGGGGCCTTTCATGGTCAAATTCGTGAGCCCTAGGCCTTCCCAGCTTTGACATTCAAGGATGCTTGGATGCTAATAAAATCACTTTTTGTTGTTGTTAACAAAGAAGAAAGCTATAGTTGTCTCTGAGCTATGAAGGAGACTTGAAGGTTGTATTTCTGGGGGGTGGGGTGGGGTGGGGAAAAGAGCACATCTTTTGTAGGGGAAAAAAAGTGGTCAAATTGAATCCTCCTGACTGGAAAGTTAAATCAGCTAGATTTAAATCAAATCCACCCAGCCCTGCCCTGTCATCACTGAGAGATGAATCAGGAGAAATCCACCTTTGAAATTGACCTGGATTCCGAGACATCTATCACTTTTTAATGGACCTTTAGGATGTGGACTTTCTTTTGGGCTCTGTGTTTTCTGTGGATGCCTGTGAATGAGGAAAAATGATAGCCAGCACGACCCATTTTAAAAGAGTCATATTTAGGAAAGTGGAAGATAGCTCAGACACCTAGAAATAGGGTAATGATTGCGATTATAACCAGGTGTCAGTTCTGCAGGATCATCCACAACGTGGAATATCAACCCTGGAAGCGATGGACAGATAGTCTAGTCCAGCTGGCCACATGCTGACCTGGCTGCATCTGAGTGACCTGGGAGGAGGGGGCTTGTCTTGCTAAAACTGCGGGTTTCCAGGCCCCAGTTTCTAGAGGTAGATGGGGTGAGGGCTGGGAATCGGGATATTGAAAAGCTCTTCCATTGATTATGATGCCAGTTAAGCTGGGTTTGGTAACCCCTGATCTAGTCCAAACCCAGAGGAGGAAGCTGAGACCCAGAGAAGGCACAGGGGAGGAGCTATCTGGGAGCAGACTGGGCCTGGAGAGGTATACTCAGGTACCATCAGCATACCCCTTAACGTGGCACACATCAAGGTGATATTGAAACGTGGAGATGTGTTTAAAAATACTCTGAACTGGTAGACACAGAGTTTGCATGATTATAAACATGTAAATAAGGACACAGTAGAGAAGGGAACTTGGAGAAATCGTCTTCTCCTTGGGTACTGTGACTGTTGGCTGTTCTCTCTCCTGTTGTTGAGAACTTGCTTGGAGAAAAAAAACATTAAAAAATTAACATTTCAATTGACAGTGTAAGAATAATACTCATTCTTACATAAGCGAAGTCATCCTTGAATAACTGGGAACTCCTCCTTAGTGACTAACCCCTATATCTGGCCAGCACCCAAGGTAATGAGGCCAAATCTTTGAGCATTATTTGGGTAATAACTTTTACATTTATTTAACATGTGAACAAAAGATGGGATTGGAGACCTTATTACCCTCTTGTATTTCTTTTCAATGTAATTAACCTAGTTCTCCCTCCTGTTAGTGGAGTGAAGAAGGGAAAGTAGGTGGCCTATTCATAAAACTGGCACATCCAGCACACTGGGCATCAAGGGGGGTAGGGCACAACTTCATTGCGCTCCTGCGGGTAACAGGCACAAGGCCAGGTGCGGATTTCATGCAATCTCCCAAACCCCTGTTACTTGCAGATGAGGACGCTAAGAGTCAGAGGGCTTCTAGCATTTGCCAGAATCCTAGAGCTAGTATGGGGTAGAGCTGAGATCAGACTTGGGGCCATCTGTTTCCAAAGCTCACTGCGCCTTCTGTGCTGGTGGCCTGCACATTTCCTGGGTTGGGCTTTTCTGGAGGAGACTGGTTGAGCAGAAAGGAAGAGTTGGACAGAGAATATAGCAGGCCTGACCTGACACTAGTCTGACATTATCAGGTAAACATAAAATAACCTAGTCAGGTGCTAGAAGGCAGGGATTCCCAATAGGCAGAGACCCAGCCTCTACTTGGCCTTCTTAGTGATGTGAACTCAGTCCCTTAAATAAAGCCTTCTGCTGGGTGTGAGCTCCATAAGAGAGGGACTGTGTCTGATTCTTGTAGCATTCCCAGCACTTTGCCTATGTTTGTTCAATGCATTTAGGAGTACCCCTATTATAGGAAGGGTATTATTCTTTATATTGCAATAAAATGTTCTCTCTACCCCTTCTACTCATTGTGCTTGTCCCCTTCTGGGACAGATCTTGGGTGGCCCCTGGATGGGAAGTCAAGAGACCTAATTCCTAGTCTTCAAGGAGGTCACACAACCATTCTGAGCCTCAGTTTCCCTGTAAGTAAGACAACCTTGCTGGTATTACTGATGGCTGAAGGCCTATCTCTGATGCCCATGAGGCCGGGAGGCCCCTCTTGAAGACAGTCCTCTGAGAATCCTGTCGGCCTGGGGACCCTGTGCCGGCCAGTGTGGGGTGACTCACTTTAAGGCACACTGCAATACTGGAGAGATGGTCTCATGTTGCATAAAAGTAGGGGCCTGAGAAAAATGTTACCAGAGACCAGTTGAGCCATGACTTCCTATGACATTCTTTCAGATGACTCCCTTTAGGGCTTTTGAGGATGCATCAGGTCCCCCAGGCCACCTCCAGGTTCAACAGTTCATCCAGGAGGACTCAGGACTTGGCATAGAGTCGTTCTCACAGCTATGCTTCATCACAGGGAAAGAACAAACATAAAACCAGCAAAGGGAACAGGCACACGGGGTAACGTCCGGAGGAAACTGGGTGCATCCCAGTGGATTCACACAGGACAAGCTTGACTCCCTGAATAGTGACAACACGTGTGAAATGTCTACCAGGGAAGGTCATTGCCCAGAGTTCTTGCTAGGGGCTGGTCATCTAGACACTCTCTGCCCAGCACAGAACAAAATTGCTAACCTGTCGGAAGAGTTAAGTATGTGTAGTATGAGCATGCTGTTTGTACAGTGGAGGCACCGTGAGCGATTCTTTTCGGGGAATAGTGGGAACCCTCCCGAAATGCGAGCTTCTGGTTCCAGCCAATGGCCAACCTCATGAGCAGGCCTTTCTAAGGATAACAGCCTCAGGCCGGCCCCACCCACCCTTTTCTGCACAGAGGAAATGTTGCCCAGTGGTCCTCAGCAGGGCTCCTGGGGCCAGACTACCTGGGTTTACATTCTGGCTGCCATCTGCTCTGTAGGTAATCCTGGGCCAGTTATTTAACCTGTCTGGGCCTCTGCTTCCTCATCTGTAGAATGGCAGTCGTGCCCGGCCCGTAGAGTTGGTGTGAGGGTTAAATGAGGTGGTCTGTGCAAAGCACATGATCGGTGCCTGGCACACAGAAAGGACTAAGTAACCCGAGCTTAGATGCTGTTATTATTGTTGTTGTAATTGAAGGTTCCATGGTGCTGAATATACATGCTTGGTTGCAGTAAAGGAGCTTCCCAAAGGGACTGTACTCATGTTAACTAGAAATGTCCTGTCCACGCTGTGCCTGGTCCAAGGCAGGGCTGGGGACGTGGCTTTTACATACAGAGCCTTAGGGTGGGGTGGGGACTCAGTTCATGCTGATCTCCTGAGCACTGGGGATTTCACACTGGAGAAGGTCCTCATGAGGGTGGTGGATGGCGGAGGGTGGCCCTCCAGCAGTGTGACAACATAATGGAATGAACTAGACTACCTTCTGACTTCTTCCCTGGGTGGTGGGAAGAGCACCAGCCCAGCTTCTGGTCCCAGTGATGTCACCAGCTTGCTGAGTGACCTCAGGCCAGCCCCTGCCACTCCTCAGGGCTGGACAAGATGTCCCTGAGTCCCCCAGTTCTGACAAACTGTGTTTCTAGGGGCCTCACTGGAGCTGAATCTGGGTTAATATGCTGACAAGTCCCGAGGTCCCTGTGTCAGAACCTAGGTCTTCTTTTAGGCTGACCTTGGCGACCCAGACATGCTTCAGTTCCTGGCCTCCTTTTCCACAGTGTCATCCCGTCTGCTCTTTGCTGCCCACACTCGTGTCTGTAACTGTCCACCACCTCTGTTTTGGAGGTCGCGGTTTTGACTGGGTCATTGACCCTGTGTCTCTGTCTGCCTGTGCCCAGAAGCTGCAGTGTCTGGGCAATGTGTTTGGGTGGCATCCTCACCCCTGCTCTCCCTCGAGACCCCATCTCTTCCTCTCTGGGAGTCAGCACTGTAGAGGTACTTAAGGGTCATGTGCTCTGTCCTCCAGGGGATGGACAGAGGGACGTAAGGCTGCAGCGGATGGATCGGGGGTTGCAAGTGACAGAAACTCAGCTCAAGCTGACTTCAGGGGAAAGAAGGACTTGATTGGGTGGGAATCACTCAGAGGCTTTGAGGGAGGCTGGCTCCAGGGGCTCAGACAATGGTGGCACAGGACTTGGGCCCCTCCCCCCCTTCCTGATTCTGTGATGGCTCCATTCTCCTCTTGGTAGGAAGATGGCAGCCAGAAGCTCTCAGCAACTCCAGCAGAAAAGCAGTTCTTTTGCTAACAGGGCCGGCAGAAGTCCCCAGATTGAGCCTAAGTGGTCCTGATGGAGTCAGTGCCCATCTCTGCCCCCGTCACTGTGGCCATGGGGATACCCTGGTTTACATGGATTGAGGGGGAGGGAGGGTGTTCCCCAAGGAAAACACGGGCTCTCTCTCTAGGAGGAAGGGCGCACGGGCGGCGAGCTGATCTGGCCATCCCCCTAAGGAGCTCACGTCGTGTTGTAGGGAGCAGGTACAGAAATGTAAAAGGGCCAACTCAAAGGCAGAACGGAGTCTCTGCTCTACTGAAGTCTTTGTATCACTGAATACAAAGATAGAGGAAGGAATGTTCACTCCACAGCTGGAATATGCCACCCCTGTGTGTATGTGTGTGTGTGTGCGTGTGTGTGTATGTGCGCGCGCGCGTGCACATGTGTGTAGGATGGGCAGAGCAGAAGGTCAGTTTTCATGTAAGGAATGACCTTTGTCAGTGTTGCTGTACCACCCATGGCCTTTGGGCACTCACTGCCCCCCACGCTGCCCTAAAAACCCCCACCTGCCAGGATCTTGCAACACTGACTGGCAGGAGTCAGTGGGTGGACATCCCAGCCCCCTGGCCACCCAGAGTCCCCAGCAGATTGAGTCCAATCGCCCACAGCAGTAACCTGCTCACCAGAGAACCCTGTGTGGTTCCCATTCCTTTTCTGTTTCCTTCTCCGTTTCCTTACTCATACTTTCTGGGGTTACCTCCCAAACAAACATCCTCATCTCAGGGTCTGCTTGTGGGGGAAACCAGCTAAGCCGGCCTGGATGAATGGGTAAGATTTGGATGGATGGAGGTGGCTGGCTGGAGGGGAGGAGGAAGGACTCGTGGGAGAGGTGTGGAGATGGCCAGTGAGCGCAGGACAGAGAAGAGAAGCCACGGGTTCAGTTTGGCTCGAACAGCCCTTTTCAGGTCTTTCTGACTGTGATTCATGGTAAGATGTGTATTTTACAGTGTGATACAGTACATTCACACCCACACACACTTACACACACACACACACACACACACACACACACACACACACACCTAAAACAGAATTTTCATGAAGTGAAAACTTCCTGTGCACTCTAGTATTTTGTATTCTGTTCTATTTTATTAAAAATTTCTGGTCAGGACCCACTAAGTTAATGTGATGCCTCACTCATAGGGTGGGACCTGCAGCTCTGGTCTAGAGGGAAGGGTGCAGGGGTCAGAGTCGTGAGTGGTGAGGGAGCAGCTTAGGTCAGACCAGCCCTCGGGGAGCTCGAATGTCAGGCTGAAATATTTGCTCTTGATGCTGGCGCCGTGGGGGCCCTGCAGGCTTGGAGCAGGTGGTGATACCTTCGCAGTGCTGCAGGAAGATTGCGATGACCGTGTGGGGATGCCCTGGGAAAGGCAGGGAGACTGGTGAGGAGCCCGTTGCCGTGGTCCAGCCGCGAAACTGTGGGGTCTGCATTAGGGCTGGGGCGGGAGGCCGGAGGGGCAGGAGCCGATGGCAGCTAACTGGACGTGAAGATTGAGAAAGAACAGGAAGAGGCTTTGGGGGTGCCACCCAGCTCCCTGGCAGGAGGGTGGGGTTATTGCCTTCCTTGGTTCCTGAGAACTACTTATCAGGGCGTGAAACTTTCATTAATACTGTTCCGGTCTGGGAGCCTGGAATGTCATAAAGAACTTGTTGAGTGGTCAGGCAGCTGTACTTAATGTGCCCAGGAAGCCGAACTGTTCCCAGGGCTGCCGTAAGTGGGAAGTGGCCGTGCTGGAGGAGCTTGCTGCTGCTTTTTTTTTTTTAATCCTCACCGGAGGATATTTTTCCATTGATTTTTAGATAGAGATAGAGTGGAAGGCAGAGAGGGAGGGGGAGGGAAAGAGAGAGAGAAACATCGATGTGAGAGAGACACATCCATTGGTTGCCTCCCACACGACCCCAACCGGGGCCTGGGATGGAACCTGCAACCCAGAAATCGAACCCGGGACCCTTTGGTCCTCAGGCTGACGCTCTAACTACTGAGCCAAACTGGCCAGGGCGAGCCTTACTTCTTGATGGATTTCATTCTTCCCACTCCTCAGAAGAGCCCCTCTTCTCCCCTTAGGTGAGGCCATCGGGGTCCCCTCAGCCAATCAACCTGCCTCCTGCACGATTAACACCTAGACAGGCTGTTAACACCTAGAGGGGCTGTGGGATAGTGTGTTCCTTCTCACCTTTCATTCACAAAACACTTACCTGGCCAGGGGCCCACCTGACACTGAGGATGCTAATTTGGTCCCTCCCCTTAAGGGGCTCTGGTGTTGTTGGAGGAAGCAGACACAGAAACACAAATAGAAACATAGGCGGCTCCAACTAAAACGAAGGCGGATGGAGCCTATTGAAATTGGTGCAGTGATTTTCAGGAACAAAGGTAGAGGAAGGAAGGGGAACTAACTCTGAGCACCAGCAATGTATCAAGTGCTTGCTAGTCGCTTCATTTATATTGGATTGTTTAAGTCTTACGATAACTCAAATGATGTTTTATAGATTTATAGACAACCCCATCCTCTAATTTGCCTGTGTGCACTGTGTGTGTGTGTGTGGTGTTGGTGGTGTGTATGTGTGTGTGGTGTGAGTGTGTGTGTGTTACAACACAAATCCTTGGGTTCCATCCCAGACCTACTGATTCAGATTCTGTGTTTGTGTGGGGTTCGAGGGGAGGGGAGGAAGCCCAGAATCTGCATTTTAATAAGGCCTCCAGGTTATTCTTATGTGTGCTAAGGTATGAGAATCACTGACGAGGCAGGTCTTATAATCCCCATTTTACATATGAGTAAACTGAGGCTTCAAACGTGTTAGGAACTCAGTCAAGCTCAGTCTGCTAATAGCTTATTCCAAATCCCAGGCGTCAGACTTCTGGATCTGTTAGTGGTCCCCGAGGCACCCTGCCCTGTCTCATGACCTCTGAGCCTCCACAGTGTGGTTTCTACCTCCTCCCAAAGCCTGCTTATCACCCACTCTCCTACTCTGCTCTGATGGAACCTCCTCCAGGAAGTCTTCCTGGATGTCTTCCTGCCCTCCGTCTTCTCTAGTGGGTTAGACTTCTCCCTGCTCTGCGCTCCCAAAGCATAGCTTGCCCAAAGTCTAGGATGATCCTTGTCTGTTCATGACACCCGCCCCCACCCCCCCCAAAGAGAGCATCTCTCACACTCCTGTATGTCCAGTGTCTGGAACATGGTAGGGCTCTTCTGTTTTGGTCCCTCAGCATCACTCAAGGAATGACAGATTCTGACTGCCTCAAGGGGGGGCAGTAGGACGGTTTCATGAAGGAGGGGGTACTTGAGCTGAGCCTTGAAGGATGAGGAGAAAATGAGGGTAACCTGCTCCCTTATGCTGCGGGCAGGATTACTCAGTGTTGGGTAGTTAGCAACTAAGTGTAGACAGTAGGGCAAGCTGCGTAGTGCCCATGACTAACAGTGTCTGTGACCCTACCCCTAGACTCCCGTGAGTTTGGGGGATTACTCTATTGGCTTCTGGGGCACCCACTGTGTGCTGGAGGTGCGGCAGATCCGAAGGTGAGCCGGCCCTGCTTCTGCTCTCAGCAAGGGGCCTTCTAGTTGTTTTGAGGAAATGACTGTCGAATGGTTTACATTGTTATGTATATACTAGGTTATATTTTCAAAAATTCAAAACTTTAGAAATGATTTAAGTAAAATGGAAATCTAAAATGTTGAAATTAGTGGAATTTAGCCAAGAATCCCTTTTTCATGCGAATGAGGGGGCCACCCAGGAAAAGAGGTAAGATCTGAGGGCGCTCAGAGCCCTGCAGGTGATGGAGGAGGCCGGCTTCCTGGGGCCAGGAGGGAGGAACTACAGGGTGGGAGGTGCCCGATTTCCACCCAGGCCGGTCCTGGAGCAGCAGGGCTCCTCCCAAGACAAGGGGTTTTAGCAGGATGACTGGGACCCTCAGAGGGAGCGGCTGGCAAGGGAGATGCTGACACTGTGAGTGGGCGGCCGGGGCTCTGGGCGTGGGCTGGGCGGGGGGCACGGGGAGGCTCTCTGGGGCAGAGTGTGAAACAGGGTTTTCCTGAACCATCGTAAATGGGTCTTGTGTGTGAGAAGTGTTTCCCTGCGTGTGCGTGTGAGAGGGATGGCGGTGGGTGATTGGACCCGAGGCTGAAATGCATGCCTCAGGCTGATTAAGTTGTTTTGTGGGAAGAGTGTGCCACCGCGAGGTGTGCTGTCTCTCCTCTCCCTGGGAGAAGGTGAAGGGGACAGTGCTGGGTCCCTAAAGTCCATTCCAGGGCAGTGCCGGTCTCCTGGCAGCTGTCATCTTGGGGGTGATGGTACAGGTAAGCCCAAATGTGCAAGGCAGTGACAGGTGTCAGCAGACACAATGGGTAATTTGGAATAGGGCCTGTTTCTGTCCTGATTTCTTCGTGTCTAGGAGGGAGAGGCCTTGCCGAAGAGGGCGCTGCTTTGAGACATCGTAGACACAGGGCTCCGAGCCACCTCCATCTCTGTGCCCCAGGCAGAGCGACCACTCCTCTTAGTGCCCACAGGCCCTCGCGGACTCTTCTGGAAGGAGGAAAGGCAGAACAGGGGGAGGGGTGCATAGGAGCCAGCATCGGATAGGGAATGGGCCCTGGCTTCCAGCCCCATCTCTGCCTGGCCTCTCTGTTCTCTGTTCTCTGCTGACACCTGTCACTGCCTTGCACATTTGGGTTTACCTGTACCATCACCCCCAAGATGACAGCCACCAGGAGACTGGCATTGCCCAGGAATGGACTCTAGGGATCCAGCCACTTACCCCCGTTAGGTCTCATTCTCCCCTACCTTAGCCTGGGGTATTTGAACTAGATTATCTCCAGGTACGCTCCCAGTTTAGGCATTTTGAGTCTGGGATTAGAACTGAACTGCAAGCATTTCTCACTAATCTAGAACACCCTTTGTAACTGTAGAGTTATTTGTGTTTTGTCCTGGGTCTTTCTTTCCAGGACTTTTCATTTGTCTGCTCCCATTTTGTGATCTTATTTTTAGCTCCTCATTTTCCTCCCCACCCTCCTACATAAAGGATTTTGGAGACAGACAGACCTGAGTTTGAATCTACCACTTCCGTCTGCAATGCCCAGGCAAGTCTTAAAGCCTCAGTTTACTCGGCTGTCAATACAGGAATGATAAGACTATTTATTCTCGCCCTGACTGGCTTGGCTCAGCGGTTAGAGCGTCAGCCTGCGAACCAGGGAGTCCTGCATTCAGTTCCCACTAAAGGCGCGTACCTCGGTTGCAGTTTTTCCCCCGCCCCTGGTTGGGGTCGTGTGGGTGGCGACCACTCGATGTGTCTCTCTCACATCGATGTTTCTCTCTCTCTCTTCCCCCCTCTCTCCCTCCCGCTCTATCTGAAGATAAATGCAAAAATGTCCTCGGGTGAGGATAAAATAAAAAAAAAAGATTATCTATTCTCTGGTTGTTAAATTATTAAATGAGATACTCATGTACACTATCCAGTATATCATCTGGCATAGAGTTGGTGTATTATTAGATTTCTACTGCAGCTGTCATAAATTACCCCAAATTTAGTGGCTTAAAACAACCCAGATTTATTACCTTACAGTTCTAGAGGTCAGAAGTCCAACGTGGGTTTCAGTGGGATAAGATCAAGCTGCCAGCAGGGCGGTGTTCCTTCTGGAGGCTCTGGGGTGAATCTGCTCTCTCGCCTTGTAGAAGCTGCCTACAGTCCTTGGTTCTCAGTCCCCTTCCACCTCCAAAGACAGTAGTGACCAGTTCAGCCCTTCTCACAGGGCATCGCTCTGACACTTACTCGTCCGCTTTTAAGGGCCCTAGTGATTACATTGGGTCCACCCTGCTAATCTAGGATAATCTCCTGATTTTCAAGTCAGCAGATTAGCAGCCTTCATTTTATCTGTCACCTGACTCCCCTTTGCCAGGTAACCTAGTTTACTGTGTTCACAGGTTCTGGGGTGAGGTGTGGACATCCTTGGTGTGTGTGTGTTATGCACGCACGTTATTTCTGCCAACCACAAGAAGCCTGTAATAAATAATAATTTGTATTAACATCAGTGCTCTCACCTTTCCCTTAGGAAGCAGGGGGCAGGGACCAGAAGGTGAGTGTGGTGTAAAAGTTCTCAAAGCAGTCCAGTGGGTCTTCCCTTTTGATATTCAGCATTTGCAGACTCCGTGGGCCATTTCTGTGTGTGGATTTCACTTTCCCACCTGCAGCAGAAAGACGGGATTTACCTGAGTCAGTGCAGAGGCCGGAAGCTTAGAGCATAGAGCATTTGGCACAAAAGGAAATTTTCATTTTAGGGTTAGATTTTTTGAATGGTCATAGCTCTTCAAAGTTGGGTTGGGTCACCCTCAAAGGGAAGGGGAGCGCGCCCTGTCCTCGGAGTTGTGTAAGCAGAGTCTAGGTGAGCTAGGTCATTGTTTGCAAACACCCCAAACCACTGGACCTGCGGAACCAGTGGAGCACCCGGGGTTCTGTATTTATGGGCAACTCTGAGCTAGGGGTGTGAAGGAGATATCTGAGCATCTGTTGGCAGATTGGCCCACAGGATTATCCACTCCTGAGATGCTTTGCTCCTGAAATTCTTTTTTTTTGTTTTCAGAATTCTTTTTGCTTTTCAAAAACAACATGAAATGTCTGTTTAAACCCCTGTAGCTCCTTTGTGGGGGAATGACTTCTCTGCAAGGGTGTGCTTCAATTTTCTGAGAGATCTTGGGGCCCAACCCTGGGCTCACCCTGAAATGACCAGAGGGCCTCTCTTTGCAAGTTACAGGCAACTCTGAGGTTCAGGAAGAAGGCTGGGCAGTCCCACAGGTCATTGCTTTGCCCACAGAGGTAATTTCTGATAAATTCTTGGCCTTTCGTTTTCACCAAGTACCTTGATGGAGAATTGAAATTGGTTCTCTTTCCCCAGTGCATCTTTTCATGTGAACTTAAATGCCGGTATTTCTGGCAGAGCCTAATATGTTGTCATGCCACCCGCACCGTTGTTCATAATGAAGGAGGGTGGGAAGCCCTTCCTCAGTGAGGTTTGCCACCTCCTGCCTTGGAATCCTTGCGGGAGCATATTTATGATGTTGAAACCCAGTTCAACTCCGATGCACAGAATTAGAATGGGGGGCATGATGGGGTGTGCAAGGGAATTGGGGTGCCAGGGGCACAGTGCGGCAAGGCTGGGGTCTACTTGTTAAGCACGCTGCACAGGTGATTTCTAATGCACACGAAAGTTTAAGAACCACCATAAATGCACCTAAAATTCCTGTCTTAGCTGAAGAGAGGAAACCTTTACCCAGTCTAAGAGACCATCTTTTCCTTCATCTTCTACCTTCACCTCTTGCAAAAACACCCATACCCTCTCTGTTCCAGCCACACTAGACTTTTTGTTGTCTACGAACATGGCCTGAAGGTTCTCATGCTCTTGCTTTGTTTAGGCGGTTCCTCTGCTAGCTCTGTTCCTTTTATTTTGATTGTCATGTCTGACTTAAAAACCAACCTATAGGCACTTCCTTCTGGAAGCCTGCCATGATTCTACCATAGGAGGCCGTCACACCGCTTGTACCTGTGTGTGCCTTTCCCTTTGTCTAAGCTAGAGTGTGACAGTGACTTGAGTTAGATTGAGAGTTCTAGGTAGTATGTCTGGCTCTGGCTCCCACACTGTTGTTCTGGGAGTCACTTGATGGCAATATTCTCATCTGTCCCTCCACAGCCTCCCTGCCCTCACCTCAGCCTCCTTATCCCCCTCCACCCAGGCTTTGGCACTTGGAGGTCTCTCTCTAGGTATATGTGGAATGAAGGGACCACTCTTTCAGTTCTCACCTCCTAAACTTGGCCTGGTGTGCCCTCCCAGCCTCAGTGGCTGTCCCCAAATGCCCTGTGGTTGCTAGAAGCTCTGGGTGTGCCAGTTCTGTGGATCCCTGATGAAAATAGAGACAGAACAGTATGCTAATCAGGGAAAGATTGTCTTTATGGAGTATAGCTGATAAGATAATTTGCATAGTCTGGTTCATTGTTGTATTTCTTGTAAATTTTATTATTTCTTAAAGGAACTGGGGCCAGTGGCCTGCAGAAAGGAGATTTAGTAGAAGATGCGCCTCAGGAACAGGCTGGAGCCCAGAGAACAAAGCTAGGCTGGAAGCTGGGGAATCACACCGAGGCAGATATTTTAGGTCCATGTAAGGAAGGGCTTGACTCTCGGGTCTGCCAGAAACAAAGAGGCTTCCTCTTGAGGTAGTAAGTTCCCCATCACTGGGGGTGTTCAAGCAGAAGCTGAATGAGTTCTTGCCCAGAGGTTTGATAGGGGATGAGAGGCGTGGCTCTTACGCATTTCAATCCCAAGAGGCACTGATTTTCTGGCTGAGATTTTCTTCCTCTGACTCTGTGAGGTCTGTCCTTTTGATGGGCACAGAATTGTTAGTCTATTATTTTCTTTTTTTTACTAATTTACTACTTTATTTTACTAATACTGTAATAGTTGATTAGTCTTTTTGTTTCCTAGGACTGCCATAACAAATGATCACAAACAGAGTGGCTTGAAACAACAGAAGTGTGTTTTCGCACAGTTATGGAGACTAGAAGTCCAAAATTAAGGCATCAGCAGGGCCGCGTTCTCTCTGAAGGCCGCACAGAAGGATCCGTCCCTTGCATCATCTTCCAGATGCTGGTGGTTCCTGGCTTGTGGCCGCATCACTCCAGTCTCTGCCTCTGTCTTCGCTGGCTTTCTTCTCTGGCTGTCTCTCTGTGTCTTCTCAAAAGGACACCAGTCACTGGATTTAGGGTCCACCCTAAATCCCGGATAATGACATCTTAAGATCCTTAACTAATTACGTCTGCAAAGACCCTATCTCCAAATAAGGTCACGTTCTGAGGTTCCAGGTGGACATGAACGTTGAAGGGACACTACTCAACACATTGAAAATAGGTATAGGACATTCCACCAGGCCGCGTGCTCACCTTCTAACGCTGTGGAAGCGCCCTGTTCTTGTTGGGCAGACCTCCTGTGTACGTAGTAGATTGAAGCAGTGGGAATAAGGTTCTATCCAGGGCCCAGCACGGGCGGACCCAGTTGGGAGGTGAGCTGATGCTTTTTGTCCTGACCCACATCCCCTGGGAACCCCTTAGGTCAGCTGCACTCTTGTGCACACTGATGGGCCCCACTGTACTTCTCTGGGTTCCTGTCGCTAGGCTCCATGGCCCCATATGGCAGCTATGAAAATGCGCCTCTGTCATCCCGAGGAGTGGCAAGCGTAATTGACCACAGGTCCTGCTGGGGCCCTCTGAAATCCATCACCACTGGCCCTGCTTTCTGTGGAACGCTCCCAGACAGTACTGAGCTGAGCAGGGACACTCAGGCAGGCCCGTTCCTGGGAGACACAGGATAGCTCTGATCAGTGCTTTGGGCTCGAGGATGCCCCGTCGACCTGGCTGAATACCCCTAGAAGTACACTGCAGTCTGAGGTCTTCCACGGACCACCCTACTGCTTGTCCCCTGGCCTGCACGCGGTGTGAGTCCTGCATCGCAGTCTGTGCCCTCCCTGCCTCGCTGGCTGCCGGCCCATTTTCTCTCAGAGGCGCTTCCCCTGTTGTATCTCTTGCACATCTAACCCTGTCCTGGCACCTGCTTCTCAGAGGAACTGGACCAGCGCAGGATAGATGCTTCAGCCTCCCTCCTTCAGAGAGATACTCCTGAGAAGGCTTCTAGTGGTTCCTCCGTCACCCAGAGCAGTGACCAGCTAAACAGCCCGCCTTGTACCTCCTTTTCTTCTTGCCCATCCCAGCCTCCCTGCTCCCTTGCTAGCTCGTCCCTCTCCCCTCAAGCAAGCTCTGCTCTTAGAGAAACCCACATAGTCACAATATGATACATATGAGGAAGACTGGACTTCCGACAGGTCGTGCTGCAGTGAAAATATGGACTGCTGCAAGTTTAGACTGGACACAGCCTCCTTGTACAGATGGGGGGACAGTATTGGCTCGGGGAGGCTCAGCTGCTGTCCCGGACATTTTTTATTTTATGGGGAAAGGTTGGTGGGGAAGCATTGCGTGTCCTCCTCTATTCCAAGTTCCTTTTGTCTTGCAGGATTCTAGATTTCCCTCTTGTTTCTTTTCCTCTTCACTCTGTGGCTTCGGAAGGCACCTCTCTTTTCCATGAACTCTCTTCTCCCCCTCCCCCAAGCATCGCCTGAGACTGTCTTCCCGCATCCTGTTTTTATAAGTCCACTCCCTGTGGTAAGAGATCGGAGCCCTTACTGTTTGTTTCTAGGCTATTCTTTCTTAGGGTGCACTTTTTTTTTGCGAGGGTGGTTATAGATCAGCTTTGTAGCTTTGTCCCCACCACTGGCTCCTGTCACCTACATACTTTCCCCCAAAGGGCACTTATTCTTGGCACCTTCTGTCACTGAGACTTAGGGTTTGTTTTTCTACTTCTAAATAATTTGAGGTTTGGGAGGTCCCTGTCTTCTAGTTATATTAAAAGTACACATTTTATTTGTTCTTCTCATTCTGTTTTTTTTTTTTTAATCCTCACCCGAGGATATTTTTCCATTTATTTTCAGACAGAGTGGGGGGGAGGGAGGGAGGGAGAGAGAGAGAGAGAAACATCAATGTGAGAGAGACACATCGATTGGTTGACTCCCGCAGACCCCGACCAGGGCCAGGGACCAAACCGAAACCGAGGCACGTGCCCTTGACTGGAATCGAACCCGTGACTCTTTGGTCTGCGAGCCGACGCTCTAACCACTGAGCCAAACTGGCCAGGGTGGTTCTTCTCATGCTTTATTGTTTCTTGGAGGCAACATTGGGAGTTTTGGACTTACATGGCTGCCACTACCTTGACCACCTGGAATCCCCCTTGCCCCGGACATTTTTGCTGCCTTTTTCATAGCACTTCTCACCCCAGACCGAGTTCCTCTGACAGTGGTGTGCTGGAGCTGGCTCGTAGTGGCTCAGCGAGAGCTGATGTTAAATTCTCAGGAGCCTTTCAAGCGGGCCAACTTCATGTTGGTAGCTGGAAGTTGACAAGGATGGGAGAATTTACACCATGGAAATTGGCCAGCACTACAAAGGAGAGGGCCTTCCCCTGGCCCCTGGTGTTTATCAAACATCTACCAGCACACCACTAGCTATCTGCAGTTCTATTTCCCCGTTAGCCCTGCACTTCTTGAAGCTCCCCACAGCACTCTACATTACTTAGCACATAGAAGGCCCCAATGAATGTCGAATGAATGAATGATATCTAATGAGTATTTTAATTACTTATTGCTCTGTGACAAACCATTCCAAACTTAGCGGTGAAACAGTTGCCATTTTATTATGCTCAGGGACTCTGTGGCTCAGGAAATTAGGCCAGAGCAGGGATGACTTGTCTTGCACTGTGATTTGGGAATACTTGATGGGGTGGGTTGACTCAGAGGCTAAGCTTAGCTGAGATCATGGACCAGAGGACTGACACACAGTCTCTCCACATGTTTTTTGCTTCTTACAGCATGTGGCCAGGTTTTTTGCTTCTTACAGCATGATCTCAGGATAGGGATCATCCTGAGATCCCAAAAGAGAATCCAGGTCACGGCTGCATGGCCGTTATCACTTAGTCCTAAGGGTCACATAGCATCACTTCCACCCTGCTCTATTGATGAGAGCAGTCACAAGTCCTCTCAGATCCAAGAGGAGGGGACATGGACCCCACTCCTAAGGGAGGTATATCTAAGAGTTTTGGGTCCACGTTTTAAAACTGCCACAATGAATAAGACAAGAAGCTACATTTATTGAGCACCTACTATGTACCAAGATGCATTATATACATTATCTCTAGTTCTTCAAAACTGCGTTGAAAGTAGGTATTGTTCTTGTTTCCATTTTGTAGAGGAAGCAGGTACAAAGAGGTGAAGGAGCTTACCTAAAGTCACACAGCCATAAATCATTGTGACCTTTCCACTAGGACTTACTTCATTCATTTATGGAGTGTGCTGTGACTTTTGTCAGGCTGGGGGAGACAAGGATAAATAAGACCCAGCTTTGCTTCAGAGAACACAAAACAAACTCAGTCTGGCATACATGCACCCCTGGGCATCCTAGCACCCAGCCAGCTGCAGTGGGGTGTGAGCAGTCTCATCCCTGTGCCTACAGGCAGTCAAGGCTATGTATGCTGAAAGTACTGAGTAATTGCTCTTGTCCAAGCTAATTCAGCTTCATAACCTCAAGTCTGAAGTCAGTAGTGCAGAGTACTTTAAATTAGCTGTAAAATTTTAATCCAATTGCTAAACTGCCTAAATTATCAAGTTTGCTCATTGCTAGTTGAATGCATGCATAATTAATTTTTTCTAAAGTCTGGACTAAAAGCTGCTGAAATCAGATCTTCTTCTTGAATTAAATTCAGATATCACGGGGAAATCTTTGGTTTTATGATATAGCCCAAAGCAGCACACAAGTTTAAAGAATCCTTAGTTGAGATCTATATTTGGGAGGTAGATAAGTTAGAAGACTCAATTTTTTTTTTTTTTTAACCCTCACCTGAGGACATTTTTGCATTCATCTTCAGATAGAGCAAGAGGGCGAGAGGGAGGAAGAGAGAGAAACATCGATGTGAGAGAGACACATAGACTGGCTGCCACCCATATGACCCCAACCGGGGCTGAGGACAAACTGCAACCAAGGTACGTGCCCTTAGCAGGAACCGAACCCGGAACTCTCTGGACCGCGGGCCAATGCTCTAACCACTGAGCCAAACCGGCCAGGGCCTCAATTCTTTTTTGTTTGTTTTGTTAATCCTCACCTGAGGATGTTCTTCCATTGATTTTTGGATAGAGTGGAGGGAAGGAGGGAGGGAGGAAGAGAGAGAGGAAGGAAGAGAGAGAGAGAAACATCTATGTGAGAGAGATACATCGACTGGTTGCCTCCAGCACAACCCTGGGGATTGAACTCACAACCCAAGTTAGTGCCCTTGACCAGGAATCAAACCTCCAACCCTTTGGTCTGGTGCTGACACTCTAACCACTGAGCCAAACCAGCCAGGGTTGGGGGCTCAATTCTTTTAAAATTGAAATTGCATTCTTACTAATCGAGAAATATGAATCATGATATTGCCATAGAGCTATTATTATTAGGACCAATAGCTAACAGTTACTAAAATCTTTTAGAATGTAAGCTCCTTGAGGGCAGGGCGTATCTGTCTATTCTATTACCTATTTTATCCCTGGAGTGAAGAATAAATGGTTGCTGGCACATGGTAGACACTTAGTAAATATTAGTTGAATGAATATGTTAGCTAATGTGATGATAACAGCATCCCTGTGAGACAGAAACTTCTGTCATTCTCATTTTAGAAATGAGAAGACCAAGGCTTGCTTAGAAAGGTAAGTTGTCTTTTCTTGGGTCACATAGCCAGGAAGTGGGAGAGTCAAGGTTTGATTCCAGATTTGTGGACTCCTTGCGCTGTGTCATATTGGGGTCCTGTCCTACAACTCCAAGGAACTTTTCATAGTTCATTGGCCCAAATTTTCCCAGCACTTTTCTTCAGGGAAGTATGTGTTCTCCTTGGCTTACTCCTGCACCCATCATGGTCAAGGAAAATGGACTGAACCACGATTGGTTTAGACAAATCGCCAGGTTCCCTCACAGTGTGGCTGCTACACCGTGAGAGAGGGGTGAGCCCAAATGAAAATTGGGGCCTCTCAGGGGAGAGGAAGATGAATGCTTCATTGGAGACCACCAGTGTCCACTATAACCATTTTTAAACATCGGTGGGCAGAGGATGTTGAAGCTATTAGGTGTATGAGGAAAAGGGTGTCCCAGCCCTTGCGGGTTTGGTTTATATCAGCAAGTCTTGAGGAAAAGAAAATTGCCTGTAATTGAAGGAGCTCCATCAGTAAATGTGCTTGCTCAGCTTAATGATTACAATTAGCTTATGTTTAAATAAAAGCAAGAAGAAATGTTAGGCTCATCATCTGATCACTTCTAGTCTTTTCTGTGAAAATTATGATTCTTTATTAAAATAATATTATCAACGTGAATAAACTCGATTTTCTCTCCGTAAATAAAGGCACACACAGTTTTGGAGCACATTTGAAAATATGTAAATATCAAGTATAAATGAATTGCCTTGCATATTAAACCTCAGCTCAGTCCCTGCTTAGATGAAGTGTAGTGTTCAGTACCAGATATGGATGGGAATTCTTTCTTTCCTTACCCAGAATAGTTTCTTAGGATCTGAAGCCTTGGGGATCCTACCCCTGGTTCTGTCTTAGACTCATTTTCAAGTTTGGCAAAAGATATGTTGAAGTCCTAACCCCAAGTGTCTGTGAATGAGACCTTATTTGGAAATAGGGTCCTTGCAGGTGTAATCAGTTAAGATGCAGTCATTCAGGAGTAGTATGTTCTCTTAGTCCAGTGTCCTTAAAAGCAGAGAAGAAGAAACACAGAAAGAGACAGAGACATCCGAAGGGAGACGTGGGTGGCATGCGACCACAGTAATGTCTCCACAGGCCAAGGAATGGCAAGGATTGCTAGCTGTCTCCAGACGCTAAGAGAAAGGCATGGAACAGATTCTCCCTAGAGCCTTCTGAAAGCACCTGGCCCTGCTGATACCTTGATTTCAGACTGCTAGTCTCCCAAATTGCAAGGAAATAAATGGATCTTGTTTTAAGCTCTCGGCCGAGTGATCTGTTACAGCAGTCCTGGGAAACTGTTACAGTATGTCCGAGGAGCAGTGAAAAGGCCCATGTGGCCGAAGAGGAAAGGAGGTGACACTGGGGAGTATCTAACCATGAGAAGGGGGGCCAGGGGAAGATTTGGGGCTGAGGAGTGCCACGGTCTGACATAAGATCTGACTCTGAGCGTCTTTGTTTCTCTAGCAAGTTGCCAGACAGCGGCATGTAGCTGGCCCCCGTACACATTAATTCCTTCCTTCCATTCACTGCCAGGGGTTCTGGTTCAGTGGTTTTAAAATGTATGTGGTGTAGATGGGAGAAGGAAGAGTGACTAGGTTCTGGGACATGGAGGATACTCTGAATATTGTAATATTTAGGTTGATAAAGAATACATTTTTTACTTGAGATGTCCACAGGCATTTTTTAATGGCAAGACAGTTTTTGTCTTAAAACCTATAGTCATTTGTTTTGTATTTTGATTTAAAAAATTGTGCATTTTTAATGAATGCCCATAAGGTATTGATTTTCAGATTCTTGACATGCTGATGTATCCTATAGATAAGCCTCTATTCCTTCTCCATGAGGCTTTCAGCACGGACATCTGTAGGCACATTATTATGGGGAAGCATTGATTTTTGCCTAGCATAATATGCCTGTTCTTTGAGGAAATGAAAATCATGACAAATGAAAAGCCATTTTTCAAAGTGACTTTGATTCTTGTAGTTTATGATTCAAAAATGAGGCCTGGGAGAAGGGACCCTAATTTTTTGTGCTATAGGTTTGGCTTCACACGGAAAGGGCCGCATTTCTATGGAAGGAGCCCTTGGCGGGCCCGCAGAGCCCGACACCAGCAGGGTGATTTTCCCTCTTGCATGCGCGCTGCAGTCCACGGCGCTCTGCTCCACACTCGAGAGCGCCAGCAGCCTGCTGGGCAGAGGGTTCATGGCCCGTCTCACAGATGGGGACAGAGGCTCAGGGAAGCAGAGCCTCTGTTCTGCGGTCACACAGTAGGATGCACTTTGTGTCCAGATATGACTGGACGTTCAGTGGACTGAAATAAGACAAGCTGAGTGTTCTCAAGGCAGAAATGGATGGAAAGCCACACGATGCTGATGCTATGGTAACAGAACAAGAGCTTAGAACTGGGGGGCAGGAAGAGGGTGTGGCCCCTCGTGTTCTGGTTCCCTCTGTAACCAGCTGGGTAAACTCAGTTAATCTGCTCAATCTCTCTGAGCCTCTCTAAACTGGGGGAAATGGTCCCCATGCTGCCACCTCCCTAGACTGCATTCCACAGGAGATAATAGAGAAAGTGCTTCATGAATTGTGAAGGGCTCTTCATAGCCAAAGGTAATTGCTGTGCAGATAAGAGCTTTGATTGTAGAGTCCATAACTTCTGGAACATTAATAACTGTGATAGCTTTTTAAAATTTTTTAATTTTTTTTACTGAGCCATTACTGTGCACCCACTGCTGTGCCTAGTGCTTCACATGAATTATTATGTTTAATTCTAATTACTGCCCCATGAGGTAGGCATTCATGTTAGCACACCCATTTTGCAGATGAGGAAACTGAGGCTCAGACACATGAGCTAATTTGAGGGTAATTCTGAGGATCACACTGCCAGTAAAGCAGAATTCAAATTGGGCTCTGCATGACTTCAGAAGCTGGGGAGCCTCAACTCCGTGCGTTGGAGTGATAATGGGGTCCTGGCATGGGCTGGGCCAAGCCCATGATTACAGATGATGGAAACATCTGTAGGAAGGAAGCATCAGGTCCAAGGTCACCCAGAGCCTATGGCTCAGAGAGGATTTCAACCTAATTCTGAAGGTTCCTTCTTGCCTTTTCTGCTACCAAATTATCATCTGCTCTTTTGTCCTTGCTTGCCCTGGAGAAAGTTTTTTTTTGTTTGTTTTGTTTTGTTTTCCATACCATATAAAAAAATCACAGGATGGATTGGCAAACAGAAATGGACTATTTCTCAAATGTAATGTGTGACTTTTAATTTAGAATTAAAGAAAACCACAAGACATTTCTGGGACAGTTAGGAAGTTTGAAATACAAATCTTATCTTAAATACTATTATTTAATGAATATTACTTTTCAAGTTGTATAGTGAGAATGCCATTAGCTGGCAAGTGTCCTTATTTTTAAAAGCTACCTCCCAAAGTATTAGGGGTGGCGTGGTCTTAGGTTTGCAGCCTACACTTGAGTAATTCATGGGGAAAGCAGATAGAGGGGGAGAAGGAGACAAATATGGGAAAATATTCATGATTGGCACATACATGAAAGGTATATGGGTGTTAATTGTGCTGTTCTTTCAAATTTTCTATAGATTTGAAAACGTTTAAAAACTGTAGCAGTGGAGGGAACATAAGGGGTTGGGGGAAGATGGCCATTTGCTGACCGCCTTTTGTGGACCAGGCCCCAGGCCAGGCACTGGTATGAGCTATCTTATTTGTTTCTCACCAGTCTCTCTAAGGGAGGTGGCGTCATCACCATTTGCAAATGACCCAACAAAGCTCAGGGGAAGTGGCCTGCACAGCCTCGCAGCAGGGGAGCTGCAGCCTGCTTGAAGCTGTCCAAGCTTCAGCTCGACCACACGCCGAAGCTCCTTCCTTCCCCACCCTTTGACTCTTCCTCTCTTGGCTTTTTCATGAAGGGCATGCCTACCGTAGAACTTACTTTTTAAATTTTTTTATTCTTTATTGATTTTAGAGAGAGTGGAAGGAAAAGGGAGAGAGAGAGATAGAAACATCGATGAGAGAAAACATCGATTGGCCGCCTCCTGCATGCCCCCCACTGGGGATTTGGCCCACATCCTGGGCATGTGTCCTGACCAGGAATCAAACCGGCGACCTCTTGGTGCATGGGTCGATGCTCAACCACTGAGCTGCACCGGCTGGGCCTGTAAAGCTTACTTTTTATGTCCAAACAGGAACTGTAAAGGCTTGGTAAAAGATATACCCCACACAATTAATCAAGGCCCTCAATCTGAACCAAGAAAAACAGGAATTCCAAGTATCAAGAGCTTCATTTGCTGATCAGAGTCCCCACAGGAAAGAGAGTTCTGGAAGAATAAATGTTGACATTTGACACCACAGAAGCACCAATTTTAAAAGGCACTTTCAACCAAAATTGACTTCACAAAAATCAATATTGAAAAATCAGACTTGGATTCCGATGAAATATCAGTCTCTTGATGTTTATTGACTTGGGTAAATGTTGGCATTTTCCAGCCCAGAATTAAAATAATGGAACTTCAGAGCCAGGCAAGACCTCTGAGATCATCCCATTACCTGCTAATATCTCTTTCTGGACTCTGGTTAGCTGGGCATTATTTTTATTATGTTTAATTATCTCCTCTTAAACTGTGTTTAATTTCATAGATCTCCCCAAATCTTGGTCCCATGGGCACTCGTCGTAATACTTTATTTTATTTGCAAAAAGTAGAGCCAGGCTAGGCTTAAAATAGAGGAGGAAACTGGCCTGGTAAGGAGAGTGACTGGGCTGAGGGGCACAGATGCGGGCCCAGAGCCGGGGCTGGAAGCGGGGGCACTCACCACTGCACCACACTTCCTCCTCCCTCCCTTCCTCTTCTGGATCCCATCAGGCATGGTGGGTGTAAAGGAGTGAGGAGTGATCAGCCATGGCTTGTTCGCCTGAATGTGGGGATGAGGTGAGAGCCACGTTAATTTGATGTCAAGTAAGGAGAGAGAGAGAGGAAAGGAGGGAGGGAGAGAGATATTCTTTTCCTTTGGATGGAAGCATCTTTTGTCATGGTTTTAGGATAAGATACAGAATAGGCCATTAAATTAGAGATACTATTGTTTCACCCTAACATGCTTTTATCTGCCTCATTAAATACCGCACACAAACCCCCAACTATTATAATCAAACAATCCCCACGAAGTGAAGATTACAAAGAGGGCACGAGACTAGTAATTATGCTGAGTCTGGATCCCCTTCCTAGGGCCCCTGTTATTAAGCCATTTAGAGGGATCTTGTGGAGTAAAGGCTGACGCCTTCTTCATGGGGTCTGAGACCAGAGAACAGGGTCCCAGGAGCAGTTCACCCCAGAGCCTGACTGCCATGGGGAGGGACATGGGTCTCTGATGTGAGTAAAAGACACATTTCTTAATAATGGCAAGAATTAGAAGAACAGCTACTTTTCTGGAACACTTTCTATGTACCAGGCACTGGGTTAAAATGTGTATGTACCATTTTTCTTTTAGTTGTCATAGATAACCTGGTGGGATGGATGTCATCTCATTTTATAGAGGAGGAAGCCAAGGCTGGTAAGGGGACTTGTCAAGGTCATACAGCCTCAGGTAGTGGAGCCAAACTGGACTCAGGTCTGTCTCGCTGTAAGTCCGGGTCTCATGTGGCAATGATGGGGCCAGCGCTCCTCATCCTCACGCCCTTTCCATGTCTCCACGTCTGATGGCTTATGGTTTGCCAAGTGTGTTTGGCCTTTAATGCCTCCTTGCATTTGCAGGCTGCTTCTTCAGCCTGGGCTCCTAACCAGCCCTTCACCCAGCAGCCCACTCAGGATGACCCTGCGAGCAACAAGCTCCCACGCTGAGCCGATCCCCGCGTGACTTTAGCACTCGATTTTCTGAAACTTTTTTAGGGTAAAAATGATCTGGGTCTTCCGTATTCACCAGAGGAGAGGGAAGGATTCCGAGGTAATCCAATCAGACTCAAGCCCAAAGAAATCCATTTAGAACCTGAATTATCTGATCGTTCAAATAAGCCGGAAAATTCTACCTCCCTTGTCACTCCTTCTGCTGAAGCTCGGTGTGTTTGCGTGGGCCCCAGCAGGGTGTCATGCACACGCTCTCATTCTCAGTGCAACAAGCACAAGAATGTAGCTAGGAAACCAGAAATCTCAGAGGTCCTTGGGGCCCCAGAGCAAGCAGTGTCCCTAGCTCTCCCCAAACTGCATTTGTACCAACTCCTCCAGACATCCTTCTCACGCAGCCTTTTATTTTTCTGACCCCCACCTCCTTCAGGGTGCAGCCTGGGTCTTACTTACCGTGGTACCCCCCACCCCAAGGTCCAGCCCAGAGCTGTGGCCCTATGTGTGTTTAGTTTCGTCATAGCTTAGTATTCAGATATGCACACGTCTGAGAGACACTCGCAGCCATCATCGTCGAGAGGACTCACGGTGGGGAGTCGGGACACTGTTCAGGGCGGCCTGGCTCCTGCTGATCTCTAGGTCTCGCGCCTGCAGGTGTGACCGCAGGGTGGCTCTGAACTGCAGCGTGGTGCCTGGACAGGAGACGCGGCGTCTACCGTGAAACACGCCGTCGGAGCTCGGCATTGTGAGAGTGGGGACATTTAAAAATGCCTAGATCAGAAATTTTAGTTGAAAAATTTAGAAAATATATCCAGACATCAATATCTCACTTATTCAGAGGGCGTGGACCCAGCCACCTCAGCTCTCCAGAACCCAGCCTGGAATCTGCAGGTCTCCGAGCCACCGGGAAAGAAGGTGAGGAAGCTTCATTCCGTCGGTGAAGGGGCGCTCTGCTCGGGCTTCCCTGCGCCTCGCTGTGCTTGTGTTGTGCATTGTTCCCACCAACAGTGTTGTCTTTGCTGTTCAGTCCACAGCGAGTCCGCCAGTTGGATGTAGGTGTTGGGTTGATGGAGGCAGGGAGCTAGCGGCAAGAAATAGCAACTTACCACCTGCCTCAGAGGGTGAGAGGAAAAACTGTCAGGTGAGCACTTGGGGAAGTCATGGGCAGAATAACACCCCACACCCTGTGCCTTCTGGGGGCTTCATGTGCTCCTGGCAGGTCCGTGGCTTGATTTCATGATCATCTGTTGCATTTGGTAAGTCACCTAATCGCTCTGGGCTTCAGTTTCCTCATCTATAAAATGGAAATAGTAATTCATTGGGTTTCTGTGTGTCAGGTACTGGTCTTAGTTCTTTACATGTGTCGATCTATTTAATTCCCACAACTTGTTAGGACGTAAGCACCATTTGTTAGCACCGAGCAACTGAAGCACAGAACAGAAATAAGCCCGCCCAAGGCCACCGAGCTCAGCTCGTAAATGGCAGAAGCAGGATTCAAAGCCAGGCAGCAGGCTCCGGAGTCAGTTCCTGACTACAGCTGTTATTCGGGGAGCAGTAATTACCCCTTCCTCCCAGAGCTGTGTGCAGCGGTAAGCCAGACGTGTGGGGACGCCTCGCACAGGGGCGAGCAGACGCCAAGCGGTCCGAGGCGGGGCTGCGCTCAGCTCTGCGTGTTCAGGAGCGGGGCGTCCACAGGCTCACTCCTTACTCCTGGAGGGGGGGCTTGCAGGGGAGGGAAGGGGGAGCAGCTCGCTTTTCCTACTTGATATGTTACTGTATTGTTGGGATTTTCTACAAGCTATTTAAAAAAAGATTTTCAGGGGGATAGAGAAAGAATTGTAAACAATAACAACGTGTCTAAAACCTGCAGGCATGTCTAAATGTGTGTTGCATTTTTAAAATGAGTCTATCAGAAAATATTTGAAAGTTTGGGCATTTAAAGATATACACTGGAGTTATCTAAAAATTCACTCCTGTGGAATAGTCGACGCCGTCTCATGATTCCACTGTGGATGTTGCCGGTTGCTGTGCTGAAATGGGCTTGTAGTCTTTGCTTTTCCCCCAGTAATCCCCTTCCCAGGAGTGACTCTCCATGCCTCTGAGGGCTGTACCTGTCCGGTTCATCTGCATGGGCGTGACTGGTGCATTCTGGTGTGTCCACACCTACTAGGGGCTGGCGATTCAGAGGTATGAATGGGACAGCTTCTCTGCCTCCAGAGCCTGTCATATGAGGGGGACAGAGCTGGGCCAGCCAGCAGAGGGCTGAACTGAGAAGCAAGCTGGGGAAGTGATTCATTCTGTACAGGGGTCAGGGAAGTGGGGTGTTAGTTGAGCCTAGAAAGAGTAGGAGAATTTTGATAGGGCTGCAGGGCAGAGAACTTCTCTGGGCTGAGAGAATAACATGTGCAAAGGCAGAGAGGAGGCTGATTTACCCTAAAAGTCTTTTTCTGGGCAATGAAATCACTGAGACCTGAATTAAAAAGAGCCAGGCCTGGATGAACTGAGTTTACGGTCTCAATTTCTAGTCAGTTCTCTAGGGCCGATCCTTATGTCTCCCCTTTCTCCCTCCCTCCCTCCTTCCCTCCTCCCATTTCCCTCTCTCTCCCCCTTCCTTCTTTCCTTTCTTTTCCTGTTTTGAGGGTACCAGGGATTGTTCTCACCAGGCACAGTGAGACATGCAGACGTGGAAATACGTGGCTGTCACGAAGGGAGGAGCTACACTCCCAGCTCTGTGGAAACAGGAATCACAGCATGCTCTGCGGGGCCACTTGGGGAAGCGCCAGGGTTGATCAGGAGGCAGAGGGAGCAAGGGGAAATTTGGGCCTGAGCCTTTCTTGTGTTTTCCACAGGAAGGAACAGGCTAGGCAGGGTATACAATTTAGGATGGGCTAGTTTGAGTAACTTCAGCAGGTCTGGGGCTCAGGGGCTGGCCCCAGTGGTCTGGTGCCTGGCCCTAGGGTGATTAGGGCAGGTGGATAGTGGCCCAGAGTGTGAGAGCCCAGTGAAGTGGTTGGGAGCACGGGCTCTGGGTTGGTTTGCATAGAAAAGGCGCACAGGGTAGTTGTTTGCTGTCTCTCAGAACTGGCTAACCTTGGGAGGGGCAGTGCTCACAGAGGCAGCAAGGCCCCAGAGGTCAGAGCTTCAGCACACAGAAAATAAAAGACATGATTACTCCTCCTTCCTCTGTCTCCTTCTTCTTTCCTTCCTTACTCCTTTCCTCCTCCCTTCCAACCTTAAAACACGTCACAAAATATTTCAAACATACAGTAAGAAAATACAATAGAGCTTGTACCTACAGCTCAGATTTGAAAACTATGAATATTTTCCCTCCCGATCTCATTTTTCACAAAACGAAAGCATTGAAAAGCAGCCAAAGCCGCCTCTTTATCCTTCCCAATCCCATTTCCTTCCCTTCTTCCTTCCATGGAAATGACAACTGTCTGGAAGTTGGTTGTATTTTTCCCCATCTCTATTTTTACATTTTACTACAAATGTACATGTCCATAAACAATATATAAAGCTTTGTGTAAACATCATACTGTACATAACATTTTGCGTCCCATTTTGTTATACTCATTTTAGTTTGTCTTTTAATAGGTGGCTTTAATTGGTTTATATTTATTGTGATTGCGGACATATTTCTACCATCTTATTTTGTGTTCCTTCTGTCACCCCTTTTTTTTCTCTGCTGATGTAATACCCTTATCATTTTAGCATACCTTCTAAATTATATTTCTTCTTCCTCCTAAAATCTAAAGCTATTCAGTATCTTTCTCTTCCACTGAATCCAACAAGAATTGTAACAATGTCAAGCAACCCACTAAATATCTGCTTTGTATTTTCTGTGTTTCCTAGAATTTTGGTTCCACTAATTAAACACAATTTTTAGTTATTATTTTTGTTTTTTATTTCATTTTTTTATAGTTAGGAATTAAATTTGCCAACAAGTCTTACCAATGTTCTTTCTCGCCATTGCTTTTTGGCATCCCATTTCCTCTTCTGGGTTCAATTCCTAAGTTGTATTCAGTGCATATGGTGGGGGTCAAGGGTGGTCAACTCTCTTAATATTTAGATGTCTCAAAATGTCTCTGTTTTTCCCTCACTCTAGAGTAATAGTTTAGCAAGGTATAGAATTCTAGGCAAACAGTTATTTGCCTTCAGAACTTTGTCTTTTGGATCTCTTGCTGATGAAACATCTGCTGTCCATCTGGTTATTGACTCATTACAGACTGTCTTTTTCAGTTAGCTAGCTCTTGAGGCCTATGCCGGGAACCAGCTTCCTGTCATCTCCATTGTACTCGACTGGCCAGATCAAGTCACAAGGCCAGCCCAGATTCAAGAGGTGGAGAGTAGATTCCACTTCTTGTTGGGGGAGCGAGCTGCAAAGTCCTATTACAAAGGCTGTAAGTGCAGAAGAGGCTGAATAATTAGGGCCATTTTTGCATTCAGTCCGTCCCTCGGTTTTGCTTCGCTGTCTTGCCACCCTGAGCATGCAGCTTCATGTGGTCTGCCGTGCCAGGCAGCAGTTGGTAGAACTTCGTTCCAGCTTTTCTCATGAGTAGCGGAGGCTGTTTGCTACCTGCTTTGCTTCCAGTAGCGAGTTTGGCTCTGGTTCCCCTTTGCACTGAACATGGCTCTGTCCCTGACTTCTCTTCATCTCCACTTAACACACGGGTTTTTGTGGTTTTCTTGAGAATTTTATTTTTAAAGTAATGTTATATTTTTAAATTTTCTATTTCTGTATTTTAGCTATATCATTGCTATGTGTTTGGTGCAGTGAGGAGGAGGGGACTTCAGAATGTGAATTTGATTTGCAGTACTACCTTGGCTGGGATTTCTGTTTACTTTCTTCATGAAACTGTGCTTGTCACATTCTTCAGGATACAGACGAGGTGATGACAGCTATATTAGAGTGTACAGAATTGTGACAGAACAATAGCTCCAACTCTCAGGGTTAGAGGGGCCTTCCAGGGCTGCATTCCCTTCGATACCTGTCCCACAAGTAGGCATCTAATGCCTGGTCACCTCCAGGGATGGCTGGCCTGCCACCTCTTCACCTCCTCTCTGGATAGCCCTGGTTTTTTAAAAGTTGTTCTTTTTCAGCTGATATATACCTCCTTCTAGTTTCTCTGCACCCCCCCCCACCCCGGTTCTGGTTTTCCTTCTGGAATGAAAGAAATCACATCTGTGCTCTTTGCTTCTGAGAGCCCACCAGTGTGTAGAGGTCACAAATGGGCCCCCTGTGAGCTCTTCTCCAGGCTGAACAGCTCCAGGTTCTGTAGCCTGAACGGGTGGGATTTGACAGCGCTTCCTCTCCCCACTTGGCTGCCTCCATGGACACTCTGAACATTTCCCTCTCTCTCTCCTAGGCAAGGCCTAGATGGAACCTCAAGGGTGCATTTAGATGGATCAACCAGAAACTGAGCAGGTCTGTTCCCTATCTCCTCAATTCTGGGACCCATTCTCCTATAGGAGCATCTGTGAGCTATGTCTTAAGTGGACTTACATGACTCCTCAGTCAACCACCATTCTTCCATCCATCCATTCATTTATACCTTCAGTGCACCCGTGATGCAATGGTAAGCAAGACCGCTATGGAATGTGGGCTCTAGTGTAGAAAGACAGATGTAGTGTGACTTGAGGGCTAGGTACATGGTAGAGTGAGCTTGTCTAAGGAAACCTAGCCAGGTTTGGGGGGGAGGTGATGAGTGCTCTGAGAGCACGTCCTCATTTCCTTAACATGTTCAAATCCAGATTCTCAAGAGAGGAAATGTCTTCTTTGCCAGCTTATTGTTCCTTGACCTACAAGGTTTTATATATATATGTGTGTGTGTGTATGTATGTCAGGGGCTAGCCTGTAGCTTGGGTTTACATACCTTGTCCATACCATTAGCTATGCCTGGGCTGTTCCAAATATTTACACATCATTCATTCATCCATCTATCTGTCTATCCACCTACCCACTGATCCATTCCGTGGGTGCACTGGGGATATGAAGGAATCCATGACAATCTGCATTGCTGGGGAAGTTCAAATAGGAATTACATAGGTCAGGAATGGGATGGGGGTGACAGTCGGTGTGGCAGCCTTGTGGCTGGAGAGAGAGTGGTGCATAGAGGGACTAGAGCATGAGACAGGTAGGCAGTGGCCAGACAGTGCAGGGCCTGTGGGCAATGGGCAGGAATTTTATCTTTTTAAATATATATGTATTTATATTTATATATATAAATATATATATATATATAATTACTCTTTTTGGAGACAGAGGAAGGGAGAGAGAGATAGAAACATCCATGTGAGAGAGATACATTGATTGGCTGCCTCCTGCACGCCCCCCACTGGTGATTGAGTCTGCAACCCAGGCATGTGCCCTGACCAGGAATCGAACCGGGACTTCTCCGTCCGTGGGATGAGGCTCAATCCACTGAGCCACACAGGCAAGGCAGGAATTTTATCTTTATTGTGATCTTTATCCTGGATTGGTGTGGGAGGGGCATGAGAAAGGTCAGTGTGGCTGGTGAGTGGAAAGTGGATGGGGGTACGAATAGCCTCACAGGGCGTGGACTGGATCATACAGATACTGGAGGAGATGGAGAGGAATGGCTGGATTTGAGAGAGACGGGAAAGAAGAAGCAGGTGAAGGGGAGGGTTATGTCAAAATGTATCTGTGTTCGTTTCCTGGGGCTCCTGTACAAAGTACCACAGACTGTGTGGCTTAAAACAATAGAAATCTCTCCTCTTGCTGTTCTGGAGGCCAGAAGTCCAAAATCAGGCTGTCAGCAGGACTGTCCTCTCCCTGAAGGCTCTAGGGAGAAGCAATCCTTCCAGCTCCCGGGGCTGCTGGCATTCTTGACTCCCGCCCGCATCCCTCTAAACTCTGCCTCTGTGATCACATTGTCTCCTGCCCCTCTGCTGTCTGTCTAATCTCCCTCTGCCTCACTCATGAGATCCAGAGCCACCTGGATGTTCCAGGATAAGCATCTCTTCTCAAAAGCCTTAACTTAACCACACCTCTTGCCGTATAAGGTAATATTTGCTCTTTTACCATATGAGGTCACATTCACAGGTTGCAGGAAGTAGGACATGGACGTATCTTTCTGCGGGCCACCATGTAGCCCACGACAGTGCGTAGGTTTAACGACTGTATGAGCTAGCATTACGTCGTGCTGACCGTGGGCCAGGGTGTGCCTGGACTGCTTTGGATACACTGGCTCATTAGATCTCGTCGCAGCCCTGTGAGGGAGGTACTGTTGTCACCCACTCTTTCTAGAGGAGGAAGCTGAGGCTCAGAGTGGTCACACTTGCCCCCTGTCACGTCGCCGTGCAGCCTTGGAGCTGGGATTGGAACCCGGCAGTCTGGCTCTACAGTCCTTGCTGCTAATCACGAGTCCACACTGCCCCCTGTGCTGGATGGTGGAAGGATGGGGGCTTCCTACTGACATAAGGCACCGGGGAGAGGCTCGGGGTGGGGGGAGGACAGGAGATTGGTTTGGGGCATGAGGAGCCACAGTCCCTGGTGTCCACACCCCTCTGTCTCCATGGTAAGTCCAGCCTCATGTCTTGGTTTCTGAGTTGAGACCCCCACATGCCGTTCCCCTGCCCGTTCAGCACATGGAGAAAGCCCCCAGTCCTGGGTGGCCAGTCGTTTCCAAAAGCAGCCTCACTGTCCAGCCTCCTGGCCCTGAGGACTGGCTCCAGGGTCTTCGGTGCCCATGCAGACAGCAGGCAGCTCAGGGGGCCTCACAGTGATGTTGAGGACCGCAGGGCCCTGCTAGTGGTACCCACAGCAGCTTTACCCTCCTGAGGGGGTGGACCAGGAGGCTGCAGACTACCCTCAGCGTCATCCTCACCACCACCACCATGCTCTCCTCACTGCCAAACATCCACCTGGAGTTCTGTCCTTCAACCCTGGTCTTGCCTCCTCCCTGCTCAGGGCGTAGGGCTCAGGGCTCAGCCCACCCCCTTGGATTATGGCTGGGAGGAGTATGTGCTCTGTTATGTGGGGAAATAACCCAGTGAAATCCCCCACTTGAAACATGGGTAGGCTTCAGATTACATGGATGGAAGAGAAAGGGCATTCCAGGTGCAAGAAATTGGGGTAAGGTGGGGAGCGAAGGCACAGAGGTGGACGGAGGTGGCTTGTGCTTGGGGAATGACAGCTGCAGGATGACTGTGATGCCGGCACCTGAAGCCGGCGGCGGAGGGGCTGGCAGGGACCCAGGTCCAGCGTGTCCAGGATGCTAGGGTGGAAGGGACGGAACGGTGGTGTTTGCAAGACATGGTTCTGTTTGAATCACAGTGATTCTCTGCTCCGGCATGTAGTTTGCACTTTTTTTTTTTTAATGGAAAGTGGTAAAAAAGAAAAGTAATGGTAGCAGGCACATCATGCTTCCGACGTGCCAGGCATTGTTCCAAGCGGTTTATATATGTCTATCACGTGATTCTCACACCAGCGCTGGGAGGATAGGTCCCATGATCCCGTTACAGGTGGAGAAATGGGAGCTGCGAGGTTAAGTGGGTGCCCAGGGCTCATGGCTAGTCAGCTGTCACGTGGTGTGAAGGCCAAGTTAGAGATCTGGAAGTAGCAGCACGTCCTGGAGCCGCTCCTTGCCAGAGCCCTGGAGGCAGCAGCTGTCTCTGGATGCCTGCAAGATGTGATAAGAAAAGCAGAAGACCTCTGGCCCCCTGAGGAATCAGGGTGACTGCTGACCCTCAGGCTGGGCTTCTGAGTTTCCGGATCACGTTCGTGTGTGCATCCCAACTGCTCTGTAAGGCCCTGACCCTGGCAGGTAAGGCAGGGGCCATCACCCCAGGTGAGAAGGAAGGCGAGGCTCAGAGTGGTGTCTGACCCACTGCAGATCTGGAGCAAGGCTCTGAGAAGTGTGGCTAGCATCGGGACCCCTTCTCTCCATCCTGTTTGGAAAATGCCCCTATTCACGCCAAGAGCTGTGCTCCCCTTGCCTCCCCTGTTCCGGGGCTCGCAGCACCTGAGGTTGGCAGCACGGGGCAGTGAGATGCGGACCCTGGGATGGCAGTCTAGTGGTTCCATCACCCTGCGCATCCCTGCTCAGGCCTTGCTGCCCTGCTTTTGTCTCGTTGTCATGCCCTGCCCTGTTCTGTCATTCCATGTGCATGTCTTGTCTCTTTGTTGATCCCTGCTTCTATGTCATTCAGGGCGACGAGGCTGGGAGACCAGGAGGGCAGGGACCATGCAAGCTTGGCTATAACATCCCCAGCACCAATATGATGAATGGCACTGTGGATGCTCAATATTATTTATTGGGTCAGAGAAAGAATGGTTGACTCCTGGGGGTCAGGAGGTCTGAACTGAGCACCAACCCTGACAAACAATTACCTGTAGGTCCTCAGGAGAATCACTCAACCTGTCAGAGCTTTGGTTTCCATTTGTGAAGTGAGTGTGATCATGTTGTCCTGGTGTTACAGGTGGCCGTGGGAGTCAAAGGGAAATGGTGACAAACTGAAAAGATCTTCCTATCATGACTCTTATCACCAGCACTATTACGACTGTTACTGTTGGCAATACTGATACCCAGTTAGCATTTAGTCAATGCATAGTTAAGGAACGACCTTCCAGTGAGTGATTTCAATCCATGAAGCTATTGCCAAGTGTAGGGCAATCAACAAGCAATTTCTGAGGGCCGGTCCTGTGCCCAGCCTTCTGCACATTGCAGATGGATGAGCAAAGCTTGAAAAACATGGTCTCCTAGAGCAAAAGGAAACAAAGGAACCTAAAAGGTGGCTGGCAGCCCTCGCAGCAAGGGTCAGGGGAGCGCTGGGCTACAGACCAGGACTCTGAGAACTTTGGAGAGTCTGCAGTCTTTGGGATCTCAGAGGCCCCTCTGATGTCCTGTCCTGCAGAAATACTGACTTTAATTTCAGTAAAGTCAAAATAAATGTGTGGGGGGGAGGGACGGGGGTGGTGGTTGTGCTGGAGGGAGGTTGTTGAGTAAAGCTCTTTGGCAGAAAAACGAGTTGGCTTCTCAAACTTGAGTGTGCATCAGATCATCGGGGATGCTAATTAAAAATAGACAGCCCTAGAGATTTCTGTTTGGTGGTCTGGACTAGAGCTTGGAAAGTGACATTTTAACGAGCCCCCAAGGTGGTTCTGACACAGTTGTCCCCCGATGTCTTTGAAAACCACTACCCTGCGCCCGGGGTGGGCCTCCTTGCCCTCGCTTCCAGTTGTCGAAACCCAGCCAAACAGAGCTCCTTAAAAATGCGCTGAACACAATGGGTGCGCACAGACCTGAATCGGAGGTGGTGTTTTCGAGCAGAATGGGACGTTATTTTTGTACATGTTGGTGGGAAGGTTTGGGGGCTCAGTGAACCAGAGTTGAGTCTGTTGCTCCACGATACTCTAATTATGGTCCCTGAAGCTCGAGGTGGGAAGTAAAAACCTGAATATTCTTTCTGAAGATCTTGTGAGCTACCCTGGAAGGTCTGTTTTGCAAAATTAATCAGTTTGGGGCCAGTTTCTTATCCCAAACCATCGGGATTTCTGGGCTGCAGTCAGAGAAAGCAGGGGTAAGGGAAGTCATTTCTCCTTCTGGTCTTTGTTCCCGGTGCATTGGCGTAGCTTTTCCGAGGTGCCCGCACAGGGCTGGGGTGCAGACATCACAGACATCATCTTCCCCTGGAGGGAAGACCAGAAAAGCAAACACAGCTGGCATGTGGGAAAGAGGGCCCACTGAGGAGCTGGAGAGCTCAGCAGGGCGTCCTGAACGGATAGCACCAACCAAGGGGAAGCCAGATGAAAAATCAATTACAGCATTTCCAGGAGTAAACTACTCCCCAAAAAGTAATTAGAAATATTAAATTCCTCCTCTCTCCAGCATGAATGGACCTTGGCTATTGAGGAAACACAGTGGCGCAGTTGTTCCAGACCGAATGCTGTGCTGGAGAAGGTCCACTCGGACCTTGGTTGTAGGGGGCAGTGAGGAAGTTGCTGGATGATTATTTACAGTCACTGGGGGTCTCGAGCACCTCCCCGAAACAGTGAATGCCTTAGCAAATGAGATGAGGTGCGCTGTGTGAGGCAGGCCAGCGCGAGCGGGGGATTTATTCACATGCAACCCATTCTTTCTTAGTGTACACTTATTAGCATTTTTATTAGCAACAACAATAACAATTCTGGCAGCAGTCCCTTGCATTTGCTCAGTCCTGGAGTTTCCAGAGCCTGCGTCATCCAGTGTCTCAGCTGTTCGTCCCTGCAGCTCAGGGCAGGTAGAAAAGGAGTCACTGCGCTTTATAGGACAGGGTGCCGAGTCCAGAGAGGCCTCCCAGCTGCGCCCCAGGCCAGGCCTGCTCCGACTGTGGGGTCCTGGACTCTCTGCCAAAGACCGTGGCCTCACTTTGTTGATCCAGTGGCTGTTGGGGGGTGTTTAAGGAAGGTAGAAACTGTGGCAGGTGCAAGGTAGTTGGCTAAAAAAGAAACCGAGCATCTCCATGAGATTCAGTTCCCTTTCCTCCATGCTTCCCCTTTCCCATCGAGTTCATTCACCATTGAGAACCGTTCCCAAGTGCTTGGGCAGGTTTATTTGTATTTTATTATTATTGTAAGGCGTGTTTCCTGAATGATACGAGAAAAAGCAGTTGTTCAAGTAAAATCTTTCTCTAACCAACTCAGTAGCCCAGCCAGGGGGCTTTTCCTGTAGCTGGATCGTTGTATGATGGGGTGTTACTGGAAATCACATTCCCAGGCAGCCAGGGAGCAGGAGGCCCTGCCAGCCACGGTCCTGGACAGCCACGCCTGCACGTTTGTCCGTCTGTGAACATGCTGAGCATCTCCTGGTTCAGCCTCACCCTCGGGGGCTCCCAGCCTCCCAGGGGAGACGTGGACAGCCCAGGAAATGCTCACGGGGACTCGCCCTGGGCCATACTGGCCTGGACAGAGCTTTTAAAGACCACGGTGATGTGAGAAAAATAAGAGTGTTTTTCCCTGGGCTAACGCTGTTCATTTTAAAGAATATACTTTGAGGTGGCGCTCTTCCTGTCCTCCTCTCCCTCCTCCTTCCTTAGCATGTTCTTTAAAAATCAAATTGTGGTGTTAGGAGATGTTAGGATTTGTTTGTTCATTTTGTTTTGTTGTTTAATGTCCTATCTTGAAAGAATAAAATGTGACAACCTACAACGGCATTCTGATTTTTTGTTGTTGTTTTGATTTTGGGGAATTGTGTGTTTTATGGTGACCAGGAGTCCGGGCACTGCCATTACTGGTGATGTTCCAGAATTGTGTGTGGTCCGTGGGCACAGGGCAGAAGTGGTCACTCCTGTTTCTTGGCATCGGGGAGGATTGGGGCAGAAAGGGACATCTGAGCTGAGCCTTGGAAGGCAAGGTGAGAGGGTGCTCACCAGGGAGCGGGCATTCTGGGAGAGGGGCCGGTGAGCCAGAGCAGGAGAGCGAGATGCTCCTTGGAACGCTGCTGCCGGCTGGAGGGAGGCGGTCAGGCAGGGCGAGGCCAGCAGGTGTGTGGGGGCCCGTCTGGGAGGCCGCGTGTTGAACGAGTTCGAACTAAGTGCTTCTGGTCGCGGAGGGCCATGCAGCCTTTGAGCAGAGAGTGACACGGTCAGCTTTTCATTTAGGGAGATCACTCTGTAGAGAAGGTGAAGAGCAGAGGGGACGGAGCAGGCCTGGCAGCACAGGGACCTGCCAGTGGTCCAGGGAAGAGATGAGGCCAGACAGGAGCACATGGAGTGAGGGCAGAGAGGTGGCATGTTCCACAGATGCTCAGCAACTAGAACTTCGGGACTTGAGGCTGGGTGGGTGTGAGGGGTCACGCAAAGCTGGCATCTAGGAAGGCTCCACGTTTTCTGGGGGAGCTGTAGAGGGGAGAGTTGCTCCTAATGCTGATGAAAATATCAGCAGCAATGATAGTGATGGCCAAGGTTTCCTGAGCTCGACACGCACCGAGCCCCTGCTGAGTGCTCTACGTAGGGGGAAGGCTTCCAGAGAGGAGCACTTTCTCAGACTGAATCTCCAGCCTGTCTCTTACCTGTCATGTCTGCATTCCTCCTTCTGGGACGTTGACTGGGTTTGAGGGGAAGTGTTGAGTCTGGGTTTGGGCCTTGGGTCACCCAGGTGGAGATGGGCAGTCTGGCACTGAGAGCAGGTAAAAGGAAGGAAGGAGGGCTTTAGGGTCACCGCCTGTAGGAGGTGTTGATGCCCTGGGAGGGGTGAAAGCTCTGAGGAGTACTGCCTGGGAAGATAAGCTTTGCCCAGAGAGAAGTGGGGCTGTCCTGCCTTTCCAGCGCCCCACGCCTCTCCTCCTCGCTGTGATTTGGGTGTTCGGTTGGGTGTGTCCTGCAGGAGCCCCTGGGATCATTGAAATGAGGAAAGGGGAGATTTCAGGGTCTGCTTGGCCCTTTCTTTTCCTTTTGTTTTTTCTTAAGCCTTTTGTAGGGATGATTTCAGAAACATATGGCAGTAGAAAGAGTGGGGTAAATACCCTCTGTGAAGCCGTCGCCGGGTCGCAGTTACCACGCGTGCGCCTGCCTCTGTCTCGGTTGGCCTCCCAGCACTGACCCCACACCCGGGCGCGCCCTACTGTGGAGCCCGGCTCTGTTCAGCTCTCCTACTGTCTGCTGCTCTGCTTCGGCCAGACTGGGCTGCGGACCCTCAGCTTACTCTCACAAGGTCTGGTTTGTGTTCTGGTTTACATCCGAGCCTCCTTGGACTACTACAGTATGTCTGTGTAACCCACGTAGAGCCTGTCAGCACCCACGTATACGGTGTGTCCTCGGGGGCCTGGCCAAGTGCTCCTTGGGCAAAGGTGGCACCCATCAGCCTGGCATTCAGGGTGCTATACACTGGATGTTTGTGCCCCCCCTTCCCAGAGTTCATATGTTGAAACCTAATCCCCAGTGTGATGGTAATAGGTGGAGCCCTCGTGGTTGGGATTAGTACCCTCAAAAAGAGACCCCAGAGCGCCCTCTCACCCCTCTGCCATGTGAGGACATCGCGAGAAGGCAGCCAGCTATGAACCAGGTCGCAGGCTCTCACCAGACACAAGATCTGCTGGTGCCTTGACCTTGGACTTCCTAGTCACCTAGTCAGCTGTGAGAAATAAATATTTGTTGTATAAGCCCAAATGCTATTTGTGATAGCAGCCCAAGTAGACTGTGATACGGGCCATGAGTAATCCAACCCCATTCAGGTCAAAGGAAATCCCCGGCCCCCTCATGCTGTGTTGAAACTCCAAGAATACACTTGTTTCCTGGGAGCATTTATTGTGCTTTAATTTTGCTACTGTCCATTTGGCCAAACCATCAAGCATCTGGACCTCTTCTGGAGCAAGCTTAGCACACCGATTGCGGGTCCTGGGCGGGGCGGGCCCAGCTTGATGGGAGGGCCGCTGTTGCCATGGCAAACCACCCGTCTGCCCTGGTCTACTGGCTGCCACTCTTCTGCTGAGCTACAGAGACCTCTGTTCAAACAGAATTTTCTGATGCCCAGTGTGTACAGTCAGCAGAAGGGAACTGTCCCGGTGAAAGGGTGGGGGCAGACTGGAGCCTGACCAGTGGGGTCACGCATGCCAGTGCTTTGAGGGGCGTCCTGAGGAACTGAGTTGGAAATCCTTTGGAGTCCTCACCTTCAAGGCCCCACCCAGGAGGAGACCCTCTACGCCTCTCACCACTGATCCAACAACCGAGGGTGCTTTTTGAGCTCATGCTTGGTGTGGCAGCGTGGTCTGGAGCCAGGCCCCAAGGAGACAGTCCAGGCAGGGTTCTTGTCCTCAGGTATGGCCCACTCCCAGGGGTAGGTGAGCCCGCCGTGGCAGCAGCGGCGGACGAATAACAGACACAGTGGGACCCACACAGAGGGTGTGTGTGTGTGTGTGTGTGTGTGTGTGTGTGTGGTGACTGAACAGAGAAAATCCTGTCCACCCCACAGGGCCCGGGGTGGGCTCGGAGGCTGAGGAGGATCATAATGCCACTCACAAATTAACTGTGTTCGTGATCTCAGGATGAGCTTTAGGCCCACACACCCCCCAGCCTTGTGGGAAACATTCAGGCACCTGACTGTCGGCTGTCCACCCTGGCTGGGCCCTGCCCTGCAGCTCAAAGTGAAAGCCCCCTCACGACCGAGGCAGATCCATTGCACAGACTGGTGACGCACAGGGCTGGGGGTTTTGCACATGAAACTTCAGTTTTCCAGGAGACAGTCGTTAAAACTAGCAGACACAGAGAGACAACGGAGCCACCTTTTAATTTACTTATTTCGGCTGACTGCATCAGCCGGCCTCCTCGTCAAAGTCCCTTGTGTCTTCCGTGCGGAGCCATGTTAACAGTACGTCTCCCCGTGTAGTTTACGCTCATTCTGTTTCCAGAGAGTGTGGAGAACCGAGTGTGGGTGTTGTGTCAGGATGGCCTGTTGCGTGCTGGGTGCCTGTCAAGGAGGTGCTGTTTCCTGAGCTGTGGGGAACAGAGACAGCCTGTTTGCCTTCTGATTCAAAGGCTGCCTCCTCCAAGAAGCCACTTCCAGTCTCTTTAGTCCTGGTCACTGACCTCCCCCAACCCACAAGAAATCCTCACGCAAGGTGGACAGATGATGTCATCGAAAGTGCCTAGCTCAGTGCTCGGCTGTTAGAGCTATTTATTAACAAGCTCTCTTCCTGTGCTCCCCAGCCATGCGCCATTCCCTCTCCTTGCGTGGTTTCATCCTTCCTTCCTTCTCTGAGCACACTGTTGGAAGTCTTCTTGTCTGCGCCATCACCCCAGGTGACAGGGAAGCACTGCCACTTCATCCTCGGTGCCCCAGGCCTTATGAGGTCATGGGTACGTGCACTGACAGACAGGCTGGCTCCAGACCCAGGGGGTGTCCTTGACTAGGTTATCTAAAACTCTGCCTCAGTTTCCAAATCTGTAAGTGGGGATGCCATGAGCAGTCAGGTACTTGAGAGGATGTTCGTGAAGAGTTCAGGATTGACCTGGCAGGCAAGGAGCCTCCAGAGCTGAGAGCTATTATTATTCTGTCTGTTGTCGTTATTGTCACCCTAGTCGGCACTCAGGCCGTGTGTCATGTCCCTGGAGTGTTGTTTGTGGTCACAGCGTTGCTGGTTTAAAAATAAAATTCTGTGTGCTCTCTTGTGATGCGGGAGAATCCAGCATGTTCTTTTGTCTGCTTTAGAGCAACGTGAGTGGAATCTTGGTGGGTGAGGGAACCCTGGGCTGGCAGGGGTGGGGCTGGGGTCTGTGTAGTCACACATAAGCCACCCTCCTTGGGTTCCCTAACAGTAGGGTGCAGCGCTCAGCTCAGAGGCCCTTCCTGACCTGCCTGTTCCCGAAATATGAGTATCTGGGGACTGAGCATGGCATGGGGGTGGGCCCTCATCCGCTCCTGGCTGGGGAAGGCAAGGCAGCCCCACCCCTTTCCTGAGAAGTTTCGAGATGGGGCCCAGCCCTCCCTCTGTGCTTGCTTAAGGCCCACTTTGGGGCTTTGGGGAGTGGAGCCGCCAGTTCCCATGCTCATCACTAGCAGGGGTGCCTGGTGATGTCCTGTCTGTTGCTTTTCGGGGGAAGGGGCTTGACAGAGTCTGTGAAGATGCTCCTCCATCCAGAGAGGTGGCCGGTGGAGGGTGTACCTGGCAGAACACGAGTGCAAGGAAGGAGACTGGGCGCAGGGTTGGGAAGCTGGTTGTCATGTCAACAGATTGGCCCAGAATAGAGAGGGGCGGGTCCCCATATGGTGCCTGTCGTGACCACAACACCTGCTTCTTCCATAGCAGGGCTGAGGCTGGCCCAGGCTTGAACATGGGGGGACTTGTGAGGACCTCCCCCGACGTGGCACTGCCCTGGGGGTCTCCACTGCCATTTAATGTGCAGCCTGAGAAGGGAACTAGTAAGCCAGTGCCCACCCCCAGGGCTGCCAGACTCCTTTTATTCCCCCAGGGAAGGGGCGGGGCTCAGCAAGCGCTCCCAGAGCCCCTCATGCATTCAGGGACAGTGGGGCTCCCGAGGAGAGTAAACCCAGTAGCTAACCTTTGTCAGACGTTCACGAGGCGCCAGGTGCTCTTCCAACTGTGTGCGGTAGACACGATTATCCCCATTTATGGAGGAGGAGACAGACACGCAGGGAAGCTAGAGAATTCGCCCAAGGTCGATCAGCTGTAGGTGGGAAATTTGAACCCAGGCACCTGGCTCCAGGGTCAGACCACTGAAACTGTGCTGCAGAGGCACGGGATATAGCCCCGTCCTTAGAAAGCCACACTGCAGTGCCTGCCCTTGGTCATTCCTCCCCAGAGGGTGCTGGGCTAGCCAGAGGAAGGCATCTCAGCAAGCGAAGGCCTCTGGGATGAAGCAAGGTGCTCCGGGCTTGGCCAGGCACAGAGGGTGTGGACATTGCCGTCGTGGCAGAAGCCACATGTGGGCTAAGGAGTTGGGGGCCTGTTGCTAGGTGAGGGGAGCATAGGGTGGGGCAGGAGGGTCTGCCTCAGCTCGCTCAGTGCCTTCTCTTCTTTCCACTCCAGTTTCCTCTGGAACGGAGAGCAGAGGGGAGCTGGGCATGCAGGCCTCCGGCCTCCCGGCTGCACTCAGTCCCCTCCAGATAGGAGGCTGTTTTGTGCTTCTGTGTGTTCAGTATTCCGTTCCATTTCAGTTTCTCTGTAGTTCCTTTATAAAGTGTCCTTTGAAAAACTCTTTCCTGGCCTGGCAGAAAGCAAAGGTACTAGTCTCCGTACCGACGCTCAGAGTGTAGGGAAGATAGATTTCTCTTCTGTTTTACAGATTGGGAAACTGAGGCCCAGCGTGGACATGGACCTGTCCTGGGGAAGATATTACCTTCCTTCTTGGGTTCCCCCCCCCCAAATTGTCGTAAAATATACATAACATCAAATTGACCATTTTAGCCATTTTTAAGCGTCCAGTTCAGTACGTTGAATGCATTTCACATTGTTGTGAAACCACCACCACCTATCCATCTGGAGGTTTCTCTTCTTCCCAAACGGAAACTCTGTACCCACTAAACATAACGATGCCCCTGCCCTGGAGCCATTACCCCGCTTTCTCCTCTGTGAACTGGGCTCTCTAGGTACCTCGTTTACGTGAATCATTCACTGTCTGTCCCTTTTTTGTTTTGTCTGCCTTATTTCACTTCCTGCTTGTTGTTTTTTTCTTTTATAATTTCAAGAAAAACTGCATTCAAGTAATTTTTTAAGGCTCAGGAAGGATTTGTTAAACCCAAAAAAGAAAACAAAGTAATAATTTCATAGCAAGGTGGATACTCAGGGAAGAAAATAATCATAATTTTCTCTGCATGAAAATGAATAAACCCCGAAAAATCCTCCTATTCGGTTTGTAGGACTTACGAAGGTAGTTTTTCTTCGCCCTCCCTCGGGGAGGGGCCTGGAGGGCCTAGGAGGCTGTGACAGGTGTTCATGGAGGGGGGTGGAGAGGCCATAGGCACCCTGCTTCCGCCCTGTGCCTGGGCAGGGGCTCCGTCGTGGTTACTTAGGACATCTCAGCGTTGCTTCCTTGCTTTGCAAAGAAGGGAGGTGCAGAGATGAGAGCCCCCCACCAGGATTGGGGTGGGCTGCCCTCTGAGGGTCTACATCTCCCCCTGGCCTTCCAAAGGCTGCTGCCCTTCGAGTTTTGCCAGCCTCATGGTCAAGGGGTCCGGCAAAGGGGTTTCCCTGGGTTGGATCATACCCCTAAATGGACTGGTCCCAAACTGCCCCCGGAAGATCCACAAGGGCCTCCCCTGGGCCCCACCCCTGAAATGCATCCTCCTCCTGGCGCTCCCCAACCAGCACTTCTTCCCAGAGTCTTCAGAAGAATTCCTTCTCCTGGAGCCTCTGTTTCCCTCCCAGCACTCGGTGGTATGTTTTCTGGTCTGTCTCCGGCTAGGCTTCAAGCTGAAAGCCCTTTGCCCTGTTTTCCAGGCGAGGGGAAGCTTCGCATCCTTCAGAGTCCAGGGCAGCCCTGGGCACTGTGGTCTGGGCAGGCAGTGCCCTGATGGGGACCACCCGACAGGATCTTAGCCATGCAAGGGGATGGGGGACAGGCAGGAATTGGGACCTGGGAAGGTGGGTTAGGACTTCAGACTTGGAGGAACTGGGTATGGGAATAGGGTGTTGAGCTGGGGACACAGCTAGGCCCAAGGCTGCCTCTGCAACTAGGGCCTGAGGTCAGCTTCCCGGTGAGGTCAGTGCTGCGCTGGGGATCACGTGGCCATGGGGGCGTTGGGGAAATAGCCTTTTGAAAGGGCCTCTGAAGACAGGTGTCGGCAGCAGCTTGGCTTTGGAGAGGTGGGAGGATTTGTGACAAGATTGAGGAATTGGAAGGTCCCCTGAGTAGAATTCCCTGGTCATGGTGATGTGTGACAGCGGCCCAGCCCTCATCCATCAGTCAGGGGAGTGAGCACTGTGTCCTCGGCTGGAGGACGAGAAAGGCACATAATTAACTCCAACTGAGCCTCTGCTGACTGAGGGCGGGCCACCTGAGTAATGAGTGTGGCTTCAGCCATGGCAGTGATGATCCAGGTCTGCAATCACCCTTCCTCTCCAAGCAGGTGCCCAGTGAGTGAGCACAGGCAGGCTCTGTGTCAGGCCGCAGACCCCTGGGGGAGCTAAGGGGACAGCTCTGGCCCGTGTCCCAGGAAGGGCTGTCAGGTTCAGGGATGTGACTCCCCAGGGAATGTCAGTGGAGTGGGCAGCCAGTCTCTTGGCAGTGTCCCCGGGGCCCCAAGTCCTCTCCTGGCTTCTCTACCTCAGTTCCTGGTGGCCCAGGTCCCAGAGGGCCCCTAGAGGAAGCTAGGACCCCCCTCTCCCTCTGCAGTCTCCCTTCCTTTTGTTCCGAGTCTGACTGATTCCCTCTGCCCCTCTTGCTGCCCTGCCATCTCCTGCCTGGACCCCTGTGCCGGTCTCATCACCCAGCCCCTTGCCCAGCCCTTCTTCCCTCTAATAACAGCCTTCAAGTGATGGCCAGTGTTGTCCATTTCAGCCTGATGGTGTCATTATCAGATTTAAACCCTTTTAAAAACTCTCCAGGTTTTATTAGGTACAACGTTTTTCTTTTGGGGATGATGACAGTGTCCTCGAAATACTGGTGATGGTTACACAAACATTATGAATGCACATAATGCTACTGAATTGTACATGGTCAAAATGGTTAAAAAACAACCAAACCAAGATAAACATTCCCCAGGGCCCCAGAATAAGGTGCAACCCCTTATCCTGGTGCCCAGAGCCCGCCAAAGGCTGCCCCAACCCCCTTCCCAACCCCACCTCCCATTCCTCCCATTCATCCATCGAGAGCTCCACCTCAGCGAGTCACTGGCTGTTCCCAGACTTACCCCCGCTTGTCCTGTCTCCTTGCCTCTCCTCACAGAATTTCAGGATTAGAGTCTATTCCTTTACTCAGCGAAATCACCCTGTGTACAGCATCTTCCTGCAGGCTTATGCCCAGACCCGCAGCGGCAGGCGGCCCACTGCTGTAGAAGGCATTGCACCCATCTCTAGACAGCTCGGGTGGTAAGAGACAGAGTTCAGGTTTGAGTCCTAGGTTTGAGTCCTGGCCTCTTGGCGTACTAGTTGTGTGACCTTGAACTGGTTGGTTAAGCTCCCTGAACTTGTATTTCCTCCTCTCTTAAATGGGAAATAATAATAGTATCTGTCTTATAGGGACATTGTGAATATTAAATGAATAGTGTGTTATGACCAGTAAGTGAGGGAATGCATGTAAAGAGTCTAGCACGGTGCCTGGCACGTAGGTCAGTGCTAGAGAAACAGCTGGTATGGATAAATTGAACTGAAATCTGTCCTGGAACATAAACCAAACCACAGATGGTAGGGCAGGAAGGGATCTGAAGATCGACTGCGGCAGTCATTTGTAGGTTCCCTGACGCCTAGCTCCCCTCTCCTGCCGGCCAGGTTGCACCGTGGGTCTCTGGTGCTCGGGTGGGGCCAAATCTGGCGAATGAGTTGCATTTAATTGCTGGGTGAGCCTCTCCAGACTTTTCTTTTTCCTTCTCCCTCGGCACCCGGCAGCATGCAAGATGGCAGTTGTTCCATCAGCCTGTGCCCCTGGTGACTGCGATGTGTCAAAGCCCCTTGCTGAGAGAGAAGTCAACTTCTTCTGGGGCGTTCCATTGAGATTTTTTCCCCTCCAGCAGAACCCAGCCTTTTCTGACTGGTAAACCCACAAACTGAACCTTCTCGTTTTATAAGCAAAGCCCAGGTGAGGAGGTGGTCACAGGGCCAGGCAGCGGCCGGCCTGGGGCCCTCGTCTGGGACCATCCCGTACCCGACATCGCTGTCTTTGTTTTCTCCTCGGTACTGGTCTTCCCATCACTGAGCTTCTTCTACTAAGGAAGCCACTGAGGTGACCCACTTACTGGGTCCTGTTGACATCATGCACTGGTCACACCCAAGCTGCAGAGCCTCTTAGTTAGTTAGTGGGCTCTACCGTGGACACATGTCCTTCCGGGGGTGCTGGGCCAGGCTGTCCATCCAGCCTCACACCTGGATAATGGCCCCTGCTCTCAGCTGGCCTCCTTCTTCTCCACCAGACGCCTGCACTACCTGGGCTGCCAGAGGCTCTGTGTCGAGCACGGCTTCCCCTCGGCACCCCCAGTTCAAGTTCTCTGGTGACTCCTGCTGCCTAAAGGCAAGAAACCGCACCTGCCTTGGGTCCAAGGCTCCCCAGGGTGCTGCTCAAGTCAGTCTGATGCCACCCGTTCCTTCCCTGCCTCGTCCCTTCCCCACCCTGTGCTCCCGCCACAGAAGCAGACACTCCGTTTCTCCTGTGCGCCTTGTGCTCTTCACTGCCGAGCCCTGCTAGCTCATGCTGGCCTCTCAGCCTGGTGTGCCCTCCGGTCACATGGGTCTCTTCCTTATTTCAGGGCTTAGCTAGAATGCCACCTCCTCCAGGAAGTCTTAGCAGAAAATCTCAGTGTAATTTGAATATTCCTTCCTTTGTGCATGACTTATATCTCCACCATAGTTCTGACTTCTATCCTGTCTTGTGTTATGCTTTTTCTTTCAGTCTTCTCTCCCTTAGTGAAATGAGAGCTCCCTGGTGGCTGAGACCATATGTAACCTTCCCTGTGTCCCCAGTACCTATCCCAGGATCTGGCTCCTAATCGCCGCACTGTGAGTGTTAATGGAGCAGTCAAGTGTTTTATAACTCCCAGTCCGAACCTCCCTTACGCCGTGTCCACACTTTACTAAATGGTTTCTGTATCTGTCATCTCCTCTAGATGATAGGTTCCCTGAAGGCAGGAACCCCATCTCATACCCCCGTACCTGGCCCAGGCCCTCAGCAGTGTTGGACCCGTGTGCCCCTCAGAAGCACGTGGCGGAGGCACACGTGGAGTGGGAAGGAGTGAGAGGGCTCCGTGGCACACAGCCGTGGCCCTCCTCAGCAGGTGGCCCGGGCCCTCACCCCAGGGAGAGTGCTGACAACGTACGGTGCTCGAGCAGACCTGTAGAAAGGAGCCTCCCCACCCCCACAGGCTGCACACATATACTTTGCATTCATGACCCTGACTTTTAAAAATGTCACACCTGCACGTGCGGGGGAACTTATTGACAGCTAATTAGGAAACGCAGTTTGTATCTAACAGTCTCTGAAAAACATTTTGTAAATTGGGTAATTGGCTTTACCGGTGCAGAGGAGAGATGTGTGGTACGGCTCCATCATCCTCCGATAACACGGTGTGCGGCCAGCCAAGAATGCAGGGGCTGCTCGGGACGGTGACAGAAATGCCAGTTTTTCTCAGATCCAAGATGGCTGGAGTTCATAAGCTCTTTGGGACCAAGATACAGATACGACTACTCTTATTTCAGGCCGTTTCCACCAGCAGGGTGGTATCCGCCAGGCAGCAGTAATTTTGTCCCGCCAAGCTGTCACACACCAGTCTGGAGCACAGGGGGACAGAGGGGACTCAGAGCCTCGTACACGAATTGAGTAGTCTGGTACGGCCCTGGATTCTGGGTTAACGGCAGTGCCTTGAGTGACAGGGGAAGTGTTTTATAATACATAGACGGCGTACTCTCCCGTAACCAGTTTTGTCTCACTCGAAACTCTTGTCACCTTTCTCTAGTAGTTTCCCAGGTGTTTGCTTTCTCATATTTCAGAATTTTACAGCAGGTAATTAAGAATGTTTGTTGCTTGATGCAGTCTAATCGCAGTAACACCCACCCTTATATTCCAGTGGTTTAATACACTTAGGTTTCTTCCTTGCTCATGTCGTAGTCAAGTGCAGATCCGGGGGTGGGTGCTGGATGGGTCCTCTGGGACCCAGATGCCCAGACAGTCAGAGGTGCACTGGGAGGAATGCTGTGAAGGAAAAGGGGGAGAGAGCAGAGAGAGGCAGAGCAAGTCTTCAGACTGTGGGGCGGGTCTGACCCCTGTGAACGGAGAGGGGCAGGCGGGAGGTGTGGGTAGGAAGAGCCTCAGGCCGTGCAGCTCTGACAGTCTCAGCCAGACGAAAGGGGCTCCAGGATTGTCCATGGTGGACTCTCATAATTGCCACCGCCATGCTCAGTCAGGGTTGGGGTTGCCCGAGGAGAGTAAGGCATACCCGAGGGCACTGTTCCCGCTTCTAGGTCCTTGGCGTCTTCCCCACTCACACAGTGGCGGCAAAGAGCACTGAGCGCCCGTGGATGGTTTTATACGCCGATCCTGGCCTAGTGCACATCACCTTTGCGCGTATTCCATTGCCCAGAACTCAGTGGTCACATCTGATTGCAAGAGAGGCTGGGGAATGTCATCTCTCTGTGGGCCCAGGGAGAAGAATAAACACAGATGTCATGGAGCATGGATTCTGGAGCCTGACTCCCTGGATTTGAATCCCACTTGTGCCCCTGACTCAAATTATTCGCCTCTCTGACCCTCAGTTTCTTCACCTGTTAAAATAGAGATAGTAGGACTGTTGTGAGGATTGAGTTAATACACACACACACACACACACACACACACACACACACAGAAATTAGAATAGTGCCTGGTACAAATAAATGCTATTTAAGGGTTTAGTTTGTTATTACTATTACTCTTCTTATTTCCAAATTTAATTTGTCAGTAAATGTTTCTTGAGTATCTACTTTGTTCAAGGAATTTGTATGTGTCTCAGGGACTTGTTTCTGCTAGCACTGAGTAGATGCCCAGAAGGTGTTTGAATAAATCCATTTCGATGGAGGAACAATCTAGTGTACAGTCGGCCCTCGTTTATCGCGGTTAATCAGTTCCAAACTCTACCGTGATAAATGAATTTCCACGAAGTAGGATTCCTTATTTATACACAGTCGTCCCTCGCCACTAAAATCCGCGATAGAGTGAAGCTGCGAAAGTCGAAGCGCGAAGTGGCGAGGGACGACTGTATATTTAATCCAGTTGGCCAATGTGCTGGGCTAATTTTTAAGATGATTTAGCAATAATAAATGAACCTGGTTTTCCTTTCAGAAAGGCAACCACAGAAGAGCAGAAAGAGGGAAATAAATGGTTGAGAAAAGCCTACCAGTTTAAAAATGACTTTCTGTCTTTATAGAAAGAATAGGTGTTTCTCTCTCTCTCCTTCTTCCTTCCTCTTTCTCTGAAATCAATGAAAACATATTTTTAAAATGTTTAAGTAAAATAAATAGGTACAAAGAGGAGTGAAAAAAATCACTCAAAATTTCACCATCTCTCACATTAGAGGAGTCTCATTCCAGGTATCTTTCCATGCATGGAAGTAGAGAGAGGGACAGAAATAATTTTATGAAATGAGGTCATTACTACATGCTAATTAAAATTGATGTTATCTTTTATTTATTTGAATGTAACTGGAGAAAAGAAAGGTGAAGCAGAAGGAATTGCTCAACATTAAGCAATTTTGCCTTTACTACAGGAAATATTTGTTTCTAAAATATCTAAGGGTAATAAAAGATTATGAAAAGCAGTGAGGTTAGAGTCCTGGCTTTTAAACTCCAGTTTTCAATTTTAGATGGTATCGATTCAAGTCCTTCTGTGGAAGAAGAGGAAATTAGAATTTTACTACTCCGGTTCCCTCCTCCGCCTCCTGAATTTTATGTTACATTACCTTCACGTGTCGTTGTTTCATATTAAATGGGTCCAGTGCTCACAATCACTGCTTTTTATCACAAGCCCTCCATTCCTGAGGTCTGCGTTTCGATTCATCTTCCGGTCGGCTAAATTTTATCATCAAGTAGTTTCTTCTTCTTCTTCTTTATTAATTCCTAAGAAAGGTTCATAGGTGTTTTGTTACCAAGATTTTGCGTGCTGATTTACTAGCGTTTGCTGACAGTCAGCTCTGTGTGAAGTAATTGCCAAATAGGACTGCATTCTGAGGCCACATTAATAGAAGTCTATGCACAGAAAGCAGGAGGTGATCATTTCATTCAATTTAGCATTGTGGCTAGGTGTGCTCCAAACAAATCAATAAGGAAAGGATAAACAACCCAATAGAAAAATGGACAAAGTCATCAGTCCAAAGGAGTAAACACGAATGGCTTATACACATGTGAACAGATGCTCATCTTCCTTAATAGTCAGGAACATACACATTGAAATGACGTATCAAATACCCACAAACTTGGCAAAAATTAAAGTCGTAAGGATGTGGAGCAATGGGATTGCTCAAACACTGCTGGTGGGAGTACACATGGCCAAAACCACTTTGAGGAAGTGTGGGAAACCCTGTGATCCAGCGATGCCGTTTCGAGGGGTATACCCTAGAGAAGTCTGCACGAGTGCTGGGAGACACGTACAGAAACTCTCAGCCGTCCGGCTCACAGCAGCAACCACACACAACGCAGGAAACACCCCAGGTGTCCTTCAACAGGGGAATGAACAACAACAAAACCGTGGCATATTTCTATGATGGAATACTACACAGCCATGAAAATGAATGAACTGCAGCTACATTCAGCAACAAAAATCTCACCAACGTAATGCGAAGCCATAAAGGCAAGTTTTGGGCAAAACATACAGCATGAAGCATGATTCCACTTACATATACATTTAAAAACAAATTCAATGAAATGATACAGTGTTTAGGAAACATATACGTATAACAAAGCAATAAAGAGAAGCAAGGAAGGATAAACACAAACTTCAGACCAGGGTCCCCTCTGGGTGAAGGAGGGGTATGTGCAGGGTGAGCACGCAGGGACTGCAACGTAAGATCGGTGTTGGGTGCCCTGAATGTTCATATTACTATTTTTTATACCTTAGATAAGGTATATGTATATGGTAGAATCTTTTCTAGGAGGGAAGTATTTCATAACAACACATTCTTATTTAAAATAAAATGGTTCTCTGAAGTGACACTGCCTGGGATTGAATCCTTACATCTGTGTGACCTTGGACAAGTTATTGAACTCTCTGAGCCTCAGTTTCCTTATCTCTACAATGGAGAGAATAATAGTGCTGGCCCTGTGATAATGTTGTGAGGCATGACTAGGACAATTTGCGTGAAGTTCTGTGTACCATGACTAACGTAGTGAGTGCAGAGCACACGTTAGTTAATGTTCCTGTTCTGTGCCAGGCAGATGGAGGCATTTGGGGGTACGTCCTAGAAATATCTGTCCTTGGGGCCTTTCCAGAGAATAGCCCACAGAGGAGGAGGGTGTGTAGCCATATTGCACGAGGATGACTGGAAGGAGGAACTCCCCTTAGTTGGTGAATTGATCTTCCCGCAAACAAGACTTCTCTTGGAGTCAGGCTGGCTGAGTTTAGGTATCTGAAGGGCTCTCGTGGGAATAAAGGATGGTAAGTGTTCTGTGAGGTTCTAGAACAGGCATGGGAAAAACTATGGCCGGTGGCCCACTTCTGGCTGCCGCCTGTTTTTGTAAATAAGATTTTATTGGAATGCAGCCACACTCACGCGCGTGTATTGACAGAGGGCTGAGAAGTAGCAAGGCCTGCAAAGCCTAAAATGTTTACTGTCTGGCCCCTTAGGGGGAAGGTTTGCTGACCTCTCTGCTCAGAATTAGGACAGGGAATGCAAAAAGAAGAGTGATTTCAAGACCAACACAAGAACTCTCTAAGGAGCAGAGCTGGCCAAGGATGAATTGGCGGGGGAGTGAGACCCCTGCCACGGGAGGGATGTAAGCAGATGCTGACTGCTCCTGGACTGCGACGCATAGGGGGACGTTGTATCGGGCACAGGGGGGACACGTTGGCTTTCCAATTCTTCCTCGGTTCTGCAATTCTGCGTGGAGTATTGCCCAGTTCCAAATTGGTTGTTATTAACTCTGACATTTTCTTGGGATTTTTACATCTTAACTCTTAGCAACATTTTCTTTGAAATTTTTAAGTAAAAAAAAAAAAAAAACAAAAAAAACAAAAGTATTCTAATCTTTAAAAATGAGATTTAAATGAAAATGGATTTTATTCTAGAGTCCCAACTTTTCATTTAAAAATTGATTTTCATGGCTTTCCAATCTATTCCCATTAATAGGTGCTAAATTTTAAGAGCCTACATGTGCCAATTGCGATTTCTCTGTGACAAGTCCATCCTTCCAGGGAAGGGGAGCCACTGGAACTGAGACCGTGGGAAGGAGGGTGGAGGTGGTGACCATGAGCTACTGTGGACACGGAGCCAATGAAAGGCCAAGAGGAAAAGGCTGGCGAGAGGAAGGAGGGGAGGCAGCCGATACTGAGGGCCTACTGTGTGCCAGAAGCCATGTCCAAATGGCCTTGAACTTTGAACGATGGCATGAGAATATGAACTGCGATGGGGTTGCCTCCCCGTCTGCCAGGTGGTTATGGCCATGCCAACTGTCAGAATATGTTCTAAGGGTATTCTGAGAACATGATAAAGCCCACAGCTTTCTTTCAGGACACGAGAACCCCCGAATAGGGGCTCCGAGGGCAATTTATCAAAAGCCAAATCGCTCCAAGGCAACTTGCCATAAATAATTCCTCAGACTGATGGTTTTGCCCAGTGAGCTCACTAAGAGCTGTCTGACAGATACCTTAAATGGGGGTTAAAGACACTTTGGCATTTCCCTGGCTCAGGCAGGGATTGGTCCCTAAGAAGAGGACAATAATAAACAGGCATTAGGGGAGCATCTCCAAGTGCAGCATTTAGGAAGGACTGAAACATGAAATAGAGGGGAGATTGACTTTCACCTGAGCCGAAAGGACAAATCCTTGGGAAATGGCCATGTGAAGTGTCTGCAAGGAATCCCTGGGGAAACTCCAGCTTAGAGAAATTCCCCAGTGATCTGGCAAATTGACCATCGGGCAAACTGATGTGTAGTGGATTAACTTCCAGTGAGTGGTGGCCTGTCGTGTGTGCTCAAGCCACTGACCCGACCAGGCTCGCCTGCGGGATACTCACCTGTCCTTCTTGAGGCCAAAGACAAAAATCATACACAGGCAAGAACCTTCGGGTCATCTCCTTCGTGGTTTTCGTTTTTCGCTAGCAATGTGTAAGGTTGACGCTGTGTGAAGAATAGACACAGGAGAGCTGCTAGCTGAAGTGGAAGGGAGGAGCCAGAGCCCCCTTCACTGGCCCTAAAATGTCTCTTCGGGTTCCCGAGCAGCAACCCCTAAGCTGGTCCAGCTACAACCACTCAGTGTTGGTGAGGGAAGTCCATCTATTTGGGACACTAATCATGTCAGGTAAGAAGATACAATGTTAGACATGGGGATGAGGGAGGTAACATTGAAAATGGCACAGATCCATCCATGTGATTTTTATTTTGTTATTCACAGCAGGAGTGCTTTCCAGGGAGCCAAGGAGGAGTGCTTGGTGTGGAGTGGGTTGATTCTCCTGCTTCAGGTCAAGAGTGATCAAGAGGAGGCCTGGGCTTGCAGCGTTATCCTGGGGAGAAGGGTCCTTTCTGGAACGCTGCTAGCTTTAACCTCCCCTTGGCCCACTGAGCTCCATTCTCTAGGTCATTGAGAAAGCTCTCAACTGGGAATCCCGAAATGCCTCCCCCAGCCCTGAAAGGACAGTGGACAAGTCCCTTCACACTGAGGACAAGTCTTCAGCATCTGCATCTGGAAATGAGAGTGCAGGGCTGGCCAGATTAGCAATACCCACACACGTGTGGATTTCACAGAGCAGCAAAAGCCAAAGGAAGGTGGGAGTGGTGGTCATGGGACAGAAACTTACAAAGGGTGGGAAACTTTTTATTTTGCCATATTAGGACATTAAAAACAAAATCTTCTTACTGTCGATAATTTGTAATAGAAAAGCATTTCGACACAATACAAACCATGAAGGATCTTGTCTGTCCATTAAGGAGAGCTCTTTATATGGACTGCACTTAGCGTGCAGGAAGAGGTGGTTCTTATTTTCCTTCACTGAATTAGTTGTCTATGGCTGCTGGCACAGACCACCACAACTCCAGTGGTTTAATCTCAGCTGCGTACAGTCTCACAGTCCATTGGCCAGAAGTTCAGCACTGTGTGTCCCAGCTCTGGGTCTTCTGCTCCAGGAACAAGGTCAGAATCAAGCTCTTATCCAGAGGCGTGACTCATTCAATTTGTTGGCAGAATTCAGTGTCTTGCCGTTTTGTGGGACTGAGGTTCCCATCCCTTTGCCATGTGTCCCCCTTCATCTTGCAGCCAACAAAGGCACATCAGATCGATCTCATGCCTTGAATGTCTGGTTTCCCCTCTGCTACCAGCCAGAAATATCTCTGTTTTCAGGACTTGTGGGATTACATTGGGTCACCTGGCTAATACTTGCAGGTCAGCTGATTTGTAATCTTAATTACATCTGCAAAGTCCCTTTGTCATGTAACATAATGTATTCACGAGCGGAAGACCAAGGGGCAAAGTTCATGGGGGCCGAAATTCTGCCTTCTGCACCCAGCCTGGTGAAAACGGAGTCTGAGAAACATTTTATGAACATTGGAAGATTCTTCCAGCTCAAATACTGGTTGTCAGATATTGTCAGGTTTTTGAGTTGACATATTCTGAAGCTGACGATTTGTGAGAAGCCAGGACATCATTATTAATACAGAATCTTGCACAGATTAGGTACTGGGGAAATGTTTGCCAAGCAAACAAGTATTAATTAGTTCATTGTTGCTAATATTATTTTAATGCAACTTTGATGATAAATCTTGTGGTTCTGTATTATCACTGTCATTAGCTACAGATTAGAAAACAAGCTAAAATCATTACCAGGATGTATAAAAACAGGAAATGGTTCAGTAAATCATGATAGAAACAATTAAAACATGAACTTCTCTGTTATAGCTGCTTGTGTTCTGCTGAGGGTGGGGAGTGTTGCTTTCCATCAAGGAACGGGGACAATGAATAGAGGGCCCCCAGAAGCAGTCACCTACTCTTTCCTCCTCCCTCCTCTCTCCCTTCCCATGTTTCTCTTCTTTTCTCTTTCTTTCTTGGCAAAAAAATAACTTGGCCAATTTAAAAATTAAATTACAATTTTGAAATGGAATTCTTTCCTGACTCTCTCTAGGCTACCATCCCAACTCCCTAGCCTGGCATCAGAGCCCTCGTGAGCCTTAGCCGAGGACACTTGGCCCTCATCACTCCATCTCAAGCATTCTGCCCCAGAGCCCTGCCTGTTACTGCTGTGTGCCCGTCGCCTGGCTCTGCCTGTCCCCAGCACCGAGCACTGTCTACCCCGTGAGCTCCCCGAGGCCAGGAACCGCAGCAGACTCGTTTTTCTTTTCCTTTCAGCACCCACCATGAGTCTCAGTCCAGAGTCTCCCAAATAAACAAGGAAGGAGCAGCTCATTCTCATCCCACGTTATGGTCGCTTACGGGAAGGGAGGGGAAACAGAGAGAGGAGGACAGAGAAGGAAGAGAAAGACAAAACTCAGGAGAGACGTGGAAAGAGGGAGAAACTAGATATAGGGAGAACGTCACAGTGCTCCTTTGGGCATTCAATAGATTCTTTTTTTAATTTATTTTATTTATTTTTTTATCCTCACCCAAGGACATTTTTTTGTGTGCATTTATCTTCAGATAGAGCAGGAGGGAGAGAGGGAGGAAGAGAGAGAGAGAAACATCGATGTGAGAGAGACATATCGAGTGGTTGCCACCCACACGACCCCAACCAGGCTGGGGACAAACTGCAACTGAGGCACGTCGTGCCTTAGTGGGAACCGAACCCGGGACTCTCTGGTCCGCAGGCTGACACTCCAACCGCTGAGCCAAACCAGCCAGGGCTAGATTCTTTAAAAAAATTTTTTTTTTGTTTGTTGTTTTTTCCCCCAATTTTTATTAATTTTTTTTGGTTACAGATGTTTCTCCTTTTTCCCCCCTAGACACCCTCCTCCCATCCTGCCTTACTCCCCACCTGCCCAGCATTGTTGTCTGTGTCCATTGGTTATGCATACATGCATGTAAGTTCTTTGGTTCATCTCATCCATCCCCCACGCCCCCCTTCTCTGAGGTCTGTCAGTCTGAACCGTACTCCTTTCTATTACTAAGTCCTGGCCAAGGCCCTTGTCCAAGCTCTGGGGAGACTGCAGTAAAAACAATAATAAACATCCTTGCCCTCAGGAGCGTTGCGTTGTAGTTGAGAGGTCAGCCAATATATAGGCAAACAAAAAAATAGAAAAGATTTCAGATAATTTTAGAAAGCATGTTAGGCAATAAATAGGGCAGCCTGTTAGTGAGTGACTGGGAGTAGGGACCATTTGAGGAATGGGGGATAGTAACAACTTCTCTGAGAGGGTAACAGCTGTACTGAGACCTGAGTGATAAAAAGCAGTGAGCCATGTTGAGAACCAAGTGAATATTATTCCTGGAGTAAACAGCAAGTGCAAAGGCCCAGGGGCAGGAAGGAAATTGCTTTCAATTTCAAGGAACAAAAATGAGGCTGGTGAGGCTGAACTGGACGAGCAAGGGGGAGAGTGGAGGGAAATCAGAGTGAGAGGTAGGGCTGGATCTCGTGGATTCTTGTACCCATCACGATAAGGAGCGTTAAGAATGCCATACCAAAACTTGTAAATAATACAAAGTAGTTATTATATAGATAGCCTAACACTTAGTGCATTTTTCTTTCTTTTTTTTTTATCCTCACCCGAGGACATTTTTGCATTTATCTTCAGATAGAGCAGGAGGGAGAAAGGGAGGAAGAGAGAGAGAGAAACATCGATGTGAGAGAGACACATCGACTCTTTGCCCACCCACATGACCCCAACCAGGGCCGGGGACAAACTGCAACTGAGGTACGTGCCCTTAGCGGGAACCGAACCCAGGACTCTGTGGTCTGCGGGCCGACACTCTAACCGCTGAGCCAAACCGGCCAGGGCATTAGTGCATTTTTCAACAGCCCTGGTCATCTGACAGGGGGAATTTAAAGCCCAGACATCTTAAAATTCTCTAAAACTGGTAAAATGTGTCAGTTTTCAATTATTTTCTTTTCTGTCCCCAACGGTTATGGTTTTATTGCCCTGTATGACATGAACCCGTTTTGTATCTAATTTAGCAATCTTATTTATTTTTCTATTCACTGTAAAAATCACTGTCTCTTAAATTTTCTTTTGAATCCACTTTGTCACCCTGCAGCTACACTTATTCGTGAGTTAAATAAAAGGGTGACATGTACCCACTATTGATTTTCATGAGAATGATGTTTTTAACCTTTTGAAAATTATATTCTGATAAGAGTTGGGGTTTTAAGTGCCAGGTAAACAGAAGAGGAAGGGGGACTAATTTCTGTTTTACAAAGGACCCCCAGGCTGCCAGGTGGTGAATGGGCTTAGCTGGGCCTCGGGGGGAGCAAAGAGCTCAGTCGGGCCAGAGTCTCCGTCCCGGGGAGAGATGACCACGTGGCTTGTTGAGAGAGGTGGGAAGTGAGCCGTACTGACTGCTAACACTCGTGGACACTGGTCCTCATTCCTTCCCGTGGTAGACCTCCAGGGTCTGCTGTCATGGTCGGTCTGCCCTGCTCGTGTGTGAGCTCCTTGGCAGGGCTGTGTCCGACTTCTGTCTCCTGAGTATCCAGCCCTGGGCTGAACACGGAGCTGTGCTTCGCAAGTGTTTGCTGAATGAACTCTTCTCTTTAGATTCAGCTCCTTGTTGTCCTCCTCCCCCTCCTTTTTTTTATTTATTGTGATCAAATATACATGACATAAAATATGCCGTCGTAACCTTTCTTGGGTGGACATTAAGTTCAGAGGCATTCAGTACATTCACATTGTTGGGCCACCATCACCACCATCCACCTCCAGAATGTTTCCATCCCCCAACTGAAACTGTACCCCGTAAACACGGACCCCTCCCCTCTCTCCCAGCCCCTGGCACCCACCACTTTCTGTCTGTGAACCTGACTCCTCTAGGTGCCTCATATAAGTGGAGTCTTCCTGTGTGCGTCCTTTTGCATCTGGCTTATTTCCCTTAGCGTGTCTTTGAGGCCCACCCACGTTGTAGCATGTATTGGACTTTCCTTGATGTTTAAGGCTAAATAGTCATCCATTGTATGTATATACTGCAATTTGTTTACCCACTGCTGTTGACGGACCTTTCGATTGTTTCCACCTTTTGGCCACTGTGAATAATACTACTGTGAACACGGGTGTACAAATATGTGTTGGAGTTCTTGCTTTCAGTTCTTTGGGGTGTGGACCGAGAGGTGGCGTGGACCGAGAGGTGGCGTGGACCGAGAGGCGGAATGCTTGATCGTGCAGTCATTCTGCTAACTGTTTGGGGAACCGCTGTCCTGTGTTCTGCAGCAGCTGCCCCGTTTTACATTCCCACCAGCAATGCCCAGGGCTTCCAATATCTCCACATCCTCGCCAACATTTGTTATTTTCTGCTTTTTTGATAATAACCATCCTAAATATAAAAGACCATGGCAGGGGGAGACCCCACTGTGAGGCACTGGGAGCCAGGATGGGGGCGTCAGGATCGTGCTTCGGGGAGCTCCCAGCACAGGCTCAGGGCTGGCTCAGAGCGAGACCCCCCGATGAGAGAACTAAACCCAGAAGGTTTCCCATGAGGCAGATTTGTTTGTGTGAATCCACCATTGGGCTCTTGCCCCTGGGGAAAGCTGTTTCTAATTTGGATTTCTCTTTCTGTGTGTTGCTCCCCAGTGTGATAATGCGAAAGGATTGAAAGCCTTCTACGATGCAATAAAATACGGGCCAAACCATTTGATGGTATTTGGAGGCGTCTGTCCATCCGTGACATCCATCATCGCAGAGTCCCTCCAAGGCTGGAATCTGGTGCAGGTAAGGTCCAAGCCCCCTTCGGTTGGAGGGCTGTCTTGATTGGCCACCAGTCTTTTGCAGAAACATTTCCTTGCCCAATATGGTTTCTAAGTTGCCTGGTTTAGGCCCTGACCCTCCCTTTCCTGGTGATTACACAGCCTCCCACAGGCCCACCTTCTAGCCTGACCTTCTGGCCACCAGTGGGTCTCGAAAGGGCAGCCCTAACACCACCTCTGTGCACTTGAAATCTTTCAGTGACTCCCTATCCTATCTCTCAGGGCCATCAGCGTCCAGCCAGTCTGCCTGTCCAGTGTCATCTCCTGTCCCTGTCTCATATTCCATGCCTCAGCCCCTCCAATCTACCCACCTTCCCCCCAGATGCACCCTGGACCTTCAGGCCCCAGAGCCGTACTCTCTCTTTTCCCTTAACCAGATGGCCCTTTATCAAACCTCCCACCCCCACTGAAATTCTCATCTACTAAGACTGCCTTTCTCCCCAGTTAAGCCTTTCCTGGGGCTCCTGGCCAATTATTTGCTCTTTACACTGGCAACTGTTATGCAGTGTCGGAAGTTCCACCAGTGAATGTGTGGTCCGTGGTGGGCGGAGCTCACCGGTGCTGCTGCTGTTTGCAGTGCGAGAGGGAAGGCGTGGAAAGACGCGACCACCTGGGATGAGCGGTCGTGCACGTGTTGTACCGCCTTGCTCCATCCATCATCCGCCTATCACCCATCCATCCATCTGCTCGTCCCCCCATCATCCATTACCCGCATCATCCATCCATCCTTCCAACAAATATTAATAAGGGCAGCCTACTGCGTGCCTAGAATTTTGGTAGACATTTGGGATATAGTGCTAAACAGGACAGACATTGCCTGACCCTTTTAGAGCCTACATTCTAGGAGGGAGGCAGGCAGTAGTAAATGAACCATTAAGTAATCATTCTAAGAGCTAACACTTGCCTAATACACGTGTCACGCTTACTACATACCTGACACTGTTCTGAGCACTTACACGCAGTAACTCATGTAATCCTGATCACTGTTCCATGCTGTAGGTACGGTTACCCCCATGTTATAGGTAAGGAAGCTGAAGTACACAAAAGCTCATAACTTGTCCAAAAACCCACAGCTCATCAGTGATGGAGCCGTGGTTCAACGTAGGCAGTCTGGCCCTTGAGGTGAGACTCGTAAGGAAACTGGGCTGTGATAGAAATAAACAGGGGGAGGGGATACAGCGACTGCCTGTGGCAGTCAGAGACGGCTTCGTGGAGCAGGTGACATTGGAGCTGAGACCTGAAGGGGGAGAGGGCACTGATCGGGTGAAGAGCACCCATGGTTAAGGATGGAGCAGCAAATGTAGCGCCTGTGATGGGGAAGAACCTGGCGCGATCAGGGAACAGAAGGAGGGCAGGGGGCTGGAGCACGGTGGGCGGTTGTCAGGGTGGGGAGAGTGGGAATGAAGAGGCAGGCAGGAGCTGGACCGCAGGGACATCTGGTTTCCCTCTGCTTGCTCTAACTGACCGAGGACCTCTCTGAATCTGGCCCTCCGTGCCTGGGTGCTGGGGGTACAGGGGAGGGAAGGGCCACCCACTCATCCCAGGAACAAGGAAGGCTTCTGGGGGAAGTGACGCTGAGCTGGCTGCGAAGGAGGAGAGGGCGTTGGACAGCTGGCGACGTGGAGGGGAGGCTGCTGGCAGAGGACACCGCGTGTGCAAAAGCCGGAGGTGGGAGTGCGTGGGCTTGGGCAGCAGTGAGTCATGCCGGTGGCCGGAGCAGGCCACGCTGAACGCGGGCGGATGCCACAGAAGAGGAGGCCTGAGAAGCAGCCTTGCAGGTGATGGTGCAAACCTAACCACATCACCAGAGCCCACACAGCTCGGCGGGCCCTGGAGCCTGGCTTCTGGCCCTGCGGTGCCTCTGAGCAGCCATGAGACCCTGGTCAAGTCACTTCCCTTCTCTGTACTTGGGCTTCCTTTCCTGGATGCCAGGGAGCCCTCTGCACACCCTGCGTGTCACTCTGAGCCGCAGTCCCTCGTGGGCAGTCGGGGTAGCAGAACACTGACTCAGGGCTGCTGTGTGGGTTATGGTTAATGAGTAGTTACAGCTGTGCCTGGCACACTGCCAGCACTAGGAGTCCTGGGTTTCACTGTCACCCCTGCCCTATCGTCCTCCCCAGGTTGACACCCGATTCTCAGCACTCCTGGTCTTTCCTAAGGCACTGCTCCCACTGCCTGAGACACCCATTCTCCGCGTGGCCACTGTGTCAGACCTACCCGTTCTTAGAGACCCGGCTGAAGGTGCCGCCTCCGCCAGGGAGGCTTCCTCACTGCACTGTCTAACGTTGCCCTTCTAGAAATTTTTTTTCTCACTTCCCAGTTTACTTCTAGCAAGCATGTACCCCCCATGCTTCTCTGCCTGTCCCCCATTTAAGGGCTTCACTTGTGAAGACATGTTTAGCTGGGCGGTGAGCTCCTTGAAGATGGAACCTGGGCCTGAGTTACTGCTGTTTCTCCTGGTGCCTAACACTTCACAGACCTTATTAGGTGACCACTGAATGATCAGAGGGTGGAAGGAAGGAGGAAGGGATGGTTGGACAAAGGACCGGCAGGTAGACATTGTCCCCAGAGGAGAGATCAAGCTGTCCGGGAGATCTTCACCCAGAGAAGAATCCAGGGAGGTTATTGGCCCTCTCACAGCCTCACTAGGACTCTCTGGAATTCTCCAAGTTGCTGCAAAAGCAAGCACAATGTTGGAAATGCTGGCTTACCAGCCAGAGCTACCTGGCCTCAGCATGAACAAGACAGCCTCTAGCCTAGAGGAGTTGACAAGGTAGGGAACCAGGTTATGAGATGGGGGTTATCTTAGTTACTTATTGCTGTGTAACTGATCACCCTCAAATCTGATGGTTGAAACAGCAATAATCATTTACTAGTTTATCATTTCTGTGGGTCAGGACCTCAGACCCACAGACTGACTTGTGTCTGCTTCATGATGCTTGGGGTCCGGTTGGAAGATGTGAAGGCTGGGAGCTGGCATCATCTGAAGGTTTGGCTGGGGCTGGAGGACCTGCTCCCAGGCAGCTCCCTCACATGGCTGACAAGTTGGTGCCTCTCCATGTGGGTCTCTCCATAGGGCTGCTTGAGTGCCTTCCCCCAAAGCGAGTTCAAGACAGAGGTGGCAGAGGCTTTAGTACCCAGCTTCAGAAACTGCATGTCATCATTTCTGTCATATCCTATTGACTATACAAATTAGCTCTTATTTAGTGTGTGGGGGGCAATTACTACACCAGCTATAGTGGGAGGTGAAGATCACTAGGGATCATCTTGGAGGCTAGCTACCACTAACATCTGAGAGCAAGGCAGGCGCTCAGATTACCCAACAAGTAATGATTACCCAACAAGATGCTGAGTCCCCTTTCTGCCTTGCAGAACTCCTGCTCATCCGTCAAAACCTTGGATAGATATCACCTCCTCTGTGATGCCTTCCTTGATCCCTTTCCTTCTATGCCTCCCATCCCCAGCCCCCAAAGTGTTCCTTCCTGAACAATTCCCTTTCCATAGGGGCCATCTACCCCAAGGGGGAGAAAATTGGTTCTTGTGGGGAGGGAGCAAAAAAATCTCACTCTTTTTATGTATGAAGCACAGGACATACATACAGTACATAAACAGGTATATAGTCTGTCTGTGATATTCAGATTTGAAGAGTGGGGCAGGATTAGGAAAACTCACTGTTCTGGGAGAGTGAGCATGATAATGAAAAGAAGCCAGAGAAACTTAGTTCTGCATTGCTTCTATATTGCATTTTGTGGAAAACAGTTTATTCTACAGCCAGTCTCCCCTACTAGACTGTAAGCTTCTTGGGGGTAGGGACAGTGTTCTCTTCGTCTCCCAGTTGCCAGCACCTAGCACAGGCCCAGCACACAGGAGAGCCTCACCAGGAGCCTGGGACCTTCCACTGCGGTTTCTCAGAGCGAGGACCTGATCATCGGGAGGTGGGGGCTTCGGAGGAAATGCAGATTCTCAGCCACCTCCACAGAATCCCTCTGCATGTCGACAGGCTCCTGGGGTGACTCTCACGCACAGGCCGTCACTGCCCTCGGCATCTGCTGACAGACACTGGGGCAGAGCAAGGGCTGTCGTGGATGGGGACACGGGGGCCGAGAACTGGGAGGTGCCCAGCAGTTGGAGAGCAGAATTGCAGGATGAGCCCCCAGGCAAGGGGGATGTAGGAACGAAGATCTGGATCCTGATGGGGAGTAGCCTTGGAGCCCGATTCTGCCTTCCCCATTCTCAAGGAACACGGCCCCCTTTGTCACGGGCCAGACTCTGGGGACCTCCCCTGCCCACCTCCAGGAGGCTGAGCTTGCTTGCAGAGGTGGTGGAGAGCTGGGTGATGGGTCTGCTGTCATTCACAGGGTTTGATGAATCCCTTAACTTACTCAAAACTGGGCTCCGAAACAGAGTTTCACAAATGGGAAAATGCATGTAATTTGTGTAATTGAGAAGTAGTTCTGACTTCCCTTGAGGGGAGATGGCCTGGAATACGTGATCAGTTGTTTCAGCTTCCTGGTGCTACAAAAATAGGGAAGCACGCGACAGAAGGGTGACATGCACCCTGGTGCTGAAATCGGTTAAATTTAACTTGCTTTTGCCGGCTTTTTGATGCATGGTTGCTGCGTTGAGAGGCTAATATTGTTTAAGTCGTGACGTGAGTCCCTTAGCCACTGGACGTGTTAGCTCCTCCAGCTAGAGTCGAGGACCTTCACGGAGGCCAGGGTCTGCCGTGCGGGCTCTGTCCCTCTCCTATCGATCAGCCTCGCCCAGGGTTGGGGCTCAGGCTGGGGCCTCACGCTGGGAATGCCGCACCAGGGCATAGCCTGGGAGTCATCTGGGAAGGGCCAGGGTCTGGCCATTGGAGAGTAAGCATGTTCAGACTGGAGAACACACAGGGCGCTGGGGAGGAGGGGGAGTCTCGGCCCCCAGAGCTGCATGGCTGAGAGGTTTTGCTGCTTGTCTGTGATGTCGGTGGGGAGAAGCAAGAGCAGCGGGTAAAGTCAGAGGGAGCAAGGTTTGCGCTTGTGGCTGGAGGCGTTGAGCACGGAGCAGGCTGCCTGGCTATGGAACCGTGAGCTCTCCTTCGCCCGAGCCTTCCAGTCTCTCCCAGGCCTGCTGCTGGGGAGATTTAACACACAGGGGGCACAGACCAGGATGGTGGCTCTCAGGCTATATTGTCAGAGTCACTGATGAGGTGTGGGGATGTGCTTCTGTTAATGTAAATTCCCGGCTCTGCTCTGAGCAGGCCCAGGTTAAGGGGTTCATCAAATCCCTCAAGGACTGGGTACCCCACTCCGCACCCCTGCTGCTGTGTCCGTACCAGCAGCTCCGGTGGTTAGATGCAGTTGGTTTCTGGAGACTTGCTAGGCCAGGTGATGTCTAAGGCCAGTTCATCTAGACACTGGGACCTAACAAGTGCTCCTGGTCCAGAGAACTTCAGTGCATGCTGCCCCTGTGCAGGAGATGGCAGGAATGCCCCGGGGCAGATACCCTAGAGTCGCCAGGATGCAGCCATGGTCTGTGGTGTGGTGCAGCTTGCCTGCCCTTCCTCTGCGAAGCCACCCCTCCCCCTGTGCTCCTTACCCACACACTCCTCCATGGTGCTTGCCGCCCTGTGCCTGCAGCCGCCTTGGCCTGGAGCTGCCTAAGGTCAGGGTCTGGCTTCATTCACCCAGCGCCCTGGGCCTGGTGCCGGCCTGGCTCAGATGCCGCGTGGCACCCAGGGAGTGTTGCGGACAGTTCTGGATTCCTGCCTTCCAGGCCTCAGGCGCCTGATCATGAGGGCAGATCGGAAGAGCCTGGAAGGACCCAGTGGCTCTGTGACCGCAGCCCCTTGTTGAGGGAAGGGAAGGAGGCCTGAAAACGGTCTCTGCCAGGGCCTCCCTCCGCCTCTCCTCTCTGGACCCAAGACTTTTTCTTAATCCTCACCCAAGGATATTTTTCTATTTATCTTCAGATAGAGTAGGAGGGAGGGGGAGAGAGGGAGAGAGAGAGAAACATTGATGTGAGAGAGACACATCGATTGGTGGCCTCCTGCATGACCCTGACCACAGTCAGAATCGAACCCACGACCCTTTGGTCCGCAGGCCAACGCTCTAACCGCTGAGCCAAACCGGCCAGGCATGGACCCAATACTTTTTAACTGATGTGTTTCCTTTGAAAATTTTTTCAGACCCCCTCAGAATCCTGTCCTCGGAGATCTGAAAGGGGCTTGCTTCTTTTTAATTAAGTTTATTGAGGTGACATTGGTTAATAGGATCATATAGGTTTCAGGTGTGGCTTTCTATGTGCTAAGACCTGTATGTTGCACTGTGTGCCCACTACCCAGAGTCCAGTCCTTTTCCGTCACCTACATCAGGCCCCTTGGCCCCCATGCTCTCACAGTGGCTGCGTCGGACACTGCTTTGCACTGGTTTTGAGCAGTTCCTCAGACTTCCCAGCTGTCTAGTCTGTCCTTCGGAAAGCGGGGGGTCTGGAGGGAAGCGGAGGATTCGGAGCTGGGTGGGGAAGACGGAGGCAGGGCAGAGCCCAGCGAAGGAACAAGCGATGCGGCGAGAGGGCCTCCTCAGAGACCAGGACAGAACTCCTTCTTTCTTGGGAGAGATGATTGCTGCCTCGGCTTGCAGACAGAAATAGTCTAGCTGATGGAAACAAAGTCAGATTCCTGAAGGGATCAAGGGCTGCTCACAGCAAAACGCAAACACGATTTCGTCAAGAACCGTGTCCTGCAGAGCCTGTCCTGTGAAAGGCAGCCGCAGCTGATCAGTGTGAAATGGTAGATGCGTTTCTCCTGGCACTGCGCCAGGAACCCCTCGGCCGCCCACCCTGCCTGCGGGCCTGCCTGGGCACACCCTCGAGGACCGTCCTGGGAAGGGGCACTTCCGTCTGTGTGATGGGCTGTCTCCTCGGAGGAGCGCGTGTGCTGGAGTGGAGACGCGTTCGCAGCTGTGTCCCAGCACGTTTAGGACTTGATTTCAGAAAACCCTAAATCATGCTTGGTTTTAACATTAAAAAAAAAAACACAGATCAGTGAAAACCCCCGAATCGGGCCCTTTGCTGTCTGCAGAATTCCAGCATCACTTAAACTGTTGGTCAAGGCTGTTTGCTTCATAGGAACAGAAATTTTGTCATCTGACTTGATTTTCTCAAGTGATTAGCTTATTGAAGCCGAAGGTTGCCTGAAAAATGAACAGAGTGTTTCTTCCATAGCTGTGGGTTGTGGAATTTGAGGTAGATTCATAGAAAGGCAAAGGTGGTAGGGACTTAGTAGTCATTTGGTTCAGTCTCCCCATTGTACAGATTGGGAAACAGAGGCCCCAAGTGGGTAGGACCTTGCCCAAGTTCTCCCAGTAACAGCAGGGCCGGGTCCCATGGCTCGCTCTCCAGTGCTTTGTGATATATATGATGGTCTTAGTTACCTCTCTCAGCCCCACTTTTCTCTCCTGGAAAGTGGGAATAGCAAGCTAGCCTTCTGAGTTTCTTGCAATTGTGAGAATCAATGAAGGCTTTTGTTTTTGTTTTCAAGAGAAAGTGTTTTTGCAGACTGTACAACAGGAGCTGCTGTTACAGTGACAAGGTCTCCTCCGCTTGAATTAGACTTCTGGCTACAGTGATGGGCGTTAAAGGTCACCCCTGCTTTGCATCAGCAACGGAGGCTGTTCGCTGTGGCACTGCGGACCCTGAAACCAAGGGGCCAGGGGCAGGATGGAGGCTCTTCAGCAAGACACTCCAACTGCACACAGGGTCTGCCTCAGCGCAGGGAGTCGAATCATGGGGATGTAGAGGATAGCAGAGGGAATACAGCCAGTAATATCACAGTAACTGTACGGTGACGGATGGATACTGGACTTTTCATGGTGACCACTTTGTAAGGTATATAAATGTCAAATCACTACGTTGCACACATGAGAATAATATAATATTGTATGTCAACTATGCTTGCATTAAAATGAGCTTTACATTCCAGAATGAAAAAAAAATCCAGCAGGCCAGCCCTCAGGGTGCCACGCCCTTGCTGTGGGGCAGGTGACTGACGGGACTTGATTGCAAACCATTTAGGAGCAGCAAGTGATAAGGCAGCTGGAAACTGCTGTGGCTGCTGTCTAAGAAAGAGAATGGAGGCCAATAATCCAGGGCGGGTCAGAGCCGTTTCTTGGCACTGGTCTCCAGAGGGGCCATTTAGCACATTAATAATCTATGAGCTGCTTCCACCTTCTAGATTCATAGAGGAAAAAAGGGTGGGGAAGGAGAAGGAGGAGCCATATTAAGGGCATGCTCTCTGGGCCAAGTGGAGGGGGTGGGAGAGATCCCAAGGACTGGAGGCTGTGGATGAGCCTTCCCGGCCACGTCATCGGACGCCTGGGTTCTGAGAGCAGGTGGAATGTCACGTGTGTGCGCACTGAGGAGAGGTTGGCAGCTTTTGAGTTAGATACGAATGGGTAGGAGGAAGTGCGAGCTCTCAGAAGGGATGCCAGCAGGACTTGTTGATCTTCTGTGGGGAAGGACAGGCGCTTTATTCTCACTCATTTGTTCATTCATTGACTCGTGCTTATCTTTATTTATGCATTTCCTCATTCAACGCGTTGTGCCTGCTGCATACTCTCCCAGGCTCTCCCCAACCCGTGCGAATCCCAGCGCCCGGCACTGCCACCTCAGGACAGGTGGACATGGCAGAGGGACCGGTAGGTGCAGTAGCCAGAGCAGAGGCCTGTATCTCAGAGACTCTGGGTAGTTGTCCCTTCTCTGTCTCTTACCAACAGAACAGGCTTGGATACATTGGCAATCTCCTGCAGCCTCATCTGCAAAATGGGCTTGCCAAATCTGCCCTTCTTCCGGGCCATTGAGAGGATGAGACAGACGGGAGAGTGGAGCAGGCGGAAGTGCCTTGCAGAATGGAAGCCCCCTCCAGGTGTAAGGGTGATATTCTTACTGCTGATGGCTTGCCATCCGAGACACCAGCCATGCCCTGGGCAGGGAACTCCTTCAAGATTTTTAGGTCTCCATTTGTCTCCAGATTCAAAGTGGTGTGGATGAGATGAACGATCACAGACCGTGAAGGTGATTCAGAGCAGGGAAAGTAAACCAGAGAACCTATGGGAGAGGCAGAATCAGCCCACGGCAGCGGTGGGAGACACACGCTCTTCTTCAGTTCAGTGTTCACAGAAGCAGAGGCAAAGGGCCCCATGCTGTCGAGTGCGTGGTGGTTCCCGATCTATTCCTGCCAAGGACCCCAACTCACATCTTTGCTGTCCAGCTGGTTAAAGATTGAACTCAAGGTTCCGACCCCCGTTATCAATCCCAGACCACGGTATCTAAAGTCATACCCGTTCCCAGCGTGTAACGCCAGTGACCTCATTGTTGATGCATCTTTCACCACCTCAGCCCCGTCCTGGACACGTGCAGGGTGTAAATAATTCGTTCTAAATAAAGCAATCACTCCCTCCTCAGGGCGAGGGAGCAGCGCAGCTGCAGGTTGCGTTGAGTCGGGATTACAAGTTGAGTCTGGAAAGAACTGGCGCCGGAGTCAGGCAGTGACCCCCTGCAGGAGGACAATGTGTGAAATGGGTGTGATACCCGCCATGTGGGGTTGTTGTGAGGGGCAGAAGCAACAGATGGGGAGTGGGAAGCGTGGACAGGGACGTCTTGGCAAACAGGGCCGAGTTGGTCGCCCTCGCCAGCCCGTCTGTCCTGCATGCAGGAGCCTGGGCCTCCGCGGGCTTGTCAGTGCTCCAGTGATCTGCTGCCCGGAGGTGGTGGGAACCCCTGCCTTAGCTGGTGAGCTTCCCTCAGGTGGAGCTCGGGGGCCCCAGGTGGGGATGCTGAGAGGGCATTCAGATGAGGGGTTGTACTAGGCAGTGTTTCCCAGATGGATGTGATGGTGGGACTCGTCAGGTAGGATGCAGTGGGGGCGGGATACTGGTTTACCGGTTAAAATCAGATTCTCAGGTCCACTGATCGGCATCTCCAGGAAGCCAGGGAAGCTGATTTTTAACAAGTGCCTTGGATAGTTGTTATCACCAGGGAAGTTTGGGAAACACGGGTCTAGAGATCCTCTAAAGCCATGGCGTCCATGGACTAGCAGGAGCACCTGGGAGCATATTAGAAATGCAGGTGCCTAGGCCTCACCCCAGACCTACTGACCCTGAATCTGAATTTTAACAGGACCCTAGGTGATTCTTGCTAATCTAAGGTGCCTCTCATCCAGGACTGCCCGGGGTCCCTAACGGGATCCCAGTTGTCAGCTGAGGGGGAAGGTTTTTAAGGACAGGCGTTCAGACTCTGGAGTTGGCTTAAGGAAAACACCTGCTGATTCAGCCCCAGGATGCAGTCTTGCAATGTCAGAGTAAAAGTGCAGGCACGGCCAGTGTCCTCCCCAGCTCTGGGTGTCCCTGCAATCAGCATCACGAACCACAGGGACTCTTCTGCGGTGCAGACGGAGCGTGCCCTGCTCAAGCCTGGGTCTGGCACGCTGACCTGGGGACCTCTTTCAGCCAGCAAGACCACCAACCCCATAGTGGCCAGGAGCACACACGGGCCCGTGGCTCCAAATAAGGAGCAAAGGAAAGAGCACTGGGTCAAGATGAGGTCACCTGGCTTCCTGTCTCCTGGATGGGTGGCCTCTTGCTGGAGCCTGAGCATCTTCACCTGTAAACGTTCTGCATTCGCCCCCCCACCCCCCAGGACGGTGGCTGTGCTCCTGTGAGGCCGGTCCCGGGTGCTTGGTGGCTGCCTGGCAGGGGCTCTGGGGCAAAAGCATAGGGTTTGTGTCATGGCACAGCACTGACTGCCCCCTCCTTGTCCCGTGTGATAAGGTGGTCTTGGGCCCATTCGTACAGAGGGGCTACAGTGCTTGGTCAACTTGTAAGACCGATAATACTGGGTCCATTTCTTGGGTTTGGGCTTGGGTTCACATCTAGGCTCTGGCACTTGTTAGCTGGTGACCCTGGGCAGGTTCCTTAGCCTCTCACAATCTCAGCTCCGTAGATGATGCCACACAATTCCCTATGCCATGTTCACATCCCTCCCTCCTGAGGACTCCTACCCAGGCACCCGGACAGCCTCCTGGTCTACCTCCCAGGTACAGGCAGGGCCCTGGGATCTGGGATCAGCTTCCTGGGACTAGCTGTGTGCCCTCTGTGTATCCCTTGCCTTCTCTGGGCCTCCTATTGTAAAGGGGGAGTGCTGGGAGAGTTCAAAGGCCATGTAACCTTGATAATGTGATGTCACTATTCCCTGTATCCTCTGTGGCTCAGAGCCATCGGCACCTGCCTTAAACCTGTTGTCTTCTCCCTCAGGCCCTGCATATGACTCCCTTCTTGAGGAGCTCATGGTCTGAGGCCCAGGTCCCTTTCTGTTCCTAAGCCACTTAGCACTTAGGGGCACAGCTCCATGTAGAACAGTGGGAACAGCCTTGCAGTTAGGCCGAGTTCTCCAGCAGAGCTCTTCGGGCAGGGGAACGTCCCTTCCGCAGGTGAAGGAAGTGACCCCCGATGGGTCCAGCAGCCTGCATAAGGTCACACCATGGGAAGTGGAAGAGCTGTGACACCGCCATTTCTGTTAGTTTTCCCTCTGTCCCTTATGCTCAGGGATACAAGCTGCTCTCTGCAGCCCTGGGCCTTGCCCCTGCTGTCCCCAGTGCTCCATGCCCTCTCCGTGTTGCCCACTGCACTGGGAACTCCTTCCGGATGGTGCCTGCCCATCTGAGCCTTGGCTGTACCCCAGGGCCCTCAAACAGGGCCTGCCACTGAGTAGGTGCTCAGAAATCCTGAATGGACACATGTGGATGGCCTATTACAAAACCAACTTGTAATTTATGGCCTCCATTTCTCTGGTCTTTGCCAGGAGCCAGGCCCGGCTCTAAGCACGATGCATAAATTAACGCGTTTACTCCACATGCCAACCCTATGCACTGGGCTTTGTTATCCTCCTTTCACAGGTGAAGAAACTGAGGCACAGAGTGGTTGAGTGTCTTGCCAAGGGGTTGCTGAGACTAAGTGGCTCCAGAGTTCGTGCTGGCAACCACTAGGCAGGGGCACTGCCTCTCACAGTCTCACTTAACCCTCAGGGCAGTACTGTGGGGACCGGAGATTAGGCGTCGTCCTAGTTAGGCCTGTTTTCAGAATGAGGAAAACAAGAAGCAGAGACTGGCCCCGCTTGTGCTGGGAGCAGACCTCAGGGCAGAGGAGCGGGGTCTCCGGAGGCCGTGGACGAGGTTCCCTCCGTGTCTCCCGGGCCACTCCCCCGCCCACCCCTGCAAGGAGCTTGCTCCCTGTGAGCGGATGACAGCTCAGGCTGGCTGAACCTCCGTGCAGGCCTGTGCTGTCCTCGTAAATCATTCATCACACACACACCACTTTAGAACGTATTACTCATCCAGTAACTTGTTATGCATAAAAAAATAAATGGTTCTTTTGAATTCAGAAAATAGATGGACTGGTTGTTGGTGGAAATCAATAACTATGCTAAGTATTTCAAGCATGTAGGACTTAAGAGTTCGACTCTGGGAGGTTTTATAATGAATGGGTTGATTTTTTTTTTTAAATAGAGCATAGCCTAATTTTGTTTTAAATTATACAGAAGGTTTTCACTTTGAGTCTGTTTACTAAGAAGATTCAATAATTTATTATTTCCACAGTGAAGAGATAGAGCCTTACAGAGTGGGAAGTGTTCAACCTGAGAACAACAGTCCCGGGTTAGACGTGTCGAGATGATGCCCAGGTGCCGACGGAGGCAGGACTTCCTCAGACTCCCCCAAGTTCCCACACAGGCTGCGACACAGCACTGTCCCGGTGACTTCTGAGGCGGCGCCTTGGCTTTGTTTGTGCCAGGGAGGGGCTCCCTTCTTGTCCTCGGTGTCTTCTGGAACTCTAGGCCCATTGCCTGAGTGACGGGTACACAGACACTTGGCATGGCAAGGCAGCTGCGGCCCAACCCAGCAGCCCCGGCTAGCCAAAAGTCCCTCCTCAATTCTCAGCTCAAGCACCGCTTTTCTGGGAAGCCTTTCCAGCCAGATTACTGCCTCCAGTAGACACATCTGCCTTGTGGCATCACCGCAGGTTCGATTCCCACTCAGTGCCAGGCCTGCCTGATAACTGTGGGCTCCCTCCGTGAGGGAGGGTGGGACCTCATCTCCCTTGTTGGCTGTTGGAACCCCAGAGTCCAGGCCTGGAATTTAAGAGAAACTCCAGGAATCTTTGTTTTTGTTTGGTTTGGGGGTTCTCCCTTTCTCAGTCTCTCCCTTTTATGTAAGTAGCATTATGAATTCATGGATCTTAAAATATATATTAAATGGATGGTATTTCCACCCCTTGTAGACATTATGTTTTAATGCAGACACTGTTTTTGTTTCTCTCCTTATGTTTCTACCTTTCTTCCAAATTTTCTTCCAGTTTTTTATTTTGAAAAAATTCAAACCTGCGAAACAGGGAAAAGAAAGCACAGTGAGCGTCCTATCCCCTTCACCTCAATTCGCCAGGCTGACTTTGCACGCTTGTTTTCGTCTCCCTCTCTTGCCCCTACCCACCTCTCCAGCTCATTTTTGTTGAAGCACTTGACAATAATTGGCAGACATAATGACGCTTCACCCCTTAATTTGTCAGCATGAATCTCCTGAGAACAATTATACTCTCTTACATCTCCAGAATAGAATGATCACATCTAAAAAATTAACAGTGAAACAGTAACACTGCCTAATATGTGGTCCATATTCAAACTTCCCCAGTTGCCCCAAAATGTCCTTTTTGCCACTTTTTTGGGGGGGGTGAGTGGGTGGGAAGGGATCAAGGATTCAATCCAGGAGAATGCACTGTATTTGTTGTCATGTGCTCAGTCTCCTTTAATCTAGAATGTTCCCCCTTTTTTTTTTTTGGCTTTCAGAACATTGATCTTTTTTAAAAGCCCAAGCCAGATGTATAAAATGTCCCACAAATCCCAAATCTGGACTTGATTGTTTCTTCATGATTAGATTCAGGTTGCACCATTCTGGCAAGAAGGCTACACTTTTTAGACCGTGTCCTTTCCCACACTCGAACGGTTACGATGATGCTAAGTCTGATCAGTTGGCTGAGGTGGTGTTTGCTAGGTTTATTGTGAAGATACTTGTCCTCTCAGTAATTATTAACTAATCTGTGGGGTGAGACTTTGAGACCACGTGAATATCCTGTTTCCCCACAAGCTTTCACGCGATGGTTTCAGCATCAATTGATGGTCGTTGCCTGAGTCACTGTTGATTACTTGGGAGTTGCAAATGGTCATTTCTAATTCTGGTCTTCCGTCCACATGTAAGCTGGCGTTCTCCTTTACAAAAGAGTGTTCCCTTTATTGACACATTCTTCCCCTCCTCCTGCCCCTTCTCTCCCTTCCTCTCCTATCTGCCCTTAGTTTGGATACTTAATATCTTACCTGCTGTAGACTTGAATTGGCCATTTCTCCAAAGACCCCTGATTTCTTTCTGCTGGGGAATCATATTTACAAACCAAGATCTGGGTGCTGGTTATGCTTATTGCTACTGGGGCTCACTTCTATATTTTTTTCAGTGGACTGAACTAGAAAATATAATATTTAGTGTTTTAAACAAAAATGTTTAAACTTTAATCTGACCACGAGGAGACAATCAGACAAATATAGGACATTCTACAAGTCACCTAGCCTGGATTCTTTAAAGAAGTTAATGTTGTGTAAACCATAAGAATAACAGAAGGGCTGGGGACTGTTCTCAGATGAAGAGAGACTAAAAAATATACCAACCAAATTCAAGGCATGAATATCGATTGGATCCTGTATTATAAAAATGTAAAGTGCACCCAGCCAGTGTGGCTCAGTGGCTGAGTGTTGACCCTTGCACCAAGAGGTCACCAGTTCGATTCCCGGTCAGGGCACATGCCCAGGTTGCGGGCTCAATCCCCAGTGGGGGGCATGCAGGAGGCGGCCAATCGATGTTCTCTCTCATCGGTGTTTCTATTCTCTCACGCTTCCTCTCTCTCTAAAAATCAATAAAAACATATTAAAAATACAAATATAAAAATATAAACGGCATTTTTGGGGAATTAAATCTGAATGTGGACTAGACATCATGTGATACTGAATTACTGTTCATTTTCATAACATGATAACGACAAAGGTAATGACACAGCGGAATGTCATTCTTAGGAGCTGCATCCTGAACTATTTAGGGGTAAAGTGTCAAAACGTCAATAATTTCATTTCAACTGTTTCGAAAACAAAAAATTAGGGGTGTGTGCATGCAGGTATGTGGGTGTCTTTGTGTGTATATATGTGAGTGTATATACATTTATATGAATATATGTATTTAGAGAGAGGGAAAGAAGAGAGTAGATGTGGAAAATGGTGAATAGTGAAAGGTGTACGGTGTTCATTGTACTGTTCTTTCAACATCTTTGTAGGTTTTTCATAATTAAAAAGCTGTGAGTGTGTATGTGTTTATTCCTCTTCATCCTTCTCACACAAAAGGGAGAGTACTATATATGCTATTCTGCACCTTTTTTTTTTCACTTACTTTTCCCAGAACTCACTGTTTTATCGTTATATGACATTCCTTATTCTTTTTACAGCTGCATAGCACTCCTTGTGTGCACGTATAATATCGTATGTACAGCAGGTCCCGTACTGATGGACACTTAGGTTGTTTCCAGTCTGTAGGAATCACCTTGGCCACGTGTCCTATTTGTGCCAGTGTAAATTGGGGAGGAATTCCTAGAAGTGGGATTTCTAGGTCAAGAGAAAACGCAACTATAATTTTTCTAGAAAATAAATCTTCGTTTAATGAATGAGAAAACTAATGAATGAACTTGATTAAGAAGAGCAGAAAGTAAAAGGCTAATATCCAAATAGAGACGTAAACATTAGACTAAATGTCTTTGTGAAAGAGCTTGCTTTAAAACCCTTTCAGCATGCTGTCTCTTCTCGCCTAAAGAAAGAAGAATTTCTGCCCGGCCAGTGTGGCTCAGTGGCTGAGCATCGACCCATGCACCAAGAGGTCACTGGTTTGATTCCCAATCAGGGCACATGCCCAGGCCGTGGGCCCAATCCTCAGTGGGGGACATGCAGGAGGCGGCCAGTCGATGTTCTCTCTCATTGATGTTTCTATCTCTCCCTCTTTCCTCTCTCTTTCTAAAATCAATAAAGAAAAAAAAAATGTCTCCTTGGTTTGTAAATTAAGCATAGAGTTACAAAATCACGAAGTCTTGGAGCTGAAATAAAGAGTTACCTAGTGCAGGCTCCTTACTTTTACAAGGAGAGGACTTACCTAAGACAAGGGGACCAACAGAGAGATGAAGAAGAAAACCCAAATGTAGTTCAGTCCCACCTGATTCAATAACAGTAAGTGAAGTATCTGCTTCATAATGAAGCATAGCTGTTTTTAGTTTCTACCAAGAGTCAAGTGTAAAACTGTACGACCGAAAGCCCCCGAGATACTACATCGAGAGCGCAGTGGTTCAGGCCCCCGAGTGCTTTCTGTCACAGTGACATCTTTTTCAGCAGAACTCTCTGAGTGGGAATGACTTCGTTTCACGTTGCTGGTGTTATTCTGGGGCATTCAAATGTCGTCGTGATGATGAACTGGAGCAGGTGGAGGGTTTGCCGGCCTGCGCTTGCTGAGGGTCCTCTGGAATTACATCACCACGGCGTCGGGAGCAGTCTGTTTGGATCTCGAGCAGGCCCCATGCGGCAGCAGATGAGTTTAGCCCAGCCCAGCTGTGGACTTGGGCTGGGAGCCTGGGCAAGTCCCTTGTCTTCAAAACGTAAAATGAGGAGTTGGACGAGCCCAGGGTGGCAGATGAATGAATGATGTTGGTGCCATTACTTGCCCTTCCTGTGCTAATTGCAGACATAAGTAATTGATCACCACATGCTCTCCACTACAACCCTCTTCTCTCGGCAGCCCCTGTCGGCCCCCTTGACAGTGTCACATAGGCCTGAGTATATTTACCTTCTCTGACTTGCATGGTGACTTAGGTTTACCAGATAGGATATATATAGGATGCCCAGCTAAATCTGAATTTCAGATAAATAAAAAACAATTTTTTAGTATGAGCATGTTCCCAATACTGCTTGATAGGGCAACCTCTTACTTAGGGCATGCCTACTTCTGCAGTGACTTCTCTTGTTTTCTATGTAGTTCATTTCTTTTACTTGAGAGAGCCACCCTCTCTTTGGGACCTCTGATAGTGCCCGCTGTCCAGTGCCCAGATGAGAGTCCAGCTCATTCTAGACTGTTTAAACTCATCTTATGACTTCATTTAATGGGAAGTGGAGATTTGCGTAGATTTTTATTTCTGAGGACCATATGTTTTTGTGAGACTCCTTACTGAACCTCCAGTTCTGTTCCCCAGACCTCGTCATTTGCACGTCACTTTCTTAATTTTGCCACGTCCATATACCACTTGTATTATTGAGTTATTTAGTATTTTCTTTGAAATTGACTCATCCTTTTATTTAAATACCATGAATGGGAAACTAGTATCACTTACTAAGAAGATAGTATAATGGTAAATAAAGAGAAAGCATTCCTATTAAGATATAAAATATTAATGTGGGGCTCACCTGAAAATCGTTGGATGTGCCGCCGACGGCGCCCGTAAGACACGGTACTGACTGATGCGCGCTCCCTGCCGGTGCGGGACTCCCCTTCGTGACCTGGGTGGAGAGATTATTCATGAGCTTCTCAGTGCCTCCAGTGGTGGGGGAGTCAGTACTTTGCAAGGTTTCGATTCATGTTTGAACACCTTATTATTAAATATTTCTACTTTATAGCGATCCATATCAGCCTCCCGGAAACAGACATTGATCCTAGTCTTCCTTCTGGGACCCCACACAATGAGTTTGCTCCGTTTGCATTCATTCATGCATGCATTTGTTCAACAAGTATTTGAGTGCTTATTATTTTGCAGCTTCATTAAGGGAAGTAAGGGTGCAGTTGAATGCAGTGTGGTAAGGTCTGGATGGAGGGGCCTAGACTGGAGGTGGGGGTGTTTAGGAAAGCTTCTTCACAGGGGAACAAGAGAGAGAGAGAGAGATGTTTAGGGAAATACAAGGCTGGAGTGAGAGAGTGAGAAAGGACCTGGAGTGAGAGAAAAGGGGGGTTGAGCAGACCAGTTGAGCCCCCTAACCCTCGCCAACCATTAGCACAAGGACTTACTTCCTATTAAACAGTTTTATGTACAAGTTCTCTCTTTTTTTTTTTAAAGAACTGCCCTGGTGAGTTAATCAGGACAGGACCTATTCTCTCCATTTCACCAGTAAGGAAACTGAGGCCTACTAGGTTCTGGTGGGCTTGCAGCTGACACACAGAGGAGCTGGGTCTCTGTTGCACAGCCACACCCATTCTCATTTCCTCTGCCCCCCGCCCAGCCCCGCTGGTCCAGGATGACCTCCTCTGCCGCACTGAGGAAAACTTCACATTCTTCGAAAGCACATTTGAATCTTTATCTTGGTTCAGCTTAATTTTCCCAGGACTGAACATGAAACAAATCTCAGAGATCTAGAGTCCAGCGTCCTGCCGCTCCCTCCCTTATGGAAGGTATTGTCTCACAAGGGTACACTGAACCTAAGATGACTCCTTCTTTTGGAGCTTTGATGTCCCCGAGACTCAGCCTTCCCACAGCAAGGGGAAGAAATGGTGCTGGGAGAACTGAGGGACAACAGGGAAGGCTCCCTGGAGGAGGTGGCTGTGAGCAGGCTTGGACGGATGAGTAGAAGCTGGCCTTGGGGAGACAGGAAGATCCTGCAGACGAGCATGCTGCGTCCTCTTCCGCTGCAAGCATTGAGCTGGGCCCAGCACTCGTTTCCCCCATAGATGTTATTTCAACCTATCAGCTAATTAAAGGTGCTAAATTGACGTAAGGAGACATGATTGTTGCAGTGCGGTAATTAAAAGGCAGTTGGCTTCACAGCTGTGATCACAAGAGAGCGCCTCTTACCCCTAAAGACATCAGCTGAAAGCAAAGTGCAAAGGAGCTGAGGAAGCCAAAGAGGTTTCTAATGTAATTTGTTAATTCTCTGCATTTGTCACCTGCACAGCTGTGAGGGGAAAATGGAACATTTCACCAGAAGTTTAAGAGAAAATTAAACTAGACTTTCTAATTGTACACAATTAGACATAAAGCAATATAATCACTACTTTTTTAAATTAACAAGCCATTTAAAAATAACTAAATTGGAATTTAGAAGGCCTAGTTTAGAATTATGTCTCTGCCTGGGGGCAGCCATGTCTCCATGAGCAAACCCTTTCATTCACTGAGGCTTCTCATCTGTAAAATGGGTCTACTCCTCCACTCTGCCTTCCTTGGGGTTGTGGTATTACTGAGGGAAAGGGCCTTGTAAGGTAAAAGGCCTTTCAAATGGTAAGAAATCCCATCTAATCTCATAACTTCTAAGTCTAGAAGTTGTGATCTAGTGTTAGCAATCACGAATTGGGTGCCTGTGCTATTTCCAACCTCACAATCACCCTGAGACACGGGGTGTCACCGTGGTTTATAGAGAAGGAGACAGATCCCAAAGGGTGAAGTAAGGTTCCCAAAGTTGCCTTGTGATTAGTGGGGCTGGCATTCGGCCCCAACCTGTCCAAGCCGAAACCCCAAATTCTTGTGGACCAGACTGCTCTCTCAGCACCGACTTGGTTTTTCTGTTTCTCTATTTCACTCCCGTTTTTGACTTAAAAAAGAAAAGGAAAGATTTGAGGAAGCAATATTTGTTTTCCAACCTACTTTGCATGAAATAATGATAGAAATTCTGAAAAGGAGAGTGAAAAAGGAAACAAAAATTACAGAATGCCACATAAGAAAAAAAAATTGTATCTTAGAGACCAAAAAATTAAAGTATTTTACAATTTACTATTTAAAAATAAATAAGAGCCATTTCTTAAACTAAGTGATGGGCAGTTGGATATTGGTTTCGTTATTACTGCTTCAACTGAACATCCATATTTTATACACTTATATATGTAGTTTATATTTTATAATAGAAATTTGGAAAGAAAAATGCAAAGAGTTTTCTCTTAAATAAAAACATCAAATATACCCATGAGTTTTGTTTCATATAACTGAATCGGACCATTTTGGGGAATCAAAAGCATAATAAGCCATGGACGTGGTATAATTATTTTTCTTTTAAGCAAATTATATTTTTTCTTCTCCCTTCTTTTAAGTGCCCCAGTTGCTCTCTTAGCTTGTACCCAAGTGCCTCCCTAAGAAGCAGCCTTGCATGTTCGAGAGGGAACTGCATGCCAAGAACAGAAGTCCTAAGTTCAAGCCCTAACCTTGCCTCTTGCGAACATGTGGCTTTGAATAAGTCACTTAACCTCTCTGAGCTTCAGTTTCCTCATCTAGTAAATGAGGGTAATAAAGTCTACTCCACCTATATCATGGTTTGCCCTGAAGATCAAAGTTAGACTAAAGAAGTAAAGGTGGAAATTGTTTATCACAGAGGAGAATCATAGAAGTCTGTGGAATGAGCAAAAAGCTTGTGAAGTCAGTCTCTCCCTGCTCTGCCAGTTGCTTGCTGTGTGACCACGTGCAAGTGGCTTTACCTCTCTGAGTCTCAGTCTTCTCATCTGAAAAATGCAGATCGTAGTAGTGCCTAACTCAGGGCTGTTCTGACACTAAACGGGGAAGCGAATGCCGAGCCTTCATGCAGTGTTTGCCCCGCCGCGGACGCTTTACAGTAACTTCAGGAGGTCAGAGTATCTCAGCTCAAACACCAGCTTTGTCCCTTGCTAGCTGCAGGGCCTCGGGCAAGTCATTCAACCTGCCTGAGCCTCAGTGACTTCTCCAGGACACAAAGGTAACAACCCTTCCCCTGCCTCCCTCACAGGTGGTTACGAGTTCCCGGGAAGAGTATGGCCGTGGGAGTGGGTGGTAAGAGCTGAACGGCTCTGCGCCTCTGAGTGAGTAGACACTAAACCTCAGCAACAGGAAGGAGAGATGAGTGTCCCCACGTGGTTCCAGCCTGACCCTCTCTGGCTAAAGAGGGTCAAACCTTAGAGCAGTCTGTGCACGATGCCCGAGCGGGCCTTCGTGGGAGCCGGGCCTCCAGGGCTCGCCCAGACGCCAGGCGTCCGTTTCCCTCATTAGCTCGGGAGGCTCTCCGCAGCCACTCCACATCACACCAATCCCACAGGCATCGAGGCTGAGCACTTTGTGTCCAAACAGTGTCCCTCCGGGGCTGGGCTGCAGCGGTGGCCTGGCGCAGACCTGAAGTGGACCCGAGTTCCCAATGCCCGCAGCCCGGCGCCTTTGTACACATCCTGGCACTGGCCACAAACAGGGTTTTGTCAGAGCTTCCTGAGAAAGTTGTGTTCCATTCATCTGGGCTGAAAGGAACCCTAGATGACAAATACCTCCCTCATTTAATTACAGAAACAGTCAGCAAACCCGTGGAAAAAGATTAAACCAAGCAGAGAAAAGAACAAGCCTCACTCATTGCCCCCTCCCATCTGGCTGGCGTTTCTCACCTAGGGTTTAGCAAGTAGGGCGACTCTTGCCTAGCCTGAAAAATGGTTTATTTCTGCAGAAAAGCTAAATTCAGAGGCCCCAAATCAGGTAAAGAATGAATTGCGGTTAGGCAAGAATTCATCAGTGGCCGGGAAGTCAACCAAGGTTCTGAAGTTGGGAGGGAGGTGTATTTACATTTTTCTATCCAGGTTTATATCTGCAAAGAGGAGCGAGACAGCGGCAATTGTCTGAATAAAGTCAGATGAAATGAAACACACACCCACTCAAAACTAACTCCTTAATCATTTTCCTCAGTTGCTGGAGAGAAGCATAGAATTTTGTGGCTGCAAGAAACCTTTGAAATCTTTGGTCCAATCCATCATTTTAAGAGATGAGAAAAATAGACACCCACAGAGGGAAAACAACGTGCCCTGTGCTCACAGTCCTAGAGGTGCAGCGGAGCCTGGGTCCCCGGTTCCCTGACGTGGCCCTGTAGTGGCCTCAGCTCTCCTCTTCAAGTGCAGTGTGTAGGCCCTCCATTCTCACAAAACCTCGTGGCAGGCCAGAGCTTCCCGCCCAGAGAGATGCTGGTGGCTGTCTTCCCATCCCACTCTGCTGGCTAACAGCGCGTCCCCCAGAATCTCCGGGGCCAGCTGTGGCCACCATGGAAACGTGCCATGCTGGAGAGACTCTGGAAGCCTCGGAATAAGCCATCTCTTCCCTGTCACCAGGTCTCAGAAAGAGGAGCAGGACCTGGGTGATTGCCCGACCTCATCTGGGACTGACAGCCTAGAGCTGGTTGGAGAGAGAACTAGGTATGAAGTCAAAGACCGGGTCCGTGTTTCCCACACTGACCTTGCAGGCTGTGTCGCCTTCCTGGGCCACGGTTTCTTCAGCTGTGAGATGGATGGTGGTTCCTCCCTCGAAGGACCAAGGGGCTCGAAGATCCACTGATGTTCCAGAAGTGTGGAAGCTTCACTGATTATAAAGTGGAGCTGTACTGAGAACATTCTACCACATGTTGCCTCCTGGTATTCTAACCCTTGCCTCATAAAATAACAATACTCCTGAAAATAATAGACAGACTTTCTGTCCCCCCCTCCCCCCCTCCACACACACAATCTGAGGTAGAGACCCAGGGCTTTTACCAATCAGAAAACTGGACAGTTATGCCTCTACTCAACAGTTGCTGATGTTGGAGGCAACCAAGATGCTTTTCCTCTTCATTCTCATCTGTCTTTCTAAATTTAGAACTATCAATTCCTGGTGGAGGGGGAACTGGATAAGAACAGGACAGGAGGGCACTAGGAGTGCATTGTATCCTGGGAAGCAGAAACCTCCCAAGTAAAATTTTATGGGCAAGAAAGAAAAACCCTGGCCACAGTGTCTGATTTGTGTACTGTGTCGATCCTGAGCACCAGAAAGTCGGGCACCGAGGGGAAAGATGTCACCTCAGTAATGTAGAACAGCACAGGTGAGAGCCTGCTGGACACCAGAATCTGTGCTCAGATACTTAGTCTCCAGTTTTCTGAGAAACATACTCACTTACAATGTAAACAGACAGAAAACAGAGCCAGGGGCAGTCTACATAGTGCATCTTTGATAAGCCACGTCTGAAAAGGCCTGCTTGCTTTTGAGGATGAATACACTGGAAAACACATAACATTCAGCCTTTGAAAAAGTGCTGCAAAAATGATCAAAGCACACAATACCCAGAAGCAGCATAGGAAGAGTCTACCTCTGAAAATGATCTATTGTAGGACAAAGAAGAGAAGTTTAGAAAGATGTTTGGTGTCCTCAATCGTATGCAGAAACAATATGATCGCCATGAAATAGCCTGAGATAAGAGGATGGGGTGAAAAGGGATATGATCATAAAAAATTATTAGGAAACTGAAAATGTCAATAACAATAAAGTATGTTAGAGACAATAAAGCTTAAAACCGAGGCTGCTGAGAAGCAGATCAGCAAGCCTGCAAAACAAAGAACCTGAACGACTAGCATGTTTATGTGCAGCTGCTCAACTACATTGCAGTCAAGGGTTACGAAGTCCCTAATGAAGTGCCATCGTATACCTGAACGATTAGCAGAGATTAGAAAGTCAGATAATACCAAATATTGGCCAGGATGTGATGAGATGAAAACACTTGTGCCTTGCTACTGGGACTGTAAATGGTATAGCCATTTTATCAGAAATTAGTGAAACTGAATATGCATATACCCTGTAATAAAAGAGATAGAATAAAATAAGATGCTCTTCCAGAATGCAGAGGACAAGGACCAAGAGATGAAATCATGGAAGAAAATATGACAGATATGGATTCGGAGAATGAAAAGATGACTCGTAGCCTGGCCGGTGTGGCTCAGTGATTGAGCATTGACCCATGAACCAAGAGGTGACTGGTTTGATTCCTGGTCAGGGCACATGCCCAGGTTGCAGGCTTGATCCCCAGTGAGGGGCATGTAGGAGGCAGCCAATTGATGTTTCTATCTCTCTCTCTCTCCCTTCCTCTCTCTCTAAAAATCAATAAAAATATATTTTAAAAAAAGGAAAAGACATGTTGATAATCAGGTGTTCTAGAGGACAGAAAAGAATATATACAAATAAAATATAAATATATAAAAAGTATAGTATATATATTACATATAATGCTATACTTATATAGTATATATTTTATATATAATATATTATATGTATTTTATGAGTTGAAAGACTTAGGTGTGTAGATTGAAGGACTTTCTGAGTCACAGACAAAATAAAGAGTACCACAGCCAGATCTATCTTGGCAAATTTTTTTAGTTCTAAGAATAAAAAAAATGTTTTTCCAGCATCCAGGCAGAGAAAACCAGATACCTACAAATGAACAACAAACTAGCCCTTGATTTCTCCTTTGCATTACTTTGTAGCTTCAAAGGGGAAAAGTGGTAGCCCAACGATTTTATACCCAGCTAAATTCTACCATGTGTCAAGGCAACAGAGAGTCATTTTTGGCAAGTTTTCAATGCCATACTGTTCTTCGGAATATTAAGTAGTACGTCAGAAGGTTGAAACAAGAAGCAAGATTAATATATCCAGATAGAGTCCTGGCCAGTTTGGCTCAGCGGTTAGAGCATTGGCCCGCGGACCAGAGAGGCCCGGGTTTGGTTCCCACTAAGGGCATGTACCTCGGTTGCAGTTTATCCCTGGCCCCAGTTGGGGTCGTGTGGGTGGCAACCAGTCGATGTGTCTCTTTCACGTCGCTGTTTCTCTCTCTCTCTTTCCCCCTCTCTCCCTCCTGCTCTATCTGAAGATAAATACAAAAATGTCCTCGGGTGAGGATTAATATATATATATCTCCAGATGGAGAAGAGTACATATATCGTGTGAGCATCAAAAGGGACAAAGGAGCCCTAGCCAGTGTAGCTCAGTGGTTATTGCATGAGCCCATGCACCGAAGGGTCTCAGGTTTGATTCCCCATCAAGGGCACATACCTGGGTTGCAGGTTCAGTCCCCAGCCCTGGTCGGGGCACATGTGGAAGGCAACCAATTGATGTCTCTCTCTCACATCCGTGTTTCTCTTTCCCTCTCTCTCCCACTCCCTCCCTCCCTTCCACTCTCTCTAAAAATCAATGGAAAAAATATCCTCCAGTGAGGATTAACAAAAAAAAGGGACAAAGGAAGCATTAAAAACAGTAAGACTGCTGCAAGATGATAAATGTAAAACCAACTATTTATTATAGTAATAAACATATATATTTAAAATTCATTCATGTACTCTTTACAAAACAGTAAAATGACAAAGGGTTTATTTTACCTTGAAAAACATTTTAATCCTCAGTTTACTCAATGATTATCTATTAAGTGCCTGAGATTTGTACTAGGCAAGGGAGTTCATTGCTGAAAAATAACAATGTAATTGTGATGAACAAAACAACATAAAATCAAAGGATGTAAAGCAAAAACTATTGCAGTAGGGGGTGGGGCAAAGTAGGTTTACAGTTGTGCGTATGTGAAATAGTTTATCCTTATACATTTATTTATTATTGTATTATTTCCCATACGAACAACTATAAACCTACTTTTACCCCACACTGTACATGAAGAAATTGTCAGAGACAATGGAGAAAAATTTAGCAAATCTTTCAGTCTTTAATAGGTCAGGTAAATAAAAATACAAAGCATGTAATAATATAATTGGTTAGTTTTATTATATCACTTAGGCATAAATAGTCTGATAATTTTATAGTTTACAACTAGAGACTCTATCTGCTTTTCCAGCCACCATAGAACTTTTACAAAAATTGATTGTATAATAGGCCACAAAGAAAATCTCAATAAACTCCAAAAGCAGATGTTGTACATGCCAAATTCTCAAAACAATGCAATAAAACTAGAAATATCAAAATAATAAAATTAATTTAAAAGTACTCTCTGAAGTAAATCCTTGGTTTGGGGATTAACTCAAAGCCTCAGTCGCAGTGCATTTAGAAATGAACTTGATTGTGTGAAATAGGGCAGGAGAGCCCAGAAAGGTTGGGTCTTTCAAGTTCGGGCCCTAATGCACCAGGCCTTGTGTTTTAAGATCTGAGTGACTGTGCTGGGGAGGAAGGCCTGGCAGGCACAGGGGAGGCAGGGCGGTAGCCATCAAGAAGGGAAAGAGCACTGGTGTTAGAGTCCTTTAGACCTGGGTTTGAGTCCTGCTTCTCTCTCTCTTATTGGCTACTGTGGATATCTCAATATCTCCCCATTTCTGGGTCTCATTCTGCTTATTCAAAACTAAGGGGGTTAACCAATCAGAATGGCTATCATCAATAAATCAAAAACAGCAAGTGCTAACTGTTGGTGGGAATGCAGATTGCTACAGCCACTATGGAAAATGTACGGAGTTTCCTCAAAAAATTAGAAATGTATCTGCCTGCCCTGGCCGGTTTGGCTCAGTGGTTAGAACTTCGGCCCGTGGACCAAAGAGTCATGGGTGCGATTCCGGTCAAGGGCACGTACCTCAGTTGCAGTTCGTCCCTCGCCCTGGTCGGGGTTGTGTGGAAGGCAACCAGTAGATGTGTCCCTCTCACATTGATGTTTCTCTCTCTCTTTCCCTCTCCCTCTCTCCCTCTCTCCCCCTCCCTCCGACTGTATCTGAAAATAAATAGAAAAATATCCTCGGGTGAAGATTTAAAAAAAAAATGTATCTGCCTTATGACCCAGCGATTCCACTTCTTGGTATATATCTGAAGAAACCCAAAACACTAACTTGAAAGAATATATACACTCATATGTTCATTGCAGTGTTACAATAGTCAAGATATGGAAGCAGCCCAAGTGTCCATCAGTAGGCAAATGGATAAAAAAGCTGTGGCCCATATATACAATGGACTATTACTCAGCCATAAAAAAGAATAAAATCTTACCATTTGTGACAGCATGGATAGACCTAGAGGGTATTATGCTCAGTGAAACAAGTCAGTCAGAGAAAGACAATTACCATATGATTTCACTTACATGTGTAAATCTATAGAACAAAATAAATGAACAAACAAAATTGAAACAGACTCATAGATACAGAGAGCGAACTGGTGAATGCTGGGGAGAGGGTTGGGGGACTGGGTGAAAGAGGTAAAGGGATTAAGAAGTACAAATTGGTAGTTACAAAATAGTCACAGGGATGTAAGTATAAATTAGGGAATATAATCAATAATATTGGCGATAACTGTGTATGGTGCCAATTGGGGTACTGGAAATTTCGAGGGGAACACTATGTAAAGTATATAATTGCCTAACCACTAAGTTGTACCCCTGAAACCAATAGAAAGTGAAATTGAAAGAAAAAGAAAAACTAAGGGTGTTGATCTGTATCAAGGGTTCTCAACCTTCCCTGGGTATCACCGTCACCTGGGAAGTTTTTAAATAATACAGATGCCATCAGGCTTCTGTGCCCAGAGATTCTGATTCAGTTGGGTTGGAGTGGGACCAAATCATTACTATTTTTAGAAATCTCCCCAGATGATTGCAGTGTGCAGCCAGGGAAGAGAACCCCGGAGCTGGACCACTTTGCAGGGTCCTCTGGTTCCGCAGTCCAGTGGTGCTGGTGGGCACCTGCAGCCTTTGCCCATGGAAGGAAGTTTTAGGGGGCGAAAGCCAGAGGAAGGTGATGCCAAGCTATCTAATCAAAGTGTGCATTATCTCAAATGGTGCAGAAAATGTCAGTGCCAGTTAATATTTTGCACCCAACATGATTTAGACCTGGGGCATATATTGTATTCCAAGCCCATTGTAAACACAATGGACCATTTATTCACTGAACAGTAACCACTATAATTACCTACAGGGCAAACATATGAGGTTGTTCAAGCAACAATTAATTGTGGACCTGGAACTAATGGGACAATAATGGTAAAGTGTCAACCAGAGTGTGATTCAGAAATCACATCAGAAAACCAACATTCTCCAAATTGTATTAGAAAAGCGTTTTTGGGATGTGATGGCACATATACCATCACAAGCCCTGAAATAGTTGCTCCTGATTTTTCTAATAGTTCCTTCTATTGGTAACCGCAGGAGGCTTGAAGTGTTGTTTTAATACTGAGAGAAGAATCGAGCACTAGGTTTTAGGAGACTGCAGAGAGCTTCTATTTGTTGAGCTCACTGTGGGACCTAAATATCACCTGCAAGTGAGGGCACTGATCTTGTTTGGGTTGTAGGATCCTCTTTGTGAACTTGATGGAAGCCATGGATCTTCTTTTCAGAAAAATGTGTGTCTGTATGCACGTACACACCCACACAAGCCTTCCCACACAGTTTTGGGGGAGCTCATAGACACCTTGAAGGCCCTCTGTGTTCTTTTTAGGTCATGGTCAGCCTCTGCTTGCATACCTCCAGAAACAGGGATCTCACTACCTACAACAGCAGGCCTTTCACGGCTGGACAGCTCTGAATGCAAGTGTTCCTCAGTGTGTCCAGCAGTGATTTTCCTCTCTGTAGCTTCTGCCTGTTGGTCCTTATTGTATCCAGAATTTTTTTAACAGCCATTCTGTCCTTGACCTTTACCAGTCTTGGGATGATGTCCCTGTCTCTGTGAGGATCTTAAAAATTGGTTCCTGTAGGGGCACTTTAGTTCCAGGTGTGTGTTCAGCTCCAACAGATGGGACCTGTTTAGGCTGCTGAGTGGACTTTGGAGATCTGGGGATCCTGGGTAGTGGCTGTCTGCCCTCTGAGCCAGACCAGGGAAAGGAACCAGATCTCCACTGACCCGCTCTGCCAGTCTTAGGGGGAAGGAGTGCTTCCTCGGGTGACAAGTGACAAGAGCTTCTTCAGCTGGGGCCTGAGGGTGCCAGCGTGTTATTTCCTTGGATGCTGAAATTGGACTCTGAGCTGCTGCTGGGACAGGCAAGAGTGTGGGAAGAGAGCTGGGGGGCAGTAAAGAGTGAGCTTGCTTCAACCATGCCCTCTAATATCAAAGATTCAAATGAAATAAGAGAAAGAGAAAAAGGAAGGAAGGATGCAAGGAAGGAAGGACGGAAGGAAGGAAAGAAGGAAGAAAAGGAAGGAAGGAAGGAAGGAAGAAAAGGAAGGAAGGAAGGAAGGAAGGAAGAAAGGAAGGAAGGAAGGAAGGAAGGAAGGAAGGAAGGAAGGAAGGAAGGAAGGAAGGGGAAGGGAAGGAAAGGGGAAAAGAGAAGGGGAAGGGGAAAGGAAGGGAAGGGAGGGAGAGATGACAAACTAGAAGAAACCACGAAGGAATTTTTGCAATCTCAGAGTGGAAAATATGACTCCAAACCTGGAGACATAACATTTAAAAGTAGATAAATTCAACCACATTTTTAAAAACTTCCATATGGCAAAAGACACTCTAAGAAGCATCAAAAGAAACTGGGGGGAGAAAACAGTAACTTATATCACAAAGGGCTAATTTCCTTAATATAAAAGATCGTTTCTACCAACTGATATGAAAAACGAGTCAAACTGGAAAACAAAGGATGTGAACAGTCTCCAGAAGGAACCTGCAAATTGCTCCCAAATACAGGAGAGATACTCACCCTCACTAATAATAGGATAATTGCAAATCAAACTACAAGACACCACACGCTGCAAAGGTACAGCCGTTGGATAGGCCCCTTCTGTTGACCAGGCTGAGGGAAGGCGAGCAGAGGTCAAAGGACGTGTAATGGAAGAGGTGACATTTAATTTGGGCCTTGTCGGACAGATCATTAAAATCCAATTTAGCAACTTACTGGCACTTAAAAAGAAAAAATAATAAAGGGAAAGGTGGACAGATTTGACCACTGAGTGTGAATTAAAATAACATACACAAAATGGGAAAGCAGACAAACTGGAATATTTACAGCAACTGTAGCAGCCTGAGTTTGAATGCTATACATATAAAAGTCAAATACCACTCAAAAAAGAAACAAAAGACATGAAAAAGCAAGTTCCTAAAATAGGACATACTGCTAGTTAATGGCCACATGGAAAAAGATTAAACATTATGAATAACCAATGAATGTAACATGATTCCAGTTTTTCGGTGATGAATCGTTATAAAATTAGAATAATGCTTTATTTCCTCTGTTGACAAGAATGTGGTGAAATTGGCTCTCTAATTATACCTGGTGAGTGGGTATGTAAATTGATACAATCCTTTTTGGAAATAAGGATCAAATCTTAAAAGTGCATTATGCTTTATCTGGGAAATTTTGTATCGCAGACTTTATTCTATAGAAATAGCCTGAAATTGGGGGGCGTGGGGGGAACTGTGCACAAGGATGCTTGTAGAATAATATGACAGTAATGACAAATTAGAAATTATCTAAATGCCCCAAATTAGAGATGATTCAATAAATTACGGTATTTTCATATACTGGAATATTGTGCAGCGATGACAATGTTTGCAAGGAGTTTTTAACAGGATGGCTGAATTCTCGTAGGATAATGATAAGTGTGTGTGTGTTGGGTGGGGGGGCAGTTCAATTATGTATGTGGAATGACCTCAAGAATCTTTTTTACAAAAAATTACTGTGCATGGAAAAATGACCAGAAGGCAACAGACTACAACATTAATGGTGGTTCTTTGGCAAGGGATAAATTATTGGCCCATTTTTTCCTTCTTTCTCCTTATTTTGCACTTTTAAAATCTTCTCTTCCATTATAATGTATTACTTTTACAATAAAAAGGTTTAAAAATATCTTGCCCTTTGCGTTTGTGCCCAAGTCAGAACTAAAGGTCTGGCCTGTTCTGAAAGATCCTGGGCTCAGAGCAGTGAGGCCCCCAGTGAAAGGTTCTCTCTCTCTCGTGTTTTTCAGCTTTCCTTTGCTGCGACCACGCCTGTCCTAGCTGATAAGAAGAAATACCCTTATTTCTTCCGGACTGTCCCATCAGACAACGCGGTGAACCCAGCCATCCTGAAGCTGCTGAAGCACTTCCAGTGGAAGCGAGTGGGCACGCTCACCCAGGACGTGCAGAGGTTCTCCGAGGTACCTCGGCGGAGGGGGGCGCTCTCACCGGAGGGGGGCGCTCTCACCTCGTTAGCCGCTGCCATCTCCGGGCAAGGCGTCGGGGCTGAGTCAGGGGTGGGCAGTATCACAGGGCTTTAAAGCATGCTTTTATTAGCAGGACCAAAGCTGTTTTACCATTGACCAAACAGAGCTGGCGGCCGAGGGACTTGGCTGTGCCTGGGACAGGTGAACACTCCATCCTAGCCCGCGCAGGAGTGACCCCTTCCCTGTCACTGTGCCTTCTGCCAGACCATGTGGCTTATTCCCTCACCACCGCTGTAGGTTTGTTGTCCTTGTTACTGATGCTGTAGTGACCGTCTGAAATCAAGATGTGCCACCAATAGCGCCTCTCCGGGGAGGAAAGTTTCGGGGAGGCGCTGGCTGGGAAAGGGAGCCTGCAGTGTCACTGTCAGTTGGGTGGGGTTTTGTTTATTTTAATGGCTTACAACCACACATTACACGTGGTGATATTTTTTTATTTTTTGAAAAAAAAAAAACCCTGCCAAATTATATACCGTAAAAAAAAAGAAAGGGTTGCTAATTTCCACATTCTCTCCCCAGTGAACCCCACTCTCAGTTCAGTGTTCATCTGCCCAGAACTTTTTCAATCTATTTGTTTAAACCCAGTGACTTCATGCTGTAGATTTTGCTGTTTTCACTTTACAGCAGATCTTAGAAGTCTTGATTGACCTCATCATTGTTAATGGGCCATGGTGTTCTGTCAGATGATAGATGATAATTTATTGAACCAGACCTTTATGGATGTTTACAGCTTTTTAACATCACAGCCGACACCTTCCCACCTAGTAGATTTCTAGAAGTAGAATTTCTGGGTCATTTAAAATAGTGAGACAAATCGATTTCCAGAAAGGCTGTTCCAATTTCTAGTACCACCAATGCATTTGAAAAATTCTCATTTCCTCATATTCTTTTTTTTTTTTAATCCTCACCCGAGGATATTTTTCCATTTATCCTCAGATAGAGTGGGAGGGAGAGGGAGAGGGAGAGGGAGAGGGGGAGAGAGAGAGAGAGAGAGAGAGAGAGAGAGAGAGAGAGAGAGAGAGAGAGAAACAGTGATGTGAAAGAGACACATCTGCTGGTCGCCTCCTGCACGACCCTGACCAGGGCTGGGACGAACCACAACCGAGGTACGTGCCCTTGGCCTGAATTGAACCCGTGACTCTTTGGTCCATGGGCCAACACTCTAACGTCTGAGCCAAACCGGCCAGGGCTCATTTCCTCACATTCTTACGAACAGTGGATATTATCAAATGTTTAAAAAGTTTTCCTACTCAGCCCTGGCCGGTTTGGCTCAGCGGTTAGAGCATCGGCCCGCCGACCGGAGAGACCCGGGTTCGGTGCATACCTCAGTTGCGGTTTGTCCCCAGCCCCAGTTGGGGTTGTGTGGGTACGACCACTCGATGTGTCTCTCTCACATCGATGTTTTTCTCTCTCTGTCTTCCTCCCTCTCTCCCTCCCGCCCTATCTGAAGATAAAATGCAAAAATGTCCTCGGGTGAGGATAAAAAAAAAAAGTTTTCCTATTCAGATGTGGGCAAACTCATCTCTCATCTTTCTCCCAATTGTCCTTATGGCTCCTGCTTGCCTCTCTCCCTCCACATGTGTTCTTGATGCTTGGAGCTCCAACAAGGCAAGATATTTGGGTGTGCTTAGCTGCCCAAGAGAACACCCTGCACCGCGTGGGGAGGAAACGCGTGAGACCGGCGTCCAGGCGGACCCGCGTGGGAGGACTTGGAGAAGACCCACCCATTCTGCAGCGGGTGGTAGGCGAGGAGGGTGGGGGATCGAGGGCTGGGAATCACCAGACCTGATTTCCACCCCAGCCCTGCACTTACCTTTCTGAGGCTCTGCCTGTCTCTCCCATGGGAAGGAGAGGCCGCTCCATGACCTTGGAGAAGTCACCTTTCTTCTCTGAGCTTCGATTTCCGCCCCTATCCCTTCAGGATTCTTGTCAAAATCAGATGAGTCATGGATTTGAAAGAACTTTGTAAACGGGGAAGTTCATGCACAGAGAGGGATGTTTCAGGAGGTGCTTGAAAAGCAGAAGTGTTTGGTTCCACTATCTGTGGTTATCCAAACAAAGCAAACTTTTCCCACGCAAGGCTGGCCCTCATCTTCCCAACTCTGGTCTCAGTCCCGAGGGAGATGCACAGAGGGAATAGACCTCCAGTGGGAGTGACTCATCGCCAGACACTGACGGGACGAGGCTTTTGCTGGAAGACTGCCCTTCACGGCAGCAACAGATGTTCTGAAAGGAGTATGAACCTGGCTGATGGGGAGGGCCGGGCTATGGCCCCATTAACACAGGCCTCTGCGGCAATCTGGAGGGACCTACTTTTTTCCAATCGAGTCTTTGGCTGTCAGAGCCTGAGGGGCCCTTAGAGACACCTCCCTAACCCCCTCATTGTATAAAAGGGGAAACTGAGGCCCAGAGAAGGGATGGGGAAAAGTTCACTTTCAAAGCAACTCTGAAGTCATGAAAGATGATTCACAAAAAAGTCAAGACTGAATCCTTGGGCCCAGACTCCCAGTCAGCCCAGACTTACATTGCTCCTGCTTTCCATCCATAACTTCCTGCAGTCACGTGGGAACTGCATGTGACCTGGGAGATTTGAAAAACCTGAAAGCCTTGGTCTGAAGAGGTTAAATGTTCAGCCCTGACTTAGCTGAGTGCTTTATGGATTCCCCAACACTCTCACAGCCAATGGCCCTGCAGGGCGGGGGTATGGTTCCCATCTGACAGATGAGGGAACTGAGGCTTGCTCAGGGGGGTGCTTCTTGCCCCAGGGCACCTGCTGGTAAAGGGCCCAGCTGGGGCTGGAAGCCTGACCCTCGGACCGTGAGCCAGTGTTACATTGCACTGTCCCCACCCCCTGGGGTCAGGTGTTGACAGTTTGGTAGCACATCTCCATCCCTGCACAGCTGTGTGAGGGCCCTCCGCTGAGTTTCAGGGCACCTCAGAGGGAAACCTCCTTTCTGAGGACAGGATGTTGCTTGGTGGTATTGCTGGCGAGAACCCCTTTTGATTTAAACCTCTCCGCCCAGCTGACTCCTCTCTGTGCCCAAGGGCTTTGGCATCCCTCTCCTGATGTCTGGGCTGCGTGCAGGCCCTGGAAACTCGCCAGGGGCTAACAGCTTTTTGTGAGTGCAAAGGAAACTGGATTCCTTTTATGAAACTGGTCGATCAGCAGCGTCAAGCACTTCTGTTCCGGACTGGTGCACTGGAAGGAATGTCAAATGAAAGCAATCCTAAAGTTGAAGGGGGTTGGGGGGAGAACCTTAATCCCAAGGAGCTCATTCCATTGGGACTGAAAGGGGGGTAGGGCTGAGGGCCATCCCACCTTGGGACCAGCTGCTCCTTCCAGCCCAGGATCGCTGAGATTTAAGGCCAGTGAGTGGTGACCCAGAGGCTGCTCAGGTCTTGGGTCAGATGTGCCCATCTCTAGGCCCAGCTTTGCCATGCAATGGCTGTGTGACTCAGCTAGTTCACTTCACCTTGTTGACTCAGATATATCAGACCCAGAGCTGCTGCTAGGACCCACATCAGGGCCTGAAAAGATTGAGCTCGCCTCAGCCCTGCCCACTTTGGATCAAAGATTTAAATGAGCTGAGAGGAGAAGGAAAGACTGAGTACCAGATGGGCTGATCTCTAGGCCCAGCTTTCCAAGCGGTGACTGCGTGAGACACCCGGCAGCGCTTCACCTGAACGAGATCCCAGTTTCCCTGTGTGAAGTGGGGAGATTGATCCCACCTCACAGGCACTGGGCGATGAGAGGGCTAGAGGAGAACATAAGTGAAAGCCGTGCGTGCTTGGTGCTATTGCATGGACAGTCGCTGTGCTACTGAGTCATGAGACAAACTAGGAAGGCATATCCATTCACTCAAAAAATAACAATGTGGCCAAGGCCCTGCGCGGTCGAGCGCCAGAGAGGAGTGCACATGCTCGGGGTGCGTAGGTGTCAGGCCTCCTCCACTGGTCTCAGCTCTGGCTGCTCATTAGAATCACCAGGGGAATTTTTTTTTTTAATACAAAACCAAATTTAAATTATATAAGTCGGATTTTTTTCCTTTCCCCCCCACTTTCAGCAACTCTATTGGAGTGATTTATGTAGCGTCCGTCCATCCCATTGTTGGTATACAGTTCACTTATTTTTAGAAAATGTATAATCATCATAATCCAGTCTTGGAACACTCCTGTCGCTCTGGAAGTTCTCCCGTTTGCAGTCAGTCCTACCCCAGCCCCAGGCCCATTTGCTTGCTCTATAGTTTTGCCTTTTCTGAGATTTTCATATAAATAGAATTATATAACATGTATTGTGTGTGTGTGCGTGCTTGGATTCTTTTTAGCACAATGTTTTCGAGGTTTATCCATGTGCATGTATTAGAAGTTTGTTTCTTTGTACAGCTGAGTAGTATTCCCCTGTATGGATAGGATATATTCTTGAATCCCCAGGGGAGCTTTATAAATCCTGGTGCCTAGGCCAGCTCCCAGAACAATGACGTTAGATGACCCCAGCATTAGCGTCCTTTCAGGCTTCCCGGGTGATTTCAGTGTGCGGCCGATGTTGGTTGGCGTCCACAGCTGGCTCAGGAATTCAGGGTGGAAATGATGCTCCCTTGTGGTGGGAGCCCTTGTGCTCAGAGTAGCCCAGGCTACTCGGCAGCTTGACTGCCTTCCGCAGGCCCAGTGACTATGGAGTAGGATGAAGAAGGTGGAGAATCGCCTTGACCCCGCCTGGGACTCCGTCAGGTGGAAGACAGAGTGGGGGTGGGTGGTGAAGACTGAGGGTACTGCTGAGAGGGTGGTCCATGGGGCCCAAGATGGCGAGGGGTGGGCAGGCAGGTGGCCGTGGGCTTGGAGGAAGTGGAGCTCTGGAGGTCTCTTAGAAGAGTGATGACATGTGGGTGAGGGAGCTGGAAGGATGGGAGGCTGTGGTCAGAGCTGGAAGAGGGATGTAGGGATTGAGGAGCCAGGCCCTGGCTGTGTGTGAATAGCGGGCAGAATAGTGGTAGGGATCACCAGAATGAGGGCAAAGAAGTCAGAGACCAGAATGCTGAGTAACCCCCACGTGGGCACTGCAGGCACGGGGTGGAGGCCGGGCTTGGGGTGGCGATGGAGGCGAGGGCAGCAGTGTCTGGGAGGACCAGCAGGGACTGACAGGGGTATTTAGGCCTCTCCCCCTGGTTCCAGGTCCTACCACCTGCTAAACCATCTTCATCAAGTTATTCTTCTGGTTGCCAGTTCTCTGATGCAGACAGATCACTCAGTCTCTCTGGGACTCAGTTTCCCCTTCTGTAAGTTAAGGGAGGTAGGCCGGTTGATTCTAAGATTATTCCTAGCTTAAAGAATTTGTGATGAGGACTTAGAGAGATCTGGTCAGTGACCTTACTCCTGCCATTGCCCGGGGTGTGGCCATGAGAATTATTTACCTCTCTGTACCTCCATTTACTCATCTTGAAAATGGGGATAATAACAGTACTAACTAACTCTCAGGGTTGTCATGAGGATTAAATGTGCTCAGAAACAGCGTGCTAAGAGAAGTGCCTGGCTCGCCATAAGCACCATGCGAGGGCAGCTGCTGTGCTTTGTCATCTCGAATCTGGTTCCTTCACCCCGGCTGGCCCTTCAGGAGCTCGGCTGTGTGGCTGGTTTGTGCCTGCCACAGACATCACTCCCTTCCTCCCACCCTCCAAACAGGCTCCAACACTCCCTGCCCACCACTGGTCCTCAGTGATGGCGGACCTTCTGGGGCTGACCTTTGCACACCAGAGCCTCCCCCAAGTGCTGGGACCCACCGGAGCCCTTGATCTGTCCCAGACTGAAAGGCCACCATCTGTAAGAGCTTCCCCTTCAAAGCCCCTGCCCTTTCAGCCTTCCACAGCCCTGCCTGGCCCTTTGAAGTCGTCCTCGCTGGCCAAGTCACCATCTGCCCCACCAAAGGGGTCTCTGGTCACTTTCTCTAAAGTTACCACTTGTTGTTATGGAGCGGTAGCCTGGGGGACACTCCTGCAGGGGAGGGCGGGGGACCTGGGGCTTGCGTCTATCCCAAGAGCCAGCCTTAGAGTCATGGGCCTTCCCTGCTGCTCTGAGTAGAAATGAGCTCCTCATCCTGGCTGCAGAGACCCTTCAAGGTCCCTCGAGGCCTCCTCCTCTGTCTCGCCTTCAGTCACTCTCCCCTTTGGTCCAGCCACACCTCCATACTGGCTTCTCTCTCTCTGGGAGCACCCTCCCCCACGCCTGGCTCCACATGCCTCCCAGGCACGACCAGGTGTGCCCCTCGCTGAACCAGTGCCCTGCACGGTACAGTGTAATACACCATCTGCTTTCTCATTGATCACCCACCACCATGGGGCTGGAGAGCTCTGTGGACAAGAGCCTTGCTGACCTCTCGGCCCCCTCACCCTGCATGCTACCCGGCACGTGTGTGTTCCGTAAGGAATCTCTGTCCCTTAGGCTAAATTCCTAGGGGCAAACACAGTGATTTGCCCTCTGTTGCCCTTAGTCTGCCTGCACTTGGGATGGATGGTGCGATGGGGGTGGCAGGGGTGCTGAGACTTCCCAGCGCCTGTGCTGAGTCACCAGGGGCCATCGGAACGATGGAGGAGCCGGCCGGGTCAGCGAGTCACACTCCCACAGAACTCAGCACGGGCCATGCTGCTGCTTCTTAACTGGGTCTTTTTTGGATAGGACATTGTTTTTTGGTGGGGATTCTTCTAGAGACCTCATCTCAGTGGAAATTTTACTGGAACCAGCAGTGACCAGGGACCTGCCATGTGGCTGCTTCTGGGTGGTGTTGGGCATTGGGAATGCACACACTGTAGTTCATATCTGAGTGATTTTCCTTGGCTGAGTGATCCTGGGAGGTTCATTCTGAGTTGTCAACACTTCAGAACCCTCTCTTTCCAGGATCAGGTAGTCCCATTCTCCAGAGCAGTGGTTCTCAAAGTGCTGTCCCTGGACCAGCAGCTTCTGTGTGGTTGTCACTTGGGAGCTTGAGGACTCTTCCCTGAGCCCGTGAATCAGACCCTCTGATGCACCTGAGAATCCCTGCATTGGAGGAGTAGGCAGCCTTCCGCTGAGGCCGCTGTGCTCCTAAACCCGCTGGGTCTGAGACAGGGCCAGGCTCGCGGGAGGCACCGAGCCACCTCTGGTCCGTGTCCTTGACTCCTTCCAGGCTGCAGGATCACCTGTGCAGCCCACATAGCCGAAGCTCCTCTAAACATTAGGAGGCAGGAGGGGATTCCTGACCGATCAGATCTTAATCCTGAAGGTCCTAGTGTCCCATCAGTGCCCCAGATTTTTTTCTAATGTTTTCAGGTGACTTAGCTGTCTGCCCCCAGGCAAGAACTGTCCCCTCCTTCTTGGTCTCTTACCTCCAGCTCTGGGAGAGACCGGCCTGGGGGCCAGCCAGCAGGGACTGCCTCGTAGATAGCCATCCTACCCACACCTAAGCTCTGCCTGTGGCAGCCTCTTGGCACTGGGGGGAGGTCTTTTATTTCCCAGGGTGGTATGTATATGTGCCATGATTTGTGGACAATTTTAATAGGTATGTATTTATGTTATTATATACCAGGAAAAAAAGATCACTTGCCCGTCAGAACTGCTCTTCATGGATGTTATGGTTTCATTTGAAAAGTGAGACTGTTGCCCTGGCCGGTTTGGCTCAGCGGTTAGAGCGTCGGCCCGCGGTCCAGAGAGACCCGGGTTCCGTTCCCGCTAAGGGCACGTACCTCGGTTGCAGTTTGTCCCAGGCGTAGTTGGGTCCTGCGGGAGGCAGCCACTCGATGTGTCCCTTTCACGTCGATGTTTCTCTCTCTCTGTCTCTTTCTCTCTCTCCCTCCAACTCTATCTGAAATAAATAAAGAGAAAAAAAAGAAAAGAAAAGTGAGACTGTTTAAGCTAGCAAGCACACAGGTGCAGTGAAATGGACTCTAAGAGGGTATGAGAGACGCAGAGAGACTGCAGTTTCGGGACCACTGGGATGAATGAAGCCTACAGGGCTGCCTGTTGATTTAACAGGTGGGGGTGGGTGAGGGGTGGAGGGTAGTACTGGCAATAGGTTTTTCCCTGAAGCCCTGGCCCAATGCCTATATTCAAGGAAGAGGCTCAAGGTCAAGGTCAAGAATGGGCCCCACAGGCCTTCAGCCCTCTAGGGCCCAGGCTCCATGGGGCAGACTCGGGGTTCATATGAGTACCCCAGGGAGAGTGCCCTGCCCGACCCACACCTTCAGAGTGGGAAGATCCCACCTGGGTGAGAACCACCACCTATCAGGGTCCGCAGTCTCCAGTGCTCCTGCTGTCCTGGGAGCACGTCTGGAAGCACATCCAAGGCTTTGTCCAGTGGTGGCTGCAGTGGCTAAGCCTTCGAACAAAAAGCACACCTCCAAGCTGAGTGCCTTGTTCTGGCTCAGAGTTTCTGCCCCTTCCCCAAACAGGTGGGAGGTGGCTGCTCCATCTGAAGTGAGGGAGGAGGCCCCAGGGCTCAGTGATGCTTCCTCCCTAAGCCTCCACACCAGGTCCTCGAGCCCAGCTCTCCCACACACACACACCAGTTCCTACAAGAAAGGAGCTGTCCTGCACCCTGCTCAGAGCGAACGGGGAGCTTGGCTGTGGGTCTGTGGAGCCAGCACCGGGGCTCATGCGGGGCTGGGTGAGTGCCACTCTCAACTCCCCAGGCTGTGATATAAGATAAATATATCCTCCACCCAGGCCGATGGGTCCTGGAACACGGGATGAGTGAGGGCCCAGAAGGAGATCCTGGAGGTCTCGGGGTGGGGGCCGTCCCGGGCATCCACAGTGACCTCAAAGCCCTCACCAGGGACATTTCCTCGGGCCTCCTGCATGGTCCTGGGCCTGGTTCCCAGAGCATGACTCCAGCCCTGGGAAGCAGCTATTGCACCAGGACTGGGGTAGGGAAATATAATTATGACATCATCTACTGCCATTTATGGGATGCCTACTTGTGCAGGTGATGACATTCAGTCACCCAGCATGATACTGTCTCTGTTTTATAGAGCAGACTCACTCAGGAAGGACTAAGTCACTTTGCCAAGGTCTCACAGCCAAGAGGGCAGGTGTGGGTGTGAACCCAGGTTTGTGCCCGCCCTCGTGGAGAGGAGGCTGCGGGTCTGGGCCAGTATTCCCACCCACCCCCACCACAGAAGCAAGGAGCTGGATATACAGACTAACCCACTCACGTCTCAAGGGGACCTCCTTACAGTTCCCTGAAATTTTCACCATGGGATTCTGCATTTACTTTTTTTTTAATTGTATTTCCAGACCTTGAATCTCGGAGGCCTGCACTGTCCCTCCATACCTGCTCCTACCACACTTCCCAGGATATTTGGCTAACAGGGCAGTGCATCTTGCAGTGTGTAGGTCCACAGAGCTATTCTGGTCGATTCTGGCTGCAGTTTTCCCCAAGGCCCATCTGCCAGGCTTGGGTAATGCCAGGCAACATGAGCAAAGGAGTGGAGTTGGAAGGTGTGTGAGCCTTCAGGAGCCAGCGAACAGTCTGTTGGGACTGGATAGCTCAGTGTGCAGGGCGAGGAGTGGGAGAACAGGCTGGGAGGAAGGATGGCGAAGGCCCTGCATGCTGCAGGCCTCGGTGTTTGGACTTTACCTGTCAGCAGTAGGGAGCCACAGAAGGTTTTTAAATAAGGGGCGAGAGATGGTAGCGATCCTGAGGGCAGAGGGGGCTGAGCATCCTAGAGTCTGGGAAACCAGCCAGGAGGTTACTGCAGTACTTCAAAAGAAAAATAATAAGATGTGCTTACTTTTGTACATAAAAATTTCAAATTCTCTTTGTTTTTATTTTTGCTTCTTTGTTTAAAAATACTAATTATTGTTTTCTAACATAATATTGATATGTACTCAGTGCAGAAAACTTGGCACAGAGGAGCACAAAGGAAAATGAAAGACTGGCTGTAACCTACCCACTGAAAGGTCATTGTTAACATCTACAGGCATATGTCTTGACAGTTTCTTCAGTGAATATGAGTGAACATACATAAACACACACGGTAGGAATGGCTTCTTTAATTTAGCAGTTCAGTGGGGATGTTTTCCCAGGCCAGCAGATACGCCCACCACCGTGACTCTTCATGGCCTCTCCACTCCGGGCCTGGTGACCCCATGAACAGCCCCACCTGTTCCACAGCCCCCCTGTGGTGTGTCTTGGGCTGTGTTTTCCTCCAGTTTTATTTCTCCTACAGTCTGTGCCCTTCCTTCCTATATTCCGATAGTTCTACAAATATTCTGCTCATTGATGGTCTTCTTAATTGTTTTCCAGAACCATTAGAGATTTTTGTTAGGGAAAAAAAAAAAATTGTGCCCTAGCTGGTTTGGCTCAGCAATTAGAGCATCAGCCCTTGGACTGAAGGATCATGGGTTTGATTCCCGGTCAAGGGCACATACCTGGGTTGCAGGTTCGATCCCCAGCCCCGGTCAGGGTCGTACAGGAGGCAACCAACAGATGTGTCTCTCTCACATCGATGTCTCTCTCTCTCTCTCTCCTTCCCTCCCCTCCATTCTGTCTGGAAATCAATGGAAAAATATCCTCAGGTGAGGATGAACACCCACAAAAAAAGTATTTGCCATTTTGAGGAATTTGGGCTAGGACAGGAGGTAGATGTATATTCCCTGTTGCTGTTTCTTTCCCAATAGCTGTTGAAAATATTCTACCCTATGGACATGCCAGAATTACTCAAGGAAGCTCCCATTACATGGGGCTAGTTGCCAACTTTTCCTGATTACCAAACAACAATGCAATAAACTCATACTTGTGTTTTTATATGAACATCTTTGATTATTTTCAGAGGATAAATTCCTAGAAATAGTGTATGCACATTTTGGAACCTTTTGTACATGTTGCCAAATTGTCCTCCAGAAAGATCATACCAGTTTAGAATTTCATAACAGTATATGAGAGCACTCATTGCCAACATTGCATATTATTCTTTTTTGATCCTTGGCAATTGCTATTTTAATTTGCATTTCTTTGATTACAACTAAGATTGAATTTCTTTTTTACTAGGAATTTTTTTCATTTCTGTTCTCCTTTTGCAAATTGGCTGTTCATGTTATTGGCACATTTTCCTATTGGAGTGTTCTTTTTCATGCTGATTTATAAGCGCTCTTTATAAAGTCAGGATATTAGCCCTTCGTCACATTTGTTGCAGATATAGCCCCATGTTTCATGTGACGTTCAATTTTGCTTTTTATGTTATTTGATAATATTGAAAATGATAATATTTTATGTAGTCAAATTTATCAAGACCATTTTTTTCACTTTTAATTTTATGCTTGGCATGCTCTTACCATCCCAAGAATTTTTATGAATATTCACTTACATTTTCTTCTAGGACTTTTATTACTCCATTTTTAATTTTATCTGGTATTTCAGCATGTGGCCTCAAATATCAAACCCTTCTTTCTCCTGCCCCCACAGTCACTCAGTCATTCTTCCAGCATTTAATTAATGTATCTTTTTCTGATTCACTTAAAATACCTGTTAAATTTTACCTTTAGAAAATAATATGCAACATTTTTATATATACTGTAGACCAGTTATGTATAATAGAAATATAATGCAAGCCACATGTGATTTTAAATTTTATAGTAGCCACATTAAAAAAAAACTGAAGATAGAGGTAAAATTAATTTAATAATCTTTAATAATATTTTATTTAATGCAATATATCCAAAATATTATTTCAGCAAGTGAAACTAACCATTTCAAATGCTCAGTAACCATATGTGGCTCGTGCCCATCATATTGGATAGTGCGATTTCATACTGTTCCTGAGTTTTTTTGTTTTTGTTTTTTAATTTTATTTTTAAATTGAGTGGGAGGGAGAGAGAGAGAAACATTGATGTGAGAGAGACACATCAATTGGTTGCCTCCTGCACAACCCCAACCAGGGCCGGGGACTGAACTGCAACCGAGGTGCGTGACCTTGACCAGAATCGAACCCGAGACCCTTTGGTCTGTGGGCCGATGCTCTAACCGCTGAGCCAACCAGCGAGGGCTATACTGTTCCTGAGTTTTCAAGTTTTGTTCCATTGATCTGTCTGTTCTGGACTTGGCATCCCCGTGTTCTGACTATTATTCCTCGAAGTTCCGAGTCAGGCACTGGTGAGTGTGGTGGACTCCTCCTTCTCACTCATTCTGGGATTCAAGTTGACCCAAGTTCAGCCATTCTCAGCATGTGGCTTTGCAGCCTCTCTGCTGGGCTGGAGGGGACACAGCCGTGGGCCCGTGGAGGAGTGGTGGCGGAGGCGTCCTCGGGCGGGGCTGGCGGTGGCGCTCCATTACTCCCACGCCCTCGGCCACGCGGGGCGCAGCCGCCCTTCATTTAGCGCTGTTGCCTTTACTTTGACGAGTTTAATGTCTGTAAGGGTCCAAAAAATGCACTAGGTGTTTTTATTTGAATTTCAGTAACTCCAGAATTAATTTGGGGGACATTTGACATCTTTATAATACCAAGTCTATCCATTTATGAACATAGAACATCTCTCTATTCAAAATTTCTTATTGGGCCCTCAGTAAAGTCTTGTCATTTTCTTCATTTAGATCCGTTCCATTTCATGTTGGGTTTATTTTAAAGTATTTTTATTGCCTTGGGGAATGGGATCTATTTTCCTCGACATTTTAAAAGTGGTTATTGCTAGAATATAGAAAAGCTATTGATCATATTCATCTTATGACTGACCATATTCAATTCTAATGACTTCTGGTAGATTTTCCTCTCTTAATTCCCTTGGGCTTTCTAGGTAGACAACAGTACCAACTGGAGCAAGAATAAATTTGCTTTGTTTTCCAGCATTATAGCATCTTTGTCTAAATGATTTCTTATGCGGCGGTACTGCCTAGTGGTTAGAACAGAATGACTGCTTAGGTTTTCGTTCTAGCTCAGCTAGTTACCAGCTGGATGACCTTGGGCAAATTATTTTACTTCTCTGTGTCCCTGATGATGGGAACATACTCATATTACTTCAAGTGTTGTGAGTATTAAAATAGTTAATACATATAAAGCACTTTGGACTCAGAACAGTGCCCAGAGTAACACCCAACATATCTTAGCAGTTATTATTGTTACTGTTATTGCCTCGTTCATTAAACGTCTGGAGTTATATTTAAAAACACTAATAACAATGAATGTTCTTGTCTTGGTCTTGATTTTAATGAGAATGCGGTTTGTAAGATGTGATGTCTATTGGAAGAACAGATATTCTTCCTCATGTTAAGAGATGTTATATTTTTATTTATTCAGTGTTTGAACCAGATACGTATGCTGAAATATCAGATCTCTTTTTAGAATCTATATTAATAGCTATGTGATTTTTTTCTTTGCTCTATTAGTGTGACAAATTATAGTCACCAATTTTCTCATATTTGTTCTATAATATGTAATACATTCATTCATTTGAAACATTTATTGAGTGCCTAGCAGGTGTTGGGCACTGTTCTAGGTACTGTGTACACATCAGTGAATGAAACAAAGTCCCTGCCCTCAAGGAGCTTGCATTCTAGCGTGAGGAGACAGATGATAAAAAGCAAAAAGCAAGTAAATGTATAATATGTCAGATGATGATAAGTGCTGGGAGGAAAATGAAATAGGGTAAGGGGACTAGGAAGTGTCATGAGGGGTGGGGTGAGGTCAAGGAGAGATTCAAAGACAAAGTGACATTGGAGCAGACACCTGAAGGCAGTGAGGGGCAAGTCACAGGATACGTGGGAGAAGAAGGTTCCAGAAGGAACAGCATGTGCAAAGGTTCTGATATGGGGGTGGTTCTGGTGGTGCTGAATCCACCCAGGGAGACCGTTACGGCTGGAACAGAGTGGGTGAGGAGGAAGGGGAGCAGCTGCTGGGGGTGGAGATTTCTAGCTCTTATAAGACATTTGTGAGCACTTTGACTTATACTTTGAGTCATTTGAGAAATTACTGGAGAGTTTTCTTTTTTGTTTTTATTGAGAAGAAATCCACATACATAAAATCCACCATTTTAACCATTTTAAAGTGTACAGTGAAATGGGTTTTGGTATGTGCATAATGATGTTCAATCATAACCACTATGTAATTCCAGAACATTTTCACAACCCCAAAAGGAAATCCCATATCCATTAGCAGTCACTCATTTCCCCATCCCCCAGCCCTGACAACAACAGATCTTTCCCTGTCTATGGATTTGCCTATAATAGACATTTTCGTTTAAAGGGAGTCATAGGGGTGTGAGGTAGGAGAAATGGGTGAAAGTAGTCAAAAGGTACAAACTTCCAATTGTAAGATGAATAAGCTCTAGCTTACTTGTATATTTTCTTTGGAGAAATGTCTGTTCAATTCCTTTGTATAATTTTTAATTGGGTTATCTTTTGCTGTTGAGTTATAGTTCTTTATATATTCTGGATACTAGGTGCTTATCAGATATATGACTTATAAATATTTTCTCTCATTTCATGGGTTGTCTTTGCACTTTCATCATGGTGTCCTTGGCACAAAAGTTTTTAATTTTGGTGAAGTCCAGTTGATCTGTTTTCTGTTGTTGTTGCTTGTGCTTTGGTGTCATATTTAAGAAATCTAAGTTTTATAGTTTTAGCTCTTACATTTACATGTTGGTCCATTTTTGGTTGATTTTTGTATATGGTGTGAGGTAAGGGTCCAACTTCATTTTTTTGTATGAGGTTATTCAGCACCATTTGCTTAAAAGACCATTATTCCTCCATGAAATGGCCTTGGCATTCTTGCTGAAAATCAATTGATCACAGTAGTATGGATTTTTTTCTGGACTACTAGAGAGTTTTTAAAAGGAAAGAGGATTTTATCTGTCATATTTTAAAAGGGTCTGAGTGGAAGGTGGTGACTTGGGCTAAATAATGAAAACCAATTAGATTCTTGATCTTTTCTCACAGGAGAGCTGACAAAGTAGATTTCTGGATGAAATGTATGTGTAGAGTTAAAAAGAATGAGGCATCAAGGATGGTACCGAAGGTTTTGGACTAAGCAACTGGAAGGAATAAGTTACCACATACTGACTTGAAAAAGAATGCAGAGGAGCGAGTTTTAGAGAGGGAAGTTAACAGATCCTTTAGATATGCTCCCTGGAATCCAGATGGGATGTTGACTAGGCTGTTGGATAAATGGACCTGGCATTTACATTAAGCCACACTAGCACTCTTAAATCAACCTGTTGTGGTGCGTTACTCTTAGTCAATTTAATTATCTAGGATTTTTCCTCTGTAAGTACATGTAAGAGGAGCTTGTATTTTACTCTGATTGTGCCATCCTTTTTTTTTTTTTTTATCCTCACCCGAGGACATTTTTGCATTTATCTTCAGATAGAGTGGGGAAGGAGAGAGGGGGAAGAGAGAGAGAGAGAAACATCGATGTGAGAGAGACACATCGACTGGTTGCCACCCACACGACCCCAGCCGGGGCCGGGGACAATCTACAACCGAGGTACGTGCCCTTAGCAGGAACCGAACCCGGGACTCTCTGGTCCGCGGGCCAACGCTCTAACCGCTGAATCAAACCGGCCAGGGCTGATTGTGCCATCCTTAATCAGGTTTAGTTTTCAGAGTTATTCTAGATTTACAGTGTGAAGAAGAAAGCTTTCTGTCTTTTTAGGTGCCTTGGAACCGTTTATTGAAAATAAAAAACGAGTCTGTGAAACCATCAGGATTTTCTGTCACTCACCCCACCCTCTTTACAAGTTCTTTGTGGCTTCTTCCATGCTTCTTGATCACTTTAGGTTTATACATTTTGTGGGGATTTTAGAAACTTATATTTTCCAGAGAATAGTTCATTTCCTTGAGATTTTCCAATTTCGTAGCATATATTTGGGTACAATCTTTTACATTTCTTTGTCTTTTGTTATATGCGCTTTCTCATTACAGATATGCCCCCCCCCCCTTTTCTCCTTGATTAAAGTAGCTAGTTTGCTTCTTTATTGATATAACTGGTATTAACATCTTAAATTTAGCATGCAAAAAATGATCACATTTTTTTGTTTTTTTCAAGTTAAACTAAATCTGAATCGAGCACTCCGCCTGCCACCCTTACTTAGGTTAGCATCTCCCTCTCCAAGCGTCACCCTCCTCCCAAATAGCCAACAACGTAGGTGGTCTCTCCATCACCCAGTGGGAGAGCCCGTGCTCCACGGCCCTGGCTGCCTATGCCACTGCTGGTGCTGACACTGGTCGGATTGGTTACTGCCACGATCCAGGTCCCCGGACACATTTCCCGACATCCTCAAGCTCCTCGCCAGGTTCCCAGGTGGTAACCTTCTTCCAGCAGCATTTTCACTTGCACAGGGAGCTACTCCCAAGATGCAGGAACACTTTGTCAGGGGTGACAGGGCCGTCTTCCTCCCGCGGATCTGGAACCTCTGTTGGCTTTTTCTTCTCAGCTCTCCAGACCCTCAAGAGTCCGAGAGGGTTTCCTTTAGAACCCTCTCCCTAAATGGTCCTGTTCCATTTTGCTGCAGAGGAGAGCTCGTCTCCTTAAAGCAGACACCTTGGTTGCTTGGAGGGCAAGGAGTGGGAGGGGCCCACTTGCTTTTCCTTTAAAGATGACTCCCCCTCCCAGAGATAGACAAGGTGTCCAGACATTTCTCTTGCTAAAGAACATACAGCAAAAAACACAAATTAAATTTTCAGTGAAACATCTCATCTTGTTTTTCTTAACCCAAAGAACCAGCACTTGGATTTTTATTGGCTCTGCTTCTGTTACCTACTTTCTAATTTATTTGCTTCTGCTTTACTCTCTGTTAATACCTTCATTCTTTAGTTATGTGTGCTTTGCCATTCTTGATTGGCATGCTTAGTTTTTACTCTTTTTTAGTTGCTATCAAATGTATTTAAGCCAATAAACTTGTGTTTGATTACAGCTTTGACCAAATTCTATACTTTTAACTAAATAATGTGGCATCCTCATTATAATAAGACTATTGTATAATTGCATTTTCAGTTTAAAATACTAGGCTTCTACTTATCTAAGTACCAATGCAAAATGCAAAAGTTGCTATTAGCTACAGAAATTAACTCATTTATTTACTCCTCATCACCCCTAATTTTGTATTATTATCATTTGAGTTTTTATTTAACTTTATTCTTTACATTGTATTTTTTTTTCCATTTTTATTTGAGCTATCGATTTTATTTTAACACTATATTATAATAACTATGATTTTAAGATTCAGATTCAGGGTTTCTATTTCTGTTGACATGTCTTTCATGAGTTGTGTCTTTTGATTTATCTCTCCATGGCATAAATACATCTTTGAGTGATAATTTTTCAGGAAGGGTATATGGGCCTTATATTTACTATGCTGTTACATAGATCACAGTTTTCTCTGTTGCTTCTCCTATGAAATATAGATTTCTATGAAGATAATATTCTTTTTCAGACCTCTCTAGACATTACATCAATGTTGTAATGAAATCTGATGCAATCTGATTTGAATCCTTTGTAGATAAGTCTTTTTTATTTTTATTTTTTACATGTGCTGGATACTTGGAGTCTTTCTTAATCCTTGGAATTAAAAAAGAAAATATAGCACCTGTTGGATGTTTATCTATTTTTTCTAAAATATGATTAGCATTTTTATTTGAAGAATCAGGTGTTCAGATTGCAGAAGTTTTCTTCTATTATATCTTTAATTATTACTCTTTTGCTCTGATATCTTTTTAGTAATACCAGTACATTTGATCCTTGAACAACGTGGGTTTGAACTGTGCAGGTTCACTTGTACATGGATATTTTTCAATAAATATTTTATCTTCCTTGTGATGTCTTAATAACATTTTCTTCTCTCTAGCTTATTTTTTGTAAGAATACAAAATATAATACATATAACATACAAAATATGTGTTAATAGACTGTTTATGTAATCGGTAAGGCTTCCAGTGGATAGTAGGCTATTAGTAGTTAAGTTCTGGGGGAGTCAAAGTTGTATGCAGATTTTCGACTGAGCAGAGGGTCGGTGCCCCTAACCCCTACATTGTTCAAGGGTCAACTGTAATTCACAAGTGAGTCTCTGTTGTTTATTCTCCATATTATTATTTTCTCTCTGGTCATTCTTATCTTAGTCCTAATTCTCTGTTCTGAGAGAATATCTCCATGTTGTCCTCCATAGCATCCATCAGCTTTCCACAGTTACATTCTGCTCTCTAATGCTTCTAATGCTTTTTTAAATTCTCATAACATTATTCATTTCTATCATTATCATCTTAAACTCTGCCAGCTTCTTTTAGTTTCGGTCTCTTTTATTGTGTATCGCACTTCTTATATCTCAGAGACCAGGTTTTCTTTAACCTCCTCGAAGTACAAAACAAACCCTGCAATTTACTTCTCATTCCCATCGCAAATCTTTTTAGAGGTGATGTTCTTCCTCTGCGTGTATTTCCTGTTTGCCTCCTTTATGTTTTAGAAAAGTCTCATAGGTTTCCTGTGCCTTTTAGGTCTTTACTGACCTGGTGTTTGCTTGTAGCAGGAGTCAGTAATCCCGGGCCCCCCTCATCGTTTTATCTAGATGCTATGAGATTCTTCACCTCTCATATTAACTTGGAAAATTGGAAGGTGAAGTTTCACATTACTAGCCAGGGACAGCAGCCCAAGGCATTGGGGGTCCCTTTTGTGTTGTGGGGATTTCTTCTCTGGTTTGTTGGCACAGCTGTTCCAGATGTGAGCTGTTCCCCCCGGCCTCTCCTTTGTTCTCCTGCTTGCTGTGGCTCAGAGCTGCCCCAGCCTGTCCTGGGAACGCGGGCTTGTTTTTGGGTCTAATGGCCCAGCCCCCCCAGAAGGCTGTTGGGCTGCACGTGAGAGGTGGGCTCCCCCTAACGGGCCCTGCACCCCTCCTGTGTCCCAGCCTCTCCTCCAGCATTCTCGCACTCTCCATCCGTGGCTGAGGTCGGTCCTGTGAGCACGGCCGCCCTGCCCGCAGCACCACACTGCTTTCTCAGGAAGGAGAGCTGTGAGTCAGGCTTCAGTCTGCTCTCGCTGGCACTGCACCTAGCAGAAATTCCTCAAAGTTGGTGGCATATTGATGGCACTCTTTCCTATGTCCCCATGCTGAAGCAGATTCCCCCTATTTTTATCCTGCTGTGGTCCTTTCTGTCACTTTCAGAAGGAGGTAGCTTAGGTGGGAGTTGGACATCTGTGCTCAGCTTTACCATCTTTCCCGAAAGTTTCAGAGTTAACGTTGCTACCCATACTTTGTACTTTGGTGTAAAGAGACAGGACAATTCCTGAGCATTTCCGGTCCTGTGGCCCCCTTTATATTCCTTGTATATTATGTGCAGCCCTTATCATATCTGGTTTGATACTTTTTCCTCGGCACTATTTCTCTCCCACTCAAATTTCAGTCTCGCATCCTCTTGAATAGATGGGTGATTCTCCCTCCAAACATGGCAGCGCCTGTCTCAGGGCAGCGAGTGCCGTTCTTGCCAGTGGCTCGTCATCTGGCAGTGTAAGCCACATCCTGGCCTTCAGCAATATTAATGGACTTTCCCCACATCCTCCTTTCTTTGCCAAAGTTATGACCTTTGGAAAGTAGAAACAGAGAAGAAACTGTCCCCCTGCCTCCAAGTCCCCAGTCTCCTTCCAAAGCCTTGAGTTTCACTAGAGAACCATTTCGGATTCCTTCTGGCACACCCAGGCCCTCCCTCGTGAATCAGCAGACGTGGGCAGCAGGTGGTGGGGGAGGCTTTGCAGAGCCCGTCCCCCCATCACTGCTTGGCTGCCCGCCCCAGGAAGACAGCACATCACACAATTTGCCATATCAAGTCTGTGGACGGCTGCCTCCCTACCCTCTGTGGCAGCCACGCAGCACCACACATCTGCTCCTTCTGGGTGGTGAGGATCCCTCCCACCACGGTGCTGTACATTCCCTGTGGGTTTCACGGCTGTGGAATAACAGGCTTCTGCAGAAAGCTCCAAGTGACCTGCCTACATGAGAAGACACACCTATCGGAGTTCAGTTCCAGGGGCACCACCACGCTGGCCTCCCCTCTCCCGGCCTCACACATGTTTTCTCTTCCTGCCCTTGGCCGTGTCGCCTCTGGTTGAGCCCTGCCATGTATCGAGCGTCAGCCGTGGTGGGCCCTGAGCATGTGGTAGCTTATGTTCACTCTTTTTAACAACCTCACGATAACTTGTGGCTGTGCCCCATTTACAGGTATGAAGTGCACTCAGAGTCCCCCTGCTCTCCTGGGGTGGCCCAGCCAGAGGGGGCACAGCCAGCATTCTGGTCCAGAGCCACCTGACTCCAGCTTGTCCTCTTGCCTCTCTCCCCCTGCCTTCCTACAGGGGAAATAGGAACACGGGCTCTTCGTTGTGGGTTTAGAGCAGGGGTCTACAACTGTGTGCCCATGGGCCAAATCCAGCCCCCTGTTTTTGTAAATAAAGTTTTATTGGAACACAGCCATGGCCATTCATTCTCACATTGTCTGTGACTGCTTTTGCAATGTAAAGGCGGAGTCCAGTCATTGTGACAGAGGCTGTCTGGTCTGCAAAGCCTAAAATGTTTATTATCTGGCCCTTTACAGAGACTGACCCCTATTGCAGCATGGGCTGTGGAAAGCAGTAGACTCACTGCCTCCTAGCTGTGTGACCTTGGGAAACTAACTCAACCTCTCTGAATCTCATTTTTCTTACTTATGAACGGCCATAATTACATCTTCTGAGTTTATGCCACCGGTCAAGGAGTGAGGTGACAGGTGTGAGGGGCTGTGCACATGAAGGGTGCTCAGGAAACATGAGTTGTCACTGTTACCTTTCTCACTATCAGCGATGTAGCAGCCTTCTCCACTTTTGCTCTGTGGCTTCCTTTCTGGAACATTCCAGCATTTTTGTCTAAGAACCCTTCATCTTTTCTGACATCCTCTGATACAGATGATGAACAGCTGCTTCTCAAGCCTCCTGAGAATGCTGGGAAGCAGGTATTTAAGTGACACTCACCTCAGGCAAATGAATGGGATGTCCTGAGGTCTCATTCATTCATTCCGCCAGTGTTGGCTGAGCTGGGTTCCATCCCCTTCTGCTGGAATATGGCAGGGACTCAGACAGGGCCTCAGGGCCTCTAGGAGCTCGGGCAGGGGCAGACGGACAGGTTAATAAACCATGACAAAAACCACAACCCCAGTGCCTCCAGATTCTGGTCCTTTTTCGAAAATTCCCCTTGAACTCTGCAGAGTGAACGCCTGAGTTCCCCTGAACCTCTGGGTACTGGTCCTAGGAAGATACATTATAAAAACTGCTTAGCTTAGCACAGCTTCAAGCCCTACACCCAGGCTGCCGGCCTGCTCAGCACTTTGGTGTCCACCCCAGGACGTGGCCGGCTCACCTGACCCGCCAGCTCCCTCCCAGGACACATACTCAGCACCTCTGCAGACTGGGGCCGGCTCCACAGGCTTCGGGCCAGGGCCAGAGCAGACTGCCTTTCCTGACCTTGGAGGAGCTGATGGCGTAGCTCCTCTCCGTCAGTCCGCGGGGCCTTGATATTCTGCCCTCGCCACCTGCACTGGAGAGGGAGCCTCGTGCTGTGCTGCTGCGGGTGTGGGGTGACCTGAAGAGCTTCCCAGTTCCTCCAGAATAGGGCCAAGGAAGGGTGGGCACAGCTTACTGGAAAACCTAGAGGGACTTCACGGAGGTGGGGCTGTTTGCAGTGGGCCTTAAACAGTGAGCAGGACTCAAAAGCCAGGGAGCGATTTGCATTCTGCTTCCTTTAGTGCTCTCAGGTGCGATTTCTCTAATAGCCCTCCTCTATTTTGGTGTCAGAGATGCACTTTGCATCTTGTTGATTTCCTATAGAGGTTTGTATTCATCATCTTAACTGGATAATATCCCTGTTTTATTAATATCCAAATATTTCTGTAAATATTGGCTTGGTCCCACGAGTCTGCTTCAATTAAAGCAATAGGCACTTTGTCACAGGAAAGCAATGAGGTTCTGAGAGCTAATTTAATTCCCCCACAGCTCGGTGGAACCTGACTTCGCTGACTGCCAGCAGAGTGGTGAGCTCCTTGGAAAATGCGGGCAAAGGGAAGACTGCTGGCTGGGGGGCCCTAAAGAGGGTTTTGTGCATTTTCCAAGAAGAGGACCTGGGCCTGGTCCCACCTCCTGGAGAAACCCCTGTGCGGGCTCCGGGGGTCCCAGATGGAGAGTGGGTGGACTCTCAGGCCAGCCTGGCCAGCCAGGGAGAGTGGCCGTGAGCACAGGGCTGTGCATTTGAGAGGTGGATCCCTGCTCTCGGCCTCATCCTCACTTTTCAAGTCAGTATGGTTTCTTCAAACAAATCTCTCTCCATCCCGGCTTCTTTGGTCAAATCTCCTCCAACTGACTCCTGCCTCCCTCTCTCCCCTACAGAGCACCCTGTGGTCACATTGAGCCTCCTAGATAATCCAAGGTGGTCTCCCCATCTCGAGCTCCTTCACTTAATCCGTCTGTAAATTCCCCTTGGCCTTGTAAGGTAGTGTGTCCCAGGGATGAGGGCATGGGCATTGTTTTGTTTGTTTGTTTGTTTGCTTGTTTTCAGTAGGAGGGATATCATTCTGTCTATCACACTTAAGATTCTTCGGAACTTCTAAAACTGGAAGGCTGGCTGATGGGAAGAGGGACTTTCGAGCCAGAGGGCCCTAGCTCCCTTGAGTCACCCATCCCTCCCAAAGCATGTTCCTGGCCTCAGTGTGGTTCTGGAAGATGGCCGCTGAGGAGCAAGCGGCGGGCCGGGGACGAGGGTACCGCGGCCTGCAGGCTCTCCTCTCTCCCTTCGGAGGACTGCCACACGGGCGGAGGGCAGGGAGGGCTGCAAGGGGAGAGGGAGATGTCTCGGGTGGGTCAGGTGTGGGGCCTATCTGTCACTGGCCATCTCCGCCTGTTGAGGTCCCTCTTCCAATCTGCCATGTGACCTGGCCAGAGGTCCACCAGCAGGTGGGAGCGTCATAAGGGCTTGATGTGAGTGGCTGGACAGGGCTCAAGTTACAGGTCCTCACATCCCTGTGCCAGGGTAAGAGGGGCAGGGAAATGGCCTTAGGGAACCTGCCCCAGGCCATATGGGTCCCCACAGGGGTGCCCACAGAGCACCTGCATCAGTGGGGCTGTGTGTTCAGGCTGAGACGTGCAGCCCAGCCCCTGGGCATCTGCCTCATTCCTACAAGACCAGCTCAAAACTCAGCATGAGCTCTCCCGGCCTCGGAACATTTACCGAACTGCTCTCAGCATGGATGGGGCTGTGCGTCCTCAGTGGGCATTTATTCGTTCTCTTCTTCATCTTAGTTTCGAGCAGTCCAGAAACAACACCAGATCCTGGAAATCCAACGAAACCCTTCCCTCGAGGGGCTGCTGTGTTGGTTGAAGAGTGGATGTGACAGCCCCAGTACTCACGGTCAGCTCTGCGAACCAGCTCAAAGCTGTGACCTGGGCTCCTGAGCCCTCCGCTGAGGCCCGTGAGGCTGGCAGTTTTCCACCTGGATCCCCACGTCTTATGATATTGCCACTCTGGTCCTCCGCTTGTTTTCCTGCTTTTGGTAACTCTTGGGAAGTGAGAAAAGCCACAGATAAGTAGCTGGACAAGTGGCCATCAACGAGAGGGAAGCCGGGGTGCCCTTCAGGAAGGCTCACCTGTGATGTGAGGTGTGGACAGGACGGGAAGCCAGGCTTCTCCATGGGATCCTGGTTTGGACCAGCAAGCAGCTAGGTGTCAGGAGGCCCCAAGTGTATTCATTTCCTGGGGCTTTGGTAATAAATCGCTACAAAGTGGGTAGCTTAAAGCAGCAGAAATTCATTCTCTTACAGGTCTGGGGGCCAGAGGTCTGAAGTCTAGGTGTTAGAGGCCATGCTCCCTCTGAAGGCTCTAGGGGAGAGCCTTTCCTGGCCTCCTCCAGCCTCTGGTGGCTCCAGGTGTTCCCTGGTTTATAGCCGCGTCACTCCAATCTCTCTTCTGTCTTCACGTGGCCTTTTCTCTCCTGTCTCTATGTCCCAAATCTCCCTCTTCATTTCTCTGATAAGGACACCTATTGGATTTAGGGCCCACCCAGGGAATTCAGGATGGTTTCATCTTGAGATACTTAAATTATACAACATCTGTAAAAACCCTTTTTCCAAATAAGGCCATATTCACAGATTCTGATGGTTAGGACTTCAACATGGGGAGGGAAGGAAGTGGTCACCATTCAGCCTGCTGGCTCTGATGTGGACCTGCAGGTATCATGCACATTGTGTGGTCTCACATGGACACAGCTGCATATACACGCATAGGTGCTGTCAAGTACCACATATGTGCAATAGATCTAATGCATGTTAATTTATGTACTTGGCCTTTTAAAAAATTTTACTTACATTAATCTTCTATTGTAGGTTATTAAGAGCTCAGTTATTTGTAGAAATCTGAAAACTAGATGACTCCATTAATCTAAAAGAACAGTGTCTTCAATGAAAGCTCATCAGGTTGGGAAAGGTGGAAATATAAACACACAGATGTTTCTACAGGAATTTTAATTCATGCTCCAAGTCTGAACATTTCAGAGCTGCGAGGGTTGCTTTAGCAACTATAAAATTCGAAAAGGCGATGAATGAGGGCAGGTAGAATTTTGAAACAGTTGTTCTCTTGGAACCGCGAGCATTTGTGGTGAAAGACTCTCCTCTCAAGCATACTGACCAGATTCTTTTTGCACCCCTCTGATGACAGGGAGCTCACTATCTACCAAAGCAGCCTTATCCATCGCTAGAGAGTTCTTTTTGGCTTTGGGCCAAACTCTGCTTTCCTGAATCATCTACCTGTTGTTCTCCCCTCTGCCACGGGGATGCCCCGACCACGTGCCCTCTCTCCCATATGACATGCCTTCTGTGTTTGAAGTCGGCCATCACTTCCTGCCTTGGTCTACTCTTCTCCAGGCTAATTTTTTAATTAGCTTAAATTAATGGCAGTTTCTGGGGAGCTCCAGCACCAGTAAAAGTGACCTGAATTATTCAAAGATTTGAGTGTTTCAAATGCCTGTTTATCCTAATTAGCATTTAACGACAGTGGTGCCCTCTGCCTCTAACGAGCCACATTTTAACATGTTCCATATTTTAATGGGTTTTACTTGAATGAACTGTTTAATCAAGTAAAGACACATTTCATGAATGAATAGAAGTAAATCTATAATTACACGCTTTAGTCAGGTAAGAGGAGTGACATTCCAGCACAATCCGGGGCTATATATAGCGAGCACATTTGAATGACAAAGTAGGTTACCTCGGCTTCCATAGGAGACCTGGGAATTCGCTTTGCTCTCAAGTTCATTTCTGTGACCTAATTAGAATTTTCAAAGAGTTGTAAAGAGCATGCGGTGCAGACCTGGTTCTCCCCACCTTTCCTGGATCTCTGCCTTTCGGGATGGCTCCTGGGCTGGGGCCGCGGCCTCATTCGGGAAGGTGTGTGGGGAACTTCTGGCCACAGGAGCCCAGGGTCCTGGGGTCCCTGCTACTGTCCGCCGCCTCCACTGTGCATTTCACTTGCTCGGGCAGAGCCTTCCCGCCTGGGACGTGCGGTGGGAACCTGGTGACTTGTAACTGTAATAATACCCTGCCCCTCCCTTCTCCCTTCCTCATTTTCTCTCTCGCATGCCCTTCTCCCTCCTTTCCTTCTCTCCATTCTCCCTTTTGGCATGCTCAAGCTCGCTTGTGGTGCTGGGAGCCAGGAGCAGAGGATGGGGGTTAACGATGAGGCATAACTATTGGATGGGGCAGCAGAGAGCAGGGGAGGGTCCAGGCTGCTAAAGGGAGATGGTGTCCTGTACCTGGGGAAGGTGAGGGTAGGTGACTTGGGGGGCTTTCAAGCAAGCTGGAAACCCAGCTGTGAGCCTGGCAGATCTGTTGCTTTTACCCCTAAAATCGGTGGTTCCCAACTGCAGCTGCACAGCTGCACCACCTGGAGACCTCTACAAATGCTAATGCCTGGGTCCTAGCCCCGAGATTCTAACTGGTATAGGATGCAGCCAGGCATCAGTTTCTAAAACCTCCCAGGTGGTTCTTCTATGCAGCCCAGAAGGCTTCGGGTGACTGCAGCCCCAGCCAACATCTTGACTACAACCTCGTAAAGGACCCTGAGCCAGAACCACCCAGCCCCGTCACTCCCACACTCCTGACCCATGGATTGTGTAAGATAAATTTTTCTTGTTTTAAGCTACTAAATTTGGGGTAATTTGTTACACAGTAACCGATGACTAATACAGGTTACTAGTTACCCCAAATGTATCCTCAGGTGGGCCATTTTCCACCTTCACCACTGTCTCTGTATTCAGCCTCCAGAATCTGTCCCCTGGATGATTATGTTACCCCCTCACTAGCCTTCCTGTTCCCCTCATGCCCCTGGCCCCCTCATTGGTCCCACAGCAGCCTGAGTCATCATTTCAAAACACTGTTCTAATCATGCTGTCCCCTCCCTGAAACTTTGTAACTGCTTCCCACTGTGTTTAGGCTCAAGACCAGAATCTCTGTATGAATTATGAGGCCCTCGTGGTCTGCCCCGCCTCCTCTTCTTTCTCATTTCATGCCAACAGCCTTCCCCCTGCCTGGCCCACGCTCTGCTCTAGCCCAGCCCGGCTTGTCTTCTAGTTTCCCCACGAGCTCCCTCCCACTGTAGGACCTTTGTACATGCTGTTGCTCAACCTGGAATCTTTCTCCCTACCTACCTCCTGGCCTGGATCTGAACTCTCCATGACAGCTTCTCCCAGAAGCATGCCTTTGAACTTGAGTGCCCTTGTCCTGATGGGTACCAGGGTGGTCATCTGATTAATGTCTCTCACTCCACTAGATAGAGACCCAGGATAGTAAATGCTTTTGCTCATCATTCAGAGCCCCATGACCACCTCACATGGTGCTTGGAATAGAAGAGATGTCAATATCATTAATTAATTAATTAATTAATTAATTCAATTGAATGAATGAGACTGGGAAGAGCAAACAGGCCCCATTCTGGAATGACCAGGCACTAGGTAGCTGTCCAGAAAGGGACCCAAGCATAGCAGCCAGGGAGTGACTGGGCATGAGATGGAATTCCAGCCCTGGGAATGAAGCAGGAGCCCAGACTGAGGGCCTGAGGTCTGAGAAGGCCCCTTGCCAGCCTGACACAGGGTGAACCTTTTTACTTTGCTTTGCTGGAGGACAGGGGTGTCCAGGACTAAGGTGGGAGGGCGGTAGGGGCAGGGAGTTCATTGGCCCTACCTGTGGGCAGCAGAATGTTGCAGGGGGACAGAGCCTGGTAGGACATGCAGATATGGTCCTGGGACCCTGAAGCAGAGATGAGGTGGTGGGTGGAGAGAACAGACTGACCCACAGGGCAGTTCTTCAGTTACAAGTGCACATGGTGCAGTTATTCCATAAACCCAATCCCTGGGTGATTTTCAGAGTGGGTGTGCCCAGCGTCATCTGGGCGGCTGACATGTGATCAGTGGACAGGCGCAGGCTTCAGAGCAGGGAGGGGGCCTTGCAGGTGGACTGGCACTGTGACCAGCTCAGAGCTGGTGACAAGCTTCCCTCGTGGAACAGGGTGGACACGCATTACACTTAAAATGGGTCACATGGATTGAGTTACGCTAAGCCGGAAGATTCTTCTGAATTTTCCCAATTTCATTAGCTTCCTATCTTTTCCTCTCATCTCCTTTTCCTTCTCTAACCTACCCACCTCTCCCCATGTATCTCACAGCATGGCTGAAAACCAGCTGTGTGTGCCTGGTGGCTGGCGTGTGGATGGAAGCTGTGCGCTCAGTCAGTTGGAGGCTCCAGGCCATTGTGATGGCTTTATTGGAGTGACAAGTCCCTGTCACCCCTTCTCCCATGGCCCTGTGAACTAACTGGGCGGGAGGTTGTATGCAGACCCACAGGACCTGCTGCTCAGATGGCTGATCTGATGTGATGGCATCTTCTCCCTGCTCACCCTGAGCAGGACTGTCCCCACGGTTCTGGGCTTCCCCACAAAGTCAGCGATTCTTACTGGCTCTTGACTTCTGTGATGATGTTGGATTTCCTAGAGTTTGAAGACTGAGTTCAACTGTTAAAATCCTTGAATTTGGCCCTGGCCAGTTTGGCTCAGGGATTAGAGCATCGGCCCGCGGACCAGAGAGTCCTGGGTTCGGTTCCTGCTAAGGGCCCGTACCTCTGGGGTCGTGTGGGTGGCAACCAGTCGATGTGTCTCTCTCACATCGATGTTTCTCTCTCTCTCTTCCTCCCTCTCTCCCTCCCGCTCTATCTGAGGATAAATGCAAAAATATCCTCGGGTGAGGATAAAAATAATAATAATAAATAAAAAATTAAAAAATAAATTCCTTGAATTTGGATCTTTGACTCCCGAGACTGCAGAGGAGACCTGAGGAGTCATTGGTGTCACCCCTGTGACCTTTATACTCCCTAGCCCTCCCATTTCTGTGGCTCCCTAAAGGGCCCTTGGTTCCTGTCCTAGCCACACATCTCTCCTCTGAGCCTGAGCCACTTTGTCACTGTCCCTGATAGACACCAGAACTGCACCCAGCGTTCCAGTTCTGGTCTGAGATGGGCAGACCCGAGGGCAGCTGTCCCCTTCTTCATTCTAGATGTGATACCTTTTTAAATGTGGTTCCCATTCCAACTCACCCTTTTTGTAATTGTCTTACTCAGTTAACACGTTATGGTCTCCTAATCAAGGGGGAAATATTCAAGCCATTAAAAACACTTTTTCATACCATTGTCAATGGTTTGCTTAAAACTATCCTGTTTCCTTTAGGACAGTGGGTCTCAAGCTTGAGCGTTCATGGAGTCACCTGGAGGGTGGATTAAAGCACAGACTGCCGGCCCAGTCCAGAGTGTGACTCAGCAGGTCTGGGTGGGGCTTGAGACTGTGCATTTCTTTCTTTTCTTTTTTTAATTCTCACCCGAGGACATTTTTGCATTTATCTTCAGATAGAGCGGGAGAGAGAGAGAAACATCGATGTGAGAGAGACACATCAAGTGGTTGCCACCCACACGACCCCAACCAGGGCCGGGGACAAACTGCAACCGAGGTACATGCCCTTAGCGGAAACTGAACCCGGGGCTCTCTGGTCCGCGGGCCAACGCTCTGACCGCTGAGCCAAACCAGCCAGGGGCAAGAATGTGCATTTCTAACAAGTTCCTGCGGATGCTGATGTTACCGGTCCGGGGCCACACTTTCAGAGCCACTGCTTTAGGGACACGACTTCGTTATCTACAGTCCATAACAGTTCCTTTTCTTTTCTTTGACATTTTTTTAAAATTACCATTTACATTCAATATTATTTTGTATTAGTTTCAGGTGTACAGCATCATGTTAGACAATAATGCACTTTACAAAGTGTTTCCCCTGATATTTCCAGCACCCACCTGGCATCAAATACTGTTACCACAATATTGACTATAGTCCCTGTTCTGCACTTCACACCGTGACTATTTTGTTACTACCGACGTGTACTTCTTAAGCTCTTCACCTTTTTCACTCGGTCCCTCCCCTCTGGCAACCATCAGCCTGTTCTCTGTATCTATGAGTCTGTTTCCATTTTGTTTGTTTGTTTATATTGTTCTTTAGATTCCACATATAAGTGAGATCATATAGTATTTGTCTTTCTCTGACTGACTTATTTCACTTAGCATCATGCCCTCTAGGTCCATCCATGCTGTTGCAAATGGTAAGATTTTATTCTTTTTATGGCTGAGTAATATTCCGTTGTATACATGTACCACAGCTTTTGTTTATCCACTTGTCTATCAGGCACTTGGGTTGCTTCCATAGCTTGGCTATTATAAATAATGCTGCAGTGAACATAGGGGTGCATATATTCTTCCAGATTAGTGCTTTGGGTTTTTAAAGATATATACCTAGAATCATAATTTTTTGAGAAACCTCTATACTGTTTTCCACAGTGGCTGCACCAGTCTACATTCCCACCAACAGTGCATGAGGGTTCCCTTTTCTCCACATCCTCGTCAACAATTTGTTGTTTTGATTTATTGATGATAGCCACTCTGACAGGTGTGAAGTGATATCTCATTGTGGTTTTAATTTGCATTTCTCTGATGGTTAGTGACGTTGAGCATCTTTTCATATGTCTGTCGGCCATCTGTATGTCCTTTTTGGAGAAGTCATACCAGTTCTTGAGGGGAAAATTGTCAACAGCTATTGCCTCCAAGCCCATCCCAAACTATTTATTCCTGGGGCTCTGACCTACCTGTTCTTCTCTGTGGTACCAGGTGACTTGGGATCCTTATGGATTTGTTCCAGTGGCGAGGTCCAAAGTCACTACTCTGAAAGGAAGGGGGGTTCTTCCTTAGGCGACCTTAGCCCTGTGAGCTGGCCCCAAGGTCCTTGCCTTTAAGGACTCAACCCCGCTCTATTCAGTCCCCTTCTATCATCACTGGCGGCCTCGCTCGTGGGCTTCCTGGCAACACTGGCCATCCTGGCCCTCCCTGCCAGGTGATGGGGCAGTCTTCTTCTCTGTCCCCTCCCTGCTCATCAGGGTAGCCAGGGCTTTTCAGCAAGTCAGACTCCTAGTGGCTCCCTCCCAGGGCCCAATGTGCAGATTAAGCCCCCAGTGGGACCCTGGCTATGCCTGAGTGTGTGTGTGTTTTATTTTCTTGGGAATGAAGGGTTACTCCTTTCCCAGAACACAGTTCTGCTTTTATAATGAAAGTGAATAAAAAAATAGGATTCACTTTGCCGAAATGCAGTTTATAACAAACTACCAAAAGACATTGACTCTGTTAAAGAACACATGCCTGCAGTTCCAGAAGGAAAAAAACGGTGATTTTTTTCCCCGAATTTGCTTAGTAAGTCTTTGCCTAGTGAACTGAATGATCCTTCTATCCACATGTGAGGGTGTGGATATTTTTCCTTGCGAGGAAGATCAGTTACATTATTTCTTTTCCATGCTTTGGTTATCTTAAAATACCATTTATTACTGGTTTCCTCCATTTGCTTTCCCTTAAAAAGTCCATTAGAATAAACACTCGAGCTGAGCACAGACTTCTTGGTGCTGAAATCACGGGCAGTGAGCGGCTGACTGCACCAGCTCTCCGTCTGACCTGTGCTGGCTCATCAGGCCTCGGGAACCGTCCACATCTGGCAGGATCCAGGACAGCCAGCCTGGGAGCGTGTGGAGAGCACTGGCCGGGGGTCAAACTCAGTGTCCTCATTTATGAAATTAGGGACAGAATGAGATGACCTCTAGGGTGTTCTGGTTTTGTTTGTTTTGAGTTTGACCACCTATGAAATATTTGATCTGCCATAATTACATACAGCTTTCAAGCACACACTCATACAAAGCTAGATCCCCCTTGAGGCCTTGCCTTGAGCCTGGTGGTGATCATTCCAGCTGGTAGGCAGTCTGAAGAACTTCCGAGTGTACAAAGCCGTTCCGCGTCCTCAGTACTTTTACTAGGCCCTGAAAACGCCCTGTGAGCTGCTTGCTGTATTGTCCCCATTTTAGAGGTGAGAAGACTCGAGAGCTGGAGTGGTTTCCCTGAATTGGGTGGCATGCCAGGGAGGGCCGGGGCCTGACTGCAGGCCCAGCCGCGTGTGCACCGAGCCGCACTGCCTCCCAGCAGCCCGTTGGCACGTGCTCCGTGTCTCATCGTTGTTGCACACGCCCTCAGGACACACAGCACAGGTAATGGGGCCCCCGCCCGCATCCAGAAAGAAACTGAGGCAGCAGAAATAAACTGTAATGGCAAAGTCTGCTTTGTTTCCAACTAGTCCCCACTCTTCCATCCAAGGGGAAGTAAAACTGAGGCTGGACAAGCTTCGTCCTGACCGCGGCAGTTTCGTTCTCGGTGCAAAACATTCTTCACGAAGTATTCCAGGCATTCAGAAAAGCACGGATTCACAGCCACCCATGGGCTCGCTACCAGAATCTTAAAATGCTCACATTGTGCCCTATTTGTGTCATATTTCTTTTAAAGAAATAAAATATAGCAGTTTCCATGGAAGTCCCCTTGTTCCCCTTCTGTGCTGGTGGCTTGCCAGTGACCGTCCTATGATACTCAGGGCCAAGTCATTCAGAACGTTTTGATATATACAATGGAAGAAGCTACCGATTTTTGAAACAAGAAGTGCCTTTTTTATTGTGGTAGAATATACAGAACATAAAATGTACCATTATAGCCATTTTTACACGTGCAGGTCCATGGTGTTAAGTGCACTCAGTACAGCCAGCACCACCAGGTCAGAACCCGTGCCCGTCAAGCAGCAGCTCCCCACTCCTCCCTCCCCCAGCCCCGAATAGCCACTGTTCTACTTTCTGTGTCTATGAATGTGACGCCCCTAGGTACCTCATATAAGTGGGAAAATACTTGTCTTTTAGTGCCTGGCTTATTTCACTCAGCATAATGTCTTCAGGGTTCATCCCTGGTGTAGCAGGTGTCAGAATTTCATTCCTTTTTAAGGCTGAATAATATTCCATTGTATGTCTGTGCCACAACCTGTTTATCCATTCATCCATCGATGGACATTTGGTTGCTTCCACCTTTTGGGTACTGTGAATACTGCTGCTATGAATGTGGGAGGACAGATACCTCTTGGAGTCCCTGCTTTTAGTTCTTTTGGGTCTATACCCGGAAATGGAATTGCGAGATCATATGGTAATTCTAGGTTTAACTTTTGAGGACCCGCCATACTGTTTTCTACAGTAGCTGCCCCATTTTACATGCCCCCCGATAGGGCACAAGGAGTCCGTTTCTCTACATCCTCATCAGCACTTCCTGTTTTTAATAACAACCATCCTAATGGGCATGAACAAGAAATGCTTTTGAGGATCATTGTCTCTTAAAGAGGAAAAAACTGAAGACTTGAGAGGGAGAGGGTCACACAGAGAGGCTGAGGTCACAGCAAGTCAGTGACAGAGCAGGACCTGGACCCCGGGTCCCACAACCTTCACCCGCTTTTTTCTACTCAAGCACACGGTCCCGTTTCCATGGCTTTATGTCAGAGGATGCACATCTAGGGCCGTGGGCCACACACAGACTTCGGATTTCTTGGGCTTGGTCCTAACTTTCTTTTTTTTACTTCAAAATAGTATCAGTATTTTAAAACGTGGGGATCTTATATTTTCAAAATCTAGATCTCTGATTTCTCACCCCCAAATCAGAAGGTCTGGTGACCCTCTCCTTTTTCTTTGTGACAGGTGAGGAATGACCTGACCGGGGTTCTGTACGGTGAGGACATCGAGATTTCGGACACTGAGAGCTTCTCCAACGACCCCTGCACCAGCGTCAAGAAGCTTAAGGTAGGTGCAGCTGGCCACAGCCGGACGGACAGACCCGTGCCATGCTCCTGGCTTCCCGGTGCCCTGACCGTGAAGGAGCCTGCAGTTCGGGCTGTTTGGTTTCATCCCTGGCACCTCAGCCGTGGGCAGGAGCTCCAGGAACTGGCTTCCCTTGGCTTTCCCCTTGCTCCTTGTCCAGCGCTGGCCAGACGTCTGAGTGCCAACCGCATGGCCGTGTCGAGCTCACTCAGTGACTGTATCTGTCAGCCCAGCCTGACGAGCGAGCGGGGCACGAGTCAGCATCACCTCCAGTGTGAGTGTCCCAGAGACAGGAGCACTCTCGCCCAAAAACACAGCAAGGATGGATATTGGTGGGACTGAGCGCCCAGGCCCCTGACCCCTCCACTGACACTCACTCCAGGAACACAAAGAGCCAACTGGAAGTTTGCCCACTTGTCAGTGGTCTCTGACTGGCATCTGTCCAAGGATTCTGCAGTCTCTCTCAAATGCCTTGTTTGTACCAAACCCTCTCCTGGGCTCGCAGTTGCCCTCAGGCCTGCCCTTGCGCTCAGGTGGCTGGTAGCTGGTGAGGAAGGCAGATACGTCTCAGGGGAGTTGGGAACCGAGGGGCCTGGGAACAAGGGAGTAAGGGACTCGCCCCACCCAGGGAGAGGGTTCCGATAAGGCTCCAGAGAAGGGACAGCATTTGAGCTGGCCATGGAGGATGAGCAGGACAGGGACCTGCGAGAGCCGGCAGGGAAAGAGGGGTGAAGACAGAGGGCAGGACAGCCGTGCCAACCTCACGCTTGGAATCCCCAGGACTTCCAGGAGCCTGGCAGATGGGGTGGGGCCAGGGGAAGGATGGAGGCTGGGAAGAGCTGGAGCCAGTTTCCAGGAGCCTCGAATGCCTAGCTAAGACGTTTGCTCTTTGTGCTGAGGACGGGGGCTGCTAGGGGTTGACAAGCAGGTACAGACATGGTTAGAGCGTCACCTTCCTCTTCCACTCCCTCATGCCCACACTGAAAGTTGTCGTCGTGGAGACCCCAGGTGCCAACTGCGGATGTGCCCCTTCTCTTTCGGGCGGGTCCCAGTTACACTGGTCTAGAGCTCTCATCTTCCGAAGCCGTCAGTTCACAAATGGCAGACAGAGGCCGAGAGGTGAGGAGAAGGGACGCGGAGCACCAGTTGTTTGTCCCTGCCCAGGAGCAGGCATTGCACCTGCGTGTCACGTTTCAGCCCCGGGAGCTTCCGCAGATGAGAAGACAGTAACTAGGGAGGGCCTGCTGGCAGCACTGTTGGTTGGGGCTGCATCTTCCCAAGCTCTTCCCCAGCAGGCTGGGGGTCTGAGGGTTGAGCCAGGCTGTGTGGGGCCCAGAGGACCCGAGGGGCGAGCCCCTGAGGTGGGGCTGGGGGTGGAGGGAGGGGCCTGGTGCTGAACTGACATTCTCCTGCCACACGCAGTGTCTCCCCAGGGTGGGTACTTGAAATAGCTCCCCGTGTCTCAGAGGCCCTGCAGAGTTCTTCGGGCTTTAAAGTTTAAAGAGCCTTTGTGTATAGAGCAGAAGCACTAGTTGAAAGTCTGCAGGAAATTAAGGATGGAACTGGGTGTTCTGCTCATCAGCCAGCTGACTCCAGTAGGAACAGCAGTGGTGCTACAATGATGAAGGGAGCAGCCAACCTTTTCAGGGCATGAACCAAGGGCCAGGGCCTCGTGCACAGCCCTTGATCTTTACTTATTTAATCCTCCCCAGAGCCTTGGACAGAGGGGATTTTGTACCCCCATTTCACAAATGGGGAACTTGAGGCTCAAAGAGGTGAAGTGACTCAACCCAAGTCACCCCGCTGGAAAGAGGTAGGTTGAAATTCAAACTTGGATCTTGGTGACACCAGGGGCCAGCTTTCTCCTCCACCCTGCACAGCTGCGGTTCTGAGAAAGGAGTCCAATATCACATGAGCCTGGGAGAGCGGAGCAAGGACAGCATGCTGTCTGTTGGCAAAGGGTTCCTGCCACGGGGGGCGCTCTTCCCCTGGAACCTGCATGGCTCCTTCTCGTGCCTTCTCCTCTTTGCTGAGTAGTTCCCTTTCCCCAGACTTTCCCCTTCTCCAGTTGCTTCATTTAAAATTTAAATCTCTGCTCCTCCCACTCCTGTTCCCCCGTCTGCTCATTTCTTCCTCCATTTCACTGACGGGCATCTGTATTAATTTCCTGGGGCTGCCTTAACAAAGGACCACAAACTGGATGGCTTAAAACAACAGAAATGTATTCTCTGACATTCTGGAGACTAGAAGTCCAAGGTCAAGGCCATGCTGTCTAGAAGGTGCTGGGGTTCCTCTCCCCTGAGCTTCTGGTTCTGGCAATATTTGGTGTCATTTGGCTTGCGATTTCTGCCTCAAATGGCATTTCCCCCCTTCCTCTTCGCATCGTCTTTGTATTAGGACACTAGTCATGTTGGATTAAGAGTCTACCCTGCCCAGCCGGTGTGGCTCAGTGGTTGAGTGTCAACCCATGCACCAAGAGGTCGCCGATTCAATTCCCAGTCAGGGCACATGCCCAGGTTGTGGGCCAGATCCCCAGTGGGGGGCATGCAGGAGGCAGCCAATCCATGTTCTCTCTCATCCATGTTTCTATATCTCTCTCCCTCTCCCTTCCTCTCTCTCTAAAATTAATAAAGAAAAAAAAGTAAAAAAAAAAAAGAGCCTACCTTACCCTAGTATGACCTCATCTTAGCTAATTACATCTTCAATGACCCTGTTTTGAAATGATCTCACATTCTGAGGTACTGGGGGTTAGGATTTCAACATTTCTTTGGGGGACAGAATTCAACCATTGACATCTGACCTACTATTCATTTTACCTAGTTGTTTCGTCATCTGTCTTCTCCCACTAGGATGTAAGCTGTAGGAGACAATGGTCTCTGTCTGTCGTGGTCACTGTTTTATTTCCCCGTCACTTATAACCAAATCTAATATGTTCAATAAATGTGTTGAGCCCTTTCCAGTTTGGCTCAGTCGTTGGAGCATCGGCCTTCAGACCGAGGGGTCCCAGGTTCAATTCCCGGTCGAGGGCACGTGCCTGGGTTGTGGGTTCGATCCCTGACCCAATTGGGGTCATGCGGGAAGCAGCCAATCAATGTGTCTCTCTCATATCAATGTTTCTCTCTCTCTCCCTCTCTTTCTCTCTCCTCCTCCCTCCCTCCCTTCTTCCCTCTCTTCTTCCCTCCCACTCTATCTGAAAATCAATGGAAAAATATCCTCAGGTGAAGATAAACCAAAAAAAATGTGTTGAGTGGGTATAGGTAAAATACTAAGTCTGGACAGACAAAGCCAACAGGACACAAGGGTAAAATACTCGAGAACAAAGAAATGTAACTTCTGGAAAGCTCTGAGAAAAAGCAAATCTCTGGCTCACTGTGGGATAAGATAGAGAAGGAGGTGCAGAGGACAAGGAAGAAAACTAAATAGCAAATTACAGAATTAAAGTCTGCACTGGAGTCCGTGGAGAGCAGAGTTAATGGCAAGGAAAGTAAAAATCAATATATGGAGGACGAACTTGAGATTCAGAGGAAATGGTCAAAGAAATCAATCCAATGAGAGGAAAGATAACAGTTATGGATGCTGGAGAAGGGAGATCCTAAGGGAAAATCAGGACAAATGAAACAGAACCAAAATAAAAACCAAAGTCGCCACCCAGCATCAGCAAGCGCGCTGAGCGCCCAGATCTTGGTTTCTAATACCATTCTCCAGGAGAAGGAGCCCGTGTTCCTGGAGAGGCGGCTGGTTCTGAGACTGAGACAGGACCTGGATTCGGAGACATCTTGTATTGCCAGAAAATGAGGAGTGCTCCACACACCACCTCACAGATGGGCTGGGTCCGAGGAGCACAGTAGCCAACTGAAGGAGCTCCCAGTGACCACACTGGGACATTAGAGCCATAAAATATAACCCAAAGTATAAAATAGATATCCATGAGCCCGTGTTGATATGAATGACTGAGTAAGTAAATGGGAGAGCATAGATAAATGTCCCAAAGAATTCCAAATAATTTATGTAGATATTTCACGCTCGAGGGGGTGGAGCAGAACTACCCACTTGTCACATGACTTCCTTCCAAAGATACAGTATGGGGGGGGGGGAGGATAACTCTAAAGTAGGAAGCCCGACAAACATCACTCAGACAGGTGATCAGGGTCAGCATCTGCCTTGATAAGTCCTCGTGATAGGATGTACCCTTGCAATGATGTGATGAAAGGACATTTTACCTCTGTGGTCTCCCCCAAATCCATAATGCCAGTCTAACCATGAGAAAAACATCAGGCACATTCTATTTGAAGGCCTTTCTACAAAATACCTGACCAGTACTCCTCAACACTGTCTAGGCCTTTAAAAATAAGAAATGTCGAAGTCCAAAGGAGTCTGTTGGCCTGACCACTGAATGGAATGTGTCCTGGGTGGGACTCCGGAGGGGAAAAGACATTAGAGAAAAGAACTAAGGAGGCCTGATAATGTAGGGGCTCTAACTAATAACAACGAGTCAATATTGACTCATTAATTGTAACAAATGAACCCACTAACATAAGATGTTAAAAATAGGGGAAACGGTGTAAGGGACCTATGGGAACTTCCTTTGTGATTTTTCTGTAAATCTAAAACAATTCTCAAATAAGAAATTTATTTTTTAAAAGTTGGAGACAAACTTAAATGGGCTCAAGAGAGACCCGCTAAAAGGGAGACAGCAAAATTGCCAATCTTCAACCACGACGGAACTACCAAGTCAACAATGTCACCAGGAAGCAGGCCGGCTACATGTGCGACTAGCTGGCCTTTCCACGTTCTCGTGGAATTGGTGAAAAGAATCATATATAGACACCTTTAGGCAAAAGTTTTGAAATACAAACATAAAGGAGGAAATCTATAAGTATCTAGGCCAGAAAAAGCATATTTTCCACAAAGATGCAAAATCCAGGCCACCTTGACTCCTCTGAGCATTCAGCCCAGAAACAATGGAGCCTCGGGGAGACATTCTCCGATGCGTGAGGCTCGCGTGATGCACGCGACAGGTGCCCTTCTAGAAGTTAGTCCTTGCAGTCCAATGTCAGCCTTCTAGAACAAGGACAAACTTGTTCTAGAACCAGGACCGACTTGACAGCTGAGGTCACGACAGGAACGCTGAGCAGGAACCACCAGAACCCATGGAAAGAGAGCGAGGTTTAAATAATTGCTACAAAAGTGTATACAGATACAAAAATTCATCTTGAAAGCAAACATGCATATACGTATAATGCAAAAATAGATACTGTAATAACAGTAATTGAATTCCATTAACAGAGCCAAAGAAGTGGATGAGTTAAAAAAAAAAAGGGGGGGGGGATTGTTAAACTCCTGGTCTTACATAGGAGAGAGGCTCCGAAGAGAACATTTCGCTCATGAGTTTCATAATTAGAGAAATATAAGCTAAAGAAAGCTTAGAATAACTTAATGGTAATTACACTGCAATGCAAACAGAAGCTTCGGAAACACAGAAGGTAAAAGCAAAGAAACTCTAGTGCATGTATCAAAAAACAAAAAGTAAATGTGAAAACCAGAAAACAAAAACTATAATTGCCGACCAAATATAATCATCCTGACCGTAAATTCAAATAGGTCAAACTCCCTATGAAAAGACAAAGACTTTCCGATTGTACTTTGAAGAGCTAACTGTAGCTCTTTACAACAGAGTGACACAGAAAGGTCAAAGGTGAAAGGTTGGACAAAGGTCCAGTGTGCCAAGCAAACCAAAATGAAACAAGAATCCCAGTGTTCATATTAGAGCAAAGAGAATTCAAGGTTCAGGTGTTAGAGAGAGTCATTTTCTATAAATAAGGGTACAATTCACCACGAGAATAACACACTCATGGACCATTATTGCTCTAAATTGCATCTCACTGAAATATATAAAGAAAAGCCTGCTAAAATACAAAGGGGAATTGACAGAAACACAAAAGTATTGGGAGCCGTAACATCTCTCTCCGTCTTGGACAGATCACCCAAGCGAAAATAAGCGAGAACATAGAGGAACTGAATAATGAAATTAATCAGGCTGATTTAGCAGCTGTGAATCTAAAGAAAGTCAGGAAATAAAACCATCCTCGGGTGATAAAGACCCCAGGCAGTTAAGCTCATTCTGGGCCTTTAACATTAACTGTTGCCAGGCCTGACTGGAAGGCCGCCTCACCAAAGGGCTGCCCCTGGGTATTTCCAGGGTGCGGCGTTGGGCCCTGTGGGGGAGGGCGCCAGGCTTCTGTTCACTTCACTTGCTTTATTCACCTTCCCTGGAGTAGCCCCCAACCCATCATTCAGGATTCAGATTACAGGAAAATCTCCCTATTTTATAAGTCAGCTGATTAGCAACTTTAATTCCATCTGCAGCCTTAATTCCCCTTTGCCATGTCACATGGCACCTTCACAGCTTCTGGGAATTAGGACATGGATGTCTTTGGGGGGCCATTATTCTGCCTGTCACTGGAAGACCACAGAGATAGGCCTTGAGGAGACTGTTCCCTGCTTTGCTCCACGGGAGAGTCCCAGTGGGAACTGCATCCCGTCCCAGAGGCCAGGAACCCAGCCCGCCGGCCTGGAACTGCGCTCCGTGCAAGCACCCGAGGGGCGCAGAGCTAGCAGAGACACTGTGCGCCTTCCCAGCGGGCTAGTTTTGCTCAGAGATATGGAAGAAGATGCATTATTTTTATCTTAAGATAAGCACAGATATGTTATTAGAATGCTAACTATACATGAATTTTTTAAATAAAATAATAAACTTGAAAGAAATGCCGTGCTTTGCCAGTGGGCGGCCGTAGACTATTCCCTCTTCGCTCCCTTTCTGAAGAGTGTGTGTCTCCTGCTTCTCTGCCTTTAGGGACCTTTCTGGTGAGGGGGAAAAGGTCTAAGAAAGACTAATTTTAGCTAAATAAAAGAGAGTGTTCATTCTGGGTGTGCAGTCGGTCTGTCAGAGCCAGGAGGGGCTTTGGAAGACACTGAGGCTGACTCTCTCAGGCTTACCCCAGGTCTCCTAGCCAGAGAGACCCATTCCCTCGTGTCCTCTGCCCCCGGTCGGGCCACCTCCCAGCCTGCATCATGGCCAGCCTCTAATAGCTCAGCTGTCCTGGGGCTCCTAGTGCCTCAGCCTTTTCTACAGCATCTAACACCGTTTGATTTGATTTGATCTTTCAGCAGCCCAGTGGGGTAGAGAGACTGGGTCTGTGGGGCTGGGCCCCTGAGAACCAGGAAGCTATTGAACATGGGTTGAGACAGAAGCACAGGTGGCAGGAGATGCCAAATAACCCAGCGGTCAGTGTCAGGTCGACCTTGACCTTCTAGCAGGACCCCACACTCCTGCCACAAGGGAAGGAAGACAGGACAGGGCGGACTTCTGCTTTTCTGCTCTTTTAAATGCAGAGCAGCTATTGTGACGTCTCAGGATTGCACTTGCCACTCAGGCCCCTTCACTTCCAAGTTGCAGGACTTGTCTCCGTGAGTTGTTGCTGAGGCTGGATGCTGAGCTCCTGCAGTCAGGCTGGTGGGGTTGGCCTTCTCGGCCTGGGAGGCACTGGAGAGGGGTGGTCACGCATTCAGGCTCTGGAGCCAGACCCACCTGGGGTCGAGGCCTGCACCTCTACTTCCTGCATGAGTACCTTAGTCTAGAAAGAGAGACTGAGATTTCTGCCTCTGGAGCACAGCCTGCACCGCGGAGCTGGGCCCGCCTTTCAGCAGAGGGGCTGGAGCCTTCCACGTGTGTGTCAGTCACTGGCTGCTGTGGAGCGTGGGGCCTGGCCTAGCCTCCTGGGGCGGGAAGCTCCCCTTCACGGAGAGGGAGTGAGCTGTCAGCAGCCCACCCTCACTGCAGCCGGGAGGGCTCTGCCAGCCCCTAGGATGGAGTCCACAGGGGCCCGTGGTGTCTACTGTACCTGGGAAAGTCTCAGTTTGGGGGAGAGGGACCTCAGCTTGCTTGTGAGACCTTCCAGAGTGGGCATAATAATAACACCTGCGTCCTAGACTGAGACCCATGTACTGCTCAGCACCATGCTGGAAGGAGTCCGGGAACTGTCCTTTGTGTTGACTGTGCTGGATCCCCTGCAAACTGGAGGCTTTTTGAATTGGGTCATCCTTCTCAAGTGTCACTTCTCTGTGTGTGATTTTCGCTCCCTTTAGGGGTCTCTGAGACGAAGGGGTTCCAGACAACAGAGGAGGCTGGCCTAGGAAAGAGGAAAGGAAATCCACTAGGGTTTTGGCCTCCCACCCCTCCCAAGTCATGGCCATTTCCTTCCATTTTGCCCCTTCCCTAGGGACGTGGCTTCTTGAGGGCATGACCATAGGTCTCCACTATGGTCTGCAACCTTAGATCTAGCCATCGGAGAAGAAGTTGTCGTTTGTCCAATCTCAGGTCATCTACTGGCACTCAGGCGGCCCCCTGCAAAGCCAGGAGTCCATGGAAGAGCCGGGATTCTTAAGGCCCTGACCTCTGCCGTGTTCCAGGTTCTCTGTGACATCACAGCTCTGCTCTGTCACTGTCATCCTCAGGGACGTTTATGGCTCTCCTCCCTCATGTCCCCCTCCCCCAAACTCCTTAAACCGTCCCCAAGCCCTTTTGACCACAGAGGAGAGTGTGCTCGTACCCCTGGCAGGGAGGTGGGGGGCTTGGCCCGAAGCAGGGGCCGCTATTGATACAGAATTTATCTTTCCACCCTGGACTTTCAGGAAAAGGTGCCAGTTGTACAACATTTTAAAGGGTGATTCTGGAACTTTTGTGAGAGCATACTATGCATGTTAAAAACTGATAAGATCCCCCAAATCCAAAACTTTTCCCCTCATTCCTTTTCCAGTAAATTGCTGCTCCAGAAAGACGAACCATGTGTGTCACCCTTTCATGCTCACAGGAGCACTCCTCGTGCCCTGGGGATGCACATACCCTGCTTTGAACAGGACCTCACAATCTTCGAACTGCTCTCCAGGCCCCCACTAAGGGTGCCAGTCCAGCTGCATCTCCCTGTGTCCTCCTCCTGACCCCAAGATCCCAGGTTCCAGCTGCCCTGGGTGCTGGCTTGTCCTGTTTCCTCCCAGACTTTGCAGCGTCTTGCCCTCTGACCATCTAGAATTAGGATGAGTTTGAATAGCTCCCTGTATCAGGTACAGCCTGACTCTGGATAGGATCTGTCCTCGGGGCACTCCAGTGATCGGGGAGCACCAGGGTAAGAGCTCTGGTTCTGGGGTGATGTGCAGTCTTGGAGGAAGCCGTTTGCCTCTCTGGGAAAAGGTTAACTAGATCACTGATCCCTTGGGCCTCATCCAATCCTAACAGTCTAGGAGCACAGACCAAGCAATCCATGCAACTTGGTTGTCAAGGCGACAGAGACAATGGTTCACAAATGGCAGAGCTAGTTATTATCTGTCAGCAGGTGGTCAGGTGGTCAGCCATGAAGATGTGGGTCCCTTGGTCCATTCAAGAAATGGACATGGTGAACCCAGGCAGTGCTTAGGCCCTAGGCCAACAGGATATCAGTGCAGTGACAATACCAGCTGCTGAATAACCGGTATGGGCCAGGCTTTGTGCCGGTGCTTCACACGGCATTCATCCACTTCATCGTGCATGCAGTGCCTATTTGTTGATATACATGCTATGACCTGTGCTGGGAGCTGGGACCCAGAGATGAATCAAGTTGCCCTTAGTCCAGTGGGGAAAACAGACAAGTAAGTGGTCCTGTGCCGTGACAGAGTGCTCTGGGACCATGGAGGAATACATGGCCACCAAGACTGATGGGACAGAGATGGCCTCTCAGAGTAGGGGGCCCTGAGCTAAGGCATGGGAGTGAGTAGCAACTATCCAGGCCGAATGAGTGGGGTGGGAGGGAAAGACATTCTGGATGGATGAGCTTACAGAAACAAAGGGGGGATAGAGTGAGAAAATGAATGACTGAACGAACGAACAATCGAACGAATAGCAGACCTGCAGGTGGTTCATTCTCACTGCTGTGGAGGAGTTGTGAGAAGTGAGGACCTGTGAGAAGTGTGATTGAGAGCGCGCAGGAGTCCTGAACGCTCCACTGAAGAGCTCAGAGATGGATCTGTAAAGCTCAGGGAGCCATGAAAAGATTTACATGAGCGCATTGGAATTTTGGAATAACCTTTGCTCTGTGGGACCGGGGTGGATGGCGCGGGACTAAAGGCTGCTGTGGTTCGTCGTGTAGGGAATGGTGGTGGCTAAACCCGGGGCCATGGGGCCGGAGGGACAGGGATGAAGAAGAGTGACTCTAAATGACTGCCAAGCTTCCCACCAGGGGGAGGGGAGGTTGGCGCCACCAGGCTCAGAGACGGACAACACAGGAGGACGAAAGGGCTTGTACATGTTGAGCTTGAGGTGCCTGGAGAATCCACGGAGGTGTCCAGTGAGCCGCTGGAGATAAGTCTGGGCTGCGGAGAGAGATTTTGGAGTCCACGGCACACAGAGGGGATTTGTGGCTGGTGTTGTGAATGAGGTTGCCCAGGGAGAGTGATGAGGGCAGAACTGAGTGGAACACCAGCCTTTAGGGATGGACAGAAAGATGAGGAGCTGGTTCTGAGCAGGAGTGAGCAGGAGGTAGGAGGGACCCAGGAGGGAGCATCATGGAAGCCAGTAGGTGGGCTTCATGTCAGGAACCCTGCAGCCACCTGCAAGGTAGGTAACATTCTCTCTTTCCGAGATGAGGAAATTGAGGCTTCAGGAGAGTTAGACCCAGGGTCTTGCAGCTGGTCAGTGGTGGAGCTGGGATTTTAGCCAGGGTCTCTCGAACTGCAAAATCCAATAAGCTGTTTCTACTGTACCATGTTTAGCAACACTCGGCTTGGCACAAAGTAGATGTTCCATAAATGTTTGTTGGATGGCTGGATGGATACTGTTAGCAGCAAGAAATGCTAAAAGATTTCAACAAACAAGCAGAAAGACCGTGGAGTGTGCCTGGAAGCATGTCCACGGAACGGAAGCAGCTCAGAACTTTTTATAGCATTGCAGACACGGTGATGACAAAGGCTGGCCCTCCTTCAACTGCTCTGTTAATGATCTCTGAAAATCCTTTTAGAGCAAGTTTTTTTTTTCTTCTTCTTCTTTCCATTCTTGCTTGCAAACGAAGGATGATTTTAGAATCCAAGCCTTTTTTATTTTGCTAAAGTACATGATGAGTAAAATGGCCTCCCAGTCAGCACTTTCCAATTTTGAAAGATGCTAAAAACTGATATTTAAAAGCATGTCTCTCTTCTTTATGCATCAAAGGGCTTTGAGGCCTGTAGGAGAGGACGGGATGAACGGTGGAAGGTAGTACCACCTGCAAGGCTGAGCCTCACTGCAGAAGGCAGGAAGTGACGGGGTGGGGGCCAGGCATGCAGGCCAGGGCCCAGCTGGTCTCCTGGTGGCCGCCCAGCACACCCTCCGTCTGCCTGTTCTCGGGGGGGGTAGGGCCCAGCCTGGACCCTCACCCCCTGGAAAGCAACCAAGGACCCCTTACCCTGACAGGGGAGGGAGCCTCAGACATACATGGAGTAAATGTTTGTTGAATTAATAAATGAGCCAAAGGAGCTGTTGTACAACTTATACATATTAACCACATTGAGATAATAAGATAATAACCATTTACAGAGCTTTTGAACATAGGTTTTCCTTTGAAATGAAGATGGGTGGGAGAGGTAATAAAATCCGAACACTAGCTAGTACTTATTGGACATTTACTGTGTGCCCCCAGCAACGCTGGAAGGTAGGTACCACCACTGTCCGCAGTTTACAGATCAGAAAATTGAGGCCTCGATGGAAAAGAAGGGGCTGCCTGAGGCCACCCTTAAAGTTTGTTGGTAGAGCTGATATTTGAACAAAGCTCAGAACTCAGAGAGACTCTGAAACTTAATTAGGAAGCTTTGTGGATTCCAGGAAGGTAGAAGAGTCTAGAATAAGGGGCAGGGTGGGGGTGGCGGTTGGCTGGGTCTCCTGTCTCATTTCTGCAGTCACCATCCTGGGGACCTAGGAAGCTCCCTTCTCTCCTCTGGCCTCAGTTTCCCTATGTGTAGAGTGAGGAAGACGATTAGACACTCTCTGTGCCCTGCAGGGTTTGCAGGAGAGCAGGGGCCAGGCCAAGGCCCCTTACAGCGGTCAGCTTTAGCCTCCAGCCTGTGCAGAGGCTTCCCACTGCTTGGCCGTGAGACCGGGAGGGCTGACAGCAGGAGCCGGGGACAGCTGGCCCCAGAGAGGGCCGGGGGATCCAGGCTAGGCTGGGCTGGGAGGAGGTGTTCCCTGCTTGCCCTGCTCAGGCAGAGCTCTTGGCTGGGAGCCTGGGGTGCACGAACGTTCTCTGTCCCCGGCTTCGAGCATGCTGGGGAGTGCCATCATCTGCCCACCTTCACATGTGTGTCCTTCTGTCCACAGGACAATGACGTGAGGATCATCCTTGGCCAGTTTGACCAGCATATGGCAGCAAAAGTGTTCTGTTGTGTAAGTAAAACTTTGATCATGTCAATTGTGTCTTTGGGGAAATTCACAAAGCTTTTTCTCAGATGCATTCTCACTGCCTGGTCAGTGAGTGAGATCCTAGGCCTGGAGTCCGGGAGCAAACGTGTTCTTCTCTCTGCTCTTTCTTCTTTTCGTGGAGCTAAAACCCCAGGGCTCAAGACAGTGCAGTCGTAGGAAGAACTGGGGCCTGTGACTTACCGAATCCATTGCCTCACCTGTTGTCTAAGCCCTGTCTGCTGATTCTGAGTCCCCTCCACTCAGCCGTGCTCAGTGGACGCCTGAGCAGAGGGAGGTGCTGGGCACCAGGGCAAGACGGAGGCGCCTCACACCTCACCCTGTCCTGTGACCACGGCTCAGCGTCTTAGCTTCAAACAAACTGTCACCTTTTCACTATTGACCCCTGAATCCTTTACCGCTGTCTGATGTGTGACAGGTGACAAAGTGCTTTTTTATACCTTATCTTATTTAATCTTTCCAATAACCATGTGAAGCAATGATTCTTACCTCATTTTGCAGATGAGGAAACAGAGGCTCAGAGAGCTGGTGGGGCTCTCCAGAAGCCCCCCGCCGCTCGCGGCAGGGCCTGGGTTCCATCCTTGTTCACCCGATTCCAATCTGATTCCCTTTTCTCCATATGAGGTTCTAAACTAAGGATATAGAGGAGTCCTAAGGCAGGAACTAAGCCTTTCCATTCCGATGCCCTGGCCCCCCTGGCTCAGGAGGAAGGTCAACAGAATGAGAACCCAGTTATGTGAGTCGTCATGCGGCCAGTAAGCTCTTCCTCTCGGACTGAGGTTATTGTGGGTGTGGTCTCTAGTGATGGGCCACGGGCCTCTCTGCTCTTTGAATTTTTGTCAGTAATTCAGACAAAATTATAAAAAACAGCATGTAGAAATTTTAGGAGTTGGGATATATGTTGGATGACAGAATCGGGGTGCAAAGAACCTTAACAGGCTGGAACATTTGACTCCATCAAAGATCCTTAAGTCTGACAGTCCTAACAGAAGGTTATATTAGAACAAATCAAGTCACCTGAGCCAGAGGTGGTAGCGGTGTGACCGAGGAGGACTGCGTGTGGACGGCAAAGGAGACGCTGGAGTCTTGGTTGACTTCAAGGTTACTGTGAGTCACCAGGTAAGCACAGCTGCCAGGGAGCCGAGGTGACTTCAGGCTGTGTGTCCACCCACAGGGGGGTGGCCCTCTGCTCTGTGCTGACAGACTCTGCCTAGGATGTCCCTCTCAGCTCCTGGTGCCCCGTTTCAGGAGAGATGCAGGAACTGAAAGGAGACCAGGAGCAAGGAGACGGCAGTGGCTGGAAGCCACAGTTGCACAGGGACATTTCATCCCGAAGGCCCAGGAGCAACGTGAGAACTGGCTGCTCATCTCTTCATTTATCAGGGAGCAGGAAGAAGCTATGAGGACGACATTTCAGGACATCCTGGGTGGCGCTGAGAACTCAGGAGTCTGTCTGCGTGGGCGTGAACTCTTGCTCTGCTGCTTAGTGACTGGATTTGGGCTTGTCGTTGACGCTTTCTGAGCCTCGGTCTTCTTGTCTATAGAGGGGATAATCACACCTGTCTCATAGCATTGTTGTGAAGATTAAATGAGCAAAAGCACTTTGCACCGTGCCTGATGTATACAGGGAGCCCTCAGTCAGTGTCAGAGATCTTTTCTCCTTTGTCATGGAAGGTCTCAGGTGTCTAAAGGACCACTGAGTGGGCTGGCGAGTTGACTAACTGACGGACTTTACAAGGTTGTATTAAGCCTCCTATGTACCAGTTAAGGGTACAAGTGGTCATTTCATATGAAAATCTAAGGAGGAACATGAGAAAGAAATTTAAAAACATAGCAAATTGATTTAATACGTTTTCCTTCAAAACTCATAAAACCTCACACATTACCATGTAAGGTCCAGAAATGACCCATTTTGAAAAGGAAAATAATGCTCCAAATTGGAGGACATGATCTCTTCTAGAGAAAAGGCTGGGTTACCCTCCCCCATACCCTCAGGCCTTGCAAGCAGCTGGCACATGGTGGATAATAACTCCAAGAAATATAAATTAATAAAAAATGATCCATAAAGGCACTGGCCACCTCCTGTTTGCAAGAAACACAGACACACCCCGTGTTCCGATTTGAGCCAAACACAGGCTAAGGCGTGGCTGTGACTTCACTCTGTGCCATGCGCTGGGATTATTTCCCGAGTAGCATTTCCAGCCGTGGCTTCTGCTTCAGAACAGATGGCGTGGCTGTCTTCCTCTTGACCCAAAACCCCAGGCTGCCTGCCTTCCACTTGGCATGGGACACCCCCTACCTTCTTACCCTCTTTTCTCTCTCCCCTTCTTGGATTTTTGGTACTTTGTGATGGGCCTTCCCTTCGAGTCTTTGCTGGCCGCTTTGTTCACGCAGGAGTTTCTCAGAGGTCTGGGTTGAGTGTTTATTCCATGTGTCAACCCCTCAGATGGATCAGCCCTGCAGGACGTTCAGTCTTACCTGGTTAGGAAGTTCTTCTGGAAGGTCCTGAGGGGAGTCTGCTCCGTGTCTTCACGGCGGATGGAGACTTCGGCGTGTGATGGGAGGGGCCGGAGATGCAGCTCAGAGCAGAGACCCCCAGAGGGAGCCTTGCTGCCCACGTCAGAGCACAGACTGGATGGAAACATCGCGTCCCTGCCCCCCGATGGCGCAGTGCAAACTTTGCAGCGTGTTGCTGTGTTCTTGAGATTGGAACTGCCACCCAGTGGGCGAGCAGGCTCCAGCAAATGCAAGGCCTATTTATAGCCTGTGGCAAAATGTTCATTTTGGCTCCAGCACAGTCCAGGCATGTTGCTTTTGTCTTCCCCGCCCTCCGCGGTGGCGTGGTCTCGGTTCTCCAGCCCTGCGACCTGGGTTCCGGTTTTAGCTCCGCCAGCCGTGTGGCCTGAGGCAGTTCACTTTCCGTCTCCGGTCCCTGGCGGCCTCACCTCCAAAGTGGAAGCAATGATCCCTGTCCCATTGGCCTCGTGGGGTTGTCGAGAGGCTTAAATAAGGCCAACGAAGGGAGACCATTGTCCCAACTGTTAACTGCTTCACTGATGTGAGGGTTTCTCACTATATTTTAGTGAACTATAATATTAAAGGGAAATGTCCTTGTATGGGAGGGGGGGCCACAAGGAAAGTTAATAAAAGAGGAAATGGGATTTTTTTAAAAATTCTCGTCCTGGTTCCCTGTCTACAGCTAATAGGAACCGAAGCAGTTCATGGGACTAAAGAGGGTGAGCTAGGACCGCCCATCGCCACATGGCAGGGCCCATTTGGTGGCCACAGGTCCTGAGACCACATTCCTGCCAGAGGCAGAGAAAATGAAAACCAAGGTGACCGAATGAACTGGAAATGTGTCCATTCAGTCACTCCACAACCATGTGTTGGGTGACCTCTGTGCAGCAGGCACCGTGCTGAGCACTGAGGACCCTGGAAGGAGCAGACACCACCCCCCAGGAGCTCCCCATCTGGTAAAGGAGACAGCCAAGCATACCAGCTGCTACTTAGAGCCCACGTGTCCAGCGACCTCAGCTCTCTGAACGTGGGCGAACCGGCACGGAGGCCCAGGGGCTCTCCACAGTTGCTTCAGACAGTGGATGGAACATTGAAGTCCAGTCTGCCTCCCTGTTAGACCCTCACTCAAAACCTATTTACTTATGCTCTCTATATATTTTAACAGTCCCTGCTTTCCAAGCCCATAGCAATATAAAAGCAGCAGATTCCAAGTGAGGAGAGGCACTTGATGACAGTGAAAAGTGACTGCCTAGATCCGACGGCTAGAAAGGAGACAAGGCCACAGGAAGTGGATCCCAAACTCCGAGTAAAACAGTCCAGGGCCCCTGGGGGTTTGGACCAGTCCTCTTCACCCCAGGAGCATCACTGGCCATGGCCCATAATAATAACCGAAGTTCACAATGGAACTATGTGCTCCTGAGTGCAGCGTGGGACAGGCGTGGTGCACATAGGACCTCATTTAACTCTTACACCGGCCAGTGATGGGCTGTGCTTTCCGTAGGCTGCAGATGAGAAAGGTGAGGCCCAAGGCGTTGTGTGCTAGTTACCCAGCTGGTGTGGGGCAGAGAATCTAGTGCTGCTTGATCATAATCCTTTTTTTTTCCAGAAGGGCATAGACAATTTTTTATTTTCATAAAATCGGCTAATGTTCTAAACAAAGTGTGTTATCACTCAAATGGACCAAGCTTCTGTTTTCTGGAAAAGTCACTCACCAGAAACAACTCCTGATGGGATGGTAGCAGGTCAAGGGGCTGCCACAGCAGATCCCTTTGAGGCTCCTGACTTCCTGCTCAGTGCTGCCTCCCAGAGGCAGAGAAAATGAAAACCATTTCATTTCGTCCCCTGGTCTCTGTCCTCAGAGTAATGGAAATCTGCCTCTGTGCCTGACTGGAAGACCTCCTCACGTGCTCACTCTGTATCTGTTGACTCTTATTGAATGTACTAGTAAGTGAGGCTGTCTTCTTGCCTCAACCTGTTAAGATTGGGGCTGCCAGGAAGTTTTGTTTCATTTTATTTTGCTAAGAATAGAAGGGAATTTCAAAAAATGGACTTTGAATCTACTTAAAACTTCATTCTGGACCCAATTTTGATAGGTGAATCAAAGCTGTCAAAAAGCATGCTTTTCCTCATATAAAATCATCACAATAAGAACCAAAGCTAAATAGAGGTCCAGTAGAACAGTCTGATGATTTTTTTTTTTTTTTAATGGGAGGAAGGCAGTGTGGTTTTGCAGCATAATGGTTAGCAGACCTAGGTTCCGGGCTGACTTTTCTCCCTGGCTGTGTGACCTTGGAAAGTGACTTTCTGTCTCTGATTTTTCGTTTCCTCACTTCTAAAATGAGGATAATAAATTCTGCCCTGACCACCTCAAAGGATGAACATGAATGACAAATAAGATATATCGAAAGCATACAAATGTAAGGGACTTTTTTTAGGATTGGACTTACGCACACCGATCTTTGGGTAAAGACTCAGAGAGACTGCTCAGTCTGCCAGGAGGCATCTTATATAAATTGCATACGTAGATTAAATTTTCTTGGCCCCTTGCAAAATTGCTTCCTCTGGATTGTGTTTTAAGATTATGATCTCAGCTTTTACTAAAAATCTATACAAAAATAGCCTTACGAAATCTGTTTGTTGTAGGGATGCTGTTGATACCATGCTGGCTAATATGAGGCATTTTGGGGGGTTAAAGCCTGGAAACATTTTGTTTCCCTGAAGAACCAGTGTGTTTTCTCCCTTGCTGATCATAAGAGCTGTGCCGATAATCCTGTCACCCTTTTCTCTTGGGCTTCCAGGCAATTCCTGGTGAAATATACAACTTATTACGTATAGTGTTAGAATCTTTGGTCGACTTGTCTATGTTCTGTTCCCTTTACCTCCTGTAAACATGAATAATTTATATTTTTTAGGTCCTTACATTTTAATTTTTATTCAGTGTTTATTATTCTATTATACATGTTATCCATAAACTACCTTGGATCTCTTGACAGATAACAAGGAGACCAAGCAAGTAATAGAAAAATTAATAAATCCTCTGGTAAAAGGAAGCCTGAGCCCCACCCACCCCCAACACACACACACACACACACACACACACACACACACACACACACAACATACACACCTCTCTCACAGGGCACAAAGCCTTGAACACATGTTTAACTCTTGGTGCCTTCGTGGTCAACCCATCTGTTGCAGGCATATGATGAGAACGTGTACGGTAGCAAATACCAGTGGATCATCCCGGGCTGGTATGAGCCTTTCTGGTGGGAGCAGGTGCATACAGAAGCCAACTCATCCCGTTGTCTCCGGAAGAATCTGCTTACTGCCATGGAGGGCTACATCGGCGTGGACTTTGAGCCCCTGAGCTCCAAGCAGATCAAGACCATCTCCGGAAAGGTCAGTGCCTTGGTCTGTCTATCTCAGTCCACAAATCCATCTCTTTTGATCATCTTATCTGATTATGTTGGCCAAAGGTGCCCTTTGCTATGTGTCTTTAAGCAAATCACTTGACCTCTCTGAGCTTCACTTGTCTATTAAATGGGAATAGCCAGCCATCTACTGCATGCCCTGCTAGGAAATCGTGGGCATCAAATAAGGTGAAGGTGTTTATAAGCTCATAAAACAGTGCACATGTAAGGGGTGGAGTTGTGGCCTTTACGGCACCAACTACAAGTGTTGCCTCTGAGACTCTGCTACGGTTTTGTCCTGTGCCCCTTAGACCTGGAATATCATTTCTCAATCACACTGGTGCTCCTGGCAACCTGGAGAAGAAAGACCCTCCAGTAGACTTGGGGAAACGTGTGCTGTAGGCCAGCCAGACTGGTTTGAACCCCAGTTTTGCCACTTAGCAGCTGTGACCTTGAGCTTGAGCTCTGCCAGCCACTGCTTCCTCTTCTGTATAATAGTGGTAGAAATGCCCTCCTCTGGGGTTAAAGGGGGCTGACAGCAGGTTGTGCAAGATGGCTAACATGGTGCCTGGCACCTTGGTACTGTCACATCTGGGAGGAGGACTTAGGCAGGGTGCTTAAATCCTTGGGGCCTCTGTATATTCTCACTAGGGGTTCCGAACCCTGCCCTGCTCATCCAGCAGGGCTGTGAGAGAATCCAGCAATGTGGTGCGTGTAAAAGTATTTCAAAAGTGCATACACTGTTTTCTATCAGTGAGTGTTATCGAGAGTCAGGGGATGAGAGCCCAGTGAAGATGGTGGCAGTCACCTCTCAGTGTTAACTACCGGCCAGAATTTGGTCCAGCGGTGCACATAATTCTCTTCTGTCTTCTCAGAGTTCAGATTGTTAAATTCTGTACTCAACTCCGGAGTGCTCACAGACCCGTTTCATCTAAAGAATAAACTTCATGTAAAGTAAAATATGTGTGTATTATTTTTATCCATTATTTAATCTCAATTGGAGCCAACTCTACAAGAATGGTTTATTGATTTGTCAAAAAAAATGGCAAATCATTAGGACACGTTTTGTAAACAACTCTTTAGATCATGCTGGCACCTGAGAGATCCTAGAAAAACATTCAGGGTAGGAAAGGTTGAAAGAAATACTTTTATACCGAAATCAATGAGTATTTAAAAAGGTTTTGAGATGCTGAATAATGAGTAACAACTCATTATATTTCAGTAAGTGTTATTATTAAAATGTCAAAGTTTGCAGTTTATTAGAAAATACTTGGTCCAGAGATCCCCTATACTTTAAAAAATAGTATAAAATTTGAGGAAAATACAAAAACTAAGGTAAAAATTCTGTGCAAGCGTATAGTATAATAATTAAAACTGAGAGACTTAAGGAAGATCAAGGATGTAAGTGATCACACATGTGGTCTGTGAAGCTAAGTGGGGGCCCTGAGACCCCATGAGAAGGGCCACGACTGTCATCCTCAGGAGTGTGGCTGTGACCCCGGGCAGGTGAGCACAGGTGTGAGCTGTGCACAGGAATGCATTTGGGGAAGATCATTTTTTCAGTGTTCCTTGGAGCAAATATTTTGACTTTAAACAAATTATTCCCAGGTCACTGGCTTTCCTTTTGATTTTTTTTTAAATTAGGGGCTGGTGAGGAGGCTGACCTTACCCCTATATTGCTATGCCCGTGAATGGGACACCTCGGGGCTATTCCTGGGGCTGTTCATTTCACGGCACAGTGTGGGCAGCCACTCCTGGGCCTCCCAGGGTGGGGCAGTGCCGTGGGAGCAAAGGCAGGCTGCCAGCTGGAGGCAGCTTTCACAATTCCAGGAGACCCAGTGCCTATCCCCAAAGTCTTTGAGGCCAGAGGCAGCATTTCTTACATCCCGGGACTACAGGATGATGGAATTTACACAGGGACACCTGCGGCCTTTCGGCCTCTTAGAATCAGAGCCTGAGGGCTGTCCTAGAGGTCATGTAGACCAGCCTCCCATCAGACTCTCAGATCCTTCCAGCTCCAAAGGACTCACAGTTTCTCCCTTAATGTCCCCTACCGGTCCCTCCGGGCCCACACAGGTCCTTTTGGCAATAACTACATCCCCAGAAGCATCCCTAGTCCAAACTAAACAGTTGTAACTCACAGGTTCCGCAGCTGAGACTAAGGGCAGAATTTAAGGGAGTGCCCAAACCCCCAGTAATCAAGAGAAAAAGTATTTTAATGCCATATTTTTTGTTGTTGTTGTTAATCCTCACCCGAGGATATTTTTCCATTGATTTTTAGATAGAATGGAAGCGGTCGGGGGGAGAGAGGGACATGAATGTGACAGAGACACATCAATTGGTTGCCTCCTGCATGACCCCAACCGGGGCCAGGGATTGAACCTGCAACCCAGGTACGTGCCCTTGACCAGGAATCAAACCAGAGACGCTTTGGTCTGAGGGTCAACACCCTGGCCCTTGAGCCAAACCAGCCAGGGCAATACAGTATTTTTTTAAATTCAAAATTAATGCAAAACTCCACGACGAGCAAAATATCAAAATTTCTAACAAAGGCAAGATCCTGAGGACCAGGATTAGGGTGAGCGAAGTGATTTGAATCACACGCTTGTGGGATTGGATCTTTCTTTACTTAAAATGTTGATATTTTGTTCATCATAGACTTTTTGCTTTAGTTTTGATTTATTAAAATATTTATCTTGATTATGGAGGGTTGTGGCTCCCTCTTAAGTTCCGCTCTGGAAGGGAGCGCCTCGCCCGCCGACCCCCGATCCTGGCCCTGAACAGGCTGCACCTGTCAAGTGCCTTCCGGAGCTCAGCCATCCTTCACACTTGCTCTCGTTGAACGCTCTCTCCCCAGGTGTGGGGCGCAGAGTTAATAAAGCACTCCTGTTTGTGGTCTGACCACAAGCCAACTTCCCCAACCAGCCTTCGAAAGTCTAAGGTCACAGGAAGTTCCAGAGAGTTGAGAAATGTTTTTTGAATTTGAATTTGCATTTTTCATGACTGCTGGGGGTGGTGGTCAGCATGGCACAGGCGGCTGGGTTGATACCTGTATTTTGGGGTCCATCAGTGTCCATGAAGACAAACAAATATGTGTAGAACCATCCCAAGTCATCGGGTTCTTGCCATCCTCACTATTTACATATAAGGATGCTAAGGGGCAGAAGGGACACCCCCGAGATCCCTGTAGTGGGTTGAGTAGTGACCCCTAAAACGATATGTCCACATCCTAAACCTTGAAACCTGTGAACATGATCTTATTTGGGGGTGGGGGAGGTCTTTGAAGATTTAATTAATTTCAGGATCTTGAGATAAGATTATCCGTGATTACCGGGGTAGGCCCTAAATCCAATAAGTGTCCTCATAGAAAGGCAGGAGACTTGCCACAGGGAGCAGGTCCCGCGAAGACAGAGGCAGAGGCTGGAGCGATGCATCTGCAAGACAGAGAGCTCCAAGGCTGCTGGCAGGCCCCGAGCCAGGAGAGGCCTGGAACGGATTCTCCCTCAGAGCCTCCGGAGGGAACCAACCCCGCCAACACCTTCGTTTCAGACTGCTGGGCTCCAGAACTCTGAGAGAATACATTTCTGTTGTTTTAAGCCACCCAGTTAGCGGACATTTGTTATGGCAGCCCCAGGAAATAGATACAGTCTTGCCGAAGGTCAGGGAGCGGTCCAGGACTTGCAGCCAGACTGCCAGTTTCCCACGCTGTGTACCTTACTGCTTGCCGTGCTATCCCTCCAGACTTGTGGCACACTTAGGCACAGGGTGCACCCAAATCAGCCCTTTCTGTGGCATCTCAGCAGGCCCCTGGTAGCAAGTGGCATAGGAGGAGCATACGGGTCTGGTGATCAGGACATCTGGCACAAATCCTGGCATTCCCACCAACTGATCCACCACCTCAGCTGGTCACTCTCTCTTCCTGGGTCTCAGTATCTTCAACTGAAAATGAGAAATTTGGACCACATAACTCCTGGTGTCCTTTCCAGGCTAAGTTCTCTATGTAAATTGGTATTGGGTCATTACAGCAAGCTGGGACGCGATTATCATGTTAAACCCTGGACTCCCCAGGATAAAGGTGACTCCTGAGAGAGAAAGTCACAGAATCCGGGGAACAGTCTTCCCTCTTGGAAGGCGTTCTCCGACGTTCCCTCTTCCAGATGCTTGTCTCCAGCGTCAAGCCGTCCTCAGCTCTCTCGTTGGTGCCCAGGAGATTTCTGGTAGGAGGAATTACAAGGTCATGGTCTCCCTCCAGGGCACATTCATCGGTCCCTTCCTGTTGGAGTTTCCAGTGTTGGAGCGAGTACAGACCTGCTGGCTTCGCTGAGCGCATTCAGAGCTCAGTCTTTTGGAACCTCACGATGACGGCCCCTATACTTGCTTTGGCTCGAATGTCTGGCTTTTTCTCTTTGTTGAGGTTCCCCATCACCACTCTACTCCCTCAAAGTGACTCTGTTGACACTGATGATTTCCAGTGTCAGTTTTCACTTTTCAAAGTCCGACTAAGTTTGTTTCCATGGTTAGCATTTGCGATTCTGGCCAGGTTTCTCTGGTGATGGCTCAGCCTTGCCGATAAGGACATCTTCCCATTACAGTTCCCCTGCTGGGACACAGAGCTGGGCCAGGCACCAGATGGAGATGTTCACAGAACTTTGGAATCAGTGGGGACCCCAGAGGCAGCCCCAACACTCTATCAAAGGCACAGGCTCATTCTCTGGAAGGGTTTTGTAATGTTTTCTGGCAAGAAGCTTCTGCGACCACCCGCAAGTGTTTAATCAACAGAACGGGAGGAAATACGAATCTAGTAAGTCCTCAACTTAGAGCCAGTGGCCCATGACACACTGCACCCACCTCATTGTCACTGCCACGGGAGCTCCGTGACAAAGCATTTAGCTTTAGGGATGAGATAATACAGAATAAAGTGACTTACAAAGTCCCAGACACAAAAGAAGTGCTCAACAAATTGTAGTTCTTTTCCTTCTTCAGCACAGAAACCTCAGGGGTAGGAAAAAGGAGTAGTGAAATGGATGATGAGTCTATAACTCAAAGGTATGTGAGGTGAGGAATAGCTGGAGGAATTGGGATTACTTCTGATTTTTTTAAAAATAATCTTTTTAATTTAAGTAGAACACCCATGTAGCCACCACTAAGGTCAAGAAAAAGAAAATTACTAGTAACCCAGAAGTCGTCCTTATGCCCTGTCCTATTCAATCCCCACAGCCAAACATAACCCTTCTTCTGACTTCTATCACTATATAGATGCCTGTTTTTGAACATTAAATAAATGAAATCATACAGTCTGTATACTCTTTGAGGCCTTGCCTCTTTCACACGACATTATGTTAATGGGGTTAATTTATGTTATCCCATGTAGACATCTGTTTCTTTTCACAGCGATAGAATATTCCACTGTTTGTACACAATTTATTTAAAGGGACATTTGGTTGTTTTGTTTTTGGCTATTATGAATAGTGTTGCTTTGAACATCATGGTACATCTCTTGGTAAGTACTTTGAAATCCCTTTTCTATAGTAAGTGTTCTGATCTGTCCAGTTACTTTTTTAGTGTCTTCAGATTTAGGGTGGATTCATCTTGCTGATACTTACTATACCTTTCCCTTAAGTGGCTTCCATCTTCTGTTTGCCTATTTTTTAAATTTACCTTTATTTGCCACAAGCCTTGCACAGGGCATGAGTGGGGCAAAAGCCTAAGTGACTGTAGTGAGAAATTGGTTCATTTTTCTCTTTACTGACAGTGACTTGGCAGTTTTGGTATTCCCCATCTTTAGTTACTGTTGAGGGTATGATCTCGTATAGAGTTTTGCAGCTGTAAAGCCATTTAGTATAGTTTGGGGAGTTCGGGGAGGTTAATTAATACACAGCTTGCATTGTCTTCAGCTGCCTAGAAGTCCTCCAAATGGTATTTTTTAATGAACAGAAGTTCTTTATTTCAGCGAAGCCTACCCCAAGGTCAGGAACATGTTTTCCTCTCTTGTCTTTTAGTAGTGAAATTGTTTTACCTTTCACATTTAGAGCTACAGTCAACCTGGAGTTGATTTTGTGTATGGTGTGAGGTAAGGATCAAGACGCCTTTTCGTCCTTTCTTTTTCATATGAATAGCTAATTGACTCATTATCAGTTATTGAAAAGTCCATCTTTTCCCACACTGTGCTGCCATATTACCTTTATCATAAATCAAATGACTGCAGATATGTTTCTGTTTCTAAAGTTTCTTTTCTCTTCCATTTGTTTGTCTGTTTTTTTCATCAAAACACCTTTGCCTTAATTACTGTAGCTTTATAATAAGTCTTGGTAACTAGTAATAAGGCCTCTCTTTTCTTTTATGGTTGTTCTTAGCTATTTTTAATTTCTTTAAATTTTTGTATACAATTCTGAATCAGATTATCAGTTCATGCTCACATACATACAAACCTAATCTGTTTTTTGTTGAAATATTATTGAATCTGTAGATCAATTTAGGGAAAACTGACATCTTGATATTATAGAGTCTTCCAATCCACTAATTTTGTATATCCCTGAATTTACTTAGATATTCTTTAATTTCTCTCAAAAATTTTTCTCATTTTTTTCTGTAGAATTCTTGCATATATTTTGTTTGATTTATTTCTAGGTACTTGATATATTTTGGTGAATATATGTTCAAATGACTATTGGGTGCATACTTAGGGGTGAAATTTCTGAGTCATAAGATCTGCATATGTTCAGCTTTAGTAGACACTGCCAAACAGATTTCTAATGTGGTTGTACCAATTTACACACCCACCAGCAGTGATTGAGAGTTCCAGTTGGTTCACATGCTCACCAACATTTGGCATTATCAGCTTCTTAATTTTAGCCAATCTAGTGGGTGTGTAGTGGTATCTCATTTTAGTTTTAATTTACATTTCCTTGATGACCAATGAAGTTGGGCATTTTTTCATCTCTTTATTGGCCATTTCGATATCTTTTATAAATCGCCTATTCAAGTCTTTTGCCCATTTTTCCACTTGGGAGTCTCTGCCTATTTCTTATTGATTTGTAAAAGTTCTTTTTATATTCTGGATATTAATTATTGGATGGTTGTATATATTACTTATATCTTCTCCCATTCTGTATTTTATCTTTTCACTCGCTTAGTGATGTATTTGATGAACAGAAATTCTAATGTTTTTTCAGAAATTCTTAATTTTAATGTCATCCAGTTTATTAGTCTTCTTTATGATTAATAAGTTTGTGTCCTGTTTAACCATACTTGCCCACCCAAGCTCATGAAGACATTCTCCTATCTTGTCTTTTAGAAGTGTGTTTTACCTTTCACATTTAGATAAAGAATCCACATGGAATTAATTTTATGTATGGTCTGAGGTAAGGTCAAGATTAATTCTTTTCTACATGGATAACCAATTGATTTGGGACCACTTTTCTTCCCCACCCCCTATGCTACAGCATCACCTGTGTTGTAAATTGAATGACTGTATATAGTATGGATCTGTTTGTGGACTTTCTATTCTCTTCCACTGGTCTCTTTGCCTACTCTTGAACCAATACCATGCAGTCTTAATAACTGAAGCTTTATAATATGACCTCATACCTGGTAGTGTAAGTCCTTCATCTTTGTTGTTCTTCTTTAAGATTTTTTTGGATGTTCTTGGCCCTGATATAATTTTTCACTGAGATCTACTCACATATTCACATTTTTATTACTTTTGATTCCTCCCTGCATTTCTGTTCCTCTGTTCTTCTGTTTTCTTTCTGCCTAAAAACCTCTTCTTGATCTTCTTTTACTGTGGGTTTGCTGGAGACAAATTCAGTTTCTGGCTGTCTGAAATTTTCTTTCTTTCACCTTTAATTTTAACAGATACATTAACTAGGTGTAGACTTCTAGATGATCTATTATTTTCTTTCAGCACTTTAGGATGTCATTTCATTATCTCTGGCTTCCATGGTTTCTATTAAGTCAGCTGTCAGGCTTTTTGTGGCTCTTTTGAAGGTAATGCACCTTTCTTTTTCCCTTCTGGCTGCTTTTAAGATTTTTGTTTTTGCTTTGGTCTCAGCAGTTTTACAATGCTTTGCTGAAATGAGGGTTTTTTTGTGTGTGTTTATCTGGATTGGAGTTCACAGAATTTTAGAGAACTTCATGAATCTGTGGGTTGATGTGTGTTGAGGGAAATTAAAAGATAATGTCCCTTTAATATAGCTTCTGCTTATTCTCTCTGTCCTCACATTCCAGGACACCAGTTATACATATGCTGTACATTTTCAACATATTGCATACATCGCTTATGTACATTTTTTATTTTCCATCCTTTCTTCTTTTCTGTGCTTCAGTCTGAATATTTACTACTAAACTTTTTTTCAGTCTACTTACCTATTTTCTGCTGTGTATATTATGCTGCTTCCACCATTTATTAAGTTCTTAACTTCAGTTACTATATTTTTTTAATTTATCTTTATTGTTGAAAGTATTACTGATGATTTTTTAGAATTTCCATTTTATTTTATTTTTCTTTCATAGGTCCCAGTTCTCTGGTGCTATTCTGTATCTTTTAATCTATTTTTTGTACATATAAATCTTGCTATTTTAAGTCCATCTCTAATAATTTCAAGATTTAGGGCACCTGTGGGTCTACTTCTATATCCTACCTTTCTACCAAATTACTTACTTAACTTACTTCTTTTCTTTTTTTCTTTTTATTATGTGGTCCTATCTCCTAGTATATATGGTAAATTTGATTAATTGACTTGGATATAAAAATCTGTAGAGGCTATAGATGGTATCTTTCTCTAGAGAAGATTTCTTTCTCTTCAAGCAGGCAGCTAGGATAGAAGCAGATAACTTTAATCCAATCAGGAATTAAATGATTCAGGCTTGACTTTTGTTTTTGTAAGGCCTGTTCTATTCTAGTTTGCCCTCATTTCTGGTATTTGTTCTCAACTGAAATCCTGGAGTGTTTACTGGCCCTCGAGTCCAACTTTTGCCTTTCTGATACTATGAGACTCCAAACACTTCTGCTTATTTGCTTAGCCCCTCAGCTCCACTTTTTGCTTGGCTTCTCAGCCTCTTGTTTTATGCAACTTAGTTATTACCAAATATTTCAAGTGCGAATGCCAGTCTGAATACCGGGCTCACTATTTTGTGTTTTCTTTTCTCCGAGAGGCATTACAAGCCTTGCTGCTCTGCTGTCCATAAACTAGAGTGTTTTGGTTTTCCCTTTCCTATGGAACTGCTGGAAACTCTGATCCAGTGCTTTCTGTTCCTGCAGCTAGCCTTGCAAATCATCAAGTGCTTCAAACAGCAAAGAATGTTGGACTCTGCAAAGCATTTGTCCTCTCTCCAGAACCTTGGCTCCTCAAGTCCTGGATGTCCTGGTTGCTTTCTGATACCTTTGAATATCTCTTTTTATATTTTGTTCTGCTCTTCTGAACTGTCTTCATAAGAGCTTTGGTCTGCATAAGCTATTTCGTTATAGTCAGGTAGAAGTCTGAACTGAGACCATTTCACTTAAAGGAGGAGAAGAGCCTATTGGGGATGGGGTAAGCATGTCACTGTCTTCAACTCTTTGCGGCGCTGTAAGGAGGAGCAGACATTTATTGTGGCTTCGCAGGAAGATGTAACGTGCTGAATATAAGTTATAGGGAGATAGATGAAAACTGCATCAGGAATGGTAGTCCCACAAACATCAGACATTCCTTCAGTGGAAGGCTCTGCCTGAGAGTGAGCTCCCCAACACTGGAGAAGTCTCAGAAGGAGCTCAACACCTGGAAGTTGCTATTGAAAAGATCCAATAATCAATTTATAGGAGGGACTTAATCAATAGTAACTGATTTGTGTGTAATTGAAATCTTAGAAGATTTTTTTAAATATAGACGTATGAGTTATCTCACAGACATTCTGAAACAAAATGCAGAGCCCTGGCATATGCGTTTTTGTCCAGCTCCCAGGTGATGTACAGACTGGAGCATAGGAACCAGCAGACTAAACGTCCTTGAGTGTACCTTTCAAATGAGACTCTGTGGTTCCAACATCTTATAAGGAATTCTAGGGGGAAACTCTGCCAGTTTGACAGCTGCCGGGGGGAAGGGAGAGGCGAGGGGGTGGCAGTTGGAGATGTGTCCTCCTCCTTCTCTGTTCGGTCCTTGAGGCCCCCTCCTCCGAACACAAGACTCCACTTGGTTCTGTTGGGATGACAGGCCCATAAGGTTTAGTCACCATGTGGGGTTAGTAAGCCTGTGTGGGCTAGCCTGGGAACCTAACCACTATTTATAACATAGTTTCTGTGGGGAAGTAAGTTCCAACAACTGCCTTTCAGAAATATGCTAGAGCACAACCTGTCGGTGACTGGGAAAACCTATATAAAGTTATTTTCTCAGGAGCTTTTAGCATCTCATACACTTGCCCTCAGATAATGAGTGATTAATCAGCTTTCAGGGTTGGCTTTACAGTGGAAGAAGCCCTTCTGCCCTTAGTAATCAGAGGCCTACTTTAAGAACAACTGTTCCTTTTTCTCCAGCCATTGTTTCGTCCTGTGTCATTGGTTCGCCCAGGGGGATTGGTGCTGCTTCCCCTGGGAAATGATGAATGGCCTGAGATGCGAGGTGGTAGCAGACACTTCAGCTTGCTGCTTACAAAGACAGCGAGAATGAGGTCACCTTTCAGGGTTTAGCGACACCTGTGTCCCATTCCAAGGACTCTGCCATTGTCCCTGGAATGGAGAACAGTTTTTGAGACAGAAAAGATATAGATTTATAAGTACATATGTAAAAAGGATCTTAGGGGCTTGTGTTGGCCCTGAGGTCAAATTGAATAAACAATATGATTGTGATCCCCTCAAAAAAAGTAACCCCAAGGAAGTTTAAAACTGGCACTCATTTACCTCCTGGTGAAACCACACTCAGGTCTGGACTCCTGATTTTAAGAGGGTCACAGAAACCTTGAAGGATGCCCCAGCGGCATGACCTGGATAGGGAAGAGGTTGGAGACGGCATGTGAATATAATCATTAGGTTGAATAAATAGGACTCAGAGACAGACACCAGCAGCCCCCAGATGCCTCTGTGTGCATCAGGAAAAGCTCACAGGAGCAAAATCCAGGAGGAGAAAAGTCAAAGGGACCGCATTCATTTTATGCCTAAAGCTATTAATTAAAGAAATACACATTCAAATAATTTTAATACTTTTAAAATCACCAGTAGCTGAATTAACCAGAAATTGACCCATATTGCATTTAAACATCAAAGAAAAACATACCCAAATAGTCAAAGATGGAAAAGTAACGAGGATGCATTAAAGCAAAACATTAGCCCTGGCCCATTTGGCTCAGTGGTTAGAGCGTCGGCCTGCAGACCAAAGAGTCGCAGGTTCGATTCTGATCAAGGGCACATACCTCAGTTGCAGTTCGATCCCCAGCCCTGGTCAGGGTCATGCGGGAGGCCACCAGTTGATGTGTCTCACATTGATGTTTCTCTCTCTCTCTCTCTCTCTCTCTCTCTCTCTCTTTCTTTCTCTCCCTTTCTTTCCCTCCCTCCCACTCTATCTGAAGATAAATGGAAAAATATCCTCGGGTGATATTTAAAAAAAAAAAAAGCAAAACATTAAAGGTGTGACTACCACCACAGCAACATGGTATTAAAAGGAAATGCACCTAAGAAATGACAATTGCGTTAATATTTGAAAGGAACTCACTCCAACCGGAAATCAGAGAAATGCAAATTAAAATTAAAAGGAGATATACTTTTTTCTTAACCTAACAAACTGGCAATGACTTAAAGTACCTGCTGTTATCAAAGATACAGGGGAATGGGTACTTGCATGCACAGTGCAGTTTTAACATCCCATGTTTGAGGAGAATAATTTAGCCTTATCTATATATGCGTGAATGGTGTTGATGTTTTGTATCCCCTTTGCCTCAGCAAGTATACTTTTGGGAATTTATTCTGAAAAAAACAACTGCCGGTGTGTGTTTAGGAAATTGAGATTCAAGGGTGCTTTTGCCTAAGTGTGCAACGATTGGACACTGTTGAGGAAGTAGAGGTAGGCTGTCCACACCCTGGAGGACCGCTGGCCCGTCGGCATGGGCCCCGGCACTGTCCCGGGGACCTCAGGGCGTCGGGGCAAGTGACTGTCTGGATGCCAGATTGAAGAACCCACACTTGAGTCATGGACTTTTACTCTTAAATAGCAGTGGCTAGTATTTGTGGGCACCTGCCATGTCCTGGACACTGGACCAGGCGCTTTGCATGCTTCGTCTCCCCGAACCCTCAGGGCCACCCAATAAGGGAGATAGGACCCGCCCCAGGTCACAGTTAACAAACCACAAACCACAGGTCTGCCGGCGTCCACGTCCTGTGTCCTCACCACGCTGCCAGGCTCTTGCTTCTCTTCCTGAGGGCAAACGTCTAGATCACTGGGTCCAACCTTCTCGTTTTTTGGATGGAGAAACTGAAATTTAGAAAGGGTCTCATCGCTTCTCGGCCTTTTGGCTAAGATCAAGTGTAGAAAGGGTCTCTAGCCCTGGCTGGTTTGGCTCAGTGGTTAGAGTGTCAGCCTGCGGACCAGAGAGACCTGGGTTCAGTCCCCGCTAGGGGCATGTACCTCGGTTGCAATTTGTCCCGGGCCCTGGTTGGTCGTGCGGGAGGCAGCCACTTGATGTGTCCCTTTCACGTCGATGTTTCTCTCTCTCTTTCTCTTCCTCTCTCTCCCTCCTACTCTATCTGAACAAAAAATGGAAAAATATCCTCGGGTGAGGATAAAAAAAGAAAAAAAAGAAAGGGTCTCTAGGTATTGTTTTGGGTTCTGGTGATACCTCTGTGATCCAGGCAGCATGCCTGACCCCGTGGAGATTAATTCTAGTCGTGGGGAGAGGGGTTGGAACAACAGACAATAAGCAAGTAAACACGTAAGTAGGAAAATTGCAGGACATGAAAAGTGCAATAAAGAAGATAAAACCAGTGGATAGAGAATGCCTGGGGTGAGGGGGTTTTAGAAAGGGTGGGTCAGGAAAGCTGTCCCTGAGAAGTGACAAGTGTTGACACTGGAATGCCAAGAATGTCATGCGAAGACCTGGGGAAGAAGCTTTCTGGCAGAGGAAATGTTAGTGCAGAAGCCCTGAGGTGCGAACAGACTATGTGATCAGAGGACCCAAAAGGTTGAGGAAGAGTGAGAGCCTCCTAATGGACCGGTCCCGCCCCCAGGAGAGCGAGATGGCGAAGGATGATTGCGGAAAGCCGGCCCACGGGGATGTGCTGCGGGTGGGGGGATGATTGGCCGTGGGAAGGGGCTGAGCTGGGCAGGAGACGGTACAGTCTCCATGAAGGACCCTTGGTTTGACGAGAGTTTCTGCTGTGTATTTTGAGTGATGAGCAGAATGTGATGGATGGACATGGTGCATTTCTGAGGAAAACTGTAAGCAGGGATGAAACCTGAGTCATCCAACAGGAGCTTAAAAAGAGGGAGGTGGATCCGTTGCTGGGACAGTGGGAGGGCCTTGGCCGTCCCCCGGCACCTGTGTGAGCGACCCCACTCTGCTAGCACCTTGAGCCAAGTGCAGCAGACGGGCCCCAGCCATGGGATGACCCAACCTGTGATGGCCCAGCTTCACCACCCTCCTATGCACGAGACCTGGCCCCAAACAACTTGGGGTGGTTTCAAAAAGCAATTATGCCCTCAAAAGTAAAAAATGAGAGAAGTATCAGAGATGAATGGGACCAGTCCTGCTACACACATGCGTGTGCACATGCTTACACACAAAGCACAAGCTGTGTGACCTTGGGCAAATCTCTGGACCTCTCTGTGCCTCGGGCTGCAGGGGTGGGATATACGTGACCCCATCTAAAGTCCCTTCCCAGTATAAACTGACAGTGAATCGATGGTTTCTACGTGTGATTTGTACCCAGAGGTTTTTCCAAAGACTAAGCCATGGGCTCTGATGACATTTCTGGTAGAGGTGTTCGGAAGTGATTTGAGAACAGGCTGTGGAGAGGCTGAGGGTAACAGGTTCCCAGGGGCAGCATTCATGCGGATGTGTAAGCTTCAGGGACTGGAGTAAAAAGAATGTTAATATCACCAATGAAATTTTTTTATGAAATTCAGTTCCATGGGAGAAAATATTTTTAATGCTGAGTTATTAACGGATCCTGCTATACGATGGAAGAGGAAAGAGGAGGGTATGATGTTGGGTCAGAACAGCCCATACACCTGGGACGTGCCCGAGACCTCATGCTCTAGGAGGGCCGCACTCAGGCCCCATGGAGCTCAGAATCCACCAGGCCACCGAGATATGCCCAGCCAAAGCCTGTACCCCTCTCCCTCCTAGACCATGCCCCAAATTCCCGGCCCAAATGGCTGGAGCTGCTTCTGGTGCCCAGGGAGCCTCTCGCCTAGGTCAGCCTCCTTCAGGGTGAACCGCGCCTCTGGGGTGGTCAGAGGGCTACCGATGCTGGGATGGGAGGAGGTGCGCGTGGCTGGGCTGCGGAATGGACCGCAGAGCGAGGCCAGCGCGCCCCGTGCTGCCGTGTCCAGCCCGAAGCTCTGAGGAGCCCTAGAATTCTGAATGTCAACTTGGCCTTCCAGATCATCAGAAGGGCTATTTATTGAACAGTTTGTTGGTCTGTCTATCATTTACGTATTTAGACATAAAGATGGGGGCCTCCACTGGTACTCTAGCCCTGGGCCCTACAAATATCATGGGGGAGCCCTGGTAGGGTCCATGATTCCTTCACCCCAACCTTGTCAGATACCAGAGTTCAAATCTCAGCCCTGCCACGCACTAGCTCTGGGGTGCTAGGCAATCGGCTTCCCTGCGTCGGTCTCCTCACTTGTACAATGAAGGTGATGCTAGTACCTATCATGTGAGGTTTGTGTGAGGCTTACGGGAGATCATACATGCAGAGCCTAGACGTTCGGAGGGTCTCAGCTCTCGGCCCTGTGTGCCTGGTGCCCCTGCAGGCTGTAACCTGCTGTCCCCCCACCCTTTGTGTTGCAGACGCCACAGCAGTATGAGAGAGAGTACAACAACAAGCGGTCAGGCGTGGGGCCCAGCAAGTTCCACGGGTATGCCTACGATGGCATCTGGGTCATCGCCAAGACGCTGCAGAGGGCCATGGAGACGCTGCACGCCAGCAGCCGGCACCAGCGGATCCAGGACTTCAACTACACGGACCACACGCTGGGCAGGATCATCCTCAACGCCATGAATGAGACCAACTTCTTCGGGGTCACGGTCAGTCCCAGGCCCCCGGGCTCTGCTTTCCTTAGTGCCCCTTGGAGACATACAAGGCCAGGAGGGCTGCATCACACACCCTCTGGCCCTGCATCCATTCTCTCCGATCGTTGCAGTAACTTCCTGTGGGCTGTAGGATTTCAGGGCTGCTAACACAGGAGGTGCAGTGACGCTCTCTGACACTTTGGGAAAATGCTTCCCTATAACTCATGGATTAGAAAGCCCGTGATGAGTTGACCGCACACAGAGCAATGGAATGCACCGGCGGTGGGTGGGGTGTGTAACAGAAGCTCTAGACCCAAAGTTAGATTCAAGTCCTGGACCTTCAGTTTTAGGTTACCTTCTCCAAACCGAGTTTTCATTCCCCACATGGGAATAATACCTACCCTGTCAGGTAATTGTAAAGATTAGCCATCCCAGAGTGAAAACTGCGAATAGTTGCGGAGCAAGCAACTGTCTCACGTTTTTCATCTGAGAAGTGGGGGAAATGATAAATGTCTTGCACAGAAGTTGAGAAAATTAGCGAATGATAATAATGGCTAATATTTCTTGAATGCTTATTATTGCTAGATGCTATGCTGATAAGCACTTTATGTAGATTAGACTCAATAAGGTATGCCCAATGCTAGGCACACAGTAGGCACTCCATAAATGCTAGCAGTTATCATTGTTGATAATGGTCTCATTGCATCCCTATGTCATACACAGAAAGCAGGTCTGTCATTATCCTCATTAGAGGTGAGGAGCCTGGAGCTCAGAGCATTTAAGTGCTAAATCTAATCAGAGCAGAGCTGGAATTTGAATTGGGTCTAGCTCTTAATTGTTGTTACACTACCTTCTTGTAATGGACCTAAGTGGTAGTTATTTCTGTCTCATGATGTGTTTGTCATTGACTCTGCTCCCAGAAAATATGAAAAATTTGCCTAAAGAATCGGTTGAAATGGCTGACGTACTACCTGAGTTTTCAAGAGTCATCTACAGAGTCGGTCTGTCTTGGGGTATAAAGAGGAATAGATGAGATGAGTTGATCAGTGCATTTCTTAAATGTTTGTGTTCCTTCGTGCGTGCACTCAGCCTTGCACTGCTGGTCGGTGGGCCAGGCACTGAGCACCTGTGCAGGTGCTGGGGGGTAGACGATGGTGTGGACACCGAGGTGAGTAAGATGAGCTCCCTGTGCTGGTCCAGATGCAGAGGCCGGACCTGAATACAAATGACAAGAGGTGCTCAGCTCCCTGGGAGAAACTGTGTGAGGCCGGAGGGGTTTCTGTCACCTCTGGGGAAAGGTCAGGGAGGGCCTGTGGGAAGAGGCAGCCTGTGAGCTGTGCCGTAGACACGCGGAGTGTGGTGAGCAAGAGAGAACCACGTGCGTGTGCGTGGAATATGGGAAGGAGGCTGGCAAGGCTGGGAAGGTGTCCTGGAGCCCGTTTCTGAGGAACAAACTGAGGAAACGGGCCTTTCTCTTAAAAGTTAAAGATTCTCCAGGTATACCTGGACCAGCAGCACCAGTGTGCCCTGGGAGCTGGTTAGAAATGCTAATTCTCCAGCCCACCCCAGACCCTGAATCAGAATCTCCGAGGTGGGGGCCCAATGGCTGTGGTTTAACAAATCCTCTAGGTGATTCTGGTGCACACCGGAACCAGCAAAGTGGGTTTATAGCACAGCCTGCATTCAGACTGGAAGGTTTAACAGCTTTCCTCAGAAGAATAGTTTTTTAAAAATTTATTTATTTTTTATCCTCAGAACCTCTTGCTATAAAACTCACATGGTGCCTGGTATGTTATACAGATGAGAGAGGAACTTCTCAGTTGAACAGAGGGGGAGCCAAGAGCCCTGTCTGTTCACCCCTCTTCCCACAGTCCCTGCCTCATCCCACCCAGCAGCCCAGAGACACCTCCCCGCCGAAAGGCCCCACAGAGCACCAAAGGCCTTGCAGGGCCTTTCTCTTCGTGGTACGAATCCAGACCGAGACTTAGAGAGGGATGGGATTCCCCCGGGGTCCCACCAAACATTGTAGCAGACCTGTCTCAAAACACGGGCACATTTATTCAGGTCATCTTTTCACACGTGGCTTCTTATTTACTAGAATGAATTCATAGCACCCCAAGTCGAAATGGCTGGATAGAGAGCTACAGAATCTAGGAAGCGTCTTGCCGTCTCTCCTAATCCTAGAGCTCGGCATTTTGCCTGAGGTATCTTAGCAGGAGATCATTTATAACTACTTCTAAGTGCTCCCTTTCATCTAAGCCGAATAATTCATAACCCCTACTTGATGAGCAATTAGATCAGACTGCCTGAATCGCTTTCCACGGCTTGAAGATGAGTTTCTTTTTAATGGGAAATTCCTTGACACATATTGATGCTCCGACTTGTGACTCATAACTCAGCAAACGTCAGAACTGAAAGCATCTTCAGGATCCTCAGATCCAGCTGCCTTGTGTTGTAGATGAGTGTCTGAGATACAGTCAGAGAGCTTTCAGTCACCCAGGAAGAAGATTGATTCAGCAGAGCCAGGTACCGAGGTGGGGCGCCATCTCCTCCTCTCTGTGCGAGCCCCCCTTTCGTTGAGAAAGAGATTGCAACCGAGAAACAGTTCTCGACCCGCCCCCCAATCCCTTTGTCACATATTAATATGTGCTTGTCACTGGCTTGTAGACAGGTTTCATTAACATTGTCTTCCAATCAGAATTTTAAAAAGGACATCTTCTGACACAATAAAAAGTGTCTCTGTGGTCCAAGGAGACCACAGAAGGCCAAGTTCAGTCGTAAATAAAGAGTTAGAAAGGAAAGAAAGGGGAGGTGGAAATAAATGGAGGCGTTTCCTAGTTGCTGAAGGGTTTTCATTAGACAGCACACACCGTGTCTATCCTTCCCCTCTCAGGCAGACACTTTATTCTGGGTCACCCTCATTCAGCATATTTACTATCCAGAAGATCGTTTAAACACATTAAATTAATTATATCTGTGACTCAATTTCAATTGATTCAGCGTGTGCGTCTGGACCGGGAGCTGGGCCCGTGGCTCCTTCGGCATGTGGGAGAGGGCAGTCCTACTGTGCAGCCCAGGCTGGGGTGTGGCGTGGCCTGGGCCCAGCTGTTTTATGTTCCTAGGAAGCTTTCCTTCCAGTTACTCTTCTCAGGGAACACTGGAAATGGGGTTCTGTGTCTCCACCTGCACACGGATGGCCTGGGGATCTTGCCCACCTCAGATTCCAAGGGCACGGTTCTGACGATCAGCCTTGTTATGTATGGTTCGCTGTCTCGGTCTCAAAGGCCAGAGAATTTTGAGAATCCCAGCTCAGCAGTCACAGGGGTGAGGAAACTTTTTTCCGCCAAGGGCCATTTGGATACTTATAACATCATGCGTGGGCCATACAGAACTATCAACTTAAAAATTAGCCTGCTAAATTGTGTCAGCTAATTTGGTGAGGCGTGTGATGTTAGCTGGTATTGATTTCGTGGGCCTTAGGCAGCCCGTGGGCCGGATGTTCCTTCCCCTGGCTGCAGGGCAATGATTCCTAAACTTCTAGATGAATGAGACTCTCCCAGCGAGCTTAAAATTTCAGATTTCCCAGGCCTGACCCAGAACGTATGATACAGTGGCTTTGCAGTAAGGCTGAGGGATTCACATTATGAACAAGCAGTCCAGGTGATTCTCAAATAGCAACCTTGAGAATTGCTTGGGGCTCCAGTGGGGTGTGTGTGTGTGTGTGTGTGTGTGCACGCACATGCTCACGTATCTATACACACACACACATTTTTATTTTCAACCTATCAAGATGTATTTGTTCCTGCATTCATTCACTCCTTTAGTAAACCCCCGCACTGGGAGCTGGGAGCACACCGCCTGGTGGTGGGGGCAGAGATAGGCAAGTAGAAGAATATTTGCTGGGCAGTAAGTACCCTATGTCTGCCCAAGGCCCTTGGAGGAAGGACCCCATTCTGCTTACAGGAATAAAGACCGGAGAGCTGTCCTCAGTTTTCCTGCAGTTCAGTGGGAACTACATGTGGAGTAACTGCAGGGTGCTCGTGCTGTGGGTGCTGACCATCCTGTACCGTGTGCTGGGAGCAAGGAGGCGACGCCAGGCTCCCCGTCCCCAGCACTCATAGCCATATACCGTGGGTGAACAGGCTCCTCCACTGAGGCTTTCCTACCTGCGATATTGTGATTCATAAAAAATACATATATGTGCTCATGGTCATTCAGGTGACCAACATATATTTCTCATATGTATTTGGTCTTGTCTCCATTTCCCGTCTCACAAAACCCTTGGAATTTCCTAAGTGCTGAGAGTGATAAAGGTGTCTTTTGTTAGGTTAGTGAGGTGACTTTTGGAAAGTAAGGATGGGGTTGATTGCCAGTGGAGCCAACCATGGGGTTAGAGGGTTGGAACGTCCAGGCCCACCTTCCCACCCTACCTCTGGGGAAGAGAGAGGAGAGAGGGGCTGGAGGTTGAATCGGTTGCCAATGGCCAGTGGTTCAATCAATGACCCCTATGTAAGGAAGCCTCCATAAGAAGCCAGAAGGAGAGAGTTTCAACCAGACTGCTCCCATGTGCCACGGTGCTGAGCCCCAACTCCACAAGGACAGAGCTCCTTTGGGACCCCGCCCTGTGCATCTCTTCACTTGGCTGTTGATTCATCCGTATCCTTCGATGTCCTCTGTAACAAACTGGTGATCCAGTGAGTAAACTGTTTTTCCTGGATTTTGTGAGCTGCTCTAGCAAATTAATTGAGTCCAGGGAGGGGGTAGTGGGAACCTCTGATTCATAGCCAGTCAGCCAGATGCACAGGTCTGAAGCAGAGGGCTGTCCTGTGGGACTGAGCCCTTTACCTGGGGATCTGATGCTGTCTCCTGGTGTCTGGATTGAATTGAATTCTCAGACACCCTACTGGTCTCGGAGAATTGCTTGTTGGTGTGGGGAAGCGCGCGCGCACACACACACACACACACACACACACGTTGAAATTGGGTCCAGGAACCCATATACTACCAGAGGTACACTAAATTCATCGACAGAAGGATAGAACCCTTCAAAATATACTTGAGAACATGTGTTAAGCATCCAGGTGAAAATCAAAATCTTAATTTTGGGAGGGTGATTATTTTACAGTTTTTCTCAATTTCCAGTCTGTTAAAACAAGGATTATATCCCAGATCTCAAAGTGGACAAATCTCTTGGGTATGTCAGATATGATGGCTCTAACCAACAGTATATATCCGCTTTGGTAAATGTTTCTTCTAATCTCTTTTATTACAATTTTTTTTTCCTTTATTTATTTTAGAGAAAGAGGAAGGGAGAGGGAGAGAGAGAGAGAAACATCGATGAGAGAGAACATCGATTGGCCACCTCCTGCATGCCCCCCACGTGGGATTTGGCCCACAACCTGGGCATGTGTCCTGACTGGGAATCAAACCGGCGACCTCTTGGTGCATGGGTCGATGCTTAACCACTGAGCCACACCGGCCAGACTCTTCTAATCTCTTTTAAAATGGCACTATATTGAGTCTGTGGTGCCTATGACAGAGGCTAAATGAATAAAATCTCATACCCTATTGTGAAAATGTAATACGCATACTATTTTTCCTAGAAAGTTACTGAGGGTATATACATCAGGTTTGTGTGGGGCTGTGAGGCTTCCAACAGCACTTGGCCACAGAGAAATTAAAAGAAGCTCCTGGGAAATATTTTTTATTGTAAGAAGAGGGCCCATTTTACTAAACTATTTCCCGTGATTGCCTCCTCATTCCCTGGGGGTGGCCTAATGTAGAGTAATCACAGCTGCAAAATGGGTGACCCATGAGTTCCTCTAAGAATAGATCCATTCTTCATCCCCTGCCCAGCCTCTCTGGGCCAGCTGTGGGTCTGGACATCTCTATCTAAAAATCAATGGAAAAATATCCTCAGGTGAGGATTAACAAACAAACAAAAAAGCACCACGATGAACTGTAACAGGAAATACAGATTTGAAAAGTCAGGCAAAAAGAGTCCACAGTCTACCGCGTAGAGCCGTGCGACCTCTGGGAGATTGTTTACTCTGCCTCCGCTTCCTGGTCCGTGGAGTGGAAGGAAGTCTACCCTACTTGATAAGGGTGTTGTGAGGTGACAATAGTGTTTCGCACCCAATAACTGCATCATCATTTTTACTGTTGTTATGATTACTATTGCTGTTACAGGTGAGTTAATGTGAGCCTAATCAAGCAAAATGCAGAATCAGGTCCAGCAGACAGTCATTCTACACCCACCAAGTGCCGGTCTGTTTCACGTATATTCTCTCATATAACCTTCTCAACAGTGAACAACCCTGTTAACTTGTAATAAGGTTGTAGTGGTTTAGTATCGAAACAAAACAGAGTAAGCCGCGCCTGGAAGCAGGAGCACTATTGGATTCTCCAGCTGCCGCCACTCACTCTAGGGATTTGACAGTCTTCTTCCAGGTCGGGGCACCTGCTCACAGACCTCCCTCCTGCTCCTCCCTTTAGTCCAGCTCGCTGCCCCTCAAACTCCGGTGGCCGTTAGAATTACCACTCAGCACGATTCACAGAAACTAACTGCAGCAGATGCTGTCGGAGCCCCAACTAGATGTCCTGGGACCCTTTTTAGGGGCTTGGTGAGGTTTGCCCATCCCCCCGTGGCTCTAGGGGCTCTGCTAATGGCTCACACCTTGGGCAGTTGGAGCCTTCTGCCTGGAGGTGCCTGGGACTGGCACCCCAGCCCCACCAGCAGCAGGGACTAGCCGTGTGGTACACCACTAGGGCCATTCACCCTCCACGGCTCCCCACGGGGTTGGGCTGAGGCTCGCCTCCCCTGAAACCACATCCGAGCTTGGCCTTTCCCTTTTTCTGTCTCTACGGATTTCTCCTGAGAACACATCCTTCATATATTACTTGCACACAGTCCCCTGTCCTAGAATCTGCTTCTGGGGATCCAGTCTAAGACACCCATATTTGTATTTGTGGGCAATTTAAGCATTTTCGAGACGGAGTTTTTACCATAACCTAATTTTTATCTATGTATTAAGTTAAGCACCAAACCTCCTCCCTCGCCTCTCCCTCACCGGGTTCCAGACTCTTCCCCTCAGACTCCACTGCGCTTTGCTGGTCGCTCCCAGCTTGTGGCAGAGCCTGGTTTGTCTCCTCCAGGAAGCAGCAGCTCCCAGATTGGCAGGGACCACAGCGTCTCATCTCTCTGGTCCCCACAGTACTTCGCCTAGCACTTTACACCTGCCAGCAGCGCCGGAAACACGGGCCACCTTGAGTAAACTTCCATCTGATTGAATCCACACGTGATTGAGAAATTCGGTCCCACCCTCCTTCTCGGCTGCCTTCCAGTCTTCTGTAAACTAAAAAGCCTTTTTCAACCCAGTAAATAATCAGAACTGACAACGGAAATATTAACAGGAATCTGCTCTTGAATCTGCTAATAGTGGTTCCCATATTCTTGCTGTGATAGCTGGTGTCACTATTTCACCCTTGTGTGGACATCTCCCTGGTGTGTGTGTGTGTGTGTGTGTGTGTGTGTGTGTGTGTGTGTGTGTGTGTGTGTGTGTGTTGGGATGGGCATGAGGGACTGTCACTGCTTCCTTCCTGAGGCAGGAGAGAAATCTATTCTTTACCCATCAGCATCAGCATCTCTCCCATCAGCATCTCTCTGGGGCTCAAGTCCCAGGGCCTGAGGGGGAGAGGGAGCTGCAGACGGGCCCTCTGTGACTGGAGGCTGTCAGGAGCCTTTCCTGGATGTAATTGCTAGTAATAAACTACAACTGTAATAATAATAATCCTTGATGTGTGGCTGTCCTGTGTACAGAGTACATTTATAGTCTCCTTCTCCTTTGTTCCCTGACACAATTACACTTACTAACGTAATGCTAATAACAGCTCCCAATTAATGAGTTCCTCCCGCACTCCAGGCAGCATCCTGAGCACTGTACACTGCTACTGAATAGAATGCTCAAAACAGCCACCCGGTGGTGCTGTAGTGTTCCAAGTGCCTGGGACGCTCCGCCCGGTCCTCACCTGTGTCACATCTGTCCACGTCACCTCTGTGAGGCCCTCCCCGACACCCTGTTTAAAATTGCAACCCCCACTGCTTTCATTCTCCTTCATAATAGCCACCCCCATCGGATGCGGTGCATATTTTACTTATTCCTTGTCTGTCTCATTCTCTGCTGTATCCCTGAGACTTAAAACCTGGTGCCTGGGACAGAGGAGGTGCCTGATAAATATTTGTTTAGTGAATGAATAATTTAGATAGTTAATGACCATGTCATAGATTTGGAAAGAACAGACTGAGCGAAGATAAATGACCTACCCGACATCCCACAGGTAGCGAGTGACAGTTTATTCAAAACTGCCCAATCTGGCTGACTCAGAAGCCCACCTTCTTAACCATTTAGGTATTCCATTAATCTAACTAGCATCCCCAGAACCGTCCTATAAGCCAGATCTGGGCCAGGCGAGAGTAAGATGTAAGGTTTGCCCCCAAGGAACTCACGGTGCATGCAACCATGTGGGATGCGAGGGAGAGAGAGCAGGACGATGTACCCCGTCTGCACCGGGTTATGGTGTGCTCCTCTGCCCTTGCCATGGACTGTGAGCCTGTGAGCCTGGGGCCTGCTATTCTCTCTGTACCCCTGCTGCCTTGTATAATACTGGCCCTTAGCCCACAGAATAGTTGTTTGTTGATTGAATAAATTAGGAAATTGTTTTTTTGTTTGTTTGTTTTTAATTTTTTTTTTTTGTCCTCGGAGGACATTTTTCCATTTCTTGTTCAGATGTGGGAGGGAGAGAGAGGAAGAGAGAGAGAGAGAGAAACATCGACGTGAAAGGAACACATTGAGTGGCTGCCTCCCGCACGACCCAACCGGGGCCGGGGACAAACTGCAACCGAGGAAATTGTTGCTCAGTGAGGCTACAGAGTGGCCATGCTAGGGCCCCAGGGTGCGTTGGTGGTGAGCCTCGCTCAGAACTGCATCCTAGGTCTGATTATAAATGCAGGTGTCTCCAAACCTTGTGTTCTGGGTGCCACTTGGCTGCCCTCCCCCCATTTATGTAAACACAATTACAAATGACTGCAGACAACATACAGCACAGGAAAGAAACCCACTCCTTCTGCTGTCAGATAAATTTGAAAGATCAAAATAATGTGGTTTAGTAATTTGTTTGAATTGATGCCTAGCCTTTCAAAGCTTGCAAGTTTGACTTCCTCAAGTCAGGGGGAAAATAGCTGTTTCTTTATGAAGAGCGGTGTGGGGGCGTGTATCATCTTATGAGAGCTTCAGCAGCAGCCCTATGTACAGACTCTGTCCGGGTCCCTGCGAGAAGCAGACAAAGGAGGGAGCCAGCGACTTGGTGCTCACAGGGACAGTCACTGAAATGACAATAGGAATGGCGATCGTTCCGAATGCTCACTATAGCTGGGTGCTAGGTTAAGCTCCTAAATGCATTATCTCATTTAATCCTCACGATAACCCCTGTCGTGGGTTGAATAGTGTCTCCCTACGAATCTGTATTTGAACTTCTAACCCAGAGTACCTCCGAACGTGACCTTATGTGGAAATATGGTTGCTGCAGATGTAATTAGTTAAGATGAGGTCCTGCTGTGGTAGGGTAATACAGTATAACCAGGGTCCTTGTGACAAGGGGAAATGTGGAGACAGACACGCACAGAGGAGACGGCCAAGGGAAGGTGAAGGCAGAGATGAGGTGCTGCTTCTGTAAGCCAAGGGATTCCAGCGATTGCCAGCAAACTGCCGCAGCTGGGAGAGGGGCCTGCAACTGCTTCTCCCTCAGCCCTCAGAAGGAACCAGCCCTGCTGACACCTTGATCATGGACTTGGAAAACCAATTTTGAAGTGCTCCTAGTACATCCCATGCATTTCTCTTTGCATGAGGCCAGAATATGCCCTACGCCCTCAGCGTGTGTCAAGGTGCGTTGGCCTGTGAGCTTGCCACGCAGGAGGGACGTCTCCTTCGATCAGGAGAGGACAGCTGACGTACACTCAGCTGACAAGACACACGGCTTTGAACACGGATGGATGCCCGCCCTGCCGTGTGCTCATGCAGAGGTTACTCACACACACTCGGATGTGACCCTCTGTGCCTGCCTGCTAACAGCCAGCCTGCGCGGGGGCAGGGGGTGGTGGAGGAAGCTGGGAAGATCCAGTTTCTCATGGACTTCCAATCTCTCCCTGCTTTCTTATTTTTCAATGGAATTCAAGCATCCTAAAATGCCTGCTTAAACCAGTAATTGGCGAGCAGAGACCTGGAGCCTGGTCAGGACATTTTAAATGGTGGGGGTAAAGTAGAGAAAAGACTGGAGGGGGGTGCTCACCTCTGTCTTCCTAAGACACAATCGTGCGAAGTGCTTAGGGGCACGGACTCTGGAGACAGACTTGCTAGGTTCCCATCTTGGCTCCACTTACTAGTCAGGTAGGCTTGGGCAGGAACTTCATCTCTCTGCACCTCAGTTTCCTCATCTGTAAAGTGGGGGCAATGTCTTAGTTAGGGCTCCTTGTAAACAGACTGGGAGACAGAGCATTGTGTGCAGAAGGTTTGTGGGAAAATGAGCTCTGGAAACACAATGTAAGGAAGTGAGGGTGGCCAGATTGGATAGAGCACGAGGCTGATCTGAAATGGGATTGCAACTGAGGCTACCTGATCCTCGGGGAGCTCGAGCCAGCATGGCCCTCGGAGTTGTCCAAATGAAGGCACGGGGCCTGGGCCTTTGTATCTTCTCATCATCCAGTCACAGGCACGGCTGGGCCCTGGGAGGGGTGTGCTTTTGGGCGAGGCTGTTCTCCATGGTGGAGGGTAATTCCCAGCAAGGGACCCTGCTGGGACCCTCAGTGGCCAGTATTCCCAGGACCTGGGGGATGGTGCTTCTGCCATAAAGAGGGGACCTGAGCAGGGCCCCCCAGTATCCCTATGGATAACAGCAAGGCCTATCTTAAAGCATTGTGATGATTAAAGAGGCTTGCTGGAGGTGTGTAGAGTGTCTGGGATATGGTCAGTGCTAACGCACTGTGAGGATGATGAGGAAGGATGGTGTACTTGGATACCAGCTGCACAGAGTCCTCTCAGACCCTCAAACACCAGGGCTTAATTTTCCAGGAAACACCGGAGTTGGTAGGTCCCCATGTCACTGCTTCGGCTGTCATTCTTGCAGCTTTTGCCGTCTTTGGTAATTGAGGCCCTCACCTCTCCTAAGCACACAGGTGAACACACACTCACGCGCACAGACCCGCACACCCCTAGGATGATCGCTGGGGGTTCATGTTCATCAGGTAGATGGCTATTTATCAGTCTGTCCACCGATATTCAGACTTGTTTTTCAAAAGAGATTTTAAGTCCAGTATCATTGTTCCTCATTTAACATGTACGTTGATGTTAAAAATTACATTTCACATTAATTTTTTTTTTTCAAATGTGCTCCTTGGAAGACTTTGTTAAACCTTCTTATTTAAAAATTAGCGAGCAAGCTTCTGCAGGAACAGATGAAGTAGAGCCTTAATGGGGAACTGGCACAAGCCCTCCGGTCAGGCTCAAGGACAGCGGAGGTGGTGGCAGGTTCCCTGACAGGTCTCAGAGGCGGCAGAGGGGATGATCTTAGCTGGTGTTCAGACCTACACTCTTGTTGTTGTTGTTGTTAATCCTCACCCAAGGATATTTTTACATTGATTTTTAGATAGAGTGGGAGGGAGGGAGGGGGGGGGAGAGAGAGATGAGAGAGAGAGAGAGAGAGAGAGAGAGAGCGCAAAACATTGATGTGAGAGAGACACATGGATTGGTTGCCTCCCATATGACCCTGACCAGGGCCAGGGATCAAACCTGTACCCAGGTACATGCCCTTGATCAGGAATTGAACCTGAGACCCTTCGGTCTGTGGGCTGATGCTCTGACCACTGAGCCAAACCAGCCAGGGCCTCCACTCTTTTTTATATTATTGTTGAGGGTATTACAGATGCCTCCCTTTTCCCCCACTTTGCCCCCTTCCACCCAGCCCCTGCCCCACCCCAGGCCTTCCCCACACTATTGTCTGTGTCCATGGGCTATGCATATATGCATATAAGTTGTTTGGTTAATCTCTTCCCACCGCCTCCTCCCTCTGAGATCTGTCAGTCTGTTCCATGCATCCATGCCTCTGGACCTATTTTGTTTCCATTTATTTTGTTCACTAGATTCCACATATAAGTGAGATCATGTGATATTTGTCTTTCTCTGACTGGCATAATGATCTCAAGCAGACCTACACTCTTTAATAGTTGAGTTTATTTTAATATGTACTACAAAAATATAACTAGCATTTAAGGTAGTAATATAAGGTTTCTTTTTTTCAGGTTTTTTTTTTTTTTAAGTGGCAGATATTTAGTTAAAAACAAAACAAAACACATATGGTACGTGGATGCTGCAGAAATCCTGAAGGTGGTCCATGTGTGATGGGGGTTTTGGAAGCAGTGACCTCCTTATTGCTTTGTCTTTGCCTTATCTTGAAAGGCACTGTGGTTGTCCTCTAAAAAGGCTAAGAAATGAATCATAAAAGAGTGGGAAGGGACTGAGAGAAAAAGAAGAATCAGCCAACAGCAGAATATTGGTTTTCTTGGCCAGATTGTATGTTACCAAAGCAACAAACAGTACTGTGCTTGTATACACGAGTGTTTTTGTGGTGAGGTTAATAGCCTTTTTATTGAATGCCCTTTCCCACATTCGTGTGTTTTTAGTAATAAAATATGGCATTCGGCCAAGGGGTGGGCGTCCCTCAAACAGGCAAGAGCCAAGCTGCTTTGGGTGCAGCTGCCTGTGGTGGCCATCGGAACACGGCCCTGGCACCCACGCGACGTGATGTGGACGTCCTTGCATCAACCCCTATTGTGCAGTCATTTCATTCTCAAGTAGTTGACTAGTTTTACAACAGAGACTCTGCTACCTGCTTCTTGAGAGTGAGATTCACCTCTCTGTTTCCCGTTGCTAGCTCACGGTCTGCCTATATTTGAATTTCAACTGACGGTAAATTAACAAATACATCAGAGATATTTTTTATGACCGCCAGTCTCCAACCTTTTCAACATCTCCTCAGGGCTTTCACATAGTAGATATACAGGAAAGACTGGTTAGCTGGTTGGATGGAACAGAGGATGGACGGAGGGGTGGTAGGTGAGTAGGTAGTTGGATGGCTGAATGGATGGACAGATGTATGGTAAATGAATAGATACAGATGAGTGTATGATGGGAGGTAGACATAGATAGATGGATGAATGGATGAGTATGTGGGTGGATGAATAGATAGCTGTGTGGGTAGGTGGATGGATGGATTGATAGATGGGTAGATGGTAGGTCGGTTGATGGGCCGCTGAGTAGATAGACAAAGATGAATGAGTGGATGACTTGGTGGGTGGACAGGTGGGTGAGAAGGAGTGAGTGAGTGCACTGCAAGTTTGGAAGAGGTCATTGTTATTCACATGTGTATGCTTCATTCTAATCAAAGCACATTTTCTCCAGGAGGCAGCCCCGGTGTCTTGACTCGTTTTCTGTACAAGTCCTGATCTCCAGAAAGTGTTGGCTGTGTTTTCTGAAGAGGCCCCGTCTTGTCATCTGACGGATGGAAACACATGTTCCATTGCGTGCCTCTATTTATTTTTTTTAATACTCACCCAAGGATATTTTTTCATTTATCTTCAGATAGAGTTGGGGGGGGGAGAGAGAGACATCGATGTGAGAGAGACATATAGACTGGCTGCCTCCCACACGACCCCGACCAGGGCCGGGGACGAACTGCAACCAAGATACGTGCCCTTGACCAGAATCGAACCCTCGACTCTTTGGGCCGACGCTCTAACTGCTGAGCCAAACCGGCCAGGGTGCATGCCTTTATTCTTCACTCACCCTTCACCCTTTCAGGGATTCAGCCTCATTAAAATCTGTCCTCTACCCGGTTCCTCTTTGAGGAACTTCCTCATTAGGGCATTTTTGCTGTGAAAAGTATCACACCGACCCATGTGAGTGCCAGCCTGAATTCTGAAGACTGTTACTAGCAGATGTAGCCTAGAGATGTTCCAGAGTTGTCAGTTCTGATGTTCATAGGATTACATTTTCAAACACCATCACACAGCCTCTATGACAGACTTGATTACTGTGATGAACTAGTTTTCTTCCTTTGAGAGATGTTCCAGTTGCAAAAATGATTCTGAAATCATTGGAGAAAAATCCTGGGCAAAACTGAAGTGACACTGTCATTTGGGTGGCTTGCTGAGCTTGTTGGGAGAGAGAGGCAGCTCGATGTGACAAGAAGAGCACTGGACATGGAGTCCACAGACCTGGGTTTGCATGTCGTCCCCTACATCTGAGCAGTGGTGACCTCGGGAAGTCTCTAATCTTTGCTTTCTCTTCTGCAAAGTGAGACCACTGACCAAGGGCCTCCTGCTGGGTTGCTCTGGAAATGAAGTGAGGAAGGTGCAGTGAGACTACAGAGTGCTATGTACGCGTGAGGGGTCCCTGGCGGAAGGCAAAGGCTGTTCCTCATATGGATCACATTTTTGTGGGGAGGGGTGGGGGGGTTGCTTAAAGAACAAAAGAAATCAAATATATAGTGAAAAAAATTAACTGTATGTCCAGGAACCCACCAAATACCCATGGAATCTTTTTATCAGTGATCGGACCACAGCGTACAAACCTGGCACACTGAGAGAAGTGGGGGCTTCTCTTCGCTCGTTCATTCCTTCTACACGTGTGCGCTACGACTTGAGTATGGGAGGCGTGGGGAGGGGTTGCTATGGACATAGCACTGAGATAGGCAGCTGTGGTCCTTTTACCCAGGAGGAAACAGATAATAAAGAGATAATCACCTGAATAACTATTTAAATATTAATTGTGGCCCTGGCCAGTTTGGCTCAGCAGTTAGAGCGTTGGCCCGCGAACCAAAGAGTCATGGGTTCGGTTCTGATCAAGGGCTGTACCTCGGTTGCGGTTCAGTCCCCAGCCCTGGTCAGGGTCATGCAGGAGGCAACCAATTGATGTGTCTCTCTCATGTCGGTGTTTCTCTCTCTCTCTCCCTTCCTCCCTCCCTCTCTATCTGAGGATAAATGGAAAAGCATCCTCGGGTGAGGATTTTAAAATACATATATTAATTGTGAAAAGCGCTCTGAAAGAAAGTTACGGCGTGCGTCAAGGGCATGTAATATGGAGGCCTAGGCTGGGGATCAGAAAAGACTTCCCTGAGAAGGTTGAGATTGAAGAATGAATAGGAGCTAATAGGCAAAAAGGATAGAAGGGCATGCCTGGGAAAGGGAAGAGCAAATGCAAAGGCCCTGGGGTGAGAGGAAGTGTGGCACCTTTGAGAAGGCAAAATAAAGCCAGCATAGCTGGAGCAGAGAGCGTGGGTAAGATGAGCCTGGGAAGAGGGGGAGAAGGGTTGGTGGAGGCCAGATTATGTCACACCTGTTATTCTAAAACCAGTGGGACCCCATGGAAAGATGCCTAGCAAGGGAACAGACCAGTTGCTGTTTTTAAGCATCTTTCCCTGGTTTCAGCGGGAGAGAACAGATGAGAAGGAAGCCAGAGCAACAGCAGGGATGCTAGTACCAACCACGGCAGTGAGTGCAGAGAGAAGCAAGCAGATTCAAGGCACATTTCAACAGAAAAATCATAAGGCCTGCTTTTTGACCAGTTATGATAGAAAAGGGGGAGATCAAGGATATACTTCTAATGCAATTACTCCCCATTTTGAACTGAATGTTTCTCAAGTTATGTACTCTCTGAACATTATTACTGTAAATTAAAGAAATGCATCTGTAGACTTTATGGTATTCTATACAGTTTAACATCTGAATAATCTGAAATTTTGCATGGGTGGCCCAGGGAGAGCTGGAAGGTACAGTAAACCCTCCAAATCTCGCAGAAAAATATTACATGTGTACAGAGGCAAAGATTGGGTCCAGAAAGATGCTTGGCAAATGCTCATTAAAAGCAGAGAATACGCATGTGCAGGACAAATCTGATTTGAGCCTTTAGGCATTCACAGCCCGTGGGGAGGCAGACGTGATGTATGGCTAGACCCTCTCCAGTCTTTCTGCAAATGAGGTTACAACATTAAGGAAACCTCCTGGTGTTTGGCCACCCACCTGCGGAATAGTGCGACCTCAAGTCCCATCCCACCTCCACAATTCTCTCAGTCCTTCCCCTGGAAGGCAGCTCACAAAGGGTCCTTGTTTGACCAAGTGTCACAGCCTCTTGGTGACATCCAGTGCCTGCAAGACACTTGTGGGGGCCTCTCACCACCCTATTGCCAGATCCTTGTTCCCCAGTGCCCCACACATATGGGGCTCCTGCAGGGCTGGGCTGGTCTCAGTCCGCACTGGGGAGGGAGGCCTCCTGTTCCTTGCCTCTGTCACGCTTGCTTAGCTGGGCCCAGTGCTGTGTTGGAACTGACTTGTATCAGCTCCTTACAGCTGGCTGGATGCATGTCTTTCCAACTCCCTGTTTGACATTGGTTGTGATGGGAGAACTTACACCACAGCAATTGGCAAACACTACAAATCAGGGCTTCCTCCTTCTCCCCCTCAGAGAGCTTGTTGTTAAGCATTTCTCAGCACACCACTGACGGGGCTCAAAGTTCAATTGCTGTGCACTGAGCCCCACAAGATTGTCTCCCCGTGAATATAATCCCTTTAGCTTCCACCTAGCCCCTCTCTCCATAGAGTTCACACCCAGTCTCTGGGGTCAGGCTTGGGACAGTCACCATTTGTCTTCTCAGCCCCCACCCTCCACATGAACACATCCTGACACCAACACATTAAACACCTCATTTTCCGGGGGCTGTGGCCCTCACAGTCCTCGGAGGGGTAGGCTCTGAGTCCTGGTGTAGGCACCGCTGGCGACCCTGTAATTACATAGCTGTGTGTGGATAGGACTGGATACACTTTGGAGACACATCCGAGAAAGAACATTTCCAGGTTCCAGGGAGTCACAGCAGAGAGAATCGCTTCCTGCTGGAGACAGGATGAGACCCTCAGAAGAGAAGTGTTAATTCCTCAGTGACTGACTCACTCATGCCCGGCCCTGTGTTCGTTCATAAGGCAACAGGAGGGGGTCCGATGCATTCTATATCTGCACCGTTCGGTGTGGCAGGTCCATAATGTAAGTTATACACCTGATTCAAAGACTTAGTACCAAAAAAATGTAAAATATCTCCTTCATAGTTTTTAAATAATATTATTCTAGATATACTGGGCTGAATAAAATTTATCATTCACATTAATTTTACCTGTTTTCCCCCCTCCCCCTTTTTTAATTGGTGACTGACTTATCTTAAATGACCTGTGTGGCTCACGTTCGATTAGTCACCATACTTTAAACTTTGAAGAAGCTCCCAGGCCAGAAGCATAAACGTTTAGTCTAGATAATCAGGCTGGACCTCAACAGACAGGTGTGGTTTGGAAACTCAGAGATGGGAAGCAGGCAGAGAATGCTTCCTAGAAGTAAGCACTCAGACCTCCTCATACCCCCTGGGACCTAAAAACCTGTACTTCTAGGAAGTTTTTTTCAGGAAGCAGTTGCCATGTGGTCAAAGACATGGCCAATTACAAAGTTGTTATGGTGGGGCAGAAAAAACTGGGAATAACCTAAATGTCCAGTGTGTGGGCTTAGCTAGGTAAATTGTGATACACCTGTACAGTGAAATTGTTGGCAGCAATGAAAAAGTAGTTGTTATAGAATAATATCTAATGGCATAGAAGGTTGTTAATAATACATTGTTAAGTGAAAAGGGACAGGATACAGAGGCCTGTACGGTAAATTCCTACTTTTGATTAAAATGTAAAACTATGTAGACTAGAAGACTGCACTCCAACACGTTAACAGTGTTTATCTCTGGACAGAAGCCTTTCTCTTTGCTTATCACTCCTTTCCAAATGTTCTGTGGTGAATATATGTTACTTTAGGTCTCAGTAAAAAAAAAAAAAAAAAAAAAAAAAAAACAAAACAGGAAGACTTAAAAAAATATTAACTTCAAAAGACCTGGTTTTAATCCAGTCTTGGTGCTTACTGGCCAAGAGACTTTAGCAGGTAATCCTTCGACCTTAGTTTTCTCATCCGTACAGTAGGGTACATTAACACTTGCTTCCCAGGGTTGTCATGGAGATTAACGGACACAGCTCTGACTGGCCCAGTTCTGGGCACATATGGGCTCTCAGTCAATATTAATGCTCCTCCCCTTTCTGTCTCCTTCTTAGATGGACCCTGATTCTCATTTAGAAGTCAGTGGGCAGAGAAGGGACAGGGGGTTGAAGTGGATACCAGAGAGGCCCTGAGTGTTTCCTGCCCTCATGTGGGCCTCAGTTTCCAGTCTTCTTTCTCCTCAATGCCAAAGCTCTACTGATTGGATCGCCACTGGCTGGAGTCCAGTTAACTGAGGGCATATTATGTAATTTGATCTTGAATGTGTAGAAAAAATATGTAGGGCGATAATGTTGCCTAACGCAGGGTATAGGCCTCCTTAAAAATCTCTTGAGGTTTGAGGCCTTGAGGGGCATACAAATAATTACTGCTGTGATTGATCAGCTCTAGACTGTGACTCTCGTAGACTCTTAGTGTAAATGTATGAAGCATGCAGGAATTCTGTGTGTATGTGTATGTACCTACCTACATATACACATCTATCTGTATTTACAGACCCACAGTATGGAATGAAACGGTGACCTGGATTCTCTCCCAAGCACACAGGATCTTTAGGAAGCCATATGTGGAGATAGTTAATCCCCACAACCACTGTCAATTCCTTTTCAGTAAGTTGGCAGGACCCCGCAGCGCGCGCGGGCTCTGCAATGCTTTCTGCAATGTACCCAAAAATGCCCTGTTCATCCTCAAATCTAGTCATTCTGTCAGCCAGTTTAGGAAGAGTTGCCTCTGTAATCCAGGTTTAATGACCTCAGCCACAGCTCTCTCGGGAATTAAGTCTCCTACGAACAGAGTATCCTGGGGTTCTAAACTCCAGGGTAGTGGAAACTCATCCTGCTTCCCTCACCCACCCCCAGTGCAGCGGGATTCGGAGCAGATGTTCAGCTCGGCCTCTCATCCTCGGGCATGCTTCCCACCTCGACTTTATGAGCGGTAGCAACCATATCAGGCAGCGATTTCTCATACGTCTCCCCCGTTGGACAGTTGGTGGACCTCAGCTGGGGCTGAGATGCTACAGTTTCCAGATGATGCTGCCTGGTCTGGTCAGAGAAGTGACTCTTGGGTGTCTGAAGCCTCCTGTGACTCTGAAGTAGTGAAAGAGGAAAGGTTTTCAAGGTGGGAACTGACACTGATGTAGTCCCCAGAGTCCTGAATTTCCTGGGATCAAGCCCTGCCTTTGAGGGAGATGTGATCATTACCAGTTTACAGAAGAGGAAACCAAAGCTGAAGAAGCTGAGCAGCTGCCCACGCTCATCAGGTGGGAACTGCGCCTCGGTTCACAAGGCGGGACGTGCTGGGGTCCGGGTGGCAGGCCTGATGTCAGCCACCTCTAATGCCCACGTTCTTTCTGCACGTCTGCCCACATCCCCAACTCTCTGTGGAATCTGGAGCCTAACTTGGCACTGTCACACCAACCACTGCTCTGTACAGATGTCATCTCAACTCCTCCCTCTACCTGCCAAGCTCTGCTGACTCCATGAAATCCCAGATGCCGCTGCTCCGCTCTCCCTTCTGCCGCGCCGTTATTCTGGCTGTCACTTTTACAGCCACCAGATTATTATTCCTGAATAATCTCTGGCCATGTTATTCCTTTTTCAAAACCTTCCGTGGCTCGCCACTGCCCACAGGACGCATGCTGGCATTTTAGGAGCTCCATCTCCAGGCCGTGAGCTGGGTGACCAGCTGTTTCTGCTCCTGCTGCTCTTCACACAGAAGGGACACGAGGTCCTCTCCCACACAGGCATCATCACTTCCAACCTTCATAGCTGCGCTTACGGGTCTTTTTTTTTTATCTTTTCAATCATTTATTCATTCAATGAATAATTTTTAAGAACTACTGTGGGCCAAGTACTGTATTGGGAGCTAGGGATGCAGCCATGGACCAAACAATCAGAAGTCTCTTCCTGCAGAGAATCTACAATCTGGTGCAAGGAGGCAGTCAAAATTAACATATTATTAAATAGGTAAATTAAATCATATGTTAGAAGGCAGTGGTTGCTGTTCAAGAGGAAAAGGAATGTGAGGAGGGGAAGGAGGATTGGAAATGCCACTAGTGGAGGGGATGGTGGGGAGTTTTGAAGAGGGTGGCCAGAGGAGGCCTCGCCGGGAGGGCGTTTGAGAAATGACTTGAAGGAGGCGAGAGTGAGCCGTGCGATGACTAGGGTGAGAGTGATCCAGGCGCATGGGCAGCCACGCAAAAGCTCAGGCTCAGGGTGTCTGGAGCACTTGGAGTCGGGGGAGCTTGAACTTCCAGCCAAGTAGAGGAGTAACCGGGACTGGATCTACTCTCCTGCCTTAAACAACTAAAAAACCAGACAAATTATGTGAAACAACAGTTTTCTGACATTAGACTCCAGACGGCAGAGGAGAGTGGCCTGAGAGAAGGGACACAGAGGACGTGAGCCTGACGACTGCCCAGCTAGCTGCCTGCAGAGTTTTCAAGCCACAGCACAGGAAGGAGGTGGGGGCCCAGAGCCTAGCAACCTTGCCAAGCGGGGAGAAGGAGTTGCGGATTTGGATTTAGAGAGACCAAGGAGGCTAGACTCTGCAGGCGAGCAGCAGGCGGGAGAGAGCGCAGGGGGAGCAGCGGAGAGCTGCAGAGGGTCCCGCAGGTCTCAGCTGTTTGCTCATCAGCACCTACCGTGCAATGGGGGAGAGGACCCAGGAGAGAACCAGCAGGACAGAACAGGCACAAGGATCCTGAGAGCAGGGCCAGGAATCACTTACGTTCCCACCAGCCAGGGTGGAAAAATTTCATAATACAGAGGGAGATATTCAGAAGGATATTGTCTCGGTGGTGGGGTTAAAATTAACCCTAGACTAAAAAGTGGCCCTGGTCCCACCAAACAGAGTTTAAAAGCAAGCTTCAAAAGGGTCAGACTCTTGCTCAGCCAGTGTGGCTCAGTGGATTGAGCGTTGTCCCATGGACTGAGAGGTCCCGGTTCGATTCCTGGTCAGGGCACACGCCAGGGTTGCAGGCTCAATCCCCAGTAGGGGGCGTGCAGGAGGCAGCTGATTGATGTTTCTCTCCATCCATGTTTCTATTTCTCCCTCCCTTCTTCTCTCTCTCTAAAAAATAAAAATAAAATAAAAGCATATTTTTTTTAAAAGGGTCAGACTCTTTCCAAGTGGCTTACTTATGTTCCAGACAAAGCTTAAGAATATTTAAAGGACTGTTTTTAAAAATTGAGCATCCAATGAAAAGTTTGACATCTAATAAAAAAAATCATCAAACAGGCGGGAGTGTGAGGGCCCTGCTCGGAGGCCAGTGTGGCTGGAACGCTGTCAGTGGGGGGAAGAGAAGTCGGAGGAACTGTCAAGAAGTCAGGGGCCAGGTTGCATCAGTTGTACTAAGCCACTGAAAGGACTTTGCCCAAGTCAGGAGCCGGGAGAACATGTCGTCCCTCGTGCCTCCCCTGCCAGATTGGAGAGTGCTCCTGCTTTGTTCCAAACTCCCTGGGAACCACCAAGGGAGCGGCCTGTCCTTGTCGGGTCAGCCTTGAGTGTCCATCTGCCCACAAAAGGGCCTCACACGGCCCTTCGAGGTGTGTCAGTTCAATGAGGAAGCAGGAAAAGAGGAAAGTGTGAAAGAAAAAGTTCTGAAAGGAGGACCTTTCCCTCTGGGGCCGAGGAAGGACCTGAGGACCTGCTTCCGTTCTGCCTTCCAGCCACTGATCCATTGCCTGCTAGGCGTGAGGCCTTGGGAAACCTTCCTAACCCCCATGACTTGTCCGCTTGTTTGATCGAAATTAGTAATTGAGTGCCACCTGCCTCTAAAGAGCGTTTGAAGCAATTTTAAATAACAAGCATATACATAAGGCCACTGAAACAGAAGTCAGAAATCTAGAATCACACAACGTGCACACAAAATATACACCAAAAACCTAGGCTAGGATAGTGAACTTAATTATGAATTTAAATGAGCTGGTTGCCAAGTGATAAAGAGAACTGAACCTCATTTTCTTCATTTGTAAAATGGAATTAATGCTCTCTGGCCAGCCTACCCCAAAGAGTTGCCACAAGAATTATCAAGGCCGTGGATGAGAATGTCCCGTCCAGCATGCTTCTGGTGCAAGTAATAGAAAACTGAACCAACCATAACAGTGAAGTTCAGGGTGAGGCTTCTCTGTCTCTCCATCCCTAGATCTGATTCTCCCGTGCCAGCTCCATTCTCAGCCTCTTCACGGTTGTTTCTGGTCCCATCATCACAACACCAAGTCCAGCAAAAGAGGGAGCCCATTTATTTCCCCAGTAACACCAACAAAATCTCTGGAAATGTGTCTCCTTTGCCTTGATTGGCTGACTTGGGTCATGTGCCCATCCCTGAACCAATCACTGTAGCTAGAAGATAGGCTGCATTGATTGGTTTAGTCTAAGTCATGTGATCCAGCCCTGCAGCGAGTCAGCTTCCTAGAAAAAGGCTGAGAATGGAGCCTGGTGGATCTGTGTTGGTTTTTCTCTCTTCTCGTTCTGTCCTCCCGCAGATCCATGTTCTGCCCTTCTCCGTGCCCTGAGAGGCTGATCCTATAGTTGACATCACTTGGGATCAGCTGTCTTCAGGCTTCTGGTTGGGTTTGGCCAGTGGGAGGGTTCAGGCAGGAGACTGGAGGCCAAGAGGAGAGGTGGGTCCCAGTGCAGCCCCTGCCCTGCTTTGGTGCTGCCTCCGGAAGTAGCTGTGCCCCTCCTTCCATGGCCGTGGCTTCTCCTCTGTGTCTCCCACTCCTATGAAGCTCTGAGGACACTATTTCTTCCTTTGCTCCTTTGCTCTGAGGTATGTAACAGCTCCTGCCACTGCCGGTCTATGGCCACATCACCTTCCCTTATTTGCTTTCTCATTCTGACCCCACTCTGTAAGTAGTCCTTAAGAATGTCTCTTCTTTTGAACCATCCAGGGTGAATTCTGTTTCCTCCTGTGACCCGGTATTCATCTCTTATTACTTCCTAACACGTTATCCCAAAGCATAGTTAACTTAAAGCAAGAATAAATTTGTATTATCTCACATACTTTCTATGGGTCAGGAGTTCAGAAGTGACTTCACTGGAAGGTTCTGGCTTGGAGGTTTCTCCTGTGCAGGCAGGAAAGATGTCCGTGGGACTGCAGTCTCCGAAAGCTCACTGGGCTGGAGATTTGCTTCCAAGATGGCTCGCCCACGGGCTGGCAAGTTGAGGCTGGCTGTTGGCAGGACCCAGATCCTCACCATGTGGGCCTCCCCACAGGGCTGCTCGGGTGTCCTCCTGACATGGTGGCTGGCTTCCACCAGCAGGAGTGGTCCAGGAGAAAGCAAGGCTGAAGCTGCGGTGTCTCTGCATGACCTAGTCTCAGATCAGATCACGCACTGCCATTTCTGTGATGTCCCACTGTTTGCACAGGCCAGCCCTGTTCAGCATGGGAGAGGACTGTCCAGGGTGTGATTACCAGGAGGTGACAATCACTGGGGCCATCTGAGAGTGTGGCTATCACAGACCCTGACTGACATAATCTCTTCATTAAAATCAGGATACTGATTGTATTATCATCCACAGGGGATCCGTTGCTGAACAAGAAAAATAAATGTTCACTATAAAGTAGACAGCTATAAAAAAGGTGAAAATCCTATAAATATAGGAATTATGATTCTTGAATTCACCAACAGGACCCATAACTTGAGCAGGGGTCTTAGAAGAGTGACTGTGGATGGGAGTGAGGATCCCTTCACGCCCAGGCCAGTGAAGGGCTGGGAGAAGAGAGACCCCATCTTCCCCAAGGGGTTCCTGGGTCTATCTCCCTAGTTTCCGGAGCCCCACACCAGCCCTGAAAGCAGCGTAAGACACCCACTGTGTTTGCTTCTTCTCCATCCGTGGCATTTCACAGTCTTCACTCTGGTTTCTGCAGCTAGAAGTAACCTCCTGACCCTCATCAGCCTGAGACAACCAGACGGGCTATCAACACAGCAGCCCTCTCCCTTTCTGTTTTCTCCTCTGCTAACTCCGTCTCTCTCCTTCCCAGGAGAATTAGTGGGAGATTTTTTAGTTGATGGAAGATTTTTAGGCTTAGCCCAAGAGAATAGTCCCCAACCCCCTGTGAGCCATCTGGGTTTCTAATGGAGGAGCGGAGCCAAAGGGGAGAATGGGTTTTCAGTCAGCCGTGCCAGGGCCACCTGCCTGCCAGCTGAGTCCGCTGTGTCCGAGGTGGGAGGTGGGAATGGGGACTCGGAGCTGAGGGTCGTTAGGGCTGGAAGGAGCCTGGGAGACTGTCACATCAGCTCTCCTTGTCTTTGCCCTGCCACACACACATGCGCACTGGCAGGTGCAAGCTCACACCACCACTTACAGGTTGAGAAACCAAGACACAGTCAAGATTTGGGGAGCCTCCTACCCAACCCTAGCATCTGTGGGTAACCTGACATCAGCCACTGGGAGCTTGGAAAGGTTGTCAGGAACTCCATTTCTCTGTTCCCTGGTTGTAGGAGGCCCACAGCTGGCCTCAAGATTCCTTCCCATTCCCAGGGATTCACTCTCGTGGCCCTGCTTCTGCTAATTCACTCAGGATTTGGACCCTCCCACGGTCGGTCCCTTGTTTCCTCAGCTCTGGGCCACATTGATTATGATAACCGCGTAAAACAAAAAAAAACAAAAAGCTCTCCCCTTTTATGAGGACTTGTGAGGGGTCCCAGTGAAGATGTGGGGGACAGGTGGAGGGAAGTCAGCACCAGAGAATGTCATTTGAATAATTTCGAGTTGGACATTACTTATTTCAGATGGAGTTCATCCTCGGCCACCCCACCCTCTTTTAGAGGCCAGTTCTCCTGTGGCCTCTCCCCAGCTCCCACTTTTCCTTCTTCTCTACAGGAAAAAGCAAAAAAAACAAAACAAAAAAAACTCCCTCCTGTATTCTCCCTGACTGCCCCGGCTCCTGCCTGCTCAGGTATGTACTGAGGGCCTTACCTTCCATCCAGCAGACTAGTCAGGGTTCCTTTCTACACAAGATCCTTCTGGACCCGGCTTTGGGATAGCGTAAACTTTATCTCCTGACGTACTGGGAGAGACTGCAGCCAAAGAGTGAGGGGATCCCAGGCTAGAACCCCAGAGGTCCACCTCCCAACACAGAAACCCCTTCTGAATCCCTGTCTGTGAGTCCCCTTTTATTTAAAAATTTTTTTTCCTTTATTGATTTTAGAGAGGAAGAGAGAGGGAGAGAGAGATAGAAACATCGATGAGAGAGAACATCAATTGGCCGCCTCCTGCATGCCCCCCACTGGGGATTGTGCCCACAACCAGGGCATGTGTCTTGACCGGGAATCGAACCGGTGACCTCTTGGTGCATGGGTCGATGCTCAACCACTGAGCCACACCAGCCTGACTGTGAGTCCCCTTTTAATATCTGTCTGTCTGTGCCTTTCTTTCTGCCTGGCCACTCTGTAGCCGAGCCGCCTGGCCTCACACCTGGACCGCTGATTGCTGTACCAGCTGCTCCACCCCCCGGGTCAGTCTGCAGCCCACTCCAGCTTAAAGTGAAGATTGCAACAGATTGCAAATCGCATGCCTCAGACTTTGAGCTGGACCGGTCAGCACTTTGGTTTTCCTGGTGGAGACTAATCTAGTTAACAAAAATAGAACATACAGTAAAGCAAAATTAAATACGTCTAATCATGGGGATGCTTGCATCTGCAACAGACCAGGAAGGGAGATTGGAGGTGGGGGCAAAGAGCCTGGAGGGGGTCTCACTGCATGGCTTTAGAGCTGCAAGGCTCCCTTGGCTCCGCCACCCACTCAGGAGCCTGGACAAAGACCCCCCTGCCTGGTGCAGCCAGCTCCCCTCTGCTGTCTGTGCAGGTGAGGAATGGCGCCGCCTCCCTCCGTCTGCCCAAACTGGAAAGCCGTTCTCCGCTTCTCCACCATCCTCGGCCCTCACAGCTGGGCCGTCTCCACGCTCTGGCGGTTTCACCTCCACCTCCTTCCCACCTGTAGGATCGTGGGTCCTTCTCCGCCAGGTCACCCTCCTCTCTCCATTGGACTCCACGACAGCTTCTCACTGGCTCCTTGCCTCCAGGCTTGCCCTTGTGCCCATCCATGTTCCATGAACCAGCCAAGTAGCTTTTTCTTTTTTTTTTAGCTTTATTGAGGTATACAAATAGAAATTGTATATATTTAAGGTATATAACTTGATTTGATGTATGCATACATTGTGAAATGATCACCACAGTCAAGCTAATTAACACACCCATTACCTCACAGAATTACCATTTTCTTTCTCTTTTTTGGTGAGTAGCCTTAACAGCTACCCTCTTAGCAGGTTTCAGGTATACAGGGCAGGACTGTTAACTGTAGTCACCATGCTGTACATTTCATCCCCAGAACTTACTCACCTGCATAACTGGATGTTTACACCCTTGGACCAACATCTCTCCGTTTCACCACCCCCACCCCCACCCCCACCCCGGCCCCTGGCAACCACCATTACTCTGGGCTTCTCTGAATTTAACTGCTGTATAGTTCTCATATAAGTGATACCTTATACTATTTTTCTGTGCAATCTCACTTAGCAGAATGTCTTCCAGGTCCATCCATGTTGTCCCAAATGACCGGATTTCCTTTATTTTAAAGAGCACATTGGACTTGTTACCTCCTGGTTTACAACCCTGCTGTGGCCCCCATTTGGAACGTGAGGTTCAGAGCCCTTCTTGGTGTGTCTCCTGCCTTCCTGGCCTCCACCAGCCCCCTTCCCCTTGCATACCTCCCGCCAGCAACCTTGCTCTTCCTTCTGGGTCTCCAAAGAGCCATCTTGCCTCCAAGCCCTTGCAGACACTGTTCCCTCTGCCTAGAACACTGCCTTCCCCATCCCCTTTGCCTGGTTAGCTCACGCTGATTCTTCCCTGTCCCCTCCAAGCCATTCCCTTGTGAGAGAGGTGCCCTCCCACTGTGCTCCACGACCCTCTGTAGTCCCCTCTCCTACCAGTTATCACACTGCCTGGTCGTTTTATTTTTAACCTGTCACCTGCATTAGAATGGGAGCTTCTAGAAGACAAGGACTTCGGCTTAGCCGTTGCACCTCCCCAGGGCTGACATGCACAGCGTGTCCCAGAGGAAGCTCTCAACAAGGGCAGGAGGTGCAGCTGCTCCTTGTACGTCTGAGGAAACCCAGGCCCGGAGAGAGGAAGGGACATAATTACGGGACACAGGGAGTTGATGACAGAAATGGAGCTGGAACCCTGAATGTCCCACATTAAGTCCCGGGGACACAGACCCCTAGTGCCGATGTCCCACGGGGCCTCTTGATGCCCTGACCTGTGGTAACCTGCTGGTCTCTGTGATGACCAGCTCCTCCGCTCGGGCACTGCTCAGCTCTCAGTCCCTCTCACGCCATGCCGCTAACTGAGCACCTGCTCTTGCCCAGTGCCTCTCTCTCTCCCTCTCCTCCGCCTTCATAGCTCCTCCTGAGGGATGCTGCTCCAGCGATCCCCCAAAACTAGGGAACCCATTTCATTCAACTGAACTCAGTGCAGCTCAACAAAGGATCTGCACTACTGCTCCTTCCCAGGCCTTGAAGAGGAAAGAGCTTTCTTGCCCCCCCAGGAGGGTGGGGGCGCTATCCCAGCAGGAGGAAATTACAGTGTGCAGTTCAGGGTAGAGGAAGAAGACACGGGCACCCCCTGAGGTGGGGGCAGGGAAGGCACCTGCTGGCACGCATCAAGGATGGAGTAGGGAAAGCTGTTTGAATTGGGGCCTCACATGTGGAGCTTGTGCTTGGAAGACCAAGTCCTCTAGGGACACGTGGTAGATGGAGAGGATGGGGGTCCAATCAGAAAAACAGAAACCCAACTAGGCATTTCAGTCAGTGAGGATTTAATATGGGGAATTGTTTAATAAGTGTTGGAAGGAGAAAGAGGTATAAAAGGAACACTGAGACAGCAGAGATTCCAGCGCTGAAAGTATTCACCATCCCTAGGGCCAGAAGAATGAAAGGGAGGCCTTCAAAACCGAGGTGCTCAGAGAAGGCCCACACAGCTTGGTTCCAGACATCTGAGGGGCACTGACCCGCTGTCATTGGCCCCTCCCCAGGGCATGGCAGGACTAGCGCTGGAAGTGTGAAAAGGAGCAAAAGGCAGGACCCTGACATGAGAAGTAAAACAGGGACGCCTCAGTCCTTCTCTCCTCCTGCACCCCACCCTCCTTCAGAGTCTCCTGTTGACAGAAGCTGATGGGAGAGGAGTCAGGAGATGTGACTCTCCGAGTCCCAGCCCCAGCATCTCAAAACAGAATGGAGAAAGGCATCTGGGGAGCTGAGACAAGGGGTAGAAAACCGGAACAAGCCACTTCTCTCCAGATGTTCCCACTCTGATTTGAATCTCCCATTTCTAGGCATTCCCCTCTATATTTCCAATATGGAAACAGAAAGGCCTGGCTTGGTCACTTGGAGTGCTGGACCAGTTCCTACAGGCTCCTGAGAGCCAAGAACCAGTTGTTAAATGAACAGGAATTACTGATCCAGTTGTTAAATGGTTGATAGCCTGAAATCTGCCTTGGTGGGAGTATTTACACCAAGGAAATTGGCAGACATTACAAATCAGAGATTCCCCTTTGTCCCCAAAAAAGCCAGTTGTTACACATTTACCAGCATATCCCTGACTGGCTACTTTCCCTCTTCTTCCACCTACTTTCTAGTCCCTCCCCTGCCCAAGGCTCCTTAGGACTGGTTCTTGCAAAGGGAGACAAGATAGCATGTGGTTAGAAGCATGAGCTCTAAGTCAGACATGTTTGGGGTGAGTCCCAGTTCTACTACCTCCTAGTCGTGTGACCCTAGGCAAATTTCTTAATTGAGGTAATAATAATATGTAGTTCATCCCACTGGGGTTGTTGTTGAGAATTTACTAATAAAGGAGAACCCCAGGAAAAAAATCTTAGATAACATACACAAATGTTTCAGCAGAGATTTAAAATAAATTAAAGAATGTTCTGCAGAGCGAAACCTGAGAACAGAGATGAGCAGGGGATTGCCCCAGGTTCTCTTCCTAGAAAATGGTAGAGCACAGCCTGAACCTACAGCTTCAGGCCCCTTGTTCATTGCTCTTTCCATCATTCTAAGTTGAGGGGAATGTGCTTATGCTGCACAGATCTCTGGCTCTCATTCAGGAAAACTTGAAGTTGTCAGTAAAAATTAATCTATTCCAAGAGAGAGAGTATTATTTTGTTGGTGATGATGTTGCTATTTTTGCCTGTACAAATGTGCCTCCTTATAACATCCTTTCAAAAAAGTTTTTTAATAAAGTTTTCCTGTTATTAAAATAATACATGCTCATTATAGGATATTGAAAAGTAAAAAGAAAACCATAATCACACAACCCAGGACCTACTAGTGTTAACATTTTGACTTTGTGGGAATGATTTTTACATAATTGTGAACATACTGTATATACTATTTGTATCCTGTCTTTTTTACTTACATTACGGTATTAGTTAGGATAAGTAACACTAGCTGCTATAACAAAGATATCTAAGAATCTCAGTGAATTAACACAGTAAAAATGTATTTCTCTCTTGTGCAAAGTCCAAAGTAGTTGTTTCTGGTTGGTGGAGAGCCTTTCCACATGGTGGTTCATAAACCCAGGCTCCTCTGTCTCGTGTCCCCACTGTTCCCTAGGCCTCTGAGCGCTCTGATAGATTCTGTGAATCTAGTTAGTAGATGGGGGAAGTGAGGGAGCATGAAGAGTCTGTGGGAGGTTTCATGGGCCAGACCTGGATTACCATAGGCCACTTCTACCCACATTCCATTGGCTGGAACTCTCACTTGGCCATACCTAACCATAGGGAGGCTGGAAAATGCAGTCTAACCATATGCCCAGGAAGAAAAGGAAAAGGATTTGGTGAACAGCTAGCCAGTATCTAACACAATCAGACTATCACTTTTTCCAATCTTTTATAATTTTAATAATATAATGTTCAAGTCTGTGTAATTTAGATCAAGTCACCTTTATTTAAAACCTTTCAGTGGCTCACTCCCCCTGCATTCAAAATTAAGCCCAGAATCCTTGATACAGTCCATAAGGCTCTACATGACCTGGTACCTATCCACCTTGCCAATCACATTTCGTGCTCATTTCTTCCTTAATTACTACTTTCACTTCCACGGGCATTGTTTCCTGCCACAGGACCTTTATACCTGCAATCCCCTCTTTCCAGATGCTCTCTCCCTCACTCTTAGCTAACTCCTTCAGGTCTCAGTACAAATACCACCTCCCCAGGAAAGGCCTCCTTGACCTCCCCTAGTCTAAATTGGGGTCTTGTTGGAGTTCTCTCTTATCATCCTATTTTTCCCTTTATAACACTTGTTGTAGTTTGTAATTACATATCTGTTGGTGTGTCTGTTATTTAATGTATACCTCTCCCTTCAGACTACAAGCTCTATATGATCTAGAACCAATTGATTTTGCCCACTCTTTACCTGGTGCCTGCCTGGCACACGCCCAGCACGTGTTAGATGCTCAACGGTGCTGGTTATGAATGTGTTCTACTGTTTCATCGTGTGTCTGTCACAATTTACTTCACTCTTGCCCTATTTCCTGGACATATCCTCCATTTCTGATAGTTTGCTATTCTAAACAAGCCTGACTCTTGTATTATTACTGAAAGGAAAGAGAGGGAGTTGGTTCTGCCGCCTTTGGGCCATCCAGCCATCTCCTCTTGGTCCCCACTCCTCTCCACTGCACCCACGCTGATCAAGGATGCAGAAGGGTGGCAGTTGGGCAGACAACACTTCCCATCCTGCCCCTTCTCTTAATTCCCTGCACACCCACTGCTCAAGACTCAGTGGAAATCAAACTTTCCTCAAGGCTTGGGACTATCGAAAGAACTTTCCATGTACGAAAATATTTTAAATAGTATACAGAACATGACTTGTCCCTATAGCCCAAAGGGACATGCAGGAAAGAGAGTATTTTTCACCTTTGCAGAATATGTGTGTGGATGTACCCAATTGTTCAGTATTTCTAAGTCCTGGCATCCCTTGGGAAAGAGCAGGCACCTTTTCTTCAAGCCCACGTGATGAGGATCTCTACCCTTTGTGGAAAACCTGACCAGCAATCTAACCCCAGTGTTTTCTCAAAGTCCCTGTTATTTGTTTGAGACAAGAATGGTTCTGGGTGGAGGGCTGGCAGCAGAATGGTCCAAGGTGGGCTCGGATCAACCACACAGATAGGAATGTGCTTCCCCGTCTGGCGAACCAACAAGGATTCCCCCATCGCCCTTCCATTCCCTTAGATATTTTGCTGCCTGAATGACATGTCAGGGCTCATCTTGTTCCCCCACAGCATAAATCAAACACTCAGATGAGCATGAATACTCACACCTCCCAAAGACAAACACAACTGCCCAGAGACAGGCGTGCAGTTAGGGTCATGTTGAGGAATGAGATCCTTCCCTAAATAAATGCACAGTGATCTGCACAGACTGTGTCCCTCAGTGGGCCCAGGGCTCCAGGCAGCTAGGCTGAACCAAGTGAGTCCTCACTCTGTGTAGCCTCCAGCTCCAGCCAGACATCAGATCGTCCCAGGGCAGGGTATCTCTGCCCTCTGCTGTGAAATTGAAAGAGACCACATGGGGCTTGACCCGTATAATTCATAAACTGAAGGAATTAAAAGTTACCCTTTATTGTGAGCCAATCCTGGGTTATGCCCTCTTCATAATTGTCTACTTTAATTCTCAAAAACAATCCTGAAGAGCAAGTATTATTCTTACTGTTTTTCAAATAGGAGAGCTGATGCTCAGAAACACTCAATGACTGTCCAAGGTCACAGTGATGCCGATATTTACTCTTGTCTGGCAAATGCTGCAACTTCGTTTTTTTCCACGTTATCTTATGCATTCTGAAGATTTCTCTGGAAAAGAAAATGCAATTTAATCGCTTCCACTTCCACCTGAACTGTTAGTTTGGATCCACTTTTATGAAACAGACTGCTTTCCCTGACATTAGCAACATCCTTTTCAGGAAAACAAAAATCCTCATAAATCATCCGTCTGGGATTTTACCTCCATTATTTTATTTTCATTCCAAATGAGCTCTGTGGTCATTCTTATAAACTCCTCAGAAGTTAGAATTCACGATCAATCAGCATGCAGTCAAGAAAACAGAAACCACGTCAGGCATTTCGTAGGGAGATTTAATACAGGGAACTAGCTACAACTTTGTTGGAAGTGATGGAGGAGAAAAACAGGCCGGTGCTGTCACCGAGATAAGTATTCACAGAAGAGGCCCAGCCCCTTAGGCGGGGGGAACCAAAGGGGCCTGGTGTGCCATGGCCCCTGCAGTACCTAAAGTGGTTCTATCTCCTTGACTGCTTACTGATTGCTACTGGATTCTAACTTCCGAGTAGTTTATACGGATGACCACAGCTACGATTTGGAATGCAAATAAATAAAGGGGACCCAAGCACACTGGTCGCTGAGGTTTCTGCAACTACTTGCCTGCTATTCTGGGGACCCCCCCCCACTGGCCACTGAGCAAGCAACCAGGAGCACCCCCACACTGACAGTGCAGGGCTGTCAGGGCCCACAGACACCTGCAGTCACTCAGAGCTCCTGCTGCTGCAACCAAAGCAGAAAAAAAAAAGATTTTCCCTTATGCATACTTTCTAATCTCCCATGAATGCTTCTCATTAGCAGAACCTAAATGGAAACCAGCTGGCAGGGGATTCTGGGAAATGTGGTTTCTGGGCTTGGGGCCCCTGCAACACAGAGGAGGATATAGAGTGGGTATGGATTGTGGGCCGACAGATACCAGCCACCACACGGGCCAGCGTTACCGGCCTCCGTTGCTTTGGGATGTGATGCATCACATGGTTGATCTCGAGTGGATGTGATGATCCTCAGCACAGCCCTGGGATCACACAGCAGAAGCTTAAGGAGAGTCACGGCATTTATATGTACACAAAGAATACGTGTGTGGGGAGGAGAGAAAAATTCCCTGCTCAAGCTGGGGTTTAAGACACGAAGCCGGCCCGGCTAAACGGCCAGCCCTGAAGCTGGAGCAGTCTGGTTGCTGCGTGGGCTTCACTCAGAAGCCATTGCCCCTGTTCTCACGGCCTCATCGCTCAGGCTCCTTCCCGTGACCTTTGTTGGCAGTGTCTTAGGTTGGGTTACCCAGGAAACAGGTTCTGAGACATAGACTAGCGTAGGAAGTTTATCGAGGAGTGTCCTCAGAAACAAAGCCTGGACGGGGAAAGTGAAGCAGGACCGGACAGAGGGACAGGTTGAAATGTGATGCAGCTGCAGTCACAGCCTCCGCCACCCCACAGGGACCTCTGGATCCCATGACCCTTCACAGTTGTTCTAAATTCAGGTATGGGGGCTAGAACTCTGTCCCTTCACCTTTACCACTGGAGATCGGCTGGCCCCAGGAAGGAGCATGACTTCCCTTGACACGGCTCCCTCTGGGCGCAGGACAGCTCAGCAGCAGCCCGAAGTCAGCAGCCAGGAACAGGCGTGCCTCTGTTCGGAGGGGGCACCCGGGCAGTGCCGCAGGGCATCCACTGCTCAGTATTAACTCGGATTGTAGTGTTTCTTGCTTAACTCCCACCCCTGGGCTCTTGGCTGCGCTCCAGAGCCCTGCCTTGACCTCCAGGTGGCATGTGACCTGGCCCGCTTCCTGTTCCTTTCCCACCTGAGGGCCTCGCCCTGCGTGGCCTCTCCCTGGGCCTGGAGTATGCCCTTCCTACCATGCAGGCCCACACTCTGTCACTCCTGGCTACCCCGTGGGCTGGCTCCCCTCGCCCAGCCACTCCCTTTTCGTCTTCCCACAGCCCTCTTCACCAACTGAAATCATCTTTCTCACTTATGGCAAACTTGTTTGTCTGTTCCTCCTAGTCAAATATAAAGCTCTCAAAAAGCAAGAGTCGGCACCTACAGAAGTACCTGGCCCAGGGTAGGCAAATATTTGTGCCACATGGTGTGACCTGACCACCTTCTAATATGGAAGACACCTACTGGGCAGAATTTCATGAAAATCACCTGATTAACAGGTGGCCTTCCTCATGTCCAGTCTTAAAGAGAATGGCTGGACTGGGATGATGGTCCCTGTCCTGTCAGCCATGGTCAGGGCAGCAGAGTTGGCTTCAGGGGTCAAAGCCAGCAGGTGCCATGGTAACTCCTTCAGGAAAGAATTGCATGATGCATCGTCCTCAGAAGGGGGCTTCTTGGCTTCTTCCTGGTGCAGACCCTCATTCTAGCCAGCTACCCATCTGTGTGTCCATCACAGCGCAGTTACCACGGTCACGGAGTTCTCAGATCTCTCCCATGGTAGACCCCAAGTGTGGTTCGAGAACTCGGTCCCCTGGGGGCTGATGTTTCTGAGAGGTGAGGACACCTCGGAAAAAGGCCCAGCAGTTTACCCTTTTGCCAGCTGAAATCACGCAATGTGGAAAATCTCTTCCCAGGGGTTGGAAAGCTCTCTCCTAGCAAACATTTTTAAATAAAAATGACTACTGCCGTTTACTGAGTGCCTGTTGCAGACGAGGTGCTGTGCCAGGCCCACGGCTCAGACGCTGGCGTCCTTCCACTGCGCTCCCTGGGAAATTAAGGAGCTGGGAGGAGCTCCTGCTAGTGAAAATGATCATTGTGAGTAAAATAAAGTATGACAGGTCTTCCTTCAAAGAGGGACTGATTTGTTCTGTTTAAAAGTAAGGGGGCGGGAAGAGTGAAAGGGAAATTCTTTCTCATCCCCACCCCATACTCCACCCCATTTCGTCCCAGCTTTGAATACTATTCCATAGGCCTTTTAGTTTAACTGATAAGGATTCTGCAGACTTCGTCCACATTTTATATCTGGAAGTCTTTGGAATTCTTCACAGCGTGGCAGGAAATGGGTGAAGGAGTTAGATCTCCCCCTTGGTCAGACGAAGCAATGTCCTCCGAGTGGACCGAGTCTGCATCCTTCCCACCGTGCAAAGTGGTCAATTTGCATGCAAGCGCTCCTTCTGGAAGATGTTCTGTGTTTTTCAGTCATCCCTGGAAATAAAATTACAGCTCCTGTCTCACCTTCCGCTGAAGTGTCTTCACACACCAGGGAATTGCTTACCGGCAGCTAAATGTAGATTCAGGGGGCATTCGTTTCAAACTGGCGCTGCTCACAGCTGTCTTCAGGGCGTCCACAAAGTGTCAAGGTGGCCATAGAAGGTGTTTCTTGTTCTGAAGACAAGAGTGATTCTCTCTTTGTGCCAAAAGCCCCGCAGGGCCTCAGACCTTGGGTTTCCACCCAGGGAGGATACTTCCTGGCACTTTGTCCCGCGAGCTGAGCGGGACCTGAGCGCGCCTGTGCCCACCTGATGATGGAAGGCGTGACTGTGAGAGTAAAGCAGTACACCTTCAACACCATTTCTTTTCCTAATTTCTCACTGATGGAAAGATAGGGAGGAATTCATTTCTGGATCGGAAACTGCATGCTATGGTGAAATAAACATTAAAATCAAACTCGGATTTGAACTCCAGCAGCTCACAGTGACCTGACATACAGGGCATAACCTCCTCGGTCAGTTTCTTGATTCGTAAAATCAGGATTATCCCCCTTTGCACGCAAGCTTGTCACAAGATTCACTGATATCACGTGTGTCCATTTCCTCGCACGGCTGCAGAATTTTTGGTGGACCATAAATTGGCTAGGGGAGACTGCAGTCCTCCTTCATGTTCCCACTATGCTTAGCCCAGCGTATGGAACCCTTGTAGCAGCCAGCAGAGCAGATGCCACTCACTGTCTTTAGCCCCCGGGCTTCCTAACGAGGGGTGCTCAGCTGCCTGTGACACTAGTCATGTCGCTGGCTCAAGAAGCTTAATTTTGTGCTGCCCCGTAGCCCTGTTATAATTGGGGCTGATGTCACCACTCAGAAAGAACTTACAAAAACACTCTCTGTCCTTCATAAGAATTGCTAACTGACCTCCCGCCCCCTCTAGTCCTCAAGCCAAATAGCCTCAGCAAAGCCACACATCTTTAGGGGCGGGGCACGGGGGTCGTCAGGGCCAGGCTCCGGGGGCCTCGCCTCTGCCTCTGTCTTTCCAGCACCCTGGAAGACCTTGTCCCAGGGTAACACAGGACATGTGGGCATTTAATAAGTAGCTGCGATGATAATGATGCATATCTCGGCTTTAATTCACATGTGTTAGTTCCATTATTGATTGTGTGCTCCTTAAATTTACCAGATAAAGTCACAACCAGTTTAAAAACAATTACTTTAATTTGCATCTGTGGTCTAGCGAGAGTCTGGTTTTTTTTCTAATATTAATAATTACATTGTACAGTTAATGAATTTCAATTGAGATCAGTAGTGTCTAAGCTAATATGGCATTTCTCTTTTTTTCTCATTTGTTTGTTTTGTTTTGTTTTTAGGGTCAAGTTGTGTTCCGGAATGGGGAGAGAATGGGGACCATTAAATTTACTCAATTTCAAGGTAGGCTTTTTGATACTTCTTTCTAGTTGATGAATTCTGCATTCAGGGGTGTTGTTTTATGCAATAAAATACACCAAAACAAATGAAAGTATGATGTTCCAGATAAGAGAAATCAAAATCAATAGAAAACACTTCTCTGTGAAAATATTAGTTTCAACTTATTTAGAATATTTTTTTCTCTACTGTATTACTTCTCAGGCTGATTCAGTCTTTCCACGTGACTATGAGAAACTCATGAAAGTATGAGGGTGGGGGGTCAGTCAGTTCCCATCTTCTGAGAAAACTTGCATTGTTCTCGTTTTTGATTATAGAAATTTTCAGACCCTGAAGTTGAGAGAATAGCATAGTGAACCCGTCACCAGCTTCACCCAGTATCAACGTTTTGCCAATCTTGCTTTATCTTGACTCGCCCTATCACCCCCTTGTTTTCTGCTGTAATGTTTTAAAGCAACTCCCAGACGTTTATCTCATTTCAATCTATAAACACTGCAGTATGCATTTCTACTAGATAAAGACTTTCAAAAACATAACCACAGTACCATGATCACACCTAAAGCACTTAACAGTTGTTAATATCCTCTCATTCCCGGTGTGTGTTGATTCTCTAACTATCTCAGAAATGTCTCTACAGTTGGTTCGTTGGAGAATCCACACAAGGTCTACTCTTTGCATTTGGTTAATGTGTCTCTATAGTTTCTTTTACTCTACAGTCACCCCACATATACTATTTACAGAACCTTTATTTATTTATTTGTTTGTTTGTTTGTTTTAGAACCAGGTCATTGGTTAGACTTTTCTGCTGTCAGTTGGAAGGGGCCTCTGCAGTCACCGAGACCGAGTTTCTGGTGTGATGAGGAGGAAACGGGCCCAGAGGGGCAGTGGCTTGTTGGAGCCCACAGGGCATCCGTGAGGCCTAGGACTGGGCATTCCTCCAGGCAGGCGCCTCAGGTCAGCTCAGTGTGGCCATTAGCAGGGTTGTTAGCCAGAGCACTGGACGGCTCATTCGTCAGCGCAGTGATCTTCAGCATCTGGGTGTTTCTGGAAGCCGAGCCTTCTGCGTCAGCTCACTTTGAGCAGATCCCAAAGTCATCCAGGGGAAAGAAAGCAAGAAATGAAATCGAGTTACTCAGATTCATTCAGAGAAATCCCCACCGGATTCAGATCAATCAGGAGAGGTGTCCTTGGGTACTACTGCTCCGTAATGCAATCTTGTAGATTTACCCATTTGTCTTCCCGTGGCAGGTAATTGAAACGCATGTCAGCTCTCTGGTGTGCATAAAAGATGTAATTTTAGACAAACGTAATTATTTTCCCATTTGTTAAGTCTTCTTCGTTGGTTGAACAAAGTAAGCATCTTGGCAAAGATACTTACTTTTTTTTTTTTTTTTTTGAGTGATTGCAACTAAATTCTCTTGTCACATTTTCAGTTCTCAAATTATATCATTCTAGGAGAATATTTTGTAAAATATTGATCGGCCAATCACAACTACAAGTGTGTGCCTATTTTATTGCCTCTCTTTCCCTATGTTAGGATTAGACGCCAAATCCAGTGACTGGTTTTAGGCATTTATAAGGAACACAGTGTAGCAAACAGTAGCTGAGGTGAGTTTGACCCACCTGAGTTCAAGTTGCTATAGAACATCAGGCAAGTGACTTCACCTCGCTGAGCATTGACGTCCTCATCTGTCAAATAAGAATATATTCCTATCTCTCTACTTAGGCTGTGGGAAGAACTAGATGAGATAAGACAGAGAAATATGTGCATATATTTCTTGCTCAGCAAGCAGTAGCAATTATGACTAGCACTTTGTCAAAAATTATGACACTTTTCAGGGGCAAATCCAGATTGCCTTGGTGTGTTGAAACCCTCCTGATGCCTTTTTGTCTGCCTACCCCTATCGCTGCTACCCACACGTAACGATGTGGGATGTCAGAAGGCGCAGGGCCGTAGAGATGATCTTGTCTCCCCACCTCGTGGTGTCAATGGGGAAGCTGAGGCCCAGGGAAGGAGGTGTTTCCTCCAGGGACACGCGGCTGATTGCTGGCGGTGCCAGCCTCCGCGTGCTCACATGCACACAGGCCTGAGCTCTCCCACCATGTGCGTTCAGCGGCTGTGGACTGTCAGAGCTGGGCCTGGCAGGTCCTCCTGTTTGCATGTTTTCAGAACAGACGTTGATCCTGCTGACTGAGGGACGCTGTGCCCAGGGCATGTTCACATCAGCACAATAGTGAGTTATCCAAGTTCACAGGGTCTCAGAGGTGCCTTGTCTGCCAGGATGGAGGGCTTGAATACTGAAGAGCTGTCCAAGCCAGAAGGGCTTCTGGTTATCATCTCATTTCACAGAGGGGGAAGGAAACTGGGGCTCAGACAGGAGAACAGATTTGCTTGGGGTGGTCCCTGACTCACTGTGAGACGGTGAGTTCATTCCTTCTCTTCTCTGGGCTCATGCTTCCCCTCAAAGAGGGGTTGGTCCAGATTCTGTCTTCTGGGGCCTTCCAGGAATTTACCCAGAGGACAGGCCTGCCCCCACCCCAGGGGTTACCAGTTCCTAAAATACCTCACGCCGTTGACCTTGCACGTGGCTTCCACGTGGGGTCACCGTGTTGTTTTTTGCCGTGCCCTTCACAGCCTCTCCCCCGTCTGTTTCTCTCTCCTGCCCTCTTATTCAGAGGGGACAGTGGATAGCAGAGCTCATGACAGAACTGACTCATAAACAACCAGCCCCAGCAGGGGGGGCTCCTTTTGCAAGATCTGCTCTTGGGCAAGTCATTTCATCTCCCTAAGCCTCAGTCTTCTCCTCTGTACAAGGGGATGGCGTTAATGCCGGCCCTGCCGGCCTCCTGGGGCTGGGTTAAGGGCCACTTGAGATTTTGCTGTGAACTCTAGCTCTGGGAAGCTAGTCACATTGCTAGCATGCTGCCTGGCTCCTGTCTGGCTCTTGGTAAATGCTTACTGAATTAGTTAGTGATACATCTTGTGGAGACTTAAGAACCTTTTCATTTACTCATGTTTTCCCGTGACTGAAATCAAGGCAGAAAGTCTGGTGAACAGCAGTCAGCCTTGACAACAGAAACGTGAACCGAAGCAGTCATGATGGCAGCCACGGTTGTTCCAGACCGAAGGACCTTTTGTACAAAAGTGGACAAACACAACTATTCTACAATAATGTCCCAGGGCCAACTCCATGGTCCCTCCTGAGACTGAGGCATTTTGAATCCAGAGAGCGTTTCAGAGCCTTAAGAATGATCTTCCTCATCCCCAGTTTCCTTCCATTTACTCCGTTTCCAAGGGTTCCCAGAGCCCTTGCCTCCCATCATGACAGTCCTAGAGGGTAGCTTGGAGCATCCAGGCTTCCAGAATAAGCATCTTATGAAGAGCACCTGCAACTCTCACCCTATGCAAGGAGCAGGTCAGGTGTCCAGGGACTTAATGCTTCCAGAGGCAGCCCTGAGCCAGGGATGGACGAGAAGTGGAGGACAAATCCCCCAGTGTCCTTTCCCCTTGGTTGGAAACGCCCAAGAACTTCGAGGTATGTTCTAGTCTGTCCCCAGGTGTCAGCTGAGGACAATCCCAATGGAATTGTACCTCAGTTGCCTTCCCAGAAACCTGCTCATTCGTGTACCTTGTACCGGCTCCCTTCCCTTCCCTGTCTCACCTCCCTGAACCCTATCAGTGTGTCCTAGGATCACCTTCCACATAAATTACATGCATTCTTGCCTTTGTCTCAGGCACTATGCTGAGGGCACTACCCATGGCTGTCCGTAAGGCAGGGATCATCCTGGGTATAGTGGGGCTAGCCTGAACCCCTGTCAACTCCAACTTCACAGCGCCTCCCCCATGCCATCACGGACTTCCACTAAACCACGTTAGATGAGGATGAATGCTAGAGAATTGGCTTTTTATTTCCTTATGAGAAGAAAGAATTCATGTTACTGCCAAAGTCTAAACATGGCTCAGAATTTGCAGCAGGGAAGGAAGTTGAGTGAAGCCATGATTAGAGCCTTGTTTATGCTGTTTTTCGTGAAATCTCAGCATCTGTGCTCTGGCTCACCGTCCCTGCCTTCATTAGGCTTGTTTGTAAGAATCTCAGCCAGTGATGATATGCTTGAGTTTCATACTGCTTCTGCGGAGCATAAAAGACTCAGACTGGGGAGTTTTGTATTTCAGCACCTGACTTGAAGGGATCGGGTCTTCCATTGCTCTAACAACATAATTGTCACTCAGAACGTACCTAGCGAAATGTAGGCTTGTCCTTCCCATTTGCAGACGTTAATTACCATTTGGTCTTTGGGGTAACAGATATGGTTCTATTCAATGCACATTTCCTGAGCATCTGCCAGGCGCTTTACCAAGTCCTCTGGGGGAAGCCAAGTTGAGTAAGAAATGGTCCCTGTCCCCCGCCCCCCGGGGCTTCATAATCTCTCTGGCTGAGTGCCAGAGCCTATGAAAGCAGGAAGACAATTTCCCAGAATCTACTAGAAAACTTCCAGAGCAAGTCTGACCCCAGTTGGAGACTCCTAAGGCTGGTTTTTAATATCCTTTCCTCTGCCGAGGCATGTTCTGTGTGGCTCTCTTCACCGAGCCATGGGTCTGGGAAAGCCAGTCTGTCAACTGCCACTCAACTTGGTATAATTAAGAGTGGAGATGTAGCCTGGCCAGTGTGGCTCAGTGGTTGAGCATCAACCCATGCACCAAGAGGTCACTGGTTCAATTTCCAGTCAGGACAGAAGCCCAGGTTGTGGACCCAGTCCCCAGTGGGGGGCATACAGGAGGCCAGTCGATGTTCTCTCTCATCGATGTTTCTCTCTCTCTCCCTCTCCCTTCCTCTCTCTCTAAAATCAATAAAGAAAAAAAAGAGTGGAGGTGTAGTCCATCAAAATACAGGATACACGGGCAGGCACGTGGGTCAGCAGGAATGGAAAGACACATGTGAATGTGGATTCTTTCAGGCTGAAAGCCTGACCCTGACCTTGACACCACCCCAGCCCTCATAATCCAGGGCTTACCTTTCAGGAAACCCGAGGAAGTGGCTTGGAAGGCAGAATTATTTAGTAGGCCTTGTGTTTCATTGAGCCTTAGATTCTCCATGTTGAAGGGAGCCCTAACTCTCCTTTACAGCGTTAACTCTGCTTGAATGCCTCCAGTGATGGAGAACTCATCTCCTATCATGGGGAAAGTATGTGAGCTTTGACGCGGGCATGTCTAATTGTTAGTTGTAGGCCCTGTGGCTTAATTTCTCTGAGCCATCATTTCAGCATTTATTTAAAAATAGTAGCCCTGGCCAGTTTGGCTTAGCGGTTAGAGCGTCGGCCCGCAGACCAGAGAGACCCAGGTTCAGTTCCCATTAAGGGCACGTACCTCGGTTGCAGTTTGTCCCTGGCCCCGGTGGGAGACGTGTGGGTGGCGACCAATCGATGTGTCTCCCTCATGTCTATGTTTCTCTCTCTCTCTTCCTCCCTCTCTCCCTCCCGCTGTATCTCAGGATAAATGAAAAAATGTCCTTGGGTGAGGATTAAAAAAAAAAAAGTAAACTATTAGGTGATCATTTTCTTTGCCTTAAGAGGGATGGTGAAAATTCAATGTCATGAGGCTATGAGTGTTCTTGGGTTGGTGACTCTTACCCAGAAGGGCCATGGCACTATGGATTCCTTCTCCTCTCCTGGGCACTCTTGACAATGACCCCGGGTTTACCCCTTTCCAGAATTTCTTGAGAAAAGTGCAATCTTGCTTCGTTAGGACATACTTCACACTTTATCACTGGTGCACAAGAGCCCCTCTCGTTCGTTTGTTTATACTCTTATTTCCTTCATTTGTTTTCATACCCCGTCTCTACCTCCCTTAATGAAAGGCAGACATTCCAGTGTTTAATGCCTGTGTTGTGTTTGTATCTTTTCTTGCAAAATGTAGTATATTGCTATTATTTGTATCTATATTTTGAATTTACATCAGTGTGACTGGATTACATATCTTTTCTGTTTCTCTTTCTTTTCCACTCAGCACTTTGTTTTCTAAGATGTACCTGGGTGTACACCCATGCTTTCAGTGCTCACCCATGGGGCACACCCACCCTGCACCCACCCACTCTCTCAGTGACAGACACCCAGGTTACCTCAACTCTTTGCCTCCACAAATAATGAGGGTCCTTGTACATGTCCCCTTATGAACCCAACTGGGCAATTTTTAGGACAAATGCCCAGGAGCAGAACTGTTGAGTTGGAAGGTGTATGAACACTGAATATGCCTAAAATCTGCCAGATGGCTCTTTCTGTGAGTCACCATGCCCGTCTCCACTCCCACTGGCATGAGGATTCCTGTGTCCCAACCTCCCACCAGCACTTGGTGTTCTCAGATCTATCATTTTTTGCCAATCTGAAGGTATAAAGTAATATCATATTGTGGTTTAAAATATTATTTCTTTGCTCACTAATGAATTTGTATATTTCTTCTTGTGCTTGTTAGACATGTGTTAATTGTCTGTTCTGATCCTTTGACCACTTTTATTTTGAGGGCATTGTGTTTTTCTTGTTGATTTGCAAGAGTTCCTTATATAATCTGGGTATCAGTCCCTGGTTGGCTTCAGGCTTTGCAAACATCATCTCCCGTTTGGTCCCTGGTCTATAAACTTTAAGTCCTTGTTGAACAGGAATTCTCAATTTTGAGGCGCTTAAATTATTTTCTTTTGGGGGGGGTCCTATGGTTTGGGCTTTTGAAGTTACTTAACAGTCATTTCCTGGCACCTGTGTGTCAGATGCTGACTGGGCACAAGGGGTGCCCTCAGGGAGCCCTCGGCCAAGTAGGGAGCAGACACAGGACCCCAAATGGGTGTGATACCTGAGGGCATTTCGAGGAGGGGGCATTTGGCTTCCCCTACAAGATTCTAGGAAGGCTACCTGGGAGAGGTGGCATCTGCGATGAATTTTGAAAGACCCGTAGGAGTTAACCAAGAAGAAGAGAGAAAAGGTGTCTGAGGTGCAAATAACCTGTTGTATTTGTGTGTGTGCTGTCCCCTCAGGTATTTAGCTTTTGCCCCTGGGCCAGTTTGAGTGAGTCAGTGGACAAATCTGCCCTTGGTGGGGTCATTATACTCGCAGGGCATTTGGCCAATGTCCAGTTAGCCTGTTAAAAATCTTAAAACAAAGGTCAGTGAAGTTAGGGATTAGAACTGGGACGGTAGCTGCTGTTCATGGAGACAGAGCCGCTGTGTGAGGCTCTCCAAGGGGCCTGCTTCCCTCTGCTCCCACCCCGGCGAGAGGAGTGACCCTGTAAGTTCTGTCCCTAGTGAGCAGACTGGCCTGGGGGGGGCTCCCTGAGGAATGGCTGGCCATCCTGGAGAAGAGCAGAATCAAGGCCTGAAATTGCCATATCCCATCTCAGAAGGACCGCCAGGAGCAGGAGTTGATGTGATGTGCGACCCCTAGACAGAGCCAGGCCTGTGAGGGGGAGCCTCAGGGACTAGCTTTCAGCTTGAACTGAGGAAGACCCTCCAAAGCAGTTGCAGAATCACCGAACAAGAGTTGGAAGCTTCAGAGCTCTCCGAAAGCAGCCCACTCGCTCTAGCATGACCCAGGCAGGGACGGGACCTCCCCAGTGCTCCTCACGGAGGGGATGGCCACCGCCAAGACCGGCTCCAGGATTCTGTCTCCCAGTCAGAGCCCTTTCTATCTGGGTTTAGGATTTTCTTAGGAGGGGCAGGGGTCCTAAAATGGAGTAATTTTATAGCATCTTTGATTTTCATTGAGCCAGATCATCTTTCGTTTTAAACCCCAGAGTTATACATTGAGTCTGCATGTTTGCAACAATTGAACTTGAAGGACACACACACCTCCCTTCGTTCAGATCTAGAGTTCCCTGAGGACCAGTGGACATTTGGGGGTGAGGGGAGTAGAGCCCTGTAGCAGGATGTGGGGACCCAGCTAAAACAGGAGGCTGGCGACCCTCCAACTGGTTCTCCCGCTGGGCTGGTTGCGGTGCAGGCGGGAGGCGGAATCACTCTGTGATTGAAGCTGTTTTCCAGCCGTGGATGCTCTCAGGCCCACGGCCAGTGAATATTTTCAGATGGGACCTTTTTTTGGCAGTCTGATTTTCACCAATAGGAGCTGTCATCCAGATCAAAAATTGGAGATAAAGAGTGCACTTTTTAAAAAGAGAACACTCCTCTTTTGCCCCGCAAGGAACCGGTACTATTCTGCGGGTGAGGGAGCTCTTTGTTTCACAGTATTTTTAGCCTCTGAGAACAGAAAGTGTCAGCTTGAAGGGCCCTCAGTGTAATCCAGTGGTTCTCAACTATGCATCAGAGTCCTTTTAAAAATACTGCCACCCAGGATCCAGCCCCAGGGGTTCTAGTACAGTAGTTCCCCAGGTGACTGAGGAAGGGCTGAGAACCACCGGAACCCCTGCAGTGCCGTTTGCAGATGGAGAAACTGAGGCCCAGAGGAAGAGAATGGTCTTTCCAGGGTCACACAGTGAGTCAGTGGCACCCTGCCCAGAGCTTGCAGGGCAGGGCAGTCAGCCAGTGACAGACCCAGTGCTGCAGCCTCTCCCTCTGCCCGGTACCCCCCCACCCCCCAGTGGATCTTTCTATCTGTCCACAAGTGCCCTGGTCCACTGTCAGCAAGGCCAGCCTGTCACTCAGTGAGGCCTTAGCATTGTCTGCACAAGGGAGTTACCAAGCAGCCCAAGACTTAAAAGTTGAAAGTGCCAGGTGCCTGTCATACTCGCCACCACCTGGGCCATGGAGAATGGAAGAACACAGAGGGCTCCATCCTTCCACCTTCAGACCCCAGAGGGGCCCTGGGCAGGGTGCCAGAGACGAGACTCTGTGCTGCCCAGAACATCAGAAGCAAGACTTCAGGTTCTGCTCAGGAACCAACCGGCCAACGGGAATCACAGGGCCAGGGCACACCTGGGGCATTGCTCCGACACGAGGGGCTGTCACCCAATGCCCTGAGCTCACAGCACATACGGTGCTGGGAGGGGAGTAGCAGTACTCTGGGAAGTCTTCCTGGAAGAGGTGGATAAAGTTTGGACATGTTGGTTTGGTAGTGGGAAGGGAAAGCCCCCTTCCAAACAGAGGGACCATTGTGGGGAACCAGTGACAGTAAAAAAAACATAGGGAGTGTTTGGGGACCTAGCAAATGGCTCACAGTTACTTTTATCATGACTCAAATAACTACAATTTCTTGAACAGAAATTGCCTGTCTTCTCCTCTTTAATTCTCCCAGCCACTTTGAAAGTTCCCATTTTACAGGTACATACACCTGCTCACAGGGTGCGAGCTGGAAGGGAGATACTGTCCGCAGATGGGAATGATTTTTACCTCCCGGCTAGGGCTGGGTGAGGCTGCAGTCAGTGAGCTCCAGGGTCAGAGGTTATGAACTTTTGTTCATCTTTATAGATCCAGCCTCCAGCACAGATGTCCAGGGCCACCTTGGTCAAGGATGGGGAAACAACCGAACCTTCCACCAGCTAGACTGCTGTGTTTGAGGGGTTCTTTATTATGAACCACCTCGGACTGGGACTGGTATGCAGTAGGCACTCAGTACATGAGGGCCGAGTGATCAGAAGCCCTGCCCAGTAGGGGTGGTGAAAGTGCTCTGAATTCGGAACCGGGGGACCCAAGCTCAGGCGTGCACTTAACCTGTGCGAGGCTCCTCCCTCATCTATACGCTGGGGTGAGGTATGCCCAGCTCACGGTGTGCGATGAGCATTAAATGCAAGGTGTGAAGCGCCTGTGAGCCTCCAAGCACCGCCCCCAGGGAGAGATTATGGTGATTATGGCCATGGTGGGAAGCTGAGTATTATTTTGATGCCGTGGGACATACATCAGGGCCTGTGAGTCACAGGGGTGGGCTGTGCGGCTGGGGGCCCAAGGGGGCAGCCACACTACTTCCCGCTCCTGAAGATTTATTCCGATCAGCCTGCATATTTCATGTGCTGCCTCCCCATGCCAAATAAATAAATCAGGGCCTCCTTTTCTGAGGGGCCGGAGCTGATTGGGGCTGAGACTTCAAAAGGCCTGAGCAAAGATGCTGGAGCTCCCAGCAGAGTCTGCTAATTTGACATTTAGGAGCTGGGTGGCCCAGGTAAGCGACAGCCGTCTGCACAGTGTGATGCCCTCCAAATGGTGAGGAGACCTCTGCAGGAGAAGGAAGTGACTTTTACAGCCCTTTTCCACCCCACAGTCAAAGGAATGCAGGCAGAAGTGTGGCCGGCCTATGGGATTCCCTGTTCCGTCTCCTGAATGTTTTTAAGAGGCCAGTAGCGCACCTGCATTTATGCAAAGAAATGCACTTAGGGCCAGAGCCAAGGCAGTTCCTCGGAGCTCACGCTTGGAATTCCTGCTACCACGTCGCTTTATGATCTCTGGGCATTATGAGGACCAGGGTCTGCAGCTCTGGGGACCCGCCTGCCCTGTGGGTGGGCATTTCTCTCTGCAGCTAATCCCAGCTTCCCTTGAGTCTGCTTTATCTATTGTCACCATACCAACGTCCCCCACACGCCAAATCTACTGACCCCCTGACCAAGGGGCTTGTTGTCCCAGCCTCTCAGGGGCATGTGACATTGCTGGCCAGCACTGTGGTGAAATTGTCCCTTTCCTTGGCTTCTACAGTGCCCCCTCTCTCCTGGCATCCTGCTCCTGACGTCCTGACCACGTCTTCCCAGTCTCCTTGCAGCGTCCTTGCTCTGCGCACCCCACAGTGGCACTCTCCAGGATTATGCCCTTGGTCCTCTTCACTTCTCACGAAGCACTATCCCTCGGGCGTCCCCTGCCCACTGCTCCAACTCCCTCTCCCCAGCCCAGAGACCTCACTCCGCTCCAGAGCCAAGGACACCTCCACCCCGGCAGACCCCTCAGGCTGAGCACATGCAAACGGGAACTTCCCATCCTTTCCCCTCCTTTGATTTTCTCCTGGGTTCCCCACTTAAGGAATGGCACCTGAGCCCCCAGTCACTTATTTCACTCCCCCACTCCCCATCTTCCCCACCCAGTGATCACCCAGTTGTCCAGACTTTACCTGGGAAAAAAAAACCTTTGTCAAATCTAATTACTACCTGCCATTCCTCTGGTCACAGCCCTGATCCAGTTCTCATTGTCATTATTCTACAGTGACCAAAACAGTGACCTAAACAGTGATTTTCAACCTTTTTATCCCCTGGAACGTGCAAACTAATTACTAAAATTCTGTAGCACACCAAAAAAACATATTTTTTACCGATCTGACAAAAAAATAAGTATAATTTTGATTCATTCACACTGAATGACTATTGTTGTGTTGGCTGTTGTCATATTTTCTATTTGACAGTCTAAGGGAAAAGAGGTCAGTGCTCCTGACTAAATAGTCAGGTGTTGCATGTTTTAAAAATTCTTGCAGCACACCGGTTGAAATCGCTGCCCTAAACCCAGCAACAGAATAGTATCTAGGATGAAGGTAAATTCAAATGTATCACTTAGGTCTAAAAATATGCCAAGCAAGTACATATGAAGGAAATTTTGTGCTCGGTATGACACAGCAGAGGACACGGCAATGCTAATTCCACCTCAGAATGCATCAATAGAAATATGATGTGCAGAATGAAGGAGGGGATGGTCCCCTCCACTTGCTGCTGACCAGAGCATGCCTAAAGTGCGTTGGTCAGTCCTTGGGTCTATACTCTATCCGACAGACAGTGGGTGACATTGTGGAGTATGGCCCAAGGAGGGGCCTGGGTGGGGTGGGAAATAGAAATGATGTTTAGTAAGGAGGGGTGGGGGATAGTGTCGGGGTGATTTGTCTTTGTCTTCATTCTCTAGGACTGCCTGGGGCAGAGGGAGCAGAGGTAGTCTCTGTGGTCCTACAGGGCAGAGCCAGATTACAGGGGAAAGTCACAGGGAGACCCTTCAGCTCAATGCCAGGAAGGACTTGGTGACAGGCAGAGAATCCAGTTATAGAGGAGTGGGCTCCCCTTCTACACAGCAAAGGACAGATGACCAGTTGACAAGATGGTGTGAAAGAGTGTTTGCTCCAGCCCAGATCAGGTTGGAAGTTTTGTGAGTCTACCTGGGGAAAGGAAAAGCCTGCACGAATATAGCCAGGGCCTGTGGGGTGAGCAGGAGCTGGGAGCGGAGCACCCAGACTTGCACCCAGGACTCGGACCTAACCATCCACTGTCTATTGCTCCCCACAGATAGGAGGGAGGTGAAAGTGGGAGAATACAACGCTGTGGCCGACACACTGGAGATCATCAATGACACCATTAGGTTCCAAGGTAAGGCAGGTGGGCTTCTCGAAGGAGAGCATCTGCTCAAGTGCTCCCAGGCCTTGATATTGTCTGAGGACTGGGGACAAGCTCGGAGTCCTAGGCTTTGTGGGGAAGAGGCAACATCCTCTCCTCTCAACACATGTACTCACTGAGCACAAGGTCCCATCCTTCACGTGAGAGCTGTATTCCAGCTCTGGGGATGGGTCACTGGAACTTGTATGAGTGCTGGCTTTCACAGCGGCATCTGTGTTTAAACCAGAGGGTAGCCAGGAGTAAGTCTTTTTAAATGTGGTCCAGCTAAATGTAGCTCTGTCTTTCCCTCTGGGAAAGGACTTGGTTGGGTTGGTAATAAGGCCTCTCCACATGCTGCTTTTCCCAAAAGACCATTCCCTCTTTTCTTCTGCTGGAGAACTCCTCCTTAGCTTCTAGAACCAGATCAAATAACACCTCTTCTGTGCAGCCTTCCCTGATTGCCCCCAACTGAGCTGATGGCTCCCTTTTCTTGGCTTCCACAATGTTTTGTCTCTGCCTTTATCGTGGTCACTATCACCTTGTTTTGAAATTTCTAGATTGTTGGACCATGAGCTCTTTGACTGGATCCTGTTTGCTTTAAATTCCTGGCACCAGCCAGGATTTGGCACATGTTGGAGACTCAGTGATATTTTATGAAAAAATGAATATATGATTGATCAAGTGAGTGGCTGAGTCAGTGGGTGAATAAATGAATGAACAGGTGAATATATGAGTCACTGAACTGGTGGGTAGATGGATGAATGAGTGTATGGATGGATAGGTAGATGGGTGGGTGGATGGATGGATGGGTGGGTAGATGGGCTTAACCATTTTGCCCTTCACAGCCAATCCTTGCCATCATGTCATGCTAAAGATGCCTCACCTCTGCTCAGAGCCCTTCATGGTGCCCATTGCTCCCAACAAGGGGCCTTACTCCATGGTGTGACCCCCAAGACCTCCATGAAGGGACCCCTCCTCTCTGCCTTCTGTTTCAGATCTCCCCAACCAAACTGCTTACAGTTCCTCAAATATGCCAGAACACCACCATGCCTTTGCCTCTGCTGGGTCCTCTGCCTAGGATGCCCTTTCCTCCGTGTCTTCCTGGTGAACAGCCAACTACTCACCTTCCTTTCCGTAGCCTTAGTGACTCCCTCAGGCAGCACTGCACTCTGCTTCCTGCTTCCTGCCCAGGCCTCCCGTGCCTGTTATCAGCACCTAGATGCTGTCATTGGAGGCCATTTGCATAGTGTTAAGAGTACAGGCTTCAGAGTTAGGCGGGCCTGGGTTCAAATCCTGCCAGCTTTGTCACTTACTAGCTATAAGAGCTACCTAACACCTAGAAAACTGTTGTTGGCCCCCACTCCACCCACCAAAATGGGAACAGTCTTTTCTACCCATGAGGTTGTTGGGTGGATCAAAGGAGAAAATCTCTATAAAGTGCTTAGCCCATGGTAAGCATTCAATAAATATTATTATTTATTATTTCCTTTTTCTTTTTACATGACTAATGTGTAAATTCCTTGAGGACAGGGACTGTGTCTTGTTTATCTTTGAATCGCTGGTACCCAGCTCTGGGCCTGATAGGTGGGAAGGTGATTATTAATGATGTTGACCATCATTAATGATGATGAATGAAGGAGTAGTGATGGATGAAGGAATGGTGGGAAATGGATGAATAATGAATGGATGGACGAGGAACAAGAAAGATCGTGTCTCAGTTAAGATGCACGTGGGGAGGCACCATTTCGGGGGAAGGGGAGGAGGAGGAGCTGCTGTCAGTTTTCTGAAGTTGTTTCTGCACAAACAACTAGTGGTCTTAGTCATCAGATAACATTTGATCCGAACCTTGCCGCTCTCTCGGAGCCCAGAGGCGTCTGGGAGCCAGAAGCCACCTGAGCCAGCCTAATGCAGCCCAGGCTACAGGTGTGGGGAGAGGGAGGAAATCGGGGAGCAGAGGAGGAAGTTTCCAGATGTTGAGCTTCCACTGGAAGCAAGAAGTGGTGTTACCTCTGTCACCTGTGTCTGCTTTGGCCCTGACTTTCAGTCCTTGAAGCCACTCCTTATGAAAGCCTCTTTACTTGGAATTGCTTAACGCTTTGCATTAACCATGCCAGCAGGTTCTGAACCTGGCGACTTCCCTAGATTGTTTAGATGGCTCAGACGCCTCTTATCCACTGAATGTTTCCAAACACATTTGAACTTGCTGGCAGAATTTTTGAAACACAGATGTTCTGAGGAGCTCTCAACCCCTGCAGCATCTACCCATCCTCTGTTTGTCTCCTGGGAAGGGAGGCATAATGGAGCCTGGCACTCATGGCACTGCCGTGATGTGGGGGGTTCATCCTGACCCCTTGTGGGTCTCCCCAGGCTCCCAGGTCCAGCCACTCCCAGGCACCTGGCTGATCCCTCACATTCCTGCTGGAGGGGAAAGCCCCAACATGTCACAGTTCTACAGCAGAAACCTGACCTGAAACAGCAGCTCAGAAAGAGGATTTGCAAGAAGTGGGGTGGGGATCTCCTCCCAAGCCACCCTGTACCTGGTAAAACTAAAAACAGGACAATTGTGCCACCTTTTGTAAAGATGAGTCTGCTCTGCGTCCCTTGGGGCTCCCCAGGTTCCTGGTGCCCTTGAAAAATGAGCAGGGACAGTTCCGCAGTCACACAGAGAGATGGAGTCCCACAGTTTCAGTCCAGTCCTGGCACAGTAGGGAGGAGAAGGCATGCAGGTAGCTTCTGCCTCCCACAGTTAGTGAGTCCTATGAAAATGGAAATCCAGAAAGAGCTTTTGTAACATAATGACCTTGAGGCAGAAAATCCGCAGCCAGAGCACATACACATCTCCGTGGAATTGACAGGCGAGGCGTCCTCCCTGCCGCGGTATGGTCATTATCATGTGTTGGCACAGAGTCCTTGAAAGCCAAAGCCAACTTCCTCACCCCCAGTGACACCCAATGGTACCCACTCAGCATCCAGCCCTGAACCTTCCAAGCCTCTGTTACCTTGGGAGATAAATGGCAGTGGTTTTTCAACAGGGTAATTAGACCAAATCAAATTCTAGTCTTCTAATGGCTATTAAATGCATCACAAATCCCTTATTGATTTTCTTTAGAGAAAGAAATAAGTTCTGGCTGAGGCTCCCTGCTGGGCAGGCTGACCAACCACCAGAGCCCACTCGCCTGGTAAACGTGTCCTGCACAGAATTTGTGCACAGGTGGCAGATGACAAGGACATCCAGGCAGAGATGCTCGCAGATACTGACTGCACTGGGCTCAGCTGATGTCTTTTCCTTGGCCTTCTAGGATCCGAACCCCCAAAAGACAAGACCATCATCCTGGAGCAGCTCCGGAAGATCTCCCTACCTCTCTACAGCATCCTCTCTGCCCTCACCATCCTGGGGATGATCATGGCCAGCGCTTTTCTCTTTTTCAACATCAAGAACCGAAATCAGAAGTAAGTCGTTCACGCCCTCCTCTGAGGGCATGCCTTCTGGATGGAGAGCCCTCGTGGACACAGTGTGGCGCGTCCTGTGGTGGATGCTCCAGGGCCACAGGGGCTCTCGGGGCAGTTGCCCTAAGTGGCCGCTCAATCACTCAGATGTCATTAGATGTTTCATGAGCGAGTGTGCACACTCACACACGTGCACATGCACACACACACACAGGAGCCTCTGGTCAGATAAGTCTGGGGAAGGTGGGGTTAAATAAAACTGAAGGATCTAAGTCCACAGGCCTTCTCGGAGCTTTGGCTCTGCTGGTGCACTCGGTGGTGGCCCAGGAGGAGAAAGCTAGAAGACGGCATTCCCGGTGTCTTTGCCCCACCCGTGGCATCTTGGGGAAGCACTGTCAGGGGTGGGGGCGTCACTGAGTTCAGGGCGGGCACTTCCCACTGGGTACAGTCCTGTGCTGCCCAGGAAGCTCCTCCCTGAAGCTCAGTGACAAGGCCACTGTCCAAGGCCACACCGCTGCCTGTGGCAGAGTCCATCCCCTTGGTTTCAGGTCTTCGTTTCTGTTCCCTCACACCTGCCCCGCACTCTGCACAGGAGAACTGCTCGCTTCCTGAGTTACTCTGGTCACCTATGGGTAGAACAGGCCACCGCCCCGGGTGGTAGTGTTTACTCAGCACAGGCAGCTTCTTTGGTTTCCAAAGCAAGTCCCTGATCCCAGCTCCCTGCCTTGTTGTGGCAGAGGCTGAGCAGGGGCTCAGAGCAGGACCTTCTCAGTCAGAGGCCCAGTGCCCACCCTTGGGCAGCACTGCTCTGCCATCGTGCCCAGAAGCCCCGCCACGTGCCCTCCAGGGCTGCCAGGAACAAGCCCAGTTCCAGGGGAACAGGTGTTTTTCTTCTCTGTGTTTGCAAAGGAGGAACCTCCAAACCTAGATTTGTTGTTTGTTTGGGGGGGGGAGCATTTGGTAGCAAGTGCTTAGGCCAGACCTATTTCCTGAAGAACAAAAAGGAGTTTTATTCACCTGTTGTTTTATTTTATTTATCACCAATAACACACGCACTGCCACACACAAAAACTGAAGCAACTTTCGTGTACTCCATACAAACCTTAAATGCTGAGCGTTTGTCACGAGGCCTGGGCACACAGGTCTTAATTAACGAGAGCCCCCTCCTACAGGCTTCAGGAATGCCCGTCACAGCGGTGAGATGCCCCTATCCTAAGGCCAAACTACTTTGATTCCTCAACTACCCCGTCTCGGCCTCCTGGGGAAAAGTATCGTTACTCTTTCCAAAGGCTGACAGCCACGTGAGTCTTCTGATTGGCTTTGCAGTTTTAAAAATCTGCAAAGAGATAGGGAAAAAATTTCACTACAGTTCCAAATCCCCCTCACTTCTGTCTACTTAAATGCTACTCATTCGTTAAGGTCCCCTCCTCCAGGAAGCCTGCCCAACTCCTGGCCTCTCCCCTCCCCAGCTTCCTGTGGTAATAAGAATGAAGGTGCCTTAGCAGTTCATGGTTTGCAAAAGAACCTCCAGGAACCCAGTCTCATCTCAGCTTCACATGTGCCCTAGGCAGTGTGAGCTGTGCTTTTAGAGGTGATGAAAGTCGGCAGCTAATTGCCTTGCCAGCGGTGCACCTCTGTGGGTGGCAGGGACCACGCGCGGGACCCATTGCTCCCAATTCGAAAGACCATGTAAATGGTCCACAATTTACAGCAGGCTTTTTCTCTGTCTTCCACTTTGAGACCACATTACACTTTTTAAATGTGGAAGGATTAGTAGAAGTACATACTGCCAAGGAAAATGTTCAGGGAACAATTGGCCGTAATTACAGTCTGCAAAAGAACACCTGGATCATGGTGCACCTGAAAACCCAAGACATTCTGAGCGGATTGTGCTGGGGGAGCCAGGCCCCTCCGAGGGTGAGCTCCAGCCGGCTGATGGTTTAACCCAGTCCTGGCTTGCTGGGCAGCTGGGAGTCACAGCAGAATTCCTGAAGGGACTGAGAGAGAAGAATGTAGAGTTTGGGAGTATAAAACGCCCCAACAGCAGCCTGATGCAGACAGGGGTGGCAGGTGGGAATAAGGACTCCGTTGTCCCCCTCCATTACCTGGTGACAGAGAGGTGTTCCCACCCACATGTGTGGCCCTCTTTGTGCACGGGACAGTGTGAGCTGCAGGCATCCAGAGGGGGTGCTCACTCTGTACTGGTGACCACTGGCCCTGAGCAGCCCTGAGTTCTCAGCTGTAGGCTCCTAGACCTGGTCCGCTCAGCATGGGCAGTGTGGTGAGGCACCCCGCACTGTGGATGGTTGCTGGGCGTAAATGCAGAGAAGTCTCTAGATTTGGCATGTCGTCCCAGCCGCAGCCACAGAAACCTGTTGGCTTAACGTTTTTGTGTGACTAGAAATTAGTGGTTGAAGAAGCTGATGCCACAACCTGTCCCTAGAGCAGCATGGTTGGTGAACTTGACCGAGGAGGCGGGAAAATCAACAACGAGGAGCTGATAGCTGTCCGGGGTCCTTTAGTGAGGGGGAAACAGCCCCTAACAGATGGCAGTCTTGGGAGGGGCCGGTGGAGGAGACCAGGGCTTACAGTTTTTCCTCCCCTCTAGCCTTCGCAACAGTGAACACAATCAAAATATTTGTTGAAGAAATAACTCCATTACCAGTCCTGTTAACTAGTATCTCCTCCTCCTGTCAGGCTGATAAAGATGTCGAGTCCGTACATGAACAACCTCATCATCCTGGGAGGAATGCTCTCCTATGCCTCCATCTTTCTCTTCGGCCTCGATGGATCCTTTGTCTCGGAAAAGACCTTCGAAACACTTTGCACGGTAAGTCGTTCTGCTTGTTCCAATGGAACATGACCTAAGGTTGTCTTGGTGACCTCGACCATCAAAAACACACATGCTAACGCAGAGATGCATGAAAATACACGAACAGGCAGGAGACAGCCCACTGAGCTGTTCACACAGTTCAACAAGGAAGTAGCTTGTTGCTTTCAGACCAGAATGGACTTAAGTGTCACCTGTAAAATTTAGATTAGGGATTTGACAGGCCACTGCTAGACGACAGCCCACTGAGGAATGGCTGGATAACCTGGAAAAGTGAGGGAGAAAAATTACCACCCAGAAAAGCATCCACAGCAGGGCTCAGGGTCAGGTCCATCTAAGAAGGAAAAAATCCGCCCATTTACCCCGAAAACCATCACAGGCTCTAAGGAGAGAAGTCTGTGTGGATAACTTTGTGTCGTATAGCAAGGAGCATAGTTGTTATTTTCAACTTAAGTAGTGTTTCTCAAGCATTGTTTCCTATTGCCCGCCCCCCAAGGAGCCTTCTGAGACTTTTTTTCTAACCCCCCCCACCCATGAAAATTTAATACCAAAGATGTATGCACCATGTGTACATCTTTCATTTCTACATAAAAGAGTAATATTTTGCCCGGCCAGAGTGGCTCAGTTGGTTGAGCGTCATCCCGTGCAGCGAAAGGTTGCCGGTTTGATTCCAAGTCAGGGCACATGCCTGGATTGTGGATTTGATCTCCTGCAGGGAGCTTACAGAAGGCAACCTATAGATGTTTCTCTCTCACATCAATGTCTCTCTCTCCTTCCCTCTCTCCCTCTCTCCCTTCTTCTCTCTAAGCATCGGGTGAGGATTTTAAAAAAAACAAAGGGTAATATTTTTTCACATCCCAGACCCATTGTTGGTCCCTTGGGAACTATATCACCACCAATGAAAATGCATGTGTTTAAGGAAGCCCAAAACAGTGTGACTTATCTACTATGTTTTAGAAATATTATTTTGAAAATTAATTAACGTTTTCAGCTGTTGTTATTTTGAGGAGTTTATGCATTGGCCATTGGCAATTGTGTAACACTAGCCCTGGTGGAAAGTATCATCAGCTTACTTTTTAAGATGAGGATGACCAGTTGAGATTTATGTCTGGACCTCGACTACTGTGAGCTCGCAAAAACTGGGCTAGCCGTTTGGGGGTCTCTCTGTTGTTCCCAATGCAATAAGTCATCTAATTCTCTGCCTGGAAGATCAGAGCTAGAAGGGATGGTCAAAGACTGGTGTTGACAAAAGTAACCCGAAAGCAAGTCTTTTGTTGTTAAGAGCAGTGTGGGCCCCTTTTTGCGAAGCAGACGCTTTTAGATTGTTCATTGCTGCGCCAAAGTCTCAGTATCGCCCACTACTGGACGGTGATGGAGTGACAGTTGGCAGGGAGGGGAAAGCAGGCAGAGGACCCCTGATCCACCCACCTCGGACTTTCTGGGCTGCACTAGATCCCTGTGCTCTGAGACAGCAGGTGGAAAGGAGGGAAGCCCCTGGGATCTTATGTTGTAGAAATGAGGCTCCCCTGATTTCTGCAGATTTTTAGATTGGACGGACTCTTACACGGAGTCAAGAAATTGTTAATGCTACCAGGAACTTCAGTGTGAATTGTTTAGCGATTGAGATGGAACCTTTCGAACACACTTACTTTGTTCGAAAGGTTCCGTTTGAGAAGTGGGTGGTCTTGTCCCTGATAACCCAGGCGGGTGGGGAGTCAGCGGGGCGCTCAGGCATCCATTCTCTCTGGGTGGACCTGAGGGCAGTCTGACCCCAAGTCCTGCGGGGCTCACTCAGTTCAAGCTTCCTATCCAAGTGTTTTATCCAAGCCCAGCGCGCCCCCTCTGCTTTATCCTGCCCTTCTGGGGGTTAAGAAGGTGAGTTCAGGAGTCACAGGTCCCCCATGTGTTCTGACTGAGCTGCTCAGAAGTCCTTGTGGCTGTGAATTAGTGGTTTTTCCCTCAAGAGTGTGACCCTGTGGCCAAGGATGATGACTTCAGTACGCGGAAGTCTTGCTCATCTTAGGGAAGGTGTGAAGCCCATGAAGTCTCCTACATTTCTGCATCAGCGTGATTTCTGTGCCCTGGGGTGCCTTGCCATTTCCTGGGTGCCATGTGCGTCTGTGGGCAGCTTTCCCGGGCCCTGGTGAGGCCTGACCAAGGCACTGCTCCTGAGGCGCCCTGAAGAAGCTAAGTTAGAAGAACAAGGCTGTCCCCTTCCCTCTGTGCTCGGGTCACCCTCCCCAAGCCTGAGGAGACCTTAACGAAAGTGCTACCCAGGGACTAGTTGGTGACTTTTAATGTGCACCGTGCTCTGATCCCTCCATGAGTCCCTGAGAGCTGAGGGACCTACCTGCCTTAGTCTCCCAGCCGAGGAAAGGGCAGCAGAACTCCGCCCTGCTCCTCCCGAGGCCACTGTGCCCGGCTCCTCGTCACTCACTGCCCGCCACCCGGGAACACGTCCACTGGCTGGAGTTTGAGTGTTCGGTGCGGAGACGTGAGGCCCAGCCCTCGGAGAGCCTCTCCCTCCTGGAAAGAAGCTCCCGACATACCTCCCTGCTCACAAGCACAGGTGCTTCCCGGGGTTCGACCCGTGTCCCTCAAACACTGGCTGACGCGGGCTAGGGAGCAAAGAGGGGTTTCTTCTTTTAATGAAGCCTGACATTCTATTCTGGGAGTCGCGCTCATCTGTGCGAGGGGAAGGTTGTCCTGGGAAGCCTGGCAAGGCGGCATGAATAAACCATAAAGTGCTTCACTAATCAGCATTAGCTCCGCACACGACGGCCCTGGGAGGACAGCGGGGCCCGCTTCTCACCACCCCGAGGACTCATTTATTTGCAGTCAGGGCTGTTCCAGAGGCTCTGCAGAGGGGAGCCCACATTCATGACTGTGGGGAAAAGGCACCGATTAACGACTCTGGATTGAATTGGGTCAGCACAGATGTGTGCATGGGTCATCTCTCTAATAATGCCCAGTGTTGCCCAGGAAGGGGAATGGAAAGCTCTGGAGTTTAGAGCCCAAACACCAGGACACGATGGGTATAGTTTGGCTTGTGCCCACCTGCTGTTCCAGGGGTTGGCTCCTTTACTTCACTTGCTGCCTGGGTCTCTGTTCTCTCCAGACCTAGAAGGCTGCTCCAGTCGACTCCCACCAACGGGGGGAAGGGGTAGAAGCAGGCCCACCTGGCACAGTGAGCACAGATCTCAAACAGCCCAGGTGTCACCGCCTCCTCCCATACCTGTTAGCTCCAGCGGTGGCCAGTGATGCGGCATCTCTGTGCCTCGTCGTTGTCACCTGTAAAATGAGTTAACAAATGCAGGGTCGTCATGTGGGTGAAACGAGATGATTCGGACAGCTGCCTAAGTGTAAGATGACTATGGGGAGGGGAGAGGGGAAAAGGGGGAGGCATCTTCCCATCACAGCACAGTTTCCTGGAGTCCCACAAGGTAGACCATGGATCCAGCCTCAGAGGTGGAGCAACGTAAGTCACAGCTCGGTCTGTTCTGCCATAGGCGTGCCACCTTTTGAAAGTGTTCTCTAGAGAAACTGAACACAAAGATGAACCATGAACATCACCTCAGGCAGAAACCTGTGACAGTCACACGCTGATGCCTCTCTCGGGGCTGTGCCTCTGCTCGAAGGGCCATTATAACTTGGACTGGGGCTGGGTGATGTGTGAGTGCACGCACACACACACACGCACACACACACACAGAGCTATTGCTGGGGACGCAGTAACAGTTAGTTCCCATCCCCCGCTTCTTCTGACCCTTTCCGGAATCTTCCCAGCCTGGTTTCAGCAAGTCTTGCAAATAGCTCCAGCTACACCGTGCTGTCTCCCTGGACACTGTGTGGGTAGTGGAATCACCATAGCAACATGGCCCCTGTGGGCACAGAGCTGCCTATGAGGACAGTGCTGGGTGTGAGCCAGAGCCCGGGTGCCAGGGGGTGGGAAGCCCCGGCACAGCTTACACACTGGCCTGGCTCTGGAATCCCAGCCCCTGGCAGCCCAGAAGGGAGCAAGGTGGGCAGGGAAGAGGAAGGGCACCCATCTGCCTTGTAGAATTGGGCAGAAAGCCCAGCATGAGCGTGGAGGGTGCGGAGGGACTCTGCAGTGAGCACGAGGGGCCTGGTGGGCCTTGGATTCCAGCAAATGCAGTTCTCAGCAGCTTCAGGCACTCTCGGGACATTCCTGGCAGCGGTGCCTCATTAATGCCTGAGCCCACGCCTCATGAAATCAGTGCCCTCGGCTGTGATGACCGAGGCCAGCTTGCCACCAGGTGCAGCCTTTCCTTCCAGTCCCCACAGCCGCCTGACAAGCCCAGGTTCCCTGTCCCCACTTTACTGGAGAGAAAGCCAGAACTCTGTCTTCCGTGGCCATGGGGCAGGGTGGAAGTTTGGAACGAGCTCCGAGACTACAAAGACATCTGAGCCCTGGCTGGTGTGGCTTAACGGTTAGAGCGTCGGCCCACGCACCAGAGGGTCGGCCCACGCACCTGAGGGTCGCAGGTCTGATTCCTGGTCAAGGGCACGTACGTGGGTTGCAGTTCCATCCCCAGCCTGGGTCGGGGTGCATGTGGCAGCAACCAGCTGATGTGTCTCTGTCACATCAATGTTTCTCTCTCTCCTTCTCTTCCTCTCTCCCCTCCTCCCTACCTTCCTTCCACTCTCTCTAAAAATCAGTGGAAAAAATGTCCTCAGGTGAGGATTAACAACAACCACAAAAAAAGACATCTGAGACATTTCATTCATCTTTTTTCTTTTTAAGAAAACAATACTTTTTTAAGCTGGTTTATACCAGGAGAAACAGATCAGCTAAATTCTTAGGGTTATATTGCAACCAAAATTTTTGTCCATTCAGATTTTTAAAAATTGAGATATAATTTTTATACCATAAAAATTCACCCTTTTAAGGTGTACAGTTCAGGGGGTTCGTGTATTTATTGATTCATTTTTTGATGCATCCCCAAAGTATATGAGTGGCTCATACACGGCAGCTGCAGGCCTGACTACTGGTGTTCAAACCCCAGCCACACTACTTCCCACCGGTGTATTGAAGTTACTTAACATCTCTGAACCTTAGTTTACTCCTCTCTAAAGTGGGGATAACTAGGGTTGTGAGGATAAAATGAGATGGTGTTTGTAAAGCACTCAGTGCCTGCCACATTATAAGATTCAGTAAATGTTAGCCATTATCACATGAATGAATGGATGGATGAATGAATGAATGAATGAATGAATGAATGAATGAATGAATGAATGAATGGATGGATGGATGGATGGATGAATGAATGAATGAATGAATGGATGGATTATGTCTGGGTAATTGTGGTCACCTCTGGACATCGCTGAGACACTGATAAAGCAGAGTAAACTTGGGATGAAGAGAGGCTGGTCAATCGGGTATAGGTGTATCCTCGGCGACTACCAGCCTTAGGTGGTCTTGTTCTACGAGAATGGTCAGGGACAGACTTGGGCCTGCCTGAGTCACGGCCAAGCTGCTTTGCCTCTGCTGCCTTGAGTGCTGAAAGGGGCCTCAGGACAGGCTGTGAGGGAGGTAAGAACGACACACAGGGGATCTTTGAGGGCACTCGAACAGGATTCCCCAGCCACTGGGCTCTGACGTAAGAGCTAGGAGAAGCCAGGTCAGCCCAGGGCTGCTCTAAAGGCAGCTCAGAGGGCGTGGCTCAGCTCTACATCTCCCAGCTGCCTCCCCTGGCTGACAGTCCTGAGTCTTTTATTTATTTTGTCACTTTTTATTGAATTAAAGATATATTTACATAAGTATATAGCTCGATGAGTTTTCACAAACTGAACTCAACTGTGAATCCAGCATCCAGATCAAGAAACAGACCATTGCTAGCATCCCAGTAAGTCCTTCCGACTCCTTCCAGTTACTGTCCACACCCCGAAGGGCAGCCGTCCCGACTCCCACCTGCAGGGACAGCGCTGCTCAGTGTGCACACGCGTCACCGCGGGTCTTGGTGATGCACGTTCTGGCCCTGTGGGTGTGGGCTGGGCCTGAGGTGCCACATCTCTAACTGACAAGCTCCCGAGTGATGCTGAAGCTGTGTCCACCGACCACGGAGTGGCGAGGTCTAGACCAGAACCCGTGCTTCATTCCTGTGTTTGTCTCCTGGAGACTGTCACGTAAGAGAAATGGAAGCACCAAGACCCTGTCCCGTGAGGATCAACTGGGGGAGGCAGGGGCTCCTGGGCCTCCACCTGGAGTCTTGGGTGCAGGGCTGTCCCCTCACAGGAGGTGGGGCTGGATTCTGGGTCTTCAGTCACGCCCGCAGCCCTCCACCTGCTCACAAGGTGAATGAATGGGCTCAGGGTGGGCAGTGGCTGGGAAAGGATGGGAGAGTGGGGGCCCCGGCACTGGACTGGCGAGCGTGGTTCCTCTTCCAGCCCTCGGAGGTGCTAGGATTTTCTAACTCTAACTCACAAGGCAAAGGCTCTCTGGGAACACCCAAGTGGCCTCCAAGTAAACTCAAGCCTAGTAGGAATTAGTGATGTTTTCAGTTAAAAGGTCATAAATATCTGTGATATTTTTTTGCTTGGAGATTTCTTTTTGAGGCAGCTGAAAGGTAACCTAACATCATCGTGTGGTTTGGGGGCTGCTTTAGCATGTGATGCCATGCTTTTGTGGCTGGCCGTGACAAAGTGCTTTGTGATTCCTGAAGGTGGTCGGAAGGCTGGGCCAGGAGATGCCCACACGGTTTGCTGGGGGCCTTGCCTGGCAGGTTCAGACCAGCTGAGGGAGGCAGCCACAGGGACTGGCTCTGGCAAGGCCAACTGGAGTCCTAGACAGGCTGCAGCTCCCTTCTGGACCACAGTGGCCTCCACACCCCCATCACCTCTGTCCCCAGCTATCCAAGGCCTTCCGTTGTGAAGGGCTCCCTGTACCTCTGGCTTCCAAAGGAAGGCACCGGGGGATCCCCAGACTCTCCAGCTCGTGGCAGCTGATGTCCTCCTGTCCCACACACCTTCAGGTGATCCACTCCCAGCCCTTGCCTTACAATTCTTTCATTTATATGATAGCATTTCCAAGGCACCACAATATGCCACGGCCCGCAGGCATGGAGCTGAACCTCGTAGATCACTGCCCTCAAAGAGCTGGCAGTGCAGACAGGGAGATGTAGGTAAACAAATAGCTACCTTTCAGTGTGTTGCATGCCCTGATAGAGACAGGCCTAGGGGAGGGAGGGAGGCCAAAGTAAAGGGACAAAGCGGAGAACTTAAAATAGGGGACTCTTCAGAATGAGCTGCATTTACTTCTGGAAGTCCTAAAAGATGCCTCTTACTTGCCCACGAATTTCACAACAACCGTAGTCACCATGGTCCACCCACCCTCTCCTTCCTGTCTTGCCCTAACACCCACTCGTCCATGGCTTCAGTCCACAGAGCTGCCTGGAGACACGCGTCAGCCCCCTCCCCAGCACCCACACCTGCTGCCTCCGCCCATGTTGAGAACGTCACACTTCCAGAAAACTCCCAAGGCACCTGCTGGGGTCATGGGGGAAGGAGAAGAGGCCCCCCTCTCGCTCTGCATCGCTCTGTCACCTCAGCCACACCACCGGGTGCAGTTGTGTGTTTCGTGCACTGCACAGAGTGCTGGCGTCAGGGCCTGTGACCTGATGAGTTCTTTGGCTGGGAGGGCCTAAAAGGGAGGGTTCTTTCCGAAGGATCCCAAGGGAGTGCCTCTCAGAAATTCCTCCTCCCATATGGAGCCCCAAGGCTCCATTGGCCCTGACTGGGGTCTCAGAGTACCCCTGTTTGTGCCCAGAATCTCCCATGACTCCCTGAATTGTTTCCCCAGAAAGGCTTTGCTGTATACTCTAAACCCCAGAGGGCATTTTCTGTGCAGATCAGACTGAAAGGACCTTGGGCAAGACGGGGTCTCTAGAGCTATTTATAGAGTGTGGTCTTCAGAGGTATGCCGCCCTGGGACACACACCAAATCTCTCCACCACCCCTTGCCCCAGGAAGACGAGGCAGGCCTGAGGGACCCCAGGCTGAAGCCAGGTCTTTCAGATCCAGGATACATGCCTTGCCCTGGACCTCATACATAAAGGAGGTCTGGGGTTTGCTTTTGGACAGTCTGGACCTTCCTTCCTTGCCCTCTCACTAGTGATTGCCTGGGGTGAGCAGTCAGAAGGAAACAAGAGGCCCTTTTCAGAACCTTGGACAGCAGGAAAGCGGCTTGCCCTCCAGCATCCTGCCAGCCAACAGACTTTATCCTCTGCTGTCTGACTTCCCCGCCTAGGACCCACAGGCCTCTGTGCTAACAGGAGGCCCAGAGCATAGCGGCTCTTCATCTGTCAAACAGACCTACCAGAGAGGCGGTGTGTCCATTTTCCTGCTTTTCCCCAAAAGAGCAATGAAAGCCCTTCTCTGCCAGGCAGCCCTTCCCAAAATCAATTGGACAAGCAGCTGAGCTAAATTGTTCTGGGCACAGATTTTCCCTTCCATTTGGAGATTTGCTCTAATTGTTTTTGGGTTTTTTTTTTTCCTTATTCATAGTTGAGACTGAGATGGGCATTGCCTGCCTCGAATCCGTTACCCCCACCCCATGGATGGATGTGTTCGAGGTAGTGTGCAGAGGGGCCCGAGTACTTTAGGGCTGAGGAGAGAAAAGGAAAGATGTTAACATCAGAAGAGGAAATATGTGTAAGGCTTTGGGAGAAAAAAAAAAAAACGAAGTAGCTGTTTGTCTTGTGTTGATGAATCAGGAGAGACTTGTAGCAGAGGCAACATATTGGAAACAGAATCATTACAGCCCCTTAGACTCTCCTAGTTGATTTGGCATCATAGAGCTACGCAGAAGGGAGACACCTGGGACTTCATCAAATAAAACCTCCCTCGGTGCAGCAAGCGCCCCTACAGCACCCCGACAGGGAGTCCTCCAGGCTCTGCTTAAATACATGGAGTGACAGGGAGCTCAGTACCTCACAGATAACAGATTTCATTTAGGTAGAAGGGACCACTGAGGCCATGAACTCAGCCTCTTCTGCAATTGAATGCTCCAATTCCCTCTGTGGTCTTCCTGCGTGTGATTGCTCGGCTCGACTTGTACCTTTCTGGTGACAAAGAGTTCAGTACCTCTTTCTCTGAGCCACCCAGCCTGATGACCCCTCAGTGCTGGCTCCAGAGATCTAAAGGTAGGCAAAGCAGGCCCTGCCTCCCAGTAGCACTGTCTTGTGGGAGTGGCAGACAGGTGGTCATGTAGATGCCATCTCAGCGTGACCGGCACAGCAGAAACATGTGTGAGGGCAGAAGTCACAAGGAGGAGGCAGCCGTGACCTCCCTACAGTGTCTGGGAGGGCTTCCCAGAGGAGGTGGCCCATGATTTAGATTTTAGAGGACAAATGAGAAGGTGTGAAGGAGATAAAAAAGAGAAATGGCATTCTGAATGGACGAAATAGCTGGTGCCAGGCCCAGCAGCATGAGCCCGTGTGCTATGTGGGGAACTATGCAGCGCGGCATTGCTTGGGTGGGAAGTGCCAGCTAAGAATCTGGAGCTGAACCTGAAGGCTCGCTGGGGCAGGGACGGGTTTAATCCCGGAGAGACCTGCTCAGATTTGCACTGGACGGGTGAGCAGGAGGTGAGCACAGGCAGGAGACCACTAGCCGGGGGCTCGGGCAGTAGGCGGAGTGGTGATGAGGAACACAGGAACAAAAAGCAGACGTTGGTGAAGAACCTCAGCACTTTGCACGCCGTCTTTCGTCTAACCCTCGCAACCATCTGCGAAGTCAGAGGCATTCTTGTTATCCCCATTTCACAGATGAAATCGAGGCTCCGGGAGGTTACAGGACCTGCCCAGGTTCACATAGCAAGTGACAGAGCCAGGCCTTGAACCCATGTCCGTCTGACGCCAGAGCCCTGCTCATAATGACTAATGTGGATAGCGCCGTGGGAGCAGAGAGGAGGGGTAGCACACAAGACGTGGAGTAAGATGGCAAACCCCCAGCAGAGACAGAGCCCACCCTCTGGTTCACATAAAGAGGTGTGGGTGGGGACAGGGAAGAAAACTCGGGTGTGGAGGCCCCAGAGACCAGCACCTGCAGGAAGACCCGCCACTCGTAGGCCTGAAGGGTGGAGAGCGGTGTCCTCCTGAGCCCGGAGGACTGGAGCCATGGGAGGCGCCAGCTATGGCCAGAGCAACAGCATGGCCGCGGTGGCGGCAGGAAGCATCTGTCCCGTCTTCTTTCTCCTGGCACCCTCCAATCTCCTAATGGGGCCTTCCAGATCCAGCCAGAAACCAGAGGGCAAGGGAGCCCAGGCATTGCTAACACGGCACCCCCCCTGTGAGAGCACAGAGAAGGCAAAGGACAGGTCTGGGGATGGGGGAGACAGAAGGAGGTGGGCTTGGGGATTGGCCAGGAGAGTGAGAGTTGGGGAGGATTCCTGGGGACTTCCAGGTCCCTAACGTGGGTGACAGGTGGACAATGGCACCCCTCCCTGAGTTGGGAAGAAATGGAGCTGCTCAGGGGAAGCTGACGGGCTCAGCTTTGGCTGTGGAGTGTGGAGGTTTCACGGGACACCCAAGGTCTCCAGTGACGAGCCCATGCAGCTCTGGAGCTCAGAAGAAAGCTGGGAACTGGGAAAGAGATAAGGAAATTGTCAGCACAAAAAATAGTGCATGAAGCCTGAAAATGGGGGTGATAACCCAAGGAGAGTCCTCAAATCGGCAGGACTGAGCCCTAGGTCCACTTCCATCTTAAAAAGATGGAGGAGAGGTGGAGAGGGAAACAACTCATCCCTTTTGCTGAGCCTGAGCAGAGCCCGCTGGGCTGGGCGGCTCCGTGGGTCCCTCTGTCCTGCTCTCAGAGTCTTTACTCTGTTGTGCTTTTGTCACTTTCCAAAGAGCTATCTCCAGAAGGGACGCGAACCACTGGGATCCTCTTGTGGACGAATATATTACAGCTTTTATTTACTTTTTATGTATAAAAAATGAAAGCAGTTAAGCTTTACTAATATTTAATCCTTGGGCTGACCCTGGAACCCGGGCTCGGTGGGTGTGTCTGGTGGTCTTTACGCAGGAACCCTCCCGAGAACGGAGTGCTGGTCAGTCCGTTCCGCCAGAGGGTGACAGGACGTTGTGTTGAGAGTCCCCAAGACAGCTCAGTAATTCACAAGGAGGATTCAGCATCGGAAGAACATAAAGAAAAATCCGCAAAGGGAAAAGGTTCAGGGGGCAAAGACCGGGGAAAACCAGGTGCAATATCCCAAGAGCCTCTCTCCGTGGAGTCACAGAGGACGCGCCTAGTTCCCCAGCGACAAACCGTGACAGCGCGTGTGCAGTGTTGTCTCCAGGGAAGCTCACTAGATGCTCAGTGCCCTCGGGTTTATTATTGGGGTGGGCCACCTAGGCTCCCTCCACCTAGAACAGACCAAAATTCCAGACCCCCAGAGGAAAGCAGGTGTGTAACACAGACCACGTCTGCACAGACAGTTCGGGCACAGAGTCGCTCTCATTGAGGGAATGGTGGGAACCCTCCCCAGATCTGGGTTCCCATGCTGCAGCTTAAGGGCCTGCCTTGCCAGCAGGCCTGTCTAAGGACACAGTCTGCCATGCCTGCGACTCTTTGCTGCCCGGGAAATCCTCAACCCTTCTTCGCTTCCAGTCTGTGGCAAGATACTGCGGTTTCCAGATGCCAGATTCAATTTATATGATTGAGTTTTAACTAACTTAACTCCTTTGTATCATTGAGTCTTAATGAATTTAGCCCTCACAAAATAGACAAGTGGCCTGAAAATGATTACTTAAAAAAACCATAAGTCAAGCAAATGTAATAAGCACATAGGAGTGACACTTCTACTCGAAATAAGAGATTTTTGTCAGCTGCACGATGTTGTAAAAATGGTGATATTATGTCATCCCTTACCATCCTTTTAAAGTTTCCATGTTCTGTGTATGTTCATGTTGACAGTTGTTTTTCTGGTAGAAGAAGATGGTCAAAATGCATCAAAGCCATTGGTCTTAACAGCCGTGGCACCCTATTCGTTTTGAAAGTATGTTGAGATCACCCAGGAGAGTGTCCTCAGGCTGGTCAACCACCCCGGTGTGTCCTTTCCCTTTGACAGCTGACTCCTGGGCATGGAGGAACCTGCTTTGGGTTGAGGAGACTCAGTTTGAGGAGGAGGGAGCACAGTGTGGGGCAGACAGGGCTGGACTGGGACAGCCACTGAGCTCCAGGCTCAGCTCTGGCTGGGGCTGTTGGCGCGGTTGAGAGAAACATCCTAAACGCCGAGTCTCAGCTTCTTCACCTGCAAAGTGGTTTCTCACTCAGCTGACGGCTCCAAAACATCAGCCTGGCTTTTGTTGTTTTTGTTTTGTTTATTTATTTGTTTTTATCATATATACTTAGCCTCTGGCCTAATAATACAGTCTCCAACTTATAGGGGTTCAGAGTTAGTTAGGGTTTTTCAACTTTACGATGGTGCAAAGGTGATCCACATTCAATAGAGACCTACTCTGAATTTTGAATTTTGATCTTTTTCTGGGCTAGTAATATGTGGTACAGTCCTCTCTCATGATGCTGGGTGGCAGCAGCGAGATGATTTTGCCCAACTGTAGACTAATGGGAGGGTCCTGAGCACATTTAAGGTAGGCTAAGATGTGATGTTTAGTAGGTGAGGTGTATTAAATGTATTTTCAGCTTATGATTTTTTTTTAATCCTCACCCAAGGACTTTTTGCATTTATCTTCAGATAGAGCGGGAAGGAGAGAGGGAGGAAAAGAGAGAGAGAAACATCAATGTGAGAGAGACAAATCGACTGGTTGCCACCCGCATAAACCCAACCGGGGCTGAGGACTAGCGGCAACCGAGGTCCGTGCTCTTAGCAGGAACCAAACCCAGGCCTCTGGTCCGCGGGCTGATGCTCTAACAGCTGAGCCAAACTGGCCACGGCTCAGCTTATGATATTTTTAACTTATGATGGGTTTATCGGGACATAACCTCCTTGCGTAAGTGGAGGACGATCTGTACTTACTGAACGAACATAAGAGGGAATGAACAAATGAATGAATGAGATGATCCATAAGGTCCTGTGCAACTCTCACAGACTAGGAATGCATGACCTGGTCATTGCATGAGCTCAGGTCTAAGTTTGCAATAATTGGCTCCTTCCCTTCTCTGTTCTGTTTACTTTTCTTGCATACTCTCCTTATAATATGGGTAATAATGTGGCCATCCTCTGCCTTTTCTAAAGGATTGTGATTCATTCTTGCCTGTCTGATTTCTCCTTGTTTTTGACATTAAAAAATAAAAAAGAGGATAAGTGCCCACCTGTACTTGGTCAGCATTCACACCTCACATGTCCATGTTTCTGAAAAACAACTAATGGTGTCGTCCTTCGTGGACTTAGAGGAGTCAGCCTTGCCGTCCACCCAGACAGTTACTATTTTCACAAATAGAGTAGAAAGGCGAAAGGCTTTGTCTCTGAAAAGCTAGAGAGCCAAGTTTCCGGAAAGGCAGAGTGAAGGGACTTGGGTGGGACATTTCTGGGAACTTCCTGCACGTGCTGACGGCAAACCTGGGCTGGGCCAACCTGCTGCGTCCCATTCCTGGACCTGTCTGCTCCAGCCTGGCTGTCTTTCTCTCTTTCTAACCGCATCCACCTTCTCGCTGTGTTCAGCTGAGGCAGGTGGGGACTTCTGAGAGGAAATTTAGCTTAAGAGAGCCGAAGAAAGGCAGAGGGCAAACCAAAGCCTAGAACTCGAGTTCACAGCACTCGGCTTTTTTGTCCCAGGGAGCCGGAGGCCCCAGTGGCACACGGCCCAGGGCTGGGCCATGATGTGGGGCCCAGCCTGGAGCTAGGCGAGTGTCCTGGGTGTTGGAAGGTGTCCAGTCCAGCTGGTGAGGGTGAAGTCTGGAGAGGCCGGGTCTGGCCGTGATGGTGGTGCGAGCAGGCAACGGGCATCCAGGCGGCCCCCAAACCCCACAGATGGTGACTGGCCCTTCCCAGCCTGCAGAGATCCAGGCTGTTGGCTCCTATCGAGGCTGGCGGTTCCCATCAGCCACCATCCCAGAGCCGGGGGTCAGGGCACATCTTTGTCCTGCGGAATGGGCAATAGCCACACAGGGCCTTAGTCCTGAGCAGGGACCCGTGGTCCACTGTGGGCTCAGGGGCCAGGCAGACTCCGGAGGTCACACAGCAGGAGCCAAGCAGCCTACCCATGGCGGGGGGGTGGGGGGGGGCTGCTGGGCAGCAGAATCCAGGCAGCATCCATGCCTCTTTCTCCAAATGCCTGAGGAAACAGGCCCTAGGGTGAGGGGAGTGGGAGCTCATAGCCCTTTTCCTCTGGCCTTCCTGCCAAACTGAGCAGCCCTTCGTGATGGCCTGGAGCTGGCCAGGTACAGCTGCCAATCAGGTGTCCCCCAGGGCCAGCTCTGGCAGCGTCCTGCCCTGTTCTGCCAGAATGACGGTTTGCTGAGCACTGGAGAAGGCCCGTAGCACGTTCTGCCCAGGCTCGGCCCCTGTGACTCAGTGACTTCCTCTACCCTTGCCCAAAACACAGGACTCATAGAGGAGCCTTGCCCAGAGGTTCCTGGGCCACCTGGTCGCCTGTAGACCCAGGTGAAGAGACAGAGAAGTTAGCAATATGTGCCCCTCTGCAGGTCTGTCTCCCCACATGGAAGGCACTCAAGGAAGGGATGACAGAGGGAAGGCCAGAGGGCGGTTGTCACCCTCCGTGGTCCCGGGGCCCTCTGTGCCTCTCTCTGTGGCTGGCTTCCTTGGGGTCCCATTGAAGGCAGGATTTGAATCTCAAACGCCTCAGTACCCAGGACCCTGGATATGGCAAGTGGCTGATAGAATTCAACGTCCATCAAATTAGAACGTGATTGAAAGACTGTTGATGCCAGTAAGACCCAATGATATGCAGAGTGTCTGTCCCCACCATCTAGAGTCCCCGTGTCGGGAAACTCTCGTAAATGCCGAGGTTGGTCCACCCAGGAGACGTTAATGCTTGTGTTTTCTCGTGGCCTCTAGGTCAGGACCTGGATTCTCACCGTGGGCTACACAACCGCCTTCGGGGCCATGTTTGCCAAGACCTGGAGGGTCCACGCCATCTTCAAAAATGTGAAAATGAAGAAGAAGGTAACCACCCCTTCTGTTTCAGGGCATCTGCAGTGTTCACTTAGCATTTATTTAACTAATATTTGTTAAGCACCTACTGTGTGCCAGGCACTGAGCTGTTTGCTGGGAATTCAAGATAAACACAATCCCTGCCCCACCCCAGCCCGGCTACACCTTCAGTCACCTGGGGAAATGAAACAGTTACCAAAGGATTTCCCATGCACACTGATAAGGGCTGACTGGGGACATACTGGGGTGGGGGTTGCTAGGGTACAAGCGTTCAAGGAAGGCTTCATGTAGGAAGTGTCACCTTGCTGAGACTGGATGGTGAGTAGGGATTAGCCAGGCAGAGGCTGGGGAGTTTTCAAGCCCTGTAGAGGGAACTGTCTGCAGAGGCCTAGGGAGGGGAGGGGTGTATTCTTGTTGCCGAAAGAGGCTCAGTGTGGCTGGGCACGGGGTTCGTGGGGACAGGATGCAAGAAGAGCCTCCAGGGTGAGGCAGGAGTCACAGTGAGGAGCCTGAACTTTAACTCTGGGGCACCAGGAGCCCTTGAAAGAGGAGAGCGACACCAGGCAGGGACCTGGTTTAATCATCCCATGTTCAAAGAGGCCCTTGGAAGATGGGAGTTCTGTCTTCATGTGGGTGGAAAGCATTTGCCACCCATGTGGTTGGGTGTAACCAGCATGCTGACTAAGCTTGACTCAGGATGTCAGAGAGAAACGTTCTCCATCACTGGCCTTTTAGCTCTTGCCGTGGTGCTGCTCCTCCCTTGCTCCTAGATGAAATTTGGGGCAAGTCTCATGACTGTGAAGGTCCTCTGGTCAGCAACAGTATGTAGAGTCCATCATAATATCCAGAACGTCAAACTGCCTTCAAAGGCACAGCTTCTCCTGCCCCTGCGCAGGCCTGTGGAGGGGAGTGCAGGTGGGCTGTTTCTCTCTCACCAGCCTGAGCTTTTGCCCATCATCCCATTCCCAAGCTTTCTGAACCCTCCAGAGTCGGAGCCTGGAGAAGTGGAAGGGACAGGAATGACCTTACTTGCCGGTAGCTGACATGGGGCTTGCAGGGCCTGGCAGGGGTTAAGCAGGCCCCTTAGACTCTCCTGGGTGCCTTTGTGGGCTTTCCAAAGCCCCCATTACTGGGAATTTCTCTCCAGCAGTGCCCTTGACATGGGTGGAATGCTCTGCCAGTTGGCCGTTTGTGGCTTCTTCCTCCACCCCAAGCATCTGGCAGTTCCCCCACTCCTGGGCTCAGCTCGCCTCGTCCTCCAGCTTGTCTCACTCAGGGCCACATAGCCCGCTCCTGCCCTGTGGGCTGCGTCTGCCCTGCAGGAGGGAGGCTCTCGTGTACCCTTCTCTCCTGCAGTCTTGAGGATTTCGGGTTGATCCCACTGTAACAGGTGCCCCTCCCCCACCCCAAGGGCAGCTGGCCAGCAGCCATCCCCCATAGGCTTCTCAGACAACGGTCAGGCATCAGTTCATTGGTCCCCCAGGCTGCAGGGACCCCTGTCAATCAAGCCCCTTGAGTGCTCTCCTTAAAGCCTCTCCTAATTTGAGGTCAGGGAAGAACCATCCCCGCACCCCATCCTCTCACCTTGGGGGAGGAGGGTCTCATAACATCGTGACACCTCTTTCCAAAATCCTCTTTTTTTAAATCGAATGCTACACTGTTTTTTAATTTTGTTGATTTTAGAGAGAAAAACATTGATTTGTTCTTTGACTTATTTATGCGTTCATTGCCTGATTCTTGTATGTGCCCTGATCGGGAATCAACCCCACAACCTTGGCGTATCGGACAATGCTCCAACCGACTGAGCTACCCGACCAGAGCCCCAAAATCCTCTTCTTGACAACCCCACCCAACCCCACCCCAACACACACACTTACTTTTTAAACCCCTGATGTGGGTATAGCCTGTTCACAGACCCCTCTGCAGATCCTGCATGTGGTCTCGTCCCACTTTGGAACGTGGTACCTTTTGTTCTGATTCTTCCCCCAAAGCTTGTGTTTGCCACCCGGTTACTGGGTTATGAGCCCTGGCACCTGTGGCAGACAGCAGGCGTGCCCAGGGCGGCAAGGCCAGCGGGCAAAGCAGGCGAGCGGGACTTCAGGCAAATCTCTCCATCTTTGAGGGCCTCTGTTCCCCTGTCTGTGAAATGGGGACATTGAAATGTATTGTTTCCTGAGCTGTGGTTCTGCCTGGCGCCCAGTGGCACCTCTTGTTCTCACATCATCCTCATCAGCTTCCTCTCCCACTGCCAGGGCTGCTTTAGGAGCCGCTCTCCAGATTGGGGGTGGGGGTATCTGCCCTTCTCTGCCCCCTGCCCCCTGCCCCATGCCGGGCCGCCTCAGGAAAACTGCCGATTGCTTGTGGAGGGAGGAAAGAGCCCCCGCTTGGCCACCCCCTGCCCGTGCTCTCCTGGAGGGTCCCTTCCCTCGCTGGGCCTCAGCAGCATTTGTAACTACTTCCTTCTGTCTGTAAGAGAAGCCTGGGTAGCCACCCTTCTCAGCCCCGGCTGCAGGTTACAATCAGATGGGAGCTTTTGAAAACTATCAGAAGTAACCCAGCCCCAGCCAGCAAAACCAAACTCTGGGGCTGGGGCTGGGCATCAGGAGTGTTGGACTTTCCCAGGTGACAGTGACAGACAGCAAGTGGAGAGCTCTGGTCTGGATCAAGGCTGGACCAGCCGCAGCAGCAGCAGCAGCGGCATCCAGGAGCTTGTTAGAAACGCACGCTCCCAGCCCCCACCCCTACCCCCGCCCAGCCCTAAGAATCCTGGTGGAGCCCAGGAGTGTGTTTCTCACTAGCCCTGCCCGGAGATGCTGATGCCAGCCAAAGTTTGAGGGGCACCAAGGGACTTCTGGAGCCCTCCTGCTCTGCGGCTCTGGTTAGAGAGAGGCTCTGCCGCTGACGACAACTCCGTCGTGGCTTTGAAGAATCACTGTCGATTCCTCTGTGCCAATATGTGATTCATCCATATTATGATCTGTGATAAAGAACCAGCCTTTGTTCCGTTACTCCTGTGAGTGGTGAGCAAGAACTCTGACTGTCTGGCAACAATTGACAAAGAATGTCGAGGAGACTGTAGGAGTTGAGTTGTCTGCAAGCTCCCCAGAGGTGGAGCTGTGACGTGGCCACACCCTGCGGCCCTGCCTGAGCCCAGGAGACCGGCTGTACCCCTGGGACTCAGGACCACCGAGAGCTCGGGCTGGTGGTGGGCCCAGGGGTCCAGGGAAGGGTCTGGTCTGAGAAACCGCCAAAGGCTCTGAGTGCAGATTTGGTCACCAGTTTTGTCTGTTGTGAAGACGATGAAGGCCCCAGGAACACGCCATTCCAGCATGAGGAACGTTTTGCTCTGGGCTTTCTGGCTGTTCCAGGGGCAGGTTTGCAGGCCTGCATCTATCAACCACATCAGAGGAGGTTAAAGGTGCGGAAGAGAAATTTGTGTCACCTGCGGGTCCGAAACTGGCGTCTGGGAACCAGATTGTTTTGAAAGGGCTGTGGTCGTTGCAGGTCAACACTGGGATTGAATTCTCCATGATCTTCTTTTATATAGCCAAGATTGGTTTTTACTGTTTTGTTTTACTGGATTTTTTTTAAGTTTAGACTTTTTTATTAAAGTAGGCCCCTTAATTTTTTTTTTACTGACACATATACTAGATTTATATAAATTTGCAAATGCAATCATACACTTTTTTTTTTTTCATACAGTCTTTTTTATCCTTTTCTTCTTTCCCTGGCTCCCACCTCCTCTCTCTCCACCCACAGCGGCCCTCCCCAAACGCACATTCGCAAACTCCACCCGTATGGCTACATTTTTAAAGACATTAAAGCAAAAGGAGCCTGTGGACACGTGGTGACTTAATGCTTCCAAATTCGGTGTTTTTACAGCATGTTGCCCTTTTTTCTAAGGGCCAGTCATAAAATCCTGGATTGAGAAGCCCCAGTACAGTCTTCACTGTGCCTCTTGCTGGGACCGAATGGAAACGTTGAGACGAGAACAATAACTCAGAGACGAGCTCTTCTCCTGTGGGGCAGATGGGCTTTCCTAAGGACGAAGGAAGTTCACTGCAAGTGTGACCTGATTCTGGTGCAGACTGTAACATAGGGACATCCACTCAGATCTCTGTCCAGGCTCAGCTTGAGGGAGATGCCAAGAGAGGGCTTTGAACAGCATCGCCAGAGCGTCAGCCTTCTGCGTGATGGCAGGAAGGCGGGCCACTGTGCCGCACAGCCCCAGGGGACACCATTTACACTCTGTTCCCCCTGGAATGTGTCCCTGGAACTAGGCAAGAGTTGGTCCAAGAGAAGTTTAGTCTGAATCCGTCAAAGTATCTGAAGTTTTTTGAAGAGATAGAGATGGCTTTTTCAGTCAACCAGGAGTCAGCCAACTTCTTCTGTGCGGAGCCAGAGAGCAAAGAGTTCGGGCTTCGCGGGCGGGGCCGTCTCTGCAGCAGCCACTCAGCTCTGCAGTTGTAGAATAAAAGCAGCCACATACATGCGTGAATGGGTATGGCTGTGTTCCAGCAGAACTTTCTTTATAAAAACGAGCATGGGCCCAGCCCATGTAGTTCAGTGGTTGAGTATCAACCCATGCACCAAGAGGTCACCGGTTCAATTCTTGGTCAGGGCACATGTCTGGGTTGTGGGCCAAGTCCCCAGTGGGGGGCATGCAGGAGGCGGCCAATCGATGTTCTCTCTCATCGATGTTTCCATCTCTCTCTCCCTCTCCCTTCCTCTCTCTCTAAAAGCAATAAAGAAAACAAAATTAAAAGCGAGCAGTGGGCCGTATTTGCAGTTGCTAATCCCTGCTCCAACAACAAAGAGAAGTGCCATGATAACAGTGGCTGACATCTGTTGAACAGTCACTGTAAGCCAAGGTCTGGTAACCTGACGTGGTTGGTGTCCTTGTCACCCCCATTTTATAGATGAGGAAACTGGCTCAGGGGATTAAGAAGCTTACCCCAGATCATGTAGCTAGTTGTAAGATGCCAACTCAGATCTGGTGCCATAACCTGGTGAGTCCTCACTCCTGGGCACCTTTGTTCCCCTCTCTCACCTCATGAGGACGGGGCACTCCCAGCCTCAGAGAGGGAATGGAGTGTGATGGCATCAATGTGCAGTGACGTAGCTTTTGAAGAGAAAGCTGAAAAGTAAGGAAGTCAGAGAAGCTGAGGTGAGACTTGAGAGAGGGCCGTGCCTAATGTGAGGATTCTTTGGTACTTAGACTTTGTATGGTCAGGTCAGTGCTGTTTGTAAAATTTTAAATTTCAGATCTCTTTTTAATAAGCTATTTTAAAGCACATGTCCTTGACCCTGTATGGTGTATATGCGTGAGTATGTGTTTAATTATTCACAGTTAGCCCTGACCAGTTTGGCTCAGCGGTTAGAGCATCGGCCTGTGGACCAGAGAGTCCTGGGTTCGGTTCCCACTAAGGGCACGTACCTCAGCTGCAGTTTGCCCCTGCCCCGGTTGGGGTTGTGTGGGTGGCAACCAATCAGTGTGACTCTCTCACGTCAATGTTTCTCTCTCTCTCTCTTCCCTCCTCCCGCTCTATCTAAAGATAAATGCAAAAAAATAATGCCCTCAGGTGAGGATTAAAAATAATAACTATTATTGACAGTTAGTCTTCCTCACTGTTGCATGCTCCATGAGGGCAGGATATCTGTTTTGTCCATCCCCCATGCCTGGAATAGAACCTCACTCAGAGTAGGCACTTAATAAGTTTTTCTGCAATTAGTAAATGAAGTGTAGCTTAAATCCATTCAGTGACCAACACTGGCCAGGCTTTGGGAATAGTACCAAAAGGAAATTAGACATGTCCTCTCCTCTTATTCTCAGAATCTTCCTACCATGGATCCATCAGTGTGATCATTAGTCCTGGGTCTAGTAGAGCTGAGGTGCAGTACCACATTTTGCCCCTAGATGTCACTGTCAGGCACGTAAACAGAATCACTAATTGTCAAAACCCAAGTAATGGTAACCAAATAGCTACCATTTGTTGAGCATCTCCTCTGTGCCAGACACTGTAACTAGATGCTCTCCATGTATCTCATTTTACTCTCATACCAACTCTGCAGCTTAGGGCTCAGTGGCCCCAGTGTCAGAGGTGGAAATGAGCCTCACAATGTTATGCAGCACGCCCAAGATCACATTTGTCAAGAGATGGGATTAGAATGAGGTCTTCTAAATCCAGAACCCGTGTTCTTCCCTGGCACCATACTTAGAGATAATACATGAGCCTCCCTGCTCCCTGCGTCCCCCTGCTCCTTACTGTTTTATAAATGAGAAATGCAGAATGAGAGAGGAAGTGAGGTGCCCAGGATCACACAGGTAGCAAGAGATGCAGCCAGGACTCCAGTCTAGGTCCACTTAATCCCAAATCCTGTCTTTCCACTGCCACGTGCTACCTGACTTCATACGCCTTAAAATTGAAAGACTTTACTTTATCACATTTATCAAAGGGAAGTCCTGGTGCTCATCTGTAAGGCCAGCTGTGCTCCTGGGTGCCTTCCCATTCAGGCAGCAGCGGAAGAGGGGCTGCGTCCACTCTGAAGGGAGGGTCTCCTCCCCTTGCAGGTGACTCCTTGAGGGTGGCCCCACCCCGTGTTTCTCAGCTCTTTCCCTTCAGTGTACCACTTCTTGTCCAGTGTAGACTGTGCAATCCCAGCACACCCACAGTTCTGTGTGCTGGGGTGTAAGGTGTTCCACACTCCCGTATCGCATGAGCTCTTGGGAAGAGACCAGGAGAAAATGGCACTTCTGAGCAAGTCCAAGGTCACTGGCTCCTGGAAGTAAGACCATGGGAAGAGCAGTCGGCCTGTAGTCTCGTGGGAAAGCCGTGGCGGAGAAGATGGAATGTGGAGGTGCTGGCACTTACTGATGGGGAAGTTTGGGGAGGGAGAGAGGACTGAAGGCTGAAGCCAGCTGGACAGGAGGGCGCCCAGTGTTTGTGGCATCGGCATCCTCCTTCCATCCTGCTCTGCGTCGGGCCTCCTCCCTGCTCACCTGGACAACTGCCCTAGCTTCTAACTGGTCTCCTACAGCAGACTCCCACCTTGGTTGGGCCCACCCCTCACTGCTGCAGATTGCTCCCATCACCCCGATGTTGCTCAAACCCCCGGTGGACCCTCGTGAGGCCCCGTTATGTCATGCAAGCTCTCCCCCTCCAGCTGGCGCTGTCTCCAGCCACTCCCAACTCACCCCATCACACCCAGCCATTCACAGAGCCTCTCACAGAAAGAATAGGGTGTTTCAGACAAAAGAACCAGCACCTGCAAAGGCCTGAAGGATGAAAACCACAACTCAGCCACAGAATAGGGAGGAGTTAAGTATCAGTGTAGTGTACATGTTTGGAGAGTGGTCAGAACAAGCTTGGGAAAGGCTTGAGTGTCAAGCAAAAGAGCTTGGCTGGATTGATCCTGTGGGTGATGGGGAGTCACAGGAGCCTCCAGAACCAGGGGTGACAGTCCCTCCCCTCAGCTGCCATCCAGGAAGCTCTCCCAGCTCTGTGATGTTGCGGTGCTGTCTCCTCTGCCTGGCGCGCCCCCCTCCCCAACCTCCTCCCTCCGGGCCTCCAGCTCCTCCTCTGTGAGCCGCTTCCTCTCCTCCAGCACCCTCTCATAATCATCCATGACAAGTCTGTCTCCTGCCAACCCTGGAGGGCAGCGCCGGGATCTATCCATCTGTGTCGCCAGTGCCCCACACGGGGCCTGGCGCCGAGTGAGTGCTCAGGGCATGTTCTCGCATATCCACCAGCCAGTGCTTGTTGAATACGTTTTCTCTGCTGGGCTCAGACAGCTGCTAAGAATGGAGAGATGAGCAACAATCCAGCTGCACAGAGCTCACAACATAGTAGGACGACAGACACGGATCAGATGATCACACATACCGTGTGAAGTGGCTACTCAGGGACATCAGCTAGGCGGGTGCCAGCAGAAAGGTGGGGGAAGCCCTTCCAGGGCTCAGGCTCAGCGTGGGCAACTGCCTGGGTGAGCACCACCCTGCCAGCCTGTCCTCCTAAGCTCCTTGGGCATTTCTTCCTTTTGCCCCAACTTCTCAGGGCTGGCAGGGAGTCACTTCGCTCCCCAGAGGGCCAAGGTTAGCTGGGTTTATGCAAAGCATTAGCCGTTCACTAGATGTTTCTGGAAAATCTCAAGGATGGGGCTTTGCCAGCCCAAGGCCAGGTAAAGTGGTTTTAGTGGATTGGGTCTCTTTAGCAATAACTCAGAGCTACTTTTTTCCTGTTCTTTTCATGCTTTGGCTGCAGAGAGACCCCTTGAGTTTCTATTTCGCCTTTAAAAGTGGCTTTAATCATTAAAAGCCAGACCTGGTGATATTTCATAAGCGTCTGCCCAAGTTTTGTTTATTTTTCTATAATCTTTTCTGGAACTACTTCATCACATTAGCTTTTATGGGGGTGGGGTACATAAACATGCAATGAGCGAACCACCAGCTAGCTTTGCACTGACAGCGTGTGTCCCCAGGCCACTCTCTTTCAGAGGGACAGAAAGCAGGGCGAGAATTTCACAGTGTAATAAAGCTATCACAGGCGGCAAAGAGGGATGGAAGTTATATTTCTTCTTTTTATATTCCTTCTCAGTTCAATCCATCAAACTCCCTACTGCGTGTCAGGCCCTGCCAGGTCCTGAGGGTACACAAACAAATGTTTATGAGGAAGGCAGATGCGTATGCAACTTAATATAACGTCAGGTCAGTTCTGTAAATATTGGAGGGTGTGGACTCTGGAGATAGGAGGAACTTGGTTCAAATCTGGACTTCACCTCTTAGGAGCAGGATTACACTGAGCAAGTTAACCCCACACAAGCCTCAGTTTCTTCGTCTATAAAATGGGAATAATAGTATGTGTCTTTATATATGAGATGATGTATCTAAAGCAGTCAACCCAGAGGCAGGCATGGAGTACGTGTTCATTAAATGCTAGCTGTTCCTTTTGTTCTTACTACTGTTGCCACCCCTGGTATTTAAGCATGTGAACAGTGCTATGGGAGCAATTAGTTCTGCTGTGGGAGGAAGAGGGGACTTCATGGAGGAGGTGACAGTAGATCTGGGTCTTTAAGAATTATTAGGAGTTTGCCAGACCAACAGGAAAGAGTGTTTCAGACAAAGAGCCAGCCCCTAACAAGGAGGGGGAGGTGACATCACAGCAGGGCCTCAGACTAGGAGCGGCCAGACTTCACTGAGTGCACACCTGGGAGTAAGGAGCAGCCAGGCCAAGCTTGGGAAGGACCTTGAATGTCAAGCAAAGGAGCCTGGCTGATTTATCCTGCAGATAATGGAGAGTCTCCAGAGATTCACACTGAAGGTGGCCCGATTCAGCCGCTCCCCTGACCCGGCCCGCAGCTGCTATCTGGGGAGCGGTCTCACACCCACTGTGCTCTTGCCTTCTCTGCAGATCATCAAGGACCAGAAACTGCTTGTGATCGTCGGGGGCATGCTGCTGATTGACCTGTGCATCCTCATTTGCTGGCAGGCCGTGGACCCCCTGAGAAGGACAGTGGAGAGGTACAGCATGGAGGTAAGCGCAGTGCCAGCAGGAGGGAAGCCTGCGGGAGGCCGCTCCAGACACGTGGGGCCAGAGCAGCCCATCTGCTCGCTGGACTCGGCTGCCCAAGGTGCACTTCTTGAAAGAAATCAGGTGGTCACGGAGAAACCACCACAGGTCCACAAGGGCCCACATTCTCTATCAGGAACACCTCATTATTCTGTTTCCTTCTGTTTGAGACATACATTATTTCGGGAAGGCCAGATATAAGGTCTTCACTCCTAGGGGGGAAATTGTGAAAGAATTTGTCTACGTATATTGACATATGCAGAATTAAGGGGGAGTATTGGGCCACTTGAATGAGTATACTTTCTATACCTTGTAGAAATCTCCATTTATATGATCTATTGGTCCAGAAATTACATTGCATTTTTATTCTCTTCTTTAAAATAAATTCCTTAGTGAATGCTACTAGGGAATGAGCATGCTGAGAGCTCCTTTGAGTTGCCATATGATTTTCAAAGTGATAAACAATAGATTTCTTTTCACGTATTTGATATCGGATATTTGCTGTTAAAATAAGGAACCTTACATAACAGTACTGTTAAACATATATTGGAATAGTGTGGCATTCGGCCTTGTCCTTCACTCAGTGATCTTCCTAGGATGCTCCAGATTAGGGAAGTTCAAGGTCAAGGAAGGACATATCTGTTGATTCTCTCTGAGAACCGTTAAACCCGCCTTTGTTGGAGAGAGCCGGCTGCGCGGGCTGTGCTGTGATTTCCCTGTGGCGCAGCAAATTCCATTGAGAAAACTGGAATTTTCTCCAGTTCTCCCACTGCACTCTTAGGGAAATCTTTTTGTGGCTTTCGGTATGAATTCTTAAAATAACCTGGAAATGGTCGTTTTGTGCATTGGGGACAGAAGTTTTTATCCTTCTGGACAAGAAAGTTTTCTAGCAAATGAGACGCCCAGCCCCATTTGTCTGGAGACAGGCAGAGGGTGTACTCAGCCTGGTGAGAAATGATGCAATCAGAACGGTGGCCGAGGATGCCGTTTCTGACGGCGTGGATTTAGGAGGGAGGTTTAGGGCTGTGTGCCTCCGTCTCGTCGCCTTAAGTGTACATCCTGGGAGGAAACAGACCCAGACAGACCCAACGCTGGCCTGCCCATGGATCAAAGGGACAGGAGCTCAGATGAGGTCACATGAGTAGACAGGTCGTTTCCAGAAGGGAGGTGATATCTGGTCACCATTCATCTGCACAGTTGGCAAAGGAGCAGTTCTGCCCCTGAATCCACACAGAGGGAATCCCTCACCCACCACCAGGATTTGGAAATCCAGACAGGGTGTCAACACAAGGAGAAGCTGCCATTGGCTAACTGGGCCCCCAGGCTACGGAGAGCCTGGGGTGATGATAATCACAAGCAGTAATGCTAATCGCAGTAACAGTGGTGGTGGTGATAGCTAGCTTTGTGTGTTAACTCATTGCATCCTCAGTGATGCTATGGAATAGGTGCAATCCCATTTTAATAATGAGGAAACCTAAACCCAGAGAGGTTATATAACTTACCCAAGATTACCCAGCAGGTTAATGGCAACACCACTAACTACCTTCTCACCCAATACCCTCCCTTTCCTTTCAACATGACAGGGCTTTGCGGTTTTTAAAGGTTTTCGTACATAGACCTTGGGTCGTTGGCCACAGATCTGTGCAGTGGGTAGGGCAGGGAAGTGTCTCCAGATTCTGCAGATGAAGACTAGAATTACATCCATGGGCTGACTGAGGGCCCGGGGTGTAGAAAGGGAAGAAAAGCCAGTCAAACAGAGCCCGTGGAAGACCTGGAGCTGGACAGGTGGACAGAAACCAGACCCAGCCGGCGTGGTGCTGAGCCCAAGGGCCGGCAAGGAGCCGGGCGAGGCTGCCTCCATTCGACGTTAAGGTGGGGCGAGTATTCACTAGGGGCTCCCCAGGTGCAGAGCTGGAGTCAGCCTGAGTCAGCATCTCCGCAGACAGGTCCAGGAAGCCTGTCCCCCTGGACCTGTCAAAGGAGATCAGCCCCGTGCAGTCCGATTCATGTAAGTGATGGTTTGCTATCACCCGTCATACCTTCCTTCCTTCCTTCCTTTCTGTGACAAGTACTGCTGCTCTCGAGCTCTGTGCATGGAACCCTAGCCCTTGCCAGACCTGCCAGGGCAGTGGTTCTCAAACTGAGGAGCTGCAGGGTGCCACGGAAATGCCTCTCTGTGTAGAAGAGCAAACAGCCTGGGAAGGGCCCCCGGACTGGAGGAGGGCCTGCTCTCGTTCACCCCAGATGCTGTGTTCCCCTCCAGGTATCTGCTGAGATTTCTTTCTCAACCTTTTCTGGCCTGCTCCTCTTTTTCTCTTATTTTAGGGTTGCCCTGCCACTCTGTTGTCATGGTAGCAGAACCCTTCTATTTGTCGACCTGTGGGCCTGTCGGTTTATTGTTGGTTTATTGTCGTTTTTCCACCAAACAGTGCTAAGCTGTCAGCTCTTTTCCGTCAGGCCCTCCCCGTCAGACGCAGTGTGGTAGTTGAACAGCGTGCCCAGGGGATGCGGTGTCCTAAATTCTCCTCGAGGAGCTGTTTTTTCTAGGACCCCCAGTGAGAGAGAGGTAATCAGAGATCTTCGTGGTCTGTTCCCTCCCCCGCCACCTGCCTCAGACGCCTTAGATTGCTCTGGATGCTCTGAGCACCAGGATTCCAGTCACAGCCCTCGCTCTGTTTCATTTTCAAGCCTGTGCCTATGCTTCTCCTTTCTGGAACCTTCTCTGACAAGTCAATGAACTTCAGTACCTGTTACCACCATGGGACATGTCCCTGAGTCCCTTGGCTCCACCACATTTACAAGCCTGCCGTCCCCGCTCCTGTCCCTAGCATCCTGACCATCAGTGCTGAGGGCATCCCAGCCCACCCACCCACCCCCGCTGGGCCTCCAGCTTCTCCGGGACAGGCAGCGTCTGAGCACTCTCCCTTGCTGCCCAGCCCAGCACCCCGCACGCATCTCCCATCTTCCACGGGGAGGACAGAGGTGAGCACAGCAGCCGTGGCCCTTGACTTCATGGTGCCCACAGGCTGGTGGGGCCCACAGACACGCAGACAAATGAGCGTAGTTATTTGAGATCACATAGATTCTAATAAGGAAACAGGATGAAGGGTTTGAGAACAACAGGAAGGACCCACGGAGGTGATTCTCCGTGTGAGAGGACATGCAAGTGTCCAGGGGCTGGAAATTGGATTCTGAAGTCCTGCTGGAGGCATCCCAGCGCCACAGCCTCATTCTCTGTCCTGTAATAAATATTTACTTAGCTTGTTATGTGCCCGGTATATTTTCTCTCAGTCTTTATCTTGTCTTTTCATTCTCTTAACAATCTCTTTTGCAGAGCAGAATTTTTCTTTATTTTAATAAAAATCCAACTTATGCTTATTTCTTTCACGGATCGTGCTTATGGTGTTGCATCTAAAAATTCATTGCCTAACCCAAGGTCACCTAGATTTTCTCCTATTATCTTCTAAAGTTTTACAGCTTTGCATTTTACATGTAGGTCTCTAATCCATTTAGAGTTAATTTTTGTGAAAGGTGCAAGGTCAGTGTCTAGATTCATTTTAATGCACGTAAATGCCTAGTTGTTCCAGCGTTGTTTGTTGAAAATACTCTCTCTCTCCATTGGATTGCCTGTGCATCTTTGTCATCCATCAGTTGACTATATGTACATGGGTCTCTTTCTGGGCTCTTTATTCTGTTTCACTGGTCTATTTGCCTGTTCTTTCACTAATACCACGCTGTCTTAATAACTGTAGTTTTATAGTAAGTCTTAAAGTTGAATAGTGGCAATGTTTTCTGACTTTGTTCTTCAATATTGTGTTAGCTATTCTCGGCCTTTTGCCTCTTCATCTAAATCTTAGAATCAGTTTGTTGATATCCACAAAGTAACTTGCTTTTTGATTGGGATTGTGTTGCATCTCGATAGACCAAGCTGGGAAGAATGGGCATCTTCACAATATTGAGTCTTCCTATCCATGAACATGGAATAACCTTCCGTTTATAGAGATCTATTTTGATTTCTTTCATCAGAGTTTTGTCGATTTCCTCATATAGATAGTATACATATTTTGTTAGATTTATACCTAAGCAATTTTGGTTTTGGTGCTAATATAAATAGTATTGTGGTTTTAAGTTCAAATTCCAATTGCTCTTTTCTGGTATATAGAAAAGCAATTTTTGTATATTAAGCTAGTGTTCTACAAGCTTTATAATTGCTTATTAGTTTCAGGAGGGTTTTTTGTTGATTCTTTGGGACTTTCTACATGGACAATCATCTGCAAACAATTTTATTTCTTCCTTCCCAATCTGTGTACCTTTTCTTTCCTTTCTTGTCTTGTTTTTGTATTAGAAAGGCCTTCTTTCCAATTTTAGGAAGGCATCTAATTTCTCACTGTTTAGCATGAAGTTGGTGCATCTTTTTTTTTCTTAAAGATCATATATAGCAGTTCTACTGGCCAAAGCCAAAGGTGCCTTTGGGGAGGTGACAGGAAGGGCAATTGATGATGAAAGCAGAGCCGGGTTGTTAGGGACCGTGTGCGCTAAGCAGAGAAGTTAAAACTTCAAAATCAAAGACAGTTAATCAGGGAGGTGACATGATCAGATTTTCCCTGGCTGCAGGGTGAGAACAGATGGAGGGCGAGGCTGGAGACCCAGAGATGGCTCAGAGGTAGTTTTTGCTGTAATCCAGACAGGAGCTGACGGTGACTTAAAGCAGGGCAGTGGCAATGGGAACAAAGAACAGTAGGTGGATTTGAGAAGTATAAGTAAACAGACGTGACAAGGCTTGGTGATGGATTGACTCCAAGGGGTGGGGCAGGGAGGCAGCAAGGGCAATGCCCGATCTCTGGCTAGTTGGTGGAATGTGGTCTCAGTGAGGCAGGATGCAGAATGAGGAGTAGGTTTGGGAGGAAGCGTGAGGGTTCGTTTCTCAGCAGAGGGGCTCAGAAGATTGAATGCAAGGTCCTAGAGCACAAGGGAGCAGTCCATCCAGGAGATAGAGATTTGGTGGGAGGGGCAGTTAGCACACTGAGGATGGGAGCTACAGGAATGACTGGTCACCCAGTGAGTGGTACAGTAAGAAGTGAAGATGTCCTAGGAGCCCTAGGAACCACTAAAAGTGATGGGAACAGGAGGAGAAGCCAGGGAAGGGGACTTCAGAGTGGGGGTCAGAAAGGAAGGGGGTAGCCAGGAGAGAGAGCTATCCATGGACTGGGGTATGGGAGAGAGAGCTGTCCATACATGGGGGGAAATTGAAGAAGGAAGGAGAAATCTCCAGAGACAGATGCCCTAGACCAAGGCGAGGACGGACAGGTGCCCGCCTGTGACTCAGCCCCATGCTCCTGCTCATGCTTGGTGCTCCTCACTGCATTTCAGCCTTTCCTGCCTCTGCTTTACAGAATCTGATGGGAAGATTGGCTGTTTCTGCATTTCCAATATAGCACGTGTGGATAAACCTGCCAAGTATGTTTAAAAGGTTTTAAAATGTAATTTGTATTACTGGAAACAGTTCCCCTCTTTTGAACACCTACTCTACTCGTGGCGATGGTGAGTAGGTGTCGGACATACAGGTCTGGAGTTCAGGGAGAGGTGTGTGCTGGGGATGGGACCTGGATGCAGTCAACATAGAGATGAGATGGAAAGCCCTGGATGAGAGCACCCGGGGGTGGGGGTGGTGAAATAGATGCAGAAGAGAAGAGGACCAAGGACACACCCTCAGCCACACTGGCCGGTGTTTGGAGATTGAGGACGTAGGAGGAAGACAGCAGGGAGAGCCACAGAGATAAGAGGAAAGTCAGATGAGTTTGGTTTCTAGGAAGCCAAGTGAAGAAAGTTTCAAGGAGCAAGTTTTGATGAAGTGTGTCAAATGCTGTTCTTAGATCAAGTAAGATGAAAACCAAGAATTGACGCTGTGTATGTGTGTGCATTTACACACACCCAGCTGAGGTTTTTTTTTCTTTTAAGGAAAATAACTTGAGTTAATTTCCCCAAAACTAACAGCAGTGCATACTGATGGTGTGAAGACAGCCTGTGAATCTAGGTGGAAGGGTGGTTTATTGGGTTCCCAAGCCTGCCTTCTATACCAGGCTGCCACCTACGCCTCCACTGGACCATTCTGAAACGATTCTGAAACAGAACAGACGTGGCAGTCAGCACTCTCAAGGTCGCTCCACATTGAACACCCAGGAGAGCCCCAGGGCAGCCACTGAGGCAGCACCCTGAGGCCGCCTGCACTCCTGAAGCCTCCCCCACCTGCCTCCAGGCTGCACAAGAGAAGGAACTGGTGCAGTGCAGCCCCCCACGGGAGCCTGTGTGTGGCATCCACGTACACAGATGGCGGAAGGCGTCTCCACAGGCTGCCAGGCAGCCTCCATCAGGAGTTCCCTGCACTCTGGGTTCTGTGGCTTTCTGGCTATTTTGGCAGTGATCGAGTTCAGGAAGTCTGGGACAGGAGTATTTCAGACTTCCCTCCACATCCCCATACTGTTACCATCCTTTCTTGTGGAAGCAAATGGGGGAAGCCATGGACTACACTTTGCTTTGCAACTCATGGCTTATTCCACTTGTTTCTATGGAAACAGGTATTGGAAGAGGCAAATACCTAGAGTTTTAAATAAGTTTAACTCTTATCTTTTACCTCCCTCTACAGTTGCTCTAAAAGATACTAAAGCAGACACTTTCTGTAAACATCTGGTATCTTCACAAAGCTTGTCCAAGCCCCATCTCACGCTATTCCTTTTGAAATAAAGAGATATCAGAATGGCGAGGGTGAGCCATGTGCTAAAGGTCACGGTCCACTCTGCTCTGTGGGCTGCTCATAGGCAGCTGGTGGCCCATGGCTTCGGTGCTGAGGGTCACATTCCAAATTGACGGGTCAGCACTGCCAGCCCTGGACAGTGGGACAGGCCTTTGTCATTCATAGTCATCCACGGGGTCCTGGATAGCCAGGCTGAAGCCCCAGCCAGACGCAGACCACATTCCAGGCAGGGTAGTGGGACTCAGCGAGGACCTCTGGTGGGCCTGTCAGCTGAGGGTCACCCCGGTGAGCCAGACTAACTTCTCTCAGGAAAAGGCTGCATCATCCGAAATGCTGATCATATTCTCCTGTTTAAAATGCTCCCCATCTGCCCTGGCCAGGTGGCTCAGTTGGTTGGAGTATCATCCCATACACCAAAAGGTCGCGGGTTTGATCCCCGATCGAGGGACATACGGGAGGCAACTGATCAATGCTTCTCTCTCACATTGATGTTTCTCTCTCTCCCTTCTTCTCTAAAATCAATAAAAACATATCCTCGGGTGAGAATTAAATTTGTTTTTTAATTTCCCCATCTGCTGGAGGAGGAAGCCCACACTCAGTGGCTCAGGAGGCCCTCGAGGATCGGCCCGTTTCCCTCCCAGCCTCATCTCAGCCGCCTCCCTCGGTCATGTGCTCGGCCGTCCTGAGCTGTCGGCACTTGGCAGCATCGCGCTGTCCCTCACTCCCTGCCTTTGTACGCGCTGTCCTCGCCACCCAGAACACCCTCCTTCCCACCCACTAGGCCACCTTCATGTAAAAAATTCCTGCCTGACCTTCAAGAGGCAGCTCAGAATCTTCTCCAGGAGCCTTTGGACCAGCAGGCTGCCTTGGATGCCCCTCGTCTGGTCACACCACTGGTGATTATCTGTCTGTACACCCGGCCCCCCTCGTCCGTGACCTCCTCAGAGGCCAAGGCCATCTGTGTGTCCCCAGCACCCACCGGCAGGGCCTGGCTCAGAGTAAGTGCTCAGTAAATATTTATTGAATAAATTGTTCCCTCCACCTGGAACTCTCTCTCCATGCCACCATATGTCCAACTTCAACCCATCTGTCTGGGCCCATTAAGCCGGATTCTCCAAGAAATGTCTTTGCCGAGTCGCAATTTAATTTAATATGACACCCTCACCTTTTATCAAGGGCCCACTTGTGGGGCTAAAGCTGCCCATTGAAGAATGATTCAGTGTCTTCTATAAAGCACTGTTGTCCAGTTCGTGACTTAGTGCCCCTGAGATAAAGGGCCAGGGGATGGAGCCTGGTGGGATTCAGCACAGGAAATGGGCCGCGCTCTCCCCACGAACCTTCCTTCCTTCAGTCAGGCCCCGGAACTCAGGGAGCCACTCTGGTTTTCTTTTTAACCTCGGCTGCCAGAGAGTTGGAGCCAAATCCAACACTCTGGGCAATGCCCATCTTATCTCAGGTTCCTGAGGATTATCTCTTCTACCGATCACCTGTGTTTATTTCTCTAACCGCCCTGTGTGCTGCCTCAGGCCCTTTGGGAGAGGGAGCGAGATGTAAGTTCCAGATTAAGTTATTAAAATGAGAACGCTAGGTGAGATTTAATTGGAAGGATACGCCAGAGAGGCACTTTAAGGGTGTCCACAGACACTCGCCTTCTGGCACAGATCTTGGCTCGGCCCGGGCTATCGGCAGCACTGGGGACCGTGCGTGGACAGAGGGCTCCGCCAGCCACAGCCGTGTGTCCGGGATACCGCGTGTCAGAGGCATCTTAGCGTCCTGAGTGATTGAGTTGTGTTTCCTGCTCCTTGTTGGCATCCCTTGTGCCTTCAGGATGTGCTTGGGCTCCAGAGGCCCCTCAGGACACAAAGCAAAAGAGACAGCACCACCGTGGTCACCAAGGGACAGCCCTGGGGTGGAAAACTCTGCTCTCTGCCTGTCCGGAGTTCTCCAGGGGATGGGCTGTTTCCTAGAAATTCTCAAGTCCATGGAGCAGACAGCTGGGAGACTGTCTGTGATCCTGGCATCTTCTGATCGCTGTGAGTCTTGGTAAAGTTATTCCAGTTCTTGAACAAAGACAGCCTTTAAATTGTGATGGTTTTTCCACACATCCATATCAGCAGAAACACAGGCTGTGGCACCCACAGAGACGTCCCCTCCTTTTTTGTGGGGGAATTCCCACCCAAGTACCTCTTTGTAGATGGTGTGTCAGCCGGGTGCTCCTTCAGCGTTTATGGGGCTGCTGTGCTCAGGCTTCCTCAAGGACTACAGTCTGATGGGCAGGATTAGACACACCCAGAGTGGGCTGTTGCCAAGAGCATCTTCTCCATGACATGTGGTTTTAAGTTTGAGTTACTGTGCTGAGGTACTGGCCTTCCTTTTCTAAAGTATGAGCTAGGACTGAGTTTGGATGTAATGTCCCACAGAGGGTGAAAAAGTGAGTGAGAACATGGATTAGTCAGGGTGTGCTAGGTTTTGCTGTGGTAACAACAAAAGAAGAGCAACTCAACAGGGGTGGGGAACGTCCGGCCCGCAGGTGTTATAAGGCCCGTTAAATCAGTACCAGCAAACACCACAGCCTCATCAAACTAGCCTGACCCAATAGAGCAGGCTAATTTTTAAGTTGATAATTTTGTATGGCCCATGAATAATGTTATAAATATCCAAATGGCCCTTGGCAGAAAAAAGGTTCCCCACCCCTGGATTAAAACAATAAAGATTTTTTATTCATCATAACACTTGCCCATGGAGGGTCAACTATGGCTTGCCCCCTAAGCATGCTAACTCCAGGACATAGCTGGTGGGGCACCTTCTGGGGCAGTTTTTGTGGCAACAGAGGAAAAGAGTGCATGACAGAGTGTGCCCTGACTTTTAAAGTGTCCACTCCAAAGTGTCCCATGTCACTGCCACTCATATTTCATTGGCCAGAACATGTTAAGTCTCCATGCATGAGCGTGGTGTGGCAGGGAAGAACAGTCCTACGATGTGCCCAGAGGAGAGAGAAGCAGGTGTTGATGTCCAGCCACGATGACTACTTTGGTCGAGTGCATCCAACTTCCTATCGCTCTCACAAACACCGCCCCATCCACTAGAAAGTGAGCTTCATGAGAACACGGGAAGAAGGGCGGTTGCATTTTATTTACTGTTGTATCCTCAGCACCTGGAAAAGTGCCTGCCGCATAGCACACACTCAATACATAATATTGGTTGACGAGTTGAATGAATCCAGCCTTAGAGCCATCTTGTGGGGTATTCTCTGAGAAGTTCTGCCCTATTCCTGCAGACCCTACTGCCAAATCCTATCCTAATCCACCACTCCTTCCCTTCTCCACTGCTACCCCTGAGGTCCAGAGCACCACCATGTCATCACTGGCATCCAGAAAGGGGCGCTATGAGCTACAGCGACAGTTGGCACACCATGGACTAGAGGGGGACTGAGGGTAAACAGCCACCTTCATTGTTTAAGCCACTGAGTTGTTGATTATTGTTGTTGTTACAAATTATAACTGTCTAAGCAGGCCCTCTGCTCCCACTCATTGCCCCTCCCCAGCCATTCTCACATCGCAGAGGAATGTTTGTGGTTTTTTTTTTAGATATAGTTCACATGCCATGAAATTCACAGTTTTAAAATGAACAATACAATGGTTTTAGTGCATTCATAAGATTGTGCAGCCATCCACACTATCTAATTCCATAAAATTTGTATCACCCCGAAAGGAAACCCTGTTCCTTCTACCCGTGAATCCCCATTTCCCCTTTCCTCCAGCCCCTGGCAACCACAAATCTACTTTGTGGGTTTGCCTACTCTGGACATTTTCTGTCAACAGAATCCTACAGTATGTGGGGCTTTTTTATGCCTGGTTCTTTCACTTAGCATAATGTTTTTAAAGTTCTTCCATGTTGTAGCCTGTATCAGTACTCCATTCCTTTTCGTGGCTGAGTAATATTCCCTTATATTATATACCACATTTTGTTTCTCCATTCATCAGTTGATGGATATTTGGGTTGTTTTCAATTTTTGAATTCTACTACTATTAATAATGCTGCTAAGAGCATTCATATGTATACGTTTTTGTGGGAATATGTGTTTTCCATTCTCTTGGTTATATACATGGGTGTAGAATTGCCTGTTTCTATGGTAACTCTGTTTAACATTTTTAAGAACCACTAGACAGTGCCACAGTGGCTGCACCATTTTGCATTCCCACCCACAATGTATGAGGGTTCCAGTGACTCCACCTGGTCACCAGCGTTTGTTATTGATCTGCCTTTTTGATCATAGCCGTCCTGTCAGGTGTGAGGAGGTGCCTCACTGTGATTTTGATGAGAGTGACTATCAAAGGACTGGTGATGTGGAGCATCTTGTCATGTGCTTATTGGCCATTATAACAGGAGAAATGTCTTTTCAAGTCCTTTGCCTGTTTTTAATTGAATTGTTGTTGAGTTATAAGAGTTCTTTATATATTCTGGATACTAGACCCTTGTCAGATACATGATTTGCAAACATTTTCTCCCATTCTGAGTCGTCTTTTCACTCTCTCAACAGTATCCTGTGACACACACAAAAAGTAATGTTGATGAAGTTCGATTTATGTGTGTTTTCTTTGGTCGTGTGTGCTTTAGGTACCCTAGCTAAGTAACCATTACCTGACCCAGGTTACAAAGATTCGTAACACTTGGGTTTCCTTCTGAGTTATACAATACTGGCTCTTATATTTAGGTATTTGATATATTTTTAGTTAATTTTTGTATATGGTGTAAGGTAGTGGTACAAATTAGTTCCTTTGCATGTGGATATCTAGTTGCCCAAGCACCTTGTTGAAAAGAATGTTCTTTCCTCATTGACTACTCTTCAAACGCCTGTTGACAATCAATTGAGCGTTGATGTGTGGTTATTTCTGGCCTCCCGACTCTGTTCCATCCATCCACACGCCTGTCCTTAGGCTAGCACCACACTGCCTTGCTGACTGGAGCTGTGGTAAGCTTCGGGACTGGGAAGTGTCAGTCCTCCAACTTAGTTCTTTTTCAATATTGTTCTGGCTATTCAGAGTCCCTTGAGACTCCCCATGAATTACAGGGTCCGTTTTTCCATGTCAGCAAAAAAGGCATTGGGATTTTCATAGGGGTTGCACTGAATTTGTACATCAGTTTGGGGAGAATTGCTATGTTAACTCAATATTAACAAGTCTTAACTGGCCTCTGCCATTCTGTCTCACTTCGCCCTGTTTCTCCATCATATCCTTCATCCCTCTGCTCTCGCCTGTGTTCTGTCTTCCTCCGCTAGAATGTGCGCTCCGTGAAATCGGGGCCTTATCACTCCTGCTCAGCGCTTCAACCCCACAGCCTCGCATGGGTCTGGCAGGCACATAGTAGGTACTCAATATATGTTGTTTGAATAGACAAGTGAATGATGAGCAAAGGAATGCATGAATGAATGGATGAGTGAACGGACGACCAAGCTTCCCTGTCATGACTCTTGTCAGCATTGACTACCTCTGGTCAGGTGATACAGTTGCCCAGCAGCTGGTTTAAATTATTGGATGAATATGTTGAGTCTGAAAAGAAAATTAAGTAGTATTTTAAATAGAGGAAGATTTTTCAATAATTTGAAAGATAATCTAGATTTGTGGTTCTCAATCCTGGCTGCATCACCCAGAAGAGATATTTTTGAAAATACTGGTACTCGGGTAACACACACACACACACACACACACACACACACACACACACATATACTCTCTCTCTCTCTCTCTAATTTAATTGGTTTGGAAAGAGGCCTGGACATTGGGATTTTTTAGAGGTTGCCATGGGTTTGAGTGTGCAGCCAGGGTTGAACTTTCTGGACCAGACCTTCACCAATCTCCAGGGAGGGCCCAGGACTGCACTTTAGATACCAAAGTTAGAAACAGACTCAGGACAACACATTTAAGGCTAAAGGGTAAGAGAAGAAAAGCCTGAATCCAGGAAACCTGAAGTCCACATGGTGCCCTACTAACCCTCACCCCAGCCCTGCTGGAGAACATGATGGGGACCAATGACATCAACTCAGAGAGAGGGCCACCCGAGAAGGTTCACGTGTGCAGACCCCACATTGCTGAATGAGCCCCACGGTCTCATGTTTTTCTGAAAACCCTTAAATCGTCATTGCATTGTTTGCCCAGTGGAAGACAGAGAGCAAGGAATCGGAAGAAGGCAACGCTACAAGACGTCTATCTCTCAGCACTGTTCGTTGCAGGTGAGAGGCGGAGGGTGAGCAAGTTGCAGCCCAGAGCTTTAGGTGGGTGAACACAACCGCCTGCAGTTGCAGGAAGCCACCAACCACAGAACCACGAGGGGCCAGGGCACCCGCAGGGGCTCTGAGATGGAACCGCCAGCCACTTGGGGGGTGTTCATTATTTTCTGCCGTTGGAATGTCTCTGTAAAGTGACAGTGGATTAAACTCCAAATACTGAGTCATTTTCACCTTGACATAGGATGGAATACTTAATGTGACCCAAAGATGCTCAGTTCAGTTCAGAGACACGGACACAACCTGTGGGCCCTTCCTAAGAGCTCAGGAGACAGCAGTCATCTCTGGGGCTGCCCAATTCTCAGTGCCCAGCCCACCACTCCCCTGCCCTTCTCCAGACTGGGACCCTAACCCCAGGCCTACCCCACTTGGGCACAGGTACTCAACACCTGGCAAACACGTACTGTAATAATAAGAGTGCCTCACATTTCTGCAGCATGCACAGTTTACAAAGCACCTTGACATCCCCACTGTAGAGAGGAGGAAACTAAGGCTGGGAGGTGAGCTGACAGGCCCGAGACGACCTCGCTGCACGTCGGAACTGTTCCCAGCCAGGCCACGTGGTGTTAGATAGCTGGGGATCGATTCATGCTTCCTGCTTCTTTCCACATCAGTTCTGTGCTTTACTTGAGTTTGTTTTAGAGAAACATTCTCTTCATTGATGCTTTCAAAGTCATTAGCCTCCATTAAGTGTAGTGTTCCCTTATAAATGTTTAAACCTCTTTCACATCTGTGATTATCTGGTTGGTATTGCATGGAGGGAAGCACCTGCGAGCAGATATTCAAACCAGCAAATAATATCTGAGCGCGCTGTGCCCGGTCCAGCCTCATCCTCAGTAGCAGGTCTGCTCAGCCTTCGTCCGGGATTCCAACGAAGCTGCGTGGTCCTGGTAATCATAATAGCAATGGCTGTTGAGGCATACTCTGTGCTAGACACCGTTCCACGTGCCTTACCTTGTCAGCTCAGTCCTCACAACAACCCCATGCAGCAGTTATTGTTATCATCAGCCTATGGATGAGGAAACTGAGGCACAGGGGGGTTAAATAACATGCCCACAATCACACAGTAGAGAAATAGGTAGCATTTAGCCCACAGGGGTCAAGCAGATGGACTCTAGACTTAGGCTTAACTTCAGATCGCAGCTCAGCCACTGACTGTGTGAAGTCAGGGAAGTGTAGCGGGTTGAATCGTGAGCCCTCAGAAGCTGTGTCCACATCCTTATCCCTGGAACCTGTGTCTGCAATCTTACACAGAAAAAGGGTCCTTCCAGATGTAATTAAAGATCTTAAGACGACATCATCCTGGATTACCTCGATTGGCCCTAAATCGAATGACAAGTGTCCTTATAAGAAACAGGAGTAGAGAAGACACAGACAACAGAGGTCGCGTGAAGAGGGACGCAGAGATCAGCGTGACGCAGCCACACGCCAAGGAGTGCCTGGAGCCCCCAGAAACTAGACGAGGCACAGGGTTCCCCCGTGGAGCCTTCAGAGGGAGCACAGCCCTGTGACACCTTGATTCCAGCCTTCTAGCTTCCAGAGCTTTTTGAAAGAATAAATTTCCATTGTTTTCAGACACCCAGTTTGAGGAAATTTTTATAGCAACCCTAGAAAACGAATACAGTAAGTGACTTTGCTTCTGAGGGCCAGTTTCTTTATCCATATTATGGGTCTAGACATTAATAACACCCATCTCATGGGGCTTTGGGGAGGATTAGAAGGGACAGTGCCTGTAAAAGACTTACCCTGTGCCCAGCGTGTCAAGGGTGCTTAATGAGTGTTAGCTATTTTATGGAGCATCATTTATCATCTGGCCCTTGGCCGCCCTGCTTCTGAGCCATCTCAGAGCTGGTCCCTCATCTTGCTCTTTTCCTGTGTCTGACTCCTTGTCACTGGGCCCCCTGAGACCAGCCCAGCATGGCCCTGGCTCAGGAATCCCAAAGGAATCTAATCTGCACACAGATACAAGCTGCATGCCCCCCTCCTCTGAGCCACTGTCGCCAGAGCTGCCGAAGCCAGATTGTGAACATCCACCGTGGTGTTTAACATTTCACCCGAGAAGTCAGCTTCTTGCATGAGTCGGACACAGAAGGCTCGGAAAATTAAACCAAGAAGGGCTGGAGTGAGTCCTGCCAACAGGTATGGATGATTTTGCTGCGTCGCTCATCTCTTCCTTCCTTATCTGTGTCTCACAGCAGACAGGAAGCCGGCTGACAAGAGATTGCGTGTTCATACCAATTATTAAAAATATATGGCAGGCCTCTGGAAATGCATTCCCATGCCAAGGAAATGGAAATGCATTGTGAGCCTTGGACGAACGGTGGGGTAGCCATAAACACTGCGACCTGAGGTTCTGATCCATAGTCTGCCACCTCCTAGCTATGTAACCTTGGGTGAGTGACTCACCCTCTCTGAGCCCCAGTGCTCATGGGGAAAAATCCATTCCTCCCTCACAGGCTTACCATGAGCATTAACTGGGACAACATGTTCAAGTGCCTAGCACTAAGCCTGACACACAAGACTTCAATCATTGTGACTTCTGTTCCCACTCCCTGACTCAGAGCTTCCTGCTTCCATGAGAAAGCTAACATAACTGCCTTACCAGCCTCCCAGGGAGGGCTTGAGGGGCAGTGCCGTGCACGGCTTAGATGTGCGCCTGCTGATGCACGTCCACCAGCTGCGTTTGTCTAATCCTCACACTAGGCTGAGCAGAGAGAGTTCTGTTCCCATTTTGCAGGTCAGCACCTGGAGGTGCAGAGTCACGTGATGAGCTCTGGCCCACACGGGTAGCAAGTGGGGCTCAGAGGCACTGCACCAGGCCAGCTGCTCCCCAAAGCCATGCTCCTTCCATGCTAGATGCTCACTCTCCGATGAAATCATGGGCAGGACATTGCTTCATAAACAGCGGGGCTCACCCACAGCATGAGGCCTGTGACTGCATTATCTCAGGCACCTGTCTGTGATCTGACATCCTAACTGCTTTTTTGTCCATGTGTATATCCTTACTTCCTCTTCTAGCATAAGCCAGTTGGTTCAGTCTTATTTGGCTCATGCCAAGGTAGTCTCTGAACTTAAGCATGTGTGGTCAGAATGCATCCATGCATGCAGACCCCCCCCACACACACCTTCTCACATGTCCACACCCTCTGCTCGGCCCACATGCCTTCATTCCCACATCCAGGAGGCGTTAGCACAGCCTGGCCTCTGATATGGAGAAGGCTTCCCGAAGCTCAGCTGTACCATGAGACCACTAGAGAGACATGTGCCATCTCATTCATTCACCAAACACCCATTTGCTTGGCACCCACTGTGTGCCAGACACTGGGAACACAGCCATCAGGAAGACACAACCCTTGTTCTCAGGACTCTCCCAGTCCAGGGGGATAGTGTCACTACAGGTGGCAAGTGCTGGAATAGTTCAGCCTCAACCCTATGGGATCACAGAGGAGGTGGCTAGTCATCGTCCTGCCTTGAGAAATGTTTCACAAAGCATAGGGGGACGGGACTTCTCCACCCCCAATTCTTGAAAGAACCAGTGGAATTGAGATAGTTAAAGAAATCAGGAGCTTTGTGAAACGGTCTGAAGTTCCTCGAAGAGTTACACAGAGTTGCCGTGTGGCCTAGCAATTCCACTCCCAGGTGTACACTCGAGAAATGAAAACACGTGCGTGAACGCTCATAGCATGTTCACAAGAGCCAAAAAAGTGGAAACAGCCCAAACATCTATCAACTGATGAACGGATCAACAAAGTGAGCTACATCTGAGCAATAGAATATGATTCGGCCACAAAGAGAATGACGTTCCAGGGCATGCCACAACATGGATGAAACCTAAAGGCATCATGTTCGGCGAAAGTGCCAGACACTAAAAGGCCATATACTGTATGATTTTGTCTATGAAATGTCCAAACTAGGCAAATCCGTAGAGACAGAGTAGATTGGGGGCTGTGGCGGGGAATAGTGAGTGACCGCTAGGGGATGATGAAAATAATGTGGAATTAGATAGTGGTGATGGTTGAACAACATTGGAAATATACTAAGAAGTACTGATTGTATACTTTAAAGTAGTTAAAATGGTGAATTTCGTTTTGTGAATTTTATCTCAATTTTAAAAACAACAACAGGAAAGGGTACATGGGGGCATGCCAGGTACAGGGCAGGCATTCCAAAGCAAGGGTAGGAAGCGGGGGAAACGCAAGCGTCCGATACAACTGGCACATAATGCGTTGTATTTTTCTGCTGTTGCTTCACAGCTTTAGGGGGCTACACGATTGTCAGCCCTAATCCCGACAGTGTTCGTTAGGATGTTTTTGGTTACAAGTAATTTACTGGAGTACACGGTAAAGGGAATGTATTGGCATTCTGTAAAGGTCCAGAGGTTATATGAACTTCAGGCACAGTTTGATCAGGGATTAGTTCCATTTCTCTGTAAGCCTTTGTCTCTGCTTCCTCTGTATATGACATATGTCATCACACTAGCTTCCCGTGTATTATGGAGATATGAAAAGAAAGATGCATGTCATCTAGAAAGACCGTAGAATGTTCCTTGGACAACAAAGAACTTTACTGAGCTTTTTTTTTAATCTTTATTGTTATTAGTATTACAGATGTTTCCCATTTTTCCCCCATTGCTGCCCCAAGCCTTCACCACTCTATTGTCTGTGTCCATGGGCAATGCATATATGCATACAAATTCTTTGGTTAATCTCTTCCCGCCTTCCCTCCCCACTTCCCTCTGAGATTCATCAGTCTGATCCATGTTTCCATGCCTCTGTTTCTATTTTATTCATCAGTTTATTTTGTTCATTAGATTCTACACATAAGTTACATCATGTGATATTTGTCTTTCACTACTGGCTTATTCCTCTCAGCATAATACTCTCCAGGACCCTCCATGCTGTCTCAAAGGATAAGAGATCTTTCTTTCTTACAGCTGCATAGTACTCCATTGTGTAAATGTACCACAGCTTTTTTATCCACTCATCTATTGATGGACACTTGGGCTGTTTCCAGATCTTAGCCACTGTGAATAGCGCTGCTATGAACATAGGGGTGCATATATTCTTTCTGATTGGTGTTTTGGGATTCTTAGGATATATTGCTAGAAGTGGGATCACTGGGTCAAACAGCAGTTAGCTGAGCTTTAAATGATGAGCAAAATCTCAAGGAGAAGATATTGGAGGCAATGGCATTCCAAGCTGATGAAAATTCTTGAGCAGGGAAGTATAGACTATGTGTGGGAAGAGTTCAGGAATTGGTAGAATCTGGCTACTTGTGGGTAGAGAGCAGGTACAGGGCTGGAGGGAGCTGGAATTTCAGCAGCTGACCAACATGATGAGCTCTTCATCAGAGTTCACCATGGTATCGGACACAGTCGTCCCTCGCCACTTCGCGCTTCGACGTTCAGGGCTTCGCTCTGTCGCGACCAAAACCGTGCGAAGTGGCGAAGGACGACTGTATAAATGAGGAATCCTACTTGGCGGAAATTCATTTATCGCGGTAGAGTCTGGGGCTGATCAACCGCGATAAACGAGGGCCGACTGTAATATTATGGTGGTGGTGTTACTATTTTTTATGATATTGTGGTTGTGCAGGACTACACATTCATTCATGCTGAAGTGGCTTGGCATCTGAGATTTACTTTCACATGGTTTGGGGAGGAGTGTGTGTGTGTGTGTGTGTGTGTGTGTGTGTGTGCACGCGCGCATGTGTGGAGAGAGAGAGAGAGAGAACAGATACAGCAAAATGTTAGCAACTGTTGACTCCTGGAGAAAAGTGCCCAAGTATTCATTGTACTATTCAGATTTGCTGTTTGAAAATAAATATTTTCATAAATATTTGAGAAAGGAAAAAAGTTGGGGTGGGAAGACAGACCTCTCAGGGGGAGAAACAGGCTGGGGAGATGGTGCTAAGTGGCAGAGCTAAGGTGTCCTGTTGGTGAGACAGGCAGAGCCTGAGGCCCAGGGCTCAGGGCAAGTGGGCGTGCTGATGAGGGAGGCACAGTAGCACCATGACTCTGAGCTCCCACCCTGAGGGCCTAAGAGGACCTCGGCTCCAGGAATAGAGCTGGAAGGTGGCCAAGGAGGAGCAGGAAGAGAAGGAGCCTTGTAGGAGGGTCATTTTTGCCTTGTCAACAATCACTTGTCTGTGTAACTAGTGTTGACTCAGAATTTCAAAGCTTGATATAAATTAAGAAATCACCCAAACAGATTCCTCATTTCTCTGATGGGGTAACTGAGGAACAGACTCAACCAAAATCCCAGAACATGCCTGTTTCACCTTCCTGCCCTTCCTCGAAACGCCCCAGGAGAAACAACATGAGGGAGCATGAGTTTGGTCTGTCTTTCTTAATGAAGACTTTGAAACATTTTCTGAACTTAGGTGTTATCGAGGAGCTTTCTCTTGGGTGGACGACTATGGGGGGATAATAGTGGTCTCAGCTGACCCTGTCGGAGCCATTCACTCGGGCCAAGCACTGGTCTAGGGGCTTTACATATATCTGTCCGTTCAATCCTCAAAACTATAAAGAGGTCCTGCCCTGGCCGGTTTGGCTCAGCGGTTAGAGCGTTGGCCTGCGGTCCAGAGAGACCCAGGTTCGGTTCCCGCTAAGGGCATGTACCTCGGTTGCAGTTTGTCCCCGGCCCTGGTTGGTTGTGCGGGTGGCAGCCACTCGATGTGTCCCTTTCACGTCGATGTTTCTCTCTCTCTCTCTTCCTCTCTCTCCTTCCCACTCTATCTGAACAAAAAATGAAAAAATGTCCTCGGGTGAGGATTAAAAAAAAAAAAAAGATAAGCTGACATTGAAAAAAAAAAAAAAAAAAAAACTATAAAGAGGTCCTGTGTTTAGACCCATTTTACAGATGGCAACAGTGAGGTTAAATTGTTGCTGCAGGTCCCGTCATTTGTGAGTGGCAGAGTTGGGACCAGAGCTCAGGCAGTCTGACCCCAAGGCTGGCATCTTAAACCACCTTGCTGTCGGCCATACCACCTGGTATGGGTCTCCCATCCTAGTCTGAGCGTCTCCCCACATTCTCCGTGACTGGCTGACTGATTGCTTGAGCCGATTCTTTTGCCAGGGAGAAGGTTAACAGCGAATTCCGGCCCCAGCCTCATGGGTATTTTTGCAGTAAGTCAAGGCCTATTTATTACTCATAGAATATTTTGGGGGTCTGTGATAAAAAAAGAAATGCAAAACTTCATTTCACTTCCCTGCTACCCTGCTCATTTTTTAAATAACCCTCTCTTATCAGCCTCCTGGCAGCTTTTGCGTTTCCTGTGCATGTTAATTACTTTATTAATTATGTTGATATCTTTGGTTCTGCCCAGCACATCTTGGTGCTTTTTGTTTCCAATGTGCACCCATTCTGCCTTGTTCCTTGGCATGTGCATGCCCAGTTTCCGTTTCTAAAAGGGATTCTTTGAGCCTCGGTAAACACATGGCTTTCAATTAGTCATGCAATCATCATCCCATTTTCATCTCAGCCACGTCACTAACAGAGTGTTTTTAACATTCCCCTGAACAGAGGCGCATTGTGTGAAGTTTCTGACATTGTTCCTCAACCCTGTTTTCTCTTCAGTTTACAGCTCAGAGAACCCCACAGCCTAGGACTGAGGGAATGATGAACAGGAGATGTCGGGGCAGGGCAGGAATTGAACCCTGGGGTAGACAGATAGGGCTTTGTGAGATGAGACTAGAGGTTGACCTGGGACTAAATCTTGGGAGGGCTTGAATGTTAAGCTGGGAATTTTAGACTTTATCCTAAAAGCCAACATCTTTCCAAAGTATATGACATAAATATTTACCCCATTAGCTGTCCCAAAATAAAAGGGGATGGGGGATTTCATGGTCCCAAAGGTTAAGAAATCCCAGAAATTACACAACTGCCTCTTGAGCTTTAGCAAGTTAAAGGCTCTGATAAGTCCTGCAGTTTAATATTTTAACTAACAATTTTAATAAGCATTTTCAAAACTTTTTTGGCCGTGGAACCCTGTCTCACAGTGCATGTTCGCGTCGACATACTCTGAGGACTGTAACCTAGAACGTGCTGCTGGAGGGACGAGGAGCCCTGGCCGGTTTGAGCAGGAGCCCAGACTGCTTTAGGAACGGTGGCCCTGGTGCACAGTCCGCATGGGGAGGCCCTAAGCAGGGGGAGATGAGGCAGGCCCTGAACAGTTCAAGCAAACCAAATAAGGATCTAAACCAAAGTTTCAAGTGTTTCAATGTTTTCTTTCCATTTTATTTCAAGCTGCATTGTTGTTTTAAAATTGGAAAATCAGTGTTGCTATAATCAATCAGAACACAAGGATTTCACTCAGGCATAACATCTGAATGAGAAAAGCAATCTGCGCAATCTTCCATCTTCAGAGGAAGCGTCTAGCCCAACGGGGTGTTGGAACACAATAGCCATTTGTTTCTGCAAATCACCAGAGTTCATCGAGGCTTTCCAGTCCCACAGACCCAGAGTCAGGTCCCAGGCCCACACCTTAGTGGCTCTGTGACCCTGGGCAAACGGCTTCACTTCTCTGAGGCTTCGTTTATCCCTACAGTAAAGAGAAAGAATAATCTTTTTCCCACAGCTTCAAGGATGGCATGAGGTGCCATGGGCAAAGTCCTTAGCACAGTGCCCGACTTGATAATATGAAAACACATGGGATTGCCCTTCTGTAGTAATCAGGATGGGCTGGGCCAAGCTGCAGTAATAAAGAACCCCTAAAGTTCAGCAACAAAATGCATCAAAGGTCTATTTCTCTCTCAAACAAAGTCCACTTGTAAATCCAGGGGTCCTCCAGGGGAACCATCTTCAGGGATCCGAGCCTGGACATGAGGCAGCACACAGATCTCTTGACAGCTCTTCTAGGCTTCAGCCCACAGGGTCAAACAGCACTTCCTCCCATCGCCTATTGGCCAGAATCAGTCAGATGACCTAACTGTAAAGGGGCTGAGAACTGTGGTGAGCAGATGGGATGTCAGGGAAGCACCAACCTCTGCCACTCCTCCATTCCCTGAGCCTCAGTTTCCCCATCTGTAAAACAGGGCTGATACTTCTGTCCTACCTAGCGTGAGATTGTTATGGGGCACATGTGATTATGTATGTGGAAAATGCTAAGTTAACGTTAGAGGCGGTTACATGCTTACTTTTTGCTGTGCCAAAGCCATGTCACAGCTTTGGTTCATAGGAAAAACATTCAACTTCAGTTCTCCTTAAGTCTACATTCCTGTTCTTTTTGGTTTTTTTAAGGTTTTTTATTGATTTTAAGAGAAAGAGGAAGGAGGGGGAGAGACAGAGAGAAACATCTATGTGATGAGAGCGAAACATCTATCAGCTGCCTCCTGCACACCCCCTATCAGGGATCCAGCCCACAATCTGGGCATGTGCCCTGACCAGGAATTGAACCGGCGACCTTTCGGAGCACAGGACAATGCCCAACCAACTGAGCCACCTGGCCAGGGCTCTACAATTCCTGTTCTTATTCCCCCACCCTGTCTTGTCTCTGGATTGCCCACTGCTCCTCTGTAATTTGGGTCTTTTTAAAAAATTTTTGGTAAGACCATTAAGGCCACCCACCAGTAGCCCTTGGTGACCTATTTTTGGATTGCACACTTCAGCACATCCTGTGTGGAAAAGGAGGCCCTGAAATGTCATGAGGGGTGACAGGGCCACCAGTGCATTTCTCCTGGGCCACGGGAAGAACTCTCAGGGGCTCTGCATCACAGGATACTTAGTTCCTTAGATCCCTAAGGGACATGAGATGCACACACATGTGTGTGAGTGTGTGTGCGCATGACTGTGCATGTGAGTGTGTGTGACTGTGTGTCTGTAACTATGTGTGTGTGTGTGTGTGTGTGTGAGTGTGTGTGCGTGACTGTGTATGTGTATGTGTGTGGCTGTGTGTGTGTGTAAGTGTGTGTGTACGTGACTGTGTGTGTTTGTGTGCGTGGCTGTGTGTGTGTGTGTGTGTGTCCCCCAAGCATCAGTATTCTCTTAAATGTGGACAGCAACCATGTGGACCGCCAAGCTCCATGGTGTGGTTTTGCTGCCAAATAACCAATGCAAGTTCAGGGGACAGCCCCAGGTACATAGGGCTCCAGGCATAGGGAGGGGACACCACTCTTACCCTACTCAGGTCCCCTTGGAGACTTGTGTTTTCAGATGGACCCCAGACCCTATGGAGATAGTAACAAGATGAAGTGTGCCCAGGATGGGGAAAGAACAGGAACTGCGCCATGTAAGAAGGATTGGTGTCAACTAGCAACAAGAAGGCTCAAAGGGGCACAATCACCGTCTCTCAGCTTCAGAGGGGCTGTCCTGGGGCCAAGAGGAACCATGACCTGCAGGGCCCCAGAAGACAGATCTGGACCCGTGGGGGAAGTTCTGGTGATACAGATTTCAGCTTAGAATGAGGAAGAACGTTCACATTTTGGTCTGACCTATTCCAAAATGAACTGGGCTTCCTTAGGAGGTAGTGAGTGTCTCATCATCAGAGGTGTGCAAAGAAAGGCTGGACGAGCTCTTGGCAGGGAAGCACACTAAGGAAGGGAAGTGAAAGATGATGCTTGAGTGAATCTCTTCAAAAGTTCTGTGATTGCACAAAATAGAATAATTGAATAGTGTGACCTCAAAAGATATATATATTTATATTTATACAGATTTATATATTTGTTGTTAATGGGTGTGTTAGATGAGTTGAGAACAGTTTCGAGGTTATAATGAATTGGAGCATCGTGTTCACGCTGGAAACTCCAACATTGGTGCAGAGGAGACAGCACTGGCAGGGCACAAGGAAACTAGCCCAGGAAACGAGCCCGGCTGCAGAGGAAGGGGCACGCAGGCTCTCCCGGGCTGTGGCTGCCCGGGGACTCCCGCGCACAGCCAGCAGCGGCAGTGGCACCAATTACAGCATCCTGTTTTGGAACAGTCTTTGCAGCACTGCACTTTTGGGGCTCCCAACCCGCTTGCCTCCCTGAATGACAACAGGCAAATGAAATGGATGTTTTGTTCTCGGGCGCATTACCGCAGGCATGAGTGTCTGGGCGATGTAGCCTTTTGTCTTCCGGGCTCTTGCTGGACGCTCAGAACAACCCCCAAAGCAGATGACTCCAGCATTTCTCAGAGGAGAACCTGGGGCTCAGAGTGAGCACGTGACAGACCTGGGTCAGAGCCCTGGTCCAGAGGCAAGGCCCGTGGCTGTCGGTTACACCAGGGCACTGCGCTGTTGTCCTGCTGCCTTTAGCCAAGGGCAAACTGGAATCTGAGCTGCAGCAGGGAACACGAGAGGGGACACTTGAGGCTCATCCAGGCAGCCAGCTTCCTTTCTCCTTGCTGAGCAGGGACTCCCAGAATTAGCCCGAGTTCCAGGGAGGAGCATGAACAACAGAAAGGGCCCTGGGCTGGGAGTCAGAACACTGGGCTCAAGTGCCAGTCCTCAGGTTTCTTGCTGTGTGACCTTGGGTGATTGCAGCCTATTCCAGGGCTGTGCCCTCTATGCGAAATGGAAATGGGACCGGTGGCCCTCCTGAACTCCTGGGGTTGTTAGGCAGATCTCATGACATTGAAAACCATAAGACCGAGGCAGGCGCACAGCCGTGGTGGACTGTAGTCCCTCTGTCCAGGATCCCACACGCTGCAGCTTCCTGACTCACAGCCTGTCCGCACCCTACTTCTGTCACCTCCCATTTCACACCAGGCTGGGCTTGGGCTTGACAGCAGGGAGTTGCCGTGAACCACCAGCCAGGCCGTGCACTGAGTTAGCAGCAGACCCCACGAGAGGGTGAGAGGCAGGCCAGGCAGAGAAGGGCCAGCTCAGCTGCCTGGGACCTGGGCTGGGAGGTCCAGAGGCTGGGTAGTTCTGGATTGAGGGTGTAAAGCCACAGTTTGGGGAGTTAGGCAGACCTGGGTTCAAGTCCCAGGTCTGTATTAGAGCCCACTCCTGTGGTGATTATTTGGATGAAACGGGACAGTGTGTGACACGTTTAGCCAGAACCTGCCATACAGTGAGCAGTCAGTAAGCGTGCGGGGTGAGGGGCAGAGGAAGTGCAATTGGTGGAAGGGATGGTGGGGGTGCTGAGGGAGGAGGGGCAAGAAGTCAAACACGGAGGTCAGTGGATCTCCCTAAAGGGAGAGGCAGGAAGCGCTGGGGGCTCCGAGGGCTGGGTGGAGAGGACTGGGAGATTGCAGACGGAGGAATGGGTGCGGTGCACACGGTGCTGTAGGAAAGGGCATCCCAGGACACCGCACAGTCAGGGACCAGGACGGGAGGGTATGGGGCCTGGCCACAGATGAGGTTGGTGACGGGAGTCAAGGGTGGAAAGTATTCTGTGGGGTCCAGTCACGGAGGGACCCGACGACTTTTCCCTTGTGAAGCTCTTGTTTTTGTTTATTCTCGGGGTTTAATTAACAACATCTCAGAATCTTACTGTATTGTATCAACATCTGTGGGACACAAGTTTCCCTTCTCTTCATCCCCTTGTGTCTTTTCAATGTTCTGTTATCCCCTGCCCGCCCCCCAGCCCCCCCCACCTGTCCCCCAGGCCTGCATGGGACCCTCCCGCCTCTGCCTGCTGCCCAGGCACCAAGCTGTGTGGGGTCAGGCCGGCCCAGGGCTGCAGGAAGAGAGCGCGGTTCTGCTCTCCGGGTGGAGGTGGTGGAGCCGCAGCATTCCCACGGGCACCCTGGAAACACGGGCCTGCGGATTTCTGCCCGGCCAGGTCGGGGCAGGAGGGATCCAGGCATCCTGGTCCCGCTGCGGGTGTGTGAAAACGGACTTCGGGAGCCAAGCCTGGGAAACACGTTCTTCTGTCTGGTGCTGCACCATGGAATCCCGAATGTTGGCACTTGAGGGAGCTCGGGGGAAAGGGCTTGCTTGCCCAAGGTTGGCTCCAAACCGTTCCACTCAATGACATAGCTTCCGCAAACGTCAGGTGACCATGTGAACAGTTAGCCCGTGTTTCTGCGCATCCCAGTGTCCTCTGAGGCCTCAGGGGCCTTGGTATCTGGGAAGAATCACCTCACACCTCCAAGGTGGGGACAACCAGAACGTTCTGCACCTGCCAGAGATTTGGGCCCTTCCCCAGCCTTTCCGGTAGGCACAGTCCAGGTCCTGGTTCACAGACATCGTCTCTCTTCCACCCCACATCACCCAGGGCAAGTGGCAAGCCCTTTGCCAGGCTCAGCAGCGTCCCCTCGTGCTCATCAAGCATTTCCTGAATTTTAGTAGAATTTCCAGAAGGTGCAGAAGTCTGAGGGGAAGGACCACGTGGCCCAGCCAGCTTCCCTCCTTGTCCCTGCTTCTCTTCTGTCTCCTCTTAGTTCTCTCCTCCCGCCTCCCTGTCCTGGCTCCCGCAGAGGTTTGGGCTCCTCAGAGCACGAGGTGCCCATGGCACTGCCCTCCCCGAGCTGGCACGTTCCTCCGACGCTGTGGCTCTCCCGGGGGATGCTCGACGGCAGCACCTCCCCCAGCATTCGGGTGCAGCTGGGCGCCTTCCTCGCGCACATCAGCTGTTCTCGGGCTCCAGTCGGTCTCACCCAGTTCTTCACCAACTTAACCGGGACAGCTGTCACACTTACTTCAGAAATCTCCTTAAAATTAAAAGCTCTTCCAAGCACTCACTTGACTCTGGAAGGAGGACTGGAGACACGCTGGACAGCCAGCCCCAGTGTGGATGGCGGCAGACACGCCCAGCCCCCGAGGCAGGCCCTGTGCTGCCCAGTGTCTCATTTCCAAAAGGAGCCGGAATCGGGGTGTTCAAGTGAATCACCTGAGTGTTAAGTACTGACTGAGATGCCAAAAAGCAGGGGTGCCACGACCCCATTCACAGTGTGCCTCACGAGAGCCCCCCATGACCCAGCACCTCTTGGCTTTGGGTTCAGTGGCCATACCTGTGAGCTGTCCTGCTCTGGGCTTGCCCCAGAGGGCCCAACAGCGGCCCGAGGAGAAGAGGGGCACCCCTGAAGGCGCACGTCCCAGGGAGGGAACAGAGCCAGGCCACAGGGAAGGGATGACAACAGCTGAGATGTACCCCCACCTGCTTTGCAGGAAAGAGGTCTGGCTTTGCTTTGCCTCTGCCTTGCTGTGTCGCCTCAGGCAAGTCTCTTGTCCTCTCTGAGCCTGTTTTCTCACCTGTAACCTGGGTATAAAATTCCTGGCTCCTTCACCCACAAGGCTGGCCCCTCCTGTGCCAACCCACAGCATGGTCCGGTGCAGAGGGCATGGACTAGTCAGGACACCCCCATCTGGGTCTCCACTCAGTCACCCTCCTGCTAGAGTCCTTTTCTGAGCCTGTTTCTCCAGCTATAAAACGAGGAATTGGACTAGTGCACGATCCTCTCAGTGTTTGGAAATGGGAGTCGGGGAGGGAGGTGTAGACTGTCACAGGGACCAGAGGACATTCCTGGCATTTGGTGCCCAAGTGCCACGGGTCTGCGTGCCCTGCACTGAACAGGTGTGTCCCTCACAAGGAAGAGCCGCCCACTCCGCCCGGAACAGGGCCGGAAGTACCCCCGCCGAGAAACCCTGCGGGCGATCTCACAGGCCCCTTCCACACCTGGGATTCTGAAAACATCCGCTCAAACTCGTAATCAGACATTCTCAAAAAAAAGTCTTACCTTGAAATGACAGCTTCTAGCTTTGCTGTCTCAGAGATGTGAGGCTGCTGCTGCTGAGATAAGCAGCCCAGCCCCGGAGGGATCTGGAAGGTTCCTCCCGGCTCCAGCGCTCTGTGTCTCTGCGGTTGGAGATAATGATGATGTGTTACACACAGGAGCAGGCTTTCCACTCTCTGAAGCCGGCTAAACACCCCGTTACCTCCTTTGATTGTCTTGCCAGTGCTAGGAGGTTGCAGATGAGGAAATCAGGGCTCAGAAAGGCTTAGAGATGTGTTCAAAGTCAGACAGCTGGACTTGGGGTCTGAACCAGGTGCCCTTCCCCTCCCTGCCCAGGCTTCCCTGATGGGACCCCCATCTCCCCCAGAGAGGTCATGTTGACTCACCTGCCTTCCCAGGAAAAGGGAAGCCTCTCTAGACTGAAACACAGCCACAGGTTAGACATCCTCCCCTCCACCACCATCTCATTTATATACACACTCACCTACCAACTTGACTGTATATTTCAAAAATCAAATTTGAAATTTAAGGGGAAAAAAGGCAGGAATGTGCCAGAGAACAAGTTCTGAGAGCAACTTCCGAGAAGTGGTCAGAAGGTGGAAGGCACCCCCTCCTTCAAAGAAGCATTGGCCAGGTGGAGCCTGAGAGCCCCCCACGCAGTGACAGCATGAGAGACCAAGTGCCCACGGTCACAGGGAAAGCCCATGGCACCCTTCATGCCTTCCACCCAGACTCCTCACCCTCCCTGCCCGGCCCCACACAGGATACACAGAAACACTATACCGCCAGGGCCTGGTCCAGGGTCCGAACACATAGACAGGCAGTGTCAAATCTGACCTTGTGCTAAGCTGTCGCTCTGACAGAGGTGTGCGAGTGACAAAGGTATCTTCACTCTTAACCGAAGATCTGCTAAGTGAGGACTGGATGTCACCCTGTCGTTTAGGATCCTTTAAGGCCTTGCTGCCCAAGGGGCAGTCCCTGGACAGCAGCATCCTGTCACCTGGGAGCGTGTTAGGACTGCAGCACCCACACCTGCCGACCCCATCTGCATGCTCATGAGCTCCCTAGGTGGTTTGTGTGTTGGCCCCGCACTTATTACACACTCCAGCCACACTGGCCTCCTTTTGCTTCCTAAAATATGACAAAGTCTTTGTCATTTCAGGTCCTTCCCACTCACTGTTCCCTCTCCTAGGAATGTTCTCCCCCTAGATTCTCACATGGCTGGTCTTTCTCATCACTCAGGTCTCAGACTAAATGTCACCACTGCAGAGGAGCCTTCCCAGACGGTCCGATCTGCAGTAGGCCCCCCGCTAGCACTCCTCAGAGTGCCGGGTACCTCCCTTCAGTCACACGTTGCACCCGGTACTCTGAGCTGCGCCGTGTGGTTGGTAAACCTTCTGCGCCCTCCACTGGAAGGTGCGCTCCGAGAAGGTGAGCGTCCTCCATCCTGTACCCCTGGGCCTCAGCATGGAGAACAGTGCAGGGCACACAGGAGGCACATGAGAAATGTGGATTGAGTTTTCCTGAACCGGTCAGTGTAGGACAATACAGTCGTCTCTCCATTGTTCAGGCTCACATTAACTATACTGTAAATTAACCCATGGGCTCACTCTGCAAATGAGTAACTGGGGTCTAGGAAAAGGTGGGGGCTTGCCCAAGGTCACCTAGCAAGTCTGTAGCAGGACCAAGGCCTTTGACCTTTCAGGAGTCAATGCCTCAACTCATGCCCAGCCACCCTCCCGATCGGTCTGTCCATTTACCCAGCCTGACAAAGCAGGATGTTTGCAGGGGCCATGACCTACATTGTGAATAATTGCGTTCTGCAGAGGGACTCTCAGGCCAGCTGCTCTCCTTTCAATGCGCAGATGGGGGAGACTTTCTCCCAGCAGCTTCTGCGTGCCTCCCGCTGAGCAGCGGCTGGACCAGGAGTCAGGTGTGAGCTCTCGCAGCCTCCCCCATCACGGACAGACATGGCCTCTCTGCTGGGCACTGCGCCCCGTCAGGCGGGAAGAGCATTCCATTGGCTTGAGTTCAGCTTGCAGCACCTCCACAGCCTCCACAGTGCTCCAGGGCTGCAGGGGAGGCCTCTGTGGAACGTTAGCAATGAAGTCGTCCCTCCCACCAGCAGCACCTCGCCGTTTGTAGAGCAGGTTTATACCCACCGTCTCCGTGGAATTTGACAGGATGCTTTGAGAGAGGCAGGGAAGGTTGGGAAGAGCACATGGTGAGGGAGGAAAAGGCACTGATTTGGGAGTGAGACAGACCTGGGTTTGAATTTCAGCGCTGACACTTTCTAGCGAGATATTTGGGGCAAGTTACTTAACCTCACTGCTCCTCAGTTTCCTCATCTGTAAAATGAGTACAATATCCTACTGAATTCTTACGAGGCTTTGACAAGGTAACGTGGTCTAGAGCTCGCAGCTTAGCAACTAGATATCATTGTCACTCCTGACAAGCAGCTCTTGGTGCTCTTGGGGTGGCTTTATTGGTGAAGTCCACCCACTCTCCTTCTGAGGCTGCCTCTCGTGGAATCACCCCGATCTTACTAGAGTGGAAGACCCATGAGGACAGGGCTCTTGTCAGTCCTGGTGATTGCTGCATTCCCCATGCCCAGAAAGACAGCTGGCAAATGGTAGTGCTTGATAGTTATGTATTAAATGAATGAGTGAATGAATGATTAAATGAATGAGTGAACAAATGATTACTTAGGTAATTGTCCAAGTGAGCAGCAAGGAAGGAAGGAAAATAGAGAAGAGAAAAAAGCAAGTTGAAAGTTCTTGTAGGCCAGTATCCAGAGCAAGGGAAACCTTCTTAGGCCAGTGGAGAAGCTATAGTCCACAGCTGTGCAGGGAAGTGGGCCCAAGTCCTGGCTCAGACCCTGATGTGAGGTCCCAGCTTGGCATCTGTAGGGGTCAATGCCCTATGCTCACTGGCCCTGGGCTGCCTGGCTGGTCCACAGTAGAGCAGGGTGAATGGGGTAGGCAGGTACGGCCTGGGCCCTCCAGCTCCTCTGTAGTAACTCCCCACCCTGCCCCCATCGCCACTACCCTGGAAGAGGGATGGGGATCCTCATGGTGCCTGGAAATCTGACCTTGTTAAGGCCAGTGGGTGCTGAGGGCTTCGTCACTGACAGCCTCGGGAGCCACAGCAGTAGCTCTGTTTGCCCAGCAGAGGAGGAGCCACAGCTGCTGGCCAGACTCTCCGCACAGTTCTTTGGTGTCCTCTAGTGGTGCTCTGGTGCACGACAATGACGCCAAGTAAGCGTTCAGGTGGTACCGTGCTCCCTGCCCCCTCCCACTGCTTGGTCAGGTGCACCGCTCCTGTGTGTGACTGCTCAGACCACTCTGAACTCCAGTCTCGGGCATGACCAAGGCGGATAAGACAAGAAGAGCGGGCAATGTTCGCTACCAAGGAGATGGTTGTGCTTATTTCTAGACCAGAGCCTGTGTACTGGGGAGATGGTGTAGAGGCATCTCTGCCCACCCTCGGGACCACTGACTTCGCTGAGAGCTCAGCGGGCCCTCGGTTCTCTGCTGCCTTCCCAGCTCTGCAGCCAAGGCTGTGCTAAAGCTTATGGAGATGGGTGGGGCAAAAGACCAGATTAAGAATTAGGATTTCAGGATTCAAAGAGATCAGAGCAGACCAAGATGGGGGCTGGGGTGGGAAGGGGGTTACAAACCAAGGAAAGGTAACCAGGCTGGAATGTCAGCTGCAGAAGGGGGAAGACAGAGCTAGCAGCAGTTGGATCAAAATTACGTGGTGAGGTCTTAGTCAATCCTAAGGAACATCTGAATAGCCAGTTACTTTCTAAGTAACTGAAGGTAGTTACTTAGAAAGCCGAGGAGCCCAGCTGGTCTGGCTCAGTGGTTGAGCGTCGACCCATGCACCAAGAGGTCACCGGTTCGATTCCCAGTCAGGGCACATGCCCAGGTTGTGGGCCAGATCCCCAGTAGGGGGCATGCAGGAAGCGGCCAATAGATGTTCCCTCTCATCGATGTTTCTATCTTTCCCTCTCTCTTCCTCTCTCTCTAAAATCAATAAATTTAAAAAATTTAAAAAAAAAAAGGAAGCCAAGGAGTTCTAGAGCAAGGGTACAAGTGAACATGCTTTCACCAGGTGGTTGAGCTTGAACCTAGGCCTACAGATCAATGGTAAACTCGAGCAGGTTAAAGGACCAGGTCAATATGTGGGAGGAGGTGGTGTGTACCTTCACTGTGGCTCTCCCCCTCCTGAAGAAGGTGTGCAGACTCAAGGAGAGAGCTTCAGATTATTCTGGGGATCCCGAGAGGAAAGACCCATGGGTGGAGGTACAGGAGGAGAAGGTTCTGGTTCAATAAAAGAACTGTGCAAGCATCTCACCCAGAGAGGCGGGAGGGGTCTGTCGTGGGGGTATACACCAGACAAGCAGGGTCAGCTTCCTGTGAACAGAGTTATCATTGCGTTGAACAGGGTGTGTGACAGAATCAGTCCTCCACACACAGAATCTAAGAATCCGTCATAAATTAGTGCCTTTCGTTGTAGAACAACAGACACGATCATCGTTAATGTGTTTACTCTTCGGGCATGACCGTGACAGGCCTGTGCTGCTGCATTCTGATGTCTGCTTGGTTGTCAGACGTTAGAGAAACCCCAGATCTGCCACTAAGTCACTGCTGACCTTGGGACCAAGTCCTTTCTCAGTCTCCTCAGTTAAACGATGAAAGGACGTCAGGAAACTCCCATCACCCTTAGTTGAATCCAGTCCAGCTCCTGGGTGGGCAGCAGTGGAGGGGAAATCTCTAGCCTTGGCCACTCCGACTGTGGTTCCTGGAGTCACATGCCCTGGGGTGCCTCTCACTGGTACCCACTGCCACCACTGCACAGGCTTCAGGAGCCCGCCTCTCCCCTCTGGCATTCCAGCCTGTGTGTGGACTCAATGGCCGCAGAACTGTAGAGGCTGAGCTAAGGCTTTCTGTGGCTTTAGACAACAAAAGGGAAATCAAGCACCTGTATGAGCTGGTTACAAGATGGCCTAAACCCACAGGCCCCACCACTTCCAGCAACTCCTGCTTCCATGTGGGAGTACCATCTTTCCCCAACTCATAGGTGCCCCGGACATTGCTGCCCCAAAGGCCAGGCCTAGAGAACAAGGCCAAGAGAAATAGGGTTTCCACCCTCCACCTGCCTAAGACCTGCCTTCTCCATCACCAAAGTGCCCCTTCTTCCTAGTGACTGACCCTGGGAATGCCTGCCTCCCCCTCCCCCTCCAGCATCTGGCTTTACCCTGGGCCTCAACAGGACAACATTCTGAGCACAGTTCTTTGAGGAGATACCCTCAGTGGTATCTGTTCCAGAGACAAACAGATTTGCAAAGTAATCTTCCGCTTTATTTAATAAATTTATTAGTAGTGTATGGATGTAGCAGTTCTGAAACTATTTTGTGTTTATTTGTAGGATTAAGCAAATGAGAATAGTTTGCTGTTATTGGAAACCAGTGTTCTCACTGTAGAAGGAGAAAGATGGCAAATGTGGAATAGAGGGAGGCAAGCAAGAACCCTGTGGTGTTAGAGTTTATATGTATGTATATCTATAGATAGATGATAGGAAGATAGAGACAGATAGAATGATGATGGATGGATGGATAATCCGTACATAGATGCATGGACCTAGAAGTAATATCCCAGAAACAGTGAGTACACCTGGTACCCAGATATTGGTTTCTAAATGCCAATATCTGCTAAAAGGAACCAGGACTCCTTGGGGAAAATGGCTAATTCTAAAACTGGGGCAAGGAAAGTATGAGGAGAGATTGGAACATCGTGTGCCAAGAAGTAGGAAAGTGCTCAAAAAATTTATGGGGACAGCCCAGCTGGTGTGACTCAGTGGTGGAGCATTGACCTGTGCTCCAAGAGGTCACTGGTTCGATTCCTGGTCAGGGTACATGCCTGGGTTGCAGGCTCCCTTCCCAGTAGGGAGCACCTAGGGGGCGGTCAATCAATGTTGATGCTTCTCGCATCCATGTTTCTATCTCTCCCTCTCCCTTCCTCTCTCTAAAAAATCAATAAAAACATTTTTTTTAATTATGGAGACACATTGAAAAAAAAACAGAAGACAGCATGAAGGGGTTTTCCATTAGCCAGACCTGGAAAAAATTGAGCATAAAAATGAAAATTCTTATTACTGGATTATAAGACACTGAATTAAAAAGAAATCTACAAGTCCATACTGATAAATATTTTTTTTAAATGAGCCAAAAGGGAAGATCTTGTTTACAGTAGAATGCCAAGTATTTAAATGGAATCATAGTGTTAGAAAATCACCATTTTGCAACCACCAAAATAGTGTGACTCAGGTAAGAATCATCAATGAATGCTGAAACCACTGAGTTAATGTTTGTGGGGGAACAAGATACTCACACTGGCTCAAAGTGTCTCCCACAGATTATTTATTAATTATGAGAGGGAAATGGTACCTTTGAAGTGGGGAGTTCTGGCAGACATCACCTCAACCAAGTGATCACAGTTAACGTCCCCAGTGATGGGACGGATGGCATCAGGTGGCCCTGCAGGGAAGCACCGAGGAGGCCTCTCATCACTGACATAGGACCCCTGCCAAGAACGCATAACCTAAATCTATGAAAACACATTCAAACAAACCCAAACTGAAGGACATCCTACCAAATAACTAACTGAAAACTTCAAAAATATCAGTGACTTGTAAAACCAAAGTAGGCTGAGGAACTGTGTGGGGTTAAAGGAGCCTCGAGGCGTGACAAGTGAATGTAATACGTGGTCCCAGATTGGATCCTGCTTTGGAAAAACCACAATTGCCTTAAAAGACATTAGGCCAATTGATGAAATTTGAAAATGGATGGTATATTAGATAATACACTGTATCAATGTTCAATTTCCTGAATTTGGTTAACTGTGTGTGATTGTGTAAGACAATCTCCTTGTTCTTAGGAAATACATGCTAGATATTTAGGGGTGAAGGGTCAGGATGTCTGCAACTTATTCTCAGTGATTCAGGAAAAATACAGGGTGGGGCAAAAGTAGGTTTCCAGTTGTGAGTATGGGAAACACAGTTCATTTTTCTATTATTATTTATTTATTTATTATTGTATTATTTTCCATATGAACAACTGCAAACCTACTTTTGCCCCACCCTCTATATGTGCAGTATATATTTTTTCATTACCTGGGTGTCTTTTTCTCCTCTTGCCACCTCCTGCCTGATTCTCCCCCGGAGTTTCCCAGTCCTCATTCCTGAGCTTGGGTAGGGTCCTCTCTACCACCCGTCTTGGGCAGAGCATTCTGCACCATGAAACCTCACAGGTCTCTGACCAGCCTCTGGATTGGCTGCCTAGGGTCAGGTGCCTACCCCTTGTCCAATCAGCTCTGGCCCCAGATGGGTCACGATACATGACATGGCACCCACCACAGCTCCCTTAATGGGGTAGTAGGCAAGAAGGTCTCCTTAGAAGGGCTTGGCTGGCCCCGTGATTGGCTCAGCCAGTAGATCAGTATCCCCAGCTCCCCAAGTTAATTCCAGAGACACCTAAAGGCCTCCTGACCTAATTGTGTGCCTCATTCTCACCCTCACTCTTCCAACAAATGTTACAGATGCCTGCTTTGGGCCAGGTCTGTGCTAGGTTCCAGGGGCACAGGAGTGACCTAGTCCCTACCCTCAGGAGCTCTGACTCAAGTTGGAAGGGCATACAGAACATATATAACTTTAGGGCAGGCTGGATCACGACCAACAAACAGAAGGCAGTCAGTGCTCGCTGAGGCCCACCCCCATGGGGACATAAAGGTGGGAAATGAGGTGGGGTCCAAAAAGCCATAGCTAGTGCCACAGAGGAGGGTGGCACTAGCTGTGGCTTATGAGAGGGAAAAGGACAGTTAGGGACCAGTTGCTGGAAGGGTGCCCAGTGCCATCCCTGGGTTTCTGTTTTTTCTTTGCACAGCCGGACCCAGCCGGACGGGACATCTCCATCCGCCCTCTGCTGGAGCACTGTGAGAACACCCACATGACCATCTGGCTCGGCATCGTCTATGCCTACAAGGGGCTTCTCATGGTAGGTGCAGCGCAGGAGGCGAGGTACAGGGAAACCCTTCCCTGTCAAACTCTCCTAGGGGCCTCCTCCAACGTAGAAGTAAAAGAGCCCCCAGGACTAAGCACTTACTCTATGCCAGGCCCCGGGTCTGCCACGCTACTGCAATTTCCATAACAACCCTGTGAGATAATACAAATAATGTCCCCATTTCACTGATGAGTACGCTGAGGCTCTGTTTGCCCAGGGTCACTCAGCTAGTAAGTGGCAGAGTCAAGAACGAGGTTACCAGAGAGTAACCCCAAACAAAACCCGTGAGTGCCTCTGTGCGGCTGCCACTGGGCCACTTCTGGAACGGCAGTCTTTGACATCCAGCGTGTGTTCACATCCCGAACTTCGCTGCATCTTCTAAATCCGTGGGAGGTTAGTGGGCTCATCTGGTTCTATAGATGAGGAAAGTGAGGCTCAGGGAGGTTAAGTGATGAGCCAGAGGCCATCTGGTAACCTCCAGTCCCGGAACCCAGCACTCTTTCCACTCTACTCATCTGTTAAAATCGAAGATCACATACCAAGCCCACACGATCATGGAATGTCAAAGTTAGGAAGGACTTGTAAGGTCCCACCTTACCTTATCCCAGATTGATCCTTAAGTCTTCTCTCCACATCCGTGAAAACTGTGCCTCGATTTAAAACCCCTCTAGTGACAGGAAGCTGCTGCTCCCCCCTCCTCAGATCTTTCCGCAGGAAAGTTAAGCCGCCATCTGCCTCTGTGGAAAATGAAGCCCTCTCCAAAAGTCACATAAGCTGGGATTCCTTACACCTCTCAAACGCTTCCTCTGCTGCTGCTTCCGAAAACTCTTAGTGACTGATCCTGGGTCCTTCAAGGGGCCACACCAGAAGAGCAGGTTTTAGGGGACCCTAGGCAAAGAACCCCCACTTCATACTAGTTGAGACCTTCTTGTGTTTCCATAGAGGTCCTTTGAGAACTAACTACTGGGCTGCCATCTGAGTCCCACGAGGTAATGACCAGGAGGTGCCCAGAATGTAAATGGGACCTTGGAGACTGGCCTACAGTCCTAGGCTTGAAGAAGGACACACTCTGGGGACCTGGTCAGCAGAGCTGTCAGAAACAGTGGCACAGACCCGAGGGCAGGTCCATCATTAGTGGGCAGAGGTACCAGAAGGCAGCCCCCTGGTCCGTGTAAGGAAGGATTTTGTTTAACAGAGCCGTGTTCGTGGGTGTGATGGAGCCCCCTGGAAAGGAATGAGCTCCCTGTCACAGGAAGTGTGCGACATCCATGACTTGAGTTTACCCAGCCCTTGTTGAATAAAGAGAGTGAAACTAGACTCTTTCTAGGATCCCTTCAGCCTCCATGTTCTTGATCCCGACTCTGTGAAATTAGATTATGTGAATCAGATTGACTCTAAGCTGGATTCATCTGTAAGGTTTTGGCCATTCATTATCTTCCCCACCTACTTCCAAAGGTGGCTGGAGATGACTATATCTCTTCCAGTAAAGCTAATGCTTTCCATCAGATCATGTCAATAAAACTGTAAATGACAGCATCAGTGCTTTACTGTTTTCAGTGTATACAAAGAACTGTCCACAGTGCTCCTGGCCCCTAGGGTTTATAACTGAAAGCCCCTCTCCTAGCCCCCCTGCTCTGGAGCCTCAGTATCTCAGGGCTGGAAAGAGCATGCACAGCCCTTAGGGCCACTCTGCTGTCAGATGTTTCAGCATCCTCGAACCCCACTGACCACCATGAGCATCCCCAACAAGTGTTCTTCCACCCACTGCTTCCACACCTCCAGTGATAGGAAGCTCACCCCCTTCAAAGCAGCCTGTACCATCCATGAATGGTGTATTCGTTTCCTGTGGCTTCCATAACAAATTGCCACAAACTAGTGGCTTAAAAACAACAGAAATGTATTCTGTCACAGTTCTGGAGACCAGAAGTCTGAAATCAAGGCCGGCTGTGCTCCCTCTGGAGGCCTTTGGGGAGAATGCATCCTTGTCTCTGCCCAGATCTGATGGCTCCAGGCATTCCTTGGCTGGTGGCTGCCTTACTCCAGTGGCTGCCTCAGCCTTCACATGGCCTTCTCTTCCAGTCTGTCCTCCATGTGTCTCTTAGAAGGACTCTTGTCATTTGATGTGGCACCCACCAGATGAGAATGCGTCATCTCAAGATCCTTAATTTTACTTGCCAAGATTCTTTTTCCAAATAAGGTCACATTTCACAGATTCCATGGATTAGGGTGTGGACATATCATTTAGGACCACCATTCAACTCACTGCAGATGGGTTGCTTTTCTAGGGAGTCTTTCTTATCCTCAGCTGAAATCGGCCTTGATGTAACCTGTGCTCATGAACCCTCACTGCACTCCATGAAGGCCTAAAAACAAGTGACTCTGTGTTTGCTCCTGGCACACTTCAGAGATTTGTAGCCAACCACCAGGTCCCAGACTTGCCCGTGTTATGACTGATGGAGACTCTCGTGCTGGTTTGGTGGCCCACTGGCAGCATGGCAGAGAGGGGGCACGCAGACCGCGGCACCCATCCAGCCCTGACACGCACTGCTGTGGGACCCGGCAGGTCACTTTGCCTTCCCCAGCCTCTGCTGCTTCCCCTGTAAGACTGGACAGCCACGCCCAGCGCCCTCGTGGGACTGCAGGGGGCTGAATTCGAGGGCACCAGCACAAAGCAGGCTTTCACAGCTGTTGGTTTCCATCCCTCCTTTGGTGTCTGCTTCCTGGGCTTCTGGTTTCCCATTTTAAAAGGAATTGTTAAAAAATAAGTCTGTGAGATAACAGACTAGGAGAGGAAAATAACCATGATTGTATAAAATAATACCAACTATAAAGTGCCTTTTAAGTTCTATATAGGACATTTCCATTTTTAAAATGCTTTCACATCCATCCTCTCATTTCATCTGGAAAGAAACCTGTGAGAGCGGCATTAGTATTCCCATTTCACAGATATTGAAACTGAGGTCCTAAGAAGTAAAGTGACTTGCCCAGAGTCACACAGCCAGTGGATAGCAGAGCAGATGCCAGACCCTCCAGCCTTGTAAAAACCACCCTCCTACCACACAGCATTGTGCTGCCAAAGTAAAACCTTAAAACAGAGGCCCTCACTGTGATGCTAAGTGGCCCGTGCAGGTGTTGCATGCCCGAGCTGCAGTGATGAGCTCACAGGGAAGAGGGGCCTTGTGGGAAGGCCTCCTGGAGGTGCTGGGCTGCAGCAGAAGCCCCCGCACCAGTCAACAGTCTTGGTCAGCTCTTCTTCCCACCCACACCATTTCTGCCCTGCATCCATCTGTACTTCCTTCTGCAGCCTGCCCCCCTTCGACCACCTGTGAAGATAAACACTCAACTCCCTGCTTCAGATTACATTTGAGTTCTACCCTGCTCAATTCTGTTGGGAGATATTGGTTACGAGTAGAGCTGCAAGTGACCAAAAAACAAACAAACAAACAAACCCAGAATAAGAGTGGTTAAAGAAATAGTTAATTTCCCTCTCAAGTAAGCAATCTGGGAGAGAAGTGGGGGGGTCCCAGCATCTGAGCTCCTTACATCTTGTGACCCCACCTTCATCCTGCTGCTTCCACCTGGTATTCTAAGGAGACTTAGTGGTCTAAAATGGCTGCTCAAGCTCCACCCATCACACTGCACTCCATCTATTAGGAAGGAGGAAAAGAAAACATCTTTCTCTTTCAAGACACTTCCCAGAACTTGTACATACTACATGGCATTGTCCAGAACCTAGTCATGTATAGGCTGGGAAATAGGGTCTCTACACTGGGTGCCTATGTACATTGAGGGGTTAACAGAAGTTCCAGGCACAGGGCCTCTTCCTGGTATAATAGAAAAAAGACTGGACTGAACTTCTAGAGACACAGTCCACTTGGCCACCATGTTGCTATGTGGCCTTGGGCAAGCCCCTTCCTCTCTCTAGGCCTCAGTGTTCTCTATAGAATGAGGGGAGATGGTTGAGGTCATGTCTGAAGTTCCTTCCCACTATGGCCTCCTGTGGGTCTACCCATGAACCAGGGGTGGGGGCGAAGGAGAACCAGACCGCTGCAACACTCCCAATCTGCACCCCCCAGACTCAGGCCGGGGCTACGAGTGGAGACAGGTGGTGACATCCGGAAGACCTGGCTGACAGCAAAGCCCCGGCCTCCCTCCCCACAGCCCCCACTTCCCGAGTAACCCTCAGTGCGGTCGTTTCTCAGAACAGCGAGCGTGTGCCTCCGCTTGGTAATGACCATCCTCCCTTTCGGTCCACCGTTGCAGTTGTTCGGTTGTTTCTTGGCTTGGGAGACCCGCAACGTCAGCATCCCCGCACTCAATGACAGCAAGTACATCGGGATGAGCGTCTACAACGTGGGCATCATGTGCATCATCGGGGCCGCCGTCTCCTTCCTGACCCGGGACCAGCCCAACGTGCAGTTCTGCATCGTGGCCCTGGTCATCATCTTCTGCAGCACCATCACCCTCTGCCTGGTGTTCGTGCCGAAGGTACGGCACTGGTCCACAGCCCGCCCTCGCCGCCTGGCCTCCGGCCTCCGACTCCGGCCTAAGGGGATCGCTGCGTTTCCTCCACTTTCTAAGTTTGACACATCCTTTTTTTTTTTTTTTTTTTTTTTATGATGAACACAGTTCACATTGCAGAAAGCTTGGAAAGTGCAGAAGAGTAAAAACCAGATTTTTCAGAAATCTCACATAGTTCCATCACCCAAAATAATCACTGTTAATGTTTCGTTTGTTTGTTTTTTTACTGTTAATAGTTTTGGTGTTTCTTCCAGTGTTTTTTTAATACTTAGGCGGTGATGCTTTTTCCGACATAGCTGGAATGACAGCACATGTATTGCTCTGCAGTTTGCCTTTTCACTTGTCTGTCCTTTGTGTTTCCCCACGTGTATAACTGTCATTGAGGGACAGTTCCATATTCACGTGTCCCCTTGCTCTTATTGGTGAGCATTACATAACTTTTATTTCCACATAACACATTTTCCTATCCCCTTAAGACAGAGTGGCACAAGTGGTATTAGTGGGTCAAGAAGAATAGCCATTTTTAACAGTCACTCACATTTTTCATTCATCTGGAAAGCTGGCCTTCAGGACCATCCTGAGACGTGTTTTTCAAACATTGCCCTACCCAGCAGCAGGCAGGTGAACCAGAGGCCTTGCCCTCTTAGGAGCCCTGCAGCAGAGCTGGTCTGTACAGGGGGAGCCTGACCTTGGTGGGCCTCAAGAAACGGAGAAAGCAGGGAGGAGTTGTTGGCCAACGTTGGGGATGGGGGTGTCTGCCTAGGAAAGGGCGAGAGGAGAGGTCACTCAGGGTCCTTCCTCCTCTAGAGGCTGCCCATGGTGCCCAGTCAGTCCCCAACCAGTGCCAGCTCTGCCCTAAGTGCCTCTGGCCTGCACTCCTTCCTTCTCTAGTTGTCAGCACCTGCCCAGGCTTCAGCTGACACCACAGCTGCACTCCGACGCTCTCTCCATCCTGTAAAAGATGCCAGATGACTCTGGCCCATCTCTGACCATGTCACTCTGCTCTGTTACCTCAGTAGATCCTCACTGCCCTCCTGGCTCCAGGATCAGGTCTCTGACAGTGGGCTGCCTTTCAGGACCCTTCAGTCTCCTCCAGTCTCCCCAGAAATCCCTGTCCACCCTCCAAACTGCCCTTTTCCATAAGCGCCCTGAGCCCCAGGCCTCCCTGGGACGGCATATTCCCCCTGGGATTCCCTTATCCTCAGCACCACTCCAGACCTTCCTCAGCGCTCAGCCCCTCGCCTCTGGCCCATGACGTCCTGGAGGTCAGGGGTCGTAGCTCGCTCAGCCCCGTGCTCCATTCCTGAGCCCAGAGCCTGCCTCAAACCAGAGATGTTTCTCCACTCAATGAGTAAGATCAGGGTTAAGTGGCAACATTTTCTCTTATATAAAAATATCTTTGTCAGCGACAGAGCCAGTCACTACTCTGCCCAACACTCGCCAAGGGTTCTAACAAGGAGAAGCCTTCACTTTCCTCCACCCCACTGCTTCCACACTGTCGCCTCTGGCTTACTGTCCACCTGGCGCAGGCCTGAGGCAGAGCGGGGCGCAGCTGGAGCCAGGCCTACGGGGCTCTGGGTGGGCTCCGCAGAGTGCTTGGGATGCAGAAGAAACAGGGTCGGGGGACCAGACTTCTACAGACGAGGAAGGAAACCGAGACTCAGCAAGAAGAAGAGGCCTGCCCCAGGTCACACACAAGCGCTCTGGACTCCCAGCTGTGTCCTTTCTGTGACCCCCTGCTGCCTCCAGTGCAGGACCTGTGGGGAAGGCCTGGATGGAGGGGAGGGGGGACCCCAGGATTCTCTTTTCTTCTTTTTTTTTTATCCTCACCGGAGGGCATTTTTCCATTTTTGTTCAGATAGAGCAGGAGGGAGAGAGAGGAAGAGAGAGAGACAGAGAGAAACATCGACGTGAAAGAGACACGACGAGTGGCTGCCTCCCGCACGACTCCAGCCAGGGCCGAGGAGGAGTCTCAACCGAGGTACGTGCCCTTGGCCAGAATCGAACCCACGACTCATTGGTCCGTGGGCCGACGCTCTAACCGCTGAGCCAAACCGGCCAGGGCTCGGGGTTCTCTATTCAAACCCACCTTTGTCCTTTCAGCTTATCACTCTGAGAACAAACCCAGATGCAGCCACTCAGAACAGACGCTTCCAGTTCACTCAGAATCAGAAGAAAGAAGACTCTAAAACGTCCACCTCCGTCACCAGCGTGAACCAAGCAAGCACATCCCGCCTGGAGGGCCTGCAGTCCGAGAACCATCGCCTGCGAATGAAGATCACAGAGGTACCTCCCGACACTGCCCACCGGGGCCCTGCCCTCCCATCTGCATCCCTGTGCCCGAGGCAGGGACTCAGCTGCCGCTCCCACGTCTCCTGCAGGACATCCCTGCGTCACGTTGTGCATCCCATGTACTGTCGCGACAGCCGCAAGAACCAGGGGGAACGTGAGCTAGACAGAGGCCATGCGTCAGAATCTGGCAGGAGTTCATGGCCCACCTGGCCCAAGCTCCTGGGGTCCAGCAATGCCCTGATTCAAGACGCCCCCAGAAAGCAAGGTGTTCTTAGAGACTTTTAACTTCCAGATTATAGCAGTGCGTTGGAAAAACTCAGTTGTACACCTCCTGTGTGTCTCCTTTACTACTCATATGAACCCTTCACTCCTGACACTTCCAGTCACCAAACATGTGGGGAGGTTTTCCCACACCAAGCAATTCTCTGTGATACCTGCTGGGTGTCCTACGATGTAGCTCAATTCTAACACTATCTACCTGGAGACAGTGTCAGCTCCCACAGGTTAGAGGCTCGGTCCCCCAACACTGCTCCCACCCACGCCAATCACGAGTAGTAGGTCCCCAGGTTACCCTCAACTTCTGTCCAATTTAGCTACAACGGAGGGCCCCACAATCCCCTCCTCAGGCTCAAATAATTTGCTAGAGCAACTCACAGAACTCAGGGAAACACTTACTTACGTTGACCAGTTTATTAAAGGGTCTGATAAAGGATACAGATGAACAGCCAGACGAAGGAATGCGTAGAGCAAGGTCTGGGAGGGTCCCACGCACAGGAGCTTCTGCCCCCATGGAGTGGGCGCGTCATCGTCCCGGTGTGCATGTGTCTGCCAGCCTGGAAGCTCCCCAAACCCTGTACTTCTGGGACTGTTAAAGCGGCTTCCTCACACAGGCATGATCCACCCTTAAGTCCGTTTTCAGCCCTTCTCCCTTCTCAGGAGAATAGGGGCGAGGCTGAAAAGTTCAAGCTTCTAATCATGGCTTGGTCTTTTGATTGACCAGCCCTCCTCATCCAGGAGCCCACCCAGAGTTGCCTCATTAAAACAAAAAACATACCTGTCCCACAGGAAATGATAAGGGCTTCGGGAGCCCTGTGTCAGAAACCCAGGCGGCAGAGGACAGAATGCCATTCAAGTCACACAGAAAGGTCTCTCTCACCTCTTCCACCTGGAAACTTACTAAACAGTTATGGGCTGTGCTCTTGACAGCGGTACAGCACTTTACAGTTTGTGAGTCCCCTCCTTTATATTGTAGTAGGATACCCACTACCCTCCCAACTACCATCCACTCCCCAGCACACATTCCCCAGGTTCTCAGGGACTGAACTGCCCGGGCTTGCATCTGGTTTTTATATAACCTGAGGGTGCCTGGGGTCTGTCCTGCTTAGCTCCTCTGAAGGCACCCTACTGACCTGAGTCTCGTGACAGTGTGAGGCTCAGAGCTGACCAGTCCTGCGATCTGTTCCACCCCCACACCAAGTGTTCTGCTAGGATCGATAATAATTACAGTAATAGTAGTATAGTAGTAGGTTACTCTTACGTGTCAAGCACTGGGCTAAACTTTTACTGTATTACTGTATTTAATCTTCACGAGAACCCTGTGAGGCAGGTACTGTTATTACCCCATTCTACAGATGAGGCACTGAGACTCAGTTCTCACCGGCCAGCACACGGCCAGTAAGGAGCAGCCTGGGTTTGCCCCAAGGCTTGTCCAGCTTCAGAGCCTGTGCTGTGATGCTCTCCCCCCACCTTCCTGGGCTGTTCCATCAGGCACACGCCTGCACTGGACATATCATTGCAGAGCCCAGGCCCCTCTCATCACAGTTTCTCCTGGGACAAGAGCTGGCAGGAGCCCTCTGCATCTCCTCCCCAACATGCAGCAGCCCCGCTGGCTCTCAGTGCCCTCCCAAAGCCAGCCTGAGGCCAGCCCTGTGACCCTGTGAGCCGCCTCTTGGCTCTCGAGGCCTGCAGCCCGGGCTGGGGCGGGGGCTGGGCCAGGGTTCTGACTCAGCTGGAGCTTTTGTCTTCTAGCTCGATAAAGACTTGGAAGAGGTCACCATGCAGCTGCAGGACACGCCAGAAAAGACCACCTACATTAAACAGAACCATTACCAAGAGCTCAATGACATCCTCAGCCTAGGGAACTTCACCGAGAGCACAGGTAAGAGGAGGTGGAGCCCTTGGAACGTGGGGGCCTGGGTCTCAGACACCAGCCATCAACCTTCCATTTTACAGGTGAAGAAACGGAGGTCAGAGAGGGGCGGACTGGTCTGAGGTCATACAGGCAGAGCTGGGGCTTCTGCCTCCCAGACCCTTGGGCTCCAGTTGCCCCTGTACACACGTGGCCAGCATTCCCGGTGTTCTGATTGGTTCGGGAATGTCTCTCTCCCTCCCTCCCTTCCACTTAATCTAAAAACCAAAGAACTTCTATGCATATATGCATAACCAATGGACACAGACAATAGTTTGGGGAAAGCAGGAGGGATGTGGGCGTGGGGAGCAGGGGGTCAATGGGGGAAAAAAGAGGGGACATCTGTAATACTTTCAAAATAAAGATTTTTTTAAAATCATTGGAAAAATATCCTCGGGTGAGGATTAACAACAACAAAAAAGAACTAACACCAAATAGTTAACAGTGTCCACCTGTGTGGAAAGGTGGGCGAGAAGGGAATCTTTTACATTTCATTTTATATATTTCTCTATTGTTTGCATTTTTCATTAGCATATATTCATTTTTGTAATAAAATTAATTTTTAAGTCGAAAAAGATCTTGTTTCTTTTATTATTACAGAAGTAATAAGTAGTCTTATAAAATTAACAATATATAAATTATTAATTATAATTAATTTTATTATACATAATATAATATATATTAGTATGTAACTAATCCATTATTACTGGACAAATTAGGATTAGTTCCAAGTTTTCGATATTGTAAACAATACTGATTTGAACGTCTTGTGTGTATCTTCACACAGAGCCTTAATTATTTCCTTAGGATAATTCCCAGAAGTGGAAATTCTGAGTGGAAGATACATGCACTGTCTATAGTGTTTGATGCTTATTGACTGTGCCCCCCAGAAAGGTTGTGTCCATTTAAACTCCCACCAGAAGTTTACTGTTATTATTATTTTCAATTCTTGGAAAGTCTACCTTGGAGTTTTTCTGTCATTACATCCCTATGCACCAGTGACAAGGGCCTTCAGATTAAACCTCTAATGTCAAGTATGTTGCCTACATTGGTTGACCTGATTCCTCCCTCTTTTGTTCTTGGGCACAGGGCACCCCATACACATCTCCAGCGCGCCACTTCCGTCCCTGGGCGGAGTCCTCGGCTCCCTGCCTTGGTCCCAGGAGAGCTGCTGAAAAGGCCACGGCTTGGAGAATGCATGGGGATGCTGGGCTCCTTTGCATTCTCTCTCCTGGGGCAGCATCCTAAAAAGACTGCATTATTGATTTTCTAAAATCAAGTTAATATAACATGTTGTGATGTTGTTTTGCCTTCAGATGGGGGAAAGGCCATTTTAAAAAATCACCTCGATCAAAATCCCCAGCTACAGTGGAACACAACAGAGCCCTCGCGAACATGCAAAGATCCCATAGAAGATATAAACTCTCCAGAACAGTAAGTACCTTCTCCTTGAGCATTACTGCAAGAGAGTGTACGAGACGCCTGCGGAGCGGTTTACAGTTTGCCATGCACCGTGTTTCCACATGCGGTATTTTATTGGAACTCCACAGCAGTCCCATGCAGGTCAGATGCAGGTACAGATGAGAAAACTAGTGTTCAGGAAAGGGAGGTGACTTGTCAAAGCTCACCCAGTTGCTAAGTGCAGGAGATAGGGTTTGAACTCGGGTCTGTCTAATATCAAATCCCATGTTCTCCACTGTAGCACACTGCCTTTGTTATGTATACATTTTCATCTTGGTAAGTGCATTTATTTAACAATGATTTACTGAGATCTACTATGTGCCAGACACAGCAGTGAAGAAAACAGACAAAAATCCCTCCCTTCATGGAGCTACCAATCTATCTGGTAAGACAATAACTTAATTTAAAAAGCAAAACCTGCCCTGGCCGGTTTGGCTCAGCGGTTAGAGCGTCGGCCTGCGGTCCAGAGAGACCCGGGTTCGGTTCCCGCTAAGGGCATGTACCTCGGTTGCAATTTGTCCCCGGCCCTGGCTGGTCGTGTGGGTGGCAGCCACTCGATGTGTCCCTTTCACATCGATGTTTCTCTCTCTCTCTCTCCCTCCCACTCTATCTGAACAAAAAATGAAAAAATGTCCCCAGGTGAGGATAAATAAATAAATAAATAAATAAATAAATAAAAATAAAATAAAAAAGCAAAACCTAGTATGTTAAATGATAGATGCTTTGGAGAAAAATAAAGCAGGGGAGGGACTAGGAGTATAATTTTAAATAGGGTGGTCAGAGAAGAATAAATGAGAAGGTAACATCGAAGCAAAGACCTGGACATCTCAGTTCGCTTTGTTCCCACTGGTAGTTTTTAGTTCTTCCCAGCTCACAGCAAATTGGAGGTGGAGATTAGAAATGTCAACCCTGCAAGTTGGCCCCTGGGAAGTGACCAGTGATGAGGAACCAGCAAAAGCAGCTGAATCACCAACTGCCATGTCATTTGGGGCCATTCAGTGTTAGAGCTAATAGCCTCTCAACCCAGTTAGCTCCCAGGCTCACTGGCTTCCAGTCAGAACAATTACTGATGGTCACATGACATGCCAGCAGTTTACCTGTCAGTTCCCCACACTAGATTGTCAGCACCTTGACTCAGGTAAGATAAGGGTCCTCCATATATCCCCTGGACTGGACACAGGTTCAGGCACCAAGTAGGTTCTTGGCAAGTGTCTGTTGAATGAATGAAAATGTAAACGGGATCCCACCAGACCACAGAATTCTGTGGCTCTGACAACCAGACAGATGCCCACCTTGTCCAGGTAGATGGCCCTGCTGGGAATGCTCAGACAGGGCACCTTTTCCCAGGTCAGAGTTTATTCTTCAGCTTCCTTTTCCTGGACTCTTTGTTGACACAGTCTTGCCTGAAGGAATCAATCATAGTTGACGTCACAAAGGTTTGACTTTAATTTCAAAATGAAATCTCCAACACCCCTATCTCATGAGTACCTGTGAAGTATCTCTTGGGAGAAGCCCTTCTGGCCAACAGGTCCTTAGGGAGTGGGGACAGCCAGCCCTGCATCTGTCCCCAACCATCTCAGATCCCCACCAGTGCCCTACTTACAGTCTAGGGCACAGCCCCTCTGTCAGGATGAGGCAGCCCCTGTGAATTGATTGGCCTCCCCCACAAAGCTCTGTAGTTTAACAGAAGCAAGAGTCCCACCTTGCTTTGTTTCTGGCTTTGTTTCTGTGAGCAAGTTACATAAACTCATGTTTACAACGGGAAGACTGCTTTTGCCTACTGGGTCTTTGTGAAGATCTGGCGTTTCGTCCCACCTGAATGGCCAGGCACTGGGGACACAGAAGGCCTAAGAATACAGGGGACGTGACTTCCCAGCTGCTGTGGAGAAGTGCACAGGCGCAGCTGAGCAGAGCAGGGGCCGCGGCCTGCACACATTCCCCCACAGCGGCCTTTCTAACAGCTGGGGTGACTTCCTGACCTCCTGCTGGTCGGTCATGGTGACGACTGGTGAGAAGGCGAGTGCAGAGGTGTGGCAGGAGAAGGGAGTTGGAAGGCAGCCCCCTTTCCACTCTGTCCTCCATCGGTCCCGCAAACCGGACCCCTGGCTCTGGTTTTTCTGGCTGCGTCTCAGAAATTTACCGAGGGCTCTGGGTGCTCAGAGGACAAATGGGCTCACTCTCTGGGGAGTTAGCACAGAGAAGATGACACTTGAACTGGATCTTGAAGGAAAAGCAGTTCGTCAGATCGGGAAGTAAACCAAGGTTCTCTAGGCTGGGGAAACGGCGTGTGCAAAGGCAAGGAGAGTGGCCAGGAGCAGTGCTTTAGGGGAAACAGCTGCCAGAGGGTGGAGTTTCCAGAGAGGGGGAGTAGAAGATGCAACTGGAGAATCTGGAAGAGACAGGTCTTAGAGAGCCCCCTGAATGTCCCATCTCCATGTTGAAAATGTAATGCTAGTCACCAAAGAAGCCGAAAGCCCAGGAAGAAAACTACTGGAATTGGCCCAGCAAGAAGGGCTGAGGTCCTGGGCAAGCGGGGGAGGCAGAGCCAACGGGGAAGGACGCATCAGCTGGGAAGCCTTTCAGGGACGGAACCCAAAGCCAAGCCCATGTGGAGGCTTGCAAGCGTAGAGAATGAGAACTATCTGTGTTTGCAGAAAGCCTGGTTCTTAGGATAACCGGAAGCCCAAGGAGCATCCTCCTTGCTTATTGTCTCCCTGGTTATTCCCAGGGTGGTACTTGGCACAGGCAGGCCTGCATTAAATACCTGCTGGATGGGTGAATGGTTAGATGATAGGATGGACAGATCTTGAATTCAGAGAAAACGGCTCCTACCATCAGCCTCTTAGTCAAGGCGAGTCCAAAGAACTTTCTGGTGAGCAGCCCGATAGCCTTCGTTAATGCTCCTCCCTCTCTTTTCTCTCCCTGCCACAGCATCCAGCGCCGGCTGTCCCTCCAGCTCCCCATCCTCCACCACGCCTACCTCCCGTCCATCGGAGGCGTGGACGCCAGCTGTGTCAGCCCCTGCGTCAGCCCCACCGCCAGCCCCCGCCATAGACATGTGCCACCCTCCTTCCGAGTTATGGTCTCGGGCCTGTAAGGGTGGTAGGCCTGGGGCCAGGGCCTCCCCCATGACAGAACCACACAGAGCAGAGGTGTCTGCTGCAGGAACACTGTCAGATCTGGCTGCGGAGAAGCTGGGCGCCATGGCTGGCCTTGCGGAACTGCTCGGATGGCACTCAGGTGGACAGGATGGGGCACACTTGGCACCTGACCTCGGGCCTTATTTGTGAAGTTTTTATTCTTTCACAAAGAAGAGGAATGGAAATGACTTCTTCCTTAATGTCTGCAAACAGGAGGAACTAGGATATTTGAAACTTTGAAAAAAACCCTAGATGAGGGAAGAGTCACTGGAACTCCAGCTGGAAGTCACTGAACAGCCTTGAGAAGAGAAAGGGCTGCTGGAGAAATGGCCTCTGCCTCTGCACACGCATCACTGGCTGTGCCCCTTCCCCTCCCCCAGCCCTTCTCCGCTCTGGGGAAGGAGGTAGGCAGGGCCACTGCCAGTCCAGCCAGCCCCAGCCTTCTGGAACAGGGGGCCTGCAGGGGGCCTGCAGGAAGGGCAGCCAGGCACAGCTCTGCGGCAGGTGGCCCAGGGCTGGGGTGCTGGAGCGGGCTGACTCGCATGCCTCCCGGTGGAACCTCACTCTCTGATAAATGCCACACATTAACACAATAACACTCGTTCTGGACTGCGGGGATTTAGGGCACGTCACTGCAGACACGCTCTGCAGCATTCACCGACAGTCGGTCATGCACCCACCACGTTGGCCATGTCCCTGTGTTTGTATCAGGTGTTCCCAGTAATAAGGGGGGCCACCTGAGGTTATCATGGAATGTCTGCTCCCAGCATACACAAAACAGAAAGATTGTGCACTTTAACCTCTCTCATCAGGGCCCAAGGGCTTGCCGGGTTGTTGTTGTTTTTTTCCACTGACTTTGTTTCTGACCAAAGTGAATCATGGGCATTCTCCTAGAAGACATCCCTGTACTCGTAGGGGAAGGAGTTGCTAGCCGAGGGCTTCTCTCGGCTTCCAGAAGGCAGCCTTCAGTCCAGACAAGCTGTGCCCATGAGATCACAGGGGTGATCAGTCAGCACACTGATTCTCATTCATAAGATCACTCTTCCCTTGTAGTTGAACCCCAAAGAGCACTGGCCTGAGAGTAAGACACACCTGGGTTCAAGTCCTCACTCCACTGCTGACTCCCTCCATGACCTTGGGCAAGTCACCAGTGTCTCTCTGAGCCTCAGTCTCCCCTGTCTAACAAGTTGGGGTTGAAATAACACCCATCCTGCCTACCTCACAGGGTCACTCTGAGGATCAAAACTTGATCTCGTGCAGGAAAGCTTCGTACCAGACAGTGAAGCGGCCCTGACCCGTGAGGTATCAGGATGACCATGACCTTCAGCCCTCACAACAGCCAGGGGAGTGGCCCAGAGAAGCTCATAGCACAGCCCTCTCCCAGGATCAGCCGGCTGAAGAGAGTCCCCCTATGACTTTTGTGACATTCCTAGACAGGTTCATTCTTTGCTAAAGAAAGGCCTGAATGACAACGTCCAGGACATCTGCACAACTGAGCAGCCGCTCATTCCCTAAAGAAACCTAATGGCAGCTTCCATAGGCAGGCAATAATCTCTTCCCAGACCACTGAAGTCAGAATATGCTGCTGTCACCACCAGGCTTTGACAAAGGGCCCATGGGCATCTTACCATCGCCAACGTTTCAGAACACCCTATTTCACGTAGCATAGCTTTCCTCTCCCCTCCCCCAAAGAGAGGTTATGGAGGTACTGTAGCTTTTAGGGAAAAAAAAAAAAAATGTTAACACATCACAGGTCAAGTTGAAGTCATTGTCTGTTTAGGCACTAAAAATTGGTGTTGTTACTCACTGTGTATTACCAGTATTTACTTGCTTTCTTGATTTCACCAAAATCCAATTTAATTTAAAGGGCCACCTTAATTTTTCAAAGAGAAAGAGACAATTCATTGTACATAATGTATACACACACACACACACACACACACACACACACACACACACACACAAATACCTGTAGAAATATTATTCCAGCATAGCAGGGGGAAAAGCAACAAAAGTATTGGGCCGTCGGAGGTGAGTGTGTGCGTCTGTGACCCATTGTGACTCCTGAACGTGCAGTCTTCTAGGTTAACCCACAAAGTACATTCTCTGTCTTAATGATACTGTAGGTTCACCCATTTTTTTAATTTCCCTGCAAATAACAAGACCCACAGAAGTGACTCTAGCTATTTAACGGTCTGTTCTTTTATACGCAGCAAATACACCACACATTTCCGAAAAGGCTTCAGCCTGAAGGTGTTTTCCAATGATGTTAGTGCACAAACGCTTTAAATTAGACTGGAACTGCCAGAATCAAATGTAAATGAGGAATTTCTCGTACCCCTATTGCATGGTATCAATTTTTAATAAATTGTTGCAAATTTGTTTTTATGGATAAAAGGGGGAAAACTGTCATCTTTAATGCCGATTCTTAAGCCCAAAATGCAGGTCATTTCAGGCCGTAGTCCTCTGCTCAGAAACCCAAGGGACAGCTTGAGGTTGCCTGCTCAGCACTGTGCCTCCTTAGAAGCTGCCCTCCCTGCCTTCTGGGAGAGGATCAGAGCAGCCCTGTTACCGTGTGACCCAGCTTCTGGCCACAGGTGAGGGATCCAAAGTGGGAACCTGACCTGAGCTGGGCCAGTAAGTCCCTTCCCCAGGATTCCTCCATGTGGAGAAATGTAGTCGGCCACAGGCGAGAAAAATGAAGTCAACACAGAGAGAAACAGGATTAAGAGGTGGGTGCTGCTGGTGTCTGAGTCCCCAGACAGCCTATCCTGAGGGCCAGCAGCACCTGAGCCTTCCCATGGTGGGATGTGCAGGCCTTCCTTGGACTCTCAGTTCCTCCAATAAATCACCTATTTTGTCAGGGTTGGTTCAAGTCCAGTTCCCATCACTTGCAACCAGAAGGTTCCTGACTAATCCAGAAGCCTCACTGCCCCCACCCACCCAGCCCTGACTCCCCCTCCAGGCCATGACAGCCTGTGAGATCGGGCCCCATGCTCCTTCCCAGCCTCATTACTCGCCTCCCCTGGACCCTATAGACTGTCAGCACTTCCTCCATCATGCTGGCTCTCAACCTGCAGCTCCATCTTAAGTCCTCCCCATTCTTCAAGGTCCTCGGCAAAACACCATCCTAGAGTCCCTGGCATGAAATCCTCTCCCTGTCTTCTGTGCTGAGGATGCTGTCCCTCTGTCATGATCCATGGTGCGTGTTCACACTGGTCCTCCTCCCCACCCCGGACCATGAGCTCCCTGAGGATGAGGGTTATATCCGCCTCCTCGATGTCCCACTAAGCATCAGGCCCTCCCATTAGCTCAGAGCAGGCTCCGACGAAGCTTCAGCAGCACCGAACATTGTGGCTGAGGCATGCCCATGTTCATTGCTGGGTCTGGAAGACTGAGCAAGAGCAAAATGGCCAAAGCAGGCTATATAGGCCTGAGGCCACATGACGGGGTGCAGGCCCCAGAAGTAGGGGTACTAGACCCATAGACTTCACTGGAAGGCTAGTTCCAGGTTGGAGCTTTCTAGTGCCTGGGATCCTCAGTGGTGAGCCTGCCAAGGAGCAGGCCCTGAGAGAGCCCTGCTCCACACCACCTCTTATATGGCCCTCCAACGTGACATGGGCTGTTCAAGGACTGGAAACAGGTCCAACAAGAAGGAGGAATTTCCAAGGTCATCTGGTGAGTCATGGCAAAGGCAGGAACAGAACCAGAACCCTGATTGGTCTTTCTATCTGACCTAGACTTACAGAAATTCCGAGCTAAGAAGGACCTGAGAGGTCTTGTCCAACCCCTCATTTTACAGGTGGGGAAACTGAGACCCAGTGATAGGAGACAAGGTTAAGCAGAAGGTCCTGAGTGGACAGGCATGGAACCTGGATGTCCTGACTTTGAGACACCAGCTCTTTAATCTCAAGTCCATTTCTTCATACCTAACCCAGAATCACAGGTAGAAAGAACCACCATGGCGGGAAGACACTATGACACAGAGATGTTTCTCTGCTGCCTTGGGATCTCGAGAGAGCTTCCTACTTCTTCAATAAATATGGAATCAACTGGTGAAAACACTTGACCTCACCTCTTAGCATATCTGAAAGGGAGAAATGCCCAAAGGGTTGAAGGCTATCCTCATTACCATCATCACTAAAGCTGTTCTGTCTTGCTTGGTTTTGAGGAGCAGGCCTGTGTTAACTGCAATCTACAGGAAAGGCCCAGAGAGCAGTGTTGCACGCTGTTCTTTTCTAAAGGGTTCTCTTTGTCTTCCTTCAGTTATGACTGGCTCATTTATGGGGTAAAAAGAAAGACTATGTCCCAGCCTCAAAGAGAGGCATTCTAGAGTTGAAGCCCTTTGAGGAAACCTGCCTGGGGGTCTCCTCACCCTGTACTGTGAAGAAAACCCTGGGATCTGCTCTGAGGGAGGGTGGGAAGAGGTATCTAGAAACACCGAGCCTCGGACACCAGCCAGAGGCCTGACATTCCAGACACTTCCCTGTGCTCATCAGTTTCTGCTCTACAGGGATCCTCCGGGGATCCAGCTCTAAAGGCCTAGAAGCCAGTGATGGGGAGAGGAAGTGGTGCTGGGTTTAAAAAAGACAGAGACTGGTGGCCACTGGCTAACTACCCTGTCTGTGCAGCCTGGTTGCCGCCCCTCCTCTGGAAGCACAATCTGGAGGCACTTTCTCCCATCCCTGGACACAGGGATTGGCTCAGGAATATGCTCATTACCTAAACCCAGCCAATCAGAGCCTTTCATAGGGTATCCTGTCAGAGTTTTCATGGGTCTGAAATCTTGTCCTCTACCTGGAGAAAAGTGAAAAGAGGGAAGCTGAGCTCTGGTGATGTTTGGATTCAAGGGCCAGCAATGCCTAAAGATACATCTACCCTTGAGCCTCTTGGTTTTGAGCTAATATGTCTCTTTATCTGGTTATAGAGTAGGATTTCTGTCATTTAAAACCAAAAGAAATCTGTGAGAATCATGAGGCCTCCACATGAGCGCTCATTTTTGTCCAAAACCTTTGAGAATTCTGCCCTCCTTCCTCCCCCTCATTCTGAGGAGTCATTTGGGAAATATTTCCCTTTCCCACACATATCGCTGAGTAGGGAGGATGAGTAAGGAGGTGTGGGGGCCTAAGAAGCCTCATGAGGCTAAAGAAGGGTCAGTGGGCCAGGATGAGGACCACAGGACCGGCACCAAGCTGTGTGCACCCAGGAAGGGGCCTGTGTCTGTTCTGCACTCTCTGTCCCCTGCCTGTCCCCCACCTCCTTGGCTGGTCATACCTGGCTTGGCCCTGAGGAACAGGATTTGTGAGATCCTGGGCAGTAAATGATTAACACACTCTCTTAAAGAGAAAATTAGTCCCTCCCCTACCTCCATCCCACTCTTGAAACCCCTGGCAAGTACCCCAGGCTCACTCAGTCATGCCTGGTCTGACCTTGGGTTATCCTAGGGAGGTTCTGCCTGGAGATGACAATTCACTACCTGGTTCCTCCAGGTTTCACTTCCAGGAGCCCCAAGGCCCCATAGGGCTCACTGAGTCCCTGCCCTGTGTCAGGGCCTGTGCTGGACACCAGGGGAACAGCAGTGAACAGGACAAAGGTGACAAGAAGCTCACAGGCTAATGGGGAGACAGGTGCATAAAGAGGAAATGACAGTAGCATGTGATAAGCACCTGGCTCGGAATGGGGAGCCAGAGACTGTTTCCTGGAGGATGTAACCTCTATACAGGGCTGGCTTCATGGACGTGTGACCTGTGTAGACGCAAGAATCCCATACTTGACTTAATGCTCTGCTGTTGCTCTTTTGAAATTCTTAATAACTTTTGAACAAGGCGCCCAATGTTGTCATTTTGTACTAAGCCCTGCAGAGTAGGTAACCAGTCCTGTACCTATACCTGAAGATGAGCAAGAGCTAACCAGCAAAAGAGGGAAGGGCGAGGAAGGCACAGGGAGGGAACTGACAGTCCAACTCCTATAGGATGTGAGTACTTGCTGGGGCTCCCGAGGCCAACTGGGTTGTCGTGTTAATCGTTTACACCAGGATCCACGTGGCCTCAGATCCTTGAGTGATCAGAAAGCACACATCCTGTCTATGTGTGATGACATGACTCATTCAAACTCTTCAGGCCTGGGTGCAGGTTTCTAGTCCCCACTTATTTGGCTGTGGGGCTTTGAATGATTCACTCAACCTCTCTGAGCGTCTGGCCCCACATCTGTAAATGGATATGATCACTTATCCAGGGGCTCATGTAGGTGAAAGTGCTTTGTAAGCACTGAGCTGATATCTGCTCAGTCCCAGACAAGCAGACTGTAAAGTGAACAGCTTTCAGTAAGTGCAGTGGGGCAGCCAACAGTCCTCTAACCTCCTGACAACAGAATGCACCTTAGGTAGGAAACTGTTAGGGAAAATATCTTGGCACACTCTGTGGGGAGTATGGGGGTGAGATTCTGGAAATATGGGCAAACATTCTGTTAGAAAGGACTAGAAATTTGGGAGTGGAAGGAGAGAGAAAGGTGAGAGAGGAGGGAAGCCATATTCAAGTAACATAGCAAAGTGGCCAAAAGACTTTTAAGAACAGAGATGTCAAACGTTTGATTTTAAGACATTTGTGTTGCTATGAAGTGAACGCTCCCCTTCACTTCACCCCCTCCTGAAAAATGTCCCAAAAAACCTTCAGTAACGTTTACTATGCAAGGAAAATCTTGTGGATTTGAGTGGAAATGAAAGAAAGGGACAAATACTCTTTGGGTTTGGGTGGAGGCCGAAGCAGAGATAACAGAAGTAAACCACAAGATGCAGAGGGAAAATGTGCTCCCTGCATAAGCAGGAACACGGAGCCGCAGGTGATCATGAGCACGTCAGCTCCTGGAGATTCAGAGGCATTGGAAAGGCACTGGAATGGGAAGTGTGGATTGTCCCCTCTAGATCTCACTGGGCATCATCGCCCTTGCTGACATCTAGATCATATAAGTAACAGGAAACATTTTATCCCATAGAGCCATCTATCTCAAAGATCCTGAATGCAAAGGTAGAAACACTAGAAAGTTGTCTGGCTGGTGTGGCTCAGTGTTGAGCGTCAACCCATGCACCAAGAGGTTGCCGGTTCAATTCCTGGTTGTAAAAACTCCATTCTGACCCTCAGTTACTGCACGTACACACCCTGGCAGTTTCTTTTCTGTAAACATAAGGGCCTTGAGACACCCAAAGAAAACTGTACAGATAAGGGGTTGAGGATGGCCTTGGGAAACTCAGAGAAACCATGAGAAAAAAGAGATTAATAGTTACCCTGCTCTTCTCCCCCCCTTCTCTGTATCAGCCCCCCTTAACGGTGCCAAAAGCAGCGCCAAGAGAATGTAGTTTTTTTTCTGTAGTCTGTGCCTTTAAAAGCGGGCAACAAAGAAGGCTCGGGGCTGAGGATTTGGGGAAGCTGTACCCCCCCAGCCCGCCGGTGTAATAAAGTGCTCCTTTACAATTCGGCCGTGCGTCTCTAGTTATCTCGCTGTCAGGTTATAACATTTAGAGGCCCCAGCGAGATTTGAAAGAGGACTCCCCACTTGGGGTGCACCTCCTCAGGCTCCGGCGGATGGGAATCTGTGGTCCTTGTGAGAGCTGGGGGAAGGCCTCGGAGAGATGTTCCTCCACCCCAGCCTCTCGGAGACCTTCTGTCTGTCCCCTCTGCCACCCTAAAAGCACCTATAGTGGAGCCTGAGTATTTGCTTCTCGCGGGTCACAACACTGGTCAGGGCACATGCCCAGGTTGTGGGCCTGGTCCCCAGTGGGGGGCATGCAGGAGGCGGCAATCAATGTTCTCTCTCATCGATGTTTCTATCTCTCTCTCTCTCTCCCTTCCTCTCTCTCCAAAATCAATAAAGAAAAATTATTAAAAAAAAAAAAAAAAAAGAGCCCTGGCCGGTTTGGCTCAGCGGTTAGAGCGTTGGCCTGCGGTCCAGAGAGACCCGGGTTTGGTTCCCGCTAAGGGCACGTACCTCCGTTGCAGTTTGTCCCCCACCCTGGTTGGGTTGTGCGGGAGGCAGCCATTCGATGTGTCCCTTTCACATCGATGTTTCTCTCTCTCTCTCTCTCTCTCTCTCTCTCTTCCTCTCTCTCCCTCCCACTCTGTCGGAACAAAAAATGGAAAAATGTCCTCAGGTGAGGATAATAAATAAATAAATAAATAAATAAATAAATAAATAAATAATAAATAAATAAAATACTAGAAAGCAAGACCATGGTCACCTATAAAATCAAGTCCATGCTCAGAGCTTTGGAGTGGAGTGAAACTGGAGAAGCTACCTCTAGTAGCTTCGGTGCTTTGGTGGCTTGGCATCTTTGTTCTCAAGGTCATGGCTGCTCTCCTGCTCTGGCCTACCAGCCTGTTACTGGAGAGTTCTGGCACACATGGGGAGTTAGGGCTCTGAGCCAAGAGGAAATACATTTGATTTTTCTCCATCTGAATTCCAATACAAAAGACCCAGGGCAGTGTTCCTCAAACTTGGAAATTGTAGGGACACCTTTTAAGACACGGTGTTGACTTAAATTGTTTTTATAAAGAAAATTACTTAAATATGTTCAAACTAGATATAAACACATGCTTAATATCCTTCATATAAAAGCCAAACAAATTTATAAATTAAATGCAAACAAAATGACAAAACCAATAAAAACCATATTAACAACACTGACTTAATGGGATAAATGATTTTTTGCTGAAAAATAAATTGCAGCTCACGATATGAGCACAGCGCCAACTGCTCCCGGCACCTTCCTTTGAATTCAGACTGCCTGGTGTGATGACTCAATTATCACACTGCTTTTCTTTATTTAAACCACTGTGAAAACTTCATTCATTCAGCAGGCCATGGTGTCACTTGGCCTTCACTCAGCTCGAACACATCACTTCTCTATTCAATCCACCTTTGCTTTTTTCTCATGAGCTGTTGACAGTCAGGGGGCCACCCAGATAAACACATAAATCAAATGGTGATTGAGTGCCAATGCACATTAAACATGAGGCTAAGTGCTTTGCAGGCATAATCTCATTTAGATCTCAGAGGGACCCTAGAGTAGGAACAATTATTGCCACCCTTGTGCAACTAAAGACACTCGAGCACAGAGGCTGAGTGCTGTCCTGGGTCACACAGCCGGAATGTAGAGAAGGAATTTGAGCACGGACAGTATGATACGACAGCACACCCTCCTACCACTTCTTTAAACTGCCTCATCAGAAGTAGCTGGATTCAGATGACCCAGGATACGCCTATTTAATTTATTTTAGATTAACTTAAAATGAAAACACAATTTTTTAATTTATAGATGTGCACACCTATGAAATTCATCTGTGGCACCACCTGAGGCTGTAAACCCCAGTCTGGGCGCCTCTGGCCCAGGCAATGTGAGAGGGGGAAACCCTTCCTATACTGAAGACTGGACAAACCAACAGCATGGAAGAAGCAGAAAAAAAACTCTGCCCAAGTTGCCCATTGCTCATATACCCCATCCTCCACCCCTGACCACTGCATCCAGAGCATTCGGGCCTCCAAGATCTGGCAGAAGGATTCTGCCAGCATCCCAGGGCAGGGGAAGCAAAATAGAAGATGCTCACCCTTCCAGGAGAAATGCCAGCCCTGGATAGGGTATTCACTGCTGGCAAAAACTGGAAAATACCCAAATGCAATTAACAGTAGAACAGAAAAAAAGATATGATGTAGTATAGTCACAGAATGGAATATTATACAGCAGTGAGAATGGGAAGAAAAACACAACTACATGTCACAATATGAATGAATTGAAAAAACATGTAGAGTAAAAGAAGCCATACATAAAAGAGGATATACTGTAAGATTCCATTAATAAAAAGTTCAAAACCAAGTAAAACTAATCTATTAGACATCAGAATAGTGGTTACCCTTGGTGGGGAAGATGGTACAAGGAGGGCTTCTGGGTGCTGGTAATGTTCTGGTTCTTGATCTGAGCACTGGTTACAGGCCTGTGTTCACTTCATAAAAATTCTTTGAGCCGTACACTTATGATGTGTGATTATATGTGTATAGTATACACATATACATATAATCACACACATATATGTCTATTTTATATATATATGTATTTATATTAAAAATCATATGTATATAAGAAATTACACATCATTAGTATATACCTCAATAAAATATGCCTTTTCGTGGGCAGTAAAAAAAAAGTCCACTAGAGTCTATGAAGATTCTGCAGCATATAAAAACAAATAGCACACAATAAGCTGAGACTGAACATACTTTGGGAAAAGATTTCCTGCAGGAAACAAGTAAATGCCAAATCTCATCTGCTTTAGTCTCAAGAAAAATTAGTAAAACCTTGTTTCTATGAGACAAGAGATTATACAGATAAATTGATGAGACAATGGGCTGAAAAGAAAAGAAGAAAAGGTAGGAAGGGAAGGAGGAGGAGGGAAGGAGGGAAAATCCCAGGATCGGGGAAGTGTCAGAAATCCTCAAATTTAACTCCTTCCCCTCCCAGTTTCTTGCTTCAGTAACCCCACACCCCAACAGGGGAGAATCCTCATACCATCTTCTCTGCTACTCATCCCCACCAAGGTAACCACACGCCAAGCACATGTTTTACAGTGTTTAGTTATAGAATCTGAATAAAAATAAGAGAATTTAGACAATAACTAGATCAAATGAATGTTGGGAGGTCCCTATCAGCTCAAAAAACCTATGATTCCTAGAACTCATACTAACTCTAGTAGCTAACACTTACTAAATGCTTTCTATGGGCCAGATACCGTGTAAGCACTTTATGTGGTTTATGTCACATAATCATGTACTAACACTACCAGATAAGTACTATGATTATCCTCAGTTATACAGATGAAGAAACTCAGGCACAGACAAAGTAACTTGTCCAAGGTCAGACATCTAGTGATTACAGAGCTAGAAATCAAATCCAGACAGTCTAACTCCAGAGACACTAGAGAAGTGATGAAGGTACCACCAAGATTTGATATTTAATTTCCCATGAGAATTTTCTCTCCCCACTCATTAAATGATGTTCCTACATTTCTTATCAAGTAGACCAAGAACATAAAACATGGAAGTCTAGTTTTTTATTTTTCTGGCTTATCCATTTGTGAAAATTAAACTAAAAATATTCTCCCATGTTATTTAATTCTTTAAAATAAAATATAATTTTAAAAGCACGTTTCCCTGGAACTAAATTTCCTTTTGCATAATCTGGTTTACGTTCAGAATTGAATAAGAATATAAAATAGAAGTGGTCAATGTCTGCACTGTCAGGACATTTATTTAAAGATTCTATAACTAAACGCTGTGGAATTGAATTTCCGTTATATTCAGTCATGCAAAATTTGACTGATGGAGTGGATTTGTTACAATGATCCTGCCAGGTAGCTGGGGAGCCAATTTTGACCTTGAAGATCATGTTAAATTGCAAAATTAAACATTGTTTTTGTTTGCCTAATTCAATATTTTATAGGAAAACTGCCAATGAGAACCCTGTTTGCAAATGACTTGTGGGTGTAAATCAGGGGTAAGGAACCTTTTTTCTGCCGAGGGCCATTCGGATATTTATAACATCATTCCCGGGCCATACAAAATTATCCACTTAAAAATTAGCCTGCTATATTTGGTCAAACATATAATTAACTCACCCCTAATGTGATGGCTAGAACTGCTTCTCTTTGGTGAGGCATGTGATGTTAGCTGGTATTGATTTCACGGGCCTTATACGGCCCACAGGCCAGACATTCCCCACCCCTGATTTAAATGAACCTAACTCCTTTAAACATTATGTATTTGAAAATCATATGTGTCAAATAAACATGAATCCTTGGGTTTATTATCAATTGAAAATGATATTACTCAAAAATGGGTATGTTAGAAAGTATATGGTGATGGTTTGTCAACCAGAAAGCCTAACGTGTTTAAAACATATTTTCAATAAGACTGTACTCTTTCCTTAATAAGAGAACTAAAACTATCCCACAGTAAGAGAAGGAAAAAATTCAACATGGAAGACAGCTCCAAATAACTTAAAATATAATGTTCATTAGTGCATGTAATTAACCCTTATTGAACATGAAGAAACACATGATTTTGTTGGTAGTCCGTTTCTCTTGCCTTCACTGAATAATTGGGTTGAAGGAATATGTAAAATATGTTGTTTTTAAGGATGTCAAATTATTACTCTGCCTGTTTGACCTATGTTGTGGGAGGAGGAGTATTCTTTGGTACTTCTTTTAAGCCCTTTGACAAAAGAGCGTGGGAATACCTAATATAGGCAAGAGCAGTACACCACAAAGGCCACAAGGTGTCACTTCCAGACAACCTCTTGCTTTGCAGCTAACACTATCCTCCAAAGGAGGACAGGATAGGGAGAGATGTTGACTGGATTTTGATGTTATTACCAGAAGTGTATCATTAGGATATACAGCAATTAATGCATCTAGATGAACAGAAGTTTCTCTCTAATGTCCCCAAGCCTAAAACTCAACCCTTTTTTTTTTCCCTTTACATTTCCTTTTCCCCTAGAGCAACCCTGAGCACGTTGGTATTACTGCAGATTAGGGATACCAACTCAAAAAAGTTTCATCATTACCTTTTGGTCTTCACATTCAGTGGGATATTTTGGATAGGAATTATAATCCCTATATCATAGATGAGGAAAACAAAGCCCAGAAAAGTTGTAATCGGCCAATGAAAATTCCAGTCGCCAAGTTTCCTGACACCCACCATCCCAACTGGAGACTTTACCCCTCTCCCCCTATCCCTACCTCCATCCCTCAGAGTGCAGATGGTTGGGAGTTTGACTATTTTGATTTTTGGAAGTGAATGTAAAATATCTCATATGAAACTGTTTAATATGAATTTATGTTTCTAAAATAAGGCTTCTAGGAATTTTCATGGGTGCTCTAAGCCACTTTGGGCTGTGTATCCTGGATGGGTTTCCAAGGAAGTTCACTCTGTTGTTAGTGCTTAGTGTGTTAGTTTGCTAGGGCTGCCAAAACAAAGTACAGACTGAGTGGTTTAAACAAGAGGAATTTATTTACTCAATCCTGGAGGCTACAAATCCAAGATGAAGGTGTCAGCAGGGCTGGATTCTTCTGAAGCCTCTCTCCTTGGTTTGTAAAGGGCCTTCTTCTCCCTGTGTCTTCACATCGTCTTCCCTCTGTGTCTTAATCTCCTCTTCTTATAAGGAGGCCAGTCAGCTTGGACTAGGACCCACCCTAATGACCTTATTTTAACTTAATTACCTCTTTATAGGCCCTGTCTCCAAATACAGTCACATTCTGAGGTACTGGGGATTAGGGCTTCAACACGTGAATTTAGGGGGAAAACAATTCAAAACTTGCATTACCCCTTCTAACTCCTTCCCATGAGAATGATAGTAAGTCTGTGTCCTTAGTCTACAATGCCGAGAATTGGATGCTACGTATTTCTTTCTCTAAGAAAGCTCCTTAATTAATCTTTTTGTATGTGACTCTCTTGCTTTCTGTAGGAATGGAGCTTAGAAAAAGGTTTATGACCCCATTCTTGAAGTAAGGAATTATATTCAACTTTGGAGCAATTTGCAAACAGGAACAGATGTGTACTTAAAAGTACATGTATTTTAAAAACGATTTAAACTATATATATATTAATTTGGAAAATACAGAAAAGCAAAAAGAAGAAAATGAAAATTATCCTTACACCCACCACCTAGAGAAAACACTGCCAACATTACACATCATCTTTCCAACCTTACTTTCACACACATACTTCTTTAGCCAAATAGCAAGTTTTGGGAAAACAGTTTTGTGGCCTGCTTTTTCAACCTAATATTTCCAGTATCATTCCATAGCCTTCCGTAAAAAGTACCTGAGCCAGGCCCTGGCCAGTTTGGCTCAGCAGTTAGAGCTCGGCCCTCACGCCAATGAGTCACGGGTTCGATTCTGGTCAGGAACATGTACCTGGGTTGCAGTCGGTCCAGGGGCCCTGTGGGAAGCAATCAGCCGATGGGAAAGAGAATGTTTCTCTCTCTCCCTCCCACTTTGTCTGAAGATAAATAGAAAAATATCCTCGGGTGAGGATTAAAAAAAAAGGGACCCAATCATTTACCTGACCAATTTCAGATTTATGGTCATTTATATCCCTTCCACTTTTTTGAGGTAATAAGTAAAGCTGCAAGGAACATATTTGTGAGCTAAGGCAGAGAAGTGGCTAAGGAAGGGCTAGAAGAGGTGGACAGAAGTGGAAGAGTGCGCCCCAGACCGGAGGGAAATCAAGGGCCAGAGCAGACTTGAGACAGGAAGTTGAGCGCCTCCGGGCCTAGGTGCATTTACTGTTTATTCGTTCCGACAACATTCACTGGGCCCGGCCGCCCACGAGTGGCACAGGGTTCCAGCGGAGCAGCCCCGGCCCGGCGCCCTATATTATGCAAGCGGCGCCGGAAGGTGGCGAGCGGAACTGGGGCAGCGGAGGGGAGGCCGCCGCGGCTGAGCCCCGGGCCGCCAACTGAAGCGCCCGCATAAGCCAGCAGGCCGAGCCCCGCGGGCCCTCAGGGGACCAGAGGTGGCGCCACCGAGCCCGGCGTCTCTCAGCCAATGGCCGCGCGATGCGCGCGGCACCTGGGGAGGAAAGGTGGCGGCCCACACGGCGTGAGAAGGAACTATCCTTCCACATTATTACGCGAGCTACCAGGGCAGCATAGTCCACGGCAGGCGCCCCGTCCCGTTTCTCTCCCGCGGGATAACCTAGCTCAGTGACACCACGCCTTCAACCACAGACCCCCTCACACCCTGCAGCGGCCCTCAGTAAAGATGGCTGACTGGCTTGGAAGAAAACCGGAAGTGGGCGGGGTATGAGGAGCCGGCGGGGGGCGGGTCGGTGGGCGTGGCTTGCTGCCGAGGGGGCGGGAAGGGTGTGGCCAGACGCCCTCCTGGGTTTTCGGTGGGCGAGGCGCCCTCACCGCCGCCAGCAGCATCCTTCCTACAGGTGGGTCACCACCGGCCCCGCCCCCGCGGGGGTTCCCTCTGAGTCTTCGAGATTTGTTCCGAGTCGGGCTGCGGGCCTCCTGGTCCTCCGCGGGCAGAGCGGCGATGGAGGGTGCCCAGGAGAAACCCCCGGAGTCTAGCTCCACTGACCCCGGGTCCGGAGAGCCTACCCGGTCGACCGGGGGCCCCGAGGTGTTGCCTCCCGAGGAGACAGAGGGCTGCGCCCGGCCCCTGGAGACGGCCCCCAAGAAACTCTGTGGATACCTAAGTAAGTTTGGCGGCAAGGGGCCCCTCCGGGGCTGGAAATATCGCTGGTTCTTCTACGACGAGAGGAAATGTCACCTGTATTACTCGCGGACCGCGCAGGATGCCAATCCCTTGAACAGCATCGACCTCTCCAGTGCGGTGTTTGACTGCAAGGCGGACGCGGAGGAGGGGACTTTCGAAATCAAGACTCCCAGCCGGACCATGACCCTCAAGGTAAATGGAGCTGTTTTCCCTTTTTGAGCGGGCATGAGCTCCTAGGGCATGGCCGGAGCCGGTGGGCGGTCACAGTAAATTTACAGGAACAGTGATCACCGATCCTTATCGCCCGAGGAACCGTGGGTGCCCAGGTTTTTGTGATTTCCGAAGAACATGCACACCCATTTCCTCATTGGGTTCCCACAACAAGGGCAGGGGTGCTGGACACATAGTGGGGATCAGGAAACTGAGCCAGAGAGACGAAGTGACTGGCCCAAGGTCAGGCATCCGGAGAGTGGTGTATGTAATCTCATAGTCTTGGACTCTCCTAGTCTTTCTTCCTCTAAATCCTGTGTCAAAACTTTTACTTTTGGGAGTACCTGACAATGCATTTACCTTAATTTTCTTACTTGGGGCTGAAGTATAGTCAAGATATGAGCTTTGCAATCCTCTCTCAAGGCCTAGATTCTGAATCATTTTTCTTGATGTTTTGGCCAAGAGTGAATTCTGAGAAAATGTTGGCAGATATTGGGAAGTAAACATTTAGGTTTCACTGTTTAGCCTAGATTGCTCATCAGGGCACATCTAAACCTGTTTTCCCTTTCAGTAGATTGTATCTAATCTTCATGTTTAATTGAGATAGGCTGAAACAGTGAAAAAGCCATGTACTTTGAAATCAGACAAGAGCATCATCCCATGGACTGAGAGGTCCCTGTTTGATTCCCAGTCAGGGCACATGCCTGGGTTTTGGGCTTGATCCCCAGTGGGAGGCATGCAGGAGGCAGCCCACCCATGTTTCTCGTTTACATTGATGTTTCTATCTCTCCCTTCCTCTTTTAAAAAACAATAAAAACATTTGAAAAAAAGAAAACAAAAAGAAATCGGACAGGATTGGATTTAAATTCTACATCAGCTACTTACTAGCTGTGTGACCCTGGGCAAATTACCTAACCTCTTAGAATGTAGGTAGTTTGTGAGATTTAAAACAAGATATGTAAGCATCCGGAACAGCAAAGGCACCTACAAATTGTTGAATCACTCTCAGTACCTAGAATACAGCCTGGTACCTGTGGGTGCTCAGTAAATGTTTGTTAGGTGAACACACATGGTGATAGAACCAAGATCAAAATGTTCATGCCAAGAGGAGGTGCCCCAAACGTAATGGAAAGGCAGATCTGAGCTAAGAGTTCTAGGATTCACACTCATGTGAGAAGAATATGTCAAGAGATGGCCTTCCCTACCCTGCCCCATCTTCCCACCCCTCCAGCCAACGGGACATCTCTTGAGGTCCCTGGATGCCACCCACAGCTTCAGCTCCCCTTTACTGGCTGGGCCTGACTAGTGACCAGAGTGGAGGAATCAGCTGAAATAATGGAAACCAGTAATTCCAGGCCAGGGAAGGCAGGCATTTCAGAGGTCATGTGGTTTACAGGTCATGTGTCTCCTCCCACAGGTTGAATGCTATATGTAGGGCCTCTAACACGTTTTTGCTATTCCATTGATCTGTGTGTGTGCCTGGCTCTGCTAGGCACTGAGGTGTGGAGCCAAATCACACCTGCCCCCTGGTGCTCAAACAGCTTAAGGTCTGGTGAGAGAGACTGACAGGGAGATTGGCACCCACAATAGAATGTTCTATTAGAGACACTGAAAGTATATACTAGAAAAGTGTGGTGACAGGAGGGGTCAGTTCCACTGAGGGGGAGGGGCCATCCAGAAAGGACATCATAGAAGAGGAGATGACACCTGAATCTTGAAAGAAGAAATCAGTTTTCTACAAGCAGACAAGAGGGAGAATGTTATTTCAGGTCAAGAGAGCCCCATGAGCAAAGATAGGAAAACATGCTACTGCCCAGAGTGTCCAGACAAATCCCAGGAACCTGGGGTACAGAGGGACCCAAAAGATGGAATGGAAGAACAGAGACCCAAGGGGGAGGGTGGGTATTTGTGAATAATGACAGGGAGCTTGGACTTTGTCCTGTGGGCTGTGGGAAATTGTCAAAGAGCTTTAAGCAAGGAAGTACCATGATGTTAGAATGTTTAGAAAGCTCAGTCTGGCTATTGGGTAGAGAACAAATTAGAAGAAGGCAAGGCTGGTGGTCAGAGAGTCCATCAGGAGGCAATCATGAGAGAATGATGGCTGAGCTAGAGCAGTGACAGTAGAGAGGGAGACAGTGGCTAGAGATGTGAGAGAGAAGTCAGGGATGGCTCCTATAACTGGCTGACTGCCTGGTTGGGCCAGTCACTGACAGGGAACCCAGGACGAGGAGACAGTAGGACATCCAGGTGTATGTCCCCCTCGGTAAACTCTTAAGTTCCAAGAGGATAGAGGCATGTGTGTTGGCTCACCACCTTTTCTCCAGTGCCTACTACATTCCCTGACACATATAGCAGGTGTTCAATATATCCTTATTCAATGAATTAATAAAATGAGTTTGAATATGGGCTGGAGCTTGTCAGCACAAGGTCATGGTGAAGCCCTGGGAGAGCCTGAGGTCTCTCAAGGAAAGTACATAGGAAGAAAAGACTGGCAGGCATCATTTTGTCTTAGTTGATACCTTCATGACAGGCCAAAGGGCCTCTTTCATGAAGCCCCCTGGCCTCGTGCACACCTCACCTGTGGGCCTCTTAAAAGGGAGAGCCTTCCCTGGTTGCCGTATACTGCTGTTTTTCTCATGTGGCCTTGATTGTGAACAGCTCTGTGAGGCTCACCATCCACTCCAAGCAAGCTGCCCAGCTTCTGTGCCCCACCGATCCCCAATCCCAGGCCTTCTCTGCATAAGCCACATTTCAAAAGTGGGAGCCCCAGGTTCTGAGAGCGGCCTCAGTGACTTCAGAGCCTTAGTTTCTCCATCTGCAGAAGGGGCTGATCACTCCTGCCCTGCCTCCTTCCTAGAGGATCTAGTGACGTAAATAGATGTGAGAATAGGTGTTTGGACCATCCATTGGTGGAAGACCAATGACCGGCATCAGCCATTAACTAGTTGGGGGTGCCTGGAAGGTGCCACTTTGTTGTAGTCTGCATATGGCTTTCCAGTCCCCAGTCATATGTGTGATCCCCAAAACAGGAGGGAGTCTCCCACAAAAGGTCAGCTAAGACACTGAGATGTTGCACAGGGAGATAGAGATAGTGATGGTACCACGATCCCATCCAGCGAGTTAGTGATGGTACCAGGGCCCCACCCAGGTCAGAATTTCAAAGCTCTTACCCTCTTTCTTAGCACCGCCAAATTCCTTTACCCAGCGAGCGCATTTTGAGCACCTACTGTATGTCAGGTGCTATGCTAAGCACTTTACCTTCCTTACCTAATTTTATCCTCATAACAATCACCCTATGAAATGAGTGTTATTATCACCATAGTACAGATGAGGAAACTGAGGCCCAGAAAGGTTAAGGAACCTCTAAGTGAGAGACCAGAGCCTGATTATCTTTTATGGCCAAGAAGCATGTGGTGTTTTCGAGGTGGGCACCCAGCCACAGTGAAATTTTTTTCTGAGAAAGAGAGAGTTACCAAGCCTCCCTTGACCTTCCCACACCCCACACCCAGTGCCCACCTGTGGGTACAGGGCCTTGCCAACTAACCCTTGTGCTTCTCAGGCCGCCACCAAGCACGTGATGCTGTACTGGCTGCAGCAGCTGCAGATGAAGCGCTGGGAGTTCCACAACAGCCCACCTGCACCTCCCGCCGCCCCTGACGCTGCCCTGGCTGGGAATGAGCGTGCCCTGCGCCTTGAGCTAGGTACCCAACGGGCTCACCTCCTGTGCACACCCAGGACTCTTGGTGGCTAAGCTTGTACATTCCTGTTGTGGGTGAGTGGGAGGAGCCCTCTGCTAAAGAAGCAGAGAGCCAGGGATGTGACTCGGGATCAATTAGGGCAACACTATAGCATTGAAGGCAAGAATATGGGCTCTGAGGCCAGGCCACCTGGGTTCAAATCCTAATCTTATGTGGTCTTAGGCAAGTCACTTACCTTTTCTGAGCTTCAGTTTCTTTCCCTGTAAAATGAGGTCAATAAAGAAATTTTAGGGGGTTGGGGGAGAAGAGATAAACCACAGAACTTATATGCATGTATGCATGACCAATGGACATAGACAACAAAGCTGGGGATGGGGTGGGGGGGGATGGGGAGGAGGGTATCAGTTGGGGGAAAAGGAGAAACATCTGTAACAAAAACAAATTAATAAAAAAAAAAAAGAAATTTTACTTTCTGCCCTGGCCAGTTTGGCTCATCGGTTAGAGCATTGGCCCACAGACCAGAAAGAAAGTCTACTTTCTTCTTAGGGTTATGGTGAGGATTAAATGAATCCATACACCTTAAGTGGTTAGAATGATGCCAGCACATCATCAGAGCTCAATAAATGTCAGCTACTGTTATGATGACTATTATGGGACTGTCTTAAGAAATGAAACTTTCAGAGTTTCTGTGAGGAAGGTTATTGAGAAAATGCAGTTATTGCTGTTGCTTTACACAAATGCTTTTGCACTGAGTTGGGTAGACCAGTTATTTTATCCCTGGTGTTCACATAAGCCAGAATCCTTCATCCCCACATGGCCCACAAATGAAGTTTCTTGATCCCGAATTCTAGAACATCCCAGTAGGGAGGAGTCCTGGAGATCACACCCTCCCATCCACCCCCATGCTGAAGCCAGGAATATAATTGGCAGATTTTAGAATCAGGACTGACCATCCACAGCTGCCCCTGCAAGAGCACAGAATGAGGTCCCAGCACAGATCTGCAGCATGTCAAAGATGCCTCATCCTCAGTTAATAGGGAAGCCAAAGGGGTGAGGGCAGGACTGTGGCCAAGTGCATCCTAGACCTCCATACCTGGATGTTTTACATGTCCCAAACTGAGCTCATCTGCCCTGGACGCTTCTCCCCCAGCTTCCCTTCCCTCAGTAAATCCTCCCATTTACCCAATTGCTCCAGTAAGCAGGAGCTACCCAGTTTCTTCCTGGATCTCAGTTAGCCAGTCTAGTCAGTCACCAGTGCTGACCATGTCTCCCTCTGGCCTACACGTCAGACCCAGGCCCCCCTCACTGCCGTTGCCTTGGATCAGGCCTCAGCTCTTAGCTGGAAAATCCTAGCAGCCTCCTCTCTGGTGTCCCCATGTCCCAGCCTGCCACCGACCATCCTCCTCACTGCAGCCAGAGTGAGCTTCCTAAAATGAAAGCCTGAGCTCCACCCCCTTCCCTGGCTGCTCACCATGTCCCAGGCTGCCACCCAGCTTTCCAGCACCATACTCAGCCCTGCCTGGTCTCACTTCTGTCTGCTCCCCCAGTGCCTGCCTCGTGCCTCACGCTTCAGCAGCACCAGGGTGTCTGCTCTCTTCTCAGCCTGGCAAATTCCTGCTTATTCTCAATGGCCAGGCGTTAGTGTCACCTCCTCCTCTTGCCAGCCTCCTCTTGGCAGCCTTCTGGGACTTTGCCAGCTGTATTCTATGAGTCCTGAACACTTTCAGATGATTCTCGAGGCCTGTCACATTAGTAATAATTAGAGAGTCCTTGTCAGTCTCTGCCCACTAGCCCTCAAGGGTGGGGACTGTGTCTTTGTCACCTGTGTCCCCAGTATCTGGTGCCCTGCCTGGCACATTGGATATTTGTTGAATTGAGTGTATGAGCAAATAAATTGAATTTTATAATTAAATGAGGAAAGGAATGTAAAGCCTTTAGCATAATGCCAGGCACGTAGTTAGTGCTTATTACATGGCAACTGTCCTAATGATATTATTATATGTGTACATGTACACTATTATTCTTATAATAACTGCGTCTTTTTGTCATTAATAATCTTCATCAGTAATTTCTTCTGAGAACCTTCTGGGTGTTTTATGCTTTTAAGGGCTTTCTTTGCGGAAAGGTTTATTTATTTTTGCTTCTACACTTTTGTTCCACCCTCATTCCCCACCTCCCAAACCACCCTGGCTGTGCTGAAAACTGCAACCCGAGTTGACACAATTCCCCATCAGCCTCAGACCAGAAGCAATGAGAAACCCTCCCTGACGTGAAATGGGAAGAACCAGATTATCAGAAGAGTAGCTTTGGGATCTCACCTACTTTGCTGAACCCTTTCCAAATTCTTGAATTCTGTGGCTTTGGTTCAGCACTCTTGGCAGGCCTCTCTGGGCCAGCTCCTGAAGTGGGCATGGGGGCAGGGGAGTGGTTGTCATGACCAGGGCACCAGTCTTCCAAGGAGGACACTGGGGAGATTTAGGAGGCAGGTATGTGGGCTTCTCCTCTGAAGCCTCACTCGCCCTGCAGTAAGCCCTCACCATGCTGGACCCAGGGCCCTATGAAACCTTCCCCAGCTGACCCTGAAAGACATTGCTGGAGTCTTGAGCAAGCTGGCAGTGTGGAGTAGGCTACCCTACCTCTCCAGTCTCTGCACTTCCTGGGAGGAAGCAGGGGCCTGCCGCCAGGGCAGCGAAAACCTACTGACTCACGTCTGACTGAGTCACAGGCACGTCATCTTGTATAGAGTGTCTCAGGATTGCTGTTGAGTGGCCGCAAGGCATGTTCTCTACAGCTTTTGAGCGTTCACACCTTAATTTTATATTTTACCTAAACATTGGTCTCCACAGAGCCAAGAAAGATCAAGGGAAAGCCAGCAGATTGATAATAATGACATGTTGCCAAAGTAGAACACATCTGACAAAGCACTTTTATAAATGTTTATCATCATAAATATATGTATACACTTACACTGTTCACTGTTGTAGCACTTTACCTGCATCATCTATCTAATCATCACAACAATCTTATGAGATCGTTACTGTTATTCCCATTTTACAGAAGAGGAAACTGAGGGTCCAAAAGGCGAAGGGACCTGTCAAAGGTCAAACAATAAGAAAATGTCAGTGCTGAAATTTGAACCCTAGTCTGCAGGTGCAAACCGCACCCCCCCTCAAACCGAGGAGACGACTGGCCATGTGTCCAGGGTCCTCCAGGAAACTGGTGACCTGCTGGCCTAAGTCCTATTTGTTAAGCAATGACTTCTTCCTACTGGTGATGGGACAGCCTCTACAGTTCAGGCAAAAGGAGAATTACAAGTAAATGCTGCTGAAATTCTTTGTGTGGTCACCTCACTGAGGGCACTTCTCCAGGCTGGAGAGGGGCCCAGAGGCCCCACACCAGAGTCTTGGGTCAATTCTATTTCCTGCAGGAAGTGCTAACCTTCACTGTGGCATCACCATCATGTGCATCATCCTTTGGACACCGCTTTGCACTGGGAGCTTGCACCTTCCTGGGCACCCCTCCCTTCTTGGAACTGTCTGCTTGTCAAATAGGTTGATGTAATAAGGAAAAGTGAGGAACTGGGTTGAATCCATGACTCTGCTAACAGCTGTGCAACCTTGGCCACAAAATTCGCCCTCTCTGAGCTGCTGTTTCCTCTTTGGTGAAACCAACCAGTGGTGACATTTATCTCCGAGACGTAGTTCTATGTGGCCTCAGAGTATATCTAGAGCCTCAGGTGGAAGTTAAAGGAAAACAGATATTGGCAGTTAGGGAAGTACTTGCAAGATGTTAAAATCTTAGACAGATGGTAATTTTTTTGTTTGTTCTGAATGAGGCAGAATAAAGATGGTTCAAGTATTGATAAATAAGGAAACCTTAATTATTTTGAATCAGTTCAAAGTCTGGATAAAAGACTACTTTGAAAGATGTGCGTCCACAGTGTGGGGCTTTATGGTTTTCTAAACATTTTCATATACTTAACTCCGAAGGAGGCAGAGTGCAAGGCGGCCTTCCAGCTTTAAAAATATGGAACCTGAAGCCGAAAGAGAAAAAGTGATCAGCCCAGTCACAGTGCCCTCCTAGCAGAAACATGGCTTGGCCTCAGGTCTTCCAACTCCACGGCTGTATACCTTTCTAGTCAATCAGGTTTCTTCATGCTCCTGCTGAAACCCCCAGGGGGCTCTGCCATTCTAGCAAGATGAGACCTTTCTTAGCCACCCTGATCCCATTTGTCCTTATGGGCTCCTTCTCCTCTGGGTCCCTCCTGGCATCCTCAACTCTGGCTCTGGAACCTCTTGCTACTACCTTTACTTACACAGCAGGACCCTCCCTCACTCCTTCTGCAGGTCTAAGTCACCTCCAACACTGCAGGCCCAGCTCCACAGTGCCCCTCCTCCAGGAAGTCTTCCTGACTTGAGTTGGAAGGAATCTGTCTTCACCGCCCAGAACTCCCTGCACTTTGTCTGGCCTGCCCTCCAGCTTTCACCCAATTGGTCTTCTAGGGTGTGTGCTTCTCCCTGCTCCTGAAGCTGGGAACCTCCTATGCCTTGATTATCTCACTGTCTCCAGCCCTCCCTGGAAACCTCAGGGTAGACACCCAAACTGCTGAGAAAGTAAATTGAAGGGAGGAACTCAAAAGAATGAGTGGGTATGGCCAAGTACTAGCCAGCCTGACGGATCTGAAAGAGCCTCTTAGGGATTAACAAATGTGGTATTTGCCAAGTTTGATTGCAAAGTTTATTTTTGAATAGATTGAACAACTTTCCCTGGCTCCTACCATTGCATTTCATGTTCTTACAGATGCAGTGCAAAAATAAACTTCCTCTACCCCTACATTTTCACCCTGTCAGTAAGAGGGCTCCAAGTGGAAGGTGTCTGCTGCCCTGTGGGTCTCGGGCTGCCTGAGCAAGATCAGACCATCCCCTAAGTGGCCTTGGTTCTCTTCCACTTTTTGACATTCAAAGCTAACTTCTGAATATTTCACCTTATACTGCTCTTATACCTCAAGTAATGATTCCTTAGCCTTGAAGCTTTCCTTAATATTAAATCTGTTGAAGTACTCGCTGTATAGGAATCACTGTTTAAGCAGAACATTTGAAAAACAGAAAAGTAGCCATAAGCCTGTCACCCAGAAACAGCCAGTAGTGTTAATATTGTGTTATGATCTCCCGCCTGCCTTTTATTTAAATGTATTTCTGATCCAATAACAATATAAAATGCTTTTCTTTGCTTTTTAGTACTTAGTATTGTGACCCTAAAATATCCGTGTTGTAAAATCTCTTTATTAACATCTAGTTTTGATAAGTATATATTATTTTTCTGTTTATAAAAGTAACCTATGTTTACTACAGACAATTTGGGGGCGGAAACAGTAAAATGTAATGAGTAGCCTGCTCACTTCTAATCCCATCATGCAGTTCTGACCACCATTAAGATTGCAAAATATTTCTTTGAGACTTATCTTATACAATGGAGATCATACTATAACCCCAATTTTTTATCTGGCTTTTTCAACCTAATATTATGTCCCATGCACATTCCCTGTCTTCTTAAGCATCCTTCCTTAGCATCATTTTAAAACTGAAGGCATCGTGATTTATTTAACCTTTCCTTAGATCTTAATGTTATTTTTAGTTCGAGGCTAAACAGTGCAGGGATGAGCCTCCTGGCTCATAAAGCTTTGTCTGCATTTCAAACAACTTCCTTAGGGTGAATTCTCAGATGTAGAAATATTTGCAGTTCTGCATATTTTTAGTGTGTTTCTAGGAAGGCTGTTGCAACAAAATGCATCATTTCACTGGTTGCAGAACATTCGGTGAACCACCTGCCTCTTCGGCTGCTATTAACCCACAAGGAAGGCTTGCTCAGGCAGCTCCCCGACTCCCGCCTGCCCCCAGTTGGATCTGAGCCCATAGCACCCACCTGTCTCGTCCTTCCAAGTGCAGTGACCTGGGTGGATGATTTCCCTTTTCTTTGTTCCCCAGAACAAGAGGAGGCAGAGTTGAAGGAGTTCCTGTGCCCCGTGAAAACGCCCCCTGGATATGTGGGTGTGGCAGCTGCCTTGCAGCCAGCCCCTGCCATGCCCTTGGCCCTTCAGAATATTTCCCTCAAGCACCTGGGAACTGAAATACAGTAAGTGCTAGTGGGCCTGAGGGGCTGGCCACGCTGCAAGCAGCCCCTTCTTCAGAACTTACTGTGATCTGGGTGATTCCCAGTAGGGAGGTGGGCCTGGGGAGGGGCTAGTCGCTTTATTTTCAATTCTTGCCATTATTTAAAATATTACATTCATTGTTTGATTTTAAAAGTAGTGCGTGTTCTTTGTAGGAAATTAGAAACCTCTCAAAAGGTATAAATTTAACATTATCCATAATCCCAGCACCCAGACAAGCATTCTGAGCATTTAGTGTATTTCTTTCCTCCTCTTCTATACACATACATGCATAATTGAGATCATGCTGAATGCAATGTGGTGATGGCTTTATAAGTGTCTATAATGTCAAACCCATCAAATTTTTCACTTTTATTGTGTAATTTATTGTACATCCATCATATCTCAGCTACTTTTTCGTTGAATAATGTATTATATATACAATGTCCCCCTGGCAGGCTTTGTTTTAAGTAATTTATAAGAAGATAGCAATATGGCCTGGGCTTTTTTTTTTTTTTTTTAATTTTTTTTCTTTATTGCTTTTAGAGAGAGAGGAAGGGAGAGGTAGAGAGAGATAGAAACATCAATGAGAGAGAACATCGATTGGCCGCCTGCAGCTTGCCCCAACTGGGGATTGGACCCACAACCTGGGCATGTGCCCTGGCCGGGAATCAAACTGGTGACCTCTTGGTGCATGGGTTGACACACAACCACTAAACCACACCAGCCGGGCTGGCCTGGGCTTTTGAGTCAAACAGCCTGCATTTGTATCCTGGCTCCACCAGTCATTTGCTGTGGTATCCTTGGCAAGTTGATTTCTCTGAGCTGCACTTAATTTGTTAGTAATATAAAATTCAGCAGTGCTTGCCTTGTAAGATTAGCACAGGGGTTAAATAGTCATTGCATACAAACTGCTTTAGAACTGTGCTTTGCAATGGGTAGGCACTAATAAATACAAGATGGGGCAAAAGTAGGTTTACAGTTATTCACATGGAAAATAATACAGTAATTTATAAATAATAATACAGGAATAAACTGTTTTTTGTACTCACAACTGTAAACCTACTTTTGCTCCACCCTGTAGTATCTGCTGCTACTATTGTTGTCTTACTGACGGAATTGAAGCTTCTGGGAATTCAAACTATACCCAGTTCTGATCCTATTTGGGTGCATATTTTCTGTGAGGGCTTCAGACAAACTGGACCTCTGAAAAAGCAGAATAGATTGTTCACTGGACTTGGATTAGAGACCCTGGGCTCTGTGTGACTTAGGCATAGCATTTCCCTCTGTCAGCTTCAGTGTTTGAATTTGCTTGGGTAACTAGAAGGGTAGTGATGCTGTTCCCAGGACAGAAGCAGGTTTTAGGAAAAAGACGATGAGTGTTCTTTAGGGCCTGGACGTTGACTACCTGACAGGCACTGGATAGAAGAAACTGGAACTCGGAAGAGGGATCTGAGCTAGAGAGAGAGAGATTTGGGGAGTATAGAGCATGGTCAAGCCCCGAGTCCCCCAGTGTGAGTGGAGAAGGAGGGTACCCTGCTGGGGATCTTCCCTTGCAGGGAGCTGGGGGGTGCATTGTGAGCCTGATGGAAGGTTTGAGGGGGCCTCAGAAGTCAGCCATCCAGCCAGTATACACTGTATCCAGGGTGGTCTCACAAAGATTACACCAGCTTTATGCCTGATGAAGGCCACAAACAATAGAAGTGGAACAGAAAATATGTACAGACCAAGAAAGGAGGGAAGTTTCCGGGGAGTTGTCAGTTACCTCCTCCTGACACTTGCAGTAACCCACAGAAAATGCAAGGCCACGTTTCAAGTGTCCTGGGGAGAACACAGTGAGATCAGGGTTGCCCTTATCTGCTATACCCCCTTACCCTAGCTGGTCTTAGAGTTTGCAGTTGGGTCTGCCATGAGCCCAGGTCATAGTCTGGGGAAGGGAGTAAGGGGGCTTCTAGAGCCCTGTACTGGGTACTTTACATTCTCATTGAGTTGTCTGGACAACCCTGTGAAGTGGTATAACAGTTAAGTTCTCGGCTATGGAGTCAGATTTCCAGGTCTGATGCTCAGCCCCACCACTTACCACCTCTGTGGCTTTGGTTACTTATCCTTTCTGAACCTCGTTTCTCCTCTCTGTACAATGGAGGTGATAATAGTACTTACTTCATTGGGCTGTTGTGAGGATTAAATGCATTGAATGCATGTGTATGAGGTTTAAATGAGTTGCATTACTAGTGTTCATCTTAGAGCCTGGTCCATGAAGGGCCTCATTGTTTGTTGAGTATGTTCATCTTCCCCATTGCAGATGAGGGAACCCAGGCTCAGAGGGGATAAGTGGCTTGCCCAAGGTTTTCTTTCCAAAACAAGCCTTTATGACCGCTGCCTTTATGCTGACCAGGCCTTTCACATTTGGAGCTAAACCTACACAGAAAATGATCTATGAACTGCTCCAACCCAAGTCAATAAATAGATGAAATGGAGATGCCTCTTCCAAGCACAATAGTTTGGCTGGGTAGTGGCCACCTGGTCTGGGTCTATAGTTAGTGCACTCTCCATTTCCAGAGGAGATAAGGACTAGGCTTAAAAGGCCCTTTACTGCCCTGAGGTTGGGGTTTCTATGGTTCCCACACTCCAGGTATGACTGCTTGTGAGCTCCTGGACATATTGGAGAGGCTACAGTTCATGGGCAAGGGGAATTGTGGGCAGCAATGATGGTAACCCACCCAGCGAGTTCCTCTGGCTATAGGGGTATGTCCCTGGGTCCTCTCCAAGTCATGTGGCTTGTGGGTTGTGAGATACATTGTAATGGGGCTCAGCACAAGACCTAGCACAAAGTGCTACTCAGTAAGTAGTACCCATCATGGCCTTATCATTCTTTTAAATTTGACTACCACCCTTTATTTTTACATGGGGAAAATAAGAACTAGGAAGGGGAAGTGACTAGACCAAGGTGTTCGGCTCCTTAAAACAGGACCTTAATAATATTAGTAAAGGGAATCAGAAACCAAATTTCAAAGTCAGGTATTGGGAGTGCCGAGTTCTAATTTCTTCTCAGTTCTTATTCTTATTCTTTTTTTTTTCTTTATTGATTTTAGAGAAGAAGGGAGAGGGAGAAAGAGATAGAAACATCAATGAGAGAGAACATAGATTTGCCACCTCCTGCATGCCCCCCACTGGGGATTTGGCCCACAACCTGGGCATGTGCCCTGACCGGGAATCAAACTGGCGACCTCTTGGTACATGGGTTGATGCTCAACCACTGAGCCACACTGGCCTGCCTCTTCTCTGTTCTTAACTTGATTCATTTCCATTAAAGTACAATCTCGTTTTTATTTTGGACCCAACTCTACCAAGAAACTGGATTTTCTTTTAAAGGTAAGTTTCAGATTAAATAATTCTTTGAAAAAAATCAACAAAATTGACAAACCTTTAACTGGACAGACTAAGAAAAGGCATAAGACTCAATTAGTAAAATCAAGAACAAAAAAGGGGACAATACTACCAACCTTACAGGATTATAAGGGAATACTATGAATAATTATATGCCAACAAATTAGATAACTTTGATGAAATAGACAAATTCCTAGAAAGACACAAATTACTAAAACTGACTCAAGAAGAAATAGAAAATCCGAATAGACCTATAACAAACATGTAAGAAAATTGAATTGGTAATCAAAAAACTACCCCAAAATATAAACAAAACAAAACACCTAGGACCAGATAACTTCACTGATGAATTCTACAAGTCATTTAAAGAATAATTAATACCAATTCTTCACAAACTCTTCCTCCCATAAAAGAAGAAGAGGGAACACTTCCTAATTCATTTTATAAGGTCAGTATTACCCTAATACCAAAATCAAATAAAGATATTACAAAAAAATTTTTAATACCCCAAGCCTTCACCTAGAATTTCTTTGTGTTAATTTTGCCAGCAGGCATGTTTTTTATAACCTCTTCACAGAGGTTATGGATTTTCAGGAGTCTCAGCTTTATGTAAAATTTCTATTTCAACTCTACACTTTGTGTGGGTCCAACCCTTGTTTTCTTTCCTCCCTTGCAAGCAAGGTTCTAGGTTTTTGGTATCAACAATTGATCCCTGATCACAAGAAAAAAAATGGTAACTATGTGTGGTGATGGATGTTAACTAGACTTATTGTCTAGTTAACGTCATTTCACAATATATACATATATTGAATAAATATGTTGTAAACCTGAGACAAATGTAGTGTTATATGTCAATCATATCTCAATGTAAAACAAAAAAACAGTTGATCTCTGAACAGACTTATATCGTAATCAACTCTCACAACAATAATGCTGCAAGCACTTCAAAATTCAGTGTCATGTAATAAGCATTTATTTTGCACCCGTATGAGTTCAGCTGATACAGGCTAGGTTCACCTGACTGTGACTCTAAGCTATTGATAAGATCTAGTTCTACTCCATGTATCTCTCATCTTCCATGGGCCAGCAGCTACCTGAGGCATGTTCCTCAAGAGGGCATACATGCTAGCACAGTTTAAGCCTATGTTTATATCACATCTGCTAACTTTCCTTTGGTCAAAGCAAGTCACATGGCTATGCCCAAAGTCAAGAGGTGGCAGGGAAGGAGTGAATACTGGCATAACTTGTTTTGTTATACTTTGAAGATACTGCCCTGGCTCAGCGGTTAGAGCATTGGCCTGAGGACCAAAGGGTCACAAGTTTGATTCCTGGTCAAGGGCACATACCTGGATTGCAGGTTTGATCCCTGCCCTGGTCAGGGTCGTGCAGGAGGCAACCAATCAATGTGCCTCTGTCACATGGATGTTTCTCTCTCTCTTTCTCTCTCCCCCTCCCTCCCTTCTACCCTATCTAAAAAAATCAATGGACAAATATCCTCGGGTGAGGATTAACCAAAAAAATAAAAAGAAAAGAAAAGAGCCCCAGACAGTGGCTTAGTGGTTGAGCATTGACCCATGCACCAAGAGGTCACTGGTTCAATTCCAGTCGGGGCACAGGCCTGGGTTGCGGGCTTGGTCCCCAGTGTGGAGCATGTAGGAGGCAGTCGATTGATGTTTCGCTCTCATCGATGTTTCTATCTCCTTCTCCTTTCCTCTCTCTCTAAAAAAAAAAATCAATGAAAACATATTTAAAAAAAAAAAGAAAATACTATATACACTTCACAGATACTGTGTTGTTTACAAATTAAAGTTTTGTGGTAACCGTTATTGAGCGAGCCTATCGGCGCCAATTTTTCAGCAGGCTCAGCATTTTTTAGCAATGAGCTATTTTAATTTTTATTATTTTATTTTTTTAATGGAAACATATTAAAAAACAAAAACGTTTAAAAAAATAAATAAATAAAATATCTCCAAGATATGCCTGCATTTGCTGAACAGTAATCTAATCTACACGTTCACCTTCCTCTTTTCTTCCCACTTGAGTTTCACCTCCTTTTTCATGTTTAGTACCTAGAGATTCCTCTTTCTTTCCTGGGAATTCAGCTAAATGTTTGTGAAAGATGTTTTGTATTTATCTAACATCTAGGTGTTTTGGAATAAGGGTTTTTCAGAGTAATTTGTACCCCATAATGCTAGAAATCTGCATTGCACATTGGAGTGATACAGCAGAGCCAGGATTCAAGCACAGATCTACAGACTTCTGCATCCTCTTCTTTTTTGACCATGTTATTGCTGCCTTTACATAAATGATCCCTAGTGCGGTGTTTCCTGTTGACCATGACCACTGTGAGAAATAGCTCAGTACACACACACGTATATATACAGGGTGTCTCAGAAAAAAATGTTTACACACTCTAACAGCTGATAACTCATTTAGTCAGTTAAACCTGAAAAGGAGTGAAAATAAAGTGAGTTATCAGCTGTTAAAGTGTGTATACATTTTTGGGGGACATGCGCTATAATATTTCACAAAATATTATCCCTCTCTTGGGGTACATTCCTATGTTTTCTATTTTGTTTTAATTTTTTTTCTTTATTCATTTTAGAGAGAGAGGAAGGGAGAAGGAGAGAGAGTAGAAACATTGATGAGAGAGAACATCTATTGGCCGCCTCCTACATACCCCCCACTGGGGATTGGGCCCACAACCTGGGCATGTGCCCTGATCAGGAATCGAACCAGTGACCTCTTGGTGCATGGGTCGATGACGCTCAACCACTGAGCCACACTGGCTGAGCTCTATTTTGGGTCATAGTATTAAACTGATTTTACAATCTACCAATGGTTTATAACTTGCAGTTTGGAAAACTGACCTACTGAACTCCTTGAATCATTTTCTCTTCTTTGTTCCTAATTTTGGAATATGTCTACTTTTCTATCTTTGCAAAGGGAAAATAAACTCAATTGAACTGTCTTTTCATCTGACTCACTATGAATTTCTCTGTGGTCCCTGGTCCTAGGCCAGCCTTTAGTGCTACCTAGTTCCTTCCTGCAAATCAAACATGTATTGAGCTTGTACTCTGGGCACATGCAACCCCAGTGCCAGTTGCCAGCAGGCGTGCAGGTGTGTTAGTGCCCAGTTTGTGAAGAAAAGACATCATCATTATTCCACCTAGGCAAGTACTTGGTCACAGGGTAGCCCATTCATGAAGTGCAGTGAGCTCGGAGGCTATGAGATGACCTGTGAAGGCTTCAGAGAGAACAGATTGGAGCAGGGAAAGAAAGCAAGAGGAGAAGGATGCCAGATGTTCGGAACTCTTCTCAGCAGAAGTAGGGAGCCACTGATGATTTTTGAGCCAGGTAGTTTCAAGACCAGATGAAGGTATTAGGAAAGTTAATTTGGCAAGGCCATTCAGCATGCATTCAACATGTATACAGTGAGGGCCCTCTATATTTCAGGCACTGTTCTAGGCATTCAAAGTGCTTTGGTGAACAAAACAGACAAACATCCCTGCCCTCACGGAGCTTATACTCCAGCCGCGGGGTTGGGGCAGGGGAGTCAAGTTTGTATAATTTATAAGCAACATTGTGGAAGGTGGTAAGTGATGAAATAATGGAAAGGAGAGGGGTCGGGGGCTTGGGAGTGGCAGAGTGCCTGGAGTCTAGCAGACTGATGAGGCCATGCCTGGCGGTAGGGATGCGGCCTAAGCTCTAGCAGTGACAGCAGGGAGGAGAGGGCAGAGTGGCAGGGTTGTCAGCCTTGTGCTCCTCTGTTTTCCTTCAGAAACACGATGCACAACATCCGGGGCAACAGGCAGGCCCAAGGAACAGGCCACGGACCTCCAGGGGAAGGTTCTCCACCGAGCAAGGAGCCTCAGAGGGAGGAGCAGCCCTCACCTTCTGACCCCAGCACCCCAGGTGAGCTGCCTTCAGAGACCAAGTGAGTGCCTTTCTCCTCCCCAGAAACCAGCATTTGTGCTTTTGTGTGTCAGCCATGGAACTCTCCAGGTCACTCCTCCTGGGTTTCTGGGTCTGGTAGCAATGATTTATTATTATTGTTGTAGTAGTAGTAGTAAAATATACATAACATAAAACTGAACCAGTTTTAGGGATACAGTTCAGTGGCGTTAAGTACATTGACATTGCTCTGCAAACATCACCACCATTCCTCTCCAGAACTCTTTTTATCTTCCCAAACTGAAACTCTTAGCCCTGATTCTTAAAGTAATAAAGGAAAATCTCATGCAGTTTCTTACTTTTTTTTTAATTTATGAGGAAAGGATATAAAAATGCCTTTCTGGGGTGATTTAACTCTGTCAGACCTGCCTGAAGAAGCAGAGCAGATGGCCTTCAGGCATCCATCTCAGCTGAGACATAGCATTTCATTATTTCTTTCACAGAATGTGAGTGACCCACACCATTGGCAGGGTGGGGTGTTGGCTCTTTGAAAGTGGCTTTGGTGCCCTTAGAATCTATTCTAACTTAGAAACAGTTGGGAGAAAACTGGTTGAGGCAGCACTGTGGGGTCTTCTCATGGCAGAGAGGACCCCTGGGCCATGCAGAACTGACTCTAAAAAAAGCACCCCTTTGGAGCAGGGCCTGGGGAGACCCTGAAGATCACAAGAACAGTCCACGAGAAGATCAGGACTATATCAAATCAATAATAATAATGAAACTAGCACTTCTATGTAGCAGTTACTTTGTGCCAGGGCTACTCTAAGCATTTTGGGGGAGGCGGGTAACAGTTGTTTTAGGATATAATTCACATACCATACAATTCACCATTGAAGTACACATTTCAGTGGCTTTCAGTGTATTCACAGAGTTATGCAACCATCACCATAATCGATTCTAGAACAGTTGTAATATCCCCCAAAAGAATCCCTACATCCCTCAGCCATCAGTCCCAATCTCCACCTCCCTCCAACTCTAGGCGACCACTAATCTACTTGCTGTCGCTACAGATTTGCCTGTTCTGGATAGTTGATATAAATGGAGTCGTACAACATGTGGTCCTTTCTGACTGGCTTCTTGCACTTGGAACCTTTCGGGGTCCAGCCATGTGCACTAAGTGCTTTACCTGCAGTAACCTGTGTAATCCTTACAACACCCTGAGCGCACATGCTGTTGTTATTCTCATTTAGTAAATAAGGAACTGAGGACAGGAAAGTGGAGTGACTGGCTCACAGTCACACAGCTAGTGACAGAACCAGGATTCTGGCCGAGCATTCTGGCCGCATACTGTGACCTGAAACCTCATTTTCTAAATCGGTGATTTTTAAAACTATGTCTTTATTGCCATGAAACCTTGATGCCATAAACGAAATCTAATACATAACGTAGATAAAAGCTGAGTTGACTCAGGTGTGGGAGTCTGGGCTCCCCTTGGTCCCCTACCCTCTGCCCCTCCTAGTCAGCCTTGAGATACTCCCACAAAGTCCTAAGGCACTGATTGAGCAACGCTGTCTTAGGCCTCGTTTTCTCCAACTGTAAAATGAGCGCAGTGATCCCTATGCTGCCCGTCCGCAGGGCTGGTGCACAGCAGTGTTTCAGAGGTCAGCAGGGCTGCAGGGCTGAGCTGCCTAGAGGCTGACTCTCCTAGAGCCCTTGGCCGGGAGGAGAACAGCATGACGTTCCCCGGAGCTCTGCGGGCTGCTCTGTTCTCCGCTCTACCGGATTTCTCGTAAGTCTGTTCTTATACCCAACAAGTTCAAGGAGTTTCTGGTTCCTGTCACTTACTAGAGTAGTTCTTTATCTGTTCAAGCCTGTTTGGCCCTCAGCCTGGGCCCCAGAAGAACGATGCTAAGTCATTCAGCTCGTCCTCCAAGCCCTACATGTCCTCTCCCTTAGGATCCCAATCCACATCCTTATTTTTGCTGTTTTTTGTTTTTGTTTTTGTTCATCCTCACCTGAGGATATTTTTTCCATTGATTTTTAGAGAGAGTGGAAGCGAGGGAGGGGGAGAGAGAGAGAGAGAGAGAGAGAGAGACATCGATTTTGGTTGCTTCCCACACACACCCCAACCGGGGCTGCAGATTGAACCTGCAACTCAGGTATGTGCCCTTGACCGGATATCAAACCTGAGACCCTTCAGTGCACAGGCCAACCCTCTAACTGCTGAGCCACACTGGCCAGGGCCACATCCTTATTTTTAACACCTTAGTCTCAAAAGGATCAAGGATAGCTTATTAAAATATGTATCTGGGAAAAATGAATGAGTGATTAGGATTAAAAATATAGATAAGACCCTTCAGAGTAGCTAAGGATGGGCAGCAAATGTGGCTCTGAGCATCTCAGCAGCCACAGCAAAGAGGGAGATGCAAGTAGGTTATTCTCAGTGTCTACAAGACTAAACACGTATTTTCTTAGAAGAAGCAAAGCCTTTTCTGGGCTGAGAGCTGAGGAGAAATTCTCGTGGGCCTCATAATAGACATGATGTGTCTGCGCCATGTAAACATGATTCTCAAGGTCCCTTGACCATGTAATCAGGCCATTAAATGTCTGTGGTTGCAGACTGATGGCAGAGCCCTAAAGCAAAGGCTGGGGACGGCAGGACAAGGCAGCCTGAGTGAGTAATTTGGTTTGAGAATAACATTGAGCACTGGTCAGCAAGGTTTTCAGTCCAGAGCCGGATCGTGACTGAGGCCTCGTGCGCCATGTGGGCTCTGTTGCCAGCACTCAGCTCTGCCTTATGGAGGGAAACCAGCACAGATGGTGCACAAAGGCACGGGTGGCTGTGTCCCAATAAAACTTTCTTTACAAAAGCAGGCTGTGGGCTAGATTTGGCCTGTGGGCCATTGGTTGCTGACCCTGGCTCTAGAGGAAATAAAAAGGACTATGCAGCTTTGAAGCAATCAACTATGGGAAATATGTCTCCTAACTTAGCTTGTAGCTTGAGCTGCTCTCTGGGGCAAGAATGCAGAGTACAGATATTCCATGTTCCTATCAAGAAACAGGTCTGTGTACTTTGAAAATTGCTCAGAGGGTAGAGGTGGGATCCTGATATAAGAAGCAAGACATTCCATCAGGGCTTGTGACTGAGGGGATGACCACCTGGCAAACATAGCCTGTGCAGGTGGGGATCCGAGAGAGGGGGACAGGCACAGCTTCGAGGATGGGCTGAATGACCTGGCCAGCACAGTGTAAATAAGGTTTATGTAGTCCAGCCCTGTACAGGCTGCATCAGCATCACCTAGGGATGTTTGAGAAATGCAAGTTCTCAAGCCCCGCCCCAGGCTTATTGAATGAAGAGCCCAGGGAGTAGGGTCCCACAATCTGAATTTTACCAAGCCTTCCAGGTGCTTCTGCGGCAAGCTCAAGTTTGAGAACTGCCAAGACCCTGATCATACCCTGTGTTTCATCTCTTGATCAGGGAAAGATTCAGCGGATTCTTTGAAGCCTGCACCCAAATCCTCTCTGACTACCAGTCTCATTCAGAAAGCCAAGCGGCAGAACAACACCTTCCCGCTCTTTGCCGAAGGATTCTCACGGAACCGAACTGCCCAGGAGAAAGCCTTGGCCTTGGAGCAGCAGGTTCTGGTGTTAACCAAGGAGTTAAAGTCTCAGAAGGTGAGCTCTGGCCCAGGATCCAGGAGAACCCTCTTCATAGAAGCCAGTCTGTGGTCCTTAACAGCCAACTATGGGTGGTTGAAAATGCTGTGCTGTTGATTACTCAGGGACACGCTGTCACTCAAACCAGGTGACAGAAAGCTGCCAAGGGCAGGGCCTCTGGAGACCTACTTTAATAATTGCCTTTTAGGCCCCTCCTGAAGGACTGTGCATGGTCTGACCCCATACCTGAAGAGGGACAGTGTTTGGAGAAGGGTGATCTGGATGCAGGGTCCTGGGAGGGGCCACCCAGGGAACCGGGAGATCTTCGACCTGGCAGCTGGTAACTGGGCACAGATCTCTGAGGGACTCACAGGACAGAGAAAGCAGGCAGTTCTTTTGGCCCAGGGGCTGAGTCAGGCCCAACAGGGGACAATAACAGGGATGCAGATTTAGGCTTAATAGAGAGAGAAGTTAATTATAGCAGTTAAAAAAAAAAAAGATAGCTGCCCTGGCCGGTTTAGCTCAGCAGTTAGAGCATCGGCCCATGGTCCAAAGAGTCTCGGGTTTGATTCCGGTCAAGGGCACGTACCTCAGTTGCATTTCAGTCCCCAGCCCTGGTCGGGGTCATGTGGGAGGCAGCCAATCGATGTGTCTCTCTCACATCGATGTTTCTCTCTCTCTCTCCTTCCCACTCTATCTGAAGATAAATGGGGAAAAAAAATCCTCCGATGAGGTTTAAAAAAAAAAAAAAAAAGAAGAAGAAAAGAAAGCTATATGGTCATTGTAGAAAACAGATTGCATGCATACACAGACATGAAAGTCATTAAAAAGCCTACAACCCAGAGGGTAGATCGTGTTCCCATCCAGGGCGACCAGGTGAAGCAGTGAGGGTCACCTGGCAGGGAGGCGAGGGCAGCGCAGCACCAGGCAGCAGACTCTCTAGTTAGAGCAGCTGCCTGATCCCTGGACCAGGACAGCTTAAGTCCCAAACCTGAACCTGGATAGGAAAAGAAATCTGGTAAGTAAACACTTTTCCTTTCACCGTAACTTACCCTTCTTTCTAGGAAATGTGGGCAGCCTCCCTTGACTTGGCCTGTCCTTCTAAGGCATATGCATTGTCAAATGAAGCAGAGAAGCCCTGTGAGGCCGAGATTTCGCTTAGGGTTGCCCCTGACAGCTCTGCAGCCCTGGAGGACACACCATTGTTCAGTAACTGAAGCAAGGTCTTGGAGATTAGTGAGGGCCGCCCGGCTGTGGACAACACCCCTCCTATCAGAGTGTAAGTGTCAGGAGGAAGTTGTTCAAGCATTAAAGAATCTGGGCTTTGCTACTGGTTCACTTTCCAGCAAACCTCAATCCACCCTGTCCTCACAGGTAGTGGGAGGAGAGCAAGTCTTGTGGTTTAGCTCTTGACCCACAACGTGAGTGGATTTGCACGCTCTCCGACCCATCTCACAAATGTGCTTCGGTCTAGTGGGTAATTCAGAGCACAGGCCTTTAAGTAAGGTGGTACAGACCCCAGTTCTAGCCCTGAGCAAGTCTCTTAACCTGTATAGCCTCGGTTTCCTGCTCTGTAAATGCACTTATAACCATGTTTCCTGGAGAGGCCTGTGTCCAAATTCACAAAGCCTGGTGCCTGGCCCCCAGCAGTTGCCCAGCAGATTCAGGCTTTGATTATTGTGGCTGTTGCTAGCATTGCCTGCCCTTTCTGTTGATTCCTTCCTGCCTTAGAAGGAAGGCCACACACCCCTGAGGGGCTCTGAAAGAACCTCCTGAGGGTTTCTGGGAAACTCCCATGAGGACCTCAAGGAAATGTGCTGTGGGGCACAGCAGTGATGGACAGAGGTCAAGTCTTCATTCCACATTAGGCAGGGGGAGCCCCAGCCCTACCAACTCTGGGGTTTTACCTCCAGCCCAGATACCAAAACCAAAGAAGGTAAGAAGAAAAGAGACCAATTCTTGGCCCAGAGGGGGCAGAGGGGGCTAGCGCAACCTTGGGATGCCAAGCCTTAGACACTCAGAATGCTGGTCGGAGAGCAACTCTCCTTCTGATCCTCTAAGTCTAGTTGCTCAGCTGGGGAAACAGCCCCCTGGACTTCAGGCCCTTCCATGGCTCTTCAATGGGAAGGCGCCATCTTTCTACCTGAGGCTACCGGAGGGCATGGGAGCTGGGGTCTTGTTTTGGCTCAGACAGCCAGGTGGCCATTGCCAATAACTTCAGTGATCCTTTAAGAATTTGTAACTCAAGCTCTGTTGGATGCTATGGAGGGACTTGGTCTTTTTCTCCAGGTTCAGGGCCCTCGTCGCAGACTGCCTCTTGTGTGGTCTCCTGGTACAGCCCAGTATCAGACACAGCTGCTCTTCAGAAAGAATGGCACAAACTCTCTGTACCTCCCTGTGTCATATTAAAGGACAGGGTGACTCCAGTACCCAGTAAGCCATTATCCCAGGCCCCTGCGGTGCTGGCCCCACGAGAGATTTGGACTCCAGGAGGTAGTACCAGATGGCTGCTTGGCCAGATGACTCAGGCTCTCAGAGGTGACAGAATTGCACCCAGCCTGAAGGCTGTCTGCTCTGGCAGATGGAAAGCTGTTGTTGGTGATGTTCACCATCTGTTGGCTGCTGGGAATGAGGGAGTCTTCCAGGGCCCTCCCTGGGGCCGCATGGGGCCAATTTAGCTCACTCAGGATGACTTGGTGAAGGCATGTAATTTGTTTAGGAAACTCAATGGGGGGAAAGAGCAGCCTATTATATCCCTAGAACCCTAGGCAGAGTTCAGCGTATACTCTGTCAATGGGGGAAAGAGCAGTCTATTATTTCCCTGGAACCCCAGGCAGAGTTCAGAGTATACTCCATCAATGGGGGAAAGAGCAGCCTATTATTTCCCTGGAACCCCAGGCAGAGTTCAGAGTATACTCTGCTGCACAGGGTGCAAAGACTTCTGAGTGTACTCCACATGGCGTGGCGACTTTTATATAACTTTTTACAGGACAAAAGCAGTTTCAAAATGGATATATCACAAGCTTCCATTTTTGTTTTTAATATTTCTATATGCTGTGTATGTGCATTTTTGTGACTGGCGTATTTCACTTAGCATTATGTCCTCAAGATTCATCTATGTGTAGTATGTGGCAGGATTTCCTTTATTTTTAGAACTGAATAATATTCCTCAGTGTGTGTGTGTGTGTGTGTGTGTGTGTGTGTGTGTGTGTGTGCGCGCGCGCGCATGCGCGGGCGCCACATTTTACCTGTTTACCGTCAATAAACACTGTATTGTTTACATCTCTTGGGTATTGCGAACAATGTTGCTATGAACGTGGGTTATTGCCATTTTTAAAGAAATTAAAAGAAGCATTTCAATGCGAAATCTATTAACTACGCATCATGGAGAAGTGAAGGATCCTGGATTAGGAATTGGGAGCACTCTCATGCTGTGTTTCCACTTGAGGGGATCTAGGTCCCTTTAGTCCTCTCCCTTCTTTCTGAGGCTTCAGTCTCCCCATGTGACAGCAAGGCGGCTGGGCCAGGTCTCCCAGGGCCTTCCAGGTTTTCTGAATCCGTCATCCATTCCCACTCCATATTATGCTTTCTATTCTGGCTCAATCCACCCTCCACCATCCCACTTTTCCTTTCTCCTATCTCACTGTGGTACAGGGATTCTGGGGTGGGAGGAGAGCCTCCTGGGCTGGTGTCTTGGTCTTGGATGTTGAGAGCCAGATGTGGAAAGGGGGAGGCTGCTGGATGTAACGAAATGGGCTTCAGGGTTGACTCCCAAAGTTGGGGGGAAATACCCACCTGATTCTGAGCCTCAGTCAAGTCTAAACAGTGGTGTCTGTTGGTATTTCATCAGGCAGTTATGAAAGTGATCTCCAGATTTCAGCTGAACCAGAAAATGGTCTGGGCTTCTCAGCTATCCTGGAGCCACAGGAATGTTAATCTGTCTCAGCAGGGCCCTAAGAAGTGATTTCTTCATTCCAAACATTCCGGTTTGCTTTGCAATCACCCTCCCGCACTTCCTGCAACACCCAAGCTCCTCACCTGCCCTTTCATCCCTCTGGGGCTTTGCTTGACCTGTTGGTTCAACTGTCTAGAAAGCCCTCCCAGTCGTCATCTCCCATCTGCTGCTTGGCCATCTCTGGCCCTCCCATTCTTCAGGGATCCGTTTAAGCTGATATCCCTTTCTGTAGAAGGTGCTGATTCCCCTCCCTCCGCACCGCCCCAGGCAGAAGTCAATGCTTTCTGCTCTGGGCCCCACAAACACCCTGCTTCCTTCTGTCGCAGGAAATCACTCTATTACTGTGATTCACCTTTGCTCCCATTAGCCTTCGTGGTTTTGGAAAGGGGAAATAGGACCAGTCCCCCTCTGTGCCCCAGCAACTGGCCCAGGGCTTGGCACTGAGTGGGTGCTTGGTAAAGGGTGGATGGAAGAGAGAAGCAGAGCAGGGATAGTCACTAGTACCGAGGTTTCAGAAGATGCACACTAATTTGGTCTTGTCATTAACTTCTCATATAAAGTCATGATTTGGGGCAGTTCTCCAAAATAAAATTGTTGTTAGCAATAACCCTACCCAGCTGATCCATTTAAATGCTTTGGCTTGGATATGTTATCAGTGTGGAGCTCTCCGTGTCCCCCCACATATTGCTGGTGGAAGTGGGCTTCTTGTGATGTCGCGAGAAAAGGAATTTTCTGAGACTTGCGCAGGAAAATGCGTGGAATGACACCCCTGAGTTTCCAAGGTCCCCTTTCCCTCCATCCCACCATGGAAGAAGTGTAGTTGTGTCTTTAGCAGAGCTAGGATTAAAGCTGTTGCCCAGAGTTTCCATTCCATATTTGCACAGTCCAATCCAGCATCAGGCTAGCTCAGCTTGTGTTCCCAGCCGCAGTCCCTCAGTCCATTGCATGTGTGGTCCGCATGGCCACGGTCCATACAGCTTCTAGGAACACAGGGAAATGCAAGGAAACAGGAGCAAAACCAGAGGAACAAGAGAGTAAAGAGAGCCCTGGCCGGTTTGGCTCAGCTGTTAGAGCATTGGCCCTCAGACCACTGAGTTGCAGGTTCGAGTCCAGTCAAGGGCAGTTCGGTTGCAATTCGTCCCCGGGCCTGGTTGGGGTCGGGGTCGTAAGGGAGGCAACCAGTCAATGTGTCCCTCTCACGTCGATGTTTCTCTCTCTCTCCCTCTCTCTCCCTTCCTCCCACCCTATCTGAAGATAAATAGAAAAATATCCTCGGGTGAGGATTTTAAAAAAAAGAGAGAGTAAAGAGAAAAAATTCCTTTGGTGATTTTAACCTAAGATTTCGTGCACTTGCAGTGGCCACACCCCCTCTGGCCAATGATCTCTGTTCTAGGTTAGACTGACAGGGTCCTTCCCCGAGTCACCCTGACTTGACTGTGCATGCTTCTGTCTCCCTTTGTTGGACCCTTTCCCCCAGTGGTTTTCAGGGAATGGACTGGTTGTTCCCTGGAAAGTGTAAAATTGCAGCTTCCTGGTGAAGCTGCCCAGATGGCCATGCTTATAGTGTCTGGCCTTTCCTTTGTTCCTTTCCTATTATTAATGACTAGCTAATTACAGCAGTATCAGATACAGCAAACTGTGTTTTTGCAGATGAGGCTGGCTTCCCTACAAGGTTCACGAGGTTTGAAGTTCACGTGGGGCAGGTGGCTAGGCTGCCTGGCTTCTGATAATATGATCCTGGCCCTGAATGAATCCATACCCCTGCTTTGGAGCAAGACAGGTCCTGGGGAGGGTGAAGGCTCAAAGTCATGGGGAGCCAAGCAGACCTTGAGTTTCCATGTGAATCACATGCTCTGCCAAGGAGTAAATTGAGGTCTATTGCTCTCTAGCACCTCCTTGCACCAGCCTTGCAGGCATGGCTTGGTGGGCTGAGGGGGCTGGGCACACATGGACTGAATGAGGCTCTCTGTGTGTGGCTTAGTGTGAGGACTGTCGATGTGTTTCCTCTCTATTGTTGTCTCAGCTCAGGTGGCAGTATCTGCTTGGGTGCTATATTCAGAAGGATTCTGAGGCCTCAACAGGCTTAGCAGGAAGGAGTATTGAGGTTAATTAGTAATGCCTGCCCTGCCACAAGAGTAAGAGGAGGGAAGAGCCATGCCCGTGTGCCACAGCACCCCCGCTTTCATTACTGACCGTGCACAGGCTTTGGAGGCCGCATGATTTGGGGTTGAATTCTGCTCAGCTCTGCTGGGCCTCAGTTTGTTCTCTTCTGAAATAGACAGGCATTACTCAGGACACGGGCTCTGCTGCTAGAACAAAGAAGCCTTAAAGTACTCTGGCCTTAAACAATTTGGAAGTTTCTTTCTTTCTCACATTCTCATGGAAGAGTCCAGACATAAGTGAACAGTTCTGAGCTGGTGGTGCAACTCTGCCATCCTCAACATGCAATTCTGCCGTGAGCCCAGCGTGGCTGCTGTAGTTCTTGCCTTTTCCCAGCCAGAAGGAAGGGGAACTGGACCAGGGGAGCATGTGTGTAGTGGTTTCAAAGGTGTGACCCAGAGCTGCCCATATCCAGTATAGATAGAATTGTCACTTGGTCACACTGAGCTGTAAGCTCAGCTGGGAAATGTAGTCTTGAGCTGGAGAACCATGTGTCAAGTTAAAACTCTTGAACAGAAAAAGAGAAAATGGAGGGCGAGATGAGATGACCCAGAGGATGATGCTGGCCACCTCCCAGGGCTGTTGGGAGAACTGGTGAGAGCACAAGCCTCACCTCTGGCACCTCACAGTCCTTCCCGAGTTCATAAGGCGCTTCCATTTCCCCACCCAGGAGCTGGTGAGGATCCTGCACAAGGCGCTGGAGGCCGCCCAGCAGGAGAAGCGGGCGACCAGTGCGTACCTGGCCGCAGCCAAGGACAAGGACCGGCTGGAGCTGGTGCGGCACAAAGTGCGGCAGATCGAGGAGCTGCGCAGGCGCGTGGAGGCCCTGGAGCAGGAGCGGGAGAGCCTGGCGCAGACGGCGAGCCTGCGGGAGCAGCAGGTGCAGGAGCTGCAGCAGCACGTGCAGCTGCTCATGGAGAAGAACCAGGCCAAACAGCAGGTCATCCACAAGCTGTCTGAGAAGGTCACCCAGGACTTCATACATTCCTCTGAGCAGCCCCTCGTGCCCCCAGATGCTGCCAACAGGGACTTCCTGAGCCTGCAGGAGAAGATGGAGCACCTGAAGGTAAGGGCCGCTCCCTCCAGGCGCAGGCCCCTTGGGGAGGGCACTGCTTTCCATCCTGAGGGTTTTCTAAATACAGCAGGGATGGCTCTTAATACTGGAATGTTCACATTTAAAGTAGATGATGGTGGGAAAATTGCTACATACTTCCTCACTTTCTTAACTAGAAGGCCCAGTGCAGTTTGATATTTTTATGGTGTCCTAGGCTGAAAAGGGAAGGTACCTCTAGCTCAGCAGATTAGAAAGAGCCCAAGATGGGTCAGAACTCCTGAGGACTAGACCACTATATGCCTGGGGCTTAGCCTAGTTGATTAGGTGTCACACTAGTGCCCTTGGGAGCCCCCATGGTTCCAGGGCGGCCCTCCCCGAGCAGTCCTGCACACAGTACAGGTAACTTGCAGCTGGCTGTGACCTACCTGCTCATAATGGTGGCACTAATCACTGCTCCTAAGTGCTTTATCTGCATCGTTTCATTTAATCCTTGCACCAGCCCTGTGAGGCAGTCCCTTGTGTGCTCCGTGTGCTGAGGAGGTGGGGAACTGGACTGGGTTGGAGCAACATCTCTGACTGATCTGTCCGCTCTGCTGCCTTCCAGCTTTGCCCCTTCCAGCTGCCCCCGCCATCCCTGCCTCCCCATTGCCCAAGCTGTGGCTCTCACCTGGGAAAGGCTGCCCATCCCACAGGGACCAGTGTAGTACAGGAAGCAGGAACTTTATTATTGGTGTGATGCCTGTCATGGGCTGCAGCATCCTTCTGGAGGGCAGTGACAAGAGCTGCCAGACACCTGGAGTCCTGAGGCTGGGGATAGATGCTTATAGTCCCACTTTCCCTAAAGGCAGCCGGATAACCAGCCAGTCCTGCCCCAAACCCTGCCACTCACAGCCACACATGTGTACATATATATATATATATATATATATATATATATAAAACCGCGGGAACTCCTGTGCTGCTGAACCAAAGAACTATTGTTGGGGGTTGGGGGAGAGAAATAAAGAAGCTTTTGAGAGACCAGGGGGCAGTGTTGCACAGTGGTACAGCTGTTAGGAGGCTAAAGGAAGGTGACAGAAACCCAGATCCCTTTCTTCTCTTTCAGCATGAAAACCACATGACCAGTCTCTGGGTCATCTTCCTTAAAATCAGAGTTTATTTTTAGTTCAAAATGAAAACAAAATCATTTCAAATGCAGATGCAGCTAGGTTGCTGGAGAGCTCTCCGACCTTCACACAGCAGGGAAAATGGCTTCCAGCAGGTGGCTTCCCTGCCCTGCTGGCCCATCCTGCTGGATTCCACTGCTGGAGACCCAGGAAAACAGCCTCCCTGGATACCTCCCACCTGCCCCAGAGAGCTGCCTGGAAGCGTGGACACTCCTAGGGGACTGAGTGTGCCCCTGCATTAGCATGTGCAGGGATCGGTTTATCAGCGAGTCCAGATGCAAGGACACTGGTTATGAGTCACGTCTACCAAGCTTACGTTTGTAGCTGATCCTCAGAGGCCCAGCATCTTGTGCTAGAAGGAGTTGCACGTCTCAAGTCCCTTAGTTATTGGCCTTTTTCCTGCTTGCTCTGTGATCGAGAATAGCCAACTTGGAGGAAATGCCCCCTTGTTATTGAAGCTGTCAATTAAAAGTAGAATCACTGACCTTTAATATCAGAGCTGGAAAGACTCAAAGATCTAATCTGCCCCCACCCCATTTTCTGGCAGGGACAGCCAAGCCCTGGAGAGGTGAAGGGACTAGTCCAGGGTCACATGGCACAAGCATCAAGGTCACAGCCAGGCCCCAGGTCTCCCCACACGCAGTCCACTGCCTTCCCCACTAGTACGTGGGCTAGTCCACATGGCGTTCTCCAGAGAAACTTCCCAGGTTCCTGATCCCTGTGGAGGCAGGCAGGCAGACTCTTTCCTCCTGTCTGTCCTCTTTCTCCAGTTGGGTTTTCCTCCTTTGCTTCACTGGTGACTGTCATGCAGCTTTTCTCTTCTCTGAGATCTCTTTTTTTCCTCCCTACAGTTCTGAGCCGAGAAGAACATTCAAGGTAGGGCAATGAGCTGAATGAGAAGGTGCTTCCCAGACACCACCTCCCACCTTACACCCACAGCTGTTCCTGGGGTGCTCAACCCTGCCCTCCTTCTCTACTCTATGCAGCATGTCCAAAATCAGGGCCTGGGACGAGGAAAGAAGGATGGGAAGAGGAGGCAGGACCAGGTGGTGGTGCAGAGCACGCTCCAGCAGCAGACTCCAGTGCCTTTCACCTGGAAGTAGTTTTTGGTGGGCTGAACACACCTGGGTTTGTCCGCCTCTCTCTGTACCATCTGTGTGACAGGAGAACTTACCTTCTCTGTGCTTGTTTGCTTATCTGTAAAGGAAGAATGATAGTTCTTCAGTACTTAGCCCACAGCTCTGTAGTCAAGATGAAATCTCATCCAATAGTGAGTGTGGGGAAAATGGGCCTGGCACAGCAGGAACTCCAGAACCTGGCAGCTCTTCTCCCTTGCCTGGAGGCTTGTTCATTTTCCCAGGCACTTGATAAGAATCCACAGTAGCAGCAGCCAGAGATCTGATCTCAGCAGGTAGGGGGGAGTGCAGTGGGTAAGAGTAGCCCTCAGAGATGTGAGAACTCCATGAGGGGGACGGCGCACTTACGCACTTGCCGCATGCCAGCCCCCATCCTAAGCCTTTGTACATATTAACTAATCGTTTCTGCCTAACAACCCCTGAGGTGGTGCTGTTATCTCCATTTTCCAGGTGAGGACACAAGACAGAAAGGGCGAGTAACTTGCCCCGGGGCTCTGTGGTGAAGGCAGAATTTATATTCAGGCAGCGTCCTGACCATCAGGCAGCGCTGGACTCGGGCAGCACATGCGTCATTGACATTTTGTTATTATACCACCCATTAAGAGAGGTCAGACAAGCCCGCGTGCATTCAGCCAGAAGATTACCAAGGACAGCCTTGAAGGGGGGACTAGACTGTTGACATCCAGGTGGAGTCCAGTGGGGGTCATGAAGGGAAGCAGGCAGATATTTGCCCAGAAGAGCAGCCACCACCCTTGGCAGCATTTCCAAGAGAAAGAGCCTAGAATTTGATCTAGGGCAGGGACATAGTTGGAGGGGAAGAGGAAGTCTGAGCTAGGGAGTTGGAACTGCCTGGGTCCTGGCCAGGAGGAGAGAGCAGAGAAGTTTAGCCTGAGTACAGACTTGCAGCCCAGGCACAGCAGGGAGTGGCCGGGGTTGGGGACATCACGGAGAACCCCAACAGAGTGGTGAGAGGCCACATGATGCAGTAGTCTAGGGCATTTATTTCCTGCCCTGTGCTCCTTCCACTGTGTCAGCTGTCTAGGCAGAAGGCAGCAGACGCTGGACACGAATTGGAGCTTCTGGGCTAGGAGGGTTCTTAGCCAGAATGAAGACCCACCCAGAAAGGATCAGGATCACCTATGAGCTGTGCACAATTGACCCTTTCCTGATAATGAGACACCACAGACTAGGTGTGATGTTTTTAATTTCCAGGTAAATCAGGACCTGTCCAGAGTCATCCCTGCAATAGTGTCTCTCCCACTCACCTACAGCCCAGTACATGTTCTTGAGTGGGAAAGAAAGGGGTTGAGTTTCAGCTAGTAAATGCCTTGGAATTGCTGGGTGTAGCTGTGAGTGTGCATTCTCTCTCGTTTCTGCAATGTCCATCTAAGTAGAATAAAGACAGAGAGCCGTTGCCCAGCCGGTGTGGCTCAGTGGATTGAGCATTGTCCCATGGACTGAGAGGTCCTGGTTCGATTCCCAGGCAGGGCACATTCCCAGGTTGCGGACTTGATCCCCAGTAGGGGGCGTGCAGGAGGCAGCCAATTGATGTTTCTATCTCTCTCTCTTCTTCACTCTTTAAAAAAATCAATAATAACATTTTTTTAAAAAGACAGAGAGCCATTGCTATGGCTGATCCTTTCTGAGTCTCAGGCTCCTACTTGAACCTCTCCAGTGCTTGCTTGGCCAGCTTCTTGCACACCCCAGCAGCTGCATATTACTCTCTCCACAGCACAGCTTGTAAAAGGAAAACTCTAGGCTCAGAGAGGTTCATCACAGCATTATTCATAATCGAAAACACCCAGAGCTCAAGTAAAAAAAACAAGGATTATAACTAAGTTATGGTAATTCACCCAATAGAATAATATCTGACATTAAAAATGATCACGGGGCCCTGGCTGGTTTGGCTCAGCGGTTAGAGCCTTGGCCTGCGGACCAGAGAGTCCCGGGTTCGGTTCCCGCTAAGGGCATGTACTTCGGTTGCAGTTTGTCCCCGGCCCCAGTTGGGGTCGTGGCAACCAGTCGATGTGTCTCTCTCACATCGATGTTTCTCTCTCTCTCTCTTCCTCCCTCTCTCCCTCCCACTCTATCTGAAGATAAATGCAAAAAATGTCCTCAGGGGAGGATAAAAAAAAATTTAAAAAAAAAAATGATCACGGGGCCCTGGCCGGTTTGGCTCAGCAGTTAGAGCGTCAGCCTGCAGACCAGAGAGTCCCGGGTTCGGTTCCCGCTAAGGGCACATACCTTGGTTGCAGTTTGTCCCCGGCCTCGGTTGGGGTCGTGTGGGTGGCAACCACTCGATGTGTCTCTCACATTGATGTTTCTCTCTCTCTTCCTCCCTCTCTCCCTCCTGCTCTATCTGAAGATAAATGCAAAAAAAAATGATCACGGGTAAGTTTCTGTAGCAACATAGAAAAGTGTTTACAAAGTGACACTACATAAAAAAAAAGTTCACCCAAAATTGTTTAGTATGATCGCAAATATATGACAAAATATGTTTATTTTAAAAACAAACATTACTTGAGTGTCTGTTATTTTAGTCCCTGTACTTAGTGTTATGATACATGTCACCTCACTTAGTCTCCCTGCTGTCCAGTGGGATAAGTTGATATTTGTTCCCTTTACAGATGAGGAAACAGCAGTTCAGTCAGTCCTTTCATCCAGGAAGTCAGAGCTAGGACTTGAACTCCAGGCCTAGTGCTCTCTTCACCATTTAATTCTAGAATGAAGATTAGAGAAGGGGGCTAGCAGTAATATATATGTTTTTTTCTTTCAGACTTCCTTTCTGTTTGCATTATTGGAAATTTCTAAAGAAAGGAAGTGTTGAAAGCTCATTTGAGGGTGAGAACCAGGGTAATGTTTATAGTGCAAATCCTTAACTGCTTTGCTCTCTTCTCCAGGATGACATGGAAGCATACCAGACCCAGAACCGCTTTCTCAATTCTGAGATCCACCAGGTCACAAAGATCTGGAGAAGGGTGGCTGAGAAGGAGAGGGCCCTCCTGATGAAGGTGAGAGGTGGGACTCCTGTTCTGGCCATCTCTGTTCACACTACCCTTTCAGTCTCATCATCTCGTCTCACCCTCTCCTCATTACCTGTCTACTCTCCCTTTTGACTGTGCTGATTACTGCTTCTAATCACAGAGATACAGAGGAAAAGGCAGCCAATCATTGTTGTTGCACCTCCCCCCACTGTTTCAAGCTCCTCCTGAAGAAAGTAACTTCCAGGGAATTTAAAGAGCTGGCACCCTTTTTTCCACCTTTAATTTTCTCTTTTTTTCCTTTTGGGAGCCAGATATTAAGACTAGACATTCAAAAACAGTTGCATATATAAGGAAAATTAGAAAGTGACCATGCAAGGCCAGGGAAAGTCTCAGAAAAGACCTGAGAAGACCTTAAGTTTACACTTAAGGCTGATCCTTGGCACAAAGATAGCCTACAACAATTTTAAAAAGAAACAACAATTTTTTTAAGAACCCAGCAAACTCTAGGAAAGAGGGAGAATCTGATTTCCACAGTTACCACATTATTAGATTCAAATGTCCAGTTTTCAAAAAAATATCACAAGGTTTACAGAGAAACACGAAAATATGGCCCATTCAAAGGAAAAACATCAACAAAAACTCCCTGAAAAAGACCTGATGGCAGCTATACTAGACAAGTACTTTAATACAGTTGCGTGTGTGTTTTTTTTAATCCTCATTCCAGGATATATTTCACTGATTTGAGAAAGACAGAGAGAGAAACATCAGTTGGTTGCCTCCCGCACGTGCTCTGACCAGGGATCAAACCCACAACCTTTTTGGTGTACAGGACAACACTCCAACCAGCTGAGCCACCTGGCAGGGCTTAAATAATTATTATCTTAAAGATGCTCAAAGAACTAGAGGAAGATGTGGAGAATCAAAAGAATTAATGTATGAACAAAATGGAATCTTAATAGACAGAAAACCTAAAAAGAATCCCCCCCCCCAAAAAAAAAAAAAAAATTCTGGAGCTGGAAAGTACAATAACTGAAATGAAAAATTCACTAGAGAGTGTCAAAGGCAGATTTGAGCAGGCAGAATAAATCAGTGAAGTTGAAGATCGGACAATGGAAATTATCAAATCTGAGGAACAGAAAGAAAAAAGATTGGGAAAAAATAAACAGAGCCTAATGATCTGTGAGACACCATTAAGTGGACCAACATACCCATTATATTATGAGAATCCCAGAAGAGAGAGACAAAGGGGCAGAGAATATTGGAAGAAATAATGGCTGAAAATGTCCCAAATTTGATGAAAGATGAATATAAACATCCAAGAAGCTCAATAAACATCAAGTTTAATATAAACTCAAAGAAACCCACCCTGAAACACAGTATACTCATGTTTTCTGATGCCAAAGACAGAGAGCTATCTGAAAGCAAAGAGAAGTGACTCATCATATACAAGGGATCCTCAATAAAATTATGAGCAGACTTCTCATCAGAAACTTTGGAGGCCAGAAGGCAGTGGGCTGATATATTCAAAGTGCTGGGGGGGAAAAAGCCTTCAATCAATCCATATCTGGCCCTGGCCGGTTTGGCTCAGCTGTTAGAGCATTGACCTGAGGACCAAAGGGTCAAGGGTTTGATTCCCAGTCAAGGGCACCTACCCAGGTTGCAGGTTTAATCCCCAGCCCTGGTCGAGGTCGTGCTGGAGGCAACCAATCCATGTGTCTCTCTCACATCGATGTTTCTCTCTCTCTCTCCCCCTCCCTCCTTTCCACTCTATCAAAGAATTAATGGAAAAATATCCTTGGATGAGGATTAACATAAAAACAAAAACAGACAGACAAAAGAATCCATATCTGGCATAACTTTTCTTCAAAAATGAGAAATTAAGACATTTTCAGATAAACAAAAACTGAGAGAGTTCATTACCACTAGAAATGCTTAGGGGAGTCCTACAGGGTTAAATGAAAGAACACTATGAAAGAATACTTTGAGATAGTAACTCAAAGCTGTGTGAAGAATGAAGATCTCAATAAAGGTCAATACATAGGCAATTATAAAAACTAGTATGTTATTATAAAAATTGTAACTCCTCTTTTTGTTTTCTACATGATTTAAGAAACTACATTAAAAAAAAACAATTAGTCTAAAAACTATTAGTATTATAACTTTGGTGTGTAACTCCACATTTTGTTTTCTTCATAATTTCAGAGACTAATGCATTTAAAAGAATTGTTTATGTTGTGGGGCACACACTGTATAAGGATGTAATTTTTGTTATATCAGCAACCAAAAGGGTAGGACTGGAACGATAAATGTGCAGAGTTTTTGTATGTTATTGAAGTTAAGCTGGTATAAATTGAAGTTAGAATGTTATAACTTTAAGATTTTAAATGTAATCCCCATGGTAACCCAAAGAAAATAGCTATAGAATACACACAAAAGGAAATAAGAAAGGAATTTAAACATTTCACTACCTAAAATTAACAGAACACAAAAATGACAGTAATGCAGGAAATGAGGGACAAAAATATTATAGGGCTTGTAGACAAATAGCAAAATGACCAAAGTCCCTCCTTATCAATAATTACTTTAAATGTAAATGGACTAAACTCTCCAATCAAAAGACGGATTGCCAAAATGAATAAAAACACATGATTCAACTATATGTTGTCTACAAGAGACTCATTTTATATCCAAAGACACAAACAGATTGAATGTGAAAGGCTGGAAAAGATATTCCATGCAAATGGTAACCAAAAGAGAGCAGGGAGGCTGTACTAATATCAGACAAAGGAGACTTTAAATTTAAAATAGTTACAAGAGACAAAGCAAGACATTATGTATTAATAAAAGGTTCAATTCAGTGAGAAGATACAATAGTTATAAACATTTATACTCCTAATAACAGGCCAACAAAATAGATGAAGCAAAAACTGACGGAAGGAAGGAAGAAACAGATAGTTCTACAACAATGATTGGAGAGTTTAATGTCCCACTCTGAAAAACAGGTAGAACAACCAGGCAAAAGATAAGTAAGGAACTAGAGGCCTTGAACAACACAATAAACTAACTGGAACTAACAGACATATTTGGAACACTGCACCCAACAGCAACATCACACACGTTCTCAAGTGCAGACGTGACATTTTCCAGGACAGACCATATGTTAAGCCACAAATTATGTCTCAGTAGATTTAAAAAGACAGATGTCTTTTTAAAAGATATACAATATATCTTTTCCAATCACAATGGAATGAAATTAGAGATCAATGACAGAAGTAAAACCGGAAAATTCACAAATCTGAAGAAATTAACACTTTTAAACAATGAATCTAAGAAGAAATCACAAGGAAAATTACAAAATACATAAAAATTAGTGAAAAAGAAGACACACTAGACCAATATTTATGGGACTAAGTGAAAGCCTTGCAAAGGAGGAAATTTATAGCTATAAAAGCTTTTAAAAAATAAGAAAGCTTGCCCTGGCCGTTTTGGCTCAGCGGTTAGAGTGTCGGCCCGCAGACCAGAGAGTCCCGGGTTCGATTCCCACTAAGGGCACGTACCTCGGTTGCAGTTTATCCCCGGCCCGGGTTGGGATCGTGTGGGTGGCAACCAGCAGATGTGTCTCTCTTACAGCGATGTTTCTCTCTCTCTCTCCTTCCCTCTCTCCCTCCCACTCTATCTGAAGATAAATGTAAAAATGTCCTTGGGTGAGGATAAAAAAACAAAAACAAAACAAACAAAAAAAATAAGAAAGCTCAAATTAACAACCTCACTTTACAACTTAAGGAACAAGAAAAAGAACCAAATCCAAACTAGCTGAAGGAAGGAAATAAGATTAGAGCAGAGATAAATAAAATAGAGAACAGTAGAGAAAAATCAATGAAACCAAAAGTTGATTTTTTGGAAAAAAATTCAACAAAACTGACAAACCTTTAGCTAGATGGGACAAGAAAAAAAAAGAGAGAAGACTCAAAAAATCCAAAATGAAAGTGGTGACAGACATTATGACCGATTCTACAAAAGTAAAAAGGATTATAGGAGAGTACTATAAACAGTTGAACACCCATAAATTGGATAACCTAGATGAAATGCACAAATTCCTAGAAACACGAAACCTACCAAGACTAAATCATGAATAAATAGAAAATCTGAATAGACCTGTAACTAGTAAGGAGATTGAATCAGTAATCAGAAATCTCCCAACAAAGAAAGACTTCACTGTGAATTCTGAACACTTAGAGAACTAACTAACCATCCTTTTCAGACTTTTCAAAAAGGGCGCAGACTAGTAGGAAGTTGAACACAATCAAGGTGCAGCTGGGCACATGGGATTCTTTGGGGCCTAAAGGGAGGAAGAAAGTTAGGGAGGGCTTCCTGGTGGAGGTGTCTTCTGAGCTCAGTCCTAACAGTTAGTTTGTGTTGTCCAGACAGAGTGGTGAAAAGCCTTCCCAGAAGAGAGGTAAAGACCTGTGAGCTCGGGCAGGGAGGAGTGGGGCTGAGATGTGAGGACTTGGGAGCACACCTGAGGAAGCTGGGAGTTGTTGAGGAGTTTCGAGTGGGGAGGGCCTCAGTCAGACTTCTGTTCTGAGAAAACTGGGTGCTCGGGGGACTTGCCGAGGTGGGCCTGGAGGGAGGAAGACCTGGGAGTCTGTAGCAGAACCCTGAGGAGGCTATTGGTGAGGGGTCTCAGAAGCGGCCTGGCAGTAGGGAGCGGAGGTGGGGGTCAGCTGACACAGATGGAACAGGCTCACAGGATGGCTTGTAGTTGGTGCTCAGCAAATGTTTGGAGATGGTGGCCTAGGAAGGGGTGCCACAGAACGGCAGCCTTGCCCAGGAGGCTTCCGCTCTGCCACCCCAGGAAGAGACAGGAGCTGGGCTGGCCCAGAGGCCATGGCAGTGTGACAAGGCAGATCTTTCCCGTCTCCATCTTACAAAGAAGGAAAACGGGACCAGGGAGGTTCCCTGACGTGCCCAGCACTGCCCAGCTTGTATAAACAGAAACACAAAGTTCAAGGCAAAGGAAGGGTGTGTCGTGTGTGTCCATGAGGTGGGAGAGAGGTGGTGTCTGGAGGAACAGAAAGAGTCCGCGTGGCAGCGCAGAAAGCACTGGGGCGGTGTCCAGAGCTCCATGCCCATCCCGGGGACACTGCTCTGATACCACCCACAGGCAGCTTGCTCTAGGCCAGGTGCCCTGGGAAGGGTTTTCTACACATCAGCTCCCCTAAGCCTCAGCAGAATCCTGAGGCAGACTCTATTATCCCCACTTTTCAGATGACGCTAAGGCACAGAGAAGTTAAGTAAGGTGCCTCGTAGGTCACTCAGCCAGCACAGGTGAGCCAGGATAGGCCTGCAGGCCACACCAGCGCCTGGGCAGCCTCTGCCCACCCCTTCCCTTTCTTCTGAGTCCAGCTCCAGCCCTGGGCCTGATTCTCTTGACTGGAGCCCTTTCTGCCTGGTTGTAAACCCTTGGATTCAGAGCCCATGCCCTCTCCCTTATGTGAAGGGCTGGGGGTGGGGAGGGGCGGGAGTTGAGAGCTGGGAGAAGGGTATGCTGCCTAAAGCTGAATGTTCCGACCTCAGGCCTCTGGGGTAATCCAAGCCCAGCCAAGTGGCCTGACCAACCCCCACCCTGACCCCACCTCCACAGTGTGCCTACCTCCAAGCCAAGAACTGCCAGGTGGAGAGCAAGTACCTGGCAGGGCTGCGAAGGCTGCAGGAGGCCATGGGGGACCAGGCCGGCGAGTGCTCCGAGCTGCTCAGGCAACTCATCCAGGAGGCGCTGCAGTGGGAAGCCAGCGAGGCCTCTGCTGACAGTGTCGAGCTGAGCCCCATCAGGTGAGCCTAGCGGCGGCCAGGGCTGGCTCTGCGTGACCTGGGGGTCCCCAGCTCCCTGCTGACTGTGAGCACTGCACATGTCTTACCTCCTCTATTTTCAGATCAAAGAGCATGTGGTTGGGATGGGCCCCGTTTTACACTGAGGCAGTGCAGGCTCAGAGCAAGCAGCCCCTTGCCTGGGACCACACAGCTCGTTAGTGCAGCCGACCTGGGTCTGCCTCCACAGCTTCATTTTCCACTTCCCCAGGCTGCCTCCAGAGGTCTGTCAGAAAGGGGAGGAGAGGAGACAAGCCAGCTGCCTCCCCTGAGCACAATGGATAAGGACAGTTAAATGGGACAGGAGGGCCTGTAGCTAGGTTCGAAGGCCCTTGGAGGCTGGATGGCCCAGTGGCAGGAGCCCAGGCTTTGGAGCCACACTTGACTCTCCCACTGTGTGACTTGGACAAGTCACTTACCTCTCAGAGCCTCCCGTACAGCCTCTGTAAGGCGAGCATAAGCCCCTGCTGTGTAGGAGCTCCAGAATCAGTGAGCACAGGCAGAAAACACATGGGCAGATGGTTGAGTAAGTGAAAGGCCATCTGGAACGGGTGCCAGCTCTCCCAGCTCTGTATCATTGGTGCCACCTGTGCCCTATCCAGTTTGGGCTTACTGGCTGTGGAAGTGGGGTGCTATATTGACAGTGCAAGACTCCTTGGGCCTAAGACAACATGGAGTAATAAGAGGATCCTTTGTATCTGCACAGAATGAATAAGTGTTTCTTCAACACTTACTCTGTGCCAGGCACTGTCTAGGCCCCAGGAGTTTATAACAGGATCTGAGTGGGTCTTCATGAGGCAGAGCAGGAGTTTCTCTACCCATTGTACAGATGAGCAAACTGCAGTTCAGAGGACTGAGTGACCTGTTGGAGCTGCGTGGCTAACCCAAGGTGAAGCCTAGGCAGGAGCCTTGCCCAGGGTGCACCCCTCTCCCCATTGCCCTTATCTGGGAAAGGGCTCTGCAAGGTGTTGCTAACATGGGCTTTTGCTGGCAGCGAGTATGATGAGTATGGCTTCCTGATGGTGCCCAACTATGAGGTGGAAGACCTGCAGCTGCTGGCCAAGATCCAGGTACTAGAAGTACGCTCCCACCACCTGCTGGCCCACGAGGCTAATGAGCGACCACTGCGAGAGCGCTGGGCTGCACTGGGTGAGCTTGCACCCTCCGTGGAGCTCAAGCAGCTGCTGCGGATGGGCGTGTCCCAAGAGCATCGGCCTCGTGTGTGGAAGTGGCTGGTCCACCGCCGTGTCCAGCACCTGCAGGCCCCTGGCCGCTACCAGGAACTGCTGAGTCGGAGCCAGACCTGCAAGCACCCTGCTGCCCGCCAGATTGAGCTGGACCTGTACCGTACCTTCCCCAACAACAAGCACTTCACCTGCCCCACCTCCGTCTTCCCTGACAAGCTCCGCCGGGTGCTGCTGGCCTTCTCCTGGCTGAACCCCTCCATCGGCTACTGCCAGGGCCTGAACAGGTGAGCACCATAGCCCCAGTGAGGAAACAGCCTTTATCCTTCAGAGCAGCCCTCTGTCTCTTTGGAGCCTTCCCAGAACCCGGAGAGGTGAGCCCAGGAGGCTTAATGTGATTCCCACTGTACAGGCAGATGGAGACAAGCAGGTGAAAGGACATGTTCAAGACAGGGGGTCAGAGCTCAGGGCTCCTCATCCCATGCTGTCTCCTTCGGTTTGTGCTTGGGGAGTTGCCACTGCCATAGAAAGCATGGTGAACGGTCGCCTAGAGCTGTGTCATTGTGCAGACTCTCACAAATTGTGCAGACTGTCTGGGTCAAGGATCATTTGCTTTACATGCAACCCACTTAGCAGAGCCACAGGAAAAGAGAATTTGTTACAGGGAACCTCACAAGCCAGGAACAGAAAATAGAGCTAGAGACCACATGGTCATTGGAAGCCGAGGCAACTAACTGCACCACCCCAGGGGCGTCATCCACTCCTTGTTCTCTCAGGTTGTGCAGCTCGGAGATAACCCTGCCCTGCAGCCCTCTGTGGGGCTGCGTGGTGTGTGGCCTCTCGCCCCCCATTTCTGCTTCCTTTCTCAGTAGACCAGCCTCTCTGTCCATCATTCCTTGGACATTTGGGGCCCGTGGAGGCTGTCAGAATGAAGACCTCAGCCCCTGAGTCTAGAGCAGTGGTTCTCAACCTTCCTAATGCCGACCCTTTAATATAGTTCCTCATGTTGTATGTGGGCGTATCTGCATGTGGGCGGACCCGCCTGGAGACAGATAGAGGAGCGGTGTCTCAGTTCCTAAGACCATCGGAAATATGTGTTTTCCGATGGTCTCAGGCGACCCCTGTGAAAGGGTCGTTCAACCCCCAGGTTGAGAACCGCTGGCCTAGAGCCTCTCAGCAAGTCTTCCCTTTTGTGGATACCGTCATGTCCCAAGTCTAAGTTCCCAAAGGAAGGAATCTGATTGGCCCAGCCTGGATTAGTTTCTACTTCTAGCCCAACAGCAGGAGACGGGGGATAGAGGTATGGTGACCTGGGAGGGCTGCCCCCTCCAGTACTGTGGGGGATTCTCATCTCAGTAGAGGTTGTACAATCTCAGATATTTCCCAAAGCAAGTTTTGACTCAATTTAAACATACATATGCTCAAGCAAAAGTTACATAAGCCATTCTTCTCTTTTTTCAGAATAGGCAGTGTGTGACATTTATTCAACACAGAATTAACATTCAGACTGTCCCTACTCAAATGGGAATGGTTCCTGAGAGTACATATTCTTGATACTCTATTTCCAGTCTTAACTGGGTGAACTTAAGCATATACATGTACAATTACTGGGAATTCTGAGTTAGACCCCAGAACAGTTCATCTGTGCTGAAGAGGCAGGGGGAAATTCCTATAGCAGAGGGGGGTCTTGCGATAAACCTCGTAGAAGGAAAGAAGCTTCTCCCTGTGTGGAAAGAGGCAGGGGTACTTAGGAACTACTGAGACAAAGAAAGGGGTAACACCCACAGGGTATTTATTTTCTTCTTTCTCTGAATGCTTTTTTTTTAAACCGATTAGTGGTATTTAGGAAAATATTCATGTTACTGCTTTAAATAAAAAGTTAGTTGTGCCCTGGCCAGTTTGGCTCAGAGGCTAGAGTGTCGACCTGCGGTCCAGAGAGACCCGGGTTCGGTTCGCGCTAGGGGCACGTACCTCGGTTGCAATTTGTCCCCGGCCCTGGTTGGTCGTGCGGGAGGCAGCCACTCGATTTGTCCCTTTCACGTCAATGTTTCTCTCTCTCTCTCTCTTCTTCTCTCTCCCTCCCACTCTATCTGAACAAAAAATGAAAAAATGTCCTCGGGTGAGGATAAAAAAAAAAATTAAAAAAAAAAAAGAAGTTAGTTGTAATAGAACCTGTTCAAATATAGAGTGTGCTACTTACTCTTTCAAAGGCTCTTAAACCCAGCAAGCCTGCAGGCCCCTTTTACTTATTGAGTGCCGCCATCTAGTGGCCATCGTGGGAACTGCATGTGTCGTGTCTCAAAGACAGACCCTGCTTATATGCAACTTGGTAATGATTTAGTGCTAATTTAGAGCAAATACTTTAAAGCCATTTCCCTTTCAAATATAAAATGAGTGCTTTAAAAGTTATTTATTTCCCCCCATTACCACACTCCCTTCTTTGCAGACCCATTGGGCCTCAAATGCCTTAATTTGGAGTCTGGCTGCGGCCCTGAGCAGCTTGTAGGCCCTAGTTGGTACCAGCAGCCTGTCATCACTGACCTTTTAATGTGCAGAAATCTAAGCCGATGCTGGCAGCCAGCTCCTGCTCTGAATACAGCCAGAGGCTCTAGTGAATGAGGAGAGGTGGAGAGAACACCGAGGTAGACTTTGGGAGCCCTGGGTTCAGTTTCCACTCTGCTACCAACTGACTCGGGTGACCTTGTGCAAGTGACTTTTGCTTTCTGGGCCTGTCTCACCCTGTCTGTACTGAATTTGTCTAGACCAGTAGCATGCAGCTGCCTGAAGCCTATCTTGTGAGAGTTTCTGAGGCAGCCTCCAACTCAGTGGGAAAGAGTGCCATGATCAGTTAGTTATGTATGCCCTGGGCATAGTCAAAGAGAGTGGTGGCCAGTGTGTCCTACGTTTGCTATTCCTGAACTAAATGACTCTGAACCCCCACCACCCTTCCCTAGCCCCGAGAGTGCAGAGCTCTATTTCCCAGGCCTGTGACTGTTCTCTCCATCCGCTTAGCTCAGGCTCATGAGGGTTTGTACAAATAGTTTAGCCAGAATGGAGAGAAATTCCTTCTCAATCTATTGAGGAGATAAAAGGTGTTTTCTTTCTTTTGAGAATTGACCCTGTTTCTTTAAAAAACATGAACCCGAGAAGAGGTTGGAGGTCACGCATCTAATCCAGTAAAAGCCCAGAGAAGCATAAATACCTGGACAATGAAATGTGCTCTGCTGGTTATGGGCAGAATGGCCCCTTGCCCTGACCCAATCAGTCCAGGATCTGTGCAGTAACCTTCCCAGAACCTGAGTGTGTGAGTAACTTACTGGGTGGCCACACCTGGTAAAGTTGTCTGAATGAGTATGTGATTCTTTTAAATGTTATAATAAAGAGATGTCTGTCCCCCGGGGAAAAAAGAAAGAAATGTACTCTGTGCCCATGGAGGGTGTGAGCCTTCCCAGTGCTGTGAAGCGGGGCCTCCCTGAGGGTGTTCAGTGGGTGCACTGTACGAAAGGGGCTCCACTGCCCCATCGGCAGCCTTGGGTTAGAAGGTCACTCGAGGCTTTTTCACTGCAGGACTTCTCGGAGGCTTAGCTAGGATATTGTGTATCATAAGCCTCTAAAGGGGAGCTAGAGTATACAGCATTCCCCAAACATCTTTGAATATGCGACCTTGCGTTGTTCACCTAGCATCCTGACAGACAGGTACATTTTGGAAAGTGTATTCTTGGATTGGCCTTGGAAGAGACCCATCAGGAAAGATGGGCGAAGTAGAGAAAATAGTGTTTCTTCCAGGCAGACTTCCCTGCTCAGCACTATGGGTGTTTTCTTTCTTATCCATGATCTCTTTAGAGCCCTGTGATAACTTTAGGGGAGAAGGGCAGCGAAGGAAAAGAACTTCGTGTATTGAGGGGCAGACAGTGAGCAAAGCCCTGTAGGGTTAGTCTTCTCGCTCCAAAGGCCTCACAGCCCTGGGAAGTGGATAGTATTAGTCCCACTGTGCAGGTGGAAGGCTCAGCGAGGTTAGCACACTTGCAGAGGTCTCAGCCTGTGGATATTAAGATGAGGATAGCTAGCATTTATAAAGCACTCACCATGCGTTAGGCACTGTGCTGGGCATTAACGTGTTTAAATTTTTTTTTTCTTTATTGATTTTAGAGAGAGAGGAAGGGAGAGGAAAAGAGATAGAAACATCGATGAGAGAGAACGTCAATTGGCCACCTCCCACATGCCCTGCACTGGGGATTGGTCCCACAACCTGGGCATGTGCCCAGACCCAGAATTGAATCGATGACCTCCTGGTGCATGGGTCGACCAACGCTCAAGCACTGAGCCACGCCAGCTGGGCAACATGTGTTAATTCTGTTTATTCTCTTAATAGTCCTGTGATTATTAGGAGGATGCTGAGGCTCAGAGAAGTTAGGTAACTTGCTTAGGGTCACCCAGCAAGGAAGTGGCAGGACCAGGATTCACACCCAGGCAGCAGGACTTCGAAGTCCCTGCTCTAAGATGATCCCACTTGCTCTGGAAATCCCCTACGTAGTCCTCCCCAAAAGCATGTTTGTCTCACCCCAGGTGCCAAGAACACCAGCCTGGTTAGGGAATAGGGTGGGGCAGGACTTCCCCCTGGGACCAGGGAGCCACCTCTGTCTCCAGCTGCCTGGCTGTGGCTGCTGCGGGTCACTCCAGGCCTCCTTCCCACCCACACAGGCTGGCGGCCATCGCTCTGCTGGTCCTGGATGAAGAGGAGAGTGCCTTCTGGTGCCTGGTGGCCATTGTGGAGACCATCATGCCAGCTGGTTACTACAGCAAGACGCTGACAGCATCCCAGGTGAGCAGGGCAGGGAGGGGACTTAGGGGTTAACATGCAGATCAGCCACTGAGTTGTTCCTACAAGCCCGTGAGTCTCGGAAGAGTCAGGAGTCTCCCAGGCCTCCGTGTATGCCTCTGCACAATGGGCCAGTAGCCCCTCACTGGGATTGCTGGGAAGTTCTGGTGAGCGGCTGACCTCTGGAATGTGGGGGCCTGCCCACAGGATAGACTGTGGTTATTCCAGTGGTGACATTATATCATTAGAAACCATTGGTTTCCTGGGGACCGAAGAAAATCTAGAGTCACTTGCTATTTGCCAGCAAAGAATTTCAAAATAGAGGTCAGGTAGGGGGAAGATGGGACTGGGAGATGGAGGTGGTGATGATTCTTCACACACGCTTTCCTACTGAGAAGCACGGCCACCTCCGTCATCTCATGACCTCAGCTGCACGCGGAGCACAGGCCAGGCCTGGGGGCCAGCAAACTACGTCAGAGCCAACCCCACTGCTCAGCTGTGCGGCCGTGGCCAGTGGCAGCACCTCTCTGACCCCAGGCTTGTCTGCTTTTGAATGGGAAGAACACTACTTCCTGGGTTCGTTGAGAGGTGTAAATGAAAAACCATTTCAAACCTCCTGTCTCCACTCTCCCACATCTCCTGCCTCTGCCGCCTCACCCCTTATCCTAACCTTTGTCCTGTTCCTGCTGTGTCAGTGCTATCTGCTTTATGGAGAAAGGCCACTGAAAGGGAACTTTACTTCCCAGTCTCAAACCTACCAAGCCATTCTCTGCCCACCCAGCCTGCTTTCCTACACGATCACCCAACGCTGGACATCCACCTGGGTGTGGGAGGCTCAGGAGAGAGTGGGCACGCAGGTGTGGAGTAGAAAGGTCAGGGCTGCGCCGGTGTGGCTTACTGGTTAAAGCGTCGGCCCGCGCACCAAAGGTCGCGGGTTCGATTCCCAGTCTAGGACACGTACCTGGGTCATGTGAGAGGCAACCAATCGATGTATCCCTCTTGCAGGTTAATCCCTCGGGTGAGGATTAACCAAAAAAAAAAAAAAAGGAAGAGAGGTCAGGGCTAGAGATCAGAATGTAGCGTCATCAGGAAATAGGTGCTGAATCAGGTAAGGATGTGTTTGGCTGCGTGGAAGGAAAGCCCAACCTAACAGCGGCTTAAATGGGGACTCTTGTCAGGTAATGGCAAAGCCCAAGGCTCCTTCTCGCCCTCTGCTCTGCCACCTTGCACGCGGCCTTCATCCTCCTGCCCATCGCCTGTGGTCACAGGGCGCTGCACCGCCTGGCCCTGTGCATGCCCAGGCTGGAAGACGCAGAGAGTGAAAGGCAGGAGTTGGCTCCCTTTCCCACAGCTTTCCCCGACCCAGCAGTTCCTGCCTACACCTCCTGCGCAGAACTGGATCACATGGCCCCTTTAGTTGCAAAGCAGGCTGGGAAATGTTCTACCTGTCATTTTCATGTTTTAATATCTCTGAAGTTGAGGTGTGTTGTATAACCAAAGTGTTATGGTGGGTGGGGGTTTTTTTGTTTGTTTTTGTCTTCATTTTTTAGTATAGACCATTTTGAATGTCCAGAAAAATTGAGAAAACAGTCTGTGAACTTCCATGTATCCATCACCTAGTTTCAGTAATCGTCAACACTGGGAGGTCAGTGCTATTTCACCTCAGCCTTCACCCATTCCTACTCTGATGATCTTGAAGTAAACCTCAGACACCGTATCAGTTCACCATGAATCCTTCAGGTTCAGCGCACCTGAGATTGAATGAGTTGCTCCAGGTTTTGAGCTAGACACTAGGCCTCCACAGCGGACCCTGGGTTCCGGGAGAGGAAGGAAGGGAGGGAAGGTGTAGCCACGGCCGACAGCTAACGCCCAGAAGAGGACTTAAGTGGAAGGGGAGGGCTGAGAAACTAGCGGTTACAGGACACGAGAGCAACAGGAGACAAATGGGCCTGTCCTGGAGGTGGGAGGCCAATCACAACAGAACCATGTCTTAGCGCCAGAGAAGGAGCCAGTGCTGGGAATAATCCACAGGGTCAAGGAAAACAAGGATGGAGCATGACAGCGACCACAGGGAGGTCATTGGCGACCACTGCCCAGCAGCGTTCCCCTTTAGGAGGATTCCTTGAAGTTAGGGTAGCAGGACAGTGTGACTTCTCCCCACCCCCATATCTGCACCCAGGACCTCCCCCCAGACATGCACAGAGCATCTTGTGTGTCAGGCCCAGAATGGGTGTGGAGAAGCAGCCACAGTGTCAGCTGGTACAAGCCTGAGCTCCTGCTTGGCTTGAGTTCAGAGGGGCAGAGGGGCCAGAACTCCACGGCCATGACCTTAGCAGCCCGCTGAGGCTCCAGGACTGTGTGGCTGGGAACGAAGGGGCGGGCGGGCAGGCGGGAAGCAGCCCCTTCCCTGGGGCAGCAGCTGACAGGCCCTCTCGCCGGCCTCCAGGTGGACCAGCGGGTGCTCCAGGACCTCCTCGCCGAGAAGCTGCCCAGGCTCATGGCCCACCTAGGGCAGCACCAAGTGGACCTCTCCTTCATGACCTTCAACTGGTTTCTCGTGGTCTTTGCCGACAGTCTCATCAGCAATATCCTCCTCCAGGTCTGGGATGCCTTCCTGTATGAGGGCACCAAGGTAGGGTGCTGCCAGGGCAGGGGGGTGAGCAGGGGGTCCTCTGAGTCTCTGAAACATGGGAGGACAGTGACGCCCGAGGGCTGCTGAGGACAGCTGCTGGGAGCATGGTTTTCTAAACCAAATTGCTGTACACACACGAGAGGGAGTGGCTGTGCCGCCAGAGATGCTCCCTGAAGTTGGGGGACGACCCAGGAGGCAGACATCACCCCTATTCCTTCCGTTGTACTCCAGTGCCCTGGGCCCCTCCTCTTTCTCCTGTTTGGACTGAGCCCTGGATTGGGAGGTTGGCACTTGGGTCTGGTCTCAGCTCTGCCCCTGACCTTGCTAGGAGACCCTGGGCAGGCCGTCCCCCACCGTCCACCCATTTCCACATGGTGGTTGAAAGCATATTGGCCAGGCCGGTGTGGCTCAGTGGTTAAGCGTCGACCCACGCACCAAAAGGTCTCCAGTTCGATTCCCAGTCAGGGCACATGCCCAGGTTGTGGACCCGATCCCCAGTGGGGGGCATGCAGGAGGCGGCCAATCGATGTTCTCTCTCATCGATGTTTCTATCTTTCTTTCCCTCTCCCTTCTCTCTCTAAAATCAATAAAGAAACAAAATTAAAAAAAAAAAAAAGCATATTGACTGCACAGTTTACAGAGGACCCTCGGATTTGTCATTTCATTGATTCCTGCTAGTGCCCCATGTAAAGACAGTATCACCCCTATTAGGTCCACCGGGGCCAACACCTTGCCCAGGGTCCCAGGGCAAGTCAGTGTAGAGCTGGGACTCAGCCCCAAACCCCAGATTCCAAGCTGTGTCTTCCCTGGGGTTTCCAGCCATCCCCTCCCCCATGGCCTCCCTACACACATGTCACCTCCAAGCTTTCAGCTTCTGCAGCCTGTCCAGGGACTCCCACACTGACTGGTGTGTGGTTCTCCTCCCTCTGAGGATTACCTGCCCAGCCTGAGCCCCCACCTTGCCCCCAGGTGGTGTTCCGCTATGCCCTGGCCATTTTCAAGTACAACGAGGAGGAGATCCTGAGGCTGCGGGACAGCCTGGAGATCTACCAGTACCTGCACTTCTTCACCAAGACCATTTGCAACAGCCGGTGAGAACCCACCCCTGCTCTCCACCACTCCCCACCACCCACACCGGCTCATGTGTCACCTCCTCCAGGAAGCCTTCCCTGATCAACCTCTCCTTAGTGGGTTAGAGCTGCCACAATCAGCCCTAAGCTGCTCTTGCCTCAGTACATAAGACTGGGTAGAAATTGTCTTCTTTACTGTTTCTTCCCTGGAAAGTGAGCTCCCTGAAACACCAATCAGGAAGAATATATGCATGCCTATGCTCATAGCAGTGCTATGAACAGCCCAAGTGCCCATCAGTAGATGAGTGGATAAAAAGCTGTGGTACATATACACAATGGAATACTGTGCAGCTGTAAGAAAGAGAGATCTCTTACCCTTTGAGACGACATGGAGGGACCTGGAGAGTTTTATGCTAAGCAAAATAAGCCAGTCAGAGAAAGACAAATATCAAATGATCTCACTTATTTGTGGAACATAATGAACAAAATAAGCTGTCGACCAAAAGAGATCCAGAGTCATGGAAGTAGGGTACAGACTGACAAACCTCAGAGGGATGGGGGGTGGGAGGGAAGGGAAGAGATAAACCAAAGAACTTATATGCATATATGCACAACTGATTGACAGGGACACTAGGCTGGGGAAGGCAGGAGGGGGGTGGGAGCAGGAAGGAGGGGGTCAATGGGGAAAAAAGGGGGACATCTGTAATACTTTAAACAACAACAGAAAAGAAAGTGAGCAGGGGCCAGGCCTTAGCCCTGTGAGCAGAACGCGTGCAGGCCTGACGGGGAGGCGTGGTGAGTGCGAGCGCCGTGGGACACTGCTCTGGGCTGACTGTGCTCTCCCCCCAGGAAGCTGATGAACATCGCCTTCAATGACATGAACCCCTTTCCTATGAAACAGCTGTGGCAGTTGCGGACAGCCCACCGGGAGCGGCTGGAGGCGGAGCTGCGGGAGCTGGAGCAGTTCAAGGCCAACTACTTGGAGACTAGGGCATCCCTGGTCCCAGTGGTGCCTGAGGGCTGCACCAGTGAAGACGAGGGGGATGGGGAGGCCTGACATGGCCACCTGTGCTCCCCCAAAGCCCTGCCTACCCTCAACTGGCAGGCTCACAGGAGCATGGCCTCATCACCATGTGACCCCGGGCAAGTCCCTCCCCCTCTCTGGGCTCCAGTCTCCCCATCGGAAAGCCGGAAGCCGTCTGCTGGTTGGGTCACCCTTCATGAGCACATACCCAGGGATGCTGCCCATCTCTCACTTGCTCCTCAGAGCACTTTAGCACACAGAGTGCTGTCTATAGGGAACCGGGAACGTTCTCTGAGTTTATCTGTGCAAAACAACGTAAATATGAGAAATAGTTCACAAGCTTTGGAACTTACACGATTCTCAGTAACCGCCTGTTCCTGGGTGAGCCCACCACAAGGGCCTTCCCGGCCTGGGATGCCCCTGGCTGCTGTGTGAGGGCCTCTGTGCAGGCCAGCCCTCCGATTCCCCAGGGGCTGGGCCCTGTGCACTGAGAGCTTGTCTTCCTGGACAAGAGCGCCTCCCTCTGCCTGTTTCCTGCGTTTGGCACCAATGCTCTCCTTTCTGCTCACAGCCATTTGGGGGTGGGGGTTCCCAAGGAAAACCCCGCCCACCATCAAGAGGAACTGGGTGTGGGGCTTGGGCAGAGAGCCCTGGGTCAGTTGTCTGACCTGATCTCCCACCAGGAACTTTGTAGGCGAGGTAAGGAGGGTGGTGAGTGACGACTACAGCCTGGCCAGTCAGCTGTGGGAGCAGCCTCAGTTCTGTGCTCCTCCAGGCCCTTCCTCAGCAGTCAGGCTTCCACCACGCCTCAAGGCCGGAGTCAAGGCCGCACAGACAGTGGCAGCTCATTTCTCAGCAGAGCCTGTGACTGTCAGTGCAGCCTTGAGCTGGGCAGTCTTTGGTACGAAGGACTGGGGTGCGGGGTTCTCACAGGGAAACTAGCTTTGATCTGAGGCTCCTGTCCCAGGGCTGGGGAAGGAGATCATGCCCGTTACTGGGGACAAGAAACAGGCCCTCTGTCACCCACAGGTGTGAACTTGGTTGGCACATCAGGCACCCCGGGCCCCTACACTGTGGCCCTGCACAGCCCTGGGGAGGGGACGCTCGGGGTCCTTTTCCCACCACATTCACAGGCTGCAGGCTGGCCCAAGGACACCAGTTTTCCTGTGAATTCCCCACACGAGCTTGATGGCCTTTCTCATTTTACTACACTTTTTTCATATGCTGAGGCCCTTTCGTCACTAGACGGTATCTATGAAGCATGATGGTGTGAGGTTGACTGGGGTCCTGGCTGGGTGCTGCAACCCTCAGGGCCGTCACTAGGAGACAAGGAGATGACACTGGTGATGAGTCTGGTGCCCGGTGCCTGGCACAGAGTAAAGTGCAGCCACAGGCAGCGAGTGGCCTTTTCATAAAGAAAACATCACCGAGAGGTCTCTGAGACCAGCAAGGGCCCACGGCTCCAGGGGACACTGGGCCCAGGTGGTCCCTCAGACTCCACCTTGAAAACCAAATTCCCTCCTTAGCAGAAAGTAAACCATCCCAGATGGGACAGGGGCTGCCAGATAAACGGCACCCTCCTCTCCTGTCTTCCCTCCTTGCCCACTCCCAACCTCCTCCTTCTCCTTCCTCCTCCCCTCCTCTTCCCCTCCAGCCCTGGCCCATTCTTTCCTTTTCTCTCTTCCCCTCCCTCATCTTCCCTCTCCCTCCTCTACTTTTCTTCCCCTCTCTTCCCCCCTCCCATTTCATATTCCTCCCCCCACAGGCAGAGGAGCAGCTCTGCCCAGAGCTGGGTACATCCTCCCCTCCCCCACTGGGGGAAGGGGTGAGGCTCTGCAGTTGACCCAGGACTGTGCCACCTGACCTGGTCCCTACACGGCCACACCACAGAATCCTCTAAGCTTTTTAAAAATACTGGTGCTGGTCCTGGCCGGTTTAGCTCAGTGGTTAGAGTGTTGGCCCGCGGACCAAAGAGTGACGGGTTTGATTCTGGTCAAGGGCATGTACCTTGGTTGCAGTTCGTCCCCGGCCCTTGTTGGGGTCGTGCAGGAGGCAACCAGTCGATGTATCTCTCCTATCAATGTCTTCCTCTCTCTTTCTGTCTCTCTCCCACTCTATATCTAAAGATAAATGGAAAAATATCCTCAGGTGAGGATTAAAAAAAATAATACTGGTGCTGGACCCCGCTCAGAGCCTGCTGTGGGGCATGGGCATCATGGTGCACTGAGAGGTTTAAAAATACTGGTGCTGCCCGGCTGGTGTGGCTCTGGTTGAGCATTGACCCTTGTACCAAGAGGTCGCCGGTTCGACCAAGAGGTCGCCGGTTCGATTCCCGGTCAGGGCACATGCCCAGGTTGTGGGCCTGATCCCCAGTGGGGGGCATGCAGGAGGCAGCCAGGCGATGTTCTCTCATCAATGTTTCTGTCTCCCTCCCTCTCCTCTAACATTGGTGCCAGAGCCTGCTCAGAGCCTGCTGTGGGGCACAGGCATTATGCCACACTGAGAGGTTTGGGGACCACAGAACAAGGAGTACTGACTCATGGGGCCTCCCCAGCCCTGAAGAGGGGAGCTAGAGCCAGGCCAGGGCTGCGAACTGACTGTCCTGGAGCACTAGCCCACCACAGGCCACCACAGGAGGCAAAGGCGTAAGGAGGTTAATTGGCCCAAAGTCACAGCCCTGAGTTTAAGCCATGCTCAAGCCTAGAGGCCCTCGGTGCAAACCCAGGAGGTCTCCTCCCAGCTCACTTCCCCCACAGACCCAGGGGAAAGGACAGTCCTGGCCCATGGCCTCCTGAGTGGTGTAGGGCCTGTGGGGATAGCCCGTCCAGCAGGCTGTAGCAGGGACAGGTGGAGATGGAGTCACACTCCTGAGAAGGGCTGGGGCTGCGGCTGCTGCTCCCAGAGAGACTGCCCACCCTCCCTCTGTTCTTCCTGAAGGGCGTTTGGGGCCTACCCCTGGTGTCAGGTTCCTGGCCCTGCACCACAGCTGTCGCCCCCATCCCCAGGGGCCGCTGCCTTCCAAGACTGGAGGATCTGATCCCTCCCAGCTCCCACCTTTCTACCGCAGGGGATGGGACCTCTTGCTCAAAGCACCCCTCTCTAGACATTAGACCCCCAGGAAGCTGAGGTCCACACCCCATTCTGCAGGGGAAGGGGAAAAAGTTACCCAGAGGACTTCCCTGGGCCAAAATCCCTAAGAATAAAGGGAGTCCTTAAAGGAGAAGGAAGGGCCTGGAGGGCACTTTGAGAGGCCTCCTTACCCCCACCACAGACTGCCTGTGTTCAGGGCTACTCTCCTCCACACTCAGAACCTCACCTCCCGGGAGCTGCTGCCCCCTATTTCTCAGCTCAGTCTCCCATGGGCACAGGACCGTGTGGTACAGAAAGCTCCATGTTGGGCAGGTAGATAGAACTTGCCCCCCCCCCCATCATACACACACACACACACACACACACACCTATTCTGGTCCCTTATGTGGCAATTAAACAAAGCAGGCCATATTGACACCTAGGGAAGAAAGGTGTTGGTTTCCTGGCCCATCCCATTCAGTAATATGGCCCTGCAGAAGGTACTGGCAGATGGGCCCAACTTTGGAGCCAGGCCTATTATGTGGTTTTCTAGCTAGGGTCCTCTGGGCAAATCATCTCCACTGGACTCAGTTTCCCCATGTGTGCAATGCAGAGGATGGTCAGGGAATAGCTTTAAGTGGAACAGGGTTAGGGGGAGGGAAGGGGCAGGAAATGAGGACACACACACACACACACACACACACACACACAGCATCTCCAAGAAGGGTCCTAGGTTTTGTCTATTACAGAGGTCTCCAGTGCACCCCCCCCCCGCCCGCTTACCGGTCCATATGCCCACTGCCCCCAGAGGTCCTGTCAAACCAGCATTCCCCAAACAGTCCCAGCCACCTGTCTTCATGGCACAGGGATGATGCAGATACAAGACTAGAAGGGCACATCCACAGGGCATCTGAGAAGGCTTCCTAGGAAAGGGTGTTGGTACCCAGTCTGGAAGGAAGGATGAGTAGGTTTAGACAGTGGGAGATGATGCAGTAAGAATTCTTTTTTTCTGTTGTTTTTTATCCTCACCTGAGGATATTTTTTCCATTTATCTTCAGATAGAGTGGGAGGCAGAGAGAGGGAGAGAAAGGGAGAGAGAGAGAGAAACATTGACATGAGAGGGACACATCGACTGGTTGCCCCCCGCACAATCCCGACCAGGGCTGGGGAATGAACCGCAACTGAGGTACATGCCCTTGGCTGAAATCGAACCTGCGACTCATTGGTCCACGGGCCGACGCTCTACCACTGAGCCATTCCAGCCAGGGCAAGAATTCTTAATGGAAGAGAAGGCATGAGCAAAGGCACAGAGGTGTGAGCCTGCTAGGAGGTGGGAGTGGGGTACATACACCAGAGATACTGCCTAAGCCCCAGGTGAATTAAGACATTCAAGTGCCTTAGCCTTCAAAAGGTTATGGTAGCCCTAGCCGGTTTGGCTCAGCAGTTAAGCGTCGGCCTGCGGTCCAGAGAGACCCGGGTTCGGTTCCCGCTAAGGGCACGTACCTCGGTTGCAGTTTGTCCCCGGCCCCTGGTGGGTCGTGCGGGAGGCAGCCACTCGATGTGTCCCTTTCACGTCAATGTTTCTCTCTCTTCCTCTCTCTCCCTCCCACTCTATCTGAACAAAAAATGTCCTCGAGTGAGGATAAAAAAAAAAAAGGTTATGGTGCCCACTCCCCATCCCCCACCCCCTGGTGTAATTAAAAATAAAGGCAATATTGAACCATAAGTTTAAGGAACTCCCACAACATTATGATTTTCCATGTGCTTTTCTGGAACATCAAATAACCAGCTGCCATGCCGATACTGAAGTGTGCAATCAGTCGGCCCACTGAGCAGGCCAGCTCTAACAGTCCTGTGTCAGGGCTGGGGCTTTGCAGGCCAGACTAGGGGCTGGACTTTGGGTGGTAGGCGGGAGCCTGTTGGCTCTGGGCAGGGAAGTGGCCCAGTAAACACTGAATCACAGGCTTTGAGCCTGGCTGTTCTTTCTAAGGAGATAATCAAGAGCCTTCAAGTTCTTAACTACTCTAAGCTTCAATTTTCTTCTTATCTGTAAAGTGGGGGTAATCATAGTGGCCAAATAAAGGAGTTATAAGAATTAAATGAAATATATGTAGATTAGGACACAGTATATACTTTTTTGTTTTTAATGTTTTTCTTTATTGATTTTTAGAGAGAGTGGAAGGGAGAGGGAGAGAGAGAGATGGAAACATCAATGAGAGAGAACATCGAGATAGAAACATCAATGAGAGAACATCAACTGGCTGCCTCTTGCACACCCCCCACTGGGGATGGGGCCCACAACCCGGGCACTTGCCCTGACCAGGAATCAAACCGGCGACCCCCTGCCCCAGTGAATGGGTCAATGCTCAACCACTGAGCCACACCGGCGGGGCCATGGTATATACTTTCAATCACACAACAAATGTTGAGTGCCTACTATGTTTCAGGCACTGTTCTAGGCCCTGGAGATACAACAGAGCTTTTCTCCAGGAGAGGTGGAGTGGCTATCAGCTTGGGCTTGGGAGCCACATTGCCTAGTGTTTACTTATTAGCTGTGTGCTTAAGCAAGGTATTTAGCCTCTCTGTGCCTGAGCTTCCTTATATGTAAAATAAGGAAGTAATAGTGTAACCTCATAGGCTTGTGTGATGGTTAAGTGAGGTAATTAATGCCTTTAAGCTGTGAAGAACAGGGCCTGGCTCAATAATTGTTAGATGGTCCTATTCAAAGTCGGGGGCCTCGCCATCTCCTCCGGATTGCCTAGGGTACTCCGGACCCCAAGCCTGCCAGACTGCGCAGCAGTGCCCCCTCCTGGCTACCAGGAGAAGGAAGGGAATCCTCCCCACACTCCTGCGGCGCTCCCTGCCCTTTTGCTCCGGGGCCGGTTTACCTGGCGCTTCTCCCGTGGCGGGCTCTGCGCGCGCACTTTACCGGGCGGGTGAATTAGATCGTCTCATCTAATTCTCAAACAGCTCTCTGAGGCACACACGATTACTGTTTCCATTTCACCAAGGGGAAAACGGAGGCTCCGGGAGGTCGAGTCCCTTGTCCCGTGCCACGCAGCGAGGGACCGGCGGGACGTGAGCCCGGCGGGTCTGACTGTCCCAGCCGCAGCCCGGTCGCCGGGGAGCCCGCCCCAATCACTGCGGCGTACGCGCGCCGGTGTGTGCGCCCGTTCTCTGCGTGTGTGCACGCCCCGAGCCCAGCCCCGGGGGGCCAGGAGCGCGGTTCGCGGAGTGGAGAACGAGGGGTGCGCGGGCGGGGCTTGTGCTGGGCTCCTGCCCCGCCCACCGGCCCCGCCCGCCAGGCTGCGGGGGGAGGAGGCGGTGGCTCTGGGCTCCGGGACTCGGCGGGCGGCGAGGAGCTCGGATCCGGATCCGGACGCCACCGCCACCTGCGCGGCCGTCATCAAGGTAGGGCGGCTCCGCGCTGCCAGCCGTGCCTTCCCGGTCTGCGCGCTGTGTGTGCTGCGTCTCCCGGCTGCAGCACCCCGGGAGGGATGCTGGGGCAGGGCGCGACGCGGGGACCCGGCCGGGCGCGGGGGACCTGGCTTCCAGCCTCCCCGCGTGACCTTGCACAAAGCACTGCTTCTCTCTAGGCCTCAGTTTCCCCGTTGGGATAGAGGGCACAATGGTGGCCTCTTCCTCACGGGGCCATGAGGAGGGGCCACCCAAGGTCCATGCTCCCGACGGCTAGGGCCCGGATGGGCGCTGTCTGCACCGCCCACCACTCCCGCCCGCAGTGAGGGCTGCTCACTCTGGGTGTGGCCAGCCGGCCCCGACAGGCCCCCTTGTGGCCTGAGTGACCCTCGGAACCCGTGTTGGGACTCTCCCCCTTGGTATAAAAAGCAGGAGGAGGGGATACCCCCAGGTCCCTATGGAGCCGGCCTGGGCATGCAAGGTGGGGCTGTCAGAGTCTGCCTGCCAAGTATGCTTTGCGGTCTGGGTCTAGGGGATCCCTAGGTTGGAGGTGGGGTCCTTGGTTGCAGACTTGCCTGGACCAGACCCACGCACACATCTGGCTTTAAGGAATGGTATGGGAAGTCCCTTAACTATGCTCAGGTGCTGACTTCCAGCTCTATGTCCCAGCTCTGCGGGATCCCAGAGGCCCCACAGTGCTAAGAGAGCTGTGAGCGGGTAGGGGTGGGTCTGGGACAGAGCACATGTCCGAAGAACTATGGCTGGATGCTCTCTAAGTAAAGACCTCCAGCATCTGGCCCAGCCCCTCTGTGAGATTCCCTCCAGAAGTCTTGCTGCCCATTGCACACCCTTTCTGATGTGGAATTCACTAGCAGTAAACAGCTGGAATCTGGTGTTCCTGCTCTGGGCACGTAGACAACATCTGACCCCCACCCAGGGGCAATCATCTGTCCCATAAATCTCACCTTCGACCTGAACAGCCCCAGGCTCAGCACTGTTTCTCCAGCCGCAGCCAAAGGGAGCAAAGGCAGGACAGGGGACCTGAGGTGTCTGCCCCCTGGCGGGCAGTAATCAGCCTGGGGCTTGTTCAGAACCCACCTGCATTAGGACAGGAATGTGTCCCTGCACTTACTGTGCACCTTTGGGTTGGCAGCTGTCTTAAAGTTCTCAAGTGAGAGGAGGAGCCAGAGTAACCCTTCTCCAGGCCTGGTCCTCTTCCCCATCTTCTGTTGGCCTGCCCTGATTGAGGCAGTCATTTCTGAGAATCAAGTCTGGGCCTTCTGCCTGGCAGGTGTGGCTCAGTGGATTGAGCATCATCCCATGGATTGAAAGGTCCTGGTTTAATTCTCAGTCAGGGTACATGCCCGGGGTATCGGGCCTGATGCCCAGTAGGGTGCATGCAGGAAGTTTCTCTCTCACCTGGATGTTTCTATCTCTCGCTCCCTTCCTCTCTCTCTAAAAAATCAAAAACATATTAAAAAAAAAAAAGGTCTGGGCATTCTGGTCTCTCTTGTCCCCCTCATGATCTGCCTTTCTCCCAGGAACTGTCTTACAGCTAAAAGAAAGTAGGGGCTGCCTGAGCAGGTGGTGAGCTCTGTGTCATCAGATGTATGCAAGCAGAGGCTGGATGAGCGCTTACTCAGGGTGAACTACCTTTTACCTCAAGTCTGTGATTCTAAGGGCTGAAAAAAGTGACCATGGCCTTGCCTTCTGGCCATGGTGGAGCCCCACAGAACTTGGAGCTAGATCACAAATGAGTGTTACTAGCCCCTCTTAAAAGCAGACTAAGTATATGTGCTATGTTCAAGCATAGATCTGATGCACAGGCTAAAGCGCTTCCTAAGTCTCCTGTCATCTCTACGTTTGTAAAATCTGGTCTCGGCTAGTCCAAGCCATTTTGGCTTGGTTTAGGAGCATGGCAGATTCTAGTTATTAAAAAGTCATCCCATGCTAATAATTTTTAAATGCACCATGGAATTCTGAATGTCCAAGCTGAAAGGGATCTTAAGAAATCATCTCATCCAACCCCCTCATTGTAGAGGTAGGCATCCTTGTCTCCAAAGGGGATATGACTTGACTAAGGTCACAAAGCAAACAAGCATCCGAGTCCAGGGATCCTGATTCCAAGACGTGTGTGTGTGTGTGTGTGTGTGTGTGTGTGTGTGTTTGAAAATACATACCATATAGTAAATGAAAGCAGTCTGTATTTATTCCTATAAAATTAGCAAAAATAAATATAAAAGGATAAACCTCTATGCTGACAAGGCTATAGGGATTCTCTGGTGGATTTAATTTTGCAGGACAATCTGACAACTTGTTACAAAAGTCCATGAAAATCATCTTAATTGCCCTTTGTCCCCAGCTTTCAACTTTGAGGACTTTCCCATAAGGAAGTAACTAGAGAAAGAGAGAGAGAAAGAGAGGGATGAGTAGAATGGCCAGCAAAGAGGCAGTGTGGCCCAGAGGAAAGACCACAGGGCTGAAGTCAGCAGACAGATTCCAGGATGAACTCTTCCTGTACCCCACTCTAACCCTGGCCAAACCCTTCCCCTTTCTGTTCCTTACTTTCCCATCTGTGAAATGGGGTAGATTCTGTGACTGCTGGTTTTTTTTTTAGGTCTGATAACCCATGTTCTAGACTTAAATCTCTTTTAACCAAAGCCTTTATTGTGAAGAGCAGTGAACACGGAGATAACCAAAGAATGTTCCAGCCTCCCTCTACCATCATCAGATGAATCCTCTTAGAGGCAGACAGCTAGGCTTTTCCCTGGGAAGGGAATTTGTTCAGCCCTAGACCTTGGTTATTTCCAAATGGCCAGAACCTGGGTTATTTTAGAGTGTAGTGTGTTTTTATTCTTATGTTCTTTACCAGATATCAGGTGACAGATTTCTTTCAGGAGGGCCAGAAAATAATTTAGCAAGATCCTCTATTTATTATTTTAAGTCTATAGTCTGTGTGTTGCCTCCTTCAGACAGACAGGAGGTACTTGGCGATCACACCTAGTGTGAAGGGCCAGGAGAAGGTGACTTCATTTCTGTGGACAAACATTTACTGGGCACTTCTGTGTGCGAGGCCTTGCGGTGCCTCCTGGGGCCTGCAGGCTGCCATGGGAAACATATTAGGTTAAACTGTGAAATGGCCAATGTCTGGCTCCTTTGGACTTACAAGTAATGGCAATTTTATTTGGTTCAGCCTAAATGGAAAAAGATATCATTAAAGAGCAGAGTACTTACCATCTGCCTGGTTCTGCCCTGCGTGCTTTACAGTGTTCATTTAGTCATTCAACCATTCATTTATTAATCACCTGCATTACGCTAGGTATTTTCTGTGCAGGGAGGAGTCCTGACAGTAAAAAAAAGAAAAAAAGAGAGAGAGAGACCAAAAAATCTGTTGTAAAGGAACTTACAATTGCATAGGAAAAAACAAGTAAAATAGATGGTGATAACTGAGATGGGGCAAATTAACATTAGGACTGCATTTCTGGTGTGTGAGGGGGAATGGAAGGGACGGGGTGCAGTTTTAAACAGAGTGGTCAGGGGAGTCATTGAGAAGGCGACTTTTGGACAAAGGCTGGAAGGAGGGGAAGGAGGGAGCTGGGCTGATTTCTGGGGAAAGAGCCCTCCCAGAATGGTGGAAGGAACAGCCAGTGCAAAGGCCCTGAGATAGGGCCATGCCTGGCAAGTTCAAGGAAGAGCAGGCTAAACAGTTTCGACCGGAGAGGGCAGAGGGGACAGGTGAGAGAGGCCAAGAGTCAGATGGTGTACCCCACCTAGACAACATGGAGTCCTATGAGTTTGTGAGGGAGATACTATTTTTATCTGTCTTTTTCAGTGAAGAATACAGAGGTACAGAGAACTTAAATAACTTGCTGAAACAGTGTTTCACGTAGGAGTAGGGCTTTTAGTCCAGGGCAGTGGGGAGCCATGGAAGGCTTTTGAACAGAGCAGGGACATGGCCAGATTTGGCTGTTGGTGCAATTCCTCTGGGGCACAGATAGAAGATGGTGCAAGTAGTCCAGGCATTCGATGATGAAGTTGGTGCTGGGCAGTGGACATGGGGCCAGGGAACGGGGAGCTTGGTGCTGGAAGGTCCAGTCCAGGTGAGCAGGAAGAGGAGGAAGTCAGGATGGTCTTAGGCTTATTTATTTAGCAAACAATAGCATTTCTTTTTTTTTTTTTTTTTTTTTTTTTTATCCTCACCTGAGGACATTTTTTCTTCAGACAGAGTAGGAGGGAGAGAGAGAAACATCGTCGTGAAAGGGCCACATCGAGTGGCTGCCACCCGCACGACCAACCAGGGCCGAGGACAAACTGCAACCGAGGTACGTGCCCTTAGCGGGAACCGAACCCAGGTCTCTCCAGACCGCAGGCCGACGCTCTAACCGCTGAGCCAAACCGGCCAGGGCAACAATAGCATTTCTTATGCTCCAGGTACGGTCTAAGATTTTACATACATTAACCCATTCAATCTTCAAAACAATCTATAGGATAAATACTATTTATTACTCATTATTATTCCTATTTTTTAAATTAGTATCTCAATAGAGTTAATTTGTATCTCAATAAAGTTAATTTACAAAGGAAGTATATTTGTTTCTTTCTATTATAAATACTTAATAGTGGAGAATTTAGAAAAAGACAGGAAAACAGACAAAATTAATTACCCACATCTCTTTTCATCTCAGATAATCAATATAAATCTTTTGTTGTATTTACTTTCAGTCTTTTTTCTACTGTTATCCCCATTTTACAGATGGGGACACTGAGGCCCAGAGAGGTTGGACAGCTTGCCCAGGGCCATGCGTTTGAACCCATGCTGCCTGGCTCCAGTGTCAGGGTCTTTATTACTGTGCTATGCTGCCTACAGAGTGTCAGAGTTGGTGGGTTCCGTTGAGACAAACCCCTTCCACCCTGCACCCCCACCTTCCATTCACCCCACTCCTGGCATCATTTCACAGAGAGGGAAAGTGAAGCCCAGTGAAAGGCAGGGCCTTGCTCAGCACCTTTCAACCCGTGGGGAGCAGCTGTGTGAGGTCTTATTCTAAAGAAACAGGGAGCTGAGAACTGGTGCAGGGCTGAAGTGATAGCTGCTGCCAGCTTGGCCTTGAGCCTGGAGCTTGCAGGGAGCTGGCAGGTGGCGTGACCCTGCCCACAGGGGGTACTTGGGGACTGCCAGGGCCAGCCCGTGTTCCCTGGGCTCAAGTCTCATCCTCCAGCCAGCCTGGGTGGGAAGTGGCCGGGTGATCGGGAGGGAGTTTGGGGCCGTGCCAAACCAAGCCTGCAGATCTCCTGGGAGGAGTTGCCTCTTGTACTCTGACTGTACATTTGTTTCTGGCTCTCGTGCCCACACGCCCCTGGGGCTGTCTGCTGCCAGGGATGCAGCCCAGGCTTCCAGGCCCAGCTCAGCCACTGAGGGAGCTTTGGGCCAGGGTCCTTTTTTTCTGCACCTGAAAAGCGGCATCATAATGGTGCCAGCTGCAGGATGAAGTGAGATGTAGACACAAAGTGCTGGCACAGGGCGTGGCACAGGAAGTGCCCAGTGTATGGCCAGCTACTGTTGCCATTCCTAAGGCTACCCCAGGGTGGTGGCCCAGGCTGGGGGACTGAGCCTACCCTACGCAGAGCCCCTCCCACAGCACTCCCCTTTGCACCTGCCTGGACCTGGTAGGGCCCAACCAGTGCAAGAGGAGCAGGAAATGAACCTCTGGCAGTGCTTGGAGTCCAAGATTGCAGATAACAAGGGACACAGTGGAACGAAAGAAGCCACACCTCTGAGGAGGGAGACCTGACCTGCTCAGTAGGCATGTCCTGTCCCTTCTTTATGCCCCTTGTCCTCATATGAAAAGTGGAAGACTGTTTCCTGCCTTAATTGTAATGATCTGTATCCCAGCAGCCATCTAGTGAGGTTTTTCTGTGCTTAGGGAGCATGGATGGGGAGATAAACCAGACCCATCATTGCCTTCAAGGGTGCACAGGGGTGGAGGTTGGGAAGGCTCCCTGGAGGAGGGGATGCCAGAGCCAGGTTGTTACTGCAGTCTGCAATTGCCCAGACTCTGAATGGGAGGAAAGCAGGGAGAGCATTTGGTAAATCACCCTACCTCTCTGAGCCTCAGTCATTTCATCTGTAAAATGAAGGTAATAGCTATCGGTTTGCCTAAGGTATAGGGTTGTTGTGAGACTCAGAATCGCATAGAGTATGGAAACACTTTACAAGCTATAAAATGCCAGACACCTGTTCATTGTTGTTTATTGTGGTGTCTGGAGCCCCTGGGGTTGGGGAAGTACCCAGCCAGCCTCTGGGTCTGGGAGAACATCAGGTCTGTTTTGAAAGGCCTACAATCAAAGCCCACAGGGACAGACAGCCGCCATTCACGTCACACCCTTGATTTGAGAGCTCAAGAGTACTTCCGTGCCTGTGCCGGGTGTGGCTGTGCTTAGTGGGGCCCTGAAGGCAGCTGTGACCGAAGAAGGGGGACAGGTGCCCCCAGAAACCTTTCAGGCCGTAAGCACTGCATCCTGGTCAGGCCTCAGGGACCTGACTGGGGGTGGGGGGCTTTCGGGACCCGGCCAGGTGAAGGGATGGAGGATGGGGGAGCACTATGAGGTCACTGAGAGGAAACACACATGTAGAGAGAGGTCAGCAATGCCGCGTTAACTAGAAATTCAGAGATGAGAGCATATGGATTGAGTCTGTTTTGGTTTGAATATGGGAAAATAATATATCTGCACACATGTAAATAATACAGAAATATTCAGACACATATCAAGCAGGTTATCACTAGATGGCAGGATTTTATTTTATTTTGTCTTTTCTTTATTTAGATATTTTTATATGCGGTAGGCATTTTATTTCCATAAACATGTGGCTGTATATGATAGATGTTACAACAGAACAATGTTGGCGGTAGTAACCTGGCCAGTCTGGCATCACCAGGCGGGAGGGTCTGAGGAGGCACTAGGATCTGGTGAGGTCTGGGTGACATCCCCAGGGCTCACCTTCAGAACAGTTGAGAGCAGAGTCCAGGGTGGCTTGATAAATAGGTCACCATGGAGGAGAGGTCTCAGGGTGGGTCGCAGGACTCTCCTCTTGGGACAGAGACTGGGGGTTTTAGGTGGCTGCAGGCACAGTTAGCATTGTGACCAGACTGCCCCCAAAGCCAGCGACTGCAGGCCGTGTCACCAGGAGCACAGGGTCAGAGCCAGAAAGGTGAGGGTCCTGCTGGAGTCCCGACCACCCCGAGTGGGACCAGGGCAGCGGGACAGGCTCGGAGGCCATCAGGCCGGGGAAGGGCCTGAGCCTTCAGATGCCCTGATGCTTTAGGGTTCTGTGTCATCATACCAGACCCAGCAGACCCTTTCCCCTCAACGGTGTGTGTTCTTGGTCTCTGGACCCTGGACTCCCACAGACCTCTCTGCCCCTCTGCAAAGGCAGTAAAGAAACTAAGCTACTGCTGTATTTCACCAAATGCAGGGCCCTCTACTGTGAGAGGTGCCATTATTTTATAATCCATTAGTAGAGAAAAAATGGCAGACAAATTGTGATTATGAGTTGCATTTCAGTTTTAGAGATGTTAAAATGTTAAAAACTGTCTTGAAATCAATTAGATGTGACACGTGGCAGACCCCACCCTAGACTAGATGCTCAATGTACTTTTTTTACTCATTTAATCCTTACAGCAACCTCTGGCTAAATATTCTTGTCCTATTTGTACAGATGAGGAAATAGGGGCCCAGAGAGGTTAAGTGACTTTTGCAGGGTCACACAGCCAGCAAGAGGTAAAGCTGGGATTTGAACCCTGCTCTGACTAGATTCCACACTTTGTCCTCATCCAACCCCACAAAGAAAGGGCTCCTGAGTTCTGGCCCTTGGGAAGAGGAGAATGTTCACATTGCGGAGTAAACCGTATGCCAGTCCAGAAACGCCCCCGTGGGCTGGTCATTACGTGTCCTGTACTGTGAGTAATGGGGCGGGCCTGGAGGAGGGCTGGGAGATAATGGACAGGAGGGAGCTTTGAGAGCTTGTTGGCTGGGTCATTAGCCCCATGCTTGTCATGACCATTCCCAGGAGAAGGCTGGCCTGCGGTCCCCCTGGAGAGAGACCGCAGAGACCTGCCCCACACAGATATTCCTAGAATCTCGCCCAGACTAGCCCATTCATTTATTCCTTAAAGTTCTTGTTTTTTTTAAAATCCTCACCCAAGGATATGTTTTTATTGATTTTTAGAGAGAGAGGAAGAGAAAGAGAAACATCAGTGTGAGAGAGAAATATCCATCCATCAGTTGCCTCCTGTACACACCCCGACCGGAGACTGAGCCTACAACCTTTTGGTGTGCAGGGTGATGCTCCAGTTAACTGAGCCACCCGGCCAGGGCTTAAAGTTATTTTTTAATTTAATTCTTTGAATGCGACCTCTACTCATGTATTGATCATTTTCTGCTCATGAAGCACAGCTCAGTGCTAGGGATACAGAGCAGAGCAAAACTGACACAGGCGCTGCCCTCGTGGGCTCACAGACCAAAGGAGATCTGGGCAGTAATCCTGGAGTCCCACAAAACCTGGAGCAGGTACCCGAATGAAAAGAGAGGGTGTGACAGTGTGCAGAGTGATGTACCTAGTCCAGGGTCACTGCAGAAGGCTGTTCTGAGGGAAGGATTTTTGAGCTGAGATCTGAAAAGTAGTAGGGAATAACCAGGTGAGGGTGGGGAGGGGAGCATGCTGGACAAGAGAAACAGCCTGTGCAAAGGCCCTGAGGCTGGAGGCAATGGGCCTTTGAAGAATAAAAAGCACTGAGTTTGTCCAGCTTGTGTGGCTCAGTGGATTGAGCATTGTCTCATGGACTGAGAGGTCCCAGTTCCATTCCCAGTCAGGGCACATGCCCGGGTTGTGGGCTCGATCCCCAGTAGGGGGCCAGCAGGAGGTAGCTGATCGATGTTTCTCTCACATCGATGTCTCTCTCTCTTTCCCTTTCTCTCGCTCTAAAAATTCAATAAAAACATACATTTTTAAAATTTTTTCTTTAAAAAAAATAAATAGTAAAAAATAAAAGCACTAAGTTTGCTCTGGTCCCTGGCAAGATGAAGCTGGAGAGGAGGAATGAGCCATGGGTAATATTATCCTGGAGAGCGGTCTGTGGTCCAGGGCTCTCTTCTTGGATCTGAGCCTGTTTCTATTGATCCATCGGTGATACTCACAGAGGGCTGGTCATATCTGGCAAGAAGCTGGAGGTGGGGAGGAATGGTCAGCAACGGGGTGCTTGAATTAGTGACTTTGGAAGTGGTGGAACATTTTGCATGATGACAAGGTGTAGGGTGTGGCCAAGAGAAGGGATGGCAGGTCAAGGCAAGGAGGCTATTTGAACATGAGATGGTCCTTGTGCACAGGGGCACTCAGACTGGTGAGGTCGTGGGACTTGTCTGAGGTCACAGAGCCAGGAAGTGACTCCCCTGGTGTGGTTTTCTATGCTGTGAGCTCCAGATTTCAGAAGGTGGTTCCTTTCTTGAATCTTCCTCTGGAGATGAGAACATAATGCTCAGAGTCCACAGCCTGGGCTGGGCGTCAGGAGGCCTAGGAAGGGAGTCGTGGCCAGCTGGGGAACAGACAGGAGTGCATGCAGGAAGACTTCCTGGAAGAGGGAGCAGCTTAGCTGAGCCCTGAGGGAACTGGACATACGGAGTGGTGGGAGGGAGTTACTGGCGAAGAAGCTACACGAGCACGCGGCTGGCACCAGGCAGCATCGGAGCCTGTTGGGGATGCGGTGCACATCCAGCTGGGCTTGGCTCAGTCTAAGGGGAAGAGCATCAGGTACTGGCCAGATACCAGCGCAGGGAGGTGGGAGCAGCCGCCCTGGCAGGGAGGAGTTTTATCACTGACATTGTTTAGAACTATAGGCCCATCATGATGATAAAAAGTCAGACTTTTAGTCAATTTGATTATTTTTAAGTTCTTTATAGAAAATGCACCCCCTTATTGTCTGCACCTAGGCTGACTGCTCCCCTCCCTACTGCACTTGCCCCTCCCCCCACTGCCCCTTCCCAGCAGGAGGGACAGAGCCATAGAGACAGGAGCCAGATTTCAGGTCTACACCTCAGAAGGCCCAGGACACATTCCCCAGCTGCCCACGCCCACGCCCACGCCGGGCCTGAGCTGGAACCGCCTGGGACACTGGGCACAGGGGCTCCAGGTGCTGTAGGGCCCAGGGCAGCTCTCAGCAGCCTGAAGCTAAACCCCCAGGCATCCCAGATGTCTCCCCCAAAACAGAACCTGCCAGAGTGCAAGGACAGCAGTACTACCCCTCTGGCTACTTTCCAGCTCACATATGTTTGTGGAACCCCATGGGCACTCAAACAACAGCCCGAGAGCTGGGTTTGATTAGACCCATTTCACAGATAAGGAAGACGAGGCATCAGAGTGAAGCAGAGTGAGTCCTAGAACCAAGATCTGCTGATGGCCCCACGTCCCCCGTCTTGATAGCACTTGTAAGCTTTGCTGGGATGCACATCTCCCTGCCACCAACGCACCCCTCAGAGCCCGTGAGTGACCTCACAGCACAGGGGAGGCAGCCCCAAAGGGCTGAGCCGTGAAGAAGCCTGCCTACGCCTAGTAAGAGGGCCAGTAAGGGGCTGGACTGTGGCCAGAACACGGAGGCAGCTGGTTTTAGCATCGAGAACTAGATATCTGTGTTCTCTCTGGGATCTGCCACTGATCAGCCAGGTGACCTTGGACAAGTTACATCCTGTCCTGGGTCCCTGTTTACTCATCTGCAAAGTGAGGGGGTTAGACGAGATGATCTCTGCCTGGAAATCCTGAGCGTCTCCCCATCTCCTATTCTGGTGGCCTCCAAAGTGGGGTATGTAAGACACTTTTTTTTTTTAATTTATTTTTGTTACAGATGTTTCTCCTTTTTTCCCCGTTGACACCCTCCTCCCCATCCCCGCACCCCGTCCCCAGCTTTGTTGTCCATGTCCATCAGTTATGCATACATGCACATAAGTTCTGTGGTTTATCTCATCCCTCCCCCCCACCCCCTCTTCTGAGGGTTGTCAGTCTGTACCCTACTTCCACATCTCTGGGTCTACCCTGTTCCTCAGACTGTTATGTTCATTATATTCCACAGATAAGTGAGATCATGTGATATTTGTCTTTCTCTGCTTGGTTTGTTTGACTTAGGATAATACTCTCCAGGTCCCTCCATGTCGTCTCAAAGGATAAGAGATCTTTCTTTTGTAAGACACTCTTTGGGGTTCAGGAAGAATATGATCTAAACAAGAAAATAGTTTTTAAAAGCTTGGGTCCCACTGTTCCAGCCTCCTGGTCTTTGCTATGCTGCTGCCACCCTGATACACCACCCCGTGGGTGATCACACTTTGTTCGAGTGTAGTGATGTCTCCATTTTTCTACCCATTCCCGGGGCAGAGACCCCCTGGCTCCTCTGGGCCCACAGCATGGTGTCTGTCTCCAGCTGGGGACTAGGAGAGGGTGGGTTGAGTTGATGTGCCCCAATTTACCCTTTCATCGTGGGGGCTGCTGGTGCTCTGCTGGCTTTTCTAGCATCGAAGACTTGGGGGTCTGTCTTCTCTCCTGACCCCAAGGAGCCCCATCTTTCCCAACTTAAACCACACTCTGAAGAAATGCAGCCCCTTTCAAAGGTCTGAGCCCCAGGAGAGCCCCGCTGGGATGAATGACCCCCGGCCTCATAATTAGAAGATCTTTCTTCCCCAGACATCCTTGGAATTTGTCCTTCTGAGAATGGCAACACAGATAAGGAGCAAAATATTTGGTATGGTAGGTATCCAGGCACAGGATCAAAGGAAACTTTGTTCCCTGTCTTAGAAGACTGTCCTGAGCTGGGAGGCTGGAAACCTGGACCCCGTTCTTGGTTCTGCCTCGTTGCAGTGGCCCTGGGCGTGCTGACTTGGTTTCTCCTCCTGCACCCCATGACCTCTTGGGGTCTGGCCAGTGCTGCTGTTCTGAGATGTGAAGTCTGGAATCTTTGGGGAGAACTGCTCTACTGAGTGGTTCTCGGGCTCCATCCGGAGGGTCTGAGGATGGTCTGGGCTCCAACCTCGGTGAGAGATGGGGACAGCTTGGAGCATCATGGGCAGGCAACCCAAATGGGGAGGTGATGGGAAACTGAGTCATGCAAGAAACTCCCTAACCTGAAGTGAAGGCTTCCCAGGGGCACGTGGTCAGGGGCCTAGCTCTCTGAAGGGCTGCTGTGGGCAGTGGGTGTGGTTGGGGGTGGGGGGTTACACTTCCGCTCAGTCGGAGGAGGAAGTCTAACAGTTGAGCTCTTCTGCCCCGGAAGGGGTGAGCTTCCCATCACTAGAGCAATACAAGCCGAGAGACGTTGCAGGTGGAATGGTGTGGAGAGGACAAGGGCTGTGCTGGGTCCCTGGCCCTGGGCAGTCCTGGGATAGTGTGTTTGTTTCTTGCCCTCAGATGGAATAAGATCATTTGAGAGTGGGTCTGGCTAAGAATTAGATTAGATAAGAATTAGAGCTTTAGATTCTCAGTCAGCACTCAGGGTAAGGGAGGGGCACAGGCTTTCTGTTTCCTTCCAGTTAAGGGGGTTTTGGTGCCTCCCAGCACAGATGACTCCCCCTTCCCCGAGTCTTTAGATCACTAGGTATCACCACTTTGAGTAGAGAGACAGGAACTTTGTGCCTCTATTTAAACTGTAAGCTCTATTCAGAATCCTTATTCATTCTGCTAAATGTGCATTTACCCATCAATCCACCGATTGCCCCACGTCCCGTCTTGTGCCTGCTCACAGTGACGGAGCAACAGACGTTGCTGTCATTACTGACGTTGACTTTAGTTTGCACATGCCGTGTGCCAGGCAGTGTCCTAAGTGCGTGTCAGATATGAACTCACTTACTGTTACCATCCCACTTTACAGTTGAGAAAATGGAGGCCTAGAGAAGTTGAGTAAACTGTCCAAAGTCCTATGGCTGGTGTGTGGTGGGCCGATGTTTGAGCCCAGCAGGCAGGCCCCTGACCATGTCTGTAACCACTGCCATGCCACCTCTCCATGTGGTCATGTCCTGTAATAAAGAAACAAAACACCTCGCCTCCGTCCTCCCTCCTGAGCCTCCATAAAGCTTCAGGAGGGTGGCAGGCAGGGATGTACAGTCCTATTTTATGGATAGGGCACTAGGGTGCAGAGAGGGACAGTGACTTGAGCAGGGTCACACAGGGAATGAGGGCCCCTGGCCTAGAATATCCGTGTACCTTGTGTCCACAGAGCAGCGCTCCCGGCTAAAGCCTGGTGGCATACTGCTGGTCACTGAGGGCCCTACGTCCTCTAGGGGCCCTTGCTTCACGGGGAGCCAGAGCCAGCTCCACAGAGGGCAGTAAGCCAGAGGGAAATCGATAAAAGCCACCCCCTGCCTGGGAGCAGGACATCCAGGCGTCCTGAAGCCTCCCCCCGGGGAGTGGCGAGGACCCTCACCCCACAGGGCCCCGTCTGCCTGAGGCCTGGGCGGGGAGGCCCTGGCTGCAGGGGTGGAGGGGTGAGCAGTGAGGGGAGAGCCCACCTGCCCCCGCCCGCAGGGCTCCTGGAACCAATTCCCCACGAGTATTGAGGGACGACTGGAGTTTGGGGGGAGTCAAATGTTATATGTGGATTTTCGACTGTGTAGGGTGTTGGTGCCCCGACCCCTGCCTTGTTCAGGGGTCAGCTGTACAGTCTGTGACACGAGGCACATTTACACTGTTGTGCAGCCGTCGCCACCGTGATCTTTAAATTTTGATTTCACGGTCGCCTACTCTGTTCTTTAATGGTTTTGCTTACGTGTATTGATGAAGACGGTGCACGGCTCAGTGCTAAAGTAAAAGGACGTTACGTGTTGACTGGAGACCTTACGGAGGAGCTGTCCCCATGCCCGGCTCTGCTTTAACTGAATAATCTTGTTGAGTCCTTACAAATCCCCTGTAAGTTAGGTTCTGTTATTGACCCCAGTTTACAGATGAGGAGACTGAGGCACAGAGAGGTTTAGTATCTTTCCCCAAATCCCTCGCTGACTCCTGTCTGGGCCACTAGTCACTCCCGTTTCCTGAGGACTCCCTGTGTGCCAAGGCTAAGTGTCTGGTCAGCCTCTGCCCGTCTCCCAGCTGGCGGCCAGAGGCAGGTGCCTGTGCGGTCCTGAGACCAGAGAAGGTGAGTCTGGGTTTGTGGCCGGGTGTGGGATCTGAAGCCAGTGTGGACTGGGGATGCCTGAGTGCGGGCATGGGGACACCCGCCGGGTTCCTGAGTGCGGCCTGAGCCCGTGTTTGTATACCAAGGAGAGCATTTGAGAGATGGAAAGCCCCATCTGGCTCGCAGCCCCGAGTGGCTCGAGTTAGGCAGTGGTTGTGTGCTCAGGGCCTTTGGAGGACAAGTTCCTACCGCCTCCTAGTTGTGTGACCTCAAAGGAGTGACTCCATTGCCCTGAGCTGAGCACAACTTGCTGCATCCATCAAATGGGGCTAATTCTCCCACCCCAAGGTGGGTGTGAGGAGCAAATGGAGCAGTGAATGGGAAGGACTCGGTAAATCACGGAGCAGGGTTAGAGAGCAGGGGTTCTCACAGAGCGGTCCCTGGACCAGCTGTGCCACTGTCACCTGGAACTTGCTAGAAATGCAGATTCTCAGGCTCCCCACCCCCCGACTTTGCGAATCAGAGACTCTAGGATGGGCCCAACCTTCCAGTGACTGGTTGGCTCGCAAGTTTCAGACCCACTGCCGCGTGCAGAGTGTAAAGGAGAGGACCTGGCCGGGTCGCTCGGTTGGTTAGAGCATCGTTCCAATTCGCCAAGGTTGCGGGTTCGATCTTGGGTCAGGGCACATACAAGAAAGCAACCAAAGCATGCGTGGATAAGGGGAACAACAAACCTTTCTCTCTCTCTCTCTCTCTCCAAAATCAATAATTAAAAAAAAAAAAAAGACAACAATGTAAAGGAGATCCTGTCACCAGTCCTGGCAGAGTTGGTCCTGGGGCGGAAGTGCCTCTTCAGCCTGGGCGCGGACATCTTTCCCCTGCTCGGCACCTCGGCCGGGCCGCCTGCTCTCCGCCGGCAGGCCAAGCACGGGGAGGCTGGAAGTAGGAGAAGGTGGGCTCACATCCTCTCCTGGCAGCTGTTACAGATGCGAGCTGGGGAGTTGACTAGGCTGAGCAGCGGCATTTACCTCCATGTGAGCAGCAGTGAGGGGGAAGCAGGGAGGAGCCCCCGCCACGCCCCTGAGTGTGCGGCTACGCCGGGAAGCAGAGCCCTGCGCCGGGCATCTGCAGGACCAGCAGGCCGCAGTCATGTCTGGGGGCTCTCACCACAGGGAATCGGTTGCAGGATGAAAGGAAACTATTTTCTGATTTGAAAGCCCCCCACTGCTGAGATGTGGCCTATAGGCCAGGCCCCCCGGCTTGGTTGTTCTAAGAACTGAGATCTGTAGAAGCAGATCAGGCCTCAACCCCTGCTCCCCAAATCCGCCAGCTCTGCACACTCCTCCCCAATCGATAACGCTCTTCCTCCTGAGGCCCGACAAGGAGGGCCCCGTCTTCCTCCTCCTCACCATGCCCCTAGCCCCTCCAGCCTATGAGAGCCAGGCAGGAAACAAAACCCACTTATTTCTTCCTTAGACACTAGCCCAACGTTAAGGAAAAAAATACAGGGTGGGGCAAAAGGAGGTTTACAATTGTGAGTACACAAAACACAGCTTATTCTTGTATTGTGATTTATTAATTATCGTATTATTTTCCATGCAAACAACTGTAAACCCACTTCTGTCCCACCCTGTACTTTCCCAGAGCAAATGTTCTAACTACCTACTTGCAGAGGCTAAATCCACTTCAGCTCTGACCAGGTCACACCACTGGTTACAAGCCTGGACGCCTCCCGGGGTTCCCTGCGCCTGCCCCGGAGCCGGCATTGCGCGCCCTTGCCCGGCCACCTCTCCCGCCGAGGCCTCCGTTTCTCCCTGCATTTGCCCAGATCCCAGCCAAACCAGACCCTTGTGATTCCCTGGATGTGCCTTTCGCTTCCCCAGCCCACCGCAGCCCCTCTGCCTCAGAGCTCCACATGAGCGCCCAGGGCCCGTGTGGTCCAGGGCCCTGCCTCCACCCCGAGCGCCTTCTTCCCTCTGTGCTGGGCTCGCTTTGCTTGGCCTTTAAAGTTTAGCTCAAAAATCTGCCCTGCTGCCCTCATCAGCTCCCCAGATCTCCATCTCCCTGCTGCAGCCTGTTTAGCCTGTTTGCCCTGAATTGAACTTGCTGGCTACAGGCGGCCTCTCCCATCAATCTGAGCTCCTGAGCGGCCCCTGTCAGGGCCGTCACTGGCTCTTCCCACAGCCCCCAGGACAGGACAGGCTCCAGGAGGGACCCAGTGATGCTGGTTGAACTCACTCTGGGCCCCAGGTCCCTTGCCGTGGAACACGGTGTGTGTGGATTCGTGGCTCTGATGCAGGGGCCTGCTGACAACAAATTGCAGGCCCTGGCCAGACACCCATCCCAGGGAGCAGCCACAGAGCTTCAGCCCTGTCTCCTGCTCACTGGGACCCGAGCAAGACGCTCCCCCTCTCTGGGCTTCAGCATCTCGCTCTGTCCCAAGACAGATCCAGAAACGCTGCTGGGGAGTGGACGGTGAGCAGGAAGTAGAGCCTCCGAGCTTTCTGTCTCCTGGAGGTGTCTTTACAAAGTCCCATGTGGCCCTTATCTCTCGAAACTGCCAGATAAGGAGAATGGGGCCAATAAATCTGCATGGAGTTTTGGTCAGGGCCTGATGTGGGGGGACAAGCAGGAAGAAGCCTGTTCTGTGTCTCCAGAGGGTAAAGGCAGGGAGGGCACCAGCCCTCTGAGGACTGGCAGCTGCCAGGCAGACAGCTCCTCCACCCTGCGGGTCCCGGGTCTGGTGTGTGCAGAGCCCTCCGTGATCATCTAACAGGTGGGCAGGGCGGGGGCATTACCCGTCTGTGGGTGGAAAGTGAAAACCTGAGATGGGACAAGATTTGCTCAAGGTCATGGAGCAAGTGGATGCCACACCTGCTGTGAAAGGACAGGCCCAGCCCCGTGTCCTCATGTCCAGAGGGGTCAGGAGAGGCGGGGTGCTGGTGGAAGGTCAGTACGGGAGCCAGGTCAGTCTCCCCTCGGTACCTGTCTCTGGGATCTGGCCTGTGGGTGGGCAAAGCCAAAGTAAGGGCCATTTGGGGATGGATGGATGGCCGGATAGACGGGTGAAAGAAGGAAGAAACACAGGGAGCAGGATGGGAGGGAGGGGAGGAGCACCCGCTGAGCTTCTACTTAGCACCAGACATGTACGGGTATTTTACACCCATCATCTCATGGAGTCCCTGGCACAACCTGTGAGTTGCTATCAGGATACCCTTGTACAGGGGAGGATGCTGAGGCCCAGAGACAAATGGGGTCTGATTTGAGCCTAGTACCTTCTCTCCCCCTGCCCTGGGCTACTTCACAGGCAGAGAAATTGTTCAGTCCTGAGAGCCGGGGAGCCGCCTGGATGTGGTTGTATTTGAACGGGCCCAGGAAGGTGGTGTGAGAGGAGGTGGCATCCTGGGAGCCCAGCTAAGCTCATGTGGGCTGACTAGGTTCAAGGCACAGAGAAGGGGCATGAGCAGAGATGGGGTGTCTGGGAAAACACAATGCTTTGAGGGGAGAGCAGGTACATCTGTCTGGCTCAAGGTCTGTGGAGATGAGAAGCCCATGGGGGAATGTGGGGGCCTCTTCCCACAAGTCAAGTCCACCCCAGGGCTTTATCCTGAGGACAAAGGGGATCCTAAGGGAAATGACAGGGTCAGGTTGGGAACCTGGGGGCAGGAAGCAACAGTCACCCAGAGAAAAGGCTGCCCAGGCCTGGCACAGCTTGAGGGAGGGGTAGAGAGCAGGTGGGGACCCTGGGGCAGGGGAGGTTGGGCCGTCAGAGGAGGTGCCCTGCCCCTCAGGGCCCAGGGACCTGGCTCTGGGCAGTGTCAGATGTCAGGAGGCGTCCCTCCAGCCTAATCTCATCAGGAGGAAAGAGGCATTTTCTTGGCTCGCCCTCTCTGACTCAATCTGTGTTTCCTGTGGGCCTGTGGCAGGGCATCTGCGCCGGACCAGAAGGTCTGGGCTGGGGGTTGGGGGCTGGGCTGGAGGAGGGGAAATGGGGGCGGAGGCAGGTGGATACTGGGGCAGAGAACCTGGAGACAGGACTGTTTTTCACTTGGTGGCTGCAGGGGGCCTCTGCCTCCACTGCTGATGTGGCAGGGGCATTCCAGGCAGGGCCATGCCACTGCCCCCCACCCCCCAGCAAGAGCCGCAGAGCCCCTGCGCCCTGAGCACAGGGCTGAGCTTAGCTGCTGGCTTCCACCCGGAGCCCTGCCAGGAAGATGCACACACTCTCTGCAGGTTCTCCTGGACAGCAGGGGTTGTCAGCTTTCACTTTGCTTGTCTGTTTCCTCCAACAACTGGTTAGCGCCAGGGGTCAGGCCTTTTTGCCTAGCATGCTGCTTTGTTTTGCACTTTCTGGTCGGGGATTTTTACTCAGATTCCCCCAAATGTGGGGCCCTCAGCACATACCTGTCATGCACTAAATCAAATCTTAGCGTCCTGTAAACATCGGGACCACAACAGTCTTAACAGCCAACATCTGTTGAGCGCTAAGCATTCCCAGCATCACTCCTTGTGCTGTGTGGATTATCTCACTTAATCATCGGGGCAGCCCTCTGAGAAAGTGTGGACCTGGGGCGAAAATGGGTTGGCTTTGAATTCCAGCGCAGCTGCCTATTAGCTGTGTGATTTTCGGCAAGTTACTTAACCTCTCTGTGCCCCAGTTTCCTCATCTGTGAGAATGGGTATTTATGGAATTGGTGTGAGGGTGGAGTTAGTATATGGAACATACTTCACACATAGTAAGCAATGTAAGTGTTAGCTGCTATTTCATTGTTACAATGCCTGGTTTTACTGGTGAGGAAATAGACACATTAACTAACGTGCCCAGAGTCACCAGGTGTGATGGACATGTCTGTAAGCACACTGTTCAGTCAGATGCCCAAACAGCCACCTGTGGCCATGGAGCACTTGAAACGCGGCCGGTGGGGCTGAGGAGCTGGAGTTCACGTTTCATTTTCTTTTAGCTTTCGTTTAGAAGCCGTGTGTGACTAGAGGCTCTGTGTTGGGCAGAGCTGGTGCCTGGGTCCCTCACCAGTGATGTGATTTAAATGAGTCTAATGTGCATTCAGAGTTGCAAGCCACTGCCCTTTGCTTGAGCAACCTGTCAGGGTCATGGCCTCTCATCTTCCCTGCTCTTGGCCATTTCCCTGAGAAGTGTAAGCGTGGGAAAGCAGTGACTGAATCGCTCACCTCTGCCCGCCCCCGCCCCTTCCCCCACCACAGGGCCGGGCACGGAATCAGCACAAAGCTGGTGGGTGAAGGTCGGTGATTGAATTAAACCATATTCACGTCTCTTGACAAACCTTCTTGGATTTTTCTGCTTTGAGATGGTCTGTTCTCTGGTTTAGGATGTTGGGCTCTTTAAGATATCCCTTCTAGAGTCTTCTCTTTCATGGGCAAGCTGTCAGAGTCAGGGTCACTGGTGACGTAAAGGAGAATCATTGCATGTGATCCTGGAGACCTCTGGTAGGTGGCAGGGGGAGCAACTTGTTTGCCTGGGACTTTCCGACTTGAGCGCTGAAAGTCGTCCTGCCCGGAATCCCCCCATCCCCATCCCGGGCAAGCCAGGAAAGTGGGTCACTCCTACCGTGGACAGCGACCCGCCTCTATCTGCTTTGAAGGCGGGAAGAAAACTATGCCTGAGGGATGAGGTCCTTGTCACTGCAGACCTGCTGCTGGCCCGGGAAGGCAGCAATCAAGTCACCTTGTGCCTAGACGTGGCAGCACCAGGGCCTGGACTCAGATGAACAGAGATGACTGTCAACAAGTCTCGCTCAGGAGAAGCAGTGGTTTCTTCTTGCTGCCTGGTGACAAAGAAGGGCTCCAGGGTTCAGCCGAGCCCTCCCTTGACAGCAGGGGGTCTTGGCTTCCTGGTCCAGAATCCCACCCCCTCCTGGGTGGATCAGAGGCCCCATCAGGATTCAGGGTAAATTGGGAAGGAGCTTCCCAGTCAAGTTTGGGGCCAAGGCCAGGATCAGGGTAAATTCCGTGACGGATGATAGCTGGTCAAGGACTGGAGTCAGGTTGAGGGACCCTCCCATAAGTAGGTGTTTATTGGGTTAACTATTGGTGTTTGTAGCTCACCTTCAAACAGAGTGTTCTGTACTCTTACAGTAATATTTTTTTTATTTTTTAAAACTAGGAAACTTGTGGTTCTAATCTCCCTCTGTTAACTGCAGCCGACATAAGCCTGGTGGTTCGGACCCTCACAAGGCACGTGTGGGCCTAGTTCACTGACCACAAGGTCAGGTTTTAAGAGAAAAAATAAACTAAAACTCCAAACATTAGATGTGGAGCCACAGACTTACAAAGGGACAAGGTAGCTGGCAGCTCCAGACATCTACCCATCCGGGACACTCCCGGCCAAATCAGGTAATTTCATTCTTTCCCCGAGGCCAGGAACAGTGCAGTTAACGAATAATCAATTATGCTGATTTGTACCACACCCAGTTTAGGTTTCATTTCAGCCTCCCTGCAGCTACTCTTGTCCTGCCATGATTGAGGGCCTGGCTGGAAGATAGGCCTTTGGGGCAGGCAGGAAAATCTCTGTGTCTGTCTGTCTGTCTCTGTCTCTCTCACCTGTCAGAGAGGAGCATGTGGCAGGAAGAGGGGTCTCTGGACAGGATTTGGGTTCTGCTTCCCACCTGCATTGTTCCTACTCATATGATCTTGGTCGAGTCACTTCCCCTGCACTGAACAGAACAATCCCCAGGAGCGTTGTAAGGGATGGGAGAGGCAGCCAGCTAGCCATTCCACTGTCAGGCACTAAGAAATCAATTCGATGGGATGTTCAACCCAGAGATGACTAAACCCTTTTGGAGGGTGTGGAATTCACAGCCCACAGAGCCTAATCCCTTGGCATGGATCAGGGCCAGGATGACATGGGACGAGCATGCATGGGACGGAATTGATGCCACCCCTGCTTTGTGCCACGCCTCGGAAAGCCTGCTGTGGCACTGATGTGGACCCAGCCAGATGGGACCGGGCAAGATAGGACGGGTGGCATGGAATGAACCTGGCCTGAATCAGCCATTCTGGGCCAGCCCGTGGGCGAGGCCTCGCAGTGCTGAGGGCCCGCTACGGTCCTCATTTTCAGCAAGTGCCTGCTTGTGGGGAAAACAAAACTCCTGTTCTCTGAATTGCTGAGTCCTTAAACTCATGCATGCACCAACTGTTATGCACATACGTGCACAGACACGCATGCATGCACAGATGCAATTAAACATCCAAACATGCACACATGCGTGCACAGCATGGGATTGAGTGCATGGGCACATATGAACCCTGGTGGATGCGGTGCTCATGCACAGACTTGCACACGCAGATGCACAAACTTCACCTGCACCTTTGCGTGCATAATCCCATGTCGTGGGCAAAGGGAGAGGTGGCCCGCCTGGCTGGGTGCTGCTCCCTCCCCCACTTCTGTAAATTTCCCTCCGTGGCAATAGGTCTGGAAGAAATTTGACAGTAAAGATAAGGTGGTGAGATGGGTGGGGTGGGGTGGGGTGGGGTGGGGTGGGGTGGGGTGGGGTGGGGCAAGGAGTCTGGGGCAGGGCGGCAGAGGTCACTGATGTGCAGGCTGATTCAAGGCCAGCCATCTTCATCAGTGGAGGCCGACAGCCTCCGTTCTGGAGGCCATCCACTTAGTTCCCTGAGCCACGTTTTCCTTTTTGGTAAAGTGCGGGTGATAATGGTCATGGGCTAAGGTGGGAGCCAGGGGGTAGTGGGTGTGAAGGAGCTTTTGTCATCCTGGTCATGATCTCCAGGAACCTGGAGTCTGCAGAGACAGCTGGGTTCAGTTCCCAGCTCCACTACTTACGGCTATGTGACCTGGTCAGGGTAGGGGGGGCTTCACTTCTCTGCCTCAACCCCTGCATCTGTAATGGGGAGCCAGGTAGCCCCTACCTGTTCAGTTCATACAGGGGAAGCACTTGGAATGGCACCTGGCACATAGCAACCACCCCCAAACTCTGAGTTATTTCCATAAAGGTGACTGTGAGCTCAAGTAGAGTTGTTGCCCAGGCCTCTCGAGGCCCCCTGACCCTGACCCTGGGCAGAGAGCCGTCCCTCAGGTGTGGGACCAAGCCCCAGGCTGTGGAGGGACAGCGCTGGGAGTGGCCAGAGGAGCTGGGACTGTTGATGACCAGCAGATGGTGTTGATTTCAGCAGCCATGCCCCGCCCCCTTGCCCCACAGCCCACCAGGGGCACTCAGCTGCCAAGGCTGGTTGGTCCCCTCTCCTTGGTATTTCATTAACATGTCCTCTCCTCTCCATCCTTTCTGCCCTATTTCAGCCAAGGTGACCGTTACCTCTTGCCTGGTCCACCCTTTCTTCCTCTCCGTAGTCAGAGGAATCCACCTGGGAGTGCCGTGTGGTCTCTCCTTCTCCTGCTGTAGTCCTCAGAGTCCAGGTTCTTGAACGTGACTCCTGAAGTGACCTGGGTCCTGCCCCTCGCCCCCCTCTACCCTGCAGGCTTCTGCTCTGGCCACCCCAAGCACAGGCACCTGTTTGCCCACCACCATTGCTTGGGCCTGCATGGGGCAGTGTGTGGGTCAGGATGGGTAGACTATGCTCTATGACAAATAACCCCACTACCTCAGTGGTTCGCTCTGTAAGTTTATTTCTCTGTCACGCTATGTCCAACATGAGTCAGCTGCGGGGAGATGCTCAGCTCCTTGCAGTCCTTTGGGGAGACGCAGAATGATGGAAACTGTACCATCTGGAACACGTGGCCTCCTCATCTCTTGCGCCAAGGACAAGAGTTCTGGAGGGTCACAGGCAGGTCTTCTATGCTTCAGCCCGGACATGGCACATGGCACTTCTGCCCATGGCTAGACCATGGCTGCCTAACTGCAAGGAGGCAGGGATGTGAGGGGGCGATGGACTGTCTGGTGAGCATCACCACTGGCCAGAGACAGGCCCTCCCCACCCTGCTGCTGCTCAGAGTGAGGTGGGGTGGGGGACCTGGAGCTGAGCCTGCTGACTTCTCCCTACTTTCCCACCCCCAGCTCAGGCCTAAGGCAGCTTCTCAGCTGGCACCTAATTGACAAGACCCGAGGGAGGTCTTTGTACCCGCTGTTCCTTTCTGAGGACTCCCGGGACCCATTTCTCTCGGGAGCCAGGGCAGAGAAAACCTGTGCTGCTCCTTAGCAGGGGTGGTTTTTATCTTACACACACTGACTACATCCCTTTCTGTTTCCCTTATTGAATTGACTGCTAGGAAGCTCAGACACAAATCTGAGGCCCACCTCCTCTGTGTAGAGGACCTGGCAGCACACATTCGAGAGCTTACCTCCCTCTGCATTTCAGATGATCTCTCTTTATTCCTACATTGTCCCTCTCTCCCCATTTCTTCGCCGTGGCTTTTCCATTTCCTTCTATCCTGTTTTCCCTCTACTTCTAAGAGGCTTCTTACATCCTTTCTGGGATCAGATGGGCATTAATTAGTCAGTCCCTGCTTTCTGTGCTGCTTCCTGTAGCTCTGGCAAATGCAGCCAGGGTTTTGGGCAAAGTTCCCAAAAGGAGAGTGGAAATGTCTGAGCTTCACAGGACAGACCTGCCTCCATGAGGCAGATGGGCTACCTCTAACGGCTTGGCTCATGGGTCAGGCCCTTGATGACCACGACCTCTTGAGGTCAACAGTCTAATCTTGTGCTTTTGAACTGAGCCCAGAGAAGAGCCTTAAGGGTCAGGCTGCCCAGGCTGAGCAGATGCCTTCTTTGTCCTGACCCTATGGGTATCCAGCCAAACTTGTCTTCCCCAAGAAGATCCTGGGGCCTGGGGTAGGCAATGCACTGTGCTAGGCACTCCTGGAGCAGAGCCCAGGACTTTTTGTTGCGGAACCCGCAGGCTGGTAGAGAAGATGAGAACTGACACCAAACTCCAAATCAGGGCAGACAGTGGCAGGGACCTAAGGGCAGGGAGGAGAGGGCTGTGGAGAGCAGAGGAGAGCAAAGTCTCTGCACTCGGGCATCAAGGAAGACTCGGGGGGGCTTGGGAGCTGGGGAATGGGAGGCTGTGGGCTTGCGGATGGGTACAGGCAATAGGAGGCTGGGATGGGCTAGCTAACCAGAGGGAAAGGCAAGGGCGAAGGCCCCAGAAGACTGGAAATGCAAACAGACCCAAGGGACGCTGGATAGTGTTCCTTATCTGGAAGGTACCACTTAGAAGATGAGCAAGAAAACTGCATCTTGGAATATGGGGTGGGACCCAACCAGAAGGCCTTGAATGCCAGGCTGAGTTTGGCCTTGAACCTGTAGGGCAGTAACGAGTAGGGAGCAATGAAGGGTGATATAAAGTGGGGGCCAGGGTGGTAAGGAGTACAACCAGGGTTGGTATCCAGAGGATCCCTCTGCCTTACACGGGGAGCATAGATGGGAGGGTTCAGTGGAGTCAGCCAGACTGGGGGCAGGGGCTTGGCCTGAGCAGCAAGGCTGAGGGGAGGCCACACAGTATTATGCATCTGCCACTCATGAGGCCCAGGACCCTCTTACAGGCCATCCATGATCTGCTGGTATTCTCTTCACTCGCATCGCCCCGTTCACATGTTCAAATGTGTACGTATGGTTGCTTAACATCCCCTTTTTAATCTTACCGAACCGCATGTAGTTCTCCAAACATTCCGTATGTTCTTCTATCTCACGACCTTTGCTCAAGCTGTTCCGTCTGCCTGGGACACCTCCCGCCAGCCCTCTCTTGTCCGGCCAACATGGCTAACTCCTACTGTCCCTTCACATCACAGCTCACGTGTCACTTCCTCTGGTAAGCCCGCCCTGACTGCCATGTACAAACCTCCATTATTACCTACGGCACCCTGGGTCCCAGTGGCCCAGACTCCCCTAGTGACCTCACTCACAGGACTCTTCGCTCCTGTAAGGCTGGGCTTGGGCTTACTCTTTCCAAAACCCCAGTGCCTGGCACAGGGTCTGATCACACGGTGGTGCTCAGTAAATACCGAGTGAACAAATCCCAGGCTGGATGAGAGGACAGGACCGCTCAAGATGCCTGGATGATAATAGTGGTTGTGATTATTACCTTTGATCGAGGGATCTAAATGTATCATCTCATTTAATCCTCGTGACAAGTCCATGAGAAGGACACTTTCGGTGTCCCCATTTTACAAATGAGAAAACGGAGGCTTCGGAAGTTAAGTCACTTGCCTGCCCAGCTGGCAAGAGGCAGAGCTGGAACTGAAGTGCAGGATGGCTGGCTGCAGAGGATACAGCGTCACCCACTGCCTGGGCGGGACGGGGCGGGGTGGCTGGCCTGGCTAGTGAGATGGTGGATTGGGAACGTGGTGAGGTCTCTCTATGGTTTTCCTGCTTGCTGTGTTCACCCTTGAAGGGATGTAAAGCAAACAGGTCAGCAGTAATTATACATCATCTTGCCACATCTCACCAGGTCTAAGGAAGTAGCCCCAATTATAGCCTGTTCACTTGGTTGACCTTCATAGCACGTCTCTGCCCTGGTTGTGCGTTGTGTATTCTCAAGGTGAGATCCCCGGTGCTCCGCTGTCAAAGCAGTGAGCCTCAGATCCTTTTGTTCCGTTTGTCTCCTGCAGATGTCATGGCACCCCCAGTACCGGAGCTCCAAGTTCCGCCACGTCTTTGGCAAACCAGCCAGCAAGGAGAACTGCTACGACTCAGTGCCCATCACCCACAGTGTCCACGACAATCACTTTTGCGCCGTGAACCCCCACTTCATTGCAGTCGTGACTGAATGCGCTGGTGGGGGGGCCTTCCTCGTCATCCCCCTGCACCAGGTAAGGATGCCTGGTGAGCCCCAGGCCACAATATCTCTCTGGAGGCAGCTCAGGACAGAGGGAAGGTAGGAAGAACCTGGCTTTCTACTACCATGCAGGGGTTTAAGTCCTAGACCTACTACCAGCTGTGAGACCTTAAATAAGTCATTTCACTTCTGTGAGCCTTTGTTTACTTTTTGGGAAAAATATACCTCTCCTGCGAATTCAGCAGTTGCCTGACTATTCCTGGGATTTCACCTCCACCCCGATGCAAAATAAGTCACTCCTGCATAAAGTATAGTTTTTACTGCTTTGCCAGGCTCACAAGACATCTGGGAGATCTCCAAAGCCACTCCCCCCGGCCCCCTAAACAAACCTGAAGCCAAAATCTAAGGTAGGAGAGGAAAGCAGTAAGTGAACAGAAAGAACTGACTTGTCCTAAGGGCAGATGTTGACAGTAGAGGTTGGACTGTATGCATTTGCTGATATTGAACAGTTTTTGATCCCCCAGATGGCAGTTTCATGTAGATATAACCTCATAGCAGGTCTTTACAGGAGCCAGAGTCTCTGCCTCCGAAGGGTTGAGATGCTGGGTTGGTAGTGCCTCTGGTTCTCGGTAAAAGCAGAGACAAAGTCTCTAGAGGAAAACATTCCACTGTGGACAGGAGTCCCACAAATTAAGATCAGGAAACTCATAGTCTGAGATCACCCAGCTCGAAGCCACCATGAGTCAGAAACAACAGACTCAGACCCCAGAGGACTTCAGAAGTTAAAAATCACAACTGCAAATTGGAATCTCATTAACCGGGTTTTCTGACCCCAATGCCACTGACTTAGAAATCAATAACAAAAGATAACTTTTAAATTCTCATTCATTTGGAAATTTAAAGACACATTTCTTAATAACTTCTAGGTCAAATGAATATTTAAAACTACTTGAAACTGAGTGATAATAAAATATATCACAAAACTTAAGGGATGCAGGGAAAGTTGTTCTACAAGGGACATGTATAACACTAATGCTTATATTAGAAAACTAAAGCCTGACTGGGTGGCTCAGTTGGTTGGAGCATTGTCCCAAACACCAAAAGGTTGTGGGTTCAATCCTCAGGGCGCATACAGGAGGAAACTGATCGATGTTTCTCTCTTACATTGATGTTTCTCTCTCTCTCAAGTCAAAAAACAAAAGAAAATTAATGACTAAATGTTCAACCTGAAAAGTTAGAAAAGACAACAGAGCAAACCCAAAGAAAGTTTGAGAAAGGAGATAGTAAAGACCAAAAATCAGTGAAAGAGAATACAAAGACACAGTAGAGCCAAAAGTTGGTTCCTAGAAAAGACTGATGGATAAACCTTTGGACAGATGGTCAAGAATAAAAGAGAGAAGGTGCAAATAACATCAACATCAGGAACAAAGGCAATATAACAGCAGAGTTTCTTTTCTTTTTTTTTATCCTCACTCAAGGACATTTTTGCATTCATCTTCAGATAGAGTGAGAGAGAGAGAGGAAGGAAGAGAGAGAGAGAGACACATCGACTGGCTGCCACTCACACGACCCCAACCGGAGCTGGGGACAAACTGCAACCGAGGTATGTGCCCTTAGCGGGAACCAAACCCAGGTCTCTCTGGACCACGGGCCGATGCTCTAACTGCTGAGCCAAACCGGCCAGGGCACAGCAGAGTTTCAAAGACACTAATATGAGCAATTTTATGACAATATATTTGAAAATGTTAACAATATGAACACATTTCTATAAAAAATATATAACTCGTCAGTACTAATTCAAATAGAAATAGAAAGAATGAATAGTCCTGTAGCTATTTTTTTCATTGCATGATAAAAAATTTAAAAAAAGATACAGTCTGACCAAGTTGGATTTATTCCCAAAATAAAGGATGAATATTAATAAATATATTAATGTAGATCATTACATTAATAAATGAAAGGAGAAACATCATATGGTCATCATAAATGCAGAAAAAACATTTGATAAAGTGTAATACCTATTCATGATAAATATTCTTTGCAAACTAGAAAAAGGGAATCTTACTAATATATAGAAAACAATTTTTAAAACCATTTATTTTGAAAGAATATCAACCCTTTAGGAAAGTTGCAAAAATAGTTGAATAAACTGATTATCCTTCACTTAGATTCACCAGTTGTTAACATTCTGCCAGATTGATTTCTTATCTCTTGTATATTTTTCTCTCCATATGTGTTTGTATAGAAACTTTTGGTCCAGAATCCAAGTCAGGATCATGCATTGGTTAGTTGTCATATCTCTTAGTCTACTTTATTTCATGATATTAACATTTTTAAGCAGTAAAGTCCAGCTGTTTTATAGAAAATTTCTAAATTTGGATTTGTCAAATTGTTTCCTCATGATTATGTTCATGTTATGCATTTTGGCAATAATATTAAACAAGTGACATTGTATCCTCAGTTCATTACATCATGTGGCACATGTCAGTTTGTCCCTTTATTGGTGATATTTGATCTCTTTGTTAATATGGTGCAAACATCATTTGTAAAGAAAGAATGTTAGAAACATCCCTTTATATCATCAATAAAATAAAAGTTTCTGGACTGCACAGTAAGACCGGAAAAGTAAGTTAAAGGTATAAGAATTGAAAAAGAGCCCTGGCCGGTTTGGCTCAGCAGTTAGGGCATCGGACCGCGGTCCAGAGAGACCCGGGTTCCCCCTAAGGGCACGTACCTCGGTTGCAGTTTGTCCCCGGCCCTGGATGGGGTTGTGTGGTTGGCAACCAGTCGATGTGTCTCTCTCACATCGATGTTTCTCTCTCTCTCTTCCTCCTTCTCTCCCTCCCACTCTATCTGAAGATAAATGCAAAAATGTCCTCGGGTGAGGGAAAAAAAAAAGAATTGAAAAAGAAATAAAAGCACTATTACTTACAGATATGATTAACTACATAGAAACATAGAAGACCATATAGTCAAATTGTTAGAAAAATAATATGGCTATTTGGAAAGTGGTTGGATAAAAATTTGAATTGCATATTTACATACTAAGAATGTTAGAAAATGTAAACATTTGCCGTAGAAAAAGGAGAGTGAATGCCTGGGAATAAACAAGCAAGACTTTGAAGGAGAAGATTACAGAGCATTTCTGAGAGACCACTATTAATGACTCAAGCTAATGGAAATATGTACCATGTTCATGAATAGCCACTTTTTTCCTTCCCCCAAATTTCCACACCATTCTCCTTTTCTGGACATATTCCATAGCCTTTTCCCCCCCTTAGGACACCATGCCCTGAGTACTTTGAATTAGAGTCACTTGTGTTCTGCTAGTACCTTCTATACTTGCAATAGGGGGAAGAAAAGAACCAGTACTTGTTTATCTATATATCACATTGTGGGCACATAATTGGTGCTCATAAATTTTTATTGATTGAAAAATTACTGTTCATCCAAATAAATGGGGCGGGGGAGGCATAATCGGCAAAGGGAATGGCATGAGCAAAGGCATGGAGGTGGGACTATGTGTGGGCTGTTCAGGGAATAGTACAGAGAGCTGTCTGGCAAGAACAGATAAACAATCTGTTTAGGGGAGGAAGGAAAATACTCTGGGGAAGTGGACTGGGGCCAAATGAGAAGGGAATTGAACTGTATTCTTGAGAGATGAAATTTTTCAAGCTGGAGAGGAATGAGTGTACAGTGGGATTTATGAAAAGACTTGAAGATCAGAGTTGGAAGGGCCCCTAGAGATGGCCTGTGTGGCTACTTATTTCTTCCAAGTTCTGAGTGCTTTTAAAAGATTCTGCCCACCAAACCAGCTGCATTCTTAATTAATTACATATTAATGTGTTTTCCTGATTTTTATTACTCAGACTTTTCCAGAACTGTCATGTTTTCTCACTTGCATGAAATGTTCAGTATGCATAGGTACTAGCAACTGATATTAAGAAAATAAATTGGTTTGATGTGATGGAATGTGACCTGGGTGGGAAGAGGGGTTTAGGTTAGATAGGAGGATCAGAGAAGGCCTTTCTGGGGAAGTGACATTTGGGCAGAGAGCCACTAGAAGCTCCAGAGGCAGAGTATTCGGGTGGGATGAATAGCAAGTGCAAAGGCCCTGAGGTGGGAATGGGTTTGATGTTTGAGAAACAAACTGGTGCGTTGTCACACAGGCCAGAGCAATGGGAGGTGGTCAGAGAGGGGAGCAGGGCTGGAATTGTGAAGGCCCTGGAGGCCAGGGCAGGAGGCTGGCTCCATTCTGTGTCCAGTGGGAAAGCCACTCTGGGGGTTGACATTTAGTTGTCCTGTGCAGCCTCGCCTTGGGCAGGTGCTGCACAGGACAATTAATTCCCTTTGTGCTTTTTGAAATAGTATCATAAATAGCTTGAGGACACATGTTAATTGCTGCTGTCGCAGACTCCTAGGAGTCCAGACACAACAGGAGCTGGAAGCCACTAGCCAAAGCTCATACCTGAGCGTCACAACGTAGATTCTGATTCCGTGGTCTGAAGTGGGGCCGGAGAGTCTGCATTCCCACAAGCTCCAGAGCTGCCAGATAAAATACAGAATGTCGGCTAAATCTGAACCTCAGATAAGCACCAGATAACTTTTTCTTATTTTTTCTTTTTAACTAAACTTTTTTGTTTTGAGATCATTGTAGAGTCACATGCAGTTGTAAGAAATAACACAGATCCTTTGTACCCTTCACCCAGTTTCCCCAATAGTAACATCCTGTGAGACTAGAGGATAGTATCACAACCAGGATACTGACATCGTACAGTCAAGACACAGAGTGTTGCCAGCATCACCGAGATCTCCCATGTTGCCCTTCTATCACTACAGCCCCTTCCCTCACTCCTGCCCTCTTCTTAACCCTTGACAACCACTCATCTGTTCTCCATTTCTATACTCCTGCCATTTTAAGAATGTCATATGAATGGAACCATATAGTAGGTAACCTTTTGGGCTTGACTTTTTTCACTCCATCCAAGCTGCTGCATGTTATCAGTAGCTCATTCTTTTTTATTGCTGAGTAGTATTCCTTCCGTGGTGTGAATACACCACAGTTTGTGTAACCATTCACCCGTTGAAGCCGTCTGGGTTGCTTCCAGTTTGGGGCTGCTATGAATAAAGCTGCTGTAAACATTTGCCTGCAGGTTTTTGTGTGAACATAAGTCAGTCTCCATGTCTGGGATAAATGCCCAGGAGTGCAGTGACTAGGTCATCAAACAAAGAAACTGCCAAGCTATTTTCACAAAGAATTTCTCAGTGTAAGTAAGATGTCGTATGGGACACATTATACTAAAAATAATAGTTGTTGTTTATCTGAAATTCAAATACCCCTGGGCATCCTGTATTTTTATTTACTAATTCTGGCATCTCCTCTCCCAGGTGGTGCCAATGCTGCTGGTTTGCAAACTACATTTCGGTACTAGGCTGTAATCTAGTTCTTTTTTATAATTATGAAAACATTTCAAACGCAAAAGGAGATTAAAAGCAATATACTGAACTCTTCTATACCCAGATTCCAGAATTTTCAAGACTGCCACTTTTGCTTCATCCACCCCTTTTTTCTTTTTTCCTGACGTATTTTAAAGCAAACTCTGGACATTTTGTCATTTTATCCCCAAAGACTTCAATTCTAAAAAATAAGTACATTTTCTGCCTTGAACACATGGCAGAGTCACAGCACTGACTGGCTCCTGGGTCACCTGTTTTCCGCTTCATGTGAAATGCCCCAGAGGGCCTCGTAAATGCCTCGTTGTGTTTGAATCAGGGTCCAGAAGGACCCTTGCATTGCATTTGGTTGATACTTTCTTAAGTAGCCACATTCAGAACAAGAGGCCAAGAGAGGGACGGGACTCGGGTGCTGGTCCCATCACTCAGCACTCACTCTGAGCAGACAGAACAGTGCTTACGCTGATGCCATTAGCCCTCTTTGTAGGGAGTATTGCCCCATTGTACAGATGAGGATGCTGAGGCTCAGGGAGAGGAATAAATTTCCCCAAGGACCCTGAGCAGTGAGGGTGAGGACCTTAATGTGGCCCAGATATCGGCTCTTTGTTGGTTACCAGGGATTATGTCCCATCCAGGTAGAGAAGTGTCAGCAAAGAATGCTGTGCACAGGAAGGGAGGGATGGAAGGGACAAGTTAGCTAATTATTTAACGGAGTGTCTGGGTTGGAAGGTGCCTGGCCTCACCATAGTGTCCTGGAAGTTTTTTCTCAAAGGGGCGAGGCTTCCCCAGGTGGTGTCAGGTGTCAGGGAGGCAGTGACTGCAGTCATGGCCCTTCCTTTTGCAGCTGTGACCCAGGGTGAGCCCATTGGAGGGAGGTGCCTGCGGCCTTGGCGACAGGGCTGTGCTCGGGGAACAGGGCAGAGCAGGAAGGTCTGGGGACGGGCCTGCCCCGGAGCCTGGGAACTTGCCAGGTTGGGCTCACAGATCCGCCTCCTGAAGGGTAGAAGGGAGGACTTCGCTGTGAGGTGTGGAGGAGAGGGAGGAATGAAGGCAAGGGCCGGCCTTGGGCGCTGGAACATTGCTGGGAGTGGACCAGGCCAGAGGGGAGCCTTGGGCCTGAGGGGTCAAATGGACACCAGGGCCTTCAGGGGCCTGGGAGAAGGGGGCATGGGGCACTTCACTGCTGTGCTCGTAGAGGCCAGACAGACCCTTCTCAAGCCTGTGTCTAACCATGTCACTCCCTGCTCCGGTGCCTCCCAGGACGCCCCACTGCCTGCAGATAAAGTCCTGCCTTCCTCATCCAAGCTCTCCACCGCCTGTCCCAGCTGACATTTTGAATCTCAGAGCCTTCCATGGCACCTGCCTGTTCCCGCCACACTCAGATTCCCTGTCTAGGCATTCAGGGTGTCGACTCGTCTGTATTTTTTTGTGTGTTTTTTGTTTTTGTTTTTTCAGTCTCTTTCAGTTCTATGGATCTGTTTAGCCTGAAAAAGAACTTACTCAAGGAATGGGTCCTCTGCCTTCAAATTTTCCAGGAGCTGGCCTGGGAGGGAGTGGAGAGGTGTTTCTGGGGTCCCAAAGGACAGAGCTAGGACCAGAAGCAGAAAGTGAGGGGAGTGGGAGGGGCCACAGGGAAGCCACGCCAGGCTCGAAGTCAGACGTGTTTTCTCACAGTAAACACAGTCTGCAAGTGGAATAAATCACCTAGGTAGGAAGTGAGCTCCCCATCTCTGCAGGTGACCAAGTAGGGTTACCACATAACCTCTGTGGTTCACCACTTCCAGCCCTGGGTGTGGGAATCTACCATAAACCATGTTCATGCTCATCTGTGTGCTCGTAAGGGGAGGGCTGATGAATGGTGCTCTGCCCTGAGTCATTATAGAACATGATTTGCATTTTAGTGGCAAGTATGTTCTCAGGATTAAGGTACACTCCTATCATCCTTCCCTCTGCTCAACTCTCTCCTCTGGGCAGCCCCTGGCCCCAAGTCTTACCCCCTCTAATCAGGACATATCTCATCTGTCCACATGTCCATCTCTTCATGGGGTCCAGCCTTGAGCCCTATGCAGGATGACTGTCTTCATGCCCACAGCCTAAGTCCTCTTGTCCGGGCTTCTCTCCGATCCCATTTTTGTCTGCCTTCCCTGCTGTCTGCTTCAGGATCCTTCCCACCTAAAACCTACCTGTGGCCCTGCCTTTTTCATTTGAAATACCTGTCCTCCACCCTAGCCTGTCTCCCTGTCTTTAAGGCCCAATTCAAAGGCCTCCTCCTCCAGGAAGCCTTATCTGATTGATTCCCCGGGCCTTTCTTCTGCCTCTCTCTCCAAGCCCTGAGTATATTACATCATGCCCTCCACAGACTGGCAGCTCCTGGAGGGCAGGGACCGTAACTCACCTTCTGCCACCACGTGCACGCATCGCGGGGCCTGGTACACAGCAGGTCCTCAGTGAAAGGGCTGTGTGATGCTGATGGTAACTTGGCGTGAGGATAGCGAGAGGCAGACCAGGCCGTGAAAGGAAACATTCCCAGTTCTCATGGCTCGGCCGTGGACTGGCTCCGTGGCCCTTAGCACACAGCTGTCGACCCCTCCGGTCCCCAGCTTCTGCATTATAAACGCAGGTTCTTGTGCGACTTCCTGGGGTGGCTGGGAAGTAATCAAACGCTATGAGCAGGGCACCGAGCACAGGGCCTGGCACATAAATGACTCTCTAAGTTATGGTTCCTCAAGAAAACATTTGCAAACCTGTTCTTGTCAAGTGAGAATGTGCTTGAGTTCATCCGCTGGAATGCGATCAAGGCATCGATTCACCCACTAAGGCAGCCCTGGAGCGAATGCCCATCAGTTGGGCAGGGAGTGATGGGAGTCCCTCTGCAGAACAGCTTGGCCTCACTCTGAGTACCTCCCTGGGTCCCTGAAACATTCTGAGCAACAATAAAACGGGATCATTGTGATTAGCTCCTCTGAACTTATACTGGCAAATCTGCTGAGAACTTACCATGTGCCGGGCACTGTCTTAAGCATTTTTATACATATTAACTCATTTAATCTTCATACCCACCCGGTGAGGTCCTACTACTGTTGCCATTTTGTAAATGAGGAAACTGAGGCACAGAGAGCTGAGGTCACTTGCCCAAGGTCACACAGCAATGAGCTCTATAACAGGCATTCAGACTCAGGAGTCAACCCGCCCGCCTAACCTCCTACGGCCTCTGCCACCCCTACCATCCCTCCTCCCATGGTCATCTGGGCTGTGGGAGGGTCCCTGGAGGCCATGACTGTGACGTGACAGTGGCCTCACAGCTCTGCCATCCAGGCAGCTGAGTTCTGCCCCCAGAACATCCCCTGCCCGCCTGGCTCTGCCCTCCAGTTCCCACAGTCCTGTCCACTCTCTGCCCAGAGCAGCCTGAGCAGTCTGAGAACCCAAGCCCGGTTCCCTGTGGTCTGGCAGGAGAGCAGGCATAGCTCCCCTGATTTGGAGCCTGAGTCCCCCATACATCAGAGGCCTGCTCCTGGCTGACTGCAGGCCTAAGGGCCAGAAGGACAGAAGTGGCCTCCTGATTGGAAAGTCCCTGCCCTGACAGGGCTGTTAGTGGCTCAGTCAATAGCCCATCAGGCTGGCTAACGTCTGCTAATGTGGAACCTCAGCACACAACCCTTTTAGGCACAGAGCAGCCCGCTGGCCTCAGGGGAGGGCCCGGCTGTCTGGGGCTGGGAGGCCCTGGCCCGAGCTCAGCTCCCAGGAGCCCCTCTGAGCCGCCTGGCCCTGCAGCGCCGCCCGAGTCCGACTGGGCTGCCCTGGACCTGGGTCCCCCAGCACCTGCACAGGAATTCTCACAGGAAAAGAGGAGAGGGAAGGGAATGCCCTTTCTTTTTAATTGAAATATAATTCACATAATATAAAATTCACCATTGCGGGGGGGTTTCCATCCTCACCTGAGGACATTTTTGCATTTATTTTCAGATAGAGCGGGAGGGAGAAAGGGAAGAAGAGAGAGAGAAACATCGATGTGAGAGAGACACATCAAGTGGTCGCCACCCACACAACCCCAACCGAGGCGGGGACAAACCGAAACAGAGCTACGTGCCCTTAGCAGGAACCAAACCCGGGACTCTCCGGTCTGTGGGCTGACGCTCTATCTGCTGGGCCAAACCGGCCAAGGCAAAAATTCACCATTTTAAAGTGTTCAAGTCAGTGGGTTTCAGCACATTCCATGGTCGTGCAACCATCACCACTGTCTGATTTCAAAGTAACTTCATCACTCCAAAAAGAGACCCCATACCCAGTAGCAGTCACTCCCTGTTGCCCCCATCCCCCAGCCACTCATCTGCTTGCAGTTTCTATGGCTTTATCCGTTCCGAATTTTTCATATGCATTTAGTCAGGGTCTGGAACACCAGGTACCAGGGGATGTGTTGATTTGCTCAAGCAATGAAACCCTATCTGGTGTGTCATCTAAGTGGAATCATGCGCTGTTCTGTGGCTTTTGATGTCTGACTAATTTCACTCAGCATGTATTCAAGGTTCATCCATGTTGTAGCATGCATCGGTACTGCATTCTTTTTCTGACTGAGTAATATCCCATTGTATGAACATGCTGCATTTTGTATATCCATTCATCTGTTGATGGACATTTAGGTTGTTTTTGCGTTTTGGAGATTTCGAATAATGTTGCTGTGAACACTGATGTACAAGTTTTTTTGTAGACCTATGTTTTCATTTCTCTTGGGGACATACCTAGAAGTGAAATTAAAGGGTCATGTGGTAACTTTGTTTAACCTTTTGAGGATCTGCCAGACTGTTTCCAAAGTGGCTGCATCATTTTTGCCTCCCCACCAATAGTGTATGAAAGGAAATGTCCTTTTATTTAACACCTGCTATGTGTTAGGCACTGTACTAGACCCTGTCCACACCTTGTCTCCTGTGATCCTCACATCACCCCTGTGAAACACCTATCATTACTTTCATCTTACTGAGGAATACACTGAGGTTCAGAGCAGTGATGTGACTTCCCCAGGATCACACAGGGAACAGTGGGACATTCTAGATTCATACCCAGTTCTGCCCCTTATGTTTCCCTGTCTACCTGGTGACTGCTGATTGACTGAGTGACCGTCAGAGGCTAAAGTGGAATTAGCTCCCTCTCCTCCCCAACCCTCCTGGGCATTGTTTTTGCAGACGGGAAAGTTGGACCCCCACTACCCAAAGGTCTGCGGGCACAGAGGGAATGTCTTAGACATCAAGTGGAACCCTTTTGACGACTTTGAAATCGCCTCCGCTTCTGAAGATGCCACGGTGAGTGTCAGCACATGAGACTGTTCCCTTGACCCAAAGGAGTGGGCCTGGGGCAGAGGGCGACGGGACGGTGTCCACATCAGCTCTGACGCTCCTTCATCCTTCGTGAGGTGAGGTCACTGCGTGGGGAAGGGGTAACTTAGATTCCAGCCTCTGATGAACTTGGGGCACGACCCCTCCTCTCTATGGGCCTCAGTTCCCCCACCTATAAAATCCTCCTGCCATTCAAGGCTCCACCCTGGGCCTTTGAGACAATGGTGCTGGGGAGGCCACTGTACTTTGGGGGATAGTCTATGCTGGAAGGCAGATTTGCTCTGACATCCAGCCTGTTGCCCACCTACCCACCCACTGCCTCAGGTCATTAGGACGGCACAGATTACCAGGGGGCAGACTGGGAGGCCTGGACTCATCTCTGGTCAATGCCAGCTCCTGCTTGGGCTGGAGGACCTTGGCAAAGCCGCCGTCCCTCTGAGGTGCCCCAGCTGCCCCTCCACTGAGTGAAAGGTGGATGCAGAGAGAACTCCCGTCCCTTTTGCTGGGCACTGCCAGCTCTTAGGGTGGCGGGGTGCCAAGGTGGCCCTGGCTAACACTCCCCTGGGCCATGTATCCCCTGGCAGATTAAGATCTGGGACATCCCCAAGCAGCTACTGTCAAGGAACCTGACGGCCTACAGTAAGGAGCTGGTGTGTCACTCCCGCAGAGTGGGCCTGGTGGAATGGCACCCCACGGCTGCCAACATCCTCTTCAGCGCGGGCTACGACTACAAGGTGGGTCTGTGTGTGAGCGTCCTGCGGCTGCCCAACAGTGACCAAACCGAGTGGCTTAAGGCGACAGAAATGTATTCTCCCACGGTTATGAAGACTAGAAACCCTAAATCAAGGTGTGAGAAGGGCCATGCTCCCCCAGGCCCTAGGGAAGAATCCTGCCATGACTCCTCCAGCTTCTAGCGGCTCCTTGGCTGTGGCTGCATCACTCCAATCTGCCTTCCTCGTCACCTGGCCTTCTTTTCTGTGTGTCTGTCCCCTCCTCCTCTTACAAGGACACCAGTCATTGGATTTAGGGCCCACTCAAATCCAGTATGACCTCGTTGTAACTAATTACATAAGCAGAGACCCTATGACCAAATAAGGTCACATTCTGAGGTTCCAGGTGGACATGAGTTTGGGGAGGACACTGTTGAACCCATTAGTCCGCCTGGAGGAGATGGTGTGGGCCCTGTGCATTGGGAAAACCCAGGGCACCTCAGAGGGACGGCCAAGGTCCTCCAGCCCAAGCAGGAGCTGGCATCGACCAGAGATGAGAACTGAGATGCTATCCTGACTCACCTATGATTTGCAATGCAACCCAGGAAAGTCCCTTGTCTTCTCTGGGCCTCAGTTTCTCAATCTGTATACAAAATGGGTGTGACCATAGCCGTGGCTTTTAAACTCTTCCCTTCGCAGTTCTCCAGGGCTTTCCTGGGCACCTCAGGGGCCTCTGTGATGGGTAAAATGGGAGTGGGGGGGGCTCTACCCTCTTCTGATCAGAAGAGCTCTTTAGCCTGCCGGCTGTGTCTGCAGGGCCACTGTCTGGGGTTGTGTCGGTTATTCTGTACACGACTCCAGGGGGCACTGTTCACATCCTGGGTTATGGGAACGGCTTGCCAGAGCTCTGCAGTACACAGCCTGTGCAACGAAACGTGGCGGGCCTGTCTATGCGTGCGAGGTGCAAAGTGCTCTTTGAAACCCCCGATGAGCTGGTCCCCCAGGGTCCTCCCAGCATCAATGTTTCGGTGCTCCAAGGCAGATGGTGTTTTTTTCGCCGCCAGACAGCCTGACTCCCGGCTTTCCCCTCCTACCACGGCAACGTCAGCAGGCAGACCCATCCTCCCACCTGAGGCCTCCTGGCCAGACTGCCATCTGTGGCTTCCCTCCCGGGGATACCGTGTTTCACGACAGCCTGGCTGGCGTGTGACTGTGGGGGCCGGGGGCGGGGGCCACAGCTCAGAGCCGGCTCTCTGCCGTGCAGGTGATGGTCTGGAACCTGGATACAAAGGAGCCTGTAATCATGAGCCCTGTGAAGACAATTGACTGTCACCAAGATGTGATCCTCTCTATGTCCTTCAACACCAATGGCAGCCTGCTGGCCACCACCTGTAAAGACCGCAAGATTCGGGTTCTTGACCCCCGAGCAGGGACCGTCCTCCAGGTCAGTGTTAGGCTCGAGTCCGACTTGGGGTCAGAGAGCAGAGTGGAGTGGCGTGGAGATGGTGGAGGTTTCTGAAAACAGGGCGGAAGTGCTGTTCATTACAGAAATGTAAGTTCTGGCCCAGCCTACACACGTGTTATCACCATTTTCCAGATGAGAAAACTGAGGCTGAAGAGAGGTTAGGCGACATGCCCACATTGACACTGGGATTGGCACCTGGTCTAACCCCAAAGCTTGTCAGGGTGCCTCAGCTCTGTCAGGGGCGTAACGGGGCCGGAGAGCTCAGGGCACCACCGCCGATCCACGGTGGACCTTAGGCCAGCACTTTCGGGTGGCCAAGCCGCTGTTTCCTCGTCTGCAGCAATGGGCGACGAGTCTTTCCTCTCAGAGGACTGAGTACGTGAGGAACCCAGCCCCGTGCTTTGCCTGTGGTGGGTGCTCAATAATCAGTCACGAAGAGCACGGAACTGGGCAACAGTTTGCCTCTTGTTGTGGTTCAGAAGATAATTTTGGAAGGATCCTCCAGGCAGGGCTGGGGTGGGAAAGGAAGGCACTCCAGGGGGAGCAGCAGCGTAAGCACAGGCAAGGGCGTCCCTGACCACACATGTCCCTCCAGGAAGCCAGCTACAAGGGGCACCGGGCCAACAAGGTGCTGTTTCTGGGGAACCTGAAGAAGCTGCTGTCCACAGGCACGTCCCGATGGAACAACCGGCAGATGGCCCTGTGGGACCAGGTGGGTCCCCACGCAGTGCCACCAACACCCCTCACGGTCACTCCTGAGCCGAGTTCTGGCTTCATTCATTCATTTATTCATTGGTTGAATTTATTGACGAATAACAGGAAGATGCCAACAGCCTGATGGCACAAGCCTCGTGCATCCTGTCATTCAGAGAGGGAGACTGGTCAGGACGGAGTGGGGGGACACGGCTGCATCTAGACCAGGCCTAGGGGGGAGGGCGGAGCAGGCCTCCTATGGCAGGCGGAGCTGCCTGTTCCAGGCAGGGGTGGGGTGGGGTGGGGCCAGGCCAGGCAGGACGGATCTGAAGGAGCACTTGGCTCGAGTTAGCCTGAGCTGATCACTTCCTTCTCTCTGAAGCTCCTTCTTCATCTATTTGAATAAATAACAAAACAGGCGACGGAGGGCTCCAGTGAGATCAGGCGTGTGCAAACTGATTCATTAAGGGCAAAATGCTGGCAAAATAAAAGGTGGTGGTCTCTCTCTCTCTCTCTCACCCCCCTCTCTCCCGCCCCTCTCTCTCTCTCCCTCTTTCTCTCTCTCCCCCCTCCCCCGTCTCTCTTTCTCTCTCTCTCTCTCACACACACACACACACACACACACACACACAGTCTCTCGACCTCTCCCGCACACATGCACACACATCCACAGCCCCATGACAGGGACTCTTAGCTCAGAGAGCACCAGTGAGGACCCCCACGAGTGACCTGCAGGCCTGCCTGGTCTCTCTCCCTGCAGGACAATCTTTCCGTGCCTCTCACAGAGGAGGACCTGGATGGCTCCTCGGGCGTGCTGTTTCCCTTCTATGACGCGGACACCAACATGCTCTACGTGGTGGGGAAGGTCAGTCTGGCACGGGAGGGAGGTGGTCTCGTGGAATCCTGAGGCGGGAGGCAGAACTACCCTAAGCTTAGTCCCACTGGTGGCCAGACAGCAGCCTGGGGCCCCTGGGGTGCAAGGCGCGGGCAGCGACAGGCACTCTCCCCCTGTGGAGAGCCCTGCCCCTTCCTCCCACCTTCCTGGTTCCCAGAGCACCTGGGCCCAGGGCTTTAGCTGGACACCCTGACAGGGCTTGTCCCTCCCCAACTCTGGGTCCCGATGAGGAGGTGTGTCTCATCAGGGGACCTTCAGATTGGGGGCAGAGCAGGCCTTCATTGGGTGGGGTGTCATCTGTATCTGGCTGTCCTGACCCACCCATGGCAACAGCCACGTCCCCCCACCCCTGCCCCACCCAGGCATTATGACAGTGACAACCAGAAATGCCCCTTAGGTAAGGCCCCGGGGCTGGTCTCAGGACACACCACTCCGACCTTTGCAGGCAGCTCTTGGACAGGGCCGGGGTTCTGGCCTGCGCCCCCAGAGCTTCTGCCTTGGAGGCACCCGGGTGGGCTTTGGGACATGGTTGGGGGACTGAACGTTAAAATGAGGACCCTCCTACTGCTTTGGTGACAGTTCCCTGGTGTTCCCTTGTGTGAGGTGGCTTTGCCAACTCTTCACCTACTGTGCATGCCACGTTTCTGCACGGCAGTGGGGGCCAGGTTGGTGGGAACCAGCTCTGAACACACCCTCCTCCTCCTCAGGGAGACGGGAACATTCGCTACTATGAGGTGAGCGCCGACAAGCCTCACCTGAACTACCTGACCGAGTACCGCTCCTATTACCCACAGAAGGGGATCGGTGAGTTTGGGGCACTGAGGCCACTTGGGACCTGGGGAGACAGGGCTGAGTCAGATTCAGGCCCACCCAGGAGGGGCCCACATTCGGGAGGGGAGACGGTGGGTGAACAGTCTGACTCGAAGGGGGCCCTAGTTAGGCGTGCGGAAGGTCCTCTGGGAGGCTTCCTGAAGGAGGCACTATCTGAGGAATGGAAAGGGGAGGCGGAGCACAGCATGGGGAGGGAAAGAAGGTGTTCTAGGCCAAGGTTAAGCAGTTAAACAGTAGCACAGAGATGGGAGAGCCTGAACTAAGAGAGCCCTTACTTTTTCAGTGTTTTGGGGGATAAAAAACAAAAGACGCAACTATATGTTGTCTACAAGAAACCCACTCAAACATAAAGACAGCTAGATCGCAAGCAAAGGGCTAGAGAAAGGTACAGCATGCTAACAGGAAGCTGGACAAGCTCTGTGAAGAGCACCTGGGTCACGAGCTGTGGGGACGGTGATGGGGGCCTGGAGCAGAGCACACCTCCTGCAAACGTTGAGCTAAAATCATTTAAATTCTTGAAGATGAGGACAGGGTCCAATGATTTCAACCCATTTCCCAGCACAGGGCCTGGCCCAGCGGAGGTGTTCGCTCACGAACTGTTTGCTGAGGGGCAGAGGGTGGGGGGAGGGTGGTCTCTGCGCACATCCAGGCATGCAGCCTGGCTTTGCCTCTTACACTGGGTGCCTGTGGCCCCAGCCCAGCTGGAACCGCTCGGCCCTTGCTGACCATCTTCCTACAGGTGTTATGCCAAAGAGAGGTCTCGACGTGTCCACCTGTGAGATCTTCCGCTTCTACAAGCTGATTACAACGAAAAGCCTCATCGAGCCCGTATCCATGATTGTGCCCCGGCGGGTAAGAGTAGTGGGGGCGTCTGCGAGGGAGGCGGGGAACCCTTCCTGGGGAAGACTAACCCTGGAGCCTATGCCCAAGGCAGCAACAGGCAGGCTGATGGCCACCTCCCTCAAGGGGAAGGCCTTTCCCGTGGTCAGTGAGGCGTCACTGGGAGCTAGGAGTCTTGTCTAACCTCTGTTCTTGAGTTGCTGTGTGACCTTGGGCACGACCCTTTGCTCTCTGGGCCTTGATTTTCTCAAGTCACAGGGTTTGGGGAGGGCCTGGACCCCCAGCTCTCTAAGGGCCCTCCTGGGCAGCCTCCCCACCACCCCAGCTTTCACTGTCCTGACTTCTCCCACAGTCGGAATCCTACCAAGAGGACATCTACCCACCCACAGCAGGGGCGCAGCCCTCTCTGACGGCCAAGGAGTGGCTCAGTGGGATGAATAAAGGTGAGGAAGGCAGAGAAGAGGCTGCAGGTGAATGTGGGGGGGGGGCATGTCCTGAGGCCCAGACAGCTGAGAGGCGTTTGGACTGTATTTGTATTCTCCTGAAACCCCGAGGACTAGTCCTTGACAGTCAGTCCCCAGTGGCTGGTATGGTCACATGGGGTCCAGGCAGAGAGGGACTTGTCCCAAGTGGCTCAGAACACTCCCTCCACGTCAAGGGATTTTGCTCCATGGAAAACTACTTTAAGCTCTGGGCCGTGCAGAGTGACTGGATAGTCTCAGCTGGACACCCTTGCCCTTCCTCCCACCCCCACCCCCACCTCCACAATTACTCAAGAGACCCTCTAGGCAGCAGCCCCCACCCAGGCCCTGTGTACACTCTGCCTGCCCTGACTCACCCTTCCCGTCCTGTCAACATAAGGGCCAGCCCATGGAAGGCAGTGGGTGCTCCCCTCCCCCACCCCAGCTGCTGCCTCGGTGATTGGGCTCTTCCTCCCCTTCTACCCCAAAAACCATAACCCTTAGACAGTCTCACTCCTCTCTGGGCCTCAGTTTCCTCCTCCTTCTCCGTGATGCCTGCCTCCCCTGCTTCCCAGGGGCGTTGGGTGACTTCATAAACCGGTAGACAGCAGAGCGCAGTGTGGTGGGACTGTCCCTACAGAGCGAGGGCAAGGCTTCACTTGAGGAGCCGGTGGTGTCTGGCAGCACCAGGCACGCGCCATGCTGCTCCTGCAGGCCTGGCTTCCTTCGATGGACACGTGTGAGGGGCTCCAATGTCACTCTGACTGCCCTGTCTGTGGGTTTGTGCCTGCTGCATGTGGCCAAATCTCCCACACCTTTTGCGTGTGTCTGTCTCTGCATGCCTGCTTGTGCCAGTGCCCCCCATGCCCATGTGCTTATGGGCACTCGGTCCTCACGCAGCCTTCTGCTTCCTTCCCAGGGCCTGTCCTGGTGTCCCTTAGGCCTGGCTCCGAGCTGCTCAGCCCTCGGCCTCTGCCCCCAGAAAGACCTCTCTCCAACCCCATGGCCCCTACCTCGCCCCACCTGTTGGAACAGACAGGAAAGTTGGTTGCAGAAGATGGCCAGGGGCCCTTCTCTCTGCTCGAGGAGAAGGCGCCAAGGTGGACAGCAGAACACAGGCTGGAGGAGAAGAAAACCTGGCTCACGAACGGCTTTGACATCTTCGAATGCCCCCCACCGAAGACGGAGAACGAGGTGTGAATGAGGGTGGGGTGTGCCTGCCTGGGTGGGGGGTGGGCAAGAGGGTAGAGAAATGAGGGGTAAGAAGAACAACCAGCTGTGTGGTCTGGCCTAGCTACTTAATTCACTTTGCTAATTCATTCAACAAACATGCGATGAGCACCGTCTGTGTGCCCAGATGGTGGGCTTACATACAGGTGGTAGAGAACCGTCTGCAAAATGAAGAGGGTTTGACTGGGTGGGTGTTAAAATCCCTTCCAGTTCGGACATTGTAGGATTTTTGTGCTTTCAGAGTCAACATTTGTTAAGTGCCTGCTATGTGCCAGGTCCCACAGTGGGCACTCTGATACATCACCTGTGTGAATTGTCTCAGCAGCCCTGGGAGTCAGTAGGTAGGGGCTAAAAACTCAAGGCTGGCATCTCTCAGAGGGATTCTAATCCTGGCTCTACTGAGCACTAACTGTAGGACACTGGCCCCAGGGCCTGAGTCTCTCTTAGCTTCTGTTTCCATACTGGTAAAGTGGGGGTACCCATACCATGACCCTCACAGGATCGTTGTGTGCATCCAGGGGGATAACGAAGACCTTTTCTTAGGGGGAGCACCCAACACCTAGTGCCAATCTATATAGCGGCAGCAATTGTGATAATTTGGAATTTAGTTTTCTGACCACCCCTCTGCCCCCGTTTCCCAGAGGAGGAAATTAAAGCTCAGAGAGGGTAAGTAACTTGCCTGAAGTCACACAGTTTAGTGGTGGTGAAAACTCCACAATCTCCAGACATCAGGGCCAAATATCCTTTCCTCCATACCACAGGGGAATCAAAAGAGGCAAAACAATGTCTGAAACATCAAGTCTTTTTAAATTTCATTTATTAGATGAAGCAAACAAGGTTTTTTTTAAAAAAAAGATCTATGCAATGGCTCCGCCATGTTCATTTAATCACCTCCACCTTTCTGAGTCCAAAAGGAACAGTGTTTTTTATTCTTTCTGCTGGTGCCCTGCCCCCTCAAATCCCAGGACACCGACATGACCTTGTCCTCTATTCTGTGCTCTCACAGCTGCTACAGATGTTCTATCGGCAGCAGGAGGAGATCCGAAGACTCCGGGAGCTGGTGACCCAGCGCGAGGTCCAAGCCAAACAGTTGGAACTGGAGATCAAAAACTTGCGGATGAGCTCAGAGTGGTTCTGAGAAGATGACTCTGCCCTCCTCGCCCTCAGGGACACCACTTGGCTCCATGGGGAGGTCCAGAACCAAACTACAAGTCCCCCAAGTACAACCACTATATTTTTTACCAGAAAATGAAACTCGGTCGCCGAAAGATTCCGGTGGGACATGGTGCCGTTTTTCTATTTGCCTTCTCAAAACAACGGTGTCTGAATGGACTCTTTTTAGATGATACCTTGCCTTCTGTTTAATTCTGTTTGTAAGGGTCCGAGATACGCTATCACTTCCCAAGGCAAAGAACTTTGTAGAAAGTTAGAGCTACAAGGACCTAGGAGGTGACCCTGCCTGTGATTTTCAAACTGTGAGCTACAGAATGGGGCAGGCTAAGCAGGAGGGCTGTACCCCTGCCCCCCCCCCCTTCCAACCAGACAGCTCTCCTTTCTGTTTTATACATTGGCTTCAATGGAATACGTAATTCTGCTACTCAAAAAAAAAAATTAGAAGTTTGAAAACCAGTGATGGGCCCAACTTCCTCATTTTACAGGTGGGGAAACTGAGGCCCAGAGAGAGAGACAGTTGATGAAGCTTCCCCCGGAGAGTTTGTGGCAGGGCTGGGCTGAGCGTCTGGTCTCCTGGGTCTGTCTGTTGGCTGTTTCTGGTCTGATATAGTTCTCAGCCCACAGCGCAGGAACCCACTGGTTCTGGCCTCAGCTGCACCCCTGACTTGAAGTGACCTCGTCATTCCCTCTCTGGTCTCAATTTCTCCATCTGAACAAGGAGAGCCCTGGGATCTGCCATCCAAGACAAGAAATGTTGGCCTTGACCTAAGGAAAACTACCTGTAAGGTGATGATCTGGGTTTGCTGTGGGAAAAGGAAAGAGGGAGTTTAACTTCAGGGAAAGAAGTTAAGGTTCAGCCCAATTCTAGAATACACACAGGAGGATAAAACCATCCTCTCTTCAGCCAGAATCAGCTGGATGTGGACAAACACTCCCTTAGTGGGACGTAGGCACTGACAGCCACCAAAGCCCTCAGGTCGGAGAGCCTGCCTCTGCCCGGATGCTGTAGGCAGATGTCAGTCCAAGGTAGCAGAAGAGGCGGCAGGTGGTAGGGAGCCCCAGCGCTGGCCGTGTGCCTGCAGAACCCCCTGGCTGCCCAACCACGAGGGCCTCTGGAGAAAGACGATTGTATAGGCAAGGAAGCAAGACTACATGGCCCTAAAGTTCCCTTCCAGCTTGAGCTTTTTCTGCGTCCCTCCTTTGTGAATCTGTGTTCTGAGCCCTTCTCTGAGATTCTCTCTTTCTCAGTGGTCAATACAGTGGCCCAGCCAGAGACAGCGAATGTCGGAAGTTAAATGTACCTCCTTACCAAGGAGGTGCAGACAATGAGCTTCGCCCATTGCACAGAGCAGTGCTGGAGCTGGGATGGGGGCTGCTGGAGGCCACCTGGCCTGGTAGGTTTCAATCCAGGCTGTACCTTAGAATCCCTTTGGGAGCATTCAGGAAATACAGATGGCCAGGCCCAACTCCGGACCAATCAAAGCTGAATCAGCAGAGTAGGGCTTGGCCCTGTGTATGTTTCTGTAAGCTCGCAGGTAATTCTTCGATACGCTGAGGGTGGAGACCCACTGTGCTAGTCCATCTGTACCTCTCTACAGTAAAGATGATGACAAGGAGCACCAGACAGGAGCTGGGACTCCAACCCTGTCCTCTTAAGTCCTGGCCAGAGGCTAAAATCAGAAAGCATTGTTCTGAGCCCCCTGCAGATCTCCCCGCCCCCCCCCCCACACTGTTCCAGCAGGATGGGGGCTCTGTGCTTCTGATTGTCCCCTCCCTTGGCCGTGGCTGAGTCCCCCCCCTGTCTGCCTACACATGCCAGACACCCCAGTTGCTTGTCTTATCCTCCATTTACTCAGTCGCTGGGGCCTGCCAAGCTTGCCAAAGACCAAATCCCAGGTGTTGTCAGGCAGGCAGAATTCTACTGGATGGGATCACCTCTCCTGCCTCATTTGTGGCCAGCACTTCACAGTTTACAAAGCCCTTCCAGCCTGGCCAGTGTGGCTCACTGGTTGAGCATTGACCCATGCACCAAGAGGTCGCCGGTTCGATTCCTGGTCAGGGCACATGCCCAGGTTGTGGGCCCGATCCCCAGTGGGGGGATGCAGGAGGTGGCCAGTGATGTTCTCTCTCATTGATGTTTCTATCTCTCCCTCTCACTTCCTTTCTCTATAAGATCAATAAAGGAAAAATGTTAAAAAAAAAAAAAAAAGCCCTTCCACCTCCACTCACTAACATTCTACTCTAACACAGGCCAGGCAGGCATGACTGTCCTCCCGTTCCGGAGGGAAGATTAGCCTTAGAGAATAAAGAAACTTTCATGCCCAAAGGCACTGGCTACAAGGTGGTGGAGGTGGGCCGAGTCTGGGGAACTCCTGAATGCCTCCTCAGCCGGAGCCAGACCTTCTCAGACTCTCCCCACCGCAAAGGGACCTCGTGCTTAGAAACAATACGAAGGCATCCATGAACAAACGTTTTCTTTTTTTACATCTAGAGTAAATTATTTAAATTATTTCACAGCAAGGGAGCGGGATAGGTAATTTTTATCAGATATTTTTTTAAGCCATTTTTAAAAATTACTTTTTTGTTTATGTTCTTGACTAATGAAGTGGGACTTGCCCGAATTTGCAGGGCCAGGCCCTCACGCTCAGGGCAAGCAGAATGTGCACTCGTCTCTATTCCGTGCCCTGGGAGGCCCCTTGACTGTTGACTCAGGAACGTTCTGAGAATGAAAACAGCACTGGGAGATGAGCGGTAGGGCGTGTCCACCTTAGCGCTGCAGTAACTGTTCTTCCTGGAACAAAACTTGAGTATCATAGAGGGAAGCAGGAAGTCAGAAATTGATCTATGCTTTTCATATGAAACCGTGCCTGAAACAGTTTGATTGTTTTAATGTTGTTTCTTAAATTCCTTGTACCTTTGTCAAATAAATAAATAAATAAAGTGAAAATAAATAGATGTGGAATCCTGCTATGGAAAGAATATAACAAAATAATAAACAGCGTCTGCCTACACATTTTAACACACGGAACTTTTCCTTTTCTTGATTTTGTTCCACAAATAACAATTAAGTACCTACTTTTCCAGGCTGCGAAACAGGTAAGACAGAATTTGTCCCTGCTGTCTGAAGTTTCAAGTCATGTTTGGAGGGAAGAGGAAAGCCAGGATAGGGGAAATGTAGGCTGCTTTGGCAAGAGAAGCAAAGAAGGCTTCCTGGAGGAGGTGATATTTAAGCAGAAACCTGAAGGGTAAATAGTAATAAGCAGGGCAATGAGCATTTGGGAAAAGTGTGTTCGAAGCAGAGAAAACTGCCTGTTCTTTGGCCTGGAAACAAGCCAATATTAGGGCACAGACAGGGCAAAGATTAAGAGTATTAAAAGTCAAGGGCCTTGTAGGTGGGAGCTGAGACTCCCTCACCCCCCAGCTTTACTGAGGTATGATTGATAAAAATCCTATGTATTTAGGCTCTGTGTGATTTTTTTTAAGTTTCACAATGTGATGATTTAATAGATGCATACACTGTTGAATGATCACCACACTCAATTAACACACCCTTCACCATACATAGTTACCATTTTTCTTCTGTTATGTGACAAGGACCCTTGAGATCTACTCTCAACAGATTTCATCCTGGCTGGGTAGTTCATCTGGTTAAAACTGGGAGATCCCTTTCCCCACTGAGTGCTGCGGCTGGAGTCTTTTTTTTTTATCCTCACCCAAGGACATTTTTCCATTTTTTGTTCAGATAGACTGGGAGGGAGAGAGAGAGAGAGAAACATCGACGTGAAAGGGACACATTGAGTGACTGCCACCCGCACAACCAACCAGGCCCAGGGACAAACTGCAACCGAGGTACATGCCCCTAGCGGGAACCAAACCCGGGTCTCTCTGGACCGCAGGCCGACGCTCTAACCGCTGAGCCAAACCGGCCAGGGCTGGGGTCTTTATAATATCTCGAGAAAAAAAATTTCTGAGACTCACATGGGAGGATGAGTGATTTTTATTTGCATGGAATTACATCCCTGGGTTTCCAAAGTTCCATTTCCCTTAATCCAATCATGGAAGAAGTATAGCTGGGGATTCAATAGAGCTAAAAGCAAAGCCAGTATCCAGAGTTTCCATTCCATGTTACAGCCAGGTCCAGTTCAGCAGCGGGCTAGTTGCAGTCAGTCCCTTAGTCCATCGTGTATGGGGCAAATGCAGGGGGGCCAAGAGAGCATGCCCCCTGCAACAAGAGAGCCAAGAGAGCAACCAAAAGCCCAAGAGCAGGAACTCCTTTGTTCAGGGGATTAAATATCGAAAATTCCGTGCCCTTGCAGTGGCCACACCCATTCTGACCAATGACCTGTTCCCAGGTGTGACTGACAGGCAAGTACCTTCCCTGTGTCACCCCAACTTTACAGGGCATGCGTCTATCTCCCCTCCGTTGGACCCCTGGGGAGTGTAAAGTTGTAGCTTCTTGCCAAAGCTGCCCAAATAACGTGCCTATAATAGTTGTCCTTCCCTTTGCTCCTTTCCTGTTATCAATAACTAGGTTAATTACAACGGTATCCGTACCATATAGGCTTTGTCTTTCTCCGTCTGGCTTATTTCACTTGGTACAATGTCTTCCAGGCTCATCTATGTTGCAATGGCAGGAGTTCTGTTCTTAGGTCTGAGTAACATTTCACTGTATATGCATTCCACATCTTCTTTATCCATTTGTCCACTGAAGAACACGTGAGTTATTTCTATATCTTGGCTATCATGAATATTGATGTAATGAACATGAGAGTGCAGCTATCTCTCCGAGATGCTGACTTCATATTCTTTGGATAAATACCCAGAAGTGGGATTGCTGGATCATATGGTAGTTCTATTTTTAATCTTTGGAGGAACCTCCACACGGTTTTCCATAATGGCTGTACCAATTTGCATTCAACTGATGCTGAGACTTTAACCTGGGGGGCAATTGTAGCTTCCAGGGTGTTTCTTACAATTGTGGAAATGGTTATTTCTCCTGGGGAAAGGGCGAGAGAGAATCAAGGGAAAGTGAAAAATGCAGGTAAATGCTTACCACTCCAGAAGGCCACAGTCAGCTTGGTCCCCTCCACAGAGCTGCACTTTTCTGAGATGACTGGACCAGCCTCACTAAGGTGTCGGGGGAGCCCATCTCCTTCCAGTTAGCCCATTAGGAGTGTGGAAATAAAGGGAACCGTCATTTAAAATGAAGTCGGGAGGCCAGAAGGGGGAGTCCTTAAGCATTACCACTGGAAGTCAATTACAGACCAACAGGAAGAATTCAGTGCAAGTGGATACTACCTTACTCCCCAGCTGAGGAAGACTTCCTTCACGCCCAGCCACTCAGCCAGAGAGAAACTGTCACAGCCCTGAACTCTCACTTTTCCTTCAATGGACTTTTCCTCCACAACGACCCCTCCCAACTTCCTCCTTCTCTATAAAATAAAACATTCCTCTCCTTGCTTGTCGGACTTGCCTATGGCTTTTGCTATAACTTGCTTGTCCCAAATTGCAATTCCTCCCCTCTTTCCAATTGAATCCATTTTGCCGTTAAAATAACTGGCTGTTTTATTTTTAAGGTATGCAGGAGCAAACCCCATTTCCGCTGTGCCCACCACCTCTAGGCCAGACACAAAGCCGGCTGGACCAGACCCGACCCTTCAGCACCAGCTAAAAACTGTTGGGCAGATGGGGCGGGGAAAGCACCCAGCGGGTCAGGAGGGTGATGATGCAGCCTGGGCGCCCCCACCCCGCCCCGGGCCGGCTTCCACCCCAGGCTGGGCCGGCCTGCGCCGGGCCCCGCCCCGCCGTCCGCTTTCGCTTCCCCCATCGCTGCTCCTGCACCCCGGGGCGCCGAGCTGTGGAAGTGAATGGCGGGCGCAGGGGCGCTAAGCCGAACGCCTGGGGTGTCGGACCCCGCCGAGTCCGAGGACACCTGCGGCTGGCGCTGCCCAGAGCACAGCGACCGCGTGGCCGAGCTCTTCTGTCGCCGCTGCCGGCAGTGCGTGTGCGCGCTTTGCCCCGTGCTGGGCGCGCACCGGGACCACCCGGTGGGCCTGGCTTTGGAAGAGGCGGCGCACGTGAAGGTGGGGACACTGGGGCGCGAGGGGCCGGGAGGGGCGAGCCCGGGGTCCAACTGCCAGTTCCCGGTAGGACCTCGAAACCTCAAGGCAGCCCAGCGGTCGTCTAGGTGGCCCACCTAATTATTGTTCAGAAAGAGAAACTGATGCCCAAATCAGGGCAAAGGTGAGCCAAGGCCAACAGTTAACCTGCAGAAGATGTGGGTCTGACAGTGAGAACTTGGGAGCCCGGCTGTTTCCCAGATACCCTTGACCTCGTCCACCATGGCAGACCCACCACACTGCTCTGGGGCTGGAAGAAAATCTACCTTTTAACTAAGATTAAAATCCCTGCCTATTAGAAAACAGCCACGGAGCCTGGAAAGCTACACTGGTGTCTCTGGCTTTATCTCACGGGGTTAACAGGAAGGGGCTGTTGACTTCCTGACTGCGCTGGGAGCATCCTCACCTCTCACCTCTATCTACCCACTCCACCCTCTCCCTCCGCACGCTCCAATGCCACAAGCATAGCTGCTGGTGGGAACTAGGACAACCATTTTATCGGTAAGAAAAGGAAGGCTCTGGACACAGAGGCAGGCCTTGAACCCAGGAGTCCACCCCATGGGCTGCCCCCTCGGGGTTCATTCTCACCTGGGAGCCCTCACCCTTGCTTAATCCTTGTAGTGGCAGGGGCTCTGGACTCTTCTTCCAGCCCTGTGGCTGACTTGTTCTGTGGCTCTGGTCAAATCGCTCCACCTCTCCAGAGGCAGGCCCACCCATCTCTAGTGGGCGTTGATTCTACCACTAACACCTCCAAGAAGTCTTCCATGATTAACCCAGCCCCACCATGAATGACCACTTTCCCTTGCATGGCATGACTTAACATTATCACATTGTCAACAACCTTGGAACTCCAAGGTGAGAATGGCCCTGTGAGAGCCAGTCCAGCAGGGGGAATCTTGGGTTCAAGGCCTGTCTATGCCTCTAAGGTCCTCCTTTTCTTATATAAAATGGCTGTAATAATAATAGGTTCTCAAAAGGGTGCTGTCCAGAGATACAGCTGTGGGTCTCATAGGTAAGTCTACCCACCTACCTATGGGTACCCATTTTGTGTCCATACACCCGCCCACTCACCTATTTACCTGTCATCTATCCATCCATTGCATTCACTCACCAAACATCCATTCAGTACATACCTTGTGCCATGAGTCAAGGAATAGATCAATTCTTCCCTGACCTGGAGGAGTTCCTTGGCTGGTGGGGGGAGAACAGTGACAATACAGTGTGGTAAGTATTGTAACTGGGATGCCCAGTGGTCAGTGGGATTCAGATGGAAGACAATGTGAACCAGGGACAAGATGCCCATGAAGATTTCCTGGAGGATGTGCCATTGGAACTGGCCTTGCAGAATGAGTAGGGTTTCACCAAGTGCTAAGATAGGAGAAATACCCTGTGACTGGAGGGCACAGGCATCAGGGGGCCGGGTTATCCTTGGCTGATGGACAGGAGCTAGACTTGAAGGTTTAGAAATCACAGTGGGGTAAGGATGTGCTCCTGGAACTCGGGTTACTATTGTGTCCCCACTCCCACAGCCCACCTAGAATAAAACTGCACATAGTAGCAAATCTTACTGGATGTTAAAATAAAAGGTCCATCTATTAAGCACTTACTATCTGCCAAGCACTACACCAAACACTTAGTAGAGCACTTATTCGCCACAGCAACCCTATGAGGTTATCCCCATATTTACAGCTGAGGAAAGTGATGTTTAGAGGAGTGAGGTCCCTTGCCCAGGTCACGTGGGACTCAGACCAGGAGGTCTCGTCTGACTCTGGGGCTTGTGCTCATAACTTCCTGGGTGTCCCCAAGCTGCTTGCCTTGAGGTCCTATTTGCGCGACAGGGAAAGCAGGTCACAAACAGGCTTGTCCTAGAAAGAAGGGGGCATCATGGTTTGAAGAATCCCTGATGTGGGCCTCAGGACCAGAGGGACTTTGGGTAAGTCCTCTCACCTTCCGAGTCTCAGATATCTCAGCTGAAACGCAACACAGGGGTGAAAGGTGATGACACTTGGGGAGCCTTGTAATCTTGAAAGTGACAGTATTAAGCCTTTCCCCTAACTTCTTCACCTACAGAAACTCACCCAAGACTGTTTAAAGCAGCTGACAGCCAAGAAGCAGCAGCAGGTTGGCAACAGAAACCAGATAGAAGATGCTGCTGAGAAGCTCAAGGCAAGTGGGCCTTCTTCCTTATTCTAGTTGAGATGTCCCAATGTCTCCTCGGACACAAGGTTCTCCCCACTGGGGAGCCAAAGAGAGATAAAAACCAAATTCAAAGGGGAGATCAGTTTTGGTGGGGCCTGGGGCTTCTATAATTTAGGGCAGCGATTTTCAACCGGTGTGCCGCAAGAATTTTTAGAATGTGCAATAACTGTTTAGTCAGGGACGCTGACCCTTAGATTGTCAAATAAAAAAATGACAACAGCCATCACAACAATAGTCATCTGGTGGAAATGAATCAAAATTATACCTATTTTTTTGTTGTTGTTATATCAGCAAAAAATATATTTTTGGGTGTGCGCAGTTTAGTAATTAGTTTATGTGTGCCATGAGATAAAAAAAAGGTTGAAAATCACTGATTTAGGGGGCCCTTTCTGAACAAAAGAACACAAAATTAGGTGCAAGACCATGAAGGGGTCTTGCTAGTGAGGGGCCTGAGGCTACTGTTCCATTAGCTTTGTGGTGAGTCTGCCCCCGCCCAGCACCCCAGCCTTGCCCCTTGCCCCGTAATGCCTGACAAAATAGAGGAGTAACCTTTCTCTCACCATGGCCAAGGTCATTCTCTCGAAGAGACTAGTCCTCCATCCCCAGATGCCTTGAACAAAGCACAATGCAGCTTAAGGAACACATGAGTAGCTCTTCAAGGTTCACTGCCGTGGTGAAAGGAGAGTAAGGTATACATACTTTCCACAAATAATTTACTTCCTTCAGGCTTCTCCTTTCTTAACGATGTTTATTTAAATGGATTCTTTTGTGGGTTTTAAATGGGAAGTCAGGGCTGATGTTATCATGAGCTGCCATTTTGACTGTGAAAATGTTGTTCTGTCTCTAGGAGGCTTTTATGTGAACTAGACCAGTCCCTAACCCTTTCAACCTCAGCAACCCCTCCTGGCAGTGAGGGCGGGGGTGGGATGCCCTCCCGGTGGGGTGCCTTTCCAGGGCCTGCTCCACTGGGAGCTCTGGGAGCCCCTGACTCACCCCCACAAGTCAGGCAGGATCTGGCTTGCACTGTGGCCGTCGTTCACAGCGGAGTCACTGTCTGAAAATCTCTGAGAGATGGAGCGTGGGGCCCCCACGACAAGAGTTAGGATTCACGTAGACAGTCTCAGGGGCCCCACGACAAGAGTTAGGATTCACGTAGACAGTCTCAGGGGCCCCACGACAAGAGTTAGGATTCACGTAGACAGTCTCAGGGGCCCCACGACAAGAGTTAGGATTCACGTAGACAGTCTCAGGGGCCCCACGACAAGAGTTAGGATTCACGTAGACAGTCTCAGGGGCCCCACGACAAGAGTTAGGATTCACGTAGACAGTCTCAGGGGCCCCACGACAAGAGTTAGGATTCACGTAGACAGTCCAAGGGGGCAGTTTTCTGCTCAATCTAAAAAGTGGAAATGCCGAGGCCAGTGCCAGGCCATGGAATTAGCTTCCTGTTTGCCCAGCACCCATTATCTGAAAGATGACTACGGGACCCAGGTTGCTGAGGAAAGTTGTGGTTTACATCTGTGGCCCTGGCTTAATTATTAATAGTGTTCCTCAGATCTTCAAGGGCAGGACTCCAATCCCAGGCGGATAAGTCAGTTCAAAAGGATTTGGAAACTGAAAGTTGGTGCATCTGATGGGATGGGGGAGATGCTTTGGGTTGTTTAGCTAGAACAGGGTCGGGGCACATGTTCATTGTCTGCAAGACTCTGAGCAGATATAGTGTGGGGGCCTCCAAGACAAGAGTTAGGATCCATGTGGACAGCCTAAGGAGGCAGGTTTCAGGAATGGTTTTCCTTCTTTTAACCTTCTCCCCAACTTTCATTATTGATCTTTTTTTTTTAGAGAGAGAGGAAGGGAGAGGGAGAAAGAAAGAAACATCGATGAGAGAGAACATTGATTGGCCACCTCCTGCGTGCCCCCTATTGGAGAGTGGGCCCACAACCTGGACATGTGCCTTGACTGGGAATCAAACTGGCGACCTCCTAGTGCATGGGTCGATGCTCAACCACTGAGCCACACCAGCCCGGCCCAATTTTCAAACTTTTATTTTGAAATAATTATAGTCACAAGAAGTTGCCAAGATAGTAAGTTCTGTGTGCCTTTCACCTGGTTTGCCCCAAGGGTTATATCTTACCTAACAAGAGTACAATTTCAAAACCAGAAAATCGACAGTGTGTATACTGCATTCTATGTCAACTTATCACATGTGTAGATTTGAGTAACCATTGCTGTAATAAAAATACAGACCTGTTCTATCACCACCAAGATCTACGTCATGGTTCACCTTTATGGTCCCCACCCCCTGCCCCAGTGATCCCTAACTCCTAGCAGTCACTAATGTATTCTCTATCTCTATAATTACAGCATTTGAGAATTCATGAACATGGTATACCTTCTCATTTATTTAGATGTTTGTTTTCTTTCATCAGCATTTTGTAGTTTTCTGTATACAAATCCTGAACATGTTTTTTTTTTTTTTTTGACTTACACCTAAGTGGCCCTCAGAAGGTATTAAGAAAAATTAGTGGTCACCATTTTAATGCTGAGAGGTATTTGTATAAAACATTAGATGTAGGAAAGTAGGAAAATGTGACCACCCGAGACCTACATTCCCACGTGGGAGCTGTCAAAGCTGAGCAATGGACCTGCTCATGAGAAGGGCATGTGTCACCCAGATCTCCCGGCCCCTGCCTGCCCATTCTCCTCACTATATTACCAGGCTGTCTCCTGTGGGCATTTATATTTCAATTCATAGTCAACAAGAAGATTTTTAAAAATTCAGCCATAATTCTGCCACTCCAAGCCAACCACTAGTCACATTTTGAGATTTCTTTTTTTCTGTATACAAATATTATTTTATATAGTATCATATCCCCAGTATGGAGGTGAGGCATGGTGGTTCGTGTCCCTGTGTCATTTGACATTTGTCTCATCACCTTGCCTTCAGTAGGTATTTTCCATGGTGTCCCATGTGCCCTGGGTTGTGAGCGGCCCCTGCAGAGCACTGTGGCATGAGCATCTGTGGAGGACTCTGAGTTTCAGCAGTCCCAGACCAGCTGGAGCAGCTCTCTGTGACTCTGGCTTGATGCAGGTGCCCCCTTCCCATTCTCAGCTGGAATGGGGCCAGGTGCCCTGAGCACCTCCGGAATGAGCAGGCCCCAGCATGCTGTGCTCTCGGACAGCTACATGCCCAGCGTCCCAGTGTCACTCAGCTCGTCTTCTGCCCATGGCTCTGACATCAAGTGCCCTCTTTGTTCTGGGCACCTGAGGATTTCTTTATTTGTTGTTTGTGGGGCTTTGTTGTTTGTTTTGTTTTGGGGGGGAGGGGCGTTCTGACACATGCTACAATATGGATAAACCTTGAAGACATTACGCTAAATGAAATAAGCCAGACACCAAATGACAAATACTGTATGATTTCACTTATATGGAATATTTATTTTTATTATTATTTAAAAAAATTTTTTAAATCCTCACCTGAGAGGGAGGGTTGACTTATTAAGCCATTTTCCTAATGTTGAATATTTAGATCATTTCCAGTTTTTCACGAGTGTAAAATACCGCTGCAGTGAATGATTCTGGCACCTTGATTTACTCCCTTCGGGACACATTTCCAGAAGTGATGTACCCGGTTCAGCAGGCCCAGACGTCTGCGAGGATTCTGGTGCCTTCTGCCCAACTGCAGCCGGGGGTCTGGGGCAACGCTTCGTCTGCACGTGAATCCATAAAACAATTCCATAAATAAATTAAAATCAATAAAGTTCATACATGGTCCAAAGTCTGCCATTCAGAAGCCGGTGACCAGGCCTAACCCGCCACTCCCTTCCACAGAACATTTGAGAAAGACTTGGCCATTCATCCCCCACCAACACCTATTAATGATTTTCTCTGGCATCCTTGTTAATAGGCTGTTTGTCCCCATCACGGCTCCTCAAGGGGCCTATATATGCAAGTGTAGGGAAAAGCCAACACTTGCCTGCCACCCTAACTTTTTACTCAAGCTAGGACAATGACAGTATGCAGTAGTTGTGTTCTTCTTTCTGAATCTCCTGAATATTCTACAATGAGCCTTTGACGCTTTTATAAATGAAGAAAAAGCATATATATTTAAGTTTGGTTGATGTCTGTTGAGCCCAGACCTAGGTAGGGATTTAGAATGTGCATATGATATCAGGCTGAAAAGCCCTTGGGGATGGGGCCACCCAGGAAAAGGAAATAACTTGTCACTGGTCACATAGGAAGGTAGAGGTGGACCTGGGACCATGGCTGTATTTATTGAGGTCCACCCAGAAAGACAGAAGCCACTTTGAGGGTTTCGCCCAGAGGGGACGAATGCAGGGAATGGCGGCGTGGCATGGAAGAGGCAGAGAGGCCAACCAGGGCGTGGTGAGGCAAGTGGCGCCAGCAGGAAGCACGTTCCTTCACCCCTGGGCTGCGCGGTGTTAGCAGAGTGCAGAGTCCAGGGCCACCTAGGCAGGAGCTGCAGCCAGAGCAGGCCTGTCCTGTGGGAGGCGGGGATATCCCGGCTGTTCCCCTCTGACCTCCCTCTGGCTCCTCCTCCCACTGGCCAAACCAAACCTGAAGGGGGATCCTGGCCCACAGGAGTCAGCCCGGGGGGAGGGGGGGGGGTGGGCAGGACATAGACCTGAGGCACACAGGCCCAGACAGGCACCCTGAGGAACCTGTAAACATCTTTTCCTGGCTTTGTGTCTTTCCCTGTGACTTCCCAGAGCGGTAAAGACTGGACCACAGCCTGGGGTCAGGGGCAGCTGCGTGATATGAACTAGCTTTTGCCAGACTGAGACTAGGAAGATGAGGACTCGGCCAGGCCTTGCTGTTGGCTCTGACGATGCCACTGGTCTCCGCTGCCCTGCTGGACATGGCTGTTCCTCTGTCTCCTGCTGGGCACTGCCACATATCAGAGTGCATCGATGTCATAGCTAATGTGGCCTGGGCAGGGTTGGCGAGCACACCTCTTTCCCTGGTGGGACGCCCCTGAGTGGCATCCACAGCAGAATTGTTGAAAGTCATACGGAGTTTTCAAAAACAGTTCTTTGCATTCCCCTCACAGGCCCCTCCTTCCACAGGACCAGAGGGGGCTTCAGGGGCCTTGGCAGAGATGGATTCACACAGTAGCCGGCACTCCTTGTGCGAAATCCTTCGCCTCCATGTCCAGGGCTTCTTCGCTGCTCAAGTTCTTGCTCTCCCACAGTCCTTACATCTCCTCAGCTGGACTCCATCAGGCCCTCCTCCCAGCCCCAGCCCCGCCCAGCCACGTGCTGACCTCAGCCCAGTTCAGCCTGGGATCCAGGTTCACTTTGAACCAATGCAGCCTAAACCAGCCAGCACACGTCCTTGTCTCACTGCCAGAATTGTGTCTCTCTCTCCCTCTTTTTAAATTTTTAAAATGTTTTAACCATATTGCATAATCAGCCTCATATGCTTGCACTTTACGTTTTCTTCTGGATATTTTCAGTTATAACAATGTGTAGTGTCATTATGATTGTTTTGTATATTCTTTACAGAGTGGATCTGTAGAAACTTGGAACATAGCTTGGTTGGGAGGAGATATAGATAGTTGATCTCTTGGTTTCTGTAGAAAGGTCCTTTGTTTACATACCTTGCCCTGAAAATGTGTTTATAAATCAAGGGTTTGGAACACATTTCTTGCCTTCATTTGGTCATTCATCAAAGATACGTTTGTGTCCAGGCTCAGTGACCCATAGAAACCATGTTGTAAATGTAGACTAATTCCCAGGCTACCCCAAAGACAATTTAACCTACATGGCATGGTGGTATAAGCTAGCCTCAGAACCTAACCACTGCCAAGACCATTGTGTAGGAAACACAGACTTTGGGAACCCACCGCCTAGATCCTGCTGAACCACACTTTCCTGCTCCGCGGAGGAGAGAACCAAGCATCATAGGGCAGCCTGCCCACCCCATGTCTGCCCAGGTGCCAGGGGTCATGGTCATTCTCCATGTGGCTATACAGATGTTTGGGCTAAGGGCAGAGGCTGGCCTATGTTTTATTTTGTTTTGTTTTTCAAATGCTTTTCTGTTTTATATTTTTTAATTGTCCTAGCAATACATGAACACATGCTCATTTTTAAAAACGTAAACAGTAGTATATTAGAATATAATCTAGAACCATAGAAAGTACAAAGTGAGAGTTACTGTTCACCATCCCCCCAATGCCACATTTCTTCCTAAACACGACCACAACTAAGAGACATTTTTAATGCACTTGCAAACATACAGATGCATATATTCAAATACTATAGTTTTTGCTTTGTTATCTCTTATGTAAGTGGGGTCATCATGCTATATGTGTTATTCTGCAACTTGCTCTTTATCACCTGGTGTTTTGGAGAGCTTTCCATGACAGGACATACAGGTCCACTACATTGTTTTGGTGTAAAATATGCATAACATAAAAGTTACCATTTTAACCATTTTTAACTGTATGAAATTTTCAATATGGGAGATATATATATATAGTATAAATTATGCTGTATTCATTACTATAAAGATGCTATTTATCTCCAACTTAGTCTATAAATTGACACAATCCAAATAAGTCTTAACATGCAGCTTAAATAAATATTAAATTATCATGGGGAGAATAAGCACAAGAAAAGCCAAAAATTGGTTGAAAAAGATCAGTGAAGAATGAGCTGCTTTATCAGATATCAAACAAACTGTAAGGCTACAAGACTTAAAACCATGTGGCTTAGGTCGAGAACACAGAGTAAAGAGTACATAACCATAGTATAGTATCATCATCACACCTATGAAAATTAACAATAGTTAATTTTCTAATAAATGTCATGTTTTTATTTGTTTGAATTAGGAGTGAAATAAAGTTTCAAAATGCACTTGTTTGATGTATTTCTTAAGTTGATGGTTCTCATGTTCCTCTGTCCTCTGTACTGAATCTTAGAGGCTTGATCTGATTCAGGTTCACATTTGTTGGCAATACTACTTCATAGATAGGGTTCTGTCTGAATTTATTTTGATATATGGTATAAGGATCTAACTTAAAATTTTCATCAAATACATGGTTAATTGCATATTGTACCAATGCCATTTATTGAATAGTTCACTCTTTCAGTAATTTGAAATGCCACCATTTTATATCTATATATATAGAGAGAGAATGAATATATATATATATATGTATATTCTTTTCTAAACTCTTTATTCTGTGTTCTCAACCTAAGCCACATGGTTTTAAGTGTTGTAGCGTTGCAGTTTGTTTGATATCTGATAAAGCAGCTCATTCTTCATTGATCTTTTTCAACCAATTTTTGGCTTTTCTTGTGCTTATTCTCCCCATGATAATTTAATATTTATAAGCTGCATGTTAAGACTTGTTTGGATTGTGTCCAATTTATAGACTAAGTTGGAGATAAATAACATCTTTACAATAATGAATCTTCCACAGCCAGGGATATGTTTTTTTCCCTCCACGCATTCTGATTTTTTTGTCTTTCAGTACAATTTTATACTTTTCTTTATCTAGGATTTTACAGTTTTTGTTAGGTTTTACTTTTAGATATATTGATATTTTGTCCACTGTTTTACTTTTTTAAATATATTTTTTTAGAGAGAGAGGAAGGGAGAGAGAGATAGAAACATCAATGTAAGAAAGCAACATCGATCGGCTGCCTCCTGCACGCCCCCTACTGGGGATCGAGCCGGAAACCTGGGCATGTGTCCAGATCAGGAATCAAACCAGGACCTCTCAGTCAATCCACTGAGCCACACTGGCCGGGCATATTTTGTCCACTGCTTTCTAAAGGACCTTTGTTTCTCCATGCATGTTCCCACTGGTTATGGCTGGCCCTTAGGAAAGCTTGAGGCTTTTTTTTAATAAGCTGATCATTTCCCTGATTGTCCACCTTGCTTTTAGATGTCGTAATAGTTTTTTCATGTTAATTATTCTAGATTTCCTAGTTGGCACTCATATCATCTGTGACTGGTTTTCTTTTTAGGCTCATGCAGAGTCAAGTAAAACCTGGCTGACGGGGAAATTCACGGAACTCAGATTACTACTTGATGAAGAAGAAGTGCTGGCCAAGAAATTCATTGATAAAAATACCCAGTTTGCCCTCCAGGCATATGGAGATCAAATCAGATGGTGTGAGGACCAAATCGACATCTTGAGCAGTCTCTCCAACAGGGTCTGCAGTATCAGCCAGGAGCCCGATCCCGTACAGCTGCTGCAGGTAATGCTGGGTTTCTGCCTCACAGCTGCCACCTGCCACCGCCGCCTGCATTTCATCGTGGTTACTGTGGCACTGAGCACAGTCTTTACTCAGGGAGTTAATACACAGAGAACTGCCTTGTTAGCAAGTAGACTTTCTTGCCCCTACACAAGTGGTCAGAAAATTTACATAGTTAGGAAGATAATGTACATCTTAGACTAATGAAATAACATTTACAACCATCATTTTTTAGGGCCTCTGTGTTCCAAGCACTTCATGTATCTTAGCTTTAATATTTACTAGAACTCTGCAAAGTGGATCTAATCAGCCCACTTTATGAATGGGAAGCTGAGGCTCAGGGAGGTGAAGGGGCTCAGAACCCAGGTTTCTGTGACTCTGAAGTCACAAGGCATCATTGCCCAGCCCTCTACCTATATAGTCTTCATTGAGACACCCTTCCTGGAAAGGCAAGGGTCCCGGCAGCTGCTGAGCAGACCTCAAGCACTGGGTCGCAGTTTGCCCAAAGGGGAGAGAAGAATGGTATTCCTTGGTCACTGGGCTTTATTGGAGGTTATTACCTTATACTGAGGGAGAGTCTAAGAAATAGCCCCTATGATGTTCATGCTACACTTAGCAACAGGATGTGTTGAGGGTGGTGGTCCTATCTTCAGGGAACCAGGGGGAGAAACTCCTCTCTCCTGTTAATACCCCTGTGCATTTGGATTGCTTTTCACTCATGTAACTCTTCCTGTTTCCTTCTTTGCTATGGCTTCTGGGAAGCTCAGAGCCAAATATGATTCAAATAGCTGGGCTGTGACTTCATAGTATATATTTTGTGCATTTCACTCTATTTTCCATTTTACATTCTTTTCCTGGTTTCTTCTTTGCTTCATTTTTCTCACTGTAAAGGAAAATCTTGCAGTATTAGATAACCTTTGTAAGATACTTTAAAACTTTAAAGGCTTCTGAGACAAGGCAGGGTACAACTGCCCTGGCCAGTTTGGCTCAGCGGTTAGAGCGTTGGCCCACGGACCAGAGAGTCCCGGGTTTGGTTCCCGCTAAGGGCACGTACCTTGGTTGTGGTTCATCCCCGGCCCCGGTTGGGGTTGTGCGGGTGGCAACCAGTCGGGGTGTCTCTCTCTCATCGATGTTTCTCTCTCTCTCTCTTCCTCCCTCTCTCCCTTCCGCTCTATCTGAAGATAAATGCAAAAATGTCCTCAGGTGAGAATTAGATAGATAGATAGATAGATAGATAGATAGATAGATAGATAGATAGATAGATAGATAGATAGATAAGTCAGGGTACGACTAAATAAAGGTGGCACAGAGTCTAATCACAGATTTGCATGGGCTCCGGCTGGAAAATAGCACAAATAAATCAGTCAATACAAAACCAGTCAAGCCAGTCCCTGGTGGATATTTCTACTCTTGTGCCTTGATGTGGCCTTGATCAACTCAGCCTGTGTCTCATTGTTAGCTAACAAAAAAATAAACCTACATAGACAGACAATGACATGGTGATTGCCAGAGGGGAGGGGGTTGCGGGGAGATAGAAGAGGGTATAGGGAGATAAATGATGATGGAAGGAGACTTGACTTGGGGTGGTGAACACACAATACGATATACAGTTGATGTATTATAGAATTGTACCCTTGAAACTTATATAATTGTATTAACCAATGTCACCCCAATAAATTCAATTAAAAAAAGTAAACCTAACAAAAAATTCTGGGTGAGGTGCTGTCCTAGGCACAGTGGTTACTGTACTTTGATGCACAGGGGAGTACATTTGTTTGTTTCTTTTAAAATAACGGTACAGTACCTCTTTGGGATAGCTAATACAAAGGGACTCCATGGAAAAGAATATTATTCCTCCATCACAGATACAGTTTCAAGGCTTTGTCATCTTTTTCTTTATTCTTTTGTTTTCTTTATTGATTTTTAGAGGAAGGGAAAGGGAGAGAGAGATAGAAACATTGATGAGAGAGAACATCAATTGGCCGCCTCCTGCATGCCCCCCCCACTGGGGATTTGGCCTACAACCTGGGCATGTACCCTGACTGGAAATCAAACTGGCGACCTCTTGTTGCATGGGTCGACACTCAATCACTATATATATATATATATATATATATATATATATATATATATATATATATATATATATATTTTTTTTTTTATCCTCACCCGAGGACATTTTTGCATTTATCTTCAGATAGAGCGAGAGGGAGAGAGGAAGGAAGAGAGAGAGAAATATTGATGTGAGAGACACCCATCGACTGGTTGCCACCCACACAACCCCAACCGGGGCCGGGGACAAACTGCAACCGAGGTACGTGCCCTTAGCGGAAACCGAACCCAGGACTCTCTGGTCCACGGGCCTACACTGTAACCACTGAGCCACACTGGCCGGGCCTTTTTCTTTATTCTCTGGTGCCAAAGCTACTGATTTTCATCATTCATCATTCCTTCCATTTGCTCATTCACTTATTCATCAAATATTCACTGAGCAACCTGTTCTGCACCAGGCCCCAGCTCAACACTAGTAGCTCATGAGTGGGGATACATGCTCAGAAACAGGTATTTATGACACAGCTCAAGTGAGCTAGCAAAACTTTGTCCAAGAAATGTCCAACTCTGTATAGAGGATCAGGGAAGACTTCTAGGAGGAGGTGATAGTGGAACAGGGTGTGGGAGGATGAGGAGGAGCTCACTAGGTATATTCAGAGGGACAAAGCAGAGAGGACATCCCAGGCAGAAAGGAACCATGTGCATGTGAGAGCTTAGCATGCTGGAGAACCACTTGGGTTCAGCCTGGCTGGAGGTGGGGCTGGGATACAGGCACAGGGCAGTTGGGAGATGCAGCGGGATCAGGAGGCCAGGTTAGTTGATGAAGGGCCTTACATACCTGGCCATGGAGTTTAGACTTTGACCTGTAAAGAGGTAGGGGCCAGGAGAGTGCTTTAAACTGAGGAATGACATGGTCAAGTCACTTTGGTAATAGGTTGGAGGATAAACTAGGCAGACCAGGACTGGAGGCTAGAAGGGAAGTTAGGAGACCAGTGTCCAGAGAGATGATGGTGGGCTGGACCGACCGGTGATGGGACCATGAGGATGAAGAGATGAAGGCAGGTTTGAGAGATGCGGCAGGATTGGTGATTGAAAGTGGGGGAATCCAAGATGATTCCTGGATTTTGGCTTGAGAGATGGGTGACTAGGGAGCTGTTCTTTGAGTCTGCAAAGGCGCAAAGCAGATATGCTCAGTTTCATTCATTCATTTATTTGAACCTAAATGTTTATTGAGAACCTATGTGTCAGGCTCTGTGCTACATGCTGGAGTTACCAGGTGGTGGCATTTTTCCTTCATCCCCTCTTCAGTCCCATCCCACCCATCTGCCCTCTGGGCCACCCTCCTGCCACCCCAGAGCTGCTCCCTGCCCTCCCTGCTAGCGCTCTGACTCCCTGGCCAGCTTTACTGCAGCTCTCTGAGTATGACCTTAGCCCTGGTTCCCCACAGTTTATCTTCTTCCCCACAAAATGAGGATGAACTCTAGACCGCAGCTTCCTAGGTTGGATGGGGCTTGGGGACCGCCTCCCAGCCCTCTCCCAAGGTCCAGCATGCTGCCTGGTGGGCCTCCTCTGCCCAACAGCTGAGTGATGGCTACTCTCCCTCCCTCCTGAGGCATCCATTCGCCCATCCTATCTTGGGCATCACTGCCCACTAGCCAGGGCCTGCTCGCCTAAAGCAATGTGCTGTCTTCTAACTCCTTGCCCAGGACAACCCTGCAGAAAGTACAGACAGGTTCTTAGCTGTAAAGAAGAGCATCCACTGTAACTGTTTGAAGCAAGAAAGGAGTTTATGGAAGAGGCTGAGGCAGCTCACAGGGTCTCCAGGAAGTCAGGACGAAGAGCAGGCAGCATGAGGGGGGTGTAGGCCACAGCACAGGTGTGCTCCTGGAAGACCCCACCGCTTTTCAGCTCACACCTCTGACCCAGGCGCTGGCCCTCGGAGCCTCCACCACCACTGTCCCCTACATGCTGCTGTCACACTTCACTTGCCACTTCTACATGCAAGTCTTGGAATGGAGGTGCCTCGCCACATGCCTGCCCCGTGGGTGCAAAGGAGGCTGCGAGAATGCATTTTCTAGCTTCTACTTAGCAAAGCCACACTTAACACAGGAAAGATATTTAAAAGGTTCCGTCCGGGCAGAAAACAGGACAGGTCCCCTCTGTGGTGGCCACACTGCCTCAGGTAGCATTCCAGTTGAATGGAAAACTGGCCCCTCTTTTTGTCCCCCTGTACCTCAGGCAGACACCTGTCACATTGTCTGCAAAGCTCCACAGCTTGGTTGGAGGTGGTGAGCAACTGAAAGGCGGGGCAGTCAGCCAGCCTCCTCCCGCTGCCACTAATGCTAACGCCTGGCACGGAGAAGACCTCGGTGAACCTGGAAGGCCGGACGGGGAGAAGGGAGGAATAGTGGCAGCGCTAAAGCCGGACCTCCATGTGTCTCCCGCCCCGGGGCCTGCTGTGCAGTCATTCCTGGGGGCACGTCCCTGGGCTCGGCCAGGGTGCCAGGGCGAGGTGGGATGGGCCTGTACTTGATGGCTGGGGTTTGTTCCTGGTGCCACTGGGAGCCACCCTGACCCCCATGTGCCCATGCAGGACTTCACGGCCACTGAGCAGGAGCTGAAGCAGCAGATGAGTTTGGGGGAGCTGTGCCACCCCGTGCCCCAATCCTTCGAGCCCATCAAGACCTTCTTCAAGGGCCTTGTGGAAGCCATGCAGAGGGTGGTACAGACGCCACTAGAGGTTCGCCTGAAGGAAAGTAAGTCACCATGTGACCAACTTTGTGTCCCTTACTCCCTGAGTGTCCGTTAGCCCAGAGGCAGCTGGGAAGACTGCCACCGTGAATCATGTCTCCCAGAGGCCTTTGGCTGGGTGGTCAAAGGGTCCTGGGCCTGCGCCCAACCCACCCTTCTGACTTTACTGTGTTCTGCCTCTTGAAGCCACACTGCTCTGCCCCTGCCTGTCAGCACTCCTAGGATTCTGCCTGCTCGGGGGCCCTAGCTGGAATGGGCAACTCCTCCTCCTCCCCCTGTGCCTGGTCAAGTTCCTGTCCCTGCGGGGCCAGCTCAGCTGTGCTCACCTGAAAGCCTGTCCACGTCACCTTGGGCTCACTCCATCCCCTGGACGTCCACCTCTAGCCTTCCACTCCAGGGCCTGCTCCATCCCCTGGGGGGGTGTTCTTGAGCTGGGTGCATGGATCCCTCCCTGCCTCTGGTAAATGCCGAAAGGGCAAGAACCATTTTGGGTTCCTGCAGGGCCTGACACAAAGCAGGTGCTCAGAAACAATCTGTTCATTCACCCATCCATTCATTCAGAACACTTATGGAGACCCTATTATGTGCCAGGCACAGCTCTTGCCTTTGTGGTGCTCAGTCTTTTGGGGGGAAGACGGACAACAAATGAATATATGTCAGTGCTAAGTGCTCTGAAGAAAAATAAAGCAGGTTAAGTGGAATGAAGGGTGACCAGGAGGAGGAGGAGATACTTTATATGGGGAAGTAGGGAAGGCCTCTCTGAGAAGGGGATGGGTAAACTGACCTGAAGGAAGCCTTCTGTAAGCTCTGCAGAGCTGAAGGGCTGGGGCGCACAGGGGTCACAGCATGACCTGGAGCCAGACTTACCTGGTTCCTGTCCCAGGTCCGCCACTTCCCAACCCTGCCATCTCGGGTAAAGCACCTAACTTTTCTATGCCTCTTTCTGTGAAACAACATAACACAGAGATGATAATGCAGTTCCCCCTCCTAGGATTGTTATAAGGACTGAATGAATTCCTATCCGCAAAATGCTTAGAGTGGAGCCAGGCATTTAAGCACTATGTGAGTGCTAGCTGTTATTGTTGCTGTTTTTACATCAGGAGAAACATCTTCTAGGCAGAAGGAACAGCATGTGCCTAGGGCCCTAGGTGAGGGAAGAAGTTGAGATCTGGGCACAGAAGGGGGGGCCACAGTGATTGGAGCACAGTGGTGGGAGATGAGGTGGAGGAACTTGGAAGCTAGCTTGTCAAATGGGGCTGGCAGGGCAGTGCCAGCTGTGAAGGTCAGGAGAAAAGGAGAAGGAAGTGGGTGGGAAGAAGCAAGGCAAAATGCTACAAGCACCCACTGAACAGCTCTGGGAGATGGAGAGAGGTGAGGCCAGGCCCTGGATGCAGAGCAGGCCAACTTCATGAGGTGAGCAACAGAAGACAGCCAGGGGCCAAGGGGGCTCAGACAAAAGAGAGGAATTCTGATGGGAAGCCAGGAAGCCTTCCTGGAGGAGCTGGCACTTGAGTTGGGCCTTAATCACTAACATTTTGAGAGTAGGAGAGAACTGGGAAAAGGCTTTCAAACTGAGACAAGAAGACACGATTCGGGACACTGTGATGCATGCAGCAGAGCTGAGCTGTGGATTTTCCTGAACTGGTTTGTCAAAGCAGATTTTTTCTTTTTTAAATCCTCACTGAGGATATGTTTATTGATTTTTTTTTTTTTTTTTTTTTTTTTAGAGACAGAGGAAGCGGGGGAGGGAGAGAGAAACATTGATTGGGTTGCCTTTCTTTAAAAAAAATTTTTTTTTTTCCTTTATTGATTACAGAGAGGAAGTGAGAGGGAGGGAGAGATAGAAACATCAATGAGAGAGAACATCGATTGGCTGCCTCCTGCATGCCCCCCACTGGGGATCAGGCCCACAACCTGGGCATGTGCCCTGACCCAGAATCGAACCGGTGACCTCTTGGTGCATGGGTCGATGCTCAACCACTGAGCCACACCGGCCGGACTGATTGGGTTGCCTTTCATACGCACCCCGACCGGAGATCGAACTCACAACCTTTTTGGTGTATGAAACAATGCTCCAACCAACTGAGCCACCTGGCCAGGGCTCAAAGCAGATTTTTTTTTTTTTTTAAATATGGAACCCTTCACCTATTTGTGTGTCATCCTTGCGCAGGGGCCATGCTAATCTTCTCTGTATCGTTCCAATTTTAGTATATGTGCTGCCGAAGCGAGCACTCAAAGCAGATTTTTAATGTGTGGATGGTGTTTGCTTTGCTTATAACTTCCACTGGAATTGTGACCACATAGTCCAACTAAAAATTTCTTCTTGGGATGTAATTACTTAAAAATCACATACCAGAATGGTAGCAGTCAATCGCTCAGTAAATAAATACATACATACATACATACATACATACATACATACATAAATATTAAAAAAACAAAAACAAAAAACAAAAAAAAAAACTTAGCAATCGGCTCCAGGAAGCTTTGGGCTTGTCACTATCCAGTGAGTGGGCATTGAAGTCCCTTCCCACCACTCCTGGCAAGAAGATACTCAGATGGTCCCAAAATGCAGTTGATTCACATGTACATTCTCAGCATCCATTCCCAAAGAACTGGCGGTGCCTGTTGTGTGCCTGATAACAGCTAACACTTGCTCTGTGCCAGGCAATGTTCTAAGCACTTTACATAGTTTCACCCAGCAACTCTTCACCACTATCCTGTGTGGTAGGTGCCTTCATTATCCCCATTTTACAGATGAGGAAGCTGAGGCTCAGAGCTGGTAGGGATAGAGACAGAATTCAAACACTCTGGTCCCAGGGTCTGTTTTGTGATCTCCTGGCCTGCTTCCTCCCACGCCATCACCCTTGCCCACCTCCAGATGAGGCCACCATTCTTACTATCACAGGTTAATACTGAGAGGTGACTCCCAGGAAGGACCCAAGGAGATGGGGCCTTGCAGCACCACTGCCCTTCCAGGACCCGCCCCAGCTTTCTGCCTGTGTGTCCCACAGACATTGCAGGCTCAACAGGCCCAGTGGAATCCGGCATCTATCCCCACCCACCCCTCCCTGGTCAGCTGCTTCTTGACTCCAGTCTGTCTTCATTCCCTACTCCAGTAAACAGTTAAGCCCTGGCATTTCTGCCACTGCAGTATTTCTTGAGCCCAGCCCCTTTTCCATCCCTGCTGCCCTGCTCAGGTCTGTCTTCCAACAGGGCCTCTGCTTCTCCTCTCACCCTGTCTGTCCATTCGTCACCAGAGAGCCATCCTCACTCAGACACCTTCCACGGCTCCTCATTGCTGACATGCCACTCCTAGCACCTGCCCTTAATGTCTTTGTTCTCACTATACCCTTTTATTGGGAAAGCCTCCCATCCTCTTTCTGGGTGTCCAAATCTTCCCACTCCTGTAGTTGTTAGCTAAGGTGCTTCCTCCTCCATGAAGCCTTCCCGGACCCCTCCAAGCCCCAGAGCCCTTTTACCTCTCTTTTCTGTGACCTGGAGCACTCTCTGCTTTGACTGGTAGCTCCAGTGAGCTCATTTCTCACCCCACTTAGCTGACTGAGCTGTTGAAGATTGGGACCACGGCTTGGGTTTTCCCCTGAACTCCCTTTCACCTGAATGAGACCTGAACATGACCTTTCTGAGGACTCACCTTTAATTTCTTATTTTCCATCTTTATCCTGGAACTTGCATTTTTGTCGTGAGGTTGCTCCCATGGTTGACTGTTGAGCACACAGTTTATTCTCAGGATGTGCCTGGAGCTTGCCGTCTCCTCCCCAGGTTCAGGGCTCATTCATGCCGACCTGCCTTTGCTGAATGTGCTTCAGACCCTGGAAAGTGCATTTCTCCTCGGATCTGACCGCCGTCCTGGAATTTTTCCTGTGGCTGTGAATTTGCATTTCCTACCTAAATTTAGCATGTGATTCTTGGAGAGAGATTATGTGAATCTCCACTTTTATAACATTTTTAGTATTTTTAATAATTTGTGCAGCTTGCATGAGCACCACTCATTTCTCACAATTCATTACAGACATGAACTGCCGGCTCTCCAGCTTCTCTAGTACCAAGCTGGATTCCTTGTTGAAAATCAGTCCCTCACCAGAGCGATCACTCTTCTTGAAATGTAAGACCCCCAGGGTGGAGGGTGTGTGTGTGTGTGTGTGCATGGGGGGGGGGGGTGTCACAGAAATGGTGTTCCCCCTTTTTTCCCTAAGAGATCCAACTGGGTTTTTAAACTTTTATTATTAGGTTTTATAAATACAGAAATAATATGTTCATTGTAGAAAAATTAGGAAACAAAGGAAAGCAAAAATTTTTTTTTTAATTTTTTTCCTTTATTGATTTTAGAGAGAGAAGTGAGAGGGAGAAAGAGATAGAAACATCGATGAGAGAGAACATTGATTGGCCCCCTCCTGCATGCCCCCACTGGGGATCAGGCCCACAACCTGGGCATGTGTCCTGGCTGGGAATCAAACCAGCGATCTCTTGGTGCATGGGTCAATGCTCAACCACTGAGCCACACCAGCCGGACGGAAAGCAAACATTTTTAAAAGAAAATCATTCATAAATCACTGGAGAGCTTTGGAAATTCTTCTGTTCATGTCTACCCTAGTAGATATTTGGTAGTAGATAACTACTACTATTTGCCCTTTCAGTTTTCTTTGGCATATCTCTATATATTTAATGTCTTTTTTTTAAAACATGGTGTCATACTATACATACTGTTTTGATAATACTTTTTTTTTCCTTTATTGATTTTAGAGAGGGGAAGTGAGAGGGAGAGAGAGAGAGAAACATCAATGAGAGAGAACATCAATTGGCCACCTCCTGCATGCCTCACACTGGGGATCGGGCCCACAATCTGGGCATCGAACTGGGAATGCCCTGACTGGGAATCGAACCAGCGACCTCTTGGTGCATGGGTTGACGCTCAACCACTGAGCCACAATGGCTGGACTACATACTGTTTTGTGATCCATGTTTTCATTTACTGATATGTTGGGGTGTGTACAGGAGGCAACCAATTCATGTCTCTCTAGAACATCAATATTTCTCTCTCTCTCTCTCTCTTTCCTCTCTCTTCCACTCTCTCCAAAATCAACAGAAAATATTCTCAGGTGAGGTCTAAAACCTCGCTATGGAAAACGCCAAAACATTACTGAGAAAACTATTTGGCATTATCTACTAAAGCTGAACATCCACATACCTTATGATCTGGACTTTTTTTTTTTTAAATCCTCACCCGAGGATATTTTTCTATTTATCTTCAGATAGAGTGGGAGGGAGAGAGAGGGAGAGAAAGGAAGAGAGAGAGAAACATTAACGTGAGAGGGACACATAGACTGGTTGCCTCCTGCACGAACCCAACCAGGGCTGGGGACAACTGCAACTGAGGTACGTTCCCTTGGCTGGAATTGACCCGGCGACTCATGGGTCCGCAGCCCACGCTCTAACTCTGAGCCAAACCGGCCAGGGCTTATGATTTAGACTTAAAAAAAAAAAAAAAAACTTTATGTCTATGTATGTGGTATAATGCAATGAGAACTATTATTGGGAGTTTAATCACTACCACATTTCTGGAGAACAATTTGGCAATATTTACCAAAGGCCTTAAAAACAGTCATCCCTGTTGACTCAGCAATTCCTCTGTAAGGAATATATCCTAAAGACATAATCAAGCACAACTCTGGCTAGTTATGTTCAGCGGTTAGAGCATCAGTTTGAAGACCCAAGAGTCTCGGGTTCGATTCCTGTCTAGGGCAACTGCCTGGGTTGCAGGTTCGATCTTGGCCCTGGTTGGGCTGATGAAGGAGGCAACCAGTGAGAGAATAGATGTCTCTCTTGCCCTTCCTCCCTTCCACTCCATCTAAAAACAAAACAAACAAAAAACAAAAAAATTATAAAAAAAGAAATAATCAAATACATAAAGATGTAATCATATTAGTGTTTTCATAAGCCTTCTGAAAAGCCTAAATATTATAAAGGAGGGCAGGTTTAATTATAATACGTCCATACATAAAAATCTTAGGTTTGCCATTAAAATGCTCTTTAAAAGAATATTCTTTGGTGTGGTAAAATGTTCATAAATACATCAATACATTAAAAAAAAAAAGATTGTCCAAGAGCATGTATGATATGATACCAATGTTAAGGAAAGCTATAAAGCGGCAAGGAAAAATACTGGAAGGATATACAGTGAAGGGATTATGCTTAAAATTTTTAGAAATTGGCAACAAATCCCATGGTTCAAAATTCAAATGGTACAACGTTTGTACAGTAAAACTTACTCTCCTTCCCATGTCCCCTCAGCCACCTCCCCAGAGGCAGTCAGGGTTAAAAGGGTGGCTTTCCATTTCTCCACGGAGGCTTTCGGAGCTTTTCCCATTTTTTTGTTGGAAGCAAGTGTGCGGGTAGGTTTGTGGGGGCGGGGCGCAGCGCTGACCCCGCCCACCAGGCGTGCCATGGTGTCTCCGCCCTCCGCAGACGCGCGCACGCCCACGCTGGACCCGGACACGATGCACCCACGCCTGCGCCTCTCGGCCGACTGCCTGACGGTGCACTGCGCTCTGCTCCCCCGCCTGGGGCCCACGCCCGCGCTGCGTTTCGACGCGCTGTGGCAGCTGCTGAGCCGCGACTGCTTTGCCGCCGGCCGCCACTACTGGGAAGTGGACGTGCAGGAGGCGGGCTGCGGCTGGTGGGTGGGCGCGGCCTACGCCTCCCTGCGGCGCCGGGGGTCCTCGGCCGCCGCCCGCCTGGGCTGCAACCGCCAGTCCTGGTGCCTCAAACGCTACGATCTCGAGTACTGGGCCTTCCATGACAGCCAGCGCAGCCGTCTGCGTCTCCGCGACGACCCCGACCGGCTGGGCGTCTTCCTGGATTACGAGGCCGGCGTCCTCGCTTTCTACGACGTGTCGGACGGCATGAGGCACCTCCACACCTTCCGTGCCGCGTTCCAGGAGCCGCTGTACCCTGCCCTGCGGCTCTGGGATGGGCCCATCCGCATCTCCCGGCTGCCCTAGGGGCTGAGATTGGAGTGACCGCCCTTAGGCTCTCCCGGAGTCTGGTCACAGCCGACCCAGACGTGGATGGTCCACTGCCTACTCTCTAAGCACACCCATCGTCTCCCCCACCGGTCACACTTGTGCTTTAACAGTTCCTCTCCTGGGCTGGTTTCCAACATGCCTTAAACGTAGGTCCTCTGTTGCTGCTCTCTCATAAGACCTCCCCACCACCACCAGAGCACTTAAGCAACACTGCTTTTAGTCCAAGTTCCTGAAAGGACATTCGCAGGTGAGCGCTGAGCATCCTAACCAATCACAATACATTATCCTTAGCCACAGACCTCCTCCTTACAGAAGCCAGAACCCCCAGCACATACTAGGTGCACAATAAATATGTGAATGAATGAGTCAACCAGCCCTAATTCTGTCTATCCAGTGTCCCTTGGATCTGCCTCCTCCTCTCCACTCTACTTCCTCTTGTCCATGTTTCCTCCCTTCAGAGCAGCATCAAGAGCCTCTTAACAGTGCCTGGCCTGAGCCCTCTCCCATTCTCCTCTCTATAGCCAGAGTGATCTGCCTAAAACCGCACACATAACCTCTCAGAACTATGAAAAGGTTCCCAAAGACTCCAGGAGGGAAAAGCACTTCACCTTGCCTTAGCATTCATGGTTTCTCTAGGCTGCTCCTAAGCTACTTCTCAACTAGCTTCTGCAGCTCTTTTCAGATACCCTCGAGCAGAACTGTACCACATAGTTGACTTCTCCGCCTTTGCAGCTATCCTTCCTCCCTGCCCCATGCACATTTATACAGGAAAGCCCTTTCTTCTTTGCCTGTCTCAGTATTCCCCAGGCTTAACTGCCCCAAGGAAGTCTCCCCAAGCCACAAGAATCTTTTAGTATCAGGGCCACAAACCTGGGACCTATCTTTCCAACTAGATTGGAAGCTTTCTAAGGGCAGCTATGTCCTATACTCTCCCCACCCTGAAAAACTCAGTAAGTCCTTGCCCTCCCAGGTAGTGAATAGCCAGCAGCTGGCTATCATTGAATCACAGAGCAGCTGAGCTGGGAGAACCTCAGAGATCACCCAGTCTGACCTCACTGTACATTTGGAGAGCCTAAGGTCCTGACCTGAAAGTTGCTTAAAGTCACCCCTGGTGGTTAAGGGCTGGGCCACCCTCCAGCTCCCAGGCAAGTATCTGATTTGCCCCTTGGCCCAATCCTTTAGGCCCAGCCTTTAGCCTGGGAGATTTTACTGCTTATTCATTTCTCAGGGGATGTTGGGAAGACTCAGCAGGTGGCAGTTACTAAGCAACCACCGGCAGTTTTCCCACTATCTTAGAATCGAAAGGAGAGCAGCTATGAGTTTGGGCAGCCCAGACACCCTGTGCTCCTCAGATCCAGATGTTGCCAAGGAAACCCATAGAGCCCCGTTTCCCAGAAAGAAGTGACAGAAATAGAGAAGGCCAAACCAGCAGGACTTCGCAGGGAGACCGGCTCCTCTAGCAGGGAGGGAAAGGCCTCTTTCCAGGGCTTGTGCACCAGTTTTGAAGGCTCAGCGCTCTGATTTGTCAAATTCCCTAGACAGTTTTTAAGTTATACTATGTTAAAAGTATCTTGTTAGGTGCTTAACAGGACGACAGTGGTAGGGTGAGAAACATGTGAAGCTGAATCACCCTCATGGTTTAAACAGACTCTCAGTGCATCAATTAGTTTGAACCACAAACTGCGAATTTCCAGTATTTTTGACCTAAATATGGCACTTTCATATGGGGTAACATAATACAAGTAGAATACAAGGCAGAAGGAACCTCAAAAGTGCCTTCAGTTCTAACCAAATCATTTAAAAACTCTAGCTTGGATAGGTGTCTGAGCACTATACTCCAGGAATCCTGAGGAAAGGAAATTAATTCTACTGGGGATGGCTCAGAACTGAAATCAGGCAGAGGGCATTCCTGACAAAGACAAGTGCACTTGATTCTACATCTCTGTTCATCCCTGCAAATCAAGACTGGTTCCCAGACCCACAGCCACAGGGGCCGAGTAACTTTGTCAGGCACTGTTCTAACGCTTTACAACTATGAACTCATTTGATCCTCACATCATCCCTAGGAGGTGGAAAGTTATCCCAATTAAGACACACACGGCGTAACTTGCCCAAAGTCACATAGCTAATGGTGGAACTGGGGTCTGTGCTCATGTCCACCAGGCCATACTATTTGGGTGAAAGTAGCCAGTCTCTGGCCAGTGCCTGTTCAGTCTAGCCCCTCTCGGTAGACCTGTAATGCTTAGCTTTTTTGCCTGGTTACTCTGTTGGACCCAAGTATAGCTTCAGATGATCTCCCTTGGGCTCTGAGATGAGGTCTTACACTAGAGTGGAAATTGAGAGTAGCAGAGGCAGAACTGGACTATAAAGGGTGAAAATTGGTTTTTATCAAATGCCTACTCTGTGCCAGGGCCTGCACAAGCCAGGAAACTGCAGTTTTGGTCCACAATCAATTGTGGCACCAGGCTAGTCACTTCTTACTTCTCAGAGCATCATCTGTAAAATGGGTGAAATGATCCTACCTACCAGTGCTATGAGTCTCTAATGAGCCAAGGATAGGAATTTGCCTTAAAAACTGTACAGAGCTGTGCCATGCCAGGATGTGAGCATCCTCAGCAGAATTCCTGTTGTGCTTAATACTGAGACAACTGGTAATTCTAACTTCCATCTAGCAGTAGCAGGAGCTTATTCTCAGGAGAGGACTGAGCTTCCTTGGGGTCCATGTCTGTAAGGGTACAGATCACTTAGATTTTAATTTGTAGAAATTTCTTAATTGATACAGCAAATTGCTTGCAGATATGTTTAAATGACAGCAATTTTCTAATATGTATGTTTACATAAATATGAATACTGTCTCTTTAAAACTTTTTTAAAAATAGATTTTTTGAGAGAGGAAGGAAGAAAAAGAGAAACATTTATCAGTTGCCTCCCGCACACATCCCGACTGGGGATTGAACCCACAACCTTTTGGTGTATAGGACAATGCTCCAATCAAAAGAGCCACACTGACCAGGACTGAATATATTGTCTCTTTTAACAATGGTCTTCATTGGGAGTTGTTGCTTCATGTACGCGGTATCTAGGTCTGGACAGTCTTGCTCATCTTCCACACCCTCTACAATTTCCTTGCAGTGGTCCGCTGGTCCCTGACTGAATATCTCCAGTGATGGGGACTTCACCACTTCTGAAGATAATTCATTAAAGTTCTTGCTTATGTGAAAACAAACCCTGCTTCCCAGCTGTTCCTATCCATGAGAGTGTTATGTAGCTTTTGGCATCTTTGTGATCATCCTTTACCAGCACTGAAGCCATCTTTGGCCCTTATTGATTTTGAGATTTCAGAGACCCTTCCTTGCCTACTCCATCATCTTTTCCATTTCTGCAACTGCACTTTGCCAGGAAGCAGTGGAAAATGATGTCAGCCTAGTGGAGGCACAGCCTAACAGAGGGCGCACAGAGTTGGCCCTGCACAGCTAGGGCCTGGTGGTCAGGAGTTTGTATTATGAGGAGGGGACAGCTTGCCCGAGAGGCCAAGCTAGATGAGGGGTAAGTGTGAGAGTGGGAGGGTCAGGTCTGAGTCTACCATGTTCTGTTCAGAAGTCTGCCATGGCTCCCCGTTGCCTATGGAACAAAGTCCAAACTCAGCAGGCTTTTAAGCTGTTGCTTTTTTCCTGACCAATTCCAAATCCCTTCTTCCCTCTCCATATGGCCATTCCCTGCCAAACCATCACCTGCTAGTCCCTGTACACGATGGGCACTTCCCAAGCCTATGCCCCAACTCCCTCAGTCACTTCTCAAGCTGCAAGAGTGAACTATAGTGCCACCTCCACCAGGAGGCCTTCCCTGACTATGCCTCCTCTCCCATTCCCACTCCCATGACTCCTATCACTCTTGGAAAACATCTCAGCAATTCATACACATGGGTTGCTGTTTGTGGAGACAACTGATTGGTTTCCTGTTGGAAACCACCCTTCTGCACATTCTCAGAGCCCGGGCAAGGCCCTTCCCTCTTTTCCAGACCCACATCCTGTTTCCAGGCCCTGGAACACATCTCTCTAATGCTGTCTCTTCTTGTTAGGAAGTCTCAGATACTTGCTTAAATGTCACCTTCTCTGCTGTTGTAGAAAAAGGGCCATGGAATAGGAAATTTTGATGGTCTATTCAAGGTCTGTTTATAGGGAAAGTGAAAGGGAGTAAATATAAGCCAGAAATTGGTACTATCACACTTCAGTTCTTAGCAAATCAATTTTATGGATTCTTTTTTACACGAGTATAACCCAGGATTCCTATACCATCCCACCCACACATACAGTGTGAGCACCTTTCCAGAAACCGTTTTGGGATCTGCAGGAGAGGGAGGTTCTATACTCACAAGTCAACAAACTTCAAAAGGCTAATTTATGCATTTGAAAAGAGACTCAAATGTATACTTTGAAACAAGAGGAGTTAGAGTAAACAAGGTCAACTGTGAACAAAGATTAAAAATTTGAAAATATATTTGAAAAGAATCATTAATCTCTATTGGTTCAAAAGAACAAGGGAGTATGATATAAAATCTCTGTGAAAGGTTCATGCCGCTGTTCAAGGAAGTAAGATGATCTTTTTTATTAGCTGGGTTTATAATGTCATTACGGCATTACCACCATATTCAAAGTCACCACAACCTGCTTATATGCCAAGCCCCACATTCCCCATCTCCCTTATGTGGTTCTATTTTTTCCTTCACTGCACATATCACTTTTAAACATACTTTTACTTACTGTGCTCATGGTTTATTGTGTACCTGTCCCCACCTGAATGGAAGCTCCATGAGGAAGGGATTGGACTTATCCTCAGGGCCTAGAGCAGAGTCTGACCCTCCATATCTGTTGAAAGAATGAATGCCATTTCCCTCTCTTTTCGCAGAAATGTGAGCGCTTTGGGTATTTCTCTGCCTGCAAGACTCTTTGACCAATGCCTTCTCTAATACCAAGTTATCACTATACAGCTAACTGAATACAGAGCCCCACAGTGGGCAGGGGATAGGGCAATGGAGAGAGACAGCTGGAGGTCTGGAAGGGAGATTTCGGGTCATATGGGTTGGCTTTGTGGGCAATAAGAATGAAGGCTTAGCCTGGCCAGTGTGGCTCAGTGGTTGAGTGTCAAGCCCTGCACCAAGAGGTCACTAGTTCGATTCCCAGTCAGGGCACATGCCCAGGTTGTGGGCCTGATCCCCAGTGGGGGGCATGCAGGAGATGGCCACTCGATGTTCTCTCTCATCGATGTTTCTATCTCTCTCCCCCTTGCCTTTCCTCTCTCTCTAAAAAATAAAATAATTTTTTTAAAAAAAAGAACTATTAAAAAAAAAAAGAATGAAGGCTTAAAGGAGAGGACCTATACAACCAGTGCTCGCCCCTCTTGCACCCACACAACTGGAGGTGATGACTTGCTTTTGAGTCCACTTCCCCTCCTGGGCCAGCCAACCTGAAGCAGAGATGGTTGTATTTACTCTTTGTATCCCTTCAACAGGCTTGACACAGGGCCTGGCCCCAAAATGTCTGCTGTCAAGGAGAGGGAGTGGATGAGAGCCAGGTCTCTGGAGACCACTCCTGTCCCACCTCACCCAACAGCACCAGCAAGGCAATTCAGAATTCAGAGAATGGCACTTTATTTTATTTTTAAAATATGTTTTTATTGATTTTTTAGAGAGAGAGGAAGGGAAAGAGAGATAGAAACATCAATGTGAGAGATACATCGATCAGCTGCCTCCTGCACGCCCCCTACTAGAGATCGAGCCCACAACCTGGGCATGTGCCCTGAACAGGAATTGAACCAGGACCTTTCGGTCCTTGGGAGGATGTTCAATCCACTGAGCCACACCGGCCAGGCACACTTTATTTCAAGACTTGATTTTTTTGCCATGATTTTCTACAGATTCTTCCATGATGGTGTCGTCTTCTTCAATAGTGACCAGGACCTTCTTGCCCACCAGACTAAAGATGTCTTCTGGAGGGTAGCCCTTGGGCTCACCGACCTTCACAGTGAGCATGTCCAGTGTTAGAATGGTGCCTTCTGGAATTTTCACTTTGGCTACCACAGACTTGCCCAGCTGTAGATAAAATTAAGATAGTGCTAGTCTCACAAAAGTAACTAGTGCACCGTTGCTTTATACTCAAGGTCCCTGATCAGTCTTCACAAGGTACCTTGATAACAGGGACTCTGTTCTCCACCTCGATGTCTACAGCAGTATCTCACACATGGCATGAACTTGGCCAGTGTGGGGTGAACTCAGATTCAAAGGAGGGGCCTTCACAATAAAATGCAAAGGAAAGGGCTTGGGTTATGTCACCGAACAGAGCCAGGTCTAAATCCCAGTCAGCTGGTCCAAATCCCAGCTGTAGTTCAGTTTCTCTGTAAAATGGGAAATAACAGTGCCTCTATCTTGTCAGATGATGATAAGGATTAGTGATAATATATGTAATCTACCTGGAACATAGAATGCTCTTGATAAATGAAAACTGTCATTTACTTTTGTCATCATTTAGTTCAATAGCTCATTTTAAACATGGGAAAACTGAGGCCCACAGACGGCTGGTAACTTGGTTAAGGCTGCAAGGAGCTGGGATGAGAACCTAGGATTCCTCATTCCTGGCCCCTGCTCTCAAGGGACATGAACCTTACAGGCCGCATTGCTCAGTAAAATAGGAACATGGAGGTCTCACGAGATGATGAGTATGCCTGCTACTCAGAGGACAGGAAAGGGGGCCTCCTAGGACGGGGCAGACAGACGGGCAGGCGAGAAGAATGAAGGATACTTGAAGCTCAAGACCAGCATTTCTATGTCTTGTCCATAATGCTGCTAAACCAATTATTATATTACTCTATATCCTCCATGTAAAGGCCAAGGAATCAATTCTGGAATTCAGTACCAGGACAAACATCTATCAACGAACAATATCAGATTATGCATCCTGTTATATTTCACTGTTTGCTCGGAGCCAGAAGACAGAACCAAATTAAGCACTCAGTTCTCATTCTGGTTTCTGGTACAATTCTCTCCCCTTTTCCTCTATCAGGTAGTTTGTTTCTTTTTACTATTATTGTAATTTCCTGCTGTCTATGCATCTTTCATTTGAAGGAAGTGAGTAGGGCACCACTAGAATAAAAGATGACAGCAGTCCCCATGCATGCCTGATGGTTGATCTTTGCCTTTACCCAGACAGCCTGTAGCAGATCAGGAGTATCTGCGCTCCTGGCAGCCCTGGGATGCCTGGCTCTATGACTCAGAGGCCAAGATGGGCCTAGTCCACAGCTTCCACGAAGCCCAGATGGTCATTGTGCCAGGCAGTGTTCCTTGGTCTCACCATCCCCTCTGTCTGAAGGTCAATGCTACACAGCTCAACTGCTCCTGAGGGAATATCTGCATCATTCCCCACCAACCACCCCTCACAACATGCCACCCTATCCACCCAGTGTCTCCCCCGAATAGGGATGCTTTGACATATCACAGGCCCTTTTCCCACTGCCTCACGAAACCCCTCCACCCAACTGTTTCTCAAGGCTTACCTACTCCAAGGGACCCCAGACTTGACCTGCCTAAATGCCTCATGAGGCCAGGACACCACCACCACCCCTTACATCTCCTGAAGTCTAGAGCTTGGGGCCACAGACTTCAGAGATTTAGTGAGACATTATAACATGATCCCAGACAGCCAGAGGAACTGCCAGAGTTTCCTTAAGTAGTATGTTTCTCCCACTGCTAATATGAGCCCAGAGAGACCCAGAGGGTTGGAGGAACATTCCTTTATCATCCCACCGGCCTGGGCTCAGGCAAGGTAGGTAATGACTCTCTCTGACAGGTAAGCCCACTTTGGCCCTCTCAAACAGTGGAGCCCAGCAGGATTGGGTGGAACCCACCTTCTCGTTGCAGGCCATTTCACAGGGCAGCAGCTGCTTGGTTGGGGAGCCCATGGCCCTTTCCACGAGGCGCACGGACCGCACCAGCTCGGCCAGCTCTCCAGGCTCCAGCGAGGCCGAGTGGTCACTCCCCTTCCAGGTCTTGTCCAAAGTTATATGACGCTCCAAAACCTTGGCCCCCAGTGCCACAGCAGCCACAGATATTGCTATGCCCGTTTCATGCCCAGAATACCCTATGGGAATGTCAGGAAAGAGCTTCTGATATTCCTTTAAAATAGAAAAAGGAAAAAAAAAAGGTTAAATATTGTGGTACTTCATGCAGAGACTCCAGAGTCAGGCAGATCTGGGTTAGAGTCCCACTTCAGCATCTCACCATCTGCAATTATGGGCAAGAGACTCAGGCTCTCTGGGCCTCTCCTCACTGAGGGTAATAATAGCTGTCAAGGGCTGCCACAAATACAGGAAAAGCCCTCAACACACTATAGATGCTCAAAAAATAATGGCTATTGTTATCAAGAATGCATTTTAAGAATGTTTCACACTGCACAAACCACCAGGAGTAACAGAGCTTAACCGGATGCCTAAACTCATTTAAAAAGCATCTGTCACATTTAATTAGCCCGAGCTGCTGAAAGCAAGTGTGCTATATGCACAAATAGCACCATCAATAATATATATAGCCCAATCTCAAAACAATCCTTTGGTGGAAATGCTAAATAATTAATTAATCTGTAATCTATAATTCACTGAACGCAACAAAAGACATTCGAAGTCCAGTGAGTCTTATCAGTGAGGGTGACCAGAAAGCTTAAGTACAGTAGAAAGACCCAGATGGAGTTTAATAAAAGATTAGGACAGCTGAGTGGCAAAGGCCCTGAAAACCAGGCTTTAAGGGTGTGTGATGGACAAGGGAGTGTAGGTTGCTAGGTTGGAGAATTCAAACTGCTGTAATATGGTGGGCTGGGCCTGAGATGGGAGGGCTGGCGATTCAAAACTCACTGTGCCCTGGTATCAAGAGAGTTGACGGACATGACTACACCTTGGGTAGGTTTGAAGGGAAAGGGGGACCATGCTACACAGATAAAGAAAATCAAGGAAAACATTTGGAGTCACATATACTAGATTGTTGATTATGGTAATCTCTTGCCCAGGATTAAGAGAACATTTACTTTCTATGTTCTATAACTCAAAGCTGTTCGAGTTTTTCAAAATCATATTTAAATTTTAAAAAATCGCCCTGGCTGGTGTGGCTTAGCGATTAGAGCATCGGCCCGTGCACCGAAGGGTCGAGGGTTCCATTCCTGGTCAAGGGCATGTACCTGGGTTGCAGGTTCTATCCCTGGCCCTGGTTGGTGCACATGTGGGAGGCAACCAATCAATGTGTCTCTCTCACATCGATGTTTCTCTTTCTCTTTCTCTCTCTCTCCCTCCTTCTCTCACTACTACTCTCTAAAAAAAAAAAAAAAATCAATGGAAAAATATCCTTGAATGAGGATTAACAACAACAAAAATAACAGCATTTAGAGATGGCTAGAGATAGAGAAAAGCCTGGCCAGTGTGGCTCAGTGGTTGAGCGTCGACCCATGCACCAAGAGGTCACCAGTTCAATTCTTGGTCAGGGCATATGCCCAGGTTGTGGGCTTGATCCCCAGTGTGGGGCATGCAAGAGGCAGCCAATCGATGTTTCTATCTCTCTCTCCCTCTCTCTCTAAAATCAATAAAGAAAAAAAAAAAATAGAGAAAAGACTATCAACTGAGAGGGACAGAAAGTTTAGGTAAAAAGATACAGTGTCAGTTTTCAAAAATGGTTAATTTTTTTTAAAGTGATAATATGAAGACTGTAGCAACATGTACAAAAGTTTACACTATCATGATAATAAAACAATGTCAAACGCCGTACTGAAAAGAAAATGTAAAAGGAAAACTGGTCAATTGCAATATCATGATTGTATCTGTGGGTGTATATTTAGAATTACACTAATATTACTATAATGTTTTTGTATGGTAATTACATAAAAATACATTTCTAATTAAGTTACGTTTCAGAGTTGGCCCGAGACAGTAAGTCCTTTTCCCTTTGGGACTAGACTTCACCATCTGTGAACTGATTGAGTTGCAGTGGACAAAGTCCTGGGAGGTAAAAGCTCTCTCAAGGCTGTCAATGTAAACAGTTTGAGTCTCAGGGATGCTCAGAATTACGGGTAGAAAATTAACCGCGCTGGCAGATAACACAGAGCAGGAAAAGCCAGAAGTTTCAAGAAGGTCACCTACAACTCAATATGAAGAAAACCAAAAAGGTTCCTAAATTAAGATTGGCTTTAAGAAAATTTAATTTATAATCACCCTCTTTAGAATGCATCTGCTTCCTTAGCTGCACAGTTGGTTCTAATTTGATTCCATAATAGCAAGATTGTCAAAGGAGGCTCAAATTACAAAGTATGCCATGGGTTGGTTAGAATTTTGGTTGTAAAAAGGGCTACATCTTCCCCGAAGTAAATGGCCCAAGAAAAGCCATTCTGCAGTAGCCCATGAGACAACAGCCCTCCCTCCTGCTCACCGAGATGACGCACAGGTTGACGTCCTCGGGCAGGAGCGGGTACGCACTGGTGCACTGCAGGAAGCAGAAGTTGGGGTTGAGAGGCTTCACGATCTGGTAGACTTGCTTCATGGTGTCCATCGACTGCATCCCACTGGAGATCACCATTGGGCGGCCTGAGTAACCCAATACCAACACCATCGTCACTTTCTTTTCAGTGATTCTGATTCTCCCTCAAGCACAACCCAACTGTTGGTCTCCTCAGTCATCTGAACTTCACAAATATCTCAAATACTCTGCCAGCCACTGTGGAGGAACAGAGGTGAGCTTGGTGGATTCCTGCCTTCGACCATGGGAAATGCAGACTCCCCTCATCCCCCAACATTATAGTTTAGAAAAGTGAACTGAATTAAGGATTCAAAGCAATTTCACACTCCTCAGAGGAAGATGAGCATCTCATTGGATTAAGAGGCTGCACTGTGTGGTAGGGTATGCACAGACCCCAGAATCAAAAGCACAAGTGAATGTAAGGCCCAGAGCTGCCACTCCCTAGCTATGTGGTCTCAGATGCCTCATCGATAACATAAGTAGAAATCATATGACCCGCTTCAGTCCCAGGGTTGTGAGAATCAAATGAGATCACTCATATTGTAAACCCCTCCATACAAACTGTAACGTACACATATTAGATATTATACCTACAGGATATTTCTCAAAGCTTCCTCTAAGAAGTTTTAGTGTCATGTCCTCAATTTTGTATAATTTCTTATAAATTAAAAATAATTTTTAATTAAATCCTTATAACAACAGTATCATCCTTAATTTCCTCCCCCTTTCAAGTCAGCACATAAAAAAGTGGAAGTATGTGCAGATTGAAAAGAGTTTTCTAGCCCTGGCTGGTTTGGCTCAGCTGTTAGAGTGTTGGCCCACGGACCAAAGAGTTGCAGGTTTGACTCGGGTCAAGGGCATGTACCTTGGTCGCAGTTCAGTCCCTGGCCCTGGTTGGGGTCATGTGGGAGGGAACCAATCAATGTGTGTCTCTCACATAGATATCGATGTCTCTCTCTCAACTCTCTCTCTCTCTCTCCCTCCTCTCCTCCCTCCCTCCTTCCCACTCTATCTGAAGATAAATGGAAAAATAACCTAGGGTGAGGATTAAAAAAAAAAAAACTGCCCTGGCCAATTTGGCTCAGCGGTTAGAGCGGCTGGCCCGTGGACCAATGAATCACGAGTTTGATTCCGGTCAAGGGCATGTACCTTGGTTGCAGTTCGTACCCCCTGGTTGGGTCGTGCGGGAGGCAACCAGTCAATGTGGCTCTATCACATTGATGTTTCTCTCTCGCTCCCTCCCTCCCACTCTATCTAATAATTATAAACAGAAAAATATCCTTGGATGCGGAATAAAAAAAAAAAAATGACCCGGGCCAGTTTGGCTTAGTGGATTCAGCCCGCGGACCAATGAGTCTCAGGGGTTCAATTCTGGTCAAGAGTACCTTGGTTGCGGTTTGTCCCCGGTCCTGGTCGGATTATGCGGGAGGCAACCAGTCGATGTGTCTCTCTCACATCAATGTTTCTCTTTCTCCCTCCCTCCCACTCTATCTGAACAAAAATGGAAAAATATCCTTGTGTGAGAATTAAAAAAAAAAAAATGCCCTGGCTGGTTTGGCTCAGCGTTTAGAGCGTCAGCCCATGGATCAAACAGTTTTCTAAAGTCTGATTTACTCCTTTAGCTGCCACTAAAGTAGTAAAAACACGGTTTGGACACCCTCATATTTTATGACAAAGATTAAACACTCACCTTTTTTGGCTGTCTTTTCCAGATAAGGAAAATTGTTAGTGTCCCCAGATCCAACTTTGAAAAATGGAACATTCAGTTCATGCAGAAACTCAACTGCCATCTACAAAAATCAAAGGAGGAGCTCTTTTTCACCATTGTTCAAAACCACTGCCCTCAAAACAGGCGAGGGACCACATAGCAACAGAAAAGCCCCTCCTTTTACCAGCAAGAGGGGCTCTCTCAACAATTTGAAAGCAGGCAAAGATCTGTTATCAGTCATTTCTTTTCATTTCAAACATTCTTTTATTCATAGCCACCAATCCATTTGTCCAACAAACACTGCACGCTGGCCTGGCTGACTGCAGAATCTGGAAAAGAATCAGACCCCAGCTAGATCTTCCTCCCTAGCCGCACAGGGCCCAGTGAACAAATTCAAAGGGTCAGGACCTAATCTTGACCCAGAAAACCAGGCAGTGAGAAAATTAATGTCCCTCCAAGGCCTTATCTTTTATGCAGGACCAAAAAGCTAGGAAAAGAGGCAATTTCAATCCTTGCCAAAAGTGGAAAAATGGAGCATTTGATGGCCCAGCCCTGACACAGTGGTATGAAGCTGGTAGGGCCCATCAAAACCAAGCCTTTTCAGGCCTCAGGCCATGAGCCCACAGGGAAACCTCGGGTTTTTTTTTTTTTTTTTTTTTTGACACATCACTGCTTGAAATCCCATCTAGGGTCTTTCACCATCCTTATCTGGGATTCATCGATAAGACTCAGGAGATTGGCAAGTATAGCAAATGCCAGAAGGAGTCAGAGACCACCACAAGTTTTAAGAGTAAAATCTCAGTTTGCTGTCAAATTACAAGAACCCCAAAACTACCTTTTTTAAAAAAAAAATCGTCACCCTAGGATATGTTTATTGATTTTAGAGGGAGAGAAACATTGATTGGTTGCCTCTCAAATGTGCCCTAACCAGGGATCGAACCCAAAATCTTTTAGTATAGAGGACGATGTTCCAACCATACTGAGCCACCCAGCCAGGGCAAAAACTACCTTTTATTACTATTTTTTAAAAACTGAAGTTGAACATCAGAAGCGGGGAGAATCAATGTCTCAGAATGTTTTCCAAATATCTAAGTTCTGTCTGTCTTCAAATACTGCCTGAGTTTCAGAAGTCAGTTTGAAAGACTTGATGAGCTAGGTCAGTGCTTCTCATGCTCTAACTCGGATACACAGATATCCCAGGGATCTTATTAAAATGAAATGCAAACTCTGATTGTCAATCTAGGGTGAGGTGTGAGAGTCTGCATTTCTAATAAGTTCCTGCATAATGCCAAGGCTGGTGCTCCGTGAATCATACTCTGAGTAGCAAGGAAACAGGTCACCATGCCGGAAAATCCAAAGGGCACAGAGGTGTGAGGAACAGTATGCAAAGGTCATTCTGCCAGCAGGCTCTTTAATCAACCCACTGACTCCTGAGCTTCTGTCCATCTTCCCAGCAGGTGACGAGCTACTCCAATCACAGTGGCTGCACTCAGAGAATAACTTTCCTGATATGTAAGTCCTCTAATAATGTACTGGTTATAGCTGCTAAAGGGCCATATAAGTGGCTAACAACCAGTGAACAGTTCAAAGACAGTTTGTAACCCGCTATGTCCAAGAGACACTGGTCCAGTGTGGCCCAAGTGCCACTCACCTCCAAGTGTGCTAAGTCACCTTTGCTGCAGTTCTTGCTGCCTCCTTCCTTCTACTTTATTTCTCCCTTGTCTCTTTCCCTTGCATATTTTTCTAGCTCACTCTGTTAACCAGCCCTGGAATGGAACTGAAAAACATTCTTTACCATGTTTACTGAACAAAGTCAAATTTTCCCACACCTCTCACTATATTTAGCAGATCAAGAGAGTGTTTTCTATTTTCAGAGGGAAAATTCTATGCTAAATTTTCTTCTCTCTAATGTTCAACTTGTGAGAAAGTGGCTCATGATGAAAAAGTCCCCAAGGGCATAAATAATGGAGGAGGTCACTTGGAACAGGTGCAGAGCAAGCAGGGGAAAGGAGGGGCCAAATGCAGAAAGAAAAAGAAAAAAACACTTCGCAGCCCGGCCGGTGTGGATCAGTGGATTGAGCATCATCCCATGGACTGAGAGGTCCAGGTTCGATTCCTTGTCAGGGCACATGCCTGGGTTTCAGGCTCAGTCCCCAGTAGGGGGTGTGCTAGAGGCAGCTGATCGATGTTTCTCTCTCACATTAATGTTTCTATCTCTCTCTTCCTTCCTCTCTCTCTAAAAAAATCAATAAAAACATATTTTAAAAATAAAATAAATAAATAAAACACTCTGCAAAAGCTTACCTGTGGAGGTTGTAAAATTTACAGTTTTATAGTGAGAGAAAAAATGGGCAAATTCCATTGGCATGCTTCATTTTGCAGGCCCCCTGGGGAACCATCCCCACCTAGTGGCCATTCCGAAAACTGCCATTTCAGGCTGATCTCTGCAAAGGGTGCCAATTCCGTCCCAGTGCGCAACCTCCTCTGGCTGCATCAGCGCCAGTGGCCCTTTTCTCTCTGTGGACTCCTTGACTTCCCCCAGCTATGTCCATCTGGCTATCCATCCCCTTTTCATCTAGGGACACAACGCAACAGGCAGTCTCACAACTGCTCCTCCCTCCCACCCCACAGCAAATGCCTTTTGGAGTCCGCCTGGAAGAAACTTGGCCAGTGTGGCCTGCCCTGGACATCCAAGTGGGTGAAATACACAAAAAAGGGATCCCACCAGCAAACGGGTTTAGGTGAAATGCTGCACTGCCAGAGCTCCCTCTTAAAGGGTCCCTTCATTAGGTGGGAGGGTATTTACTGATTCTAAATTAATTAAGGATTGACAACGTGTGCCAAGAACCCCCTTTCCGTATCACATCCTGTAAGAAACTTCAGGGCCCACTGATCTATGGGGTAACAGAAGAGAGGAGCTGGGATTTTTCTAAAGCCCCTACCACTCCCTCAGTTTTGGGATCCTGTAGTAAAGAAAAAAGAAGCCCATGGTGATGAGTTGGAGAGCTGCCCAGAGTGAGGAATGAGGCGGAAGCACAGAATCAAAAAAAGGTTGGGCCTGCCCTCAGCCAAGTGGCCTGCCAGAGTGCACCGGGACTTGGGCAGGAGGCACCTAATGGCAGGAGTGGCGGAGGGAAGGAAGGGAGGAGGAAAGAAGGCACCGAGGAGGTGCTCTGGGAGGGAAGGGCAGCTCTGAGGATGGGTCATTTGTGCATGAGGGGTCACCTCTGTGGTCATGGCTGACACTGGCTTTCTGAATAGAAATCTCCAATTAGACCAAAAGCACTCTGCTCATTCCAGCGGAGTTACACATTCCTCTGTGCAGCTTTTGACCAGGTACCCTGGTAGTTTACTTGGCCTTAATAAAATTCTGCCACACCTTAACCTTTTCTTAGCACAGAAAGGACGCCCTAGGGCAGCATGCAGAGTGGAGAAAATAGGCACTCAGTGAATGCCTACTGTCCATAAGGAAGTTAGGGTGGATAAATACCCAGAGCCACATACTAGGTAAATATCAAACAAGGGACCAACCCACTTCCAACGGCTAGGTAGACAGGATATGCTGGTTCAGCAATGGGACCTGGCTGGCAAAGCAAATGAACTCCTGTAAAGACTCTTCAGAGTGCATGTCTCCTCACTGCCTGTGCCCAGGTCAGTCAGGAGACCAGCTGGAAACAAATGGCATTAGTAGGACAGAGCAGCCTCCCTGGAAAGATGGTGTGATGCAGAAAAACTCCAAAAGGTTGTAAGTAACAGGGTTGTAAGAACAATGATCATTCAGTGGATTCAGGTCTTGCACTGGCCTTGCACCCACAGGCTTATCTCACTGAATCCTACTCCAGCCCTATGGGGTGCGCATCTTTATTATCCCATGTTTACAGATGGGGTACCTTCGGCTCAAAGCGGTTACATGACAAGCCTGAGCTCACACAGTTAGTGTCAGTGCCAGGACCTGAACTCAGTGTGGCTGCAGAGCACATGCTCTACACCCCAAACAGAAGCTTCCTGGGAAACCAAAAGGCTGCAGGCTGAGAGGTAGCCCCCAGCTACCAATACCCAGGCTCCTTTCCATCTCCCAACTGCTCCTGCTTCTCACCTTGAAGCCACCTGGGAGCAAACAACTGAAAGACCATGATATATGCTACAATACGGATGAACCTTGAAAACACAATGCTAAGTGAAAGAAGCCAGACACAAAGGACTACATGTTGTCTGATTCTGTTTATATGCATTGCTCAGAATAGGCAAATTTATAATAACAGAAAGTAGATTAATGGTTGCCTAGGGCTGGAAGAGTTGGGGTGGGAGGAATGACTGCTAACAGATACAGTTTTATCTTTGGGGGTGATAAAAATGTTCTAAAATTGATTGTGGTGATGGTGCACAACTCTGTGAATATACTAGAAATTTTAATTATGTACTTTAACTGGGTGAATTGTTTGGAATGTCAATAAAGCTGTTATTTAAAACACACACACACACACACACACACACACACACACACACACACATACACACGCAACACACCTTTCATTAGCCGTTGCCAGAGAAATGAGATCATCGCACACTACAATGACCTCTGGAAAACGCCACTTTACACTAGTGAGAGAATGACAGTAAAAAAGGCAAATAATGCCCTGGCCAGTGTGGCTCATGGACAGAGTGTCAGCCTGCACAATGACGGGTCATGAGTTCTATTTCTGATCAAGGGCACATGCCTGGGTTGCAGGTTTTAATCCCCAGCCCTAGTTGGGGCGCATGCAGAAGGCAACCAATCAATGTGTCTCTCTCACATCAATGTTTCTGTCTGTCTCTCTCCCTCCCTCCCTTCCACTCCCTCTAAAATTCAATGGAAAAAATATCCTTGGTTGAGGATTAAAAAGAAAAGAAAAAATAAAAAGGCAGCCCTGGCCAGTTTGGTTCAGCGGTTGGAGCGCCGGCCACAGACCAATGAGTCGCAGGTTCGATTCTTGGTCAAGGGCATGTACCTTGGTTGCAGTTCATTCCTGGCCCTAGTTGGGGTCATGCAGGAGGCAACCAGTCGATGTCTCTCTCTCACACTGATGTTGCACTCAATCTCTCTCTCTCTCTCTCTCTCTTTCTCTCCCTCCCTCCCACTCTATCTGAAGATATATGGGAAAATATCCTCGGGTGAGGATTTAAAAAAAAAAAAGAAAGAAAAAGGCAAATAACATTTGAGTATCATGAAAATAGTTTTGACTTCATGGAGCTTTTTAAAGCTTAAATGAAGCCCAGCTGGTGTAGCTCAGTGGTTGAGCGTCGACCCATGCACCAAGAGGCCGCCGGTTTGACTCCCCGTCAGGGCACATGCCCAGGTGGGCCAAATCCCCAGTGGGGGGGCATGCAGGAGACGGCTAATCGATGTTCTCGTTCATCAATGTTTCTATCTCTCTCTCCCTCTCCCTTCCTCTCTCTCTCTAAATAAAGAAATAAAGAAATAAAGGTTAAATGAATCCCCCAGGGGTTCCTGGACCACACTTTGAGAACAGCTGCCATACTCTTTGGTCTGTTATTTTTTGTTATTTTGGTTTGCTGTTGTTGTTTTTAGTTGTCACTCACTGCAGTGAAATTCCCAAATGACATTTTTTCCATTTCTCCTTACTTTGGACTCAATGCTAAGGTGTGGTCAGGTTTTAGGAAAACTCTCCTGGGGAAGCAACTATATAGTGGGGAAGGGTAGGGAAGAAAAAGGGGGAAGCCCAAAGGCTCTGCTGAGCTCTGGGAAGCCACACACACAGCTGACTGACGCCTCGGTGGCAGTGGAGGGGCGGTAGAAAGCACACTGCACCAAGCTTCAGGTCTGCCTCCCAGGCCCCTTTCCTAGTTGTGTGATATTGTAGAAACTTCCCGGGCCCTCTGAACCTCCATTTCTTCATGTAGTGGTCACAGTAGCGGTCAATGGGGCACAGTAGTGGTCAAATGTATTACTGTCTGTGAGAATGCTGTGTAAACTATAACGTATAATTCAAAAGTGGGAAATTATGATTGTTAAATGCACAACTAGATCTGAAGAATGTCATGCTTGTGGATGCTGTGAATTAAAAAAATGAATTTGGGCTACAGAACTGAAGCCTAGACATGTCAAGTTTCCCAGAGGCCTAGGTTCTCTGCCTCCCCACCTTTTTTAAAACTACCAATGGCTAGACTAGATTTAAGTTTCTTTGGACTCAATTTAAAGACATATTTTGGGGTGGCACAAAGAGTCCAGAGGCGTAGAGAATGAACTGGGGTCATTTCAAATGTTCTGGTTGACTAAAAGAATCCTGACTGTTTCAAGAGCCATAAAAATGTTCTTAGGCTTCATCTAATAATCCATTTCTGCAAAGTTACCTTCAGGATCCAACTCAAAACACAGAAAAAAAATATTCATCTCATCATTATTTATAAACACAAAAAACTGAAAGTAATCTGCAGGTCCAAAGGTGGAGAAATGGTTAGGTATGTTATAAATCTTCAAAAATATATTATATTGCTATTAGAAACTTTAAGCAGCCCTGGCCGGTTTGGCTCAGCGGTTAGAGCATCAGCCTGCGGTCCAGAGAGACCCGGGTTCGGTTCCCGCTAAGGGCATGTACCTCGGTTGCAGTTTGTCCCCGGCCCTGGTTGGGTAGTGCGGGAGGCAGCCACTCGATGTGCCCCTTTCACGTCGATGTTTGTCTCTCTCTCTCTTCCTCTCTCTCCCTCCCACTCTAGCTGAACAAAAAATGAAAAAATGTCCTCGGGTGAGGATAAAAAAATAATAATAATAAAAAATAAAAACTTTAAGCATAAGATGTGGGGAGTTACATATGTCAATTATATCTCAATAAAGCTGCAAATAAAAACAAGATATGGGTAAAAGGTTTTGGTATAATGTTAACTGGGAAAAGCATGCACAGAACTAAATATTCACAAATATAACTACCAGACAATAAAATATGCATATAAAAAGACTGGGAGGAAATATATGAAAAGAGCTGCCATATAGTGATTATGGTTCTGTTTTTTTTTCTCTTTTTCCTGTCTTCTAAACTTTCTGTGGTGTTATATTATTTTTTACAATTAAAATTTGTTCACATTCAGAAAAAGATACATGAAAGACTCTTGAGGCAGGTCACAGAGCAGCTCAAACCTGAGATCTGGCACCAGCTAGACTCTACCAGGATGTGAGCATGGTCATCCTGTGTGCCACTCCCTTCTGGATGATGCCAATGCCACTCCACCCAAATCAGCCAAGGCCACTCAGCAAGGGGCAGACTCCTGTCACCACTGAGGTTTCCTGACTCCTAGTCCAGGTCACTTCCCACTGGGGGAAGCTGGCCCAGCAGGGGTTTCCCACAGGCTTGAGGGACACTGGCTACCAGTGTGGCTGCCCCCTGCACCCAGAGACAACTTGTTTTGAAAACAATAGTACACTTCCCACAAACTCTCACTGGGCCTCACCTTCCTCTGGCCTCTTGTTTAGTTGGGCATTTATCTGGTTAATTCTATGGAGAGCTCTAGGTCTAGAAAGCACAAAAAGGTCTAAAGTGAGCAAGGGCTGGAGCTGGTTCTAAGCCAAAAGCCACCAGCCACCTGCTGTCCCCTGGGTCTGCTAAAGTAACAAATGACAGAGTAGCAGAGGGCTCACCTCGTCCATGCCAGAGGCAGTGAAGAAGATGCCAATCTCCTCGGCATATCTCTGCAGTTCCTTGTACTGGGCATGGCTAAATTCCAGGTGGCGCTTGTGCTCCCCGTACGTCTTCCCCCAGGAATGCTTTGAAGTATACGGCCTCTCCAAGGCTTTCCGATTAAACTTGTACTCCAGCTCACTCTTCTGAAACTTGGCACAGTCAGCCCCACACTCCTGCAACATACACCAGGGCTCCTTTCAATGACCTGTTGTGGATTCTCAGAGAGAAGAGAAATGTTGGGGGCAACTGCTATGAGATCATTATCTTTAAATTTATTTTTTTAATCCTCACCCGAGGATACTTTTTTCCATTTATCTTCAGATAGAGTGGGAGGGAGAGAGACAGAGAAACATGGATGTGAGAGAGATACATCGACTGGCTGCCTCCCGCGCAAGCCCGACCAGGGCCAGGGACTGAACCGCAACCGAGGTACATGCCCTTGACTGGTACTGAACCTGCGACTCTTTGGTCCACGGGCCGATCCTCCAAACACTGAGCCAAACTGACCAGGGCGACATCATTATCTTTAAAAACAACGTAAATTGACAGAAGTGGTTAAGAACCCCTAAAGAAGAGGAACAGGAGAAGCAAAAAGTCTCAAAGGAGCCCTGGCCAGTGTATGTAGCTAAGTGGTTAGAGCATTGGCCCACACACCAAAGGGTCACAGGTTCGATTCCCAGTCAAGGGCATGTACCTGGGTCGCAAGTTCTATCCCTGGCCCCAGTCGGGGCCCCTGCATGGGGCAATCAATTGATGTGTCTCTCTCATCTCTTTCTCTCTCTCTTGCCCGCCTCCCTCCCTTCCACTCCCTAAAAAAATCAATGGAAAAATATCCTCAGGTGAGGATTAACAAAACAAAATAAAAAGTCTCAAATGAAAAACAGGTTGGGGATGGGGATACCACCTTTTTTTTTCACCTTAAAATACAAAAAAGGGAGGCTTTTTTTGGTTGTTTTGTGTTGCAGTATTAAAAGTAATTAATCAAACAGTTAAGGAAGATTTTAAGTTGTGCAACTCAGCAGAAGATAGTAAAATGAGCACTGGACCAGAATTTAGGAGAAAAAAAAATCAGAACCTGGCGCTAACTCTTGGATAAGTCACTTCCTGTCTCTGGACTGCTTTGGGCTAGCTCTAGGGCCTGTAACTGTTCTGAGGAGTCCCTTATGGGAACAGGAAATAAGGGAACCACTCTGCTTTTAGTCATTTTGCATTTGTGCTTTTCTGCATGACATCTTATTTGAACAAGAAGTTCTGGGGCAAAAAGCAAACACACAAAACTACAAATGCCCCAGCCTTACTGAACAGAAGCTATAACATGAAAGCTGGATTGTCTGGCTATAAAAGCTATAATTCAAGCCCTGGCTGGTTTGGCTCAGCGGTTGGAGCATTGGCCCACGGACCAGAGAGTCCTGGGTTCGGTTCCCACCGAGGGCACGTACCTCGGTTGCAGTTTGTCCCCAGCCTCGGTTGGGGTTGTATGGGTGGCAACCAGTCAATGTGTCTCTCTCACATCAATGTTTCTCTCTCTCTTCCCCCCTCTCTCCCTCCCTCTCTATCTGAAGATAAATGCAGGAATGTCCTTGAGTGAGGATTAAAAAAAAAAAAAAGCTATAATTCGATTGCCAGTCAGCATCCAATCTCTCAAAGCTGTTTTTAAAAACCACTCAATAGAAATATTAAGGAAAACCCTCTGAAGAGTTAGCTTACTGACATTTCTGTAGACACAGAGGTAGGTATTCATTGCTATTGAAAATCTTGGCTCCAGAAATGTCTGTGCTAAGAGTGCTGCTCCCACTCCTGGAAAAATCATAAGATGGCACAGTCAGGACATGACACTGAAAAGACGTTCAAAGAACATTAGAACTGAAAGTGACATTGGGCCACACAGTTCCTCTTGTCTAGATAAAGATACCAAGGCCCAGAGTGACCTGAACCAAGTTGTACAATGAGTCTCTGGCAGAGTTGGCCAGATCACTTTCCTAAAGGCTACAGACCATGTGTGTCCTGACTCAGGACTGCAACCTGGATCCCTGCTACACCCAGGCCTCCAGCAAGCTAATGAGGAGGTCTTCACAAAGCGCTGCTTAGGCTCCCTTTGCTTCTCACATCTATCGCAAGAAGCAGACTTTTGCCCGGCTAGTGTGGCTCAGTGGATTGAACATCTTCTCATGGACTGAGAGGTTCCAGTTTAATTCCCGGTTAGGACACATGTCCGGGTTGCAAGCTCGATCCCCAGTGGGGGGTGTGCAGGAGGCAGCAGATCATTGTTTCTATCTCTCCTGAACCTTTAAAATGAGACCAACAGCATCCACACCATTGTGTTGTAAGAAGGAAATGAGATGGTACATTTAAAGCACTTAGCCCAGTATCTCATATATAAGCACTCAAAACTCTTAGCAACTGTTAATCTTTAAAAATATTTTTATGATTCAGTAGGCTTCCATAAAAGCAAAGTTAGTCTTGAAAGAGTAAGATAAAACCTAATCATGAACACTGACAGTCGTTCGAGAGGGATATTTTCTGAGAAATGCATTGTTGGGTGATTTCACCATTGTGCGAACAGCACTGAGTGCACCTGCACAAACCTAGATGGTACAGACTACTACACACCTAGGCTATATGCTAGAGCTTATTGCTCCTAGGCTACAAACCTGTACAGCATAGTACTGCACAAAACAACACGGGATTAAATCAAGAAAAAGAGAAAATGATACAATCAAGACATAGTAATGAGATTTACGAGGCTGCTGCCATTAACGTCATACTGTTTTACAGCAAACTTTTGTTTTAGTAAGTAGAAAGATTATACTCTACAATAACGGTAAGTAGTATAGTAAATACATAAACCAGGAACATAATTTATTATCATTATCAAGTTTTATGTACTATGCATAATTGTATATGCTATATAGTTGACCCTTGAACAACATGGGTTTAAACTATGTGGGTCCACATACGTATGGAGTTTTTTTCAATAAATATATAGTCGGGACTTCCGGTCACAATGGCGATGTAGGTAAACGCAGTATCGCCTCCTCCCACAACCACATCAAAATTACAACTTAACCACAGAACAAACATCCTTTAGAACTGCCAAAAATCGATCTGAATGGAAGTCCTACAACTACAAAATTAAAGCAGCAGCCACATCAAGACTGATAGGAGGGGCAGAGGGGTGGACAGGCTGGATCCCCAACCACCAGTGGCGGATAAAAATCAGGAGGACACCTCAGCTGGGAAGGTCCTCCCTGAGGAGCAAGGGGTCCCTATCCCACACCAGACACCCAGCTCAGGGTTCCAGTACCAGGAAGAGAAGTCCCCATAACTTCTGGCTGTAAAAACCAGAGTGAACTGAGGCTGAGGCGGCTGGAGCCCCAGGCAGCTCCTCTTAAAGGGCTCACACATGGACTTACTCGGACCCACTCCCTCTGAGCTCCAGCATGGAGGGGAGGCAGCTTGAAAGGCACCAGAGACATATGGGGAAGAACTGAGTTGGTTGGCACTGGGGCGAGGGCTGGAGAGGCAGCTTTCTCCTGGACAGATGTGCTGGCAGAGGCCGTTGTTCCTTTGGTGAACCCTTCCCCCACAGGGCAGGCAGACAGCTGCCACATCTGGGACTCCAGCAACCTGGCTCACACTGTTTGCCCCACCCTGGTGATTCCCTGAGGCCCTGCCCCACCCAACTTTTGGGCCCACCCAAGCTGTTTCCAGTGGCTTTACCTTAGGATTGACCTGTTTTGGCTCCTGCTTCAGATTTTCCTAAATTCTCACAAACAAGCAGTATCTGGCCTCAGCGAGCCCCCAAACCTCTTGCTAAGTGGCCCCAGGCTCATCACTAGGAGCAGCCAGCCCTGGTTCACAACTTGGCTTTGCCTGGGTACCTCCAAGCCCAGCACAACAAGCAGCCATCTGCAGATTGCTTTGTAGCTTATGCCTGGTGGCCCCGGGTAGAACACAGGCAGTGGTGCTTCTACATGGTCTGAAGCTATCCACTGGGTGTGCCAGTGGATAGCTTCAGACCATGTAGAAGCACCACCACCCAACCACTTCCACAAGTGACACACTCAAAGAATGGTCGCAGTGAGTACCAGAGTCCTGGTGAAGTAAGTCTTGCTCTGTGTGGTGGGCTCCAGCACAGCTGATCTTCCAAGGGAGTCAGAGGTCGGTGGCTGGTGGGCACAGCCAGTCATTGCAGCTGATCAGCCTGAGTAAATCCCTCCCACTGGCGTGCCAACAGGAATCAAGACTCAATTACAACAGAAGGGTGTAAAGTCCACACGAGGGGTACACCTCAAGGGCCCAGCTGGGTGACCAGGGAGGCTGTGACACTGGACCCTATAGGACACTTACTAAAACAGGCCACCCTAGTCTAGCCGGTGTGGCTCAGTGGTTGAACATCAACCCATGCACCAAGAGGTTGCTGGTTCAATTCTCAGTCAGGACACATGCCCAGGTTGTGGGCCAAATCCCCAGTGGGGGCTATGCAGGAGGCAGCCAATCGATGTTCTCTCTCATCGATGTTTCTATCTCTCTCCCTCTCACTTCCTCTCTCTCTAAAATCAATAAAGGAAAAAAATTTTAAAAATAAAAAAACAGGCCACCCTAGGAAGCCTAGGAGATATAGCAACTCTACCTAATACATAGAAACAAACACAGGAAGGCAGCCAAAATGAGGAGACAAAAAAATGCCCTAAATGAAAGAACAGAACAAAATTCCAGGAAAAGAACTAAACGAAATGAAGATAAGCAAGCTAACAGATGTAGAATTCAAAACAGTGCTTATAAGGACACTCAATGAACTTAGTGAGAATTTAAAAGAACTTCGTGAGAACATCAAGAAACTTAGTGAGGACCTCAGAGCATAAAAAAGGACCAGTGAGAAATGAAGGATGCACTAACTGAAATAAAGAATAATTTACAGCCCTGGCTGGTTTGGCTCAGTGGTTGGAGCGTCGGCCTGTGGTCCAGAGAAACCGGGGTTCGGCCCCCGCTAGGGGCACGTACCTCGGTTGCAATTTGTCCCCAGCCCTGGTTGGTCGTGTGAGAGGCAGCCACTCGATGTGTCCCTTTCACGTCAATGTTTCTCTCTCTCTCTCTCCCCCTCCCACTCTATCTGAACAAAAAATGGAAAAGTGTCCTTGGGTGAGGATAAAAAAAAAAAAAAAAGAATTTACAGGGAATCATAGTGGAGTAGGTGAAGCCAAGAAGCAAACCATCAATTTGGAATATAAGGAAGCAAAAACACCTAATCAGAATAGCAAAAAGAAAAAAGAATCCCAAAAAATGAGGATAATATAATGAGCCCGTGGGACAACTTCAAGCAAACCAACATTCACATCATGAGAGTGCCAGAAGGAGAAGAGAGAGAGCAAGAAATTGAAAACCTATTTGAAAAAATAATGACAGAAAACTTCCCTAACTTGGTGAAGGAAACAAACATACAAGGCCAGGAAGCACAGACAGTCATAAACAAGATGAACCCAAAGAGGCCCACACCAAGACATATCATTATCAAAATGCAAAAGGTTAAAGACAATGAGAGAATCTTTAAAGTAGTAAGAGAAAAGCAGTTAGTTACCTTCAACGGAGCTCCCATAAGACTGTCAGCCAATTTCTCAAAAGAAACTTTGCAGGCTAGAAGGGAGTGGTAAGAAATATTTAAAGTGATGAAAAGCAAGGACCTACAACCAAGATTCCTCTATCCTGCAAAGCTATTATTTAGAATCGATGGCCATATAAAGAGTTTCCAAGACAAGAAAAAGTTAAAGGAGTTCATCACCACAAAACCAGTATTACATGAAGTGTTGAAGGGTCTTCTTGAAGAAGAAGATAAAAAAATATGAACAATAAAATGGCAATAAATACATATCTATCAACAATTGAATCTACAAACAAAATGAGCAAGCAGAACAGAAACAGACTCATAGATACAGAGAACTTTTTGTTAGTTGCCAGGTAAGAGGTAGGTTGAGGGGGATGGATGAAAAAGATGAAGGGATTAAGAAGTACATACTGGTTGTTAGACTGACGAACCTCAAAGGGAAGGGAGGAGGTGGGGAGGGAAGAGAGAAATCAAAGAACTTATATGCATATATGCGTAACCAATAGACACAGACAATAGTGTGGGGAAGGCAGGAGGGGTGTGGGAGTGGAGAGGAGGGGGTCAAGGGGGGGAAAAGTAGGGACATATGTAATACATTCAACAATAAAGATAAGTTTAAAAAGAAAAAAAAAATTAGCCCGGCTGGTGTGGCTCAGTGGTTGAACATCAACCCATGCACCAAGAGGTCGCCGGTTCAATTTCTGGTCAGGGCACATGCCCAGGTTGTGGGCCAAATCCCCAGTGGGGGGCATGCAGGAGGCAGCCACTGATATTCTCTCTCCCTTCCTCTCTAAAAATCAATAAAGAAAAAAACATTTTTTTCAATTTAAAAATAAATAAATAAACATATAGTCAGCCCTCTGTATTCCCAGGTTTTGCATCCATGGATTCAACCAATCCATACATGCAGCAGGATAACTGTATGCATTGTTCTTCCATTTTATATATTAGACTCGAACACCTAGGATTTTCTATCAGCTGGGGGTCCTGGAACCAATCTCCTGTGAATACTGAAGTTTTTGGGAAATCAAGTTATATGCAGATTTTTGACTCTGTGGGAAGGTTGGGGTCCACACCCCTAACCCCCACATTGTTCAAGGGTCAACTAATTTTATACAACTAGCAGTGCAGTGGATTTGTTTATATCAGCATCACCACAAATATGTGGGTAATGCATTGCACTATGACATTAGGACAACTACGACACCACTAGGAGACAGAAAATTTTCTGCTCCATTACAATCTTATGGGACCACCACTGCATATGCTGTCAGTCCTTGCCCTAACAGTCGACATGTGGATCACGAGTGTACTAATCCTATATGTCATATACTGTGCTATGAGCTTTACGTGAGTTATCTCTTTTGATCTGTACAACTCTGAGGCAAGTACTATTATCAAGCCTGGTTTTCAAATGAGGTACTGAGACTCACAGAGATTAAGTATATAGCCCATGTTCACATGGCTGGTAAGTGGTAGAGTCAGGATTTGATGCCACAGTTCTGGCATTTTCACCATTTCACATCCCAAACACAAGGAATGGCAGGTGAGAGAGACCACAGTAACTTCCAGAACTTCCAAAAATTCCTGGAAGTAATTCAATGTCACTGGAAGGTGTCAGAAATAAAAAATAATAGGCAGGCCCTGGCCGGTTTCGCTCAGTGGTTAGAGCGTCGGCCTGCGGTACAGAGAGACCCGGGTTCGGTTCCGCTAAGGACATGTACCTCGGTTGCAGTTTGTCCCCGGCCCTGGTCGTGCGGGTGGCAGCCACTCGATGTGTCCCTTTCACATCGATGTTTCTCTCTCTCTCTTCCTCTCTCTCCCTCCCACTCTATCTAAACAAAAAATGAAAAAATGTCCTCGGGTGAGGATAAAAAAAAATAAAATAAAATAATAATAATAATAATAGGCAGTAAGGGGCCAGGTCATCAAGGTGAGGAAAGAGTGAAGATAGGTACAAATAAAACAAACGTACTCATTTTAACCAAGCTGTTAAATTATTAACATTATGATGATTGAGGCAAGAGGAAAATGATTCTTTTTCTTATATTAACTTCCCTGGTAATTTAAATTTATGAAAGTTCCAGTCTTGCATCAATACCTAGAGATACATCGGTTGGTTGTGTGTCAATGCCCGAACATGCATCAGACATGACTGCTCCCTAAAGGACTATGGACGTGACAAGACTGCCTGACATCCAATTGATAAGCATCCTGGACCAACTAAGAATGCAGAATTTATTAGTCTCAAGGATGTGACTTTACTATTACTATAAGAACTCATAACTTTTCTTTCTTCTTCAGAACACCCCTGGGTTTTTGCCTAATTGTTTCCAAACTCTAAGACCCTTGAATAATCTTTATCGTTTATTTCTAGCCAAAGCCTCCTGACTCTGAATACGTTGGACAAAGTGTTCCAACTACCCAATATCAGTGGGGAGCCACTGAAGGTGTCAGCAGTGGGTACGACCTGATCAAATCTGTGTGTTCCGCCACCAGGAGGGGACGAGGGAGGTCAGGTTGGGAGGGTCAGGGTGGAGCAAGGATGAAGAGGATTAGAAAGACTCAGAAATTAAGCTGGTGAGCAAGACACCAGGCCCACTGCAGGACATGTGGCAGAGGAAGATGGTCCCAGCTCCCCGGGACCCCCTCCCTTTCCAGAGCCCTCTCAGGCCGGCTGGCCCTCCCCCCAGGCCCGCCCTCCTGGCACCCCTCTCCTCGGGAGCGCTCCCCTCACCTTGGCCACGCGGATCATGCGCTTGGCCACGTCCAGGTCCCCCTGGTGGTTCTGGCCGATCTCAGCAATGATGAAACACGGATGCCGCCCGCCCACCCAGCGCCCGGGACACAGCTCCAGCTCCAGCGGCATCGCTGCGCTCCCGCTCCCGCGCGCCGCTCCACAGGCTTGGGTCCCACCGCCGCCTCAGGTCCCTCCAGTCTGCAGCCAGGGCGCCTACACGTAGACCCCGCCACGTCAGCCCGTGACCGCTGCGCAGCCAATCCCCGGGTTCCGACAGCCAATCGGAGAAGGGGGCGGAGCTACCCCAGGGGGGCGGTGTCGCAGAAGGAGGAAGCCAGGCTCCTTGCTCCTGGGCTGGGTGTTCGGCTGCCCTACCGGAAACGAGGTCCCTGACAGTAGCAGGGTCCCTACTTGTACGGGTGGACAAACATTTTCTTAAGGAGGCTGTCGGCCGCCTTCACAGGGCGTAGTCTAGGTCCAGCTCCCAAGGGCGTGGGGAGAGAGCATGCCCTACGATGTAATGAAAAAACAGATTCTGGATTTAGAATTACAGTGCTGGCCCTGCTACTAACCAGCTCTTGATCACGAATGCGTTAGTCCTTCCTGAGATGACGTTTAGAAAATCTTGATCACAGTACTTGGCCTGTAATAAGCTTTCAATAAGTGGTAGCTTTTCTAATATGTGAGAGGCAGCAGGTTCAAAAAGTCCCACTGACTTGTCCAAAGTCATTCAGAAAGCCATAAAGGAGCTGGGACTAGGACCCTGGACTGCTTCACAGCCTAGGAACCCAACTCTGTTGGATTGCAGGCAAAATTGAGAAGAGCCAGTTTGAAAAATATAATAATAATAATATTGATTCTGGTAAGTTTGACTTACCAGAACTGATGAGCAAAGTAACAAAAACAACAGAAAGGAAAGGAAGAGGCAACTCCAGGTGGAAGGTGAGAAGGGTAGGTTTTGGACACATTGGTATAAATATGCAGGTGAAACTACCCACCAGGCAGGTAGAAAGGCAGGTCTGAAGCTCAGATAGAGGTCTGGGTGGGAGAGAGATCTGGGGGCCATCGTAAGTGAAGAAAAGACCAAGAATAAAAGGTTAGACTGCTGAAGGAGAGAGTGTGCAGAGGGATGAGCTGTGTGGAGGAATGAGCCCTGTGCAGCTGCCCTGGAAGGAATGGAGAAAGGGGCCAGAAAAGCAGATGACACTGTGTCCTGAGTAGGGGAGACTCACAGGGTCAAAGGCCCAGAGTAGTCCAGGAGGATGAGGAGCAAGAACTTTCGGGGACTTAGGAGAAAGAAGGCCACTGTTTACAGCAGATCTGGTGGCCAAGAGGAGGTGAGGAAACAGAGGGATGACAATAAACCTTTTCTTAGGAAAGTTCAGTTATTAAAAGCAGATGAGCGCTGGCCAGTTTGGCTCAGTGGTTAGAGTGCCAGCCTGTGGACCAATGAGTCGCAGGTTCGATTCCGGTCAAGGGCACGTACCTCGGTTGCAGTTGATCCCTGGTTGGGTCGTGTGGGAGGCAACCAGTCGATGTGTCCCTCTCATGTCCATGTTTCTCTCTCCCTCTCTTCCTCCCACTCTATCTGAAAATAAATAAATAATAATAATAAAAAAAGCAGAGGACACCCAGCCCATGTGGCTCAGTGGATTGAGCATTGACTCATGTACCAAGAGGTCACCAGTTTGATTCCTGATCAGGGCATATGCCTGGGTTGCGGGCTTGATCTCCAGTGGGGGGCATGCAGGAGGCAGCCCATAGGTGTTTCTCTCTCATCAATGTTTCTCTCTCTCTCTCTAAAAAAAAAAAAAATCAATAAAGATATATATATATATATATATTTTTTTTTAAAGGCAGATGAAAAATGGATCCAGGGATAGAGAGGGTCCCAGAGGGGTTCTGAAGAAGTGCACGTTTGGAGGCCAGGAGGAAGCAACCAAAGGAAAGGAGATTGCAACAGGGTTCATTCATCTGTGATGTGTGGGTGTGCTAGACTATGGCATGTGCTTTATGTCTCTCAAGTCTAAATGGCCTTTCACATCTGGCTGAGGCTGATCAACAGACCTTGGTTACAGAGAAGATGAAATCCAACAGTAAAGTAACTCAGTCACTTTGGGCTAAAGAAACCTTTATGGTTTTGCTTAATTTGTGAAGTGGAAATTAAGTTTTGTTTTGTTTCATACGACTTTATTTAGGGGAGGTTACATTTTCAATCCTCAATAGATTTTTTTATGTATTTCCCATATGCTTCTTCATTCATTAGTTCATCTAGTTCTGAAGATTACTCAGTGTCATCTTGCTCATCCAACCATCTTCATAACAAGATTTGTTGACAAGTCCTGTATTTTCTGCAAGAGCTTCATTAATTTCAATTACTTCTCCTGACAGAGAATAGAGTTCACTAGTAGCTTTCACACTTTCCAAAGCACGAAACTCATTTTATTTGTTCAATGTTGTCCCAATTTCAGGCAGACTACAGTAAACAACATCTCCCAAAGCTTCCTGTGCAAAATTGCTGATTCCCACTGTTCCAATACCCTTTTCTCTTGTTATCCATTCATGTTTCTCTGAATTTACGCACCAAGTGCAGATTGGGGTCAGTGTGCAGTGTCTAGATGGTGCCTGCCCTCAGGACCCAGGGCTAGGGCAGGGCAGAACATGTGGGTGAGGCTGGGCCCTCAAGCTGCAGGCCAACCAGCACTCTCTGCCTGCTCGGAGCAGTGTTTGAGGAGGGGTCAGAGCACAGCTCCAAGACCACCCTGGCCTGCAAGGCGACTAGAGTGAGCTGAAAAGCCGGCGTGGGGACCTGGAGGGGCAGAGCCTGACAGGGCAGGGGGTGGAGCTCAGATGGAGATTACTTTCTTTTTTTTCTTCTTTATTGATTTTTTAGAGAGAGGAAGGGAAAGGGAGAGAGAGATAGAAACATTGATGAGAGAGAACATCGACTGGCCACCTCCTGCATGACCCTCACTGGGGACTGGGCCCACAACATGGGCATGTGCCATGACTGGGAATCGAACTTGTGAACTCCTGGTGCAAGGGTCCATGCTCAACCACTGAGCCACTCTGGCCAGGTGAGATTACATTTTAAAATAGTTATCCCACAAAAGCACGTTAGGCTGATGTTATTTGTGATTAAATAAGAGCTTTCAGTAAATTAAAGTAGTACTACTTTACCTTACTATCATAAGGAGAAAAGGATGCAATTTCCATTCCACTCTTGTTCTTTTTAAAGTTCCTGGTATTTTCTGTTGCTTTGTCTGCTTGGATAATTAATCAATGTTCAATCTGTTGAAATGGATGACAATTATGTCGGAAGATCTTTAAGACAAATTAAAATCAGTGAGGGATTTTTTTCCCCTGTTATTGGCAGGAGAGGCAAGGAAAAACTTAGCTTTGGAGAAACTAGGGTATCTAGAGTGCTGGGTCATGAGGATCAAGGTAGAGGATGGAGACCCAGTTCCCAGACCTAAAACCCTGGGGTCTAGGGCCCCACTGGCCAGCCTGACTGTGCTGAGCCCCTCCTGAAGTTGGCTCCTGCAAAACCTCCTCAAACCTAAGATTCCTGCCTAATTTTTTTTGCCACTCTGTGCTCCAGCTACACTGAACAAGGCTGAGTTCCCCTAGGATCATGTTCTCTCACCTCTAGGCTTTGGCACAGGCTGCTTCCTGAGCTTGCATGATTCCCATTCCTCCACCCCGACCATACTGAGCCATGCTTGGTCACCTTCTGCAGGTCCTTCAGCCTAGAAGTCACTTCCTCTCAGAACTTTCTCTGATCTCTCCAACAACCTCTCTGGGCTGCCATAGGAACTTGTTCTTCACCCAGTTATTACCCTTTATGGTAACTGCCTCTTCTCTTTTGTAGTTCCCTCTGGACTGTGCACACCTTTGTGTCAGGAACCATCTGAAGCACCTACTCAGCATTAAACCCAGACAAAGCCCTAGCAATACAATGGTGAACAAGACAAACCAGGCCTCTGCCCTGTATGTTGCTTAGAGCCTTGCGTTAAAACTGTGTCCCACAGGGCCAGGAGCTCCTTGAGAGCAAGGTCTGGACTGCTTCCTAATGTATCCTGAGCACCAAGCACAGGATTTCTTAACACTTAGTAGGTACCAATAAACATTTTCTGAATGAGCAAGTACAGAAAAGAAAAAATAACAACAAAGATAGAGGCATAACTGACTTCATGTTTACTCCCCAGTTACATTCAGCCTCTAAGGAGAACATAACTGTTCCCTAAAGCCAGCTCTCTGGAAAATTTCTCTGAGGAAGAAGTGAAGTATTGATCCACCCAAGCTCCCAACCCCAAGAGAGGTAGCTTTCAGTATTTAAAGAGTGCTCACTGTTTGCCTGACCCCTAAGCAGTTCATGGTTCCAACTCTGAAAACTTTAGCTCTGTTCTTACTGTGTCCTGAACCTCTGGAAACAGGGTCTTGTTAGCCAGCGTCTACTTTGCTCCTAGATTGAGGAGCAAGAAACAGGTTTACTAACTTCCTCATCAGTACTGAGCCAGGAGCCAGAGAGCCTAAGGACAAAGAGCAGAAACTTTGGACTTGAGCAGAGCTAGGTTGAAATCCAAGCCAGGCACACCATTGACAGGCAATGGGACTTTGGGTAAGGTACTTCACCTCTAAATCCCTCAGTTTCCACATCTATAAAATGGGGATTACAGTGTATTATTTTGCAAGCTGCAGGGAGGGTTGAAGATTAAAAAAGAATCTTTCTCTTGAATTCCAAAATGGTGGGGGAGTGAATGGAAACTACACAGACCATCTCCCAGGACCAAACTGGAATTACAACTAAAATAGAGATACATTATCAGGAAAAACCAACAGAAAAGCAGCTGGAGAGGACCCATATAACCAGGGACAGAAAGAGGACACTAAATTGAGCCTGGTAGGAACTGTGGAGGCATGACAGGGTGGGCTGGGAGCCCACGGACAGCAACTGTTTTAGCTGTGAGCAGCTCCCTCAGGGTTAAAATCCCAAGCAGGCTCCACAGTGCAGAGGGCTGGGACAGAGCACTTAATTAGCTACAGCCACTCACCTTGGGCTGTGGCAGAGGGAGGGCAGACTGGACTAGAACTGTGTGGAGAGACTCAGGAACTTGGAGAGCTGGGAGGGCAATAGGAGTTTTGTGCTGAATCACTCCCTCACAGGACTAGCCATCCTACTCAAAGAGCCCCTTCCCAGAGCCCTGAGGCGGAACAAGAGCCCCTCCCTCAGGAATTTAACACCACCTGGCCAGGCCAGAGAAATGCAAATTGAGGCTCATTAACAGCCAGCAAGCATTTGCCCCACTCACTGGAAATTCTCTTACCCTGAATACCTGAGGGATTTTTTCATTCATTTTCGGGCTTCAACCCAAGGCTCATCAAGTAACTGAGACTAATAGCCTTCAGGCAAAAAGCCTGAGGATTACTGAACCTTTTCTGGGCTTGCAAATCTACCCAGAAAAGACTTGACAGTGGTGTTTAACGTGGGTCCTCCCACACTCATCCAAACACAGTAGAGGGAGCCACAACCAGCAGAACACCAACACCCACAGAGAAAATTTGGCAGGCTCCAAAACCCACTGAGACAGCCAAAATGGTGAAACAAAGAAACAAATCCCAAATGAAAGAACAAGAGAACTCTACGGAAAAAGAGAAAAATGAAACAGTTAAGTAAGTTATCAGAGGTAGAGTTCAGAGTGATGATAATGAGGAAGCTCAACAGCATGAGTAAAGATATAGAAACATTGACGATCAACCAACTGGAAATGAAAAACCACCAAGCAGAAATGAAGAGTGACATAGCAGAAATAAAGAACACATTGGAAGGAATAACCAGCAGAGTAGAGGAAGCCAAGGACCAGAACAGTGAATTAGAAGACAGGGTAGAAAAAAATCACCCAATCAAAGAACCAAAAAGAAAAAAACAATTAAAAAATGGGAAGACAGCTTAAGAGAACTGTGGGACAACATGAAACATAACAACATCCACATCATAGGAGTTCCAGAAGAAGAAGAAAATGAGCAAGGGTTAGAAAATATATTTGAAGAGATAGTGAGAGAAAACTTCCCTAACCTGGTGAAGGAAAAAGGCATACATGTACAAGAAGCACAGAGAGCTCCAAGTAAGAAGAACCCTAACAGGTCCACACTAAGACATATAATAATTAAAATGACAAAAATTAAAGACAAAGAGAGAATTTTTTTTTTTTTATCCTCACCTGAGGACATTTTTTCATTTTTTGTCCAGATAGAGTTGGAGGGAGAGAGAGGAAGAGAGAGAGAGAGAAACATCGACATGAAAGGGACACATCGAGTGGCTGCCACCCGCACGACCAACCAGGGCCAGGGACAAACTGCAACCGAAGTACATGCCCTTAGTGGGAACCGAACCCGGGTCTCTCTGGACTGCAGGCCGATGCTCTAACCGCTGAGCCAAACCGGCCAGGGCCAAAGAGAGAATCTTAAAGGCAGCAAGAAATAAGCAAATGTTAGCTACAAAGGAACCCCCATAAAACTATCAGCTGACTTCTCAACAGAAACACTACAGGCCAGAAGGGAATGGCATGAAGTAAACAAGGTAATGAAAAACAAGGATCTGAATCCAAGACTACTCTATCTGGCAAGGCTATCATTCAAAATAGAAGATGAAATAAAGAGCTTCCCAGACAAAAAAAAGGCTAAGGGAATATATTAGCACCAAACCAGCACTGCAAGAAATGTTAAAAGGACTGCTGTAATTAGTAGAAGAAATAGGAAGAAAAATATAATCATGACAAACAAAAATGGCAATAAATAAGTACATATCAATAATAGCCTTAAATGTAAATGGATTAAATGCTCCAATCAAAAGACACAGAGTAGCTGATTGGATAAGAAAGCATGACTCATATATATGTTGTTTACAAGAGACCCACCTCACAACAAAAGACTCACATAGGTAGAAAGTGAAGGGGTGGAAAAAATCTGCCAAGTAAATGGAAAGGAAAAAAGAGCTGGGGTAGCAATATTCATATCCAATAAAATAGACTTCAAAATGAAGACCATAAGTAGAGACAAAGAAGGCCACTACATAATATTAAAAGGATCTATCCAACAGGAAGATATAACCTTGGTAAACATATATGCACCTAATATAGGAGCACCAAAATATATTTTAAAACTTCTGGAGGACTTCAAAGGAGAAATAGACAGCAATACAATCATAGCAGGAGACTTCAAAACCCTGCTGACGTCACTGGATAGATCTTCTAGACAGAAAATTAACAAGGAAACAGAGACTCTAAATGATGCACTAGATCAAATGGATTTAATAGATATCTACAGAGAATTACACCCCAAAACTGCAGAATTCACATTCTTCTCAAGTGCACATGGGACATTCTCAAAGATAGACCACATGTTAGGACACAAACTAAGTCTCTACAAGTTCAAGAAGATTGAAATCATACCAAGCATCTTCTCAGATCACAATGGCATGAAACTACAAATCAATTACAACAAAAACATGCAAAAAACATTCAAACACATGAAGGCTAAATAGCATGTTATTAAACAATGAATAGGTTACCAAGGAGATCAAGGAATAAATTTTAAAATTCCTGGAAACCAGTGAAAATGAACACACAGCAACACAAAATCTATGGGACTCAGTGAAAGCAGTCCTGAGAGGGAAGTTCATAGTACTACAGGCCTATCTCAAGAAACAAGAAAAAATTCTAATTGACTATCTAACTTCACAACTTAAAGAACTAGAAAGCAAATGAAAAGAAAAACCCAGAGCAAGTAGAAGGAAAGAAATAGTAAAGATCAGAGCAGAAATAAACAACATAGAGACTAAAAAAAAAAAAACAATTCAAAAGATCAATGAAACAAAGAACTGATTCTTTGAAAAGATAAACAAGATTGATGGACCCTTAGCCAGATTAACCAAGAAACAGAGAGAGGACCCAAATAAACAAAATCAGAAATGAACGAGGAGAAGTAACAACTGACACCACAGAAATGCAAAGGATCGTTAACATATACTATGAACTGCCTGGCCAGGGTGGCTCAGTGGTTGAACACTGACCCATGCACCAAGAGGTTGTAGGTTTGATTCTGGGTCAGGGTACATGCCCAGGTTGTGGGCCCAGTCCGTGGCTGGAGGCATACAGGAGGTGGCTGATCAATGTTCTGTCTCATTGATGTTTCTATCTCTGTCTCCCTCTCCCTTCCTCTCTAAAAAAAAAAACCAAAAAAAAAAAATAAAGAAAAAAAAATTTTTTTAAACACTATGAACAATTATATGCCAACAAATTGGACAATCTAGGTGAAATGGACAAATTTCTAGAAACAGATAGTCTCCCAAAACTGAACCAGGAAGAGATAGAAAACTTGAACAGACCAATAACAACTAAGGAAATTAAAGATGTAATCAAGAACCTCAGAGGAAGGGGACGGGGTGGGGGAGGGGAATGAGATAAATCAAAGAACTTATATGCATGTATGCATAACCAATGGACATAGACAACAATGCTGGGGGGGGGCAAGATCAGGAGGAGGTTGTCTAGGGGGGGAAAAGGAGAAACATCAGTAACAAAAATAAATTAATTAATTCAAAAAAAAGAAACATTGATGAGAGAGAACATCAATTGGCCACCCCCTGCATGCCCCTCACTGGGGATTTGGCCCACAACCTGGGCATGTGCCCTGGCCGGGAATCGAACAAGCAACCTCTTGGTGCATAGGTCGACGCCCAACCACTTAGCCATACCGGTTGGGCTTAAAGGATAATTTTCAAAAAAATCTTTCAACAATAAAGATAAATTAAAAAAAAAAAAGTCATCACAAAAAAAAGAGATAAAATCATGACACTTATACAGATATAAAAAGGAATACAAAGACTTTATTTAACTCATTCATGAGGAAACAGATACAGTGTTAAACCAAAGACAATCCAAAGAACAGATCAGGAATATTAAATGTGCAAGTGGAGGCAAAAACTGTTTTTTCCATGGTGGTGGGGGTGAGAAGGTGTCATTCTGCTGGATATAATTCATTTGCATAGGAATAAACAAAAACCCATTTCCCTCCTTGCCAGTGTGGTTCAGTGGTTAGAGCCTCATTTTCAAGGTTGGTGTGAATGAGGTCATGACTTTTCCTAACCCCTACTTCAAGATTTGGTTTAGCTACTCCAGGAAAACACCTTTGACCCATATCCCGACCCAAGGCTAAACTATCAGACTTTCCTGTGTGTTCCAGTATCACCTGTGTTTTCATTTGCATAGCCCATTTCAGAACATAACACGTAAAACTTGAAACATTCTCATCTTCCTCAAGGAGTTAGAGCAGTATGCACTGTAGTATCTCCATGGAATAGTGTAGAGAGTGTAGAGCCTGACACATAGGCATGCAAGTATTTTGAATGAATGGCTTTGCGTCAATTTAAATGAACAGATTTTGCCCTGTGGTCATTCCAAGTCCGGTAGAACACAACAGAGGTGGAAAGGCTGAGAAAGGAATGCACTGGTTAGAGTAACTGAATGGGAAAGACTTGGCCCACACACTGAAGGGTCATGGATTCAATTCCTGGTCAAGGGCACATACCTGGGTTGCAGTTTCAATCCCTGGCACTGGTAGGGGAGTGTGAAGGAGGCAAGCGATTGCTGTGTCTCCCTCTCTCTCCCCTTCCCCCTCCATCCCTCCCTTCCACTCTCTAAAAATCAATGGAAAAAATATCCTCTGGTGAGGATTAACAACAACAACAAAAAAAAGAAAGAAAGAAAGAAAGAAAGAAAGAAAGAAAGAAAGAAAGAAAGAAAGAAAGAAAGAAAGAAAGAAAGAAAGAAAGAAAGAGAAAGAAAATAATGCTTTAAAATTAGTTTCCATTGTTTAAAAAAAAGAAAAAAAAGAATCTTTCTCTTAAATGGCCATCTGCTCCCTTCCTGACTTGTGCCCCCTAGTGGCAGATACACATCCTGCTCATGCTAATGTGAGACCATAATGCTACTTACCAGAAGACTGACTAGTGTGACTAGTAAAACCAATATTCTAGTATTCCTAATGCAGTTTTTGGAAAACACCTCATTTACTGTCAGTCCTGGGGTTCAGCCCTGTTTCAGCCTTTTCCCACTAACTGTCACAGCCTCCTCTCTGGTTTCCTGCTACTAGTCTATCCTGTTCTACTCCACTGAGCCCAAAGCACAGCGGACATTTTCCACAAGCACCAACCCTTATCTATTCCCTGGGAGGGTGCTGGGGTAATTGGGAGTAACAGCATGAGTTACTACCAGCATCCCTGTTGCTAGTTGGAACTTGGAGTGTACCCCATTCAGATTTATACAGCAGGAACAGAGCTTCAAGCTCACTTGGGCTCTATAGAAGGAAAAGTGACTCAGAAAGGTCACATACCAGCTAGTAGCCAGGTTGGGGCTAGAATAGGTCTTTGGATTCTGTTTGAGATCTCCTTCACAAATCCACTCTTGCTTTCTCAGGGCTGGGGTGGGGTGGTGCCATAATGAACACACACACATACACCAAACCCCTCCTGGCCTGGGGTCAAGCCCCTTAATCAGAGTAACTCTCAGGGTCAGTCTCTTTTCCCTATAGGCCCTCCCCAAAACTGCTGAGACAAATTGTAAAGTATGTGGTCAGAGATTATGAAGCTGACCTAATTGGCTCTGGGAAGAACTTCTACACTTGCTGTAATCTTAGTGGTTTTCCTGCAGAGCAACTGTTTGGCTGGCAGAAGCTTAAGTGGGCTGGTAACTTGACTCCACTTTCAAACTGTCAACACAGTGGTATCACCAGCCTCATTAAACTTGATGTCAGCACAACCTGACAGGGCTGGAGAAAAGGGAAGGACATAGCCTAAGGGTAGAACATTTGTGTTTCTGTCTCACGTCTCCCTGGTGGTAGGGTAGTGTACCTCACATACAAATGCCAAAAATGCAGTACTATCCTTATGTATGGTGTGATGGGGAAGTCCTGGTGATGGGGGTTGGGGCTAACCTCTTACACAAGATGGTGTGCATTTCCATGAGAAGTGTCAGGGAGCCAACATGGTGGTGGGCAGGACCAGAGTGAAGGTGAGAGTGTGAGTGGGTGAGCATGTGTGAGAGTGTGTGTGTGTGTGTGAGGGTGAGCATCTGCCTGTTGCTGGGGATCAGAGAGTGCACCATTTTTGAGGATTTGTAGGGTGTTCCTTGGGAGGAGGCTGCAGGGAACAGCACAGACCCAGTGCCTGGAGGCCACAGATAGGTGTGCCCAGCCCCACTCTCCCCCAGCAGAGGGCCGCTGCCCCTGCAGGACCTAGCAAAGGAGGGCCACGGGCACCGCAAAACCTGCTGCAGCATAGAGCCACTGGCCCCCTGCACTGCTGCTGAGAGAGACGCCTTATCACCAGCCACCTGCCCTGGTGGCCGAGACCTGAAGGCCTTGGACACACAGTCCTGGTCCGGCAACATGGCCTGCCTCACTTGGCCCTGGACCACCTGACTGATAATATGGTGAGACAAAAAAACAACCCCCAAATGAAAGAAAAGGAGGAATCCTCAGAAGAGGAACTAAATGAAATGGAGGCAAGCAATTTATCAGAAAGAGAATTCAAAGTAAAGGTTATAGGGTGCTCAAAGAACTTAGAATTACAAGCAACTCAAAGAGAATTATAAAGAACTCAGTGGCAACTACATCAGCATGGAAAAAGGAGGTAAAAACTGTGAATAAGAATTGAGTGGAAATGAAGAATGGCATAGGTGAAATAAAGAATACCCTATTAGGATTCAATAGTAGATTAGAAAAAGCTGAGGACTGAATCAGCGAGTTAGAAGACAAGGTAGAAAAAACTACACAAATAAAGCAGCAAATGAAAAAAAAAGAAAAAGAAAAAGCAGGAGTAGAGTTTAAGGGAGCTTTGGGACAACACGAAACATAACATTTGCATCATGGGGTACCAGAAGGAAAAGAATCAGAGACAGGAATAGAGAACATGTTTGAAGAAATAATGACAGGGGAAGACTTCCGGTCAAGATGGCAGTGTAGGTAAATGCGGTATCGCCTCCTCCCACAACCACATCAAAATTACAACTAAACTACAGAACAACCATCATTCAAAACCGCCTGAAATCAAGCTGAATGGAAGTCCTACAAGTACTAAATTAAAGAAGAAGCCACATGGAGACTGGTAGGAGGGGTGAAGGTGCAGACGAGCTGGTCCCACAGCCACGTGTGGCAGATAAAAATCAGGAGGATCACCTGTGAAGGTCCTCCCTGAGCAGTGAGGGGTTCCCATCCCACACCAGGCCCCCCAGCTCAGGGTTCCAGTGCCAGGAAGAGAAGTCTCCATAACTTCTGGCTGTAAAAATCAGCAGAAATTGAGGCTGAGGGAGGCTGAGGCTTCTGGGGTCCCAGGCAGTTCCTCTTAAAAGGGCCCACACACGGACTTACTCAGACTTGCTCCCTCCAGGCTCCAGCATGGGGGAGGAAGATTGAAAGGCACCATAGATATATGGGGAAGAACTGAGTAGTTTGGTATTGGGGTGAGAGCTGGAGAGGCAGCCTTCTCCGGGACAGACCTGCTGGCGGAGGCCGTTATTCCTTTGGTCAGTCCTTCCCCCACAGGGCAGAAAGACGGCCGCCATATCTGGGACTCCAGCAACCTGGCTTATACTATTTGCCCTGCCCTGGTGATTCTCTGAGGCCATGCCCCACCCAACTTTCAGGTCCACCCAAGCTGTTTCCAGTGGCTTTACCATAGGAATGGCCTGTCTTGGCTCCTGTTTCAGATTTTCCTAAATTCTCTTCAAAAAGCAGCATCTGGCCTCAGTGAGCCCCATACCTCTCACTAAGTGGCCTCAGGCTTGGCACTAGGAGCAGTCAGCCTTGGTTCACAGCTTGGTTTTGCCTGGACACCTCCAAGCCCAGCACAAGCAGCCATCTGCAGATTGCTTTGTAGCTTATGCCTGGTGGCCCCGGGTAGAACACAGGCAGCACTGACATTGCCCCAGAGCCAGCACATCCAGTGAACAGCTTCAGACCACGGCAAAGCACCACCACCCAACCACCTCCACAAGTAACACACTCAAGGAATGAACTCAGTGGGTACCAGAACCATGCTGAAGTAAGGTGGGCTTACTTCTTGCTCTGTGTGGTGGGCCCCTACATGGCTGATCCTCCAAGGGAGTCAGAGGCCAGTGGTCAGTGGGCACAGCCAGCCCTTGCAGCTGATCAGCCTGAGTAAATCCCTGTCATTGATGTCCCAACAGCAATCAAGACTCAATTACAACAGAAGGGTGTACAGTCCACACAAGGGGTGCACCTCAAGGGCACAACTGGAATGATAAAGAAGGCTGTGCCACTGGACCCTGTAGTACACCTACTACAATAGGCCACCCTAGCAAGCCTAAGAGACACAGCAACTCTACCTAATACATAGAAACAAACACAGGGAGGCAGCCAAAATGAGGAGACAAAGAAACACGTCCCAAATGAAAGAACAGAACAAAATTCCAGGAAAAGAACTAAACAAAATGGAGATAAGCAATCAATCAGATGCACAGTTCAAAACACTGGTTATAAGGATGTTCAAGGAACTTAGTGAGAACATCAACAACATAAAAAAGGACCAGTCAGAAATGAAGGATGCACTAACTGAAATAAAGAATAATTTACAGGGAATCAATAGTGGAGTAGGGGAAGCCAAGAAGCAAACCATCAATTTGGAATATAAGGAAGCAAAAAACCCAATCAGAACAGCAAAAAGAAAAAAGACTCCAAAAAAAATGAGGATAGTGTAAGGAGCCTCTGGGACAACTTCAAGTGTACCAACATTTGCATCATGGGGGTGCCAGAAGGAGAACAGAGAGAGCAAGAAATTGAAAACCTATTTGAAAAAATAATGGCAAAAAACTTCCCTACCTTGGTGAAGGAAACAGACATACAAGTCCAGGAAGCACAGAGAGTCCCAAACAAGATGAACCCAAAGAGGTCCACACCAAGACACATCATCATCAAAATGTAAAAGGTTCAAGACAAAGAGAGAATCTTAAAAGCAGCAAGAGAAAAGCAGTTAGTTACTTACAAAAAAGCTCCCATAAGACCGTCAGCTAATTTCTCAAAAGAAACTTTGCAGGCCAGAAAGGATTGGCAAGAAATATTCAAAGTGATGAAAAGCAAGGACCTAAAACCAAGATTCCTCTATCCTGCAAAGCTATCATTTAGAATCGATGGACATATACAGAGTTTCCCAGACAAGAAAAAGGTAAAGGAGTTCATCACCACTAAACCAGTATTATATGAAATGTCAAAGGGTCTTCTTGAAGGAGAACAACAAAAATATGAACAATAAAATGGCAATAAATACATATCTATCAACAATTGAATCTACAAACAAAATGAGCAAGCAGAACAGAAACAGACTCATAGATACAGAGAAATTTTTGTTGGTTGCCAGATGGGAGGGGGGTTGGGGGAGATGGATGAAAAAGATGAAGAGATTAAGAAGTACATATTGGTTGTTAGACTGATGAACCTCAAAGGGAAGGGAGGAGGGAGCATGGGAAGAGAGAAACCAAAGAACTTCTGTGCATATATGTATAACCAATGGACACAGGCAATAGTGTGGGGAAGGCAAGAGGGGGGTGGGATCGGGGAGGAGGGGGTCAATGGGGGAAAAAAGGGGGAACATCTGTAATACATTCAACAATAAAGTTAAAATAAAAAAAGAAAGACAGAAAACTTCCCTAACCTGGTAAAAAATCACACAATTCCAGGAAACACAGAGAAATCCAATCAAGATGAACCCCAAAAGACCCACACCTAGACACATCATAATTATTTATTCATTTATTTATTTTTAGAGAGAGAGGGAGATAGAAACATCAATGTGAGAGAGAAACATCAATTGGCTGCCTAGTGCACACACTCCTACTGGGGATTGACCCTGCAACCCGGGCGTGTGCCCTAACTAGGAATTGAACTGGAACCTCTCAGTCCATGGGATGACTCTCAATCCACTCGGCCACACCGGCCAGGCTAAACACATGATAATTAAGATGGCAAACATTAAAGACAAACAAATAATCTTAAAGGCAGCAAGAGAGAGACACAGAAAGTTACCTACAAGGGAGTTCCCATTAGACTGTCAGCTGATTTCTCAATAGAAACACTTCAGGCCAGAAGGGAGTGGCATGAAGTATAAAAAGTAATGAAAAGCAAGAGACTGAATCCAAGACTACTCCATCCAGCCAGGCTATCATTCAAAATTGAAAGTGAAATAAAGAGCTTTGCCCGGCTAGTGTGGCTCACTGGTTGAGCATCGACCCATGCACCAAGAGGTCGCCAGTTCAATTTCCGGTCAGGGCACATGCGCAGGTTGTGGGCCCGATACCCAGTGGGGGGCATGCAGGAGGCAGCCAATCGATGTTCTCTCTCATTGATGATTCTATCTCTCATTCCCTTCCTCTCTCTCAAAAATCAATAAAAAAAATTTTTTTAAAAAGAGCTTTGCAGACCCCCACCCTCCAAAAAAAAATGCTAAAGGAGTTTACCACCACCAAACCAGCATTGCAAGAAATGATAAAGGGAATGCTGTAAAAATAAGAAATAAAGAGAGAGAGAGAGGAACACAAGCATTAAGAATAAAAATGGCGCTAGAGCCCCGGAGTCCCAGCCGGTTACAGTCCCAGGCCTGTAGTCGCCCGCTTCATCTCTCCTTTCAACATGACAGATGCTGCCGTGTCCTTCACCAAGGACTTTCTGGCAGGTGGAGTGGCCGCAGCCATCTCCAAGATAGTGGTAGCGCCCATCAAGGGGGTCAAGCTGCTGCTGCAGGTGCAGCACGCCAGCAAGTAAATCACCGCAGATAAGCAATACAAGGGCATTATAGACTGTGTGGTTTGTATCCCCCAGGAGCAGGGAGTCCTGTCCTTCTGGCATGGTAACCTGGCCAATGTCATCAGATACTTCCCCACCCAGGCTCTCAACTTTGCCTTCAAAGATAAATACAAGCAGATCTTCCTGGGTGGTGTGGACAAGAGAGCCCAGTTCTGGCGATACTTTGTGGGAATCTGGCATCAGGTGGTGCTGCTGGGGCCACTTCCTTGTGTTTTGTGTATCCTCTTGATTTTGCCCGGACCCATCTAGCTGTTGATGTGAGCAAAGCTGGAGCTGAAAGGGAATTCAAAGGCCTTGATGACTGCCTGGTTAAGATCTACAAATCTGATGGGATTAAGGGCCTGTACCAAGGCTTTAATATGTCTGTGCAGGGTATTATCATCTACTGAGCTGCCTACTTCGGTGTCTATGACAGTGCGAAGGGAATGCTTCCAGATCCCAAGAATACTCACATCTTCATCAGCTGGATGATCGCACAGTCTGTCACAGCAGTGGCTGGGTTGACTTCTTATCCATTTGACAATGTTCGTCGCCACATGATGATGCAGTCAGGGTGCAAAGGAACTGATATCATGTACACAGGCACGCTTGACTGCTGGAGGAAGATTGCTTGTGATGAAGGAGGCAAAGCTTTTTTCAAGGGTGCATGGTCCAGTGTTCTCAGAGGCATGGGTGGTGCTTTTGTGCTTGTCTTGTATGATGAAATCAAGAAGTTCACATAAATTATTTCCTAGTCTTCCCTTCCTGCACCCACCGTGAACAGGCATGTTGTATTATGTAACATATCTTGAGCATTCTTGACAGACTATTGGCTGTCTATTTATCAGTGGCAACTATTTACTGGTTGAAAATGGGAAGCAATAATATTCATCTGACAGGTTTTCCCTTAAAGCCATTTCCATGATGATGATGGGACTCAATTATATTTTTTATTTCAGTCACTCCTGATAAACAACAAATTTGAAGAAATAAAAAATATCCAAAATTTAAAAAAAAAAAAAAAAAAGAATAAAAATGGCAGCCCTGGCCGGTTTGGCTCAGCAGTTAGAGTGTCAGCCTGCAGACCAGAGAGTCCCGGGTTTGATTCCCACTAGGGGCACGTGCCTTGGTTGCAGTTTGTCCCTGCCCCAATTGGGGTCATGTGGATGGCGACCAGTTGATGTGTCTCTCTCACATCGATGTTTCTCTCTCTTCCCCTCTTTCTCCCTCCCGCTCTATCTGAAAATAAATGCAAAAAATGTCCTCGGGTTAGGATAAAAAAATAAAAATAAAAATGGCAACAAAGAAGTACCTATCAATAATAACCTTAAATGTCGATCACTTAAATGCTCCAATAAAAAGACTTAGGGTAGCAGAAAGGATAAGAAAACATGACCCATATCTATGCTGTCTACAAGAGACCCACCTCAGAACAAAAGACTCACAGGATGAAAGTAAAGGGATGGAAAACAATTTTCCATGCAAATGGAAACGAAAGAAAAGCTGGGGTAGTAATACTTATATCTGATAAAATAGAGTTCAAAATGAAGGCCATAACAAGAAACAAAGAAGGGCATTATATAATATTAAAAGGATCGATCCAACAAGAGGATATAACCCTCGTAAACATATATGCATCCAATATAGGAGCACCAAAAAATATTTAAAAACTACTAGAGAACTTTGAGAGACTGATAGGAATACAATCACAGTAGGGGACTTTAACACCCCACTGATATCAATGGATAGGTCTTCTAGACAAAAAAACAACAACAAGGAAACAGAGACCCTAAACACACTAGCTCAGATGGACTTAATTGATATTTACAGAATATTTCACCCCAAAGCTGCAGAATACACATTCTTCTCAAGTGCACACGGGACATTCTCAAAGACAGACCACATGTTCAGACACAAACTGAGTCTTTACAAGTTTAAGAAGACTGAAATCATATCAAACATCTTTTCAGATCACAATGGCATGAAACTGGAAATCAATTACAATAAAAACACTCAAAAACATTCAAACACATGGAGGCTAAATAGCATGTTATTGAACAATGAATGGGTTACCAATGAAATCAAGGAAAAAAATAAACTTCCTGGAAACAAATGAAAATGAACACACAACAACACAAAATCTATGGGACACAGCGAAAACAGTCATGAGAGGGAATTTCATAGCACTACAGGCCTACCTCAAGAAACAAGGAAAATTTCTAATCAACTATCTAACCCTACAACTTAAAGAATTAGAAAACAAAGGAAAATCCAGAGTAAGTAGAAGGAAGGAAATAATAAAGATCAGAGTAGAAATAAATGACAGAGACTAAAAAAACAATACAAAAGATCAATGAAACTAAGAGCTTGTTCTTTGAAAAGATAAACAAGACTGATGAACCTTTAGCCAGACTCACCAAAAAACAAAGAGAGAGGATTGAAATAAACAAAATCAGAAATGAAAGAGGTGACGTAACAACTGACACCACAGAAATACAAAGGATTGTAAGAAAATACTATGAACAATTATATGCCAACAAATTGGCCAACCTAGGCAAAATGGAAAAATTTCTAGACTCATACAAACTTTCAAAATTCAACCAGAAAGAGTCAGAAAACCTGAACAGACCAATAACAACTAAGGAAATTGAAGCAGTAATAATAATGATGATTAAAAAAAAAAAAAAAAAAAAACTCCCAGCAAACCAAAGTACTGGACCGTATGGCTTCACAGGGAAGTTTTACCAAACATTCAAATAAGAACTAACACCTATTCTCCTCAAACTATTCCAAAAAATTCAAGAGGACAAAAGATTTTCAAGTATTTTTATGAGGCCAGCATAATCCCAATTCCAAAACCAGATAAAGACACTACAAAAAAATAAAATTACAGCCCAATATCCCTGATGAACATAGATGCCAAAATCCTCAACAAAATATTAGCAAATCAGATCTAGCAATACATTAAAAAATTATTCACCACGACCAAGTGGGATTTATCCCAGGGATGCAAGGCTGGTACAATATTCACAAATCAATAAATGTAATATACCACATAAACAAAATGAAAGTTAAAATAATATGATCATATCAATGGATGCTGAAAAGCATTTGACAAAATCCAGCACCCGTTTTTGATAAAAACTCTCAGCAAAGCAGGGATAGAGGGATCATACCTCAACATAATAAAGGCCATATATGACAAACTTACAGCCAACATCATACTTAATGGGCAAAAATGAAAAACAATTTCCCTTAAGAACAGGAACAAGACAGGGATGCCTGCTTTTGCCACTCTTATTCAACACAGTACTGGAAACCTTAGCCACAGCAATCAGACAAGAAGAAAAAAATAAAAGGCATCCAAATTGGAAAGGAGGAAGTGAAACTGTCATTATTCACAGATGACATAATATTGTACATAGAAAACCCTAAAGACTCTACCAAAAAGTACTAGATTTAATAAATGAATTTGACAGAGTAGCAAGACACAAAATTAACATCCAGAAATCTATGGCATTTTTATACATCAATAATGAATACTCAAAAAGAGAAACTAAAAAAAAAAAGAAAGATATATATATGTATATCCCATTTACCATTGCAACAACAAAAAATTAACATACCTAGGAACAAACTTAACCGAGGAGGTAAAAGACTTGTTCTCAGAAAACTACAGGACATTGATCCCACTCCTAGGAATATACCCTAAGAAGCCTGAAACACCAATCAGAAAGAATATATGTACCCCCATGTTCATAGCAGTGCTATTTACAATAGCTAAGATCTGGAAATAGCCCAAGTGTCCATCAGTAGACGAATGGATAAAAAAGCTGTGGTACATATACACAATGGAGTATTATGCAGCTGTAAGAAAGAAAGATCTCTTATCCTTTGAGACTACATGGGAGGACCTGGAAACTATTATCCTAAGCGAAACAAGCCAAGCAGAGAAAGACAAATATCATATGATCTCACTTATTTCTGGAATATAATGAACATAACAGTCTGAGGAACAGGGATGTGGAAGTAGGGTACAGACTGACAATTGCCAGAAGAGGGGGTGGGGGAGAGGAGCGATGAACCACAGAACTTGTACGCATGTACTCATAACCAATGGACATGGACAACAAAACTGGGGAAGGGGCAGGGAGGGAGGGGGAGGAGGATGTCAATGGGGGAAAAAGGAGAAACATCTGTAATAAAAATAAATTAATAACAATAATTTAAAAAAGCCATGATAGCTATTTAGGATTAGCAAGTAGAATGCGCTTGCAGATTTGAAATAAAAAGCAACACTTGTTGAGCATCCGGAAAAAAAAAAAAAAGAAAACTACAGGACATTGTGTGAGAGAGTCTCCTCGACCAGTTGCCACCCACACAACCCCAATTGGGGCCGGGGACAAACTGCAACCGAGGTACGTGCCCTTAGCGGGAACCAAACCCAGGTCTCTCTGGTCTATGGGCCGACACTCTAACCGCTGAGCCAAACCAGCCAGGGCTAGAGGAAGATTTTTAAAAGTGGAAGCATATACCATGTTCATGGATTGGAAAAATCAACATCATTAAAATGTCCATCCTATCCAAAGCAATCTATAGATTCAGTGCAATCCCTATTAAAATACTGATGACATATTTTACAGATCTAGAACAGAAACTCCAAAAGTTTATATGGAACCAAAAAAAGACCTTAAATAGCCACAGCAATCTTGGAAAAGAAGAGCAAAGTAGGAGGTATCACAATACTGGGTATCAGGTTATACTACAAAGCCACTGTAATCAAAACAGCCTGGTACTGGCACAAGAACAGGCATATAGATCAATGAACCCAGAAATCGACCCAAGACATTATTATGCTCAATTAATATTTGATAAAGCAAGAGCAGCCCGACTGGTGTGGCTGAGTGGTTGAGCATCAACCCATGCACTGAGAGGTCACCGGTTCAATTCCCAGACAGAGCACAGGCCCAGGTTGTGGGCCCAAGCCCCAGTGGGGGGCATGCAGGAGGCAGCCAATCAATGTTCTCTCTCATTGATGTTTCTATCTCTTTCTCCTTCTCCCTTCCTCTCTCTCCAAAATCAATAAAGGAAAAAAAAAAAAAAAAAAAAAGCAAGAGCATACAATGGAGTAAAGACAGTCTCTTTAATAAATGGTGTTGGGAAAATTGGACAAGTACATGCACAAAAAATGAAACTAGACCACCAACTTACACCATACACAAGAATAAACTCAAAATGGATAAAAGACTTAAATGTAATCCATGAAACCATAAAAATCCTAGAAGAAAAGGTAGGAAGCAAAATTTCAGACATCACACGTAGCAGAATTTTCATTGATATATTGCCTAGGACAAGAGACACAAAGGAAAAAATTCATAAATGGTACTATATCAAACTAAAGCTTCTGCAAAGCAAAACAAAACAAAACAAAAAACAGCATCAAGATGAAAAGGGAATCCACTGTATGGGAGAATGTATTTGTCAATGATACATCAGATAAGAGGTTAATTTCCAAAATATATACAGTACTCATACAACTCAACAAAGGGAAGACAAACAATCCAATTAAAAAATGGGCAAAGGACCTAAACAGACACTTCTCCGAACAGGACACACAGATGGCCAAGAGACATATGAGAAAACGCTGAAAGCACTAATCATCAGAGAGACACAAATTAAAATGACAACAAGGTATCACCTCACACCTGCCAGCTATTTACAATAGCTAAAATCTGGAAACAGTCCAAGTGTCCATCAGTAGATGAGTGGATAAAAAAGCTGTAGTACATACACAGAATGGAATACTATGCAGCTGTAAAAAGGATTCTTACCTTTTGAGACATCATCGAGGGACCTGGAGTGTACTATGCTAAGTGAAATAAGCCATTCAGAGAAAGACAAGTATCACATGATCTCACTTACACGTGGAGTCTAATGAACAAAACAAATTGATGAACAAAATAGAAACAGAGGCATGGATGCATGGAACAGACTGAGGAATCTCAGAGGGAAAAGGAGGTGGGGTGGCAGGAAGAGATTACTCAAAGAACTTATATGCATAACCAATGGACACAGATGCCTGGCTGGTGTGGCTCACTGGTTCAGCGTCGACCCATGTGCCAACAGGCATAGACAACAGTGTGGTGAAGGCAGAGTGGGGGATGGGAGTGGGGAGGAGGGTGTCAATGGGGGAAAAAAGGAGGACATCTTAATACTTTCAACAATAAAGATACATTTTTAAAAAGTGTCAGTCACTCCTCAGGTCCTAGATTCCTGAAGCAGCAGTGAATTCAAGGTAAGAGCACAAAGTTGAAAACAGGGCCACATATTTTCTAGGCTAGGTCTTTTCACTACTTCACCAGTTGGGCCAGCTCTTGTCCCTCTTCTGTGCCTCAGTTTCTCCATCTGTACAATGAACAATGGTTCCAACCCTTTTATTATTAAAGATTCAAATGCAATCATGACATTCCAACATACCACACAGGAACAGAACAGTTGCTCTAGATGGAGGGCAGGGGTAGCTATGAAAGAGATGCCTCCACTGACCACAAAGGATCAAGTGAGGACTAGTCATCCAGCCCATCACAGCTCCCACCCAGCTCAGACATTTTAGGACTCAAATATTTGCAAAAGCTGGAGGCAAACCTGCTCAATGAAGGTCTCCTTCAGATGGGAGACAAGTTCTGTTCTGTGAGCTCATCACCAAAATGTTTGCTTCAAGAGCTTAAAAATTATCTTCAGTCAAGAAAGTCTGAGCCTCATGGAGCTCCCAGAGGTCAGAATATCACAGGCGTTTGGAAAACCTAATTTTAAAAGAAAAACACGACAGAACTGAAAACGTGGCTTGATAATTCCCGACATACTCACTGGCCACATGTAGTAGGCCAGTTGACATTTTACAAAGTGAATGCATAAGAAAGGTTGACCTTCAAGGCCCTCTAGGATAAGGTCCCAAATTACTACTCCAGTGTCACCTACCATTCCTCTATTCTTTCTCTAGTCAAACTTGCCTATTTGAACCTAAATGTACTCAGCAATCCCTACATCTGCTCATCATGCTCCTCCCTCTTCTTCATTCCTATTTCTAAACCCTACACATATTTGCATGTACCTATAGCTCAATACTTCGCTTTCTAGGAAACCTCTGCAATCCTAGTTGGAAGTCACCTTTCCAGCCTCTGAATTATCCTAACACTTACTGGACCTCTTGTTCTAGGTCCTAGTAAAATCACTCCATCTTCTCTTCCCTGCTCTCAGCACTAAAGGGCTGGTTTGTCCCTATGCAACACCCCTCCCTCTTGCCCAGCCAGAAGCCTGGCATATCCTAGGTACTTGTAGATACTGGGAAGTTCTGTAAACTTGAAAAAGCAGGAAAAATAATCATCCAAAGTTACTGTTTGATATTTGACAACATCTGCAAAACCTAAGGTAAATACTTAGGCTACAGAAGAAAATGCTTTGTAATGTATTGAAGGTTTGCCAAACGGCAGATTAAGGCCTGTGGGTGGGGAAAATAAAGTAATACTGGCTTAACCACAAATCAAATCTACATTAAAGAGTCGAGACTTCAGTTTTTAAAAAGCTGTTTTGGGGGTTCCAATGCACTATGTAACTTTTTCTAGTTATAAATTCAAATTAGATTCCAATCTTCAGCATTGATTTTGCACACGTAAAATCCCCCCTCATTCTAGTAGCTTATAGCTAAAATAATCCTCAAATCTTCCACTACAAAAAAATTGACAATGTAGTCACACATTAAGTGGTTGAGCCATGAAATACAGACTGCAGAATATCTTTACCCCTACCCCAAATCCCTTTAAGATCTTTAAGAATAGAGAAAATTTCCATCTCTGAAAAAGCTGAGCTGACCTCAGGCACTGCCTACTCACTCTTCCGCAAAGCTTTTCACATGCCATTCCTCCTTAGTACGCCTGTCTTGGTAACAAACCAGACTCTGTTGACCTGTCAGTCAAACCCTACATGTTGCAGCCTTGGTGTAAAGCACATTTTTTTCTTCAGACCTTCCTGTCAGTGAGGGTCACAGACCATCAGTGCTGCAAGATTTCAGAAGCCATTTGGTCACGCCCCCTCAATTTTATAGACTGGGAGGTGATCTAGAGATCAACACAAGGTCACCCAGGAAATGAGTAGCAGGGCCAGAACTAGAATTCAGATCTCCTGGGATTCAGGGTAAGGCCTTTTTCTTTATACTATCGTCTTTTCCTTAATTCAACGATTATTTGAACCTAACATTATTTTGACTTGCTTTCAGGGGCTCCAGAGCACTGAATTTCAAACATTATTTTAAAACATCTACCTCATTTAATCCCACAGTTATAAAAAACGAGGATTAGATTTAAATGCTCAAAGATCCTACACACTTGTGCATTTCCCCTCAATAAACACTAGCATAAAAACACCAAAGAAACCAGTTCTTTAGTGTGTTTTAACATGAGCTTACAATTAGTCTAATTTAAAAATGTAAGCATACAACTAGGCTTTACCAAAGAGGAACGTGTTTATTTCACTTAAATTCTTAAAAATATTTTTTGGCAGTTGTCACATAAAATGTCCTAATGTAAAAAAATTTCATTAAAAAGAAAAGCATGAAAAAAAACAGACCCAAAATGTTAAGATTTTATTTACAAAGCTTCTTTGTTGTACAGAAAGTAAAAATGCTGTTACAATCTTGGTGTAACTGGTAGCCACAGACGGTTGACTCACCAATCACAGCTATCCACGCTACAGCAAGAGTCTTACAAGAAAACCTAACAACGCTTACAATTTTGTTGGGGTGCAGTCCCCAAGCTTGGTGGTGAATTTCCAAAAGGGACTAAATGGAGGAAGGCGGAATGTCACAGGAACTATTCTTTGGCTCTTTGGGTGGGTGGGTATCCTGGGGTTTGTATCACAGCTACTTTTTTTTTTTTTAAACAGCTACCAAATCCATATGAGCAGTCCAACCAATACTGAACAGTTCTTTTTTTGCAGGTTATTTGGGGTCTTAATCATCTTCTCCTTCATCATCTGTTTCTCTCTTCCTCTTTTCACCTTTCCCGCTTTCTTCCTCCTCTGTACAATAACAAAAATTCACTTTGAGACATTTGGAAAAGTATTTTGCCTAGGTTATTGCTAACGAAGATAAAAACAATGAATTTTTTGATGGTTGAGAGAGGAATAAAAAAGAGGCCAGCTTGATTTGATAGGTTGTTAATTAAGAGGTATTGATTTTAAAAAGCATAGTGACCACAGAACTGAGAAGGGCAAAAGGTGCAGCAGCATCTCAAATCATAGCAAAGTTAAACCAGCTTTCGCAATTTTAAGTTGTAGTCTTCCAAATGTTTCTTATAGTTGTTGGTCCAATGAGACATTAGCAGTTATTAAAATGCACAGCAAGGACTTTGGAGTTAGCTAGCCTGTTTTTGACCCATGCTCACTAAGTCGTAACTCCTTCCCTTTAAGCCCGTTTCCCTGTTTATAAAATGGGGACAATGATACTAACTTGGAGGGTTATTCTGAAGATAACTGAGATAACACAAAGTATTTAGCCGTGAACATGGCAAGACTCAAATTGTAGCAAGTTACTATTAACTAAAAAGATATTTCTTAGCCCAGCCGGTGTGGCTCAGTGGTTGAGCGTCGACCCATGCACCAAGAGGTCACCAGTTCAATTCCCAGTCAGGGCACATGCCCAGGTTGTGGGCCAAATTCCCAGAGGGGGCCATGCAGGAGGCGGCCAATTGATGTTCTCTCTCATCAATGTTTCTATCTTTCTCTCCCTCTCCTTTCCTCTCTCTCTCAAATCAATAAAGAAAAAAAAAAAGATATTTCTTAGACTCAGGTTTTTGAGACACAGAGACCTATTTATCATTTTCAACTAGCAAAAATTCATGGTATTTCAATTAAATTAACTAAATCTGTGTCAAACTATGTTCCATAAAGCTCCTTGAAGGAAGAAACCAGGTCCTAAGGATTGTTCTATCATGGTAAATTTAGTTTAGTGCCTGGCACAGAGAATAGATGCTGGAAAAGTTTGAGCCAATGGAAAGCACAGCAAACAACCTGGTTTTATAAAACCTATACAAGCATGAGAATCTGTATTTTCATAAGTAATAAATAGACATTTCACTAGTTTTGGTTTGGGTGGGATAACACTGATAAAATTGGAAAGGTGATATGTATATATCCTGCAAAAATTATGACCCAATTATTAAGACTTTTTAAAATAAAGAATTCAAAACACAGAAATCTCCTGACTGGCAGTAACCCAAATGATGGGGTCTACAAACATAGTTCAAGCAGGGGGACTGAAAACTGGGCCTCCTTCCCTCAGAGGCATTCTTAATTGCCTGCTAAAGAGCAGGTGAGCTGCACCAGCGTAGACACACTGACAGGGCTATACAAGTGCCTGTGAAGACCACCAAGGAAAAGGGCATTTTATTTTCTTCTCAGTGGTTCCAAATTCTAAATTAATGGACAGCTGCCCCATCCCGATTTTTAATTGAGGACGACCAAAATGCATGCATTACACCCACCTTCATCCTCGTCCTCATCGTCATCATCATCGTCTTCATCTTCATCAACTTCTCCATCATGTCTAAATTCTTCTTCCTAGAGAATGGTAAAGGCAAGTATCATTATTAGATTAATTCTGCCAAGTTGAGAAGTATAAAAACAATATAATTTCCCAATAAATGTAACAATCCATTAAGGAGAAAAAACTGTAATGTTATGTTTATCCACTTTGATGTACTGAGATCTGTTGATTTTTCTTAAGCTTAATTTAAAATTTTCTTTAAAAATTGCTTTTCAGAGGTAAGCATTTTATTTGCCAGACACATTTAATTAGTATACAACTTTAAATGAGAAATGACTTAAAAAAAATCTTGAATTTCAAAGCAGGTTTGGACAAAGACTACACAAATGTTCAGCCTTATTTCTGTACTAAAAAACAAACAAACATGCTTTTTTGATGATGTCTAACTTTCTTTGCCTATTCTCACAAACAGTAAGGGTCAAAGTTAAGTCACTCCTTTCTCCTGTCCTTCTATGGCATTCAGCTCCTTAGAGATATTGTATTACTAGGTGTTCCATTAAACTAGACTACCTGCTATTTCAGGACAGGACCACATTCTTGTTCAACTTTGCATCCCCATCTCTTTAACACAGGAGGCATGTATTTGCTGAATTAAGCTGAATATATAAGAACAAGTCCAGACTTGCTCAACATACCCTTCCTTTTAATACAACAAAGGCATGGACAAACCTTCAGTTCTCAGTCTTTCCAGTTTTCTCACCCTACTGAATGAATACCCAACTCATTTCCTCCCAAAGTTCAAAGGTCAAAACTTATTTTGCAGAGCCAAGCACTATGTCCAGTTAGTATTCAGTAAGGATTCCATTTAGTATTTATTAAAAGAGGGTGGGGGTTATAAGAGCTAAATTAATCAGACTGATATTAGTCTATTCACAAGTATACTAATTTCTTCAGAAGGCCTTTCTCTTTTCTTCTTAAAAAATATATATACTTTTAACTAATTTTATTTATTTTTTAACTTTTACTTTCTTCAGAGAGAGGAAGGGAGAGATAGAAACACTGATGTGAGAGATACACAGATTGGCTGCCTCCTGCACACCCCCCACTGGGGACCGAGGCCGCAACCCAGGCATGTGCCCCGACTGGAATCGAACTGGGACCCCAGTCCATGGGACAATGCTCAACGCTCAAGTCACTGAGCCACACCAGCTGCCCCCTCCCCCCCACAAAAGTATACTTTTAACTAATTTGAAATAGGAAGCAGGGAAGCAGAGCTGCACTGACCTCCGCACTGAGGTCATCTTCATCCTCTTCCCCGTCTTCGTCTTCATCGTCATCCTCTTCATCTTCAAACTCTTCTTCCTCACTATCCTCATCTTCCTCGTCCTCCTCATCTTCTCCTTCTGAAAACAGTCCAAAATAAATTCATTAAATATCCTGATGTTCCATGGGGTACACCTGCTAAGGTGTTGGGGAACTATGGTTTGGTCCACAGGACAAATGCTGGGCTACACCAACGTCAGGGAAACCATGAACCACAGTCACCCTTTCTCCCAAGCTGCTGTAGCTCAGTCTTTTTGTCCAACAGAATCCCACAAAACCTGGAGGCCAGGACTCCTGGTAGACTAGACGTACACCATAACACTTAACTAAAGAAATGATACAGTGTCTGGCATTTGACTCCAAGTAAGGAAAGGGAAAGAAGGTAGAGATATGTATGTATAAAACATGGTCAGCCATGAATCAGTAGTTGAAGCTCAATCATGGGAACATGAAAGTTTTACTATTATTCCTACCTTTGTCTATGACAAAAATTTTCCATAGTAAAAAATTACAAAAATTTGAAACAAAACAAAAATCATTTTGAGGTAAGGGTACCACCACAAAGCTGCCCAAATTGGGAACTTGGGAGATTCCCATTAACAACCCTGTGATGAGCAGGGGCAGGGGCAGGCTGGGAGGCACCTCCATCCTGTGTGTCTCCAACTCCATTTGGTGGAGGCCTCTAGTGAAGCAGTCCTTACCTCTCTGGGTCCTGGAGTTTGCTGTGCTGTCTTCTGCCTCCTAGCATCTGAACGCCCTTCCCTTCTTCTCTGCTTGGCTAACACTGATTCAACCTTTTTTTTATCCTCACCCGAGGACATTTTTTCATTGTTTTTTTTGTTCAGATAGAGTGGGAGAGAGAGAGAGGAAGAGAGGGAGAAACATCGACGTGAAAGGGACACGTTGAGTGGCTGCCACCCACACGACCAACCAGAGCTGGGGACAAACTGCAACCGAGGCGCATGCCCCTAGCGGGAACCGAACCCAGGTCTCTCTGGACCGCAGGCCGACGCTCTACCGGCCAGGGCTGATTCAACCTTTGAATCTCAGTTAAAAATCACTTCCTTGGGCCCTGGCTGGTGTGGCTCAATGGTTAGAATGTTGGCCATGCACTGAAGGGTCACAGGTTCGATCCCTGGCCCCAGGTTGGGGCTTGTGCATGAGGCAGGCAACCGATCTCTCTCTCTCCCGCCTCCCTCTAAAAATCAATGGAAAAAATTATCCTTGGGTGAGGATCAACAACAAAAAATCACTTCCTTGGGCAGACATGCCATGCCAGACGGCCGAATCCCCGCTCACACAAGCACCTGATGCTTCTCCATTACCACACACTTGGCTCAATTGTGATTATTTAACATTTTCTTCTTAGGAGATGGTAAGCTCCAAGAGGACAGAAACCATGTGGTGTTTTCTCTTTCAAAACTATGTTCCACAGTGTCTGGCACATAGTAAATGCTCAAATATTTGTTGCCTTGACTGAGCTTCTCTCAGTAACCCTCTACCCTGCAAAGAATTTCCTTTACAGTCTCTGGCACAGGTGGCCGTTCAACCTGTTTAAAATGAACCTAAATAGATAACAAGAGGCACAACAGGTTTTTAGGAATAAATGAAAACCTGTGGTGAGGGGAATAAATGACATAAATACTTGGAACAAAGTAAGATGTCCTATTTTGTGTCCATGTTACCACCTTACTTACATCCCATCCTATCTTTTTGCCATGCCTCAAATCTCCTGCAAAACAAAACTATAAAAATGCTTCCAGAGTACTACACCAATAATCCCACCCAACTGCATGATGTTTTTCCTCCTATGCTTTTCTTGATTATTTCTGCCTTGTGTGTTTTTATTTTAAAGAAAAGAGGTATTTAAAATTATGCTTCAATAAAGTATAGAATAGGGAATACAGTCAATAATGTTGTAATAACTGTGTATGGTGCCAGGTGGGTACTAGACTTATTGGGGGGATCACTTTGTAAATAATATAAATGTCTAACCACTGTTATATATCTGAACCTAAAATAATATTGAATGTCAACTGTAATGGAAAAATGAAAATTAAAAAATTAACTCAAGTCTGGCCGTGTGGCTCAGTGGTTGAGCATCGACCCATGCACCAAGAGGTCACCAGTTTGATTCCTGGTCAAGACACATGCCCAGGTTGTGGGCCTGATCCCCAGTGGGGGACATGCAGGAGGCGGCCAATAGATGTTCTCTTTCATGGACGTTTCCATCTCTCTCTCTCCCTCTCACTTCCTCTCTCTCTAAAATCAATAAAGGAAAAAAAATTAACTCAAAATAGGTCACAGACATAAATATAATAGCTAAAACCATAAAGGTCTGTGGGAGCCCGGCAGCATCACAGGGGTTAAGGAAAGGGTTGAGCACTGCGAGTGTGGTGTCTTGGCCTGGTTTCTAGCCTCATATCTGCCGGAGGCTCTGTTCCCTGATGCTTCGGGCTCAGTGGCCTTATATGTTAGTGTCGTCTCAAGGACGCTTGCCTGGTGGGAACGTCCTTGAAGGAGTTGCAGTCCAAAAACAATAAAGATGATTATCCTGTTCCTTCATGTGAATGTGCACATAGCCCACAGTATTTAAGTTGTGTTGACTTTTAATAAAATCACCATTTGCCAGCAGAGCTCTTGGTCCTCTCCTTATTTCGTCCCTCGCTTCACCTTGCCCTCGCCCTTGACGACGCTGGACGTGTCAAGTGGCGCTGGAACAGGGACCTGAAGAGTCCGCAGTGGCAAGGATAGAAGAGTTCAAGAGGACTGCTGCTACAGGGGCCCAGTAAAAGCGAAAGCAGTAAAAGCGAAAGTTGTAAGTAGCAGGGAGTGGGTGGAGAGTCAAAAATGGGGAATTCCCGGTCATCTGAACGGGAACTTTTTGAGCAAGTACTGTGTACTTTGTTGCGGGGTCGTGGGGTTTCGACCTCCAAAGGGCAAATTCATCGTTTTGTTGATTTTATACAACAAGTCTGCCCTTGGTTCCCTGATGAAGGGACCATTAACATTGAAACATGGAGAGCTATCGGGGAGCGAATAAAAGATCATTATCGTGCTCATGGGCCTGAGAAGACCCCTGTCAATGCCTTTGCTCTTTGGTCCTTGGTCCGGGATTGTTTAAAGGGGGATTCTGAATTAGCTAAATGGGAAAAAGGAACGTGTGGTAGTTTAACTCTTCGTGCTACACGGTCCACGGAGAACCTTTTCGACAATCCCCTTCCTCTTCTGTCTGCTCCTCCGATGCCTCATGAGGCCCCTCGTTATGAGGAGCCGGAGGTGAATTTGCAAAAACATCCTGCGGGACCTAATTCTGATCCTAGTCCCGATGAGGTTGATTGGAATGACCTAGCCGATCAAGCTTCTCATTATAATCCTCCTCAAGAGGCATTTATGGCTGCAGAGGAAAAGGAGGGGAATAGACCTATTACCTTTAAGGATCTGTTACAGCTGTTACAAGGTTTGAAAAAGGACCCCCCCGGGAGAGGCAAGGGCTTCGCCAATTGCACCCCCTGTGGAGGATCCTCTGTTTCCACGAAATTCCACTGTGCCTTGCTGGGGTAGGGTTTCGCCCCTGCTTATACTAGTAAAAGTTTTGCGGATTTTTGTGCCTCGTTTTCTATTCGTCATATTACGGAAATTCCTTACAATCCTCAGGGACAAAGAATTATAGAACGCGCCCATCTCTCTCTTAAGACCATGTTTTCAAAGTTAAAAGGGGGGAGATGGTACTCGCCCCAAGCTCCTCGCTTATTACTTTCTCATGCTCTTTTTGTTTTAAATTTTTTAACTTTGGATTCTGATGGCCGCTCTGCAGTTGACAGACAATGGGGCCGACGTATGAATCAATATCCACAAGTTTATTGGAGAGATCCTCTTGATGGTTCTAAACATGGCCCTGACCCAGTTCTAGTATGGGGTCGAGGGCATGTTTGTGTTTTTCCTACAGACGCTGACTCACCTCGGTGGTTGCCTGAGCGGTGTGTCCGACATGCCCAAAAGCAAGATGGAAAAACTCCTTCGGAGTCCGAACAATCATCCTGGCAGGGTGCGGCATCAAATGCAATTCCTGGTGATCCTGTTGAGTCTCCTATGGCTAATGAAGATGCAAGTGAAGGCTGAGTCTTTCTGGACCTTTGTGCCTAACCCGCCGGTTATGCACCCTGTTACTTGGCAGGACAATGACTTTATTCCGGTTTATATAAACAATACGAAGGTCTTAGGACCTCCATCTATCGGACACACTGTGTATATATCAGCAATCTATAATTATACTGGGTTATCTATTACTTTACCTATATGTTTTTCTCTAATTAATCCTAATTGTACTCTGCTTGCCCGGTATACTGATTGGGATGGAAACTTTACTAATGGAACTCATTGGGGAATCGATATGCTTTATATATTTAGAAACATCAGTACAACCCGTGTTGGCGCTGGTGATCCCCCTCCTGACATACCTGTTTGTAAACAGCAGACCCCTTCTCCAAGTAAACTTGGGCCTGCTTGGAGGATTTGTCATTTAAATTATACTATATGTGATCAAGGGTTATGTGATTGGAGTGATTATCGCCCTGGCACTTATAGGCCTTTAAATTTACTATATGGAATTTGGACCCGTAATAATTTGACTTATCAAACTATGCTATGGAAAGCAACTGCATCCTTGCAGCATGTCACTATAGCAAAGAGGGATGTACAATGGATGCATACTGGGACTCAGGATGCTATAGCTTTTGATGGAACTCAAAAGAATGTATCTATAACTGCTTGTGTCCCTGATCCTTATGCTTTTGTAGCTGGTAATATTACACTAATTTACAACAACACTTCTTACTCGATGACATGTTTTAATTGTTTTTTATCTAACTGCCTTAATTCCTCTATGGAGGTGCAATCCTTTGCTGTTGTCAAGCAGCCTGCCTTCACTTATGTTCCAGGGAATCTTACTACCCCATGGTTCCAAGATCCTGGATATGCTATTATTCAAACTGCTAATGAGATTCTGCTGCATAGTCCTAAAAGATTTATAGGGTTGCTTATTGCTGGTATAACTGCTCTAGTTGCTTTAATCGCTGCTGCTGCCACTGCTGGGGTAGCCCTCACTGAAGGAATCCAAACAACAAAATTTGTTAATGAATTAGCTCATAATGTATCCACTGCCTTTCAAACTCAAGAAGATTGGGATAGGAAGATAGAACAGAAGTTGAATGCCTTATATGATACTGTAAGGCTTCTTGGAAATGAATTGGATGCTTTAGAAGTTAGATGCTCCCTGAAATGTCATTTCAGGTTCACTCATGTTTGTGTCACTCCATATCCTTATAATGGCACTAGATTTCCATGGGATAAGATCCGTAATCATTTATTAGGAATTTGGCACAATTGTAATACCTCCTTAGATTTAATTACCCTGCATAAGGAAATTCAAGATCTGGTCAATGCCCCTCCTCTGGATATTGATGTTGCTAAAGATGCCGCCCGTTTTCTTGAAGGCTTATTCAATCAGTTTCCTACTTATAGTCATTATTTGTATCAGTGGGTAGGAGCTGGACTTTGTTTCCTTTGCATACTCCTACTGCTCCCTTGCCTCCTTCGGTCGATTATGAGACAAATCACTGGCATTTATGTAGATTTGAAAAAGCACAAATTGCATACTTCCCGCCACGAACCGCCCGTAATCTATATTAAATAAGAAAGGGGGAGATGTGGGAGCCCGGCAGCATCACAGGGGTTAAGGAAAGGGTTGAGCACTGCGAGTGTGGTGTCTTGGCCTGGTTTCTAGCCTCATATCTGCCGGAGGCTCTGTCTGTTCCCTGATGCTTCGGGCTCAGTGGCCTTGTATGTTAGTGTCGTCTCAAGGACGCTTGCCTGGTGGGAACGTCTTTGAAGGAGTTGCAGTCCAAAAACAATAAAGATGATTATCCTGTTCCTTCATGTGAATGTGCACATAGCCCACAGTATTTAAGTTGTGTTGACTTTTAATAAAATCGCCATTTGCCAGCAGAGCTCTTGGTCCTCTCCTTATTTCGTCCCTCGCTTCACCTTGCCCTCGCCCTTGACGACGCTGGACGCGTCAAAGGTCTTAGAAGAAAAAAATAAGATAAAAAATGCTTCAAATACAGTAACACCATGAATTCCAACATCATCAGGAATTCTAGTAGAATACATTTTGTTCATGCTGACTGATGTGAAAACTAATTGCTCTGCTTCCTCTAAGCCACTTGGAAGCTAGGGAGAAACCATTTATCCTAACAATGACTTAATGTGTCACTGTGCAAGGAAAGCACAAGCTGATCAAGAGGGTTATTTTGGGTAGAAAATATTTAAAGATTCTTAAAGATAACTGGATGTAAAAAAATCTTGATCAAATGTCAAAAATAAAAACTATATTCTAATTCCACATTATAGCCAGAGATTATTTACCTTTATTAATGAAAAATGGAGTCCAACACATAGTACTTTGAAATCATTGCCTCCTTAAACCCTAGTTATATATTTAAGGCAGGAAAGCCATTTTATTTATATTTGGGTATAACAAACATGTACCAAGTACCTATTAAGTGTTGGGTCCTATGAATAAAGAAAAAAGCTCCAACCTAAGAAAATAATCATAGCATAGTTAGAAGGGACAAGAACAGCAAAGAGTGACAAGTGCTATGAAAGAGGTAGCAAGGGGATGTTCTAGCATGCTCATGAACCTAACCTCTCGCAGGTGTCAGAAAAGTCTTCCTGGAAGTGTTGACAAAGATAAATTTGTAAGGATAAGTAAGCAGTAACCAAGACAGGGGAACAGCTAGAAGGAAGGCAGGAGACATGAAATAATGGTCTCTTCAGTAAACTGTAAATCACAAGTACTTCAATGGGTTGGCTGGAGCAGTCTATGATCTCTAGGCTTGAAATTCAAGACGTTAGCTAACAAATCATTTTTATTTGGAATCATTTAAAGGTGTCAATGTCCTAAGAGCTTATTAAAATTAAATAGAGGTCCTAACTCCAAATTTAATGGAATGTTTACATGCGTGCATATAAATTATTTTTCTCAACAGTAAGAACATTCAGTAGCTTTATCAGGACCCTGGAAAGGCAGAAATTAGGTTCACTGGATGTTATGTCCAATCACCTTCATCATCCTCTTCTTCATCCACACCATCCACCTCAGCATCTGAGTCAGGAGCTTCTCGATCCTCTTGGTCATAGCCATCCAGGTAAGTCAGCTGGGGCAAGAGCTTGAAGACACTCTCTCGGTAGCCATTCAGGTCAGTAACCTCACAGTTAAAAAGATCCAGGCTTTTCAGACATTCCAACTTTTTCTGAAGAAAAGGATAAAAAAACATACCTCCTAAACCAAAGGAACATAAGTAACAAAACCCATCTCTAGGCTCATATTCAATTAGCTAATACCCACTCAAGTCTTGTACATAGGAAAACATTTCAAGTTCTTTGCAACCTTTATATTAGAGGCTACTAGATTTTTAACTAGTACTTCCCTTCTACATCTACCCTTCTCAAAGAACCGTCTTTTTCTGGCAGCATTAGTCTTAAAAAATAGGAATTTGAAAAATTAAGTTATTAAAACTGGATCTTTTCACAGAATGAGACAAATCAGAGAATTTAACAGATTTGGTTCAACACTAAATTTAAATATTTGAGTAATCAAATGCCCATTAAGAACTTGCTGGGATATCAAGCATAGTCTTCAATACTCTAGGGTAGTAGTATAGAACAACTCATTCAATCAATTGATCAAATCAATCTCAAGGTGTCTGAAATTTCTACTTGGGAACACAGATGTGAAAAACTAGAGAATAGAATATAGTAAAGCACAAAGTGTGGTAATGCAGACATTTTCTGGGAAGACAAGAATCAATACAGGCTGGGGAAAAGGAAGGGGAACTCAGAGTTCCAATTTCAGAAATAAGAAACATTACATTCTTTCTTCTTTTTTAATTTTTGGGGAAATGACTGACATTACCACCAGACTTTTCCATGTAAAATTCTTTCAATGTTACCATACCTTGAAACTTTGTTGAATACCTCATTTATCTGGGACCTTAATTTCATTTACCTAAAATAGTTAAGTTCTAAACACTTGGCCCATGAAAAGCTTTCTGAGCAATCAAAGTAGATAGGAAAATTTCCAGGTATTTTACTCAGCTCTTCATCTGTTATGACATCAGTGTATTAGTACTTCAACCCCACATCGACTGAGTTTTGATTAAGGGTGAAGTAAGAGGTTGGGAGGGCAGAGGTATTATTACAGGCAATTAAGGAGAGAGCAACAGGAGTAACAGCAGACCCTTTTGGGGAAAAGAGGAGCGTGTGTGAACTTATAAAAAGCAAACACAAAACATGAGTAGCCTGGTGCCTTTTAGAATAGGAGCAATAAGCCTGCAGGGCACATGCCGTATAGCTTCATAAATGTAACTTTTAATGGTTCTGAATCAAGAGAAAAGGCTTGGTATTCTCTATGAAAGAAGTAATTAAAAAATATTAAGAAAATCTCTGCATGAATTTAAGTTGCAAAAAATAAATGTTTTCTGGTCAAGATGGCGGCATAGGTAAACATGGTATCACATCCTCCCACAACCACATCAAAGTTACAACTAAACTACAGAACAACCATCATTCAAAACCGCCTGAAATCAAGCTGAATGGAAGTCCTGCAACTACGAAATTAAAGAAGCCACATCGAGATTGGTAGGAGGGACGGAAGCGCAATGGGCTGGTCCCACACCCACGTGTGGCAGATAAAAATTAGGATACCTTGGCTGGGAAGGTCCTCCCTGAGGACTGAGGGGTTCCCGTCCCACACCAGGAGCCCAGGTCAGGGTTCCAGTGCCAGGAAGAGAAGTCCCCATAACTTCTGGCTGTAAAAACCAGTGGGAACTGAGGCTGAGGGAGCCCCAGGCAGCTCCTCTTAAAGGGCCTGCACATGGACTTACTCAGACTCGCACCCTCCAGGCTCCAGCATGGGGGAGGCAGCTTGAAAGGGACCAGAGACATATGGGGAAGAACTGAGTTGTGTGGCATTGGGGTGAGGGCTGGAGAGGCAGCTTTCTCCTGGACAGAGGTGGTCAGAGGCCTTTGTTCCTTTGGTGAGCCCTTCCCTGGGCGGCCAGCAGCGCTCACACTCTTTGCCCCACCCTGGTGATTCCCTGAGGCCCTGTCCCACCCAACTTTCAGGCCCACCCAAGTTGTTGCCAGTTGCTTTACCATAGGATTGGCCTGTCTTGGATCCTGCTTCAGATTTTCCTAAATTCTTCCAAATAAGCAGCATCTGGTCTCAGGTAGCCCTATATCTCTTGCTAAGTGGCCCCAGGCTCGGCACTAGAAGAAGCCAGCCTTGGTTCACAACTTGGCTTTTCCTGGGCACCTCCAAACCCAGCACAAGCAGCAGCCATCTGCAGATCACTTTGTAGCTTATGCCTGGTGGCCCCGGATAGAACACAGGCAGTGACTGCTCTGGCCCCAGAGCCAGCACACCCAATGCACAGCTTCAGAAGACTGTGAAGCACCACCACCCAACCATCTCAAGTGACACACTCAAGGAATGGACTCAGTGGGTACCAAAGCCTTGCTGAAGTAAGTCTTGCTCTGTGTGGTGGGCCCCTGCACAGCTGATCATCCAAGGTCGGTGGATAGTGGGCACAGCCAATCCTTGCAGCTGATTAACCTGAGTAAAACTCTCTCATTGATGTGCCAACAGCAATCAAGACTCAATTACAACAGAAGGGTGTAAAGTCCACATGAGGGGTGCACCTCGAGCGCCCAGCTGGGAGATCAGGGAGGCTGTGCCACTGGACCCTACAGAACACCTACTATAATAGGCCATCCTAGGAAGCACAGGAGACATAGCAACTCTACCTAATACATTGAAACAAACACAGGGAGGCAGCCAAAATGAGGAGACAAAGAAACAGGTTCCAAATGAAAGAACAGAACAAAACTCCAGGAAAAGAACTAAGCGAAATGGAGATAAGCAACCTAACAGATGCAGAGTTCAAAACACTGCTTATAAGGATGCTCAATGAACTTAGTGGGAACTTCAGTGAACTTAATGAGGGCCTCAAGAGCATAAAAAAGGACCAGTCAGAAATGAAGGAGGCACTAACTGAAATAAAGAATTATTTACACAGATTTGCCCTGGCCGGTTTGGCTCAGCGGTTAGAGCGTTGGCCTGTGGACCAGAGGGTCAGGGGTTCAGTTCCCGCTAAGGGCACGTGCCTCGGTTGCAGTTTGTCCCCGGCCCCAGTTGGGGTCATGTGGGTGGCAACCACTCGATGTGTCATGTCGATTTTCTCTCTCTCTCTTTCCCCCTCTCTCCCTCCTGCTCTATCTGAAGATAAATGCAAAAATGTCCTCGGATGAGGATAAAAAAAAAAAAAGAATAATTTACACAGATTCAATAGTAGAGTAGGTAAAACCAAGAAGCAAACCATCAATTTGGAATATAAGGAAGCAAAAACCACCCAATCAAAACAGAAAAAAGAAAAGAGACTCCAAAATAAATGAGGATAGTGTAAGGAGCCTCTGGGACAACTTCAAGTGTGCCAACATTCGCATCATGGGGGTGCCAGAAGGAGAAGAGAGAGAGCAAGAAATTGAAAACCTATTTGAAACAATAATGACAGAAAACTTCCCTAACTTGGTGAAGGAAACAGACATACAAGTCCAGGAAGCAAACAGAGTACCAAACAAGATGAACCCCAAGAGGCCCACACCAAGACACATCATCATCAAAATGGAAAAGGTTCAAGACAAAGAGAGAATCTTAAAAGCAGCAAGAGAAAAGCAGTTAGTTACCTACAAGAGAGTTCCCATAAGACTGTCAGCTGATTTCTCAAAAGAAACTTTGCAGGCTACAAAGGAGTGGCAAGAAATATTCAGAGTGATGGAGGATTCCAAAATGGCGGCGGAGTGAATGGAAGCTACAGAGATCATCTCCCAGGACCAAACTGGAAATACAACTAAAATAAAGTCAAATCGTCGGGAAAAAGCAACGGAAAAGCAGCTCTCGAGGACCATACAACCAGGGACACTGACTTGATCCTGGTAGGATTGCAGAGGCGCGAGAGGGGGGCTGGGAGCCCACGGACAGCAGCGGCCTTAGCCGGGAGCGGCACCCGCCCTCGGGGTTAAAGCCCAAGCCGGCTCCACAGCGCAGAGCCGGGACAGAGCGCTAAAACAGCCACAGCCACTCACCTCGGACTCCGGCAGAGGGAGGGCGGACTGGACTGAAACTGTGTGGGGACACTCGGGATTTGGAGGGCGCTCAGAGCTTTTGCTGAGTTTCGGCCCTGCAGGACTGTGGCCTGGTCGACTTACTCCATCCCAGGGCTCTGGGGAGAGGCGGCAGCCCCTCCCTCGGAGATTCAGCCACACCCAGTTGGGCCATTGAAATGCAAATCAAGGCTCATTAACTACCAGCATCTGCCCCACCCTCGGGAAATCCTCTCACGCTGAACACCTGAGGGAGGTTTTCATTTAACTGAGAACCCAAGGCTCTTTAAGTAACCAGGACTAATAGCCTCTAGGCAAAAAGCTAGAGGATAACTGAACCTTTTCTGGGCTTGCAACTCTACCCAGAAAAGTAAGACTCGACATTGGTGTATAACGTGGGTCCTCTCACGCTCATCCAAACCCAGTACAGGGAGCCACAAACAGCAGAACACCAACATCCACAGGGAAAATTTGGCAGGCTCCAAAAACCACTGAGATAGCCAAAATGGTAAAACAACGAAACAGATGCCAAATGAAAGAACAAGAGACCTCCAATGAAGATGAGATAAATGAAATGGAGTTAAGCAAGTTAACAGAGCTAGAATTCAGAGCCATGATCTTGAGGAAGCTCAACAGCATGTGTAAGGACATCAACACCATGAGCAAAGACATAGAAATATTGAAAATAAATCAATTGGAAATGAAGAATGACATAGCAGAAATGAAGAACACAATGGAAGGACTAAAAAGCAGAGTAGAAGAAGCTGAGGACCGGATCAGTGAATTAGAAGACAGGGTAGAAAAAATCAACCAATCAGAAAACCGAAAGGAAAAAACAATGAAAAAACAGGAAGACAGCTTAAGAGAACTGTGGGACAACTGGAAACGTAATAATATTCGCATCATAGGAGTCGCCGAAGAAGAAGAAAATGAGAAAGGGTTAGAGAATATATTTGAAGAAATAGTGACAGAAAATTTCCCTACTTTGGTGAAGGAAGGCGGCTTTCAAGTTCAAGAAGCACAGAGAGTCCCAAGTAAGAAGAACCCAAACAGGCCCACACCAAGACACATAGTAATAAAAATGCCAAAAATTAAAGACAAAGAGAGAATCCTCAAGGCAGCAAGAGCTAAGCAACAGGTTACCTACAAAGGAACCCCCATAAGGTTATCAGCTGACTTCTCAATAGAAACACTACAGGCCAGAAGGGAATGGCATGAAATAATCAAGGTCATGAAAAACAAGGATCTGAACCCAAGACTACTCTACCCAGCAAGGCTATCATTCAAAATAGAAGGTCAAATAAAGAGCTTCCCAGACAAAAAAAGGCTAAGGGAATATATTAGCACCTTACCAGCACTGCCAGAAATCTTAAAAGGACTGCTGTAATTAGTAGAAGAAATAGAAAGGAAAATAGAAACACACTAAACAAAAATGGCAATTAGTAAGTACATATCGGTAATCACCTTAAATGTAAATGGACTGAACGCCCCGATCAAAAGACACAGAGTAGCGGATTGGATAAGAAAGCATGACCCATATATATGTTGTTTACAAGAGACCCACCTCACAACAGAAGACTCACATAGGCTGAAAGTGAAGGGATGGAAAAAAATCTTCCAAGCAAACAGAAAGGAAAAAAAAGCTGGGGTAGCAATACTCATATCTGATAAAATAGATTTTAAAATGAAGGCCATAACTAGAGACAAAGAAGGCCACTACATAATATTGAAAGGATCTATCCAACAGGAAGAGATAACCTTGGTAAACATATGTGCACCCAATACAAGAGCACCAAAATACATTAAAAATCTTCTGGAAGACTTCAAAGGAGAAATCGACCGCAATACAATCATAGCAGGGGACTTCAACACCCCGCTGACATCACTGGATAGATCCTCTAGACAAAAAATTAACAAGGAAACAGAGACTCTAAATGAAGCACTAGACCAAATGGATTTAATAGATATTTACAGAGAATTACACCCCAAAACTACAGAATTCACATTCTTCTCAAGCGCACATGGGACATTCTCAAAGATAGACCACATGTTAGGACACAAACGAAGTCTCTACAAATTCAAGAAGATCGAAATCATATCAAGCATCTTCTCAGATCACAATGGCATGAAACTAGAAATCAATTGCAACAAGAACATGCAAAGACATTTGAATACATGGAAGCTAAATAGCATGTTATTAAACAATGAATGGGTTACCAAGGAGATCAAGGAAGAAATTAAAAACTTTCTGGAAACGAATGAAAATGAACACACAACAACACAAAATCTGTGGGATGCAGCGAAAGCAGTTCTGAGAGGGAAGTTCATAGCACTACAGGCCTACCTCAAGAAACAAGAAAAATTTCTAATAGACTATTTAACCTCACAACTTAAAGAACTAGAAAGCAAACAAAAGGAAAACCCCAGAGCAAGTAGAAGGAAGGAAATAGTAAAGATCAGAGCAGAAATAAAACGACATGGAGACCAAAAAAAACAATTAAAAGGATCAATGAAACAAAGAGCTGGTTTTTTGAAAAGATAAACAAGGACTTCCGGTCAAGATGGTGGCGTAGGTAGACGCAGTATCGCGTCCTCCCACAACCACATCAAAGTTACAACTAAACTACAGAACAACCATCATTCAAAACCACCTGAAATCAAGCTGAATGGAAGTCTGACAACTACGAAATTAAAGAAGAAGCCGCATCGAGACTGGTAGGAGGGCGGAGGCATGACAGGCTGGTCCCACACCCACGTGTGGCGGATAAAAATTAGGAGAGCACCTCAGCTGGGAAGGTCCTCCCTGAGGACTGAGGGGTCCCCGTCCCACACCAGGCACCCAGCTGAGGGCTCCAGTGCCAGGAAGAGAAGCCCCCAGAACTTCTGGCTGGAGAAACCAGTGGGAACTGAGGCTGAGGCGGCTGGAGCCCCCGGCAGCTCCTCTTAAAGGGCCCGCGCACAGACTTACTCGGACTTGCTCCCTCCGGGCTCCAGCGCGGGGGAGGCAGCCTGAGGGGCACCAGAATCATATGGGAAAGAACTGAGCTGTTAGGCATTGGCGCAAGGGCTGGAGAGGCAGCTTTCTCCTGGACCGACCTGGACAAACATGCTATCAGAGGCTTTTGTTCCTTTGGTGAGCCCTTCCCTGGGGCGGTAGACACCGCCATTTCTGGGACTCCAGCAACCTGGCTCACACAGTTGGCCCCGCCCTGGTGATTCCCTGAGGCCCCGCACCACCCAACTTCCAGGCCCACCCAAGCTGTTGCCAGTTGCTTTACCATAGGATTGGCCTGTCTTGGAGCCTGCTTCAGCTTTTCCTAAATTCTTTCAAACAAGCAGCATCTGGTCTCAGCTAGCCCCACACTTCTTGCTAATACATACATACAAACAAACACAGGGAGGCAGCCACAATGAGGAGACAAAGAAACAGGTCCCAAATGAAAGAACAGACAAAACTCCAGGAAAAGAACTAAGTGAAATGGAGTTAAGCAACCTAACGGATGCAGAGTTCAAAATACTGCTTATAAGGATGCTCAATGGACTTAGTGAGAACCTCAGTGAACTTAGTGAGGGCCTCAAGAGCATAAAAAGGGACCAGTCAGAAATGATGGATACAGTTAGAAATGAAGGAGGCACTAACTGAAATAAAGAATAGCTTAGGACTTCCGGTCAAGATGGCGACCTGGGTGGACGCGGAACCGCGTCCTCCCACAACCACATCAAAGTTACAACTAAATCACAGAATAACTATCACTTAAAGACCGCATGAAATCAAGCTGAATGGAAGCCCTGCAACTACGAAATTGAAGAAGCAGCAGAATGGAGACAGCATACTGCCCTCCAGGACCCTCCTTGTTGCCTGAAAGGAAACATGATCCTGCAGCCAGGGGCGCCTGCGGAAGCTCAGCGACCCCCCCACCACGGAGGAACCCAGGAGACGCCCCCACCACGGGGGAGCCCAGGCGGAGCGGGGGTGCCGGGCGACCCCCCCCCCACCGCGGGGGAACCCAGGTGGAGCGGGGGAGCCAGGAGACGCCCCCACCGCAGGGGAGCCCAGGCGGAGCAGGGGTGCCAGGCAAACCCCCCACCGCAGGGGAGCCCAGGTGGAGCGGGGGTGCCGGGTGACCCCCCCCCCACCGCGGGGGAACCCAGGTGGAGCGGGGGAGCCAGGAGACGCCCCCACCGCGGGGGAGCCCAGGCGGAGCGGGGGTGCCGGTCGACCCCCCCCACCGCGGGGAACCCAGGTGGAGTGGGGGAGCCAGGAGACGCCCCCACCGCGGGGGAACCCAGGTGGAGCGGGGGAGCCAGGAGACGCCCCCACCGCGGGGGAGCCCAGGCGGAGCGGGGGAGCCAGGAGACGCCCCCACCGCGGGGGAGCCCAGGGTGGGCGGGGGTGCCGTGACCCCGCCACCACGGGGGAACCCAGGTGGAGTGGGGGAGCCGGGAGACGCCCCCACCGCGGGGGAGCCCAGGCGGAGTGGGGGAGCCCAGCGACCCCCCCACCAACGGAGGAAGCCGGCAACACACAGGAGAACTGAGCAAGCTGAACAACGAAATTGACCCAGAGACATGGAGGGTGGAGTACGGGATGACGGGCCTCAGAGGAGGGGGGGAGGCGGGGGAAAGAGATAAATCACAGTGCCTATGTGCATGGGTGCATAACCAATGGACATGGACAACAGCGATGAGGAGGAGGAGAAGGGGAGGGGGAGGAGGGTGTCAATGGGGGAAAAAAAAAGGAAAAACATCTGTAACAAAAACAAATTAATAATAAATTATAAAAAAAAAACAAAAAACAAAAATGAAAAGATAAACAAGATTGATGGACCTTTAGCTAGACTCACCAAGAAACAAAGAGAGAGAACCCAAATACACAAAATCAGAAACGAAAGAGGAGAAGTAACAACTGACACCACAGAAATACAAAGGATCGTTAACGAATACTATGAACATTTATATGGCAACAAATTCAACAATCTAAGCGAAATGGACAAATTTCTAGAAACATATAGTCTCCCAAAACTAAACCGGGAAGAGATAGAAAACTTGAACAGACCAATAACAACCAAGGAAATTGAAGATGTAATCAAGACTCTCCCAGCAAACAAAAGTCCAGGCCCAGACGGCTTCACGGGGGAGTTTTACCGAACATTCAAAGAAGAACTAACACCCATTCTTCTCAAACTGTTTCTAAAAATTCAAGAAGAAGGAAGACTTCCAAACTCATTTTATGAGGCCAGCATAATTCTAATTCCAAAACCAGAAAAAGACACTACAAAGAAAGAAAACTACAGGCCAATATCCCTGATGAACATAGATGCCAAAATCCTCAACAAAATACTAGCAAATCGGATCCAGCAATACATCAAAAAAATTATTCACCATGACCAAGTGGGATTCATCCCAGGGATGCAAGGCTGGTTCAATATTTGCAAATCAATAAATGTGATACACCACATAAACAAAATGAAAGATAAAAACCACATGATCATATCAATAGACGCTGAAAAAGCATTAGACAAAATTCAACACCCATTTCTGATAAAAACGCTCAGCAATTTGGGAATAGAGGGATCATATCTCAACATTATAAAGGCCATATATGAAAGACCTACAGCCAACATCATAATCAATGGGCAAAAACTAAAAACATTTCCCTTAAGAACAGGAACAAGACAGGGATGCCCACTTTCGCCACTCTTATTTAACATAGTACTGGAAGTCTTAGCCACAGCAATCAGACGTGAAGAAAAAATAAAAGGGATCCAAATTGGAAAGGAGGAAGTGAAACTGTCATTATTCGCAGATGACATGATATTATACATAGAAAACCCTAAAGACTCCATCAAAAATCTACTAGACCTAATAAATGAATTTGGCAAAGTAGCAGGATACAAAATAAACGTCAAGAAATCGACGGCAGGACTTCCGGTCAAGATGGCGGCGTAGGTAAACGCAGTATCGCGTCCTCCCACAACCACATCAAAGTTACAACTAAACTACAGAATAACCATCATTCAAAACCGCCTGAAATCAAGCTGAATGGAAGTCCTACAACTACGAAATTAAAGCAGCAGCCACAGGATCAAGACTGGTAGGAGGGGCGGAGGCGCGACGGGCTGGTCCCACACCCACGTGTGGCGGATAAAAATTAAGAGGACACTAGGCTGGGAGGGTCCTCCCTGAGGACTGAGGGGTCCCCGTCCCACACCAGGCGCCCAGCTCAGGGTTCCAGTGCCAGGAAGAGAAGTCCCCATCACTTCTGGCTGGAAAAATCAGCTGGAACTGAGGCTGAGGCGGCTGGAGCCCCTGGCAGCTCCTCTTAAAGGGCCCGCGCACGGACTTACTCAGACTCGCACCCTCCAGGCTCCAGCGTGCGGGAAGGAGCCTGAAAGGCACCAGAGTCATATGGGGAAGAACTGAGCTGTTTGGCATTGGAGCAAGCGCTGGGGAGTCAGTTTTCTCCTGGACAGATGTGCTATCAGAGGATTTTGTTCCTTTGGTGAGCCCTTCCCTGGGCCGGCAGACGCCGCCATATCTGGGACTCCAGCAACCTGGCTCACACTGTTTGCCCCACCCTGGTGATGCCCTGAGGCCCCGCCCCATGCAACTTCCAGGCCCACCCAAGCTGTTGCCAGTTGCTTTACCATAGGATTGGCCTGTCTTGGATCCTGCTTCAGCTTTTCCTAAATTCTTTCAAACAAGCAGCATCTGGTCTCAGCTAGCCCTATACCTCTCGCTAAGTAATACATAGAAACAAACACAGGGCGGCAGCCAAAATGAGGAGACAAAGAAACAGGTCCCAAATGAAAGAACAGAACAGAACTCCAGGAAAAGAACTAAGTGAAATAGAGTTAAGCAGCCTAACAGACGCTGAGTTCAAAACACTGCTTATAAGGATGCTCAATGGACTTAGTGAGAACCTCAGTGAACTTAGAGAGGGCATCAAGGGCATAAAAAAGGACCAGTCAGAAATGAAGGAGGCACTAACTGAAATAAAGAATAATTTACACAGATTCAATAGTAGAGTAGGTAAAGCCAAGAAGCAAACCATCGATTTGGAATATAAGGAAGCAAAAAAACACCCAATCAGAACAGCAAAAAGAAAAAAGAATCCAAAGAAATGAGGATAGTGTAAGGAGCCTCTGGGACAACTTCAAGCGTGCCAACATTCGCATCTTGGGGGTGCCAGAAGGAGAAGAGAGAGAACAAGAAATCGAAAACTTATTTGAAACAATAATGGCAGAAAACTTCCCTAACTTGGTGAAGGAAACAGACATACAAGTCCAGGAAGCACAGAGAGTCCCAAACAAAATGAACCCCAAGAAGCCCACACCAAGACACATCATCATCAAAATGCAAAAGGTTCAAGACAAAGAGAGAATCTTAAAAGCAGCAAGAGAAAAGAAGTTAGTTACCTACAAAGGAGTTCCCATCAGACTGTCAGCTGATTTCTCAAAAGAAACTTTGCAGGCCAGAAGGGAGTGGCAAGAAATATTCAGAGTGATGAAAAGCAAGAACCTACAACCAAGATTACTCTATCCTGCAAAGCTGTCATTTAGAATCGATGGCCATACAAAGAGTTTCCCAGACAAGGAAAAGCTAAAGGAGTTCATCACCACCAAACCATTATTGTATGAAATGCTGAAGGGTCTTCTTGAAAAAAAAGATAAAAAAATATGAACAAACAAAATGGCAATAAATTCATATCTATCAACAATTGAATCTACAAACAAAATGAACAAGCAGAACAGAAACATTCTCATAGATACAGAGAACTTTTGTTGGGTACCAGATGGGTGGGGGCTGGGGGGAGGGGTGAAAAAGGTGAAGGGATTAAGAAGTACAAATTGGTTGTTAGACTGACAAACCTCAAAGGGAAGGGGGGTTGGGGGGTGGGAAGAAATAAACCAAAGAACTTATATGTATATATGCATAACTAATGGACACAGACAACAGTGTGGGGAAAAGCAGGAGGGGGGCAGGAATGGGGAGGAGGGGGGCAATGGGGGAAAAATGAGGAACATCTGTAATACATTCAACAATAAAGATAAGTTAAAAAAAATAAAAGAAAAAAAGAAAAAAAAAAAAAAAGAAATCGACAGCATTCTTATACACCAATGATGAACTCACGGAAAGAGAAACTAAAAAAACAATCCCATTTACCATCGCGGCAAAAAAATTAAGATACCTAGGAATAAATTTAACCAAAGAAGTAAAGGATCTATTTGCAGAAAACTACAGGACATTGAAAAAAGAAAGAGAGGAAGATATAAAAAAGTGGAAGCACATACCTTGTTCATGGATTGGAAGAATTAACATCATTAAAATGTCCATATTACCCAAAGCAATCTATAGATTCAATGCAATCCCCATCAAAATACCAGCGACATATTTCACAGAACTAGAACAAATACTCCAAAAGTTCATATGGAACCAAAAAAGACCCCGAATAGCCACAGCAATCTTGAAAAAGAAGGACAAAGTAGGTGGGATCACAATACCAGATATCAGATTATACTACAGAGCTACTATAATCAAAACAGCCTGGTATTGGCACAAGAACAGGCATATAGACCAGTGGAACAGAACAGAGAATCCGGAAATTGACCCAAGACATTATGCTCAACTAATATTTGACAAAGATGGCAAGAACACACAGTGGAGCAAAGACAGCCTCTTTAATAAATGGTGTTGGGAAAATTGGACAGCTACATGCAAAAAAATGAAACTAGACCATCAACTTACACCATACACAAGAATAAACTCAAAATGGGTAAAAGACTTAAATGTGACTCGTGAATCCATAAAAATCCTAGAAGAAAATGTAGGCAACAAAATTTCGGACATCATACGCAGCAGAATCTTCACTGATACATCACCTAAGGCAACAGAAATAAAGGAAAAAATGAACACATGGGACTACATCAAACTCAAAAGCTTCTGCACAGCAAAAGAAACAACCATCAAAACGGAAAGAGAACCCACTGTATGGGAGACCATAATTGCCAATGATACATCAGATAAGGGGTTAATTTCCAAAATATATAGAGTGCTCATACAACTCAACAAAAGGAAGACAAAGAACCCAATTAAAAAATGGGCAGAGGAACTAAATAGACACCTCTCCAAACAGGACAAATGGCTAAGAGACATATGAAGAAATGCTCAACATCACTAATCATCAGAGAGATGCAAATTAAAACAACAATGAGGTATCACCTCACACCTGTCAGAATGGCCGCCATCAACAAATCATCAAACAACAAGTGTTGGCGAGGGTGTGGAGAAAAGGGGACTCTAGTACACTGCTGGTGGGAATGCAGACTGGTGCAGCCACTGTGGAAAACACTATGGTGTTACCTCAAAAAATTAAAAATTGAACTGCCATTTGACCCAGTGATCCCACTTCTAGGAATATACCCTAAGAAACCTGAAACACCAATTAGAAAGAATATACGTACTCCCATGTTCATAGCAGCACTATTCACAATAGCTAAGATCTGGAAACAGCCCAAGTGCCCATCAGTGGATGAATGGATAAAAAAGCTGTGGTACATATACACAATGGAGTACTATGCAGCTGTAAGAAAGAAAGATCTCTTATCCTTTGAGACGACATGGAGGGACCTCGAGAGTATTATCCTAAGCGAAACAAACCAAGCAGAGAAAGAAAAATATCACATGATCTCACTCATTTGTGGAATATAATAAACATAACAGTATGGGGAACAGGGTAGACCCAGAGATGTGAAAGTAGGGTACAGACTGACAACCCTCAGAAGAGGGGTTGGGGGGGGGAGGGAAGTGATAAACCACAGAACTTATACGCATGTATGCATAACTGATGGACATGGACAACAAAGCTGGGGAAGGGGTAGAGGGATGGGAAGGAGGGTGTCAATGGGGAAAAAAGGAGAAACATCTGTAACAAAAATAAATTAATAAAAAATAATAATAAAAAAAAAAAGAAATATTCAGAGTGATGAAAAGCAAGAACCTACAACCAAGATTACTCTATCCACCCTGGCTGGTTTGGCTCAGTGGTTAGAGCGTCGACCTGCAGACCAGAGAGTCCCGGGTTTGGTTCCTGCTAAGGGCACGTACTGCGGTTGCAGTTCGCCCCTGGTCCCTGTTGGGGTTGTGTGGGTGGCAACCAGTCTATGTGTCTCTCTCACATCGATGTTTCTCTCTCTCTCTTCCTCCCTCTCCCCTTCCCGCTCTATCTGAAGATAAATGCAAAAATGTCCTCAGGTGAGGATAAAAAGAAAAAAAAAAAGATTACTCTATCCTGCAAAGCTGTCATTTAGAATTGATGGCCATATAAAGAGTTTCCCAGACAAGAAAAAGCTAAAGGAGTTCATCACCACCAAACCATTATTATATGAAATGTTGAAGGGTGTTCTTGAAGAAAAAGATAAAAAATTGAAGGGATTAAGAAGTACAAATTGGTTGTTAGACAGACAGACCTCAAAGGGAAGGGGGTTAGGGGGTGGGAAGAAATAAACCAAAGAACTTATACGCATAACCAATGGACACAGACAACAGTGTGGGGAAAGGCAGGAGGGGGGTGGGAGCAGGGAGGAGGGAGTCAATAGGGGGAAAAAGGAGGAACATTTGTAATACATTCAACAATAAAGATAAGTTTTAAAAAAATGTTGATGTTTAAAGGCTTTGATGCTTTATTGGGAAAGTAATTTCAACATTCACAGGGACCTGGGAAGAAATGCAGATTAAACAAAACCTTGTCTTCAGGACTTGAGGTATCTATGTTTTATTTTTTGTTAATCCTTACCCCAGGATATTTTTCCATTGATTTTTTTTTTTTTAGATAGGGTGGAAGGAAGGGAGGGGAGAGGGAGAAGAAGAAGGAGAGGGAAGGGAGGAGGGAGTGGGAGGGAGAGAGAGAGAGAGAAAGATACACACACACACACACACATCAATGTGAGAGAGACACATCAATTGGTTACCTCCCACACACACCTGGACCAGGGCTGGGGATCGAACCTACTATCCAGGTATGTGCCCTTAACAGGGAATCAAACCCAAGACCCTCTGGTCTGAAGGCTGAAGCTCTAGCCATTGAGCAAAACCGGCCAGGGTACTACTACCTGTTTTTGTAAAATAAGTTTTATTCAAACACAGCCACACTCATTTGTTTATATATTATGCATGGTTTCTTTTGTGCTACAATGGGAAAGCTGAGTAATTGTGACAGAGACTGTACTGTACGGCTGATAAAGCCTAAATGATCTATTATCGGGCCCTTTAGAGGAAAGTGTTGCTGACCACTGCACTTACAGAATCTACATCTTCCTGGTCAAAGATGAGGTTCCCACACTTGTTTTATTTTCACTCAGCAGCCCTTGGGAACATAGAGCCAGACAGGGAACACAGAGCAGGGTTACAGCAACAGGAAACCGTACTCCTCAAAACACCAATGTACAATGATCCAAGGGTTTGTGGATCAAATAATGTGCTTATGTAAGTCAGTCCCCTGAGGTCTTAAGAAAGCTGTCCCCAGTCCTTCTCATCATTGGAAGAGTTGCTTTCATGTCATGTACCTTTCAGATTAGGTTCCCCACTGGGCAGGCCCCGACGTCCAGAAGCCCAGGTATAAATCCTTGCCAAAGAGAAAAAAAATGCTGAAAATATCACCCCAGACAACTAGCTAGCATACTGGGAACTCTTTTCTCTTCACAAAATGGTTGACTGTATACCAACTAGGATATAGCCACAAGTAAATTTAGGTAGCTTTCCCAAAGAGGCTCAGTCTAAAATTAATTGCTAAAGGAATGAGCCATGTATTTCTCAAGATTATTCCCAAGGAAAAGATGCACAAAAATGCACACAATCTCCGATCTTTAATGTTTTACAGTGCCCCAAGCCCTTTATCTAGTTCTATCAACCATCCCAGTACCCAGGGCCTCCAAGGCTCTCCTGTTTCTGAAACTATGAATCTGTGATATTATTGGCTATTTCTTGAGAAAGGGTCCATTAAAATTCGAACATGCCAAACAGTATGCTAGAAAACTAAGTGAAAACAAACAAACAACAAAATCACAAATAACTGTAGTACCCTAGAATTGTTTAAAGTAGTAGAATTATTGCCAGACTGGTGTGGCTCAGTGGATTGAGTGTCGTCCCATGGACTGAAAGGTCCCGGTTCGATTCCCAGTCAGTGCACATGCCCGGGTTGCGGGCTCGATTCCCAGTAAGGAGGCGTGCAGGAGGCAGCCGATTGATGTTTCTCTCTCTCTCTCTCTTTCTCCCTTCCTTTCTCTCTAAAATATCAATATAAAATAATATATATATATTACATATATATGAAGTAGTAGAATTACACTTTAAGTCTCAAATACATTACACACAGATCATTCAGGATTCCAATGTAATGTTTAAATACTGCTTAAAAAAAAAACCACACACAAGAAAAAAAAACCCACAACTCTGTCATATTATAAATTTGCCCTAAAACTAATAGGCTAGCCATAATAAACATTAAACATTTTATTAACAATAATTTTGCTTGCCTTCTTAGAATTTTTTAATCCTCACCCGAGGATATTTTTTCCATTTATCTAAAGATAGAGTAGAAGGGAGGGAGAGGGAGAGAAAGACAGACAGAGGTAGAGAGAAAGAAACATCGCCATGAGAGGCACATCCACTGGTTGCCTCCTGCACAACCCCAACCAGGGCTGGGGACGAACCTGCAACTTATTGGTCCAAAAATCGATGCTCTAACCTCTGAGCCAAACTGGCCAGGGCTTGCCTTCTTAGAATTTATAGAGGGGCTTTGGGGGATGGTTTGGATGGCCCAGGTCTCTTAAAAAAGTATCTAAGGAAGTTTGAATTTATGCCTTCTTTGTCTCTCAATTAATGTCCCTGTAGCAAGCAGAGGAATGCACAATCATTGCATTCACTGTAAGATCTGGGCTCAATGTAGACGGTGTTCAAAATGTTATGTGGTTAATGAGGATGAGAATGGTGTTTTTGCCACTGAAGAATACTTTCAGAATTCAAAATGGACCCAACATTTGCTCCCTTCATCTTCTCCTACAGTTATATTTATTCCAAGTTCTAACTTCAAGAGACCCTCCTAGCACTCCTTAAGAATCTGAGCAGCAAATTCAGAGAAGGGCGGGAACTCAGGCTTTTCCAGAAAGCCCTGGGGGTGTGCAACACTGCAGTTCTCTCACTGGCTAGCCAAGTGTGTGACTCTGAGCGAGGGATTCAGCCTCTCTCCCAAACCTCAGCTTTCTCACGTGTAAAATGAGGGCCATACCATTTCTATCTACTTTGTAGAAATGTTCTTTGAGGATTACCAATGAGATTACATAAAGCATCTACTACAGAGTATTGTACATAGCAGAATCTCCAAAAAGGATAAATACAATAATGATTATTTCTCATTCTTTACTGTCCCAGGGGACTAAGACTTTCACGGCCACCAAAAGGCCCTCATACATCACTGACCAGGTCAGGAACACCCAAGCAAACAGCTCCCATACACAACGTTTGCTTCTGCTCTCCTCTGTATGCTAGGGCACTGACAAAGGCTTCTGATGAAACATCTAAGAGGACCCAGTTGCCATGAGAATTAAGCAATAGCCACTGATCTAGCATGGAAAGGCACTACCGGTACTCGGTTCCAGAAAAGAGGTTACTGTGCTCATAGTGACCCTGAATTGATAGGCCTGTTATTAATACAAACAATAAAGCCTTAGTGTAGGTGTCTGACTGGGAGACCATCAGCACTTAATTTAGTGCTCCTGTTAAAATAGCTTAGGTCAATTTCGGTATGGAATAAATTTGTAGGTAAAAAGAGAAGAACAGGTCCCAAAAACAGAATTGTGGACTTGGATTTGAATCCCTATTCTGCAATTTATCCTGTGACCACTGAGTATTTAAGTTTTCTAAACTTGGTTTTCTCTATAGTCATTCTTTCTTCTGTGGTTTATGAGGATACAAGGGACAAATGTTAATGTCCTTGATACAGCAAAACTCAATAAATGTTTGTTTAAACACTGGAAATGGGGATTGGTTTGGAGAAAAAGAATAGAACTAGTAAAAATGAGGAAGCCTAAGTATCTGGGTGTATCTATCTATAGCAGAAAAACAGGGCAAAATTCATGGAGCAAAGGTGAGAAACCGGCTCCCAACATTTACGAGAAATATGAGCTAGACATGGTCCACTTAATGAAACGTACACATAAAGTGACTCAGTTAAAGACGATTAAATCTACAATGGAACAGCGTTTCAATTATTAATTAGGAGGGAAAAGACCCTATAATTCTGACAGGAAATCCTCTTTGTTGAAAGAAGTAATAACTTAACTCTATCTTCTTCCTTTGAAATATTAACAGAACGTTCTGTATAACTAATGTGAAATTCAAATATTATAAATATACTGTGACATCAGAAAAGACAGATAACAGAGGATGGCTTATCCTCTTGGGTTCTGCTCTTCTGGATCCTGAAAGATAACTCCTATCTGCTGTGTAACCCTCTCCCAATTAATGTTTGGAAGTTAACAGAAATGCTGACTTTATATACACTAAGTTAGCCTCATTAAAATGGAATCTACCCACATGCCAAATTTATAGACTGCCATATTTAGGGAAAGCAGTCACTTAACAATCTTGAATTCATAGAAATTTCCAGATGTCAGCCAAAAGAAAAGCTCTTTTCTGGCCACTACAACGTCCACATAGGCTGGACCCCCATTTGCACAGGCTTCCCAACTTACAAAGTAAAGTAAGTGCATTACCTTATTCTCAGAACTCCTAAGTGAGGTAAGTAAGGCAGGGACTATTATTCTGTTTCATAAGTGAGGAAACTGAGGCCCAGAGAAAAAGAAGCAATTTGCCCAAGGCCACACAGCAAGTCTATAACCCATTGCACATAAACACCTTTCCATAGCTTATCCCAGCAGGTAAGACTGAGGAGGATTTGGGGGTTCCTATGCAAAACTCTGGGCAACAGTGATCCAGCTAGAGAAAAAGATTATGAATTAGGAGATCTAAAACTTACTGGAACCGTCCTTGGACTTCTGTTCCATGTACAATTAAGACATGCCACCCAATTAAAAAAAATAATAAAAAAGAATTCCCCAGTATCAGGCAATAAATTATTATTTCCAATCATTTCCCTTACTATAAAGAAACATGAAAATAACCAATAAGTCCTGGTTTGCAAATTCATAATTACTCACCAAAGGTTCCAAGGTGCTGATATCTTTCAGTTTATTTCCACTTAAATTTAGATGTGTGAGATTTGGAAGTTTTTCTGCCAACATGTCCAGACATCCATAGATTCTATTGTCACTGAGCTCAAGCTGCAAGATAAAATGCATACAGCACACACAAAAATACACAGAGAAACACATATCATTAAGGTGTTCCAAAGAGCAAACACAGTTCTTAAACACCAAGATCAAACGATCTCTGTTTTTATTATCGCATGTATGTTCATTTTGTTTGATTGAACCCAAATAAGTAGTTTACAGATCCCAGCAACATTTTGAGGGAGGAGAGACAGGATAGGATGAGAAGAGTTGTGTTTTCTTAACCAGCTGCTAATTTTAACAGTTTGTTCAAGAACTGGTCCTTAACACCAGTGAATCCATTTTCTAACCTAAAAAGTGGGTCAAAGCAAATTACAATTCTTTAAGAAGTTGTAATACTCTATACTTGCCAGGAAGGGTAAATGGTCCATGCATTCTAAGCAGCTTATTGTGTGTGCCAAGCAAAGCTCGCTATGCCCACTTGAAACCTAATCTGGTTTTGTACAGTGCTGACACATTGTGGGAGTTCTACATCTGGAAGCCACTAGGGAATTTGCTCTGAAGGTTATATAGGAGCAGTACAAGCCCAAAAACAAGCCCTTAAAGAAAGTCCATGACCTCAGGAAAGGGAGTGGGGCAACAGCTTCAGGGTTGATACAACCAACTCCCTGGAGGCCACTTCTTGCATAAACCTGGCCTTTACAAGAACCTACTCTAATTACTTAGCTGCAGGTCAAGTAGCACAGCAAGTGGTGTGCCAATAAAGGAAATGAGCCTTCAGCAAGGAATATTAGAATCTTAGAGTGAAAGATATTAGAGCCTGAAAACATTAGGTAGTCAAGAGCATCTAATTCAATTTCTTCATTTTGCAGATGAGAAAACTTAGGCCATATAGCTGGTATTAATCCCCTATTTTAAGTACCAACAACAGTAACTATATCTAATTTTTACTTAGTACTTTAAGTGTCAGGTACTGTTCAAAGCACTAGAAATACAGGGATGGGCAAAAGTAGGTTTACAGTTGTTAGTGTGGAAAAGAATACAATTTTATGTATATATTTTATTTATTTATTTATTTTATCCTCACCCGAGGACATTTTTTCATTTTTTGTTCAGATAGAGTGGGAGGAAGAGAGAGAGAGAGAGAGAAACATCGACGTGAAAGGGACACATCGAGTGGCTGCCACCCGCACGACCCAACCAGGGGCCGGGGACAAACTGCAACCGAAGTACATGCCCCTTAGCGGGAACTGAACCCGGGTCTCTCTGGACCGCAGGCCGACGCTCTAGCCGCTAAGCCAAACCGGCCAGGGCAAGAATACAATAATAAATAATAATACAAGAATAAATTCTGGCCCTGGCCGGTTTGGCTCAGCGGTTAGAGCATCGGCCTACGGTCCAGAGAGACCTGGGTTCGGTTCCCGCTAAGGGCATGTACCTCGGTTGCAGTTTGTCCCCGGCCCTGGTTGGTTGTGCGGGTAGCAGCCACTCGATGTGGCCCTTTCACGTCGATGTTTCTCTCTCTCTCTCTCTTCCTCTCTCTCCTTCCCACTCTATCTGAACAAAAAAATGGAAAAAGAATGTCCTCGGGTGAGGATTAAAAAAAAAAAAGAATAAATTCTGTTTGATATACTCACAACTGTAAACCTACTTTTGCCCATCCTGCACATGATCACTTAATCTCACAATAACACCACATGGTAGGTAGAATTATTACCCCCAGAGAAATGAGGAAAATTTACTACAAAGAGACTATGTAATATGCCCAAGAGCACACAGCTGTTACAGTGGTGGGCCTATGATTTAAAGCTGGGCAGGCTAGTTTCAGAAGAATCCATGCCCTCTGCACTGGTGCTACGTACTTTGAAGAAGCATGAAAACGTCATGTAATTTTGTCTACAGCACACAACGATAAAACATATGATACAGAATAGAAGAACTTTTAAACATTTAAATAGTTGTTGAAAGAATGAGTTTATAAAGCAATTCAGGTCTGTTGCTTAGGTGTTATTAAATATTTCAGAAAAGGAGAATGCAACATTTCAGAAAAAATTTTCCTTACAATGGGATGCTCCAAATATCTAAACATCATCTACATTTAAAAATATAAGTCTATAATCAACAAAGACCCAAGTGTTACCTTTATCAAGTTATTAGTAAATCAAAATAAAGAGAAGACTTCTTTTTGTTGGTCAGAAAAATCAACACATATGTAATATTCATATCCTTTCAACATGAATATCTTAGGGAATAGAAATAACAAGGCAATCCACCAGATTTAGTGGCATATTTATTTTGAAATGAAAGTAATGTGTAAATTTAGGAAACCTGTGACATTTATACACCAAATTTCTTTCAGATCCTGTTTCTTGTTATAAAACAACCCATGCTCTAGGGTAGGAAGAAAATTAAGTCCACATCAGCTGTGAGAACATCTATCTGCTTCGAAGTTTGATTTATAGATGTCTCCACTGCTCACACTAACTCTACAAGTAACCGATTAAAATAAGACTTCAGAATGCCCTGGCCAGTTCAGATTAGCAGTTAGAGCATCGGCCTGTGGACTGAAGAGTCACAGGTTCGATTCCGGTCAAGGGCATGTACCTCAGTTGCAGTTCGTCCCTGGCCCTGGTTGGGGTCGCACTGGAGGTAACCATTGATGTGTCTCTCACATTGATGTTTCTCTCTCTTTCTCCCTCCCTCCCACTCTGTCTGAAGATAAATGGAAAAATGTCCTCCGGTGAGGATTAAAAAAAAAAAGATAAGACTTCAGAAGGATTTGATAAAGCCTCTATATAGATGGTCACGATACACTTCCTTTCTGAATAAGTCTGAGAGTACAGACAATAGTAATTCAGAAAGATGCATAAGGGTGCTAGGAAAACAACACAAAACACATACTACTAGCATCTGCTGGCATCAAGTTTATGTAGACAGATGCTAAAAAGCCATTAATTGTTTCATGGGCTAATCAGAGCTTCCATTGTCACCAATAACCCATGTAAATAAAACGTTGACTCTTGAATCTTTAAAGCACATACTTATCAGAAGAAAGGGAAAATTTTTTATCAATTTAAATATAACAAGATTCTCTGGTATAGGAAGCAGGTCACCCTGAAACCCATAAGGACTGCCTGAGCATTTATTACCTAAATAAAACAAGTAAATAAAAAGCATTTCTGGTTTTTAATTCATGTACTTAAGCAAAATACAAGTCCCTCTCAGGACTCAAAAGCAAGCTATAGGAACAGCCTACCCGCCCTTGGCTAAAATTTGATTACAGATTTCTTTCAATGTGTATCTTTGTTTAGACAAAAAGTTTCAACATAAATTCCCTAATAAAGTGAACACCGAAACAGTAAAGAATTCTGCAACACTTATATGACCACATACCTTTCTGTATGTAATAGAAAAGATATTGGGTTGGGAAATAGGAGATATGGGTTCTAATTTGGGCTTTAGCACTAACCACTTTTGTGGGTGGCTTTAGGCAAATTACTATACCTTGCTAGGTCTATCAGTGTCTATCAGTGTGTCAGCGAAATAAGGGAGTAGGCTAGATCAAAGTTTCTTCCACTTTTGACATTCTGGAGCTCTGTTACAGTTAAATATGCAAGGACACGAGAAAACATTTCTCTTAGATTTTTGTTTTTTGTTAAGTTGGGGTGGTGGGTTGAAGGGGGATAGTGATTGGTTTGCAATCAGACCAATGAAGAAGCTAACAATGGGCCATCTGCTAGAATAGGGAAATATAACTTTGTTACAATGAATTCTTGCAGTAAGTCACAACACATTTTAATCTTCTTGACATTAAAAATTACGCAATGGGTTAGAATTATCATAAAGACTACAGATCAGAAAAGCATTTACTACTTAAACTCACCCTTAATCAACAAACATAAGATATGGTAGGCACCTGTGTTTCCTAAACCAGAGCACACCAAAAACAAAATGTATCTAACATTACAGTAACAAATTTATAACAATAATAAATTACTCACAAAATAATAATTATTCTTCATAACTACTATTTATTTAGCATCTAACATGTATTATTTCCAAACATCACAACAATTCTGTAAGGCCAGGTGGTATCACCAGTTTACAGGTGAGGAAATTGAGCCTTAGAAGGATTAAGTAACGTGCAGATCACCCATCAAACCTAAGGAAACGATAGAGCTGGAATTCAATTCCAGATATGCCCAGTTCTAAAGGCCATGTGCTTTCTGCTACACTAAATGCTTCCTTACAGGTAAAATCATATATTCCCCCCCTTCCCTGGATGGTTTTCTTTTACTGTTAAAGAAAAAGCACTTACCTTTTTCAATTTTGGTAGTTTGGGGAAATTTGAAACTGAAATCAAGCCTACATTTATTAAACTGAGGAACTCTAAGTTCACAAATTCAGCTATTAAGCCCTCAATTTTTCCATTATTTGATCTGCAATTGTCCAGGACAAGTTCTTGAACCTGTAGATGACAAAGAAAAAAGAAGACAAGTTTTCAAAAACATACAGAAAACAAAGAACAAAAAAAGTAAAAACTTCAACCATAAATACCCAGTAAAAACACCACATACAGGGGCAGCCTCTACTTAAGACCTAGATCACAGTTATAAATAAATGAAAAATGATTAAGCCTTTAGTAACAATATACTGATAGATACCAAGGGTGGAATGTTATACCATGGTATAAATAAAGATTTAAACTCTTTCCTTTCCAGAGACAGAAACTACAGTTCTTAAGATGTAAGTAAGAAACTGTATCTCCCCTATTTCTTTTCCCAAGTCTGTTCCCTAAGGGGTAGCTTTAACTACAAATGCAGAGTGAAGGTACCCTCACCTCTTTAGGTTGAATCTATCTCAAGGCCCAGGAGATTGACACAAGGAAAATAAGAAAGCTTTACTTTTCCTATCAAGATTACTAAGAGATTTTGGCAGCACTATTCATTTCCACTTGTGGTTTTATTAATCTTTACTAAGATATCTTGACACTAGGAAGGGGTCAAGATGCAAGAGGCCTTAATTCAAAACAAAGATTGATTTGGGTTATATGAGAGAATGATAGACGAGAGAACTATCAGACTTTAAATTAGGTTCCTTTTTCAGACCATAAAATATCCTTCTTTAGAGATCCTGAAATTCAGAACTCAAATTCATCCAAGGGTATCACATCTGAAGATTTTGAATAGTGATTATTTGATAAACAGTCTACTGTGTGAATACTATAATAATCCTTATTGCCATTTTTGCTCTGTGGATGACTCTGAAGCTTGCAACTTTTTAATGTTTTGATCAATTTATAGTGATGCAAATTAGTTTTAACTGCCAAAGTCACTCTTGCAGTGAATCTACCAAGTTTAATAGCATTAAGCAAACATGTATATGGGAGATGTTGATAGTTCTAAAATGAAGATAGGAGCTAGTGATGTCTTCATCCTCCCGAACAGAATCTAAGGAGCCTACTCTAGTAATTGCTATAATTTATCGAGAACTTACTTGTTATTCTTTGCACCACCACACACGCCCCCCATTTATAGAGAAGGAAACAGGTTTATAGTCAGTGATACCCACAACACCACAACTTCTCACTGCCTTGTCTATTTCCTCCTCAGAAGCCCTATTTTCAGCCAGGATGCATGCAGTCCTAGTATGCCCTTTTACTTCTTTCCTTCCTTCCACTCTTCTCTAGATACCTCTGCTATTCTTCCTTCTTCTGATGAAAATCAGCACAGTGAAAACCTAAGAGGTCAACTGAGGAGAGCAGGGCTCTGGAGACAGATGCCTGGGTCGCCGGCTCTGCCACTTATAACCTGTGTGACCTTGGGCAAGTCACTTAACCTCTCTGTGCCCCAGTTTCCTCATCTTAGTACTCACCTCATGGAGTTGTTGTAAAGAGTAGTGCTTGGGACATAGTAAATGCTGAGAAGGTAACCTCTGGGGAAAGGGAACAGGGGAATGACAAGAACCTTTGCTGTCTCCTTACGCATATCTATACAAACTTTTTTTGTTTGTTTTTACAAGCATATTTTATTTATTTATTTAAAGAATAAACTCCAAAAGGCCAATTGTAATTGCCACACACCTAAGTATACTACTAAAATGGTCCCATTTGGTTTGGGAGATTTTCTATGACTATCTGACAGAGAATCCAAAATTATTACACAGAATAACACTAATATGCCAAAAGCCAAGTGAGGAGGCATTAGTTAGCCATACTGACTCTTAAGTCATTCTGCTCCCCAGTCACCTTTTATAGAATTTCTCTCAACTAGTGAAATTCCACTTTAATTCCACTAGAACCATTAAAAATTACCACAAAGCATTTAAATGTCAGTTTACATGTTTGCTGAACTAAGCAGAACAGAAATTAGGAGGAAATTGGGAGAAAAAAATGTTAAAGTGGTTCATTTAAAAAATACATGTTTTTCTTAATTGATTGGAGAGAGAGAGAGAGAGAGAGAGAGAGAGAGAGAGAGAGAGAGAAACATGGATTTGTTATTCCACTTGTTTATGCATTCATTGGTTGACTCTTGTATGGTTCCCTGATGGGGGATCAAACCCACAACCTTGCTAGGTCTGGACGATGCTCTATCCAACTGAGCTATTCAGCCAAGTCTGTTAAAGTGGTTCTAATTCACAGCTTTAGCTATTGAGTACACAAGATGATACAGAGGAATTGAGGTTCTGGTTTAGAGAAATGGGACCCACGTAGCTAGATGGAATTAAGGAACAGCTTGTTGAGAGAGGCATGTAAGGAATAACAAAAGGGATACGAATAACAAAAGGGATACCAAGCTTAAGGTTCCCATGGATATCCAGATGAAAGGATCCCCAGGCAGCTGGACACGTGGGTTTGGAGTTCAGGGGAGGTCTGGGTTGTAAAGTTCATATTTAGGAGTCACCAGGAGGGAGACAGTAGTGGAAGGATGGAACTCCTAGAAAGAGTACCAAGAATGGAACCCTGGGGATCCTGCAAAGGAGACTTGAGAACAATCAGGAGTACACCAAAGTGAAGCATTAGTTTGAATATCCCAGAAAGGCCTGTGAAATAAGGCGCAAGAAGTGATTGAAAAAAATTAGAAAACTTAAATGCCCACCAATAAAAGACTAATTTCCAAGATACACTGTGGGATGAAAAATATACAAGATGTATGTTATTCTCTATTTAATATATCACATATTCACTTTCTTACATGTACAAAGAACCTCACAGAAATAACCTCTCAGGGGGAGAAAGTGAGTGGTTGGGAGACTTTTCTCTAGAGCCCTATTTTTGTACCTCAACAATGAGAATATTAACCTATTTTTAAAATAAAGATAAAAAAAGGCACTGCTAGACTTTAAGAGTATTGTGTAGGGGTTTGTGTCAAGATTGTAGTAGACTGAGATGATGAAATGAGAGAAAACTTGATATAAAAAACCTACTTTCTGATCATAATAACATGAGTGCAAAGTATATTAATGTTCATCACTATTGATATTTTGGTATATTTTTTCAGTCTTTCTTTGTGTATTTTAAATATAGGTGAGATAAAACTATATAACTTAGCGTACTTTAAAATAACAACTCTGCCCCTGGCCTGTTTGGCTCAGTGGTTAGAGTGTTGGCCTGCGGACCAAAGAGTGTCGAGTTCAATTCCGGTCAAGGGCACGGACTTCGGTTGCAGTTCATCCCCCGCCCTGGTCGGGGTCATGTGGGAGGCAGCCAGTTAATGTGTCTCTCTCTCACATCAGTGTTTCTCTCTCTCTCTCTCTACCCTTCCCTCCTACTCTATCTGAAAATGGAAACATATCCTCAAGTGAGGATTAAAAACAAATCAAAACGCTATCTGCTGATAGCTAAAGAAATTGTATGGATGTACCATAAATTACAATCCTCCTTAAAGAACACAGTTCCAATCTTTCCTACTATAAATAATGCCATAATATCTTTTCATGTAAAATTTCTTCTGTAATTAGGATTGTTTCCTCACAATCTACTGCTAGGTAAAAGAATATAAACATTTGAATCTGTTATTGAATTATGAGTTTTTTTTATTATTTTATTCCTCACCCGAGGATATTTTTCCATTTATCTTTAGATAAGAGTGGGAGAAAGAGAAAGAAACATCAATCTCACATCAATTGGTTGCCTCCCACTTGACCCAGACCAGGGCCCAGGACTGAACTGCAACCAAGGTACGTGCCTGGACTGGAATCGAACCTTTGACTCTTTGGTCCGAGGGGCAACACTCTAACCACTGAGCCAAACTGGCCAGGACTGAGTTGTTTATTTATAAAGGCAACCAACCCCTCTAACACTTTTTTGGTGACCTTTCTTGATAATTCTAGGTATTTGCATACTTTTTCTTGAGGATATTGTTTTCACCTGTGAGGAAAAAATAAACACTGCAAAAGAAACATTGACAAAAAACAGACAAGCCATAAAATACAAATCATCAGTAGACATTAAAAAAAAAATTATTCAACTATAAGTAGTAATACTAATGCATATTAATTAAAATGAGACATATCATTCTACTCTCGTTGGAGGCAGGGCAGTTTTTCCTGTGCAGAAGACAGCTAGGATGGGCACAGGTGTAAGCGAGTTTATAAGTGGGAGAGCAAGAAGTTCAGGGAATGTACTCCGAGACCTTTACTTTTCTCCACAAGTAGGAGGCAACAGAATTTATTGGGGTGAGCAGGGGAGAGAAGGCATATCCCTCAGTAAAGTAATTGATGACACAAATATTTTATATAAAATATTTCCTATCCTTCCCTGTATTTTTAAAAGGTTATCACCATTCTTTATGAAGATTATTTTTAAAAACTGGTTTTTAAAAATAGCCGTTTTTTCCCCACTATGAGAACACACCTCTGACAGAAAGAGCTGTTTTGGACTTAGAAAAAATTGAGTTATACATTTATTTTTAATCCTCTTCCTGTCAGAGAAAGGACTATACCTGTGTTTATAAAGAACAAGGCTATAGTGATAGATGAACTGAATCTATTATCTTGACCTAAGCCTTTGGCCGAAGAACACAAAGTATTACCAGGGTCTTCTGCAAACCCCCAAATAAAATAAAAACAAAAAAGCCCCCCCAACCCTAACATTTATGATCAAACTTCCACTTACTCTCCCCTCAAACACTTAGTTCTCACTTGATGATATTAAGGTCAACCACGGGACACATTTCAAAAGCCTTCTGCTCATACATTCAGTGGAGAAAGAATTCTTCCTTTTCTCCCAAATGACAAGTCTTCTGGATCCCAGAGGCCAAGCCTATTCTCTAAGAGCTGGCCCCACACAAACATAAGGAGCCACGTCGAGCAACTAGAACTTTAAAGGAGTCATCTTAGAACTTCTCATTTGCCTTAAGAATGATGCTTTTGCGCAAAAACCCTTTTAAACTTCTCTTCAAAACTACAGCATTTTTTCCCCTGAAAAGCCTTCTTTTTAAGGTCAAAGCTTTCCTCTCCTAAGAACCTAAGTCCTACTGGTCCAAGTCTCCTTCCTTGTCAGAGTCCCCAGGGGAGCCTTTCTTTACTCCCACAATCTTAGCTGGCTCCTCTAACACTCTCAAGGCCCCTAACTTTGCACCAGTGCAACAGGGACCACAGGGGTCTGAGGCCTCAAGAGGGAAGGAGCTGCAACTCTCTGCCTTGTCCACACTGCTTTTCCAGGCCCTAGCATACTGTTGGCACGCAAATATTTATTTAATAAACCATTGAATTACTGTAGCCTGTCTAAAAGAGTGTAGCTACTAGTCAATGGTGGCTTATGAACACTTGAAATGTGGATAGTGCAACTGTCAAATTGACCTTTTAATTGAATTTTAATTAAATAGCCACATGACTCTGGCCTGTGTTTGGCAAGAGGGCAATGCCCAAGTTGATTACTCGAAAAATTAACATTTGCAGATATATACACACTTTAAAAAAGCAATATATGAATTATCTCATATATGAAAAAATTCCATGTAGTGGGAACACCAGCCCAGTTGTATTTCCCAGAGGGAGCAATACTGATTTTACTAAGCACTTTCCTCCCTTCCTTTTCTCTCTCTTTTCTTTTTTTCTTTCTTTCTCTTTCTTTTCTTTCTTTCCTTTCTTTCTCTCTCTCTCTCTTTCTCTTTATCTATCAAAGTACTGTAAGGTTCCTCCCTCTTTTTTTACATTTTCATCGAATTTATTGGGATGACATTGGTTAATAAAGTTATATAGGTTTCCAGTGTACAATTCTATAATATATCATCTGTATATTATATTGTGTGTTCACTACCCCAAGTCAAGTCTGAGTACCTTAATAGTACTTTATTATTATTATTTTTATTTTTTTTCTTTATTGCTTTTAGAAAGAGACAGGCAGAAACATCGACGAGAGAGAAGGAAACATCCATGAGAGAGAACATCCATTGGCCGCCTCCTGCATGCCCCCCACTGGGGATCGGGCCCACAACCTGGGCATGTGCCCTGACCGGGATCCAACCAGCGACCTCTCGGTGCCTGGGTCCATGCACAACCACGAAGCCACACCGCCGGGCTTTAACAGTACTTTAGATCACGCCCAAAGAATTCAAATTCTAGACTTCACACCACTTAGATCCATGTGGGTCCTTTTCTTTTGGAAATTTGGTTCAATTTAATTACTCCACGGTCTATTTACTTACAACTACTCAGCAATAACGTAAACACCTGTAATTAACACCTCAAAACAACACAACTCCTCGAGTTTAGCGTGAAGAATCTTAACCTTTCAGTATGTAGCACGTGGCCGACACAAAATGTCTGACCAACCAACCGACGGGACAAACGTGGTCCGACCCCAACCTTAAGACCGGGTGGAACTGTCCGGATGCTCATGCCCTCAGACTCCCCAGGGGCACTCGGGCTGGCCCGCGACGCGGCGCCCCGAACCCCATTCGTGGTGACCTCGGGGATTCAAAACCTCGTGCACGCCCGGTACTAAACGATGGTTGAATTCCCACAAGTTGGTAACTTGTTACCCACAGCTACCTGACTGCACGAAACGCACCCGTCGCTGGACGGGCGGGGTGGCGGACTTCCCCGGGGCACCCCGGGCCAGCGCGCGCCACTCACCCGAGCGGCGGCCGGGAACCATGGCCCCGCGCCCGGCCGCGGGAAGCCGCTCCAGGTCGCGGGGAGGGGAGGAGGACCGGGGCGGAGAAGAAAGAGCGATTCTTAAAGGCCGCCCGCCGCTCCCGGCCGCGGCCCGCGAGTGCAGGCCTCAGTCGGGTGCAGCTGCGGGGGCAGAGGCCGCCGAGGCCCGCCCGCACCCCGGCGCCTGGCCCGGGCGGAGCCGGCAGCCTGGCGTTGCCCTTTTAAGAAGGGGGGAGGAGGACGGAGCGCTCCCGAGAGGAGCCGAGTCGACGGCGGCGCGCGGTTCCCGCCAGTGAGAGCTGAGCCCCGCGAGGCGAGCAGAAAACAAGCCGCGAGCTCGGCCAGGGGAGCGGCGGGCGGGCAGGGCCGAGCCCGCAGGCCGGCTCTGGCGGCGGAGGGAGACGGGTGCCCGCCAACATGGCGCTGAGGCGGCCTGTGGCGCGCCCCGGCTGGCGCGAGGAGCCGCCGCCCGCCCACATCGAGGGGCCAGCCTCCGGGACAGGGGCCCCGGAATCCGCCGCCGCGGCGCGGGAGGGAGGGCGAAGCCGTCGTTACAACGGCTGGCCCGGGCCGACCAGGGCCCGCCCTGAGAGGTCGGCAGTGGGGAAGGCCCGGGAGGCGAAAGAGAAGCGAGAGAAATGGTGAAGAAAGTTTTATTTTTAGGCTTGAAAAATGGCGGGAACCGCGTCCTTTTTTCAAACTTGGCCTCGGGAGGGGCGGCGGTTGCGCCACCTCCGCTGCCCGGGCTCGCCCCTCCCCCGCTCCGCGCGCGCCAGGCCGCGCCCGCCGGAGCCCCCGGCACCCGAGGGGGCTCCTGGCCCCCCTCCGAGGCTGAAAGCGCTCTCCACGCCTCACGGCCCCTGCCCTCGGCCGGGCGGACGCCAACCCCAAGGCCGGGCTGGGGGAAGCCCCCGCCCCCGCGCTCCAGCCCTTTCCCCGGTCGGCCCGGGCGCGCGAAGCCTGGCCTGGCCCGCAGCGGGCCCATCCCGGGTTGGCCGCGCGGCTCCTCGGCAGGCCCGGTCCCCGCCGGGCCGCGCATCCCGGGAGGCTGCAAACATGGCTCCCAGCGTTACACAACCCCCTCCTCCCTCCCTCGCCACCGGCTACACGCACACGCGCTCCTCCGGGAAGGACCCCAGCTGGCGAGGAGCTCAAAGTTTGCTTTCCCCCACCCCACCGCCTCTCCCTGACGGCCGCGGGGCCCCGCGGGCGCCAAAGAGTTAATCCCCGCGCGCTCGCTCCCCCCCTCCGCGCCCTCCCGCCCGCTCGCCCGCCCGCCTTCCCCGTCCGAGCCCGCGAGCTGCGCCCTTCCCCGCGCCGGGGCCGGAGAACCCGCGGCCGGGGCCCCGCAGGTGGCCACCATTACATGCAAGTCATCGGAGGGAGAGGGAGCCGAAGGGGGTTCTGCTTACAGCTGCCGGGGTCCGATTCCTCAGCTCCAGGTGGATCCTCTTCTTCATTTCCATGTTTCCCTCTTCCCCCCTCTTCAAACTTAACTTTCCGCGGCGGGGGCAGAGGGGGGAGAGGCGTCCCGGCCTGCGCAGCTAGGGCCGTCGGAAGGGGTCTGCTGTCGGCAGAGGCCGGCGGCGCGGTGCTGGGCAGCGGGCGGCGTGCGGGCAGGCGAGCGGAGCCCCCGGAGCCAAGTTACTCACGGGAGCGGAGAGAAACCATGGAGGGAAAAGGGGGCTGGAGCGCAGCGCTGGTCTCACTACCGCCGCCCCCGGCCGCGGCCCCGCACTGCGCTTAAACCGGCGACGCGGCGCAGGCGGCTGCTCCGCTCGACTCGGCCCCGCGCGGCGCCGCTCGACTAGGTGGCCGCGGTTGCACCAAGGACGGGGCGGGGAGACTCAGCGGGAGGGGCGGAGGCTGGGGGGAAAGGCGCAGCCCGGGGGACTGGAGCGACTTCCTCCCCTCCCTCTGGTTGCACGTGGGGTGGCTGATGTAAGACCTTCCTCGGGGGCTTCCCCGCCCGCCGCCTAGCCGAGACCCCCCCGGACCCCACCTCGCTGCGCCCCGACGCGGGTCTCCGGCCCACGCTAGGACGTTTGCCGGGAGGGCTCGTGGGGAGGGGGGCCTTTATAGTCCAGCTTCGGGGTCCGTAAGACCAGGTCCGGCTGCGGAGTCTCGACCAAGCCAGCCGGACGCCCGCGAAGGAGGGACACTTGAAAGGAGCGCGGGACGTGGGGCTTTCGGGTTCTGCTCCCTGCGGTGTGAGTCAACAGCCCGAACCTCGCTGTCTCCTTGGCCAGATGGTCATGGAAGGGCTAAGCGGACCCCCCGGGAGCGGAATCGCGGTCGCCCGGTGTTGTACCGCGTGGCACCGGGTGGAGTCGGCCTTCGCGGGGACGGGTGCGAGCTCCAGCCGCTTGGCCAAGCCACAGAGGAACCTAGTGACCCCGAGTTCAGTAGAATCTCCCTGGGTTTCTAACATTTAAATGTAGGCTAGCGAGGCAGCAATTAGCATTTCTAATGTGGTCTTGGAGTTTTACAGAGTTTGTCCGAAGACTTTTATCCCATTATTCCTTAGGGGACCCCTGTGAGGTGTGTAAATTCTTGATGGTCTCGGTTTGGGTGAAGCTTGGCAGGTAGCCTTTGTAATGGTCTGGTTCAGAGAGCACCCTGAGAGTCAGGGTTAGAGCACTAAGTTTGCTTTGCAGACCTAGAGTAACATAAGTTGTATTCTGCTTAAAATGAGTTAATACGTCATGTGTCTAATCAGGAACCACGTTACTTTTAATATAGACAAAAGGCTCCAAAGATTGGGAACAACTTCGGAATAGAGAAAAACAATTCTACGTATTAACCTAAGATTTTCTTAAAGATTCCTCCTTCCCATTCTACCTGTGGCAAACAAAACCACTTAAATAGATTTCTAAAGTATGTAACTAATTAAAATTTCAAAGCAAAAGAAAGTTTTTAAAAGACTGGAAAAAGCAAAATTTTTCTGGTATGTTGTTTCCTGAGTCTTGTATTTAAAATGTTAGTCTTAGCAGACATCTCTGTGACTGGGGAAAAGGGTGAGGGAAGGGCTCTTTAGGATGTCACACAAGGTCTGACTGTAAGGTTATGAGAACCACAGGGCCACGAGATGAAGGCTTTTATGAAAAACTAGTGAATCGGTTCCATGAGCTAAAAAGCAACAATTGATCATCCACTTTTAGGGCTTGATATGTTCTTTCTCATTTAATCCAAAGGCACTTCTGTGAAGTAGGTTGTATTTTAATCATTTTACAGATGAGGAACTGAACTTAAGCTTCATGGCCAACAAGAAGTGGAGCTAGGGTTTAAACCCACATGGGTCTAACTCCAAAGCCTGCCATCTTTTCTGCTGTACCATCAGTCTGACTGGAATGAAGTCCTAGCATGGGGGCCTGACTTGGAACAGGAGGTCTGGAACATCCATAGAGGACCTTTAATACCAAAAAGAACATGCAGGTGCCATCTTGCAGGTAAAGGGGAGATGCTAAAGGAGACAAACAGGGTAGCTCTGTGCTAGAGAGAGTGGTAATCTGGTGGCTTGTGGGGGAGGTAGGTGGTGCTGATCCTTAGGGAGAAACCAGGCAAATCTTGGGAACCTGTCCTCTGTGACCAACTGAAGGGTATGAAGGACTCTTTCCTCACAAGCTAAATGTGTGTGTTATAAGATTAAACTACAAAGTAATTAATAAACATAGCCATAATGTGCAGCAAATAAAAAGAACCAAAGGAGGAGAGACTACAGACCCGGTACTGTCCCCTCTGACACAGCCGGTGCTGGCATGCACCTCTGTGAACAAAGAGCATGTGTTCCAGTGACATGCTTCTTTGTCAGGGGCTTCACTGCCAGAGGCATAAATAACACAGGCAGAACAGGGTGTGTCTCACTGCCCTGCCAACATCTTCCACTGGACTGTCAGTCCACAGGCCTGAAGGGGCTGTTGTCACAGTGCCCTGGTTTTGAATATTGCTATACTTAATATCATTCTGAGTATGCATCTGGGTGTGAGAAAGAGATAGAATATATAATTGTATCTAACCCATGGTTATCATGATCATGAATTTATGGATTTGAATAAGGGCTGAAAGGGAATAAGGAAAAGTGAAAACAGCTTATTAATTTATAAGGGAGTCTGAACTAGGGGTGAAATACTTTTTACTTCCATTGACATTCCTGTTTGCCTAATAAGTAATGAAAATATCAAATAATGCCTGGTTTTGGCACCCCTTTGAGTCTTAAAACTGTCTGTTAATCAGAATGTGTGTGTATTCCAATGCTCCAAATTGGAGGAGAACACTAATTTGTAACTCCTCGGACTTGCTCTCCACTCCACTGCCTCTGCACCAGCAGTCACTGGTCAGACTATCACATGACCCAAGGCCTTCCACAAATTTTATGGCTGGGAACAAACTTTAATAAATCTAAAGATGAGAGGAAACAGCCCCATTTAGGAATTGATTTAACTGGCTTTGAAACCAGTTCGGCAGAATGGCACCCTTTTTCTTTTGTAAATACAGTATATGAAGCTAATGCACAATGTAGGGTGAAGAAATCATTACTTTTTAAAAACTAAATACTTCCATTCTTACCCTCCTCTCCTATACACATGTGCATCCACTGCTAAATCTGCCCTCTGACATTCCATAGCATGGCGTGTGTACCTGTTATAGCAGTTAGGCAACACATGGGAGTTGTTGAAGGATCTAAAATTTCAACTGGACTGTGAGCTCATATGAATATTTCTGGATGATATAAATAGAGAGTAGGAGCCTGGGCATCTTTAGAACATAGGTGCTCTGCAAATGTGTATTTTATTGAAAATAATGTCACATGTATTCAAGAATACTATCTAGGCAGCTAAAATTGTTGAAACAAAGGGAGAGAGAGAGGCAAATAGTTAGCTGAAAGTTTGGTAAGAATGAGATCCTATAAGTCTCCAGATGGTTAAAATAGAGGAGGGCGAGTGTCAGGTGTGTAGGCAGCTGCAGGTCCAATAAGGAGCCCTTGCCAAGGGAACCAGATTCCTTTCTGCTCCCTAAAACAGCTGTAGGTGCTAGGCCTTCCTGGGGCAGCAAGGAAGAGCTATGACTATCAAGTCAGGTTTAATACTTATTAAGCACCATCCTTATGCCAAGTGCTGTTCTTGGGACTTTCATGTATACTGCATTTCAGTTAATCCTGGCAACAGCTTACTAGGACAAGACTATAATCCCCTTTTATTGTTTAGGAAACAGACATGGAGAAGCCAAGTGGAACTCAGCGAGTAAGAATCTGGATTTCTCTGTCATTAAGGTCTCACTGTAACTCATTCTCATTACTTTGATCCACTAGTCCTCACAACTGCTTCTGAAAAACCTTTTTTGTTTTCTTTGCTTCAAGAAGATTTACCTGCTCATTGTTGGGAGGCGGGGGAGAAAAAAACACACAGAAAATTAAATTTGAAAATTAAATTCCTACCACTGAGATACACCCACCATTGAGGTATATATCCTTGCATCTTTTTTCTATATTATACATAATTTTGAAAAAAATAATATTGAAACTTGTTTTTTTCCACCTACCATTATGAAAAATAATGAGTTAATACTCATGATAAATATGAGTATTAACTTTGCTGAATGTTTTTCCCTTTTCAGAGGACTCTAATGAGGCTTTTGGACAAATCACATAACCTCTCTGAGCCTCAGGCTGCTCATCTCAAGACTGCTGTGAGGATTAGACATGATCATGTGGGTGAAGCTTCTGCCCAGCACAGTGCCTGGCACCCTCCTCTGTGTCCTTGCCGCACTCACTGCAAGCCCCAGTCCCTCCCTTACCCTAAGTAGAGGCCCAGAGCCTGCTGGCCTCCTTGGGGTCTGTAGAAGTTCTGTTGTGGCCATGAGTCCTCCACCCCTGTTCCTTGTCATTCGTTTCCTGTAGTTACCTTGCCCCTTTGGGTGAGGAAAGGGCTCACCCCAAACCAATATAAGTTTTGACTCTCAAAAGGGATGGACTTATTTTCTGTTTCACGCAGTCCTTGGTTTCTCTTCATGAACTGTGGATGTGCTCCAGAGCTAGACTGGAAAATATCTGAGTGGCCCCACAGTGCTGGATATACTTCCCCTCTATAATTAGCCAGTATGCCCACCATCTGGACTCTCTCCTATCTCACAGGGATTTCCTTGTCCACACAGAACTATTCAAGAGTCTTGCTCCTGCTGACTGAACTTTTCCATCTGTTCTGGAGCTTACTTTGCCAGTTCTGCCCCGGCCAGAGGCCTCTTGGTGGCCATGCAAGGTGGTCTTCCCTCACTCGAGACTCTGACGCTCCTGAAGTAGTTTGTGTGCTTCCTAATTTGCTAGTCTCATTTTGGTAAATGTCAAAAGTCCCCAGTACCCTCACATTCTACTCCTAGAAAAGCAGGGCAGGAGCACCCTTCTAGTTGCTAGATGAGGTGCTGTCCAATTCATGTATCACCTAATAAAGCCAAGTAGATAGTTAAAAAGAAAAAGTAATAATAAAGAAGGAAAGCAGGGCAGCCAGGTTTCTTTTTATGTCTATCTGTGCATATACTATAGAAAACTTAGAAACTATGTTTAACAAAGAAGACAATAAAATCTCAATTCAGAGCTAAGCATGCACAGATCACATTTTGGTGTCTATTCCTCCAGTCTTCTCTCTATACACATATGGCACTTTCTCAAGTCTCAGATTGCCAGAAGCATCAGCTCATTAATAACAGCTTTTCAGGGAGGAAGCAAGGGGGAAACCCACTACATTAAATATTCATAGTGATTATAAGAGACATCCTTACTTTAGAAATAGTAAGTAGGAAAAAAAAAAAAAACTGCCATAGTACCTAGGAACTATTGTATATATTACATTTAAAATTCTTTAAAAAGCATGATGATCCTGTAACCTGCTTTTTTCACTTAACAATATATTATAAACATATTTCCATGCCATTAGATAGTCCTATACAATATATATTCCTTGACGTGTTCCTACAAAATGAAAATAGCTTTTCTTTTTCTGAATATAAAGACAATACATATTCATGTATCAAATTCATGCAATGCAAAAAAGTATAAAGAAGAAAATAAAAGCCAGCCTAAATCCCAATACTTAGTGGCAACCACTGTTAACATTTTTATGAATATTTTCTGAGCTATCTCTATGAATGTACATGCATATGTAAAATATATAAATGTATAATACTATAAATGGTACTTTGTAACATGCTTTTATTTTTCACTTCTCAGTATATACAGGGATTCCTCCAAGTCAATAAATATAAGTCTACTTAATCATTTTAAAAGTCTGCATCATATTTCACTGTATGGATGTAGCATAATTTATTCACCTGGTTTCCTACTGATTGATATTTAGGTTTCTTCCCGTTGTTCACCATTATACATAACATCTTTGTGCAATTAGCTCCTTGAAATAAATTCCTAGAAGTATAATTTCTAAATCAGAGTATATATACATTTCAGATTTGGATATGCATAGTAAATTACACTTCAGAGGCTGTACTGCTTTTCTAGTCCCATTAGCAGTGTATAAGACTTCTCCTCACCCTTGCCTAAACTAGGTGTTATCTTTAAAATTTTTTTTGTCAATCAGTTTTCAACTAATGACAAGGTTGAAAACCTAAGGGTGCCAAGACAATTCAAATGTGAAAAGAATAGTCTTATAAACAAATGGGCTGGGACTATTATATATCCACATGCAAAAGAATGAAGTTGAATCTCTACCTCTTACCATATACAATAATTAACTCAAGCCCTGGCCAGTTTGGCTCAGCGGTTAGAGTGTCAGCCCGTGGACCAGAGTCGCAGGTTCGATTCCTGTCAAGGGCATGTACCTCGGTTGTGGTTCGGTCCCCAGCCCTGGTTGGGGTTATGTGGGAGGCAGCCAGTCAATGTGTCTCTCTCACATTGATGTTTCTCTCTCCCCCTCCCACTCTATCTGAAGATAAATGGAAAAATATCCTCGGCCAGTGGACCAATGAGTCGCAGGTTTGATTCCGGTCAAGGGCATGTACCTTGAGTTGTGGTTTGTCCCTGGCCCTGGTCAGGTCGTGCGGGAGGCAGCCTGTCGATGTGGCTGTATCATGTCGATGTTTCTCTCTGTCTCTCTCTCTCTCCCTCCCTCCCACTCTATCTGATGATAAATGGAAAAATATCCTTGGGTGAGGAATAGGAAAAATTATGCTAGCACTGGCCAGTTTGGCTCAGTGGTTAGAGCGTTGGCCTCTGGACCAGAGGGTCTCGGGTTCGAATGAATCAAAATTATACCTATTTTTTGTCAGATCAGCAAAAAATAAAATTTTTTGGTGTGCCACAGAATTTTGCTAATTAGTTTATGTGTGCCATGAAATGAAAAAGGTTGAAATCGCTGGTATAGGCCAAAGGTCCTTAAAACTGAAGAGGGAAACAGAAGAGAAAGCAAGAGGGAGATTTTTTTTTTTTAATCCTCAACTGAGGATATTTTTCTATTTATTCTCAGATAGAGTGGGAGGGAGGGAGAGAGGGGGACACATCGGCTGGTTGCCTCCCACACGACCCTGACCAGGGCCAGGGATGAACTGCAACCAAGGTACATGTCCTTGACTGGAATCGAACCCACGACTCTTTAGTCCACGGGCTAAGCACTGAGCCAAACCGGCCAGGGCAGGAAGAGGGAGATTTGACTACAAAAGAAATCAGAGTGATGTGATTTGGGAAAGGTTCAACCAATCAATGCTGGCTTTGAACTTAGAGGAAGAGAGTCTTAAACCAAGGAATGTTGATGGCCTCTGGAAACTGGAAAAAGGAAACGGATTCTCCCATGGAGCCTCCAATAAGGAATGAAGCTCTGTCAACATGCCGATTTTAGCCCAGTGATAGCTGTTTTGGACTTCTACAGGACTGTAAGATAATAAATCTGTGTTGTTTTAAGCTACTAAATTTGTGGTAATTTGTTATAGCAGCAAATAGGAAACTAATACATCCATATAATGGAATATTATTTAGCCATAAAAGGAATGAAATACTCATATATGCTTCAACATAGATGAAACTTGAAAATATTGTGTAAAGAAGCCATGGGACGATGTCAAACTACAAAGCTTCTGTGTAGCAAAAGAAACCGACAACAAAACAGAGAGGCAGCCAACCAAATGGGAAATATTTGCAAACAATAGCTCCAACAAAGGTTTAATATTCAAAATATACAAAGAACTCATAAAACTCAACACCAAACAAACAACCCAATTAAAAAATTGGCAGAGAACCTAAACAGACACCTCTCCCAAGAAGACATACAAACAGCCAACAAATATATGAAAAGATGTTCAACCTCACTAGCAATTAGGGAAATGCAAATCAAAACTACAAGGAGATACCACCTCATACCTGTTAGAATAGCTATTATCAACAAGACAAGTAATAACAAGTGTTGGAGAGGCTGTGGAGAAAGGGAACCTTCATTCAATGCTGGTGGGAATGTAAACTGGTATTAGTATAACCACTATGGAAGACAGTCTGGCGATTCCTCAAAAAATTAAGAATAAAGTTACCATATGATCCAGCAATCCCTCTCCTGGGTATATAACTGAAAAATTTGAAAACATGTATTCGCAAAGATATGCACCCTTATGTTCACTGCAGCATTATTCACGGTGGCCAAGATGTGGAGACAACCAAAGTGTCCTGCAATAGAAGATTGAATAAAGAAGATGTGGTGCCCAGCTGGTGTGGCTCAGTGGCTGAGCATCGACCGATGTACCAGGAGGTCGCTAGTTCGATTCCTGGTCAGGGCACATGCCTAGGTTGTGGGCCAAATCCCAGTGCGGGGCATGCAGGAGGTGGCCAATCAATGTTCTCTCTCACGGATGTTTCTATCTCTCCTTTCCCCTCTCTCTAAAATTAATAAAGAAAAAAATATTTTTAAAAAAATGTACATATACACAATGGAATACTACTCAGCCATAAGAAAAAAATGAAACACTGCCATTTGCAACAATGTTATGCTAAGTGAAATAAGTCAGGAAGAAAAAGCTATGAACCATATGATTTCAACTTGTGGACACAAACAGCAGTGTGGTTGCCAGATGGAAGGGGGTGGGGGGATGTGGGGTGAAGAGGGCCTAATATATGGTGATGGGAGATGATTTGATTTTGGATGTTGGGCACACAGTGCAATATACAGATCTTGTAAAATAGAAATCTACACCTGAAACCTATATGATCCTATTAACCAATGACACCTCAATAAATGTAATAATTAAAAAAAAAGAAATAAGTTAGACATAAAGGCTACATAGTATATGCTTCCATTTATGTAGAATACCTAAAATAGGCAAATCCATAGAGACAGAAAGTAGCGTAGTGGTTGCCAAGGGCTGGGAGCAAGGTGAGTGACTGCTGATGAGTATGGGGTTTCTTTTTGGGGTAACAAACGCTCTGGAATTTGACAGTGGTGATGACAACTCTGTGAATATCCTAAAAACTACTGAACTGTCCACTTTAGAAGGGTGAACTTCATGGTATATAAATTATATATCCATACAAATTTTTTATCCGTTAGGTAAGTTGACAGTGCTATTCCATTCTTATTTTCATTTGTACTTGTGTATATAACTAATGTGGCTGATATTTTTTCAAGTATTTATAAGTTATTTGTATTTCTTTGTTAAGTTGCCTGTTGGTATTTTAAAATTATTTCTTAATAAGTGCTCTGTATATATGAAGAATATTAACCCTTAGTCTGACATACATATTCAAACTATTTTTCCCCATTTGTTGTTTGCTTTTTAAATTTTGTTTCTGGGATAGATACACACACACACTGGGGGGGGGGGGGGGATGAAAAAATTTTTAATTTTATTTAGGATAAAATGAATCTTTATGGTTATTTCTCTCACGTTCTGCTTAGAAAGACCTTCCCAACCCCAAGATTATATCAGTATTCACCTATATTTTTCTCTGATACTTCTGGTTTCATTTTTATGTGAAATGTTTATATAGACTAATATTTTAATGTATGGTTTGAGGTAAAGGTCTAATTTTTTTTTATTTTTAATGGTTAGCTAGTTGTCCCAATACCATTTATTAAATAACCATCTTTCCCCAATGAACATGAAATGTGATTTAAATTCTTACATATTCCTTTTTTTAAAAATATGTTTTGATTTTTTTTAGAGAGGAAGGGAGAGAGAGATAGAAACATCAATGTGAGAGAGAGACATCTATTGGCTGTCTCCTGCATGTCCCCTACTGGGGATGGAGCCCGCAACCTGGGCACGTGTCCTGACTGGGAATGGAACCAGGACCTCTCAGTCCATGGGACGATGCTAAATCCACTGAGCCACACCGGCCCGGCTAAATTCTTACATATTCTTCAGTCTATTTCTGGACCTCCTTCTCTGTTTTATTTGTTTGTTTGTTTGTTTATATGTCTATACCCTTACCAGTACCCATCTGGGAGAGTTTAGAAAACAGAGCCAGCAGACAAATGGCAGAAGACTAGAAGTTTCCTCTCTGGAGAAATGGGCTCAGAGCAGTGCTGGCCTCAGAGACAAAGGCTCAGATGAGGGTGCTTCTCCATTGACCATGAAGAAGTAGAGAATATACCATTCAGAATGCACAGTACCACCACTAATCCTATGTTACCCCCCATTTATCACCCTCCCACTTCTTATCTCTCCCCCAAAGAATATCATTATCAGTCTAGGTATTCAGTGATAGAAGGATATCATGATAGCCCACAATCGATGCACCAAAAAGTTGCCAGTTCAATTCCTGGTCAGGGCACATGCCCAGGTTGTGGGCCCAATCCCCAGTTGGGGGCATGCAGGAGGCAGCCAATCAATGTTCTCTCTCACTGATGTTTCTATCTCTCCCTCTCCCTTCCTCTCTCTCTAAAAATCAATAAAGAAAACAAAAGATATCATGATAAATTTAATATACACACTTATCTCCACTCCCTCCCTAACCCTTAAAAGGATTTACAGATAAAGTTAAGGAAATTTTTTCAGAAAGTGGAATAAAAAGATAAACTACTACAGGCCTAGCCTGTGTGGCTCAGTGGACTAAGCACTGAGAGGTCCCAGCTCGATTCCTAGTCAGGGCACATGCCTGGGTTTCGGGCTCCATCCCCAGTGGGGGCCTGCAGGAGGCAGCCGATAGATGTTTCTCTCTCGCTAGGATGTTTCTATTTCTCCCTTCCTCTCTCTCTAAAAAAATCAATAAAAACATATTAAAAAAAAAAAAAGAAAGAAACTACTACAGGTAAAGGAAGAATAAAATAAATGGATCAGTCTAGGAAGTCCAATATTTGACTAATCAGAGTTCAAGAAAAAAAGAAGAGATAAAATGGAGGGAATTAGGTAGAAATCTACAACCCAAATGGTGAGAGATCCTTCTAGCCCCCGCCCCCCCAACTTAGTTCCAGAATGCTAATAGCTAAACTCCAAAGTCAAGAGACTGGAGGATTCTTTTCTGGAGAAAATGACTGATTTAAGAGAAAATATCTAAGACAACCAAATCTGTTTTTTTGTTGTTAACCCTCACCCGAGGATATTTTTTTCCATTGAATTTTTAAAGATAGTGGAAGGAAGGGGGTGGGGGGAGAGAGAGAGAGAGAGAGAGAGAGAGAGAGAGAGAGAGAGAGAGAGAGAGACATCAATATGAGAGAGACACATCGATTGGTTGCCTCCTGCACTTGCTCCTACTAGGGCCAGGATTGAACCTGCAACCCAAGTAAATGCCCTTGAACGGGAATTGAACCCAAGACCCTTTGGTCCTCGGGCTGAAACTCTAACCACTGAGCCAAACCAGCCAGGGCAAATCTGTTTCATTTTAGTTACAACATTTTAATTTCCAAAGGCTCTTTCTTGCTCTTTTTATTTTTTATTGATTTTTAGAGAGAGAGGAAGGGAGAGGGAGAGATAGAAACATCGATGAGAGAGAACATTGATTGGCCGCCTCCTGCATGCCCCCCACTGGGGATTGGGCCCACAACCTGGGCATGTGCCCTGACTGGGAATCAAACCAGCGACCTCTTAGTGCATGAGTTAATGCTCAACCACTGAGCCACACCGGCTGGGCTCTTTCTTGCTCTTTTTAATTTTGATTTTTTAAAAAATTTATTTTACAGAGAGGAAGGGAAGGGGAGAGAGAGAGAAAAACATCGACTGGTTGCCTCCCATACACACTCCAACCAGGGATCAAACCTGCAACCTGGGTATGTACCCTGACCAGGAATTGAAAGGCCACCTTTGATGCACAGGGTGGCACTCCAACCAACTGAGCCACACCAGCCAGGGCTCTTGTTCTTTTTTTTTTTTTTTTATCCTCACCCGAGGACATTTTTCCATTTTTTTGTTCAGATAGAGTGGGAGGGAGAGAGAGAGAGAGAGAAACATCGACGTGAAAGGGACACATCGAGTGGCTGCCTCCCGCACGACCCAACCAGGGGCCGGGGACAAACCGCAACCGAGGTACGTGCCCTTAGCGGAACCGAACCCGGGTCTCTCTGGACCGCAGGCTGACGCTCTAACCGCTGAGCCAAACCAGCCAGGGCTCTTGTTCTTTTTAACTGTTCATTTTTCATAGCATCTTGTTTTTATTTCCTTTATCTTTGAGGAGATAAAATTTTATTCTGATATCTGAATGTTCTCTGTCTTCTCCATGTTCCTTTGTGCTAACTCAGATTTCTGGCTCTTCTGTTACAGTCTTTTCTGAGTATCTGATCATCCTTGAATATCCATTCATATTTAGGAAAGAGGCACTAAAAAGGTGACTGGAAACTCTTGTGCACTGGTAGGTCTTAAAGACTAGTGGGCATTACTCCACAGTGATCAGGAAGCAAGTTGGCATCTCCATTGAGACCCCACATGTTAGTATTTTCAGTACCTATAGGTGTAAAGGGTGAAATTATCAAGCAATAATCCAACACAATTTCTTTGGATTTTCAGGTTGAAATGGCCCACCAAGGTATATTAAATGAAATTTCAGAAAACTAGAGATCCTAAAGTGTCCTAAGAGGAAAAAAAGTCACAATCAAAGGATCAAAAATCAAAATGGCTTGAGACTTTGCAATAGAACAAAGGAAACTGGGTTGACGCCTTCTGGGGAAATTCTGAGGAAAAGGATCCTCCTTTCAGAACTTAACATGCAGCCAAATTGTCATTCAAGAGTGACAGTAAAATAAAAATATTTTCAGACATTCCAGATCTCAAAATATTAACCCTCCATGCATCCTTTCTCAGGAAGCTACTGGAGAATACACTCCCCCAAGGGTAGCTATATAGTAGGCCAGGAGAGCAACCCAGGACAGATGGGACAGGAGGGCAGAGGAATGTTGGGAAATAAAAATGAAGATTACCACCCATGTAACCACACTGAGAGGTGACTTTATAGTTCTGATAGGCAGGAAAGTGAAAATAATAAAAAGGAGTAATTCTTAACTCCAGGAAAAGTAAAAAGTTGTACAAGAAATATATTTACATAAGTATGTTACATGGCTCATCTGTAAACACTGTGTAGTCACATTAACATAACCAATACTAAAAGTTGGGGAAAGTCAAAGCTGTGTGGGAGTGAGAGCACAAGAGAGCCAGATCATTACTTTTCATAGTAGAAAGTCAATAGTTAATGTCTAAAATTAGTAAAAACATAAAAATAGCATAACCAGATTATTTATATAAAAGAAGCAAACACCAGAGGCAACAGCTAAAAAAACTGAAATAGTCTCTGGAGAATGGGGAGTGAAGTGGGAGGGGCAAGGCAAAAGACAGCTGTTTTGGTGACAAGCTCTGTAGTAGTCCTATTTAGTGTTTAGATCTCTATCCATCTATTAGTTTGAAACAAAAGAAATTTAGATTTATACACAGTGGGGTTAAGAGGGTTTCTTCAATAAATGGTATTGGGCCCAGAAACTGGACAGATACATGCAGAAAAAATGAAACTAGACCACTTTCTTAATACCATATACAAGAACAAACTCAAAATAGATGAAAGACTTAAATGTAAGACCTGAAACCATAAATTTCCTAGAAGAAAACATAGGTAATAAACTCTTTGATATCACTATCAGTAATGTATATATTTTTTTGGATATGTCTCCCCAGACAGGGGAAACAAAAGAGAAAATAAACAAATGAAACTACATTAAACTATAAAGTTTTTGCACAGCAGAGGAAACTATAAACAACACGAAAAGGCAACCAACTGAATGGGAGAACATATTTGTCAATGATATATCCAATAAGGGGTTACTACCCAAAATATATGAAGAACTCATAAAACTTAACCCAATCTGTTTAAAAAATGAGTAGAGGAGCTGAATAGACATTTCATCAAAGAGGACATATAGATGTCCAATAGACATGAAAAGATGCTCAATGTCACCAATCATAAGAGAAATGCAAACTCAAACCACAATGAAATATCACCTCATACCTGTCAGAATGGCTATCATCAACAAACAAGTACTGTCAAGGATGTGGAGAAAAGAGTACCCTTGAGCACTCTTGGTGAGATTGCAAATTGGTGCAGCCACTATGGAAAACAGTATGGAGGTTCCTCAAAAATAGAACTACCATATGACCCAGCAATCCCACTTCTGAGTATTTATCTGAAAAAATTCAAAACACTAATTTGAAAAGATAAATACATCCCTATGTTCATTGAAGCATTGTTTACAATAGCCAAGACATGGAAGCAACCGAAGTATACACTAATAGAGGAATGGATAAAGAAGATGTGGTACATATATAAAATGTAATATATATATATATATATATATATATATATATATATATATATATATATAATTTGACCATAAAAAATAATGAAATCTTACTATTTGCTACAACATGGATTGACCTAGAGGGTATTATGCTAAGTAGAAAGACAAGTTTTATATGATTTCACTTATATGTGGAGTGCAGAAAACAAATAAATCAACAAAGAAAACAGAAACAGACCGTAGATACAGAGAACAAACTGATGGTTGCCAGATAGGAGGGGCATTGTGGGCTGGGTGAAAAAAGTACAAATTGGCAGTTAACAAAATAGTCACAGGGATGTAAGGTACAGCACAGGGAATATAGTCAATAATATTGTAACTATGTATGGTGTCAGGCAGGTACTAGCCTTACAGGGGTATTGCTTTGTAAGTTATATAAATGTCTTAACCACTATGCTGTACACCTGAAATTAATATAAAATTGAATATCAACTGTAATTGAAAAAAATTTATAAGAGAAAGTTTATTTAGGAAGTCACAGAGGTAGAAGTGAGCTGTAGAAGGAATGGGCTCAGAAAACAAGTTACAGAGGCAAAAGAAGGGCTCTTGGAGCTTAGAAGAGAGATGCAAGGAAAAGGTCCTTGGGGAAGGGGGTGGGGAAAGGCAGGAGTGTGCTTGGGAGAGAGAGAAAGTGAGAGAGCAAGAGAGTGAGAGAGCACCACCTTAAAGAAAAATTTTTAAAAATAGAATTTCAAGAAAGGAAAAAAAACAACAAGCAAGCTGGCAGAGGAGGCTCCCAACAGTGTGTGTGGATGCTGAGCAAAGGTGTTTTGCCTGCCCTGAGAGATCTGTCTATTCCCAAAGGGCTGAATGTCCCTAGATTGCAAGAGGACAGATGGTATGGGAGGGGCCAAGGGCCTTCCTACCAGTTCTCTCAAGCAGTCTGCTCATGGAATGAAAGTGAGTATATGAGCTCAAAAATGGGTCAGATTTTCTTAATCCAGATGCGACAGGATTAAAAGAGTAGAGGTGTTGCCAAGACTATGGCATTACATTTCTCTCAGATTTTGCGTGGTGTTGAAAGATTCCTAATTTCCACATTTCTTCAGATATGTTTTAGGGAGAAGTTGAGAGATAGCAGGGGGCTAGTAGGTAGCCACTGTTTTTCACCAGACAGCCAGGTACTTCCTTCTACAACAGCCTCAGCAGGTTGGCTTTTCTCTATGTCTCTCTTTCTCCAATTGAGAAATAATTACATACAGTAAAATGCACAGATGTTAAGCATACAGTTGAGTTTTGACAAAGGTGTATACCTGTATTGCCAATGCCTCCAAAAGATAGAAAGCGCTGCTATCACATTCCCCTGTGCCATTTCCAATGCGCCTTCAGAGGCAACCCCTATTTTAATTGTATCCCCAAGAGATGATTTTGCTTGTTCTTGAACTTCATATGAATGAAATCATACTACACATACACTCTTGTGTCTGACTTCTTGTACTCAACTTAATATTTTTGAGATTTATCTGGGTTGTTGGGTGCATCATCAGTAGCTCATTTCTTTTTATGGATGAGTAGTATTCTAGTGTACGAATATAATGCAATTTATTCATGAATTTTCTGAACAAGTCTCTTCTTTCTGGGGGTCCAGCCTTGTTTTGGAGCTGGGCATGTCTTTGTGTGACCCTTTTCACTAACACACTAATGGGGTTGTTTCTACTATGTGGAGTTAAAGGATTAAAAACTAGGCTTTTTAAAGGACCAGCCTAATTTACACACATGCTATAAATGGAAACTGGATGTAATACATACTCATTTAGTTAAAGCTATTTCTGCACCAGGAGACTAATTAAAAGCCTGTGACAATGACCCACACGTGAGGTAACTGAAATCTAGACCAAGTTTTTTTGCTATGATAAGAGAAAGGGAGGGACAGACAGGATAAATATTTCACAGGAAGACTTGATAGAGCTTTGTGACAGATTAAATGTATGGAGTGAAGGACAATGACTCGACAGCAGGCCATCTGCCTGTTGAGTTCCTCTTCTCTTTACAGCTAGGGCCAGTTGGTCCCTCTGCGGCTCTGTCCTGTTAGGGAATTTAAGGAGCCCTGGTTCAGTGGCTCAGCCTGCCTTTCAGGCCTACTTGTACCTTTCATTCCTGGTAGCTAAGCTCTCACCACACACCATGAGACTTTTTATTATTATTTATTTTATTTTATTTGTTTAATTCTCACCCGAGGATATTTTTCCATTGACTTTCAGGTAGGGGGTGGGGGAGAGAGAAACACCAATGTGAGAGAGACACATCGACTGGTTGCTTCCCGCATGACCCCGACCACAGCAGGGGATCTAACTGCAACTGAGTCACGTGCCCTTAACTGGAATCGAACCTGAGACCCTTATGTCTGCAGGCCGATGCTCTAACTGCTGTGCCAAACTGGCCAGGGCCACCGTGGGACTTTTTAAGTGTAGTGACATTGTGGAAAGAACATTGAATTTGAACTTGGTTAGTTTTTCATTCTTTCACTTACTGAGGCTTCTAAGTTTCAGTTTCCTCATAGGTAAAGTGAGAATGAATGAATAAATATCCCCACCCTACCACATCATTTTGAGAATCAGAGGAATAGACTTTAATTTTCTTGTAATGTTTCACAAGAAATTAATAAGCCCTGGCTGGGTAGCTCAGTTGGTTAGAGCATTGTCCAAATACACCAAGGTTGCAGGTTTGATCCCCAGTCAGGGCAAATGCAAGAATCAGCCAATGAATGCATCAATAAATGGAACAGCAAGTTTCTCTCTTTCTCCCCCTGTCTTTCTCTCCCTCTCCCCCTTCCTCTCTCTCTCAAATCAATTTTTTTAAAAGTTAATAAAATAAATTACCTGTAGGAGAGGGTAAGTGGAATGGGGGAGGAAGTGGGAGTGAAACTTTTAGGGATACCATTTTTTTTTTTAATCCTTACCCGAGGACATTTTTGCAATTATCTTCAGACAGAGCGGAAGGGAGAGAGGGGGAAGAGAGAGAGAGAGAAACATTGATGTGAGAGAGACACATCAACTGGTTGCCACCTACACAATCCCAACCGGGGCTGGGGAAAAACTGCAACTGAGGTACGTGCCCTTAGCGGGAACCGAACCCGGGACTCTCTGGTCCACTGGTCAACGCTCTAACCGCTGAGCCAAACCGGCCAGGGCGGGATACCTTTTTTAAACCATAGGAACATATACCTTTTCAAAACATAAACATATGTCTATAAGATTCCTAATTTCTAATTTCTTCAGATATGTTTTAGGGAGAAGTTGAGAGATAGCAGGGGGCTACTAGGGAGCCACTGTTTTTCACCAGACAGCCAGGTACTTGTTTCTACAACAGCCTCAGTAGGTTGTTCATGAACAGAATCAAATGAACTATCCATATAAATGGTTAGGCATTCTAGGCTGCTGAAAGAGAATGGGGACAAGAGACTGGCTACCTCCTATCTGTAAGAATCTTCAAAGTCCATTAACCCAGACATCCTGTCACTCCAGGATAGCTGGACAATAGGGAATTGTTTCAGCCTAATGACAAAAAATGGTCTGCCTGGGTTGCAGTGAGAAGAACTCTGCTCCAGGAGTAAAGAGCTCTGGATCCTGGTTCTGGCTTTACTGTGTAACTAGGGTGGGTTTCTTCCCATCTCTGTCTTCTGTTGAGCAGAGGAGCAAAACTGCATGACCTTTGAGATGCTTCCAGCTCTGACATGCTAGAATATAATGCTAATTTCTAAGCAACAGAAGTTATCATGATGTCTGTAAAGGATTTGCTAGTGGCATTTTTATATCTAAAGCAAGAGCAGGCCACGAATTCCATGATTATATTTTCACCTTTTATTTTCTTTGACACTGAAGTAAATATCCAATAGTGATGAGTCGAGTGGAGTATATATTCCAGGAAAAGGAAACCGAGTCTTGTTTCAACAGTACCATTGGTACAATCCCAGTGCTGCTTGCTTATTCATATAAGTCTGAGAGTGTATTAATGGTATTTTATGAATATATGGGACTTTATATGGCTATCAGTGAGTAGGGTCTCAAATATAGTTCAAATTCTAACAAGACTCAAACATGAACTTTTGTGCCAAGGAACTCACCTCCTCCTGAAGTGCTTTGTTCCATTTTTATATTGCTCAAATCATTAGGGAACTGTTCCTTAGGCTGAGCTAAAATCTTTTTTTTTTTTTTAATCCTCACCCAAGGATATTTTTCCATTGAGTTTTAGATAGAGTGGAAGGGAGGGGGAGAGAGAGAGAGAGAGAGAGAGAGAGAGAGGGAGAGAGAGAGAGATGAATGTGAGAGAGAGAGATGAATGTGAGAGACATATACATTATATAGATTGGTTGCCTCCCACACAACTCCAACTGGGGCCAGGCATCGAATCCACAACCCTTAGGTCCACGGGCCAATGTTTTAAACACTGTGTCAAACTGGCCAGGGCCTAAGCTGAAATCTTGACTTCATATAACTATTAGTTCTAGTTTTGCTCTCTGGCCTACAAACTACACCTGTATTCTCTCTGGCCAAGTTTGCAAACTGCTGAAATGTGGGTATTGGACCATGTCTGGTTGGCTCTTTATAGCATTTAAAAATATCTCAGTTCATTTTCAACATTAAAATATCATGAAATTTTTTACATAAACTGTTTCTGGCTTCTCTTAAAAGATCTGTGTAAAAGACTACATACAGGTGTGAAAAATAAAGCCTCTTTTGCAACCCAGAACTCATTGTTTAGTATGAGTTTTGATACATATAAGAAGGAACATTATACCTAAAACAAATGTTGGTTCCAGGACTGTAGAACTAATAATTTAAAAAGCATAGAATATAAAGGAAATCTCAACCGTACTGATTTAGTATCCTAATTTTAATGTTGATAATGAAACAAAGCTGACTTTTTTTTCTTAGGATTTTACCTTGAGAACACATGTCTGGACTTAAAAGGTATTTGTATATCCTGACGATCTGTACTAGTCTAGGGAGTGATAGCTTAGGAGTGAATATGATTTGAACTTACTCATGTTTAGAGGGTGTGTGAAATTGAGAAGCCAGGCCGATCCATCTACTCTGACCCTAACTGTGGCACTAAAGTAAATTGCATGAAGAAATTGGGTCCCAACGATATAGGTGGGGAATTGTTGAAGTATGTCCATATTCAAGTGTAGCTCAAAGAAGCTCAACTAAAAGAACTGTGGACTGATTGAAATGACAACTGGATTGAGCAAAAAAGGTAATCTGAGTCAAACTTCGGAGAAACTAAGGCAGTGTGGAAGGACTCAGAACATGTGAAATGCCTTAAATAAAAATGTATTAATTTTAAATAATTGTGCGTATGTTACAAATAATAAAAACCCTTTATACTTTTTGTAAAAAAAAAAAAAAAAAAAATCTGTATATTTGCCTCCCAAGTATGATTCTTCTCTTTTTTATAACATTCAAAATTTTGTACCAGTCTCGATCCTCCCTGGCTCAGCCTATGTGCCTTGGGAGAGGCTGATCCCACCCTTGGTTCTAGGACAGGGCATGTCTAATTCATCAGCATAGTCCCACCTCTTGTCACCTTTATTGATTCAGAAATGAGCACTGTCTTAGAGATTAGGGTCCCTGGAAACAATGAGACGGAAAGTTGCATGCAGAAGTTTATTGAGGAAACCTCTCAGGTCTGCCTGTGGGGTCATGAAGAAGACAGGTGGACGTGGAATGAAGCTGACCACAACAATGGTTGCAATGTAGTAGTTGCAACCATGGTGTCAGCTGATCCCACCAGGACCTCAATAGTGGGCATCACCCTGACTGGTTTGGCTCAGTAGTTAGGGTGTCAGCCTGAGGACCAGAGTCATGGGTTTGATTCCTGGTCAAAAGCATGTTCCTGGGTTGCAGGTTCGATCTCCAGCACCGGTCGGGGTTGTGCGGGAGGCAACCAGTCAATGTGTCTCTCACATCAATGTCTCTCTTTCTCTTTCTACCCCTCCCTCCCTTCCACTCTATCTAAAAATCAATGGAAAAGTATCCTTGGGTGAAGATTAACAAACAAAAAAAGAAGTGGGCATGGCCCTTCGGAGTTGTCCCAAATTGAAATAAGGGACAACTTATTCTCACATTAGCCAGTCACTGGCCTCCAGCTTTACCCTGGGAGGGCATGTAAAACCTTGGGGGAAGTGGTTTCCTAAGGCTGAGAACAAGAATATTTCCAGCAGTTGAGGGATGTGTGTGTCCTCACTGAAGAGGGGATCTGGTTGGAGCCCGTTAGTATCTACAGACACATGACCCAATCTAGATTAACAGAGGTTTGCTAGGGACTCCTGAGAAAGAGGCTTCCAGAAGTGATCTTTATCTGTCCGGATGTGGGTGAGGAGCCCTGGCCCTTGTTGGCAGCCACCTCACATCGACGTCAGCTTTGATGACATTGGTGTTATGCTGAATCAAACTAACCTTGAAGCTCGAATTGCCCTGGACTTTTAGTGTGAGCTTCACTGTCATAAGTCAGCTTTCAGTTGTGTTTTAGTTACTTACAGGTGAATGTACTTTGACACATTCTGCCAATAAGGAGCTGTGTTTTCTGGCAATGGCCTGCTGAGTAGCAGCTGCCTTCCTTTTAGATGGGTCACTTGGTTTCTGGTGTACTAGTGCCCACTAGGCTTTAGGAATGGTAGCAGAGAGCTAGATCCTAATCTTCTAATAGTAGGAGGTCAATAGATAATGTCTTAAGTGGCAACAGAAACATGTGTTTATAAATATGCAGGTAAACATCAGAAGAAATAGCTAAAAGAGTTGGCAGTAGTTGCCTCTGGGGTGATCTCTCTGAGTGGGATGGGACAAGAGAACACAGCTGGTTTCTGTGGGAAGCCTCGCAGCGCCCTTTGACCTGAAGCTCGGTGTACTCCTGTTGAGAACGCAGGCTCTGAGGCATCTGCACTGTGTGCTGTGACTCTCCCATCGCCTAGTTGTCTTGCCTTCCTCTGGCCTTTCTTCTGGGGAGGGGATTTCCTAAGTGCTGGTTGAATAATCATCTTAAGCTACCCTTTCTCTCTTGATTAACTTATTTACTCTTCTGCATCTGGGAGACTTCTTTCCCTACTCCTGATCTCTCCCCTTAAGCTCCACATCCGTATTTCTTCCACAGGACCACCTTGGATTGGAGCTCCCCTGCCCTATCTCTAGCTTACATGAGGAGATAGCCGAGGTCCCTCCCAGCTGTGACATTATGTGGTCTAAAAAAGAGATGAAAACATTTAACAGGTCATAAGAATGTATCTCATTTACTTAAGATTATTATTTATTTTTTCTTTTGTCAGAAGAAACAGGCATTGTTGAGTACCAACCGTGTGCCATGTTTGAAACCAGATGCTATCATATGGTCTTGCTGTTTTAACATCTTTTCATGGCCTAAGGTTTTTGTTTCCGCAGTATAAGCTTCTGTAAAATATATATAAAGTTATAAGGACTGAATAAGTTAATGTTTGTAAAGCCTTTTTAAAAGTACTTAACACAAGGTTATTAGCACAACACTTGGATAGCTGTGTGTATTTGTGTGTGTGTTATGTGTACTGGACTTTAGGGATAATAAGAAAATACTATTGTTCTTTTTTTAAAGATTTTTTAAAATTAATTTTTAGAGAGCGAGAGAGAGAGAAACATTGAAGTGAGATCGAAATATAGGTCAGCTTCCTCCTGCATGCCCCACTGGGGATCGAGCCCACAACCCAGGCGTGTGCCATGACCAGGAATTGAACTATCAACCCTTTGGTGCACGGGATGACAACCAACCAACTGAGCCACATTGGCCAGGGCAAAATACTCCTGTTCTTTTTTTAAATTTTATTTAATTAATTTTTTTTTTTATCCTCACCCAAGGACATTTTTGCATTTATCTTCAGATACAGTGGGAGGGAGAGAGGAAGAGAGAGAGAGAAACATCGATGTGAGAGAGACACATCGAGTGGCTGCCACCCACACGACCCCAACCAGGGCAGGGACAAACTGCAACCGAGGTACGTGCCCTTAGCAGGAACCGAACCCGGGACTCTACGGTCCACGGGCCAATGCTCTAACCACTGAGCAAACCGGCCAGGGCTTTTTAAATTTTATTATTGTTTTTAATCCTCACCCGAGGATATTTTTACATTTACCTTCAGACAGAGTGGGAGGGAGAGAGAAAGAGAGAGAAACATTGATGTGAGAGAGTCACATTGATTGGTTGCCACCCGCACAACCCCAACCAGGGCCGGGGACGAACCGTAACCGAGGTGCGTGCCCTTGGTCAGAATCGAACCTGGGACTCTTTGGTCCACAGGCCGATGCTCTAACCGCTGAGCCAGACTGGCCAGGGCTAAAATACTCCTGTTCTTTTTTTTTTAATCCTCACCTGAGGACACCTTTTCATTACTTTAAGAATTATAGCTATTGCCCTAGCCGGTATGACTCAGCGGTTAGAGTGTCGGCCCACGGACCGAAGAGTCTCAGGTTCAATTCCTGGTCAAGGGCACATACCTCGGTTGCAGGTTCGATCCCCGGCCTCAGTCGGGGTCGTGCAAGAGGCAACCAATCGATGTGTCTCTCTCTCCCTCCCTTCCTCCTACTCTATCTGAAAAAAAATCAATAGGTAAAATATACTCCGGTTAGGGTGTTAAAAAAAAAAAAAAAAAAAGATGTATAGCTAAGTAAAAAGACCTGGCATAGAGAACTTCCAGGAAAACCCTCAAGCAGCTTCAAGTCTAGATGGGAAGAACCTCTCATACAATACAATGTGCAATGTTTACTTTTTAATTTTTTTTGAGTCTTTTTATTGTAGTAAAATTCACATAACAAAATTCACCATTTTAACCATTTTAAGGTATACAGTTCAGTGGCATTTAGTACATCCACAGTGTTGTGCAACCAACACCACTAGTTCCAGAGCATGATCACTCCCCCTTCTGGCCTCCCCTTGTCCCTGACAACTGTGTATCTGCTTTCTGTCTCTATAGATTTGCCTAATCTGGACAGTTCATATAAATTGAATCATACAATATATAGCCTTTCAATACTGTTAAAAAGTCAAATGACACCTTTTGAAAATAATTTTGATCTTATGGACCCCCTGAAAGAGTATCAGAATCCCTGAGAGGTCTGTAAACCAGACTTCAAGAACGCTGGTCTAGGTCACCCAAGGTGTGGGGCACCAGCTCTCCGTAACAGCTTCTACTCCAGCACAAGGTGGCTATCACTTCCCCATGTCCAACGTGAGGCCTCCCCATCTCAGTGCCTCATCTCCTGGGAAAACGGTCAGCATTTTCTGCAAAGTTGAGATCAGAAATATAGTAATGGCTTTACATTTAAACTGTTCAAAGGAACCAAATGTGATCAAATTTTAACTTAATGGTGATACATCTGAATGTGGTTAAAAAAACAAACAAAAAAAAACTGTACCACAAACTGATTTCCAATAAAATTCTGATCACTCCCTGCCACTCTCATTACATTTTATAATCACTATAATTATCTTTTACCTGTGATGAGAAACGTCATGTACTTTTGAACATCAAGCAGCAGTGGTGCCATAAATTGCTAGCCCCTTTCTCCTCTAATGATCCCAGCTTATTTTATTCAAGTATTCTTCTCAGAGAAATTAGCACATTTATTATCCAGCATATTCAAATGTTAATGTGCATGCTGTACTGGCGCTGTTATGAAACCCATTTTGCTTAGGAGCTAAAATTATGTTGCCATTCTGCTTGGTGCTAGAGGTTCTGTGCTTGAAACCTGTTTCCCACATGCAAAGAGCCAAGGTTATTTAATTAGAATGCTGAGCTAGAATGAGAAGAGTCTGACACTTAATATAGAACCTGTAAGCTAACTGGGGTGAGCAAGTATAAAGCTTACACATTTTGAATGAACTATCCATCACTGTGGAGACAATCAATATTTGAGCAGACTGGCTTTGGGGCATGTTGAACATTGTTCCTCCAGGGTCTCTACTAAACTCTGCCTCTGCAGCTTAAACTGCCAAAATTCACAGTTCTGACAACTGAAAACATTTTCCTCATATTGAGCTGAAATCCGCTCATCACATTTTCACTCCTTTGTTTTTGCTCTGCCCTCTGGAGATGTCTGCTCTCTGCTCTGTGACTGCCCTTCAGAGACTGAGGAAAGGACCCTGTCCCCACGGTCTGTTCTTCTAATGCTCAGTTGTCCCAGGTCCTTATAAGACAGGTTACCAGTCCCTTTACCACCGTGGTCACTCAATTCGTCAATGTCCCCCTCCTTTTTAAAGTGAGGTGCTCAGAACCTGAAACAGGAGTACAGGTATGGTCTGATCAATGTGAAAATGAGCAGGTCTCTTTTGGATATGAACACTCTTTTTGGATATGATTCTTCTAGTAGTGCTTTCCAAGAGTATATAACCTTGTTATCCATCACTGATTCATAATCAGCTAAACAACTAAGTCTTCTAAACCATATATCGGTACTTAGGCAGTTAGCCATTTTCACCTAAATACAGGGTCTGAGATTTGTCATCATTACATTTCATCATGTTAAGTTTGGCCCAGTGCTTTGACCTGTCAAGAGCCTTTTTGTATCCCTAATTAATCCTTTCCGTCCACAAATGTGTATCAATCTATCAATATTGCTGTCTTTATATAAATCACAGTTTAAAACACCTGGCAGAAAAGGCCTCAGGATGGAGCCCTTTACTTACTACCAGAGACCTCAAATCAAAGCATTAATTCAATCAGTTATAACCCTCCCTCCCCACCCCAATACACACACCTGCCCCTCAACTATTTCTTCCTCTAACTCAAGTTGTCAGGGAGGGAAAACAATGACTATTCCAGGTTACTAACTGGCTGGTTAAAGTGGCCTGGAAAAAAACCAAAGAAAGGAAAGGAAGGAGTGAATTAGACCTAATGAAGGGCCAAATGTGGCAGGACAGGATGCTGTGAAGCTACTTTATCCAGTCCCACACATCAGCACAGGTTGAGGTATGAGTCATTTGGAAGATAGTCCAGGGTTCTGCTGTGATGAGAGAGAGAGGAAATCAATAACCAGGGAACAGAAGCAATGTTGGAAGCTAGCCAATTAGTACATCAAATGGAGGGAGTAGGCAGAAGAGGACACAGACAGGCAAGGGTCACAAGGAGAATGAAGTAAAGAATGAGCATGCAGAACAGAATCGGCATGCTAAGTGGGCTCCACAGCTGTGCTGTCCAATATGGTAGCCACTAGCTACAGGTGGCTAATTAAATTTAATAAAAAATAAGTAAAAAATCAGTGCCTCAGTCACATAGCCACATTTCAAGTGTTCAGTAGCCACATGTGACTAGTGGCTACCATATTGAATAGAACAGAAGAACGTTTCCATCATGGAAAAAAGTTCTGCTGGACAGTTGTTCTAGAGCATTCTAGATGTACTCTAGAAAAGAAACAAACTGGGCAGGATATCATTTTAGTGTACTTATTTTTCCTTTGATTTCCTTCAAGACCCAGATCAAATACCAACTCTTTGGGGAATTCTCCCCACAGTGGGTCTGTAATTATATGCATAGGTAACAGAGCATTCTGAACTATGCAATTCTTAGTGATAATGCATGGATCTAGAGAGAACTTAGTATGGAGATCCTAGCACAGCTAGTTGTCAATCCTTACCCATAATGTGGTCCTTTTTCTATCTGGAGAAGGCATCCTCCTTGACAAAGCAACTAGCTTTGGGGCAGGAGGGAAAAGGAAAGGGGAACACTGGCCCAGTCAGCCATATTTGCTGAATTCATCTCCGCAGCTGTAAAAATAATTAGTAATAAAAGCTTTTGACCTCCAGTCCACAAACATTACATAGGCTATCTTGGCCAGGCAGTCAAGAAGTTGAAGTCAAGGTCTGATTTGCTTGATGCTTGATGCAAAATTTAGGTCTCACTAAATTTTCAGTCTGCCTCTTTCTCTTTTAATTTCCTGTGCCAGAAGCTCTTAGAATTTCTCATAATAAGATCTATCAGTTCTACTTTCTAAATCTCTCGAATCTGTCCCTTACTTCAACACCTTCAGTTAATTTATCTTCCCTCCTTTCCCACACAGGCCCTACGCTGCCACCTAAATGTTCTAAGAACCTTACGTGACCATGACATTTTCCTCCCTGTAACCCTTCAGTGGCTCTCCATGACATGATAAAGGCCTGCTCCTTGGGTCACCAACTACCTCTCTGGTTTCAGGTATTTCCACTCCCTGATGTGTAGCATACACTCCAGCCTCCCTGTTACCCAGAACTGAGGTGCCCACTCACATCTCTCTGTGTCTTTGTACTTGCAGCTCCCCCTGTCTGAAATGCCCCCCTATATACTTTATTTGCCCTGGAGAATTTCTACACCCCTGTTAAGGTTCCATCTTATCTCCTCTCAGAAGCCTACCCTGAGCCCTCAGACAGACTTAAGTGATCCATCAGCTGTGCCCAAACACTGTACAGGCTTTGGTCATAACACATCCTGTGTATGGCACTCATGAGTCTGTTTCTCCCACTAAACTGTGAGGTCTCAAGGGCAGGCAGCACATCTGACTCATCTCTTACGCCCAGTTGCAAGCACAGGGCCTGACTCATAACAAACACTTGCTAAAGGCCCGTTAGCATGAACAACAATCTTTGTCATTATGAGGTTTTACTGTGACCAAAATGAAGACTATGAGGATCCTCTGTGTGGTTTGCTGCTGCCATGCTCCTTGGGTCCACCCAAGCTGACAGAGGCCTATGGACAAGTGGCCCTGCCTGGTATTTGAGGATGTGGGGAAAAGCAAGAGGCCTGCAGCTGTTCCCACTGAAAGCCTCACTGTACACTGGCTGCTCCCCCAGCAGACACTGTGACCAGCACAAACTTATTCCGTGTGTGTGTGTGTGTGTGTGTGTGTGTGTGTGTGTGTGAAAAAACACAGAACTGACCCCCTTGGAGAATGCTCCTGTAGGGACCCATCTGTGGGCAGCTCTACGGAGGGAATTGTGAGCAAGAAGGAGAAACCTCTTAGTAGAATGGAGAGGGATGAAACATTGCTACTCTTGTATGGTTGGCAAGGGAATGTAGGAGCTAATAGCAACATTTTTTATGTTTTAAAATGTATGCCATGCCTATGGTTACCAAGACACTTCCATTTCTATCTTCTTTAGCTTGTTATCCACCCTGTGGGGCAGACAAGACAGAGCTGGGGTTGTTATTTATAGACAAGGAAACGAATATCTGGAGAGGTGAAGTGACTTGCCCAAGGTCACATTTTGAGCAAAGGCCCATAAAAATGAAGCAACTTTCCCAGGGTCATGAAGTAGTAAACAGACCTATAACATATGGGGGTTACTTTAAAAATCTCTGCTGGCTTTTCTTTAACAAAATGCTTAAAATCAGAAACATTTTCTAGCAAATTGAGTCTTTAGGGGGCTTTCAGGCATCTCTTGGGAAATTCAACTAGATGACATTAAAGCTATGAAATTCTATGAAACTTACTGTTTACTGTGTCCCAGGCTCATGTAACTCCATAAAATACAATTATCAGCTTGCAAGTAATTTCCAAAATAAATAGCTCCTTTTCCCAGCCCAGCATCCATCTGACTTACCAAAAAGTCTCCAGCCTATTACTTACTTATTCCATCACCTAGTCATCAATCTATTCTTTCCACTCCTACTCCCTACAACATGGCAACTCTATTACGTGATCAATTGTTCATTTCCTCTGTCAGAGATAACTAGGATTTAGAGCTAGAGGCCTAATTTCTCTATAAGTCTAGAAAGCAGAACTGTCATCATGTATTATTGAGATCTTAATTTAATTCCCCACTAAAGGGGAATTAAATTGACTGGATTAGTGAAGATTCACTCTATTTGTCCCTCCTCAGAAAGATGACTAAATCCAACTGGGTGCCATATTTGGTAGTGGGATATGGGAATGGAGTTTTCCATAGGTCGGGGTAGGTGTGTAATTTTCTAGAAAGGAAAGTCTTGCCTTGGTTGGATGGACCAAGTTACTTAAGTTTAGTCTGACAAGATTTTCCCCAGCCTTCCTGAATGAGAACAAAGTATAGTATGCCCATCTGAACTGGGTAAAAACAGAAGCTAATAGCCACTCTGTAGAAATAGATACCCTACCTATCTTCTGATCCAAGGGTCCAGGCTCTATCCACTGCACCACACATTCTTCAGGGTGATAGTTGCACCTATTAGTTAACATTTCCTGAGAAGTGAAGTGCAGTGTCCAATTTTAATGAAAGTCTATATCAATAATAACATGTAACATCCTATTTTTGTTTTCATCAAGAAGTCCAAGGCCCTGCAGATAGAAGAATTCTGGGTAATTCTGGGTGTTGTTGGCAGTTGTTGAAGATGGCTAGTCTGCCTAGGTTTGTTTTAATTTCTCTCTTGATTACCAAGAACATTCTGACACTTAAATGTTAGAATAAGGTGCTCTTGCTGATGGGGAGCAGGCTCATTACAAAGTGTTGGACCAGGCCTGGCACCTTCTTTTCTTCCAGTGGAACATCAGTCTTTGCTTATGTGACCCCTACACAGGTGTCTATCACGGCTGAGCCAGGCTGGCTTCCTTGAAATGAGATGAGAGTACTAACAGTAAATAGTGACAATACAGAGCATAAAGAAGCACAAAGGAAGTCTTCATCCTCACACAGAACTTGCCCAGGATATATGCTGATAAAATCAGATCTGAGCATATCCTTAGCCCCATCTGTTAAAGGTGCTCACAGCTGCTTAGGAGTATGCCAGGCAAAAAAGACCTGGCAATACATTTTCTGCCTGCTCAAGTAACTAATTCCCTTCCCTCCCCAGCCTGGCTAAAAATACAACCAAAGTGTCATGAAAACACACACACACACACACACACACACACACACACACACACACAATACAAAAAGCCTCGCATTTGTTGAACAGATTGTGACAGAATATCAATAGGCTAAGTGTTTGGTATGCAACATCCTGTGCTAACTCACCCAGAGGAGGACTTGGAGGGAGGGGGAACACAGAGTGTCAGAGAATTAGGGAGCAAGCAGGCTGCCTCAATGGGAAAGTGCTAGAGCCAAAGCTCACTACCTAGTTGACAGGTGAGAACGGTGCAGTTGCCATTGACGTCCACCTAGTGGCAGCAGATGTGGCCATAGTTACCTCTACCTTGGCAGGTTCAGGTGATGACTTCTGAATGTATACCTTGTGCCAGTGGCTCTGGCAGGCACTGGGGCCTGAACCATGTGGAAGGTTGCAATTCCTCAGCAGTGGTCCCTTTCAGGCAGGGACTGATCTAGGTTATTCACACTCTAAACACCAAAGCCAGGGATAGAATCTGCTGGAAGCGGGGAGTTGAAGTTTCCAAACAACGGGACTAAAGCATCATTAGGTTTTAGTGCATATTCTATGCCAGAGTAGCTAAAAGTCCAACGGGTGAAGAAATAGGAAAAATAGGAGGGGCCATCTTCAACTACAGATGCCACTGAGAGTAGCTGATATGAATAACAGTGGGTCTATGACAGGCCAGGAAGTAAGTTGGGTCATTTGCTCTGTCCCTTCTGAATTATAAACCACCAACTGCAAAGGGCAGTTTGGTTTTAGGATAGATTGGGACATGATCTAGAAGTTCTGTTAAATGAAAAGAATTCACTGATGAATTACATAGGTTTGCATTTCCCAAGATGTGGAATGCATTCTACTCAGGGAAGTGAAGATAATTGTAGATGAAAGATCTTGTACGTATTTTAAGTTCAGTATTTTAATGTACCTTAAAAGAAATTGTCATACCACAAACCTATGATTTCACAGATGATATTGTTGGTTTCCCATTTATGATGGTGATATAAAATTTCCATTTAAGATACTTTTAGTAGAAATAAATTTACTTGAAGAAAAATGTTAAGTAAATAATAATACAGAACATATTATTGCAAGAATATGACAAAAATCACAAACATGGAATGTAAACAATTGGAAAGTTTGGGAAATGCTCCCTTAAGCTAGGGAATGAGGTAGATTGACTTGTAGATAGACAGAAGAGTTTGGAACACCAGACAGGTGAAGGGAAAATGGTAGAGTTCTCAGAGGATCTGGATTCCAGTTCCAGCTGGCACTAAACATGTGTGACAATGGCCTCTCTCTGGATCTCCATTTCCTTATTGGTAAAATGACTTTAATGCCTTGCCTAGCTTTATTACTTAGTGGTCCTATTTCACTTATTGTTATTATTATTATTATTTTTTTTAGCAATAATCGCGCCTTGGATAAACCTCATTGGCTACGACACTGCCACTGCGCAAAGCTATATTTCACTTATTATTATTGAGATATGAACAATTGTAATAGCAACCAATGCATTAAGGTCTGCTGTGTGCTGGATGCTTTCCATAGTCATCATTCTTAATATCCATAATAGCCATGAAAGGTAGGTGTTATAATTCCATTCTATATGAGGGAAATGAGCCTGGAAGATTTTAAGTAACTTGCCCAAGTTCACCCAGAACCTGATTTGAATGAACTTAGATCTGATTCCAGACTATGTTTGTTTCCTCTTAGCCTTGCTGTATCTCACTAGTTAATTACTATTCACCCTTCAAAACTATGCTCAAGATCATTTATTCCAGAAAGACTTCTTTGATCCCCATTTCTCCATCTTGGTTCGATGTCCCTCATCTACGTTCCCTTAATTTTCTCTGTATGTTGTTTTTTACAATATTTGTATTTGTGTCCCTAGGACCCTGCATAGTTTGGGACAGAGTAGGTGGTCAACGAAAAGGCAGAGCATGAAGGAGAGGGGAAAAGGGAAGAAAGGAGAGAGAGAGGATCAGAAAGAATAATCTTTGCTACCTTATTTCATTAAATATGAAAGAAGTAGAACTGAGAGGGAGGAGAGCAAGGTAGTTAAGCGTATGGCCTTCTAGATTGAAACCACCCAGCTTTACCACTTACTAGTAAGTGACTTAGTGCACAGGTTCAATGTCCACGCTTTGGTTTCTTCATCTATAAGCAAAGATATCAATAGTACCTACCTTAAAGGATGTTGTAAAGACCAAATGAATTATTATATATAAAGTACTTAGAATAGTGCCTGGCATTTGATAAGCAGGTGCTCAATAAATATTGGCCATCATTATTATTATTTTTAATTAATTAATTAATTTTTTTGTACGTGCCCCTAGCGGGAACTGAACCCAGGACTCTCTGGTCCGCAGGCCAACACTCCAACCGCTGAGCCAAACCGGCCAGGGCTATTATTATTTCTGTGAAATTAATAAAAGGGAAAGAACTAAACACTATTATAAAGTGGAAAAGTACATAATACTATTATATGCATATAGAGGGTCTCCATTTTTCTAACTCGACTTGTTGACCAAAGCAGAGTCATTCCAAGGCAGTTGTGAAAAAGAGACTTATAGCAATAGGATACACAATATAATATCCTTATCTTTCCACTTCTATGGCAGCAGAATGAAGCACTACCTCTACTCTCAGAACATTTGGAAATATTGATAATAAAATTATCACACTGTATTATATTCTAAATTCAGATTTACTTGCTGTCTGTCATCCTCAATTACATTGAATTCCTTGAAGGAAAGGATTCCTGTTTAATTTCCCACTATGTCTCCAATTCTTAGCAAAGGGGCTGGCAAGAAATAAGTGTTCAATAAAAGTTTGCTGAATGAATATTGTAGAAAAGATGTATACACATGAATAATAAAATTAGAGCCATTGTAATCAAAACAGCCTGGTACTGGCACAAGAAAAGGCATATAGATTGATGGAACACAACAGAGAACCCAGAAATTGACCCAAGACAATAATAATAAATGGTGTTGGGAAAATTGGACAGCTACATGCAAAAAAATGAAACTAGACCACCAACTTACACCATACACAAAAATAAACTCAGAATGGATAAAAGACTTAAATGTGGCTCATGAATCCATAAAAATCCTAGAAGAAAATGTAGGCAACAAAATTTCAGACATCACACGCAGCAGAACTTTCACTGATACAATACCTAAGGCAATAGAAACAAAGGAAAAATTAATACATGGGACTACATCAAACTAAAAAGCTTCTGTACAGCAAAAGAAACAAGCATCAAAATGGAAAGGGAACCCACTATATGGGAGAGCATAATTGCCAACGATACATCACATAAGGGGTTAATTTCCAAAATATATGGAGTACTCATACAACTCAACAAAAGGAAGACAAAGAATCCAATTAAAAAATGGGGAGAGGACCTAAATAGACACCTCTCCAAACAGGACATAGAAATGGCCAAGAGACGTATGAAAAAATGCTCAACATCACTAATCATCAGAGATGCAAATTAAAACGACTATGAGGTATCACCTCACACCTGCCAGAATGGCTGCCATCAACAAATCATCAAACAACAAAGGCTGGCGAGGTGTGGAGAAAAGGGGACTCTAGTACACTACTGGCGGGAATGCAGACTGGTGCAGTTACTATGGAAAATAATATGGTGTTTCCTCAAAAAATTAAAAATGGAACTGCCATTTGACCCAGTGATCCCACTTCTAGGAATATACCCTAAGAAGCCTGAAACACCAATCAGAAAGAATATATGTACCGCTATGTTCATAGCAGCACTATTTACAATCGCTAAGATCTATAAACAGCCCAAGTGTCCATCTATAGATGAGTGGATAAAAAAGCTGTGGTACATATACACAACGGAACACTATGCAGCTGTAAGAAAGAAAGATCTCTTATCCTTTGAGATGACATGGAGGGACCTAGAGAGTATTATGCTAAGTGAAATAAGCCAATCAGAGAAAGACAAATACCACATGATCTCACTTATTTGTGGAATATAATGAACAAAAAAAGCTGATGAACAAAACAGACCCAGAGACATAGAAAGGAGTATGGTTCAGACTGACAAACCTCAGAGGAAGGGGGCAAGCGGGAGGGATGAGATAAACCAAAGACCTTATATGCATGTATGTGTAACCAATGGACATAGACAACAATGCTTGGGTGGGGGCGGGGGCGGGATTGGGAGGAGGGTGTCTGGGGGGGAAAAAGGAGAAATATCTGTAACAAAAATAAATAATTAAAAAAATGAAGTGATATTTACCATACAAGAAGCTTAAATCAAGTGTGCTCAGAAAACTATAAGGTAGGAAAAGGTAGTAGAACAGATAGTTAAATCTATGAACTTTAAAGTCAGCCCAAACGGTGTGGCTCAGGAGTTGAGCGTCGACCCACGCACCAAGAGGTCACCGATTCGATTCCTGGTCAGGGCACATGCCCAGGTTGTGAGCCCCAATCCCCAGTAGAGGGCATGCAGGAGGCAGCCAGTCAATGTTCTCTCTCATCGATGTTTCTGTCTCTCTCTCTCCCTCTCCCTTCCTCTCTCTCTAAAATCAATAAAGAAAAAAAAAGTAAAGTCAGATAGCCTTGGTTTTAAGCCCCAACTCTGGCAACTTATGAGCTTCTGTGACTTTGGGATGTAACCTAACTTCTTTAAACAATAATTTCCTTATCAGTAAATTGGGGATAATATTAGTTGGAAGAACCAAATGAGATAATGTATGTAAAATGTCAGGTACCTATTACGTGTTTGTAGAGTAACTAACATATCATCAGCATCATCATTATCATCATCAAAGGCTTTGTGATGAAAGCGCCCACTCTCTGGATGGGTAGACACCAGGGAAGAGCACGGAATAGCCAGGAGATGTGAATACAGGTACTGTGGGTGTTAGAAAAAGTCAAGGCCAAACAGGGTGGGCAAGTAGCACTGTTTAATTGGAATATTGAGTATTTTCAGGAAAGTAATGTTATAGAATAGTGGGAAGTTAGCTTTAAATGCCAGGCTGAGAAATTTAGTCTTTACTCTACCAGTTACACTGAGACTTTACAGGATTCTAACTAAACAGGGTAGTGACCAATCTAGAGGTAGCTACAGAGGGAATGTTCTGGCTGTTTGTACATGATGGCCTGGGGAGGGTGAAGGGGTGAAAGCAGATAAACCACATAGGAATCTTTTCCAATATTTCCAATAAGAAGTTGAGGTCCCCCTCTTGGATGATGGTATGGGACAGGAAAAGAGGGGATGAACATGTAGGACACTGGAAAGAATGAACTCATAGAACTGTGTCCAACTGGATGTGAGAAGCAGAGTGAGAAGGCAGAGTCAAAGACAATTCTGAAGGCTTAGAACTAGATGGCCAGAGCAGGGTGCACCTATTCCAGCACAAATAAAGCACAGAGGAGACTGGCTTTAGGGGGAAGATACATTTGCTTTTTGCTATCCTAATTTTGAGGTGCAATGGGATATTCAAATGATGAATGATAATGCAAGAAACTCTTTAAAATGTAATCTTAGAACTCAGACATTTATTTAGACGATAATCTGCATAGAGGTGACAGCTAAAGGTGTACCATAGTTGGATTGATGTCTAAGAAGGGTGAGAGTATAAACAGAAAAGGATAAGGGCGTCCTCCTTGGGAAATACCTCCCACATCAAGAGGAATGAAAAGGAAGCCTGTGAAGAAGGATGAGGAGGAGGCAGAGAGGTGAAGAACATATTACCATAGAAGCCAGCAGCAGAGAAGGTTTCAAGGAGGGTAGGCGTGGTCAGAGGAATCATGAGCTACAGCAAGGTCACAGAGAGAGAACTGAGAGGACACCACTGAACTTAGCCAGTAGGAAACCATTGCTGCCTTATGAGAGAACAATATGTGGAAGAAAAGCTAGAGTGCAGATGTGAAGGAATGAATAAGTGGTGTGGAAAGCCCTGGCCAGGTGGCTTATTGGTTGGAGCATTGTCCCATACACCAAAAGGGTTGCAGGTTCGATTCCCAGTCAGGGCACATACCTGGGTTGCGGGTTTAATCGTCAGTCGGCGTGCATACAGGAGGCAACTGATGGATGTTTCTCTCACATTGATCTCTCTCTCTCTCTCTCTCTCTTTCTCTCTATCACTCTCCCTCTCTCTAAAATCAATAAACATATCCTTGGGTGAGGATTTAAAAAAGAACAAGAAGAAATGGTGTGGAAAAAAAGAGGTAGACTGAGACTACATTGTTAGTTCATGGAGTTCAGGAATGAAAGGCTAGAGGTATGGTGATAGTGGCTCAAGATGGGAACAGATTGTTCTTTTCCAGATAAATGACCACTCACTAACATTTGCCAAGGCACGTGAATTTGTCTACACATTAAGAAATAGAAAGTTACATTAGTGGAGTAGGCCAGAGGAGGGACTTTGAAATACAATAGATTGAAAGTCAGGTTCCAGCCCTTCTGCAGTTGGAGAGCAGGTTATCTGTCTGTGCAGAGCGGCATCTGCTTTGGCAGAGACAGCCTCCTTTATCATGCGGCCACAGACTGCGAGAGGGAAACAAGAAACTCTTCTTCCCCACGCAGGAAAACAAAGCTAGACCCACTCTTTGGAAAGAATTCAAACACTTTGAAAAGGCATTTTAGCAAGGAAGGAACACTAAGAAAAAGAAGTGTACAATATCTTCCCCTTCTTGTCTTTTCCACCCAAATGCACTCAAGAAAAATGCCCAAGTGTATCATTAGAATGTGCTAATAATATATTGTTACCACCACCCAAGTTTATGGCACTTCTATTTGCAAAGTGCTTTTCATTTTATAAAAAGTGCTCATAATCTCTTTTATTCTCACAGAATCCCTGTGAGGTATTATTTTTTACAAGGGAAGAAACAGGATCCAAAAGAATTGAGCGCTTTCCCTCAAATTACACACCCAGGAAATGGCAGAGTCCCATACCCCTCGCTCTTTTTAGTATATGTTTTCAAATACCATTCACCTGATTTTCACAGTATAACACTAGGTATGGAATGACAATCCAAAGTGTAGCAGGACTTTGATCTCTCTGGTATCTGGGTGCTATAATTTTATCAATATAGCCTAAAACTACATTAGGTCTGGGGCACTTTTATCAGGTCACGTTTGTGACTAAATAGTACTTAGTGCTCCCTTTTCACCCCCATTGTAAAGAGCCCTAGGACAGAAGTTCTTAGCAATGTGCTTCCTTCCCCCTGGCATCTGCTCAGTCCAATTAGGCCTCTGAAGTGCATGAGCAAGGCCCTGTCCTTCTCCAGATGGGTCAAGAGGCAGGAAAGCAATCTTCCTCAATATCTAGTTTGGGTTAGTAGGAAGGTCAGACTTGGAGGTTGATGGCTCAGGTTCCAGGCTCAAACTTCCAGTCTAGCTCTGTGATTTAGTTAAATCACTCTGTACTCTGAGCACCAGTGTCTTTTTTGTTTTTTTAGAGTTTAAGGTGAAAGTGAATTTATTAGTGAAGCAGCGAGACAAAGAACGGGCTATTCCACAGACAAGGCAGCCTGCGCACCAGTGTCTCAATCTGAAAAATGATAATAGCTATTTTACAAATCTACTGCAAGGACCCAGTAAAATACTTATGGAAGTAGGGCCCTGTGATGGGTTTATTTTTCTTCTGTGGCTGTCTTAAAATTCTTAATTAAAAAAATATATGTTTTTATTGATTTTTTAGAGAGAAAGGAAGGGAGAGGGAGAGATAGAAACATTGATGCTTTCTACTGCCTCTGACCAGGAATCAAACTGGTGACCTCTTGATACATGGGACGACACTCAATCCACTGAGCCACACTGGCTGGATGAAATTTTTAAATTTTGGAGGAGGAGCTCTACATTTTCATTTTGTACTGAACCCTGCAAATTATGTACCTGGTCCCATCTATACCCTTGGCCAAATCATTTAAAACCTCTCGGAGCTCTACAGCCTATAATGACTTAAATTAAATTGTTAGGACAATTCTCTATCCTTCCTCTATCTATTAGCAAAATTTGACACAGTTGATTACTCCCTCCTCTTTGAAACATTTTTCCACTTGGCTTCCAAGACACTACACTTTTCTGGTTTTCCTCTGCCTCACTGGCTGCTCCTTTGCTGTTTCTCCTTTAACACATCCCTTCAATGTGTTTGTTAGCACGTCCAAACAAAACTCCTGATCATGTCCTGCAAACCTGCTCCTCCCAGTCTTTCTCATCTATTCAGGGCAACTCCATCCTTCCAATTGGTCAGATCAAAACCCTTGTCATAGTTTTTGACTCTTTATCTTTCACTCTATATCCAATTTGTAAGCTGCTCCACAATCTGACCACTTCACCGCCACCATCACAGTCCAAGTCTCACACCTGGATTACTGCCAAACCTAACTCATCTCCCTGCTTCTACCTCCTCCCCTGTGCCCAGTGGTCTGTTTCCTACACAGTTGCCAGAATAATCCCTTGAAAATATAACTAGGGCTTGGCCGGTGTGACTCAGTGGTTGAGCGTCGACCCTTGCACCAAAAGGTTGCCGGTTCGATTCCCAGTCAGGGCACATGACCAGGTTGTGGGCCCGATCCCCAGTAGGGGGCAGGGGGCAGCTAATCGATGTCCTCTCTCATCGATGTCTCTCTCTCTCTCTCCTCCCTTCCTCTCTCTCTAAAAATTAATAAAGAAAAAATATATAAGGAGGTCACATCACTCTTCTGTTCAGAGCCATCCCATGTATATGCACCTCAATCAGAGTAGAAATCCCCACAGGAGGACCAAGCCACCTCTGTGAACCCACCTCCTACCAGTCCCTCATCTCAGGCCATTTGTCAGTGCCCCCCTGCCTGGAATGCCCTCCTAGATATCAGTTTGGCTGGCCCCTCACCTCCTTCAGTTCTATTCGACTGTCCCCCAACAGTCAAGCCTTCCCGGACCCCTGTTTTAAAATAGCAACCACCGTCAACTTTCCCTCCTCACTTTCCATCCTGTCATTCCCTGCTCACTTTTCTCCAAAGCACTTATCACCATCTGTCATGTATCATATTTTATTTATTTGCATATTGTTTATCTCTTCCCATTAGACTGTAGGCTCTGTACGGACAGGGACTTTGTCTTTTATTTTTATTTATTTATTTATTTATTTTTATCCTCACCCGAGGACATTTTTTCATTTTTTTTTGTTCAGATAGAGTGGGAGGGAAAGAGAGAGAGAGAAACATCGACGTGAAAGGGACACATCAAGTGGCTGCCACCCGCACGACCAACCAGGGCTGGGGACAAACTGCAACCGAAGTACATGCCCCTAGCGGGAACCAAACCTGGGTCTCTCTGGACCGCAGGCCGACGCTCTAACCACTGAGCCAAACTGGCCAGGGCAAGGGACTTTGTCTTTTAATTGCTACATCTCCAGCACATAGGACAGTGCCAGTAAATGATGGTAGAAAGTTCTGGAACAGGTGATGTTATTACTATCATTGGGTTATAGTTGCATCAGCCCCTCCGAGTGTATAAGGTGGTATACTTTCACAGGCCGCATGCCCATGAAGCCGGTCCTGCGTACAGGAGTGAGGGCATTTATGGTGACTACTGTGGGCCAAGCCTCCCACTAGACTAAACTGTGGAGATAGAAAGGCATGTCTAAGAGTTTGTGGCCTAGAGGGAGATTTCATAAATTTATGCAAATAACTCTAGAACAAGGCAACATTTGTTAAAAATATCCAGCCTTTAATGCCTAACATCTCACATTCTGGCAATGACGCTTGAGTTTTCTACAGAGAGAAGGGACAATGAACTATGGTTTGTGAACTTACTGTGTGGCTATTTCTGTCCCAGACAAGTTCCTGCTCTAGCCTGCTTATCACACCAGAGACACCTTGCCTGACTTCCAATCTAGTTTGCTCCAAAGTCCCTCCTCCACTGACCCCCCTCCACCCAATACCGCCCCCTAATTAACTGTTCACTTGAGAGCCCACCCTCTTATACTCCCTCCACATTCTGCTCTTAGATACAGAAAACATGAGGCAGGGGTGGGATCAACTTAGGAAGGTTGCAATAGGAAATAATCTAAATATTTCCTTACGACAAAGGTGTGCATCTCTCTCTATGAACCTACACTACATAGAACTCAGGGGCTACACCTGTTCACCTTTGTGGCTTGACAGCCTTGCTCAGTATGTGGTCCACAGTGGGCATTCAGTTAGGTTTGCTGGATCATTGGTATAAGTGTTACCAGCTCTGAGTCAGGATAATCCTGTTTAAGAAGCACTTTTGCATCTTCTTTAAGGTGCCCCAGAGGTATTCTATAAGGTTATTTTTTTTTTCATTTTTTATTAATTTATTTTTGTTACAGATGTTTCTCCTTTTTTCCCCATTGACACCCTCCTCCCCATCCCCCCACCCCACCCCCAGCTTTGTTGTCCATGTCCATCAGTTATGCATACATGTGCATAAGTTCTGTGGTTTATCTCTTCCCTCCCCCCCCTCTTCTGAGGGGTGTCAGTCTGTACCCTACTTCCACATCTCTGGGTCTATCCTGTTCCTCAGACTGTTATGTTCATTATATTCCACAAATAAGTGAGATCATGTGATATTTGTCTTTCTCTGCTTGGCTTGTTTCGCTTAGGATAATACTCTCGAGGTCCCTCCACGTCGTCTCAAAGGATAAGAGATCTTTCTTTCTTACAGCTGCATAGTACTCCATTGTGTATATGTACCACAGCTTTTTTATCCATTCATCCACTGATGGACACTTGGGCTGTTTCCAGATCTTAGCTATTGTAAATAGTGCTGCTATGAACATGGGGGTACATGTATTCTTTCTGGTTGGTGTTTCAGGCTTCTTAGGGTATATTCCTAGAAGTGGGATAACTGGGTCAAATGGCAATTCAATTTTTAATTTTTTGAGGTAACACCATATATAAGGTTATTTTATTTAGCTGTCATAAGAAGCAACCTAACCAGTAAGAATTAAAACATCTCAAATAAAGGAACCAATATTTAAAATGCCAATTTAAATTATAAAGTGCTATTATTTGATAATTTTCAAAGTTTCTTTTAATTTTCATGTTATTTCTTTAAACCCTCTATCTGAAAATCCAAAAATAATCAAGAGGTAAATTACAAAGCCTGTCTTCCATTCCCTACAGGAATCCTTTAAATAGGGACTCCCTGAACTTATCTGAATTTTTAGATAGAGACTTGTGAGAAAGAATGAGGAAATGAGGAACTTGAAGCTAAAGCTAAGTTTTGGCAGTGGGTACTTGTGTGTGTGTTATATAATTCTCAATACTTTTCAGTGTGTATGTTCACATCACACATACATTTTCGTACTCAGGCAAGATCAAGCATAAGAAGATAGACCATCTTATAATCAGTACAAGGTGCTGTCAGCAATAAGTAAGAAAATTTGGGACAGATAAATCCTTCCTTAGTTCTCAGTTTCTTTGTCTATAAAGTAGGGGGAGGCACTAGATGATTCCAGGGGCCCTTTCAGTTCTAATGCCTTAAAAGTCTATGGAAGTAGGGGTACCTATTCACATTATAAAGGATCTCTTTAAAATTTTCTCTGTTCTTAAATGCCTTTAGACTATGACTTGGTTTTCTGCCCTGGCTGGTGTGGCTTGGTTGGTTGGAGCGTCTTGGTCAGGGCACATACCCAGGTTTCAGGTTCTATCCCCAGGACTAGGGCACATACAGGAGGCATGTTTCTCTCTCTCTTTCTCCTTTTCTCACTCTCTAAAATCAATTTTTAAAAAGTTAAAGAAAAAACTATGACTTGGTTTTCCAAAATCTGGTTACTGTATTTTTATTATTAATAAAAGCAGCTAACAGTTAAGCAAATTCAACATCAGGCACATAAAATGCCTTATTTTTTGATTATTTGATTCAGTCATCCCAGTGACTCCATGAGGTAGATGATGATATTGTCCACATTACAGAGAGGTGAAGTGGCTCCGTGACTAACTTGCCTAAGGTCACTGAATTAGGGAAGGTGGCAACACTGGAATTTAAACTCTTCAATTCAATCTGTGACTCTAGAGCATGTTGTTAACCCCGCATCTCCCAGACTGGCTGCAGGTATCAGGAGGTGACCAGTGTTCCTTCCTCAGTTAAACCACTGGTTCTCTGTGCTGTTTGCCTTCACAGTGGGGTAACCAGTTGGAGATGGGGTGATTCCTTTGGCTTCAACTTTATTTCTGTGATGTACTGTGGTGATATTTTCATTAAGAAATGCTTTTTGACCTTACCTGGATGAGTAACAGTGGGTTTCACTAGTTATCTTTTTTTTTTTTAATCCTCACCTGAGGATATTTTTCCATTTTTCTTCAGATGGAGTAGGAGGGGGAGAGGGAGAGAAAGAGAGAGAAGAGGGAGAGAGAGAGAGAGAGAGACATCAATTGGTTACCTCCCGCACTACCCTGACCAGGGCTGGGGACAAACCGCAACCGAGGTATGTGCCCTTGACCGGAATCCAAACTGTGACTCTTTGGTCCAAGGGCTGACGCTCTAACCACTGAGCCAAACCAGCCAGGGCTTCACTAGTTATGTTGAGTCACTTGTGAATGATCGGGTTCAAATTTGCTTTGAATTCCTATTTTGGTTCTTTACATTTATTATCTAAGTCTATAACAGTATATACAGCAAGACTTTACATTAGTTTGCAACAAATTAAGGTGAAAAAATGCCACATGCAGAAAAACAATATAAGATTAATTTCACATCTGCATGGCACTCTTTATAATTTTCACATTTATTATTTTCACTTTCACAAGAACTGTGTGAGGTGCGCAAGTCAGGAATTATTTTTAACTGCTTTGCAAATAAGGAAAGAGAGCCACAGAAAGGGGTGGGTGACTTGTTCTAGGACATGGGTCTGGTTAGATCCTAGACCTAATGTTCTTTCTACACTATGTCACCCCCATTTGTAAAACAGAACTTCAGACTCAGGCACTTCTTGGCAGACAGAATCAAATGGCTGCTATACTAGAGGCTGTGCCATGCCAGGCTGGGGCCATGGGACTCCTATATAACTAGCAACTGTGCTAGAGGGTGAGGACAGAGCAGCAGCCATGACCCCTACTCACACCTGTGCAGTGTGATAAAGAAAGTAGAAATAGCCAGCAGCTGTGGTCCAACCAGATAAAACTTTTAGGCGGGAAGTCAAGTGACAAGTGAACTTGTGTGTGTTTTTTTAAAACTGTTAATTGCTTCTGATATTTTTTTTAAAAAGGCAGCTTGAGGAAGTCAGACCAAATAGCAGGAAGACATTGCAGCAAGATGGATTTGGGAAAGAACCAATCTCATTTGACCCTCCATCCGACCCCTGATCCTCATCAGGAAAAGAACCACATTCCAGGTAATGAAAGAGGTTGTAGCTGTTGGGAAGAATTGGGGCTATCTATGATTATTTTCCTCTTTTTTTATGGATCTGGCAAAAAAATAAAATAAAAGAGGCATGATTGAGTACATACATATAACGATAGGTGGGAAGAATCGGGGCTATATAACTTCCTGAGGTAGCTTCTAGTGCTAAGATTCTAATAAGCCAGAGAAACACAAGGAAATAATAAATTATTAATAAGCAGTAAGAGAGTGAAAATACCCAGTATTGGATGATTGTGGTAAAACAAGTACATCCATATATGTCTATGGTAGTGTGAATTTGGCATAACTTTTGGAGATAGATAGCAATGGGTAGCAGAAACTATAATGCTTGTTCTTTTGGTTCACGAATTTTACTCATTGGGTCTATCCTAAAGCACCATTTCTCAAAATGTTTTACAGAATTCTAGGCCTTGAGACAGTGTTTTTAAACTTTTTTTGTGCTGTGGGTCCCTTTGGCATTTTGATGAACTCCTAGATTCCTTCTTAGAGTAAATATTTTAAATGCACAGAAGGAAATACTTAGGCTTACAAAGGAAACAATTGAGATACAATTGTCAAAGGGAAAAACTGTGATATTGTAACATATATGCTCATTTATAGATGCATTAAATAATAAGATCCAATGGTGGATCTAATAATGATTGTATGAAATCAAATTTATCATCTCAAATAAACAATATTTTAAGGTATCTGGAATGACTATAATGTGATGTGAAAAAAGTCTAATTTCTTTTGGTGACAAAGTCACATATTGCTAAAACTACCGTGGTTTGTTACCAACATTCATAATGGAAGGAAATGGTAATTTTAATTAGAGATTGGTAAAATAAAGGTATAATTTTTCCCTATCCAAGTTCATCATTAAAGACTTCTGTCCTAAGAGCAAAAGGTACTATGGTCCAAGGAGTATGCTCTATTTTTTGCAGGGTCCCAAAAGATAGCAGATTTGCTATCACTCCACAGGTTCTGAGAAATTCAACATCAAAGACCCATTAACTTTTCTCAAACTGGGATGGCAACAGAACCTTTGTTGATGATACCTTTAATATTCCATAGAACTTAGAGAAACACCATCCTATGGAAAAAAATCCAAAAGAAACTAAAGAAAGCTGTATACATGAGTATGTTTATTATAGTTTGATTTACAAAGGCAAAAAAATAACTGGCAATAACCTAAATGTGAAAATATTTCTGATATAATGTTAGGTTAATAAATGATAAAATTATGGTATGCTCTCATTACAATTTTGTGTAACATAGGAATTAGATGGGTGTGAGGAGTAAAATGAAGACAGTTTATAATTTTAAGGATGGCAGAACATGGCTGATTTTTTATTTTATTTTATTTTATGTTTGTACAATATGTAAAAATTATTTTGAAGAAATTAATAGGTTGGTAGCACAGTTACATACAAATACTGACCTTTTCATTTTAGAAGATTTACTGTTTGCTCCTAGGCATTCTTTGGAGGTACAAGGATAAATAAGGTAGAGTTCTTGTCCTCAAAAAGCTAGGAGAAGGTAGATACCCCACATAGGACTCTTGCTGATAAATGTCAGAATTTGTTGCTATCTTCTATAACTTTCATTTTGATCCTACAGAAGTCATTGGAACTTGGAGTTTGCGAAACAGAGAGCAACTCAGGAAAAGAAAAGCCGAAGCACAAGAAAAGCAAACTTCACAATGGCAATTTGGGTATGGTATCCTTGCAGGGGGAAAGGAGCTGATATTTATCCAGCAAATGCTATGTGCCAAGTACTACTGAGCACTTTCAAACATTGTATTTTATCATTCCAATGATACTATAAGTTGGGAGCTGTTATCCCTATTTACAAACAAAAGGGAAACCAAGTGTCCACTGGGTTAAATCTCTTGCCTAAAGTCACACAGCTAATAAAGTGGTGGGAACAGAATTTTATCTCTGGTCTCTTTTAATTAAAACACCAGGCAATCAAATTATGCTATAGAGAGAGGCCTAGTGTTCAACCGCTCTGGTAATATAAATACAGAAGAATCTTGTTGGGAGCAGGAGACACCGTTGAGGAAATCTCTGAGCTTGCTCTCCGAGCTTTCTATTAGTATTCCTTATCGAATGAATGTGATTAACTCTCCATGAAGGAAACCAAAACACTGTAAATGAGTGATGTGAATAGGACAGTTTGGGAGTTCCTAAATCTCCAGTCTAAGTCACCTGTCATCTCAGGGAGGGAGTACAAGAACATGATTATAAATTAGGCAGCATCAAACTGCATCCATTTAGAATACGACTGTAAAAACAGAGGTACTGCTTGCTTGGAGATGGAAAAGGGGAGGCCAAGAAGCCAAGGAGTGCAGCATCCATCAAAGCCAGGGTTTCTATCCCTCCGCACTACTGACGCTGTGGGCAGGATACTTCTTTGTGTGAGAGGCTGTCCTGCGCATTGAGGATATTTAGCAGCATCTCTGGCCAATAGCACTCTTTTCCCCCCAGTTGTGACAACCAGAAATGTCAACAGACATTGTCATATGTCTCCTAGGACAGACGGAGAGGCAGCAAAATTGCCGCCAGTTGAGAACCACTGATCTAAGCACTCTTCTTAAGAAAGGGTAGCTATTCCCAATATGGACTGACTATTGTCTTTTCTGCTACAATACCAATTAGTGCGAATATGATTGGTAAATAGGAGAATGATGTCAATATAATGTGGAAGTTGTGTTGATTCATGATTTTTCTTAGTCAAAGGAGCCAGAATAGTGGGAATAGAATTAAAACCTTTAGCAGGAAAGGAAAGTCTGCAGCTTGGCTGCTGTATAGGCAGGATCCTTTTTAGCCTGCATCCAGGGCTGTTCCCCAAGAGAAGGGTAGCGGGTTCCACTTCCTCCCGTGCCCAAATTATGGCAGCCCTGCTGGCTCAGAGTGCCTCCCTTATTTGCACGATCTCAGCACCTGCAAACATGCACTTACACTGGTGCTTTTGTGCATTTTTTTACTATCCCCTGAGGCCACCTCCAGTCATGATAAAGCTACCTGTCTGGACTACTCAAGTTATCTCAAGTACCAATTATTGTTTCTACTAGTGTTAAAAAGTTGCACAGGTTTTGAGTCATTTGCCCCAACTCTATTTTTTCCCATAAGCACTATTACTTTTAGTGCATGATTTCTCAGAAAGTAAGGTTTTTCAGGAATTTGTTTATTATTTTTTAGCAGAAACGTCTGTACTTGGGTCCTGTGGCAGGTGACTCTGTTGAAGAGTATCCAGTTAGCTCCCCTAATTCTATGCTTGCCAAGCAATGTTCTCATCATTAGTTGGTTTTCCAAGTACTTGCTACAGAGAAAGAGTGCATTTGTTTGTCAGCCTAATTATTCTTTGCTGTGTGACTTTGCATTTCCTACTGTTCATTTTAAAATGGGTCTTTGGGTTTACAAATCAGTCTATATGAGTTGCTTGATGAGCTCTGCCCCCGGTAAATGGAGCTAGTCTTAGTGTACTGATAGAATTGGGTTTGTGTGTTTGCTGGGCTGGTGAGCCAAGGCTGAGGAAGCCACTAAAGTAGATGACACCTTGGTGAGCCTCTTGGCAGCTGGCTGGTCTTGCTCTGGTGACACATTTCTATACCGAGAGCTGTTCTCACTACAGCATACCACACAGTGAAACCTTAGTAATTCCAGAGAGAAGTAGCAGAGTGTAATGGCTAAGAGGCTGGCTGTTAAAGCCATGATGACTAGATTAGATGCCTGGCTCCCTTACATACTAGCCATTTGCTCTTGGATGATTTACTCACTGTCTCTGAGCCTCAGTTTTGTCATCTGCAAAATGGAGATAATAGTATCCACCTCATAAATTGATGTGAAGACTAAATAACAGAATAAAGAAATTACTTAAAACAGTGCCTGGCACATAGGAAGCACTATAAATGTTTCCTATATGATTATAGGAGTGCTTCTTTATATTTGGATAATTCATTCATATAAGTTATTACATGCAATTCATACAACAACCACATAAGGTTGGGGAGATACTATATACTCCATTTAACCTATGAAGAGACCAGGGCATAGAGAGGGTAAGTGACTTGCCCATGATCACATAGTTGATAAACGACAGAGTACAGATTAAATTTTAGGCCACATAAACATTTTTGTATCTTTTGAAAAACTACCGGGAAGAATGTGGAACATTATATTACTCAGATTTTCTCATTTAGAGATCTACATAACAAATTATTTAGGACTTAATATCTAGGGGGAAAAAATAAGTGTTTCCTGAAGAATTCAGATAATTTGACAATAAGGATTTTATAATTTATCTTATACCTTGGTTACCTGGAGTTATACTTCAAAATGCTGAGGTGCCAAACAACCATTTTTAGATAACCCTTTCTTCTCATTTACTTTTCTTTTAAAAAATTTTTTTCCTTTATTGATTTTAGAGAGAGAGGAAGGGAGAGTGAGAGAGAGATAGAAACATCGATGAGAGAACATCGATTGGCCGCCTCCTGCGTGCCCCCCACTGGGGATTGGGCCCACAACCTGGGCATGTGTCCTGACCAGGAATTGAACTGGCGACCTCTTGGTGCATGGGTCAACGCTCAACCACCGAGCCATACCGGCCAGACTCATTTACTTTTATTTTTTCATTTTTTTTAATCCTCACCCGAGGACATTTTTTCATTTTTTGTTCAGATAGAGTGGGAGGGAGAGAGAGGAAGAGAGAGAGAGAGAAACATTGATGTGAAAGGGACACACTGAGTGGCTGCCACCCGCACTACCAACCAGGGCCGGGGACAAACTGCAACCAAAGTACATGCCCTTAGCGGGAACCGAACCCGGGTCTCTCTGGACCGCAGACTGACGCTCTAACCACTGAGCCAAACCGGCCAGGGCCAGACTCATTTACTTTTAATATTTTGACTGTCCTATTACATATATACCTTCTGTATATTGACTTTAAACTGGTTTTGGTGAGGCAATCTTTAAATTATTTTGATTATGAAGATTTTCAAACATACACAAAATAGGGTATATACATTTTAAAGGTGTACAAGGAACTACAAAGATATAAAAGACACTAATTTTATCACTAAAGAATATTTAGTTTATTTAAAAAATAAGGGTTCTCCAGAAATAACTACAGATTGAGTCAGCCTCTGTTCCTTGCCTTTAGCATGATCTTCCTAATAAATTGTATAGGAGCACTGAGCAGGGAGAGCATTTCAGCCCTGTGGCCTGTGAGAGAAGGCTCCATGGAGCAGGTAACATGGGACAGAGTTTCAATGGGTTTAGAAACATGATGAAGTATTTATTTATAGTACCTTTTCCTCCCCCCTGGGCCCATCTGTATTGGCCATCCGTATTTGGTTATATTTGCAGTACCCAACAATTTGTCACTGGCTGCAATTTCCATGCACATCCTTTCATCTTTTAGATCTTTGATCTAGCTATTACTTCAGAGCAGGCATGACATGACCACTCGTGCCTTTCCACCAGGCTTGTTAACCTCAAAAAACGTTTGGGTTTTTTTTGTTTGTTTGTTTGTTTGTTTTGCAGCTTATGACCCAGCTTACAGTATATCTTATTTGACACATATTATAACTACTTAACATTCTTCACACAAGACACTGTATTAGATAAGCAAGCTTATATACATCATCCACCTGCAGGCTGCAGAGACAGGAGCGGTGCCTAGACTGAGGATCTAGAAATGCAAATGTATGAGTTTACCCAGGGCATAGTGGGACTAACTCGCACAGACTAAACCCAAAGAGACTAGTGTAAAAATCAGAATGCCAATCTGTTCACTTATAATATCATTATATATTTTCCATAACCAAACTTTAAGTATATGCTCTCAAACACACAGATACACTACACTTCCTGGTAAGCAAAGCTTCAGAGACACAAAATCCCTGAGGGACATTTCCTCTCCTGACAATTTAGAACATCTAGCCCTGCTCCTTCATTTTGCAAACAAGGAGGTTGAGGCCCACAGAGGTTAAGTGACTTGGTCAAAGGTTGTGCAAAAGCAAGGCAGTGGGAGACTTGGACTGTTATCACCAAGCATTTATCTGAATTCTATGGCCCAGTTGCTGACACTAATTCTGATCTCTCTCCACAGAGAGAAAAAACACAAGCGGCAGAGAACAGGAAAAGGAAATCAAAGAGGCAGAAAGAAACAACAAAATACAGAACTGAAGGTGGAGCCTCAGTCACAATTAGAAAAGGAAACGATAAAGGAAGCACTGGCACCTACAGAGAAAGAAAATGAATTACCTCGGAGTGTAACTGAAGCTCTCCCTTTGGTTGCCTCCCCTCAAAGAGTTGTACCTGAGAAAAAATGTTGTGCAATAGGTCAAGAAAGCATTGTACATCAGGAAAATTCTTCTAAGTACCAAGAAACAACAATGCAAAACCACTCTTCTGAAATAGGCCAAGCTATGGCTGAACCTGAAGACCGCTCTCCTAAAATGTGCCAAGAAGTAGCTGTAATTCAAAACCATTCTTCCAAAATGTGCCATGATATGGCTGAACCTGAAGACCTCTCTCCTAAAATGTGCCAAGAAGTAGCTGTAATTCAAGACCATTCTTCCAAAATGTGCCACGATACGGCTGAACCTGAAGACCTCTCTCCTAAAATGTGCCAAGAAGTAGCTGTAATTCAAGACCATTCTTCCAAAATGTGCCACGAGACAGCTGAACCTGAAGACCTCTCTCCTAAAACGTGCCAAGAAGCATTGATAGCTAAAGCCCTCCCTTCATATGTTTTATATGAAGACATAGCTGGCATAGAAGGACGCTCTCTTGAAGCATACCCCAAACCAGATGTGCCTAAAGGCTGCGCTCTTGAAACATACCAAAAAAGAGCTGAACCCAAGGAAGACAGTACTGAACCATGTGAAGGAACAGCTGGGACTGAAAGCTTTCTTCCTGAAATACAACAAGAAATAGCTGTGCCTAAAGACCTTTCTACAAAAACATGCCATGAAACAGTTGAACCTGAACACTTTTCTCATAAAGCATATGAAGAAATTGCTGTACCTAAAGCCCTCTCTCATAAGACAATCCAAGAAACACCTGCTCATGAAGAATGTCCATCTGAAATATACATTTACCAAGAAACACCTGGGCCTGAAGACTGTGAACCTGACATACACCAAGAAAAACAAGGGCCTGAAGACTGTGCACCTAAAATATACCAAGAAAAAGAAGGGCCTGAAGTCTGTGCACCTGAAATATACCAAGAAACACCTGGGCCTGAAGACCTCTCTACTAAGTCATATAAAAATAAGGATGTGCCTAAAGAATGCTTTCCAGAACCAAACCAAGAAGCAGGTGGGCCCCAAGGCCAGGATCCTAAAGCACACCAGGAAGATGCTAAGGATGTTTATACTTTTCCTCAAGGTAGGGGTAGTTTATAGGGAACAAGTAAGTCAACGACATGTTTCCATTTATAATTAGAACACCAAATAGGTATATCTCCCTCAGAATGGTGATTTATAGTCTCTTTTTGACAATCCTAGGTTATTATCGCAAGGGGTATCATTAATGTCATTGGCTAGTTTTTCATTTAACTGATGTCTTTTGGCACATTTCCAAAGAATTAAAAGAAAATAATTGAAAATATTAGTGTGTACAGTAGGTATTTATACACACTATCCATTTTGGGAAGCTTTAGCCAGTGAAAAGAAATGAACCCAATATAAGTGTATGCAAAATATTTTAAAGGATAATTAAGTTTAGATTTACAAGAAATCTTGAATAAAGTTTTTCTTGAAAATTAAAATTTCCTAGCAAACAAAAGGCAAGTAAATTCATGGTATAAAGTACCAAGGGAGATACAAAGGTGTCAAATATGATCCTTGTTTCTAGGGGTTTTCACTTTTACTGAAAAACCTTTCTATCTCAATATTTGTTCCTGAAAAGCTTTCTTCTAAGAACAGCATTTTGAAAATAATGTGACCTGCCCCACCGGTGTGGCCCAGTGGTTGAGCATCGACTCATGCACCAGGAGGTCACTGGTTCGATTCCCGGTCAGGGCACATGCCCAGGTTGTGGGCCTAATCCCCAGTGGGGGGCTTGCAGGAGGTGGCCAATTGATGTTCTCTCTCATCGATGTTTCTATCTCTCTCTCACTCTCCCTTCCTTTCTCTCTAAAATCAATAAAGAAAAAAAAAAAGAAAGAAAGAAAATAATGTGACCTTCTTCAATTTGACTTACTGTAGAGTGAGAAAATGGGTTGAGACTGTCAGACCATAGTTCTCTCCAGGGAATTGTTTTCTAAAGAAATCCCTTTCATAGTTTATTTGCTCTTCCTCCTAAAAGAAGAGTGCAACAAAACCATAGGGTTAGTAGGGTTCAAGTAATGTTTTAAAAATCTCTGCCTATCTGCTAGGTTAAAAAGAACTATTTTAATTTCCACTTTTTTGATGACTAATGCTACTTGACATCTTTTCATGATTATTATGAAATTGAATTTTTTCTTTTGAGAATTGCCTGTTTGAATCCTTGTTCCATTTTAAATCTGGGGTATCTATCTCTTTTGGCTGATTAAAAATCTCTTTAAATAATCGTTATTAAACCTCTACCTACATATAAGTTGTAAATATTTTTCCAGTTGTTTATGGTTTAACTTTGTTTATAGTGGTTTTTGCCTTGTATGTGACAAAATTTTATTTATTTATTTTTGTTAATCCTCACCTGAGGATATTTTTCCATTGATTTTCATTATTATTATTTTTTTTTTTTTTTTTAGATAGAGTGGAAGGGAGGGAGTGAAAGAGAGAGAGAGAAACATTGATTTGAGAGAGACACATCAATTGGTTGTCTCCCACATGACCCCGACCAGGGCTGGGGATCGAACCTGCAACCCAGGTACGTGCCCTTGATTGGGAATCAAACTGGAGACCTTTTGGTCCATGGGCCCATGCTCTAACTGCTAAGCCAAATATACGGCCAGGGCAATATATGACAAAATTTTAATTTTAATTTTTATTTGTTCAAACCTGGTAGTCTTTTCCTTTATGGTTTTTGGTCTGTGTTAGGCTTAGAAAGGCCTTTATAATCCTAAGATTATAGGAATATTCTATTGTTTCTACAACATTTATGGTATTTTAATATTTAAATACTTAATTCATCTGAAATTTGTTTTTGTGCAAGGTATAGGGTAGAGTTTTTTTCTCCAAGTGAATAGTCAATTGTAACAATACCATTTATTGAACCTATTTTGTATTTTATTTGATTTTACAGAAATGAAAGAAACCCTCAAAGCACAAGAACCAGAGATACCAGCAATTCCAAACATTCCTCAAGAGATTCACCCAGAAAATGATGTTTATAGTTATGTTTTGTTTTAACAATGCTCAGTCATCACAGTTGTGCAACAAAATACACATCTTATTACATGTGATTTTTCTCAAAATATTGTAGAAATCTCTACAATAGTCATTAACATTTTAATAGTGTGTTTTTTCCATGTATAGACCATATTTGAGAGGACTAATGTGTTTTTTTAGGCTCTACCACATAGACAATATCCTGCAGTGTGTGTGTGCATGTGTGTATGTGTATGTATATGTATATTGGGGTGAGGATAGTGGTGGAAAGAGACAAAGATGGGAAAGGAGAGGGCTGAATAATTAATTTTCCCCTAAGAACAAACATTTCTTTCATTAATTCTTAAGAACAGAAAAATTAAGTCTGAACACTTACAATTTGGGTGAGTATTATAGTTTTCTTGTAAACTTTGTTCAACTAATAATGTAACAATGGCATCAAAATTTTATCCAGGCTTCAGCTGGCTTTTTAAGTTAATTTTAACAATTCTTATCATTCTGGGATGCCAAAGCTATTTCGGAGTGCTGAATGTAGTTTACTTGTGTATTTGAGTTTTGATTTTCTATTTTTACATATTTGTGCAAAAATGTACATTAAATCATTATTACATGCTTAACTTGTGGCACGCATCATGGTAAGCATTCTGAAGGTTGGAAGACTTGTAACACATAGTCCTTACCCACCAGGGGTTTAATCTAGTCTAATGGGGAACTAAAACACAAAACAAATAATTACAAAAGAAAACAGTAAATGCTAGTGCCATTTGAACAGTAGATACAATTAAGGGAATGCTCACATTTTGCTGCAGTGACCTGAAAAAATTACACATGAATGGAGTCTTGAAAGATGGAGAGGATTTGTATTATCGGTGAGGATAACAGCATTATTATTGTATGTGACACAGAGAGGAGTGAATTCAGGTGTTCAAGACATTCGGTCCATGTGGAATAGCAGGCTAGTAAGTTAAAAATCTTGTACTATTAGAGTACAGAATTTTGCATACTTAATTAAGAAACATATCACTTACTTGTTAGGGAATGGGGAACTAAATAAGACTTTTTGAACAATGAAGTGGCTGTTTTAGTATTTTAGGAATATTTATCTGTGATAATGGTCAGAATTAACTGAAAATGACAAAGAGATTGGGGGCAGGAGCAGGAACTATTCTGGGTGGGAAGAGGTTTGAAATCGCCCGGTATTTTTTTGGGGGGGGGGAATTGTTTTCAGATTTCCTTCTTTTGTGACAGAGGACTCAAGTAAAGGAGATTCTTCTACAAATAAAGTTTGGTTCAGCAAGGGCACAATTGCATAAGCTCTCCATGTAGGCACTCTGCTAAGTACTAGGCTACAGTGAAGAACAAGACAATCCCAGTCTCAAGCATTCATGGTGTAGAATGGTGGTTCTCAACCCTCATGGTATATTAGAACCACTGGGGAAGATTTCAAAATTACAGATGCTCAGACACCTTCCTGGGGCTTCTATTCACCTGCCTAGGGTGACAACCAGGCATAGGCATATTTATTTTAATTACTTTTGCTTTAAATACTTTTTTGAGGAATAATTTTAGAATTATAGAAAAGTAAAGATAGTACAGATGTTCCTATATACCTCTCCCCCAGTTTACCCTAATATCAACATCTTACATAACCATGGTCCATTTTTCAAAACTTAAATTAAGATTGTTACATTACCTTTAAGTGAACTTCAGATATTATTTGGATTTCATTAATTTTTCTACTGATGTCCTTTTTATGTTTCAGGATCCAATCTAGGATATAATATTGCATTTAGGGTATTTTAAAAGCTCTCCAGATGATTCTGATGTGCAGCTAAGGTTGAAGACCACTGGTATAGTGGGAGGTTACAATGCTATTTCCTTCCTATTTGCCACACCTCCACCCACAAACCTTACCCCCCCCAGGATATATTAATTGTACAATTTCTCATACCCCATTATATTACTCAAGTAACATATTGAGGACAGCATATCATATGACAGTCCCTTATATCTGGAAGGCACTTCAGAATTTATACTCTCAAATAGACTTTTTAATTTGATCTGTACAAGAGTCTTTGAAATAGGCTGGGCAACGATTATCATTCCCATTTTACAGATAAGGGAATAGCCTCAGAGAGGCTGGGCCACTCACCCAAAGTCACATCTAATTTTCTCAGTGCTTTACATGATGGTGCTCAATCTTTGGAAATTTTGTCTCAATTTCCCCTGCCAGGGTGGGTCAAGATTAGAGGGAAAAAAATCAACTGAAATCTCTAGCATTGCATTAAGATGAACCTTAAGAGATTTGCATATATGTACAATGTACAGAGGAACAAGGATGGGGGAAGGAGATGGAATGAGGCATATAGTACATTAGAGGAAGGAGGAATCATCTCTTTCCACCTTTTAGGACGCTTTCTGCCTGCCCTCTTTACCTTATTCCCTATATACATACAACCTCTGCTGTCTCACTCTTCTCATTCAAACACCAGTGAGCATGTAAATATTTTCCAGATTTCTTCTTGGCTTGGAACCTTGAGGTCACAGTCATAATTAAAGTTTTGTAAGAATCTATCTAGCTCTACTTGGTGCTGCCCTCCTCTCATAAGTATAATGGCAATTCTTTAAAAACCATGAGCCTGCCCTGGCCAGTTTGGCTCAGCAGTTAGAGTGTAGGCCCACCGACCGAAGGGTTTAGGTTTGATTCTGGTCAAGGGCACGTTACCTGGGTTGCAGGTTCAATCCCAGCCCCAATTGGGGCATGTATGGGAGGCAACCAATCGATGTATCTCTCTTACATTTATGTTTCTCCCTCCCTCCCTCCTTCTTTTCCTCCCTTTCATTCTCTCTAAAAAAATCAATGGAAAAATATTCTTGAGTGAGGATTATTAACAACAACAACAACAAAACAACAACAACAAAATAAAGAAATAAAAATAAAAAACCATAAACCCTATGATAGTAAATCTAAAATGACGTGTGAGAAGGTCCAAAACTTTACTTGATTTACAAAGGGATCCTCCACCCAAATGAAAGATTAAGAGTCATTATACTGAGAAATATTTCTCAAAGTATAGGCTGATGACCACCTATATTAAAATCATTTAGGTGTGTGTTTTTTTAAGGCAGATTCCTAGCCTGGCCAGTGTGGCTCAGTGGTTGAGCCATGCACCAAGGAACCAACTGGTCCTGTCTATCTCATTATAGACAGGATAATAAAAACCTCAAATCATATATTAAAAATATTACATATTTAAGTTCCTGTTTTCCATAAACATAAATTTTACCTTTTCCGTCCCCGAGAACTTTTACCTTTAAAAGACGTAGCAATTTACTCCATCAGTGGCTCCAAGTCTGCTCTGCATTTCAGTACCGTATTTTGTGTGTGTGTGTTATTGCCATTAGATATATCTAAGGCCAGGAAGGCAAATACCTCTCCTTTTCTACACTAATCTGTCCACAAATAAGGAAGACTGTCACTTTCCGCGGCACCACCATCTAGTGGCAAATACAGCTATTACCACCCCAGTTTTACAATGTGTATTTAGCTAGGTGATTCTTAAACTTGTTTCTTCAGCTACACAGAGCTGTTTCCAACTGGAAACAGAATAATACCATTATTTTCCAAATTGTCATGTAGAGAAGACCTAACAGCTGACACATATATACATTTGATCAAATTATAAAGTGCCTTTTTAAAACCACAATGTTCTCTTTAAATCCTTGGCCCTTTCTGCTGGTTCTTTTCTACTAGTGATCTATTTGTCCATGACAAATGAACAGGTTTAGAAACAAATTTTCTTTAATGGTTCTTAAGCTTTTAAATCTGTGGACTTGTATGCTTTTGAATAATTTATATTGCAGGCAATATGTCTCCACCCCACCATCACACCACGTGAACCAACAGGATAAAAAGCCCAGAAACAGAAATATGAATACAAAGAAACTTAAAATAGGTGAGAGATGAGGTTACAAGTGGGTAAAAGGATAGGCTATCCATGCAGGTATAACTGCTCATCGCATGGGATGAAAAAAGGATTCTTCTTGGCCCTCAACTTTTCAGAGCTGCCCAGAAACAACGACCATAATCCCTTCGATGTAAATAGCATGTTGACTCTCTCTCATTCTCACTTTAGTTTCCTTGAAGTAGGAAGCACAAGAAACAGTCCTCACTTCTTAACTCCTAATCCGGTATGGGGTTCCCCATCCATTTTATTTGAAATGAGGTTTACTTGGGTTCCTTTCTGACAAATCATTTTTATTATGGGAAAATAGGAGCACACATACAAGTATAACTGTATGGGTATTCCCACCACCCAAGAAGAACTTTAAACATTTCCTAACATCCGATCATTTTGCTATGTGGTGACTGCACATACACATTTTTTCTTTCAAAATTAGCGTCATGCACTGGATACGTTGACATCTTTTAAATCTTCCTTGATGTGCCCCCCCTCTTCCTCCCTCGGAAAAAGTGGGAACTCGGAGTCGCTGACTGCCCTGAAAGGGTAGGCAACGGCAGTGGGTCTGTACGAGACAGCTAAGACACCGGTTCGGAGAGGACCAGAGGATGACACACACCTCTGTACCGTTTCAGCAACCTCCAGGCTGCCCGCGCACGCCGCGTGCGCGCCCCACTTCCTGCGCCTGCGCCTGCGCCCGATACTGGCACCGCCTTGAAAGTACGGCTACTGCGCAGGCGCCAGGCATGGAGACCGGAAGCGGAAGGCTAGAACGCGTCGGGTGGCCACCTCTGTTACCAGTAGCCATGCCCGGCTTGGAGGAACCAGGGCCACGCCCCACAGCGACCCCGTGCGGGTGCGTGAAGCCGGCTCTGGAGACAGGTAACTTCTGAGAGACTGGTTGCTTCACACTGGGAAGAGGCCTAGGTGTGGGCAGCCCACTTGACAGCAGAGAGGAATGTGAAAAGCGAGCCCTGAACTAACGTGCGTCATGTTTGCTGCGAAGGCACGGGTCACGTGTTCAGTCGACCATGTGACGTGTCTGAGGCGAGCAAGATGACGTCAGCTCACGTTTCTCGGTAGCTAGGATCCGCCTGGGCTTGGCTCGGTGGCTGAAATAGCCATGTTCAGTGGACGGGATTTTTCTTAGGCAGTTTTCGTTCATATAGGGTAGATAGGGTATCCGCTGGTGTTAGGCTGTTTGGAATTAGTAAATGCCACGAGCGAGAAGCATCCTGTGCTGTGGGAAGTGAGGAGGGCACGGGGAAAGGCCAGTGGAGGAAATAGTTTTAAACTGGGCCCGGAAAGATGGAAATGGGTTTGCTTCTCTTTATTTTCTCCTCTTTAGGTAGAGCAAAATATATTCACTTTAGAAAGTAGAGGAAGCAAGTGGAAGAAAATTAAAGCAGTTGGCCATCACTCAGAGAAAACCACTGTTAATATCTTGATGTCAACCTTCCATACTTGTTTTACTGCATACACCCTAGAAATAGGAGTTGATATATGACCTCACTGTTTATAAACTAAAAAACAAACAAAAAAACCCTTAAGATTCATAAAAATCCACGGCAATTAGTTTTAATTTTAAGGGGTTACACTATTTTGTTTTATAGATGTCCTTTAATTTAACAAGTTCCCTTTTGTTAGGCATTTAGGTTACTGCCAGTTTTCATTGTTCTAAATGCAAGTTCTTGAAACTAAAGTCTTTGTTTATGTTCTAAACGTTTGACTTAAATTTCCTAAAAGTAATGTTACCTGGTCAAAGTTTGTGCTGATTTTTAAAAGTTGCACACTGCCAGATTACCAGTCTAATGTTTTGACAGGCAGGAAAGAGCATGGCTCAGAGTTCTACAGAGCATGGGATTAGGGAACTGTAAATCCGGAAGTATTGAATGGAACAGGGAGTTTTGGAAACCGTTGATTGGATTCAGATTGTAGAGAACCTTGAACACCAGGCTAAGAAATGCACCTACTGTTAACAGTGGAAAACATGGAAAGTTAAAAGTTAGAGAGTAGCACAGCATAAGGAACTCAGTCTGGAGGATTAGTGTGTGTTTTGTGGAGGGGAGGGACTGGCAGAATGGAGACAAATGATAACAAAGGTGATGTCATAGTCCAGGCAAGAAGTGGAAAGGACCTGAATTTTTCTGTCTGCACAAGACTTGTAAGTAAACGTTGTGTACCAAAACCTCTACATTAATAACTTCTTGGTTTTTTTCTTATTACACAGTTGATACAGTTGTAGTATTGTTAAAAGGAAGGAAAAGCTTGAGCAAGGGCTTTAAAAACTGCTCCTTGCTGAGCACCTTCTGCTATACTAGATGCTTTATAGATTTTAGTAATCTTATAACTTTCCAATATAGGTATTATCCTATAGATGAGAAAACTGGAATTCAGAGAGATAAGCAGTTTTTCCCAAGGTCACACAGCTAGTGTAGTGGCCCTGGGTTGTTTTTGTCTCTTTTCTGATATTAGTCCTAACCCTCCCATGTTACTTTAGGAAATCACTTCACCCCATTTCCATGTGATTCTCTTGCCAGTACTACTCTGGCATACCTGTGCTTATCTTTATCCTGCATGTAAGGCAGTTTGATTTAATTTTGATTGTCCATCTCTGTCAATATACTGGACACCCTTGAGGGCAAGAGTTCTTTTTTATTTATGTCTGCACCCAGGCACTTAGCACAGCACTTATATCAAATGGTAGGTGCTTAATGGTTTTTTGTTTTTGTTTTTTTATAAAGCAAGAGGAAGGAGATCAGGATTCCCCTGGGTGGACATTCTTAGACCTCTACTTCAAGTAGAGCATTCAAGTAGCATTTATATTTAGAAAGTATTGACCATTTGTATTTCATAGCATTTATATAATCCCAATAACAGGGAACAGAGAATATATAAATAAATTCCAGAAGGTTCAGACATATTAGAATATGGTAAGTTCCCACTCGGTTATTAATGGACATTTGATGCATTGAAAGTGGTCCCAAATTTTAAGAGTGATGTAGTTGAGGGAGCCCTACAACATAGCTCCTGAGTGTGCTTTCAGTTAATTGCTAATCCAGTGTTATCTTGCTTATATTTTTAATAGAGATCCATGAAGAGGAGTGGAATACATCTAATTGATTACAATTTATATTTATCATAGCATATGTGTAACCTGTGAAAAACAGGTATAGACTGATTCAAAGAAGTGGTAGCTCAGTTAGCTATAATTTTGTAGGTTCCAAATCAGATAGTCAGGGACAGAGTCTTTGATCATTACTGCAGGTAATGATAATGAAACATTGTGAGACTTTCCCCAGCCAACTGTTAACTCCATTGTGATAAGAGTTCTTGTTTTGTATCTTTTCCCCAAACTTAGCACAGTGTCAGGCAATTGTAGATGCTTGGAAAGTGTTTGTTAAACAAATGAAAACAGGACACAGGGATCCCAGCTGATGAGGCTAGGAGTCCCTTTTCGCCATTTTTCTTCATGACATTTTAATGAACACCAGAGAATTGTTGACCTCAGTTTCTTCATTGTTAAGATATTTACTATATCTGTTCCACAGAGCATATATAGGGATCAAAAAAAAAAGAAAGAAAGGGAAGCATGCCTATAAACATACTTGGAAAAAAATTTAAAGCAAAAACGCCCGGCTGGTGTGGCTCAATGGTTGAGCGTTGAGCCATGCACCAAGAGGTTGCCAGTTCATTTTCTGGTCAGGGCACATGCCCAGGTTGTGGTATGGGCCCGCTCCCCAGAGGGGGGCATGCAGGAGACGGCCAATCGATGTTCTCTCTCATCGATGTTTCTATGTCTCTCCCTCTTCCTCTCTCTCTAAAATCAATAAAGAAAAAAAATTTAAAGTAAAGAACATGTACAATATGCATAGGTCTTAGAATCATAATATTGAGAGGGAGAAAGCAAGTCTGAGAAGGTAACATAGTTTTAAACCAGTTTTTATAGCTCTCAAAGACAAATGAAATATTGTTTATTTATGCATATGCATATGATAAAATCATATTAAAAAAGGAAGTAAGTCCAGCCAGTTTGGCTCAGTGGTTGAGCGTTGACCCATGCACCAAGAGGTCGCCTGTTCAATTCCCAGTCAGGACACATGTCCAGGTTGTGGGCCTGATCCCCAGTGGGGGGCGTGCAGGGGGCAGCCAATCAATCTCTCTCATTGATGTTTCTATCTCTCCCTCTCATGTCCTCTCTCTCTAAAATCAATAAAGGAAAAAATAAATTTTAAAAATGGAAGTAAATGATAAAGACTACAGTTAGGCTCCTGTTTATCTCAAAGGGAAAGGAGGGGTATGGGGTAGGAGAGAAGCAACATAAAAAGATGGAAGTTGTTGATAAAGCTCTAGTTCTTGGGCTGGGTGGTGAGTGCACAGGATTTCAATATTATGCTTTATTACTTACATATGTAATACATATATTTTATATGTATCAATTTCATTTTTAAAGTGAAAAGGAATGAAAGGTGCTGTGAAGGACAGCTCCTGGCCTATAGTCTTACCACCTGTGCTGGTAGGATAGATTTAATGCAAGCTGAACATAAAATGAGAGTTTAAGGTATCTTTATATCATCTTTCAAAAGAAGTGAATAAAGCCTTCATGAAATGTGAAAAAAATGTTTCTGTAAATTCAAAATGGTAGTTGTGGAAACCTTGGATTTAAAATCTACACTGATGTTACCTTGCCAATGTTTTCTTCTTTTCAAAGGAGTTACTGCTTTTATTTATTTATTTTTTACTGTTCAAGGTTTATTTGGCATTTTAGTTGGTATGACACTTGGATAGTTGGCTACATTATTTATATGTTGACTTTTCTTTTTACAATATATGGCAGTGTACACTAATCTGATACATATAGTACACAGAATAAAATTCTTTAGAACAGTTATGCAAAAGACATGCAATGCTGGATTTTTACAGTGGATCCCAGGATGAGATTGATTGGAGAAAAAGAGGAACCAGAAGTTGTATAAGGAACCAGAAGTTGTATAACACAGTGAACACACATCTAGTTTGAAGGGCAACTGTAGTGTGTACAACATTGGCAGTGGTGCCTTTGAGGAAATGGAACTATTTCACACTAACCAGTTTAGGACTGCACAAGGTAAGTACCATCCAGCATCAGGATACAGATGCAGGGTTTTGTGAACCATTACTATATCTTTAGGAAACTGATGTTTTTAGTCACAAATCAGATAAAAAGGACATATGCACCATCTCCAACTAAAATCCTGTGGTAGCCCAGACAGTGAGATGGTATGACGTGAGAAGACATTAAAACTGCAGCTCTTTCTGGATCCCCCAAAGTATATCTGCACTCTTCTTCAAACAGGCCTCTTCCTCAGGTGTCAGAGTCACCTTCACAACATTTGAGATTCCATTCTGTCCCAAGATGCAAGGAGCACTAAGGAAGACGTCGTCTTTTATTCCATAGAGACCTTTAATCACGGTGGAAATTGGATGCACCCACCTAAGATTCTTCATCATACTTTCTGCTAAATCTGCCGCAGATAGTTCAATGGCCCAGAATGTGTAGCCTTTCAGTTTGATCACCTCATAAGCACTGTCAACCACCTGTTTGTGAACTTGTTTCCATTGTTCCTTATCTGCATCAGTGCCTAAATTAGGTGCAGGGTCTTTAGGGAGACACCAGCAACATTCACTCCACTCCATACAGGCACACTAGAGTCTCCATACCCCTCAAGTACCCACCCATGACAGCTTAATGTGTGAACTCCCAGCCTCTCCCCGATTAGGGTAATGGAACCAGGCTGAATCCAGATTGCAACCACTTCCAATAACATGGTTTTGGGAAAGCCGCTTATCTTCCCAAGCTGCGTAGGTCAAGACATCCACTGGATTGGAAACAATGAGCAATTTGCAGTTGGGACTATATTTTACAACATTAGGAATGATGAATTTAAAAATGTTCATGTTACGCTGAACCAAATTAAGAAGGCTTTCTCCCTGTTGTTGACATGCCCGAGCTGTGATAATCACCAGCTTGGAGTTTGCAGTAACACTGTAGTCTTTGCCAGAGACATATTTGGTGTTCTAAGGAAAAGGCTGCCATGTTGGAGATCCATCTCTCCCTTTAATTCGTCTTCCATGACATCAACGAGAGCAAGTTCATCTGCCAAGTCCTTCATTAAGATACTGATGGCACAAGCCATGCCAACAGCACCAGCCCCAACAACTGTAATCTTATTCTGGGGTCTTTGTTCTTCCTTAAGAAGATTCACAATCAGCTGATCCTTGAGAGTTGCCATACTGGACCTAGAACCAAAAGGAATCGAGAGTGCATGGCGGGCAGGTATTGGTAGGGCGTGAGGTTGGATCCGGACTTGGCAGCAGCTGCTCCGGGACCAGGAGTTACTACTTTTTAAAAAAAATTTTAAGTGATTTGTGATAATTGAAAAATTTTCAAATATTATAGAAATTACAAAGTTAAATATAAAAATAATCCAGATCCCTTTCCACCCATTTTAACCACTGTTGACATTTGGTGAATATCCTTCCAGATAGCTTTCTAGATATATATATGTACATATTTAGGTAGGCAGATATATAAACAAATTTTCATAAATAGGATTATGTTATACATATTCCTCTTTTGTCACTTTCCATTTTAATCAGTTAAGACTTACATAAATCCTTTTCCCATGCTACATGAATTTTTTGAGTACTGCCCTCTTGCAGGCTAGTACTACTACACAATGAGAACATAGCAGTAAACAAAACAAAATCACCTGCCCATGTGGAGCTTGCATTCTGGAGGGACAGAAAGCAACTAGACCAAGCCTAACCAGAAATCTACCCTGCCTGTAGATATTTTAGTACTATGATCTCATGAATTCACATTATTGCTTAATTAAACTAGTTTATTTCATATGTTGTTTTCAATTGAAAGCATCTTTACTTAAATACAACCACTGTCTCCTTTCATTATTCTTTGCCTTTTATTTCACACTCCAGCCAATCAAAAAAACTTGTTCCCTGCATATCCAATAATATTTCTTGTTTAACTTTGTGCACATTATTCTCTCTATTTGAAATACCCTCTTAGCCCTGACCAAAGTTAGAACTTAGTATTGGCTAAGAATTTGATTATGGTCATAATAGGTCTTCTAACAATGTCCTCTTCTTTTCCTTCTTTATTTTTTAATTTATTTTTTCTTTATTGATTTTAGAGGGAGAGAGGAAGGGAGAGGGAGAGAGAGATAGAAACATCAATGAGAGAGAATATCAATTGGCCACCTCCTGCATGCCTCCACCTGGGAATTTGGCCCACAACCTGGGCTTGTGCCCTGACCTGCAATCGAACCGGCGACCTCTTGGTGCATGGGGCGAATACTGAGCCACACCATTTGGGCTCCTTTCCTTCTTTATTTCTTAGACTTGTGCTCTTTCAAGTATGTCATCTAAAGGGATATAACAACAATTTTCAACCTTTTCCATCTCATGGAACACATAATTACTAAAATTCTGCAGCCAATCTGACAAAAAAAAGGTATACTTTCGATTCATTCACAAGGCTATTGTTATATTGGCTGTTGTAAAATTTTTTAAACAATCTAAGGGAAATAAGGTCAGTGCCCTGACTAAATAGTCAGATATTGCATGTTTTAAAAATTCTTGTGGCGCACCAGCTGAAAATCACTGGGATATAACAATGTGTATATAGGATGAGGATATTTATTTATATTCATGAATACTGTAAGAATCATGTTCTATCATTATATAACACCTATAGATTTAGAAACTATGAAATCAGTGCATTAAAAAACCATGTTTTCCTACATCTTTGATGGCTTTTTGACTAATGATTTCTTATCTAATTTTCTTCTGTAGGGAATCTTTTAACTGAGCCAATTGGCTACTTGGAATCCTGTTTCTCAGCCAAGAATGGAACTCCAAGGCAGCCATCCATTTGTCGCCATTCAAGGGCTTGTTTGAGAATTAGAAAGAGCATCTTTAATAATCCTGAACATTCCTTGATGGGCTTAGAACAGTTTTCTCATGTTTGGTAAGTTGTTTTACAGTTAGAAGTGGTACTTTGGGCCAGAGCTTGCCCCTGAGTAAAAAGTATTCTAGTTGATACGCAGCCTTGGAGCCTGCCATCCAGACCACCCTGTCTGTTGCATGAAACTCCTATACTGTATTCGTACACGTGATTGTCTGCATATCTTGGACAACCTGAGGGAAGCTCAGGATTCACTGAGGGGGCACAGTCTATTTGCAGTTGGTTCTGATTGTGATCAACACCTTTATGTTGAGTTGAAATCTGTAAACCTTCTCCATTCTGTCTATGGCTAGTCATTCTGTCCTCTACACCAGGAGTCAGCAAGCTGCGGCCATGGACCAAATCTGTCCCACCACCTGTTTTTGTAAATATGTTTATGGAAACAGCCACATGCATTTATTAATGTGCTACAGCAGCAGAGTTGAATAGTTAGAGCAGGGACTGGTTGGCCTACAAACCCTAGAATGTTTACTATCTGACTTTTTTTTTTTATCCTCATCTGAGGACAATTTTTTTTGCATTTATCTTCAGATAGAGCGGGAGGGAGGGAGGGGGGGAGGAAGAGAGAGAGAGAGAAACATCAATATGAGAGAGACACATCGAGTGGCTGCCACCCACACGACCCCAACCAGGGCCGGGGACAAACTGAAACCGAGGCACGTGCCTTTAGTGGGAACCGAACCCAGGCCACTCTGGTCCGCGGGCCGACGCTCTAACCACTGAGCCAAACCAGCCAGGGCTACTATCTGACTCTTTACAGAAAAAGTTTGTCGACCTTGCCCTAGACCCATGAAGAATTAAATCTACTCTGCCTAAAAATCAGCCCTGGCTGGTTTGGCTCAGCAGTTAGAGTGTCGGCCCATGGACTGGAGAGACCCGGGTTCGGTTCCTGCTGAGGGCACGTGCCTCGGTTGCAGTTTGTCCCCAGCCCCGGTTGGGGTCGTGTGGGTGGCAACCAGTCGATGTGTCTCTCTCACTTCGATGTTTCTCTCTCTATCTGCTTCCCTCTTTTCCTCCCGCTCTATCTGAAGATAAATGCAAAAATGTCCTCGGGTGAGGATAAAAACAAACAAACAAAAAAAAGAGACCTTAGAAATCTGAATACTTTAAATAAAGTGTTACCTATGTTAAAGCCTGTGTTATATTAAGTGTCACTTGGAATTCTTTCTATCTGTCCATTCTTCCTCATCCCAACATCAGCAGTCTGAAATGGTCTAATTTTACTGGCGAAGACCTAAAATTAAGTGTTTATTCTGAAATAGTTAATTTTTTAATGTTAGTTTGGGAACATGGGTAGAGTAGAAAGAACATGGGTATTCTGACCTATGTATGATATTGGTTGAGTTATTTAACTTGAAAACATTGCTGATATAAAAAAAATGGACTCAGGAGAATATAAATTTTTTGTCTTACCCTCCTATTTTTTTCCTCTTTTATCTCCACTCCCCAACACTCTTCAGGGATTATCGCTGTTAACAGATCAGCGTATATCCTGCCAGGCCTTTTCTTTCTTTTTCGATACACATAGAAGCATAAATATACACATATAGAGTGAGGTTTTTTTTTTAAACAATGGAATTTGTTTTCTTCACTTAGTATATATCATAATAGTACATATACAGTTACCTTTTTTTGCTTTAATGGCTGCCTATTATTGCAAAATGTAGATGTACCCTGATTTGACTATTCCTTTGTTAATGGAGACTTATTTTGCTATTAGAGTAATGGTGTAACAAACCCCCTTAGAAACATATTCTTGGGCACTTGTATATTTTTATGAATAGGATATTTGAAGTGACTGTATTGGGTTAGAGGTGTGCATACTTATAATTTGGGAGAGCTCCTGCCAATTTGCCCTCTAAAAAGCATAACCAATGTATACTTCAAAGGTACATGAAAATGATCTTTTCCCTACACTCTAGCCAACACTATATGTTATGAATTTTTTATATTTTGCCTGCCAGGAAAAAAATAGTATTTTGTTTTTCAGTTTAATTTCATATATATATATGTTTTTATTGATTTTTTTAGAGAGAGAGGAAGGGAGAGAGATAGAAACATTGATGTCAGAGAGAAACATCTATCAGCTGCCTCCTGCCACGCCCCCTACTGGGGATCTGAGCCCGAAACCCGCGCATGTGCCCTGACTGGAAATTGAACCGTGATCTCTCAGTCCATGGGACGACGCTCAGTCCACTGAGCCACACCAGCCAGGCTCAGTTTAATTTCTTTTTTTTTTGGGGGGGGGGGCATAGGGAGGGGTAGAGAGAGAAACACCGATGTGAGAGAGACGCATGAATTGGTTGCCTCCCACACAACCCCGACCAGGGCTGGGGACCAAACCGCAACCAAAGTATGTGCCCTTGACCAGAATTGAACCCAAGACTCTTTGGTCTGTGGGCTGACATTTTAACCACTGAACCAAACTGGCCGGGCTCAGTTTAATTTCTTAATTATTAACGCGTTCTACATCTTTTCGTGTGGTTGTTTGCTATTTCTATATCTTTTGTCATATACTGTTCATGGTCTTTGTTTAGTTTCCTGTATTGAGTTTTCCTTTACTTTGTGATTTGTGGGAATAGTTTATATACCACAGGTGTTAGCCCATTGTCTATTATACACATAGTAAACCTTTTCTCCTCAGATGATATTTTATAGTACGTAAATGTAATGATTTCAAATCTATTGTTTTTCTTCATAGATTCTTGCTTTTGATTTTGTGTAGGAAGGCCTGGTCAAGTTATTTAACATTTCTGAACCTCAATTTCCTAATCCTTAAAATGGGGGATAAATTACACTTTTTGGGATTGTTAAGCAGATTAAATGAAATGAATATAAAATTGTCTAGCATACTGCCTGGCATATAACAGTCACTTACCTCGGAAATACTGTTTATTCAGTCACTTGATGAATGTCTGTTGAGTTTTTACCATGTGCCAGTTATTGTATTAGGGACAAAGGATAGAGATAAGACTGTCTTCCTTCATGAAACAGGAATGGCATTATTTTTTTCATGGATTATGTTTTAATACCATTAAAAGTATTCTTTTCGTTTTAATTTGTGGAGATTAAAGTTTTTTCCCTTCAACTCATTATGATAAATTAACTTACGCTTTTCTCTTACTCAGTGGTTTGGTTTTTCTTCAATAGGATTTTGTTTGTTTTTCACCAAAATGGTCATTTGAGCTGTAAGGCAAAAGTTCAGCCTCCTAGACTGAATGGTGCGAAGATTGGAGTTTTCTCCACAAGGAGCCCACATCGTCCCAATGCAATAGGACTGACCCTGGCCAAGCTGGAAAAGGTAGAAGGTAACACGTGTAATTTCTACTTTTACCTTTTTTTTTCTTAAAAAGTCTTATAAAAGCAACATAGTAGCCCTGACTGGTTTGGCTCAGCAGTTGGAGCATCAACCCATGGACCAAAGGGTCGCGGGTTTGATTTCGGTCAAGGGCATGTACTTGGGTTGCAGGTTTGATCCTCGGCCCTGGTTGGGATTGTGCTGGAGACAGCCAGTCAATATGTCTGTCTCACATTGATGTTTCTCTCTCTCTCTCTCCCTCCCTCCTACTCTCTTTAAAAATCAGTGGAAAAATATCCTTGGGTAGGAATTAAAAAAATTAAAAAGTCAACATAGTATTCAGCACTGACTATTATTTAGATGAGTACCAGTGGTGTCAACCCCAGAGAACCATCAGACATTGAAGATAATAAAATGATTAAAAGAATGTTGGCATTGAAACATTTTGAAATAAGCTTTCAGAGGTTGCTCAGTGCTTGTTTATGTTGTTACATTTATCAGAAGTTTAAATTATTTAAAAATAACTTTTAAGATTTCATAATCATTAAATTAGTAACCAGACTTTCTCTGACTTGGAATGCAATAAATACAAAATGACTGAAAAATAATTGGACACTTTCAAAATTTAACACACAATAACTGGTTGTACATGTATATGTGGTAAGCACATAGGGTGGTGGTGTATCATTTCTTCCTTGCAGCCTAGAGGAAGTAAGCATGCATCATGGCTGCTGCATCCGTCAACTGTGATGTGTGGCAGAGGGTCTGGGATGAATCACACTATGGGATCAAACATCGGTCAGATTGTGGAAGTACCTGTGTAGAATACCAGATTAGTTTTTTTGGTGGTGTTGTTAATCCTCACCCGAGAATACTTTTTCCATGAGTTTTTAGAGAGTAGAAGAGAGGGAGGGAGGGCTGGGGGTGTGGGAGGAGAGAGAGAGAAGCATCGATGTGAGAGAGAGAGAGATTGATTGGTTGCCTCCTGCATGTGCCGCAACCAGGGCAAGGGATCAAACCTGCAACGCAAGAACGTGCCCTTGATTGGGAATCAAAACTGCTACCCTTTGGTCTGCGGGTCGACGCTCTTACCATTGAGCCATACTGGCCAGGGCCACCGCATTCATTTTAACTCCCTAGTTATGTATAACCTAGTTACTGAGCCACACAGTTTTGGAAAGCATGCATCCCTTTTTTGAATCACTCTGACCTAATCAGCACATTTGTTAGAGAGGCAAAAGATGAAATAGCAGGTAGATGGGGGTCAGGTGATCATTCCAGGCTTTAGCTTGCTTATTTGTCCAATGGGCAACGAAGAAGGGTCTGCCCTCTCTGGAACTCTGCATGACTTTTTTGAGGATATTATGAGACAAAAGGTCTAAGAGTTCTTTTCAGACTATTGGGTGCTAAAAAGATGAGAACAGTTATTTTGCTTGTACTTTCCCAGAACTTGAACTCCCCTGCTCGATTGTATTCAACTGGGCCTTGGGCAGGTTTTCTGGAAAAATTCTGTAGCTGATCCAACTTGAGTTTTATCCATTTGTGATAGATAACCAACTTGGATAAACAGTACTGGAACATTTTATGATCATTTGTATAACCCACACATATTTTCTGAGCACTGAATATGTGCCAGGCATTGTTCTAGGTGCTGGGATTATAGTGGTAAACAAATCAGATGAAAATCTCTGCCTTGCAGAAGAACTTAACATTCTAACGCAGGGAGATCAAATCAGAAAGGTGAAAGGAAAGCATAGTAGTATTATAGACACTCTTACTAAATAAGCATTATGGTGACTACTAGTGTTTGTGTGGTATTTACAGTTTATAAGAGTGTTCATGTACATTGTCTCACAGTGGTTCTGTGGGTTTGATAGGGTAGCAGTCTCCCTTTTGTGGATGAGGTCACTGATGTTCTTTGATGTTAGAACAGAGGGTCTGGGATGAATCACACTATAGGATCAAACATTGGTCAGATTGTGGAAGTACCTGTATAGAATACCAGATTAATTTTTTTTGGTGGTATTGTTAATCCTCACCCAAGAATATTTTTTTCCATGGATTTTTAGAGAGTAGAAGAGAGGGAGGGAGGGCTGGGGGTGTGGGGAGAGAGAGAGACGCATCGATGTGAGAGAGAGAGACATTGATTGGTTGCCTCCTGCATGTGCCCCAACCAGGGCAAGGGATCAAACCTGCAACGCAAGAACGTACACTGGATCGGGAATCAAAACTGCTAATAGCATCTAGTCAGGGGGTTGTCTAACTCCAAATCCCATGAACTCTTACCTTTGGTACAGTGCCTTTCTTCTGTAGACATTGTTAGACATAATCATTAAGAAAGTGCAAAATCATCTTTCCAAAGTTCCAGGCTTAGTCATAGTAAGCATAATTTTAAAAATCAAAGTCCATTAGTCATGTCTTTCTTAAATGGAGACAGAATCGAATGTGATCAGGTGTATATTTTTATTCTCATTTAGCCACTTTCCCAAGGATCAAGTCAGTAGACTTCACACCAGTAGTAGTAACTGGATAGCAGCCGTGTAAGTGAGAAAGCAAGAGACCTGTCCTTAATATTTGGTAATGGTGACTTGTGTTCTGCTTAATTGTTTGAGTCTTGATGGAGTATTATATTTCAATTGCTGCATAACAAAGTATGCATGTATCTGTTTAAACAACACACATTTATGTGTTTGAAACATTATTATGTTTTTGTGGGTCAGGAGCTGGGTCCTCAGTTTAGGGTCTTCACCAGGCTGCAATTAAGGTGTCAGCTGGGATGAGTTCTTACCTGGAGGCTTGACTGTGGAAGAATTTGCTTCCAGGCTCACTCAAGTTGTTGGCAGAATTCACTTCCTTGTAGTTGTGGGACTGAGGGCCTCAACTTCTTGTTGGTTGTTGGCTGGTGGCTGCCCTCAGCTCCTAGACACCGCCTGCAGTTCCTTGCCACCTGGGCTTTCCCTTTGTGGCTGCTTACTTCATCAAGCCCACAGCGAGAGTGTCTTGAGTGAATCTGCCAGCAAGCACAGGAATCTTAGATAACATAATATAGTCACTGGAGTAATACCAAATCAGACTCGAGAGGACAACATGGTACAAGGCTGTGAACACCAGGAGTGGGCATCATGGGGGTCACCTTAGAGTCTATTTGCCACATGGAAACCCTCATCAGTTCCACAGAAATACATTGAGGACAGTGATGTACCTGTAACAGAGTTAGAAGCCCCAGTGATACAAAGATGAGTTGGTTCCAACCAGTGCTGAAGGGCTCACTGTCTAGGGACAGAGACTCTAAGCAGGTCATTGCCAGATCATATGAAAAGGGCTCTCGGAGAGGTTTGTATACAGGTTCCTTTGGAACCCAAAGGAAAGAACACTTAATCTGGAAGAACAAGTAAGAGAGCAAGTAGGAGTTTGACAGATAAAGAAGAGGATGAGTTTCCAGTGTATGTCAGCACCAGGTGTAAGAGAGCCTGGTACATAATAGAATTGTGAGCAAGCTTGGTGAGGCATAGGTAGATGATTCTGGTTCTCCAATTATTTGCACTATTCTTCATTGTTATTATTTCTAAGAGGTATTTTTCACATTATAGGTGGAGCTGTATACCTTTCTGGAATTGACATGATTCATGGCACACCTGTACTGGACATAAAGCCTTACATAGCTGATTATGACTCGCCACAAAATTTGATTGAGCCTTTAGGGGAGTGTAATTTGCAGAATAACCAATATAAACCAAAAACAGTGTCTCGGTCTGACGGCAAGACTGACAGCTGTGCTCAGCAGCAGCTCTCAGAGTACAATGAACCACAACCCTGCAGTCACACTGAGGAGAAACCTAATTGTTCCAAAGACAGAACTTCAGAAGAAAACAACATGCAATGTAGTGACACAGCCAAAATGCAGCAAAGCTTGCCTAAACACAGGGAGATAGCAGCAGACTTGGGTTTAGAATCGAGAAGTGATCGGAGACTAAGTGTGGCAGAGGAGCAAATTGGCCCACATCACCTGGAGAAGAGCTTTTCAGAGGAAGGTACAGATAAGAGGCCAAGGAGAGGGAAAGAAGCAGTGGTCCCACAAAGAAACAGTGCGGAAGTGCAGCCCGTGGCTCTTCACTGCCCTCCCAGGATGGCTGGCACAGCCCACCGCAGTGTGGTTCCCGCCTGGGTGCGAGAGGCCCCTGTGGCCACCTTGGAAGTCCGGTTTACTCCTCACGCGGAGATGGACCTTGAGCACCTTGGTTCAGAAGGTAAACCAGGTACTTTCCATTTCTTATTTCTGAATGAGAGATGAGCTTTTACTAGGAGATTTAGCCAAATTTGGTATTTATATGGGCCAAGTCTCTTAGCACAGAAACTGTCCCCATACTCCCAGCACTAGAGACATGCACTTTATTGCAGAAGAGAGGCCAAAGGGCCTTTACTTGGAGTCTGTTTACTTTATATATTTATTTATTTTTAAACATTTTTTTCTTTATTGATTTTAGAGAGAAAGGCAGGGAGAGGGAGAGAGACAGAAACATTGATGAGAGAGAACATCGATTGGCCACCTCCTGCACCCCCACCACTGGGGATTTGGCCCACAACCTGGGCATGCGCCCTGACCGGGAATTGAACCGGTGACCTCTTGATGCATGGGTCGACGCTCAACCACTGAGCCACACTGGCCCGGCGAAGCCTGTTTACTTTAACACATGGTTCTTAAAAACATTGTTACCTGGTTTCTCCAGCCCACAGCAGATCCCAAGCAGTCATCTAGAATGAAGGACAGAGCTGTTAAGAGGTGGGTGCAGTGATTCCAGTAAGAAGTAGCCAGTTATGAGGGAGATGCCAGATTTCATCTGCCTCTGGAGGGTTATGCTTCTCATTCTTTCCTAAGGCTTTATGTTTAAACAAAGCATTTGATGTTTAAATTGATCTCTTTAAAGTTTTGTTTATGAAAGTTGTTTTATCACTCTATGCATTTGATTGGGAGGAGGTGGTTCAGTTTTAAAAGGATTTTTGTTGTAGAACAAAACAGTGCTGCCTAGAAGATACTTTATATTTATACTTACTCCTTGTCTTGTGGTTATTTTTGAATGATTCCTACTTTGGAGAGTTTTCTCTTTTTCAAACTACAGCGTTGTACTTTCTTGACTAAAATGCTTAAAAAGAAATTACAAAATATAACTATAAAACAGGGATTGATTTATAACAGACAGCAGAATTTAAGGCCAGAATAGAAATAAGAAATGACCTCATAAAGTTCAGCATCTAGGAAAGATGAAAGATATTGACATAAGGGGAGGGAGACTGGCACTGGAATAGAATGATGTGGGAACATGAGGGAGAGAAGGATTCTGACTTGGGCAGTGGGGAGGTAATCTGGGAAGGCTTCCTAGAGGAAAAAGGTATTTGAGCTGAGCCCAGAAGGATAAGTAGGCAGGGAAGTGAGAGAAGGCACCTTTGCCAAATGAACAGCCTGGAGCTTCTACCAGACACACTGTTACTGAAGTGTATGATTTTTTTGTTTATTTTCTTTTCTTCTTTGTTGTGTGATGTTTTTGGAACTCTGCTGTTTTGAGTGGCCTTAGAGTAATTTATGACCTATGCAACAAAGGAATCTTAGCACTGTGTAACTGGTCTTTGTTGTTTGACCAAAAATTGAACTTCATGGCTTTACTTACCAATTTATTTATTGGATACAGTCCAGAATGAATTTTGGCTGTATTCAAAAATTGAATTTACTTACAGAAGAATATAAACCCATAACCACTCTAGGTGATATTTTGAACAGGGACAACATTGTTTAAAGCACATGCCTTTCTGGAAGGGCCCGACCTTCTTTTGGATGTATATATTATGTTATAGTTATTAATAATTAGGTCACAGTTAGTGTTTTTAATTTAACTATTTTTAAAAATTAAGATATCTACAATGCTATAAATGTAGGAAGCTTTGCCATTTGGCAGGATAAACATCTGTTTGCCTGAAATACACACCTGCATGAAATGGGGTGACCTGATCTTTAGTGATGGCATTGAACTTTCTCAGTGTATCTCTTTCACAGTTTTCACAAGGACTCTCTCATGTCCTTATTCCTTAGAGAATATGGCGTCACTCAACTGTAGGCTGTGACACCTGCTCTCTGAGGCACCCTCCCTTGCCTGGGTATGTGTGGGTTTAGTCCTCTTTCTTGTGGCTTTCTGAGAATGCTGGGACTGTCATCTATTTCCCTGACTATGCCTTTGTTTCTTCTGAGAAGAAAATGACAAGGAATTGAATTAAAGCCTACACTGAGCACAGAAAAGTGACATTTAGGTTGCCAGAAAACGAAAGCTCAGCTCTCCAGGGGACTAAGGAAAAATATCACCATGATTTTTTGTTCAGCAAGTGAAAATTTGGGAGCTATGTAAGTTTAATGACACTTGAAAGCTTCCTGAAGGAAAAGGTATTAATCTAAATATCACTTGAAGGTGACATTCTCTGTATTGACTGAGTAGATTTCTCAACCCTCTTCATTTCAAGTAATATTCAAGGGACTAACCCAACTCCTCCATGAAGTTCACTGTAGTAAAATTTGACCTGCGTGATTTTGAGTGTTAAGTTGTGTTGTTCTCATTGCAGATGTTGGTCAGGCTTCATTTAAGTATTTTCAGTCAGCAGCGGAAGCAAGGCTTGCCATCGAGGCTGTGCTGTCCGCCGACCCTCGGTCTGCATATCGACGGAAGCTCTGCCAGGACCGCCTTTTCTACTTTACTGTAGACACAGCGCACGTCACTTGCTGGTTTGGTGATGGCTTTGCAGAGGTTCTAAGGATCAAGCCAGCCTCTGAGCCTGTTCAGATGACTGACCCTGTGGAGTCCTTGGTGTCTCTGGGATCGTAAGTAGCTTCCATCACATCTTTAAGACAGCCTATTTGACTTTGGTTGTGACTGGATGGATTTTTTGTACAGGCTAATGATGTGCCTTCTTTGCAGAAAGAAGTAACACTTTGTGGTCTCACTGCTTTGATTGATTTGAGTTGTTCATAATATTTATTTGAAAAACATGTATTTTAATAAACAGATAAAATTTAAAGAAACTGCCACATATGCTTCTTGATTGGTAAATTTTGAAGAATCCAAAATGATGCTGTCTCAGTGATTTCTGAAAGAAGCTGATTGTTCTTGGCACTTGATAAAATTGGGCAGAAATCATTTTAGCAAGGACTTTTAAGCTGAGGGAACCTGTTCAACAATTCATATTGGTTTTCCTGTTTGGAAAAGCCTAACCTCTCTATTTCATTCTAAGTCAAGCTGAGTTACTATATCTTAGGAAATTAACAGATCAAAAACAAGTGGTGATAAAGATCTTTAGAGATTAAACCCCTGTACTTCAGAGACTGTCTCTCTCTCTCTCTCTCTCTCTCTCTCTCTCTCTCACACACACACACACACACACACACACGTATGTATATATATATTAATCCTGATTCCAAAATAGAGACTCAGATTTCTTTGTATAAGAAAAGTCACCCGACCCTGGCCAGTTTGGCTCAGCGATTAGAGCGTCGGCCCGTGGACCAGAGAGTCCTGGGTTTGGTTCCCGCTAAGGGCACGTACCTCGGTTACGGTTTGTCCCCAGCCCTGGTTGGGGTCATGTAGGTGGCGACCACTCGATGTGTCTCTCTCACGTCGATGTTTCTCTCTCTCTCTTTCTCCCTCTCTTTCTCCCACTCTATCTGAAGATAAATGCAAAAATGTCCTCGGGTGAGGATAAAAAAAAAGAAAAAAAAAAGAAAAGTCAACCCCAGAAGTCTAAGAAAATAACTTAATTACTGATTTATTTCTTATTTATTCTGTGACTGTCTTTTGGGTTAGGTTTTGGTGATAAAATGAGATGAACAAGATGCAGGTCTTATTGCAAATTAAAGTTAGTGAAGAGAAAAGACATAAGGACTTTGTCATATTATAGTTAGATAAATAAGTAATTAAGTCTGTATATACCTGGTTCCTGTGTAGTACCTACCACGCAGGAAGCAGTTGTAAGAATATATTGCCTATAGGTGATTTTATTGATGTGATCTCAGATAACAAGATTTATGATCAGTATAACCAAGTTAGACACTTGTAAAAATGACTTAGGCTTTCCTAATCACAATTGTAAATCTTAATAGCTGATTGATCATGGTTTTGAAATGAGCCCTGCTGCCTGCACATACTTGCACAGAGTCATCTGTGGCTGATGGCACTGTACTCTTGAATCAAACTGGTTGACTTTGGTTTACTTAGAATCTCTTGGGGAAGTATCTTAAATTTGATTTTTAAAAACTTTTGAGATCATAATAGATTCACAAGAAGTTGCAAAAATAGTGCAGAGGTCCCAAGTACCCTTCATCTAGCTTCTAGTTGTGATAGCATCTTACATAACCATAGTATAATGTTAAAACTAGGAAGTTGACATTGGTATAATCTATCCTAAATTTTGACTTTGATGTTTTTCTCTTAAAAATGTTTTGAGACAGGCCTTGCTTCAGGGCTTGAAGCACAAAATGTTGATACTTAATATGGAAAAAATAAGTTCTAGGATAACACCAATCAGCCTTCTAGCAAGAGGACTATTCAGTTGTTTGGGGTTTTAATATACATATTCAAACTTTATAACTAAAATCCTAAATATAATCCAGCTTAGTTCTCTCCCAGCTTACTGATCTCTTCAATATTTCTAGCGTTTGACCTTCTAGCCCCTGCTTAAATCGCTCAGTGATGTATCTTTCACCCCTGTCCTCATTATGTATGGACAGTGCTCATTATTAAAATGTCCTTCTTCTTCTGTTTTAAAAATCTTTTTAAACATTTTTATTGATTTTTTTTTTAGAGAGAGAGAGGAAGAGAGAAAGAGAGAGAAACATCCATCAGCTGCTTCCTGCATGCCCCGTACTGGGGATTGAGCCTGCAACCCGGGCATGTGCCCTGACCAGGAATCGAACTGGGCAGGACCTCTCAGTCCATGAGATGACAATCAATCCACTGAGCCACACCGGCCGAACTAAAATGTCCTTCTTTTATATGGGATTAAGTCTGTTCTTCAATAACTCCACCCTCTCGTGCAGGGGTAGGGAACATCCGGCCCGAGCGTCGTATAAGGCCCTCAAACTCAATACCAGCTAACGTCACACGCATCACCAAATTAGCCTGATCAAATATAGCAGGCTAATTTTTTTTTTTTTTTTTTTTTTAATCCTCACCTGAGGACATTTTTTCATTTTTTGTTCAGATAGAGTGGGAGGGAGAGAGAGGAAGAGAGAGAGAAACATCGACGTGAAAGGGACACATCGAGTGGCTGCCACCCACACGACCAACCAGGGCCGGGGACAAACTGCAGCTGAGGTACATGCCCTTAGCGGAAACCGAACCCGGCTCTCTCTGGACCGCAAACCGACGCTCCAACCGCTGAGCCAAACTGGCCAGGGCTAGCAGGCTAATTTTTAAGTTGATAATTTTGTATGGCTCTGGAATGATGTTACAAATATCCAAACGGCCGTTGGCGGAAAAAAGGCTCCCCACTCCTGCTCTAGTGGGACCACATAGCATAAGGCTAATTTCATTCCCACGTTAGCCTGTCAGGTACCAGTCCAGCTTCCTACCCTTCAGTCCTCTCTTATGTGAGCACCCCTATTTTCTTCAGCTGTTCTCACATAATATTTTTGGAAGCCTCTCTTCACCCTAGTCCTTGAGTCCCCCAGTGTCCTGTTGTGAAGACATTTTAATCTCTAGGTCTTGAACTTCCATCCCTCAGAAAGAAAGTAGTTTTAAGCAAGTCTTTTTTTTTTTTTTAAATCCTTACCCGAGGACATTTTTGCATTTATCTTCAGATAGAGCAGGAGGGAGGAAGAGAGACAGAGAAACATCAACGTGAGAGAGACACATCAAGTGGTTGCCACCTACATGACCCCAACCAGGGCCGGGGACAAACTGCAACTGAGGTACGTGCCCTTAGTGGGAACCAAGCCCAGGACTCTCTGGTCTGCAGGCCAACGCTCTAACCACTGAGCAAAACCAGCCAGGGCTTAAGCAAGTCTTATATTTCTTTCCATCTTGGAAACTTTTTCAAAAGAAGAAGGCACATAATTATACTATGCATAAATGACATCTACCTTAAATTTAGCCTTTCCTTTTTGGTGCCTGTAGGTGGAGCCCTTGATAGCTGATTATTTTCACTAGCTTGAAGATAAACTCCAGGAGTTCAAGCTGTTCAGGTAATTTAGGTTTTCTGCCCTCCTGCCCCAGCTTTCCAGAACAGTAATTTCCACAAGAGATATTGATGCTTGTCAATCACATATAAGAAGATTTTGGAAGGATAAGTGCCGTTTATTAATTTTTTAAATTGGAGCTTGGCTTAAGGGATGGGATACATTATTCCAGCATGTATACAAAACCAGGAAGACTCCTTATCCAAATCTACAAGCATGTGTGTACAAGGCAGTCATTCTGTTTATGTTTGTGACATTTTTCTTTGAAAAGAAGAAAATGAAGATGAAGAAATGAATTCACCTCTTGTTAGTTTTCTTTTTATGATATGGTCCCAAAGAAGGAAGGTGATGATATAGTCCCAAAGAAAGCAGATGAGGATGCAATAATAATGAAATTTTGTCAGTTACTGAACTTTTATCATGTCTTTGGCACTGGGCTGCATGCTTTTCATACACTGATCAGAGGTTAAGTCACATGCTGGAGCTCACACAATTGGTCAGCATGCATCGAAAATGCCACCCAGTCTCGCCCCAGAGTTGGCTCCCTTCCTGGCTTGACACTACTGCCTCTGCAGATGTAGATGCTCAGCAAACCATGCTGGTTTATTTGAAGGTCAGCCATTCCATATGCTTACTAAGTATCCTTACAAAACACTTTACTTGGAGTGATGTTCATGGGAACCTGACCACTAACTGATGAACAGAGAGAGGAATAAAGGCAGAAATGTCCATTTCCACTATATCTGCATGGAACCTCCTGGGAAGCAGGGTGGGAAATATGGAGAACACTGAGTTTGGCCTCAGAAACTTCAAGTACTAGTTTCTGCCCTGTGCTCGCTGTGTGACCTTGGGCAAGTCACTGCATCCATCTCCAACTCCCTGACCTTACAGAGTTGTTACAAGGGTAATGCTTGAAAGAATTTTTCTAAACTCTTAAATAGTCTGTAAACTTAGGTAATATTTTTATTGGGCCTACAATCATTAAAACCCTTTCTCTGCCACTCTGCTCCAGCTTGGACGAGCAGACTCAGGGGAATCAAGGGGTCTGTAAAATCCAATGTATAGATGCCTCTGTTTTCTTTTTTGTGTTACAGAAATGTGTGTGTGTGTGTGTGTGTGTGTGTGTGTGGTGTGTGTGTGTGTGTGTGTGTGTGTGTGTATTTTTTTTTTAAAGGACTTTTTTTTAGCAACTTATAGGATCTTTTACTAAGGGAGATATCACAAAGTGTCTCCACCTTAAGGACCTAATTGACATTATGCCACATGCCCAAGGCAACTTCTTCCCACCTGGCTTTCCCTTCTGGGCTTGCGCATGTACCATGAACTGCCTTCACTGCTGGTGCATGCAGTCACCAGCTCGGTCCCTTTTTTACACATCATCCTTTTTAGCACCCTTTCTGTTCTTTTCTACCTTCTCTCCTGATTTCAGCCCAGATATTTCAGGAAAATCTCTGCATTTTTTAATAAGAAAATAAAACTGTAATCATGTTGTGAAAAGTACATTAAGGTAAGTTTAACCTCTGTGACAGAAAAGAGGCAAGTCATAAGGATTAAAGTTCAATGAGCTGTAATAGGGAATTTTTTGTCATTGTTAGGGAAATAAGGTTCCTAATCTAGATAGTTAGAAATGACTCTTCAGCCCTGGCCGGTTTGTCTCAGTGGTTAGAGTATTGGCCCAGGGATTGAGGGGTCTCGGGTTCAATTCCTGGTTGAGGGCATGTACCTGAGTTGCAGGTTCAGTCCCCAGCCCCAGTCAGGGTCATGTGGCAGGCAACCAATCTATGTATCTCACATCGATGTTTCTCTCTCTTTCTCTCTCCCTCCCTTCCGCTCTATCTGAAAATCAATGGGAAAAAGTCCTTGGGTGAGGATTAACAATAATAATAAAAAAAAGAAATGACTCTTCAGCATCCTCTGTATTGCACCCTGCCCCTTCTCTGCCTGTATAGGTTCCAGCAGGTGCAACTCAGAGGATTCAAGGTTTGGGTCAGTACACATGACTGTGCATAGCAAGCATATGAAAAGCCTTTTTAGTGCCCACGGGTGGCAAAAACTCAGTGATACACACTCTGTTTTTTGATGCAGGGGGCCACCACACAAACCAAATTTGAGTCAATGTGTATTAATGTTGTGCTGACAAAAAAAGAAATATCAGATGTAATAGTGTTATCTACCTCTTCTGCTTTGTAAATTACTTGAGAATTTTATTCAGATTCTTCATGAATTCTTTATGCAATTCAAATTATGTAAAATGTTTTATTCAATATTAACAATTTTTATTTTAAAAAATTACCCACATGCTAAACACTAAAGAACTAATAATTCTTTTTAAAAAATTTTTTTATTGATTTGTTTTTGTTACAGATGTTTCTCCTTTTTCCCCCATTGACACTCTCCTCCCCATCCTCTCCCCCCCTCCCCCGTCCCCAGCATTGTTGTCTATGTCCATGGTTACGCATATGTGCATATAAGTTCTGTGGCTTATCTCTTTCCTCCTCCCTCACCCCCTCTTCTGAATTTTTTGGTCTGTACCCTACTTCTATGTCTCTTGGTCTGTTTTGTTCATCAGCTTGTTTTGTTCATTATGTTCCACAAATAAGTGATATTTGTCTTTCTCTGATTGGCTTGTTTTGCTTAGGATAATTCCCTCCATGTCATCTCAAAGGATAAGAAATCAAGAACTAATAATTCTTCACACCAGTAAAGACATTATGGTTTACAAAGCAATTTTAAATATGTTATCTCATTTGGTATCTTAGCAACATATTATGGGTTAATTTTGCTTCTGGGACCTAAGCTGGAAGTCTAACCACTATTTAAATTTATTATTTATTTTTTGTTAATCCTCATCTGAGGATATTATTCCATTGATTTTTAGAGTGTGGAAGGGTGGGAGGGAAAGAGAGAGAGAAACATCAATATGAGAGAGACACATTGATTGGTTGCCTCCCGCATGTGCCCTGGCCAGGGCCAGGGATCGAACTTCCAACCCGGGTACGTGCCCTTGACTGGGAATTGAACCCACGATCCTCCAGTGCACAACCGATGCTTTAACCACTGAGTCACACCGGCCAGGGCAGGGACTATCTATGTTTTGAAAGGATTTAGTCATGTATCTATACGAGAAGACATGTAAATACAACATAAATAGTAAGTATGTATTATCCTGTTCATATGTGTAAAACAGGATTATACAAATGCATGTTACACATACAGAGAACATTTCTAGAAGAGTAAACAAAAATATGCTAACAGTGATTGCCTCTGGGAAGTGGTCTTTGGGGGCTCATTGGGGAAGGGAACTTATCATTTTATTCTCTTCAGTATTTTGTGGATTTTTTTTTTTTCTAATCATGAGCACACATCATTTTTATACATGGAACATAAGGAAAGTAAAATGTTCTAACTTAAGTTAGATTTATATATCTAAATACATAACTATATATCCCCCCCAACACACACACAATTTTTTGTTTTTATATATAAACTTAAAGACATTTTTACTTTTTCCTGGAGCATCACATATGGATCCTGAACTAGAAACCACCCAGGTCATACAGTGGCTGTGGAACTGAGCCAGTTTGGGGCAGTTAAACTCCTGGGCAGTTTGTCCCCGAGGGTGCACTGCGTGCACTGACTGTTTTCTGTAGTTCCAAAGACAGGGTTTTGAATAAAGCATTGTGCCTCTGGGCAGAAGATAGGCTCCCATGCACATGGTGTTGCTGGCAGAGGGCTGAGCCTCCAAGAGTGCCTTAGCCCAGCACTCGCCAAAGCTGTGCTGTTCATCCAATCTGAACTAAGGGATGGGTCTCTGCTTGCAGTATCCATTCACTCATCAGCTCCACCCACTGGTTCTCTCTACATGCATTTAGTGAACTCATGGGCCATATGACTGGTGGGGATCCCTTTCCCTGCATCCCCAGGGCTGGTCTTCCCACTGTCAGAATGGGAACACTAAGCTCAGTCAGCAGGAAAGAAGAGGCTTGGAGCTGGGGATCAGTTGTGCCTACTGGGTAAGGGGATTATGCTGAGGTAGGGGTGGGGCAGACCAGAAGGAAGTGTAGGCTAGCATGTTGGCAGGTAGCAGAGCAGAGCTTGTGTGTGGAGGTAGAGTAGGGCTGTCAATAGATTGGGAGACTCGGGCTTTGCCTAGGGTTGGGGGAGGAGTCGAGGTCTGAGAGAATTGGCATGAGTGATTCCCACAGGGGTTAGGCAGGTTATCCAGGGGACCTCAGGGACTTCAAAGCAGGGACCCTCAAATATCAGAGCTGGAGATTTTTCTTTATTAATTTGTACCTAATATCCTGTATTTTCCAAGATAAAAGGTCACATTCAAAGATATCTTCAATATCATCGGACAGCACGAGTAAGCGGTGCTTGCAAATGACCAAGTAAGGGGAAAACAATTGACATCAAATGGGTTGATCAGTGAAGCCATACACAAATATCCACTGGGTCATAAGCGGGAGGAGCTTGGTCACTAGAGCTTGCCCTCTTTTCCTCTGGGAATCCTACTACTACCAAATGAACTAGCCTGGGTTAGCCTGCTGGATGATTGCAAATACATGGCTGAGTCTCAGCTGACATTAAACCAGTCACTAGACATATAAGTAAGGACATCCTGCATTATCCAGCTCTATCTGAGTTGGCCGAGACTGGAAAAACTGCCTAGTCAACACATAGAATCATGAGGGGGAAAATGTATGTTATTTAATCCATTAATTTTGGGGTTGTTTGTTATAAAGCAAAAGCTAGCTTATACATTTAGCTACCACACTCTTAAGCAGTGGAAAGCTGGAGTTTAACAGAACGGTTGACATGAAAAAATCCTTAAATCCAAATTAAGCCCAAAGTAAGAAGCAGAATAAAATAATAAAGATCAGAGCATCAGTCAATGAAGTAGAAAAAAAAATAGAGGAAGTCAATAAAACCAAAAGCTGGTTCTTTCAGATCAATAAAATTGATAAACTTCTGGCCAAACTGATTTGAAATAGAGAAGACACCAATTAACTATCAGGAATGAGAGGTGATACCTCTGTAGATTCCGTAGATATTTAAAGGGAATATTATGAACAACTTTATGCCAATAAATTTTAAAACTTAGATAAAATAAATAAAAAATATGAAAGATACAAATTCACCCAAGAAGAAATAAATAACCCGAATAGCCCTTATATCTATTTAAAAACTGAAATTGTAGTTTAAAACCCCACACAGACAACTTCAGGTGCAGGTGGCTTCACTGGTTAATTCTATCAAACATTTAAGGAAGAAAAAAATCTAAACAAACTCTTTGAAATGTTGAAAAGTAGGAAATACTTTCCAACTCATTCTGTGAGCCCAACATTACCTTGATACCAAATAAGACACAAATAGTACAAGAAAGAGAACTACAGACCAATTATCTCTCATGAGTATAGTTGCAAAATTTCTAAACAAAACTTTAGGAAATTTAACCCAACAATATATTAAGGGATAATACATCATGACCAAATAAGATTTATCCTAGAAATGTGGGGTTGGTTTAACATTAAATCAGTCAATGTAATTCATTATGTTTACACACTAAAAAAGAATAGCCATATGATCATCTCAATAGATGCATTTGACTGAAGAGCCATTCATGGTGAAAAATCTCAGAAAAGTAGGAATAGAAGGAAACGTCCTCAGTCTGATAAAGGGCATCTACAAAATACCTACAACCAACATCATACTTAATGGTGAACAGCTGAATGCTTTCCACCCTAGGATCAAGACAAGGAGGTCCACACCACTTCTATTCAATGTTGTACTGGAGTTACTGGCTAATGCAGTAAGGCAAGAAAAAGAAAATAAAAGGCATACAGATGGGAAAGGGAGCAATATAATTGTCCTTGTTTATACATGACATGCCTACATAGAAAATGCTAAAGAATCAACAAAAAAGCCGCTAGAATTAGTGAATGTAACAAAGTCACAGAATATAAGGTCAAAAACATAAATTTATCTCTGTATATTAGTGATGAACAATTGGAAATGTAAATAAAAATTCCATTTACATAAAAATATGAAATATTTGGGTAAATTTACCAAAATATCTGTAATATCTGTACACAGGAAATTGCTGAGGGAAAGTGAAGATCTAATTACATGAAGAGATCTACAATGTTCATGAATTGGACAATGTGGTCTCATTAAGATGTCAACTCCTAAAATTTATAGATTCAAGGAAATGGAGTCGGCTGGGTGTCTGAGGCAAGGGGCTCTTCAATGGAAAAATCCTGAGGCTGGCTCTGTAGCTCTACCTCCAATCTGAGTCTCAATTCATCAGCAAGCTGTTCTTTAAGGCTTGGCCATTCCAGATCTTGGGAAACCAACACTTTTGGGTTAGGAGGCATTCCTTGGTCACTAGAGCCCCTTGACCACTCAATCATTCAGTTTCTGTGCCTCTCCCAGCTCTCTGGCTCTTAGGACATCTTCCAATTGTGGCTTAGGAGTGACAGTCTTCCTGGGCTCTTTGGCCCTTGAAGGAAACCCTAATTAATCTGCAACATCCTATACCTAAAATGGAAACTTCAAGAAGATGCTCTACTCTGTGGTGATCCCCTCCAGACACTCTTCTCTGTTCTCTGCCTCTGGAGCACTGCTCCTCTGTGGCTGGAGTCTGTTGGGCCACAACTCCATTCTCATCACTTGAGTCATATCCTGCCATTGTTTGACTTGAAGTGGCTCTGGACTGTCTCTTTTGTCCCCCCAACCCCACCATACAGCCCCACTTTGCCACGATTTATCCATGAGGATGAGTGTGAGGAGCTAAAAGGTTTGTCTGTTCTCCTTGGACTAAGGGCCTTATGTGAACCATGACCAATATCTCAGGGCCCTCTGGCCTTCCTTGCTCAAAGCTGAGGAGGCAGGAAAAGGACTATCCAGGATGGGGACTGATTTTGTTATTGGCTTGTCTCCTGACAAGCCTAAATGTTTCTTCTGAAGAGCTAAGCAACCTTGGCTTAGCCATCCTTGAAACGTGTGGTTGAGAGAGAATGGTAGACTGGGGAAGGGGTCATGGTTGGGTCTCTATCAACTTAACAATTTTATGGATTTGAGGACCTTGAGAGGTAAGGTCTACCTTTGCTATACCCCAAAACATATACTCTGGGCTTCCAGTGCCTGTTATAATGCCTGGTCAAGGGATGAAAGCTTCCAAGAGGTATTCAGGTAGTGTTCCTGATTTATTGAAGTGTGGAATTTCCAGTTTCCAGTGACTATAGGACTTCACAGGAGGGAGCAGTGTAAAGTTGGCAACAAGCCATGAACTATACACATCTACAGAGCTCCTGCTGGAGACATCTACCCAACTTCTTGTCCAAGTAGATCTTTAGGATGTTTTCTGGTTGCTTCTGGTCTAGGCTCTCCCTTGGTAAGTTATTCCTTGAGTGACATATAAAGTCACTTTCTGTCTCCTCACAGACCCTAGATGCCTCATGGGGTAGCTGTCTAAATACCTAGATTATTTGAGGGCCCTTCCTCAGACTATGCTCCAGACTTTTTGCAGGTTATTGTCCAGCTGGCACTTGCCGGGCAGGCCCCTCACATGGAAACTTCCTGGATGCCTCAGTGTCGTCTGGCCTAGATTCTTTCTTGCTGCTTTGACCTCACGACAGAGGGCTGTGAAGGTCTATGTTTGTCCTTTGGCAGAGAAACTCAACGCTAGTTTGCCCTGGATGAAGGTCTTACAAAGTTGGTGCTCCAGTTGCCCCCAGATCTCATTGCTAATAAGAAATTCTCCAGCAAGTATGAAGACGGGTACTTGGGGTGGAAAGGCAACGTTGCACTGAAGGATATTGGGAGCTAGAGGATTAAAGCTGTTTTGAGATATTTGTACCAAAAGGGGCAAACACCACATGTTCCAGCTGCTTCTGCAGTAAGTGCTAATCCAGTGACTGAATTTCCTTTGGGATGGGGTCTAGGGAAGGACACTCCACAGGCCCTAATCTGGGGCGAGAGAGTGGGAGAGAAATTGAAGATGGGCCAGAGGTAGGGGCTGGGATTGGGCCAGGGTTTGAGATAAGAGTGGGCTTTACTTTGGGATGGGGCATGGGCTGGGCCAGGGGTGATGTTTAGATACTATAGCCTGGATATGGACTGGCCCCATTAGGGAATCTACTGAATAAGACAAAGGGAGACAGTAGGAGGGAATCAACCACCAGAAACCAGGACAGTAACCTCGGGGACTTGCTGTACAGAGAGGGGAAACCCTGGAAAAGCCACTCTATTTGTACTGCTTCCACCCCTTGGTTCCTAGTCTATCTATCCTTCCTGCTGGGGGCACACCACCATAGGCCTCTCTGAGTCAATACTGCATCCTGAAGGATGCCTCTCTATCCTTTCAGGGTGTTGCCTCAGAGATGGTGCATCAGTATGCCTTTGGAAGGGCATTGAAGCATTCTATGAAGCTGGCTGCCTCTGGGTACAATATGGGATATCCAGGTTATACTGCAAAGCAATTTTAATGAAAATAGCCTGGTACTGGCACATGAACAGGCATATAGATCAATAAAACAGAGAACCCGGAAATTGACCCAAGATATTATGCTCAATTAATATTTGACAAAGGTGGCAAGAGCATACAATGGAGTAAAGACAGCCTCTTTAATAAATGGTGTTGGGAAAATTGGACAGCTACAGAGGGGATTCCAAAATGGCGGCGGAGTGAATGGAAGCTACACAGACCATCTCCCAGGACCAAACTGGAAATACAACTAAAATAAAGTCAAATCATCGGGAAAAAGCAACAGAAAAGCAGCTTGCGAGGACCATACAACCAGGGACACTGAATTGATCCTGGTAGGATTGCGGAGGCGTGAGAGGGGAGCTGGGAGCCCACAGACAGCAGCGGCCTTAGCTGTGAGCAGCACTCCGCCCTCGGGGTTAAAGCCCGAGCCGGCTCCAGCGCGCAGAGCTGGGACAGAGCGCTAAAACAGCCACAGCCACTCACCTGGGCTCCGGCAGAGGGAGGGCGGACTGGACTGGAACTGTGTGGGGACACTCAGGATTTGGAGGGCGCTCAGAGCTTTTGCTGAGTTTCGGCCCTGCAGGACTGTGGCCTGGCCGTCTTACTCCATCCCAGGGCTCTGGGGAGAGGCGGCAGCCCCTCCCTGGGAGATCCAGCCACACCCTAGTGGGCCATTGAAATGCAAATCGAGGCTCATTAACTACCAGCATCTACCCCACCCTCGGGAAATCCTCTCACGCTGAACACCTGAGGGAGGTTTTCATTCAACTGAGAACCCAAGGCTCTTCAAGTAACCAGGACTAATAGCCTCTAGGCAAAAAGCCAGAGGATAACTGAACCTTTTCTGGGCTTGCAACTCTACCCAGGAAAGTAAGACTCGACAGTGGTGTATAACGTGGGTCCTCTCACGCTCATCCAAACCCAGTACAGGGAGCCACAAACAGCAGAACACCAACATCCACAGGGAAAATTTGGTAGGCTCCAAAAACCACTGAGATAGCCAAAATGGTAAAACAACGAAACAGATGCCAAACGAAAGAACAAGAGACCTCCAATGAACATGAGATAAATGAAATGGAGATAAGCAAGTTAACAGAGCTAGAATTCAGAGCCATGATCTTGAGGAAGCTCAACAGCATGTGTAAGGACATCACACCATGAGCAAAGACATAGAAATATTGAAAATAAATCAATTGGAAATGAAGAATGACATAGCAGAAATGAAGAACACATTGGAAGGACTAAATAGCAGAGTAGAAGAAGCTGAGGACCGGATCAGTGAATTAGAAGGCAGGGTAGAAAAAATCAACCAATCAGAAAACCAAAAGGAAAAAACAATGAAAAAACAGGAAGACAGCTTAAGAGAACTGTGGGACAACTGGAAACGTAATAAAATTCGCATCATAGGAGTTGCCGAAGAAGAAGAAAATGAGAAAGGGTTAGAGAATATATTTGAAGAAATAGTGACAGAAAATTTCCCTAATTTGGTGAAGGAAGAAGGCATTCAAGTTCAAGAAGCACAGAGAGTCCCAAGTAAGAAGAACCCAAACAGGCCCACACCAAGACACATAGTAATTAAAATGCCAAAAATTAAAGACAAAGAGAGAATCCTAAAGGCAGCAAGAGCTAAGCAACAGGTTACCTACAAAGGAACCCCCATCAGGCTATCAACTGACTTCTCCATAGAAACACTACAGGCCAGAAGGGAATGGCATGAAATAATCAAGGTCATGAAAAACAAGGATCTGAACCCAAGACTACTCTACCCAGCAAGGCTATCATTCAAAATAGAAGGTCAAATAAAGAGCTTCCCAGACAAAAAAAGGCTAAGGGAATACATTAGCACCAAACCAGCACTGCAAGAAATGTTAAAAGGACTGCTGTAATTAGTAGAAGAAATAGAAAGGAAAATAGAAACACACTAAACAAAAATGGCAATAAGTAAGTACATATCAGTAATCACCTTAAATGTAAATGGACTGAATGCCCCGATCAAAAGACACAGAGTAGCGGATTGGATAAGAAAACATGACCCATATATATGTTGTTTACAAGAGACCCACCTCACAACAAAAGACTCACATAGGCTGAAAGTGAAGGGATGGAAAAAAATCTTCCAAGCAAACAGAAAGGACAAAAAAGCTGGGGTAGGAATACTCATATCTGATAAAATAGATTTTAAAATGAAGGCCATAACTAGAGACAAAGAAGGCCACTACATAATATTGAAAGGATCTATCCAACAGGAAGATATAACCTTGGTAAACATATATGCACCCAATATAGGAGCACAAAAATACATTAAAAATCTTCTGGAAGACTTCAAAGGAGAAATCGACAGCAATACAATCATAGCAGGGGACTTCAACACCCCGCTGACATCACTGGATAGATCCTCTAGACAAAAAATTAACAAGGAAACAGAGACTCTAAACAAAGCACTAGACCAAATGGATTTAATAGATATTTACAGAGAATTACACCCCAAAACTACAGAATTCACATTCTTCTCAAGTGCACATGGGACATTCTCAAAGATAGACCACATGTTAGGACACAAACGAAGTCTCTACAAGTTCAAGAAGATTGAAATCATATCAAGCATCTTCTCAGATCACAATGGCATGAAACTAGAAATCAATTGCAACAAGAACATGCAAAGACATTTGAATACATGGAGGCTAAATAGCATGTTATTAAACAATGAATGGGTTACCAAGGAGATCAAGGAAGAAATTAAAAACTTTCTGGAAACGAATGAAAATGAACACACAACAACACAAAATCTGTGGGATGCAGCGAAAGCAGTTCTGAGAGGGAAGTTCATAGCACTACAGGCCCATCTCAAGAAACAAGAAAAATTTCTAATAGACTTTCTAACCTCACAACTTGAAGAACTAGAAAGCAAACAAAAGGAAAACCCCAGAGCAAGTAGAAGGAAGGAAATAGTAAAGATCAGAGCAGAAATAAACGACATGGAGACCAAAAAAACAATTCAAAGGATCAATGAAACAAAGAGCTAGTTTTTTGAAAAGATAAACAAGATTGATGGACCCTTAGCTAGACTCACCAAGAAACAAAGAGAGAGAACCCAAATACACAAAATCAGAAACGAAAGAGGAGAAGTAACAACTGACCCCACAGAAATACAAAGGATCGTTAACAAATACTATGAACATTTATATGGCAACAAATTCGACAATCTAAGCGAAATGGACAAATTTCTAGAAACACACAGTCTCCCAAAACTGGACCGGGAAGAGATAGAAAACTTGAACAGACCAATAACAACCAAGGAAATTGAAGATGTAATCAAGACTCTCCCAGCAAACAAAAGTCCAGGCCCAGACGGCTTCACAGGGGAGTTTTATCGAACATTCAAAGAAGAACTAACACCCATTCTTCTCAAACTGTTTCTAAAAATTCAAGAAGAAGGAAGACTTCCAAACTCATTTTATGAGGCCAGCATAATTCTAATTCCAAAACCAGAAAAAGACACTACAAAGAAAGAAAACTACAGGCCAATATCCCTGATGAACATAGATGCCAAAATCCTCAACAAAATACTAGCAAATCGGATCCAGCAATACATCAAAAAAATTATTCACCATGACCAAGTGGGATTCATCCCAGGGATGCAAGGCTGGTTCAATATTCGCAAATCAATAAATGTGATACACCACATAAACAAAATGAGAGATAAAAACCACATGATCATATCAATAGACGCTGAAAAAGCATTCGATAAAATTCAGCACCCATTTCTGATAAAAACGCTCAGCAATTTGGGAATAGAGGGATCATATGTCAACATTATAAAGGCCATATATGAAAGACCTACAGCCAACATCATACTCAATGGGCAAAAACTAAAAACATTTCCCTTAAGAACAGGAACAAGACAGGGATGCCCACTTTCGCCACTCTTATTTAACATAGTACTGGAAGTCTTAGCCACAGCAATCAGACGTGAAGAAAAAATAAAAGGAATCCAAATTGGAAAGGAGGAAGTGAAACTGTCATTATTCGCAGACGATATGATATTATATATAGAAAACCCTAAAGACTCCATCAAAAATCTACTAGACTTAATAAATGAATTTGGCAAAGTAGCAGGATACAAAATTAATGTCAAGAAATCAACAGCATTCTTATACACCAATGATGAACTCACGGAAAGAGAAACTAAAAAAACAATTCCATTTACCATTGCGGCAAAATAATTAAGATACCTAGGAATAAACTTAACCAAAGAAGTAAAGGACCTATTTGCAGAAAACTACAGGACATTGAAAAAAGAAATAGAGGAAGATATAAAAAAGTGGAAGCACATACCTTGAGCATGGATTGGAAGAATTAACATCATTAAAATGTCCATATTACCCAAAGCAATCTATAGATTCAATGCAATCCCCATCAAAATACCAGTGACATATGTCACAGAACTAGAACAAATATTTCAAAAGTTCATATGGAACCAAAAAAGACCCCGAATAGCCACAGCAATCTTGAAAAAGAAGGACAAAGTAGGTGGGATCACAATACCAGATATCAGCTTATACTACAAAGCTACTGTAATCAAAACAGCCTGGTACTGGCACAAGAACAGGCATATAGACCAGTGGAACAGAACAGAGAATCCGGAAATTGACCCAAGACATTATGCTCAATTAATATTTGACAAAGGTGGCAAGAGCATACAATGGAGTAAAGACAGCCTCTTTAATAAATGGTGTTGGGAAAATTGGACAGCTACATGCAAAAAAATGAAACTAGACCATCAACTTACACCATACACAAGAATAAACTCAAAATGGATAAAAGACTTAAATGTGACTCGTGAATCCATAAAAATCTTAGAAGAAAATGTAGGCAACAAAATTTCGGACATCATATGCAGTAGAATCTTCACTGATACATCACCTAAGGCAACAGAAACAAAGGGAAAAATGAACACATGGGACTACACCAAACTCAAAAGCTTCTGCACAGCAAAAGAAACAACCATCAAAACAGATAGGGAACCCACTCTATGGGAGAGCATAATTGCCAATGATACATCAGATAAGGGGTTAATTTCCAAAATATACAGAGTGCTCATACAACTCAACAAAAGGAAGACAAAGAACCCAATTAAAAAATGGGCAGAGGAACTAAGTAGACACCTCTCCAAAAAGGACATACAAATGGCTAAGAGACATATGAAGAAATGCTCAACATCACTAATCATCAGAGAGATGCAAATTAAAACAACAATGAGGTATCACCTCACACCTGTCAGAATGGCCGCCATCAACAAATCATCAAACAACAAGTGTTGGTGAGGGTGTGGAGAAAAGGGGACTCTAGTACACTGCTGGTGGGAATGCAGACTGGTGCAGCCACTGTGGAAAACACTATGGTGTTACCTCAAAAAATTAAAAATTGAATTGCCATTTGACCCAGTGATCCCACTCCTAGGAATATACCCTAAGAAGCCTGAAACACCAGTCAGAAAAAATACATGTACCCCCATGTTCATAGCAGCACTATTTACAATAGCTAAGATCTGGAAACAGCCCAAGTGTCCATCAGTGGATGAATGGATAAAAAAGCTGTGGTACATATACACAATGGAGTACTATGCAGCTGTAAGAAAGAAAGATCTCTTATCCTTTGAGACGACATGGAGGGACCTCGAGAGTATTATCCTAAGCGAAACAAGCCAAGCAGAGAAAGACAAATATCACATGATCTCACTTATTTTTGGAATATAATGAATATAACAGTCTGAGGAACAGGGTAGACCTAGAGATGTGGAAGTAGGGTATAAACTGACACCCCTCAGAAGAGGGTGGGGCGGGAGGGAAGAGATAAACCACAGAACTTATGCATAAGTGATGGACATGGACAACAAAGCTGGGGACAGGGTGGGGGGATGGGGAGGAAGGTGTCAATGGGGAAAAAAGGAGAAACATCTGTAACAAAAATAAATTAATAAAAAAATAATAATAATAAAAAAAAATTGGACAGCTACATGCAAAAAAATGAAACTAGATCACCAACTTACACCATACACAGGAATAAACTCAAAATGGATAAAAGACTTAAATGTGACTTGTGAATCCATAAAAATCCTAGAAGAAAATGTAGGCAACAAAATTTCAGATATCACATGCAGCACAATTTTCACTGATACAACGCCTAAGGCAAGAGAAACAGAGGAAAAAAAAAAAAAAACCATGGAACTACATCAAACTAAAGAGCTTCTGCACAGTAAAAGAAACAAGCATCAAAATGGAAAGGGAACCCACTATGTGGGAGAGCATAATTACCAATGATACATCAGATAAGGGGTTAATTTCCAAAATATATAGAGTGCTCATACAATTCAACAAAAGGAAGACAACCCAATTAAAAAATGGGCAGAGGACCTAAATAGACACCTCTCCAAACAGGACATACAAATGGCCAAGAGACATATGAAAAAATGCTCAACATTATTAATCAGAGAGATGCAAACTAAAACGACTATGAAGTATCACCTCACACCTGCCAGAATGGCTGCCATCAACAAATCACCAAACAACAAGTGCTGGCGAGGGTGTGGAGAAAAGAGGACTCTAGTATACTGCCAGTGGGAATGCAGACTGATGCAGCCACTATGGAAAACAATATGGTGTTTCCTCAAAAAATTAAAAATGGAACTACCATTTGACCCAGTGATCCCACTTCTAGGAATATATCCTAAGAAGCCTGAAACACCAATCAGAAAGAATATATGTACCCCTATGTTCATAGCAGCACTATTTTCATTTGCTAAGATCTGGAAACAGTCCAAGTGTCCATCAATAGTTGAGTGGATAAAAAAGCTGTGGTACATATACACAATGGAATACTATGCAGCTGTAAGAAAGAGAGATCTCTTATCCTTTGAGAAGACATGGAGGGACCTGGAAAGTATTATGCTAAGTGAAATAAGCCAATCAGAGAAAGACAAATACCACATGATCTCACTTATTTGTGGAATATAATGAATAAAATAAGCTGATGAACAAAATAGACGCAGAGACATAGAAAGGAGTAGGGTTCAGACTCACAAACCTCGGAGGAGGGAGGCGGGGTGGAGGGAAGAGATAAACCAAAGAACTTACATGCATATATGCATAACCAATGGACATAGATCTGGGGGAGGGGGAAAGGAGAAACATCTGTAACAAAAATAAATAATAAATATATGGATATGGATATCAAGCAGTGCATCCCATGCCCATGGGTTTACTCCCACACCTCACTCACTGTGAATGAGTCTCCTGGTCATATGCTGTGCTTGTGGGATTCCATTCTTGTGGACTGGGCAATCCTTACAACCACAGGGGGTCAAAAGTACCAGGATAAAGATAATGGGAATCATATTAAGAAAATAGAGAACATCAGTTTACAATAGTAGGCAAGGTGAGTGGTAAAGCAAAGGGAAAGAAAAAGGATTCTGTAGAATCAGAAAGTTAATCTTGTTCTGTCATCTTCGATAGAAGCGATCAACTTCCAAAGTCTTCAGATTCTGGAGAATTCCTAAGAATTCTCAGTCTGAGGTCTCCTAATGGAATGGATATCTTGTAGTCAGGAGAAAGTGATACATGTCTTTTCAGTTGGCAAACTGGTATCCAAGGATGAACACTTTGGAATTTTATGCTGTGTCAGTTGTTAACAGTGGCAGCTAAGACCCTTTCCATTGAGGCTCAAGGGCAGGTTTCCTCTGATGTCTTTTCAGAAACTATATCTCCATATTTCAGATTATGCAGAGGCTGTGTAGGTGTGTATTTTGGAAGCATAAAAACAGAGAGGAAAAAAGTTTCAGCCCCTTTTCCTTCTTGCATGCCTGTTTCTTCCACCAGTCTCCCCAAGGGTGGAAGCCATTTCATAGTCCTATCTGTCTTCCTTCTCCAGAGACCCTGTGTGGACAGGGCTGGGTGCAGGTAAATATTTAGAAAAAAAATGTTGAATAGAATGGCATTGTGCCCACCTTGCTCGCTGTGGGCTCGTTCTCAGCTAGCAGCCACTCGTTCTTCCCGCGTGTCCAGCCTGGTGGGTCTGTGCTGAAGCATGCTTCAGTCCTGAGAGACTGGCCACGTTCCAGGGCAGTACTCACTGCTTGATGAAGCTAGAGGAATGCCTGCAGCGATGACCACATTCCCATCCAATGTGCAAATAGGGGTGAAATCACTGCAGCTTCCTGTGGGGAGTCAAACGCCATGACCCCGGCCCCAACAGAAAGATGCTGGCAGGTACATTAACAGAAACAGATTTCCCAGAGTGCAGAGTCCTTGCATCTTACTCTGTCTGAGGTCATTACCATTGGAGTGTAGCTTTATCTTTTCCTTTGACTTCCAGCATCGCAAGACTGCATTTGTAAGAAAAGGTTTTCTGACATCCTTGCTGGCTCAGCGATGGAATGGGCTGCCGTGGGAAGCTATGAGTTCCCTGCCTGGGGTGCTGGATAACTAATTGGCAGAGATATTGTGGAGGTTGGGAGGAGGACTCCCAGGCCTAAGATGCTATGAGTCTTTGGTGCCCATTGTCCCCTAGGACGCTGCCAGAGGTACGCAATCTGATGCGGATTTTGCAATGCAGCTTTGAGGTTAGTGATGTAAGTTCATTCAGGACAAAACTGTGGCTGGTGAGATGAACCCCACCTGACTCACGCTTCATGGCCGCTGCCAGCATTTCAGAGGGAAGTGATGTCTCTCATTCTTCCTCTCCTCGTCCCCTAAAGGTAGGTGGCTGGTCTTCAGCTCTCTTCTCTTTCATTCCACACAACCACCCTGGGAAATCTCAACCACACCCCTGGATCTAACCCTTATCTCTGTGATGATAAATCCTAGCTCTGTGTCTCCAGCCTTGACCTCATCCCTTAGCAACAGAGCCATATAACTAACAGTTTATTGGATATCTCCATCTCATCATCCTACAACTCAAATACAGTGTGTACCAAAGTAGGATGTTTTCTCCTTCCTTCAAACATGACACCCCTCGCCCAGCCAGCCACCCATATGGAAATCGTCCTCCATCTCCATCTAAAGTCCACTCTATTTTGTGTCCTTGATTTATGTATTCCACCCCTACAATGCCTCCACCCACCACTGGGTTTTATTTTTATTTTTTATGTTTATTTTTCTATTACAGTTTGCATTCAATATTATTTTGTATTAGTTTCAAGTGTACAGCATAGACAGTGCCTTTTTTAAAAAGTCAGCCTTTTTTATTGCTTGTATTGCCACTGATTTCATAACCCCTCTCCTGGGCCTGCCTGACCTCGTGACTGCTCCCTTTGTACTAACTCCCTTTCCTTACCCCCATACTCTATGTGGCTGCCAGAGTGACTATCCTTCAATCTAGATGGAATCGTGTTACTACCCTCTAAACAAATAAAACATAAAAATACTGCCAATACCAAGCATTGGTGAGGATATAGAGCAACCAGAACACCCATGCATTCCTGGTGTGTGTATAAATGGACAAAAAACTTTGGAAAACTAGCAGTGTCTATTCAAGTAGATATGTGCATACCTTATGACCCAGCATTTTCACTCCTAGATATGTACCCAGCCGATGTATATCCATAAAAGTACCAAAGGACATGTGCAAAAAGATTGACAGTCCCCAACTGGAAACTACACATGCTCAATAATTGTGATACATTCATGAAATGGGATATTAGCAATAATAAAGAACAAACAAAATTTATGTATAGCAACATGGATGAGTCTTGAAATATTACGTTAAGCCAAATGCAAAAGGTAGGGAAGCCCTGGCCGGTTTAGCTCAGCAGTTACAGCATCGGCCCTCAGACAGGGTCCTGGGTTCGATTCCCGGTCAAGGGCACGTACCTGGGTTGCAGGTTTTATCCCTGGTCCCAGTCGGGGTTGTACAGGAGGCAACCACTCAATGTGTCTCTCTCACATCGATGTGTGTGTTTCTCTCTCCCTTCCACTCTATCTAAAATAATCAATGGAAAAATACCCTTGGGTGAGGATTAACAAAAAATAAAAAAACAAAAAAGATAGGGAAAACTAATTTATGGTGTTACAGTCAGGATAGTGTTTTCTCTTGTGATTGGGAAGTTCCTGAAAGGGTGAAAAAGAGGTCCCTGGAGTTTTAGTAATGATTTGTTTCTTTATCAGGCTACTATTAATATTTACATAGGTATGGTCAGTAAAAATGTTAGCATTTTATGTGTGTTATACTTCAATAAAAAGTTTATGAAAACACGCCCACCTGCACACCAAAACAGTATTCCTTTCCTGTTTCTCATACCCAGAGGAAGCATTTCTAAACCTAGCAGAATAGTCAAGTTTCTCCATGATGAGGCCTAGTCTAACTGGCCACCTTCTTCCCACCTTGGCATGTGTGCCACCCACACTAGATCTTTCCCCATTCTCCTCACAGATCTCTGTCCCTTGCTTTTGCAGTTCCTTCAGCCTGGAATTATTCTCTCTGTCTGGCTCTATGCTGAAAATACTACCTCCTCTGTGAGGCCTCCCCTGATGTCTCAGACCAAATTGATCTCTCTTGGTGTTGCATTCCCAAGCATTCTGCTTTTCCCTCTCTTGTGGCTCTTAGCTCTCTCTGCTTCCATGTATTTCCTTGACTGGAAATAAACCTCTGAAGTTGTAGGAACAGTGTAAAACCTCATTCACCTATGTAAAACCTTCTGGGGACAGTGTCGTGCCTGCTACTGTGCTTGAGCTAATGAATGTTTGACAAATGATTGAATGCGTGCTCTGAGTTAAGCCGAGGTTCGTACTGCCAGAAAGCCAAGACACCCAACGTGCCCGCAAGAAAGTGTTTGCCAAGAGCCAAGTCCCTTTGGAAGTAAACACATCCTGCAGTCCTTTATTGGCTGCTGACAGCCAAGTAGATGTAAATGTGTTGTGCAGCATTGTGGGCATGTCCATTGGCTGGGTGAGACCGAGCAGCCCCACTAACGTGAATAAACCGTGCAAATATGTGGTTAATGACCATGTCACTCCGTGTCAATTCTTAATCCCAGATAATTAGCAGATGGATAATTGGTGGAAGAAGGGAGGTGCTGATGGATGTCCCATCACTTGGGTGAAGCTAATGATCCTCTATGGATTAAGACCCACCCTCTGTAAGTGTTGATGGCTCCTATTTGAAATGCTCCTTTTGAAAAGGCCTAGATCCAAGCAAAGGTGTCAGGAGCAGGGTGTTGGCATCAGCACTCATTTTCTGGGCTGCTTCCTTGGAAGGTGGGTGGATGGGCCCCCCTGCTGCCAGCCTAATGCAGGCAGTTAAGAGTCTGTACTGCACCTGACTTGGTAGGTAATCCTGAGTATGTCCTTCCTCTGCTCTTGCTTTTACCTTTGTCTAATGGCAAAGGGTGGGTGGGATGAGGTGGCATGCTGATTAGAGAACTCATTAAAGACAAGAGTTTCCCTACTCCACTCCTTTTGGGGTACATCAGAGGTGTGGTTAGCTGGCCTGGATGATAGGGTGCTATGGAGAGGACATTCTAGGAGTAAAAGCAGACATCTGAGATCTAAGCTGACAGTATCTTACATGACCTGAGGCAGGGCCAGGTAGGTGTCCACCAAGATGGGTGCACCTGGTTCCACAGTGTTGAGTCATCACTGGGAAGTGGCTGGCCAGCCAGCGACTCCATTTCCCAGGACCCTGTGCCCTGCACTGAGCTGGGGCCTTGGGAATGGTTCTCACAAATGGAAGATGAGTGTAAATGATGGGTGTCACTTCTGGGCCTACCTGTGAAGAAGAGGGGTGCCTTCTCCATGCTGTCTTTCCCCTTTTGCTGTCTGAACTCAGAGTAAGATGGAAACCCAGGGCATAGTAGAGCCTTGAGATGGCAAGTGCCTTAGGGCCCTGAGTTGTCACACAAGGCAGTCATCTGGCAGCCAGGAACATCCTAGGTGGACTCTTCATGAGTGGGAAAGAAAATCCCATTGTGTCAAAGTTTCAATATTCTGGGGTTTATTTGTTACAGAGGTGAGAGAATTCCCTAACTGACTAGGAAATCAGAGAATCAGTTTCTTTCCATGAAGCTGATACTAAGGGCTAGAAAGATAAATTATTTATAGTCTACAGATATTTACTAAGCACCCTTTCTATATCAGGTACTATAGATACCATGTTGGATGGCTGATCTGAGATAAAATCAGTCCATGTAAAGTAAAATACCAAGTTAATACTAGATCGGTTGCATGTAGATATTGCAAAAAACCGTGTGGCCTGTGAATGACTGAAGGGTGGTCAGCAGTTAAATATATCAGACACGTAGTAGGTGCTTCGTAAGTTGGATTTTCTACACTGGTAACTCCTATGTTCCAGAACAATGTTAGACGGTAGGGATACAGAGTGAATAAGGCACTGCCCTGATCTCAAGGCACTCATTACCTCGGTCAGTGGTTCTTGCCAAAGGGTGATTTTAACCCTTAGTGGAAACTTGGCAGTGTCTGGAGACATTTTTGGTTGTCACAGCGGGTTGGGGGAAAGAGGGGGAAGGTATTGGCATCTAGTGGGTAGAGGCAAGAGATACTGCCAAATGTTCTACAATGCATAGGGCAGTCCCCTATAACAAAATATAATCTGACCCCAAATTTCAATAGTGCTGAGGTTGTAAAACTCTGGTTGGTAGATTCTTAAGAACTGAGGGATAAAGAGATGAACATACTAGAGGCTCCAAACTTACAGAGCCAAACAGCCAAGGTAGTGCTTTTATGGGGTAACAAAGATCCATTTCTCCTGGGGGGATTCTGTCAGGGCCTCAGGGATGGCTGGATGTGAGTGGGCTACAGATTGGAGTGCCCTGTGGGACATATAGGGTGCACCCAGGGAACATCACTGAGCAAGATTCTGTCAGACAAGCATTGGCTGGGTGGGACTGGGATAACGGGAGTGAAGATGTTTTGTAAAGGGTAAAATTTGGGCCATGACAATGGTTATTCTAAAGAGATGGACTATGTTGGAGAATGGTTCAGATTTAGAAGTTTTAACCTTTTAAACTCCTGTATAATGATTTTGTTGGCATAGAGTAGGACATCTTTTTGTCTTGAACCCAGTAGCAAATTTCTTTTTTCAGAAGTTTTCCTCCAGGTGACAATTGTGTGCATGGTGACCCTGGAGTCACACACCCTGGCAACCCTGGATTCAACAACCTTCACCTATAACATTTTTTTTTCAGCTGAGATTTATGTAAGTTTAATAAACAGGACAGAGTCCTAAAATATTCATACCTACCATACTGAGGAAGTATCTTCAATAGATTATATGATACTAGAAAAATATATAATATGATCTAGAAACTAGTTTGATACAGTGTATACAAGGTGGGGCAAAAGTAGGTGTACAGTTGTTTGGATGGAAATAATACAGTTATAAATAATAATGCAAGAATAAACTGTGTTTCACATACTCACAACTGTAAACTTACTTTTGTGCCACCCTGTACATAAGTATACACACCTAAACTTTCCAAATTGCTCTTTTGTTTCCTTTGTCCTTGTAATATTAAACTCTTCCTACTCAGTTAATCCATTTCTATACCCGAATGCCAGCATAACTATAGACAGGAAATTATTTTAAAATACAGTGCAAAACATATAGCTAAGTGCTAATATTAAAAGCTTATAAAAATAAAAAAACACATGCAAAAAAAGACAAATTCACCTGTAACATTTAACAAATCATTCATGCACAAGAGATTGGAACTTCAAAGAAGCTCTGCCACAGAAGTGGGTGTAGAGGAATAAGAACTGGACTACAAGTAGAGAGGCCAGAATGTGTTTTCTACTATTGTTGGGTGCCATATTCCATAAATGACCTTAGGCTTATTAATCGAGCTGTTTAAGTATTTCATATATTTAAAAAAAATTTTTTTTCTTTATTGATTTTAGAGAGAGAGGAAGGGAGAGGGAGAGAGAGAGAAACATCGATGAGAGAGAACATCGATTGGCCACCTCCTCCATACCCCCCACTGGGGATTGGGACCCACAGCATGGGCATGTGTCCTGACTGGGAATCGAACTGGAGACCTCTTGGTGCGTGGGTTGATGCTCAACTACTGAGCCACACCAGCTGGGCTGCACTCTATTTTTTTTTTTTTTATCCTCACCAGAGGACATTTTTGCATTTATCTTCAGACAGAGCGAGAGGGAGAGAGGGAGGAAGAGAGAGAGAGAAACATCGATGTGAGAGAGACACATTGAGTGGCTGCCACCCACACGACCCCAACCAGGGCCAGGGACAAACTGCAACTGAGGTATGTGCCCTTAGCAGGAACCGAACCCGGGTCTCTCTGGACCATGGGCCGACGCTCTAACCGCTGAGCCAAACTGGCCAGGGCTATTTTTTAAAGCTATGTTGTTAGGTGCATATAAGTTTAGAATCATTATCTTCCTGGTGATTTTAAAGTTGTTATTATGAAGCAACCCACCATATTTCTAGTAAGGGTTTTTTTCCCCCCATGAAATGTATTTGTCTGATAGTATTACAGCTATACAAGGTTTATTTTATTAACCTTACATATTTTATATTAAAATATAATACTTTTAGATAATTGTAGATTCACATGCACGCATAAGAAATAATACAGAGAGATCCTATGTACCCTTTACCCAATCTCCCCCATTAGTAACATCTTGTAAAACAATAGTATAATGACACAACCAAGATAGCAACATGCATATATTTAAGATACAGAACATTTAAGTCACCACAAGGATCCCTCATGTTGTTCTTTTATATCTACACCCACTTCACTCTCACCTGCACCCTCTCTTGAACCCTTGCCAAACACTAAGCTGTACTCCATCACTATAATTTTTTCAAAATGTTATATAATGGAATCATATAGCATGTACCTGTTGGATTGGCTTTTTCCCACTCAGCATAATTCTCTGGAGGTTCATCCAAGTTGTGTGTATTGATAATTCGTTCTTTTTATTGCTAAGTAGTATTCCATGATATGGATGTACCATAGTTTGTTTAACTGTTTACCTATTGAAAGACATCTAAGTTTTTTCCAGTTGTTGTTATTGTTGTTTTGCTATTACATGTATGTATACATTTCAGTGTGAACAAAAGTCTTTGTTTCTCTGGGATAAATGCCCAGGAGTACAACTGCTGAATCATGTGGTTGTTGCATCGTGTGTTTCTTTACAAGAAATTGCCAAATTGTTTTCCAGAGTGGCAGTACATTTTACATTCCCACAAGCAATGTATGAGTGATTCAGTTTATCTGACTCCTTGCCAGCATTTAGTGTTGTCACTATTTTTTTTTTTAATTTTAGTCATTGAGATAGGTATGCAGTGATATTTCATTATGGTTTTAATTTGCATTTCCCTAATGGCTAATGATGTTGAGCATCTTTTCACATGTTTATTTGCCATCTGTATATCCTCTTTGGTGCGGTATATCTTTTGCCTATTTTCTTGTTAGATTGTTTTCTTACTATTAAGTTTTGGGAATATATTTATATATTCTAGATATAAGTATTTTGTCAAATATGTGGTTTAAAAATATTTTGTCCCAGTTTGTAGCTTGTCTTGTATTCCTTTTAGTAGGGTGTTTCACAGAGAATGTTTTTAATTTTATGTTGTATTTAGCAATTTTCACTTTTATAGATTTTTTTGGTGTCAAGTCTTAAGAACTTTTTGCCTACTTAGTCCTACATCCCAAAGATTTTCTACCATTTTTTTTCTAAAAGTTTTATAGTTTTACATTTTATGCTTAAGCCATAATCCATTTAAAGTGTATTTTTGTATAAAGTATGAGACTTAGGTTGAGGTTTTTATTATTATTTTTGGTTCCCTGTTCTTTTTCATTGGTACAGTCTATTCCTCTACCAATGCCACAGTCTTAATTACTGCAATATATAAGAAGTCTTCAAATTGGGTGATTCCTCTCACTTTGCAATGGGCTAAATGTTTTTGTCCCCTCAAAATTCATATGTTGAAATCCTAACCCCGATATGAGGGTATTAGGAAGTGTGGGGTCTTTGGGAGGTAACTAGGTCATGAAGGTGGAGCTTTCATGAATGATATTAGTGACCTTATAAAAGGGCCCCAGAGAGCTCTCTAGTCCTCTTTCCACCATGTAAGAATACAAGAAGTCAGTAGTCTGAATTCTGTAAGAGGGCTCTCATCAGAACTCAACCATGCTGGCACCCTGATCTTCCAGCTTCCAGAACTGTAAGAAATAAATTTTTATTGCTTATAAGCCACCCAGTCTATAGTATTCAGTTATAGCAACCTCAAATGACTAAGGTATACTTTTCCCTTTTCACAATTGTTTTAACTATTCTGATTCCATTCATTGCCTTTACATACATTTTAGAATAATCTTGTCTATATCAACAAAAGCTCTTGCTGGGGTTTTGATAGGAATTACATTAATCGCCTATGTCAATTTAGGGAGAATTGACATCTTCATATGTTGAGTTTTCCAACCATGAACATGGTATATTTCTCCATTTATTTAAATTTTCTTTTATTTCTTTCACCGGCATTTTATAGTTTTCAGCATACAAGTTCTGTACATGTTTTGTTAGATTTAAATCTCAGTTTTTAAGAGATTGTAAATGGTATTGTGTTTTTAATTTTGTTGTCTACATTTTAATTTCTTTTTATTGAATTTATTGGGATGACACTGGTTAACAAATGTATACAGGTTTCAGGTGCAAAATTCTACAACACATCATCTGTACACTGTATTGTGTGTTCATCACCCCAAGTCAAGTCTCTGTCCATCACCATTTATCCCCCATACCCTCCTTCACCTCCCCTCAACCCCCCGATGATGTCCACATTTTCATTGTTAGTACATAGAAATACAATTTTTGTATGTTTATCTTGTATCCTGTGACTTTGCTGGACTCATTAGTTCTAGGAGTTTTTTTATGTAGAGTCCTTGGGATTTTCAATGTAGATAATCATGTCATCTGAAAATAGGGACCGTTTTATTTCTTTATTTCCAGTCTCTATGCCTCTTATTTCATTTTCTAGCATTTTTTGCACTGGCTAGATCTTCCTTTACTATACTGAGTAAGAGTGATGAGAATGGACATCTTGCCTTGATCTTGATCTTTGGGAAAAATACTCAGTCTTTCACCATTAAGTATAATCAGCTATGGCTCATCAAGTTGAGGAAGTTCCCCTCAATCCTTTTTTTTTTTCTGAGAAATTTTATCATGAATGGGTGTTAATTTTGTTAAATGCTCTTTCTGCTTTGATTGATATAATTATGAGATTTTTTTCTTCCTTAGCCTGTCAATATGGTAGATTACAATGATTAATTTTTTTACTATTGAACTATCCTTGCATCTCTGAAATAAATTCTGTAGAGCAGGAGGGAGAGAGGGAGGAAGAGAGAGAGAGAAACATCGATGTGAGAGAGACACATCGACTGGTTGTCACCCACATGACTCCAACAGGGCCAGAGACAAACTGCAACCGAGGTACGTGCCCTTAGCAGGAACTGAACTCAGGACTCTCTGGTCCACTGGCCAATGCTCTAACCACTGAGCCAAACCGGCCAGGGCTATTTTGTTCTTTTTCTACCTTCTTGAGGTGGGAGCTTAGGTTATTGATATGAGATTTTTCCTTTTTTCAATGTATTCATTTAGTGCTATCAATTTCCCTCTCAGCACTACTGTTTCTAATTTCCACAACTTCTGATGTGTTGTATTTTCATTTTCATTTTCTTCTGTGATTTTTAAAAAGAATTTCCCTGAGGTTTTCTCTTTTACCCATGGACTATTTAGAAGTATGCTGTGTAGTTCCCAAGTGTTTAGAGTTCTTCCTGTTGTTATTTCTCAGAGAACTTTGAAGAGCTCACTCTGTATGATTTCAGTTCTCTTAAATTTGTCGAGGTTTGTTTTATGGCCCAGAATATGATCTATTTTGGTACATATCTCATAGGCATATGAAAAGCATGTGTATTCTGCTGTTGTTGGGTGTAGTGTTCTACAATGGTTGATTAGATCCTGTTGTTTGATGGTATTGTTATATTGTTTTATATCCTTGCCGATTTTCTGCCTAGTTGTTCTCTCAATTATTGAAAGAGGGGTGTTGAAGTCTACAGCTTTATTTGTGAATTAGTCTATTTCTCCTTTCAGTTCTATCCATTTTGTTTCACATATTTTGTAGATCTATTGTGTGGTTTGGTGCATACACATCTGGGTTGCTAAGTGTTCTTGGTGGGTTAACCCTTTTATCATTATGTAATGTCCCTCTGTTTCTAGTGGTTTTCTTTACTCTGAAGTCTACTTTATCTGATATTAAAACCCTTCTGTTTCCTTATAATTAATGTTTTCATGACACCTATTTTTGATTGTTTACTTTCAATTTGCCTATATTGCTATAATAGAAGTGAGTTTCTTGTAAACAGATATATATTAGTTTCTGTAGCTGCTAAACCAAATTACCACAAACTCGGTGGCCTAAAATACCACATATTTATTTTCTCATAGTTATGGAGGTCAGAAATCCACAATCAGTTTCCCTGGGCTAAAATCAAGGTTTTGGCAAGGATGGCTCCTCTGAATGATCCAGGAGAGATCTGTTCTTTGTCTCTTTCAACTTCTAGAGGCTGCTAGTATTCCTTGGCTAGTGGCCACACCACTCCAATCTCTTGCTTCTGTTGTCATATCTCCTACTTCTGTAGTAAATCTCCCTCTCTTTCCCTCTTATTAGGACAGTGGTGATTACTTAGGGCCTACTTGGTCAATCCAGTATAATCTCCCCATCTCAAGATTCTTAATCACACTTGAAAAGACCTTTTGCCATAAGTTAACATTCACAGGTTCCAGGGATTAGGACTTGGATGTCTTTGGGGACCATCATTTAGTCTACTGCAACAGCATATGTTGAGTCCAGGCTCCCCACTTGACCTTTGGGTGTGGGTGTGGGTGGGGTCACAGTTTCTCTGTGGTGATTGGCTGAAGTAGAGCAGTTATTAACCAACAGTTTCCTGTCTTGCTAAGGTGCCCCTTCTCTGCTTGTTTGGCTAAGGAGAGCAGGCTTTTGAGGGCCATTTTTGGCTGTACCATTTGGTGTTTTCAGGTTACCAGCTTCTTCAGCTCCAAGTCCAGGATATATGAAGCAAAAAGAAATGTATTTCTTTTCATTCACCCTTACCCTGAGTGTATATGCCTTTGGGAATCCCAACTTTGTATAGTCTCCCTGTACATTCTCATAGATCAGGCGCTAGATTTGTATCTCTTGTTTCGTGTACCTCACAAAGCTTACAGAACAGCTCTGGGCCTCTGGGATTTGGCAGATACCCTCAGGACAAGAGCTGCCTTTAAGGCTTGCTCATCTCCCAGAATTCCTGCTTTTATTTAATTTTGAGCTTCTATGAATTTTTTATATATTTTTTCTTTATTGATTTTAGAGAGAGAGGAAGGAAGAGAGAGAGAAACATCGATGAGAGAGAACATCGATTGGCCACCTCCTGCATGCCCCCCACTGGGGATTTGGCCCACAACCTGGGCATGTGCCCTGACCAGGAATCGAACTGGCAACTCCTTGGTACATGGGTCGATGTTCAACCACTGAGCCACACCAGCTGGACTAGGCTTCTATGGATTTTTAAATTTTTTTCTTGCCTGCTCAGCAATGGTTTTAAAAGATATTTTACCCAGGTATTTTAGTTGTTTCCATTGGAAAATTCTTTCAATGTGTGTGGTCCTTGCTGCTGATGGAAACAGAAGTTCTAGTGCTTCTTCCATCAAGATGTCTGTACCCACATCTCAAAGTGTCAGTGTTACCCAGGGCCTTTACCTTGATACAGTTTGTCTGCCTTTTATAGGATAAGGGAAATCATTACTCTCACTACAATGGAAAGTATGGAATGAACAGGTTTTTGTTTTATTTTAATTTCTAGCTTCATTGAGATATAATTGACATATAAATGGAGGAACAGATACTAGAGTTCCCTTGACAAGTCTTGCTGACTTATCCTGGCAAAAGCAAGATACAAAGCCTGATATCTCAGGGTCTTAGAGCTGGTAGAGTCTTCAAAAAGTTTTTGGACCCAGCTTCCACCCAGGGAATGGATTTCCTTACAACATCCCCACCAACTGCTTTTTCAGCTCTGTTTGGACATCTCTCCAGAATGAGGGGCTTATTATTGCCAGAAGCAGCCAGTTTCACTCTTAGCTACTACTACCTGTGACTATTTGAAACTGCTTCCTTTTATTAACTGAAATCTGATGCTACATAGTATTAATCCTATCTATAAGCCCCCCCCCTTCTAATGTCTCTGTCCTGGAGACCCCTCAGAAACTTGAAGAAAGGGAGCTGTGCTGTGGTCTGACTATCTTTAGGCCACACAAGCCTAATTCTTCCAGCTGCTCCTCCAAGGACACAGGTTGCAGCCCCTTCTCCATCCTGATTGTCTTTTCATGATACTTTCCAGTTAATCAGTTTCCCTTAAAATATGTGAAGGCCAGGGACAATCCAGACATTCCGAACAGGGCAAAGCCAGGCCGGGCCATCACCTCCTTACTCTGAACACTCTACTTCTTTTAATGTAGCCTCAAATAAAATTAATTATTATGAAAGCCTTATGACACTCCTGACTCACAGTGAGCGTAGCGTCTTCACACATGCCGGTACCCATCCTGGCGTTCCTAGCTGGCCCCTGTGCTGTTTCTTTTTTGAACTCACAGTGCTACTTAAAAATATGGCAGATCTTGCCCAGCTGGTGTGGCTCAGTGGATTAAGCGTCATCCCATGGACTGAAAGATCCCAGTTTAATTCCTGGTCGGTGCACATGCCTGGGTTGCGGGCTCGATCCCCAGTAGGGGCCGTGCAGGAGGCAGCCAATTGATGTTTCTCTCTCACATGGACATTTCTATCTCTCTCTCCCTTCCTCTCTCTCTAAAAAAATAAATAAAAACATTTTTTTAAAAAAATGTGGTAGATCTTGTGTAATTTTTCTATGGCACAGTCAGAAAGATCTTACCATGGGGTCGGGTAGTTTCTGGATTCTTCTTGGAGTATTTGCTCTCAATGTGCAGAAGAAGGGAAGGTTAGGAAACATGCTTCTCTCTCAGATAGTGTCCAAACACAGCTTGAAGCAGAAGTCCTGGTCATAATTCTGAGCAAACCTCAGCCCAGATGGGGGTTGGCTGAGGTCTCCAAAGGTAAGCCTCTTACTTAAGGTTGTAATGCATGTTACTCACTTCCTTCTGGGAGCAGTTAATCCTAATATTAACGTCAGAGGTAAAGGCCAAAAGAAAGTGGATTGAACCCTGGCCGGTTTGGCTCAGCAGTTAGAGCATCGGCCCACGGACCATAGCATCATGGGTTTGATTCCGGTCAAGGGCATGTACCTCAGTTGCGGTTCAATCCCAGGCCCTGGTTTGGGTTGTGCCGGAGGCGGCCAATAGATGCATCTCTCTCTCATTGATGTTTCTCTCTCTGTGTGTCTCGCTCATACTCTGTCTGAAGATAAATGGAAAAATATCCTTGGGTAAGGATTTAAAAAAAAGAGTCTAGTGTGGGCTGCACCCTTCTTGCTGGTGGCTCCTCTTTGGGCTTCAGTTCTCCATGCCATAAACATGAGTGCAGTAAAACCTCCCCATCTCATTCACTTTGGGAAGATGGTCTTGGAAATAAGCTATCAAACTACAGTTTACAAAAACTTTCACATTATGTTATTGCATACTCATGTTTGTGTTCAGGGGAGGGGGACTCAGACTTACCAAACTTTATACTAAAGGGACACTGGAGGCCGTCTGATTGCCCCCAGTCATACACTCCTACCCAGTATACAGATGAGACTACCAAAGGCAAGGGACTCACCCAAGGTCACACAGAAAGATAGTGGCTGGGGAGGGTGAGATCCTGAGTGTTTTGACTTCTAGCCTAGTACCCCTCTGAGAAACAGGAGCCTCCTGATACAAAGTGTTATTACTTAGAAGTTCTGATGGGCCACTGCCTGGCTTCAAACTCTGCTCCTACCATTTCCTAGTTCGTGGTCACTACCTCCTAGGGGAGATTTTGGAGACTGAAAAGCATTAAACAAGTGCTTGCCCCATATTTAACTGAATGTTAGCCTTTGCAATTGTTACTAGAGAGGGAAGGCAGTGTTATACCCATTTTATTGCTGGGAAAGTTGAGGCTGAGGCTTCTCCAGGTACCAGACCCAGAACTCAAACCAGTGCTTTTCAGATGAAGGCAGGCAGCCTCTCAGAAAACAGGAAAGAGCCAAACAAAGGTAAGATTTGACCTTTACTAATAATATATCATAGACTCCAGGTTCATTTTGTGCATGTGTGTGTAGTCTACTAGGGCAGTGGGGACAGCTCAGGTTTCCTGAGGATGTACTAAGGAGGAAATCTTCAAAATGAGACCTGAAAGGCCCTTGCAAAGAAGCGAGGTGTCTGCCAGGGCATATAACTCACTGGGCCGGCCAACCTGGCAGTAGTGTTTCAGGAAAGCTGTTTATGTTCATTGTCGTTTGGGATTTGGGTGGAAAGACTGTTTCGGTTCTGGGGTTTTGCTCTCCTATCGGGCAGCTGCAGGCCCAGACGGGCCCCTGTTGGAAGGAAGTCAGCTCTCCTCCCCCAGGAGGAAGGGCCCTCCCGTCTGTGGTTGGCGGCATTGTACTGCTGGATTCCAGGCTGTCAGTCTCACAGCAGAGCTCCCAGGATGCTTAGCCTGCAGATTGTTTTGTTAGGTTTCTCCTACAATTAATTTGGAAATTACCCAGCTGCCCACAGCCTCTCCCAGGTGTTCTGTAACCTACGGGCCTGCTCCTGCAGCTTTCACTTCGGTGGGACCAACGCTGGCAGAAGTTGGGAGGGTCGGGGTGGGGTGACAGGAAGCATGGTCCCATGATGGGCTTGTCTTAAGCCACAGCCAGACTCCTTCAGCTTTGGAACTAAACATCCTACTTTGTAGGATCTGAAGCAACCAGAGCCACACACTTCAGAACATTATCTTTAAACCTCACTCACTTCTGTGGACATAAGTCAGGGGCGCGTGGAAGATCCACCCTACTCAGAGGCCCAAAGAGAGAGGATTTCCCTGGAGCGCCAGTCAAAACATACACACAAATCTTCTGATTCCGAGATCCAGGGAGGAAAAATCCTCAGATTCGTTTTGCTATGGACTTTGTTACACCTGGGTTGAGTCCCTCCCATCCAAAGGTCATGTGACCTTGAGCTTGTCCTCCCTTCTTGGCCCTCAGTTTCCTCACCTGAAAAAATGCAGCTGAAACCTGCTGCTCCTCAGGGCAGCTGTGAGGACCCAAAGGAGAACGTATGTAGAAGTGCTTGGTACACCCTGAACACAGCCACTCCTCGATGATGCTGGGATTATGATTGGTCAGCTGTGCCACTACTGAGCCACTTGAAGCTGGGGAAGAGCAAAGAGAGCCCTGGATGGGGCCCTAAGAGGTTATCTTACTGTGCAACTGTGGAAAGTTACCTTCCCTGGTCCTTGGTTTCTCCTATTACACAAGGGGTGGACTAGTCACCTTTCAGCTGCATGTTTATTTATAAGAATGGCAAAGGAAATATCAAAGGGAATAAATCAAGAATCAATTTTCCTTCCCTGTAAGGTTCATCTTCTGAATCAGTTAGGATGCATTTGGCTGCAAGTAACAGAAAGCTCACGGAAGAGAGGCTTAAACTTGGAGGATATTTGTTATCTTTAACAGTAGGGTCCCACAGGTATAATGAGTCACTCAAGGGTTGGTTCTTTCAGCAGCTCAGTTGATGGCATCAGGCACCCAGATCCTCCTTTCTATTCTGCCATCCTCAGCAGGTTGGTTTGTTCTCCCTGGCTGGCTCCCTCTGGGTCCAACATGGCTGCCGTACTTCCAGGAGTCACACTCCAACAACACTCAGAGGGACAAAGGGCTGTTTCTCTTCCCCTGTCTCTTTGTAAGAACAAAGAAATGCTTCCCAGAAGCCTCCAGCAGACTTTTCTGGACATCTCATTGGCCTGGAAAGTATCATGTGTCCATTTCTAAATAATCACTGGCAAGAATGATGGAGTCATCACCACATTTACCTTGGACAAGTTCAGATTGAGCCAGGGGTACCCCAAGGGGTAAGTCTTCCCTTAAACACATGACCAACTGAAACCGGGAAGAAATCAGGGCCTTGTGAGAAAAGAAAAAGGGGAGGAGATGGCAGAGTAGACAATTAGCAGTGTCTGGCACACCTTCTTGGATATTCCAGAGAGAGGGTGTATTGTTTTATTTCTGTTCAGAGTTGCCTACTGTACTATTGTACATTTGGTCACTCTCAGTTCTACCATCAAGCCCTCTGTGTCCAGTCCTCATGATAGGACATTGTTCTTTCTTTTGAGCACCAGTGCAGAGGAAATGTGAGCAGACCCTACTTCATCCAAGGTTGAATAATTGTATGAGGCTCTGATGAAAATTTAGGGTAAAAGGAAAGTGTTACATGGGAGGGGGAAACTTTGAAAAGGCTCATACTAAATATTCTTTTCTCATAGTGTAAGAAACCCTTCACACCCTGGCCAAGTAGCTCAGTTGGTTAGAGCATCGTTCCAATAAGCCAAGGTTGTGGGTTTGATCCCCGGTCAGGGCATATACAAGAATCAACCAACGAATGCATAAATAAGTGGAACAACAAATCTATATTTCTCTGTCTCTCTCTTAAAAAAATCAATAATAATAATAATAATAATAATAATAATAATAATAATAATAATAAAAACCCTTCACAAAGCTGCCCATAGACATGCCATGCTCCTAATCTCATTCCCTGGTCCTGAGGTCTGGACCTCTGTGAGAGAATGACAAGATCCATTGATGTTTGAGCTGGATCACACACTAGCTGCTGTGTGGGAAATGACCGACTGAGGGAGGAGTATGGGAGGGGAGCAGAGAACCCTGTTAGGAGGCTGGTGCTGTGATTCAGGAGAGAGATGAGGGACTCTCCCACTGGGGAGCCTTGGGGGTGCAAGATGGGGTTAGATGGTTCCTGGAGAGGTAATGGTCAGAGCAAATTCATGGTGACAGAAACAGAGAGATGTCTGGGGAACAGCAAGTAGGCTGGAGCCTAGGTGCAGGAAGGGAAGCTATGGGAGATGAGGCTGGGTACAGGGTTGGCATAGGGATCATGGAGGGTCCTGAGTAACTGATGAGGGGCTCGGACTTTCTGCTGCAGACAGGGAGCCCGCTCCCCAGGGCTGAGCTCAGCTTCGGAGAGTGGCAGTGGGGCACAATGGAGGGAGGAGGCAGGAGAACCCATGGGGAGGTCCTGGCTGGCTGCTGGGGACTGACAGCAGAGGCCAGAGTTGGGCTCTGTGAGGCTATGGTTCTCACACTTTATCTCTCATTGCTGAGTGCCTCCAAGCCTGAAAAGCCATGGCTGGGGTTCTGCTCTGCCCACACTCAGATAGAGAGATAAGCTGGTTCTTTACACCAAAGCTGAGATCCACCCTGATTCCAGCTTCCCAATCCCTTCCTCACCTGGGAGGGGCTGACAGTTGATCCCTGACTACATGCTTTTGCACCTGGTTAACCTTTCAGGGCTGAGCTGGAAATCTGAGACCCAGCTCTCAGAAGAGGGGTTGCAGGCTGACAGAGGGGCAGGGGGAACTCTAAGGAGCAGTCATCCTCTCCTGGGAGCAGCTAGGCCACTTCAGGAGCTCTGCTGAGAGAGGGCAGGGTCAGGGAAAGACCAGTGGCAAACTCATTAAGGACCTCCTATCCTTCCCCCTACCCCACCTGTCTACCTTTTTTCTTTAGTTCACTGCTCAGTTTGGGCTGAGAAGCACTAGCCCACACTGCCTGGTCCTCTAAGTTGTTCTAAACTTTACTAAACCAGTCCTGGGTTCAGTTTAGCCATCCATACAATGCAGGCCCTAAGAGGGAATTCCCCCAAGCTGCACTGCACCCGCAACCTCCACCTTTACCTCCCCCAATGTGATCATTTCCATTTCCACATTGCCTTTCATTAAGATGATAATCAAATGCAGTCTCCCTTGGGGGACTGGTTCTAGTCCAGCTTGGGCACTTAGCTATGAGAGCTTGGGTCATGTGTCCCTTCTTTAGCTCCATAGAAGCTCTACACACACTCATGATATTCCTATTTATTCCTATTATTGAGAACTCACGTGAGCACTTAGATGAGAATCCTGTTCTCCTAGTGAATTGCTGTGTAAATCTGGGCTCTAGCCCCATTCTTTGTGGAACATGTCCCCTGTTTGAACTGCCTTCCTTCCTTTCTTCCTTTTTCTTTCTCTCCTTCTTCCTCTCCTTCTTCCTCTCTTTCTTTCTTTCTTTCTTTCTTTCTTTCTTTCTTTCTTTCTTTCTTTCTTTCTTTCTTTCTTGTTGAAAGTATTACAGATGTCCCCCTTTCCCCCCCACCATTTACCCCCCCCCGAACTGCTTTTAATCAAGGACATTTCCCCGCCCCAATTATCTGTCATGCCACCCCCCACTCCCCCACCCCAGAAGTCAGCACTTCTGAGGAACAGAATGAGCGCAGAAACCAAGTTCTCCAGAAAGGTGTGTGTTTTGGGGGCCTGGGGTAGGGGTGGGGGTGGGGGGACTCGTTCAGATGCCCAGGGTTTTGGGCTGTGCAAGGGGCACTTAAAATGCTCTACTAGAGGATCCCTCAGCCCAAACGGACTCAGAGATGGGGCCCCTTCTGGCTGGCTACTGTGTCCTGAGAAGAGATCTTTACTTCTCTCCTAAACCCCCAACTACCCCAGACTTGGGGCTGGAGCTGAAGGATCAAAGGCCGAGTTTATTCCATGCTTGGGCAGATGACTGCTGCTTAGGGAGGGTACGAAGACCAAAACGCAAGGTCCACAAAGTGCCTCAGGAGTTGGGTTCCTGCCCTGGCTCTAACTGGCACCCCAGCTTTCCAGATGCTTTCAGATACACTCTCAAAAAATGTCACTGTCACAGTCACTGTAAGGCTGGGGATATGAGGTGAGATGCATTCTGAAGGCTAGGATTCCAAGACTCAGAAGATACACCTGAGGCAGGAGGTGAAATGTTTCACTCCAGCCCTGTCCCCCTCTCTCCTCTATGCAGACAGGGCCACAAGGTAGCACTGTATCAGGGTTCTGGATCACAAACAGGAGGCTCCTGGAAGTTATTCTGGATCAACAATATAACACATCCCCCTGCCATTTCTCTAAAGTTCTGCCTCTTTGCCTAGGGCATATGTATCACCTGAGGGGCTTGCTGAAATGCAGGTTCTGGTCCAGTAGATCTGGGTAAGGAGTGAGACACTGCATTTCTAGCAGCTGATCTGTGGCCCTCACTTAGAGTTGCAAGGACTCGGGGCCTCAGTCTCTTGTGTAAAGTGGCGGGGAGGGCATGCCTCAGCTCAAAGCCTCTCCAAGCCTCTCTCCTGGCCCTTGGAGAAGTGCATCCTGGATTCCAATGACCAAGAAAAGAGGAGTTAGAGAATGTGAAGGTGGAAGGGGACCTGAGGCCTACCCAGTGCAGGAAGAAACTTGTTCAAGATCTCCCAGCATTTTAACTGGGATTGAAAAATAAAAAATTATTTAAAAAAGATCTCACTGCATATCAAGGACAAAGTTTGGGCTCAGGCCTCCTACATAGGAGAATGAAAACTAAAATAAATTTTGAAAATACTCACTGTGGTGTTTACTGTGCTTTCTCTGGGTGAACTATAGGTTCCTTTGAGTTTTTTCCTTTCTAACTTAAAAAAAAAATGAATGTGTGCCAATTTTGTATTAAGAAGAGAATTAATTTTAATAAAAGAAAATTCTCACAAGGGTTTTAGTAAATGAGATTATGTATGAATGTGCTGAGTAAACTGTAACTACACACCACTGCTTCATGTCATGGGTGTTTAGTCTAGTTCAAATGGTCCAAATTCATTTCAACAAAGTTACTCTTCCTCATCTGGGCACACAGATCACCAGGACAAAGAGGAGCGCCAACACAATCCCACCCCCGCAGCAGCTTCCTGCTCCCCTTCACCTCTGCTGTCTGAACTGGAATCTTGACCCTTAAACGGGAGAAGAAGGTGCCCTAATCGGTTTTCGTGGTAAACGTCCTCGGGCCATTCTGCGTTTGTTGCTGGTTTCCTAAGCTTAATTGCAAGCAGAGTTAATTTGAAAGAAAATAAATGTTACAGCTCTGGGGCGAATTCTAATGAGCCTTGGGCAATTAGGTAAGAACGCATCTAATTATCCAGGGCCTGGGGGCGCCTGCACACGACGCTGGGGTGCAGGACCCAGAGAGGGGCAAACGATTTTTCTGGCTTCATAATAGGAAGAATTAAAAAGAGAGAGAGAGAGAAACGTACCTCCCGACCCTGAGCCCTGAGATGGGGAACAGGGAGGTCCTGTTCTACGGTTTGGGGATTCTTGGAGTTGGAATGTTCCAAGATTGCAGTAAAAAAATTCTCAAGATCCTGCAGTCACGTGAACTGGAGAGTCTGACCGCGACTCCCCCACTCCCCTGTGGCGGAAGCCAGAGCGGGCGCTCGCTGGCCTGCCAGGCCCTCCCGGGTGGCATGCGAGCTTTGGGTGTCGCCAGCCTGTGGGAGGCTGAGAGGGCTAACGCTCTGTCAATGCCTTCATTCCAACCCTCGTGGATCTCTTGTCTCTTCCCGTGCCCCCTGTACATACCCAGTTCCTTCCTCGCCGCATCCTCTCTTGCTGGGCACAGGCCCACGCTTTTGGCATAATCTTACCTGTCATCCTACTTGACAAGGAGCGTGGGGGGCGAAGACGCGTGCACGTTCCCGCTCCATCTTTCTCATTCCCGGGGCTTTATCGTGATGCTCCAAAAGGTTTGGGGATAAGGCTTTGCTTTCTTATTTTAAAGCCTTTCCTCCCTCCTGTGCCCCATGCTTTACAGTTTACAAAGAGAGGTTTTTCACCTCTTGTGTCTTGTTTAACTTTAGGAGGACTCTGTCAGGTAGGGGGTCACACATTCCCATTCACAAATGAGGACACTAGAGGCGAGGGGACTGGCTTAAGGTTATTGGCCTGTCAAAGCGCTGGACTTGGTAATGAAAACAAAACAAAACAAAACAAAACAGAAAGGGTACATTCCTGTACTAACCAGGTGCACAGACTACCCTCTTCCCGTCCAAATCCCCTGGCTGGGCTGTTACCAGCCAAGGACAAAACCCCTAGGTGGAGGGCTCTCAATTTCAGGGATGCCAGCTAGGCAAGGCATCCTGACTTCTTTCTAGGAGAACCAGACTGTATAGCTGTGCATGGAGGACCTTCGAATTTCATACCAGCAAGGGTCCATATGAAGATGATGCCCAACACTAGACTTTTCCAGGTCACAAGGCTGGTACTCAAACCTCAACCCACTGGCAGCAGGGTCAGTGCTCCAGCTGCCTTCTGCCTCCAGGTGGTCATTTACCACCACCAAAGTCAGGAAGGACCAGCATCTAGACCTGTACTGTCCAGTACAGTAGTCATCAGCCACACACTGCTATTGAGCACTTGGCATGTGGCTAGTCTAAATTTAGATGAGCCATAAGTGTAAAACACACTCCAGATTTTGGAGACTTAGTATGAAAAAAGTAAAACATGTCAACAATATTTATATTGATTATATGTTGAAATAATAGTTTGGATATATTGAGTTAAATACAAAATATTATTAGTTAATCTTACTTGTTTCTTTTTATTTTATTAACGTGACTACTAGAAAAACTTAAATTGCACATGTAGCTTGCATTATATTTCTATTGGACAACATTGAATTAGACAAATACCCGCCTGGACTGAATCACATTCACATGTCTGTGAACGGGACAGTGTCATCCCCCCCCCCCAAAAAAAATAAAAAGTACCAGTGGTTTTTAGTCTTCTTTCTCACATACCCACCCCACCCTTCCTTAGCAAGTTAACTACACAGAAAGGCTGAGTTTCTCTTGCCAGAACTCACTAGCTCAAAGATTTTTATTAAAACAGTTCAGCTGAACATTCAAGTTTATCTTAAAGCTGTGCCCGAGCCTCTGAAATATTTAACGCTGGACATTTTTGCTCCAGAATAGAAACTTACACGATTTCTCAAGAGAAAGGTGGGAAAGTTGTTGGATTTTCTTCTTTTGGTTAGCTTGCTGCTCAAAACAAACAGATACAAAAAATAAAAAATCCAGTTTCTTTCTAAAGCTTACTTCACTGACCACCTCAATTAATTTTTCACTTTCCTTTTTGCATGGGGAGACTGCTGAAGTATGGCACAGGGTGCAGGGATGGGACAGCCAACACCATAAACTAAAAGCTGTCACCAGTGTGCTCCCTGAATCTTTGTTATCTCTTTGAACTTTAGTTCATCCACTGGGTCTATGGCTGCTTCATGAAAAGAAAGAGTGGATAATGGGCAAATATATTTTTACCTGCCTCATTGGAAAACCACATTTAGGACCCACATAAAACAGCTGCCAAATGATCAGCACATCATGCTAAAAAGATTCAAGAAACTATGGTATAATTACTGCCTGGAGCTAATCCAGAGCCTTTAGATTAGACACTTGCTATGAGCTCTGTTCTGATTCCCTGGAACAGGGTAAGTTTAGGTCCTGGGTGGCCCACGGATGCTGCCAAATATGCATCCGCGGTGATAGGGCCTTTAAAGATCATATGAATCCTGCAGCCCTCTTGTATAACAGATGGGGAGACTGGGGGTATGGGTGATGGGACTGGGTCACACTGTGGAGCTGAGGCACAGTCCAGACTCAGCCAGCTCTGCTATTTTCAAAGGCAGGGGAAACCAGCCCCAGACCAAGCGAAGCCTATTGATTTCTCCAATTGAAAAACAAAAGAAGACAACAAAATACCACTTCTTTTGCAAACTTGTCTTCCTCACCTTAAGAAGGAAGGCGCTATAGGAGCCTTTTATTGCAGTAACATAGTTCAAGGCACAAGAGGCGGAACCCGTGTAAAAAGGACCCCGTTTTCCACAGTACTGGGAAGAGTGAAGTTATGTGATTCCCCACGATTCGGATCCTAGAGTCTGGTGTAGACACTATGCTGCGCCCCCTGAAAGGCATGTCTTTTGGAGCTTCACCTGATTGAGGGTCCTTTGTCCCAGTCCGTGGGCTGACGCTGCCTCTCCCCACTTCCATTAACAAAGTGAACCAGGTGTGTACGCGATGCCCTGGGAGGCTGCGGCTCTCCTGTCCACGGTCTCTTCTATATGTATCTCTCAATGCGGCCCCTCTCTCCAGTCCTGTCCTCAGGTCTCAGGGATACTTTGTTCGTGTAAACAGCCGAGGCATCTATTAATTCCCGACCGTATGCTCGGTTTACATGGCGGACACGAAACGATCCACCCCGGCGGGATAGGCGGCCACATGGCGAGCATGGTAGGCACCGGCACTGCCCGCTCCGAGCTGCCCACCGGAGTTGTAGCAGGGCCCCAGCGCTCCGAACTGGCCGGGCGATGTGCGCCCATAGAAGTCCACGGCAGTCTCGACGCCGCCACTGCTGCCACCTGCGGGGGGCGAGGCGGGCCCCGCCAAGCGGCCAGCAGCCGCGAAGAGGGCGCTGCTGGCCCCTTGCGGGTATGCGCCGTCCGGGCCCGCGTAGGCGGCCGCATAGGCCGAGGGGTTGGCAGGTCGGGCTCCCGCGCAGCCCGCGGGCTGGTAGCCGGTGGTAGTGGCAGAGGCGCTGGCCGAGGCAAAGGCGCAGGAACCCGCGGGTCCCGACGGCGCGGGGCCCAGCTCCGGGCTGAGCGGCCGCTCGGGCATCAGGCCGAAGACACGGCACGGGCCTGGCGACGCAGCGGGGTAGTAGACCGGGGGCGGCGCGGCGAGCGACGGCGGGGCATAGCCTGCATAGACGGCGCCCGGGTAAGGCGGGCGCGCGGCGGGCACCGCGCCCGGGAAGATGGCGGCGGCGGCGGCGGCGGCAGCGGCGGCGGCGGCGGCCGCGGCGTCGTGCATGTAGGCCGGGTAAGTGGAGAGGTCCGAGCGCTTGAAGCGCTTGCGGCGGCGCAGGAAGCTGCCGCTCTCGAACATGTCCTCGGCGTTGGGGTCGAGCGCCCAATAGTTGCCCTTGCCCGGGCGGCCGGCCTCGCGCGGGATCTTCAGGAAGCAGTCATTGAGCGTGAGGTTGTGGCGGATGCTGTTCTGCCACTTTTTGGGGTTGTCGCGGTAGAAGGGAAAGCGCTCGGTGATGAACTTGTAGATGCCGCCCAGCGTGAGGCGGCGCTCCGGCGCGTGCGCGATGGCCATGGCGATGAGGGCGATGTAACTGTAGGGCGGCTTCCCGCGCTGCAGGGGGCGCTTCCGCCGCCGTCCGCCCGCGCCGCGACCCGCCGCCTCCACCGGGACCCCGGCCCCCGCCTCACCGCGTTCCTCCTTCACGGCCGCCAGTGCCTCCGGCTGCGGCGGCGGCGGCGGCGGCCCGCTTTCGGCTGTCATGGTGCAGCCGTCGCGTCCCCGCCTCACCCTTCTGTCGAGGATCGGGGGCGCGTCTGAGAACTGCAGGCTCCGCACGCAGGGTCACGGGAACGGACGCCGGGCCCCTCGGCGTAGAGCTCACGAGGTCCTCGCGGGCGGGCACCCGAAGCACGATTTCCCCGGCAGGGGCGCGCTGGAGGCTTGGCACCCGCGGTTTCCGAGCTGGCTCGGTAGGGACAGAGCCTCAGGAGTGCCCTGCCCACCGACAGCTCTGCTCGTGTTCTGGAGCTCGAGGCCAGGCGCCGACAGTGGTGTTGGGACCGGGGCTAGGCGCCCGTCGCAGACTGAAGGGCCCTTTGGGCGCTGGTGCCAGGTGGTCACGGGTGTCTGGAAGTGGTCCTGGGGCTGAGGCGCCTGCCGCTGGTCTGGGTTTCCCGCTGATCTGAGGATAACCGTCGTTCGGGCCCGAAGACCGCAAGAAAGGGCAATTAGTGACGGCGTGTGTACTCTGATGGGGGCCCTCTAGTCCGCGTCCCGGAGGCCCAGGCTGCGGATTGCGCGGAGGGCAAGGAAGCCAGGCGCGGGCGTCGAGGTTGCGGCTCCGGGCAGGTGGGGCGGCCGGCGACTCCCTCTCCGCAGCGTTGGCCTCCACCACCGAGATCGTTGGCGAGGCTCTCCCCTGCACAGACCCGGACCGGCTCCTCCCTCCACCGGCTTCTTCTCCTTAAAGGCGCCAGGAAGCTTGGGGCGGCGCCCGTTCCCCGCCCGCCCCCCCTCCCGACTGCCCGCCCCCTGGGCCCCGACGCACCTCCCCAGGTAGGAGCTGTTGTGGTGGCGGGCGGGAGCCCCAAACGTCAGAGCGGGGAGGGTGTTTGGAGGTCCCCGGGGCCGGCCTCCTCTGCGCGCCGCGCCGACGGGGAGACTGAGGCCAGGAGAGGCCAGGGACTGTCTTAGGAGATCTCGGCGCCGAAACTCAGCGCTTCTGGACTTTCCCAGCCTCTGTAGAGGGCTGGGACCTGCAGGTGAAAGGAAGGGTTTGCTTTACTATTTGTCCACAGAGGAGGAGAACTGGCCGATGGAGCGCTTGATTCTTGTTGGGTAGGGGACCGGGAAGGGAGAAGACGTTCCAGGTGCCTGGCTCCCTAGGTCTTTCAAGGATGATTTGCAAACCCCAGTCAAGGCTGGCCTGCCCATTCCCCCATCCAGTCCCTCATCTTTCAGACGAGGATTCCTAGGCCTGATAGGGGAGGTGACTTCCCAAAGCCCCACCGTGACTTCGTCGGGTAGCGGAGCCTCACACCCGTGTCTGTTCCGACTGCGCTTCCCGATATGTGCTGGAGGCAGCCACTTTCTCTTTTTGCGTCCTAGATTCCTCGACTGTACGGGGGGTTTGCATCTCTAGAGTCCTTCTGTGGCCAATATTAAGGGAAAGGCCGCCCCCGACCTGCAATCACCTGTCTTTAGGTGACTAGAGACCCCTCTCTGTGTGTGTGATGGTGAGTGACGCACAGCTGAAAGAGGATGAAGGCTGGACTTCTGCCCTTTCGTGGTCACCTCCTCCAGTTCGCCCAGGTCAGGGAGGGCTCCAAGTGACTCCCAAGACCTCGGGGGCAGCCGCACCGCCCCTTCTTCAGCGAGGAGTGGGGGTTCCGAGAGGTAATGCCCGGGGGTGCTCAGGGTGGGCGAGTCTCCCGGGGAAGGGGCGGGCTGGCGGGATCCTTTAGCTTCGCAGGTGTCCGGTTTCTGAATTCGTTTCCTGCCAGCCCCCTTAGGCGAGCCTCAGACCTCTTCCGAAACTCCCTGCGGGGGCAGCCCCTCCGGCCAGGGTTTGCTACGTGGTCTTTCGCGAAAAGACAGAGGGGATGTCCCTTCATCGTCGCAGGACCTCATTTTTTTTGCTCTGTGAATAGGAGGCAAGAAGGCACGTGCGGAGCTCGGAGGCCCCTTCTACCCTTAGGATTCTGGGCTTTGGTGCCGACTCCAGAGGCTTTTGCCGGGACGCAGCTTTCCGCGTGGCTGCGGGTGCGGAGCGGGGCGGAGTAGAGCGAGCCGCGCGGCCTTCGGGAGTTTCAGTTGTGTTCTTCGTGGCTGTGAGCTGGGGGCAGACTCAGCCCCGCCAAGCATTGGGCTACTGCCTTCGGAAGAAGGAGGCAGAGCCTAGATCCTCGCTCTGCCGACCCGGGATGTGGAAGCGATTGCACGGTTTGAATGCCGATCTTTTTCCTCCTATGGGTGCTAGAACGACTGGAGTGGGGCTTTTCACTCGCTCAACAAAACTCCCAGTTTCCTTCTTCCAAAATAACACAGACGCGAAAATCCAGGTTTAATCCAGTTATGTTTTGCCAAAGGAAAAAAAGGTTTAATTTTAAATTTTTAAACCAGATTACATCATATCAATTGTATAATGCTTGATTTTGTGGTTCTCTACATTTCCAAGATTCTAAGATAAATATTTCCAAATGTTAAATTTTGGACCACTATCCTAACATGATTCCATAAATCAAAGAATTCACATTCTTTAATTCTAAGATTCCATGACCTGAAGTCCAAATTTTTTGACAGTGACTATATTCTTGTGACTTTAAGCTTCTGGTTAAAGTGTCAAAGTGTATTCCTCACATTTTAAGATGCTGGGACTAAGATTTTTGTGTCTGAAAATATACCACTTCTCGAGATTTTAAATATTTTGCAGTTCTAAGGTATATTAATTTGCATTTCTGTCTAGGAATGTCTGATTGGAAGATAAATCCACAACTCTCCTCTTCCATAAGCCCAAAATGTTAGTACTGGATCCACTATTCTTTAACTCAAAGAATCTAGTTCTAATAATTCTTGTAATATTCATGACCATTGACTTTGATCGATCAAAACTTTGATTTGGTCCCATGAGTTTATGATTCTGTACTTTTAAGCTTCAATGACTAAGGTTAGAAGCTTTCATGTCTCTGGATTTCTTGATCCTCAAGGTTTCTTGTCTGCAGACACATTCTTCTAGAATTCCAATTCCTCTTTCTCAAACTTTGCTGCTACCCAGCAGACCAAGAGTTAGCATCCTAAGATTAGAATTCCTAGGATTCTAAGATTTTCATGAACAAAGGATCCTAAAGATTCTAGTCCATAAATGTTTTATTCTAATGATGCATTTCAAAATTCTGTACTTTGGAGATTCTATGAATCCACGGTGTAAAATTTTAATTAAATGATTTGATGAGTGAACTGGGACAGTTTACCCGTTTGGATCAAAACTATACAAAAAGATCTCCTCAGTGCCTGGGCATTTCCTTGCTTTTCTCTGCTCAAATCTTACCCTTTTCTCTGGTGAGATGCTACTTAATGTTTGTAGGTGTAACAGACCCCATTGAGAACTATTTGAAAGCTACTGAGTAGGGTCCAGCCACTTGGAAATCATTCTTCTAGTCCAGCAGGGGTGGGATGGCATTGGTGGGTGATTTACATCTTCTTTGTGTCTGCCTTCAGTCCTGTATGTATCCCCATCACCCTTTGGGAAAACCTGCCCCTTTGAAGGCTATTTTATGTACAATTTGGGGGAGGGGAGAGTGCTGGTGATCTGTAGAAGCCGATGGCAGCTTTTCCCCTATGACTTCTTTCCTGAGTTTAGAAGTGCCCTGAAGGGTTTGTAAAATATAAAAGAGGAGATCCAAGGAGTCATGGAAAATTTCTCCCTATCGCTTGACCCTCTTCTCCTTAAGGAAACCTTGGAAACTTGAGCTGGAAGGACATTAGGCCCAGATTGGCAAGCGACTGGGTTAAGGTCTTGCAGAGGAGGTTCTGCACTGAAAGGGAAACTTAGATCTTGAGGCTCCATACCTCCTGGCCGGCAGCCTCTCCTCTTTTCCTGAGTTCTCAGAGCCTAGTTTATGTTTAATTGTCTGGCATGGGCCACTCTCCTTACCCAGTGACAATGGAAACTCCTGGCCCCATTGCTTGCAAATCAGATCCAAGAATCTCCATACAATGACAACACAGTGATTGTTTGGGTTACTCTGGGACAGTCAGTCAAGGTCAGTGGCTGTATGGCCTCAGAGAGCATCAGAGCAATACACTGCCAGGAAGAGGGTCTCATGTCACACAGCACTGCCCAGGACTGCAGCAGCCAGAGGGGGTGGGGGCTCTAATTCTCCTTGAGCCATCAGCTGACCTTCTTAGGCCTCAGTTTCCCATCTGTTAAGGGGGGGGGGGTATTCCCAACCTGTCTCCATCTTCCAGGGAGTCTAGAGGATGAAGTGGGGCTCATCCCCTACTGGCGAAAGTTTTCTTCGTCTTTTACATTGTTTTCAGATGTGAAAACATCTGAAACTTGGATGTGAAAAAAAAAAAAAAAAAGACAGGCTGGGGAAAATTCAAGTCGTACCCAAGCGTGGGCAGAGATGAGATGCTTCTCACCTAGAAGAAGTAGCAGTTGATTAAAGTAAAATGTTTTCTGCGGCCTGGCGGGTATGGGAGTGGGTTAGGATTTGGCCTCTTTTTGCTCCCTGAGCGGCGCCGCCGGACTACCCCGGAGCTCCATAGGGGCAACCCAGCTTCGGTGCTTTCTCACCATTGGTTCATTTAAACACTGTGAATGAATTATCATCACCCCCGGGGTCGGACGGAGGAACTGGGGCCCAGAGAGGGGAGCCTTCTTCTTCCCACCACCAACCTCCCAGTTCATCCTGAAGAAGCACCTCGCGTTTTTCTCGGCTCCCAATCCCTGCTCCGATGGCCTCTCCCAACCCTGCGAGTCCTCGGAGCCGGGAGCCCGAAGCTCAGAAGCCGGCTGGGAGCTCAGTGGCGGCAGCGAAAAGGGCAACCTGGCTCAGGGAGAGCTTGAACTTGTCTGACCGCGCGCAGCGCGTCAGGGACCCAGCGGAGAGCCTGTCCCCAGGTTACGCCTCAATGTCCTCAATGCTGTCTCAGACACTCAGCGAGCATTCCAGAGCCGAAGACCGAGGCGTGCAAAGGCACGACCCTTGTCTGCTCACACCGAGCCGGGCACCGGGTGGGAGAGAGCTCTGCGTTGGCGATGGACTCACTAGGGAAAGCCGTGGCCCCGGGCAGGCGGAGTGGCGGCCGGCAGGCACACGTAGGTTCAATTCTGGGACAGTGGGCGCAAGAGCAGCCCTCTGGAATCGTCGGGCATCCGGGTTTCTTGAGTTTGCTGAGCTCTTTGCACACCTTTGGGACTCCGACAAGCCCGGAGTTTGCACAGAAGGTTGTGGATGTTCATTTCGGGCGATAGGGTTCAGGGTTTGCAGGCAATCTCAAAAGGCCCCACCCCCCCCACCCCCCCCACACACACACAAGGGGGAAATGCCCTAGCCTGGATTCCAGTTCAACCCCCTAAGGCGCAGGAAAGACAATGACTTGTTCCCCCTTCCCAGGCCAGGCTCCGTGCCGACCCCAAGCCTCTGATTGGGATCCTTGACTCCTCAGGCCAGCCGGCCGGCGTTGTAGCCTTCAGAGTAGCTCGCCCCACAGGTCAGTCTCGGCTCCCGGGGTGGGGGCGGGGATGGCGTTGAGTTCCGTCAGAGCTTGGCACCGTGCCTCATTCAGGTCCCCTGAAGACCCGGGCTGGGCGGGCTGGTCAGGCGGGTGAAGGCGCCGGGAGTCAGAAGACACTTGTACTCCAGACGCACGGGAGCACGGCTCAGCTCTTTTCTGGCCCCTTTCCTTCGGCGTTTTTTTTCGGTTTCTCTCTGTCTCAAGGCTGTGTGTGTCTCTCTGGGGCTCATCTTCCATCTTTTGGCCTTAGTATATTGAATCGGCTTGCACGTGTCCTCTCTTTCTGGGTACTTCTCCCCAGTCACTACTGAAGAGAACCCGCAGGTGGGAAGGGAGCCAGCTCCCGAACTCCAACCAAGACCCAGCTGCCATATCAGCCTCTTCCCTCCTGGAGGCTGGTGTGGACAGTGGCGAAGCTGGGACGGACTGACATCCACCCAAGGGGACACTGGGGCAGGTGGGAGTCATGATCCTGGGGCCTTTCTGCCCCAGGGCCTCTGGGAGCTCTCCATTCCCCGTGCTCTGCGGAGCCTGGCCCAGGGATTGGTGGGTGGCACATGGTTGCACCGTGCCAGCCTTCTGGACAAGTCTAAAGCTCCAAACTGTCACCCCCAGCAGGGTGTTCCAGTTGTCTGTCTGCACAAACTGGGACACTTGGCTGCTCAAAGGCCCTCAATGGCTCCCCTTCGTCCAAGGCAAGATCAAGTGTGCTTTCCCTGGTCTGGCACTCAGGGCCCTCCCTACACAGCGCAGCCCCTTCTCACCCTGCCTCTCTTCCTTAGCCTTCCCTGCCCTCAGCTTCAGAGGACTCCCCACCAAGTGTTCTCTAGCCTAAGTTCATAACCTCAGCCTGGAAAAGCTCCCCACTCCTCCCACAGCTCAAACGTCTCCTCTTCTGGGAAGTCCTCCCTGATCTGCCTGAGTAGGTCAAACACTCCCTCTTTTTTTCTTTTCTTTTCTTTTTTTTACAGATAGAGCAGGAGGGAGAGAGGGAGGAAGAGAGAGAGAGAAACATCGATGTGAGAGAGACACATCGACTGGTTGCCAACCACACGACCCCAACCAGGGCCGGGGACAAACTGCAACCGAGGTACATGCCCTTAGTGGGAACCGAACCCGGGACTCTCCGGTCCGCGGGCTGATGCTCCAACCACTGAGCCAAACCGGCCAGGGCAAACACTCCCTCTTTGAGCATGCCCCAGCATGTTTGGATTTTGGCACTTGTCATATATTTTGTGATATAATGATTTGGTTATGTGACTGTCTCTGTTCTTTGGGAGCTCCTCAATGGTAGGAAGTATGACATCATGCAGCTGAGCACCTGAGTCACCAGCATAGGGCTTGGTCCAAGACACAGTGTGGCCCTGCTGTGAGAGTCAGTTACTTAGAGTCAGCCTGTCCTGTGTCAGTTTCTTTGTCTGCCTCTTTCTAGCCCTGTGATCTTTGGCCACATTTCCACCCTGAGCCTCAACTTTTCAATCTATAAAATGGGGATAATACTGATATAATAAGAGAGTTGTGAAGATTACTAATATTAACTGCAAACACATACGATCTCTTCTATGTGCAAACGCTATTTTAAGCACTTTACATACATTAAACACACTAACATTATCAGGATATCTGGAGGCAAATCTCATGCCTGTCCCTCGCTGGGCATTGGGGGTACATCTGTGAGAACAGGCAGGACACTGGATCTGGAAGGCATGGTGACTGGATTTGCCATCTAGGCAGGTGGGCAGCTGCAAAAGAGCCCAGAAGCAGAGGTCTCACAGGTAATAAGGAGGGCATGAGGGAAGGTTCAGACTCAGAACAGCATCTTTTATCCAAGATTCAGGTACAGAGGCCTCTGGGATGATACTGGGCCATCTTAGAGGGACAGTTTGGCCAACTTGGCCTTACTGGGCTTGGGTCTAAGGGTCTCACAGGGGCAGCCTCGCTCCCTAGTGTCCTCGAAACTTAGGGCCTTGGGTCTGCATGCAGCCCTGGTTTTCTGCCTAGGCAGATCTGGCCCAACCTTTTGGCAAGAGCGTTGAGGAAAGCTTCAGCATTGGGCTGGGTATAGTCAGAGGCATAGTCTTCAGTCCTGAAGCCATCCATGTGCTACCACCCAGTAGGGTAGGACTTCAGGAACCACAGAGCAGGTTAGGGAATCTGGGCTGGCCCTCCTGAGGTGGGTTTGGACATACTCCAGGAGTAAGGAAGAGGTGACAGACTGCTTCTGTGGTTGGGTGGGTGGTGTATGTGGCTCCTCTGTCTTCCCTGAGACCTAGCCAGGCCAAACTGGCCCCAGGTGGTGGGACCAAATGGACTGCTGGAACTTGGCTGTGGGTCAGTAGAATAACAGTAGTGACGCCTCTACCCTTTAATGACAGCTGAGCAATTAGGTGATTTCCAATATCTTTGATATAGGTGATGCTGCTATGAATGTGTTTATATAAAGAACTTTTTTATTTATTTTGAAATATCCTTAAGACAAAGTCCTAAAAGTGAGATTTATGGGGCCCAGAGTATTTTTTTTAATTTTTTTTTTTTATCCTCACCCGAGGACATTTTTCCATTTTTTGTTCAGATAGAGTGGGAGGGAGAGAGAGAAAGAGAGAGAGAGAGAGAGAGAGGGAGAGCGAGAGAGAGAGAAAGAGAGGAACATCGACGTGAAAGGGACACATCAAGTGGCTGCCTCCCGCACAACCCAACCAGGGCCAGGGACAAACTGCAACCGAGGTACACGCCCTTAGGGGGAACCGACCCCGGGTCTCTCTGGACCACAGGCCGACGCTCTAACCGTTGAGCCAAACCGGCCAGGGCTATTTTTATTGTTCTTAATATAGTGCTACCAAATTGTCTCCAAGGACATCTTTTTTTAAAAAATGTTTTTTCTATATTGATTTTCTTTATTGAAGGAGAGAGGGAGAGATAGAAACATTGATGAGAGAGAACATTGATTGGCTGCCTCCTGCATGCCTCCCACTGGGGATTGGGCCCACAACCTGGGCATGTGCCCTGACTGGGATTCGAACTGGTGACCTCTTGGTGCATGGGTCAGTGCTCAACCACTGAGCCACACCGGCCAGACTCCAAGGACATCTTGCAATGCTTCTATTGCTTCCTTTTTCAAAGTTCTAACTTTCTCATAGACCACCTACTATTTCCTATATATGGTTTATGGAACTGCCTTTGATTGTCAGATCATTTGCTTGCCAGAGATGATTGACATTGGCTTTACCCAATAAGTGAGTAAAACGGTCAAAGCGTAGGTAAACAGCTCCACCTCTTTCTTCAGGTTCCCTTTGCTGACCACCTCGTACTCCTCCCTTGGGAACTAGTTTCTGTCATTTATGGTATTGAAAAAACCTAAACAGACTAACAGTGATGGAAAATTTTCACCAAGAGAAGAAAAGAGTGTGTCCTTCACACCACACCCTAGCACTGTTCAGTATTTTATCAGTGATGTAGAAGAAGGCATAGAAGGCAAGCTGATTGGGCTTGCAGCTGACCACATTGAGGTGCTGATGCTGGTAGCTGACAGTTACAAGAGTTGGAACAATCACCAGGTTGGGAGACTGAGCCAAAACCAACACAAAGACATTTTAAAAACTGTTATGAAAACATTGTAACATTACAGGTGACAAAACAGGAAGAAAAAAGTCACCCACATGCCAATTACCTATCATTCATCTACTAGATTTTTCTATGTTCTATTTTTCTTCTTCTTTGTGTTCTTACACTCACACATATATGTTTACATAGGTGTCACCATAGTATTTGTACAATTCTGTAGTCTTTGTATATAGTGCATTTGCATTGTTTTGTAAACATAACTACACGTTGCCTTTACTTCCCATTTTCATCCATAATGGTGAATGAAAAGGTCTAGTGTTGATTTAACCCTTTCATAGTAGCTGCCAAATTAGGTAATTTCCAGTATCTTTGATATAGGTGATGCTGCTATGAATGTGTTTATATAAAGAGCTTTTTATTTATTTTGAAATAACCTTAAGACAAATTCCTAAGAGTGAGATTTATGGGGCCAGGAACATTTTGATGGTTCTTAATATAGTGCTACTAAATTGTCTCCAAGGACATTTTGCAACTCACCACAATCAAGATAATTAACCTCAATCACCTCTAAAATTTTCCTCATGCCCCTTGTGATTGATACAACCCCCCATCCCCACTATCTGCAGGCAATCACTGATCTACTTATATCACAATTGACTTGTTTGCATTTTATAGAATTTTATTAAATGAAATAATACAGTGCATTCTTTTTGTCTGACTGCTTTCAGTCTGCATAATTATTTGATTCTCATCCGTGTTGTGATATCAATAGTCAAGTCCTTTTTTTTTTTTTTTTTTTTTGCTAAATAGCATTTCATTATATGGATACACCACAATTCGTTTATCCATTCACTTGTTGATGGACATTTGGGCTTCCATTTTGGGCTATTACAAACAAAGCTGCTTTGAATAGTTGTGTACAAGTCTTTGTATTATGTTTTCATTTCTCTTGGGTAAAATACTTAGGAGAGAAATGTCTGGGTCAGATGGTAGGCATATGTTTAAATTTTAAGAAATTGCCAAACTCTTTTTACAAAGTGGCTGTATTTCTTTTATTTCCACTAGCAGTACATGAGCGCTCTGGTTGCTTCACCTCCTTACCAACATTTGATATATTCAGTGTTTTATTTTTTAAGATTTATTTCTTGTACATTTTTGAAAGAGCTGGGCAATTACATTTATCTGTCACTTAATTTTACACAAGAACTAAAAAAGATAAGAAAGCCAAGATTTGAACATCATTTAGATTTTCTCCATCAACCCCAACTTTTTTTTTCTTTATTGATTTTAGAGAGAGAGGAAGGGAGAGGGAGAGAGAGATAGAAACATCAGTGAGAGAGAACATCGATTGGCCGCCTCCTGCATGCCCCCCACTGGGGATTGGGCCCACAACCTGGGTATGTGCCCTGACCGGGAATCGAACTGGCGACCTCTTGGTGCATGGGTCAATGCTCAACCACTGAGCCACACCGGCTGGGCAACCCCAACTTTCTTAAAGTTCATTTCTGTTACATTTCCAGGGACATGGCTACAGTAATTCCATGTTGTCTCTTTCCAGATGACAACATAAGATGGATGGTTTCACATTTGTTTTCCAAAACTATAAAACTCTTACTGCAAAAGCTCCTTAGAGCATTAGATGGGTGACCAATATCATTAATAAACTTGGACATGTTGAAGCTAATTAAATGTATACTAAAAAAAAATGTTTGAATAATACATATGTCAACAAATAAAAGAATAGATTTTCAAGTTACACACATAAAAGAGGAACACAGGCTTATATACTGTGTTCCTCTTAGCCCCATCTCAGACTAAATTCTATGAACACGAACTGCCTCTTCAAACAGTGCATGAGGAAACTTCCTGACTTCCAGGTGTGGGAGGAGCTGCTAGGCTTGGCCTTAGAACTGGCAGTGGTCACGGAAATTGAGACAGCCCTGGCCGAAATTCTGGCTCGGGCTCTCTCTTCTTCATCTTGCAACACCTCCTCATGCTGAGATGGGAAAGAACTTGGATCAGTCCCACGAGCCTTGGCCAGAAACTCAAGGACTGACATCTTGGTGGTTTCAGCGTGGGCTCTCGGGCCCCACAGGAATTAAAATTGTGCAGGATCACTGTTGGCCACCTGCTGGTACTTCAGGTATTTCTTCTCCACAAAATATTCGGTGATGAGCTTCCTGGGCCCTTCAAATATGCAGTGTTTCCTCCCAGAATATAACCCCATCATACTCAGAACTTCCCAGGCTTCCTCCTTGGTGGCACGGTTGCCCTTCATGAAGATTGCACCCGGGATAAGTATCAGGATGCCAGTCTTGGGCACGCCCTTTCACCGTGCAGCATCCCATCATAAGTGAGGCCCATTTTGATGAGGACGGCATAGCAGTGGTTGCTGGGATCCACTTCATTCATATCAAGGCCAAAGGTTATCTCCATGTGCACGGAGGCTCTCAGGAAGATCTCAAGGAAATGATCTTTGTACTCTTTGCTGAAAATCTTCAAAATACTTTCCTTGGTTATTGATTCTTTCATTTGATATTGAGCATCAAGAAATTCACCCACAAAGCCACATTTTCATTTAGAGCATCTCTGGGCACATTCTTGGGGTCAGGCCCTGCCTCTGAGGTGCTATTCTCCTCCTCTTGGCTACTTGGAGCCCTCACCAGATTTGCTTGGTGAGGTGACTGGTGGTAATGGAGGAGGAGTGGAAACTCTGAGAGCTCTCGGGAGTACTGGGGATACTCGGGAGCATTGGGAGCCTCCTTCCAATTGCCAGGCACTGGAGGATGGGAGGAGAGGCAGACCTCCTCCAGGCCCTGGGTGTCACTGGGTCTGAAGAGGTTGATTAGGTGAGCATTGTGGATTCTTCTAACGACTCTAGTGGGTGGTGGTACTCAGGAGTGTGACAGGCAATGGGGGAGATTGCTGCCTGACACCCACGGCACTGAGGTTCTTCCCTCTGCTGAGTAGAATCCACCACGCCTCAGATGGAGATGTATTCAGTCTTTAAAATTTTGCCCTTTTTAGTGAGTCTGTAGTGGTATCTCACTGTAGCTTTAATTTGTATTTCCCTCATGACTAATAATATAATTATTATCTATTGCTATGTAACAAATTATCCCAAAATTAGTGCCTTAAAACAACAAACATTTATTATCTCACAGTTTCAATGGGTCAGGAATTTGGGTGCGGCTTAGCTGGGTGCAGCTAGCTGAATTGACCTATCTGAGCTTAAAGTTGCTGTGGAGTAGTGCTGAATACAGGAAAATGGGAGAGAAGAAAAAATGAAAAACCAAAGGGTCAGAAAAGTGGACAGAAGAAAAATCAAATTAAGAGACTTTAAAGAATTATTTTTCAGAACAATATAGTGGTTCTTAAGCCAATTGTCAGGCTATAGTTCTGCTGAATGGACAAGTTTGACTTTTCCTGATGATGCTGGGAAACTGAACATTTGTTGAGCAATGTCCCTATATGAGGCTTTGAATAGGAACTATACATCTGTCAGTTGATTTAAGCAATCCTCAGAACAGTCCCATTTTACAGATTTAGAAATTGAGATCAGAAAAGTAAAACTTGGCCGAGGCCATATATCTGAGATGGATTTGAATTCTCTGTTTCTTGAGAAAGCCCTTGGTATTTCTTAGCAATATCCTAGTATATTAATGCATCATTACACTTCCAACTCTGTCTTACAGTGTCCTTTGCCTCCAAACTCATAAGGCCTCTTTGAGTGAATTGTAGTGAGCAGTAGTGCAGATCCTTGGTGACAGTCAGGTCTCAAGTTGTAGTCTGAGTTCTCTTTGGAGATTGAGCTGTTTTGCAAAATCTTCCCCTTCTCCAAGTCTAACAGGCTTGAGTGGACACTGATTTAGGTTGAAAGAACAGTAGGTCTTTGCCTGGCTACCTCCATGAATGATTTCTGCCCCATAATGGAAGAATCACTAGTGGCCGACCCACGATAACCTCTTCCCAGTCAGCACCCCCGCACCACCCTTAGACACAGTAAATTTTGGATATGAAGCTACTTCAAGTTTTAGCTCCAAGTCGTGAATGGGTTTGAGAAGGTCTAGTCTTCTCTTCAGCCTTAGTTTCTTCAGCTATTGAATTGAGGGGGAGTATTTGGTTGGCTAAATTAGTAATAGTTTTTACCCTATGGAGAAGAAGACTGAAATATGCTCCAGTCCGTATGAGCACTAGGCATGGTCTACTGACTAAGTCTCCCACAGGTTTTGCATATATACTTATGACTACTTTTCAAATATGTCTAAGCTGTGCCATAAATAAAATGCAAATTCATTTAAAGATGTTACTGAAGTTTTGGTTAGTTTTTGGACATGAGATTTCTCAAACAGTGTTTACTAAAAAGCATGTCTACCTTACATGTATGTGTGCGTGTTGTGAGAACTGTGCAATTGATAGCTGTGTAAAAAAAGTATCTTCAGCCCTGACTGGTTTGGTTAAGTGGTTAGAGCATCGGCCTGAGGACAGAAAGGTCTTGGGTTTGATTCCAGGTCAAGGTCACGTACCTAGGTTGCAGGTTTGATTCCGGGCATGCAGGAGGCAACCAATCGATGTGTCTCTCTCACATCGACGTTTCTCTCTCTCTCCCTCCCTCTCTTCCACTCTAAAAATCAATGGAAAAAATATCCTCACGTGAGGATTAACAAACAAACAAACAAACAAACAAAAGTATCTTCACACTTGGAATGATTGAGAAGCACTAAGACATTCTTCATGGTCTCTCTAGACAGATGGAATAATGTCAAACATTTAAGAACCAATGTAAAGTTACAGTTATACAGGATGAATGAATATGTTGTAGAGATCTGCTGTAGGACATAGTGCCTATAGTTAACAATAAGTGTTGTGCACTTAAAAATGTGTGACGGGAGTAGGTCTCATGTTAAATGTTCTTAAGACATACATGAAAAAGGACACAATGAATCTTTTGGAAATGTTGGGTATGTATGTTACCTTGTAGTGATAGTATCACTGGTGTATGCGTATTTCTAACTCATCAAAATGTGCACATTAAATATGTGCAGTTTTTTGTTCTATTATACCTCAATCAAGCAGTTAAAAACAAACAAACCTCCCTGGCCAGTTTGGCTCAGTGGTTAGAGTGTCAGCCCACAGACCAAAGAGTCGCTGGTTCCATTCTGGTCAAGGGCGTGTACCTCGGTTGTGGTTCGGTCACCAGCCCTGGTCAGGGTTGTGTGGAAGGCAGCTAGTCGACAGACCTTTCTCTCACATAGATGTTTCTCTCTCTCTTTCTCTCTCCCTCCTTCCCTCCCACGCTATCTGAAAATAAATGGAAAAATATCCTCTGGTGAGGATTAAAAAGAAAATTAAAACCAACCAACCAGTAAGGTGGGGTTATTGACCAATCAGAATGTATATATTGCAACAGGGGCCCAATCAGAATGGAACCCTGCTAAGACCACACCCCTCATCCCTGCTGTTTGATGCTTTAACTCTTGAGTTGCAGAGTCTTGGGGTGTTCCAGGGAATCCCAGGGGAAGGGCTTAGACAACCATGAAGGGCTGAGCTCCCAGGGGGAGGGGACATGGGTAGGAGTGAGGGTGGGGCTCCAGCAGGGGTTATTTATGTATGGGGCATTGCAGTATTTCAGTGTCTCCATGTTCAGAGGTTGCTTGTAGGTCATCCTTTCAGCAGCTGCACTGAGATGGCATAGGATGCCTGGGCATGGGCTGGGGCTTGGACTCTTGCTTCCCTGTACTGCTGAATCTCCATGGCCACAAACCCACCTGATATCAGTGCACTACACCCTTCTGCCTCAAATTTGACTTTAAAATGCTTTGTTATGCTGGGCATTTTTCAACCCAGGTGGTAAACTTGGGACCCTCCAAGTCTGGTTTTGGTTAAATGAGTTTATCTCCTTACTGTGTACAAGTAAGCTGTGTAAAGGACAGGAGGCAGAATTTGGGGTAAGGAACTGGTTCTGGATTCATATCTTAGCTCTGCTGCTTTTCTCCCATATACATTCCCCCACACCCACCACTCCCTGGCAAGTCACCTCATCCCTGTGACCTCAGTTTTTATGATCAGTAAAAGGCATGGTGACATCTGTCCTGTCCCACTCATAGGTCTGTGCTGAGGTTTAAATGACAGAAATGAGGAAAAGTGCTTTGCAAACGGGAAAGCTTTGTGCACACGAGCGAGTCTGTTCCATAGACTGAAGGAGCTGACTGTTTAGAATGTTGCTTGTCTGCTTCTGATTGGATCAGGGGTTACAGATCTGCCATTTATTTACAATGTTCCCTGACTATCTCAACTGTGACCATAATACAGCTTCAGCTTTTTATGGGGAAGGGAGGCTGCAGAAAGTATGATTGATTATTCTTTCTTCTTAACCCTACAAAAACAGAGCTGAAATGGGCTGCTAGGGAGTACCCGATTCAACCTCCTCATTTCTTAAATGGGGTCACTGAAGTGAGTAGCCCAAGGACACATAGTGAGTTAGTGGCAAAGCCAGAACCAGGTCTTCTGATGCCCAGCTCTTTTCATCAAAACATGTGATGTGTCTTGTGGCAAACCATTCATTTATGTCTTCATTCATTCAACAGCATTAATTGAGTCCCTACTGAATGCTTGACTCCGTGCTGACTATTTTTGGGGTAGACAAGTCAGGTGCAATTCTACTCTCTCTTTTTTTCATTGATTTTAGATAGAGAGGAAGGGAGAGGGAGAGAGAGATAGAAACATCAATGAAAGAGAATATCGATTGCCTGCCTCCTGCATGCCCTGCATTGGGGATTTGGCCCACAGCCTGGACATGTGCCCTGACCGGGAATTGAACCGGCGACCTCTTGGTGCATGGGTCGATGCTCAACCACTGAGCCACACCGGCCAGGCAGCAGTTCTACTCTCAAGTTGCTTATGACACTGGGCAGAGAATGCTCTTTCAGAGTCCTGAGAGGGGACCAGATAAAGTGTCATTCCTATAGGTCTGGCATACTCCTTCGGGCATTGGAGTGGTTTTTGAGAACAGTGGAAAAGTGTAGTGATGAAGCTCAGTGATACTGTCTTAATACCAGTGAACAGCCAAGCATCCTCACCTGCCTGTCTCTTTCAGTTTTCGCAAGCACCTCATTTTGCAGATAGGGACACGGAGGCCCTGAGAAGAGAAGGTATACAAATAGAACCAGAGCTGGAAAGTGCCAAAGCCACTTGGATTGAAAACAGGGTGTTGTTCCGGGGCCTTATGGGTCTTGTGAACTGGCTCAATTTACATAGAAAGAGCATGGGTTTGTGTGCTGAGGACACCTGGGTTCAAATCCTAGGTCTGCCATTTCCCAGCTGTGTGACTTTGGCAAGTTACTCCTTTGAAGACTGTTTGCTCATGTGTGAAACAGAGATCACAGGGTACTTTACCTTATAGAGCTCCTGTGAAGGTGAAATGAGTGTCTCGGGGTGGAGTCGTAGCTAGTGCCTGGTATGCAGTGTTCCTCTGCTGCTCCTACCAGCCCCTGATGTTGGTACCTTAATCAGCAGCCAAGGGGCCAAGTACTCCTGGCTCTCTGCACCCCGAGTCCTGTGCTTCCATGAGAAAGGCCTGGAGGGTTTTCCTCATTTGAACAATAGTAAGGGTGTTGGCCAAGGTGAAGTTTGCTGAAGGCCCAGGTCTGAAAGTTGGGGCCCCCACCCCCAAAGTGCACTCTCTTTCACACATGGGTGGGGCCTAGTCAGAGCTGCTGAGGGCCCAGTTTGGATGCCCTGAGTCGCTTGCCATGCCTGACTGCATGGGGTGTCAGTTCTGCCTTGTTCCTGCTGCATTCCGGCTTCATATGTCAGCACCTCATGAAAATCTTCCCGGCCCTGGCTTTGACTAGCCCCTTGGCTGCCTGCGAGTGAAGAGGCTGGCTCTGTTTGCCTGTCAAATCATCTGCTTTGTCTATGGGCCGGCAAGATGGGTCCCCCCCACTCCCTTACATAATACCCACCAGGCCATCACTGTCAGGGCTCATTCTGCCCAGCTCAGGCTGAACAAACAGCAATTTAGACCCAGCAGCCGAGGCCGAGGCCATACAGTGGCAGGAGCTGCTATTCTTCAGGAGCAGTTTGATGACAGGCTGTGAGCAGCTGCCTGCAGTCCAGTGGGGAAGGAGCTGAGCTCTGACTTGCCTACCCCAGCCATGGCAAACCTCCCTTTCTTCGCTGAATCAGACCTTCCAGAGGACTCCCATTTTAACTCCTGCACTCGCTGGGCTTGTGATACAGGGAGTGGGCAAAACGAAATGAGAGGGGGACCCTGATATACAGAGTCCTGAACATGTATAGAGAACCCAGTGACTGACAGCTTTCTTCTTTTGCTGTAACTGCTAGGAGACTTGGAACAAATTCAGTACTGGAGGCAATAATTAACTCATCCCAATTGCCCGATGACATCCTGTGCTCTTTTTAATTGGTTCTCGTCTTAGTCTTAAATCAATCCTTTTAAATGTGTTTTTATTGTGGTAAAATACACGTAATATGAAATTTACCATTAGTGACCTTTAGTACATTGACACGCTGTACAACCATTGCCACTGTCTAGTTACATTTTCATCACCCCTAAAGGAAACTGCGTACCCATAACCAGTCTTCCCCATTCTTAAACTCTGAAGACATCACAGATATCGTTGTGAAGAGAGTAGAGGGGTATGGATTCTAAATAAATATAATAAATAAAAGAATAGACAACTTGTAAATTTTATTGGATGAGCTAGACACATTCACTTTTTATTTTATTTTATTTTTCCACATTCACTTTTATTTCATTCTATACTCTGTTCGATTAGGGATTGAGTTATGGCTAATTTTTGAGTTATGTCTGTGTCATTCCAAATTCCCCCCTTTCTCTCTCTGCCCCAGCCCCCGCCACCCCCATTCCCTTCCTTCTAACCTTCAGATCTACTGTCTGTGTCTGTCTGTCTGTCTGTCTGTCTATCTGTCTATCTATCTATCTATCTATCTATCTATCTATCTATCTATCTATCTATCTATCTATCATCTATCTATCATTTACCTATCTTCCTACTCTCCATTCATCTATCCGTGTTTCTCTTTGTAAATCTAGATCATTGACTCTCAGACCTGAACATTAGAATCACCAGTTAAGGCTTTAAAAACCTACTGATGCTTGGACCCCATCTCAGGCCAGTTGACATGTAAACTTTTAGTGTGGACCTGGGCATCTGTGTATTTTTGAAGTTCTCCTAGGTGATTCTGATGCATAGTGAAGGTTAAGAATCACTCACCTAAATTAACCTTTCTGATACTTAACCTTCTACAGAAACTTATCTCAGTTCTGGTCCTCAGTTGGTCTAGTGTTTACATAAATGGCCATTTGCCACACATATGCTGTATAATCTGATTTTTAACAAAATGTATAAACAACTTTTATGCACTTAAATATTTTTCAAGAGCATCATTTTAAAATCTGCGCAGTATTCTATTAACATGTATATTTTACATTTATTTAATTGGTCTTCTGTTGGGATTTTGATTAGGATTGTATTAAATCTATAAATAATTTAGGGGAATTTTATGTATATTATAAACATATAATTTAACTTAAAATTTTGAAATTTTGAGTTACAAAGACAAAAACAACTACTATGATGTACCCCCAGGTACCCATTGTCCAGCTCCAACATCTGTCATCAATTCTGTTCACTTCTGTCCCATCCATATCCCCATCTTCTCCTACTATCATATTATTTTGAAACAAATCCCAGATATCATATAAATTCATCTGTGTTTCTGTATATATCTCTAAAAGATAACAAAACCCAATGCTATTGTTGTACAAAAAAAATAATAATAACACTAATTCCTTAATATCAAGGGCAACTTAATGGCTTGTTAAACGTGAAGGTTCAGATTTCCAATCGTTTCATAAATGTTATGTTATTTTTACATTTTATTTGGGATTAAAATTCTTTAAAATTGTGGTAAGAAACCTTGGGATTGATTTTGATTGGTTCTTAAGTCTCACTTAATATATACATTTTCACTCCATCTTTCATTTTTTTCTTTGAAATTTTTTGTTGAAGAAATGGGTTGTTGGTCTTGTAAAGTTTTCCATATTTTGGATTATAGTTGATGGTGTGGTTTACCATGTTTATCTATCTTCTGTATTTCCAATATATTGATGACTAGGGATGAAAGTTTATATGATATTAAGCCTTCTAATTTATGAGCATGTTTCATTTATCATTTTAACTTAGGTTTAATGTCGATCAATAAAGTTTAAAATTTTTTCTCCATAAAAGTCATACATATCTTATTAAAATTACTTCTAATGCTTTTTCTTTTTTGGGGATAAAATTTGAAATGTTAGCTGTCCCCCACCAGCTTGATTGAGATATAAATGACATATAACATTGTGTACGTTTAAGGTGTACAACATGATAATTGGATATGTGTATATATTACAAAAAGTTTACCATAATAAAGTTAGTTAACACATTTTTCACATCAAATAATTATCTTTTTTTGTTGTGGTGGTGGTGAGAACATTTACCATACACTCTCTTAGCAACTTTCAAGTATATAATACAGTATTATCAACTGTAGTTACCATTGATGAATTTTAGATTCCCAGAACTTATTCATTTATAGCTGGAAGGTGGTACCCTCTGACCAACATTTTCTCATTTCTCTCATCCCCTAGCCCCTGACAACCACTAATCTACCCTCTGCTTCTCTGAGACTGGCTTTTTTAGATTCTACATATAAGTGAGATCCTACAGTATTTGTCTTTCTCTGTTTAATTTAAGAAATGTTAGTGAATTATTTTTTTAAAAAAGATTTGATAGAATTTGCTATTCAAATCTTTTGGGCTTGTTGTTTTCTTTATAGAAATATTTTCAACACTTAATTCAATGTATTTGATCACAGGACTACTCAGTTTTTTTGTTTTGTTTTTTTTTTGCATTTATCTTCAGATAGAGCAGGAGGGAGAGAGGAAAGAAGAGAGAGAGAGAAACATCGATGTGAGAGAAGAGAGAGAGAGAAACATCGATGTGAGAGGGAAGAAGAGAGAGAGAGAAACATCAGTGTGAGAGAGACACATCAACTGGTTGCCACCCACACCACCCCAACCAGAGCCGGGGACAAACTGCAACCAAGGTACATGCCCTTAGCGGAAACCGAACCCAGGACTCTCTGGTCCGCAGGCCGACGCTCTAACCGCTGGGCCAAACTGGCCAGGGCAGGACTACTCAGTTTTATGTTTCTTCCTAAGTCATTAAAAATTAATAGACTTTATTTTTTATAGCAGTTTTAGGTTCACAGCAAAATTAAATGGAAAGTACAGAGAATTCCTACATACTCCCTGCCCCCATTACCCCCAGCTTCCCCCATTATCTACACCCCTCTAGCCAGAGTGGTACATTTGTTACAATTGATGAACCAAGATTGATCCATCATTATCAACCAACTCCATATTTTGCATTAGGGAGCACTCTTTGTGTTTACATTCTATGGGTTTTGCCACATGTGTAAGGGCGTGTATTCATCATTATAGTATACAGAACAGTTTCTCTAAAAATCCCCTGTGATCCACTTATTCATACCTTTCTCTCTGCAAGCCTCTGGCAACTACCTTTTTACTGACACTGATCTTTTTCTTTATAATTTATTTTTTCTTTATTGATTTTAGAGAGAGAGGAAGGGAAAAGGAGAGAGAGAGAGAGAGAGAGAGAGAGATAGAAACATTGATGAGGCCCTGGCCAGTTTGGCTCAGTGGTTAGAGCGTCGGTGGGTGGACCAGAGAGTCCCGGGTTCAGTTCCTGCTAAGGGCACGTACCTCGGTTGCAGTTTGTCCCCGTCCCCAGTAGGGTCATGTGGGTGGCAACCAGTCGATGTGTCTCTCTCACATCGATGTTTCTCTCTCTCTCTCTCTTCCTCCCTCTCTCCCTCCTACTCTATCTGAAGATAAATGCAAAAATGTCCTCAGGTGAGGATCCAGTTAGGAAGAACTGATGTGTTAACAATATTGAGCATTTCTAACCATGAACATGGACTATCTCTCCATTTATTTAGTTCTTTGATTTCTTTCATCAGAATTTTGTATTTTTTCTTATATAAATCTTGTACATATTTTGTTAGATTTATACCTAAGTATTTCTTTTCCTTTTTATTTTTTGGTGCTAATGTAAATTGTATTTTAATTTCAAATTCCAATTGTCCATTGCTGATATGTAGGAAAGCAATGGACTTTTATACATTAACCTTGTATTCTGCAGCTTTGCTATAATTGCTTATTAGTTCAAGGACTTTTTGTTTGTTTTAATATGTTTTTATTGATTTTCTAGAGAGAGAGGAAGGGAGGGGGAGAGAGAGATAGAAACATGGATGAGAGAGAAACATCATTTGGCTGCCTCCTGCATGTCCCCCACCAGGGATCAAGCCTACAACCAGGACATGTGCCCTGACCAGGAACTGAACCGAAGACCTCTTGGTGCATGGGGCAATGCTCAATCCACTGAGTCACACTGGCTGGGCTTGAGGAGGTTTTTTGTTTTTGATTTTGTTTTTTTCTTGGTTGTTGTTGTTGTTGATCAACTCTTTGGGATTTTCTACATAGACAATCATGTCATCTGTGAACTAAGATGGTTTTATTTCTTCCTTTCCAATCTGTGTAACTTTATTTCCTTGTCTTATTGCATTAGCTGGAACTTTCTGTTATTGATTTTGTAAGTTTAATTCTGTTGTGGTCTGAGAGCATGTATTGTATGATTTTTGTTCATTAAAAATTTTAAAGATGTGTTTAAGTGGCCCAAAATGTGGTCTATCGTGGTAATTGTTCCATATGAGCTTGAGAAGAATATGTATTCTGCTATTGTTGGGTAAAGCCTTCTATAAATACTTAGTTATCTTTATTGTTGTATGTTCATATTTTCAAGACTCCTATTTTTCATTACATAATTATACTGATAATTCTAATAGCTTAAGTCTGCAGTTATTGTGGTTCTGATCAGTCATTTTTAAAAATGTGTTATATTTCTGACTGTGAGATATTAATTTTTATTAGAACTTTATCTTTGGAAATTTCTTGGGATTTATATCCTCTCCTTTATTTCTTTTAACAAGTAGAGCTACTCTTCCAGATTCTCTGTTCTCTTCCTATGTGAAAGTCAACTGGGTCCTATGTAAAGTTATTGGATCACAACATTTTTACTTTCAAAACTCTATATGTTACTTTATTATCTTTCACACTACTCTTATAGATAGAAGTTTGAAGTCAGATTGAAGTTCGTTCTTTTGTGTTAACATTTTCTGTCTGGAGATTTTTCTCTCTTTGCTTCTTATGGTTCTGCTTTCCAGAATGTATTTAAATGGAGCCTCATTCATTGATTTTTTACAGGACATGATAAAGCCCTTTAATTTCCATATAGGTCATTTTTATCTCTAGAAAGTTCTGTCTTTATAGCTTTTATCATAGCTTGTTTCATTTATTCTAATCTCTTAAGAACACCAAAGAAGTGTATGGAAGAGGAGCTTGGGGTGGTAGGAAGAACTTGAATCTTGAAGGATGGTGCTGGAAATTTGCAGCAGATTAGCTTGAGCTAGAACAAGGGGGCAAGGACAAGGAATGGGCAAGGTTCATCATGCCCTTTTTTCCAAACATCCCTCTGGCTTTTCTTTTACCTGGTCCTGACCTACCTCACCTCTCTCCCTTACCTTTCACAGGGTGATTTCTCATATGCCACCAGGGAAGCTGTCTCCTTCTTGTAATCGGTGATTGAGTTCTGTTTTCTGGACTAGAGTAGAATCTCCCCGATGCCAGGAATGGGTCTGGGTGGCCACTGCATCACCACTTACTGCAGTGCCTGGCCCAACACAGGTGCTGAGTAAATGCCTACCAAATGGACAGATAACTGAATGTGAAAATGAATGGAGGTCATTTGTTGATCACCTTGAATGAGGATTTGTTTGAAGATCAGCAGCCAAATTATTTATTTTTTAAAAGAGTTTTTCTTTATTGATTTTAGAGAGAGAGGAAGAGAGAGATAGAAACATCGATGAGAGAGAACATCGATTGGCCGCCTCCTGCATGCCCCCCACTGGGGATTGGGCCCACAACCTGGGCATGTGCCCTGACCAGCAATCGAACCGGCGACCTCTTGGTGCATGGGTCAACGCTCAACCACTGAGCCACACCAGCCGAGCAGCAGCCAAATTATTTAAAATCCCATCCCACAGAGAGCTAGGGAAATGAACCGAGGATGACAGGTAAAATGGCTTCTAAAAATACCAGAGCCTCAGGATCTTCTTCTTCACACCTGGCTTGGCCAGCTTTGTTTATTCAGAATTTACTTATTTCCATGTAAATCACATTCCCTGACATCAACCTGGGTTTGACTCTATGTCTTCCTGTCTTTTGGTTTAAACAAAATACTATGGTTAGGGAGCTCCTGGATTGAACATTCTGCTGTTATTTAAGAGAAGCCATTTACTAGTGCCTCCTGTGTCTGGGAGTACACTGAGTGCCTGGCATCTGGCATATAATTAAGTCCTCACTGGTCAGTGCTGTTTCCCCCATTTTCTAGGTGAGGATACAAATCCAGAGAGGTTAACTCATTCCTGGTCACCCCTGTAATAAGCAGTGAAGTTGGGATTTGATCCCTTTGTATTCCAATTCTTGTCTCCCCAACTCACAAAGTGGTTCCACATCCATCATCTGAATGGCTTCTTGAAGCCACTCTGTGAGGGAAGGCAGCAGGGCTCCCTAATTCTGCCTTACATGTGTGGAAGGTGAGAGAATTGATGGCAAATTAGGACTTCAGCCTGGTCCAGCAGACCCCCTGGCTCAGGCAGTGCCAGTAACGTGGCTGGGTGATTGCTTCCCCTCTCCAAGTATCGGGGTCCTCATCTGCAAAATGAGAAGAAGGGTTTTCTTTTCCTCCCCAACACCAAAAACGTTGTGTCTCTTCCAACACCACTTTTCCAAGTAGGACACCACTTAATTGTAGGTGTCCTACAATTAATTCAATTCAGTTCTAACACTGACCCCACAGGACTGCACTAACTCAGATGCCAGTTGCAAATAGTGAGTAGGTCCCCCTATTATACCTACACTTTTGCCTGACTTGGCCACAAAGTCAGGGGTTCGCACAACCCCACTCCTCTCCTAGGTTTAGTAATTTGCTAGAGCAACTCACAAAATTCCAGAGAATGCTATACTTAACACATAATAAACACATAAGGTATATAAATACATAATACACACATATGTAAATACATATATCAATACATAAAATACATATAAGTACATAATAAATTTACAGTTTATTATGAAGGATATAAATAAACAGCCAGATGAGGAGGTACATAGGGTCCTGAGTAGTTAGAATTTGTCATAGAATTAGAATTTGTCACCCTCCCAGCACCTTGATGTGTTTACTAACTCAGAAGCTCTCCAAATCCATTATTTATGTTTCTTTTTTTAATCCTCACCCAAGGACATTTTTGCATTTATCTTCAGATAGAGCAGGAGGGAGAGAGGGGGGAAGAGAGAGAGAGAGAGAGAGAAAAACATCGAGTGGTTGTCACCCACACGACCCCAACCGGGCCGGGGCACAAACTGCAACCGAGGCACGTGCCCCTAATGAGAACCGAACTCAGGACTCTCCGGTCCGCAGGCCGACTCTCTAACCACTGAGCCAAACCAGCCAGGGCTATTTAGGGGTTTTTAATGGAGATTTCAATACATGTGATTGATTAAATCATTGGCCATTGGTGACTGAACTTAACCTCCAGCCTGTCTCCTGCTTTCAGGTGTGTGTGTGGGGGGGGGGGGGGGGGGGTGGTGGCGTAGAGAAGGTAGTGCTGAAAGTTTTAACCTCTAATCTGTTCTTTCTGGTAACCCTACCCTGAAGCTATTTGGGGCCTGAAAGAGTGACCTGGTTAGTGTAACCTCAGGTATGGTTGAAAGGAGCTTGTTCTGAATAACAAAAGATACTCCTATCAACCCCAACCCTCAGGAAATTCCAAAGGTTTTAGGAACTGGAGACAAAAATAGGTTTTTAAAAATATTCGCTAAAGCCCTGGCCAGTTTGGCTCAGCGGTTAGAGCATTGGCTTGTAGACCGAAGGGTCTCGGGTTCGATTCCTGGTCAAGGGCACGTACCTGGGTTTCGGGGTTTGATGGGGTCCTGCAGGAGGCAACCAATTAATGTGTCTGTCTCACGTTGGTGTTTCTCTCTCTCTCTCCCTTCCACTCTACCTAAAAAGCAATGGAAAAATATCCTCGGGTGAGGATTAAAAAAAAATTTTAAATAAATATCTCTCTTTACCCCCCCTACCCCCAGCCTCTGTTAGTATGAGTTCTGCTTTTGTTTTGTTTATTTTTTAGCTTCCATGTATAAGTGAGATCATGTGATATTTGTCTTTTCATGTCTAACATGTCATTTAGCAGATTCTTCAGATTTAGCCATGTTGTTGTAAATAGCAGGATTTCCTTTTTAAAGGCTGAATAATATATATACTTCTAACATATATATATATATATATATATATATATATATATATATATATATATATATAATTTTCTTTACCCATTTATCTGTGGATGGACATTCAAGTTGTTTCCCAGACCTTGGCTATTGTGAATAATGTTGCAATGTACATAGGAGTGCAGATATCTCTTTGAGATAGTATTTTTATACCCTTTGCATATATTCCCAGAAGTGAGAATGCTAGATCATATAGTAGTTCTATTTTTAATTGTTTGAGGAATCTCCTTACTGTTTTCCATAATAGACTATACCAATTTACAATCCCGGCAATAGTGTACTAGTTTTCCCTTTTCTTCACATCCTCGCCAACACGTTATCTTTTGACTTTTTTGATGATAGTCATTCTAACAGGTGTGAGGTGATTATCTCATTGTGGTTTTGATTTGCATTTCCCTAATGATTAGTAACGTTGAGCATCTTTTCATATGCCTGTTGGCCATTTGTATGTCTTCTTTGGGAAAAGGTCTCTTCAGGTCCTTTGCCCATTTAAAAACTTATTTTTCTTTTTCTTTTTTTGCTATTGAGTTGTATGAGTTCCTTATATATTTTGGATGTTAATTCCTTATCAGATAAATGGTTCGCAGAGATTTTCTCCCATTTGATAGGTTGCCTTTACATTTTGTTGAGGGTTTCCTTTGCTGTGCAGAAGCTTATTAATTTGATGTAGTCCCACTTGTTTATTTTTGTGTTTGCTTCCTGTGCTTTTGGAGACAAAATAAATTGTTTCTAAACTTTGTTTTCTTTATTAATTTTAGAGAGAAAGGAAGGGAGAGGGAGAGAGAGAATCATCAATGAGAGAGAACATCGACTGGCCGTCCAGCATGCCCCCCACTGGGGATTTGGCCCACAACCAGGGCGTGTGCCCTAACCAGGAATCGAACCAGCGACCTCTTGGTGCGTGCGTTGACACTCAACCACTGAGCCACACCGGCCAGGTGAGACAAAATAAATTTTAAGTCAAAAGGTTGCAAGAGAAAAAGGACAATATATATTGATAAAAATTCAATCCATCCATAAGCATTGAATTATGTAACATAATTGTAAACATCTACACACCTGAAAGTAGAGTTCCAAAATATATGAAGAAAACATCGACAGACTTGGAGGGAGAGATAGACAGTTCTACAATAAAAGTTGGAGACTAGGTGGGCCCTGGCCAGGTAGCTCAGTTGGTTAGAGCATTGTCCCCCTATGCCAAGCTCGCAGGTTCAGTCCCTGGTCAGGGCACATATAGGAATCAACCAATGAATGCATAAGTAAATGGAACAACAAATCAATGTTTCTCTCTCTCTCTTTCTTTCTCTCATCAATAAAAAAAAAGTTGGAGACTAGTTATATTTGGAGTGTTCTTCTCCAACTAGTTAGGCAATTAAGGGCTGAAGGAGAGTTAATTGCTGAGCAGTGAGTCACCATGGCTTTCAGAGCCAGGATGAGGGGCAAATAAGGGCAAATTTGAAATAAGTGGATGGGATGCTGACGCACAGCTTTGAGGTTGAGGGCATGACGGTTCAGCTGGTGGACAGTCACAGGTTTGAAAATAAATTGCTAACCCTGGCCGGTTTGGCTCAGTGTTTAGAGTGTCAGCCTGTGGACCAAAGAGTCCTGGGTTTGATTCCAGTCAAGGGCACATACCTCGGTTGTGGGTCGGTTCCCGGCCCTGGTCGGGGTCGTGTGGGAGATAACCAATCAATGTGTCTCTCTCACACTGATGTTTCTCTCTCTCTCTCTCTCCCTCCCTCCCTCCCACTCTTTCTGAAGATAATTGGAAAAATATCCTTGAGTGAGGGTTAAAAAATAAAATAAAAGAAAATAAATTGTTATATTCACATCATTGACAGCAGGCATGGGGATCAGGGCCTCGTCCACAGCAGCTTGGGGGTTGACTAGAATTTCTTTGGTGTGTACCTGCCTTAATTTTGGAAGAGCCTCTGGTCATTGTGTGAGACTTTTCAGTCCGTTACTGAGCATCTACTATATTCTGGGCACTGGTAAGGTGCCAGGGATAGGGAATGAATGAGGTAAGGAATAAAATACTGACACATGCCACAACATGGATACACCTCCAAAAAATTATGCTAAGTGAAAGAAGCCGGACACAATGGACCACATTTTATATGAGTCCATTTATATGAAATGACCAGAAAAAGCAAATCTATAGAAACAGAAGGCAGATGAATAGTTGTCTGAGGCTTGGGATGGAAATGGGGAGCAATGGGCATGAGGGATCTTAGTGAGATGATGGAAACGTTCCAAAACTGGACTGTGGCGATGGTTGTACAGCTCTGTAAATTTATGTTATACAGCATTGAATTGCACACTTAAAATAGGTGAATTTTGTGGTGTATACATTATACTTCAATAAAGCTTTAAAAAAAATCACGAGGTTTGTGCTTCTTCATTGGGAATGTGGACCTTCCTCAGGAAGAGGAACTTGTAGGACACACATTTGACCTTGAGATGGAGACAGCAGGATTCAGACATAGTGTTAGGCACTTGAGGGAGGTGTGTGGTTGACTCATTTTCACTTAGGGAAACGCATACTATACACACTGAATGTTCCATACCACCCCCACAAAGCATGAGGTATAGAACATCATGGGGGTGGGCTGGAATTCCTTTGATGTGTAGCTGCCAGGAGGGGACCACCAGGATCCTGCCAGTGTCTGCTCTGATTGGTCTCTGCTATTCTGGTGGTTTTTTGTTTTTTTAATACTCACCCAAGGACACTTTTTGCATTTATCTTCAGATAGAGTGGGAGGGACAGAGGGGGAAAGAGAGAGAGAGAGAAACATTGACGTGAGAGAGACACATTGACTGGCTGCCACCCACATGACCCCAACTGTGGCCAGGGACAAACTGCAACCGAGGTATGTGCCCTTAGCGGGAACCGAACCCGGGACTCTCTGGTCCGTGGGCCGACGCTCTAACCGCTGAGCCAAACCGGCCAGGGCTCTGGTGGTTTTTTGATAGTCAGCCACAGGTGGGAGCATCAGCCCACACCACCTAGTCTCAGAACACTGAGGCCTAGATGGGGAAAGGGCTGTGACCCCGGTTCAGATAGCAACTGAGTGGATTTAAACCCAGGTCTCCAGCACCCCACATTCCTGCTTCTTTCCAGCAGGTCTCTCTTTGCTCCTGCATAGCAGGCTCTTGAGGACAAGGCTGAGAGGCCCTGGGCTGACTCAGAGGTTGGCCTTTCTCTTCTCAGATGGTGGAAATCTGGGCCTGAGGCCCAGCTCTGACACTTGGGGGAAAATCATGTTCCCTCTCTTAGGGACCAAGAGTCTGTTTGCAAAATGGGGGCGTAGGACAAGCTGAGCTCTCCTGAACGTTGATCTTTTCTGAATAAAGACTTTATTCTAGGAGCTTGATAGTTCCAACCTGCCCAAGAGCCTGGGATATCCCAGTTGCTGGGCCAGCTCTGGGAGGTGAGTCACAGGGAAGGAGAAGATAATTCTATTACCGAGGGGGCCACCCACCAGGGGCTTTATTAATCCAGCATAATAGTAAAGTAATTGCCTCCATTTATCCAATGCCTAGTATGAACCAGACACTGTGGTAGGTTCTTCCCAGACTTTATCTCACTTAATCCTCAAAGTAGTACTTGAAAAGGTAGGTGGTATTATTTGTATTTTACAAAAGAGGAAACTGAGGCTCAAAGAGGTGGGTGATCTAGCATGCATTCCCTGCCCACATCTGCCTGATGAAAGCTTACTCATGGCTCGAGACCCATCCCTGGCACTCGTGGCTCTTCTGGGAGCCATCTCAGTGCCTGCGTGCCCCTGTATCTGCTCCTCCCACAGCACGTGGACTGTGGATCTTTGAGTATGTGTTAGTTGCAGCACTAGACTGGGAGCTCCTGGAGGGCAGGAAACTGCCCCGATTGGGCTCTGTCTCCCCAGAGCCTGGCCAGGCCTCTGGGAATGTGGGTTGGATTAGTCCCCAATTTACATATTGGTTCAAGACCCACAGGTCTTGAAGAAAGAATACAAGGTCAGCAATAGTGAAAGTAAGTCATAATCCTCATACCCACCCCGTGAAGTAGGCATGATGACTTGAGTAACTTGATTGAGGTCACACTGCCAGCAAGTGGAGGAACTGGATTCAACCCCTGGCCTGATTCCAAAGCACACATTCTTTTCATTGTTCCAGGGAAGTTGCCCATATTTTATTTTTCTGTTTCCTCCTTTACAATTTTTGCCATATCCACAGACCACCCATGTATTTAAGGATATCAAATATTTATTTAATCAACATTTTCCTTTAAATCAACTCACTTTAAAAAAAAACAAAACATACATTCTAAAAAGAAACTTTAGATGGCAGCCCAGTATCATTTGCCATAATTAATGAATAAACTATAATAGTGAAGTTCGCCCAGTGCCACCTCTCTTGGTATGCATACGTGCTCTGAGGAATCCATATCACACCCGCCTCGTGTTTCACTGTCCCTGTGACCCTTTAAATCTCTTTTCTCCTCCTCTCTTGTTTACTGTTCATTTTGTCTCACGATGCTCCTAGAAAGTGTGTATTGAAAGGGACATTCATCATCTCACTGTATCTGAGAGAGTTTATGACTTGCCCACAGGCACACGTGGCCCAGGTCCCACAGGAGCTTTTCACTGCTCAGAACCAGTCAGGTGGTGCTACCTTACTAGGGGGCAGGAAGTATAGAATCCCATGGAAGGAAAGGAGAACCAAACAATGGTGAGGATTAGTAATCTCTCCTGCACCTCATTCCTCACACCATTCCTATGAGGGGCAGGGAGGTACTAAGTATTCTTTCCCTTCTATAAATGAGGGAACTGAAGCCTAGATAATTAAGTTGACCAAAGCTACACAGATGAAAAATGTTGGAGCCAGGAATTGAACCCCAGCAGTCTGGCTCCAGAGTTCATGTCTAAAACCCAGACAGAGTGCCTAACATACACAGTCAGTCAGCACTCTGTCTGTGTTAGTTTTCTATGGCTGCTGAAACAAATCAGCACAGACTTCGTGGTTTAACAACCCAAATTTATTCTCATATTTCTGGAGGCCAGAAGTCCAAAATCGGTTTTACTGGGCTAAATTCAAAGTATCAGCAGAACTGATTCCTTCAGGAGGCTCTAGGGGAGAATCCATCTCTTTTCTTTTTCTAGCTTCTGGAGGTGGCCTACATTCCTTGGCTCATGACCCCTTTCCGGAATTATTCTAACCTCTTGCTTCCATCATCACTTCTCTGTAGTCAGATCTCCCTCTGCCTCCTTCTCATAAGGATACTTGTGATTACATTTAGGGCCCATCCTGGATAATCCTTAATTTACTCACACCTGCAAAGACCCTTTGCCACATAAAGCAATACCCTCAGATCCCGGGGATTAGAACATGGACATCATTGGGGCTATTTTTCAACCTGCCACACTACCATGAGGGTCTTATTAGGTGGATTCTGGTTATCTTTGGTCTGTCCCTTTCTTGGGGCTCTAGCACATTCTACCTAGCAGGATAGCAATTTGTCGTGGTTTATTTCTTCTACTGGAATGCAAGCTCCCTGAGGGCAGGGATTTGGGCTGATTCACCTTCCTCTGTACAGTGTTGGTCATATACAAATAACATATAATTGTGGAAGTGATTACGTTGAGTGAAGTATAAATTTCCCTTGAAGGCATCAGAAACAGCTGTAGCAAAGGAGGAGCCAATGACTGGTGGTGCCCCAGTGAGCCACCCTTTTTGAGGATGAAGAGGGTGTGGCCAGCTGTCCCCCAGGGCTTATTACTGCTTTGCCCTGTGCCTCAGCCTCATGCCTCATGTTGAGGAGGTGAGAGCTGAGGGGAAAGTTGGTTGTCTTCTCACTGCCTTTGACTCACTGACTCAGCAAATGTTTATTGACTATGCCTACACATTAGTAACATCTTCAGCTGAGGCAGCCATGGCCTTGGGAGCCCCTTTTTGGTGCTATGTGGAAAGACTTTGGGTCACATGTACATATGCCATTGGCAAATTCCTAATCCATGAGTTGGGATAGAAAGAGGCTCAGGATACTTGAGCTCAGGTCCTGATTCTGCTGCTTCCTGGGGCAAGTCACATCTACTCTCAGAGTGTCCACGTAAGTCTATGTTATTGAGTTTACCACATTATTAAATTGTAATTATCTATGGTTTCTGCACTCTCCTTCCATACCACAAGTACCCTGAAGAGAGGACAGTGTCTGTGTCATCTTTGTTTTCCCATTATTTTAACACCTGGTGCATCAAAAATTCTCATTAGTAGTAATAATAGTATAGTAATGATAATGTCTGTCAAGCATTGTTTTAGGTACTTTAATGTTGTAACTCATTTAATCCTTGTAATGATTCTGTGAATTTTTATTGTCCACGTTCTGCAGGTGAGGAATCTGAGGCACAGAAAGGTTAAGTAACTTGCTCAAAGTCACGTGATTAGTAAGTGGCAGAGCAGGGTTTTCAGTTTAGGTCCTTTGTCCACAGTTTATGGTGTAAACCACTCTGTACATCATGGTTTGTTTGAAGAATGAAACAAAAGGTGAAATAAGGACCTCCAAGGTCTCCTTAGCTCTGATTTTCTGTGAATCTTAAAAATGCCTCTCAGCAGACTATAAAAAGGGACACTGCTCTGGCATGACATAGTAGACCAGGGACATAGGTCCACACTGGTATAGGACAGAGTCTACTGAGAGTGGAAGTTTGAATCCTTACTGTGGTACTTATGGTCGTGACTTTGCGAAAGTTATTTAAACTCCTTGAATCTCATTTTCATTGTAGGGCAAAGCACAGTTTAGTAAGTCTTCACCTAACATCATTGATATGTTCTGTAACTTTAAGTAAAACAATGTATGATAAAACCAATTTTACTATAGCCTAATTGATATAAACAAGAGTTAAGTTCCTAAGGTATCTCATCAATGTTATATTGAAATGACAAAGAATGACACAATGTTACTTGAGTACCTGCTGTAATACCTACATTGTATAGCTATTGGGAGAATAAAAATATAAACATTATAAAAAAGAGATTGCCTTTTGGAAAAGGGCTTGCCACAGATTAAGCAGTGGGGTTTGGAATATAACCATTACAGAGTTGGATATTCTTTAGAACAGAGCTTGGTGGGAGATTTAGGTGGGTCAACTTCTCAAGAATTAGTATGAGAGATCCCTATGGTAAAAAGTTAAATGAATCCAAGGGTGGTCTGCTTTCTGGATGTATGACCTTTGGATGGAAATCAGGTTGTGTGTGTGTGTGTGTGTGTGTGTGTGTGTGTGTGTGTGTGTGTAGGGAGTCTTAGTGTCAATTTCTGGGGATGGGGTGGGAACATATATTGGAATGAGTAGGGACTAGGGAGTGAGGAAACATGTTCAGCTCTGCCATTACCTTCATGTGCGATCTGGCAGGTTTGGCAAGTTACCAATCATTTTTGGGTTTTCGGTTCCCTGATTCCAAGATGAGGGGGTGGAATTTGAACACTTCCAAGGTCTCACTGAATACTACCAGTCTAAAAATTCTCAAGTCAAGTTCTTCAATGAATGAAAAGTCCTCCATATCTTTTTCTACCAAAACAGCAACTGTTTTCCCCTCCTGCTGACACTGTTAGGAATTTGATTTGGCCACAGGTGAGAGACATTTTGTTCTACCGTTCAGAACCCTCCCCTCTCAAATTGGTAAGGAGCTCCAAAAGGCCCAACCATCCCAGCCAGGCTGGCTCAGGCCTCTGGACAAAAATATCTAGTCAACAAACATTTACTTCATTTTTTATTTAAAAACCACATAATTAGAGAGAAAATACAGGATTGTGGAAGAAAACACAGATAAATAAAATGAAGAAAATTAAAATTGCCTAAAATTCCATCACCTACAGATGACTCTTGACATTTTGGTATATGTCCTTCCAGACACTTTTTTTCTAAGTGAATTTTAATTAAAAAGTTAGACTCATACTGGACATATCTAAATTTTTGCAACTCTCTTTTCCACCTAACATTGTATTATGAACAATTTTCCCTACCCTTCTACATTTTATTTTATTTTTTTATTTCTTTTTTATCCTCACCTGAGGACATTTTTTCATTTTTTGTTCAGATAGAGTGGGAGGGAGAGAGAGGAAGAGAGAGAGGGAGAGAGAGAGAGAGAGAGAGAGAGAGAGAGAGAGAGAAACATCGACGTGAAAGGGACACATCGAGTGGCTGCCACCCACACGACCAACCAGGGCCAGGGACAAACTGCAACCGAGGTACATGCCCTTAGCGGGAACCGAACCCGGGTCTCTCTGTACCGCAGGCGGACGCTCTAACTGCTGAGGCAAACCGGCCAGGGCCCTTCTACATTTTAAATAGCTGTATAGTATTCCATTGTATGGGTATAATATTTAATCAGTCCCTTATTGGACCTTTTTGGTTGTTTGAATTTTTCACTCTGATGAATATCATTGTCCTTAAATATTGGAGTATATCTTTAAGGTTTTCTTAAATTTCTGAAAAGAGGAATCGCAGGGTTGAAGGATATGGGCATATGAAAAAAAATTTGACGCACATTTCCTTTTGCTTTCCAGAAAGTTTGTATCAAAATAAATTCACCATGAGAGAAGAGTTCATGTATTCCAACTTTCAGAGCAAATAGGAGGGGTGCCTAAGTTAGTTAGGGTTGGGCAGGTCAGGGGAAGCAATACAAAGAAGTGTCTAGGTAGAAATCTGTAGAACAAGCAGTAGTGAGCCAAATAAAGAGGGAATATAAATGTTCTAGACAGAAGGAACAGCATGTGAGAAGGCCCAGAGGTGTGGCACTGAGAACAGAAATAAGTTCCATGTGGTCAGTCTGGAGGGCTGGCAAGTAACATGTGGAGCAACACGGTAAGATTTCTGCTTTAGGAAGGTTATTCGGGTTTCAGGGTAAATAATGGATTGGAGGAGGCAAGACTGGAAATAGAGTGACAAGTTAGGAGGCTGTTGCAATTCCCCATGTGACAGTGGCCAAAACTGGGATAGTGACAGTGGGAGTGGTAGACAGACTGAAGGACATTAAAGAGGTAGGAAAGATAGGACTTAGTGATTATTTGGATAGTAGGAGGATGGGAGAGAGGGAAACCCTAAGGATGGTTCTTAGGTTTCTCTCTGACCTGGGGAGGACGGAGAACTTAGACGTTGTGCTATAGTTTGGGGATAGGAAGATGATGTTTTCAGCTTGGAACGTGTTAAATGTGAGGTTGCTTTGGAGCGGGTGTCCTCTAAATATTCGAATCTATAGAAGAGGTCTGGGCTGTACGTGGCTGCTGGGACCTGAAGTCTTGGCGAGGATGCAGTCACTAAGTCACCCCTCACCAAGGAATGCCTGGGAGCAAACCCCAAGGGACACCAGCTTCTAAGGGATGTGTAAGGCAGAAGGGGCCTAGAGAGTTCGAAGAAGTAGCCAGAGGCAGGAAGAAAACCCGCAGTATCTGTTGTCCAAAGGAAGGAATTTTTCAAGGACAGTGGTTGGCAGACCTCCATTGGGCTATGTCCCTCACGTTTTCTCAAGGGTTACCTCACTTTATCCTCCCAACAGATTGGTGAAGAAGGGGAAGGTAAATTTCCTAAGGCCATCCAACAAGTCAGCAGCAGACAAAACTTGATCAGGTCTTGATTGGCAATGTGTGGGCCAGGTAGGTGAGCCCAGCACATAAGATTTCAACGTGAGGTCTTGGGGTGGGTGATAAGAGAATAATGCTAGCACTGCTCTAGGCCTCACCTGCAATATTTCTAATCCTCACAACTACTACTGCGGAGGAGCCTTGGACCCAGAAGCTAAGCAGGTGCCAGGGCCGGGCTGGGAACCCAGGTCTTCCCATCCCCAGCCATGATCATGCAGTCAAGCGGCGGCTCTTGCCATGGAGGGAGCAGCGTCTAAAGCGGGAACACCCGGAGGCGCCCCCCGAGACCCCCACCCGCCTCGCCCCCGCGTGCATGCCTGGCCGCTGAGGCGTGAGAGCCGCCGCCCGGGGCCCTCCCTCCCGCGCGCCTTGCACAACCCGCCCAGATAAGTGCAGCGTCTCTGGGCAATTATCGCCCTCCCGCCGCCGCCGGGGCCGGCCGGGCAGAAGGCCAAAGGCCAGGGGACTCGCAGCCACCCAAGGAGAGCGGTAACCGCCGATGGGGCCAGCCACCAACGAGGCCCAGAATTGCACAACACCGGGACCAGGGGACCGGAAGGCGGGGAGACGGCGCGGCGCGATGACGTCAACGCGGCGGCCCCGCCCCCGAGCCGTCCATCTCTACGCCCCGGCCGCCCTCGCGCTTCCGGGAAGTCCGCGGAGAGGCGTTCTTTCCCCACTTCCTTTGCCTTATTCATATTTTCATTTTTCCTCTTTATTCCCTTCTTCATCTTTTCAGGTTTCCCCTTCATTCCCTCTTACTCCTCCTTCCTCCTTCCATTCCTCCCTTTTTTCTCTTTTTCGTTTCTTTCTTCCCTCCCTCTACCTTTCTCTTCCCTCTCGGTTCTTCCGTCTTCAGCGTTCCCTCCCTTTGTTCTCTCCTTCCTCTCTCCTTCCCTCCTTCCTTCCGATCTTCTCCTCTTTCCCTCTCTGCTTTCTTTCTTTCCTCCCTTTAACAGTTTTTTAAATTCAGTTTTTAATTGTGGTACAGAACACAGCGTGGAATGCACCCCGTGACCGGTTTACAGCTCTGTGGTGTTGAGTATCTGCACGCCGCGTGTAACCGATCTCCAGAAGCTTTTCATCTTGCCAAACAAACGATATCCGTGAATAACACCTCCCCGCTTCCCCTTCCTCCAGCCCCTGCTGACCACATTCTACTTTCTTTTTCTTGATTTCTTTCGCCTTTTTCTGCCTTTATTTTTCCTTTATCTCTTTTTCTTCCCCTTCTTCTTCCCATCTTTCTTTCTCTTCTTAAAAACCTAATGGCCCCACTGCACCCTTGCTAGCCCCCCACAGCCTCTGCGGGCCCGGGCCAAGAGGCCTGTCAGTGAGGCTGTTAGGGGGCTGGTGAATCATCATTCCTCCCCGGTGTGTCAGGGCCAGTGGGCGGCCCCTGGAAGCCTCGCCTGGCTTTCCGCTGGTAGGCAAACATGTCCAGCAAGGAACTTCTGCCAGGAAGAGTTAATTAGACAGAGGCCCCGACTCCAGCAGGGTCTCAAGGTCAGCCGGGGAGCCCCTCTCTCCTCTGGGCCTTCCCCAACCCTGGGGCCCACCCTTCAAGACAGTGCAAGACAGTCGTGATGATGGTGATGGTGATGATAACCTGGACTGACACAAAACTTTACAGTTTACAAAGCATTGCCACAGACATGATCTCATTCTTGTTCTCTCAACAGTTCTGGGAGGTAAGCCTTATTATTCCCATTTTACAGGTGAGGAAACTGAGCCTCAGAAAGGTGAAGGGATTCATTTGACTATTGCCACAGAGCTGGTAAAGGGCAGAGTTGGCAAAGTGAGGACTAAGATTTGTACCACAAAAGCACACACAGCCCAGCAGGTGTGGCTCAGTTGGTTGAGCGTAGTCCCATGTACCAAGAGGGTGCTGGTTTGATTCCTGGTCAGGGCACATACCTGGGTTTCAGGCTTGATTCCTGGTGAGGGGGTGTGCAGGAGGCGGCCGATCGATGTTTCTATCTCTCTCTCTAAAAAAATCAATGAAAACATTTTTTTAAATACAAAAGCACACACAAAATAGCTATATTAGAGTTTAAAACATTAAAAAACTCTTCATTGCTCCCTCTTCTGTGTTCCCATAACACCTTGTTTAGACTTCTTGTGTGTGGGCCCTACCTGATGTGTTTCTTCAATGTATGGGCATAGGGGGCAGATGCTAAATGAGTGAGTAGTGGAGGTATTTGATGGTATGCATAGCAAGTGTAAAAGAGCTGATTTCTAGGCAGCTAAGAGACTTAAAAGTCAAATAGAATTGCTACCCAGCTCTCCCTGGTTATCTGAACGTTGGCTCTCCTTTCAAGGTCTGTATTGGGAGAACAGGGGACTTCTGAATGTGTGGATGGAGCTACAGTTTTCCCATCTCTCCTCCGTGGAACCTCTGGCTCACAGACCGTTCACATTCTTTGAGGACATTCGGTTTCAATTCATTTTTCATATGGTGTAGAAATAATTTTTAGTTTCATGGGTAATTTATGTTAGATTATAATTATTAATGTTCACCAATATCCATTTCTCTACTTCTGGGTACGTGGAGGCATACACTGCCCTACCCCCTTGAAGTAAAGCATGGTCAGAAGACTATTTTGTGTCAATAAATGTGACTTATTGACAATTGTGGACTGGAACATTGAATTGCAGTTGCTTAACTACTTAACAAAATTTTTTTTTCTTTATTGATTTTTAGAGAGAGAGGAAAGGAGAGGGAGAGAGAGATAGAAACATCGATGACAGAGAACATCGATTGGGCCACCTCCTGCATGCCCCCCACTGGGGATTTGGCCCACAACCTGGGCATGTGCCCTAACCGGGAATCAAACTGGTGACCTCTTGGTGCATGGGTCAATGCTCAACCACTGAGCTACACCGGCAGGACTTAACTTCTTAATTCTCTCTTCTCCAGCTGCACTGACCAAGGAGGCTACATTCCAGGATATTAGAGCTTTATTGGCCTGAGTCTCAGGGAAACTACCATGAACATATGAATGTATAGAGTGAGTAAAAAATAGATCTTGGTGGTATTAAGCCACTCACATTTGGGCTGTTTGTTACTGTAGCTTAATCTAGCCTGTTCTGACCAATATAGTTATCAGTAGAGCAATCGATATAACACGTTGAGTGTATAACACATTAGTCAATTTTAAAAACGTAGTTTTCACCTTTTGGTGCAAGATTAAATTTTTTGAAGACAAAAGCTATAACTACACAATCTAATAGAAAATATAAGCTTTATCTGTATTTTCTTCCCTAAAGATCTCTTATCACATATACTTTTTTACTCAAACTTCTGAAAGCTTACTTCTTACAGGGCTGTGATATTTCATCTTCAGTTAACACTTTGAGATTAGGTCTGCCTCTCTTTTCTTATTAGCTATTATAATGAAAGTGCTACTGCTTGGTCCCAATTCCATCATAAAAGTGAGTGTCAACTTGATGGGGCCATGGGGTTCCCATATATTTGGTCAAATATTATTGTTTTTGTGAGGGTGTGTTTGGATGAGATTTACATTTAAATCTTTAGACTGAGTAAAGCGGATTCCCCCCCTAAGGTGGATGGGTCTCATCCCATTAGTTGAAGGCTTATATAGAATAAGAAGTCCAACACTTTCCCAAGTAAGAGAGAATTCTTCCTGTCTGACTGCCTTCAAACCAGGACAGGAGCTTTTATTTTTATTTTTTTATTTTTATTCCTTACCCAAGGATATTTTTCCATTCATCTATATGATAGAGTGGGAGAGAGAGAGAGAAACAGAAACATGAGAGGGCCATATCGACTGGTTGCCTCCCGCACGCCTGACCAGGGCCAGGGATGAACCGCAACCGAGGTACGTGCCCTTGACCAGAATCAAACCCGTGACTCATTGGTCCACGGATCGATGCTCTAACCACTGAGCAAAACCAGCCAGGGCAGGAGCTTTTTTTCTGAATCTTGAGTCTGTTGGCCTTTGGACAGGAACTATACTATCAACTCTCCTGGGTCTCAGGCCTTTGGACTTGGTCTGGAACTAAACCATTGGCTCTCCTGAGTCTCCTGCTTGTTGACTTATCCTACAGATCTCTGGAGAACCCTGACTAATACAGTCACTGACACCATGTGGCAATAGTTAGGGATAAAGTATAATTTTTTTAGTATAAGTATGTCCTATGCAATACCTGGGATATAATTATACGGCAAAGTGTTGTTCATCTGAAATTCAAATTTAACTGTGAGTCTTGAATTTTGTCTGGTATCCCTACCTCTAGATGATACAGAATATGATTTTATTATTAAGATTATTAATCAAGGTAGAGAAATTAAAATTCTCCCTGCATACTTGAGAGTGGATCTGCACACTCCAGCTGAGAAACTGCCATTGTGTTTACATGAACGGCACTTTCCAGTAGTCCTTCTTCCTACGTTTAACCTTCACCTCTCCCACCACTCCCACTCCATCTTGGTGTGGTTTCTCCAAGGTGAAGGGTAATTTTGTAGAGAAACCTAAAGGGTTGCCTCTCTTGACCTTAAAGTTGCTGCTGAAGCCTCTATGGAAAGGATTGATTTCGGAGCTGAAATATTTATTGTTGAGGCTTTCCAAACCTGGGAGGTTGCTGTGTGAAGTCCGAAGAGAGGGTGTGGGCAGATACAGGGAGAAGAGCTTCACACCCAGCTGGGGTCCTCTTCCCAAGGCAGGCCTGGTCCTTTATTGCTGCCTACACTGTAAAGTCCATTCTCCTTGGTCTGACCCTAAGGCCTTTTGCCACCTGGCCCCATTATCCTCTCCAGTCTCACCTCCCCCTTCAGCCAACCATAAGATACATCTATGACATGGATACAGCACATCTTTCCTGCCTCCAGACTTTGCTTCATGCTGTCTCTCTCTCTCTCTCTCTCTCTTTTTTTGGTTAATCCTTCCCTGAGGATATTTTTCCATTGATTTTTTAGACAGAGTGGAAGGGGAAGAGGGAAAGAGAGAAACATCAATGTGAGAGAGACACATTGACTGGTTGCCTCCTGCATGACCCTGATAGGGGCTGGGGATCAAACCTGCAACCCAGGTACATGCCCTTGACTGGGAATCAAACCCGAGACCCTTTGGTCCTCAGGCTGATGCTGTAACCACTGAGCCAAACCTGCCAGGGCTCGTGCTATCTCTTCATTCCAGCTGCCCTTTCCCCAATGTTTAGCCCCTCAGATCTCTGTCTTCCAAGGGTCAGGTCTAATATCACCTCCAGGGAAGATGGTGGCACCCTTCCTGTCTCCCAGCTCCCCATAGCCCATTTCTGGCCCTTTCTGTGGCCCTGTCAGCCATACTTGACTGTGCTTGGGTCTGTTTCTAACAGCCATGGGAAGCCATCTTTGGCTTACTCCATTCCTGCCAGTGCTCACACAACATCTTACTCATGGAGGCTTCTCCATACATTTGTGTGGAATGATGAAAACAGGAGATATGGGAAGCCTGTTCTCCACATGCTCCCGGTCACTGAGCAATGACCATTTCATGGTGACCCTGAACTTGATGGAAGGCACTAGGGCTGAGGGCTCAAAGGCAAAGGAGGGAGCACAGCTTTGCTCTGAATGGATAAGAGTTTAAGGCTTTTACCTTCTAGGTCCTGGGAGGAGACAAGATGCCATGTTCCCTCAGCCACTGTCACTCTGTGGCCCAGACCATGTAGCTCCCCTCCAGCAGAACCTCTGACAGCACCTCTGGATAGAGGAGCTGATGACTGGGAGGTCAGTTGATGGTGGAAGAATTTTAAAATAATTTTGATTATGTGGAGTTTTTGCCTCCTGTGTTGAGTTCAGCCCCCAACTCCCATCAGTTCTATCCACTTTAGCACCAGCACCTGGTGTAGGGCTTGGCAAGAAATACTTGCTGTATAAATGACTCCTCAAGCATTAGAATTAGGAGGACCCTTATCAATGGTTAGCACCAAGCCACATTTTATGGGGAAATAAATAATAGTAATAACCATTAAATGAGAGGACTCGTGCTGAGTACTTTACGTACAATATCTAATTTTGTCCTTTTAGCAACAATGTGAGCTAGAAATGATCAACTTTTTTTTTAGATTATAAAAAGATTTCTGTGTACAGAGAGCTAGCTAGCATTGTTTCTTCCATCAGGTAGGTGTTTTGGCTATTCAAGAAAGAACACAGCCCAATGTGAAGCCTGTGTCCTTTGAGTACTAATGGTGACTGGTGGTCCATATTGAGGCCGCATTTCTAGATCAGACAGTGTCAGTTTGAGATGAGAAAAGGGTGCGAACTCTGGCTGGATTTTTGCCAGTGGCTCCAGTAGAGCTGCTAGGGACCCATATTGCTTTCAGGGATGCAGCAGGGCAAAAGGTCACACAGCTGGTGACTTGCTGTGTCCAGAGCTCAGTGAAAGGCAGAAACTTGGCCTGGTCCCCCAGCCCCTCAGGCAGGATGGCCACTTTATCCAGAGGCGCCTTTATTCCTGGGCCTTCCAGGACACCTGGCTGCAAGGACACCATGAAGAGGAAAAAAGAATTTCAAGTGCATTCTAAGAACCACCTCCCTTCTCTTGCTGTGCAGAGAAGGAGCACGCACTCAAAGACCCAGCCAGGAAGGAAGATTTGATCTCCTGGGCAGGATCCACTTCCCATGGCGACGCCTTCTTGAGTCGAAGCTCTGGTATGAAGTAAGACTTGTTTAAAGCAGTTAAAAGCATCAATCCCCATTGTGTCGAGTGGTGACAGTATAATCCTCCTTAATAATTTTGTTCCCTCTCCAAATTCCCCTCCATTATGCATCCTTAAAATGTGACTTCAGACGCCTCTTTAGGTTTCTAGTCCTATAAGTGCAGGGGCATTTGGTGAGAGGGGGAGAGGTAAAGACTGTCTCTCTTGCACTCAGATCACTCAGAGAGGCATCACTGGACATATACCCCCCCTTCATGTTTTTGGTGAGAGCTATTATCTCCATAAAATTTTAAGTGAAAATTTGAATTACATGTAAAAATAGAGATATTGGTATACTAAACCTCCACATCCCCATCATATAACTTTAATAATATCAACATGTAGCCAATAGTCTTGCTTCATTTATACCCTATCTACTACTAGCCCCTTGCAATTGGGTTGTTCTGAAGGAAATCCCAGATCATCTGGGATATAAAAGATAAAGACTCTCCAAAAAATTATCTATAATTCGATCACACCTAAACATTTAAAATGATTTCATCAAGTATCCAGTCAGTGTTCAAGCATTATTATCCATGTTTTCGATTTTGCTGATCACACCCCCAGGGGATCATTTAAAATGTTCCTCTGATCCCTGGGATGAAATCTAGAAGTGCTCTCAAGTTCAGGTTTGATTTGGGGACAAGAAAGTTTTAGAGTTTATGCTGTGTACTTGTTGCCTCATATCAAAAGGTATATAATATCTGTTTTTCTCTCTTCTTGGCTTATCAAGATATTAATCATTGAGTTGAGGTGTTTTTAGCCTGTTGCATTCATTATAATGTTTCTTGCTGGCCTTTTGCCTAAGGACTAGCAGTCATTGATGATCATTGCCTCAGGCAGTGATCATCAACGACTAAACCTTATTTCATCAGGAGTTTTAAAATGGTGATATTCTAATTCTGATATTCCTTCTTTGTTTATTAGCTGTAATTCTATAAAGAAGAGCTTGAGCTCATCAACTCTGGTTATTCTGAAGTACAGTTCATAAAGTAAAGGAAAGGCAGGATAAATGCTTGATTCTTTACTTACCTGTTTCTGGAATTATGAGTTTATTCGCGAGCATCCTCTGAGTATGATGCGCTGGTTAAGTGTTGCTGCATATTGAGTAACCCCAAACTTAGTGGCTTAAAACAATAACCATTTTATTATGTCTCATAATTCTGTGGGTCATAAATTTGGGCCAAGATCAGCTGAGTGATTCTCTTTCTTCAAGTGGCATTTACTGAGTCACTTTTGGAGGATCCAAGACAGTTTTGCTCATATGTGTGATGTTTTAGTGGGAATGGTTGGAAGGCTGAGCTTTGCTGGGTCTGTCGACCAGAGTGCTTACACATGGCTTTTCCAGGATGGCAATCATAGGGCTTCTTGCCTGGTGGCCCAGGGCTCTCAGACAGTATTCTAAGAGACCCAGGTAGAAGCTGGAAAGCTTTTTCTGACCTACCTTCGGAAGGCATACAACATCACTTCTGCTATATTCTTGTTTACAAGTAAGTCCCAGGACCAGCCCAAGTTCAAGGAAAGTGTGCTGTATAGGTACATGAATACCAAGAGGCACAGTTCATTGGGGCCCTGTTACAGTTACATGGAGAACAGAGTCAAAGGCCCTCCCGGCCTCTTTGAATGCGCTTGACTCTTTCTCTGCAAGGGGTCTGGTCATCCTCTTAATTTTGACTGGGAACTGGCTGCAGCAGACACAGCCATGCTCCAGGTGTCCACAGTTTCCTTTAAGGCCAGCAGAATGTGAACGGCCCCATTGCAAGCAGAGTGAACAGTATGTTGCCAAGCTCCTGCAATGTTAGAGTGCCCATTGCCACCTCCTGCCAACCCACTGCCGCATGGTATCCTGTGGGCTCTTAAGCCGAACACCTTCGTTGGGAACATCTTGGGAGAACTTGGCTTTGACTTGCTTCGAGGAAGGATCTGTTCTGAAACCTTGGCCTTCCCCTGATTATAAAGAAGCTTTCCAAAAGGACTCAAGGGGTTTTATGGATGGGACTAAGAGCACCATGGCCATGTACCCATAATGCCATGGCCATGTGCCCACACAATCTAAAATACAGATTAATTTTTTAAATTGATTTTAGAAAGAGAGGAAGGGAGAGAAAGAAACATTGATTTGTTGTTTCACTTAATTTGTGCATTTATTGGCTGATTCTTGTATGTGCCCTGACCAGCATTTGAACCTGCAACCTTTGTGTATCGGTACAGCACTCTAACCAACTGAGCTATCCGGCCAGGGCTAGAATGACTGTTTTTAAAGACTGTATAATAGTTCATCCAGTGGATGAAATAGGCTTTACCAAGCCATTTCTCCACTGTGGTAGTTGTTTGTATTTTTTTATTATTTATGAGGAATACTATATGTTTTTGTATACAAAATCTTTTTATTCTGTTGAATTCTTCCCTTAAGATCAGTTTCCAAGAGTAGAATTATTTTGTGACTCTTGATGCATGTTATCAATTTGCTTTCCAAAACAAGTGAACAGTTTGTATTTCAACATCAGAGTATGTGATTTTAGAAATAACCACAACGACACTGAGGGTTTTCATTGTAAAATGTTTTTGCAAATTTAGTAGGCATGAAACTGAATTTAAGGTTGCTTTGAATTTCTTTTTTCCCCTATTTTGTTCTAAGATGTTAGTTCTTTCCTCTTATACCAGTATTATAAAGGGTTGTTTTGTTTAATTTTATCAATTTAGTATTATGTAGTTGCTTAAGTGGAACTTTTGTTATTTCCAGTAGTGCCTCTGGTATAATTTCCAGTATAGTATCAATGGAAATAAACCATTTAAAAATCAAAACATTTAACTTTTAAATATTATCAGAGATGAGCAGGGGCAATATTTCTTTTCTTGGATTCTGTGCCTATAGGAAATTCACAAGTAGGAGCAATACCTAATTATATCTGAAACAACCCAAAGAAAATGCAAAATCCCCACACAAACCTACACAACCCAACCCTGAAACATTTACAAATAACCCCTTACGTGTGTAAACCAACTTAGAAGTTATAAATAGCTTTCATATTTATTTTCTCATTTGATACTTACATTTAACTCTAAAGGTACACTGGGTAGGAATTATTATGACCATTTTACACATGAGAACATTGAAGCTCAGAGTATACATAGTGACCCAGCTACTTAATGGCAAATCTGAATAGAATCCAGGCTTTCCGAGTCTAAATGAGTTTGTTCCTACATTTATTTTATTTTCTTTTTTTTAACTTATCTTTATTGTTGAATGTATTACAGATGTTCCTCATTTTCCCCCCACTGCCCCCCTCCTCCCCATTCCTGCCCTCCTCCTGCTTTTCCCCACACTGTTGTCTGTGTCCATTGGTTATGCATATATACATATAAATTCTTTGGTTGATTTCTTCCCACCCCCCAACCCCCCTTCCCTTTGAGGTTTGTCAGTCTAACAACCAATTTGTACTTCTTAATCCCTTCACATTTTCACCCCTCCCCCCCAGCCTCCACCCATCTGGTACCCAACAAAAGTTCTCTGTATCTATGAGAATGTTTCTGTTCTGCTTGTTCATTTTGTTTATAGATTCAATTGTTGATAGATATGTATTTATTGCCATTTTGTTTGTTCACATTTTTTTATCTTTTTCCTCAAGAAGACCCTTCAACATTTCATATAATAATGGTTTGGTGGTGATGAACTCCTTTAGCTTTTCCTTGTCTGGGAAACTCTTTATATGGCCATCAATTCTAAATGACAGCTTTTCAGGATAGAGTAATCTTGGTTGTAGGTTCTTGCTTTTCATCACTCTGAATATTTCTTGCCATTCCCTTCTGGCCTGTAAAGTTTCTTTTGAGAAATCAGCTGACAGTCTTATGGGAACTCCCTTGTAGGTAACTAAGTGCTTTTCTCTTGCTGCTTTTAAGATTCTCTCTTTGTCTTGAACCTTTTGCATTTTGATGATGATGTGTCTTGGTGTGGGCATCTTGGGGTTCATCTTGTTTGGCACTCTCTGTGCTTCCTGGACTTGTATGTCTGTTTCCTTCACCAAGTTTGGGAAGTTTTCTGCCATTATTGTTTCAAATCGGTTTTCGATTTCTTGTTCTCTCTCTTCTCCTTCTGGCACTCCCAAGATGCGAATGTTGGCACGCTTGAAGTTGTCTCAGAGGCTCCTTACACTATCCTCATTTCTTTGGATTCTTTTTTCTTTTTGCTGTTCTGATTGGGTGTTTTTTGCTTCCTTATATTCCAAATCGATGGTTTGCTTCTTGGATTTACCTACCGTACTATTGAGTCTGTGTAAACTATTCTTTACTTCAGTTAGTGCCACCTTCATTTCTGACTGGTCCTTTTTTATGCTCTTGAGGCCCTCACTAAGTTCACTGAGATTCTCACTAAGTCCATTGAGCATCCTTATAAGCAGTATTTTGAACTCAGCATCCGTTAGGTTGCTTAACTCCATTTCACTTAGTTCTTTTCCTGGAGTTTTGTTCTGTTCTTTCATTTGGGACCTGTTTCTTTGTCTCCTCATTTTAGCTGCCTCCCTGTGTTTGTTTCTATGTATTACTTAGCAAAAGGTATAGGGCTAGCTAAGACCAGATGCTGCTTGTTTGAAAGAATTTAGGAAAAGCTGAAGCAGGATCCAAGACAGGCCAATCCTATGGTAAAGCAACTGGCAACAGCTTGAGTGGGCCTGAAAGTTGGGTGGGGCGGGGCCTCAGGGAATCACCAGGGCAGGGCCAACAGTGTGAGCCAGGTAGCTGGAGTCCCAGATATGGCAGCGTCTGCCGGCCCAGGGAAGGGCTCACCAAGGGAACAAAAGCCTCTGACAGCACGTCTGTCCAGGCGAAAGCTGCCTCTCCAGCCCTCGCTCCAATGCCAAACAGCTCAGTTCTTCCCCATATGACTCTGGTGCCTTTCAGGCTCCTTCCCGCATGCTGGAGCCTGGAGGGTGGGAGCCCGAGTAAGTCCGTGCATGGGCCCTTTAAGAGGAGCTGCCGGGGGCTCCAGCCGCCTCAGCCTCAGTTCCCACTGGTTTCTCCAGCCGCCTCAGCCTCAGTTCCCACTGGTTTCTCCAGCCAGAAGTGATGGGGATTCTCTTCCTGGCACTGGAACCCTGAGCTGGGCGCCTGGTGTGGGACGGAGACCCCTCAGTCCTCAGAGAGGACCTTCCCAGCCGAGGTATCCTAATTTTTATCTGGCACACGTGGGTGTGGGACCAGCCCGTCCGCCTCCGCCCCTCCTACCAGTCTGGATGTGGCGGCTTCTTCTTTAATTTCGTAGTTGTCGGACTTCCATTCAGCTTGATTTCAGGCGGTTTTGAATGATGGTTGTTCTGTAGTTTAGTTGTAACTTTGATGTGGTTGTGGGAGGACGCGATACTGCGTTTCCCTACGCCGCCATCTTCCCTACATTTATTTTAAAAGTCATTAGTGCCCTGGCCGGTTTGGCTCAGTGGTTAGGGCATTGGCCCACGGACCAAAGAGTCTTGGGTTTGATTCTAGTCAAGGGCATGTACCTTGGTTGTGGTTCATCCTCAGCCCCGGTCGGGGTCGTGTGGGAGGCAACCAGTTGACGTGTCCCTCTCACATCAATGTTTTTCTCTCTTTCTTTCTCCTTCCCTCCCATTCTATCTGAAGATAGATAGAAAAATATCCTTGGGTGAGGATTAAAAAAAAAAAGTCATTAGTGATGACTTATCACATCTCAGGTAATAGCCTAAGGAGCTGGGGATGCAATCATAAATAAGGACCTTTCCTCTTAGAGCTTATAGTCTAATAGGAAAGAAGAATATTTTCCATATAACCTAGGAAGAACAGGAGACCTAAACTACCCAGAGAACAGATACTCAGCCTAGCCTAAAGGGGCAGGAATCAAGGCTTCCTAGAGGATGTCAAGATTAAAGTGAACCCTGAATAATGAGCTACCCAGGCTATGGGGAATGGAGCAATATTTATCTAGGCCAAGGGAAGTGATTGCTTTATCCAGAGGTAAGGGAGTGCACAGAGATAGGCATGACCAGCTTTGGTTGGATGTAGGAGGTGAGGTTGAGGAATTCAGTAAGGATGATGCTCAGGCTTCTGGCCTGAGTCACTGGGACGATATGGGCACCACTCACTGAGAAGAGGAATAGAGGAGGAAGAGCAGGTTTGAGGCGTGTGTGTGTGTGTGTGTGTGTGTGTGTGTGGCAAGGGTGGGGGGTGATTGTCAAGCTCTGAAAATCCTCAAGTAAATAAGAACCTTTCCTTTCCCTAGAGAAATCTATAGTCCAATGAGGGAAGCAATGACATAAACAAATAATTCTGACACAAAGTGAGAGGTGCTGAGTGGTAGACATCTGTCTGAGGTTCTGGGGGACAGAGGAGGTCAGGACTAAATCTGTAGGGTAGGAAGAAAGAATCATCTGACTAGGTTTCCCAGAGTTGGTGATAAAAATATAAAGGCAGGAGAGTTCCAAGTAGAAGAGATGTGAGGGAGCTGGTGAGTTCTGGAGTTGGCAGCCTGAAGTTCTGTTTGGTGAGGTGCAGGGTGTGTGAGTGTGAGTTCTCTTGGAGCTGGACAGATTGACAAGGGTTGAATGATGTGGACTTCGTCTCACTGATGAAGGGCTAGGATTTAAGAAATCCTTCAGTCACTAGAATGTAAGTTACACAGGGGCAGATCATTGAGTAGTGTCTTGCACATAGTAGGCACTCATGAAATATTTGTTGATTGAATGATTGACTGGTGTAATTGAAATCTTTGCCTTTTCTTCCATGTTGTTGGGGATTTCCCAGCACCATCTATTTCTTTTGATTGTATATGTTTTATAATAAGAATAAGGTAAAATTTATATGCCAAGTTCAAAGCAGACTTTATTCATTTATTTATTCCTTCTTAAGCTAATCACCAATAATTTATTTTTTAAAAGTAAAACCAATGTGTAAGTGGTTCTTGTGGATCTACACATTTTCCCCACAAGGGTTGAATATTATTAAATAATTGAGAAATGCAGCCCTGGCTGGTTTGGCTCAGCAGTTAGAGCGTTGGCCTGCGGACCAAAGAGTCTCGGGTTCAATTCCAGCCAAGCGCATGTACCTCGGTTGTGTTTCATCCCCGGCCCTGGTTGGGGTTGTGCGGGTGGCAACCAGTTGATGTGTCTCTCTCACATCAAATTGATGTTTCTCTCTCTCTCTCCCCCTCTCATTCTGTCTGAAGATAAATGTAAAAATGTCCTCGGGTGAGGATTAAAAAAGAGAGAGAGAGAAATACATGGATCATTTTGAAAATATGAATATATGCTAAAGCATTTTAATTGGTACTGCTTTTATTAACATTAGAAAGTTGGGAAAATCAGAAAACTAAAGTAAATATGAAAAATTTCTAGACTAGATATTATATCCTGAGCCAGCAATCTAAAAGCAAGTATTTTCAAATGTCATCATTTTTGTAGTGATGACTAATACTTAACAACTAACTAGAAGTTATCAAATGTTAGAAGAGAAGGGATATCCTTTTGACTTCTGGTCCACTCTTTCATTGTACAGATGAGAAACAGGCCCAGAAAGGGAAAGGGATTTATCTAAGGTCACGCAGTAAGTTAGAGGCAGAGCCAAGAATAGCATCCAGATGTATTATCCCATGCTGTGTTAGCTCTTGTTTGTGTCCATGTAGAACCCTTTCCCCTACTTTAAGAAACCAGAATAAAACTAGCCCTGGCTGGTTTTGCTCAGCGGTTGGAGCGACGGCTGGCGGACCGATGAGTCGCGGTTCTATTCCAGTCAAGGGCAAATACCTCGGTTGCGGTTCGGTCTCTGGCCATGGTCGGGGTTGTGTGGGAAGCAGCCATCAATGTGTCTCTCTCACAAGCAGACAGATGTCTGTCTGTCTCCCTCCCCCCCCCCCGCCCCCCGCCCCTGCCCCGTCTGAAGATAAATGGAAAAATATCCTCGGGTGAGGATTTTTAAAATAAATAAATAAAACTAGAAGCAAGTGACAGCTACAAGGAGGCTAATTTAGATTCCAGATAAAAAAAGAACTTTCTAATATTTAATCTATTCAAAAGTGGAACTGGCTGCCCCTACAGATAGTGAGTTCCCTGTCATCAGAAGTATTTAAATAGAAACCGTATGTCCATCTGTCAGAAATAAGGTAGAGCTTCCAGCTCTGGTTGGGAAGCTAGACTAAATAAACTTAGGGATCCCTGTTAACTCTAAGATCCCGTCGAATTCTATGCATCTGTGGAAGTTGGGATGTTACTGTCATTTATCTCCTAAGTAAATAATTTATCTGTGTATTTAATAATATGCATTTACTTAGTACCTATTTGGTTTTCGGTACTTCACCAGGTCCTACATTGGGAATAGGGGAGCCAAGATAGATATGACATAGTGTCTGCCTATGAGAGTCATTGAAGAGCCTGGAGAGCTCCTCAGCATTTGTCTGATCCAACCCCTCATTATACAGAGAAGAAGACTGAGGCCCAGAGAGAGGCAGACACTAGCACAATGTCACACAGCATTAGTGGCAGAGTCAAGCTCACATCTAGCCCTCCTGATTCCTGTGCTAGTATTCTTTTCCTCACAATGTCTCCTCTAAAGAGTACTTCCTCAGAAATGATTCTAACAAAAATGAAGCTGATTCTTCGTGTTTTTTCCTGATCTCACGTAGACATTGTGCAATGAATCTTATTATAATTTAATTGTAGTAAGATTTGGCTTCTTGGATATCTGCTTCAGAGGAACACACAGTGAGCTTTCTGGAGACACCTAGTTAAAGTTCACTGAACCTAAATCTCCAAGATTTAAAACAATAGAAATAAAACTAATTGGCATCACTTTGTCTCACCATCTCGTGAGATGCGTGAGAGTTCTTAGGTAGAGCGTTATGGCTTGTGACATGGGTAAAATCCCAAATCATTTTGTGGAGTTTGTTATTGTTCCAACAGCTGTAAGAGGGAGCCAACATCTGCATGTACCAACATCTCTTTGTAGTATCACTTCCTGGATCCTTTTTGCTTGATTTGATAGTTCTGTCTTTGTCACCTTGAAAAAAAGTCCCACATCTCATTGAATTTCAGTTTTCCCTATCTGTTTTTGTTTTATAAATAAGAGTCACCATGGTTATTAGACAAGACCATGGCAATTTTGTCCCCACCCCCAGGGACATTTGGCAATGTCTAGAGATATTTTTGGTTGTCACAGTTGGGGTGGGTGCTCCTGGCATGCAGTGGGAGGGGGGCGGGGGGGAGGCCAACACTGCTGCTAAACATCCTACAGGGCACAGGGAAACCTCTCCCAACACAGAATTATCTGGTCCAAATTGTCAATAAAGCAGCTGTTGAGAAATCCCAGGCTAGACTCTTCAGCTACAAGTGATAGGAACCCAATTCTAACTTGTTTAAGCAAAAGAAAAAGAAGAGAAAAATAATAAAAGAACAGGGGTTATTGGAAGAATATTATCATTGCTTTAAAAAAAAATAGCTCAACAATCTCAGGATGGATATACATTGGCAACTAGAATAAGTAATTCCCAAATGTTTCAACAAAACTGTAGAATGCTCATCAACACATCATTTAGAAAAAGATTTTATTTTTATCAAAGTTATACATATACTAGTTTAAAGAGTCAAATAACTCTATAAGATTTGACAGTGATAAGCCCCTGAATTTGTTCCACAATATACATTTCAGAAAGCACCTTCACCTAAGCAGGAACAATAGATGTGGCTTGAGGTTATTATGTTTTGGTAACAGGTTAAGAAATGGAAACCCAAAGAGGAAAAGTGACCTGCCTAAGGTCACTCAGCAAACACCGCAGGAGCAGAGCCTTTAACATAGTCCAGCATCTTCCCAGCTACACTTGTGTCTGGAAACAGTACTTTGAGTCCAGACAGGTCAGTGGTAGAAGGTGTTGTAAAGATAAGGGGCTCCTGGGATGTAACTCCTTTTTAATAGACTGGAATAAATCGCTTCTGTGCAAAGCAGGGCTCAGCAACTGGCAGGACTGAACGGGGTTGGCAGCCATCCGAAGCCTTGATGTGAAAGGCGAGAATGTCTCCACACCCTATAATCCCACAAATAGGGTCTCTGTTTTTTAAGATTTCTAAACAGTATTACACAAACCCTCCAGGGGCTTAAATTTAACACACAGACAGGTAAGCAGGGACAGGTAAGTAAGCTCCTCACGTGTCCTGTTGCCACCTTCCTCGTTGGTAGAGAGTATCATCTTAATCCCCATGAGGCAGATCTCTTCTTGCTCCTGCTGGGAACCAGAAGGGAAGGAGTGAGAAATGGCCCCAGGCCTGAAGTCAGATCATTCTTATTTTGCAAAAGTGAGCTCTACAATGTAAGAAAAGAACCAGCATTTAGAAACAACCAGAACAATCCTTGCACAGTTAGGACTGGGGAGAGGGCCCCTTTGACACATGACTGAGAAGTTGATTGAGACAGACTCCTAAGTCCCACAGAGGTGTTTTTACCTGAAACCAGGCAAAAAGGGAAGAGGGACCTGATGCTCTCCGGTGCAGCCCCAAATATTCCTGACTCTCTTTCTCAGCCCTAATCTCCACGTTCTCGCCAGCTCTCTGAGGCCCAAGGTCTCATACTTTGCAACCACTTGCAAACCTTTGGAACAGCACTGGGAGCGACTCAGCAGCAGCTCTGGGAATGGACAGACTGCTGTGAGGACTCACACCTAGAACATCCTGGAGCAGGTGTGTGGGGGCTGGGGGTGGGGCCAGCAGCCTGGCCTAAAAGGGAAACAGGGGAGTGACTTCCCTGACTCCGGGGTCCATAGTTTCAATTTGGGTTGGGGAAAGTTGATGGTAGAGTCCACAGAGCCCTTGAGTTAGAAAAAATATTTGTGACATCTCATTTGAAAAAGAAAAATGTGAAGCTCAGAGAGGTTGGGGGTCCTGCCCTGAGCCATCTGGTGTTTTGGTGCCACCAAACAATAGCAATAGCAGTAATTGGCTACGTACTGTATGCCATGAACAGAGCAAAACACTCTGCATCCATTAACTCATTTACTCATCCCAATAACTTTATGAGGGGGTACCATTATTTCTTGCATTTTGGAGATAAGCAAACTGAAGCTTAGAGTGGTGAAATAATTTGCTAACGCCGTTGGTCTAGAACAGAGGTTCTCAACCTTCCTAATGCCGCGACCCTTTAATACAGTTCCTCATGTTGTATGTGGGCGTATCTGCATGTGGGCAGACCCGCCTGGAGACGGATAGAGGAGCGGTGTCTCGGTTCCTAAGACCATCGGAAATATGTGTTTTCCTATGGTCTTAGGCAACCCCTGTGAAAGGGTCATTCGACCCCCAAAGGGGTCGCAACCCACAGGTTGAGAACCGCTGGTCTAGAAAGAGGTAGAAACAGGACTTGAACCCAGGCCTCTCGGCCGCCAAAGCCTGTGCTTGTGGACTCACTGAGATATCAGGTAGGACGATACTTTGGATAGAAATTGGAATATTGCATTTCCCTCTGTTCCAGTGTTCATATGGCTCTCAACACTAAGGAAGACTTTGGGAGGCTGTGGGAGAGCGGGGAGTCAGGAGGCCTTGGGTCCCAGCCTCTTAACTGACTTGCCATGTGACTTGGGACAAATGTCTACCTTTCCCTCTCTGGCACCCAGTTTCTTTCTTCTTGGGGGCAATGTGATGAAAATGCATTCTGTGCTGCAGACAGGGATGGTCATGTGTTGTAGGCATGTTTCCATCCAGCCCTCGGTGGCAAAGGGAAGAAAGGCCACCGGAGGAGACTCTGGGCTGTGGCACAGGGCCTGGCCTCCCAAGAGGCTGGGCGGCTTCTAACCCACCAGCCAGGCCAACACAAAACCTGGGCTTTTGTTTGACTTGGCTTCTTGTACCTTGTTTAGTCTGCAGAGCAGGGAGTTTATCCTGCTGCTTTTGTCACAGGCCATTAGTACACACATAATCCCCGGGGGTTTACTGCTGGCTGCTTTCTCTAGGAATTTGAGGAGGGCTCCCTCCGTAGCCCAGCTGTTAGGAGCCATCCTCTCCCAGCCCCCATCCGAGCAGCCTCAGCTGAGAACCCATGGCACAGTGTGCTCCTGGTCTTTGATTCTGGCTGTATGACCTTGGGCTAGTCTCTCGTCTTCTCTCGGCCTCCATCTACCCATCTGTGCAGGAGAGATCCGACCCAGATGCCCTCCAAGGGACCTCAACTCCAGGAGGATCAGAAATGCATTCCTGTGTGGTTTCTCTCCCTCGAGGCCTCCCTCATTCCTCTGGTGCCCCCTCCCCCAATTCTGGAGCAATTTGTACTGTCTTTGCACTGATCTCATTCCTGCCCTAAGCCTAGGACCAATCCCTCTCTCATTCAACCTCTTGCTTGTAAATTGAGGGTAATAATACCTGATAACTCACCCTGCTGCTGTAAGGATTAACTAATTAGTGGTTATTAAAGGATAGAGGAACACAGTACCCTGTTCCCAGTTAGGAAAAATTTTCTCCTCTGAGTTCCTGCTACTGTCTGCATAATCTCAGAGAATTAGAAAATCCCCGGAGTTTTGACTTCCAGCACCCCCACTATACAGATGGAGAAATTGAGGCCAAGGAAGGTAAGCAGTAGCCTGGGATCACTCACAGTCGTTTTGCAGCAGAGAGGGGAGCAGACTCCGGGCTCTGGACTTGGGCCCAGTGCTCCTCTGCCACACCGTGCACAGTAATCGAGGTTCAGGCCTGGGGCGGTCCCTGTGCCGGGCTGGAGGATGCACCAAAAGGCTCCCACACCCTACTTCATAGCTTGGTGTTAGGGAACAGAATTTTTCTTCAGGCAGACCTGGGTGCCAATCCTGGTCTTGACTTACTGAGTGACCTTGGGTATATTATCCCTGCTTGCTACTTAATTGTCAGTTTCTTCATCTGCAAGTGGGGAAAATGACACCTTCCTCAAAGGTTACTGTGAAGATTGGCCTAGAGCTGGTATTCAGAAACAGTAGTAACTGTAGTATTATGATGGTTTTTGTTTTTTTTATCCTCACCCGAGGACATTTTTTCATTTTTGTTCAGATAGAGTGGGAGGGAGAGAGAGGAAGAGAGAGAGACAGGGAGAGGGAGGGAGGGAGGGAGAGAGAGAGAGAGAGAGAGAGAGAGAGAGAGAGGGAAACATCGATGTGAAAGGGACACATCAAGTGGCTGCCTCCCACACAACCCCAACCAGGGCTGGGGATGAATCACAACCGAGGTATGTGCCCTTGACTGGAATCAAACCTGCAATGCATTGGTCCGAGGGCAAACGCTCTAACTGCTGAGCCAAACCGGCCAGGGCTTATTATGATGTTTTTATTGACTGCCTTGATGGCCAAAGATCACCAGAGAGCTGCTCAGTGAAGCTCCGTGGGCAGCCACTCACCAGGTGCTCCAGCGGGCTACACCCTGGCGAGGGGCAGATCCCTTCATCCTCACCCTGAGTTAGCAAGGGAGGTGTTATCACCGCATTTGACAGAGCTGCGCATGGAGGCTCAGGGAGGACAAGAACTTGCCCAAAGCCATGTTTGCTTTAGGAGGGAGATGACCTCATTTTTAGTCTCTTCTCCTGAACAGAGGCTGCAAGGTAACTGGCCGTGGTGTTGCAGAGGGCACTTTCATGGCTGTATCACACTACTTCTGTGGTCTCAGGATGGGAAGGGCTATCTAGGGAGGGATTGCACTGCTTCAGGGAATGGTAGTGAGGTTCATGTCACAGGGAACACTTAAGCAGAAGCTGGATAAACACTTGACAGGAATATTGTTGAAGTGATCAGTGCATCAGAGAGCAGGTTTTAGACCCTTCAGTGAGAGGTGACATGGTGCTGGAGGAAAAGAAGGGGCTGGAGTCTAACTGAGGTCTGATCCAGGCTCTGGAACCCAGGGCAAGAATCTTCACCTCTCCGAGCTTTGATTTCTTCACCTGTAAAATGAAAATTATAATCTCTATCCTGCTTACCTTCCAGGACTGTAGTGAAGGGTCAGAGATACACAGACTACAGCTGTGTGGGAGTGAAAGGAGGGAGCCACTCGCTCAGTTGGGGTGCCAGAGGCTGCATCAGAAGGATGAAGTGGGGTGTTCTGAGCAGGAAAAGGCCTTCTTGATGAGGTAACAGCATAGGCAAAGGCTTGAAGGCAACAAAGAGCACAGCATATTTGGAGAGTGAAGGTTGGCGTGAGGATGGAAGAGGGCTAGTGGCAGGACCAATCTCAGATTTCCTGTTCCATCACCCAAGGAGTGCCCACTGAGCTGCCTGGGAGAGGCCATCAGGGGTGGGCCTGGTGAGAGGCCTGTCTGTCCAACCTGTCCAGCACCATTCAGGGGATGGCTTTGGCAGGGGGGTGGGGGGGGAGGGGTCTCCTCCCTTGACCCCTCACAGTCTTCACTGATGGGCTCCAGGTCCTGATGTCCTTCGGCACACCCTTCTCGTATTCAGCCTTCCTGCCAAAAACCTGCTCATGACTCAGGCATTTGCACTACTGGGCTGGGCTCTCTCCTCGTTTCACAGGTCCTGGGCTGACAGCCTGATTGACCTCATAACGAGCACTCCTGTCTCCAGCCCCACCTTGCTCCGATCCAACCCCACATCAGTCACGAGAGCCTTCCCTAAAGTGACTAGAAGAGCAGACATGAGTGCCTAAAGGCTGGTTCTGGACAAGGTGTGTGCATCTCTTCACAGAGCACCATCCTCTTGCAGAGACTAGTGGGAGAAAATGTCCTGCCTAAGGATTTGATGTCGCCCAAGTTGAAGGACAGCTTCGGGCAGGTGGCCATTGGATACAGTGCAGTGCATGTGGTTGCTGCCTGCCCAGTGCCCTCTCTCTTCTGTTTCCTTCTAACGGAGCCCTACTGTGATTGAGGTAGCCCCGTCATGCACAGCCACATCCATCTGCCTCTGGGGAACTCTGGCCCACCCCCAACTTTAGAGATGAGCCCAATTGGTCTAAGGAAAATTTCATTTCACTTGCCATTGTCCCTCCCCACTTCATTGGTTGAGGAAAGGCATAAGATCCAATTTTGTTCAATGAAGCACAGGACATGCGTGGTGGAGATTTGGGAGAAAGTTTACTTGCTTTATCCCTGAGAAAGAAAGGTAGTAGTAAAAGCTGGTCCCTCTACTTTCTCAGATCGATGTCATGTGGATGATTTCATATGGATATCAGAAATCACCATGATCATCTCGGTTCTAGGCAGAGTGGGGAACTTGAAAGAACCTTGAAGATGCCAGTGAACCTCTGAATCAACCCACCCTGAAGGCCATCTCACTTCTAGAATTTCTGCTTTGTGAGGTAATACATTTTTGTTATTTGCAGCTGAAAGCTTCTTTACCAATGCAGAGATGAGATGCATTCCTCGGGATTATTTCAGCTTCAAGTGGTAGAAACTAATTCCAAATGGCTTGAGCAAAAAGAGGGACATGATACTGCTTTGCACAGTAATATAAGATAGATCTTCTGATGAGCAGAGGGATCCATGCAGATTACATGGATTTCAAAGAATGCTTTTCTTCTGATAGTGTCGAACCTATACTGGCTTTGAGAATTATTGTTTAGCTTTGGAAAACTGTGTTTGTGTGTGTTCCAAACATTACCATTTGGAAGACTGGGAAGAATGAGTAGGCCCTTTTAGCTTATATTGATGGAGACACGTTGATGAGGACCATCCTTTGAGTGCCAAAGCCCACCCCATGTTGTTCTGCAGGGGCCCTGCATGGTTATTCTAGACTCAGACTTTGGGAGAGAGACCACTGGAGGGTCACTGTGTGCTGTGGCTCGCTGTGACTTTGGGTCAGTCCCATCCCTGTGATCAGGGTTGAGCTTTTCCTAACTGGTGGAGCTCCTGTGGTGAAAAACTGACAGAAGGTTCCTCTCTCAGAGAAGGGAATGGGAATGGTTTTCAAGATAAGAAACTTGAGGAGACCCCTGTGTGGAAGGTTGATGTTTCTTTGTTTCAGACTCTTAGAAGCATTCCATTTGGAGCCCAGCTTTATGGCTGCATTTCTATTGTTCTCTCTGACCTTCAGAAGAGGCCTTGTGGGTAGGTTGCAGGTGTTGAGGATGGGCTGGGGTAGAAGTGAGGCCCTTCAGTGGTAGCTACAACATTTGGCAGAGACTGGAGCAAAGCAAATGGAAGCCCAACAAGGAGCTGAGAGTGGTGGGCAAGGGAGATCCTTTGAGATCCATTCCTTAGCCCCAGTAGGTATCCAGATATTTCCCTTTCAGCCCTCAGAGTGGGTTAAGATGGGACTTGAGAGTGGGCCCAAGATCTGAGAAGACACCCCCCCACCCCCGCATCCAGCAGCTTTTCTGCCCTCTTGGGTTCTTCCAAAGTGACCCCATTGGATGGGTTCCCGCTTTCATCTTTGGGTTGAGTTGGGGCACAAGATGCCCTCAGTCTGGGGTACTGTCCTCTGCGAGGAGCAGTGGTGTCTGTTACCTCCTCCCTTGTGTTGGGAGACTTAGGAACTTAGTGTAGCTATTGAGAAATAAAGCTATTTAAGTGGTGAGCATTATATTTTGATCCAGAAGCCTGTCTGTTTCTACCTTGTAGACACCATAAAGCAAAGCCTGGCAGGGTTGGTTTTTTTTTTTTCATCCAAAAGATTGCTGAAATTGCTTGGTTAGATAGGATACAAGAAGCCACTTTCCTTTGTGTTGTTGGATTCTACCTTCTCCAGTGAGGCCATCAGCTTGGAAGCTTTCTGGACACAAGAGGAGAGCTGCTCCTTGACCCCCCTGCCTTAGCCTGTGCTCAAGGGTATACTTGGCCCATAATCTGTAGTTGACTCCCTCCATACGATTCAAGGATCATAGCCAAACATGTCTTGGGCCAGCCTGGGATGCTTGGCTCTGCCCTGCTCTTTGCTGGATGGGAGCCTCAGGACTCACACCCTGGCCATTCTGCCCCTGAGTGCTGACTGCAGACTCGCTCAGCTTTTCTTCACCACTCCCCTTCTCTGGGACCTTTGTAGAAGTAAGGTAGCTTGTCCATGGCTGTCTAAGTTCTTAGCAGGGAGTGATCTAGCTTGGGAAGTCTTCCTGGAGGACCTCCATAGTGAAGATGTATCAAGTGAAGTAACATTGTAAGCAAAGGCAAGAGACACATGAGGCCTGTTTGGGAAAAGGCAGAGAGTTGAATATGGCTAGAATATTGAAGATGTGATGGAAAATGCTGAGAGGTGAGGCTGGGAAGTTAGAGTGGTGCCAGATCATGGGGGAACTGGAGGTGTAACTTTACCCCACAGACCAAGGGAGCCACTGAAGGTGTTTGTGCAGTGGAATGGCAGTGTCCAGGATGCATTTGGGAAGAGCACTGTGAGGGCAGCATGGGGGTAGGTTGGAGGAAGCGAGACTCAGTGCAGGAGATTCATGCAATAGTCAGGAGCCAGGGAAGAAGGGCCTAGAAAATGTAGATTTTGGAAGGCAGGATGGAGCGAGGGTCTCCCCCTAAGGTCCTCTGTGCTCATCTTCCTCTTCGGCTTCCCAGACTCCCATAGGTGCTGAGCCTCTCATCTGGGAACCAGGGGTATGGGTTCTCCCTGTTCCTCTCTATTCTGGCCTCACCTTGTTCCCCCTACCTCCCAGCTTTGGTTGCTTCTTTGCTGGTATTGTTAACTCTTTCTATACAGAACACAACTTGAAACTAATCTTGTCTGAAGTAGCAATAGCCTCCAAACAGGTCTCTTTGCCTCTATTCTTACCCTAATAATTTAATATCCATTCAGCAGCCAGAGAGAGCCTCTGAAAGTGTAAGTCAAATAATGTCACCCCTCTGCTCCAAATTCCCCAGTGGCTCCTCATTCACCCAGAGTAAAAGCCACCTCCTGCCCTGGCTGGTTTGGCTCAGCGGTTGGAGCGTCGGCCCGCAGACCAAAGAGTCGCGGGTTGAATTCCAGTCAAAGGCACGTACCTCAGTTGTGGTTCGGTCCCCAGCCCTGGTTAGAGTCATGCAGGAGGCAACCAGTTGATGTTTCTCTCTCTCTGTCTCTCTCACTCTATCTGGAGATAAAAATGGAAAAATATCCTCGGGTGAGGATTAAAAAAAAAAAAAAAGCCACCTCCTTACAATGGTCCTCTATGCTCTGACTCCCTTCAGGCCATCTCTCTGAAATTGTCCACTCCTACCTCCTACCCAAGCCTCCTCACAGAGCCTCCAACATGCCTGGCATTCTCCTCCTCAGGGATTTTATACCTGCTCTTCCTTCTGCCTGAAGCACTCTTCCCTATGGATGCCCTTGACTCTTCCTTCACCTCCTTCCTTTACTTGTCCAGGTATCACTTTGTGCTAAAGCCTTCTCTGATTATCCTATCTCAAGTTATAACCACTCCCCTTCACTCACACTCCAATCCTCCCTTGTGTTATTCTTTCCATTCACATGGCACCTTATACTATAATGCATAATTCTTATTTCTTATGTTTATTTTCTGTCTTCCTCTGCTAGAAAGTAATTTCAAGGAGGAGAGAGAATTTTGTATGTTTAATTTCTGATGTATCTTCCAACACCCCAAACAGTGACCCTAGAGCAGGGCACTCAATGTTTGTAGAATGAATGAATGAATAAGAGTGAAGATCTTTGTCTTCTAGTCCTGAGAGCCACTGAGAGCTGTCCCTGGTGCTGCCCTGGTTCTGCCTCTCGCTGTCCTTTCTGCGCTGTGTGCTGACGTCAGCTTGTCTGGTCACTCTCAGCCCCTCTGGAACCTGTCCCTACTCACTCCTCAGCTGCTGATCCAGCCAGTCAGAGGGCAGATGAGGAAGCCACAAGATTTAAAATGAGGGGTATGAGGCCCTGTGAACTAGACTCCCAAGTCCCAACTCCTTGGCATCTGTTAGAAGGCTCCTGCCTCCTGCTTCAGCTGATCCTTGTACCAAGTCCTCCTTCTGTCTGTACTCCTGTTCTCTTTCTGTTCCTTGACCACCTGTGGCTTCAGATCCCATGCTGTCCCCTCCCCCTGACTTCTTGTCTGGCCAGCCTTCAGATGTTATCTCATAGATCACTTTCAATGGAAGGCCTTTTTGATTCTCAGATAAGCTTCACACTCCCATGGGGCTCTGACCCTCCCCTTTGGTGAAAATTATGCTTGTAATTATTCCTGATTGCTTCTCTCCCCACTAAATTGTGAGGCTGTGAAGGAAGGTGCCAGGTTGGATTTGCTCCCCTCATTATCTCTGGAGCCTAGCACAATGACTGGCACATAGAAGGGGTTCCATAAGTCATTGTTGAATGAAAGACTGAAGAGGAAGAAGGAAGCTGTAGAAGGCAGTGCAGGAAGAACAGGCTCTGGAATCGGAATGACCTGGGTTCCAACCTTAGCTCTGTCACTTGCAGTCTGTGCGACCATGGGTAAGTCATCGCCCCTCTCTGACCCTCCATTTCTCATCTCTGAAATATAGGTAGTAATATAGCTGCGCCAGGGTTGTTGGAATAATTACACGTGATGCTGAGCAGATATTTGGTACTCGGAAGATGCCGCATGACTCTGGAGTCCCTCTTCTAGGGACCTGCCATTCTCTGCTTTGTATTTTGGCTACTTGGGTACAAATCTTACTAGATTGTAAAGGGCAAATATTGTGCCTGATTTCACTACAAAATCCCTAGTTCCCAGTGCAGAGTCTGACAGAGAGCAGGTAGTTGGCAAATGTTTGTTGAGTAATTGTATCTGCAACTCCCACTGCTCACCCGGCTCCCTCTGGATGCTCAGTTCCGAGCAGGACCCCTTGACTAACTCCCACAGGCCCTTCAGGAAGGGCCAAAGGCAGCTCCAAGAAACAGTATGCCCTCAGTGGTAATAGCCATGGTGTTACTGGAGCATGTCCTCGGCTCCACTGAGACAAGTCAAGTGTCCCCTAGAGCCCTGGCCACCTCTCTTTCTCAGCACCTGCTTGGGTATTCACTCACCTGTGACAGAGGGGTCAGAGCAGTGCTGGAGAGGGCAATGTGTGTAGCCAGGTGCCCTGGGATCCCAGCTGGGCTGCACCTCGGGGCTCTGGGGCTTGAATGTCATCCGTGAGGCAGCCAGGTCAGAGCCTGTGAACTAGACTGGGAGACGTGCCAGCTTCGGGTCCTTTGGGCAGGTAGAACCCTGGGCCTGGAGACCTCCTCTGGTCACTCTCTGGGGTAATTGGATTTACTGGGGGTTTGAGGACCTGAATTATGTGTTTCATTTTGTTATTTCTGAGTACTCTCTGCCTTATATCTATTTCCTTTTTTATTTTATTTTATTTTTTATATTTTTAATCCTCACTCAAGGATATTTTCCCATTGATTTTTAGACAGAGTGGAAGGGAGGGAGAGAGAGAGAGAGACATATCAATTGGTTGCTTCCTGCACGACCCCTACCGGGCCCAGGGATCGAACCCACAACTGAGGTACATGCCCTTGACTGGGAATCAAACCCGTGACTCTTTGGTCCATGGGTCAATGCTCTAACCACTGAGCCAAACTGGCCAGGGCTATTTCCTTTTTTAATAAAATTTTTATTTATTGTATTTTAGAGGAAGTGGGGGAGAGAAGGGGAGAGAGAGAAAGAGAAAGAGGAAGAGAGAGAGAGAACAATTTGTTGTTCCACTTATTTATGCATTCATTGGTTGATTCTTGTATGTGCCCTGACCAGACATCAAACCCACAACCTTGGCAAATGGGGACAATGCTCTAACCAACTGAGCTACCCAGCCAGGGCTCTATTTCCTTTTTGAATCGAAGACACATAGAAGAAAGAGAGGAGCCCAAATGAAAGAGTTGGAGAACCTGGATTTTGTCCCAACTTGGTTTCCACTGCAGTGTGCCCTGGAACTTGGCTTCTGAGGTTGAGAGGAGCCTTACTGGGAGGCTCGCTCAAGGATACCCTCTTCCTCTCCAGTCACAGGTAGACAGGCAGCTCAGGAGACTATAAGACCACTGGATTCCAAAGCAGGAGACTCCTGTGACCTTGGACAAAATGCCTAACTTCACAGAGGTTTGGTTTTCTCATCCATAAAAGGAGGATAAATGTACCTTCTGGACCACATCCTAGGCTGCTGGGGGCTCTGGAGGTTTCCTAAATGTCAAGGTGCCTATTAAGAGTAGGAGGGAGGTGATAAGGCTCCCAGCTTCAACATCTACATTTTAAATCATTAAATCAATGAATATTTCTTAAGTACCTACCATCTTTAATACAGGAATGCACTGAATGCTGAAACACACAGATATATGCCCAAGGATTTAGAATTTCAGGTTTCTGGGCCCTTTGCTTTCTAAAAATCCCAAATATAATGATTCTTAGATGTCAGTGTTATAATCACCTGGGATAAGTTTCCAGAGGGCTGAGAGAAGTTAAGAAACATGTGGAGAAGATGTCTAACAAGGCAGAGGGCAGAGTCAGCCATCACTGAGGGCCTGCTGTGTGCTGGGTACTGTGTGATGTCCTTTAGTCCTTAAGACCACTCCCAAAAGACAGGTGGCAGTGGTAGCCCAGTCTATAGCAAGGTTAAAGAAAAAACAAAAGATGTTGAGAGACTCAGAGGCTAGCCACAGTGGGAAGGGGCAAAGGGAAGGCATGGAGTTGCCAGTGCCCAGAGAGGGCTGAGACTGTGGGGGAGCGTTGCTCAGCAGGAGCCAGGGTCTTGGAGAGCTGTGCCCAAGCAGGGTGAGGGAGAGTGTGATAAAAATATATTGTGGTCCCTCTTTCCTCTCACCCTCTGAATCCCTGCCAGTGCCCCTATAGCCAGCACTGGAAGTCAGCCAGCAAGGGAGTCTGGGAGATGCAGTCTGCAGGGTCAGTGGTGCAGGACACAGAGCAGGAGAGAAAAGGGTGCAGATAGGATTGAGGGGTAGGAAATGTGCAAATGGAAAACAATCAGCACATCTGCCTGACGTCACTGTACTAGTGAGATGCAAAACTTGGTCTAAATGCTTACCAGGACCTGGCAGGTTACATAGGAGGACAGGAGGGGCCTGTAGTGAGTAGGTAACCCTTGCCCCATCCAAAGAGGCCAGCTGCTATTCAATTCCAGCCAATTGTTGCCATCTGGGAAGACAGACCCAGTATTATAAAATCTTTCCTTTTTAAAATTAATTAATTAATTATTTTTTTGTTAATCCTCACCAGAGGTTATTTTTTCTGTTGATTTTTAGATAGAATGGAAGGGAGGGAGGGAGGGAGGGAGAGGGAGAGGGCAAGGGAGAGGGAGAGGGCGAGGAAGAGGGAGAGAGAAACATTGATGTGACAGAGACACATTGATTGGTTGCCTCCTGCATGACCCCAACCAGGGCCAGGGATTGAACCTACAACCCAGGTATGTGCCCTTGACCAGGAATTGAACCTGTGACCCTTCAGTCTGCAGGCTGATGCTCTAACCAGAGCCAAACTGGCCAGGGCAAATCTTCCCATTTTTTAAAAGAAGCTGAGAATATGGATTTCAATATGGATTTCCATTCTTAATTATTGGCAAATAATTCCAGTTTAAAATCATACTGGTGAATGGATAAAGAATGTGGTACAGCCATACAATGTAATATTATTTAGCAATAAAAAGATATGAGCTGTTAAGCCCTGAAAAGACATGGGGGGCCCTGGCCTGTTTGGTTCAGCTGTAGAGCGTTGGCCCGTGGACCAATGAGTTGTGGGTTCGATTTCCGCCAAGGGCATGTACCCAGCCCTGGTCGGGGTCATGCAGGAGGCAACCATTCAATGTGTCTCTTTCACATCGATGTTTCTCTCTCTCTCCATTTCTCTCTCCCTCCTACTCTATCTAAAGATAAATAGAAAAGAATCCTCAGGTGAGGATTTAAAAAAAGAAAAGACATGAGGGAAACTTAAATGCATATTGCTAAGTGAAAGAAGCCAGTCTGAAAAGGCTACATACTGTATGATTCTAAGCATGTGACATTCTAGAAAAGGAAAAACTGTAGAGACAATGGAAAGCTTAGTGGTTGCCAGAGGTTTGGGGGGAAGGGGAGAGTATGACGAGGTAAAACAGGATTTTTAGGGAAGTGAAACTTCTTATGCTGCTGTCATGGCATGACGTTATACTCTGTCACAATTCATAGAACTGTGTAACACAAAGAGTGAAACCTGGTATTAAGTATGGGCTTTAATCAGTAATAATGTATCATGTTGGTTCAGCAATTGCAACAGATGTATCATATTAAAGCAAGATGTTAATAAATGAAACTGTTGGAGTGGAGGTACAGAGAGGAGGCATATGGGAACTCTCTACTTTCCACTCAGTTTTTCACCTAAAACTGCTCTAAAAAATAGGGGCTATTAATTAAAAACAAAACAACAACATACTGAAAGTGCCCTGTGGGCCAAATGTAATACATGCCTGCTGGATCTAGCTACCAGTTGGTGACTTCTGATCTAATTCAATACCCTCATTTTAGATAGGAAAACTGAAGAACAGAGAAGGGGAGGGGCCCTGGCAGTGTTCAAAACAAAGTGGAAGCAAAGCTTTCCATCCTAGGGTGCTGGGGATCTTCCCAACAAAGGGAGGGGCACCCCAGGAAGGTCTGCTGCTGTGGAAGAAGAGGCAGCTGGGGGCAAAGGTCAGTGGAGAGCTTTGCCTGTAGGCAGGCTGGTTGGGCTGAAATGCCCCAACAGGTAGTGAGAGCTTCCAAGAGCCCAGGTGCTTTTCGTGTCTGTGTTTATTTAGCCAGAGACCAGGCTCCCTCCCAGCTTGGCCTGGATCAGACTCACTGAGTTGGATGCAGAAAGGAGTGGACCCTTGTGACCCTTGTACGTGCCTTAGAGCAGGACAGGACTCAGAGACTAGGAGCTGCCCTCTGCAGGGCCCAAGCCTGGAACTTGGGGACTGATGTTATGATAATATCAGGAATGTGAGGACTGCTAGGCAGTTCTTCAGCCCCTTTATATACTTTATCTTCTCTAATTCTTCCTTTCCCATCAGGGCTATGAAGCAGGTAGGACAGAGTTTATTATTCTGGTCTTATAGACATGTAAACTGAGATGAAGGAGAGGTTAAGTGTGTGCCTTACATTGACATAGCCAATGAGTGGCAGAGCTGGGGTTTGAATCCAGGCCTTCTTTTAACTGTGAAAAATCATATTTGGCTACAGACCAAAAGAACTGTTTATAAACACTATTCTAGTTGGTAAATGTGTTTCTCATAGAAGTAGAGGTTAGCATTCTGAAACTACATGGATATGAAGGTCGAACAAATAAGTAAATAAATTGGAGGTCACACATGAGCATGGGGGAAAGACTGGGGGGATGGATTAGAGTTGGAGGTATCAGTATGGATTCACGTCTATTCTAACATATACAAATAGATATAGGAACAAATACAGGTATGTATGATGCACGGGTTAGCGTACACCTACATTTCCTTTCTCTCTCTGCTGAGAGGGCCTGGAAGCAGTGACACCCCAGTAACGGTGAGTACGCTCAGAGTCCAGACCTTGGTTCCTAAATGCAATTCTACAGAAAAGGAGCCAAGGATCCTGTCAGAAATGGCTAGTTCTAGGATGGAGTCGGAGAAAACACAAGCCTAAAGTAGTGCTAGAAAGTAAGGATGCATTAAAAAAATGAATAAATAAAAGATGGGTATGTCAAAAAGACAGAAAAGTCAACCCAAAAGAGCTTCCACATTCAAACACCACAGTAATCCAAGATCCACTGATTGTGATAAAATTGGGGAGCAAAACTTTAAGGAGAAGCAGGATATTTGTATAGCCTCCAAAGGACCTCCCACCAAAGGTGCTGGTTTTAACATAACATCTACAAAGTCCTTGATATTCCTCCCCAGGAGGTGAACTTAATTCCTCATCTCTTGAACTGAGTGCCTCATACAGGCTGAGCTCAGCCATCCTCTTCTCTGAGTAGAGCTGAGAAAGGGAAACATAGTAACATTATAGTGATGAAACCTGGAAACTCCACCTAAATCAAGTGATCAAATTTAACATCACCAGTAGTAACATTATTATATCATACCCCCCGATATGCTGCAATGAGAAGGGACTTTCGTCTTTGTGATATTCTTCCTACAAATTCATTAGCTGTGTCATTTCATGAGAAAACAGCAGGCAAACCGAAGTTGAGGACATTCTACAAAATACCTGAGCAGCTTCAAAATGTCAAGGTCATGAAAAAAAGAAAAGGGAAGACAGAGAAACTCATAGATTGGAGGAGAGTAAGGAGACAAGACCACTAAATGTAATGTGTTACCCTGTACTGGATTTTGGAACAAAAAAAGGACATGAGTAGAAAAATTGGTGAACTCTCAGTGAAGTCCGTAGCTTAGTTAATAGTTTTGTGCCAGTGTTGACTTCTCAGTTGTGATAGTTGTACAATAATTATGTAAGATGTTACTATCAAGGGAAGTTGGGTGAAGGATAAATGGTAACTTCTATTTTTGCAACTCTCCTGTAAATCAAAAAGTGTTCCAAAATAAAACAGTTATAAAATAAAATAAATTATATCTGTTGCACAAAGAAGTTGGTAGCCACCACCAAGGAAATCGCAAAGCCAATGACAACATGCCCCTGCTTTAGTTCTAACACATCCTGTCAAAATTAAGCCTTCAGTTTGCAGAGCTAGTTTACTTCACATTATGCCATGTTGATCTTTGTAACAACCGGGAGAGTGGCGTTAGATGTTTACTGCAGTGCCTGTTGCACGGATGAGGACGTTGAGACACAGAGGATAGCACTCACCTTCTCACTGAACAGAGTGGGAACTCTAGCCCAGAGAAGGGGAAGGGTTTGCCCCTGGTCACATAGGAGGTTAGGGGGCCAGTCCAGGACTAAAACTTCTGGTTCCCTATTTTTGAAACCACCTTGGCTGCTGTTTCAGGGCAACAGCAGACAAAGCTTAAATGTGAAGTCTTTGGGAAGGCAGAGGAGAGCAAATCTCATCTCGCCCCCACCCCCTTCTCACCTTTGAGTTAAGCAATAAAGCTGAAAAGATCCTTCAACAAACAAATCCCTCCTCATTATACAATCCATGGGCACACTGGCTTTTAGGAAACCTGAAAGGCAAGCTCCTTAGGAGGGAGGGCTGTTCGTACATGCCTGTCCAGGTGCCCTCTTCCCTGTTCAGACTCAAGAAGGCAGAATGTCTGCTTCAAGAGCAGCAGCTCGGTGGACATTCAGGTTAGGTTCCCACACTTCCCTGGCGGGCTGGGCTGGGGTGGTGGGAGCAGTCTGCTTCCAAGAGCAGGCTTCCAGGGAGGCACGGTGGCCGAGTCATGGTCGATATTCCTTTAGTCCCAAGTTGGATTCCTTCTCGATGTTGGAAAATGCTCCAAAGTGTTCGTCGTCGGTGGGAAAAGGCAGTTGTGGAGTCAGGCCCATGTGGGTGATCAGATGAAGACTGTCCCCAGGCCAGAGGATGAGTCCAGAAAAGATGAACTCTGTTTTCTTCAAATGAAAAGTGAGGCCCCATTCTCCCTTTTAAACTACAAGGAAACTGGATTAGTATGAAAATGCTTTTGCTCCTGAAATTGGGGCCAGGAACTCTGGGCAAAGTTTGGCTGCACCAAGAGGTGGAATTACCTTAGAGAAGGAAAGTGTCTGCCTAAGTCACAGAAAGGCAGAGGAAAGACCCCACTTGGGTATCTTCTTAGAGAGATGGAGAATGGTTTCTCCATTTGCACAAACAAAATATTAAAGCTTTTTGTTCGAGAAACTTATATCTCAGGGGAAAGGAATGCAATCATTCCAGTAATTAACAATTTCCCCAAGAAGTGTGGTTTACATCATACATGATCTTCTCATTTTGATCCTCTTTGTTCCCAGAAAATGCAGTGTTTCTTCTCCGGGGCCCCATGGAGGAGAGATGGTATTGACAAGACGACTTTGCATTCCTATGATGTCAGAGTCCAAAGTTTCAACTCTTGGCTGATCAGCTTTTAAGATTAGAAAATACTGTGTGGTTCAGAGAAAGATTCTGAGCATTGCTGTCACATCACCCTGGGCTTGAATCCTGGTCCCACTTGGTAGCAGTGTGACCACCTTCAGAGAACTGGTTAACCTCTGTCTTCAATTTCTCCTCTTTGAGGGATAATAACTCCTACTTAATGGCATTGTTGGGAAAGCCTTCAGAGAATTCCATCGTATAGTGGGCACTCAGAAGACATTCTTGTTGAGTGTCTCTTGACTGTTTTCTCTCTAATTTACTGTTAAGTAGTTTTGTTTTCCAGGATGATTTGTTGATCAATGATTCCTTTTTATGTCTTCAGATAAACAAGAACTTCTTTCTTCTTGCTCTTTTTAAAATAACTGCCATAGGAGCTACAGGAACGTTAATTTTAATAATAGCTTTCAAAACATTACGCATATTAACCAGAATTTTCTATTCTGAGCAAACTAATCACAATGTAGTTCTACCTTTCATTTGTAGCAATTACCACCACTTTAACTGGCTAATTAATTGTTGAATGATGATCAGTCTCACCAGAATGTAAGCTTTATGAAGCCAGCATTAGTGGAGGTGGTGTCTGTCATGTTTACTGCCCTGTCCCGCATGCCACATGCTGCCTGGTGAGTGTGTGTGTGTGCGCGTGCGTGTGTGCGCGTGCGTGCGTGTGTGTGTGTGTGTGTTCCAATAAGTATTTGCGTGAACAAATGAATTAATGAATGACTAAACCTTGGAACACAACCAACCAACACAAGGAAGATCTTTCTATATTGGAAGAAAATGTTTCAGATGATACTATCAAAGGTGGCAGTGCATTGATTTTTACCTCAGCTTTGACTGAATTTCCTATGGCATTTTAAGCCGTTAACTGTGAGAGATGACCATGGGCATATCACTAGAAGTAGTGGCTTTAAATTCCAATTCTGTCACTTCTTGGCTATGTGACTTTAGACAAGTAAGTCCTTTTATACCTGTGAGCCTGTATTTTTCAGGGCTTTGCTCTGAGCGTTACAGATCATGTCAGCGATGCTTTGCAGAGCGCCTGACACACAGCCCACGTTGGATAAAGACGGCACCTTCAGAGGCGGCACGGCACAGTGGTTACGAACGTAACTTTTGGTGTTGAAGTGCTTGGGTGCGAACCCCGATTCTAATATTTATTAGTTGTATTACTTTGCGTAAGTTAACCTCTCTGTGCCATATTTTTTCTCATCTACAAAGTGGGATGATGATAATAATACCTACCTTTGTGGTCACTGTGAGATTTAAATAAGTTAATATAGGTAAAATGCTTAGAGCAGTGTTATGTTTGTGTGTGTGCGCACACATGTATTACGCATAATATAATGTCACTGTTATTCTCTGGTAGCAAATGTTTCTCCTTTGAGAGTATAATCATTTCAGGAGCAGCCAAAAGTTAATCTCAGCCTTGTAAGTGATTAAGCTGAGAAACAGAGTTTTTGGTAAAAATCAAATGTTTTATTTATTCATTCACTTAATCAATATTTCTTTAGCCCTAAATGTCAGGAGCCACCAGATCAGGCATGAAGTGGTTACTTTGCTCTCTAGGGGCTTCTGACCAGGCTGAGGAGACAGACATATGTCTCAGCAATTGCAGGAAAGGCCAGTCAGAGCAGGAGGCAGGAGGCTTCAACTGTAGTTTCACTTGTGCTTTGAACTTGCTGTGTGGCCTTGGACAAGTCCCTTTCCCTCTCTGGGTCTTTGTGTTGGAGGAATTAAATTTGATGTGATCTGTGGAAACACCCTGCTTTGTGATCCTCAGATCTTAGGATTTTTTTTCAATAAGATGGTGCTTCTTCCAGCAGTTTCCATCTCCTGAAGCCAGTGCGGCCTCTACAGGAAGGCCTGTGAATTCCACCGGCTGAAAGGTTTTCAAAGGGCCAGACCTACCAGCCTGCCTGGAGTAAAGGCCTTCCTGGGCCCCTCACTGACTGTGAGATGGAGAGAGCACATGCTACTGTCTGACCCCACGTGTGCAACAAAGAGCTCCGCCCAGGGGTCTCCAGGGTTCTTTCAGCCCCTCTGTCCCGCGCTCTCAGGGGGTGATGAATAGGAGCTGATGTTTCTAGTGCCGCACTTCACAGATGATGTTGAGTGAAACATTATATTCTGTGGGATGTGAATCGGATTCAGTAAAACAAAAGGTGATGGTGAGAGGGGGTTGTTCCAGCCTCAAATAAGCGTGGGAAATATTTAGTTAAGAATCCTCAGGATATTTAATATATGAATTACATGTTGAATTTCCTCAAGGGACCATGCAATAGACAGACAACGGTAGGCTCACAATGTGGCTAAGAGCACAGGCTGGGTTTTGAATCCTGGTTCTACTACCGTCTAGCTGTGTGACCATGGGGAAGTTCACTGGCCTCTCTGAGCTTGTTTTCCCATTGGTAGTTATAAGAAGAGATGGAGCCTGCCTAGTAGCATCGTTGTGAGGATGAAATGCAGCATTGCATGCAGAATGCTCTGCACAGCCCTGAGAGGCAAGCTTCCCATACACCAGGCATTATCAGTATAATGCCCACAAAGCTCCTTTGTGGAGAAATAGTTGTAAACATCTCTCAGGATGCCCCCGGCATGGGAAGTGCTGATCGATCTGTTTGTTTTGAGCACTGCACTGCTTTATCACCCTGGTGCTGGAAGACTGCTGTAAACACTTGCCCCACCTCTTTATCCAGTGGCACTGATCATGGGTCTCAGGATGTGATAGGGACAGAACTTGGGTACCAAGTGCAGGGTTCTGAAGACTACGGTGAACCCAGAGAAGAGTGAGTAGGCAGGTGTGTTGAGAGCAGAGGGACCGGAGAGGGAGTTGTAAGGATGAGGGTTGGAGAGGTGGGTTTGGGGAAGGTTGTGGGAGGCTCTGAGGGCAGGATGAGGAATTTGGGCTTTGCCCTGTGGTGACAGGGAGTTGTGCTAGAGGTGTTCGAGCATAGCCGCCAGCTTCACAGTGCCCAGAGGCACTGCCTCCTGTAAGTTGTCCCAGCTCCTTTGCCCTGGGCATCTGGACGGCCTGGGGGGGCAGCAGCAGGAGCAGCACTGGACCCGGAGGTAGATGTGGGTGCCTGGGACACGTCACTTTGCCTCTCTGTGTCTCAGCCTCTGCTTCTCTAAAATGAGAGGGTTCATCATTCCTGAGCAGCCTAATCCACAGGGCTGTAGTGAGGGTTCAGTGAGATGAAATGTTTCAGCAAGCACATCAGGTAAGATCCTACCAATTGCCCTGTGTTCAGGCCTGGGGAAGATGGAGATAAATGAATTGATCCCTGCCCTTGAGGAGTTCACAATGTACTGGTTACAGTGCAGCGAGGTAAATGCTATGGTTAAGTTCAACTCATGAAAGGGCCCTTCCCCCAGTCAGAAGGTGGGAAGGCTGTGAGTGGAGGGAGGCATTCAGAAAGGTTGCCCAGAGGAGCTAATGCCTCACCAGGGTCCTGAGGCATCCTGGTAGTTAGTGGATGAAGAAGGAGGAAAGGAAGTTCCAGGCAGAGGAAATAGCATGAGTAAAGGTATGGAGAAATGAAATGCTAATCTGTGTAGGCAAAAAAGTAGCAAGTGGTATTATTAGGATATTAAATTTGAAGACTGGAAGGAAACTTAATGAACAGTGCTGGCAGTAACAATGCTTGTGTTTAAACAGAGAACATAGTGTGAAGCTAAAGAAATGAATCTCTAACTGGATAATTTCAGGAATGAGCTAGTACAAAGCTTTTGTCTCCCCTGAAATTGTTCCACGGTCCCCTTGGTCTCTATGATAGTCTACACCAGTGCAGACTGCAAGCCTTGAATGCCAGACTAAGAGGTTTGTTCTGTAGCCTGCAGACTAATGGAAGAATTAGCCACGAAAGCCATGGGATTTAGAATGGAATCCTTGGCATTCTCTGCATGTGCAGGGCTGGCTAGGCAAGGAGGTTCCCAGAAGCAAAACAGGGAGACCTTTGCCCTTCTCCTGCACTTAGGCAGAGAGTAGAATTAGGATAAGGTCGGCTGAGTGACCTGGCTATTGTGCCTGCCCTTTGGGGTTCACCATCCAATCTGCCATAGTGCACGGGGCTTAAGGCATAGCACTTGGGAGGCTGGGTGGTAAACCCCAGCCACTGCCTGGGCTTTGGGGAGCTACTGAAAGCAAATAAGCCTGAGCTGAGGAATTAGTTCTGTTGTTTCCCAGAGAAAGGATGTGGCTGTACCTTCCCAGCAGGGGATGCACACTGTCCAGCCTGTTACTGGGGGGAGAGTCTCTCAGTTGACTCCTCCAGGCCCTCATAGAGCCTCTGAGTTTGACAGTTGAAATCTCCCATGGTGAGGCTCCGGGTGAAGAGAAGCATGATCTGGGAGACACAGGGCCTGGGACAGGGCCTAATTCTGCCTTTAACCTGCTGTGTGACCTTGGGCAAATCCATTTACTTCTTTGAGTCTCAGTTTCCTCATTTCCAAAGTGAGGAAAGTTCTCCAAGGGCCAATATGAGCACTGAATATGACAATGTGTATGGCAGGGCTTTGCAGTAGAAGAGGTATCATTATCTTTATTTTTAATTTTTATTTTTTTATTGATTTTAGAGAGAGGAAGGGAGAGAGAGAGAGAAACATCAATGTGAGAGAGAAACATCGATCAGCTGCCTTCCACACATGCTCAACTGGGGATCAGACCCACAACCTGAGTATGTGCCCTGACCAGGAAATGAACCCACCACCTTCTGGTGTATGAGACAACACTCCACGCTGGCCAGAGCTCATTATCTTTATTGAGAGTAGCAGAAGGGGGGGGGGGGCAGAAAAACATGACAATGATTGGAAATGAGAATTCTGCATTATTTCTAGATAATCTTAAATTATTGTAAAGTTTTATAGCATAGTAAAGGTATTTTGGTTATGTTTAAAAATTAACTTTATATCTTAAAGGCACATACTGAAATATGGATAAAACTATATAATATCTGAGATATGCTTTAAAATAAAGAAAGGTTGATCTGGATGTGGGTAAGGATGAAACAAGATAGGCCAAGAGTTGACCAATGAATTTGGGTGACAGGTGCATGGGGTTCATTATTCTATTCTGTCTACTCTTCTATATGTTTACAATTTCCTATAGTAAAAAGTTAAAAAGCGGAGCACTTGGAGTCAGATTGACCTGTTTTCACCTCTTTTAAAACAATCTTTATTGTTGAAGGTATTACAGATGGTCCCCCTTTTTTCCCTATTGATCCCTTCCTCCTTGCTCCCACCCCCTCCTGCTTTCTGTTTTCACCTCTTAATAGTTGTGTGACCCAAGGCAAGTTACTTAACCTCTCTAGATCTCTCTACTCATCTGTTAATCAGTACACTATAATAGTACCTGTTTCATAGAGTTCTCACAAAGACCACATGCAATAATGCCTATAGAGATGCTTACCCCGTGCTTGGCACACAGTAGGCTGGTGGTAAATCAAGATTCCCTTTCCCCCAGAGATTTTCACCAAACCTCATCTGTCACCCCACCACCCTGCTGGATGCAGCCAGACTCTGGGCTAGGGTCCGTCTCCTCAGGTGGAGGAGGACAGCCGTGTCTCAAGCCTTTCTCCAGTGGTTGTTGCTGGGGCTCTGCTGGGAGAGGTGAAGGGAGCTAATGTGGTATTCCCACCCATCCTCCTCCTCATCTGAGAGAAAGGGGAATGGGTGTGGGGAATGCACTTCGACTGGACATCTTCTCTATACTGACCACTGAGGTTTACAACCACCCTGTGAGGTCAGGGCTTTCGCTCAGAAAGGTTAAGAAACTTGCAAGCGGTTGCATAGCTAGTGAGTGAAGAGGAAAGAGGGAGGAGGGAGTACACAGAGGGAGGTGAAAAGAAAGTGACTCCAGAAGAACAGTGAGGAGGCTAGAACTGGGCGAAAGAAGAGGAAGAGGATTAGGGAGAGAGAGGCACCAAAGGACAAAGGGTAGGCAGAAGAGCAGAAGCAACCAGCCCTCCCATCTCCTTCTCTTCTGGGTCCCTCAGGTGACTAAATGTCTCCAGTCCCCTCAGCCACTAGTAGAGAAGGGTGGGCAATGGGAAGGCCAAATCTATTTCCCTGAGGGTCCCATCTTTCCCCAACAACAGGAGACCGGTCAGCACTGCGGAGCGGACAGCGTCCTGGCCACACCCCAGATGGGCCAGGTGTTGCCCTCACTCCTGGACCTCTGCTTGGTGCTGGAGCTGAACCCCACAACCCCATCCTCAACTCCTCTCCTTTAGATGACTATTCTCAGCTAGCTTAGGTGGGGTGTAGTCTCTCCAGGGGCAGGGCCTGACACATCCTTCACAGACCAGCCCCTGAGCAGGTGGGGGTGGGGCTTCCCAAGAAGGGATCTTCTCCCAGAAAGGCTCAGTGTGCTTGGAGAGATAGGAGAGGTGGGCATAAACACCCTGTAGAGCAATAGGAGGCATTTGGATGAAGCAGAGCCAGCATAGCACACCTGGAGACCTGTTCTTGGACCCTCACTGAAACCCAGCCCAGCCACTCAGCAGCTATGTGACCCTGAGACAGTCTCTTCACTTCTCTGGGCCTTGGTTTCTACATCTGTAAAATGCGGACACACTGTGTGTCCTGCCTGGCTCTCAGGAACTATTGTAGCACATACAGGATGCCGGGATTAAAAGAACTGAACTCTGTCACCCTGCCTCCATGGGAGCTCTCATTCCTAGGTGCTACCCTGTGTGGCTAGGGTGTTGAATGGCATTTCTCTATCGGGCTGTAGTTTTTATCCAGGGATTACACAAGAACCCTCTACATGAGGACCGTCCCCCGATCTCTAAGTCACTGTTGACATTTTATCTCTTGCTTTGTTCAGTGTGTGCAGACACACTTGCTCAGTTATTCTTAGAATACGTTACAAAGAAAAGATGTGTGCTTCTTGAAGAACAGATATGGTGCCTTTTTATCAGAAAATGAAAATTATATAATCTATCCTAATTCTTTTTTAGCCTCAGCTACCAGGAAGCTCAGAGTTTAAGCTTAATAAAAACAATATAGCCCTGGCCGGTTTGGTTCAGCGGTTAGAGCGTTGGCCCACGGACCAGAGAGTCCTGAGTTTGGTTCCCGCTAAGGGCACATACCTCGGTTGCAGTTTGTCCCCGGCCCCAGTTGGGGTTGTGTGAGTGGCAACCGCACGGTGTGTCTCTCTCACGTTGATGTTTCTCTCTCTCTCTTCCTCCCTCTCTATTTGAAGATAAATGCAAAAAAAAAAAATGTCCTTGGGTGAGGATAAAAAACAAACAAACAAACAAACAAAAAAACACCAATATACGTGGTTATTATACAATTTTCTTTCCCCCCTTTCTACCTGATTTTCTCCCATCCTGTGTCAAAGCTCCCTCTGGTTCTGTCTTATGAGGATAGGTGTGATCGTGGTAGGGCCTACATGGATAATTTAGGATAAGCTCTTCCTCTCAAGATTTTTAACTTAATCACATCTTTTTCCAGATAAGGTAATATCGACAAGTTCCAGAAATTAGGACATGGACATATCTTTGGGGCCATCACTCGGCCCACCAGTCCATCTGAGGATCCTGGACTCAGAGTCATTGATTGTCTCTCATTCGTTGTATAACTGAGTGGTTAGGAGTAAAAGCTCTGGTGTCTGACTCCTGGGTTCCCATCCTAGCTGTGGCATTTGCTGTAGGACCTTGGGAAAAGTCCTTAATCTTTCAGTACCTCAGTTTTCTTGCCTGAAACATTGAGGATAGTATCTCCCTCTTGTAGGGTTGTAATAAGGATGAAATAAAATGCCCTGTAAAAACGTATGGGATAGCACCTGGTACATAGTAAGCACTCAGTACATGTTAGCTATTAGAGATGGTGGTTTTAAGATATGTCCACAAGTTCTTTAATATTCCTCCCTTCTGAAGGTGGGACTTACTTCTCCTCCTCTTGAGTGTTGACTGGACTGACTGCCTCACTTCTAATGGAGAGAATAAAGCAGAAGGACCATGTGTGACTTCAAAGACTAGGTCACAAAAGATGCTACAGCTTACTCCTTACTCTCTCTCTCTAATCACTTGCTCTGGGGACTGTGTGCAAGGGACTGAGATCTCCAGCTGACAGCCAGCAGTGAGTGAATCTGGAAGAGGCTCCTGCAGCCCCAGTCCAGCCCTGGGATGACCGCAGCCTGGCCAACACCCTCTTTGCAATCTGATGAGAGACTCTGAGCTAGAGCACCCAGCTGAGCCACAGTTTATCATCCACAGAAACTGAGTAACAGTTAAAAAAACAAATTTGTTAAAAAAACAAATGTTTTTTTGTTTTTTTATTTTTATTTTTTATCATCACCCAAGGACATTTTTGCATTTATCTTCAGATAGAGCGGGAAGGAGAGAGGGAGGAAGAGAGAGAGACACATCAAGTGGTTGCCACCCACATGACCCCAACTGGGGCTGGGGACAAACTGCAGTCGAGATACACGCCCCTAGCAGGCACCGAACCAGGGCCTCTCTGGTCCACGGGCCGATGCTCTAACCACTGAGCCAAACCGGCCAGGGCACAAATTTTTTTTTTTTTTTAAAGCCACTAAGCTTTAGGGCAACTTGTCACACACAACAGATAACTAATAAATTAGCTATTATTATTTATCTTTACACATCAATTATCTCTTGCATGCCAAGCAAGGGGGATGGATGGCAGGCTTGGCAGAGGACCTGTCCAAATGGGGCATTTAGTGTGGAGGGATTGAAAGGGGAATGGGGTGTAAGACAATATTTGCAATAGAGGCTGAGACAGTGCCAATGTGGGGGTAGCACAGACAAGGAAGAAAAAGTTTTTTTTTGTTTTTTTAATCCTCACTCGAGGATATTTTTCCATTAATTTTTTAGATAGAGTGGAAGGGAGGGTTGGAGGGAGGGAGGGAAGGGGGGGGGAGAGAGAGAGAGAGAGAGAGAGAGAGAGAGAAACATCGATGTGAGAGAGACACATCAATTGGTTGCCTCCTGCACGACCCTAACCAGGGATGGGGATGGAATCTGCAACCCAGGTACATGCCCTTGACTGGAATCAAACCTGTGACCCTTTGGTCCTCAGGCCAGTGCTCTAACTGCTGAGCCAAACTGGCCAGGGCAAAATATTTTATTAAGACAGAATTCTCTAAAGGGGCTGCTGATCTGGTTGGGCCCATCTAAAGCACCAGAATATAGGCTGAAGTTCAGGGGGAATCCAACCAGGCTGGAGGTCTGCATATAACAATACCTGGAGAGACCTCATGAAGGAAAAACCTCAGTCATTCTTTAAAATCGCAAACTAGAGCTAAATATACACCTATCCTATGATCCAACCATTCCACTCTTAAATATAAATAAACGAGAAACGTAATTCACCAAGACAAGTACGTATAAGACTATTCATAGCCACATTAGTCACAATATCCCTAAACTGGAGATGACCCGGTGTCTGTAACCAGGTTGTGATACATTCACACAGTGGAACACTTCTCAAGCTGCTGATATATGCAACAACATGAATGAGTCTCAAAACATGTTGAGCAATAGAAACCGGACGTAAAGGAATATATATGCATAAATCAAGGTCCAGGTATAGGACGTTTCCACTACTTTACTATATGCACATAATACCTCAGTTAAAAAAGTGTAAGATAAACAGGCCCACTAAAAATGAAGCACATTATTAAATAAGAACGACATATATTTTTAAATATTTACCTGTGCCTAATTGTATCTACAACATACTACAAACCAACGGGCTCTGACACAGACAGCCAGCTCCTTGCCAGCGGGTTTCATGCTGAGAGGCAGCAGTTCCTAACGAAGTGCTAACAGTTCCTAACTGCAATACCACAAAGTGCAAACTCAGTTTCAGCCAGGGTCATTCCAGATGTGGCTGGAAGATTGAACAGGAGGGATTATGAAATTGAGGGTAGTTGGGGTACAACTCGTTGTGAGGGAGAAATAGCACAAGTAACAAGAGGTCATCTTGACATGGGATTACACACAAGAACTCTGCCGTGTGGGCAGGGGAAAGACAGCCTGAAGAGCCACCAGCTCTATTAGACGATGTCACAATGCTGACAGGCAAGTAAACCCTGCACACCCGGGAGTACACTAATCCCTTCAGGCATGCCTCCAGAAACCCTAGTATTTGAGAGCATGTCCCAATCTCCAAAGAGCAAGGACCACTTGACTAAGGAAGGGCCTCGTTCAGGTCCATTCTGGGTTTGTCTTATCCCAAGTCCACACATCTGCCTCCGGACTCCTGTGCCATCAGCAGGCGGTGATGATTCTTGTCTTATGGCCTTTGTTACTATTTGAAGCATTTCCTTAGGCTTGTCTATGGCATTGCTCAAAGTCTGTGACAAGTGCAAGCCTTTGTTTACTTATTCCCAGAGAAGCCTGTTTCTTCTGTCACTCTTGGAGGTGCCGGCACCCTGTCTCCTGTGTGCCTCTGGAGATGGCTTTCCTTCTCTAGCGGGGGCAGCCTGCGCCGACTCTGTTTTTTGCAGTGATGCGACAATGGTGAGAGTTATAATCTGTTTCTTTGGGTTGGAAGAATAATTTCCTGGTTGGAATACAAGCTGGAAAAGAATTCTCCTTTGAACAGAAACATGGAAAAGGTGATAGCTTTTGTACAGCGCTGTTGACTGTCCTTCCTGGTGGCTGCAGGTCAGCATTTGGCTGCCTAATCATCTCTTGACCAATGTCAAGATAACTGAGGTAGTGTAGTGGGACTAAAGAAGGTATGGTCACCTCTGCCTGGGACAAGGAAAGGTGCGGTGGTCAGGACTCTTAGTTCCAAGTGATACATATTCTCATCAGCTGAGGGAAACAGAGGCCATTGGTTCATGTGAGCAAAGCATGGGATGGATAGGATATGGTTTGATGTAGGTGTGGCAGCTTCATGATTGCTGGTAGTTCTGGGCTTGTCTTCCTAGCTTCATCAACAGAGAGGAGAGGGTTCTTTATTCTAAGCTCCAATTTTAATCCGAAGGAAGAACTCTGATTGGCTTGTGTTAGGTCATATGCCTGACCTTTGGGCCCATCACCGTGGCCAGAGATGAGACACCATGATGAACTCAGTTTACTCATCCCTATGTCTGGGAGAGGGATTTTGATTGCGTGAGGAGGGAATAGTTCATCAGGAGAAAGGAGGGTGATGTTACCATAATAAGGGAGAACTATGTAACAAGAAGACAAAACAAGAGTTTTGTACCACAGAAAATTTTGGAAACAGTGGTACTTTGCCAAAGAGCCACAATGACCTCCCCCTTGCATCCCGCTTGGTTGTGTGACCTGCTCTGGCCAGTGGGCATTTGCAGATGTGATGCAGGCACAGGTTTCGTAAACGCTTGCACATGGGGCCTGCCCTTCCTCTTGCTGCTGGGAACCTGAGTCCACCACGTAACAAGTCCAGGCTAGCCTCCTGCAGGAGAAGATCATATCAAGAAAGGCTCTAGACATCCCAGCTGAGGCCCTGCACATGTGAGTGAGGCCATGCAGGGCCACCTGGCCCTAGCTGAGTCACCCAGACTAGAAGAATCATCTACTCAATCCACGGACTTATGAGAAATAATCAGTGTTGGTTTTTGTTGTGGTGGTTTTAAGCTACCATGTTTTGGGGTGTTTTGTTATGCAGCAGAAGCTAACCGATAACAGAGAGGATGAAGCAGTTTAGTAAGAGCCTAAATTGGCTAGACATCTAAGGAAGAGGTGGCCAGGGAGGGGGAATGCTCCTGGCAGAGGAGGCAGAACCAGCAAAGGCACAGAGTATGAAGCAGCGTGTGGACCGCTGCGTGGAAAACACAGCTAAAGGAGGAGGTGAGGGCTAGATTGGAAAGAGCCTTACCGACCAGGTTAAGAAATGTCCTTTTATCCTGAGGTCTATGGGGAAACCATGGAAAGCTTTTAAGCAGTGAAAAGACTGATTAAATGTGTGTCCTTAATATCATAGCTCTCATTAATGGAGCATTTACTGTGTTCCAGGAGGTTTAGTGTGCACAGCGAAAAGAGTACTCTGGTTGCAGAGTGGAGAGTGTATCAGAGGCAGTCAGGAGGCGGCAGGCAGACCAGCGAGGAAGCTGGTGCAGGGATTAGGGTGACGGGATGAATGCCTGACCCACGGGATGGGAGAGGTGTTCTGGAGGCAGGAGCCTAGTGACCACATCGAGGGAGCAAGGGAGGAAGAAGACTCTGGATGACTCTTGAGTGTGTGGCTTAGGTGACTGTGTTGAATTTCAGAATCAGTGGCATTGAGGATTCTCAGTATCATATAAACCCAGCTCCCAAGAATTGAAGGGGGTTTAGAGACAAATCCCATCTCTCCACTTCACTACCACTGATGATTCCCAAGCTGATTTTAGGTAGTCTAGGGACAAGCCATTTTTTTATGGTTGGGAAATTATTTTTATTGCATTAGGAACTACCAGCACATAAGGCCCATGGTTTCACAGATTGCTTAGCAAAGGACTAAAGAAGTTATTTCAATTTAAAAGGCAAGTTAAAGAAATGGTTGGTAGTAGCACAGGTGGACACAAATAGGGCTGAAATGAGGAAGGAGTGAAGTTCAAAGCACTGCACCACGGGGAGCAGGATCTCCACAGGATCCCACGGTGATGCCCATCTCTGCAAGTGGCTCAGTGGGACCAGCCTGCTGCCGAGCCTGGCTGTCCAGTCCGATCTGTCCCATCGGCCCTTGGGAGCTGACTAGGGCATCTCTGTCTTTGCATTGCCTTCAAAGCCAGATCCAGCTTGTCCAGATTAAGGATTAGATGGTTTCTGTGAGAAGGTTGAGAAAATGAACATGCCCGTTCCCCAGAGGCCTTCACGGAGATGAACTTGTCCTCACCTGCCTGCCTGCTGCCTGCTCGCCTGATCGCCTTTTGTGCAGATCTCGGCATTGTCCCGAGAAAAGACTCATGCATGCAGGCTGAAACTTCACGCGAGGATGGTGCTGTGAGGGATGGTGCCCGTCGTGCCCCTGGGAGCCCCAAGCCACCCACTGTGCGGGTCAAGGGCTGCTCTGGGCATGGCAGAGGTGGCCCTCATGAGTGGGCAGATGGGTACATTAGCTCTGCAGCTAGCAGCCTGCCCCAGCCACCATCCACACAGGAGGTGGATTCCCATGGGGACACGGCCTTCCTGTTGGGCTGCGCCTCCTTTTATGGGAGTCCCAGCACAATGCTGGTAATCCTGCAGACCTGCCCAGCAGTGGAGGGTGGGCAGGAGCACACTTGGCTTCCTGTCTTGCTGAATGGCTTGAATGGGTGCTGGGCCCACTCTTAATCCCCCCAGCGGCTGCCTGTCCCGGCAGGGCGGGAGAGGGGGAGGTTGAAGAGGAGAGCAGCTCTGTCTCCTCGCCAAGCAGGAGGCTGGTGTGGCCCTGCCCTGCACAGTTCCCCCAGCTTTCATGGATAAAACGTGCGACCAGCAATGGGACTGCTTGCTGGCACCCTCTTGGAACCCTCTGTCCTTCTCCCAGCACTGTCCTAGGTCAAAATTGGGTGTGCTAGGGTTACAAGCAGGAAGCTGATGGTGGAGGAGAAGAGCTTCAAGATCCCAGCACACTGGAAATGGAAGCACCCTTAGGGATTCCATTTCCTCCTCCTTTTACAGATGGAGACACACAGGCCCATATGGGTCAGGGACATGCTTAAGGTCACACAGTGAGTAAATGGCAGACACTGAATAACAGAGTCAGAGTCTTCTGACTGCAGTCAAGTGGCCTTTCTAGTGGACAGAAACTTTCCCAAACTATTTCATGGAGCACCCCTAACTACTGGGCAACATTTAATGCTGCTGACAAAAAGCCGTGTGGTCAGAGAGACCGGAAAATGCTGCTCACGCACACAGCGCGTCAAGACGCAGAGGCTGTGGCCCTGCCGGTAGCTCAGCTGGTTGGAGCGTCGGCCTGGTCTGCCCAGGTTGTGGGTTGGATCCCCAGTCAGGGCACATACAAGAAGCAACCAATGAGCCCTGGCCAGTGTGGCTTAGTGGTTAGAGTGTTGGCCCGCACACCGAAGAGACCCGGGTTTGATTCCCAGTCAAGGACACATGGGTTGCAGGTTTGATCCCCAGCCCTGGTCGGGGCACGTTCGGAGGTAACCAATTGATGTGTCTCTCTAATATCGATGTTTCTCTCTCTCTCCCCCTCCCTCCCTCCCTTCCACTCTCTCTAAAAATCAATGGAAAAAATCCTCTTATGAGGATTAACAAAAAAAGAATCAACCAATGAATGCATAAATAAGTGGAACAACAAATCAATGTTTCTCTCTCTCTCAAATCAATAAATTAAAATTAAAATAAAAAAGAAAAGCAGAGGCCATTAAAGTCCTGCAGCATGTAAACTTGATCGATATTAAAGCACTCCATGACCCCACGACTCTGGTCCTCAGGCCCAGGCATAGGTCATCTTGGAGGGGGCATCAGTGCAGGACCAGTGTGACATGAGGCTGGACTCGTGTGGCACAGGGTCAGACCAGCCACCTGCCTGAGAAGGCAGGGCATGTGCCAACTCATTCCTGGCACCTTGTCAAAGCTATGGGAATCTGTCACCCAGGGCTCAGGGATGGAGTCAGCCCTGCATGGTGCTTGTTCTCAGTAGCATGACCTGAGACACCCTCACAGGTAATGACCTCCTTGATGAGTGGTGGAGGAACTTGCAGGACTGGTGAGGGTGGGTCCAGGAAAGGGGCAGGCAGGTGGTAAGAAGGCTTCGTGGCATTTTAGACCTGACTTGGATTTACTTTTTATAGGCTGTATTTGTCATTTTTTTAGCCAATTGATCCCCCCCGCTCTTTTTTAAAGAGGGTGATTGTCTTACTCTAGAACAACGATTTTCAACTGGTGTCCCAAAAGGATTTTTAAAACATGCAATAGCTGACTATTTAGTCAGGAGCACTGACCTCTTTTCCCTTAGATTGTCAAATGAAAATATGACAACAGTCAACACAACAATAGCCATCTGATGTGAATGAATAAAAATTATACCTATTTTGTCAGATTGGGAAAAAATATATTTTTTGGTGTGCTGCAAAATTTTAGTTTATGTGTGCCGTGAGATGAAAAATGTTGAAAATTGCTGCCCTAGAAGCAGACGTTAGACAAAGCTACAAGTGCAAGCAGTTTATTTGGGAGGGGAACCCGGGAAACGCTTCCAGGGAGCATGGTGGTAAAGCAAGGGAAAGAATGACAGGCACGTTCCCACAGTGACCCCTGTGGGCAGCTGCAGCTCCATTGTGCTGGGGGCTCTGGGAACCAGTGTGTGTTCAGCCTGGGCGTTATCCCACCTGAGGGGCGAGGCAGCTGCAGTAGGTACCTCCCAACTTGTGTCAGCCGCTGGTTGGAGACTGCTTCCAGGGAGGGGGCCATAGTCCCCTAACATGTCTGGTCTGTGCTGGCAATGTGGACAGGCAGGGAGACTAGGCAGAATGGAAGGACTGAGGGCATGTGGGCAAGGCAGTGGAGTATCTACCACAGAGGGTCAGTGAGCCAGACTAAAACACCTACACCTGCGAAGGGTCCGAGCTCCTCCACAGTTTTTGCAGGGGGGAGGGGGAGGAAGGCTGAGGAGTCACCTGCCCTCTTAAGCTTCAGTCTCCTCATCCAACAAATGGAAATGGGATCCTTGCCCTGCCCATCACACACAGGACCAAATCATAAGTTGTAAAAAGTTGATGAGTATATATTCACTCCTCTCTGATCAGTTCCCCATCATCTGCCTGCTCCAACAGTTTTCATTCACTTCTGGAATTCTGAGCATCCTGGCCAAGGGCCCATCCCCCCAAAATGGGAAAGGACTTTAGATCTAGAAATTAAGATTTTTAGGTTCAGGGGGAAACAGAATGATACAGCAGAAATAATTTGGGAATCTGATCATCATCATCATCGTCGTCGTCATCATCTGAGAATCAAGAGGCCTGGATTCAAATCTCAGTTCATTCATTCATTCACCTAATATTAATTGATAACCACAGGCTGAGGGTGTTTGATGAAGAAGATACAGTTCCCAAAGGAACTCTGTGTCCTTGTCCTTTCTTAGCATCAGTCTCCCCACCTGTGAAATGGGCCAGGTGGTTCCTGAGGTGCCTTCCAGCACTATCATTTTCTGTTTTAAGTACAACACCCTCAATCTCCTTGAGATCTGCAGCCGAGGGTCAGTAGAGGACATGGGGGCTGGGGTCCTGCAGCAGCCGCTGCTGATGGGCTGGTGTGAGGAAAGGTCTACTCTGGGCCTCCAGGGAGCCTGCCACTGTGCCTGGGCTTCATCTGTGAGTGCCGTGTAAGCTCTGCAAACAGCAGCTGAAGATGGTGGATTTAGTTAGCATTAAGCTGTATTAAGTCGAGCTGTTTCTACAAAGAGTAGGTTTTAGGATAAACATGGTACCAAAAGTGCACTCAGAGGATATAGCCCTTGTCAGAAATGGCTTCATGCCATCACCAGCACCCAGGGTAGTGAACTGTTTCCCGACTTCACTCATGTACTTAGACTCTGAGAAGAAAACTGATCAGCATCCCCTTCCTCTGTTACTTCTAGGAAGACACTCCTCCATGCCCTAGGCACATGACCCAGGCTGAGCCAATCAGAGGACTCCTGGCTACCATGATTGGGCCAATAACGATCACGTGACCCCAGCCAGCCACGAGTGTCCTTTCCTGGGATGTTTGTAGCTGGTGCAAAAGGCTCTCTGCTCGTTGGTGATGCAGATGTGCACCTGGAGCCGTCAGGAGCCGTGCCCTCACCATGGAGAAGCCTGTCTGTGTCGGGATGGAGTCAGGCCAACACAGAGACGAGAAGCTGAGAAGAAAGTGTCTTGGTGTCCGAGGCCTTGGTCCCAGACTTCCCGGGGACCAGCTGCACCCCTGCTCTTCTTGGTTACTTAAAACAGTAAAATGCTTTCTTACGGTGATGTGAGTTTTATCTCTGTCACCCCAAACCAAGAGGATCCGGAATAAGACCGCCGTCTCCCGTTGATTGAGCCGTGCTGGGAGCTATCCGCCGCATCACAGTACACAGTCCTGCCGAGGGCGTTGGGGACTCTCCTAGGGCCATTTTCTGTAGTAAGTGGCCGCGCAGGGACTCAAAGGCAGGTCTGCCTAACACCAAAACCCTTGTGCTCAAACCTTTTACCCCGGTGGGGCCTCTCCAAACCCCCCTCTCTGGGCGGCTGCCTTAGAACACATGCCGCTTCCACCAGCTGACCTTCGTGTCTCGGCTTCTTGTGCTGCATTGAATTGCAAATAAAATTGCTCCATAAGTAATATTTCAACAATAAGCTCCTGTGATGACTCTTAGCAGCTAAGTAGGTTAGAGGAAAAGTCTCCACGTTTGATCTCTCCTCATACCTTCACCAAGCCGACCAATGCTTTTTGTTGACAGCCTTTGGAATGTGAGACATTTCTGAGCATAACAAACCCTAGCCTTAAGGGCAACCAATCTTGCCTCCAAGGCTCAGAGAGGTAAAGGGGCTTGCCTAGGTCACCCAGCTTGTCAGGGCAGAGCTGCAACGGGAGACTAATTCTTCATTTAGGTTATTCTTTTTCTGATACATTTCTGGGTTCTTACATCCCCAGGGGATCAAACCCTCCGCCACAAGTCCCCTGTGTCCCGGCACAGATGCAGTGAAGCTAATGCTACTGCTGGTAGAGAGCGGTGCAGACAGCCCTGCCGTTTCCTTTGAACCAGCCACAGTAAAATCTCCCAGACAAGGCTGTGGGCAGGGAGGTGGGGTAGAGCAGCTGCCCTTCCGTCTAACAACAGAGGGTTCCCCCAAAGCCAGTGTAGATGGGAAGGGGGCACAGGAGACCCCAGGCTAGCCTTGGCACTGGCAGTGAGTCGCCGAGTGACCTTGAAGACCTCCATCACCCCTACCCTGCTTCCAAAGGAAAACACCCGCTCTTATTGAGGAGTTTTGTCTGTGCGGACACTCGTGACTGCCCAGTGGAATAGGTACCACAGTCATCCACCTGACAGATGGGGGGCCCGAGGCACCAAACAAACAGCACACCCAAAGCAGCAGGACACAACTAGCAAGTGGCAGACTTGGGGTTTGAACGGAGGTAGCTTGGTTCCAGAGTCCATTCTATTAACCACCTCACTGTGTCATCGCCTGTTTGAATTGAGAATCTCTGAAATCAAACCGTTCCCCATTTGGTGGGGGGAGGGCACACCAGACAGTGTGATTCTGAGGTTGAAATCACCAGTTTTGTGTTAAGATAAAACTAGAGTGAATTAATCTTATTTAAAGGTAGCTCACATGGCTTGTTTTATTATTTGGCGAAAAGGGAAAAAGGCCCGTTCTCTGACGTTTGTGTGGGCAGACTGGAGGAGCAGTATCTCAGCAGGCTCTTCCCAGTATTTGACAGTTTGCAAGCCAACTTCAATGTCTCTGAACTCAGAGGATCCTCTGGCAAGGCAAAGAGAGTTGTCTCCCATTTTACTGATGAGGAAACTGGGGCCAGAGAAGGGAAAGCATTTGCTAAGGGTGTGCGTGAGCGTGCATTTCTGTATGTATGTATATGTGTGTGTGTGTTTCTGTGAGCATGTGCAAGAAGGGCCATGCTTGCTCCTGTGGGCCTGGATCCCAGCCATGAGATGAGCTTGTCAGTTGTGATGCTTGGAGGGGAGCGTTCTGGTCCACTGCCTATGTATGGAGTCACTCAGACTGAGCTAAGTACACAGCAGCTGAAATCAGTGGGCAGCACAAGAATGTAGGTGTAGCTCCCTCCCTCCTCCCCTCTCCCCCTCTTCGCTCCCCTCCCACAGGGTGGAACTGCCTGGAACAGGTGGGCCCAGCCAACAAGTCTGCACATGCAGCATCCAGGAACAACTGCAGGGCAGCTCTGGGGCACATGTGGAAACATGAACCCTGACACATACATGCATGTACATGCACATGTGCACATGCATAGCTTTCTAAGAGTTACACTGAGGAAAGATGTGGGGCTCTGCATTCTGGTCTGGCTCAGCCTCTGACTCTTTGGCGACTTCTCATTCTTCCCTCTTTTGAGCTGTGACTCTCCATCTGTAAAATGGGCATGATGTTGTCAGTGCTGTTACAAGTATCCAAGAAAAGATGGCAAGATTTAAGAACTCTGGATTGAAGGAGTCCTGGGAGACCACTAACCTAATGTTTGCATTTCACAGACCGGGATGCCGAGGTCCTGAGAGGGACAGGAATTGCCCAGATCACAGAGCAAGCCAGGCACAAGACTGGCTGGAACATAGGCCTCCTGATTCTCTGGTCCCACACACCAAGGCCAGGCCTTGATTTTGAAAGAGCAAAGTGCTGTCCCAGGTGAGTTCTTGCTCTTGCATCTGATGTCCACGTGGATGTGAATGTGATTCTGAGACTAAAATACTTTGTAAACACCACTTATTAACACAAATTCACATGTACTTAGCTAGGGGTAGGAGATGTCCTTCTTTGTGAAATATTAGCTTAGAAAGGCATACAAAAGACTATGACTCTCAGTTTGCTTAACATATTTGGTTTTGCTTTATGCTACAAGTTCATACTAAGCTCTTGCATATCTGCTGGGCTCTTTATTGACACTGTATCAGTCCAGCTTTCCCTAAAAGATAAACTCTAAAATAGATGGAGAGGCAGGGGAGCCAGGTTTGAGGGCTACTGGGAGTGTTTGCCCAGGCCCCTGCCCTTCTGCTTGCCCATCTGTAAACTGCCAGGCTTGCACTCATCTGTGTTTTCCCTGCCTGTGCCTGCCTTGGCCCCTGGGGCCCACCTCACACTCCACTTTCTCACCCAGACTCTCGCTCTGCCTTCTGTACTGTGGCTCTCCATGTGCACATCCATTGTCTGTCAGGTTGGGTGCTCCTCAAGGGCAGAACCCTACAGGACCCAGCCCACAGTTACAGCCCAGGAAATGTGTGTCCAATGGAACAGCTCCCAGGCAGACTTGGAGTTCAGGCATGCAGGTCACAAGAGGAAGGAAGAACCTAAAGACGGTAGGTAAAGCACTGGGGAAACCAACATTCCTTCTTCCCCCACCTCTGCCACTAGCCTGTGTAATATTCCAGACCATGTGACAGGACTTCCTCATAACAATAACATCTATTTACTCAGCATATACCATGTGCCAGGTACTTCTCATATGTTAGCTTTAATCCTAACATCGCTCTAATCCTACTTTCAAGGTTGGGCCACGGTTCAGAAACCTCCATGTGTTTGCTTCAAGCAGAGGACCAAGGATTTGACCTCAGGTCTGTCTGATTCCAAAGGCCACGCTCGTTCTACAATAACACAGGCCTCTTTCCGAACACTGATATCTCAGGAGATTTAGGGTTAATGGATTTCCCTCTGCAGGGCTTTTTTCTTATTGTGGAGCTAGGAAAGATGGGGGCTCTTCCTTGACCCTGCCTGCTTGTGAAGTCATCCCTCTGACCTCAGTTTATTCATAGGTGTGGCAAGAAAAGGGAGCAGATCCACCCACATTTATTGGTAGTTCTGATAAACCATCACATTCTTTATTTTGGCTTTTAGGAGCAAAGACAAGGAGAATATGGGGGAGGGGAGAACCCAATCATAACTGCTGTCCTCAGAAGGAGACAGAGAATGACTTGGGCTGTCTGGGATGGTCCACAGCCCCTGCAAACATGGAAACTAGGGAGATTTCCTCACCTGGATGAGCAGCAGAATCACCTGGGGATACTTACTAAAGTGTAGATTCCTGGGTGCTGCTCCTGGGGGAACCAGGGTGATGGGTTTGGTTTGGGATAGGGACAGGATTGTGCATTTTTAACAAGCACTCCAGGCGATTCTGGGGCAGAAGTTTAGGAACCACTGTCTGAAAGATCTGGGAGTCTAAGATGCTTCCAAGTTGGAACACAAAGGGGCCAGGAGAGCTACTGGGAGGGCAGTGCTACTGTGAGTTAAAGCCCCTGATTCATTTGATACAGTCATACAGGACAAGATATTTTTTATATCCTACCTTGACCCAAATAAGATTTATAGAAATATAGGAAAATTTCACTTATTCATTTATAAGACTTTCAAAAATGTACAAATAGAAAAACTCATCATGATGTTACCTCTGAGGGGTATTGACTAGGAGGGACCAAGAAATCTTCTGTGGTCTGGTAATGTTCTATGTGTTAATACATAGGATGGAGACATGGGTATATTTTTTTTTGAAAATTCATCAAGCTGTACACTTAATATGTATATACTTTACTGAGTTTGCACTATACTTACATTTTTTAAATGTTAAGAAAAAGTAATAAGTAGTGGAAATCTCAGTGAATTCCAAAATGCTGCCACCAAGTTAACCATATTCATTGAATAGAATACAAAGCAACTGAAATTCAATTATTGAGAGATAGCTTCTCCTCCCAAATCCATACACCTGGAAACAAAATACACTTGTAAATGACTCTTGGGTTAAAGAGAAATGGAAATCACACTATTTATAACTGTATGACAGTGAGGGCACCATTTCTTAGTTCCTGGTTCATAGTAGATACTTAATAAATATTTGTTGACTGAGTGATGTCAGAGTTGTGAGATGTTGCCAAAGCAGTACTCAGAGGGAAATTAATAGCTTTAACTGTCCTCACTATTAAAAGAGACATTTTTAAAACTAAGGAATAAGACCACTAAACTTTCAATCCAAAAGGCTAGAAAAAAGAATAAAATAAACCCAGAGGAAGTAGAAGAAAGAGGCTGATGACGTTAAAATGAGACATTATTGAAATAGAAACAACCAAATCAAGGGGGAAAAAAGGTACAGATGATCAACAAAACAAAAAGCCAGTTCTTTGAAAAAGTTATAAAATAGGCCAGCCTTAAAAATAATTAAGGAGAAAAAGACACAACATAAAGAACAAAAATAAGGACAGGGGTTGATGGGGAAGTCTGACTACAAACACAGAGTACAAACTGTACAGGAAAAGCAAATAGTGAGGAAACCATGGTAAAAGGAAAATAAGGACAGGTATGCACAACAAAGGGTAAAGAACTTGGAGTTTCCTGTCTCACTAGGACTCAAAGTAATAGGCTCAGGCAGAAAAACAGTGCAATTTAGGGGCTGCAGTGTGTGCATTTGAAAGGCAAAAGCCTCAGGTCTCAGATTGGATATGCAGGGTCCCCTGGAGACAGCTCAGCCTGCACAGACCTCCAGTCCCTGCCTTGGACTTGCCTTCTCTTTGACCTTGAGAGAGCTGGCACTATGTGAGGAGATCTCCGGGCCCTCCCAGGTTTGGCTGTCTTACTCCTGGGATGCTTTGAATGTGCAGGGTCCCCTCTCTCCAATGACTCCAGGGCAGATTTCCTCCTGGGGTTGTTGGGGCTCAGTACAAGCCCCAGCCAGACTCACTCACTGGGAGGTCGGGAGCTGCCCCACCCACGGCCTCCTCCTTCCTCCAGAACACTGTTTGGGCCAAGGACTGGGGCTAGAGGAATCTAAGGCAGTGAGGATGCTGGTCCTCTGGAAATAGCAGCCACCTCATCTCCAATAGTGTCTCTGATATAGAACGCCTTTTACATTCCTCACTGTAACCTTCTCTGTTCACTCCTGCCCTGTCTCTACTGCCTGAGTCCTTGCCAGTAGTGTGTTGGAATGTTTAACAAGCCTCTCCTAGAAAAAAAAAAAAAATATATATATATATATATACATATATATATATATATATATACACACACACACACACATATACATATATATGTAAGTTTAATATACATTTTCCTGATACAAGGAATGTGTAGCATAAAATTTGCAAATTATAATAATATGCAATACTCTTTATTGTAAATTCCACACACCTTTAACTTCAGTGCTGCTATTCCTTGTAAAATCTACTATCAGTTTTTATAATTCTATCACCAGCAACGGTGTCACAAAATCTAACTGTGAACAAATGCTTGGTTACTATAGGATTCAGCAAAGAAGTCACTCGTGTCATGGAGTGAAGTCCTTTCATGACTGTTGACTGATATTTTCATTTACACTAATGGTAGACAAAAGTGACATGATGAAGACATATAATGGAACTTCACGCATTCATCAATGACAAAGATACTTTTATTGCTGAATCAGATTAGTTTTCAGATACTGAAATAATTTCCTCATATTTTGATGCTATCCATAATATTAAAAAACCATAGGCATGACAGATTTTAAATTTAATCTGCATTATTAATATTTTCTCCATCATTTTTTAGTACAGAGTCTAAACTCGAGACAATCAACAAAACATTGAAGCAAGTCCTGATTTGTAGCATTTGCACATTTCCATGGTGTAAATACTCCCATCATCACCACTTTCAAGCTCCTGACATTTGTCACCGAACATGGAGTTGGGAAGAGATGCATAGTAGCACACCATTATATAGTATTCCCACCATTGATACCATACATGTAAACAACCTCAAGGGCAGAGATAATAGTAAAATAAAGTAAGATAATTATGGATGTGATTAATTCTGAATATTACTTTTGTTTCTAATATTATTTCTAAAATTGTAAGTTTATATAATTTAAAAAAAAAATTTATTGAGCCCTGGCTGGTTTGGCTCAGCAGTTAGAGCGTCGACCTGTGGACCAAAGAGTCTTGGGTTTGATTCTGGTCAAGTGCACGTACCTTGGTTGCAATTAGGTCCCTGGCCCTGGTCAGGGTTGTGAGGGAGGCGACCAGTCGATGTGTCTCTCTCACATTGATGTTTCTCTCTCTCTTTCCCTCTCCCTCTCCCTCCCACTCTACCAATAAATGAAAAAAAAAAAAATCCTCGGGTGAGGATTAAAAAAAAATTTTTTTTTATTGATTTTTAGAGAGAGGAAGGGAGAAGGAGAGAGAAAGAAACATCATTGTGAGAGTGAAACATCGATCTGCCGCCTCCTGCACGCTCCCTACCAGGGGTCAAGCCTGCAATCCGGGCATGTGCCCTGTCTGGAAATCAAACTAGCAACCTTTCGGTGCACGGGACGACACCCAACCAACTGAGTCACACTGGGCAGCGCTATATAATTTATTTTTAATAATGGCTATGTCTAAGCACCTGCATGTAAGATTCCTGAAAATTTAGCAGCCAGCTCTCATGAACTGGCACAAACTGGCTCCAGCATGCCACATGTCCTCCCCTTGCTTCAAGCTCCAAATGACACTTCCTCCTTGTTGCCTTCCCTGATCACTTCAGGCAGAGGTCATCTCCCTCCCATGTCCTCTGTGAGGGTGGGCACCAGGTCTGGCCGCCCTCTGTCCCTCAGAGCCTGTCACTGAGCAGGCTCATTGCTCAGTACGTACGTGCTGCAGCTACGAGTTGAACCAGCCCTCTTCACCCCACCCCCAGGTGTCTTCTGTGACCTGACCCTCCAGGTACATGGTCACTGGCTCCTCTACCATACAGGCACACGGAGACTGTAGTGACAGGTTCTCAGCAGCAGGGACAGCTACTTGGCCTCGGTTTCCCTATCTGTAAAGTGCTAAGAAAGGAGGGATGGAAAGAAGGAACACGGTGGTATTCCTTCCAGCCTCTCTTTCCTCGGCGTATAGTTGTGGGCAGTTGGATTTGGTCTTTACATGCAATTTAGTGTTTTGTGGTTTCTCCTATAATATAAGCAAGTTTCCACATTCCTGTATAGTTTTCACATTTTCCATTTTTAGTGGATGTAGAATGTCATATTTTAATTAATTAAAATTTACTTTCCCTTTCTTTATATTGACAAAAACTGGAGTAGTTTTTGTTTTTCTAGAACCTCATCACCACCAGCATCGAGTGTTTTTATCTCAGAGAATACAAACTACCTTAAATATCAGAGGCTTTGTTATTGTTTAGTGTGCTTTTGTTTGAGTTCCTAGTGCTATTGGGCATTTTTCTGTCAACTTTTCTCCCAGCTGTCCCTGTACTCTTAACTAGAGAACACAGCTCACAAAGCAACTTGCTCTCCGTGTCTCGCGTCGTCCCTGACACCGCGCTCCTGGAATGCGGAGGCTCTCGACCCCAGACGGGGATTTTGAGTGAATACAGCTGTCATTTATACTCTTTTGGACATTTCTCCCGTCAGGCTGTTAATAATTGCTTTTGGTTAGGGTCAGTGGGCCAGCTTCTTAAGTCTTTGTTTCTCCTCTGAAAAAGCAGACACAAGAACGAAGCTTGTTAGACTTGCCTCGAAGAAAATACACTGAGCACTGGAGCCCAGTGGCTTCATTGAGGAAGGTGCGTGGGTGGGTTCATGTCACCTGGTACAGTGGCCCAGAGGCCTTACAGAGTTATATCCTGGCTCGTGGCTGGTGTCTGGGTGTCTGAGGATGTTGGATCAGTGATCCTGAGAATGGGGAGCGACTGCATTTGCATTTGTTTTTCGTTTTTTTTTTAATCCTCACCCGAGGACATTTTTGCATTTATCTTCAGATAGAGCGAGAGGGAGAGAGAGAAACATCAATGTGAGAGAGACACATCGAGTGGTTGCCACCCACATGACCCCAACCGGGGCTGGGGACAAACTGCAACCGAGGTACGTGCCCTCAGCGGGAACCAAACCCGGGACTCTCTTGTCCACGGGCCGACGCTCTAACCGCTGAGCCAAACCAGCCAGGGCTGCATTTGGTTTTATAAAAATCATGCGGTAGAGCAAGAGTGGATTATAGTACCTCCACGTGTGCATTGAGCCTGACACTGTGGAACCCTCCAGACATGTCATAGGTCTTCACAGTACCACACAGACAGGTGTGGCTCGACCACTTCGTGACTGAGGATGCCCAGACCTGACAAGAGTATGTCTTGCTCAGCTGGTGTGTGGCGGGGCCGGCCCTGGACCTTGGGCTCTGGACTGTTGCTCCAGAGCCAGACGTGAGGTCTGTGTGACTTGAACCTGTGTGTGTCTGGCTCCTTCTCATGTTTGCTCATGTTCAGGAAGCAGGATGTGGGGAAATTGCCTTTAAGTACAATAAAGGAGAAACAAGCAGATGATCTCACAGGGTCTTTTGTTTGGGATGGTACCTGTTTATCTAACTGACTCTCCCCAAATCACTCATAACGTCTTTGCAGCCAGGACATGGGCCACCCTGTATCTGAGACATAGACATCTCTGGAGTTCAGAAAGTCGTGATTTAATCCATCCTGGTGCCTTGTGTTGAGAAAATTCAAGAGAGAAAGGTGACTATGGGGAAGGGGACACTGATGCCATCCTGAGGACACCACGTGGACTCTGGGATTTCTGAAGGCAGCAGGTCTGTAAGATTCTGTGGCACATGATGGGTTCTCTGTGGGTGGCCTCCATAGAAAAGGCATTAGTCCCGCCCTGGCCAGTTTGGCTCAGCGGTTAGAGCGTCGGCCTGTGGTCCGGAGAGACCCGGGTTCGGTTCCCGCTAGGGGCATGTACCTCGGTTGCAATTTTTCCCCAGCCCTGGTCCCTTTCACGTCGATCTCCCTCTCTCTCTCTCTCTCTCTCTCTCTCTCTCTCTCTCTCTCTCTCTCTCTCTCTCTCTCTCTTTCTCTCTCCCCCTCCCACTCTATCTGAACAAAAAATGGAAAAACGTCCTGGGGTGAGGATTAAAGAAAAAAAAAGAAAAGGCATTAGTCCCAGTGTAGTTAGCAACGTGGCTTAGAAGAGGATACACAGGCTTTGGATAGACCAGATAGACCTAACCCAGACAGACCACCACTGGAATCTTGACTGCCACCTGTGTGACCCTGGGCAAGTCACTTCAGCTCTCTGGGCCCAGGCTCCGTGTACCTAAGTGTGGTGCCTCCCAAAGGTCTGTCCTGTGTGTGACACTGGTTCTCACTTTATGTCTTTTGTTGTGAATGTCCAGCCCTCTTTGGGCTGAAGTCGTCAGTGCTCTACCCCTATTCACGGGGACCCCTTTCCTATTTTGGAGCCGACCTCTAGCCAGTGTCTGCATCTCTTTGTCAGAAGACTGTCCTCAGGTGCTGGAATCTGCTTTGCCTACACAGAGGAGAGCTACAAGTGCTGGGAGGAGGCCCACTGCACCCCCTTTTCCATTAACAGATGGGTACAGAGGTGTTACTACTCCGGTTCCCCTGCTCCTGACCAGGATGGCGCTGGACCGTGACTTTCACAAGCCTTCCCTTGCAGGGGTTCCCTCTGAGGGACTGGCTTGGTCAGGTGCCCTTGCTGGGCCTCCCATCCTTTCTGATCCCACTCCCCCGCTTCCATACCAGTTTGTCTGGGATCACTTCCTAGTAAATCACTTTCACACACTCCCTCCTCCCAGGGTTGCTTCTGGGGACCCTGACTTAAGGTGCAGCCGTGGACAAGCTGCTGTTTGGCTGTCTGAGAGAACCCACGGGCTCCCAAGATTCCCAGAGGGCTTCTCTGCCACTCATTTAAAAGGAAACTGCTGGCCGGCCAGTGTGGCTCAGTGATTGAGCATAGACCCATGCACCAAGAGGTCGCCAGTTCGATTCCCGGTCAGGGCACATGCCCTGGTTGTGGGCCTGATCCCCAGTGGGAGGCATGCAGGAGGCAGCCAATCGATGTTCTCTCTCATCGATGTTTCTATCTCTCTCTCCCTCTCCCTTTCTCTCTCTCTAAAATCAATAAAGAAAAAAAAATATTTAATAAATAAATAAAAGGAAATTGCTAAGAATTTAACCTTTTAATAAAGCTGTAAGCAAACATTTTTCTAAAAACCTTTTGAAGAAAACTATTTACTTTTGTAGCATTTTAAAGGAGTTTTCATGTACACAGTTGCTTTCAACCTCATTACAATGCTAATATAGGAAGAAATTACCTCCTTTTTCAGATGAGAAAATTGAGGCCCAAATTGACAAAGCGATTTGCCCAGTTACCCAGGTGTACATGGCAGAACCAGGTCTAGGAACCCCAGTCTCCTAAGACCTGGTCCGTACCAGGCTGTGGCGCAGGGCTTTGTTCTAATCGTGTAGTGGATGATGATCAAGATATGTTTTCAGTGTATTTTTATTAGTGTTTTTTCACATATTTATTAATCCTTTTGTAATGTTCTCAGAGCTGGCCCACTCCATTATGCTTAGAAAGAATAAAAATATTTTACATAACTTTTCCCGATATGATTTTTTCCCAACATTCTCACCACATAAAATCTGGAATATACAGAAAAAGAGCAATATGAAAAATATTCTCACCATTCCAACCGAGTTTCTTCTTGTTTTCTAGCATTTTCTTCTAGTCCTTTCTTTTTTCTATACATAGTTATTTCTCTGTGTGTTAAATACTTAGAATCATTCTTTTCATTTACGACCTTTAATTGCCAATGCACCGTCATCTTTTTTGAACTCCGAGTGCCACTTTCTTTTTTCCAGCCCCCATGCTTTTCCTTTGCAAGATGAGCTTGGTACATTTTGTGCTGGAAAACAAGGCAGTGCTCAAAAAACTGATGCGGACATGTCAAAAGGACATGAAGATCAGCTTTAGGAGGCCCCTAAATCTGGAATAATTTGAGCATCAAAATAATTAAGAAAATAAGGAATAATAAACCAAAAAAATAGGAATCTATGAATCTGTACTGATAACTAATAGATCAATAATAAATGGATGAATACATAGGGAAGAGGAAATGGCTCTTGCTTATAGTAAAACACCAACCAATTAATATGAAGGATGTGCAAGGGTTGGAAGATTATCATTTGCAACCATCATGGTAAAGCTTGGTTTGAATAAGAATCAGCATGCTGAGCCCTGGTCGGTGTGGCTCAGCTGGCTGAGTGTTGTCCTGTGCACCCCACGGTCACCAGTTTGATCCCTGGTTGGGGTGTGTGCCGGAGGCAGTGGATCGATGTTTCTCTCTCACGTCGACATTTCTCCCTCTCTCCCCCTCTCCCTTCCTCTCTCTCTAAAATTAATAAAAACATATTAAAAAAAAAAAAAGAATCAGCATGCTGAAAGGAGTTCTTCAAGCTGAAATGAAAGAATGCTAATTAGTCACATGAACACATAAGAAAGTATAACATACACCTGTAAAGGGAAGTACATAGTTCCCAGGATACCTCTCTGTAGTCATCATTTCAGTCTAGTCTATCTGGTTTGTTTTAAGGGAAAAGTGGTTGATTCCTTTAAATCCTGCTGTTTGTTTGCTTGTTTGTTAATTCTTGGTGTGTCTGGATATGGGAAAAGGGGAATAGCATGTTGGGTCTTTATGTTGTTGTGGAGGAATGTGGCCAAATTTCCTTTCTGCCTGTTCCTGCTCATTCAAATACCACTCCCCCCACAAGGTAAACAGCCTCGTTTCTCCAGATAGTATTATTTGCTGTGTTGTTTTTAATGACAGGTAAAAGGGAAGAAGACATTAGATTTTGGGTTGTGGTAAACATTTATTAGAAACCTCCCAAGTTGTTTTCCAGTTTCATACAACTTGGAAAGAATAAAGTCCAAGTCAGGGAGACAAATATTTGAGAATTATGTGTGGGTTGAAAGAATGTTTACCCAGTCCAGGTAAGAATCATTTGCCACTAAAAGGTTCCCTGCACCCTGTCCCCATCACCATGTCACCCTGAGAAGGTCAAGTGGCCTTATGAACAAGACTAATTCCCTGCATTCCTGATTAAGGAACACAGAGGGGTGGGTGAAGTCATTGTTGCCAGGAGCAGCCCGTGGACAGGAGGGGATTGGGACAAGGCGCCCACAGTTGCAGGGGTAATTCAAATACCCCACACCCTTCCTTCAGACACCAAAAGGCAGACGACTGGGGCTCGCATCCATTTTGGACAGAATTTTAGAAAAAGAAACAGGTGGACCAAGGTCTAGCCATCATTAACACGAGGCACCTCAAATGACATTTACATAGTATATTATGGTTTTTATCACATACATCTCATTAGCCTGCTTAAGAGAAAAGGGGTCTCCCTTGAAGGCTGAGCTCCAGCCCCAGCTCAGCTGCTGACTTGTTGGGTAATCTTGGGCGGGTAACTTGCCTTTTCTGCATCCCAGTTTCATCATCTATTAAATAAGGGATGGAGTAAGTAATGTTGGTCCCTAATTCTTCCTTTGTAACCCACATGACAGCTCTGAGATAGGCAGGGTAAAGAGCATTATCCTCATTTTACAGACCAAACAAAACTGAGGCTCATCGAGTGGAAGAGTCCTGGCCAAAGTTGCAGCGTAAATAAGTGGGTTTGAATCCCCTGACTCCTATGCTGTTTCTATTACATCGAAGACCCCATTGCATAGTTGCCATTGGAACTTTTGTACTTGGGACAAAAGTCATTGCAGGTGAAGGAACAGTATGGGCCAAGGCCCAGAATTCTGTCTTTGTAGCCCGGGTACATCTGCTTCCCCTGATTGCTTACGACTTTCTCTTAGGAGTTTAAAAAATGGGCTTACTGATGTTACATAACCTTGGTTTTCCATCAACACTTAGAGCAGACACCACAGACAGTCAGAAATAACCCTGGAATGACAAGAATGCAATCATCTCTCCTGGCATGTCAGTAAAAGACATGCTGGCTGATTCCAAGTGGAGAGATGCTGAGCTGAGAAGCACCCAACAGACCATGTGAGCAGCAGGGACATTAGTCCACAAGATGAGGACTTCCTATGCAGCCACCTGCCAGTCTGCTGTGAGCTTCACCTACATCATCTCATCTAATCCTCACAGCAGTCCTAAAGGTGGGGAACGTTAATGATAATCCCCATTTACGGAGGAGAAAACCAAGGCCCCCTTAGGTTGGGGAGCTTGCCCAGAGAGTCTCTGAATCTGTGTTGGAACTGGGATGGAATTTGAACCAGGTCTGTCTGCAAGGATTTCTCCATTACTCTGTTTTCATTACTTCATGACCACATGCTACCTTCCAAATTATTTTGGGATAATTTACAAAATTCTATAGTCACACACACACACACACACACACACACACACACACACACGATTAAGTGGTCATTTAAAGCCAATAATAGTGGATCTCTCTGAGGAGGAAAACTGGTGACTCATGGGTGTAAAAAGGAGGGAGAATTTCTTTTCAGCGTATGTCCTTTACACTTTAAAATTGTTGACCCATGCCCGGTGTGGCGCAGTGGTTGAGCATCCACCCATGCACCAAGAGGTCGCCGGTTTGATTCCCGCTCAGGGCAAATGCCCAGGTTGTGAGCCTGATCCCCAGTGGGAGGCAAGCAGGAGGCAGCCAGTAATGTTCTCTTTCATCGATGTTTCTATCTCTCTCTCCTTCTTCCTTCCTTTCTCTCTCTTTAAAATCAATAAAGAAAAAAAAATTAAAAATAAAAAAGATTGAAAGATTCCATTTGGGGTCCTCTTAGCCCCTGGCTTGGGAAACTATATCTATTTGTAATAATGTCAAATGGCAAAGGGCATGCCTTTCATGGTGAAGTTTATCTGTTTTAAAGGAACAAATACAAACACTTCGCTCCTTCCTTGACACTCTCTGGCTGTCACGAGCAAATTCCAACTCTCATCTCACACATGGCCTGGTTAGAAAGTTCTTTTAACTTCACTCCAATTAAAAAAAAAAATCCTTACTCAGATTTATGCCTAAACTACCCTCTAGACCCAAGGTTTTGGAGCTGTTTTTGAGAGTCCTACTTTCCCAGGGAAGACATAGGCAGGCCTGAGAAAGGTAAACCAGTCTCCATCGTTGTGTCTCTGTCATCTGGCAAAGCGCACAGAGGGTGCAGCGGAAAGGCAGACAGGTGGCCTGTGGCCGTTAGGAAACCACGCCGCCCCCAGCCCTGCGTGTATTTTGTTCTGAAAGTGCAGCCTCTGTCAGCCACAGATGAGAACCCAGCCGCTGAGGACCCGGAGGAGGGCTCAGACGAGTTGACTGAGGAATTAGAAGGATTCTGTGATAAGCCCATTAATTCTATCGGATTGAAATATCCTCCAGTTGCACACAGCCAAAGACAGCCATGCTTGTCTGACATTTTGCACGGCTTTTTATGGCTGCCCGAAAGCAGGGATGCAGGTCTGCAGAGCGAGGAGGAAGGCCAGAGACCAGGGCTGGGACTCTGATCCGTCACTTATAGCTGAAAGGGGTCTTGGCCAAACCAGTAAGCCCCCTGGGCCTCAACTACCTCGTCTGTAAAAGGTTCTCCTCAGGGCTACATTTTACCTATGCATTTTACCTTGAATTCAAACCGTAAAGTAGCGTGCACTTGTTCATAATATTATCACCAACTTGGGAGAAAAGGAAAAGCAAAACTTGGTGGTTAAGGAAAGATCACTTATTTCAATTTCCCCCATAACGTAAATGGAGAATTCACCCGTCCCCCTTAACCTTGGTCCTTTGACCTAACTCTGCCCAAGGGAAGGGCTGGTTTCAGCATCTGGGCTTGGAGGAGCTTTCAGGGTGCCCCAAGTGGGGGCTGAGATGCAACCTCACTGATGCTCAGGGTCATATCCGAGACAGCCCTAAATGTCTCTGCATTCTATGAGGAACATCTTTAATTACTCCTTCTGGACACCAAATAATCAAACCACCCACATCTCTTGGAACACAGTCTTGTCTTAAACTGTTTTCTTTGTTTTTACATTCATTGAATACAAAAACAAATGCTATTAGTCTTGCTATAATGTTAAATCAATGAAGTAAGAGACAACATTACAAAGTGGGATCTCAACTATGTAGAAACTATATATGCATAGAAGAAAAGACTTGATGAAAATGTTAGTGTTTTTTTTTTTTGTTTTTTTTTTAGAGAATTGATAATGGACTTTATTTTGCTTTTCTGTATTGTCTAAAAATTTAGGGGCCCATCAATTATTTTTATAATAAAAGAAGATTCTATTAAAAAGTATTTTAATGCCCCAAAGGAAAAATCCATTTATATATTTTCAAAAAAGTTACATATGCAGCTTCAATAAAAATTAATGATGATATAATACTGAAAAAACTTGAAAATAAGGTATTTTATGAATATTAATAGAGACTCCAAATCACTCAGTAAGAGCAGTACAGATGAAAGTATACTAAAATAAATTTCTTATACAATAAAAATAATCTGTGACCAGAAAAACATTGTTTCTGCAAATAGTACAATTATAACAAGAAATATTTGATACATTTAAAAGCACAGCATAGCCCTGGCTGGTTTGGCTCAGTGGTTAGAGCATTGGCCCTCTGACTGAAGCATTGAGAATTTGATTCCCAGTCAAGGGCACGTAATTTGGTTGCAGGTTTGATCCCCGGCCCTGGGGGGGTCCTGTGGGAGACAACCAATCGATGTGTCTCTCTCACATCAATGTTTCTCTCTCTCTCTCTCTCACTCTCTCTCTCGCCTCCTCCCTCCTTCCCTTTCACTCTATCTAAAAATCAATGGAAAAATATTCTCAAGTGAGGATTAACAACAACAACAACAAAAACCCATAAAAAATAAAAGTGCAGCATAAATATAAAAGAATTTGGGCAGCCTCTTGGGGTTTGTTATGATAGAATTTAACCTGCATTTATTTAGGCTCAAAGACGTCAGCTTGCTCAAGCACTATGCAGAGCTGGCTTCCATGGAGCTGTCATTTGGCAGGAAGTCTCGAATGTTACCCAACGAAAGGGTTCAGTGGTAAGAGACTTTAGAACCTTAGTTTTAAGTATTCAACAGTTTTCATCCCTGCCCCACTTCTTGGAGCCCCAAATATACTAATTTTCATTGTGACTCTGCAAGAGGGGTATGTAATATGTAGCATTTGCTCAAAACATTTGACCAGGAAATCTTTTGAATCCTCACAAAGGACACATCATGCTGAGATATGCAGTGTCACAGGCACGCAAAGATGTTATCTTCTCTTATTTTTATTTTTTAGCCCACGAAGCAGAGTTTGTCTATCTCTATTGTCACAAAAGGGGTGTTTTATGAATCTGAAGCACAGGCACAGATCCCAGTAAGCCATTCAGTGAGTCGTCCCGTGGAACCAAAGCCCAGTTCCCACCTCAGGTCGCATCTCATTCCGTCAGAAGCTTGCAGAAGCCGGTCTCTGACGGGACAGCAGGAGAGCAGTAAGGGCTGTGAGCTTCCTCACACATTCAGTGCTTTGGCCTCTTTTATAAAATGTCTTAGGAATGACATGCACCCCTGCAACCCCCCTCCCCCCCCCCCCGCACGCAGACGCACACCCTTTGCTGGCATGCGAAGCAGCGTGCTTAGAGAGGGGGCTAAAACCCAAACCACAAACCCCGCATTCCTTTGGAGGGCTGTCTGTGTACACGCCCTGGACCTTTGACCCTCTTTCCTTTCTGAACAGGGGTTTTCCAGGCTTAGAGTCAGGAGTCCCGGACTGTTAGGATGCGGCTCGGTCATGCCCCAGCCTCATGATTTCAGCGTCTACCTCTCGGGGCTCCATTTCTTCATCTGTGAAATGGAGCCGATGAACCCTGGATTGTAGTAAGGATAAAACAGAATGAGAACGCGATGAGAAGTTGGAAACATGAGGCTTGGTTATACCATTCCAAACAGAAACAGTCCACTTTCTGTTTCTGAGGTGATGGGGAAAGTGAGAAAAAACAGGGGTCAGGCTGGGAAACCTAACGAATGTTCCTTAAAGATCCCCAGACTTCTCTCAGATCTCCAAGTGCCTTCACCACCTATCCAGTCAATCTTTGCCTTTCACCAAACGCCAGGCTTCCATTCATTCTAAACAAAACAAGCAGGAAAAGACGGGCCATGTGAAATAGAGTGTGTCTAGAACACCATCTATAGCCTTTTCCGATTCTGATACAATGTTTATAGCACTGAAAAAGCCATTCACATGAGCACTTTCTTTAAACATCATATGCTAAAAAGAAAAAAAAAAGCATTTGATTAGAAGTGTCCAAAACAGCCATAAAGACTTCTGAAGAAACAAGAAAAGAGTCCAAAAACAATTAACCACATCTCTGAGTACTAACAGGCCAGAATGTGGGGAAAATTGCCACTGATTATAAGGCAGGCAGAACTAGATGAAGAAGTGTATCAAAATGGCAGAAAGAGCAGGCAGATCTGGCATGGCATAATGTGGATTCCAAGTGTTGTTTAAAATGTTTAATTACAAAGAGGAAGAACACTATTTCTATAATTTTGGAATGGGGAAAGCCTTTGTAAGAATGGCTCAAAGACAGAAACCATAAAGAAAAACATTGCTTTATTTTACTATGTAAAAATTTTAAAAATGTATGTATTAAAAAACCACAAACACATCATACATTGCTAGTGGGAATTTTAAATGATGCAGCCACTTTGGAAAACAGCCTGACAGTTCCTCAGAATGTTAAACAGAGTTACCATATGACCCAGAAATTCCATTCCTAGGTATATACCCAAGAGAAATGAAATAAAAGTCTGCATAAAAACTTGTACATAAATGTTCATAACAGCATTATTCATAATGGCCAAAAAGTGGAAACAACCCACATGTCTGTCAACTGATAAATGGATTTTTAAAATCTGGTATACCCCTATAGTGGACTATTACCCAGCTATGGACAGGAATGACGTTCTGCCACATGCTACAACATGGATAAGCCCGGAAAACATTGTGCGGAGTGAAAGAAGCCAGTCATAAGAGACCACATACGTATGTGTATTTTATGTGTGTTCATGTGGAGGCAGAATGGGCTACTCTTATTCATCTATCCAGAATAGAAATACAAGTAGATTAGTGGTACCAGGAGATGGGGTCTGGGAGACTGGAGAAAGATTACTAATGAGTTCGAGGTTTCTTTCTGGGGTGATAGAAATGTTCTGAAGTTAGATGGTAGTAAAGGTTTCATAATTCTGTGAATATACTAAAAACCACTAAAATACATGCTTTAAAAGGGTGAATTTTATGGTATGCAAATTATTTCTCAATAAAGCTATTATTTAAAAACAAATAGCTGTTATTAACAAATAAAATGGCAAAGCTAATAATGACAAATGAAAAAATTGTAACACTTCACGCAGATGATTAATACCTGTAATACACAATGAGTTCTTTTTTTTTTTTTATCCTCACCTGAGGACATTCTTTCATCCTTTGTTCAGACAGAGTGGGAGGGAGAGAGAGGTAGAGAGAGAGAAACATCGACGTGAAAGGGACACATCAAGTGGCTGCCACCCGCACGACCAACCAGGGCCGGGGACAAACTGCAACCGAGGTACATGCCCTTCGCGGGAACCGAACCCGGGTCTCTCTGGACCGCAGGCCGACGCTCTAACCGCTGAGCCAAACCGGCCAGGGCTGAGTTCTTATATAATATTTGAAAATAGGTTATTTTAAAAATTGGCAAAAGCTTAGATATGCATTTGACAGGAAAAGCAGCACAAAAGGTCAATAAACATTTTTATGTTTGTGCTCATTTTGGAATTTTGAAGTTACCACAATTGTTAGATGTGCTGCTAGATGTTCTCAGTGTGTTAATAATGAAGTTTATATTTTACTATGTCATAGTTGGAGAAGGGGTCCTCAAGCTTTATCAGAGTGCCAGTGTGTCTATGGCACAAAAAGAATCAGGAATCCCCGAGCTGCAGGAAGCAGGTAAATACAGGATGGCACATCTGTACAATGAAATTCTATGTAGCCATTAACATAGATTTTGTAGGTAAGGATGTAGAGCAATTGGAACTCTCACAAGGTAGGAGAGAGAGTAAATGGGTGTAACCATTTTGGAGACTATTTGTCTTTTCTGCTAATGCTGAACATATGTAGACCCCATGACCTAGCAATTGCATTCCTAAGCATATAAGCAACAGAAATGTATACATATGTTCACCAAAAGACATCTGAAGAATCTTCATAGCAGCTATGATAGCCAAAACCTGGAAGTAACCCACATGTCCATCAACAGTAGAATAGATAAATAATTTGTGATATATTTATACAAAGGAATACTATATGGTAGCAAGTGTTCATGAACTGTTCTTATATGCCACGACACAAATTAATCCCATTCATATTCTGTTTAGTGAAAAAATATAGACATAAGAATAAATACTGTCTAATTCAAAAGGTTCAAAAACCAGAGAAAACTCATTAAAAATGAGAAGTCAGGATAATGTTTATTTTTGAGTGAGAGACTAGGAGACTAGTAACTAGGAGAGGTCCAAAAGGTTTTTTAGGATGCTGGTAAATGATCTATTATTTTTATATTGAATATAAAAGTAGATTCAATTTATGAAAACACTTTGAGCTTTAGACTTATAATTTTTTCATATTTCTGATTTTTATTTTTACTTCAGTCAAAAGTCTGCTTTAAATGACATGGTAGAAGAATTTTAATGATGAAAAGATATCCATGTTGTTACATTATATTAAAAAAACAGGTTGAGTCCGGCTGTTGTGACTCAGGGGTTGAGAGTCAACCCATGCACTAAGAGGTCGCCGGTTCAATTCCCAGTCAGGGCACATGCCCGGGTTGTGGGCCTAATCCTCAGTGGGGGGCATGCAGGAGGCGGCCAATCAACGTTCTCTCTCATCGATGTTTCTATCACTCTCTCCCTCTCACTTCCTCTCATTCTCGAAAAAAAAAAAAATCAATAAAGGAAAAAAAATTAAAACAAAAACAAAACAAAACAGGTTGAGCCTGGCCCGTGTGGCTCAGTGGTTGAGCGTTGACCCATGCACTAAGAGGTCGCCAGTTCAATACCTGGTCAGGGCACATGCCCAGGTTGTGGGCCCGATCCCCAGTGGGGGGCATGCAGGAGGGGGCCAATTGATGTTCTCTCTCATCGATGTTTCTATCTCTCTCTCCCTCTCCCTTCCCCTCTCTCTAAAATCAATGAAGAAAAAAGAAATACAGGTTGATACAGGTGCAAATTGTGTGTACAGTAAACTACTGTTTTTTTCTTTGAGGATCATGATGAATATATGACTGTAAATGCGTAACATATCTTCAGGAGAATATACAAATAAATGATGGGAGTAATTGCTCTGGAGAGAGCAACTGGGAGAGAGATTCGGTTTTTAACTTACACCCTTTTGTACCTTTTGAAGTTTTAACTATGTACGGATAATGCCCATTCAATGAGGAAATAAATTAATGATAATGCAGATTACAAACCTATATCATTTCATTTTTGTGAAAATAAATATGTGGCACTATCAATAGCAAAATGATAACCATGTTTACCTCTGGGTAATGGGGTTATGAATGATTTTTATTTCTTCTTTTTTTAAAAACATGTCTCTGTGTTTTGAGTCTTCTAGTGTGAACATGTATTTATTTAGAGAATGAGAAAAGTCATTAAACTCTTTTGCAGTTCCATTTTTATCAGTGTTATTGAAGTATAATTTGCAAATTAAAAAATGCACTGATTTTTAAGTGTACAGTTTAGAGTTTTGCAAAGGTCCTATGTACACTCATGTCATCACCACGCAGCCAAGACGTGGAATGTTTCCACCCCGTGGAAAGCTCCCCCATGTCCCTCAGGCAGCCTCGCCCTCTCCCGAGGGGGCCCCGCTGCTCTAGTTTCTACATGGGGGCTTGGTTTTGTCTGCTCTGGAAGTTCATAGAAATGGAGTTACACCTGTGTACTCTTCTGTGTCTGGCTTCTTTCACTCAACATAATGCTTTTGAGATTGATTTATGTGTTGTGTGTATCAGTAATTCATTATAATTTCTCTTAATGAAGAGTAATATCTTAAGTGCTTGCTGCTTTCCCATCTGTAGAGCGAGACACAATCATCTAGGGGCAAAACACTCCTCCACAGCCTCTCCACGCACATCTCCTGCAGGCTGGGGTGCTTTTGCAGCCTGGAGAGACCACAGCCACCCCCACCCCAATCCTGGCCTGCCTCCTCCCCCTCCTGGCGGCAGCGCCCGTCTCAGGTGAGAGCCACCCTGCTCTTGCCATTGTTCTGCGAGTGACAGCCTCCAAGGCAAATGGAAAGCCGTCAACCTGAGGGCTGTCAACTGCAGAAAAGAATTCCTTTCTTTGTCAGGCTGGGTGGTCTCCGTGGCTTCAACATTAACCTGCACAAAAGATGATAAGCATCATGTGCACTTGCAGAAAAACACTGCCACCGCCCAACAACTCAAAGCGCACTCCTTTGTAAGGCCGGGATTAGGCATAGGTGGCTTCCCTGGCCTGTGCAAAAATCAAATCCCAGCCCAGCAAGGGCATCCAGAGGACGTTTTGTCCGCCTGATCCTACCACCTGCATGTTTCATGGAATGTATTTGTCCCCAAATCTTAGTCAGAGGTAGCTAGAAGGTCCCTTAGCCTCTGGTCCAACCCTCTTGGGCTTCAAAAGGTGTCCAAACACAGGTAGGGACTTGTTCAAGGTCACACAGCACAAGGACTAGGGCAAAGACAAGAACCCCTGCTAGGAGAGCCTTCTTTGGAATTCCAAGCTACCTTTGTTAATAGGTGATCCACTCCACCCCCAATAGTACAATGTACAGTGTAATTTCTAACTTTCCAATAAAAAAGGAGTGGGGTGTGTGTGTGTGTGTGTGTGTGTGTGTGTGTGTGTGTGTGTGTGTGTGTGTGAACCTACCTGCTTGGTGGATCTCCCTTCCTTGCCCTGTGGCCAGGCTACCAGACCGATTTCATTTCATTTATGGAATAGTTTGGTGCCCTCTACTGGTTATCCGCAACAACAGCTACCCCTTCCTGGCACCTCCAGTGCAGAACGTTCAACATGAGCAATTATTTCTAATTTAGACTCCAAAGAACAGGCCTGTAGAATAGGCAGTTTTATAGAGGAGGAAATTGAGGTTCATAGAGATTAAATAGTCTGCCCAAAGTTGTAGCCCTGTGGGACTCCAAATTCCTTCCACTTCTTCAAGTCAATGTAGCACTTTCCCCTTAAAATGATTTATAGATAACCTCAAAATATGCCATGAAGTAGGTGTTAACACTCCTATTTAACACATGGGGAGCCCTGGGCTGGGGCATCAGTGACTTGCTCAGGGCCACAGGTCCAGTAATGCTGCGTTCCTGTTCACTGTGCCCGGCTGCTGCCCAGGAGCGGCATACACAGGTCTGAAAGGGAGCTTCGTTCCTGGACAACCTTTACCCAGGAGAGGAACTGGGAGGCTGCATTGTTCCCACCCAGGGGATCTTTGGCCTCCTTCTGTTCTGGCCTTATGTGGGAAGGAGTTTCCAACAAACTTAGAGATAAGGAAAACACATGTTCTGCACATGGGTAGTTCACATCGTGATTCACTGCATTCAACAGATGCTGTGCAATTAGTCCCTGGTGTGTGTGTGTGTGTGTGTGTGTGTGTGTGTGTGTGTGTGTGTAAATGAGTGAATGAATGATTGTGTGAATGAATGAATAGAGTGGCCTAGAGTTTAGGGTTAGGACTAATGGCAGAGGCCTGGCAAGTCAGAGTGGTTGGGCCGGTGTATTTGAAGTGATCAATTTCAACTTAATCTGAGGAATCCATTCCTAGCAGTGAGAGCAGTCCATAGACAGAGATGGCTGCTTCCGTTAGTGTGAGCTCTAGTCCCAGGGATGAGCAAGCAGAGCTAAGAAGACCTCAGCAGAGACGTTGTAGAGGGATTTCAATCAAGCCTGCATGTTGTTTTTTAAGCATCAGTGTCAACATATAGAAATTGGAAGATTTTATATAAAAACCCAGATTTTTAGGTGCTCCTAACAAGTGGAAGGCTTGGCCTCATTGAGCTTCCCTCAGCCCAGGCACAGCTGCCCCCTCAGCTCCCTACTGTCGTCTGGGCAACAAGGATGACTGGTGACACCACTTCTCATTGCAAATATGCTGGGTTTTTTTTTTTAATTATAAAAACAAAAATAAAAACATTTTTTTTTTTATCCTCACCTGAGGATAATAGAGTGGGAGGGAGAGAGAAGAAGAGAGAGAGAGAGAGAAACATCAATGTGAAAGGGACGCATCGAGTGGCTGCCACCCGCACGACCAACCAGGGCCAGGGACAAACTGCAGCCGAGGTACATGCCCTTAGCGGGAACTGAACCCGGGTCTCTCTGTACCGCAGGCCGACGCTCTAACCGCTGAGCCAAACTGGCCAGGGCTAAAAGCATTTTTCTTATCAGGTCTTTGTCAGAAAGGAAAAATAAAAGACCTAGTCATTTGGAAGGAAAATAGGCTCAACATATTTATCTGTGGAAGTGAAGCTATTTCTACACATTTAAAAGGCAAGTGCCCAACTACCTTCACTTGTTTTCATCACAAGCTTGGACCCCACGACAACCTGAATATGCTACCCTGTAGGGTCTTTTGTGCCTTCTTGTCCGAGCAGCGTGGACCTCGGGTCAGACTCTCATCTTGTTGCCACTTCTGTCTTCAACTCCAGAGAGATGTGGGACCATTAGAGAGGGCCATGAGTGTAGTCCTGGGCCTGGTGACCTGAAGTGAGAAGAAATCCTGCCCAGTGAGACTGCTGTGAATCTCCACTCAAGTGAGAGCAGAAAGGCCTGTAGGCCACCTCTGTGCCCTCTGCCCCAGAAGTCCTTTGGAGACGTAGCTCCTTGGTCATGAACCTTCTTGAATTGGCCTCCCTCCCAGCACTTTCTTCCTATGATAGGGTTCCTAGCTGTTCCCTCCAATCGGGCCACATGGTGGCTCAAATTCCCTCGGTAGTGTCCAGAAGTGGGCACAAGCTCCAGATGTGGTATGAACAGCCCCAAACAGTGAGAACATCTCCCTCAGTTCCAACTCTGCTTTTGTTCTTGTCACCTTGAACAAGTTACTTAGCATCTCTGTGCCTTAGTTATCTCGTCTATAAACTGGGATTAGTGAAAATACCGAGTAGTTAGGAAAATTAGATTAATTAATACATTTAAAATGCTTTAGAAACCACAAGCACAATATGTGTTTGCTGTTATTATTGCTACTATTATTATTGGTGTACATAATGGCGAAAGCTAGATAACAGTGGAATAGCTGTTCTGAAGTATAGTGTTCTTTACCACTACAGGTGTATAAGCAGACACAAGGTGGTTGTAGGGTTCAGATTTGGTCCCTGAGTTTTCAGTGCTGGTGAAACATCCAACTAGGCTTATTCAGTATTATCATTCTATTTAATTACACAAACATTTACTGAGCAGCTACTGTGCTAGACGATGTGCTAGTCTTTGGAGATTTGAGATGAATCAGATGGTTCCAGCTCTCAAGGACCTGATAATCTAGTCAGGATAGCAGGTAAGTATCACCTCTGGTATGGTAAGTGCCACAGCACCAGCACACATGAGGTTTATATGCAGCCAGAGGAGGAAGTCAGGGCAGACTTCCTGAAAGAGGCAGTAAGAAGCAAGGTCCCCTTGGCCATATTCAGGATCTGGGGAATGCAGAGTAGGGAAGGTCCATGAGTGACAAAGGATTTGGGATTTTAGTCCTGATAGTCATTTTTTTCTAGACCCTGTCTTTAGTTGAATCATTTGGACCCTCCCACTCCTTATTGCTTTTGGAAAGAAAATTCTTGTGAGTCTTTAAGATGTTTTCTAAATCCCTTTGCATACACACAGACATTTTATTGATCAAATTTCCGATATGATGTTTTTTCCTTAATCCCTTTATCTTTTGGTTCATGGAGGTTGAAATCTAAGTTTCTCCAGGAGTGTTTGCCTGGTCAATCACAGCAGAAAGAGTCTGCGTTTCCTGGATTACTAAATCAATACAGCTTAAGTCAACAGGATCAGACTAATTTCTGTGTTTCTGCATCCTTGTCCCAGACAGTTTTCCCCCTTGGCATGCTCCATCCCACCAGATGTTTTCCTATTGTGAATTGGTGCCAACGATGTTCAAAGTGACCACATTAAGGGGTAAAGCCCCAGGGAACGAGGGTAAAAATAAAAATAAAAAAGAAAGCCACACACATGTACTATTTACTAGATAATAAAGACAAATGTGTTCACATCCTGTCATCTCGGCATGAATAACCCCAGTAATGCTATTAGACAGGAGGCCCTGTCAGGAAACACTGCCAAGTTTCTCATCCCCCTTCCTGGCTTCCATTCTTACCTGCCTGCTGTTCTTCAGGCCTGGGTTAGGGCTTTCCATTCTTTCTGTGCTTTGTTAATCACCCCTCTTTCAGCCAGGATCACAGTTGGGAGATGAGAGAAGTACAAAGCAGGAAGATAGATGTAGTCACAGGTTTTCCCCGAGACTGCGAATGGGGAGAGGCAAGAATCCATTCTCTGGTCTATTCTCCTTGCCTGTTTTCCTTTCGTGCCTCCGTGGAGATGACTCATGCTGCGCTCCGGGCAAGCCCTACAGCCTCTGTCACCGTGTGAGACGTACAGATCAGGGCACGCACTCTTCTTCCTTTCTCTAAAGGAGGAGTCTCATTTTAGCTTGGTTGAGGCGTCAGCTAACAATTCAGACCCAGTTACATGAAACTTGCTAACAAAGGTGAGGAAGCTGAAGGAGAGGGGAGTTACCCGTAAGAGGAGACCCAACAGGTTGTCAAAAGTTACAAATATCAGGGCTTGTACAGCATCTTAGCTGTGGTCTGAGTCCTTCAGTATTCAAACTTGGCATGCTTTGTTGGGAAGGAGGCTCTAGGGCAGTGGTTCTCAACCTTCCTAATGCCGCGACCCTTTAGTACAGTTCCTCATGTTGTATGTGGTCGTATCTGCATGTGGGCGGACCCGCCTGGAGACGGATAGAGGAGCGGTGTCTCGGTTCCTAAGACCATCAGAAATATGTGTTTTCCGATGGTCTTAGGCGACCCCTGTGAAAGGGTCGTTTGACCCCCAAAGGGGTTGCGACCCACAGGTTGAGAACCGCTGCTCTAGGGGCTAATTATTCTTGAAAGGTTACATTGGGGGAGAACTATTGCCTTATTCTTTAGAAATACTGCACATCCTCAGAGACTCTTAGAGCTATGTAGAGTCTAGAAGGATCATCTAGGGTTCTGGCTCTCAAATTTTGCTGCCCATTAGAATTATCTAGTGGTGAGGGGGTGGGGGTAGGGGTAGCTTTACAAAATTCTGATGCCCAGATCCCACTCCTGACCAATGACATCAGAATCGCCAGGGATAGGGTCTAAGCATGTATTATTTCAACTCCCCAGATGCTTCCAATGTGCTGCTAAGGTTGAGGACCTGTGTGCTTGTTAGCAATGCACATTCTTAAGGTTCCACCATAGACCTACTGAATCAGAATCTGCATTTTAACGAGATCACCAGGTGATTCATATATGCATTAAAGTTTGAGAAGCAGTTACTTTTCTTGAAGCATTGGGCCATTTGGCAGCAATGGGCCCAAATTCTGTCTTGACAACTACCCATGGGAACTGTGTAGTAGCTGACCCCTTTAAGAGGTGCCCTCACATTCCATTTTGCCCAAGTCCCATACCTGGCCAGGTTCATCAACTTCCATTAACTGCCTGGGCTCATTCACAGTTTGAGTTATTTTAAAGTTTATTATGAAATAAAATTCACTATTGGTTACATGTAGTACATTCACAGTGTTGTGCAACTATCACCACTATCTAGTTCCAGAACATTTTCATTACCCCCAAAGGAAACCCTATACTCATTGAACAGACATTTCCCAGTCCCCTCTTCCCTTAGCCCCTGGCAACCACTAATCTGCTTTCTGTCACTAGGAGTTTGCTTATTCATATATTTTATATAAAAGGAATGCATAATGTTTTCAAGTTTTATCCATGTTTTAGCATGTATCAGTACTTTCTTCCTTTTATGGATGAATAATATTCCTTTGTATGGATATACCATATTTGATGGCTATTTGGGTAGTTTCAAGCTTTTGGTTATTGTGAATAGTACTGCTATGAACATTTGTGTGTAAGTTTTTGTTTGAACTCCTGTTTTCAATTCTTTTGGGTATATACCTAGGAGTGGAATTGCTGACTCATATGGTACTTCTATGTTTAACTTTTTGAAGAATAGCCAAACTGTTTTCTATAGCAGCATCATTTTATATTTCCACCAGCAATGCATGAGGGTTCCAATTTTTCCACATCTTTGTGAACTTACTATTTTCTGTTTTTTTTTTTCTTACTTCCAGTCATCTTATTGGGTGTGAAGTGGTTTCTCACTGTGCTTTTGATTTGCACTTCCCTAATAACTTATAATGAATATCTTTTCATGTGCTCATTGGTCATTTGTATATCTTGTTTAGAAAAATGTCTACTTAAGCCCTTTGCTCATTTAAAAACTGGGTTATTTGTCCAGCTGGTGTGGCTCAGTGGATTGAGTATCATCCCATGAACTGAGAGGTCCTGGTTCGATTCCTGGTCAGGGCACATGTCCCGGCTGTGGGCTCGATCCCCAGTAGGGGGCAGGCAGGAGGTAGCTGATTGATGTTTCTAACTCTCTCTCTAAAAAAAATCAATAAAAACACATTAAAAAAAATAAAAAATAAACAATAAAAAAAACTGGATTCTTTGCCTTTTTGTTAGTGGGTTGTAAGAGTTCTTTATATGTTCTGGCTACTAGACCCTTTTCAGATATACGATTTGCAAATGTTTTCTGCCATTCTCTAAGTTGTCTTTTCACTTTCTTCTTTTTTAAAAAAGATTTTAAAAATTGATATTTAGAGAAAGAGGAAGAGAGAGAAACATCAATCTGCTGCCTCCTGCATACCCCCTACCAGGGATGGAGCCTGAAACCTGGGCATGTGCCCAGACGGTGAATCAAACCGACAACCTTGTCGTCCGCACAGGCGGACGCCCTACCAGCTGAGCCGCACTGGCCAGGGCATTCACTTTCTTTATAGTGTTCTTTAATGCACAAGTTTTCAATTTATCCAGTTTATCTAATTTTTTAATTCCTTGCTTGTGCTTTTGGTGTTTCATGGAATTTGAGATTTTATCACCTGGACAAGATCAATAGATAGGGAGAAAGAGGGATCTGAGGGGAAGACCAATAAGAATGGCTTGAGGTCTCTAGCTCCAGTTCAACCAGTAGATCTGAACATTTATCTGCTTTATATGAGGCTTCCCAGCTTAAATATATAATCAATAGATTAGAACCTTAACCATTGAATATTAGTGGGAAACTGAAGTGTGCCAGATTGTTCTAAAAACTAGTCATAAGTGGTATATGTAATTAGAACTTAATGTTTTCTGGTGTCAACTCAATTTTATTTGTAATAAAAAGCCTACATTTCTGGAAAAGCACACAATGTTTCTTTTGCTCCATTTACCACACTTTTAGGGAGTCAGGATTTAGCCCCAGTCTAAACCCATTGTCTCCCTGGTAGCAGCTCATCCACATTGAAGGAAAATTCTATGGAAAAGATAGCGAAGCTCATGCAGAAAAACCTTGGTACCACGTGCTGCATTTGCCTGAGATCACACAGCAAGTGAGCCTTTGAACCCAGCTGTTCTCATTTCAAATCTAAGGCTCTATCCAAAGTAAAGTCAGATCAATCATCTCTCGGCCTCTCTTGATTGACACTATTATTGCTACCAGTTGCTAGCATTTTTGGACGCTTACTATGTGCCAGGCATTGTGTTGAAAGTCTATACATCTAATCTTTCCAAGAACCCAGAAAGTGGTTCCGTAGTTATCCTCGTTTTACTACCGAAGAAACTGAACTCAGGTTAAATCACTTGTTCAAGATCACGCAGATGGTGTCAGAGCTAGGACGTAACCGAGGTCTGACTCCAAAGCCCATATTCTAAACCAGCAAGCAAAAACATTACTTTAATGATGACCAAGTCCTGAAAAAAATGATCTCTGTGCCACTTTTCCCCCTAGTTTACAAGGTATTGACATTCCAGGCTCCTACGAGAGCGCACACCCCGCCCATCGCCCCTCCCTTCCGCCCTCAAATCGCGCAGGCGCGCTCCCTCTCAGAGACACGGAGGAGCCTGCGCGTGCGCAGGGCTAGTGACGAGGTTCTCTGAGATTGGGAGATGGCGGCGGCCGAGGAAACTCCACCGGAGCCCGCGACTTCCGAGCAGCCGGCGGAGCTGCCTGCCTCTGTGCGGGCGAGCATCGAGCGGAAGCGGCAGCGGGCGCTGATGCTGCGCCAGGCCCGGCTGGCGGCCCGGCCCTACCCTGCGGCGGCGGTTGCGGCTACCGGAGGTTTGGGTCCCGGCGGCGCCTGCCCCTTCCCTCTCCTGGCGGGCCGGGCGCCGCGGACCGTGTGTGGCGTCCAGCCCTCTGGCCTGCGCGCGCACACCCTCCCGCTGTCCTGCGGGGAGCCCACTCAGGGTCTTGTCGAAGCGAGCTGCCCAGACCACAGGACGGTTGCGCGGTAGAACCCAGGCCTCCTGACGCCCAGCCCCGGGCTTTCCTGGCTGCCCTGGGCTGCGCACGTCTTCAGCTTGGGAATGCAGCCGCACTGCCGTCGGGAGGTGCCTGCCAGTGCCCGTCAGCGCCTCAGCTGTCCCTTTCTGTTCCCTTCCTGCGGCTTCCACTGGTACCAGAGGTGGTCCTTGTATAAAGCTTTTCGACCTTACCCCATTTCAGTAATCTGCACCTGCTCCCTCATTCATCTTCAAAGGGTGATCGAGTGCACTATCTCTATTCAGCATAGGGCATCAGAAGGAACATATGAACTACCGCCTTCGTGGGGCCAACACCTGTTGCACTTGTTTAAAATCAGTTAATTTGATTCTCAGGACTAACCGGGAAAATAATTAGGTCAGGGTTTGGAATCTGTGTTAGTGAGTTGGTAACTGAGGACCAGAAAAGGAAGGGGGTTTGCTCAGGCTCATCCCTGCAAGTGTACAGGCTAATCAGGACTAGAACTCGGGTCATCTGACACTGGGTTCAGGTCCCTTCCTTGCCACCAGCTGCCTCTGCTGCACTAGGCATCTCTCACCCTTAGGAAGAAAGGCGGTTATCCTTGTCTTGATTTCATCTTCCTCCTTTCTTAGGGCTGCATTTGGCTGCCTATCTGTCTGTTATGTATGTATATATCTATCTGTCTATTTTATGTAATTCTCCACTGTAGTCAAATACCAATCTTCCCCAGGGTACCTAAAATACAGTTTGGTTGACATGCAGATCTTCAGGATTACCTCTATAACATGAAGCTATACCCCATACTGTGTGAGTAGTTGAGCACAGTTTGAATCTGTGACATCTGCTATCCTTTTTCATCAGCCAGGGGTAAGGAAGAGTGAGTCGAATCTGGGGCTGGTTTCATGTCTTGATATTAATACTGACACTGAATCTACAATTTCCAGCCATTATTTAGTGGTTCTGGTCTCATCATACTTTTTCTTGTCTGGAAAGCTCTTCATATGTCCTTTGCTTCTAAATGAAAGGTTTGCTGGGTAGAGTAATCTCGGTTGTAGAGCCTTGCTTTTCATCACTTTGAATATTTCTGGCCACTCCCTTCTGGCCTGCAGAGTTTCTCTGGAGAAATCAGCTGACAGTCTTATGGGAGCTCCCTTGTAGGTAACTAACTGCTTTTCTCTCACTGCTTTTAGGATTTTCTCTTTGTCTTTAACCTTTTGCATTTTAATTATGATGTGTCTTGGTGTGGACTTCTTTGGGTTCATCTTGTTTGAGAGTCTCTGCACTTTCTGGATTTGTATGTCTTTCCTTCACGAGGTTAGGGGAGTTTTCTGTCATTATTTTTTCAAATAGGTTTTCAATTTCTTGCTCGCTCTCTTCTCCTTACAGCACCTTCATGATGTGAATGTTGCTACGCTTAAAGTTGTCCCAGAGGCTCTTTATACTATTTAAGTGTGTGGGCCCTTTAAGAGGAACTGCCTGGAACTCTAGCAGCCGTTCCACAGTCCCCGCCAGTTCTCACAGCCAGAAGTTATGGGGACTTCTCTTCCTGGCACTGAAACCCTGGGCTGTGGGGCCTGGTGTGGAGCTGGGACCCCTCGCTCCTCAGGGGGGACCTCCATAGCTGAGATAATTTTTATCTGCTACACCCAGCCCTGTTCCATGCCTCCGCCCCTCCTAACAATCTTTTGTGGCTTCTTCTTTAAATCCCTAATTGTAGGACTTCCATTCAGCTCTATTTCAGGCGGTTCTGAATGATGGCTATTCTGGAGTTTAGTTGTAATTTTGATTTGGTTAAGGGAGGATTTGAGTACCACATTTACCTACACTGCTGTCTTGACTGGAAATCTCTTCCTAGGTGTTATTTATTTATTTAATCCTCACCAGAGGATATACTTTATTAATTTAAAAAAAAATTAAAAAAAAATCCTCGCCTGAGGATATTTTCCCATTTATCTTCAGATAGAGTGGGAGGGAGGGGGAGAGAGGGAGAGAGAGAGAAACATTGACATGAGAGAGACACACTGATTGGCTGCCTCCCGCACGACCCCAACCAGAGCTGGGGACCAAACTGCAACTGAGGTACGTGCCCTTGACCAGAATCGAACCCACGACTCTTTGGTCCAAGGGCTGATGCTCCAACCACTGAGCCAAACTGGCCAGGGCAACTTTATTAATTTTAATGAGAGGAAGAGGGAGGGAGGGAGATAGAGAGAGAGAGTAACATACAGAGAGAGAAGAGAAACGTTTATCAGTTGTCTCTCATATGTGCCCCAACCGGGAACCAAACCTGCAACCCAGGCATGTGCCCCAACTGGGAATCAAACCCACAACCTTTCAGAGTACAGAACGATGCTCCAACCAACTGAGCCAACTGGCCAGGGCTCTAGGTGTTATTTTTTAATTCTGATTGTAGGTTCCTGTGCATGTTCTACATACATAATCACATCAGCTGTGAATAAAGGCTGTTTTATTTCTTTCCAATCTGTTTTGTTTTCTTGTTTTATTGCACTAGCTGGGACCTTTAATATAATGTTGAATAGAAGTGGTAATAGTGGACATTTCTTGTCTTGTTTGATATATATTAAATTTAAGGAAAATTTCTGTTTATGCACAAGGGAACATATGGGCTTACCTAGTTCAATTGTTGACTTTTTACTTACTTTTTATAGGCATGGCTAATGTAAAAGCTGCCCCAAAGATAATTGACACACACGGAGGCTTTATTCTGGAAGAGGAAGGAGAAGAAGAACATAAAATTGGAAAAGTTGTTCATGAACCAGGTAAAGTGTGTTTTTAGAAAATAGGTATCTAGGTTGGTCGTTTTGAGTAACTTGCAAAATTCTTTGCAGATTGATGTTAAATAAGTTAGGCAGTGAGCAGGTTAGCTTTATAAGAGTGATAAAGTTTTGCAATTTTGCTAGTAGGTTAAAAATTAAACCGATTTGGCAGTGATTAATATAACTTGTTTGTGTACAGTAAGTCCTCAATGCCATTGATAGGTTGTGTGCCTTGAAGCAAAACGATGAGAAATAAAACCACTTTTACCTTAGGCTAATTGATAGAAACACAGTTAAGTCCCTTTGGCATTTCATTAATGTTATAATGAAATGACGTTGAAAGAAATGTTATTCATGGACCTGCTGTACTTAGGGTTGACACTCTCTGTTGTTTTATAATGGACAGAGACAGCCAGTATATTGACTGATAGAATGAATACTCATAATTACCTTGATAGGCTGAAATGAGAGGCTAGAACCCAAGAGATAACATTTAGGACATTCTTTTAAGTTTAGAGAAAAACAGTTTACAAAGTATAAGATAGGGAGACCTGGCATAAAAGAAGACTATAACTTGATTATCTAAAGTTAAATTTGGTAAATCACTTATATATATCCATATATATATCTTCTGGGTGAGGATATTTGCATATTCTTTGAAAAAGTTAAAGTTTTATTCAGTCATAAATTTTATAGCCAATAGTGTAACATAACAGCTTAAAAAACCTATTCCAGTTTTAGCTGCAGCAACAGAAGTGTTATATATTCATCAGGGTAGGTAATAGTCCTTTTCGTTTCTGTGTGTGTCTATACTATTGTTTTCAGAAGCTGAGATTGAACTAGGATAAATATCCTTAGCTAGGTATTTGAAGTTCTTAAAAATATCTAGCTTTACTCTCTACCTAGGGTTGTTTTTGTGCCGGGTGTTGAAGATGTATTGCCAAGTACAGTCTCCACCCTCAAGAAGTAGGCAGTCTAGTGGTTGAGGCAGATGACGAGGAAGCAGTTTTCTCTGTTGGTAAGGGGTGGGATGGAGGGAGAGAAAAAGTTTCCTATTTGAAAGTGAATTCTGTATTTGTCTCTCTTCTACTGTTGCCTTGCTCTTCACTGCTCCGTTTTGTTCTGAGTCAAGGAGTGCCGGCAGCCTCTGTAAGCTGGGAATGGCAAGATATAGGTGGTCCCCTAAAACCTCTAGAGAGGAGGTAGCCCTACCAACACCTTGACGTTAGCCTTCTGAGACCTGTCCAGACTTATAAACTATAGATCTGTAAGATAATAAATTTGTGTTAATTTAGCCACTAAATTTGGGGTAATTTGTTACAGCAGCAATATAAAACTAATACAAGTATCTTACGCATGGTTTGGTTAAAAAAATACTTCATGAATTGATAGGGTTTTTTTTCCCTGATGTTATTTCCTTTTTTTTTTTTTTTTTCCTCTTAAAATCTTTTTTTTTTTTTTTTTTAGATAAATGTAGGATTACTTAATCAAGGTTTTATTTTGTCTTTTATGTAAATTATTTGTGTCAGGCATAAAATACATGCCGAGAAGCTAATACTGTAGAGGAAAATGTATTGTTCTAGTTACAAAAAAGAAAACTTAATTGATCTTCTTTTCTTTAGGACCTGTTATGGAATTTGATTATACAATATGTGAAGAATGTAATAAAGAATTTATGGATTCTTATCTTATGAACCACTTTGATTTGCCAACTTGTGATAACTGCAGGTACTTATTTCCAACAATGTTCTCAATTGCTAAAGTTTAATGTTTACATATAGGCTTAGGGCAAAACAATTTGATTCATTTGGATTTAATATTCTTTTAGTAATTACGGTTTTTATTTTGGGAGTTTCCCAATATTTCTATGGTTTCCATTTTGCCAAAGAAATACAGGTAGCCTGTATTTATCAGAGTTATATGTCACATAAATAGGAATGCCTCAGGTCCTGCCATGGATAGTTTTTTTCTTTCTGCTGTCCTCTCAGAAGGAGGTTCCTAACCCTTCTCCAAGGATCTCCATTTCTTACTTGTCTCAGTGTATGTTGATGGCTTGGTCAGAGGACTGGGCTGTTAATGAGAGGAGGGGAGTAAAAGCTCTCCAGCTGCTCTCCTGGTACTCTCAGAACACCTCTTTCCATTCATTTTTTACTCTCCTGAATAGTCCAGGAAGAAAATAGATGAGGAAAAATCACATTCTTCTGTCATTCTTTTTTTCTTTTCCTAGCTGTTATTCTCTTTTTATATCACCCTAGAGTAATCCTTCTTATTCCACATGGTGCTCCTGTTCCCTACTGTTTACCTAAGCCAAGTCCTGTGTTGGTGTCTTTCACACCTTAAAATCCTGTCTTGGAATCTTACCTAGCCCTCTTTTGTTCCCTATTCCCACTTCTTATACCTACAGCCCTAGATCAACTCCTGGCCTGCCTTGAAGACCTGCCTTTTCAGCATCCCTGCTACAGATATTGGGAGCCATCACCACTGACTTTTGCTGAGTAGAATCCTTGGAAGATAGAGAGAATGGAAGTGTTTCTGCTTTCATGGTCACATCGGTGACTGGAAGTGGCCTGGCACCCATTGGAATTGTAAATTATAAACTCTATTCCTATTGACACATTGTCATTAATGCACACAGTGGTTAAGGTCCACAGTATTATCACTCTCCTTAAACTATAGATAGCTTTTGAAAACTGAATTAGCACATATTATCTTATTTCCATGAGAAAAATGAAATCAACTGATGTATCAGTGTAAAGAAAATTGTGTGGTAAAAAATATACTTTTAAAATTTAAACATAATTAGGAACACTGTCCTCCATTCTGTTTCCTTTCAGCATCTCCCAAGATTATAATTTCAGTACAGTGTAGTTTACCTCTCCCCTCCTTTAGTTGAGACTTCCAAATTATTTAGCTTTCTTAAAGGTATTTCCAACTTTAAGTCTCCCCTCATTGACCTGTGCCTCCTCTTGTGTTCATTACTTCAGTAAAGGCCAGCTTCATTCATTGCCTGTTGCTCTACTATCCCATGTTTAATTCCAAATCCATTTGGCTCTATGTTCAAACCATGTTCTCATCCTCTCTTCCACTATGACCTTAGACTGGGCCACCAGCAGCTTTTGCCTGGACCACTGCAGTAGTGATCTTTTAATTGGTCTCTTCCCCCCACTTGTGCACTGTTTGTCTCTTCTCCATGTAGCATTTTACTCAAAACTCATGGTTTGTAATCTATTTAGAATAAAATTGCCTCCAGCATTGCTGACAAGGCCCCTGCCTATCTCTGACTTTATCTCTCATCACTCCTCACCATCACTCACTTTAAGTTTTCTAGCCACAGCGGTCCTCTTGCTGTGAGCTGCAGTCGCAAAGCACACTCCTGTCTTAGAGCCTTTGCATCTGCTCTTCTCTCTGCTAGGAATGTTCTTTCTCTAGCTGTTCAGAATATTCTCTGACTTCTTCAGGGCCCTGTGCAAATGTCCCCTAGTGACTTTCTCTGATTACCCAATCTAGCTGGAAATTTCTATTCCTTTACCCTCTTTGTTCCCTCATAGCACTTAAAAAAAATGTTTTTGTTGATTTTTTTGGAGAGGGAGAGAGAGAGATAGAAACATCAGTGTGAGAGAGAAACATGGATCGGCTGCCTCCTGCATGCCCCCTACTGGGGATTGAGCCTGAAACCCAGGCATATGCCCTGACTGGAAATTGAACCAGGACCTCTCAGTCCATGGGACGACACTCAGTCCACTGAGCCACACTGGCCAGGCCCTTCATAGCACTTTTATGTGTTACTATATTTGCTTATTGACTGTCTTCTCCTTTACTAGAATGTAAGCTTCATGAAAACAAGGCTTTGTTTTATTCTTTGCTGTATTCCTTATGCCTCAAACAATATCTGGCATGTCCATAGAGAACAAATGAATGGGAAGAACTATGGAATTGTCTATGTCTCCATTTTTACCTTGACTTTAAAAAGGTCAGAGCTAAATGGAGACTTAACTGTGTTGGGGCAGTTGGACATTGCATATTTATATTCCTTATATCCTGACTTTATGCTTTCATTTATATTTTCTTATTGAGTCTTAGTTCTCATTTATATTTGCTGTACTCTTATGAGTCATTTCAGATCCTTTGTGGAAAAGAGGGACTTTAAATAAGAAAAGAAATTCTTACCATGTTAAATAACATGGATTTGCTGCTAATACAGCCTCTCAGAATATGTAAAAGATAAAGTATTTTTCTGTCAGAACTTTTATGCTGACCATGAGAGCTGCAGGAAAATGTATTTTATTTGTTCCTTTTGGCAGGTATACCCCTAGGTTGTTGGGCTCTTTGAAAACTTGGTTTATTTGAAATAACTAACTTACATAATGGACTTAATTTGTTTTCAGAGATGCTGATGATAAACACAAACTTATAACTAAAACAGAAGCCAAACAAGAATACCTTCTGAAAGACTGTGATTTAGAAAAAAGAGAACCGCCTCTTAAATTTATTGTGAAGAAGAACCCTCATCATTCACAGTGGGGTGATATGAAGCTGTACTTAAAATTACAGGTCTCTAAAAAGTTATACTCAGTCATTTTATACCCTGGGCAGGTGAAGCTATAACAAGAAACTAGTTCTAATTAGTTTAGATTTTGCTTATAGTTAAAAAAGTCCTTTGCATTTTGTTGCTTTGCATATGAAACACAGTCATTCATAATGACAATGACATGTTTTCTTATTCTGCTGTTTGGTGCTGCACTTTGGAGCAAGTGCATTGCCACTGAATAATGTTAGGACTACCGCTGGGAAACTAAAAAAGTTTGGAGGAAGAGTCAGACCCTCCCCCCAAAAGAAAACTTAAAAAAATTCAAGAATTTCACAAATGCCTAAAATCTAACTCCATTTAGGATCTACTCATCTGAAACCCTATCAGGTGTCCATGTAACTCTAGTCTGTCCCAAAGCAGATCTTCTCAACTCCGCTTGCTGCCATTGTATTACAAGTGTGCCAAGATAGTTAATACTTTCAGCGCCGGGGGCTGCTATGGTCCCAGGCTGGGTGCCTTGAGTCATAAGCAGCCTCCTGTATCTACCCCAGATGGTACAATACTATAATATTCTTTTTGTGCCATTATATAAAAAATATTGGGAGGCATTGCTCTAGACACTAGAGCAGTCTGAATTGGAATATACTAGAAAATCCTAGTATCTCTAAATCAAATTAGGAAGCTGCATGTGAAACCAAACATACACTGAATTTCACTGAACATAAGACAGCTATCAATTAGAAGATTCACTATTATGTACCATCAAAAATGAAAACGTGCTCATTAAACTGATCCAATGCTTCCTTATCACTTGGTGCTTTCATACTTACTGAAATAGTGCCTTTACACTTACACTTTCTGCTATAGATCATGCTGTGTGTACATGAAAAGGAAAGTGCGAGTACAGCAGCTTTAGTAAGGTATTCCTAAACTTCTTTACATTGCACGTCCAAGTCTTCTGAGCCACTTTGGACTCAGAATTGTTCAAGTCCTATTAAGCACCTTGGTGATGCAACATTTTTAGAGGGTTAAATTGTAGGAAATGTGATGGTTTAGAACTTTGGAAATAAGAGTATATCACTTTATTATGTTAAGAAGAAACTTGGGTTTGGCTACATTGATATTTTGGTTCCCTTCACATATTGTGAGAAATATCCTGAGCATAATTCTTAGTGTGTATGTTATTCTCTTAAATATAAATACATTGTACAAAGAGTAAAGAAATATAATCCAAAGTTTTAAAACTAGAATAAAGACTTTTAGGTCATTCAACTACCAAAGTTTTTTTAAAATGCATGTTCTAAATATCAGAAGTTAGTCAAGTAGATGGAAAATATTGATTCAAGAGGAGAGGAATAGCAGTGAGGTGGGAGAGTTTTAGAGATTTCCTCATACTTAGATCTGATGTGACTAATTGATAAGTAAATTTTGGGGGATGAGCTTGCCAAAACTCATCAGACCTACTGACTTACATATACTTAATTTTGATTCAAGTGAAAAAGCTGAGTCAGAGAGATAATTACAGTCAGAGAACAACTTTTCTGTTTATAAACTAGGTCAGCATACATTCACTGAGGGTCTCATAGGTTTAGACAGAGGTATTAATAGAATTGTTTCTTATCAATATTTAAACTTAAATTTCAAATAAGTATTTATAAAATTGCACTTGAGTCAGATCATTCTTTGGTGCCTGTGGATTTATAATTATAACTTTATAATTTACAACTCTGAATCACAACTAATTTAAATACGGATTCTGTTATAGATTGTGAAGAGGGCTCTTGAAGTTTGGGGTAGTCACGAAGCATTAGAAGAAGAGAAGGAAGTTCGACAGAAAAACCGAGAACAAATGAAACAAAAGAAGTTTGATAAAAAAGTAAAAGGTAGGTGGCTACATTTATATCCCAAAGACTATGTTTGACTACTTTGCAAAAAGCCTTTAATTAGTTAAGTTCTTCCTGTTTAAAGGTGTAATGTCACCAGTAGATTGGAATATATTTTGTCATATATACATTGAAGAAAAAAGACTCAAAGTTTGCCTTCAGGGGGTTGGTGTTTGAAGCTCTGAGTCCAAACCTCACAGCACCTCAATTCTAAAAAGCACGTAAACCCTCACCTTGATGTGAATCATGTTTTTATATACAACGGGGATGTATACCTCGTCAAAGATTTGGCATCGGTTCAATCTTCAATATGACCAATAGGGTTATAAAAAGCAAAGATATCCACCAGCAAGCCTCTCTAATTGCTGAAAATGAAAAAAATCATGGCTACATCTTATCATCTAATTTAGCAGCTAGAAGGAACCTTCTAATGTCAGCTGGTCTAATCACTTTCATTTTATATATGAATAAAAAACTTAGGTAGAGTGACCTGTCACATAATTATTAGTGTTGGGACTGGAACCAGGCTTTCATGACTGAAAGTCTGCATTGGTACATTCATTTTTCTGTCCATACATCTGTCTGTCCATATGACTATCCATTCTGTTGTCCATCTATATGTATTTGTTCATGCATCCATCCATGTATGCGTATGTGCTAAGTCTCCCTCCCTCCCTCCCTCCCTCCTTCCCTCAGTGCATCCAATAATTAATGTGTCAGCTGTGTTCCAGGCACTGTGCTTATATAAATGCTGGAGTCAGTTTGTCAGAAGAGAAGTCATGATGAGTGTGATAAGTACTGTGATAGTGGTGAGCACAGGGTGCTACAAGAGAACAAAGAGCACTTTTTGCTATATCACATAATCCCTAAAAGCAGGCATAAATGTTCTTCATACAGTATTTGAGAGTCCCAGTGTGGTAAAGTGCATACAGGGAGCATGTATTCTATGTGTATGCAGGGTTGTACATACAGTAAAGTGGTCCGTTTGAGGGCCCCTTCTAAGTTTGTGGACATTTTTCTGGATTTCTCTCAGGAGAGGGTGAAGGACACAGTTCCATTACTCCTTCAGTTTATGGAGGATAAAATAAGATCAAAGCTGGCTATGTTGTTTCATCATTTCCTGGTGATTTTTTTTTTTCTCTAGTTAACAAGGGACGCCCTATATCACAACTTTCTGCCTTCCTGTCATATTTTGAGAGATTTTCTCAGTGGGGCGGTAAAGGAAAAGTGGCTGGGATACCTTACATCAGAACAAAGTTGAAAAGTGGGTATTGGACCTCAAACTAGAGACATCTTCCTGTCATCTGAAACTGTGAGGTACCTGTGCAGTTCTGGGTGGTGTATCATTTCATTTATTTATTTACAAACTGTCCTAAGGTAAAATAAAGTAATAAAAAGGATAGAGGGCATTTTGGGTATCTAGGAAACTTAGGGTTCTTTAGACTATGAGATGATATAGGAATAAAGATGAGTTTGGGTGAACATGGTTTCCCGTAGTCTGAATTATCTCGAGGTGTGAATGTCGAAGTCTGAATCGTCTCAGATAAAGTGCTTTTCATACTGGAGGTATGAGAAGGCAGCACAGCCTAGTGGTTAAGAACATGGACCTGAGCTACACTATGCCTCTGCCATCAACTGTTTGACCTATGGCCCAAGTTATGTGACTTCTCTGTGCCTTAATTTTCTCATCTGTAAAATTGGGATGATAGTTGTACTTATTTCAAAGGATTGTGAGGATTAAATGTATTTTATAATGTGCTTAGAGCAGTGTCTGATACATAGCCCTGTATGTTTGCTTATCCTCATGATACAAAGATGCGGGTATTATTTTGATATTACTTACAAAAGCTTTAAAATGGAGTAAAGAACATGTGTGTGATTACTTGGTGTATGTTGGTTTTTGTGGTTGACTAAAGACAGCTATCATACTCTCCCTTGGGTTGTGCTGCTCTGAGACAGTGCTGGGATGGATCACTGGTCAGAACAGAAAAATTGTAAACAATTACTGTTGCTTTTTGTTCATTAAATTAGAAACTGAGAAGTTACTAGCTTTTGAATTTCCAAGTGGAAAGAGTTCTGAACATTGGAACAAATGACCTGGGTATACATGCTCAGTTTCCCTACCTGCAAAAAATGAAATAAAATAACTCTATGGTTCTTTGTAGCTTTTAATAGTCTGTGATTCTTATATTTCGATTATACTTTGCAATAATTATAATATTGCTTATTTTATAGGATAATTTTTTTGAATATTTTCCTTTAAAAAGCTTTTTTTTTTAAAAGAATTTAATAGACTGGTTGCACAAGCAGTTTTTCTATGATACATCAGCCTAGTGGCAGGGTTCTTGGCTTTCTCATTTTCTTGCAAGCAAAGGTTGACTTGCCTCTTATAGAAGAAGTTCATGACTGATATGGAACTTAAAAACGCTCCTTGTCCTGCCCTGGCTGGTTTGGCTCAGCAGTTGGAGAGTTGACCTGTGGACCAAAGAGTTGCGGGTTCGATTCCTGTCAAGGGCACGTACCTTGGTTTCGGTTCAGTCCCCGGCCTTGGTCAGGGTTGTGCGGGAGGCAGACAGTTGATGTGTCTCTCTCACACATGATGTCTCTTTCTCTCACTCCCATTCTATCTTAAGATAAATGGAAAAATATCCTCGGGTGAGGATTAAAAAAAAAATGCACCTGTCCTCAGTCATCCCCTTTCCTGCTGTGGCATCCTGTCTTCCGTAGTCAGTTGCTTGAACAAATGCTGTTCCTTCCATTCATCTTCTTGCTTTTTTTGCGCCATCTCTAACCCACACACTCCATTTCTGAGTCTGCCATTTCATACTACTCCGACAATGGCGTGAATGATTTGACAGGCCAACCGGGTAAGTTTGTATAACCAATTTTGATGTGTTAAAGTTAAGGTAAACCATATTAGGTTTAAACACACACATGAAAAGCACTACTGAAAAACTGGCCTCTCTCTTTCTTAGAATTACGGCGAGCAGTAAGAAGCAGTGTATGGAAAAGGGACACGGTTGCTCACCAACACGAGTATGGACCAGAAGAAAACCTAGAAGATGACATGTACCGGAAGATTTGTACTGTGTGTGGCCATGAACTGACATATGAGAAAATGTGATTTTTAGTTAAATGATCTATTTTATGGAGTTTTAGGTTTAGATCAAGGAAATGTAGATTGGTCTTGTTCAAAATTCACCAAGGAAAAAAAGTCTTTACAGATGAGTGAAACCGTTTTATACATAGTGCTTCAGGAATGAGTGTGTGTTACGGCTCAAGAGCAAGTTTCAGCCGAGGTCCAGCAGGTTTGATTCTGGGTCTGTGATCGTTTGTTCTGGAGTAGGCATGGAAGCTGAGTACCGTAGGCTCAAGTGTTAGGTGAGAGCTAAAGTTGAGAAATAAGAAACCAAGGCAAACCTTAGGCTGGGGTAGGGCGATGAGCTTTTTTTAGTAAAGGCAAAAGCAGGCTGAACTGGATTCATTTTTTTTTTTTATCCTCACCCGAGGACACTTCTGCACCTATCTTCAGCTAGAGCAGGGGGAGGGAGGGAGAGAGAAACATCGATGTGAGAGAGACACATCGAGTGGCCGCCACCCACACGCCAACTGGGGCCGGGGACAAACTGCAACTGAGGCACTTGCTCCCAGCGGGAACCGAACCCGGGACTCTCTGGTCCGTGGGCCAACGCTCTAACCGCTGAGCCAGACGGGCCAGGGCTAGATTCTTATCCCAAGAAACAACAGGGATGGTGTTAGACCCTGCACCCCAGAGGCTGGTTGGAGACAGAAACAGTCTAGAAGCTCTAAGTCAGGGAGCAGGAAGCTACTGCTGGGAGAAGTCCCAACTAACAACAGGAATAATGAATGAGTTGTGGGAGTCTGAACATGTTTTCTGTATCTGTAGGGTTAACTATAGGTCCTAATATTAGTCATTAGATAGCAAAGAAGGCAATTGTAAGTTTGTCATAACTTGCTACCATTTACTGAGCACTTACCATGTGTCAGGAAAGCATGACGCTAAGTGCCTTACAGGTATTCTAATTTAATCCTGGGAGGGAAGACAGCTTGCTTCTGTATGGATTGAGCACTTGGAAAGGAAATAACCTACAACCTGACATCACCCCAGACATCTAGATCAAGTTTAGCTAGTCAAAATTTCCCCTATCATCTCAAAAGGATTACAAGGTAGAGCTAGTAAGAAGATTTGATCCCATGTGCTTGATTACACAGTTTATGCTATTTTTTTTTTGACAAAAACAAATTCAAGATGAAAATATCGTTTGTTATTCTTTGATATAACTTTTTATCCTACTGCCACAAATAGAAGAAATAGTTTATACATTTTCATTTTTCTTTCTAGATCAGCTCTTGGAGATTATGCTTAAAGAAAGGCAAAGTCAAAACAACTCAGTTGCTCTTGCACTTTTATTTCTTTAAAATTCAACCTCTGTTTTTTTTTTCTCCATATATTTAGCTGCCAGACTGGGACAGAGCAGTCATATCAGTGAACAGTTGTTAAAAGTAACCGTTACACACGAAGAGAGGATTCAAGAGAAAAGATGTGAAAACCTAGAAATTCCTCTAGATTTGGATCAAGTTAAGTATAATTAGCCAAACTCTGCAATATAAGGAAGGAGAAATAGTATAAACAAAAGGGTATTTATCCAAGAACCCGGGTTTTAGTCCCCTTTCTGCTAGTGACTTGCCTGCAATTTCGTGAATAATTATTTTTCGTCTTAAATGGTATGGTTTTTAAAAACCCTGGGAATTCCCACCTATTGAGCAGACTATATTCTGTAGCCACTAAATGTGTGGTAAACCAAAGATACCATATGTTAACAAGGAAAATGCTTAATGCATCATAACCTATGTTGTGCAAGTGCTCAAAGATACTACCAGTTGTGGGGTTAGGGTTTTTATTGGGGAATTTTTCCCAAGATTTAATGAAAAAAGTCTAGGAAACAGGCTCAGGAATTATTACTTGGACCAGTTCCGTAGAAATACAAACTTTAATTCCAAGTGTAGTTTTAGCCAATTTAGCTACTTCTAGAGGAAATGACCAGGGTCTCTAAGTGGTTCTCAAAGGTGTCTGCATATTGCAATCCCCTGGGGAACTATGGATGGGGTGTGTTCCACCCCCAGAGATTGTAGTTTAATTTAAAAAATAACTTTAAACATTTCCAGGTGATTTATGGTCACAAATTTGAGAACTGCTACCCTTTTTTGTAATAACCACTTAAGAAAAATATTTTAAAGGGAAAATTTCAAATGGAGTTAAATATACCTTCAGTAAGAAATCATTAGTTTTAAAGTAGACTGAGATGATAAATCATGAAATACCAAAGTTTAAAAAACAGTTTTATTTTAGCCATGTTAAGTTATCCATGAGCTGTGAAAAGCTATATGCTACTTGGTAATAAACCCATCGGTTCTATATACTACTTTGTAAGCTTGACCTCTAGTGTTCACATATCTCCAATCAGTTATCTTTTGTGCCTTGAGGAGAAATGTCAATCAGAAAAGTTGTTATCTGTCACATATATAATAATACACCCTATGGTCAGGTCATTGTCACATTGTCATTAGGGAATATTTGCTTTCTAGGGGCATTCACAGGTAACCAATGCCATATTCTTGACTGTCCTCCTCCTGTTTCCCTTAGAAAGTGAAAGGATGCTATAAGAAACCAAGCATTTGAAAGCAAGCATTCAAACCACCAAAAATAAGACAAATTAGATTTTTAAAAAAATGTTGACAAGAGGGGGGAAAATGACCCTTAGGCTGGCAGGGCACAGAACTGCTGGAACACAGCCAGGATGTGCGGGTCTAATTCAGCAGTGAAGAGCAGGTTCTCCAGGGTCACCATATACTGCTGGATTATTTGGTGATGCTGTGGACAGAAAAGGGAGTGTTTAAGAAAAAGAGCAGTCTTGCAGAACAGTCCCTTCAGGAGCCCACCCACATTGTGAAATGGTGGGAAGGGGGTGTAGGGGGAAAAGGTGGTTATGCTGATGGGAATAACAGGCCCCTGAAAAAGCCCCAACATGAAGGAAATGAAGAAAAAAAGGATGTTAAATAACTTAAAAAAACAAACACCCAGTCCTGACCAGCTTCTATGTAAATGCTCTCATGCTTCAAGATAGTGCCTGCTGCTACCATACCACTATTACAGACTGGGTTAAGCTGGGTCTCTCTTCCCCTAACGAAGACAACACAAGTATGACTCGAAAAGTAGCCCAGACAGGGATTGACCTAGGAAGATTTTTTAAAAAGTGGAAGGTGGTATATGTTACAAATAGGAATAGCACAATTGCTACTGTTAAAACCCTGGTCCTGAAATGTTAAGAAATATTTTGGAATCCTTTTCTTTTTTTTAGTTACAGCATTAAAATAATCTCTTTGCAAATTGCAAAAGAAAAAAATTAGGAGAGAATTAGCCAGTGAGCTATTAAGCATTCCACAAAATAAGAAACCCAAACCTCATTTTTTTTTTATCTTTTACCAATAGCTCATCTGTCCTGGAAATCTGACTTGTTGAGCTTACATGGAAAAAAGGTGTCAGAAAATGAAATAATATATGTGCACCCATATAACTTGAATATACTCAGAGATCCCTAAAGGACTAGGGGTTGTTTTAATTGGCAATAACTAAATCTAGAGAGAATTTTTATTTGGAGGTGTAAAGAACTTTTTTTCCTTTTATGACTTCTAATTTAATAACTTCTGGAATAAACAAGGATTTGGGCTGTTAGTTTCTGAAAATACAAAGAATTAGTTCCACTCTCCTATCAACCCTTAATGGAACCTTGCTTCTATGGGCACTGTTTTTCATTTGAACATTAGATGTTAAGGACCTTTGTTAATGTAATTAGTGTTCTCCGCACTTTGTATTACAGCTAGGCTTTCTAGCAAAGAGAATGGCAATTAGGAGTCTCAGTGATATAGAACCAATTTAAGCCTAAATATTTTGATTAGCAACAGTAGAAGCAAATGGACATGAACTAAAGGGCTTACAGGGGTTACATAACCTCCTGACAAACATGATGATTTTTAAAAATGGAATATCTGACCCAGCCAGTGTGGCTCAATGGTTGAGTGTCGACCCATGCACCAAGAGGTCGCTGGTTCGATTCCCGGTCAGGACACATGCCTGGGTTGTGGGACAAATCCCTAGTGGGGGGCATGCAGGAGGCAGCCAATCGATGTTCTCTCTCATCGATGTTTTCATCTCTCTCTCCCTTCCTCTCTCTCTAAAAATCAATCAAAAAAAATTTTAAAATTGAGTATCTGCGGCTGAGACTAGTGATGTTTATTATCTAATCAAAGTTTCCCACGAACCTGTAAGAAGATCTGCTGGAGCCTCTCTATACAGTTCTTATACCACGGTGTTAATATGCTAGTTCCATTCGTCTCACATTGAACTAAGTGCTCAGTCAGGATCATGATAAAGCGCTGGAAAGGGGATACAAAGTTAAAGAAGTGTTAGAGAATTATTCAGAAACAATCACACTTTTAACTAAGAGACCTCAAAGGTGTTGTTTGTTCCACTCTGTCTTTATGGTATATAACTTTGATAGTTCGATAAATACTGTCAAGAAAGGTACACCAGTGATAATGTGAGTTAGTACATCCTCTTTGGCAACATGTGAAGACCTTTAATGTCTAGATTACTTAGCTAGGACATAATCAGAAATGTAAAGAGGAATCTGCACAAACATGTCCATCAGGAAGGAAAGTCATCTAAATGATCAACAATTGGGAATAATTAAATGAGAGGTATTTAACATTCCATTTTTCAAAGCATGGAGACATGCTCATGCAAGAATGTTGCGTGAACAAGAGAATTGGAGGTATACATGGTTATCTCCAAGTACTCAGCTTTTATTTCCTTTGTAAATTTTTGTATTTTTAACTTTTATAAGTGTGTACATATTACTTTTATAACTAAAATTAACATTTTTTAAAACTAAAGAAATGTAGGCCCGGCTGGTGTGGCTCAGTGGATTGAGCGTCATCCCATGGGCTGAGAGGTCCTGGTTCGATTCCTGGTCAGGGCACATGCCCGGGTTTTGGGTTCGATCCCCAGTGGGGGGTGTGTAGGAGGCAGCAGATCGATGTTTTTATCTCTCTCTCCCCTCCTATCTCTCTAAATACATACCAAAGAAATGTATTATTTTTTAAAACATATCAATGCCCCAAGTCAAGATACCTGAAATATGACAAGGAAGAGGTTCTTTTGTTCACTCTGAGCAGATTCCACTTTTTCCTGCAGTCTTTCTATTTGCTCCTCAAGAGCCCCATGTTTCCTGTCACTGCTTCTGTCATCATCATCACTTCTCTACAGAATGCAAGGGAACAAAAGGAAAATGCCATTTAGAATTCTGTATTAAATCCCATCAAGTAAGGGAAATATTTTATTCTGTCTGGTCAAATACTACTGAAGACTTGTATTCTACAGGGAAAGTATTCCACCCCACCCCCAGAACACACCCAAAAGTCCTAAGGCGAGAGAAATTCAGTGGCACTTGTCTGGGATAACAGCAGTGGGAGTGTTTGCTTTTATGCAGATATGTTAGGGCTTTTACAAAAGTCCATGCAGGGAGGCAATGTGTGCCATATATTTTTCCTTCAGTCAAAATGAAAACAACTTTGAGCTCCATTCATCATTGCTATGTTTTCTGAAGTAGCTGTGAATCCTGAATTAGTTAATACTGAACCACTGCTCCTAGGGGAAATAAAGGGTTAGATTCTTGGGGAGCCTCTTGTCACATTTTCACCCACTAATCAATATATAACCTTGTTTTATGTGTTTCTGTTTAAAGATATATATGTCTTACAAATAATTATATACAGTATTTCTTTACACTAAAACACTAGCTGAGAAGGATTTAACATTTTCCTGATCCCCCCAATAATATGACTAAATTGCTTTGGCTTTCAGCCTCACAAGAATGTTGTCCACTACACTTTTTAATAAATCAGTCATCGTCTCATAAATCCAGCCCACTTTTCCAGTTCTTTCATCACACACTACAGATGTTACTTTTAGTATTTGATGGAGCAGCATAAATTGGTGATTTCCTCTTCCTTTTTCTGGGTGTATGTTGCTGATTCACGAACACTGAACTCACAACCAAGCACTGTAACTCATGCCTGGATGAAACTTATCTAACACATGTATTTTTCTGTTTTTCCCTCAGGAACATCATGGCCTTCTTGTGCTTAGGAACACTAGACAGCCCTTTAGTCCTATGCTTGAGGACCATTTTAAACTGTGAAATAACCAACAAAAAGGCCAGCACAAAATGTGAAAACAAAAAGCACAAATAACATGGCACTAAATAACACCGTAGAAAGGACACTATTTTTTTTTATTATTTTTTTTAACAGCAGGAGAACTGAAATGAAGGCAGTTGCTTTGTTTGATCTCAGCTGGGAACAAGTCCATTGGGCAACTCACAATGTTCACTGCTCTGCGTATGTCTGCCAATGGCCAGGAGAGCATCCTGAGTACTGACTCTGAGGTTACAAATACATTTTAGTGAGTAGGTAAGTTTGTAAAAACAGAACCTGCAAATAGTGAGGACAGATAGTGTATTCTTATAACTCTGCTATTCTTTATACAACAAAGTATAATACATGACCAATGAAAAAACCGACAGTGCTTTCCAGTCATTAATAAATCACTACCTGACCATCTGAGCAGTAACAGAGGGGCAACCTGCTAACCTTTCATCCTCTATGGGCCACACAAAAACTGGGCAGGTCCTTACATAGCTCAAGAGACACAGGCTGCTCATCTTTGTAATAAGTTAGAAGTGGCTACGAATGACATGCAATAATTCACAGCTGGCAATAATTAAGACTGCTGGCAATGATGGGCTCAATATACCTCTGTTAAACTTTAACAATTCCTTTTCAGCTCACCCTGAAGAACTTAGAGCATTTAAGGTGTTGTTTTTTTAAAAGCAGACGAAAAGTCATGATTTTACAGGTAAGAGAAGAGGCTCAGATGCTATATAACTTTCCCAGTGTCACGGCTGGCAAGTGACCAAGCCAGAATCTGACTCCAGGTGTGTGATATACCAAGGTCCTTTTAGCAAAAAGGCAGGCATTACCAAAGGCAGAAAGCCCATTTCTTTCTAGATAACACTCTACTGGTAAGGCCCCATCTATGATAGCCTCTTCTACTCTTCAAACAAAATCATCAGAATCAACCTTACTCTGTTTTTATAGAATTCTCCTTTTAGCTCTAACACACCACCTGTTATGGGATCTGCCTTATTACGTTCTAGGCAACTGGGTACATGTTTGTTTTTTCCTAACACCATACTAAGGCAAAGTTCTAGAATACCACTGCCCAATACACCAATCTGCAATGAGGGAAATGTTACATAAATCCGTGCTGCTTATCACAACAGCCACTAGACACGTGACTACTGAGCCCTTGCAATGTGGTTAGTGTGACGAACTCAATTTTAAATTGTATTTCATTTTAATTAAAGTTACATGTGGCTCGCAGTTACCATATTGGACACCACATATCCATAGAATAGTGTGGCACGAGGGAAAGTGCCTGGAGTTTGACAGACCTGGGGGTCAGATCCTAGCTCTGTCACTTATAAGCAAGTTATTTAACTTCTCTAAGCTTTAATTTATACATGTATAAAATGGGGATGATACCATTTACCCTGCAGTATTTTAGGTCTGTGAGAGTGTGTTTATAAACATATATACATGTATGTCTATATAAAGACCAGAAGCACTTGAACTTGCTGCAGGTTCATATAAATCATTAAACTTGCTCTCACTTCCTGCTCTGGTAAAGATGTATAACACTGGAAAATACCATCATGAAGAAAACCAGTACTATTATGCTAAATCACAGGATACAGCCAGTTCACTGCTTCCCCCTGAAATGGCAAAGTACCTAAACTTCTTATTAATATGAGAAGTATTTTGTAAACCTGGAAATGACTGCCTCACCCCTCTCAAAGTACAAGGGGAGTGGTAAACATCGACAATCTTCTTCCTCTTCCCCTCTTGCAGCAGAAACTTATAGGGATACAAACATTCTCTTTCACTCTCCTTTTCCCATTTGGGAAAGACAAACATGAAGCTGATCCAGAGATGGTCAACTAAGGAAAAGTAAGGGCTGTGGCTTCCTAAACAGGCTCACCATGCAGCAGAGCAGCAAAACCCCATGTCCTTCCTCTTCCTCCACGTCCACAAACAGCTCTACATAATTTGGCCTCAGAAAAAATAAGTTCTAAATCAAGGTAATGAACTTTGAATATTCTCAAGAGTTTCTGGTATATCTTGACCTTTTATAAACTGAAACAAGACTTACCTGTTTGTGCTGCCTTTCGAGTTTTCCTTTAGCTTCTTCTAGCTCTTTCTGAATCTTCAGAACATGTTTGTTCATCTTACGAATTGTAGAGTGCAAGATTTCCCAAACAAACAATCTTAAAGTAAATGGTATTTGGTTACTATATGCTAAACTATGCTTATAGAAAGTAAGACCTCTCAACTTTTATAACCTGCTCATTCTTAAGGTCTAGTACAGCCTTCCACTTTTTAGGCATAATTAGTCATACATCTCCATCAACACTTAAGCATCTATCTCTCTACCCATCAGACTCAGGTGAGCTTGCTGAAGGCAACACTGGAAAACAGTAAAACAATCTGTTTATAAAACTCAAAGTTTAGAATGTTAGCAGACAGGATAAAAGGAGAGTACTTCAATGTTGGAAGGGGTGTCAGAAGACTTTGTGATACATCCATTCAAGAATGCATGTGTTTGAATTCTGGCTCTGCACTTAGCTGTGTGTGACTTCGGGCAAGCTATTTAAGCATTCTGCAACATCTTTCTACTTTGTAAAATAGAGAGGATAACATAACCCCCCTACGGTGGTATTGTAAATGAGCTGCAAATGTAAATCACTCAGGATAATGCCTAACACATACTCGGGTGGCCAGTTTTCTGAGAGTTTGCAAATCTGAGAATGTCTTTCCGTTGCTTTCATTTGTGAATACGAACTTAGCCAGTCTGATAACCTTAGATCATACCCTCTCACCTAAGGACTCAGTTTATTTCAGATCAGTGTCCTCTGCCAATAACAGACACAATGAAGAGGATAAATGTTTAGTGTTTAAATTTTTATGTCTTTGTAATTTTCCTCTGTTTCCTGTTTTGTGTCAACTCCTGCTGTCCCAGTCCTGATCAATTATAAAGATGAGGGACTCAACTTCATGAATAAGAACCAAGCTTAATGAAGTCTCTTCTTTTAGGGGGAATGGGTCTAGAATGAATCTTCTGCATTAAATTTAGGATTTTTATAACTGAGACCTCCACTCTCTCACAGGCATCCAGGTGCCCACCAGGCTTCCTCAATCTCTCCCAGGATGTGTCTTTAATCCATGGCGACTATTCTCCCAGTTCCTAGTGTGCATTCCAGGTCTCCAATAGAGCTGGAATTCTTTTCCATGTTCGTGTCTAGCTGAGACGCTGACACACAGCCTGATCTTCTCTCCTAACCGCCTAGATCCTTATCAGCATTTCTACTTGACAGGTTGAGTCCTGATCCAACTTACATGTGTGTTCCTAAGAGATGCTCCAACCTGACTGGCTGTGTGTATTTCCACTGTCCAGGTATCTTTGCCAAGGCCAATTCTACCAGCCGGGCCCATTAGTATATATTAATGTCAACCTAGTTTGGATCAAAATTTGGAGCTCATGTATAAGACCACACAAAAACCAATTCTGAGAGACTATGAACTTGGTAAAGTAATTCATATTACCTAGTAAAGTCACGAGATAGCTCTGAAGAGAAGATCCAATTTGCTACTGCAGCACAGTCAACAATCTGTATGCGAATCATCTTGTCTACTAATATAGCAGTCATCTACAACGAGGGAGGAATTATTAGCATCTAAGTCACACACATAGGCCATGATAAGCCCACTGCTCAAAGGTGAAATAGCAGGGTTGGGAAATACATTTTCAGTGGCTATGGAACAATTAATTTGACCATTAGGACTTAAGATTTATTCTGCCCTCTTCTTGGCTCTGGTACTTATTGCAAGAATACTGTAACACCAATAAAGACTGAACAAAAAGAAAAACTCTGAATGGTAATACAAACTTTTAAAAAAATTTAGATAATACCTACAAAAATATATAATTTCTAATGAATCTTAAAATTTAGAAATATGTTTTATCATAAAAAGTTATATATATTCTGAAACTTATTTAAATGCCTCTTTATAACTCGTGGTATGAAAACAATGTAATGAAATTGAGAAATCGGGGGCATGTTTGCAGAACTTGGATAGACTACACAACTATTTCCTACCCAATTGTTAGAATCTTCAAGAAACAAACATTTTTATTATTGAAAATGTGTTAAGATATAGTCCCAAACCAAATCATAATACTTGCTCTTAAAAAAACAACAACAACAAAAAACAACCAAACATCATTAATTCCATAGTATTAAAAAAATTATAGATTTTAAAACCATTCTATATAGTCAAATTTCATGTTTTACAAATAAAACTAAAACAATGGTAATAATAGCCTCAACATGTCTAATTAAATAGTTTTTACCTGTGGATGGTTCCTCCAGACATCAAACATAACTCTTAAAACATGTAACTTTCCTTCATCACTTTCAGCTAGGGTTTTGAGGACTTCATGAAACCTTTTGATAGAGGGGTAGGGGTGGGGGGAAAACCACATAAAAACTTACTCATTAAGCATTTTAATGTTTCAAAGCCTCTTCAGTATTACTTAATTTACAGTGCAATATATAAATGCAAAATAATCAAATGTCAACCCTTAAGGATATAAAAGGTATGATTAGGAATTCATAGTCTACATGGAATTTGTCACAAAAAAGAGGGATTTACAATATACCACTGATAGCTCAGGCCTACAGTTTACTGTGTATCTAAGAATAAATGAGGGCTAAGGAACCATCATCTCCATACACAGGTGATATATTCTGTGTGACTCACCTTCTGTGGGAACCCTACAAGTAATATAGAGACTTGGAAGTTGAGATGGGGCGAGGAGCTGTTTTTCTGCTTGGCTGGAGGGGTATCTATGTGTTCTTTCTAATTTTGGACTGTCTGATGAGTTAGAAATTGCTTTCTTTAGATGCCAACTTTTGGGTGGCTCCCAAAAATGTAGTCGGCTCTAATTTCTGCTTAACTTCAATTAGGAAGATGTCTAGACAGAGTGGGAGCTTCTTGACTATATATATGACTGTCCTAAGGACTCAAGTTTTTCACTGGTTTCTCTAAGGGTCTATATAAAAAAATATAAATTCCGCCCTGGCCGGTTTGGCTCAGCGGTTGGAGCGTCGGCCTGCAGTCCAGAGAGACCTGGGTTCGGTTCCCGCTAGGGGCACGTACCTCGGCTGCAATTTGTCCCCAGCCCTGGTCCTGATTGGTCGTGCGGGAGGCAGCCACTCAATGTGTCCCTTTCACGTCGATGTCTCTCTCTCTCTCTCTCTCTCTCTCCCTCCCTCCCTCCCTCCCTCCCTCCCACTCTATCTGAACAAAAAATGGAAAAATGTCCTCGGGTGAGGATAAAAATATATATATATATATAAATTCCATGTATACATGCAGAATGACAAGCCCACAGGACAAGGATCTTAGTTACCACAAACCAAAACCCATTGTATCAAGTTACATCATAATACTATTATTAAGATCTTCATACTCGGCCATTTTAGGTAAAAATGACCATATTGTTGATACTCAAGCAAAGTTCTAAAACCTAAAGAAAGGGTGTGTGCTCTTGTTGCACTTACTTTGCAAGAGCACTAAAGGAGTAGCTGAACGATTTGGCTGCCAGGTGTAGCAGAGTCTGCACAAAAACCTCTATTTTCAATGGGTTAAAGCTGAATCCTTCATCTGAAAAATATTCCACAATAAGGTAGTTAGAACAACGTAAGTATAGTAATTGCTTGGTCCCTCACCTGGAGTGGTAAACAGATGGCATGCTCACATCCAAATACTAAGTCAGACATTCATGTAACATCTGTAATACTAATAGACAATAAAAGACCACCACTGATTTCAAATACTCAAAATACAAAACTAAGCAGAATCCTAATTCTTTGTTTTTTTAGGTGCTTGATGCATTTCCTTTTATAAAATATCACACAGATTTCCTTGTCCTTATCTCTATACGGTAGTAAGATACATCTATTAATACAAAAAAATATAGTAAAACCTAAACACTTAAATCCATGTCCTAAGATGTCTGACAATGTCCAAATTTAATACCATCATTTTGACTTAAGATTTCAAATTACATTTTTCATAAATGTCATAGAAAAATCCAAACAAAATCCCAGTTACTGTAGTTTTCAAGATGTTTTACATTTGATAAGGCAAGTCTCTCTTAACACTTGTCTTAGACATTTGTTGGTTCAAGTAAACTTATAAATTACTTTGCCAACTTTCTCACTCTTGTCCCCCAGAAACCTAAGGATTTTTGTTGGATTTACATGACACATAGTCAGTGTCAAACATTATTATTATAATAGCTTAATTTCGAGAAAACATCCAACTTTATAATACACCAAATCTTCCTGTTCACGAACCCCTCTAAAGTGAAAGCAGGTAATGCTTAAAAATCTCTGAATGATAAGAATATATTTTACTTTGTTGTATTTAGTTTATATAAGCAATGCAAGCAAGCTATTTCATAAGGATGTTAGGTTCTCTTTTTATATAAGGGAGAAAATACCTGGGTTCTGGGAACAACTGACAGGCTGAATAGCACAAAGGAATACATTGCTTTATGAGCATCCAATGAGATTTAAGAGGAGCTCGTGATGCCAGAGTTATGTTCATGGTCTAACCTGGCCTATGTATACATAGTTCCACTCACTCAAGAAATATTTAACCTCCTTACCGTCATCATCATCCTGGTTAGGATTTGGTACATCTTTCAGAATGCTGAAGATTTCATCATTGGTTGCTTTACTTTTAAAGGCAACAGCTAAACAGAGGGCAACCGAATGTCCAGGAAGAGAATCTGGCACAGAATTGGGGGGGGGGGGGGGGGACAGGTTTTAAGATTATTCTTGCAAATAGTTAAATTAACTGAGAAAATTACTTTCTTTCAAAATAGAGTATTTTTTATCCCAAGATCAATATTTAATCTGTACAAAGATAACCATTTGTAAAAGTTTCATTTAATAGGTCAATGGCTTTTCACCTAAAAGGAGTAATTCTCACTTCAACACTTGCTTTTTTTAATCCTCACTCGAGGATATTTTTACATTAATCTTCAGATAGAGCTGGAGGGAGAGAGGAAGAGAGAGAGAGAGAGAGAGAGAGAGAGAGAGAGAGAGAGAGAGAGAGAGAGAGAGAGAGAGAGAGAAACATCGATGCGAGAGAGACACATCGACTGGTTGCCACCCGCGCAACCCCAACAGGGGCTGGGGACGAAACACAACTGAGGTATGTGCCTTTGGCCGGACTTGAGCCCGGGACTCTTTGGTCCGCAGGCGATGCTCATACCGCTGAGCCAATACCAGTCAGGGCTTAACATTTCCTTAAGAACATTTAGGTAATTGAGATTTATAGTACAAGGGGTGTTATCTTCCTCAGGGATGAGGGTAAAGGGAACTGTGACTACAGTTAAATTGTCTTTTGACAGTCCTCAAATACCTTGGCTTTTGTAAGCTGAAAAGCTGAGAATCAATGTATTTCTCTCTTATTTTTGCCAATAACATTTCTTCTTCTTTTTTTTAATCTTTTTATCCTCACCTGAGGACATTTTTCCATTTTTTGTTCAGATAGAATGGGAGGGAGAGAGAGGGAGAGAGGGAGAGAGAGAGAGAGAGAGAGAGAGAGAGAGAGAGAAACATCGATGTGAAAGAGACACATCGAGTGGCTGCCTCCCGCAGGACCAACCAGGGCCGGGGACAAATTGCAACTGAGGTACATGCCCTTAGCGGGAACCGAACCCGGGTCTCTCTGGACTGCAGGCCGACGCTCTAACCGCTGAGCCAAACCAGCCAGGGCGCCAATAACATTTCCTTCCTCCTTTTCTGAAATAGTGGAAACTGAGTCTGAGTTTGAACAAGGTAAAGGCTGCTAACTTAGGACGGGTGTTTTTGCTTTTCTCTTTTTCTGAGTTCATACGTAAGCCAGACGCTTATGTGCTGTGACTCCATGTGTTTACTACTGGTTAACATCTGTCAAGCTGTTACTGTATAACATTTGTGCTAGTATATATCATGTTAGTATATACCATAAGGCATCACCAGGGCAATATACTTTACTGTAAGGTAGACAAAGGTAATGATTAAAAAGGCAGTTCTGACAGAATATGAGTTACTAGGCACTTGGAATGAATGGAGTCAATTACACCAGGTCACTTTGTTCTTTTCCTTGAAAGTGGGAGAGAAAATAAGTGACCAAAAAAAAAAAAAAAAAGAATTCCTGCCCTGGCTGGTTTGGCTCAGCAGTTAGAGCATTGGCCTGCAGACCAATGAGTCACAGGTTCGATTCCGGTCAAGGGCATGTACCTCCGTTGTGGTCGGGGTCATGTGGGAGGCAGACAATTGATGTGTCTCTCTCACACTGATATCGACGCCCCCCCCCTCTCTCTCCCCCCCTCCCTCCCACTCTATCTGAAGATAAATAGAAAAAATATCCTTGGGTGAGGATTAAAAAAAAAAAGAATTCCTGCCACCACTGATGCACCTAGATTCTAGCTGGGGAACCAAGATATTCACCGAGGAGAGCAACAGAAAACTGGCCTGCCGAAGGTTAAAAAATATTTACAGTTGTGGAGGTTGGGCTAGACACTAGAAAGAGAACAGGGACAAGAGATAGAAAGGGCTTTCCAGCCTGGGGTAATAGCACAAAGGCAAAACCAAGAACCAGGAGGATGGAAAAAATATAAAGGGAAGAGGTCCATGTGGGAAGAACGGACAAATAAAAAGTAGGAACAACTGTTAGAAGGGCCTTAAATGTTAGGCTGAGTAGTTTTTATGGGAAAAAGGAAGCTCAATGTTTAACAAAAGTGTGAGCTCCCTGACATCAAAGAATATACCTTATGATTCTGAGCCAGTACAAGGCAGAACTCAACTAAGCACTTCTAAGTGCCGCATCGAGCTTTGCTCTTTCAGGAAAGTACAGTGGTTAGGAGCATGGCTGCTCAGTCAGTAAACATGGATTCGAATCTCGGCTCTACCACTTAGAAGCAATCTCTGGCTTTTATGTTTTTGAAGCCATTCCTCATTGTAAAATTGGTATAATAAATATACCTATTTCTCAGAGTTGTTTTAAGGATCGAGTGACATAATACCATAGGAAATATACTTAGCAGTGAGTTTACTTCAAAGAAAACAGGCGTAGTCTGAGATGTAGGCGGAGAGCCAGGAGTGCAGTTTTAGAAGGCAAGGGAGAGAAGAGTGTTTCAAAATACAAAGAGCCTACACAACATGAAAAGGAAGGCTCGTGGAGGAGCCATGTTTAGTGCCATCTGAAAAGACTAACTTGGAAAAACTCCACACTAACTCTCTACCAGTGATCACTAATTGATACCTTACTTTCATTAACTGTAAAGCACAAAATGGCATATCAAATTATAGTCCCTCTGGTTTACAGTGCAATCTCACTGGTCAAAATATAGTCTATGTACACCTGTGTTCCTACACCTGAACTGGTATCAGATGATAATCAAAGTAATCTCCATCACTATGACAAATATACTTCTCCATTTTAGTAAGTTCTGGCTATAAATTCATTTTACTATGCTTAGCAATATTTAAAATAATGTCATGAATATAACATAATAACCAATGTTAAAAAAATTTACAAGTCTGTAGTAACTAAGTAGATCACAGTGAATCTTCAAAATGATGACAGGGCAAATAAAACAACAGTGGCTAGTAACAGATCATCTTTCAAAGAGAGAAAATATAATAAACCCAAGGAAGAGTTCACTTTTTCCTTCTTAAATAAGTGATGTCAGAGAATACTTGCATTGTTACTTTTTAAAGACAGAGGGATTTATTTTATTACTTACTGCTACTTTCGTCTCCATACTTGTAAATGCAGGTTGGGTTTGCAGGACATAAAGCTGAGAAGGTAGGAGGAACAATATCTAATATATACTGGTGGTAAGACAACCTACAATACAAAGAAGAGCCTCAGAAAATATCGTTCATCAGTTCCATTCTTCAGTAGTTACAATCTCCAACACCCTCACAAATAGAATGCCAGCTAATAAAGGAAGGAATAATGGAAAAAGAGAACATCACTTGGCAATCATCACAATGGTGGCTGGTAAAAGGAGTTGTGGAGGTTTGATGAAGAATAGGGTGGGTGTGACCTCAGACTATCTCCTACAAAATAATAACTACAAAGGGAAAAATGGTGAATTTAGGTGGAGAAGTCTGGCAGACACTGACATGACTAGGTAGTCAAGGTTAGTATCTCCAGTGGTGGGACACATACTGAGAAGAGTACCAACAATGCAAGACTTGAGTCTAGTCATAAGGACACAGCAGGGCGACCCAAGAAAGTAAGGCCTACATCCTTTAAAACTGACAAGGACAGCCCTGGCCGGTTTGGCTCAGTCGTTAGAGCGTTGGCCTGCGGACCAAAGAGTCGCGGGTTCGATTCCAGTCAAGGGCACATATCTCAGTTGCGGTTCATCCCGGGCCCTGGTCGGGGTTGTGCAGGAGGCAACCAGTTGATATGTCCCTCTCACGTCGATGTCGATGTTCCTCTCTCTCTCTCTCTCTCTCTCTCTCTCTCTCTCTCTCTCTCTCTCTCTCTCTCTCTCTCTGTCTCTGTTTCTCCCCTTCCCACTCTATCTGAAGATATTTGAAAAAATATCCTCGAGTGAGGATTAAAAAAATAAAATAAAACTGACAAGGACATGAAAAACAGAGTAATAACTGTTCATGACTGAGGAATGTGAAGATAATGACAACTGAATTCTACACGTGTTCCTGGACAGGATTCTGAACCAGAAAAAAAAAAAGACATTGTTGGGATGGCTGACAAAATTTCAGCAGCACCCATGGATTGTATGATAGTATTACTGTATCAGAGCTGATTTTCTGATTTGGAGGGTTGTATGCTGATTGTAAGGCGCGTCTATCGTTTTGGGGAAATATGCAATGGACTGTTAAAGGTGACAAAATGTTATCTGCAGCTTGTTTCCAAAGGGTTCAGAAAAAGGCCATGTAATGGTATATATTTACAGAGGAGGAAAAGGAGTGAGACCTAGAACAAGTGTGGTAAAATGTTAACAAAGGAATCCGGATGAACAAGATAGAGTTCTCTGTACTATTTTGGCAACTTTCCTGAAATCTGAAATAATTTCAAAGTATATTTGACAAAAAACCCCCCAAAAACCAAAAAAATAAAAAACTCACAACATTTTGGCTTAATTCACACAGAATCCAGAAGTCATTGTTGCCTAATTTTTTCAGCCTAAACCTTGATTAAAAACTAAGAAGGAAGAGAGGCAGGTACTTGGATTTTAAAAATTATATTCTGGACATATAACACAAATGCAGAGAAGAAGAAAATCCTCCCACAGAAATTAGGAGACCTAAGCTAAGGAGAAAACACAAAGAACTTACCTCATACATTTTTCTAGAACTTCTCTTACAAACTTTGGTTTGGGACTTTCAGGATCTTGAGTAAGACAATCTGACCTAATAAGGAAAATGTAGTATTATAAGTTCTTATACAGAATCTGCATTTATTTATACCTAACTTGTACTTAGCTACAAAAAGTTTCCTTCTACCTAAATTATTTCATTTACATAAATATCAAAAATAAACTAAATACTTTAGACCATGAAGATTGTTTTTATGTTTTAGTTTTAAACATTAGTTTTAAACATATTAACATTAGTTTTAAAATTATGGTAGACTGTAGAGCAGTGGTTCTCATGTTGTGGTGACCCCCAACCATAAAATTATTTTCGTTGCTACTTCATAACTGTAATTTTGCTGCTGTTATGTCTTAGGCGACCCCTGTGAAAGGGTCATTTGACTCCCAAAGGGGTCACGACCCACAGGTTGAGAACCGCTGCTGTAGAGAAAGGAAAGCTAAAACATAATACCACTTACCAATCTTCCCAGCTCCAACGGAACTGGAAGTTACTTAGATGATGAGAAAACCAATTAATAAACCTATACAGAGAAATGGAAGGAACAGAAAAAGATGAATAGTTACAGTTTACACCAGGAACTTATGTAGTCCTTCACAAATAAAACCTATTTTATAGAATTAAATGACAAGCATATACTCTTACCTACAGCTACATCCTCTCGTACTTATGCTTTTCTCTGCAAATCCTTGTAACTCAATCTAGTACTTCAAAAAATAACAATCTCCTATCTCACTCCTTCTAATAGTGCTATCCTTTTTAAGTGAATAATAGATATGATTTGAATGCCTATTTTATGCCAATTACCTTAAGCTTATATATTTATATAATTTAATAATTCCTGAGGAGTGTATTATTTTTCCTATTGACAATGAAACAGAGGCAAAAAAAGGGTAAATACATTTCAGATATAACATTTTATAAGTGGCAGAGCCAAAGTATTGCTTTTCATCATCACATCATGCTCTTTTAACCACAAACAACAAAATATACCACTGAAACCCCCCTTCCCCTAAAAATACATCTGATCTCTCTATATAAGGATCACCTTAGCAAACTGTATAATGCTGTGAAATTTGTAAGAGCCCAATAAATATTTGCTGACTGAATGGCAAAACTGAGATGCCCAACACAACTGGTGGTTTTATTAATTAGACTGTGAAAAAAAATCAGAAGATACTTTCTTAAAGTATGTCCCTCATGTATCTATAGTTTTAGTCACTGTAATTAGTGTCAAAATAGGTCAATGACACAGAATAACCCTTACTGATAGTTTTCAGATATGGAATTTGAATAATGGACATAAAAGATCATGGAAAATGGAGAAATATTCAATACCTGTCCTGATCCGATTTGGGAAACTGACAGAGGTAAGAAATAATACAGGCCGATAAAGGTGGTACATAGATCTCACTCAAAAGAAGACAGTGGGCATGCAACTATAAAAATCCAATATGGTCTTTTTTTGGTTAATACTAACTCAAGGATATTTTTCCATTAAATTTTAGAGTGGAAGGGAGGGAGGTGAGGAGAGAAACACTGATGTGAGAAAGACACATCGATTGGCTGCCTCCCACACGACCCTAACCAGGACTGGAGATCAAACCTACAACCTAGGTATGTGCCCTTGACCGGGAATCAAACCCACAACCCTTTGGTCCAAGGGCCAATGCTCTAACCACTGAACCAAACGGGCCAGGATCCAATATGGTCTTTTGTATAAAAAGTCTTGAAGCTGGAGTTATGTAGAAGCTAATTATTTTAGAAGCAGGTACTGTATCTAAACAAAAGTACATATGTATTTGTATATAATAAATATACAATATTAGACTGTACTTCTACAGATAATTAGCATAAAGCCTATTTTAAAAGCTTACATATCCAATTACAGTGGTAAAAGTATAACTATGTCAAAGCACCAAACAAGTAAACAATGAACGAAATTAAAGAAGACTACAGCACGGGCATCATTTCATACTGAAAATTAGACTAGAAAGTGTAATGTGATATTTACAAGCATGAGTTTTATTTAAATTTTTTTTTCATTTACATGAGTTTTATTTTTATACAAAGGATTATTTTGGAGAGGCAAGAAAGAAAAATCAACTTGGAAATTCTTAAAAAGGCAAATCAAATTCTTTTATAAAGTACAGGGTATAGAAGCAGTTAACAACCAGTAGAGAAATAAGGCAATTACTGTACCTGTCTACACATGTAGTATTCATCGTGTCCAAACGCATGTATAGCATTTCAGTTGCCTGTGCAAGCTATGGATTTGAGGATAAGGAAAACTATTCTCCACCCTCCTTCAAAATAAGTTGTGATAGAAAAATAAATGATATTTCCTACAAGCCTGTATAATGACTAATAATGTTGACCATCTTTTCATGTAATTGACTTTTAAAAATATAGCGTTGAGCCTGGCCAGTGTGTCTCAGTGGCTGACTGTCGACCCATGCACCAAGAGGTCGCCATTCAATGTTCTCTATCATTGATGTTTCTATCTCTCTCTCCCTCTCCCTTCCTCTCTAAAATCAATAAAGAAAAAAAAAATAGCTTTGAGGTACCAATGTACAATGAATTTGACCTGTATACACCCATAAAAACCAAAATATGAACATTTACATCACCTCCAAAATTTCCCTATGCTCCTTTGTAATCCATTCTCCCACCCACACCTATGTCCCCAAGCAAATATTGGTCTGCTGTCACTAGATTACTTTGCATTTTTTAGAATTTTGTGTAAATGGAATCATATAGTATGAATTATTATTAAAATTTTTTTTTTCCTATTGATTTTTAGAGGAAGGGAGAGGGAGAGAGAAACATTACTGAGAGAGAACATCGACTGGCCCACCTCCTGCATGCCCCCCACTGGGGATGGGGCCCACAACCTGGGCATACGCCCCAACTGGGAATCGAACCAGTGACCTCTTGGTGCATGGGTCGATGCTCAACCATTGAGCCACACTGGCTGGGCTGAATTATTTTAAAAAAATATATTTTTATTTATTTATTTTTTTCTTAGAGCGAGAGGGAGAGGGAAATAGAAACATTGAAACAAGATGGCTGCCTCCTGCAGGCTCCCTAGTGGTGGTTGAGTCCACAACCCGGGGCATGTGCCCTGACCAGGAATCGAACTGGTGACCCTTTGGTGGATGGGAAGATGCTCAATCCATTCAGCCACACCAGCTGGGCTTGGCTTTTTTTCTCTCTCTTAAATCCTCACCTGAGGACACGGTCCCATTGCTTTTAGAGACAAGTAAAGGGGGTGGAGAGAGAGAAACACTGATCAGCTGCCTCCAGAACACGCCCCCACTAGGAACCAAAACTGCAACCGGGCAATGTGCCCCAACAGGGAACCGAAACAGCAATACCCTGGTGCATGAGACAACGCTCTCACCAACCAAGCCACCCGGTCAGGACTGTATGGTGTTTTTTGACTCAGCATAATTACTCTGCAGTTCATTCATGTTGTTGTTGGCATCAAAATTGTGTTCCTTTTTATTATGGAGTAGTACTCCATTGTATACGTGTAACAAATTTGTTAATCCACTCATGTGTTGATGGATATCTGGATTGTTTCCAGCTTGGAGTTATTACAAATAAAGTTTCTATGAACATTAATGCCTAAGTCTTTGTAGGGACATGTGCTTCCATTTCTCGGATAAATACCTAAGAATGGAATTGCTGGACTGTATGGTACACATGTTTAACTTTTAAAGAAATGTCGAACTGTTTTCATGACGTGATTTAAACCCACAAGCAGAAATATTTAGTAATCTTTTAAAGCTAGACCAACAAGAGTAAGTTTAAAAACATAGGAAAGGATACAACTTGGGGTAGAGAGCCAGGCTGAAGTTTGCACAGTTCAATGAGAAGTGTTGTGTACATCACATCAATGTGAGGGGGTGCTGGAAGTTGAAACAGCTCTGCAAAGATCACCTACAAAAGAGTCAGGAGTCAAAACACAATTCAACACCTATCTCTGCATGTCTAATATTAGAAAGACCTCAACATTCTAAATGTAAACTCGTAACTCCATGACACTTATAATGAGAAATTACTTTTTAATCTTTAAAATTATGTTCTTTAAAACATGAACATCTATAATTTAATACTATAATGAAAATCTCTTCTCTCTATTACGCAATTAAATAAGAATATGCAAATATTAATGCTTATTTGATATTCCCAGAGAACCATGCAATTAAATTTCAACTTTGGAAGTATAGGAGTTGATTTATTGAGGCACTCACATATCCATCAATTTTATTCCTATAAGTTAAGTCGTAAAAATTCTTATGAGATTCTGAGGATGGAAACAAACAATAGTCAAGTTACTCCACTCTGCTACTTGAAACTGGTGCCAGAGACCTTTTTGATAATCCAGGAATTCTTTGCCATGCCTCTTGTTCAGAAACGTGTTCCCACCCTCCCCCATGTGATGTGTGGACCACCTACCTAGAATTCTAAAACCTGATCTGCATTTCTTCCTCTGATTGCCATCTCCCACACTTATGCACTTCATTCTGATGACTTTCTACACATTTTGCACATTTAAAGATAAGACTTATATTTTGCACTTCAAGTGACATGTCAGTAAGCCAAATTCAGGGCCTAAGATTACTATCAAATTTTGTAAAAATGAGACAGATGCAGTACTTTTTTATTTTTTTAATCCTCACCCAAGGATATTTTTCAATGCTTTCTAGAAAGAGTGGAAGGGAGAGAGAAAGAAACATCGATGCAAGAGGGACACATCGATTAGTTGCCTCCCACACGACCCCCACCGGGGCCGGAGATCAAACCCGAAACCCAGGTATGTGCTCCTGACTGGGATTCGAACCCGCAACTCTTCGGTTCACAGGCTGATGCTCTAACCACTGAGCCAAACCAGCCAGGGCAGATGCAGTACTTTTAAGAAAGCACACAAGTGCAGAATAAATAAAAAGTAAATCTTAAACAATATGTTGTAACTATGCTCATGAGTATTTTAACTTAAAGGAATATGTAATTGACAGTTTGACCCATGTGTTAAGTGAAAACACTTTCTCAGGACATAAATCTCATAAGGTGTTCAAATATACTACTAATATCATCCTTCTGTATGACTTCATATAGGGTCAAAAGCATTATTCATTCTTCCTACTTCCAAAACATTTGGCTTTTTTGATTTCTAAGAATAAAAGATTCATACTTAACCCTACCTTGTGATACAGCAAATAATATACCAGTCATGTGTATACTACTATTAAGAGGCCAGATAAACAGTTAAAAAATAGATTTTCTGCTGAAAGTGATACAATATTTCAAAGTATTTAAGCCACTTATATATCTGTTAAGTGGACAGTGTATTGACAGAGCTAGAGGTAACTTACATTATCTATGATAACTATCCATGAATGAAGACATACTATATAAATAATTTATAGGCAACTCAAAATTCCATATGGCTATTGGTTTCAACCTCCTCTTTTCTCTGTACTAACATGGCTAACAGAGCACCAAAACAGACAGCAATTTCCTCGCTCCTCTGTTTAACTTTCAGTACCTGACAAGTAGCAAGAAAAAACAATAAGCCAAGAGTAGATTACATTTTGAGTCAACAGAAAGATTCTGAAACTTAGAAAAAAGCACCATGTGGAATGGCATACCTCAACTATGTGGTAGTTCAAAGGGATCTTGTTCTTCCCTGGATAGCTCACCAGCTGTGCAGCACTATAAAAGGTATAATTTAAGTTCAGTAAGTATACAAAGACACATGAACAATCAAATAAGTAGTTTCAAAAGCAGTTGTTTAGATATAAGGAAAGGAAATGTTTTCTGAAATGTTCTAGATTTCACTTGCTTCACTACAAGAAAACTCTTTCATGCATCTAAAACTCCTTGAAAGATCAGGAGTTTAAGTAATAATACTAAGGAAATATATTAAATCTACTAACTTAAAAAGTTTTAATAGGGTAGATCACTTCTAAAAGACTGTATTCCTTTTCACCTTAAGGAATATCTAAACCAAACTTTCCAAAGTTTAAGAAAATATTAAGAATAAACTTTTCCAAAGCTAGATGTTTAAATGCTAGAAAACAGAGCAAAACCATCAGTAATCATTTAGTCACCAAAAACATTGTCATTCAAGTTCATTTGTCCATAGCACTTTACAAATGTCCACACAAATAATCAAATGCATTATTATAAAGTACTATAGTACTACTTTAAGGCACCCAGAAAAGTACTATTTTGAGAAAGCAAAGCAGATTGACCTTAGCAAAACAGGGTATCAGGAAGAGAGGTTTTCTTATACTCTTAACATACATTTTGCTCTTATCAAATGATCAAAATTGCTACCTTTTCTCCACTTCACTCTAAAAGTAACATGAAAAGAACCCTACCAAGTCTTTCTTTCCTTCCAGTGGGACTTAATGATGCAGTGAAGATTCTCTTCTATTACAAATCTTTCCACTGAATGACTCCCTGGCATTACAGGACCCTGGAAAGAAAACCAAATGCATATACTATAGACCCAAAAAAGATGCTTCTTTCATTTATTCAACAAATTTTGAGAGCTTATAATGTTCGATAGTATAGTGGGTGCTGGATATAAAAGTTCAAAACTGTGAAAGCTCTGTATTTTAAGCAAATTTCATTGTCGTGTTCACTTGTATCTACAACAGAATGAGAGTGCCAGCTGCAGTGTTTCTTCAATACACCTGACACCATACTATCATAGCTCACCTCAATTCTTATATGAAATAAAATAATTGTTGTACATCATTAGCCCTATGCAGTCTGATTTATTTTTTTAAACCATGAGGGTGAATTACTTCCATAATAAACATGGAGGGAAAAACTTTTCAAGTACTATATAGACATAAAAAAAATCGTATGCATTGTAAGATAGCCACATATTGTTTAAAAAAGGTTAAAAAACATTACTACAGCCTGGCTGGTATGGCTCAGTGGTTGAGCGTCGACTCATGCACTAAAAGGTCACCAGTTTGATTCCTGGTCAGGGCACATGCCCAGGTTGTAGGCCCAATCCCCAGTGGGGGGCATGCAGAAGGCAGCCAATCGATGTTCTTTCTCATCAATGTTTCTATCTCTCTCTCCCTCTCTCTCTCTAAAGCCAATAAAGAAAAAATATATATATTAAAAAAAATCATTACATATTGTTTAATTTAAAAAATGTATATGCATAGCAAACAGGTTCAAAGAGTTTATCTTTACTGACTTATTTACTATTAGACTCTTAATGGTGACTTTTAATCTTCTCTATAATTTCTAATTTGTAAAAATAAACATTATTTTTTCAAAGGCCAGAACACAAAAACACAAATCCTCTTCATTTTGAGGGGAAAAGGTATTTTGTATTTTATGCTCTTCTAGCAAAGGATGATGGGCATTATAGAGGAAACACCAATTAAGTGTAAACAGTACAAGGTGAAACAAATTTTGAGGTCCCATTCCAGTTCCCCTTGCACAAATAAATACCTAATCACAAAGATTTTAGCAGTCTTAAGTGTAAATTAGACTTTAGAGATACCTAATTAGGCCATTACATAATGTTGGCTAAAAGCGTTTTACTATATATAATATAGAAAAATAGAGGTTGCAAATTGATAATTTCATACACTACTCCCAAAAGACTATATTCCTTTCTACCTTAAAATTTAAACCAGCCCTGGACAGTTTGGCTCAGAGGTTAGAGTGTAGGCCTGCAACGAAAGGGTCGCAGGTTCAATTCCTGGTCAAGGGTCATATACCTGGGTTACAGGTTCAATCCCTGGCCCCGGTTGGGGTCGTGCGGGAAGCAACCAATTGATTTGTCTCTCTCATGTCGACATCCCGCCCTTCCCCCTTCCACTCTATCTAAAAATCAATGGAAAAATATCCTCAGGTGAGGATTAACAACAACAAAAAAAAACCTTAAACCAAACTTTCCAAAGTTTAAGAAAATATTAAGCCCTGGACGGTTTGGCTCAGCGGTTAGAGCGTCAGCCTGCGGTACAGAGAGACCCGGGTTTGGTTACTACTAAGGGCATGTACCTCGGCTGCGGTTTGTCCCCAGCCCTGGTTGGTCGTGCAGGTGGCAGCCACTCGATGTGTCTCTTTCACGTCGATGTTTCTCTCTCTCTCTCTTCCTCTCTCTCTCTCCCACTCTATCTGAACAAAAAATGGAAAAATGTCCTCGGGTGAGGATAAAAAAAAAAGAAAATATTAAAAGTAAACTTTTCCAAAGCTAGATGTCTAAATGCTAGGAACAGAGCAAAACCATTAGTATTCATTTACAGTATTCCAATAACTTGCAAAGTAGGTTGCAAGTTGAAAATTTCATATATATATATCCAATTATCTGACAACTTTTTACCCTGAGGTAGATTATACATATACCAAATTTTCACTGGTCATTAGCAATTTATGGTAGGACAGAAAAGATAGGAGAACAAAAACTCAAATTTAACCTTAGGTGGTAAAATATTGGTTCTTATACCAATGGTTCTCAACTGGGGGCAATTTTGCCCCTAAGAGGACATCTGGCAATCCCTGGAGAGATTTTTGGTTGTCATAATTGACATTTAGTCTCTAAATGCTACTGGCAATTAAATGATAGAGGCCAGGGATGCTGCTAAGTATCCTACAATTCACAGGATAGTCCCCCACAACAAAGAATTATCCAGCCCAAAATGTCAATTGAGCTGAGCCTGAGAAATTCTGCTCTATACTGACTGGGATACACTAAGCCAGCGACTTTCAACCCTTTTCATCTCATGGCACACATAAACTAATTACTAAAATTCTGCAGCACACCAAAAAATATATTTTTTGCCAATCTGACAAAAACCAACCAACCAACCAACCAACCAACCAACCAACCTACCAACCAACAAGGTATAATTTAGATTCATTCACCATGAATGGCTATTGTATTGGCTGTTGTCATTTTTTTATTTGACAGTCTAAGGGAAAAAAGGTCAGTGCCTGTGACTAAATAGTCAGATATTGCTTGTTTTAAACATGCTTGTGGCATACTGGCTGAAAATTGCTGTACTAAGCCAACAGGTATGGTACTTCAGCCAGATGAATTTCTAATCAGAACAAATCCTGCTGTGCCTGCTGCTAGGTTACTAAAGTCAAGACAGTCATTCAAATGCAGAGATACAAAATAATTAAAGCATAGTTACAATGTAAACTTTTATACTAAATGCTAATATCAAAATTATATGTTTTCCTAATTGCTCAAGTATAATAATGGCTGCCAACAACTTGACTTCACAAATAAAGAATATAGATATTTAAAAATTGTAAAGTTAGCATATACTCATCTTTGGGGTTTTTAAATTTAAAATACTTTATTTTTATTTATTTATTTATATATTTAAAGATATTTTAATTGATTTTTAGAGAGAGAGGAAGGGAGAGAGACAGAAACATCGATTGGTTGCCTCGCGTATGTGCCCTGACTGGGAATCAAACCTGCAACCTCTTTGGTGTATGGGACAATGCTCCAAACAACTGAGCCACTTAGCCAGGGCTCAAACCTACTCTCTTAAATTGCAAACTGTGCTGTCTCTTAATCTATATACACATGCTAAATATAATATCTTGCATGAGGTGATACCATTCACTGAATTAAACAGTTAACTTCATTGCAATTGACCCTCTTAGATAATAAACTCAAAATTAAAATGTATCACAGGCACAGTTCAAATAAGACTAAACCACAAGTACAATGAAACACAGGCCCTTTGACAGGAACTTTAGTTGGTCACATACCTCAGGATCATCTGTGTAATCAAACATTCTGAAGATGACCCTTGGCATTGGGTACACTGAATCCTCAGTATGAGGAGGGGGTGTAAAAGGAGGCAAGTTGTGCTGCAGTGCTTCACACAGGATGCTGTCAAAGGCAAGGTAAGGTCTTAGGATGTGCCGCTCCTGCCAGAGATCCTTTTTCAATTTCTGAATCTGGGCCCACAGGCAATCTAAATACTAAAGACATTAATTTTTAATAATTAATATATATTTGGAGACTATAAGAAATAACATGTTGAGTAGACAAAATCAAAAACACTACTTCTAAAATACAGGGTACAGAAGTAAGCTAACTTGAAATTAATATAGTACAAAGGAATGGTGCTAAATTTTTGTTTTAATGACTTTATAAAGTCTACCTGTCTGAGGCTGTTACCGCTTACATTTTTCAAATTGGGCATTTAAGTTAAAAAGAATATGTCAACTCTATGACATCTGGAATCCCCCAGAACAGGGAATGTTCCAATTACATTCTAACATTTATTAAAGATCCACTACATTCTTAGGGCTATGAGGAGTGAGCCCCTGATATGAAATGTGGAAATGGAATGATCTGAGTTAATCACAGATAAGAATCTATTCAAGGGCTGACTGTGCCTGTATCACAAGAGGCTGAAATCAATGTGCCTGTATCACAAGAGGCTGAAATCAATTTACCTCTTCTTGTGGATGGGGTTTCTCAGCAGTCCATACTTGTAACATGGGTACATGAGTCTTTCGGCGTCTTCTAAAGATAAAAATAAAAATCTACATTTAGGTTTTTAAAAACACAAAGAGATGTTCAGTTGCTTTCTTAATAAAATGAAAATTAAAGCAATGAAATACATTTTTACCATAAAAATTTTTGATAGTGTACTGTATTACCAAAGTGTGGGCAAAGATGCAGTTTTAAATATTGATATAATCTCTTAAAGATTTGGAAGAGTATGATGTCTTTGAAAAGTAATTTGACTAAATCTATCAAAATTAAAATTAAGACACTTCAACCCAGCAATGCCATTTCTAAGAATTCATATTCCCCACAAAAATATTTGCACATGTACACAAAGATACTTGTACAAGGATATTCACTGAAACCTTGTTTATAATAGCAAGAGACTGGATATAACCTAAATATCTCCAACTGGGGACTAGTTAAAGAAATTATGGCACATTAAAAGAGGGTAATACTGTACAACTGTTAAGAAGAATGAGGTAGAGCTATGTGTGTTTATGCAACAAATACAAGTTATAATTAAGGGGGAAAAATGCAAGTAAAGAACAGTGTGCATGCTGGACTACTGCATGTATAAAAAAGGGGAAGGACATATACCAATACTCAAATGCTAGGATATTTATACACTTATTTTTACTCTTGGCAAACATCCATATTTTTAAGAAAACCAGCACAACTTTTTAAAAATATAAAAACATTTTTAAAAAATCTAACATGTAAAGGTAGCTTAACATAATAAAAAAAAATTTCTATCTTTAGACTTCTTTTAGCTTTATTTATAACTAAGTAGATATTAACAATATTCAAAGAAGTATCTATGGATAGAAAATGAAATTTGTAACAAAATTATTCTGAAAAACTTAAGGAGGCACAGAGCCATTACCTAGCTACTGGGTAACTAAGCTTAAGTTTACTAATACGACCTATTTTAAGTATTAAAGGATAAGGATCACTGTTTTAAGGAATTAACCTGAAATAAATATATTGTGTGTTCTCCACTTGTGAAATAAACTAATAATATAGATATCCAAACCTCAAAAATATTGTGATTCAGTAGGTCTGCGGGCTGGGTTTATAGGTGATTCTTCGCACATTAATATTTGGAACCACTGTATTAAGATGTTTTATGCCTTTGCAATATGTACAAAAGCAGCTATGTTACCAACTCTTTTGCTCGATGAAGTAAGCAACATATTTGATTACTCTGAGATCTCAGTAAGTTACCACAGTAGGGGTATTAGATTACCTAGAGAAAACCTTAGGAAATTCTACAGCTTATTTTTGAGAAACACAATTTAAATGGTATTAATTAATAAACAGATAAAACATAACACATTTATGATATCAGGAAGATATCCTCTACCTAAACAACAAAAAGAACTATGAGCCATATCCTTACTTAAGATAACTTTCAGTGTTGGCAAAGATGCGGTCCATCTCTGCATCTTTCTTCTCATATAACTCCTTTCCAACCCAGGGCAAAGATGACAGAAATGCATACACGTACCAATCCCGTCGCACCTAAATAATTTTTTAAAAGATAAGTTTAAAATATGTGCTAGTTAATTTTCATTCATATTGTATTCTTGAATGAAATCCCGTGCAAGCTATTTACCAGGGCTTAAGTAAGACACCTGGCTCATTCAGAACATTTCTAGATATTTTAGTTTTAACCTTACTAAACAGCATCATTTAACATACAGATGTCATGAGAACGCACCAGTATACTAGTTGACTTAATTTTAAGATATTAAGAGTTTATAGCGAGATAACCAACTATTACCTTTAGTTTTTTAATACTAGGGGTTACTAGTGAAAAATTCCTGGTACTATATAGACAAGATTCAGCATAACGTGATTTCTTACCTGAGGTACATCCTCTTCCTGAGTTACGCTTACAAAATTTTCAAACATAGCAACCATTGATGGGGCTGCAATGACGTGACAATTCACAAGATCAGCTAAAAAACGAACCTGTTGGAGAAAACAATTTCTATTAAACTGAAATGTCTCTTATAATTACAAAACAATCTTGTAAGGTTCAAACCACAGGTCTGAAAAACTAGAGCCCAAGGGCCTAATCTAGTCTGCTGTTTTTGTTTTTTTGCATAGCCTGCAGACTAAAAATACTTTTTACATATTTAAATGCTTGGAATAAACCCAAAAGAATACTTTATGATTTATATAAATTATATAAAATTAAATTTCAGTGTCCACAAGTAAACTTTTATTGGAACACAACCAAGATCTTGTGTTTATTTATTTATTTTTATTTATTTATTTTTATCCTCACCCGAGGACATTTTTCCATTTTTTGTTCAGATAGAGTGGGAGGGAGAGAGAGGAAGAGAGAAGGAGAGAAACATCGACGTGAAAGGGACACATCGAGTGGCTGCCTCCCGCACAACCCAACCAGGGCCAGGGACAAAATGCAACCGAGATATGTGCCCTTAGCGGGAACCGAACCCGGGTCTCTCTGGATCGCAGGCCGACGCTCAAACCACTGAGCCAAACCAGCCAGGGCGATCTTGTGTTTATATATGGTCTATGACTGCTTCTGTGCTACAACAGTATAGCTGAGTTGGTGTGACAAAGACCTTATGAAGGAAGGAATCTGTACATTTATAGGTTTCCATTCTATACTATACTAAGAACCTAGACTATAATTTTCTATCTACTTCAACCTATACTCTTTTCTTTTTGGCTGTGGTGCTGTAAAAACCAAGAGATAAGTGTAAAGAATCAAATACTACAGGGAGATGAACTAGGATTAAAAAAAACCACTGCACACTCGGCCCGTGTGGCTCAGTGGCTGAGCATTGACCCATGCACTAAGAAGTTGCCGGTTCAATTCCCGGTCAAAGCACATGCTGCCCAGGTTGTGGGCCAAATTCCCAGTGGAGGGCATGCAGAAGGCGGCCAATCGGTGTTTCTATCTCTCTCCCCTCCCTTTCTCTCTAAAATCAATAAAGGGAAAAAAAATTAAAAAACAACCATTGGACTTGGTAATGAACTCCATGGTACCTTAATGAGAATAGTTTCAAAAGAGTAGCTGTTGTGGTGAGTGGGGAACTGTATTTCAAGAGAAAGGACAAATTATTTGGTTATACTTCACCGCTCCCATCTGTCCCTGTCTTAATATAACAAAAAAATAACTTACCAAATACACAGCTTCATTATAATTGTTTGCTTTCAAACATTCTTTAAGTTGACGAATCATGGCTTCTACAAATTCTCCACCAAAGTTGTAATTCCTGGCATTCAGCAGTCCGACTAATGTTGTATAAATTGTCAACTTCTCAGGTAACAGACGTGCACTGATTTGAAAACCCAGTACAAGAAGAAAACCCCAAAACAACAGCATTATGTTAAGTTGTTGAATTTTGTATTATATAAACCTTTTATCATTATATTAACTTCAAAACAGGATTACTTTTAGCTGTTAACAAATCTAATTTAAAAAAAGGCATAAATATTGAGGACAGTTGCAGACATGGCCTCCACAGTTTTTCATTTTAATTCTAATTAGTTAATCCAAGAGTTAAAAAGTAAAGCACTATAATTATAAAGTTACCAAACTGGAAAGAATATAACTAATGATAGACCAGTTTTTATTCCTATGTGTTTAGTGGAATTGAATAGCAGTTCTGCAGAAAATGGTTTTCATGGTAAAATATCTGGATAATACTGGTCGAAACAACTTTAATACAGAATCATTAGGGGGAAATTCAGCATTTCTAAACTTAGCTAACCAAATGTCATAAGATCAGAATTCCACTTTGAGAAACACTGTTCTGGTTGCTTAGAAAAAAAATTCAAAACTAAAATCAGTTTTAACTAAGCTTCTACCAGTTAAATTACTGACTTTTAAAAATGATACTCTAAGCCCTGGCCGGTTTTGCTCAGTGGTTAGAGCGTCAGCCCGCAGATGAATGAGTCTCGGGTTCGATTCTGGTCAAGGGCACGTACCTCGGTTGCGGTTTGTCCCCGGCCCTGACTCACACTCTCTCTCTCTCTCTCTCTCTCTCTCTCTCTCCCTCCCACTCTATCTGAACAAAAATGGAAAAAATATCCTCAGGTGAGGATTAAAAAAAAAAAAATGGTATAGTAAGATTTCTGATATAGTAAGATTTCTTTACATCTTAGTTTGCTTACTCCAAGTGTGTTAATTTTCGTTCAAGTTATTTGAAAAGGGAAGAAGATTACAGTCATATACCTTTGGAAAAAGCAAATGTTACTTTCTAATTTAGGTGGCCTTTAAAAATTAGCTCAAAAAGAAAAGCAAACAGGAACTCATGATCAGATTCTCATATTTTTTTTGTTTTTCCAAGGTACCTAGCAGAGTGTTAGGGGCAATTCTGGTTTTTCAAAAAATCCTTCCATTGATAGGAACCCCTGCATTCCTAAAAAAGTCATGACTTCCATCAGAATCTAAGCATAAAATCTATTCCACTCTGACAAATGCTTTCAAAACAGGAGACATCTTATGCATAATTATAGCAAAATGATTTTTCTTAGCAGTTTTTGGTCTAAGAACACGTTTTCCTGAATATTAATTGGATTCCTTTTAAAAATTATAACCTAAATTATTTGTACTTTATGAATGGTTAAAATGAAAACCACTGATCATTTCAATTTGTATGTAATTTTTAAATTTCAAAAACGAGCTATAAGCATAAAAAACATTATTTTAAAATAATTGAAATGACAACTTAAAAGTCACCTTCATAATTTAAAAATACCTAATAGGTAATTTCTAATTTCATATAAAGTACAAAGATCCCTTAATCCAGAAGTCATAGTTACTTCTTGCAAGGCATACAATTCAGTCTATCTGAGAGAAGAGAAAGTCTAGATTGCTAATTAAACCACTAGGAGAGACTGTTCCATGATTCCATGTGAGACATTTCCCACTTTAATTTCCTTACAAATTAAAGGCTGATACTCGTTCTAGCTAATCTAACTTTGAAAGATTATGCCTAGTAATAGCTTCAAAAGCTTCTTTAGTCTTTCAAGAAGGGCTGTTATTTTTGTTTATTTTTTAACTCCTCATCTGAGGACATTTTTCCATTTATCTTCAGATAGAGTGGGGGGGGGGGGGAAGAAACATCGATGTGAGAAAGACACATTGATTGGTTGCCTCCTGCATGACCCAGACCAGGGCCGGGGACTGAACTGCAACCAAGGTACGTGCCCTTGACCAGAATCAAACCTGCGACTCTTTGGTCCGCAGGCCGATGCTCTAACCGCTGAGCCAAATCGGCCAGGGCAAGGGCTGTTATTTTTATTAGTTCTCAGATTTGTTACTGGTTAAAAATACAAGTTAAAGTCTATTATATATATTTAAATGTACATGTTTAAAAGAAAATCTCTGAATGTGAAAGTGTCTACTTTCTCACTTAAAAATAATCAACTCAAATGATTCTTGGGTTCTGAGACACAAAACGTAAGAAAAATGCTCAATTTTAGTTCTATTTATCTCTGAGAAAAAAAGTTAACCAAAGGGCCACAGGTTATTTCGTTTGTACAAAATTTCCCAATAGAAGGAAAGCTGATCACATACAGAACATAAACATATCTTTTGAACATTTCCCAAAGCATTTAAGAGTAGATAATACATTATCACCTATCAAAAGATTCATAAATCTTTTGCATACATACACTGTACAAAGAAGCCTTAAGATCATGCTCTTGTAGTTAGGAAGATCAGCTTCCAAAACACCCGCCACACATTCCAGATTGCTCTCCAAAGACCAGGCACTCTGTGGAGGGCAGCATATTAAATATCTGTCAAATACTCAGAAAGTAGTAAATTAAAATTTTGTAGGTGATCATAAAAAAGTTAGTTTTACACACACAAGTAACTAAGACAGGTTTAATATAAATCAACTCAGGTAGTTATTGTTTTTTGTTTTTTTTTAAGAAACCCATGAAAAGAGAATGAACGAAAATGTAAAATTAAGTAGTTTAAGATAGCAGAATAAAGTATTAGAAATGAAGATGTCATGGGCTCTATTCTCTCTAATTCACTCACTATATGACTCTGGGCAAATTACCTTAAGTATCCAGGACTTGTTTGGCTCTTCATTTATAAACTGAGAGACTAGTCCCTAAAACCTCTTAAGACTCATATTCTATGAAAAGTACTAAAAACATTTAATTCACAATTATCTGCATCCCAAGGTTTTTAATATGCACACTCTGGGATACAGATGCTTGGCAATACAAACTTTGCCTAAAACAGACCATTAAATTTTCAGCTGATGAAATTAATAAAGCACGGTGAACTACAACCCTAAGCCCTTCATAGTTTGTGCCTATTTTGGTGCATACCTTTTTTCCTATTGTGCATATTAAAGATTCCAAATGATCTTCAGTTTTATTTGTATCAGAAGTCTTCCTCCTTTTGTGAGGTTGTCTCCCTGTTTCAACAATGTAAAAAGTTACAGTACATAAATTTGGTCACACATTTATTTAGGTTTTTAAATGTTATAGTCTCTTTTCTACTAGAAGCCCTACTTTTTACACACAGAAGCTCTTAACTGACCCTCCAGACCCAGGGCCACTATAACTCCAGGAGGCATTATTTATGTTAAATTTTGTGTAAAAGGTGCCCCCATGGAGCGATGAATGCAGCAGCCCTCTCCATTTCTGTGGATAGACAGGAATGGTGCTAGTCTCTGGCAGACAGAACACTCTCTAATATCATGTACTGCTACGTCCATGCTTTAAATGTGAGTTGTTTGCTGTTCCTCAGTTGCCCATTCCTAAAAGCTGTTAGTGTCAGTAGTACTCATTGTAATAATAAAATTATGTAAGCTGGTAAAATATGGTGCAAAACCAAATTGAAGCTTTGGAAAGACTAGATTAGAAAATAAAGCTCTTGCCAGGCTGGTGTAGCTCAGTGGCTGAGCGTCAATCTATGCACCAAGAAGTCACTGGTTCGATTCCCAGTCAGGGCACATGCCCAGGTTGCAGGCCTGATCCCCAGTAGAGGGCATGTAGGAGGTAGCCAACTGATGTTGATGCTTCTCTCTCTCATTGATGTTTTTATCTCTCTCTCCCTTCCTCTCTCTAAGAAATCAATAAAAAACATTAAAAAAAAAAAAAGAAATCTTTTATATTAGGTATGAAGAGGAAAACTTCAACAGATGAGAAAAGGAGCATAAAATATTATGAGTTCTTAACTCTTCAATTAATAGTTTTGGTTCTGTAGACCATGCAGCAAGCAATGGGAATTACAATCAACAGACATATACTCAAAGAAAAGTCCTCAGCACTCAACCAAATAATTGGTGGGGAAAAAGTATACGTTTTATGATTCCCTACTTTAACTGTTGATCCTATCATATTAAAAAAACAAAACGTGCCCTGGCAGGTTTGGCTCAGCAGTTAGAGCGTCGGCCCACCGACCAGAGAGGCCTGGGTTTGGTTCCCGCTAAGGGCACGTACCTAGGTTGCAGTTTGTCCCCAGTCCCAGTTGGGGTCGTGTGGATGGCAGCCACTCGATGTGTCTCTCTCACATTGATGTTTCTCTCTCTCTTCCTCCCTCTTTCCCTCCCGCTCTATCTGAAGATAAATGCAAAAATGTATTTTTTATCCTCAGATGAGGATTAAAAAAACACAACAAAAACATATAATTTAAAGAATTTAAAAAAACCACCACTCTGAAATCATTACCAATAATCTATCTGTCCTTTTGGTTGCTAAAGAATTCAAGTTGAATGAAGCTATGCTACAAATCAACCTTAAGCACTGGACTATCTTCTGTTCAGACTCTTGCTGTTAATGATCTCTCACTATCTGTTTAAGACTGTAACATTCTGCTCTGGCTGGGTGGCTCAGTTGGAGTATCATCTCATGCACCAAAAGGTTGGGGTTTGATCCTGGGTCAGGGTGTGTACGGGAAGCAACTGATCGATGTTTCTCTCTTTCTCTAAAAATCAATAAAAACATAACCTTGGGCGAGAATTAAAACAAACCCATAACATACTGACCTCATATCCTTTTGTGGAATAACATAGGCTTAAAAAACTTTAAACTAATATTAAGCATGGAGCATAATGCTGTTGCTACACACGATGCTGGCTAATCTCTCAGTCTAATTTAATTTTTGACTTCCAACAATTAGATTATTAGGACAGCATGTGGACAAGGAAGCAATAGTCTGTAACTGTGCTGGGGATCTGTATAAATAATGAAAATCTACAGTTGGATATAGGGTTACCCAGGAGCAAGTTATATATAACTTCAATTTTTTCTCGCTTTGTACACCAAAAGAATGGAACCATTTTTATAGAGTTCATAATCACTTGCCACTGGAACATCTGGCTTGAAATATATAGTGATTATCATAAAACACAGCACTTGGCTATTCGAAGCTTGGGGTGTTAAAAGTCGCTGCAATGACTGAAATTATCTTCACGTACCACTTGAATGTATGCTGAATAAAACCAATCTACTACTATCCAGGTAGGAACAGATGTAAAGGCCACAGGGTAAAGCACTCTGTGCTTTGACTCCCCCATCCCTTAATTATCATTATGATCTGGCTTAAATAACCACTGAATATAGTTTTGAAGGGATAATGCCATTAAAAATACAACATGCATGCAGTATGACAGCTGAGATATATTCTTGGAGACTTCTTCCTGTGTAAAGTTGTGGACATGGGTGGCACTGTGGGATCAGTGACCTTGATTCTTGAGTATACATCAAACCTAAGTCATAGGATCTATAAAGGTTCCACCCCCGTAAGAGCCAACTTTCATACAAAGATATTCTATTTCCAGGATTCATTCACTGAAAAAAACACACAAAAATGCATATTTGATGCAATGTTTATGTAAGCTATTAGCCAGGACATTAAAAACAGCCTTTTCCTAGAACAGTGGTTCTCAACTGGGTGAGATTTTGCTCCCTAAGGGCCCTTTGGCAATCTTTGGAGACAATTTTAGTCACACAACTTGGGGAGTGTTGCTGGCATCCAGTGGGTAGAGGCCAGGGATTCTGCTAAATATACTACATTGCACAGACAACTCCCAACCACAAAGAATAACCCAGCCCAAAGTGTTAACAGTGCTGATGTTGAAAAACTCTGTGCTAGAAAGCAGAACACTAAGTGTTCTTCGGAACTAGATTCCAGTAAGGATGGGGGGGATGTACATGCTGAAAAATTAGCTAAATGAGAGCAGTTTGTTGTTGTTTTAAACCTTAACCACTGCTTCCTTCTTTTTGGCCCATCTACTTTGCCAACCCTTTATTCCACAACCTCCCTCAATTAACTATCCAGCTGGCTTGTTCCCATACCAGTTTAGAATCATACCCCAGTCTTTTTTCTATATTGCCACCTAATCATTTATTTAAAAGTTTAAATATCTTTGACTTAAATTTTAATGATCTTTGACCTCTACTTATCTTAATGAAAGCAGACTTGTTATCCAATAAAGGTCCTGAATATTCATCTTTAACACTGCTATTAAGTAACTGGTACAATTAGGCTGATTTGTGCTCTCCTTGGATAAGAAATTAAAGAGTGCTCTTTGTCAGAAGCATTGGGTCTCATTTTAAGTCTTCTGATTATTATCATTTTATTAATTAAGCCCATTAATTCATGAAATACATCCCTATCTATCTATCTATCTATCTATCTATCTATCTATCTATCTATATAAAATTGATTTTTAGAGAGGAAGGGAGAGAGATAAAAACATTGATGAGAGAGAGACATCGATTGGCTGCCTCCTGCATATCCACAATGGGGATTGAGCCAGAAACTCAGGCATACGCCCCGACCAGGAATCGAACTGGTGACCTCTTGGTCCATGGGCCAACGCTCAACCACTGAGCCGCACTGGCTGGGCCAAACCCCAGTCTTTAAAGCAACCCTCCTAGGCCCTCTTGTAAGCTTGTAGAGGAAGAAATGACAAAGTAGAGAGAGAAAGCAAGATTTCTGAAGAAAAGCTAGACAATACAAGTACACAGTCCTATTCTGAACCACAACACCTCTTTTTTTCTCTTCTTCCCATATGACTATATCGAAAAACAAATTTATTTTGGAGAATGGAAAGAGGCAGGAAGTATTAAGATATGCCCCACTCTCACCTGATAGTGGAGAGAATTTGAAGGGAGGGGTGAACTACAGACACAATTTGAACTCATGGACAATAACAGGATATTGAACTCAGAAGAGAAGCTGGATGAGAGCATGAAAGAGTAGAATAAAACACTTTAATTAAGAATAACATTTGGGGCCCTGGACGGTTTGGCTCAGTGGTTAGAGCGTTGGCCCTCGGACCAAAGAGTCATAGTTTGATTCCGGTCAAGGGCAAGCGCCTTGATTGTGGTTAGGTCCCTGGCCCTGGTTGGGGTCGTGCGAGAGGCCACCAGTCAATGTGTCTCTCTCACATCAATGTTCCCCCCCCCTCTCTCTCCCCCTTCCTCCCTCCCACTCTGAGAATAAATGAAAAAGTATCCTCAAGTGAGGATTAAAAAAACCCCCAATAACAACATTTGGGGAATTAGCTGAATGTTTTCACATACCCTCAAGAAAACATATTTATGGTAGCTCCCAAAGTAAAACAGATTTTATATTAAAATGTAACTATGTAGAAGTTTTGCAATGTAAATTAAAGTTACATACTGCCACTTCACTCAGACATCCATGGCTAGTAGGGAACAGAGACTCAAGTCTCTTTTAAACCCATCTAAAAGGATCTTAATACACCAAATAATTTCCCCCCTGTAAGGTGATTCTAATTTTATATGGATATGTTGTCCTACAGCTTATATCCTTATTTAGAATTAGATATACAATAAGAAGTTTTACACCCACAAAGTAAAAAAACAAAAACCAACAAGGTGCAAGGGAAAGTAAAGTAACAAAAACCTACAAGGGAAAAGGGAAAAAGTACAGTACCTTGATCCTGCAGATTTAAAGCAGAGGTAACTATAACTTCTGAAACAAACTATACTCTTTCTAAAAGTAACAGATCCCTTCACTTCTATTCACTTTATTTTTCTATAGTTAAGTAAAAAACCCATTACAGTCTAAAGGATAAGAACCTAATTCTAAGTAGCTTAAATGGGGCTAATGTGGGTTTTTGACGAAGATTATGGACAATCTAAATACTTTCTTAAAAGAACAAAACAATGTATTGAACAGTTATTGTCCTACACGTATCCTATAATAACTGAAAAGCATCAGAAATACTCTTAAAGAGATTCTAAGAAATAAGTTAGATTTAGCACTGGACCAGTATCCACACGCATTAATTTCCATTTTCCTTTCCTTGTCTATAAATTGACCTCTAGGTGAACTTCCTTGTTATAGTCTCCTAACTGTTTCCCTGGATCCTAGATACTCTAGTCTCAACACAGAGATACAATTTTAAAAGCATCTTCTATGAGCTGATCCTCTGCTACTTCTCTAATCCTACCTCCTACAACTCTCTCCCTCACTCCAGCAACACTGGCCTCCTGGCTGTTTTGTGAACAAGACAGGAATGTTCTAGCCTTAAGGCCTTTGCACGTGTTCTCTATGCTTATAGACCACTGCTTCCCTGCCCCCCCCCCCTTCCCCAGCCATCTAGTGTTTGCTCCCTTACCTCCTAAAGATCCCATTCTTAGTGAGGCCTTCCCTGAGCAACCTTAGAAAACACAGCAACTCCTCCTCTACAGCAGTCTCTACCCTCTTTACCCAGTTTTATTTTTCTCCACAGAACTTATCACCATATAATACACTATATTTTACTTGACTATTTCCTGTCTGTTTTCCATCTTTATATTGTCCACTGCTGTACTCCCAGTAGTTAGGACAATGCCTGGCACTGTTGAATATTTGTTGAATAAATGATTATATCTCATGAAGCATATGAAAAGCCATGGCAGTAGGTAACTGATTAACAGCTGGAAATAATGCAGAAATGCTCTGATGTATCTATTAAACTATAACTGTAATATAGTTTATAATAACTCAGCCCATGATTATAGTAATATAGCCTGCAATAATATTTAAGCTTCTAATGTTTCTAATTTAAAAAAAATTTAATAGATGCTCAACTAAAAAAAAGCGTATAGAATACTTGATTCAGATCACTGTTTAGGGTAAGCCCTAGCTAATCATTCCCTGAATTGTGGCAATTTACAAGAGTTCCAGATTTGGTGTAGTATCCAAGATGTACTATAAACTGCCGCTCCATTACTAAATTATTAGCGATACTAAACTTGGATTAATTAACTCTTTATTCTACTCTGTCTTTACTTGCAGCAAGACCCAAATGGATAATGATTTAGCTGCCAGCTGGTATTAAAAAAAAAACTAACCCTCAAGAAAATTATGCCAGCATGCCAATAACCAGAGCAAAAGTTGCGTTTCTACATATTCAAATCCAATTCTCCAGGCTGCCCTCTGGAAACATTTTCTTTCCCTTTAGATTTACTCTAGAAGGGAGAAGGAGGAATGGAGAAAAGAAAGTATGAGTAAAGCAAAGAAAATGTAAGAACTTGAAAAGGCTCAAGTTCTCTAAACCCCAAGTAATGACTTCAAACATATTAGCTTTCGATTAATTACATTCAAAGCATATGAAAAACTGTATTTCCTGTGCCCCAAATGTACGTTATACAAAAAGCCTATGTTTAAAAAAAAAGTATGAGCATAATACCTGTGTAGTGAAGAGAACCCTGGACTTGCTTTCACTGGTATCTCTCTGCTAGCTGTGACTCCATGATAATGACACTAAAGCTCAAGACCTTCAGGTGTCAGATGAGAAGGCTGGATTAGAATAGTCTCTCAAGCCATGCCCTAGCAGAAATCTGATGTTTCATCGTTAACACTAAATACACGTGACTTAGTTTCCTTATCCCTAATTGCACCAACACTCAATGAGATAAATATGTTGGAGAAAACTAATTTAATTAAAACTTTTTGTTCTGTACTTTTTCTTACATTATTGACATCTGCCAATGTTTATCACCTCTTAAGCATTAACAGGTGATAAAATAGACATAATCATAAGCCATTCATCACATGTATTATTTCACTTAATCATCACAAAACCAGTAAGATGTACCATCTTCTATATTATTTCAATATTACAGACTAAGGTTTAAAAAGGTGATATAACCTGGGCAAGATCACAAAGAAAATGGCAGTGTCTAGCTTTAAACATAAACTCTCTCATTCCAAAGTCTGGCCACTTAACCACTACACTACATTCTTTTCAAAGAACACTAAAATATTAATAGAATTACTCTTAGTCGTTTTTGTGTGGATGTGTGTTCTTGACTGATTATGTAATGTAAACATCTTTTTCTATTTTTAACTAGCAAAATTATTCTTGATTTTTAGGATGCACCATGATCCCCAGGGGCACAGCCATCCAAATGGAGATGGCAACCCTTGATCTAGATCTCTAAGAGCACTCCAGTTAGTTTTCCAGCACTCTCTTACACCAGGGAAATACAATTACAGCCAGCTCAAAATCTAACATAACAACATGCATCTGTTTATTAGTGACCTCTTGGGTGTGGATATGAGATCTCTTTCCCTGCAGCTTAAAAGAAGGCAAATCCACCATGGCCGGTAGGGGAGGGAGCTCACATGGATTCATCAGATCTTTCCGTCAAGGCTTTGTTCCTTTCCCTCAGCAGCCTGCCGAGAGCCCATTTCAGGTGCAGTTTGACTGTCAAAACAAGACACTGGGACTAGAGGGTCTCCGTCACTGTCCCTATGAGGCGGCCGCACAGACACAGGTGTACTTCCCTGCTCGGCAGTGCTAAGGCCCAAATCCTGAAAAGTCGTTGGAGACGTGCCCCCCTCCCCCACGCCCAGGCCTCCAATCAGCCCACGACTAAAGGAGCTGGGACGGGGGGAAGCAGGAGCTTTCCAGAAGTCGCCAGGCCACAGTTCCGCTGTGCCACCCTCCTTCCCTCCGTGGCTTCCCGAACGCTCCCGGGTGGGAAGGGCTTCCCGTCCTCTTCCCTCGAGACCCACAGACCAAGGAAGCCAAACCTCAGCCCCACCTGGGGACGGCCTCGGCGGCCGGGCCCAGGGCACTCACCGTCGTTCTCGTCTCTGCGCCGCCGCCGCGACATGCCGCGGGCCCCTGCGCCGCCGAGCCGAGCGGCCGGGCGTGAAGCACAGAAGGAACCGTCGGAACGCCGGCCGGCGCGAGGACGGCGGCGAGGCGCGCGGGGTGGCCGGGGCGCAGGCGCACTCGCTCGTGACGGCTCCCGGAAGCCAGGAGAGGCTGCCGGGCGGGCTCAGCGGCGTCGAGGAGCTCCCCAGGCCGCGGGCTCAGGGTTCGCTCGCAGCTGCCCCCTCGGGCTTCCTCCGCCTCTCAGCTGCTTCCCTCTCCCGCCGTGCGCTCCAAGTCCTTCCGGGGCCACGTAGTTAGCGCCGCCTCTTCAGCCGGCCGAAGCCCGGGGTTGCGAGCCACGCTTGGAGGCGGGTGGTCTAGGAGGGACGCTTCTGTCCCCGCCTCAACTTCAGACCTCCCCTCGGGGGACTCTGGTTTTCCCAGCGTCCCTTTCGCTAATAGCCTCGGAGACTTCCGGAGCGAGGTGACGTCTGCAGCGTTCCTTCCTACGTAAACAACAGGCGGGACCTGGAAGTTCGAGGGTGGGGAGCAGTGTTCACTTCTAGGCGGAGACTGTGCTATGAAGAAAGAGCTAGGAAAGGGTCCGGGCTGGCAGGTACGTGCTCATCTTACTCCCACTTCCGGGCCTTTGCCTCCACAGGAAAGCCGGGGCGGAGAGATTGGGCCTTGCCTGGCGCGCCATTTCGGTAAATGGCACCATTCATCCGATTGCTTAATCCAAAAAGAGAGGTAGGAGTCGTTCTTGGGTCCTACATTTCCTTCACTTTTACGTAACAGTGGATCTGTAACCCTTGTCGGCTCTACTTTCAAAACAAATCTAGACTCAGACCACGTCGCTCCTTGGTTTACAACTCTCCTGTGACTTGTCACTGCAAACCCCAAACGCTTACTCACAGAGTTCTACTCTCTCGACACTACTCCAACCACTCTGACTTTCTTCCTGCACCTCCACTAAGTCAGGCTTGTTCCAATTTGAGGAAATGATACTGTTTCTTTTGCCTGTAGATTTCTGCTGCTAAATGTGCACGGATGGCTTCCTGTCATTTAGGTCTCAGCTCAAACATCAGATCTTTAGTGAAGCCTTCTCTGGCTACCCAATCACTGTTTTATTTCATTCAACAAATACTGTATTAACATTTAGCACCTCCTGTGTGCCAGGCAGTGTTCTAGATGCTGAGGATGCAGAGGTGAACAAAGGAAAATCCCTGCTTTCTTGGTGCTGATGACCAATTCAGAAATGGACAGGCAGTGCAATCAGGTAGTGAGCAAAGGGACAGTAGAAGATGAGATTAGAGAGGTGGTGGGGAGGGCTTTGTAAGGACTTTGGACTTTATCTGGGTAAGTTGAGAAGCCCTTGGAGACTGATCTTACTTATTTTTTAACAGTTACCTCTCTGGCTCTTACATGAGGAGGCCAGTTAGTCTTCAGTAATGTAGTCAAGAAATGATGGTGGGTTGAACGGGGTTGGTAGTGAAGATGGTGTAAAGTATTCTGATCTGATTGTATTTCAAAAGCAAAGTTGATAGGATTTTCTGAGGGACTGGGTGACAGTGAAAGAGTAAGGAGTCAAGAAGAAGCCCAGAGTTTTTTCTTTGAGTAACAGGAAGAATAGAAATGTTGTTTATGCAGGTAAGGAAGACAGGAAGAGCAAGAGTTTGGTTTTGAATAGTTGCATTTTGAACAGCCTGTTAGCCTTTCAGCTGAAGCTATCCAGTAGACAGCTGGATATGTTGATTTGGAGTTCAGGAGAGAAGCCCAGCCTGGAGGTAAAATTTGGAGTGAGTTAGTGTATAGTATTCTAAACATAAATTTCCCTTTATTATGATTGCTTACCTTTTTTTTTCCTGTTTTCATGGAAGCTTCAAATATTTACACAAGTTGAGAAAATTATGTAATGAACCCCATGTACTTTATCAACCAGCTTCAGCAATTCCCAACTAATGGCCAGTCCAGTTTCACATATATTATCCCCACCTTGCACAGTTATTCTGAGAAAATTTAGTTTTTAAGTCCTTGAACTAGATGTGATCACTGAGACGGTGAGTGTGGGTAAAGTGATTGAACATTTAAAGGTTGGGATGGATGGTGAGGATTCCCAGCAAAAGAAATTGAGAAGCAGCAGCTCTTATCCACTGATATTTTCATGTTTTTAAATTTGCTTACTTATTTAGTGTCTCTTTCCTCTTACTAGAATATAAGCTTAAAAAGAGCAGGGACCTTAACTGTTTGTTTAAGACCTGCATCCATAGCACTATTTTATGTGCCAGATGCATTGCAGTCTCCACATAGAATAGTTAAGAATATCTAAATTAAAGTGAGAACTGAAATGTATTTAGAGTGAGGGGAGGTCATTTTGGGGTTGAAGGTATGTGTGGAGACTGAGACAGGGGAGGACATGGGTCATTTGTGGAACTAGGCAAAGTTCATTGTGGCCAGAGGAAGATACATGAGGGAGAGTGTTGTCTGAGATGAACCTAGAGTGGTAGGGAAATTAAGGATGTGCCAGACACTTTACTTATTCATTTCCAATCCTCACTATAGTCCTGCAAGGTAGATGCTGTCATCGCATTTTAGAAATTAGGAAATTAGAACTCAGAGAAGTTTAGTATCTTGCCCAGGTTCACATACTTGAACTCAGTTACACCGATCCCAAGCCAACGCCATTCCCTTTCCCGGTGTTTCATATTGCCTCTTTGTCGCTTGTAACATTTGCTTTATAAAAGAAAGAATGCAGTATGTTGGTTGTAGTGTGTCCATTTTGACAAGATTTGGCCACAGTAGTAATTTGCACAGTAGTAATTTCTTTTGGCTCACTAAAATGGGTCTCTCTTGGTGGTTATTTCTTCTAAGAAAGGGAATATGCATAGCTTAAAAATTTAGGGGACAAAAAAGAACAAAGTGTTTATAACTGAAGTTACTAGCTCATACCTTGGTTGTACCCAGTGCTTTTTTGATATCACCTTAAATGTTTGCATGGCTTGCCCTCTCATTATAGGTTTTTGCTTATATGCTACTGCCTCAGACTTTACCCTCTGTTTTAAAGATCCCCTCCATCACTGTGGCTCCTTCCTCTGTTTGTCTTCATAGCCTCTTTTACCATCTGACTTAAAAAAAATAATAAATTATTTGCTTACCTTCTGTCTCTCCCTATTGAAATGTAAACGCTAAGAAAGCAGAGACTTTTTGTTTCATTCACTGCTATATCCCTAGTATCTAGAACAGTGCTTGCTAAACAAATATTTATTGAATGAATGAGTGTATGAATGGATAGCTTGGGCTACTGGGCCCATGCTCATTTGCATGATTGATTTATTTCAAGTTTACTTCAAGTAGTAATCAAAGATGTGGACATTGTTGTTTCTCCCTGCTCACTTCTCAGAAGAGAGTTAACTGAAAGGAATCTACCCCACTGCTGCAACAAAACCAGATGCCTTCTTCTACTTCACCAGACCAAGGAGATGACCTGGAGGCCTGTGTTTTAAGATTTTCAGACTTGGATTTGAAAGACACAAGTCTTATTAATCCCAAGAGCAGTCTCAAAGCAGAGCTAGATGTCAATACAAAGAAGAAATACTCATCTGCAAAGAAAAAGGTAAAATTGCTGTTGATGTTTCGAGATCATGTGTGTATAGTTAATGGAGGTAGATATAGAAGTAGCACATCAAGGTTATCCTCCAGGGAGTGGAAGGATAGTGAGACAGTAGGCTGCTGCCATGCTCAAGGTAAGGTCTAGTCAGGGCCATTACCAGTAATCTTAATTTAGTGCCAGGCAAAGGAGAATCATAGGCATGGTGTGGCTTTGGAACATGTGTGGTGGGGGTACAGATCCTAGACAGATGGGCTGGATTCCTTTCCCCATCCAGGGTTAGGGGAGGAATCCTAGGAACCCAGGAGAGCTAGTCATAAGGAGAATGGACAGGCAGTAGGGCAGCTGCTAGCTAGACTCTTGATCTGATCCAGCTGGTATAAAGCTTACTAATAAAATTGTTACTCTCTTGATGCAAATTAAAACGACTATGAGGTATTACCTTACACCTGCCAGAATGGCTACCATCAACAAATCATCAAGCAACAAGTGCTGGCAAGGATGTGGAGAAAAGGGGACTCTAGTACACTGCTGGTGGGAATGCAGACTGGTGCAGCCACTGTGGAAAACAATATGGTGTTTCCTCAGAAAATTAAAAATGGAACTGCCATTTGATCCAGTGATCCCACTTCTAGGAATATATTCTAAGAAGCTTGAAACACCAATCAGAAAGAATATATGTACCCCTATGTTCATAGCACTATTTACAATAGCTAAGATCTGGAAACAGCCTAAGTGTCCATCGGTAGATGAGTGGATGAAAAAGCTGTGGTACATATACACAATGGAATACTATGCAGCTGTAAAAAAGAAAGATCTCTTACCCTTTGAGATGACATGGTGTGATCTGGAGAATATTATGCTAAGTGAAATAAGCTAGTCAGAGAAAGATAAGTATCACATGATCTCATTTATTTGTGGAACATAATGAACAAATAAGCTGACAAACAAAATAGATCCAGAGACATGGAAGTAGGGAACAGACCGACAAACCTCAGAGGGAAGGGGAGTGGGGAGTGGAGAGTGGGAAAAGAACCAAAGAACTTATATGCATATATGCATATAATCAATGGATACAGACAACAGTGTGGTGAAGGGAGGCGGGGAGGAGGGTGTCAATGGGGGAAAAAGGAGGGACATCTGTAATACTTTCAACAATAAAGATTTAAAAAAAAAAAACAAGCATTACTCTCCCATGTTCTACTGAATAGTAGGACACAAAACTAGAAATCCCCATGGAATGATAATAGAAGGAATTTCACTGAGGCTTCCATTAGTCTTAAACCTAAGGTTATTTAACAGTGACAATTTGAAATGTAATTGCAGGCATTTGCCCTTTTTGTCAAAACCAAAGAAGTTCCAGCACTTTCTTATAAATGTAAAGAAATATGGTGGAAATGCTGTCAGCAACTGTTCACGGACCAGACCAGCATCCATAGACATGTGGCCACACAACATGCTGATGAGATTTGCCACCAGACTGCTTCTATTTTAAAGCAGCTGGCTGTGACATTGAGCACTTCAAAGAGTCTTAAGTCTGCAGACAAAAGGGACCCTCTAAAAGAGTACCTTACTGGAAACCATGAAGTATCTGCTTTGCTCCCTGATATTAGTTGCTTTAGCCCTGATGAGCTGATAAGGTAAGAATTTCATTCTGTGCTTTTGGTTTAATTTAAAAAATGTTTTTCCAGCCACAGTGAGATATCACTACCCATCCACTAAAATGGAAAGATCCTAAAGGCACAGAATTTTTCTATGGGCCTAAGCTAGGCTGATAAACATGCACCATGTGTAATAGAAGATTATAGCCTATGCAGTAGCATATACTTACAGAGCTGGCTGGTAGTGTCGCCAGGTTTCTTGAAAGCCATCCTGCATCTTATCTTTAGGGAGAAGTAAGGAACAGAGAATTGTATTATTTTCAAAGAGAAATCAGAAGGCCCAGAAATGTTAATGATTCCTCTACTGTGAATAATGTCAGCTCAAAAAAAGGTTTTTTTGTTACCAAATGTGGTTTTCTGAGCTGAGTATGTTTTAGAAAGTATGTTAACTTTTAGAATTGAGGCATAGGATTAGAGGTTTAGAATCTGCCTTTGAAAAACTTACCAAATCATACTACAGAATTCTAGAGGACAGATTTCTGATTTTAAGCAATTCCTGAACTATTTGGTGAATGGAAAATGTCCAAATTTGATGTACTTAAAAAAATTTTTTTTCCTTTTATTGATTTTAGAAAGAGGAAGGGAGAGGGAGAGAGAGAGAGAAACATCAATGAGAACATCGATTGGCCACCTTCTGCATGCCTCCCACTGGGGATTGGGCCCATAACCTGAGCGTGTGCCGTGACCGGAAATCAAACCGGCAACCTCTTGGTGCATGGGTCAGTGCTCAACCACTGAGCCACACTGGCTGGGCCAAATTTGATATACTTTTATCACTAGTATTTAGTGCTAAATTCACCTTGTTTATCAGAGAGAAGGAGAAAGAAAGGGAATTGAACTTGGAATCAGACTTGAGCTAGTTGCTAAAATGTTTTGTGCCTTCATTTCCTCACTTCTAAAATTGGAATAATAATGTCTGCCCTGCCTACCTCACAGTATTACTATATGAAGTATATAAAACGATGATGGTAAAAGCACTTGTGAAGTATAAAGTGCTATATAAATGTGGCCTTTTCATTTATGTGTGGCGCTGCACTTCAAGGAATTTGCTTTCTAGTTAGAGAAACAAAGAAAAGGGCATGAAACAATTAGCAGATGATTTGAAACAGGCTATATAATTATCGTTAAATTGTATAGTTCAGAAAATTTGTTACAGGAGTTTAGAGAAAAGAAGGTAGGCTCTAAAATAGAGAATACGGCTTTGGAGAAAGCTAGGCTCTGAAATACGATGAGGGTATTGATGAGAGTGTTAGAATTCCAGAGCTGGATGGGACCTTAATTATCTTCCACTATAGCATTCTCTAAAATACATCTGTGCAACATTATTGTGGAGGATGCTATCAGGTATTGAAAAGAGGTACTAAAGACAAATAAGTTTGGGAAGCACTAGTTTGAAATGTTCTTTATTACAGGATTTCTCAGAGCCTTCAATAGATAAGGGGCTTTTACTGGGATTGAATGAGGGAAATACTGACTGCAGGGTTTCTCAGACTTGATTTCATAGAATAGCTTCACAGCACACTTTTGGGAAAGGGAGCTTATTTCAATTCTCCAATTTTACAGATGAGGAAATCAAAGCTGAGATGATAAGAGTCCTGCCCAGATCCTACAACTAGTTAGCATAGGACAGCACAGTGTAATGGAAAGAGTATGGGTTCTCGTGTCAGAAATCTGGTGTTCAAGTCCTGTCACTTGTAGCTGTCTCACCTGGAAAGAATTGTCTTCAGTTTACTCAGCTATAAAGTGCAGGTACTGTCTTCTTTAGAGCGAATACAGATAGGAGTTGCCTCTCATTTCAGGAGAACATCAGTATGTGCAAAGGCAGGCATGAATTGCTCCATCTAGGCCTTTCCTCTGACACTGCCTGGGTATACTTTATGAATTGTGACTTTCTTATGCCAGCTACTCAAATGCTCTTTTCCTGTGGCTTGCTTTTTACAGTGGCCAGGGCAGTGATGAAGGGGAGGTGCTACTTTATTACTGCTACCGTGACCTGGAGGATCCCCACTGGATCTGTGCCTGGCAGACAGCTTTGTGTCAGCACCTGTACCTCACAGGCAAGGTAACAGCTTCTTCCACACCCCATCCTCCACTGGGCTCCTCTGGCCTCCAACTTGGATTGCAGAGGCTGTGCTCATTACAGAAGGATTCATTATTTAGTTTTAGAAATTAGCGAACTCCTGCTAGGCATTTAAGTAGAATACTAAGTAGCTATTAATATGGTGTTTTGTCAGAATATTTAATGGCATAGACCAGAGGTCAGCAAACTCTTAAAGAGCCAAATAGTAAATATTTTAGACTTTGCACAGAAAGCTACTCAACCATGCCATTGTAACATGAAAACAATTGTAGACAATATGGAAAAGGATGGGTATACCTGTTTTCCAATATGTAAAAGGAGGGAATGCCTATTATATGCAAAAGCAGGCATAATGTCCCCTGGCATAGGGAAATGTTCTTGATATAGTAACTGGAAAAACATTTTACAGAACTATACATATAGGTGTGATTTCAAGTTTCTTCTTAATTTTCCTAGAACATGTCATGGCCTTTACCATTTCGTGGTACTGACATTTGCTGTTTTCTTTCCCTCTAGAATGCTTTTTCTGTAGATCTTCACATGGCTCATTCTCACTTCAAGTCTCTGCTCAAATGTTATCTCCTCAGAACTCTAATCTGAAGTGGTCCTTTTTGTAAGCCTCATCACTTTCTATCCCCCTCTACCCAAAGAATTTCAAGTAATTTGCTACTATCTGAAAGTACAATCTCTGTTTAATTTGTTATCTCTGTCCCCTGTAGAATGTAAGCTTTATGAAGACAGGAACTTTGTCTTAATTGATGTATTGTCAGTGCCAGAACAGGGCTTAGCACATAGCAGACAGTAAATATTTGGAGAATGTCGAATAAAGGAATGAATGTGTGTTTGTAACAAAACCACAGTGTGTGTGTGTGTATGTATAAAGATGGAGGGTAGTAGATACCAAAATGTTGATTATGACTTTCTCTACAAGAGGATTATGGATGGTTTATCTTTCCTTTTTGAAAATATCCTTGATGAATACATATCTACACATGTATGTGTATATTATATATTTTAAAAAATTTATATCAAAAGTAAGTGAATTAGGTTCCCTCTGGGATCCTCTCTAGTTAGGACACTGTGCTATCTATGCCTAATCTTTCCCACACACGTCCAGGTTTTCATTCCCCTTGGCAGTCATTTGATCAGTCAGTAACATTTTCCACATCCATGATTTCTAATAGGTAGTGACTGAAAGTGTCATTTACCTCATTCAGTTTGTCACCCAGTCCTGCCATTTCTACCTCTAAAATGTCCCTTAACTCCATTCACTCTGTCCTCTACTTCCACCACCTCAGACCAAGCCCCCACCTTCTCCTACTCCTACCTAGTCCATTTCAATAGCTTCCAAACTACTCTCCATTCTTCTATCCCTGCCCCGCCATTTAATCTATTCCACACACAGCAGCCAGAATGATCTTCAAAGGTAAATAAAATCTTATTACTCCCTCGTCAAAATCTTTCAGTGGCTATCCAGTGTACTTAGACTAAAACCAAAATCCTTAACATGCCCTTAGGTTCCTGCATGATTTGGCTCCTTCTTACCTTTTCCGCTTACCTGATACCATTCTTTACTGACTACACTCCATCAACAGAGTCTTGTGGTTTCTTGGAGCCCACAAGTCTTTTTGTGTTTTTGAGCCTTTTTACAAGAAAAGTCTTCAAGGGTCTCTCTCATACCCACTTGGTTTCTCCTATCTAATTTTTACTCAATCTTCACTTCTCAAAAAGATCTTTCTTGACCTTCGATCAATTTTATTTTTTCCAAATATATTCTCTTATAGAATCTTACAGTACTTTTTTATAGCACTGGTCAGTTTATAACTTTTATCTTAATATTGTGACCCCCATTAGTCTATAAGCTCCAGGAGGGCAAGAACTGTATTTTTTTTTCAACCACTACGTGTATCCCTAATTCCTAGTGCATAGTAAAAAATTAAGTAAACATTTGTGGAATGAATACATTTATCACCATCTCTATTTAGAGATCATAAAAGATGGATGTACTCACAGTAAACCTGAATGTACAAAATATGAAATCAATCCCTTGGTTTAGGGAGCAGATTTTTATTCTTGGCCCAACCTGAAGTGAACTAACTAGCAGTGAGGGTCCCTACCCACAAGGTGGCAGTACCTGCCTAGATCTTGGGTCTAAATTCTTAGGTTTCAATGATACATGTCCAGTTTACTGAGATCGTTTTCTGCTGATGGATTTGTCAGAATATTGGCATTTGGGTAGGGAAAGAGGAGAACTTGAAAATTCTGGAATTATAGAAGGAAGCTTCTTGTCCCTATTGCTATACATTCATTATTCCCTAAAGATATTTAAGGGAATGCCTTGGAGGCTTTGGAAAGGAAAAATTATGAGTTAGAGCCAATAAGATCTGGTTTTGAATCCCAGATCTACACCTACCAACTTGTGCCCTTGGGCAAGTTACTTGATTTCTCTGAGCTTCTGTTTCCTTTTCTATTGAATGGGGATTATGACATCTACCTTTCAGGATTATAATATAAAGCTCCTGCCTCATAGTAGGTGCCCAGTAAATGCTAACTATTGCTCTTCATCTCTGAGGTTTAAGGCCTTCCTCACCAAGGAGCTACTTTGAAGGTTTCTGTTGAAGAATCCTAGATATGGAAAGTCTAGTGGATGAGTTTAGAGATTGCTGTGCCCCAAGTGTACAGGGAGTGGATGTGCTTATCTTTATTTGGGTTCTGAGATAAAAATAACGTAGGAAAAAATCTACTAATTTACCCCAAAGACAATTACGTAGAAGCATGTACCTCTTCATCATATCTGTCACGGTCAGAAACAGTTTTAGGGTGGAGTTCCTGACCCTTATACTGGTTCAGCTCTGTTTTTCTATGTAATCCCTTAAAAATATATAAGTTGAAACACCTAAACAAAAAATTCTCTCTGAACATGGTTTAGAGGGAAGTTTCAGGTCTAGTGGGAGAGTAGATAGTTAATATTACTCATAGTAAAAATAAACTTTAAACATTGACCCATCAATATTGTTATACATACACAGAAATGGACATTCATTTTTAATGATCTCTACCCTTTGCATAAGTTTATTAAAATAACAAGTAGCAAAAATGTATTATTTGTATTACTAGTATTAATACCTATAGTTATCTTAATTTTGAAATAAAGCCTAATTAATAAAGAACTTTGTTAAATTGGGGGGGAAATGTGTATATATAAGTTGGTAATGGGTATAGCAGTCTGTGCAGCAGAGGTGACCTATACTTCCGACTTTCTTCTCCCATGCCAAGAACAGGCTTCATGAGACTTCAGTACTCTTTCCAAGGAGCCTGGATGTGATCCAGAATGCTCATGATGGAACCCTGGATAGCCACTACTAGTGAGCTGGCATTGGCTTGTGAAATGAATCCCATTTATATCCATGCCCTAAAAGAAATGAATCAAGTGTGGCAGCAAATGAAGTATCTTCTCTGGGCCCTGAAAAAGGGGAGCCTTTAAAATTTTTCAAATTCTAATGCATTGGGTGGTATCACTGTTATATAGATAGTAGTAACAATATGGGACCTTAAATTACCTCTCTTTTCAGAGAGTACCATGATACAAATGTTGTGTTTTCTCTCTAGCACTTTTCTCTAGAGAGCTTAGCTCCCTCTAAAGATGATCCATCTTTAAACTCATCTAAGGATTTTGTCGCACCAAAACTAACTTTGCAGGGTCCCCAGAGCATTGCCTCTTAAAGCAGGGGCCTTAATCCAGACTCTAATGTCCCCTAACTAGTGAAGCATTTCAAAGAGAGTACAGGTTTGAGAAGCCAGAAAGCCTCAGATGTGGATACACGTTCATTTGCTGAACAGATACACAGTGAAGGCCTTCTATGAGGCGGGTCCTGTTCTAGACACTGGTTATGCAATAGTGAGCAAAACGAACACACACTCCTCCTGCAACTTTGTATTCCAGTGGGTGGTTTTGCAAAGGTGGGCTTTCTCCAAACACCATGCAGAAATGTACTCACTCCCGTTCCCAGCTCTCAGTTGTGCTCTGTGCTTTAGGACTTGGGTAGTGTCTCCCCAACAGTGGTTTTCATTGTTGGTTCTCTTTTACCCTGTTTTATCAAGATGAAGAAATTGAAGTTCAAAGAAGTAAATTCATTTTCTCAGGGCACTTTGCAAGTAAGTGGCAAAGCTGAATCTTGATTCTAGATCTCTGACCTGGATTAAGCTAAAAATGTGGTTCTTTGGCCATTGGACAACTAGAGTTCCATAGCAAATGGGGCTTTCCAGTAGTTTCATTCATTTCATGCTCTTATTCATGCATGAACAAGAACATTAACAGAGTACCTCATCTGAACTGTGGGCAGCGCCAGTTTAGAAAACTACAAGTATCTTTGTGTGGTAACACTTTGGTATCCACAGCAGTGTCTCTGCATTTCCTGTTCAATTCATTGACACACCTGAGCCTGTTCTGCCCTGGAAAGTTTTAAAGTAAGCTAAGAACAGACTGCAGCCCCTTTCTCTCACCATCGTGTGTCTCAGGTGCGAATTGCTACAGAAGGAATCAACGGCACAGTTGGTGGAAGCAAACTGGCCACCAGACTCTATGTGGAAGTCATGCTTTCCTGCCCGTTGTTTAAGGATTATCTGTGTAAGGATGATTTTAAGGTAAGAGACATTGAAAAGAAAATGGTTCTAGAGCTATTTCCTTCTGCCTCAGTGCTTCTTCCTGCTGTAGGTTATGAAGAGGAAGTCAACGTAGAGAAATAAGCAGTGCCAGATACATACCCTTCCCCGTTACAAGGTTACAAGGCAGTGCATTGGAAGGGTGTGCTTGTTCCAGTTCTTCCACTAAGCAGCCATGTGATCTTGGACAAGTTAATGCCCTCTCTGGACCTCAGTCTCCCTGCTTAAAGAATAAGGTTGATAAAGTTTACACAATCTAAACTCTAAAACTTAGATGTGTTTGCTCACTTGGGGACTGCCTGGCTATTTCAGTAAACCTGGAATGATCAGATCAGCACTTCACACCACCCATCCGGGGAACAACGTAGCTCTTTATCAGCTGCTTTATCATAATAGGTGATAGAGGTGGTGGGAAGTACCTTGCTAGTGTTAGTGCTGGCAGGTGCTAGGTAAAGAGAGATCATTGCTCCAGAACAAAAGCTGGGATATAATCTTACATGTTGAAATTGTTCATTGGGTCTTTCAATTTTAAATGCTTACTGCTATAGAAATACCTTTTCAATGTAACATTTCTGCACATGGTAGATATGCAGTAAATAAGTATCAAATATAAGAATTAAGTCTGTTTTGTAATAATATGATAGCTGAAGTATTAAGAAATCTCAAATTAGAAATTTGCTTTAATGGGAAAAGGGAATTAGGGCCTAGAATGTTCTAGATAATTCAACATTATTGAATGTCTTACACCTGGAGATGGAGCGAAAGACTGTATTCTGCTTTGTTTCTCATTGGCTAGACCAGCAAAGGAGGAGCTTGCTGTTTTCCAGAATTGCGCGTTGGTGTATTTGAAGAAATTGTCCCTATGGGGATCAGTCCCAATAAGATCTCCTACAAGAAGCCTGGTATGCTTGCTTTTAGAAGGACAAAACAACATAGAGACAAGGAACTGAGACACACTGATCAGCTAGAGTTGTGATGAATCCTCTCATTAAAATAGCTGTGGGTGGCTAACACATGGGTCATTCAATGCTTAAATTGGTCTCTCTGGTGCTATGGTAACTGAAGACTCCTCCTCAGAATGACCTGCCTTAGTTATTCTTAATGGTTTGGCAAGAAGTCATTTTCTCTTTTAAAAGATGGCAGTTTGGGAAGAGTGTAATTATTACTTGCAAATAGTTCATCAACTGAATAAGACACACAGGTTTGTTGCTACAGGAAGCAAGTCGCTTTCAACACCAAAGCAATTTGTTTGTAGTGCTCTAGAATGTTCTCTTTCCCCTCTTGCTCATGGTCAACATAGATGTTTGGAAGAAATCTGTTTGGTGGGTTTTCTTGTTTATGTTTTACCTTTTACTATGAAAATTTTCAAACATTAAAGAGAGAGAAAATAGTATCATGAACTCCCATGTACCTGTCATACACCTCCAGTAATTACAAACTCATGGCCAACTTTCATCTATGCCCTTCCCCCATTTTGGATTATTTTAAAGGGAATCCTGCTATGTCATTTCACTCACAAATATTTTAGTAGCTACCTCTAAAGATAAAGATTTTGAGAAAAATGGTAAAACCATTTATCACATCTAAAACATTTTTCTTTTTTCCTTTTTAAAAAATTTTTGTTTTTAAATCCTCACCCAAGGATACCTCTCCATTTATCTTCAGAGTGGGAGGGGGGGAGAGAGAGAGAGAGAAACATCGATGTGAGAGAGACACATTGATTGGTTGCTTCCTGCATATGTGCCCTGGATCAGGAATCGAACCCACGGCCCTTTGGTCTGTGGGCTGATGCTCTAACTGCTGAGCCAAACCAGCCAGGGCTGAAGGAACTATTTTTTCATCATTTTGCCTGTAGAGTTTCCCAGAATCAGGATAATGCTCATCATATCACCATCAGATATTCTCTTGTCCTCTGTATTTCCTATAAATTGGTAGTGGTGCCTAATAGAAATGTAATGTGAGCCACATATGGAATTTTACATTTTCTAGTGGCCACATTTTAAAAAGTAAAAGGAAATAAGTAAAATTAATTTCAATAATATGCCTTATTTAATGCATTGCAACCAAAATATTATTTCAACATGTGTCCAATGTAAAAAATTATTTAGATGTTTCAGCTTTTTTTTGCATACTAAGTCCTTGAAGTCCTGTATCTCTGTCACCTTATTAGAGCACATCTCAAGCCACATTTCAAGAGCCTGTTCACCACATGTGGCTGCTGGCTGCCACATTAGACAGCTAAGATCTATAGACTTGATCAGATTCAGGTTTGACTTTTTTTTTTTTAATTTCTTTTTTTCCAAGACTACTTAATAGGTAGTATTGTCTCCTTTCATCAGGAAACACAAAGATCTGGCTGACTCTGTTTCACTTTTTAATATGTAAATATTTAAGAGAAGGCTAAGAGTGAAGCCAGAGGGAAGTGGAAGTAAAATATAAGCATCTGGGAAAAGAGACATATATGAGGAGCGAAGGGCCACAAAGGACCATGTCTGCTTAATGTCCCTACCTTAGCAGGGGGCAGATGACTACAAACAACTCTTCCTTGGTTCTACAGGACATTGCTCAGGAAGCTGGGGGAGAGGGGGCTCCAGGCAGTACTGTGCTGCTTTTATTTGAGCTAAGTTTGCAGGCACCTCTTTTAAACATGTCCCTATGAGTCACTGTCCAGTCAGGCCTTCCCAAGGCCAGGAGAGCAGCAGCAGGAACGGGTTTGGTTCCCTGTGGTCTTTGTCAGTAGAATTCTTAGCAGATTTCCATGCTCCTTGTCACAGTTCTGGACCTCCCTTTTCACCCCACTGTTTTGGTGACCATGTAATTACATGACAATAACATGACAGTAAAATCTGATCTTACTACATTCTCCCTACAATCTTGGTTGGGTGGGTTGGAACCCAGATTCCTTGGCCATGCTCTGGGGTCTCTTGCCCCACCTGGGTACCCAGCAGTTCCAGGTGGTGGTTGGGATTCATTCCTGAGCAGAGTGAGGCTCCTGTGGTGCTGTCAGCTTCATCACGAGCCCGGGAGGTGTGGTTACTCCACACTGCCAAATTTACCACAAGTTCCTCACAATCTACTGAGATGTCTGAACCTTGAGAGATACAGGGATGTTTCTGTCCTAGAGAGTCGAGAAGGCAAAGGGCCCCACCAGACAGGTTCTCTCCTTTTAGTCTCCTTATATTTTATTTCTTCACCTCCTTTCTCTTCTCTGTCTTCTAGCCTTTTCATGCTTTTCTCTCTCTAGGTTCTCTCCTTTTAGTCTCCTTATATTTTATTTCTTCACCTCCTTTCTCTTCTCTGTCTTCTAGCCTTTTCATGCTTTTTTCTCTCTCACCCTTCTATCTCATATGTCATTCCTGCTGTCAACCCCTCCCACCCCGTTCTCTTTTCCTCATGCACACAGACTTAGACACATTCTTCCTACCCTTTTGCATTTTTTAAAAACACATATTCTAACCTTTTCTTACAACTTTGTGTTCTTACCTGCTCAACCTGGGATAGAATAGTTTATAAAGCCTGTAGTCAAGCATATAAATGACCAGGATCCTTGATATGTAGTGACAATAGAAGACTGGCCGTAAAATGGACCAGCAAACCCACATGGCAGTTTAGATCCCACCTGTCTAGCTTTTGTCATTGGGTTAGGCCAAGTATGAGGATGTAAACTTCTTTGACTAATTATTTCTAAACTGCCAGGTCTCCATAGTGCTCATCTTAGGAGGAGGGAGAGTGAGGACACCTGGAATTACTAAATTATTTCATCATGATCACCAGTTAGTATTATTTGGAGACATAATTGTAATTATGAAAAGGTTTAGGACTCAGGGGTGGGGAACCTTTTTTCTGCCAAGGGCCATTTGGATATTTATAACATATTCGCGGGCTGTACAGAATTATCAACTTAAAAATTAGCCTGCTATATTTGGTCAGGCTAATTTGGTAAGGCGTGTGACGCTAGCTGGTATTGATTTCGCGGGCCTTATACGGCCTTCGGGCCGGACGTCCCCCACCCCAGGTTAGGTGGAAAGAAATAAAACAACATCTAAGTCCTTGGTCTGGGCCAACTGTCATTGGGCTTTGTTTTTTTTTTTCTTCTTGTTTTAATTAATATTTTGTTTGGTTTTAGGAATCCATTTATCCCCGGGTGAATTTCATAAAGAAGTAGAAAAGTTTTTGTCTCAGGCAAATCAAGAACAGAGTGATACTATCCTCCTGGACTGCAGAAACTTCTATGAAAGCAAAATAGTAAGAACCAGAATTGAGTCCCCACTGTGTGTGCCCACCTGTGGTCAAGGCACATGGATCTCTTCCCACTGCTAGCAGCTTCAGAGAAATCCCAGGCCTTTGAACTCAGTATCTGGTGAGAAAGTCTAAGGAAATATGAACTAAAGACATCTTGGCACATAGTGTGCGTTCTGGCTCCCATGTGCCTACCCTTAACATGTGTCAAGGGTCTGGTAAAGTTTGCTTTGGGCATCCTCTCCACTTCCCCTGAAGACTATGGGAAGGTGACCCACAGCCACCAGCTTTGTCTCTCAGTTCCAGATCTTGAAAGGTCAGAGTGTGGGATAAGAACAGCAACTAGCAGGTGTTTCCTTGCCAAGGTAGGGGGTGGGTGAGGGGGTGTTTGGCCCAGAAAAAAGCATACCAGGTATCCTTTTTTGACCATTTTCTTTCTGCTCCCACATTATAGGGACGCTTCCAGGGCTGCTTAGCCCCAGACATCAGGAAATTCAGCTACTTCCCTAGCTACGTTGACAAAAATCTAGAACTTTTCAAGGAGAAGAGGGTATTGATGTATTGCACTGGGGGCATCCGTTGTGAGCGGGGTTCAGCTTACCTCAAAGCCAAGGTGAGTCACCCTCCTTGGGGCACTACAGGCCTGGTGCTGAAGAAGGGGCCACCCACAGCACGTGTGGAGCCCCCCCCAATTTCCTCTCCCACCCCAGCCAGCAGGGGGTTTATTTTCCCCTGGTATGGTTTCAACTTAGAGTTTGTAAGTACAAAATCTTAAATGTTAAGCTGTGAGAAACACTTAGCAGTCTTAGAGAGTCATTAGGTACAAATAGGAACGATTCGTTAACATCTCCCTTTGCCTAATACTTTTGCTTGATCCTGACAAGAGCAAATTCAGTAACGTTACATGTCCCAACAGGTGTCTTCCTATATTTAGGGGGCAGCAAAAATAGTTGAGCTTCCCAGGATCTAGAGAGTGAAGGCCCTGGCGTCTGTCATCACCCATCCCCCCGGGAGGCAAGATCTGGCCAGTTGGTTCCTTGAGCCCTTGGTCAGCAGTTTCTCAGTGTCCTGCAATGGGAGCCAGGAGCCACGCTTGGGCATCCCTCCCCACGTGCCACCCCTCTGTGGAGCTCCTTCCTGGTCTCTGCCTGTCTCCTCAGATCTCCTGTTGTTTTTTCGTACATAGGGAGTGTGCAAGGAAGTGTTCCAGCTCAAGGGTGGCATCCACAAGTACCTGGAAGAGTTTCCTGATGGTTTTTACAAAGGGAAGCTGTTTGTTTTCGATGAACGTTATGCCTTGTCCTACAACAGTGACATAGTGTCAGGTAGGTCAGCACAGGCCCAGAAGCTAAACTTGTGGTCAGGCACATTCTCCGTATTAGCCATTCTGGAAGGCATTCTGGAAGGCACTGAAGAATAAAACAGAAAAGGAGTGTGTAGCAGCACCATTGCCCGACAGAGTTGGAGATGCAGCGGTGGAGCAGTCAGGGGGCCTGTACTGGGGTCGTGGCTTCAGTGTTTACTCATTAGGCAAGTCCTTAAAATGGGAATAATGTCCCTTGCTCTCTCAACCTGCTAGGTGTTGAACTAATAGGCTAAATCAGGGGTCTTCTCCTGGGGTCAGTATGTAGAATGTAGGATTCTGTGAATTTGGATGGGAATTATAATTTATCTTTATTTTCATAAACCTTCACTAAATGTAACACTTCCATCAATTATTAATGTAAGCAACAAATCAGTAGTATTAGATGTACCTGTGACTTTGTCAATAGAAATCACAATATTTTCATAGATTACAGTTGCTACCAGTATCTCAAAATAGCATTTATATTCGTTCATCTTTGCTTCAAAATGCAAATAGCTATTAGACCCACCACTAATTCTTATTATTTAATGTGCTAATATCTTACTATAGTCCAGATTTTAAAAAATATTTTAATATTTTGTATTTTTGTATAATTGGTTTCCTTTGTAATCCTATGTAGTTTATTTTATGCATTTAAAAAGTATTTTTCTAAGAATTTACATAGTCTTCACTAGACTGCCAAGTAAATCCGTAGCACAAAATAAAAGAACCCCTGGTGTAGATGGTCTGTGGACACATGTGGTATGCACTTTTGAGTGGTAGGTGGGCATTCCAAGGTGGGAGCTGACCCTAGGGCCAAGGCCAGAGGCAGGGGTGGCCACAGGAAGTGTGTGGTTTGACTGGAGGTTTGAGTCCACACTAAAATGTACCAAGTGAGGGCAGTCAGTGGAGGAGGATAGAAATAATCCTTTAGAAAAATGGCTCTTACCCCTGGATGCCACAGTCTTGAGTAGGAAAGGTCACAGGCAGACAACCCTAGTGGCTATTAGAATTTTCTAGAATGGGGATCAGAGACTGAGATTGCATTACTACTCAGATAATAAATAAGATGTGAGCCGGATTGTCCTCTCCCCTTCTTAATCCTTTAATTAGTTTGGAGGGTCTTGTATTTGTGTTTCTTCTTGAAACTTACTTCACATCTGTTCTGGAGCTAGGTGGAGTGTAAAGGGAAGAGAGAAGGCCCAAAGGTAGCTTAGATAAGCTAGGTAAAGAGACTTGAAGAAGGATGATGATATCAATGGTAACAGAAGTCAGCAGGGAAATACCACTGAGAAAGTAGATGAATATGAGTTTCGGGAATCCCGGTGGCAAGTGTCTGCTAGCAACAAACAGCAGGAGAACCTCAGGCCTGGGGAAGAGGGGTTGGGGTGCAGAAGTTGAATGTAGATGTGGGATCATCTGCACACAGGTATGTTGTCTCAGTGAAAAAGGGAATGATCTGCAGGGGTGGGGAACGTCCAGCCCGCGGGCTGTATAAGGCCCGAGAAATCAGTGTCAGCTAACATCACACACCTCACCAAACTATCCTGACCAAATATAGCAGGCTAATTTTTAAGCTGATAATTTTGTATGGCCCACGAATGATGTTATAAATATCCAAATGGCCCTTGGCAGAAGAAAGGTTCCCTGAAAGGAAAAAGACCATTGAACAAGGGGTTGTTTGGCTAGCTTTGGAATAGTTAATGAAAGGGAGAAGCATTACTACTTGTTTTCTAAATGGGAAAAGAGAAAATGGATCAGTGAATGCTGGAATCGGGAAGACAATTTCCAAAAGCAACCCCTCCCAAAAAGGGGGGATGAGGGGCATTTTTTGTTAGAAGGTAGGAGACTTACTATTTAGAAACCTTCCGTAGGCGCAACAGGATATATTTGATTCTAAAGAGCTGAGAGTTATATTTAGGAACTGGAGAAGTGCGTGCGTGCGTGTATGTGTGTGTGTGTGTGTGTGTGTGTAACAAAGATTGTTCTTCCTTCCCCAGAATGTTCATACTGTGGAGCCCCATGGGACCAGTATAAACTCTGCTCCACTCCCCAGTGTCGCCAGCTAGTCTTGACCTGTCCCGCCTGTCAAGGACAAGGATTCACAGCCTGTTGTGTCACATGTCAAGACAAAGGGAGCAAGCCAGCTTCAAGCCCTACTCAGAACAGCTTTAAAGAGGAATGTGAATGTACAGCCCGACGGCCACGCATACCTAGTGAACTTACACAGCAGGCGCAACTCTGCAGGAGCCCGGAGCCAAGACCTGGTATTGGTGAGGATGGGCCTTAGTGTGTGAGCGGCACCGTCAGCGTTTCCCTAAGCCCTTACAAAGCTAGGTTTGAGGCAACCACGTATTGGAGAATGTCAAGGCTGCAGCAACAGAGAAATGGGGACGTTTGGTGCTGGCCAATGCCACCGTGGCAAACTGGTCACCATATTGGCCACCTATACTTCAGAAGAGGAGGGAAAAGGGAGTTGGTGCAGATCACTTACCTGGGATATTCTGATGCTAGAGCACAGGAAAAGGTGAGCTGTGTGGGATCCCAAAGCAGCTGAGGGGTAGAGCCTTGAGCCTGGTGATCAGGTCATGCCCCTTCTGTGCCACACATCAGGGCTGGTCATAGTCATTTTTCTTTTCACCAAACCTGTCCTGATGGCAGAAGTGTGAAAGCCATGGCCCTGGACTTGGACTTCTTGGAACAAGTCCTCTTAGGTCACCTGCCATTTACCCCTGCCCTCACCTCTTCTCTGTTAGCCCGAGTGCACTAGACCAGAATCTGCAGACTACAGCATTTGGCCCATCTGCTTTTGTAAATAAAGTTTTATTGGAATAGCCACACCTATTCATTTACATATGGCTTATAGCAGAAATAAGTATTTACAACAGAAAAATTGTGGCCTGCAAAACTTATAATATTTACTGTCCGGTCCTTTACAGAAAAAATTGCCACCTCCTGGTCTAGACCAACAGCTTGTCTGGTGGAACAGATGGCTCACCTTCATTTTTTATTGATTTGGCTTCTCACAGAGATTTTTCCCTAATAGTCTCTGCTTCCCCCAGCACGCACCATACTTAGCTTTTAAGTATTTTCTGTGAGAGATTCACATTAGCTCAATGACACTGACATTTGGGTGGTTTTTACATGAGTGCCTCAGGATACAAGACACATTCTGCATGAGGTCATTCAGCACTGCCGTGGTTTCCTGGCCTTGTCGGGTGTGTGTCCCTGTCACACAGGTCCCAAGAAACACATACACAGCCATTCATAGACCAACAGATTTAATGTTAGATTGCAGTTTCCAGTGATGCAGAATACAGCTGCAATTGTGTTTCAAGGAGAAGCCGGTGGGGATGGCTGTCCCTGCAGTGTGGTGCCACTCCTGGGCCCCTCTGCAGCCTCAGTAGACACTCTTCCATAGTGGTGAGGCCCTGGCTCCACCCCTGGTTACCCTGCACCATCCAGGCCATTACAGTTCAATGTGTAAGACTTTTCCATTTTCATCAAAAGCCGCTCTGCCCAGTGCTCTGCAGAATAGTCTGCTTGTCAGCTCTTTGGCCTGTCCTTTATCTTAAGATTTGTCCAGTCACTCATGAAGTAACTCCCCAGGAAACAGAAATGCTAGCCTGACTGGCACGGTGGTATGTTAAAAGGCACAGGGGCTTTGTGGCTTCACATTTTTGCTGGATCCCAAGAGGTGCTCATGATGTTAAAAAGGCATGCGGCAGAGATACCAAAATTGCTTTTTCAGAATACTCATCTTGGGGTGGTTTGGCCAGGGTGTCCTCATTCATTACTATCTGGCTCTTCACCATTGGCCTTCAGAGGCTTGATTTTTATAGGCATGTAATTAAGAGATTAGCAGTGACTTGTCTAATAAGTGCTGCCACAGGTAGTTGAAGTCTGTCAGCACAGACGACATTTGTCCCTCTAATGTTTGCCCACTGCAATACAGAAAGGTGTTTTCAAGTATTTGGCCATAGGTTTTCACATCTATCATAAGGTTAGCATTCTATAAGGAAAAAACCCTGACTCTGATGTTAAATTGTAAATAAATCCCAGATGTCATAAAGGACACTCAAGGAGCTATTTGTTGCTGGGGATTGGTAAAGACAGGACGGTTTTTGAAACTTGGAATTTCCCCATTGGCTTTTCTGTCATTTCCTCGTATCCAGCAAGGGGAATCTTGGGTGCTCTGATTCCTGGCAGCGCTCTGTGCTTCAGTCTTTCTGTCTTTCCTAAGGAACAAATTCTGTTCTTGATCCAGTAATCAATTTGGCAACTTTAATCTTGAGGTCCTTCAATTTAAAGGAAGGCTAATAAAGAATCTGTTCTGCTTGCTAAATAGCTAAGATCAAATTTGTAATAAAGTATTTTATAATGCTTATACACCGTGTGGAAGAGTGCTGTTCGTGTGGTACGCATTGTAAACACACTTGAAATGCCACAGAGCAAGGCCACCAAAACTGGGCTCTCGGGGTTAAGTTACTGCTGCTGTAATGTCATCTTCAGGAAGATCTGCCAGCTTGGGGCTTTTTAGATTTTAAATAATAACCAGACTGAAATTCTGTGACTAAAGAAAAACTTCACATTAACCATAATTTATAAAATTTTAACTATAACCACTAGTTAACCTAAAACCTTAGTGCATAAAGAACTGAACCACAAAGGGGTTTTGTGCCAGCATTCTGCCTTCTGGTTTCCACCGCAGAGCACAGATCATCCGTAGAACATGTCCAGTTCAAAGGCGTGGTCGTCATCACCACGCATTAGACTCCACTCCGGCACTTGGGAATGATGGGCCCAGTCAGGTCTGCAAGCCTCCTCTGCCTCACTGGAAAGGAATGGAGATGAGATGTAAGACAGTTGTCCCTGTACGCCAGGAGCCACCTCTGTGGCTCAGAAAGTACTGTGAAGCCTCTTGCTAACTTTTTGGTTAGCAGAGTCTGAAGTCAGTTGTTTCTAAAGGACAGTATGTGTGGGCTGTCTTGACGGCCCTCTGGTTTGTCAGGGTTCACTGATGAGGGTCTGTAGTATTACCATAGATTCATTCATAAATTACTTCTATGTTGCTGACCTCATAGGCATAAAACCCCTTTATCCAGCTCCACTGTTTTTCCTTTGCATACGGGGGCCCTGCAGCTGAAGAGTCTTATTCCATTAGGATACAAGTTCAGTTTATCTTAATGAGACTAGGGTCTTAACCTGCTGGAAACTTCCTTCAGCTGCTCCTCAGAGCTCCTGGCCTGCTTTCTGCCTATATAAACAGCAGTTTCTATCCTAAGATGCCCCTGCATTATCTGTCCCCTTATGGTTAACCCTGACATTTTCTCAGGGGCAAGACATCATAAGCTCACCCACTGATCACATAACAAAGTAGTTAAGTGCCAGAACGAAGAAAGGACTAGCCAGGAGGTCGCAGGCTGGAGGCATTAGCTTACAGGATGACTGGGGACAGGGAAGGGGGGTTCCCTTTGTTGTAACAAGGGAGAGTGTTTTGAAATGAATTAAGTGTCTGCAGATGAAGACCAAGCAGCAAGCTAGATGGGCCACAAGAGAAAAGTCTGTAGAGCTGGAGGGTGGCAGTCAGGGGGCTGCTGGTATGGCAGAGACAGGGAGCAGAGGGGAAAAGTCTGTCTATACTTAGATGTCTTCCAGTTCCCAAGCTCAGCTAAGACCTGTGGTCACCAGATCGATGCATACAAGAACCGAATCAGCTTGTGCAAACATTGAGCATATAAAGCAGAACCACCCAGGAAGGTGTGGTACTCAGGTTGTGGCTGGGAGCTGGGGGAGGGATGTGGGGCACGCAGGGCGCCCAGTATGGGGCTAGAGTTCAGCTGGTGCCTGAGCTCCTGCACACCCCTTTGCCCCCATCAGAATAATAAATGCAAATCAATGGGCACTCTGGTGAGAAGACACTGTGGCCAGATTCCTGGAACTATCAGAATGTCCAACAGCTTGTGGGTAGATGTGGAGAAACAAAAACCCAAAGAGCGGAAGAGGTGACCAGAGGGTTTACGTGAACCAGACTTTTAGGCATGTCCGTGTTACCCGTGCAAGCATGCCTAGCAGGGCAGCCCTCATGACACCTCTTTTACGCTCAACACCTCATTGTAGCCCCTCCAGCAATTCTTGAATGTCCATGTTGCTACCATTCCCATGTTATGGATGAGGAGAGAAGGGTGGAGAGAGAGGGTACACTTCTTGCTCAAAGCTATACTGCTGGTACCGGAAGAGCCCAAGCTTGTGCCTCAGTCCAGCGCCTCCCAGTACACTCCAGGCCCTCTGTGTAGGTTTTGCATATCCACAGCTCATCTGGTTCTCACACGGAGGATTTGCTCCTTTCCCCTGGAGAAGAAGAGCCAGGGTCCTCAGAGCTGGTGGCAGTCAGGACTGGAACCCGGTCCCCTGCCTGAGACTCAGGGTACTGAAAGGGATGCCATGTTTCTTCCCCTACTACATGCCCTCACTGCACACACTGGGTTCTCTGGCACTGATGTCACAGGGACTGGATGAGGAGAGGGGAAGGCACCCACTTACTCAGATAGTCTTTCCCCCATTTTAATGATGAAGGAAATTGAGGCCAAAAGAGGGAAATACGTGCTCCAAGTCACCAGAATAAGTGACAGAACTGGGACTAAAAGCCAGGTCTCCCAGTATCCCCCCCTCAATTCAGTCTGCTTTTTACTCCCATGAAAGCAAACTCCTCTGTGCTGCTTACGATTGCAACAGCCAGAGGCTCGTTGACTGTCAGAGTCTGAAGCAGTCTTGAGTCATCCAGCCCAGCCTCCACGGAGGCTTGAGCTCCCTCCACCAGTTCCTGCCAGGCTTGGACATCCCCATCATGTCTTTGGGAAGCATTTTACACTCATTTATATATGCAACGGCATTTACTAAGTGCTATTAGGTACCAAGCACAAGAATCAGAAATAAAGACATTGCTTAACAGGGGACCAAGATACACAAACAATAAGTTTGATAAAATATTACAGGTACCCTGGACAGGTCTCTATCAGGCATGAGGCATAATGCACAAAGTGGTCGGACCTTCTGAGGGGGGGCAGGTAACATTCTGCTGAATCTTACACCATAAAGGGGTAGATGGTGGGAAGGGAGTGGGAGCGCTAGGAGTAATGGCCCTCTGCAGGAACGCTTCTGCCTGGGTCACTTGGAGGCTACCTGGACTGGTTGCTACTAATATGGCAAGAGGATGGCTCGTCAGGGGTGTCAGAGATGCGTCTGGCAGGGCCTCGCCCATAGAGCAGGTGGAGAGTGCAGGCTCGAGTGCACTGCCAGTTCCAGCCCACTTCTGCCCCCTGACTGCGGGTAACCTCACCTACGTCTCCAGGCTTCATTTCCTTAGCACAGAATGGGGGTAATAATAGCACCTACCTCAGCTGGCGGCTGGCAGCACTGCAAGAGTGAGTAAGATCGGAAGTGTTCACAGCAGCGCCTGGCACACCACCGGCACCGTGTATGTATCAGCTGCGATTGTTAAGGGACCTGTGAGTCATGTCAAAGAGTGTAGGCCGAGAGCAGGGGGAGCCCAGAAAGGGTTCTAAGCAGTGACAGGACAAACTCTGGGGTAAGCACTGTGCCAGATGCCAGCCTTGGAGGAGCTGAGGGCCGGAAGTGGCAGCATGCCAGGTGAAAGTGATGAGGGCTTGACATGAGGCAGTGAGATGGGGGTGGACGTGGGGGTGGGGATGGCGATGGCGATGGCGATGGCGATGGCGATGGCGATGGCGATGGCGATGGCGAGGAGGCAGGTGGCTGGCTGGGGCAGGGGCAGTGTGAGAGAGAGGCCCAGACTTCTGGTCTGAATGGCTGTGAGGAATGTAGTGCCCTTTCCCGAGTTGGTTTTGGGGGAAGACGATAAAATTGATTTGGGGTGCGCTGTTCCTGGGGTGCTTGTTAGAAAGGTCTTCCTTGAGAATACAGTAAAGGAGTGACTTTTCTAGGAAGAGATGCTTTCTGCTTTTAAACATGTTATTCCCCCCCCCCCCCCCCGCCATGCAAACATACACATACACAACTCTTAACTTGGAAGCTGTAATTCAGATTTCATGAAGTGGAGAGAACTTCAGTGGCAGATTTACAGGACCTGACAGCCAGGCTTAGCCTAGGTCTGAGCTATAAATAGTGTGGAGATAGGAGTCATCTGAGATCACCATGGGAAACATAGATGGGGATCCATGGCTCCTCCCAGATACCACCATGCCTGGGTCCCTGCTCTCTCCCACAGAATATCCTGGTCAGAGGTCAGTGCACAGGGTGGGAAGGATCAAAGACACACCAGTTAAGATGGGCCCAGGCAGTCTGCCTGTCTGGCTGACCCATGGTCTTGGGCACTGAATATCCCCCAAGGACGAGCCCACCTGCCTCATAGGCAGGCAAAGCCCAAGCACCACAGAGGCCCAGCCACGGGCCGGGAGCCAGGACAGAGGCAGGTCAGAGTGAGAAGGAAACGAGAGGGGCTCAGACACGGCTAACAGCCATGGTGGCTAGGCAGGACCCACAGGAGGATTTTATGATAAAAATATTCAGCTGGAAAACACAGAAGCCTGGCTGCTTCATCCGAACATCAAGAGCAAGATGAAACGCCTGTGTTGGGAAGAAAGGATTTTGCTTTTACAGGAGGAAGCTGATGCACTGTCAGAATCAGAAGCGTCTCTTTTATAAAAATTAGCAGATGGCCACAAATTCGCTTTTAAAGTTAGAAATCCCACATCACTAACTAGCATTCTGCATGTTGTGTGTAAGCACTGAAACGATTCTGCTCTAATTCCTCCTCTGGGAAACCCCAAGGGGACCTCTACACAGTACCCCAGAGGCCCACTCCTGCCCAGGAAACTAGGAAACTGCCACCGTCCCACTTCCCACCTGCTTTCATCATCAAACTCCTCAGGCTGGCATTAAAGGCCTTCTGCTCACAGCCTCCCCACATCTACTGAGCCCCCTTCCTGTGAACACCTCGCATACCTGTCAATCATCCTGCCTTTGCCCGTGCTGTTCCCTCTGCTTGAAATGCCCTTCCTCCCTTCTCTGCGAGTTCCTAGTTTTCATTTTAGGTCTAACTCCCCATAATAGTTCCTCAGTCCTTTTAGATCTTTCTGTCTCTCCTGTCCTGCAACATTGGGTCCAACCACCTTGCCTTTAGTGCCCACATCAGGAATGCCTCCTGACCTCCCCACAACCTCTCTCTTCCTTTCAAGGCTGGCTGAAGGCCCATGCCAACCAGGACGCTTGGTTTAACTGGCCTCATTGTATTTGGGTACAGTGTTCAGGCATTCTTGAATTTTTAGGCACATCTTTGAGTCTCTTCTTCTCTAAAAGATATAAGGGTTCTTGAGTCTGGGAACTAGCCTTTCTGTTACCCTGTATGTCACCAAGCACAATCCTGGGCATACACACAATGCTCCGAAAGGGCTTGCTGTAAGTTACCACTCGTGTGACTTGACCGAGCCACCGCAGGGCAGTCCCTCCCAGGCTGCACTTTCTCCATAAGGGAAGTGGGGGATGGGCCTGAAGGCATTCTAGCTCTGGCACTCGGGTCCTGCCACAACCTCAGAAGATCCCTGGTGTTCGGAGTTGGGCCTGGATTTTGGAATTACAGACTCTCGGGACTGGGAGAGTCCTCCAGGGCACTTCATTTACCCTCCAGCTGATTTTGGTGTCTCTTTCCCCTCTCCCCCATGGCACTTCTGATCTCTAGTCCTCTGGAGCCTTCTGTCCCCAGAAAAAAAGACCTTTAGACCATCTTGCTAATGAAAGACCAAAGCTGGATTAGTCCTGAGAGAGGCACCGAGGGCCACCCAGGGAGCTCAGTCTCAGCTGGGAGGAAAGTGTGAGGCTATTGCACAGCGCAATAGAACCAAAGGCTTTAAGTGCTTGTTCCGAAGCCAGATCACAGCTGGGCCCACAGAGTTTAGACTGATGGCCTCCCTCAACAGTTCAGGGTGGCTATCACCTCCGGGGCACCAAACTCATTGTGATTCTTAGTTATTAGTGTTAGTTCCTTTATTTTAAAAGAGGGCATGTCAGATAAACCAGGATACTGGGTGCATGTGTTTGCTTGTTTCATGGACCTTCCTAGACCTGCAGCTCTAGAGTAAGTAATGACTGAATAGCCTCTGGGCTGTGATATCCTTAGGAGCAAGGACCTGTATCTTCAACACCCAGCCCTACAGGACCTGGACAAATGTTGGTTGGACTGGCTAACTCAATCTACAGTGTGTGTGGCTCCGGGGCTGTCCAGGCAGAGGGTCTGTGAGTAGCTGCCTGTGCGCACTCCTCTCCACCCTCCCAGGCCTTACCCTTCCTCAGTCATCACCAGGCACTCAGCACTGGGCTCTCTGTGTTCCACCAAGTGTGAGAGACAAAACAACACGCCACAGATAAAGCAAGTTTGAATTTGATAAAAAAAAGCTCACTGAACACATTGTCCTTTAGAAAACATAAGTTAGTTCATAATTCAATCCCAGAAAGCAGCTTTCTTTCTTTCTTTCAACTCATCATGCTTCCTTTTTGTCTGTAATAAGAATAATGTAACTTGGTTTGTCTCTTCCTGCCGTGGGCCTAGCAAACACATGGCTAAATATAATAAATTATGTTAGCATATTAGACCTACTCCTTTTCTTGTTTTTTTAATTTTATTTTTATTTTTATTTTGTCTAATTTCCCTATAGCCTTGTCAGACACACTCCTTTTTGGAGACCATATCAAGTTTTTTTTAGCAGCCAGCAGGGACACACGTGATAAATAACTACACACAGAGCTTGAGAACAAGTGGCATCTGGAAAACTCGATGACTGATCTCACTTTTCATTCAGCTGACTTAGATACCTGTTGGGTGTATGCTCACCAGAAAAACTGTGACATTTTCTTTTTAGAAAAGACAAACTATGCCTTTAACTGAGATTCAATTAAGGTAACCTGTTTACTATGAAGTCAACAATTTCAACTTTTATCTTAAAAGCAAAGAGAAATCTCCGAGGCTTGGGGCTGGTTGGGGGCTTTGGGGTCCGGGACTAGAGCCAGACTGTGACCTGGACGGAATTCTTGAGTTCAAAGGGTGTTTGGAAGAGGAGACTCAGGGTGAGCCTGTGTTCTTCCACGTTTCATTCCACTCGCTGAGGGTGCTGTCTGGGCCCGGCCCTGAGCTGAGCTCTGCTGCGGGGAGGAGGAGAGGACCCAGCCGTGGCTCCCCGAGACAGGCTGCTCATGGCCGAGGGAGGAGACGAGGTACAAACACAGAAAACAAATGTAACCAACATGAAAGTCGGGAGTCAGGCTCACCAAGAGGACTCCCTGGAGAAGGTATCAGTGAAATGTCCCTGCCATTCCCCCCAGGACGGGTGGAAAGATGACAGGCAGGTGGGGAGGGAGCACATGTCCACTCACCAAGGTCGTTGTTGTTCATCATGGCGTTGGACGCCCGCAGCCGGGGCCCCTGCTGGGTGAAGTGGTAGCCGAATTTCAGAAGCGTTGTGTTTTTTTCCAACATGCTCACGATCTCCATTTCCACTTTGTTGCCCAGGGGCTGGCTCTTTGGTCAAGAAAGAACAAGAGTTACCACTCATTCCATTTGCGTGGGACCTAACCCTTTTCTACCCAGCAGAAACCCTGAGTGCCGGGCTGGGATTTCACCACCCACTCCAAGAGCAAGAAGTACAAGTCTGGAGAAGGTGAAAGGTCACACAGCCAGGAGGAAATGAGCTGGGATTCAAACCTAGGGCCACTGGACACCAAGGATAGCTCTTTCCACTGGACCACAGTAGCTGTCCTAGAAGGTCTGAGCAGGAAGGACCTCCAAATCATCTAGTCCCAAGGAAATTAAAAAATCCTGCCGCCCAGGCTATTCCCCATGCTAATTAATTCAGAGTCACTGGAAGTGAGGCTCAGGTGTCTGTGGTTGTTAAAACTCCCCAGGTGATTCCAATATACAGCCAGGTTTGATAGTCATTTAGACTAATCTCCAACTTACAAATGAAGACACTGAGGCCTAGAGAGGGAAAAGGATTTGCCCAAAGTCATACAGAGGGTTGGGAATACCAGAGTCAGCTTCCTATAGCCTCTTATGTCCCTACCCCCAAATCTACAGTGATCACCTGACACAGATTAAAAAAAGGAAAAACCTGGCCACACACAGTGTCGCAAGGATATGAGGATGTTCATCAGTCTTGCTTATAATAGCGAGCAAAGAAAGGGAAACAGCTTACACATCTATCAAGGGGAGTTGCTCAAATAACAGTCAGCTTTACAGCAGCTGTAAAGTGATGGCGTGAATCGATGGTCACTGGCCCACAAAGATGACCGAAACAGTACCGAGTAGAGAAAAAAGCCTAGTTACACAATCATATTTAGGTCAAAGTGCCTTTACTTTTCATACAGGTATACATACATTGACAAGGCCTGGGTGTTTATCGGTGATGGTGGGATTTGGGGAGTCTTGTTTTCTTCTTTATACCTTATTGTATTGTTTGAGTTTTCTGTTACCATGTACAGGGGTGGGCAAAAGTAGGTTTCTAGTTGTAATACAAGTAAACAATACAATAATTAAGAAATAATAATACAAGAATAACTTTCACGTACTCACAACTGTAAACCTAGTTTTGCCCACCCCTGTATAATAAGATAAAAAACAAATGTAATCTTAAAGAGGTTTGAAAAGACATAGAAAGCAACATCATACTTAATGGTTAAAGATTTGCCCCCTCAGAGGAAAGACAAGACAAGGATGTTTATTTTCACTAACGTTGTCTGGGAGGTCCTAGCCAGGTCCAAGCAAGAAAAAGAAATGAAAGGCACCCACACTGGAAATGAGGAAGCAAAATGATTTGCATTTGCAGATGACTCAATATTGTACATAGAAAATTCTAAGGAATCCACAAAATACTACTGGAGCCAATGAGCGAGTTCAGCAAGATTGCAGGGCATAATGATTACTATCCAAAAATCAGCTGTATTTCTGGACACTAGTAATAAACACTAGAAAAATGAAATTAAGAAACCTATTCCATTTATAATAACATAGAAAGTACTTAGAAATACATTTAATAAAAGAAGTAAAGGCTGGCCCCGCTGGTGTGGCTCAGTGGTTGAGCGTCGACCCATGCACTAAGAAGTTGCCGGTTCGATTCCCACTCAGGGCACATGCCCAGGTTGTGGGCCAAGTCCCCAGTGGGGGGCATGCAGGAGGCAGCCAGTCGATGTTCTCTCTCATCGATGTTTCTATCTCTCTCTCCCTCTCCCTTTCTCTCTCTCTAAAAGCAAAAAAAAAAAAGAAGTCTTGTACACTGAAAATTACAAACGGCATAGTACATTAGACAAGACCTAAATAAATGTAAAAACATTCCATACTCATGAATCAGAAGATTTAATATTGCTAAGATGGCAATATTCCCAAATTGATCTAAAGAAGAAGCAAACAGAAACACACAACCCTCCTCCAATGGCCTCCCCCTGCTGGTAACTGCTACTATTTATTGAGAGCCTACTATGTGTCCAGTGCCTTGTGCTCAACCTGGAGGGTCTCAGTTCACTCCCTTTAATAACCCAGCAGGATAAGCCCCAGCTCCTCCTCAGCCTGGCACTCAAGGCCCCGCACAGTTTAGTCCTTGCCTTCCTTTCCTCTCTCAGTCCCAAGTTAGCCTGTTTACCCCGGGGGTCTGGTACATGGGACCTAGTGCCGGCAGAGGTCTACTTCTAAACATGTGCCCTCCTGCCCCCACATGGAATGCCCTTACCTCTTATGCCTGGCTGATGCATCCCTAGAGCTTTAATACCCATCGCAAAGGCCCCCTCTCCAACGAGGCCTTTTCTGATCCGTATCCCTGGAGTGACCTTCCCCCACTCCACACGCAAGTGACACATTGCATGTTCCTCTCTCCCCCAGCCCCATCCATCTGCTTTATATGGAGGGGTCACCTGCCTCCATATCTGTCTCTCCAACGAGCCTGGGTTGCTCATTACTGTAGCCATTAGCCACATGTGGTTCTTCAAGTTGAGGTATAATTGACCTACAACATTATATTAGTTTTAGGTGTATAACATAATGATTTGATATTTGTATACATTGTGAATTGACTGCCACAATAAGCCTAGTTGACATCTGTCATCATACATAGTTACAAAAAGCTTTTTTCTTGTGATAAGGACTTTTAAGATTTACTCTTAAAAACTTTTGAATATGCAATAAAGTATTAACTATAATTAATCACATAGCCCTGCTGTACATTATTTCCCCGTGGCTTCTTTTATATCGTTTACCATTTGATCCCCCTCACCCATTTCACCCCCTGATCCCCCCCCAGCAACTAGCAATCTATTCTCTGTATCTATGAGCTTGATTGTTTTTTTAATCCTCACCCGAGAATATTTTTTCAAATATCTTCAGATAGAGTGGGAGGGGGGAGAGAGAGAGAAACATGGATGTGAGAGGACACATCGACTGGCTGCCTCCCGAACGACCCGACCAGGGCCAGGGATGAACCGCAACCTAGGTACGTGCCCTTGGCCGAAATCGAACCCGTGACTCTTTGGTCCTCGGGCTGACGCTCTAACCACTGAGCAAAACTGGCCAGGGCAGTTTTTTGTTTCATTTTGTTTTTAAGTTCCACAAAGAAGTGCGATCACATGGTATTTATCTTTCTCTGTCTGACTTATTTCACGTAGCATAAGGCCGTCAAGGTCCATCCATGTTGTTGCAAATGCAAGATTTCCTTCTTTTTGATGATTGAATAATATTCCATTGTGTGTATATATACAGCACACCTTTCTTATCCACCCATCCATTGACGGTACTTAGGCTGCTCCCACGTGCTGTGGATGAACGCTGCTGCAGCGAACGGGAACACGCACTCTGCATCTTTTCCAAAAGCTGTTTTGTTCTCTCAGAAGCGTCATATGGAGTTTTCCATTTTTCTGAGGAATCTCCATACTGTTTTCCATAGTGGCTGCATCAATTTACATTCCTACCAACAGTACACAAGGGCTCCTTTTTCTCCATATCCTCACCAACAGTGATTTCTTGTCTTTTTGATGATGGCCATTCTACCAGGTGTGAGGCGACAGCTCACTGTGGTTTTGATTTGCATTTCCCTGATGATTAGTGATGCTGACACCTTTTCAGGTACCTGTTAGCCATCTGTATGTCTTCTTTGAAAAATGTCTATTCAGATATTCTTTCCGTTTTTCAATTGGACTTTTTAAACTTTAAATTTAAATAATTAAAATTAAATAAAATGTAAAATTCAGTTTCTCAGCGCACCGGCCACATGTCAAGTGTGCGCTAAGCACTGGCCACCACGTTGGCCAACGCAGACAGAGAACATTTCCGTCATCACAGGAAGTTCTTTAGGACGTGCTACCCTAGACTGTGAGCCCTTGGATAGCACACAGTCCCCAGTACCTGTAGGTCCAGTTCAGGGAGTTGAACTGAATGGAGGAAATAGGAACAGGCTCTGTGCACAGGAGGGTTGAAAAGATACACTGGCCCAGCATCCAAAGGGACAAGTATGGAGCTGCAGTTGGAATCTTGACAGAGAAATCCTCCCAGATCATTCTGAGTTCACCAGAGCTTGTCTGGGTTTAGATGGGGCTGGGGACGCTGACGAGGGCAGGCAGAGGGACACTGGTGAAATTCCACCAGCCCATCTGGCAAGGCTCCCGAAAGTGCTGGGAAGAGCTCCGGCCTATCCTTAGAGAACTCAGACCAGCCCTACACTCTGGCTGGTTTGGCCTGGCAGACAGTACAGAGACCATCTGAGGTCCCAAGAAGGAACTGGCAGGTCCCCGGCCCACCCTTAGTTAGCAGGCAGCTGGCCTCTCCTTGAGGTCACTTGCTGGGAGAGCGCGGCTGGAACTCAGGATGGGCTAGCCCGAGAAAGCACAGGTCCTCCCCGACCGGAGGGGATGCCAGCGCAGCTGACCCTTCACGTCGCTCAGTCCAGAATCCAGAGCACCCCGATGCAAACTGCCCCCATCCCACCTTCCTACCTCTGGGGAGGTGCACCGGGCAGGAACTAGCACCTCCATCCTAGAGAGGAGCAAACTGAGCCCATGTAGAGATGGAAGCTGGACTGGGCTCCCTTGGCTTAATGACAGAGCCAAGGCTTGACCTTGGCCTGGGGCTGGAAGGACTTCGGAGGACCCTGTAGGCCCACATTCTCCAACTAGCATCCCCTATCCCTGAGACACACACAGAGGATACAGGATTCTTTTAGATAATTTGCCAGTCTTCCTGGCTAGTTCATCTTGGACGAAACCCACTATTTTTGCACTAAGGAGTAAACAGAAAATGTGCATGCACCTTAACAAGCTTCATGCTTGCTTCATTCTCAGGCTGTCCCTTTTCTGCAGGGACCCTGAGACCAGAAGGCCGCGATCATCTCACAGATGAGAGAAGAGGCCATGGGGACGAGGTTAGGACTAAAACTCTGGTCTCACTTATTTTTCAAATACTTATTATTTAGTGATTACTGCATGCCAGGCAATGTCATAAGCACCTTACATATGCTAACTCACTTTCTCCTTACAATGAACCTATGGAATACGTACTACTGCTGTACCACTCATCTCACAGGTGAGGGACATGAAGAACAGGTAGCCCTGAATCACAGAGCTAGGCAGGTGCAGACCAGGATTTGAACACAGGCAGTTTGCTCCAGAGTCTGTGCTAGTTCTCACCTCACTCGGGTCCTCTAAGAGCTCAGAAGGCAGAAGTAGGCTGATGAGAGGAGGCAGGTGGAGTCGGGCTACGTGTGCAGGATTACGATGTAACCATCAGCAGTGCCTGCATATGGGAGGAACTGCCTATAAGGTAGCAGACTGCTCGTCCCTGGAAGTGTGCAAATAAAGGGCAGACTGTGTGTGGTAAGGGTGTCCTAGATGTCATCACAAATGAAGAAAACTTGGGCTCTGTGACCTTTAAGGATTCTGGGGCCTGCATTCTGTGAATCTTGAATAACTTTCCTAGATGGCATAAAAAAAAAAAATCAGGAGCCAACCTCAACTGTGGGTGAAAGGCAACAAGAAGCCCCCTGGAGCGAGACCACGGGCCAGTCGGGCCAGAACTGGCAGCATCAGTCTCTGGCAGCAGAGCCAGGGAGATGGGGGGTTGGGGAAGAACTCTTGCCTCCCTTCAGATTTGCTTAAGAATTAAATAAATCACTTGTGAACAAATATAATCTCATTATTAAAAACTCAAATGCTACTAAAGCAGATTGAGCAAAATGAAAGTCTCCCTTCACCAATTTATCCCCAATTCCCCTCCCCTGCCTTCCACAGAGGTAACCACCATGGCCAATGGGCTGTGTTCCTATGATTTTTCCTATGCATGAAGTATATAACAGAAATATACAGTTTTTGTTTTCTTTCTTTAAATAGATTCATGATATACATATTTTTCTACCACTTGCCTTTTCCATTTAATATTTTCTGGAGATCTTTCCAAGTCAGGACATAGGAAACTAACTCATTCCTTTGAACTGCTTCATGGGATGGCCCAGTATAGATGGATATTGACTTTGCTTCCATGTTTCCTTGTTATAAACAATGAGGCAGTGAGCTTTCCGGGGAGGGGGGAGTATTCTTTAGGCTGGACATGGAGATGTGGACCTGCTCTGTTAAAAGATGGGCATATTTAGAATTAAAATTGGGATGTCTCCAACACATGCAAATGCTGACATGCCCTTAGTGGTATATGATGGCTCTCGTGTCCACACCTTCACTATGACCAAGTATTATCGATCTGATGAGACGATGATCAGATCCGCTCTTTAACAAAACAACCAACCAACGACTCAGGTGGAATTGAGCTGTGACCTGGGCAGAGGCGCCCTGGGCATAAAGAAGCTCACTTTGTACATCTGATGAGGCCAATCATGGCCTCTTCTTGGTGATCCCAAAGACATGGATGACTGGGAATACTTGACAATACTGCAGAAAGGAGCCCTGGGCGTTGTCTAGTCCAAGTCCAGAGTCCCAAACCCTGGCTAAGATTGAAATTCCCTCCATAACACAGCTGCCAAATTGTTCTGTTCTGCTCACACCCCCCTGGAGATAGGAGCGCAGCGCCCTCTGAGGCACCTGCTCCATCCTTGGGCTGCTCTGCTGGTTAGAAAGGTCTTCTGGTCAAACGATAGCAACAGAGAATAATACAGATAACTCTCGCTTGATTTAAAAACATGTCCGCAAATTCTTTGATACGTCTCCTTCAAAAGGCGGAGCCTAATTCCGCTCTCCTGCAGCTTTGTGATTCACTTCTGACAGACAGACAATGGCAGACGCGACTGTCTGACTTCCAAGGCTGGATCATAAAAAGCATTTTCGACTTTCTTATTTCTCAGCCTTGGGCCACTCGCTCTGGGAGAAGTTAGCCTCCACAGGGTGAGGACACTGACACAGCCCCACGGAGAGGCCCACGTGGCAAGGAGCTGAGGCCCCCTGCTAACAGCCACGAGGGAGCTGGTCAGGCCTCCAGACGGCGCCTGACTGCAGGCTCATCAGAGAGCCTGGGCCAGAACCGCCCAGCCAAACTGCCTCTGGACTTCTGAGCCTCAGAAACTGTGAGCGAAAACATGTTGATTGCTGTTTGAAGCGGCTAGATTTTGGTGGGTAACTGTCACGCAGCTATAGATACTTGATATACTCACATGTAATGTTGAGCCAAAAAAAAAAAAAAAAAAGCCAGCCAGACATAAGAGAGCCTGTGTATGTGATTCCATTTATCTAAAGTTTAAGAATGGGCACATGTCATCTATGGTGATAGAAAGCAGGATAGGATTGCATTTGGAGGGTACTGATTGGGAGGGGGCGGGAGGGGGTCTGCTGGGGTGCTGGAAACATTCTAGGTCTCGGAGGGGATTACACAGGTGTATATACATGTATAAATTCACTGAACTCTCTTAAGACATATTTGCTTTACTATACGTAAGTTACACAATTCCCTAAAAAAGTAAACATAAGTACGAAAGAAAGGGAGGGAATAGGGAAGAAAGAGAGGAAATAAAAAGTTGTTCCTTGCAGGAGCCAGAATATTCTCACTCCGCCTGTCCACCACCACTGGGTCTAACAAGCAATAGAAATATCACCCCCTTTTATTGAGAGAATACCCCTTTTATTGAGAGAATGCCAGGTACTGATTAAGGGATCAATACATTAAATCCTCTCACTTCCCTGTTAGGTTGAGTATCAGTATTATTCCCACTTTATAGATGAGGAAACTGAGGCACAGATACATTAAGTGACTTTCCCCAGTTACACAGCAAGAACAGAGCTGGGGCTTAGCTGGGACTTGATCCCTTGTTTGACTTCCCGTGTCAGAGATTTGAGATGGGTCATCTTTGGGTCAGCCTGTGTCTAGTCTGGGAAGCTCCTGGTTTTTCAGAAGAGTGCAGGGGGAGCCTCTTCCTCGAGCGAGATGGCTGTTATCACAAATCTTTATTCTGATTCATTCTAATCTGCACAGGAAAGGGGTTTTCTCGTTGCCATATTTTTTCCCTCTCGTTTCCACTGATTTTATCTCCTTTTTCCCTGAGAAGTGAGGTCAGTGGCAGAACACAGTTGGCATGTAGTGGAAGGGACAGTAACGCAGGCCTGCCCTCTCACTGAGGTCAAGAGTTCCAGGCTGAATGACTTCCATTCACAACGAAAACGCAGAGACGATGGCCAGCCCAGGAACTGCTGCCTCGGAGGTGAATGTACAAGGCACAAAACAGAGAACACGGCTGGTCAAAAAGTCTTGCTCTTTTGGTTTTCAAGAGTGTTTTGCTTACGTCTTGCAAAACCCAAAGTATATTCGGCCTCACTTAAAACAGAGTCAGCCAGCTGACATAGTGTGTCATCTAAAATTAAGGGGGTGTCACCCTGTGTGAAACCCTTCAGGATCCTATTCCAATGTGGCTTTTGTTTTCTTTCTAAACTTATTTTCATCAGAAAAACAATCCAATCTGGAAAAACAAGAACACACAATCCACTTTCTTTAGCTTTTTTTCCAAAATATTAAGCACATCCTCACTGTCAAAAGTTGGAATGAAATGTGATAAATCCAGCCAATATGTCCAGGCCTTGCACATGTCTTCATTCGGGGAGGGGGTCATGCTTTCAGGCCCTGCTGTGTGTTCAGAGGGGCAGGGAGGGTGCCCTGTGCCCTCAGGGTCCCGGGGAATGGCCTGCAGCAGGGAGCTCTGTTGGGAGTGAGGAGGGTCAAGTGAGAGGCCCAGAGAACCTCCCTCTGGGTATGACCTGCCTGGGATGCACAGGGCCTGCAGAAACCCCCTCTGTAGGGTCTGTGCCCTGGGGGCTGCCCATCCATGTGTAGCCTGTCTGAAAGGCAGGGCATCTCAGCTCCAGCCCAGCTCTGAATCTTACTAGAGCTAGGACTTCGGGCAAGTCTCGTCCCTTCTCTGACCCTCAGTTTCCCCACCTATAACAGGAGGGCTGGACTAGCCGTTTCCTCGGTGCCCTCAGCTCTAGGTCAGGGCCCTCTACCCCCTCCCACCCTTGCTGCTGGCTCTGGGCAACTTCAGGCAGCAACAGAGCATGTTTGGAGATAAAGAAAGACTGGCTGAGTAAACAAAGAGCCTCAGAGTCCTGGGTCCCGAATTTGTGTCCTGAGCCAGCCTGGGAGGCTCCGTGTCAATGGGTAGAATGCCCGAAGTCCCTTTCTTTGACCATATAAGGAGGAAGGAGAACACAGACTCACTGACACAGGTTATGGGCACAAGGGCTGAGGAGAAGGCTGCAGGCTCTGAAGGCCTCGGGGACTAACCAAGAATGAGGAATAAATCAAGTGCCACTCACCACCTCCTTTTGGTCACACTCCCCGGAAGTCTAGGGTCTGGGGCACCCGATGCGAGGCAGTCGCCATGCCCAGACCTCCTGGGACACACTGTGAGAGGCATGGGTGGCCTTCCCCGGAGCCTGGGTGGCGGAGCACCCTCCCCAAGCCCGGCCTCCTCCCCGCCCGCCTCCTCCCCTGCCAGACCCCGTTCAGTCTCCAGACGCCAGGCACATGGGAGCACTCCCCACAGGCCTCCTCATCTAGGACGTCATAACACCTGCTCTGGTCTCCCAGGCCCGGTGCCCTCTCCCTGCTCCCAGTCCTCTCCCGTCCAGCAGGGAACATGTTCCCAGAGCACACCTTTGGTGCACAGGGCAGTCCACAGCCCACCTTCCTTCCACTCAGAGCCCCTTGGACTCCCAACTCCCTTTCTGGCCTTCCTCTGGGGGTACCATCAATCATGTTTAGATGGGCTCCTTGGCTTTCCCTTTTCCTTCTCTTTGTTCGTGTGGTTTCCTGCACCTGGGATGCCATGGCCTGGACTTGACCCTCTGAGATACTCAAACTCCACCTCCTCCCAGAAGCCCCCCAGGATGCCTGCTCCTGACTGAGACTGCTCGCTCCAGTGGACAGCAGGGCCTGCTGTCTGTGGCTTGCTGGAGCACCTCCTCTGAGGGTCATTCTGCACGTGTGTGTCTTCCTTTGCAGCGTGGAGTCCCTGGAGGGCAGAGGTGGAGCCTCATTCGCACGCAGTGCCCAGCACAGCTCTGGGGTGCAGCCAGCACTCACCAAACACTGAGATAAACCAAAAAAGAGGCTCCAGGATGCGGGGTAGGCGGTGAGAATGCTCTGGCCTCGCACCAAAGGAGAGGGACAGCTGAGAAAAGCCAAGCAAGTCCATGTGAAACTACAGCAGGGTTCAAGAGCCCAGACAGGCACGGCGCATGGATTCTGAAGTCACAGACCTGGGCTCGGACCTTGCTTCTGCCACTTACTAACTGTATGACCTTGGGCAGGTCACATAGCCGGCGTGGGCCTCAGTCTCCTCTACAATACCAGGATGAATTTAGTCCCCAATCACAGTCAGTGTGAGCACTACATGACATCATGGATTCATGGTACCTGCTCAGGAAATTAATTCAGAATAATGTGTGAACTCCCTAGGCCACCTCTGGAGTAACTACAGAAGTTAACGACCACACAGTTTAATCTGCCATCTCCTCAGGAGTGGAGGTTCTTATGATCCCCATTTACATGGGAGGTGCTGAGGCCCAGGGACGTGATCATTCTTGCACCAGGGTGTTCAGCCAGGGTGAGGGTGGGTGACGGTCAGCACTGGCTCCACGTCTGGGCAATGGGGGGATAGCAGTGAGAAGGAAGGCAGGCAGCTCGTTCCCTGACAGCTGCCACCAGTGACCTGAGGCCAGGGCTCTGGGCCATCTTTGGCCAACGTTCTGCCCGAGTGTCAGGTTTTAGCTGACACTGGGTAGACCCTGACTCCCTGCACAGCCAGGCTTGAAGTCACATGGCCAGGAGATTCCAGGGCCTGGCCCGGCCTGCTGCCAAGCCTGCTGTACGCCTTTGTTCCATCTGCTGTGCCCCTCCTGCCAACAGAGCAGGGTCAGCAACGGCCCAAGGAGGGACATACAAGGTGAGGAGGGGCTGCAGGGGCTGGGAATGGGCAATGAAGTGCAAGGACCCTGGCATTTGAGAGAAGCTAGGAGTCCGGTGCAGCCGATTCACACGACAGGGCCGCTGCAGGCTCATGTGACCTTTTTATATGAATTAGCATAAAGCACCCTCTGGGGAACAAAGCCCCACACCAAGCTTTGGAGGGTGGAATGCGCACTGGACTCCGACCCCTGCCCCTCACTGTGCAGTGAACCACACGCACAACCCTCCAGGGCAGCCTGCTTACCCAGCACTGCTGCCGGGCCGAGTCCTGCGCTCGGCTCTGAGATATCGGCGTGACTCAGACACAGCAGCAGCTTCTGAGATTCGCACAGGAAAGCCAAGCCTGGGAGAACACAGGGAGGGAGTGCCTAACTCACTCTGGTGGGCCAATTTCCATAGTGTCAATATTCCCAGTAGGGGTGATTTCAATTTCCAACGTGCCGTCGCTGAAGGGGAGTTGGGAAGAGATGTGCACAGACCTCTCTTGCAAGCTGGTTCAAGCTGGCTCTAAAACACCCCAGGATGCCCAGCCCGTGTGGCTCGGTGGTTGAGCGTCAACCCACGCACCAAGAGGTCGCCGGTTCGATTCCTGGTCAGGGCACATGCCCCGGTTGTGGGCCCGATCCCCAGTGGGGGGCATGCAGGAGGCAGTCAACCAATGTTCCCTCTCATTGATGTTTCTTTCTCTCTCTCTCTCCCTCTCCCTTCCTCTCTAAAATCAATAAAGAAAAAATAATAAAATAAAATTAAATACCCCGGGAGAAGGAGAGGCTTCAGCTGAATCCAGAGGAAGAGGAGGAATCCTCCAGGCAGGGGCAGGAGAGGACTCTCCAGCGAGGGAGAAAAGCAAGAGCAAAAACATGGCGGTATAAAAGTAAGCAGGGAGCAAACTGGTAAGAGCTTTGAAGGGGTTATGATTGACAAGGGACCACAGAACTCTTCTGGAAGCTGGTAATGTTTTAGTTCTTAACCTGGACAGGGCTTACAAGCCTGATGTGATTTGTTAAACGATACATTCAAGTTTTATGCACTTTTCTGTATGTTTATAATATTTTACAATCAAGTTAAATTTCTCATTCAGGGATAACCTCTATTTATAATTGTTATATTTCCTTCCAATCTTTTTCCTGTGCATACATTTATAGGACCATTCAGCAAAAAGTTTCATGGAGAGAAAAAAGCTCCCTATCCACACACCATCAAGAAGAAAGCGTTTTAACATTGGAGACAATGTGGTGTAATGGAAGGAGTGTGGGTTTTGGAGCCAGGGTCCTGGATTCAAATCCTGCTTCCTAAAGTGCAAACTTGGTGGCCCTGAGAAAGTTGCTTGTCTCAGCCTCTCTGAGTTGTTTTCTCTTCTGCAAACTGGGAGAAATAATGCCCACATCCTGCAGCGAGGTTGGGAAAATCAGAGCTGATGTGTGTCAGGGCATGGCACAGAGCCTAGCCCACAATGCACCCTCAACACATGTAACATACAAGATATCTTACATGCAAGGTACTGTTATTAGCATTATTTTGAAAATCAGAACTGAAAGAGTTGCCTTGAAAATAAATAACAGAATCATAGAAATTATAGAGAAACGATACCCTATAAGGATCAAACTAGAATTTGCCCAGAGAATATCCTCAATGGTAAGGAGACTCAAAAACCCATTGAGTGTGTGTGTGTGTGTGGGGGGGGGGGCGGGGGGCGGGGAGTTGAAGAAAATGGGATATTTAGCCTGATGAGGACGATTCCCGTGATTTATAAGATTTGTACAACAGATGTGTTGTACAACAAACAGGACTTTAAGCCCAACAAACAGGACTTTAAGGGAGATAATTTCTACTGGATATAAGAAAGGGTAGTCACGCCCTGACCAGTTTACGTCAGCCTGTGGACCAGAGGGTCTTGGGTTTGATTCCCAGTCAGGGGCATGTACCTGGGTTGTAGGTTCGATCCCTGGCCTGAGGCAACCAATCGATGTGTCCCTCTCACATCGATGTTTCTCTTTCCATCCCTCCCTCTCTTCCACTCTATTAAAAAAAAAAATCAATGGAGAAATATCCTTGGGTGAGGATTAACAACAACAACAAAAATATAGAAGAAAGAAAGAAAGGATAGTCTCACTAATAATAGGAGGGTAAGGCGTGAGCTCCCCGTCACCAGGGGAACACGATAAAAGCTTCAAGAGCAGTTGGTGGGAATGGAGCAGGAAGGTGAGCACGTGGAGGTCCCTTGAAGCTGGGCTCTGGAGCTTTTACAATCAAGCAGCACCTCCTCCAGCCAGCAGCAGGCAGGACACGTTCAGAGTGGTGAGCGTCACGTCGTGAAGAACACGAGGAGGCCCTTGCTCATCTTACCTGGTTATCAATTTTCAGTTCCACCAGAGAAGTGTTGTATGGAAGAGCTTCCACCAGGCGCAGGATCCCCGCTCCGGAAATGAAGTTGGATTCCACGTTCAGTGTCTTCAACGCCTTGTTCTCCTTGAGCATCTCCGCTAGGGCCTTGAGCCGCAGGAGAAAAGCGAGAGTACCTGTGAGTCACCCTGAGCAAGACTTGAGCCCTTCTTGGCTAGAAACTAGACTACTGAGGGAACCTTGCTGGGAGCAACAGTCCCTTGTACACTTCTGTGTTCGAGCTAGGGACCAGGCAAGAGGATCTCCACATTGCCTTCACCAAGCACAGCTCTGCGTCTCTCCTCCCCTCCAACCAGCCATGGCACCCAAACCCCTCCCGGATTATTCCACGCTCCTCAGCCTGCATCCAAAACCTCTACAGGATGCAGGTTCTACTCCCTCTTCAGCCTCAACTCTCGCTGCTCCCTTACGGTGGGGCTACTCCCTGTCCCCCGTGCACGCCCAGTGCTCCCCCACTGCTTAGCCTCTGCTAGCCTGCCCCTGCCACATGGAGTGCCCTTTCCTTTCTGCTTCCCTCACCCAAACCCTGCCCGTCCTTCAAGGCCGTTCTCAATGCCCCTTTCTCCGAGCCTTTGCTGACACCCCCCGCTAGCTGTGGCCTGTCTCCTTGAAGCTCATAGAATGTATCCATAACCTCCTTTATGGAGCTAGTATTTTCAGGTTAGATTGTTTTTACTTTGATGTTGTCTCTGCCATCAGACTTTCTACTGACAGTCCCCTGATTCACGCATGGTGCCACAGTGCTCAGCACAGAACAGGGCCTCAGTCACTTCACCGAGTGACTGGTGGAGTCCCAACCTCCCCACATATTCTCACTCGTCTCTTCTATTTCCCTGTTGGGATTCCATGGAATTGTTGTTCTCTTGGTCTGAGCAGCATGGAGCAGAGAGGGAAGCCTGGGAAACTATCCCACTGGGCAAGTGATCAGGGCCAATGGAAGGAGAGGAGCTCAGGTGGCCCCCAGCACGTTTGGGAGGACTTTGGCCAGGGGTTGCAGATGACAATCAGAGCCTCTGAGGGAAATGAAGTAATTAGCAGCTGGTGGAAACAATGTGTCATGGAGGAAAGGAGACACCAGCAGCTGATAGGCCCGGATGTACAATCTCTGAGCCCTGCTGGTCTGAAATGATGATCTGAGCCAGGAGCGCCCTTCCCATGTCCCTGCTTGCTGAAACCCTCCACAAGGCTCAACTCCCAGGAAGCCTTCCTTATTGAAATCCTCACTCCTTCCTCAGCTCGCCCTGCCGTGCACCCCCGGGATGGCGTGCCAGCTTTCTCTGTGACCCTGAGTAGGTTGGACCCTGCTGAGGGGAGGGACCCAGTCTGTGTTCTCTCCACAGCATCCCTCTTGCTCCCCAGGAGAAGCCTGCCTGAGCTTGATAATCAGAATATTGTTAAATATTCAGAAGGCAAGTCCACCAGGCTGATCTAAGGGGACACGCTGGTGGCTGCGCAGGTCCTAGAGGCTGTTTGCTGGACCAGAGTGGAGAAACTGGGTGTGGGGCAGGCAGTGGGGTACACACCGAGCTCTGGCAGCCTTACTGACCAGCCGGCCCAGAGCATCTCCATACTCGACGCGGGGTACACTGGTGTGGATGCACTGACACCAGCTGTTGGCCATTAACATTTGTGTTGAATGTTGAAAAAGAAAGAAGAATTGATGGCTACCTTATAATAAGTACAATTTAATTTGAATAGCAATATTTTTGAGACATGAATAAAAAACATAAATAAGATTGGTCACCAGGACCTGCTGACAAAGACAATGACTTTAGCTATGGAGAAACTGAGGTCCAGTATGGGGCAGGCCGTTGTCCAACAGCACATGCTGAATGCAGACATCTAGCTGTAGGGTCCATGGGACTTGCATTTACATCTCAGATTCAGCCCTGGCCGGTTTGGCTCAGCGGTTAGAGCGTCGGCCTGCGGACCAGAGAGTCCCGGGTTCAGTTCCCGCTAAGAGCATGTACCTCGGTTGCGGTTTGTCCCCGGCCCCGGTTAGGGTTGTACGGGTGGCAACCAGTCGATGTGTCTCTCTCACATGGATGTTTCTCTCTCTCTCTTCCCCCCTCTCTCCCTCCCACTCTATCTGAAGATAAATGCAAAAATGTCCTCGGGTGAGGATAAAAAAAAAAAAATTTTTTTTAAAATCTCAGATTCAACTCCCATTTGCTCTGCCACTTTGGACAAAGCAAGTTTCCTGAGCTCCCTGCACCCCAGGTTCATCTGCAAAGTTGGGAGACCTGCACTTCTGGGATCAGGGGTGGTGGTGGAGAGTAACTAGGATGATGTACAGGTGGTGCCTGGGTAACAACCGTTCTGTCCACATCTTCTCCTGGCTCCACCCAGTGCCCTTCACCACACCACGCCAGGTTCTTCGTCAGAGGGCTGTGGCCAGTCCTGAGGCCACAAGCAACCACCCTTCTATTTAAATGCCTCCCACCCTCATACAGCAGAACAGAAAGGTACATACATACGCTACGGGGTCATTGCTCCGTGTCCCCACGATGCTGAACTTCTTCACATACGAGTTGCTTTTCAGAGCTTCTGCGTATGCCTTGAGGGTGGGTATGGGAATATTCTGCAGAGAGAAAGGCAGTGACAAGCAGCCCCTGCCAGGGGCATGCTGGGCGGACAGATGGGGGCAACTATCTCACACATGCAGCCTGATTTATAGCAAGTCTCTGACCAAAAAGCTAAGTGGGCAAAGGATTATGGCTTTGCTCCAAATGGCTGGGATTTGGGGAGAACTTTCTGATAAACAGATTGAAAATTTCAGATAGGATGCACAATCCCGCTGTGTGCACACAGAGACGAGAGGAGAAGGGAAACCAAGGCAGTGCATGGAGAGGGGTGTTGTGCCAGAACTCAAGGGGGCTGTGGGTGGGCAGGGCTTGACCTCTGCCCCAGCAATTGGCAATGTTTCTGATTTGCTCTGTGACTCTGGGGAGGTCTCTCCCCTTCTCTGGGCCTGTTACTGGAAAACAGAGTGTGTGTAGGGGGGTTGCCCTAGATCATCTTTAAGAGACATCTGTCCCAGAGGGTCTCAGCCCTGCCACGCATCAGAGGTTCCTGGGGAATTTGTACAAAATGTTGATGATTGAGCCTGCTCCAGACCAATAAAATCAGAATCTTGGGACAGGTAGGTCTGGGCACTGGTATATATTTTTTAATCTACCCAGGTGAAATACACTGATCTATTCCAACTGCCTAATGTGCAGAGGGCAAACTGAGGCCTGGAGAGGGCGAGCCCTAGCGGAGGCCCAGGGTGAGGGCACAGAGCCAGGTCCCACACCCCATGCCCTCCAAGCCGGCATTCACTGCCAGGCTGCGCAGTTCTGAACTGTGCCCCTGTCTCCCTCTGGGCACATGGCAGGCAGTGGAGGCACCCGAGAGAGGCCCTGGCTGTGTTCGAATGGATCTCTCATTTCAGAGTGTCACCTTAGCTCCCCACGGGAACAGAGCCTGGGACGCCAGGTGGAGGGGAACACTTCAGACCCAGGTTTCTGATCTGATTGTGCCGTGGGGCTGGCAGTCACTTAAAAGAAAGTGGAGAAGAAAGGAAAGAGGAACCGGGGAGTGAGGGGCCTGCTTCTAGTCTTACTGCCACCCCCTCCCAGAACTAATCCCACTGGCCTCCGGGCTGAGCAGGTGGGCAGGCAGCTGGGCTGCTTCTGAATTTCTCCTGCCGCCTGTCCAGCGTAGGACTGCCTGTCCATCTGTCCCTCCTGTGCCCTTGGTGGTCACACGGGAAAAGTCCGGAGAGATACGGGTGACAGCTTGGGATACCTCTTCAGATATCTGGGCCAACAGCTCCCTCCAGGTGCAGAAGGAGGCTGAACGGGGTCATGATTCAGCAACAGTGGGGTTCAGGGCGGCCCCCCCCCCCGGGGTCAGGTTACCCCGCGAGCCTGGTGGGCACCAGGCTCTTCCAGCCTCGAGATCCTGCGGCCGCCAAGTGTGCGTGACTCACGAGTTTATCTCAGAGAAACTCTGTGTTTTGAATAACCTGGCGGGTTTCCCGAGCTGAGGCTGGCTCGGCCCCGGGGGACATCTGGGCCTGATGTCAGTCCCCCCTAAGAAACCAGGACCACGGGATGTGCTTGTTTACACTGCCCACCCCTCTGAAAGGTTTGGCCCGTTCCTGATGCAGAAGCGCCCGGACCCACAGGCCCTGCCCTCTGGCCGCTCAGCCTCAGCGCATCGCGGTGACAGGCACAGAGCTTCCCCGCAGGTGAGGCGAGAGGACAGGGACTCACCCGGATGTTGTTGAGGTTAACCTCTTCAAGCTTTGGGTCGTTGCTCTTTATCCGCTCCAGCGTTTCTTCCACGTCTGTTGAGTTTGGTTCTTCGTCCGGCACAGGCTTGTATTGCGTCGGCTTAATCACACCTAGAGGGACCCACGAAAGGGAGGTGGCTCAGGGGAACATGGGGACCACTTTCCCGCAGCACAAGCACACCCTGGAAGGAAGCGGTGGCCCCGGTCAGGGACAGGGGAAGGGCGTGCGGGCCCTGCTCGGACTGTCTGACATCCTGCAAGAACTAGGTGACGTCCTTAAACTCTCTAACCGCCATGTCCTCATGCTGTAGCCTGTGCACAGGGCTCCTGTGAGGATGACAGGAAGCCTGGATGGGAGAGAAATGTGTGAGCCTCCCAGAGGGGGAAGGCTAATGACTCTTGGCACCCCATTTCTCTCTGGGGCCAAAACGTCAGCTTGGAACAATGTGCCTGAGCAATGAAGACTATGCAACATTGGCACAGGAAAAGACAAGGAGACCATGGAACGGGAGGGCCCCCAGGGACAGACCCCTGTGGATGCACGGGAGTTTGCGATCAAGGTGGAGTCCCAAACCAGTGGGGGAAAGACACGCTTTGCGAAGAATGGTGTTGGGACAATGAGATATCCATTAAAAAGTGAAAATTTGATCTCATTGCACAACACACACAAACATAAGCTCCAGGTGGATTAAGATGTTGCAAATAAGAAGTCAACCTCTACAACTTTTAGAAGAAAATATAGGAGGATAGTTTAATAATACTGGGATGAAGATGGGCTGTGTAAACAAGACAAAGGAGAGAAAGAGGAAAAGGTGGATAGGTTTGGCTACATAAGAATGTAAAAGTTCTGCCATGAGCCAGAGAGCGTGAGGGGAGGAAGCAAGCAGTGTGAGGACGACTTCACTCCCAAGGTGCCCTTGCTGGGTGGGAGGGGCTGAAGCCAGCAGGCAGGTGCGTACTCACTGTTGAGTCCCTCCTTGTTCACGATGGAGCTGCTGCCCAAGGCCTGGTAGTACTGCTGGTTGCTCATGAGCGTGTGCATGCCCAGGATAGCTGCGGGGACAGGGATGGGCCCGTGACTCGCCCCGCTCACGCAGAAGAGCCTCCTGGGCATGGACAATCCACACCCTCAACATTTTTTGCTCCCACAAATGGCGAGAAAAGCTCCCATGAAAACTTTTAAATCTTATTTGCCTCTATTTACATGAATGTCAAATCTCTGTCAGCAGCCTAGACTGCTCTAGTCCCCAGTCTCAGATTCCTAGATGTCCCCTGATGTCCCACTGGCACACCCAACCCAACTTGGCCAAAGCAGAATCTGTCTCCCCCAGCAACAGCCGCTTCCTTTGGATCTCCTTCCCTTGTCATCCTGCCTGTCCCTCAGGGTGGAACCTCACTACATGGCACCTTCACCAAGTCCCCACCCTTCTAAACAGTGTCCTCCATCTGTCCCACCTCCCACTCATCACCTTTGTCATGGCTGAGGCGCTATCATTTCTTGGCTGTATTGTTACACAGTATAGTCGCTGGTGTCCTGGCCCCACCCCCAGCTTTGGCACAGAGCAGCCAGAAAGATCTTTCTGGAAATGCGAATCTGACCACATCACACCTGTGCTCAGTCATTCTTTCATCCATTCATTCATTTCACATTTATTGAGTGCCAACTTCATGTGTCCAGCTCCATGGGCGAAGGGGACAGCAGGGAACAAGAAAAACAGGATCCCTGCCCCGGTAGCTTATAGTTGGCTGGGGACAGAGCCGCTAAGCAGGTACCCACACAGTTAGAAACAGGCACAGAGTAGAGCAGGTGTCGTGAAGGAGAAGCTCCATGTATTCTGGGAGAGTGGAACAGAAGGACTTGGATGGGAATGACGGGTGTTGGCCAAGTTAAGAGAAGGGAGGTAGAATATTCTGAGCAGAGGGAGAGGGGCATGGGAAAGCCCTAGGCCCAGGGAGTGGAAGGCCAGGAGGGAGGAGGGAGGAGGCAGATGATGGACAGAGATGACGCTGGACACGTGGGGGACGGCGCAGCGCCCACTCACTGAGCCTCCTGCTCTGCCAGAGGATCCGCTGTACTTCAGTGACTCTCGTTTGGTTGCACGTTGGAATCACAGGGGAATCTTTAGAAACTCCTGACGCCCAGGCCTTCCCAGACCAATTCAACCACAACCTCTGGGGCTGAGCCATGATATCTGCCTTTTTAAAAGGCTCCCCATGGTTTCAAAGACAAGGTGGGGATCGCCATCTGACACTATCCCCCTGAATCCTTGCAGTAACCCTTGGGAGCAGATTTTATTCAAAGTCAGTGTTGGGTCCTGCAGGGTCTTGCAGGTTTGGATAAGGAGTTTGGATGTCTTTTTCCAGGTGCAGGCTGGGAAGCCACTGAAGGCCCGAGCAGGGCACGAGCCAGTTCGACGTGAGTTTGGTGTGTTACTCTGGCTGTCTGGAGAACTGACTGCAGAGGGGAGGGAAGGACATGGGGGGACCGTGAGGCTGTCGCAGCCATCGGGGTGGGTGGACGGTGGCTTGTGACCCCCAGAGCCTGGCTTCACCGACCCTCCTGGGCTGGCCCTGCTCCACAGCCTTGTCCCTCCCCCACACCCTTTCTGTTCCAGGGGCAGAGCCACTGCTCAGTAGACTCTCCTGCTTCTGCCGATGCCTTCTGCTCTGCTGGCGACCCTCCCTTCATTCACAGTGCCCACGGTTACCTGGCCCTAGTTGTGCTGCTGGATTTAGTGCATCAAACTAGAGACACCCAGTTAAATTGGAATCTCAGATAAACAAAAAATGTTCAGTATATGTAGGTCTCATTCAGCATTTGGGACCTACTTATAGTGAAAACTTATCCATTGTTTATCTGAGATTCAAATCCAACTGAGCATCCTATAGTTGAACTAACAACTCTCCGTCCCTTAAGACTTAGAATAATACGTCCTCCCCCAGGGAGTCTTCCCGGATTCCTCCCTCTTCTCTGCTAGTTCTCCCATGGCACCTGGTGTCCTTATCACAGCACATCGTCTACATGGTGTCAGAGGTATCTCGGTACCTGCGTGCTTCCCCTATTGGACTATGGACTTCCAGAGGCCAGGAAAGAATATCATCTCTCTTCTGCCTCTTCCAGAATACAGTAGGCATTTGGTAAATAGTATTTGCTGCTGATTTTTTTTTATTCCCCCTGCCATTTCATTAGACATGGTTTCTAGTTAGAGAAGAAACACGAGAGCCCTTAGGAAAGAGTCAGGGGATGGGTCCTGATCGTGTCCTCAGTGCTGTGGGACCTGGCACAAGTCTCCTCCCTCTCCAGGCTCCAGCCTCCCCTGTCCAATGAAGGCGTGAGACAAGATCATGGCTGTACATACGATTCACCCGAGAACTTTGAGACAATATCCATGCTCCATCCTGGCCCAACTAATCCGGATCTCTGGAGGTGTACTTTTTAATCTCCTTGGATGGTTTTGATGCTCAGTGGGAGCTGAGAACCGCAGGATGAGATGATCTCAAAGTCCCTTCTGTTTCTCACATTCTAAGAGTCTTCTCTGCTAAAATTAGACCTGCCTGCTCATCGCTAAGGAGAACTGGTAGGGAGCGAGGCATCTGCATTTTTACAAGCTCTCGGGGCTTTTATTTAGGCTGTGGCTACGTGGGTAGTGGGAGCTGGGCCTGAGTCAGCGGCAGGTGGATCGGAATACCGTGCATCACCTTCCTGAGTTGCCTTCCAGCTCCCACACAGGGAGCGGCTCTGGTGGTCCTGGGCTGCTGCTGCGATTGCAGGTTTGGAAAGGTTGTTGGGAGTCGCAGAAAAGACGTGACCGCACGTGGCTGGCTGGTCTTGCTTAGAGTTTATAGAGAGGTGGAAAATGGAAAATGGATTTTGTGCTCGGATGATAGCTTCCCACAACAGTCCAGAAAGGGGGGCATAGGCAGGAAAATTACAGAAAGTGCCAGGGGCCAGAGGAAGGAGACCTAAGCACCAGTCTGGCCTTGGTAATAATTTGCTGGGTAACCCTGTCCAGGTCACGTCTGCTTTTTGAGCCTCTGTTTTCTCACCTGTAAAATGGGCATGTTTGAAAGCTGATCTCTTACCTTCACGTAGGACTTAACAGCCACACCACATCTCATCTTTTTATCCTGTTTGATTTTTTACACCCTCCAGGGCAGGTGCTGTGGACCCTTCACTTTTCCAGCAGGCTCGAGAGGGACGTGGCTTGTCAAAGACCATTTAGTGAGGACTCTCTGGCTTCTAAGTTAGTATTCGTTCCCACACACTCCTCCACACACTAGGTCCCCAGCAGTTCTGAAGTTCTTAAGATCCCCTCTACTTCGAAATTCTAAAAACAGATAACATGTATTCTAGGAGGGAATATATGTCAATAGTAGGCCTAAGAAGAAACTAAAACACCCTGTAGCTCCGAGGAAATTAGGGTTCCAGGAAGGAAGGGAGGCGGGAGGGAGGTTGGGAGGGAAGAGGGAAGGAGTAGGAGGGAGGGAGGAGAGTGATGAAGGAAAACAGCACATCAACATTGCGCTGCTTCATTCTTGGTAGATATTGGCAAGGCTGAATTTAGCACTGGGGAATGTGATTTTTTTTTTTTTTTAAGTAAGTCAAATCTTCCTCAAAACTCAAAAAGGACTATTTTTGAACTCTGAAAAAGAACATCAAGTTCTCCTTCCTCTCTCTGCCTTGGCAGGGTTCACTCAGTTCATAATTCCACTAAGGATGCAGAGAGATAACGGCACACATCTCAGGCTTCTCCAGCTGCCAACTGTTCAGGCTGGCTCGGGGCAGACGGCAGGCATCCTAGGAACAGGTGGGAGAAGCTGGCTCTGGCCTAGGACTTGGGTGCAGTTGAATGGCTCCTGGATCAGCCGCACCCTGACTCTTGTAGGGCAGGGGTCTAAGGGCAGGGAGGTACATCAGGAGCTGGGGGTCTTCCTAGGACTGCCTCTGAGAGTCACAAGAACCAGGGGGTGCCAACTGTCCTTGGGGGTTGCCTGAGGGTTGGCCCTTTCTGAAGAGTGAGTCTCCCTACCCCCATTCTTTCTTGGATCCTGTCCCATTTGAAGGTCCCTAAAGACAAGCCAGGATCACATCCCTAACGGGACAGGAGGCACTGATAACGCCAAATGCTTGCAGATGACTCCCACCTCCAAGCTCCAACCCAAGGCCACATGCCAAGAATTTAGTACTGTCAGAGCCTGTGCATTCTGCTCCTCACCCCGTGGTGACACTTTTCACGTTAAAATGTACATGCTTCTGCTCTGTCCTCCTCAATCCTGGGCCCGCCAAGGGCAGGGAGCAGATCTGATTCATTCGCACGGTAGGAGTTCGATAATGGATGCCTACTCCATGAGTGGGTGAATGAATGCATGGATGGTGCACAGACAAGAAAAGAACGAATGAACAGATGAGAGTTCGCAGACCTTGCCTCACCCGTGCCACACCCGCGTCCGGGGACACACCTGCTGTGCGTCCTCCAGGTGCCTAGCACCACCAGACACCAAGCCTGCTGCACGCAAATCTGCAAGGCAAGTGGCTCAGGGGGGCCTGCCTCCCCCTGCTCCCCGGTGCGCCCTGCCCTTCCTCCTTTAGGATCAGCTTCATCTCTGGACTTAGCTCCCTGGCCCCCTCCCCCAGCCAAGCCCCCATCCTGCACCCTGTCCTTTCCCTCTACGACACTCACTCTCACGTGTCATTTCACACCGGCCTCCGTGTTAGTTTACGTGGCTCTGTGAGGGCAGGAACCAGGCTGCTTTCTTGGGATTCTTTCCCCAGGGCTGGTCAGAGCCTGGCACACAGAAGGGAGGCCAGATAAAGGGCGGTCGAGTGTGTGAACAGGTGCCCCGGCGAAGGTGAGCTTCATGGAAGGGCTCTGCCTGGGAGCTGAGTGGCAGCTCCCGAGATGCCCTCCTCTCCCTGTGGTTCTGTCTCCAATGGCTCGTCCACACTCGTGGCTCCATGCGCTCCCTCCTCAAGAAAGGCCAAACCACCCCCTTCCACCCTGCCCCTGGTGGGCTTGCTACGCCCAGCACTCCGACAAGATGTCCCGCCCCCACCGCCTCCACCTCTTGCAGCATCTTTGAAATGCCGGCCTGATCCAGCACTAGGAACAGCTGGTCTCTCAGTGGAGCCACAGTTCATACGCCATCCCGTGGCTCCCCCTGGCCATTGGCCTTACCCGGGGCCTGCTTCCTGTGTCCCCCCATCCTCTAAACACCACTGCCCCTCTGCCCACACCCTGCTTTCAGGGGCCTCTCCCCACACTCCCCTAGTCCCAGGTGTCAGTGCCCCAGTGAGGCATCCAGAGTCATCCTACTGTGGCCCCATCCTCCCCCAGCTGACTCCGTGAGACGCGGCACCCCCTCGCACCCACCACCTGTGTCCACCATGCCCCCCACCCCGGGGGCTTTATCCAGGCTGCACTGGAAGCGATGCTGCGAGTGGGCCATAGCACGAAGCTGCCTGGGTGTCAACCCCACGGTGAAAGGGTTAATCATGTTTTAACAAAATTAAACTCCATTCTGACCCTCAGTTACTGCACGTACACATCCTGGCAGTTTCTTTTTGTAAACATAAGGGCCTTGAGAAATCCAAAGAGAACTATAAAGATAAGGGGTTAATGAAGGCCTTGGAAAACTCAGAGGAACCATGAGAAGAAAGAGATTAATGATGGCCCTGACCTCTGCCGGAGCAGACTCCTTACCTCTGAGACAACTCATATCAACCAGACACCAATTACGCGGTGACAAGAGAATGTGGTTTTTTTTTTTTTTAATGTAGTTTTTTTTTAAGTTTCTGTAGTTTGCAACTATAAAACCCAGAAAACAAAGAGATTCCGATGCTGAGCTCGAAATTTGCAACTCAGCCCGCCTGCACCCAGGCATATGCAGTAAAGCCATTTTGCTCTACATTGGCCGTGCGTTGAGGATGTGATCTCCCACTGGCTCAGACCTTTCACATGGGAAGGCATCTAACCTCACCGGGCCCACTTCCTCCATCCATAAAATGGGGACAATAAAACTTCACAGGATTGCTGTAGTCAATAAAAACAAAGCAAGGTATTGGAAGCAACTCCCACAGCACCTGGGACCTTGTTGGAGGTCAATAAACGTTCAGTCCCTCCTTCCACAGAGACACAGCCAACTTCAAACGGCTGACACACAGTGACAGGCGCCAAGGTTAGCCAGTGAACACCGAGTCGACCTACCGCTCCCCCTCCTTTCCAGACATCGGAAGGGTATGGTATCATGAACAGATAATAATAATAATTAGCCACGCCAACAAAAATAAAGAGAAAGCATTTCAAGAAATCGAGACAGAAACTTAGCCCAATATTGCAGTTCTATTTCGGCACAGAAACTGGCGGTTCTGAGTGTGGAGTCATTTGATAATCCCTCTGAGCTGACTAACGAGGGGAGTGATGTCACGGAGGGTGATCAGAGGAGAAGGACCAGGAGAAAAACAGCTCCATGGTGAGTCAGAGGGAGATGCTGCACAGGGGTGTCACCCACCCGCCTTCCTGCTGCACAGATTAACTGGAAGTCAAGGGGACCCCCCCACATCAGGGAAATGGGTCAGTCCAAATATAGGAGCATGATGTGGGATCTAATATGATTTGTGTGATTTTGTCAAAACAGAACTTGAACTTCGAAGCAAACGGATTACGTTTTCCGAGTTGTGTTCAGTTTCCATCTGGGCGGGATGCTCACTGCTTCCTTTCTCTCTCAGCCCTGACACCCTTCAAGCCATTGCCCTTTGGCCTTTCCCAGATTTCCTGCCTCCTGGGGAAAGGGCTGTTTGGACTCACAGTCTACAGACGGGCTCTCCACATTCACTCCTCAGGACCCTCCACCCGGCTTCGGGCACCAGCACTGGGGTCCCCTCCTGCACACTGGAGTCTTCTCACTGCCCCTCCGCACAAGGCCCCACTACAGATGACAGCCGTGCCCTTTGCCGCTCCCATCCCCTGCAGCAAATGCCATCAGGACGCATTCACAACACCGATGAGAAGCCAGAGGATGCGTGGAGGCAGGAGACCGAGTCCCCCAGCACGGGTGGCCTCACCTGGCCCCTGGCCTCACGTACCTCTGAGTCTCAGGCCAGCCCTGACCCGCATTCTCTCTCCCTAGCTCTTCACTAGGTTCTTCCCACTTTGATTCGGCCTTTGGTTCCCAGCCCATTTCTGGCTAACTGGCCCCCACTGTCGTTGGCAGTGCCCCATTTCCACTTCTCCTCTCTCCACCCCAGCCAGGACACTTGCCTGCAGAGCCCCGGGCCCCACTCCTGCCATGCCCTCTGCCTGGAGCTCGGCGATGCTAATGACTCCCATGTCTCTGTGCTAATGATGCCACAGGCTGCAGCACGGATCCCTTGCAGAGCTCGAGACTTTTCTGTGCAGCTGTTCCCGCCTGGGAGGCCCACAGACACTTCAAACTCCAAAGGCCTCAGAATGAACTCAGCATTTCCCCTGAGCCTGCTCCTCTCCCACTGCTTGGGCTGAACTGTGTCCCTCCAAAAGCCATGCATTAAGCCCTAATCCCCAGTACCTGAGAATGAATGTATCACTGTATTTGGAGATAAGGTCTTTAAAGAGGTGATTAAGTTACAATGAGGCTTTTAGGGTGGGCCCCGATCTAATCTGACTGGTGTCTTCATAAGAAGAGATCAGGACACACAAGGGGACACCAGGGGACACATGCACAGAGGGACAGCGAGATGCGGCCACTAGCAAAGCCAACGAGTGGGCTCAGAACAAACCTAACCTGCCGACACCTGGTCTTGGGCTCCTCCCTTCCAGAACTACGAGAGAATAGACTGCTGTTGTTTAAGCCGCCAGCCTGTGGTATTGTGTTCAGGTAGCTCAAGCAGACGAATACACCCACGTTCTTTAATGGCACCAACACCCGCTTAGTTTCTGGGGATGGCAATCTGGAGCCTTCCTTGACTCCTTCCCGATCTCACCGTCACAGCCGAGTCAACCCTGTCCTCCCTCTCCCCTTCTCACCGGCCTTGAGTCTCTCCCCACCCTCCCCACACTCCTATCATCTGGGTGATGGTTAACAGCCCCCAAGTCTGCAGAATAAAGACCACCCACCCGCTGGCCAGGAGCACAGCCCGACGGGGGCATGGGAGTGTTTGCCGTGGCCAGCCCGGACTCGCGGTGGGCACGAACGCAGGCGTGGGGCGCAGGGCTGGACCGCAATGAGGAGAGATGGCAAGGTGGCGTCTGAAGATCAGGCCACCTCCTGGAGTTTTAGGGACTGTTTGTGAAGATCACGTGGAAATACACATGAAGGTGGAAGGTGTTGTACAAATATGAGAGGGGGGTTTTCTGAGCTGTGCAGAGTAAAATGAGATGGCTGTGTTCAAGCCCTTGTGAACCTCCCAAACCTGAGATGCCCACAGGCCTCTGTCTGTCTCCCCATTCTCTCTTCCAGGTGGTGTGGGCAGGATCTGAAGCAGGTGGGTACAGGGCCCTGCAGCCCCACCCGCGCCCCCGGGATGCTTCCACATCCCTCTAGGATGGGGTCTCCGTGGTGTAATGGGTTCGGGTGGTTCTCTCTCTATTTTCCTCGTTTTGGTGTTTGATGATGGACTTCTATTTTAATATTCTTGGTCTCCTCTAGTCCTTGTTAGAAAGAGAGAGGGTGTTCATGTTGACATAAACCGTCCAGGGCTCCCTGCAGACGCATCAGCTCCTTCTGGAGGCCGTGGGGAGCGCCTGGGCGCCTCTCACCTGCGATGTCACAGAGCTCCGCGTCGGAGGCGTTCGCCAAGGCCTCCTCCAGCTCCGGCTCCAGCGTCACGCTTTCCAGCACGGGGTCCATCGGCTTCTGCTTGGGGACCCAGACCTTCCCTGCAAACACAGGAGTGTCCGTTACAGGGAGTGTGGCAGCACTGGGCAGCCGCTGGCGACAGCCCTGGGTGACCGTCCCAAAGCCCTGTGATCCCTCGGTGCTGTCAGTCCCTTGGGGCTTCTCCCTCTGGGGACACAATGCCAAACTCCCCAAGAACAGGAGTGGAAGATCTCCCACAAAGCACCTTTCATTTTGAAAATAATACCTTTATAGCTTGGTCAAACTAGACTGCTTGCTACTGAGAACATTAGTCATTAATTTAAATGATCCATAAGTAGGAAAAAGATACAAAAGAAAAATATATTAGAATGCCAGGGTCTGGGATATCCTAAGGGTTAGGATAGGAGAGAAAAATTTAGAAACATCTCTAAACAAAATAAATAAAACATACTCAGTTTATTAAAAAAGGACTAGGGAGCAAGAAATGTCTCCTTGCCTCGTGGGACATGATATTTTTAAAGTGTCAGACTCATAACTGCACGAGGGAGCAAAGAGGCACACACAAGGGTGGTCACTCAGTGTCCACCACGAGGGACTGCTGGAGACATTCTGGGGCATCCATGTAATGGACTTCCAGCAGTTCTTATAAAGGATGATGGAGATCTCCACTTACTAAGAAGGAAAATGCCAAGACAAAATGTGGCAAAAGCAATTTTGCAAGATAGCATGAATAATTTAATTCCATGTATGAAAAATTACATATATATATATATACACACACACACACACACACACATTCACGCAACAGATATTTATTGAGTGTGCCAGGCACCCTCCTAGGGACTAGGGGAATAGCAATGACCAATTTACAATTCGGCGAAAGGAGATAGGTAATACACAAGCACGCAGAGCTATTAGATGGTATGGTGGGGGAAATAAGCAGAGCAGATGACTAGAAGTTCTAGGCAGGTGTGACCGAGGTGGGCACTGCTCTTTCAGGTAGGGTGCTCAGGGGAGGCCTCACCGAGATGATGGCCTGTGCTCTGGGGAGAATGAGAAGGGAATGAGCCCTTAAAACCAGCAACAAGACAAGGATGCCTGCGTTCATTGCTGCCCTTCGACGTTGTATGGAAAGTTCTAGTCAGAGGAAATGAACAAGAAAAAGAAATACGTAGCACTCAGACTGGAAAGGAGGAATAAGCCCTGTTTGCAGATGACATCTTATATGTAGAAAACCCAAAAGATTCCAGAAAAAACTAATAAGTGAATTCAGCAATGTTACACGCTATAAGATCAACATATACAAATATGTGGTATTTCTGTGCACCAGCAATGAACAATCTGAAAGGGAAATTAGGAAAATAATTTCATCTACAATAGCATCCAAAAGAAAAAAATACTTAGAAATAAATTTAACCTAGGAGGTGGAAGACTTCTGCATGGAACACTATAAAACATTGCTGGAAGAAACTAAAGAAGACCTAAGTGAATTTTAAAAATCACAACTTTATTGATTAGAAGACCATTTTAAAATGGCAAGGATGTCTAAAGCAATCTACAGATATAATGCAATCTTTATCAACATTTCAATGGCTCTTCTTTTTTTTTTTAGAAATGAAAAAAGCCAATTCTCAAATTCATATAAAATTGCAAGGGGCTCCAAATAGCCAAAACAGTCTTGATAAAGAACAAAGTTGGAGGACTCAGATGTCCTGATTTACTAGAAAGTAAAGTGATGTGGCATTGACACAAGGATAAATATATAGACGATGGGACAGAATTGAGGGTCCAGAAATAAACCCATACATGCATCTATGGCAAATTTGCTTTAGGGTGCCAAGTCCATTCAATGAAAGAAAGAATCATTTTGTTCGGCTGGTGTGGCTCAATGGATTGAGTGGAATCCCATGGACTGAGAAGTTCCAATTTGATTCCCGGTCAGGGCACGTGCCCAGGTTGCAAGCTCAATCCCCAGTAGGGGGCGTGCAGGAGGCAGCAGATCAATGTTTCTCACATTAATGTTTCTATCTCTCTCTTTAAAAAAAAAATCAATAAAAACATATTAAAAAAAAAAAAAGAATTATTTCTTCCAGAAGTTGTGCCTGGACAGCTGGAAATCCACATGCACAGGGAAAGTTGGGCCCCTATCTCATAGCATATATGAAAACGAACTGGAAATAAATCAATGACTTCAACATAATAGCTAAAACTACAAAACTTTTAGAAGAAAACATAGGCGTAAGTCTCATGACCTGTGATTTGACAATGCATTCTTAGATATGATAACAAAAAAAAATAGATCAATTGGACTTCATCAAAATTTAAAACTTTTGCACAGCAAAGGATATTATCAATAAAGTGAAAAGACAACATACAGGATGGGAGAAAATAAAGTGAAAAGACAACATACAGGATGGGAGAAAATATCCACAACTCATATATTTGATAGGGTCTAGTATATAGAATACATAAAGAACTTTTACAACTCAACAACAACAAAACCAAATTAAAACGGGCAAAGGATTTATGGACATTTCTCTAAAGAGCACATACATAATGGCCAACAACACATGATAAGATGCTCAACACCATTTGCCATCAGGAAAATGCAAGTCAAAACCACAGTGAGATACGTCTTCACACCCACAGGGATGGCTACAGTAAAAACCAAAATGACAAGAGTCGGCAAGGATATGGAGAAAGTGGACCCTTTGTGTATTGCTGGTGGGAATGAAAAATGGTGAAACTGTTTTGGAAAAGTTTTTTAGTTCTTCAAAAAATCATATGATCCAGCGAAAAGAACTGAAAAACAGACACTCAAACACTTGTACATAAATGTTCATAACAGCACTAGTCACAATAGCCAAAAAGTGGAAACAACCAAAAGTTCATCACTGGATGGACGAATAAACAAACTACAGAATATTATTCAGTTATAAAAGGGAATGAATGAGTCTCGAAAACAATACGCTAAGTGAAAAGAGCCAGACACACAAAGTCACACATTATATGATCTAATTTATAGGAAATATCCAGAGTAGGTGAATCCACAGAAAGAGACTGGTGGTTGCCAGGGCCTGAGGGCAGAGGGAATGGGAGTAACTGCTTTGGGGCACAAGGTTTTATTTTGGAGTGACGAGAATGTTTTGGATCTAGATAGAGATGGTGGTTGTGCGACACTGTGGATGTACTAAACGCTACTGAATTGTTCACTTTAAAATGATTAATTTTATATTATGTGAATATTGCCTCAATTAAAAAAAAAACCTGCTCACTTTCACTATTGATTGAGAATAGCCCAAAGAGTGGGGAGTATGGAAGCCGCCGGGAGAGGGTGAGGAGGAGCCTGCAGTAGTCCAGGCGAGAGATGCTGGTGACTTGGACCGGGGTGGTAATGGTAGAGGTGGGAAGAGATGTCCAGAAGGCATTCACTGAAATGGGATCAGTGTCTTTCAGTGGAGGAAACTACTTTGAATTACTTTGTTTTATTGTCTAAGTTGTTTACAGCAGTGGTCAATACCAATATAAGCAAAATCACGACAAAATCTTCTGGGGGAAAATGTATCATAACCTCCACCAGAGGGGGATCTGGAAAAAGGCAAAACATACACAGAAAACAAAGTGGCTAAAATGAAAATCAACTGTGAAAATGACTGATACAATGACTAGGATGAACATTCACTAAGTATGTAAGACCTATGGTTCACTATATCCCTGCAGCAGGGGTCTCCAGTAAGGGTGGTGACTCAAAGCACCACAAGAAGGACTTGGACTTCTTCCCTTTCTTCATCTTACTAACTGGAATGTGGATGTGATGACTGTGCTTCAGCAACTAGAAGGGCCACGAGGACAAGAACATATTGCAGCGATGGCAGATTTAAAAAACTGGAAAGGGTCTTGATTCCTAATACCAGGCAAGACTCCTTACCAACTCTGGACTGCCTAACCCTGCAACTCTTGTAAGTGAAAGAAAGTTAAACTTCCACCTTGCTTAAGTCTCTCTTATTTTACTTTTCCCCCTAGCACATGTAGCCAAATCTAATTCTAATGAAAATATCCTGCATGGATATTTTATTCTGATCCCCCACTTGAATGAGAGTGAATAAAGTTCAAATTCCTCGGGATTTTGCACCAGGGTATGGCTCCTGCCACATTCTGTTAGGTCTTGTGAGCTGGAGTGCTGTCTCCCCTCAGCCTGGGCAAGCTCCAGGCCCAGCGAGGGTGAATGCTCAGCGAGGGCTGGACTGAATGGCCCTGTCTGGCTGTAATAGCTGGAAGGTCTTCCCCACACTCTGTTGAGACCTCCACTTATTCAACCGACAAGGACTGCAACAATCATCAATGTTATGGAGATGACATTGGTGGTGTTGATGACAATGATGATGATGAACCTTTTAGGCTTGTCATGAGGCAATAGAATAAATTCTAGCTACCCTCCTTGGGCCAGCCTGGTTTCCGTGAAGGCGCCAGGCTCTGGGAGCCTGGAGTGCTGTGCCAGGCTCCAGGCCAGGCTGGCATTCTGTGGAGGGGCAGGACTGGTTGTGTACCGCCCAGATTCCCTTTCCTACCCCCACCCCATCTTCAGCTCCTCCCGTGGGAGAGGAGTGGGTACCTGAGGAAGTGGGAGCCAGCAATGACTCACCAGCTGTCCACCCAGGCTTGCTGCTGACTCTCCTACAGCCTCAGTTTCCCCATTTTTCAAATGTACAGGTGGGACACTGGGTGTATTAAGGGCCCACGAAACCCAGAGATTCTATTATTTTTATCCGGTGTGCAGAAATCAGTCCTCATGGCACAAGTACCTTGCTTAAGAACATCTTGTGCCCACATTCTCAGCGGGGCACACCTAGCCCTATGGTCAAGGCCCCAGTCATCCCCACCCCTTGCCCTGCCGCCGCCTTCAGGACACTGCAGATTGCACGGTCCTTCCAGAGTTCTGAATCCAGATGCCCCTGGGCTTCCTGACCCTCCTCGTCTTCAGTGGTCTGAGCTCCAACGCCAGGGTTTGGGATGACTCAGAGTCCTCCCCACCATGTCTACTCCTGCTGACTTTTTCACTTTATTATTTATCAAGCAGATACTCTGTGAAAGGTGCTGTGCTAATTCAACAGGGACACAGAGATACAAGCCACAGACCTGGACCCTTCGCTCATCACACTTCATTCTTGGGGGTAGGGAGAATGGAAGAGACTAAAAATAAGCAATCAATTACACAATTAACTAATTAATTCAATAAATAAATATCTGGTGTCTGCTATGTGCTAGGTTTTATTAGATGCAGATATAATGAACAAGACAAATTTGGTCCTTGTGCTCATGGGGCTTATATTCTTTTTTTTTTTAAAGTTTTTATTGATTTTAGAGAGAGAGGGAGGGAGAAAGAGAAACATCGACCAGTTGCCTCCCATACACACCCCAACCAGGGATCGAACCCACAATCTAAGCATATGCACTAATTGGGAATCGAACTGGCAACCTTTTGGTGCACAGGATGACACCCGACCTACTGAGCCACACTGGCCAGGGCGGGGCTTATATTCTACGGAAGTAGCCCACAAGATTCATTGTACATTTATTTCATTTGAACTCATTCATTCATTTACCAACTCTCTACTGAGTCCTGCTGCATACCAGGCCCTGTGAGGGCACTGTGTGAGCACAAACAGCCCGAGTCCCTGCCCTCATGGGGCTCACAGGCCAGTGAGAGAGGCACATGATAAATAGATAGTGATAAAATGGGAATTACTATGAAGGAAGCCCACAGGCTCCTGAGATGGAGAATTACCAAGGGGGAGCTGAAGGGACTGCACGTCCTAAACCGAGGAGACAGGAAAGGCTCCCCTGAAAGAGGAGACGGACAGTTGAGACCGAAAAGATACTAATAGCTAATACTTGCGTAGCCCTCACTATGGGCCAGGTGCTGTTCTAAGTGCTTTATATATATCTTAACTCAGTCCTCATAACTGGTAATATTATTTTCATCGCCCCCATTTTACAGACCAGGAAATGGAGGCACAGCAGGTTGAACAGCTCACTCAAGCTCACATAGCTAGTAAGTGGCAGTGCCAGGATTGCAACCAAAATGCACCCGCTGCAGGCTGTCTGCAGCCATCACACCACTTCCCGGGCAGGAAGACAGTGCGGAGCGCGGAGGGCGGCATTCCAGCAGAGCGCTGCCCGAGGCAGACGAGCTCAGAGGCCTGCGGGAAGCAGTGCCAAGCAAGGGCAGCCTGAGGGAAGAGGGCAGGAGAAGGGTTTGGGTGCAACAGGAAGTCCTAGAGGGGCTGGAGAGTCAGGGAGGCTTGCCTTAGGCTGGGCAGACTGGTGGAGGGACAGAAGAAGGAAGGAATAATGCAACTGCCAGAGAGGGGAACTTCTGAGAAAGAGCAGGGACGGTTGGGGTGGAGAGAGGGGATCTCTTGTTCTTGGTTTGCACAGGATGGGCCTTGTTTAGGTCTCATGTCCTGATATCATGATTAATAGTTACTTCTCTCATTTCAAAAGTGTCTAGGTTTGTATAAAAAATAAACAGGACAGCCCAGTTAAAGGGTTAAGATTAAGGGGGAAGTTTCACCGGTTTGGTTTACCCAAAAACTTCCCTAAATCTACATCATCAATTTTGGAGTTGGGTGTATGTTTTTGGCCAGGCAGGGATGCGGGCAAGGAGGCCCAGTCACATGGGGTCCAACACAGGGCCTGGCACACAGCTGGCACTCAGCAATGCACGGGGAATGACATATTCATAAAGCAACATTATTCAGTACCTCGCTTTTCCCCTGTGTAGGGGACCAGATCTTCTCGGTCCTTAAACTCCTTTGCTTGCTTTTCCAAGTGATCCAAGAGCTCCTCCCTTTTAAAGGGGCCCGTGGGCGCCTTGGTGGTCTGATCCTTCTGCCTCAGGCCTGCAGGCAGCAGTGCATTCTACAGTGGAGGTGGTGGCCCAGGTGACAGAGAGGGAGAGAGAGAAAGAGAGAGAAAGAGAGAGAGAGAGAGAGAGAGCGGTCAGCTGCTGAAGACGTGCATTTCCCCAGAAACTCATCACTGAACAACGGGGCTGAAGTCACTCATTTACATGGAAGGAGTCTGACACCTGGTAGGGGCAGGGACTTGTCTAAGGTCACACAGCAGATGCGAGGCAGAGCTAGGCTAGGTTTCTTGATCTCCCTGTGTTTCTCAGCCTCTAACGCTTTTTGAAGAGGAGGGGGTGAGGGGTCAGCCAACACGGGGCTGAGCACAGAGGGATGCTCTAAGGCATCTGTCAAGTGACAGATATGATTAAGCTGGTGTTTGGATGCAGGAGGGTATTTATAGCCATGGTGTATAAAGCAACCGGGGAAAGAAGAAAGCCAAGGGGTTTGAGTTGGAGCCCTGGATGCAGAGTCAGGCAGAAAGAGGCAAACCCAAAAAACAAGCTGGTGAAGGCTCAGCAGACGGTGAGGCGGGCGAGGCGGGCGAGGCGGGTGAGGCGGGCGAGGTGGGCGAGGCGGGCGAGGCGGGCGAGGCAAGCTTTCAGGCTGCAGCCCCAGAAGGCCAACCAGCTGCCTTCTACCCTCTGACAGTCTGTGCTCCTGCCATACTGGCTGTTAAATATTTTGAACGTCTCCCCTGGAGATGGGTCTCTGAAGAAAGATAGCATCAACCAATCATTGTGGTGTTTCCTTCAAACATGGACAAGCTTCTAGGTGTGGGCTTCCCACTAAATCAGACTCCTAATTAGGGTAGATTTGAATCCCATGGGTTTCCCTTTACCTCAGCCCCCAGTACCTTAGATATTCAACGTTTATACTTGCAAAGATGCTTAGAGATTGTCTAGTGCATGCACCCTTCCTTCAAGGGGAAACTGAGGCCCAGAATGAGGCAAGATTTGCCCAAGAAATTTCACGGACAGGTCCAGAACAAAAGCCAGGGTCCTTCTTTAGATTTGGGGGAGGAGGGCAATCTTCAGTTCTGATCATTGCTCTCTCTCCCTTTCATTTCTCCCCCTTTGTTCGAAGAGGTGGTGGAGGGTACCTGGAAGGCAGATGTAAGCAGAATCTCACCTCACTTCCTGCTGCTCCCCCTAAATTGCTAAACTGGGTGGCCATTCCAACTTCGATCTTTGTACCATCAAAATGCATATCTGCACTCACTCACCCACACCTCAGCTCCTTTCCTGAAAGCCCTCTGAGAGGGGCTGACACCAGGTATGTGAAGGTAGCTGTGTGCACACAGAGGGCTAACGCCCCGGAGAGAAGCAGTACTTATGTTGAACCACAGTGTACTTTTTACAGGACGTTTGAGCGCTAACACCGCACTGCTGCTCTAGTACGAGGTCAGGGGACTGGAGTGTGACCCCGACTCTGGAAGAGCTGAAGGTGAGCAGGCCTCTCGGTGTACGGTAAGTATAAGGGGCTCGGGGGGAGGTGCTGGTGTGCACGCAAGTGGATTTCACCACAGGGCAGGAGAGACCTCTGGGAGCTGGAGCATCTTAGGAGATGGTCAGTGGGTAGAAAATGAGCCTTGACTGATTTGGGGGTGAATGTCAAGAACATAAGCGATGTCACAGACATCCCAGCTTTCCTTAAGCAGCAGCCCTCAGGCACTGTCCACTGTGATACGCAGGACGGTGACAGTCACGGTGAGCCACACATCTGTGGGCATGTCCGAGGCAAGATGGGCTTTCCTGTGGCTGACTGTGGGTGCCCATTCCTCCTCTCCGATGGCAGGGCACCGACGGACTAACTGAGTGAGAGAACAACCTAACTTTCTCTCTGTGATTGCCCGTAAGGAGTAACCAAGTGCTCTGTGACGTGCCTGCCCCTCACAGGCAACCCCCTCAGGCTCATGCCCTGACTCGGAGTAGTGATGACTCATATGCTCTGGGCCAGCTTCCTGAAAATGTGAACATTAGTCACTGTCTCAGAGTGCTCAGCCCAGAGCCACACACTCACAGTCACTTATTATAACCCCTGGTTTATAATCAGATAAAATACATCGTAACAGGAGATTTGGTTACCCACATATGTATGTTGAACAGGGGATGAATTATTCAAATATATCTCAAGATTCAAAAAATGAAAACATACATATATAAAATAAATTAAGCAACAAAAACAAGTGTTTTCCCAATGATCCTCACAAGGAAAAACCTGATAGGTTTTTGTCTGTAAAGGGTTGTGATGGAAATAAGGTTCTGGGCACATTCTGGCCTCTGAAAGGCTTCGTGTTGTGATGGGAGAAAACCATGAGGTTGTAAACAAGAGGAAAGGGGTTTGCAAACTCACATCTCTTCTCAAATATATCTGCTGGAGGATATGTCTAATTTAGTTAGAGCAGGGTTTTCAGCACTGGCACAGCTTCTGTTTGGGGCTGGGTGATTCCTTGTGTTGGGGGCTGTTATAACTGCAGACTGTTTGGCAGCATCTCTGTCCAGTGGATGCCGGTACCATCTCCTCCCCACGCTGTAACAAACAATAATGTCTCCAGATATTTCCAGATGACCCCTGGGGAGCAGAGTCACTCCTGATTGAGAACCACTGTGCTAAACTGAAGCCCATATAATTATGAGGAAAATAAAGATGTTTTTAATATTTAAAAAAATACTGCTTATATAGCATGCTAAAATATGGTTTCATTTATTTAAATCTTTACTGAAAGCTGTTGATTTCTAAAAATGTTAAAGGCCTTTTCTAACAATTTTTAGCTTATAGAATTCTTAAAGTGAATATTGAGAATATCAGCCTTGTTAGGAGTTAATTTTTACTATTAAATGATATGTTTAATGAAATATAACATGATTTTCAACTAAAATCAAAGACAGCTGCATGTTTTTAAAAGTCCTGCTTATTTCTCATTTTAATTTATTTTCAAAAATGGAACGTGACCTCACATGGTATAACAAAAATTAACTCAGAAATGGATCAAAGACCTAAATGGAAGAGCTAAGACTATAAAACTTTTAGAAGAAAATATAGGCATAAATCTCTGTGATCCTGGATTAAGTTTCTTTGATATGCTACTAAAATAATAAGCAACAGGAGACAACTAGATAAATTAGACATCATCAAAATTTAGAATGCTAATGCTTTAAAGAACACTATCAAGAGAGTAAAAAGACAACCCACAGATTGGGAGAAAAGTTTTGCAAATCATATATCTAACAAAGGTCTGGTGTCCAGAATACATAAAGATCTCTTACAACTCAAAATATAAACACATAACTCACTTTAAAAATGGGCAAAAGATCTGAATAGACATTTCTCCAAAGAAGACATAAAAATGGCCATAACACACATGAAAAGATGCTCATCGTCATTAGTCATCAGAGAAATGAGCATCAAACACAGAAGGAGATACTACCCACTAGGATAGCTATAATAAAAAAGACAGATAACAAATGTTGGCAAGAATGTGGGGAAATCAGAACCTTCATTCACTGCTAATGGGAATGCAAAATGGTACAGCCTCTTTGGAAAACAGTCTGGCAGTTTCCGAAAAGCTTAAACATGCAGTTATCGTGCGGTGCAGCGATTCCACTCCTAGGTGTATACCCAAGAGAAATAAAAGCACGTGTCCACACAGAAACTTCTCCAGTTCATAGCAGCATTATTCATAATAGCCAAAAAGTGGAAACAACTCAAATGTCCATCAAATGATGAACAGATAACTGAATTGTGGTATCCATGCAACAGAATACTATTTGGCAATAGAAAGAAATGAAGTACTGATACATGTTACAACGTAGATGAAACCTTGAAAACATCGTGCTAAGTGAAAGAAGCCATTCCCAAAGGACTACAGTGTCTGATTCCATTTATATGAAATGTCCAAAATGGTCACATCTGGGGAGACAGAAAGTAGGTTAGTGGTTGCCTAGAGCAGGGGAGGTTGAGGGGGAAATGGGGAGTCACAGCTAATGGGTATTGGTCTTTTTTTTGAGGTGATGAAAATCTAAAATTTATTGTGGTGGTGGTTGTGTAACTGTGAATATACTAAAAAATATTGAGTTTCATACTATACAGTTTTTTCTTTATTGATTTTTAGAGAGAGAGGAAGGGAGAGGGAGAGAGAGCTAGAAATACTGACGAGAGAGAACATTGATTGGTCGCCTCCTGCATGCCCCCCACTGGGGATCTGGCCCACAACCTGGGCATGTGCTCTGACCAGGACCTCTTGGTGCATGGGTCGATGCTCAAATAGTGAGCCACACCGGTCAGGCTTGAGTTTCACACTTTAAATGGGTGAATTATATTTCAAAAAAGTTAGTACAAATGGCATATGTTACCTAGAAAATGGCTAGTACAATAACTAAACTGAATGGCTGTGGACTGCTGAGGACAGAAGGCCCTGTGAGTGCCCGTGGCCAATAGTGATGCTGAGTCTGGCCCAGTGAGAACTGGTCAAGTTTAAAATGGTGTCCTGCTTGGTGACACACTGTGCCTTATGTGAATTCGTTGTTGAGGAGTTAAATGGGTAAGAAAACGCTGCCTTGGATTTCTCATGACTATCAGAACCTAAAACCAACTCTCAGATCCAGGTATCCAACAGGTGAGAGAGTTCCCCAACCACAGGAGCTCTGACCAGGAGAGCGCTGGGTAGGCTGTGTGCGCAGAAATGTATCTTCCTTCCTTCATTCCTTCTCACTCAACAAGCAGCCATGGAGGGAGCATTGTGTGTCCAGGCAGTGTGCTAACAGGTAGCCAGGACCCCACAAAGAGCTCTCTAATTTGGAATAACCAGGAGATGGGCGGTAAATGGGGGAAGTAGAGTAAAATGAGAGAAAAGTCTCAATGACAGCATGTGTGGAAAACAATGGGTTGTTTTAGATTTTATACTTAATCAAGATCCTAAAGGGGGGTCTGCTTTACTGAACAGCAAGGAGTAGTCTGTAACTAGCCTCCACGGTGCCTGTAAAGGTTGTATACTTCTTTGGTGACTGGAACCATCTAACCTCTAAGGAATTTAAGTCTTGGTCTTCTGATCTTAAATGTGCATGGAGTAAATTTGCTGGGCATGTGCTTTCTTCACAGTTAGTTCAAAGGGAAGTATCAGTCTGGCTCCTTCACAACAGTCACCAGCTGTCATTAGGGGAGTCTGTATTCACATGCACACGTCACACCCACATCTTCAGTCCAAAGACAGGTTGGTTAGGGGTGGGGCTTGCTTTGGGAGAAAGCTCTGGTATTCAGGACTCTGAGCATGTCTTCATGTCCTTATTTACAATTGGAAATTGACTGGCGTGAGGAAGGCAGTGACTAATGGCTGGATGACCTTATCATCTCCAGAGAGGAAAGTTAGTGTTGGTTTCAAGGAGGAGGGATTACTAGATGCTCTCTGATCTTAGCCTAAAATGACAGCTGTTAGATACCTGGGAGCGGTGGGGACCACAGTACATTTCAATGCTCCAGCAATTTCCTGCCATGAAAGAATGTGGGCAATGTTATCAGATCTACTCATCTCGACATGATTTTAATATAGACACATGATCCAAATATTTTAAAACAATGTTCAGGCCAAAGAAAACACATCTCAAGGCCGGACTCAGTCCAGTTTGCCAAATCTGACCTATGGTACCTTTCAGACTAAAATTCTATGTAGAGACAGTTAAGATATTCATTCATTTATTCCATAAATGTGTAATGAGTGTTTTATCGGGCTGTGCACTAGAGGAAGAAAGGGGTATATACATGGGTTTTTAATTTAGAAGTTTTTTTTAATGTTAAAAACACATTAAAAGTTTAATTTGTTCTTGGAAATAATCATAAGAGGGAAAATTAGGCAATCTCTTCCAATAGTGCCCTACTCATGTATTTTTAAATGGTGACTTCTTTTCAATGTTGTAAAATTAAAACTGGGATGTGCAGCTTGACAGGTTAACATCTTGGTGTAATTTTCCCACCCACACTCTGGAGTCCAGTTGTCCAAAGGACGATGGAAACTTTGACAAATCCTCAACCGTGCTGTTAGGAGCTCTAACACCCTGCAAACAGGTGCCAGTCAGACCAAATATCAAGTATCTGCACAGTTATCATTGCTATAGATAGTTAGGGCCACATGAGAAGCTGTTCCAGCTAGGACCATTGCAGGCTTGCTCAGATGTGCACACATGTACAATATGTGCACACACAGGCAAAACACGTGCCCCCACACACACTCTGCTAAAAGATGCATAGACTCCTGCAGCTCAGAGCTGTAAAGCCCTTAGAGAGCCTCTGGGCCAATTGGGGAAACCAAGGCATAGAAAGCTGAAGCCACTTCCCAAAGTCACACAGCTTGTTAGCCACACAGCCAGGAAGCCTGAGCTTACATAGAGATGACACTAGACATAAATAGTACACCCACGGATCAGTATGCATGTCTCAGATGGTGGCTAATCATATATAAAGTGTCCCCTAACCTGATTCTCCATGGTGACAAAATAGGAACAATTTATCATCTTCCCTCAAATAAACAGCTACATCTCAGAACAAGGGAATGTAAAATGTGCCCCTGGGTCTGGGCTCCAGGAGTCCTGGGTTTCTGTCCTGTGACTGAACCAGACACAACTCCTTAGAAGAGGATGGACTGTGTGCTACAACCTCATTGGCTACTGGGAGCAGCCAAGAGCCGGGCAGGGGAAGGGCCTTGCCTGAGGTCACACACTGGACAGAGCCAGGGCTCCTGGCTTCCAAGCCACAGAAACTTTCCATCCCACTGCCTGCCTTCCTCTAGGAACAGACCCTGGAAGCCAGATGGGCACCATATCAGAGCCGGGCTCCTCTCCAAGCGCTAGAGAGCCCGAGCTCCCCTCCTTGTCACAGTAGTCTCATTTTACAGGTAGAGAAACTGAGGCCCAGGGGCATGGAGCGACTGTCCTAGGCTAAGAGAAGCCCAGGAGGCTTAACTTCTCAGAATGTCCATGGACTTCTCTCCCCGTCCTATTTCAAACGAGCTCAGTGTGCCCTCGCCGCCTACCCGTCGCCTGCCCCCCACCACTTCAGCCAGGCCAACCATTCTCCAGAAAGTCAGTCACCTGATTACCTTTTACGAGGTATTTGACCAAAACAATTTCTTTTTCCCCCAATGGCCTTAAGGACTTTTATTTTCTAGTTATTCGCTGGTCTGTTTCTCCTGTGCAAAGCGCGGCCCTCCAGTCGCGGGCCCCGTCCAGGTAAAGAGCAACCAGCCTCTGCATTGCCACCAGCAGCTCCCAGATCCCACGAGGAAGCACTCGGCAGCTTCAACAGAGATTTCTGGTCACATATGGGGGGACTTGACCTGAGAGTGTGGAGTGGAGGGGCCACACCACGCATGCTCCAGTCACAGAGGGGACAAGCACGGCCCAAACCTCTGAGTGCCCTTCCAAACATATGCCCACCCCAACAGACACACTCTGGGCATCTTCTCTTTTTTCTCCAGAAAGATCGGGGCTCTGGCTCAACCATCATGACCTTGCTGCAGGACGGGTGGAACCCACTAACTGCTACTCCCACAGTCGACTTTAGAGGGCATTAGTGCTGACTTCCAAAGGCATCCTGGAGGCCCAAGCCCAGTAACTGTTGATGGCGGGACCTACTGGTCACAACAACAGGCTTCGTCTCTCTCTGGTATTCATGGCACAAGGTGGGGCCAAACCTTCCTTCCCGGGTTTTCTCGTAACCCTCCTTTTGGGCACATCTCCTGCTGTGCTGGCAGCGGGCGTCCTGAGATGGTGTGTGATCCTCCTCCCTAGGGGCTCACAGCGAGAAGGGAGACACACCCACGTGCGAGCAGCTTACTATCCCCCCGACCATGGGCTGCTTGGGGGAGGGGGTACCTGAATGTCCCAGGGGACCAGATAAGAACCAGCCAGAGGAAGAGGAGAGAGAAAGCGGTGTTCCCATGGGCTAAAGCACAGCCCAGGCACAGGCATGGCAGGACGAGGGGACATGGTTCGCTAGGGGAAGGCTTTGGTGAGTCCAATGATGCAGGGTTCCTGTCTCCATCCCATGGGCACCGCCCTCATTCAATCTGCCAGTCCTTCCTGGGACCATCAGATCAACCTCCTGGCTGTTCTCCTTTCCTTGGGCCTCTCCACCTCTACTCCCCTCCCATCAGCCAGACACACCTCACCAACATGAGCATCTGACTGTGCCACTTCCCAGCAACTCACAGATGCTCAGCACCTCCACTGACCTATAGCGTTACGACCAAATTCATCAGCCAGGCAAGGAGAGCTCTTTATGATTTTATTCCAATTTACTTCAGCCTCCTGATTTGTTCCCGGCTCCAAGTGTGCCATGTTCCGGCCACTGCAGGCTACTCCACATTCCCCAGCCACGCCTGCACTCTCGCCCTGCCATGCTTTGCTCAGGCTGTGCCCTCTGTCTGGAATTCCATCCCTCCTCCGCCCCTGCATTCATCTTTCAAAGCCCTCCCCTTGGGCACCTTGCTCAGCCTTTGCAGTGCTCCCCACATTGATCTGGCAGGTCTCTTTCCAAACTCCCCTAGGCATCTTGCCAGGTCTTATATAATGCTCATCCTAATTTGTCTCGGAGCACATTTATACCGTATCTCTCTCCATGAGGAGACTGGCTTCCCCTCGGAGGCCAGCTGGAAGGCATCTTAGTCCTCTGAATCCCCAGCACCAAGCACTAGGCGCTAGGAAAATGTGATCTGAATCATGCAGAATCACATGACACTGATCCAGCTAGGGAAGGGATGGTATTACTTGGACACCCTTCGGGTCAACATCACACCTGCTGCCTCGAGTTGTTTGCTGGGCCACCTAACTGCTGCCCCAAGCAGGTTTGGAAGAAGGGATACATTGTGAAAGGTACCAGGGTGGGGGTATCCAAAATGGGACCAGAGTTCACTGACTGGGGCTTGGGAAATGCCAAGCTAGAGAGTAAGACCTTTGTAATGTTTTCCTTGGGGGCCTGAATTTGATTAAACCCCTACCAACTCCTCTCACTCCTCCTCAGAGCTTTCGACAAAGCAGAACATCAGGCCATGAAACTGGCAAACCCAAATTGTCCCTAATATCACGTCCCCTTCTTTTGTAATAAAAGCCCCCTATTCTTTTAGCTGAGCACCTGGCCACTCAGATTAAAGACTACATTTCCCAGGCTCCCTTGCAGCTAGGTTGAACTATGCATGAAACTAAGTTCCTGTCAATGATATGAGAAGTGCCCAGTGGCAATGTCCAATAATCTCCCTTAAAATGGGCACTTGAATGATGGCTTTTCTCCTTTCCTTTCTTTTTGCTCTGTTCCTCTTCTGTAATGCCTGGAATGTGGCAGTCATGGACACCACCTTGGACCGTGAAGATGAGGGCTATACCCTAGGATGACAGGAAAGTGAGCTGGATGGGATCTGGGACTCTGGGAAGTTTGGGGAGCTGAACTTCATACCAGTTCGAGACTGCCCACCTCTGAATTTTATTTGAGGGAAAAATAAACCACTGTTTCAGTCATGTTATTTTGAGTCTCTGTTATTTGCAGTCAAACTGCATCCTAACTGACAACCTGGGTTCTCATCTCAGGGCTGAGAGACCAAAAACAGGGTGCTGGTGCTCTCTGGTTTGGATTCCGCTTCTGTAAAATGCAGGTCACAGCCCTTTTAGCCTGAAACCTCAGAGTAAAGATTGGAATTCCACAGAGAAGCAACTTAGTGCCAATCAGTTTTCTCACCATCGGGCATCATTGTTCACTTCTGTCCAACTGAACAGATACTGCGTGACGGAGACTGTCGGGGCAGCTGCACTGGTGGTGTGGGCTGTGCGCTGCGGCAGTTTCTCCTGGAGTTGTGCAGTGACCCCTCGCACATCTGCGCCTGCTGCCCTGCATCCGTGCGGTACAACTGGCTCCAAATCTCAAGAAGCCTAGACTCTAGTGGGCAGATGATATATTCAGGTTCAACAAACCTTTATTAAGCACCTACCATGTGGCAGGCACTGGGGTAAGTGCTTTTAATATACTGAACTATATTAACATATATGTATATATGTGTAGGTACATATGTATAAGAACAAAGACAAAAACTGTCCTGTGGAACAGAGCCACAGTTGCACACTGGGAGGCCTATAGTCCAGTCAAATGCCGAAACATGGTTTGTCTGTGTGTTTGAATGAGCTGTCAAAATTTTAAAATAGGGAACTTGCACAAAAAAATTTAGATTTCCAGTATCTCTTGAAAATTAGATGTGGCGGTATTGGAGATGCACTTTCACATTGTCAACAATTGGTGGGACTGAATAGCAAGTGCCCTTTAGCCAAACACAAACTCCCGTTTGCCTCAGGTCTCACCACTCCCTATCGTCTCTGACACAGAGGCTGAGAAACAGTTTTCATTTATCAGTGGCTTTGTTGTTGCTTTTCTTCTTGGAAGGCTAAGTGAAAACTTTCTTATGTATGTATCTCTTTCAAGAGTGGAAAAGTAAAAGATGACCCAAGATGGCCATGTGCCTCAAGAAAACTGGTCCATCTTCCTCCCTTCACGTTTATTACCTACCAGATGTTGTGGGTGTTTGGTTTGCTGCCTCTCAAGTAGAAAGTGGGAGAGATGGGGAAGAACTGGAGGGGGGAGGCTAGGTTTAAACTTTATCTACAGTGATTTTTTTTCTTCTTTTTATGGGTGATTCGAATCAAATAAGGTAAAATTTTTATATTTGTTAAATTTGCATGATGGAAATATAGGTATATTCTGTACTCTCCTATATGTTTAGAATGTTTCCTATTAAAAATGTCAAAATCAGCTCTGCCGGTGTGGCTCAGAGGATTGAGTGTCGTCCCATGGACTGAGAGGTCCTGGTTCAATTTCTGGTCAGGGCACATGCCCGGGTTGCGGGCTCAATCCCCAGTAGGGGGTGTGCAGGAGGCAGCTGATCAATGTTTCTCTCTCACATTGATGTTTCTATCCCTCTCTCTCTAAAAAAAAAAAAAAAAAATCAATAAAAACATATTTTTAAAAAAATTAATAAAAATGTCAAAATCAGCCCTGGCCGGTTAGGCGCAGGGGTTAGAGCAATGGCCCTTGGACCCAAGGGCTGAGGGTTTTAATTCCTGGTCAAGGTACCTGGGTTGCAGGTTCAATCCCCAGCCCCAGCTGGGATCATGCAGGAGGCAACCAACTGATGTGTCTCTCTCACATCAATGTTTCTCTCTCTTTCTGCCTCCCTCCCTTCCACTCTGTCTAAAAATCAATGGAAAAATATCCTCGTGTGAGGCTTAAAAAACAAAAAGTCAAAATCAAAAAGGAAACAGCCCAGCATCCTCTGTGGCAGGTATTGTGCTGGGGGTTTGGAGGGGCTGGTGTCGGGAAGGGTTTGCAAGGGAGGGGCAGGAGGTTAAGCCTTGAAAAATAAAAGGATTCCAACTTGAATAAAAGGCTGCAGGTCCAGGAGGTCCCCCAGCAAGCAGCAGCAGGGGGCGGTGGGTGGAGGAGAAAGGAGGGCATTCTGGGGAGGCAGGAGAGGGCTTAGGGGGAGGTGGTCACGGGAACAGCCTGACACCTGGCTTCACTCACCCTCATTGCCCCCCCCCCCACCCAGGCCCATCCTTGGCTCTGTGAACAGCCCCAGTGTTTCTAAGGATATGTGTCTATTTTTAGAGCAGAGATTTATTTCTTTCCATTTCAACTGTTTACTTCTGTCCCGGGCTTGTGAATCTGCCGGTTTGTGTTACAAGGGAGAACCATGGCCCTGTGGACCAAACCTGGCTGCGTCCTTCACGGCCAGGAGCGTCCTCTGGCTTACAGGTTACGATCTGGGGCATGAGGAGGGAGGATTTCACTATTTTGTGGAGTCTGGTGGGAAGCCATGCGGTGGCACAGGAGTCCCAGGTTCTCACCTTGGCTCTGCAGCTGACTCACTGTGTGACCTTGAACAAGTCCTTTCCCCTCCCTGGGCTTCAGAGAGGTTTTGTTGTCGTAGTTTTGATTTTTCATCACTAAAATGGTAATGATAATACTTACCTCATAGGACTGGCATGAGGATTCGATGGGATACATGAAGCCCCGAGTAAATGATGCGTGCCCAAGAGGGACTCCTGAAAGCAGGGTTTCTTTACCTGCTCTGTGTATGTATGTGCAGGGGTGGGGGAGGGGCATTAGATGGTCCCTAAGTGTCCTTCCAGCTCTGAGATTCTACAGTTCTAGGTTTTCTCCTCCATCACTTCTTCCTACAGTTCATGGCCCTTTGTTCTCAGAACTCTTGACACCTCATGGGCTAAGGAGGGCAGGTCTGCCTGAACTTGGTCTACCACTTACTAGCTGTGTGATTCTGGGCATCCACTTCCTTATCTTAGCATGGTATTAACCCCAACGTGTGAGGATCCATCTCATAGGATCCTCAGACATTTTATGAGACGATCCCCATAAAACACCAGCGCAACACCTGGCATGTAAGAAGACCTCAAGAGAGAATAACAGTTACTTATTATTACTATTATTGTTGTTGTTATTCCAGGCTCTGCAGGGGGCCCATTGTTGTTTCTGTGGCTATAATGTGTCACAGTTTCCCAATGGCTGACTTCAAAGTCAACTCACAGGACCCAATTTCTTTACAAGGTTGGGATTATCTCTACCATCTTCTTTCCTGCAAACATTTTGATCTTTTTACTGAAACACTTTAAAAAATATTCTTCCTTTTCTCCAAAGCCTCATTAACAAGCAGTATTTATAGTTAAATTCTTTGTGTTGGTGGTTTCTTTCTTTTTTAAAGATTAGTATTTCTAGTAAAAATAACAACTTCAAAGGAAATCGAATTGAAAAAACCAAGTTGTGGCTACTGCCCAGGCCCAGCCCACAGGTGCGCACAGGTGGTGGTGACAGCGCAGGCTACCGGCTCATGACTGTCGAGCCTGGAATCCCAGCACCGTGTTGCCTCCTGAGCAGCTTACTTCATCCCTCTAAGCCTTGTGTCCCCGCAGAGGACTACACGCTTTGCCCACAGCAGCCCCAGTAAATGTCAACTACTTATTGACCCTATAAGAACGTGTACAAGTCAGTGCGACCTGCCATTTTCGAATGTCTGTGTACATCGCCCGTGCTGCTCACGGTTCGGGACAAAGGCAATCTGAACCGAGGAGCTGGCTCGGCTTCAGAGCAGCGTCCACTAAACTGCAGAGAGACCGAAAGGGCAGGTCCTTTTGGGGAATCGGTCAGTGGGGATATTTTAGTGCAGGGAGCATTCCTCTCCCGAGGGAGTCCAAGTGCAACAATCTCATGATAAGCTCTGAGTTTTTCCAGGCTGCAGAGAGATAGGAAGCTTCGGGGACTTTTTTCCACCCACCCCCACCCCCCCGCAAACGTGCACAAGTTGAGAGTCCTCAGCTGCAGACACAGCCGCTTTCCAACTCCGAGTACTCTACTCCGTCACGGGACACAGGCTTAGCAGCTGATCACTGAAAACATAGCCCTCTGGAGTGTGAGCCGGGTTCGGTCACGGGACTGCAGGATTTACTGGGGGGATCGCTTTGTAAGGTACATACATGTCTGATCACTATGATGTACAACTGAAAGGAATATAATATTGTATGTCAACTGCAGTTGAAAAGAGTTAAAAAGACTGCCAGGAATTGCTCACAAAATCATGGGTGGTAAGAAAAACAACTGTAACTTTGTGTGGTGACAGATGTTAATTAGACTTATTGCGGTGATTGTGTTATAATAGATACAAGTATCGAATCATTATGTTGTACACCTAAAACTAATATAATGTTATATGTCAATCACACCTCGTTTTTAGAAGAAAAGAAAGGAAAAGGCATGGACGTGGAGAGCTGGAGGGGTGTCCGAGGGCACCTAGGCTGACTGCAGCCACTTACAGGCGGGAAGACAGGTCCAGAGGGAAGCGCGGGCCTATGTGGGCAGCAGCGCCAGGAGTGGGCATGAACATCGGCATCTCAGGGTGTTTCCAGGGAGAAAGAAAGATGATTTTACGTACAGCACCCTCCCCAGCTACAAAACCAGAGCAACCTGTGGCTCAAACTGCCTTCCCGGAGACTCCCACGAAGCTTCCCAGTGGCGCAGCTAAGAAGTGAACTCTTAGAACAATGTCACAGCTTAGCCACTGCCTGGTTATGGGACTTGAACAAGCTACTTCACCTCTCTGTTTTCTTTTTTTATATATATATATAATTTTTTAAAAATTTATTGATGAAAGAGTGAGAGAGAGAGAGAAACATCAGTTTGTGGTTTCACTTGTTTATGCATTCATTGGTTGCTTTTTGTATGTACCCTGACCGGGGATCGAACCCACAACCTTGGCTTATTGGGATGACGCTCTAACCAACTATCGGGCCAGGACCCTCTCAGTTTTCTTGTCTGTAAAATGGGGATGATAATGGTGCCGGCATCACAGGATTGTAAGGCTGGTTGAATGATTTAACATTTTCAGTGCTGAGAGCAGTGCCTACACATACCAAGTGCCATGTAAGCACTTACGACACAAAAGTTAAAACAGGAGGATATAGAGTATAACAAAGAGGACGGTGGCCCTGGGTTCTGGTCCGGCTGTTTGCATGTGTGACCTCGAGCACGTTCCTGCCCCTCACTGGGCTCAGTTCCTGCTCTGCAAGTGGGAGGGCTGGACACCTGCCGGCCCGGCGCCCGCTCCAGGCCAGCCGGCTCCGGGCCTCTCACCGTCTGCATACCTTCGGCCTCTCCCTGTGCTGTGATTTCGGAACGTGGGCCAAGGGGGGGTGAAATGCGAGCTGGAATGTTGTGCTCTCAGAAAGAGGGGAGGTGCACTAGATCTTTTCAAAACTCACATACTGACTTGCAAATCAGGTAACAGAGACATTTCAGTGAAGGGGCCAATTGTGTGGCTGAGACAAAACAACCCACTGGCCTGTTATCTCCTATCCTCTCTCTGATTTCTCTTTTCTTTTCCTTGAACTTAGAGAGAAAGGGGTCTTTGAAAATGTTCATTTCGAAACCACAATGGTGTGAGAAGCACTGGTCTCAGGTTGCCCATCCCTACTCCCAAATTCAAATACACAGTTACCTTCCTCCCCCCCGAGTGAGGCGCAGGCGCCTAGAGACTATTAGAAATGTGAGTCTCCGTGCCTGGTCCTGTGACACCAGGTGCACTATCAGCTCTCGGAGCCCCAGGTTCCCCATCCTCCAGTGGACACAAGCACCCCTTCCTGTTAATCTCCTGGGAGAAGGGCTCTGGGAAGCTGGCTGCGTGAGTGGCGCAGAGGCCCTGGGAACTTGCTGCTGGGCCAGATACCCTGATGGCTGGGGTAAGGGCACTGGGGGAGCTCTTTGCCAGTCCAAAGTGAAACAGAGCTCCCAGGTAGAAATCAAGCAGTCCTTGGGGGCTTTACCTGGGTTCTGAGAGGGATCCTCCATCTGCCCCCTCGCCACTCCCAGCTCTGATGCTTGTCTCTGACCCTTGTCATCATCGGCCCGATTTGCAGTCACAGCCTAACCTAGCCTCGTTCTCATCTAGCAGCTCAGGGCAAGTCCAACAGCCCCTGGAGGGCCCCTGGGGTCTGCCCTTCACCCCGGGAGCAGCAAAGACTCTGCAGTATGCAGGGAGGGTTGTAGAGAGGGCAGAAAAGAACTCTCCCACCACAGGCTGGGCAGGACAATGGGGCTCCCATGTGAGCCCCTTCCACCTCTCACATCTCCCTGGCATCTAGTCCATCTGTCCCAAGACAGCAAGCCCACCAAATCATTGCCCCTCAAAGGCTCCCTGGGCCTCCCGAGAAAGCCCACATTCTTAAGTAGCCCCTCCCCACTTCATCCAGCCCAACCCCCTTCCGGGCCCCTCTTACCCTCCACAGAAACCACAGTGAGACTCCCGGGCCCCAGTCACTTTCTGTACAAGACCCTTCCCCATGGCCTTCACTGGCCTAGAGTTCTTTGTTTTCATTCTTGACTTAGAAAAATCCAGGGCCCAGTTCCAATGTCGCCTGTCCTGTGAAGCCTCCCACTAGTAAGGATTAATCCTCCCCCTGAGCTCCTGTCTGCTCCCATTTACAAGGGAGTTTATATTACGCCCGCTGCCCACCGGCCCCAGCGCCTGCAGGACAGAATCCCCGCCAGGCTCCCCGCCGGTGGCCAGTGCAGGGCCTGGCGCCTGGCAGGTGACCGAGCCGTGTTTACTGAGTCGACTACAAGTGGCACAGTAGCACATCCCCCTTTTGTTCTCACTTTTGAAAGCTGTTTGTTCTTGCAGCAGTGATCTAGCATAGAATTAGAACAGAATCATTTTATAGCAACAAAGCTGGAAGCTTGACTGTGTCCTGCCCCTATCACTGGTTTTTAAGGAAACCCAGGCTAAGAGGGAGCCATGGTGCAGGGTAAGGAGGAACCCCAGGCTCTCTTACCAATGCTGCCTTCCAGTCAAGCTGAGCAACCTTATCAGGGGAACCGTCTCCTCGTGGCTGGGGAGGGGGAGCCACGGACAGCAAGACGGTGTGTGCTGTTGGAGGAAGTCGTCATTCTAAGGGCCTGGGACCCAGGACCTCTGGACAAGGATTCTGGGTTATCTAGAAAGAAGCCACTTAATCAAATCTGGAGATAAGACCAAGGTATAAGCTCATGGAAGCTTGGCCATGAAAGAGACCAACCAACTCCATCATTTTACCGATGGGGACACGGGGCCTAGGCAAGGGCAGCAACTGGTTCAAGGATACATGAAGTGTGAGCGACAGGGCCAAGGTTGGAACTGGGACATCTAACCTCTAGTCCCGCGTTTTTCCTGCTAACCTATGCTCCCTCTATACTAACTGTGAGTACTTGAGAGTTAGTGAAATTGTACAGAAGTGTTCTTTTTTTATGGATCACTGTTAAAACTAGAGTTGAACAATGACAAGTTTTAAACAAAGGTGTGAAATCTTCCATTTTTAATTTTAAAATATATCACATGAAAAATTCACTAGATTCAGTAACATTCATTATGTACCTTCTCCTTGCTGGGTGTTGACCTGCACACCTGAGACAGAGCTGTGGGATGAAGGCCCCTGTCCGGTAGGCCACCTAGGAGTCCTCCCTGACCCTGCTCATGGCCCCGTGGTGCCTGGCCAAACCACTGACATGACCAGGCGCCTCCTGCCTTTGGACGCTGTGATCCTAACAGCAGAGGCGAATTCTGAGCATTAAACACACTTCCTAAGTGTGCCAACTATGAAATGCAACGACAAAACATCAAACAAGTGAAAGAGGCTCGTCTAGTCCTTTATTTCTTAGTTAATTCATTGCAGACACATGTTCCCCCACCATCCTGAAGCAGCTGCCTGGACAGCTATGTGGCAATACCTTGCAGGGGGGCCACAGTTCTCTGGGAATCTGCCTATGTTCCATGTCAGTGTCCCACACATGGAGCTGCTTCTCCCACGGCCCGGATTCGTGGGTCCAGCAGCCAAGGGTAGAAATGGGAGGGCCACCACTCACTAATACCCCTAGTGACTCACTGGCAAAGTTTTTGCTTCCCATTCCTGTGACCTTATGCTCTGCTGCCCTAGAGGTCTTAGTTCCAAATGGAGAAATGCTTCCTCCCAGAGACACAACAATGATTCCAGTGGACTGGAAGTTAAGACTGATGCCTGGACACTCTGGGCTCCTCGTACCTCTGAACAATAGGCTGAGGAGTTTCTGTATTGGCCGGGATGAGTGATCCTAATTACCAAGGGAAAGTGGACTGCTGCTCCATGGTGGAGGTAAGGTGGCATACGTCTGCAATCGGAGACTGCTTAGGGCGTTCTTAGTGCCCGTGATTGAAGTCAATGAAAAGCAGTCTTTCTCCTTCTCTCTCTCCCTCTCTCACTCTCTCTCTCCCTTTTGTTTTCCTCCCTCCCTCCTTCTCTCCCTCCCTCTAAAAAAAAAAAGTCAGTGAAAAGCTACAAGAGCCCAATCCAGGCAGGACCACTAATGGCCCGGACCCTTCAGGAATGAAGGTTTGAGTCATCCAACCAGGCAAGGAACCATGACCAGCTAGTGCTTGCCAAAGGCAAAGGGGATACAGAACAGGCAGTGTAAAAAGGCAGCCGTTATAAATACCAGCTATAACCCTGTACCCGTCACAGAAACGAGGGCTATAATTCTCATGTTTGCAGGTGTGTGTGTTAAGCAAATATCTTTGTTTTCTTCCCTCGAAATCTCTTACCATGTAACATAAGATGTATTGATTTTATATTGTAGCATTTAAGTATTGTTCATTTTACATCACAATACCCAAGTTACTGGATATCAAGGAGAAGAGCAGAACTGAAATGTTGTCTCTCTCTTCCTGGCTCTCAAGCCCGCCAGCCTCTGGACTAAAACCACACTATCCACTCTCCCGGAGCTCCAGCTTCCTGACGGCAGACCTTGGACTGGTCAGCCTCCATAATCATGGGAACCAATTTCTTATAATAAATCTCTTTCTATATGTATATACTCCTATTGGTTCTATTAGAGAACCCTGATGAATCTCTCTCTCTCTCTCTCTCTCTCTCACACACACACACACACACACACACCTGCCAAGGCAATGTTATTCCAATGTGATGGCCATTGAAGGAAAGTGGAAGTGATATAGCTTCAGGAAGCCTGCACCTGTCCCTCCCCCAGGTGGTAGTGGTTTCTGTCCCTGTACCTGTGACAATGTGGTCCCCTTTAGTGCCTACTCACATCAGGGTCCAGCTCATCCAGCTCATTTTCCAGGGTCCTGAGCTCTTCCTCCGTCAGGGCTCCGAGGATTTCATCTTCATCCAGGTCGCGGTATTTCTCTAGTTCTCGTCTGTACGACATTGTAGAAGAACTTGTCTTTATCTTCTGAGTTTCTGTGCTGATCTAAGACCTACCAGAAGGAGAAAGATCTTAGAAAGACCCTTTTTGGATTTCCTTTCAGAGAAAAGAAATGCGTGTCACTCACAGGGTGGCCTGGGCGTGCTTTATGAGTCGTCAGGATGATGATTACTATAGTGGAATACTGCACTAAGTTGGACTAATTCCATATTCAAACCACGCAAGGTAAAAGCCCGGAGGACATGTGATTTAATGACTCACAATTGATCGAATTGGCATGACTTCTAACTATGAGTAACAGGTGATTATAAATGGCTTATGAGAGCCTGAAAACTATTTTATTCTTCAAGCAGTTTAAATACTTTTCCGTACAATCCTCCACTCTTCCTCCCACAGCCCAAGGGAAAACATGAATGCTGGAAACTCTGCCAACGCTGTTCTTAAAAGGGGGGTGGGGTATCAGTGGTTAACTGAGCACCTGCTTCCTGCAGGCCCTTCACCTACAACATCTCGTTCAAGGCTCACAAAAAGCAGCCAACAGTAACGTTAACTCATGTGTTCAGCAACCCATCAGGATTTCCTAATTTAATCTGAGGTCGGTATTAGCTGTTATCTCCATTTTGCAAATGAAGACACTGAGCTTAGAGAGGCTGAGAGACTCACAGAAATCACCATACCAAGAAGTGGCAGATACGCATATCCATTCTTTGGTTTATCTCTTCCCGCCCTCCCACCCAGCTTCCCTCTGAGGTTTGTCAGTCTGTTCCCTGCTTCCATGTCTCTGCATCTATTTTGTAAACAAAAAATTAAAAAAAAATTTAATTAATAAAAAGAAAAAAGAAGTGGCAGAGCCACCATTTGAACCCAGGTCTGCTGGCTTTCCGAGCCCGCATTGCTCTAGCCATTGGATTTGGATACTTTTTTCATAGAATCACCTAAGTCCTGGCAGGAGGAGACTGCCTCATCCAGACCCTTCAGTTTACTCCCGAGGGAGCTGGCTCAGAGGAAGAAAGTGATTGGCCTGCGGGGGTGGGGGAGCAGGGAGGCGGGTGTCCGGGTCTGGTCTACCATGTCCTGGGTTGCTCTCTCTCTCTCTTTTTTTTAAATCCTCACCCGAGGACATTTTTGCTTCAGATAGAGCAGGAGGGAGAGAGAGAAAAACATCAATGTGAGAGAGACACCCACACAACCCCAACCGGGGCAGGGGACAAACTGCAACCGAGGTACACGCCCTTAGCGGGAACCGAACCGGGGCCTCTCCGGTCCGCAAGCCGCCGCTCTAACCGCTGAGCCAAACCAGCCAGGGCGGTGCACCACTCTCTTTTGCAAGAGAAGTCTACTGCTTATTTACCATTGCAGGGATGAGACATACACCTGTGTTTAGATCCTGTTTCTGCTGCATCCCGTAACCATGATGTTTTCACACCTGTGAACTCACGTGATGCCGACATTCCCACCCTGTAAGTCAAGTCTTTCAACTAAAACCCTTTTATCAATGAAGAAACTGAGAGATGGCCTAGGGCTTGACTCAGGACCCCTGTCATCAGACCCCAGGTGCTCCCCCCCACACTGCCTCAGGCTAACCTAGGAGACACATGAGGCCTTAAAGACTTTCTGTCCTCCAGCTGGGCTGCAACTGTCTGACCGTGTGACAAGCCCAGCTCACATGTCGCCTCCCCTGTGTCCCCTCACTAGGCAAAGCTCATCATGGCCACAGCACTGGGTCCACGCAGCTTGCATTCTGTCTCCCTCGGCTTCCGCGTGGCGGGGTCTGGGCTTGCTTCACCCCACCCGCCTCAGGCCCAACCCAGGGTGCGCACACAGCAGAGAGGTTTCACGGAAATGAACCCAATCCCAGTTCTCTGCCTGCCATTGCTGGCCCAGCTGGACAGCCTTAAGGAGATTCTGGGCTCTTCTCCACTTGGGAAGAAACGTCAGCTTGCAGTAGGAGCTGAGCGCGTCTGTGTTTGAGCCTTTCCCACGGGACCTGCAGCTGCCGTGAGCTGAGCCGTGAGCCTCCTTCCTGAGGCTGACGCCTAAAGGTGGGCCGCGGCTCTAGCATGCCCCGAGCGCTGGGGGACGGAAGGTGGGGTGCTGCACAGAACTGCTCTTATGGGTTGAACTGGGTCCCCCAAATTCATATGTTAAAGTTCTAAACGCCAGTACTTCAGTAACCCAGCACCACATTGCAAGTAAGAATGTGACATTACTTGGAAATAGGGTAGTTAGTTAAGTTTAGATGAGGTCCTGCTAGAGAAGGCTGGGCCTCTAATCCAACATGACTGGTGTTCTTATAAAAAGAGGAAATTTGGACACACATACATGCAGGGAGAAGACCACGTGAAGAGGATGAAGGCAGACACCAGGGTGATGCTTCCTCAAGCCAAGGACACCAATGGTTGCCAACAACCACCAGAGGCTGGGGCAGAGGCTGGGACTGGTCCTCACAGCCCTTGGAAGGAACCAACCCTGCTGACACCTGGCTCTTGAATTTCTACCCTCTAGAATTTTGAGACAATAAATGTCTGTTTGTGGTACTCTATTCCGGCAGCCCTAGCAAACGGACGCAGTCAGCGCCACCTTCACCGCAGGGCGTGGTTTTAGGCCCCCTCATGCAAACAAACGAACCCCACGGCTCATCTGTGAAAGGACTGATGGGATGTTCCAGAGTAGAGAGAAATGAAAACTAGGAAACGACAACCAACTAATCAATCAAAAAGGTGGATTCATTGTTCATTACAAACAAAGTTATTAAAAATAAACTAAAATTGAAGTTCACTAAGCCAACAGAAAGCCTCCATTTCAGAAGGCAGAGACGTGTTATCAGTGTCAGCTGGTGCGTATGTGGGCCTGTCTGCAGAAGAAATCCGAGTGTGTGACAGGTGGCTTGACAAGGCAGAACTTGCTTCCCAAATACAGAAAACCCCAGCACCATCCTTTTAAGAATGGCTCAGCTTGGCCTGACGTTTTCCCTTGACCAGACCCCAAGAATGCAATGTTCAGACCATAAATGCCCCCCCGCCCGCTCCCCCGATTCATTTCTATTCACTTCCAAAGAAAGCACAAGCAGCTGACAATGTTCTGGTATAGAGAAAAAAAAAACAAACAAAAATAAAACAAAACAAAAAACTTCCTGAAGGCTCTCGGAGAATAACCTAATTTGGCTTTTCCTCCGTGGAGCCAGGAGAGGTCTCCATCCCGGGCCAAGAGGAACACTAGTCAAAGGCTTAGAATCTTCCAGAACCAACTCGGAGATCCCTCCGAACTAGCATCTCTCTTTGGTGGGTTGCAGAACACGTTTTTGGTGCTCAAACAGGTTTTGTTACATGAAGTTCCACAGGACTCTGGGCTGCAGGACTTCTCAGCAACTCCGGTATGCTTCGCACACAGTGTCTCCAGGAGGGGCGGGCTACAGCAGGACGTCCCCGTCCTTTGGACCGTGAGACCATGTCTCTGAGAAACTGCTCCTGGAATTGAAATCTCATGAAACGAAGTTGGGAAATCAGCCTTAGACTCACCTCCGTGTCACAAGAGGGGGCCGCTCAGACTCACACAAGAAGGGACATAGGGACAGGACCAGCTAGGTCAGGTGTGGGACCCTGGGAGCTTCCTCTGCGTGTTATCTTTGCCAGCCGACTCATTTCCTAGATGATTTGCACTAAAACCCTTAGGAAAAATCATGGACAGACCCCGGAAGAGGGATAAACCAGGAAGAGGGGACAGGGGAGAAAAGACTCCGTATCAAAGCCAGCTTGGAAAAAAGAACCAGAAGGAATGGGAAGAGAGAAGTAGGTGGGAACTATGGGGTCTGCTGAAGGAGGGGGTGGGCAGGGTGGCAGCCACCTCTAGGGAGGCCACCCGGGGGTGCAATCATTAAATTTCCTGAGGATCAAGTCTCTCTCTTAGCACACACAAGAAAGGTTAACGACCCACTTACACAATCAAAGGTGCTGTTGAATTCGAAAATCCTATTTCAGAGGATTTAAAAGGGCTCTTTTTAATGTCAAGTGTCCCGTGACTCTTAGAGTGACGAGGCATTGCATTAAACAAGCTGAGAGGAATGGCGAACGCCCAAGGTAAACTTTGAAGCTGTCAGCTTCAAACCACACTCATGCACTTGGCTCCCAGGGACGGTTACTCTAAAGCAAGGCTCTCCTGTGGTCAGCGACGTGGGGAACTGGAGGTGGGGAAGAGACGGGGTGGGAAGGAGGTGAACATCTCGTGTTACTAGAGCCCACGGCAAGCTCGGCCTTAAAATATGGCTTGGAAGAGATGGCATGTTATAGCTGTTAATAAAAGGCCTCCGTCTCCTAATAAAAGAGTTGTCGTGGATGGATGTAGGCCTGAGAGTCCTAAGACTTTGGCTGGAGAGAGAGTTGTGACAGTAACTCCCCAGGGTGCCCTTGCAGGATTCTCCTCCTCTGGGCCTCCGTTTGCTCATCTGTAAAATGAGAATGAATGGACTGGGAAATTCTGCATGTAAGCCATCCCTCTTGGAGGCAATCAAGAACTGGATCATTTGAACGGTCTTTAAACTATGTGGGGGGAGATCTCAGGCTCTGAGATATCCAGGACCCTTGTGTGGGGGGTGGGGGGGAGGCGGTCAAAACAGAGAGGCTAGCCAAGGAGGCTCACCCCTGATTTTACCTGATTTGTTTATTTGGGGTTTCATATAAGAGCCCCCTCAAAGATAGGATTCAGCTGCTAAAATAAAAAGTTGAAAATCACTGGACTGGGTTTCTTCATCTGTCTAGTGGGAGGGTGATAGTACTCACCCCTGGGGTGTTGTGAGGATTAACTGGCAACGAGCAAATAAGGTATAAAGGCTGGGGCTGGGGCTGGGGCTGGGGCTGGGCTGGGGCTGGGGCTGGGGCTGGGGCTGGGCTGGGGCTGGGGCTGGGGCTGGGGCTGGGGCTGGGGCTGGGCTGGGGCTGGGCTGGGGCTGGGGCTGGGGCTGGGCTGGGGCTGGGGCTGGGCTGGGGCTGGGCTGGGGCTGGGGCTGGGGCTGGGGCTGGGGCTGGGGCTGGGCTGGGGCTGGGGCTGGGGCTCGGTCAGTGCAGGCTCCCCAAATGGAGCCATCATCGTGAGGCTGCTGCCGGGTGGCCGCCACTCCCCAGCCTGCCCTGTATACACCATCAGAGGGAGCTTCCCTCAGGGAAACCTGTCTTACTGGTCTTCACGCGCGCGTGTCCAGCCCTGTGCCTGGTGCACGTGCTAGTAGGGGGCGAGCACGTTTGAGTATCGGTCTCGTGTCTTAGAACTTTGGGCAAGTCCCTTCCCTTTTTGGAGCCTCTCTTTTCCCACCTTTAAAATGGAAAGATGCGACCAGGTCTGGGAGGGCTGGGAGCCCAAGAGGGAGGCACAGGGAGGAGGGGGTGACGGAGCTGCTGGGATCCCCGCACGGCCCGCCCCGCGCAGATCAGCGCCTCTGTTGCCTGCTTTCTAAACCGGGTTCTGAGTAAGAGTTGGTGAGAAAAATAAGGGCCAGCTCAAGACATTTAAAACACATTTAGAAACTGAAGTCTTTCAAAGCTGGTGTGTGTACTTCAGTAACAGCGCATCTGGCCACCCTGCTTCTCAGCAGCCTTAAGCTCCTAAATACGAAAAAAGGGAACTCACAAGCTGTGCCAGGAAATAAAACTGGGCGGGCTGGACAATAAAAATGACTGGGTCAAGGGCTGAGGCCATCCGTCAGGAAGCTTCAGAGATGAAAGCTCGGAGACGGGGATGCTCCTGGAGTACTAACTATGCCTTTAAATCTCTCCCCGAAGTGGGTCCCATCACTTCTGCTAATAGCTTCTCCAGCCTCTGCCCCTGTGGGGACACTTGGGGAGGAGGAGCTGGGGTAGCATCTTGATTTATGGAAGACATTTCCCTGAGGTCAGGAGGAGCTGAGTCACAAGTTCAAATGAATATTTTCCGGTTATACCATCTTCTATGTCAGCCACAGAGAACATCTGAATAGTGGGTGAAGAAAGGATGATTTACCAAGTTGATTTCATACCCCATCTCCTCCTTTCTCTTTTGGAAGACACTTTTTTTTTTTTTTAATTCTCACCCAAGAATATGTGTTTTTATTGATTTTTTTTTTTAAAGAGAGAGGAGGGATGGGGAGAGAAACACTGATGTGAGAGAGAGACATCGACTGTTTGCCATCCAGGGATCAAACCTGCACCTGGGTATGTGTACTCACCGGAAATCGAACCCACGACCTTTCAGTGTATGGGATGATGCTCCAACCCACCGAGCCACACTGGCCAGGGCTGGAAGATGCTTTGGCTAAAGGGTTATGCCATAAGCCCTCATCACCGAAGTCTGGGCCTCTCTCTTCCACTGGCTTCAGGGACACCAGAGTGCCTGAGAGGACCCTGCTCCTTCTGAGGAAACTGCCCTCTTCCCTCCTTCAAGGGGCACCTCTGAGGGGCAGCCATATTTTATACCATCACCACCCCCACCCCCCAGCAGACTGGACAGAACAGGAGCCTAATTCAACTCAATGACCTGCGAGGTGGCCTGGGACAAGAAAAAAGGATGAGTGGGATGAGTATGAGCTCCTGTACTTCTTGGCATTTTATTAGCTTCCTGGGGTTGCCCTAACAAAGTACCGCAAACTAGATGGCGTAAACAGCAGCAACTTATGCTCTCAGTTCTGGAGGCCAGAAGTCCAAAACCCAGGTGTTGGCTGGGTTGGCTTCTTGTGCGAGCTCAGAGAGCGAACCTGTTCCAGGCCTGTCTCCTAGCGCGGGGAGCCTCGGGCGCTCTGAGGCTTGAGCTGGCTGTCACCCAGTTCTGTACGTGTCTATGTCCAAATGTCCCCTTTATATAAAGACACCAGTCGTATTGGATTAAGGCCTGCCCTCACGACCTTATCTGAACTTGATCATCTGCAGAGGCCCTATTCCCAAATAAGGTCACATTTATAGGTACAACTTTTAGGGGGTATAATTCAACCCATAACAGCACTGAATTAGGATATAGAGAGAGAAGGGGCAGGTGGCAGGGGAAGCTGGGGGCGAAGAGAGTTGAATGTGTGGAAGCTGAGAGATGTGTGAGGGGTGAGAGTCCTCATGGGGGCTGAATTCATGGGGCTGAGAGAGAGATGGAGAACATCGTGTCCCCGGGAGTGCCCCGTCCCTGCTCCCTCAGGCCTGCGTTGCTATGGCCCATGTTGGATCCTCTGAGGCCCCTTCTTCCCACAGTCCTTAGGAGGCCCGCCCCTCACAGCACTCGGGTACCTTGCATGAGTCCCTGCTCCTTACAGCCAAACGAGAGGAGAGCTGGCTCTTGGTCTCCCTCCTTCCTTTCTGGCCCTCCTGCTCAGTCTCCTTGATGATGAATTCTTTTTGCCCATCTGTTCCCCTGGGTCCTGCCCTCTTCTCACTTCTCACTCCCCTGGGGGTTCTTATCTCCCATGTGAGGTCTGTTACCAGCGATAAGCTGATGACTCAGATGGTCTCTCTCCAGCTCGGGCTCCCTGCTGGGCACTTCTCCTGGAGTCCCTCGGCTCAATGTGCCCAACCCTAAGCACGGCCCCCTCACCACCACCACCTGCTCACCTGGGTGATGGCACCTTTGCTGTCCATCAGTCACCCAGGCCAGATACCTAGGGTCAGCCTAAACTCTCCCCTTCCCACTCCCCCAGCTCTGGCAGGTCCCCATGCCTGTCAATCATCTCTCTCCTTCTTTCTCTATCTCTTTTGAATGTTATAGTTTTTTAAATTCCGGTAAAATATACATAACATAAAATGTACCATTTTAAGTGTAAACTTCTGTGGCATTAAGTACATTCACATTGTTGTGCAGCCATCACCACCAGCCATCTCCCCACTGAAACTCTGTCCCCATGAGCACTAACTCCCCATCCTCCTCTCCCCCAGCCCCTGGCAACCACCATTCTACTTTCTTTTTTTCTTTCTTTCTTTATTTTTTTAGAGACAGAGGAAGGGAGAGGGAGAGAGAGACAGAGACATCGATGAGAGAGAACATCGACTGGCTGCCTCCTACATGCCCCCCACTGGGGATCTGGCCCACAACCTGGGCATGTGCCCTGACCAGGAATCGAACCAGCGACCTCTTGGTGCATGGGTCGATGCTCAACCATTGAGTCACGCCATCCGGGCCCACCACTGTACTTCCTGACTACCCTACGTGCCTCATCTAAGTGGAGGCATACATTATCTGCCCCTCTGTGACGAGAACCCTCCGCTCCCATCACGGGGCTGGCCTCTGACACGTTATCACAGCAGCTGCCCCACGGGTCACCCGCCTCCGTTCTCCCACCTTCCTGTCCCCACTCTCCTCAGCCTCCAGATGATCTTTGCTTCTGAGCTGAAAGCCACCTTCAGTAGCCCCCATTATGACAGACAAACTCCCCTGCCTGGGGTTCGAAGCCATCCCAGAGCACTCATCCCTGAGACCCTGAAATTCTGGTCCTGCTCATGCCGCCATTCTCCTAGCCTGGGGCTCCCGCCTCCAGTCTGAAGTCGGACCACGTCATCAGAGCACCGCCTGTGCACACAGCACCCCAACCTCCTGTTGGTGAGTGTGGCCTCTTCCCCGTCCCCTGGGCAGCCCTGTGGAAGCTGTGCTTCCCGGCCTGCAGAGGAGACCGTGGCTCCCGTACCTCACTGTCCCCGAGGCTGGGCGGGCAGGGCCAGCAGTCACATCTGACCTGCTCCCCATCTCTGCGCAGCCCCAGCCTGGCCCTGAGTCAAGGCTATGAATGCAGATCAGCCAGGAATACAGTCCTGGGGACAGTTCCCCAGGAGCAGGGTGGACAGCCATATTCTATTCCAGGCTGTGACTCGCAGAGAAGACAGTCCACTGGCTCTTGACTGGGGCCTGGGAGGGGTGTGTGTGTGAGAGGGGTGGAGAGCGGGTAATGAAAACTTTTTGGTGGGGATTCCTCCGTGTTTATGTTTTAGAACAGGGTCATAAAATATGATGCAATAATTATACCAATAACCACCTCAATGTGCAGAGACCTCTGCAGCTTACAGAACAGCAACCACTTTCAGGCCTGCAGATTCATGTCCCCTGTAGCCTGGGTGTATTGTCACCCATGATGCCATCCAGACAGACGGGGAGAGGGACTGAGAGGGCCAAGATCTCCCAGCCACCTAGGTCCCAATCCCCTGCCTTCTCGCTTCCCCAGGGAGTCCCTGTGTGAGGCCTGAGCCGCACCCCCTGCCCTGCTGATTCTCCCAGGCTCAGGTGGCTTTGGAATTTGCCAGGCCCAGTGTATGACTGTGGGGTCCTTTGTTCAAAAATGAACAAAAGTGCCATTAAAGGTACTGAGACAGAAGATTTTCCTCTCTCTCTCATGGTCTCTCTCTTGATCCATCATGGTGTTTAAAAAATTTATCATTCAGTGTCACCATCTACACAGGTGCCCGGGTGCTGTGACTCTGAGCCATTCACACCATGTCCACCAAGTCCACAGCTGCCAGTTTCCTCCCCCACCAGATGCAGGACAGGCACGCCCTGCCCCGGGGTGGGGGTGTGGGAGGAGTTGAGCCAGATATCTCCACTTCCCATAGGCCATTGCCCCAACACTTGGAGGGACCATCCTAGGGAATTGCAATCTCTGCACCAGGTCACTAGGTGCTGGATCAAGGGTGGACAAGAGGCTTGCCCTGCAGAGTTGCTAGCAGAATGCATGGGGGGTGGGGAGAGAGCCCCAGTGGTAGCTGGGCAGGGGTGGGGAGGGGAGGCTGGTGGAACCTGGGGATGCCAGGAGGCGAGGAGGCTGGAGTCTAAGAACCTATCCCAGGAAGCAAAGAGGCAGCAGGAGGTGGGACCTCCTGTGAGCCAAGGCTCTGAGCCCCGAGGCATACTCCATTGTCAACGGGGCTTCACTTAAAAATATAAACCCAAAGATAAAATTAAGAATTTCAAGAAAGCATCTGCAGAGCATTGAATCAAACACAGGGTCCTTCTGAGAAAAGGGCTCTGTGCAACTGCACAGCCTACAACCTGTTCCCAGGACACATACCCTGAAAGCCCCAGGGCCAGGCTCAGCCCTGACTCATCTGAGATGGTTCTTTTCCTCCCTAATATGTTCCAAACCATTGGAATCACTGGTCCCTGGGATCTACAGGAAGCTGGGCCATTGTATACTGGCAGACGGGGCACCAGGATGGGAGTCAGAGGACCTGGCCACAAGTCCTGACTGGTTGAGGGCTTGCTGTGTGACCTTAAGCAAGCTGCTGTACCTCTCTGGATCTCAGTTTCCACAACCCAATTCATTGAGTGAGTATTTATTGAGGACCCACTTTGTGCAGTGTGGGCTTTTGTGGGAGAAACAGAAATTAATGAGAGTGTCTCCAGCCCTCAGGAAGCTTAGTTAATTGGGAGGATAATACTCACACAAATCCCTGGGGTGATGTCACATACATCGTCTCTTCATCTACTGCCTTCCAAGGGGGGCAAGCTGGGTCATTAGCCCCACTTTACAGATGAGCCTCCTGTCGGGTCAGCCTGGTAAAAGGTGAGAGCTTGGACTGGGGTCATACAGACCTGGGCTGAACCCTGCCCTGGCTCTTACTGGCTTGGCAGCCTCGGGCATGTCACTTAGTGTCTCACGGATTTGTTTGTAAAACGAAGGCACAACAGATACCTCCCGAGGGGTGCTGCTTTCTGTGCCCCTGCCTCAGTCCATGAGGCACCAGCCCAACAAGCCAACTGATAAGCACTGGGTGGGCTGAGAAGCCATGAGAAAGATCTGGGGTTCTCATGTGACTGTCCCCCCAGATGTAAGTCAACAGTGTGAGGCCTTGGTCCCAAAAGTCATGGTGCTGTCTCAGCTGCATGGATGAAAGTACAGTGGCCAGAGCAAGGGCGATGACGGTCTTACATGGCTTCACGCTGGGGCTCAGCTCTGGGCTCCCCCTCTTTCACTGGACAGCTACTGTTTTCTTTAAATAGGAATTGTTATATACGGCCAAGTGTGCAAATCTTAGGAGGACAGCTGATTGAATTTTCCCGTATGCATACACCTCTGTAAACACCACTCAGATGAAGATACAGGACCTTTCCAGCTTTCTTTTTTTTTTTTATCCTCACCCGAGGACATTTTTGCATTTATCTTCAGATAGAGCAGGAGGGAGAGAGGGGGGAAGAGAGAGAGAAACATCGATGCCAGAGAGACACATCGAGTGGTTGCCACCCACATGACCCCAACCGGGGCCGGGGACAAACTGCAACTGAGGTACGTGCCCTTAGCGGGAACCAAACCCGGGACTCTCTGGTCCGCGGGCCGACGCTCTAACTGCTGAGCCAAACCGGCCAGGGCAACCTTTCCAGCTTTCTTATACCCCCTTCCCAATCCATCTCTCCAAATGGTAACTACTATTCAGACTTTTAAAAGCATAGATTAGCTTTGTTTTTGAACATCACATAAACGGAAAAGTACAGCGGGTCTGTGGCCACTGGGGAGTTGACAAGATGAGGTTTAAAGCCCTTCAAGACCTGATTTTATTAGGAAAAACATGTTTGGGGTCACTGAGTGGACAGGATGGGGACTCGGAGATCAGTCGTCTTTAAAAGACTGTTTTCGGGCCTGTGTGCATTTATTTTCCCTGACTGATCTCATTCTCTTAGTCATATGGGAAAGTACCTTCTGAAAAATCAGAGACACTAAACACAGTGACACCATCACTCTCTGCAGTTGCTGTGAGCTCCATCCCAGGGCACACTGAGCCGTGAAGGTCCACAGGTCCGTCAAAGTTGTCAAATGGGTTAAATTAGAAAGGCCCCTTGCCCTGGCTGGTGTGGCTCAGTTGGTTGAGCATCATCTCATGCACCGAAAGGTCGCCAGTTGGATGCCCCATCAGGGCACATGCCTGGGTTGTGGGCTCGATCCCCAGTAGGGGTTGTGTTGGTGGCAGCCGATCCATGTTTCTCCCTCTCACTTCCTCTCTCTCTCTCAAAATCAATAAAATTAAATTTAAAAAGGACGGCCTGTTGTGTGTTTTTATTTTGCATCTCTTGGGGTCATCATGGTGTCTGAGTCACTGCATCATCACTGTAAGCAACAGGGTTCCAGGAAAAGACTTTGAAATCATCCCTGCCCCAACTGCCCTGACCACGTGCCCTGCAAACCGTGCCACTGTCCATCCTGTGGCCTCTTCTCCCCACATCTCTTCCACTTCCCTAGTTCAGTCACTGTGCGCGCTCATCAGCCTCTGTCTTTTCTGCACCATCTTTCTCCACACCAGTTTAAAAGGGTTCTAGCAACCCAACAGCTTAATACACATGGGAGAGGTTGTCAGAGTTCTGCCATCAGAGGCATCATCTTATTGACCCGCCACCCCCACCCCGAGACCGAAAGCTACTCGAGGGCAAGTATCTCTGTCTCCCATGGTCCAACACAAAGCCCTGCACCTCTCAGGTGCTGAAGGCAGGTTAGTTGAATCAATGAATGAACGTCTAGCAGGATTATTCATTTTGACAGTCATAAGTCAAACCCACTGGCAGATAAAAACTGGCTTGTAGAAAAACTTGTGAAGCTCACTCCTATTTTTTTTTTTTTAATCCTCACCCGAGGACATATTTGCATTTATTTTCAGATAGAGCTGGGGGAGAGAGGGAGGAAGAGAGAGAGAGAAACATCGATATGAGAGAGACACATCGACTGGTTGCCACCCACACAACCCCAACTGGGGCCGGGGACAAACTGCAACCGAGGTACGTGCCCTTAGCGGGAACCGAACCCGGGACTCTCTGGTCCGCGGGCCGACACCCTAACCGCTGAGCCAAACCGGCCAGGGCGCTCACTCCTATTCTTGTTCTCCACTGTACAAACACAAACTTTATCACCTCGCCTCACAGCAGGTGTTAACATAAGGTATACCTTTATGAAGAGCATGTTTGTATTTTCTGAAAAATCAATATGAAAATTAGCACTAACAATGCCAAAAGGCAAATGGCAAATCAGGGAAAAAATATTTGCTCTGCATTGGACAAAGGGCTAATTTGTTTAATAGACAAAGATATAGATAGATAGATAGATAGATAGATAGATAGATAACAGCTCAGTGTAAATTTAGGGAGAGAGAAGGAACAGGCAATTCACACAAGAATACAAAAGGCTAATATGTCTATGAACAGATAAGGAACCTACTCATACTCATAGAAAAGTCAGTTGAGAAATGAGACATCAATTCTCCTCTATCAAATTGACAAAGATAAAAGTCTTGAGACTTCCCAGTGTTCACAAGATGTGGAGGAGACCAGCATTCTCACAGCAAAGAGAAGTCCACGTCAGTATACCCTCTGCCAAGGCAACTCAAGCCATATCTATCCAAACGCACATACTCTTGACTCAGCAATTCCACTTCTAAGAATTTATCCTACCGGTTTACTCACTAAATTGTACAAAAATATATATATACAAATTACCTGGTTATTATCTATATTAGCAAAAATACTGAAAACCACATAAATGTTCATCAATAGGGCCATGGGTCAATGTATTCCAGTGTAGACATACAATAGGACACTAGTAACACCATCCTTGAGGCTACTGCCCATTATGTCACTATACCCTAAACAGCAAACATCATTCTGTCCTTACTGCATAATAGGCACAGTGCCAAGCTCTTTACATGGATTATTTCATGCACTCTTAACTCTGTGAAGTAGATATTTTTTTATTCCCATTTTACAGATGAAGAAACTGAAGTACACTAATCTGACTGTATTAGTTTCCTAGGGCTGCCATGACAAATGACCATAAACCAGATGGCTTAAAACAACAGAAATTTATTTTGTTGCAATTCAGAAGGCCAGAAACCAGAAATCAAAATATTAGCAGGGCTGGTTCCTGTGGCGGCCCTGAGGGAGGATCTGTTCCATGGCCCCCTCCTCGCCTGTGGTGACGCTGACAATCCTTCGCATGCCTCGGCTTGTCCCTGCCTCGCTCTCTCACTCTGTTGTCACATGGCCTTCTTCCCTGTGTACGTCCCCTCCTTCTCTTATAAAGACACAACTCATTGAATTTAGGGCCCACTCTAATCCAGTACGACCTCATCTTAACTAATTATATCTGCGAAGACCCTATCTCCAAGTAAGGTCACATTCTGACGTTCTGCGTGGACATGACTTTGGGGGGGCACTATTTAACCCAGTATAATGACCAAGGTCACAAAGTCAAAAGTAGTACAGCCAGGTTTGAATCAAGTTGGGGCAGGCAAGCAATCCGACTGCGCTCACATCACTGCTCCGTGTGGTCTCCCTATCATAGCTGACACTCACAGAATGCTAACAGGGCTGTCTTAGGCATTTCACATATAATGACTAATTTAGTCCCCAAAACAATTCCACTTTATAGATGGGGAAACTGAGGCACGGGGAGTTAAAAATCAACCGAGTTTACACAACCAGTAACTGGCAGACTTTAGATTTGAACCCAGGGAGGTGAACTGCAGGGATCACATTCTTTTTTTTTTTTTTTTTTTAATCCTCACCTGAGGACATTTTTCATTTTTTTGTTCAGACAGAGTGGGAGGGAGAGAGAGGAAGAGAGAGAGAGAGAGAGAGAAACATCGACGTGAAAGGGACACATCGAGTGGCTGCTACCCGCATGACCAACCAGGGCCGGGGACAAACTGCAACCGAGGTACATGCCCCTAGCGGGAACCAAACCCGGGTCTCTCTGGACCGCAGGCCGACGCTCTAACCGCTGAACCAAACTGGCCGGGGCCAGGGATCACATTCTTAACAAAAATGCTCAACTGCCCTTCATCTTGTGTCTGCTCAGGACAATAGACTCCAAGAATTAGGAGCTAAAAAAGCATTTCTCTTTCTGGAAAAAACAGGCGTTCTTTCTTATCAGACATGAAATGTCCTCCAATCCATCTTGCCTCCCTTTCCCCTTGGCTGTCATGATTCATCTCAGAGCTGATTCGAGTGTCCAATACAGTTGCCATCTTCCACCAAGTTGATGGCACAATTCTCTCTCCTTATTCTGTGTTGGGCATTTGTAAGCTGGGCTTCTAAGCAGGCTTCCAGGGGATCACACATCAGCTGGAATGATATGCGAACTGGCGGGTGGATGGGTAGACTCATTTTTCTGGAGCAAGTGTCCCTACTTCCCATCAGATTCTCAGAGTCGCATGACCCTAATTTTCAAGTTTTCTGCCCTATATTTTTAAAATTTCTGTTTTTACCAGTTATGTTGCCTGTGCAGATTTATTTTAAGCCTTCTCACGCCCTTTTAATGGAGTAAGTGGAATGCGGTACAAAACCCATAAACAAAAGCATGCAAAGTTGCCAGTCAGTCTGACTTTTCCAGTCTTCCTGGGTTTGCATGGAGGAAGTCTGTCTTCACCGCTCCCTTCTCACTTGTCTTCTGAGTGGTTTTGAGGTGGCATCTGGGTTCCCACCCCAGCACGGGCCAGGCACTCATCCTGCCCATAGAGTCGTCTGCAGTGTCACTGAAAAAGACAACTGGACACAGGTGCCTGGAGCTCTGGTGCTCAGGGGAGGTGCCATGCTGGACAGGAACTGGGCAGAATGCCTTTAAATCCCTGTCTGAGCCTAAATTTCTCCAGAATGCAAAGAAGGAGGGAAGGCGAAAGAAGGTGGAAATAACCCACTGCTCCAAGCCTGACCCTTCCAGAGGCAAGCCCAAGCGGTTTCTTGTGCCTTGTCTTTGCCAACATGCCCGTGCCCCCCTCCCTGCCATGTGCCCCTGCCATGTGCCCCACTGCATGCCCCGCCCACCAACCACGTGCCTCATCCTAGTCTCTGTCTGTTCAGTCAGTGCCCGGCCACACGTCCCTCCACGTGCTCCACCTGCTCTGTGCCTTCCCCCAAGCACCCATCATGCTCTGCGGGCCCACACATGCTACATTAAAAAACAAACAAACAAAACGAAGAACAGAAGGAGACCTTGATTTTGAGTCGGGGCTTAAATGAATTCATGTGTAGATTTTAATAAGAACACTATCTTCATGTAATGGCCAAGGGAAAACTTTGGGATAACCGGCACTCATTTTGGTGCTCAAAGTGTGAATGTGTATGCAGGGTGAGCATCACGTTATTAGGTGTTTATTAGAGCTTATTAGGAATTATTAAGCTTATTACTTGATAAGCTTATTAGAAACAAGGAGCTTATTAGAAATTCAGAATCTCAGGCCTACTGAGCCAGAATCTGCATTTTTAACTAGATCCCTACTCAAACACTAGACAAACACTAGTACAGAACACAAGTACTCTCATTTCTCAAGTTTACCAAAACCTGGAGAGCAATTTGGTTTTTCAGAAATATATACCCTAACTGGATGACCTGCAACAATTCTTATTGGGGTTCACTGTCCTATCTAAGAAAGGGAGTAATAAGACCCTCCCTTCCTCATTACAGCTTTACTGAAAGTTTCAAATGAGATCATGAATTTGTTCTATTTATTGTGATGGGGTTGACAGGGCTGCAGAGTCAGTGGGGAACAGAATAGGTGTGGTTTCCGTCCTCAGGGGCTGATGGTTTGGTGGGATGGGAAAACAGGTATAGATGCCGGTTGATGTGTGACTGTCATGGTTATCACAGGGCTTTCCTACGCTTACTCTTCTATTCATCCATTCAATGGTCAGCCATTTATTAAAACATAAAGTGCACCCTGACCAGGTGTCTCAGTTGGTTGTCCTGTACACCAAAAGGTTGTGGGTTCAATTCCCAGTCAGGGCACATGGCTAGGTTGTAGGTTTGATCCCAGGTTGGGATGTGTAAGAGGCAACTGATGGATGTTTCTCTCTCTCTCTCTCTCTCTCTCTCTCTCTCTCTTTTCCTCTTTCTAAACATATCCTCCAGTGAGGATCAGAGGGAAGGGGAAAAAAAAAGAAAGGAAAGAAAAAAAACAAACTTAAAGTGCATGTACTATGTCAATCAACTGAGCTCTGAGCAGAAATAAATGAGCCATAAACTCTGTCCTCAAGGAACTAAGTCTAGTCTGAGATAAGGATATAGGTGGATGCTTATATTTAGGGCACACTATGGTGGTTCTCGGAGGTCAAGATGCTGTGGGAGCACAGGGGAGGCAATGAGAGCTTTGCTTTAAAGGGTGATTACAAGGTTGCCATGTTCAGAAGGAAAGAACAGCATTCCAGGCAGAAGGAACAGCAGGGACAAAGGCAGCGAGGTATGAAGGCGTGTGTGCTTGCATCATGACAGGAATTTGTGGGAATGCCAAGAGATGGTTTTGGAGAAGTGGCTTGGGGCCAGATCTTAGATGGTCCTGGTGTTCAATGCTAAGGAATCTGGTAGGAGACCAGGGAGGGGAACAACACAGTCATAGCTAGAAGCTCTCACAGTAGCTCAGGGGAGAGATGGCAAAGTCATGGATTGGGGTGGTGATGGTGGGGACAGAAATGAATAGAGGAGATATTAAGAAAGGTAGAATTGGCAGGACTCTTAACCACATGAATGTGGTGGTAAAGGGAAGGGAAGTTTCTGGCTCGGTGCCTGGGGGAATGGTGTTACTGTTGACCAAGATGGGGACACCAGAAGAGGATTGGGTGACGATGAGCCCGAGTCTCGGCCTGTTGCGCGTGAAGTGCCCTTGGGATGCCCTATTGGCTTTGTCCAATCGGCAGGAGTCACAGGAGAGCAGTCCTGCCTGGAAACACGAATCTGGGGGTGCTTGGAGCCACAGGAGTGAATGGGATTCTAGGAGGGTATAGGGTGAAAAGAGAATGGGGTTGAGAGTGGCACCAACATTTAGGGACGGGCAGGGGAGATGAGTCCACGAAGGAGGCCGAGTGAGGCCAAGAGGCATTTCTGCTTCTCTGGCTACCGTGGAGAGTGAACACTCCAGTGGCCACAACCCATCATCCACCAGAATCATCTCCAGGAATGGCCCTGGGGTCACTGTCCTAGGAGTCCCAGAGTGACTAGTGGCTTGGGCTAAGGACCTTGAGAAGAAGAACTGAGGAGGGACATGAGGGTCAGGCTGGCCTCCCTCTCCCTCCCACTTTCCCCTCATGCACAGAAATGTCCAGCCCTTTCACAAATCTGTTTTTCTCTGAGAGAACAAACATCCAAGGGGATGTAGGAAAAGGAGAAACAAAAGAAATGCTTGAGTTTGTTTGGTGTTTTAGATCAGACATGGACCTAGCACCCCTTAACATCAAAGAAAACCTCCCAGACATGTCCAAGGTTGACTCCAATGAGCTCATTCTTTCATTATCATTTAGAACAAAGAGAGTCAGGTCCTATCATGATTAACCAAAGGTGGATTTTACAAAACAAAATGAAAGAGAGAAAATGGCCCCAGAATCATGCTATCTGATTCATGCTTTTCCGTCGAAATAGGTCTGTGGCTTTAAACTGATAATGGCTCCTAGCAGCCAAAAGATTGATCCATTTGGTGTTCTGGCTTTAAGCGAAAAGTGAACTGGCCTCTTTAGAAATGTTGGCAGCCTGGCTGGTCCATTAGTAAGACCGAAGAATCAAAACATTGACTGGAAAAGGCCATTATGACTGGGCTCAGCAGGAGTCATCAATAGATGATGTCATTTCAGAAATAAGCAAGCCAATGTCACGAGGCCCCTGGGCAGAGTCAAACTACCCTTCCTGGCCCATCACCACCCGCCTTTGCAGATACTGAAGTCTGCCAAGGGGACACAGGAATCTGAGCCAGGACCGGCCTCATTTTACCCTTTCTTTGCTCAACTTGATTCTAGAAGAATGTAGTTCTAGAGCCTGTGACATTCAGCAGGTTATTAAGGAAGGTCTGGGGGTGGGGGGCGGTTAAAGGAGAAAAAAGGAGGGATATCTATAATTAAAAACTATTAATAAATTAAGTATTAAAAAAAAAAAAAAAGGAAGGTCCTCAGTCCTCCCATGTGCACAGCTCCTAGATTCTCTTTTCACCCTCTCCCTCTCTCCTGGTCCTTTCTGCCTCTTCTCACACACCTCATCCCAGAAACACCTGCTTTCCCTCTGTGCCCTCCCTCCGTCTCCTAATACCTTCCCTCTCCCTTCCTTTCCCAACCAAGCTTTTAGAAAGAGTTGTACGCTGTGTCCATTTCTTCAGCTCCCATTAGCTTCTGTCTCTTTCCCTCACTAACACTAATAATATTATTGCAGATACCAAGCTCTGGGCTGAGGACTTCCCTGCATCATCACCCTTAATCCCCACAGCAATCCCTATGAAGTGGGTACTATTATTATCCCATTGTACAGAGGAAAAAACTGAGGCTCAGATGGATAGGCAGGCTCACTAGCCCCTATAAGGCAGTAGCAGATCCCATTTTTTAATCAACTGCAATAAACTGGTCAAAGTCACCCATGACTCCCTGCCAGTCCTGGTGGCCTCTTCCCAGTCCTCTGTCTTTGTGCAGCAACTGGCACTGCCACCCTCTCTCCTACCTTGGCTTTTGGGAAGCCACTTTCTCCCAGTCTTTCCCTCATCATCACACAGTGGGTTCCCCCAGATTTCATCCCTGGCACTTCTCTTTTCTCATGTTAGAAAGTCTTCCAGGAAACTCCAAGCCCTTTTGATTCCAGGTCCACTAGAGACCATCTTGCCCACCCCCTCATTGCCCATGGTCACTCTAAGTGGGTGGCAGAGCTGGGTCTGGAGCCTGGTGTCCTAACCTCCAGGCAAGTCCAGTTTTAGTTACTCAGAGCTGCTACTACCTACTCCCTGTTTTTGCTGAGCAGTAGGAAGCTGCCCTACTCTGGAGGAGGGAGAAGGTGTGAGACCCTGATAAGGTGGGCGGAGGCTATTTTTAGAAGACACTGGCTTTCCACTTAGGCTGGGAGAAACTCAAGGGCCAAGACTGTCTAAAACATGGGTTTGAAAGACTGGCTCATTGTTGAAAGTATTACAGATGTCCCTCTTTTTCCCCCATTGACCCCCTCCCTCTCCCTCCCATCCCCCTCCTGCCTTCCCCAGCCTAGTGTCCGTGTAGATTGGTTGTGCATATATGCATGTAAGTTCTTTGGTTTATCTCTTCCCTCCCCTCCCACCCCCATCCCTCTGAGATTTGTTAGTCTGTTCTCTACTTCCATGATTCTGGATCTTGTTTGGTTGACAGCTTATTTTGTTCATTATGTTCCACAAATAAGTGAGATCATGTGCCACTTGTCTTTCAACAATAAAAAAAATAAATTAATTAAAAAAAAAAAAGACTGGCTCATTAAAGAGAATGAATGCACCAAAGTCGCAGCATTCCTTGCCTTCACCCTCTGCCTGTTTGTTGTGTGGCTGGAACTGATGAGAACCTTACTATTTGTCTCCATTTCCTCTGCGAGGCTTTGAGATGACATTGGAGACAGTAAAGCAGAAACAAAAAATGAAACTTCAGAATGAGGGTGCTATTGTCTGAGCAACGGAAGGTCCTGGACAGCATCAGATTAAAGAAGAGGGGGCATTGGTGGGGTGCTCACTGATCCCCAACACCTGCCTCAACAGCAGGAGTGGTCAGGTAAGAAATGAGAAAGGCTGGTAGAGACTGCAGACCTCCTGGCAGGTCCAGCGCCGTGTGACCTTGAGCAGGGGGCTCTGTGGCCCTTCACGGAGAACAAAATGGCTGTCACCACTGGGGATTCTAGATGGGGATTTTTGGGGTGTCCCACTGAGGGCTCAGTGCATGGTCCCCCGGCCGGGAGTGATACCCTCAGTGGACTAGGGTGTGGTTCTGTGGTTCGGGTGCAGAAAAGCTTGGGCCAGGTCATCTCTAAGGGTCTGAGAGGGCAAAGGTAGAGGCCAAGTGCAGGGTCGGTAACAGCAGAGGGGTGGGGGACATGCCTGTATGGCTTGGAGGCTGCATCATAATTCCGGTATAGACAGGAAAACTGAAGCCAGGGAGCAGCTGGACTGGAGCATCTGGCCCTGCCCAGTACTTTGGGTCTAAAGCTGTTCGAGTCACAGGCTGCTTTGCGAAGGTGATAGCTGCTACCCAGCATGACTCCCATAATTACCGAGGGGTGCGTTTGCCCCATGGGTGTAAGGCCCAGGCTATTCGAGGGTCCCAGTAGGTCCTGGAATCCGCCCTGAGTCAGAGAGACCACCAAAGTCTCCGGTTTCTGAAACCCCTCCGGATGTGCCCCCAGCGTCCCAGCCCGCAGCAGGTGAACAGGTGGGGGAGCGCCAGTGGTCAAGAGCGAGTCCTGCTGCTCGCCGGGCCCTGGCTCCTAGCTTCATCCCGGGAACCAAACTCCGCCCCTGCAAATGGGCAAACTGAGTCCCAGAGCACGGAGAGGGCTTGCCAAAGCAATGCTGTGAGTTGGCAACAACTAGGGGGCTCCTGCCTCCAGGCTCCTTTTCGCTCCACCTTCTGCGAGAAAGCGTGTATCGTGGCGCTTTCAACCTCTTCGTCTCCCGCAGTTTGGGAAACTTTTCCTGCCGCAAACAGGCGCAGCCGGAGCCCGGTCCTACGCCTACCCGAGCAAGGACGCCCCACTCCCACCCCCAAACTCTCGGAAGCCGGAGGGGCGGCGGCACAGCGGTACCGGCTCCCGCGGGCACCTGAGCGCAGCGGAGCGCCCGGGGCCCGGAGCCCCGCGTGGCTCTTCTCCCCCGTTTACAGATGCGGCGCCGCGGTCCAGAGAGGAGGGCGCCCTGGCCAGGGCCACACGCGTCGAGCGAAGCGGAGCGGACCGCAGCGTCGAGGTCCGGACCCCAGACCCGGGCTCCCCAGCCCCGGAGGCAACCCGAGGCGGCAGCTATTTATAGAGGGAGCCACGCTCAGTCCCTCTTGGCGGCGGCAGCGACAGCTGAATATTTTGCCCAGATATGGCTGGGGACCCGGCGCGGGGGCAGGGAGCCCCGCGAGCGCGACCCCTAACAGGGTGGGGGGCTTACCGGGCCGTAGAGCCGCGGGGGCGGGCGCGGGCGCGGGCGGCGGGACGAGCGCGGGCGGCGGGCTGGCGGGCGAGCGGGTGAGCGGAGCGCAGGGCTGGACGAGCTCCCGTGCGGCCGCGGGCGGGCGGGCGGGCGGGCGCTCTGGGCTCCGGGGGTGGAAGCCAGGGGCGGGTCCGGCTCCGCGCTGTCACCGCGCCCCGCCCTCTCCCTCCTTATCTCTCCCTCCACTCGGGGGCGCCGGGGCTCAGCGCACGGTCCCCAGGCCGGAGAGCGACACCCGCGGTGGGCAGCGCTGGGCATTGGCCTGGCCACCCCGAAGCTTGGTTCTACCGACAGGTGGGTGCGGGTCGCTTCTGAGTCTCGGTTTCCCCACCTGTACCAGAAGGAGTTAAAGTGATGGTAGAGTTATCTAGAAAAAAGTGGGAGGATCCTCATTCCTGCGGGGTCAAGAAGGTTCTTGGATGGTGCAAAGCCAGCCAAACAGCTGCTGCACCTTTACCTCCTGTGATTGAAGCAGCGACCCCTCCCATCTAACCGGCAGCCCAGCGAGGTCTGGTATGAGCCGAAGTTTTAATAGCGATCATTTTGTGGAACACGTAGTTAAACAAGAGTCGAGTGCATTGCCTCTACACTGAGAGAATGGAGTGTCCAAAATAACGACGTAAAAGAACCGCAACAAAAGAAGTCTCACTTTCTTAAAAGGCTAATATGTTTTCCAGAACAAACCACATAAACACAAACAAACTTGAAGTGTTGTAACTTTTAAAATGGCTCATAAAAAACAATTTGTATGGACAGAAGGTAAGGTCTCTTTGGATTATTATGGGAAACCTTCTGGTAGGGACAAATAATATCTGCTTTTTTTAATCCTGGGGTATTACTAATGAGAAACATGTGTTTTGTTTTTAAATCTCGTTTTCTACTAAAATGTATTTCTACATTTACAAACCCCTTAAAGCTGTAAGAGAATGCTCTTTTTAAAGGGTAGGTGCCATATATTTTTAAATAAAGCAATGATGTAACAGTCCATATTAAAAAAAACAAAAACCCTTTTGTTGTGGAATCTAACATTTAAGAAAAGTGCATACAACACAGGTGTGCAGTTTCGAGTATGTCTCGCTCAGAACACCTGTTGCAACCACCACCAGCCAAGAAACAACATTGCCAACAAACCCAGAAGCCAACTTGTGCCCTTCCCATCACAACTCCCTCCTAAAGAGGGTTCCTTTCTTGACTCTTATGGTAATCACCTCCTTGCTTGCCTCTTCCCTCCACTTTGTCTTCATTTGCTCAACTCTGTGTTGTGAAATTAATCTGTGGTGCTTCCTGTGTCTGTAGTTTCCTCTTATTGCTGTAAAAGAATGTATACCCCATTGTATACCACAGTTTTTAAGTATCCATCTTACTGTTAATGGACGCTTAGGTTGTTTGCAGGTTCCAGCTATTACAAGTGGTGCTGCTGCAAACACTGTAGCAGTAACCTTCTGCACCAAGTGCAGATGTCAACAACACTTGGAATTAACAAATGGAAAATTTCCCCATTTCTGGTACGAGTTGTGGTTATCTCATTGAGGCTTGAATTTGCATTTCCCTGTGTTCTACTGGATTGAGTACCTTTTCATGTTTACTGGCCAGTAGGATTTTCTCTTGTGAAGTGTTTGTTCAAAAGCATTGCCCATTTTGTTTCTTGAAAATATTCAATATATTTTCCCACTACATATATACAGGGTGGGGCAAAAGTGGGTTTCAAGTTGTTCATACGGAAAATAATACAATAATTAATAAATTAGAATACAAGAGTAAAACCTGTTTCTCATATTCACAACTGTAAACCTACTTTGGCCTCACCCTGCACCATATATATATATATATATTCCTTCACTCTGCTTTGCCTTTCTCCTTCATAATAATGCCTTTGATGAACAGGTATTCTTCATTTTAACATAGTCTAGTCTGTCAACTTTTCCTTTATTGTTAGCACTTTGTGTGTTCTGTTTAAGACATCTTTCCTACTCCTGGATTATAATTTCCTATGTTATCTTTCTACATTAGCCTTTCACACTCAGGCTTCAAATCCACCTGGAACTGACTTTGGAATATGGTGTGAGGTAGAGGTCAGGTTTCATTTGTTTGTCTATCAAATTGTCCTAGCACTGGATTAATTTTTTCAGTTACATCAACAACACAATTAATTGCTTTATTTTTTTAATCCTCACCCGAGGACATTTTTTTTTTTTTTTTTCATTTATCGTCAGATAGAGCAGGAGGGAGGGAGGGAGGAAGAGAGAGAGAGAAACATCAATGTGAGAGTGACACATCAAGTGGTTGCCACCCACACAACCCCAAATGGGGCCGGGGACAAACCGCATCCGAGGTACGTGCCCTTAGCGGGAACCAAACCCGGGCCTCTCTGGTCGGTGGGCCAATGCTCTAACCGCTGAGCCACACCAGCCAGGGCATTAATTGCTTTACTTTAAAAAGTAATGGAGCCTGGCTGGTGTGGCTCAGTGGTTGAGCACTGACGCATGCATCAAGAGGTTGCTAGTTTGATTCTTTTTTTTTTTTTTAATTTATTTTTGTTACAAATGTTTCTCCTTTTTTCCCCATTGACACCCTCCTCCCCATCCCTCTACCCCTTCCCCAGCTTTGTTGTCCATGTCCATCAGTTATGCATACATGCGTATAAGTTCTGTGGTTTATCTCTTCCCTCCCCCCCACCCCCTCTTCTGGGGGTTGTCAGTCTGTACCCTACTTTCACATCTCTGGGTCTACCCTGTTCCCCATACTGTTATGTTTATTATATTCCACAAATGAGTGAGATCATGTGATATTTTTCTTTCTCTGCTTAGTTTGTTTCACTTAGGATAATACTCTCGAGGTCCCTCCATGTCGTCTCAAAGGATAAGAGATCTTTCTTTCTTACAGCTGCATAGTACTCCATTGTGTATATGTACCACAGCTTTTTTATCCATTCATCCACTGATGGGCACTTGGGCTGTTTCCAGATCTTAGCTATTGTGAATAGCGCTGCTATGAACATGGGAGTACATATATTCTTTCTGATTGGTGTTTCAGGTTTCTTAGGGTATATTCCTAGAAGTGGGATCACTGGGTCAAATGGCAATTCAATTTTTAATTTTTTGAGGTAACACTATAGTGTTTTCCACAGTGGCTGCACCAGTCTGCATTCCCACCAGCAGTGGACTAGAGTCCCCTTTTCTCCACACCCTCGCCAACACTTGTTGTTTGATGATTTGTTGATGGCGGCCATTCTGACAGGTGTGAGGTGATACCTCATTGTTGTTTTAATTTGCATCTCTCTGATGATTAGTGATGTTGAGCATTTCTTCATATGTCTCTTAGCCATTTGTATGTCCTGTTTGGAGAGGTGTCTATTTAGTTCCTCTGCCCATTTTTTAATTGGGTTCTTTGTCTTCCTTTTGTTGAGTTGTATGAGCACTCTATATATTTTGGAGATTAACCCCTTATCTGATGTATCATTGGCAATTATGGTCTCCCATACAGTGGGTTCTCTTTCCGTTTTGATGGTTGTTTCTTTTGCTGTGCAGAAGCTTTTGAGTTTGATGTAGTCCCATGTGTTCATTTTTTCCTTTATTTCTGTTGCCTTAGGTGATGTATCAGTGAAGATTCTGCTGCGTATGATGTCCGAAATTTTGTTGCCTACATTTTCTTCTAGGATTTTTATGGATTCACGAGTCACATTTAAGTCTTTTACCCATTTTGAGTTTATTCTGGTGTATGGTGTAAGTTGATGGTCTAGTTTCATTTTTTTGCATGTAGCTGTCCAATTTTCCCAACACCATTTATTAAAGAGGCTGTCTTTGCTCCATTGTATGCTCTTGCCACCTTTGTCAAATATTAGTTGAGCATAATGTCTTGGGTCAATTTCTGGATTCTCTGTTCTGTTCCACTGGTCTATATGCCTGTTCTTGTGCCAATACCAGGCTGTTTTGATTATAGTAGCTCTGTAGTATAATCTGATATCTGGTATTGTGATCCCACCTACTTTGTCCTTCTTTTTCAAGATTGATGTGGCTATTCGGGGTCTTTTTTGGTTCCATATGAACTTTTGGAGTATTTGTTCTAGTTCTGTGAAATATGTCGCTGGTATTTTGATTGGGATTGCATTGAATCTATAGATTGCTTTGGGTAATATGGACATTTTAATGATGTTAATTCTTCCAATCCATGAACAAGGTATGTGCTTCCACTTTTTTATATCTTCCTCTATTTCTTTTTTCAATGTCCTGTAGTTTTCTGCAAATAGATCCTTTACTTCTTTGGTTAAATTTATTCCTAGGTATCTTAATTTTTTTGCTGCGATGGTAAATGGGATTGTTTTTTTAGTTTCTCTTTCTGTGAGTTCATCATTGGTGTATAAGAATGCCGTCGATTTCTTGACGTTAATTTTGTATCCTGCTACTTTGCCAAATTCATTTATTAGGTGTAGTAGATTTTTGATGGAGTCTTTAGGGTTTTCTATGTATAATATCATGTCATCTGCGAATAATGACAGTTTCACTTCCTCCTTTCCAATTTGGATCCCTTTTATTTTTTCTTCACGTCTGACTGCTGTGGCTAAGACTTCCAGTACTATGTTAAATAAGAGTGGCGAAAGTGGGCATCCCTGTCTTGTTCCTGTTCTTAAGGGAAATGTTTTTAGTTTTTGCCCATTGATTATGATGTTGGCTGTAGGTCTTTCATATATGGCCTTTATAATGTTGAGATATGATCCCTCTATTCCCAAATTGCTGAGCGTTTTTATCAGAAATGAGTGTTGAATTTTGTCGAATGCTTTTTCAGCGTCTATTGATATGATCATGTGGTTTTTATCTTTCATTTTGTTTATGTGGTGTATCACATTTATTGATTTGCGAATATTGAACCAGCCTTGCATCCCTGGGATGAATCCCACTTGGTCATGGTGAATAATTTTTTTGATGTATTGCTGGATCCGATTTGCTAGTATTTTGTTCAGGATTTTGGCATCTATGTTCATCAGGGATATTGGCCTGTAGTTTTCTTTCTTTGTAGTGTCTTTTTCTGGTTTTGGAATTAGAATTATGCTGGCCTCATAAAATGAGTTTGGAAGTCTTCCTTCTTCTTGAATTTTTAGAAACAGTTTGAGAAGAATGGGTGTTAGTTCTTCTTTGAATGTTCGGTAAAACTCCCGTGAAGCCGTCTGGGCCTGGACTTTTGTTTGCTGGGAGAGTCTTGATTACATCTTCAATTTCCTTGGTTGTTATTGGTCTGTTCAAGTTTTCTATCTCTTCCCGGTCCAGTTTTGGGAGACTGTGTTTCTAGAAATTTGTCCATTTCGCTTAGATTGTCGAATTTGTTGCCATATAAATGTTCATAGTATTTGTTAACGATCCTTTGTATTTCTGTGGGGTCAGTTGTTACTTCTCCTCTTTTGTTTCTGATTTTGTGTATTTGGGTTCTCTCTCTTTGTTTCTTGGTGAGTCTAGCTAAGGGTCCATCAATCTTGTTTATCTTTTCAAAAAACCAGCTCTTTGTTTCATTGATCCTTTGAATTGTTTTTTTTGGTCTCCATGTCGTTTATTTCTGCTCTGATCTTTACTATTTCCTTCCTTCTACTTGCTCTGGGGTTTTCCTTTTGTTTGCTTTCTAGTTCTTCAAGTTGTGAGGTTAGAAAGTCTATTAGAAATTTTTCTTGTTTCTTGAGGTGGGCCTGTAGTGCTATGAACTTCCCTCTCAGAACTGCTTTCGCTGCATCCCACAGATTTTGTGTTGTTGTGTGTTCATTTTCATTCGTTTCCAGAAAGTTTTTAATTTCTTCCTTGATCTCCTTGGTAACCCATTCATTGTTTAATAACATGCTATTTAGCCTCCATGTATTCAAATGTCTTTGCATGTTCTTGTTGCAATTGATTTCTAGTTTCATGCCATTGTGATCTGAGAAGATTTGCTTGATATGATTTCAATCTTCTTGAATTTGTAGAGACTTCGTTTGTGTCCTAACATGTGGTCTATCTTTGAGAATGTCCCATGTGCACTTGAGAAGAATGTGAATTCTGTAGTTTTGGGGTGTAATTCTCTGTAAATATCTATTAAATCCATTTGGTCTAGTGCTTCATTTAGAGTCTGTGTTTCCTTGTTAATTTTTTGTCTAGAGGATCTATCCAGTGATGTCAGTGGGGTGTTGAAGTCCCCTGCTATGATTGTATTGCTGTCGATTTCTCCTTTGAAGTTTTCCAGAAGATTTTTAATGTATTTTGGTGCTCCTGTATTGGGTGCATATATGTTTACCAAGGTTATATCTTCCTGTTGGATAGATCCTTTCAATATTATGTAGTGGCCTTCTTTGTCTCTAGTTATGGCCTTCATTTTAAAATCTATTTTATCAGATATGAGTATTGCTACCCCAGCTTTTTTTTCCTTTCTGTTTGCTTGGAAGATTTTTTTCCATCCCTTCACTTTCAGCCTATGTGAGTCTTTTGTTGTGAGGTGGGTCTCTTGTAAACAACATATATATGGGTCCTGCTTTCTTATCCAATCCGCTACTCTGTGTCTTTTGATCGGGGCGTTCAGTCCATTTACATTTAAGGTGATTACCGATATGTACTTACTTATTGCCATTTTTGTTTAGTGTGTTTCTATTTTCCTTTCTATTTCTTCTACTAATTACAGCAGTCCTTTTAACATTTCTTGCAGTGCTGGTTTGGTGCTAATGTATTCCCTTAGCCTTTTTTTGTCTGGGAAGCTCTTTATTTGACCTTCTATTTTGAATGATAGCCTTGCTGGGTAGAGTAGTCTTGGGTTCAGATCCTTGTTTTTCATGACCTTGATTATTTCATGCCATTCCCTTCTGGCCTGTAGTGTTTCTATTGAGAAGTCAGCTGATAACCTTATGGGGGTTCCTTTGTAGGTAACCTGTTGCTTAGCTCTTGCTGCCTTGAGTATTCTCTCTTTGTCTTTAATTTTTGGCATTTTTATTACTATGTGTCTTGGTGTGGGCCTGTTTGGGTTCTTCTTACTTGGGACTCTCTGTGCTTCTTGAACTTGAAAGCCTTCTTCCTTCACCAAATTAGGGAAATTTTCTGTCACTATTTCTTCAAATATATTCTCTAACCCTTTCTCATTTTCTTCTTCTTCGGCGACTCCTATGATGTGAATATTATTACGCTTCCAGTTGTCCCACAGTTCTCTTAAGCTGTCTTCCTGTTTTTTCATTGTTTTTTCCTTTCGGTTTTCTGATTCGTTGATTTTTTCTACCCTGTCTTTTAATTCACTGATCCGGTCCTCAGCTTCTTCTACTCTGCTTTTTAGTCCTTCCAATGTGTTCTTCATTTCTGCCATGTCATTCTTCATTTCGAATTGATTTATTTTCAATATTTCTATGTCTTTGCTCATGGTGTTGATGTCCTTACACATGCTGTTGAGCTTCCTCAAGATCATGGCTCTGAATTCTAGCTCTGTTAACTTGCTTAACTCCATTTCATTTATCTCATCTTCATTGGAGGTCTCTTGTTCTTTTGTTTGGCATCTGTTTCGTTGTTTTACCATTTTGGCTATCTCAGTGGTTTTTGGAGCCTGCCAAATTTTCCCTGTGGATGTTGGTGTTCAGCTGTTTGTGGCTCCCTGTACTGGGTTTGGATGAGCGTGAGAGGACCCACGTTATACACCACTGTCGAGTCTTACTTTCCTGGGTAGAGTTGCAAGCCCAGAAAAGGTTCAGTTATCCTCTAGCTTTTTGCCTAGAGGCTATTAGTCCTGGTTACTTAAAGAGCCTTGGGTTCTCAGTTGAATGAAAACCTCCCTCAGGTGTTCAGCGTGAGAGGATTTCCCGAGGGTGGGGCAGATGCTGATAGTTAATGAGCCTTGATTTGCATTTCAATGGCCCAACTGGGTGTGGCTGAATCTCCGAGGGAGGGGCTGCTGCCTCTCCCCAGAGCCCTGGGATGGAGTAAGTCGACCAGGCCACAGTCCTGCGTGGCCGAAACTCAGCAAAAGCTCTGAGCGCCCTCCAAATCCCAAGTGTCCCCACACAGTTCCAGTCCAGTCCGCCCTCCCTCTGCCGGAGTCCGAGGTGAGTGGCTGTGGCTGTTTTAGCGCTCTATCCCGGCTCTTCGCTGTGGAGCCGGCTCGGGCTTTAGCGCTCTGTCCCGGCTCTGCGCTGTGGAGCCGGCTCGGGCTTTAGCGCTCTGTCCCGGCTCTGCGCTGTGGAGCCGGCTCGGGCTTTAGCGCTCTGTCCCGGCTCTGCGCGGTGGAGCCGCTCGGGCTTTAACCCCGAGGGCGGAGCGCTGCTCACGGCTAAGGCCGCTGCTGTCCGTGGGCTCCCAGCCCCCCTCTCGCGCCTCCGCAATCCTACCAGGATCGAGTCAGTGTCCCTGGTTGTATGGTCCTCGTGAGCTGCTTTTCCGTTGCTTTTTCCCGACGATTTGACTTTATTTTAGTTGTATTTCCAGTTTGGTCCTGGGAGATGATCTGTGTAGCTTCCATTCACTCCGCCGCCATTTTGGAATCTCCGCTGGTTTGATTCTTGGTCGGAGCACATGCCCAGGTCTCCATCCCATGCAGAAGGCAGCCAATCGAAGTGGATGTTTCTCTCATCAATGTTTCTGTCTCTCTCTCCCTCTCCCTTCCTCTCTCTCTAAGTCAATAAAAACATATTTTTTTAAAAAAGAAAGAAAACACTTATAAAGTCAGTGAAATAGAAACCACCTTTTCCTTGTCTGTAGACAATTTGAGAATTTTTGTTTATATTTTTAGGGAAAGAAACCATTATAAAACAAATATTTTAACTACTTTATTTCATTTAAACATTTATGTCAGATTTTTTTACTTTATCATAAATAATTATTTAAATCACTGGCATAAGCACTGCTGAATTCTGAATCACTTTAATTATAAATATTAAATACACATTTTAAAAAGCTAGAAAGATAATCTTAACGTTTTACATGAAAACTTAAAACATCTGGTCTTGAACTTCCTTCTGTTCTTTCTTTTCCTAGAATTTTCTCACACAAAAATAAGCAAATGACTTCAAGTGTTTTATCTTCAACCTGGTCTTCTCCCTGAAATCCACTCCATATTTCCAATAGTTTGTGCCTATCCTCACACAGAGGTCTATTAGCTGAAACTCAGAATGTTCAAAATCAAAACTGTAAGTTTCCCAGCCACACTGAGTAAGGGTCACCATCCTAGTCTCTCAGACCTTAGACTTGGCATTACTCTTTGGCACTTCCTTTTCCTTATCTTCTATGTCCAAGATGTCAGTTCTAATAATTCTAACCCAAAACTTCAGAAAGCCTTTAATATTTTTTCTTTAGTTCCATTGCTCCACTTTAGTCCAGGGCCTCCCCTGCCCATCTTTAGGCCACTGCGAAGGCCTCTAACCTATCCCTCTGTCAGTCCATCCTGCCCATTCATTCACAAGCACATACCATTATATGTGCCTGATATGGGCAAAATATCATTCTGTCCGCTGTGGAGGACCCCGACAGTGGTGTGCCGGAGTCTGCTGTACGGGTGTGCAGGAGCTGGGTGGGTGCACCTCCTCCCACCTCCACATCAGCGGTGTCATAGTGTAGCTGGAACTGAACAATGGAGGGAGTATTTACAACATGGGAATCATCAGACCCTGCAGATCAAGGCTCAGCCCCCCACCCAATACACACACACACACTCAAACCAGTCGTTAAACATTTACTAGTACATCACTGGATAGTTTGGAGGGGAGCAAGCACTGCTCGAGAATACCAGTAACCTTGGATGAACATACATGGGGTTCAGGGACCAGATAAAGGTCCAATGTGACTGGCACAGGGAATGGTGGACCATGAGGTTGGGTAGGGAGATTGTAGAAGGCCTGGGTCTTCAGTCTGGACTCCCTGAGCAATGAGAAGCCGCTCAAGATTTGGGGGGAGGGGCACGCTGGTTTGCCTGGCTGCCCCTCCCGCAGCACCACTAGCAGTGCTGATATGCTAGACTTGGGATAGCCTTTACATGGTCTGGTGACTTTGGGGCACAGCACTGCACACTTCGGTAGAGTTAAGTCACGAAATTCTGTCTAACTGGAGAAGAACCCAGCACCGCAAGGAAGACAACATGAATAGAAAGGGAACTCTTCATCTTAAGATCATAAAGCCTGGAAATTATGAGGTAGCCAGTTTGTATATTGATAAACATTTTAATCTAATAGTATAGTAATAATTCAAGTGCAATTTTCTTTGAAAAGTCAACTCTGTTAAACACAACTTATTAAATAGTTTTCTTCAAACATAACATATTCTTTTCAATCCCCACAGCAGTCAGAGCCAGGTAGCAGAGATAATATACATTTTTTAAGCCTACTACATTTTGTTATTGCTAGAAAAATCTGAATTAGTTGTCAAGGTCTCAGAGCAGTGATTAATTAACTTTTGAAAACTCTACCAGATATTCTGACATAAAATCATGAATCCAGATATCTGTGTCTGGCAGGGATGTGTCCACTAAATAGACCACTACTTTCTGGTCCCAAGGGTTAGCATTCTCTATAACTGTCTGCACCAATGCCACCAGAGGTTTCTTCTCAACATGATTTCGAAACACCATGGATGCCTCCTCAGACCACTGGGTGCACTTCACTCCTAGGAGAAAGAGCAGAGCAGTGAGGGGTCAGATAAGCCTTTCTTTGATCCATTATAATGGAAAACTAGTCTATTCCAAGTAGCTTAAACATGCCAGGTTAGACTTGCCTAACTGAAAAACAGTTGCTGAATAATATTGAAGCAGTCCGGTTTCTGGTTTTTCTGTTCTAAATGAGGTTTCTTCTGTAAACCCTTACCTACAGACAGTTTTATCTGAGATTTAATGCTGTGTTATAAAATGAAGTTATAACTGCCCATGTTCCTACATAAAGTATATACAGATTTAAACTGATAATGGAAACAAATAGGAGGAATAACATATCAATGACATTTCTCTCATCTATAGATTTTTTTCTGATGAACCAAATATAGTTAAAAAATGCATTAATATAATAATTTTTCAAAATTATTATATACAACATCATGGCAAAAGCACTGGATTGAACGTCTGGAGACTCATAGTTACTATTTCCAGCTCTTCCTCTATCAAGTGGTCTGATCTTGGGCAAATCAGTTTATTTCTCAGGCCTTGGTTTACTTATAAAATAAAATGGTTGAGCCCGGCCGGTGTGGCTCAGTGGACTGAGTATCACCCCATAGACTGAGAGGTCCCGGTTTGATTCCCACTCAGGGCACATGACCAGATTTCGGGCTCTATCCCCAGTAGGAGGCATGCAGGAGGCAGCTGATCAATGTTTCTCTCTCACATTGCTGTTTCTATCTTTCTCTCCCTTCTTCTCTCTCTAAAAAACTAGTAAGAAAAAAAATTTTTTTTAAATAAAATAAAATGGTTGGATCAAATGAAATTTAAGTCCCATGCATTTCTTTCCTTTTTTTTTTTTTTTGTTAATGTTTATTGATTTTTTTTTTTTAATCCTCACCCGAGGACACTTTTGCATTCATCTTCAGATAGAGTGAGAGGGAGGGAGGGAGTAAGAGAGAGAGAGAAACATCAATGTGTGAGAGAGACACATCGAGTGGTTGCCACCCACAAAACCTCAACTGGGCCGGGGACAAACTGCAACCGAGGTACGTGCCCTTAGCGGGAACCGAACATGGGTCTCTCTGGACTGTGGGCCGATGCTCTAACTGCTGAGCTAAACCGGCCAGGGCTGTTTATTGATTTTTGAGAGAGAGGAAGGGAGAAAAATATAGAAACATCTATGTGAGAAACATCAACTGGCTGACTCCTGCACGCCCCCTACTGGGGATCGAGCCTGCAACCTGGACATGTGCTCTGACAGGGAATCAAACTGGGACCTCTCAGTCCATGGGACCACGCTCAATCCACTGAGCCACACCGGCCAGGGAGTCCCACACATTTCTAAATTCCCATGACTTTTAAACTTGAGAGCTTAAGATAGAGAATTCTAACTTAGGTTTTAAAATAAAATTGAGACAATATGTATTTTTCAAGAACTACTATTAAACTAACACATTAAATCTACATATATGAGATCAGATAAACTATACAGTCGGCCCTCGTTTATCACAGTTAATTAGTTCCAGACTCTACTGCAATAAATGAATTTCTGCAAAGTAGGATTCTTTATATACAGTCATCCCTCGCCACTTCGCACTTTGACTTTCGCGGAAAGTCGAAGCGTGAAGTGGCAAGGGACGACTGTAAATCATGCCCCATAGGGATGAAGGTCTGGGAGTTTCACATATAATTGAAAAGACCTGTTATCTATATAGTGAGTGGGCTACATCTGATTATTAAGCATTTTTCTGCAGGAGAAGCCTAGAACAGTTTCTAAGCTGCTGTTTCCTGATCTGTATAGTAGTGACACTAACAGAACCCAAACCTCCTGCCGTGGGGAGACTGTAACGCACTGAAGGGACTGGCAGAGTCCCTCTCACACAGAAGCACCAGCGCCTGTTGCCACGACGCTGGGGATGGAGGTGATGGTGCCGTGCACTCATGCTTCACACAGACTTCTTCTCTGGGCATTTCAATGACCATGTTTAAAAAAATGTGTTGTTAACAGAATCTAAACATTAAAAAGTGAAACTGAAAAAATGTAACTATAAAATCTGAAGAAACCATTTAGAGGTTTGAGTTCAAAGCATATTAATGATAGCCATGTCATGTGGAAAATGCCATTTTTTGTCCTGGCTGGTTTGGCTCAGCGGTTAGAGTGCCAGCCTGAGGGCCAAAGTGTCTTGGGTTCAATTCCCAGTCAAAAGCAGGTACCTGGGTTGTAGGTTCATTCTTGGCCCTGGTCTTGGGTCGCGTAGGAGGCAACCAATCAATGTGTCTCTCTCACATCAATGTTTCTCTCTCTCTCTCTTTCCCTCCGTCCCTTCCACTCTATCTAAAAAAAAAATCAATGGAAAAATATCCTCAGCTGAGGATTAATAAAAAAACAAACAAACAAAAAAAGAAAATGCTATTTTTGGTTTATATCCAACTACCATGGGAATTTCCTTTGAATTCTAGTAGAAGGCACAAAGAAATTGGCAAATACTTCAAAAATAAGGCAAAATATATCTGCCAATAAAAGCTGGTCAATAACTACAAGAAGAATCTGTATACAGAATTGCTTTCATATCTGACATCAAATCACTTCTTCCATGGTGTTAGCACCATGTATAGGGTGAGCGGTGGTGAGGAATCAGGGTGGCATCACGTGGTCACAACTCCCCATATCTCAGCAGAGTAGGACACAGAGAGCCCCAGCCAACTGGAGTGTCTGTCTCCTTGGCCCTTTTGGCCTCCACACCCTCTGCTAATGCTTCCAGGCCTCTGGGTGGAGCTTTGTCCAAATGCTCATGCTACCTACTGGCAGAGTGCACCAGAGAAGCCACCAACTTTTGGGCTGCTTTTACAAAAGATAAAACAACTCTCATTACACAAGGTTACAAATAAGTACCACTGTACCTGTTAAGCTAGCTCCTCAGATCTGGATGATAGTCAACAGGCTGGTGTGAATGTGGTGGAATCATACACTTGCAGGCCATTAGCTGCAATGCAACTGGAAACCTACTTGGCTGCGACAATGGTCACATTCTATGACCCAGGGATGTGTTATAATTGTAAAAATCCATTATGTAGATGTATTATAATTTATGCAATGAATTATGAAATATCTGTGCAATGTTCTCCTCCTGTTGGTTATTTAGGTTGTCTCACTGTTTTCGTTTGTTTTGGTTAGTATACACAGTGGCAGGTTTTTTCTTAATGCTACAATAATAGTATAGAGATCCTAAACATTCAACAACAGGGAAATATGGATTAAAGAGGGTATTTTGCACCTATTAAAAATCATCATCAAGACCATCAAACAGCCACCACAAAATTAGGGAAAAAATGCCAAATGAAAAAAGCAGACTGCAATATTGTATCTGTACTACGATTACAGCTTTAGAAATAAACTCATACATGAAACCAGAGACAGAAAGCAACGTGGAAAAATACAAACAGCAGATACAGTTGGAGGGCATGACTGTGAAAGATCGTTAAAAATTATTTCTAGCCTTGGCCGGTTTGGCTCAGTGGTTAGAGCATTGGCCTGCGGACCGAAGGGTCACAGGTTCGATTCCCGGTCAAGGGCATGTACCTCGGTTGCAGGTTCGATCCCCAGCCCTGGTTGGGGTCATGCGGGAGGCAACCAATCTATGTGCCTCTCTCACTTTGATGTTTTTCTCTTCTTTCGTCCCTTCAACTCTATCTAAAAAAAACAATAACTATGGAAAAATATCCTTGGGTGAGGATTAACAACAACAAAAAGTATTTCCATTATGGTTGGGAAACTGTGCTTTAAAAAAAGTTACCTCAATAGGCCAATGATTCTGTACTCCCTAAGTACCCAGGACAAAATGACAATATAAACAATGTTGGGGAACGAGTTCAAATTCCACAGAAATTACCTGCTAGTTGAGCTGTGACTGCTTGGAATGGCAGCTTTCGGAACATGTCCACTAGGGGCTGTACTTTTCTTATGTTGACTAATTCGTGCTTGCCATAGTCCAGCTCATACACGGATGCCAGTCCATTGGTCAGGATTCCCTTCAAAAGTACTCTGTGCCACCTAGATGTGCAAAGGATTGAAAAGGAAGAAGAAACACACAATGTCAACACCTGCTTTAATTAAGGATGACATTTTATAATAAAAAGAAAAATTAATACAAATGATATTTATCAAAATATAAGATGATTGTATCATAAAAGTTTTTAAAGAGATTGTTTCTTCTTTTTCCAAAGGTTACTATTTTCGGCTTTATCACTGGCTCATTTGATGGAATTTGCTCACTCCAACACCTTTGTCAGGCCTCATGGAGCTAAAGAGAATGAGACATAGTCTACTGACCATCACAAAGCAGAATGAAACAAATGCCATGGAGAACAATCAGGACAAGGCTAGTGGGTCCCTTCACTATGTCGGGGGGATGGGATGGCCACACATTTGGGACAAGGTACATGTGTTGAAGAAGGGAAGAGGGAGGCAAGCAGGACTAGGCCAAGCTGAAGACACTCATGAGAAGAAAAGCACAGAAGACTCTAAGGGCCTGGTGGTTTGGATGGAGCGAACACTACAGTATAGCTGGGAGGCAGAATGTGGGGAGGAATGGAAGAGAAGGTCAGAATGGGAAGGGAGGTTGGGAGATTACAAAAAGTAATGTAAACTTGACAATTTAATTATGCCAAGTAAAGACATTTAAAAAAGATCTAACCCACTGCTTAAAGAACCTGGAAAGGGTAGGCGAGTATGAGAGAAGATCCAGTGTTCAAGGTGCCAGAAATTCACACAAATACACTTTCCCCCTCTGGGCCTACATCATTAACATGAAAACAAAAGAAAACAAAAACTAGATTCCAAAGCTCAGGAATGAAGGACCATTTTCAAGTCCTATAGTCTTGATTATATGATGACACGGAGGCAAGGATAATTGATCATAATGTCGAAAAGGAAGCTGTCTATGGAGGCGGCCTCTGCTCCTGCGTGGTGTGAGTCGGGCTCTGCCTCAGGTGGCAGTCCTGGACACCCTCGGAAGCAGGGTCATCAGGAACAAGTCCCGTGGAGCAGCAGGCCCATCACTGCCACACACTGCTATGCTGGGGCTAGCCAGACTGGACCGATTTCCCAGCCAATGTACACCTAGTGGAGAATGGGCACAGGCAACCGACACAGCTGCTACAGTAAGAAAGCTACGAAGAGGCCAGCTCTAACACTATATGTGATTGGGGGCTTCTGGGGGAAACTCCATGAACCTTCAAATAAGGCCAAAGTGCAGCAGGCAAAAATCGGTGAGTTGCAGAGACAACAGGGACACAGAAAGGTATCACCTAAGAGCTTTGGGGGCCAAGCTGCTGAGCTGAAGTCCCACCTGAGCTGGGCCATTTTCCAGTTGTATTACCCTGGGCTCTTTGTTTATTCTCTGAGCCTGTTATCTCATGGGTCATATTTAATTTTAATTCACTTGCAGAAATAATATATCCAAAGTGCCTAGCACTTTATTTTCTTGGCATATTAGGCACTTGGCAAATGGTAGCCATCATTATTACGATTAATCATTATCAAAATGAAGATAAGCTATGTAAATATAAGAACTTTAGACCAAATTCAAGAGAATTTTTCATATGTGGAAAAGCCAGTCTGGTGCATGTTGCTAATTGGTTGAAGTGCAAAAGGAGATGAAAACCTTTGGTTTCCACCGATAGCAATGTCGTTAAGTTGCACAGGGCAGTGACGGGGTCTGTGCTTTGTCTATAAATAAGAGGTACGGGGCAGAGAGGAGAGAGCCATCAAGAATTCAAGTGTTGTACTTACACTAAGCTTTCAATTTTCAAAATTAATAGCTTAAATAAAGGCTAGATTTCCAATTTCAGTGCAAGGCTGCTTGTGAATTACCTGGAAAATATTAAAAACACAGATTCTGGGGTTCTAACCCCAGCGATTCTGATTCAGGGTACCTGGGGTGAGGAAGGAGAATCTCCATTTTTAATAGGTTTCCAGGTTATTCTTAGCCAAGATAGATTTGGAAACCACTGTAACAGAAAATGTATCTGAAATTCCTACATCTTAATTTACCATAGTTGGGAACAAGGTTTAGAAAATAGTCCTGGGTTGGAAGAAAGACAGAAACTCTAAACATTTTACATTGATTCAGTTCATAAAGTTAAAAAAAAAAAAAAGTTAGATAATCTGTTCTTATCTATAAAAGACACCCCTTGCTTATCTGGGGACAAATTAATCGGTTGAAGCCCGAGTCCTGGGGCAGAGCTGTTGGCCACATGGGGTGGGGGAATGGAGTCTGAAGTCCCATACTATAGGTCTTCAGTTTGTGGGTCCTCCTCTCCCACACAACCCTTGCCTCCAAGTAGGACCCCCCACCCACTAATTATCATTAATCTGCCCCTCAGATAACAGGCAACATTAGTTTGATTTTAACTGTGATTAAATTATCCTGCAAAGAATTCTGACTCAGGCAAATTTATACCAATAATGTTCCCATACTGAATTAAACCCATTTATGCTTATGTTTATAAATAACTTGACCCAGTAAAAATGCTTTTTTGAAGATGAAAAGCTTGCAACATATAAGCTGAAAGCTTTTCAGAAAGAGAGCTAGACTTTTCACTTTTAAGAGTAAAAATTGTTTTTTTTCTCCCACAAAAATAAAATTTTATAAATGCCTATACTTGCTATCTTAAGAAAGAACGACAGCATTTTACAGAAAAAATAAGCAGTTTGGCCTTTAAAATTGAGTTGGGGGTGTGTGTATGTGTGATTGTGTGTGTTCTGGGGTGGGGGAGAGACAGTTCCTTGTGTTCAGCATCATCAAAAAAGCCTGATCACTTCCCCTAAGAAAGCTGGCCAAGGGGACGGGACAAGGGACAGCTGTGGAGTGTTTGGGCTTCGCTGAGTTGAAACCAGCATGTACTTCAGGAAACGGCTACAGGAAAGAAGGAGGCAGATCCAAATGTGAAAATACGAGAAAACAGATGGAAGGGCTAAGCAAGTGTAAGGAATTGTGTTTCTCACTGTCCAGAGGCCAAAGAGCAGTGGAATATGCTCCTCATGAAAGGTGGCACCTGCTCTCTTGGAAGCAACTGACAATATACATCAAGAATCCTTAACCAAGCCCAGCTGGTGTGGCTCAGTGGTTGAGCATTGACCCATGTACCAAGAGGTCACCAGTTCGATTTCCAGTCAGGGCACATGCCCAGGTTGTGGGCCTGATCCCCAGTGGGGGGCATGCAGGAGGCAGCCAATCGATGTTCTCTCATCATCGATGTTTCTCTCTCTCTCCCTCTCCCTTCCTCTCTAAAGAAAAAAAAAATTAAAAGAAAAAATAATCTTAATCAAACCACTATTTTCTCTTCTAGGAATCTATCCCGTAAATAAATAATCAGATAGGAACAAAGATTATGTTCAACATTATTTATAACAGTAAAAAATCTGGGAGAAAAAGCCCTACACAACAAAAAAGAATGATAGGTAAACTATAATTTTTCTGTATGATGGACTATTATTCAGCCATTAAAAATGTTTATGAAGACATTTTATCACATGAAAAACTGTTCACAGGATTGTGTCAGATAAAAAAAAAGTACAAAATCATAATAATCCAGCTGTATAAATATATATAGAAAAAACTAGAAATACATAAGTAGTTGAACAAGGGTAATGTCTGGTTGGCTGATTTTCATTTTGTATATTTTTTTGTGTTTTTAAATTTTTCTGCAATAATTAAAGGGTTATTAAATAAAAAATGTTTTCTAAATAAACATATTTTTAATAGAAAAGTAGAAAAAACATTTAAACCTTCACTGCAGACATGATTAGGTTTGAACAGGAATATGGTCACTAGATTTTTAGATAAATGACATCATTTTAAATATTCGACAATTGCATAATTCATTAGTCTCATTTCACATTCAAAAATCCCATTCGTGCTGTTCAAGTCGCCCTGCAGGGATTAAGGGCTCTTAGTATTACTCTACACATTTTTCTTAGGAGTAGAATAAAACTCCTTGTCCAGGGACCTACTTATTTTCCACTTTTGCGGCGTACACTTGGTCTTTTTCCACTGCTACGTGGCGCTCCTCAGACACGCTGTAATACAGAATCATTTCTTCCATCAGAACTTCCAATTTATGTATCTCTTGCCACGGCTGGATGACAAAGTAGCCTGGGTGGCAGGCCACAGGCACGTACACATCCATGTGCTCCCCTGGCTTTGACAAGTGGACAGGAGGTGGCAGTTCCTCCATGAAGAACGAGCAGGTGTGATCCACCATGGCCTTTTTGGTGACATCCACGAGGCTCTTTCTGACATTCTCTCCGGGGCTGCTCGCAGTGGGGGTGTGGCCACTATTGCTGCTGGGAGAGCTAGCTCCACCAGCGATGGCGCTCAGAAACACATCCTTCTGATGCTTCCACAAGTCTGCGTTTGTAATCTGACGATTGATGCTGCGGTGAGGGTCAGGGAAGTTCTTAGGAGTAAATAAATAAACATGTGCGATCCCTCTGGTTTCGTCCACTTTTGTAACCTTTGGAAAACATGAAAAACCAATTCAAGAAATCCAAGCTCACGCTGAATTCCAAGAGGTGGTTATAATGTTAATGTTAAATATTAAAACACAGTATTTGACAAAAAAAACAAAAAACAAACACCACCCCAACTTGCTCAAAACCACTTTATTTAAGGTCAGATGAATTATCTATCACAGCTGTAGCAATGAATAAGCTCTTATGTACTCTCGAAACCAGCAACAAGCTTATGAAAGTGAAAAATATACTAACTTCTAAAATCTCTAAGAAAATGTTATAACTTGCTAGAGGCCATTACCACTGAGAGGAAGTGATTCTACATATCATGATTTAAACATTTTTTAAAATTAATGACATTTTAAAACACTCAAAACAGAAAGAAGAGTAAGTGGAATCCCCATGTGCTGTCACCCAACTTCAACAGTGACAAATAATCACCACAAGGGCAGCGCAGACAGGTTAAGCATTCTGCCTAAGGCTGGTGTCTTCTCAGACTAGGAGGAAGGAAAAAGCTCTGACATTCACCATACCCTTAGGGATATCTGGTCTGAGTTCCTTATTTGGTCCTAATATCTGCCCTCACCCCTCACCCCTTTCCCAGTTACATGAGAGAAGAGGGACCTTGGGTGTGAAAGAGGAAGAAAGCTCCAGGCCCAGATGGCAGTTCTATACCTTTTGCCCAGGACCTTTGACTACCTAGCTCCCTCCTTCTGTCAGAGGGGTGAGTGTTTGTATGGGAACACACCACACACTGATAACTGGAACTGTACTGGGTGATTGTTGATTCTCCTCATCAGCTCCTCTAGTCTATCTTAGAAATGACAAAAATGAGATACTTCTAGTCAATCTACTTTTTATCACATTGGCCTAGAAATGAAAGGCAGAGACACAGGCATGAAGATAGGGAGATACATGAAAGGCAATCCTTCCACAGTAATTTACTTAATTTTTTTTCCCTAGCAAGATGAATCTATTTAAATTCATCATTTGAAGTGTTAATGAAGCACTAACTGCTAACTCATTTTCATATTTATGATACAGAAGTATCATTTCAAAAATCAACCATTAAAAATATTTTTATTGAGTACTCAATGCTCCGGTTTTAGGAGCTGAAAAAGTGGCCGAGAAAACAATATTTATTATTATGCTTCAATTAGAGAATATGAAATGATACATAATTAAGCGTGTAACTGTACATGATAAGCCTGAGAGGAGTATGAAGAGAGGAAAATTGGTGTGAGCTAGAATAATTTAGAGATCTTCATGAAGCTATTTCTCAAGGTCATTTCATTGTTAAATTTTCATATGAAATGACAACACTATTTGCATCAGTTAAAACAGAGAAATCTCATTTTACATTTCTATTCTTGGAAATATGAGCAATGTTTTTGCTATGAAGATGTAAAAGTGCAGGAAAAAACGAGCTAATGAAATAAATCAAGCAGTTGAAGTAAGCTTTAGGAAAAGAGGCAAAACCCAGGATTATAAGCAAATAATTTGCTTACACTTTAGAAAAAAAGAAATAGAGGACTTACATGATTTTTAGAAACATTTTTTTTTTTTTTTGGTATGTGCCCCTAGCGGGAACTGAACCCGGGACTCTCTGGTCCGCAGGCCAACGAGCCAAGCCAGCCAGGGCCTTTTAGAAACATTTATCAAGAGATACATGGTGGTCCCTCTGTTGGGGACTTAATTCCTTATCATGGTGCAAAACAGGAGCAGAGAATCATGTCTGCTACCTTAATAACAATGGAAAAATTATATAAAGAGTTTAAAAATAGTACTGGAGATACCAAATAAATTTTTAAATGAAAATTAAACCATAAAATATCTTCTCATTACACATGTAACCAATCTCTTAACTGTAAAAATGTGTCAGCTGTGAGAGCACCAGTTTATAGTAAGATAAAATTCTTTCACAAAAACCAAATGAGCCCTTCTGGCTCACAGCTCCCTTTCTAAATGTATCGAGACCAATAAGATAACGAACCTTAATGCTACAGTCCGAGCAATTCAAAACAGAATCTCTTAACCAAAGCACAGCATCTGGAGTCCACATGCCAATAGATTGTGGTATATCTGCTAAACAGCACTTGATGGCCTGAAAAGAAAACACAATGGAGAAGCGAACACTACCTTAAAATCGGCGCTTGTGAGTAATGTCAGCATTATTTTCTTACAAGTCCGATGTTGCCAAGATAGAAAGCAAGCAATAGCAATAGTTAATAATGACAATCACAGCGCTCAGGTTGGAGCATCTGCTTTATTCCTGGCTCTGTTTATATTACTACTATTGTCTTTATTCCTATTATGAGCCAAGGCTTATACCATGCACTTCATGTACTTCTCACCCGACAATACTTCTGCTTGACAGGCCAACATTGCAGCCCCATTATACAGATAGTGAAACAGACTCAGAGAGACTGTCAGATGACAAAACTGAGAAGATAGGATGGGGACTTATATCTAGGTCTTCCCTCTAAACCCAACTGGAAAAAAAAAAAAATGAAGTGTCAGTTGGATGGAAACTGACTCCTGTTGCAAAAATTTTGTTGGAGGCTTATGTGCTTCATTCAGCATTTCCTGAGCGAGGTGCGGGTGCCAGGCATTTGTGCTCACCTTTGGAAGAAGGTTGTGATGAGAATTTAAAAAACTGAAATCCATAGATAGCTAAAAGCCTCACTTCCCCCAACGCCTTTTGCCTTTCACCATCACTGCACAGGCTTCTGTAGAATGGTACAGCAGGGAGTAAATGGTGACCTCAGGGACCCCCTTTGGTCTCATGGAAGCCTTTGAATTGATGGAAGCAATTCTGTGAAGGAGATGAAACCTACTTCCAGGATTCCTTCCTTCCTTCCTCTCTGAGCCCCAACCTCCCTGTCCTACCCTCCTCCTTCGGGGGCTCCAAGTCTCTCATTGTGCCCCCTGGGTGATGTCAGACACTCCAGTACCTGTAGGGGCCAGGCAGGTATTGAGGGAGTGAGGCGGCCAGCTAGGGCCAGCTAGGGACAACATGGGCCTCAGGGAAGAATGCCACTTCCCAGGCTCCCAGAGTACTGTCCCATAAAGGAGAATGCTCAATATTGTCCAATTTTCTAGTTCATCAACAGAAGCTAGAAGTAGGGATTTTTTTCTGTGAAATTGTGTGATTTTTAAATCGTGGCAACCAGTTCACATTTTAAAACACTGTAAGAGCCAAGAGTCCACACCCAATATCCATGGGGCAGCTCTGGCCGAAAGACCACCAGTTTGCTGCTCTGATTTAGACCTTTTGGGGAGATGCTGTTAGCCAGAGGCTTGGCCTTGCTGGCTTTTAAAGTCTCCCCAACTTCACAGCTATTAAATAGCAAATCTAGATAAGATTAATAGAAAACAATTTGTCATGGCTTTTAATGCTGTAGCACAAAGAAGGTATAGTGTGTGACTTTCAGACAGTCAGAAGCAGCGGGATGGGGCATCCCACTCTCTGCTGCTCCAGTCCAGGGGACCCCTTCTAGGTAAGACTGGCCTGGTAGATGTTCTAACAAGGGGTACAGAGGCCAGAGATGCTATCAAGGGAAAGGAGGACTTAAAAGTCTAACAATTTTCAATATTATGGCTTAGCAACAATAAAAGTGATTTTGAAAACTGGCTTGATCAAACAGCTTCTCTGTAACAGTCATTTTAGAAAAGGCAATGGTGACTGGAGTGAAATTATAAAAGCCATGCTGGTTATGATCAAGTGCTTTTATTCACTGAGTTTTGATGGCATAAGGTATCTTCTGGTACATATAAGTCAAGCAGCCTTTTAAAATTACAGAATGTTGAACAATTTTATTTTTTTTTTAAATTAGTTTCTATACAAAATCATTGACTTCTCCTAAATGTAGGTAATAGTTCTTAACAATTTTAGTTCATTCAAAATAATTCAAAATTTGTATCATAAAGAGGAGGAACAGGCTGAGGTTAATCTTTTTATTAAACTCTATATAAGAAAATGATTAAATATAAACAGATTTCCATAGAGAATGGTTACATAATTAAACTAAGAACTCTGAAAGTAATTATTTACATACAGTACCCTGAAGCTGAGCAGAAGTCAGCATTGACTAAACTACTAAAATGGAACCTCTAACTGGACAACATAACTGAATGACCCGACATACTTGAAAACAAACATTTACCATAAAACAATGTTCTATAAGTCTGACTGGTTTTCTTGTCTAAGTCAGCTGAATCTCACATCTGAAAACTGGTGAACAGCCACATCTGGATCATTTCCAATTTTGTTACAAACTCAGACTTCGATCATTATCAAGATCAAAACTGAGAGGGCACCTCACAACTTGGGCACAAATACACCCCAGTGTCTCCCACCAAACCTCCTGCTGTAACACACAGTACCTGAGATGGCACTGCAATCACTTCTTGCAGAAACCGAGAGGGAATTTCCCTGAGCTCAGATACTTTCACGGATGTCACGGTGCCAGAGTCCAGGAACTGAACATCAAGAGTCCGGCTGCTGTGCACGTTCATGATCTGCAATGAGACGTGTTGGCTCATTTATTAGCACATCCAAAAGGCCAAAATGCCCTGCGCCATTACATTTTGCTCAACTCTAAATTGCATGTAAAAGCAACAAAAACTTCTGTTATTAAATTTCCTCTTATTTTAAAAAATATAGGTATTCTTTTACAGTATAATTGATTTCAATATCTAGTTGTTATTTTTTTAATCAGTAGTAATCACTAAACTAGTAATAATCATTAAAATTAATGAATATAGTAAATATAGTAATATTTACTATGTTTTCCATTCTAGAGAACTATTGACTATAAAACAATTTGATACATTATTATATATTGCTGATTATAAGAAGCAGTCTGCTCTCCACAATATTAAAATGTGAGGGAAAAACTATCGTGTCACAGCAATGAGGAAATAAAGAATAGAGAGAATTCAGAGACAGAATTTTACTTGTAGCAGGTAAATGCTACATATTTTAAAATCATAAATGGTATTTTATAGCTTTATCAGAAAATCCAATGATAATAATTATCATTTGTCCTAACTAAAAATTTGAAACTCAGAAAGTCATAGAGAGGTAAAATAAGTCCAAAATAATTCAAAAATGGTAAATTACACACTGAGTCAAGGCAATAATTACCCACTTGTGATCACATGGCAACATCACAATGTAAGATACTGGGTGCATCTTTAAATGCCTGTAATTTCCCTTAATAAACCATTGTGATATGTGGTATCACTGAATATAGTTACACTGGGATGGTTTTCTGGGCAGGAACTTCATGCCCACAACTGCACTTAACTGCTACCTGAGGAATGGTGGTGCATTCAACACGGTGACTGTCATGAAGAACTAGACCACTCTTGACACAAGTGAGATTTACCAAAAGTAAAGCCTGTTCTATTGCCCCACAGAATGCTTTATTAATATAATAGCATAAGTTTTTAAAAATTTTAAGACATGATAAACACAAACAGTACTATGGAGCAATATATTTAAATGTATTTATTTATTCAAACATATAAACTGAACATATATGTTAGTATGAATGGTATGTATTGAATACTTATTATATCCAGGCATAACTGGGCCAAAGAGATATAGTTCCCCACCTTAAAGAGTTCCTAGTCTCATGAGAGATGACACAGATACATAATCATAAAATAATGTAGTAAAGGCAATAATAAAGTTATGCATGGGGTACTATGAGAACACAGAGGATGGGTACCTGACCCAGCCAGGAAGTAAATGTTAGAGCAAGCTTTCAGGAGGAGGAAATGCCTAGAATTGATACTTTTCTTCAGAATTAAGTTTTTTCTTCTTATTTTAGTAAAATACCATTGTAGAAAATTTAGACACTTAAAAAAGTAATATATATGCATAATATATATGCTCCGTGGTTAGAGCATTGACCTGTACACCAACTCTCTAAAAGTCTAAAATTATTTCAAAATAAGAGTCTAAAGATATTAAGTATTTGCACATTTATATATTATACACTAAAATATCACAGGCTTTAAAATTCAAATAATGCCATGTTCTTTTTAATGAGTCGTGTGTTTGAAGTTTATAGCTAAGCACAAAATTCTGGTTCATATAACCCCAGATCTCAGCCTTCTGATACACATTCACATTAATGACAATAATTACTTCAAAACTGCTGCTTTCGTTAAAGTAGACATGAACAAGTTTTATTTAAATAAAGAGAAAATCAGTATAATTAAGTTATCAAAATGTTGCTGTGCAGAATTAAAAATCAATAAAGCAATGGTTCTTACCTTCTTAGGGTAGTTTCTTTGAGAGTCTTATGAAAATTATGGATACATTCCCCCAAAATACAGACTACACACATATAGACACACACAATTTGCAAGAACCCCTGAAAGTAGAGGTCCTCACACCTAGATTAAGAACCTCTGTAACAAAGGAAAAACAGAAAAAATAAAATCAAGCCCAATTTTTCAATTTTAACAATTGGGAAAACTAGATATCAAAAAAAGAAGGAAGGAAAGAAAGAAGCAGTAACCACAAAAATAAAAAAAAATCCACCTTTGAAAAATATACGGAAATATATGATAAAATATAACAAACCTTTCAAATTCATAACTGAACTCACAAGAAAATAAGACAATCACTAGGGACTGAAAATAGAGGAGTATGTGAACACTGAAGCCAAATGGGCAGGAGGGAAAGAGGACTTGAGGATCCCCCAAGAAGCTGGAACTCTCAAAGGGCCACAGCTTCAACGGAAGAGTGACTTTGCAGAGCAGTTAGGCAATAATCTAGTGAAGTTGAAGATATGCATTTCCGATACCCAGAAATTCCATTCCTACATATGTGCCCTGGGGGATATGCACAGGAAGGTTCATTGTAATGCTGTTAATAACAAAAAATGGAAACAATCTAAATATCCATCATCAGGAGAATGGAACAATAATGTTGGCATATTCATACGCTGTTACATTATACAGCAATGAAAACAAACGAACTAGCTAGCACTGCATGTTAACATGTATGAACCTCACAAACATAAAGAATGAAATGCATGTCTCAGAAGAACCAATACATTTATATACATATACATACACATACACATATACATATACACACACCCACACACACATACACATTGTTAATCCTCACCCGAGGATATTTTTTTCATTGATTTTTAGAGAGAGTGGAAGGGAGAGTGGGGGGAGAGAGAGAGAAAGAGAGAAACATCGGTGTGAGAGACACGTATCAATTGGTTGCCTCCCACACATTCCTGGGGTGGGGATCAAACCTGCAACCCAGGCACGTGCCCTTGACTGGGAATCAAACCCAAGACACTGTATGCACAGGCCAACACTCTAACCACTGACCCACACTGACCAGGGCTATTTATATATATTTTTAAAACATTTTTTTCATTTAATTATACCTTATTCATTTAGTTTTTACTGTAAATATTTTATATACATATTCATTTCTATATTTTCACAACCTATATATGAAAAAATATATATATATAATAAAAGTGTGTGTATAGAGATACAAATAGAGTAGAAATATAAAGAAGTGAATAGGAATGAGAAACACCAAATTCAGCTGGCAGCTCCCCCAGGGGTAGGAGTAGAAGAAAGGAGATGCAGACAGGGAGCACTGGCCTTGTTGGTCATATTTTATTTCTCAAACTGTTTTTTCCATTAAAAAAAACACAAAAAACTTGTTCATATGTCTGAAATATTTCATAAGTTAAGAAAAAAAAAAAGTCAAGTGACTAATTTTACCTCTACGCGTAACCATTTTCCTTTGCAATGGAAGAGGCAGATTTTCCCACAGAAGGGTAAAGAAACGAAGTACTCTGAGGTCATGTGCTGCAAAACAGGAAGCATAACACTTATTACTCTCAACAAAGAGTATATTGCTACACCATCAGGAAAACATCCGTGTGGCACAGGCCGGCCGCTTCACCCACGTGTAATCAGAGGAGGCAGTGCATGCCTAGGGGCTCCCAGAACTCCTGCCTGTTTCTTCTCTACATTTGTTGATGGCAGTGATCTATGCTCCTTCCCTGCACATGGCTCAGGAACCAGCCCCGTCTAAAGAGGTTAGCATGGAGGTCAGTGTGATTCATGCAGGCTCTGGCGCTATCAGTTAAACATGAAGAGGGAGGATGTATCTGACAAAGAGAACAGCTTGGATGCAAGTGAGGAGGCTGGGTGAGTTATCAATAAGGTCTCTTTTTTTCATCTTTTAACATTTAGATTCAAAGATAGGATTTTAATTCCAAAACAAAAAATATGTTATCAACACAAATATGGACTTTAGTGCCTGTGAAAGTAACACATCACGGCTGCAGATCTCTTCCTCCTCCTCTGCTCCATCCGTGAAGCTGGGGACCTGCCGTGGTGTCTCTACTTGGGTCACATGAGCCGCAGGGACTATTGAGAGTGCTTTTCACCACCAGAGGTTATAAGCACCTGCATGCAAGTGAGTGCTGGAGTCAGCCTCTGGTTGTCTCAGATTTCTCCAAGGTAGAAAGCAAATCAAACCTAAGTAATGACTTGGAGATATATCTATAACATCCGTAACACAGAAAGAGGTAAAGCTCTAAATCTAATCCTTAATTCTAGGCTGTAGTCTGAATAGAGGCTTAACCTGATTCAGCAAAAACTTGGCAATTTCTATTCTATGTAAGACACTGCCTTAGGTACTACACTAACTACATGAATTAGGTGCTTACCAGTAAAGCTCCATCTCTGCCTCAAGAAGCCTATCCTCTAGTAAGACAAACAAGTACCCAAATAGCTAAAATACAGTACTGTGTCAGTGCCACGAGGCCTCAGTGTGCTTTGTATTAATAGGTTAGAGACAAGAGGTCACTTCCAGGGGTGAGGGAAGGCTGAAGTGGCATTAAGGTTTAGTCACTTGGAAACCACAGCATATTCTGGATTATGACTATAATGTCCTAATGGAGGTAAGGAAATCACCTTAGAACCTTAAATCAAAACCTCTACACATCCTGATTCAGAAAAGAAGACTAGATTTAAAGGGCAAGAAGCTTTTTAATAAATTTAAACTGCAGAACCATATTTACTGAGGCAGTAGGTTCTCAGAGACCACAAAGAGCTTGGGGAGTGATGCCTTGGAGGTTTTATTCTCCCAAATTCCATGGTTTCATCTTTGCCCAAGGAGGAGCCAGCTGGCTCTAGTGGACAGCAGCTGCACTACAGGATCATCACCTGCACCTGTAAGTAACAAATCTACCAGTTGTTGAGCACTTACTATATGCCAGGAACCATGCTAACCAAGCTGGCTTGCAACTTGTTCTCATGACAATCCTAGAGGTACACACTATTATTACCCTCATTTTACAATGCTGAAACCAGTAGGGGAGGGTTTTGTTTTAAATTATGCAGTCTGTGGCTCTCACCCACTATTCTAGAAATTCTACCTCAAATTATTAGAAAGTTACCCATACTTATACAAATTTAGTGCCCACTCTTAATTGCAATTTCAGGACTAATTCTGGAGGTAGATGAGGCTCTGCCATACCTTACAATGGAAGTAGTCCTCTATCTTATGCAGAAGGTCGTTGAGCTTGTTCAGTCCCTTACAAGGCACCTGGCAGTAGAGTGTTCCATCAGAGCAAATATTAGTCACTCTGACATTTGTGTACATGGCATCAACCTAGAATGAATAAAGGACATGCCAAGGAGGCTTGAGAATAGAGCATAGCTCTTCCCTACCTAAGGGGTATCTACCTAAATATCTCATTAAAAGTCTTTGCATTTTAAAATCTTCTAAGTTAGAGGATAGATAGGATAGAATGAAATTCATAACTTAAATGTAAAACACTAATTTAGATCCCTCTCTTTCCAAAAGGAATATCTGAAATCATTTGCATCAGGCACAAAGTAGACTTTTTGCATACATTAACTTAATATCCTTAACTTCAGTTTATTTTCTTCCCATTAATTTAGAAAAAGAATGATTACATAAAACATATTTTTGTAACATTAACAGAAATGAAAATAAAAAACTCACCAAATCAATCCAATTATCAGCCTACTTTCTAATCTGTGTCTACAGGTCACATTAATTTTAATAATTTCAAAAAGTTTAATCATAGTAAAGGTTTTATTTTAGCCATCTTTAGTCAAATCATAATAGAAAAATAATTCACCGTTGTTATACTTATTAAAACAAATATTTTCCCAATGTTGCCATGAAGCCTTTAAAATGGTCATTTTTAATATCTCATCCTATTCTTTTTTTTTTTAATGGAGTTTTATTTCTTTTTAAAAATTGATTTGAGAGAAAGAGGAATGGGGGAGAGGAGAGAGAGAGATCAATTTGTTGCTCCATTTATGTATGCATTTATTGGTTGATTTTTTTTTTTAAGTATGTTTTTATTGATTTTTTAGAGAGGAAAGGACAGAAAGATAGAAACATTGATGGGAGAGAGAAACATTGATTGGCTGCCTCCTGCGTACCCCACACTGGGGATCGAGCCCGCAACCCCAGACATGTGCCCCAACCTGGAATCAAACCGGGACCCTCTCAGTCCATGGGATGATGCTCAATCCACTGAGCCACACTGGCCGGGCCATTGATTGATTCTTGTATGTGCCCTGACTGGGGATTGAACCTGCAACCTTGGCATATTGGGACAATGCTCTAACCAACTGAAGTACCAGGCCAGGTCCTCATCCTATTCTTTAGAGCAACTGTTCTATAATTTATTTAAAGGTTTTCTTCTTTGTGGACATCTATGTTCTTCACATTTGAAAAATGTTAAAGCTAATAATTTAATAAACATCTTCATTGATCTAATTTTCCCTTCTCTTACAATATCTTCCCCTATTACTCTTGCAAAATAATTTCAGATGAAATTAATACATGCTTATTGTAGAAACTGGAAAATAAAACAAAAATCCAATTCCTAATAATTACTATTTAGGTTTGGCATTTTCTCCACTTCCAGCCTCCCTTCTCTTTTTTCTCAATATGTATGCAATCTGTCTCTATTTAGTGTTAGCCTAAAATTTTTTTCTGATGACTTTCTTTCCTATAATATGTGTAACCGATGACAGCAGTGGTCACAGTGGTACCTGAAGGTGAACCTCAAGTGACTTGTCACACATGGCCTTTAAGCAGGTGGCATTGACATTGATGTCATCTTCTCCTGAGGTATCGTACAGAACAACAAGTGGAACATCAGCCTTTTCAAGAATTTCCACTGCAAAGATCTTCCCACAAGTTAAAGATTCAACCACCTTCACTAAACCAGGATCATCACTGAGAGCTTCCAACCCTGAAAAATATTGAATATTTTAATTTATACTTAATTACCAGAATCATTTTAAGATGGATAGATTGATTGTGTTTGTTCTGGATATTTATTACAATTATGAATCTACTACAAAATTCTTAAATTTTATAGGGAAGCTTTGTTTTACAATCCCTTTACACAACCACCCTTAGGTTTTAAGATATATATTATAATGTGAATGCCTTTTTGAATGATCAATCAAAGCAGGCAATTTAAAACAAGAAGAAAAACTGATTATCAATCAGAATTTCTACCTTAGGAGAAATAGCCTTCACCTTACATACAAACACATATTTAAAACATAAAGTCTAATACAAAAAAGAAGCTATCAATCAATTATGTCTACTAATCATGTATTTGTAATGTTCTTTCTAAAAATATACCCTTAACTATTTTCATTTTATAATTAAATATACACAATTATTTCTTTCTTATAAAATGAGCATGCATTTATTGGAAATTTAGACAACCACACTTCCTTTGTTCCTTCCTTCTTTTTTTTAAGTATAGCATGATGACCCTAAAGATACCAAAGAATTTTCTGACTTATCACAGAAAGATTCAATAGTGTTTAACATAATATGAATATAGGTAAATTTTATTTTAGTCTAGTTACTCTTTAAATTCTTTGAAAATTGTAATTCCATGTATCATATATATGAGAATTTGAAGTTAATCTATTAAACTAATTAAAACTAGCTCATCATTTCCCCAGTGGAACTATAATATCTATTTCTGTATTTATTCCCTTTAAGTCCATAACCAAAAGCTCACAGGCTCCCTGAGTGACATTTCTCTCATTCTTGTTCTGGTCTCCAGACACATAATTTTATCACTCTTATCAAACCTTTCATTTCAGCATCCTAAATCTTGTCCTATGCCCTTGATATGTTCTTTTCAAAACGAACTCCCACAGGTTTGTAACAGGCTTTTAAAATAACTTGAGATTTATTGCACAGATAGAGCCAAACCTAGCTCCTCTGACAAAGATTTATCCTTGTTGGGAAGGAGGGCTGATTTTCATGAAAGAATTTTGAGCACTTTCTGAATTTCGCTCAGGCTCTCTTGGCATGATGCATACATATTTCAATGTCTTTCTTCGTCATTAACATGGCCACAGTATGCTCCATACTTTTGGGTTATCCCTACATTGTCACTCACACACGTGCATTCCTCTATGCTTCCTTGAAGAGGAAAGGAAAGAACAGTGATACATCTATTATGCCAGAGACGGCACATGACCTGTAGCTGAACTCGTGTTTGGGCCCATGAAGTGTATTACTTGGTAGTAAGCGGTGCCCACAGAGTCCATCTCACTGGGAATAAAGCTGGGGGTCACTTCAAAACAGGTTGAATGACATGATCTAAACTGATCAAATTCCATGATACAGGGCCTCTAGCAGTTGTTAGTAGGGCAGTTTAGAACAACAAACAAACCCTTTAAGATGCCAATAGAGCCCTGGCCGGTTTGGCTCAGCGGTTAGAGCGTCGGCCTACGCCCAGAGAGACCTGGGTTCGGTTCCCGCTAAGGGCATGTACCTCGGTTGCAGTTTGTCCCCTGCCCTGGTTGGTCGTGCGGGTGACAGCCACTCGATGTGTCCCTTTCACGTCGATGTTTCTCTCTCTCTCTCTTCCTCTCTCTCCCTCCCACTCTATCCGAACAAAAAAATGAAAAAATGTCCTTGGGTGAGGATAAAAAAAAAAAAAAAAAAAAAAAAGATGCCAAATAGATATTTATATAATAAAATAAAATACACATGTTCTATATAACAAAAACAATAAAAACATTATTATATTTTTATAATAACCACATCTGATAAAGATGATATTAGACATAAATTTATTTATACCTTTCAAAAGATAACACATTATAACACCTTGAGATACATAGTACATTTTAGGATTTAACCACAAAGCACAATGGTAATAATGTATCAAAATGGGAAGAGCTTTCAGTAAAGTTCCTCTTACCTGCTAGCTTACACTTTGTAGCTTGGAATGGGAGTGAACAGAACTTCGGGTTCAATTTGTATGCTTTGCTCTTTTCAACATTTTCACTAAATCCGTAGTCAACATAGCATACCTAATGATCAAAAACAGCATTTAGGTTCAAATAAAGTTCTTTTTTATTTTATTTTTTTAATGATAAATTTATTAATGTCTAACTAGAATAGTAACAGGATTCTTAGTATTTAAAAAATTTTTTTTTCTTCATTGATTTTTGGAGAAAGAGGAAGGCAGAGGGAGAAAGAGAAACATCGATGAGAGAGAATACTGATTGGCCACCTCCTGCATGTCCCCCACTGGGGATAAGGCCCACAACCTGGGCATGTGCCTTGACCAGGAATCGAACCAGCGATTTCTTGGTGCATGGGTTGATGCTCAACTACTGAGCCACACCAGCTGGCTCAAATAAAATTCTTTATCCTCAGTTCTTAAAAAATCACTTGATGCACTTATTAGGTTCCATTTTATTCCATAATCACCATACTGCTTGGGAAATGCCAGGAGATGTGCCACTGTCTTAGCCCAGAAAAGAAAGGGTGGGGCTGGGACAAGGGGAGCTCCTGACTTCCCGGCTGCACTCCTCCACTACACCTTTCCAACAGGGAGGAAAGGGAGGTGTGCTGAGCTCTGATGCCCTGCTGTTGCCAGCTTCTCAGCCCATCTGGTTCTGCCAGCTGTGACAGTCCCACCCTTTCATTGATATCATAATGCTTGCTTCACCTTATTCCTTCTTAATTTACATACTTCCACTAAGGATTTGTATCCTCAGGCAGCAGTATTTGTTTCTAGAAAGGGAGTCACTCTAGTGGTATTTATCAGATTCTAAATCTTCAAAGCAGCATTCATGATGGCTGCTCTGGGCTACTATGCTTCCAGGGACCAAGGGCACGAGGTACGTGCCCTTGGCTGGAATCGAACCCGGGACTCATTGGTCCGAGGGCTGATGCTCTACTGCTGAGCCAAACCGGCCAAGGCCAGATACTTGTTCCTCCCCCCCACCAGGGTTAGGCCTTCATCCAGCTCAGCAAAAGGCCCCAAGTCTGCCAGACAGAGTTCTGTGTTTGCAGAAACCTACACAACACTTCCTCACCATTAGCGAAGATCATGAAGACTCTGGATAGTATTTTTTTAGAGTATTAATAAAATCTTCAGTTGAAAAGGACTCTATAAGCAAAGACTTTTTTTTTCTCTTTTGAGAAAAATAAAATATAGAAACATTAAGCTCTGGTTTAGAATGATAACTAAGGATCTAAGGGAGAGGGGTAAAAACCTATTATGCAAACAAAATAAAACAAAATCCAGGGCAAAGAAAGACTAAGTGATAGAGATTTTTACTCTCTGCAGCAAACTAAAGTTCACAGCTTCTCAGTGCCTAGACTATGGTACTAAACACACAAAACAAAACTCCTTCCAGCAGAGAATCTAAGGAACATAAGAATAGAGAGACCATTAAGGCCTTTCCCTGACCACCCGATCATTGGATCTGTTGGGCCTGTACATAGCATTTTAGAAAGGCCCGTCTCTCAGAGTCCACATCTTGACTCAATGCTCCCTTAGGCCTAGCTCTTGGCAGGGTCCCCACTTCAGCAGTCAGCCATTTGAGTGTGCAGGTCCATTTGTCCAATCTCAAATGAACACCTGATTCTTCCTTCTCACAGGCCTCAGGATTCAGGCAGCTTTTGTTTCCTTTACAGCTACAGCCCCCTACAACTTGGATTCTGCTCTTCCCAGACCCAAATTGGAGATAACATGACCCGACAATAGGACATAGTATATGAATTTGTGATTCCTGGGAAATTTAGAATAGATTCCTAGCACCAACAGACTGACGAGAAGTGCCTTAAAATCTCAAAGGGTTTCTGTCATGCTTTGAGTTTCTTTTCTTTTCTTTCTTCTTTCTTTTTAATCACAATATCATATATTTGTATGGCCACTGATATTTATGAAACGTGTGCCCATGGATTGTCCAGCTTGACTCTCCACACTCTGCCCTGTGCCCTTTGCTCTGTGAAAGGTAGTCAGTAGTATTTCTCTCTCTAATGCTCTAGGATCAGTACAAACAGGCTCTATTCCTGATTCTCTGGCACCATCAAGTGGCCAAAGACTTCACAGAGCCTCCTGAGCAGTAACTGATAGACATCCCAGGATATGGGTCTGGGTCAGGCCAAACTGGCACCAGCCTCAGCGGGTGACTGCATGTTCCTGTTCCTGCTCCTCATACTCACCAAGGTCTGTGGAAAGCAAGGAGGGAATTAGTCCGCTGTCAGGCATAGTACCGTTCAAGAGAAACAAGACTTGCTAGGTAGCTGGCTTTCTCCAGAGAAAGGGAAAAATTTGTCTCTGTCAGGTTCATGGGGATGTGGGGAACAAGATCAGGCCAGAACTACTACAACTACTGCTGTCTTAAGACCTTACTACTGTATAACATACCAAGCCACCCTTTTCATTCCTAAGACCAGCCCACAGCTCTCAGCAGCAATGAAACAGCTGGTGGCTCCCTCCTCCGTAAGATACTTCCTTGTTCTGGCTTCCCTGACACTGACCCTCTTGGTTTTCCTTCTTCTTTGGCCATTCTTATGGTCTTCTTTGCTCCTCTTATGCCCATCATCTAAAGGCTGATGTGTTTCAGAGCCTGGTTCTGGGTCCTTTTCTCTACTCTATGGATATTCTTTCTCTGGATGATCGTACCCTGACTTCATGTAGCTCCTATATGCTGATGCCTCCAAACCAGATATATCTCTGACCTGACTTCTCTCTGAGCTCCAAGTTCATCCATGCAAAATCTGGTAGCTATTCTCAAATCTAACAGGTCCTACCCAATTTTTGATTCTCCTACACATTGGTTCTTCTCCCCAACTTCACAATCAATAAACAGCACCACTATCCACCTACTTACTCAAGTCCCAAACCCAGCAGCCACCCTGAATCTTCTTTCGTCTTACCTTCCAAATCCAATGAGTTAGTCTTGTCAGTTTTACCTCCAAATATATTCTGTTACCTCCTCTCCCTAATGCAAGTTATAATCTGCTGTCTAGTGCAAGAGCTACCTGGTCTTACTTGCTGTGCTAAGGTTTCTGAGATGTGCTAACCCTCCACTCCATCTCTCCTCCTGGGGTCCTGACCTTCCACTGAGGGTCACGCTGGCTTTGGTTCTGGTACCTTCTCCCAAGCATTCCCACCCCTACTCTTCTACACACACTTGTGTTAAAGGTTGACCCCTCTGTGGGTTTCTTTCCCAGAGGAGATGCCAGTAAATACAGGGGCTCTCTATTGGAGTGTTTTCATGTATGTGATGTCCCCAAGGAAGACAATTCCAGATATAGATAAGGGACAGCTAAGAAGAGTCCTTGAGGACCAAGAGCTCAGACTCCAAGTCATTTAGTCCAATGCCTTCACTCTGTAGGCCCAGAGGTGGGGGGACTTGAACAGGGGCACACAACCATTAATAGGCAGTGCCATGAATAGTGCCCAAGCTGCTAATTACACTGTGTTCTCTGCTGGTCATTGTCAATTTGATCCTTAGCTTTTCCCAGATTATTCTCAAGTTTCATCCAAGTATAATTTATACTGAATTGAAAATACCCATTTAAAGTATAGTTTGATGGGTTTTGACAAATGTAGATACCCACATAGTTACCACCACAATGAAGATAACAGACCATATCTGCCACTCCAGAATGTTCTCTCTTCCTTTTCAATGAACCTCCCTCCACTTCCTGCTCCAGGCAACCATGACCTGATTTCTATCACTACAGATGAATTCACCTTTCTCGGACCTCAATGACAGGGAATCATTCAGTGCGACTCTTCTGTGTCTGGCTTCTTTCACCTGAGCCTGTGAATTGTTATCCATGTGACTGTGTTTTCAGCAGTTCATTCCTTTTCATTGTTGAATAGTATTCCATGATATGGATAAACTACAATTTATTTATATATTCACCTATTGGTGAACATTTGGGTTGTATCCAGTTTAAAACTATTAATAATAAAGCTGCTACAAACGTGTATACAAGCCTTTTTGTGGACCTATGTTTCCTTCTGTGTACATATTTAAGGGCCACATGGTAAGCATTTAACTTTTAAGAAACTGGAAACTGCTAGTCAATTTTCAGATTTTAAAAATTAGCTCATCAAATTGCTTAAAAGTTTTATCTCAGTAGATTTGGTTTAAAAACTTCCTAAGTTTCTCTGTCAATGGCAAGCGGTGGCTGGGTGGTCAGGGCTTCTCCTATCGAACAAACTGGGTAGGAAACAGCCAGCCTCCCTTTCCGACGTCCCGCCCCTGTGTTTGAAGGCAGGGTTTCAGGGCGAGCACTTCATGGACTGAAGCCTGGGTGCAAGGAGTGGTTATCTGCACTCAGCGACACGAAAGGTATTATCTGCTAGGGGCTGACACTGGCACAAGGAACAGTTATTTATTTTTTTAAATTTATTTTTCCATTGCAGTTGACATACAATATTACATTAGTTTTAGGAACAGGTTTTATATTATGGAAGTCTTGGAGCCTGCTGAGGGAAGAGAGTGGTGACAGAGCCCTCTGACCTTCCCAAGATCGGAGCCTGTCCCAGGCCTGTTTGGGCTGCTCGGCTCACTGCAGAAGAGGGAGAGGAAGAATGTCATCTCCTCTGATCTGCGCCGTTTCCCTCACTCCAAAGCACTGACCTTCACCAGATGCCCACAGAGCTCTGATCAGGATTTATTATTTTTCCCGGGGAATGGGAATAAAGGGCTCTTCCTGATTACATCATGGGTTATGGACACTTCCAGGGAGGAGAATTGTTGTTGTTGTTGTTGTTTTTTTCCATTAAAACTTTGAGATACTATAATTACCACTGACTTAAAAGCTGACAGTGATAAACTTTTACAGATTATCTTTTCAAGTTCTGGAGAAAATGAAATCGTTTATTTATTGTGTTCTTAGGATACACTATTAGAAGCAGCATTTTCATCTGAAAATGTATGTGCTAGTCTTCCTAATGCAAAGACAAAGTTAACAGAGCTTGCCTTCATCTTGTTCCCTTCTGTGGAGGTGATCTGTGCCCGTAACCAGGCGTCCTCCTCGACGCTGACAGCTAGCAGCTGCCCCACATGCACAGTCTGGACCGGGGTGATCCTGGGGTTCTTGCTGTAATACTCCTTCATTTCATCTTCCATTAATTCCTGAGCAGCAGAGTAGTCTTTACCCACATACCTGAGTTAGTTAAAGGAAGAGAACACAAATGAAGCAACGTAGAAGGAGGCAATCTATAAGAATTCACTAATACCTGTTTGTACTGCCATCTTAGGTTCCAGTCTCAGATTTGCTTACATCAACAGGGAGAAGAACCTGTATTTAGCAAACGTTTACATTTCAGTAAAGGAAAATATAACATTGTGGCGCTTATGCAAAAATGAACAAGGTCCAATGCACCACACAATAGAGCAAAAATGCTCAATGACAATCCAGTAGTTAGGATGCTTTCAGGAGGCGGAGGCTGAGAAGACTCCAGGGAAGGGAAGGGAGGAAGACACAGACGATGGAGACTCCAACGGAGGCTGGACAGCAAGAGTGGACAGAAGATTTTGACTAAGGCTGCGGGAGATCTTTGCAGATTACTGGAGTGAATCTAGTGGATAGTTTTGTCTTAACTCAGGCTGGTTCTAAACAAGGCCCAAGCTCTGAAAACCAATGAAATTTTACTAGAGAAAAACAAAGCTGTAAACACACTAAACACAACCATGTGACAACCTGTCCCCAACTTACTGAACACATTTGAACACACACAACAAAATGTTGAGTTCTGATACCCTTAGAAGAGATAACATGTTATAGCAAATTGCCTCGTACATTGTACGCTTTCTGAGAAGTGTCTGCTCAGGATATGTTCCTATCTCCTTCTATGATCTTCTGCTGCAGACAACTGCAGTCATCTTGTCCCAGTTCGTGGCATCAAAACACACTATTTCCTCTCTGCCGCAAACAGACTGTTGTATTTTTGCCCTTCAGTCCTCAGAGACAACTCCACCAGAAGCCTCCTTCCAGGATGTACAACCTGGTGAATCAAGTGTGGCTCCTGTAACAGGAGCTGTGTCAGCCATGTGATGAAGGCTTTTTAGCTAGAAGGCTATGCTCTCACCTGGCCAGGGAGATGGGGGATATGCTGTAAGTACACTGTTCTTTGTATCGTTCTAGCTTTTACCTTGGGCCCAGGTCCTACTGATCATTCAAATTAAAACACTCACTTTAGGAGTGTTTTCATGTATTCTTGGTAATTATCAGCAGAGCAGAAGATATCACAGTCAACCTATTCATTACTAGAGAAAAAAAAGCTTTAAAAAGTCCTACACAAAAGGGAAAGAATGCCTCTTTTGAGGCAATGGCCATTGTTAAAACCAGCTGCTGCATGCATTCTGTTCACTCCAGAGACAGCGCTAGAGCTGGTCACGCTCAATCGTCTGTGTTTATTAAGCTTTACAAATGTTCACATTTGCCTGGAATTCAGCGGCACGCGTGGCTCTGAGGTCTCCTAGAAGACCTATACTCCTGCCCAAGTGCCCATTTCCTGGGACTGGAGTCTCATGGGGCTTCGCTGCAGTGCTGCTCCAGCCCTGGGAGCTCCCTGGCAGAGGCTGGAACGGAGCCCTTGGGTTTAGTCTTCTGCCTCGCACAGGCTCCTACTATGGAGGAGGAAAGTGGTGAGAAGTGGCGTGTGATCTACAGGCAGATTCTGCAGCAACCAGGGGAGAAGGACAGCTACACGGCTTGGTGGAGTAGGGGGATGACGTTACAGTTGGTATGATAGTGGTTAGTGGAAAGAATGAGGTCATAGATCGTCCCCAAATTACCTGAGCAAGCAGGCAATGTATGTAGGACAATTTAGGTACGCCACACGTACAAAGTTAATTTTTGAGACCAGAGACAACATCCCATACTTGACCTAAGGGTTCTGCTATAGTACCTTTCTGGACTCTTCACGAGTCACAGGCCTAGTTTCTAGAGCTTACTGCCTTGCCTGAGTGAAGATGTGGGTGTAGAATAGGTCTCAGCCCAGCTGCGATCTGCTAAGTCTCCAGGGCAGTAGGGGATGCCAGTGATCTGGGGTCAACCCTAGATGGCAGACACTGCCCATCTGCTGAAATGTACAGTGCTAACTCCAGGATGCAAGCTTACATTGGAAAAAGGGATCTAAATAATCTGAGGACCCTGGGCCTAGTAATCCTGGAATAGATTGGAACCTCCCTATTTAAGTCCTAGAACTGATCCAGATTCCTGCCAACCTTTTGGTAAGAATATCAGAAATCACATGATTGATCCAGCCTAGTGCTGGGTGCTTGGCCTCTCACAATAGCACCAATGACTACTGGCAACAGATACCAAAGGATCCTGCCAAACAGACAGATTCAGGTTTTTGTGTTTTTTATGTGTGCATGTGTTTTTTGCTTTTTTTTAATTTAAATAATATCAAATGGTAAAAGTTAGTCATGTGTTCCTCAACATCCTTCCTTTACCTCAATCTATTAGTGAACCACAGTGGGACTCCTAACCCTTAGCTACCTATTTATATCTTCGAGCCATACCACATCTTAGAATAAAACCTTTATCCATGTATTACCCTTGCATAAAACACGACCACCCTAAAGTCTCTGTACATTCTCCTAGTTGGAGCATCCCAAGATACTTGTTCTCATTTCATTATCCATTCAGACTCAGTTTATTCAACCAGAGAGCTTTTAAATATTTTTTATCTATTCTCTCATTGAAGGACTTTATTTCTTGTAGCCTTTCTTTGGGCCTTCCCAGTTCAGCTATGATTCTCTGGAGGAGTGACTGTCCAAACCATGAGGACAATTTTGTTGAAAAAGCCTGGATTCTGCGCTGTTTCAGCCTTCTCCTGCTTTGTCCAGCCACAGCCACACCCTAAAGCTGACACCTCCAGAGATCTAGCTACACCAATTCCCATTTTTTACCCTGAGTCAGAAACTGTAAATTACAGTCTTCCAATATTTTCAATGTAGTCTATATTTTCTCCAAAACTCCATGTCAAGTGCCTGGAGCTGGACTGCTTTCTGTAATTCCAGTTATCATGAGCCACTCAGGTAATGACTCCCCCTCCCAGGCAATGATAGCAAATGGCTCAAGAACCAGAGCACCTTTGGGTCCAAGGTCTAATCTGATGTATGATACTAGGAAGGTGGTGCTTAGCTATTTTGACTTTTAGGAAATTCCACAAAGTCCCAGATTCAATAGTGTTAACTATCTAGTGGGCAACGCTTTTTGTATGAACTAGGTATCACTTTGACATAGTTACCATTATGCTTTTGACATAGATTTTTTTTCAAGTTTAGACCATATTATCATTTCAATTTTTAAAACTGTTAGAAATCTTTTCTCACAAGAATAGTTATACATTTTGAATATTTAACAAATATTAGGAACATATGTAGAGATTAATTTTTTAAGCACTTTGATTTCAAGATGCTCACCATCTAGTGGGTGAGACAAATGTACTTATATAACCATAATGTAGAAGAAATAAAAATTAAGTCTCCAAAGAGATTAAAAAAAAATTCTGGCAGTTGAGAGAAATGTGCAAGTTATAAAGAAAAAAGAATATATTATTATACTTCATTATAACTCTATAGAACTTAGAATATATTATTATTCCTCAACCCCCAGCACCCATGTGAAGAATAAGAAAGTAACAACAGTACATCAAGATCCTAAAAAATTAGAAAATAAAACTTGCCTAATAACCACTTCATTTGTGTTGCTCAGTTCAACCACCAGTACTGATGGGGATGCCTCAGTTGGAATGACTAACGGAGGAACTGTTATATTCTCCATAACGGTATCGGCGTTTTCGACAACGTTCTTTTCTATCTGCAAATATTCTTGTTCAATCATAGACTTAACAGCATAATCGCCATGTGCTTGCCCTGCATCTTTCAGGGCTTTGTCAGTGGGCAACGGAAGGTTAGCATAGAGAATGGCCTTCTTGGGGTTTCCACAAATGTAGTCTATGGTGCATACATCAGAAAGCGAGGCAAGATTTTTTAAGGCATCCTCGGGGAATTTTACTTTGTACATGTCCTCAAATGCTTTTGGAAGTGCACTGGCCCAAAGACCATTTGAGTATTTCACCAGCAGCTCCGCAACTTTCCCTTTAAAGTCAACTGGCATAACTGTGGGACACCCTTCCAATGGTGGTATTTGTTTTGGAGCAGGTAGTGGAGATGGAGGCACTCTTTCAGGGCCCAGTTCACTTCTCAAAAGCTGCTTTCTCTTAGCTGGATAAAGAAGCAAGTCCTGACCACCACTGTAAGGTTTTTCCACCTGAAAGTTTTAAACAAAGCAAATGACAGACAATTCAATGACTATAAACGATCTGAAAATACAGTAACACATTTTAAATTTAAGAGCAACACTGTTCTAAAATTAATCAAGAGAACACGAAAGTGTACATTTTATTCAACTACTAAGACTTTAATGCATTGCCTTCACCTGCAAAAAACACCATGAGCCATATTTCAGACATAAAACAGCATCAACTTCCCTTGTGAGGCATCTGGCCTCCAACAGCCCTAGGAAACCATGAGTGGCTCTGCCCTGTATACCGCGTATCTCATTCAGCTCTCTTTGCCAAATCCAAAACCAGCGTACAAAACTGACTGAACACAAGGGGTTGAAGCTTTGAAGAGGTGACAGAGCTGTCAGAAATAAAACACTTCACACTGTATAGCTTAACACATTACACTGCCGTACAGTGTTCTTAACACCTACGGCAGTGACTGGTACATGCAGGTGCACAGTAAATGGTGTATGAACAAGGATGGGTGGATGAGCGAATGAATCTTGCCTGGAAAGTGCTTGGGACTCGAATGGGTGTCAGTGGCCTGGAGGAAAAAGTGGTTACAAAAATATATGCTATCTTTAGGTCAGGTACTTATAAAGAGGGAGTGGTCTACACTTTGCCCAACAGGGCTTGGGGCCAAGATATATATTAAATTAAATAAATGAAAGCTTTCTATCAAATACTAATTATCATGCATATTTAATTCTACAAACTTAGAAGCAACAATAGTAATGCTATTGCTACCATTTAAAATAGTTACGTTGTTGAACCTATTCTGTGTAAATAAAACATTAAGAAGCATCTAAAGGTTACTCTGGTTTAAGAATCTAGTCATCTCTCTCTGGCTGAACTAAGATTTCTAATAAACTATTCTGATCCATCATTTTATAATAATAGATTCTCAGTAGGAATGTGTATGAAAATTGATGTCAACTCACTTTTTAATTTTTTTCCAAAGAATTTTGTAAAAATTTTAAATCTGAACCCTATATTAATTTTAAAATAAAAATAAGGTATTTTATAATTAAAATAACTAAATATATTACACATTTAGTTTCTATTAGTTATATTAGTATTGTTATATATAATATATATTAGTATCATTATATATACTAATATATAGTTATATTGGTAATATAATATATCATATAACAAAATAACTAAAATTTGTTCAGTTGAATATCTTTTAAAATGCTCAGGAACAAGCATATAAAATTTGAGGCTAATACAAAATGTTTTATTACCAGTAAGTTCATAATTAAATGGCAAAGCTATCAGTATCTATTGGTAGCAGCTCAATACAAAATGGTATACCTTTTATCACATATTAAATGAATAATTTAAAACAAAACATAAAAACAGCAATAATAACACACATAGTCCTTAACTCTTAACATACTTCTCCTATGAATAAGACCAAATATGTGTTAATCTTAGACATAAAGATTAATGAAGCAATATTATGTAAAGTGCTTCACGCTCCCTGGATAAAAGGTGATATGACTAATAACCCACATCTGAAGGTGGAGGAGGCATCAGGAGGAAGGAATTAGGAGAAACATACCGTGCAAATATGAGGCCAGTGCTCACATTGTTGTAAAATTCCTTGACTGAGTTCTTCTTTATACAACTCTTTGTAAAAATGTGGAAGCTTAGACATCCAAATGCCATTGTTATGCTTGTTTAGCATTTCCTTTATGCGGTTTTGAACCTCATCCATTTTATAAGTGTAAGAGGCAGGAGGCGTAACATTTGGTTTTTCAACAGTCTGATTTAAATTATCTTTAAATTAAAAAAATGATAGAATTAACCAAAATGCTTAATTTAGATTATTCCCATTACCTAATAATTGTGTCTTTAGGCTTTGTCATACTTCAGGCTGGTGGGGACCAAGGGATTTAGAAGGGAGCAGTATTAGACAAAGCAGGACCAGGACAACTTCATTCCAAGTTATAACCATGAAACAACCAGCAGGGTCAATAGTCACCCAGAGAGGGAAACTAGTCTCTTTATTTTGCAAGGGTACTTCAGTTAATTTTTAATTTAAACATCAGAATAATCGTGCTTCATAAAGAATAATGAAACTTATTATTTAACTAGTCATTTTCTAACTGCAACCAAGGAAGGTTAAATTTTAGACAATCATGGTTTATATGCAATGCTATATTCCACAAGGCATGAGGATAATGCCTTAATAGTAAGTTCAAAGAACATTTTATAAAAAAATAATAAATTGTACAGCTTTTAAGATGTGATCAATTTTATCCTTTATTAATGAGAAAAATAATTTAGAAATACAGAGATTTAAAAAAATGATCCATTTACAATAATCATCCTAGCCTCGGTTTATAAATGTAAATAAAAGGTTTGAAGGCCACAGATAACTATTAACGATTTGTTTTTATTTCCCCAATTCATATCATTTATCTTTCATGTGACTATTTAAAGTGTTGGCTAGCAGCTCTCTTACTCATTTATTTTTTTATTTAAAATTTAGAGTGTTTGCCAGCTGGTGTGGCTCAGTGGATTGAGCATCATCCTATGGACTGAGAGGTCCTGGTTTGATTCCCAGTCAGGGCAAATGCCCGGGTTGCGGGCTTCATCCCCAGTAGGAGGCATGCAGGAGGCAGCTGACTGATGTTGTTCTCTCACATCAATGTTTCTATCTCTCTCTCCCTTCCTCTCTCTGAAAAATCAATAAAACATATTTTTTAAAAATTTAGAGTGCCTGAGTTAACATCCTAAGACAATAAAAAATTTTTGAGTGTTCACAATAGCTGACAGTTCTGGTATTTTAAGAACTATGAAATTCATTCCAAATCTTATTTAAATTTTACTAGAATACAGATCAGAGTATTTAAAAAATTACCAACTACAAGCAAACTATGTTCATATTTTTATTTTTTTAATCTTCTCCCGAGGACACTTTTCCATTTATCTTCAGATAGAGTGGGAGGGGGAAAGAGAAAAAGACAGAGAGAGAAAGAGAGAGAGAGAGAGACACACACACACACACACATCAATGTAAGAGAGACACATCGATTAGCTGCCTCCCACATGACCCCAACCGAGGCCGGGGACTGAACTGCAACCCAAGCCCTTGACCAGAATGGAACCTGCGGCTCCTGTGTCCATGGGCCAATACTCTAACCGCTGAGCCAAACTGGTCAGGGCTATGTTCATATTTTAATCATATAGGATTTCTGCTGGGATTCAACAATTTTAATTTTATTTTAAACTGCCTGGTATAGACACATAGGCTCGTTTGGGACACTGGCCTCAGAGAAGGCCAGAAAGCCAAAGGGCGAGCTGTTCCTTGAGGATGGCTGGATGCTGATGGCTTTGCCCACCACAGGGCGTGAGACCTAGCCTTGCTGAGACTTAGTTTGGCTCAGCAAACAAAAGGACCCAGGATGCCCATCTAAGTTTCCTATTAAAGGCAGAGTTAATTTATTTAAGTTCTTTCCAAATGATATAAAAATACCAGAAAAAAAGATGAGTTTCTCAGAACTGGCCAGGCCCCACTTAGAGAGTGTCAGCAGCTGATGCATAGTTGGAGCCTTTGCAAACACACTTGCTCCGTAGGGCCTCTGGAGTCATGCAAGCTTCTGTAACTTTGGTTAAACAAATCAAGGAAGTAACCTAGGCTGTCAGCAGGCAGGAGAGGTTGTATATAAGTGTGCACACAAGATACTTGTGTCCCTTACCAGCCTCGCACTCATTAGAGGGTAAGATTTAATATACATACATACAAAACTTAAACTCATAAAATAGTTTCAGATACTCCATTTACTTTTTAATTATTTTAAAAATATGTTTTTATTGATTTTGAGAGAGGGAGAGAGAGAGAGAGAGAGAAACATCGATCGGCTGCCTCATACACACACCCCAACCGGGGATCAAACCTGTAACCTGGGTAAGTGCCCTGACCAGGAATCAAACTGGTAACCTTTCAGTGTATAGGACATGCTCAACCAGGCCAGGGCAATACTCCACCATTTTAAAGTTGGGACCCTAAACTGTGTGCAATGACCACTGAGCATCTAAATATGAATACAAATGATCCCTCAGGTTATAAACTCCAAAAGGTCTGTTAAGGAAACAAAAAATGGCCCGGCCAGTGTGGCTCAGTGGTTGAGCATCAACCCACGTACCAAGAGGTTGCCAGTTCGATTCCCGGTCAGGGCACATGCCCAGGTTGTGGGCCAAATCCCCAGTGGGGGACATGCAGGAGGCAGCCAATCGATGTTCTCTCTCATCAGTGTTCCTATCTCTCTCTCCCTCTCCCTTCCTCTCTCTCTAAAATCAATAAAGAAAAAAATTTTTTTTAAAAGATGCATATCACTTGCCTGGTAAATTGCAATCCTCCTGAATAAGTCCCTTTGGTTCTGCAGGAAAAGTTTATTCTCATTTAAAAGGATTTACAACCTCTAAACAGTATCCGACTTGACTGAGTACAGTAGTCAAGATTCAGAAAATGCATATATAAAAGTAACTCACATAAACAAAATTAATATTCAATTAATTTCTATAAAAAATATTGGAGATATGTTCTTAAGGAAAAAATGATTTCAACTCAGTAAGAATCACACTTAAAGCAGCAACTCCTTCAAAATCACATTGAAATTTCATACAACATAAGTGCTAATTCTGAAAACAGTGTGTCCCTCAGGTGGGGCTATAAGCAGGGATTTACACCTTGGTTGGAGGAGACAAGATGACTCAGGGTACATTTGTAATCTTCAGATTCTTTGACTTTATATTTTGTCTCCAACTGTTTTCTTTTTAAAATATGTTTTTAGAGAGAACGGAAGGGAGAGAGAGATAGAAACATCGATGTGAGAGAAAAACATCCATTGGTTGCCTCCTGCACACCCTCTACTGGGGCTCGAGACCACAACCTCAGGCATGTGCCCTGGCTGGGAATCAAACCAGGACCTTTCAGTCCATGGGATGATGCTCAAGCCACTAAGCTACACTGGCCGGGCTCCAAGTATTTTCTTAATAGCCCCCTTTGGAGTTTATAACCCAAGGAATCATTTATATTCATATTTAAATGCTTACTTGTCACTGCACAGTTTAGGGTCCCAGCTTTTGAATAGCAGAGTATCTGAAATAATTTTATAAGTTTAGATCCCATATTTATGTACTTTAAATCTTACCCTTAGTGAGTGAGAGGGTGACGAGGGACATGAGTATCTCTGCAGGTGACACATGGAATTGAAACAAAATAGGTCTGGTGTGAGGTCTCAAGTCAGAATAATAATGATATCCTTGGAGCTATTGTTTTCTCTTCAGATCACTTCAATTCATAATTTACAGAAATTAGGAAAGAGAGCAGGAGAGATATATTCCAAGCAGGAGAAGGTAAGAGCAAATGTCAAAAGCCACCACTAGATAGTTTTTTTGGGATTCTGAGGCTCCAGAAGCCAAAATGTATCATGAAGCTAATGTTTAGAAAACATACCACTCATTTCCTTAGTACAGGTTCTTGAGAGATGCATCTGAAAAGGTGGTGGAAGGGATGCTTTTGGGGTAAACCTAAGTTACAAAAATAAAAAAAGTAAATTAAAATTAAAATTGTGAAGTTAATACCAAGTTTTAAATACTATACTTTTCATTAAAGTTTCTGTGGCACTGAACAGTAAAACAAGTCATTCAAATATTTCAAAATGAGCTGAAATGAAAATATACTTGATTTCAGCTTTCATGTTTCATATTCATCCAGAGAAAATGTATTAAAAGCTAAATTTAAACTAGAACTATAATTTAAAGTAGGATAGCATGTGATAAAAGTGGCATTTCCAACCAGAGAGGAGATTGCTCAAATAAGTACTTAGAAAAAAATAAACATAGATTCCCTGCCTAATATGCTCAAAATAATAATTTTTATATGAATTATATTGGATATATACAGCAAGATTTCTCCAAATATGAGGACAAAGAAATAAACCACAGGCAGAGACAGAAATAATTTGTGCTCATATCTGTCTCCCTCACTAGACTCCACGTGTCTTAATTGTTCTCAGTGCTTAGGGCAGTGCTTGGTACATGCCAAGGAAGAATGAATGTTGTAGGAATGAATAAAATGATACAGAATTTGTGATTGACAGTTCTTTTTTTCTTTGAGCACTAGAAAAATATGCTATTTTCTTCCTCCATGGCTGTGAATGAGAAATCCAGTAATTAAAACTGGTATTTCCCTATAAGTGATGGGTCATTTCTCTCCAGCTGTTTTTAAGACTTTGTCTTTAGTTTTCAGAAGTTTAATTATGAGGGGTCTTGGTGTGAGTTTCCTTAGATTCATCCTATTTGTCATTCTCTAAGCTTCTTAAATCTGTAGGTTTATTCCTCAGGCAAATTTGAGACCTTTTCAGCCATTATGCCTTCAAATGCTCATTCAAGTCCCACTCTCTTGTCTCTTTCTGAGACTCTGATAATACAAACATTAGCTCTTTCTTATTTCCCCCATAGGTCCCTAAGGCTCTACTAGGATTCCCCCTGTCCTCCATAGACCCCTCAGGCTTTACTCGCTGTTTTTTTTTGTTTTATTTTGATTTTTTGAAGTCTGTTTACTCTGCTGTTAGATTGGGAAATTTCTATTATTCTATCTTCAAGTTCACAGATTCTTTCCTCCGTCATATTCATTCTGCTACTCATCTCATCTGATGCATTATTTATTTATTTATTTTTAAACAAACAACCCAATTTAAATTTTTTTCTTTATTGATATCCGAGAGAGGGGAAGGGAGAGGGAGAGAGAGAGAAACACCGATGAGAGAGAACATTGATTGGCCCCCTCCTGTATACCCCCTACTGGGGATCAGGTCCACAACTTGGGCATGTGCCCTGATTGGGAATCGAACCGGTGACCTCTTGGTGCATGGGTCGATGCTCAACCACTGAGCCACACCGGCCAGGCCATTTTTTATTTTGATGTTGCATTATTCAGTACTATACTTTCCATTTAGTTCTTTTTTTCTATGTTCTATTTCTTTGGTGAATTTTCCACTGTTTCCCCCCAAAAATACTTGCAATTGCTCATGGAAACTAATATGACAGCACTTACCTGAGCCACCCAGTGCTACTAGGTGAGGGGTAAGAGACACCAGATTGTGCGGTGGAGAATGCTCCCCTGACCCCGTAATCCAGGATGCTGGATTTTGCTATCATTTTACACATTCAATTAAAAAAATGGAACTTTGAATTCAGGCATGCAACCAGAAGAGACAATCATACCTCAGTCACATACTAAACCCAACTAATGCGTTGGGTCAATATCCAAGTTTTAACTACATATTTTCTAGACCTTATCAAAATTATAATAACCATAAACAACATTAAATATATACCACTGTGGCAAATTTTAAGGGTTACTTTATTAAAAAATACCAAAATATAAAAAATTCAAACCTTTGCCCAGTCGGTGTGGCTCAGTGGTTGAGCACTGATCCATGCACCAAGAGGTTGCTGGCTCCATTCCCAGGCAGGGCACATGCCCAGGTTGTGGGCACGATCCCCAGTGGGGGGCATGCAGGAGGCGGCCAAATGATGTTCTCTCTCATCAATGTTTCTATCTCTCTCTCCCTCTCCCTTCCTCTAAAAATCAATAAAGAAAAAAATTAAAACCCTTTACCTAACTTAAAAAAATTAATTCTTTCTAAATATTCTAGTATTGGGGTGGGAGGGTGCCTATGTGGGAGGAAACTATCTTTTATACAAAATGGAATTTTTGAACACTAAACTAAAGGAATTTGACACAACAAAATTTGTTTTGTAAAGGCACAAACAGATGGAAGAAGGTAATACTGATTCATCTGTATCAGGAGTTGGCAAACTTTTTCTGTGAAGGGTCCTATAGCACATATTTTAAGCTCTCCAGGCCCACTACTACCCAACTCTGGTGTTGTGCAAAAACAACCCCAGACAATACAGAAACAATGGGATGTGGCTGTGTTCCTGTAAAACTTTATTTATAGAAAATAGGCAATGGGCTCGATTTGACCTATGGGTCATAGTTTGCTGACCTGAATGACCTTATCAAACCTTAAAATACAGAGGCAGAAAGGAAATTTGAGATCACCTAGTTAACATTGTCACCGGACAAATGAGGACACCACAGCCTCTAAAAATGAAGCAATTTCACTTACTTCCCCTGGCTTGTGAATGGCAGCGTCCACACTTAGACTTTGAGGCTGTGTTATTACTGCCAGTCCAGTATTCTGATGCATGGATGTATTATGCTACTGTATAATTATGGGTTGATTTCTGGAGCACAGTCTAGTATGCAAACCAATCAGATTTTATTTAAAACTTACAAAATGTATTATAAGAAAAATTCTCAGAAAAAGTTGTAAGTTATGTTGAAATAGCATCTTAGAACAGTTTGTAAGAGCTTTTAAAATGAATTTCGCAAGTATTACCAAAAATGTGGAGAAAATATAAAATGGAGATATTCAGAGAAATACACTCACGCAGCCAGGAAAACTGGACTTACTAGTAATGATGCATTTCTCTACTACATGTGAACTTACATTAGACAAAACAAAGTATTCCCTTCTTACCCTGAACATATATTTTTAACATGTATTATCCTAGCTTCATTAAACTTCTTTTAGCCAGACAAAGCACAAATACCTGTTGTTGGTAGGCATCATCACATGCCTCTGCACAGGAACGCCTTTGAATACTTCACTTCCAACATGTGTGTGCAATGTGTAATCCGGTATTTCAGTATCAGACTTAACTCCAAGAGAGTTTCCTTTGTCTCTTGACAGTGTTGGATTAGGCTTTTTGCTGATACAAAAATCTGAAGAAAATCCTGGTTGTCTGAGAGTTGCTTTTGGTTTTCCTATGAAGTTAGACATACAGAATGGAATTAATTAGCTTCCCAAAACCCTAGTTTCACTATGTCACTCCCCTGTCCAGATGTTTTCTGTGGGTCTCTATTCTCAGAGCAGTATACAAGAATGTGAGGAAGCTGTCTCTTGAGGGTTGGTCAGTATGGGAAGAGTAGCCTGGTGAGTATTTAGTAGATGAGATTCTTCAAAATGTGGTTTCATCTACTAGACTAGCCAGTTACTTTCCCTCTACTTACCAACTAACACTTCAGTGGCAGCCACCTCATGTTCTTACAAAGGCAGCACAATCCACCACACCTCAGTCCTCCACTTCTTCTCCATCAATTTAAACTCTTCCCGTCATCTGAAGTGTGGGTTCAAGTCTCCTCTTCACTGTAAAGCCCTCCACTGCCATTCTCAGTCACCTAAAATGCTTGCTGCGGCATTTAGGCATCTACTTTTTTTTTTAATTTATTGAGATACATTAGTTCACAAAACCATACCTTTCGAGTGTACAACTCAACAAAACATCATCTGCATACTGCATTGTGCACCCATCGCCCCAAGCAAAGTCTCTTCCCATTCCCATTTCCCCCTCTTTGCCTACCTCCACCTACCCCCACCCCCTTTCCCTGTGGCTATCATCACACTGCTGTCTGTGTCTATGTGTTTTATATATATATGTTTTTTTGCTTAATTCCTTCACCTTCTTTCATCTATTCTTTTCTATTACACTGAACTATTTCTTGAGAATTTAGTTTAGAATTGATTATAAGCTCCTTGAGATGAGTGTTCAGTAAACAGGCTGAGCTGCCTATATAACATATCTGCGTACTATATAATTCATATTTTTTAAAAATAAAACATTTATACTAAAAGACATGACTTGCTAAATAAGACATTAAATCATAGGTTCTTGGTTCATCCAACACTCTGGATACAGCTGTCCCTCTAATCTAAAAGAATAAAACCACATTTTGCCATAAACTTAATGAAAATCTACTCTGAGTTATCTCACATTGAGTAATTACTTCATTTAGTAAGTCATGTTCATCATGTTCATTTAATTTCAAATGGAAATATTTGCTTCAAGATTTCACCCTTGACATATGAATGTCAACAAATATAAGTGTTTATCATGAATACAAGCAATATTTCCATAATTCCATATGTCAGTGTATTCATGAACAGGTTTAACTTTTTTAGCATGTGAAAAGACCTTACCGTCTAGAAAAAATGGCATGGTTTTCTTTACTCTCATCTGACAATTAACTTGCCGCCCAGTTTTCCTTTTGGAACTCCTCTGACGAGCCACAAGCTGAGCAATTCTTGCAGTTTCTGTGCAGGCCACAGCATAACAGGTAGTCTATTCATTACAGGCAAAGTGAAAGGAGAAACATTTCTCAGATTCACTGGTGCCTAGAGGCCAATTTTTAAAAAATTATCTTTGTTGTTGAGAGTATTACAGACGTCCCCCATTTTTCCCCCACTGCCCACCTCCACTCAGTTCCCGCCCCACCGCAGGCCTTCCCCACACTATTGTCTGTGTCCATGGAATATGCATATATGCATACAAGCTCTTTGGTTATTCTCTGCTCGCCCCTCTTCCCCCCTTCCCTCTGAGATCCATCAGTCTGCGCCATGCTTCCATGTAAAGGACAATTTTTAAAAGTGGATCTTAGTGAGTTTACATGTCCCAAATTAAACTGTATGCAAATATTCATGTCCCTCTCTCCTTGATAATGTTAGAGCAGAATTATATTCTCTACAGATAAATCAAGTACAATCTAGCACACTGAATAATCTTCTTTGCTTAAACTGAAATTTTCATTTATTCCTTAAATAGGTATTTATGAAGCATTTATAAAGTGCTAGGTATTATGGGATTAACAAATGAGCCAAAAGAAACCTGTGTTCTACACATATTATCTCATATAATCTGTGAGATATATTTTATTCCACTTTATACAATAGGAAAACAGAGGCTTAGGAACGTTAGCAATCCTTCCAAGTCACACAGCTAGGTTCTCTCTCTGAATCCAACGTAGTAGGTACTCATAACTGCTATGTTGCATTACCTGACAAAGACCACTAAATCCTGGTCTTGCCACTGCACAGATTAGCTGGGTGATTTAGGGAAAATAGTTTCTCTCTCTAATCCTAGGTATTTGCAGCTGTAAAATAGGCTTTTACAGGGCTTAGACTTGGGGTTTTCATACAGTTCAACGGAGCCTTGGAGTTCCATGGAGTGCCTCAGGGGCCTCCCAGCGTGTGAAGGTTAGGCAGGGCAAGATGAGAGCTGGAACCCTCTGCTGCTGCTTAAAACACAGTAGCTCGGCTTGTTATCTTTTAAAAAAATTGGTGTGACATACAGGATATTTGAAAAAAATATTTGACAAAAGTATGTAGATTGTTAGGACTAGATGATCTCTGAAGCCCCCTCTAGTATGTAAGTCTTTGATTCCAAGTTAAAATCAAGAAAGGAAAGCAAAAAACAAGCCCAAACATGTTCCTACTCTTTGGCCCAGTATTTCTATTCCTGAAAATATGTTATGAGAATATAATTCAAAAGAAGAATAACATACCCAAGTATGTGCAAAAGAGGCTATTCTAATAGTTGAAACCTAGAAACAGTAAAATGTCCAAAATAGGGAAATAAAGACTAAATCATAGCTTAGTAACTACATGAAACATTCATTTATTAATTCATTCAGACATTTTATCATTCATACATTAAACATTTCTTAAGTACGAACTATTAGGGATAAACAATCTCTCATCCTCAAGAAACTTATGAAGGAAAGAGAGAGAGACAAAGAGACTCCATAGAAAGCACTGTGTCAAGTAGCATGTTGGGTGTATTACAAGGTGCTGAGTAGACAGAAAGGATGGCTTAAATCTCTCTGGGAGAATCAGGAATGCTGAAGAAAGTGTTATTATGAATATAATATTTAATTAATTTATACCTGCTCCTTATAAAAATAGTTACAGATGAGGTGAACCTCTCCTTCAACCACTCTCCTGATGCTGGGCCTTTCCTCCTCCACCCACTGCCTCTCCTACCCACCGCAAAAAGAGGAATAACTATACGTTTTGGTGAGAAATATTTCATACTTGTTCTATGTATTTACATATATAGAAATATACCCAGAAAAATGTACTGTTTTAGGGATGGGTGTTTCTGCTCTTCTTTTGGGTGATGGTTTGTCCATATCTTTCATACTGTACCTTGGGCAGATACCAAGAAGTGAAACTGCTGGGTCACAGGGTATGTACAAGAAAAATATACTTGTTACCAACAAATTATCCCATGTTCTACATAAAATATTCTTCCAAAGAATATAAATATGAATATATAATATTACTCTAGAGAAACTAAAGGATTTGAACTTGTGGAATAATATGATCATATAGGTATGAAGGCAAGACCAGGCTAGAGAGAGAAAGACAGACAGAACAGTAGGGAGGGCCCTGTAATAATCAAATGGTAAATGATCAATTAGGAAATTGAACTACGGTCCAGATTGTAGGAACAGATAAGAGTGAGATCAAATGATGAGAATTTTAAAGATTCTGCTAGTTTGGTAATCAGGAGGTCATTAGTGAACCGGGGAAAACAGTTGTAGCAGGTTTATAATGGGCAGGTATGATATTTAGGCAGTTAAGGTCTCCAGTACAGTTATTTTGTTGGGATGTTGAGACTGGGAAAACTTTAATTTAAAATTTTCTTATTTAATATGGTTAAAATCTCATGGAAAGAATTTGAGGGGTTAACCAAAGTAGTCAGAGTCTAGGCTGTTCTTGGATGCTGTTCTTTTTTTTTTTTTTAATCCTCACCCGAGGATATTTTCCATTTATCTTCAGATAGAGTGGGAGGGAGGGAGGGAGGGAGGGAGAGAAAAACATCGATGTGAGAGAGAGACACTGATTGGTTGACGATCCTGATCAAGGCTGGGGACCAAACCGCAACCGAGGTACATGCCCTTCACTGGAATCGAACCCGTGACTCTTTGGTCTGTGGGCCAACACTCTAACTGCTGAGCCAAACCGGCCAGGATGGATGCCATTCTTTCTATCACTACCAACCCCAAACCACTTCGCTAGTACTTTTTAAAAAATCCTCACTCGAAGATTTTGAAAAATTGATTTCTAGAAGAGAAGAAGGGAGGGAGGGAAGAAGGGAGGGAGAGAGAGAGAGAGAAACATCAATGTGAGAGAGAAACATCTATTGGTTGCCTCCCAAACACACCCCAAGTGGGGATTGAACCTACAACCTAGGTATGTGTCCTGACCAGAAGTCGAACCCATAGCCTTTTGGTGTATGGAACAACACTCCAACCAACTGAGCCACTGACCAGGGCTTAGATAGCACTTTTCACTTGGACTTCTATCACAGTTATGAGATTGAAAGGGCCACACAGGCAAGTAAGAATTGGTTTGCCTTTCTGACATGCACAATTACCCCCTTACCTCACCAGATCTACTGGTCTCTATCCTGACAACTGCTGGCACACTTCTCAGATAGGCTTCCAGTGTAGGGTAACCTAACTGCTTGAAGGGGATCCAGTCTCCAGTCAAGGACTTGTATTCTCCTTGGAGCCGAGGCAATGCTATTCCGTTCTTATGAGACTGCAGAACAGCTCGTAGCATTTTTGAAACCAGATCTGCTTCCAACATCTTCACCTATAAGAGCACAGCAGATTACTGTGAGATGATTCATTAGCTTGTGAATTCAAGTAGATTTTCAGCGTTCAGTGGTTAGATTATTCCATAAATTGTTACTGGATGATTTCTGTGCTATTACAATACAGGGCAATAACTGTGATGGTAAAGACAAGTACAGCTATTATGAGAACACGGGAAGTGAGCAAGGCACAAAGACTAGCCTGCAGAGAGATGATATCAGGGAATGTTTCCCAGATGAGGGGAGGCCTGAATGGAAACCTAAAGGACAAGATGGAATCAGCCAGGCAAGGAGGAAAAGGGTATGTGTGGGGGCGGGGGGAGATGGAGCGAGGTATCAGCCCCAAGTAAAGGGAACAGAAAGTGCAAAAGGCACAGTGGTGAGAGAAGTTCATGGCTGGGTCTGAGAATTCTAGGTAGTTAAGTGGCTGGACATGACTGAACAAAGACTCTAAGCTAAGGACTGAAAGATAGGGGGAGAGGTGGGAAGAGGCAGGCCCAGAAAAGTCTACCATATTATTCTAATAAGTTTGCATTTTTGTCAAAAGTAATGTGGGACCTTGCAGAGATTTTAAATAGGGGGATAAAATGATTAGTTCTGCATTTAAGAACATCATTATTCTGTAGCGGGGAAGATAATTTAGGAGAAAGATTAATGACTTGTAAGATTACTTAGAAATGTGGAAGATCTGAAAACAGAGCCTTGGGAACAAACAAAATATGAATTTGAGAGGTAATTAGGAGGTGAAATCAACAGGAACTGACTAGCTGGTTTTGGGTGATGAGGGAGGTTCCAAGTTCCTATTTTAAAATGGTGCATAGTAATGACCCACACTGAGGTGAAATAGAGACAAGTTTGCAATAAAGGAAGAGAGTGAATTAATTTTGGACATAGGAGTTTGGGATGCTCACAGGGCAGCCACATAGATATACTTACTAGGGACTTAAGTTAGAGGTCTGAGCTGGTTATAGATTGCTGGCCTTTAGTATATACATGGTATTTGGTGACTAGGGAGTCAAAAGCAAAGTTAAGGATGGACCTTTGTGGAAGGCTGTCATTTAAGGAGTGTGCAGAGGAAGAAGAATCTATAAAAGGCTGAGAAAAAGGGACCAGAGAAACAGAAGTAGAAAAGGCAGAGTCACAGTGTCATATAAACAAAAAGAGGAAAGAACCAGGAATGGCATATTCAAAAGTGTCATACGCAGCAAACAAGTCAAGTGAGAGAAACAAAGCAAAGTGACTACTGAATTTTGGTACCTGGGAAAACCATGAGGATCTTGGCTAAGAATTTTCATTGATTAGTAACAGGCATGTTTTAAAATTAACCACTCAAATTTTCTTTAGACTAATGGCAAACAGAATGAAGATAAAGGTGGAGAATGACATTCAAGCAGCCAGGAAAAGTGAACTTCACCCTTCATTAAAGGAAGGAGAAAGGTAAGCCATGGACAACTTGTTATATTTTTCTTCAACAGTGCTATCCAATAGAATTTTCTGTGATGATACAAATGTTTTATATCTGTGCAGTCCAATATGGTAGCCAATAGCCACATGAACTCCTAAGCACTCGAAATGTGGCCAACATGACTGAGGAACTAGATTTAATTTAAATTAAATATAGTTATTAGATACCATATTGGACAGCAGAGAATTTCATGAATTTCCTCATTTGTCCTTTTGAAAAAGGAGATAAAATATCAGCTCAAGTGTGGGTTCTTTTAATTATAAATATGATACTCAAATGATAGTAAGATTTAAATGGCAAATAATGTAAGTATTCCTCATATACTTCCCTCTACTAAACATTAACGTTTTTCAAATTGTCAACACCAGCACCAACAACATTTAATTAATACTATAGTCTAGGAAAAAATAATATAGGTCTATATTCTTATTCTCTCTATAGATAGACAGACACAGATACACACAAATATTCATGCATACATACATACATATTTATATATATCAAAATCTTCATTTAGGTATAATTTATATACAATAAAATTCACTCATCTTGTGTGTACATTTATTGAGTTTTGAAAAATATACACACTCATACAATCATCACCACAATCAAGATATAGACATTTCCATCACCAAAATAGTTCCCTTATATGGGGTGCATAATTACGTAAAAGTAAAATGTACAACAACAATAGCACAAAGAATGAGAGAGAGGAACTGGAAGTATACCACTGGAAGGTTCCTATACCGTACATGAAATAGTATAATATTATTTGAAAGTGGAATGTGATAAAGACGTAAATTGTAAATGCTATGGTAACCACTAACATTTTTTAAAGAAGTATAAATACTAAGCCAGTAGTAAAGATAAAACAGAATAAAAAAGCAGGCAAAGTAAAAAAAAAAAAAAAAAAAAGGAAGGAAATAATAAAAATGAGAGCAAAAGGAAAACAATAATAGCAAAGAATGGATAGGACAACTAGAAAACAGCCAGCAAAGTGGTAGATTCAAAACCAACCATACCAATAATTATATTCTATATAAGTGACCTAAATATTCCAATAAAAAGTTACAAATTGGCACAGTGGATATAAAAGCAAGAAATACCAAATACTATCTAAAAGAAACCTATTTTAAATATAAATACATAGGTTAAAATAAAAAGATAGAAAAAGATATGACATGCTAATACATGACTATATTAATATCAGAACAAGGAATATTGCCAGGGATAAAGAGAGACATTACATAATAATTATGTAATAATCAGGAAGACATAACAATCCTAAGTGAGACTGCCCCTAACATCAGAACTTCAAAACACCTGGAGCAAAACCAATAGAGCTGAAAGAATAAACAGACAGAGTCATAGTTATGGTTGGAGACTTCAACACTTCTTTCTTAGTAGTTGGTAGAACCAGTAAACAAAAAATCAGTAAGAATATAGAAGAAATGAACAACACTATCAACCACACTATTCTAATTAGTATTTACAGAATACTCCATTCCAACAACAGAATATACATCCTTTTCAAGAGTACATGGTACATTTTCCAAGATGGAATATATTCTAAAGCTTAAAACAACCCTTGACCAATTTAGAATAACTGAAATTATACCAAGAGTGTACTATGAGCAGAAAAAAATTAAATTAGGTATCAATAACATTGATACATGTACTGGCAAATTTAATGACATACTTCTAAAATAACCAAGGATCAAAGAGGAATGCTCCCCCAAAATCAGAAAATATTTTCAAATAAAAGAAAACACAATATATAAAAATTTACTGCTTGCAGTTAAAGCAGTATTTAGAGGAAATTTACAGCACTATATGGTTATATTAGAAAAGAAGAAAGGTCCCAAATCAGTGATCTAATCTACAACCTTGAGAAAAAAAGAGAGCAAACTATAACAAAAGTAATTAGAAAGAAGGAAATAATAAAGGTGAGAGCAAAATAAATATTGAAATAATGAAACAGATTTATAATAAACTAGAAAAAAATAATGAAGACAAAACTAGTTTTGTGAGAACATCAATGAAATTGATAAACTTCCAGCCCTGGCCGGTTTGGCTCAGCAGTTAAGAGCGTCAGCCCTCCGACCAACGAGTGTCGGGTTTGATTCTAGTCAAGGGCACGTACCTTGGTTGTGGTTGTGCAGGAGGTAACCAGTCGATGTGTCCCTCTCAGTTCAATGTTTCTCTCGCTCTCTTTCTCTCTATCCCTCGCTCCCTCCCTCATACTCTATCTGAAGATAAATTGTAATAGAAAAAAAAAATTGATAAACTTCCAGGCAGATCAAGAAAAAAAAAACAGCCCAGCCGGTGTGTTTCAGTGGTTGAGTGTCGATCCATGGACCAGGATGTCACCGGTTAGATTCCTGTCAAGGTATGTGCCTGGGTTTCGGAGGTGTGCCCAGTGCGGGGTGTGTGGAAGGTGGCCAGTTGATGTTTCTCTCTCATTTATGTTTCTATCTCTCTCTCCCTCTCTCTCTCTAAAAAATCAATAAAAACACATTTAAAAAAAGAAAAAAACACACAAATTACCAATAATGGTATTGAAAAGGGGATCATCAATTCATTAGGAATACGTATCAATCCTATAGACATTTAAAAGAGAATATTATGAACAACTTATGCCAATGAATATGGTAATTTAGATGACATAGACACCTTCATTGAAAGACAAAAATTCCAAAGTTTACCCAAGAAGACATAGATAACTTTAATATCCCTATATCTATTAGAGAAACTAAATCTGTAGTTAAAAACCTTCACACAAAGAAAACTCAAAGCCCAGATGGTTTTACTGGCAAATTATACCTAACACTTACAGAAGAATTAGTACCACTTCTACACAAATTCTTCCAGAAAGCAGAGGGGAAGGGAACACTCCTGATGCCAAAATCAGACAAAGACATTACAAGAAAAGAAATACACAGACTAATATCCCTCATGAACATAAATGTAAAAATTCCTAAAAAAAATTTAACAAATTTAACAAATCAAATTTTGATTTAACAAATCAAAATTTAACAAATCAAATCCAACGACATGTGAGAAGGATAACACACCATGATGCTGGTCTGAAAGGACAGGTCTAATCCCAGCTTAGAGGCTAATCAGAGGCTTGTCCTGCGGGCTGCCCTATATGAAAGCCTTCTACTCCTTCCACCCTTGGGAGAACAATTCCAGATCACTTTCTCTGAAATGTCCTCCCTCTATCTTCCTTACTTCTGCTCTGAAACATCTGCCAGCAGGGATCTCCCAAACAGGGCACTTAACAATATGGAGGGTGCAAAGGAGAGGCCCAAACACCCCCTACACAGGCTAACTGTCACAGAGTATAGTAAAAGCCGGAAAGCTCTGCCCAAAGCTCACTTCCTTAATCCCACCCTCTTAAAGTGTCTTCTTCTGGGATCTAGACTCTGCCAAGATCCTAATTATCCCATCCTTCTGCCTCAACACTCAGATATGTATTTAAAGTGAGCAACTGATAATAAAATTAAATAAATAAAAAACCAGTACTAATTTGTGTGGCACATTCCCATTCTCTCTAACCATGTGTTTGCCTATCTTTGTTTATTGATAGTCGATGGATTTTTTTCCTTAAATTACCCTTCCCAACCTGACCCGAGATAGGCTCATGCCATACACACACACCCTAGTTTCAACGCAGTCCCCCACTACCACAAATTATACAGTAGTGTTTCCCACATTTAGGGAAATCGCAGGGGTCAGCATATCGGAGTGCAATGGATAAGCCTCGCCCTGGGAAAACCACCTTCGTGATCATGGTATCTCCCCTGCCAGGTATCATTCTCTCCTTAAAGTATATATTATCATAGTTGAAATCCACAGTTAAAAGGCAAATAAGTTTAATATTTCTTTGATTTTGACTTCATTTGGGGGAGTGAGGGGGGTTGCAGAGGGTTGTGCCTGTGCTTCCTCTTGCTTGTGTCCCTAAGCTCAATACCACTACGTAGAGAGCACTTATTTTCCTGGGACAAATCCCTTCTCCTGGGCCTTGGCCTCCTTATCTGTAAAATGAAGGGGTTCAGTATTAGTGGTTCTTGACTCCCTATCACCACCACCACCACCAAGTGATACAAGAACATGGACAGACTCACTGACATCCACAATTCCCTCACTGCTCCATGATGATTACCCTAGTCCACTCCACACCAGCATCTCTTGCCTGGATTGGGGCAACTGCCTCCTAGCTGGTCTCTAGGCTTCCACTTCGCCTCCTAGAATCTATTCTCCACATCACAACTCCAGTGATCCTTTCATATCATAAATCCTATCATGCCATTCCTCTGCTCAAAACTCTCCAAGGGCTTCCTGACTTACTCAGACAAAAGGCCAAAGTTTTCTTTGGGGCCAGAAGGGCCCCAACACAATCTGTGCCCATGCCACTTCTCTGACCTCAATTCCTCCTTCCCTTTTCACTCATTCCACTCAACCCAGGCCAGCTTCCTTGCTGGTCCTCGAACATGCCCGAGATAGCTTCACATTAGAGTTTTTGTACTTGTACTTGTCCTTCCCTCCGTGTGGCAAGTTCTTGCTCCAGGGGGCCACACAATGCATTACCTTACCTTCAGGTATTTGCTCAAAAGTCATCTTCTCAGTAAGGCCTTCCCTGGCCACCCTATTCAAAATCAAAACTGTTATGCCAGCTGCTTAGTATTTCCTCCTCCCTTTCCCTGCCTTAGTTTACTCCTTAGCACTTACCACAACCACCAAATATACGTCTTTATTTAATTTGACCGTCTGTCTCCCCAGCTTGAATGGAAGCTCTGTGAAAGTAGGGATTTGTAAGGTTTGGTCACTGCTGAATCCCTAGTACCCAACCCACAAGAAGAGCTCCATAAATATTGAATGATGAATGAGAAATTCTCCATTTACATAACACCACTGCTTTTCTCTTCTACTCACTAATACATATGCATGTGAACTATTAAAGGAATAATCTTTATTTTAAAAATTATTTGCAAATTTTAATGATTGTTATATACTGATTGAGACAGCCAAATGTGTCACTAAGCTGTTGTTGAGAACCATCAGGTAGGTTATTTCTGGGCCTTTCTACTCTGAACCAGTGTTCTCATAGGCAGGCCCAGGCCAGGGCCACAGAGTTACAGCAAGGAGTCCATGCATCCCGGGGGGGTAGTAAGCACAGCTTGAATACTGGTGTCTCACACACATTCCTGTTTTTCAGTGTGCAGATACCATTAGGATTTTTTTTTTTAATTCTCACCTGAGAATATTTTTCTACTTATCTTCAGATAGAGTGGGAGGGAGGGAGAGAGAGAGAAACATTGATGTGAGAGAGACACATCGATTAGTTGCCTCCTGCATGACCCCGACCAGGGCTAGGGACCAAACTGCAACCGAGGTACGTGCCCTTGGCCGGAATCAAACCCTCAACTCTTTGGTCCACAGGCCGATGCTCTAACCGCTGAGCCAAACCAGCCAGGGCAGGTTTCACAGTTTTTTACAAAGCTAACAACAAAAAGGACCTTACACCTGAGAAGACCGGGAAGCAATGCTTGACCATATGGCTGCAATCCAAATTAAGTATCCATCTAGTTGCCCCCTCCACCCTCTGCCTTTTGAAAAATACACTGTTTTCATGGAACACAATAATTCTCTATTTGCACACAACTTTTGGAAGGAAGGGCAGTCCCTTAGACTGTAATTACGACTGAGGATCTCAAAGCTGGTGAGAAGCAGTTAAGCACAGTAAAACCTGGAATGGCAAGTATGTTTGTATGTCTTGTTCAGATGTGCATCTTGTGGTTATGCTTGTCAATTTCTTCCAGTCTGGTTTGCAATTCCTACATTAGCAATATAACTTCGGGCATTAAACAAAAAGAAAGGTACAACTACAACTTTAAGAAAATCATTATCCATTTCTAATCTACTATATTGCTTCAAAATGCTCTAAGTTTAGTTAATTCCTTGGTTATCATGGAATATTTTGAGATTTCCTGAAGATGGTAATTACACTCAAGAACTTTTTTTTTTTTTTTTTTGCATTTATCTTCATATAGAGTGGGAGGGAGAGCGGGAGGAAGAGAGAGAGAAACATCGATGTGAAAGAGACACGTCAAGTGGTTGCCACCCACACGACCCCAACTAGGGCAGGGGACAAACTGCAACCGAGGTACGTGACCTTAGTTGGAACCGAACCTGGGCCTCTCTGGTCCGCAGGCCGACGCTCTAACCACTGAGCCAAACCAACCAGGGCTCAAGAACTTTTATAAAAGGCTCTCTATATAATAATACTTTCCTCTAACTATTAAAAATAAGTTTACCATCTTGGACATCATCTATTAGAAACAAAAAGGAAGCTTATCATGGGAATTTCAACTCTTAGTGTCTCAATGACAAACCTTAGGCATCCCTCCAAAAAACTAAGTATGAAGTTTCTCTAAAGTTGCTTCCCAAATTTTTAAAGTTGCCAATTTGATCTTTCAAATCTCTTCCCTCTTATTTCTAATCTCTAAAAGTGTGATAAATACAATTTAGAGTTTAAGAGAATTCAACTTACTTTTATTTTGAGAATATTATGCAAGACCTGGTGGACCATAGGTTAGGCTAGGTTGGGAGAAATAAGGTCGGCCAAGTCTGTTTTAGACCATAGGTTCTCAGGTGAAAATTCGTAAGGGTTTCCCTACACAACGAAGGATGAATAAGAATCCTAAACAGCAGAGCAAAGTGGAGGTGAGTCTGGAGAATTATTTAATCAGCGTATTTTTTATTTCAAAAACTGACCAACATCAGCTAGCAAAGACCATGGTCAAGGAAGAAGAAACTGGCCACACAGATCACAACATACTGCACTTGACTTTCACTTCCTTCCTCTCACTCTTTTCCTCCTCTTGTCCTTGCCTCTCTTTCTGAATGACCAGCGTCAAAAATAGAGTTATATGTGCTTACCACAATAGTTGGCATTCAGTAGTTACTTAATGACATTTCCCTAGCCCTGGCCATACTAAACTCAGCGGTTAGAGCATCGGCCCGAGTATCAATGAGTCGAGGGTTCGATTCGGTCAAGGGCACACCTGGGTTGCGGTTCATCCCCAGCCCTGGTTGGGTCATGCGGGAAACAACCAGTCGATGTATCTCTCTCATGTCAATGTTCCTTTCTCCCCCTCCCTCCCACTCTATCTGATGATAAATGGAAAAAAATATCCTCAGGTGAGGATTAAAAATAAATAAATAAATAAATAAATAAATAAAATAAAAACATTTCCCTAGAAGTATGGTGTAGATGGGAAATTACCTATGAATATACAAAATGGCTAAGAGAGCAATGATATAAACATCGGCACATTGAGGAAGTTTTTAGTACGGCATTAAATTTGAAATATCAGAATTTTCCCAGATTTTCTTACTTCCCTCATTAACATACTTGTGAATTGGCAAGCTTGGTAAGAAAGCCACCTGATCTCCTCCAAGATCTCTCACCTAACCAGTAGGCAAAAAGTCACTTACTGCTTTGGCAAATGGTGTCTCAGCCGATTCCTTGCCAGTCTACAACCCCACAACCCCTTGCCAGTCTACAGACCCTGCCTAGCTGAGGAAAGCAGCACGGGTTGGTGGACTCGACCTCAGCAAGGGAGCTGATAGATGTATGGGATTCTAGTGGGCACCTTCACACCATCCCCTTCAAACTCTTCAGTTTACAACTGAGGAAACTGAATTTACCCATGGTGAATATTCCAGGTCTCACATGTTTTTATTGGCAGAACCACAAGATCCCAGGTCTTCTAGCTCTCAAACCTAGAGCTTCTTTTTGGACAGCCGCTCCAAATGTCCAGTAGAATAGGCCTCTAAAAGCATCCCTGTGGTGTGCTCAGCAACTAGGCCTTAAAGTGGCATGAAAGGGGGATCTGCCACATTCTGACGGAAGGGTGTGGCATCCAAATCCAAAAGAATTGCCAACTGTTGAAAAATTTCAATGGTGGCAACTGACACCTTTTATCTTTTCATTCTGTCCCTTTTCTCTTTGCTACCCAATTAATCATGAGCACCCCAAAGTGTTGATGTGTACAAGAAGTGGGACAAGAAGTAGGGGAGAGTAATGATAATCTTTAGAAAAGCAAGATTTAAACAGTTTCAGTAGCCTTAAATAATTCTCACTTTCCAAACTGTACTTTGGAAATTCATAGCTTTTCGCTTTCACACACCTAAAAATGGTCCTGAGAAAAAGTCTTGTTCTAAAGAACATGGTTTTGGTGTCCTCTAGATACATGCCTTTACCACTGACTGCTCCTCCCTGGCTCAGTCATTTGCATTTTATCCGCTTCCTGTTGCTTGAGTTTCCTCACTGCTGGTGCCCAAAGACCTTTAGCCAAGCTGGTCAGGCTCTCACCTATGTTTTCTTGTCTCTTACCTATTTACAAATGTCCTATTTGGATCATCTTCCTCATTGCATTTCCGTGTCATAAATTTGAGTTGCAGAGTGGCACTAACCCCAAAAATAAATCTGAAGAATTATAAGGGTAAACTGGAATCACCTTCTTTGTCAGCTATTCAATTTTTAGTATCTCCTCAGGACACATACTTCTGGCAACTGGATGCCCTTATCCTTGAAGACACAATTTTAGCAACAAGCGGGGCTCTAAAGGCCAGAATGTCGGGCTGAAAAGATTTTAGACATCAACCCAAACCCCTCATCTTACAAAACAATACACTGAGCCTAAGAGAGGGAAAGCTTTTGCCTAAGACCCTTCCACATGATTCCTCATCTAGCAACAGTTTAACATGTTATCTTTTCTCTCCAATTATAGTCTACTTGTTACCACCTGAATTACTCCTTTACCTACTCTTTTTAGAAGGAAAGATAGTAATTAATGGCTCAGATGGTGACATACTTCCATAGAGTATCTTTAGGAAGCAGTCTTCTTTTTTATTATTGTAATTTCAAACTCCAAATTATGCATGCATGACTAACTTCACACTATGAATATATAAACAAAGGCTTTCCATAAATCTATATTTGTACTAGAGATGACAAACTAGTTTATTTAGCAGTATGGGTCTTAATCCTATTTATGCTACTATTTAGCTGTGACTCTGTGAGCAAGTCACACTTCAGGTCTCTTTTTTCATATGGAAGATAAGGACGATGACTCTCAACTTTCCTTGGAGTCCTCTGAGTTCTGAAATGGGATACAAAGGTCCAATGGGAACCATGGGTTTGTTTCTTCTGACAAAGCTGCACGGCTAAAATACTGAATTCACTTTTGGGCTCACACTGGGTAACATGTGCTGATCAGAAGTTCTAATTGGCGAATATATACATCTTCAGCTAAAAATGACAAAATAAATTACTTTTAAATAGCCTGTTTGAAAGATAAAACTTTTTAAAAAAATTGGTCCAATGGGGAAATAATAAAAAGAAAGAAGCTTTTAAAAGCACAAAGTGGGAGTACAGGGTGGAGAAAGTAGGTTTTACATGAAGAAAGAAAAACCAATTCACACAAATTTGAAATTGGGGGCATTTCTGTCCTTCCTGTATTTGTCTGCTAACCCTGAAAGGGCCCAGAAGCAAAGCACTCACTCTATGTCAAATCTCAGTTCTTGAAAAGAGCACTTGATCAAACACAGATTAGGAACTTAGAGTTGGATTATAAAGCATTTTTTCTTTACATTCAAATTAAGTCTCCACCTAGGTTATATTGCACAGACAACTTAAAGTGAGGTCCTTCAAGGAGTTTAAATCCCTTGGTACAAAATACAATAGTTCATTCAGCCACATTCAACCAGTACACTTAAAAGGGCATTAGCAGGGATTACATTTCATTTCCAGTCTACAGGGACTGAAATCCGAAAGCACCACCAACCGCTGCCCCACAGTTGCACTATGTTTAACTAGCAAAGAGGGAGGCTGTGTGCTACCAAAAGGCCCTGTACCAGGCACAGGAGATGTGGGTTCTAATCCAGCTTGCCCCAGGAGCAATTTCCTGCACCCAGCACAGTACTTTGCACATAACTGATGCTCAATGAATGCCAGTGAGTGGAACTGCAAAAATCTCCACCATGTGCTACTTTATATCACACAGAGAATCTTGAGATATGTTCCTGCTCCCAAGAAATTGAAATCCAATTATGTAAATTATGGGAAGTTTGGTGGGAGGAAGTTAACATTTCCTGACTAGTATTATAAACCAAAGGATTTACAGTAGTTATCTCATAAAAATCACGCAGACTAAGTTAAATACTTCCATTTGATACATAGAAAACCAGGCTCAAAAAAAGTATGTAATCAGTTCAAGATCACAGTTAGTAAGAGGAGAAGCCCAGATTCCAGTCCAGGTCTGCAAAGCCCACACTAGTTGCTGTACACAACACCTACACATTAAGGCAGCCTCAAATCAAGGCAGCTCCGGACAAATTGGGGACTTGGGTCTAAGTTTCACTTTCTGTGATTAAGTCGTTGCTATCACTTGGCAAAATACTCTTCTTCAATTTTTCTACTTGCACAATTGGGGTGGGGGTAAGATGACCTCGATCAGTGGTCTGTTTTGTTTTGTTTTGTTTTGTAGGACAGTTATCAGAATCCTTTTGGGCCAGGACTTTTTTCTAATATAGGTATTTCCTTTTCCTGCTCAAATAATGGAAGTTATTTGGGAGTGATACCCTTGGTTATTAACGGAAATATATTATACCCCTCAAGCGGATCAGAGCAGAAAAGTTGTGTGGGCTCCAAGCCTCCTCCCCTTAAATCGAGGCTGAGAACCTGACCCTGCTGGATCTTGGTGAAAGTTAAGAGACAACTCATTCATGGATTCCTGTTTCCTTCCCAGCTCGGAGCTCTGCACCCAGCCCGTGCTCACGGTTTGATCGAACGGATGGTATCTGCGCCCCGCATTACCTCGAGCGGCCTGCATGGGCGGGTCCATACAGAGAAGTCTGTGCCCTTATGGAACTTAAAGATCCTGGTGTAAAATACGGGCGTTCACACAGCCCGGGGCTCCGGTATCCCTGGTTCTGGCTGCGGCCGCGGCCGGTCCCGCCGGTGCCGGGAACCACTTCCTGGTCAGCACCTCCCGCCGCCGGTGCACAGCCGCCGCATTTCCCCCGCCTGCGTCTCCCGGGACGCCGCGGGCTGCCCGACTCGGGGGAGGAGTCCCACCAGAGATTTAAAACACAGCGCTCTGGAACTCCAACTCCCCGGAGCCCTGCCCGTTTCCGGGCGTCGGGACCGCGGCATCGCCTGCGGCTGCAGCGAAGAGGCCCGTTCGGCTCTCGCCCGGGCCGCTGTCCCGCTGGAGACACAGGTGCGCCGCGCCGGCCCCAGACCTGGTCCGACTTCGCCCGGCACCTGTCGCGCCCCCGGCGGCAGGACCTGCGCTCACCTCGTTCCGGGGTCCCACGGCCGGTCCCCGCGCCGATGGACCCAGCTCCCGCCGCCGTCTCCGCCAGGGCCACAGCCGCGGCCGCCGCCCACTTTCGGTTTCCTCGCACCGCCCGAGCTGCCGCTGCGGCTCGGGAATCACCTCAAGCCCGGCCCCGCCCCGCCGCGCCCCGCCCCGAGCGCGCCCGGCCTCGCTGTGCGCACGCGCGGGCTCCCCGGCCGCGGCGGCCCACGCCGGCGTCCGCGCGTGGGGAGGGAAACCGACGCCGCCTAGCGTTTTCTGCGCGTGCCCACGCACGGGCCGAGGGCGAAGACGACGGCGGGATGCGCTCAGGAGCGCCTCCTCACGGGCAACGCGAGGTCGGGCGGGCCGGCAGGGCCCGGGACCCAGCTGAGCTCCCCGGCGCCGACGCGCTCCTGCTGTGGATCCTCCCTTCAGACGTTTCATTCAGATTCTTGCTCATTTCATTTGTATTCTGCTAGACAGCCACTCGGTCCGCGCGTTTCTTTTAGGTCTTTTTCAAGCATCACCCTTTCAAGGAGCGTGGCCACACTTTCAAAAACGTCGATCTCCATCCCTCATAGTCCCTGTCTCTGAGCTTCTCTGCTTTCTCTCTCCTTAGTATACTAAATGTGTTTTACTATCTTTTCAAGTCTACTAGCCTCTTCAAGTTAAAGATCTATAAGCACAGGGGTCTAAGTTTTGTTCCCTAGGGTAGTGACTGGCACATGATAAGGGTGGTATAAATATCTGTCAAATTCATTCTAAAATTATGAACACCTAATATTTATTCACTTATTTCTTCTGCACATGAATTCTACCAACATTTACTGGGCATATTGGTAAATATCCCTCAAACCAACATATAACCCAGCAATTCCATTCCCAGAGTTTACCCAAGAAAAATGAAAGCATTTGTCCATCTAAAGACTTGGACAAGAATATGCATAGCAACTTTGTTCATAATAGCCAAAAATGGAAACACACAGATGTCCATCAGAAGGTGAATGGACAAACAGTATAGCAGACTGAACACCTGCTGTTAAATAACAAACTTTCATGGAGTGCCTACTAGTTAAGGCACAGGCCTGTGCCTGAGGAGCTAGTGCAAAGATCTAGTGGGATACGAAAAGGTAGGTTAGAAGTAGATCATGGAAGGCCTGATAGCCATGCTGAGGAGTTTGGGCTTTTTCCCAAAGGCAATGGGGAACTGTTCAAGGTCTTCTTTGAACACTGTTCTCTTTTATACTCCCGCATCTAGTCCCTAAGTCTGCCCAATACCTCTCTGGCACTTCTCTCTGTCCACTGCTCTGTTTCAGTCTGTTTCAGAGCTCTCTCTCCCTTTTCTCCCCTCCAATCTGCTCCAAACACTGAAGTGGATTTAACAGACCTAAAATACAACCAGACCCAGTTTGGACTCTGCAGTGCTCCTAACACCCCCTGGCTCCATATTTAAGATGGGAAAGATATAAAAAGCTACTCCCAGTTGAAAGAGTACCAGTTGGAGTAGGAAATTAGGAAAAACTCCAGAGTCCAATATACAAAATAAATGATAAAACCAAGTGAGTTAGTCCCAAATCGGAGCTCCTTTATCCCTGCAAAGGGGTTCCTGTGTTTGGACTGTCCTGTAGATTAAATAAAAAGATGCTCTGCAGCTCGTTTTTTAAAAATCAGCTTTACTAATGAATACTTTACATATAAAAATTTAAAACGTACAGTTTGCTGAATTTTGACAAATGTATTCAATCAATGTGTCCACTGCCACAATCAAGATACAGAACTAGTTAATGATTCCTAAAAGTTGTGCCCTGCCCTGGCTGGTGTGGCTCAGTTGGTCAGGTGTTGTCCCATGCACTGAAAGGTTGCTGGTTCGATTCCTGGTCAGGGCACTGAAAGGTTGCTGGTTCGATTCCTGGTCAGGTTGCAGGCTCGATCCCCAGAAGGGGGTGGTGCAGGAAGGCAGCCAGTGGATGTTCTGCTTTCACATGGATCTTTCTCTCTCCCTCTCCCTCTCCCTCCCTCTCTCTCTAAAAACCAATGAACAAATCTTAAAAAAAGTTGTGCCCTTTTATACTCCATTTCCTCCCCCTATCTCCAGCCCCTTGCAGCCACTGATCTGATTTCTGTCACTGTAGCTCTGCCTTTTCTAGAACGTCATATAAATGGAATGATACAGCATGTAGTCTTTTGTGTCTGGCTTCTTTCACATAATGCTTTTGAGAGTCACCCATGTAGTCAAATATATCAGTGGCCTGTCCCTTTTTATTGCTGATTAGTATGCCATTGTATGCATGGATATATCACAATTTGTTTATTTGTCACATTTGATACACACTTGTGTTGTTTCCAGGCTGGGTACATTATGAATAAAGCTTCTATAAACAATTGCATGCAGATCTCTGTGTGGTCCTATGTTTTCTCGCTAAAAGACTTGGGCATAGAATTGCTGGTTGTGGGGTAAGTACGTGTCTAACTTTATAAGAATTATCAAACTGTTTTCTAAAGTGGCTGCCCCATTTTGGACTCTCTTTCCCCCATACCCCCCAGCAATGTATGAGAGGTCCAGTTGTTCCAAGTTCTCTCTAGTACTTAGTATTGTCTTTTTAATTTTAGCCATTCCAGTGGATATATAGAGATATCACATTGAAGTTTGAATTTGTGTATTCCCATGACTAATGATATTGAGCATCTTTTCATATATATTGACCCTTCATGGATGTTCTTGGGTAAAGTGTCCATTCTAGGTAGAGTTTTGACTAAAACATATCATATGGTTCTCAGAAGTCCCTGGGTAGCTGACATAGTTAGAACAGGTTAGGAAGTTTTGTTTATTTTCTTTGGGAATGGCCCAAGGCCCAGGGAGTTTAAGAATTAACCCCCATACCCTGGATGTAATTGGATTTCAGGGGAATTAGGGACATTGGAGAGAGATGACACAAATTGGTTACTCTTTTTTTTTTTTTTTATCCTCACCCGAGGACATTCTTCCATTTTTCGTTCAGATAGAGTGGGAGGGAGAGAGAGGAAGGGGGGGGGAGGGAGAGAGAGAGAGAGAAACATCGACGTGAAAGGGACACATCAAGTGGCTGCCTCCTGCATGACCCAACCAGGGCCAGGGACAAACTGCAACCGAGGTACGTGCCCTTAGTGGGAACTGAACCCGGGTCTCTCCGGACCGCAGGCTGACACTGTAACTGCTGAGCCAAACTGGCCAGGGCACAAATTGGTTACTCTTTAAGCACAATAGTTCTTACCTTTTAGTGGGGAAGGAAGTCAGAATATGTGACACATAGATACACATAAATATAATATTGGGCACATGATTTCAGAGAAGGTTTTGCACTCCCTTTCCAGATGACCTCTCTTAAAGTGCAAATCAAGGCCCACATGTGAGGAAGGAAGATGGATTTGTTGTCAGCTTATCCTGGGCTGAGAAAGGTGGACATATTTCAAGTGTGAAACCTCCATCAAAAGCTATTCATGCATTTTTGTCCACACCTGGGGAGTCTGTTCATTTGGTGTTCATTGGACATAAACACCAAAACACCTATACAAGGCAGGCAGGACCAAAACTATTGGTTGAGCTGAATTTCTGACCCCTCCTCCCTTCTCTCAGTTCAGCAAGCATTATTTACAATGCAAGGGAGATAGCAACCATGTTCCAAGAACCTATCTGTCTCTCACTTTGTTTTTGTCTCACCTGATGGATTTTTGTGGGCGCTTGCAAAACAGCCCAAGAAAGAGACAATCATCCTCCCTCTCAGAGTGTCTCAGCTTTACAATTGCCACAGGCAGCTTTACCAATGTCTCTTCCCCCCTCCAAAATTTAGAGAAGCAATTTTAGAGACCTCTGGTTGCTCTCAGCTTGCTTCCCATCTGAATTCATCTGTTTCTTCTATATATTGTCTTCAAAAAGGAAACCAACGCCCAAACTCTCATTTCTATCACCATATGTACCACCAGATGAGCCTCAGGGACTTGGTTGTAGCATCATTCAGTGTCTTGAGTTATTCCTGTCTTGGGAAGCCTTCCCTGAGGGCCCCACCTGATAGTAATTCCTCCTTTAGCTGAGCTCCTAGAACCCCTGACGTGTTGCTCACACATGTTTACAGTGGAGGAGAATGTAGGAGGTGAGTCCATGTCTCACCTCCTTTGTGAACAACTTGAAGAGTTTAGATTTTATTCATCTTTTTTTCTCTGAGTTATTTAATCACAAATAATTTTAGCAATAGTAATTTTAACTCCTTTTTGAAACTAAACAACGACATGTTCGAAGTTGTATATGTGGATGAAACCCAGCCTCGCTGGTACTTGTTGCTTACACAAGGCCGGGAAAAACAGATCCCTGACAAAAGGGATCTTTGGGCAGATCTACTTTTGGTTAATTGTTAAACATCACAGTCACTCCCTCTTCCATCAGCTATTGCCTCACAAACAAATGCAGAGAAATTTCTAGACTATTGCATTTGTTTTAACTGAGTAAGGAAAAAAACAAAACAAGACAAAAAACAAAAGGGAGAGATTGCCAGAGCCCTGCTCAAATCCAGGCTGTGGCACAGCTATGCTGACCAAGCAAAACTCCCTAATCTGCCCACAAAGGCCTCCAAGGTGAGTCAGCTGAAAGGGGCTAATCCCTAGGAGAGACTGATCCCTAAAACTGTAGAGGCCACACAGCTGCGCGACACTGGAAAACAGGGCATAACAAAAACTGAAAGCGATATAGAGAAAGGTCACAGAAGCACAGGGGAGGGTCTTGGCTGTCTGAGATCACCTCTGCCCCCTCTCGAGTTGTGGGTCATTTACACAGCTCAGCGTTGAACAAGGTCCAATATTAGGCTGATTCCAAAGATGCAGATATTGAGTTGTCAGCTGGTTAAGGGCCCAGTTGTGGGGTCAGGCATGGAGGTGGCGTAACTAATACTTTAAGCAAGGCAACCAACTACAACATTACTGATTCCGTAACAGCCAATCAACCAGCTGGCACAAAATTTATACTGTGCTAGATGCTGGGGTGAGGAAAGGAAAAGGCGGTGGGAGGAAACCACAGTAGGTATATAGGAGCCTATCTCATGAGTCATTAAAAGAGAGAGAGCATGTGAAAATGTAAACTGATGCAAAGTCAAAATACCAACCATGGAAAAGAAACAGGAGTGTATGGTGTCAAGAAAGGAATGTGAGCAGCCTGTCCAAGTGACATAGAAAGCTACTGACAAGTGAGACCTGGCACAGTTGGGCCACTTAGCAATCGAAGAAGAGAAAGTTGACAAGGAAGACAGCAGGATGGAGGTTTCCAGAGAGAATGATATGAGTCTCATGGGATTAAAGAAGCCCTTAGGAAAATTAAAGAGGCCTAGAAGATTTTTTTCCAAAACACTGTCATTTGGTCAGGCACGTTACCAGGCAGAGAGAAACCCATTTGACACTGGATTAATTCTTTGTTGAATCAGTGCATGGTTGTAATTATAACCCACATTTTGTTAAATGTAAAATATAATTTTTTTTTTCATTTTCCAAGAGGTAACACCATGCATGTCTTTTGGAAGTTATTTCCTTTGGAGTACTGGTCTCTGTTTTAAGTGACCCATTCCTGTTGCCCACTGTCCCTGCTAACCACGTGAAACTCTTCCTTTCACCTCAGTCTTCTTCATTGGAACTGATGCCCACATGGGCAGGGACCATATCATGGCCTGGTCACTTATGAAGCTACACTGCTGGGCACAGAGCAGGGATGGATGATGGATGGATGCATGGATGGATGGATGAGTGGATGGATGCATGGATGCATGGATGGACAGACGGATGGATGGACAGATGGATGGACAGAGAGATCAAGGAGTCCATACAAAAGGAGCCTTTATTTGGGGTTAATTGAGGGTGTCACTGGTACAGGCCCTTGATGGTATCCACGGACCTCTTCCAGCTGTCCTTCCAGCGCTGGGCCTCCTTCATCTGCGCTGTGTTGTTGTCCTGGATTTTCTTCAACTCCTCTTCAAACAATGTTAAATATTTCTAGGAGCAAGGCAGCAGGAGGAGGCCACATGAGGAGGGAATTCTGGACTCTGTGCCCTAGAGGAACACTGCAAACTGCTGGCAGGTAGCTTTTACCCACCCCAGGCATTGGCAAGAGTTCCACAAGTCATTTCTCATGTATTTGCCCAACAACCAATCAGGCAGGTCTGGTTGTTTTCCTTGTTTTATAGATGGAGAAACTGAGGCTCAGACTGCACCTTGCCTGGGGTCACCCAGACAGAAAGAAGCTAAGCAGGACTAAGACCCCGGTCTATTAGACCGTGGACTCTGCACTTCTTCCTGACTGCCACCTGACACTGTAACCTCCCTGGAGTGTAGGGGTCCTGGCTTCCTCAGAAGGCTGAGCCCTTTAGGCTTCAAGCCCTCACTGAACTCAGCAGGCAGAGCCATTCCCTCTGCCTGGGGCTTGGCATGGTGGCTGGGTAAGGGACAGCCCTGGCACTGTAGGCTTTCCCAATACCAGGGTCAGCGTATCTCCTGGCAGGAAAAGGATTCTCTCTGGGCACCGGGACCAAAGGTCCACACATTTTCAGAGTGAGAGTTCCCACAGGTGGCATCTGGGTGTAGCCTCTTCTTCAGGTAGTCCCCACAGGTACCTAAGAGGCACTTGGGTTCTAACCCTATCTCTGCCACTCTGTAGTGACATATGGGGGACACTTTCTTCAAGCCTCAGTGTCCTCATCAGTAACATGGGGACAATTCTACTGTCCTCATGGGGTTGTTATCAGGATTCAACAAGACACCTCATGCTGGGAATAGAAACTGTCAGCCATTCCACCCACTGTTCCCAGGGCCTCCATGCCTCTGACTAACTCTGGCCCCTTGCTCTGACCCAACTGTTCCTCTGGAAAGCCTTCCTTCACCCCCCAGTGTGGGTGGGAGGTCCCTCTGCTGGGCTCCACAGCACTGGGCCTCCTGCCATCAGACCCAGGCTATCACTAGGACTGGACACGACTAGCGGCTCACATCCTTGTGCCTGAGAACATCAACTGTCCTGAGTGTTAACACGTGCCCTGGGGCACCTTGAGGTGTGTCATCTGCTCCATGGCCAAATGTCAGGGCACCTGTGATGGGAAGCTTTCTCCTTCCCCAGCCAGCCAAACTGGGCTGCCCTGCGCCCCTCAGACACGCCTATCCCAGCCCGTACCCCCACTCACCATGTACACAGCATCTCGGGCTTCCACGGCTGCCAGATGGCCCAGGGTCGTTTTGGTGGTGGCAATCGATGGTGTTTTCTTGAGGAGAATCTTGTTTTCGATGGTGACTTCAGTGGGTTTGATTCCGGGCCACTTCCTACAAACACACATGCATGTAAAAGCCCCACAGGCTTGGCTTCATCATTCACGATGCACCCACTGACCCTGGTGACCCACTGACCCTGGTGGGAAAGGTTAGCATTTCTTTAAATGTCTTAAAAGACATTTCTTTTTTTCTTTATTGATTTTAGAGAGAGAGGAAGGGAGAGGGAGAGAGAGATAGAAACATGAGACAGAACATCGATTGGTTGTCTCCTACAAGTCCCCCACTGGGGATTGGGCCCACAACCTGGGCATGTGCCCTGACCGGAATCGAACCGGCGACCTCTTGGTGCATGGGTCGACACTCAACCACTGAGCCACGCCAGCCGGGCTTAAAGACATTTCTTTAAATGTCTTAAATTAAATGTCTTCTGAGCATTTAATGTTAAGCTTCTTCAAGTTCTTTCTTTCTTTCTTTCTTTCTTTCTTTCTTTCTTTCTTTCTTTCTTTCTTTCTTTCTTTCTTTCTTTCTTTCTTTCTTTCTTTCTTTCTTTCTTTCTTTCTTTTTTTTTATCCTCACCCGAGGACATTCTTCCATTTTTTGTTCAGATAGAATGGGAGGGAGAGAGAGGAAGAGAGAGAGAGAGAGAGAAACATCGATGTGAAAGAGACACATTGAGTGGCTGCCTCCCGCATGACCAACCAGGGCCGGGGACAAATCGCAACCGAGGTACATGCCCTTAGCAGGAACCGAACCCGGGTCTCTCCGGACCGCAGGCCGACGCTCTAACCGCTGAGCCAAACCGGCCAGCGCTTCAAGTTCTTTCTTGTATTTTCATACTGTTTAAATCCATGCAAATAGAGAGTCTTGGGTTCTGTGCACGGAAGGGGAACGCCACACTTCTAGCTGCTTCCTATTTCTGGGCCTTAGTTTCCCTGCCAGTCGGCCAGCCAGGCAGCAGTCACAGCTCCTGGTCCCTTTATTCTACTGTGCTGTAAAAGTCACTGAACTTAGCTGGGCAAATCACTGCCTTACTTCTTCCAGAGTCACATTCTTGGGACACAGGGACAAGCACTTTGATAACTCTCATCACATATTCACAGTGCCACCAGAGACCCAAGAATGTGCCTCACAGTGGGCCAGGCCTCCTTTCCTTTGTGGGTCCTAACAGCCACTGAGTTCTCAGTATGTGCCAGGGGCACTTCAATCTCATTTAACTTTCTCTTCATAATACCATGTAAGGTAGGGTGCCATGCCCATTCCACAGCTGAGGAAACTGAGGCACAGAACATAATGCCTTTCCCAGGGTACCAGGTCTGTTTTCCCAGTCCACTGCCCCCAGCAAATACAGCCATTCCTGGTATTCCTCCTGGTCTTGGTTCTCACCTGCTCCCCCGTTCAGTCAGGGGCTTCTCACTCTCTTCCTCCAGGGAGAGCCCCGCGAGTTTCCTCCGAATGAGAATTGATGTTTTCTGTTTGGGGGGCTCCGTCTCTGGCAGGCAAGAGATAGGTTACTGACCGTGGCCTCCCCCACAGCCTGAGATCAAGGGTCCCACCCCCTGACCTTACATTTAGGAAATGAGGGCTCATTCCCCTCCCACAGAAGAGCTGAATGCACTAGATATGTCGGTGTATTCTTACCTTTCTTTGTAATTCTACTGAATTTCTTATTTTACTGTAATAAATATTTATTGTCTTTGTAATAAAAATTTTTAATAAAAATATATTTTGATTACTTAATAGGTTAGTGATCAATGGATAACATTTAAGATACGATTTGAGTCTTTCTATAGCTGTAAAAGTAATATGCACATTATAAAAATTCAAACCATCACCTAACCTGGAAAAAGAAAAGATTTTCGAATTCTCTCGTCATCCCAGCCGCCAGAGGCGATCGTTGTCAATAGTCTGGTACTGGCCTCTCAGGCTCTGTCTCTCATTCTCTATGCCTCTCTCACACGAGTTCATTTACATATATGTGAGTATGGGTGTTTATATCACGTGTGTGGTTTTTTGAGTGGTATCATAGAGAAGTACTGACAGTCAACTTGTGTTTCCACATAAAAGTATTCCTTTCTGCCTTTGCGCATTAGCACATTTTGACCACCAAAGTCATTTTAATAGCTGAACAGTATTCATTGTACATTCTGGCCATAATTTATTTATCCAATCCCCTATATCTGGATATTAGTATTGCTTCCAATTCTTTGCAATGTTAGTGCTGCGATGAATATACTTTAAAATGTATCCTAGAAAAATTGCACAAGTATTTCTGTAGGATAAATTCCTAAGGTAACAACTCCCAGGTCAAAGGTGTGCACATTAAGAATTTTGACAGGTACTGACAGAGGGTGTTCCATGAGTGGTATCAAGGTTACACTTCTCCAGGGATCTCTTTGGTATTTGGGCCTCCTCACATTCTCACCAGGGCTGGTCGCCACTAAACTTAAAAGCCTTGCAAGGCTGTTGGTGAAAACTGGTATCTTCATAATGTTCATATTTGCATTTTTCATCATCAGTAAAGTCAAGCATCTGCTACATTTCCTGGCCATCTGAATTACTTCTTTTTTGAATTGCCTGTGCTTGTCCTTTGTCTTTTTTTTTTTTTTTTTTTTTTTAAACAAATTTGACCTGGTAGAGTTCTTTGTACTACAGGGATATTGGGCCTTTCTCTGACCTTTAGGATATTAGGAATATTTTTCCAGTGTGTGGTTTGTCTTTTCATCTGTCGACATTTTCCCTTGTTTTTATTTTGGCCACAGAGAAGTGCCAGACATTTCCTTTCCGGTTTCTGGCTGTCATCTCATACTTAGGAAAGCTGTCCCTAACCCAAGATTATGAAAATATTTACTAGTAGAGTTCCATTTTTTTACATGTAATTATTGACCCATTTGGGATTTGCTTTTTTAATTAAAAAAAAGTTACTTTTAATGAAAACAAACAACAATTCATCAGTCCTCTCAGTGGAGAATCTGTTTTCATTCTGGTGGAGTTGGGGAAAAGCAGAAATCCCCCAAGGCCCATCGACCTATGCCTCACCCAGCCCCTTGGGCCAGGACACAAGGCGGTGGTGCCACTTACTTGCAGCCTGGACATCATCGATGGTGACCACTTCATCCAACTGCAGCAGGAACTTCTCGGTGAAGGTGGCCAAGCTGGCTATGAATAACCGGCCGTGCTTCCTGGTATATTCCTGGAGGAAACGGAAGCCAGTGCTGGTGGCAGAGGACCTTGCCTCCGAAAGCAGGCTGAGGGAGGATCTGGGGAGCCAGCAGGTAACACAAGACCAAAGCCATGTGTCAAGTGTATCCAAGTTAACTGGCATTTGGTCCTCGGCCAGGAGGCTTCTCCTAAGAGGTGACTTGGCTTAAAGATAGGAAATGATTCAGAAATGGCCAAGGGACAATTCACCAAAGAAGAAATAAAACTAGACATGGATCTTGAAAAAAATCTCATTAGTAATTTTGTAATTAATTTAGAATTTTTTTTTTTTTTTATCCTCACCCGAGGACATTTTTTCACTTTTTGTTCAGATAGAGTGGGAGGGAGAGAGAGGAAGAGAGAGAGAGAGAGAAACATCGATGTGAAAGTGACACATCGAGTGGCTGCCACCCGCACGACCAACCAGGGCCGGGGACAAACTGCAACCGAAGTACATGCCCTTAGTGGGAACCGAACCCGGGTCTCTCTGGACCGCAGGCCAACGCTCTAACTGCTGAGCCAAACCGGCCAGGGCTAATTTAGAAATTTAAAAATGCAAGTTAAAACAGCCAATAATGACCATCTCTACCTATGAAAACTGCCTGCTTTCATCCCCCAATATGGCCAGGGTGCCAGCAAAGAGCTGTGCTCAGCGCTGGTGGAGGGCTGTCAGTTGGGGTCATCTCTCTGGAGGGCAGGGCAGCTCTTGGCCCTGGACTTGGAAATTGATGGCACCACTGACCTCTAGCTTCTCCTTGGTTGACATAATCATGGCGTCCAATTCTCCCTGTCTTTTCTCTTCCATTTGACATAGAGACTGCATTTCTCCAGAATGTATGGGGTGCCCAAGATTTGGGTGGAGACTTTGGGCGTTTTTATCCTTCAATCAAAAAATCCAGAAATCAGCAGGAATTTCAACCACACTGTTTTGAGGTCAGAACCAAAGAGTCACTGGCCTGTGTCCTCTGCCAATGATGGCAATGACCAGACTGATATGTGTGCTGACTAGGGTGTAGGAAGGGCCACGGTGGGCAGAAAGGCAAGATAGGCGCGTGGCTGGAGCCAACGCTGAGGGTAAGGAGAGGGTGAGCTGAGCATCTGTCCAGCACAATCAGGGCTTTGGTCCAATGAAATGGACAGCATCCACATCCCATGGCTGCAAGGACCAGGTAAACAATTATTGTTGATCTCAGGGACAATGGCTACACAGAACTCAGCTGACCCACCCATTAAATCCAACAAGGAATTTACTGAATGCCTTCAATGAAGAAGCTGTTGGCTCCACTCTCACTTCTCCAGAGCCTTGTATCCCTCAGTCCCCATCTAACAATCCTGAGCCTAGCCCATCACCTTCCCTGGGACTCAGTTCTTCCTATGCCCTGAACCCATTTCTGAACTCCCAGGGCCCCTGGACCTGGAGAGGAAGGGCGGATCCTGGGGTCCCCACCTTCCTTTTCTCCAGTTGCTTCTCATAACTCCAGAACTGTTTCCGGATCTCTTTGATGGAGGTGCAAAATTTTTTCCAGTTTTGCTCCTTGAAATTTTCCATCACCAGCCAACACACCTGGGGCAGCAGCTCCTCAAATCTCCTCACCTGGGCTCGTAATTCTGTAGACATTGGGGGTGGGGGACCAAGGCAGAAGACAGAGTAAAGCCAAATTGCTGACATGATCTCTCCAACAAAGACCCAATGCAGTTTCCCAAAGAGAAAGACTTGGTCTTCAATGTGGTAATAGCTATTTCATTAAAAGGGGTCATGTGGTCAAACTAGTATAGAAAAAACTACTATAGTACAGAAGTTCAAAGGATTTCTCTTGTATACTCTGCAGGACTTCTCAGCTCATTTAAAATACATTGTATCTGCTTAGCTGGTGTGGCTCAGTGGATAGAGTGTTGTCCCATGGACTGAGAGGTCCTGGTTTAATTCTTGGTCAGGGCACATGCCGGGGCTGTGGGTTTGATCCCCAGTGGAGGTGTGTGTGTGTGTGTGTGTGTGTGTGTGTGTGTGTGTGTGGAAGGCAGCCAGTTGATGTTTTTCTCTCACATTGATGTTTCTGTCTCTCTCTCCCTTCCTTTCTCTCTGAAAAATCAAAAAAATATATATATAAATAAATAAAATACATTGTATCTTTAAGCATTGTCTCATCCATCATGTCTTCAAATATTACCTTGACTCTAGACTCCTTTCTCTCCCTTTGGACCTCCAAATAGTTGTATGTTAGATCTGCTCTTTCCTCCACATCTCTTCACCTTTCTTCCCAATTTTCATCTGTTTTTCTGTGTTGCATTTTGGATATTTTCTTCGTATCTACCCTCCAGTTCACTGATTTCACCTCTACCAGTGAATAATCTAGTTATAAAGCCATTTACAATTTTTAAATTTCAGCTATTTATTTTTCCAATATAGGAGTTCTATTTGGTTCTCTTTCATATCTATGTGGTCATTTTAATGATATCTTGCTCGTTACTAATGTTTCCAATTTCCTCTTTTATTTAACTCTAATAAATATATTCATTTACATTCCGTGTTTGATACGTTCAATATATAAAGTCTTTACTGGCCTTATTCTGCTGCCTACCTCTTGCTCACGATACATTTTATCCTTGGGTTTATGTGTGTGTTTTGTTTGTTTATTTTTACTGTAAGCTCTTATTCTAGGCATTTTATTTTGGGGAATCCTTGGAGGCCTGAATTGAAGGTAGATTTTACTACAGAAGATTGGTAGTGTCTCTACTAAAAAAGTATCTGGGCACAACTAACACAATATCATTTTAAGCTAACGTATTAGCGAGAGGGCTTTTGGATGCTCCACAAAAAGTTGAATTCAGGTGTATCTCAGTGTGACTTAAGGTTTAAAAATCACAGAGGGGCTGGCTTATAGGTGTGGCTTCTCATTAGAGTTTTTCTTCTTATTTACTGAGCACCAAGGTTTTTAATAAGACAGTTTCCTTTTAGTTGTGAGAGTTGAGTGGTTTTTGTCTCATTCACCTTACTCTGAGATAAACACCCAGTTTTATGTGGCTTGTATCATTTCAGACTTTCAACCTTGGGAGGTCCAGGGCTTTGTCTCCTGTTTCCAATGCCCTGCAGGCATGAAAACAGAGGCTTCAATTCACCTGGGAGTCAGCAAAGGCCTTAGGGCAATAGCCAAAATTACAGCTCAATTTATCTTTCAGAGTTCCTATTTTACTTCATTTGGGGGCCTTGTGTGTTTTTTACTTTGCAGGTAGCTCAATGCATTTAAAAGAGTTCATCACAAACATATTATATCCAGCATTTTTATGTGTTTTCATTGGGAGAGTCGGTCAGATTCCTGGACTCCCAAACTGTAAGAAATGGAAGTGTCCATTTACTGTGAACTGAGACTCTTCCAGAGCGGCACATCACCTGCAGCACTTCCCAAACCCATTGGACCACAGCACCTTCATTCTGAGGAAGGTCACCCAGAATGGGATCCCATAGAGTGCGCCTGGGGAAATGCTGAGCCAGGGAAATGAGATGCTGTCTGCAGTTTCCAGCCCAGTCAGCGCACCACCACAGTAACGAGAGCCACGGCAGACCGCTTCCCTCCTTACGGCAAGCGTGGCAAGGGCTTTGATCCTCAGAAAAGCCTTGCATAACAGGTTTGGTCTTTATCTCCAGTTTACAAAGAAACTCAGGCTCACAGAGGTGAGGTGACTTGGTCAAGGTCATACAGCTGGGAGATGGTTGTGCTGGGTCTTGACCACCCCAGGTCTAACTATCCCCTAATCCTCTTCCTCTTCTATCCATGCTGCCTCTCAACCAACACAGCAGGCCTCTGATGGGCCCTCAGGTTCCCTGACTTACAAGAGGAATAATTAGGACTTACAATGGCATAGAGCACACATGGCTGTGGACGAAGATGCAGAGGAACATGGAGAAGTAAGGGGGGCAATGGTCATGTTTTCACAGCTCCTTTATGTCATAATAATACATGTAAATGGCAAGATGTATTCTTCCACCTGTTTTCATGGCCCTATTCCCGGGGGGGTGGGGGTGGGGTCTACTGAGTTCATCATAGCCCAGCACAGGCCAGGCATACAGTAGGCAGTGTGGAAGGATACTTCAAATGATTAAACACAGAGTTACCATATGTCCCAGCAGTTCCATTCCTAGTTATACACCCCAGAGAAATTAATACACATGTCCACACAAAAACATGTACATGAATGTTCATAGCAGCATTATTCACAATAGCCAAAAGATAGAAACAATCAAATGCCCATCAGCGAATGAACAGACAAACAAAACGTGGTATATGCAGACAATGGGATATGATTCAGCCATTAAAAGGAATGAAGGGCTGATACATACTACAACATGGATGAACCTTTAAAACATTATGCAAAAGGAAAGGACCCAGTCACAAAACACCACATGCTACATGATTCCATCCATGTGAAAGTCCAGAATAGGAAACACTATAGAGACAGAAAGTAGATTAGTGGTTGTCTAGGGCTGGGGAAGTGATGGAGAGACAGGGGTTTCTAAACCTGCCAGTGGTGATGGTTGCACAATTCTGTGGATATACTAAATCCACTGAATTGTACACTTTAAATGAATGAATTATATGTACATGAACATCTCATTAAAGCTGCCAAATATATCTGTGCAATGAACAAAACATTTTTAGTTATACAAATCATCATATTTCTTCAGAAAAGGGGACCTTTTTGGGGGGCATTGTTATTTCCCCAAGTTAAATCTGATCAAGATTTTTACCTAATTCTAAGATGTTGACTTCATGGAGTGGGCGCTCTGCCTCACCTGGTGGCCTCCCCGGCAGGAGGATAACATGCAGACCGTTAGGCCCAGGTTGAGCTCAGTCAGTGCCTTCATGCCACACCTGGGGACCGCCTGCCGGCCGCCCGCACTCACCGATGAGGCAGGAGTTGTGGTACTCGTCCGTCTGGCTCTGGTACTCCAGGATCTTCTTGTTGATGTTCTCCGCGCACTGCTCATAGGTATCGTACATGCAGTCGGGCCTGGTGACTGTGCGCTTCTCTTTGCGGTAAAACTCCTGCAAGAGAATGTTGATAGTGTGTGGGCAAGGCCCTTCACCGTGGGACTCTGGGCCATGCTCCTGGCATCCTCCACCCTGCTCTCAACGCACCCCCCCCAGCCTTCTCTCTTGCTGTCCCCTATGCCGATGAGGCTCTTCTTGCTTGTCCTTTTTTAAAAAAAATATGTTTTTATTTAATTTTTTAGAGAGAGAGGAAGGGAGAGATAGAAACATCAATGTGAGAGTGAAACATCGATCGGCTGCCTCCTGCACGCCCCCTACTGGGGGTCGAGCCGGCAATCCGGGCATGTGCCCTGACTGGGAATCGAAGCAGGACCTCTTAGTCCATGGGACGACGCTCAATCCACTGAGCCACACTGGCCGGGCCTGCTTGTCCTTTTCACCATTGCCAGTGTCAGGGCTAAAAATTCTACCTATCCTTCAAGACCAAATGGAATCTCTTTTCAATGACCAGGCTGAGCTTACTATGAAGCACCAACCTAATTAGTAGGCTGTGGGCCACTAATTTGAATGATCCGAAGCTCCTACTCTGAAGGACTCACAGCTCAGTGGGAGGCAGATAGGAAAATGCATAGACACCTGTGTGTGGAATGTGCTGGACCAGGGTACCCAGGAGCTCCCATTGGAGGACCCCCAGGTGCCTGCTCACATCGTCCCACCTGTCTCCCTGTGGTGATGCCATGTCTGTCACCCTCCTGCTGGGCACCAGCCTCAGAGACAGAGAACGGCTTGTTCCTCTGGGCACACCCAGTGCCTGACATACAGTTAGTGTCCAAGAAATGTTTGGTGGTTGAATAAATGGATAAATGAATGAATGAGGTTTAGCTGGGTAGCTATGGTCTTGGCGGCTGGAATCCCTTTTCCTCATTTTCACCCACAAGGCCATTATCAGCAGAATGCAGGAGGCAGTGGCAGCTGGGGACATGTGGCCAGTGGCTGGCAGAGGGGCAGGCAGAGGCCTATGGGCTGCAGCTCTCACCTCCACGACATTCATCAGATGCTCACTGCTCTCCCAGAGGAGGGTCAGGATGATCCCTTTAAAATCACTGCAACACACACAAAACAGATCCTTGAGAGGCCTGGTCTAATAACACTTAAATGGTGCAGACAAAACCAAATGAACAGAACATTCCAAGGATTCAGCAGCCCAGCCAGAACTGAAATTGGACAGTTCATGTGATGACCAAGCATGTGCCCACCTGATATTTCTGTTTCTCAAGTTTAATGCCTCTTGTGTGTGACAAGCTGGGTTTGGCCCCTTCCAAGTGTCTCTTTTTTCTTTTAGCTTTATCACTCCTTGTAATTACTCCTGTCCCAGGACCTTTGCACAGACTGATTCTTCTCCAGAGAACACTGCTAATTTCCTATTGGTCACATTTGTTGCTGCTCTTCCTCAGATCCCCGCTTGGTGGCAATTTCTAACTGCCTTATTCCAATGCTCCCAGAGTAGCCCCCAACCCTATGGCACTCCCCATAGAGGGATTTGGAATTGATTTGTGTGACGAGCTGATTAACCTCCAGCTCTCCCACCAGATGGAGGTTTCGGGCTGTGTATCTATTTTTCTTCACTGTGGAATCCCCAGCCCCAGTGTAGTGCCTGCACCTGTCAGTGCCTCTTATAAATATTAATCAAATGAGCAGACTTCCTGTAGGACCAAACATTTTCCTTCTAATGCCTCTGGCCTTTAGGCAACTGTAAGCACACTAGGGCTTTATTAGAAAAATTTGCACAGATGCAGTGGATAGTCCTGTCCAGTTACGTCAACCATCTCAATAGTACGAGTGAAGTAAAGGACAGATGTATTATTGATAGGGGTGGGAGAGAATAACAGAATAATAGAGAACTAAAAATAGTGGGATACTAGCCATAGTTATAAGAAATGTTAAATATCCTTGCTCTGTTAATCGTGATTGCTTTGTTCTGATTAAAGAAAGCCCATTCTGACCTGGCTGGGAGCTATACACCCTGGGAGTTTATCTTGGGAATGCTGTCCATTCTCCTTACCTGAGAGGTGCCCCCCCACCCCCATCATGGAAAGACTAACAACCTTGGAGTCCTGGCAGTGGTGCACTGGAGACAAGACTTCATAGCCCCCCAACCCACATCCCCCAGCCCGCATTACTACCCCATGCCTGTAATCTGTAACCATCTCACCCATTGTTATTCCCTTTGCCTACTTCCCCATGTAATACCCAGTATAAGCAGCTTGGTTTGGGGGCAGGAGAGCACGTTTTTTCAGGGATGACCCACTGCTTCCCCATACTGTCAGTAATATTGGAATAAACACTCATATATGATTCAACCTTGTCTCTGCTTAATTGGCTCAAGTAGTGACAGGCAGCCTGGACCCATTCGCTCTCCGTTTTCATTAGAATTGCATGTAGCTGCAGGACACTAACTTTTTCACAGTTTTTATAAAATGGCACAGTGATTATCATACACAAACATAGTTGGCCCATTTCTAAAATATATGTATATGGGTAGGTCACTTGATCTTTCATTTTCAAATTCCTTCATCATAATTAAAGAAAATTAAAAACATACTGAAAAGCAAGAAGGACGAGTGAATGCCAACATGTTATTACATTTCCTTTTGCTGGTTTAAAAATAGGCTTGGAATTAGGTTCGTGAGTATTTTACATTCTGCTCTTCTTCCTGTGGACAAGAAGAGGGTCTGACAAAGACTCTCCTCGAGCAAACTTTAGACAGGCTTGGCTCTTCTGAGCCCGCTTTTCAACTAGGCCTCATCCTTGGGCATTGGGGTTGGCCTGCTGGGTTCTATTTTAGCAAGAATCTTGCTAAGTCAGTTTAGAGACAACCCCCTACCTGTGATGGCTGATCACCCCAGCCTGCCAGCAGCACCAATCCTGTAAGGAGGTTTAGCAAGAATCCCAGTCCCCTTGAACTTTCCATCTACTGACCACCCCCTCACTCTGCACATTGGCTATAAATCTCCACTGTCCTTGTTATATTCTGAGTTGAGCCCCATCTCTCCCCTATTGCCACAGTCTTGACACCTAAGTCTGGAATAAAACCTCCCTTACTGTTTTAACAAATGTCAGAATAATTTTGTCTTTGACACCTCCCATCTGCAGTGTCTGGGAGAGACCATCTCCACCCCCCTTAATAAACTGGGAAATTCCACTAAAATCTATTTATATATAGGTTAATCTCAGGCAAAATATGGAATGAACCTGTTCCCCTTTCACTTCTTTGCATTCTAGTGAGAGGGTTTTCACCATAGGTTTGTTTCTAATTTAATTTCCTCCTTTGGGCGTGGTCTCTTCACATTCTCCTCTTACCCAGCTGAGTCTTCAAGGTCTCTGTAGTAATTTGCTGGGGGGAGGGAGGAGGGAGCCAATTTTTAAAGGTCTTTTTCTTTGTTGTCCTTATTTACCGTAATTGTTTCTTGGCTGGTGGTTATCTAACTTTCAATTGCATTTTAAATTTGTATTTGCCAAAATTTTCCATCTTTTTCATCGTGATTTCCTCTAGGCTTCTCAGTGTGACAATCGTGTTACTAAAGGGAGGCCTGTGGGTGACACTAGAACTCTCTGGATCCTTTCCTCAGCTCTAAGAAGAGGGTTCTCTTCTACCTACTGTGCAGAGGGGAAGACTGAGGCTTGGGGAGAAGTCCCTTAACCAAAGTCCCGATGCAAAGGTAAAAACATGATCAGCCGGACTCTTTTTTATGAGCATTTAACCATTGTGTTATGCCAGGAAATTCTTCTTCCTTTCAGAGATTTAATAAATTCTCAGTTGATTTATTTTTTTCTGTTTAGCCTATGATTTTTTTTTTAAATCACTAAAGAGCTGTGGTACCTCCATACCATGTTTATCATTCATACACTAAAACATGTAACAACTTGGATGGATCTCAAGAGCATCATGTTGATCGCAAAAAGCCACTCTGAAAAGGTCATATACTCTATGAGAACATTTATATGACATTCTCAAAGCACAACATTATAGGATAACAGATTAGTTGTTGCTCAGGGCTAGGGACAGAGAAGGAGCGGTGGATGTGGCTACAAGGAGCAGCAGGAGGGAGATGGTGGTGGCGATGAACAGTTCTGTTTGGGGATTGTGCTGATGTTTACATAAATCTACATGTGGCATAAAATGACAGAACTATACAAAACTGAGAGAGTCAAGGTTTTAACAATGTGGAATGTCTTTGGGTGTGTGGGACAAGGGAGCGTCTAGCTGCTGATTCGGACACAATTTCTGGGCCACCTGATGTCCACAAACCCAAGTGATGGGACTGGCGGGGCTAAAAGACTGGTGTAGGGGGGCACTGCAGTGAGGGGGGTGGGTTCTGATTAAGGGGAAGGGGACCACTTGCAGACTTTCAATTTTCTGCAATGTCAATTTCTCTGAGTGCTTTCAATTTTCTGAAGTTGAAATTTTGTTTGTTTGCTTGAAATGTAGCTATATTAAGTGGAACATATTTTGTTTTAATCACTGAAATTAAAATTAAGGAAAAGAGGAATGGGGTGAGGGGAAGCATTTAAAAATAAAACAAAACTCAGACCTCGAAGGGGCGTGCTGCCCTACTACCACAAAATGCTTAGTGTGAAAAATGTGAAATTTTGGTGAAAATATCTCTCGACAAATTTAGGTGAAATGAGCTGAGACAAACTGACCTTGACCCTTACCAGTCTTTTCACCGACCCCTCAAGCTCTGCCCCCTACTTCTTATTTTCCCCTCAAGTAAGTCAGTTTAGCCGCCCCCAGACGGAGACGACAGGTTAAAATGGACTTAAAGGAGAAGGCGTTGTCACTCACTCGGTCTGAGGAGGTGGCCGTTCCCACAGTGCCTGGTACTTTCTCTCTACTCTGTTGGTCTTGGAGATCCGTGTGATACTGTGGGACAAAGGTGGGTCAGTGCTCTGGAGACAGGGGACAGACACAGGCATATCAGGCGGGACCCCACCTGAATTGTTAGGGGAACTAGACCTGCCTGCGGGCTACCTGATCCCCATGTTGGGGCTGAATCCTTCAAGATGCCTCCCTACTCGACAGTTCCAGAGACAACCTTACTGTGGGGAGGAAGCTCTATTGCTGACAACTCCCCCGCCCCCTGCCCCCACCACTCCTGCAACCAGGCTGCTGAGAAGGGGGGAGGGGAGAGGTGCTTGGGCCTAGAAATTTGGATCCTTGCTACTCTGTGTGAGCCCCCAAAGAAAAATAGGCTGAGCCACATACAGAGTTGCCAGATTTTCAAATAAAAATACAATATACCCAGTTTAACTTGAATTTCATATAAATGAGTAATTTTTTAGTGTAAGTATATGTCTCATGCAATATTTGGGACATATTCATACTAAAAATATTATTTGTTGTTTATCTGAAATTTACATTTTACTGGGCATCCTGAATTTTAACCTGGCAGCCCTGATGACACAGATTTCATTTTGTAGCCACTGAGACACTGAACATACAAATGGACAATGGCTGGACCACATATCAGTACAGAAGTCTGACCCACAACCTGCAGCAACCTGCCTGAGAACCCACTCTTATTACAGTAAACAACTTGGGAAGTCAGCCTGTTGTAAGTCAGACATGCAGGAAGCTAGTGGTCATCCTAGTGACAATTCAGAAAGATGACAATAATGTTGGTAACAATCGGCCCCCAAATGCCCAAATGACCAGGAATTAATTAATAAGTGACAGCCTTCCAAAATTTGTCCCTGCTTACAAGTTAGGACCAACTGGAGAAAACCAAATATGCTCCCCTCACCAATCACACAGGATGCCCCACTGCTGGCCTGCTTCCTGCTTCCTTTGCCAACAGCCCCCAACCAGGCACGCCCAGAGTGCCCCTTTGCTCCACTATAAAGCTTTCCCACTCCTTTGCCTGCCTTTGAGTCTCCACTACAATGTGGGATGTGGCTGACTCCCTAGCTGTAGCAAGCTCTGAGTAAATAGCCTTCGATTTTCTCCTTTGGTTAGTCTTTGTCTGCTTCCACATTGCAGATGGCATGAGTATTTAGAAAGATCTTCTGGAGGTATGCCAAGCAGTCGTTTCTCACTGCCACTCCTCAACACCAGGAATTAAACCTCAGCAACGAGGGCTCACAGAAAACCAAGGAAGTCCGTGGCTTCTGTCACCTACCCTCTGTAAAATGCATGTTAGGTGTTAGCCAGACATCACGCTCACCGAGTCATGAGTCTAATCACCCCAATGGGCATAGTGGGCAGAGCGCATGGCTGGAATACAGAGGCTCTAGACTCCTCCTAAGGTTCTGGGATGTCACCCAAGGAAAGCCATCTCCAGGGTCCCCCTTTCTGATCAGGATGATACCTGTGGGAAGGTGGCAGGGCTTGGATCCACCAGCCATCACCGTGGGAAACCACTGAACTGTCACACAGGAACTCTAAGTGGGAAGCCTGTGGGAGCCCAGTCACTCTGCAGGAATGAGTGCAGATATGACCAAAGCCAGCATCAGAGCCGGACCCTCACTGGGTCCCCTGGACTCTTGTAGCTGTGAGCACAGGCAGCCCATTCTGAGGACAGACTCTGGTAAAGTAACAGGGTGGTCTCTGGCTTCCAGTCAGGGAGACAAAGTAGGGGTTTGGGAAGGGGAGATCCTTGGGCAGCCCAGCATCCCTACCTCCCTACTGAGGCAGAATTGCCACCGAACAAGGTCTTCACGGGGTTTTCTCCCTGGTTCCGATGTCGCTTCAAGGCTTTGGGTGACAATTGCCCAGAACAAAAGCAGAGGACCCGAAGTGAGGATGGGCCAGGTAGCACCATTGGACTTCCCACCACCAGTGTCCTGCGACCCATAGGCCTGTTTGTCTCTACCTGTCTGCGATCGAGTTTTGTCACATGGGGGAGCGGAACATTTTGAGTCATGAAGTCTGAAACCAAAGGAAAGGATGTGAGGTTTTCCCAGTGACCATGAGGACAGCTCAAGCCAGGCATTGGGCACCATCCCAGTTAGCACACAATAGCACGTGACTCCGTCCTATCATAAGTGCCATTTTAGAGGAGGAAACTGAGGCTCTGAGAGGAGAGGTCTCTTGCTCAAGATCACAGGCTTTCAGGGGTAGGCTCACATGGAAACCCAGTGTATGGGACCCCAAAGCCAGTTCCTGAAGGCTCAGGGCGTGGGCCATGGTGGCAGGGCCCCACTGTGCACCCCAGGGCCACTCACTGCAGGATCTTCTTGACCACCTCTACAGCTGGGTCTTCAATCAAGGGCTTCCCCATGCGGCTCGGCATGGCAAAGGACTCGGGGGTGATTACATCTACTTTGGCCTCCTCTTCAAGGGCTTCTGAAGACACTAAGATATCACTCTCCACCTCCAGGTCAGTCAAGATGTTGTTCTGCAGGCCAGAGAGAAGGGCCCAAGTGTGTGGGTCCAGCCCAGGTGCCAGGGAAGCATATAGGCTGGGTTCACATTCTAGCATCTCTCTGCTCAGGTGCTGTGGCTGAAGGCCAGCTGCTTGACCTCTCTGAGCCTCTATTTTGCCTTTTATAGAATGGTAATGGCCCCTTTTAAAGGGCCATTCATTCATTCATGCATGCATGCCAACCTTCAAAAATGTTTCCTGAGTGCCTGCTTTCTGCAAGGCTCTGCCTGGGCCCTGAGACATGGGGTGAAGAGGCCACATGTGACCCTTGTCCTCATGGACCTGAAAGTCTAGTCATAAAGAAAGACATTTAATACGCACATCAAGTAAATGTTTGGGCACAGTGGGGACCAGTACTGGAAAGGAAAAGTTCCAGTGTCTTCTATGAGACTGAGGGTCATGGACCTGTAAGACTGGCCTGCAGATGTGCCTGGGCAGTGTTTTTGACCATTGGACAAGTGAATGAATGAATGTGTGGATGAGTGAGTGGCCAATTCCCCCTTGAGTTGGACCGTACAGAAGGGGTCTGAGTGGCAGCCCACAATGAGAGCTTAGTTGGGCTGTTTCCTACTTTATTCTGAATTGCACTCCACAACGGACTGTAAGAGGGAAGGATCCGGGCTGGGCTCCTGAGTCCCGTCTTGCCAGGCGCAGTAGTGGTGGTGCAATGGAGGCTTAGTGTTGGTGGCATGGCAGGAAGAGCCTCCCCACAGAAGGAAAGGCTGGTTCAAAACATGGCAGTGAGGGGAGGGCCTGAGGGTGGCCAGAGCAGAACTTGAGGGGTGTCCATTTATGCTGCCATTGGTTCTCTGACCACCCCCTCCACCACCGGAAGTTGGTTGGGAGCCTCTAGTGCTCAAACCATGGTGTGAGGGGCTAAGGGGTGAGGAAGATACAGGCTCTTTTGCCCTCTTGATGCACACAGTCAAGGGGAGATGACCTCTAACATGGAGACCTCACTGCACGGTCTGTGGGCTCATGGGGATAGCTGAGGCCAAGATACCCCGACCAGTCCAGGGATAAGAGAAGGCTTAGGGTGAAGTGACATCTTGGGGGACCAGTGACATCTTGAAGAGGCCATGGAAAGTGGACTGTAGAGGCTGCTGAGTAGGTCTGATGAGAGAGTCTGGATTTTCCCAGAGGGCAGGAGAGTGACACAACCAGAATGGCCTTTTCTAGTGTTTGCTCTGGCTGCACTGCAGCTCAGGGAATGGATCATGGAAGGAAGTGAGAAGATAAGGACGCCAAGTGGGCAAGAGACCGGGGGGTTGGGTGAGCTGGTAGGGATGGGTAAGGAGAAGCTGGTGGCTGCTCATGGGTGTAGGTGGGAAGGAGAAGTCTGAGAGGTGAGGCTGCCCTAAGAGCTGCTGGGCGGGGTGAGCTAAGGGCCCTGATGGGGGAGAGGAGGTAGTGCCAAGAGGTGAGGGGCTCCTAAGAGACGAATGCAGAGAAGTAGCCCATCTTGGATTTGAACCCAGATCTGACTCCACAGCCTGTGGTCTTTCCAAGGCACCCCAGTAGGCCTGACGTCCAGCAGGGGCCTGGGAGCCCCCTCTTCCCTTGGGCTTTGCTGAGCCCTGCAAGTCTCCTGGGAGCCTAGACCCTTCCCACCACCCCATTCTGTTCCTTACAGTAAAAACCACTTGAGTCACAGATACTCTCTCCAGCTTGCAGTTGAGGTACTGAATCCTCTGGCTCAGTTTTTTTTTCCAAGTTCGGATGAAGCTATGGAGGTCTTCTGTGATCGCCTCCTATTGAGAACATGGAAGAAGAAAGCCACAGGAAGCACGCTGCAGGAGGGCGGGCTGATTCCATCTGAATCTCAGGAATAGGAACTGGCTGGTGAGGATGCCTCTTGGTTTGATGGAGGCCCCTTACTTGTAGGGAGGGCCCTGGGGGAGTGGGGAATGCTGGGCTGACTCTCTTAGGCTGCTGCACCGGGACAGTGGATCCTTCAGTTGATGGGGCATCAGGAGTTCTGTTCCTGGTTCTACAGGATTGTTCTAGGCAAATGATTTAAACATACTTGACTCAGTCTCTCCATCTGTGTGATGGGGACAGAGAATGCTCCCGAGGATTTCTTCTAGCTGTAACACTCTACATTCAGAGGAAATGTTTGGCTCAAGATGGAATGGGTGTGCAGGAGTGAAATGACTGTGGTCATTTTCTGGAGGGGGGATCTCCATGACAACGTCAAATACACACACAACCCTGGAGCAGCAATCCTACTGACCGTGCCCCATAGATGTGCAGAAAAGCACAGTGAAGATGTTCACCTTCACCACACATCCCATACATCACTCAGCAGTCCTCACACATTGTTCCCTGAATGGTTCCCTGACCTATTAGATGACCCAGGCCAGGAGGCGCCTTGGTCTCTTCCACTTCCTTCATTTCCAATGCATTCTGAATCCTGTCCATTCTCCTCTCTACTCAGCTCTGGAATTGGAACATGTCCCTGCTGGCACCTCGCCCAGGCCACTATTCTCTCTGCCTCAGTCCTGGCACCCTGCCTCTCTGACCTCCCTCCCTGCCTTTCTACACCCAGCAGCCAGAAGGCCCTCCTCAAAGTGGCACTGAGCACACAGCCAGGCTGCAGCATCCCCGGTCCCCACAGCCTTCACCGTGCACCCGATGCACCTCTCCTGTCTCCTGGGCACTGCTCTGAACAAATGTGAAACCGGTGCCTTCCATCAACACAGGACTGTCTGCTCTCCCAAGCTCATGCTGCCCACCTGGCTAGGAGGCTGTGCAAACCCCTGGCACCCTGCTCAACACCCTGACGCCACCAGGATGGGGGGAGGTTGGGAGGCAGGAAATGTGGGAGAGCAAATGTCTCTGCCCTAGAGAGGCAGAGCTGTCCCTAAGGGCCTGCTGAAGGGGTCACAGTGGATTAACCAGTTCTCCCTGCTCTGCAGGGGATGTGTAGAAACATACGCACAGAGGTCATGAGGGGCTCTGCAGGAAATGAGAATAACATGAGTGATGTGTGTTCTCCACTCTGCTTTGTGGATGTTGGAACATTTTCCAAGAAGTATATGTTACTATGCAATAAAAGGCAATCAAGACAGAAAAAATAATTGTCCTCTATTGCTAATAACAATGAAACCTTAACTCAGTCATTGAAATGGAAGAGAAGAGACTCTCTTCCTGGACTCCACCTGCCTGCCTGGGAGGCACTGGGGGCTGGGGGAAGTGGCTGGTTCCTCTTCTCTTCCTTAATTCCATTGAATGAAACAGGGGTTAAGTAGGAAGGCTCAGAGGCCCCCTCATGCTGGAGAAATCTTGACTACCTATGTAAGTTTATTTCCAGTTTATGGTTCTAGCATGATGCATCTTTACTGTTCATAGCTTAGCATCTACTGAGCACTTACCTTTTTATCTTCCTTTGAGTTTTGGTACATTTCTACTTTGCTTTGAAGCTGTTCCAAAGAAGAATTTAATCCATCTGCGTGTGAATTGGATTTTGCTACCTAGAAAAAAACCAGAAATTCCAAGATTTGTTTCTAGCATACTTATTTTGATCAGGAAAAAGTTCAGCGAACATTTTCATCTTATCTGAGAAATGAATTAAGTACTGAAAAAATGAAATTGGGGTGGGGGCAGGGAATGCACAATCTTATCAGAAACTTGATCAATGTAAATTTTAAAGATTTTTTAAAAAACTGTCAAATAGGTAAGATTTAAAAATAAGACTGTTGACTCACAGAACTGGTTGATGGTGGAGGTATGTCTCTAGGAATTTATCCATTTTTTATAGGTTATCCAGTTTGTTCGCATATAACTGGCCATAGTTGTCTCTTACGATGCTTTGTATTTCTGTGGTATCAGTTGTAATGTCCTCTCTTTTATTTCTGATTTTATTTGAGTTTTGTCTCTTTTTTCTTAGTCTATCTAAAGTTTGTCAATTTTGTTTATCTTCAAAAAATCAGCTCTTATCTTCATTGATCTTTTCTATTATTTTTTTAGTCTCTTATTTATTTCTGATCTGACCTTTATTTCCTCCATTCTGCTAACTTTGAGTTTAGTTTGTTCTTCTTTTTCTAAGTTCCTTGAGGTGTGCAGCTAGGTTTTTTTTATTTGAGATCTCTGACCTGGATTCACATTTCGGCTACAGCATTTAAGAGCTGTGTGTTTTTGACAAAGTTACTTACTCTTTGTCTGTTTCTTTATCTCTAAAACGGAAATTAAAAACAGTACTTACTTCATACAGTTCTTGTGAGGACTAACACAGCCAATCAAAATAAGCTGGTTAGCCCTGGCCGGTTTGGCTCAGCGGTTGGAGCATTGGCCTGCGGACCAGAGAGTCCCGGGTTCGGTTCCCGCTAAGGGCACGTGCCTCGGTTGCAGTTTGTCCCTGGCCCGGCTGGGGTTGTGTGGGTGGCAACCAGTCGATATGTCTCTCTCACATCTATGTTTCTCTCTCTCTCTTCCCGCTTCTCTCCTTCCTTGCTCTATCTGAAGATAAATGCAAAAAATGTCCTCGGGTGAGGATTAAAAAACAAACAAACAAACAAACAAAAAACCAACAAAATAAGTTGGTTAGCAGGATGCATGGTGCATAAGAACTCAATGAATGTTAGAAGCTATGACAATTTTATCTGTCTTCCTGGCTGGAGTGCAAGCCCCATGGGGCAGAGACCACACCAGCATCCCTAGCTCCTAGGACAGTGTTGGCTTGCAGGTGTGTGTGATAACACCCACCAGATGAAGAATTAATCTGTCCTACCTCACACTTGATGTTCACTTGCAGATTTGTTAGCAACCGCTGGATTTTCTCTATGAAAATAAGGTCCACAGACAGGTTATGAAATTTACTTTCAAACTTGTTGATGAAATCATTAGCCTGTAAAGAAATATAAAAAGTAAAGGAAGGGGAGAACAAAGTTGGAGGGATCACAATACCGGATATCAAACTATACTACAAAGCCATTGTAATCAAAACAGCCTGGTACTGGCACAAGAACAGGCATATAGATGAATGGAACAGAACAGAGAACCCAGAAATCGACCCACATCTTTATGGTCAATTAATATTTGACAAAGGAGGCAAGAGCATACAGTGGTGTAAAAATAGTCTTCTTCAATAAATGGTGTTGGGAAAACTGGACAGGTACACACACAAAAAATGAAACTAGACCACCAACTTATACCATACACAAGAATAAACTCAAAATGGATAAAAAACTTCAATCTAAGTCGCAAAACCATAAAAATCCTAGAAGAAAAGATAGGCAATAAAATCTCAGACATCTCACAGAGGAGTAGTTTTACTGATACATCACCTAGGGCAAGGGAAACAAATGAAAACAAACATGAACAAATGGGACTATATCAAACTAAAAAGCTTCTGCACAGCAAAAGAAACCATCAACAAAATGAAAAGAGAACCTACTGTTTGGGAAAACATACTCACCAATGATACATCTGATAAGGGTTTAATTTCCAAAATATACAAAGAACTCATACACCTCAACACCAGGAAGACAAACAATCCAATTAAAAATGGGCAAAGGACCTGAATAGGCACTTCTCCAAAGAGGACATACAGAAGGCCAAGAGACACATGAAAATATGTTCAACATCATTAATCATCAGAGAGATGCAAATTAAAACCACAATGAGATATCACCTCATACCTGCTAGAATGGCTGCCATCAACAAATCATCAAACAATAAGTACTGGTGAGGGTGCGGAGAAAAGGGAACCCTAATACACTGCTGGTGGGAATGCAGACTGGTACAACCACTGTGGAAAACAGTATGGAGGTTCCTCAAAAAATTAAAAATGGATCTACTATTTGATCCAGCAATCCTACTTCTGGGAAAACATCCTAAGAAGCCTGAAACACAAATCAGAAAGAATATATGCACCCCTATGTTCATAGCAGCATTATTTACAATAGCTAAGATCTGGAAACAGCCCAAGTGCCCATCAGCAGATGAGTGGATAAAAAAGCCGTGGTACAGTCACACACTAGAATACCATGCAGCTGTGAAAAAGATGGCTCTCTTACCCTTTGAGACAGCATGGATGGACCCAGACAGTATTAGGCTAAGTGAAATAAGCCAGTTAGAGAAAGACAAATATCACATGATCTCATTTATAATGGAATCTAAAGAACAAAATAAACTGATGAAAAAATAGGTCCAGAAGTATGGATGCATGGAATAGACTGTCAGATCCCAGTGGGGAGGGGAGTGGGGAAGGGAAAGGAAGAGATTAACCAAAGAACATGTGTACATATATGTATAACCCAGGGACACAGACAACAGCATGGGGAAGGCCTGGGATGGGCATGGGGGTAGTGTACCACCCCAGGCCTTCCCCATGCTGTTGTCTGCATCCAGGATGGGGTGGGGAGGGGAGCAAAAAGGGAGAAAATGGGAGACACTTGTAATACTGTTAATAATGAAAAGAAGAACAAAAATTTCAAGTAGCTACAAAAAATATTACTACAAAAAAAGTAAAGGAGGGGGGTTTCATTGGGAATTTTTGGGCTTTGGAAGCAGAGGGGGACAGTCTCAATTAATGGTTAGAAGGGGGTTTGACTGGCCCGGTGGACCTTGTAACCAGGTATCCTGGGAGCCTGGCTGGAGGTAAAGGGTGGGGCTCACCCACCTGGTCCAGGTACTCACTCTCCATCTTCTCCATGTTGATCATGATTGTGCTTTCAACAAACTCTATCCGGGCACTTTCCTTCTCCAGTCGATTACACAGTGACTCAATTTCTTCAGAAGAAAAGTTACCTCCCTCTGAAAACAATCTGAAAATAATTTGGGAGAAATAGAAGCCACTGATCAGACCTGAAACTTTCCATTCATCCCGAATACTGTGATTTATAAGGCTTTAGATTAAAAGTACAAGATCAAGGTAAAATGAATGTAGGAAGGTCAAGGACAGAAGCAGGAAAGCAGCCCAAACGTCCATTGAGGGATGAATGGATAAGCAAAATGTAGTATATATGCACAGTGGAATCGTGTTCAACCTTAGGAAGGGATGAAACTCGGACACATGCTACGACACCGGGGAATGTTGAAGACGTTATGCTATGTGAAATAAGTGAGACACAAAAAAGGACAAATGTATGATTCCAGTTGTAATGAGGTACCTAGAGGAGTCAAATTCATAGAGATAGAAAATAGAATGGTGGTGACCAGTGGCTGGGGAAGAGGAGAAGGGAGTTAGTATTTAACGGGCTCAGAGTTTCAATTCGCAAAGATGAAAACGTTCTAGAGGAGGATGGTAGTGATGGCAGCAAAACACTGTGAATGTACATACTGCCACTGAACTGTACATCCCAAAACGCTGAAAATGGACAATTTTATGTTATGTACATTTTTTCACAATAAAAAATTAAGAGGGATATAACCGACTCTCAATAGAGAAAGCCTGCTGGCGCGCAGAGGCCCCGGATGCTGGCTCCCACCTGCAGTGCTTGATGTAGTCGATGTTGGTATAGCGAAGCTTGCCCAGGCTCTCCTCCAAGTACTGGCGGAAGCTGCGCAGGGACACCTGGATGACATCGACGTAGCTGAGCAGCTCCCGGTGCAGTGTGCTACTGAGACTGGCCAGCCTGGGGACATGGGAGGGGCAGGGTGGTGACCTGGGCATGGGAGGGCAACCTGGAAGGCTGCTTGAGCTCCACCACCATGCCCAGCTGTGGGGCCACCAGAACCACTGCCCATCTTCTCTGGATAGAAAAAGAGGCATTAGAAGGAAGTTCAAAATGCCAGCATGTGCAGGACACAGTGTGGAACTCTCAGTGTGCTGGGTCGGAGGGCACCTCTCTCTTCACTCTGGCCCCTGCCACCAAATGGGTAAGAGAATCCCCAGGTCCTACTGGATCTCGTCCTCCCTCCAGCATGCTCACTCTAACTCCCAGCAACGTGGCTCCTGCTCCCTGGTGCTCTCCTGAGAGTACCCTGCAGGTTTCCTCTTCACACCTAACCAGCCTGTGTATCTGACCACGGTACAGACACCTGTGAGGCCTCCTTGAACATGCAAGAGGCTCCACAAATCCCTGATGGCCATCCTAGAACCCCTTGCTCGGCCCTGAGTGCATCCCTACCTCGAGCTGGGCCAGTGCTCCTTCCTGGTGGGAGGATTCTGCCCCTCCCTCACCTTCCTCCATCCCAGGCCCAGGGGCCTCGTGCAGGAAAACTCTTCCCAGTTGCCCTGGATGGAAGTGGTCTTTCCCACCATGGACATTTTGGGGCACATCGTCTGCATCCCTGCACTCTGACCATGAGCACCTTTCATTCTCTCTGGCTGCTCCCCTGCCCTCAGGACCCAGACAGATGTTTCACACAATTGGACTCTGACTCTCGTGAAGAGGTGACCTGAAAAGAGAAGGTTGATCCAGGGCCTGGAAAACCCAACTCTTTTATCCACCAGGGAGGGACCAGTCCTTTGAGAGCAGCCACCTGGCTGGGTTCTAGGCCCATGAGGCCAGGGTGGGGACTCCAGGTCCTTACTTCTGGCTCCTGGTGGCGTTCAGGAAGACGTGTTCCATGTCGTAAATCCTGCTGCGGAAGTTTTTAGTCTTCGTGTTTTGCTCTTCTTGGAACTGGGAGAACATCAGCTTCTCCTTCCTCAGCGCCTCCGTCACCCCGGCACAGTGGCTGTCCAAACGCTCTTGATGAAGCAAGAGCTCAGCTGAAAAGGATGAGGGGAGCTGAGGTCCTCCGGATCCCGAGTCACCTCAGGATATTCCTTTCCTGGACAGTGCTGGCTGCCTTTCCCGGGCTGCTGCAGAGCAGGGACCACTCAGACTAAGGTCTCTTATTCTGCCCCTCTGCCCTTGCCAGGGCTTGGTCTGGGAATGGGCGCAGATCTCAGGGAGGCCAATCTGAGACTGCCTCAAGGTCTCTAACTGGAGAGGGGGCTCTGCCCCGCTATGGGCAGGCCAGTCTCTGCTGATAAAGACACCTGCCTGCAGCTGAAGGGAACAAGGCCTGGGAGATGGAGAGTCCCAGGGGAGCAACCTGGGAGCAGGTGGGATGGGGCAAGGTATTGGGGAGGGCACGGGTCTCGGTGAGAGGGCCCGGCCCACAGCTGGGCATTTGGGGATTGTTCCTTTAGATCAGTGGCTACTCATTTCCAATGAGCCTGAATTCCAATGGACTTCTAAGGTGTAGTAAAAAGAACCAGGAATTTGGCTTCAAAAGCTCCATCATAGGCCTTCAGAGCTGGCAGACAGCCCCAGACCACCCTCTCTGGCCTCCCTATTGGGGGGAGTGCTGAAAGTGCTGTGGTCCCAGCTCTGTCAAACATGAACGGTGTGACTCTGGGATGCTGCTTCTCTGGCCTTGACTTACACATTGTGCATTGGGCCAGGGAGCCAGGGAAGGGGAAGGAAACCAGGCTTCAGGAAGCATCTTTATTTGTATTTATAGTTAAGGCACATTTTTCAGATGAAGACAATGAGGTTCCAAAAGTCAAGGAAGTCTCCTAAGGCCACAAACACTGGGACTCCAGGCCAGGTTTTCTGATTCCATAACCATTTCACTGCCCCAGGCGATAGGAGTTGGGGTGGGATCCTGTGGGGACTGTCTGCAAGCTCTAAAGGTCTATGATGGAGCCTGAAGTGTGACACAAGTGAAAACGTAACAGGTCATTGAAGGATCTGAAAGGGGCAAAGGGCAGGGAAAATAATAGAATAATAGAGAACTAATGATAGTGGGGACTAGCCATGGTTATAAGAAATATTAATCATCTTTGCTCTGTTAATTATGATTGCTTTGTTCTGATTAAAGAAAGCCCATTCTGACCTGGCTGGGAGCTGTACGCCCTGGGAATTTACCTTGGAAATGCTGTCCATTCTCCTTATCCAAGAGCTGCCTCCTCATTATGGAAAGACTAAATAACCTTGGCGTCTTGGAGGTGGTGCACTGGAGACAACCCTCTATAGCCCCCAGCCCACATCCCCCAGCCCGCATTACTACCCCATGCCTATAATCTGTAACCATTTCACCCATTGTTATTCCCTTTGCCTACTTTCCCAGGTAATACCCAGTATAAGCAGTTTGGTTTAAGGGGAGAAGGAGAGCAGATTTTTCAGGGATGACCCACTTCTCCCCCATACTGTCAACAATATTGGAATAAATACTCATATACGATTCAACCTTGTCTCTGCTTAATTGGCTCAAGTAGTGACAGGCAGCCCAGATCCTTTGGTTGTCTGGTTTCAGTACCCAATAAAAGTGTGCCTCCCGCCCATTAATGGAACCCTCTGCCTAAGAGAGAAAAGGCATCTCTTTTTAAGTGTTATAAATTATACACCGGAATTAATGGCTACCACTTTGGAGGCTGTGGCTTGTATGAGGCGCTCATGATTCCTCACTGTACCACTACAACCACCAACATCCCCTTCTGCAGGTCAGAGATGATCAGAGAAGTCAGGTGACCTGCCCAGAGTCACACAGCTGCAGTGGTTGAGCCTGATAGCTCTGATCCCTGAGCTACAGGCTTGGCTCTAGAGCACCTGCCGTGTAGGTATGCATCTAACAGGCATGTGGACAGATCTGGGATTCACACAGTTAACACAGGACAATACTCTTCATTTCAGTAAACAATGTCCTTTTTAAAAAACAATTACAAAAAGCCTTGAATGAGTATTCTGAGTACTACCTTCTCTGGGAGGTGCAAACCCTCACACACATCTCCCACGGTGTGATAACAAGATCAAGGTTGTGTGGTGCAAAGTGGGGCAGCTCATGAACATGGAGCTGTGGTGGCACAGACACCAGGGGCAGGGGCAGGGGCAGGGGCAGGCAGACTTCCCGGGCAGGCACTGTACCTGCCCTGACATTGTGGATGTCCTTTTCAATGCGCTGGGCTCTTGGCTGGTGCAGGTGTAGGCGCAGCTCCAGTTCTGAATTCAGCTCATCAATCTTGGTGGCCACCATGACCCGGGCATTGAGAGCACATTGGTCAAACCACTTCTCTAAGTGCTCAAAAAAGCCAGCTCGAAGTCTGCGGGAGAGACCAGTGAGGGACACCCCTGCCAGCAAACATGACCAGGGACGGATATTTCCATATTGATAAAGTGCTTTGCCTTTTCACTCTTTCTTCCTTATTTTATTTCCCAAATACACTGTATTTTTTGGTCTGGGCGGACCATCATTTTTTAACCATATCCCTGCTGGAGGACACTGGGTAGTTTTCAACCATTTGTTCTTACAAAGAAGGCCACAATGTACATATGTCAAGTGTAGAAGCATTCCTGTAGAGTAAATTCCCTGAACTGGAATTGTCAAATCAAAGGCTAAAATACACGTGTTATTCTTTTTTTTTTTTTTGGTACGTGTCCCTAGCGGGAACCGAACCCAGGACTCTGGTCTGCAGGCCGACGCTCCAACCGCTGAGCCAAACCGGCCAGGGCACATGTGTGATTCTTGAGGATACAACCAAAGTGCTCCCATTGCAAAGCAACTTGAACTCCCCTCCGCAGTGAGGAATAGTTCCTACAGCTCCATACCCTCAGTGTGCATTGTCAAACTTTTAAATCTGAAAATTTTGTCATGTTATGACTGAAATTGAGCATATTTTCATTTAAGACTATTTATTTTCTTTTTCTGCATACTATCCATTAATATCTTTTGCCCATTTCTCTGTTGGGTAGCTGCTTTTTTTTCTTATCAATCTCTTTATACAGGAGCTCTTTTAAATTGGGAACATGAGGTCCTTTGACTGTTAGATTAGTCACAAATATTTTCCCAGCTTATCACTTCTTCCTCTTTCAAATTTATGTATTGTTAAGATAGCTGTGTATTGTTAAGATGTCCATTCTCCCCAAATGTATCTATAGATTCAATGAGATAACAAAAAGTAATCTCAGCAGATGTCCTCTTATGGAAACTGATAAACTGATTTCAAACTCATATAGAAATATCAATGGTCAAGGATAGACAAGACAATCTCGGAGAAGACCATATTTGGAGGACTGACGCTCTGGGATATTAAGACTCAGAATAAAGATACAGTAACCAAGCAAGGTGGCGGTGATGTGGTGATACAGACACACAGAGCAGTAGAAAGAGGCACAGCAGAGCAGTGCTGAGAGGAGCGTTTTCTCAAACGGCCTGGAGAAGAAATTCATGTTGACTCCTACCTCACACCATAAAAAAAAAATCAATTCCAGGTGGATTTTACACCTAACTGTGGAAGTTTAAAACAATAACATTTGAGCAGATAACAGAGGAGAATACTTTCATGACCTTGGGGCAAGCAGAGATTTCTTAGGACACAAATTATACTAACCCTAATGAAAAAATTGATGATTAGGACCTTATTACAAATTAGAATTGCTGTTCATCAAAAGATACCTTTAAGGGAGTAAACAAGGTAAGCACAGGGAGGGAACGAATATTTGCCATGTATTTTACCTGACAAAAACCTTATATCTAGGGGAGGTAACTAACTCATATGATTCAATGAGAAAAAAAGATAGACAATCCACTGGGAAAAAAAAAAAAAGAGGGGGCAAAAGATTTGAAGATAAAATAACCAAATGGCCAATGAGCATATAAGAAGGTGCACAACATCATTGCTCATCAGAACAATAAATATAAAACCACAATAAAGCACCACTACACAGATACCAGGATGGCTAAAATAAAAACCGCCGACAATACCGAGTATTGGCAAGGATATGGAGCAAGTGGAACTCTCACACGCTGTTGTTAAAAACACTTCTGAAAGCTCTTGATAGTATCTTTTGGATGTATCACCTCAAGATGGACACACATATAACTCTATGTCCCAGCAATTCCACTCTTAGTTATATCTAACAGAAATATATACACATATGCTCACCAAAGGACTTGTACATATAAGAATGTTCAGAGTGGCATTGTTGGCATATCCCCAAATGGGAACGACCCAAATGTGCATCAGTAGTAGACTAGATAAATACAATAGGTTATATTTTTGTAATGGAATATTATATGGAAATAAAATATGAGCTACAGCCACATAAAAAATACATATGAATCTTACAAACATAATGAAAAAAGCCTGACATAAAACAGTACATACTGTATGATTCCGTTTAAATAAAGTTCAAATACAAGAAAACTAATTCAGAAATTAGAATACTTGTTGTCCTTGGGGAATAGAGGGCAGTGACTTGGGACAGGTACATGAGGGGGACTCCTGAAGAGTTGACAAGTTCTACTTCTTGTGGGTACTGGTTGCCAATTATCTTTGAATAATTCATTGCACTATACACTCATGATTTCTATACTTTTTGGTATATAGGCTGTCCTGCAACATGCACACCTAATCATTTAAACACAGAACTAGCCCTGGCTGGTTTGGCTCAGCGGTTAGAGCGTCAGCCTGCGGTCCAGAGAAACCCAGGTTCGGTTCCCGCTAAGGGCATGTACTTCGGTTGTAGTTTGTCCCCGGCCCTGGTTGGTCGTGCGGGTGGCAGCCACTCAATGTGTCCCTTTCACGTCGATGTTTCTCTCTCTCTCTCTCCCTCCCACTCTATCTGAACAAAAAATGAAAAAATGTCCTCGGGTGAGGATTAAAAAAAATAATAATAAAAATAAAAATAAATAAATAAATAAATAAATAAATAAATAAATAAATAAATAAACAAACACAGAACTATTTTTCTAGTTAGTTCCAAGGCCAGATGGCATAGTGTTTGGTTCAAGACTCTGGAATTACAGGGTCTAAATTCATTCCATGGATCTAATTACTTCCTCTCTCAGAGATCTTATTCAAGTTACTAACTCTCTAAGCCTCAGTTTCTTCATTGGTAAAATGGTCTAATTATCATATCCCTCTTATAGTTATTGAAAGTATTAAATCCTCTCAATAAATATTAGCTCTCGTGCTGGTCCTTGCTTCTCTTTGTTCTATGGGCTATGGAGAGGACAGACAAAGGCCTGTGACAGAGGAAGGAGGGGATGAGGTAAAGGAGGAAATAGTACAAAGGCCAGACTTTATTCCTTCTATTCCCTGCCCATGTATAAACATGGGAGGTAGACTAACCAGGTGATCTATAGCTGCTTGGTCCTAGCTATGACAGTATAGAGTCAGAAGGGTAGTGGAAATACTATCCTAAAGCCAAATGCTCATTTCCATATTTGGTCTAAATTCAAACACGAAGGCCCAGAAACTTGGGGGTTAAGAGAGGTAAATTCTCAGTGGTAGAATTATGGGTCATTTCTATATTCTTCATTGTACTTTTTTCAATTTTCTAATTTTCTGCATTAAATGTGTCACAAAATCAGAGCCAAATACCGTACTGATATACTCACACCTATGGTCTATATCTATAAAATATTTTTTAAAAGTAAGAAACCCTAAGATTACCAACGTGCGATGATCTAGAACCCAGAAACATCCTACAGAGAAAACACTGTCTTAAGTACAAGGCCCAAGACAGCAAGGCATCCTGGGACAGGTGGAAGAGTCATTCTCTCAGAGGATACCTGTGACTGCAAATAATTCCTGGACAGCTGCTATTTTTTAATTATGTTTCTCATTCCTACCCTCAGTTATGCATTGACTTTTTCTAGCTGAAATTAGTCCATTTTTTGTTAACATAGTTCACCTTGTTAATAAAACTCAGGACAAGAGAATGAGAATAAAAGAGTTGCCTACTCACTGTTTCTTAATTTCTGAAACTAGTGCGGATGGAATTATTACTTGTTCTAGGAACTTGGTGTTGGAAGTGTCGTCTATGACAATGGAAGAAAGGTTGGAATAGGGCCTCTGGCAATCCTCCTCTTCTTGTTCCAGGGGTATGAAGACAAAATAAGTGTTCCCACTGGAGACTGTGAAGGACTCCATGTCCTCAGGGGATTCAGCCTCTAGACTCTCTTCCTGGGCTTCAGACTAAGCAGAAAACAAGACTTTAGACTTGACATCATCAAACAGATTTTGGGACCCCAACCACAGGTTCCTTGACATCTGAGGTTGTAACCCTGTGAGCCGAATCTGGCCTGTAGTTGGTTTTTGACCACATAGTGCTTTTAAAATCAGGAAATTCCACATATAGTCTAGATTTGGGGATTCTCTTAAAAATCAGAAAATCTGCCAATTCTGAGCCTACTTCCCACATAGCATTGTTGTCTGGAACTGAGTAATGATGGCACAGTTGCCATAGACTGGATGTTGGATGTCCTCCCAGAACTTATATCCCCAATGTGGGCCTTTAGGAGGTAATAAGGTCATGAAGGCAGAGTACTCATGAATGGGATTAGTGTCCTTATAAAATAGACCCCGAGAGCTCCCTTGCCCCTTCCACCATGTGAGGACACAGTGAGAAGATGGCTGTCTAGGAACCAGGACGCGGGCTCTCACCAGACACCGGATCTGCTGGTGCCTTGATCTTGGACTCCCAGCCTCCAGAACCGTGAGAACATTTTTTTGTGTTGTTTATAAGCCTCCTTGTCTATGCTGTTCTGTTACAGCAACCTGAATGGACAAGACAAGACTCTACCACTTGTTACCTTTTACACTTGGTCGCCAGCTCTTTTCTACTACATACCTGGGGCATTTGAGTTTGAGATCCCTCCTCAGAAAGAAGTCTCATGTGCCATTTCTTCCACAGCAATTCAGAAAAAGAGTCTTTTGCAAGTTTATGATTATGAAACTCAAGTTACTGTTCTGCAAGCTTGAATGTGTTGGACAAGATTTAATAATATGAGAGTTACTTCCTTGCACTCTGTGGAGAGCTCTGTCTGCCAACTTGGAGATGGATCTTTTGTTTTATACAACCAGAGAATGGGAAGAGAAGGAATAGAGAGGCTAGGTTGATCTGTACAATAAAGAGGAGCTAGGAAAGAGGGAATACCAGGGCAAAAGGAGGAAGGCCATCTGACTTCAGAGTAGGTTGTAGAATGGGATGTGAGGAGAGGAAGGTGAGTTTTAAAAAGCATTGATGTGAGATAAGAATTGGATCCCTGTTGACAAAAATAAAAGGTATGCATACCTTTGTGATTCTTTATAGGTACCCCAGGGAGACTGTCACTGGAGACTCCAGCTTGTATTAATGACACACAGCAAATATAACACACTTTCCCCATGCCGAAGCATAAATCCACTGCTGACTTACCTCAACCACAGATAAGCTCTCATGTTCTTCCTCTTCCTCCTCTTCTTCCTCTTCTTCCTTCGTCTTTCTCTTCTCTTCCTCCTCATCCTCCTCTTCCTCTTCTTCTCTCTCCTTTTCTTGAACCATCACATTTTCCTGGTTCAGGGATGGTTCTAAGGAGCTGTATCCTTCAACTTGTGTTTCTTCTAATTCCTGAACAGAGCCCTCTCTCGACCCATCCAGCTCTTCACTCAGTGTGGATTTTTCCTGCTGGTTCACTGCTACCTCTTCAGTTATGAAGGGCTCAGTGTCTTGATAGCTTTCTTCTTCCATCTCTTCTGCTGGCCAGGGGGAACTCGTGTCTCTACTTACGCTTTCCTCACTTTTGCTCATTTCTTCTTTAGCCTTTTGCTTTCCCCTCAGTTTTGTCATTCTCTCCTGGAAACACTTTTCATGTGCTTCTGTTGAGAACCAACCCCAAAGCACAAGGAAAGACAGGTTACCAATGCAGCCTGAATTGAGTGTCTCCAGCCCAAAAGTATACAAGAATGGAATCAGGGAAGATCAGACTTGACTTGGAAAGGGTTTACCTGGTTCCCTGAGTTTGAGAATGACTTCCCCATCCAAATTCTACAGGGGAAAAAACACAGGACACTGAGTGAGTAGCGCTGCCTTCCTCCGGATGTCCACTTCTAAGGACACCTCTTTTCTTTTAAGTGAAAGGACCTGCCCCCCACCCCAACATCTAATGCAGGCATTTCATTGGCGTTGTCAGAGTGTTCCCAATACAGGGAATCCACTTCCCTTAATCCTGAACAGACCAGCTAACCCTTTCATTACACAGTGGGCATTAATAGAATCAAATCTCATTCTGACGCAGCTTTGGTAGTGCCCTGGAACAAAGAGCCAGAAAGTATAAGTTGAAGGATTAAAACAAAGGGGCAGGAATCCACTGTACCCAGTTCATTCTGGGCTCACAAACATGCAGAATGAACATGACTTACAAGATCTGGGAGCCCTCTAGTTAATACTACCAATTCCCTGGGTGAAGTTATAGATACAGCGTGCCATAGATAAGTGTGGGCTGTGGAGTTTGCAGGTCTGGATTTGGATCCCAGCTCCTTATACGTTGGGTCACCTTGGGCAAGCCCCTTAAACCTTGTGGGGCTCAGAGTCCTCCCTCGTGGCATAGAGACCATGACAGTGCCTATCCTTTAAGCCAAGCAACCAGACTGCTCTCAAAGGGTGGATGATGAGCTCACCCTCCTATTGCTTGAGCTTCACCTCACCCCAGGTGCCACAGGGAGCATTTGTGAGCAATCAGAACAGAGATCCCTGCCTAGAGGAGGGATTCTCTGAGGGACCAGAGATCCCAGGTATACAGGAAAGCCTCGGCCAGTGTCAACCACACATAGTTACAGCTCTGGCCAAGCAGGACTCTGGCTGGGTGTGTGGGAAAGAGCCAAACTCTGGGAGAGTCAGACCAGACCTTCCAGATATCATCCATTTACCCAGGGGCTTTCACTGTGTCTGAATTATGTGCAAGACACTGTGCTGAGGGCAATCCATGTTGAATCAAAGTTAGGAAGGCACACCTGCCCTTCAGGAAATACCTTCAGCGCATGCTCTGAAGTCCTGTGTTGGACAACAACCAATGTACAAGCACTCTCAAGAGAGAGGAGAGGCGCGGGGTGAGGAAGGTGACATGGGAGGTAAGGATGAGTGGATGGGGCACTTGTCACTGGTAGTGGACTGGAAGTATGGGTGGGTTTGGGCTGTGTGGAGACAGGCAGGTGCCAGCGGAGGAGCAGAATGAGGAAGGGTGGGCCAGGGGCAGGGGCAGATGCAGGAAGAGTGAGAGTTAGCTGAAGCAGGGACAGTCAGGGCAGGAACCAGGTGTGGGCCTCTATGGCCATCAGGGGCTGTGGGTTGGGTTCGGTAGAGGCTGCAGAGTTGGTGAGGGCCTTGTGAGCAGGGCAGTGGGTGGGTCAGAGCTGTATTCTAGGGGGTTATGTGGCAGTGGTGGGTTGGTTGAATGAACTCAAAGAATCATCCAAATTAGCCTTTTTATTATCACTCCATTCAAGCCTGAAAGCCTGAGTTCTGAGCCCTTCAATCTTTTTTAATCTGAGAAAGAGGAAGTCTATTTTAGAGATGCTTTCAGCTTTTTACTCCTTGATGTCCTGACATAGATTCTAACTCCACATGGGTTAGGGGAGGTGTTCAGAGTTGAAGCAAATCAGAACCAGAGTCGTCCTTTGCTTCTTGGTGAGTGGCCGGGCCTTTTCTATCCCTCCGTACCTGTTCAAAGATCTCCCGCACATAGAAGTGTCGGCTGAGGTTGGAGCTGTAGGTGTTGAGTTCTTTCAGTATGATCCCTGAATACTCCATTGCTTCTTTTGTCAAGAGGACATGAAAACGTTCATACCTGGGAGGTAGGCAGGTGAGATCGTCATCTAAGGGCTCAGTTGATGTGGGAAAGCCCGTGACCCCACGGAGGTGGGCTGGAATTTGGCGTTTAGCTCTGCACACAGCTGTATAGGTTTCTTTTACAAGAAGAGTCCTTGGTTTGTTTTGCTATTTTTCTGATCACATAAGGAATACACACTCCTTGTAGAATATTTAGAAAAGACACAGGAGAGTGTTCTCTGCTTCTTGTAACGGGGTTCCCAGTTCCTGCCCACCGTCCTAACCCTGTCCTTGAGCTTCACCTACATTCTCCCATCGAACCCTCCAGTGCCTTAAGACTCAAACACTCACCTGTTTACCAGGTAAGGAGACTGAGGCTCAGGGCATTACTCATTTGTCTCAAGATAAACTTCTAAGTACTGCAAAACATTGGCAGTGCAATTCCTGCTCTGTGAAGGGTCCTCACAGAATTAGCCGTACAAAGGCACGAAGACACAAGATGGTTCATAGACAACTGTTTTTAACTTTGAAAAACTGGAACCAATCTTAAAAAGCTGATCAGTTGAGGGATGGTTAAATCATTATGAAGCAATCATATTAATGAATTCTACATGGCGATTTAAAAACGGAAATACATTTGTAGTTATAGAACAATTTGCATAGTATGATCAAACCTTTATTTTAAAAACACTATATATGTGTACGTATCCACATATACACATGCCCATAAAAAAAAGGAGTTGGGCAGGAATGAGGGGAATTATTTTGCATGTTTGTATTGGTTAACTTTTTTTCTTTAACAAAGAGCATGTATGGCCCAGCCGGTGTGGCTCAGTGGTTGAGCGTCGACCCATGCACCAAGAGGTCACCAGTTCAATTCCCAGTCAGGGCACATGCCCAGGTTGTGGGCCCAATCTCCAGTGGGGGGCGGCCAACTGATGTTCTCTCTCATCGATGTCTCTACCTCTCCCTCTCCCTTCCTCTCTCTCTAAAATCAATAAAGAAAAAAATTATTAAAAAAAAAAACAAAGAGCATGTATGTTGTAAAATGTTAAAGGAAGGGGAGGGCCCGTGCTCTTCGCTTTTAAACTACAGGGCCTCGAAACCTCCCTCCGGAGACCCTCAGATCAGAGTTCTCTCTGCAGGTCTGTGTTGACTGAAAGCAGCGTTGCCAAAGACCACAGCATTCTCCAAAGTTGGGGGCAATCTTTTAATCCTGAGTTTGTTGGGTGTACCCCTGGGCTCCAAAGCAGGCAGTTTCTGACCTTGAGTATGAATACCAGGTCATCCCCTTCCGTCTTTTGGGGTCTGGTTTGCCTACCTGCATTTCATATCCTTCAGAAAATCTTTGGCCCTTTCCAGGTGAGACTTCAGTGTTCCCTCATTGCTTTGCTGCCTCAGTTGGTCCAACAGCTCATCAAGGTGGGCCTCCTGGGCCTGGCAGCCACCCCGAACCAGGAGGAAGCAGACAGGAGTTACCAGAACTTGCGGAGTGTAAGTGACATGCAGAGACCCTGCCACTGGAACGGAGATCCAGGCACCAGGGCAGGCCCAGGACTCTCTTTTCTATACAAAGGGCACTCACTGCTCCAGGCCTTGGGGCTCTTCTCTTTGCCTGGCATATTCTTCTCTGTCCACCTTACATCCCTGGAGACACAGCTCAGAAGGGACTCCTCAGGGACACATCCCTCACATCCACCTAGCCTGGTCTGCCACACCTTCCCAGGGCACCTGCTCCTTGCCCTCACCAGTCGTACTTGAAATCAGATGCTGAGCAGACCCCCTCTACCCTGTAGACTGTGTGAAGGCAGGTGGGGTGGGAGCCAGCTCCCTGCCAGAGGCAGATGCTCCGTGCCCTCAGTCTGTCTGTCTTTCATGCTCACTCTCTTACAGACACATTTGGATCTAGGGACCCACTGCATCGCCCAGATCTGACTCAGGTGAATTTTTTCTACTCCCATCTGGTCCCATGACCAAGGTGAGCCTCAACCTCCCATCGGCTCAAGTTTTATAGCTTGCGTGAGGTTTTACATTTGAAATGAACTTTTGTGTATGGTGTGAAGCATGGGTCAAAGTTGTTTGTGTTTCTTTTTGGCATCTGAATGCTGGCTGAGTTCACAGGCTACCAAGCAAAACCATCTGGGCAGCTGAATCTGGGCATGGCCGTCCCTCCTCCCCCGTGGGGCTCCCCTGAGTGCTGGGACCACACCTGGTTCTCCAGGCTGTGCTTCTGGCGCTGCTGCTCCATCTGCTTCTCAAGCTCCAGCTCTTGCACAGACAGCATGCTCTGATGCGCCTCCCATAGCTGCACGGCCTCCTGGAAGTAGCGGAAGATGTCCAAGCTCTGCCGCTCTGTCCGCTTCGCTAGGGTCTCAAAGGATTTCTGCAGTGATAGAACCCAGAGAAGGGGCCCTGAGTGCCAACTGCCCCAGAGCGAGGACTCATACCTCCAAAGACTGGCCATTACTCCCTGGGCACCACCCCTCAAGGTCATCTTCTGGGCCTCCCCTTAGATCATAGCCCTCCCTCCTCTGGGACAGCATTTCTAGCCTGCCCAAGGCCACACCCTTGTGGTCTGGTTGACCCTGCAGTCCCATGTCCACTGAAGTCACTGACAGGAAGAAGATGGAGTTTGGGGTCTGGGCACCAACATGGGCATCCAGGTGGCTACACCCATCTCGGTCCGGGCATCTTTCCTTCTTTGGAGTTCTCTGGCTCAGTATCACAGCTAAACACCACACTCTGCTGTTAAATCCTCACCTCTACCCCTTTAAAAAAAATCTACGTGTCTTATGCTGTCATCAGTGTTAGGAGTCAGCAAACGTGGCCTGTGGGCTAAATGTGGCCCTCCATTCTTTTCTGTTGACCCTGGGAGCTAAGCACAGAGTTTATATTTTTAAATGACCGGGGGGGGGGGGGTGGAGATATTTAATGATGTGCATATTATATAAAATACAAATTTCAGTGTCTATGGATAAAATTGCATTGAAACACAGCCACACCCACTCGTTTCCACACTGCCTTGGGCTGTTCTGTGAGATGACACGAAGTTGCTGTCAGTGAGAATTTCTTAGAGGTATTACAGCCCACAGAGCCTGAAGTATTTACTCTCTGGTCCCTTACAGAAAACGTTTGCTGATGCCACTCCAGATTCTGAGCATCGTGGGGCAGGGGCTTATTGCTCCCGTGGCCTTTCAGCACCCAGACTGAGCAAGGGCTCAGGAAGCATTCAGTGCCCAGGGCTGTGGTGCCGCGGGCATCTGGGAGTCAGGGGTGAGAGCCTGGAGTGCCCGGAGCAGAGGACCTGCTCTGAGGGGGGCCATGATGAGGAAACTGGACTCAGACCCCTAGAATCCTGTTCTCCTCACAGCCCAGCTCCCTGGGTGACCCTCCCTTCTCCCCAGCAGCACAGGCCCCAGCTACGCACGTCCAAGGACTCCAGATCCTTCTCCACCTTGCTCTGGAGCTCTCCCACCACCTGGAAGAAGGACGGGCTCACCACGCTCTCTGCTTCCTCCTCGGTGAAGGCTTTCCAGTCCAGCAGCTGCTTCTGGAGGGGGCAAGGCAGAGTCTGGCTTAGGGCTGGTGGGGGCTTCACCTCGGGCCCTGGTCCTGCTCCTGAGATCTGCCTGCCACCAATCCCTGAGAACCTCAGAGGAACCCTCACAAGCAGCGGAGACAGTCCGTCTTTGTGGTGCGCCCACTGTGTCCAGGTGCTCTGTGCTGCCCTCCTTGTCTCACTGAGTCCCTCGGAAGTGTTCTCGCTAGCCCCATTTTGACAGATGAGGAAACCGAGGTTCAGAGGAGGAAGTTGCTGGAGGCACATACCTGGTACATGGTGGGGCCCGACCCTGAACGCAGACCTGTCCTACTGCAGAACCTACAGGCACAGCAACCCTCCTACATGGCCTCAGCGTGGCTGCAGGTCAGCCAGGGCTCCCGTTTCCTGGGACTGACTTATGCCAACTGGAAAGTGGGCTCTCTGCATTAATAAAGCCTTGGTTTATGCCTAAAATCTAAAATAAACAAACCTCCCCCAAATTAAAAATCTGTCTGTAGTTGAGTATTTCCAGCGCTGCTGAGGAGGAATGCCGGGCGTCCTGCAGGCTCCATGGCTCACGGGGTATGGGTGACTTCACACTAGGCCCTGCACTGCGGACAGGGCGCAGTGAGGATGGCCAGGCCGGCTCTCAGGGCCAAAGGGAAGTCCTGGGCTGGGTGGGGAGGTGAGTGCTGGGGGGTGGGGGTGGGGCTCTCAGAGGACACAAGGTTTTCCTCCCTCCTCTCCCTCCAGCCTATTTTGCTGAGGTTTTATGCCCCTAAGAGCTGACTGGGAGGCACGTGGCTGTCCCTGAAGCCGCAGAGCACATGGGCAGAGCCCTGTGGGCTTGGTCAGCCCCTGGGCCTGTCCCACATGTGGTCTTCTCATCTCCACATGGGGCTGGTGACATCTTCTCATCTCCACATGGGGCTGGTGACACCTACTCTGCACAACCTTGTAGGATTCAGTGACAGCATGTGCAGTGGGGGGCACAGCCCACAGAAGCCTCAGCACCTGGGCCGGGCAGCACCCTGTGCAGCGCTCTGCTCGCATCAGAGTCGTGGTGCCGAGCAACAGCTGGGCAGACGTGAGAGGATGGGGTAGCAGGAGCTTCCCGGGGCAGCGGGTGGGCCCTCAGGGCTTGGGGACTCCGACCGCCACAGCTGGCAAGTGAGACCATCTTCAAACTGATTGGGCTTTTTTGTGTGTTTTTTTTTTTTTCATCTAAACACTTTTACTGAGGAGGCAGGGAGAGGGCATTTTGACAAAATATTTCCTTGTACCCCAGAAAACCAGGCGTCATCACTGAGGGGCCTGTGGGTGAGCTCACTGGCTCCCCTCTGACAGGCGGGCAGGGTGAAGAGGAAGGTGGGTGCGGCGGCAGTGACAGCACTATTCATGAAACTGAGCACTGGACACAGCCCCCTGATGGGACCTCCGCTGACTAAATAATGCCAAGTGCTGTGTGGTACAGAGTGTCAAGGGTGAAGTCTGAGCGCTCAGAGAGCGTACAACTTCGTCTGTGAGATCAGGGAAGGCTTCCTGAGGGTGGCCATCCATGCTGGGCTACACCTGAGGCACAGGTGGGAATAACGGGGGGACAGGGCCCAGGCAGAGGGGAGAGCTACAGAACACGCATAGCCAGTGAAGGCCTGGGGCGTGTGAGGAAGGAGAGCAGGGACCCGGGCACGGACAGGCAGGGGCGGGCCCGGGAGGGACACCCACCTTGCACTGCTGCACGTGCGCCAGGCACTCCTGCCAGGTCGTCTCATACTCCAGGCGGAGTCGCATCATGCAGTCCACGTGGTAGGTGTCTCCGCGGGCAGAAACAAAACATGTCAGCTGCTCTTCCAGAAGGAAGAGGGGAGATGAGGGAGAGGAGCTTCCCCTTCACCAAGGGCAGTGTTTTCTCCCCGGTAAAGTGCCTGAGTCAGGACCGCAGGTCTCACCAAAAGAATCCTCCCCGTCCTGGCTCTGCCAGGCAAGGCTGGTGGTCTGATATGAGCCCTCAGAACTTCCGCTTCCGTCCACACCCCACCCCGTTTCCCCCAGGAGGGACTTGCCACTCACTCCTGAGTTTATAAGAAACTCTCAGACAACTGATTGACCGACAGGCTGCAGCTGCTACGAAGCTACTATAACAGAGTTCTGGAGAGACGCGTGAAATCCGCAAACCTCACTCACCAAGGTCCTTATTCAGGGAGTTGAAAGAAGAATACCATTCATCCAGCTGAGCTTTGTTGTAATTGGGGGGCAGAAGGTCACTGGGGGAGGAAGATATGACAAGTAAGCCATGCGTGAATCAAACCTTCACTTGTGAGAATTGGCAGCATCTGCAGGGAGCATGCTCCAGTTACTATCTGTGTAAATACTGGAGAAACCAAGCGACTTCCCGGGGGTCTCTGGGGGCCAAGGGCACACTGCATGAAAAGGTAATTCATAAACGAATCTGTTACTTAGAAAATAAAACTGACTTTCCTAATGGGGAAAAAAAAACAGCTTACATCACTTGAAGAAGGAAGCCACTTCTAGGACCCTGATCCAAGATAACAATATAAAATGCACACGAAGGTATGCAAAAAGACAGTCGCTGAGCATGACTGTTTGTAAACACAAGAAAATCACAACCTTCATATCCCACAATAGGGAACTGTCTAAATAAAGTACAGTGAATCTTCTTGTCAAGTCATTAAAAAAGGGTGGCAGATTGAAAAATGGCCAAGTATCATTAGCTCCTCCCATGAGGAAGTGGAGTCTATTTCTTCACCCCTGGGTCTGGGCTCAGCCCATGGGACCTTAGCAAACAGGACACAGCAGAAATGGGAAGGCCCTGAGCATTTCCCTGCCCTCCCTTGTTGTAGGGACGTCTTGTTCCACCGTCGCCGTGCCTACAAGCCTGGACCAAGCCTCCTGGTGGCTGAGAGAGCAAGCGGAGAGAGGTCTCAGCTGTCCCAGCTGAGGCTCTGGACATGGGAGTGAGGCCACCCGAGGCCATCCAGCCCCAGCCAAGCCAGCCCGGACCAGGGGAACCGTGAGAAATGAGAAATGGTGGTTATTTTAAACCACTAAGTTTAGGTGGTGCTTAATGATATAAAAAGATGCATATGGCTAGAGGGACCACAAAATTTATTGTCCAAACCAGGACATTTTTGACAGTGAAAGTAGGGGATGCTATTAATGATTGTGCCAGGACAAAACATGCAACCCAGGATGGTCTTGGGCTCCCTACTATGGTGGGGCAGTAAAGAGCAAAAGGTAGGTATGAGAGTGTATACCGCATAATCTCAAGCCTAAACATGACACTAAGTGCAATGTGGTATCCTGGACTGGGTCCTGGAACAGGAAAAGGACATTAGAGGAAAAACTGGTAAATCCAAAGAAGTGTGGTGTTTAATGGGAATGCATCAAAGTTAATCGCTTAGTTTTGACAGATGTCCAGCGGTAACATAAGATGATATTAGGGAAAACTGGGTGATAGATAAACAGGAATTCTGTGTGCTATCTTTGGAAGTTTTCTATAAACCTAACATTACTCCACAATACAAATGTAATTTAAAAATTATTTCTAGCCCTGGCCGGTGTGGCTCAGTTGGTTGAGCATCATCCCTGCATCGAAAGGTATCAGTTCAATTCTTGATCGGGGCACATACCCAGGTTTTGGGTTCAATCCCTGGTCAGTGTGCATGTGGGAGGCAACTGATCAATGTTTCTCTCTCTCCCCCTCTCCCTTCCTCTCTCTCTAAAATCAATAAAAACATATTTTAAAAAGTTATTTTTAAATCACATGCACACATGCTTATTGTGTACAAGACCATCCAGGAGGATTCTCCCTGGACAACACCCACACCCCTCCCCCCACCTCACTGCCCAGGAGCCTGCGGAGGGCCTGTGCATGAGCACAGGCTGGGGGAGGTGCAGACTGCGCAGGTCCTGGGTGCCCGCACTGAGTTTTGCACAGTTGAACAAACAGGGGCTCTGAGTCAGAAATACGTGGAGTCATGGAGAACAACAAAAGCACTTCTCCTTGCTTTGAGATGTTTATCCTCCTGGTTAATTTTACACCTGCATGAAAACGAGGCTGCACATGGAGCAGGAAGTACCAGCCGGGGGGAGGCCATGTGGGGCTCTAATGGTCATTTACATCCTAGGAGAGCGTAGGCTCTGTGGTGGGGAGACAAGAACCTGAGTCCCAGGGTTACCAGGATGGGAGGGACCAAGGAAGACATCAAGTGTCTCCAGCTTGCAGGACCACACAGGCTCCGTCCTGCTGCTGAGGGTGGATGCTACAGGCTCCTGGGCAGTGGGCTCCCAGGTCTAGAACATTCCATGTATCTCCCGTCAAACAGGTTATTAAGGGATAAGAGCTGGGTGGACCGGGTCTGAGGGGTGTCCACAGTCTCTAACAGGTCCCTGGTCTGACAGCAGTAGTCTCCTCACTGACCTCTGGGCCTCCAGCCTCAGACCCCTCCAAATTACCCTCCAAACTGCAAAGCTGATGGGGCCACTCTGCTCCCCACTACCCTCAGGAAAAAGTCCAAAACTTTAACCTGCTCCCACCCTCTGCCCTCCCTTCCCACTGATTCCTTCCAAGCCCCATGGCACAGTCACGCTAAACTTCTTTCTGCAGTAAATGTATCATGGCCATTGTTGCCACCAGGGTTGAAACACCTTAGAATGTGGGCCCAGGAGGCCAGCCCAGGGCCAGAGAACCAGGAGATGATGGCCTAGTCCGGAGGATGCCTCGGGAAGAAGGTCAGTGCTGGGGGCTGTGCCTGCCTCCCCTGGGGACCCCAGAGGCACCCCTCCCCAGGGACCCGTCCCGCTGTACCAGATGGTGCAGAGATGCTTCAGCCGCTTTCCTTGCAGGGCTTTCTGGTTCTTCAGCATGATCTCCAGCTCCTTCTTCACGGCTGGAGGAGACTGGATCCTCTCACTGGCCATAAACTCACTGGGTGTCCAGACACATTGGCACCATGGAGAAGAGGGGCACGGTGGGTGGAGGGATGAGACGCATGGTAAGAACATTCATAACCCCAGCACCCTTACACCGCTCCCAGCCTCTTCCTCCCCACCTTGGGCCTCTGGGACCCTGAGGAAAGGAGGGAAGGGGCGAGGGAGAAGAACTGAGGGACTGCCAGTGAGGCTCTGGCACTAAGAGCGTGGGACCAGCAGGCACAGATCCGAGTGAGGGTCCTGACTGCTGCCTGCCAGCTCTGTGACCTTGGGCAAGTCACTACCCCCGGCTCTGAAGCTCAGTTTCCTCTTCTGGAATGGAGCTCATGATGATAAAGACCCAGCAAAATATTGCAGGCAAAGCCCTTGGCACCATGCCTGACTCATGGGAAATGCTCAGTAAATGTCAGCTGCTGCCATCACTGTTGATGATCACTGACATTTGTGAACAACCTCCCAGGCCCAGAGCAGACACTTTTCATGCAGCATCTTGCTGACCATCACTGAACCCTATCACTGGTCCACCATGGTGCCCACTTTGCATAAGGAGACAAAGGCTCCAAGTGTTCAAGTGTTAGGTCACGGTCACAGGGAAAGTACAGGCAGAGTTAGGTCTCAGCAGTTTCCTTCATCTGCAGACCCTGGTGCTCTCCATCTGGAAATGCAGATGTACAGACGGGCCCCTCACCCCCAGACCCACAGCACAGATGGACACTCTTTGGTGCCCTCTGACATCCTGGCCCAAGGCATCCCTTTCTTAGCAAAAGAAAGCCTTGTTTGTTGGCCAAAAGGTCCAGGACCCTTTTGTTAACAAAAGTGCCACCTGGCAGAGGATGCATGGAGATGGGCCCTCACTTCACCTTCCCTCCCGTGGTGAAATTTGCCACCAGACGGTGGGGTGCAGCCAAGCCTGAGGGACAGCCACTCTTTTTGGCCCAGTAATGCAGGGCTATGTGTAATAGTGAAGAGTGGAAATTGGGCAGATAAAAGACTAACGTTTCCAAACAGTTCGCACTGCTCGCAGAAAATGCTTGTGACGGAAAAAAGATACAAATCTACATGTGCAGTATGGGTCTAAGAAAGCCTGGGAGGAAATACACCAAAATATCAGCTGTGCTTCCCACTGTGGTGAGGCATTAGTGGTGATTTTAAACTTCTTCTTTGTTCTTTTACCTATTTTAACTTTTAAAAAAATGAGCACATATTACTTTTACCACTGAAAAGCAACAGCATCTTAAAGCAACAGCAAAAACGACAATGCCACCCCGTGGTCCGGCCAGGTGAGCTGGGTAGCCACTGACCTGAAACTCTGCACCAGGGCCTCCTTCTTGAGAGACTTCCAGGCGTCCAGCAGGCCCTGCCAGCGGCGGTGGCTCTCAAGCTCCTGCTTCAGTGTGGCCTCCATCAGGTTGACAAACAGCTGCGCGATGGCCCTCCGGTTGCCCAGCAGGGCGTGGTTTATGACCTGTGGTCATGGGCGGGCAGGCTCTAGATGGGTTGGGGGCTCGTGAAGGTCAGAACAAGGCTCAGTAGGATAGGGTGGTGGGAGGCTGGAGAGGATCTAGGTGAGGTGCAGGCTAAGGGCCTGGGGCCCAGTGCAGCCATGGCCAAGCAACGTGGTGGCAGTGTCCGGGGAGTTCTGAGGGGTCACTGGACACGCACAGAAGCTGCCTGGGGCTCAGTGGCCATGGACAGTGGCCAAGGTCTTTCCTAAAGGCTTAACCATGAACCGTGACCACGTGAGCTTCAACCCAGCTCCAAAGCCTCCTCAGGTTGCTAGACACCAACTTGGGGTCACTGGAGTTAAGCCCTCCAGTGGGCTCTCAGTGTTTAACTCAGTGTTTGTTTTTCAATTCATTTGTTCCAAAAGCAGAGCCCTCAAGCCATCAGGGACCAGCCGCATCTGGCTGTGATGAGAACCAGGACCCAACTGCCCAGGGAGGCCAGAGCTCGAACATCCATCGGCAGTCCTCCCAGTGGTTCTCCCCTGGGCACCCTGGGCATGGCAGTGGGAACATTCTCCATTGTGTGGTACTGTTCTGCCATTTAGCATCCCTGCCCCCTTCATTGAGCGCAGCCTCTCCCATTGCTCCAGGGACTACAACATCCCCAAACGCCTCCACACGTTTTCTAAAACCCCACAGGCATTTCCCTGAGGCAGGGGGAGAAGCTGCCCAGCACAGTGACTGGAACTTCCTGTAGCACTTGTCACTGGAACCTGAGATTTGATTCCAGCTGTACCTCCTAGCACCTCCTGAACCTCCATTTCTGCAGCCACAGTATGAAGATATGTACAGCATAGGGAATTTGTGAAATTAAATGAGATAAATGCACACAGAGCAAGTAGCATGTGCCAGTGTTATAGCGAGTAAAAGAAACACAGGCAAGTCAGACAGTGAAACAAAAGCAGGGCACTGCTAGCTCTCCCTCCCCTACTGCATCAGATGGATAAAAGTCAGGATTTCTGCTCGTCTCAACATGAGAGCGGCCAGCCCTGGCCAGTGTGACCCAGTGGTTAGAGGGTCAGTCCAAGCGCCGAAGGGTTATGGGTTTGATTCTTGGTTAAAGGCATGTACCTGGGCTGCAGGTTCAATCCTGGTCAGCCAGAGCACGTGTGGGAGGCAACTGATCGATGTGTCTCTCTCACATTGATGTTTCTCTCTCTCTCTCTCTCTTTCTCTCTTTCCCCCTCCATCCCTCCTTCCCTTCCACTCTCTCTAAAAATCAATGGGAAAAAAATCCTCTGATGAAGATTAACCAAAGAGAGAGAGAGAGAAATAGAGAGAGAGAGAGCGCTGCCATTGCTGAGCCCTCTCTTATCATCCTCTCAACAAGTACTGGGGGTTAAGTATTATTATCCCCACTTTATGGACAGGGAGTTCCAGGTATAGGGGCTGAGTTATTTGGGGAGATTCCATGTCTGGGCAGTGAAGAGGGATGTCTGTGCTCACTCCCTGTCCTTGCTCTGTCCAGGACCCCAAGGCACAGACCTGTGCTGAGCCCATCTATGATTCTGAGTGCTGTGCTCCCTTCACCATCATCCGGCTGCCCGGCTCTCTGCACAGGACCTGGAAACCCGTGCAGGCAAAGCGCGCCTCTGAGTAGCCAAAAGAAGCGTCCTTTCATGCAGCGGAGGGGTCAGACTTAACTGACTTTGGAGACATCAAGAACGGCCTTGACTTTCTTGTTTTTTTAATCCGAAAGAAGCAGCTAGGGGAGGCTGGGGTTGTGGACGGGGAAGCAGTGGGGACAGAGCCATGGGGCAGGCATGGTTCAGCAACAGGCAGACAGCCAGCAGGAAGAGAGACAAGAACCACCAGGAAAACTGGACAAACAGAGCAAACAGGCTGGGGTCAATCATGAGGACACAGACCACCCTGAGACTGTGACAGCTGCAAGACGATGTCTCCACAGGGAAATGCTGCCTATGAGAAGCCCGTCATTCCTGAGACACCAGGCTCTGGGGCACCCTGGGGTCCTGCCTCCCTCTTCTGCAGGCTGATCCCCTCTGCACATGAAAACCACTCACCATGGCTTCTTTATTTATCAGCCTGTACACGTCGGGCTGCATCAGGTAGGATGTTTTCTCTATGATTTCCACATATTTCTTCAATACGTTTTTTAGCTAGAAATGACAAGGTGTCATAGTTAGTGACTCTCTCTTTTCCTGGATAACTGAAACGAAACAGATGATGCCTCATAATAAATCTCACAAGTGGAAATCACCAAGAGCCCATCTGGGGGCCGACTCACTTTATCTGCCCGGGAGAACTCGAGTGAGTTCAGTGTCTCGTCCAGCTCCTTAATCCTCTGCTTCTGGACTAGGAACTCCTCGGCCACCTGATCCCACAGCTCCAACAGGGTCTGCCGAGAAGCTCGGGTCAGGCTGGGAGGACAGAGGGCAGGGAGGGGAGGAGGACTGGCATGGGCTGGCCAGCCCATGAGGGGGCCCTACTTGGATGTTGTAGTCTTCCAGGTTGTTGTCATTTTCCACCGTTTTGAAGAGATGGTTGATGTTTTCGTCACACTCAGCCAGTTTTTGCAAAAAGAGTACTCCTGGCTCCAAGATGAGCGGTTCCATTTCCTAAGACAGGCCAGGAAGGCAAAGGCTATGGCATCAACCACTTGGTGCCAGAGGACGCCCCCCACCCGTGATGAGGAAGCAGCAGCCGTGGTCCTGTCTCAACAATAAGAACCATTACCTGGACCTAAGGAGCGAAGATTCACTCATTAGTTCACAACTAGAGCAGAGGGGCAGGCACCACTCGGCGCGCGTGCCGTGGGCCAGACACTGCTGCGCTGAGCTGAGCACTTGTCCTCAGACTCACTTCGTCCTCATCACAGCCTCGGAAGTAGGTGCTGACACTTGGCCAGGCCCATGGCTGGGGCTCAAGAAATATTCATTAAAGAAGTGGTCCATAAAAAATTCCAGGTTGCCCGGCTAGTGTGGCTCAGTGGATTGAGCGTCATCCCACAGACTGAGAGGTCCCGGTTCAATTCCCAGTCAGGGCACATGCCCAGGTTGCAGGCTGATCCCCAGCAGGGGGCGTGCAGGAGGCAGCCGATCAATGTTTCTATCTCTCTCTCCAAAAAACCAATAAAAACATATGGAAAAAAAAAAAGAATTCCAGGTTTTCTTCAGGCGAAACTAAGGCTATTATGTTGTGTGACCAAAGCCACAGAGCTCATGGGTGAAACAGCTCGTGTCCAGCTGGGACGTACTGGAAAAGTGGTGAGCTGGCTGGGGGAGCACCTTATTGGTACACTGGGAGCAGAGCCAGCCTCTGGAATCCAGGGGAATGACACGAGTCAGAGAGGACTCAGGAAGAAAGTGGTGACTGCAATCTGTGGCTCAGAGAGGACCCAGAAGGGCCAAGAAGCGTCTCATTAGGGAACATTCTGGGACCAGTGTGGCTAGGGATGAGGTCTCTGGAGAGGAACAGGGAGCTGAGCGAGGGTGGTGTCTAAGGGCCAAGCAGCATCAGACTGCCAATGGGGGGCCAGGCTGTTTGGCCCCCGTGAACAGGCCAAAGCAGGGAGATCAAAGGCTGGGCTGTGGTGTCAGACCTGGAGTCCAGTTCCCACTTGGCCCCTTCCATGCCAAGCAAGATAAGACCCCCTGGGCTCACCTGTAAAATGGGAGCAAGGACAGAACTCGACAAAGTACTACGTTATAGCAGCACTGGTAACGAGCCACTCAGACATGGTTACTGTGGTTCTGTCACCACTGTGTTGGGCCACTTAGACCCTCGCGGCTAGGGGGAAAGGAAGCATCGGGGCAGTGACAAACCAGCTTCGGAACGGCGCAGGGATAGGGGAGCAAAAGCAAGGTTTCTCACCATCCCAATCTGAGCGATCTCCTCCTTAAAGCCCCTCAGAGCGTTCTCGTAGCCCCTCCTCTTATAGTCTCCGTGCAGGGTGAGCGTGCTGACCCTCTCGGGAACTGGGGGAGAATAACAGAGGTGATGAATCTGTCCTGAGCGCCAAGGCAAGGGGCAAGCACCCAGGAACAGGCAGCAAGGCAGAAAGTGCCCTGGTTCAGGAGACGGATCCCGAAACCAGGCCAGCAGTGTCAGAGGCTTGAGGAAAAAGAGAAAGGATGAAGATGATTTGTAAGTGCTGCAGGAAATGAAGGCATGTGTGCAGCAAAGCACTGGCAAAACGTTCCAGAATGCTATGTACCAATGGGACCATTTATGGCGGTTTTTAAAAATAGTTTTATAGAAGGAAATACATACACAAATAAGAATAACCAATACAGTCGACCCTTGCCACTTCACGCTTCGACGAGGGACAACTGTGTATAAATAAAGAATCCTACTTCGAGGAAATTCATTTATCGCGGTAGAGTCTGGAACTGATTAACCACGATAAACGAGGGCCGACTGTACTTAATAGCACTTAATGTGTACTAGGTATAATTCTACCTCAATTACTTACTGGTCTTCTTTTTTTTTAATCCTCACCTGAGGATGTGTTTAGAGAGCGGAAGGGAGAGGAAGAAAGAGAGAGTGAGAGAAACATCGATGTGAGAAACATCCATCAGTTGCCTCCCGTATGTGCCCCAAGCAGGGATCGAACCCACAACCTAGGTATGACTTACTGGTCTTATTTTACAAGTGAGGACACTCAGACATGGGGGTTAAAGAACAAAGGCAGCCCGGCCGGTGTGGCTCATTGGTTGAGCGTCGACCCATGAATCAAGAGGTCGCCAGTTCGATTCCCGGTCAGGGCACATGCCCAGGTTGTGGGCCCAATCCCCAGTGGGGCAGGAGGCAGCCAAACAATGTTCTCTCTCATCAATGTTTCTATCTCTCTCTTCCTCTCCCTTCCTGTCTCTCTAAAAAAATCAATAAAGAAAAAATTTTTTTAAAGAACAAAGGCAGACAGTGGTTGAGCGGGAATTGGATGTGAGCCCTCTGCTCTAGGGTCTGCCATCTCATTATGCTCTGCTGTCCCCTGAACCGATGTAGGAAGCTGGACACCATGTGGTTTCATGAGGTGTGGGTACTCTTGGGAGGAGAAGGGGTGCTATTGCAGAGGGGGAGTTTTTACTTTCTGCTTATTTTCTTCCTTCATTTGTCTATAGTGAGCATATATTACTATTTTTTTAATCATAAAGAAAAAGAGCCCTCATATTGGGATAAAGTCAACTAAGAATGTGGTACGACGGAAGAGAATGTGGACTGAGAAATTCTCTTGTGAAATCGCCATTTACCAACTAGTTTTCATCAGTAAATACTGACAGTGCAGGCAGTTCCTTCCTCCTCCACCAGCTCCCTGCACTGGTAAAGGCCCAGGAGGGAAGGCCCAGGGGAGAAGGCCCAGGGGAGAAGGCCCAGGAGAGAAGGCCCAGGGAAGAAGGTTCAGGGAAGAAGGCCCAGGAGAGAAGGCCCAGGGAAGAAGGCCCAGAGGAGAAGGCCCAGGGGAGAAGGCCCAGGGAAGAAGGCCCAGGGGAGAAGGCCCAGGAGAGAAGGCCCAGGGGAGAAGGCCCAGGGGAGAAGGCCCAGGGGAGAAGGCCCAGGAGAGAAGGCCCAGGGAAGAAGGCCCAGGGGAGAAGGCTCAGGGGAGAAGGCTCAGGGGAGAAGGCCCAGGAGAGAAGGCCCAGGGGAGAAGGCCTAGGGGAGAGGGCCCAGGGGAGAAGGTTCAGAGAAGAAGGTTCAGGGGAGAAGGCCCAGGAGAGAAGGCCCAGGGGAGAAGGCCCAGGGGGGAAGGCCCAGGGGAGAAGGCCCAGAGGAGAAGGCCCAGGGGAGAAGGCCCAGGGAAGAAGGCCCAGGGGAGAAGGCCCAGGAGAGAAGGCCCAGGGGAGAAGGCCCAGGGGAGAAGGCTCAGGGGAGAAGGCCCAGGAGAGAAGGCCCAGGGAAGAAGGCCCAGGGGAGAAGGCTCAGGGGAGAAGGCTCAGGGGAGAAGGCCCAGGAGAGAAGGCCCAGGGGAGAAGGCCTAGGGGAGAGGGCCCAGGGGAGAAGGTTCAGAGAAGAAGGTTCAGGGGAGAAGGCCCAGGAGAGAAGGCCCAGGGGAGAAGGCCCAGGGGGGAAGGCCCAGGGGAGAAGGCCCAGAGGAGAAGGCCCAGGGGAGAGGGCCCAGGGGAGAAGGTTCAGAGAAGAAGGTTCAGGGGAGAAGGCCCAGGGGGGAAGGCCCAGGGGGGAAGGCCCAGGGGAGAAGGCCCAGAGGAGAAGGCCCAGGGGGGAAGGCCCAGGGGAGAAGGTTCAGAGAAGAAGGCCCAGAGGAGAAGGCCCAGGGGGGAAGGCCCAGGGGAGAAGGCCCAGGGGAGAAGGCCCAGAGGAGAAGGCCCAGGGGAGAAGGCTAAGTGAGAGCTCCACATAGTGGGAGCTTTGGGTGCTTCTACATTAGGGCTCCTGGGAGATCCCCATGGGCTCTTTGGGCCCAGGCCAGGCCTGCCCTCACTGTGGAGGCTCACCGATGGTGTCTGTGAGGCCTCGGACTTCTCGGGCAGCAATGGTGCTCTCACTCTCTTTAGCTTTTTCCTTCTTGGTTGTTTTCTTTTCCCTGAGGAAAAGCAGAAAAGAACAATAAAACCCCAACCCCCTCACCCTCAGGGCAGCTCTGGCACATGAGGGAATCTAGAGGGACCCTGGACATTGCCAATAGCCTGGCCCACTGATTTCAGAGTGCCCTGAGGCTGTGCCAGTCTCCCAACAAACTTCCTGGGCTTCTTCTGTCAGCAGAAACCATGGATACTAGGACAAGAGTTTGGGGCCAGCCCTCAGGGAGCTTGCTTCCAATCTGGCTGCAAACCACGTGTGGGTGGTGGGCAGGAACCATTTTCCACATGTGTGAACGGAAGAGCAGAGGGGGTGTGACCTGCCTGGGAAAGCCAGGTCGGTGCTAAGCATTCAGCATGCTCCTCATTGGCTCCTTTAGCAGCCTGTCCTATGAGGCAGTGGGGTAACCCCATCATCCAGGATAGGGAGAGGGCTTAGAAAAGTCACTGTATGAAGCAGAACTGAGACTCTCAGATCCACGTATGTGACAACAAAGTCCATGGTGCATGGGGTTTGGGTGTAGGAGGAGAGTTCGGATTCCAGGACAAACTTTCTCAGCAGGGAGGACCAGGGTATGTGAGCATGACCTTAGCTTTGGAATAAAAATCTCCGAATGCACTGTCCACTGTGCAAGGACCACAGAAATGCGACAGTTCTCAGTGATGCCTGCCATTCCCCAGGGCATCCCCGTGTGCAGCCCCTACTGCACATTTCTTATGTAGCCCTCACTGTAGACCTACCCCTGAGGGAGACTGCAGGGCCTGGCCTGCAGCTGATGGCGCCCAGGTCGACCCTCCAGAGGAGGATCTTTCCGTTTTGTCAACCAGATGCCTCTGGACTAAAGGGCCTCACAGGAGCTCAGTGCCCTGACTATGGCAGCTGTGGACAGCTCTGGTTCTCGATCACTTGCCCAGGGGACTTGGGGGCTTGGTTTACACTGGTGGTGACCTATCCTTCCCCTGAGCTCCTCTTCCACCCACCCAGAGGCCCCACCCTACATGAATGAACACACAGTTGACTGGCTTTGGCTGGCTGAATTATCAAGAAGGGGACAAGGTACCCCAGAGAGACATCTATGCTGAGTGAGAGACTCTACTCATTTTGAGGGGGTCAGGGCCTGGCATATCTCTGTTTCCCCCACAGGCCACAGGGAGTTGTGCTCTGGATCCGTGTCTAGGGCAGAGTTGGCTTTGCCTATCTGTCTCAGGAAGCCAGCACAGCACAATGTCAGAGACTTTCATGAGAAGTACTTTTCCAAAACGCTGTCCTGTGGGTGCCAAGAACTCCTGACTGATACTTTATAGAGTTATCAGGATGATGGGTGGTCCTAGGCTAAACCCGGGGGAAAGGGGACCCTTGGGAGGCACAGGGAGATATTGGTAGAGCCTGGACCTGAAAGAGAATAGGGCAGCTGAGAGGGAGCTGGGATGCTTGTGGGAGCCAGTGTCGCGGCCAGGCTGCGAGACCAACCTCCTGGGAGGCGAGGGGAGCATGGACAGGCCCCAGCTGTCTGTGCCTCTGGATCCTGGCATCAGGCATCAGGACATGGGCTGGAGAATGCTGACCTTCAGTCTGGGCTTGGGTAGCCATGGGTTTGCCCAGCTGTAGGTAATTAAGGGTGCTGAGGGTCAGAAGCCTCAGGGGAGAGTTCCCTGGGAAAAGTTGAAGGTCAGATCAGGGCAGAGATCTTTATCCAGCATTGGGTCAACACCTGCTCTAAGGGGGGTGAAGAGAAAAACAAAGGCTGGTAGATGACTGACTTTCTGTCCCAGAGTCCCAGACCCGGGAGGGTTTATGACTTGCCCAGAACTTGAAGAGCAGAAGGGAAGCCCAGCTTCTGTTACATTTTCCTTAGTGCCCCAAGAGGAACCCTGGCTTTCCTTTCCCTTCCTTTCCCCTACTTAAGGAGTCTGAGCTCAGGGAGCTGAAATGGTATGCTCAGGAATCTCAAAGTTCAGCTTCTGAACTTGGAAGTTCAGCAGGAAGTCCTGATCTCCCTGCTTCAAACACATCTCCCATCTCGGGAAATGGCACCTCTGCCGTCCATCCAAGAGCTCAGGCCCGAGACCTAGGACGCGCAGGGCATCTCTCCTCAAATCCAATCCATCACCTGGTTCATGGGTTCTGCCTCCAAAATACACCTGACATGCCCTACTCTCCCTCTCGCAGTCCCACCAAACTTAGAGGGACTGCTGTGGCCTCCTGCCTGCCTCTTCTTGCAGCTCCCCAGGTTCTGCACATGGCACCCTGAAGGCCTTAGAATGAATCAGCTGCTCACTTTAGTAATGTCCAAAATACTGACTGTGGCCTGCAAGCCTCTCCTAGCCTCATCTTCCTCTCCCCAGATCACTGACTTCTTCAGCCTTCTGCAGTGGACCAAGCCCATCCTGCCTCAGAGACTGCCCCATGCTTCCCTTCCCCATCCTCTGGTCTCAGCGGAGGCCCCTCCTCAGAGAGCTTTCTGGACCCCTGTCCCACCACCCCATCCTCTGTGTCAGAATCTTCCCATCTTTGGGGAGACCAGCTTATTTATTTACTGTAGAGGCCTCAAACTCCAGGAAGGCGGGATCCCCATGCCCAGTGCCTGGCCCTAGTCACTCAGTCAATAACTACTGAGGGGGGGCGGGGAGAAAAGGAGAAGCAAACGATCCAGCACAGTAGGTGTTATTACCTCCCTTGGGATTTCATTCCTACCTGGCACTCATCTTGTGTGAGCTCTTTCTGAGTTTTTGAAGGCTCCGAACTACCCCCAGTGTGTGGGCGTGTGGCCTGGATGGCAGGACCTACCTGTAGAGAACAGGGTTCTCCGTGACCCAGTCATTGGGTAGGCTGTGCATCCACCTGTGCTGCCGAGGAGATAGCATCTCCCCTTCAGGAATATCCACCTTCTTCATCAAGGGCTTGCTGCCATCTTTCCGGGTCAAGGAATGCTCAGCAGCCCGTTTCCTGGAAGCTGCCAGGGAGTGGATCAGCTGCACCTGAATCCACAAAAGGTCCAGTTGGGGGAAAGGGTCAGAGCACAGACTTCCCAGCATGCTCAGGCTGACTTAGAAGATCCAGTGGGAACCTGCCAGCTGGAAGGCACTTTGCAGGGAGGCCTTCAACCCCAGGTAGGGCACACCTCATACAGAAGGGTTCTTCACTCCCTGTATCAGCCACTCAGCGTCTTACAAGAAGACATCCTTTAAGAAATTTTAATGAAGTCCTGCCAGTGTGGCTCAATGGTTGAGTGTCGATCCATGCACCAAGAGGTCACTGGTTTGATTCCTGGTCAGGGCACATGCCCAGGCTGTGGGCCAAATCCCCAGTGGGGGGGCATGCAGGAGGCAGCCAATCGATGTTCTCTCTCATCGATGTTTCTATCTCTCTCTCCCTCTCCCTTCCTCTCTCTCTAAAATCAATAAAGAAAAAAATAAAAATAAATAAATAAATAAATTTTAATGAAGACCAAGATGTTCATCCCAGCATTCTTTACGATCACAAGGAGTTGGAAAAATGGAACTGTCCAATAATAGGGGATTGGTTGAGGGGACATCGTAGGTCCCTTCAATGGAATGTTAGGCATTTATTAAAAATGAGACTTAGAAATTATTTTTTGTGACATGGGGAAATGCTTATGATATGATATACCATAAAATATATAAACTAAAAGCATAAATTAAAAATTATAACCAAAATTATACAGAATGATCTCGAAATTTTAAATGCATAGAAAAATGACCAAACATTCTGGTGTGCCAGGAGTCAGGAAAGCTCTCTGAAATGCACAGAAAATATGCCAAACATTAAGAATGTTGTACTGCTTCCAGGCAGTAGGGTCATGACAATAATTTGTTTCTGTGGTCTCTTTATCCAAGCCTTCTATAGAGAACATTTTTTTAGGGTTCAAAGTAGGAACGCAAATCCCTTTTAAATAAGCAGTACAGAACTTCAAAGTGTTCGAGTCTGTGTATTTCTTTTAAGATATCGTTTTGTCTGATTTTTTATAGATGACAAGGCAATTCCTTCACTAACTGGTTGTCAAGAGGGTGTTAACTTTAATACATTACAGGAAGTCCTAAATCAACTATGCAGCCACTAAATGTCACGAAGTGCATGAATGCCCACTGACATGGGAAAGGTCTGTGAGATACTGTTGACGGGGAAAAGCAGGCTTCAAAACACTAGTATAGAATCAAACTCAGTTTTTAAACAGAAATATTAAAACTGCTTTTATGTATAGGAAAAAGACCCAGGGCATCCAGTGGTTAATTCTGGCTATTTCTGAGTAATTTAAAGCTTTTAATTTAAATTTTCTAATTTTCAAGAGTAGACATTCTGCCCTGGCCCATGTGGCTCAGTTGGTTGATTGTCACCCAATACACCGAGAGAGGTCGAGAGGTCGTGGGTTCCATTCCCATCAGGGCACATGCCTGGGCTGCAGGCTGGATCCCCAGTAGGGGGCATGCAGGAGGCAGCCAATTGATGTTTCTCTCTCACGGATATTTCTATCTCCCTCTCCCTTCTTATCTAAAATCAATAAATACATAATTTTTTTTTAAAAAAGAATAGACATTCTAATTTTATATTCTTACAAGAACTAATAAGAATTATTTAAAAAATTAAAGCAGTTTTCCAAGCCCTTATTTCATTAGATTCCCAGGCAAAGAAGACTTCAGAGGGAGGGAAGTTTGGAGGGGAGGAGAGGAAAGTTTGGGGAACAGGAAGAGGGGACACAAAAGGACAGGCCTACCTCAGCCTCAAAGATCTGCTGGTAGACTTTTCCGCTGGGAACCTGAGATGCCTTCCCCACTGAGGACATCTTGGCCACTGGCTGGACGTCCCTGGGGGAAGCAGATGTCCAAGAATCCTGTGTGGGGTTTGCTCTCATTAAAACCTGAGGTTGAGAGATGCTGGTACCCCTCCCAAGAACAAGTTCTCTCCAGGAGACATGACCCCACAGGTGGGGGCCTCCACCCACCTGCTTTGGGAGAAAGCATGGCCCTCTCTCCAGCCTCAGCGTTTTTAAACGAAAAGAAGGGAGGGGGCCAAGAAGCAAAAAGATAAACCTCAGGCAAGAACTGAACTTGCGGAGAAGGCCAGTTCTCCCAGTAGCACAGGACGCAAATCCCAGAGGGACTTTGAGGTGAAGACTAATACATGATTCTTGTTTTATGCTTCACTCTCCCGGGCTCTTTTAGGAATAGTCAACGTGCCCGATCTTGAAACCCCCACCTGGCACTGAACACGCCCTCCCCACCCCACCCCCGCCGCACACACCCGCCAGTGGACACAGGGAGGGGAAGTTGAGGGAGGGTGCAGCCTGACTCTGGCCATGCTAAGGAGGTGCCTACTGTGTGCTGACCTGACCCAGCAGGCTCCGCTCAAGCCCCATCCCACCCACCCCTCCCCGGCCCACCGAGGAGTGGGGGCAGCGCCTGGCCATCCCTTCTGAGCCCGGCGAGTGGAGAGAGACCCAGAGACCAGGGACACGGCCTCACCCCAACTTCAGAAAGCACCACTCAAGTCAACCAGGGTCTCCACTGCAGCGGGACACACTCGTCTCCAAGGCGACGGAAGGCGGGGAGTCCCGCTGGCCCCGCCCTCACTTCCTTTCCTCAGAGGGAGGGGGTTGCCATTAGCAACGGGCGCCCAGTGTGCAGTAAACTCGTTTCTCCTCTGTACAGAGGGCACCTCAGGGCTGGCAGGAGGGTCCAGAGCAGCACACTAAATGTTCTGAAATCTAGTGGGAGACAGGAGATGTAGCTCTGAGCCCTCAACTGTGGTCCAGAAAATCCGGCCTATCTTCTTTACCTCCGTTAAAACCACCCTCTGCTGGGTAGTGCTTGGCTTAAGTCAGAAATGGAAAGCATCTCTAAAAGAACCTCAGTGTAGAAAAGGTTGACAGGCTCAAAATTTAGGCCTCGGGCTTGAATGGAGTGATAATAAAAAGGCTAATTTGGATGATTCTTTGAGTTCATTCACCCAACCCACCACTGCCACATAACCCCCTAGAATACAGCTCTGACCCACCCACTGCCCTGCTCACAAGGCCCTCACCAACTCTGCAGCCTCTACCGAACCCAACCCACAGCCCCTGCTGGCCGCAGAGGCCCACACCTGGTTCCTGCCCTGACTGTCCCTGCTTCAGCTAACTCTCACTCTTCCTGCATCTGCCCCTGCCCCTGGCCCGCCCTTCCTCATTCTGCTCCTCTGCTGGCACCTGCCTGTCTCCACACAGCCCAAACCCGCCCATACTTCCAGTCCACTACCAGTGACAAGTGCCCCATCCACTCATCCTTACCTCCCATGTCACCTTCTTCGCCCCGCGCCTCTCCTCTCTGAGAGTGCTTGTACATTGGTTGCTGTCCAACACAGGACTTCAGAGCATGCGCTGAAGGTATTTCCTGAAGGGCAGGTGTGCCTTCCTAACTTTGATTCAACTTGGATTGCCCTCAGCAGGGACCTGTCCTCAGGAAGCCATACCTCTGCTGTTCTTCCTGTCTTCACTGCATCTCCGTGGGGAGGGGCACTTTGCCTGCTCCAGGGATGGGTACTGCAGAGGAATCCCACTGGCCAGGTGGACAAACGAGCTGCCTGGCCTTGGGTCTAAATGGCTGGACCAGATGATACCATTGTAATGAACTAGTTATGAGTAACAGGAAAGGTGCCAAGGCATGCCACGTGTGCAGCTTTGCCAGGAAGCTGCAGAATAGATGCATGTCCAGTAAAGTCTGGGAGAAATAGGGAAGGTAGTTGCCTGTCAGTCACACGAGGGAACAAGTCATTGCCAGAGTAGGTGTGGCCACTGCAAGCATGGGAAGATTTGACATACATAAATTCCTAAACAAAGGAGTTCTCTCTCTTGTTCTTGCTTGCTCACACTTGACTCCTGGCTGCGGGACTCGCACACTCCTGCATCCGCCCACATGGCCCATGGCCATGTGGACCCCACACACAGTTGACTAATGGACTGTAACCAGCTTAATACGAAACTGGACCCAGTCCACCATGGAATGGAAACTCTGGACACTGGCTTTGCTTCTAACTCTGCTGAATTCCCAGCTGCACATTTTCCAGGACTGGATTAAAGGAAATGGGACTTTGGAAACCCAAGGATATAATTCCAAGCAAATAAAGATCACTCATTCTCCTGTACGAATCTCAGAAAATTCTTTTTCTTGAGATATCATAAGGACCCAACCCTGAGCACTCAGTGGGGAAGGGGATCCCCACTTCCAATGGTGGATACTCCAGTTTCACCGATAACACAGGGACAGATATGTGTGCATTCTTTGACTCCTCCCTCTACCCCTATATCCATCACTACTAATCACTCACAGGATTTCCACCTGGGTGTCTAGTTGGCAATGACATATGTCCTAGATTGCTTTTAAGAGTCTGGGGAATGCCCTGGCCAGTTTGGCTCAGCGGTTAGAGCGTCAGCCCACAGACTAGAGAGGCCCAGGTTCGGTTCCGCTAAGGGCACGTACCTCGGTTGCAGTTTGTCCCCGGCCCCGGTTGGGGTCGTGTGGGTGGCAACCAGTCGATGTGTCTCTCTCACATCGATGTTTCTCTCTCTCTCTCTCTCTCTCTCTCTCTCTCTCTCTCTCTCTCTCTCTCTCTTTCCCCTCTCTTCCTCCAGCTCTATCTGAAGATAAATGCAAAAAAAAAAAAAAATGTACTCAAGTGAAGATTAAAAAAAAAAAAAAAAAGTCTGGGGAACTGATGGATTCTTATTGGATCCTTTCTGAATAGAAGTCAGAAGCTTTGTGCAAAAGAGGAAACAAAGTATTTCTACTCTGTGCCCTGGTCATCCTCTGACCCTGTCAGTCAGACACCTCGGGAGGCCCCTTCCTGAGTGGATAAAGAAAGACTGCTGTTCAGGGGAACATCCTAAGGAGGTAAAGCCTTTGGCATGGCCCCAGGCCCAACCTGGGGAGCAGAGACCCCAGCAGGGCCCAACCAGGCTCCTGAGACACCCCACCCCTTTCCATTCATGGCTCAGCCCGGCTGGGGGCCCACAGGACTCAGTGGTTAGTGGTGGGGCTGGGGTGGGGTGAAGGCAGCTGGGACAGGCCTCTGGCTGGAGAAGGGAGCTGCCTCTTCTCAGTGGGCCTCTAAGAAAGTCACTGCCCCTCTTCGCGCCTCTGACTCCTCATGTGAAAAATGGAGGGTGCAGGGCCTGGGTGAAGGGCCTGTGGTGCAGGCCTCACAGGGTGGTAAAGAGGTTCAGGGAGGAAAGGAATGTGCTGGAACTTTGTGCCCCACTCTGCCTGGAGGTGTGAGAAGAGAACAATGGTAGGAATGTGACATTAAGTCCTCGGGAGACCCTGTGAGGTAGGTGGAATTCTCCCACTTTCTAGATGAGGAAATAGGCTCAAGGAGGTCAGGCCATAGCCCAAGGCCACACCCTGCGTGTGTGTGTGTGTGTGTGTGTGTGTGTGTGTGTGTGAGCTGGGATTGTTCTAGAATCAGGGCACGCTGGAGGATGGAGTAGCATTATTACCAACTGACTTGGGTCAGATGTCCAGGGTCTGAGATAGGGGTCCTAGGGGGAAATGGGGTGGAATATGGCCTCAATGACCCTGTCCTAGACCCTGGCAGAAGTCTTCCAAGTTTGTTATCCTGGAGATGATCCCCAGAGAGCCCGGAAGAGGCAGCAGCAGCAGCAGCAGCAGCAGCAGCAGCAGCAGCAGCAGCAGGGGACTGTGCCTGTGGGGAGGGGCTCCAGAGTCAGAAGAGAGGGGGCTCCTCCCTCCAAACCAAGAGGCCTTCCTCCTGCAGCCCTGCCTCCTGCTGCCGGTGCCTGGACCCTCCCTTAGAGTGAACGGGCAGGAGCGCCTGGAGAGCTGGGTGCAGGATCCACTCTGGGGTAGGGAGACACCTGGGACCACGAATCCTGTGGTTTGCCAAAAGCAGGCCCTGGGTGGAGATCAGGAGCAATCTGGTGTTCTTGGAGGGGGAAGGGAATTGAGGGGAGGCTGCTTAAGGGTCCGAGGCTGCTCCACATGGGAACCCTGGGGTGGGCCAGGAGGCTGAGGGTGAGGAGTTTTCAGAGGAGGTTGTGAGGGCAGCACCTGGGAGTTAGGGCTCATCACCATTCCCACCCCAACGGCACAGGGTGTCGTCCTCCTCCTTGGCATGTTCCTCACTGACCTGGTGATGCTGGACACTGATGGAGGATTATCTGGAGGTGAGTGAGTCTGGGGGCAGGAGAGCGGGCACCAGGATTCTGAGACTTGGTAGAAGAGAGCGTCCCATCCCCATCCCTCCCCTGTACTGAGCCCTGAGTTCCCGGCACTTGGCAAACCTCTCAGGAGAGCCTCTCAGCCACCCCTGTGATCTAGTGTGTCATGCCACCTTGAGGACAAATGAACAGAGGCTCCCATAAGATACCCATCCCAGTTCCCCAGACTGGTGAAGCAGCAGAACTGCCTGAATGCAAAGGTGCATAGGTTTTGTCGGAGCTGGTCTCAGCCTCTCCCTCAGGCAGAGCCCACCGAGGGAACAGATGTCACGTTCCTCCATGGCAGATGGCACAGAAATGGCTGAGTAGTCCCTTCCTGTTTGAGGCCTTAGTCTCCCCACCTGTCATCAGAAGGTGGCCTAGAAGGTCCCTGAGCCTCTTGCCCAAAGTCTGGCCTAGATCCCAGAGCTGTTTTCTGCATGTGCCCTGCCCCCTCGAGGGCTTTGGTGGTAGTGCAACATGAGAAAGGGTGAAGATGGGGGACGTTACAGGCTAGTGACGGGGCTCTTTCTGATGGACTTTGGCTGTCTACCTCCCAGGACAGTCCAATCAACTTCCAGAAAAAAATAAGATGAGCAGCTGTGGCACACACTGTGGGGGAGATGAGGGGTTCTCCTTGCTCCATCGCCTGCGTGTTACATTTATTGGGGGAGTTTGATCACAGAGAAGTAGGGGCTGGCATCAAGAACAGCTTGCTGGAGGAGGGGCTCTTTACATTCATCTCTGAGAACAGTTAGGACCTGGATGGAATTGGAGGGAAGGAGGGTTCCCATGTGTGCAGAGGCCCAGGACTGGCCCCTGCCTCACTCCTCACCCCTCAAAAGGCCCTGCAACATCCCCCACCAATGCCCCAACCCCTTCCTGCTGTCCTGGAACACAAAGTAAACAGAGAGATCCTGCTGCTCCAGGAGGCTGCAATTCATTACAACCCTGAGCCCGAGGAGCATTTGGGGCCTGGTTCCAGGATATGGAGCAGCTCAGCCAATGAGCGGTAAGGCTGGACAGGAGCTGGGTGAGGGCAGGTACAGACTCTCCCTGGTGGCTGCCTCCGGAGAGGTTGTGGCCATGACTCCCTTGTCAGCTCCAGACCTTGTGGCATGGCCACCCCTGGGACACCTGCTCCAGCTACTGGGCAGGCACTGGCAGGGATGTCTGAGGTGTGGCTCCCTGTAGGTTCACAGGTACTGCTGTATCCTGTAGCTAGAGCCTGTCCTGCCAGCTGGAGCCTCCGTCCTAATTAGCCCACAGAACACTCAAAGCCAAGAAGAACTAACCATCATCCAGCTGCGGGGCGAGTGTCCAGGTTGGCAGTGGCTGAATCCTAAGGACTCCATAAAGTTTTGGGCCAAACGTGGTCTTGAGGAGTCAGATCCCAACTCCACTACTGACCAATCCTGTGCCTGAGGTGATTCACCTCCGCTTTCCGGGACTCAGTTTTCTTCTCTGTGAAATGGGTGATGCTAAATGAACACTCACATGGCAGGGGCAAATGGGGTATTGACTAACCAAGCAGTCAGCACAGTGAGGATGGGGTGCAGAGGGTAGGCCATGATCCTGGGAGAGGCCTCCCAAGGTAATCCCTCTGTTCCATCCAGCCACCAGGCCCCCACACAGAGCCCAGATCCCACTCCTAAGGCTAGTGCTATTTTGCATTCCTAAGACCAGCTCAAGAGCGACCTCTTCTTTAGCAGCGGGGACAAAGCTGAAGCACTCGGGGTACACTAGACCAGCCCCTCCCTCTCTAAGGTGACGAAGAACATTGTGAGCCTCTTCCTGGGGTTTCCACGAAGACCAGAAGACGGGATGACCCTGCCCATCTCCCTGCCTGCTTTACCCCAAGGCCTATTTACGTGTTGGGGAGGGGCAATCTTTATTTGTTGAAAATAGTAAATGCTAGATTTGAATGTTATTATGATCCATTTTCTTTGATAGCCTGAGAGTTGAGGTTTGCTTCTTTTACTTCCTATGCTAATTTAAATGAGATGCAGATGTTCACATTCCTCCTTGAAATAAAAAATCTTGCAAGGCCATTTGCATATTGTTTATGAGGGAAGGGAGAAGGGCCAGCCCCTTCCCTGGCTATAAAGGAGACCCTCAAGTCCCCCTTCCTCAGAGGACACCTTCATTTAATTACTGTGGACCTGGGCAAGAAGCAGACACAGACCCTCAGAACTCCTGGGCTTTAGAGGTTGAATGTACTTTACAGGCATAGCAACAACCACTGGAATTTGGGCGTCTTTAAAAGTAACACTTGCCTGGACTACTTCCTGCCCCAGGACAGTTGCTTCCTTCCTACGGCTTTGAAGGAAGAGGGAGCACGTTCTGCTTCTCTTACTGAGGCTTCTTTTGGCCAAATATTAGGAACTTGCAGTTTTCTAGTTCAATCTCTGGAATTGCATAAGCACTAAGTAGGGAAAAAACTGTAAAGAGATTCAACATTGCATGTGGAAAGGACAAGGCCAGAGGGAGATAATCTGCAAATGGACTGAGGGCAGGCAGGACTTTCCATCCTGAGTTCCCCCCTAGGGACCCAATGATCACCCTTTACCTAGATTTGAATCCTTCTGGGATCCTTGTCCATGATCTCTGAATAACTTTTCCTGCTTGTTTCTTACCCTGGAGAAAGATTCGTGATGCACCTTTTAAGGCCAGAGTGGGGCCCTGTTCCATAAACATTTATGCTACCTGTGAACTAAGATGTCCAGCATCCCTGCACATCTTAGAAATTCCCTAGAGGCTCCCAGCCTCTCTCTTTTGGGGACATCAAGGCCACTCCTCCCTGGCTGGGACCTGATGGATCACAAATGAGTTCTGCTTTGCCAGGATAAGGGCCCATGTACTTGGCCATGGAAAGACCCCTACACTCTCCCTTGCTGGCCAAGGTGACTTCCGGGGCCAAGTCTACTGATAGGTCTAGAAGCAAATAGGGCTGGTGGGTGTAGGTCCTGAGGGGAATCAGCAGTGGTCTGCAAGGCAACTACACCAGGGGAGACCACTGCAGGCCCCTTTCTTCATGGAGCCCAGTATAGTGAGGTGGGCAGACAGTAATCAGATCACCACAAAGTGCAACATTACAGATAACAAGAACTGATATTTATTGAGAGTTTAGGATACATCAGGCACTCGCTTGGGAGTGTTTATATGCGTTAACTTATTTTATCTCCCAAATAATTTTGGGTGTTGTAAGTATTACCTGTTTTTATGTGTGAGGAAAAGGAAGCACAGAAAGGCAAGGTAATTTGGCCAATGTCACACAACTAAAAAGTGGTGGTGTGGGGTCCCAGCACCCAGGGTGCCAGCCTTCTCAATTTCTAAAAGCAGAATGACAAAGCTTCGTTGTGGAGATTAAGTTAAGAGATAGGTCTGCAAACACCTAGCAACAGGACTGGGGTCACAGGAGGTGCTCAATGATTACCGAAATCCAGTGGCTCTGTGAGGTGGACAGGGACTTCCCTCCCCATTGGTGGGTCCTCTTTGCCCTTGCACTTTGAATGGTCAGACTTTGTACAGATCCCGGGCCATCAGAGACCTCGTGCCTGGTATGAAAATGTGGTAAGACTGGGCCTTGTATACAAAGAGGAATGTCCAGGCTTTCCAGCCTGGCACCTGGGCCTCCTCGGATGGTCTAACCAGCCCCCCATGCCCCACACTGCAAGCACCAGAAGGCTCACCTTCCTCAAACATGCCTGGGCGTTTCCTGCTTCTTTGCCTTTACTCTTACTGTTCCCTACCTAGAACGCCTGCACCCCCATCTCTGCCTCCTCAGCCAGGTGGCTTTCCCAGGGGATCCCCTTGCCAGAGAGAACTGGTACATCTTCTCTGTGACCAGGTCCAGTGGTCCGGGCAAGGAGAGCTCAGTGTGTGCCTGCTCACCCTACCAGATCGGGACTGGATCTCGGGTTTCCTCCTCTCTTTCCCCACAAGGCCTGGAAAGGTGGAAGCAATGAGGACCCTGTTGAATTAAGGCCATGCTTTCTTCCAGAGAAAAACTGTATGAGACGGTTAAACTTTCCCGATGTAGAAATTTTACCACCTTCTTCAATGACACAATGTTCTGCCCTGTGGTCACACTAAGTGCTTCTCAACACAGATGTCAACAAAAATTTCTCTTTAGTTCTTGATCTTTTTACCAGGGGAGTGAACTAGACCCGAGACTTCGTTGTTCAGCCCGGACGCTGTCCTGAGGGGCCAGTGCCGTGCGCCATCTCCGTGGACAGTGGCTGTGCCTCCATCACGCTCAGGGGCAGCTGCGGGCAGCTGGGCCTCCTTTAGGGGCAGTCATCCTGGAACGGCCTTGAAGCAGTGCTGGAGGTCGCTGTCAGCTCTCCGAGCACGTCAGCAGAATCTGGGTAAACTCCTGGGAGCCATGACCTGGTTTTGATTTTCTGAGTGTGACTAGGCTGGGGTTGTTGATCAGGGTCTGAAGCAGAAGCCACCTGGTCCTGGACCTCGCTGAGGTGCGGGGACCTAGGACAGAATCAGAGCAGGTAGACTCGGGGGAAGGAGGCAGCTGTCTGTGTCCTTCTCAGAGGCTGTAAGAGAAACTGCCCGGGAGGTGTGAGGTATAGGATAAAAGTGGGGGAAGGAGCTGAACAAAGCCTCCTGGGGACACGAGATGTGCTTGTCCCACAGAGCTGGGGGTCTGCAGTGTGGAACACAGTCCAGATCGGTGCTGACAAGACATGACTAACTGGGGGCTTCCCAGCAGATGGCAGAGGAGAATAAGGGTGGAGGGCTGGGAGCAGACAGCGTGGAGCCTGGAGGGAGCAGGAGATGCTGCTGAGCTGTGGCACACACAACTGAGTGCCCTCGTGGAGGGCATCTCGCTGAAGGCTGGGACATGCATGGGGCCTCACACAAATGGGGGATGGAGGACTCAGCACAACTCGAGCTTGTTTTTAGGAACAAGGGAGGAGCCAGTCAGAAGGACAAGGACACAAGGCCTCAGGGTCCCACAGCCAGGCTGACTGCAGGCTAACCCTCCTGATCTCCTGAGTAGATTTCCCAGGGCATGGAGAGTAGAGGAAGGAAGGCAGGGAAGAGGGAACCTGGGACAACTCAGGGATCCCAGAAAACCCTTAGCGTACTTGTTTTCTGGTGTCCAAGCACAGGAAAGGTTCGAACAGGAGACTTACCTGCTGACTGATTTAGGTACCCGTGATTGATGGCCTGCTGCAGCTTCCTCTCCCTGTGGCCTGTCATCAGGATGTGACAAAAGCTGACGAGCACAGGGTTGGTGTGATAATGGTCCACAAAGAGCATGCCAACCCATGCACGGAACCCTGAGATCCAGAGGGCAAGTCAGGCCACGTAGCACATCCCAGGGCGGCCTGGCGTGCACCGTTTATGACATAACTGCAGTCTACTTCGTTCCTAAATGGTGCCCGTGTCTGTGCTGAGACTCTAGAGTTAGGTCAAAAGAGCTAGAAGGGTCCTTACAGATCACATTCTAATCCGTCCATTTTATGGAGAACCTGAAGCTCAAAGGAGGTTGGAGCTCCTTTAATGAACGGATGAGTGAATGAATGGACACAGGCCAGAAATAGAACAAAAACTATTTTTGCTCCACAGAAATGGTTTTGATTTTGGAGTATTTCAATTGAACAGACCATTTTCTTATCCAAATACGTTTCCCACTAACACCAGTAATTCTGAGATGTAATAAATCACCCCCTAACCACTTAGAGAGAATTGTGCTACCTCTCAGTGCCTGCCACTATACTTCAGTGGTCTGCAAACTGCACAGGTACCTCATAGCCTGGATTCCCTTCTGACCATTGGGCTGAATGATTTTTTCCAACTCAGCTTTACAGCCTCCCTGGGAAGATAAGCTCTAAGCAGAAGTGAAGGGTGAACTCTAGGCCTCTGGTCCCCGACCTCCCAGCAGCTTCTACACAGGTGCAAGTCCAGCCCTCCCCTGCTGCGTGGCCCTGGGGACTGGCCACTTACCCATGTCTGCTCCCTCGTAGCCATTCTGCATGATGGTCCTGTCAATGCGGGCAACCAGCCACGTGCCCAGGGTGCAGCTGATGAGCAGCCTGGAGAGGCAGGCGCCCAGGCCCAGCAGCACATTGTAGAAGAACAGAAAGTAGCTGAAGTTGTGGAAGGCTTTCCTGCAAATGGAAGCAGGCAGAGGGGCAGCACCCTTTCGGTATGAGAAGGTGGCCAGGCAGGCGGGCTCAGGACCCCCCAGACCACTGGCCAAATTCCACATTCCCTGGCTCCGAGCTGTGTGACTTCGTGCTGTAAGTGGGAGCTGACTGTCCCCACCTCACGGCACTGGTGTGAGGACTGGCTTGGATATAGCGTAGAGGGCTCTGAGCACAGTGCAGGACAACTGTTGTCAGAGACTGTAATGTGTGATGGGATCCTTGGGTTCTGAGGTTTCCTGAACAATAAGAAATCTCATGTGGCCACAGCTGGTTCTGTGGTTATAGCAGAGGCTGTGGCTCTCCCACTGTCTGTTGTAACAGTGACCCGCCCCCAGCAGGAACTGTTCCAAGTCCTCCAGATGAAATTTCCCAGATGACCACTTGATCACATGGTTACCTGCTGCCTATGAGATAAGACCAAACTTTGCATGTTGAATTTCTGGGCCATCTTCACAAAGGACCTTTCTGGCATTGGCACTTTGTGCCCCCTCCCTGCCCTCATCATCCAAGGCCACCACATTTGATTCTTACTGTTCTCCTAACATGTTCTGCCCAGGAAACTGCCAATGTTGAAGAGAAAGGAACGAGAGACCACTGAGACCAAAGTCCTACAATCGCCATTCCCTTCTTTGCCCTCACCTGTTGTTGAGTGCCAAGGGTTTCTGCTTGTCACCTGGGCCCATCTTTGGTTGGAGGAAGAAGCTGGCGGCAATCCATACCTGCAGGATCATGAGACCCAGGACGATGGATATGGTGAGGCTGAAACACAGGGTGAGACCATCCTGAGGAGGCCTTGTCCACTCTTCTCCAGCCCTTCTCAAATGCCCAGTGATAGAGGAGCGAGATGCTGGCAGCCCGCCAGATCAACTGTAGCAATGAGTTCTGTGCTTTTTCCTACAGAGCAATTTGCATGCCCACGGTACAGATGAGAAAACTGAGGCTCCCGAAGGGGCAGTAACTTTCTCAAAGCCACATGGTCAGGTCTTCCAGCTCTAGACCAGAACTCTAGGATCCAGGGGTGGCAACTGAAATGAGTGGTTGAAGAGCATGGAAATTAAAGGAGTGAGGTTTTTAGAAGAGGTTACGAAGACCATGGAGAGGTGGACAGGGCAGGCTCTGCACCAGACTCACGGGTGTATCTAGGTGAGTATGGAAGCAAGGAGCTCAGTGTGGGGCCCTGGTTGTGGGTGACGGGCAACACCAGGCTGTACATGATCGCCATGCCAAATAGGCTTTGCACCACATGGATGATGAGGTAGCCAAGGGAGCCATCATCACCAGCTGTAAGGTGGGCCAAGGGAGCCAGTGGTCACTCAAGGCCCTGCGTGATGTGTCACACACAGCCCTGTCTGCAGCCCTGGGGTAGTGGTTAAATGAGGCTATGGTTTCAGATTGCCCAGCTCCCAGTCCTGCCTCTTCCCTGTCCGTAGACAAGTTGTGTCACCTCTCTGTGCCTGTTTCCTCGTCTGAAAAAGAGGGAGCTGATATAAGTCCCAACCTCTTAGGAGAAAAGGCCTGTAGTGAATTCTCAATGTGAGCATTCATTTTTATCTTCCATATGGGGAAACTGAGGCTCAGAGAAGCAACTTACCCACGTCACACAGCCAATCTAAAGCCTAGGCTGATTCCCTCTCCTTCCACTACACTGTCATGTCTCTCACTTCACCTCCCCAAACTCAATCTTCCCAGCTAGAAAATGGACATATCTGCCAAGGACACAACTGTGAGGGCCTCGTTGTACAACAAGAGTGGAAATATTTTGTAAACTGTAAGGTTCCTACTGTGATGCATTGCTGTATTGGCCCGTGCTAAGAGCGTAGGTCCAGGGAAGGGTGGGAGCGTAGCAGGAAAGGGGCATCTTGAATAGAGCTTCGAGGGCCCAGCAGCTCGCAGGCCTGGGCAATGGCAGGAAGCCCACCGAGCACTTACATCCCAATGCCCAGTCCTTGGAGCATCTCCAGGCTCTGGTTGTGGATGACGGGCAACACCAGGCTGTACATGATCGCCATGCCGAATAGGCTCTGCACCACATGGATGATGAGGTAGCCTGTGGGCCAAGGGAGCCAGTGGTCACTCAAGGCCCTGCATGATCTGTCACACACGGCCCTGTCTGCAGCCCTGATCTATCCTACTCCTACCAAAGGTCCTGGCACTTTTGTGTGTGCTGTTTCTTCTGCCTGGCAGACCCTCACTTTTCTTCCTCTTGGCCTCCTACTCACCCAGCCAGGTGCGGTTCAAATGTCAACTCCACTAGGCATTCAAGCCCTGCCTTGGGTGTGGACAGTCACTTCCTCCTCTGGTCACCACCACCCTTGGCATATGCACCTTGTGGGCTCAGGACAGGTGGTGATGATGGTCTGTAGGACTATGTGATTCCCTCTCCTTCCTGAAGGTCCCTCAAAGGCAGGAACTAGAGCTGCTTCTACCTCGCCTCTCTCCTCCCTACCCACACCAGGACTCTGTGGGGCCCGGGTCACATGATGGCACTTACCCCACAAAATGTATGCTATTTGCCAGCCAGAGTACCTCGCAATGGCCACCTGGAATTTAAAAAGAAAAAGGGTCCCAGAGGGGAGAAAACCTTGATCACCTCTGACACACGTGTCCAGCATCCCTGTCTCATTGGAGACCCACCCACAACCACCGAGGCAGGTGACTGTCCTCATTCTACAGCTGAGCAAACCAACTGAGGGCCACATGAGGAGAGTGAGTGTCCCGTCACCCAGCAGCACAGCGTCCTAGAACCGAGGACCCTGGACTGCCAGCCGGGGCTCCTCCCCACCACGCTGCCCATCTGAGGTGCCGGGGAGCAGGTTCTGGTCAACCACTTAGTCTCAGAGCAGAGACAGGTCCCCGTAGACTTACCACACTCCCTGACGAGGAAGGATTGCGGAACTTCAGAGGGAGGAAGTGTCTATTTCCTGCCCACAACCTCTTCATGTGCTTTCTAGAGAGAAGGTGGGAAATGAGTAATGTTCATAACCACCGCTCCTCGTGCACTGAGAGCCTAACAGATATGAACAGCAAGGCGGGAGGGAGAGGGCAGGCAGCGTGGCCCCTGCTGTTGACCAGAGCTCATGGGATGGTTCTGATTAGCCTTAACAATCTTTTAATGTAACATATTTTGTAAAAATAATATATAGTTACCTAGTCTTAATGATGACTAAATGTGATATCTGAGACTGTGTATGTGGTTTTTATTTTCTTCATTTTTCTCTATGTTTTATATTTTTCCTACAGTGATTATAAATTATATAATAATACTTTAAAACAGATAAAAACAAAACCATTTTTAATGATATCTCTCACCTTATGACAACATAAAGGGAAATGAAAAAAGGGACCATGACCCCTCACAACCCCAGCACCCTAAGAAATCACTGCGTGTTTTTCCCAGGTGCTAGTCTTGGCCCGGGCCTTTGCGTGAAGATTAGGTTGGCTTAGTCAAACTCACGGTCCAGATTCACATCTGGGCCCTGCTTTTCTCTTAACATTCTATCTCCAGCATTTCCCAGGTTGTTTTGTAATTTCATGACCAATAAATGGGGAAGACTTGGTATGAAGTAAAGAGTATAAACATCTCATTAATAGTTTGTATATTTATGACATGTGGAAGTGATGGTATTTGGGTTATGTTAGGGTAAATATATCATTAAATTATTTTCACCTCCCTTTTTACATTTTTAATAGTGTCTACTAGAAAATTAAAAATTGCATCTGTGGCCCTGGTCCATTTGGCTCAGTGGTTCGAGTGTCAGCCCACGGACCAAAGGGTCGCAGGTTCAATTCCTGGTCAAGGGCACGTACCTGGGTTGCAGGTTTAATCCCCGGCCCTGGTTGGGGTCAGGCGGGAGGCAACCAATTGATGTGTTTGTCTCACATAGATGTCACTTTCTCTCTCTCTCTCTCTCTCTCTCTCTCTCTCTCTCTCTCTCTCTCTCTCTCTCTCTCCCTCTCTCTCCCTCTCTTCATCCTACTGTCTCTAAAAAATCAATGAAAAAATATCCTCAGGTGAGGATTAACAACAACAAAAACATTGCACCTGAGGCTTCGGCTGTGTTTCTGTTTGGCGGCACTGGAGTACAGTGTCACCCAGGAACACACACACACAGATGTGTTAGCACAGAGCATCTCTGGAAGGAGGCTCAGAAAATGAATTAACAATGCTTAGCTCAGGGCAACAAACTGAGGTCTGAATGGAAGACTTACTTTACACTAAATGTTTTTTGTAACTTTTTTTTTTTTAAAAAGAGCTTGTATGTAAGTTGGAATAATTCTGAGAAAAATACACACACTGGCACGGTGCGCGTGCTTCCCAGGTTGTAGGTGCTTTCTCGCCCATTATTTCCTCTGCCCCATAGTCTGTAAAGGAGGCAGGGCAGGGATCATCACTCGCGGGTGACAGGTGTGGAAGGGAGGAGCCAGCCTGGACAGGAAGGAGGCTTCCCCAGTACAGGCGACTTCTCTTCCCTGTGCCCTCGGTTGCCCTTTGCCCACGTCCACGCAGCCTGCTCTGCACAGTGGTTGTCCCTGGTTGTGGCCAAATGCTCCAGTGAAAATTTCCCAGCCACTTAAAGACTAATCAAGAAAGGAACAGATATCTCCCTTCATCAGACAGGATAGGTGTTCAGTCCACTCACAGGGTCCAGGGAGAAAAAGTGAAGAGAGGGAGCAAGGCAGGGTGGAGATGGAGAACTGGGGGCCTCTTTGTGCCAGGAGAGTTTCTCTCTTGGATGCCACTGGCAAGAGACCCACCCTGTGGGCAGCCAGATGGTAAGGATGCAAAGGCAGGATGTTTGGGGAGTGGTGGAGGATTGGCCCTGAGCTTCTGGTGAGTCAGTGAGAATGAGTTAGAGACTGAGACAGAAAGGAGACAGAGAGAGGCAGAGACAAAGGCAGAGAGACTGAAAGAGACAGGAGCCACAGATACCTACAATTCAACTGCTATCTGCATGCAAACGCTTGCTAGGTGCTGCAGACCATCCCCTCCTGCAGCACTGACTGCTGCTCTTGAGATTGAGGCCCCTGGTCCCCTTGACCCAATATCCTCTGGCATCCCCTTGACCCACACTCATCTTCTGATAGCCCAGTGTGATGAGTCCTGGAGAGCAGGGCAGGTCCGACACCCCATAGAGATGCCACAGCGTACAAGAAATGTCAAGGTCTGGGGTCAGAAGACATGATCAGCTGTTAATTGCTTGGGTAAGATATTTTGTTGAGTCTCAGCTTTCTCAGCTACAAACATGGAGATGAAAGTACCCCTCAGGGTTGTGGTGCAAATCGAAAGATTCTAGCACAATGTCTAGATTATAGTAGAAGCTCAAGTCAACAGTTCTTATTTGTTTGTTTACTAACAATAGATGTGACTATCCCTGGATCTTACAGACACTCTTGGTTCCACTCTGGGCACTGTTTGGGAATTCCTAGAAAATTGTGTCACATGCTTTCCTGGCTGAAGACACACCAGTGACTCCCTGAGCCCTCTTACCTGTAACAAGCCAAAATGTGGAATAGATAACTCACACATGTGAGGGAGGCGGGCAAGATGGTAACCACCCAGACTCCTGAAACAGAAAAAGTGACGGGAGAGGGCTCTGAAGATGAACCAGAATTTTCAAAATGCAGAAACTCACATCAGAACGGTATGGGCAAAATATATTATATTACTTGAACACATTTCTTGTGTAAATATACTTTTGTTCATATATTTAAGTTTCATTTTTAGCCACACATACCCTTGAAATACTTTATTTCCTGAAGAGTCCTCTCCTTTGGTATTAATATTTTCTTTGCTTTTAAATATGTTTTTATTGATTTTTTTAGAGAGAGAGGAAGTGAGAGATAGAAACCTTGATGTGAGAGAGAAACATCTGTCGGCTGCCTCCTGCACACCCACTACTGGGGATTGAGCCCGAAACCCGGGCATGTGCCCTGACCAGGAATCGAACCAGGACCTCTCAGTCCATGGGACGACGCTCAGTCTACTGAGCTACACCAGCCGGGTGGTATTAGTATTTTCAATACCGTAAATAATGCGAAGACTAAATTATGGTGTATATACATTGTAGGTAGCTTCCATCCTTGTAAAACTTCGCTGAACTTCTAATTGCCACTTTTAGAGGGTGGTGACCCACCTTCAGTTAAATAGCAACCATGTGGAAGGATGATTTTACCTTTGGAGACAGTCATCAGCTCTTTCACCTGCAGGATGACTGGGGTCAAGGTCCCAGTCTTGTTCACGGAGGCAATGTAGCTCTCCAACTCGCCTTCGAATACATCCAGCTCCTCTCTCACATACACGAACACGCAGAACTCAATGACAATGAACTGGGGATACAGAGCAAACGTTACAAGGTCTCACCGGGTTCCAGCTTTTGCCCAGTATGTGAATAACATATGGGTCTCTCTTTGGTTTTGAGGTCAAAACTCTTTGAAGTTCAACACTCATCTGAAATAGACTCTAGATGCTGGCTATACTGAGATGAATGGGATTGTGGCTTCTTTGTAGACAGGAGACAGCCCAAACTCTGGTCTTCATCCTACAGAGTACAAGATGAGGTCCCACAAGGGCTCAAGGAACTCTTCAAACATTAATTGAATCAGAGTGAGATGAATGTCTAACGTTGAATAAGGGGTGAACTTGGGGACAATTCCAGTCGTATCTTTCACTGCTCCCCTTCTTGAATCTTAAGTGATAACTAAAGTGAAGAAGGTACTGTTTCCTGTACACGTTAGGCTTGCTCATCCCTATCATCCTGTCATCATGCCATCATGCCCCCATCATGCCATCATGCTCCCACCATCATGCCATCATGCCCCTATCATGTCATCATGCCCCCACCATCATGCCATCATGCCCCCATCATGCCCCCACCATCATGCCATCAGGCCCCACCATCATGCCATCATGCCCCCATCATGTCATCATGCCCCCACCATCATGCCATCAGGCCCCACCATCATGCCATCATGCCCCACCATCATGCCATCATGCCCCCATCATGCCATCATGCCCCCATCATGTCATCATGCCCCCACCATCATGCCATCATGCCCTCATCATGCCATCATGCCCCCATCATGCCATCATGCCCCACCATCATGTCATCATGCCCCACCATCATGCTATCATGCCCCACCATCATGCCATCATGCCCCACCATCATGCCATCATGCCCCCATCATGCCATCATGCCCCCATCATGTCATCATGCCCCCACCATCATGCCATCAGGCCCCACCATCATGCCATCATGCCCCACCATCATGCCATCATGCCCCCATCATGCCATCATGCCCCCATCATGTCATCATGCCCCCACCATCATGCCCCCATCATGCCATCATGCCCCCATCATGCTATCATGCCCCACCATCATGTCATCATGCCCCACCATCATGCTATCATGATCCCCAGCATCATGCTATCACTTCTAGAGTTCTTGCTGCCATTTTACTTCACCAACTGAATCTTGTTTATCTCTGAATGTGGGGCGCAAATGCTGTCATCTTCAGGCAGCTTTTGAATCTAGACTAATTCATTAAACTTCCAGAGCACGTTCACCTTTCTTTTTTTCACTTTAGATGGCAAGTACTTCATACCATATCTTATTTCCTTCTCTTAAACCATGGGCTTCTCCCAGGCCAAGACTCTGCTAAATCAGCTGTCTTCTAAGTCTTAGCAAAGGGCTTTGCATACAGTAGATAACCAATAAAGACTTAAGAAACACAATAACTCCAAGTGAATTATTCACTGTCGCAGAGAACTCTAACTGTCCATTGAAATCTATTCTCCTCTTCTTTGGACAGAAAGCTGGACTACATTTCCCATCTTCCCTTGAGTTAGATGTGGCCACATGACAGTGTTCTTGCCAATGGAAAAGTAGTGTGCTACTTCCACAAGGGCCTTTGAAAACCTCCCACGTGCATTTCTCCACGCATTTTCCCCTTCTGCTGACTGGATATAGATGGCGAGGTTCTTGGGGATGATGAGGCACAGGATGGAAGAACCTGGGTTACAGTATAACACACAGAGGACTGCTGCCTCCCAAACCTGAACACCCACCCACTCAACATTGTTATGTGGGTAAAATTAGATAAGACTATGAAGTCACTAAAATGTAGAGGTTTATGTGGTACTTTAGCATAACCTAATTAATACAGTCACTGAAAATGTAACCATGGGATTAATTTATATAGGTATCATTTAAAATGAGCAGAAGACAATTTGGCCTTGCCATTTTTGACCCAGATAATTTACCTTGGATAACTTTGACCATATGAAATGTTTTGATTCTGTACTTAATAAAAAAAAAAATATTGAATATTGAAGTCTAGATTATGACATTTAAAATGTTTTGTTGAGAAAGCAAACTTAAATAAGAGCAAAATGAAATAAGACAGTTTAATTTTTGACCCATTTTTTTAAATACAGTACAGCAAGTCTATCTACTTTTATTTTTGATTCACTGAAATTATTTGTCAAGATCAATTATTTTATATTTAAATAACATGATTTTTATTTGGCTAAGTAACAAGTATAACATAAAAGTACTCAATATAGCTATTTTCCTTAGCTCGGCTGAAATAAATGTTTCATAGAACTCACCAGTGAACCTATCTGGGCCTGGTGCTTTCTGTTTTAAAGATCATTACTCACTGATTCAACCTCTTTAATAGCTTTAGACCTATTCAGATTGTCTACTTCTTCTTGTGTGAGTTGTGGCAGATTCTATCTAACAAGGAATTAGTCAGTTTCACCTAGGTTATCAGATTTGGGCGCACAGAGTTGCTCATACTATTCCTTTATTATTCTTTTAATGCTCATGGAGCCCGGCCAGTGTGGCTCAGTGATTGAGCATCGACCCATGTACCAGGAGGTTGCCAGTTCAATTCCTGGTCAGGGCACATGCCCAGGTTGTGGGTCCAATCCCCAGTGGGAGGCATGCAGGAAGCGGCCAATCGATGTTCTCTCTCATTAATGTTTCTCTCTTTCTCCCTCTCCCTTCCTCTGTCTCTAAAATCAATAAAGAAAAACAATTTTTTAAAATTCTCATGGAATATGTAATGATATTCCCTCTTTCATTTCTGACATGAGTCATTTGTGTCCTCTCTTCTTTTTTCTTAGTCTGGCTAGTGGTTTATTGATTTTATTGTTTCAAAGATCCAGCTTTCAGTTTCACTGATTTTCTTTATTAATTTCCTATTTTCAACTTCACAGGTTTCTGCTCTAATTTTTATTACATCTATCTTCCTGCTTACTTTGTATTTAATTTGCTCCTCTTTCTTAGATTTCTAAGGTAGGAGATTAGAGATTGATGTAAATCTTTCTTCATTTCTAATATATACATTTGATGCTATAAATTTCCCTCTAAGCACTGCTTTTGCTGCCTCCCACAAATTTTGATAAGTGTGCTTTCATTTTCACTTAGTTCATTTCATTTTTATTTAGTTTATTTTTAATTTCCCTTGAGATTTTTTTTCTTTGACCCACAGTTACTTAGAAGTATGTTGTTTAATTTCCATTATTTTGGGATTTTCCAGTACTCTTTCACTTATTTCTAGTTTAATTCCACTATGGTCTGAAAGCAGACATTGTACAATTTCTATTCTTTTAAATTTGTTAAGGTCTGTTTTATGGTCCAGAATTTGGTCTATCTTGTTGAATTTTCCATGTTGTCTTGAGAAAAATGTGTATTCCACTGTTGTTGATTAAGTAGTCAATGAATGTTCAAAATTCCATTTGACTGATGATGTCAATTACAGTTCAGATTTTCCTATGGCGGCACTGATTCTCATGGGGTTTCTGCTCCATTCTGTTGTAATTCTGTATATCCACCTGTCTGTCTCTTCAACTTAGGGGCAATGATTTGCCCCATAACCTCACTTCTCTTATGGACCTAAGAAGAGTTTTTTATTTTTTTCAGTTTGTTTAGATTTTCATTTGTTGTTAGGATGGAATGACATTTTGCAAGCTCTTTACATGTGGAATTGGCAACTGGAAATCTCCATAAATAATTTGATTATATTTATTAGTAATATTCACCACTTGGGTAAAAGTATCCTTGAAGTCAAAATTGTTAGGTCAAAGAATTGTACTTCTTTGACTTACAGAGATTACCTTTTGAGCCAGTTTTTCAAGAACAACCCCTATCCTAGCCCCACCCCATTTATAAAACAAAAAAAAATTCGCTCAGATCTACTTACAAGGTACAGGCAGATGAAAGCCAATATAGTGGTTCCGATCATTCTGCTTGGGAACTGAAAGCAGGGGTCCCACTCGTATATCCTGGTTTGGAACCAAGACTTTTTTTTCTCTCTGTTAATGAGTAAGCACCAAGAAAAGACAGGTTGTGGTTGGTAAACAAATGCCTGATTCTTCTGAAAATAACCTCATTGCCTCCTCTTCATCTTAGATTTTAGTGAAGAGAAAGAACACTGATAGATTATACAGTTTTCATTATCCTCTTATTCTTAAGAACAGATACTCAGTTTTGTTTGGTGCAGCAATTCACCAAACTGAAAGGCTATAGTTCGTGACCTCTCTTATAACTAAGAGTGTCCAAAAATAAGTACAGGGTGCCCTAGCCAGTTTGGCTCAGCGGTTAGAGCGTTGGCCCACGGACCAGAGAGTCCCAGGTTCAGTTCCTGCTAAGAACACATACCTCGGTTGCAGTTTGTCCCTGGCCCTGGTTGGGGTCATATGGGTGGCGACCAGTTGATGTGTCTCTCTCACATTGATGATTCTCTCCCCGCCCCCCCGCTCTATCTGAAGATAAATGCAAAAAAATGTCCTCAGGTGAGGATAAAAAAAATAAAATAAATAAGTACAGGGCAATTAGATGTGACCAGAGGGGCGGTGTGGGGCTTTGGGGAGAGTGCTTAGATAGAATCAACACAGCTGGAAGAAACCCACTGCCCTTCCTTCTTTTCTCCTGCCTGCCCTCTGAAATGCTGACATAGCGGCTCATCCAGACTGGAGCCCCGGAATCCGTCTTGGACCATGGACAGCCTTCATGATGGAAACCACTAAAGTACTGAAGCAGAAAGACAGATGATTGCTCAGCTGCCATGGTGAGCAGTCCAGGGCCAGTATGGACTGCAGCCTCCAGAATTCTTTCACATGAGAAATAAATCTCTCTCATTTGTACCACTATTATTTTGTATTGTTTGCTACATGTAGCCAAGTGTAGTTCTAATGCAAGTACTAGCTTTGCCACTACATGACCTTGAATTAGACATGTCCCTTCTCTGGGCATATTCTCATGTATATAGTGGCAGAGGCAGGGGTAGGGTGACCACTGTGATCACTGAAGATCATGCACTTTTGCCTGGCAAGAGCTATGTCCTTTTTTATTGGTGATAGCATATGAGTTTTCCTCTGAGAATCTACTTCTAATGGGCAAGTGCGGCTGAACCACTTCCTGGTCTGAGTGGTCAACATGTGACCCAGTCTTAACAATCACTTTACTCCAATCCCCTAGCCACAGTAACTGGTTCTGGAATGGCATGTGGTCCAATTTGATCCAATGAAACACATTCATGGGACTCTGGTTTGAATTATTAGATAGGAAAGTTTCTCTTTCCCGTGAGCTCAAACAAGGAGGATATAAGCTTAGAGAGTTGGGGAGGAAGCCCATCTAACCAGAAGGCTAACCCAAATAAAAGCAGAGCTAAGAGGGGTTGAGGGAAAGAGACCTAGTTCTGATGACAGCAATAAAGCCCCTGGATCCACCTAGGTTTAAAAATGACTACCACTAGACTTTTAAATTCTGTAAGGCCATAAATTCCCCATTCCTCACTAATCCAGTTTGAGTTGAATTTCTGTTGTTAGCAAACAAGAGTCCTGATGAATAGAGAGTACTCCCAGTCATCTTAGGGTCTCACGCTGTCAGGGCTCATCAGTGTTGGTGCAAACACCAGTGGTGAATGAATCAAACTGCGGCTTACTGCAGGGGGCGCTTCCTCAGGAGCTGTTTGACATGCTCTGCCTGGTGAACTTCCAGGAAAGGCTTCTCTTCCTGTGAGAAGAGAGAGAGGTGTATGCTTTGGCTCACAAGTTCTCGTTAGGGTTTTGGTCTCTGACGAGTTATTACCACAGAGGACAGGGATTTGAGTAAAACTCGCTCTTCTGGATTCAGCCACTCCCAGACACCTGCCATTTACTGAAGAGATGGGCAGGGTCCAGTCTCCTGTCTACCAGGCACTTGCTTTCATGAAATGCCAGAGGTCTGGCCTCCCTGACTTTCACTTACTGACTGCACCAGCCATTGTTCTGTGAAGTCTTTTTTCTCTTTGAGATTTGGTGATTTCCCACCGTAGTTCAAAACATTGCCCCAGAAATGAAGCACCCCACATCCCAGTGTTTTTACTTCTTATGAATAGGGGGAGTTCCTTTTGCTCACTTCTTATTTTGCAATATTAAAAAACAAAACAAAACCTCTAATGGTATGCTTTAAAATGTTTTCTCCAAGTGCAGTGAGCTTCCCACATAGTCATCTACTCTGCTACACACACTGAATATGTAAATTTTACATGCTATGAGATGAATCTTATATACTGCAGATGTTAGGTAGAGTACAAAAGATCTGGCGAGTGATGTCAACAAGCCCACTCCGATACACCAATTTTAACAAATACCCACAGATGAGACTAACTTTGTGGGAGCCCAAGAGTGCACCTGGGAGGTTCCAGAACCCCAGTCAATCAAAAACTCTGAGAATAGACGCATTGAAGAGGGTAGGAAGAACAATTTCACTTTACAGTGGCACTGTCCTCCAAAGTGGCTCAGTGCACAGAGAGACCCCCTTTGGCCTGCAAAGTCTCCCATGAGGGACAGTGAGGGTAAAGGTGTACAGTTTTTCTATGCAATTAAAGTAAATTGTTAGCAACTTAAAATAGACTGTTATAACTATAAGATGTTTTATGTAAGCCTCATAGTAATCACAAAGAAAAATGTGTTTTATACAAACCAAAAGATAAAGAAAACAGAATCAAAGCATACCACTGCAAAAATACATCACCTCACAAAGAAAGCAAGAAAGGAAGAATTACAAAACAGTCAGAAAATGAACAAAAAGGCAATTTTAAGTCCTTACATATCAATTTCTTTAAATATAAATGGATTAAATTATTCAATCAAAAGACATAGAGTGGCTGAATGGATAAAAACAAAACAAAAAACTCATACAAGTAAGGCTACCTACAGGGGACTCACTTTAGCTTTATGGATACACATGGGCTGAGAGTAAATGGATTGGAAAAATATATTCCATACAAATGGTAACTAAAATGGAGCAGGGGTGGCTATATTTATATGAGATGAAATAGACTTTAAGTCAAAAACTATCATGAGACAAAAAGAAAAAATCATTATGTAATGATAAAGGCATCAATTCCTCAAGAGAATATAACAATTATAAATACATATCACCCAACATCAGACCACCTAAATATATAAAGTAATTATTAACAAAACTGAAGGGATAAATATACAGCAACATAATAGTAGTAGGGAACTACAACACCCACTTTACAATACTATAAATCAAATAGACCAAATAAACATATACAGAATATTCCATCCAACAGCAGCAGAATATATATTCTTCTCAAGAGCACAGGGACCATTCTCTGGGATAGATCCCATGTTAGGCCACAAAACAAGTCTTAAATTTAAGTATCAAGTATCTTTTCTGACCACAATGGCATAAAGCTAGATATCAATAACAAGAAGAAAACTGGAAAACTCACAAATATGTGGAAGTTAAACAATACATTTCTGAACAACCAATGCATCAAAGAAAAAATCAAAAAGGAAATAAAAAACTATCTTAAAACAAATGAAAATGGAAATACAACAGACTAAAACTTATGGAATGCAGCAAAAGCTGTTCTAAGAGGGAAGTTTATAGCAGTAAATGCCTATACTAACAAAAAAGAAAGATCTCAAATAAACAACCTAACTTTATACCTCAGGGAATGAGAAAAAGAATAGTGGTTAAGAAAGTCAACAACCAAACTGTCTGGGTTCCTGTTCTGGCTCTGCTGCAGACTAGGGATGTGACCTTGGGCAATACAACGCACCTCTCTGGGTCCAGGTCTCCTACTACAGAATGGGAGGAGTGATAATAGTATCTACCACATGGACTGTTGTGAAGACCAAACCTGTCAGGACACGTACAGTGCTTAGACTCAGTACTCACCATCTGGAGCTCCCAGCCCAGTTGCACCCTCAGGGACTTGACAAACATGTGTAGGAATCGGCCCAGAAGGAAGGACAGGCACAGCAGTGAGGGCCAGTAGAACATGACAGTCTCGTATCTTCCCAAAAACTGCAACAGAAACAGATCACTGGGCACTGGATCTAGATGGGGCAGGACCAGGCCCCCGGTGAAGCTGTAGACAGGAATCTGCCTGCCCCAGGTGCTCCCACCAAGGCCCACTCTCTGAGCTTCGACTCGTGCTTCCCCACTCCCACATCTTTGGAATAAGCAGTGGACTTGGAGTCCAGCAATCCTGGATATGAGTTTAGCACCCTATTTTATTTTATACAATAGGCTTTCATGGCTTTTTTCTGATTAAGTATTAAATGCTCCTTTTGGAAAACACACACAAGAGAAAGGGATAGGAGAGAGGAGGGAGAGAGAGGCATCTTGCTCCTTTTTCTAGGGCGTGGGGCTAAACAAATGAACCCGTTTGTATCAGTTCTGAGAAGGACAATGCATGGAAAAGCGGGAAGGAGTCCATCTAGTCCAAGTCTCCCACTAACAGAGAAACTGGGGCTACATGAAGGAATGGAAAGAAATGAGCTCTGGAATCAGCCAGACCTGGTCTCAATGCCCAGATCTACTGCTTCTTAAGAGTTACTTACATCCTTGGGCCTCAGTTTCCATACCTATAAAAAAGGTTTGTTGAGAGCTTCCCCACCTTGAGGGGCTGCTGTGAGCATTCACTGAGAGAGCATCTGTCTGTGAATTAGCACCTTGGTGAACGTAAGATACTATACAATGGAAGAAGCATCATGAATAGCTCCAACTCCCTTTTGTACACAGGTGGAAACTGAGGCCAACAGAGTGGCAGAGGCCTGTCCAAGGCCACACAGCAAGTTGGTCACAGTGAAAGGAATGAATCCCCTAAATATAGCTCAGTGGGGACTCACCGGCCCATGGGGACACTGTGTGATGTGAAGAATGGTGACAGCAAACCTGCGGGAGAGAAGCAGGGTTTGGGGTACTCCCAGCACAGCCCCTGTGACAAGAGCCCAGATCCCACCAACCTGGAGTTACCTCCTTGAGAGGCTTGTTCCCAGGCCTCCGTGTATACCCCACCCGATCAGGCACCCTGCTTGTGCCAGTACATGCAACAGAATTCATTTAATGCCCTCAATTCAGACACAATCCCAGAATCCATAAAGGCAGAGCAGGAAGACCCTGAGCAATCTCATCCTCCTCCCTCATCACTCAGGTGGGGAGACTGACGTCCAGAGATGGGAAGAGATTTGTCCAGAGTCACACCAGAGCCAGGACCAAGACCAGGTCTAACTCAGGGCTGAGGCTCTGTCTGCCTGGACATAGCCTTGTCTGTGATCCCCATCCTGGGGAATGAGCCTCAAGGCTTTCCTCCTGCTGAACACACATTCCTGGTCATGTTCAAGCTCGGGTCATACTTCCATGGTGTCCAAGTGGCTGCATGATTCCTGCCGCCTGGCCCTCTCCTGGTCAGAAAGTCTGTCATAGGCTAAGATATTATTCCACATCTAACACCAAATACCCTCTCTATTAACTTTTTCAAAGCAAGCCACTTACACACTTTGAATTGCAGCCACTGGTGTGCCAGTTACTTGTCAGCCCCTGCATGGCTCACACACTGGGCCTGGAACCCCTGCCCAGACAATGCTGAGGGGAAGCAGGCCCCATAAAGGAGATGTGGGCAAGGATATGAGCCTATCAGACTAGAGAGTGGAACTGTCCATGGGTTATCCAGTCAGCAAGTATTCCCGGGGCCAGGTCCATGCTGGTGTGCGCTGAGGGCACAGTGCTCAGCAAAACGCCCAGGAAGCTCCAGCCATGGGGCCGACAGTCCACAGAGGATGAGCACACATCTATCACTGGGCCAGGTGGGGGAAGATGACCCTCACGGGGGGAGCAACATATAGACAAAGCGGCCAGAACACGTGATCACAAGAGTTTGTCTTGTTTTCCAGTCTATTCCCTGGTTCGTGTGGGGATAGCACGCTTGCTGAATGAATAAGAGGAAGGATGGAGGAAGGTAGGAGTTCTATATGACTTGTGCATGTGCCAGAGGCTGGTTAGGGGTTGGGGAGAGACAGGAGAGAGACTGAGACACATGCACTTTCTCCTGGGCTCCAGGGAAGCCACAACAGCACCGGGAAGCAGCATCCACACGGGACTCCAGCTGTCACCAGTGGGACCCCTGGCAGTTTACAGAAATGAATTTTTGTACATCTCTGACTACTGGAACAATTCAAATCATGAATGGCCTCTTGTGCAGCAGACAGAATGCTGGCCTGACCTTCTGAAGCCTCAAGTGCTGTCCCAAGGAGGGGCCACAGTGGGACCATGGACCAGTCATTCCGTGTGCCCTGGGCCTAAATTCTGAGCAAAGGTGCCCTCCCAAGGAGAGCTCTCAGGTCACCTCCAGCCTTTTGTCCAAAGTTCAGCAATGGCCAAAGGAATTGCGGGAGGGCAGGCAGGCAGAGTCCGTCTTACCAGATCAGAGAGTAGCTGAAGCCCAGGATGGAGCTGATGAGCTGGAACTCCGACGAGAGGCAGGCAAAGAAGGGGAAGTGAGACAGGCCGACTTCGATGCCTCCAACCAGAAGCACAAAGGCTGGGAGAGACAGGGCCAGAGACGCTGTGAGTGCCTTGTCTCACGGGCTCAGGGGAGCCCAGGGAAGCTACGGGGCTTTGTGCTGGCTTGCAGTCATGGACCTCAGGACCCAGGACACGAGCGGACAAGCCCCAGCTTAGCACAAGGAGGAATGCAGGAATGTCTTTCATTCATTCATGCAACAGACCCTTCCTGGTAACTCTTCCATGCCAGGCACTGGGTTAACTATTGAGATGAAGAAGACTTGCTCCCTACCCTTCAGTAGCTCCCAGTATAATGGGTAGAAACAGACCACATAAATGAACAAACAAGAATCACTGAGAAAAATCTGGTTGAAAGTTGTCATACTAGAGATGGTGAATCTGTAGATTAAAGTTGCTACTTCAGGGAGAGCATGAGGCATGGCGAATGAAGAGGCCCCGGACCAACGGCCGAAGAAGACCTGCTTTTTGAGGAAGTATCCGAGGGCCTGTTGATATCAAGAAGGCAGCCATGGCTATGACTCAGGAGAGGTTGTTAGGGTGGTTGGGTGGTGGTGAACCTACTTTCTGAGCCTTTGTTCTACTGAGCCTAAAGAACCTCTGACTAACTGGGAGGAAGCCCCTCCAAACAAGCTTTGGGACTCTGAGGGCTAGGCACTGATGTTGGACAAGTAACAGGCTGGGAAGAACACTGAGTTCACAAAGCTTACCCCTGATCCCTAGGAACCCCTGCAGTGCTGTCTCTGAGAGCAAGCATTTCCATGGTTAAATTCCTAGCAGATATGAGGCAGCCCCGGTACCTTGGGCCCACTGCGGGATCTGCAGGGGCTGGTAGCCTTCTGAGAACAAGAACATGACCTTATTGGCTGTGGCCCCAAAGGCGATTCCATAGGACCATCGGTTACTAAAAGTGCCCAGGAAGTCCAGAGGTCTGTGAACAAGAGAAACAGTTCATGAGGCCAGAAGGTGGCTCTGAGACATCCCACATCTCATCTCCAAAGTACCAATCCCACCCTGAGGATGAACTACTGGGGTGTGAAATATTCATTTCAACTGACATTTTCCTAGGCCTTCTGTGCCAGTTCTGGGGCTAGGCATGGATTCAGGGTACTGAAGTAAGAAAGACAAAATGCTTTCCCTTGAGGTGCTCCAAGTCTAGGAGGACACAAGCAAGGACACCAGTAGCCATGAAAACAAGCAAAATGGATGAGTTTAATCCATGAGAGACACAGGCAGCATGACTTCAGAGACCAGAACAAGGGGTACGTCTCAGATAGGCATGGGAGAGCCTGCCCTGTACCCAGCCAAGGTCTATGAAAGTCCTTCTTTCCAACATCCCTGGGAAGCTCTGGGTATCATTGGCTGTGCTAGTTCCACGTGATCACACCTTCCTGGCCACAGCTGATTGGACTATGGGTGACCTCCTGATTTTAGATGGGCCAATCCGATGTCTGGTTTTGTAGTTCAGATTTGTGGCCCTGAGGACATGAGCCAATGAGCTGTTAATAGTCTGTTCTAGACGGTCATGCCGAGGTGGGATCAGAATCACACTACAGGCAAGCTGAGGTTTTAAGGAAGCAGACAAACTGCCAGGTGGCAGAGAGGAAAATGGTAAAACAGTGCTGAGGGCGCCCCAGTGACACAAAGAGGCAGAAATAGAGTAAGTCTCCCAGAGATGCCATCTCGAGTCCCAGTTCCCGTGAGTCCCGCCTCACAGTTTCTGTGAGATCTCAGTAACTGTATAAAAAAATCCTCCTTGCCCTGGCCGGTTTGGCTCAGCGGTTAGAGCGTCGGCCTGCGGTCCAGAGAGGCCCGGGTTCGGTTCCCGCTAAGGGCACGTACCTCGGTTGCAGTTTGTCCCCGGCCCTGACCCAACCAGGGCTGTGCAGGAGGCAGCCACTCGATGTGTCCCTTTCACGTCGACATTTCTCTCTCTCTCTCTTCCTCTCTCTCCTTCCCACTCTATCTGAACAAAAAATGGAAAAATGTCCTCGGGTGAGGATAAAAAAAAAAAAAAAAAAGTAAAAAATCCTCCTTTCCTTTTATGTAAATAAGCTTTCCTGGCTACCTGTTTCTTCTAATCAGATGAAATCTGTCTACACTAGAGTAAGCGATTGCATTTGGAAACAAGAGAAAAGGCTTTCCCAGCAGAGTGCTGTTTGAAGCAGGCCTCAGTGACAGCTCAGGCTGGGGTTAGGAGCAACCTCACCTTCCTGAGCCATCTGCCTCTCTCCCTTCGCCTTCAAGGATCAGCTCAAGGAGCACCTCTTCTTCAAAGCTCCCTGACCACCTACTCCCAGTCAGGCACACCTAGCTGCTGCCTCGTCAGCATCCCCTCAGTACGGAGTTCATGTCTGTGTTTCCCATAACTCCCTTATGTTATCACTTGTTCTGTAAACCATAAACTCCTCTGGGGTGCGGACCTGGCACAGGACCTTGAAAAGAGTGGGTGCTCACTGCAGCCATGGACACCCACTTTGCTGAACTGAGTTGGAGCCTAACCTCTCACCTGCAGTGCTCAGCAGCTCTGTAAGACTGTTTCCCTATCTTTAAAGCAGAGATGGAACCCCCTGCTCTGCGGTATCACAGTGACATCTGGACAGCAAATGAAGAATTGCTTTATAAACTGGAGTGCCACACACCTGCGAGGGCTGAATGATGAGTGAAGACAGGGAGCCCAAACTACTCAGGAAATCAGAGGTTTTGATGGGAAAGTGGCCATGGAGTAAGTAAACTGTACCATGATCAATTTAATTCAAAGTTGTTCAACGTGGTCCATACAGAGCTCCTACTTCTTAAAGAGTCCTGCACCAGGCCCTGCATGCCGAATGTTCGGGCGTTCTGAAGAGCAACTTTACCCACCAGCCTCAGTCCTTCTCTGTGCCCCAACCCATGTGGCTCAGACCTGGCATCCTGGGATGGGCTGACTCCTCCGATGGGTGGTGTCCAGAACAAGTCTGCTACCCTGTGCTGGCACACAGGGCCCTTGGACATTGCGGCCGGGTTTCTCTCACCCTGAAGCCCAGAATACCTCTAGCCTCCATCCTGACATCTTGGCCTCCTCTCCCTTCTCCAGAGGCCAAAGCTGAGGTCTCAGCATATCCACATGCTTGAGCCTGCTTAGGTTATGACACTGGGGCAATCAGAGCAAATATCACCCAGACCTGGGTTAAAACTCTTGTCGCTCGTTAGCTGTGTGGCCTTGGGCAAGTCATTTAACCTCTCTGAGCCTGTTTGCTCATCCATTACCTGAGGATAACAACTTTTACCATGACAGGCTGGCAAGAGGCTCATCAAAGTAATGTAAGCAAAACAAACAGTTCAGTGCCTGGGTCATATTCAGTGTGCGATAAATATTAACTGCTTTATTATAATTATTGGAAAGATTAATAAATGTTAGTGATAATGATGAAAAGAACGAACAATTAGATCTTAAGGGAAAACGTGGTGAGAGGTGCAGAGACTCTGAATGGCAGAGCTAGACAGGCCCTGGAAGCTCCCTGGTCCAGCGGGCTCTCCTGGTGCCATTCCAAGAGGGCTTGCTGCCATCGGGGACAGGGAACTCTCTCCCTCCTGCTTTCTGATGTAGCCAGTCTTGACTGTGGGAAGGCCTTTGCCACAGTGATTTGAGCCTCCTTGAGATGTTTTAAGCACATCTGGGCAGCCTTGGGTGCCTAGGGTGCAATTGCTTGGAAACCAATTCTGAACTCTCAAAGCTTGGTTTGGTTGGGGCAGGGAGGGGCAGGGAAGGGCAGGGGTGGGGTGGGGGAGGTAACTAGGAGTTATCCTCGCCTGACAATTGGTGTTAGCCCCAATCCCCAGGTACCCCAACCTGTAGTGATCAGCCCTGGCTCAACTTACATGACGATTCCAAAGTGGTTCTCCAGGAGGTGAGAAGTGTCATCTCTCTGTCTACAGTGCTCCCATCTTTGGAGAAAGGACAAGACCAAAATGATGAAAAGCTACAGGAGGGAAAGATGAGAGGGTCAGTGGGAGTACCCGTCCTCGGCATGGCCTTGCTGTCTGCTCACAAGGAGAACGCGTGGGCGAGCAGAGCGCTCAGAAGGTGCTCAGACGCCAGAGGCACAGAGCTGGCTGTGCACACCTGGAGCTTCCAGATGTTCTGTAATGAGCTTCCCTTTGGGTTGCCCTGAACAGATGTGAGTTCAAACCTAGTCTCTCCCACCAACTGGCTGGGAGGGAGACTTAACTTCTCTCAGTCTCAGTTTCCCCTTCTATAACAGGGGATAATAACGGTAAGGTTGAAAATCCTTTGTTTTTTTTTTCCTGTGGAATTCAGTGATTTTCTCACATACTTGAGACCCTTTTCTTCACCACCACCCCCCCGCTTCACTAGAAACTTCTTGAGACTTGTCTACACCTGCTGACTCCATTTCTTTGCCTCTCACTTGCTCTTCAACCCCCTATGCTGGCTTCTATCCCCATCACTCACTCCATGGAAACAGCTCTGGCCAAAGTTACTAATTATCACCTTGTTGCACCATCCGATGTAAACTTGAAGCTCAAATCTGGCTTGACCTTCACAGCATTCCTCAGTGTTGACCACCTCCTTCTCTCTCTTAGAAACACTCTTCCCTAGCCATCCATACTTTTCTGGGTCTTCTCCGTTACTGCTCTGTCTCCTTTGTTAGATCATTCTTTATCCAACCATGAGATTTGGCGTTCCTCCTAGTTCAGTCCAAGGACCACTCATTACCTGATCCTCTCTTCCTCAGCAATCTCATCCATGTCCACGCTTTCAATGGCCACCAATGTGCAGAACACTCACAAACTTGACCTCTAGCCCAGACCTCATCCTTGAGCTCCATAACTGTTCATCCAGCTACATAGTTGGCATATTTTTTGAGGTGTTGAAAGTTTTTGAATTTAGTATGTCTTAAATGAAACTCATGATCTTCCTCCTTGCCCCTTTCCTTCATCCACCCCAAACCTGGATCTCTTTTAATTTTCTTTAACTAGAAAATGGCAGATACCACCATCCTCCCAGCTGTGCAAGTTAGAAACGAACGTCATCCTTAACATCTCCCTCTCCTTAACCTCTCTATCCAACCTATTATCAAATCCTACTGTTTTTACTCCCAAACGTGTTGAGCTAACCACCACCATCTAGGATGAGCTAAAACTGCCTCTCACTGGACCCCTACAACCATCTCCTAACTGGTCTTCCTACCTCCTCTCTTGCCTGCTTCCAACCTGATGCCAACATTGCAACAAGAGGACCGTTTCAAAACAAATCTGATCACACCACCCTCATGCTGGAAACACTCCAACTACTTTAAATTGTACTCAGAATAAAGACAGAACTCCTTTGCACAGAGCCCCACAGTGCTCCTCCTGGCCTGGCCCTGCCCACCTCCCTGGATAGCTCCACCTCAATTCATTCTGGCCACACCCCCTCTCAGTTCCGCACCCCCCCAAAGCATTTGCCCGCGCTTTTCCCTCTGCCTGAAATGCTCTCTATTGCATCTTCCAACAGAACTCAGCTCCGTTATTGCTTCCCCTAAAAGCCCGTATCCCTGACTCTAGGGCCCTAAAAGCCTTCTTCTGCCTGTGTTTTTAGTGCATAACGTAGGAGAACAAGTTGAAGAAATTTAGCTGATGCCTCTCTGCTCACCTATTCAGGCCCCTTTGGGAGCCTGTGTACAGGGGCAGCCAAGTTCCCCTTCCCTCCCCTCCTCGACCTCCCTGCCTTTACTCACTGACGGGATGAGGGAGTAATGGAGGAAGAGTTCCATGTCCACTGAGCCGGCACAGGTGCCATTTAGCTGCCTTGTCCTGGAAAATAGCCAAAAAACACATTCACATCGTCAGTCACGGCTGCAGTCATTGACCATCACTGTCAGGAGTTTGGCTTGTAGCCCACTAAGATCATCTGATCTTTTTAAACTTTGCTTTCCCAGAGCCAGTCCTGCTCATCTGTGATGTACCTTCCCTAAGTGGATTAATCTTCTTTCTGAGTTCTTTCTCCAGCCTGATTATCTATCCAACCGCCCTGCTAACTGGATCTAACTCCCTCCTTTCTTGATGACACATGGTCAGGGACAGATTCGGGTTCTGTGGATATCCTTTTCAAATAAAACTACAGAAATATCTTACTTTTTTCATATTTTAAGGAAAACATATCACCATGTCAATACTTAACTGAGGGGTCTCCCACCCTCCCAGAGCCTTGGAATGGTCCTGTGCAACTCAGGAGCCCTGAGACAAGTTTCAGTAACTTCACAGGAAATCAGCCTTTGGACATGGTTTTCCGTAACCAGAGGTCGAGATGCACCATCTCGCTCCTGATCCACGGCTGGGCCCTTGGGGCAGGACAGCAGTGATCTGGACTCTAGAGCATGGACTTCACCCTCTGCAGGCATCACAGTCTGCAGGACAGGGCTGCTGGGTCCCCATCTGAAACACGTGACAGCAGTTCGTGACTTCTCTTTAAAGGGACCGCCTTCCTGGGGCTCTCACCACACTTGTTCTCGCTGCTCTGACTTCCACTACATCACCTGTGCATGCTCTCACACCTCCACACCTTTGCTCACTCTGCCCCAACCCCAGCGGCACCCACTTAGCCATCTCCTGTGCTTTCTTCCCTGGCCAGCTCCTACTTTTCCCTCATAAGTCTCAGGGAGAGCACTCTGCTGGGGAGCCCATGAGCATGACACATCCCCCCAAATTCTTTAAAACTCTGGTGCTCCCAGTTTTGTCTAACCATGGATCTGAAACACCCTAGAAGTGGAAGGGGGAGGGGGAGCTTAAGCTGTCAGCGATGTGATAGAACTGTAAAACCAGACTCCGGCTTTCAGGAAGGTCAACTGAGCACATACATCAGTCTCCCCATCCCATACAAAACCATCAGATGTGATTTGTTAAAAAGAAAGAAAATACAGCTATATTTGAAAGTAAGAAGGAAATCGATCAGGGACACAGAAACTACTAGATGACCCTGAACAATGGAGAGAGATTGGGGCCAGATCGGAGAGAAGAAGCATCAGCCGGCGTGGAACAGACTGTGGAGCCACTTGAAGAGTGCTCTGCACCCCGAGCGCAGGGGGCTGCAGCGGGACGGGGCTGCTGACTGACCACAGAATGGCGAGCTCGGTTCCTCGGGTACCCAAGTGTCTTCCACCCCTGCAGACCAGCTGGGAGGTGGTGTTTATATCTCCGGGGGAGGTATATATGGGTCACTCAGAGGGAGGCAGTTTCCAGATCATAGGTGGCAGCTAGGAGAGCCCAGGGGCTCCAGCTTCCAGAAGGCCAGCTCCTGAGGTACCCCATCTAAGGGCACATCCCACCCCCACCCCGCTGCACTGAAAGGGGCCTTATACTGGCAGCAGCTGCCACCCCTCCCAAACCTTATCTTCCAGGGGAACTCCATCATGAGGATGAGCACAGGACCAAGAACCACCAAACATCTGAGGAAAGGTTACACCACAGAAGGGAGCCAGCAATTCAACAGAGAGAGGAATTTACTCCTGAGGAAATAAAGTTAATATGGAATGGAGGAAATTCTCTATGAGAGTAGATCTAGGAAGAAGTAGAGGGTCCAAAAAGCAACAGCAGGCAAAGAAATCAGCAAAAGTTACTGTCAATATTGAGCACAGAATTTAAATATATATTTATATATAATAAATAAATGTATCATATAAATTCACATTTATATAAATTCTATAATAAATAATATAAATATCTTTTTAAAATTCTCACCCGAGGATATTTTTCCATTTATTTTTAGATGGAGGGGAGGGGGAGAGAGAGAGAGAGAGAGAGAAACACTGATGTGAGAGAGGCACATAGACTGGTTACCCGCTGAACGACTCCAACCAGGACCGAATACCAAACCACAACCGAGGTACGTGCCCTTGACCGGAGTCAAACCCGAGGCTCTTTGGTCTGCAGGTTGATGCTCTAACCGCTAAGCCAAACCAGCCAGGCCAATAATATAAATATATAAATAGAAATAGAAATATTTATATATTTACATTTATATTGTTTATAATATAAGTAAATACATAAATGTGAATTTATTATATAAAAAATTATTTATATATATATATATATATATATATGCAATTTTTAGAAACACACGTACTCGAAAGACCCTCTCTGAGACAAGTACTGGAGGAAATTTTCAAGTAATAAGAAAAACAAATCCCGATGGAGAAGAATTTAAAAGCAACCATGAACAGAGCAGTTAGTAAAACACATTATTAAATATCTAGATAAGTAATTATGGTGAAACAGAATGTGTGAAATGCCAATTTAGAGGTAACTACCAGCGGACATCCCGCACGGGAAGAGGGAGAGGTGGGCAGAACAGGTGTGGGCGCAGAGGGAAGTAAGACAAGGGCCAAGTCCTCACCGTGTCTAGGAGGGTGACGTAGAAACCTGTTTTCCCCTTCTGGGCTTCATAAGAAAAAATGTAATTCTAAGTGTGGATGTTAAAAATCCATAGTTAACCACCATAAGAATATAAACAGAATGTAAACTAGTATATTAAAAAGTGTAAAGAGTTGCTTCAACAAAATACAAGAAGAGAAGAATAAATAACGATGAAAAGAGAAGTACCACAGAACAAAATGCCCAATGAATAAGCCACGAACAGAGAAATACACATATTCAATAAATTCTTACATTTTCAAATACTAATAAAAGTAGAAATTAAGATGAAATGCTGCCTTATCTATTAAATTGGGGATTATTGAAATTACTACCCAGCATGACTGAAGGTTAAGACAAGTTGGTATTCATTTACTGATTGTCAGAGTGTAAACTGGAGTAATCGTTCTGAGGAATAATTTGACAATATACACACCAAGAACTTTAAAAATATATCAATTCCATTTCCAGGAATTCTACTTCTAAAAATATATAAGTTAAGGAAGTCAGAGAGGTATCTGAAGATATGTACTAGAATGCTAAGATTCTTTCTCTCAGTCTCTTCCTCATATGTGTGCATAACATTTTAAATGTAATATATGCTCATTGTAAAACATTCCAAATATTAACAAATGTATAAAGCAGTAAAGAAAAGTCCTTTCTCCTCCCATGATTATAACCTACGTAGTTTTAAGCAAATGTGTTTATAACTCACATAGCTTTAAGCAAAAGTGGGATCAGACTGAACTTAATTTCTTCACTTAATCAGTAAAGGAAAGGAAACTCACTTAAAAAAGGAAAAGAATTTCTCATGTCAGCATATACAGACCCACTGGACTTTTTCGGATGGGTGACCGTGCCTAGAGATTCATTGCTGAGGCTGTCTCCTGCTTGGTGGGCTGAGCCAGAGTTAGTCTGGTAGCATATGGGAACAGGTGAGCTCAAGGAAGGGGGGCGGAGCCCGTGCCACTGGGCCATGCCTGTGCGCCAGCAGCCACTGCGGTGAGCAGATGAAACGTGCACTGGAATCAGCCCAAGTTAGACAGCCACTGACACCACTTTCCTGGTCTCTGAGACCCACACTGCTCCCTGGTGGGTCCAGGGCTGGTGGGGTAGGTCTGTGGAAGGGCAGACGACACCTGCCGGGCAGCAGCAACCCATCGCCCCCAAATGTAGAAGGTGCACTTTCCTGTGGTGATGACTTGGACGTGTGTTTATGATGTGCTGTTAAGTGGACAAAAATTATAAAATATGATCCCAGGTTGTGAACAGTGGTGGAACTAGAGGTCATTTTACTTCTCCTTGAAAAACAGCCTCGGTGATCAGTGAGCATTGATCTTCTTTCCCCATCCCCTACCTGCTTTTGAATAGCTCTGACCAAAGAAAAGGATTTTCTTTTTGTTGGGCTGAAAGGGGACTCTTACTGGCTGTTTCTACCTCTTCAGACCCCTGACCCCATTTGCTCCTCTGTCCCTGGAGTGTCTGGGGTCAGCCATTCTCCAGGCTGAGTACCCCTCCCCAGCCTCAATCAAGCGCATAGACTGGGCAGCTGGCCTGGCCTCCAGCTAGGTGTGGGGTTGTCCGGGGCTCCCCTACCCTGGTACCCCTGACCACACAGTGGACCGAAGTCCTTCACCTGGTTAACCAGTAGCCAGAGCAGCGCCCACACCTGGTCCCGCGACCAGTCTCCCACTTCCATGCTGGCAGGGTGGCCCAAGCACGGCATCCTTGCCCAGAGTAGCCCCACTGCCGTCCCAAGCCGCCTCGGAGGAGTCTGAGGCCCTCGTGAAAAGAGGCCCAGCCAGGAAAACAGCTGAGTGCAGCCAGCCCTGCTGCTACAGGCTGTGGTTCCTTAGGCTCGGGGCACTCGCCGGTCTCAGTTTAGTCACTTGTGAATTTAGAAGGTTGGACTGCTTGGGACTTAGCCCACTGTCACAGCAGCCAGCCCACTACTTAGAAACGTCTTGTTATAGGTCTGTGTCCCACTGGATGGGGGCATTCACCTCCATGCCCAGCTCCAGGCCCGACAGGTGGCGATAATGTTCCGTGCTCACTAGCGTTCCCTAAATGGATGGGTGGAAAGCTAACATTCCTCAAGGGCCTACGATGCGTAGAGCTATCCTTTAAGGGTTATACCTTTATTAACCAAGTTCATCCTCACAGCAGCCCTGTGAGAGAGGTACTATTATCATCCCATTTCACAGGTGAGGAAACTGAGGCACCAAAAGATCAGGCTGACCCAGCTAGCGCGTGGGGGAGCCAGGACTTGAACTCTGGCAATATGGGTGATCATGTAAGTCATTCCCAACTGTCACATTCTATGACTCTTCAACATAATGTTCTGTCCTACGGCCAGGCGGTCTGAGCTCTCCTGGAACAAAAACACGAGACTCGCAGGGACTTGTGAAGATTTAAGAGTAAATTTGTGTGCCAGGTCTTTTGTGCACAGCATAGGAATTCCACAGGGAAAGTAAACTGCTTTTCACCCGTGAAACCCAGGATGAAATGCCAGGCTGTCTGGCGGAGGGGGACCCCGCAGGCTGGAGTGTCAACAAAACAAGGCTGCCCGCGTTGACGATGGGCGGAGCTGGGTGACAGGAATCCGGGTGTTCTTTACACTGGTCTCTCTTCCTTTGTATAAGCGTGCATACTTTCATTAAAAACAAAGTTTACGGCTTTCTTAATAAAATAAAATTAAATCCATCACTATCATAAAACCCACATAGGCCGCCTGCCACCCTGCTGCTGATGGTCTCTTTGGTTTTCTTCCCTCCTCCATCGCCCTCAGGCCTGCCTCTGACAGCCTGCAGAGCCGTCTGTGCTGTCTGTCTGCCGCTCTCTCTAATTGCCTCTTGGTTTGTCTCCATCTGTCATTTTCTGTGACTCTGAGAATCAGGGGAAAGACACACAGATTCCCCGTTTTTATTCCATTTTCTTCTCTGTGGGTCCAAATCTCCGTTTTCGTCTTTGCCTCGACCTCTCCCATTCATTTTGACCTTGCTGTGCAGCTAGGAAAGGTCAGCTCTGGGTTAGTACTCTGCGTTAGAGGGTGGTATGGGGGTGTTTTCATGCTCCTGCGGGTCCTCGGATCTGCCTGGGGGGAAGAGCCTAGGATTTGGGAGTCAGAGACCTTGAGATCTTGGGTGAATCATTTCTCCTCCTGAAGCCTTGGTTGCCTGTCTGTAGGGTGGGTGTGATGTCACTGCTTCCCTAGATCGTTAGGGAATGGGCAGGGATGGTGCTTTGCTAACTGAGAAGCACCATGCATGCTGGCTCTCGGGCCTGCTTCCACCTTCCCTACAACTACCTCCCACGCACACTGTTTCACAAGGTGGGAGCGAGTACTCCAAGCAGTAGCCCGGCCCCCAGAAGACCCTGCGGCGCTCTCCTGAGGTGGCACTTGCATTATCAAGAGACACAGGAACCGCTGTACCAAGGAGCTGGACACCCTGGGTGCCCTGGCTCCACGGGGGACTAGCTGGTTAACCATCTCAGAGAGACAGTCAGCTCGGCCGGGTCGGGAACAGGGCTCTGCACTGGGCCACGCGGGGCGTCTTCCCATGCGACGCTGCAGGCACGGCGGGAAGAGCAGTGCTTTACCCTCCGCTTTCTCTTTGCCTGGTGTCGCGGGATCCTCGGAGCCAGGCTCAGAGAGAGGCTGTCACTGGCCCGCAGCGGGGCTCACACAGAGATGAGGTACTAGCTGCCTTTGGTGTCTGGCCTGTCTTCATTCCATTTCCTCCCGGGCCTCCCTGTTTCCTCCTCTGTGCCCAGATCTCTGACTACTCTCCGGTGCCTGGACCTGCTCATTCATTCCGAGCTTACTCTCAGCGAGGCATGGTCGGCCCAGGTGAGCGCCTTCCTTTAGGGGTGTGCATGGGGTGCTCTCACACCCCTGAAAAGTTCAGAGAGAGCTACATGAAAAAAAGTGGTGACTGAAGAAGACAAAAGCCCACTTTTCTACTCCCTACCATGCTTCACTGTCCAATAAAGCAACATGTGTTTTTATTTTATTTTCTCTTAATAAGATAACAATAATCATTTAATGAAGGTTTGCCACGTGCTGGGCATTGAACGAAGGTCTTTATAGTTATTATCTCACTTAGTCCTTTCACAGTTTAGGCAGCACGGACTATTATTCCCACTTCATGGATGAGAAAACTGAGGCTTAGAGAGGAGAAGTAAAGTCACTCAGCTAGAGAGAAGCAGAGCTAGAATTTGAACTTGTTATATTTTCTACATAGGAAACATATTCACACACAAACATTACATTAGGACATTGAAAAAGGTTCTATGTCTGTGGGCCTTTGAGAAGACAATGACCCCTACTCTTCACGGGTCAGACAAATCCGAACAACAAGCTCAGGCCTGAGCCCTGCCCTGGGAAAGGGCCCTGACCAGCTGGCCCATGTCCAGGGGATGACCCCTGGGAGGGATGCATGGAGGCCGTGGGGCATATAGTGCTGACTTCAAATAAACGTCAGGGGCCCAGAGGCCACAACTGGCACCATAGGTGGGCCAAGTTCTTTGGGTCACAATTTTCTTCTCAGTCCAGACCACGAAGCCAATTGCCTGTCTCCTTTTCATCTCCTTTTGGATGTCCCATGGGCACTCCAGTCCAACATGTCCCACCTGAACACGCCCCCAGCCTACTCTTCCTGTGGGGGTCCTCACTTCAGGAATGGCACCATCATCCACCCTTTAGTCTAAGCCAAAGGCCCAGAGTCACCCTCAACTCCCTCCTCTCCAAGTCACGCCCACATCAAGCCCAGTCAAACCTCGCCAATCATCACCAAGTTCAGACCCACCTCGATCCCTACAGCCCCCAGCTTAGCCCGGCCAGCGTCCTCTTCACCTGGACTTCGCAGCAGCCTCCTGCCAGTGTCCTACCTCCAGCTTTGCCCCCCTCAATTCATTCTCCACCCTGGGACCGACTTCCTAAAGTCCACATCCCACCACATCACTCCCCCAGTCCCTCTCAGCCCAAGGAGCCGCTGGAGAGAGAGGAGGAAGAGACCAGTTCCCTCAGGCTTTCCAGTCCATGCCCCCACCCACCCAGCTGACTCCCTGCTCTGTCCACCTGTCCTCCAGCCAACCTCTGGTCTGTTTGTTGGCACATGTCCTTTCCCATGCACTGCTCTCAGGCTGCCTCCCTCTTGTCCTGTGCCTGGGACTCCAGGGATCTCCTTGTCCCAGTGACTGTCGTGATGCCTGTCTGTGTTCTCATGATTCCTTTTCTCCCTTTGCCTTCCACAGCATCCCGACAAGCTAAACAGATACACTGTAACCCCAGAGAGCGAAGGCTCTGTTTTGTGTGGATTTGGAGTAGTCTCTTCAGTTTTTAGAGCTTAGACATTTAAATGTTTGAGGGAGAACTCTTCATCTCTGATATCTGGGCAGGACTTTACAGCTCTCAAAGTCCATTCACATGCTTGTTCTCATCTGATCCCCACAGAGCTGTGGGCCAGGGAGGACAGGGTTACTACTCCTGATTTACAGATGAGGAAACAGAGGCTTTGAGATTTGCCAGAAACTGCACAGCCAGGATTCAAACCCGGGTCCTCTAACACCGCACCTGGGCTCTTCCCACTCCACTCTGTGGATCCAAACTGAAGACGAACGGAAATCTGCTCCCTCACCCAGGAACCCTGATCATGGTTCCTTCCTCCATGCCAGCCTGCCCACAGAGGAGCTACACCAGGCCTTTCTCCAGACTTCCATGAGTCACCAACACGGAGGGGACAGCGGCCAGAACACGCGCCGTCCAGCCTGACTCGTCTACACCTTGTCTCGGAAAGAACTCACCTCTCATTCGTGGACATCATCTCGGTGGGAAAGCACCGCCCGCAGCCCCAGTGAGCGATCTGCTTCTCTAGGTTATTCTTTGAGCTTCTCCAGCCTCTTGGTTATGACTGCTTCTGACATCTGGTGTTCTGCCCAGTTCACTTCACCACACGCAAAAAACTCACAGCAAAGGCAAACATCCAGTCAAATATTTACCAGAGAAATCGAAGCAAGCGGTGACCTTCTTCCTTGTTTCAGAACACTGCTGGCTTTTCTCCTGCTCTTCCTCCCCTCTCACCCTGCAAAAGCAAGAGCCTGCCTCCTACTTCCTCTCCTGGGCTCTTGTCTCTTCTAGGCCCCTGCTATAAACACTGCCCCCTGAGCTATCAGAACTTTGCCCAGCAGCTGAGGCCTCTTAGCTAGCTGTAAAATTATTACCGGCGGTCAAGTAGGACTGTGCCTCAAGGAATAAACTAGGAAACTGGAATCACTGGCTTCAAGAGTCTCCTCGGAAACAAAGCTGCCCATGTGCTGGGAGAAGGCGATGGAGACAAGTTCAAAAATGAACCCCATGGATGTGGTGGAGAATGTGTTACGATTTCCCAATTACCAGAATTGCCTATGGATTCTAAGTGCCCACCTGTTTCCCAATGATCTTCTGGGATGGAATGGCAACGAGACCCCAGGTGTCCCTGTCTGTCAGTTTGCTGCATCCATCAGCTCCTAGGCCAGTTCATGGCCCCACCACAAGTCTGTGGCTCCTCCCCTTCTTTCATTTATGCCTCTTGATGGTCCTTGTCCATCCATTTGTATGGGAGTGCTCAGGATGTGGGTGTGTCTTGTTCACTTCTGATTTTTCCTTCTGCCCGTGTGGAGTTGGTGTTCAGAATGGTGGAGCCACAACTTGGAAGGAGCCTGGGTCCCTGAATCAACACTGGAGAAGACTAGGAATAGCTGTTTGAGACTTTATATGAATAAGCAAATAAACTTGTACTATGTTAGAGCCATTATACACTTTGGAGTTGGCTATAGGAGCTAGTCCTTATCCTAATCAATACACCATATTTTCCATTCACACTGCTTCTGCCCCAGATTCACCTCCTGTCTGGACTATCATGAGCGCTCTCTAATGGCCCTGCGGCCTCCAGGCCCCAGGCTCAGTGCATATCTACATCTCCCCGACGCACTGCTCAGACCTGTCGCGCCCCTGCCGAGCATTGTCCCATGCTCCGCACTCCCTACCCTAGCACTCCAATCAAGCCTTCCGAGAAGGTGCTTCAACCCTCTTTTCCAGCCTAATCTCCTCTGGTCTCCTGCACACATCTACAGGTTTTTAAAGCTGCATATTCATCCTTAAACATAGCCTTCCATGCTACTCTGGATCTTTAGGGAGCAAGGAACAGATCCACTCAAGTTGCCTTGAGTAAAAGGGGCCTCCTATTACTCCCCGGCAAGGCTGGGACCCAACCGGGAAGGTGTTGGAAACTGAAGCCACTCTTGGGAATGGTCCCTCCCTTCTCAGGGCCAACGGGTTTCTCTTTCCCTTGTCTATCTCCCTCTTGGCATTTTTGCTTCAACCTATTCTCTCTATGGCTCAGCCCCTTTGCTTCCTTATGATTTCCACTCTCCCATGGCTTCAACTCATCACTGTCCTGATTCTAGTTCATGGCATCCCCCCCACATGCACTGGCTCCTTTCCAGGGTTTTTCCCATTCTAATTGCCAAGAGAAAAGATCTGCGCCCTGGCCGGTTTGGCTCAGCGGTTAGAGCGTCGGCCTGCGGACCAGAGAGTCCCGGGTTCGGTTCCCGCTAGGGGGCACGTACCAAAAAAAAAAAGATCTGCCCCAGTTTGTCTTTTCCCCCAGGTAGGACACAGGCCATTCTATACCTTTCTTTCTTTGGCTCAATCATATACCCCTTATATTAGCTTTCCCTAGGGCTGTCATAACAAAATGTCACACACGGGGTGGCTTAAACAACAGACATTCATTATTTCACAGTTCTGGTAGCTGGAAGACCAAAATCAAGGTGTCAGCCGGTTTGATTTCTACCAAGACCTCTTTCCGTGGCTGGCAGAAGGCTGCCTCTCGCTGTGGTCCCTGTGCATGTGCGCCCTGGTGTCTCTGTGTCCTAACCTCCTCTTCTTTTTTCTTTTTTCTTTTTCTTTATTGATGTTAGAGAGAGAGGAAGGGAGAGGGAGAGAGAGATAGAAACATTGATGAGAGAGAACATCGAATGGCCGCCTCCTGCATGTCCCCCAATGGGGATTGGGCCCATAACCTGGGCATGTGCCCTGACCAGAAATCGAACCGGCAACCTCTTGGTGCACAGGTCGATGCTCAACCACTGAGCCACACCGGCCGGGCAACTAACCTCCTCTTCTAAGGCCACCAGTCAGATTGGATTATGGCCCACCCCAATGGCCTCATTCTAACTTAACTACCTCCTTAAAGGCCCTATCTCCAAATACAGTCCCATTCTAAGGTACTAGGGTTAGGGCTTCAATATATGAATTTGGGGGGAACAACATTCAGTCCATAACGTTCTGGGTCTAAGAAGCTCCGGTGGAGTGGGAAAGTGTCGTGCAGGCAGTGAGCAGGCACCGTAACTGACAAATTCAGCCCATCTGTGTTTGCCCACCTTGACCCCTTCAGTCCCACCTAGGACACGGCCTCCACTTCTGCTCACCGCCACTGTTTCTGTTCATTAAGTCCTACCCCGAGCATAATATCTGACACAGAGTGTCTCCTGATCATGTGTATAATCTCATTTCTCTTGGCTTGGTCTACATCTCTTTTATGGCATATATTTAGGCCGTCTTTATTTGTCCATGTAACACATATTTATAGAGAAGTAGTCTGGTGCAGTGGTTCTGAGCGTGGACCTGGGGGCCAACTCCACAATTTACTAGTTATGTCACTTTGGGCAAGGTACGTGGTTAACCTCTCTGATCCTTGGTTTTATCTGAGATAAGTTACACCAACCTCGTGGATATGTGAGGTGAAAGTGACCTAATACACACAAAACGTTCAGGAGCATGCCTGACACAGAGCACGCGCTCAGTGAGCATGTGCGGTTCCTGGGCGCCTGTCCTCTGCCAGGTGCTGACCAGCATGCAACTACACAGTCACCTCACAGTTCATCGTGCCCAGGCCTAGCTCCCCTGCTAGATCACAGTGGCTTAGAAGCCACGACTAGATCTGATTCAGTATGATGTCTGGGATACAGGGGAGGCCCCATAAATGCTGGTTCTCAAAATTGAAAATAATGAAAGAAAAATGAAAAAGAAATATAAAGATCGAGTACAACATAACTCTCTTCCTGGATGTCTAGAGACAAGAAACACTATAACGTTTTCTCTGGAACCAGGCTCTCCCCTTGCCCGGAAGCAGCAGCTCTTGGAGCATCCATGTCATATCCTTCAGGGAAAATTTGCAACGTGCTGCTTCTTCCAGGCGCACGGAGATGCTAACTCTTCTGGGAGTGCCCATCTACCAGATACTTCCTGGCTCCACTGCCCAGGCTTCAAACAGATATTCTAAACTCTGGAATTATCATGGTGGGTTTCCTCACAATTCCACAATTCCTCTCTTCACACCATTAAGGAAGAGTCCTTTTGAATTGCCACTGACCACCTGTGGAGGTTGGGAAGGCAGCCACCTTAAAGTGGGAGAAACACTAAGACCCTTGTTATCAAATGCTTCCGCTCAGCAACATTTCATCCATAGTAATGAGGACCCATTACTAAGGGGCTACCATGCTCCAGACATTGACCTCTTTTGAAACTGAAGTCAAACCTGTGTGATAGATTTCATGTTCCCGCTCTCAAACTTTCTCAGTTTAGTCTTGACTCCAAACGTAGAACTTCACATGGATCTGGAGAATACGCCAACTTTTGATTATCTCTCCCATTCTAACCTATGCAAGCATTTGTGAACACTGCTTCTACTAGCCAACATACATGAATCCTTTTGAAGCTTTGGGGCATTTGAATACTTTTGCTGAATTTGTCCAGGTTATTGATAAAAAACAACAACAAAAGGAAACTGAATAGAACAGAGCCCTATAGCACTCCACCAGAGACCTGTTTCCAGGAGCCATGCAATGATGCCCATCAATTGGCAAAGAGTGAGGAAAGAGATGACTAACTGCACCCGAACCCAGGTTAGGAAGGGTTACTGTGTTCAGCAGGGTTCAGAGTTCCGGTGACGTGACAGGAGATGTGGCAGTTCATCACAAAGGCTGTGCTTGTCTCCCAATGCTGAGCGCTTATCACAGGACAGCCTCTGTTTATTCTATAGACACATGGATTAATCATTAACTCAGAAACAAAAGCACTCAGATATAGGGAAGACCTAGTGCAATTTCTCTGTTAAGCAATATCAGTGGCTTTCTGGAGTGGGTATGACCCCTAAGAACATTTTTTTCTCTATTTGAAAACCAATAAAATTAATCTATATTCCTATCCTGTCCCTTCTCTGTCACAAACACGGCTGGCTCCTCCTTCTGGCAAAATAAAGACTGGACATTCAGTGACCTCTGTGACATGACTCCAATTTTTCTTCCCAGACTAGACTCAACTCTGGATAAGTCCACAGGAAAGCTGGACTAACCTCTCAGGTGCCACCCACCTGCCCTGCCCTCACTCATGTCACAAGTATTTATGAAGTATTCATGTGCCAAGAAGTATGCTAGTCCCTGAGGACAGACACTCTAGGGACACACTGTGCCCTCTTCCCAGGTTGGCCAAGATCCTGGCTTAAGCACAGTGTCCTCCCTAGGAAGGGTTTTGGTGCTTTTAAATTGATCACAGATGGAATACAGAGAATGAGGGAAGAGATGACTGCACCGGAAGGCAGGCTGCACAAATTGTTGAGGTGGGGCTGCACGGGGACAGACAGGAGCAGCAGGTCAGACCCTGCAGAGGCCATTTCTAGAGCACCAGGAGGAGGCCCATCTAAACTGAAGGCCAACCAAACCGAAGCTGGGGTGATTATCTGTATGCATTTCTCTTCTCTTCTCTGGACCAAGAGCACCTTATCCCAGCACTTTGGCTCATCTGAATTATTAAAAAATATTTATCGAACTAATCAATGAGGAACATCATTTCTAGATCTGTAATCTCTGTGTTGTCCACAAGGTGGCGATTTGCATAGATGGTCACAACACAAACCTTGCATTTCGGTGGAAGCCCTGGGAAAAGATGTCGAAGGGAAGCATGGAGAACCAAGAAAGACTTTCTGCAGACTTATCCTCTGCCCCGCCCTGCTCCCCGTGGGAATATATGCTATCCTCTTCCCCTCCACATTTAAAGTACCTGCCTGTCAGACAGTAACGCAGGCCTGAGCTACCAGCACCAAACCTGGATTCCACCACATCCAGGAGCCCAGGCAAGGCCAGTGATCTGGGCCTTCCTGTCCCCTCCAGCCTCATCTCCTGCCTCCCAAGCTTTCACACCCCCCGTGCAGCTCTGCAACTGGGCTGAGCTTTCTCTTTGCTCCAGACTGTACCATGTTCTCTCTGGCCTTCTCTCTCTGCCTTCCTTCCAGATAACACCTACTGTCTCCCCAAGACTCAATTTAGGAAGCACCTTTTCCAGAAAGCTCCCTTAACCCTTGCTAGACAATAGATGGGCCTCAACTCCCTTCCCCACTGAGAGAATCCACTCTCATTTTTTCTCATAAGTCTATGGGCTCACAAGTGTTGCCCACAGTGTTAAATGGCTCTCTGGGAACTAGAGCTATGGGCTTTTGGGCAGTTTTTAAAAGGAAATGGATGCCAATCACCTTCAAAGCTTTGGAATGTTTTCTTCACCCAGATACCACAGGCTTAGGGTTGGAAAACTAGTCTTCTGCTCATTTTCTTAAAGAGTCATCTTACATAATGCTCTCCCTACTTAAAAGGCACGTGGATTATGTGTAAATGTGCCTCTGCAATTGTGTATCCCAACCTGTGTGAAGCACATATTAATTTCATAATAATGATACCCTTTAGTAGGTCAACGTTTGCATAATTAAGCAGGCAAATCATTCCTGTATACATTTATTTGCTAATCATGACCATATTTTGCACAACCCTGGTCTCAGGGTCAGACACTGTACCATGGGAATGGTGGCTTACCCAATCCCTGATTCTTTGAGCCCCTCCATAGTCCTTGTCAAGACTCATCCTTGAACTCCCCCATTGACAGGGAGCTCACTACCTCTGGAGTAGTCCATTCTCTTTTGGACAGCCATGACCATTTAAAAGTTTGAACTTTTTGGGAAGGATGTCCCTGAAAAACAGCATGAAGTTTCTCTCTCTTGTTTTCAAGTCCTGCTTTATTCATTTAACATTATAGGTGTTTCCTTCACATTATTAAACTATCTTGAATTTCTTCATATATATACAACCACATATTTACAAATATACTATCTCACGTGACATGCAATTTATAATTGCTACTTCACTAAACAATACATTATGAACATCTTTTTGTTTCAGTTAACCTATATCCCCTTCCTCATTTTCAATGCCCACCTAATCCTCTATTGCTGAATATACCAACACTCAGTTAATCATTGCGTATCAGTGGGCATTCAGATTATGTCCAATTTTTTGCTGTAGTGATTAACTCCAGAATGAAATCTTCAAACATAGTGATATTTCCTTAGGAGAGATTCATAGAAGGGCACAGAGAATCAAGGAGTGTAAGTACTCCATTTTTTTTTTATCCTCACCCGAGGACATTTTTGCATTTATTTTCAGATAGAGCGGGAGGGAGAGAGGGAGGAAGAGAGAGAAACATTGATGTGAGAGAGACATATTGACTGGTTACCACCCACACAACCCCAACCGGGGCTGGGGACGAACTGCAACCTAGGTACGTGCCCTTAGCGGGAACCGAATCCGGGACTCTCTGGTCCGCGGGCTGATGCTCTAACCACTAAGCCAAACTGGCCAGGGTGAGGAATGTAAGTACTTTAAAGGGACATTCCTGGTCAAGACAATGGCCTGTGGATGAAACCAATTGTTAATAAACACTAATAGCCATGTTGAGTGCTATACTGACATTATTATACTTAGTCCCCATCACCACCTACCTCTACCCCATGAAGCTTGACCATGCCCGTCCTTTGTGTGTGCCTGTAAGGGAAGAGCTAGGGCAGTCCAGCTAGCTGGCCCTGCTCTGACCACCACATAAAGTGGCCTCTGCTGGGGCTCCTTTTGGGGTCCCCTGAAAAAACTGCAAACTGGGAAGGACCTGGGCTTAAAACTCAAAATGGACACCACCCAAGAGTGCTGTAGCTGGTCTTCCAAGACTCCAGGAGGCTTTTTCCATCTCTAGGGGCTCAAAATAAGAAAAAAAACAATACGGGACAATTCAGGGCTAGGGAGTGAAGGCAAGAAAAGCCACCCATGAAGCCTGGTCAGCAAATCCCTCCCTCCGCCCATTGTCTTCACTTGGCCACACTTCAAATTCCAGCAATCAAGACTCCCTTGCATTTCTCGTCTGGGTCCTCTGCCAGGACTGGGTGTACAGAACCTGGCTCTGAGCAGGCATGGGGACCGCATCAATAAATAAGTGACAGCAAGGACGCGTTCCACCGTCTTTCCAACATGGACTCCCCACTTCACAGATATGCTAACACTTGTGTGCCAAGACATTCAACATAGCATTATTCTAGTAACAAAAGGGCCAAAAACAACTGGTTGAATAACTGCAGTTTTTGTACAAACACTGTGCAAAGTTTAAAAGTCCGAAGTCAATCCAAAATATATCACCTTATCTCATTAGCACCCAAGTCCTCCTGCGTGACCTTATATAGTATTAAGCAGGGGAAAGCTAATGAAACAATGCTCCACTGATTGTACCACAGGCCCGACTTCAGAGATGATATGAGGTGGGGAAACTGTGGGAAATTCTATAGGTGGAAAAACCAAGTGCAGAATAATGCACAGGGCATGCTACTGGGTGTGTGTGTGTGTGTGTGTGTGTGTGTACGTGTTTAAAGAGAGGGGCTATATAATCATACGTGCTTTTATCGGCCTGCAAAATTCCTAGAAAGATACACCAATAACCTGATAACGAGCGCCCTCTTGAGGCTGGGCTGGAGCATTGGGACACAGGGTGGAAGGGAAACCCTCTCTATGTACATCGTTACATCTATTTGTAAACTCTGAAATTTTAAACCCTATATTCCTTTCTAAAAATAAAACTTTGAAAACTACAATATGCAAAATAGAATGGCACATCCTTCCGAGAGGATTAAGGGGCATAATGTTTGGAGCCAGCCTTGGATCTGGAGACCGTATATACAATACTGACTCTATTGTAGCGACTTCCCGCAAGTTCCAGCCCGGACTGCGTCTCAGTATCCCCAGGAGCCCCTGGGTGTCAGACAGCGGGTGTCGGGACATCCCTCCAGCTCCGAACCGGGGTGGCGGGGAGCCCACCCCGCCGCACTGGTCCGGGGCCGGGCAGCCGTCTGCGGGCACCCCGCGGTGCAGCCCCGGCCAATCAGCGGCCGCGGGGCGGGTTGGTGGCAGCGCCGCACGCGCGGAGCCGAGAGCGAAGCAGAGGCGCTTCTGCCGTCCCAGAGCCGACCATGCCTCGCTCAGCCGTGCTCTTCCCGCTGCTGCTTCTGCTGCTGCCGCCGCTGGCCTCGAGCCTTGGGCTCCTCGGCGCGGGCGGCCGGCGCCCCGAGTGCGGTCCGTGCCGGCCGGAGCGCTGTCCAGAGCTCGCGCGCTGCCCCGCGCCCGGGATCCCCGCGCGCGACGAATGTGGCTGCTGCGCGCGCTGTGTGGGTGCCGAGGGCGCGAGCTGCGGGGGGCGAGCTGGCGCGCGCTGTGGCCCCGAGCTGGTGTGCGCGAGCCGCGCCGCGGGGGTGGCGCCCGAAGGCACCGGGCTCTGCGTGTGCGCGCAGCGCGGCGCCGTCTGCGGCTCCGACGGCCGCTCTTACCCCAGCGTCTGCGCACTGCGCCTGCGCGCCCGGCACGCGCCCCGTGGGCACCTGGGCCACCTGCACAAAGCGCGCGACGGCCCCTGCGAATTTGGTGAGTCCGGCTTCCGCCCTGCTGTACTGAGGCGCGAGAGAGGGACCCTCACACTCTGGGGTGTGGGGCAAAAGATGCCCCTCCCCACCATCCTGCACAATGGACAGCGCTGCCTAAGCCTCACTTTTCCCTTAGGGAACTGTTTTTCTCATCTGGCAGAGTGCTCAAGGAGACTGGGGCAGGAACTCACACCCTGCACCAAGCTCATGGCTTGTTTTCCTCCACAAGACTGGTAGTTTGGGAGTGGGGGGGGTCCTCATTGGGTCCAAGTCCCAGGAGTGGGTTGTTTGGGTGGAGAGGGAGGGAACGTGAAGATGCCAGAGGAGGAGCAGGAGGAGGACTTCCAGACCAGGACTCGGGAGTTACAGCCTACAGCCGAGCACCAGGGCTCCGTCCCACTTAGGACAGGTAAGACCTTTGGAGACCTAGGCTCTGCAAAGATTATAGTGCCTTTAGGGGCAGACCCAGGTTTTGTAGGACCAAGAATTATACAGTTTGGAGGGCCCCACTTTAAAGGAATCGAAGATTAATCATTGCTTGGGATGTAGAAACTTAAACTTCATTAACATCACAGTAAAGTCATCTATGGATGTTATTGCTGTCCACCCTCTGGATGTAATTTTTTTTTAAATCAAACAAAAATAAACCAAAACATTAGTAAAGGGATGTCCAAAACCTAATGCTGGCCCATTAGGGTTTGGAACACTGCCCCTTTCTACACCGCCTAGAGGGGCAGTGGATCATTTAGGGTGAGTCCCAAGGAGTCCAGCTTGGGGTTCTGACCCATGCCTGGAGACCAAGTCCAGACCGAAATGCCTAAGTCAGTGTAATGATTTCAGCTCCAACAAGGAAACCTTGAGGGTGGGGCCTTAATAGACATTGGGAAGTTTCTATTATTATTTCCCCCAAGCATTGCAAGTAGATGCTTGTCCAGGAGAACGGTGTTGTTGGAGATGGGGCAGGAAGGCTCCCGTCCCAGAAACATGGAAATAATGTGCAACCCATTGAGGAGACTGAGGCCTCCCTGGAGCACAGGAAAGTCACCGCTGACTGTTCCTCGTTGGAGTGCCAATGGAGGAGAGAGCTGGCTGGCACTTTCCATGCTGCTGGTTCCCTGAGTGACCTTGGGCTGGTCCCTTCCCCTCTCTGGGCCGTGTCAGCCCCTGTGTAGCCACTGTTGAGGTCCCTTTGTTTCTGCCCTGTGGCACTTAAACAGTCCTGTCTCATTCCTTTTTCTAGTTACTGCCACTCGTTTTTACAACCTGCTTTCCTCAGCAGTTAATTCACAGGCAGTTCTCTTTGTCTCCAGACAGGTAACACTTTCAGTCCACATGCAGAAGACAAATGCTGACCAGGTCCCCAGAATCTGCTGGTGTAGATGATCTCAGATGATTTTTCCCTGGAGTGGTGTTCTGTTCCCAAGAAAGAGAGATGCCTTGAAAATATTTGAGATATTTAGACCAAATCTGCTAATATGGGGAGGAGACTGAGATGGGGTGGGGGGGTGGCAGGGGACTGGCCAGGGTGACCAGTAAAGCCTGAGCAGCTCCCAGGTCCCCTACACCTGTTCTGTGCTCTTTCAGGACAGGACTTGATAGTGTTAAGTCAGGCAGCTGGTGGTTGCCATGGTTACCAGAGTGAGGCCAGATGGCAGATGGAAACCCCATATCCTTAATTCATTGAAAATTACCAAATGACAAGTAAATGTGACAGCCCCTTCACTCTGATCTATGGGCCCTGAGGCGCACCTCAGGCACGGGCCGCGGGCGTAAAGATGTTCATGGAGCCAAATGCAGGCAATACAGAAGCTGCTTTTAATGATCCCATTAGTGACAGGCATCAGGCCTTCCCGGAATTTACTTCTCCTTCCCCACCAGCAGTTGTCATCTGCTACAGACTGGTTACTGTTTTCCAGTCGCTTTTCGTCCTGTAATGGCTGTGTGGCCCTGCCCCTGTGTCCTGGTGAGCATGAAGGTGTGGACAGGGGGATCTTTCCTAGCTAGTGACTAAGGCAAAGGCGGCACCATACTCTGTGCTGCCCTAAAGCCATCCTCTGTTCAGAGGACGCAGCAGGAGCACTTTTTAACAATGCCCTTGGGGACCCTGGTTGAAGGCAAGCAGACTGAGTCACAGCGGCAGCTGTTCTGCCTCAGTGTGGGCAAAGCCACCCCTCCTCAGCTCCTCACCTGCTCCTTCGCTATGCCGCTCCTGACTCGAACAGAACGGGGCCTCTGTAAATGCGTGTTAAGTCCGCACAGCGTGGGAGGTGTTCTTACACATGCCTCTCAGGAGCATTTGGAAACAGCGTTCAGGCTTAAGTGCGTCCTTTCCCTACTATGCTCTGAAATGCCCCAAAATGCCTAATGAGAGTAATCCTCTGATCAACACACATTTATTAAAGACCCACTATGTTCCCACATAGGAATAAGTCTTTACTTTTGGAAATCTCATCTGCATCCCATCTTCTTACTCAGTTTTTACAACTAGCCTGGCCAGGTGTCACTCCCATTTTAATAGAAGGGAAAACTGAGGTATGCAGGAGGGAATTCCCTGGAGCCGCCGGGCTAGTTCCCAGCTGAGGTGAGGCTCAACCTGGGTTTTCCTGGCTCTTTTCAGATGGGGCCATGCATCTGTAGCCTGCCGGCAACCTGATTAGGAATGTGCCGCAGACTGGCTACTGTTGAGTCTCGAGGGTTTCTCAGTCTGGATCTACCTCCTATTTTCCTCCCAAGGCTTGTTGCTGGTTCCTCTGTTTAGCACCGGGTGATGGCTCCTGAGAGGAACAGGGGTAGCTTCACAAAAGGGGGAGCGTATGAGAGGAGCCTTGAAGGATGGGTAGAAAGTAGGAAAATCCTGGGCTGAGGGGTGGGGGGAGGGGAGGAGACAGCATGAAGAAGGCATGGAGGCAGGAGGTCCTGTGGGGAGTGTGAACAGTGGGCCTGCTGGGCAGCCACGCAGTGGGATGGTTGGGGAAGGAGGTGAGGCCCAGAGCAGTCTGGGGCAGGCTCACTGCAAGCCTTAAGTGCCAGGCTGAGGGGTGAAGCTTCATTCTGTACTAAATTACTGGTTCTGTTTCTACCTGAAAGGTAGCATGGCATTGTGTTGTTATTGCTATCATTACTTTAAAGGCTGTGTTCTTCCCTGTATCCACTCTGACCATTTTGAATGCTGAATTAGATAGGAACAGGGCCCATGCCAGTGCCCACCAGGACACTGAGCCCCGAAGCTTCAGTGAGCTCTTAAGATCCTGAATCTTGGAACATGTACCTCGGTTGGAATTCCAGCTGCACTTAGAAATCTGTCTTTTCGAGGCATGTGTTACCAGGTAACCAGGAGAGGCAGCGAATGCCACTTTGTGAGGGACAAAGAAGGGGGGCCTCATGCTCAAAAGCCTTTCATGCCGAGGGAGGGGTTTGAGGCACAGGCTGTGGGGGGCAGGATTAGGCTGTTTCTCATTTTACATTGTAAGGTGATTATTAGCATAAATTATCAGGGCTGCTCAGTGCATTGATCATTAAACTCTTGGTGGTGTGCTTTTTCCTACAGGCAGATGGGGTCCTGGGGGATGACTGTTGATATTCTTTCTTTCCCTAGCACCATTAACTTTAAAGAAATCTCAGAGACATTTGGGAAGAGCTTTCATTCTGGTCATCAAGGACACAGCTGACGGGGTGGAGGTCAGACACCACACACTATAATGATAGTATGGATCCCTTTCTTTCGTACAGATCCGCACACTTACTAATGCGGTCACATTCCTCCCTGCCTTCACCTTGGAGGAGGAGGGCCGAAGTCATCATCTTCATTTGCAGATAAGGAGGGAATGGTTAGCAACTTGCCCAGCTCCTGTGGTTGGTGACTGGAACCCTGAGCATTTGAGATTCCCTTGGTACCGTTTTGCCCGCCCACAGTGCTGCCTTTGTTGGGACATACCTGGGTGACTATTTCCTGTTACGTGATGGGTAGATTTGTGCCGTTGCAGCATTTCCAAGGCCGTTGCTGGTGTGGACAGAAGGAAACAAGTATTGAGCAAGGAAGGGCTAGAAAGACAAAGCCGGCACAGTCAGACTGGGTCCACCAGGCACCGTCCTCCCTCTGGAAAGCCACCTGACTCTTGTCAAAGGCAGGTAAAAAGGAAAGTCCGGCCCTTCCAGGAGTGTGGCAGCTCTGGCAGCAGTGAGGCTTTGCCCCGGGTTCATCCAAGGAAGGGCTGTGGCCTCTGGAGCCTCCGGGTAGGGCCCACCGATAGGCCCGCTCACCAGACACCAACAGAGACATCTTTGAGGAGACCACCCTCGAGGAAGCACAACCTGCAGAGTCCTCAGGTCCCTTCATGGAAGCCTTAACAGTTTGCAAGGGGTCTTGTAACTGTTCCTCACAACAGCATATGGGGAAGGGAGGGGAGAGGAGGGATAATGGACTCCCATGCCCATTTAACTTTTTTTTTTCTTTATTGATTTTAGAGAGAGAGGAAGGGAGAGGGAGAGAGAGATAGAAACATCGATGAGAGAGAACATCAATTGGCCACCTCCTGCATGCCCCCCCACTGGGGATTTGGCCCACAACCTGGGCATGTGCCCTGACTGGGAATTGAACCGGCGACCTCTTGGTGCATGGGTCAACGCTCAACCACTGAGCCACACTGGCCAGGCTCCCATGCCCATTTTAAAGAAGAAACTGAGGCCAAGTTTCTTCACACACATGGGGGTGTGGCAGAGCCAGGATTTGAACCTGGGTTCCTCCGGCCTGTGGCAGCCATGATGTTGAGCATCCCAGAGCCACACTTGGACCAGCCCTTCGGAACAGTAGGACTGGGAATGCCCTGCTAGTGTAAAGGGCACATCACCCATTTCATGTGCATCTTCACAAGAGCTGTTGCCTTGGAGTGATGCCCAGATGGTTTCATTCCTGGGCGGGAAAGAGTCAACACAGCAGTGTACCCTTAGGCTTGTTGGCAAGGGTGGCCCTTGGCTGGTGTCTGGGAACTCGGATTTCAGGAGTGTTCCCACCGAGCCCAGAACTGATAACGGTGGCTAACTGCCTGAAATGAACAAAGGATAGCTGCATACCTGCTTGCTTTCTGGGAGCCTGGAATTCCGGTGTGTAGCAGCCAGAGAGCGCCTAGGCGACTGGCCCCAATAAGAACCATCAGGTACTGAGTGCCTCGTGCGCTTCCCTGGTAGAGGACATTTTGCATGTTGTCACAGTTTGTTGCTGGGGTAAGTGTGTCCTGTGTGACTCACTGGAAGAGCTCTTGGACACTTGCACCTGGTTTCCCCATCTGAGCCCCATGTGCCTTTTCCCTTTGCTGGTTTGCTGTGTGTCCTTTCGCTGTAATAAGCCATGGCTGTAAGGCTATGCTGAGTCCTATAGTCCTCCTAGCAAATCATTGAACCTAGGGGTTGTCTTGGGGACCCCCCCAACACAATCCCTAAGGAATTTTCTTATACCGGAATGGCATCTATACAGAATAACAAATGTTTCACTTTAAAAATCAGTGTGGAGCCCTGGCCAGTTTTGCTCAGTGGTTAGAGCATCGGCCCTCGGACCAATGAGTCGCAGATTCGATTCCAGTCAAAGGTACGAACCTCGGTTGCATTTCGTCCCCGGCCCTGGCCGGGTTGCCAGGTCGATGTTTCTCTCTCTCTCTCTCTCCCTCCTTTTTACTCTATCTATCTGATGATAAATAGAAAAATATCCTCGAGTGAGGATTAAAAAATCAGTGTGGAGTTAGTGGACTCAGGCTGCCTGGGTTGGAGTCCCTGTTCCTCCAGACACGTCACCTTTCTGAGCCTTGGTTTTCTCGTTTGTAAGATGGAGATAAAGGCAGGGCGGGTGGGAGGATGAAAGCAGGGTGTGCATGGGCATGTCCTGTAAGGAGAGGGCAAAAGGGTTGGACGGAGTGTGGAGCCAGGCCCCTGGGCTCAGAGCCTCCCCCACCATTTAAGGCTGGGCGACCCTGGCTAGCTTCCCAGGGGGCAGCTGGCAAGGTTGCTGGAAAGATCAAACGGGTTAATAATCCCTGTAAGCAGAGAGTGCCTAGGACACAGCGAGCCCTCAGTGTTAGCCCCTGGCATTGCTATGATTACTCGATGATGATGATGATGATGATGACTGCTTGTAAGGAGCTATTATGGATAAAAATATTTTCAATTTAAAATCAGACAGGTTAACATGAAACACAGATTACTATGACACAGAGACACAGGAGGAAAATTTTTGAGATAACGGAACTGTTCTCTGTCTTGGTTATGGCGGTGGTTACATGACTGTACGCATTTGTCCGAACTGGGACCTGAACGCCAGAGAGTGAATGTGCTATGTGTAAATTTAAAAATAAAAATCTGGATGTCACTTTACCATCAAAACCTCTTTTGTAAAAGAAATGGTCTTTTATGCCGTGAAATCGGGGGGCAAAGACAACGTTTGCAAGACAACCTTTCCTAATTGCAGTTATTGAGAGGGAGGGAGAGGGACTTGCAGGCAGAGGAGTATGAACTGTGATTTACTGGTTTACTCATTTAGGCCTGAAAGGGATTGATGAAATCTCATTTAAAATTTATAACTTTACATGAGCAAAAGTCAAACACGTTGATTGAGTGTCCCTTTGGAATCCATTGAGGGCTTTGGAGTAAGTCGTGGTTCTGATCGTTCCCACAGTGAGTCCTTCGAGGACCCTTTTGGGCTCCGGGTGAGGCCACGCTGGCAAGAGGACGTGAATAAATCAGACTGTCTTTGTCCTGTGTGCAGATGGGGCTCCTGCCAGAGAGCAGGGGTGTTGTGGCTCTTTGTGGCAGCCCGGCAGGGGCTGGGGCGCATTGGGCAGTGTTAGAAGCCTAGGACCTTGGTTCACTGGGCGGGTGTTGGTTCTGCTCAGGGGGTGGATAGGAGTGTGGTGGATAGGGGTGTGGTGCATAGGGGGCAGGGAGATGGGCGTCACTGAAGGAGTGAGCGGATCAGGCTGAGGGGAAGAAACCTGGGGGGGAGAACGCTGTGTCTGTATTCAACTCATTGGAGGCCCTTGGGGCACCCAGGGGCTGTGGGGCTTCAGAGGGCAGCCTGGGATAAACAGGCGGGAGTTACAGGGCGGTGGGTTTTGGCTCCAATGAGGACAGGCTTTCTTACCAGCAGAGCCCTCCGAGGATGGAAGGGCCTGGCTCCATAGGTTGTGAGTGCTCTGTCACTAGAAGCATGCAAGTGGAGGTTAGATGAACATGTGGCATTTGGTCAGGCACAGGATCTTGGGGAGTTAGACCCCTCTAGTTTGAGACTCTATGGAACTAAGACAGTTTCCCAGAGTTTTCTTGGTACCAGCTTGACAGGATCTGCTTCCCAGTCTATCTGAAGGAACCAGGCGGGTCTCATTGCTTCGTCCTTTCACTCTCGTCCCTCCCCCCTTTCCTCCAGCCTCTGTCTCCTTCCCTTTGTTCTCCTTTTCCTCTCCAAGGCTGGCTTGTCAGGCTGTCCTTGAGTCACCAGGAAAGCCCCAGGAGTCCATACACTCTGCAGTTGGATGGCGTGAGAGTGAATGTGTTTGCTCTTTATTTGTCATCTGTTTACCAGACCTGCCCCTGCCCCCCACTTACATGTCGTGTTACACCATCACTTTCATACTCATCACAGGGTAAGATCAGCTCAGCAACCCTGTGACGCAGGGGGTGTTATCCGCATCTTACAGATAAGCCAAACCGAGCACAGGGCACTTCCCACCAGGGACCGCCTTTCACTTTGCCCACGATACCGTGGGGCCAGATGCAAGGGTGGGCAAGCTTGCCTTCTTGTGCAGGTGAGACCAGGTGGAAGCATCTGGACCAAAAGGCAGGCTCTGATTCAGCAGGTCAAAGAGGTGCAGACCCCTGGTCCTGGACTAGAACACATACCCTCTCGGCCCTGCACGATGGGGAGCCATCCCCCTCTGGAGCTAGGAGGTGCATTCTATGCAAAGGCAGGTACATTGAGGGGCTGATGGAAAGCCTGAAGGCCAAGGCCAATGGACTTGATTCTTTTAGTCCCAGTGTGAGCAGAGCAGATGCCAGGCACGGAGAGGAGGGTAGAGTGTGGAGTATCAGCTAAGAATTTCGAACTCAGATGCCCACATTGGTCCCATCCGGCAAACCCATACCCTCCCTCTCCTTTCTGTAATGTTCTGGCAGCCTAGATCCACACTGCCTGATTCCCAGTCTCTGCACAGCTTCCCGGCCAGCAGTTTTGCCATTGGGGATGGGGAGGTGTGTGGGATGGGGGAGGCCAAGCATGGGGTCTGTGAGTCTGTGATATGCAAATGTGCATTTTGAATGGACCGTGGGGGTCTCAGCTCCAGGGAAGATGCAGCTGTCCTATGTGGCATTATTCTTTGAAATGCCCTCCACGTTGAAGGAGAAAAGCCCATCTGTTAGAAGACTCTGCTGTGGGTGAAGTGACACCAGCCCCTCCCAGAACCCAACGCCCTGTTGTGTAGTTGAGCCAAAAGCAGATGGCAGCCGGGGCCTGGGAGGGAGTGTGGGGAGACGGGAGCTCTGCCACAGGATGCTGGTGACTTCGGGAAGTTGCCTTTTCTCTCTGGATCCCTGTTTCCCTGCTGGTGGAACCAAGGTGGTGAGTGAGGAGGCACGCAGGCATCTTGTCAGGTCTGAGGCAGACTCCCTTCCTCGATTCCTTCCCTAAGAGTTGTTCTTTCTGTGTGGAGAGCTTTTGTCTGCCACTGTTCTCCCCATGTGAGACTGGCCCAGCAGGCTTGCTGTAGGCAGGGAATTCTAGAAGTAGGGTCCCTGGGACCTGGCGGGGTAAAGGTTGTGTTCCTGTGTCTTCTTCCAGCTCCTGTGGTCGTCATTCCACCCCGAAGTGTTCACAACGTCACTGGGGCACAGGTGTACCTGTCATGTGAGGTGAGGGCTGTGCCTCCCCCGGTCATCACATGGAGGAAGGTATTTATATCCAAGAACTCCTGTGTGTGTGTGTGTGTGTGTGTGTGTGTGTGTGTGTGTGTGAGAGAGAGAGAGAGAGAGAGAGAGAGAGAGAGAGAGAGAGAGAGAGAGAGAGAAGTGTAAATGTTTTTTTTCTTTGATGCGTGTTTATGTGCATATCTTTTTTTTTCCAATCCTCACCCTAGGACATTTTTCTGTTTATCTTCAGATAGAGTGGGATGGAGAGAAAGAGAGAGAGAGAGAGAGAGAGAGAGAGAGAGAGAGAGAGAGAGAGAAACATAGATGAGAGGGACACATCGACTGGTTGCCTCTCGCGCAACCCCAACAGGGGCCAGGGATGAACTGCAACTGAGGTACGTGCCCTTGGCCGGAATCAGACCCTCAACTGATCGGTCTGCAGGCTGACGCTCTAACCACTGAGAAAACCGACCAGGATCAGAGGATTTAAAAGGATATCTTATGTACCATTCCTCTGCCTCCAGGTTGATGCCTCAAAACGTTTACCCTAAAGCTCTCCCCAGAGAAGGGCAGTTGCTATCTTTCTTGTGGCATTTGCTCTCTTGGACACTGAGCTGTCCAGAAAGTTCTGCTCTTTATCTAGCCTAGATCAGCTGGAATGATGTAAGAGAGTACTTTACTGGATTTGGGTTTTATTAATAGAAAGACTTGGCTGGTGGCAAATAACCTAATCCTATTCCAGAACAAGGTCTTCCTACAGATCAGTGTTTGAGACTAGCATGGGTCACAGCATAGGCAGCCCCTTGTCCCAACAGCCCTGAGAAGGCCGTGGCATTCTGAACTGCTTCTGCGAGGTGGTGGTGGTGTCCACATCCTTGCTGTCCATCAGGGAGTGCTGTCTGTACATACACCTGGGTTTTTCAGTGACTGACATTTTATTAGGAGTAAGAGCTGCTAGGGTTTTGGCCTTCAAGTCAGTGGGAAGATGAAGACGGCGAGGATGTTGGTGGGGTGATCGTTTCCAGGGGTTTTCCTGTCCTCTTCAGGTTACACCGTCTCCTGAGGGTACCCAGGTGCTGGAAGACCTGCCTGGGGGCCATGTCAATATAGCTGTCCAGGTGCGAGGGGGTCCTTCGGACCATGAGGCCACAGCCTGGATTTTGGTGAGTAGCTCATCTGTTTAGGATTACTGGCTACTATTGACTGGCCCTTATAAAGCACCCTTTATATTTCCGTAACATGTGACACGTTTCAAAGCTGTTCTTATCCGTTTCTCATTGGACCCTGTGCGAACTGTGAGGAAAGCAGGGGAGGTAGAGTAACCCCTGCGAGCGTGTGCTCTTCGGTGGTTGGCAGAACTAGGGCCCTGGAAAGAGGTCCATTTCCTAGTCCCTGGAACCTGTGGATATTTTTGGTTATATGGTTAGAGAGGAGTAAGTTTGCTGATGGAATTAAGGTTGCTATCAGCTGACGTTAATAAGGAAGTTACCACAGATTAGCTGGGTGGCCCCAATGAAATCACAAGAGTCCTTTCAATGTGGAAGAGGGAGGCAGGAGAGGGAGAGCCGGAGCGATGGCAGTGTGAGAGAGACACGACCCGCCATTGCTGGCTTTGAAGATGGAGGAAAGGGGCCACAAGCCAAGGACTGCAGGCAGCCTATAGACTGGAAAGGCAAGAAACAGATGTTCCCGTAGGGCCTCTAGAAAGAAGGCAGCCCTGCTGACACCTCGACTGTAGCCCTCTGAGACCCATTCAGACTCCCAGCCTCAGGAAGTGCAGATGATAAGTTTGTGTTGCTTTATGCCATTAGGTGTGTGGTAAGTTGTTACAGCAGCTGCAGGAAACTAATACACTTGCCCGAGGCCACAAGGCTGATAAGGAGGGAAGACAGCACTTTTGCGTCCTCACCTGGCTCTTCCGTACCACGGCAGCGGTTTTGCTAAGATGAGGGAATGCCATGTGTTTGAAGGAATGGAGTGACAAGACAGGTCCATGTTGGTTGAGTCGCTCTGCCTCTCTGAGCCTCAGTGTCCACAGTTGTAAGAACAGGGCTTTGGACTGGACAGCATCCAAGGGCCAGCCGAGTGATTCTAACAGTCTGTGACTTACCTGTGAGTCTCCTGTAACTTGAGGATAACGATGCTCCCCGTTCACCCATGATCGGTGTGAGTTCAAAACGAGATGGTGCGTGTAAATCCTCCCGTCAGTAGAGTGACTCGCAGTTCATTGAGGTTGTTCCAACAGGAGAAAGCAGGAGAGGAGAGAGCTGCTGCGGGTCTGCCCTCTGGGAGTGTCTTCCCCACTGTCTAGAGGGTCTGTGACTCTTCTGCACCCAGCTCAGAAGCTCAGAATGCCGTTGAGTCCATGGTTTTTCAAATCTGAGCCTCAGTGTCCACAACTGTAAAAAGGGCTTTAGGCTGGACAGCACCCAAGGGCCCTGTGACCCTAACATTCCCACACTTTACTGCCAGAAAGTGGGGAGGAACTGGTTTTCTCTGGTGTGCATTTGTGAAGGCTGCCTCCATCGGGAACCCTCATGGGCCATTCCTTGGGCAGTGGATTTCTGTTCTTTTAATTTGCAGTATTTTCCTTATAATCTATTCCCTTCAATAAGAGGACCAGGGAGCTCACAGTAGAAGGCAGGAATGCAGAGGAAACATTAAAGTGAGAGCTGCAACAGAGGGTCCTGAGAAAGAAATTTAAATTCTTCCTTGGCAGCTAAGGCAAGGAGAGAAATAGAGTGAGTTCTACATATTTTGAAAAGGAATAAGTGCTCAGAGGTATCACCAAGACTAAGTAAGGAAGTGGTTTTGCTGTGCCATGTAGATCAACCCTCTGAGGAAGGAAGACGAGGGCGTGTATCAGTGCCACTCGGCCAACGCGGTTGGGGAGGCCCAGTCCCACGGCAAGGTGACGGTCAGCCATCTGAGTCCGGACGAGGCCCCTCGCTTCCCAGCTCCGGGTGACCGCACGTGAAGGAGTGAGTACACCGTCTAAGTCATTTTGGTATTTACATACCTGTGTCACAAGACATTGAGATGGTTTATAAGATGTGTAGTGAAAAAGAGGAAAAACACATAAATCAAGGAAACCAGAAGGATACAAAACAAGAGTAGGAACAGGCTGCAGTTAGCAGGTGGTATGTCTAGTGTGTTCTACACGCCCGTCACTCTGGCTTCCCACCTACCACGCAGATGGAGCTGTGGACGTGATGGGCGGGCACGTGAAAAGGACCGGTGGTTTCTTTCTGTTTCTGAGGCCGAGCAGAATGTTTCCTGAGGACCCTCCTAGAGAGGGCACGGAGAGAGCAGACACAGTCGTGACAGCACCCATGTGCAAACATACCCACAGGGAAGCCAACGTGAGCCTCGTTTGTCTGCGTCCAGGTTCCTCCTTGTCTTGTCGGCAGCCCTGCCACCTCCAGGCCCCTCCTCCCGGTCCTCGACCCTGTGCCTCTTCACAGCACATCTGCGGAGAATCTGCATCTCCCTGGGCCAGGTGGGCCTAAGTCCTCAGTCACCTGGGTGAGAGCTGGGGTTGTAGCTGTCCCCCGCCGATAGGTGGACTGTGCACTTGGGGAATGAATCCCTATTAGTCAGCTTTTGCTGCTTAACAACCCCCAAATCTTGCCGGTTCACGGACACCAACATGGATCTCTTAATCACATTCCATGTCAAAGCAGCAGGTCGGCCATGCTCCACTCCACGTGTCTTATATGGGGACCCAGCTGGAGGAGCTGCCCTGGTGTGGAAAATGTCCACTGTTGTGGCAGAGGGGACGAGCAAGGGGCCAAGCCGAGCACACAATCTCATTTAAAGTTTCTGCTCCGATACAGCATTTGTCACACCTGCTTAAGTCCATTAGCCAAAGCAAGTCACATGGCCACAGCCAGCTTCAGAGGGGTGGGGGACGTCTGCTCCTCTCCCAGGAGGCCAAGGGCAGCGAGGCATGATCTGCAGGATTGGAGGAACAGTCGTGAACAGGCACCGTAAAAAAAAAGAAACAAGTTTGATAGTTTATGAAAAGCAGAAGGATTTTGCTGTGGTTGTAATGCATATTATTCCGCATTTAGCCACTGTTGTTATGCTCTGCACCTGCACAAGGCCTCATGCAGGTCTGTAGGGAATGCACAGACACCCGAAAAGTGAACGTCATCACGCCACAAGGAGCGCGATTCCCCCGCCTTCCATTTAGCACCTGTCGTTGACTGTGCCCAGCAGGCTCTGCGCCTCTAATTCTCTTTCCTCTTTTCTTCCAGGGTCTTAGAAACATCGATCGCAGGATGACAGGAAGGTCAAGTCATGGATCGTTTTGCTTTGTGACAAGTTGGAAAAACCGTGTTTGTGGATGACCCCTTTTGTATGTTTTTAAAAATCAGATGCAAACTAGATTCATATGTAGGTGTAGTTTTTAGCAGGGCAAACACGGGGAAACCAGACTGCACATGGGTTTTTTTATACTTTTGAAATGAATTGCTGTGAGAGAATTCTTTTTTTAACTACTCCTTCCTGGGGAAGATCATGTATGTCGTGGTATATTTGTAACTCTGAAGGGCTGGATGGGGCACGTGTCAGCTGTGAATCTTTCCTTCATTTGTCTGTGACTAATTGGTGGAGCTCTGTGACTTGTGTGTGTTGTAGGGGGAAGGAGGAGGGTCCCACTGTCCTCCGCCTGACCTCCAACTTGCTGTGTGACCTGGACAGGTCCCTTCTCTCTCTGGGCCTTGGTCTCTTCATCTGTGAATGTGGCGTTTGGACTGTATGTTACCTGTGTCCCTTCGAGCCCTGCCACCCTAGAGTATGATGGCCCTAGGGAAAAAATATGGGAAGTGTGGCCTTAGCATTCTTTTTTAAATGGTATTTCCTCAAAAATGAATGCCACTGCTTCACACTAGGGTATGGACAGCTGGCTGTAGCTCTTCTATTCCTGCTGTTTTCCCATTTTAAAGAAACACTTTACCAGACTCAGGGGCCCTGTGGCTGGGCGTTTGGGGACCAAGAGGCCCACTTGTTAACAAGCGGAGCGTTCCCAAACCAGGAGGGCAGTGGAGACCTGGCTTCTGGACATCAGACTGTGAAAATGGGGTCAGATGCTCTCTTTGGGCTGTGGAGCTAGAGTGTAATAGAATATGTTTTACCTAGAGACGGTTTAACCCCACCCAGGAATGGGGCTTGCTTTCTTTTTTTTAATGAAGAAAGAAGGAAGGAGAATATTTAATATATGGGGAAAAAATAGATATCCTAGGCAATAAAAATTTTTTTAATTGGGATCTCCCATATGGATAGTACTTCAAGTTCATGAAGCCCTTTTCCATCTGTGGTCACTTCCCAACTCCAGGATAGCAGGCAGGGTGAGGATTAATGTCCCTGCCCCTCACAGATGAAGAAACCAGACTCTGAGAGTAAGGCAGGTGCCCGAGGTCTGAAGGCCTCTGAGAAGGACCAGAACCCAGGGTGCCCGGCCTCCTCGGCACTCCATCCACTCCGCGGTGCTAAGTGGTGCTGCTCAGGGCGATCTCAGGCCTAGGTAGAAAGAGGCTGCCAGTTCCCCAGGTTTCGGGGATTCTTACCCAGGTCCATCTCAACTTTTTTTTGCCTTCATTTTTTTGTTGTAATCCTCATCCAAGGCTATTTTGTTTTCTACTTATCTTCAGATAGAGTGGGAGGTAAGGAGAGAGAGGAGGAAAGAAGGAGAGAGAGAGAAACATCGATATGAGAGGGACACATTGACTGGTTGCCTCCCACACGACCCCGACCGGGGCCGGAGACCGAACCACAACCGAGGCACTGTCCCTTGACCAGAATCGAACCTGCGACTCTTCGGTCCGCAGGCCGACGCTCTAACCACTGAGCAAAACTGGCCAGGGCAGGTCTGTCTCAACTTTTAGAGTACAACCTCACGCTGCCCACAGTGGGCATGACATTTTGGGGTCCTTTTTGGAATTGCATTTTCTGCCTTTAAAGCTGGCCATTGCACATCTGAAATATTGGGGTGGCATCACCCTGACATACTACACAGGAGACTGGCCTGGGAATCCAGAAACATGAGGTCCCTCTGGGACCGCATCCTTGGCTTGCTGTGTGACCCTGAGCAAGTCCCCTTCACTTTCTGCACCTCAGTTTCCTCATTTGAATAAGAAGGGAATGAAACTAGATGGGTGGCTTTCAAACTTTAAAACACGGGAACCCCTTCTTTGAATAAAATTAGAATTGAAACTGATCAAACTGGAAGCTCTTCTTGTCAGTTGGAGGTTGGGACTGCTGTGGAACCTGATCACTTCCCCTCCCTACTCAGCACCTCCTACTTCTCTGTCACCCACCCCCACTCCTTCCCCATACCTGTATCTGAGATCAGCAGTTAATTCCTCTGTGATCTGAATGGGTGATAGGACACTCAGAAAGAATAGAGATGCTGAGGCCCTGGAGAAGGTAGCAGAACAGCATGCATCTGCTAATAAGCACACTTACCAAAATCAGTTGAATCTCCTCAAATTTGCCTGATCAAAACAGGACAGCTGGATATAGACCCAGAGAGCAGGGTGGACGGAGCCCCATGATGACAGAGCTGAGCATGAAGACTGCATGAGGCTGGGTTCAGCATCATAATTTTGTGCAAAAATAATGATAATAAATGTTACACTGTCCGACATTTTCACCAAAACCAAATAGATAGATGCGATGATTGTCCCAGCCTAATGACTTTTCACTGGTGAGAGCCAAGACCTCTGCAGAGGCTGAAGAATGTGCACTGTGGCTGTTATAATTTGGAAGCATGATCCCCCAGAGCCTGTGTTTTCTACCCTATTTTCATAGATGTGATGATGTCACATGACCCCAGCACCCTGAAAATAAATGTTTTTAAGGACAGCCTTTGTGGTCTCTTTGTCCTTGGACTGCTGCTGTGGGTGGTCCAGGTCCCACTGATACTTCATCACCCCTGTGCATCTTGCCCATGTCCTTCTCACCTCTCACCTGGGCTGCAGTCACAGCCCCACCTGGTCACCTTGCTTGCAAGTATTAACTAGTCTGAATCATCTGCTGCCCCGGCCAGATTCTTCCAGCTCCCCCTGAACTTGGGTCTCCCACTATATAAACATTCTAGTATTTAATTCACTCACTTAGATCTGCCCTGTTATCTTCCACATGCACACGGAGTAGCATTCTCCAGAGGCCAGAAGGAGGCAGACACTGACCACGTGAAGGTGGGTGGGACCCGGACGCTGGACTCAGGGAGACTTGAGTGGGGATGAGTGGGGGGAGGTCGAGTCCTGCCGGGAAGCACAAGATGTCTGCTTCGTGATCAGAGTAGGGAAGATCAGGGAAGACGTCCTGGAAGAGAGGAGGAGGCATCTGAGCTGGGGACTGGAGTGGGTATGGGAATTCCTGGCTCGGGAAAAGGCATGTGAAAGGAGCATGGCAGAGAAGTCCAGCGTGGTTTGTGAACTGGGAGTCCTGACCAAGGCCTGCTGGGAGCTATAGTGGAAGTGGGGGGCGGGGCTTAGGCCACACCCCTAAATGCCTCCAGAGGAGGCTGGACGTGGTGCTGTAAGTAGTAGGCAGCCTGACTCTCTGTTGTCAACTAAATTATCACTGGGCTTGAGGGAGATAACTTGAAAGCCAGTGTCCAATCTCTAAATGCACCCACTTCCCACCTTAAATTAAAAAGTCTGATTTTTAGTCAAGACGAATTTTTTCCATCAGGTTTCATGGTGAATTTAATCCTGTGTTTTTAAAAAACATTGCCCTCCCCTCTCCCCCAGGGATGGACGAAGCTAGTAAAATGAATAAGAATGAGCCAATCAATGGACAGTGAACAGGCACCTCTAATGGATTTCCTCACTCCCAGCCTTCGCCAGGGCCTCGAACATTAAATCAGAGAAAGATTAGTATGTGATATTTTAATTAATTAAGGGAAACTAAAGTGCCCTGGTGTCTGCAGCTCAATAATGAATTCAGAAGTCGGGAACCTATCCATCACCCAGGGCAGGATTGGATACCGGCACCTGTGCTCGCTCGGCTCCGTGGGGCTGACGTCTCCTTCCCCGAGTGTGAGCTCCTCTTGTCGGGACTGCCTCTGAGTTCAGCCTCCACTGCAACCCGGCTGAGAAGTATGTGGTCCCAGGAAGCAGAGTTATCGTGTCTCTTCTTCCTCATGCCTGAATCTCTCCCTCCCTCCCCGGGAGGGTATCAGGGAGTAGTTGGTTGTCCAGGGAAGAGTAAAAATCACTATTAGTAAGAAGTGGGAGTGGGGGTGGGTGGACAGAAGCCTCTCATCTCCATTCATAAATCCACCCACCACCCACATCTGCAGAGTAAAAGGTCTGAGCCAGCGGGAGATCACATCCACAACGAAAGGCCAGTGTAGAGCAAAATGGCTTTATTGTATTCGCCTAGGTGCAGGCGGGCTGAACTGAGAAGGGTTCAGCCTCAAATTAGGGTTGGGGTGTCGGTTATATACCCTCCTTTTAGCTTCCGACAGTTCTGCTGATGTACTTTATCCGTCCCATTGTCCACCTTAAAGTAGGGCTGGGCTGGTAATCTGCTGGGTTATCCATTGCCTTGCAGACAGTTCAGATAAACCTTATCGTACTCAACAAAAGGCTGAGCCAAGGTCATGCAAGCAATACAATTTCCAGTTTCCGTCTTTTGCAAACTTTTACCTTTACCCTTTAAAACATTACTAACCCTTTCACGGAGCACCTACTAGGCACCAGGCTTCACTGGGTGCTGAGGGGTTGGCACTCAGTAAAAAAGCGTTGAATAAATGAATAAACTCACCACTTGTGCCCAAACCTGCTCCTTCAGCTAGGTTCCCTTTCACAGTGCTGGCACCACCACCCACTTGGTTGCCCCAGCCAGCAGCACGGGGTCACCTCCTGGCTCCCAAGATCCCCTGCCCGTCCTCACACCTGGTTCGGGTTAGCATCGGTGGGCAGGCAGCACTATCCTGAGTGGCCTCCAGCTGCAGGTCGCCCCTCAACCTGTCCTCCCACTGAAACAGCCAGCTTTAGAAGCCAAAATATGATTGCACTTTCCTTTCAAAACTCTCCTGGTTGCCCATCACTGGACAAAGTGTATATTTCCTCGCAGGGCTCACAGTCCCTTCACTACCCAGCCCTGCCTCCTCCCAGGCCTCTCCTCCCTGCCTTTCCCTTCCTCACACCATGTCTTCGCACCCTTCATGCTTTTTCACAAACTTCATGCCCTTCCCTCTCCCAGAAACACCCTTCCTGTATGTCCTCTCTCTGCCTGGTTACCTCCTCACCCAGTAGGATCCCGTGTCCCTCCCACGGGGCCTTTCCCTGGGGCTGAGTGGGGCAGCAGAGTCGGAAGACCTGAGTGTGCATCCTGGCTCCACTTACCACGGGAACACTGCTGGGCTGCCACGATCCTTTATCAGGCGTGGAACATTAGAGCCTGGCGAGGATGTGGAGAAAAGGAAACCCTCGAGCACCGTTGGTGGGATTGTAAATTGGTGCAGCCAAGGAAAACAGTATGGAGGTGCATCAAAAAATTAAAAACAGAACTACCATATGACCCAGCAATGTCACTTTTGGGTATTTATCTGAAGAAATCCAAAACACGAATTCAAAAAGACCTGTGTACCCCCATGTTCATTGCAGAATTATTTACAATAGCCAAGATATGAATAACCAAGGTGCCCATCGACAGAGCAGTGGATAAAGAAGCTGTGTACATATATACAATATAATATTGGCCATAAAAAATAAATAAATCTTACCATTTGTGACAGCATGGATGGACCTAGAGGGTATTATGCTCAGTGAAATAAATCAGATAGAAAAAGACAAATACCATATGATTTCACTTATATGTGGAATCTAAAAAACAAAATTAATGAACAAAACAGAAACAAACTCATAGAGAACAAACTGATGGTTGCCAGATGGGAGGGGGATTAGAGGGCTGGCTGAAAAAGGGGAAGGGATTAAGATGTATAAATTGATAGTTACAAAATAGTCATGGGGATGTAAAGTACAGCACAGGGAATATAGTAAAACATATTGTAATAACATCCGGCCAGTGTGGCTCAGTGGTTGAGCATCCACCCATTCACCAAGAGGTCGCCAGTTCGATCCCTGGTCAGGACACATGCCCAGGTTGTGGGCCCAATCCCCAGTGGGGGGCATGTGGGAGGCGGCCATTCAATGTTCTCTCTCATGGATGTTTCTATCTCTCTCTCCCTTTCACTTCCTCTCTCTCTAAAATCAATAAAGGAAAAAAATATATATTGTAATAACTATATGTGGTATCAGATGGGTACTAACTTATTGGGGTGATCACTTTGTAAGTTATATAAATGTCTAATCACTATGTTATACACCTGAAACAAATATAATATTGTATGTCAACTGTAATTGAAAAACTAAAATTATTTTTTTAACAAAGTAACAAATCAGAAAAAAATAAGTGCCTGAAAGTAGTTAGAAGTAAATGAGATCAATATTGTGGATGCTTAATACTATTTCTTTCCCTGTGATCTCATGGCCTCTGTACTTCCACTTATCCCCGGTTTTTTAGTTGTCTCCCAGCCAGACTGGGAGCTCCTGCCCTGCAGGGACTGCCTCCTTCAATCCTCTGTCGGGAAACCTGCCTAGAGCTTAGAGCCATTTAAACACACACATACACACACACACCACACACACACACACACACACACACACACACACACACACACACACACACACTGATCTGAGCAAATTAATTAACCAGGTGGCCACCAGAGGTCAGCCTCACACCCAGAATACAACCAAACCAAATTAGTTCTTTAATGGCCTGGCATCTACGACTGGATCAAGAGAAGCAGTGTCACTGTGACCGAGCAGCAGCTCTGATAGGTGCAGCAAAGAAGCTGAGTCCTTGGGTTCTTCAGGAGTTGAGGTTGGATTAGATATGCTCTCAGTTTGACCCCTTTCTGGCCCATAGTGTATGCACATGGGAAACTGCGTCCGAATGAATTTCATGCTAAACCTCTCAGCTTCCGTTTCCTCACCCACTGCCTGTTCTGCAGGGCTGTGTGGGGCTTCCGCGGCACATAAAGGCACCTGGCACAGGTAGCATCTGGCAGAGTAGAGCCTGGTGTAAGTTTGTTGGAATGGGTGGGTGCGTCGAAACTGCAACATTTCTGACCAAGTGAAATCCTGCAGGGAGTGTCTGTACCCGGCGATGCCCAGTTCAACCTCCCTGCTGCACGGCCCTGCATCCGGAACAATGGTGATGAGGTCAGGGGAGCCACAGGGCTGAGCTGACTAGAAATCTGGCCTGTCTGACTCTTCAGTCTCAGAGTTTCAGGAATCAAAATAAGAGCCCTAGGAGACTGTCCTTCCCCAGTCTCAACCCACACTGGGACACCCTGTACCAAGTTGCTCTTAGTTTAGAAGTATTGAGAAGCAAATGAGCAATGGATTTGCTAAAACACTGGGATGATGCTTGACAGACACCCATTCACCCACCTACTCACTCCCATTTCCATTTCATGAGAAACTCTCACTACTATGCAAAGTACCAACAGCCTCTAAGAGAGGCAGATAAAAGGTGCACTTTGGGGAACAGTCAGGGTCACCCCAGCCTTAGATAAATGGCACAGAAAGGAGGTCCTGGGAAGGAGCAATGAGGGGACCAAACAAACTAGGAATCCCCAGAAAGCAGTTTCAGGTCAACTCCAAGGTCAGATACCGAACAAAATCATCTCGAAGCCTAGGTGAGACAACAGGATGTTAAAAGGATGCCTGGGGTGTGCATTTACTGGACTGAGTAAAAGTAGGGTGATTCATTTTGAACATGGTAGAAAGGTGGAAGATGGAGAGAGGGCTCAGCATTGCTTAGGTGTCGTGGCCTGCTGGCTTGGAGTTACTCCCATCCACTGGGGAATTAAGACTGACAGTAAACATACTGAACTTTCAGGTTTGAACCTCTGGAAATCCCAGCATGTCAGGATGGCCCTGATACTGAGCCTGACTGGGGGATGGTGTTTCACTAGAGGTTGGGGGACAACATCAGTGGAAGTCTTGAAATGAGATCTGACACAAACTCGTTCCAGGCAGGAACCAGAACTTTTTTCCGGGCATCTTTAAGTTACACTTTGTCACCCAGCTGGCCAGGAGAAAACAAAAACAAAACTCAAAATATTGTGGGAGGGACTTTTGCACCTGGCTGGAGGTTGACTCGATGACTACCTAGGTCCCTTCTAGCCCAAGACTCTGTAAAGCAAGCATTCAGCAGCAAGAGAATATTGACACAAAATGGATTTGCAAACTGAATGGGTGAGTTTATTTAATTTTTAATTGAAATCAATTCACATATCATAAAATTCAAAGTATGTAATTCAGTGCTCTTTAGTATATTCACAAAGTTGTGCAACCATCACCATTATCCAATTCCAGGATATTTAAACATCCCCCCCCCCCAAAAAAAATCTCATACCCATTAGCAGTTACCCCCCATTCCCTCCTCCCTCACCCCCTGGCAACCACTAAACTACTTTTGTCTATGGATTTGCCTATTCTGGACATTTTATATAAATGGAATCATACAATACGTGGCCTTGTATGTCTGTCTGCTTTCACTCAGCATAATGTTTTCAAGGTTCATCCATGCTGCATGTGTCAGTACTTCATTCCTTTTAACGGCTGAAAAGTACAAGGGCTAATCCATGGCAATATTTTGCTTATTCACTTGGTAGTTGATGGACATTTGGGTTGTTTTGAGCTTATTTTAAAGGAATGATTATGTAAATTCATTCTTTGTCCATTCCTTCCCTCAAATTAAAGAAAACGAAGGGCAAGCAAGCAAAACAGCCAACAACTGGTACTAAGAAAAGAAAAAACACCCTGAGTTCTAGGTTAAATCAATGAAGACTGAGGCCAAGATTTGGCATCCATGAAAACTCCTAATGCCTTCTAACCCCATGTCTGAGGTGAGCCCATCCACTAAGCCAGAAGGTTAATCCGCTAGAAAGCTCTTGGATCAGCAGGAAGAACTAAAGTCCAGATCAGTGGTTTTTGATCTATTTTCCAGAGATTCTTAAGGCTTCATGGAAGTAACTCAGGGCCTCCAAGGGGGCTGGGGTTGGGGCACAGATGGATAGGACTCTGAGCCCGGTCCCCATTCCTGCTTTAACTAGAGCAGCTCTGATTTTAATTGTTTCATTTGTTGAGGTTCTCAAAGTTCATTTGGAACAAATAAAGGGAGTCCATGACTAAAAAAATGTTTGGCAACCACCGGGTAGATGGTTGCGGAATCCTTGGATGGAAATTCGTTCTCCATGGTGGGCGTTCTTACGAGTTCTTCTGTGGAACCTTGATGGTGACTGTCTTCACTTCTGTGTAGGCCTTAAGCCCATCTTCCCCCAGCTCCCTCCCAATGCCAGATTCCTTGAAGCCTCCAAATGGCGTGTGGCAGGTGACAATGTTATAGGTGTTTACCCACACCGTCCCAGCTTGGAGGGCCTGTGTGAAGTACAAGGCCTTGTCCAGGTCCTGCGTGAACACGGCGGCAGCCAAGCCATACCTGGTGTTGTTGGCCCTCTCAATCACCTCCTCAATTTTCTTGAACTTGAACAGGGGCTGCACAGGCCCAAAGATCTCCTCCTTGGCAATCCTCATGTCATCTTGCACATCACCAAAGACCGTGGGCTTGATGAAGAAACCACGCTCCCCAAAACGCTCCCCACCACAGAGAAGTTTTGCTCCCTCCTTCTGGCCAAGCTGGATGTAGCCCAGGATTCGTTCAAACTGCTCCTTGTCCACCTGGGGCCCCTGCTGGGTGTCCAGCTCAAAGGGGTTCCCAACTTTCCTCTGCTTAGCTTTCTCCACTGTTCTCTCAAGAAACTCATCATAGATGGACTCTTCAATGAAGGTCCGGGACCCTGCACAGCAGCACTGGCCCATGTTGAAGAAGAGAGCTTCGTGGCACTGCTCCACGGCGTGGCCCATGTCAGCGTCAGCCAACACGATGCTGGGGCTCTTCCCGCCCAGCTCTAAGGTGACTCTCTTGAGGTTGGACTCTCCGGCTGTCTTCTGGATCAGGTGGCCCACCTCGGTGGAGCCCGTGAAAGCAACTTTGTCAATATCCATGTGCTGGGCAATGGCCGCTCCTGCTGTTGGGCCATAGCCTGTGATGATGTTCACCACCCCAGGGGGAAAGCCCGCCTCCTTGATGAGGGAGGCCACGTACAGGGCAGAAAGGGGGGTCTGCTCTGCAACCTTCATGACCACAGTGTTGCCAGTGGCAAGCGCCGGGGCGAGCTTCCAGCCCTGCATGACCAAGGGGAAATTCCACGGGATTATCTGGCCACAGACACCAACGGGCTCGTGCCGGGTGAAGCAGAAATGCTCACCGTCCATGGGGATGGTCTTGCCGTGCCACTTGTCAGCCCAGCCAGCAAAGTACCGGTATACCTTAATGACCTCATCCAGGTCCATGACATAAGACTCCCAGAAAGGCTTCCCATTGTCCAAGGTCTCCAGTGAGGCCAAGTAGACACGATCCCGCTCCACTAGGTCTGCCAGGCGGTTCAGCAGCCGGCCCCGCTCGGAGGCATCCATCCGGCGCCATGGAGACCCCAAGCGGAAGGCCTCGCGGGCCGCTTTCACAGCCCGATCCACATCAGCCCGGTCCCCTTCAGCCACGTGGCCGATGACTTCTCCCGTGGTGGGGTTGACTGTTGGGAAAGTCTTCTTGCTGACTGCATCTTGCCACTCATTGTTGATGAATAGCTGGTTGTAGCGAATGTCTGGGTTCTGGATGGGGCTTGGAAGGGCTGCTGCTGAAGAGTACGGGGCAGTCCTGCCTCGGAGGCAAAGCAGCCGGGGCACCAGGAAGCGCAGCATGCTGACTGCTCTGGAGAGGGACAGGAGGAACCAGGGTGAGAGGGGCCCAGGTGACCCTCCAAAGGCCAACCAGCTCAGACATTCCAAGATCCTAGCATAACAGGTGTCACCTCAAAAAACATGGATTGCAAGGTGTACAAAGGCCCTGAAAAACTCTCTGGTTCAACTCCATCATGTCCCATCTATCCTTCGGCTCATTCTCTTACCTCTTCTGGGTCTTTGCTCACATGTCACCCCTCAGCAAGGCCTTCCGTGGCCACCCTCTATAAAATTGCAACTCTCCTCACTCTGAGCACTCTCTATCCCCCATGCCATGCTTTATTTTCCCCCAGCTGACATACCAAGTGGTAGCTTTACACGCTTACATGTTTATTGTCTGCCTCTCCCCAATAAAACATCAGCTCCATGAGGGCAGGAATTTTTTTTCCCATTTGTCTCACTGCCATGGCCCTGCTGCCTGGAATTATGCTTGCTACATTGAGTTCCACCAAGGCTGTTTAATTGACCTAAGAATGGAGTAGAAACCAAAAAGACTCAGAGACAGAGTTGTTCCCTTAGAGAGGGGCTGCTTCACTTCACCTCAGTGCCTCAGTTGCCTCACTTGTAAAATGCCTCATGGGGCTATGTTGAATGGGGCTGTGCATATAAAAGCCTGCCACACTCCACTCAGGGCATCAGAGCTGGCAGCACCCTCAGAAACCAGCCTAGCCCAGCCCCCCAGGCACAGGTCTCAGCTTGCCAGGGGTGCAGCAAGTCCAGCAGCAGCTGGAAAGAAAGGTCTATTTAGTTCTTGCCTACAACTCTGAAAACAGTGTAGACTTGATTAAAACAGCAGCTGCAAAATTTAAACAGCATATAAAATTTATTCATTGAAACGCAAATGCTGTATAAAGTTCCTAGATTCACTGAAGCAGTCTCTCTCCAGTCAGGACAACAATCTCTCCACCTTTACTCTCTCAATGGAGTCTCGCTCCACCCAACTGCAAAAAGGAATTGAACTTGTCCTACCCCCCAACCCCTACTCCCCATCATCTGCCACTGGGCATGGAGAGGAGCAAAGAACTCATCCAGAAAAACAGCCCAACCAGGTCCTCAGCTCCATACAAATCAATGCTGCCCAGGAAAGCCCTCCTTTGGGGGGAAGTTGAGCCAGCAGACCTGTCAGGGGTGCACTCAGGTTCCACTCTGCTCAGCCAAAGCAGCCTTGGGTTCACCAGACCTGGGTCTGAGGAGGAAGGGGTCCACTGGAATGGGTGTAAGCAGGAGTCACCAATCCATGGGGTGGGGGTGGAAGGGCTAAACAGGTGGGGGAAGTGGTCACAGATCAGGGTTGGGAAATCTTTTATGCCAAGCCAAGACTGTTCCTACTCTAGGGGCCTATATCAGGGCTGCCCAGGCCCTTCCCTTTATGTATGGAAGATCACTGCTCAGGGATGCACCAAGCTTTGCAGTTTGCAGGCCATCTTCTCAGCAGTTAACTCAGGGAAACTCCTAGCAGCCTGGGGTGATCAGAGCAGATGATGATCCCCATTCTGGAAGAAGACTGGGATCAGAGAGGTTCAGGGGCTCACCAAGGACACACAGCAACTAAGAATAGGAGCCCCAGCCTGGGTTCCCACAGTCCTAACTTTGTGTTTCCTCCTGACTATGGGCAATTCCTTCTGTTCCCTGCATTGGTGCCTCCTGTGTCAAGGACTGGACCTTCTGGGTCATTGAGCCAGGAGCAGGTGGCACCCACCTCACCCTTTCTGTAGGGAGGGGGCGGCGTCCTGGCCTCTCCTGCTACCTCTCCCCTGGAGTGGCCGGGTGGGCAGGAGCACTGAGGTCCAGCTAATCCGAAAGGTTTGCGTCCTCAGGGCCCTCAGGTGCACCTCAGGACCCGGGTGCAGGGAGAAGGTTGGGAAGCGTAGACAGGGTCCTACACTGCACAGCAGGAGGAAAGACCGGCCCCCAGATGGGTAAGCCGAGGCCTAGAGAGGAAGCTTCCATCGTGGCGAAGGGAGCTGTGGCCTGCGGGGGCGGTCCGGGAGAAGGTGGCTCCTTACCTGCTGCGGCTCGGGCTCACGCTCAGGTGCAAGTTCAGGCTCTCCCAGGTTGGTCCCGCTCCCGCCTGGTGTTCGCGAAGTTCCCACCTCGCGCAGTCCCGGCTCAGCCGCCACTGAGGCTCCGCCCGCGCCTGGGCGCCAAGACTTTCGGCCTCAAAGCAGCAGCGCTCCTCCCAGCAGGCGCCCGAGGGCTGCGGCTTCCGGCTTCAGGCAGACCGCTGGGCCCCACCCACCCACCCAGGGCTCCGCGCCAAGCACGCGCGCCCCCCCTTGCATCGCGGCTCACAGCTGGGGTCCGAAGGCGCTTGCTTGGGAGCGGAAACAAAGACCCAGACAGGGGCAGGCCTTCCCCAGGTCTCACGGCCAGCTGGGACTGGACCCCAATTATATTTTGCGTTTTCCCCTCCCGCACGATGCATCTAGTTAGGTTGCCATCCTTGAACCTCTCCTTGCCCTCTTCTGTGCCTCCCCGCTGTGTTTTTGTTTTTACCTTGGTTCACTAATTTCTGTTTCCACTTTCACTGCTCTTTTTCCCAGTTCCGTAAAGATTTTATATTTGTGCATTTTTAAAAAATGCATTTTTTGTCCTAAGGTTAAAAAGAATGTATACACATTGTAGAAAGCTTGGAAAGCAGAAGAGAATGAATTACTATCCATCCTTTCACTCAAAAGTTGACATTAATCTTGCTGGTATTTTTTTCCCCTGCATTTTTCAAAAAGTATTTTAGTTGAAATAAAACCATATGGTGACTTCTATTTTGCTGCCAGCTTTTTTTAACTTAGGTATTTCTAATGAATCTTTTCTCATTCCACTAATTATTTACAAGATGCCATCATCCAGGCCAAGGTGGCATAGAATTCCATGGTAGGGAGGGCTGCAAAGTTGCGTTCTTCACTAAAAGCACTATATCACAGACGTCGAGGGAGGAGGTGAAAAGGACAGACATCACAGACCTGGAGGGGGGAGGGGTCAAAATGCATTCAAGGAACTGGGAGAAGACACATAGGTCAGAAGCAGGAAGCATGAAGTGATTTTCAACCTTTTTCATCTCATGGCACACATAAACTAATTACTAATGTTGTAACCCAGTAGATCAACCTCACTCGGACACCAAAATTATAAGTTTTAGGAGCTTTATTAACCTGCAACCTGCGCAGGGACTGCAGCCAACCTACTCAGAGGAGAACTGCAGCCCCGAGCCTCTAAAATGGCAGCCTTTTATAGCAAGCAAGCAGCATTCACAGAAGCAGATCAGCGGTTAGCAGTTGTTTAACATTTCTCAAAATCCCTATCTAACAGTTGCCCGGGGGTCTCCTGTTTGTCAAGCAAACAGAATAGGCCTCCCTCCCCTCAGGGAACCAGTACAATAGTGGGAGTGACAGAGATCACAGAGGTCAAAATTAGCATTAAATACCTGCAAATACCTATACTCAGGGAACCACAAATGCCCCCAACACATGGGGCAACTATAACCTTAGGCAAAAATTCCTTCCCGTCTAGGGGCAACCAACCCATTATGGGAAGAATATCGAGGAATGTCCACTGGTGACAAAATGAAGTCCTTCAGTCGCCCTAACCAAGGGGCCCACATAAAATGGAATCTAGTTGCCTTAGCCTTGGGGCCTACAACACTAAAATTCGGCAGCACACCAAAAATATATGTTTTGCTGATGTGATCCAAAAAAGTATAATTTTGATTCATTCACATCGGATGGCTATTGTTGTGTTGGCTGTTGTCATTTTATTTGACAATCTCAGGGAAAAGAGGTCAGTGCCCCTGACTCAAGTCAGGTATTGCATGTTTTAAAAATCCTTGCCGCACACCAGTGTGCTGTGGCACACCGGTTGAAAATCACTGATCTAACATGGTCCCGCCCTGGAGGAGCTCAGAGGACAGCGAGGAGATTGACCCAAACAAAACTAATGCAATAAACTGTCATGTCCCACTAACAGAGACTAGCACCAAGCTCTGTGGAAGGACAGAGGAGAGAGCCTGGTGCCTCCCACCTGGGACTTCTTGGGAGAAGATGACTTTTTTTTTTCCCTAAATTTTTTTTTAACTTATCTTTATTGTTGAATGTATTACAGATGTTCCTCATTTTTCCCCCATTGCCCCCCTCCTCCCCATTCCTGCCCCTCTCCTGCCTTTCCTCACTGTTGTCTGTGTCCATTGGTTATGCATATATACATATAAGTTCTTTGGTTTATTTCTTCCCACCCCCTGACCCCCCTTCCCTTTGAGGTTTGTCAGTCTAACAACCAATTTGTACTTCTTCTTTTTTTTTTTTTTTATATATAACTTATCTTTATTGTTGAATGTATTACAAATGTTCCTCATTTTCCCCCCCTTGCCCCCCTCCTCCCCATTCCTGCCCCCCTCCTGCCTTTCCCCACACTGTTGTCTGTGTCCATTGGTTATGCATATATACAAATAAGTTCTTTGGTTTTTCTTCCCACCCCCCAACCCCCCCTTCCCTTTGAGGTTTGTCAGTCTAACAAGCAATTTGTACTTCTTAATCCCTTCACCTTTTTCACCCATCCCCCCAGCCCCCACCCATCTGGTTCCCAAAAAAGTTCTCTGTTATCTATGAGAATGTCTTTGTTCTGCTTGTTCATTTTGTTTGTAGATTCAGTTGTTGATAGCTATGTATTTATTGCCATTTTGTTTGTTCATATTTTTTTTATCTTTTTCTTCAAGAAGACCCTTCAACATTTCATATAAGAATGGTTTGGTGGTGATGAACTCCTTTAGCTTTTCTTTGTCTGGGAAACTCTTTATATGGTCATCGATTCTAAATGAAAGCTTTGCAGGATAGAGTAATCTTGGTTGTAGGTTCTTGCTTTTCATCACTCTGAAGATTTCTTGCCACTCCCTTCTGGCCTGCAAAGTTTCTTTTGAGAAATCAGCTGACAGTCTGATGGGAACTCCCTTGTAGGTAACTAACTGCTTTTCTCTTGCTGCTTTTAAGATTCTCTGTTTGTCTTGAACCTTTTGCATTTTGATGTGTCTTGGTGTGGGCATCTTGGGGTTCATCTTGTTTGGGACTCTCTGTGCTTCCTGGACTTGCATGTCTGTTTCCTTCGCCAAGTTAGGGAAGTTTTCTGCCATTATTGTTTCAAATAGGTTTTCGATTTCTTGCTCTCTCTCTTCTCCTTCTGGCACCCCCAAGATGCGAATGTTGGCACGCTTGAAGTTGTCCCAGAGGCTCCTTACACTATCCTCATTTCTTGGGATTCTTTTTTCTTTTTGCTGTTCTGATTGGGTGTTTTTTGCTTCCTTATATTCCAAATCGATGGTTTGCTTCTTGGCTTTACCTACTCTACTATTGCATCTGTGTAAACTATTCTTTATTTCAGTTAGTGCATCCTTCATTTCAGACTGGTCCTTTTTTATGCTCTTGAGGTCCTCACTAAGTCCACTGAGGTTCTTACTAAGTCCATTGAGCATCCTTATAAGCAGTATTTTGAACTCAGCATCTGTTAGGTTGCTTAACTCCATTTCACTTAGTTCTTTTCCTGGAGTTTTGTTCTGTTCTTTCATTTGGGACCTGTTTCTTTGTCTCCTCATTTTGGCTGCCTCCCTGTGTTTGTTTCTATGTATTACTTAATGAGAGGTATGGGGCTAGCTGAGACCAGATGCTGCTTGTTTGAAAGAATTTAGGAAAAGTTGAAGCAGGATCCAAGACAGGCCAATCCTATGGTAAAGCAACTGGCAACAGCTTGGGTGGGCCTGAAAGCTGGGTGGGGCGGGGCCTCAGGGAATCACCAGGGCGGGGCAAACAACGTAAGCCAGGTTGCTGGAGTCCCAGATATGGCCATGTCTGCCGGCCCAGGGAAGGGCTCACCAAAGGAACAAAAGCCTCTGATAGCACGTCTGTCCAGGAGAAAGCTGCCTCTCCAGCCCTCGCTCCAATGCCAAACAGCTCAGTTCTTCCCCATATGACTCTGGTGCCTTTCAGGCTCCCTCCCGCACGCTGGAGCCTGGAGGGAGCGAGTCTGAGTAAGTCCGTGCGCGGGCCCTTTAAGAGGAGCTGCCGGGGCTCCAGCCACCTCAGCCTCAGTTCCCGCTGGTTTTTCCAGCCAGAAGTTATGGGGATTCTCTTCCTGGCACTGGAACCCTGAGCTGGGCGCCTGGTGTGGGACGGGGACCCCTCAGTCCTCAGGGAGGACCTTCCCAGCCGAGGTGTCCTCCTAATTTTTATCCGCCACACGTGGGTGTGGGACCAGCCCGTCCGCCTCCGCCCCTCCTACCAGTCTCGATGTGGCTGCTGCTTTAATTTCGTAGTTGTAGGACTTCCATTCAGCTGATGTCAGGCGGTTTTGAATGATGGTTGTTCTGTAGTTTAGTTGTAACTTTGATGTGGTTGTGGGAGGACGCGATACTGCGTATACCTACGCCGCCATCTTGACCAGAAGTCCCAATTTGTACTTCTTAATCCCTTCACCTTTTTCACCCATCCCCCCAGCCCCCACCCATCTGATACCCACAAAAGTTCTCTGTATCTATGAGAATGTTTCTGTTCTGCTTGTTCATTTTGTTTGTAGATTCAGTTGTTGATAGATATGTATTTATTGCCATTTTGTTTGTTCATATTTTTTTATCTTTTTCTTCAAGAAGACCCTTCAACATTTCATATAATAATGGTTTGGTGGTGATGAACTCCTTTAGCTTTTCCTTGTCTGGGAAACTCTTTATATGGCCATTGATTCTAAATGCCAGCTTTGCAGGATAGAGTAATCTTGGTTGTAGGTTCTTGCTTTTCATCACTCTGAATATTTCTTGCCACTCCCTTCTGGCCTGCAAAGTTTCTTTTGAGAAATCAGCTGACAGTCTTATGGGAACTCCCTTGTAGGTAACTAACTGCTTTTCTCTTGCTGCTTTTTTTTTTTTTTTTTATCCTCACCCGAGGACATTTTTTCATTTCTTGTTCAGATAGAGTGGGAGGGAGAGAGAGGAAGAGAGAGAGAGAGAAACATCGATGTGAAAGTGACACATCGAGTGGCTGCCACCCGCACAACCAACCAGGGCCGGGGACAAACTGCAACTGAAGTACATGCCCTTAGCGGGAACCAAACCCAGGTCTCTCTGGACCGCAGGCCGACACTCTAACCGCTGAGCCAAACTGGCCAGGGCTCTCTTGCTGCTTTTAAGATTCTCTCTTTGTCTTGAAACTTTTGCATTTTGATGATGATGTGTCTTGGTGTGGGCCTCTTGGGGTTCATCTTGTTTGGGACTCTCTGTGCTTCCTGGACTTGTATGTCTGTTTCCTTCACCAAGTTAGGGAAGTTTTCTGCCATTATTGTTTCAAATAGGTTTTCGATTTCTTGCTCTCTCTCTTCTCCTTCTGGCACCCCCAAGATGCGAATGTTGGCACGCTTGAAGTTGTCCCAGAGGCTCCTTACACTATCCTCATTTTTTTGGATTGTTTTTTCTTTTTGCTGTTCTGATTGGGTGTTTTTTGCTTCCTTATATTCCAAATCGATGGTTTGCTTCTTGGCTTTACCTACACTACTATTGAATCTGTGTAAACTATTCTTTATTTCAGTTGGTGCCTCCTTCATTTCTAACTGTGCATGCATCATTTCAGACTGGTCCTTTTTTATGCTCTTGAGGCCCTCACTAAGTCCACTGAGGTTCTCACTAAGTCCTTTGAGCATCCTTATGAGCAGTGTTTCGAACTCAGTATCTGTTAGGTTGCTTAACTCCATTTCACTTAGTTCTTTTCCTGGAGTTTTGTTCTGTTCTTTCATTTGGGACCTGTTTCTTTGTCTCCTCATTTTGGCTGCCTCCCTGTGTTTGTTTCTATGTATTACTTAGCGAGAGGTATGGGGCTAGCTGAGACCAGATGCTGCTTGTTTGAAAGAATTTAGGAAAAGCTGAAGCAGGATCCAAGACAGGCCAATCCTATGGTAAAGCAACTGGCAACAGCTTGGGTGGGCCTGGAAGTTGGGTGGGGCGGGGCCTCAGGGAATCACCAGGGCGGGGCCAACAATGTGAGCCAGGTTGCTGGAGTCCCAGATATGGCCGTGTCTGCGGGCCCAGGGAAGGGCTCACCACAGGAACAAAGGCCTCTGATAGCACGTCTGTCCAGGAGAAAGCTGTCTTTCCAGCCCTCGCCCCAATGCCAAACAGCTCAGTTCTTCCCCATAAGACTCTGGTGCCTTTCAAGCTCCCTCCCACACGCTGGAGCCTGGAGGGTGGGAGTCCGAGTAAGTCCGTGCGCGGGCCCTTTAAGAGGAGCTGCCGGGGGCTCCAGCCGCCTCAGCCTCAGTTCCCGCTGGTTTTTCCAGCCAGAAGTTATGGGGATTCTCTTCCTGGCACTGGAACCCTGAGCTGGGCGCCTGGTGTGGGACGGGGACCCCTCAGTCCTCATGGAGGACCTTCCCAGCCGAGGTATCCTCCTAATTTTTATCCACCACACGTGGGTGTGGGACCAGCCCCTCGCGCCTCTGCCCCTCCTACCAGTCTGATGAGGCTTCTTTAATTTCGTAGTTGTAGGACTTCCATTCAGCTTGATTTCAGGCTGTTTTGAATGATGGTTGTTCTGTAGTTTAGTTGTAACTTTGATGTGGTTGTGGGAGGACGCGATACCGCGTTTGCCTACGCCGCCATCTTGACCGGAAGTCCAGAGGGTGACTTTTCAACGGAGCCGCGTATCAGTTAGAATCAGTTCAGACACAAATACTTACGCAGCAGTTCTCAACTGTGGCTACACATAAGTGTCACCTGGATAGCTTTTATTTTATTTTTTAAAATTTTTATTGATGATTTTTTTTTAGAGAGAGAAATATTGATTTGTTGTTCCACTTATTTATGCATTCATTGTTTGCTTCTTGTATGTGCCCTGACTGGAGATCGAACCCACAACCTTGGTGTATCGGGACAACACTCTAACCAACTGAGCTACCTGGCCAGAGACTCACCTGGGTAGGTTTTAGGACACCAATGCCTGAGCAGCACTCCAGACCAACTAAACTGGAATCCCCTGGTTTTATACGTTTATCTGGTTTTATTGTTGTTCTGTTTCATAAGCTCCTCTATGGATTCCAATATGTAGCCTGGTTTTCAAACTACTGATGTAAGAGAAAACCCAAAATAAAAGTGGCTTAAACAAGAGAGAAGTGTATTTTTCCCTCACTTAAAACTAGTCCAGTGATAGGTTGTCTGGGGCTGGGGGGGCGGGGGCATTCTGCTCTGTCTTACTTCCTACAGCAGAGGATACTAGCAGAGTTTTAGAGTTTCAAAGAGGGAGGCAAGGTTGACATGATCCAGTGTGCAATTTGAAAATACGATTCTGATTGTTGTGTATGTATGTCTCTTCTAGTTTCCTAGGGGAAAGACAATTCCAAGTTATGTTACCAAGAACAGCAGGTGTTGAGAAGTGCTTAATCAGGCTGCTAATGGGCACAGGCAATTTGTTATATCCTTTCCATATCTTGTTTATATTTAAGCTTGTTCATAATAAAAAGTTAAAACAATAAGAAAATATTATGTTACCAAATCAATGGAATATGTCCTCCTGGTTCAAAGGCTCTGTAATGGATCTGTCCCTTGGTGACCCTCATGATTGGGCTTGATGTCTTTATCTAAATCCACAGTTAATTATTGAACAGCAATCACAGAGCCAGGTGGGGTGGTGCAAAGGATATGGGTCTTGGTGTCAGAGCCTGGGTCCTGGTCCCTGCTCCAGCCTCACTGTGTGGCTTTGGGCAACTTCCTCCCTCTGAGCCTCAGTCTTCCCCACTGTAAAGGGAGGGGATGGAGATGGACAGAAGGGGCAGTAGAGGATCAGGGCCTCCGAAAGTTGTAGTAAGGCTGGTCAATAATGTTCACTGTGAGCAGAGTCCTTGGGCCATAAACTTTGGACCCCAAATGTGTGCTCTGTGAGAACCCCAGTCAACTGGCTTTCTCATCCTGTTATCATCTCTGATTATGGGCCATTATGAGGCAACAGTTGAAGTATAAAGTGGTGGCAGTGGCCAAGTGTATATGGTCACACATTTGCTGATTGAGTGAGCCTGAAGTGCTGCTCACTGTTAATGACACGCTGTGCAGATTTGCCCACGAATGCAGCAGTATGTGACTCCTCAGTGACCAGAGTAGAGGAACAGTGGCTCAGGAGGCCCTTGTCTTTTACCTCTGTCTCCAGTCAGTTCTTCTTGGTTCGAAAACTATTTCCTAGGCACAGTCCTTTGCCAAGGCCCAGCAGAGTCTTAGCAAGCATCTGCCATCCACCATTCCTCCCTCCACTCGGTTCCTGTCACTGACGACCCTGTAGCAGAGGCCCTGGCAGGGCAGAGATGAAACGGACACCATCCCTGTCCACAGGCTGCTCCCAGACTGGAGAGGCCGACGAACGTGGAAACTGGTGTGTTTCTCACACAGCCTGGGAAAGCCCCATGGTACCAAGAGAGCAGACAGAAACAGGAAACGAACAAAACAAAGCCTAGGAAGGTCAGGGGAACTTCCTGCGAGAGGTGATACTTGAGCTGAATCTAGGAAGCTAAACAGGGCTGGGGCAGAAATGGCATTTTTGGAAGAGAGAGTTGAATGTGCAAATGGCCAGAGGTGAGAAGGGGCTTGCCGACTTGGAGAGCTGTGAGTAGTTCTTGCTGGCTGGTGCCTGGGGTACGAAGGCGGGTTGGGGAGCAGTGAGAGAGCCAATGCTAGAGCAGTAAGATGGATACAGACCGTGAAGGGCCTTACACGTGATGCTAAGGAGTATCGATGACATCCTGAGGTGACACAGAAGGACGTTAAGGCAGGAAGGTGACTTGGTTAGATGAGAACCATTAAATTTCATCAAATCCCATGGCAGTGAGTTAGGATTCGGTTTGGCTCTGAGCAACAGAGACTCCAGCAATAGTGGCTTACACAAAGCAGTGGTCGATTTCTCTGAGTAAAGAAGCCCAGAGGTCAGCAGTCCAGGGAGGTGACAGATGACTCAAGGATGCACATCCCTTCCAATTCATCCTGAGCAACGGACATTGTCTTCGTGGCCCAAAATGGCAGCTACCACATCCATGTTTCAGTTCGCAGGATAGAAGGAGGGATGAGACAAAAAGGCAAAGTGTTCTTGCCAGATGCTTTTAAGGAAGGGTCCCCAAAACCTCTCCAGATGCTTCCACGTGCATCCATTGGCCAGAACTTAGTCACATGGTATAACTAGCTGCAAGGGAGGCTAGGAAATGTAGTCTTTTATTTTAGGGGTGGTCATCCTGAGGGCTTCCATTTCTGTGACTCAGTGAGAAGACGGATGCTGGAGGATAACGAGGAGGCTGTGCCACAGACCCTTCCGACTCTGCTGTCAGGACAAGTGTTATCAGCTTCAGTTGACAGATAAGGACACTGAGGCTCAGAGAGAGAAAATGATTCACTCAAAAGTGGTACAGCTGGAATTGCAAAGGTCGGATTGAAATGTCACATTCTTCAGCACTAGGCCAACTACTGGAGGTGACTGACCTGGGCTGAGTCTCTCCTCTGCACATCTGGTTCCAAAGATCTTGCCATGGTGGGTCATCCAGGAGGAGCAGCCTCCCTGAGAGGAATACCATGATGGCTGATCTGGCCCCTGGCCTTACAGAATCAGGGACAGATCAGGGAGCAAGGGGGCCTATAGATTTTCTGGTCTAACACCATCCTTTTACAGATAGGGAGACTGATACCCAGAGAGGCCAAAGGAATCCCCAGGTCCTACAGGGAGTCCATGGGAGGCCTTGAACTAGCATCCATAAGGAGAAGCCACATGTAGCACAGTCTTGTTTATTGTTCCCCTCCTACCGGGTGTGGTATTTGAACAATCTTCAGATAGGCTGCATCCTGGTTAAGATACCAGTTGTAGATTGGGGGAATTGCCCCTGGGTTGGAATAAGAAAGGTGCTTCCCATTGCACATCTGTTCACATGGGTAATGAGGCACAGAACATCCCTTGCCAGAACAGAGTGACGTGTCTGCATGACAAGGAGGAGGACCCACAGAGGAAAGGGGACAGGAGGTGTAGTGGGCAAATCCCCAGGCTGGGAGACCAGAGGCTTGGGTCCCAGGCTGTCTGCCTCCCTGTGTGTCCTCTGGGCCTAACTGTACACATAATGAGGAGATTGCACTGGGTCACAAGCCCAAGGGAAATCTTACAGAGAAGGCCAATGTGAAGCCCAGTGAAAGGGAGCTGCTTGCTGCATCCCCACCTCCTGGTGACCCCTTAGAGGCAGCACCAGGGGTCTCTGGCTCAGTGGTCCTTCCTAGCTCTGTTCTTGGGCTGAGAGGTCTGGGAATGTCCCCGAGGAAGGCAGTGTAAAATGACTCAGGGGCAGGAACAAGGGAATGGGGCCTCTACCTGGTCCAGTAAGACTCCTTCACGGGGTCTAGAGGACAGCTGGCCAGGTCTGTCCTCCCAGGGCCAACTTCTTGGGCCACATAACCGGCTAGAGAGTCAGGTGAGTGGACGGATCAGAGGTCCCTGGCTGGGCAATGGCTTCACTCCCAGCTGCACTTCTAGTCCTTCCACAAGCTGTGGCTCTGGTGTGTAAAGGGTGGGAGAGGCTCCTTGGAGAGCTGGTACCAACCCTGGGAAGGGCTTGCGCCTATGGAGGGGCCCAGACCCGGGCCCAGTAGTGCTACGCAGAACACTGACTAACGGAAATCCAGCAGTGACTAGTGAGTGTAGAGCCTGGCTGTAATTCTTCTGTGCCCGGTCCTGTGCTTCCCTGCTGAGCTGGGCATTACTCCTTCAGATCCTGAGTCATGGGACATTTTAGGGGTCCTAGGGCAGGGGCTGGGAGGCCAGAGTGGAGGTGGGCTTAGACATTGGCTACTTATAAACTGATGGGTGATCATTTCCTATTAAAGCACCCATACGGTGGTGCTAGTGCTTTTTAGCTGAAAATTAGCCCTGAACTGTCATTTATGACTTGAGCCAAAGGGAGGGGGTCCTCACTGTGGTGGGAAGAATATGAATTAATATTAGTGTTACCCTGATTGTACAGGACAGGAGACTGAATTCAGAGAGGGACAGGGGCTTGCCCCAGGACAGGCAGAGAGAGCCCAGCAGTGCAGGGTAGGGCAGGGCAGGGCAGGGTGGGGGCGGAACCCCACTACATCTGTGGCCTTGGAGGTGCAGTTACTGCCAGCTGGAGGCAGAGCAATGCATGTTTATTTAACAGGCTTCCTGACTTTCAACACCCAGAGGTGGGAAAACAGATACATTTAATCTAGTGTACAAGCGAAAAGAAAACCAAAGAGGAGGTGTAATGAGGGGTCAGAGCAATCCTCCAGCTGACCAAGGCCAGAATCTCAGACTGTACTCCTCTAAGGCCCATCTCGGTGTCTGTGGTACTGAGTGAGGCTGCTGATTCACCAAACAGCATTTGCAAACCCTGTTTCATCAATATCTTCTTAGAATCATCATCACCATTCTCTGCTTCACAGAGAGCGGAGTATAAAAGAGCACCCCCGCCCCGCTCCCCCCGCAATGCACTGCGGTGCACCACAGCTGTGGTTTGAAACAACACATTTATTCTGTTACAGTCCTGGAAGTCGGGAGTTGGAAATCAGTTTCCTTGGCAAATCCAGGTTTCAGCAGGGCCGCATTCCCGCCTGAGGTTCTAGGGGAGGGTTCATTTCTTTGCTTTTTTGTTTCTCGAGCTGCTTTTCTTGCATTCCTTGGCTCATGGCCCCTTCCTCCATCTTCAAAGCCAGGAGCTAGTATCTGCTTCTTTGATAAGGACATTCCTGATTGCATTTAGGGCCCACCTGGATAACCCAGGCTACTCTCCCCATTTTAAGGTCTTTAGCTTAACTGCATCTGCGGAGATGCTTTCTTCCATCTGAAATTATACAGGTTCTAGGAATTAGGACCTGAATTACTTTGGGAATCATTCAGCTCACCACACACAGGAAACAAGGAGATACCTCATTCGTGTTCCCATTGGGGTCCCAAAGCCATCTTCATCTGGCGGAAGGCAATTGGGCTAAAAATATGTTGGTTGATATTAATTTGGTCTAAATGACAATTTGATTTTAAACAGTGTTACAACCAGGCTCCAAGATGGCCCCCAACACCCTGACTCCTAGTATTCGCACCCACATTTTGTGGTCTCCTCCACATCGCACCGGGGGTGGCAGACAGCAGAGGGAGGTGGTGGAGGCATGACACATCGGGGTAGATGGGGAAAGCCTGAGGCTTCCGTCTCGGGCCCTTCTCTCTGCTCTCTTGCTCTGGGAAGAAAGCTGCCATGTGAGCTTTGGAGAGACCCACCCGGGAGGAATGGAGACCTCCTTCAGGCTGCCAGCATGCCCCTGAGTGCCCTGGCAGTGGATCCGCCAGCCCCAGGCAAGCCTTCCGGGGGCTGCAGCCCTGGCCAGCAGCTTGATAACAACCCCTGAGGGACTCTGAGTCAGAACCACCCAGCTAAACCCTTCATGGAGCTCCCGCCCGCAGAAACTTGTTTAAAGGCGCTAAATTTGGGGGCAATCTGTTAGGCAGCAATAGATAAAAAAGATAATGAATACTATGGACAATGAACACTATGGAAAACACTATGGTGTTTCTTCAAAAAATTAAAAATTGGTCTGCCATTTGACCCAGTGATCCCACTTCTAGGAATATATCCTAAGAAGCCTGAAATACCAATCAGAAAGAATATATGCACCCCTATGTTCATAGCAGCACTATTTACAATTGCTAAGATCTGGAAACAGCCCAAGTGCCCATCAGTAGATGAGTGGATAAAAAAAACTGTGGTACATTTACACAATGGAATGCAGCTGTAAGAAAGAGAGATCTCTTATCCTTTGAGACGACATGGAAGGACCTGGAGAGTATTATGCTAAGAGAAATAAGCCAATCAGAGAAAGACAAATACCACATGATCTCACTTATTTGTGGAATATAATGAACAAGGTGGGCTGATGAACGAAATAGACCCAGAGACATAGAAAGGAGTATGGTTCAGATTGACAAACCTCGGAGTAGGGGGGTGGGGGGGATGGATGAGATGAACCAAAGAACTTATATGCATGTAGGCATAACCAATGGACATAGACAACAATGCTAGGGGGGTGGGGCGGGATGGGAGGAGGGTGTCTAGGGGGGGAAAAGGACAAACATCTGTAACAAAAATAAATTAATAAAAATTGGGAAAAAATAAAATAAATAAAAAATCTGAATGAAAAAAAAAAAGACAATGAATATTCTCAGTCTCTGTTTTATCTAGTATAGTTGTTGTCTCTGTATCTATGTGGGATTGGTTCTGCAGCCTCAGGATACCCAAATCCAGAGATGCTCAAGTCCCTTACATAAAGTGGCGTGGTCTTCGGATACAGGCTACAGCAGCATATACACACACACGTCACTTCATTCGCGTGGCTCAGCATAGAGCCGAGCACGTGGCAAATTCAAGGTTTATTTTTTGGAACTATCTGGGACATTTTTTTCCCCGAATATTTTTGATCCATGGTTGGTTGAATCTGTGGTTAGAGAACCGTTGGATATGAAAGGCTACCCGTAAATTGGTAATTTTTAGTTCCTCCAAAAATTGGGGCATTTTGTAAACTTTTGGGTAACCTGAAGCACTTCTGTCCATTTCCCAGGAGTGTGCATGAATTCACTTTTCTGTTTTATAAATTTTCAGCTTATTTTCATCCATTGACCTCTGCATTCTCATGTTTTAATATGAAAAAAGGCAAAAGAGGATGCCTTAGAATGATCTGTGTCTAAAAATGGGGTTGGCTGGGACAACGCAGGGGGCTCAGTTTGGAGGCGTCACGGACATGGGGGCAGAAGGTAGAGTTTGGAAGAGACTGTGCGATCCTCTGGGCCAGCGAATTTCCAAGGGCCGTCAGAGAACTCCTCTCTCAAAATCATGGGACCTTGATAACAGGCAGCCTTCAGTCTCGTCCTCAGCTACCCCCACCTGGAATCCGTTGGGGTGGGAGGCATATCTGGGAGTCTGCCTTCCCCACAAGGCCTGGGGATTCTCATGACTCCCCTCACCCTACCTCTAACCTGGCTCCAGGCTCACTCTCCTCTTGTTAAAGGGGCGTCTCAGTCTGCTCATGCTGCCGTAACAAAGTTCCACAGACTGGGCAGCTGAAGTACAGACATTTATTTTCTCACATTTCTGGAGGCTAGAAGTCCAAGATCAAGGTTTCTGATCCCCTTGGATCAGGGCCCACCTTTACAACCTCATTTCACTTTAACTGCCTCTTTAGAGGCCCTGTCTCCGAATACAGTCACACTGGGAGTTAGGGCTTCAACATACTAATGTTAGGGGGACCCAGTGAAGCCCGTCAGAAGGCGAGTGAAGGACACAGCAACTGAGGTTTGTGGACAGAGCTGTTAACCCCCAGGGAGCTCTCCTTTCAGGTTAGAGGTAGCATTTGAGCTGGGCTTTGGGGGATAAGAAGGAGTTTACCTCTAATGTTTATTCATTTTCTGATTATAGAAATAATTCGTGCTCATCACAGAAAAAAATAATTGGATTGAAGTGAAGAAATTGGAGTGAAGAGGAAAATAAAAATCATCCAGTGATAAGCACTACCCCAGTTTTGTTCTCTGGGCTTATATGCGAGACCCTAAGGTTTAGAGTATTTTTCACTGAATTTGAAACCTAAAGGCTTGGGGTCCTAGTCTCATTTCTCCACTTAATAGTTTGTGATTGTTAAATTTAAACATCTACTTTTTCTGAGCCTCAGTTTTTGTGTCTGTAAATTAGGAATGACCATAGTCAGTGTGCGTGGACATCGCAAGGACTGACAGAGCCATGGCTGCGGGGGGACCAGCACATCCAAGGGCACAGCCAAGCTGCAGCTGTGTTGGTTGCTGATCCATCTGGGCGGCAGAGGAGAGATGAGGAAACAGCTCAAGGACCAGCAGGAGTAGAGGCCTGGAGGTGAAGGGAGGGCAGAAGTGGGTGGCAAGAGCTCAGATGTGTGAGGCGGTATGAAGTCTGGGTCAGTAGGGCAACATCTGCAGGTGGTTTTGAAGCAGTGAAGGGATGTGCCCTCTATTTGCCGGCCCAACAGCTCCCATCCAGCCTCTGCCCCAGACCCACCACCCTGTGCCCAGTGTACTCGGCCGCCTCCTCCTACAACCGTCTGAGAGGCACTGACTGCCCTGGACCCCCTTCATGTCTCTCCTCTTCTCTCCATCAGCGTGTATCCCTCCTTTGTCCTTGTCCCATGATTTCTCTGCTCTCTGCTAAGGTCAGGCTGGATGGGAACAATCCGGAGATCAAGCAGGGTGTGTGTGTCTGTTAAGCAGGGTGTGTCTGTTAAGGCTTTCTCCCAGGTGTCCTTGGATGTGTTGTTTGTCCTCTCTGGGCAGCAGCTGTTTATCTGCAAAGCCAGGGGGTTAGAGTAGGCCAGTGGTTTCCAGTCCAAGGTCTTTTGCAGCTAAAGCATCCCAGAGTGCACTGGCGTATGGAAATGTGTCCTCTCTCGGATGAGTACCTAATAATGCTGCTTGAGAAGCTGGCACAATAGATCCCAGCGAGGAGCCAGCGAGGGGAGGGTGATGAGCCTCTGTCAAGGGTATAACACTCCTGCATCTGACTTATAATAAGCTGCAAATAAGCCAGCACAGGTGAGGCACCCAGCACCCAGCAGAGCTCCAGCAGGTGCTCAGGCATGGGGTCTTTCTTCTTCACTTTTTCCACTGCTGAATGTAGACCCCCTCCCACCTCTGCCCCCATGATCTGGGTGTGCTGGCCATAGGTGGGGAGGACTGGAGGAGGAGAGACATGTCCCCTGGCCATTCAAGATGGGAGGTGATGGGTGACCTCCCTCCCGAAGTCTCTGGCCCCACATTGCCCAACCAGGTGCAGGTTTTGGAAACCGAGGGGTGGCTGAAGTCAGGCCTGGCTGCGGGCTCCGGGTTGCCAGGCGGGGTGGGGTGGGAAGCAGCTGCCTCGAGATGAACTGGCTCAGCCCATGGCTTTGTTTATCTTTCAACATTCAGCTTCTCACTTCTATTTGAAAACCTGCATATGATGAGATGGCTGGCAGCTGGTGAGAAATGTGGGAGCTGTATCTGGGCCACGAGAAGGTTCGACTGTGTGGGCACGACAGCCCAGTCCTGTCTGCTGGGGATCTCACCACCCACCCACCCATCCACTCACTCACTCACCTATCACAGATCTACTGGAAGTTTACTAACTCCAGGCTCTGTGCTAAATGCTGGGATCCAATCGGTGAGCAAGACTCACATGGTCCCTGCCCTCTGAGAGGGGTTCTTGTGGGGGAGGGGCCGTTAGTTAATCATTAGTCCGAATGAGCACACAAGCTGGTGTAAAGACCCAGTCCGATAAGTGTCCTCAAAAGCAGGGCTATGCTACCCCTGGAGTGGGTAACGGGCCTCACTTACCCATGTGGGAGAGGTAGTGGATTTAAGTGTTTTTGCTAATCCATTCATTCAACAATTATATAAAACTCTTCTGTTCCGCCCGGCTGGTGTGGCTCAGTGGTTGAGCATCGACCCATGCACCAGGAGGTCACCGGTTTGATGCTCGGTCAGGGCACATGCCTGGGTTGTGGGCCTGATCCCCAGTGGGGGCATGCAGGAGGCCGCCAATCGATGTTCTCTCTCATCGATGTTTCTATCTCCCTCTCCCTTCCTCTCTCTCTAAAATCAATAAAGAAAAAAGAGTAAAAAAAAAAGAAAGAAAAATTATTTTGAAAAATAAATAAATAAATAAAACTGTTCTGTTCTAAGTCCTCCATGAAATTGTCACCCTGCCTACCAGGAGCTCGGCTCTGCCGAGCTGTGACTATTCTCCTCCGTGCTCTCTATGCTGGACTCCAGCTTGATTATTCAGTGGTGACTCGGGTATAGGGACTGGAATGGAAAGCCATGTGGAAAAGCAGAGTCTTTCCTGGCTGAACAGGGATTTGGGGAAGGAGAGCCCCACATTATCACTGGCATTACTGTGAGCGCTGGGGAAGCCAGAGTCTCAGGTTCCAGCCCTGGTTCTACTACTCACAGGCTGTGTGACTTCAGGCGAGCCCTTTCCCTCTCTGGTCTTCAGTTTCTCCTACTGTACAAGAAAGGGGTTGGAGCAGATCTACTCCGAGGTCCAAGCCATGGAGCCCAGGACAGGGTCTGGGACACAGCAGGGGCCTGGGAATGACTATGTCATTTGTCATAGGGGGCCAGATGCAATCAGGGTTGGGGACATGAGTAGGGCTTACGACAAACAGCACTAATTATGCCACTAACACTCTTATCCTACCTGTTCATAATTGGAGTTGTTTTGTAATCTGAGGAACAAAGCATAGCATGTTTATAGTAATTCTCAGATCACTGGGCCTGACGGGTAAATTTCCTTTTAAAGCTTGATATTAAATATATTTTAAAGTGAATAGTTCACTTAATTTGTTTTTCAAAAGAACAATTACAATTGGGTGACAGGTTCTGGGACACATGAGATAGGATTCTAGATCCTATCTATGCTTCCAAGGAATAGAGTGTGGAAAGGGAAAATAACTTTCCAGCAGAGACACCTGGCAAATACCACCTCAACCAAGTGATCATGGAGAACCTCAGCAGGGGCGTCAGGTGTCACCTGGTGTGATGTGACAAGAAGGGCACTTCACCTCTGTGGAATTCTTTCCATAAACCTGCAATCTCACTAAGCATCAGAAAGACGTTAGAAAAACCCAGGTTGGAGGACATTCTATAGGATATCCACGGAGCAGAAAGAGGACATTAATGGGAAAACCAGTGAAATCCAAATAAAGTCTGGAGTTCACTTAATCGTGATGTAGCAATGCCAAATCTCTTTGTGTTGACCCAGGCACTATGGTAACGTGAGATGTTAGCAATGGGGGAGACGGGGGGTGGGGGGATATCTGTGATCTCCACACTCTCTGTGCAACTTTCCTGCACATCTAGATTTATTCCAAAGCTAAAATTTACGTTTGAGAAAAGGAAGCAGAAACATTTTAGTCTACTATCATAAAAGCATTTGGCAAAAAGAGAGGGAAGGATGATTAATAGACAAAATACTTCTTAGAAAATGACGTAGAAAATTTTCTTTTGTCCTAGTTGATGGGGTTAAGATTTTTGATAGTTAACAAAATTCCTAAGGAAAAATTTTGAAAGTTAACCGAACCCTGAGGGTGTGTGTAAGGTGCTGTCTGGTAATCTCAGGTTCCTGCTCGAGCTGAGATAGAGGGCTGCACAGGGGACAGTGAGAGTCTGGGAGGAACCACGAATTCTAGCAGAGTTGCAGAAGCCTTCCTAGAGGAGGGGGCATTTTGAAGAGGACCCTGAAGGATGTGTAGGAGCTATCATGCTAATGAGAAAGTACAGATAATGCTCTATAATTATATTTAATAAATATCTATTGGTTACCTACTAAGTGCCTGTCACAGGCTGGGCTCTGAGGATACAGCTGTAAACAAAACCAAGAGATGTTCTCTGTCCTCGTGGTGTTTTGTCTTCTGTTACTTTCCACAACATATGTCCTTACATAGCTGTAATATGGGGTGTGGTGTATGTTTAGGTATGTGTATTCTGCACACATCAGCCAGTGGGTTTGCCCTGTCGCCCATCCTGACCTCTGGCGGACAGCACTCCACGTGCAGCCTCTGCTGCCCGGGCCACCAGGCTGGTTTTGCAGGTGTGTGGCCTGAGTGGTTGATGGGCATTTGGTTTTATGTTCCGCTGTCATGGTTTTGAAATGCTTAACAATTTTACCTTTGGACGTGTGTGTGTAAGTGAAGTCCAATGAGATGATGGAGCGTGCACGTGAGCAGGAGACATGCGCGTGGCGGGGCGTGTGTGTGGGCTCAGCCCCTTGGGGTGCGGGGCAGTGCCTGCCACTGGATGTGCACACACACTACCCTGAGGGTGGTCCAGGGGCTGTAGGACCCCAAGGGGGCAGCAGGGCTGGGATCTGGTGGCAGTGATGGCAGCAGCCAAGGCCCCAGTGCAGAGGGCCTTCAAATCCCTGTTATTGGTCCTTTACTGCAGTTATTGAGGGACTACTTTGTGTCAGGCCCTGTGTTTGATAGGAACTCTGGTTATGCCCCACTAGAGGTGGGAGGAAATGGTGTTTCTCTTAACAGTTTCTTATCCTATTGAAAAATATATAGCAAATTTGGAGGATATAGAACAGAAGAAAAAAGGACTCCATAGACTCAAAGTCTCAACAAATAAATAACGAGTATTTAACATTTTGGTGTACTTCTTTTTAGACTTTGCTATCTGCAGATAAATGCAAAAATGTCCTTGGGTGAGGATTAAAAAATAAAATAAAATAATTTAAATTAAAAAAATATATTCTATTTAGTGAATATACCATATTAACTTTCTTTGACATTGATATGATTTCCAATTTTTTAATAAGACTTTGCTTTACATCTTTGCGCATAATTGTACTTTTTAATAAACTGACTCATTTCAAAAAAGCATAAAGTTTTTCTTGAACTTCAGATTATTTCCCAACCCAGAGTTTCTGTTCTTTGTTCACAATGGTCTCCGTCGGCGAGCCATTCACTCATGTGTCGGTTATTTCAGCACTGACTCCTCCTCAGCTTTACAACAATACATTGAATAACTCTGATGATGTGGACAAAGTCCTTGGAAGACACAAACTACCAACGCTTCACTCAGGAAGAAACAGATAACAAGAATAGCCCTGCATTCTGTTAAACAAATTGCATTCATAATTGAAAACCTCCCAACAAAGGAAACTCTAGACTCAGATGGCTTCACTGGTGAATTCTAACACCAAGTTATTTAAGGAAGAAATAACACATATTCTACACAGACTCTTACGGAAAATAGAAGAGGACACACATCCAGGCACTTTTGTAGGGCTAACATTTCCCTGATACCAAAAGCAGACAAAGACATGCTAATGAAGGAAAAGACTATAGTTCAACATTTCTCATGAATACAGATCCCGTTGCAACAAAATATTAGCTAAGCAAATCTAGCAGAACATACAAAGGATGATTCATAATTGCTCATCGGGAAATCACCTCAATGCCTTTCATGGATAAACTGTGGTACAGTCATACGATGGAATACTGCTCAGCAATGAAAAGAAGTAAACTACTGATACACCGTGGGTGAATCCCAAATCCATTGTGTTAGTGAAAGAATTTATACTCAAAGGTGACATCCTCTATGACCCTATTTCTATGACATTCTGGAAAAGACAAAATTATAGGAACAGGAGGAAACAGGTTGTTGACTGCCAGGATGGGGGAGAAGGGGTGGCTATGGAAGTACAGCCAGGAAAACTGGGGGTTGGGAGATTGAATAGTTCTGTGTCTTGACTGTGGTGTTTATACACTGTGTGTTTGTCAAGACTCACACAACTCTGTACCAAAAAGCATACATTTTATTATATGTAAATACCTCAATTTAAAAAAGGAATAAAAAAGGCCATCCATGTTTCCACTTACAACGTCTGGAAAAGGTGAAAACTAAAGGGACAGAAAATAGATCAGTGGTTGTACGAGCTGGGGAAGAGGGAGGTTTTGACTACAAAGGGCCATTAGGTAACATTTGGGGGTCATAGAAAGATGCTATTTCTGGTTGTGGTGGAGGTTATAAGACTATAGACATTTGTCAAAATTCCTAGACCTTTACATTTAAAATGGGTGAAGATGACTGTATGTAAATGATACCTCAATACACCTGGCTTTAAATAAATCTTTGTGCTCGGGCTCACCCACGACTTCTTGGCTGGTCGATGGCAGCAGTCCTTAAAAGGACATATGGATACATTTTTCTGAAGGCAGTGCTTTAGGTCAAATTATTACCAAATACCCTGCCTCTAGTTTTCAGTTTTCTCATCTATAAAATGGAAGTTTGACCCTTGTAATGTCTATTAATGGTGAAGAACATGCTTTTGAAGTTGAACAATTCTGGGTTCAAAATCGGTCTCCATTTTCTAGCTGTGGGACTTTGGGTGAGTTACTGAGCCTCACTGGGCCTCAGCTACAGTTATAATCACAGGTCTTACCTCAGAGAGATGTTGCAAGGATCAAACGAGAGTGTCCACACAGAGTTCAGTGCAATGTCAACGCAGGTGCTCCATCCTGTCCGTCCTGACCCATACAGACCTGCACAGGAAGAGAAGAGATCCTGGATGGGCCTCTGTGGTAGGCCAAATGCGGGCCCCCAAAGACATCCATATCCTAATACCCAGAACCTGTGAATGTTCCCTTACATGGCCAAAGGGACATTGCAGATGTGATTAAGTTAAGGATCTCAAGATAAGAAGATTATCCTGGATTAGCCAGGTGGGCCCCATGCAATCACAGGGTCCAGGAAAGGGGCAGATGAGAGAGTCAGAGTAGAAGGGAGACATGTGACCACAGCAGCAGATGGAGCGAGGTGGGCCATGGGCCAGAAAATGCAGTCGCCTCCAGGAGCTGGAAAGGCGAGGAAACAGATTCTCCAGAAGGAAGCAGTCCTGAGCAACCCATTTTAGTCTTCTGACCTCCAGAACTCAAGTAACAAAAGTCACCAAGTTTGTAGCGCCGTGTTACAACAGCAAAAGGAAACTCACACAGCATCTCGGGTGAAGGGATCCTGTCTCCAGACCAACGGGACTTGGCGTGATACAGAAAGGGCATGGAGCTGATCCGTTCTTATCCCTGGGCCTGACTAGGGCAACGGAGAAGGCAGGGCCCCAGTGACTGTGGAAGGTCTGGGTGAGGTCCCTCCCCACTGTGACAGGATTGTGGGCAGGCGGCCTCCTCCCGGGCCCACTGACCCACCAAGCTCAGTGATCTTGCCTCCACACCAGAGGACGAGTCCTTTCACCCCCACTCTGTGAAGCTGGACCCCCACACTGCAGTCTGAACCTGCACAGAGTCCCTGTGAAGTGGGTGCCTGACCCTCTCCTGCCTCTCGAGGTCCGTCCTGGAAACTGCCCTGTATATGGCCATGGACCAGTCTGGAACTGGAGGCGATGCCGATCTGCTTTTTTTCCCTTTTATTTTGTTTTGTTTGGGGTGCTTTCTTCTCCTGCCCACTAGAGGGTACTGTGTACATGTGTATAGGAGGTTCTGAATGCAAATCTGAGCTTCCCCTCCTGCCAGCACTCAAGTGAAAAAACAGGGACAAAGACATCCTGCACATGTGCCTCCAGACACATGAACACACACAAACCCACGACTCACCACATGCACAGCACCCACTCACACGCAGATATGTATATACGCACCAGCACAGGTACATGAAGACACACTCATGAACGTAGACAGTCATGTTACCATAAAATACACACAGACACACAATGCACACATCCACATACATTCAGGTCCACATGGAATCATCTGTACACACACACACTCACCATCAACCTAGACAGACACATAGCCAGTCACACATTGGCAGACAAACACAGTCACATGTAAAGCGTCACACATATATACTGAGACTCTCGGACACAAGCATGGGACACAGACACGTGAACACCAACACTTCTAAACACCATCTAAACACGTGCACACCTCGCCTGGACCTTAGTTATCTTATGTAGCAAATGAAGTCCCTTGAGGGATGACTAACACTGGTGTTTTTTAAGAAAAACCATGGAAATGTCAACTTCATACTCCCGATGGAACTATTTCATTCGTTAAATGTTAATGAAAGGCAGATCAGATAACACACTGAGATTTTAAAGGGAAAAATAGTTTTCTGCCTCAACAAAGCAGAAAATCCAAGCTACAGCTTTGTAAACAATTTATTAACATATGGAAGGCTCTGAGATACCCTAAAACAGATACTAGTTAAAAAAAAAAAAAAAAAACTAAAGGAATTTAAATAGAAAAGTCAAGATAAACCAAAATATTATGTAATGTGAAGATAAATAATAAGTCCAAACATGTCCTTCCTGCTTAGAAAGGGTGATAAAGAAGCATGGAGCTTTTACAAATGGTTATCAGATGGCCAGGACTGGAAATTTGCCTTCGAGAAGACAAAGGCATTAAAATAAAGGAAAAGATAAAAGAAGGAGAAAGGGAAAGGGGATCTATAAAAATAGCTGATTTGATAACAGCATTGTATAGCTGAAAAAAGTCAACTGTCAGAAATACATCCCAGCCAAACCCTAGCACGAAACAAGTGGGCGTTGTCCAGGCGCTGGGCAGAGGATCAGGAGGGAGTGTGAGTGGCTTTGCGGGCACACTGGCACTGCTGGGTCTCTTTCCCCAGAAGCCTCGTAGGCAGGAGAGAGAGGCCCGGCTTCTGGGCCAGGACACCAGGTGCGAGCCCCGCCTCCGCCACTTCCACACAGTGTGATCCTGGCCCGTCCTGCTCCTCCCTGGGCCTCAGTCCCCCGGTGAACAGTGAGGAAGTTGCCTTCTCTAATCTCTGAAGTTCCTGCCTTCTCTGACACCTTGTCATTACAAACCCCCAACGAAGCTTTCCGAGACCCCGTGGCATCGTTGGCCAGCATCGTTGCCAGTAGGTCTTTGTGTGTTGCGTTAACAAAGTGCCCGTTCCAGCCCACCAGCTCAGGGTAGATAAAAGGCATTCATCAGGCAGCCAGGCCCAATTATCATGTCACACTGAATGAATGTATTTTAAAATCTTTTCTGACAAGAAAATGTTCCAAGTAGGTACCTTCAAATTAGCTGGAAAATCCAGAAAATTTGCCATTAGGGCTTCTTTGAAGAGTCTTTATTCCCCCCTACTGTTCCATAAGAATTCCTTGGATATTATTAATTCTTTCTAAGAGTCTGACCTTGTGCCCCCCGCTGGGACTAAACCTTGCTTGTCTGTCTACCCAGCTCCCCGGGAGCCACTGCAGAGATAGTACACAGCACGGCCCTGACGGGGTGTCACCCGTCCATCAGTTTCGAGTGTCAAGTGGACGCTAGTGGAAATTCAGTTCAATTCCATTCCGCCAACATTTACTGAGCATCTTTTCTGTGTCTGTGAGCCCTGTGATAAGAGCTGAATCTACCCAGCACTTGTCCTTGAAGGGACACTCTGCTAATGGGGACATGTTTATAAACAGATCAGTATCAGCAGGAAGGAGGTCATGTAGCACAGTGGAAAGTCAGACAGACTGCATTTTAAAGCCCGATTCAGCTACTGGCTGTGTGACCTTGGGCAGATGACTTCACCTCTCTGAGCCTTGCTTTCCTCACCTCTAAAGTGGGGGAAATGGCACCTAACTCCTGAGGCTGTTATGAGGAGGATCTGTTTCATGATACACAGTCTGTCCCTCCCTTGGACCCACCTTGTGGTCAAGGCCTGGCATTCCAACATCATCTCTGCCTCCCAGGGTGATGGGTCGTTCCAACCTCTCCTTCGCGACAACACCGGGGTCTTTCTGCTGCTTTATTTTCAGCTTCACGTTGCAGACGGCCCCGTTTGGCAGTGGTCTGGGAGAAAGGATTTCTGTAGCCTGAAGAGAAACCGTGTCCCATGCTGAGATGCCTGGAACTCGTGGCTCTGCTGTGCCGATCTGGACGGGAAGAGCAGCATCTGGGGAAAGATAGACTGATTCTGGGGATTCATTTGCAAATCAACAACAGAACAGTCTGCTTTGGCTTCTTATTTATTTATTTATTTATTTATTTATTTATTTATTTATTCATTCATTCATTCATTCAGAGGGAGGGAGAGGGAAGAGAGAAACATCGATGTGAGAGAGACACATCTACTGGTTGCCTCCCGCATGACCCTGACCAGTGCCGGGGACCAAATCGCAACCAAGGTACATGCCCTTGACCTGGCTACTTCTTGTTGTGGGTTTGCGCAGGAGCAGAATGCTGACCAGGGGAGATGTCTTGTTGACCCACAGAATTTCAGGGCTAGGAGGGGACTTAGCGACCACTTAGTTCTTGTTTAACAAGTGAGAAAGCTGAGGCCCAGAGGAGAAGAGACGTGTCCAAAAGCACACAGTGAACCTGTGGCAGAGCTGGGCCTAGGTCCCAGATGTCCTGCATCCCTCCTTGTGTCCCACTGTTCACAGAGGACTGGAGATGGGCCCATCTGTCCAGCCTTCTTCCCCTGCTGGAGCCCCGACCCTGGACCCCCAACTCTGACCTTCCTGTTGTCAGTTGTGGGGTGTCCAAGGCTCCTGAGTGCAGTCGTCCGGGGACCCTGTCCCCGCCAGCCTGTGGCCTAGGCCTTGGGAGGAGCTCAGCTGGCATCTTTTCAGTGGGATTACCCCAACTACTCCGAGTAGAACGTGGGCTGCCCAGGGGTACAGAGCTCAGATGCTACCCAGAGCCTTCTGCTGGGTTTACTTCACTTCCCAATCTACAAAACACTTCCACATGAACAAATGGGTGGGCTCACCTGTCCTGTTTTATAGAGGGGAGACTGAGGCTCCGAGAGTGCAGTGTCTCACGGAAGGCCTCCCAGTGACAGCACTGTAGCGTTAAGATTTGACTCTCGGTCAGCCCTCCGTGGAAGGAGGAGAGGGGCCTCAAAAACCCCAGAGAAGGTGTGTTTGTGTTTGCAGTCACCCAGTCATAGGGGCGATTCTGCAAAACCCCATGTGCATCCTTCTTGCTTAACTGATACTTCCTCCAAGTAGCTCCTTGTCCATTTTGCTCTGACCAGGGTGTACAGAGGAAGTATTCAGACCACCCTGCCTCTGGGACTGCCTCAACCCCTAGGGACGTGAAGAGTGGACCCAAGAACATGGCTGCAGAGAGACCGCATGTTCCCACCGCCTTGCTCGCCCGACGGAGGCAGGCGGGAGGGTGATCTCTGACTCACTTGCGATTTCCAGATCTCACGAGAGTGCATCTACCTGGTTCACCAAGAAGCCTAGGTGTGTGGGAGTGTGGAGACGATAGGGATAAAGTTGAGCTCTCCAGACTCTCCATCTAGGAGGAGAGTGGTGGGGTGCTGATCGAGCTGCTCCAGAGTGTCCCCCTCAGCAACCTCGAGGCCATGGAGCCAGCCAGGGGGAGCACTGGGATTCAAACCCACAGGCCTGGGCCCTGAGCCCTGCTCCTGATCACTGAGCTTATGTGACCTGTGGGGAATGACGGTATGAGGTGAGCGACTTAAGGAGAGCTTTCTGATAGATGGAGAACAGGGCGTCTTAGCCTGCGTTTTCCAGAAAGCAGAGCAGAAGGAGTGCAGCCCCAGAGAACAGGTGTGAGGGAGGGAGAGTCAGGCACCCTCTCTGGCTGATGGGGGCTGTGCCCAGTGCCCACTGCTGGGACCACACCTCCAAGCCCACCGCTGACGGGCCATGTGTATGTGGTCTCTCTGCACTGCTCGTTTCAGGTTTTACCTAAGAGCACTTGCAACTGTTGTGGAAAAGGGAAACACTCAAGAGAGTGAGATCTACACCCCCCATCATCCCACCAGAGAGAAAAAAGGCTGGTTGAAAGAATCTAAGTTCATGGCCCAACTGACTGTCAGGAAGACAGGCAGCCTTCTGCCGAGCTTGCTTAGGAGCCGTGTAATACATCGGGAATGGAAAGAAGAGGGTGCCCATGTACACAGTCCCTGCATGGATTCAGAGGTTCACCCAAGGTGCCCTCGCCACCCTTCCCAGCAGGACACCGTGCCAGGCTCTGGGAATGTCCAGAGGACCAGATGCTATCCTCTACCCTCAGGGTCCTGAAAACCCAAAGGACTGTACAAAGTCATTAGCATAACCCACTCTGACCAGAGCTGGCCTCAGAGGGTGCTCCAAGAGGAGGCACCGCTTTTATCCTCCTAGGCAGGGAGGAGGTAAAGGACAGGCAGCAAAAGGTAGGGAAGGGCACGCCAGCCAGAGGGAATAGCATGGGCAAACGCTGGGAGGAAAGAAGGCTCGTGTGTTTGAGAACAAGGACTTTGATCCGGGTTCAGCATGGAATGCCTGAGTGTTTGAGGAGGAAGACGAGGCTGGTGAGGTGGGCTGTAGGGAAGGGCCTTGACTACGAGGACAAGGAGCTTAATGTGATCTAGGAGATGGGGAAGGGCAGGGTTACGACATGTTCTGATCTCTCTGTAAACTGAACACTGGGTGGAACAGAGCAGAGATTAGACGAAATCCACCCATTAAACAACCACTCAGTAGGCAGCAAGTCCATACCTGATTTCGAGCAGGGTCCCCCCCACCCCCCATGGGAGACCAGAAAGAAGAAACCCGCACCCACAGCTCCGGGCCAGGCTCCAGGCTGTCCCCTCTGGATGTCTTCACCTCAGACAGTATCTTTTGAGACAACACCTTCATAAGGCAGCCTCAGAGGCCCAGGCTGCCAGATTCCTCCTTATCTCTCTTGTAAACACAGATGTTTTACTCTCTTGTCAAAGGAATGCTCTTACAGCTCGCCTTGGGGAAAACAGAAAATTCAACCCCTCCAGCCTCCAGAAAAAATGCCATTGTAAGGTCTCTGGCTCAAATGCAAAACTGTGCAAATCTCTTCTTTGAAAGCAGAGGCGGGCCTCCCCCTCTCTGGGCCTCAGTCTCTTTCATGTGGTAAAAGCAGGAGTTGGGTAAGAAAGCCTTTTAGTTATATGTTTAATTTTATCTCCCCACTAGACTGAAGCTTCTGAAGAAATGTATGTGGAATGAATGAATGAATGAATGAATGAATGAACGAACGAATGAATGAGAAAATAAGGGAAGGTGCCTTCCTGCTGGATTTCAAGCTGTCAGTGAAACACAACTGTGAAACATTAGTCTGCTTTCAGCAAAGCCCTCGACTTCACTACAGCTAAGATTTAGAGGCTGCTCCGGGGTTTAAGGCTCTTCTCTCTGCCACCAGGTTTAGGGTTGGACATGGATTTCCCATTAGTTACCTCAGATCAGGGGACAAAAAGGGCTGGGAGTTGCTCCCAGAGGACACATATTTCTCAAGGACAATTGAGTCACTCAATTCACACGACAGCTGTTGTCTGGTTAAATGCCCACTTCCCATCACATTTTAAATAATGACCCAGAAGACCCTGTTCCTGGGACCCAACAAAGAAAAACTGCCAAGGTCAGAGGGTAGCTTTAACTTGGCCTCTTTATAGCTGCCTCAGAAAGGCAGCTGGAATGTGGGAGAGAGAATTGGACACTGAGCTAGATGGATTTGGGTCCCTCCAGCCCCACCACTTAGTGGCTTTGTGATGCAGGGGTTCCCTTGACACCCCACAGACACCTCAGTTTCCTATTCTGTAAGGTCTGAGAAATAATACCTGGGATCCTGGGAGCTGCTGGCCCAGACTGCAAGGTGTGCTCACGTAGGTTGGTTCCTGTCTTTGGGTTTCAGCTCTGCCTCCAGCCTCTGAGCCACCTCTGCGGAGCCCCCGACTCCCCACCTGTAGAACAGGTGTAATACCATCCACCGTAAACTGAGAAGTGTTGTGCAGTGCAATGAGGCTAGTATTCCAGTTTTTTTAATTCTTCCAACCAGATAACTATGTGTTCCACCAAATGTGAAGTGCATTGGCCTAGGTACTGAGTGGTCACTTTCTCTTAGCAAGTCCATGGCTGGAGTGTAGGGTGTGGGATAGTAGTGGGTAAGGGCTGTGATGATAGGAACTAATATTAGAAAAATGATGAATCTAATGATTTCAGCTTTTATCTAGTAGGTGATGAGGAGCATCGACATTTTTTAAGCAAGAGCAAGACAGGATCAGAACTAAATTAGAAAGAAGGATCTAGTAGCCGGTGTGGGGGTGGCTCGGGGAGGGTGGCGTTGGGCAGGGAAATGATGCACTGTGGTCCTGAGACCCCAGGGAGGGATGGCAAAGCCAGACAAGGTCTGCGTGACTCCAGGGTGTAGGCCCGTGGCTGCAGCATGTTAGTGCCTCACTAATTAATTGAAAATATGATGAGAGACTTTTTGCTAAGAGAAAGACCCAAGATAAAAGCATTGACCTTTCATAGATGGGGTTAAATGTCACAAGCAGGAGGTGAGAACTGGTTGACCATAGCCTGATCCCCCCACCCACTCCCACCCCCAAGCCTCCCAAATGGCCCATCTTTAGCTTGGTAACGATTTTTTTGAAGTCATTAAACAGGAAAAAAAGGGAGGGGGGAATGAATAGATTTGTACTTTGCTGTACTTGTTTGCGTGAATGTTTTTGTTGAAGGGAACCAGTTTTACCACTCCCCAAAACTGTGCCTTTGGGGATATTGATTTTAAGTTGATTTTTAAGAAACAAAAGACTCAAAAAGAAACTTGCTCCCCCCCTTTCCTGCCTAAGAGATTCTGAGGGAGAAAGCTGCTTTAGGAAGGACCCTAACATAACTGCCTTAGCATTAGGTGGGAAGCCTCCAAGCAGGAGCCTGTTTACTAGATCCCCGTGTCTCATTTCTGGGTGGCCCAGCAAAAATGTATCTGCCGTGTGTCCCACTTTTCCTCAGTTACTTGTCACCCACCCATTCTCACTTCTGAAGTCTAAGCTGTCCTTCCCCACCTTTCTCCTCTGTCCACAGTGACATGCATACCCAGTGTTGCCTCTCTGCCTTTGGAATTTTCATGCTTATGTGAATTCCTCATGTGCGTGTATTAAGTTTTTATCTTCTCCTATTAATCTGTCGTTAATTTCATTATTAAACCAGCTAAAAGAACTTAGAAGGTGGAAGAAAAAATATTATTATTATTTCAGCCTCAACATTATCTAGGCCTTTATTTTCAAGGCCACTTTCTTCCACATGACGGGGATGACCACCCAGGTTACGGAGGTGCATTCTCTGTCATGAAAATCATAACGGGGGTTCCCTGCTGCATGGTTGGGGTGGGGGACAGCACGGTGATGTCCACAGAGGCCAAGGCTGACCCCAGCCTCACTTTTGTCAATATGTTCCCTCTGGTGTCCTCAGCTCTGGTACTATGACAACTGAAGTCAATATCTGCTCTAATGTGTTTTGGTCTCATTAACATGGACTGGATTAAGCAGCCCGAGTGGGCTTTTCAATTAGGAAGACAAGTTTCTGACAGTGTTTACAAAGGGATTAGATCCCTATTTAGCATGTGATAGGCTTTGCCTCCCCTTCCTTCCTTCCTTCCTTCCTTCCTTCCTTCCTTCCTTCCTTCCTTCCTTCCTTCCTTCCTTCCTCCCTCCCTCCCTCCCTCCCTTCCTTTTTTCTCTCTTCCTTGCCTTCCCTGTGTTCCATGAGCAAATGGGTTTACCCTGCTTCTCTCTGGGGGATATTGGGCCCGATGCACTGGTATGAATAGGCATGTGATTAGCATCATTTAACCATCCTAGGTGACATCTGTCTAACCCAGCTACCTATCTGGGCTTGACCCTACTCCAGCCTTTGGGTGCACACCTCCAGCCCCTGGGAGCTCACTACCTCAAGAGCCAGCCCATGTCACTGTTAGAAGGCCCTGTTAGAAGCAGGTTCCTCCTGGAGCCGAGCTGGCTCCCGAAAGAGTATCTCCTCACACCCTAGGCCTGTCAAAGCCCTTCTGCCGCTGCTGCTGCTACTCTGCGGTGACCTGTGAAGAGAGACACATGTCATGCCGCAGGGTGGGCTCCCTTTGTGCGAACACCCCTCTTCTCTCAAGGCCCCTCCTTCCAGGGGCAGCCCTCGCCTCCCAGGGGCGCACGTGCAGTTTCAATCACGCTGTAAATAGCCTTTCCTTCTCTCTCTTTTTTAATTAGAAATATCCCATAGACAGTATTCCACAGGGTGTGCCCACGCTTCAAAACACAGCGACCCTCTTGAGCGCGTCGGAGTGGTTCACGCGGAGGATCGTGGCTTGCTCCGCCACCGGCCCGGCTTTTCAACAGTTTCCACAGCATCTTTGTTCATTTGGCTTTTTGCTTCTATTGAATAATTTCCTCAGGAGAAATACACGTTAATGAGATTCCTGGGTCATTCGTCTTGATTTGGCTTTTGGTACACGTTGGTGGATGGCCCTGTGAGACGGCCGCCCCGCGCCGTGGCCACCACGTTAGCTGGCTGGGGGTTTTGCTTTCAGGAGAAACTTCGCCCGGATCAGCCATCCTTTTTCACACTTTTCCCTGTTTTATGGGAAAGCCATCTTGGGGTTGTTGTAATATGATGTCTTTCTCTAATGATTAAAGAAGAACAGAAAAAGGAGGAAGAGACATCCTTCCTCAGGTTTTATTGATATTTGTCTTTCTCTGGTGGCAAAAGTCTAGTTGTACCCTTCGCTCATTTCCATATTGGGGTATTGATGTTTTCTTACAAATTCCAGTGAGCTCTCAGGTTTTTTTTTTTTTTTTTTATCCTCACCCGAGGACATTTTTGCATTTATCTTCAGATAGAGCAGAAGGGAGAGAGGGAGAAACATCGATGTGAGAGAGACACATCGACTGGCTGCCACCCACACGACCCCAACCAGGGCCGGGGACAAACTGCAACCAAGGTACGTGCCATTAGTGGAACCGAACCCGGGACTCTCCGGTTCGCGGGCCGACGCTCTAACTGCTGAGCCAAACCGGCCAGGGCAGCTCTCAGGTCTTAAAGACATTAACCCAGAGTCTGTCCGCGGTCAGACATTTCCCGCAGAAATTGTACTTTTATTTTAATCATGTTGTTCTTGTTTTCTCCCTGAGGAAACTCACTACTGGGGACCAAGGAACAACCCTGGGCACTGACTGACTGCCCAACCCCCACAACTGGCCCCTCTGAGGTCCATGAAAAATAATATTAATAAAAGCTTTGTATGAGGTGCTCTGAGTATATCTTCTCTAGTCCTCAAAGCCACCGTGGCAGCAACAATGCCTATTTTACAGATGAGAAACTGAGGCTCAGGGAGGTGAAGTGGCCCTTTCCAGGTTACAAAGCACGCACACAGGATGTGGCGGAAGCAAGCACCGTCCCCGGGTCGCCTTGCCCTTCTCCGCGATACCAGCAGCCTGCAGAGAAGTAAAGAAGCATCTGCTGCCAACATCTCCAGGTTTGTGACTTCAAACTCCCCTGGCAGAAGAGAGAATTACCATATTTGGGGACAATTTACATCAAATTACCATGCACCCGCCAACAGCTGTGCCTGGAGCAGGAGGCTGGCTGACGGAGATGATCACATTGCTACACATGATAATGAAAACCCACGCTTGGGCCTCCACAGTCTCCCATAAATATGGTCATTATGATCTTGTTGGCATTGCTTGTTGAATTCCATCTTGCAAATTGTTTTCCAGGTGCCTCGGGGAGCTGACTTGGGCTCTTCTTATTCTCCTTTTCTCTAAGATGTGACAGTGCTCGGGCTTCCCACTCTCCTGTTTTCTATCCCAAGATGAAGGATTCTCAGGACGGCTTCTATCCTACGAACATCCGTCAGGGGCCTCCTGTGTGCGTGGTGTAGGGGAGCGACAGGCCCTCTCCTTCACTGTACAGACGGACAAGGGCTGCCCAGAGAGAGTGAGACATAGGAGTGGGGGTTAAAGTCCAAGATAAAAACAATAAGGATCCTCTGCATCTCCTGCACTCCACCCTGGAGGGGTGGCACACAGACCTCCCCGCGGCACCTGGGTGGGGACAGGCAGGCCATGGGCTCAGAGTCCGGCACGCTCCATTTCTAGTTGTTAAGTTCCTGATTGTAAATAATAGAAATCCTCTTTGGCTAGCTGGAGGACAGGGGGTGTATAAAAACACGAGTTAATCTCATGAAATCCAAGGGCTAGATCAGGCCACACACCAGGACTAGAAACAGGAAATGTAAAGCTAATAGGAACCCAGGGTGCCCTTTCTCCAGCTCTTGTCTACTCTCTGCAGAGGCTCTGAGCATCCCTACCTAACAAGTGCATCCCCTGCTCCTCCGTCTATGTGGTGGGACATGACCTCCAAGGTGCATGGTTTATATGTTACAAGTCCAGCTGTCCAAAAGGTAACTCTCTCTGGTGTCCCAAATCTCAATTATCTCAGAAAACCCAGGAATGACTATAACCAGTTCAGCTTGGGCCCCATGCCCACTCCCAGCCCAGTCACCTGCAGCCAAGAGGGTAAGCTCGCCTCCTAACACATGGCTGCTGAGAGCCCACCCTGTGGGCAGGACTAGGAGATGCCAGGGACAAGGCACTAAGAAGATAACTAAATCAGCCTCTGCCACATCCTCAGTCCGGCACTTTTTATTATGTAACATTTTATTAAAGTAATTGTAGGTTCACATACAGTTGTAAGAAATAACGCAGAGAGAGCTCTTGCACTTTGCCCAGTTTGCAAAACTATAAAATGTTATCACAACCAGGATATTGACATTGATACAACCTACTGATCTTATTCAGATTTCACCAGTTTTTCCTTGTACTCAGGTGTGTGTGTGTGTGTGTGTGTGTGTGTGTGTGTGTGTGTGTGTTCTATACATTTTCCCCCTGTGCAGGTTCCTGTATCCAACACCACAGGGATCCCTTTGTGAGGCTAAATCATGCCCCTGTCCCTCTCCCCCAAAGATATCCACAGCCTAATCCCTGGAACTTGTGAATGTTGCCTCCTATGGCAAAAGGGACTCGACAGATATGATTAAGGATCCTGAGATGGGGGAGATTACACTGGATTGTCCAGGTGGGCCCTGAATGTGACCACAAGAGTTCTTGCAAATGGAAGGCAAGAAAGCCAAAGAGACAAGGTAGGAAATGTGATGATGGATACAAGAGGTTGATGTGCGCGAGGAAGGGGTCATGCACCAAAGCACACGGGCAGCCCCCAGAAGCTGGAAAAGGCAAGGGAACCATCTCCCCTAGAGCCTCAGAAGGAATATAGCCCTGCTGATTTGGGGCTTCTGATCTCCAGAACTTGAGAGATTAAATTTGCGTTTTAAATTTGGTGATTTATTACAGCAGCAATAGGAAATAAATATATCCTTTTAAAACTGCATCCCCCTCTGGTCCAGCACCCTACCAGCAACCACCAATCTATCCTCCACTTCTAAAATGTTGTCATTTTAAAAATGTTATATAAACGGAATCATACAGTATGTAACCTTTTGGAATTGGTTCCCCCACCCCAACCTCCTCTGCTCAGCCTAATTCCTCGGAGGTTCATCCGAATTGTTGCATGTCTCAGTGAAAAGCCGTTCATTCTTTTTATTGCTGAGTCGTACTTCATGGTATGGATGTAAGTCTAGCACTTTATAATGTCTGTATATTTTATTTTTATTACAAGGTCCTTTTAGAGATATATATTTTTTAATTTTAATAATTGTCTCCTGGGGCAAGAGGCAGGAAGGAACGTAAAGATCATCACACCCTCATCACCCTGCCAGACGCCTGCCTGTCAAGTGCCCACTAGTCTCCACCTGCAGACCTTCTTTGACCAGCTGCTCACGAGCTCCCAGGCGGCCTATTATACAGTTGTGCAGCCCTATGGAAGTTCTGGTCTCAAGCTCAGCAATGCGCCTTGCTGACTTTAATGTGCTAGGAAGGGGATGATGTCAGACCCAGAGAACCCCTAGAATGAAAGCACTTTCAGCTGGAAAGGGACCTGAGAGAGAGTCATCTGGGCACTAACCTGGGCCCTACGTGCATGTCCTGGACATCTCCCTGTCCAATGCCAGCCGTTTCCCCAGGAACTTTGTCCCTTGTGACCCATGGGCCGTCCTCTGCTGGGACTGATCGATGACCCTCTCCTCCTCCCCTTCCAGTTTCATCCTCCTTTGTCTTCTTCCGCTCCTCTGCGAGCATCATCCTGCCTTTCTCCCAAGCCAGCCCCGAGGGACAGTGGTTATTAGATGAAGAAGAGGGGACCCTTAGTGACCTTAATAACAACACTGGCTAGCAATCGTTTCTAGGACATACCATGCTCTCTGTTGCCTTCCTAGGTGAGTGATCATTTCATCCTCTTACAACCTTGAGGCTATTATCATCCCATTTCGTAGACAGGGAAACTGAGGTCCCAAGTCAAGCAGCTTGAAAATGACAGAGCTGTCACTGAACCTAGGCCTCTGGAGGGAAGGGTCATGCCAGGATTTGTGGGCTGAGTGGATGGTGGGGTTATCCCCTGAGACGGGGAGCTCAGGAGGAGGAACGGATATGGTGGGGGTGGGGGGAGACAAGGCATTGTTTGTGAGTGTTGAGTTTGGGGTACCTGAAGGAGGACCAAGAGGCTCAGGAGAGACTGGGCTGGACATGGAGGCTTGGGAGCTGATAGTGTCCCTGGGGCTGCAAGAGCCGGGGGGGTTACTGTACTTGCCCAGAAAGAGCAGGGGGCAGGCAGAGGGCAGGTAGAGAAGGGAGATTCTGCAAAAGAGACTGAGGACTGACTGGAAAGGTGGGTTGTCATAAAGAAAGATGTGGGGGGCAGACACCACAGTGGCTGTGACACTGAACAAGGACAGGGCACTCCGGACAATGGCCACCTTACGCGGGGCCCGTCTGGGTGCTGCCCTGCTCTGAGCACTTCTTGGTCAGCATGTCAGCCCGGCTGAAGCAGGCGCGCTCCCTCCATCGTAGGTGAGAAACTGGAGCTCTGGGTGGCGAAGGGACCTGCCCAAGGATACCTGGTGAGAAGGGGCAGTGATGGGAGTGGAACCTGGGCTGTCCCTCGGGCTTCGTGGGTTGTGGTTAAACACTTCAGGGTCAGGGAGGCTGAGGATGAAAGAAAAAGGATTGGATGGGTTGGCTCAGACAAGCAAAGGGACTGGCATGCCCAGGAGGAGAACATGGACTTGCACGGCGTCTGGCTGATGGCATCCTTGCTGAGGAAAGTCCTAGGAAAGGTGGCCAGGCAAGGAGAGGTGGAGATAATTCAGGGGGCTGTTTGAAGAGATGGAGCCAACCAACACAGAGGGAAAGGCAAGGGGCGCAGGGCAGACAGAAGGAGCAGGAATCAGGACCCACAGAGCTGAAGGGCCTCCATGCTCCAGGCAGGTACTTTAACCAAAGGGCTCCTTCTAGGCTCCTCCCTTTTTTCAGGTCCCCCCTTGAAGGAGGGGAGCTGGCTCCTCCCGAGGTCCATACCCCTTCTTCGAGTTGTGCCTACTCCCACCCCCTTGCCTGGTGGGGAGCGGCCCTGGGATTCTGAACAAAGGCGGCAGGAAACTAGAAGAGCGGATGGATGGCTCCTAAACCATGGCCTGCGGCTGCCAAGTCCTCCTCTCCCGTCCACACACCCCTGGGCTCTTGCAAACACTCCCTTGGCTCGGGCCCAGCACTGGGCCTTCTGGTGAGAACTCCTCCCAGGAGTGCAGCCTTCTGGGCTGCTTTCTGCTTTCTTCTCAGGGACTGAGCGTCTGGCGCCTCCAAGAGATTTCAGGACGGCTCCCCTCCCCCAAGGGAGGCTTTTGTCTTTGTCTCCACCGAAGAGGCAGCAGCAGGGGGCAGGGGTTGGAAGAGAGGGAAATGAGGCTGGTCCTTGCCCCCAGGGAGCTCACAATTGGAGGTGAAGGGTGATAGACAGGGATGCCTTTCCTACACTTAATGCAAAACCTCTGGGAGCCAGAGGACTGAGTTCACTGCCTGGCGTCTCCTGGAAGGGTGGTAGGCTTATATGAGCCGAGACTGGAGGAAGTGGAGGTGGGAAAGCCCCAGGGGTACCAGAGAACAGGAGGTGGTCCCCTGAGTGGCCCTCAAGAGTGTGGGTGGAAGTGAGGGGGAAATGAGAGAGCAGGCTGACAAGCCCCATGGCCGGCCAGACGGTGGAGCCCCATTTCTCAGGCCTTGGGGAGACACTGAAATATTTGAGCCGGGGAGTGACTGATAAGCCGCTTGAGTGGAGAAGAAATGAGTAGGGTGAGGTGGAGGTAGGGAGAGCAACCAGGAAGGGACCTTTGGTGACCTGGACAGGCAATGGCTGCTGGGGTGAAGGTGGGCGCATGCAAAAACTGCTTTCAACAGAAGGTGGAACTCAGGGAACAAAGGACTGATTGGAAGAAGACTGAGGAGGAAGAAGGGGTCAGGGATGACTTCCAGAGCACCTGAGTCAGGTAGAGAGTAGGGTAGAATGGGGTGGCATCTTCTGAGCACAGATGTCTGTGTCCTGTCTGAATATCTATGGCCCCACATGTGTGGTCTGGGAACGTGGCTTTGCTCTGAGCAGGACTTTGTTGCCTTCTGCTCCCACCCACTGCCTCCCAAATGCGTGGGAGGCTTGAGCAGGTGCCTGGGTGGAAATGTGGTTCGGGGCAATGTGACACCCAGGCAGGCCTGGGGGGGGGGGCACTGGTCACACGTGGAATGGGTAAAGGGAAGACACTAATTTTCTTTCCACTCAAAGGAGATTCTGACCTTGACTTTTTCCAGCATTGCAATGTTGACTGAACACCTCTTGTGCTCCAGGTAGAGGTAGAACCATGGTGGGTTCCAGACCCAGCCCTTACCTTTAAGGAAGTCCCAGTCTAATGGGGGGGGGGGATAGACATAATGGACTCCAGTATGAAGGCTCACAGTGCTCAGTGCCATGAGAGAGGGACAGAGAGAGACAGGGCAGGAAAGGAGTCCTCAAGGAGGTTTCATCCCTGGGGTATGGGAAAAGGGCAGCTCCTGGAGAGGGAAATAGCCTGAGCAAAGGCATGGAGATAGGAGTCTATTCACGTAGCCTGGAGCTTAGAAGAATTTGAGAAGGGAGACAGGAGGCGGGAGGACAGGGAAGCGGCTCTAGAAAGGCAGGTCAGGCAGATGCCAGTGGCCCAGGTTCTGGCTGTGGGTAGGAGACTGCGGTGCAGGCTGCTGGAAGGGACAGGGGGGGTAGGCTGAAGGAATGGATGATGGAAGAGTTTCATAAAGGCAGAGGCTGTGTTGGTTGCTGGGCCTGAGAGGTCACTGGGCCCTGGCTGCCTGCCTCTCCAGGACCTCTCAGCTTACATTACTGTCTGGGTCCTGACTCCTTTATATTACATTTCCAGATCACCCACTCATAAATTTCATCCTGCCTGGGGCCGGGAGCTCTTGAACAGAGAACAGCTTTGATTTAAAGACAGGAATGGCAGTAAAGGGGCAGCAAGACTATCTGGAGAAGAACACAGGCTTCCCTGGGGGTGACAATGTAATTAAAATGGAGCCAGCTCTTTTCCTGGGATGGAGAAGTCTGGCCCAGGCTCTCCATGGTCCTGAGAGCCTTCCTAGAGCACAGACGAGGAAATATCGCCACCTGCCACCTCTGTCCACAGGCCAGCACATTCTCAGGTCCAGGAGGAAGGCCAAACTCAGAGCTGTACACCCCCGGGCTCCAGCCCAGCCCCCTGCTGTGCTAAGCAAACATTCTAAACTGGCTTCCAAATCCCCACCTGCTAGTAATCATGTCTTTGTATAACTCCCTCCCCAGGGGTAGGAGTCTGGAGTGGACCTAGTGACTTGTTTCTGATAGAATGCCACAAACATGTGGGATGGCACTTCCATGACTAGGTTATAAGACTTCCTTTTTGCTAGCAGACTTGATTGTCTTCTTGGCTTGCACACTTTGACACTTTGATAAAGCAAGCTGCCACATTGGAGAGGCCCCCGTGACAAGGAACTGAGGGTTGTCTCAGATCCACAGCCAGTGAGGAAGGTAGGCCCTCAGTCCAACAAAACACAAAGAATTGAATCTTGCCAGTAAGCATGTGAATCAGCTTGGAAGCAGAGCCTTCCCCAGCTGCGCCATCAGATGAGACCACAGCCCCTGAGCCAACATTTGGATTATAACCTCATGAGAGACCATGAGGCAGAAGATACAGCTAAGTCATGCCAGGATCCCTGACCCACAGAAACTCTGATATAATAAATGCATACTGTTTTAAGCTGCCAAGTTTTGGAGTTATTTGCTACACAACAATAAATAACTCATATACCTGCTGATTTGAGCCAATCAATTCCTTGCTCTAAATCTCAATGTTCTAAATGCTCTAAATATCTTTATTTGACTAAATGGGATAGTAATACTCTGCACAGGGGTTGTGAAGTTCAGAGACAATGGCAGATGGCAAAGAGCTCTGCACACTGTTACATGCTATGTGGGATGCATTTCTGTGAATATGATTTTCTCAGTGAAGGGTTAGGTGGAACATGGTCTTGTCTCAGCTGCTCAACTTATAGGCTAGGTGACCTTGTATAAGTCAGTTAACCTCTCTGTCCTCTGTTTCCTCATCTGTAAAATGGGATTGTTGGGAGGACTAGAGAAAATGCAGGTAAAGCACACAGCCTATGCCTGGCACATAGTAGGCAGTAAAAAAAAAAAAAAAAAAAAAATCATGGTCTGATTCACGTTATTATCATCAACCTGATTCTGGATCCTGTGAATAAGATGGGCACTGTGAACTCTGGCTCAGCCTTCTTCAGAGAGGCCAGTGCCTGTCATCCCTAGGAGCTCTGGCCCACCAGCTTGATTTCATCTGACTGCAGAGTGTGCCTCTCTGGGGGAACTGAGGGCAGAGAGCAGAGTGATCCTGCCCTGGGAATCACCCCCAGCAAGCTAAGGCTGCATTACTAAGGAACAGGTTGGCAGAGAAGCATCTGAGGTGCAGGATGCTGAAGTGGAGCCCGGGCCTACGGCCCATTCCGCCATGGACTGCCCCCTGTTTAATCTGGGGTCTGAGACCAACCCCAGAGTATTCTGGGGGTACCCTTGAAGTCCTTGATGAGAAAGTCAGGCCTTCTCATGGCCTGCATGTGAGGGGCTCTCTACACCCTCCTGGACTAGAGTCAACTGGACAGAGCAGAGCCGTTGGCCCTGAGAGCCTCAGTCATTTACTTGCTCAGGGCCACACAGAAACCTGGTGGAGGAGTGGGGAACAGGAAGTAGATCTGCCTGACCTCAAGGCTCATGGGAAAAAAATCATTCTGCAGGAGCTGAGGTTCTAAGGCTGGATTCATTCCTGTTCCTTGAAGAGAGAGGGCAACAGAATTTAGCACATTTTAATCCTGAAGGTTTTGGTCCAAAGGATAACCTCCCTGCACTGTCAGAGCCTGAGTGTATATTGCCCTGCACAATGGCAGAGACAATGACATAGATGCTATTCAGTGAAAAGTTTAGGTTCCAAGAGAGACAATAATATGGGAGACCTAACTGGGATAAGTGAGAGGTGGCAGAGAGGGCGTCTCTGAAAAGGGATGAGATAAAGCAGGAATTAACCGGGGGAAGTGAAAAAAGAGAATCAACGGGAAGAGGAAATAGCATGTGCAAAAGCCCTGAGGCAGGAAGGTACATCGTGTTCTCGGGTGATGGAAAGGAGGCCAGTCTTCTTGGAGTTCAGTGAACAAGGGGATAGTAGCTTGAGGCCAGAGTGTAGAACCTTGGAAGCCTTGATAGGAAGTTTGGATTTTACCCTGGCCGGTTTGGCTCAGTTGGTTGGAGCATCGTCTCGCACACCAAAAGGTGGCTGGTTTGATTTCTGGTCAGAGCACATACCCAGGCTGCAGTTTCAATCCCCAGTTGGGATGAGTGCAGGAGGCAACCAATCAATGTTTTTCTCTCACATCAATGTTACTCTCTCTTTCTTTCCCTTCCTCTCTCCAAAATCAAATAAATAAATAACCTGCTCTTAAAAAAAAAAAAGTAGAAGTTTGGATTTTATTCTAATTGATTCAATTCTCATTATAAACAGGCAAGATCCCTTGGTATGTGGGGGCTAGGGGGTATGGTAGTAAGGGTTTGGTTGAAGATGGTGTGTCCTGAGATTGGATGAGCCAGGGTCTGGGAAGTGAATGAAGAGATGAATTAATGAGGGAAACTTGCTGGTAAGTGCTGAATGCCTTTGAACAGGGCAGCCTCAGTTTCCCTGACCAGTTTGGCTATGGGGAACTTGCTCCAGATTTTAAAGGACTGGGACTGTCAGAATCCATGGCGCCCATCCATGAGCTCTCCAAGGTCCTGCAGGTAATTACACTGTGATGATTTGTTATAGAGCAACAGGAAACTAATACAGCCCCCTTTCTCCCCAGGAGCAATCCCAAGGCATCTGGGCACCGCCTCAGTGTGGATGGGCAGCTTGTTATCAAGTGAATAAAGTCACCTTTTCCAAACTGGGACACACCGGAAAGAACATTGGAAACCTAGGCTCAGTCACCAAGGCTTTGACAACTAGGTGTGACACAGTGGGCAGTCCCTTCCCTTCTGTGGTCTTGAATGGAGCTAATTCCCATATCCTATGTCATCTTGCAGGGGGACAGCACTCTGCGAACCACAAGGTGGGTGCACTGCATAAAGGATGTTCATTATGGTACACGGATGAGAGGCAAGGAGAGGAGTTCGCAGTCCTAAAAGACCGGACATTAAAATGAGGCGAGAAAAAATGGGCACAAGTAAAGATGATGTAAAGTAGAAAAGCAACAGGGTGATGTGCCTAGAAGGCACCAAAGCCAGACTGGAGTCCGGGCAGCACGAAAGTTCAGGGCATGGCGAGTTGCTGGGCTGGACCCATGCCAGGGGTGCACGTGGGGGAGGGATGGCTATGAGGCTGGAGAGGCAGGCTGGAGCCTGGCCTTGAGAGCATTGAATGCCAGGCAGAACAGCCCAGGCTTTATCCTGAAGACAGACCCAGGAAGCTCTAGTGGGGACCCAGTGACTTATTGGAAGGCCACACAGGAGCTGGGGCACAGGACCACCTAGGAGACTTATACAAGAATCTTGGCTCTTGGTGGTGAGGGGGGAGTCCCTTGGACATGTATGCATGAACTATTTGCTCTTTCTCACTCACAACTATGCCCTCACCATCTAAAATCTCAGTCTTTCCTCCTGTAAAATGGGGCTGGTAATTCTAACCCCATTAAACTGTTCTTGTGAGGAGCACACAGAAAACACTCAATGTGAACTCCTCAAATGCTACCCAAACCACCAGGCTCCCTTCTCACTATCCAGGGACTTCCACCCCATTCAGGCAGACACTTCGCACACTCCAACTCCGCAAAAGCAACTTTTCTTTTCAATTGTCTGTGTATCCTTTCCCAGCAAGGAGTTCAGATATCTGTGCGGAGCATCCCCACATTCTTCAAAAGACGTGTTTGGAAACAAGAAATTGCTAGAGAGATGATTCAGTCTTTGGCCTCAGCTTGTGTCTGGACATAAGCAGGCCCATCTGCGGAGCCTGCACTGCCAAATTCTGTCACTCTTGCTCCATATGGTCTGTGCTCGCCCATCTCCCCTCCCAGAAGCTGCAGTCTGCGCCTGTCTCTCACTCCACGTTGGTTGCTACACAGAAAACTCAGCGAGGGGTGTCTCGGCCACTATGCTCCTCTGGGACAGCTACGGGGCTGAAAACCAGGGTGGGGGCTGGGCTCCTCTGGGCCCTCTCACTTCTTGTGCACAGAGAGCCAAGTGTGGAGTCCTAGAACGGAGAGGGCCGAGGGAGGCTGTCAGCTCCTGCTGTGGAGGCAGAGCCCGGCTCTGCAGCAGAGTCACTTCCTGGAATGCCAGCGTGTCGTTCACCAGTCCGATCCCCTGTCTTATCGCAGCATGATGTTGGAAGGCCCCTTTGAACCACACCCTTGCCTGCAGGCAGCTTGACGTGGCCTTGGAAGTCCCCACTGCTTGCCAAGCTGTGTGACCTTGGGTCATCCCATAACCTCTCTGAGTGCACCTCTCCTCATTTGTGACCTGCAAGTAGTGAGTCCTGTCCTGTTCCTGTCATAGGTTGGCCGCTGGGGTCTAACACGATGATGGATGTCAGAGAGCTTGGGAAACTGTAGGGCAGCAGATCTCAAAGTCCCCACTCGTCATCAGCGTGGCTCCCGACGTCATCTTCAGTGCACTGGGGTCTGTGCCACACTGGCTGCGTAGACATGTCACTGCAGAGAGTCTAAGGTTCAAAGATCTTCATGGTTTTTCATCCGGGAAAATCCATTTCAAAATCAATTCATGATGTTCACAGCCAGATTGATAAAAGCAACACCCCAGATTTAACCTGGGGTGGCAAACTCAGCGCCTTCAGGAGCCGGGCAGGTATGTGGTAGGAAGAGCTGGGGTGAGGTAGGAGGAGGCAGAGCCGGGCTGTGCTGCAGAGTTCAGACCCTACCTAAAGGCATTTAAAGAAAACACAACCAAAACACCCTATGCTGGCCAAATATAACACATATGTTAGACAGATCTGGTTCAAGACCTGCCAGTTTGTAACTGGTGTAATTGTTGGGAAATAAAAGAGACTTGGTCTTAACTAAGCTATGCATTGGCCACAGCTTAACTGCCCTGAAAAAAAAAAAAGTGTTTGGCACACAGTTATATTCCCAGTTCAGCCTGGGCTAGAAATGGCTTAATTTCATTAATTCACTCACTTATTTATTCCACAAATACCCTTTTCCAGGTCCTGTGCTAGATTTTGTGGACCCAAAGCTGAACCAAAGACTATCTCTGTCCTGCAGGGGGCCAGGCATGGCTGTGAATGTCTCTGTGGCAGTTTGCCAGCGTTCTGCGGAACCTGACTCAATGAGATAATGGGCAGTCCGTGAGAAAAGTGGTCCAGGGTTACGTAAGCATGAAAAGCATTGAGTTAAACAAGTTAAACATATGACTTCATTACAGGACTTCTCAGAGCCTTTACTATGCCAATGTATATTGCACATTAAATGATGTGTGCCTGTCTGGGGTCCCTGATGGAGCCGGATGTCCCAAGCTATATTGGGTTGTGCAGGTGAGTGAGCAGATGTGCCCCCAGGCATGGTTGGGTCAGGCACTTGGCTGCACTTAGGCTAGGGGGGTCCTCCTGATGAGGGGTGGGCTGAAAAGTCACCCATTCTCTTCAGGGTTTTGCAGTGGAGTGCCGAGGGGACAGTCCTCAAGGGGTGGATTTCACTTTCTATGGCAGCAGGAGAGCCCTGAAGGGTTGAAGCCAGGGGTCAGGGTCCCATTTGCATTTAAGGAATAGGACTGTGCCAGGACAAAGCCAGTGATCTGTGCACAGGAATGCCGAAGCCTACCCTTGTCAGTCTCGGGGTTTGATTACCAAGGAAGGGGGAGAAAGCAACGAGCTTTGAGCTCCTTCCAGCAGCATAGCTGCTGCTCTGCCGACCAGCATGAGGAAGCCTCAAACAGAGCCCAGTTCCATGAACCGCAGTCAGTGAGGGCCCACCTATCTCAACCAAGGCTAGCTCTGACTTCTGTGAACAACACAGAGAGGTTCAGGACAGATCTGAAAACCAAGCTCTGCTCTCTCTTCTCAGCCCTCCCCACTCCTTGTCTGTGGTACTCTCACTTCTCTCCCTCCCTCCTTTCCTTCTTCCCTCCCTCCCTCCCTTTGCAATATAATATGTGTAAAGTCAGTCCAGTCTGGAACTTGATACCTCCCCCTCTGCTCTGGAAACCTCCGTAGTGAAAGGCAGAATGAATTGCACTTGGTTCAGGATAATCTCTCACAGAATTAGGATGGAAGCACGTTCGTGGAAAAACACAAATAAAACAAACAAAGAAACCTCAATCTCCTTTGAGAATATACCCATGAAGATTATCCCCAAGAATTAACTTCTCGATCCAATTAAAATGGATTCTAAAATTGGCTCCACAGGGTCCGCTGTGACTCCCTGTGTGTTCACTCAGTTTCAGGTACCAAGTCTTCTACCCGTGGCAGAAAGGGTGAGAAAACCCCACTTTCTTGGTAAGTCAGGTCCTAGTTAAGCAGGAGAGTTGGAGGTAGAGTTTACCCTGGAAGGATCAGAAGAAGCTGGAAGCAAGGACAGGAAGGCACATGTGTTATATGTTACCTAACACATACTCAGCACTCTGCTGGGACCGCGCGGCCACGAGGTTCTCCACTCATTGATTCCCATGTTGCGTAACCCATGTTCTCTGTGGTCCAGGGAGTCAAAGGGACTCTCCCAGGGCCACAGGGGCAATAAAAGGCAGCTCCAGGGTGCAAATCTATTGATTTTAGGGCCAGTCTATTCTGTGTCTGGGATGGACCTCAGAAGATCTAAATATTTGGGGGCAGCAGGAAATAGAGGTTTGATTGGAAGGAACAGCAGGAGGTGCCTGCTGCTGCTTGTCTTGGTGACAGAAGGAAGAGGGATTCTCCCCACAGACGCGCCTCGGGGATCTCTTTCCTTCACTTTGTCTTCAGTCCCTCTCGTTGGCAGCCCCTGGCCTGTCAGTCTGTGGGGGATGCGTCAGCCAGCAATCCAAGAAAAACAAAACTGGAGCCTTCCTCCCGAACAGTCTGCGGGACAGGTCCCCCAGACTTCAGCAGGCACGCAGGAATCGGCTTGTGCGGATCGGTCATGAGCAGCAGCGGCCTGCTCGGCCATGTGAGTCCAGAGTAGGGCTCACATTTCTTGGGGAGTTGGAGGAGGCTATAATCCACGGGGACCCTGGCTTTGACCTGTCCAAGACCACGGAGAGCATCTCCTCCCAAGATTACATGGATGTCTCTTGTTTTCATTCTCATTCTGCCTTTGGTCTGGGGGTTGAAGGCAGGTTTGAACCTATGGGAGCCTCCAACGGGAAGCCTTTCTCTTCTGTGTGGTTTAAAGGATTGCTGACCCCACCAAAAACAGATTCAGAGCTGTCCCCAACCTTCCCGTGAAAGACACAAAGGAAATGGATGGTCTCTGCAGACATCAGAATGTTGGGTGAAAACGAGGAAGGTCATGGCCCACCTTGGTCACGCTAGCACCTTGTGACCCAGGTACAACCAGCACCAAGCATGTCCTCCTGCAAACGGGTGGTGGGTGACTGTGCGCGGGAGCAATGCTGCTGAAACCTGTGTTCACTCAAGCAGTTTCCAAGGTCGTGGCTACTGCTTTTACGATTGTTTACCTAACTCAACATTCCCCATACAGCTTTCTCTGTGGGCTATTAATAGGTATCATGTGGGGAGAAAGGAGTTTTCTGGGGTAAACTAAGGTTGAGCAAAAGCTGAAGTAAAGAAAATTAATTAGGTTTCTTTAACCGAAAACCTGAATGAAGGAGGACATCACACAATGAAGTAAAGGGACCACGGAGAGTGGACACCCCCAGGCTGCTGAGGCTCCTAATGGCCCAGCAGGAAGGGAGACTGGGCTACTCTAACAGCTGTCTGTGTACCTGGATGTCTTCTCCCCAGCCCTTCTTCTGTAGATAGATGCTCTCCCCCCAACCTGAGTTGTATATCACTTAGGATTAGATTTGGCTGCAAATAACAAAGACCACAATAGCATATACAGGGTGGGGCAAAAGAAGGTGTATAGTTGTTCATATGGAAAATAATATAATAATTAACTAATAATAATACAAGAATAAACTCTGTGATTTATGTACTCACAACTGTAAACCTACATTTGCCCCACCCTGTATTTTTCTCTCACGTTAAAATATAAAGAGGGGGCAGTCTCTGGTAGGGCAGAGACCCGACGTCAGGGATGCAGTTATCATCTAGGGTAGCAGGTATCACTGTCAAAATTAAACTTTTCTTCCGCTCTAATCTAAGAGAGGGTTGCACAGTCACCTTTGTCACCCTCAGAAGGTTGATTTCTCTGCAAGGCAGGGAAACTCTTTGTGCCAATGTCCCCCTCCCAACACCACTGAAACATTATAATCCATCACCTGGGTGGGTGGGCACGAGGCCTTTGTGTCTGAGCACAGGAGGGACATCAGGATTGGAGCATCCCTGTGAGCCCCCCGCTCACCCTGGTTGCCCTCCCCAGTTGGTGCTGATACACAGAAAGAGGACAGGCACGTGTGGCCTGCCTGGTGCAGTAGCCAGCACAGAGGACTCGGCCCATTCACATCTCCAGGCACTCACCAGGGCCGCTGTCCCCACTTAGCACAGCTTGACCCCCACCCCCAGTGTTGTATAGTTATTGGATGGGTTGGGGCATGGCCGGTTCTGTATTCCAAAGATGACACTCTGGCTACATGGACAGCAGAGGTAATTGGGTGTCCCCTGTATTTTTGAGATGACCTACCAAAAACAAGCTACCAAGTCAGTGCTGCCCTCGCACCACTGGTCACAGCTAGGGGTGCCTCCCAATAGTGTCTCTGGGCATCATGTGATTTAGGGACCAGGAACTGTGCTCCTCGTGCTGGTGATGGGCTGGTGCACACCAGAGAAGCTTCAGGTGGGGGGAAAGAGGGCTCTGGGCACTCCTGCACACGATTATTTCTTGAATTCTTCTTCTTCCGTTTCTGTTGTATTTTGAGCCCTAAAACTTAGTGGCTCAAAACACTCATGATTATTGCCTACAATTCTGTGGACTGGAGATCTGACGGCTTCTTCTGCGGCACTTTTAAAATCTTAACCTAAGTATTTTTTTCAAAAATCTTTTTAATCACTCATTTGTGTGGCTGTAATCATCTGACAGCTCAAAAGGGGCTGGAGGGTCCACGACGGCCTCACTGACATGCCCGGCAGCGGTGCTGGCTGTGGGCTGGTGCCTTGATTGCCCTCCACGTGACCTCTCATCCTCCAGTAGGCTGGACAGAGCTTCTTCACAATATGCTGGTCTCAGGGCTCCACGGGTTAAAGTGGGAGCTACAGGGGTCACAGAATGCCACTTGTGCTGCATTCAGTTGGTCGAGAGAATCACAAGGCCAGCCTCGATTCCAGGGGTGGGGAAACAGGCTCCACCTCTCCATAGGAGTGTCAAGGTCACATTGCAGAGGGGTGAGGACAAGGAGAGGCATGACTGATTGGGGGCCATTGTTAATAACCTATCACACTCTCCTTTGAGCATTTCTATTATCTGTAGTATAATAGACCCGAGGTCTTTCTTCCACAATTCTTATCTTTTCGCTATACCTTAATCTGGCTTTACTTATATTCTCTGAGTTCTAGGAGAATGTATCAAGCACATATTACATACAATTTGCTCATTTGATTTTCTACTGTGTCCAATCTGGATTTTCATGGACTCTTTCACCTTTTCATTTAGCAATTATACTTTTCATTTTAAAACAAGCTTGTATTATTTCAGACCAATTCTTTTTATAAGTATAATGTCTTCCTGAATGTACCTGAAAATGCAATTTAGAATTTTATCCAGGTTTCCTTCAATTTCTTGCAAATCTAATTTTAGGGAGATGTTTTCTCTTAATTCCTCAGATATAGTCCCTTTTTTTGGTAACTATTGAATCTCTTTTCATAGCTGATGATTTTTCTCTATTTGTTCATCCTAACAGATGGGGAAGTAAGTTTTGTTCAGAACTGGGAGCGGAGATGGGTTTGATCACAGATTGTGTGACTCTTCGTTAAATCTTTAAGTTCCAGATAAGCTAAGAAGGGAAAAAAATTGGATTTGCTGTCTATTTACCTTTCCAGAATAGAGTTTCCATGGGATTTGAGAGGAACAGTCCAAAGGAGCCACGTGGCAACAGATCTTTTATGATTTGTTGTGGGACCTGAAATATAGGCTTCCTGACGTGCACACCTGCCCTCATCGGAGGTCGGTCCAGGGCTCCTTTGTGTGCGAGCCGGTGGGGCCAAATGTGGACTCAGAGCACCACGGCCCACCACTCAAAGTCCTTGAGATTTCAACTCCTCTCCTTTGATGTGGCCTTTTCTCTCCTGGAGAATATGTCACTTTTAGTCTGTAGAGGTCAGCGAGGCACTTACAGGGCCCTGACTCTTCAGGTGAGAGTTTGTCTCCCTAAGTGATGCCCACTCTGGTCAGCCTTCCCTGGTACACTCCGTCTCACACAGGCGTCTCACACTCCGGCCAGCGCCCGCTCTGCGGATGGCCCTCCCTCCTCCGACTGGTCCCTCGTTCACACTCCTTTGGTGGATGCAATGGGGATTTGGAGGATGAGGAAAAGGGGGTGGGGTTCAACCATGGGCTCAGGTGACCCTATTGTTCCCCTTGAGACAGGGAATCAGATGAGGTGGAGAAGTAGAATGTAAGTCCTCCCTTCCCAACTGAAAGGGTCACAGCCTTGATGAAAGTGGACGAGAAAAACCCCCTCACTTGTTTGTGTTGGCCTGTGCTCTTAATTCCCACACAGAAAGTCCACAGATAAGCTGATAGTGCAAATTCCAAAAAAAAAAAAAAAAAAGTAATAATCCTCAACAAATGAGAGGCAGGCAGCACAACAAAAAGCAGAATTAGACCAGCAAGTGGGTCAGATGATTGAAAATCTGATCAAGATCAGAAAATATTTTATAATAATAAAAAACATTAAAAATACTGAAGACAAAGCAAAATAATACAGATGAGGCAGATTTTTAAAAGAATCAAGTGGAACTTTTAGACATTAAAATATAATCATTGCAGCCCTGGCCAGTTTGGCTCAGCGGTTAGAGCCGACGTCGGCCCATGGACCAGAGAGTCCCGGGTTCGATTCCAGTCAAGGGCATGTACCTTGGTTGTGGTTCGTCCCAGGCCTGGTAGGGTTGTGCAGGAGGCAACCAGTCAATGTGTCTCTCTCACATCGATGATTCTCTCTCTCACTCTGTCTCCCTCCCTTCCACTCTATCTAATGATAAATAGAAAAATACCCTAGGGTGAGGATTGAAAAATAAATAAAATATAATCATTGCAAATTTAAAACTCAGTGGATGGACTATTAGACACAGTGAGGAGAATTAATGAAATGGTAGATAAATCTGAGGCTACTACCCTGAATGCAATACTGGCAATTGAAGAGCCTGAAACTGAAATAGAGGTTGAGAAGACAGAATGAGTAGCTCCAACACACATTTAATAGGTACGTCGTAAGGTTAGAACTGAAGGAATGGGGAGAAGCCCTGTTAGGAGAATGGCTAAAAATATTTGAGAAGTGATCAAAGGCATGAATCTCAAAGTAATGACAGAATATTCCAGAATTGATGAAAAGCAAGAATTGTCAGATTCAGTAAACACAACCAGTACCAAACAAGATTCTTTAAAATCCTAAACATATCAGAGTGAAACTACGTAGACCCAAAGACAAAGATCTTTAAAGAGACTTCTTGGAAATGACAAGTAGAGAACAGCAGACTTCTCTGCAGCAATAAGGTCCACAAGACAGTGAAAAATAATTCATCCTAGAATTTTGTAATGCACTCCTCCACTAAAAAAAAAATTAAACTAAAACTAATTAGACTTTAAGGGTGGTTGATATGACATCATTTTCAGGCAAACGCTGAGAGAGTGTATCACCAACAGACACTTTCTGAAAGAAATACGTTAGGATATACTTTAGGAAAAAGAGATTCAAACTCGGGAAGGAAAAGTAGAATGTAGGAAGCTCTGTGGAGGGCCCTGGCCAGTTTGGCTCAGCAGTTAGAGCGTCAACCTTCAGACCTTTCAAATGCATACGAGCTATGGGTGTATGTAATTTTTTTTAAAATCCTCACCAGAGGATAATCTTCCATTTATCTTCTGATAGAGTGGGAGGGAGAGAGAGATAAACATCAATGTGAGAGAGACACATCGATTGGTTGCCTCCTGCATGACCCCAACCAGGGCAGGGACTGAACGCAACCAAGGTACATGCCCTTGACGGGAATCAAACCCACGACTCTTGGGTCTGCAGGTCGACACTCTAAATGCTGAGCCAAACCGGCCAGGGCTGTATGTAAATTTATATTTTAGATGTTTGTACAATTGTGAATGTATTATATATAATCCAGTTTCTTGCTTTTATCACATAATATAATTTGATGTCTTTTCATATTAATTCTTTTTTTAACATGTGCATAATATTTCCTTTTATAACTATACCTTAAGTCATTGAACAAATCTAAAGGATATATAAAATGTTTTAAATTTCCTACTTGAAGAAGCAGCTGCAGTGAACCACTTTGGATGTGTATCTCTGTGCATTTGAGTGAGAAAATTTGCAGAATAAATTTCTAGAAGTGGACTGTCTGGGCCAATGGGTATTCACATTTTACTCTCTGTTGGATGCTGCCAGGCTGCCTTTACTTTGTTTTCTCAATTTACCCCCTTCCTGATGGGTATATATTTCCCTAGCAACTCACTAGCATTAAGCATTATCAATCTTTAAATGTTTTGCCAGTCTGATAGGTGAAAATGTATTTTTGCTGTTTTCATCTATATTTTGTTAGTTTGAGCACTGTGTTTCTCTATTTCTTTTTAAATGAATTTATAGTTCAAGTCTTCTGCACATTCACTATTGGGTTGTTTTCTTTTTTATTGAGTCGTAGAAAGTTCTTCGTCCATTCACACTATTAACCTTTTAGTGTGTAATAAATGTTGAAAATGTTTTTTCCTCAATTTGTCATTTGTACTTTAGTTTTATTTACGATGTCTTTTGCCTCACAGAAATTTTAAATATTTATGCAGTTAAATCTTTCCTCTCACGATTTCTGGCCTTATTTTTTCTCACCACGTGGTTTTTAATGATCTGTTAATGATTTTGCTCTCTAGTTAATCATGACTTCCTTGAGGGCAGAGGCTGCCTCTTCTGCAAATCTGCAGATCCCTGGCCAGAAAGCACTCACCTCCCCAGCCTTGGCTATGATAAGTGCTCAATAAATAAACACGCTTTAAAATTTTATTGAATCGACAGAGTTCAGTGTGCTATAAAATAAGCGAGCACAGAAAATGTAATCCTAAGACTGAGGATGAGAGAAACGCTCTAAGGTAAGTTGGCCAGCAAAATCAAAATGCAGGGTGAGTCAGAAAGTGGGATTTCAGTCAACAGGGGGATAGGGTTAAATTCAGCTGGTAAAAGGAGATTATTAAAAAGATCACGAGAAATAGGTTCTATATTTGGCTCATGTTCAAAGCTGTCTTGTCACCGATTTATCTGCTCTCAGAATCAGAGTTTAATATGGAAGAGTCATACTTTAATATAAAAATAGTCATGGCTTGCCCTGGCCAGTTTGGCTCAGCGGTTAGAGCATCGGCCCGTGGACCAAAGAGTCACGGGTTCGATTCTTGTCAAGGGCACGTACCTCCGTTGCGGTTCAGTCCCTGGCCCTGGTCTGGGTTGTGAGGGTGGCAACCAGTCGATGTTTCTCTCTCACATCGATGTTTCTCTCTCTCCCCCCCCCACCCCCATCTCCCTCCCTCCTACTCTATCTGAAGACAAATGGAAAAATATCCTCCCATGAGGATTAGAAAAAACTTCCGGTCAAGATGGCGGCGTAGGGAAACGCGGTATCGCGTCCTCCCACAACCACATCAAAGTTACAACTAAACTACAGAACAACCATCATTCAAAACCGCCTGAAATCAAGCTGAATGGAAGTCCTACAACTACGAAATTAAAAGAAGAAGCTGCATTGAGACTGGTAGGAGGGGCGGAGGCGGACGGGCTGGTCCCACACCCACGTGTGGCGGATAAAAATTAGGAGGACACCTCGGCTGGGAAGGTCCTCCCTGAGGACTGAGTGGTCCCCGTCCCACACCAGGCGCCCAGCTCAGGTTTCCAGTGCCAGGAAGAGAATCCCCATAACTTCTGGCTGGAGAAACCAGTGGGAACTGAGGCTGAGGCGGCTGGAGCCCCCGGCAGCTCCTCTTAAAGGGCCCGCGCACGGACTTACTGGGACTCGCTCCCTCCAGGCTCCATCGTGGGGGAGGCAGCTTGAAAGGCACCAGAGTCATGGGGAAGAACTGAGTTGTTTGGCATTGGAGCGAGGGCTGGAGAGGCAGCTTTCTCCTGGGCAGACGTGCTATCAGAGGCCTTTGTTCCTGTGGTGAGCCCTTCCCTGGGCCGGCAGAAGCCACCATATCTGGGACTCCAGCAACCTGGCTCACATTGTTGGCCCCGCCCTGGTGATTCCCTGAGACCCCGCCCCACCCAGCTTTCAGGCCCACCCAAGCTGTTGCCAGTTGCTTTACCATAGGATTGGCCTGTCTTGGATCCTGCTTCAGCTTTTCCTGAATTCTTTCAAACAAGCAGCATCTGGTCTCAGCTAGCCCCATACTTCTCGCTAAGTAATACATAGAAACAAACACAGGGAGGCAGCCAAAATGAGGAGACAAAGAAACAGGTCCCAAATGAAAGAACAGAACAAAACTCCAGGAAAAGAACTAAGTGAAATGGAGTTAAGCAACCTAACAGATGCTGAGTTCAAAACACTGTTTATAAGGATGCTCAATGGACTTAGTGAGAACCTCAGTGGACTTAGTGAGAACCTCAGTGAACTTAATGAGGGCCTCAAGAGCATAAAAAAGGACCAGTCAGAAATGATGCATGCACAGTTAGAAATGAAGGAGGCACTAACTGAAATAAAGAATAATTTACACAGAATCAATAGTAGAGTAGGTAAAGCCAAGAAGCAAACCATCGATTTGGAATATAAGGAAGCAAAAAACACTCAATCAGAACAGCAAAAAGAAAAAAACAATCCAAAAAATGAGGACAGTGTAAGGAGCCTCTGGGACAACTTCAAGCGTGCCAACATTCGCATCTTGGGGGTGCCAGAAGGAGAAGAGAGAGAGCAAGAAATTGAAAACCTATTTGAAACAATAATGGCAGAAAACTTCCCTAACTTGGTGAAGGAAACAGACATACAAGTCCAGGAAGCACAGAGAGTCCCAAACAAGATGAACCCCAAGAGGCCCACACCAAGACACATCATCATCAAAATGCAAAAGGTTCAAGACAAAGAGAGGATCTTAAAAGCAGCAAGAGAAAAGCAGTTAGTTACCTACAAGGGAGTTCCCGTAAGACTGTCAGCTGATTTCTCAAAAGAAACTTTGCAGGCCAGAAGGGAGTGGCAAGAAATATTCAGAGTGATGAAAAGCAAGAACCTACAACCAAGATTACTCTATCCTGCAAAGCTGGCATTTAGAATCGATGGCCATATAAAGAGTTTCCCAGACAAGGAAAAGCTAAAGGAGTTCATCACCACCAAACCATTATTATATGAAATGTTGAAGGGTCTTCTTGAAGAAAAAGATAAAAAAATATGAACAAACAAAATGGCAATAAATACATATCTATCAACAACTGAATCTACAAACAAAATGAACAAGCAGAACAGAAACATTCTCATAGATACAGAGAACTTTTGTGGGTATCAGATGGGTGGGGGCTGGGGGGATGGGTGAAAAAGGTGAAGGGATTAAGAAGTACAAATTGGTTGTTAGACTGACAAACCTCAAAGGGAAGGGGGGTCAGGGGGTGGGAAGAAATAAACCAAAGAACTTATATGTAAAAAAAAAAAAAAAAAGTCATGGCTTAATACAAAAAGTCAGAATTTCATATAAAAATAACAAAGTGGGGAGTTCAGATGATAACCTCGGTCTCATATAAACCGTGTGTCTGATGATCCACTTTAACTACCCTGGGTCTGCCGCTTGCTGGTGGCAGAGGCCTTGCAGGACGCCTGGAAGGGAGGAAAGGCAGACCCTTCCACGAGCACACCCATGCTCAAAAATGCTCTCGTTGTTTACGTCTTATTGCTGCTTCCTAAAACTTGGGAAAGCCTATGACTCTGAGGAAATCCCTTGGCCTCAATTTGGCTCCTTTAAAAACAAAGGGGGTCACTGGGTGATCTTGGCAGTTGCTTCTAAACCGACAGAGGTCAGGGAGTCTGAGAGTCTTCCTGTGAAATGATTTTCAGGGCCCTGCCTTCATGGGATTCCCTTGCGATTCAATCAGAGGTGTGAAGGCAAACCCATCACAGCTGTTACCAGCTGTTCTGTGAGGCTGCTCTGGGAGCCCCCAAGAGTGACAACACTGATGTCTGTATGAGTTAAATTAAATTCCAGGGTCTGGTGTGAAGCTGGAACAGCCCTTGATGTGTTTATCTCTCTCCCGCTGGGTTCCTGCGGGGCCTATGGCTCAGCTGGAGATAGGAGGGAAGGGGAATGGAGTGGAAGGAACAGTCTTCTCTCTTTTATTTATGTATGGTTTGTAATCATTTTATTATATAAATCATACCCTGGTCACTTCCTAAAAAGATTCGAGATATTTTTGTTGTAGTTGTTAATCTTTACCCGAGGATACTTTTCCATTGATTTTTAGAGAGAGTGGAAGGGAAGGAGGGAAGGAGAGACAGAGAGGAACATCGATGTGAGAGAGACACATGGATTGGTTGCCTCTTGCATGAACCCAACCGGGCCCAGGGATCGAATCTGCAACCCAGGTACGTGCCCTTGACCAGGAATCGAACCCATGACCTTCGGTCCTCAGGTTGATGTTCTAACCACTGAGCAAAACTGGCCAGGGCTCAAGATAATTTATTAATTCACTTGAATAACATCTATGTGCGCTCTCTGTCAGACCCCATAGCGGAGATCAAACACATGGAAGAAATGAATCCTGTGTCTTCTGTGGTATTATCGAGGCACTGGGCATACAAGGGCTATGAGGACACAGAGGAAGGAGTAGGCAGCTTTGACAGTCCAGAGGTGAGCCTGGCAGGAAAGAAAGAGGGGGATGAAAATGACAAATTCTTGAGTGCCTTCTAAGAGGCAATGTGTCATAACGATTAAGAGCACAAGCTTTGGAGCCAGATAAGACTGGGGCCAACCTCTCTCAACCTCAGTTTGCTAATATGCAAAGTGGGATAACAGAACTTTCTTTATTGAGTTGTTGGGGAGATTAAAGGAAGAATGCATATAAAGCGCTGAGCGTGATGTCTAGCACTTGCCAAGCACGCGCTGCTCAGTCACTATTATAATCATCGTGCACTCAGTCACTGAGACGGGCTTTATCATCACAGACCGCATTGTGTTCGTTTTATAGATGAGGAAACAAAGGCTCAGAGAGCTTATATCATTTTCCCAAGGCCACACAGCTTGGAAGGGGCAGAAGCAATATTCTAACTAACTTCAAAGCCCATTTTCTTTCCACTGCTCTGATACCTGTGAAGGAAGTTTTCCCAGAAGACCTGATGTTTGAGTTGAGTGATGAAGAATGAAAAGAAGTTCCGCTCTGGCCAGTTTGGCTCAGCGGTTAGAGCGTCGGCCTACAGACCGAAGGGTGGCAAGTTCCATTCTCAGTCAAGGGCATGTACCTGACCAGGTTCGATCCCGGCCCATTGGGGTCATGCAGGAGGCAACCAATTGATGTGTCTCTCTCACATTGATGTTTCTCTCTCTCTCCCCATCCCTCCCTTCTACTCGAGCTAAAAATCAATGGAAAAATATCCTTGGATGAGGATTAACAACAACAACAAAAAGAAGAGAAGTTCCTTTGTGGAGGTTAGGCCCAGTGAAAATGCCAGGAACAGCATGTGCTAAAGCACATAGACAAAGACGGAATGAGCTGTCTGAGTTGGAGTGGGAGGAGAAGTTTGTGATACTCTGGCCATGAAGGTAGACCAGATGGAGGACTCAGTGATTCCTTTTGTTCTCTGCCCACCCTCAAGCTGAACCGTCACAACCAATAGGAATCAGAACCAAGCCCTGTCCCATCTTTGGGGACTTGTCTGATGGCCCTGTGAGTCCCTGCTTCCCATTTGACCAACATTATGTTCACTGCTGGAGTCTCTCTGAGTTTCTTTCTCCACACTACCCTACTCCCAGACCCAAGAGATTTTGTATGTGTTAGTGGGTTTTTAAACCAACCGAAGAGAGAATCAAGATAAAGAGGAAAATCTCTCACACCTTTACCTCAAACCACTCACCAGGGCGTGCTGTAGGGGCTCCAGATTAGGTAAGATCTGAGTAGGACTAGGTTATGGCTTGGGAGGAGTTTCTAACCTGATTGGGCAGACAGACAGCCAAATTCAACATTACCGTCAACCTGACCTTCAAGCGGGTCAGTGGCAGTACCAAGGGGTAGAGGAGGGTTTTAGGACCCTCATCTTCTCCACCAGCCTATTCCAATTCTTTGGTGGTCTTTCAGTTTTTATAAGTTGAGTCCAAGTATTTTGTGTTAGGTAAAATCATTTGTGGTAGCCAGAATTCTAGGATGACCCTCAGTGACCCTCACCTTTGTATAATCCCCTCTTTTTTTTTTATTCCTCAACCAAGGATATTTTTCCATTTATCATCAGATAGAGTGGGAGAGAGGGAGAGGGAGACAGGGAGAAACATCGATGTGATAGAGCCACATCAACTGGTTGCCTCCTGCACGACCCAACGAGGGCTGGGGACAAACCGTAACCACGGTACATGCCCTTGTCCAGAATCAAACCCGAGACTCGTTGGTCCTCGGGCTAACGCTCTAACCATTGAGCCAGACTGGCCAGAGCTATAATCCCCTCTTCTCTGAGTGTGGGTGGAACCTATAAATACAGTATCATTCCTGTGATTGTGTTATGTTATATGGCCAAAGGGAGATTCTGCTGGGTGGTTCTGACTTCATCAAGTTATCCCTTTAAAGGCAGAGTATTTTCTCTGGGTGGTCACAGAAGAAGAAACCAGTGGACCTGCGAGCCTGGAAGAAAGCAAACTGAACTGCCAATGCACAGAGGTGGCCTCCAGGTGCTGACAGGGGTCCCCAGCTGACAGTGAGAAAGAAAACAGGGATCTCAGTCTTACAACCTCAAAGAGTTGAACTTGGCCAACAACCTGAATGAGCTCAGAAGTGAATTCTTCCCCCAGAGCCTCCAGAAAGGAATGCAGCCTGGCTGACCCTGAGCAGAGAATCCAGCCTGGTGCTGCACACGCAGACGTCTGACCTACAAAACTGTGTGCCGATAAATGGGTCCTGCTTTGAGCTGATACATTTGTGGCAATTTGTTATGCAGCAATAGAAAACTAATACAATGATTCTCATGCGGATATAAAAAGAACATGTCAATTACTGTATTTAACTCATTAATTAATGGGGGATCCGTAAACTGTTAATAACCAGTGAGAAGGTGGACCACAGAACCGCACCTGTGGGCATTCAGGAATGTTAAAATAGACACAAAAGGAGTCAATATCCACAGAGCAATAATCATTGCCTTTCCAATGGACAAAATTCATTTGCATTTCTGTGGATTGGAACCAACACATTATCAGTTTTCTACATTTATAAAGCTGTAAGATAGCGCTAAAACAATGAAAGGAGCAGATACTCTGTAAGAAAGGGTTATCTAAAAGGGCCGAATAAGAATTATCTGGAAGTTACCAGAAGAACTTCCAGTAATCTTTATTGCCCAGTTTAAAAGATTTGCACCATTTTTTCTTGTAAGTAGAAATGAAGCTTCAAGATGGGCCACCATGGCCACATCCCTCACCCACAGCACTGCCACCACTAAATCCCGGCGCGGAGAGACCGTGGAGTGGCCACAGGCTGGGATTCAGGGAGGCCAAGGGCTGGAGGGGCTCAGCCCAGCCCTGACCCTTTACGTCCTTCCACATCCGTTACCTGGCTTGTGATCTGTCTTCTGACAAGACTCCTCTGGGAGAGGCGACACAGGTAACAGTTACCCCCATCATGTTGCTAAGGAGAATGGGGCCCAGAGAGGATAGGGAACAAGCCCAGGGTCACCCAGGGAATCAATGACAGGTGTGACTCTGGATCCCCTCCTTTTTCATTCAGGGCTTGTCTTTTCCACACTCATCCTCAGGTGGGTGGACTTTCTGTCCCTCGCCCCCTTCTCCCTGTGTGGTGGGCCAGCCTTCCCTCCACAATGCAGGGCTTGGCTCCTGCCCTGGGGACTGGCTATGGCCTCAGATGCCCCGTGAGTGTCCAATCCCAGGCCTCTGCAGAGGCCGCCTGACCCAGCACCCCGACCCCCATCCCCCTTTGTGCACTGAACACATCCATGCCCGTCTTCCCTTCTTTTGCTCCAGCAGCCTGATAGTCCCCCAAGCAGCGCCCAGACATGACTGGCCCAAACCTGCTGTTACAGGGCCACCTGCTCTGCCTCCCAGGCTGCCCACCCTGGCCACCCGCCTCTCTTGGCTTCCCACTGGCACATGGGCTGGGAAGTCATCTGGAGGCCAGGCACGCCAGTCTGCCGGAGCCTCTTCCCAGACCCTCCTCCTGACCAGTGCCAATTACTAGCCACTGATGCCAGGTCGGGCAGCTGGCTGACAAACTGGCCACCTGCTCGGCTCACAGAGTGTAAAGTTTTTTGTTTTGCTTTGCCTTTTGAATCCTGGAGCTGAGACTCGGAGCTGAGAGGTTTTGGAGGGAGGCTAGCCCAGCCCTCCCCTGTCCAGACACGGCCACTGAAGCCCAGAGAAGGCCTAGGCCCTGTGAGGGCTGTGCTCACCGCCTGGGAGCCTGGGGCTGGCACTGGACCTGCCAGGTCAAGCAGTTGTTCAGTACTGAACGCCTGAACAGTCTGCTCCTGGGGGCCCCTGTGGGTGCGGCTTACAGGGGAGTGGGGTGGAGGTGAATCAGGCTTTGGGATTTGCTAAAGAGGCAGAATGGCTGGAGAAGCTCGGCTCTGGAACCAAGTGTCAGTGCAGTTGTGTGGTAGCAGTGTCTGGGTTTCCTCACTCCTGTCCCCTTCCCTGTCCCTGTGGCTGATGCTCCAGTCCCGTGAAGGAACCACATGCTGTTGCCCATACATACGATGTCCTCCACACAGCCCAGCCTTCCCTCCTCGCGCTCCTGCTGCCCGAGTGGCCCTTTCCCGACTCCTTCTTGTTTCAAGGTTCAGGCCAAGCTCCATATAGATCTCTGTGCTCTTCCTCCCTGCCTCCCTGACTCCTGCTCCCCGACAGTGGAATTCACCTGCCTCTTTTTGCACCCTCCACCCTCTTTTCAGGACCTGGGATACCTGGTTCCTCTCTTTATTCACCTGTCTAGCCACCCTTTAGCATGTGAGCCTATTGGAGGTGGTGGCCTTGCTTATTCACCTCCACACCTGCACACCTGTGCAAGGTCGGGCACACCTGTGCAAGGTCAGGCACACCTGTGCAAGGCCGGGCACACAGTCAGGGTTTGTGCGACTTTTGCTGAGTACAGGCTGCACTCAGAAAACAAAAGGGACGAGTATCTCCAGTGAGATTTACTAAGGCTTTCAAAAGCATCAAATGTATATAATTATGGAGAAACATATGGAAATAATACAACTAAACTTAGAGATTTACCTTGGTTAAAAATATAATATAGAAATGATCTTAAAGACTATTTAATGAGTCGCTGATCTTAAAATGGAATCTCATTTTTAAACATTTTAAGTACATCCTGTTTATTGAAATTGTAATAACTTTTTTAAAAGGTCCAGATGCCTTGGGCAACTCTTGAGCATGAAAATTTTTGAAATGTGTTAAAAAATTTTTTTTCAAAGAGAGAGAGAGAAAGAAAGAAGGAAAGGAAGGGAGGGAGGGAAGAAGGAAGGACAGAAAGAAGGAAGGAGGGAGGGCAGGAGGGAGGAAGGAAGGAGAAGGCTGTCAGAAACAGCCCTTGGATTTCTTTCACGGGGCTCATCATACTCATTATGCCCTCGGGGCAAATCATGCCACCTCTCTGTGTCTCAGCTCCTTCAGAAGCTGGAGCTGGGCGCTGTAATAAGAGAAGTGCTGGGTGTGGGAAAGGGTCACTGAGTTATCTTTCCATTACCCTGGACCCAGCAGTGGAAAGAAAGCTTTCTCTTTAAGGAGGGGCCCGAGGTTGTTAGAAATGAGAGAAGTCTGCGACAAGGAGCATGTCCTAGGAGAGCTTGTGATGCCAGGCTGGTCTGGAGCCTCCGAGTACTGGCAGTTGAAGCCAAGTCTCTTCTTTCTCCGAGCCTCAGTTCCCAAAATGAGGGTGTTGGACCAGATGAGTGTAAGCTCACCTGCCAGTCCACAGGCTGCGGACCCGTCTCCGGCAGGCTGATGGTGAAAAAGCAAAGGATCACCTCAGGGCTGGAGACCGTTCCAATGCTCAGGCTTTCTAGGAGACACCTTCCTCTTTCCCACAGTGTCCCCAAAGCTACACAGCCAGGTGACTCAGCCAGCTGCGGGGACCTCCAATGACCCCTTCCACATGTTGGATCCTTGTTGTTCTTCGTGCCTGGACAGCATTCAGCTTATCTTTGACCTGGCAGCATGTTCTTCACGTCTCAATCCAGCTGTTGGAAAGTGAAATGCTTGGGCCTAAGCAACTGGGAGGAGTTGTTTATTTTAATGCTGGTGATCCAAGAAATGCACATGACTCCTTTTGTGGGTTATATTAAAATGTCTCCGCTGGTCTTTATGGCTCTTAATTACAAAGTAGCTTAATAGTGTCTCTGAAGCAAAAAGTGGGCAGGGGTGGCCAGAAGCCCAGGATTTCCGTTGTAGCACAGCTAGAGGGGCTAGGACGCTTCTGGGAGAGTCTGTAAACGTTCTAACTGATGGACCAATGAGCTAGGATCCACAGACCCAAGCTTTGAGAATGGTTGTGGGTGGTGCCCACTCACGACCCGTGGCTGAGTCAGTCTCTTACATGGGTTTCTGCTCACCTACACCTCCCCTGTCCTGGGCGTTGTTAGGTTTTTGTGAGACAGTTTGGACAAAGCATGCTGAGTGGGACTGTGGCCACTGGAGGGACAGTGAAGCTAAGGCCGGGTAAGGGTCTTACCCACAAGACCAGCATCTGGATAAGCTTGGTGTGTAAATATAAGCAGGATTTAGCTGAGTTTTCTCTTTATTTGTTCCCAGAGGCGAGTGCACCAAGTATCTCAGAGGCTGGCATCTGAGACCCATAACCTGTCTGGTGGCAGGCGGGACACTGAGGCTTGAACTGGCACCTGCCTGAGGTCCCACAGCTGGTCAGAGGTAAAGTGAGGGCGGCAGCCAGGGGTCTGATTGGCCTGCTCCCGTCCTTGCCCCACCATGCGGCCTCCTGGGGCTTCCTCTGCAAGCCTCAGGAAGACCAGGCCTGGCAAGACCACAGAGCTCGTGACGTGGAGCAATGTGGGGGCCCAGACTCGGGCCATTTGGGAGGAGCCAAGGCATAAGGAGACCCCTTGGGCCCAGAAACACACCAAGCAGATACCTGTCCATGGGGCTGTGGGGTGGGATGCCACACATCTTGGATGAAATGCACACTTCATGTGATCTCTGCAGCCCACCACTTGGTAAATGCGGGCATTGGCAAGGCAGCCAGGACCGGGCGGGGGAACAGCTCTGGCCCGGGTGCGGGGGGCCTGGGCGCCGATGTGGTCCTCTCTCTGCTCCATGGCCTCGGCCCCATCAGTTGTGTGCAGAGCCGGTCTCGTATGTGGTGTCTCATTATATCCACAGAACAGCCCTGTCAGGTAGAGGTCGGCTGCCCACTTTGAGGTCGGGCACCTGACGTCCGGAGAGTGCGCCACACACACCCCACGTCCTGCAGCCAGGATTCGAACCCGCTCTGACTGACCCAACACCTGTGTCCTTTAACCCCAGCACCCTGCCTCTCCAGGAGAAAGCACCAGAAGGCCGGACCTCGTCTTCCTGTCCACTCTGTCTCTGAGAGCACTCAACGCTTGTGGCTTTGATGACAGAAGTTGAGCAGCATCAGAGACCAGCTCAGAGCTGCCCAGGAAACAAAAGACTTACTGGGGGTGGGGTACAGAGGGAGGAGACGCCGGGAGAAACCCCCAGGAATGGGGGGCAGGAGCAGAGCCCCCCTTACTCTCAGGTGCCTGCTGAGGGTGCTGAGTTGAGTGCAGCAGGTGTAGGCGAGGTCGGGCTCCCCGGGGCACATCACCAACGAACCAACTAGTCAACCCCAACTTACGTCAACGTGCTGCCGTGGTAGCTGTTGAGACTGCAAAACATTTCCGAGTAGATGAAGGACCGCAAGGCATCAGGAGAGTGGACAGAGCAGCCCTCTGCCCAGCTTGCCTCTAGGGGTCCTCCCTCTGGTGGCACAACTGGCTGTCACTGTGGCCCCATATGGGACCTGGAGCCGCATCCCAGACCAACCTGACTATCCCTCGCTCCCACCAGGGGTGGCGTATGGCCAGACTCCTGCCCAGCGCCCCAAAGGAGGAAGAAACTTCAGCAAGTGGGAGGTAGTCCTGATGGTGCTGCCTCATAGCAGGGGCTCCAGGAGCCCCCCCCAAAAGCTCAGACTGCTCAGAGGAGCCAGGGACTCTCACCTGACCCCGACAGGAGGAGGAAGACAGGGAGGCGTTAGAAGACCCCAGGGGCCACGTGGAGGGGACTTCAGGGGGCACGATTCCTCATCTTGAAGTTATTCTCCGCATCCGAGGTTCTGTAGGGTCAACCCAGGTAAGGTTCCCTGAAAAGCCCAAGAGTGGGAGTGATAGGTGAAGCCAGAGGGTGGCGGGACTCACCCAGAGGCCACAGATTGGTGGAGCAGATCAAGGAGGCCCCGTGTGGCCAGGACTGGTGCCTCTGGACGTGGGGGACTACGGTGCGGACACTCGCAGCCAGGGAGGGGCAGTGGCCGAGCTGGGGGACCGTGCTCTTGGAGAAGCTGGTGGAGCAGGAGGGGGCGGGAGGGGACAGGAGGGGTTGTGATTTGGGGGAAGATGGTCATTTCTGGCAGGCCTTGCTGACACGGAAGCTACAGTAAACAGGAAGGAGAGGAAGAAATGAGCTGTCCTTGAGCAGAAAAGCTCAGGGGGCTCCGGCCCTCCCTGCTCCCCAAGGGCAGACAGACCAGGAAGGCTCCAGAAGGAGGGCTTAGCAGTGCCCATGCCCAGTACCCCCTAGGATTTTCCAGAGGGGCTTTGGGAGGACCCCTTTGCGCAGATGCATGCCCTGGACCCCCGAGACGGCCGGGTGGGCAGGAGGAGGGTGGGTCGGTGGCAGCCGTGGGGGCCGCCCTCTCCACTGGATTGACTCGAGAAGGGCTGACGCTGCAGGGAAACCGCGTGTCTCCTGACACGGCTGGTGGCAGGGAGCAGCACGCAGAGGACAGGAAAATGCACCTTCCAAACTCAGACAAGTGTATCCAGCGGACAGCATCCACTTTACATCCACAACTCTAGCCACAAGAGGGTCTGGAGAAGGGGTCTCAAGGGGTCCAATCTCTCCAACTAGGAGGAGGGCGCAATGGCGTGGAGCGAGCCACGCCACGGGAAGTTCAGGGAACTCTTTCGGGAGACGTGGAAAGCTCGGGGAGCTCACACACAGACAGGTGAGGCCGCAATGACCAAGGTCCTGTCTGAGAGCACACAGCAATCGGAGGCAGGGTGAAGAAGCCACAGCCCAGCCAGGCCTGCCCTCCCAGGTGCAGGGCACGAAAGCACACAGCTGCTTGGAGCAAGAAACGCTCTTTGCTCTTCGCGTGGAAGGTGGAGAGCATTAGAGGGAAATGGGGAATTTCACTCCAAATGCAGTTGAGATCATATCTTGGCTTTGTTCCCCACGAATGCACAGTTATTTGTATTTCAGCAGAAAATTCGAACTCCGGGGACCTGGTTAACAAAGGCAGCGCTCCACGCATTTCCCCAGAGGCCAGCCAGATGGAAAGCCCAACGGAATTTCACTTTGAAGTGTTCTGTGTCATCTGACTCATTTGCAAAAGAAATGAGCTTTATGGGATGTTCAAATGTTTCCAGACATAACCAGTTGCCCCCAAGCAAGAATAAAGTTATAATCTCTCCTTCACCTTGTGCATACACAGACGGGCACGGATGTACACAGGCTGTTAGAATCCAAATCTGCCTCCTCCCTGGGCTCTGCAGGGGGCAGGTGGGAGGGGGAATCAAAATGAAAACACCTCGGATCCAGAAATGATGGATTTGTTTTTTCCCCACGCTGACAGTGGAATCAGAACAGCGGCGCGGCTGGTCTAATGCATTACACATTCGCTCGTCATTAGGAGGGTGCACGATAGGTGGCTAGATGTGCTGGGCCGTCAGCCTCAGTGGCTCTGTGGTGTCGGGACAACAGGCAGACCTGGCTTCTAATCTCAGCCCCGCCGATTTCCAGCTGTCTGGCCCTAGAGAGTAGCGTCTGCCCTTTGAGCCTCAGTTTCCTGTCAAATAAGCATAAAAATGTTGATCTCACAGCGTGGTCATGAGGAAGGTGTGAAAGGGCTTCCGAAACCTCAAAGGGCTGTGCACAGATTAAGACCCCTTTACAAACCGGGTGATCCTGTCACCCCAGGCCACCTGGCCGGCCCGACTCCAGGGAGCAATTTCCCCGGGTGCCTCTGCTCAGGATGCCTTCTCCTGCCTGTTTGCCCACAGCCTCGCCCACACCTACTGCCCACTGCTGATTTGGGAGTGGAAGGTGACGTGGAGGCCTGGTGCTGTTCCCTTCTCAGTAACTCAGCGTCTCGGGCTCCAGGGACATGAGCACTGAAAGGGCCTCAGGGGTCACCCAGTCCAACTCCTCACCGATGTCATAGGGAAACGGGGGTCCTGAGAGGCCGAGGTGCCAGGCGCCTCAGCAGTGGGTGGAGGAGCCCCGTGGCACCCAGGCCACTTGGCAGTAATGCACCGGCAACGTTCTTGGGCCTCATTGTGTTAGTCAGCATTCTCTGTAATCTCCACGAGGAGGGATGTTATGGAGACAGGCAAGTCCAAAATCTGCAGAGCCAACAACCGAGTTCGAATCCCAAGGCCGGCTCGGTGCTCTGAGCTGGGAAGAGCTGCCGGTCTGGCTGGAAAGCCCACAGGCAGGAGGATCCTTCTTCCTCAGGGCAAGGTCGGCCTCTCGTTCTATTCCGGCCTTCAGCGAATGCTTGAGGCCCACCGCTTTGGGAAGGTCCACCTACGTGACTCCATCTAGCGATTTAAATGTTAATCTCATCAAAGGACACCCTCTCAGAAACATCCAGGATGCCTGACCAAATGTCTGGGCATCCCACGGCCCAGCCAACATGCGTAAAACTCGGTGCGGTGTCAGGTGGGTGTGAGATTGATCGGGATGATCACTCTGTAAGTTATGTGATGTCTGATCACTGCGTGTACACCTGAAACTAATCATGTATGTCAGCTGTAATTGAAAAATAAAAATGATTTTAAAATGGGGGTGGGGGGAGATGTATAAAATTAACTATCACACTCATGAAAGTTGAAACTTTCAGTAGTTAAGCAAGCAGGGGTGTGTTTATGAGACGGATATTTAAAACACAAAGGAATTTGGAGAGAGACGGCTTGGACGTTTTTAAATTTTAAATATTTCTAAGTGAAAGTTCCAGTTTAAGATGTCACTTGGGCCCTGGCCGGTTTGGCTCAGCGGTTAGAGCGTCAGCCTGCGGACCGGAGAGTCCTGGCTTCGGTTCCTGCTAAGGGCACGCACCTCGGTTGCAGTTTGTCCCCGGCCCCGGTTGGGGTCATGTGAGTGGCAACCACTCGATGTGACTCTCTCACATCGATGTTTCTCTCTCTCTTCCTCCCTCTCTCCCTCCTGCTCTATCTGAAGATAAATGCAAAAATGTCCTCGGGTGAGGATTAAAAAAAAAAAAAAAGATGTCACTTGGTCAGTTGTACCCCCCCTTCCAACCCCCACCCTGCACGTTGCCACTGACACAGCGGCGACAGAGCATCATAAATGCCGGAATACTAAGGTGGACAGAAAGGTACCCCCCAAATCTGAGAGGACACTCAGTAATGCCAAGGCAGGTAAAGCAGACAGAGAAAAACCTTCTCGGGTTTGTTTCGGGAACCGGGTACTGAAAACACACGGGAAGCTGCTCCATTCCTCCTCCACCGTCTGCGTCCTGAAAAACCTACGGCCGCACAGAACAGTGAGCTGCCCCTTAGAGTGGCCACAACTTCAGTGCCCACCCTGCAAGCACCATCTTCCTTCTTAAATGTTGCCCAGAATCTTCAAGAAAGCCTATAAATCTCAGGGAGATTAAAGCAACAACGAGGTGCCATTCACACCCCCCAGACTAGGGGTAAAGCCTGACAACGCCAAGTTTGGGGAAGGGTATGTCCTCACCAATAAGCTCCCCACCTCAGAGGCCAGGGGTAAAGTCTCCGTCACCTTCCACCACTTATCAATAGTTGTGACACAGTTGAATGTTCTCTCCTCTTGGAAAGAATTTCTTGATTTGGCTTCTGGGGAACCCCACTCTCCGGATCTCCCCGTGCTGGGTATTGCTGCTCGGTCTTCTTTTCTGGTTCCTCTTCCTCCACCGTTAACCACCGACGCACGCGGGGCCCAGTCCTTGGACCTTTTCTCTTCACTCTCCACCCTGAGTGACTGTGATACTCTCTAGTGGCTAACAACTGCAAAATGTATATCCACACCCAAACTTTCCCCTGGACCCCAGGCTTGGATTTCCAACCACCAGCTCAATATCTCTCTAGAATTGTCTCAGACTTTTGTCCAAAACTGATGTCCCTGTCATCCCCTAGACTGCTTCACACAGCCCTCCCTCTCAGCAAATGTAACTCCATCTTCTTCCTGTGGCTCAGGCCCGAGACCTTGGACTTCACTTTGACTCCTTGAAGCAAATTATGCTGGCTCTCCTTTCCACATGTATCCCAAACCTGACTTCCGTTCACCACGCTCGTTCCTTCGTCGCTGCCATTCAAGTCCCGGCTACCATCTCTTGCTCAGAGTATCGCCGCAGCGCGTGAGCTACACTCCCTCCTGCCACCCGAGCCTCTTACAGCTTGGTATCCACCGACACTTCTTACAGCATAAATCAGATCATGACACTTCGTTGCTTAAAACCATCCATGCTTATCATTCCATTCAGAGTAAAAGTCAGGTTCAAGTTCTTCATGATCTTCAAGTTCTACAGGGTCACTGCAACTTGGCTCCACTCACTGACCTTCTCTCCTACTTATCCACCTCGCTCCACGCTAACCAGCTGGGTCTCTGCTGCCTTTGAACCCTCTGGGCTCTTCCGTCTCAGGACCTGGACTCCTGCAGGCCTCAGACTTCCACCTGGCGCACTCCCTCACTTCCTTCAAGTCTTTGACCTCATCACCTTCCCAGTGGGGCCCCGACCACCCTACCTCACCCCACTCTCCTTACTCTGCCTTATTTTTCTTTATAGGGTTTCTCTCTTAAATGTACAATGCACTTTATTCATCATGTTTATTGTCTGTCTCCCCTCACTGACATTGTCAGGAAGAATGCCACTCAGGATTGAAAAACAGGCGAGGAAAAAGCAAATCAAACAACGGCCAGGATTTCAGCCATAAGACCAGACTGGTAAAGACCCCACGGCCACCACCATGGAACCCCAGATGTGCCACTCGGGCCGTTGGCATTCGGTCTGGCCACTGCTACTGGCCTGATGACCCTGGAAACTCAGTGCTGACCCTGTTCATGGCCAGAAGCGGCTTGTCCAAGGCTCCTACTTCTTTATCTCAGTAGCCTGTCCAAGGCAGCTGCATCGAAACTGAGCCCCGGCCCTCGCGACAAGGGAGGCTGGAGAAGCAGATGTCAGGCACACGCAATGCCAAACACAGAAAGGGGGTTCAGACCCCGAGCAGCCAAAGAGAAACATCTATCACACTGGGGGATATCAAGCCAGGAAGGAAGCCCACAAAGTTCCAGAAAGTTGGAATTGTACAGGCCACCTTCTCTTATCATAATCTAATAAACCACACTCAGTAGGATACAAGCAGAAAAGAAGTGTATTCCTTCTCCGTGTTGTCCCTTCAAGTTGGTTCTGTATAGATGATCTCTTCTCCAGTCCTTGGAGTAAATCTCAGGTGTGTCCCACAATGTTTCCTGTCACCTTTGGAAAAAATAAACCAACCAAAACACCTCCACCTTTAATCGCAAAAATTGTCTTGTCGTTCTCAGTAATTAAATGCACCCCATCTTCGGTTAAAGCTTCTCCCTTCCGTTGCTTGGACCAGCGGGGTCTGGGAAACCCGCAGTGAGGGAGGTGGCGTGGGATGCCTCTGTCAACTCCCCCCCTTACTCCCCTCTGGCCTCCCAGCCTGTGGCTCCTGACCCCTTCAGGTGGGGCCAGAGGCAGCCGGTGTCAGGGCAATTGAACAGTCTCATGTGGTTGGTGCTGCTTGGGTCAGCGTTGGTGTTCTATGGGCTTGGTGGCACTTTTGTGGGTTTCACAGAGATCTCTCCAATTCGGACCCTGCAGTTACAATCTTCAGGACAAAATAAAGCTTGTCTCTGGATGGTAGCTTACATCTCCAGCTGACTCCAACTGACTTCAGTCCTGAGCTCTGAGCTATCTAGAGGTCCATTTTCCCCACATTATCTTTGTTGGGTTCATCAACCTTCCAAGGGAACTTTTGGGGCAGAGCCCTTATTAAGATAGGGCTCTCCCCAGGCCAAGTCTCCCTCATGTGGCCAACTGCAGGTCCATGAGAAAATGCATGCCCCCTTTCTGCTGGCAGATGTAGGACGCATTCCCTAAGCAGCCTTCTTCCTCTCTGCCCTCCCAGGTGACCAGCCTCAGCCTCAAGCCTTTGAATCTTCCAGGAGGCAGTCATTCCCAGGGCGCTGGCCTCAGACTCCAGGAGACACGTGGATGAAGGGGAAGCATCCAGAGGCTCTCCAGGTGAGGGTGTTGTGGCAGAAATTCGGTCGGCGGGAAGAGACAGTGCACACACTTGGAGGATTAGAAAAGGACTGTGTAATGCACAGCGGAGTCACCTCCAAGCTGAGCCCAGAGCCCGGGTTCCAGCCGCCTTTCATACGTGATGAGCCTTTGGGTATTTGGGGGCTTCTAGTTCCGCTGTGATTTAGGGGGTCGGCGGATGTAAGGGGATTACAGAAGCCGGGGGCGGGGTCTCTGCTCTGCCCTAGGAGGTTGTCTGCAGAGGACTTGCCTTCCCAAGGGAAGGGTGAATGCCTTCCACAACTTTCTCAGAGAAATGTTCTCTCCCAGACACTTCACTCTCAACCTTTTCACTTGAGGTGCCTGTTGGGTGAAGGTGGCAAAACTCGGTTTCCAGATGTTTCCTTTGCAAGACCGATAGAGATGGTCCGGCTTCTCACTTCAGAATGGGAGGGTTTTATTCCCAAACTTTGGGGCTTCAGCCAAACTGAGAGGGAGTCCCTATTCCAAGGGATTTCTTTTAGTAATAAAATGTTAAATGGGAAAAAAGATGGAAATTAAAATATATTCCATATAAGAAAATGGAGCCCTGGCCGGTTTGGCTCAGCGGTTAGAGCGTCGGCCTGCGGTCCAGAGAGACCCGGGTTCGGTTCCTGCTAAGGGCATGTACCTCGGTTGCAGTTTGTCCCCGGCCCTGGTTGGTTGTGTGGGAGGCAGCCACTCGATGTGTCCCTTTCACGTCGATGTTTCTCTCTCTCTCTCTCTCCTCCTTTCTCTCCCTCCCACTCTATCTGAACAAAAAATGAAAAAATGTCCTCGGGTGAGGAAAAAAAAAAAAAAAAGAAAATGGAAATATCATATATTCACACTTATAGTTAATGTCCTCGGAGAAAAATTTGTAGTGTATTTTTTTAAATATGTTTTTCTATTGATTTTTTTAGAGAGCATGGAGGGAGAGGGAGAGAGATAGTAACATCAATCAGCTGCCTCCTGCACGTCCCCTACTGGGATCCAGCCCACAACCCAGGCAGGTGCCCTGACCGGGAAGCAAACCAGTGACCTCTTGGTGCATGGGACGATGCTCAATCCACTGAGCCACACTGGCTGGGCTGTAGTGTATTTTTAAAAGAAACTATAAAAATTAGTCACCTAAGCATTTAACTCAAAAAGTTAGGGGAAAAAAAGACAAAATAGATCTGTGAAAAAAAGAAGGTAACATTCAATAACAGAAACTTAGCAAAGTAATTAATAAAACCAAGAGCAATTTCTTCAAAAAGTCCAATAATTATACACACTTCAGAAAAAAGTAATCAAAATAAAAAGGGGAAAACAGAAAATATGGCATTACCATGGAGGGACCTGGAGAGTATTATGCTAAGTGAAGTAAGCCAGTCAGAGAAAGACAAATACCATATGATCTCACTAACGTGGAATCTAATGAACAAAATAAACTGACCAACAAAATGGAACCAGAAGCATGGATACATGGGACAGACTGGCAGGTGCCAGAGGGAGGCGGCTGGGGTGACTGGATAAAGAAGGTGAAAGGATTAGCTGAAGAACACACATGCATACCCCATGGACCCGGGCAATAGCGTGGTGAAGGCCAAGGGAGGGGGCGGCAGGGGTGGGTGGAGGTGGGCAAAGTGTGTGTGTGGGGGGCAGGGGGCGGTTGGGAGACATCTGCAATAGTGTCAACATTAAAAATTTTTAATGAAGCCCGGCCGGTGTGGCTCAGTGGTTGAACATTGACCCAGGCACCGAGAGGTCGCCAGTTCGATTCCCAGTCAGGGCACATGCCCAGGTTGTGGGCCCGATCTCCAGTGGGGGGCATGCAGGAGGCGGACAATTGATGTTCTCTCTCATCGATGTTTCTATCTCTCTCTCCTTCTCCCTTTCTCTCTCAAAAATCAATAAAAAAATTTTTTTTAATATTTTAAATGAAAATAAATAAATACAAAGAGAATGGTGATAGAACCAAAGGTACTGGTGAGGTTTTGTACTTATAGGAGGACACTATGTATATCTCTATGCTAAATATCAAAAATTGGGGGAGATTGATAATCTTGTTAGAAAATATAAATTGGTGAGATTAACTGAATAAAAAAAATAAGAAACTGTGGAAGAAAACAACACAATTATTGAAGAACCATTACCAAATAAGGCTGAGATCACACTGCTTTATGGGCAAATTTCTTTAAACCTTCAAGCAACAAATAATTCCTATGCTATTTAAACAGTTCCAGACCAAAGAAAAATATGGAAATCTTTTCAACTCCTGTAAACCCAGCATAGCTCTGATTACCAATGCTAACAGAGATGTCAGCTAGAGTATGCTTGCCTACAGACTTTTTAAAATTCCAAATAAAGCAATAGCAAATAAAATACAGGAGTACATTAAAATAATATGCCATGCCAAATAAGGTTTACCTCAACAAGGCTAGAATATTTTTTATACTAGTATCTAGCTATTAGTATTTTATAAGAACTGTAGTTCTTGGTGACTACATATAAATACATATTGTGTGTGTGTGTGTGTGTGTGTGTGTGTGAGAGAGAGAGAGAGAGAGAGAGAGAGAGAGATAGAGAGAGAGAGAGAGAGAGAGAGAGATTTTTGTAAACTAAGTGCTATTTGAACGTTGCAATCGTTTTTAGAGTTGTTGCAATCAATGTGAAAATCATGTTTTTCAAATCTGTTCTGAGCCTATAGTGTTTGCTTTGTGAACATATGTGTATTGTATGTATTCTGTATAGTTACACTGTACTGAAATATTAGCTTGTTTGATATAAGAAAAGTATGTATTGAGTACCTTTTTGCTAGCGTGGTTGTTTTATCTTTTTTAAAAAAGGTTTAAACTTTTAAAAAGAATCTTTAAACTGGTGTTTGTTACATGGTCACAAAGTTAGTTAGAAGGGATAGGCAAGGAAAAACCAATTTTGAGTGTCTTTGAACAGAGACATAAGACTAAGATATGATTTTTTTCCTTGGTAAAATATCTTTTTTGTTGCTGTTGTTAATCTCACCTGAGGATATTTCTCCATTGATTTTTAGATAGAGTGAAAGGGAGAGAGAGAAACATCGATGTGAAAGAGACACATCGATTGGTTGCCTCCTGCGTGACCCCAGCTGGGGCCGGGGATTGAACCCTCAACCCAGGTATGTGCCCCTACCGGGAATTGAACCCTCGACCCTTCGGTCTGAGGACTGGCACTCTAACCGCTAAGCCAAACGGGCCAGGGCCTCCTTAAAATACCTTAATGCTTTATGGTGTAGAAAAAAGAAAAGCTATGACGGTTTGATGAAAATCTATTGATATGATCCATTACATTAATAGGTTAAATGAGAAATACGATTATCTTGAAAATACAACAAAAGAACACAATTCAACCTCTATTCCAAATTTTAAATACTTTTAGTAAACTGGGGATAGAAAGAGATTTTCTTAACTGAAATGAATATCTATCTACTATCGATACCAGTGTGGAACGCCCCATTGTGGGTAAGAAGAAGACACGAATGCCCGCGATCACCACTCTCATTTCACAGAGGACAGCTGACTGATTGTTAAACGAAGAGTATGAATAGCACGAAGAAGGAATCAAAGCTGTTCTTTGCAGATGATACAGTTTTCTAGCTTGAAAATCCAAAGGCATCAACTCAAAAAATATGCTAGAATGAATGCGAATAATCAGGAAGGTGATCAGTTACCAAATTAAAAAAAAAAAATCAACCACTCTCAATACAGTAGCAATAACATGGGGGGTGGGGGGGAGTCCAGAGGATATAAAGACCCCATTCACAATAGTAGCAGAAATATGAATGACCCAGAAATTAATATAACAAGAAATGTACAGGATTTATATGACAAAAGCTATAATGCTTTACTAAGAGATATAAAGACAATTTGAATAAATGGAAAAATATATCTACAGCGCCTGTCTATAGCCTCACAGGCTGAACACTTTACCATTCCAATGTGAATGGCGCCCGTGGAGTTGTGCAGTGTGGTGGCCTTGGACATACCCTGTTCCTGGTTAGAAAATTTTAGTAATGTGAAGTTATTAATTTCCCCAAATGAATTTTTAAATTTAATAAAATATCAGTTGAAATCTAGCAAAATATTTGAGAACTTGGAAAAATTATTTTGCAGTTCATAAATTTATAAGGATACACAAGAGCATTTTGAAAAGAAATAGTAAATAAAAAGACATACTACCAGGCATTAAAACATATTATATGGTCACAATAAAGAAAACAGGGATGTACAGGTAAAGAAATGTGGTACATTCAGCTCAATGAAACAGAGAGTCCATAGATAGACACAAATTTAGGTGCAAATTTAGTAATGATAAAGGTTACTTTTCTTTTTAATGTTTTTATTGATTTTTTAGAGAGAGAGAAAAGGAGAGAGAGATAGAAACATCAATCGGTTCCTTTCTGCACAGCCCCTACTGGGGATTGAGCCCACAACCTGGTTATGTGCCCTGACCAGGAATCGAACCAGGACCTCTCAGTCCATGGGTCAACGCTCAGTCCACTGCGCCACACCAGCCAGGTGATAAGAGTTACTTTTCAAACATATACATTGGGGATGTGGGGGGGAACAGATAGATTATACTACAAGTGATGTCCAGACTATTAGCTAACCGTTTAGAAAAAAAGAACAACACTTTAAATAGCATAGACCAAAACATTTCCGTTTATAGACAAGATCTAAATGGAAAACATGAAACAAGAAAGTATGGGTAGATATTTATATTTTCCTGGGGTAGTTTAGGACTTGGATTTAAGACAATATCTTTATTGGTTTAGGCATGGACAAATCATCAGTCATTTTTGCTTGTGTTAAGAAAAAGCACACAAAACTCCTAAATATTCCTAAATTATCATTTTCCATACAAATAGAGCAAAAGTCCCATGGAAGCCCTCATGAATGAACAAGTTATAAAGGGAAACATAACTTTGTTTTAAAGGGTCATATAGAACCTTTAAAACATCTATTTCATTGAGGAATCATTCATATACAATAAAATTTAGCAATTTTATTTGTATGTTTTTGATTGAAGTCTTTATTGTGATATTGTAGATTCACATGTAGTTATAAGAACTATTGCAGAGAAATCTCCTGTACCCTTTACCCAGTTTCCTCCAGTGGTAATGCTTTGTACCAGGACAGTACCATAGCACAGCCTAGATACTGACATTGATAACATCCACTGGTCTTATTCAGACTTCCCCGTTCTTACTTGTCCTTGTTTGTAAGCGTGTATTTCATTTAATACAAGGTTATGCCACATGTAGGTTGGTGTATCCACCACCACAGTCAAGGCACTGAGCAGTTCTATCACCACAAAGATCCTTCGTGTTGCCCTTTTATAACTACACCCACATCAACACAGGCACACACATAATTTCATAAGTTTTGACAAATGTATTCACTTATGTAACCATCTCAAAATCTTTGATAGAAAACATTTCCATCATCCCCAAAAGTTCTCTTTGCGGTCAATTCCCTCCCCTCATTCCTCACCCTAAGCAACCACTGATCTAACTTTTATTGTAGTTTTCCTTTTTGAAGAACTTCATATAAATGTAATCAACATAATGTTTTTGAGATTACCCATGTTATTGCAAGTATCAGTCCATTCCTTTTATTGCCGAGTAGTAGTCCATTGTATGAATATATCCCATATTGTTTATCCCTTCATCAGCCTATAGACATTTGGGTTGTTTCCAGCCCTTTATTATTTGGAACAAAGCTCTGAATATTCGAGTCTTCATGTGAGTATGTTTTCATTTCTCTTGGGTGGGTACCTAAGAGTGTGATTGCTGGATCATGTGGCAAACATATGTTTCACTTTAGATAGTTTCTAAAGCAATAGCTTCAAATTCACTGATTTTTCCTTCTTCAAAGTCTAATCTGGTATTACTACCATCCAATATCTTTTTTCATGTCTGATATTATATTTCCTACATCTAGAAATTCCATTTGGATCTAAAACTTCCAAAACTTCCATTTCTCTCCTCATCGCGCTCACATTTTCCTCTGTCTCCTCAAACATATGGATCATAATAGCTGTTTCAATGTTCTTTGCTAAATCCATCAACACTGTTGATTCTTGGTTTGTTTCTAGTGATTAGTTTTCTGTCTGGTGATAGGCCATATTTTCCTACTTCTTTGCCTGCTTTGAAAATTTTTATTGGATGTTGGACATTGTAAATTTTACATTGTTGGTTGCTGAATTTTGTTGCTTTCCTTTAAATACCATGGGGTTTTATTCTGGAGCACAAAGCAGGTGGATCCTTTCGAGACTTGGAGTGTGCAGGCCTTAGTCTAGGGTTAATTTGGTCTCGCTTTTAAGGCAACACCCTTCTGAGAACCCTGCTCAAGGCCTCGTGTGTGAGGGGTCTTTCCACTCTGGTTGGTGGGAACATGAATTTCATCCCCATGCGAGCTCCAGGGACTATTCTTCCTAGTCCTTGGCTGGAAACAGACATCTTTGCTTAGGACTTTAAAGCATAACATTAAAGACAGAAACTGTAAATAAAAAGAATGATAGATTTGATAACATAAAAATTGTAAGCCTGTCTCTTGGTTTTCTCTTAAATTCACTTCATTTCTGCTGCTGTTTCTCCCTGATTTGAGTGCCAGTTGGTAGAGGGAGAATATGAGTGGGCCACGGATCTGGAGTCAGCTCTGCCTCTCCCTGTGTGACCAGAGGGGACTTTCTCTCTGGGCCTCCATCTTCAGATCTGGAAAAGAGGGGGCTGGATAAAGTGTCCCTGAGGCACTTCCAGCCCTAACACCCTGCCCCCTGGCCAAGTGGTACCAGTTCCTTGCTCATCTCTTTGCCTCCAATCAGAACTGAGGCTCTCGGGACTCCAGCTCCACTTCTAAGCAGCCTTCTTATTCCTATTTCCTTTTTTAAATATAATTTAGTTTTTATTTGATTTATGGACTCGGTCCCAGTCACTGAACTTCATTCGGCTTGGACGGCTTATTGATTTTCAATAACAGTGGAGCAGAAGAATAAAGAGATGACAGCAGCACTTGGCTGCAGACCCAGGGCCGGCCACGAGAGGCAGGAATTAATCATCTCTGGGGTGATCACTCAGGCTGTCCCTGGCAGGACAGTGACCTGGGGAGCTCAGCCAGCCTGAATGGCCCGGCAAGCCGCACAGTGATTGTCTGCCTCTGATACCATGAGCTCACCAGACTGCCTCGCCTGGGTTCTAATTCCAGCATCACCTGATGTGAATCAATTTCCCATCCAGCTTCCTTATCTCTGAAGAAGGAGGTTCTGACAGTTTCCAAGGCCAGTTGGAGGGAGGCTGCACCACTTGGATCAACAAGAAGGAGGAGATGATCACATGTAAAGGTGCCAACATTAAATAAACAAATGCAAAGATAAACAGACGATGAGAGGTAAAGGGGTATGGATGTGCTGGTGTGTTTATTGATTTCAACGTGGCTTTTCTTGGCTTTTTTTTTTTTGCCTCTGGCCCTTTGCATATGCTGTTCTCTGCACAATATGCCCACCTTCTCTTTGCTTGACCAAGTCTTGCTATTTCTTCAGGGCTCAGCTTAGTTGCCCCTCTTCTGAGAAGGCTGTCCCGATTCCCCCACCCCCACCCTATGCTCCCCCAGGTTTCTGTGCTGACCCCAGTAGGACATTCATGACGCTGTATTACAACAGTCACAGCAACAATGTAATAGTTCATTGTTATTGCAATAACAGTGGTCTATTTTCTTAACTGTATCCCCTACCTAACTCCCAGCTCTGTGGGAGCAGGGACTGTGCCTGCTTTATTCATCTAGGATCCTGATACATAAGAGATAATAAACATTTACTGAAAGAATGAAAAAATAGCTGAAAGAATGATTTTCAAAGTTAGTGACTCAATGAATATTTATTGACAGTCAATTACAAACTAATATTGTGGGTAGGTATTAAAATGCATTAATTCCTTTTATTTAATTCTCTCTACAACCCTTTAATTGCACATGTAGTAAAACACTCAGAGATGTGAGGTGACCAGCCCAAGGTCACATGGCAAGGATCTGGCCAACACCCTGGGTCTTCTAATTCCTAACTCCCTAGGGGACCTCAACAGGTCCCTTCTCTTCCAAGGACTGCATATGTATGATGAGTGTGTTGAACCAGACCAGTGGTTCTTAATCTCTGAGAACTGATGAAAGCTATGAACTGTAACCCCGGGGAAATGCACATATGCACTGAAAGAATTACACACAATTTCATGGGTTCATGGACCCCTGTAAAACAGCCCCCGAGCTCACTGATCAGGAAGGCCCGCCGACTCTCACAGCCCCTGCATGGTCTGTGATTCACCCACTGACATGGGTTTTATGAAGTGGCGAAATTCTTCCATTCGTTTTTCAGTCTTAACCTCACCTCTCCTCCCCAGCCTGGCTGGCAGCAGTTCCTCCCTGCTGAGAGACCCCATTAGCCCCCAAACCCCAGGGCCCCGCCAGACTGCGGCTGTCACACCGAGTGCTAGTCCTGATTTATTCTCTGTGGTGTCTCGCTGGATGAGAAGTTGAACGTAACAGCAGGACTCAGCCTGATAGAAGAAATGGCCAACTTCAATTCTTAACAAATAAAACCACTGCTGTTCAGTAATTCCCATGGCTCATGAAAAATGTGATTTTCTTGCTGCAGCCAATGTGGAGGGCGGGAGATGCAAAGACTCCCACTTTGGTCCATGGAAGGTACCGTAACAATATAAATCAGTGAAACAGATAACCTTCTCCTGGATTCATTATCTGGGCAGGCCAGAGCTAATGTGTTTGTTTTTTAATTCCTCTGTTATCAGCCACCCTTCCCCCTCCAGGACGGCTGCACTTGTCTGAAACCTACCAGGAACACTGTGGCAAAGAAAAAGAACTCTCAGTTTCAAGAGATAATACCAATTACTTCAGGATCTTGAATGCCAGGCCAAGAATTTTACCCTAGGGGGATCCAGGATGGGGCAGAGCCCTGGTGAATCAGGTGCTGGGACCTGAGAATTATGTCAGAAAGATCACTGTGGGTGTGGGTTAGGATTCATCAGAAGGACTGAGAGAGATGGGAGTGCAATTGGGGGTCATGGGAAAAGCCTGATTTAGTCAGGTAAGGGGTCTCCTCTTGCTCCTTATTCCTCCTCTTGTGACCACAACGGGGGTGGCAGCCTGCCCACTAAACCTGGACACAGACGGGACACTCTGCCGCCCTGCTCAAAGGAGTGTCCGGGGAGATAGAAGTGGAAGCCATTGGGTTGGGTGGTTTCTTGGAAGACCCTTTTGCCTTTCTCCATGTAGTCTTTCTTCCTGTCTAGAACGCAGATGGGACAGCAGTCACCACAGCTGCCTTCATGCAACCACGAGGGAAAAGCCAAGAGAACCTCTAAAATGCTTGAGCTGCTGACTCAATGCCAGACATGGCCTGCTTCTGGACTCATTGTATGAGGAAAATCCCTGCAGGTCGGTGGATAAGTTTGGAGCTCTGGAGCATGATGGGCACATACTTGGGGTGATGGAAGCCACAGGGGTGGGTGAGATGACCTAGGGAATAGATAGGTAGGTAGGTAGATAGATAGATAGATAGATAGATAGATAGATAGATAGATAGATAGTCCTGGAGAATACCAACCTTCAAGGAATAGGAACAGGCTGGGGGAAAGGGTAACTCAGGAAAGGGAACAGTCGGGGGGAGGGGTACCTGGAGAGTGTTGGGTCCTGGGGACCAGGGGAGGACAGGGACACTGAAGTGGTGAGTGGTCAGCAGTACACATGACAGAGGGCCTGGGGCCCACACCAGAGAAGGGGCTTCGGTGGAGATCCTGACAAGTGCGGGAGAGACAGCACTGATGGCTCCATCCTGAAATGTCAGCACCAGTCTGCCTGAGGACCCTGCTGTGCCCTCTGGACCCTCCCTGTAGGATGGTGGGCACCTCGCAGGCTGGTGTCTCCCAACAGTCCATATAGAAAACAACACAATGGAAAGGGAATACTTCCTTCCTTCCCTGACACCTTGACAGGAGCTATTTTGGACATGATTACTGCACACGTGCCTTCTCCTGTTCCCAGCCTGTATTCGGATGCGCTTGTTGATCTTGTTAGATTTGGTTCTTCTTTGCTCAAAGGGCATGCAGCTGGTGTTCAACACTAGCTCTGCCTCCTTAGGCAACTCACTCGACAAGCTAAAGGCAGAGCCGAGGCTAGAGCTCAGACCTTCCGATTCCAAATCCATCGGGCCTCAAAACCCACACGCAGAACATTTCCTAGGTCTGGCTTTTAACAAACGCACTGGAGGTTGGCATGCTGCCGACATTTTGCTGGCTTGGGGTGGGTATCAGAATATTTTTCGCAAATTGGGTACTCTATCATGTAGAAAAACAGATCGTTTTAGGGGGTAAAACATCTGGAGTTACATAGCATAAAAAGAGACTAAAGACCAGGTTACACACTCAACACACAGCTCTCCAGGTTTTAATGATGCTCAAAGATTCGAATGTTCAGCAAATCTGTTTGTGGTTGTTCTTACTTTCGCTGTTTCCCTGGGGAGCTGCACTCCAGGGTTGTTTTTTTCTTTCTTGTTTAACCCAGTAGGATTCCTAGGGAAAGAAGTATCTCCCAGAGCTTGACCAAACATCCCAGGACAGCTCCAGGTCTCACAAATTCTAAGTCACAAAAATATGCTTCTAACAATAGAGATCGCCTATCAAGAACACAAGTCTTGGCCCACTCAACCCAGCCCCACTGGCTGCCTTTGTCTGATACCAGGCCAGAAGCTCCGTGGCAAGAGCAGCCCATATTGAAGAGTATTTGGGGACTTCTGCTCAATGGCCTAACTGCAGTCAGGAAATCCAGTGACAAGAACTCTGGGCACAGAACAGGGGCATGATAAAGAGGGAGATTTGCAAGGCTCTGAAAGCTTGGGCAGAGTTTGCCCAGAGATTTACAAAGTGCTGGTCTTAGAGTCAAAACCCAAACTCTAGTTCCAACTGACCACTGATTGTCTAGATGCCCTTAGCAAGCCTCTTCCCATCTCTGGGCTTCAGTTTTTGTGCCTATAAAATAGAGAAGGTAAATTCCAACACCCTCCCTGCTTCCACAGTTGCCGCAGAAAGCTGTATGGCACCTGAAGTCATGGGAACCAGCCCTTTCCCTCGTCTCATCACCACACGACTGAGCCTCAGATACCCGAACGTGGAAGGGAGACACCTGCCTTTCTCTAGCTGCAGAGGCTACAGTTGATGGCCTGTGTTTGGTATGATTAAATATGCCAAAATGAGAAGAGATTTGGTGGTGGGCTTGTGTCCAGAGTTAGAGAAACTGACCTCGTCTTGACAGTCACCCTGTCAGATCATCTCAGGTGCTTCTGTGTGCAGGGGGACAAACCAGTCTTTTGTGTTTAGAAAACATCTTGTCCCTTGGGAACCTCTGAAACTTGGATGTGAGTGTGTGCACATGTGTGTACCCATGGGTTTGCATCTGTGGGGGTATGCATTACAGATCTATGTGCATGTTTATGCATGCATGGATGCATGCTATATGGGTGTGTATGTGTATGCATTTGTGTGTGTGTATCCACACACGTGCACTTGTGTGTGTGTGTGTGTGTGTGTGTGTGTGTACATGTGTATATATCCTCACCCTCTCTCACGAGGAGGGAGGTTTTCTCAATTGCACCAGGGCCAGGGAATGATTTAATAAGCTCTGGGTCTCCTTGTCCAACTTGCTGAGCTATGGAAATGGCAAAGCCTGTACAAACCTGAAAGACAGATACGTTCATTTTCAGGTTTTGCCGCCAGTCGGCTTCCTGGAATGGCTAATGTCTCAAAGAGGCAGCATTTGCATCCAGCAGTGTCAGAGTGGCTGCGGGATTCGTGGCTAGGGGGTGATTTAGGATAGCCATTTGGAAACATCTACCACTTTCCAATAGCGCTTGAGAAATTGCCTCTCCTGAGAAATTTCAAGAGGGTCCTAGAGCAGTGATGGAGGAGGCCGGAGGAGATGCAGATTCCTCTTGTCTGGGCAGCAAGGCTGCAGGCAGCAGGAAGCCTGCCAGTGCGGGGACCTCTGGGCGGACTGGCGGCATCGACTGCACGGCTGCCCGCCCCTCTGTGCACGCGCTCATCTCCCTGCAGCTCCCGGGTCGCCCCCAACATCTATCTGATGAAATTAGTATTTGAAATACAATAAAGTGATTAGTTCACTTGACTGTGACAAACATATTTAATCTTGACCGATCGATAGTGTCAGAAAACCAGTGCCATTAGTTAAATTATCCCCTGGTCTCAGAGAAGCCAGCAGACTGATTGAAGAAGGCAAACTCTCAGGCCTCCTTTCAGCCCAGGCACTTCCCAGCTTGTGGGTTTGAAGGGCTCTGATTTGAAATTTAGCTTTAACCTGCTTTCTCTCCGGCCACCACCGTCTGGACCCACTCTGAGCCTCGGTTTCCCCATCTGTCATTATAGTGCAGAGACGAAGAAGAGAGACTCTGGAGCTATGATCAGTTCAAATCAGCACCACTAACCAGCTGACCATAGGCATGTACTTAACTTCTTTGTGCTTCAGTTTCTTTCTTTTTTCTTTTTTTTTTTTATCCTCATCGGAGGATATTTTTTACATTTATCTTCAGGTAGAGCTGGAGGGAGAGAAGGAGGAGGAGAGAGAGAGAGAGAAACATCGATGTGAGAGAGACACATGGATTGGCTGCCACCCGCACGACCCCAACCAGGGCTGGGGACCAACTGCAACCGGGGTACGTGCCCTTGGCCAGAATCGAACCCGAGACTATTTGGTCCGTGGGCGATGCTCTAACCACTGAGCCAAACCAGCCAGGGCTGTGCTCCAGTTTCTTTATCTGTGATATTAGCATCTCGGTGCTCAGGAAGGGCAGGTAAAAGAGGCCCAGCCTGAGTTCTCCTCCCCGCCTTGAAGTGCCACAGTTTGACCACTTTAGCGCCTGCCCTCTCTCAGCATCAGTCTCCTCATCTGTAAATGAGGAAGTGAGATGGGTGGATTGTAGAGGCTCCTGCAAGCTGCTGTTCCATGAGCCTGGGAGCCTAGCATCCTTGCTGACGTACACAGGAGTTACTAGAAGTGAGCCAGGCAACAAGGCTAAGTGATCTCATAGCCAAGGGACGATGCCTCTTTTTTTTTTTTAATCCTCACCTGAGGGTATGTTTACTGATTTTAGAGAGAGAAGGGAGAAAGAGAGAGAGAAACATTGATCAATTGTCTCCTGCCCTGACCGGGGATGGAACCCGAAACCTAGGTATGTGCCCTGACTGGGAATCGAACCTGCCACCTTTTGGTGCACCAGATGATGCTCCAACCAACTGAACCACCCAGCCAGGGCAGGAGGGTGCCTCTGAGGCAACATAAATAATGTTTTTGGATATGGTAGGGTAGGGAACAGGGCTAGTAGCACGGAGAACCATGTTTTCTGGGTGTGAAATAAAATCAATTCCATTTCATTTGAGCCCAGGAAGCCTCCAAGGCCTAATATCCACAGTGTATCTGCTAGTGCTAGGGAAGGAAGTGACTCTCACTCACTCACTCACTCACTCACTCACTCATTCATCCACTGTTTGCTAAGCATCATCTCTGTGGCAGACCTTCTGTTGGGAGCTAGAGACATAAGGAAGGACCAGCCCCAGCCTTGGTCCTTTGCCCTTTGTATCCAGGGACTCACAGACACATTAACAACCACCTCTAATATGGTACTGTATTAGTTTCCAACGGCTGCTGTAACAAAACAACAGACTTGGTGACTTAAAGCAACCCAAATATATGATCTTACAGTTCTGGAGGTCAGAATCCAACATGGGTCTCGCTGGGCTGAAATCGGGTATTAGGAGGACTGAGGTCCTCTCTGAAGGCTGTAGGGGAGAATTCAATTACTTGCATTTTCCAGCTTCTAGAGGCTGCCCTCATTCCTTGGCTCAGGGCCCCACATCACTTGACCTCTGCATCCATTGTCACAGGCCTATTCTGTCTCACACACCTGCCTACTTCTTATAAGGACCCTTATGAGTAATTGCACCCACCTGGGTAACTAGGGTGGGTCCAACTACTCATAACAGTTGTTACTGTAACAGCTACTCTCGGCACCTCAATATCCTTAATCACATCTGCAAAGTCTCTTTTGCCATTTAAGGTAACATAGTCACAGGTTTCAGGGACTGGGACCTGGAAATCCACTTTTCCCTGGAAGGCTGAAGGTACCATAAGAGTGGTCCTGGAAGCGTGACTGGGATGTGGGCATCTGGAGCAGGGAGAACATTCCAGGCAACAGGAACAACAGCAGCCAAGGCTTGCAAGTGGGAGCTGGTGTCGTTTGTTTGGAGAACACCGTGGCTGGAAATAAGCAGCTGAAACAGGAAGGAGAGGCAGAGGCCAGGATGAGGAAAACCACACTTTGGTGATGGGGAACCAGAGAAGGGTTTGAGATAGGGAGCAGTCAGATCAGACTTGAATTTCATAAAGATTATTCTGGCTACAAAGGGGAGTTGACAGCAGGGGGTAAACCAAGATCAAGGACAGCAGCAAGGAGGCTGCTGTGGAAATTCTGATGAGAAGATGACACCTGGAGTAAGATACTGGCGGAGACAGAACCTCAGAGGTAGGAGGTTGGCACTGGCACCTGGGATGAATTGGCAGAGGATGTGAAGGAAACGCCAGCTCAGACAACTCCCGGGACTCTGCTTGGGTGACTAGGTGGACAGCAGAGCGATCCCATAACTAAGAGGGGCATCTCGTCCTTTCTTCGGGATGGCCACGGTCTCAAGGGCACCACGAGCTGCACACATGCATGCAGGTATGTGCGCGCGCACACGACTGTCCCCGCAGTGACTAAGGCAGGGCCGCTGCCTCACTCTAGACCTGGCTGGTGCTCCCCTGAAGAACAGAGCACCATTGCTCAGCTGACCGAGGCCCACGAGTCCTCTGAGGGGAGTATAACTCATACTCTCCAGAACTGGGGGTTGTTGGAGGGAAATCCACCTGTTTCTGTTTACTCTGTGGGTCAGGCTGATAAAATCTGGGACTGAAAGTAATTTCCAATGAATAAAATGTGTTGGGTGTGGAGTGTTATTAAGAGAGAACAATGTAGCCTGACTGGTGTGGCTCAGTGGTTGAGCATTGATCCATGCAGCAAGAGGTCGCCGGTTTGATTCCCAGTCAGGGCACATGCCCAGGCTGTGGGCCCGATCCCCAGTGGGGGGCATGCAGGAGGCGGCCAGTGTTCTCTCATCAATGTCTCTATCTCTCTCCTTCTCCCTTTCTCTCTCTCTCTCTAAAATCAATGAAGAAAATTATTTTTTTAAAGAGAGAGAGAGAGAGAACAATGCCCTAACAAACATGTCCTCTGGGGAAGCCCAGGGTGAGAGGGACTTAGCCCCCAACCCCTCCCTGTCTGGTTCCCCAGGCTGTCCGATTTACAAAGCTCAGTGGAAAGGACTGCAGGAGTCACCTGAGCGAGATCCCTCCCTTCAATCCATTTGACCAGAAAGAGGACACCAAGGGTGGTCAAGCCACAAGCTTTGGAGTCTCACAGCCCTGGTTTCAAAGTCCCAGCTCAACCACTTACCAGCAAGGAGACCTCAGCAGGCTCTTCAGGATTACCCATCAACTCTACCCTCTTCACAGTACCAGAGGGAAGCATGAAACCTTTGCCATTCTCATCACTGGGGCCTCTCCTGGACATCTTTAAACGTAAAGCTCCCCTCCTAATAGGGATCCACCTGGGCGAGGGGAAGAGCAATTAACACCTTTCCATTCCCTGGGGGACTGGCCCTGCCCCTGCCAATTACTGTATCAGGACCCACCTGCTCTTGAAAGGGGTGACCAATTATCAGGAGTAAGTGTGAAAGCGAGGCTGCCTCCCAGAGCCTCATTACCTGCCTTCTCATCACTGGAGGGAGGGAGCGCCCCATCTCTGCTCTCACCAGTGGGGGATGAGCCAGGAGAGATGGAGGATTTTCTGAGTGTTCCTCCACCCACGGGAAGGAAGGGAGCCCACTCCACACTGTCACTGGAAGAAGGCAGAGCCTTGTGGTTTGTAGTTTTTTAAAAATTACATATGCATGTTTCTGGCAGATATTGCATTTAGATGTTTGCCCGGGTTTTCTTCTGTCTTTGCCCTGCTGGTTCCGAGAAAGAGCCCAGCTTCTGCTCTCTCTCGACACCAGGCACCAGTTCCTCCTTGGCTTTGTTTTCCAAAAACCGCTGCTTGAGGGGTTTGTCCTGGGAGGAAGGGAGAGGGGAGCTGGCTGGTGAGAGGGGAATGGGCTCAGGGCCCCCCTGGAGGGGAATGGCTGAGTGCCTGTGAGGAGGCTGAACTCTGCCTCCACGTCCAGAATGAGCGGCTGCAGGGCAGCTGTCAGTGACCAGGCTACTGGGGACAGCCGTTCTCTCCCTGCATCTCGGGAGTCCAGTGAGGTGCAGTGCTCCGTTCTAAACACCTGAGCTCGGAAGTCCCAGCACCCTGGCGGGCGTGGAGGCTGAGTCTGAGTTAGAGAAGGTGACATGACTTGCCTTACTGACTCAGGCTTCTGAAAGAAGATACAGGGTGCAAAGGACAGTAAAAGAATAAGCCATCCATCCGGACGATGTGGCTCAGCGGTTGAGTGTCAAACCATGCACCAAGAGGTCACCGGTTCGATTCCCAGTCAGGGCACATGCCCAGGTTGTGGGCTCAATCCCCGGGGCGGGGGGCATGCAGGAGGCTGCCAATCAATGTTCTCTCTCATCGATGTTTCTATCTCTCTCTCCCTCTCACTTCCTCTCTCTGTAAAATCAATAAAGGAAAAAAAAAATTTTTTTAAAGCAGCAGCAGCCATCCCAGGGCTCCAGCTGGTGACTGGCGCCTACATGAAGGTGACCAGAAAGGAGCTCACTGCGTGTTCACGGGTTTTCTCTGGTGAGGAATTATGGGTGAATGTATTGTTCTTTTTGTAACAGACCTTTTCTAAACGTTCTCAATGGGATTTTTACTATAGTAATAAGAAAAATAACTAGAATTGACATCACCCCTCCCACTTCAGTGGGCACCATACCTGCAGGCTGAAGGGAAAACCCTGGAGCATCGTTTTCAAGGGTTCCTGCTCCCGAATCCACCCTCCCTTTATGGCATCGTGCCCTCTGTTCTCTGCCTCCCCTCTCCTGGCCTGGCCATTTGTCCTTCAAGATTCGACTCTGAAATGCCCCCTCCAGGCAGCTGTCGCCTCCTCATCTACTTCTACCCCAGCCCCAAGGACCGCACGTCATAATGCCCATCTCCATCTTCTCTCCCCAAACAGCCTGCGTGCCATGGGGCAGGGACCAAGTCTGATTGGTTTCCACCCCCGGCCTCCAGCTCGGGCCTGGGCACAGTCAGTGCTCACTGAACGCGTGCTCAGTGACTGTGAGGGCTAAGGTCTCTCCGTTCTCAGGGTCGAGGGAAGCAGTGCCTCCCCACACGTACCCACAGATGGTAGTATCGGAGGGGGACACATGACAGGCCATCTCATCTGCGGGGTATTGTCATGCCTGATGCGCTCTGTGCTAAGGGGCAGATGGCCACGGGGAGCCCCGTGAGCCTGGCTGTGATGGCCTGCAAGCTGATGCTTCATGTTCCTCGGAGACGGCTGGCCGCTGCCACCAACTCTTAGCAGGCAGGTCAGTTCCAAGGCACTCGGCTTTCCTTCCCTTTGAACCCTCCCACACCCGGTGTGCCCCAGGCAGTGAGTCTGGGTGTGAGGAGGCCCACAATGCATGCCTCACACAGTCACCCAAAATAGCCCTTCTAGTTCTTCTGAAAAGGACTATACGTGCAAGGAGCCCCTCACACCCAGAGCACACCCCTCTCAACAGTCACCCACTCCTTAGACCTCTTCTTCACATGGCCTTATGGGAGACACTTCTATGCGGGTGTCTGTGTTCCTGCACATCTTGGCAGGGCACTGACCGCTATCCCTTCAGACTCTCTTCATGGATGCCTCGTATGGGAAACAGCCCTGGAAGCTAGAGAGTGCTTCTCCCTCTAGGGCAGAGGACAGGTTTATCTTCTGTCCAGTGAAATGAAGATAACAAAGATCGGTTTGCTTGTAGGACACTAAAAGATTCGGGTTACCTAAACCTGGGGTTCCTCAGCTTTGTCACAGACCCATTATGCACACAACATGCACCTGGGCTGCACTGGTCACCCCTGTGGGACTTGGGAGCAAGGGGAACTGATGCAGGTAAGAAGCTTATGCTGCACCACGGCTCACAGATACTTTTGTCTCTGCCCCAGGAGTCCCCTGTCTTCTGCCAGCATCCACGTAGCTGTGGCAGGCTGGCTTGTTAGCTTGCAAGCAGGGCAAAACCTCAGACCATCACAGTTTTTGACAGGACTAAGTTCAAAGGAATTATTGAATTTTATAGTGTCCAGTTTTCTTGAAATTTTATAAAACCAAGAATGGGCATGGAATTTGTTGAACAGCTACTGGCGTCAGCCCATTATGTCCATCATCTCACGGCATCAACCCCATAGCCCTGCGAAGTATGTGTGATGATTTTACAGGTAAGGAAACTGAGGCTCAGAGAGGCGAGGAGTGCTGCCCAAGTTAGACTGATTCAGAAGCCCAGTCTATTCTCACACAGCCCTGGTGCCTCCCTCTCAGAACCCAGCAGAGCAGAGAGCTCACAGTGGCCATGGAAGCCCACTCAGTGGCAGCAATCTGGGAAGTAATACATGTTTCTATAGCAACCAGCTCCTTCAGGTCCACATTAATGCAACAAGCCTCAACCCTGACCCTGAGGTCCTTAGGCCGCAGTCTTGGGGGTCATCCCCAGGGAGATATTCTGCTGGCCTTTCCTTGGTAGAATCAATTCAGAGAAAGTTGAGGGGAGATCTAAATCCTGGCAGCCACTGGAAGTGAGAAGTGTTGAAATGTGTATATCCTCCTGAAATGGTTAGACATTACCATGGTGGAGTCAAGAATCAAATAAGTTGAAGACCTAGCATGAGCCAGACATTGTTCTAGGTACAAGGCACAGGGCAGTAAAGAGGACAGAAACATTCTCTGCTCTTCATTTTAAAAAGATGAATGTATAATTTAGTGAGCTAGTGATAAGTGCCACTAGCAATAACAACAAAACAAAAACAACAAGAACACAAAACAGGGTGAGGGCACAGAGAATGAAGAAGGGGTGATGGTGGAGGTTAAGAGAAGTTTCTCTAAAGAGAGGTTTGAGCTGACATCTGATGGAAAGAGGAAGTAAGCCAGATAAGCATGTAGGCAAGGGTATTCCACACAGAGGAGACAGCAAGTGCAAGGGCCCTGGGGCAGAAGTGTGCAGGTATGTTCGAGAGGCATTGAGATGGCTAGGTGGCTGAAGAGGGGTGACCAAGAGTGAGCCTGGTAGATCAGGTTGGACTGGACGAGATGAGAAGAGCATAAGCCAGTGACGCCTTCCCTGGTGAGATGACGTGTCTAAAGCATGATGTCCTTCACTCAGTAGTGGTGCCATCGTTATCATGTGTTTATTATTGTTTAATCTCAGTGTGTTCTCCTCACTGTGCCCCCGTTCCTGCACCATTAGAACTGGATGCTGCCACTGCAGCGACTTCGGGCCTGGGAGCCGGGGCACCAGTGGGGTGGAGGGTGAGCTGCTACCAGTAATTACTGCTCCCGGGAAGCCCTCTTGGCTCAGCTCCACACTCAGCATGGCGAGGACGACAGCCACTTGTCAGATGCCTCCCAGAGAGACCACCTGGAAATGAGAGCAGCCCAGACTGGGGAGCCATGCTGAAGGGGGAAGGGATGCAGGCCCCTTTGTCATTAGAAAGCCAGAGCTGGAGGGATCGCTCCGGTTTAAATTAAGGATTTAATGAGATGAGGCCAAATTAGATGCAATTAAAAAGACACTTTAGAACTGGCAGACAACCAAGAGAGATGGTAATGACTTTCCTAGAAGGGAATCCCACAGGCTGGGGGTGGGGGGACCAGGAAGGCTTGGTTTTCTACTTCTGGAAACATGCAGGGTGGGGGTGGGAGGATAAAACAGAATCAATCATTGACCATGCTGGTGCCCGGTGAGGGCGGCATGGCCTCTGGATGTTGGCCTAGGAAGGTCCCTAAGAGATGGCCTGGGCTTATGGTTTCCAAACTGAAATCCCTAGAGCCCACAAGGATCCAAAGAAGACCTTTAGCAATTTCACCAAACATTGTCTAAATATATATTTTTAATTATCTTAGATCTTGAAGCAGAAATGCTGTGCATACTCCCCAACTTCAGCCCACGGATCTGCCAGCATGCTGGGCACTGCGGTCTGCACAGCGTTGGGGTAGAGCTTCCCTGGTGGCCTGAGCTCTGGATTCCGAGTGGACACACCGTTGCTTGGGAAGGTTGCTCACCTGCCTCACCTGTACTGCCCCCCTTGGACATGAGCTCACACGTCACATCGTCCTGTGAGCCCGCTCGTAGGTGTCTCGTGTATGACGCTCAAATGTCCGCCACCAATAGAGGCCCGCACCCGACAGCACAGAAGGGCTGAGCAATAACAGGGAAGTGGGTAAAAGTGCCAGAAATCTTGATACTATGAGATCAGAAAAACCCTTTTTAGTGCTCGATGTAAGTTTGGGCCCTTCTTGTCTGACTTCCAATGGGCTCGGTTCGGCATTGTAGGATCCCACAGTTTCCTTGCTTATAATTCTAGGTAATGTGCTTAGAGTAAAACTGAACCCTTAAAGCTTGGACTTAAAGTGCAAAACAAAATAAACTTGACTCTTCAAAAAGTTTGAGTGAAGAGCTGTCAGAGGTGAGTGCTGAGGCGTGAGATTTTCTTAAATGACAACCCTGAACATCCTTCAAGCTACATTGGAAACGTATTTTTCTGCCAAACAATGAATACTTAAACTAAGAAACCTATTCATCATCTTCCTCCAAATTTAATACTCACAGTTTAAGGAATGAGAGAAGAGCTTAGGTATTATTAATAATTCAACCCCGAAACAAAATAATGACCTATTATCCTTCTTGAAGTTCCCGGATCAGTTTAATAGGAGAACTCTGAGATGGGAAGTTAAGTGTTTTGAAAATCCATTGCTATTTGCAGCTACTTTTCAGGGTGGATCAGGATTTTAATAATACAGTGAAACCAAATCTAAATACTGAAATAAATTGGATATTGATGCTGATACTGGATTGCAACTATTATTTATAAAGTCCAATTTCACATTATTTGGGTTACTGAAATAGTCTCATTATTCTCATTGGTTGACTTTGTAAGAAGTAGTGCTCACACATTTGAACGGAAACATTAATTATAATAATGTCACTCTTGTCAGGTTTAGGTAATGGACTTCCACTGACAAATGTGTTTGAATATTACTGCTGAAGCAGTTGGGAAACGGACCCACGAGGGGAACAGAGGCGTCGTGTTCGTTCAGGACCACAGCCAGCGGCAGGGCTGGGCTCAGAAGCGGCGTCCCCTGACTCCAGCGGCAAAGGCCAGCAGGACTCTGCCTGCCCGCTGTCTCCTGCCTCTGCCTGGTCCCAGTGGGAGGCTGCAGGGCTCCCTCTCCCAGCCGTCCCCTCCATGCAGTACTGGACTGTGACTAGTTCCCGCCTTCAAAAGCCTGGGGAAGATCAGCGGCAGTTTCAACCCCTCTCCCTGGAGCCATCATGTCACATGGGAGAGCCTGGCGGCCCACTGCGGGAGGAAGAGGATTGCCAACCCTCAGCCCACTCCAAACAAAAACAGTGAGTGGAATACAGCACAGGGCTTGAGCACGGCGGGCTCTGACACCCGGCTGTCTGGGTTCAATGCCCACCTCCCTCTCTTACCAAACGTAAGCCAGGTATGGCGATGCTGCCTGCTGAGGAGGCGTGTCGTGAGACTTTAGGGACTCCATCCATGTAAGGCATATAGAAAGCAGTCAGTAACTCTTAGCCATTATTGTCTGTTTTATAATAAGAAATTGATGTAAGATACACTTTTTCAAAAGGATTTGGTTGCTAAGGAAGGTAGGGCAAAAACTGGCTTAGAACATAAATTTAAAACGTTTTTCCCTGGCATGTGAGGTCTTCAGCCTTTTCTCAGCCTCTTCACATGCCCCGTGTGCCAGCCACAGTGGTCATCGCACTGTCCCCCCAGCAGGGGTGCCCGCCTACAAGGCCTCCTAGCCTTTGCCCAGACCTATGCCGAAGGTCTCCACCACCTCCCAGAAGGGCCATGATCCCTCAGAAGTAGCAACTCCAGAATTTCTATAGGAAGACTTCAGGGCAACACTGTACTTGGGGGAAAGAGAGAAGATGGTCCTAGGAGACTTGTGGAAGCTGTGTTTGCTCAACTTGCTGTTTTTACTTAGACTCTGTTCGTTTAGGGTGGCAGACTCTGTGGGGCTGAGGGAATCACAGGGGACTGAAGCGTCTCCCAGCCCGGTTGCCGTGCAGTTCTGCTTCTCCTCGGTGCTCTCAGCAAAGGGCTTGTCCTGGTCTTGTGGCAGAGCTGGCGTTTGGCCCCCACATTCTCCTGCTTATGTTCCTCCCCTACCCTCTGCCCTCTTCTTTGGGCTCTGCCCCTGCCAGCCAGGAGGCATGACTAGCTCATAAGACCCCTGAGAACAGTCACCAGCACCCAGAATGAATGTTCGAGCTCAGGAACTCCAACTTCCCCAGCTCATTTCACAGATGGGAACACTGAGGCCAGTAAAGGATAAGGACCTCGCCTCGGCTGATATTAGGTGCTCAAAACACCTTATGTTTGGAGCCAGGTGGAGGGGTATGCTATGGGACCAGAAGTCAATAATAGCTGGACCAATAAATCAAGCAGTAGATAGTAAAATACAACAAACTCTAGAATCTATTGCACTAACCAATAACACCTGATTGCCTAACACAAACTGCAAATACCAAATACTGATTGCCAAACCCTCAAGCCAGTAGACAATTGCCATCGAATGCAGTGGTTTTCAAACTCTGCTAGGCATCAGAGTCACTTGGAGAGCTTGTAAAAACCCTCCAGACCCAACCTCCAGAGTGTCTGTAGAGGGGGAGGACTGAGAATTTGCATTTCTAACAAGTCCCAGGTAATGAGGATACTGCTGAACGGGGGACCACACTCTGAGAACCATTGATCGAATGTTTTATCTTCTCCAGCCTAAAGCTGCCACAGTGGGCATGGTGGTTCCACAGCCTCACATCCCCATCACCAATGGTCCCCCCTAAAACAAGTCTGGCCAGCCCTCCTTTCACCCTAGAACCCAGCCCTACCGCATTATATTGAACTGAACCATTTCTGGTCTGTCTCTCCCTTGGTGGAGGAGTCCCTCCTGGGTGGGGATCGAGCCTTGTTCCTCTTGGGATTCCCAGAGCCTAGAACAGGGCTTGAGACCCAGGACTCAAGGAACATTCGCTGACTGAGACTTGAGGCTAATAGAAGCACAAGGATGTCCCCAAGCTCACATAGGGGGGTCAGTGATGGAGCTGGGGCCGGAACACCTGGCCTCTCCTCTCTGTCCACATTCCAGAGACCTGTTCTGACTCATCCCTTCCCCAGTACCCCAAACAAAGCCTGATATAGGTAAATGTTGGGGAATCAATGACCTTCATACTGACAATGGGTAAAGAGGGTCCCCTCCAGCCTCCTACCTGCCCTTTGCCACCATTCACCAAGTTGCTCTATCCTCTCAGCCAGCAGGCTCCAAAGTCAGAGGGATGGCCCTGCAGTGACCCCACCCAGGGACGAGTCTGGAGGCAGAACAGTGTGGAAACAGCACCTTCTTGTCAGAAACAGATTAGGTGGGGCCAGGGAAGAGGGCACAAACCGGGCAGGTTTCTCAATGCTGGGCTCCACAAAATTGTCCCTAACACCTGTTTCACTAAGGTGCTAAAAACTCTAGGTCAGAAGAAAAAAATTTTAAACTAGGTATTTTGCTTATCTATTGTTGTAAAAAACAAACAAAATGTAGTGATATTTTTAAAAAACCACAGTACTATTTCCCATGATTCTGTGGGTTGGCTGATTCCAGTTGGGTGATTCTTCTACCTCCCGTGGCACCAGCTGAGGTTATCACTTGGCTGCACTCAGCTGATGGCCAGAATGGGCCACGAGTTCCGAGAAGACTCCTCGGTGTCTCGTACCTTGATGGTCCTCCACGTGACCTCTCCACAGGGTTAGCTTGGGCTTCCTCACTGCACGGCTGTCTCAGAGCGACTGGACTTCTTACATGACAACTGGATTCCAAGAGAGGGGGAGGAAGCTTCTTGTCCCCTTAAGCCTGGATTTGGAAGTCTCAAAAAATCACACCTGCCATATTCACTGGTCAAAGTAAATCACAAGGTCCAGTCCAGATTCCAGGGGAAGGGAAACAGAGCGCCTCCTGGTGTTCGGAGCAGCACACACATACAGGCAACGGAAGGATGGACGGAAACTGTCCGCTTCACCAGGGGAAATATTAGAAACTTTTTCAGCCCAGGAAGTTCCCAGGAACGCGTGCAGCGCATACAGCTGTGGAACCTTCTGAATTCATGTAACCCCATAGGTTTAGGGGGTGAGGGGTGTCCAAAACTAAAGAGGCCATGAAGGTCAGCTGCAACAATCTGAGTGCAAAACGAAAGGACCCTAGCCTGGGACATAGGATTTCTGGGTCCTTCCACAGCCCTGCCCCTAATTGGATGTGAGAAACTAGGTAAAACCTTGCCTCTCTCTGAGCCACCAAATCGGTCTACCTCTGCCCATGGGTCATTAGTCCATAACCTTCCATCAGAACTGACGTCTTTTTGTCCTTTGCTATTTTCTAGACTCCTCAAGGACAAGGATCTCTCTTCTCCTCTGGTTTCAATAGCTTAACAGCCCCTTGCCCATGGATTTATAACCAGGAAACGAGTTTAGCCCAATGTTAGGCTGTTTTTAAAAGAAGCCTCTTGAGACTGGCCAGTGTGGCTCAGTGGATGAAGCATCGTCCCATGGACTGAGAGGTCCTGGTTTAGTTCCTGGTCAGGGCACATGCCTGGGTTGTGGGCTCAATCCCCAGTGGGGGGCAGGGAGGAGGCTGCCGATCGATGTTTCTCTCACACATAGATGTTTCCACTCTCTCCCCCTTCCTCTCTCTCTAAAAAAAAAAAATCAATAAAAACACATTTAAAATAATAATGATAATAAAAGAAGACTCTTGAGAACTACAGCTAAAATACAGAGCAGATCACTGGAACTGAATGCTAGAGAGGGCTACCAAATTGTTCTTAGTTTACGCTATTATACAAATTGATATACCGAGGCAACCTGGTGTGAAGAGAAGAGCAGGAATACAGAGAACTGATTTGGCCAAGTTCCTTCTCTTTTCAGGGATCCCTGCCAGTCCTCCCCTCAAAGTCCCACTAGGTTCAGGTCTAGCCCAGAGGTCTCTGAGTGCTCAGAAAGTCCAACCCCCTTCGAGGCCACCAGTGCCCAGAGCCTCCTCATTCAAGCTTTGCAACAGTAGGGACAATCCCAGGAAGGAACTTGGGAAGCAGGGGGCTTCTGGGGGTGGGGCCTCCTATTAATCCTATAGGACCCAGTGCTTGTCTGTGGGGAGACTGGAAAGGCAGGAGGAGGCCCTCCCACCTGCACAGGCCACCCTTTGCAGTGCCTGGCACTCGTCCCATTGGTTAGCTATGATGATAAGGGAACCCTTTCCATTGGCATGTCCCATCAGACCTCAGTTGTTAAGAATCTCTGATTAACTCACTCATCTCTGCTCCCCAAACATAATCTACACTCCACAGCTTCTTCACCTTAGTTCATGCAGTTCCCTCTGCTAGCAATGCCATCATCCCATCTGACCCCTACTTACTGCTCATCCTCCCAGGCCCAGCTCAAGTGCTCCCTCCTCCAAGAAGCCCTACCCTACATCCTCTCCCCATGCTGGTAGAGCTATTTCCCGTCTTTAAGCCCTCACCACACTTGCCTTCACCTCCTGAGGCTCTGAACACCCTTCCTTGATAATAACAGGATTGCTGGGGAGAGGCAGTCCAGCTTGGGGATGCCCCCTGACCTGGGAGTCAGCGAACTGGGGTTCTAGCTCAGGCTGTGCTCTGCCTCCCTGTGAGACCTTGGGGAAGTGCCTTCCCTCTCTGGGCCTCAGTCTCTTCATCTCTGGGATGAGGACTTGGGCTCATCTCTAGAGTTATTTCCATAGCTTCATTTGTTGGCTACACCCCCTGGTAACTGAGTTCTTACATCAGGCCCTGTCCTAGGTGCTGGGGACACAGAGGAGTCCCTGAGACAGGATTCGTGTACAGTGATCTATTAAGAAGGTGATCCCACGGGATGCTCTGGAGTATAAGTCACACACAGGGTTGTCCTGTCCCAAGACCAGGGAGCTGGCTCCACACTCCTGCACCTGCAAGTCATTAGCTAAGAGGAAGCTGAGCTCCCAGTCGCTGCAGTCTGTGATGGCGGGAAGTTTCCAGTAGCCTGGGGCAGGCCGCTGAAGGAGTCACAGGTGTAGACCACTGGAAGCAGGAGGCAGGGAGGAGGGGAGGCACAGAACAGCCAAAGGCCTCTGCGGGAGCCCCCACCCCCACCAAATCCACCTCACAGATAGCACCGCCCCTGATTCAAGGAGCTCACAGAGGGGAACATGTATATGCCAACAGGCCAATTCAGATCCATAGGGGATCAATCTGAGGTAAGTGTCTCCACTTTTCTGAAGCTCGCCTGCCAAATGCAGTTATAAACCAGGAACTGGAGCGGGGGGGGGGGGGGGGGGGGGGGACTGAGCCCGCAGCCTCGGCCTGGTTCCCATCTCCCACTCTCTGCCCCCAGCTGGGGCTGCTGTCTGCCCTGTTGCCAGCAAGATGGTTAGGACACCTCAGGAATCACAGGGCTCTGGCTCTCCACAGACTAATTGCAAGCTTAGGATATCAAATTGGACTGATTTCCCCAGGGACACGGACATGTTTTCATAATTCTGACAGTCCCCATTCATCCTAAAGCCCTGACAGAGCCCGGATGTTAATCAAGTCATTTCCTGTGCAAAGGTACCACCTTTGATTTGGGGGCAGAAGGGGTAGGGGTGGGGCGGGAAGAGGGGCTAGGGCCCTGAGAGGGCCGCCGCCAGGTGACAAAATTGAGACTGTGAAGGGGGCTCTGTCTTCCCAGTTGACCCAAGAACCCCATCCTAATGCTGTGGGAAGCTCACGGACTGCGGAGCTCAGGAGTCCTTAGTATCCTAGCCATGGCTCCCAAACCATGCTCCTTCGACACCCACTTTTCAAGCAGGGACCACCAAGGCCCCCGGGAAGGAAGGAAGAAGCAACTCTGCCCCCGTCTCCTGATACGCCTTCCACGTAAGAGGCCATCTGAACAGGCATCTGCGGCTGAAGAGAGTCCCAGATGCTCTGGCCCAGCTGTTCCTCGGGTGGCAGACCCCATGGGGGTGGGGCGGAGGGCCGGGGCTGTCCAGCCAGCTGGGGTGGAGCCTGGCCTGGACCAGAGCTCCTGGTTCCTGGTTGAACTTCGTCTCCTTTACCATCTGTCCCTGCTGCCTCCCAACCAAATCTGAAATTCAGAGCATGAGGCCTGAAAGGGACCCATGCAAATCCCCTGCCATCAGGAACTGGGTGCCCTCAAAGCAAATGCTCATCCAGCCTGAGCTCGGACCCACCCAGCCACGGCCAGCTCACTGCCTCTCGGACAGTCCCTCCCGTCTTTGTACGCTCTGAGACACAAGTCTTCCTGCGTCCCATGCTGTCCCAAATGCCTGCCACTGCACTTTCTCACTCTGCCCCTGGGGCCCCACGACAGCATGTCCTGAAACAGGGCCCTCTGGGTGCCAACAACAGTAACCACGACCATCATAGCACCTTACTCCTTAGAAACGATTTCTATTAGCCAGTCCCATTCATCTTCTCCTCACGGACCCCTAGTAGTAACAGACCAGATCCTTCCCTGCTGTAATATTCGCGGTGTTTCCTCCTTTGCTGTGGCCTCCTCATGAGAACACTGTCCAACATGCACAGTAAGGATCCATCAGTCCATTTAACAGCAGCGGCCAACAGAAGGGCTGGGATTTGCTCAAGATCCCATAGCACAGCTGGACCCCGTTTTCCTTAGAAGAAGGCTTGGGTGTTCGGTCTCCGTGGCGGTGGGGCCCTCATTCTCTCATCTAGCAGGCGTCCCAGTGCCTCCCTCCAGGGCCCATCCAACCTTGTCAGCCCCCTAATTGGGGTGACATTGAAACATGTGTCTGGCTCCTGTGGCTGTGATATTTAAATTATCCGAGCGCCACATGGGAGGGTGGGGAGGTGGCTACAGGGCTCTGAGCACCCAGGATCCTGAGTGTGTGAGTATCCAGTCTCCCTTCCTCCGTCTGCCTGCAGTCATGTGGGCCCCGCTGGTTAAATTCCACATGGGGAGCTCCAGCTCTGATGTCTGACCTTCAAATACAGGGCAGCTCTGGCGGCGGGAGGCAGCTGGGAGCGTCCTCATAATGCCAGCTGACTTATTTTTTCATTCACTCGGCCAGTTGGTGAGTGAATCAAGTGATGCAGCCAGAATGAGCAGTGACAGGCTTCTCTGTGCCAACCTTAGCATCTTCCTGTGCAGAACTCCTTTACAGGGGTGCGGGAGGTGGGAAGCACTGGGCTGGGACTCAGGGTGAGCTGGGTTCGAATCCTAGTTTAGTTCAGCGGCTTGGTTGTACAGCTTCGGACAAGGCCCCTTCCTGACCCAGTCTTCATCTTGCTGGTCTCGACAATGAAGAGACGGGATGCAGGGAGTGTAAGGGCGCACTTCTCAGGAGGTCGCCCTTCATGGCCTAGTGCATGAATGAGCTAGGTGAATGACGAGGACAGATACAGAGATCATAAGCTGGCGGCCTGAGCGTTGCATGTCTCATGCATGTTTTATTTAACAAGCACGCTGCCACGTAGGGATATATATTTATTTTAACGTGTTTAGATGGGAAGTGCATGTTCAGTTTGGCCCAGGCCCCATCACTCCTGTTTTCCTACACCTGGTCCCTTTTGGCACGAGTCTGGCCTCTGAAGACTTTGGAGTTTGCAATCCCCATGCTGGTGGAATCATTTTCTGTGGACAGGATAATAAGAGTGAAAACAATAACAGCCACACATGTTTTATGCTTTCGGTTTAACCAGACTGTTTTCCACCCATTGAAGTGTTTGGCTTGATGCTAGAGTCTCTGTGCTATTCCACAAAGTCTCAATTTCCTTCTTTTTCCATCCACAGAGAATCGTGGCAAGGATCTAGCTGGCCACGTATGGTACAGAGTACATTTATTATTCTAAAAGCTGCCTGCCAGTCGTTGCGTTTTAGAGATGAAAGCTAAATTCACCTTAGCAGATGATTGCTTTGTTTTGGGAAAACACGCTAATGGACCTTTGTTACCTAAAGGCAAGGCCCGGGACTTGGTTTTGGGGCGTGGGAGACAGTGGTGGAGGTTGTGATGGATGAATGGAAACAAAATTGCTCCACATAATACAGTAAAATTAGGTCATACTTGGGTAGAGAATTTATGATGTTAACTGATTCCAGATTTCTTGAGAGTTCAAAAACAAGATTTGGGGGGGAAGAGGGGTGCTTAAGACATGGGAGAGAAGACACAAGAAAAGGCTTTTTGCCCCCAAGTAGGAGTGAACCTGAGCAGCATGGACCAAGGGAACACAGTCAGTCAGTCATTCTCCAAAATGTTATAGCTTCTTTGATGGTAATACTACTTTTTTTCATTAAAAATGTTAAACTGACAAGTGTTAACGCATTATAAACTGGAGTCACCCAGTTACAGCCTGTGGGTCAGATCCAGCCCCCTGTTCATTTCTGTACTGCCTGCAAGCTAAAAACGGTTTTTATATTTTTCAACAGTTGGAAAAATCGAAAGAATATTTTGTGATGTGAAAATGATATAAAATGCAAATTTCGGTGTCATAGTTCTACTGGAACACAGCCACGCTCACTTGTTTGCCTGTTGGTTAAGCTGCCTGCACGCTACCTTGGCAGGTCGAGAAGCAATAGGCCACGTATGGCGCTCCCCAGTCTACCGTCACCTGCATCGAGGGGCACAGCGCCCCTGAAGGAGGAATGGGAGGGAGCATCCTCACCGTAAAAACTCACTGATTCCTCCTAAGGACTAGCCTCCTCTTCAGGCAGTGGGTTCCAGGTATGGAAACTGGGTCAGGTCTGTGCACTGAGAAGTAAGCATGCCTTTCTACTGGGGCCACCATTGCCTCCTGCTTCTCCATTCTCATCTCCTTCTGAATGTAGATGTTAAGGACCTCCTCCCTCATCAGACTCAGCATGTATGTCCCAAACCAGGTTACGCCGGGATTTAACCCTAGCTATCACCCTGGAGCCAGCCGAGGAATTGGGGGGAATGCAAGTTTTCCCGAAGGAAAACAAATCCCAGCTCCTGCGTCAGAGGAGCGGGTCGCCTCTGTAAACTCCAGCAGTTCAGGGGGTCAACAGAGTCAGAAATTCTTGGGGACATCACCCAGAAGTCTCCACCCATGTTTCAAGTCCCCAGATTTTCCTAGCCAGGACCCTGAGCATAACAGACCAAAGTTAGCTGAACACTTAAATATCCATGGCCCTAGGCAACTCTACCAAGTCCTGAGTGGGCTGCCATTGCAAAGATAAGAATTTCTTTGTCATCTCTCACACCTAACCTTTAACTATGTTGACTGCCCTCAGTTTCTCATTATATTCCCACCTTAGTAAAAACCAGCCAATTCCACTGTCCTTGCTGGCACTATTTTCTCTCTATTCTTCAAATGCAGGTGTTATCGTCCTCTGGGACATTTCCCCGGGTCACCACTTGTGAAATCTTCACCCGCTGGGCCACCACCTTGTCCAAGAACTGTCAGTGCCCCACATTCCACTTGGGATGGCGCCTTTCTCAACACAGCAGGCCGGTGAGAACCAGGCCCCACACCCCATCACCCTACAGCCTGTTTTCTCCTTCCTCTGTTAGAGCCCTCCAAGAAGCAGACGCCAAGGTAGGGTTAGACCTAGTAAGTGAGATGTACTGGAGAAACACCTGTGAAGGACAAAGGGGGTGGAGCAGAGAAGAGGCAGAGGCTTCAGACAACGATGCAGGTCTGACACCTATGGAAAGAGAGGGTAGGAGGATCGACGGAAGGAAGAGTGTCAGATTCCAGTGCAGTTCTTAGAAGGTCTTGGCCAACCCCGTGGGGAGTTCCCAAGCAGAGGTTAGCGGTGTCCCCTGATGGCCAGAAAGGGCCAGTACCAGTGTCCTGGCTGTGCTCAGTCTTGGTTGGGGGCAGTCCTGGGGAAGCATGGCCTCAGCGCGATGTTGTGATGGATTCAAAGGTGAGATGAATAGAGGCTGTCAGTCAACTGTGCCCCTCTCAAAACTTTTCTTAAAGGAACCTCCCCAGCCATCACAACATCCCCATTGGTTTGTCCCACCTTCAATGCAATGCCATGAAAATTAATTTAGTTCACTGACCACAGCACCGGGCAAAGGCATGGAATCAGATGGAATCCAATTGTGCATTGTTTTAAATTTTATTACAAGCAGTGCCCCTGTCAGGAAGAAAAAAATAGGAAAAGAATAAGAATTCAATTAGGTATTGAACAAAGTGACTCATTGGATGAAACTAGATGCAACATGGTTGGCAGGGGGCGTGTGGCAGACTCCTATTAGATAAATGACTTAAATAATGGTGTAACTTGCATTTAAGGGGCCTGGGTTATGAGTCCAACTCCATTTGAACAGTATGGGTTTGGGATTCCCTGATGTCACACTGAAAAGTACATAAGAGGAACCACCCAGGATAATTATGCTTCTAAGTCCCCAGTGCCAGTCACAACCTCTGGGCAACAAGCAGCTGCTACCCTCGGAGATGGTTAGAGCAGGGCCATGAACGAGGGACCAGGCACCTCTGTCACGTGAAATGAGCGTGGGCCTCAGTTCACTTGGGATGAGAAAGTAATTCCCTTAGTGAAAAGGGGTCTTTTTAACCCCTGGAAGGTATAAATTAAATACAGAAATAATGAAGTCAATTAAACCCATAATATTAATATGTTTGTATTAAATTTAGGAATGATCTGTGCATGGTTGGTATTTGCAAGGTTTGTGAAGCCTTAAGAGAATTTGGCACACTTGAGATTACATTGTAAATATGTGAGTGACTGAATTTAGACTTGTGATTTTTAAATTAAAAGTTGTAAGAGAATTTGATTAGTTTTATAAACAGTATTGGAATGTTTATGAGAACTTGAGATTCACCATATTTATGATTTTGATTTATTAATTTTACAAGAGTAATTCAAGTGCTTGGAAAGTAAAAACTTGTTAGGTCAGGCACGTGAAGTGCTCTGAACGAAAACAGGATGCATCAAATTTATAAATACACTTCCAAGCGCTTCAAGGAGGCTAATAAAATAAATTGTAAATGAGACTGTTTAAGGGAATTTGGATTTACAATTAGGATAATAAAATATGAACTTAAACTTAAAGGCTTAATTTGTTACTTTTTTTTTTACACCAAAGAAAAATAATAATGCCCGGCCGGTGTTGCTCAGTGGTTATCGACCCATGCACCAAGAGGTCGCCGGTTAGATTCCCGGTCAGGGCACATGCCCAGGTTGTGGGCCCGATCCCCAGTGGGGGCCATGCAGGAGGCAGCCAATCTATGTTCTCTCTCATCAGTGTTTCTATCTCTCTCTCCCTCTCTCTTCCTCTCTTTCTCTAAAGGCAATAAAGAAAAAAATAATAATAATAATAATTCTCAGTCATCAAGAACTCCCTCGTGATATTCATTGTCTAAAAAGGAATCCACATTGTTTTCCATCCCAAATGTTGGTTCTGGAAGGTGAACAGCTTTAACATGCAGGCAGGTGTCCAAGTGAGGGTCCTGCGGGCACCTTGGCCCTCCCTTTCCTCCTCTGAACATCTAGATTGTTCCGTTACTTACACCTCCTTCATGTCATAAGATCTGTCCTCCTGCCCCCCTCCACCCCTTGGCTAGCCTCACCCCTCACCCAGGTTACTCATCTGCCCCGTGGGGGCCTCCCTGCCTCTGGTCTTCTCCTCCTCTCTTTCTTTTCTTCTGTTATGAGAATTGCAAAAACACCGCTAAGATTAGAGGGAAGCCCCGGCCGGCCTGGCTCTGGCCGTCTTTGTACATCTGCTGCCCCCTGGCAGCCCCAGAAGTCTGTGGAGAGACATTCTCTGAGCACCTCATCCCTGGGTAGCAGATGGTCCTTCCAGACCTGAGTCGCAGCTTCCTGCCTAGAATGCAGTGCCATCGCCATGAGCCCAGTGACTGGAGTCTCAGTGTTTGGTGGTCACTGGCCAGGATGTGCGTGTTAGAAAAGACGCAGCCTCCTCTCTCTGCCTGCCTGCATCTCCTGCTATGCCTCCGATGTGGTGAGTAGGCCCTGGTGATGTTGAAGGTGACAGAAGCCACCTCTGGGCCTTCTCCCTGATGATCACTGTCCTCCAAGGATGGTATCACCTGACCTAACTCTGAACTCTTGGAAGGCAGAGTCTTATCTCTGCCATTTCTGTCTCTTTTAAGATAGAGATGAGCATTGATGGGAGGCCAAGGGAGCATGGAAAGGACTCTACCTTTTGTAGCAAGAGCTGGGAGCAGGAGCCCAGGTCCAGCTCCACTGCGGGCTTCCTGTGTGAGCCAGAGTAAATCATCACCCTCTCTGGGCTTGGTTTCCCTGAGTGTCAGAGACCCTTTCACCCAGCAAAGCCACTTCTAGGTGTTTGTCTGAGGAATATACGCTTACATGTGCACAAAGAGGTACAAGTAAGGATGGCAGCCTTGCTGACAACAGTGAACAATGTCAGGCTCGGTGTCAGTCAATAGAAGAATCCTTGAATAAATTACAGGACACACAGATAGGCTGTGTCAGTCCATGTCCAGTCAAGAAACACAATTTAGACCAGTTATTTTCCCCCAACATTCTGTTATGAAAAATTTCAAACACACAGGAAAATTGAAAACATTGCAAAGCGAATACCTATATACCCACTAGAATGAACATGTGGCCTTGGTTGCTTTATCATCCATCTATCCATTTATCCATCTGCTTATCCATCTTATTTTGGGATGCATTTCAGAATAAGATGCAGACAGCAATATGCTTTACCCAGAAACACTTCAACATGTATATCATTAACTAGAGCTCCATATTTGTTTACAGTTCTTTTTTAAGGTAAAATTTTTAAGGTAAATTTTCATAGAATCAAACACACTGTTCAATGGGTTTTGCCAAACTGATCCACCTGTGTAATCCAAACCCCCATCAAAATACAGAGCATCACTTTCACACCAGAACCTTCCCTCCAGACCTTTCCCTGCCTCCGCCTCCCTCTGCAAGCACTGCTCAGAATATTTCCACCAGGACTTAGTTTCATGTGCTCTAGAACGTCATAGAAAGTGAGTCACACTATGGAAGACCTCTTTCAGTCAGCCCAGTGCTCTCCAGACCACCATGTCGCATGTTAGTAGTCTGCTTTCCTTTTTGCCGAGTACTTCATATTATACGGATATACCTCCATCTGCTTGCCATTCTCCTGATATTTCCAGTTTTGTCTATTTGTGAATAAAGTTGCTGTGAATTTTTTTAAAAACAATTCTTTTTGAGGTCATACGTTTTCATATGTCTTCGGTAAACACCTAAGGCTAGACTTGCTGGTTTATAGGGCAGATTAATGTTTCCGTTTATAAGAAGGACCCAGCACCGCCCACGCCCAGACCTGACCATGACCTGGCCCGTGTCCTCTCCCATCCTTTGTCCAGTCCAGCTGCCAGCCTGCTGGTGCCATCACCCTCCGTGCTTGGTGAGTCCTCTCTCGGGGGCCCTCCTCCCCACTCATGCTCACCTTCGGGCCTTGGTCAGGGCCTCCCTAGGCCACCAGCTATGCTTCGGTAATGGTAATACTCATCAGAAAGGGCTGGAGTCTCCATGTCGTTCATTCCAGGAGCCCTGCTTTTTTGTAAACGTTCTTGTCTCTTCCCAGGAACCTTTAGGTTTCCCACACCAATTGACGGGATCGAAGCTGGGCAACAACAGTGGCCTCTAAGATCATTCTAGGCCCTGAGTGAGCTCCATGAGGAGATCTCACCACCCCTGGCCACCAGCCTGCCTTCTTCTTGGGCCCATTCAGAGTGGCTGGGGCAGGGGCTGGGAGGCAGGGGGTAGACTCCTGGAATCCCTGCAGCCTGGTCCCCAGCCCCTGGCTCATCCAGGCTTAACACCTCCCATCCCCCCATGATGTCTGCAAGGGGCCACCAGGGAGTCACCTGTGCTCTCAGGCTTCACTCAGACCTATTACAGCATCGTTTAGAGTGCTATAGAGTGTTTCGAGTTTATAGAGTGTTTCGAGTTTATGGAGTCCACCATGTAAAGGTTAAGAGTGCAGACACCGAGCGCAGATGCCCAGGTTCCAGTCCTGACTCTGCCCCTCTCCAGACATTTCTCGTTGCTCCTATAATGGGGGAACTTAAAATACATTGTGAAATAGAGAGGAGTCTCTGCTGTTTCTGGCTGCGTCTGCACCTCTGCTGAGCCCCTTCTCTCCTGGACAGCCTGAGCCTCGCCACCTGCTGAGATGCCTCCGAGCCTCGGGTCCCTCGTCTGTATAGAGCCACACAAACAACAGGTGGTGGGCTGTTACAGCTGACCTGGCTTGGGGAAGCCAGGGAGCCCAGGAACCAGAAGCCTCTCTCGAACCTAGGGCAACCCCCTGGCCCTTGAATTCATGCCTAATTCATGGCCATCACTCACACATCCTCACCACAGCCTTGGGAGGGAGGATGGCCGCACAGCAATTATTAACCCCCTTTACAGAGGAGGAAATTGAGGCAGAAAGCAGGAAGTCAACCTGCCGCATCCCCAGGTGGGGAGCCTGGGTCGCTGACTCTGTTTTTGTCCAGATATTTAGCATATTAATTCATGGTGTAGTCTCACCTGTGGAGAGGGAGGGGCAGAGCCTGGTGTCTAAAAGCCCAGGTTCAGAGCCAGACCACCTGGATTCTGATCCTGACTGGCACCAAATAGGGCGAGTTACCTAACCTCTTTATGCGTTGGTTTCTTCATCTGTAAATGAGTACTCTGAGAGGATTTACGTTGTCAATAACAAAGCATTATTATTATTATGCATAGTGAGAATAAATGAGTGAACACAGGTAAAACAGAATGATACCCAGTACATAGTGGATGTCTCATAAACATTAGCTATTATTGTAAGGTATCCCTCTCAGTTTGGGGCAGGGTCTGTGTCCCTGTGTCCAGTTCCAAGCTGATCCAGAGCTGCCAGTTGCTCAGGGACTGTCAGCTGGATGAGTGAATGCACGGGTGCATTTAGGTCATTGGAAGCCTTGTGTGTGGCGAACACAGGACTTGAGGAGGGGTGAGTCTGGGTGGTGCATACGGGAGCTATGCCAGCACACCCCAAACCCCTTCCTGGTTGCCCTGACCCCTTCCAGGGTGAGCTGCAGCCCCTGTGGAGCTGTTTTCCCACAGAAAACCCTCTCTTTGTTAAGGCTTTGTTTCCAAAGTCAGACCTTCTCAGCCAGGACACTCTGCAGCTAATGATGTCCATGGAGACAGTGGAGGCTGCAATGCACGGCCTCGCCCCGGGAGCTGGCCAGGGAGAGCGCTTTGCCTGGGGCACTGCAGCCTGGAGTGGAGCCAGGCTGGCAAGCACATGCCCAGTCCCGAGAGTCAGGGCCGGAGGAGCCTCTGCAGATGTTTGCCACAACTGCCTTCTCCTTGCATGGAAAGAGGGCAGCTGGCCCACAGGCTCCTGTCTTAGGGGGTCAGGACAGAGCCAGGCCTGGAATCTGGAGCTGTTGACATCCCCACCCCACCCACAAACATACACACAGTGGGTCTCACACTTGAGCAAGCATCAGAATGGCCTGAGAGTTTGCATTTTAACAAATTCCCAGATGATGCTAATGATGTTAGTTGGGAACCACACTTTGAAAACCATTGTTTTAGGAAACTACCTTGTACCTAGGAATGGGGAATGGAGTCCCGGAACATAGTGCAGAGAAGGCCGGGATGGCGACTGCCTTCTGAAAGAAAATAGGACAGAGAAAAAAAAACTTGAGACTGGCCGGTGTGGTTCAGTGGCTGAGCATCGACCCATGCACCAAGAGGTCGCCAGTTTGATTCCCGGTCAGGGCACATGCCCAGGATGTGGGCCTGATCTCCAGTGGGGGGCATGCAGGAGGCGGCCAATTGATGTTCTCTCTGATGTTTCTCTCTCTCTCTCCCTCTCCCTTCCTCTCTCTCTAAAATCAATAAAGAAAATAAAACAAAAACAAAAAACTCAAAGAGTCTATGATGAGCAGATCTCTGGGAAAGACAGGGTGGGAGTAGGGCAGGAAGACAGGGTCCTGGGCAGGTTCAGACTAGAATGAGGCAAGGTGCCTAGGACGGAAAACTTAAGAAAACACTCCTCTCAGGTTCTTGCAAGTGCTGGGTGGGCATCTGCAAGCACCTAGGAGGAAGTGTCTCTTTAAATGTGCCGTAGCACCTGGCTGGCTTCCCCAGTCCCAGCTCTGCCCCTGGGGTCTGGCAGGTTAGCAGTGCAGCCACTGTTTTCATGAGCAGCCACCTTCTGTGGACTCAGTGTCCACAGGAAACTCCTCTTGGTGTGAAGCATGGCATTCAAACGTCCAGGCCAGGAAGAAGTGGCATACATGTGCGTGCATGTGTGCATGTGTGCATCCGTGTTCACGTGTGACTCAGGAAAGGTGGCAGAGAGCGGGTCCTATAGGTGCCTACAGAGCCATGTAGACTCCTTGCTAATTAAAGCATACCTCCTGGACCTGGGGGCTTTAAAAAGTTCTGAAGCTCAAGCCATACTCCAGAATCTGCATTTTAACAAGATCCCCAAGAGATGCAGGCACAGGAACATTGGGCTTATCTGAGGTTTTTTTTTTTTTAAATACTGATGCCTAGGCCCCACCCCCAGAAACTCTGATATAATTCTCCGGGGCTCTTAGTGAGCATTGGGTTTTAAAACCTGCCTGTGTGGTTCTAATGGGCCGCACGTCTGAGGATCATTGGTGCAGACAGCTCCGAGATCTTGGGGATCTGTGCTGGAGGCAGCATGACGCAGCAGAACTCTCGTGAATTCTAATCCTGACTCTGCCACTAACCAGCCAGATGGCCTTGCTTGGGACACTTTCTCAGTTTCCTCAAAGCAACATGGGAATATTAACAAACTCTCTGGATCAAAATATTAATTGTGTTATTAGAGTTCAAAGGGGTCTTGTTAATATTTAGGTCACATCTCTTCAAGTTTGCCCTTGAGAAAGCTCAAGACCTCTCTGGGCCTCAATTTCTCATCTTGTAAAATTAGACGCTGGACCACTAGGGGCCTCTCTCCAACACAGTGTGCATGTTCCTTGCTTTGCACAGAGGTTCCTTCTGGTCACAATACCTGCTCTTCTTTCTCCCTTGAGTGCCTCCACCTCTCCATACAGGCATAGCTCAGAGTTGTCTCTCCTCCCTACACCTCCCACTACCACCTCCTTAAACGTGAGGTTTCAGCTCAGAGCTTACTTCCTACAGGGAGCCTTCCCTGACTACCCACTCCCAAGCCAAGGTTAGGGACTCTGTAGTCACCTGAACTTCCCTAGCTCCTCCTGTCCTTTACACAGGACACTGTCATTGTCTAAATGTTTGTCTGACCCCCAAATGGACAGTGATAGCCCTGCAGGCACTCTGCATGTTTACCTCCAATCCCCGGTAGGTGTTCCCCAAATCTGTGCCTGCAAGGAGAATGACTGACAGCGGGAAGTTGTGCTCAACCGACCTCACAGCTAATGCTGGCTCCAAGCTTGTGACCTTTACCAATCTGATTCAACTCAATGTTTAGAAAGGAAGTGAAGCATGAGGAAAACCTCATTAATTTAGGTCTCTTCCCTCCTGACATTAACCTCAATTATCAGACTGCTGGAGGAACACAGTTTTCTGGATGGCTAAAGAGCAACTGAGTTACGGGCCCGGGAGGATCTCGACCACAGCCTCCCCACAATTCACAAAGCACTTTCCCATCTGCTGCCTCCTTGCTGGGAGGATGGCAGGGCAGGAACTGTGGCCATCACACTAGAGTATTACCTGCTCGAGGGCAGGCATCTTGTCTGTTTTCTCACGAAGGTGTCCTCAGCATATGGTTGGCATTCAATACACATTTGTTCGATGAAGGACTCTTATCTTCCAGATAAAGGGAAAGGATCCTCAGGAGAGCTGAGCGGTTCTCCGGGTTCACAGAGCTGGAGCACCAGAAGTGAGGGGTCTCCGTGCAAGGCCCCTTCCCACTGTCATGGGCCTGCAGTGTCTGACCTGGTGCAGAATTCATGCTCCCAAATGTGCCAACCTTTCCTGTCCCTCTGCTCACACTTACCACATCTTCTCAAGGGCTGGGGTGATGGTGCCCAACATCCATGCCTTGCATAGGGCCTGGGGACACATCTCCCACAGCCCAGCCTTTGGCCTCTGTGGGCTTGCCAGTCCGCAGGCCTCACTGAGTGGGCCCAGGGACAATTCACTGTCTCTGTCTGAGTAGAGCCATAATTTCTCCTCCCTTTGTAAGCACAAAGAAAACGAGTCTCCTCATCCCATCCCAATCCAGCCCTCAGCTCCATATCTGGCAGGGACCCTCAGGGCTCGAAGAGAAGAGCAGAGAGGCTAAGCCAGGCATTTCACGCAGGACAGATGGTGGCTGCAATGCAGCAAATGACGGGGAAACCACACACGTGCACAGAGAACTCAATGACTAGCTCCTGATTGCATTTTCTAGTTTCTTTTAACACTTGCTGTAACAGCACAGCTAATGGCACACAAGACTCTAGTCTCAGCTTCATCACTGACTTACATCTGTGACCTTGAGTAGGTCAACCCATACTACCCAGAGCATTCGGGAAGAGCTGCCTTTAAAAAATGGAAATAAGCAACAGCAGTAACTATCATTCATTTAGTACTCACAGTTTCCAAAGCGCTCTCTCATTCACCATTTCATCCAGTCTTCAGAGCAGGTCTCTGTGCCCATTTACAAATGAACAAGTAGACAGACGGGTTAAGGACTTGCCTTTGGTCAATCACACTGGCATTATGAGGCAGGGCAGGGACTTGAATCTATGTTTTCTAACTAAAAACCCTTGTTTCTTCTCTTTATTTCCAGTCAACTGACTTCAATAAGCTTTTTTCTGATCACATCCTGCACCAAGGCCCAGTGGACAAGCCAACAAAGCAAGATGCGATGGTGCCCGCCTGGAGAAGCCCAGCGCCCAGCGGCAGTCAGATGCATGGTTTACAAACAATCCTGTGGGAAAGAAGAGGCAGCGGCCCTGCAGGTGGGTGGACCATGCTTCGTGAAGGAGTTGGTAGGTAACAGCCCTGGAACAGTAAGTAGAGCCGTAGCAGAAAAGAGAGACGGTGGAAGAGGTAGAGACATGTCACTGCCAAAGCCCAGAGTCTGCAGAGGGGATGCGATGGAGGGTCCCAAGTGTCCAGACAAAGATACAGGGAAGACAAGGCTGGAGAGCGGCTGACCCAGGGCAGGAGGGGTCAGGGTCACAGAATAAACGGTTCAAGTTTGTTCCCGTATGTGGCTGGGAAACTCTGAAAGGCTTTAAACACTGTCTACCAGCTCAGATCGACTTTAAAAACTGATTAAAATAATAATGTTCTTGCTATAAATCTTCCTTGTAAAAGTGGAGACAAGCAAAGGAAAGAAAATAAAAATCATCTTTAATCACATTGCCCAAAGGTAACCAATGTTTTCTATGAACATAAACGGTTTTCTGAAATGTCACTGTATAGTTAATTCCTTTGTAGCTTTTCTCACTTATGATTTCGTGAACAGCTTCTTTCATCTTCTTCTTCAACCGTGGTTCTAATCTTTGCAGGGGTTATGGACCCTCATGAAGATGTGATGGAAGCACAGACGCTCTCCCCGAAAATACACACCCCCAAATACACACCAGTCATGTTGCCAGGTAGAAATGCAGGCCCAGGCTTGCCAGGTCTTTGGATGTTTCCAAAGAGTTGAAAATCCATTTCTCATGAAATCTTCTGGTTTTTAAAGGTTGACTGCTAACTTGAAATACTAAAAAAATAAAGATACGGAGGGAACCAAACAAACTTGTCAGGGGCCTCAGTCTGCTCTGGGGCCACCAGTTTATAACCACTGGGCAAGGCCCAGGTCTCAGGTATTTAGGGCTCATGGTCAGACCCAACTCATGTTCCCAGCCTAGACTTGCCTTCTTACATAGCCAGACCCCTCTCTTCAATTCCCACCTCCACACCTCGGTTCATGCCACTTCCATACCCCCCAGCCCTGCCACTGGCATTATCCAAACCCCAGAATCTTTCCAGGGCTTTAAAGGTCTGCACCTTGAACAGCTAGCTGCCGTGCTCTCTCTGTTCCTAGCTATGTATGGCCCCATCTCCAGTCCTCTGCTGTGCTGGGAACTCCAGGGGACAGCACATTTTGATTCATCTCTGTGCCCCCCAATGCAGGAACCCCAACAGTCAGCCCAGAGCAGGTGAGAGACCGGCAGCATTCATCCCTGTGCAAGTGAAGTCCTCACTGGAGCAGAAGGAAGGATAATTACAGCCTGGCTTTAGCAATCTGCTGTGCATTCACCCCTCAGGGTATGCGAATTGCTGTGAAATTCTTATAAAAGGGAAAGCAGAAAGTGACTCTTAAAAGGAAAGTTCAAAAAAGGAGGAGAAAGGAAGAAAAGTCTTTGTACGTCCTGGAGCTAGGCCTGTGGTGACCTTTGAACCTTGGACATAAGGAGACAGAAACAGGCTGGAGCCTTCAGGTGGCCCAGGTCAGGCCCCAGTTCTGCCCTGGTGTGACTTTGGGCAGGTGCCTTCCCCTCTCTGCACAGGAAGGAGCAGAACCAGATCACCTTCTAGGGCTTCTTCCTTCTAAAACACTGAGATTCTGTGTGGCAGTCAAGGGGACCTATAATGTCCCTTTAAGAAGCCAGAACTGCTACAACCTCTTGCTGTCTGTCTCGATCTCCACTTCTCCCTCTCTGGTTCTATCACAACCCTTCCTGCTTCTCGTCTTCCCTCTCCCCTAATGTCTGCCTCTAGTTCATAAATTTGTCCACATTGTTCTTCACGGGTTAGCTTAAAATTAAGACAAGCGCTCAGTCATTTACCCAGTGTATGGCCAAGATGACTGGTGACAATAGTCAGCATAAAATACAGTTGACAAAGGCTAAAACCCCACATGGTGGGAATTTTCATTGACTAAAAATCCAATCTTCTCGACATTGATTTGCTAAATATGACCCAGGAAACTTGGGCTTGCTCAAAATAGTGACCAAGAAAAGAAAAGCCACAATGGCAGATGTTATCATGAATCAATTAAGAAAAAAACTAATTGCCTGGCTAGCATGGCTCAGTGGATTGAGTGTCAGCCTATGGACTGAGAGGTCCCGGTTCGATTCCTGGTCGGGGCACATGCACAGATTGTGGGCTTGATCCCCAGTGGGGGGCGTGCAGGAGGCAGCCGATCAGTGTTTCTCTCTCACATCAATGTCTCTCTCTCCCTTCCTTTCTCTCTAAAAAAATTAATAAAAACATATTTATTAAAAAAAACTAATTGATAAACCAAGTCTTAATGAAATAACATCCTTGATAGAAATAATTTCAATAAGATTAAGAAGAGAGAAACTAAATTGAAGAGAAACATAACCAAAGGAATTAATTAACTTTATGGTTTGGCTTTGAAAAATAATTTTTCCATGAAAGATAATCGGTGTTGATATAATTCTTATTAAAATATTGATAACAGAGTCAAACGCCCAGGCCTGGGGTGCAGTGGGGGAGACACAGATGAGTGGACTTGGTGACCTGTCTATGGTCTCTTACCACTCACTCTGCACCCCACTGCCTGTGACAAGCTGGCTGGTCCCTCCTTATTTGTAATCATCACTGTCTTACCAGTAGTTTTTGTACTTCCAAAGGAGTGGAGTTTTTACACTAATCGCTGCCTCCTTAATCAATTAATGAGACTTAAAAGGTCATTTATCATTGGAAATTGCAACTGGAATCACCAGAGCACTACATCGGCCCATAGATGCTAAGGAATTGCATCCTACATTGATAATTGTAACCCAGCTTTAATGAGATTCTTATTAACATATACATTATTAATTAGACCATTAATGCAGATGTCATTTTGAGTCACACCAGGATTCCCAATAGCTCACATGGTTATTAAACCTCGCTAATTTTCACAAGGAATTAATATTATATTAAAGGTTCTCTCCACTGTGTATTCTAAATTAAACGCTTACTTTCGACATCTCACCCACAGCATCCACTCAGGGCTGTTAAAGAGAGGACTAAGAGGGAAGCATTTTCATTCTAAGACCCGAGAGCTTCCTATGTTGCAAGTAGCTGGTGTCTGTAAGTAGTAGACAGAGAAGGAAAGGCTGAGAGAGGAAGGACCTCCCTCACCACTCCCCACGTCTCCAGAGGAGCCCACTCTTCTTTAATTAGCAAGGTTTCCTAATGCGTCTAAAATAGAATATTTAAACTTTTTTCTTACTACAAATTACCATTTATTCACTGTAAATAATTTAGGAAATACACATAAGCAAGAAGGGGAAAATTGTTATCACCCGTTCTCTCAGCACTTGGTAATTACCATGCCGAGCACCCTCGTGTGCTATTTTAGTCTATTTTCTCTGTTTAAATACACATCCTTTCACACAAATAGAACAACACTCTGTAACTTGTTTTTAAACCTTCCTTTTTAACTTAGTATTTCATAAACACTTTTCTGTATCAACAGATGTTCTCTGAGAGCATCATTCATTGTCATGTTACACACACCAACCTACTTAACTCTTTTCATTGGCTATGGGATGATAAAGGGGACCACACATTTTGCCTTTTGGGATATTGATTTTAAGTTGGTTATTAAGAAAAAGACTCAGAGAGAACCTGGGACCCTCCCACCTTTCCTGCCCAAGAGATTCATACAGAAAAGCCTGCTTCAGGAAGGGGGTCTTAGGATGTCCCCTTAGCCTAGTTTGAATTAAGTACATAAACAAGAGGGCTTCAGGCAGGGGTCCATTAGCGAGCTAGCCCGTGTCCCATTCTGAGTTGCCTAGCAAAAATGCACCTGCCAGGTGTGTTGGGCTCCTTCTCAGCTACCAGTAGATCGCCCATTCTCATGTCTGAAATCTAAGACCCTATTCCCACCCCTTTCTCCTTGGTCCACAACTTCTATACCCAGGGTGGCCTCACTGTCTTTGGAATTTTCATGCCTATGTGAATTCCCCTGCAAGTGTATTAAAAATGTGATTTTCTCCTGTTAATCTGCCTCTGTTCATTTGATTATTAGCCCAGCTAGAAGAACTTGGAGGAAAAGTATTTTTTTTAGTCCCACAACGGTCATCTTGATACGTCGACGCGGTTAGACTACAGCCCCAGTTATGCAGTCAAACACGAGTCTAGATATCGCCAGGAATGTATTTTGTAGCTGTGATTAAAGTCCATAATCAGCTGACTGTAAGGGAGATTGTGCTAGATAATCTATCCCAGACTGTCCTAGAAAATCTATATGGGCCGAAATCAGCCACGTGGAGACCTGAAGAGCAGAGTCGGGGTATCCCTGGAAGAGACACGGCCTGCGGACAGCAGGCTCAGCCCGAGAGTTCCAGCCTGTCCCTCCTGACGGCCTGCCACGGCTTTCAGACTCACCTCACCAGCCCCATGATTCTGTAAGTCCATCCCTTGCAATCACGCTCCCGATACATACATCTCTCTCCTACTGGCTCTGTTTCTCTGGTTGAACCGGACTGATGCAGGCTGCACAGGATTTTATTATGTGACCACACTGTAATTTATTTAGCCAGCCCCCCATTGCTGGACACGATGCGGGATTGTCTTGCTGTCAACTTGGCACTGTCACTCCTGCTTCAGGCGGGAACTACACTTCCCAGGACAGCTTCCTGAATAATTCCGGAATTGTGGAGACTGCTGGTGAAAGGAACCCATGCAAAATCTGGAAGGGAGAAGCTAAAGGGAAGCCCTTGTTATCAGGAGGGCATGGCCGTCACACAGGATGGCAGTGTCACCAGGCAGTTTCAACAGATGCAGTGGCTTTGCACACCTCCCCATGAGCTCCCACTCCACGGACCCACTTTGGTGGCCAGATGCATGCAGCCTCCTAGACTTTCCCCCAAGCTCGATTTCTCACCTGTGCCACCCACACCACCTGTGCTTCCGGCGGAAGTGGTTAGCAATGCTGCTTGGACCCTTCAACCTTCCCCTCGAGATCCTCACTCCCACAGCTACTCCCAGATTTGCACAAGCCCCGCCTCCTATGTTAAACCCCCATTCCTGTACTGTAATACTTGTAATGGCCTGTGTTCCCAGTTGAAACCACCAGTCATTCAGGGGGACAGATCCTTAAAATGGGAAAGCGAAATTCTCTCACTAATGTTAGAAGTGAAGGCATCCATGACACCACTGCTAGATCATGCTTGTCCAGGCGCAAAGTGGTGAAACTTCTGCTTAAATTGTTATTACCTGTAGTCATCTGAAGTCAGGTATTTACAGAAATAAAGTCAGGTGACCAATTAGCTGCCTCGGTAGAACATTATGGTGGAAATAAAGATGATAAGGACTGTGGGGTTAGTTGACCAGTTTTAAGTTACGAAAGAATTTGAAAAGAGAAAATGGTGAGCTCGGGCTCTAAGTTCCCAACTCAAGGGCCCAGTAAGAAGAGACAAAGCTGTGGTGACTGCCCTGAAATAATCTTCAATTTCACAGTATTTGCTGACCTAACCATGTTCCCCATCACTCTGAACCAGCAGGCCTCATAGAACAGAGGACTGGCCTGAAGACTCACTCATGGCACCTCTGCAGGCTGGGGGGATGGCCTACAGAACGGGCTGTGTGCTCTAACTCAGTGACCCACGGATAGTAGTACTGTTCTCTGTTCTCCCACAGCCGGGATTCCAGGGTCCAGGAACCAACGCCTTTGGGCTCTCTGGTGTAGAGAAGTCTCAGTTCCCAAGGGAAGACTACTTCCGTGAACAGACAGAACAGGGTCCATTCTGTATTCACGGGAGTGGTTCTGATCACCAAAGAGAAATTAAGCTGCTACTTCACAAAGGGGGCTATAATAAATTAAATGTTCGGGTCTCCCCCTGATGGTATTAGGAGGTGGGACTTTGGAGGTGATCATGAGTGTAAGCCCTCCTGAATGGAATTAGTGCTCTTACAAAATAGACCCCAGAGAGCTCGCTGGACCCTTCCACCACGTGAGGTTACAGAGCGAAGACGGCCTCAAGGAGGAACTGGGTCCTCACCAGACCTGAATCTGCCCGTGCCATGATCCTGGGCTTGCCAGCCACCAGACTGTGAGAAATAAATGTTTGCTGTTCATAAGCCACCTAGTCTCTGGTATTTTGTTACAGCAGCCCACAAGGACTAAGACAGGAGCAAACAGGAGTTTTCCTGGAGCACACAAGATTTTCTGGGTGTTTCCTAATATTCCCTTGTCCTGTGGTAAAAGTTCACGGAGAGCCTCGGCATAGTCTGATGACACAGACGTTTCAGGAATGAAGGTCTGGGTTATCCCACCAGACAAGGAACCACAGCAAGCCAAAGAGCTTGCGAAGAGCAAAGCAGATTAAGGAATAGGCAGTAGAAGAAAGAAAGTCAAATTCCAGCTACAAGCACATGACCAGTTGCCAAAATGAGAACTATCTGTTCCCTGGTTTCCTTGCCTTGATATGAATATACCTATATGTGTTAACCACAGCTTTTTCTATTTCTCCGTCCCATTCTCTCGCCGCCTGATATGAAGTGCATTAATACTATGAGATATGCATATTAATAGTATTGACTCCGTTTTTAAGTTACAGGGTATGAAAGGGGAGGTTGACCCAGCTGGATGAGGAAACTCCTCCAGAGATGAATCAAGTGACCCACGGGACTTCTGGCTTCTTCCTTGGGGTGGGCAGTTAGCATGTCTTCATTTCACAAAGCAGGGTTGTGTCATTTTAGGTAGGAGTGTGCTGTTACCGCCTTTATTCAGACGTCAGTCTTAGTGAAAGTGACGTGCATGGATGTCAAGTTGACAAAGGGATGGAATCTTCTGGATCGTCTTGGAACCACTGCTCCTGTATAAGGCTCGCAACGACATTTCCCAGCATCCCTTTCTTGTATGGTTTGCAGGATTGGCGCTGTAAAGAGAGGACCTCACATGAAAGTTGGAAGGCAGAGTGATGCAAAAGCCACTTCACTCAGGACACACGGTAGTGGCCATGGTGGCAGTCAGACATGGCCATGGTGGCCTTTCTCTCCGTGGGAAGCGCCTAGTCCCTGCATCTCCTGACTCCCCTTCAGACCCTCACTCCCCAGCTCCGGTGTCCAGAAACTGGGCATTTCTCAGGCAATGGTCTGGCCACCTCGTCTCTCAGGCTTCTTAATTCCTAGATTAAGCCCCTTATTCTTATATTACTTAGAGCTGTCTGTTCTTCAGAGAGAATCCATTCAGAAACAAAAATCTAGGCTGTTTCAAATTTCCTGCTGTTATAATTTATACTGTAATGAACATTCATTAACACCTGACTTTTGAGTAGTAAAAATAGAATTTTAATGTTTTGTTTTATGTCCAGTCATGTCTGTTGAATTCTCTGCTACAGAAACATTGATTCCAGGGTCAAAAGAGGTGTGCTGAAATCCTGCCATTATTTCTTTCTTGTCTGATCTTCCCCGTCTCCAAACCTGCTTCCTTTTCAGGGAATTAGGGGCATCATTTCCACACTTTCAAGCCTCCTCAGTGGTTTCTGGGGACCAGCTGGGTGAGTGGATGTGGCAGAACTTGAACAATTATAAAGCGACGCCGGACCTAGAAATCCAGGGCATTGTCTGAGTCCACACTGAGTGCTAGGCACTGTGTCCGGCACTTGGACCCGAGTGGGGCCGAAGAGATCCCTGTGTTCCAGACCTGAAGAACCAGGTACTACATCTGGGTGGTGGTTCAGCTCCCTGCAGCCTGGCCCTTAGTCGAACAATTTCATATTGTCCCTGTCCAGCTGTATACTTTTATAACAGGGTGACACGGCTTCCTCTGGACTTTCTCCCACCTCTGAACTAGTCCTCACCACACATGCGTTGGGCCTGCTGTGGATCAGAAACCTCCATGTGGTCGGAGGGTCCAACCCAGCATCCAGAACTGGACGCTCTCAGACACTGGCCTCGCGACCTCCTCATGCAGGTCCCTGTGCTGTGGTTTTCACTGAATCCTCAGAACTGGGAAAATAATAGACCATCTGGATTTTTAAAAAGAAGAGTATAGAAAACCACAGCTTATGGAACAGAAGCATTGGAGAGCAGTAATTAGCTGTGCAGATAAATCCTTCACCCTCTAAAGCAGCAGTTTTCAAGTGGGAGCCATTTTGCTCCCCAAGGACATTCGGCAATGTCTGGAGACATTTTTGGTTGTCACATGGGGTCGGGATGGGTGGAGTGCTACTGGCATCTAGTGGGTAGACAGAGGCCAGGAAAGATGCCAAACTCCCTGCAATGTCCAGACAGCGCTCCCCACTCCCAACAAAGGATCCTCTGGCCAAGTGCCCATCAAGCCTCGGATGAGAGACCCTGCCCTAGTCCGTGCTTTGGTTTAGTCTAGACCCTGCAACTTCAAGTGTGCTCTGGTAGGAACACCTTCACGGAGGTCAAGGAGGAAGAGGGAAAGTTTGAATGTTCTAAAAGCTAAGCATAACCTGGCTGGTGTGGCTCAGTGGTTGAGCATCAACCCATGCACTAAGAGGTCGCCGGTTCGATTCCCGGTCAGGACACATGCCCAGGTTGTGGGCTCAATCCCCAGTGGGGGGCATGCAGGAGGCAGCCAATTGATGGTCTCTCTCATTGATGTTTCTGTCTCTCTCTCCCTCTGCCTTCCTCTCTCTCTAAAATCAATAAAGAAAACAAAATATTTCAAAAAAAAAAAAAAGCTAAGCATACAGGCTCCCCTGCTCTAAAGGGGTCCCCTTATTACTGTAAGGACCTTTAGAATGGCAAATTCTTCTAGCTGAGGTTTCAAGAATGTTCAGATTACAAAAAGTTGATTTGGCTACAATTTTTCCAAGCCTCCCCCACTGGATGAAGAGGTGTCCATCTGTACCCTGCAAGGACACACAGCACTGTCCTCTCCACCCTGCTGGGACACACGGCACTGTCCCTCTCCACCCTGCAGGGACACACGGCACTGTCCCTCTCCACCCTGCTGGGAGACCCAGCACTGTCCCTCTCCACCCTGCTGGGACACACGGCACTGTCCCTCTCCACCCTGCAAGGACACACGGCACTGTCCCTCTCCACCCTGCAGGGACACACAGTACTGTCCCTCTCCACCCTGCTGGGACACATGGCACTGTCCCTCTCCACCCTGCAAGGGACACATGGCACTGTCCCTCTCCACCCTGCTGGGACACATGGCACTGTCCTCTCCACCCTGCTGGGACACCCAGCACTGTCCCTCTCCACCCTGCAAGAACACCCAGCACTGTCCCTCTCCACCCTGCAAGGACACATGGCACTGTCCCTCTCCACCCTGCAAGGACACCCAGCACTGTCCCTCTCCACCCTGCTGGGACACACGGCACTGTCTTCTCCACCCTGCTGGGACACATGGCACTGTCCCCCTTCACCCTGCAAGGACACACGGCACTGTCCCCTCCACCCTGCTGGGACACACGGCACTGTCCCCTCCACCCTGCCAGGACACGTGGCACTGTTGCTAAGAGGCCCCACTGCTAGTCCATATGGCATCTTAATGCAAATTAGAACAAGCTGCTCTTCTCCCAAGTAAAGTTTTAACGGGTATATTATTTACTTCTTAATAATAATTATAACAAAGTCATTTTGTATAAAATAAACCAATCAATGATAGAATAGAAAAGAACATTAAAATTTGTGTACATATATATTAAACCGAAGTAAAATGTTTTAAATAAAATAGAAAATTTGGGCTTTTACTCACAATAATTTAAACAATAGAATATAATTATTTGTGTTAATTTGTTATATATTAATATTTTTAAATATATTTTATTGATTTTTTTAGAGAAAGAGATAGAAACATCGATGTGAGAGAGATACATTGATTGGCTGCCTCCTGCATGTCCCCGACAGGATCGAGCCCGAAACCCAGGCATGTAACAGGGAATGGAACCAGGACCTCTCAGTCCATGGGACAACACTCAATCCACTGAGCCACGGCGACTGGGCAAAATTGTTATATGTTGTATAGGACAGCTCTTGTGCTCCTCCTCCCAGCCTCTGGGCGACTTTTCTATCCAGCTGTGCAAGTAGCCTGACAGCAGCGCACCTCAGCTGTCCCCCAGATCTCTTGCTTCCTGCTTTGGGGCTTTTCATGCTGTGGTCACATAGGACATTCTGACAAATGAGCAAACTTTGAAGGACAAGGGGGTTAATTCCTCAGAGAGCAACAACCTTGCCCGCTGGGGGATGGGCACCGTGGAAAAATGCTCCCTTCTTCTGCTCCATGGACCAACAGTGCTGAGATGCATTCCACATGGCTCCCCAGGGTCCCACCAGATGGAGCCCAGGTGCTCACAGAGTGGCCAGCTGCAGGCCCAATGCCTCGGAGTAACTTTCTTTCCTATTTAATTCTTCCCAGTTCCTGGCGCCGATTTCCCCAAATGAACCACCTTCACGCAAACCCTGGTCTCAGCCTTTGCTTTTTAGGGAAACCTAGCCTCAGATATGCATCTCGCTGTCATGGAAACAACATGTTTATGATCATTTTACTGCTTACTTGCTCCAATATCTTGTTTTCTCTAGAAATGATTACTAGATTTGACTGATCAAAAAAGTAATTTTAAATACATTTTAATGTCAAGAAGCTATGTTCTCCATTGGCAACCAATAATGTCAAAGTTAAACATATTCTGAGGTCTACGGAAGTATGCAGAAATACATCCGGTAAATTATTGATACAAGTGTATTGCTAGCGTCAACAGGAGAGTTTAGAAAACAGTTTAAGGTTTTGTTCCTCACAGATCAATGCCCCGAATACCGCACAGCGGTCAGCTTCCGCTGTGAAGTTTCATTCAGTTGAGTTGTCCCAGTTCATCACAATTCTTCAGATTGCATATGTCATCAGAAGAGTAAAACACCATATTTTTCAGCTTTACAAACCTTTCTTTGAAAAATAATACTGTCATAGCCAGTATTTTAGAAAAGAAATAAATTCTGAAATTTTATATAGGTCACAAATGGGCTGATCGTGGAATTCACAGTAAAATGAGTCTTCTGACTTTTACCCCCTAATATTTCCTTTTTTAGAGAAGTTGGCATCAATGATCTCCAACTTGTTTAGCATTAAGAATCATTTTCTTGCCCTGGTCGGTGTGGCTCATCAGTTAGAGCGTTGGCCCACGGACAGGAGGCTTGTGGGTTCAATTCCCAGTCAAGGGCATGTACCTGGGTTGCAGGTTCGATCCCCAACCCCAGTCAGGGTTGTGGGGGAGGCAACCAGTCGATGTGTCTCTCTCACATCAGTGTCTCTCTCTCTCTCTCTCTCTCTCTCTCTCTCTCTGCCCCCTCCCCCTTCCACTCTACCTAAAAATCAGTGGAAAAATATCCTCGGATGAAAAAAAGAAAAAAGGAATAATTTTCTCACCCTGGCCAGTGTGGCTCAGTTGGTTGAGCATCGTCCTGTGTACCAAAACGTTGCCGTTCTATTCCGGTCAGGACACAAGCCCAGTCTGTGGACTCGATCCCCGGTAAGGGGCATGCAAGAGGCAGCAGATTGATGCTTCACTCTCAAATAGATGATGTCTCTCTCTCTCTCTCTCTCTCTCTCTCTCTCTCTCTCTCTCTCTCTCTCTCTCTCTCCCTCCCTCTCCCTTCCTTTTTCTCTAAAAATCAATTAAAAATATTAAACAAACAAATGAAGAAAGAATAATTTTCTCAGGGGAGAAAGTCTAAGGACGGAATTCCAGGCAGAGGAAATAGCATGGACAAATGCATGGAGGTATGAGACAGCCTGGCCTGTTGGGGGACTCTGAGTCACTTAGTGTGACTGGGACATTCAGATATGAGTTGGGCAATTGACCCTAGAGACTGGTTCAAGCCGGACTGTGATGCCTGAGAGGTTAGACTTTCTCCCAAAGGCAATGGGGAGTTTTAGGAAGGTCGTCCTGGCATGATCCGCATACCCTGGAGGCTGAGCCAAGCACCACGTCTGAGGTCTCATAAAGGGCAAATAAAGGACATGTGGGTCAGCCAGGGGTCTTGTTAAAACACAGCTTCTGATGCAGTAGGTTTGGAGTGGGGCCTGCTCTTTTGCACATCCCAAAGAGCTGCAGGGGATGCTGACACTAATGGTCCAGAGACCCTCTGAATAGCCAGGGAATGAAGCCGACCTGCTAATGCGGCACTAATGTGTGCTGTGAATGTACAGACCACCTCTGCACTCTCACATTGTCACTTGCATGGGATTGAAGCCATTTTCACTGGCCCTTCCTGTCCCACCCTTCCCCCAGGAACACAGAGAAATCAGGAGGTGCCTATGTCCTTCAGTGGAAGCAAGGGGTCATTAGTAGATGGACAGTGGGTCACAAGGTCATTTGTCTCAGGATGATATACAGCCAGCTACTGGTCCTGCAATAAGCATTAAAAGGACACATTCATCACAGGGTTTGTCCAGCCCACGCTTCTGGAGTGCTGTGCTCCGCTCTGTGAGGGGAACAGTGGTGAACCATCCTGCATCAGGAGTGAGAGGACAGCATGCAGAGGGACCCCCTGGCCGAGGGATCTGAGGCACTCAGCTTGGAGAAAGGCTCAATGGGACAAGGTCACCTCCAAGTTTCTGAGGGTCTGTCACAGGACAAAGGGAGCAGACATGATCTGTGGTACCCAGGGGCTGAGCTCAGACAAATCAATGGATTGGAACCACAGCAGGAAAGCTCGCGCTTCACTGTAAAAAGCAGATTCCGATAGTCAGAGCTGCCCAAATAAAGGGTGATCGATCTCAAATAACAGTGAGCTCCTCATCACTGGAGGTGTACAAGACTGTTCCAAATAGAAGATCGAATGGGATGAGCCCTGAGTCCTGAGACTCTCTCATCCATTCATCCAGCTCAGGAGACCCTAATCACTGCCCAGAAACCCTGCTGCTGCCCTCAATAAAATTCCAAAGCCAACCTAATTATTAATCCTCTTTGCAAATAATCTAGTGCTAATCATATTTCATGTTGTCCATTCAGAGCCCACCACTTTTCCTGGCTGTACCATGCTTCAGAGAAATCCTCCACACCGGGCTGGGAGTCAGAAATTACAGCTTAGTCCTCTCTCACTACTGTGACCTTGGGAATGTTGTCTCCTCTCTCTGGACTTCAGTCCTGATATTACACATCACATCTTGACCCACTGCCAAATATGACAAGTAGAAGTCCACTCAGGATGGGAAGTACCTCAGGTTCCCTGGTGAGCTCCGGGGCCTAAAACATAGTAGGTGCTCAGTAAATAGTTGATGAATTGAAATGTGCTCAGCACAATGACTGGAACTGTTGAATTGAACTGAGTTAAACTTAACTGAATTAAATCGAACTCACACATGTTTACGGCACAGAGCAGCAGAAGGTTGGTGCTAGATGAAATTTATAAATGGTTGCGTCCCAGCCTCTCACCACTCACCCTTCCTTCCCTCCCTTCCCCCCATTTTCACCTGAAGGACAAAGGGGCTGATGAGGGCTGTCCTCCCTCCTGCAAAGAACACTGTCACTGAATCAGCTCACCTGTGCTAAAAGGTTCTGACTTTTTACTTTCAAACCAAACCTCTCCCTGAAGCCCCAGACCCCTTTGGCCTCTGCCCACCAATATTTCTATGATGATTTCACATGTACCACAAAATCCACATGCCCCACTTCCCCAAACCTGCCCCTCTACCAGCTTCCCGCCTCATCCCCCCAGTCTCTTAGTCAAGAAACCTGGGGTCACCCTAGATTTTCCTGACTTTTACAAAACTCAGTGGACGCCTGAGGGCAGAGCATGATGAATGATTCCTGAGTTTACTATTTTTACATCAGTAATAAACTCAACTTTGCAAGTTAGAATAATAATTTGAAAAAGACGCAGAGCAGAATTGATCTGAAAGTGCACCTTTCAGCAAAGCACACAAATATTTGCTGAAATGGCCAGATTATGAATTCCATGCTCATCGCAGTGTTTCTCCGGAAGCAGCATCTCCTCCCACCAGGTCGGCCCTGTTGGCAGCCAACCTGGATCACTCTCTTGCCTACAAAGGCTCGTCTACTTGGAGGGCTGCAGAGGGGCTACTGGGTGCCTGAGGGTCAGGGGATCTGGCCTCTTCTTTCCTCATCTGTGTAATGGGGTCAGAGAGTTGGTTGAGAGCATCAGAAAGCAGATCCCTGGGCCTCACTCATTCAGTAGATGGACCCTGGAATGTGCCTTTTCAATAGGTTTCCAAGGGATCCTGATACAGCTGATTTGCCAGAAGCATTATGAAAAGTACCCGACTAAACCATCTCCAGGACTCCTTGCAGGACTGACACCTGTGAAGCTGCGACAGACACCCCCTCCTGTCCAATGCTCAGAATGTGAATTGGCTGTTAACATGTGTGACTGGAACCGCTACAAAGCATGTTAGTTATGGGATGTCCCCACACGCCTTCCTCCTGAGGAAGAAGCCAGATGCATGGAACCAGTTTAAGGAGTGGATCAGCAGGACCGCTGTCTGGGCGGTAATTTATTTTTGTATTGATTTTAGAGAGAGAAAGGGAGAGAGACAGAGAAATATCAATTTCTTGTTCCACTAATTTATGCATTCATTGGATGATTCTTGTATGTGCCCTGACCCAGTATCGAACCTGCAACCTTGGTATATCGGGATGACACTCCAACCAACTGAGCTCCCCAGCCAGGGCCAGCATGGGTGGTAATTTTTAAGGTGTACTAAAATATTCCGGGAAATATAACAAAATGTATTTCCCAGAATGCTCCTCCGAGACAGAACCACACAGGACTGGAAAGAATCCCGACAGCCAGATTGGTCTGGGACCGAGATGCCGACCTGCCCTCTCGGGAGGGTGGTGTAACTGTCAGCGCTCCTACTGGTGAGCAGCAGAAACAGACTCTAGCTGACAAGCTGCAGAAAGTAAACTTGCTGAAAGCACAGAGAGCAACTCACAGCACGGCTGGGACAGACACGGAATCAGGATCAGAAAGCGAGCAGAGGCCAGGACCACAGCCAAGATGCCACCACAGGGCCAGAGTACCAAGGACACTACAACTGGCCCCAAATCCCTTAGCCACAGCTCACGTGGCCCTGCTACTGCCAGTGGGCACTGGATGCCACCACCTGCCCCCTGCTACATGGCCCCGGAGGCTGGGTGCTGTGCTGCACCAGGACAGAGCCTCCACTCTCTCTTCCTGTCACTAGAGCAGGTGGGTCTGAGTGCCCCAGGCCTGCCGCACGGAGGCGAGGCGGGGAAAGTGAGTGTCCAGCCTTTTCTCTTTCTCCAGGGAGCCAGGATTTCAGATGTCAGGATGCCTCCCAAAAGACAATATCCACTCCCAGAAACCAGGGCTCTGGCCTCACAGAGTGGAATAACCAGGTCTGGGGCCAGAAGTAAATATCTCAGGACAACAGACAGAGAATCTGTGTTGCCATTAGCTATCCCCTCTCCCTAAGTAAATGCCAGGGCTTTCATTTTGGAGCTGAACTATCCACCTGCCTGGGGCACCTCCATGCCTCAATTAGAGCCTAGCCATTCCCCGATCGTGAGTTCTGTTCGGTCGAGTCGGGAAGGAGGGACTGAGACCCTGATATGCAGGGAGGTCGAAGCTCACATCCTTGGAGTGAGTCCTGGAGGCCGCTCTCTAACTGGGAACCTGCCGTGGGAGCAGAGTGGCCCGCGTGCGGCCCGGCACTCGCAGCAGTGAGATCTGTGAGGTTAGGAGAGCCGAGCAGCTGAGAGCACAAGAGGACGCGATGACCGTCCACTTTCATTAGCGCCGAATACCTGTCTACTCCTGAGGGTCCTCCTCTCTTCTTGACTTTCAATTGTCCACAACCCAGCCATTTTGCAGAAACAATTACTCAGGCCCAGAGCTGGTCCCAGAGGGCACCCCGTCTGGCAGAAACCAGAGATTGCAGAAACGCAGGCAGGAGCGGGCTGCATCCCTTCTCCCAGATGAGGGTTGGGACCAGCTTGGATCTGAAGGGGCCTGGAGCCGCCAGCTTTTGCAAACGGCCCCCACATGTCCATGACTCAATGAACACTTATTTCTGTCCCATCCATATCCACTGGGGGTCAGCTTTGGCTCTGCTACCCTCCTTCTTCATTCTGAGACCCAGACTAGATGAGAACGCCGTATTTCAGTTCCGTGGAAGAAGGGAAAGAGCAAGAACGGAAATGTGGGCCACTCTTAAAGCTCCACTCAGAGCTGGCATGTCACACTCACGGCCCAAAGCAAGCCACATGGCCAAAGCTGTGCCAGCGAGGTGAGGCGATCTGATTCTTTCTCACGAGGGGAGCAGAAAATAAGGGAAACAGTCACACAGTCCGCCATGGAGCCATCCCACTGGAAGCCACAGCAATGCTTCCCCTTCCATGTCCTCCAGTTTGTCCCGTTACTCCGGCTCCTTCCACTTTCTCTAGGGTTTGGCCCCACAGTCCTAATTAGGTCCATTTTAGAGATGTGGAGACTGAGGCCCACAGAGGAGACCCAAGTCACTAACTCCTCCTAATGCCCTTCTCAGACATGGGGCCTCCTGCCTACTCCCTCCTCTTCCTTGCCTCCCGAGTCCCTCAGAAATATCTGCTCCCTACGGAGCACCTGCTGCACACCAGCTGTCGATCTCTGTGCTCCTCACGGAGTCTCCCGATCACTCAGTAAGGTCAGCAACTTAGGAGGCAGCGGTGGAATGGGACTCCCTTTCCAACCCCACGTCCTGAACAGCACACTGGACTGGAATCCAGTTCTGCCCAACTCCAAAGCCAGTGTCCTGCCCGTCCTTCACACTGGCTCGAATCCCTTCCTTCTCAGCCCCATCCACATCCATTGCCACCTGTGGCCACTCAGGTTCTGGATGTCACAGCCACGGAACTGTTCCCCTCCTCACCAGCCCTAACTACTCGTTAATTCAGGCCCACGAAGCCAGCCCTTCAGCTCCCATCGCCAGCCACAGAAATGAGGATAAATGTGGCTGTCAGCAGCTTCCTGCCTCTTTGTTTTTTAATTTACTTAGAGTTGGGCAGCAGAGATAGCAGGAGAGGAAGCAGATGGCTCAGCGTGACAGATGGGATCTTATCCAGTGACACAAGGACAAGGTGAGAGAAAGCGTGTTCAAGAGAAAATGCAGGCTCCGTGTGTGCACGGGCCCCAGTCAGGACGGCCACGCTCTCGCCAGCTCGCCAGGGCCCAGGACGCTGGGCTGGGGACTCTCAGGACTGGGGCTCCGGTGTGCCAGTGCCCCTTCACCATGGACAGCGAGGACACAGGCCCACCCAGAGAGGAACTGCAGCCTGCCCAGCGCCATCCGGTCAGCCACTTGAAGGACGCCTGACTCCACTCAGACCCAGCGGCACTCTCTGGTGTCCGCGTGGTGGGCGATGCCTGTGAACGGGCTCTCTGGGGCTGTCCCCAAAGATGTTTTTGCAGAATTCTACCTTCAGCCTTGGCTTGCCCGTGCTGAAGACTCTCCAGGCGGGTGTTCAAAGGAGGGTTTCGCGCCTGGAACATCCGAGGTCTCCAGCACATGAGGGGCAGCGCCAGGACCCCAACCCGGGCCTGGGGGCGTGGACAGGGCAGCTCCCATTCCACCTCTGCCCCAAGCCCCTGAGAAGGAGGGCGTGCGAAGAAGTCTAACTAGGGCGAAGCTTCTGGACTTCTCCCAGTGCCCCACCTGGTCATGTCAGGGAGGGGAAACAGGGCTGTTTACGTGGGCAGCTGGGTTCAAAGGGGAGAGAGGCTGTTCTCCTGGGTACACTTGAGAGATTCGGGCCCACGTGGGTGGCCTGCAGCAGATTTGGGGAGCAGGGGCTGGACCACGCTGCAGAGCTCAGCACCACAGGGTGAGAACTTGGAGTTCCCAGGGCCGTCGGGCGGGAGCCGAGCAGAGAGGAGATGGGATGGGGAGAGGAAGCCTAGAGCAGGCCAGGGCGAAGCGCAGGTTGTGTTCTGTGCTGGGGAGATTGGTTTGTTTTTGCAGAAACTGTGCACAGGGCTACATTTTATATCTCATTCAAGTTTAGGAAAGAAACAACATTGGTGAGATGAAAAGATGATAAAACTAACTCGGAGACAAAGTGGCCACGGGAAAATTTGCAGAAATCTTCGGGAGCACTGGCTTTTCCTCAGATGGGGACTGGGGGTTACGTCCATCTCGTTTTAATGTAAAAGGCTGCCTCTGGGATATAGTATTATGAAGGTCATTTTGTAGGAGAGAGAGGAAGGTAGAGATGGGGAAACTCTTTTTTCACTAGCACCCTACTCGAGAGAGGAGAGGACCTGAGGGAGAGCAGGCAGGGGCGCAGGACTGGCCCACACCCCAGCCCTTCATGTCCAGTCCGTGTGCAATCCTCCTGGTAACCTTGGAGCACCAGGGAGACTATCACTATTTCCATTTTACATGTGAAGCAAGGGACTCAGAGAGAAGGATCCAGGATTCAAACTCGGGTCTACCCAACCCTAAAAGTTAGCTGTTTCTTCCCCCATGAAACCTGCTTCCACTTGGACATGCCAAGCCTGAAGGTAGGGTGAGGTGAGGTCTTTCCTCCCAGTGACAACTGTTTTCCTCACCTGCCCCATGTGAGCCACAAGGAGCCTTAAGCCACAGGACAGTGGAGGTATGAGTATCTCTTACCCTGACATGCCCAGCTCCCTGTCACAGAGAAGCCCAGGAGGAGGGGAAGGGAGGGGAACAGAGATCCCCTCCAAGCGTACGGATTCCTGGAGGATAAAGACTTCAGCATCTGTTTACTGAGGTTCTACAGCCAGGCTCCGCGATCAGACCAGGGGAGCCAGAGGTGAACGGGACAGGAACCCTGATCTCCAGCTGAAATCTTCTCTCAGTCAGGATCTTGGCAGCAAATATAAACTCATCCCATGGAGGGACCTTTGCAGAGGTCTGAGCAGGATGAGAGGCACCCAGAGGCTAGCCACAGCGGGAGCCCTTCCACCCCCGGCCTGAGAGCAAAGGGAAGACAGGTGTTCTAGAGCCCTGTGAGAGCAGAAGCTGCGCAGGAGCAGCTGCCTGGCTCACTGCGGTCACAGGGGCACCCAGACCCTGCTAGAAACACGATGCCAGAGCAGGAGGGGGGTAGGAAAGAAGTCCCCTGACCTCTCCCCCTCCCACCCTCCAGTCTCCCGTGCTGCCTCCATGGGCTGAACCCAACCAGATGCCCAAGGGCAAAGGAGATAGTGCAATCCATGGTGTCAGCCCCTGAGGTACAGAGCAGGGCAGGGACAGTCAGAGACTGGAATAGAAACACATTACAATAGAGACGAACCAGCCAACCCTGGAATGTGACCATGCGGTGTCCCCAACAAACCCGTCCTGACCAGGGCGTAACAAGTCCACTGTTGTTCTGAGGTCACACGCTGGAACAGAGCTCAGCGGTTAGGAACAGACAGATCTGCTTCACTGCTTCTACCCTTTCACGAAGCTGCGGACTTCCACGCTGATCCTGAGCCCGCCGGGCCCACTTGTCTCAGACCACAGATGTGAGGTTGTCGTTCAGACTGGAGGGGAGGCCATGCTCTCCATCCCTTCCGGCTCAGGGAGGGTGGCTGAGGCGGCTCCTCCCGGGTAGCACCAGAGAGTCGAGAGCCTCCTTTCAGACTGGGAGATGTGCTCCCTCCAACGGTGCTCCGAGGACTCGGCACAGCCAGCACGAGAGCCAGCCTCACAGAGTTCCATCGCATCCTGGAAATGACACGAGTCTCCAATGAAACACAGACCTTTTCCCTCCCTCTTAAGTTTTCTCGTCTCCCTGAGTCCTGCTCCAATCTGGGACTAGCCACTAGACTTTAAAATCATTCTTGGAGAGAGAAACGAATTCGGAACCTCTGTGTTACTGAAGAGGCACAGATGGTCCTGGGAGCGATGCTCCCGGTGACTTTGAGAGAACAGGGTGACAGGAAAGGCAGACCTCACTGTCACCCTCCACGAGATACCGCTGCAAGATCTGTTGGGTTTCAGGAGATTAGCAAACCACATTGTTCAAGTCAGCCAGAGCTTGTCTGTGCTCAGCATGGATTCAGCAAACCCAACATTATTGCAGTTTTGACATCCTACAACGTGCAGGTTCCAGTCTCCTGGGCAATGATTGCCGGCACCTGCTCTCCTCCAAACCCCCCAAATTCTTTACAGCCTTCAAGGCCTAGCTCATCATGCATTCACTTATTCAACAGATGTCTTTGAAACCTGCTTTGGGCCGAGCTCACTGCTGGGCACTGAAGCTACAGTGGTGCAGAAGACAGACTTGACTCCTGCCCCGGGAGGTTTCTTCCACCTGCAGTCCCTCTCTCAGCACCCAATCCAATGATCCTGTCACATCTGACCTTCAGTGACGGCCTCTCCAGTCTGTGCCGAATCCTCCCCACCAGAACACCAGCTCCTGAAAGCCAGCGCCTGTGTCTTCCTCTATTAACCAGGGCAGCACCGAACACACAGGAGATCCAACTCCAGCAACAAACTTTCTAACAGGTGAGGCCAATCGCTTAACCTCAGCCTCTTCATCCGTATTAGAGACATTATCTCAGGGATCCCTGGGTCAAATTTTCTGAGTGTCTGCATGTGAAAGCACTTCGCACACTGTACACTTCTAAGCATCAGTAGGGACTCCGTCTTTATTCACCACCACGACCGCTCACAGCACTTCACGGAAGAGGAACTGCGCCCAGCTCTTCTGCAGGCCAGGGGTTGCAGTGTGTTCCCAGGTGACTCTCAGCCAAGCTGGAGGCACAAAGCCAGTGCCGACGCATCTGCCACTGCCACCACGGCCACCAACGCATCCCTCCCTGCAGTTAGAAGGTGGGTCAATTACCAGGGGCTCATTTGTAATCATTGCCGTTGTCTCGTGTTTTCTCTGCTGATTGCTCGAGTTAAGAAGCCCCTAATCAGCGGCAGGGGCGTGGGGGCTGGAGAGCACCTTTTGTCTGCCACCTCCATCCAATCCCACCTCCGATCCAAGCTGGGGGAAAAGGTGTCAGGAATGGGTGCCTGTGCCTTCAGCCCTCAGGATCCTTATTGGAGCCTCAGAGGTTTTTCTGGACTGACCTCTGATGGAGGAGCTTGGGAGGTAATCCCATCATGGGAGGGGACCCCTGGACATTTTCATTATGTTGATGCATCCGTCCATATTTCATCATCACCAAGGCAGGTTTTCTCACTCTTTTGACACAAAAACAGACAGGTGGAGTCATTTTGATTTGGGCTGCCTGGCTTCTTCCCCAGGGAAGCTGCTTTCTCTGGCTTGCATGATAATTGAATTTCACGGATGGAATCTTCCACATACTTCTCAATTAGGGATGTGTACAGGCAGTGAGATTTTTCAGGTGTTGATCTATGATTGTCAGTCTTTTTTTACCTTTAAATTAATCTTCTTAATTTCTGCCAGCTCTAAATCCGCTTTGCTAAATAGCATTATTCTGACTTAAATGGTCTAATCTGTTTGTCGTAAACTGGGTACAGCTGAAAATCGTGTATGCAGGAGCCTCCCTCATTAATCACAGCTGACAAGAAGTCAGAAATCAAGGAGCAAAACTGTCTCTGAAGGCAAAGTGGGGAAAGACTGAGAAAAGCAGCCACCGGGGTGTGAGGGCTGAGCTGGAGGGCCAGGGCAACGCCTAGCCCGGGCTGTGTGGCCCTGGGTGCGTCCTGGCCCTCTCTGGGCTTCAGTTTCTACCTCTGTTAGAAAAAGGAAGAAAGCAGGTGAGGTATGTGTGTTGGGGGAGGGGAGGAAAGGGTCAGATTAGTTGAGTCCTCGGGGACCTTTCCGTTTAACATTCTCTTGTTGTTGTTGTCACTCCTTACCCAAGGATATTTTTTTCTATTGACTTTTTTTTTTTAATCCTCACCCGAGGATATTTTTTCAAATATCTTCAGATAGAGTGGAGGGGGGGAGAGAGAGAAACATCGATGCGAGAGACACATCGACTGGCTGCCTCCCGAACGACCCCGACCAGGGCCAGGGACGAACTGCAACCGAGGTACGTGCCCTTGGCCGGAATCGAACCCAAGACTCTCTGGTCTGCGGGCCGATGCTCTAACTGCTGAGCCAAACTGGCCAGGGCTCTACTGACTTTTAGAGAGAGTAAAAGAGAGAGAAACATCAATGTGGGAGAGACACATCGATTGAATGCCTCCTGCATGTGCCCCTGGGGGGTGGGGGGTGTCAAACCTGCAACCCAGGTACACACCCTCGACCGGGAATCAAACGCATGACCCTTTGGTGCATAGGCCGATGCTCTAACCACTGAGCTCCAGTGGCCAGGGCTCGGCTTCACATTCTTGAGCCTATACATGACCTCTCAGAAAAATGCCACAAAAATAGCATCTTGGTATTTAAATGCATAGCCGTTGTTGACTCTGGAGAACCTACAGTCTCAATACTTTACCACAGCATTTTCTAAAATGAGGAAGGCAAGAGGACTTTGGGTAGAAAGGAACACGGAATTCACTAGCACGGGAAAGCTCTGCCCCTTGTGAGTCTCCATCCTCCCGAGCAGCTCGCGGACGGGTCTGCTAGCACATCAGTGCTCTCCAGCCTGGCCCCGCTCCCGGAGAACAGAGGAGCGGCCGCAGGCTCAGCTCCTTTGTCAGGCGACAGATCCAGTGAGAATCCAGTACCTGTTGGTGGTATGTGTGGTTTCTTTGTTTTTCTCCATAGAGGACAGAGATTGCTTTCTTTTAAGACATATTTATTAAGAAGCTGGTTTTAAAGAATTTTATTTTAATGCAGAAGCCGTGTGGTTATGGCAAAAATTTAAAGTAGCATGTAAATATTTGGTTTTGCAATCTCTGAAAAAATATTTAGTGCCTCAGGAGGCCAAGCACTATTCAGGCCCCTAGGAGACAGGTGAGTAACACCTTTAGGTCCTATAACCTCCCTCCCAAAACTCTACTCCCATATGCTGAGTGTCTGGGCCGCCTTCCGCCCCTATCCTGGTGCTGACCACAGGAACCAGCTTTCTCATAGCCCTTGGACCCCCAGGTTGTCACCGCTCTGCCCAGTTGGATGATTAACTGTCCTAAGGAGGTTTCCCATACACGAGGCTTTCAGTTTTAAAACCCAGACAGTCCCAGACAAACGGAGACAAGTTGGTCCTTCTACAAGTGAGCCAGCCCCATCCTGAAGCAACGCTACCCCCACCTTCATCACCTCCACGCCAGCGACTGCAGCTGCAGATAAATCGATGTCCCTTCCCCCTCGCCACAGACTGGCACCCTTCCAAATTCTGTCTCTGCTTAACATGCCTGTCAGTCTTTTGTAACCCTCCCCCACTCCCCTCAAGAGCTATTTCACACTTCTCCAGCCCTCCCCAGCACACCCCTCCCACACCACCCCTTCTCCCTCCACGGATGAGTTTGCTCCACTGAGAACCTGGAATTCCCTCCCTCCTGCCTGACCACGTCTCACCTCCTGATGTACCCACAAGCATGCAGTCCCTTCCTGTCGCTCTGTCCTTCTGTCCTGCTCTCTCCTGTATCCACAGTTACTCCCATCCTGCTGGCACCTTCCCTTCAACTTCATAACACTCGGTCTCTCTGAACCCTTGCACAGCCTCCCCCATCCAGCTACCACCCTCCCTGCTCCTCCTGCTCTCATCTAAATAGCTCTAAGGAGTCTGGCCGGTGTGGCGCAGTGGTTGAGCATCCACCCATGCACCAAGAGATCACCAGTTCGATTCCCGGTCAGGGCACATGCCCAGGTTGTGGGCCAAATCCCCAGTGGGGGACATGCAGGAGGCGGCCAATCAATGTTTCTATCTCTCTCTTCCTCTCTCCCTGAAAATCAATAAAGGGAAAAATTTTTTTAAAATAAATAGCTCTATGGAGCTGTCTCCACTTACTTCCCTCTCTCACTTTTGAGTCACCCGCTCTCCATCCTTGCACTTGGGCTGCTGCCCCCTCTGAAGCAGCTCTCTCCACACCTCTGACGCCCGCTAATTGCCAAATCCAGTGGCTATTCAGTGTCCTTTGTTTGAGTGTTTTACAGATATCTGCTGATTTGAGCAAAACTATCCATGTGTTGTTAAAGCACAATAAAATGACACATCAACCAAGTAAGATAGGCATCCTTTTACCCTGCTTACAGCTGAGGGACTGAGGGACAGAGAGGTTAAGGTCACAGCTACATGTGAAAGAGCAATGGCTGGGAAGTCTGTGTTCCTCATGCTCCCCATTCTGCTGCCTTCATTGCTGATGTCCACTCCCTTCCTCCTAATCTTTGTGTCCCCAGCACCTGGGAGAGCGTTAGACACCCAGGGAGTGCTCAGCAAATGTCTGTGGGCTGAACTCACTGAATGCCTGGGACACACTCAGGGAAGTCACAGGCTAGGGGAGGAAGACCAGACAGCAGCCGCCAGTGTGTTGGATAGTAGGCAGGACATGCTCAGAGGGCTCTGACAGTGATGAGAAATAGTAACATTAAGAGCCACAATGACAGTGTCACCGTTTGTTGAAATCTAATATGTGCCAAGAACTATACTAAATAGTTTTATCTGTTACTTCAATGAGTCTTCAGAACAATCCTCCCAGGTAAGTATTATTATTTTTTAATATGTTTTCATTGATTTTTTTAGAGAAAGAGAGGAAGGGAGAGAGATACAGAAACATCAGTGTGAAAGAGACACATCGATCGGCTGCCTCCTGCACACCCCCTACTGGGGATCGAGCCCGAAACCTGGGCATGTGCCCTGACTGGGGATGGAACCAGGACCTCTCAGTCCATTTGTACTATGCTCAATCCACTGAGCCACACCGGCCAGACTTATTTTTAAGCTCATTTTACAGATCAGGAAACCAAAGTTCAAAGAGGTCCCCAGGGAAAGAAAAGCTCAGAGGGAGTGCAGGGTGTCTAGGAAGCCTTCCCAGAGGAAGTGCCACCTGAGCAGGGGTGTGAAGCACAAGTAGGAATTAGTCAACTAAAGGAGACAGGGTATTCCAGGGAAAGAGCACAGTGTCTGCAAAGGTAGAAACGCATGTACCTGTCAGGGAACCACAGACAGCCTGGGCTGGCTGCAGGTCAGAGAATGGGGAGTAGAAGTGAGGCTTTCAAAGGAAGCATGGAGAGGAGAGGGGGAGCCTCACAGGCCACAGGAAGAAATTTCAACATCATGGGGCTGTGGTTCTCAAACCATGGTGTGTATGCGCGTGTGTGTGCATGCATGCATATTTTACTGAGGCTCAAATATACTTAAACAGCTTTATGAAATATAATTGACATATAATAAACTGTACATATTTCAAGTATACAATTTGATAAGGTTTGGTATAGGTATGTACCCATGAAACCATAACCACAATCAGGAGAGTGAGCATATCTATCATCCGAAAGGTTTCCTTGTGTTCCTTGTAATCCCTCCCTCCCACCTTACCCTCGCTGATCTGCTATCTGTCATTATAGATTACCTTGCATTTTCTAGAATTTTATAAATGGAATCATACAATATATAGGGTGTCCCAAAAAACGTATACACACTTTGAATAATTATAAATTCCAATGGATTAAATCTGAAAAGAAAGAAACATCAATGGAGCTATTAGCTGTTCAAGTGTGTATACATTTTTTGGGGGACGACCCATATATACTTTATTGTCTGGCTTCTTGCACTCAGCATAATTATTTTAAGATTCATTCTGAGATAGGCACAGGTTTGTATCAATAATCCATTCCTTTTTCTTGCAGAATAGTATTCCAATGTATGGGTGTGCCATACTTTGTTTATTCATTTACCTGTGGGTAAGCAAATAATGCTGCTGTGAACATCTGTGTACAAGTCTTTGCATGGGCATATGCTTTCACTGGTCTTGGATAAATACCTAGGAGGAGGATGGCTGCATCATATGGTAGATGTTAGTTTACCTTTTTAAGAAATGCCAAACTATTTTCCAAAATAGTAGTACCATTTTCTATTCAAACAGCAGGTATTATATTTAACACAAGGAGTGGGATCTTACTGTGGTTTTTAATTTGCATTTCCCTGATAACTAACGATGATGCGCATCTTTTTATGTTCTTATTTGCCATCCCTATATGTTCTTTGATGAAGCATCTGTTCAACTCTTTTGTCCATTTTTTTAAAATATGTTTTTTTTATTGGTGTTTTAGAGAAAGAGGAAGGGAGAGAGAGATAGAAACATCAATGTTAAAGAGAAACATCCATCCGCTGCCTCCTGCATGCCCCCTACTGGGGATCGAGCCTGAAACCTGGGCATGTGCCCTGACCAGGAATCGAACCAGGACCTCTCAGTCCATGGGGCGACACTCAATCCACTGAGCCACACAGGCCGGGCTCTTTTGTCTATTTTTAAATTGGATTATTTATTTTCATATTGTTGAATTTTGAGAGTTCTTTATATATTCTACTTACAAATCCTTTATCAGATATATGAATTGCAAATATTTTCCCCAGTCTATTGCTTATCTTTTTGTTCTCATACCAATGTCTTTTGAAAAGAAGTTTTTAACTTAAGTCCAACTTTCCAAATTTGTTTTTCTGGACTGTGCTTTGGTGACATATCTATGAAATCTTTGCCAAATCCAAGGTCATAAAGATTTTCTCTTATGCTTCATATACATAGTTTTAGGTTACATTTAGGTCTGTGAGTATTTGAATTACTTTTTGTATATAATGCAAAGTATGGATCCAAGTTTTGGGTTTTTTGGTCTTTTTTTTTTGCATTTGGATATCCATTTGTTCCAGCCTTTGCTAATATATTTCTCCATTGCACTGCCTTTACACCTTTGTCAAAAATCAGTTGTCCGTATATGTGTAGGTCTATTTCTGGACTCTGTTCAGGCTTTATTCTATTTCATTTAACCATTTGTCTTTATACCAATATCATGTTTTTTATTAGTATACGCTTATAAAAGTATTTTGATCAAATAGTATGAGCCCTCCAATTTTGTTCTTTTCAATTTTTTTACTATTGTGGACTCTGTGCATTTTAGGATATTAGAATCAACATATCAATTTTCACCACAAAAGGCCTATTGGGAATTTGATTGGGATTGTGTTGCATCTATAGATCAATTTGGGGAGAACTGACATCTTAGCAATATTGATTCTTCCAACTTCATTTTTTTAGGGTTTCTTTAATTTCTCTCAGTAATACTGCATAGTTTCAGGACACAAGTCATTTACAACTTTCCTCAGATTTATCCCTAAGTATTTTTTTATCTTTTGATACTACTGTAAGTGTTAAAATTTTTAAACTTCTATTTCCAACTGTTTGATCGTCATATGTAAACTACAATGAATTTTTGTAGATTGAGTTTGTATCCTGCAACTTTACAAAACTTATTTATTACTTCTATAGCTTTTCTGTAGATCCTATTAGATTTTCATAGATGATCATGTTGTGTGTGAACAAAACAGTTTTACTTTTCCCTTTGCAATGTAAGTGTCTCCGTTCTTTTCCTTGACTGATTGCACTGTAAGTCCTCCAGTACCATGTTGAATAGAAGTGGCAAGAATGGATAGCCTCGTCTGATTCCAGACCTTCGTGGGAAGGCATTCAGTCTTTCATGATTAAGTATGATGTTAGCTACCTAGATTTTGTATGTGTCCTTAATCAGGGTGAACAAATTCCTTTTGTTACTAGTTTATTGAAAGGTGTGTTTTGTTTTGTTTTTTTTTAAATCAGGAACGGATGTTGGGTTTTGTCAAATACATTTTCTGTGTTTATTGAGATGATCATGTTTTCTCTTATTTAGTTTGTTTATATGATGAATCACATTGATTTTTTTAATGCATTTCTAGGGAAAACCCCACTTGGTCATGGTACATCATCCTTTAATCTATTGTTGGACTCAATCTGTGTTCATAAGGGGTTATTCTCTTATCTTATAATGTTTCGTCTGCTTTTGGTATCAGGGTAATGCTGGCCTATTGAAGAGATTGGGAAATATTCCCTTCTCCCTGTTCCTTAAAACTTTGTGGAAGAATTTGGGTTGACTTGGTATTATGTCTTTCTTAAATGTTTTGTAAAATTCATCAGTGTGGGAAGGTTTATGTAACTTACAAGTTCAATTTCTTTAATAGATAAAGGGTTATTTAGGTTAACAATTTATCCTTGAGTAAGTTTTAGTAATATGTGTCCTTAAAGGAATTTGCTCAACTCATCTAAGTTGTTAGATTTATTGACATTGAGATGTTCATAATATTCCATTATTATCCTTTTACTATCTGGAGAATGAAAGGGTTAATAATGTTTTAACAAAACTAAACTCCATTCTGACCCTCAGTTACTGCACATACGCACCCTGGCAGTTTCTTTTCTGTAAACATAAGGGCCTTGAGACACCCAAAGAAAACTGTACAGATAAGGGGTTGAGGATGGCCTTGAGAAACTCAGAGGAACCATGAGAAAAAAGAGATTAATAGTTACCCTGCTCCTCTCCCCCTCTTCTCTGTATCAGCCCCCTTAACGGTGCCAAAAGCGACACCAAGAGAATGTAGTTTTTTCTGTAGTTTGTGCCTATATAAGCAAAGAACAAAGGAAGCTCGGGGCTGAGGATTTGGGGAAGCTGTACCCCCCCAGCCCGCCGGTGTAACAGCCCACCAGTGTAATAAAATGCTCCTTTCTCTACACTGGCCTTACGTTGAGGATGTGATCTCCTGCCGGCTCAGACCTTTTAGAGAAGCTATAGTGATACCACCTCTTTTATTCCTGATACTGCAAATTTGTGTCTTCTCTCTTTTTTCCCTGGTCAAACTGGAGGTTTATCATTCTTACTGATCTTCTCAAAGAACAAGCTTTTGTTTCCATTGGTTCTCTCTACTGTTTTCCTATATTCTATCTCATAGATTTTTTTCACTTTGGTCATTATTTCCTTTCTTCAGTTTATTTGGGTTTTGCTTTCTCTTCCCTTTCTAGTTTCTTAAGGTCAGAGCTGAGGTCATTGATTTGAGACTTCCTTCTAATATACCCATTTAGTGCTATAAACTTCCTCATAAGTAACAGCTTTAGCAGCATCCCACAAATTTTGACGTATTTTCATTTCATTCTGTTCAAAATATCTTCTAATATCATCTTTCACTTTTTTCAACCCATGGGTTACTTAGAAGGGTTATTTAGTTCCTACACATTTGAAGATTTTACAGAGATCTTTCTGTTATTGATTTGTAATTTAATTCCAGTGTGATTTGAGAAAATACTTTGTATGAAGTGAATTGTTTTAAATTTACTGAGGCCCCAAATATCTTAGTAAACGTGCCATACACACTTCATAAGAATGTATATTTTGCTGTTGTTAGAGTGTTCAATAAATGCCAGTTGGGTCAGGTTGCTTGATCGTATTGTTCTACTATTCTATAGCCTCACTGACTTTCTGTCTACTCATTCCATCAGTTTTCAATTAGACGGACAAGAGTTCTTATTCTGATGGGGCAGTAAATATTAAATAATCCTACAAATAAATCTATAACTATCAATGGTGATTCGTGTCAGACATTTGCTCTAGCAGGAATTGGAACACAGAAGAGAATCACAGGAAGCCCTACATAAGTGCTGGCTTCTATTATTACATTATTAGTAACATTATTATTTGTTTTATTACTTATTCATTTCACATTGCCTGAGCACCCACTTTGGGCAAGGAGGCAAAGCTGCATGAGATAGGTCTTTGTCCTCCGAGTGGACAGACCATCCAATGCAGTGTGGGAAGTGCTGTAATTAGAAAGCAGGAGCCCAGAGAAGTGCAGTCTGCCTGGGAAGCAGTAGGGGAGATCGGGGCTGGGAGTGGAGGTGAGGGTGCCTCCTGGAAGCAGTGGGAGCTCCTTGGAACTGGAAGGACAGGTAGGAAGAGGTTCATGGGCTGAAAGCTAGCAAAACTGCTGTGTTGATTCCCCTCATTCTCCTCCACAGACCTCCAGGAAACCTGACAAATGTGAAGTGTCCCCTCCTCTCACCCCCTCCTCACACTCACCTCGTGCACCCTTGGTGATGGTGGGTTTTGCTCAGCTGGGCCCCTTAGCCAATTAACACTCTTTGCATCTGAAAAGCTCAATCAGCTCCTTGGAGGTGTTAGAGATCAGAGTAATTAAGGTCTCTTTCTAATGCAAATCTAAACCAGAAATTGAATGTTTGTCTCCTTGGAAAATTAGGGTCCCGAGTTTTATGAGGCAGCAGTGAAATTCAGAATGGGGAGGTGATGTCTTCGAGAATTAGAAGCCAATTTGTTTGGACACTCTCCAGAAATATTTGATTCGATTACATAAAATGTACTCTCCATGGCAGCAGAAGTGATATTTTTTAAATGCCAATTGCATCCCATCTCTCCCCTGGTCTCCAATGCACTTGCAATAAAACCCAAAGCCTTTACAGTAGTCTCAAGGGCCAGCGTCATCTGGCCCATGCCTTCCCCCTCCCCCACCTTCAGCTCAGGTCCCTTTAAAAGTGCTTGTCACACTTTGCAATTATTTTATTTATAGGCTGGCCTTCCCCACATCATTAAGTAAATACATCCACAATACTGCTCAACCTGGAGCACAATATATAAAGTTGTCCGAGTGATTGGTTGCAAATTAGCACTTGCAATTTGGAACGTGCCCTGGAGCCATTCGGAATAGGGCTCATACTAACAACTGCCACTGTTTTCCCCTCACCCCACCGCCCTCTCTGCGCGCGGTGTACCGGCAGGCCAGGCCGGGAAGGTAGGAGCAGCCATCTCTGACTTGTTGTATCACAGAGTTCAGCCTTCTGGAGAACTAACTGCTCTCTCTTTGAGATGTCCCTCGGCTTCCAGAGCACTCTTCACAACTGGCTAATTTTTAAGTCAGACACAAACATAACCTCCAAGTGCAAAGAAAATTTCTCCAGCCATGGGAACAAACAGACAGAAACATTTTATTTAACTAAGTTGCTACTCTTCCTTTTCCTGTCTCCCCACTGGGAATGCATGCTCTGGGAAGGGAGGGACCCATGTCTATCTCAGTCACCACCTAGCCGAAGCTCCCAGAACAGTGCCTGCCACTTGAGGGATGGTCCAGAAACATAAATGTTTTGAATACATTTATTTTCTGAAACTGCCGTGTAGAGGCATGGTGCCAACACCATGGGCACAGAGGTGGACAAACCCAGACTCAGCCTTGGAGGAGCACATAGCCCAGCAGGGAGATCCAAAGGGCCAAGGAATCGTTCGTTCACTAAGCACTTGAGCGCCCCCTACAGTGGAGTCAGGCCATAAGTGCAAAGACAGGACATAAACAAATTCCACCATGTGTGTTTGGGAGAAAGGAAGCAAGAAATGACCCTCTTCCCATTGTTGGCAATTCCCCCAGCTAGGAGGAATCCTAGCACCTCATTTATTCACCAAGCACTGTTGGAGCCAGGCATTGCTCTGGGCACTAAGAATACATTGACAAATTAAGGCTATCCTTTGTCATTAAGTGAATCAGTCTGATAGAAAGCAAAGATGGGCAAAAATACAATAAAAAGAACTCATAATACCATGTCACATGGTAACAACAGATATAAATATAAGTCCAGACCTCTCAAAGAAATGGACATGATGTATCACAGGGGAGAGGAGAGTACAATGAGACTTCTTGGAAGAGACAATGCCTCAGCTGGGTTTTGACAGACAAATAGGAGTTTTCCAGGAAAAAGAGAGGAGAATGGCATTCCAGGCCAAGGGCATACCAAGTGCAAAGGCACAGGAATGTGAACCAGCATAATGCATTGAAGAACTGCATTTGGGGTCATTGTCAAAGAGTAAAGTGAAGAGGTCGAGATCTGGAGGAAACGAGACAGGAGAAGTAACAGGTCCCAGATACTGGAAGGTTTTGCCTGGACTTTATGCCTCAAGCTACAGGGCACCAGTTCCGGGGTTCAAGCACAAAAATAATGAATCAGCTTTTGACTTGCGATAAAACACCCCAAATCTCAGTGGCTTCAAACAACAATCAGTGTTTTTGACTTACACATCTGGGGTCAGCTGGATGTTGGCTGGCCTTGGCTGAGGTGGTTTGGCTCTTGTCCATGAGTCTCATCTTCCTCCTGAGACCACCAGGCCAGTCTGGGCATGTCTTGCTCATGGCAGAGGTCCAAGCAAGCAAAAGGAGACATGCAAGGTGTCTTGAGGCCTGGGCTCAGAACTGTCATGTCATCACTTTCACCTCATTCTGTTGACCACATGAAATCATGTGGCCTAGTCCAGATTCAAGGGTGTGCACCTGCAAAGTCATATGACAAAGGCCATGGGTATAGGAGGAATGGAAGAACTGGGTCCAGCAACACACTCCAGCCAAAGTGATGTGATCAGATCTCTGCAGCAATGTGGAGGGTGGATTAGAGGGGATAAGGCAGGCTCAGATTCAGGCATGAGCTAAACAAATGCCCCAGGATCCCACAACTTACTTTTCCCTCTATTCCATACACTGGGATTTAGCCAGATCAGGCAAAGTGGGGGGGGGGGGGCTTATCCTTTGTTCCATTCTAAGAGCTCAGCCTGAGCACTTTGGTCCTTGCAGCCCTGAATAAGGAATCTTTGAAATAAGCAGATAAAGGCTAATATTCAATAAACTAGTAAACAAGGGTTTTCTTTAACTCTCTTGGAAAAGACATCTCTGAGACAAAAACAAAGCTGAGCTGCAATATTGGATAAGCCCCACTGATCACAAGAAAACCTAACATAGGTAATTGACTATTGGAAAACGCAACAGAACCAAATAAAGCAAGTAATTAACAATTATTGTGCTCTGAGGTAATGAAACTACAAATCCAGGCTGTCTAGGTGTTTGTCCCAGGCATCAGATAAGAACAAAGTGTTTGTTAGTGGGTGAGTAACCCAGGTGTGAAATTCATTTTATTAGACTAGCTCTAAAAATAGGCTTGAACCAGACAGTGTTAAAGAACAGAATTCATGGAGGCTTGCTCACTCGGGTACACAGGGAATAAACTCATGGCTCTGGTTTTTGTTTAAAAAGGGGTAATTGTGGTAGATTGTTTCCCAAACTGACCCCAATTATTTCTCTTCTTGTATATATACTGCTCTGTAGATGAGACTTCGCAGCTCTTCCTACCAAGATGTGGAGTCTATTTCCCCACCCCTTAAGACTAACTAGCTTCGACCACTACACTGTGGCAGAGATGACCTTATGCTAGTCTCATTTGTAAGCCTCAAGAGCCACTGCACCCTGCAATTTGCTCTCTTGGACCCTTGTTCCCCCTATATGAACAAGCCCACAGGAGGCTACAGGAGATGAGTTAATGAGTCACCCCAGTTTTCCTGGCAGTGGCCCCAAATGTGAAAAGTTCAGCCACAGTCAGCAAAGCCAACCTGAAGCTGACTCCAAGGGTAAGAAGAATCCCATCTGAGTCCAGAAAACCTGCTGGCTGAGCCCAACCTAAACAGCTAGCCTATAGAATCTTGAGGTTAATAAAGGATTGTTATTTTAAGCCACAAAGTTTTAAAGTGATTTGTTACACAGTAATAGATAACAGATATAGGAGTATTCTACATAAAAACGCCTGGAAACAAACTAGCACTTGGATAAAATAACGATATCACCACTACCAATTACTGGGCACCTGCTGTCTATTGGGACCTTTGTGTATATGAAACTTTGCTGAGTACTTTATCTACATCACCTTACCTCATTGAAACGCTACTCTGTAAGGCAGAGTTATTTTCATCATTTTGCAAAGGGGCACATGAAACAGGCTGCAGAGACAGTTTAAGCAGCTTGCTCAAGGTCACACAGCTATTGTATGGGATTACATACAAACACACTCCGAGGCAAGTGGGGCCTCTCAGAGGCTACGGGAAGCCTGGGCCACTTCTAATTTTTGAAGTGTTTGGTATACTAATAAATGAAGATATAAAAAAACAGTTACCCAAATTGTAATATACAGTATTTTCATTCTCTACATTTATTAAGTGACCACTTTCAATAGCAAAGAAAAAGGCAATGCAATAAAACAGCTAATCACAAGATCACAGCATTTATTTAAAAGCATATTAATTTATAGTGCACTAAAATTCATGTGTTCGGAAATGGGATGCAAATGTTACTTTGTCAGCTGCGCATTTTCTGCTTTCATCCAGTCAGTGTACCCATGTGGTGGGACATATAACCCACATAACCTTTCATGAGGTCAGGCTCAGCCACAGGGCCTGTGCACGGGCCAAATGAATCCATTCTAGATGCTCAAGCAGCCCTTACTGAGAGATAAGCTCCCAGGGAGGGCTCTTATGGAATTAGAATGTCCTGCTCTCATCAGAGAATGAAGCCATCTTGATGAGGACACAAAGGACATCCCAGGTGCCCAGGGAGCTCAAATTCCCCAATCTGACATTCTGCTTAGCCAGGGGAAAGGTGAGAGCTGGTCTCACAAGAAAGCTCAGTTCAACTGCCCCCATCCCAGGGCTGAAAGGGACCCTGAGATTCCACATATACCCCCCTCACCCCATCCTCTGTGCAATCCTCTCTGGAGCCCTCTGACAGGACCCCTTCACACACCTCCAGAGACGGGAGCTCACCACCTCCCAAGGCTGACAATCCCATCTTCAGCTGGCTTTGCCTGCTGTGACTTCTCCCTTTTGCTGAAAGGAAACGAGCCTCCCCAAGACTTCCATGAACTGGTCCTGCCTTTGGCCTGTGGGGAACTAACTTTCTGTGGACTTGGGAGGTAATGTTGAGGGGGAGAGGTGTCCAGTGAAAGAGAGAAAAAGAAAAAGGAAGAGGGAAGGCGCTAAAACTGTCTTTCCCAATTTACGGTGTGGCGAGACCGTTTCATAGCCCTGCTCGTAATTCTTATTCATGTCGGCCGCACATCAGCTCGCCCATTCTGCCGTGGTGGATGCTGAGATCCTTGTAAACCCCAGCTCCTTCAGAAGGCCCAAAATGCATTTTCTATGGAATCCTGTGCAAGAGAGCTGGTTGCCATGGTAACAATTGGATGTAAATTTCCCAGAACTCCCAACTAAACTATTAATCAGAAAGATGGGGAAAGGGCCAGGCAGTAAATAACTCAGTTAAGAAATCGCTTCCTACTGGGAAGGACATGGAACGGGGCCACCCCCACCACACTAAGGTGACAACTCATCCCTCCTTTTGAGCCTTTGAAGTGAAAGGAGGGGCAGTTGGAGCCCTAGGGACACTACCTCACTCCCTTCTCCAGCTGTTTTGTCCCTCATCCTTGGGGAGTCAGAGAGGCTTGAGAGTGGGAGCTGCACCTGGAGAGTGAGGAGAAGGGCCGGGAGCATCAAAGGTGAAAATGTCGGACCCTGAAAACAATGTTCCGACAGGCTTGAAAGAAGTGCTCTACTGAAGTGTGGAGATGAGAGGGGGTTAGGTGCAGCACTGATGGACAACCGAAAAGTCGGAGGGATGGGCGCCACATTTGAACTCCAAGTTGCTGGGTTGGTTTGGTGGGTCCCCTGCACCCGAGAATTTTATCTTGCTTTTTAAAATGTTTATATTCGGCTGTCTAATGAGTGCTGTGGGAAGGCTTGCTAAGCCTCCTCAAGTGAAGTAGACCTGATGGGTCCCCCCACACAGCCTGTTGCTGCTGGCAGGGGAGGGGGGGTATCGATGTGAGAGAGACACATCGATTGGTTGCCTCCTGCACTCGCCCTGACCAGAGCGAGAGATCAAACCTGCAATCTAGGTAAATGCCCTTGACCGGGAATGGAACCTGGGCCCTTCAGTGTATGGGTCGATGCTCTAACCACTGAGCTATGCTGGCCGGGGCTATAATTTAATCTTTAAAATACATTTAACTTATGTAATTTCTGATCCACACACTTTTGGATAATCAAACTAAGGATCTTTTAAAATATCCTTTAAAATATTGTCCTATCACTTTTAATGTTTAATCATTAAAGATCAATGGCCATGGCCCAAATGCCTCTTTACCTTAAGAGATGCGCTAATAATAATGGTGGTTGTCCATTTTATTTTTTATTTTTGAGGTGCTTACTCCTTAAAACGCTCCTGGGAGGAAAGGAACAAAGGCTCCTTCCCCGCCCGCCCCCCTCCCCCACTCCCCTACACACAGAATCCTGCAAAGGGACATCATGTGAATAAGAAGGGCTATCAGGCCTCAAGACTGGGAGAGGGGCATTGAAGATGAGTGTGGTGGGCTCCACTGTAGACTGGACTGTGTCCCCTGATGACCAGGCCTGGTGGTGGCCCCATCCCCGGTTTAGGTGGGCAGGGCCAGCGCAAGGGGGTACGGGGCGGGGGGGGTGGAGTGCACCAGAGAGGCCCAGCCCTGGCCCCACTGAAACTCACCTTGGGCTCGTGGGCAAAACCCTTCCTATGTCTGGGCCTCAGTTTCCCAGACTGTACATGGAAGGGCCTGAACCAACTGAGGTCAAAGTCACCGCGTAACTAGCAGTAATGGGCCTGGATGCAAAGTCCCGCCACCCCTTGTTTCTTTGAGGCGAAAGGTGGACTTAATCCAGGGAGATATTTTACCAGAGAAGAGAGAAGGATGCCTCCAGGATTCCAACACAGGGGCCCCCAGCGGCCTCTCTGGTGCTCTCGGGGCTCTAAAATGTAAGTCTCTCAAGTGTGAAAAGAGGAAGGGGAAGCAAAAAGAGGATAAAAGGGGGCTTTCCAGCCCAGAGGCAGTAGGCAGAGGTTGAATTAAAATCACAAAGAGAAAATCCTGATGGTTCTCTCCCCCACGGAGCAAGTCCTCACCCCAGGAAAAAGCACTGGCCACAGGAGCGTCTTTGCCTGCCGCCTCCAGTGAACAGCCTCTGCGCAGGGATGGCTTGCAGGACCACTGAGGCAGGAGAGGGGAAGGACCGCCGCCAGGCCTCACAGTGAGCACCCAGGCCTCCTGCCCCCACACCTGTGCAGTTTCCACTGCCCTGTGGCCGAATATCCCGTCTTTCTTGGGCTCTGCTATAATTCATGCACATTCTGCAGTGAAAATGGCAGGGACAGACCCTGCAGGGATTGGTAATTTTTCACCACGGGGGGCACTGAGGCTTCCCAGTTCCCCAGAGGAGGGAAATGAAGGGTTGATTAAGTACTTAAAACATCCCTGCCTGTGGACCGTTTAATAAGTGCCTCGTCCATCTCTCAGGCATTAGATTAGACATTTGGTTCGCTAATCCAATTTGGCAAGCCTGTCCCAGGCTGCATCGCTGGCTGCTGGGCGCCATGTTGTCTGATGTGTCAGGAACCAACGTGCTCCCTGCGCTGCTCTCACTACTGCTTGATTAATTACACACGAGCCTGGCCCCTCTCATTAATGATCCAGTATAGACAGAGCAACCCCAACACTCACAGAAGCTTTGAGGATCTGGTGATGACCCAGCCATTCCCTGGATTCTCTAGCCTGATTCCTGGATCTTCCTGGATCTGAAAAAATCTACAGAAAGCAAGTGTGAGATCTTTAATCCCTGAGCTGTGATCTATGCTATGCTGTCCACTTAGCTGGAGGAAATCTATGCAGAGCCACAGAAGAAAATTCCAGCATCTTGCATAAAAATTAACAACAATGGCCCAGCCAGTGTGGCTCAGTGGTTGAGCGTCGACCCATGCACCAAGAGGTTGACGGTTCAATTCCCAGTCAGGGCACATGCCCAGGTTGTGGGCCAAATTCCCAGTGTGGGGGCACGCAGGAGGTGGCCAATTGACGTTCTCTCTCATTGATGTTTCTATCTCTCTCTTTTTCTCCCTTCCTCTCTAAAATCAATAAAGGAAAAAAAAAATTTTTTTTAATTAACAACAATGTACATTGTCATTTTGTTATGCCATGTCCCTTATTTGGGTGCCAAATTAGTGCTTAGTGCATCTGTTTCTCTCAGCCAACAACTCTGTGAGTTATTGGGGTTTCTCTTTGCCTTGGCCACCAGGAAGCCATGGACAATATGCAAAAAAATGAGCATGACTGTGTGTCAATAAAACTTAACTTACAAAAACAGTCAGTGGGCCAGCAGGTCAGTTTGCCAACCCCTACTTTATTTATTTATTTATTTATTTATTTATTTATTTATTTATTTATTTTTATCCTCACCTGAGGACATTTTTGCATTTATCTTCAGATAGAGTGGGAGGGAGAGAGGGAGGAAGAGAGAGAGAAAAACATCAGTGTGAGAGAGACACATGGACTGGTTGCCACCCATACGACCCCAACCAGGGCCAGGGACAAACTGCAACCGAGGTACGTGCCCTTGGCGGGAACCAAACCCGGGACTCTCTGGTCCACAGGCTGACGCTCTAACCGCTGAGCCAAACCGACCAGGGCACCAACCTGACCAGGGTGCCAACCCCTACTTTAGATCATTACTGTCAATATGATACAAATTTGTGAAAATCTTGATGATAACATGATTACTGAATTTTGCTGAGATGAAAGCAAGAAAAATAAATTTTATGTAATAAATATATAATTTACAGATTATGTATACCTTGATTTTATTATTCATTCAGACTTTGCCAGCTCATCAAGAAAATACCCAGATATATTCAGTCATATGGTAGTTGGGTCTCCTTTTGTATTGTTGTCCAGGCCTTGCAAATACCAGGAGTGTCCTGAGACCTTTGGAAGGGGACAGACTTGGCTGGCTCTCCTTTACACCATTTTGACCTTCCTGCTTCCCTTGAACACAGACTTGATAGTCGGAGTTCGGCTGCCATCTTGTGACCATGAGGAAGAGGCCAAGTGAATGGCAGAAACTTAGGCCTGACACCACTGAACCACCAAACCCAATTCAGAAACCACCCACCCCCAGATTCTCACCATGTGAAGGAAATAAATCACTGTATGGTTAAGTCACTGTTATTTGAGTTTTCTGTTATGAGCAGCCAAACATAAATTCCTAGATATAAATTCCAGGAGGCAGCTCTTCTGACATCTATCAGAACTCCCACCACAGGTTGCTTTGCCTCACAGGATTCAGTCATTCATTCAATAAACATTCACAAGCGCCTATTCTGTGCCAGGGCCTAGGGTAGTTTTGGGGCAACCAGGAGGAACTACAGAGAAATGTGGGGAGAGATTGTCAGCAGGAGCTCACAGCCTGGTGACAGAGACGAGCATGGAAACAATTACTATGGATCCTAGACTTACCTACAGATAGGTCCAGATACATGCATCAGACTGACAGTGGCTTAAACAAAAGAGAAGTTCATTTCTCTCATGTATAAAAGTCTGGGCTGGTATGGCAGCTCTGGCTGTCAAGTTGTCAGGGGCCCAGGCTTCCTCTCTCTGGTTGCTCTGCCATCCTTGGGTTCCCTCTGCCTGGTTGAAGATGCCTCCCCATGAGTCTACATTCCCACCAGCTGGAACAAGCCCCTTCCCTTTTAAGGGCACAACCGCGAAGTTGCAGGAATCATTTAACATCCCATTGGGCAGAGCTTTATGACATAGCTGTAACTAGCTGCAAGGAAGCCTGGGAAATGTAGTCTTTCTTCTAAGCAGCCATGTGCTAGGGGTAGGTACTCAGGTTTCCATTACAGTAAACACTTGATTTTGCAGACCTTGATTTAATGGACTTAACATTTAACAAACAGAATTTCTGGTTCATATGTCATATGTGAACATTAATACCCTGTTAATTTTAAAATGCTTTTAAACCAGGATTTGCTTATAATTAAATTAGGTTATTTTTTGTTATTAATTCACTGTTATTTTTAACAAATTTTAGCGAATAGGCCATTATGTTGGAAAAAACACTGTAGTAATTTTGCTGACATAAATAAATATTACATATCTACAACTGTAGTTTACATATTTAAATCCAAGAGTCACCAATCCTAAACAAAACAGTGTTGGGGGTGGGGATGATTAGCACGTGATCACGCCGCAAGCGCTAGGTCATTGGTTCAGTGATCACCTTGCAGTTTTAACGTGCAGGCTGATGTTCCCACCTGGTTAAGCCACGTCCCAGCCATGTGCATTTGTTTACTCGTGGTGATTGGTGAATGCACGAATTTACTAGACCAATTCAGGACAAATTTAAAATTATAGTAATACGTATAGAAAACTTTTCTGTGATATTAAACTTTTCATACATAATTTTAATTACACAAATGTGTCTACATATGTAAAAACAGGTAAACTAAATAATTTGTCTATTTATTTTATTTTATTTTTTTAGAGAGAGAGGAAGGGAGAGAGAGAGAGAAACTGTGAGAGAAAGAGCAACATCATCAGCTGCCTCCTGCACACCCCCCACTGGAGATCGAGCCCGCAACCCAGGCATGTGCCCCGACAGGGAATCGAACCAGGACCTCTCAGTCCATGGGACAACGCTCAATCCACTGAGCCACACCGGCCGGGCTAATTTGTCAATTTTTTAACATACCCATTTCGAAACCTGCTTTATTGTATAACAGACTTTCGGCTTTAACGGACACCCTGTCACCCGAATTAGTCCATTATATTGGGGTTTCACTGCATATAAAAGAAAGGGAACTCAGCCATTTCTGCCACACTTTCCAAAAACATTTCTGAACCACCAAGATAATGAACTCAAATACGTAGGTTCATGCATTCTGGACTCATTCCCAACAAGACACTGGTATTTTCTATACTCACTCCCTGCCCCTGCTACTAGTTAACTGCTTTTTGAAGATTTCATTAACATTTTATCTCTGCTGTTACATACATGTGCACACACGTGCACACACACAACAAAAAAACGTAAAACATTCCCTAAGTGATTAACTGAGAACACCAAAACTTCCGTGGGAATTGGATGCCAGGCAGTCTGCTAGGTTCACTCAGTGCTGTGGTTCAGCTCCCTGGCTCACAACTCAGGATTCCAACCCACGGCCTTTTCGGGTCTGCAGCAAGAGCCAAAGCTCCGCGTCATGGCTGTGAGTGCCACTTCGAATGGGGGTGAGTGTTGTGAGCAAAGCAGTGAATTTTGATGTGGCTATTTTCATTCAAAGGGCATTTTACTGTGGTACTTTTTCCAGGTCATTTTGAGCTGTCTCCAAATGGAGAAGCTGTTTGTTTTCTGTGCGAGCCCACCATAATCCCACCGTATTTCTCAGGCCCAATCCGCTCGTTCTCCTCCTCCCCCCCCTCATCATCCAACCGTAAAATTTATGGCCACAGCAAATGGCGCATAATAAATGGGCCCTAGTAAAATATCTGTAAATCCACCATTCTTCTCCGGAGGGAGATTTAATAAAAATGACCTCAGATAAAAATACTCATTAAGAATTGAAACAGAGACTGATAGTGCTTAATTTATAATTAATACATGAGAAAATTATGGTCTCTTTCTCAAGGGTATTTGAAAACATTTCAGTCTCATAATTTTTGACCAGTATAAAAATTGTTACATCAATTCTCATATTTTAATAATGCCCATGGCGGGTTTCTTCTTTATATAAAGAATTGGTATTCTAGGTCTCCTTTGGGTCAGTCCCTGCATTGGCACATTTCCAAATGGCTTTGACGGGGTTGACATTTTTAGTCATTACCTTTCATGACCTGGCCTAACTGGGCAGAAATAATGAGGTTTAGTGGGGTTTATTTTTGACAACTTTGGTGACTCTAAATAAGTGTCTTTGACCCAATTTTGAAATGGTTGCAGATATTTTAATGTGTATTATCTATTAACACATCAAATGGAACCTCTGGTCATTAGTTGCCAGAAACAAAGTCATTTGAGCTGCAAGGGAAAAATTCAAAGCACTTCTGTTTGGTGCTTTTAACTCTGCCTTGGCTACTATCTTTTATAGAGTTTTGTGCACTAAATGGGAAAAAATTTTAGTACTCGAGAAGACTGAATAGGTGGCATCTAATGTGTCCTGCTTCAAAACCCTCACCACAGATACCCAGTTTCCTCAGTTTTAAAAGGGAAAAGTAATGGTCTCTAAGGCACAGACTTTTGAGGATGAAAGTAAGATACGTCAAGGGCTTAGCATAAGGCCAGGCACATAATAAATGCTCACTAGATGATAGCTTTCCTTTTATTGTTGTTATCCTTTAGCGCGGTTAATTCATCAATGTTTTACTCTCTCAAAAAGGCACCTGTGAATACTGGCATAGACTCAGAACTTGTCCCCACACGTTACAAAGGGGAAAACGGGACCCTTCCAGTGGAGCAAGTTGTCAGACAACGATGCAACCAGGTGATTAAAACGAAAGCAAGGGACCGACATCGTGTGCTCCCTGCCGCCACGCGCTGAAAAAGCCCAGCATCTTTTTTATGTAATACCTGTCAAGAAAGCATGGCCTGGTTTGGCTCAGCGGTTGGAGCATCGGCCTGCGGTCCAGAGAGACCCGGGTTTGGTTCCCGCTAAGGGCATGTACTTCGGTTGCAGTTTGTCCCCGGCCCTGGTTGGTCGTGCGGGTGGCAGCCACTCGATGTGTCCCTTTCACGTCGATGTTTCTCTCTCTCTCTCTCTTCCTCTCTCTCCTTCCCACTCTATCTGAACAAAAAATGAAAAAAATAAAAAAATAATAAAATAAAATAAAAAAGAAAGCATAGCCTGAGAGTGGACCCAAAGAACCATCGACAGACCCAGACTGAGGTCCCTGCCCTGGAACGAAAGGCTTGTGTCCTTTAAAACAGTCCAAGATGTGTGAACAGGACAAACTGGGGGATTGCTCCTGACTAAAGGAAACTAAAGAGACGTGATTACTAAATGCAACACATTGGCCTGGATCGGCTCCTGGGCTCGAGAGGGAACAGAGACTTTGTTGGGACAGTGGACAATAATGGGAGTTCTCTGTACCACTGGTCCTACAACTTTTCACTGAATTTGAAGTTTCAAAATAAATTATTATTAAAAGATGTCTGTATACTCCTTTATGCCTTGAGGAGGCAGTGGGTTCCAAACTGTAAACACAACTGTTTCATTTTAGCTGAAACTGTACACCTGCCTCAAGGAAGTGGCCAGTAGCCTGAAGGCACCTGAAGTGCTGTCTTCTGGTGACTCCAGGTAACGAGACCATCAGGCAAAGAGCAAAGTATGAGTCAGAGCTCCTCCACTCCTGCTTGGGAAGGATTAACTGCTATAGAAATTGCCCTGCTAGCACAAACAATTAAAAACCAAACAAAATGAGTAAAATCTCTCTTATAGATTTTGGACCCACAATACAGGACTGTGATTATGAGAAAAAGCACAGGCGAGGCTCAGGTCTGTCCTACCTGACTGCCTGGAGGGAGTTCTCAAACCGAGCCCAGCAGACCTACTGAGCTGAGGGACAAATCAGAGTTCAAGGAGGCAGAGACAGCTAGAATCTGCAGGACGGAATGTCAAAGGTGAGAGGGATGCACGGAGCTCCAGAGACCCTCAGGACACACGTCATGAAGGCAGATCGGTGGTTGCCTGGGACTGAGGATATGCAGAGGGAATTGTCAGTAAAGAAACACAGGGAAAGTTCGAGGGTGACAGAAATGTTTTCTAGATTGTGGTGGCAGTTGCATGACTGGAAACGTTTCTCAAAACCCCTTGAATTATACACTTAAAATTGATGATATTGTATGTAAAGTATATCTCAATAGAACTGTTTAAAAATAATACATGACCGAGAGCCATCTTGACGAATCAAACAGCAAAATGGCTTGTGGTCTTGTGATGTTTAGAAGCTTCGTCCAACGGTTGCCCTGATGCCCTGCGAGTCTCTGGCCTCGCCTTCATTGGACATTTTTTTGCTGCTCCAGTGTTTTAGCAAGTTCCCTTTTCTGGTCTTGAAAGCATTTTGATAAGCCCCATTGAGAATTCCACATGGAACCTGAAGAGTTTCTCAAATGCAAGTCTTATCACCTTGAACTCCGAGAGTCTCTTCCACACTTAAGAAACCGTTCACCTGGGGCTGAATGTCCTCTGTTCTCCCAGAATAATGCAAGGTGGCTTTTTTGTCACATGAAGTACACTTCTCACCACCCCAAAATCAAATGGATTCTTTGAGGATAAGTCTCTCAAAGCAGCCTAGAAAGCCACCCCAAACAGAAATCCCTTTTGTCCTACTGGCTTCCGTCTGACACCTGTGCTGGGGAATAAAAATACCTTGTGTGAACAGGTTCCCAAACTCCTGCCAACATTTTCCTGTTGCCCTGTGGCTGTGATGAACTGCATTACCGCACTGTCTTATCTGAGTCATCTTCCTGACATAAAACCAATTTGGTCAAATGTATGATTCTTTTAACATCGTACTGGATTGAACACTATTTCATTTGGGATTTCTGCCCCTATGTTCTGAAGTGTGTAACCAGTGTATTACACAGTCTAAAGTCAGCAGGGCATACACATAAAATGGTTTTATTTTTATTTTTTGTCCAATTACTTACCTTCAAACAAATTCTGTGAAATCTCTCCTTCCTGCCCCATAATGACATTTAGGAGGTCACATGGCTTTTTGGTCACTTTCAGTTATTAAAAAATACAAGCCAACCTATGACCTGTTTCAAACTCCAGACACAGTTACAGCATGAGCAGCACTGCGGCCAAGTCTGGGCACGTCAAGAACATTTCTTACTCAAGACTGTGGGAAAAGTGTGGACAGAACCCGCAGAAAAGCTTCAGAAATGTGCAGACACCTACAAATGCCTTTTGATCCTCTCCCTGGCCAGCATGAGTTACCGCAGGCTAAGGACATCCGGGACACCTGGAAGCCGCAGACGTCCTTTGGCAAGAACAAGGTGTTGACGGTGCCCTTGGACAGAAGACTTGTCTGTAGAGTACAAAGACAATCCACACCAAGCCAGCGAGAAGTTACGGGTCTCTAGTCTACCAACTGCCTACGGAGGAAATAAATGAAATGCTCTGAAATGAGCCATGCCCGCCCCCTAGAAACAAAGCAACGCACCCTGAGTCTGCACTTGGGGGTGTCTGGAGCTACGCCCCCACTCCATGGAACTGCACTCGCCTGCTCACCACCTTCAAGAGGCGTGTGGAAGAAATGAAGTACCGTAGAGGGATACGATCCCACACCCCCAGCGGATGCCTGAAACCACACACAGTATGGAACTCTCATGTTTTTTCAAATACATAATGTATGATAAAGCTTAATTTATAAATTAGGCACAGGAAGAGATTACAAACAATAACTAATAATAAAATAGAACAATGATAACCATGTACTGTAATAAGAGTTCTGTGACTGTGGTCTCTTTCTCTCTCCAAATATCTTACTACACTGTGCGCGTCCTGATGGACAAAGGGATGATGATTCCCATCCTGGGCCGGATGGAGTGAAACTGCGTGAGATTTCACCACAATACTAAGAACAGTGTGCAATTTAAAACTTATAAATTGTTTATTTCCGAAATTATCCATTTAATACTTTTCAGACCATGCTTGACTGTGGGTAACCGAAACTAAAGAAAGCAAAACCGGGATAAGGGGGCTGACTGTGTCAGTCAAGAGTAAACCTGCTTCTTGAGTCTTCTTACCAATTTGAGAATATTTTTCACTTTTCATTAAGTTTTGTAGCACTTTCACACGTGCTTAGACTTTTCCCTTTTTAAGAGGCACTCCCCCTATCCTTCTGTACCGGGGCGTCGCCACTCTGTTCCTCATCTCTTGGTGCTGGTCTTGAATACTTCTCCAAGTTCTTTCTTCAAAAGGGTACAGGTCAGTATTTTTTTTTTTAATTTTTTTTTCTTTATTGATTTTAGAGAGAGAGAGGAAGAGAGAGGGAGAGAGAGATAGAAACATTGATGAGAGAGAACATGGATTGGCCGCCTCCTGCATGCCCCCCACTGGGGATCAGGCCCACAACCCGGGCATGTGTCCTGACCGGGAATCAAACCGGCGACCTCTTGTGTATGGGTCGATACACAACCACTGAGCCACACCGGCCGGGCTTAGTATGTTTTTTTTAAATCCTTACATATTTGAGGGTACCTTTCTTGAGACCTCAAACATGACATGTACCTTGGTGGGATATCAAATAATTGTCTGAAAACTCCATAGACATTCTCCATTGCAACTGAGGGCAGCAAGAGTTTGAAGCCAGTCTGATTTCTTTCTTTTGTAGGTTTCCCCTTTATTCTGAGGGTACACGTGCAGGATTTTTAAAGTCCCGATTCTTCAAGCATTTTTGTGAGGTGTCCAGGCATAGGCCCATTGTGAGTGACCTTTGCCTGGCACGTGTTGATCTCCTTCCAGCTGCACTCTCAGGATCTGTGTGGCGTTCTCTCTCTCATCTCTCGGCTTCTCTCTGGTCTCGCCCTCAGAAGCATCAAGTGTGTGCTTGGCACTTCTTAGTTCTCTGGTCTCCACACCTATAAACTTTCCTCTTGTCATTTTAATGTCTTTATCATTTTCCCCGTATTTTTTATGAGATTTGTCAACCATGACCTCTGCAGCACTGATTTAATATTTTACAGCACCGATTCTGTTCTTTAATCTCACTGAGGGATTAATGGAGAGTTTTAATTCTGTGATTACATTTTTAGTTTCTCTTACAGTGTTTCTTTTTCTCATTAATTTCCTTTCCGTTTAATATATATTTTTTTAGCTCATTCTGTGGCTTTTAAAAGAATGTCTGGCCCTGGCTGGTTTGGATTAGCAGTTAGAGCATTGGCCTGAGGACCGAGGGGTCGAGGGTTCAATTCCCGGTCAAGGGCATGTACCTGGGTTGCAGGTTCGATCTCCGGCCCTGGTCAGGGTCATGTGGGAGACAACCAATCAATGTGTCTCTCCCACATCGATGTCTCTCTCTCTCTCTCTCTCTCTCTCTCTCTCTCTCTCTCTCTCTCTCTCCCCCTCCTTCCCTCCCTCCCTTCCATTCTATCTAGAAATCAATGGAAAAATATCCTCAGGCAAGGACTAAAAAAAGAGAATGTCTGTCCTTCTCCTTATGGCTTCCTGCCTTTATTTCATAGGGAGCTGTATCTTCTGAATGTGTAACAGAATGATTTTCCCTATTGATCCAGAGTTGATGCGAAGATCCAAAATAAAGACAAAGGGCTAGGTGCCCACGTTTCAGTTTAAGGGATGCGGTCCGTATAGACCCTATACTTATCCTATGAATTCAACTCCTTCGGGGCTGCAGGCTACTCTTGGGGCTCCTGGCCAGAGAGCAGGGTCTGCATCCCCAGAATGCCCCACAGACGGATGACAAAGCCCCTACTCCCAGTTTCCCCGTTCCCTTGAAGCTGGCAAAGGCAGACCTTCACCGCCCAGGAGGCCTCTTTTGCAGAAAAGAGCTCTAGGGCTTCAGCTAGTCAACACTGTCCCCCAAGGGGACTCAGTCTAGCCAGCTTCAAACTCCTTCAGTTTCCTCCCCAGCATCTCCTCCCAGCCTGGGAACAAAGACATTTGAACAAATCCACAGGAACATGCTAATTGGCAAACAACTCAGGTTCCCATTGCCCCGAGGGGCCATAGGCCCCGTTGGGCACTGCCAGAGGAAGAGGAAAAATGAACACCTTAGCAATAACAACAGCTCCTGTATTTAATGTATTCAAATATGTCCCCTCAAGGAGTTTGCAGGCCCCCAGGGGGACAGGGAGTCTGAGCTGAAACAATTTCTCCTAATTGCCCAAGCAGACACCCAAACAAGTCCTGGATTTGAGACTCCCACGTGAAGACTGGCTCACATTGGTTCCTGGGCCGGTGAAGATCCCTTTCTAAATCAGGGTGTGCCAAAGTGGGTTTCTCAGAGCCCTATTTTCACAGAATGTTAATACGTGTTTCTGAAAATGGGCTTGCAGCGAAAATAAATTTGAGATGTGCATAGTAAACAGAGTGGCAGGTTTCTTTCTGCAGGACTTTTGGCATCTTGCATAGTAAGTGCCTATTATTCAGTCAGTCACCCTGCATACACTGAGCATCTATCGTGTGCCAAGCGTTGTGGAAACAGACGCGCCTGCAAGCAGCTCCCAGCGAGCATTCCAACAGATTAGTCTCAAATCGTGGTCTGGGCCAGTAGCTGCAACACCAGCTGAAAACTTGTTAGAAGTGAAGACTCTTCAGCCCCACCTCCACAGGCTCCCCGTGATTTCAGTGTATGTTAAAGTATGGGGAGCCCTGGGATACTGCATTGCTAGGGAAGAAAAAGAAGGGCTGCATGGCCCTGGCCAGTTTGGCTCAGTGGTTAGAGACTCGGCCTGCAAACCAATGCATCGTGGGTTCGATTCCGGTCAAGGGCACATACCTCAGTTGCGATTTGTCCCTGGTCCTGGTTGGGGTCATGCAGGAGGCAGCCACTTGATGTGTCCCTTTCACATCAATGTTTCTCTCTCTCTCTCTCTCTCTCTCTCTTCCTCTCTCTCCCACTCTATCTGAATAAAAGTGGAAGAAAAAAAAATGAAAAGGAAAAAAAAAGAAGGGCTGCACAGGGAAGCTGGAGACCTTTTGCTATGGAGCCCAATGAAAACCATGGGTAGCAGAGCTGGGGAGGGACACGATGTCCTCACTTCAGCCTGGACACAGCAAGTCTCCTTTTTTTAAAAAAAAGATTTTTTTTTTTTTTAAGGGAGAAGGGAAGGGGGAGAGAGAAACATTGATGTGAGAGTGTAACATCGATCGACTGCCTCCTGCACACCTCCTACCAGGGATCAAGCCTGCAACCCAGGCATGTGCCCTGACTGGGAATCAAACTGACAACCTTTTGGTACACAGGATGATGCCCAAGCAACGAGCTACACCAGCCAGGGCAAGGCTTCATTTTTGGCATCAGTATTGGTTGAGGTAGGGTTCAGCTTTGAGGAAAAGAAAAATCCTAAGTAATAGTGTCTTTTTAAAAAAAATTTTTTTCTTTATTGATTTTTAGAGAGAGAGCAAGGGAGAGGGAGAGAGAGATAGAATCATCAATGAGAGAGAATATCGACTGGCTGCCTCCTGCATGCTCCCCCTGGGGATTTGGCTCACAACCTGGGCATGTGCCCTGACCACTTGGTGCATGGGTCGACACTCAACCACTGAGCCACAGCGGCTGGGCAGTAATAGTGTCTTACCCATGATGAACATTTATTCTCTTATATTTGAGAGGTCCAGCAATGGGAAACACTGGTCTGTTCCAGCATTCCACAGGATCACGGTCCTTCCATCCTGTTACTCTGTTGTGCAGTCCCAGAGCAAGCTCATGGTCCTACAGGGCCCCATACACAATTCAGTTGAAAAAAGAATGTCACCTTCCTTGTAAAAATCAATTATAATATGGGAAACATTTCTACAGTCAACAAAATTCTCAGCCTTGGGACACACAAGCATTAATGAATAATGGTGCTGCTCCACCTTTGCCATAACCCCAACCTCAATCCAACAGGAGGACAAGGAAGGGACAGGGCTACCCCTTGTTGAGGGGTCCTGTGCTCTAGTAACAGACCACCCCCTCAGCTCCTGGGCTGCACCAGCCATGGCACGTAAGGGAGGAAGGGAGCAGGTTCTCCTGGAAGACAGGCAGAGGGGACCAAGCCAAGGTCCAGGCAAAGACATCAGCTGCCCAGTTCAGCACAGGTATCAGCAAGGTGACCCAACACATACCTCTGCCCTCTGGGACTCAGTTTCCCCATCTGTATAATAATGAGGGAGTTAACCCTTCCAGCTACCACGTTCTGTGACTCTGTATTCTAGACTGGGTTGACAAACCGCAGCTTACAGATCAAATTGGGCCCTCGGTTGTTTCTGCATTGGGCCATGAGCTAAGAATTGTTTTCACATTTTTAAAGGGCTATAAACAAAATAAAATAAAGTCACAAGGAAGGCTATGCGATGGCCAACTGGATGTGGCCTGCAAGGTCTAAAATATATACTACCTAGCCCTTCCCAGAAAGTTTGCCGATCCCCGCTCTGGATATTGTTGGATCTGTGCTCCTGCCTCGTTCCAGTTCACAGACCTCTCCGGAACATGGTGGGTACATAGAATTTCTCACTAGCTATGCAATCATTGTTTAATTCTCTCTCCTTCACTGTCCTGTAACTCCAAGAAGGCACACTCTTAGACCCTAGCATGGAGCAGACCTTCAGCATGTATGAGGTCTGTGTTTCCAGCATCCCTGCAGCCTGTATGCAGCGCCATTCAGGCTGAACAATTACTTGTCATAATACATACATAACACATAATACATACTGTAACCATATGCTTATTTTATCCAATTAACCATCACGAGGGCTTTACTAGATCAAGTTTCCATGCTAGGCTGCTGCCAGACCTGGCTCTGTCCACCAGGAGCTCATAAGAAAGATCAGACACAGACACAAATAACTACAATCCCAGCTAGACCATGATTCATGTCCCAGAAGAAAGGTAGAGGAAGTGAAATGCACACACAAAAGGAAGAGGCAATTACATCTGAACGGGAATGAACACTCCCCTACATAATGGGCAAGGCCAGGAAAAGGCAATTCACAAAGGGGAATATACTCTAATAAAACAAATATATGGGAAAATCTTCAGCCTTGCTAGTAGTCAGACAAATGCTAATAAAAATTACAATGAGATATCTTTTTACGATTATTAAAATATTAAAAAATCTATTTCAGGTCCTAATGGCCAGTGTTCTCAATGGTGCAATGAAATGACTCTCTCACACACTGCTGTTGGGAGAGAATGAAATTGAATAACTCTTTGAAATCAATTCGGTAATAATATTAAATATAAAAATGTACAAACTTTATGACCCAGTCATCCCACTTCTAAGAATCGGACCAAAGAAAGGAATTCAAAATAAGGAAAAGTGTATATGCTAATACACGGGACTAAGACCATAGCAGTTATTTGGAAGCTAAATAAAATCTCACCGTGGAATTCTCTTCCCAGGATTCCTTTTGCAGCCCAGCTCCCTGGCTATTTAAGGATGACCCACATTAGGAGAATGGGACCTTGCTCCTGCTACACCAGAGGAGTCTGCTCCTGAGAAAGAGGGACCAGTGTCTGCTGGGTTGTCACATGTGCAGCTTGGGCATGATCAGTGAGTGTTTTCTGCCATGTGGACGGGAAAAGAAGAGGAAGCTGGTCAGCTGAGGGAGGGAGGGAAGACTGAAGTCGATACAGATACAGGGTATACCTCCTGGCATCTGCATCCCTGTTCTGGGGGACCCCCAAACCCCAGCCACACACCTACCCTTGGCTTCTTTCTGTGAGATGTGCCAGTGGCCTCTTCACAAAGACCCCTTTTCTGTTTAAGCTCACTTAGGTTGAGTTTCTGTCACTGAGACCCAAAAGGTAACTAACACACAATGAACAGTGTGTAACCAGCACAACGGTAATGAAGACTATGGAAGCAACATGGGGAAAGGGGGCGTTAGAGCTCATAAGGGTTAAAAAAAATCAGAAAATAAAACATTACAAGTGTGCTACATATTCAAAACACGTGGACTGAAAAACTAGAAGGGAATACATTAAAATGAAACAAGTTGTGCCGGCAGTAGGATAAAAGTGATTATTTTCTCTCTTTTCATACTGTTGCACTGCTTTCCTTAAACTTGAGAAAAAATTCTGAGTGAAGAGATGAGTCATAGAGCAAAAGGACTGTGATGCAGAGCGAACAGCGCTGGTTGCCCAGACAGAGGGCAGACGTGGGCCAGGGAACCCAAGGGAAGGGTTTTTATTATCTCCACGGGAGAGATCAGAGAAAACAGGGCGAAGGAAGCAGCGTTTGAAATAGGCTTCCAGCCAAGAGAAGGACTTGAACAGAGAGCGAGGTCTCCAGGCGAGCAGGGAAAGGAGAGAGAGGAGGAATGAAAGCTTGGAGGTAGAAGAGCACCACGTTTGGGAAAAGAGGAGCCGTTTCCTGTGGCAAGAGCAGGACAAAGTGAAGATCAGTAGGAAATCAGGCTGCTCTGCAGAAGTTTTAAACCGGCGACCTTCAGGCCACATTGGCCCAGCTGTTTTTTATTTGGTCAGCATGGTAATCACATATTTCTAAATTAGTTGCTATGCCTCTCGTCTCTAAGCCTACTCCTCTAAATTCCGCTTTGTGATGCTGGAACTCGTAGGAGGCTTGGCCAGCCGGTACCTTCTCAGCCTCTGCCAGTAGGGGGCGCTGGAGGGAGGCCATAAGGTAGAGGACTGAGGCAAACACACTGCAGGGCGGAGCATTTACTAATTTAGATTTAATTTACAAGGTTGGAGGTTCACACACCATAGAATCCAGCGGTCCAGCTCTATGATGTGTCTTTGAGAAACTCTTGCATGTACCCTGGGAGACATGCCCAAGAATGTTCATAGCACCACTATTCATGGATAAGGGACTGGGAAGGGGGCACAGTACAATGTGCCCTGGGGTTGGGCACGCCCTTCTTCAACCACCCCAAAGCACAAAGCCTCACACCCTCCACTCAGATGACCCAGGGTAATGATCACTGCTCAGGGAGGGCCTCAGCTCACCTCCATGTGGCAAAGTCTCCACTCCGGTCTGAAGGCACCAGAAAACCTGCTCCATTCTCCCAATGAAGGGTTAAACAAAGTAAAAGGCCCAGATCTTTAGAAACACAGACAAGTTCCTCCCTGGGCAGGTAGACACACTGTCTCTGGTGAAGCCTGGGGAGAAAATGCTTTTGTTCCTTCTGGAAAGCCCACAGGAGTTAACAAAACAAGACAATAATTAATTTCTCAATAATTCTATCCATTAATATCCAGTGTTAGCCAAAATCCAATCTAGCCTGCTTTAAAAGAATAATTCTTATATTCCCCATCTTATAAAATGCAGTGACAAGGACAGACAGCGGGTGAGTGATGATCCTCAGGGTAGCGGGAAAACGACCTCCCTGAGTGAGAGAGCTGTTGAAATGCATGGTGTTCCCTTGAGTCTGCGGTTGGCTGAGGAATGACCCCAACGATACCCAGGTTCTAATCCCTCGAACCTGGGAATGTCACCTTACATGGCAAAAGGACTTTGCAGATGTGATTAAGTTAAGAGTCTTGAGATGGGGAGATTATCCTGGATTATCCAGGTGGGCCCTGCATGTGACCCCAAGTGTCCTTATTAGAAGGAGGCGAAGGGAGATTTGACACAGGTGAGGAGAAGGTTATGTGACTTTGGAGGCAGTGGTTGGAGTGATGTGGCCACAAATCAAGAAATGCTCACAGCCACCAGAAGCTGGAAGAGACAGGAAATGGGGCTTCCCCTGGAGCAACCTGAGGGACTGTGATTTAGCCCTATAAGACTCCGTTTGGATTTCTGACCTCCAGAACTGTGAAAGAATAAACCTCTTATCTTAAGCCGCTAACTTTGAGGTGATTGGTTAGAGCAGCCACAGGAAGCTAATGACCAGGAACCTGTGACTTCAATGGCAGCAGCCTTCTTAGCCTGAGAGGCCCGAATAACTAGGTGTCCCCTGCCTTATCTGTGCGGTATAAATTATATGTGTCTAGGAAGAAGGAAGGAAGTGAAACTGAATAGGTAAACTGAGGCCAGGTCATGAAAGACCTTAAATGACAAACTAAGGACTTTGGCCCTTACCCCACGGATTCTCAGAAGCCACAGACGGTTTGGAGTAGGGAAATGGTGTGACCCGATTATTTATAATACACCTCAGCTCTGTGGAGAAAGCAATTGGGAGGCAGCAAAACTACAAGCCAGGCCACAGGGAAGAGGCTGTCGCAATAGCGCAGGAAAGAGATGGGATGAGTGGGAGCCTGACAGGGAGGTCAGGGGAAGAGACACCCACGAAGCCGTAGATCCTGGCGGAGAATAGGGAAGAGTGGCTTCTGTAAGAAGGGAAGTGGAGGATAGCCGGTAGTTTTCCAAAGAACAACATACATTTCCTCTTGTTTGGGTGAATTACATAAGAAAGGGAAGGCATTTGATCACATCTCCCTGGATATGTTTTTAAATGGAAAAAAACAACCAGATCATTCACTTAAAAAGAGAAACTGTTTTCAATTCCAAGAAGACCAGCGCAACTCTGGTTGGTGCCATGATCACTGAAAGCCAACTTGCACCCTCCTTGGAGCCAAATTTTGCAAAGCATGCAGCTGCATTTCACAAGGGGCCATGTGTGATCAATGCAAGTGGCACACAGATGTGGGATTATTACAAGGGGTGTGGTCTGGCAAAGAGAAAGGTGCTCAGGATGGGCGGCAGGAGCCCGTGGGTTCAGTCCTGCCTTGGCCACTGTTTGTGTGGCCTGACAAGTACTTGTCCCTCTCTGCGCCTGCCTCCCCCTAGATCAGCAGTGTTCACACTGGGTGGCCAAGCTCTTGAATTCTGAAGAGGTGGCCAATGACCATAGATGCCTGGGAGTGAGGAAAGGGGTCCCTCTCCTGCCTCCTTCTGGAGGGCTGGTCAAATGTGACTGTCATTTGCTTTCTTCCTTCAGCTGACATTTTTGACTCCTCACTGTCTGCCAAGCACTGTTCTCAGGTCCTACTTGTATTCCTTGTTTTACAGATGAGGAGACCGAGGCACAGAGAAATAAAATGGCTTGTTCGAGATTGCACAGCTGAGAGGACCGAGCTGGGGTCTGAACACACCCAGTCTGGCTCCAGGACCTGCGGTTTCAGAGGCTTGCTCCATGTCCCATACTCTGTCCCTCCTCTGTGTCCTCCATCACCCTTGTAGCACACTGTCCTCTATAGCTCTAGGCTGACCTGTCAGTCTCTTTCTGGCCACACTGGGAGCACCTTGAGGATCGGGACTGAGTCAGGTTTATCTCTGCCCCCCCATAGCACAGCCTGGCCTGTTGGCTTGACTCTCAGTGACCGTTCTGGGAGGCTTCTCTCCCCACACACTGGGCACCAACGCTGCACTGCACTGTGGACACAGAGGAATCTGACCGGGCCCCTGAGCTCCGGAAGCCCAGCCGGGCCAGGCAGACAGATCTGGAGGCTGATCATAGAAGCCCTGTATGCTATTGTCTGGCATCACCTAGACAAACCCCACTTTACACTGGGGAAAATAATAAGATCACACGAAACCTGCCTGCCACCCTCACAACCAGCCCCTCCCCTCTGGACTTGGAGCCCCGCTGGTCACAGGAGGGCACGCGATGGCAACACTGGCCACAGCCGCCACCCAAAGGCCCTTTGTTCCCTCATTCAGCCAGACATGAACTGAGCAGCGTTGGGCTGGCCCTGGAGGGTGCAGACGAGATGGATCAGACATGGTCCTGCCCTCTGGGATTTCACGGACCAGCGGGCATGACGTGCTGCAGACACATAGCAGTCCCACGAACACAAGCAAAGCACCTCCAAGTCCCGGGTGAGGGAGGAAGAGTCGAGGACCACAACTTCTAAGCCCCTGGAACCAAACCTTGACTTAATAGGGACAGAAACTGTGGGCCAAAGTGGGGAGGGGGCTTGTCCACGGTCACACAGTGGTCAGTGGCAGACCCAGGACAGCAGCACAGCACTCTCTCTCTCTTCATACCCCACCCTTTCCTCCAGCATTGAAAGTAGAAATCTCAAAGACATCGTATCTGCTCTCCCCAGCAGTTGCTGAGATTTGGGGGACAAAGGAAAAAGAAAACTCGATGCTCCCATTCCTGATACCCACCCCCCCCCCAAGGCCCACAGGGACAGTGATCCTGGTGCAGTCACAGCCCTCACACCCAGCTGAGACTGGGGTTTACCTGGGGACCAGGCCCTGATCCTCACAGCTGCTCCCAGAGCCCAGGGGCTTGTCACCTGCTGACCCCAACCCATGCTGCTTGCCCAAGCCTCTGGGCCACTGTTCAGACCTCTGGGGTGGACCCAGAGAGTCGGAACTGTCGGGCACTTCTGTCCAGGATGGGAATCTCAGGGAGAGGGGAGGTGGGGAGGAGGGACTCTCACTTGCTGAGCACCTACTGGGTGCCAGGGGTGCACCAAGACCTCCCCATGTGTTGTCTCAATTCATCCTCCCAACTCTCACCTGGGAGGTAGGATGACCCCACCCTTCAGATAAGGAAACCTGGGCTCAGAGAGCGTCGCAGGGTCACTGCTGGCTAGTCACCAAGCTCTGCAAACCAGAAACATCAGCATAAGAGCCCACGGGACTCACAGTCCACTTGTTTTTTTTAATCCTCACCAGAGGATATTTTTCCATTTATCTTCAGATAGAGTGGGAGGGGGAGAGAGAGAGAGAGAGAGAGAGAGAGAGAGAGAGAGAGAGAGAGAGAGAGAGAGAGAAACATCGATTAGTTGCCTCCTACATGACCCTAACCAGGGCCGGACACTGAACTGCAACTGAGGTACGTGCCCTTGACCGGAACTGAACCCATGACTCCTTGGTCCGAGGACCGACGCTCTAACCGCTGAGCCAAACCAGCCAGGGCATCACAGTTCATTTGTGATCACCATTCTGGCAGCATCATTTCATAAGTCACAGCCTGGCGCCTTCTCCACGTGCAGGGCTCCAGGACTCCCAGGGCACATTCTCAGCAGCCCTGAGAAGGAGGAAGGGAGAGGTCAGCCTCCCATTTCACAGACAGGAAGCTAGAGCCCACAAGTCAGATCTCCCAGGCCAGAGTTCTCTGGGAATCCTAGACCCAAAGTTAGTTCTTGCCAGGAATTATTTTGAGGTTCATCGAGGCACCTGGGTTAAGATGACAGGAAAGGAGAAGCGGCCAATAGCTTGCCATCAAGGAGGTGGGCAGTGGGAACAGCAAGCAGACCTCAGGATGGGTCAGGGGTCCTAGATGAAGACACATGATCTAGATCCCTCAGCCATGACCCACACAATCGGCCAGACCCAGCTGGTCAGGACCATAGCTGTCCCCAGATGGAGCCAGCATCGCCCCCAAAACAGGCCAATTTCGCAGCCCCCTTTGTGGTACAGGAGATGCTGTGATGGGCTGCAGAAGGGTGGGCACACGCTGCTGACAGCAGAGACCTCGGCATCCCGTGCAGAGTGTGGAACCATCCAGAGGGGCTCCCAGAGGCAGCACGTGCAGTGGGCGGGAGCATGGGTTCTGCAGCCAGGACTGGAACCTTAGGTGAGGGGCTTAGCACCCCTGAACCTCAGCAATCTCATCTGTAAAATGGGGATAATGATAGACACCCCCTCCAAATGGTTGTGAGGACTGAGTGAGATCACACACGTAAAGACTGAGCACAGTGCCCAGAGCAGTGAGAGCCAGTGGACGGCAGCTGCTGGTAGCAGTAGCAGCAGCATGAGTGGTCTGACAGTGGTGTCACCACAATGGACAGACTGGGCCTGCAGGGCCTTGGCGCTCTGAGGGCTAACTTGGGGCTCAGGGGCCCCTAGACGTGGTGGAAGAGCTGTCCCTAGAAGGGGGCAGAGCCCAGGGCAACTTAGTGAATGCAGGCCCTATGAAGCACATATATAATGAATGCCATAGAAAAGTAGGTGCTGGATGGTGTCAATCTTAGTCCAGTCAGCAATGTCCAGTGGCACCCCAACCCCTCCCCGTGCTGAATATTTTTGCTCATACTCTATCTCAGTACCTAGCACAGCCAGCCACATAGTAGATCCCCAATAATTTTTCTTGGATGAAGGAAGTCACACAGTGCACCAGGGTTCTGATCCCAGTTAAAGGAGCTCCTCCTTTCTTTTCTGTCTTACCTAACAGGCTTCCATGTAGACTCTCCTTGGAACAAAAAGGGGTTTTAAAAAATAAAATTGATCTGTATTGCTAAGTACCAAACAAAGAAAGCAAGCTTTGTGTACCACTATGTTGAGGGATTTATTTTTAGATGATGTGCACTTCTAAGGATCTGTATGTGTCTAATCTGAATTCTCCCCGTAGCAGGTTGTTCTCACAGTACCTGAAGACTTCCAGTGTTCTGATGTATTATGAAGCTTTTGATCATAACTGTGCACAAACCTAGTATTTTTTCAGCATTATGAAATTTTAGATAAATTTTTTTATGGCTTTTCTCTTCCCTTCAAAACGTTTCTGCTTTACATATGTCATGCATACATTTTGGTTTAAAATATGATTTATGAGATCCTTAATGTTATCAAACAAAATTGTATATAATAATATGTATGGTAATAAAAGAATTACCATGTTTGAAAAAAGTAAAATTGAGATCAAATCACCTAGAGTATGCTCCTTTTACAGAGGGGAAATGAGGCACAGTGCAGTCGTGAGCTCCCGCAGACTCGGGCTTTCTCCTCCACCCTGTGAGGTCGCCTCCGGATGCTGAGGCTGGGGGCCACCAGCTGGGCGGGGGCTCTGGGCGCCTGCTGCCAGAAGTGCGGGGAGGGTGGGGCTTCTCTCACTGCTCCCACCGCTGGGACAGAACCCAAGTGCAGGCAGAGGTGGCGCCCAAGATTTATGCACTAGGATGTTTATCATCGTGTTATTTATAATGTTGAAAAATCGGAAATGACTAGAAACAGGTTGATAAATCATGCCACAACCTTTTAATGGAACATAATGCAGCTGCCTAAATTCATCTCTTTGGAGACTGTTAAATATTAAGTTAGAACCAAGGCAAAATACAAATCTCTAAATAAGACTGACACCAATTCTTTTTAAAAACATGCATTCGAAAAAAGGAAAAAGGCTTGTTGGAAATATATCTTAATGTTAAGAATGGTTATTTCCTGGGAGGTTGGAGTGGGTGTTTAATGGGTAGTGGGGTATTTTTTTTCTTCTACATATTTTTTTTGTATACTCCAAACTTTCTACAATAAACATATTTTACCTGTATCAGAAAGGGGAAAAAATGAACACTTCCCATCCAAGGCCAGGTCCCACCGAGAGAGCCAGCCTCCTCCATCCTGTGATTCAGTGAGCATCCATTCAACATACTGTTTCAGGCCCTTGTGTTGCAGACACCAGGAATGTGCCAACTTAAAGGCACACAGATGCCATTTTCAATCCATTTCATGAGCCAGTCACCACATACTAATAGGCTCCCTCTTAATTGCAGAACTGACCATTAGAGATTCGGAAAGTGCTGTAATACATATTTTGCAGTTGGGAAAGCAATTTAAATGTTCAAGCTTTAAAACCCCAAAAAGATACTATTTGTGTCCTTTGCACCCCATAGATTGCCCTTCATCTTCTAAGAAGGAATCGTGTCAGCTCTTTCCCCTAGTGGTCTCTGGTGCACTGTGTGACTTGGAACAAGTCACTTGACCTCTCTAGGCTTCAGCTTCTCCCTCTGCAAGGGCCTTTCCAATGTGCAATTCTTCGCTTTTCTCAGTTTCTTGGTGGTAGCCAGGCGATAATGTCAAGATGGAGAGGTTTTGGCCTCTGGACCCTTTGGCCGGGTCACGGTGTTCCTCCAATGCTGCGTCGTTGAATTTTGCATCCAGACTTCGGAGCATTTCAGAGAAGAAATGGCATCCTTCAGGGGCGGTGCTCAAGTGGACTCAGCATCCTAAATGGGCAAATCATTCTGATCTAAATCTTTATGGGCTCCCACTGCCTCATTAAACATCCAAGCCCCAGAGGCTCTGAATCACAGCACCTCTTCTCTCGCAGCCCTTCAGGAGGAGTGCTGATTACCCCATAAATTACATGATGTCGGAGGGTATCTGCAAGCCCTTCATCTTGCAGTCCAGCTGCCAACATTTTTATGGGATATGGATCCTGCTAGGCTCCCACTCTCCTCCATCCCCATGGTTACCAGGGAGGCCCAGCCGAACAGCTTCCTTGGAGCACTAGCTCAGTCTCCACCGATATTTCTCCCTCCCAGGAACGCAGTAAGTCTCCTGGATCGAGAGTTCCTTCTACCAGAAGCTTTGTTCTCAGATCTCCTGCTAAAATGAAGTCTAGGTGGCCTGCAGATCCTGCTGCCTCATTGAAACCAAACAAGCCACTTTTTGGACAAGTGAAGGACTTTACTCTCATTCCTCCCAGAGGCAGCCAGAACCACTGTTAGGACCCCCATCTCAGAGCCAGACCCCAAATCGTAGCCATGGTGAGCAGCCAGCCAAGCAGAAGGAATGGTCAGGGGAGCCATGAAAGCATCAGGTGTTAAGAAGGCCCAGATCCTCTCAGCTCACACCCAGGCCCCAGATGTCCGTCCCTCAGCTCTGTGGGGCCTGCCGTTGAGCCCCAGGCCTTCATCTCACCTGCTGGCCATTTAGGTCCATTGCATACTGTCTTACTTGGCTTTTCCCAGATGTTGACCATGGGAGTAGGATTCAGGTATAAATATATACTTGGAAGGTGACCCCCCGAAATCCCTGCTGGAGAGTGGGAGGTGAGGCAGGGAAGGGGAACTCTGGGGGTCAGAGCTCTCCATCCCCTCTGCATGGGGCAAGGTGGCTGGGGTGAGCACACAGGCCCCAGCTGGCCATTGGCTGGAGGCTGCTGGGGAGGCTACTTTTCATTCTCCAGCACTTTGGGCCTGTTGTGGGCTCTGGCCAGCAGGGTAAGCCCTTGTGCAGAGATGCAGCTATGACACTTGGAAGCCGGGCCTTCACTGCAATGGGAGGGCTATAGGGATCCTCTGTGACAGCTACTTAGATGCTTGGCAGGAGGCTCCCCTCCTCTGGGAAGCTATCCTGTGCAGAGTTAGGCCAGCTTCCCTCCGAGGCGGAGGGAATGTGGGGACACTGGGCTCCAGGGCCGGAGGTGAGTGCCTTCTCAACAAGTGGCTGCAGAGGTAGGACCCACCTGCTGACATCACCAGGTCTGGTGGTGTGTCTTCACCCTGACACCGCTCCAGTCCCAGCGATGAGGGGATGCATTTACTTTCTGCCTCACTCTTCTACCTGTGCTTCCTGAGATCACTGTCCAGATAAACTACTTGTACTCAAACCCTTGCCTCAGGTCTGCCTTTAGGGAACCCAAACAAAGACAGCAGACAACAGGGAGAAGCATCCGAGAGGTGAGAGGGGGCACTTTCCTGGAGAAGTCTAGATAGCAAGACAAAGTAATATAAAAATGTCAGTTCTTCCCAAATTAAATTCTCTGCTAACACAATCCAATCAAATGCACAGTGGAAGAACAACTAGAACTTAGTGTTCTTTTAAGAATTTTTAAGTCTGCCCAGACGGTGTGGCTCAGTGGTTGAGCGTCAACCCATGCACCAAGAGGTCACTGGTTCGATTCCCAGTCAGAGCACATGCCCAGGTTGTGGGCCAAATCCCCAGTGCGGGGCATGCAGGAGGCAGCCAATCAATGTTCTTGCTCATCAATGTTTCTCTCTCTCTCTCTCTCTCTCTCTCTCTCTCTCTCTCTCACTTCCTCTCTCTCTAAAATCAATAAAGAAAAAAAATTTTTTTAAGAGAAAAGTTTCTTTAAAAAAAAATTTTTTTTTTTAAGTCAGTGTGTCACTTTCCTAGGGCTGCTGTAACAAACTACCATACACAGTGGCTTAAAACAACACAAGTTTACTCTCCTGTAGATCCGGAGGCTCAGTGTCGGAGATGAGTCTTAAGGAGCTAAAATCAAGGTGTTGCAGGGCTTGAGCCTCTGAAGGCTCCAGGAGATCCTGTGCTCCTTGCCTCTTCCAGCTTCTAAAGGCTGCCTGCATTCCTTGGCGTGTGGCCCCCTGACTCCATTCTCTGCTTCCATCATCTCTCTCTGCTTCTCCTGCCTCCCTCTGTGATTACGTGTGGCTCATCTGGTTAACCCAGGATAATCTTCCCATCTCAAGATCCTTAACTTAACCACATCTGCAAAATCTCTTTTGCCATGTAAGGGAACGTCCCAGGTTCCGGGAATGAGGGTGTGGGTGTCTTTGGAAGGGTGTTATTCAGCCTGCCACAGTTAGAGACAAATAAATACACTAGAATTGCTACATTTTTGAAGAAATAAAGAGTAATGAAGGGAGAGCATTTAAGATCTTGTTCCCCTGTATATGTCACTGGTTTGACACAAATCAACTCTTACAAATTTTTTTTTTTTTAAAAGAGTAACAAGGTAAACTTACTTACCTGATAAATAAACTCTGTAACTCTAATAATTGAAACAGTATACTCCTGGCGGAAAAATCAACAGTTACACAGTGGCATAGAAATAGATTCAATTAGATGTTAAAAGCTGATTGATTTAAGATAAATGTCATAACTAAGTGAGGAAAGAAGTGATTATTCAATATATAGTTCAGTTGGTTAATTATGTACAGACAGATAATTTCCCTACAACTAAAAACAAAATAAATTATAGGTAGATTAAAGACTGTAATATTTAAGAGTTGAACCAATAAAGTAAAAGAAGAAAATATAAGTAAAAATATTTACTAATTTTGGTGTTAATAAGAATTTTTCAGTATAAAAGCAATAAAATTCATAATTGAAAAGATTAATGAATTTGACTACATAAAATTTAAAGTCTCTAAATTAAATATACTATTATATGAATGGCAAAAAGCACATGAAAAAGTGTTTGATAGCCTAAGTCATCAGGGAAATGAATATTATTACAATGAGATACCACTGCAACCCACTAGAATGACTAAAAATTTTAAATTACATCAAATGTTGGCAAGAATATGGAGAAACTAGAACCTCATACACAGCTGGTGGAAATGCAAAATTGTACAATCACTTTGGAAAATAGTTTGACAGTTTCTAAAAAAGTTACACATAGATTGAGTATATAATACAGCAATTCCATTCTTAGACATTTATCCAATAAAAATAAAAACATGCCTACAGAAAGACTGGTACAAAAATGTTCATTGGAGCATTATTCGTAACAGCTACATAGTAGAAACAACCCAAACACCAATGGACAGAAGAATGAATAAACAAACTGTGCTGTGTTCTACAATAGAATACCAGTAAGCAATAAAAAGGAACAAAGTTACCAACAGTAACGCACGGCTAAGTCGCAAACACATTATGTTGAGTGAAAGAAGCTAGACTCGGAAAAGTACATACTTCATTACTCCTTTCCACAAAATGCTAGAACAAACAAGACTGATCTGTGGGGAAGAAACCCGAGCAGTGACTGCCTCTGGCCGCGCAGATGGGGATGAGGGCTGACTGGGAAGGGACACAGGGAAACCTCCTGGGGTAACAGAAGTGTGGGCTGCACGGCTATATGCATTTGTCAAAACTCAGGAAATGTCACACGTTCTGTGCATCTCAATAACAAAACATGAAAAAATAAGCAAAATTAGAAGATAAATGCCAAATTAGAAATAATGTTTGTGAAAACTATGACAGTCTCATAACTTTAATATAGAAAGATTACTTGGAAAAAATATAAACATCCCAAAGTGGGGAAAAAGTGAGCACAAACAGTCAATTCCCTCCAAAGGAGAGAATACACACACATTCATGCACACATTTACTACATATAAAAAGTAGTAATAAAATAATATGGATATAGATTATTCATGTTTATATACATATAAGTAAATATATACCTACATAAATATGAAAAGTGATAAGAAATATTTCCATACATGAAAAGTAGTAATAAAAGAAATACAAATTAAAACAATAACTCTAGCCCTGCTGGTGTGGCTTAGTGGTTGAGTGTTGACCCATGCACTAAGAGGTCGCCAGTTCGATTCCCGGTCAGGGCACATGCCCAGGTTGTGGGCCCAATCCCCAGTGGGAGGCATGCAGGAGGCAGCCAATCGATGTTCTCTGTCATCGATGTTTCCATCTCTCTCTTCCTCTCCCTTCCTCTCTCTCTAAAATCAATAAAGAAAAAAATAAAAAAATAAAACAATAACTCTAGGTATCAAATTAATTAGCAAGGATTATTCAATAGAGATGACACAGTGGCTATTTGGATAAAGAAAGGGGACTGTGCTCAATAATCACTCACCCAGGGTTAGACAAAATCCTCCCTCGTCCCAGCCTTTTTCTCCTCTGCAGCACTGGCCTCAGAAGAAAGCTTCTCCCCGCAGAAATGACCACACCCAGGCTGGAATTCCAAAACACAGCCATGGCTGCACTGGTCACCAGACTGCCAGGGGAAGCTCAGAGATGGACAGAGCTAAGAGCCCCGCACAGGTGCATGCTGTCCATGAATTTTTATCCTGACTCACAAATTCCTTCCCACCACTCTCATCATAACCGAGAGTCCTACTCATCCAGTTCTCCTGTCTACATTACTCTAAGTCTTTTCAGCCACTGCCACCCACAGATTGCCGTTGATAATCTGGTATCAGCCAATAAAGTCACAGGGCCTGAGGAAATAGGGGTTTTCCCCCAATAAGACATCTTATTAATATTTTCTTTATATAAAAATGTGCTATCAGTCCAATGAGCAGAGAAAAAGAACAGGCAGTTCAGAGAGGTGAAAATACAGTTAATTAACAAATATATATGAAAACATTCAACCTCACTGGTATTTTAAAAATATACAAATGAGCCCTGGCCAGTTTGGCTCAGCGGTTAGAGCGTCGGCCTGAGGATCAAAGAGTTGAGGGTTCAATTCCAGTCAAGGGCACGTACCTCAGTCTTGGTTCAACCCTTGTCCCTGGTTAGGGTCGTGCAGGAGGCAGCCAATTGATGTGTCTCTCTCACATGGATGTTTCTCTCTCTCCTTCCCTCCCTCCCACTCTACCTGAAAATCAATGGAAAAAGATCCTCAGGTAAGGATTAAAAAAATTATATGTATATGAAATGTCCATAAAATTAGCAAAATTTTTATATATAAAAATTAGCAAAAATTAATTTTTATTATGAATACCCAATGAGGATATGAGTATAATGAAATTGGGGTACTATATATTGTACTGTCCTTTGAGAAAGCAATTTGACAGCATGTATTAAGTCATAAAAATGTCCACACTATTGACACAGCAATTCATCTTCTGAAATGGAACACTAAAGAAGAAAGCCTAAATGAAGAGGAGAAAAAAAGCTTTATGTGCAAAGATTTTCACTGTCATTTGGAAACAGCATAAATAACCCACAAAAATATAGTTAACTAAATGAGGGCACATACATTAAATGAAATATTCTGTAGGCACTCAAGAAGTATGACTCAATAGAAAAAGTAATTCACTGAAAAAAATGATCAGCCATCCCCATAATTAAATAAATGAAATTAAAGCAATAGAGATATACTATCCCCCCCCCCTTCAGATTGGCAAAGATTTAAAATTTTGTTAATGTCCTATTGGCAAAATGGGGGGTGGGGCCATGCCCATTTACTGTTCCTGGGAATGTACAGATTACAACCTAGTGTATATGTGTGTACACTATGCAAGCATGCAGAAAAATACAGGCAGTAATATAACTGACATCTGTGTATCTCCTACTCAAGTTCTTTTATTAATATTAATATTTATGGAACTTCTCTGAAGAGCAATGTGTCATTAGCTATCACACTTGTAAATGTATATGCTCTTATATAGTCCAACAATTCCATGATAATATATATCCTCTTTAAATATATATACGGTTGTAGACGCCAATAACTGTGTTCCTAGGAATTTAATGTACAGAAATAGTTCCGCCTGAGCATAAAGATGAATGGACTAAAAGCCACATTGAAGTAGTATTTCTAATGGCAGTAGATTGGAAACCACACCAAGTGGACACAGGAGAGCTGGCTGAACAAACCCTGCTCCGTGTCCACAGTGCCACCCTGCTCTGGAGACAGAATGAGCTCTCTCTATGCTAATAAGGAAGTATCTCCAAGCTACAGCATCGAGTGAAAAAAAACAAGGTGCAGAACAGAACACTGTGGGCTCCCACTTGTCTATTTAAAAACATATGCATATATACACATATAGGCATTAAAAGTTTTTGGAAGAATTCCCAAGAAAACTATAAAAAGCAGTTATGTCAAGGAAGGCGGGCTGGAAGAAAATGGAGAAGCCCTTTATTTTCATCGTGTATTCCTTTCTGAATTGTTTGCATTTTGTTTTACCATATACATGTGTTCCTTTTGTAATTTAAAAACTAATTTTAAAAGATAAGTATGAATAGTGTGTAGCAAATGGGAAAGGCATGTGGTATAATCTTAAGTGACCAAAACAAAAAGACAAGATGGAAGGTGCACTCTGCGGGCAGCCAGGATGTATGCGGAGGGCCTTTCGGAGACAAGGCGACCCTGCTGCCTCTGGCCTTCACTCCTGCCCCTGCCCATCTTCTCCAGGGTCGCCTCCTCTCCCTGAACTGCAGCCTCTCCCTTAAGCACTAACGCATGATTGGGTGTCTCCTCATTTAGACAAACCAAAAACTCAATAGCCTCTCTGGCTCCTGGGCTCTCTTATTCCTCTCACAGCCCCTCCAAGCCGGCGTCCACCCCACCCCTCGCTGGCTAAATCACAGACAGATTTCCACTGCCGATTCACCGGAGCTCTCTGCAGGGCATCACACCATCCTTTCCTCCTGGAAAAGTCTGCTCCTGGGGCGTGGCTGAGCCTGGACCCTTCCTGCCTCTCCTGGCTCCTGGAAAACTTTCTGGCCTGCCCTCCCGCCCTGAACTTGGAAAGCCTCATCACTCTGTACTGTCTCCCTAGGTGACCTCATCCGCTCCTCTTGAAATGACAGCTCTTTCTACCTTGTTTGAGATTTTCCAATTCAATTTCTAAAGCATCAACTATTCAATTGTACGAGCCCCAGGAAACTAGGTTAAAATGACATGTTTAGAAAGATTGAGGATCAGCTGAGCAGGAGCTGGGCATCGATGCCTCAAGCAACTGCTTTAAGAGGTTAGACTTGCTCCTGCTTTGCTGACACAGAAATCACTTAATGAGTCCATACAGATTGGATTTCACTTCTCCAAACCTAATACTTCTAGCTAATGGCCCTGTCCATCACTGCCCACCTTCCAACCCAGCACTCCACTCCAGGAGAATCTTCTGTGACTCCCCATCACCAAAAGGCTCCAGCCTCCCAGACCCATGCCCTTCCCCAGACACAGTGCACAGGCTCCTGCCCTGGGGCTCCACCCACCCTCTGTAGCCCTTCTACCTCCACCTCATCCCTGCTTCCAGCTTCCCAGGGCGTGGCTCAAACTGCTTCATCCAGGAAGTCTTCATGCCATCTTCATCTTCAAGCAGGAAAACATTTTCTAGTCTTTCAATACCTAAAGCACTCGTTTGTATCTCTGATGCCTCTGAGAACAAGCTGCTTTGGGCCCACGTGTGTTCACACAACTCATCTCCCCAGCGAGGCTGTCAAGTCTGCTTGAAGCTTCGCCTTGATGATAGATTGATGTCTTCCTCCTTGAGCTCCCACAGCAACAGGTCTCCCGCCACTGCCCATCATCGTGACCGTGCCCTCCTCTTCCCACAGCTGGCTCTCCTCTTGGAGTGCAGGGGCCAGGCAGATTCATCTCTGTCTCCATCACAAGACCACGTGCGAGGGGGAATCCTGACACCAGGGCCTGAAGCCATCGGGTACTGTCCTCTTACCTGGATGCCCAGGTGCCTTTGGGAGCTTGAATCAATTACTCTCAGCCAGAAAGGAGCAGTGGCCGCTTCAGGGCAAGGGAGGTGAGAGGACAGAGGGGGCCCTCTGGGGGCACCAGCAGTCAAGGCTGACAGCCCCTTCCCTGGGGTCCAGGTGGCAGGTGAGCACGAAGACATCGCGCTGGAAGCTGCCAGGGCTTCTCTCTGAGAAACACTCAGGAGCTGAAGGAAGAATCAGAGACGACAGGAGGGACTGCCAGAGAAGAGGAGAAAAATCGACAGAGGCAGGTGTCAGGAAGTCAAGGAAAGAGTCTTGAGAAAAGGGGGCAGTTTGCAGGGCCAACGGCCACATCAGAGAAGCTGGAGAAGGAGCCGGAAGACACTGGCTCCCCTGGCCTAACGGAGGTGCCACTTGGCTGCTGGGATGAGCAGGGTGGGGGCAGGTGCTGAGCCACTGGGATCCCTCAGACCTGCTCCTGAACTGGTAAGAGGAGAAACCCTCTCCTGTCTCCTCAACGGATGGCTCCTTCAACCAAACCGCCGCACCGCCAGGCCTCCGCTCAGGTGTGGCGCCTCCTCTCCACCCTCACGGCCCAGTCTGACAGCACTCCTCCGCAAAGCTGCCCCTCTGAGCCCAGAGCTCTGGCTCTGACGAAGGGGTCCGTCCTGCGGCGCGTCCCTTCCGTGCCGTGGATCCTGCCCTCTAGGCCCTGAGCGCAAGATGGAAGGAAGGGGGGGAGGACGCAGACCCCGCAGACCCACTGCGGCTGAGTCCAGACCTGTCTCCCTGCCCCTGCTCCCTGAGGGCCGAGGAAGGCGTACACACCCAGGCCCGCAGGATGAGGTTCAAAGCAGCCATCAGAGGGGAAGTGTCTCTTTTTTTAAAATGTATGTGCAAAACCACGAGATACCACCTCATAGCCATTAGGATGGCTACTAAGAAAAAAACAGAAAGTAACGCGTATTGGTGAAGGTGCGGAGAAGCTGGACATTTGTGTACATTTGGTGGGGATGTAAAATGGTACAGCCACTGTGGAAAACAGTATGGCATTTCCTAAAAAATTAAAAGTAGGACTACCATATGATCTAGGTCCACTTCTGGGTATACCCCAAAGAACCGAAAGCGGGGCTTCTGAGAGAGATCCCCACACCCGGGTTCACAAGAGCCGAAAGGTGGAAGCCACCCAGTGTCCCTGATGGGTGAATGGACAAGCAAAGTGTATGTGTGGCCTACACACACAATGGCATTCTTTCAGGGAAGGAAATCCTGTCACATGGTACAACATGAAACCTTGAGGACATTATGCTAAGTGAAACAAGCCAGACATAAAAAGTCAAATGCTGTATGATTCCACTTATGCCTAGAGTAGTCAAACTCACAGAGACAGAAAACAGAATTGGGATTACCTGGGGCTAGGAGGGAGGACAGGGAGTTACTGTTTCATGGGAACAGAGTTTATTTTGCAAGGTGAAAAAATTTCTGGATATTTCGTGCACAACAATGTGAGTATACGTAACACTACTGAGCTGAGCGAAACACCTAGAAATGGTTAAGATGATAAATTTTATGTTAGGCATATTTTACCAAAAAATTTTAAGTATGCAAAATATGAATTCTACTCCATAATATATCCGTCCATCTGATTTTAATATCAAAATGATACATGATTTTTCTCTTCCAAAATCTTTGATAACAACGCATACTTCAGGAAGATGTTCTCTGTTTATCATGACCCCAGGAGGGAGGCCCAGACACCAGAATGCCCAGAGGGGAGGCGGTGCTTCTGACCGTCTCTGCCCTCCTCCCCCAGGGCCTCAGGTGGTCTCTTGTCACCAGCCACAGTCCCCACAGCGGCTGGCCAGTGCTTCAGATGACCTCAGTGCAGCCCATGGTAGAGCAGCCCGCTCGAGGACCAGAAGCAGGGAAGGAAAGACAAGGGAGATGTTAGAATTCGACCAAAAGCCGCTTCTTCAGCTGATGAACTGTTTCCACAGAGTGATCCCTCTTCCCTTTGCTTAGAGTAGTGCTGTCTCTCTTCCGGCTCCCATGGAGAAACAGCACAAGAACAAAGGAGCTCAATTATGCTAATAATAGCTTTTCCATAATTGTGTCTGGAGTGCTGAGGCCACCCTAGAATAAGCTTCACCCCACCCCCACCCCCAGTCTTCTGACTTCAATCTCAGCTCCTCCTCCCCACACATCACTGAAGGGGAGTCCTACACTGGGGCCACTCAACCACCCCACGCCAGACACAGCACAAGTCTGACCCCAGCTCTTCCCTGCCCTCCTGGCCCCACCCTGCTTCCAGTACAAGCCTGACGCTCGTAGCCGTGTTCATAAGCCTTACAACCCGCTACTCGCCCCGTGCACTAGAGTTCATGGCTCCCTCCAGGCTTTTGCACATTCTGTTCTCTCTAGCTGATTTAAAACCCCTCTCTTCTCAGAGCATCTTGTCTGTCTCTCTTTTCAGCTTGGAGCCCTTCCTGCCTGTGCTTAGCTCCTGGGATCACCCTAAATTCAAGGCTGCTCACAGCTCAGCCCTAACAGGGCATGGCATATAGGAGATTCAACAAGCAGCTAAGGAAATCAACCACAGTGGGCTCCTGGAAGGAGGCTCCCTGGCTCCCAGAGGTTGTCCGTTCTCTGGAGATGGTTCCCAACACCCTGTGGTTCAGGCCATGGATGGACATCCAATCCAACCCAGGATGGCTTAAGTCCTTCTAGGGATTTCCCCAACTGAAAAGAGGAACCACTCCGTCTCTTGGGGCAAAGCTCTGAGCTGTGGGACACTGGAGACCAGGCAGCCCTGTGTCCCCTAATATGGAAGAAGCCATTAGAAAATAGGGCTGACGCATAGGTAAGCAGTGATCTTGGGAGGGGGGGGATATCTTGGCTGCATTTGAGTTCCTATGCCCATGAAGTAGACAGAAACATGATTTGTTGACATCTGAAAGGATTTTCCATGATTTAGTGACATGGGAAAGCCCATTGTCTTCCCAATAACCTCCTCTCCCCCATGGCCTTACATGTGAGTTGAGTTTCTGTGATAACCAAAAGCATCTTGAATGAATGAACCAAATGCATTCTGAGTTTTGCCTTTGTTGTAAGGAATCCTGAAGTCAAGCATGGAAGACTCCCTGTAGGAAGAGGCCCAGTATACTCCCTCATCCTCCTGAGGCAAAAAGAGGCCTCAGCCATTGCCTCTGCTTCTTCATCTGCACCAATCTCCCTCTACCTTCCCTTTCAGAGAATTCCATTAAATCCTAGCAGACTACCTTAACAGGTTGCTGCCTGTCCGTCTTCCTTGGTGTACTCACTATTATTCCTTCCCCGTCCAGACTTTGTCCTAGGACCCTGCAGACAGCCTGGCCAGCAGAGGGGTGACTGGGAGGGAGGCCTGCGTTGGTTTCCACAGCTGGGCTTACGTGAGGGGCATGGGAACTGGGGAGGGTTTGTCGCAGATGATGGCGCACCGTACAAGCCAAGTGTGTTCTAAAGTCAATTTGAAGATCGCATCTCAGTGCTGCCTCTCCAGCCCCTGATCCTTAGAGATGAGACAAGATGAAACAAGATAAGATAATAGGCAAGAGAGAGCCCGAAGCGCTGGAAAACCCCTGGCTGTTTCAGAAGCCTTGGGCTCCAGTTCCGGCTCTGCTCCAGCTTCCCATGTGGCCAAGCACAAGCCTCTGCCCCTCTCCGGGTCTCTCTCTCCAGCTGCAAATGAAGGGGTTGAACGATTTCTAAGGGCCCTTCCAACTCTGATGCTGGTGGATTCCTGTTGGATGAAAAGGGAGACGAAACAGGGAACTCCCAGGGGCAGGAGGAGAGAGTGCAGCACATACAGCAGGGGCGTGTAGCCAAACGGCAGTCCGGGACTCCAGTCCCACCCACAGCCTGGGACCAGTGCTTGCCACCCTGCCTAAGCCCCCTCACTTCAGATAGCACAGTGACATGGGGGTCCCACGCCCAGAAAAGGGGACCTTATAAATAAAGTTCCCTGTAGTCTACAAAGGCATCTCTTCAAATCCCCCCACTGCCCTCCTCCCACTTCAATTTGGCCCCTTTGATGGCAGGGGAAAGGGCAGGAGGACCAGGGGACGAGTCCAAAGAATAAGCACCTTTGAAGGAGGCTTTGGGGGAATCCTTAATGGAAAGTCAGGAGATCCTGGCTCAAGGCCCAGCTCTGCCACTGCCTGCTACATGCTCCCAGCAGTCCCTTCTCCTCTCCAGGCCCGGTCTGTCCTCTGCACAACAAGGGGTGAGACACCAGGATGTAAGGGGCAGCTGTGTGGTCTCAGGCCACCGAGGGATAGAGCAAAGAAGGGGTCAGGCATAAAGAACGGGAGTCTGGCCTTGTGGTCTCCTGACTTCTGTGCCCCCAGAATATCAGAGCTTCCTGGTGGACCTCCTGCAAGCAGTCCCAGTGTTTAAATGGAGGCCCCAATACAGCTCAAATACAGAGAAAAGTGATCTATGGATTATCTCAACTGAACCTTCACTCTACATAAATAGATAAAGAGTTGGACCAACCCCCACTAGATCCTGTCCTCGAAGGCCAGGGCCCTGCCCTGGGAACTTGCTATGTTCAACAGCTGAGATTGTAGGACTGTTTGTTACTGTAGGCCGTCTTCTCTGCCTAATACACTATCCAAAGCACATAACTAGATCTACCTTTCCTTAACTGTGGGGTATCTGAGGTTGTCCCTGGTAAGCTGAGGATCCCCGGGAAGCACTTGCATTCCTCTGGGGAGTCCTCTGTCCACTCTGCCTCTACATGTCTGCGCCCAGCTCAATCCTTCTGCATCCCAGACTTCACCCTCCGGGCCTGGCCCTCTCCCCACAACCCTTCACCCCGCCCCTCCTGAACCATCAACCAGAGCCACATACGCACTGAAGGTCTGAGGGTCACAGCAGGGAATTACTTTACAGAATAAGAACAGCATTTAAAATGAAACAGCAGGCATCGTTCTTACTGGCGCTCATCAGCCAAACTCGCCATTGGTTTGGTTTCTGGTGAGACTCCAGCCCCTCGTGCTGTGTATTCCCCCAGCAGCTCCTGCCTACACCGGCCACGCTCCGGACACCCCTTCTAAGTGCTGGGGACATGCAGGGAACACACAGTCCCTGCTATTACAAAGCTTACTTTCTAATCAGGACCAGAGACAACAAACAAATAAACATTATATGATGTCAGTCCAGAATAATTATTTAAAACATGAAAAGCCACAGCACTGTCTAACAGGCTGCCCAATGGTCATCTGACTTCCTGGGGTTGTGCTGTCCAATAGGCTAGCCACTAGCCACATGTGGCCCTTGAAATTTAACTTATTAACCTTATATCAAATTAATGGAATATATTTCATGTACTAAATTATATATTTACTTAGTATTTATATTTGTATCATATTAAATCATTTATATTACATTACACTTATATTAAATTACATATGGTATTAGTAAATGCATAAGTATAATATATTTAATCTATCAATTAAATTTATTGACATTTAATTTCATGTAAATAATTGAATACTAAAATTCTGTTTCTCAGTCACACCAATCACATTTCGAGAGCTGACTAGTCACATGAGGCTAGGGGCTATGGTATTGGAGGGCACAGATCTAGAACATTCCTTCATTGCAGAAAGTTCTTCTGGACAGCCTTGTTCTAAGAGAGTAACTTTTGTTTGACTTACTATTTACTATTGATTAGGGCCCAGACTCTAAGAAGTGAAATGTTAACATAAAGAAGATTGATAAGCTGCAAACGATTTCTGTCTGGAAGAAAAGATAACCCCAAAGGCCGTGGCTTTATCGTGCTATAGGACATTAACCAATTTAGTATCTAACTTTGCAATCTTATTCCAGCACTCTCTTTCCATTGAATACACAGATGGGTTTCTCATGCCCCTTTGACCAGCTGTGTCATTCTGCTGATTCCCACACTAATGGGTTCAATAAAGCGCTGGCGCAGCCCACTGGGTGCTTGTGACTTTTTGGAATTTATACTTTGACATCAGGTAATGATCGGTGCTCTGAAGGAAATTTAAGCAGAGTGAGGAGACAGAAAGCAACAGTGTGCAATTTGAGCTAGGCAGGTCAGGGGAGGACTTTCCGAGGGGGTGACATTGGAGCAGAGACTGAGCGAAATAAAGGAGCAGGCTGTTTGGATGCCCAGGGGTGCACGGTCCAGCAGGGGAACACAGGTGCAAAGGCAGGTGTTGAGGCCGGATTGTGCTTGGGGTTTTAGCAGAGCTGGGAAGCTAGTGTGGGTGGAATGGCGTGATCCTGATGGGTGAGGAGCTATGGGAGAGGCAGGGGCCTGGTTGCACAGGGCCTCGAGTCCAAGGTAAGGACTGGATTGCATTTTTATGGGTGGGTGAGGATTTCAAGGTAGGAACATAATTCTCCCTTGCATACTCCAGGGGCAGAGCCCTGCTGAGGCTCTCCCTGGGTGGGAGGGGACACCTCCACAACACTCCAGTCCCAGAGGCTGCATTCATATAGAAGCAGTGTGGGTGGGCCCGCAGGGGTACGTGAGGCTATGACCTGGAGGTAACCTCCGCTGCGGCTCCTGCTCCCACTCTAGCTCCACCCATCCCGTGTCTCACTTAAAGGTTCTTGAAGGAGCCTCTCTAAACAAAGGGGCATTTTTCTCCAGGAGAAGACTTTGGCAGACCTTCCAGAAGTTTCCAAAACAGCCAGCTTTCCAACAAGTTTTTCTTCTCATTCCCAATAAGGAAAGACGGGTTTTCCACCAGCTTCAGAGAGCTGGTGAGCTGCTTGTACAAGTCCAAGGATTTGGGCAGATGAAGAAGTGAAGACAGAATGGGGCTACGAGACTGAGCGAAAATGGGGGACGGTACAAAAAGGGCCTAGCCGCCTCTGAAAGGTGGAAGGGCAGGGGCAGAGGGGAGCTGTGGCCAGGGAGAGCGACGTGGCAGCTGAGACTTCAGGGAGGGGAAGGCCTGGGTGGGGATGGGTCCTGGCACAGTGGCAGAGCGAGGATTTGACACTGGCACCATTGTGCCAGGACCCATCCCCACCAGGGCCTGTCAGATGGCAACCTGCCTTCCGGGGTACCCTTCAGGGCCAACTTCAAGCACTCCTGTTCCCAGCAGAGTCCAGAGGGAATCCCGAGCTGCTAGGAAGCCCTCAGGGCCACCCAGAATTCCAGAGTCCCAGGGACTTCACATGCACCTCACAGTTCATCCTCCTAACAGCCCTGAAAGGTAAGTATGCTCATCACCGTTTCACACTTCAACCCAAGGCCCAGGGCTGAGTCGATGAAGGGCTCAGAGAGGCAGAACCCTCTTCCTTTGTTTCAATCAAAGCAGTCTCCTTTTTGTTGGTGTCCATATTGGACTTTCACCGAAGATGCTGCTTGACAAAAGGATGCCACAGCTTGAAAAATAAACAGGAGCCCGGCTGGCATGGCTCAGTGCACTGAACATCGTCCCATAGACTGAGAGGTCCCGGTTGGATCCCCAGTCAGGGCGCATGCCCAGGTTGCAGGTTCAATCCCCAGAAGGGGGCATGCCGGAGGCAGCAGATTGATGTTTCTATCTCTCCCTTCCTCTCTCTCTAAAAAAAATAAATAAATAAACAAGAAAGGAAGGACTGAAAAGACCTGGGTTTGATCATCTTTAAGAGGCTCTTAAAAAAATTTTTTTTGGCCTCAAAATTGCACTGAAAATTTCCAGGTAGCCTTTAGTCTTAACAGGATCCAAAGAAGTCTTTCCCCCCCAGGTCATTGCCAAGTACGCTCCTTTGGCCTTACACAGATTCACCAATAAGCAAAAATGCTGGGGATTCTGAGGCTCTGCTCATGGGCAGAGGACGGTGGGGTGCCAGAAGGAGAAGAGAACAGGGACATGACCTTGTTCCTTTCCAGATCTCTTGCTCATTGAGATTCCGCAGCGGGCTGCATCAATGCACTTCAATACACTGCCCGGGAGTGACACACAGAACACAATGATCCGAAGCTTATCTGCTCGCCCAGGCAGGTCACCGGACAAAGGACAGGCAGGGGGAGGGCCCATTCTCTCCACCCCACCCACCTCACTCCTGTTCAAGTCCATGAATGGTGTGTCCACTCACCACCCATACGCCACTTCCCTTCCTCCCGGAGAGCACAAGGCCCTCCCCTGTGCTGGGCACAGCTATTCGGGAGCAACCCCTACCTCAGACGCCTCCATTCCATCACTCACTGTGCCCTGCATCTGGAAGAGAATGTCCTTCTGAGCCAGGAAACTCCCAACCTCCATCTCTGAGTGTCAAAATGACCTCCTTCCCCCATCTTTATGTCTAGGAAGCGAGATTTTGGGTTAATTAAAATATTTTTTTCTTTGTACTTTTCTGTACTTCTTGGTTCTGTTAATTAGCAGGTATGACAAATATAAAAGCAATAAAACTATTAATTTTATATAGATCTCTTTTTGGGGGGCGTGGGGGGCTACCTTCCCTTCAGGGTCCAGGAAGAGTTTCCTAATCCCCAGGCAGAGAGAACCTCCATCTCCCAGAGCGCTTCACTTTCCCTCTCCCACATCCCTGAGCACTGTACGTCTGCAGTTACAGTTTGTGTCCAGGTCCTACCTCCTTCCTAACCAGCCTGAGAGTGCACCGAGGACCAAACTGGGTGATTTGTCTCTAATGCCAACTCCTCTCCTCCAATACTCCCATCAACACCACCACCATTCTCCCTTTCAACACACAACTATCACCACCTACCACCACCCACCAAAATGACCACCACCTCTATTCTGCTCACCACAACCACTACCACCCACCACAATCTCTACACTCACCATCACTAACACCACAACCACCACAGACAACCACCAGAATCAGCACTACCGCCACCATCACTGCCACCACCACAACCACCATCATCATCACACCTCTGTTACCCAATCAACAACACCACAGTCTCCACTGCCCATCAGTGCACCTCACAGAAACAAGACCAGCTGGTGTGGCTCAGTGGATTGAGCATCGTCCCATGCACCAAGAGGTCACTGGTTTGATTCCCGGTCAGGGCACATGCCCAGGTTGTGGGCTCGATTCCCAGTAGAGAGCATGCAGGAGGCAGCTGGTGTTTCTCTCTCATCAATGTTTCTATGTCTTCTTGTCCCTTCCTTTCTATCTAAAAATCAATAAAAACATATTTTTTTAAAAAAATACCCATCTACCACCATCACCAATCATCACCAATACCACCAACCTATCACCATCACCCACTACCATCACAACAACATCAGCACCACCACAATAGCCCACACTCATCAATACCACCCAACAACAACAGAGTACTCCCTACCACTACCACCACCACCACCAATGCCACCCCCTCCACCCCCTTGACCACTCCTGAGCATGTGCACCATGAATGATTGGTTGATTGGTTACATGAGTGAGTGAACAAGTGTATGAATAAATAAGTGAAGGAATGAAGAAAAAGACAACCTCAAAATGTCCATGAAAGAGAGTCAGCCCCACCATTTGGTGATTGGTGGTGTGCAATGTAGATAGATTTACATGTCTGAGCTTCGTCATTTTAACATCTCTTCCATCTTCCCAACGTATATCCATCTGCTGCTCGCTCCAGCCATTGTCCAGCAGCCCCAAAGCCCCATCGTGGAGCAACCACCTCTAAGATAGCACCCAGATGCTCTCAAGTCGGAGACAGGGGAGCTAAAAGTCTGAGTTTCTGGTGAACAAAGGGGAAGTGTATGGCCAGCTGCCCCTCAACTCCTGGGGTGATGAGATGGAGCTGTCCAAGGAGTTCTATATAACAGCCTAATTTAAAGTGCAGAAGGGGGAGGGAGAAGCAGTGCCACCCAAACCCCAAATTCTGTGTTTGTTCCTGGGATCATAGTCATTCTCACTGGCTCAGAAACCCCAGTCTATCCTCCCAACTTCCTTCCCTGTCACTCAGCACGCAGCCTGATGCCCCAGACATGGCTGGAAGATCTAAATTCTAACTTCTAGCTCCTGCCCTGACAATGCCTTTCTGGGTCTCTGTCTCCCCTTCTGAGCGATGAGGAAATTAGGAAAGATGTGTCTGGTGTTCCTCCAGCTCTCATGGTCTGTGACTTAACATTTCCACTAGAAAGATTTCTTTGCTGGAGGAATCAATAGGTAGATTTAGAATGGACAATCCTTCTCTGTTCATATCCTTGATGGCAGACATGAGCCCAAAGTAGTAGTTGGCTTGAGCATCTAAGAAGAAGGGATGGAAGGAACTCTTTCAGGCCCAAGAGCTCCGTCAGTCATGAAATTTAAAGCTGGAAGGGTCTCAGGCATCAGTCCAAACCCTGGGGTGAAAACCTTCCTAAGACCCCCAGCCAGGCACTCCTAAACCAGGACCAGAGCTCCTGATGTCCCTGCCTCAATGAGCTCTTTCTGCAGCCTCAAGAAACCTGGAAGAAGCTACTGGATAAACCTCAACACTTTTCCCAAAATCCCACCTCATACCCCAAAAATTACTGCAGCTCACATACCACCTGAAAAGCTGAAGCTCCAGCCCCCAGTAAAGAAGTCTTGGGACAAAGTCCTCTGGGGCTAGGTCATCCCTCAGAAAACTCAAAGGGAGCAACAGCTGCATCACCTTTGAAGCATCTCCCAGGGCTGGAGCAGAAGAAGCAGAGGGGAGGTAGAGAGTGTGGGTCTGTTCTTGTAGTTTTCCTTCATCTCAGCTTCCTGTCTCTCTTACACACTCTCTGCCTCTTCCTGACTCTCTTTTGATGTCTCTGTTTATCTACTTGTCTTTGAAATTTTTTCATCTCTATCTCTTTTTATCTCTCTGTCACTTTCTTTGTCCCTATATCATTCTTTTTGTTCCTCTCTCTCCATCTTCTCTCATCTCTCTGCTTCTCCTCCTCTTCCCCACCCTCTCTCGTTCTCTATCCATTAGTGGTTTTGCTCTTGGAATTTAAAAGATAGTTGCCAATGTCAAGGTCTTATTAATTCAGCTCTAGGAAAATCACTGTTCATGAAATAAGACATGCAGGAATTACAACTATTCTCACAAAACTCCAGAGCCTGCTGGAGAGGGAGGAGCAGCCCAGGCCTGGGAGTGAGAGCCCTGGATATCTTTCCCAGCCCTGCCTTGACTTGCTGGGTGATCTATAAAATGAGGGGGTTGGGACATATTGGTCTTGAGTCCCAGTTCCAGCTCTGATGACCCAAGATGTGAAAGGACACAGCTGCTCCTATTCCCCAGCTCAGCCAGTGTGAATACTAGCTGTGGGCATCATCAACCGCTTGCACTCGTGGACACTAGCTGGAAATTCCACCACAGATCCCCATGCCAGCAGGCATCTCCATGCTCAGTGATTAGGATCTTGCACTAATCCTCGCTTCTTCCTGCTCCTTTGTTTAAATGTGGATGAACATGAGTTGGAGTTGGCAGCGGATGAATCCAGCCATCCTTCAGGAAGATCAATCTACGGTAGGTGAATTGGAGGGGATCTCTCAAGTAGCCTGGTGGGGGAGGGAGTCTAAAGCCAGAAACCCAGAGAGAGAAGTCATTCCCTTTTCAACAAATGTTTACTGAGTACTACCTATGTGCCAAGCGTCTGACCTAAATCACAGACTGTCTTTGCCTTTATTCTAATATGAAGAAGAAAGAAAATTATTCTTCTCTGCTGAATAAATAATATTCTGTGGAAATGCAGAAGCAAGAGGGTTTTGCTTTGAATGAAGAGATCAAGAAAGACTTCCCAAGAAGGTGATGGTTGATCTGGGGCCTGGTGGGTGAGTAGAATTTCAATGGACAGAGAAGTGTGGGGAAAGGTACAACTCCAAGTAGAGGAAAGAGAATAAACAAAATAATGAAGGGACCATCCCTTCAGAAACAGCTGAGTAGAGGAACTGAGTTGAGATCAGACTGTAGAGAGGTGTGAGAGCCCACAAAAGGAGGCTAAGGAAATAACCTTTATCATGGGGAGCCACTGAAGGTTTTTCATCAGGGGAGTGACAAGCTCAGATTTATACTTTAGAAAGACCCTACTGGTCATCATTGTAGAAGCTGGGATGGAATAGGACAAACAGAAGGCAGAGACTCTCTGAAGAGACCAGGGGAACACAGAAATAGAAGCTGTGCCAACAATGAGAATAAATTTGTACATTAGCACACATACCCTAGGCTACAGGGTTGGGGAAGAAGCCAAGTGGAGTGAGTCAGGGACAGGAAATGAGAGCTGAGTAGAACTTGGCAAACTCACCTTAGAAGACAAGTCTGTTAAGTAGGGAAAGAGAAAAGGAAGAAAATATCTCAGAAGTCCCATGAATGAGCCTTGTATTTAAAAGAAACCACCAATAATAAATCACTATACATCAAAGCTAGCAGGGGACTCTAAGACAGTTTAGTTCTTCATCCCCACTGCATGGATGGGGAAACCAAGGTCCAAAAGGCATGAAGGATTTGCCTGGGTCTAGAATCAAGGACTTCTGCCTCCAAATCCCACAGTTTACAGCCTTCTCCACATTTCCCCTGGCTAGTATATGGCAGTACCTTGCCAGGAAAAAGAACAAGAGCCACAGGAACTGCAGGAAGGTGCTTGGATCCTAGCTACTGTGAGGTAGCATGCAGTTGTGTCAGGGGCTGTCATTCCACTCAGAGTTCAGTGAGGGCAGAGCTAAGGTAGAGTCAGTGAAGACAGAAAGAAAAGGTGGGGAAGGAGACATTTTGAAAGAAAAGTTAGAAGGATCAAGAGAATGATGCTCCAAGATAAAAAAAAAAAAAAAAAAAAAAAAATTGGGAATTTAGAATCTCTGGTGGTGTTAGATCCATGTGAGATGCCATCATCATTAGCAAACAAGGCCAGGTTAGAGGTGACCCCCAAAGTAAGAAGGCTGGGGGGCTAGAATAGGCAGAAGACAGGAGGGCTTGTGTGGAGTGAAATTGTGAGCTTGGTTTGAATAGATTGAGTTTGAAGTGATAGTGGAGCCCCAGTGTTAATCTTTATGTCACTTAGTCTACCACAGGCACAGAGTATCCGTGTTACCTCATTTAAGCCTCACAAGAACTCCTTGAGAGTGCACTATTATTAACTTTCTTGGAGAGATGAGAAACTGAGGAATGAAGCTGTAAGTAAATACGTCCAAGTTTCCCCACTTGTATATTTCTTTTTTTTTTTAATGTTTTTATTGATTTTTTTAGATAAAGAGGAAAGGAGAGAGAAATATTTATCAGCTGCCTTCTGCACACCCCCTACTGGGAATCGAGCCTGCAACCCAGGCACGTGCCCTGATCAGGAATCGAACTGGGACCTTTCAGTCCATTGGACGATGCTCAATCCACGGAGCCACACCAGCCAGGCGCAACTTGTATATTTCTAAACCAGATGTCAAACCAGGTCTTCCTAACTCCAAAGCCCACTCTGCTATTCCATCACCAAGTTGCTACAGAGAGGAGACAGTTGAAGAAGTAAGAATAGATAAACTCTGGCAAAGTAGAGAGGAAATAGAAGGAAATGAGAGTATGGCAAACCCTGAGCAAACCGATGAGCCCAGTAAGGAGTCAGAGAGGAGCAGATGGAGCCAGGGAGAGAATAGAGTCTTTGTCACTGAAGCCAAAGTAGGAGGAAGTTTCAAGCCAAATGTCAAGACGAGTTTTGAAGTCAATTCAAGTGTCTTGTGTGGTGAAGATGTGCTGATCAAAATAAACACAGAAGGACCTTGGATAACAAGAAATCCCAGTGTTTGGAGCTGCTAAGGCTGCCTGGAAAAGTTAAAAGGGAGAGTCAGAGAACAGATGAGAGCTCTAGCTGAGCTGGGTTAGAACAATCAGATCTATGAAGACATATCAGGAAATACATCCCAACACACTCCAGGGAATAGCAACAACAAACTCTGGGGGTGGGGAGAAAATTTGATTTCCAGAGTTGCTTTTTATATTATTAAATATGTCCAGTTTTCACTAGCAACAACAAAATACAAGACATGCAAAGGAGAAAAAAAGAATGTATCATACACACAGGAAAAAAGCAATCAATAGAAACTGTACTTGAGGAAACCCAGATATTTTGAATTAGCTATTTCAAATCTGTTCAAAGAACTCAAGGAAAACATGTCTAAAAGCTAAAGAAAAGTATGAGAATGGTGTTGTAGTGAATAAAGAACAACAATAAAGAGATAGAAATTATAAAGATAAACCAAATAGAAATTCTGGAGTTGAAAAGTATTATAACAGAAATGAAAAATTCACTAGAGAGTCTCAGCAGCAGAACTGAGCAGGCAGAAGAGAGAACCAGCCAACCTGCAGATAAGTCATTGGAGATCATCCAACTGAGGAAGAAAAATATTTGAAGAATGAAGAAAAATGAACAGTCCCTCAGAGACCTGTGGGACACTATCAAGCACACCAATATTCACATAATGGGAGTCCCAAGAAGAAAGGAAAGAGAGAATAGACAGAAAGAATATTTGAAGAAACAAGGTCAAAAACTTCCCAAATTTGATGGAAAACATGGATCTACCCATCCAAGAAGCTCAGCAAACTCTAAGTATGATAAACACAAAGAGATCCCAATGTAGACATATTATGACCAAAATAGCAGAAGCCAAAGACTAATGGAGAATCTTCAAAGCAGCAAGAGAGTAACAACTCATATACAAAATGAGCCTCATTGAGATCACTAGCTAATTTTGTATCAGAAACCATGGAGGCCAATAACCAGTGGAATGACATTCAAAGTGCTAGAAAGAAAAGTAATCTGTCAATCAAGAATTCTAAATCCAGGTGAAAACATTATAAGAAGAAAAAAAAACCTACAGACCAATCAATATCTCTTATGAATATAGATAACAAAAATTCCCAACAAAATACTAGCAAACTGAATCAGGTAACATATAAAAAGGGGTTCTACACCAGGATCAAATGGGATTTATCCCAGGAATAAAGGGTTGTTTTAATATATGAAAATCAACTAATGTAATGCACCAAACTATTAAAATAAAGGGGGGAAAATGCATGATCATCTCAACAGACACATGGAAAGCATCTAACAGACTCCAACACCCTATCATAATAAAAACATTCAAGAAACTAGGAATAAAAGAACTTCCTCAACCTATGAAAAGCCCACATTGACATTATACTTAATGGTAAAAGTCTTAATGGTGAAAACTTGAAAGCTTGCTCCCAAGATCAGGATCTGCTCTTACTACTAGACAGCATTGTGCTGGAGGTGCTAGCCTGGGCAATTAGGCAATAAAAAAATGAAATAAAAGACATACAGATTAGAAAGGAAGAAGTAAAACTAGCTCTATTTGCAGATGGCATGATCTCATATATAGAAAATCTTAAGAAATACACATACACACTAACTATTAGAGCTAATAAGTTCAACTAGGTTGCAGGATGTAAGATTGACGTACTAAATATATTTTATTTTTATATACTAGCAATGAAGAATCCAAAATAAAATTAAGAAAACAATTTCAATTATAGTAGCATCAAAAAGAATAAACCATTTAGGAACAAATTTAACAAAGGAAGTATAAGACTCATACATTGAAGTTCTAAAACACCATTGAAAAGAATTAGAAGACCCAAACAAATAAAAGACATCTCATGTTCATGAAACTAATATTGTTAGGATGACAATACTCCTCAAATTTACCTATAAAGTCAACTCAATCCCCATAAAAATCTCAGTTGGGTTTTTTTTCTTTCTTTCTTTCAGAAATGAACAAGCTGGTCCTAAAATTCATAGGGAAATGTAAGAGATCCAGAATAAGCAAAACAATCATGAAAAAGAAGAAAAATGTTGGAAGATTCATACTTCCTGATTTTAAAACTTATTACAAAGCTACTGTAATCAAGGCTATTCAGTTCTGGCATATAGTTCAATGGAATAGAATTGAGTGTTCAGAAATAAACCTATACATCTATAATAAATTGATGTTCCCCAGGACAGTTTAATAGGGAAAAAAATACTTTTTCAACAAATGGTGCTAGAACAACTGGACACCCATATGTGAAGAAATGACACTGGACCCCTCTCTCATAGCATATACAAAAATTAACTCAAAATGGACTAGACACCTCAATGTAAAAGCTAAAAGTATAGGATAATATAAGAAAAATCGAGGTAAATCTTCATGACCTTGTATTATTATTATTTTTAAAAATTTTTTATTGATTTTGAGAGGAGAGGAAGGGAGAGGGAGACATAGAAACATCGATGAGAGAGAACATTGACTGGCCGCCTCCTGCATGCCCCCCACTGGGGACCAGGCCCACAACCTGGGCAGGTGCCCTGACCGGGAATCGAACCGGCGACCTCTTGGTGCAGGGGTTGACGCTCAAACACTGAGCCACACTGGCCAGGTTTCATGACCTTGTATTAGATAATGATGTCTAAGAATGACTCATAAAGCAAAAGTAACAAAAGAAAAAAATAATAAATTGAACTTCATCAAATTTAAAAAGGTTTGTGCTTCAAAGGACACCAACAACAATGTGAAAAGACAAGCAACAAATGGGAGAAAACATCGGCACATCACATATCTGATGAGTCTAGCATCTGGAAGAGTTAAAGAACTTTTAAAACTCCGTAGTAAAAAGACAAATATTCCAATTAAAAAGTAAGCAAAGGACTTAAAGAAATGTTTTTTTCTTTCCAAAGAAGAGCTATAAGTTGCCAATAAACACATAAAAATTTACTTAACATTATTAGTCATTAAGGAAATGCAAATCAAAATCACAGTAAAATAATACTTCATACCCACTTGGATATCTGTAATAAAAAAGATAGACAATAACAAGTGTTGTTGAGGGTGTGGAGCAAGCAAGACGCTTATACATAGCTAGTGGGGATGTAAAATGGTGCAGCTGCTTTGGAAAAGAGCGTGGTCGTTCCTTAAAAAGTTAAGCACAGAGTTACTATATGACCCATATATTCCACTTCTAGTCATATAACCAAGAGAAGTGAAAACACATGTTCAGGTAAATACTTCTACAGGAATGTTCACAGAAGCATTATTCATAACGGGCAAAAAGTGGAAACTACCCAAATGTCTATCAACTGACGAACAGATAAACAAAATATGGCATATCCACACTCTATGACATTCAGTCATAAAAAAGAATGAAGTACTGACATGCTGCAACACGATGAACCTCCAAAACATTTTGCTGAGTAAAAGAAGCCAGACACAAAAGGCACCATAGAATATGATTCCATTTATATGAAATGTCCAAAATAGGCAAAGCCATAGAGTCAGAAAGTAAATTAGTGGTTACCAAGGGCTAAGGGGAGAGAGGAATGGAGAGTGACTGCCTGATGGATACAGGATTTCTTTTAGGGGGGATGAAAATGGTCTGGAATTAGTGGTGATAGGTATATAATCTGTAAATATACTAAAAACCACTGAATTATATACTTTAAAAGGGTGAATTTTATGGTATGTAAATTATATCTGAGAGCGAGAACACAGAGGTAGAACTTTCTGCAGCAATTATGAGTGGCTGTTGAATCCTTCCAGGAACATCAAGAACTCACTTAGATTATGGGGGGGAGGGGAGCAGATTTTATTCCACTGTTAAATTCTTTTGAACATATTACTCTGAAGGCTAGCTTAAGTTGCATTTTGGACTATCTTCTTGGTTATATATTGTAGCTGGATTTATAGAGAAATGTCTGGAAGGTTGTTGTCTGACATGGTAACAGTGGTTGCCTCTAGGAGAATGGAGATGGTATCTCGTGTGGTCTTAGATTTATTCTTAGGCTTTTATGTATCACTTACAGCTCGCTTCTATATGCATATTTAACAACTGTATAATCAGTAAAATCCATAAAGCTCTTTTTGTTTGGGGGAAAAAAAAACAACTTGGCTACGTTGAAAAAATGTTGATAGATAATTTTTAAAATTCGTTCTACCCACATGAAACCAGTATCATTTTGCTAGTTGCTCCCAAGGGGGAAAGAACGTCCAATTAGCCAAGTGATCACAATTCAACAATTATTTTTTTGAACACTGAACGGGCCCTAAGCTGAGCGGGCTGTGTGAGAGAGAAGGACGTTTAGGGCATGGTTCCTGCATTCAAGCGTTTTTTGATGTAGTAAAGGACCTCAGATGTGTGAATAAATAACTGAAAGCAAAGCAGAACAGAAGTCTAGCATAGAAGCACCTGACAGGCGCGGCACAGTCCCTGAGGAAGCTGTGACTCGCGACCCATGGATTCAAAAAGACAGGACAGCTTCAGAGTTTGGTCTGGAGGCTGAGTTGCGTTTCACTGCGTGGAAAGCAGGAGGGAGGGGCCGGAGCAAAGGCAAAGGCGTTGGGAACCCACCCACCTCTCCTGCCCCTCTCCACCTCACATTAGGGGCCCTCGCCTTCCTGAGCTGCTCATACTCCTGGGCACAGCCTTGCAGTTTCACATCTTCGTGCTGCTGTACACCTGGAATGCCTTTCCCTCCCTCATCAGCTCACTCATTCCTGCTGTCCAACGAGACTTGGGTTCCCGTCTCTCTTCCAAGAATTCTCCTTGACTGAGCAGAGTGTGTTCAAGGCCTCCTGCCCGTGCTCTGACAGCATTCTGAGCCTGTCTCTTCTGTCACACTCTACACCCTGCATTGTAATGATCTGCTGGGTATTTGTCTCCTCCGCCAGATTGTGAGCGCAGGTGAAGGAGGGGCTGGGAGCCTGGCACAGAGCACTGGTGTTCATAAGCCTTTAACTGAATGGAACACCCCCTGTGGCTAGTCTGGGGATAGTCCCACAGCTTTGTGTGCCCAGCACACTCTCCTGCTCCCTTTTTCTAGGAGCCCACCCTCCCTCCTGGCCACAGAGTTGGGCCAGTGATGGCAGCTGGGCCAGTCATCGCTCCCAATGCCCCAAATACAGTGACTGTTCCGGGGATGCAGGTTGCCTAGGCCAGGACAACAGAGCCCCTCCCCCAGTGCAGCCGGAGGAGGCGTGCTTTCCAGGGAGGAGATGCGCTAACAGGGGTCGTATTCCTCACCATGCAGAGAAGACCTGCCTGCAGGAGAGCATGAAGCCATTACACAAGACAGACAGAAATAGAGGAAAGCAGAAATGGCCAGATGGGAGTTACTGATGGTTTTGGAGACCCTGGTTCCAGTCCTTGAGACACTCAGAACTGGGCTGGCGCAGACAGGTCTTTCTTCGTTGTGTTGTCCTAAGCTGCAACTCTTCAATAAATAATCTTGTGGGTATAAGCTGGTCAGGTTGGGTTTCCATCACCTAAAAGAATACCCCTGTCTAGTGCTGGGGTCCTCGGTAAGACATAAACTGGGAAGACCAGCAGAGACCAGATTGGAGAGGATTTGGATTGGCATACAAGGGGGTTTGGAGTTTATATTCTAGGTGCAATAATGGGGAGTCAGAGCCTCATGAGAGAACACCAGCAACATGTAAGTTTTGAAATAGAGGGACAGACAAGACGGGAGGCCAGATGGAAATGCAAAATAAAACCACCCCCGTATCTCACAGAGGGCAAGGAGAAAGAAGATCGAATAAACCCTGATTTTGTTATGTAGGAAAGAACAGCAAGGCTTGTGATAAATGGGGAATTAAAGGAGAAAGGTGGTCATATCGAATAAATAGTCATTTCTGAAACACTATAAACAGCCCTGTGTGCAAACATTAGTCACTGTTACAAATGGGATCTCAGGGGTTTTATAAACAAGCACGCCATTGCCAACACTCACACCTGGCAGATGATACATTCATCATGTGTAATTACTTCACGTAGCATCGATTACCCTGATCAATTTTAGGCATCTATCATTTTCCAGGCCTGCAACCCAGCACAGGGCAATTGCAAAGAAAGAGAATGTTCTCATCATTCCAGGGCTACCGCCGGCTCATAGGAAAACAGTGACTAAATCCGCGGCAAAACTCAGGTGGCTTTCAAGGCAGAAGGAAAAATATTGCTGTTTTGTTTTTCCATCAAAGTATTTCTCAAAATAGGTGAAGAAACCACCTTTTTCAAAATTTGTTTTTAAAATTCTGGGAGGGGAAACGATCAATAATGACACCCAGAAATATGGACAACAAAACTGGGAGCTGCCGTCATCAGATCTGATACTGCAGCGTAACATCCGCTTAGAGGGAGCGAAAGGAAGGCTGGAAAGCTGGGAGGCGGCAAGGAGCTTCGATTTTGTCTTGTAGGCAAAGGGGAGTCATAAGAGGTATTTTAAACAGGAAAATGACATGGTCAGATGGTTCAGAAAGAGCCTTATCTAAGCAGGAGTGGAAGGCAATAAGGTCCCTGCACGTAGAGAGAAAGCCACAGACGCATGCCTGTCAGTCAAGAGGGATGATGGGGGTTGGATGGAGATGTCGGTGAGCGCTGAGGCCCTGCAGTGGGGCAGGAGAGAGTGACTGGCACATACCAGGAAGGAGAGAGAAAGGAACCAAAGGTCACTGAGTCCTTACTGGGTGCCAGGCACAACTGTGGGCACTTTCTACACATTATCTCATTTAGTGCCTATAAACAATCCTGCAGGGTAGCAGTTATTGTTTTAAAATTTACAAATGAGCCTCAGAGAGGTTAAGTAGCTCAACTGAGCCCACACAAGTCTTTTGGACATAAAAGCCCTTTTCAATATGAAACACTATCTGGTGTACGTTATTTATCCTTCTCAGCTTCATCAGGCAGGAGCTGAGGCTGAGATTTAAAACTTTTTTGAACACTGAACACTCCCAGCTGATAAGTGCCCAATTCTGGATGTGAGCCCCAGCCTGACCTACTGTCCTGCCCCTCCCCTCCCTACCCAGCTGATCTGTTCAATGGCCCTTTGCTCTGCCATACTGTATAGCTCCCTTCAAGTTCGTTGTTAAACCAGAGTCTTACTGGGTGTGTTTTAAAGAAATCAGTGGAAGGGCCTGGGGGAGGATGTGGGGTGGAATTGGCTCTTCCTCCCGCCAGGACCTCTGAAAATAATTCCCTCGAAGTCTCCTAAAACCCCAGATCTCTATTCAGCAGCCCCAGCCTGTGAAGTAATTTCTAAAGCTTCAGCCTTGAAGGCTCACAAATCCTCTCTTCATGCTCAGACATATAAATTGCGTTAGTGGAGAGGAGAACTATGTGTCTGGTGGTGTGATCTCCGAAGGAAAGGAGGCACCGGAGCTCAAGAGCACACACGTGAGCACACTCGGGCCTGGCCCATCCCCAGCACAGTCCAGCGGGAAGCAGGGGCCTCTCCAGGCTGAGATGGAAGGAACCCATTTCCCTCTCAAGAGTGAACTGGATGTGGGGGCAGGGATCTTCTGCACTAGCAGGCACGCACACACACACTCTCCAGGTCATTATCCCTGGAATTAGCACGTTTGCTCCAGAGGCTATGACCAGAGGGTCCGCTGGAGTGTATGGAACAAATACCTTTTTCTGTCGAATCCTGATTTGTTTTCAGCGCTTCCAACTAGCAGTTTATTTGAATTCCAATGAACAAAATAGTTTTGAATCCATTCACATTTACCATGAACCCCTGATCTGTTTTAGCTCCTGTGCTGGGTTCTGAGGACCCAGAGATGAATTGGAAATGGTCACTGATCTCAAGTTCTTACTCTAGAGGGAAAAGCAGACAGTGAATGGGGTCACAGACCTAACTAAAAGGGCCCTGCACGGGCTGGGAGGCAGAAAGACCTGGGTTCACACTCAGTCCTCACACTTGCTAGTTGTGTGGCCTTAACCAAGTCACTGGAATAAATACGCCTCTGTTTCTTCATCTGTAAGTTCAAATCTATCCAGCAGAGTTAATGTACAAAAACGAGAGGATTGGCATCATACCCAGGACAGAATAGGTATGCCATATATGCTGTTGATTATAACAGAAAGAACAGTGAAGGCTTCCTGGAGGAAGTAGCGTCTACATAGGGTCCTAAAGGATTGGTAGATTTTGACATATAAAAAGCCAGGAAAAGCTGTTGTGGGGGGTTAAAGGGAGGGATACGTTGGAAGGCGCACAGGGCTTTTCAGGGCAGTGGAATCCTTCTGTATGATACTTTAATCATGGATATATGTCATTATGCATTTGTCAAAACTCACCGACGTACAACACCAAGAGTGAATTATAATGTAAACTATGGATTTAATACGAATGTATTAGCATTGGTTCATTGGTTGTAACTAACATACCACACTAATACAAGATATAAATAATAGGGGAGACTGGAGAGGGGAGGAGTACGTGGGAACTCTGTATTTTCTAATCATTTTTCTGTAAACCTAAAACTGCTCTAAAAACAAAACAAAACAAAAAAAGCCAAGCCAAGAAAAAATATTAGACCAAAGATCCGCATAAACAAAGGCCAGGCCGGCAGGCAGTGCGGCTGGAGCAGAGAGAAGCCGGGAGAACAGAGAGCCAGAGAGGTGGGCTAAACATCATTGTGTCTGTGCTTAGCTGCATGCAAGCATGATCAGCTACAATGGCCACTGAGCAGACCCACAGCTGTAACAAAGGCCGGGACAAAAAATGACGATGACCTGAGTTAGGACAGCAGTGGTGGCTTGGAGAAAAGGGGCCAGAGGCGAGAGATATCTTGAGACTGTCTTGGACGGGACCTGGTGACTGACTGACTGACTGACATGAGGGGAGGCATCTAGGAGAGTGCCTGGGTTCTGATTTATACCGGATGAGGGGCAGGGCCTTCCCTTCAGAGATGTGGGATGAAGGATGGATAGAAGTGAAGGCACGATGACCCGGCCAGTTCCAACATGTTTTTGAGAGAACATCATTTTGGCTTTTGTGCAAAACACTTTCTAGAAGTCTACCGACCTGGCCCCTTAGGACTGACTGGGGACTCGCTGCCGACAGACACGGGCCCGAGCCACCTGCCTAGACACAGCCTGATGCAGAGGTCCTCGCAGCACAGACGGAAGGCCACCTCCCTGCAGCCTCCCCCACTGGCCCCAACTCTGCCCTCGGGGCCGCACAGACCTGCTTTCCCCGCCCCAGAACAGCCCATTAGAGTTGCAGACAATGCCCAGTTCCCTTGAGTCTGTCCTTCAGCTGAACAGCCCCAAATCCTTCGCTTGTTCTAACACAATACAATGTTCAGGCCGCCCTCCCCACCCTAGACATACTCCAGGACACAAAACTGCAGGAGTGTCTGGTGCAGCCCAGAGTGTACGGGACACTCACCTCCCTCCTTCTAGACATTATTTCACCAGCCTGAGATCCTCTTATCCCCCGAGGGTGGCCCCTCATACTTCCCACCATCTCCGCCACACTGTCACCTGGGCTCTTCTCTCATTTACCTCTGTTGAGCTAGAATTCTGCAACTGGTAAGACTTAACACAGATCCTAGATAAAGTCCACCCTGCTATGGGACTGTCTATAGCACACGTCAGTTGGAAACTAGAACACAAAGACCTCCACCAAACCCTTTTGAGGACTTAGAAGCAGGTGAGAGGGAGCGGAGATGGTCCTGGCCCTGCTCTGGCCTCAGCTTCTCCATCTGCCATATGGGCATGAATAACATCTTCTTTCTGGCAATCTAGGAGAAGTGAGTATACCCAGGTGCTCATGCCTCATCCCCCAGGAGCAACAGACTCTGAGAGGTCAGCTCATACCTCCCTCTGCTCTGGATACCATCCTCAATCTATCTGAACAGAAAATCGTGCAGAAGCTGTGATGTGCAAGGGTCTCCATCACTCAATGATACCCAGCCTTCCTAGGGCAGAGTACCCTGGCGGCTGCTGGGGACCCCTGGCCATAATGAATTAGAAAGCTGGGCATTCAAGTCCTAGAGAAGTTCCCACAGCCAGTCAGGGCCACAAACCCACATCCTCCCACCGCCAAGGGCTCTCAACATCTCAGTCATCCCCATCCCAGCAGTTTTTCCTGTGGGTACCCTACCATCTTTCCAAAAAACCCCCACAAATATGCTGTTCCCAACCCTGGAGCCCTATCCACGGGCTGAGTAAAGGTCTAACTTGCTTAGTTGGTCCCTTATTACATTCAACATTTGGCCCACTGGAAACAAGTTTAAAAAAGAGGCAGGTGCTGTTGCTGACCACAGCAATGATCTAAAAGGCAAACCTCAGGGTCACTTACCTTTAAAATTCAATTCATTTTGATTCATCAAATACTAATACAGGGTTTAAAATGACGTGATCACGAGTGACATCAGCAAAATGGCAGAGTAAGTAAGGATCTCCAAAAATCCTCTCCACACAAGCAATGAAAACTGGCAAAAATTGTCAGTATCAACTTTTCCTGAACTCTGGAAATTAACCAAAGGTTTACAGCAATCCAAGATGTTTTATTCGAGAAAGCATATGTCCCCTAAAAGACTTGTCCATAAATGCTCATAGCATTCTTCATAACAGCCCAAATGTGAAAACAGCCCAAATGTCTATCAGCTGGGGAAAGGATAAATAAAATGTGGTAAATCCATACATTGGAACATTATTTGGCCATAAAAAGAAATGAAGTACTAGCCTGGCCGGCGTGGCTCAGTGGTGGAGGGTCGACCCATGCACCAAGAGGTTGCCGGTTCAATTCCCGGTCAGGGCACATGCCCAGGCTGTGGGCCCGATCCCTGGGGCATGCAGGAGGCGGCCAATCGATGTTCTCTCTCATTGACATTTCTATCTCTCTCTCCCTCTCCCTTCCTCTCTCTAAAATCAATAAAGAAAAAAAAAGAAAAGAAAAGAAAGTACTGATACATCACAAAGGGCCACATAGTGTAAGATCTATCTCTATGAAAAATCCATACTAGGCAAATTCCTCGGGACAGAAAGGTGGCTCAGTGGTTGTCAGGGGCGGAGCGATGCAGATGGACGTGGAGTTTCTCCCAAGGGTGATGAAAATGTGCTGGAAATAGATAGTGGTGATGGCTGTACAACCTTGTGACTATAAAAAGACTGACTTGAATACTTTTTTTTTCATTTGAGAACATTTTCCCATTTATCTTCAGGTAGAGTAGGACGGGGAGGGGGGGAAGAGAGAGAGAGAGACACATCGACTGGTTGCCTCCCGCATGACCCCGACCAGGGCTGGGGACTGAACCGCAACCGAGTTACATGCCCTTGACCAGAATCAAACCCGAGACTCTGACTCTAACTGCTGAGCCAAACCAGCCAGGGCGTGACTTGAATACTTTTAAAGGGTATATCAATTAGATCTCAATATTTAAAAATACCCAGTGAATTAAAAATACAAACAACAGTACAGCATAGGGAATATAGTAAAAAATATTGTAATAACTATGTATGGTGCCACGTGGATACTACACTTATTGGGGGGAAATCACTTCATAAATTATATGAATGTCTAACCACTACGCGTACACCTGAAACCAATGTAAAATAAAGTAAATGTCAACTTAAATTGAAAAATAAAAAATGTTTAAATGATTTAAAAAGTACAAATGGCCCTGGCCGGTTTGGCTCAGCGGTTAGAGCGTCGGCCTGCGGTCCAGAGAGACCCGGGTTCGGTTCCCGCTAAGGGCATGTACTTCGGTTGCAGTTTGTCCCCGGCCCTGGTTGGTCGTGCGGGTGGCAGCCACTCGATGTGTCACTTTCACATCGATGTTTCCCTCTCTCTCTTTTCCTCTCTCTCCCTCCCACTCTATCTGAACAAAAAATGAAAAAATGTCCTCAGGTGAGGATAAAAAAACAAACAAAAAAATAAATAAATAAAAAGTACAAATGAAAAAAGCAACAATAACAACAAACATAAACTGTATACATTCCCCTCCTGTTTAAAACCTTTCAATAATTCGTAGCTGTTATTGGGTTGAAGCAGAGCCTGTGGGACCCTCAGCCCACGTCGGTCTGCCTGCTGTGCACTGAAGCCACACTGGCCCCTACTCTGTCCTGGTGCTTGTGCCCTCTGCCTGGAGCGCCCATCCCTGCAGACCTGCACGTTCTCCCTCATGAGGCCTCAGCTCGCAGCGCCCTCCTCCCGGAGACCTTTCCCTCTCGGCACTGCCTCAGCGGGCACTGTCCACTCCACGGCCCTCGGCCCAGTCCATACCCACCACTCATGATCTGCTTCCTGGTGTGTTACCCTTCTCCCCACCCTGGCAGGTAAATGTCATGATGACAGGGACCTCCCCTGCCTTGTTCACCGCAGCACAGGGCAGGCACTCACTACATGCTTTTTATAATAAATCGGTGACATGTCCTCTCAAAGCCTGCTGCCATTTGAAATTAAATATTTTCTAATATTTTCTCCTATTCCCTGCAATATGTCATTTAGTCCAATTGGTCCCCTGATGAGGACTTTTTCAGTCCCGTGAAAGATATATGACGATGTTGGGGGCTGGGGCTATGATCTTGTCTGGTGATGGGATATCCAATTCCCTACTGGAGTGTCTCAGGCCACGATGAAATATCGGCTGTCCTACCGGCCACTTGATTAGCTTGAGAGGCACGAGGAGGGACTGCTCCTGGCAGGGCCCCCCCTTCCTGGCGGAATGGCTTTTTCCCGGTTTGTGGTTACAGACTGAAGGGAGCCAGCCCCCTCACTGAGTGACTGCCCGCTTAGGCACAGCCGTGCTCTGTCTAACACGAGCTGGGAGGAAGGGCTCCCCTTAATGTCGATTGGGGGATGTTTCCAGAGATTCTCCAGGCAGTGTTTCCTCAGCTGGGGTCGGTGCCGGCCTCAGACCAGGTTTCCGCGTGGTTTCTCACGCTCGTGCCTGTTTCTCAGGCATGTGGACACCCACTCAGATTGTTTCCATTTTTTCACTAATTCCAACAATTCTTTCTTCTATACACATCCCTGTGCATGCGTGTTTACGTTCTTATCTGTTAATGTCCTCAGATACATTCTTCAAATTACCGAGTTCAAGAGTATTCATACTTTATGATTGGAGCCATTCTAGCCGCCAACTTTCAGAAAGACCCAACCAGTTCATGCCACTTCCAGTGGTGTAAAGTCCTGTGTTCTGAAGGCGTGCCACAAGAATTCTTTATTCCCAGATCCCCCCTCACCACTGCACTTCTCATGGAGATTGACACTGGGCCTCCTCTCTCACTGAGGAAATGAGGGGCAGCGGGTCCACCTGTGGGAGGGCAGGGTGGGCGAGGTGGCGCAGGGCTCTCACGTCCGGGACCATCCTGGAACAAACTCACCACGTCTCTGCGGCCACCTGCCCTCCGGGTGGAAGTGTCCAGAGTCACGGCTGCTCCAGTGCCCAGGACGGCGAAAGAGAAGCTACCAAAGACGTGAGGCAGCCTCATGCACGTCCCTTACACAACCCGGACACTTCCACAGAGCCAGCTGTGTCCTTCCCCCGTTCCCCATCCCCCGGGCTCTGCTGGTCCCAGTCAGGCTGGTCCTTAATCAAAGAGAGGCGGGCATAAGCAACAAGAGAGCTCTGCTCTTCTCCATCACAACGAGGAAGATTTTAAAGAAAATCATGCTGGCGAGAGTGCAGTGAGATAGGAGCGCCCCTCTGTTGCTGGTGGGAGCGTGATACATCCACGGGTGTCCAAAGCTCACACCCTTTTCCCAGGAATGCTTCTCCGAATGTGCCCTGAGGGGATACCCAGATGCTGGCATGGGCTTTAGGTACAAAAATGCTCACTTGAGCGTTATTCATAGTAGCAACAAATTTGGAAACTACCAAAATGTCCGATGATAGTGAAGAGGTTACACAGAAGCAAAGAACAGAATACTGAACGGTCATTCCAGACCATGTGTCTGGAGAATATTTGACAACATGAAATACGAAAAGAGAGCTGCCAAATTGAATGCAGACAATGGTTTCAGTGTTGTTAAACACAGGTAAGCCATCTGGGAGGTTACTCACGAAAACGTCTACAGTGGTTTCCCTGGATTACACCTGGTTATAACTCTCTTCTTTAGCTGTTTCTATAGTTCCCAATTTTTCTTTTAGGAGCATATATTATTTTTAAATTTAAAAAATATATTAAAAAAAAAAAAAAGTCTTATCACTGTCCAAGCATTAGCTAAATCACACTTTTTCCTGGAAACCTTCGCCATGGATGTGACAAACATTTCAAAGATGTGGCCATTAACGTGACAAGTTCCTGTAACTGTCAGATCTGGTCATTAACCTTAGCCTTTGCACCTTCTCGTGTGGCACTCATCTCAGCCTGTCTTGCTTTACGGTCACTTAACAAAGTGCCTACCCGCTGCCCTCTCCCCAGCCTGTCCTCCAGATGGGGACCAGGGGGGCAGGGACAAAGCCTCTCTCTTTTATTTCTGTCCTGTTTTTCTAGGGCTCAGTACAGTGAATGTTTGTTGAATTAGTTGAATGTAGTCAATCAGATTGTCCAGAAAATAAGAAATTCTCATTGTATTCAGAAGATCTAGCTCAATGGAGCCCATATTCGTAGATAAAAGGATGTCAAGATTAAGATCAAGACCTCTGCTTCTGACCTTGGCCTGTAAGAAAGGGCTCAGCCAGCCTCTAGGCACCATACCAACAACAGTCGGCCCCTGGCTCCTCACACACTTGCTGTCTGCCTCGGTCTCTGGGCCATGCCCTTCTTCAAACCTCAGGCCTTCCCACCTGTTCCCTTTGCATGGAAGTTTTGTCCCCTTCTGTCTGTCAAGTTCAGCTCCACAATCGGCTGGTTTGGTTTCCTCCCCACCCGCCAATGGCTCTTTCTTCTTTTCTTTCTTACCCTTCTCCACAATTGTCATTCTGCATTTGTGGGATCATTTGCTTTATGCTTGTCTCTCCTGCTTCACGGGAATCCCCAGAAAGCCGTGTCTGTCTGTTAGGGCTGGTCCTAGCATCTGGCACAGAGCTTGGCACAGTCATAAGCTGAGTGGATGAAATGAGACAGATGACATGGAGAGGACCTGGCACGTAGTAGGCATATTTTCCCATGTCCCTCCTTCCCCAGGTCCCGGAGCTGATCCAACTGCCTGCATTCAAGCGGATGATGTGGCATCAGAATTTTAGAGCCAGCCAAGGTGCAAAGAGGTGAGGAGGTGTCCAGGGCACACAGCTTGTTTGTGGTAGGGTGGAGTCTGACCCCCAGGCTCCTGACTCCTAGCACAGTGCTCCAAAGAGCCAATATGAGAGGGGGGATTGGAAGCACCCAGGGCTAGGCTCTGTTTCCCCAGTGCCCCAATTCTTTCCAGGTAATGAGCTTTGATACGGTAGAAGGACGTGAGTGAAGTCTTCCATGCCTCCATTTATCGCCAGGGCAGGGACCAAGAGCTGCTGCCTGTTCGGATGTAGCTCAGTGCAACAACAGTCACCCCTTGTATTTTACACTGCATCATCATTTCCAAAACAATACAACACATGAGAACAAGAGGCCCAGAGACATGGGTCAACTTGCCCAAGGCCACACAGCTCATCAACGGAAGAGCCACGCCTGGAAGCCAGGCCTCCTGATTTCTGAGTGCAGAGCTCTTCCAGTATTTCCAACATCCAACCATGACGCTCACATCTTTGTTTCTTATAGTACTTCTAGTCGTGGTATCTCAGTGTTGTTAGTGATATGAAAAATGGCCGAGGGAGGAGCTGATGGGGTGATGGGTGTGGCTCCCCATGACTCTGGTTGTCACCAGGTCCTGGTTTCCATCACCTCCATCATGTGCCTGGATCTCGTGATCTGAATCTCACGGCTCATGTTCCTTTCCTAGCCTCTCTGCTCTGATCCTGACACTGATTAAGAGCAAAACAGATGCTATTTTCTCCCTCCATGCACAGCCCCAGCAAAGGAGGCAAGACAGGAATGGGGGAGCCTAGGGAGTGTTTGTGATAGAATCAGAACCCAGGATCACATGCACTAGAGAGGTAAGTGCAAGCACCCTCTGGTTGAGAAGAGTTTGGGCTGTGAAACGGGGGTGGGAGGGTGTTCAGAACTCTAGGAGTCTGCTATTGGGTTCATTCAGAATAAAGAATGATATATTGGGAAAAGCCCCGTTTTCCACCATAAAAACTTAGGGAAAGTTACTATACCTCTCCGGGCTTTACTGTTCTCATTTGTAATACTGCACAGGGGGCAGGGAGGGGTCAAGATGTCAAGCTCCAGTCTTCCCAATTTGTTGTGACTGACCCCCAAACTGTCACTGTGATAGTTCCCACAAATACTTTACATGAACAATCACTTGGTAGAATATCCAAAGAAATTAAGTCATCATTTTCTGGGGTACCTTAAAACACAGTGCTTAAGAGCACAGTCTCAGAAGCCAAACTCCGTGGCTTCAAACCCAAGCTTGCCACTTATTAGCTGTGTGACCTTGGGTAAGTTACTAAACCCCTCTGTGTTTTAGTTTCCTCATATTTAAAACAACAATTATATTGGTACCATTGCATAGGGTTATTATATGGATCAAATATAAATAAAGCACTTACAATAGGGCCTGGAATATGATAAACATTCATTAAGTGTGATTCTTCCTATTAGCCAGCAAAATCTGGTGTTCTCCATTCCATTTAAATAAAGTGTACTGATGGCTGAAGCTTTCTCTTGGCCAAAATGTTAAAAACTATAATTACTTTGGATATAAATTAAGACCTGCAATCATTTTGAATATAAATCTTTCTAAAACACACTATAAAATGTCTTGCTTTCTTAAACAGTATCTATTAATTATAGTTCACCTCCTCTCCTGATTCAGGCTCAACAAGAATAGGAGATCATTGTAAACTAGATCATTTCTAAAAACCTTTCTAGTCTAACTTCTAAGATCCCACAGGTAAAACACCTGAAGAAAGTTCACCTCCAGCCTGGGGTGGCTTATGACACACCTCTGTCGCAGCCTAGTGCCCTGGAGTTAGATAGTACGACACATCTCCCCAGAGAGGGCTGATGCCCGGTGCCCATCCCCGTCAGCTGCTGAGCTGCCCAACTCTCTAGCATCTGCTATGGCCCAGCTTCCAGGTCGACAGCAAAGTTGTGCTCCCAGCCTCCTGTGCTCTCCCAACCTGTTGAAACTCAAGCCTGTTTGGCAAGAAATTTGGCCCCAGTGATGCCAAATGGCAGTCTGCCCACTGCCCCACTGTGTATCGGGCTTGCCTGCAGGTTGGGACTTGCCTCCCTTCTACCCAGGGCTTGGGTCAGACCAGACAGGGACCACGGGGCCTCCTGGTTCCCACGTGTACCAGGAGACCGTTTCTGGCAAGCCATGCCAACACCTTCAGAATGCCCCCTCTGCCCCTCTGAGGAGAGGCCGTGACTGCTGAATGGGAACCAGCGATGGTGCAGTCAGTTCCTTGTTATCAACAGAAAACCCCTTAACACCTCAAACTGGAGAATCTCAGATTTTTCATAAATTGGGGAGATTTTGCTTCTTAAAACCTTACCTGAGCCAAGGTTAGACTTGAACTCTTGAAATTTGATGGGAATAAAATCTCTCTATAGTGCTTAAACCTCTCTATAGGTCCACAGAAAAGGAAGGGAAGGTCTCTGAAGGCTTTAGGTAGGTTCAGGCCAACAAGCCTGGTCCAAACATTGAGTCAAGTTAGTTATTCACTCTAGCAAGAATTTTTGTTAATGCTTAGCATGGTGTCTGGTATATAGCAGGCACTTAATAAGTATTAGCTCTCCTCCTCCTTCCCGAGGCTTCCCCACTCTATATGTCCACACACACACCACCACTACCACACGCCACCACCACACACCACCATGTACACACACACATACACACACACCCCCCACCACACGCCACTGTGTGCACACACACACACACACCCCACCACTACCACATGCCACCATGTGTGCGCGCGCACACACACACACACACCACCACTACCACACACACACAAACACACCACCACTACCACACACCACCATGTGCGTGCACACACACACACACACACCACCACTACCACACACTACCATGTGCGTGCACACACACACACACCACCACTACCACACGCCACCATGTGTGCACACACACACACACCCCACCACCACTACCACACACCACCATGTGCACACACACACACACCCCACCACCACCACTACCACACGCCACCATGTGCATGCACACACACACACACACCACCACTACCACACACCACCATGTGCGTGCACACACACACACACACCACCACTACCACACACTACCATGTGCGTGCACACACACACACACACCACCACTATCACACGCCACCATGTGTGCACACACACACACACCCCACCACCACTACCACACACCACCATGTGCACACACACACACACCCCACCACCACCACTACACACGCCACCATGTGCATGCACACACACACACACACCACCACTACCACACGCCACCATGTGCGTGCACACATACACACACACCCCCCACCACTACCACATGCCACCATGTGTGTGCACACACACACACACCCCACCACCACACGCCACCATGTGCACACACACACTCACACACCCCACCACCACCACACACCATCATGTGCACACACACACACACACACACACCACCACCACACGCTACCGTGTGCATGCACACACACACACCCTGGAAGCCTAGATTAAAGGGGAATTAGAAAGTAGATAAAGCCAGGGGTCGGGGTGGGGGGAGAACAGTGTCAATGGGGAAAAAGGAGAAACATCTGTAACAAAATAAATAAATAAAATAAAAAAGTAAAAAAAAAAAAAAGAAAGTAGATAAAGGGACCAATCAAGTCCCCACTTTTGCCCCCTTTCCCAGGGTGACCCTCCCCCAACCCCCCCACACTGCCAAGAAGACCCAGAGGCTGGTTTCGTCCTGTAGCCTAGACAGCAGCAAGCATACCTCACAATTACTGGGCACTGCCCGTGTGCCAGGTGCTGTGCTAAACACCTCCCATGCCCAGCAGCCTCGGCCGTCCTCGGGGCCCAGCCAGGCCTGGCGATACACACACCAGCCCAAAGCATCCCCGGGCTTCATTCCTGTGCCCGAAATTCTTGACAGGTTGCCTTCTACACTCAGAGCTCTCTGCACTCCACCTTTTGCTCTTCAGGTTCTCAGGGAGATTCTTCTCCTCAACTAATATAGCAATGTTTTGTGTGTTTTTAAATTTTACATTACGTTTACCAAAGTCATTCTCTTTGCTAGTTTCTCTACTTTGCTTTTCAGTCGAGTTTTACTGATTTTGACAAATTAGAACAAGAATAGCTTTCTAGTCCTTTCAGAAATATAGTGACCCTCCACTCTGAAACCTGAAAAGGAAATTACCCATTTAAATAGACGGGTTGTTTTGCCCATCAGCTCCCCTTCCCCTTCCTTTCTTTCTCTCAGAACATACTAACATAATTTCATAAGCTGTCTCCCAGCAGCCTTTCCACTGTAATTAATTGCATTTCACTCAAAATGACTCATCTAAGGAGTGAATAGCACAAAGAAAGATATATTTAAGAAACCGAGAGCTCGGTTAACTGTATTACTGATTGCTATGAAAAGGAGTAGCTCTTCTTCAGAAAAAGAGGGGCTCTCAAGGATTTAAAAAGTTTGCCGCACTGGAAAAAATAAATAAATAAATTACAAGAAACAGACAAAAATATTATCAGTGGTTGCCTCCAGGTGACAAAATGATAGACAAATACTCCTGGTTTCTAATGCTTCTCTGAGTTTTCTTATTTTTAATTTTTTTTCTTTATTGATTTTTAGAGAGACAGGAAGGGAGAGGGAGACAGAGATAGAAACATTGATGAGAGAGAATATCGATTGGCCACCTCCTGCATGCCCCCCCCCCCGGGATTGGGTCCACAACCTGGGCATGTGCCCTGACTGGGAATCGAACCGGTGACCTCTTGGTGCATGGGTCGATGCTCAACCACTGAGCCACACCGGCTGGGCCTGAGTTTTCTTATTTTCAAAAAATAAGCATGAATTGCCCTGGATGGTTTTGCTCAGTGGTTAGAGCATCAGCCTGTGGACCAATGAGACGCAGGTTTGATTCTGGTCAAGGGCATGTGCCTCAGTTGCAGTTCGTCCCCAGCCCTGGTCGAGGTCATGCGAGAGACAGCCAGTTGATATGTCCCTCTCACATCAATGTTTCTCTCTCTCTCTCTCTTTCCACCTCTCCCTCCTTCCCACTCTATCTGAAGATAAATGGAAGAATATCCTCAGGTGAGGATTAAAAAAATAAGAAGAAGCATGAATTATTTTTATAACAGAAAGGAGAAAATACACTCAGGGCAATGGCTACTGAGATGAAGATGCAAACCTAAGAAGTCATTTCCCGTCTCTTGCTTCCCATCTTTTCCTGGAAGAAACCCCAGGGCAGAAGAGGGAGGAGACTGTCATCAAGAAGGCCTCGTCCCCCGTGAGCAGGTGGAAACTCCGAGGTTGCACAACTTGCCCAGAGTCACAAAGTCATTGGCAGGATTAGGATAGCTCTAGGTTATCAGGTCATCTGCCCATAGTGTGGTGCTATGCTTCCCCGTTGCTCAGTTCCGGTGGGTAACTAGAGGTCACGCCAAGCTGTTCCAGAAACCCAGCCGCCTAACAGAGAATAGGTTCAAGGCCACACGACACTATTAGGATGGCTACTATAAAAACAAAGTCTAGATATAGTCCTTGCCCTTGAGGTGCTCCCAATTTAGTGGGGGAGACAGACTTACAAACAACTAAATATAAATGAGAAGAGGAAAATAAAATAGATGAGGAGAGAGGGCAGAGAGAAAGGAGGCATATCAGTGAGGGAGAAGTCTTTACAAAAAATGTGGCATTTGAGCTGTGCCTGTAAGACAGTGCAAGAATTTAGAAACTGAGTGCGGCCAGTGTGGCTCAGCGGTTGAGCTTCGACCCATGCACCAAGAGGTCACCGGTTCGATTCCCGGTCAGGGCACATGCCCAGGTTGTGGGCCCAATCCCCAGTGGGGGGCATGCAGGAGGTGGCCAGCCAATGTTCTCTCTCATTGATGTTTCTATCTCTCTCTCCCACTCCCTTCCTCTCTCTCTAAAAATCAATAACGAAAAAAAAAATTTTTTTTTAAAAATTTAGAAACTGAGACTGGAGAGCGCCTCCTCCTGGTGGAGTTCAAACCTAGACATGTGTGAGTCCTTGGGAAAGAAGACAAGAGCTGCGGCTCTGGGGTAAGGTTACCAGAGAACATACAGGACAACCAGCTGAATTTGAACTTCAAATAAACAACATAAACATTTTCAGTACACATATGTCCCAAATATACCAAAAGAGTTATTCATTGTTTACCTAAAGATCAAATACAGTTGACCCTTGAACAACACGGGGGTTAGTTAGAGACACTGACCCCGGGGCAGTCGAAAATCCGAGCATAACTGGATTCTACAATGGGTTCTTCACATCCACAGATTCCACCAACTGTGCATGGAAAACAGTCTTCCATCCACAGTTGGGAATTTGCAGTTGGGAATTCAAAAATGCTGTTTTCAATAGGAGGTTGGTTGAATCCCTGCGTGTAAACCCCACAGATATGGGGGGGGCGAGTGTATTTATTGAAAAGCGTCTGCTGGGAAGTGGACCCGTACAGTTCAAACCTGTGTTGTTCAACAGCCAACTGTATCTCCGAGCATCCTATATTTTTGCTTGCTAAATCTGGCATCCCTACCCTGGGGTGGGAAACTCTTCTCCAAGCCCGTGGCCTGGACCTGAACTTGTGTCCCCACCCACCCATTTGTGGTTTGCCACCTTCATGAGTCATTTGGTGTTGTTGACTGGGCTTTAGAGAGACCCTGCCGAACTGTCGGCAAATGGTTCGGTGCCACTCTGTTACTGGCAATCACCCTCCCCTCCCCCAGAGAGAGATGAATGGGAAAATCCCACGTGTTCATTTTGTGGAAGGTCACTGTGCCTGCCCTTTTTATGTTAGCTTCTTTATTTTTCTGAGATCACATCTCTTTTTTTTTCCTTTGAGATTCATTAACACCATGATGGAAAGGAATTCATTCCCTTTGTCGCTGTTATAAACAGAGGAGGAGGGAAAGAAAAAAATACCAGCACAATGGAGTATCTGAAGACTGTGACACTGGCTGTGAAATGCACGGAGGGCATCTAGGACTTCACGGTGGCCCCCGAGTGTCGTAGGCTGGTGATGTTTTGCACCAACTCAATGGGAGTCTCTGTAGCTCCCACCCTCGCTGGGTTTTCAACGCTTCAGGTGAGCAGCCCTGAGCGAAGCGGCTGCCCCTCTGTCAGTCACGTGCAGAAGAGGAACCTGGCGACCTGCAACCAGTCCGAGGTGGTCCTTGGGACCCTCCCCTCATACATAAAACATGCCACGCAAAGTCATTTCACGCCCCGGCATCTGCCCGCCGTTCCAGAAAGGTACATCTATTCATCTCTCTCAAAAACTGTTTATGGAGAGAAATATCAGCAAGAGAAAACAAAGTCTCTGGTGAGACACTGCCCTTTGTGCGGTATCTGTTTTTGTGGAAACACTGACAAAGGGGACGGTGTTTGGCTTGAATGTGGTGTGCCCGAGAGAACTGGGGGAAACCTGTCTGCACAAAAACCCCAGAGCAGGGAGGTTCCGCCGCCTGGGTGCCTGCCTGTGACTGAGCTGAAAGACGGGCTCACAATGAAATTTCTGAGATTAAAGCGGAGTGGGAGGGGGCTCCTTTTCTTGTGGATGCGCTCAAAGCTTGCTCCAGCTCCCAGGCCACAAGACATGAGACAGAATGCAATCACTGAAAGAAAGGACCCCTCTAACCCTGTTTCGGCTGCCTCGGGAGGATTTTATTCACGGGGTGCCATAAACACAGGACTGAGGAAATACATGCTTTTCAAGAGCCTCGAAAAAATGCACGCCACAAACATGCTTGCTGACTCCAAAATACAAAATGAAAATTCCAAAATCAAAATTTAACTAAATAGCTACAAAACACAGGATCCTATTAACTCCCTAAATTATGCCATTTGATAGCCATAAAATTTTATTATATTTGAAAATAATTAGTGGATTCTTTCACTTCAAGGAATTCCTAACTATGCACGATGCTTTCTGAGAAATCATAGCCACTGAAAATGAAGTGAGCAAAATAATCTTGAAAGGGAAATTTTAAAAATGCCCTCAATACTATTTTGAAGCAAAAATAATTGTGTTTACAGTGATAGGTGGGAACATTGTGATGTGTGCTCTGACATGAGGCGGTGCATCTAAAAGTTAGACTGCTTAGTTCAACCCTGTTCCATGGGTCAGGGCCCATCAAGTTTTAAGAAAGCAGGTATAGGCAGACAGGAGTAGTGAAGAAATGTCTTTGTAGCCAACTGAACTGCTTTCTTCACATAACCCCAGAAACCATTTAAGCTAGAAGGATCATGGATCCCAGTACAAAGACGGGGCTGGTCTGAGTCTCCAGACACCAATCCTCTTTGTACAGGATGAGACACTGGAGGCTCAGAGAGGGGAAGGTTGTCCCCTAGGTCACACAGCAAAAGCATTCATCAGGCAAAGGGCTGAGAACCTATAAGCTTAGAGATGGGACTCTAAGACTCTTGCCTCCCAGACTTTGCCCTGGCCACTATACCATACCTGGATGTCCTGCTTCCTTCGCCAAGGCCTAAAGCACCCCCTTGTCCTTATCAGACTATCTAGATCTCTTTTTAAAAAAATAGTTTTTCTTTATTGACTTTAGAGAGAGAGAGAGATAGAAACATCGATGAGAGAGAACATGGAGTGGCCGCCTCCTGCATGCCCCCCACTGGGGATCGGGTCCACAACCTGGGCATGTGCCCTGACTGGGAATCGAACTGGTGACCTCTTGGTGCATGGGTTGATGCTCAACCAGTGAGCCACACCGGCTGGGCATAATATCTAGATCTCTTAAAGTTCACTCATTGTTTTGATTTTGGAGGTTTCAGCTCATATTCTTAGATGCCTGTTAATGTCCATCATCCACATGTTTATCCTTTGGCTGTCCCAACCTTGGTCCAGGCATCCTACTTTCCAGGCCTTCTAATCACCTTCAAATCACCTGTACCCAAGATCACCTTTCTAGCAGGGCTCAGTTAGCTGACTAGCTCATTCAGCCATGTGGACAACTGGATATTTGGACCATGCCATCTGCCACCCTCTTGTGGCCATTAGGAGAGGTGCACTGCTTGAGACTTGGTCCACCTCCACACACACACACACACACACACACACACACACACACACACACACACGTTTGCCAAGCATATTTGAACCAGCTTAATTACTCTTTCTGGAAAGGCTTCCTTATTCCTGGATGGCTGGTATCTGGACAGCATTGCTCTCCTCCACTCCTACTCCTCCAGTTAATTGTCCACGGCAACTCCAGCCTCCCCACTGGGCAATCAGTCCATCAATTCTCAAGTATTCATTGAGTACCAGTCAATAGTGATAAATCTGGCCATGAGGGGTAAAGGGGAGTGCAGAGAGGATGTAAGATGTAGTCCATGACCTTGAGGAGTTCACAGTCAGTAATGGGAGTCATAACACACCCAAAAATTTTTTTTAAATTTTGATGTTCAATGTTCTGTGCCAAGAACTTCAAGAATTCAGAAGTGGGGTGAAGTATTGAGGGAGGCCCCTGGAGCAAGAGATTAGAACTGGTGTTAGGAAGACAGGAAGTGTTTTGAAAACAGAAGTGAAGGAAAAAGACTCTTATGCATGGCCATTATTTTCACACTACTACCGCACCACTTCTGACACCAGGTGTGGGCGCTTTCCACACATCAAGTGATTCTGCCCCATCAGCTAGGTATCCTTCCATGTGACTCAGTTCTGAACTGTCTGCCTGGAAACAGCATCAGTCCCACAGGTGAAGGGCTCAGTCCCACCAGACTGCAACCCCTTCAGGTGCCAATTGTAAGTCCAAGTTACCTGTGCTTCTGACCCACCAGTTATAACTTGGAGCTTCTCAGACCCCCTCCTCAGGTTTGATTAATTCGCAAGAGCAGCCCAGTGACCTCAGGAAAACTTAACTGACTAGATTACAGGTTTGTTATAAAATAATATAACTCAGGAAGGCCAGATGGAAGACACGCACAGGTGTGTGGGAAGGGGCGCAGAGCCTCCACGCCCTTTCTGGGTGGGCCACTCTCCCTGCATCTCTACCTGGTCACCAGCCTGGAAGCTCTCTGAACCCTGTCTTTGGGGTTTTTGTAGAGGCTTCATTATTTAGACATGATTGATTAAATCATTGACCATTGGTGATTAGTTCAACCTCCAGCCCCTTTCCCCTTCTTGGAGGGGGAAGGGTGAGAGGTGCCTGAAAGTTTCAACCCTCTAATCCCTTGATGGGTTCCCCTGACAGCCAGTCCCCACTGTAGGGGATTCCCAAAAGTCACCTCATCAACATAAACTCATGTTCAAGGGGCTTGTTATGAATAACAAAAGACACCCATTTCACTTTTAGGCTCTTATAACAAGAAACTCAAGGGTTTTAGGAGCTCTGTACAAGGAACAGGATGAAGACCAAATATATATTTATTATAAATCACAATATCACAAGAAGGAAAGGAAGAAGAGTATTCTGAAAGGAAGCAAAGGCCATGAGAAATAACAAGTAAGATAAAAATTATGGCTCAAAGAATATTCCAAGATAAAAGATACAATGGAGATGAACTCCTTTCTTATTTTCATCTCCGGGTGCTCAAACCACTTCATTAGTCCTCTTGCATAGCACATGCACACTTTGACTCTGAAATGTTTGTGTGTCTCCCTTCTGCTATTCATCAGGACCCTTTTGGTTGCAATTAACAGAAATCCAACCTAAATTACCTTAGGCAAACAATAAATTTATGGATTGAAATAATTGAGGACAGTTTGCACTGGTAGGTGTGACCAAATCCAGGACTGACACAATGTTACATTAGTCTCTCTCTCTCCTTCCCTCCCTCTCTCTCTCCTTCTCCAGCTGTTTTTCACTCTGTTTTCACCCTTTGAGGGCCTCATTCTGTCCTACCACATTCGGGCTTCCCCCAGAAGTCAGGGAGGATGGTCAGGTAACCAGTTTCACGTACCTCCAGCTATGACTCCAGAAGATAAGGAAAGCCTTTCCCACTGGTTCCTTCATTGGTTCAGCACCCCTCCCATGCTCGTCCCCGTGTCACAGGGCTGGAAGCCTGAGAAGTATATGTCCCAAATTCCTGTCTGCAGATCCTGGAATAAAATACACGACTGAGAAGCACTTGCCAAGACATGGTAGAGAGAGGAGAGGCAGAAGCCAGCTTTTCGCTGCTCTGGCTATGTCAAACTGGAGGCTGAAGCAGACAGGACGTTTTGCAGTCTCCGTATTTTCCTGAAAGCCTTGGGCCTCAGGATTGGAGGCCGCTGTGATCATCCCTATTGGTTTCCAAGTCCCTTCGAATCCCTATGTACGAACGCTGGTGACAAAACGGGTGGCCTTCCTTGAACTCTGTTCCAGAATTTCCAATGATTGTGTAAGCACCTAACTCCCTTTATTAAATTCCTTCCTACATGAAATACCTCAAGCAGTTCCTGTTTGTGACCATCCCCTGAGACATGCATACACCCCAGTGGGGGAGGAGAAGGAAGAATCTGTCACTAACAGGGAAGAGGAGGTGGACGAATGTGCTAGCAGCCAAATCAAGAGCGATCACAGTACCCCCGGGAAACGGTGGGAGGTCAATTCAGGCAGGTGAGAGGAGGTGAGGCTATGGAAGGTGTTGAGTGCCAAGAATTCAGGCTTGATGTCCTGAGGAAGAAGGAAGCCAGGTGAATATGCTGGCAAGGACCACGTTTTAGGGCAACCAGTGGTTGCATCTAAGGGACAGAAAGGAAGCAGTGACAACAGAGGTGCTGAGAACAGGAGAGATGTGAAAACACAGAAAAAGGTGCATCGAAGAGATGTGTTAGACGGAGAAATAGGATCTTTTGGTATACTGTAATTAGAGACTTAATAATAATAGCTGCCATTGATGAAGTTACAATTAATTATACATCAGGTAATCTGCTGGGTTCTCTACTTCTGTTAGTCATAATCCTACAAAGCAGAAACCGTCTATGTTCACAGATTAGAAAACCAGGGTTGAGAGATGTTAATTGGTATGCTCAGAGTCAATCAGCTAGAGATCAGAGCCAGTACTTGAACTTGATCAGGTTGCTCTTCAGGGCCTGTGTTCATTCCAACCAGCTATGCTGCTTTTCTTTCTGTCACTGGTCCTTTTAACAGTTCAAAGGGTCAAACGTGATCCTCACTTGGCAAGAGGCAAGGGAGTACAATCGAAAGGGTAAAGCCTTTGTCCTGTGACATGAAGCCCTAAGAAGAATACAATCATGAGGAAACAATCAGACAAATGCAAACTGAGGGATATTCCCCTAAACAACTGGCCTGGTCTCTCACAAAATGTTGATGTTATGAAAGAAGAAGATGAAATGCTATTCTAGATGAAAAGAGACTAAAGAGATGTGACAATTAAATGCAGTGAGCAACCTGGATTGGATGCTGAATCAAACAAACAACGCTATCAAGGACATTTTATAAACAACTGGTAAAGGAACCCAGATATTAAATAGTAATGTATGCACGCTGCACCTCCCGAGTGTGACAATTTCATTGTGGTTTTGTGGAAGAATGTCCCTGTTCTTTGGAGATGAGCTGAAATATTTAGGAGTAAATCAATACAATGTTTCCAAGTAATTCTCAAATGGATTGGCAATATTATGATAGAGGGTGCAGATGTGGCAAAATGCTAACAATTAAAGGGTCTGAGAGCCTGTGTTATTCTTGCAATTTTTCTGTAATTTGAAACTTTTCAAAATAAAAAGTCAAGGCAAAAATCTTAGGAGCATCCATCCTCCCCTGGCAAATAAAAAGACAAGAAAAGAGGAAGGCCTTCGAGCTGAACATACCTGAGTCTACCGATTACTAGTGATCTCTGAGCCCTCACTTCCTGGCTGGAAGATGTTGCTGTGAATGCCCACCTCGAGCACTTTCTGTGGGACCATGGCAGATACCCTGGTGTGACGCCTGGTGTTCAGTGTTCACATTTGCTCCCTTCCCTTCCTCCTGTCTCGTCCCGTTTGGTCTCAGAATCCATTAAACTGGCCTTTGAGGGAGAGTTGCTCAGGATAAATAAGAACAACCATGTGCCCTATAGCATGCACAGTGGAAGCAATATGACACCCTGCAGGGACACTGGGATGCAGGCTGGCTGACCTCTCTATGTCGGCCCTCAGAGACAGAAGGCAGAAATGCATCCACCCACGACTTGTGGCTTGTGCCACGGACTGGAGCTCAGAGGCTAGCCAGAGCTTCTCAAAGTGGGGTCACTGGCCCATCTGAGCAGAAGCAGCTGTGGTTCATGTAGAAGTGCAGATTCCTGGGCCCCACTGGGACCTGAGTGGGCTTTCAGCAGTGGTTAGGGAGTGTGCACCCCAACACTGTCTTCTAGGGGACTCTGAGGCACGCTCGAGCTGAGCGCTCCTGGCCCACACCATGGCTGTCATGGACGTGCTACTTTATCACCAAATGGGTCCCCTGGAGACGTGAGTTCCTGTGCTTAGAGCCTAGTAATAACATAAAAAGGTTATAGCCACCACCAAACGTCCACAATGGGAGCAACCAGGAATACCAATCAAGCTGTACATAGAGATAAAAAGCAGGAGATTTAGGGAGAAAGCAATGTGTCTCTCTGGGTTTCGCTAGCTCCAGACTCAAAGTGTACGAATGAAATGCTGCCCCAGCCTTGGGGGTGAAGGGAGCCCACGGTCTACAGCCCCTCCATTCACCATCACTCTGGGAAGCTGCATGACCTCTGGACAGGTGCAGTAAGTAGTGATTCTACAGACTCGTCAACTCCAAGAGCCCCTTAAATTCTAATGACCGAGAGGCTCCCCTTAGAGTCTGCCGGAACCGCCAGTGTCTCTCCGAGCCATGCCACTGACCCCCAAGGACTCCCTCTGGAGAAGGTCAATCTGTCAGGTACCACCTGGGTGAAAGAAGCCACCAGCAGTCACCTGGTTTCCCTGCAGCCCGCAAAGGGCGTGTTAGTGAATGTTTGGCTTAGAAGGTGGCTGGGCTCCTGTTTCAGGAGATGGGATCATTTGGCCACACAAGTTCACCTCTGATCCTGAGAATCCTCTGTTCCAAACCAACTCCCGGCAGGCATTCACACACAGGGCCTGAGTTATTTTGGGAGACTCAACATCCTGCACTCAGCCCTAGGGAGGGGAAGAGAAGGACTGACAAGTGGGCAGTCTCCACCCCCAACCCACCCCCAAACGGAGACAGCTGACAGACAGCCATTTGCAACATTAACTCTTCCCTGGCTCTGGCTAAGACCAAAGCATCCCTCTTAGAAAAGCCTCAAATGGCAGCATGGTAACCATTTTAATTCAAGGAGGAAAAAAATAACAAAGTATATCAGGAGAAGATTATGCATGAAAAGTGACTTTTAAAAATCGCCTTTAAATAATGCAGCCAAAGTGAAAGGATGGGAATTGCATCATCAGAAGAGTATCTGTGTGTGTGTGTGTGTGTGTGTGTGTGTGTGTGTGTGTGTGTGTGGTTTAACATTGAAGAAATAAATCATTTTCCCAACTGTAGGACTTAAAGTAAAATTTCACCTTTTCAGGGAATCTAAAGTTTATTTTGGAGATGAGAATTGAATTAAATTCTTCAGATTTATAGTTTTACACCCCAGCACACAAAGTCATTCACATTGGTACCCAGGTAAGTGTAATCTCCGAGGTGTCGGTATTTGCTGCCTTTATCCCTTCCTTTTCAATCGTTCCCCACAGTGTGCAAAGCCCCCAGGACGGAGCTGGGCCGCTCTGGTCTAACATGTGGCCTTGCACAGGAGAGGTGCTGGCGCAGCAAGGAAGATAGGGAGGCAGCAAGAAAAGAGTCTGCAATGATTCTGCAAGGGCGACAGGCCTTTTTGCATGGGGAATGTCTGTGGTTTCTCAGTGGTGTGGTTCATTAAGGCTTCAGGTGATAACTCATATTTAAGAGCCACGATTTGTTGGATCTCTCCTGGATTCAATTCCACACACAGTCACTCAGGGCCTAGCATTTGGCAAGAACTGAGCAAATCCTGGGGTTGGACAGAAATGAATAATGCACAGCCCCTACTGCCTGCCCTCCAGATGTTTCTCAAGGACAGGAGAGTCACACATCCTGGGCACCTGGCATCCCTGAAACCAATCAACCTGTGACTGTGAGACCCCCACGGAAGAAAACTTAATGGTGCTAATGGGCTTGTATTTAAATCCTCCTCGGCTGCAGAAAAACGCTGCTCTGCTCTTCATCACCACTTGCTTCCTTACATGAAACAAAGCAAAACAAAACAAGTACAGCCTTCCTTCTCTGCCTCTGACACCCGCCTCCTCCAGTCAGCCAGGCCTGCCCTGGTCCTGGCTCCTCACAGAAGCAGTGGCTGACTCCCTCTAACCAGCCCTGGAGATATCCCTGATTCTCACTGCCCGTGCCTCCCTGGGACCTGGGCTGACCTACTGCCCCCCTGACCCTGGCTATTTCCTTTCTGACACACATTCTAGTTCCTCCTCACCCACATACTTCAAGCCCCTTCTGCTGGGCCTTCAGGCCGCCTGATGCCTGACCTGATGTCCTCAGACCCCTATGGTCCATTTCTGGCTCTTCTGGCCTAACTTGTTCTACTGCCAATAAGCTCCGGGTGCCAATGGTGGCCTTGAAGACTGCCATCAGACTGGTGTCTGGGGCTGACAAGCCACTGCACTCAGAGCTTTGCAACCTCCATAATTCACACTGCAATGCCCGAGGACAGGAAGTTGGACCACTGAGATGCATCACTGCAAAGCAATTCCACTAATTTGCTCTCCTAGCACCCATTTATAGACCAGGCCCCAAAGGACAGAGCCCTATTCTTATCAAAGAGGCTTTCAAACTGGCTTAGGCTTGAGCTACAGCGGAATCACCTGGAGGGCTTGCTAAACCCCCGCTCCCCCCACTCTTTCTGGTTTTGAAGAGCTGAAAGTCAAAAGGACAATTTGTAGTTCTAACACGCTCTCAGGTGAAGCTGATGCTCTGGCCTAGGGACCTCACTTTTGAGTGGTTTTCAGACTTGGCTCCACATTGGACTCACCTGGGGAGATTAAAAGAAAAAAAAAACAAATGCCTGAATCTACCCCCAGAGATTCTGATGTATTTGGTCTGGAATACAGACTGGTCCCTGGCGTTGTATAAACTCTGTAGGTGATTCTAATGTTCAGCAGGGGCTGAGAATGTCTGCTCTTGTCCATTTCATCAGCAGAGGCTGGGCCAGGGGTGGGGAGCCCTCTTCATCCCCCACAGGGACCCTTGAGTGAGATCCCCAGATAAAATATAGGAAACCCACTTACATTTGAATTTTGATAAACAACTAGTAATATTTTACTGTAACTATATCCCAAATATTGCTGTCCTGGGGTCTGGCCATTCTCAGGGCCATATTCTTAAGGCCACCTCAGGGAGGAAGTGGGCTGGAAGTGGTACCAGCCAGAGACAGCTGTGAGCGAGAGCCCATAATTGGGTAACACAAGGACAAGTGGGATTTGGCACAGGCGAACTACAGGCAAAGCATGTTGGGAGAGGCCCACTTAATTCGTAGAGACACTCGGAATTAGTTGTAAATTCTCTGGGAAGAGATCAAGGCAGCGGCATAAACAGCTCAATTAAACTGTCGGCTCAATGCTCAATGCGCAGTAATGGTCAAAACACAGCCTTTAATCTAGATACAGAGGATTATCTTTCGACCAGTAATGAGAGTCCTAAGATTAGTTATACCTGAGGTGGAGGGAACAACAGCTGGCTCAGCGACACGGCGGACAGGCTTGCATGTCAGCATGGCTGGGCCCTGTGTGGAAGGGGCTACCTGGACGCCACAACCTTCCGGCAGCCCCTCTGGATGCTGAGAAGACAGGGAAGAATCTCACTCTGCTTTCTTTGCTTAAGAGACATACCTTTAGTGACAGCATGGGTGGACCTGGGGATTATAATGCTAAGTGAAATGTGCTAGTCAGAGAAAGACAAATACCATATGATCTCACTTATATGTGGAATCTAATGAACAAAATAAACTGACCAACAAAATAGAACCTGAGTCGTGGATACATGGTACAGGCTGACAGGTGTCAGAGGGGAGGTGGGTGGGGCGGATGGGATGAAAGAAGGTGAAGAGAATAGCCAAAGAAGATATATGCATAACACACGGACACAGACAACAATGTGCTTAGGGCCAGAGGGAGGGCAGGGCGGGGTCTGGTGGAGGGGGGCAAAGGGTGGGGAAATGGGGGACATTTATAATAATGTCAACAATAGAAATTTTTTTAAAAAAGAGAGACACAATCTGAGAACAAATCCCCAGAACTTAGCAAGTCTGACATGCTCCCACCTCCAGACCAAAGCTAATAGCCACTAGCACCGGTTCCGAGGCAGACAGAAATGTCAAGCTTTAGCCCTCTGCCATCCTACCCTTCATGATCAACCACTCACATTCACTCATTCATTCAACAAATATTTATCACATGCTTACTAGGTATCAGCCACTGTCCTGGACCCTGGAGATACACAGTCAAGAAAGAGGAAAGATCTCTTTCCCATCGTGGGGCAAGACACATAATAAACAAGAAAAATCAGTAAAATATGCTGTGAAATGGGGATGAGTGATACTAATTGTTGAGTGGGGACAATTCTAGATATGTTGCCCAGGGGAGACCTAAGACCTGAAGGGAGTGAAGGGTGCGCCATGGAGGCAGCTGGGGGAAAGCATTCCAGGCTAGGAGATCTAGTGCAAAGGCCCCAAGGTGAGAGAGTGTTCAGGGAACAGGAAGAGGCAGCCTGGTTGGAGCAGGAGAAAAGACAGAAGATGAGGTCAGGAATTTAAGGGGACTAGATCATGTAAGGCCTTATGAGCCACTGTGAGGATCTGGGCAAATACTATTAGGGAAATTGGGATTTAATGGGCAATTTGAGCAGAGAGCTATAAGCAGATTCCTTTTAATAGGATCACTGGCTGCTGAGACAGAAGCAGGGGAATGGGTAAGAGACACCTGCAATGACCCAGGCAAGAGATGAAGGAAGGTGGAAGCAGCTGAGGTGTGAGAAGTGGTAGGATTCTGCATAGGCCTTGCTGATGGGAAAGATGGAGGAGGAATGAAAGAAGGTGTCAGTGATGACTGATGGTTTGCTTCAGATCTTCACTGAGCACTAATGACTTCCAAATCTATGCTTCTGACCCAGACTCCTGCCCTGGGGCCTGGCACACAGCAGGGGACTGACATTAACATCTGATGGACTGAAATGAGAGAAGTAGATGAGTGTGTTTGGTTGTTGGCACAATTTTTCCAGGCCTCTACCAATGTATAGTCTACCTCCAGATACTGGAGGGAGGTACAGAGAAAAACGCTGCCATGTCCCCATCTTGGTCTAAAGTGAGAAGTTGAGACAGGGCAGAAACAAAAACAGGGTCATACCTAATCTTTCCAATAAGAAAATCGGGGAGAGGAGGATAGGAGGTGGGACAGGGACACAAAAGTAAAAAATGCCATCCAGCCGGTGTGGCTCAGTGGATTGAGTATCGCCCTGGGACTGTGAGGTCCTGGTTTGATTCCCTGTCAGGGCTTTCGGGCTCAATTCCCAGTAGGGGCGTGTGAGAGGCAGCAGATTGATGTTTCTCTTTCACATGAATGTTTCTATATCTGAAGGGAGAGGGAGAGAGAGATAGAAACATCAATGAGAGAGAACATCAGTTGGCCACCTCCTGCATGCCCCCAACTGGGGATTTGGCCCACAACCTGGGCATGTGCCCTGACTGGGAATCGAACTGGCGACTTCTTGGTGCATAGGTTGACGCTCAACCACTGAGCCACACCGGCCAGGCAAAAACATATTTTTTTTTAAACTAAAAAATGCCAAGGCCCTGGCCAGTGTGGCTCAGTGGTTAGAGTGTTGACCCCCAGACCAATGAGTCTCAGGTTCGATTCTGGTCAAGGGCACGTACCTCAGTTTCGGTTCATCCCCGGCCCTGGTCGGGGTCGTGCGGGAGGCAACCAGTCGATGTGTTCCTCTCACATAAATATTTCTCTCTCTCCCTCCCTCCCTCCTACTCTATCTGAAGATAAATAGAAAAAAAAATGCCAAAAATGATGGGCATAATGTTGGGTTTGTGATGTCAAGGGACTAGGTGCCAATCCCAGCTGTGCCTCTTGACTCAATCTCTTCCCTTCACTGCTCCCAGTTTTCCTTCTGGAAATGGGGAGGCTGGCTCTCTGAAAAAAAGAGTCTGCCCAGCTGTAACCCTCACAGTGCTTCGATCCTTTTCTTGCGAGGCCCTGTCTCCTCTAATCACTTGACACACTACTTCTCCAACATCGTCCTCAGGAAACTTTTCTGTTTCCTTTCAGAATGATTACTGACTCTGAGTCTTGTAAGATGTGTCTCTACTAGTTCCCAAAGGAAAACACCCATGTTTTTTGCCTGCTTAAAGTAAATACCACCTTAGGCCAGTTACCCCATCTGTAAACTGGGAATAACACCAGATTGCTGGGATGCTGAGCAGGGTTAATTAAATACAGACGGTGTAGGGGTTGAGCAGATACACAAGTGCTGGAAGTTCTTGGCATAATACTATAGCATTACAATAATTTTGGCTTGCAAATTACACCCCAGCAGAGGTATCACATGGAAAAGTGGGTCTGATCCCATGCCCTGCTGAAAGTGAAATGAAAAAAATAAGTTGTGAAATATAACTTCTCTTCCTAAACCCTTGAAAAAGGCAGGGACAACGCTTCCATGTGCAACGCACATGCAGGGAACAAATTTCCAGATCCTGGAGAGGACTTTCTTGTCCTGGGTCACCTGGCCTATTGCCAGGATCTGCTGATCTTCTTTCCTGAGCCTAGAAGCAGAGATGGGAAGGGAGGGAACAGGAGATTTGTGGTTGGTTGAAAGGTGGGGCTTAAATGAGGATGTCCTTCAGTTTTTCTATTTGGGCCTCCCTTACTCACAGGATAATTAAGTGCTTAAAGAGCAGCAGAATGAAATTTGAGATATTTAAGTCTAGGGATACCCAAAATAAACATCTTAGCCCAGGTCAACTTCTGGGTCCTCCCACCATCCCCAGACACATCTCAAACACACACACACATGGCAATGAAGGGGTTGTGTAGTTGGTGATGGTGTCTGTAACTGTGTGAGTCTGAAAAATTTAACTGGCTCACAGAAGATGACAATGCTATCTGACCAAAGCGGGAAAGAGCAAATAACTTGATCCTGAAGGGACAATTTGCAGTCAGTCCATGGCATCATTGTTTGTGGCTATGTGGACAGAGCACAAGCTTCAGAATAAGACCCAAGTTGGAGTCCCTGTTCTGCCACTTTGTAACTGTGGCCTCATGCAGAGGAAGAGTAACAGCTGTTGATTCCTCCCTGTCCAAGAGTCTCAGACTTAGAGTTTGACCTCCACCTCTAGCGTGACCAGGGCTGTATCCTGGTCAAAAAAACCTCTGGCCTTGCTGCCTGCTTTAACAGGCCCTACCTTTCCGATAGGATACAGGAAAAAATAGACTCTCCCAAAGCCCATCTATAATATACAGGTAATAAGTGAAGATTATTAAAATTTTGGGCTGTCAGATTTCTTAGAGAATTTCTCAGTTTTCAGTTCTCACACCGTAAGGTAAGTCAAATTCTGGGGCTTGCTCAGCCAAATTCAAAAGAACACCAGCTCTAGTGGCAGTTACCTCGTTTCCAGACAGTTCTTGTCTCTACTTGGAGCATGTCCCTTCCCTGCCCAGGAAAGCAAGCTAGGCTCCTCCCTCCGCCTCAGTTTCCTAATTTTTGGTTAATAATCAAAGGATGATCTTAAGTTGCAAAGTAGAGACTAGTGTAAATGACATCATTTTGGAGCCACCAGACCAGAGAACTGGCACCCAGGCGTAGCTGGGTGACCTTCTCTGGGCCTCAGTTTCTCCATCTGAAAAATGAGGGCCCTGGATTAAATGGAGTCTTGTCAGCTCCTACATCTTGGGCATTAAATATTTCCACAGCTCGCTCCGCCAGGTTGGCCTTGAATAGGGTTAAAATCACGACTACCTCAGAGGTGAAAAGGTAAGCAAACATTCCGACCTCTCCTCAGCCTGGCCCTCGGATTGGTGCGAGGCAGTGCCCCAGTCACCTATCCTGGCCGCATCCGTCATCTGGATTGCTAATACCCTCATCAGCATAAAGATTACTCCGAAGATCTGGCACACCAGGGCTGAACCGGAGTCTCCATCCCTTTAAGAAGGGGCTAGGCATTCTGTCCCTACGGGGTCTGTGCACCGTATTTCCTCTGCGCGGGTCACGGTGTAAGCTAGAAATGTTCCCTGTTAATCCACCTTTGCACCCCACCCAACAGTGGGGATACCTGGGGTACACAGCGCGAGGGTCCCTGGGGATGCAAAGGGTTTGGTCTCTGAGCGCTTCAGGCTCAGGCTGGCTACCTCTCGCCTTAGGCGGCAACGGGCTGCGAACCAGGCGGGGTTGGCAGCACCGCGGGACCCCGGCGCCCTCCGGCACGACCCCAGAGCTGGCGCCGAGGCAGCCGGGGGAGGTGGCGCGTGCTGAGGGAGAGAGGTGCGCCGGCAGAAGACCCGGGCGCATGGAGGGCGGGGCTTGGGCCGAGGTCTGGCCGCCGGGCTCCTAGGGGTGGGCGGGGCGGAGCCTGCTGGGGCGGGCTGGGGGCGGGGCGCGCGCGGGCCCTGAGAGGGCGGGGCCGCGGCGCGGGGCGGGCTCTGGCGGCCAAAGTGTCACACACGCGGCGGTTCGGGAGGCGGCGGCAGCGGTAGCGGCAGGCGCCGCCGGGACGGGCACGGGCGCGCGGGCTCGGGCGGGCGCCGGCTGCCTCCCTCCGTCGCTTGCTTTCCGGTTGTGAGGCCGGGATCGCCCCAGCGCTCTCGGAAAGGAAGAAGGGGGGCCGAGAACGCCGACAAGTTCGCTTAGCAGCCGGGGATCCCGGCCAAGGCGGAGGCTGCGCCTCCGACGGGGCAGCAGCGCGCTCCGCAGAGGAGCGCACGGCTAGAGCGTCCGAGGCGGTGGGGCGCCCGGGCCTTTCGCTTTCGGCGGGGCCGTGGGCCGGGATCCCATGAGACGGTCCCGCGAGGGGCGCGAGATCCGAAGCCCCGGCGGCGCGCGGCGGAGGCGGAGGGCGGTGCTGCAGCTGCCGGAGCCCGGGAGCGGCCGGCAGGAGGCGGCGGAGAGAACTTGAACTTGGCGTCGGGAGCTGGCGCCCCGGACGCCCCCCGCCGGGGCCGGGGCGCCGAAGGAACTGGGCGGCAGCGCTGCCCCCCGAATGGCCGCGGCGGTGGACCTGGCTCCCGCGCCGCGGCCCTAGGCGGCCTCTCGCCATGGCCAAGTGGCTGAACAAGTACTTCAGCTTGGGCAACAGCAAGACCAAGAGCCCCCCGCAGCCGCCGCGGCCCGACTACCGCGAGCAGCGGCGCCGGGGCGAGCGGCCCTCGCAGCCCCCCCAGGCCGTGCCGCAGGCCCCCGCGGCCTCCTCGGCGTCCTGCGGTCCGGCCGCCGCCTCCTGTTTCTCGGCCTTATCGGGATCGCTGCCCGACGACAGTGGCAGCACGAGCGACCTTATCCGCGCATACCGCGCACAGAAGGAGCGCGACTTCGAGGACCCCTACAACGGGCCCGGCTCGTCGCTGCGCAAACTGCGCGCTATGTGCCGCCTGGACTACTGCGGCGGCGGCGGGGGGGAGCCGGGCGGAGGCCAGCGCGCTTTCTCCGCCTCGTCCGCGTCTGGAGCCGCGGGCTGCTGCTGTGCCTCCTCCGGCGCGGGCGCCGCCGCATCCTCGTCCTCGTCCTCCGGCTCCCCTCACCTCTACCGCAGCAGCAGCGAGCGGCGCCCAGCCACGCCGGCCGAGGTGCGCTACATCTCCCCCAAGCACCGCCTCATCAAGGTGGAGAGCGCCGTGGGCAGTGCCGGAGATCCCCCGGGGGGCGCCTGCTCCGGCGGCCGCACCTGGAGCCCGACTGCCTGCGGAGGCAAGAAACTGCTCAACAAGTGCGCCGCCTCGGCCGCGGAGGAGAGCGGGTCCGGCAAGAAGGACAAGGTAAGGCGTCCCTCGGCCTCACCCGAGGTTCCAGGGTCACTGTGCCCATGGGGAAACTGAGGCACCGCCTCGGGGTCGAGTCCCTATATCAACTTCTTGCCAGGACTCCCACGCTCCTTCCTGATTCTGCGCCCTTGCACGCGCTGTACGCCGGATCATCGGCCTCCTGCCATACTCTCTTTCGCTGCTGCTCCCAAAACGTTCCCTCTCTAAGCCCACAGCCAGGTGCCCGCTTCGGAAGTTGCCTGACGAGAAAGCCCCGCCCAGCTTTGCCCGAGAAAGAGACACCCAGCCAGCCCTTCCCGCCCCCGAAGAGTAAAGTCAGAGAGTCAGCTGTCATGGACTTAAGAGTGTTTACTCCTGTCTATCTTCTCTTCCCTGACTCCCACCAGTTTATAGATGGGAAACTGAGGTCCAGAGCTGGGGAGGGACTCGCCCCATATTACACAGCATTCCTGGTGGTAGATCCCGACCGGCTGTCTCTACAAGTGCATATGTAAATCCCACTAAACGCCCTGTGCCGCCCCACCCCCCGCGCCAGGTTTCCAAATCCGGGCTGCCTTTTGTGCTGGAGCTGCCCCTGAAACCTTCGCTCTAGCTTTTCCGGGAGGGGGTCCGCCCATCGGCTTGGCTGGAAGGAGAACCACCCCTCCAATCCTCACCTTCCTTCCTGACCTCACCTCTACCCCATACTGTCCCAGGGGTGAGGGGACGACTCTGTGACAACCCTCTGCCTTACATATCAGGCCATCTTGATTCCCTCTTTGAAGCAGACCAGTTAATTACAGCCAGACTGGGCCCTCTCCTCCCCCTTCACACTCCTGTGAGCCCTTCCTTTCCCCCATAAAATAATACTTGTTCCGTCTTCGGGTGGAAGGCAGTGTTTTGATTACATCTGAGGCCCAGTGTCCTGCTATGGCTGTCAGGCTGCTGTCCCTCTTGTGCCCCCCCGCCCCCAAGGTAAACTTTTGCCCGGGCTGGGCTGGGGGAGAGTGATAAAGAGTCTGAGTTCCTTTTAGGACTAGATGTCCAGACAGGTGGGAGACAGGCTCCTACCTGCCAGCTGGTGCTTGGAAAGAGATCTTTTTTTTTTTCCCCCTGTCGGGAGGAGTAAGGGGACCCCCCCCCCCCCGCCCTTTTCATTTTTCTGCCTGGCTTCCTCTCCCTGAGGTCCCAGGTCCCCAGAGTATTCCCTCCCCAATTGGTCTGCTGAAGACTGATGGGCAGTCTGCAGTGGATCCTGCCTCCCCCTGGGGTCAGTTTGGGGACACACCTCAGAAGCATGGACTCTGGGCTTCTTAAGCACCTGGGATGCCTCATCTAGATGACAAGAAGCTAGTAGCCAGGTGGCCACCCAGGTGCTGCTTTGGGGAAGGGGAAATTTCTCTGTGAGAAACCAGGATCATGGTCTTGTGGTTGATCTGTGAGGCGGGAACACCATAGAGGCTCCCTGACACCTTATGCATGGCCCAGGCTTGGCTAGGTGCTGGCCTGGGAGAACCTAAAGTTCCTGGGTATGGAAGGTGTGAGGAAGGCCAAGTCTAGCTATCAGGAGAGAGTCACAGCCAAAGATGCTGGACTTCCTGCCTCTCCCTTGTTACTCTATGGCTACCTCCCTGGTGGGCAAATCTCCTTTCTCTCCCACTTCTTGTCATTCTGCCTGCTCACTAAAGTCTTCTTTCATGGCTTTCAAAACTTGAGTAAGCATTTTTTCCTAATTACAATTAAGACTATTTCAAATACTGAGGAATAATGTTTTATAGCTGGAATGTCAAGTGTGTTTAAGACTTGGCTTCGTTCTGCCACCAATTATTTCTCATGGGTCTTCTTGTGCCCTCCGCTGCTCAGTGCTGGAGTGGGCCCCTCTAGGCAAATGCTGTGTCCCAGGCCGAACTGTGCATGATGACTGCTGTGGTGGGGCTTTGTTACCTGGGACTGAAGTGGGGGTGGTCAGGGAGGGCCATTATTATGGGGAGGGGCACTGATCTTGGCTGCAGAAGAGAGCCTGGTGCCACAGGTAAAGTCTCTGTGATTGGAATTGAGAGGGGAGAGTTAGGCAGGTCAGGGTCAGGGAGGGCCTTGTAAGTTAGGCACAGTGAGGGCCAAAGAAGGGATTTAACTGCTAAGTGAACAGATACTTTTTGCGGGGGAAAGATCTCTGAGCTGCATTTCACCTTTTGGGTTGTGACTTGAGCCTTTTGATCTTTTGAGAAGTTGTTCCCATTCCAACTGAGGAACTGCAGCTACCAGATGTTCTTTCTAATGAGGAGGAGGGGGACAGCCAGGGAGGGTCACACTAGGCAGTGGTTCTCAAAGCATCACCTGGAGGGCTGCTTAAAACACAGATTGCTCCTATCCCTCCCCCACGGTGCCTGGTGCACCAGGCCTGGTATGGGGCTTGAGAATGTGCATTTCTGGCAAGTTCCCAGGTGATCTTTTGCTGCTGATCCTGGGACCACACTTTGAGAACCACTAATGCAACAGTGGCCACTCCTTAACCCTCCCTCTGGGTCTTCTGGTCGGAGCTGTTTTGGGGATCCAGAGACTCCAGATGCCCTCTGTGTGGGGTCGCCTCCCAATCCAGGGCCAGCATCCAGCCCCCATTCTTGGTCAGGCAGCCAGGAGCAGCCTGGTTTTCACATTATTTTTAGCCGTACAGCTTTCAGAGGCCAGGCATGCTGTAGATCCATCCCTGAACACCCCAGAGTCTTCCACCTGCCCCTCATCCATGGATCCAGGAACACCTACTTCTAGCCCCCTGCTTAATCTCAGGCCCAGCTTCCTTTTATCAGTTGGACAAGAACCCATAGGGCTGTTGAATGCCCCCGTCTGCCAGGCCTGGTGTTAGTTTTTAACATTGGGCCTGAGTTGAGTGTTACTGTGTGTGCCATGGAGCAGAGGCTGTTGGTCCACAGATCTTCCTTTTAATGCTTCCAGTGCCACCCCCACCATGTTTTCTCTTTGGGGCCCCCTCCTGCCTCCCTGAGGATCTGTGCCTCCCTCTGTCACACACTTAGGCATCCTCCTATTCTCCCAGTTGAGTCCTGGGGCACACACACACACCTGGTCACGCCCCCCTCCCCACTCCCACTCCCAGCATCCTGTCGTGGACATTTATTTTCCCTTTTAGAATCATGTGGGAGAGGAACCGTGTTTTCAGTGAAACCAGCTTTTACCCAGCACTTACATTGTGCTCAGAAATCTGGTACCAGGGTGAGTTTGGAGGGAGGGAAGAAAGACTGCGGAAGACTTGTCAGCAATCTCTGGCCTAAGCCTCTGGAGGAGACTGACACAGTCTTTTCATCATTTGTCTCCCAGTGTTTTTGTCTTGGGAAATTTAACGAGGTCTTCACCTAGGAGGCGGCTTTGAGCTGGATGTAGAGATGGAAGCAGAATTTCAGTGCAAAGAAAGGAGTGACTGCAGCCTGCAAGAGCGCTTATATGTCAGTGCTGTGTGTGTACATGTGTGTATGAAAGTGTGTCCCTATGTATGTGTGTGGTTATATATGTGTGTGTACATATAACACCTTAGTGAGGAATGTCTTCTTGGAAACCAGAGCTTTCTTGCAGTGGGCCTCACTTGAGGAATGAAAGATGACAAGGTGAGAGAGGTGGGGGCCTGAATTTACACCCCCCCCCAGGGGAGTCCTTGAAGACTGTTGAGCCAGGAAAGGGATGAACTCAGTCAGAGCCATGATTGGGGAACATCCCAGGCTATAAGCAGCTGCCACAATCTGGGGGGGTTGGGGTCAGAGTGAGGGGACCATTGCAATACAGTCTAGGGGACAGACAGTGAGGGCCTGAGCTCTTGGGAAGAGAGAACAAAACTTTAATAGGTGGAAATATTATTCCTTCATGTTGTCTTTATTAAAAATGATGACAAAAGAGGCCAGTAACTTGGTAGTTCTTTTGGGCAGCCAAACAGTTCTCTTCCAGTTTTTTTCTGCTGAAGTCTTGTTTCTTTTATCATTAAGTAAGTGTTTCCACCACAGCTGAGAAAGTCAAGATGCATCATGACATCAGTTTCCTGAGTTTTAAATGCATGCTAATGCATAATATACACTTTATATTTTGTCAGCATCCACAGACTTGAGTTAAATAATATGTTTCCTAAGGAATAAATAATATGTCTAACCTTTTTTTTCCCCCTTAAAAGAAAAACATAAAACATTTAGCAAACAGTTTCTGAGCAGCCTATTAGGCAGGAGGAGTCAGAGAAAATAAGTGGTGGCCAGCCTTCCAAGAAGGAAGCATCTCAATTTGTAGTTGAAGACGCTCAGTTTGTAGCTTCTCAAGGTCTAGTCTGGGAAAGAGATACAGCTAATGAGGCAATATCGTGACCCAAGGAATACCAAAACAAAAGCGTGTGCAAAGAGCTGGGAGGGCTTAACTCTATCTGGGAAGTCAAAGAAGGCTTTCAGGAGGAGGCACCATTTGAGCTGACTCTGGGAGGACTCCTGGGAATTCCCCAGGCAGGGAAGTGGGGAGGAGGGCTCTCCATGCAGAGGGATAGAATAGCTGTGCCCAGGCCCGGAGGCTTGGGATAGAATGGTTGGAGGCTTAGCAGGGCAGATGTGGTGGGGGATGACAGAGGGAGGTTGGAGCCATGAAGGGAAGAGAGTGTGTCATGTGCTTGCTGGGAAGTTGTGACTTGTCTTTTTGTCCTTTTCACATAAAATCATTGGTGTGTGGCTTGATTGACGCTAGGGTCAAACATGAGTTGTCAAGTTATTTCCATTTGGCTAATGGTCACATTCTCCAGTTCTAAGAAAGTAATTGATTGAAAAGGTAAGAGCCACACTTGGTAGCTGTGGTTTGGCTTGGGACACTTTTTCCTTTGAAGTCCCATCCCTTAAAAGTAATTCGAGAGAAATGCCTGCATAGCAAGTCCAGTTTCTCCCAGAAGAGAAATATATTTTCCATGCTTCATGCTAACCACCGATTAATCATTTATTTATGTTTTTATAAAAATTAATTTGAGAGAGAAAGAAACATCAATTTGTTATTCCACTTATTTATGCATTCACTATTTGATCTTGTGTGTGCCCTGACCGGGGATCAAACCCACAACTTTGGTGTATTGGGACGATGCTCTAACCAACTGAGCTACCTGGCCAGGGCTCTAATTGATCATTTAATCCTCATGATCACCCTAGAAGAGGTTTAGGTACTATATCAGTTAGCAATTGCTGCGTAACAAATCACCCTGAACCCAGTGGTTTTAAACCAGGGGTTAGCAGACTTTTCATAAAGGGCCAGATAGGAAATATTTTTAGGTTTTCAGATCAGTCTCCAACAACTATTCAACTCTGCCATTGTAGCTTGAAAGCAACCATCGATAATATATAAATAAAAGGACATAGCTGTGTTCCAATAAAACTTTATTTACAAAAACAGGCAGTTGACCTGTGGTCTATAGTTTCCAACCCCTGCTTTCAACTATAATAAGCTTTAATTATTGTTTGTGAGCCCACGTGTCAACTGAGCAGTGTTTCTGGTCATATCTAGGCTCACTCCGGCCTCTGTGGGTGTGCAGCCCTGCTGATCCTAGCTGGGCTCTCTTCCATGTTTGGGGGTCAGCTGGTTTAGGATGGCCTTGGCTGCGATAGATAGACTCTGTTCCATGTGGTCTCTCATCCTCCAGCAGGCTAGCCTTGTTCATATGATGGTGGTTCCAAGGAAGAACAGAAGCCCATAAGGTTTCTTGAGGTTGGAAACTGGCACACTGTCCCTTCTGCATACTGTTGATCAAAGCAAGTCACAGAGCCAAGATTTGAGGAGAAAGGGGGAGCTGCAAAATCCATGGCAAAGGGCAGGGATTCAGGCAAGTCATCAATCAGGGCCTTCAATGCCATCCATCTATCATAGGAAGTACTACCCCCATTTTCTGGATAAAGAAACTGAGGTTTAGAGGTTAATGACTTGCCTTATGTCACACAGCTACCAAGTGACAGGGCCAGGATCACACCTGTGCAGTCTGAATTCAAAGCCTCTATGCTTCTTATCAATTTGTTCCACTCTTTTCCACAATTTAATTGGAGATAGTAAGTCTGATACTTAATGAAGTATGTTATGTGTCTCTTCCTCCCCTTAATGCTCCTCTTGTAACCTTCACCCTAATTCCCATCCCTTTCAGACTGGGCTTTGGTGGTCCCCAGAAGACCCCAGAGCAGTCATTTCTCTCTTCCTCCCCCATCCGCCTCTGAGTTCCATAAATTAGATGTTTTTTTGTTGTTGTTAATCCTCACCCGAGGAGGATATTTTTCCATTGATTTTTAGATAGAGTGGAAGGGAAGGAGGGAGGGAGAGAGAGAGAGAAATATCAGTGTGAGAGAGACACATTGATTGGTTGCCTCCTGCATGACCCCAACCGGGGCCGGGGAGTGAACCTGCAACCGAAGTATGTGCCCTTGACTGGGAATTGAACCCAAGACCCTTTGGTCCACAGGCCGGTGCTCTAACCGCCCGCCAAACCAGCCAGGCCCATAAGTTAGATGTTAATGCAGCACTTGACTTATTATTTTATTTTATTTTTTTATAAAGAGAGTAGTGTTTGATAAAGATTGTTGCTGTGGGTTTTTTTTTTTTTTAAGATTTTTAAATTAATTTTTAGAGAGAGAGGAAGGGGAAGAGAAACATCGATGTGAGAGCAAAACATGCATTGGCTGCCTCTTACACGCCCCCTGCTGGGGATCGAGCCCAAAACCCCGGCATGTGTCCCGACCCACCTGGAATTAAACTGGCAACCTTTTGGTTCATGGGACAATGCCCAGCCAACTGAGCCACACTGGCCAGGGCCACTTGACATACTTCATAGAGAAATTCTGCACACTGAGTTGGCACTTCCCAAAAGACAGCTGTACAAATGTGTCCTGTAACTGTCTTGTCTTCTCATTCCAAAACCAAGTGTTCCCTTCCCAAGGGTTGGTGAGGCTGTGTGTGCTGTTTCAAAAATAAAAACTAGTGGTACCTTGGCCCTTATCAACAAGGAACCTGAGTTTCCTTAAAGGAGATCAGGTGACTGTCCTCTAATCTGACAATCTCAGAACACTGATATCCCCAGATTTAGCCCCCAAGGCTTGACCCCATCTTCTCCCCTCCCCCAAAGCATTTCTGACCCATAAAATATAAACAGCAAATCTGAAACAGGTGTGGCTTCCTCTGGTCATTTAGCAAAGCTGAACTTGCCTGTGGTCAAGAACTCCCCTGGGCACTTTAGCTTGGAGCTGACTTTCATATCTTGTCCTGAGATAGCCAAGAGATAGTGGCCTGTGGGAAGGGGTAGGTCAGGCTTGGCTTTGGAAAATAAATTGGAATTTGTGGTTTTGTTTTGTGTGTGTGTGTGTTTTTTTAAACAATTAAAGTTTTATTTATTTATTTTAATTTTTTTTTCTTTATTGATTTGAGAAAGAGAGATAGAAACATCAATGAGAGAGAACATTGATTGGTTGCCTCCTGCATTTCCCACAATGGGGATTTGGCCCACAGCCTGGGCATGTGCCCTGACCGGGAATCGAACTGGCGACCTGTTGGTGCATGGGTCGCGCTCAACCACTGAGCCACACTGGTGGGGCAGAATTTGTGGTTTTGAAGCAGAGAGCCGGGTGCTGGCTTTCTGAGGTTGGGTGGCGGTAGTGGTGGGTTTCCTGCAAGGTTGAGGCAGAGACTGCGGCAGTCTCTGCCACTCTGCCTTCATGACTTCTGTTTGGCCTTTGTTGACTGAGGAACTGCCATATGCAGGCCACTGTCAGGAGCTGTGTGGATATAAGGATGAGCCAGGGGATAGGTGGTATCTGCCCATAGGAACTTATCTTCTGGTGAGGACACAGTAACCAAGGTTAGAACACAGATCTGTATGGCAGAATTTATCAATAAACAAAGTAGTGTGGGTGAGCTCAGAGCCATCCTGGCACAGAGAGTGTTCTGAGCTGAGCCTTGAGTCTATGGAGCCAAGGAGAAGCAGGGTGAGGAGGAGATTCATTTCAATTGAGGGAAGCAGGGAAGGCCTCTTAGAGGAAGCATTTGAGTTAAAAAAAAAAAAAAAAGAGTAGTTACTTGAATTGAGGGAGCTTTCCACAGTAGTAATATTAACCAGTACGTCCATGACATACTTCGAGCAAGGCACCATTCTATGTGCTTTATATGCATTAATTATTTTACCCTTTAATGTCCTTTGAGGTTGGTGCTACTGTCATTCCCATTTTACATATGAGAAAACTGAGGCACAGAGGTTATGTACATGTTCTAAGGTCACACCACCAGTAAGAGGCAGAGGTTTAAGTTGAACCCAGATCTAGAATCTTTGTTTTAACCACTGTGCCACTCCACCTCAGGCTGCACAATCTCATGCCTATTTGTGGCAATACTTACTCTTTATAAAATAGGTGTTAACATTTTTCTCTGTTAACATTGTAGGAGTTACTGATTCCTACATTTATGTGAGTATTCCACAGCTTAAAGGGCACTTTCACACCCATAATTAATTTGATTCTCAGAGTCACTCTGAGGAAGGTGCTGTAACCCCCCATGTTACAGATGGAGAAACTGAGGCTCCGGGGAGGCATGGAGCCTACCCTGTATCGCAGCAGGTACTGGCCACGCTAGTGGCCAGGCTCTTGGCTTTGTGTTCTAAGCCCAGTGCCCCTTGTGCAGGGTGATGTGGAGGTGGCTTGGCCAAAGCCCCAGTCCACAGGAAGGGTGACAGCCTGATTGATTTCCGGTTCTTCCCGTGCTTTCATTCTGAAACACTGTACTGAGACCATTAAGGAGGATCCATGGTGGGCCTTGCTTCCACAATGGAATTTTCCTTCTCTTCCTGTTTGGTATTTTCCAGTAATATTTCTATTACTGTTTCACTTTCAAAGGCACCAGCTTCCTGAGAGTTTGTGCTTTCTCAACTGCTGAGCCAGGAAGAATTGAATTTTCCTTTAAATCATTCAGCTCCTTTCCATTTTCTCCATGGGGAGGACTCTCTGGATTTCCCATTATGCCGTAGAGGAAGGATCCTGGAGGTGGGTCCAAGGGATGGAGAGAGAATTAGTCAGGGCCCTGGGGAATGACTCAGGCCCCGTTGTTTTCCAAGCAGTACTTAAGAGTAATGGTCAGAAAGGGGCTTCCCGAGGAGGCCACTGAGGGGAGAGTGACTTGACAGGTGGGTAGGGGGGTGGACACCACTGGCCGGCCACTGTTGGGTCTTCACTTACAGGCTGGACCAGAGTCCTCAGCTGGGCCACGAGAGCCCATACTAAGTCCTTTTTCCTCATTCATTCATTCATTCAACAGACATTGTTGAGTGTCTGCTGTGTTCTGGATATTGTTCTTTTTATCTACAGTAGTGAACAAAATAGGTAAAATTGTGCTCCCCTGAGTTTGCCCTATCAGGAGGGGAGTCAAGCAAATACAGTACGAAGGTAGAGAGTGTGGGAAAAGTGAAGCAGGATACAGAGGCTAGGGTGGGCCAGAATTTGGTGGGGGGTGCTGTTGTAGATGGGTGCTCAGAGAGGGCTTTGCTGAAGGATGTGGTAGCATGATTCAGGGCTCTCCCAGAAAGAACATTCCAGGCAGAGGGAACAGACAGGGCCAAAGCCTGAGGCAGGAGCATGCCTGGGTCCTTCAGAGAGATCAGCATGACTGAGGGTGGCAGATGAGGAAGAGGGGGCAGATGTTTGGCCTTGGAGGCACTGAGATGGTCTCGGGTGAGATGAGACGTCAGTGGAGGGTCCTGAGCAGTGGAATGACGTGATCTGACTTGGGCTTTGAGAGGATGGCTCTGGCTGCCTAGCGGAGAATAGACTGGAGGGGACAAGACTGGAGATCAGCTAGGGGACCTGCAGCCATCGGAACTGGGGCATAATGGTGGGTTATCGAGGAGACCAGATTCAGGACATGTTGTGAAGGTAGAACAGCCAGATTTCCTGACAGATGAAACGTGAGGTGTGAGAGGAGGGAGAGAGTCAAGGATGACTCTAAGGTTTTGGCCTGAACAACGTGGAGGATGAGTGTTGTGTTCATCAGCTGAGGTGGGGGAGACGCCAGAGGAGCATCACAGCTCTGCAAATGGAATTGATCCAGCAACTGGGTCCTGGGGCTGGGAGCAAACCGTGCTCTGCCCTCCAGGACAGGGAGGTTCCTAAGAACCCAGAGAAGGCATGGGTGGCCTTCATCTGGAGCTGGGGGAAATACACCACCAGGAAAAATAGGCCATATGGGAGGTGGGACCAGAGGAAAGTGGGTATGGGACATCCTAGACAGAGTGAGGTGGCGATCTCACTGCAGGTGTGGCCAGAACCTGGGATTGCCTTGGTGTAACTGCTGGTGATGGGGGGGGGGGGGTGAAGGGCCTCCCCTGCCACTGCTCTGAAATTACACCAATTCTCCTAATTTAAAAGAGCTCACCTGCTGAGTTGCATGCTGTGTTGTGTGCCTGGGCACCACAGGTGGGTAAAGATGAGTGCCAGGTTAGGTCCCTAGGGACAGGGGTGGGCCTGCCTGTTCTGCTAAGCAGAGCATTTCATTGCTGAGCACTTGTGATTGCTGGGAAAGTTTTCCCTTATATGGGGCTCACTGGAACTTGGGCCCCAGCTGGTGGAGGCACACAGAAGTAGGAGGAATGGAACTTTCCTGGTTTCTCTAGGCCCTGGCTAAATTTTAAAAACGAAATGACCAGAGTTACAGTGATGCTTCACTGTTTTGTTGGATGTGCGCTCCCAGAAAGCCAGACGGCCCCATAATCCCTCCGGTGCATTCCAAAGCCACACGTGATCTGGGGCCTTCCTGGCATCTGTGGAATGGTGCGGCCCCTACCTGCCCTTCCGTGGGGGCAGTTGCAAGTTGTCAGTTCCTCAGAACTGCAAGCTTGGACTTTTCAATGTATTTCAGTGTTTCTCTGTGTTAACTTTTTTCTTCCCCTTTTAACAAAAAGCTAAGACAAGTTTGGTATAGAAAATTCAGATAACCAAAAGTAAAATAGAAACCAAGTCTAATTCTATAATTCAAAGAAACCTCCGTTTCACTGTCCACTTAACCTTTTTTTATGCTTATATAAAACATTTTTTCTCAACCAAAGTTAAGTAATATTGTATCTATTTATTTTCTTTTTTGCTTAGAGACATGGAAAGATGGCTACATTATCTTAAACATTCAACAACAGTAACTTAATGTCTGTATATAGTTCTGTTTGCATTTTTAGGCTCTCCCTAGTTTTCTCTAATTGAATAGTGCTGTGATAAACATCTTTGTAACTTAATTCTTTGCCTAAATCTGTGATGATTTCCCTCGGATTGGTTTCCAGAAGAAGAATTGCTGGGTAAGAAGGTAAAAATTTTGATACATGGTTTCACATTGTATTCTAGAAAGATTTTACAAGTTTGTGCCTGTTACTCTAGTGCAATTTAGTTTAATTTGCAAATTCTTTGGTTACTAGTGCATATGTGCTTAACCATTTGTGTTTCTTTTCTAAAATTGTGTACTTTTATCTTCTGTCCATCCTGTCTGCTGTGGGGTTTATCTTTCAGTTAATTTGTAAGAGCTCTTTGTGGATTAAGGATGGCTGCCCATTGCCTGCCATTTTGATTACAGAATATTTTTTACAAATTTGAAATCTGCCTGTGGGTTTTGTGTCTGGTGACTATTGTTGCTTACACTGAATTGTTTTTTTTATTGTTGTTAAATCAGTCTCAATGTTTTTGATGATTTAAAAATAAAAGTTTTTATTGATTCTTTTAGAGAGAGAAGGAGAGAGAGAGAAACATCGATGAGAGAGAGAACATCGATCAGTTGCCTCCCGTAGGCACCTGGACTAGGAATCAAACCCATGACCTTTTGGTGCACAAGATGCAATGCTCAACCGAGCCACACCGGCCAGGGCTTCCTCATGATTTCTTGAGTGTGCTGCTTTAAAAAGTCCTTACTCCTATATTTGCCAGTATCTTCTAATACTTTGATTTTTTTTTTTTAAACATTGAAATTTTAATCTGTTTGCAGTTTGATTTCAGGGTATGAGGCAGGGTTTTAATTTTGTTTTTCTGGATGATCATCTGTCTGGAGATCCTCTCCTCATTGCTTGTTCTGTGATCTGTCTGTATTTCTTCAGGTGCCTTTTTAGGCTTAAATGTTTGACTCAGTCTCGCCCTAACTGTGATTAGGTCTCATCAGCTATTATGATAATAATGATTTCACCTTTTCTTTATAAAATGAAACTTCTGTCTGCAGATACCCATGTGCTTATTACACACATTCAACACCTGACACCTGAGGGAAGTAACTGGGTATTAGCACTTCACCTTTGGGTGCCAGGCCTTATGCTGTAGTTGGCTGAGGCTGGGAAAGCCTCTGCTCACCTCTGGTGGAATTGCCTTTCACCTCCCGGGGGAGGGGAGCAGCTGCCTAGGTCTGTTTGGGGCAGACCACTAACTGTGATCTACGCTGCCTATGTGGCCTTATCTGGGTGTGTCTGTTTCAGCTTTCACTCCATGACTTTGTGGAGAAAGCGTTGCAACATTTAGTCATTCATGCAGCAGACAGCTTTTAGATACCTGCCGTGGTCCCACACTGGGCGAGTCCCGTGGATGAGTAAATCCCTGCACTCTAACTCGGCGCTCAGGGGATATTGAAAAGCCCAAGAATACAGTACGTCCTCGCTTAACATTGTCGATAGGTTCTGCGACTTACAGCAGAATGACATATAACAAAACCACTTTTACCATAGGCTAATTGATTAAAAACAAGAGTTAAATTCCTACGGCATCTCAACCTTTAACAAAATGACATTGATGAAAAGATATTCTTTGAGGATCTGCTGTATCTCTAACACGAGGCAGAAGGTGTTCCACGCCAGGACAGAGTGACAGGTGAATGGCTCTGAGTAGAGACGCACTGGAGCCTGAGGTGGGCGCGGGCAGCAGTGAGTCGCCAGTGGGCGGGACAGTTCAGACCTGAAGCATGAGTAAGACTTGAGGCTTGTGGGGACTACATTATTTTGGTCACTTAAAATTTTTTCACACCCACTAAAGTCCAATTCAATTGATATGACTTCACAGAGTTCTTCTCCTTTTTTGCCCTGCTCAACCCAGGTGTCCTGTGTCTTCAATTAATGAGAGACCTTTTCTGAACCCCTGTTGTGCTTTCTCTTTTTCTGGCCTGGGCCAGTGTCAGTGTAATCCATCCTGCGGTATCCTCTGTGAGGTCTGTGACATTAATGAATTGGTGGTGTTGGAACAGATTAAGTCCAGGAGTGTACAAGGGAAATAAATCAAGAAAAAAAAATGCAGATTATTGCACATCTGTGAACATTCCTATGGTTCTGAGAGACTGAGGGTCTCTACTTAATTCACCAAACTGTATATCACACCATGTCGTTGAATCCTAGACCAGCCCCAACATCTAGAAAGAGCTTTAGGAATGTTCTTATATTCTTTTGGCCACAGTCTGTCCTGGCGGGGTCATGCTCAAAAAGGGGCTGTCCTTATCTTTACAGTCAGTTTGCAGGTCACCTCGATTCCCTGCAACTGGAGAGTAGAAGTAAAAACTGCCTGGATTACCGCTCCTCGAGTGCTTTATGAATAATAACTCACGGAACCCCATAACACTCCCTAGGAGGTATATGCTATGAAGAGTCGCGTTTTACAGATGGCGAAACTGAGGCAAACAGGATTTTTGTTTGTTTGTTTAGTACCTTGTTGTAGGTGACACAGTTAGTAATGGGTAGAGTTGCAGATAGGCGGTCGAGACGCAGCCAGTCTGGCTTCTGTCTACCCTGAATTTTTGTGCCACAGCTACAGGGAAGTGACAGAGGTCAGTGGTTCTGTATCATCTGGTGCTCCCAAAACCATGAGGCCAGAGCCATTTAAAAACCATGGTTCTCTACTGTTGAGAAAGTGTCTGATTTGAGCCAGACACTCTTCTTATTTGTTTCCAGGACAATGCTGCCGAAGGAGTATCAATCAGGAAAGCTTCATGGAGGAGGTGGTACAGGAACTGAACCTTCATGGATGGGGAAATATTTGGATATTTAGAGATTGGTGGATGTGAAGAGGGCATCCCAGGAAGGGACATTTGAGTGGTCCCAAGTGACTGAAAAAGAGGCTGTAAAAAGATAACAGGAAGAGATGCTAGAATGGGAGATGAGGCAAGGTGTCTGAAGGCCAGAAGGCCCAGGCCACAGAGTGTGGTCTTTTCTGTGGATAATGAAAGATGGTAGAGCAAGGGAGTGACAGGTTCAGGTCTGTGCTTTAGGAAAACCTGTCTGACTGCTGCTTAAGAGAATGGGTTAGAGAGGGTGGGAAAGGGTGGCCTAAGCTGAACCTGGAGGTGGGGACCCCAGTTAGAATAGCAAATGCTTTAGGCATTGATAGCAAGGGCCTGAGCCCAGTCTGCACCCTTAAGCAGTGAAATACTGCCATTGACAGCTCAGGCAGCCTCAGATAGCACTGGTCAATGGAGGGAAATTGACCAAGCACTTGTCAAGGGATAGATGTTTCTGGATAGCTGTTGTCAATAGCTGAGATGCTCTGTCTGGGAGTTTGTAAGTTATCCAGTCCACCAGAGCATCTGTCCACATTCTATTAAGAGGCAGGTGGATAGTGTACCAGGGGTCTCAGGGCCTGGGTCGGGAATAGAGATGCGTTTCCACCTGTGGTCCTTCTCGTTGGAGAGCTGCAGAAACACAGAGCAGGAAAGGGCAAAGCCACCAACCAGCTCATCCACTAGGAAAGTTGCATGGGAGGAAGGAGATGGGGGAGCAGGCAGTGTTTGTCCTGGAGGCCAGCAGAGCTAGTCACTTGGCCCTCCCATTTGATGGTCGTACCTCTTGAAGTTGGAGGCATTCCAGGATGTCCAGGCAGGTAGAGGTCCACAGAGGTAGAAGGAAGCTACCGTAAAGCTGCTGGTGGTGTAGCTGGAGCCTTAGAAGGGAACACTGTGGCCAGTGCTGGGATGCTGACCTTTAGAGGATGTCCTACACAGGAACAAGCTCTGTAAGAAGCAATAAGTGCTCAGGATCCTTCAGGTCCCCAGAGGGGAAGAAACATTAGCCTTGATGAAGAGATGTTTGCTAGGCTCAGTTGAAGGGCCCCCTGAGGATCCTTGGCCAATTTCTTCCACATTCACTGCTGAATCAGACAGGCCCCTCTGGCCATCAGAGCACGAATTCCACGTCCAGAGAGATGTTTTGTAAATAAAGATCCAGGAATAATGTGTCATCAGTCCAGCTCAGGGGGCTCTTACCTCACACTTGGGACACAAGCTTGGGGAATTCAGCTGTCAGTTGGTTCCTGCTTGCCTAGCTCAGGATTCGTCTGAAAACCATCTCTGGTGTGACTGCAAAGTGACAAGATGTTGGTAATTGGTGTCATCACTTCCTAGTCACCCACAGGACTGCTGAGAACATTGTTCAGGCCTGGATTTCACAGGCCTTGGCCTGAATGTTGTCAAAGTGCAGACACCAAACCCCCATGTGCGTTTGGGGCCTTGCCTTCCTTCCCCATGTCTCACCCCTCCTTGGTTTTTGTCTGCAGCCTTGATTCTGATTCTTGATCACCTGCAGACTAGGGCAGAAGTGGGCCTGGTTTTGGAAAAGCAGAAGAAATTTCTCCATCCAGACAAACCCTTTGTTTTAAGGAGTTCTTAAAGACTATTCGACATGAATTCTCCAGAGGAAGCAGAAGTTGCTGGTAGTGACAGGTCCCAGAGGGATGCTGATGAAACAGTTTGGAATTACAGTGGATGGGGGTAGGGCACATTCTTGATTGTGGTTTTTTGTTTTTTTGTTTTTTTTTTTGTACTATTCAATTTCTTTCCCTCTAAATTAGAAACACTTTTTTTTTTTTTTAAATACCCATCTGATCCTTTGGGAAATGGTTATCCCAGAAAATATCATAACTCCTTTGCTTATGATGGTTCCTTCTGGTTTTACCTATTTCTCTACAATCCAGCAAGTGTTTCAGAGTGTTGGATCCCTTGAAGTTCAGCGGCTTACAGTTCTGTTGTGTTCAAACATTTCTTACTCTGAAAGTAAATTTCAGTTGTACACTTTCATTCAGAGTCATTTTATCTTGTATGTTTCTGATGGCCACCTTATAGTTATGGATGGAAAGGGATTTTAGATCTGTGAAGGGTACCAAAACAAACAAGAAGTTTGTGTGTTCTTGTCTTACCCAAACTTTTCTTTAAAAAATTTCAAAATGGGAAATCAGCGCTCCCCCTGTACAAAGAGGCTTGGCTTCCTTGGAAGATCCGTATATTTGAATTTCAAAGGCTGGTTTGAATGTGAAATCTAAGGTCATCTTGTATTCAGTCTAAAAATCCGAGACAAGTGAGTTAGATTGTCTGTTCTGAAGCCTGTTCCTGTAACTAGCTGTTCGGGGCATGACCTTTTCTACGCCCTCGTTCTTTAGTGGTCAAAGAGAGCCTTCCCCATTGCTGAATAGAAGAAAGACCACTGGAGCCCTATTGCTGAAGGACTGTGGCTTTTCCCTGCATTGGTCTACGGTTGGATGGTCAAAACATTGACAAGCATTAACAGGTGGACCCAACAGCACAGGGTGTGTCTTGGGGATTTGTAGCAAGCTGTGTGTACTGTAACTCATCCTGTACTCGGTTTACAAATGCCTCCACAGTACCTGCTCACAGTACCCAGGGGCCCGTGAGAGGCCGTGTGGGGAGAGGAAGGAGCACTGTTCAGCCTTAGTCCAGGTTCAAGTTCTGTGACCTTGGGCAAGTCACTTGACCTCTCTGAGCCCTTTTTGCATGTTTACAATGAGGGTGTTCATCATAGCTGACCTGCCATGAGGTCAGCAGATAAGGCCACTGTGGAAGGACTTTATAAATCAAAGTTGCCCTAAAAATGTTGTAGACTTGGCTCCAGGCCAGAAAGAGTGACAGGAGTCAATGAGGGGACAACTCGGAGAAGCTTAAAAGTGGCTGCTCTGTGACTCAGTGGTTCCTCTCCTAGTAACTTATATCTTAAGGAAAGAGGGAGGAGAGTCAGAGTGATTTAGTTACCAGTAACCCACAGTACTTGGAAAAACAAAAAAACTGGAAATCACCTAAATATCCAGCCGTGGGAAATGGCTGGTGTGTGGCACTTCACATAGTGAGAGGCAAGCGGCCGCCCAAAGCTGAGTTAGTAACTCAGTGCAGAACAGTCAAGAGGGAGAAGCCTTACAACACAACACTTTTTTAAAGTAGGATATAAAAAATTCAATATTCATATTCTCCCCCTACCCCATGTCCACTTATAAAAAAATAAAAAAAGACTAGACGTAAACAGATTCCATGTGAACAGTGGTTGTCACTGGAAAGTTGGATATTTTTCTGTTTTTAAATTTATTTATTTATTTATTTATTTTTTATCCTCACCCGAGGACATTTTTACATTTATCTTCAGATAGAGCGGGAGGGAGAGAGGGAGAAAGAGAGAGAGAAACATCGACACGAGAGAGATACATCGACTGGTTGCCACCCACACGACCCCAACCAGGGCCGGGGACAAACTGCAACCGAGGTACGTGCCCTTAGCGGGAACCGAACCCGGGACTCTCTGGTCCACGGGCCGGCGCTCTAACCGTGAGCCAAACCGGCCAGGGCTAGTTTTCTGTTTTAAAAATAAACATTCTTTAATCACAAAGGTAAAAAGAAAATTTTATTTTTATTTTAGCAAACTAGTGATAAATCAAGTGCGAAGGGGAATGAGAAGGTGAGCCAGTGCAGGCTTTCTGCCTCCCAGCTGAGCTCTTGAACTTCAAAGCCAGGGCTGAGGGAGTGTCTCATTGTGTTGGAATGTGGGCGATGAGGATCACAGGAAGTGGTGACAAGCCCTTTGTTATATAAGCTCACCAGGCTTGCTCTTTGGTGCCAGTGCTGGCCCGGGGTACTTGATCGGGACATCATCTGTCTGTGTCACAGCCTTAGCTTGGGCAGGGACCTGTTATCGGAGCTACACAGCCAGGCACAGGAAACTGCACCTCACACCCTTTCTTGCTAAATTCCCACTGACATGCTGGGCTATTCCATGAAAGGAGAAAGTCCAGAGTGGAGGGATTTACTGGCCTTATTTCCAGGAAGGTGTGGGGATTTTCCCTTGCCCCTTTGGAAGAAATCAGTCGTGGCTGCCTCCAGAAGCCAGACCAACCTGCTTTTCGTCTGCTTCTATCCTCAGTTCCTATTGGTTTGTGCTATGTGGACAACTGTCCTGCTAAAGGAGTTAGCTGGTACAGGGACTGTTGCTGCTCCAAAGGCAGCTTGCAGTTTTTCCCCTCTGTTAACTTCCCTGTGGGAGGCAGGCAGGACGTGCCTTGCACATGACAGGTGCTCAGTGGAGCCTTACTGTCTTGGTCTCCTGTGTATGTGTATGCAAGCATGTGTGGGTAACGATAGTGGAATACGGCTACTAGAAAATATCTCCCCCTCATGCCTGAGATTATGAGCTACTTCTTATTGAGCACCATTGTATGCTATGCCTTAGGTACATCACCTCCCTGTAATCCTCTCAGGAACTCTACAAGGAGGATATTGTTCATTTCTAATGTAAAGAAACAGACTCAGGCCCGGCTGGTGTGGCTCAGTGGTTGAGCATCGACCCGTGCACCAAGAGGTCACCGGTTCGATTCCCGGTCAGGACACATTCCCAGGTTGTAGGCCAAATCCCCTGTGGGGGGCATGCTGGAGGCAGCCAATCAATGTTCTCTCATCAATGGTTCTGTCTCTCTCCCTTTCCCTTCCTCTCTCTCTAAAATCAATAAAGAAAAAGACAAATTAAAAAAGAAAAAAGAAACAAATTCAGGAGACATGGCCACAGCCTGTCAAACCTCCATATTATTTTGACATTTTTTGGATGCCAGGGACTCAGGTCCTTGAGAACATTTTTTATTTGCCCCCGCAGCTCCTGGCTCAACATGGAACGCTCTAGCCACTCTGGATGACTTGAACCTTGAGGTTCCATGGCTGGGCTGTTCCATGAAAGGAGAAAGTCCAGTGTGGAAGGATTTACTGGCCTTATTTCCAGGAAGGTGACTCTGGACAAGTCCCATCCCCTCTCTGGGCCACAATGTCTTCATTTGTAAAATGGCCAGGGATTCTTCTCTATCACCGGGCCCTGTCTTTTCCAAAGACTTCCCAGGAGAGGCAGCCCCTAACAGCCAACCCAAGACCACAGTTCCTGTGGAATGTGGTTGGTCTTGTAAGAGGTGGTCACAAGTGACTGAGGTTTGTTTTTTTTTTTTTTTTTTTTTTACTATCAGGTGGAGGCTTAATTAAACATCAGATGACTGTTGTCCCCAATTAATGAGACACAAGAAATAAAGTTGCGCAATTTAATAACGAAACCACATTTCTCACTGCAATTTCAATCCATCCAGTGCTGAAGGCACGCGTCCTGCCCCTGGCAAGCTCGCAGGTTTCATTCCTTGGCATAATCACCCACCTTTTCACCTGCATTGGTTTGGAAAAGCCTTGGGCAGTTTCCAGAAATTAAAACCACTCTGAAGGATGGAAAATTTACTACCCTGCATGTTCAAAGAAGTGTGTGGCCTCCCCTGGGGGCCCTACTGAGAGAGGAACGCAGAGGGTCTTTGGGAATAAGTAGGTTGCCTCCCACGGTGGCCACTTGTTCACACGTGGGGGTTCCCATGTGTCTAACACGGGTCAGTGAACTTTCCGTAAAGGCCAGATGGTAAATATTTTAGGCTCTGGGGGCAACACAGTCTCTGTTGCAGCTACTCCATTCTGCCCTTATAGTGAGAACGTGGCCGTAGACATAATGAATGGTGTGACTGTGTGCCAATAAAACTTTATTTAAAAATAGAAAACTTTGCAAACCCCTGGTCTAAAACGTTAGGCACATCTCTTCATAATCACAGCCCATGTTGACTTGTTCTCTCTGTCTTATGCATACCTGTTTTGACCTCCTGATGGTATAGAAGTCCCCTCACCTGCACCCCTTAATTTCTTGTAAATTATCTTTGATCTAGACATTCTATAAGCTCTTTGATCAACACTTAGTTGCATAGAAGTTGCCCATATTCTCATGTCAGAAAGCATAAGTCTTTTAAAAATGCACCATTTTTTCCTACAACTGTGTTGTCCTGTGTAGGATTTCTTGATGTATGTCTGGTTTATTATAAAGATGTAGGAAATTGATATATTGCCACATCGCTTACTACTACGGCTTTCTCAAATGCTTCAGAAGAAAAAGCCCCATAACCTGACATCCCATAGTGCTTGAGTCTCGACTCTTCTGGTCGGTCCTTCATCTCTATTTCAAAAGTGACTTTGGACATGTCATTACTTAAAACACTCCTCATGGCTTCTGTCATGTCTATACTCGTAGTGTGATGTTCAAGCTGCCCCTTTCCTCTCTGAACGGCTTCCTGTTGCTCCATGTTTCACGGCCAGCCAGTTGGAAACCCCTTGCCTTCTGCCAGAATTTTACCTATTCCCCGTGTGTCTTTACGTGTATTGGACCTTTATCCTCTTCGTCCTTCCCCGCCCAGCTCAGCCATCGTGCCATTCAAGAGGCTTCCCGATCTCCCACCCTCCTTTTCTTCCTTTCTTCATGTACATGTGTCCATGTGTCTGTGGCAGGAGTGGTCATAGATATCACGGCTCCTGTCCCTGCTGGGCTCCTGGACAGCTGCAGGACAGCCCCTCACACAGGGCCTGACCCAGAGTGGGCCCAGGAATGCTTGTCAGACGAGTGGCCTCAGAGAGATTGATTGAGGGTCCAATGTGCTCTGTAACCCCCAGAGTCCCCTTGAGCAGCCAGCACACTTAAATTATAAGCACCTGTGGGCCTCCAACAGGTGGAGTGGCTTTGGTGCCCACCTTTCTGGTGTGGTGGTGAGACTTAGGGTGAGAAGGCAGCTGGACATCGGGGAAGAGCAGCTTCCTCCCTCTTCAGGCGCAGGTGGGAGGGATGGTAATGGCAGTTACCAAGTATTGAGCACCTCCTGGATGCACAGCTCCAAGCTGGGCAGTTGGGTGTGACCTGCACAGGTTTCAGGGCAGTGGGACTTAGGGATCCTTTGGCTCCTTTAGCATTGTGCCCAGCACATAGTAGATGCTCAACAAATACCCTTTGAATGAATAAATGCATTAGACTAGAGGAGGTTTTTCTGGAAAGTTTTGTTGTGGCTAGATGGATGGACTGCAAATGCCATACTAAGGAGTTACTTGAGCCTTTGCCCCATAGGCAGTGGGGATTCAAGGACTGGTTTGTGCAGGGAGGGACGTCTATGCAATGCGTCGCACCCACCCCATTATTTGCCCTTTCCGGTGTGGCTGAGGTGCCAGCTGATGAGGTGTTGGGCTACACAAAGCGCTTCCTTGTGTCAGAGAGGCAGGACCGGCCTTGAAGCCAGCTGGCCACCAGCCTCCTCCCTGTAATTGATGTGCACTGGCAGGTTGGAGTGGGCTGTCAGGCAGAGCCAGGGCTTGCCCACTTTTCCAGGTCACCGCCTCGGCTTGCTGGCCCCTTCCTAGGGGCCATGGCCCTGACGCGAGGCCTGCCCCCCGGAGCTCTCCCTGCCAGCGTGTTCTGGAAGGATTAAAGGCAGCTAGCCCAGCTCTTCTAAGGCTTGCTGACTCTGTTGATGGTTCCTATTCCAGGGCAGGGGAGAGTACCACTGACCGTGGATTTCTCTCCCCCCACTCCCCCCAATCCAGCGCCATGCTCCCAGGCTTGGTCAGTCACCTTGGGCTTCTACCGTCTAAAGGCAGCTGGCCCCATGGCTAAATGGTTTTGCCCCCTCTGCTCCCAGAGACCACTTTTCCAGGGAGGATGCAACTTGCTGTTTTCATATTGGGAAATGCAGTTAGGATGTCAGTCCCTGGAATCTATGCAGAGCAGTTACCCTGCTCAAAACCGCAGGGGTTGGGGCGTAAGCAGTTCAGTTCCCTACATGTGTACTGGGTGAGCCCCCTGGCCTGGGCACAGTGAATGCACAACAGGACATTTTGGAGAAACTGGGGTGCAGGGCAGCGGACACGAAGTGTTCCATTGCACAACAAAATGATCAGGGTTACAGGGGCCTCTGATTGATTGATTCCAGGAGGGGGATGTGGGCAGGGTCCTTGGAGGAAGTGGGAGTAGGTTTCAGCCTGGCCCTGAAAAGTGGCTGAGGGAAGAATAAAAAGTACTCTGGGCAGAGGGCACAGCTTTGCTGAAATCGTGAAAGTCGGCAAGTACAGGTGGGTCTGGTGGGAGAGGTGTGGCACTGAGCTTATAGTGGGAACAGGTGAGGCTGTGGGTGTTGGTGGGGCAGGGGTGGGGGCTTACGAGTGGCTCTGAGCGCCTTGCCCCAGAGTGTTAGCCATGTAGTCCTATAATGTGGCATTGGGTCTGAGGGGCCCCTGGTTGGCCTCTGTCACTGGAGGGACCCAGGGAAAACCCAGGGCCTGGCTCTTGGTGGGAATTAACAGGAATTTGACATCTAGGTTGGGCTGGGTTGTCCCAGGAAAGCCCATGCTGGGCCAGGCTGGAAATGAGCCCCTGCTGTTCTGGCTGTGGCATCTGCTTCCTTGGGCTGGCCTTCGAAGGATCTGTCGCAATGGTTTCTGCGGGGAGCCAACAGATGGGCACGATGGAAATGCCTCTCCCGCAGGCACAGATCCTTCCTTCCACTCAGCTGACGGCGGAGGCAGGGGACCACTGACCCCTCACATGGGCACTCTACAGTTTGCCCTAGGCCCTCACTTTGCTATCGTCTCAGCTGTCCCAGGATGCAGAGTGGGGATTTCCATTTCCCATTTTAGGGATGGAGAAGTGAATTGCTTGCAGTCACCCCAAAGTCAGGGGGCCCAGGGCTGGGCCTCCCACTCCCAGCTCAGCGTGTTAGTCACCACACAGCAATCAAAGGGCAGAAGCACCGTCAGGAGGTGAGGTTTGCAGCTGAAGACCTTAGGTGATTTCTGGCCTCACTAAGACATGTTAAGCTCCTACTGTGTGCTGAGCGTTGTGTGAAGCTCTTCTTCGCTTCATTCTTTTGACAACCCTTGTCGGTAGATACTTTTGTTGTCCCCAGTGAGGGGACCAGGGCACAGGAGTTTAAGTAACTTACAGAACACCCCAGCACCAGACAGACTTGTCATTTGTTCCCAGGTGATCCCACCTTAGGGCCTGCTCTGAATTCACTGCCCCGATGCCTACGTGCCTCCATCCCCTCGTCTGCCTTGGCTCTCCCAGCACGCTGTGATTGGAATGACTGCTGCTCCTGCTAATGACTTCCTCATTAGATCCATACTCAGAAACGCGGGAGAGAATTGGAGAACGAGAAAGAAAATAGGTAGAGAATGAAGTGGTTTCCACTAAGGCCCAAAGCACTGTTCAGAAAAAGTACATTTGAAAGCCGGCTTCAGCGTTTGGCAATTGGCAGGCTCCCGCCGCAACTCTCCTCTGCTGTGCTTCGTGATCCAGTACTGGCCCCACCTACGACCCCACTGTGGAGGACAGCCAACGTCACATCTTTCCATCACTCAGCTCCCAAGAACCTGCCGTGGCTTTAACCTGGCATTCCGGGCCCCCACAAGGTGGTCCTGTCTCCTTTTCCTGTTCTGCGGAGAATATCCTTCCATAAACTCAGTAGCTTTTTACCCCTCTGCACCTTATCCACGAGCATTCCTGAAGCTGGCATGCCCATCCTCCCTCTCGCCACCCCATCCTGCCTAGCAAATGTAGGTTCAGCTCCCATCTTGCCCCTGGCAAAACTGATAGTCTCTCCCTTCCACTCTCCGCCTGTGGGTCATGCCCTGGACCTTGTGACTCCCTGGCCTGCCTCCTGTGTAGCTGTGCAGTGTCGTGACTGTGCCCCACCCATGCAGAGCTCCTGGCTGGGCGGTAGGTTAGCCCACAGGTGTGCGTGGTGCTGGGCAAAGCAGCTTAAGTGCAGCTTTTATGGGCAAAGGGAAAACAAGGTTCCTGATGAGTGCAAAGGGCTTCTCGGTATAGGCGTGAAGGGACTGTTTCCAGTTGCGTAGAAAAAGAGCAAAGGACCTGGTGGCGACTGCACTTTGACCCTTCATCCCTGGCTGAAGAGACTAAGCTGTGGCTTTTTAGCCTGGAGAAGAGAGGGCTTGGGTAAGGATAAATGTCCTGAAACCTCATCTCTTCCAGTCCTGCCAGGTACCAGGTCCTCTGGAAGTTAAATTGCCTCTGAAAATCTCTGGGGCAGACGTCTTTTCTAAGTCAACTCTGTCACCTTTCCCCAGAATGGCTGCATTCCCATCCCACCCTCGTCACTCCTCTTCTTGCTTGGTACACATTGTCTCTCCTTCACAGTGTTGACACATTCTCTCTTTATAGTAAATCCCCAAAGCAGAGCCCTCGACATCCACCCCGAACTCCATTCCACACGCCTTTGCTGTGCACCCGCCACACAGGCCCTCCAACACTGTAGCGCCATCTCTTCACTGCTCCCCCCCCCCACCTCCCTTCCATACCCTCCAGATGCCTTAAGTGCAGTTGCCCCACCTGGGCCCAGGGGAGATATGCCACCTCTTCCAGTAGGACCGCCTGCCTGCCTGCTCTCACTAGTGTGGAGCTCAGTGGTCACATCTCCTTTAGCAGAGTGGCTGAAGCCCGTGGGCTGCTCCTGTCCCTTCTCTGCAGCTTCTCCTCCACCTCACATTGCACAGATGCTCGTGCATGTCTGAGGAGGCCACCTGGCTTCAGTACAAGAGCTGTGGGGGTAGTTTGCAAATTTCTGAGGACAAATAACCAGTTTTGTCTTCTGCAAATAATCACACTTCAAAAATCAGGCTGCTATCAACGCTCCTGTCTCCCTGCGGCTCTAGAACGTGGCCTTAGAACCCGAAACAAGGACTCTGGCTCCAAATAAAGCTGTGGCCCTGGATTTGTGGAGAGCAGAGCACAGGCTGCCAGACCCCTGTCAAGAGCTGCCTGGCAGAATTCCTCCTCACTTTGCTTTCTTCAGCTGTGAGCCACCCTGCGGGCTTGGCCTGTCAGACCCACGCCACTGGGCACAGCCCTCACCGAGGCGGCGGTCGATAGCAGGCCCCGGGCCAGGGGTGTCTTAGACCTGCGAGGCAGCTGCTTCCCTAAGGTGTTTCTTACATCAGAACTGTTTCTGGACGACTGCAGGTTGTGTGGTGAAGTTAAAGAGGTTGTTCAGAAAGCCAGGATCCTGGCATCTACAGGAAGTAGGATTACAAGGGGACCTTGTGGCTTTGTGACCTCTGCTGTGTAGCTGGGGGAAGGCATGGGTGGGAAGGGACAGAGGGTTCAAGAATCAGAGTACTCACGCCAAGAATCATGGAATCCATTCATTCACATAGTCCTTTGCCACAAAATAGGATGCCCTCGTTGGCCCCAGGGCATGACCCCCTCTTTGGACCTGCAGTAGCACAAACAGGCTAGTGACAGAGTAATCCCTGTACTGTAATAAAGTCCTGCACTCAGCTTTCTCTTGGGCTTATTCAAAGTGCACTTTCTTAATAAACCCATTTTGTCAGTTTTCTTCTGATTTAGGTGCAATGACAAATTAGAATAGAGTTCAGATTTTTTTTTTTTTTTAAGACTCCAGTTACCTGTTTGGGGGATGATACTGGAGGCATCAAAGCCTGACAGCAGCATTTGACAGAGCACTTTATCCCAAGAATGCTTTTCATCATTCTCACAACAAATCATCCACATTTCTTCAAGGGAAGAAAACAGTGTGCGGCAGACCCCCCCTGTGCTGTGCTGTCCTGGGCCATCACGCCCGCCTGCCCGTCTGGCTGGGGCAGCTTCAGGAGTTCTGAAACATTTCTTCACAGCTGACAGCCTGTCTCAGAAGCGCCCATCTCCTCACTGCCTCTGGCACCTCTCCAGCCTGCTCCCTGTGCCTGTCTTTGTTCTCTTCTGGTCAGACACTCCCTCCCCAGGGCTCCATCTGCCTTTTCCCACTCTTCTTGTCACTTCCTCCTGGGCAGCCCCCGCCTCTCCTCGTCCCCAGGCAGATCTGTTTTCCTCTGCTGCCTGCTGCGTGATCATGGGCAAGGTTCTTAACCTCTCTGAGCCAGTTTCCTCACTTGTCAAATTCATCTTTTCGCTTACTGAGCACCTTATTGTGTGCCAGGCCCTACATTAGACGCAGGTACCAGAAAGATGAGTGGACATTGGCCCAGCTCTGGAGCTCCCAGTTGGGGAGAGCGAGTGACCCTGACTTGGAAGGGTTTCATAAACTGTAAAGTACAGTGCATGTGCAAAGAGTGTTGGTTCCTGGGGCTACTGGTCCATGGCACTCTTAAATCTGGAGGTCCCGTCACACCTGGTGCCTGTGTACCCATCCTGTTCTGTGACGGCTGAGCTCTGGCATACATGGAATGCACAGGCTTGGGCACACGTGTGGGGGCATGGGGCGGGGGGAGCTGGACAGCAAACCCCGACTGTAAAATAAGGGAGTGAGAAAATTCTGGAAGCCATTTAGAGTTCTCCAAATGTGGTTTGACCTGATTTGGAAAACAAATAAACCTCTTATACAACTTGTCTGGAGTTAGCGAAACTGCCTTTAGTCAGTGGGAAGACAGCCAGATTTTTAAAAAACCTTGTTAGAGTATGACAGGATGTAAAATGTCACTTAGCTATTTGTGAGCTGTGTCTATCCCCCTGACTAGCCTGGGAACTCGTGCTGGACCGCAACAGTGTCTTATTCTCCTCTGGGTCCCAGAGCCCAGCATGGGACCTGGCCCAGAGTCAGCCCAGGTAGGCCGAGCAGAGGTACAGACAGAACCATGGGGCTCAGAGGAGGGAGACCTCACTTCTAGCTGGGGTGAGGGTCTCAGAGGATGGTCCATGGAAGCTGAGTCTGTGGTGGTGATGATACAGTGGAGTCTCTGCTGTTGCCAGGCACTGAGATGGGCTCTGTTAGTATCCCCATTTTATTGATGAAGAAACTGAGACCCAGAGTGGTTGACCAAGATTCCCAAGAGGACATACCCAGAATATGAACTCAGATCTAACTCAGGAGCTCATGTTGTCATGTACTGTGCTTTCTAGACTAAGTAGAATTTGAATGTGCAGTGACCAGAGAAGGAAGCACCCTGGGGGGCACAGGGGGCCAAAGACCAGGGTGGGGTGGAAGCTGGGTGGGGGCTAGTGACTCCGGCATGTGAGTGTGGGGGGTAGGGAGGGACTGACGTGGGAAACAAGTATACAGCCCTGTGTACCAGGAAGGTGGGACAGGAAGTTCCTGAGTGTTGTGGGGTCTCCTAGCAGGCAAGAGCCCTGGGAGCTGGCTCTTTGTCTAGTTCAGCAGGCCCTCAGCACCTTGTGCGAGCCCATGGTGGTACATGGGTTTGGTATTGCCCCAGCCCCCGTGTGTGGCCCCGCACCAGCCCCTCACCCTTGCTGGATCTGTTTCACTGTCTCTGCAGGGAGGGTTTGCTCAGCAGTCACTTTAAAGTCCTTTGAATAAAGCATCACGAGCCAGAACCTGGGACAGAGCAACTGAGCTTGAATCTTGACTTTGTAACTCACTGCCTTGGTGACCTTGGGCAAGTTACCTAGCCGTCCTGTGCTGCAATTCTCTTATCTGTAGAATGGGGACAATGTAAGAGTCTACTATAGGGTTGTTAGGAGCATTAAAAGAACTGCACATAGCCCCTGGTAGCTGCTCTCAGTATTTACTGTATTATTATTGTGCTGGGCCCTTCCTTGCTCTCTCAAGCCCCTGACTGTCTCCGTGGCTCAGTGGAGAGGAGGGAGGGTCTGGGGCTCAGAGGCCCTCTGGCCACCCGCAGAGCTCCTGCAAGGCCAGTGATGCCTGGGTTTGCCCTGACTGCTGAGTGCCTTTGCTCCGTAGACGCTGAGATCATTGCTGCCAGTGACCGCCCAGCCTCAGCCAAGCTCTTGCAACATTCCCCAGGGCTCTGGTGGTTCCTTGTGTCCAAGTCCTGCGTGGGCAGAGCTCCGAGCAGGCAGCACGTTTTGGCAGGTCTTTAGTGGTGTCATTGGTAAAGAGTTTCCTGTGGCTGTGCTTGTTAGGACTGAGGAAATTCAGTTTTTACAGTCCTCTTTTGTTCCTCCCAGATGCTAATAAACTGTTTCAATTTGCTTAAAATGCTGCTTCTCAAAAGAAAGGGAGAGGTGTTGGGTATTCTGTTCTCGTGTTAGTTTGAGGTCATGAAGGTTTGGTCTGTGGAGAGGGCCGGGTCCCACGTGCTAGAGGAGTCTGAGAGAATGTGATTGGTATTTATTTCTCTGGGGTCCGTATCTTCCTGGAACAGTGGGGCGGGAGCCAGAAGGCACCTGTACCTCACGCTCTGGGCTGAGAGTGTGGGCCCATCTGTGTCTGATGTGGTGCAGAGGAAAACGCAAGGGCTGGGATTCCTTGTCTCTTGACTCATTGTATGACCTTGTGCTAGTCACTTCCCCTGGGCTGGGTTTGTGAAACCCTGTGGATTATTGCAAGATAATAGTGGGATTACACATGCCTCTCTTCTGATAGAGACCAGTGATTCTAAGTCTCAGCTGCGCAGTACAGTCACCTGGAGCTTTTAGAAACCACTAATCCCAGGCCCCAACTGGGGCCACTTAAATTGGAACTTTGGGTGGAGCTCAAGCGTTATGAAAGCTCCCCAGGTAATTCCAATGTGCAGCCTGTTGAGCACCATTGGACTAGACCAGAGGTGGGCAAACCACAGCCCTTGGGCCAAATCCAACTGCTGCCTATTTTTTGTAAATAAAGTTTTATTGGCACACAGCCACGCCCATTCATTGAGTTGTATGTATGGCTGCTTTCACATTACCATACGGTGGCAGTTGAGTTGAATGTTTGCTACAGATACTTTATGGCCTGCAAACAAAATATTCACTATTTGGCTCTTTACAGAATACATTTGCTGACCCCCCTCATTAGATTCTCTCCTCCTTTAGGGCAGACACTGAGCTAGTGTCCTTCTGTCCTCAGGACCTAGCCCACCACGGGCATTGCTGAATTCCATAACGGAAGTGGCTTGGGTCTGATTCTGTGCTTCTCCCACAGCACCCAACTTATCAGATGCTGTTGGGGAAAGAAGCCAATCTTAGCTTAGGCTGACACGCACACCCCTCCGGTGGCCTGGATACCACCCTGGAGCCATCTGGAGATGCTGAGCTCACGCCTACCTTCTGTGTGTCTCAACTTAACCTGGATGGTGATGCTGCCTCTCTGAGGGCAGGCATGGCTGGTCTCCTACCCTCACGTGCTTGTGAGCCAGTCGTACTGTAAAGCAGCACCCTTTGGGCTCTAAAGCCAGGAGGGCTTGGGGCTTGTGGAAGTGAGAGAGAGGGATGCACTTCGAGGGATGAGGTTCGAACAACCCCTTCAACACTGGCTTCCCCGCCCTCAGTCCCATGCTCTGGGGGACCATAAAAATCCTAGGAGGAGCATAGGGTGTCTAATGGCAAAGGATCTTAGTCTAGGTCCTTTTGCTGGCCAAGTGTTCAACCAGGTTCTGCACAGACTTCCCTGTGGCAGGGAACTCACTACCTCCCAAACTATCCTGTTCTATTTTGAACAGCTCTGTCTGATCACACGTTCTTCCTAAAGTTGAGCTGAAATCTTTTCCATAACCTCTACTAGGTAGTCCTCAAGCTGCCCTCTCTTACCCACCAAGCACATGTCTGCATCCTGCTCCAGGGATTCACCACCGTCCTGCACTGCACACACACCCCTGAATCTTCTCTAGAACATACCAGCTCTTTGATCTCTTTAATTGTGCTCGTGAGACATGGAGTCCAGGCTCTTTATCACCCTGGTGGCGGCTCTTAATTAAAGTGCAGGGCCCAGAGCTGAACGTGATTCTCCACTGACCCTCAGATTTATGCAGATTGGAGCGAGCCTGTCTCCTTCCCAGTGGAGGAAGTCCTAAGGTCATGCCTAAGGTCATGTCAACACAGCCAGTGGGCAGGTTGGCTTTGGGGAAGCTATGTCACACCACGTGAGCACAGCATCACTTTAGTAAAGGTCCCAGGCAGCTGAGACCCCCAAGTTCTTGCTTACCTATGGCAAGTTACGGCATTATTTCTCCCACCTGTCCACCTGCAGCTGGCTCTGTAGGGGTCATTTGTCTTCCCAAATGGCTCTCTCCCTTCCTGGCTTGTCCCCAGGGCAAGAGGCACACACCTAGCCCCCTCACCTGGCAGATGAGAAGTGTGGTTGTGAGAGATCTTCGTGGGCCATGGGTTTATGACATCGCTGGGCCAAGAACGAGGTTAATATTTTTAATGATGAAGGGTGAGCCCCATTATTACCCCAGCTCATTAATCAATGGCAGAACCCGTTTTACCTGTTAGGTGCCCTTGGTGTGGGGAGTTCATGAATGGGAATCTTATTTTCTCTTTACAACCCAAGCCACCTCTCCCCTTCTTAAATCCAGGAGGCAGTCCTGGGAAGGGTGGAAAAGGCTGTGGGCAGCCTTTGAGTAAGCCTCCCTGCCTGACTCTCCAGGCAGACTCGCCTGGCCAGGGGTGCGGCGAAGGTGCCAGGAGCGTACAGCCTACCCAAGCCAGTCTGTGAGCCCGAGACTCCAGTTATGGGACCCAGGATGGATGGGGACCTGGGACCCTCTGTGTAGACCTGTTGCCCACAGATCACAGGATGGCATGAGAGAAACGTGGGGAGGGGAAGTACAGCCAGACCACTCAGGTGGACCCGGTCCCAGCCCTCCCAAAATGGCTGGTCAGCTGGGCGTTGGTTTAAATGTCTCCAGGATTGCGTTCTTCTGGGGTCTGTGGGTTGAAAGGACCTTTCTTGCCCCAGCCAGGTGGCCCAAATCACCTGTGTTATTCCCCCAGGAAATGAGCATGATGGGGCACCCATAGAGGTGATGAGGTGCTCACCTTTATCTTAGGGAAACACTGCTTTGAGTTATTCCTGGGCCCCCCTCTCAGGCATCACCACCACCTCTGGGATTTTAAGTTGTCCCTCTGACCCCTGGGCCTCTCCCTCTACAGACAGAATATCTCCAGTTCCTCTGGTCCACACTCAATGTGTGGACGTTTGCTTTTTTTTAATGCAGCTGGGCTTACCCAAACAAGATGAAAAATGAACTAATTCTACCATAAAATTCCCTCCCACTTTACAATGAGAAAAATGAGACGGACCTTATAGTCAACTTGGAAACAATAACTTACTGCATGCTGGGCACTGTCCAAGTATTAACTCTTGTTAATGAAGCAGGGGGCCAAGGTTCAGTTCATCTTTCAGTTCTCATTCCTCTCCTCGCTGAGTGACGTTTTCATGTGCAAAGGTTTGGGGATGTAGGGAGCGGGACCCGGGGCCTCTCCACGGGCTCCTGGCTGCTGTGAACCTTCCCTCTTATGTAAGGACATAGCCTGCGTGCTATACTTTGCTCTCTTTGGTGGTGAGTTGGGGGAGTAGGAGGAGGTGGGATCCCCCAGGCAGGAGGGGATGGAGAGAGATAATTGCCGGAAGCCAAGCGTGGGGCGCAGGCTGCAGGCAGAAGTGGCTGCTTCCCCAGGTGTGGCCGGGCCTGCTGCAAGTGTGCTCCAGTCACAGGGAGGATGTCACGGGCAAAGGAAGGGAGACTTCCAGCATCCAGCTGACTGAGGGAGTGTCAGGGTGGCCCTTGCCTGGGGTTGGCACATCCGAGCCAAATTGGCAAAGATTCCTCTTCTTCCTATCTAACCTGCCTTCAGAAATTTCCTCCTGCTGTCGGGAAGGGACCCAGGATATTAGCAACTCATGCAACAGGCCTCGGGTGGCACAGAGGAGCCAGAGTTTGGGAGTGAGGCGGGCCAGGGTTGAAACCTGCACTGCCTTGTGTGCTCTGAGGCTTTGGGAAGCTACGAAACCTCTCTGAGCTCTGACTTTCTGGTCCAAAAATGAAGTAATTAGGAAGGTGAAGCAAGACGGTGTATGTACAAGCACCCATTCTAGTACATGGCACATAGTAGGTGCTTCCTCCATCCTCAGCATCACCTCTAAACCTCTTGCCAGCTCCAATCCTCTAGCGACAGGCTCCTGGAGGGGACCTCAGGTCTTGGCACCAGTAGACTGTCGTCTCCAGGAGTGGGTCCCTGTGCGTCACACGTGGCCTCAGGTCCGGGCAGAGAAGTGTGTGAAGAGAGGAAGCTGGTGTGGGGTGGTGATATCTCGTGACAGCTGCGTCATCGGCGAGGGGCCGGACCTCCTCAGGGAGTTGATTAACACAGCAGCAGTGGATCAAAGTTTGCTCTTTTGAAATGGGTAAGTCTGGCATTTAGTTCAAGATACCTTGGCCTCCCTTTAAAGATAGGATGTTTCCAGTGGCGGGTGATTTATGGCCTTCCATTTGGGAGGGGATTTCACAATGCGTATTAATAAATTAGGGCCATTTCGTGCCCGATTCATGAGGCTGCTCTCAAGCACTGTGTTGATGTTTCCTAGACTGACCGTAATAGTGGTGGAGAATGTGCCCTTAGGTGGGAGGGACACCGGGGGGGGGGGGGGGGGGGAGGCACTGGAGCCGGACCTTGAAACCCAAAGGCAGGCATGGCTTTTAAAATGTCAGAGGACTGAAGTGCCCATGTGGTCCCAGGCTCCGAAAGCTTAGTGATCTCGGTGGAATTAGAAAAAATTAGAAGTTAGGGAGGTTTTTATGAAGCTAAATCCATTCACTTTAAAAAGACTGTGCTTTATTCTGTTTCCTTTGTAATGTTTCTTGTTATTGTTCTTTCCTTTTGAAAATGTTAGTGAGGAAAGATGGTAGTTGGGTTTCTTTAGTGTTGTGATCCTGTGTCTCTTCCCCTCCTCTTTTTGGTAAGAACCACTCTACCCTTCCCATCTTACAGATGGGGAGACTGAGGTCCTAGCAGGGAGTGTGCTAGCTAATGGTGCCCAGCTGGAGAAAGGAGGGGACCAGAGTTCGGGCCTCACGCTTCCTGGAAACTCCGGGACATGTGCTGTTGCACTTACCCCTTCCGCTGCTGTCTCTGTGCACATAGCATACATTTCTTTGTGTGTGTTACATTTTAAAAGGATGGAATCCTGTAAGTACTGTTTTGAAACCTAATTTTTGTCCATAGCTGAGGTGCCAAGAATAATTTTTATTTTTTAAATCAGTAAAGATTCTGTGACCTCTTTTATTGGCTTCTTAGCGGGTATCCTCAGGTAACTCACCTGACAGGCCTGCGCAGAGCTGCAGTTCAGGGCAGGGCCTGCAGGGACTTCACCTGTGCCTGTACTCCTCTGCCTGGCACATGGCAGCTGAGTAACTCCGGTCCTTACCAGGCCTGCCCTCCCCAGGAGACTGGACGCTCCACGAGGGAGGGGAACGGGCCTGGCACCTTGTAAGCATGGAGTGATAAGATGGAGCAAGCCATTGATACCATGACCGACAGGCGTGACATTGCAAGGCTCTGTCCCCAGCCACTTCCCTGTACATTAGAAGGTGCCAGTACTAGGAGACAGAGTGCTTTGGGATTCAGGGACAGGGTCTCAGCCTGGAGGACTGCACGTGAGAAGCAGTTCATAGAGCTTGGTTACTGGAGGATTTGAGGAGATGGCATTATTTTAAAAAGTGAATCGCCATTTATTGAGCACCACTATTAAGTTGAACATAATTGGGAGCCCTCAAATGCAGTGGAGATAATGATGGCCATGCTGCCTGTCCTCAGTACAGAGGCAGCTTCCGTGTTGGAAATGTGCACGAATCATCCTAATGGGCCCCATTCAGGGAGAACTGTCACTTCACTTAGTCCGAGTCCTGTGTCACTGCGCTGATGAAACCTGCTGCGCGAGCCCGGATCACATGGGCTGCATCAGGCCCGAGCGCCTTCTCCCCAGTCTCAGCTCTGAGCACGGAGCAGAGGGCGGGAGAGGCCTCACCTCCTCCGTCCTGCTCACTCCCAGGCCCTGCGAGGGGCATGGACTCCTGGTTATTAAAGGTACCGCAGCTCTCAGGGAAGGCTTTTGGCTTCTAGGCTCTGCCGTTTTTCTTTCACATACCTTTCCTGGGAGTGCACTCCCGAAGTTGTCCTTAGTGCTCAGAGCCTGGTGTTACTGTGAGAAAGCCCGACAGGCGTTCCCCATCCTTTCTCGGGAAGGAGCAATGGCCGAGCCTGAAAGATGGCCTGAATATAGCTGTCTAAAACCCATTTTGAAAGCAGGCAGGCTATAAATATATAGGTCAGCAAATGACTGAGGTACTCCTGCGGTTGGGATTTGATGGGATCTCGTTTTATCACCCTGCGAATTCTGTTTCTGGGTATCCAGGAGATCTCTGCATGACGCTTCCTCTCCCAGCCCTCAGTCTCCTCCATGAGACAGGCGGTCTGCCAGGCTGGATGATGCGTTGAGATGACAATTGCATCTGGCATTTCTTGAGCACTTACTGTGTGCCCAGCCCGTTCTAGGTACATCACATATATGACTCATTAGTCCTCACTCCATTGTCATTTCACAGATGAGGAAGTTGAGGCACAGAGCGGTAAATGACTTCCAGAGCCATCCTGTGTCCCCGCTCCCGATGACATTCTCTGGCCCTTCCAGCCCTAAGTGCCCTGCCAGGGAAGGAGAATCCTGACCTTACCCTTCTTGACCCCAGGGTTGGTCTGAGAGCATTTTCTAGGAGGAGCACTTATATCCCCCTGAGCAGGAACCTTGGAAAGAAGGGACTGTCTGGAAAGGTGGGTGGAGGTTGACGGGGTGGCTGGAGGGCTGGGCAGTGCTGAGCCAGAACTCGGGGGAGAACAAAGGGAGGCTCAGTAGGTGACCCAAGTGGACCAAGCCTGGCCTGGGGCCAGCCTCCCCCAGGGATCATCTGTATGCAAGAACGGGTGGTAGTCCTTGCAAGAGGTGCTAGGGAGCTTTACCCAGTTTGGGAGTGATTATGGTGGATATACCCTGAAAATTTTAGGAATGACTTTAGGAGAAAAATTAGACAGCCATACAGGCATTTGCAGACAGTGTGGACCTGGGAGTTAGGAAACATTTGGTTACCTGCTTCTGACATTGACCTTCACCCTCCCCTCAAGGGCCTCCTGCTCCCCAGTGGATTCATTGCTTTTCAGAGTACGGGCACTGGTCATGTTGGGGTTCCCTGTGAAATTTCCTTGGCACAAACTGCACACATAATTCGTTGAAACTCACCAGAGTGGACCATCACCCAGGGCCCTTTCAGCTCTGACCTCACCTGTAATTACTCTGCAGACTCCAGGATGCCTCTGTCCTCGGGAGGGATGCCCTGAACTCCATGTGGAGACGCAAGCAGCCCCCCTTCCCCGCCTTGCCTTTCTCTGTCCCGGCTTTGACCATCCTAGACCAGCTCTCCTTACAGGCGTGCCAATAAATCATTTCTGACATGGTAAGGAAGTTAATTTGGGGAAGATTAATTAGCTACATTCACACATTCAGCTGCAATTCCTGGAAATCAGATGGTGGGAAGGGCACTTTTCCACGGCAACCGAGAACTGGTTGGTTCCTTGCCTCCAAGGTCTGCCTCTCCCATGCAGAATCACCTCAAAGTCCTCAACCACTCTTTCGTGCTTGGAGGTCAGGTGTTCTGCCCTCAAACCTCCACTGACGGGGAGCTCACGACTGTATAATTCTGTCACTTGGGACAGTCGTCACTGTTACAGCAGCCGCCATCCACTTTGTGCAGACCTTCGACGCTCTGTTGTAAATGCTTCTTTACACACCAGCCAGTGACCTGCCCCTTGCGCCAAGAGGCGAGGAGTGTTTCCAGTGGTCTCCACTGGTCTCTCCTGCTCCCCAGTGGATTCATGCTTTTCAGACTACGGACACTGGTCATGTTGGGTTCCCTGTGAGATTTCCTTGGCACAAATTACACACGTAATTTGTTGAAACCCACCAAACTGGACCATCACCCAGGGCCCGTTCAGCTCAGACCTCGCCTGTAACTACTCTGCAGACTCCAGGATGCCTCTGTCCTCAGGGGGATGCACTAAACTCTCCATCCCTAGGCCCTAGCTGAACACAGTTAAGAAATTCTAAGATTGAGCTATTTTGGAGTTAATAGAACCTCCCACTGTGTGAGAGATGCTGAAAAGCTAGTCCCTACCACTTACTAGTGAGGTTTCAGGGTAAACAGAGGGCAGGGCCAGGCTCCGCTCCAGCAGCCTCCCACCCAGGACCCACAGCAATCTACACGGGGTGAAACTGAAGGAGAGTGGGGTGTGAGTGAGTGAGGCAGGGATTGGGAGGGGGAGCCAGCAGGCTGACAGCGGCTGTAATTTGGAATGCATTTCTCCTAACAAGTTGGAGCCTGCAGGTGTCTAGGCAGGCAGCTGTGGCTGTGGGAGGGAGAGGACTGGAAAGACCAGTGGAGACCACTGGAAATACCCCTCCCCCCACTAGACTTTCAGTGGGCAGAAACCCCAGCTCTTAGCTCGGTCCCTGGCCCCCAGGAGGTGCCACCAGAGTCTTAATAAACTGCGGACACATCCCCAAATCCTCTAATGATTTGCTCCTCACAACGGGCATGTGGAGCTGAGACGTCCCACAGTTTTGCCCCCATTTCACAGACGAATTGCTGAAGCGCGCAGAGTGACGCAGCGAGGGTGTAGCAGAGCCCGCTCCACTCCGGAGCTCTGCTTGCTGGGCTGTCCCTGCTTGGCAGTGTCCTTCTGTGGTGCCACTCACCTGTCTGTGTGTTTGCAAAGCCCCAGGAAGCTGCCACTCACGGGTCAGCCTTGGGGCTTCATAACACTGCCCGCCTTGGCCACACTGGGGTCCTGCAAACAGCCACCCACCTAGGTATTCCTTACAACTGGGGTGCTGTTCTGGGGCCACTGAATCTGTGCTAAGAAAACACAGAGCGCAGGCAGCTGGTAGCTAGTAGGCTGACCTCTACCCAAAGCAGATGCCCACCTGAGAGCCCTGCTCAGACACCTGACTGGCAGGAGCTCGGGTTCCCATAGAGCATGTCCTTTAGATATCCTCCCTGACTCACTGAGCTTGTGTCTGTATAGTTTCTGGGTCTGTGCAGAATATCTATTCGCTGCTTCTTTCCAGGCAGCCCCCCTGGTCATTTGGAATCCTTCAGATCCCCAATCCCTGTTTCAGTAATGCCATATCTTGGTCGGCATAGCAACAGAGTCTCTGTTATGGGGACATCAGGCCTGCCAGGGCCTGTGTCATGGTGAGTCCCAAAGGAGAACCAGGACTCCGGCCTGCCCAGCCCCCTGATGGGAGACAGAGGCATGGAGCCTTCTGGCTGCTGCTGCCACCTCATGCCCTGCACATCATTTGTCACCTTCAAGGAGCCCTCCTGATCCTCAGGTTGCCTCTGCTCTGGAGGGCTGTGGCTGCTGGGTTTCAAGCTGGCAAGCCGAGACATAGCGACCTGACCATTCTTCTCACATTCCTCCTCCTTCCCAGCCTAATAGCAGGCCAGTCACACATCCTACTATGCTTTCAGCCAGGTGAATAATGTATGTTGAATTACAACAGTCAGCACCCGCCACCTTGCTAAGGCAAAGAGTACGTCTTGTGCCCTGGCCGGATGGCTCAGTTGGTTGGAGCATCGTCCCGTACACCAAAAGGTTGTGGGTTTGAGCCACAGTCAGGGCTCATACCGGAGGCAATCAATCAATGTTTCTCTCTAAAATCAATTTTTAAGAAAAACCACATATCCTCAGGTGAGGATTAAAAAAAAGAGTGTGTCTTGTATTAGCTGTTCTTTAACACAACTTGAATGCAAGGGGGCTTGGCCTCAACCTGGGGCTCCTGACCTTTCTGAACTGTGCCCAGCAAAAATAAGGTGATGGAGGGAGCCACACCTTCATAGTTATCAGATTCCCAAAGAGATCCATGCCCCCCAAACTGTTCAGAAAATGAAGGTGCAGTCTTTATGGCAGACTGATGGGGAAATGGTCCAGCTGGACATTCCCAGGTGTGTTCCTATGCAGTTTGCTTTGGCATAGAGCAGACAGAAATCATGAGTCTGAAATGGACCCAGGACCTCACGGGGTGCCGCCCCCTCGCTTTCCAACAAGAGGAGAGCGGCACAGAGTGGAGGTGACTTAGCTTTCCTCCTCCAGCAGAGGCCAAGCAGGGGTAACAGTTCCCACAGGCAGCAGAGCACTGGCGGTGACCGTGGTTCCGAGGAGGTGCCCTTGGGATAGTGGGGACAGCACAGGTCACCCACTTCTGGAAGGTGGGGGCTGCTCCGCCTCTCTGGTCCCTCCTTTTAGCAGGGATGCCCCATGCATTTCAGCAGCACCTCTTTATAGTCCCGCCAGCCCTTCCTGGAGCCGGGGATCTGCCTGGAGGGTTTGCTGAGAGCCACAGAGTGGGTCTGAAAGGGTCTGTTTTAGAACAGAGAGCTTTGCACATCCTCACAGCCAGGATTAGCATCAGGCCCAGGCTCCCCTCACTGGGCAGGGCAAGGTCTCGCTTGCGTGGCCCTCTCCCCCCTACAAAGCCCTGTTGCTCAATCTGGGGCCAGCCCTCAGGATTGCACAGAGGATGCCATCACCTCTACGTCTGAGATTCTGGAGGTGGACCAAGGCATGTTGGGTCATCTCTTACTCCAGTTGACTCCCAGGGAAAGAAAGAGGGAGCTGCATTAAATACCCATTTCTTGCTTCACTTTAATGAACAGGGCTGAGAAATGTCTGGGAAAAGTGAAAATCTAGGGTAATATCTGGAGGCTTTGCCTTGGGTTGATGGGGAGGGGTCTGGCTCTAGCTTAACATTTCCCAAACTTTTCTGATAAGAATCACCTGGGTTGCTTATTAAATACACACATTATTGGGGGGAGGGTAGGTTTCTGTTTTTTTAACCAGCGTTCCAAGCCATTCCTGTCTTCAGGCAAGTTTGGGAAACAGTTTATCTACTGTGCCAAAAATAGCCTGTGTAGAGGAGTGCTTTTTTAAGTTTAGTTTTGGGTATAATATATTAATAAGTTTTCTTGTTTGAAAATGTGTTAACATTACAGACAAGTTTGTAATTGATTTCCTGTGACCACCCCAATCCCAGTACCCCCTCCTCCCAGAGGAGGTGTCAGTGCGAAGTGTGTATCTCCCCAGACCTTTTCTTTACATTAAATAGAAATACAAATTTCTGCTTTATTTTTCTTAAATAGGTGTCAGGTTGTATCTATCATTCAACAACCTGCTTTCCTTTTATTCCAAGCTATGTCATGGAGAACTATGTTCATGCTTTTTTTTTCAACCTGCTGCATAATATTCCACACCATAGAAGTGACATGATTTAGCAGTTCCCCTATGGATGGACATACCCGGTGCTTACAATTTCTCATTATTACTTGCTCTAGTGAGCATCTTTGCCCATGCCTCCTTGTATACATTTAGGAATAAATACTGAGAAGCAAAGTTGCTGGGCTAATCCATGTACATTTCTGGATTTTAATGGATTCTGTCAAGAGTTATCTTTCTTTCTCTTTCTTTTTTTAATCCTCACCCGAGGATATTTTTCTATTTATCATCAGATAGAGTAGGAGAGAGAGAGAGAAACATTGATGTGAGAGAGATGCATCAACTGGTTGCCTCCTGCATGATCCAACCAGGGCCAGGGATGAACCGCAACCAAGGTATGTGCCCTTGACCAGAATCGAACCCACGACTCATTGGTCCGTGGTCTGACGCTCTAACCGCTGAGCCACACCAGCCAGGGCAAGAGTTATCTTTCAAAGTGATTCTACCAATTTGCCTTTCCACCGAGACCACATGGAGAGGACCCAGCTCTCCACCCAGGTGCAGCTGTCTCGAAAAAGTGCATGGACGAGTGGCCAAGTGGCAGCACCCAGCTTCCTCTAGTACTTCCCTTTGGGGGTGAACAGGGAGACTACTTCCTATCACAAAGCTAAATCCCCACGATGAAAACACCCTGGCCCCAGCTCTGGCCAGTGTGGCTCAGTAGTTAGAGCATCGGCCCGCGTACCAAAGGGTTGAGGGTTTAATTCCCAGTCAAGGGAACGTACCTGGGTTGCAGGTTCGATCCCCAGCTCCAGCCAGGGCACATGCAAGAGGCAACTGATGGATGTGTCTCTCTCACATCAATGTTTCTCTCTCTCTTTCTTTCTCCCCTCTCCCTCCCCCCACATTACTCCCTCCCTTCCACTCTCTCTAAAAATCAGTGGAAAAAATATCTTTGGGTGAGGATTAACAAAAACAGACTGATGGGAGGGAATGAGCAAAGTGTGCAAAGCAGAAAGGAGGCCTGCGGAGCCGACGCCCAGAGCCCAGACAGAGAGGTGGCACAGGGTGGAATTGTCAGACCCTCTGGGCTGCCCTGGGCCATGTTCAAAACAAGGGGACTGTGAAGCGGGTCTTTCAAGGACCCTCAGTTTCGGTGCTTTATAAGCCTGTGAAAGTCCTTTAAGGTCACAAGGTTGACCTGGGGTCTCTAGTTTTGTTTGAAAGTAAGAAAAGGCTTACCTGAGGTTTAGCCATAACCCTTGTCTCTTTTTTTCTTTTTTTAAATTGATTTTAGAAAGAGAGAAAAAGAAATATGAATTTGTTCAACTTATTTATGCATTCATTGTTTGATTCTTGTATGTGCCCTGACGGGATCAAACCCACAACCTTGGCGTATCGGGACAACACTCTACCCTACTGAACTACCTGGCCAGGGCCATAACCCTTGTCTTTCTGCTGCTGTTCAGCTCCTTAATGAAGTGGTGAGCCTGGGTTCCCCTCTCAGCGCTGCACCTGCCCACGGAACCAGGAGCAGGCCACGTGCAGGGGTCTGATGCCCTGTCAGGTCTTTGCCAATCCAAGTTCAAAATCAAGGAAACCCTCTTGCATGCTTAGGTGGCGTAATCTGCAGAGAAGTCCAGGCTGGCTCCCTTTTAGTTGAATTGTTCAACTAGATTTGAGGGACATGTCTGCCGACTGGGGCAAAAGCAACCCCAGCAGGAATCCAAGCCCACATCTGAGGAAACTTATTCTCTCTCTTTTTTTTAACTGTGAAAATCAACAGCCTTCACTCAAGCCCATCATCCTGACACAGTAAGCGCTGGGCAGCTTCGACAGGGACCACACTGCCCAGTGCCTCTGGCTGGGGCCTGTGGCACACAGACCAGTCACTCTGGCTAGCTGCCCACTCAACTCTCCTAACACCTGGTTAAATTTTTACTCCCAAAACCAGGACATGATTTTGCAAAAGGTCAGACAGCTCAGTGAGTGTTTGCCTAGTTTCAGGTTGCTCAAACCTCAAATTCCCTCCCCTCCATCCACCTCACTTTGAAGTTGGAAAGCAAGTTGATTAAATATACATTTTAGGAACCTTCCGATTTGCTTCTTAAACTAACAGAATTCTAAACTTTTTTTTTTTTTTCTTAACGGAAGGATTTTCAACTGTCAGCAGGTATAACTGGAACCATATGTCAGCAGAGACCAAGGGCTTTTCCTGGTTTTAGGATTTGTACATTCTTATTGAAACGGAAGTAAGCAGGGCAGGCAGCTGGGGGCCCCTGACAACCCAAGCTCAGATCTCATTTTAATTAGAAAGTACAGATAGTGCCTGCTGAACCAAAGGCCTCCCAGAGCTCCAGTCCCAAGGCAAACAAAGATTTGGTTTATATCCTGCAAGCGCTGTGTTTGTAAATTACAGAGCACTTCCCTGAGAGGAGCTGGGATGTTGATTTCTAGATTACAGAGACTAGCCCAGCTCCCTCCCCTGTCCTCCAAGCCAGCTACACCCCCCACCAAATGATTTGTTTTCTTGGGGAAATATTTGCTCCCTTCCCCGTTGCAGAATACCTAGAGGATGTTCATGCTGAAAGAGACCGTAAGGAAGGCCGGAGGGGAGACAGAAGATGGGATGTCAGCCGCAGCAGGTTCATCATTTTCTCCATTCGGACTTCTGGTCTCGTGAACTCCAAGGCACAAAACCCTCCACCAGATCAGTGTCTGAGCTGTTCTGTTTGACGGTGGTTCACATGTATAATTTTCTCCCTGGTGTGTTCTGCAAATGGTAGAATAGAAATATCAAATGAAAGACATTGCCTGGCCCAGCTCTCCCCCACCCCCCTGTCTTTCCCCTGCCTGGTGTCATTTGAGCTCTGTGAGTCTCAAAAGAGGCCATGATTACAATGTCAGCATCTGGAAGGGCCCCTGCTGGGACTCGGAGCCTGACCTGTGGAGGAGTGGCGGTAGGCAGCAGAGGGCAGGCAGTGGGGCGCACATGCTCAGATGGTGGGTGCTCCAGCCCTGGGCCTTTCACTGGTAAGCTTGACCGTTGTGTGCTATGCCTCCCATTGGCCCCCGGCCACACGCCAGTGACAGGGCTGCTGCCCACTGTCCCTCCTCAGGCATCACATTCCGGGCAGCTGGAGGTCACTTGTTCACCCTGCCAGGGCTGCTGCCACAAGCTGCCATTCAGCGGGCAGACAAAGGGGGATTTTCCCTTCCCCTGGCTTTACAGGCCCCTCAAATGCCTTACATTCCAGGAGCTGGGAGAGAGAGGAGACTCCTGCGGTTTCTAATTAAACCCACAATTTAAATAACAATTCATGTAACCCCAAGGGTTGAGAGAAATGCTAACCTACCCCCTTACAAGAGAGGCAGCTGGGTGGCCCTGGCTGGGAGGCTGAGGACTTGCCCTTTGCCAGATGTGTGACCAAAGGGACCTATAATGACAGAAGTCACCGTGAGTTTATGGTGGGGCTAGAATGTTTTAAAAAGGAACTGGTTAGGTGGGTTCCTGCCCTTTCCCTCTTTGGTAAGTGTACCCCGCATGGAGGTTAGGAAGTAAGGTATGGGAGGGAAAGTTGTCATGTTTACACTTAGCATCCAGCTGAGAATTTTTCCTTCTCCAGGGAAAATGTGCAACTTGGTCTCTGAAGTGTTCAAATCCCAGGTTCTCATAATCTCATGGGACTCTCCTCTCTGCCCCCACTGTCTACCCACCAGGTGACTCTCTCTGTCCATCTGTTGCAAAACTTTGCTGTTTTCTGAACTATAGACAAGTGAGGAGGCCAGGAAGGGCCCTTGGAGCCGGGGATCTGGCCACAGGTCTTGGCTGAGCCCCTCCCTCCTCTGGACCTCAGCTTCCCCATCTGTTACAGAAAGGTCTTTGGGTTTGTTGCTTCCAAGGCCCTTTCTGGCCGGGCAGTCTCTCCATCCATCCCTGAGCTGCTCTTGTGTTTTCATTGGGCCCCTCTGGGGCCACAGCCATCTTCACAGTGCGTTGATCTCACCAAATTGTTGTCTGATTACCTAAGGCGTGGTTGTGTTCCAGATTTGGGTAAAATGGAACGCTGGACATAATTATCTCTAGACAAACTCTTCTATGCCTCAGCCAGCACCAGGAGCTTGTCAGCATTTCCAGGCTTTCTGCAATCCCCTGTCCAACTTTCCTCCATTTCCATTCCATTAAATTGAGCAATTCACATTCCCAGAGACACCCTCCAGGTTCCTGCTTCTGTGCTTCCCTACCCAGTGCCCTTCTGTTCTCACTTCACGGTGTCCCGAGCAGGCCCCTCTCTTGAGATGGAGCACTGCCAGTGTGGGTCCCTTTGTCACCCCTGCAAGAATTGGAGCTTCCTGTGGGCGAGCATCAGCCCTGGTTCCGGCTCCCCCTCCGCCCCCTTGCTGGTGTGGCACAGGCTCAGTTTATGTGTGTTGGAGCAAAGCCTGGTGTGAAGCAGAAAGCCAAAGGTGGACTCACCCTTCCATCTTCCTCCCTGCAGGTGATTATCGCTGATGACTACTCAGATCCCTTTGATGCCAAGAATGATCTCAAGAGCAAAGCGGGAAAAGGGGAGAGTGCGGGCTACATGGAGCCCTACGAGGCCCAGAGGATCATGACAGGTAAGCAGAGCAGTTGGCACAGGGACTTGCAACTCAGCAGGGAGGTAGAGAGCCCATTCCTGGACATATGTGGACGGTCCCCAGCCAGCCTCAGCAAGGGAAGTTTTGTGCTTTCAAGGTGATTGTTGGGAGGCCGCGCTGTGTTGAAGCTTCACCACAGTTTACGGTTCACCTACATCAGGAAGAACCTGGCAGGGCACAGTGAAAGTCCAGGCACCAGGATACCAAGCACAGTAACCAGATAGGGGCAGAGAAGTAACTGGGGAGAAGAAGGGGGAAAGTTCTATCAGGAATTTCTGACTGAAGAAAGATACAGCATTTGAGACAGAAAACATAACTTGGAGCTTCCTAGCAGCCAGGGCAATAAAAGAAGCAGCCTGGGTCAACTTCTGTTATTACCTAGTAGAAGCGGGCAGACTAGATCAGTGGGGACAAAATTATCCCTGTCCAAATATGAGGAAATCTTTGTTTGGGGCTGGAAGCAGCCTAAAGAGCCTTTGTTCTCTACCTGGTAGGTTATGGGAAACAGCCGTTCCCCCTGTGGCTGTTTTTATATTGCCCTTAATGACAAAACCTTGTCAAAACAATTGTGTGGGGTCAAAGCAATTGTGTGGGGCCCGAAGAATGTGGCCAGGCGTCCAGTATCCCAAGGGCATTTTGTCACCAGGATAATGTCTAGAGCATCTTTAGAGAATGAACCGTTATTGGCCATAACAGAGATTGTTATCAGCCACCACAGCCTGACTGCTGGGGAGATCTCACGCAGAAGAGACACCCGCCCCCCATGGGTCCTCCTGGCCCAGGAGGGCAGTCCAGAGACAGAAGAGCACCTGTGTGGATTGGTCCCCTCTGGCTCCGCATGAGGGTGGCCAGGAGCAGGTTGGGAGCCACCCCTAATTTTGAGGCCTTGCGCGTTGGTGCCCCATATGTCTGGGATTTGGGATACAGGGGCCTCCCTCTGCCGCCCTGTATTGTTTGTTGTTTGGCGTTCGTGGTGTCTTTGAGCGTTCTCTTTATTCCTCCTGGGTTAGAAGAAGGAAGGGGAAGGAAGTGGCATTTACGGCGCACTTAGTGTCTGCGGGGCCCATGCAGAATAGAAGCTCATAGGGCTGTGAAGACCATGTAGGACAACTGCTGAAGGCCCTGGGTGCAAGTCCAGGCCCTGCTTCCAGGCCTCTGCCTTGTGCTTCTCCTGTTCATGGAAAGCCATTCTCTGGCCCCCAGTGTGTCCTCCGGAATGCTGGGCCACCCTGTGCAGGGCCAGAGAGCGATTGACCAGGGGGACCAAGGCCGCTCTCCTGGAGGGCGCCCCTCACGCTCACTCTCATCTTCTTACTCTCTCCTGACAGAGGGGCCTCTGTGGGCAGCAGGAGGCAGAGAGCTGAGTGTGCATTTGGGGCCAGGGTCCTCAGGGAGCGGCAGCCTGCTCTTCTCTGGTGACTCAGGGAACCAGTCGCTGGTGGAGTCTTCACCTCAGGACTGCAGTAACACCCGCTGCTGCTGTCACATCCCGTCACCTCCCACGTACCATCACCTCCAGGCTCAGTGAAGCACCAGCTCTGGGGCAGGACCTCAGGCCCGGCTGTGGGGAGCGTTGGCCTTGCAGCTCCGGCCATTGCATTCAGCAGACATCAGCCCGGGCTTAAAGGAGTGGTGGTTACAGGGGTGACTGGGACGCTGGCACATTCCTATGTCAGGGCAGCAAAGGGTCTTCAAGGTCATCCAAACCCAACAGCCTCATTTCACAGACAGGGAAACTGAGTCTAGGGAAGGAGAGGGACTTGCCCAAGGACACATAGTAAGTTGGAGGCAGACTGCCAAGTGTGGCCTGTGCTTGGCAGGGCGGTCTTGGGGTGGAGTACTGAAGGAAGTGTAGTGTTTGTGTTTGCTGCTGGGGTATCCGGGACACGAGGAAATGGCAGGAGCCATCTGAGGTTGGCTTCCAGGCTCTGTCCCGGGCCCTTTGGCATACACACCTCACCATGTCCCTGCAAAGGAGGTGCTGTCTCGTTTTACAGGTGCGAGAAACTGAGGCCAAGTCACTCCTCTGGGCTCACACAGTAGGAGTGGGGGGCTCAGACCTATATGTACAGAACATGGGGGCAGGGAGCTGAAGGGGGATGGGGACCTTTGCTGGGAGCCTCTGTGGAGGGCCCACCCCTGTCTGGGTTCCTGTTGGGTGCTGTCGTGGCCCTTAGCGTTGAGTAGCCATATTGCTGGGTAGAACTGTCATGTGGACGTTGGCTTTTAACGAGACACACCCGCAGGGCCAGGGCCAGGCAGGGCAGCTTGAGTCCACCAGGAACCTGCTAAGATCTCTCTGCGTTTTCTTTCCAGAGAAGCCTCCTTGTATTGGCTGCTCTGGGCTTTCTTCCTAGCTTGGGGACTGTGCCCAAATTTACCCACATTTTTTGTTTATAAGGAAATAAGTGATTAAACAGTCCGTTTCTGGTTGTAAGGACCTTGCTCCCTTTGACTTGGAGTTCTTTGTGTGTAATGTCCCCAGTGACTGGTAGCAGGGATGGGGCTGGGATCGTAAATGTTCCAGGAAACAGCTCACTGAGCTGACAGGAGGAGGTGGGGGACAGAGGTGGGTACTGGTGACTGCAGTGGAGCAGGGAGTGGCACAGGAAAAGTCACATCCATCCTTTTAGGGTAACGTTTTTTGGATGCTGTAACATTTCTGTGTATGTGTGCACGTAACTTCTAGTAACAGAGCAAGCATCTTGGGTGCATAAGAATACCACTGCCAGGCAGAGGGTGCCCTCTCTGCCCGAGACAGTGTGCCTCTGTGCCATGCAGAGGAGCCCAGGCTGACGTCAAGCAGATCTGGGAGGACCACTTGCCACCTGAATGACTCCTGGGCCTCAGTTTCCCCCTGGGAAGCAGTAGCCTTAGAGTGGGCAATCAGTGTGAACTGGCTGTTTGACCTTGGGTAGCCCAGTCTGTGCCTCTGTTTTTACCTATTTATGAAGTGATGATGGGTTAGTCAATAATAACAGCAGCAGCAGAGGAGGCAGTTGCTAAGTTCTCTTGTACATATTTACAGCACTAGATGTGAATTCTCACTGGATCTTCATCATCACCCTTTGATGTGTAGGTGCCCATTATACCGATGAAGAAACTGAGACCCAGAGAGGTTAATTAACCAGCCAAGGCAACCAGCTGGGTAGTCAGTCATGGGGCTGATGGCCAAGGCCCTGTTTTAACCACTGTGCAGGACATCCTGTCCAGGGCCCATCCAGCCCTGGTTTGCTCCAGCTTGATTTTCTGACTCCCCAGCACAGCCGACGTGCCTGTGATGAACCACTGAGGCTTTGCTCTGTGCACCCTCCGCTCCATGCGCAGGTGGTGGGAGCCTTTGGGAGGTGTGCTCTTGTAAACAGAGACCTCGGCCCAGCCCCTGTGCTGTGGCCAGGATGACAGGCACGGAGAATCATGCCAGTTTCCCCAGGGGCTCCTCTCCTCCTCCCCTTTGTCTGCCTCAACTTCCTTCTCCACAGACTCCCCTTCGCGTCACCCACAGGAGTTAGGTTCTGGCTCCAAGGCTGAGGCTCAGCTCTCCACAGAACCTCACAAGCCAGATGCCCAGGGGTTGCCTGGTGGACCCCACTTTCTGCCCGCATCGCCTCTCTCACTCCAACAGCAGCTCTGGTACTTCCTTAAAACCCGAGGGCTCTGTGGAACCCAGTTGGAAGCTAGTGACCCAGTCCAAGCTTCTTTTCTATAGGTAGGGAAACTGAGGCTCAACAAAGTCACAATCCTTTTGAGATTTTTGTAACATCCTGAACAAACATGCATCTGTCTAGTGAGATAGTGAGTTGCCCATCCTAGAGGTATCTAAGCAGAGGAAAGACAGCCAGCATTGGGTAATGTAAAGGTAGTTCAGTGGTTGGCTCACATGACCTCTGAGGTCTGTGTCAACCTTGAGCACCAAGATACCTTGATTCACTGTGTGCTGCCTCATCATTAGACACCTGATACCAGCCCCATGAAGGGAGCACCTGAGACCAGCTCTGAACAGGACAGGACCTAGTGAGGGCTGGCGGCTTCCTTTCTCAGTGCCAGCCTGGCCCATATTGTTCAGTCCTGGTGCCCCTTTTCATCTTGCTTGGCCCATCTCTTGAGGTCAGATTCTGGTCTTGGTCTTTTCCATGCCATCTGGGCCTCAGTTTCCTCATGTGTAAGCTGAAGAGGAAGAAGCAGAGCACTTCTGGGTTTCCTCCTTGCCCTAGTGTCTTATGTATCTGGTGTCCCCAGGCCAAGCCCAGTGAGCCAGTGAAATCAGGCTGCCTCCCTCCAAAGCCCTGTCTTGCAGCCCATTCTTTCCCTCTTCACTCCAGGCTTGATGCCAGGCTTGAGGGCCCCAGATGCATGGAGACCTGCTGATGTGTGGGAAGGGTGCTGGGCTCTGAGTCAGGTCAGCCTGGGTACCCAGTGGGTCAGGGTGCTCAGCCTACTGAGAGCCGCAGTGTACTCATTATAAAATAGGGCACACAGCACTGACATAGCCTCAAGTGGAAAAAGCAGGCTTTGCACATGTGTGTGAGGTTGTTGTTATTGGGGAGCGGAGGACCTGTTGGTCCTTTACTTGGTATTCAGTGCTGTTGAATTCTTTAACCAGGCCCTGGCCACCTGGAGGCGAGTGGCCAAAACAACAGGGTGGCGGAGCAAGTGGTCCTCAGGCCTGTGCAGTGCACTTGGTCAGCACCCTGTTGTGTCAGAGACTAGACCACGTAACCTGGGCAGATACTGCCACTGCCCCCAGGAGTTTCCATAAAGCCGGGAGACAGGAATGGATCCGGGGGTGCGGAGGTGATCCAAATGGGGTGGGAGTGGGAGGCAGTGGTGGCGAGAGCTGGATCTGGTAACCCAGGTGGAGGGAAGAGCTTGAGCAAAGGTACAGGTGTGGGATCTTTTGCTGGAGAGGAGAGGCTGGAGGTGAGGCTTTCGATAGGCTAATGATAGGAAAAGCATAATGATAATGATGGGGCAAGGGCTTCAAAGATTGATTGGATCATGAAGCCCTAGTTCACCTAAAAGCAAAGAATATTTCTCAACTGGGATCCTTTCTCCTGAGGCCTTCAGCCCCAGGAATTCTTAGAGGTACCCACGGTAGTGGTGGGGAGCGGGGGTGGTTGTTTTTTTGCAGAGGGCTTCTCTGTGTGCCAGGCACTGCTCCAAGCACTTTTCATAATTAGCTCATGTAATCCTCACAAGAGTCTGTGAAATATAGGTACTTCTATCACCCCTATTTTACAGATGGAAATACTGAGACTCGGGTTAAATTCGCAGCCAAACTAGGAAAGCATACCCTCTGGAGCTTGCAGCTAAAACACTTTCACATCTGTCCTGTACTCCCAGAAGGTCTGCAGAAATAACTGGCACTTTTACAGTTAATTGGACCCCCTTTTTATGTGTGACTCCGCACCCCCAGCATCCCTTGTAAAATTGTTCAAAGTGTCATCTCACAGGATGATTCATATACACATTAATTGAAAGCATTTTCCCATCATTTTTAATATTATAAGCAATTACACATTAAAAAGTCCTTAGCATGTTTTTATTATTAAATCAAGTTTATAGCATAATAAGAGGAAATTAAAGGAAAGCCATTTCACACAGAACCTGCTACCCTGACGTGGCTGTTTTTCTTGCTCACAACTGGCCTTCTGCCCTTTTTAACCCCGTGTGCCTGTAGGCACACTCCACGGGGTAAAGCCAGCCATCAATTTTCGGGGTGGGGGCATCTTTGTGTAGCTTCTTGTTCTGTCATAGCCTCTTCTAGCAGCAACAGGCTTTCTGAGAGAATGGTGGTGGGTGTCATGTTCAAATCTGTTACAACTGTGGGCTATTTCAGGAGGAAGGAGGCAGGAAATGTGGGTTCTAGCTCTGGCTCTACCCTGGTTTGCTGTGTGTCCGGAGGCAGGCTGCTTTCCCTCTCTGGGCCTCACTTTCCTCATCTGGAAAGTCAGATTTTGCCTTCTTCCCTGGGCGCCATGACAGTCCTATAAATCCTCAGGTTCTCGGTTTCTCCAGCTGTCAAGGTCAGGACTGCACCTCCTCCTGCCCCACCCCCACCACCTCCGCATGGTACCAGCCCAGGTCTTGCCAGGTTGTGTGGGAGAGCTGGCCCTGGCACCCTCCCAGGAGCATGCATGCTGCCCTCTTTTGCAGGACAGATAGTGCTGGGACTGCAGGTTTGCACCCTCTGGACAGGCAGCCTCCAGAGGCCCTTCCTAGAGCTGCTGTTTTTCAATTTTGGAATAAAGCCCCCAGCGCTTCTCAGAGAAAAGAGAGGGGGTGTCTCTGAGTCGTGACTGGGTGTCAGAGAGGCCATCTATGGCCACTCTACCTTAGATTTCTACCTTCCTTGTGTGTTCGCCATCATCTCTGCCCCCTGCTTCAAGGCTGTGCTGTTCTCCTATCCTGGTAGCTTGGAAAGGAAAGGGCCTTTCTGTCTGGGCCTTGAGTCTGCCCTTCTCAGCTCTGCACTGTCCCTGGACTCTGCTCCCAGAATGTCCGTGCACTCGCTCTTCCTCACCGACCTGCTCTGCACAGCTCTGCTCCCGAGCCAGCCCTCCCGGCGCCCCTTCACTCCCCTCCCGCCATGCTGACTCTCATCCTCTGCAGGCCCCTGCTCCTTCCTGGTCTGCCCTCTCCCCAAGTCGCCCTAGGCTTCAGCCTGGCCTGGTAGTCACAGCTCTCCCCTGGCTGGGGGATGTCAGGATGGAACTCTCTTTGAAGAGCAATCTTTTCTGCCTTGCATCCTCTTTGTGCCGAGGTCCAGAGGTGCCAAGCACTAACTGGCCAAGGTCACACAGCAGCAAGCTGCGGAGCTGTCTCCTGACTTCTAATCTAGGACTCCTGGGCCTTGTTTTGAAATGTTTTGAAACCTGCCCTTACACCCTCCTGGCAGATAGAAGGCTTGGTCATGGACTGTGCCGAGTTCCCTGGCTGGTCTATCATTTACCAGAATGACTTACCTACCGGACAGGAAGAAGATAATCAAGTGTAAATAGATTTTGGGTTAGTCACCCGATGACTTTCCTGATCTTGAGAAATAGCATGGCTCACACACCCAGCCTGGTGGTGCTCCTGCCCTGGGAGGCCCGGTGGGAGGGGAGCCGGGGGAGAGGAGCATGAGGCCTGGGTTTCCATGGTGACCAGTGGGCCCACACCTGCAGTCACTTCCTATTCTCTCACCCCATGTGCCCCTCTCCCTTTTGACCCTGTACACTGAGCTTGTCCAGCTTTTCAGGAAGGTTGCAACAGAAAATTGACAGTCGTTGAGGACACACCTGCTGTGTGCCAGACTTCCCCATTCCTGCCCCTTGCCTTTTAGAATCCCAGAGACACATTAAAAGATCTGAAGGCATATAAACGGATGGAAATGCCTGTCTAGAAATTGACTCAGGGAGACTCGGGTCTATTGGCAGCAAAGCTCCTGGCATCCTTCACCCACCCAACCGTCCCCCTGTGAGGGGCAGAGCATGAAGGCTGCGGGGAAGCACCACCCGCTCCTACGCAGGGGTGTGACACAGTTAGGAAGTTGTTTAGGAAGTTGTGCCCGCCTGGGTGTGTAGAATGGATTAGAGCAAAGAGAAGCAAGAGGCAGGGAGACTGGTTCTGTGGCTCTGTGTCTACGACCGTCATCTAGGCCAGGGGCTGAGGCCAGAGCCAGGGCTGTGGCCGCGGGTGCTGCAGGTGGGAGCCGGGGAGTGGTGGGTGGGAGAGCTGCCAGCCGTGGAGTGCAGTGGGTAACAGAGAGGGAGAGGCTGGGATCCTGGTGAACGAGAGGAAGAGAGTGTCAGTTACTTGATGGGGACTGTCCTGTCCAAAAAGGGGAAAGGTTCTCGGGGGAGGAGCCAGTGGGTTCAGATATGGGCATTTGTGTGTCAGGAGGGCCTGGGTGCTCCAGTGGCCTGGGGGCCACACGGGGGGATCTGGGGAGAGGAGTTCCTGCTCCTCCAGAAGCCTAAAGAAGGAGATTCAGTGATTTGCCCCACACCCTATTATCTGACTAATTAATCAGTACCCTCCTCTAACAAGGGCTCAGGCTGGCTTTCTGGAAGTTTATACCTATGGCAGAGGGCTGTATTTAAAAGGTGCCTTTTATAGATGATGCCGGGAATCTCCCTGAGGCTCTGGAAGAAAACAGTGCAGTCATTTCCATTTTGCAGATGAGAAAGCTGAGTCATAGAGGTGGACCAGAACTGTACCTCATTCAGGGCCCCCCCTCTCTGTGGGGTCTCTGCCTGGCTGTTCTGGATGCTGCGTAACAACAGGTTTGCATTTTATTTGATGCAAAGTCTTTCCACCTATGGGGTAACTTGGCAGGTGCCTAGGTTTAGTCGGCGTCTCCCCCTGTCCCCCAATAGTCCTGCCTTTCAGCTCTTTCAGCTGGCTTGGCCTGTGGGTTTTGATGTGGTACGCTGCCCTCTGGTCCTTTTCCAAATCAGGCAGTGTGAGCATAAGTAAATAAAATGCCACTTCTTTCTCCCTTCCAGAACGCAGGCTTGTAAATTGTACCTGGCAATCTAAAAAATGACGCACTGGAAGAAAGTCATCTCCCAGGGCCCAGGCTTCCTTGTTAGCCTTCCCTAGTCTACCACAGTCCCTCTTTGTACGATGCTGCTAATGCAGCACTTACACACTATGTTGTCATTTATCTGCTGCACCGGGGGGCCCTGGTGGGCAAGGACCACAGGCTGGGAACCCTACCCTCAGACTGTCAGTGCCCAGTATTTGAGATGCTGGCTCAGAACTTTCTGGTGAAGGATGTTCCCAGGTCAGAAGCTGCTGGTTTTTGTGCAGTGTTGTGCAAGTGATCGGGAAACTCTTCCCCAAGAACTGAAGGCTCTCTGATCCCAGGCTCGCGCCCTCTGGCCTGTGCCTGTGTGGGTTCTTCCATCGCTAGGCCTCACAGGGACCGGCACACACACTCATGTCCCCAAGCCCCAACCGCAGCACCCTCCAGGCAGCTACCTTCTCCAGCATCCCATCACCAGGGGTCCTTTCAAGTCAGCACTGTCCTTGTCACCCTTCCTTGTCCCCTTCCCCACCCTCTCCCCCTCTAGCTGGTGCCTAAGTGCCGAGCCTCCATCTTCCTCACATGATCAACCTCCTCCTGCCACACTCAGCACCAGCATCTTGTTGCCAAAGCTGGGACAACCTCCGGCCTGACCCCACGTGACCTTTCCACCCCCCACCCCCCATCTGCCAACATGGTCCTGGCGCAGAACGGGGTGGAGAGGAGTCTATCTCCCGTCAGTTTCTTCCTCACTTTGCTCCATCTCGGTCCCTTTGCGCGTGCTGTGCCCTCCCCCCCAAACCTAGCTGGGCCAGCCAGCTAAGGGGCACCTTCCTCTTAGCCCTTCTGCACGTGTCCGACCTCCTGACCTGCTTCTCTCCCCAACTCCTGCAGTTCTTCAAATCAGAACCAGACCAGGTGGCATTCAGTCAGGAGCCCTGCCCTTCGGAGATGCCCTCTCTAAGTCCCAGGGAGGCAGTGCGTGAGATTGTCCCCATTTTACTGGTGACAAAGCAGGAGGAGAGGCTTGAGCAACTGCCCAGGGCCACCTGGGAGCCGTGTTCCCACAGCCAAGCAGGAGCAGGCCAGGTGGTCGTTGGGGTGGGGGAAAGACCCCTGGCTGAGGGAACCCCATGGGTCTGAGGCTGGTAGAGACCAGGATGGGCAGCTCTGGGGTCAGACTGGATGGTCTGTGTGGAGAGGGGTGGTCCCAGCAATAACTTCACAAGAACTAAAAGCAACCAATGGGTAACAGCATCCCTCCCACATACCTTCCTTGGCCTTTTCTAGGGCTTTATTTCTCCTTTCTGCACTATTTTGCATTCCCTTGCTCAGAGCTGCTTCTGCTGAGTCTTTGCTAAGGAAAGACTTAATGCTGAGCCCCGCTGCCTTTAGAGGGAGGGGGAGGAAAGTGTTTCTGGAGGTGGGACAGTGTAGAGCCAGGTAAGATGGAGGAGGGGCGGCCCATCCTCAGATTTCTCTCCCCTCTGAGGAGGGGGCTTTGCCAGCATCTGTTGAGCTTCTGCTGTGTTAGGATGTGGTGCCCACCTGGACCTGCCCCCAGGAGGGCCGTTGTAGGGGGAGGCGGCCATGTAACTGCAGTCAGTCCTCAAGGTATGCCAGGTGTAGGCATAGAAGCATGCACCTGGGGACTGCTGGGGGTGGGGGCTGTGGGTTAGAACAGACTTCTCCACGTGCTGACTGGGCTGGGAAGGGTGGTGGGAGCCCAGGCATCCAGAGGTGTCACCCAGCCCTGTGCTCTTAAGAGTACACCTAGAAGGAGGGGCTGGAGGACTGGCCCCACAGGAGGGCCTGACAATGAGGCGAGGCCCCTGGTTCGCCCGCCCCTGCCGCATCCTCACTCTCCCCTCTGGCTCAGCCCAGGGTACGGTGCAGAGAAGCCTCAGAGGAAACTCGGCAATGTTTTCATTATTTTCATAATTTACACCCAGAAATTAGGAGGAAGGGTTTGTTTGTTATTAATACACTCAGCCTGTTCACCTCCCAGACTTGAAACTAATTTTCAGCTGGACCGAGATCTACTGTAAATTCCCAAGGCTCCTAGTGCTCATGAAAAGCTCTGGGCTGCCTTCTGGGCTCCAGCCCTGGGCCCCACGCCGGCTCCCCAGCAGAAGGGCAGCCTCTCTGGGCTGGGACCCAGGTGGAACTGCTGTTGGTTCATTAAACCCTCAGGCCGCACAGTCTGTGACAGGCTCGAAGCGAGTCCTGGAGCTCGGAACCAGCTGCTGACTTCTACCTGAACGGTGTGTGCTGCTGTTCGGAAAGCTTAATCTTGGTGTCAAAACCTTTCCTCTCGCCAGAAGTCTTCCTTACAGAGTGGGGATTTTGGAGCGGCACTAGATTGGAGGCTGACCGGTTGCCCCCTTGTTTTATAGGTGAAGAAAAAGAAGGCCAGGGGATAAGGCAAGGTGGGAGCTGCCCCGTGAGTGGTGGCAAGGGGAAGTCCTGGCCCCAGGCTCCTCCCGGTCACCACTCGTGGTACTGTGACTGTTGCCGAGCCAGGTCTTCTGCAGCCGGTGTTCCCTTGTTTCTGGGGTGCTCATTACCTGTACACAGCCCATCTTCTCTCCCTAGTGCATGCATATGGCTGGCACCTGTGGGAGTCGTCACCTCTGTCTAGTCCTGGGGGAGAATGAAGAAGGCCCTCCCCCTGCCTTCCTTCCCTGCTGGAACCCCACCTGTGGTATCCATGGTTCTGCCTCCAGGGCCCTGTCTTCGGGGAGTGATGTCTTTTCTCTCTCTGGGGCTTAAGAGTCTGCGAGGAAAACGGCTTTCTTTCAGGAAATCTCTGGGTCTGTAGAAGTTTCTAATTAACATTGTCAGATTAGTTGGCCTTTCTCTAGTTTTTTTCCAGGACTTTGGCTATCAGTTATGTGTGTGGGGTTATTGTCATAACAGTTTATATTTATTTCTCCTTTTATTGACTACAAAGCACTTTCTTAGACATTATCTCATTTTGTCCTCAGAACAAGCCTGGAGGCAGCCCTGTTACTCTCGATTTTACGATAAAGAACTGAGAGAATGGAGGCAGCTGCCCAGGGTCACCAGGCGAGACCTCAGGTCTTGACTCTTAAGTCCCGCGCTCGTTTTGCAGTGTTACAGCAGTCCCTGTCTCCTGCTCCCTTCTTCCATCGCCCGAAGCCTGTGCTTTGAGCCAGGTCCTGTAGGGAGGGATCCCTGGGGATAAAGACAGTCACGGGAGCTCCTGCCCTCCAGAGCTCATGGGCTGGAAGGCAAGGGGAATCTTATCTACAGAGGCCTCTGTGGGTACCTGTGGGTGAACTGCTGAGTGTTTGAGTCAGTGTTCTGGCTCCTTGGTGGATTCTGGGAGAGAGAGCCCCGTGTGCCTGTGAGCCTGTGACTTCCAGGGGAACTACCCTAACCCTCTAGCCAGCTGGCCCTCTTTCCCACTCTTTGGGGCTACCCTCCATCCCAGTGTCCCTGGCACCTGATCTTATCCTGCAGCAAGGCAGGACTGAGGAGGACCCAGCTCTGACCCAGCTCTCCCAGACAAGGCTTACAGATCAAACCATCCACAGGGCTTGGCCCACAGAAGCCGCCCTTAGCTACAGGATGGAGCTGCCCAGCTCTCACCGTCCACAATGAGGCATGTGTGTTTTTGCACACAGGGCGACAAAGGCGCAATCTTTCATGTCTGGAAAGAGCCCTGGGTTTGACACTAGACGTGGAGCTATAATTATCGTCTTTAATTACACACAATGCCTCTGCCAGGGAGACTGCTTGACGATTATCTCCTCTCCTGACGAGGGTGGTTCCATCTCCCTTTATAAGTGCCGACATAAACACACACGCTCACTTGAGATTTCAAAATTATGAAAGGGCCATTCAGAGGTGCCTACCAAGGACCCTGGCTTCTTTTCCAGGAGAAATGGGTGAGCCAGGTATCAGCCATGCAAGCGCTTTCTTGCCTGCTGCTGAAAAATAATGCCCATTTACTTCCTGATCTATGAAACTGGAAGAAAAGAACAAACATGTTCCTAATTCCCCCTCAGCCCCCAAGAGCAAAATACCCTGTAACAACACTTGTGTTTATGTCGACATGCTAAGACCATCCATGTTCCTTTTATTCTCACACCGCTTCAGGGCAGTAAATACCCCTGTTATGTAGGTGGGGAGATGAAGGCTCAGAGAGGTTAGGAGACTTTCCTGATGTCACACAGGAAACCGGGACTAGAGACCAGCACCCTGGCTGCAAGCCTTGCTTCTGCACTGACGGGACAATTTTTGTGGTAATTTTTTGAGCTCCCTCTGTCCCCAACTCACTGTGAAACTGACGTGTGGCAAGTAAAGCCACTCGGCCCCAAGCTTTTGAGGGCCAGAGTGTGTTGCACTTTATAGCGCTGTGATGAGGGCAGTCCGGAGATTTGGGAGTGTAAATCAGGCGGGAGTCCCCAGATGAACTGTGCAAATCGGCCCTGCGTTGTAGAGGGAATCAGCCCGCCTGGCCTCTGAGCAGCCCACGGGGCAGGAGCCTGCAGTGCGGGGCTGGGGAGGCTCCATGCAATGCCTGCCTGTGCTCGCTGCCCCCAGACTGCTCTCCAAGCAAGCCGAGTGGCCCCTCACTCAGCCAGGGGAAGTGAGGGTGAGGTGGGTAGGGGGGTGTGAGAGTGCAGATTCCTAGGCCCCAGCCATTACAGGCTCTCACTGGAGCCTCAGAATCTGCTTTTGAGTGCCTGGCTCCATGATTCTGGGACAGATGGTCCCATGGTTTGAGAGACCCTGCTTTAGCCTGGGGTCTCCTTCAGTTCCTGATGCTCTGAGCCGGTCTGCCAGCAGCAGCATTTTCCCTGACTCTTGCCGCATTCTCTTTCTGCCTCCGTTGCGGCAGAGTGGACATGGTTCTGGTGTCTCCTTGACATTCCCCATGCAAGTCCTGAGTACCTGGGGCTGCAGAGAGGAGCAGGAACCCCCACTCTGGGAATGGGTAGCAGGAGGGCCCAGCCTTGCAAGCTGCTTCCTTGGCTTCACTGTGATCTTACAGCGAGAATCTTGTAAATCTTAGAATGGCAGCAGGGTTGGGACAGGGTGTGCAGTGTGGTTAGGGGGAAGAATCATGAACTGAAGGACGCAGAAGCTCAGCCCAGCCCCACTGATACCTGGTGTGGATTTGGGCAAGGCGCTGCCCCTCTGGGGCCTCAGTTTCCCTGTCTCTGAAGTCAGGGCTTCAGCCTGATCCTGAGGTGACTGCGGCGCTCCCCTGCTACTCTTGATACTCTGATGGTGGCAGTAGTGGCGCCAAGGCACACTGGAAGCACACAGGTCCCACCGGGCTCAGGGACACGTCTCCCACAGACACAGAACGCCTCCGCCTGTTGGCCATCAGGTCTGGCCGAGGCTGCGGGTGCTTCTGTCCGCTTGTCACCAGTTGTGGTCAGACCTCCTCCCAGCAGGTGACACTTGTGTCTGCAGCTCCACTCGGCACTCTGGAAACCTGTTTGCGAGCTGAAGTCACACTAGACTCCCTGGGGGATGTCTTTTCACAGAAGCCTGCTTCCAAATGGAGCATAATTTTACCGTACCTACTTTTAGGGAAATGTTTTTTAATGCGTTTTAAAGGGCTGTCATTTCGCACGTGCATCGTCTGAGCAAAGAGGAGCTTCTGGTGCCCTTCGCCCTTGCAGAGGAGCTCGAGGACCCGGGGAGGGCCCACGTGCGCCCCACTCAGCCGTCCCAGATGCGTCCCTCTCACTGTCACCAGATGATTTTCCCAATGCCTGATCATGTTACTCCCTGCTCAAGATCCAAGCCCAGGCTTGCCAGGCTTCCCTCAAACCACACCTCCCTCTGCGCCCCCTCAGAGGGCTCCAGGCTCCAGGCAACACCTCCCATACCTCCTGCTCGCTCCCGTGTCCGTTCTCACTGTCACCTCCTCCAAGGAGCCTTCCCTAGGCTCCTTGATCCCGGAGGTCTCGGTTAATACTGCTCTTCCCTCTCTCATTTTGCTTTGAGCCCTGAGCGAGCCTCGGTCTCGTCCCGCATCCTGGGCAGGACCTGAGTGACTGGCTTGGAGGCTGTCAGAGCCGTGCCGAGGCCGTTTGTCTCACTCTGGGGGGAGACATTGCGAGTCTCTGGGGCGTCTGCAGTTCTGGAAAATTTACGGTTTATGGAGCCATCTGTGGCCAGGAAGCCTAGGGCAGCAGGTAACTGTGTGACCCTGGCCCTGGTGCTGCCGTCCTTCCTCCTCTGAGCCGCTGGTCCCTGTGCCTTGTGTTCGTAACTCGGAGATCCCAGAGCAACAGGAATGCTGTAAATCCTTGTCTCATTTTCTTTTACAAGAAGGCAGGTGAGCAGCCTGTCGCTTTACGAGGGAAAGAGACTCTGCTGTAGCCAAATGCAGCAAGTGCCCGTCACCTGGCTTTCTGGCCTCTGGCCTGTTGTACACGCAGTGGTCACCATGAGCCAGGAAGAAACACCTTGTGTTTGTCCCCACCCCATTCCAGGGCCCTCTGTCCTTCAGCAGGGTCTCCTGCCCTGACCTGATGTCCCCAAGGCTCTGTTGTCCTTACTGCACAGTGAGAGAAGCTCCTGTCTACCCTGGACAGACTGACCGTCAGCCTTGGGGTAAAGGAGCAGGGATGCCGCAGCCTCTGTCCTTTGTGGTATGAAAGGCACAGGACTCCCAGCGTGGGCCACGGGGTGCAGGTGGGCCTCAGAGGCGAGAGGAGGTGCTGAGCTGGGTCCTGAGGAAACTCAGAGGTGGCACTGTGCAGGGGAGAGGGGTGGAGCCTCGCAGCGGGAGAGACGGCCTGTGCCTTCCCCAGAAGCCAGGAGAGCTTCTCTGAAGTTTGTAGAGTGTGCATGGGAAGGTGTGCAGCTGTGGGGCGGGTGGTGGCCAGTTCTGAGCTCCTGGAAGAGGTTTGGCTTTACCCAGAGGACTATTGGGAGTTATTGAGCCATAGCTTGCCCCCACCCACTTCCCATCCATCAGCTCTTCTTTTCCCTGAATCAGATCATCCAGCTCATTGAAACCCTGCTGGTACCAGGCAGGCACTGGGCTGCTTGGGCACGCAGATTGATCCCATCAAGCCTCTGCTCTCAGAAACCTAGGTCAAGTTGAAAAATTAGCCTGGGATAAGAAGTTGAGAACGCAGAGTCACAAGGCAGCTAGAGCCAGCACTGGAAGCAACATTTAAGGCCTTGGAGGTGATTGATTGACATATGAATGGGACAGATAATCAGTGCAGGAGTGGCAGCAAAGGGACAAAATGCCTCCCCAGAGTGGGTTAGGGACAGCACTTGAGGGAGGTGAGATCTAAGCCAGGCGTTTGGAGGCCTTTGGGTGTTGAAAGGAAAGGTCATTGCTGGGGGTGAGGGAGTGGGAAACAGGCTTGGCCCAAGGCCTGGCACCCAGTGGGAGCATTGACATTTGTGACTCTGATGGGGAGCCAGCTGGTGTTGTGGAGATGAGGGTTTTAGACTCCCGCCAAGTTGGTTGACCTCCCAAATGTTTTTTTAAAAACTGTCATGTTGTTGAAGTACTTAAAGCAGGCCTGTGCAGCCTGGGCTCTTAAGCACAAAATCCCAGATCCTGCACACGCCCGGCCGAGGGACCTGGGTTAGAACCTCCGTCCAGGGCTGGCCAGGCTGCTGCTCCCTCCCACTGGGAGACGCAGCTGAGCTCCAAGGTGGTGATGCAGGTGAGAACCTGGAAAGCTCGTAGTTGTGAGGGCAGAGGTGGCCTTCAGATCTCCTGAAAATTGAGACCATCGATCAAACTTGTGGACAGGAGACCGCCCTGCATCTGCTCCTGCCTGCAGACCACGGCTGATGGTGGGCACACAGAATGGCTGCTGTCATTCCAGCTTGGGCATTTTTCAAAACAGCCATTTCCGGTTGTCCACCACAGAGAGAAAGCTCCACAAAGCGCCCCAGCACATCTCATTTTAAACAGCGGGAGCTTCCTGGTAAACTCTGTAAGAGGAATTAGTTGCAAATTAAACCCCCAGGAAACAGAATGATTTGACCTATTGTATAGAATTGTTGGATGTGAGCCAATTGGATGTTGAAAGACATCTGCCTAAAATGATGATTTGGCTCTTAGAGTAATTGATCTTAAGCCATTCCTTGTGGCAGATACAAGGGAGTGCATGCAATGGAGGGTCCTAACGACCATGGCTCCGCGGAGCAGACAAGAACGACGGGAATTAGCCAGCTCCCTCTGAGTGTGTAACTAGGGTCCCTGCAGGTGCTGGTGAGTTTTCTCCATGCGTGTGTTCTCCTAACTATGAGCACCCCTCTTCTCTCTGCTGCCCCTGCCCCCACAATATTACTCCCACTATTCATGTACGTTGATTGTCACTGAGGAAAACAAGCTAAGCAGAGGGAGGCATCCTCCTACTGGTGGATGAATCAGGTTTAATGGACTTTGGTGACAGGTCCTCAGCAGGACCCCTGAGGTCCTGTCCTCCCTCAGGCTTGGAGCACACTGTGACCACCACCTGCGGAGAAACCATTTACAGACCGGCAGCCAGTGGTCAGGGGCTGCTGAAGGACTCTGGGCCAGCCCCTCTGAGTTGGCAGTGAGACAGCAGAGCTTTCTCCACATCAGTGGTGGGCTGGTGGTGGAGATATCAGACCCAGAGGCCAACAGGTCTAAACACCAGAGGAAAGCTTGCACCAGAGGGAGTTGAAAGAGATTCCTTGGGAGGGGAGGATGTCCTCTGAGAATCTTGGCCTCTTTGTCTCACCAGGCATCGATGAGCAGGAGCCCTCAGTCATGTGGCCTGTGGCTGGTGCCTCCGTCAGGGGGACGTGAGTGAAATCTGAAGTGCGTGTCTGCGTGGCGGCAGCTGTAACATGACAGCTGCCACCCTCCCTCCTCTCCTCCCCCTCCCGGCCCTCGCCGCCCCCACCCCGTTTGCAGCGGGAAAGCTTGTCTGGCAGCACCGACTCAGCTGTCATTCCACATCAGTTCTTGTAGGTTCCCAGCTAGTGGAAAAGTGCCAAACGTGAGCAGATGACATACTTAATGAAACGCTCGGGAAGAGCGCTTCGGTTCCAGTTATTAGGGGTGTACGTAGTATAACGTAAAGGCACTCCCTCTCCCAGAGCGGCTCCACGTTCTTCAGTGGGAGGTGTCTTGCAAAAAAAATGTGTCGTGTTTCTGAACCCTGGAGTCAGACCATGACTTCTCAGAACCTGGTCACACATGGTAGTGTCCTTTCGGGGGGTAAATATCGAAACTATTAAATGACAAGCTGGAGGTTGATTCTGTTTGTTCAGCATCAGTGGAAAGCACTGTACAGACGGATACTACGAAAGAAAAATGAAATGAGATGTCTTCTCCTTGTGGACATAAACCGATTGAATGGCGAGTCATTTATACCAGATGTCTGCTGGGAATAAGGTTGTACCTCTATCTGTGCACATGTATGTGTGTGCCACCCTAATCTGTAACATCTGCGGAGGGTTTTATGGTTTACAAGGCTCTTTTACATCCTCTGTCTGGTTTCATTTTATAACAGCCCCATGAAGTTGATATTAGTGTTCTCCCTACTCCCCAGCAGAGGATGCAAGGCTCTGCTGGGACAAGTCTCTCTGCACAGGGCCTGAGCTGGTAGATGCCAGGGCCAGGACTTGAACCCGTCTCCCAAGTCCAGTTCCAAATTGTGCATGCTGTTCGTTATATAGAGCTGCCAACATATTCTGGGGATCAAAGCGCTACGTTATCAGGGGAAGATAGAGATTAATCATCTGAATGATGTTTGCATGTATTCCGAAATGGGCAAGGTCTGAAACATACGGGGGGTGGGGGGTAGAAGACAATGTTATTCACGTGCATGGCTCTCTTCATTTGTTACCACTGAGGTCTGGTGACATCATTTGGCTGCTGAGGAGCTGGTGGAGGCCCAGAGAGGTTGGAGGGGTCACCAGGGTCACCCAACTCACAAGTGGCCAGCTGAGAGTCAAATCCAGGTCTCCTGGACACTTTCTACTCTGGGTCACAGACACATTTAATTATAAAATGTGAAAATGAAGGAACATGAAAAGGGAGTGATTCAGTAAATGAATGAACAGCTGAGATCACACAGCTGCCTAACGTTTGGTCACTTTGTGGACGAGTGGTAAGGAGGGGCCTTACCTCGGTCTGCTGGTGGTGAGCTTGGGCCAGGCTCCGGACCCCCCAGTCCAACCTCTGCCCATTGTCCCCCGGGTCTCGGCCTTACACAAACCATCCCATTCTGAGTTTTCTGTGGGTCATACAGCCGACAGATCAGAACGCCCTCGGGGTTGATCTCAGCCTTGTATTGCCAGCTTCATAGTTGGGAGAGAACCTTAAAATCCAGACTGCGGGCAACCCCTCCCTCCCGAGTGAGACTGCCATCTCAGGCTCACATCAGAAATTCCGTACTTCTCAACGGTGAGTCCACATTAGTACTAAAGTTATTTTTAGGTGGGAACTTTATTACATTTTCTGTTTTGTACCACTTTGGATCCCCTGCTTAGCTGGGGTTATATTTTCTGTCTAGCAAAAAGTTGGAGCTGCCTTATTTTTAGCTTGGTTTATTTTTCTCCCTGTGATTTCCTTTTTCCTTCTAACTTAATACACACTTAAATAGTCTTCCTTTTCCACCCGACCCTCTTCCAGTTCTCATTCACTGGGTGACGAGACTAATCCAAAAGGGAAGTGCTAAACCCCATCTTGTTTCAGGGAAAAGGAAGAAGTCTTTAGCAGGCCTCGAGTATCTGCTGATTGTCATTTTATTAGAGTCTCTTCCCCTGTCACTCACCCTGTGTGCCCCTGACTCCTGGCTGAGACTCCTACATCTACACACCTGATAAGAAACGCTTCCCACCCCTGTACCCCACCCCCACTCCACTTCTACAGAGAAAACCTGCTGACCAGGGTGGGGCAGGAGCTCTAAAGGACTCGGGCATTACTTAGGCTGCTAGAGGGCCTGCTGTGTGTGCGGGTGACTCTGCATGTGTGTACATATATGTGTACACACACATGTTCGTACATATAAGTACACACACATATTCTGGTGCTCTCCATACCCTGTTTCCATCTCTGACACCCGTAGCATTTGATCCTGGCTCACAGGCTTCCCACAGATAACACTTGCCCTAGGACTTGGGGTTGATAACATACGTTCATTTATTCTGCCCTCTGTGTGGCGGCAGTAAGAATCCAGTCTAAAATTTGGGGAAACAGACTTGGAGACCTGACTAGCCCAGCCTCCCAACCCAGGAATAAGTGCATTGGGCAGACTGGGGCCCCTGCTCACCCCTTGGCTTCCTCAGAGGCCTATGATGACTCCCCATTGCCTAGCCATTAAAGCAGAAGCCTCTCAGCCCGGACGTGCTTGAGTAGATGACACACTTAACTAAGTAGCCCCACGGAAGACTGTGTTTTAGGCTGTGGGCTTCTCTAGGGCAGGGGCCAGCTTTGATGGATCAGTGTTTCCCCATAAACCAGCAACACGCTGCTCCGTAGCCGAGCGAGTGAGTGAAAGCATGAACTAGTGAAGCTCGTTGGTATCCGGACCTCCTCCGTCACTCCTTCCAGCCACATGGATTTCCAGAGTCAGGACTCTTGGTCCGTTTCCTGAAGCACATCTCATTGTGGGGGCCTGAAAGCCCTGGCAGTCCTATGGTAGGAACTTATGCTGCTTGCCATCCCTCTGGTCCCTGCAGCCAGGAGCCACCTTTCAGGAGGCAGCGTCTCTGTAACGGGCGTCGAGGTCTAGACTGGCGTCCTCCCTGAGCACGGCCCCTCCCCAGAGGGTGGCCTGTTTGCTGTCAACCATCTTGGGTTGGTTTTTGATTCGCAACTTGCTGAGCAACATTGGTTGATGAGAATGACCTTGCCTTGTGACTTAGAAGAAGGGTATCAAGGCCCCGGGAAAGCGGGGCCCTTTGCAGCTCCCAGAAAGCGATTAGGCCCCTTGCAGCCATGTGTCTTGGGAAAGCTTTCGTCATCTGTGGTTTATCCTGTAACTACAGTTCTTTAACGTGTGTTTATGAATCGAGCACCTCCGTGATGGTCAGGGGCAGGTGTTGGGGCTGTGTTATAATTAAAATGTACATCTTAGAGTTAAAAACCCAAACATAATTTCCTCTGAACTCTGTTTCCTAAACTGCAAATGTGTCAACATGACAAGAAGTGGAAATTGTTAAGAAACAGTCACAAAAGCAGAAGCTGTTGATCTAAAGCCCACTCCACTAGAATGTTACATAGCAGATGAGGGGGTCCACAGCCACGGCGCTTCCCAGAGGCAGCAGGGAGCCGTAGGACCCAGCTCCGCCCTGTGGCCTCGGTCATCTACCCTTTCTGTCCCAGCCCCAGTTTCCTCATAGGTCCTGGGCTCAATATACAACTCCTAGCACCATGGCTGGTTCAAAGTAGACACTCAACAAGTGCTGTCACGATAATAATAATGATAATGATAATAATAGGCATAGTTTCATGTGCCATGTCTGCACGTGAAATTTCCTTAAAATTTTTTTCTTACACTTACATTTAAAAATATGTCCTTGCCATGACCCATTTCACTCAGCAGTTAGAGCGTCGGCCCTTGGACCCAAGGGTTGCGGGTTCAATTCCTGGTCAAGGGCACATAACCTGGGTTGCAGATTCGATCCCTGGCTCTGGTCAGGGTCATGCAGGAGGCAACCAGTTGATGTGGGCACATCAATGTTTCTCTCTCCTTCCCCCTCCCTCCCTTCCGCTCTAGCTTTAAAAAAAAAAAAAAAAAATCAGTGGAAAAATATCCTCTAGTGAAGATTAACCAAAAAAGAAAAAAGTGCTCTGGGTAAGAACATTTGACATACAGGCTATGGGAAATAAGAAGTGAAATCTCTTTCCAAAGACAAGCACCATCATTAATAATTTGTTGTATATATGTTTAGCCTTTTTCCCATTTCCTTACAAAAATATACATCTCTACATATTACGGACATTGCTTTCTACATAAATGCTATCCTACTAAACACTGTTTTGCATCACAAACCTTGGCCAGCAGAGCTCATTAGCTCTTTTGATCGGTTCAGTGCGACTTTAGCACAGTGTGCTCAGTCATTGCCTATTCATAGCCTCTTAACTTGTTTCCAGTTTCTCATTGTTACTTCTGTAGCAAACATCATGCATGTACATTTATTTCTGTGCTATGGGTCTGGGTATTTCTATAGATTCAATTTCCGGAAGTGGAACTTCAGGCCACAGGGTATTTAATTTTTTTTAGATCCATCAATTTTTCTCTCTGAAAAGGCTATCTCAGTTTATACTCCTTCCGCCAGTCTGTGAGTACGATTCCCTTCCTAAGGTAGACACACATTTTAAAAATATCTTTTTCTGTGCTAAATTTGCAAAAACAGTTTGTTTATGTTGTTCTCTCGGCCCATATTTACAGCACACCTGTGAAGCCATGGTCTGCGCTGAGAGTCACAGGGGGTGTCGAGATGGGTTGGCTTGAACTTGGTCCCCAGCAGCTGGGGTGGGGGTGGGAACTGAGCATACAAATGTCTACAACTGTGGTAGAGAGTCTCAGGGTCCCTGGGCTGAGGAACTCTCACTAGCATTGAGCGCTTGGGGGTTGATAAGCGCTTCTTAAAGGGACACCTTCCCTGCTTCTTAAAGGGAAGTGCTAGCGACGGTGTCAGACTCGTCTCTGAGCTGCTGCACCACCTCTAGTGAGTGGTGGGGCTCAGTACATGGTGTCCCAAACCAAACAGGGATCTGGGACTTGGAGCTCTGGGGCTTCAGGCTGGGCGCCCTGGAGAGGAGCCAGCTGGAAGAGGCCACCGGTGGTGAGACGGCTGACTCCACTCAGAATCTCAAGGCGCCTCTGCTCTCGTGTCCAGGCGTTAATGACACCTTCCACACACTGCAGTCTCTTCAGGACACCTTTCCAGGGCCCCGAGGAGGGGCTGTTCCTGCGTTTTCTGGCATATAAGCATTCATTACCCCGATGATTCCTTCCAAATCATTCTTGAGATGGTTATGTGGATGGTGTAATCTGTGATCACTATTGACAGGAAAAGGCTGCTTGAAAGTAGTTCTGAACAGGGGTAGCTTTTAGGTTCCTAATACTTGTGTGTAGCACCCCACACACATTCCCCACTCCTCTTTCAAACAAAACAAAAAAACATAATTGGCATTTTGTGCTGTGACACCAAAAAACAAGATGTGACAGACAGTAAAGTTGGACAGACCAGCAGGGTAGGAATTGTGCTGATTTCTCACTCTGACTTGGTAAGTCCCTTCTGTTCTGGGCGTCCCGTCGCTCTGTTACAGGATGAAGCTGCTCTGCCCACCAGCATCTGTCTACAGTCGGACGGTTGTAAGTGCCAAATACTGCAAAGGGCCTGTGGACCAGAAAGTGCTATGTGGAGTGAGGGAGTCTTGCTGTTGGTCTTTTTGTTGCGTGTGCGTGAGCCTTTGGCAGGTGGTCATTCCTGGGCCAGGTAATTTAGAATTTCTAGTCCCTCTTAGGGAGGTGAAGCTTGGCTGCATTCCTATTTTGGGGGTCAGGAAACATGGGAGATCTCCTCTGTGTTGGGATAAAGAAGTTTAATGGACCCTGCTCTCTGTGTTGGGGCACAGTCTTTGCAGGAACTATTTTTTTTGAAAGAGAAACGGACAGACAGCCCAACCTAGGACCACATGCTAGGCACATGGAAAGGACTGTTCATAGAGGCATGTATTAGCCAGGGTTCTCCAGAGAAACACAGCCAATGAGAGAGATTTATGATGAGGAACTGGCTCACACGGTACTGGAGGTTGGCGAGCCCTAAGACGTGCAGGGTGAGTCAGCAAGCTGGAAACCCAGGAGAGCCTGTGGGTTTGTTCCTGTCCGAGTCTGCAGGCCCGAGAACCAGGAGAGCTGATGGTGTGGTTTCAGTCCGAAGGCTAGCAGGCTTGAGTCCCAGGAAGAGCCAGTGTTTCACTTTGAGTCCAAAGGCAGCAAAAAAGCCAGTGTCCCAGTTCAAACACTGTCAGGCAAGAAGAATTGTTGTATTTGAGCCTTCACCTGATCGGACAAGGCCCACAACATTAGGGAGAACAATCTGCTTTCCTCAGTGTTCTGACGTAAATGTTAATCTCATTCAAAAAAAACCCTCCTAGAAACACCCAGAATATGATTTGACCAAACCTCTGAGCTCAGTAAATTGACTCAAAGTGGATTTTCACAGGCAGGGAAGCACAACCGTGTGTTGAGTAGCACGCACTGGGCAGGGTTCTCACTGCATGTTGAGGTTGCGCTTCGGAGGAGTCTGCTGGAAAGCGGTCGGGATGCTGAGGTCAGGGGCCCCACGAGCTGGTAGGATGGGGCGTCTTGCATATGTCCCCTTCTCCTTCACGTGCTGGAGCCACAGCACTGGACCAAGAAGCATGTGTGAACATCCACTATTTGAAGAACTGGACTGAGGGACTTAGAGCCAGAAAGGCCTCTCTGAGACCATCTGCTACACCCCTTCCTGCCTCACCTGCAAATTGTCTTAACCACATGGCTCAGGTGGCTGTCCAGGGTCACACAGCTGGTGAGTGTAGGGCCAGGCTGGTCTCAGGCCGGCAGCCTTGTCACCATCATCCAGAAGGCTGAGGTTGTCCAAGTCCCCAGGGAGATCATTTCCTCTCTTGAAGCAGTTCCAAACCAAGGAACTCTGGGGCAGAGAGCTTGCCAGAGCTCAGCAAGCTGCTTCCGGCCAGGCAGCTGTGCTGGGCACAGGGCACAATGCCAGCAACACCCCTCAGCATGAGACAGTGACATCGTAACCAGCAACAGCCACCACCAGCTGGGTACAGGTGGGTTTGACCAATTTGGCTGCAAACCTGGCATGTGGCAAGGGGTAACCTCCTCAGGTGGAGGGAGGGGTCATGCCCAGAAGAGGCCCTGGCTCTGCCCTGGGAGGCTGGCACTCTGCTCCCAATGCGTTTGTAATCACTTGCTTAGGGCCAGCTAGACTGGGACAGCAGCATGTGTTGGCTGCCCCTCTAACATTTTAGAATGGGCTTGAATTCCCCCTTGATGGGCAGCTCTCTTCCTCATGATATAGCCCTTGGCTTTCCTCCCAGACTGCTTGACCATGATTCCTATAGGGACCTGTGTGTAGTCCTAGCCAGATAAACCTCGGTTGGCCTGTTACTGACCTAACGAGCAAACTGAAGGAGGAAGAGACCTGCCTGATGCAGTGGGGCTAGGACCCAGCTCTTCCGGTGCTGGCTTCTCCTGCGGCCCTGAACACGGTGGTGTTACTGGGGAGTGGAGGGAGCACCGACTTGATTGGAAAGATGGTGGAGACAGCTGCAGGGTTAAGAAGAGTTAAGCTGCATGGGATTTAGAGCCAGGTTGCCTCCATCACTGGCTTGCTGAATGACCACCTTTACAGTGGCCATGTCAACAGCACCCCTCCTGGAGGTGCCGTGAGAAGTAAAGGAAGGACAGGATGGAGTGCACTTAGCACAGACCCTGGCCCAGCATGCTCTCGGCACTCAGTGATCCTTGGAGAGTATTAAAGCGAACTGGGCCTTCGAAACGTTGACTGAACCACTCGGCTTGTCTGAGCTGCAGGTGGGGCAGGGGCTTGAATGTGGTCATGGCTCCTCCAAGGCTCATTCTGTGAGGGAGGGACCATGAGAACAGGCAGGCATGACTAGTCTGGCATGAAAGCCTGTCCCCCGTGGCTTTATCACATTAGAAGGTGGTCCAAGGCCTCTCTGGAAGCTGAGACCTCATCATGCCCAGCAGACTGGAAGATTGCACCGTGGGGCTGCTGGCCGGCCCTCTTTATAATGTAAGTGTGACCATCAGTGCTCAGAAGGCACAAGGCTAGACTCATGTCTGGCTCGTCTGCCAAAGCCCCAAGCAGTCTCTGCTGGACCCTGGCCTCTGTCTGCAGCACAGGGTTTGGGGGACACCTGCCCCTCTCAGGGTTGACCTGAGGATGTTGGTGCCATTTTGACCCCTGCCCCTCATCCTGGTGGAAATCCATGTTTGGGGCAGTTTGCAGGAGTGTGTTTTCTTGCTGGAGCCTGGGCATCCTCCATCCACTTCTTGAAAGGGCGGAGCCCTAATTGTTCTCCGGGTTGGACTTCCAGGTCATCAGTAGCTGACTGCTACATCCTGGTGTTTCCTGCCAGCTTCTAGAAAGGCTTGTGTGTGTGAAAATGCAAATCTGATTAAGGCTCCTGGTCCACATTTTCCAGTTTCCACCCCTTTGAGTCTGCAGCCCTCTCCTGGCACTCAAGGCCCTCATGGCATCCCTCTAATGTTCTTTTCTAGCCACTTCCCACCTCTTCTTCGTGAGCACTGGGCCCAAAGCAACTCAAATTTGGTTTTGTCTCAAAATCCCTCAAGCTTTCCTCTGACCATGACTTTTTCTGTGCTTGTCTGGCCTTGGTCACCCTTTCCCCTGGTGCCCCCGCCTCCACCTGTCTGAATCTGCCTCCTTCCCCTGAGCGCATTCTACCCCGGGCCTGCCCTTTGTTGTCCGTGACACCAGGCAGGTCCCCAGGCTTCCCTGACCCTTGAGGGGCCTCCTTGCACTAGGACCTGGAATTCTGTGAAATGACATTCTTCCCTGAAGTTTTTCAAACTCCCAAGGACTGCATTTGCTTTCTGCCTCTACCCAGCGGCCACTGTCTATGCCACCTTAGAGCCCTTGGGGCCAGTCAGAACGGGGTGACCCCGCCGAGCCCCTGAACCTGTCTGAGCCTCAGTCCCTGTGCTGTAGAGCACAGGAGTACTTGCCTCTCTGGGACTGATAAACAGCCAATGCCCAGGACTGTGCCTGGCACCGGCAGGGTTCAGTAACTCGTAATTGTTATTAACTCGGTGCTTATAGGTGTTGGGGGTTCGATACTCCTGCCAAAGCAGGAGTTCTTTGGTGGGGGGGAGCCTCATCTAACACCACGGGAGTACTCAGCACTCGCGCTCACAGTGAGGGCTCAGCCAGGATCCTGGAGCAGCCAGTTCGCCTCAGTGCGTCTCCACAGGGGATGGCGACAGAAGCTGGCCAGCAGCCGCCCAGAGGCCCCGAGGCCCCGCACGCGAAGGCAGTCACTAGAAGAGTGCAGAGTGACTGGCAGGGCTGAAGGACTCGGCTGTAATCACGGCGAGCTCCCAGGAGCTCTGTGGAGAGGCCCAGGTGGCTTTTTAAATCCTGAGGAAAACATATTCGGTGTCATCAGGTGTGCGGGCTCGTCTCCTCTCTGATGCCACAGAATGTGGGGGCCCAAGGGACGAACCTGACACTGTACAGATGGCCAAGGGAAGGGAGCACAGCAGGCTCCCTGGTGCAGACCTGGGCCTTCTCCTCTCCCTAGGACCGAGGCTAAAGGAGCAGCAGGACAGGTTCCGCTGGCCAGCGCCAGGCCCGCTCCGCTCCCTCCGCCGTGACCATTGTTCTTGTTCCACACCCCGCTTCCGCAGAGCTCACCCTCTGCTTCTTGGGTGTTTCTGTGCACGCCTGGAAAAGAGATGGTAAGAGAACACCAATTAGTCAGTCTCCTGGCTTCTAGACAGCTCCGGAAACCAGACTAGATAGAGCAGGAGGAGGAGGTGGGGCCTCCAGCTTGTGCTGGCTTTGTCTCCGGGCGCTGACTCCCCGTCGCCCTGCCCTGCCCTGCCCGGCCTGCAGCGTCCACTCGGGACGCCCCCCGCTGCCCCGCGCTGCCACCTCGGCCCCCGAGGCGCACCTGCATCCAGGCACTCGTGGAAGCACCTGGATAGGAGGGCCTTTGTCCAGCAGCTTTTTAACAGTTCGGATGGGGAGAGTGTCCCCTGTCTTCTCTTTGATGTGGTGCCCTGGAATTTGGCGGGGTTTGGGCTGCGCGTCTAATTAGAAACAGCCGTCCGCCACTCCCGTGGAGCTCCTCACTCAGGCCGTGGTGCTGGGTGTGCTTATTCACACCCAGACCTGCCTGAAACAGATGTCCCTGCCTCCAGAAGATTAAAAACAAGACAGTCATACAAAGCTGTCAGGAAGCGTCTAGGGAAGGCAGGAGGAAGAGCCCTCGTCCAGGAGTTAGAGGACCTGGGGCCATGTCCCTACTACTTTCCTCTCGTCCCCAGGCCCCCGTTTGCCCATCTGTAACATGTGGTGATGAGCCGCCTGGTCACTGAGACCTGCCCTGTGTGTTTCGCGTTGCGCAGAGTTGATCCAGGGCAGGGTTCCCACGTGGAGGCGTGAGGTTGCACAGCAGCAGCTAACGTGGGAAGCTGTGGATCCAGAACGGAAGTAGTTCCGAGGTTGGTGTTGCAACCCTCCCATTTCCAGCACAGGGTTGGCCTGTCAGATTTCGGTAAGCAGGCTTTCCTGGCTCCAAGGAGGAGGGGTCTTGGAATGGTGCCCCAAGGAAGCCCCAGGGGGATCATTGCCACATTCCCGGAGTGCTTTCTGTGTCACAGGCACTGTCCTCAACACTGAACACATGTGAGTAGCTCGTAACATCCTTCCGAGGTAGGTACTGTGATCCTGCCTCCAGCGATGAGGAAACTGGGGCAACTTGACCCGGACCCCACTGGGACCAGGATTCAGGCCCAAGCCGTCTGGCAGGGTCAGTGTTTTCAGCTGTCACACTTGCCGTTGAACCTGTCGCTCACCTGCCCCGAGGCTTTGCCTCCCTCCAGGTGGCTGGTGCAGGGCAGACCCGGTCATTCTAGTAATGTCACCCTAGACCTCTCAGTCTAGGCCACTCCCGTATCTGGCATCTTGGGCACGGGTCCCAGGGGCTTCAGAGCCATGTGGGAGAGGTCTGATGGCACAGCCAGCACCCCACCCTGGCTGAGGGGAAGTTTCATAGGCTGAGAGGTGCCTGGCCTCCTTGGGCCACTCGTCCCTCCTGAGCTCTGCTACCCTGTGATTTGGGATCTGGTGTGGATTCCCAGACAAGCCTAGCTGGGAAAATTAGAGGCGAGAGGCCTGCAGGCCAGCGTCTGTCATTTCCAGCTGGGCTCCTACACGTCTGTGCCAGCCTCTCCCCACCCAGCTCCACCCTGCCCAGAGGTTCTAGGGCACCTCTCCTTAGACACTCCTAGAGGTGCCATCCTGTGGCATTCAGGGCCATTCAGAATGCCACCTGCCTCCAGCATCCGCTTTCACTGGCCCCCTGGACGGCCCTCCTTCCCCGTGTACACCTGTGCTTCCTTCCCCAGTGCCTCCATCAGACGCCACTTTCTGTGTCACGACCTCATGTCTACGTTCTTCAAGGCCCTCCCAAGTTTCCCCAGTGAGTTGTAGCACTGTGTCTGCTCCCTGTTGAGGAAACTTAGCCATCTTTATGTCAGGGGCTCCATGTGTCTCATTCGTCTCCGTCCAGCTCTGGTCTGGTAGTGCCTGGCTGGGTGTGAGGGCGGCTGGGTGCGCCAGGGATGTGCGCTGATTCCTCGGCCTCAGTGTCCCAGAGACCGGAGCCAAGCCCTGCCCTCCTCTCTCAGTTCCTGAAGGGAAGTTAAAAAGGTAAAGAAGAGGTTTCTTCTTTTCCAGTCTTCTTATTAGTAAAAGTATTTACCATAAAGTGTGTTCATGTATTTTTTCATTTACTTGTGTGTTCATCTACTTTCAAAATATAAATTTGAGACTGTCCATAATAAAAAGAAATGTGTATGTTGAGGCTATTATAATAGTAATCAAAATCCATGTAGAAGGAAGGGCAAGAGAATCTATGCAGTATCTAAGCTAACATAGCTATTGAAGTTAAGCATCAAAACCAACTATGAGCTTCCTGGCAGCCAAAGGAAAAATATAAAAATAAAAAGGAGTCGGGGAGACAGAGTTGAAATGTAGCATATGGCTTATTGCTTGTGGGCTTGGAGAACTCTAAACGTTCATCCGCTCCACTCAGGAGGCTCCTGGTTTGCACCAAGCTCTGTCCTGGGCCCCTCAGTCAGTGCACCTGCCTCACCCTCCTGCCTCTGTGCCCTTGGTGAAGGTGCCTAGGGTCCCTTCCAGTTCTAACATTCTCTGATTCTAAAGCAGTGCTCTTTGTTTGTTTGTTTTGTTTTGTTGTTGCTATTCTTTCTCCATATGTAGTTCCACTTGAAAACCTTTCTACTCCAGAGGTCATGAGAAATCCCCACCCTGTCAATTTAATGTTTCAGCTCCCTGCCTAAGAGGCATGAAATCACAGCCTGCCACCCAATATTAAAGGTCATTTTCCATGATTTTATAGATGATGGTGTCCAGATAACTTGTGACTTAAAACATATGGTCACCAACTCCCCTGTTAGATCAGCCTCTGGATCATCACAGATCGGTCTCGGTAATAAGGAGAACGGACCTGGTCATTAGGCAGGAGACGGTGACGTCTGGCGAGCTGGCCTGGCGTAATGGCCCTGGACGTCCTGAGGCTCTTGGCGAACCTCTCCGAGGAGAGAAGATGCTCCTTAATGGGCCTTTTCTCGGGGAAAGGCAGCTACTTCCAACACACACAGCTCCTATAAGCCCAACCTGCTTAAAATCATATTTACTTTTATGTGTTCCTGTCTTAATTACATTTTTTCTTTACTAGCATTTTTATTCATTATTTAAAACAACTTTCAAAAGTAATTGTGCAATAAGTCCTTCCTCAATACACAGTAGCTGTTTACCTTCCTGTATCAGGTTTTCAGCCCTTATTCAAGTGTATCTGTACTTAACAACACCGCTGTCATCAGCGTTTAGATATTATGGGATGCTGGTATCCAGCAATTCCTAAGCAAGGAGTAGAATTCCCCTTGGGGCGTTGTTCACATTGTCCAGAACTTGTTTAGAAAGCCTGTATTATGCGGTTTGCTCTCAACACATAAACAGTCTTGTATTTTACTTTTTAACTTAGCATAATTTCATGCACGCTTTTCCTTGTAGCTACATAATCTTCAGATTTATCATCTTAATGGCTGCTTAATATTCCATCCAGTTAGCATGCCATAATTTACTTAACTGTTCCCTATTGTTGGAGCCTTAATGAAAATTTGAATTCACCATGTAAAACGGGGGAAGCTTGTTTTAATGATTACCATTATAACAGCCCCTGCCCTAACTGCATGCCATTACTAACCCAGCTTCGTAAGGCACAGATGCTTTGGGAACAATAAATCCTGTGTGAGAGGTGTGTGCACCAGGCCCTCTGATTTAATAGCTAATCTGTTCACTGGCACGTGTTTTCCTTTTGGGTTGGTATTTATGTAGAATATCCATCTCTTCTGAATATTGCCTAATGCTGTACTTGATCACTGCTGTCAAGGATTTAACATAAATTAACTGGAATTGGGGGTAAATCTGGCTGTCAGTTGTCATCCAGTTATCCCACCCCGATTCATTGAGGATCTGTTTGCAGCCAGGCTCTGAACGCGGGTGAGGGCGCTCCGATTGTCGGGGCCCACAGAAGTGCATCCGTGAATTTCTCTGTGGTGCCCAAGATTACATGGTGATTCGCACGCAAAGCACTTTGTAAACGGGAGCGTACCCGGTAGTGGTGGCCGGTCCTGCTTCTGAAATCGGGTGAAGAGGAAAGTGGTTTTCCTAGGTCAGTGCCTGTCACTGCGTTCTCAGTGTCCTTGGCCCTTGGATTCTCCAAAGACGGGAGGCCAGACTACAAGCACACACGGATGACAGTGACCTCACAGAGCAGGTCAGATAGTCTGTCCGCAGTACTTCAGTCGGTCTTCCCCTCCAAGGGACCACACCCTGCCTCTCAAAGCTCTTCTCTTTTCCTCTTCCTACCCCCAAAGGAGGAGAGCATCATCCTCAAAACTGACCAGTGATCCCAGTTTTCCACGGGACAGTAACGTGTGCTTTGCCAAAGGGTGACATCTCAGAAGAGACAAGTTTTAGGAGGCCTGAGAACCGTGCTGTGCGAGGGTTTTTCCTTTTCATCCTCTCCGAAAAGAGGAAGTTGTTCCTGTTTGGTGCTTGCACCCCCGACCGCTCTCCGGCACCTGCTCTCCTTTTCTGCCCGGGGAAAGTGGGCCTCAGGCCAGCCTCCCAGGGGGCAGTGGTACCTGCCTCGTTGGTTTAGTCCTCCTTCATCCTGTTTCTGTTTATCAACTGTGTAGATGATGGCTTACAGGAAGATGATAGAAAGCTTACTTTTTAAATGATATTATTGTCTCTAAAAAGTGAATAAATAAATAGGGTAAATAGTAACCTAGTTGGTACTCAACCAATGGCAAACTCATGAAATCAGTACATGACTAAGTGAAGTTTGGGAAATACCACCCTAACGTTATTAACGTTCACACCGATGACCAGCAGCACAGCCTCAGTTGGCTCCTGTCGTGTCTGGGCCTGTGCGCGGGGCAGGACACCTGTCTCCCCATGAGCTGGCCTTGGTCAGGGAGCCCCGCCTAGAAGCAGTGCCCTTGCTGGAAGGGGTGTCGTCACTCGTGTGTTCTGTCAGCTGCTCTTCAGGGCACTTGTGGTTCGGCCGTATCTTTCTGCCGTCGGAACTGATTTGGAGAACGCCTCGAGTTTAGACAGCTGCTTATAAAGCACTCACGCTCGCGACCCTCGCCCTCTGTGGCAAGCCTCACCTCCGCTCTCCCCGCCTGGACCCAGTTCTCCAGCAGAAGTGGACAGTGAATAGACATCAGTGGGATATTCTTCAGCCTTCAAAAGGAATGAAACTCTGACACATGCTATACCAGAGGAGAGCCTTAAAAGCATTATGCTGAGTGAAATAACCCAGGCACAGAAGGACAAACATCATCAGATTCCCCTTATATGAGGTACCTAAGTATCAAACATACAGAGAGAGAAATAGCGTGGTGGTTGCCAGGGGCTGGGAGGGGGAGAAGTGGGGAGTTAGTGTTTCACGGGTACAGAGCTTGTTTGGGAAGATGAAAAAGTTCTGGAGATGGATGGTAGCGGTGGTTGAATATACTTGATACCACTGAACTGTACACGCCAAATGGTCAAAATGGCAAGTGTTCTGTTCCATGTGCTACCACAGTCAAACCAGAAAGCAGGCAGGGAGACGTTCTCTCCAGCCCTGCAGCCCTGGCGTGCGCTGGTCCTCCCACAGGGAATCCTGCCCTCTCCTGTTCCCACCTGTCCTCTCTGCTCCTGCCTCATCCCTCACAGGCCCCGCACCGAACCCCTTTGGTGATTTAGGTTGTTGTGTCTCTTCCAGAAATGGTGGGCTTCCTGAGAGCAGCCTCTGCAGCGAGCCCTCCCTTGTCCGTGTCCCCATTGGGCCCTGCACACAGTGGGTGTTTATGATCGAAGCAGGTGGAGTGTCCTGCTTGACTCAGAAGCACCTGACTGTAGCATCCTCGTCCCTCTTTGAGCCACCACTGGCCTCTCAGGAATGAGCAGCAGCTGAAATGGAGGTCACCCCTCACCCACCCAGGAACTAGTCCTTGGCGTCCTCTCCAGGAGAGTAAGAGCTTTCCTTCCTTGCTCAGAAGTGGACCTGGACACCTGCTCTCACATCCCTCAGATGTGCTCAGTGTGTTAGAAGACAGGCAGGCTCTGGGGGAGGGAGAAATGCCGGAAGGAGTCACTTTATAGGGGAGAAAATGTTGACCCCAGGTCCGCTGGGGAAGCTGGTTAGGTCTTTTGAAATGACTGGACAAGCTGGGTGAAAGCTTGAGGATCCTCGGGCGCAATCTCCTCGTTCGTTATTCAGACGAGGAATGAAAGTCCCGAGGATAGAGAACAACGCTAGTGGGGAAGACACTCATCTGTAAAGCAAGGAGTGCAAGCTCTGTGCTCTGGGCTGGTGTCAGAACACACCTGGAACACCTGGAACGTCGTGTGCACCTCGGGGCGCGCCCTGGAGGCTGCAGTGAACCAGCAGGTGGAGGCAGGGAGCCTTCTGCTCTTTCGGGTCCGAGAGCCTGGGCTCTCTGTGAGGAAGCCTGGCCCGGGAGAGTGGACATGCTGCCTTCACGGGGTGGAGGAGCCGCTGAACGCAGAAAGCTCCTGTGCAGCCCTCCCCTCCCTGGCTGGCAGCTCTGAACTCTGGGTGCCGCCTGGCAGATCCCAGCTGAGGACGTGTGTGTTTCAATTCCATGACACCTCTGCTTCCCTTTTTTTTTTTTTTTTTTTTTGCCTGCAGAATTTCAGAGACAGGAAAGTGTCCGGTCCCAACACAAAGGCATCCAGCTATATGACACCCCTTACGAACCCGAGGGCCAAAGCGTTGACTCGGACTCGGAGAGCGCAGTCAGCCCCCGACTGCGGGAGAGCAAGCTGCCCCAGGATGACGACAGGCCCGCTGATGAGTACGACCAGCCGTGGGAGTGGAACCGGGTCACCATCCCAGCTCTGGCAGGTAAGGAGCCAGTGGCCCACACTGGACACTCATCTTTGGTAGAGGGAGTCAGTGCTCTGGTCCCTACCTGCTCAGGTAAACCCCAGGGCTGCCTTTGATAATCCAGTCGGGCTGTCCTTTCTTCTAGGACAGCTGAGCCCCTCAAAAATGATGAGGGTCCTGGGTCTTGGTACCAGTCTCCCCAGTCTTCATAGATGGCCCAGATAGTCTCTTTGTCTGACTCTGTCTTGGTTCTGTTGGTAATGCTCTAGCTCACTGAAGCCAAGATTTCAGAGTTCAGAAGGAGCTCAGAAACTAAAACAGAACCAACCTGCATTGTCTCCTGCTGGGCCTGAGGGAGCCCAGCGCCTCCATCTGGTTGTGTGGCTGCGCTAGGCCTGTGTGCGCCCAGGGCTGCTGTGTCTCCTGCCCTCGGGGCCGGCCCTCCCCCTGGCCGAGAGCCCCTTGAATGACTCAGGTGCCTGCCCTGCGCCCCATTCTGAGACTGGTTTTCTGGAATCCAGGTGTCCGTCACAGGACTGAAACTCTCCCACAGCCTCTGCCACGCGCGTCAAGGTCTTGAGCTTGTTCGTGCCCTTTGGTTCTAATTCCAGTCCTTAGGATTCGTGCCAAGGTTAGGATCTGAAATTCAGAAAAGGCGTTGCTCGTGATCGTGAAAGGTGGGAACCACCAAAGTGTCCAGCAGACAGGGACTGGTTACGTGGGGTGTTGTGCAGCCACTACAAAGTGCTGCTCACAGAGCGTTCGTAACAGTTCGGGGAAATGCTCACGTTTGGTGTTAAGAGGTGGAAAGCCAGATGTATTTAAAATTTTAGGCGAGAGAGACATTGAATGATTGGCTGAATTCTTACCACATTGAAGGTCGTAAAGGGAGCGTTTTCATTTTTACTTTCTTTAAAATCCCTGTTACCCGAAATCTCCCTATTTCATGCACAACTAGACCCTTCCTCCCTTTATGGCCCCCAATAGCGAGGCCTCTGTCCTACCCCCTCCCGGTCCCCTCAGTTGATGTTCTGTGGCACATACCACTCCCAGCTCCCTGGACCTAGCACACTGCACACCCCGTTCCTTCTGCCTGCATGTGCCTTTCCCTCCTGTATCTTATCTGGAAAAATCCTGAGCCTCTGGGGACCAGTTCAAAGGTCACTATCTCTGTGCAGCCTCCCTGGTACAGCCACGCGTCCCGTGGGCTTTCTTGCTGCCTCCCCGGGCCTGGCGAGCTCCCTGCGCTCCTCCCTGCCTAGCATTTCTCTCACCGTCTCGAGTTCGTCCTGTGGGTGCTGGTCTCGCCTGCAGGCCGTGAGTGGTTGACTGAGAGAGCCAGTGAGGAGAGGAGTCGTGTGGCTAAAGGTCCTTGGGCATCTCAGGGCTCTCCCTTTCTTTGCTTGGCACAAGGGAATCTGAGGACTGTCCTGTCCCCTGGCATAGCTGACGGGCGATGCTGCTCCTGGGTGTGAGAGGGGCTAGAATGGAGCCGGGGCTGTCCGAGAACTGGCCCTTCGGAAACACCAGTTTGATTCAAGGGCTGAAGAGGCTCGTGTGACATCTCTCCCAAGACCAAGGGCCTGTGACGTGAGTTGGCACTGCAGACAAGTGTGGGGTCTTACTCCCCACCCCTCTCCTGAACTGAACACCTGCTTGTCACTCGAGAGCTGTGCTACCTTTGATGCTCCAGTCTGGCCCCTTGCTGCCCAAAATGTGGTCCCTGGACCGGCAGCTGGTGAGAAATGTAGGGTCTTGGGTCCCATCCCAGACCTGCAGAGTTAGAATCTGTTTTAACAAGACCACTAGGTGATTCATGTGCCCTGCCAGACACCATCCCCTCAGAAGGCTCTCAGGCCAGAACACGCCCACTTCTGCCCAAAGGTGGTTTCAAACTTCTTTGCATTTAGATTTTCACAGAGGATCACAAGGTCTCGGGATAAATTTCCGAGCCACAAGTATCCATTCTGGACTTGTCTTTATGTCACTGAGTTGCATCACAAGTGTTATTATAGGTCGATAGAAGACACTCAGAATCCCGTCCCCATCTGTGTCTCATGGAGTCGCTTATCTCTATGTGAACTGCTCTGGAGCTGGCTGGTTGTGCTTTTCCCAGAAGCTTTTGGCTCAGGTCTGATTTCTGGGGCACAGAGGAAGCTGTTTACTCGGGCTCGAGGGCCGCTGTGAGCGTGGCCTTTGGTCATGACTGGATCCCTCCCACGTCTGTGGACAGAGCCTGTCAGGTGCAGCATTGGTAGGTGAGGGGCAGCTCCTGTCCTCAGCCCAGAGTGGAGATGGAGTGAGAATAGATGGGCCACCTGTCAGGTAATGAGGATGTAACGGCTCAACGGGCTAGATGACTAGGGGCCGCCACGGTCCCATTTGTAAACCCAGAGGTGTGGCTGCTCAGGAATGAGGGACACTCTTCCCGCCTGGGTCGCGTTGTGTGCGCGCGTACGAGCAGGTCACTGGTGGTGTCGGGGAGCAAGGCGGTGCTTGGCTGGGCCCTGGCCCCTTACTTCAAAATCTATGCAGAATGCCCCACACAGCTTTTCTGGGCTCCCTGGAGCTCTGTGACGGGTCGTGGCACCCTGGGGCGCAGGGTCCTTAGCTGAGGAACGTCTGTGAAGGGTAAGTTGCATCGACAAAATCTTCACCGTCTCTCTCCACCCCTTGTGTTCTCTGACTCTGCACGTTTAACCTGGATGAGGAAACCTGGGCGAGGAACCTGGTTAGTGTTTTCAGTTTTTCAAAGGGAGTGGGGTGTGGGGTGTGAGGCACCCCCAGAGGGCAGAGCTGGGCCCACCAAAGAGGAGACACAGGGATTTAGGGTCCAGGTGAGTGATAAGAATTGCAGTTTCACCTGAAAGTGCATAACGCGCTTCCCCTCACTGGAAACTTGCAAGCAGAAGCTCAGTGAGCAGGGGTGCCCCCGAGGGCTTTGCCAGCAGCGGGAGGCCGGCCCGCAGTCACCTCCAGGGTCGCTGCCCTGCTGCGTCCATCAGGACCCCAGCGTACTGGTCAGAGAGCAGGAGGAGGCCTCTGAGTCATCTCTGGGATTCAGTCTGGGACGCAGACGTGCTCCCCGCCCTTCAAAGTGCCATCCTGCTTTGCATTTGTGAAGATGCACTTCTGTAAGGGGGGCTCTGGTGGTCCCCACAGCAGAGGCCCTCGTGGGCCAGCAGCTCCAGACCAGCCTTTATGGAAGCCAGCGCCTTCCCCCCTCAGCCAGCCTCTGGCGGCTGCAGCCTTGGGAAGGCTCCACTGTCACTCCCCGTTCTCGTAAAAACAGCTATTGCGGGGTGTGAAGCGGTCTGAGCTTCTTGGCAGTGAGTCTTCCCTGCTCTCAGAATTCTGTGGCCAGGTGAGTGAGAAATGCCACCAGCACTCACAAAGTCCCAGGGCCTTCTTTGCTTACTCTCCTTCCAGCAAGCTGAGTGTGGCCTCAGCCAGAACCCCCACCCCACCCCGACCTGCCCAGCGGTCCCATCTACTTGCATGACCTTTGGTGATCCCAGCCCCCAGGACAGATGCAGGTCAGGTTTCCCCCATAGGCTGCAGCACCTGCCTGCCGTCCCCTGAGAGGTGGTATGGCTTCCATCACGCTGTCAGCCCCCTTCCCACCGGCAGACACCTGCCTTGGGGCTGGCTGGACTCAGTTCCCAGCCTACTTTACTCACTCCCTGGGAGTCTTCACAGCAACAAATTGTGAGACTGGCAGGTGGGCCTAGAAATGGCTTTTCTGCTGGCCCCCAGCCCCCGATGCAGCTCTGGGCCCACACAAGGGCTCTGTGGAGCTCCCTGCCCGGTGTGGGGCAGGAGGAGCAGCCTGGGCTGATTCCACGTTGTCTCAGGGTAGCCCTGGGCTTTGTGGCCAGATCATCAGATGGACAGGTGGAGCCTGCACCGGAGGCGGCCACACAGGGAGGGACTGAGGAGCTGGGGGGATAACCTGGAGAAGCAGGCCCGGGCTCGGGGTGGCACAGATACGGTGTCACCACATCTCTGAGTAGCCACTGGGAGGACAGGGATTGAACTTGTCCAGGAAGCATCTGTTCCCTCGCCTGAAAATATACCCGCTGCGGAGGGTCCTGGCAAGGCTTCAAGGGCACTGCATCAGAGAAGGGCTGGCACTTACTGAGCACTTTCTCTGTGCATTGTCTCAGTTAGTCCATATAGCCGCCCTCTAGGAGACTAGCTTCCTCCTTTACAGGGGCCATATCTAGTCAGCCACAGAGCTGGGATTTGAACATGCGAAGTCCCACTCCAGAGCCCAAGCCTAAGCCAGTCAATGTCTGGGCTCCCTGCTGCTATCCGAGATGCTGCATAAAATGTGGGCAGAGCCCTCCATCTCCCAGAGCCATGGGGCACGTCACGTGCCCTTCGTCACCCTCGCACCCGTTTCTCCTTCCGTCTGCAGCTCCTAGGATACGATAGGGGGGGTGTGTTTCCATCTGGAATGGTTCTCGCTGAAGATTCTGTAGGAGCCCATGTTCTGGAGGTTCGGGCCTGCGGGGAAGCTAGAACCATCCCACCGTTTGGTCATGTTCTGCCACCATTCAGCACATGGAAAGGCCCTCTCACGGTGGCCTCCCACTCCCTCTTGTCCAGCTGGGGAAACTGAGGCCCAGAGAGGGGAAAGGAACTGCTGGAGACCTCACAGCTGAGCCAGCCAGGCCACACACAGAGAAGGGCTCGGCCTTTCCTTTTAATCCAGGGAGTCGCGTTAAAAACGGCATCCTTAATCATTTACAGTCGCCTCTGAGAAGCAAACGATCTCGGAGTGCTTCCGAGGGGCCAGGGAGCAGAAGAACGCGGAAGGGCACCCTCGACGTCATTTAGAGAAAAAAAGTCATTTCATTTTCGACTCACCAACTGAAGCTTTGTCTCTGTGAAGGCTACTTTTCAGGCAATGTCCTGGGTTCAGCCAGTGACAGGTTTGCCTCCCAGCAGACAGAAGAGAGACCTGTGATTCAGTGCTGAGCAGTTATGTGGGATACTTGTGTATCTTCCCCACAGCTCTGTGGGGGGTTTCTCTGCCCTAGAACACTCAGGACAGTGTCCTGCACACTGGGGGTCAGTGGGACAGTAAGAGTCAGACAACCCCATGTTCACATGCAGATCCACCCCTCACCAGCTGTGGGGCTCAGGCAGGTTCTGCAATCCCCGGAGTGTCAATTTCCCCATCTGTAAAATGGGGATAGTCGCAGCCCTGGCCACACTGGATCTCTGTGATGATCAAGGGAAAAGATCTGAATGAAAAGGCTTTGTAAGCCCTAAAAGGTCACACACGAGAGAATGGTTACTGGTGTTCAGGGAAGGCTTGCTGTATTAAGTAAAATTTAATTTCATATTAAAACAGTACTACTGCATGAAGAGGTACTTAGAGGGCACAGAGGACCCATTTACAGAGCTCATTCCGTTATGCCTGGCAATGAGATGCAGAGGTGGTGTGGAAAGCAACACTTCTGTAGGAAATCCTAAATCTCAACTCCAGCAACAGTTCTAACCATGAGCCACCTGGGCCTTCCATTCTTTATTCACTGGTCCCTGAGTGTAACGGGGTCCCCTCTGCCCCCTCCCCATTCTAGCTGTGAAACAGTTATGGGTCAGTGGGTTTGCCCAGAGCTTTTGTAGGAGTCACCTGGAGGAAGCATTAAATGGATTTCTGGGCTCCACCCCCAGAGTTCCTGGTTCAGTAGGTTCCGGGGATGAGGCATGACAATTGGAGAGTCTAATAAGGTCCCAGGTGTTGCTGATGCTGCTAATTTACAGCCCTTACTTTCAGAACCTAGAACATACGTACTCGGTACATACTGTGTTAGGTGCTGGGGGCAGGGTGGAGTTGGGGAGGGGATGTCACAACTTGGCTTGGCTGGTATCAATGCCACCTCCTCCAGGAGGCCTTCTCTGACATGACCAGTCCCTTCCTCATCCTCATTCCAGGTTGGGCTGTGACCCCTCTGGGCTCCTGCTACATCCTTATATGGGTGCACATTGGTTTATTCTGGAACAGCCAGATACACACTTGTCACTGTCGGGGGGGGCTGTGTTGTTCTCCCCTTAGCCAGTCACCCTCTTGATTTTTGACACCTTCCCAGCCTCATCAAGTTACTAAGTTGATTTAGTAACCTAAAAAAAGAAAAGAAGCCCTGGCCGGTTTGGCTCAGTGGTTAGAGTGCTGCCCTCAGACTGCGGTATCTTTGGTTTGATTCCTGGTCAAGGACACGTATGTGGGTTGCAGGTTCAATCCCCGGCCACGGTCAGGTCATGTGGGAGGCAACCAATCACTGTGTCTCTCTCACATCAATGTTTCTCTCTCTCCCCCGCTCCATCCTTTCCACGCTGTCTTAAAAAAAAGAAATGGAAAAATGTCCTCGGGTGAGGATTAACAAAAAAGAGAAAAAGAGCCGTGGCTGGTTTGGCTCAGCGGTTAGAGCGTCGGCCTGCGGTCCAGAGAGATCTGGGTTAGGTTCCCGCTAGGGGCGCGTACCTCGGTTGCAGTTTGTCCCCAGCCCTGGTTGGGTCATGCGGGAGGCAGCCACTCTATGTGTCCCTTTGACATCGATGTTTCTCTCTCTCTCTTCCTCTCTCTCCCTCCCACTCTATCTGAACAAAAAATGGAAAAATATCCTCGGGTGAGGATAAAAAAAAAAAAAAAGAAAGAAAAAAAGTAAGGTCCCAGGTATGTCTATTTCCTAAACAATTGTGAATCATCTCTGAGCTAGCTCACTTGGCTAATTTAAAATAATCCTGTTAAGCCCTGGCCGGTTTGGCTCAGCGGTTAGAGCGTCGGCCCGCGGTCCAGAGAGACCCAGGTTCGGTTCCCGCTAAGGGCATGTACTTCGGTTGCAGTTTGTTCCCGGCCCTGGTTGGTCGTGCGGGTGGCAGCCACTTGATGTGTCCCTTTCACGTCGATGTTTCTCTCTCTCTCTCTCTTCCTCTCTCTCCTTCCCACTCCATCTGAACAAAAAAATGAAAAAATGTCCTCGGGTGAGGATTAAAAAATAAATAAAATAAAATAAAATAATCCTGTTAAGTGAAGGGGGGGTGTGAGGGCAGGACACTTAGTGAGCACCAGTTATGAAGCTGGCATAGGTTAATGCTAGGAAGCCCTGCAACATGGGTGTGGTTTCATTGTCATTACACAGATGACAATACTCAGGTTCAGAGAGGGTGAGCAGCTTGCCCACAGTCACACAGCTAATGAACTCAGTCCATCTGCCTGCAAAGCCTTTCCTCTCCAGTGCTGCAGTGACGTCTCAAGTGTGGAAAGGGGAGGTCTGAGTATTCCCTGTACCTTGTGCTTGTGTGAGGTGACTTGGGTTGTCGAGGCAGAAGCAGTTGTGCCCACTCCGTGACTTGTCACTGTCACAGACCAACACAAGTGCTCCAAAGCTGCTAGTGCTGACGTGTGCGTCAGGCCCTGCTCCAGGTCTGCTGTTCCCACCGAGCCCTGTGACTCACCCTCTGGCACTTGGAATAAACAGGCTCGGCCTCTGCAGAAGGTTCCTCGGGGAGTTTTAGACCCGCCACCCTCACCTGGTGTACCCAGCGAATACCACCACCTCCACCATTGGCCCCGTTTGGGCTCCCGTGATGCTTCCTGCCTCCTGCACAGCTTCCCAGAATGCCTTGGGCCTGCAAGGAAATTAACAATTGTGTTTGTACCAGGAGCTTTTGCTATGTACTAATGAGTAACAGTTGTAATTAATATTTAACACGTGTGAACAGCAGGTCTGCAGAGAAAAGGGGGGTTTAAATGAGAGAGCTGGGATCACTTGTTTCCTTTGGCTAATATGTTACTGAGGGACAGGTTTTTCCAGTTGGCTTTTCTGTTTGACTTATGAATGAATTCATTTAGTAACCTAAAAAAAAAGAAAAGAAAAACACTAGCATTTAATAGCTTTGATTCATCTGCTAATTATACTGACAGATAGAACTGTTCCTTTAAGTGCCTTTGTCTCCTTTGTGGGGAAAAAACAGAGATTTGGTAGAATGTCTTTACTCTTCCATTTGGCAGATCAGAGATCTTTATTTTTAAGCTCCATGAGGTCAGAGACTCTGCCTGCCTTGTTCACACCTGGGTCCCCACCTAGATCAATGCCTGGCACAAATGAATACGCACTTAGTTGTTAAGTTACTGACTAATTCAGGTCTCGGGGAAACCAACCCCAAGTTCTCACTAGGATGCTACAATACATGCGGACTCACGCAGCCTACTCACAGAGATGGTTTGTTTTCACATCATTCTCTTATGCTGTACACCTGTCTTCTCTCCAAGAGTTTGGGGTGCATTTTTGAGTGGCTGTTCACTGCTGTGGTTGCCGCCTCTGGTCCGAACTCCCAGGGAGAGAGTGTGTCCCTGCCTGTCTGAGGATTGCCCACACATCCGATGCCACACTGGGGAGGAGGAGACTGGTGTGCCAGTGGATGGCAGGCAGAGAGCCGTGCACCTGGCTGAGCCCCTCCTGTCTCCTGCCTCCCCTCCCTGCCATCTGTGGGGGGGCAACAGCAGAAACATACTAACAGATGGGCTGGGGCTTTGGGGCTCCTTGATGGAGAAACTTGTTTCCACAGATGCCCACCCTGCTCCCTGCAGGTCCTCCGAGGCTTGTGGATGGGAAAAGGCCCCTTTCTCCGGCCCTAGGATTCTCGTGTCTGGTGAGTGCAAGTAGAAGGGCAGGGCCCACTGCCTCAGTCGAGCAGGCTCTCTCCATCCGCCAGGTGAGCCCGCAGGCTAGCAGAGTGCCAGGGTCTGGATTCAAAGCTCCGTGTTGCCACTGCTAGTGGGGCGCCCTGAGCAGGTGGCCTGTTTCCTCGTGTATAAAACAGCGGCAGTGAGTGCGGGGAGGGAGGGGCACCGCGAGTGCTCAGCGATGCGGCTGTTGTTGTTTTGTGCTGAACTCATTCGAGGCCTCTGGCATTCAAAAGACCTGGGTTCAAGTCAAGCTGTTGACTTGGGGCAAGTCGGTCCCTTTTCCAGCCCCCCGTTTCTCATCTGTAAAATGAGTTATGACTGTCAAGATGGCTTGCTTCAGCAGGTAAAGGCCTTTGTGTTTGGGTCGTTTAATCATTTTCATCAGGATTTTTCTTTACATTTCCTGTAGCCAAGCAGCAGCCTTTGGGACGGGGTCTTTGCGCCAGTCAGGGACGTCCATGTTTCCTTTGGGGGTGCAGAATGAGAGGATGTCCTGTGCCAGGCCCCCACTCCCCAGCCCAGGCTTGGCTCTACTGGGAAGCACTGCGCTCCTGGAACCAGCGCGGCAGCCTGGCGGCTGCCTCACAGCCTTCCCGATGGCCTGCTCTGTGGAGAGTCACCTCTGCCTCCCCTCACAATGGGGACCTCTGTTCTTGGGCACCGCCCACGAGCTGTGGCAGTGTGGTGCCCTGGGGCCTGCGTGTGTCTGCGAGGTGAACACAGAGCCTCTTGTTGGTGATCTTGGAAATGCAAACCAAACATTTGCTGAGCCACATGTTGTCTCACAGCCTACCTGGGGGTGCCACTGCCACTCACAGGGCGGGAGGGGGGGGAGCTGAGGCCCGCTCTGAACTGGAGGGGGAGGGGGCTTCACCTCTCTGGGCCTAGTTTCTCCATCTGTAGAATGGGAATTCTAACACTTGTCTTGCTGTGAGGAGCAGACGAGATGATCTAGAGCGTGTGGAGAAAGCTGAAGCAGCAGAGGACCGTGGTCCCAGCAGCAGAGTTTTAGTCGACTGCAAGTGTTTGTGCACAGTCGTGACGTTCACGGTGTTTCATGGACTCCAGGGCTCACACGGTCCAGCTCACCTCCCCACACCAATGCACGGGCTCCCTCCTTGCCCCCCTTGGGGGCTCACAACTGCCCCCTCTGTGCCTCCTCCACCCCTGCCCTCCCCACTGTTCCCCCCACACAAACACACCAGCTCTCGGCCTGGCTGTCAGCAATGTGGAGAGACTGACCCCAAGGACTGTGTGGAAGGGGTGGCCTCCGGCACTTTCATACTGTTGTCTGTGTCCTTGTGTTTTCAGAATAAGGGGACATCCGTGAACAAACATAGGCCTGGAACACTATCCAGGCGCCTCCTGTCCGTCCCACGTGGTTTACAAACATGGCCCATATTCATTCCCACCTCACCCACAGAGCGCCTAAGGAAGCCTCTTTAGCAGACGGAGCGCTCCTTGCAGTCGCTCTTGGCTGGTGTCTTCCTTTCAATCATTCTAATCCTCACGCCTGTGCCTCAAGGACTCTGTCCTGTGCTGGAGACCTGGGAGGCTCGGAGACTCCAGACAGCCAGGAAGAAGCAGCCACTGAACTGGGAGCACATTGCAGGCCTGGCCTGGGGCCCGAGGACCCTGGCCCCTTGTGCTTCCTTCCAGTTCCCTTTGAACAGTCCCTGTTCTCATGGGCCACCATCCACACCCTTGGTCAGCCAGGAACACTGGAGGATGTTTGGCAGACGGTGGACTCTTCTCTACCTGCCCCTCCCTAGGGAAGGTCACTCCTAGGGCACCCCCAGGTGAAGGGAGGCCGCCCAGGGCTTTAATCCCAAACAGAAGGGCCAAGGCTGGGGTCCAGGGCCTGCACCCCGGTGTGGCATCCTGCTCCTATCAGCTTGGGCAGGGTACTTGTCAAAGGTCCTGTTTGTAAAAACAGGGACAAAGTAGCGCTGACCTCCTGAGTTCACCGTGAGGGTCAGAGAACTCCATGTCGGGCTCACGTATGCCTGCCCACGCACAGAAAGCACTCAGGAAAGGTCGAGCCGTTTTCAAAAGTTTTATAAGAATTTGAGGCTGGAGTGCCGCCTGAGTTTCCTTTCTTGGTTGATGAATGAGGTTTTATGGTCCTGCTGACCTGGGTGGAGAGTCATTCACTCAGCAGATGTTGAGCACCCACTGTATACACAGCAGGCATTGTTCTAGGCGTTGGGGGTTCAGCTGTGAACAAAACAGAGCACATGCTATCCTCTGGGGGTCCAGCTCAGACAGGAATCCCAGCGGAGGTGAGGGAAAAGGCGACTTCTGATACACGGCCCTTTATCCTCCGAGTACGTGAAAGGGAACTATTCTGAGCATGGATGCGACTATGGGGAGGGGGACCACCACTTACAGGGAGCCCGCCTGGACTTCGGCATTGTCCTCACTGACCACTTCCACAATCCTTTATGCTCTGGGTATTGTCAGCCCTATTTTACGAAAGGGGCAGCTATGGCTCAGAGAGTTTTAGCAGCTTGCCCCAAGTGACAATAATTGATGGCAAGGCAGGATTGGAACCCGGGTCTTCCTAACTCCAAAGCCCACACCTTCCCTTGATGCTGAGCCACCGCAGTTCTTCTGTGGGCCTGTTGCTGCATGAGGGGCCTGGGGAGACACAGCCGAGGCCGAGGCCCCAGGGCTCTGTGGGTTCTGAGAAGACACCTCCATGCTGCACTGTAATAGAGGCAGGTGGAACCAGACAGTGGCAGAGATGGGCTGCAGGGCACAAAAGAGGAGAAAGGAATTCCACCTGGAGGGTCTAGTGCAAAACTTGCCAGGAGGGAGGCAGTTGTGTCTGAACTTGGAAGAATGGCTGGTTCTAGGGGGCAGGCACAGCCAAGGCCTGGAGGCAGAAGAGGCAGGTGATGGCTTCGGGGACTGGCCGTTCTTGTGACTGGGCCTTGGGCTGGGTGTGAAGCCCAGCGGACTTTTGTAGGAGAAAATGCCTCCAGGTGAAGTTGGCATCAAGTCACTGAGGACCTTGAGCACCAGAGCGAGGAGTTGCCCTCTATCTCAAGCTCTGGGAGCCAGCGAGGGTTCATGCGCCCAGCAGAGCTGTGCTCTGGAGGCCCGTCGGCTTTTTGGAACCCATTCTCTGGCCAGCCCTAGACCATAAACAGAAAGGAGCCGGACCCCGAAGGAACACATGTATTTCATCTAACACACATTTACCAAGTACCGTCTCCATGCCAATCGGTGCAGTAGGTTTAGGGGCAGAGAAGACAGGAGAGGGAAAAGAGAAATTAAATAAATGCCAGGTGCTGCCCCTACAGGACAGCCGGGCTGCTTGGGGAGCAGTCGTGTGGGTGCCTACGGGGCTAAGAGAAGTGCCAAGTGCTGTGAGCCGCAGAGGGGAAGGTAGTTCTCAGCAGGTGGGGTCAGGGGGGCTTTGCCATCGTAGGAAGCTTCTAGCTGTCCTACAGCTGCAGCAGGACAGTGGTCATTGCAGGTCTAGAGGTGGGAGGCACGCACGGACACTACGTGATGAGGCACAGCCCCTGCCTGACTGGCCCTGCGGTGTCTTCATGGGGAAGGCGGACCTGGAGTGGGGTAAGCCTGACCCTAGTGACCCACAGGCCTGGGCCCAAGCCTTAGGCCCACCTCTTAGCTTTGAGAACCTGGAGGAGTTTTTCCTCACCTGCTCTGCGTCCCCAGTCCCTCACCCATTACCCACAGGGTACCAGGTCTCCTGTGAGAGTTAGAGCTAGGAGGGGTGCCTGGGACACTGTCCTCCCTCTTTATCAGTGACCCAGCTTCAGGACCAATTGGTATAAAATCTCTAATAATACAGCAGGTCCTGGAATAATGTCCTTTCACCCAACATTGTTTCATGATATCGTTGACGAGGTGCCATGGGAACTTAACTTTTGTTTATGTGAATTAGCCTGCGGTAAAATTGGTTTTGTGATGTACCTCGTTTCCCATAAAGTCGCAGAACCTGTCAGTGACATTGAGCGAGGACTTTACTGTGCAAGTAGGAAGGGGACCAGTGCTGAAGGCTAATCTGGATGGAGGGGGGAATTGAAGGCCTCCTGGAATGTGGGGGGCACCTGAGCTGGGTCTTAAAGGATGAGATCTGTCATCAGACCAGAATTTTTGGAAGGACATTTCAGGCATCACAGAGGGGACTTTTCACCTGCTCTGGAGAAAAAGGCTGGTGGAGCCTTTAACCGGGGCTCCTCTCCCACTGCCGTGGGGTCTGGTCCTGCCCATCTGAGTCTCCCCTCCCTCCTGCAGAACTGACTTCCACTTGTAACTGCCTATAGGTGGAATAATTAGGTCCTGTCATTCTAACGACTCTGCAGGGGTGGCATATTTTTTCTCTAAATGCAGATATTCTTTTGAGGGCTGTGTCTTCCTTTATCTTTTGCAGAAAATCGCTAAATTAAAAGAATTGCCTTTTTAAATTGCAGATTAAAGAGGAACTTAATTAGAAGGAATGAAGGCGATAGAGTTTGGAGCTTTTGTTCTTAAGGGTTTTTTTTTTTCTTTTGCTCCCGAATCACTGCGCTTGGAGTTTGTATATTTTTATTTTAGGTGAAATGATTTGCCTAATTAAGCCTGTCATTCATCACCACCTGTTCTCTCTAAAATGTATGGCTATATTATTAAGCTTGCAAGTGAATGTATAAATTAATTCAGCAGGGAATTACGGTGTTGACTGGGACGTTGTTAGGTTTTATCCAATTTATCTGGTAAGAAAACTGATATTTTCCCCCAGTAAAGTGAAACAGCAGCTTATTAAGTTTCTTCAGTCTTTTGTTGAGCACTTGTTACGTTGCAGGTATGTGCTAGGCATGAGGGTGGGGACAGATATGGTACATGTAGCCCCTGCCTTTGAGGGGCTCACAGGGAGCCGGACAGGGAAACTGGCAATTAGGATACCATAGGCTGAAGTCAAGGTTTGGCTGAGGTCAGGGGAGGCTTCCTGGAAGAGGAGACCCCTGAAGGGCCAGTGGACTCGGTCAGGTGGAGAGGTTGGTAGAGCTGGGTGGAGGGCATGTGGAGGTCATTTGAATGCAGACCCAGCCTGGAAGGGGGTGGTGAGATCTGAGGCTGGACAATTAGCCAGATTGTTGGCGGATCTCAGAGCTTGGGTTTCTTCCCCAGTCCGTGTTCCATGCTCTGTGCCTCTCTGTTTGCCTTCTGTGCCAGGAGGTGCGGAGTGGGAATTTATATCGGCAGAAATGCTTAGGTTCTGATTTTAGCCAGTGGAGCCCCAGGTTGTCCACGGTGAAAATGCCTTACAGTTCATATGATCTCTCCCTCTCCACCTGTGGCAAACTAAGCCTAGACCCTCATCTCTCACCTAGACCCACCCCACACCATGCCCCTTAGCTAGGGCCTCCTCTCCATTCCCCACAAGCAGAAAGTGAAGTACCAGAGGGTCCCAGGCTCCCCGACCCCATCTCCTGCTGTGCCCAGATCTCCATCTCAGTGGGCATCACACGGGGTTCTTCCCTGACTCACTGCAGTTGGTCTCGAGTCCAGTTGTGGTCACCTCCTACATTCCTCCCATCATTGAGGGCCCTGACCTCCGGCGCCTTCCCTAGCTGGTCTCCCTGCCTCCAGGGTTGCCCCATACCCACCCTCCGTCAGCAGTCAGAGGACTTGAAAGCCCAGTCTGAGAATGGAATTTCTTGATTCAACCCACCCGTAGGACCAAGTCCCAGCTCTTTCGAAAGGGGCTCTCTGGCCAGGCCCTTACTTGTCTACCTGATCCCGTGCTTGCCCCTGCCCACGGCCAGGTAGGTGGCTCCGGCCAGAACCCTCTTCACTCCTTCCTCACACTCCCTCCACCCCACCCCCTGCCTCAATAAAAAACATACCCCATTTGATTGGTTGCCATGAGGGCTATTGTGGTTCAGCAGGAGCCCTGGTGTGAGAGTCAGGCTACTGGGAAGCCAGGGAGGGGTCCGTGGTGAGGTGTGCCAAGGACCCCTGGGCTTCGCACTCTTACCACCTCTGTGAAAGTCCAGCTCACGAGGCAGATGGAAGAGGGCTTCTCATACACACAACCCTGGACTGGTTCCCTAGAAGGGCCTTGAGGTCATTGCTATCTTATCTGTCCCTGCGGTCGGACACAGGACAGAACTGTAGCCAGAGAGGAGGGCGGGAGCCCCAGCAGCCCTCGCTCTGCCCTGCTCTGTGCTGCCACTCCTCACATCACGGGCTTCTCACGAAGCCTCGAGCTTTCGGTGTCTTCCCCTTCCTGGATGATGCCAGCCTCGTCCTTGCAGTGCTCAGACCAAGGGCCTGTTGGCTCCTCCTTTTCTCACACTCCACACTGATCCAGGGACAGTCCTGCCGTCTGCCTGCGGAATGCAGCCAGCTTCTGGCCAGGGGCCAGTCCTGTCCCTTCCACGCACGGCCCCAAGGCCGGCCCGCCCACAGTAGCTTCCTCGCTGCTCCCCCTGTGCTCCCCCTCCATCTCTCTTTTTTAAATAAACTCTTTGAAAGAACAGTTTTAGGTTCACAGCAAACTGGAGCAGAAAGTACGGAGAGTTCCCATGTACCCTGTGCCCTCTGTCTCTTTCAGCACAGCAGTCCTGTTGTAAAAAGTGCCGGGTTGAACCCTTCCCCGGCAGAATATCAGAATGGTTCTCCTTTTCCCTCAGAATAAAACCTAAGTCCTTCCCAAGGCCCACAAAGCCCTGCTTCCTCCCACTCACTCCCCCAGCTCATGACCCTCCAGTCGCCCCAGGTTGAGTTGTTTCTCCAACACCCAAGACATGTTCCCACCTCGGGGCCCTTGAACTTGCTCTTCTCTCTGCCTGGAATGTCCTTCCTTCTGGCAGATGTCCACATGGCCCTCCCTCCTTCCCTTCAGGAATTTACTCAGATGTCACCTTTCCGGGTGCCATCCCTGCCCTGCTTTCGCTGCTCCGTGGCACTTAGCCCCAGCTGGTGTGCCGTGGGTCTGACTTGCTCATTGATTGTCTGACTCTCCTCACTCGGGCTCTGGGCTCCGCCGGCAGGGATAGCTCTCTCTTGCTCACTTCTGCTTTCCCAGCCCTGAACTGTGCTTGACCCGTGTCAATGCGTGTTTAGAAGGGACATGGGTGAAGGGACGGCCCGGGCCCGCTGCAGTCGGAGGGTGAGCGTACACGTGGGTGTCTGGCGGGAGCCTCCCTTCCTGCCCTTTTCCTTAACAGAGGAGAGCGCTTGGCGGATGGGAGTGCTTCACAGACCTGACAGATGCTCTTGTCTCTGTCACAGAACAAGTTCATTCCCATCCTCGTCCCTGTAAACAGCGAATCGCCACGGGCTGGCTGGGTTTTCCCACCCTTCTGTGGATGAGGTTGATCCATGTGTGTCTGGCTGGGGTCAGAACAGCTGCCACCTCTGTGCTTGCTGGTTGGAGGAGAGATGTGTCCGTTGGCCAAAGACGTGTGTCCATTGGCCAGCAGCTGTACACAGCTTTGGGAGCCTGGTAGCGAAGGCCCTGGCGATGGGTTCCCTCAGCTGATCATCACGGCAGCCTGGTGACAGGAAACAGGGCCTCCGAGAGGTTGAGTAACTTCGCCAAGGTCCACAGCCAGCCAGGGCAGGCTTAGGGGAACTCGGGTCAGTTCAGTAGCTTACATGAGGTCAAGTACCATGTCCACATTGAGCAGACATGGTAATAAAATTAAGTATGTCAAATAACAGTGACTGAGCACAGACTGCATGCCAGGCTCCCCGGTAAGGCCCCTGTGTGCATCACATGATTGGACCCTCGCCAGGTGGATGCAGTCATTATCCCTGTTTCAGAGGAGGACACTGAGGCCCAAAGAGAATTGCAGGGTGGACTGGCTGGTCTCTAGGAATGCTTCCAGCAACTCGTTTCAGCTCAGTGTTTTCTGCACTTTGTGGGTTATCTCCAGGGTCCCGCCCTCAAGAGGCATCTTCCCCAAGCCCATGGGGGTGAACGGTGCTCCAGCAGGCCCAGCGAGGGCTGAAAGTACATAGGAGGGCCTGTTCCCCTGTGACGGGCACTGCCCGGCCTCCCCGGGGGCTGGGTCCAGGACAGGGCTGGCTGTGTAGGACCCACACGGGGCACTGAGTGAAGAGATGCAGACCCAGGGCATGCCACATGACCCTGACTGGAACTTGAGGGTGTCCCAGGAGAAGGGGGCCAGTGTGGCCCCAGTTGGGATGGGACAGTGGAGGAGGAGAGGAGCCAATTGAAGGCAGGTTTTTAGCACAAAATGAACAATGGCTTCCTTTCCTGAGAACTGTTCAGGGCATGCCCCCCTTGCTGGAGGTTGCGGGGGCTTCCTTTGGGGCTAAGGCTGAGCTCTGGCCTCTGCAGACTTAACCAGCCCCGTTGAAAGTACTGTCTGGCTTTAACAGCACCTCCATGCCATGTTTGTCCATTGCTTGCAGCTCCTCCTCCTGCGGATTGTGAAGTCCCAACAAGAAGATCCAGTTGGCTCTTCCCACGCTTTGCCACCTGGGGACTCCTCGGGCTGAGCTCTGGGTAATCGCGCTCTCTCTCTGTCCCCCACAGCCCAGTTTAACGGCAACGAGAAACGACAGTCCCCCTCGCCCTCCCGGGACCGGCGGCGCCAGCTTCGAGCTCCTGGAGGGGGCTTCAAGCCCATCAAACATGGGAGCCCCGAGTTCTGTGGGATCCTGGGAGAAAGAGTGGATCCTGCTGTCCCGCTGGAGAAGCAAATGTAAGTTCTCGGGTTCCGAGCCCAGCCTCGGCTCCCAGTTCACACAGTCACTGCTCTTCCCTTTATTTTCTCCATCTCGTTTTAAAAATTCAGCCCTGGCCAGTTTGGCTCAGTGGTTAGAGCGTCGGCCCGCAGAACAGAGTCTCAGGTTCGATTCTGGTCAAGGGCACGTACCTTGGTTGCGGTTCAATCCCCGGCCCTGGTCGGGGTCATGTGGGAGGTAACCAATTGATGTGTCTCTCTCACATCAATGTTTCGCTCTCGCTCTCTCTCTTTCCTCCTCCCTCCCTCCCTTCCACTCTATCAAAAAAATCAATGGGCCCTGGCCGGTTTGGCTCAGCGGTTAGAGCATCGGCCTGCGGTCCAGAGAGACCCGGGTTCGGTTCCCGCGAGGGGCACGTACCTCGGTTGCGATTTGTCCCCGGCCCTGGTTGGTCGTGCGGGAGGCAGCCACTCGATGTGTCCCTTTCACATCGATGTTTCTCTCTCTCTCTCTCTCTTCCTCTCTCTCCCTCCCACTCTATCTGAACAAAAAAATGGAAAAGTGTCCTCGGGTGAGGATAAAAAAATTTTTTTTTAAATCAATGGAAAAATATCCTTGGGTGAGGATTTTAAAAAAAAATTCACAGACTGAAAAATGGTAGTGCTTCAGGGGTCTTTTAGTCTATGCCCCTACCCTGCCCCAAGTACGGATGGGCAGGTTGAGGCTCGTGGAAGGCCAAGGCCACCATCAGGTCAGTGGCAGAACAGGGTTAGAACGTGCGTCTCACCCCTAGCCACGTGCCCTTCGCATCCACACGCACTGCCTCCCTCACTCTCGATGACTGTCGGGAGGGACGCGGGTCACCTCTCCCTCTTCCATCCCAGTTTCTGTGTTCATTGTGCAGCGGATGGGTTTTCAAATAGCTGAATGTATACCACATCCTGTCCCCGATTGTAAATGGGATTTATTTTCTAGCTTGTGATGTTTTCGCCCCACATCTGTTGGGTATTAACTGGCAAGGCCTTGACACTCCTGATTTGGGTTTCCTCGGCCCCTTTTCCTCCTCGCTTCTCCCCACACTGCTGGTCAGGCCCGTTCCTGCCCTCCCCTTGACCACGATGGTCATCTCCCTTCTCTGCTAGGGTCTTATGTGCGCAGGTCCTTGCTCTGCTCTGAAGCCTTCGATAGCTCCCCATCACCTCCAAGATGAAGCCCCACCTCCCGAGCCTGCCACTCGCTGTGAATTGCTCCAGACTGCTTTTTCGTTCTCTCACCATTCCATATACCTGAACCAGAGCTTCTCTAGGAAGGTGATAAAGCAGGTCCTGGATCTTGTGCTGGCACCTTCAGGTGTATCATTCATTCTCTTAACAAGCAGGTGTGTGATAAGTGGTTCTCATCCCCATTGCACAGATGAGAAAATCAGGACTCCAAAAGGAGCAGAGCCTTGGCTAGGCTCTCAGGGTTCCAATGCAGAGGCAGGATTTGAACTCCAGCCCCGTGACTCTCCCCTCACCTCCCTCTCCTCAGGCACACTCTTGCCTCCCACCCTTAGCACACGCCTGGCACAGAGCAGCACCCAGTCCGCCAGGAGATTAGCTGACACCAAGCTGGTTCCTCGTAAGACTGTCTCGTGTGGATCGCGAACTGTATCAGTCTCCCCCTGGGGATTCTGGCCTCAGCGTGGCCGACAGTGCATCCCTCGCAGGAAATGCTGGCCCGGTGAGCAGGATGCAGGGTTTTCCGATGATGTCATGTGCCTTTTTTAAGCAGATGCTGTCTTCTCGGGAAGCTGCAGCCTCCTCTGTGCCTGCCCCTTGCCTGCTGTACGGAGCACAGGGGTGGGGGCGGCGCTCTCAGTGGGCATTGTGTTCATCGTTTCTCACAGCCACACAGGTTGGGTGGCAGGTTTTGCGTATGTCCGATCAACTGTGCACATTTTAATCAGTAAACACAATGTGATCCAGAGATGCCAGGAGCTGCTCAGCATGCATCCTGACCCGGTCTGCTTGGGTCAGCAGCCAGCCTACCATCTTCCCACGCCGGCAGAGCTTTTGTCAGGCTCTCGCAGGACGAGGCCCTTGGCCACGTCCGGAGTCACAGCTGGCTTTCCCTCCCGCCCACTGTTCTTCCCAGGTTGTCCTGGCCTGCTAAGGCCCTGCCTCATCACCAAGAGGTGTGCTCAGGTAAAATCCCACTTCCAGCACACCCATTGACCCAGACAGACAGGACCACCTAATCCCCCACCTGGCTGACGATGCGTCAGAGTCTAGGAGGCACCTCCAAGTCCCAGCCTCTCCTCCACCCTAGCGAAGGGGAGAGGGTGGGGGGCTGACACAGACCTGTGTCTTACAGGGCTGTGGAGCATGGGCACCCATACCACTTGCTCAGGGACACTCCGTCCCCCACCCCACCTCCTGGAGGCAGCCCACAGCCCCCTGTCCTGCATCATGATTACCATCAGCACAGAAACATGTTCTAGTCATGAACTTTTTAAAAAACGAACTTCTTAAAAGTAAATAAATAAATAAAATCTTGGTCCTCCTCTAGCCCCTGTCCCTGTTGGGAACGTAAGTGAAGGCAGGAACTTGTTTGGGTCACCACTGTTTCCCCAGTGCGCAGAACAGTGCCTGGCACATAGTAGGTGCTCAGTAAACAGCTGTCTGATGGATGGACGAAGTCCCCCACAGCTGCCACACTCTCTCCCTTCATCACCTCACCTCTCACTCTCCACAGTCTGCTCTCCTGTCCCTCCCGGGGCACCGGGTGACCTCCTCCTCTGCCCTCCATGGCAGTCAGCGCAGTAGATGCTCCCTCCTTTGCAGACATTCTGCTCCGGGTTTTTCTCCTGCCTCCCTGGCTGCTGCTCCTCACCTCTGCTTGGCCTGAGGATGAACTGTCCGGGGCTCAGTTTCCAACCACGTGCTCGCCCTGGGTCGTCTCCTCAGGATCCTGGCAGTGGTCCACAGCACATCCCCAGCCCACACTTCTCCCAGGACGCCCGACTCCTACATTCAGCTGCCTTCTTGGCATCTCCACTTGGCTGATGAATGGGCATCTCAAATATAATGTATTCAGAGCTGGGCTCCTCGTCTTCTCCTGGACACTCGCTCTTCCCCCATCTTCCCCACCTCCATTGACAGCACCATATCTACCTGGTCGCTCAAGCCACAGACCTTCAGGCCTTTTTCTTGCCTTATGTCAGCATCTGATGCATTAGTAAGTTCTGCCAATTATCCATCCAAAGTACAGCCCGAGTCTGTTCGTGCCTCCCGCCTCTGCGGCCACCTCCCATCTGGACCACTGCGGAAGCCTCCTAACTGGCGTCTGCTTCACTTCCCCTCTGGCCCCTCTTCAGGGCAGCCTGGTTGACCTTTTGAAAGATCTTCCAGAGCAAGTGACAGCCTCGGTTCAGAACTCTCATTGCCCTCCACTTTGCCTAGAATGAAATCACACTGCTTCCCGTGGCCCCGCCTCCCACTCCGCCCTCATCCAGGACCACTCCCCAGGCTCCGGGAGCACCCTGAGCTCATCCCTGCTTCAGGACATTTGCACTTCCTGGCTCCTCTACAGAGAGCATGTTTTCTTCGGCTCTTTACATGATTGGCTCCTTCTCACGACTCAGAGTCTCAGGTCAAATGTCATCTTCTGGGAAGTCTCCTGCATTCTAAAGTAGGCTTCCCCCCAACCCCCACACCCCGAGGTCACTGCCTTTATCAAAAACCCAGTATTCCTACATAGCACATGTCACTGTCTGAAATCATTTCCTGAATCTCTTTGTTGATTCTCCATCTCCCTGTATCAGCCCCATGAGATCAAGGATGGAGTAAGTGGTGAGTAAATATTGGATGAGCTAATGGGTATTGGATGGGCTGGGTGACGATGGTTGAATCTTAATCCATGTGGTTCTGACCTGATGGGCCAGCTCCACTGAGTCCAGCACAGACCCAAGATGTCCTCCTGCCTGGGCTCTCTCTTTAGTCCAGGCAGAGCCTGCTTAGGGCCAGCAGTTGGCCCCCAGCCCCCACAAGACCACCGGGCCCATCTTGTGTCCTGGCCAGTGGCTTCCCCCTTAGTGTCCTTTGGCCCTTCCCTCCCAAACTCTGCCTGGGTCTCCTTGGATCTTCCACTGAGTTTCCTGCCTTTCTCTCTACTCAGAGCATCTGGAACAGCCCAGGAGGGAACCAGCATTTATCCTGTTTACCCCCAGGGATTGCCCTTAACCAGGACCCAGAGCTCCCTGGGAGCCTGCTGGCTCCGTGCTCTGGGCGGGCGGACAGCAGGCAGCACTTCCCTGGAGACCACTTCCAGGCCTGTCCCTGAGGACACCTCTGCTTCGAACAGCTGGGGCTTGTTTTCCTAGCGAAACAGTGGTTTTCGTCAGCTCACCCAGGGTGTGTGACACAGGTGCAATTTCCCAGAAAACAACCTTACCCATCTGTTAACTCCTGTTTCTGAAGTCAGCGCAGTCCTTGTCTATTTCTCCCGGGTCCAGTCCTGTGTCCTCTCTGAAGCGTACCTGAGCCTTCTGCCTCTAGACGCATTTTCACTGTCCGCCCCTGCAGCGCCCAGCTTCGCCTCCTCGTTTCCAGGCAGGTTCAGAAGGAAGGCGGGTCTGCACGCGCCCCTACTTTTTCTGTTGGCCTGTCTCCCCTCCAGGTGCCCAGCCCCAGGGCTGACCTGTGAGTGGTCTCCTGAGTGGGCAGGAACACTCACACCTGCTCTCCCGTCCTCGCTTTCCTAAAGCTGGTTGGGGTTTCTTTTGTTTATATTCAAATTATCATCAGTGCTGCGACCTGGTCAGAGCACTGCCTTGTGAATGGCAGGAAGTGTGAGTGTGAGTGTGAGTGTGAGTGTGAGTGCATGTGTTTCTCTAGAGAATGTCTGCAGCTGGACTCCCAGGGCTGCTGGCAAGGCTCTCATGGCAGGACCGGGCGGCAGCATTCCACTTACACCTGGGAACTTTAAATGCAGCCTATAGGCCCGGCCGGTGTGGCTCACTGGTTGAGCATCAACCCATGTACCAAGAGGTCGCCGGTTCGATTCCCGGTCAGGGCACATGCCCAGGTTGTGGGCCAGATCCCTGGTGGGGGATGTGCAGGAGGCGGCCAATCGATGTGTCTCTCTCATGGATGTTTCTATCTTTCTCTCCCTCTCCCTTCCTCTCTCTCTAACAAAAAAATTAATAAAGGGAAAAAAATTTAAATGCAGCCTACAGGGCAGGCAGCAGCCTGAAATAGGATGGTTGGGGATGGCCGTCTGAAGTCAGCCTCATTCTGCTGATGCTCATGGCTGCCACTCATTGAACCTCACCCCACCCCAGGCTCTGCTTAAGCCCTTTTATCATCACCCCATTTAATCTTCAGCCCCAAAACAGGGGTAGAGGGATCCTAACTTGATAGAGAACCAAGGCTCAGCCAGGTTAAGCCGCTTGCCACCTGGCTGGACAGTGACCGACTGTATGTGCCCCTGTGACCGAAGCGTGCCCCAGCCTGGCTGTCCAGCACCTCTGGTTCTCTACCTGCCCCCCTCTCACCACCTCCCTCTGGCCCTGCCCCTCAGAGACTGAAATGTGTTCTCAGCACGCCCACTAACTGGCATTGTAGGATCTGCACTCCTCCACTGAAGTTTTACCTTCAACTTTTCCATTCTCAACAGTCACTCTTCCCCTTGTCCTGCAGTCGGGGGCGTAGGCCGTCAGCCACTGCACCCCTCCTGAGTCTGCCGCTCCTGCTGAGTCTGTCGGGAAGGCATGGTGCTGGGGTTCCCACGTGCCCTTTCGATGCCAGAGTCACTTGGCTGGAGCACTGGGGCCGCCACCCTCCCGAGACATGAGCACTGCTCACTTGTCCTGCAGATGTCACAGAATCAACACATGTCCCTCCTGCCGGCACCTTCTGTCGGCTTCAGAGTCACGCAGACGAAGAAAGCCAGACCCTCACACTGCACTCGAGGCCCCCAGGCCCGGCCGGCCTCATGGCTCTCGGGCCTCACTGCCGACCCTCCCCTTGCTTCGCTCTCTCCGGCCTCCTTGCTGTTTCCACATCACAGCAGGCCCTCCGCCTCCGGGCTCTGCCTTTGCTGCCCTTCCTCTGCCAGGATGCACTTTTCCAGCTGCTGTCCTTCGGGCTTCCTCCATCACCTCCTTCAGGTCCACGCCGAAACATCACTCCCTCCCGAAGGCTTCCTGGCCGCTGCTTAAAATAGCAGCCCCCACCGAGAGCTCCAGACCACGCAGCCTGGCCTCGTCTCCTCCATAGCACCTGCATGAGAACGTCAGCTTCAGGGGGAGGTGACTGCGGGCTTGTTCACTGTTCTCTCCCCAGGACCTGGCGGGCAGCAGGCACTTGGTAAATATCTACTGCATGGCTGGACACACGTGCGCACGCACCAGCTTCGTACCGAGGAAGCCAGGACTACTGCCTCCAGGGGCTGAGCCTCCTCGGGGAGGAGCAGATCCCAGGATGCCCGCTGTGGGGGTCCCATCCTAGGGTTCTGACCCTCTCTCTTCTCCCCAGATGGTATCACGGAGCCATCACCAGAGGGGACGCCGAGAACCTGCTGCGACTGTGCAAGGAGTGTAGCTACCTCGTGCGGAACAGCCAGACCAGCAAGCACGACTACTCCCTGTCCCTGAAGTGAGTACGGGCGCCACCCCAAGCCCTCCTCCGCAGCCCCGCGCAGCCGGCTCTCGTGCCTGTGGCAGAAAGACCCTCTGGCATCCCCCCGGGAAACTTGCCAGCACGAGTTATTTCAAGCCTGGGTTTTTCAATTTGATCTTACTCCCCTGGGATACAGAGGAGTCTTTATGTTCTGTGCCTGCCCCCCCAGAAGAGGAGGGGCACTTACGTTCAATAACCAAGCAGAGCCTTCCCATCTGCTGTGAGCCAGGGACTGTATGAAGCTCTTAGGATACCTAGTCTCTCTCAGACCTCACAACGACTGTTTGGTGCAAAACATATTGTCCCCATTTTGCAGGTAAGGAAACTGAGGCACGGAGAGGGGACATGGCTGGCCTAAAGGGTAGGGCCTGGACTCGGCTGTTTGCTGTTCAGTACAGCCCGCTGCTGCTGGGAGAATGACCTTTTCGTATGTTCTAGGTTGCTATTTGGACAAGTCTGATTTCTAGGCATTTCACAGAGATTGTGGGGACCTCTGTGAATCCTGCTGGCAGTGGCCTGCGGCTTTGTGAGCGGTCAGGTCTTTCTGACCCACGAGGCGTTGCTGTCAGGTTAGGTAGCCCCAAAATAAGAAAAGACTTTTTTGAGTGATTCTCAGTCAGTGCTATCATTAGATGGGACCCAACAGATTGTCCAAAACCCATTTTACAGATAGGAAAACTGAGGCCCAGAGAGAAAAGGCACTGCCCAAGGACACATAGAGGGTTAGTGACAGAATGAGGTATAAAAACACAGGCTCTCCATCCAGCACAGACCACTGGGAACAGTGAGGTCCTCTCTGCTTCCTTTCTGCTCCGTGCGCCCGCCTAGAGGCCGTGTGGTGAAGAGGGCCTGCGGGGATGGGACTGTCAGGAGGCCCGTGTGCTGGCCAGCCATGCGGACAGTAAGGTCAGCGCAGCCAAGGAAGGAGAGACTGGTCCGCACTCCCAGGACCGACCCCACCGGGTCTGCTGGGCCTGCCCTGTGAGGGGCAGTGACACTGCAGAGTGTTTGGGTGCGAGACAGAGGCACTCACTGGAAACCACCTGGAGAGGGGGAGGTGTGTGGAGACGTGGGGGAACCACAGATCTTTCAGGGACCATCAGGGCAGAAGGCCAGGCGTGGTTGGGGTCCCCAGGTGGGGGGTTGTGGGCAGGCAGATTCCAGCTCGCAGAGAGAAGTTCTCTAACAGTCAGCTGGTCAGGAATCAGAGTGCTCTAACGCTGACTCAGTAGGTAGGGAGCCTCTCGTCACGGGGGGCGTACACTGGGGGTGACCACCTTGCCAGGGAGGACATGGAGGGGATTTCTGACCAGCTAGGAAGGCGCTTAGGGCAAATGGCACCTGTATGCTTCATTGTCCACCCTCAGACCTGGCCGCTTAAAGAATCAGGTCAGTGATTGCAGCTGAGGAAAATTCAATAAACTAAACAGCAGCTGGGCTGGGAGGCTGGGCTGGAGATGAGCAAAACCAGAGAGAGGGCGGACACTGGAGCGGCAGGGGACAGGTACACACCACTGGCCATGCTGACAAGGACCAGGGTCCTCCACTTTTCTCTGCTCCACGCAGCCCCCTCCCTCCCTCCCTCACTGTCATGGTAACCTAGCAACCCAGGTGCCATGAGTGACGCTTCCAGGTCTCAAGGTGAACTGTGCTCTTCTGGGACGGGAGAGGTGAAGGGAGCCAGCAGCATCAGAGGTGGCCTCCCGTGTCCCCACCCTTCCCTGCCAACCCAGGCAGCCTGGCCACCCCTGGGCTTCCCCAGCGCAGCAGTCATCACACTACGCCTCTGAGTTCCTCAGGGAATCTCATTCCTCTTCGTACTCCCTTGTCTGGGGCTGGACCAGAGGGGCCTCCCCAAGGGGACGGATTGAATGCACCAGCGGCAGGATGGCGTGCCCCTGCCTAGCCTCACTGTTCCCCCATGGGTGCCAGATAGTAGGACCGCTCTCGAGGGTAGACAGCACCTTGACTCTGTCCTCACAGGAACAAGCTTGTAGTCCAGGGGCTGGGCTGGGTGCAGGGAGGAAGCAGGGGACACGCTGCCCTGCTCCCTGGCTTTGGGGTGGCAACCATGTCACCTCCTGAGCCTCAGTCCTCATTGGTGCCTGGGCGGGAAGGGGTGGCGATGTTCTTACAGGCAGAAAGCATCTCTAGCCCAACCAGTGCAATATAAATGTTATTTTATATTCTTCCCACACTGGCCCAGATTTCCCAGGCCAGCCCTGCAGTTTCTTTGAAGGCCATTCTTGAGCCACAGGAAGGACCCATTGCCCAGCGTTCTGGACAAGAGTCCTGCCCTGCCCCTTAGGCCCACCGTGTGACCTCGGGCGGGTTCCTGCCCTCTGGGGCTGAGCGCCCACATCTGCCCAGAGTGCGCAGACATGGATGGTCGCTGAGGAGCCTTCACCTCTGACATCAAGGTGTCTCTGACTCCCCAGGTTTCCCCTGTGTGTGGGCTCAGCCACCCTTTGTCCTTGGAGTGCTCTGGCTGGGTCCCCTGCACCTCCCTGGCTAGGAGAGGAGGTAGAGGAGGCGGAGGGCACATCCCAGAGGCCTGTGCCAGGGCCTGAGATGACACTGCCATCAGGCCCAGTTTGGATGACTGGTCTCTGTCCCTGGAAGAGGAGGGTTTAGTTTTGCATGTTTGTCTACAGCCCAAAGCCAGAGGGGCGATCTCTCCTGGTCAGCTTTCCCTCGAGGAAGCCCGAACTGGGGAGGTGGGCAAGGCCATCCGATGTTCGGGCAAGGGAGCTGGCTAAGGGAAGGTGGGCTGGCTTCCCAAAGTAGCCCCAATCCCCGATGACCAGCCTGTCTGCAAGCCAGCCAGTGACACCTGGCACTAATCACCTGGAGCTGGGAGTGAACATCCTGGCTGCCTGGGGCAGGTGCCAGCTCTGCCAGGCACCACGTGAGGTGTGAGGCTCTCAGATTCCCAAGGCCTTCCTGGAGGGGCAGGGTCGGGAGTGGCAGTCCCCAAGCATGGCGCTATCAGGAGCATGGTGCAATTGACAGTGGAATTCCAGCTGTGTTTTCTTGTGAACCTTAGGTCCTGCTGTGAGAGTATTCTAGGGTGGAGAAAAGACTTGGGGGAGTCTGGCCTCAGAGAACAGGGCCCTCCACCCTGTCCGCCCTTCTCCCAGCAAATAGGTATGAGAACCTTCCGTACCAGGCACTGGGCAGGGCAGCAGAGTGAGAGCCAAGGTGAGAACAGCCCGGCCCAGGCTGCAGAGCACAGTCTGGCCCATTTGTCCTGGGCCATGTTGCACACGGGTCTGTACGGAGAGCCGTGCAGAGGGTCAGGAGCGCTACAGGGAGGAGGCGCACTACACCTGAAAGAGAGGGTAGGTGTTCCCCAGGCAGGGACGGCTGCTGGGATCCCAGGTGGAGGGGACAGCCCAGGTGAAGCCCTGGCCATGCAGAAGACCTTGTGAGGACCAGTGCAGGGGCCACTCTCAGGCACCGGCCCTGCGCTTACACCCCACTTCCGCCTGGCTCTGCCTCCCTGCGTGTCCGCACCTTGCATGTTAGAAGCCTGTGCTTGCTCTGGGATGTTCCCCAGACTGGCTAGGGCAAAGATCACACCCTCTTCCTCATCGGAGGGTAGGGGCCGCTGAATGACCTTGCCGAGGCTGGAGTGGAGGCAGCTGACTCCATCCCAGTGTCTTCCCACCCCCTTCTAAGCATTCCTTATACCAGGTCAGAAGGTCGTCAGACGTCAAACCTGGAAGTGACCTGAGAGGCCCACCTAGTCCAACCCCTTTGCTTCCTAAGTGGGGAGACTGAGACCCATAGGGGACTCACAATTGACCTGAGGCTCCCCAGCTGCCAGTTGACCCACTAACAATCAGAGATGGTGACCCCTTCCCACTGTGGGGACTGGATAGATCCCTGCACCTGCCCAAGCTGTCCCCAGCTGTCGCTCCACCAAGAGCTACTGCACCCATGACAATCCAAGATGGCACCTGCATTGCCCACCCATCGCCTCTCAGTCCCCTCCATTGCAGACACCCCCACCTGTGAAGCAGTCTTACCAAGATCCTGCCTAATGGCTTTTGAACACTGCGCTTATCCCCACCCCCGCCCCCTGCAGAATGCTCCCTCTTCCCCATCTGCAGCCTGGCTTGACCGAGCTGCAGGCCCTTCGGCTCCCTCTCAACTCTCAGCAGACACGCTGGCCCTGGCATCAACCACTGACCCCCCGTGCACACTCACTCCAGCCTCTGGAAGCAAAGATTGGGCCTTTAGAAATTGGCATGAAAACATCACACTCTAACACAGTTTCCTGTTTGGAAAGGCAGGCAGTGGGGAAAGAGATGAAAAGTCTTGAAAAATCTCATTAAAAGAGTTCTTTAGGCATTTTGGACTATGAATGACTTTTTGCAAGTTCTCGTTCCATGAGTTTTTGCAAAGGAATCTGGACAAGATGAGGGAAGCAGGACTTCAAAGCTGGAGGTCTTGCAGCTGGGGGGCAGGGAACAGGGTGAGTGCCAGGGCCTCCTCCCTCCTTGTGTGCCGGGCGGCTTCTGCCTGCATTGGGCCCGTGCCTGGGAGACAGAGCGGTTCTTCTTAGGCCTCTGCATGATGCTGCTTCCCCTTTGACAAGGGCCCAGCTTCGCCTCTCTTTAGGCAACGAGAGTCCCAACCCCAGTGGGGGAAATGGCCTCAAGGAGCCCTCAACAAAAGGTTCATCAGCTTTCAAATCCCCAAAGACAAAATACACAGCATCTTTGCAAATGTGGCCCAAACTATAACCTCAAGAGACGCTTCTGGGGTCTGGCCTGTTTCCGTCAGGGTGCAACTCAGGCTTGACCACTCTGGAGCCTTCCTCAGCCCCTAAGCTCCGTGCCAGTCAGGAGTTCACAGCCAGGGGGAGGTGTTTACACCAGTAGCTCATCTGCAGACAGTCCCTGACTTGCAAAGGTTGGACTTACTTTTTTGATTTTACGATCCTGTGAAAGCAACACAATAGAAACCGTACTTCCAGTTTTGAGTTTCTATCTCTTGAGTTTCTATCTCTTCTCAGGCTAGCGCTACACGGTCCAGTCCTCTCGTGGTGCTGGACAGCGGCAGCGGCGCTCAGTCGCTAGAGGAAAGCACCCATACTCACAGTGCGATAGTACATGCGTTACAGCTCAACACGCTTTCAACTCACCTGGGATTATCAGGACATAACTGCATCGTAAGCGAGGAGCAACCTGTTCAGGGCCACCTGAGGCAGGAGGTGCTCAGGGCCGTGCTGGAGGGAAGGGCTGGCAGGAGGCCGACGTGAAGGATGAGCAGGGCTCAGGCCTGGACCGGGCAGCGAGGGCGGCCAGGCAGAGGGAAGGGCACCGAGGCAGGGAGTGCAGGCTTGTGTAAGAACAACAAATAACACGTCAGTGGGAGCCAAGGAGAGGCCCAGTCCTGGTCGCCAGGCTGAGGAATTGGGGCTCTGACCCAGGACAGCTGGCATCCTGAAGGTTTCAAGCAAGGTGCAGTCATGTCCTCGGAGCTAGATTCTAGAACCTTCAGTAGTAATCCAGCGTGGGGGGACACGCGTCTGCCCCCACGTGCCCCCAAATATGCCAACAGGCTGGGAGGTGGGCAGCACGTGGGCAGGCATTCCAGGGGGAGATCCAGGGCAGCCCTTTTCAGGATGAAGAAGGAAAAACATGGGCCCTGCAGTCAGAGATACCTGGGTTCGAATCCTGGCTCCGTCTTTTACCTGCTGTGTGATCTTAGGCGAGCGACTTTACCTCCCGGATCATCTCCTGGAAACTGTGTAGACCACTGTCATAAAGCTGTTGTAAGAAGTATAGTCAGCCCTCTGTGGCTGCGGGTTTCACATCCATGGATTCAACCAACCAGACAGACAATATTTGAGGGGAGAAGTTACATTGCTGCCTAATTATACTATGTAGTCAGGCCGAGGTGGTGTCAGTGCTGAACGTGTAGGCTTTCTTGTCATTACTCCCCAAACAATACGGTACAACAACTATTTACATAGCATTTACACTATATTAGGTATTGTAAGTAATCTAGAGGTGATTTAAAGTATATGGGAGGATGTGGGTAGGTTATGTGCAAATACTATGCCATTGTATATAAGGGACTTGGAGCATCCTCAGACTTTGGTACCCAAGAGGAGTCCTGGAACCAGTCCCCCACGGATGCCTAGGGATGGACGACCATGATGCAGCTCAGCAGGTGCCCTGCCCACAGCCCACAGCAGGTGCTTGGTCGTGCTGGTCTCTGCTTCTCCCAGCTTCCCAGAGCCTTTAGACATTGCTGTGGAGGCAGCACAGTGGTCAGAGCGCTGGGCTGGGTCAGGAGCTCTGGCTGTACCTGCACCTGGGTGACAGCAAGTATCTTCTCCCTGCGCCCATGGAATGACAGTCTGGGGTTCGATCAGGACATTTGCTTCCAGGTTAAGGCCTCCAGTTAGGGCGAGGTGCCTTTCCCCTAGGTCCCAAGGATGGTGAGAAGGCCCCATCTCCTCTCCAAGTAGGGGTGGAGGGGGTGGGACAGTTTGTCTGACTGGTCCCTGCTTGGAGCTGTGGGTTTGTACTAGCTGCTGGGCAGTCAGCCTGCACCTGACCATGCTTCCCGGGGCTGCGGTGGAGGGTGGTGGGCGGTGGGGCTGGTGGGACTGAGGGCGGCACGCTGGGGCGCGTTTCTGTTAGAACTGTTTTTCTTTCTCTCCCCTCATTGATTTATATAGTAAAGGAGAGAGTTTTCAAACAGTAGGCATGTCTGGGTCTGGGCAGGCGGGCGAGTGATTAATCTTAGTTTGTTGCTGCTGACAGCCAGGAGCAAGAAATAATAAAGGTTTACAGGGTGGGGGTGGGGAGTGAGGAAAGGCTGCTCGCCCTTCGTCCGTCAGCGGGGAGCACAGACTTGCCTTCCCTCCACCGTCTGAGCACCCCTAGTTGGGGCAGCAGCTGAGGCTCCAGATGCTCGGCTTTATGGTGGCTGCCGGCCCGCTCCTATGGGTGAGCCCCCAGGGGGTCCCTCAGACCAAGCAGGGCCTCCCAGCAGTTGTGGGGCTCCCTGCACAGGACGACCCCCAGCCCCAGAATGCCTGGACTTCCATCGTCGGTCGCCCTTTCCCCAGCCCTGCCCCCTGAGACCAAGGCTTCAGGGAAGGCAAGGGTGTGCAGCCAGGGCGCTGCCTCGCTCTGAGGAGAGGGCCCTGGGCTCCTGGCCGACTGCCCCCGATCCTCTGCCTGTGCCTCCTGAGCCACCAGGTGGGTGTGAGGGCTGGGAGAGAGGGAATGCCAAGGAAATGAAGAGAGGATGGCTCAGGCAGACTAGCACGGGGTGCCTGACTTGGACTCCAGACAGACGGTAAGAGCAGGAGGAGGCAGGAGACGTGAGGGTGGGAGTGGTCAGCCCTGCGAGTGGGGGGAAGAGGGACTTTGACATGGCGCTTGGAGAATGAGGAGGACTGGGGCAGGCTGAGGAGCTGCACACACTGAAGAAACAGCAGCCCAGGAGGAGGGAAAGCATCCTACTTTCCAGTCTACAGTTTCCAGGATATCCGACCACCAGCATCCTCCTCTTGCCCCATCCCCAGGCTAGAGGTAGCTCTGCAGCAGGAGACCCGGGCTCTGAGCCAGTCTGGCTTGGGCTCTGGAACTCTAGCTCTGCCATACTTATTAGCAGGGAGGCCTGGGGCAGAGGGACTTAATATCTCTGCGCCTCAGTTTATCATCTATAAAATGGGTTTTACAGGTGTACCAGTGAAGAGACAGTATATATGAGATGCTTAGCAAGTGCCTGACATGCAGTAGGAGCTCAATCAGTAAGTGACTGTCTTTGGTATAGACTTTGGAAAAGAGCCACAGATTGAAGAAAGAGTTGTGTGTGGTCCAGAGCCTTGAAGGTCTAGGTCCGACCTAGAAGTCTGCATGCCCACACCCACTCCCCTTTATGGGGGTGGGATTTTAGAGTGCGTACAGGCTGCAGCTCGAGAAAATCCTGCATCACTACAACTGAGACTTGGAGTCACGCAGAGCTAGAGTCAAATAAATCCAGGTTGCCCTCTTCCTGTCTGTGTGACCTTGGGTGAGTCACTTAACCTCTCTGGTCTCCCAGTTCCTCATGAGTATCTGGAGAGGATGACCACCTCAACAGGCATTCCTTTTTGTCCTTCTCACTGTCCTGCTGCCCCTCTAGCTCTCCTTCCATGTCTTCAGACATGAGTTTAATGCACATTCTCATCAGAATTTCATCTGGTCTCCTGCTTAGCTCACAGGGAAGCTTTTTTTTTTTTTTTTTTTTTTTTTTTGGCAAGCCAGGGTAACAACTCTGATACCAAGTACACTGAGTAGAAATATTGGGATTTAAGGAACAGAAAGAGACCTTTTAGATCACCTAGCCAAGTGCCCCGTGCAGGTGGAGACACTGAGGCCCAAAAAGGGGGAGAAGCTCGCCCACCTGGCTTCCCAGCCAGGCCCTGTTTTCTGCAGCATCTGAGTCCGCCTGAAGCGCGCAGGCGAGGATGCGGCCCACATCTGTGCTGTCACTGCTTGGAGGGCTTCACATCCTCTCAGGCCTGACGATGGAGGGAGAAGGCACTTTCTGTTCTGTTAGTGTGCGCCGTGTTATCTCCGTCTGAAAGGTCTAAAGCAGCGGTTCTCAACCTGTGGGTCGCGACCCTTATAGGGGTCGAACGACCCTTTCACAGGGGTCGCCTAAGACATAACAGTAGCAAAATTACAGTTATGAAGTAGAAACAAAAATAATTTTATGGTTGGGGGTCACCACAACATGAGGAACTGTATTAAAGGGTCGTGGCATTAGGAAGGTTGAGAACCACAGGAAATGCTGGGATTAGGAGCTGCTGCCGTGGGCAAAACAGGCTGTCGAACGCCCTTTGCAGGAGACTCGACAGAAACGGGGTTCAGAGCGTGCAAGGTCCTGCCTTGCAGGGTGAAGGGACGCGCCACCGCGGGGGAGCGGCAGATGTTCCCGTGCCCGGGTGTCCAGGATGACTGAGAATTACCCCCTGCCGGTGGTGAAGTGTCTTCAAGACCCTGCCCGCCATTAGCACGGCTCCTCTCCCGGACTTCGCGGGCGGTGCTTGGTGATTCTGGAGTGGTGGGTGAGGGGAGTGTGGGAAGAGCCTGGGTTCAAATCCTGGTTCTGCCTCTGGCTGGCTGTGGGGCCCCAGACCAGCCACGCAGGCCCCTTCTTTCTGAGGGGCGGTCATGGTTTGGGGGGAATGCCCCATTGTAGTTGCAATTTTCAGAGCTGTGGGGGCCTGGGTTTGGGTTGCTGACATGCTTTAGTGAGATGACTCATGTCAGGGCGCCTGGCATAGCTGCTGGTACTTATAAATAGCAAGCTTTCCTGCTGTCATAGGATGTGGTGAGAAGGGTGGGAATTATACCTTTATTTTTATAGTTACAGAATCCAGGGCTCTCACTGTCATGGAGTGAGTGCAGAGCTGGGATTTCAACCCAGCCCAGCGCCCTCTCCCTGTGCTCTGGAGCCGCTCCGAGCAGAGACGCCCCTCACCTTCCTATCCACGGAGTCCGAGAAGCCCAGTCAGGGCCCAGGCAGACATCTGGGTAGTGGAGCCCCAGGACCGAAGCCAGGTCTTCTGAGCAGAACCTGGGCCTCAAGCCCATTGCCAGGCATTTCTCTGGCACCTGTCCCTGGGCAGGGGTGACAAGTAGAAGGTCAGATACCATAAAGCCCCTTCCCTCAGCTTGTTGGAGCCTGAAAACATTGGGGCTTTCTCTGTCTGGCTCTGAAGTGACAGTGTCGGGATGAGGGACCCCAACGGTGGGAGTCACTTTCTTCTCGGGGTCCCACCCTCCAGCAGCAGAAGCTGGGAACATCTCGGGGTCTGGTGGCAGGGAGAGGGGCTGAAGTAGCTCAAAAGGGACAGTGGTGGCCTCCACTGCTGGCAGACAGAGGTTTCCAGAAGCCCCATCTGGCCATGGGTGTGTCCAGGAGCTGGGTCAGGAGCAGAGGACCAGCTGCAGAGGAGGGTGTCCCCGTCCCGGGAAGGACCAAGACCGCGGGAGTAGAAAGGAGAAGATGTCGAGGTAGAACAGACGAGGGTGAGAAAGCAAGGAGTCGAGGACCCCATCCAGATTTCTAAATGGCTGGATGGAGGGGTGGTGTTACCAGCTACAACACGGCCCTAGACAGGTCGGTTCTGAAAAGACCCAGAAACACACATTCTCCTAACTCAGCTGCCCTCTTTCTGCCGCTACCCCAAACCCAGAAGCAGAGGTGCCCGCACTCTGGATGCTCTGGAGGTGCCAGCCCACTCTCCAGCGCACGCGCCAGTCCGGCAGTGCCAAGTGTGCCTATTGGTGGACTAGGGTCTCCCTTTCCAACCTGCGGGGTCTCCCCCCTCCCCCACCGCCCAGCCAGGCATTCACTGTTGACTTCTGCTCCCCCGAGAGCTCCCTGGTCCCCTCCAGTGTCTGAGCTACCCTGATTACATTTCCAGCTGGTTTTTAATTATCTCATATCAGCCCACATAAATCTGCCTATGTGGCTCGCCCGCCAGGACAGGCATTCCAACTGCCCATCCGTCGCCAGGAAACCTCTCATGCCCTGGGACAGCTTCCTTTCCGAGGCACTGGGTGGTCTCTCCAAATGAGAAAAACATTTCTTTCCAATCACATTTCTAACATCTTGTTAATATGACTTATTTAATAATATTTTTGCAAAAGCCATCTGGGAATGGCTTGGTTGGGGACTTGGGGAGGGCATATGGGGTGCTCCAGGGACAGGCCAGGGTGACAGATACAGACCTTATATCTGCCGTAGTGAAGGGGCAGCCATGTGGAGAAGGCTGTGGGGGCAGGAGGAACCAGAGCCTGAGTCCCACTGCTTCCATTCTGGAGGGTCACCCAGCGAGTAGCTTCCTTTTCCTGAGCCTCTCAGCCCCAGGCTCAGTGGAAGTGAAAGTTCTTTGTGAACTCGGAGAGGCTGAGGAATGCAGCGGGGTTATTTGCAGAGCCTTGGTGCTTACCCAGGAAAGCATCTGTGGTCTTATCTTGCTTAGTTAGAACTAGGTAAATAACTCAGAGGCCCCCAGAGGAAATCGCATCAGCCCCCACCTAAAGGCATTTGACGGGGCTCCAGGCAACAGCTTCATCCAGCAAAATCCCGAGGTGCAGGGTCACTTACAGCCAGAAGAAGCATCTTGAATCAGCAGGGTCAAGACCCGGGCTTTCAGATGAAGAAGCAGGCACCAGAAGGGAGAAGGGCCTGCCCGAGGTCCCGATGGGTTGCTGGCGGAGCCCACGTGTGTTGACTCCTGTCCTGGGGTTATTGCCCTTCTGAGCCCCAGAGCACTGTATGTTCTCGTCCCTTTTTATCCATAAACATTCTTGATGTTTGAGGCAGATTTAGAAAATTGGATGTTAGATTTTATAGCTCTTGTCTTTATTCCCACAGTTCAGAGGCTAAAGCTATAAAAATGTTTTGCTGTGTGTGTGTGTGACACGCACCCACGTGACACTCTCCAGCTCGGCTGGGGCAGAGACCACTTCACTTCTGGTTCTCAGTGCCTCGAACTGCCCACTGCGGGCCACCCTCCTCCTTCTGGCCACGGTGCTTTCTGCCACTTGGAATGCTTTTTTTTTTTTAAGATTACTTTCCCAACAGGAATAGCAGAAACAATTGGGTTTGGCAAAACCAGCTTATTAGAAATGTTTTAATTAGAACCTTTTCCCCCTCTAGTTTCCTTGTGAAAACCCACATGCTTCTCACAGCTCTAGGCGGCTTGGGGACCAGCCTGCCACATTCTTAGCCCAGACTTTCAGGGCAGGGCTGGCAAACAAGTCAGCAGTGTGGCTGTCCCTGCTACATTCCTGTCGTGCACAAGGCCCTCCTCCGAGGGAGGAGATGAAGGCACGTCACGCTCTCAGAGTCTGCGGAAGGGCAGATGCAGGTGGGTGAGCGCTGTGATAGAGGGAGGAAGCAAGTCAGTCCGATGAGGGGCATCTTGAAAGGCTTCCTGGAGGAGGTGGCATTTGAGCGGGGCCTTGGAGGATAATAATTTAGAGGGAAGTAACAGCAAGGTAGGATGGTTAGGTTTGGGATTAGAGGAGAGGTCTCTGCAGTGTTCCCTCTCTCTATGGTCCCAACTTGAGTTTTCAGTTGTCCACTCCACGCAAGTGCCCCATTGGCCCAGGTAACCAATAATACTGTGGACAGCGACGTGCCTTGTAAACTTTGAAGTCCCAGTCAGCTGTCTCCAGCTCCCCACAGCATCCCCACTCTGTCCTCAAGGAGAGGGGCTCAGAGAGGCAGGGGGCTTACACTCTGCTGTCCCAGTTCTTCCTTTCCACAGTTTCCTCCTACCCCCCGACTTGCCAAAGAGCAGGCTGTGTGCCCATGATCTCCACCTGACACTAAAGGTGTACACCCACCCAGGCCTCCCGGAGAGAAACACTTGTGCACGGTGCCAGGTGGGCTCTGTGCAGCCCCCGGTCCTGGAGTTCGGAAGTGATCTGAACAGGCGTCTGCGGCGTGTCCTCTGAGGCAGGTAGAATTATGCCACTGATACTGATTAAAAACTCAGGGCAGTACCTGAGTTCTGACACAAATGGTGGGAACACCACCGAGGCGGCAAATGCGTGAGATGGCATTCTCTGGGCACCCAGATTTCCAGCTCACAGTCTCCCAATATTAGCATACTCCCATTTTGAGTTCAGGTTTTCAGGTTAGAAAAATACTTTTTCTGTCCTGAATTGTTCCAGTCTTAACCAAAGAAAATTCTTCCATGAAGAATGTAGGGTTGACTGTTGGACTTTTGTGGAGAACCGTGCTTTTAAAAAGCAATCTGTTCCGATAGTAACTTTTTGGAACTCAGTTGCAGCCATGCCGAAAAAGAAAGATAATTAGTGTGGTCAAACCCTAGCCAAATAATAAAATGAAAGCTTTGTTGTGCATCAAGGCAGAAATCAATTCCATGAGGGAGCAAAGAGCCAGAGATTTAGTTTTGAGTAAATTCTCCACCCTGTGGACAGAGGTTGTCAAGAAGCTTCCAGAATGAACGCCCAACACGAGAGCATGTGACCTCCAGAACCTTGATGACTGAGGGCTGACAGTGACCTTTCAGAATTGCATTTGCAGACCTTCAGAGTATGGCCAAAGCCTTAATGTTCTTGGACTCGGTGCCCCTTTTGGTTTTGGTCAAGAGGTGAGTGTTCTCTTTACCCAGTGACACTTGAATGTCATTAAGATTATGTACTTTGGGACTTGGGAGGAGGTGGAAGAGGAAGGTGGACTCAGGAGGTAAGCAGACACCATAAAGGAGTTCAGCGAAGATTTGGGGGTCCACATTGATGGTGGAGTCATGTCCAGATAGGGATGCTGATGGCCAAGCGGGACAAACCCACCAGGATGCTGTCCTCAGTGTCTGAGAGATAGTGAGCAGTGAGGGCAACCAGGATGGGAAGGGACAGGAGAGTCTGCCCTGTGAGGACAGCTGCTCCCCCTTCTGCCTTCCCGTCTGAGGGGCCTTCCCAGGGCAGAGGAGCACGTGTGGCCTGCAGGATCCAGAGCTTGGAGCTGGGCTACCCTCGCTCGTTGCATAAGTTGCCTTTCCCCTCAGAACGTGGAAGGACTTTCCCATGGGCAGAGCCATCCAAGGTTGGACAAGGTTGTGTTGGTGGAGAGTAAGCTCCCCGACACTGGGAGTAAGCAACAAAAGCTAGATGCTAAATGTGAATATTACAAAGGAGTTTCCATCATCAGATAGAATTAGAATGGTGGTGCTCAAATTTGAATGTCCATCAGGATCTCTTGGAGAACGTGTTAAAAGCGGATTCTGGTTCCAAATAGGCCCGGAGGCCACAGGCTTGACAAGTCCCAGGGACCCTGATGTGAGCCTCTGGAGCACATCTGAAGACACTTTTTGTGTTGCCTCCCAGCCCTGGGGCTCTGGGGTGTCTGTATTGAAAGTGAGTCCTTCTAGTTAACATCTGAATAGTCAGTGATTTCTTCCTCATCAAGGGGTGTGAGCATCTCCATGTGCCAAGCTTCAGAGGTTTGAGGCTTGTGGGACATTGATGGTCATCTACTCCTGTCCCTTCCTTGTATGGATGAGGACACTGAGGCCTGAGAGGACAGGAGCCAGGGCTGGGGCCGGGTCCCCAATGTCCAGTTCAGAGCTCTTTTCACTTGCTTTTTCAGTGGACTTTAGGGAACATCATAAACTGCTCTCCATTTCACAGATGAAGAAACTGAGGCCCAGTCCCCAAGGACTGTTGGGAGTTTTTCCACTGAGAACCACTGTCATTCATGTGATTTGCAAAAGACCCTCAGTCAGGGTGTCTGAGTGGGTTACAGTCAGCTGTATGCCTTTGAAATTCCAGGGAGAACAGAACCTCAGGTGGGTGCAGGGCCGCCGAGCAGGGAGAGCTGTTGTAACTTGCAGTTTGTAAAGGCCCCTCTGGGTTTCCCTTATTTATTTATTTACTTATTTATTTTAAGTAAAACTGTAAGTTGGATCCGGTGCTTTTTGGGTGAGCCCTCTTCCTTGCTGTGCGGACGAATGCCCCGGGTCAGTCAGCAGGGGAAGCCCCCGCCCAGGCAGGCGCTGGCAGGGAGGGGAGGGTACCAAGGGTACCCGCTGTGCTTTAAGGCTAAGGATGGTAATTGGGGGGATTGCTGCTTCCGTCCCCCTCCCTGCACACCCACCCCCATCCCCACCCTCCACCTTGTCACACCCATCACTGCCAACTGGGAGTGCACAAAGTGTACTGGTCGTGCGGAGAGTCCCCTCCAGCTGATGGCACAGTGGTGGGGGTGGGGCATTCTGGCCCCTGAGTCGCTGGGAAATGGGAGCAAATCTCCACCCCCTGGGCCTCAGTGTCACCTGTAAAATGAGGACAGGGAACCAAATGGCCTCAGAAGCCTGTGCTCAGTGTCTTGTCTCCCTCAGGAATGTCAACTGCAGGGTAGTACACATAGCCAGCCCTTAAATGCCATAGACGTCTGTGACCAGTATATTTTAAGCAAAAAACCTCTTTCCTCCTCATTTCTATTCTGTTTTCATGTGGACCCCTTGTGTAACAATGTGCTCTCAAGAGTGTCCTCAGTATTACTTGATGCTAGGGGAAACTGGTTGCAGGAAGTAAACACCCTGCCCGTTGTCCCCGGCAACAGAGCGGGGGCCAGACCCCCGGCCTCCCACTCCAGCCAGGCGGGCTGCCCAGCTGGAGGAGGTGGTCCTGCAGCCGGGAGGCTGCCTGGCCATCCGTGGCTTCTGGGCTGCAACACGGCCGTGAGCAACGTATCAGACAGACGGGCAGATACGCTCAGTGCTCAGCCTGGGCAGCAAGACACACCAAATGGGCAGCAACTTGTCCCAGGCTCCTGCAGAGCGGCGGGCGGTGGGGCGGGGCGCAGCCATGTCAGGACCCTGAGCCTCAGCACCTGCCGCACCTGCTCATGCACCGTCCATCCCGGACCTCGGCACAGCCCTTATGGGCGGATGGCGAACGTTCAGTTACACAGACGAGGAAACTGAGGCACGGCTCACAAGTGGCAGGGTAGAGACTCGGACCCGGCCCTGGGTCACCCCGGGTTCGCACATGGTGGTTCCTGTGCCCTCATGTCTGGAGCCGTCCGCCTTCCTCACCCAGGAGTGCCTCCTTGCCTCACTGCCGGCCTCCCCGGGTTGACTCGGGCTTCCAGCTCCCCTTTACCTGTGAAAGCCATTGTGCCCGCGGCTGCCTTTGCCCAACAGGCGTGGCGTGTTCCTCCCCCCAGCGTCTGCTGGTTGGGGGGGCGCGGGGGGTCATTGGGAACCGCCTGGAACACTTCACAGCCAAGCTGTTTGGCAAGTTCTGTGCTGTGTCTGAAGCCCTTAAATAAGGAGCCACCTAACCCAGCCTTTGTCCAGTGTCCGCACGTCCTTCACAGGGAAGGTCTCGCTCTCACCGCTGCTGTGAGGGTGGACCCTGCCTTTGCCCTTTCACAGATGGAGCTGAGGCACTGGCACCTAGCGAGGGCTTTATCCTCAGCACCACGGAAACTGGGGCAGGGTCACTCTGCTCTGGGCGCTGTCCTACGCATAGCAGGCTGTTTAGCAGCATCCCCGGCTTCCATCTAAATGCCAGCAGCACCCATGTTTCCAGACATTGTCCAGTATCCTCAGGAGAGGGGATACTGCCCTGGCTGAGACCCGCTGCTCCCAGGAGACCGTGGGCTGGGGGGCCTGTCCTGTAGAAGGACCGCCGGGGCCTGAGTGCTTTCTGTCCATCCCATTGGTACCGGCCTTACTTAGGAAGCCTGGTTTTGTCATTGTGCCCTCCCCAGAGCTGGGGTCCACTGTGCCCTGTGCTGTCCCACCTTTCTCCCTGCGTAAGGACTTGCCATCCTGCCCTGCTTTGCCTCCTGGCTGGTACTTGGGTGGCTCCACACTCTTGGGATGTCCCTCATTGGCTTGAGAACTTCAGCACTGGAGGGGACCCCTTCCCCTTTCCCAGGAGGGGACACTGAGGGCCCAGGGAGCGGGGACTTGCCCAGCCAATGACATCAGTGGGACCAGAGTTTGAACCCCAGGTGTCTGACTTCAGTCCAGCCACCACCAACCCCACCTATTCCGAACACAAAGGGCCTTCATGTTCCTAGAAAAGTCCTCAATTAGAGGTAAAGGGAAGCAGGGGGACCACTCTTTCCCCTTCTGAAGCTCTGACATTTCTCACATAACCCCCCACCCTGCCCCACCCCTCCCCTCATAGTTTTCATGTGCAGTTGGCTGACCTCCAAGCATCATTACCCCCATGCTTACACACCTCCAGTAACGTGAGGCTCACTCCCTACACTGTCGGCCTGACACTTGTTAGGTCTTCTCCTGAGAAAATGGTCCCAAATGGTTTCGTTCTGACCTACCGCCGCTTTGTGTGGCGCCCAGCGAGCCTTAATGCATCCCCATGTTTGCCGGAGAGCGTCTGCCAGCTCTTCTCCTGCCTGGAGATGGCTTTTAGTCATGATTTACTGAAGGCCCTTACCCGGGGCCGCCAACTTGGAGCTTGAGAAATGCCCGGGTGTCTCAGGAAGGCTAATCGCTGCCGATGCATTTATTGAAATCTAATTATTTGGTTGTAAATCAAGTCGTTTGGCTCAGCGGCGTTTACATTTGAACCTTTGTCTGTGATAACCTATCTTATGTGTCTTTGGCTTGTCGCTATGACAAGGCTGTTTCAGAAGGCAGAGGGGGTGTGCATATCTTGCTGTGTGACCTCGTAAGCCCCTTCCCCCAGCTCCCTGGACTCCTCGGACCTCTCGGCTGGAAGAGGCCTCCGTGCCCTGACTCCACGCACTGCGCGGTCGGGAGAGAACCCCCTCACACAGCTAGGACTACTCCCGTGCTGGTCCCCTGCCCTGATGTGACCCTCGCTATGACCTGGGCAAGTGGCCTCTCCCTCCGGTCCTTGGCCTCTGCAGCTGGCACCTTGCAGGTAACGCCAGCCCTGCCTGCCTCTCTGAGAAGCCGCAGGCTGTCCAGCGTGCACCAAGGGTGGCATGGCTATCATGGTACACCTTCGGGTTTCAAGCTTCCAGGCCCTGTGCTGGAAGTTCGCAGCATGGGCATACGCTAGCCTGCACAGCACCTGTCCCCTGAAGGCCCCGTCACTTGAGATCTGGGTAGTAATCCCCGCAGCAGGCCCAGGGCTCTCCTCTGCAGGTGCACCGTGTCTCTGGAGTGGCTGCATCTCACAGGTGTGGCAAGGAGAGCTTCTCTATAGACCCAGAGAGGTAGCCCATCTCCCTGGAGCTCGAAGAGAAGGTGGGAGGGCGGTAGACTGTCCGAATCCCAGAGCCATCTCCTTGCAGAGGCAGCATGGCCCACTGCGGGATGGGATTATGGCGGGAGCTACCTGTTCTGCACCTACATGGCCACACAGGCAGATATCTCACCGTGGTCACCCTCCAGACTACCTCCCTCCGGAAGCTCGGTTGCCCAGGTCACCGCAGATCATCGTTCGAGCCAGGCCTCTTTCCAGTGATTGAGTTTACGTCCGTATTCACCACCCCTTGAGTGCACGCCTATGGGAGAGAGGGCCCATGGGGCTGGTCTTGTGCTCCTCCATGCTGAACACAGGTGGTGTTCCCGGGGCTCTGAGAGTGAGCCCTGCTTGCTGCTGTTGTGTTCATGGAGGTCAGGAGACCTGTGACAGCCCTCTCCCCTGAGAATTATCCTGCAACCAACTGTTGGATGTGTTTCAAAGGTACAGTCTCTTTCAGTCTCTGCTCTCATGGATCTGGCCCCAGGAATCTTTGGACAGTGTGAGATTCATGTTTAATTGAAAGGACTCCACAAGAGGAGGTCCATTTAGACCCCAAAATGCATCCATCTAGAGATCTGCTGAGCCCCAGAGTGGGCAGGGCCTGGGCCCACAGGAAAACCATGGCTTTGGAGGGAACGAGTCTCACATTCGTGTTTTGTTTATTTAGGCCTGGGCAGGGGGCACTGGCCAGCTCAGCAGCCCAGGGAATGGTTTCTTTTAGAATCCCGAGCTAAGAGAAAGGTTTGACCCATTCTCCCCTGTGGCCTCCTTCAGGCAAGACTTCTCTGATGTAAGAGGCACCTGCCGTGGTAGCCCTGCAGGTATGACCGTCCCCATGGCTCTGTCCCTCACTAAACTTGCTCCACAGAACCTTGCTGGTTCGGCCTGGGACCAGTGCTGACCAGACAAAGCAGCGCTGTGTCTGGCCTTGGAGGACGCAGCTTCTACCCTGGCTGGGCCACAGGAGGGGACAGGGTGGAGCGGCCACCAGCCTGCCCTTGGGAGCTTACAGTCCAGGGGTCCTCATTTCCCTGCCTCAGTGTAGACCCTCACTAGATAGCTGCTGGGTGGATGGATGGATGGACAGACAGACTGTGCCAGGCACCTGCTGAGGGCCCAGAGAAGGGTAGGCTTGGCCTGCTGAGAAATATCACAACAAACAGACAGGGTTCTTGACCTCAGGAGCTCACAGAGCTGCAGGAAAGCCATGTCTCAAGACAGAGAGTCCGAAGGGCCACCTGGACACCTGGGTCCCTCTAGTGGGTGGCCGAGCAGGGAAGACAAGGTGCAGTGGCAGCTTCGGGGCCCTGGATGCTTACCCCGGGCTCAGAAGACAACACAGGCTTCAGGGTCAGACAGACAGTGAAATCCTGGCCCTACTGTGTCCGTGGGGCGGCACACAACTTCCCCCGGCCTCAGTTTCCCTGTCTGTAAACCGTGACTGTTACACCAACCTAGCAACACACCTGCGGGCTTCAGTGAGATAACTGGCAACAGCCCGGCGTGGTGCCCGGTGCGGTGCCCGGTGCCCTGTGGGGACGCCAGCGGTGTGGTGTCACTCATCCTGCAGTGGCCGTGGGGAGCCAAGGGACACGTGCCGGGGCGTCTCCCCAAAGAGAGCAGCTCCCCAACCACCTTTCAACCGAGGTGAACCAGACGGAGACCCCCCTGTGTGGACCCTGCCACTGGGTCCTGCACGCTAGTCCCAGAGGGCAATTTCCGTGCCTTCTCCCACATAAATATTATATGCAAGTATTTTTAAGTCATTTCATCATGAAAAGAAGCGATTTAACATAACTGTTACCCGGGATTCTTCATGAAATATGCATCAAGCAATTAGGTCTGAAAGCGAGGGGTGAGGCCCCGCACCCTGCTCAGGCCGGCAGCTGCGGGCTGAGTGATGTTTTATTGAAGCCCGTGATTATGAGCCGAGGTGGGGCCTGTTATTAGGCCGGCACACCAGGCGTGTCTGATGATCCTGGTGATGAGGAGCCGCTTTTTGTGATGATAATGAGCGATCTGAGGGCCGTGACAGCCCGGCACTCCCAGCCTCCGCACGCCTTACAGGACTCATTAGACAGGTCACCCACCGGAGACACCCCTAATTGTGACTTTGCTCTTGCAAGATGTCCTATCAAAGGAGACAGGGCTGACGCAGGAACCTGGCAGGTGGTGGCAGCCTGTCTGAACTCCCCAGGGACCGATGCCTTTCCAGGAGCGATGGTGGGGAGGTGCGGCGCCCTGGGTCTGCTGCAGCCGAGGCCCGCCTTGCTGTGTGCACTGGGCCAGAGTGCTGCTCTCTCTGACCTCGGTTTCCACCCAATACCCAGGAGGGTGAGAGGACACGGTCCCCAGGCCACTCCAGCTCCAGCCCTGTGCCTGCTGGTTGTCTGAATGCGCCCTCCGTCCTCCTCCAAAATTTTCATTTTTTCCCTTTATGTTTTTTTTTTTTGAAAACTTGAAAGAATTTATATTGAACATCCTTATTTCCATAGCCTACATTCTATAACTGTTAACATTTGCCACCTTTGCTTTATTACATACTTATCAAACCATAAAGCATTCTTATTTTTTGGTGTCCCATCAGTTTGATGTCTTCTGTACAGAGCTGGGAGTCGTCATGGCCATCCCTGGCAGCTGTTTTTAAAATGCACCTGTTGTTGGGTGGCATCCTGTGGCTTCCTTGTGACGGATCGGGATGTGTAGGACAACACCTCTCCTGGGTGTGTTTTGACAAGGTTTTACCTGACCTTTGTGTGAGTCGGGATTTGACAGATTGTCTCATCAGGGAACCTGCTCTGTGGTTCACCACCCTGCCTCTGTGGCTGGGGCTCCACTCATCAGGACAGCCGTCCCCCATCCCTGAGATGGCCTTTCCTTGCCAGCCCGCGCTGTCTCTGACCCATCAGCCCTGCGGCGGGGCACCTTGGGGACTGAGGCGGTGGGTCGAGCAGTCACTTGATCAGGGCCTGCTCCTCTGGCTCAGCACCCTGCCTGGGCTGGGAAAGGCCTGCAGGGAGGGAAGCACAGCACGGCTGCTGGTCCCCGTGTGGCCTTGGGTCAGCCACCTCCCCACTGAGCCTCTGTGCTCAGCACGTGGCCTGGCTCACAGGAAGTGCCCAGGAAACATCAACCCTGAAGGCCATCTGGGCAGGTGTCCAGCGAGAGCAGGACAGGGCCCGTGGGCAGCAGTGGAAGGCTGTGAGGCTGCCCCCAGGCCCCTTCCTGCAGGAAGCCCTCATGGAGTAGGCAGAGATCGTGCTTATACACACGGCATCCAGGACCTTAGGCCCGGAAGCGCCCTCAGAGGCCATCCAGTTAAGCTCCCCAGGGATCCACGGGGACAGGGACAGAGCCCACACTGTCCACGGCCCAGAGGACCACAGGTGCAGTGCCCGAGCCCAGGAGAAGGGCCATTGCAGGGGTTTCCATCGTGAGGGCCAGCTTTTGGCCCTTCTAACTCTGCCGGGGATTGGTCAGGCCCTGGGGTCAGATGGGGGGTCACAGGGCCCGAGTTCTCTGCTTTGGTCTCTGAACTTCATGACTGGCCTGCCCCCTTGGTTCAGCCAGCTCGGTTAGAACTAGCATGTATCTAAATACAAGCGTCAGAGGAATGAACAGCAGACCTGGAGAGTCAGGAGGGAGTTCAGGAAGGACGCGGCTGCCCCGCCTCAAGCCCACGTCTGCTGACGTGGGGCCCTCGGTGCAGCATTTCTAACACCTGGCGGTCATTTCGAGCCTGTGGCCTGGGAACAGAGGAGCTTCTGCTTCTACCTCTGGCTCTGTCCGCTGTGGCCACCATCCTGGCCCCTGGCCCTTGCTGGATGTCTTAATAACAACCGTGGGAAACTGTCCTGTTAACCCATATGAGTGACTTTCCTTAGTCTCCTTAGAACTTAAATCTGCACTCGCTGCACCTTCATACCTGGGGTACCAGCAGAGCCCTGGCGTCAGATTCTGCTCATGCTGGCTGCTGGGGTCCTGTCCTACGCAGCCTGTGCTTTGCACCCCAGCCGTACATCTGTAAGAATCATGGTCTGGCACCCCAAAACAGGACTTCACTCAACTCACAAGGTCACGCCCCTGCTCTCCCCATACCCACCGCAAGTGGCCTCTGAGAGTGCAAAGCTTTTTTAGCTATTCCGTTTTCTTAGCTTCGTTCTAGCAAGTCCGGTCCTTTCCAGGCCAGCAGAGATCTGCTCGCTCACCGGTGCGGTGGGTGGCCGAGTCCGGGCAAACGGGCCTATGCATTTTTCACTTCACGCACACACCATTTCATTTCTAACAGCTTCCACAAGTGTGCCTCCTGCTTCTCAGATGTGTCGCGGCAATTCTCCAATGAAATGACCCTTCACTGAGGAGCAGAACTTGCCACAGGCTCTGTAATTAGAACATTGTCAGCCTTAAAAAATCTTGATTTAAATTTCAGTTCTTTACAGGAATTATTCTCTCTTGAAACATAATTGCTCTCCAAACGATTTCCTTTAAGCCGAGGGTGACATCTCTAAATACATTATTATGAGCAGATGTATTGCTCGGTGCCTGCACTTCATTAAGCATTTGCTCTGCCCATTTGAAAATGGTCCAAATGGACGTGTTAATAGGACAGGCGCTCGTCAGCGAGGGGAGCCCAGTCCTGCCTGGGAGAGGTGTGTCAGCCCTCCAGTGCCCCCGTGAGAGCAGCCAGAGCGGGAAGAGCCCGAGCTTAGGAAGAAACCTGTGTCCAGAGGGAGCGCTCAGCCTCACCAGAGGTGGGCTTTGGTCTCTTGGAAGCCAGGCCCCTGGGGGCCTGGTCACAAGTTGTCAGTTTCCGCGGAAGATAACTTGGAGAAGGCAGCAGGCGGTGGGAGCCCAGCCTTCTCACTAATTGACACACTCAGAATAGTGGACTGTGCTTTGGAAACCACAGCATCCACAAATGTGGCAGAAAATCATAAGGGTCTGGCTTGGAACTGAGTGGGCAGGAAAGGGGCAACCTGGGCAAACGTGGGTTGACGGAGGGGTGAGAGATCTGGGGGGTGAGAGATCCGATGTGCAGGAGCCCTGGGTGGGAGGTGTAAGAGGTCCCCTCCAGCCAGGCGGAGGCAGCGTGGCCTTTGCCGTCTGTGAGCTGCACCCCACCTGGCATGCTGGTGCAGCTGATGGGCTGCAAGGGTCATGGGGCACAGGGCTCTGCTCTGATCTCCAAGGAACCCACCCACTCCCCGTTTCAGCAGATGCTGGGCGTGGTGGACACAGACCTTGCTCTGGGGAATTGGGAGCATGGGTAAGTAATTATAATATTAGAAGGCAAATGCTAATGGGAGGCATGATCCTCCATCGTGTGCTGATCCTCGGTGCAGTCAGAGGAAGGAAGGAGCTCTGCCTGTGGGAGCCTGGAAGACTTCCTGGCAGAGGAAACACTTGGGCTGGGCCTTGGAGAAGGAGGCAGGGAGAGAGGGAGGAAGAGAGGAGAGTGCCTGCCCAGGGAGAGCACTGAGAAAGAGCATACATCTCCCCTTTATTCCATTGGCTAAAACTAATCACATGGCACCATGGCTACAGGGAAGCTGGGAAATGTAGTCCCAGCTGGGTAGTCCTTTCCCAGTGACAGTTCCATACTGTATTGAAGGGCAAGTATTGGCTTACCTGTCTTTCCTGCCACACCATGTCCTCATCTGTCAACTGGTGGTGATGACTCCTGCCCTGCCCACCTGTCAGGGCATGGGGACTCACACTTTGCACCTTCCAGGCAGGGCTTAAATACGCGATTGCATGAGTAACAGGAAGAGGGGCGAGGCTTGGGTCGGAAGACTCCTGCAGCATTGTTTGCTGCTGGCTCCTGGTTCGGTGCTGGGACTCGAGGAGCTCCTAGGTGCAGCTGCATTTTGGCTGGGCCTGGGCTTTGGTCCTGGCTTGAACAGGTGCTTCATGGCTAGGGTCTCTTCTGTCCCCGCAGCAAGGAACCCTTGCACCTTAGCAGGAATTTAGCCAGAGGAATCGTTCTCCCGGATAATGAGTATAAATACATGACATGTCCTTGTTCACAGCAAAATTGAGTGGCTCTCTGAGAAATGGCTTCCCTGGCCCTCAGCCCTCCCACGCCTGTGCCCTCACCCTGAGCAGCATGGCTGCCTTGGCCCTGGTCACTCTGCAGATACTCATAACCTCTGTGTTTTGTTCACAGGAGCAACCAGGGCTTTATGCACATGAAACTGGCCAAAACCAAAGAGAAATACATTCTGGGGCAGAACAGCCCCCCGTTCGACAGTGTCCCAGAAGTCATCCACTACTACACCACCAGAAAGCTGCCCATCAAAGGGGCTGAGCACCTGTCCCTTCTCTACCCTGTGGCTGTGCGGACCCTGTGAGAGGACCAGCCTCACCTGCTCTGTGACAGGGCCCAGACTGGAAGGAGCCGCAGCCCCCGCCGACGGCCCGGCCACTGTTGCCAGCCGTGTCCAGTTCGTGTCGTGTGTATGGTACTAGCACACCACTGCATGTCTCTAGAATGCTGTTGCCACCACAGGGGCTGAAAAAGACCTGGATAAAGACCGAGGGACGGCCAACAAGTCACCCCAGCCCCCACCCCCACCCCTGGAGTTTCTGTGAATTAAAATATTTGCAAATCCAAAGAGATGCCTTCCAGGATGAACGGAGGAGAGCAGCCCGAGGGGCCGGCGGACGCCTGGGTTGCAGCTCTTTGTTCTCCAGCTGTCAGGAATTCACACCTGTGTGGGGCGCAGCTTCCCATCAGGGCCCCCTGGTGCTGGGAGCCAAGTGCTGGTGCTTTTTGAGCCCAGAAGGCCCCTGGAGTCCTGCCTCCCCTCTGGTGTGCGTGTGTCTGTGTGTGAGTGTGAGCACATACGTGAGAGGACATTGTCACACACAGATGTAAGCCCACTAATCCACTTTCAGTCACTCAGTGTAATCATTAGATCTAAAGGAATCATTGTGTGGTCAAAAGAGGATTCAATTATTTATGAATAGGGTGTGTAAATAAAATAGTCATTTAATATATATTCTCATCCTTTTTTTTTTTTACATATATCACAGAGGGTCTCTGAAGGGGGCAGTGCTTACCTCCTGGTGTGTCTTCTGGGCGTTGTGGTGGGAGGAGGGAGGGAACAGAGCCCAGCTCAGGGCGGAGGCAGTGGGTGGGGCAGAGAGGTTTCCTTTGTCCCCTGAGAGTCATCTGCAGGAAGGTGCAGCCAGGTCTTGCAGTTCAGGCTCCAGCAATGGTAGCCTCAAATGTTAACCCAGCACCCAGGCTCTCCCTTCTGCCTACAGCAGCCCAGTGATGGCAAGTCTGTTAACCCCCAAGTGCACAGCACCCAGCAGTCTACAAAGGACTCTCCCTACATTTTGGTCCAGGCCACTCTGTGAGGCATTTAACATGTGGAGAAAGGGAGGCTCAGAGAGGGAAAGTAACCTGCCCAAGGTCACGCAGCTCATAAGGAGAGGAGACTTTTCAGCCCAGATTGGCAGGCTCTGGCCAGTGCTTTTGTCTCTACATGGCCTCGCTGTCATCCTACTCCTGGAGGAAGGCGAATCCTGACCTCTCGTGGGGCACGGAGCCCGACATGGAGTCATCCACACTGCTTTCACACAGATAAACACTCCTGCACAGACTCAGCTCTGTCTTGTCCCTGTCCTTGCCAGGAGCAGGGATTCTTCCCACACATTCAGGGCGGACCCTCACAAGGCTGTGAGGTTGCTGTTGTTCAGTTCCCCTTCCTTTCCTACCCCCCACCACACTGGTTAAATGTGGATGGAAGAACCAGAAGAATCCCACCCAGCAGCCTGGAGGGTGTGGCTCCATCTACTGATGAGACACAGGGGTCCAGCGCCTCCCCGAGCACACGCCTCCTGCCTGCCCTGCTGGTCTGCACGGAACGGAAGTTGAGTGACTTGTCCCCAGCACGAGGGCCCAAGTTCAAACATCACAGCAGGTCTAGACATTCAGCACGGCCAGGGCTTCAGAGGTGCTTTAGGCTCACAAGGACTTGCCACGACCACCTGTCAAGCCAGGGCAGAGCAGGACTAAAAGCCATGTTGCTTTAGGTGGCTGCCATGGATTTCAGTGATTTGTGGTCCAAGCTGTGTCCTTGGCAGCCAGTCTTTCTGCCCAGTCCACCTCTTGGGTCATCCTCCCAGGTCCTTGTCAGTCCATCAGGTGGCCTCCAGGCCCTCCCACCTGTGGGCCCCACAGACCCATCCACCGTGTGATGACCACGTTGGCTGTGGCCCGAGTCTAGTCTCCAAGGATTCAACCTTGACCTTTCACCTACTTTGTATTTTCTATTTTCTGAAACATCCTTTGAGGCAGGAAAGTACCTGGAGTGATTCACACTTTCCTCGTGTGTGTGTGTGTGTGTGTGTGTGTAAATGAATAAGGAGTTACTACTTGACTGTGTGTGTGAGTGTAAATGAATAAGGAGTTAGTCCTTGAGTGTGTGTGTATGTATAAATGAATAAGGAGTTGGCACTTGACTGTGTGTGTGTGTGTGTGTGTGTGTGTGTGTGTGTGTGTGTGTGTGTAAATGAATAAGGAGTTGGCACTTGACCAAACAGAGTACCAGAGGAGCCCGGCTCCCTAGGATCCAGCTAGAGGTCAGGGACATCGGAGGCAGCCCCTGGACCGGGGCTGGGTGAGGCTTCCTATTAGCCCCTATTGCACCAGCAAGGCCTGCTTTCTGCAGGGCACTTCGAGGCTGCGGGGCTGGGCAGCACAGGGAGCCCCGCGACCCTTCTCAGGAGACAGTCTTCCAGAGCAGACTTCTCCTTGGACAAGTTTCTGTGCCTGTGGCCCGAGGAAAAGCGAGGCTGCCTTACCCTCCGCCTTGCGGGCCCTCCCTCCACTTCCTCAAGTTTCCCGCGAGGCCCAACCTCAGCTCCCCTCCGGGACCCGGGACCGAGGCGGGGGAGCCCGCTCACAGGATGGGAGCTACTAAAAGGAATTTTTTTCCTTAATTTTATGAACCTCTCCCTCTTCTTCCTCTAATTGTGGCCGTTTCCTCTGTCAGCGTGTATTCATGTTTTCTTGGACATCTAACAATTGAAACGGCTTTTCCCTTTCAGAAACACTCATATTCAGGTTACTGGCGTTAGTTTGGTTTTTGTTGTGGCTTTTTTTTTGTTTTTCATCTGCGGCCAATTAATGGGTGGGGGGATGAGCTGGATTTCTTTGAGGAACAAACAAAAGCTCCCCGCCACACAGTATCTCACCCTCAGCATTTTGTCTCAGAACACAACCTCTAGCCACTGCCAGGCCTCGTTGCTCAGAGCCACAGGGCTCCCCCCACCCCCCTTCTTTCCCGGCTTCATTATTGACCACAATGACCCAACCGCTTCAAGGGCTGTGTCCTTGAGCGTGGCGGAGTCAGGGGCCTTTTTGCCCCTCCCCCAGATGGCATCCCCAGAAAGGAGGCTTTGTAGGGAGGAGGGCCCAGCTGCCTGCCTCAGAATAACCAACCATGCCCGCTAACACCCTCCCGCAGAGAGGCTCCTTCCCGAGAAGGGGGGAGAAGGCTCCCCCAGGGCACCCCTGGGCTGGCGCCCCTCCACATCCAGACCAGGCAAGTGGCCCCATCAACAGGTGGAGCCCTTGGCCTGCTCTGCTACTGCAGTGCCCAGACCCAGAGGTCTCATTGTGAGATTGTGAACACCAAGCTTTGGCTGGCTCTCCGAGACACTCTCGGAAGGGGTTGATGTCCCTGGACCGAGGGCCCCGCAGAGACAGCCGGCCAGGCTCACCATTTGCTCTGGGTAATGCATGCTGAAACCGGGCAGATGGGGCAGGCGGGCCTTAGGAATTGGCCCGTGAAGAGTCCTGGCTGGATCCAGTAAACTGCCACATCTATCTCCTCACCCTTCCAGAGTCTGCTACCGGCAAAGACCAAATGGGGAAGTTGTTCAGAGGGAGCCAGCATGGCCCAGAGCCTTCGATGTAGGAGCATCTTCCAGAGACCCACTCAGGCGCCTCTGACAGGGTGGCAGCCCTCAGCCATCCCCTCTCCTCAGGGCTGCTGTGTCACTGCCAGGGGACCTGTGCCAGCCCCCTACAGCTCAAAAGTTGCCCCCTATAGCTCTAATTCTGCGTGACCAACTGAATGGTGTCTAGTTCCTGTGAACCTTTTAACATTCAAGTGTCTTGTTTAAATGCACCTCATTGTGCCTGGCCGGTGTGGCTCAGTGGGTTGAGCGTCGTCCCATGGACTGAGAGGTCCTGGTTTGATTCCTGGTCAGGGCACATGCCCGGGTTGTGGGCTCGATCCCCAGCAGGGAGCCTGGGGAGCATGCAGGAGACAGCTGACCAATGTTTCTCTCTCACATTGATGTTTCTATCTCTCTCCCTTCCTCTCTCTCTAAAAAATCAATAAAAATCTATTTTAAGAAAATAAATTAAAAAAATAAATGCACCTCATTGAGCGTGCATTTTCTTTCTTTAAAAGGCAGTCGTGTGCCCAGGAATCTAATTTGATTGTCTCCTGCTTGCGGAGGCTGCGGTTCTGTCATCCCCTAAAGGTGGATAGTCACAGGGAAAAAGGAACCTTCCTGCTTCCTCATTAGGAGAAAGATAGAGCCCTAATGAGCTCGTTGAATGAAAATGAATTAACCTGTTCAGCAAATATTTGTCGAGTGCCCACTGGTCCTTGGGCCTTGGTGGATACGGAGGAGAGTGGGACCCTGCCCCTACCCTCAGCAGGTTTCCAGTGGGGGGTGGGGGGAATAAACAGGCAACTACTGGAGATATAAAGGGGCCCCAGGGTGCTGTGGGGGCTCAGCATGAGAGGGAATTGAATCTGCTTATAGCCATCAGCAAAAGTTGGGCCTCGAGCCAGGAAGCAATTCTTGGTCTCCCTGCAGATTTTGGGAGCTGCAGGACTGGCACAGTCTCCCATTGTTTGCCCTCACACCATCATCACAGTGGCATCTTAACGCAGCCTGAGGCAGAGAGGCCGAGGGTCTGCAGCCCACGCCCCTGCTCACACAGCTGGGCGCCTGAGGATGCACTGGGTCCCTGCTCTGGAGTGGTCCCCAACCCCCACCTCACTGAGGAACTCACTGCTCTCCTGTCACTCCCTCCAGAGACGTGGCCCTCTGTCCCTGGCAGGCCCTCTCTCCCCCGCTGCCCCCGGGACTCAGGCTTTGGTTCGCCTCCCCTCCCTCCTCTCCCTATCGCAATGACCCAGAATCCACACCTCCAACTCCCAAGCCCCTCAGATCAGGCGCCCCCTCCACACACACAAAGGGCTTGCCTTGGGACTCCTGTGTTCCTGGGCAATGCCAGTGCTCTGTGGCCAGGAATTTCCTGAAGGAGAAGGAGAAAATGTCTCTGGTGGTCACCTCTAAGCCCCTATGTCATGTTCTGAGTTCTTCATTTCTGTTTCAGTTCAATTTAACAAACCCTGAGTGTGAAGGAGGGCCGGGACGAGCTGGTGACGCGGAGCAGCGGGAAGCTGGCCACAGGAAATGTCCTCCTCAGCCAGAGCCGGCAGGAAGTGGTGGGTGGCCAGAGGCCTGCCCCACTGCATCTGCACTGACACTCCAAGGTACAGGGCCTGGTTCGAGTCCACACAGCAAGTCCCTCTCCACATGCCTTGGGTGTTTGAGGGTGGCCGGCAGAGCTCTGGGAAGACTAGGGTAGGGGTGGGGATTTTTCTCAGAGTTTAGAAGCCAATTATTTCTCACTGGCTCCCTCCTGAGTGGGAGCATCCCAGGGCTGCAGAGACCAGTGTCATCTCTGGTTTGGGGGACAATTTTGAAGGGGACGTGGTCTGACTGGGCTGCAGGGCATCAACAGTGTGGTTCTGGCGCCCTCATGTGGGTCCTTTCAGTATTGCATTTAGTCCCAGAGGGAGGGGAAGGGCAGCTCCAAGTCCCTCCAGGCCTTGAGAAGAAAGAGGCAGACATGTAAACAAGTCCTTGGCAGGCCATGCAGGCTGGCGGATGATGGGTGCTGAGCCCAGGTCCGGTCAGCAGAGAAAGGGACAGAAGAAATGACATTCTGAGCCATGTGTCACATGCAGGGAGTAGGGGCATCCCAAGAGATGTAAGCAAGGAACCGGTATAAACAAGAGTTGGGAGGCTCCCTCTGGCTCCGGTCCAGAGCTCTCAACTCTTCTGCTCCAAAGTGCCCTAATTCATGCCCACTGAGAAGGGAGGTGGGGCCGAATTGGAACAGTTCAGTGCTGTTCATATTGAGAAATGATTACCACAGTAAGGTTAGTTAACACATCCATTATCCCACATAATTATAATTTTTTTGTGGTAAGAACATTTAAGATCTACTCTCTTAGCAACTTTCAAGTATACAATTCAGTATTGTAACTTCGTCACCACGCTGAATATTAAATCGTTGGAATGAATTCATTTTATAACTGTAAGTCTTAACCCTTTGGCCAGTGTTTCCCCATTTCCTCTCCCCCGAACCCTGGCAACCACCATTCTACTCTGTTTCTGTGAGTTTGGCTTTTTTAGATTCCACTCGTGATACCTTACAGTAGCTGTCTTTCCCTACCTGACCTTTCACTTAGCATAATGCCCTCAAGGTCCATCCATGTTGTCACAAATGGCAGGACTTCCTTTTCATGGCTGAATAATATTCCATTGTGTGTGTGTGTGTGTGTGTGTGTGTGTGTGTGTGTGTGTGTATTTTTGTTTGTTTGTTTGTTTGTTTGTTTTTACTTTATCCCTTTATCCATGCATGGAAGGATTCTTAGCTTGCATACATTATTTTTAACAAAATTGGACTCATTTTGTGTTTATATAGTTTTATGCTCTCCATTTTCCACTTAACATAGTGCCGTCTGCTTTTCCTTAATGTTAGTAAATCTTCCATGATGTGATTTTTTTTTTTTAAGGATAGTTTAGTTTATAAATTCTTAGAGAGAGAGCAAGGGAGCGGGAGAGGGAGAGAGAAAGAAACACCGATGTGATGTGAGAACGAAACATCGATCAGCTGCCTCCTGCACGCCCCCTACCAGGGAATGAGCCTGAAACCCGGGCATGTGCCCTTGACCGGGAATGGAACAGGCAACTTCCTGGTGCGCCGGACAACGCCCAACCAACTGGCCAGGGCTGGTCTTTTTTTTTTTTTTTCCTTAGCAGAATGATATTCTACTTTCATTTAGTTAACTTATTCAAGTTATTGTATAACCAGCTCTGCAGGGAATATCTTTGTTCAGAAATCATTATCCGTATTTCTGTTTTTGTTTTTGTTTTCTCAAGGAGAAATTCACAGAAGTAGCATTACTGGGTCAGAGGCTAGGTCCATTTTTGAGGCTCTCGTCTTCCCAGAGAGGCGAGTTTATCTTCCATGTCCATGTCTGGGAGTGCCCCCAAAGGAAAGCCCTTTGGTTACATTTGAAGACAGCAACTTAGACTTTGCTTAAAACAGGAAGCATGAACTAAGCAGTTTCCTTTTATCGAAGACAGACCAAGTTCAGGCACGGGGCAGAGGGGGCAGGACTGGAGGCGGCCTGGGCTGTGCGTGTTGATTTGTCCAGGGTTGAGGGCTCTCCAGGATTCAGAATTCTCATTGTTGACACGAGATGGTCCCAGGCAGACCGAAACAGTTGGTCACCTTAGCAACCGGCTCCTGGCATGACCCTGAGCGAGCCCCTTACCCTCTGCCCTGTGAGGGTGACATCCTGGGCTTTGAGCCAGGGATGGGGGACCCAGTGAGGGACAGAAGGAGCCCTGCCCTCCTGGAGTGCTGGAGGCAGGCGAGAAGAGGAACAGCTGTCACCCTGAGGGGAGTCCAGGAGGCCCAGGCTCACATCCTAACTCCATCCTTTCCAGCTATGTGACCTGGGCACAAGCAGAAAGCTTCTGTTTCCTCCACTGTAAATGGCATGAGACCTTAGGGGTGATTGCAAAGACTACATACAGTGTTGGATGAATGCCCTTAGCTTCGCCAAGCTGCAGACAATGTCAGATGGCGTGAGCACAAGGTGACTTTTCACAGGAAAGACAGTGGGCAGGGGTCATTACAGCCAGAGAATTTCAAAGGAAAGAGGATCTGGGATTCCCAGAAGGCTTCCTGTAGGAGGTGGAAGTGGAGTCTGCAAATAAAAAAATGCCCTAGTCCTACTAAACATCTACAAAGTAAGGATCACAGCCTGGCCGGTGTGGCTCAGTGGTTGAGCGTCGACCTGTGCACCAAGAGGTCGTTGGTTTGATTCCTGGTCAGGGCGCATGCCCAGGTTGTGGGCCCGATCCCCAGTGGGGTCATGCAGGAGGCAGCCAATCGATGTTGTCTCTCATTAATGTTTCTATCTCTCTCTCCCTCTCCATTCCTCTCTCTCTAAAAATCAATAAAGAAAAACACACACAAAGTAAGGATCACAGATTAAGATCTTTTTCCTTTCTGGACCAAAGTCCAGAGCTGGTCTCTCCATTTTCTCCATTCCCCTACCTAGGCATCTTCTGATATCCCATTTTATTTATTATTATTATTATTATTTTGTTGTTGTTGTTGTTGTTAATCCTCATCCGAGGATTATTTTTCCATTGATTTTTAGATAGAGTGGAAGGGAAGGAAGGAGGGGGAGAGAGAGAGAAAGAGAAACATCGATGTGAGAGAGACACATCGATTGGTTGCCTTCTGAATGACCCCAACTGTTATAACCTGACGGCGAGATAACCAGAGACGCATGGCCGAATTGTAAAGGAGCACTTTATTTCGCCGGCGGGCTGCGGAGGGCATAGTTTCCCCTCAGATCAACAGCCCCGATTCTTCTTACTCGTCCCATTTTAAAGACAGAAACTCCCTCCTCCTTTTGCCCCCTCCCCTCAGGGAACCAGTACAATAGTGGGAGTGACAGAGACTACAGAAGTCAAAATTAGCATTATTTACCGACGGCATAAGTACTTACAAGTACCTGCAAATACCTATACTCAGGAAACTGCAAACGCCTCCCAACTCCTGGGGCAACTATAATCTTAGGTAAAATTCCTTTCCGTCTAGGGGTAATTAACCTATTGTTGGAAGAATATCGAGGAATGTCTATTGGTGACAAAATGGAGTCTTTTAGTCGCCTTAACCAAGGGGCCTACATAAAATGGAATCTAGTTGCCTTAGCCTTGGAGCCCACAACACAACCAGGGCTGGGGATCGAACTTGCAACCCAGGTACATGCCCTTGACCAAGAATCAAACCCATGACGCTTCGGTCCGTGGGCCTATGCTCTAACCACTGAGACAAACCAACTGGCCAGAGCTTTATTTGGGTATTTAAATTAATGCTAACATACTGCAGTTTTTTAAATAATAAGCATCTGTTGTATTTACTATTTAAATAATTACATTGGTTGTTTATTTCAATATTAAACCTATTTATTATCTTCATTTATTTATTTATTTTTATCCTCACCCGAGGACATTTCTGCGTTTATCTTCAGATAGAGTGGGAGGGAGAGAGGGAGGAAGAGAGAGAGAGAAACATCGATGTGAGAGAGACACATCAGCTCGCCGCCACCCACACAACCCCAACCGGGGCCAGGGACAAACTGCAACCGAGGTACATGCCCTTAGCAGGAACTGAACCCGGGTGTCTCTGGTCCGCAGGCCGAAGCTCTAACCGCTGAGCCAAACCGACCAGGGCTATTCTCATTATTTAAATAGCTACACAGTGTCTTTATTGTTTACATATTAAACATGTATTGTGTTATTTATTGAGGTCTCCGCCCTCTAGAATGTCACTAGAATGTAAATTCCACACAAACAGGGATCTCGAAGAGCTCCCGGAACATAGTAGGTGCTCAGTTAGGATTTGTTAAATATGCAACAATGACAAAACTTCCCACTTATGGCAGCTTACTGTGTGCACTTCACCTAGTGTGTGCATGGGTCTCCCATGAGGACAGTCCCGCTGTGCAGATGAGAAGCCCAGGCTCGGAAGGTGAAGTGACTGCTAGGAAAAGCAGAAGGTAGACTTCTGGGGGCTCAGAGCTCATGATCTGTACCTCACACCCCAGAGGAGGGTCACAGCCCAGTGAGCAGGATCTGGAGAGAACTCCATGGTCCCTTCTCCCCAGGAGCGAGAGAGAAAGGTGACATTTAGAGTTTCAGGGGACCCAGTCCCTGCATACCAACCAGGAGAATGAGCCTCCCTCAGGGGCTCAGAAGGTGGGAAAATGGATATGGAGGCTCAGAGGGAGGGGAGGAGGGAGGGCTTTGACCCGGAGGCACAACCAGGAAGTGGTGGTGAGTCAGGGTTCAAACCCAGGTATGCTGACCTTGTAACAGGATGCGACTAGTTCAGTGTTTCCCACCTTGCTTCATCATAAGGTTCATATGTGCCTCTTGTAAAATCAAATTCCTAAGACTTTCCTCTTGGAGATTTTGATTCAGTCTTTTTGGGTGGGTGCCAGGAACCTGTACTTGTAAGAAGCCCCTCAGGGGTGTCTTATGATCAGAGAGCCTTGGTAAAGGGCTAGTCTGCCTGCTGCCCTGCAGCCCAATCTTTCCCCCAAGTTCAAGGCACCTACTACTCAACTGTGCTTCTGTTCTCAAAAACGCTGGAGGTGGTGGGGTCCCAGCCTTCTGAAGGTCACGGGACTTCTCTGAGTACACAAATTATGTGAAACTCAGAGGAAATAACTATCATGCAACGCTTGGAAAACCCAGAGTATTGTGCAAATGTTTGATGTTGTTTCATTGACTTGGCCCTTACTAGATAAAAATGTTTGTATTTCACAAGTATGTGTCACTTAGGTATCAAGTAAGGTGTCCCATGATCCCACCCAGAGGTCAGCAACTGTCCTGAGCCCAGAGAACTCCCAAAGGCATAAGCTCTGTCTACAGGTGTGCCTGGGACAAAGGAGAGTTGGATAACAGGAATGAGGTCAGGAAGAATGAGGCCTGCTATCTCCTTCCTTACACACTCCTGCCCATCCCATGCTTCTCCTAGAGCCCACCTGTTTTAAACCCTAGTCATGCTTTGTGGGTCCTCTTCCAGGTAGCCTTCCCAGGTTGCAGGTAGTGCACTTTCCCCCTTCTATGGACACTCACAGCACTTGGTATGTGCCTGCCTCAAGCACTGATGGTTTCTCCTTAAGACTGGAACCATTTCCCCTCTGGCTTGCAAGCTAACTCATATTCCTGAGCCCGGCAGGCACCTGTGTTTCAAACTTGAGGTCATTACTATGGGTCAGGATGTCAGTTGAGGACTGTTGTTTCCCAAGTTGCTAGACAGGCCAACTGGCCTCTTCTGGAGAGTCTCCCCTGGAGGTTCTGATTTTGTAGTAGGTCTGATTTGAGACTGGAGATATATATATATAGTTTAACCAAACTTCCAGGACCTAGAATCTAGTTTTTCCACCTATAAAGTGCATACAAATCACCTGGTGATCTCCTTAAATACAGATAGCAGTTAACTATGTCTGGGGTGGGCGGGCCAGGAAGAATAATCTCTAACAAGCTCCCAGGTGACATCTGTGCAGCAGGTCCAGGACCGCAGGGCTGCTTGGGCAAATCCAGGTGACTCTTATCCCTAGGCACATTGGGGAAGCAACCTCAGCACACCTGGGGAGCTCTTAAAACATACCAAGGTCCAGGTCCCACTGCAGACGAGTTAAATCAGAATCTCTCAGGTTCTGTTTTGTTGGTTGGTTTGGTTTTTAAAGGTTCCCAGATAATTCTGATGTTAAACGGACTCACTCCCCACCAGCATGAAAATAAGTTAATGAATAAATGGAATGGACAGTCTCACAGGCTTATGGGATAACACCTTTGTCTCGGTTTTATGTGTTATATATGTAGATCATGTGAGTCTGAGCGACCAGCTCCAGGAACAGAAGGAATTCAAGGACACCCTGGAGGGTGAGGGGCACAGGGCTGACAGTACAGGGGGGGGTGCTCTGCAGCCTGAGGCGGTCAGGTCAGGGTCAGGGAAAGCAGCAAGGAGCTCTGTATGTAAAGGGTGAACCGCAGGCAGGAACTTCCAGGCTCAGAGGACAAAATGTACGCAGTTTGTGGGCGTGTAAAAGAATGCAGCAAGTTCGTGGAAGGGAACCAGCAGTGCTGGCATCATGGCTGGAGCCTGGGGAGAAAAAGGGGCGTGGCAGAGATAGGCCCAGAGGGTTGCAGAGGCCTGGAAAATGTGAGCTGAAGAGAAAGGAGTCATTGACCCCTTGCTAGGGAGTGACCTGAGGTGACCTTATCTGGGCAGAGCCACTCCCAGTAGCAAGACTCCACTGACAGCTCGTGTAGAGCTGTTTTTGTGGACATAAGGGCCCATGGAGCCTGAGGACACTAGACAATTTTCTAGAAAGCATTTGGGGGTGGAGGGGGCTGGAGAGTGCTTAAGCAAAAAGATCCATCAGCAACATTTCCCTTTTCCCCAAGAACCCAGACTCTCTCCACCAGTATTTTATTTGGGCAGGCACCCTTTTTGCCAAACACTGAGTTTGAAAACCAGAAAGAAGTCCAACAGCTCCGCCCTAGTGAGCAGGGTGAAAGGCTTTCCAGAGGAGGAGGCAACCAACCTTGAAGGGTTAACATGGTGAAAGAGGGGAAAGGGCTTAAAGAACACAAGGATTTGCAAAACACTGACAGACTGACTGCACATGGCTGAAGCACAGGATGTAGTTGGGAATGAGGTGAACTGATAGGCAGAGGGGCCAGGACACAGACGGCCCTCATGCCAAGTGAAGGAATTTGGATTTATTGGAGAAGCAAGAGGGAACCACTGGAGGTCTTTAGGCTGAGGAGTGATAGGATCAAAGCCGGGTTGGAGGATATATAGTCTGACAGGTGATATGGAGGCTGGAGGAACAGCGAACAGTTTAAGAGACTGAAAAATGAATGAAAGAATGTGTGGCTATACACCAAGACACATCATAATTAAAATGCCATAAGTTAAAGATAAAGAGAGACTCTTAAAAGCAGCAAGAGATGACTATAGTTAATAATACCGTATTGTGTACTTGAAAGTTGCCGAGAGCCCTGGCCGGTTTGGCTCAGCGGTTGGAGCTTTGGCCTGCGGACCAGAGAGTCCCGGGTTCGGTTCCCGCTAGGGGCACGTACCAAAAAAAAAAATAATAATAATAATAAAAAAAGAAAGTTGCCGAGAGAGTAGATTAAATGTTCTCATCACAATAAAGAAACGATAATTATTTGAGATAATGGTGTTAACTAATCCTACTGTGGTAATCATTTTGCAATGTATGAGTGTATCAAATCATCCTTTGTACATTTCAACCTACACAATGTTACATGTCAATATATCAATAAAGCTGGAAATAAATTATTTTAAAAAGCAGCAAGAGAAAAGCAGTTAGTTACCTACAAAGAAGCTACTATAGGACTGTCCACTGACTTCTCAACAGAAACTTTGCAGGCCAGAAGGGACTGGCATGAAATATTCAAAGTGATGAAAAGCAAGGACCTAGAACCAAGATTGTTCTATCCTGCAGGACTATCATTTAGAATTGAAGAAAAGATAAAGAGCTTCCCAGACAAGAAAAAGTTAAGGGAGTTCATCACCACCAAACCGGTATTATAAGAAATGTTAAAGGAACTTCTTTAAGAGGAAGAAGAAAAAAAGATAAAAATATGAATAATAAAATGGCAATAATTACACACCTATCAATAATTACTTCAATTGTAAATGGATTAAATGCTGCAATCAAAAGACAAAGGGTTACTGGATAAGAAAACAAGACCCATACATACGCTGTCTACAAGAGACCCACTTCAGACTGAAAGATACACAGACTGAAAGTAAAGGGATGGGAAAAAATATTTTATACAAATGGAAATAAAAGAAATAAAAAGCTGGAGTAGCAATAGTTATATAAGACAAAATAGACTTTATTTTTTTTCCCCCTTATTGATTTTTGAGAGAGAGGAAGTGAGAGGGAGAGAGAAATAGAAACATCGATGAGAGAGAACATTGACTGGCTGCCTCCTGCACGGCCCCCACCGGGGATTGGGCCCACAACCTGGGCATGTGCCCTGACCCGGAATCAAACCGGCGAACTTTTGGTGCATGGGTCGACACTCAACCACTGAGCAACACTGGCCAGACCAGACAAAATAGACTTTAAAACAAAGGCTATAAGCAAGAGACAAAGAAGGACCTAGCAACTGCACTTCTCGGTATTTACCCAAAGAAACCTAAAATACTACTTCAAAAATACATATGCATCCCTATATTCCTTGTGACATTATTTACAATAGCCAAGATAAGGAAGCAACCTAAGTGCCCATTGATAGAGAAATGGATAAAAGAAGAGGGGGTTCATATATACAATGAAATATTACTCAGCCAGAAGAAAAAGAATGAAATCTTGCCATTTGTGACAACAAGAATGGAGCTGGAGAGTATTATGCTAAGTGAAATAAGTCAGACAGAGAAGGACAAATACCATATGATTTCACTTATATGTGGAACCTAAAAAACAAAATAAGTAAACAAACTAATGGATACAGAGAACAAACTGATGGTTGCCCGGTGAAAGAGGGGTTGGCGGCTGGGTGAAAAAGATGAAGGGATTAATGAGTACAAATTGGCAGTTACAAAATAGTTATGGGGATGTAAAGTATAGCATAGAGAATATAGTCACTATTTCAATATTGTAATAACAATGTATGGTGTCAGTGGTACTAGACTTATGGGGGGATCACTTCATAAGTTATGTCTAACCACTATTCAGTACACCTGAAACTAACATAATATTGAATGTCAACTGCAATTTAAAAAACAAAATAAAAAAGAATGGTTCGATGTGGACAGAGAAATGAAAGGTTAACTTTATGATGAATCCTGCATCAGAAGAGAGAGTTTTGGTTTTCAACATTCATATGCCCAAGAAGAGCCAGTTAAGGGCCCTGGGGTTTCTGACAAGGAACTAAAGCTGGAGGGGACTGCACTGTGGCCTGCAGCATAAAAGAAGCAGATAGGCTCAGCTCCAGACAGGAGTGTTTCTGCTAGCCTGGAATCTCCCCAATTGTGTGTTTAATTTCAATCTTTTCCTCCTTTTCAGGTTTTACCACAGGAGAATAACCTTCCATTCTAATTTGAAATGAATTATTTATGCTTATGGAAATGCTGGATGCCTGCCTGATTTATTTATTTTTCAAATAATACATCTGAATAGGAATTCACACAAGACAGGGCAAACACAATTTTGAGAAAAATGCCCTTCCCCAACCGTTGCCTGATTAATCATTCCAAATCGCTGCGTGGCCTTGTCATTATCCTGTGGAGTCCAAAATCTACCTCTGCACACCAATTACATGCCCGGTGCCTGTGTCTGACAGCCAAGATTTGCACTATCAGACCCTACCACCTGACCTTTACAATCTTATCTCCTGCACTATAACTTTCTCTACAAGTCCAAATTCCCCTCATTCACCCTCCAAGGCCCAGTTCAAACACCTCCTACCCTGTGATACCTTCCCACTTCTCTCTCAAGGAAAAAGGCCCCTCATGCTCCTGAATTGCCAGTCTTTTGTTTTTCTATCCTTCACTCGATTCTAAGTTCCCCCAAGAGAGCTCAGGCATCGACAATGGTAGCTCGGTAGTGTTTGCTGAGATTCGGTAGCACGGTCTCCCACATCCCCAAAAGCAGTTAAACAGGCCAGCTCAAGCAGACCAGACAAAATTTTGGACTCAATATCTACAAAGTGCTCTTGGGGGAAGGTGGCCAAGGAAAGCCACCCACCTAAAGTGCATCCCTGACTAATGCTTCACTGCAGTGGGGCTGCCTATTGGCCCACCCCCAAGTTAAGTGCATACGCTTACATATTTGACGAGCCTCCTGAAGGGCCTCCGCTCTCTAACATGACCTTTCGGGTTTCCTTCAACCCCTCACATGTGCTGCGTGCCTTCCAGTTTACAAGTTATAATCAGACCATTATTCCCAGTACAGCAATTCTTACAAGGGCCAGGGGATGCATGCCAGGCAGGCGTTACTTTTCAGACAGGGATTTGGGACTCAGGGACCAGTGACTTGTCCAAGGTCACTGCCAGTAAGTGTCAGGACTGTTACCTAACCTCGGCCTCTTAACTGCCCCTGGAGTCCAAGACCTGCAAGTTGCCTAAGGCAGAAAGGAAACGGGTTTTTAAGTGACGTATAAGTCCTAAAGCACACACAGGTGTTCTGTAAACTGTGGTGTTGGCAGCTGTCAAAAGGCCCCTGCATAGGTTTGATGAACCAAGGCTAGAAAGGAGAGCGAGGTGGGGCACTTTCAAGTCTTCACGGCAACCGCCTGCCGATCTTAACTATCAATTCCCACTGGCGCTCCCGCAGGCTGCACGCTAGAGAAAGCGTTGGCTGTTTGTGGCACGGCAAGGCCACCGTACGGTGCCATGGGCACGGTGTTTTGGATAACGAAGGCCTCATGCCTCACGACTAACGTGATGGGTGACCCTCTACGGGCCCTACGGCGGTGAACCTACTGCAGGAGAAGGTCGGCGTCACCTGCTTCTCGCCGTTTTAGGGGAGGGGCGTGGTGGCGGCGCCTCCCTCACGTGATCTGGCTCAGACGGCGCAAGCGCGTCACTAACGCCCGGTGAACTGGGGTCGGTCAAGGTCTGCGCTTGCGCGGGCTCGCTCGCTCGCCGACCCGCCGGCCGGCGGCTACCGGGCGTGGAGCCGGGCGTGGAGCGGGCGCGGAGCCGGGTGCCCGAGGTGATGGGTGGGTGCGAGGAGCAGGTGAGGGGGAAGCACGGGGTTACCCTCGGCCTCTGTGTGGAGGGCGGGAAGCACGAAGGAGGGTCTGAGGAGGCCGCACTGCCCAGGCCTCCGCGCGCTCGCACTGCGCGCGCCCCCCGGCGCGGGTTCGGGGCTGCGCTCTGAGGTTCGCGGCCCCGGCTTCCCCGCCTGCCGTGGGGCTTCACTGAGCCAGGACGGCGTCTGGCGCCGGAGCGAGCTTCTGCGAACGAGGCTGTGTTCCTTCGGGCGCGCCCCGAGTGGGGAGGCGCCTCGGAGCGCTGTGGAAGCGCAGGGCGGGGAAGGGCCGCTCCCTGCGCCCTGGGATGGCGGGGGGACCCGGACCCCCGACTCTGTTGCATGTTGTAGACTGCAGGGGCATTCCTGTCCAACCCCTCGCCTCCCCTGCCCTTCCCCTTCTCACAGATTGGCCAGATGGACGCCTGGAGAGGGGTGAGTTCAGCCACACGGCCAGACAATGCTTATTCTGCGACACCATGTTGCTTCGTGTTGTGCGAAACTCAGTGTACAAACAAGGTTTTGGGGGGAAGGTGGGGAAGGGGGACAGTGTTGTTCATTGTAAATCTCTGTACTGATTATTTGGTATTAAGCTTAGCTAGATGGAGCATGTCGATGCTTCAGCTATAGTTATCCTTTCAGCATACTTTTTATTTTGCCCCTTACAGCCATACACAGCTGGTGTTAATTCACACCGTCTATTTCTCTACCAGTAAGCTGTGGAGCTCTTAAACGTGTAGTGACCTTGCCACTTTGAGCTTCCTCTGCCCTTGCTTTGAAAGGATTCCATGATTAAAAGGTGCTAGGACTGGTCATGTTCTCTAGTGGTTCTAGAGCACAGGTTAGGCACTTTGGAGTCACCCTCAGTGCGTCTCAGGGAAAACTCACAAGCTGTTACCTCAAAGAGGAGTGGACTTATCTGATCTCTCCTTTGGTAGGTTAAAGTAAGCCCAGAGAAGTGGATTTTTACATTATAGACATTACTTTGTACATGTAGTAGCAAGACAATGTCATACTAGGACTAGAACCCAGGCTGATCTTGTTCTGAATGCTGAGTCAGAGCTGGGAACTGGAGTTCACATCCTTTGAGAATTACAGTTGCCTTCTCCACAGTTTTGCACAAAGACCTTTGTGCTGGGATCACATCTTAGTCTTGTTCATCTAAGTGGGCTGTAAATTATAGTGAGTGTTTAGACTTTACACTGTTTTCTTATGCAACAAAAATGTGACACTTGCAGTTGCTTGAAAGTCAACTTCATTAACTTCGCTTCCTGATGTTAAGATAGGTTGATTGTTTTAGGGAGTGTAGAACTATGGTAAATAAATTTTGCAATGAATTGCAAAAAGTTATCCATGTTAAAGAATTTAAAATGAGATCAATTTAGCAAAGAAATTTAGTTATGTTCATAGTATAGATAAACACAAAATTCTAAACTTCCGTTTCCCCACGATGCTGTGCACACTATCTTTCCTTCTATTGCTAAATTAAGAACCTCTTCACACCATCCTGGTGTGCAGGATGAAACTAGAGGGAAAGCTTTAAATCTGTGAAGTCTGGGTTTCATTACATTCCTTTTTCATGTGTCGAGGCCTATATTTTTTGTTGTGTTTTTTTTTGTTTGTTTTTTTGAAATCCTCACCCAAGGATATTCTTCCATTTATCTTCAGATAGCATGGGGAAGGGGGGTAGAGAGAGAGAGAGAGAGAGAGAGAGAGAGAAAGACAAAGAAAGAAACATTGATGAGAGAGACACATCGATTGGTTGCCTCCTGCACGACCCTGACCAGGGCCGGGAACGGAACCGAAACTGAGGCCCTTGACCAGAATCAAACCTGAGACTCTTTGGTCCTTGGGCTGACACTAACTGCTGAGCCAAACCAGCCAGGGCCAGGCCTATAATTTTTTAAATCTGAGCTTCTAAGTGTACAGTAATGTTCTTTAAATTTCTTAAAGTAGTTCAGTACAGTGGTCAATAAATGACTTGCTGACTTCTGTTAGCCACTGTTTTCTGTTTAGTAACAGGCCTGATATGACTAAGAGTCATTACAAACTGGATGAAGTAACTTTGCAAAATTTTATAAAGTAATGCTAGTACCGCCCTGGCTGGTTTGGCTCAGCAGTTAGAGTGTGGGCCTGCGGTCCAGAGAGACCCGGGTTCGGTTCCTGCTAAAGGCACGTACCTTGGTTGCAGTTTGTCCCTGGCCCTGGTTGGGGTGGTGCGGGAGGCAGCCACTCGATGTGTCCCTTTTATGTCGATGTTTCTCTCTCTCTTCCTCTCTATCCCTCCCACTCTATCTGAACAAAAAATGAAAAAATGTCCTCTGGTGAGGATTAAAAAAAGAGAGAGAGAAAATTAAGTGATTAATAATTATCAAACTCTATACTCTGGCAAACTTCTGGAGCATGTATAGCATTTTTTTAAAAACTAAATATGCCACTGGTTTTTTTTTTTTCTTTATTGATTTTAGAGAGGGGAAGGAAGAAGGAGAGAGAGATAGAAACATCGATGAGAGAAAACATCGATTGGCCGCCTCCTGCATGCCCCCCCACCGGGGATTTGGCCCACAACCTGGGCATGTGCCTTGACTAGGAATCGAACCAGCGACCTCTTGATGCATGGGTTGATGCTAAACCACTGAGCCACAGCGGTCGGGCTCTTTTTTTAAAAAAAATATGTTTTTTTTTATTTTTTAGAGAGAGAGGAAGGGAGAAAGATAGAAACATCCATGTGAGAGAGAACCATGGATGGGCTGCCTCCCACACGCCCCCTACTGGGGATCAAGCCTGAAACCCGTGCATGTGCCCTGACGGAATCAAACCTGGACCTATCAGTCCATGGGATGATTCTCTATCCACTGGGCCACACCAGCCAGATGCCACTGGCTTCTTTATTGGTTAAGAGCACAAAATGTAACAAGGAGATCTGTTTATAAACAAATTAAAAAGCTGTGTTTTGTGTTGTTTTTTTTTATTTTCTCAATACATATGCACGCTCACAAAAATGGTGTGTGAAGGGAAACTGTCATACAGAAGAAGTTATATCCTGAATTAAGGGAAACAGCTGTTGAAACAGGAATTAACACAAAGTCAGCAACTGGTTAACAATTTCTAAAAACTGATTCTTCAGATGCTACATGGCACAATGCTTTACTATATAAAGTACTAAAGTACTGCTAGATATGAAGGAGGATGTCTGTAGCTTTTAGCAAAAATGCTTTTCCAGAAAAGCAAGTCAAAACACAGTCAGACCAAGGAGAAGGTATCAGAATTTCAGCTTCTCGTGTCTGTGCTAGAAAATTCTGTTTATCCAGAATAGACTAAAAGTTCAGGCTAAAATGGACACTACTAACATTTCTTACTCTATCCATATAAAGTTCTCTGTTTCTTTCACCCTCCCGCTGTAATTCAGTATGATCCAGCAGAAAGATGGCTACTTTTAGAATTGGCTATTTTCCTTTCTGTGGTGAGAACGTCATAGAGCCTGGTTACTGTAGCTCATATGCATCCATGACTGGCATCTGCTGTTTGCAAAAAACTTAGCAACGGATTTGATAAACCTGGCTTCCCACTTTTGCTTTGTTCTTTCATTGATTAAGGTCAGCTTGAGGAGGGTATATATGTCACTGAACTTTTGAGACAGGAGGACTGTTGCCAAATATCAGGTTCCGTTCCTGTAGGATCTTTCCTGTGGGCCATGAGAAGGATGCTCTAGAATATGATATGAGCCCGGCCAGTGCGGCTTAGTGGTTGAGTGTTGACCCATGCACCAAGAGGCCGCCGGTTCGATTCCCAGTCAGGGCACATGCCCAGGTTGTAGGCCAAATTCCCAGTGGGGGCATGCAGTAGGTGGCCAATCAGTGTTCTCTCTCACCAATGTTTCTCTTTCCCTCTCCCTTCCTCTCTCCTTAAAATCAATAAGGGGGGGGGGGGGGGGAGAATGATATGTGACGCTCAAAGCCAAAACAGACTTGGATTCTGGAAAGGGGTGCATATACAGTCATCCCAAATCAAAGCCACTATGGCAAAGAAATAGAAGATGGCCCAGATGGAGAGGTGACCATCAGACTAAAATTCTCCATCAAATATCTTAAAAAGTAATACCAAGTTTTGTTGAAAGGAAAATGTATTGCCTTAAACACTTAAAATTATGAAACAGAATTAATAAAAATAAACATCTAACTAAAAAAAGTTGGAATAAAGTAAACGTAGACAAAGTTGGAGAAAAGATAAAGAGGAAAAACGGAAAAACAAACTTAAAAACTGAAAAATAGTAAAATTGGAAAATTCAATTACTGGTTCTTTGCCAAGATGAGAAGAATGTAAACTAGATAACCTGGCTACCCTGCTTAAGATAAAAGGGAAGATAAGTACATAAGATTAGAAGTATTTTTTAAAATAGAAAGGGCTTTATAAGATTATATAAATAAACCAGAATTTTTTTTTTAAGGAAATCCAGTTATCAAAATTGACTCCAGAAGAGAGAACCTAACAGATCATTAACAATGGAAAAAATTGAGAACGTTACCAAAAAGCTACCATTCCTCAAAACACCAGGCCCAGATGGTGTTACAGGTGAATTTGTTTTGTTTTCATTTAAGCATAGTTGGTATATAATGTTATATTAGTTTCAAGTGTACAATATTCAACATTTATATACCTTACAGTGTGATCACTTCACTAAGTCTGGTAAGCATGTCACTGTGCAAACATATCATAGTATTGGCTATATTCCCCTTCTGTAGGTGAATTTTTTAACTTTCAAGGAAAGTTAAATCTTATTTTGATAAGATTTAAATTGTTCATCATAAGGAAAAATAAGATTCTTTTTACAAAACCAATGGAACGTTGATCCTGAACTTGACATGATGATAGTAATAAATTGAAAACTTTATATGTTATGAATAGTGAGGTGAGGTTTTAAAATAGAATATTAGACAATGGTATTTAGCAATACATTAAAATAATATTTCACCATGGCCAAGTAGGATTTATACCCATGTTACAAGGGAAAGTAATTACCAAAAAGCATGCTAATAGTAGTTTATCCTTGTTGAGCACTTGTTGTGTTCTAAACTCCTGGGTGCTTTACTTTAATTGTATTAACCAGCCTACGAGGTAGGTAACAGTCGGATTTTATAAACGTGGCAACTAAGCCATAGAGATGTTGAGTGACCTGCTGAGGTCACACAGTACGTATGTGGAAGAGCCAAGATTTGAGCCCAGGCAATTAGCTGTAACTCAGAAAAGTTACACTGGCTGTGCCTCCAGTATCCATACAATCATCTCAGTTACTTCCTAAAAACATTTGACAGAAGTTCAAGGTAGATTCCTGATTTGGTGTTTGTGGGAAGGGGTAGAGATGGTTGAACTATAGTAAAACAGGAATAATGTATATTCCCGTTCCATGTTTGAAAACTCTTTAGAGGCCCTGTTCTCAGTTGATCATTAGTACTAGAAAAATGGAATCCATTTTTAATAGGAAACATAATTTCCTAGTAAATGGTGGGCGGGGCTTAAAGTATAATTGCAGATATACTAATTCTTAGAATGAATGCAGAATGAAGTTTCGGAGTTTTTAGCATAATTTGTCAGATGAAATTATTGCACTAGGAAGACATGCTTCACTTTAAGTTTGCAACACAATCTTAAAGATGGGTAGGGAGAGACAGTAAACGGGGAAGGTTACTTGCTTGAGTGGGAACATTTTTGTGTCATGATAACTTGTTTCCCTGTGTAAATTTGAAACTGCTAGGACTTGAATTTTGAACACTCAGATTACAAGAACTCTGTGTTTCTCATGCCAAAAGCCGGCATCATACTTAACACAGTAATCCCTAGCAAAGTTCCCACAGATGTCAAGAAAAATATCAGGATGTTCACTATTACCATAATTTAATTTCATTCAGGAAGTATTTGCCAATCCAATAAGGTAGAAGAAAGATACATATTATAAAGGAGAAGGCAAAATTATTTGTGATGTTATATAGTGGAAGTGAAAGCAAATCCACAAAAAACTGAGAAATAGATTTGGTAAATTGGCTGGTTCTAACTTTATTACACAAGAATTGGTAGCTTTTTCATATGCAGATAAAAAGCAGTTAGAAAATTAATTGGAAGGAAATAGCCCATTCATAATAGTGACTGAAAGGTAAAATACCTAAATATTCAAATTCTACTAAGGTTTGTAAAAAGATACAAATAAGACATTATATCCTTGTAAAGTAAGATTCAATTTTGAAAAAGTTCTTCAAGTTTATTAAAGTCACTTTCACTATAACAAGATTTTTGGGAGGAATATGACAAAAATACACTGAAGTTTACCTGGAAAAGTATAAGAGCCTGGAAGCTGATAATTCTAATAGGATTAATAGAAGGGGAAGCCCTACTAGGTAATGAACCATGTTCTGATGCTGCAGTAGGTTAAAACAGGTTCACGTAAGGTTCGGGTTGTGAGGGAGGGACCCCTCGATGTGTCTCTCTCACATCGGTGTTTCTCTCTCTCTATTTCTCTCCCCCTCCCCCTCTCTCGCCCCTCCCTCCTCCTCCTCCTCCTCCCCTCCCCTTTCCTTTCCTTTCTTCCCTCCCTCCCCCCACCCCCTTTCCACTCTATCTGGAAATCAGTGGAGAAATATCCTTGGGTGAGGATTAACAAAAAAATAAGTAAATTGCAATGGAACAACATTTTTAGAACACCAGGGAATAGTTTTATTTTTGTTTTAATTTTAACTTTATTTTTTCCATCACCATTTATCCCCCTATGCCCTCTTCCACCTCCACCCACCCCCCCGCAATCACCATACTGTTGTCCATGTCCATGAGTTCGTTTTTTTTGTTTTTTTCTTCTTTTTTGCTCAATCTCTCCATGCCCCCACCAGAGCTATCTGCCTGTTTTCTATGAGTCTCTCTATTTTGCTTGGTATTTCAGTTTGTTCATTAAATTCCATGTATAAGGGAAATTATATGGTAGTTGTCTTTCTCTGACTGGATTATTTCACTGAGCATAATGCTGTCCAGGTCCATCCATGCTGTCGCAAAGGCTAAAATTTTCTTCCTTTTTACAGCCCCATAATATTCCATTGTGTAAATGTACCACAGCTATTTTATCCACTCATCTACTGATGGACACTTGGGCTGCTTCCAAATCTTGGCTATTGTAAATAATGCTGCAGTGAACATTGGGGTACATATATTCTTTCAAATTAATGTTTCAGGTTTCTTCGGATAAATTCCCAGAAGTTAAACCACTGGGTCATAAGGCAGTTCCATTTTTTATTTTTTGAGGTAACTCCATACCTCTTTCCACAGTGGCTGCACCAGTCTGCATTCCCACCAACAGTGCACAGAGGGTTCCCTTTTCTCCACATCCTCGCTAACACTTGTTTGTTGATTTATTGATAGCCATTCTGATAGGTGTGAGGTGATACCTCATTGTGGTTTTAATTTGCATTGAGCACCTTTTCATATGTCTATTGGGCATCTGTCAGGGACCCTTTTTATTGTCCCTTTATTCCTCATCGATGCTAAGCAGCATTTAGATATAAGTCCCACTGCTTCTAGCCCTCCTAGCCCTCTGCCAAAAGTGAGGTTTCTTTAATGAACAGTGTTTTGGTGCTCATGGGTGTGGACAGTGAAAGGTTGGATCAGTGGCATCTGTCAAAATCTGTAGGTGTGACCAAGGACTTGATGGGGAGAAAATTTCCTGACCCTTTTTATTACCTTCCTTAGGGCAGACTTTGGGCCTGCAATGGTATCCAGTCATAATTCTAAACAACTGAGGGTAAGTTTATCTTTCCTAATAGAAACGTGATAGCAAGCCAGCCGGAACTCCAAAGAGGCTTTGGGCCAAAGTGTTAGATTTTCCTAGTATAGTCTGTCTTCAGGGAAAAGGACATACAGATCTTGGTGTGACTTACTTAAGGAAAATAGTGTTTCCATTTGCTTCACATGAGAAAGGAAAAAAATAGTACATAGTGTCAGAGGGACTTGGGATCTTCTTCCTAACGGGTCCTGGCCTGATTCTCCATCCTCATTTGCCACCCATCCATCTCCTACCCATATTATGCTCTAGCACAGTGGTTCTCAACCTTCCTGATGCCGCGACCCTTTAATACAGTTCCTTATGTTGTGGTGACCCCCAGCCATAAAATTATTTTTGTTGCTACTTCATAACTGTAATTTTGCTACTGTTATGTCTTAGGTGACCCCTGTGAAAGGGTTGTTCGACCCCCAAAGGGGTTGCGACCCACAGGTTGAGAACCGCTGCTCTAGCAGGACATAACTCAAGTACAGCAGTTCCCTCCTATTCCCAGTTTCAATTACCATGATCAACCAAAATCCAAAAATATTAAATGGAGAATTCCAGAAGTAAACATAAGTTTTAAATCATGCACTTTTCCAAGTAGCACAGTGAAATCTCATGCTGTCTTTCTCCCAGGACGTGAATCATCCCTTTGTCCAGTGCATCTACACTGTATATTCTACTACCCATTAGTCTCTTAGTAGGCCTCTCAGTTATCAGATTGACTGTCGCAGTGTCACAGTGCTGTGTTCAAGTAACCCTTATAGTAGTCTAACACTACATCACAGTGCCTACGTTGTTCACCTCACTTCATCTCATCGTGTAGGTGTTTTATCATCTCACATCACAAGAAGGTGAGCACAGTACAATAAAATATTTTGAGAGACCACATTCACATAACTTTTATTACCAGTATATTATTATAATTGTTCTATTTTTAAATTATTGTTACTCTCTTGCTGTACCTAATTTATAAATTAAACCTTATTATAGGTTTGTATGTATAGGAAAAAACAGTATATTTAGGCTTCGGTACTGTCTGTGGTTTCAGGCATTCACTGGGTGGTCTTGGAATGTATCCCTGAAGCTAAAGGGAGACTACTGTGATTCCTCAGGAATGTGATATTGCTGCTGCTCTGACATAGGACCTACACCTTTAGCTAAAATGTGCTTCACCCTTCTGTACATAGGGAGTCCTGTTCAGCATGCAGAGCCCTGCCCAAGGGTTCTAGCCTGCCCTGTCATGCCCTCCAGACATCTAGTTAATGACCCCTTCCTCTGTGGGGCCTTTATACTTTTCTCTGTCTAAAATCAATAAAAACATTTTTAAAACCATTATGGTTCCCAAGAGCCTTTATTTATATAAATATATTTGTGGTCTTAGAAATTAAAACAAAAATTTTAAATATAAATTCACTTAAAAATAACAATGATAAACTTATTATATGTTAACATAAACAACATATTTTCATGAAAAGTAACTTTCAAAAAAATTATTGAAAACATGCTTTACAGTTTTGCAAGTTTCTTTAATGTTTTTAAGTAGGGTCTCATATCTGCTTCTGCATTCAGTATGTTGTATGTTTTTTTTTGTTGAAGTATATGTAGAAAATCCAGCCTCACATAGTATGTAGTTGGAACAGGGAGGACCTCCTGGACCATGGAAAGGATCTCAGGGACCTCCAGCAGTCCTCTGAAAAGGCTTGGAGAACTACTGATCTAGAAGAGAAAATGTAATAGTGTCCAGAAATTGGAGGAAGGACTAGGGAAAATAATCCATGTGTTTAACACTGTATTTAAAGGTTTGCCTATTGTCGTTTTATTATTTCTAGGTTAAAAAAAATCCTTCATGAAGAAGAAACATCTTAAGCCACATGATGGATTCAGAAGCTCATAAAAAGAGGTCACCAATAATAACATCTTCAAAACAAGATATATCACCTCATATTACAGATGTTGGTGAAATGAAACATTATTTGTGTGGCTGCTGTGCAGCTTTCAACAATGTAGCGATCACATTTCCCATTCAGAAGGTCCTCTTTCGGCAACAGCTGTATGGAATCAAAACCAGGGATGCAGTGCTTCAGTTGAGGAGGGATGGATTTCGAAACCTGTATCGCGGAATCCTTCCCCCATTAATGCAGAAGACAACTACACTGGCACTTATGTTTGGTCTGTATGAGGATTTATCTTGCCTTCTCCGTAAGCATATCAGTACCCCAGAGTTTGCAACCCGTAGCATGGCAGCATTACTTGCAGGGACAACAGAAGCAATATTCACTCCATTGGAAAGAGTTCAGACATTGCTTCAAGACCACAAGCATCATGACAAATTTACAAACACTTATCAGGCTTTCAAGGCACTGAAATGTCATGGAATTGGAGAGTATTATCGAGGTTTGATACCTGTTCTTTTCCGTAACGGATTCAGCAATGTCCTGTTTTTTGGCCTTCGGGGTCCCATTAAGGAGCATCTGCCTACTGCAACAACTCACAGTGCTCATTTGGTCAATGATTTTATCTGTGGAGGTCTATTGGGTGCCATGTTGGGAATCTTGTTTTTTCCAGTTAATGTTGTAAAAACTCGCATGCAATCGCAGATTGGTGGGGAATTTCAATCTTTTCACAAGGTTTTCCAAAAAATCTGGTTAGAACGAGATAGGAAACTGACAAATCTTTTTAGAGGTGCCCATCTGAATTACCACCGGTCCCTCATCTCTTGGGGCATAATCAATGCAACTTATGAATTCCTGTTAAAGGTTACATGAAAGAAATCATCAGTTAAGTGCCATTTATTAACTGACAAGACCTTCCAAGAAGAATGTAGTTTGGCCTAGTTCCTGATTGGCCAAATATAGGTTGGTGTCTTAAGTTCAGGGCACAGTGAATCATGGGCAGAGCTGTTTTCTTAAGCACCAACAAATTCAGAATAAAAGGTTTCAATAGGAAAATTTAAGGGTTTTTGTTTTTTGGGCTTTGTTTTGTGTTTTGTTCTAATTATTACCTGAGAACTTTAGGCTAATTTCTTGGTTAACAGCTGTCTCTAATGGATGGCTTTTGACAAGGAAACTAACAGCCAAGATGGGCTTTTCCTCCCCAAAGTCTTTAAACCTTCTGTAAACGTAAGTGGCTGGCCATGACCAGCCAGAGAAAAGGCTCTTAGGGCCCCTTGAATTCTCAGGCTTACTTTCATTACTCCACTTTTTGCTTCTCTCCTTTTAGGAGGAGTTGCAAAGGGTAATCTTTGCTATACTTAAGCATATACACCCGGAGGACAAAGGAGCAGGACAGAGAATAAAAGAGCTTAATAGGTGTAGGCTTTTCAGGATAAATTGCTTGTATTGGTTTTTAAACAAAGCACCTATTAAGATAGTCATTATCCAAACTGTTTCTCTTCGGCATGGTAGACTCAAGCAGCTAATGAAAGCTCCCATTTTCTTTCTAGATTTGAAAGTTTTCTGTTTAGTTCTGAATGTGACCTTAAACCTGTCCAGAATATCCTTATGTTAATTTCATTTATTTCATTGCCAAAAGATGGGGAGACTTAAATTTTGTCACAGGCATGTCATCCTATTAAGTTTCATATTGAGTGCATAAAGATCAAACCCTCTCTAGCTCAATTTCTTTGAATTATTGTTGCCAATTTAGCAAACAGCTTTGGGGTTTTTTCCCCTCTTTGGGTAGTAGTTTGTTTTATTCAAGTGTTCAATTCTCTTGAAACTCCTTTTTCATTTACATTTTTTAAATTGATTTTTTGGAGAGAGAGACACTGATCAGCTCCTCCTGCATACCCAGTACTGGGGATCGAGCCCGCAATCCGGGCATGTGCCCTGGAATCAAACAGGGACCTCTTAGTCCCTGGGATGACGCTCAATCCACTGAGCCACACCAGGTGGGCTCTTGCAACTCCTTTTTAAAAAACACTTCCATAAAATTTTATTTTGGAAGTCTAATAGGATTTCAAGACTTTTTTTTCTGGTTTCTGAATGTTTTGGGGGAGGGGGAAAAACTAAGGGTAGCTTTCACCCCATGGTGTTAGTTGTCTTTTTTTTTCTTCACCCCCCACTCTTGGAAATAAAGACTTCTATTAGGATTTTTACATTTTGGGAACCCATTTTTATCATTTCATCATTAAAACAGTTTGAGGGGATAAGATCTAAATATAAAGGTATGTGAAAGGTTAATTTAAAATTTCTAGAAGTTGGTAATAGCTGGATAGATTCGTCATCCCTTACCTAACAAAAACTTACTTGTCAAAGGAATCAGATTTTAAAATATATTTCCCAATAAATAAGGCAAAATGATTCATACACCAATTGAGTAATTAGTAAAATACATGAAACATCCTAGAAAAGCAGTTTATTTTTTAAAAATCAACATCTGTAAATATGTAGTTAAGATAGTGTTTTCCAGCACCTGACATGGCAGAGTAGTTAGGTTTCTTGTTACCAGTTTTTCATCATTCTGGGTAATTGCATAGAAAATGTGCACATAATGACCAAAATAAAATCAGGGTCTCAATTGGTAGTTTACTCAGTTTCTGGGCAGATAGTCCAAAAAAGATGTTTACCTCTACATGCAGTATGGCTGGTCAAATAAAATGAACATCCTTCTTCCAACCAAAAGGATTAGGAAGCATAATCAAGCATATGTTAGGCAATAATCAAGCTCAGGAGATTTACAACAGCTCTGTTTGACAATGTTGTGCTAAAAATGGCAGTTTACTTTAGCAACCAGGTACAGGTGTAAGGATTTCAGAAAACAGTGTCACCAAATAAATGTGAGTAGCATCTTTAGGCTTATCAAATAGTCAAGAGTCAGGATTTGAAGCAGTTCCTTCAGAAATGAATGACAGTGGTACTGTGGTGCCTGCCTCCCTCTGTGTGTGTGTGTGTGTGTGTGTCCCTGAGTACTCCTGGGCGTGTCTAGGTGCTCAGCATGTGGGATGTGTGTTAGCCTGGGGTCATGCCCTGGCCCTGGGAGTGGACTCCACGGGCCTTTGTTCCACAAGGCCTCCTTTTGTCTATACACTCCATGCAGGTGGTAGGAATCTAAGTTCTAAAGCACTTGTGAAAAACAAGTGAAGTGCGAATGTGAAGGAGGATGCTGTGGTTTCTGCTGTCTCAAATATGTGGCATTTACAAACAATAAATACTTTTAATGGTTTTAACTCATAATCTTTTTTGATTTCTTTGTCACTTTTTACAGCTTTTGAAGACCAAACTACAAATACATTACCAGGGATGGTTCTGTGTTGTCCGTTAGACTTCTTAAATTTGACAAAAAGTTTAACAGAACTTGTAGCCAACAGCTTTGTCTGAACTTTAAAAGAAGTCAAAATGTGTTAATAAGTAAGATTCTAACTAATGTTTTTACCTTCAGTGTGAACTAGTACAGTAATTTTGAAAAGGCAAATGTGATCAAATAACTTATTTGAAAAGCTTTAAAAGTGGCCCCTCTGTTACATATGTGCACAGAGTGCTCATGAGTGCAGGGCACTTCCGGGCTTGCCTCCTATATTTGTGTCTGATGTTACGGATTCCCTATTCAACATATATCGAGTGGTATGAGCACCACAGAATAAACACAACCTCTCTATGGTGGCAGATTTGTGTGTCTTTCATTTGTGTTGGAGACAAAGTTGATGTTTTTTGTCTCAATAGTCAAAATTCATCTTACCGTATAGTTATATAATCACCTGCTATATATTGTGAACTGTGCAGTAAAACAGAATTGTGTATATATAATCATCTTTGGAGACATGAAATTCCCTAGCTCGAGGGCAGTGGTAATGCTCAGAAGGCTGTGAGGGAATAATGGGTGGTAGACAGGATGTGTGAAGTGGGATCTGGAGGGCTTCCTGGTAAGCCAGTCATTGGCCAGCGCTGGTTCAGTGTAGAAGTACGGAGCATGAGGGGTATGTAGTCAAAATGAAAGCAAGACAGGAGATCACACTTGCAGAACGACTTGATTTCTTCTAAATTAAAATAATCCTCTGTGTTTTCTCATGCATATAAATGCATATCAAGGACTTGAACAGGCATTCTTAAATTTGAGACTTTGGTTTTTGCTGTGTTTTTTTCCTTAATATTAAATATTTACCTATGTGCTCACTTCGGCAGCACATATACTAAAATTGGAACGATACAGAGAAGATTAGCATGGCCCCTGCGCAAGGATGACACGCAAATTTTTACCTAAATGGCTCCCAAATTGTGGGGCAGTCTACATGTTTCTGTTTTTAAAGTTTCATTAAAAGTAGTCAAGCACACAGTTTTCATTTGATATTTTGAATTTTGTGACTATGTAAGTTTAAATGAAACCTGTTAAATGTTTCAGAGTTAACATGGTTCTTTTGGTAATTCTTTTTGGAATAAAGTTGTTTTCTTTTTAAGTCCATTTGGTCTTTTGTGGTTGGGTTAGTTACTAGCACATTCTTTTTTATGTGGTAAATTGATCTATTAGTATTTGTGTTTATAATACATTTAGCACACTACTTTGACACTAAGGAACTTCCCCTGGTGACTTTGTACATTGAACAATCCTTCATGTATCCATCTTTGATCAAGAGGAGTTCCAAATAACTTAATTTTCCAGATAGCTAAACTGCAAAACATTTTGATTCTTAAAGCTTTTCTCAAGTGAATTTTTTTTCTATTGAGTATAAAACTGTCTTGGTAAATTCAGCTTACCAGTAGTTTCTGTTGTAATCATAAACCTTCTGGTCAATGCTTGACCCCCAGCTAGATGGTCTGGATGTTTGTGCTTTTCAGGATTTTCACATCTGCTTTTAACTTCATCGCTGCTCTTTCTGTTAGAGTGAAGTTATAACACTGTTGGTTTACATGTTAAACTTGTAAGGTGCTCCCTGTTTCTGGAGATAGTTGTAGCTTGATGAGGATCATTTAGTAAGGGAGCAGTTGCTGTAAAATGTTTGTGAAACTCCAGTTTGGGGTAGAAATTCATTGTAAAAGTGGATATCCTGAACTTTAGAATTGATAAAAGGGCTGTTTTACATGTCATCTGATGAAATGTCATTTTAACCCACCTGCAGCAGCCATTATAGATCACAGAGTGAAGGGAATGTAGAAAGTACTTCTCAAGGTGGGACGGGGGCGGGGCCCAGAGGAGCTCCCACAGCCGTAGAGCACTCCAGTCTCCCAGCAGGTGGTTCCCAACTTAATCCATTTAGCAACTGGTTTCCAATGGGGAACTTATTTTTTCCAGATGAGCATATCTGATTTTGAAGCAGAAACTGAGAGTAGTATTTATCTAAATTCTCATCTCTCTCCAATCCAGTCTTCATATTGCTGACAGTAATTTTTTTAGATGAAGTGATCCAGGTCCTGCCACCTTTACTCTCATATCCAGCTAAACTGCCCTTCCCAATCACTGCCCTCAGCGCAAGGATTCTAGACTCTTTTAGCCTCCTGGCCTTTACCTGAACGCTTCTTCTGCCCTGAACACCGCACCCTTCCGATTCACTCAGTAACTCCTCCTGCGGACTTGAGATTGAGATCAGTGGTCACTTCTTCAGGGAAGATAGCTTGCACTTGCAGGACTAAATCAGGTTCCCCTCTTAAATGATCCTTCGCTACCACATCCCTGTTTTAACTATTGTGGTTATTTGATGCCTCTTGCCCCTTTTGAATGCCAGCTTCATAGAGCAGGGATTTTGCTCTAGTTTCCAGTGTCTCAAGTGCCTGCCACAGTGGCTGACACCTGATAGATATCTGATAAATATTTCTTTAAGAATCAAGAGAGGGAAGGGACATGTGGATATTCAAGATTACAGCATTCTGGAATATCTTGTCTGACCTTCATTCCTTGATGGGTCATGGAGGTTAAGGAAAGGATTTTTTGCACTGCTCAGGCTGCCATAACGAAATACCATAGAGTGGATGGCTTAAACAACAGACATTTCTCACAGTTCTGGAGGCTGGGAAGTCTAAGATCAAGATGCTGGCAGGTTTGACTCCTGGTGAGAGGCCTCTTGGTGTGCAGATTCTCACTGTGTCCTCTCATGGCAGAGAGACCTCATGACCTCATCTATACCTAATTACCTCCCAAAGGCCCCACTTCTAAATACTGTCACATTGGGGGGAGTGTGTAAAGGCTTCAACCTACTAGTTTTTTTAGGGGGGGGGCACAAAATGAAGTCCATAACATATATGAGCTAAATGGTGGGTGTTCTTGATTTTCCTCTCTAACACTGTCAGCTGTCCTTGAATCTGAGAAATGTCTAGTCAATTTGAGACAAAAAACAGTCCGCGCATGAGTCAGGATTGTCTGTATGAACAAGCACGCATTTTTCTTATCCCTCCTTGGACTATTTGTGAACTGTGGAACTCAGCCTAATAAAATTGACCAAGGAAGGCAAGAAGAAAGTTTCTTAAAACACTGTCATTGACTGCTACCTTGTTACTGTAGAAGTACCATGAAGGTGGTAACTTGTTTTAATTGTTTAGAGCAAACCACCTCTACCTTTAATCATCAAAAAAATAAATAAACCCAGTCATGATTAGTCCGCAGTTACTTGCCCCTGGTACAGAATACGAGGGTCATCATAGCTATAGTAATAGGTGGCTCCTGATATAGAGCTTTCTCCTTTCCCTTGCGTGAAAAGAAACCGGAACTTTCCTTAACCCCTCTCCTAGTTTCCTGGGAAAAGAATGATTTAAAAAAGAAACTTTCAGGGTTTGGGGGATTCTCCACTCCTCATCCCCACTAGGATACAGGCATAGAGTTTCAAGGCCATAATAGTAGGAAAAAAAGTCATTATGTGTGGGAACCAAGTACTTTTCATCTATAAATGTGTATAAAATATCAAGGTAAAGAGCAAAGAAGTTAGGTGAGGGTCTGAACTTGGAGATGTTATATAGGTGTGATAGGCCTTGAGAAAGCTAAGGCGAAGTCCAAGAGAATGAAAGATTTGCTATTGCTGTTTGGAGCTCTTCAAAGCTTCTGCTACTTAGGGTTCAGGAACAGGAAAGCATGTTGTTGTTGTGTCTGGGGTCAATACTAATTATATTTGAGTTTGTATAAACTCTAGAGAAAAACAGAATACTGAGTAATTTCCATTTGTGCCTTTTGTAGTTTCTTCCTTGTTTGTTTAGCAGATTTGCCTTACATTTGCTCAGTACTGTAAAACTGCCCTTATTTAAAGACAAATCATTTTGAGTTATAAGGTTCTAGATTTGTGGAATAACAGAGCATTGGATGCCTGAGACAAGTTCCAAAGTAAAAATTTAAACCTCCCTTGGTGCCCCAGTGACCCCAGATTAGATCATGTCTGCTGTGCATGTGGTGACTGTCTCAACCCCTGCTCTCCCATGGTGTTTATGTTGTCTTTGTATCCACAGACTAGGGATTCTCATATCTTTTCAATGAATGAATCATATCTGATCCCAGATGTTTTTATCACTATTACTCTCCCTGTTTCAGATACACTTTTTTATGACTTTGTCTTTTTAAAATCGTCACAGGGCCCAGCCAGTGTGGCTCAGTTGGTTGAGCATCTTCCTTGCACCGAGAGTTTGCCGGTTCAATTCCCAGTCAAGGCACATGCCCAGGTTTCGGGCTTCATCCCCAGTAGGGGGCATGCAAGAGGCAGCTGATTGATGTTTCGCTGTCACATTGATATTTCTCTCTCTCTAAAATCAATAAAAACATTTTTTAAAATTATCATGGGGAATGCATAATGTATGATTCCATTGATACGAAGTTCAGACAAATCTATGGTGGAAAAAAATCAGTGGTTGCCTCGGGGAGGGATGGGGAAGGGACTTAACTGGGAAGGGGCAAGAGGGAAGGGGGCATGGTAGTACTGTAATCTGTATCTTGATACGGGTTTGGGTTGCACATGTGTACATTTGTGAAACTTATAGGACATGCCGTTAATATATGTGGGCTTCAATCATGGAAATTTTTCAACAAAAGAAAAATATTGAACTTTAGTTAATGATATGTATTGCTGTGTACTTTTAGAAGGATGGGTACAAGATATCTGCAATTTATTCAAAATACATCAAAAATTAAGATGGATTAATGGATGGAGTATTGGATAAGTGATAAAACAAGCATAGTAAAATGTTAATGGTAGAATCTTGGTAAACATGTTCACTGTACAATTCAACACTGCTGTATGTTTGAGCACTTTCATAATAAAATGTTGAGAAAAATCATTAGGGGGCTTATCACAATGTTTGCTATTAGTGATATGTTGAGAGACTCAGTTTATTTCTTTTAGTGTGTGAGTTGTTCTTAAACTGCCTTGAAGTCATAGCGTGCTACCAACTATTTGCTAGCGGGGAATACAAGCCCACTAATCCTAGTGATATGGCAGCCACCTCCTCCCTCTCCTCAGGCCCAGAATACCCCTCACAGATTGTGACAGGGCTGGTGGGTAAAATAGAGCCTAATCAATGTATTATTGATTGAGACTACCCCAGAGGTGAGGAGTCTACCTACCCCTTGTAGGGATCATGATTTTTCTGCCAACTCACTGCAACTTTCAATAAATGCCAGGAAATCCTTCTTTTGATTATATACATTTATTAAGTACACACACAAAAATACTATTTCGGTAATAACTGCTTAATAATACAATGTATTCAGAATAGATCTGATACTTTGTATTTAACTTTTAAAACATAATCCTTTCACAATGAAATTTGGATCCTTCATTTTCTCCAAAGACTAGCTTTTTATAGTGAAGGGCTTTTGCGAGTTAATGTCAATGCAGCAGTCTAGCGTACCCATAATTTAAATGGCTTTCAATGGAAACAGCTATTTTCCCAAATAAAGGTTAAAAAGTGTTTTGAGTTGTCTCTGCCCTGGTTAGTTTCTGTTCCTTCTCTGGCAGGTGCAGCTCTTTACAGTTCACACCAGAGGTGTGCATCGCTGTAGTAGTGCTACTCGTTTTGAGTTAGAAGATAAGCCACAAGGCACCAGTCTGTTCCTGAGAAGGTAAGACGATCTTAGCTTAATTAGCTGCTCAGTAACTTAAATATCATATTAAATTAGGAAAGTCTTAGCTCTCTCTGAAGGACTGCCAACCTGACGACATACTGGTGTAGCTGATGAGATGCATGTTGTCCATCAACACAATATCAACCCACAAAGTTAAGATCTTCTCTAACTGCCGTCCTTTATCTACACAAAGATCCATAGGCTCTGTCATCCATGAGAAATCTAAACTGTAACTGCATTTTCAATATCCATAGTTCTCAAACTGTGGTTTCCAGACCGATAGCAGCAACAGGGAACTGGTTAGAAACGCAAACCTATGAAATCAGAAACTCTGGATGGGGACCCAGCAATCTGGCTTGATAAGCCATCCAGGTGATTCTAACATATGCTAAACTTTGAGCACTACTTCATGTCTTCTGCCAGAAGGAAGGGCCTGGAAGAAAACTCAGTGACATAACTTTGTGGTTAAACCACTAAATTTATGGTGATTTGTTACATCAGTAATAGGAAACTAATATAAGTTGCTGACTCATTAGTATAAATGCATGCCAAATAACCATTTCCTTTTAAATAAAAATAAAAATCTATTTTTAAATAGCCCATAGTATGTTAGTCATAGGAATAACTGCAATAGTGATAATCAGTGCTGTGGTTAGTTAAATCCATTTATCTAAATGGTTAATTTCACAAAACAGTTGAAAGGGATTCACTCTATTTTTCTCTTTAGTGCCTTACCAAAAAAGCGAGTGTCCCAAATTTGATTGTCATTTTTCTAGTGAATTAAAATGGTATGGTGAAATAAACCACCAATCACACTGTTCAATAACACAAAAAAAGTCATTCTAGGGAACGCTGAAAAAAAAAAAATAGCATGTTCTAATTTGTCTACATGAGAACCAATCACTGTATACAGCTTGACAAGTGTAAAAATTTATCAACTCAACTATGCTTTGTATTTATATGAATACAATTTTCACTGAATAAAGAACTAATTAAAACTCTACAAAACATAATTCATATCAAATAAACGTGTAAATGGCCAGCACATTAATGGACAGATGTGAAGGAAGATCTTAGCGGATGTGTTTTCAGTGTAAGATGCCAGTTGTATGTGTTAGAACAGTGGCCTTCACAAAATGAAATGTGCAGATACCAGCGGAAGCACAAGGTGATCCCTGGAAGGGATTGCTTTTTTTAATCTTTTTTTTTTAATTTTCTTTTATCTTTGTGTTTTATAATGTACATATAGATCAGCACAATAGTATATGTATATATATAATTTATAAATAATCAAAATTTGGAGTGTATTCTCTAATTCTTTTCTGATAGAGTTACGTGATTGAAAAAGTTTAGACTTTCACTAATAAGAACCACCAAACCACTGCCTGTGCCACAGTGTTATGCCTGATTCTAGTCTAAAGATGAACACCTAGCCCGGCTAGTGTGGCTCAGTGGATTGAGCTTCAACCTATGCACCAAGAGGTCACTGGTTTGATTCCCAGTCAGGGCACCTGCCTGGGTTGTGGACTCGATCCCTGGTAGAGAGCATGCAGAAGGCAGCTGATAAATGTTTCTCTCTCATTGATGTTTCTATCTTTCCCTCTCCCTTCTCTCTCTAAAAATCAATTAAAAAAATAAAAATGAAGAAACTTAAAGATGAACACCTGAACGATTTAAACAAAAATTTCAAACTACTGCTAAACCCAAGTTTGCCATCAACTTTTTAAACAGGTTAACCACACATAAAAAGTGTGTCAAATGCTTCAAAGTAGCATTTATTTTTTAAAAGCATATTATGAGGTAGACTTATACCAAAATATTCAGTGCATATATTAATAAAAGGTTTATTAAAACCTTAAAATTGTATGTAGGTATGTATATAGATAATAAATTCACCTACAACTCTACATTCATCCATTTGAAACACTCGAAACAATTCAATTGAAAAGGTAAAAGCCAATTACATGCTTAGAAAGCTTTCCTAGTTCTGAAATTAAGAACATTTGATCTATTAAAAAAGTTTGTTGGGCCCTGGCCTGTGTGGCTCAGTAGTTAGAGTGTCAACCCGCACACCAAGAGGTCTCAGGTTTGATTCCCAGTCAAGGGCATGTACCTGGGTTGAAGGTTGATCCCTCGTCCCAGCCAGGGCCCATGCTAGAGACAATCAATTGATGTGTCTCTCTCACATCTCTCTCTCTCTTTTCTCCTCCCTCCCTCCCTTCTACTCTAAAAATCAATGGAAAAAATATCCTCAGGTGAGGATTTAAAAGAAGAAAAGTTTGTTGGAAGGGAGGTACTTCTGTTTTAATTTTAGATTTTGTAAGTTGTTTCACTAAATCATTCACTTACTGCTAGTTTTCAATGAATGTGAAAAAATAATATAATTCTTATTATTTTGTTTTCACCATATCAAAATGATAATATCAAAGTCAGGCCAGCTACATAACTTACGAGCCCTGTGCAAAATAAAAATGTGGGCCCCTTGTTCAAAAAATTAAGAATTTCACAACAGCTTTAGCAGAGCATTAAACCAAGCATGGGACCTTTCTCAGTGCAGGGCCCTATATCGCTGCACAAGTCACAGAGCCCTGCGTCTATTTCAGCTTTAGCTATGGAATACTAAACTTTAGTTATCTTTGTCCCTTGAGTCCCTAGTACTGGACTAAGCATATAGTAGATTCAAATGTTTGTTGAATGAAAAATTGAGTCTTAACTTGCAGTTTTCCAGATCAATGAGAAATGCTTGGTTTTTCTGATGCATAGTGTGTTCACTGTAATGATAAATGGTGGATTCCTTTAGTACTGAATAATCTGCACATCACATTCTGGTTTCATGGGAACTTGAGGCCACATATGGTGAAGTTTCATTTGGTTAATTCAACAAACATTTATGGAGCAGCCCTGCTGGCCCAGTTTAGTTGTAAATGAATCCTATAAACCAAAAAGTTTGCCAGTTCGATTACTGGTCAGGGCACATGCCTGGGTTTCTAGCTCAATCCCAAGTAGAGGGCATGCAGGAGGCAGCCCATTGATGTCTCTCTCTCTCTCCCTCTCCCTTTCTTTCTCTCTAAAAATCAATAAAAACATATTGAAAAGAAAATATGGAGCAACTACTCTGTCAGATCCTGTACTGATCACTGAGGATACAAGAATAAATAAGGCCCGACCAGTGTGGCTCAGTGGTTGAGCATCGACCCATGCACCAAGAGGTCACTGGTTCAGTTCCCAGTCAGGGCACATGCCCAGGCTGTGGGCCCAATCCCCAGTGCGGGCCATGCAGGAGGTGGCCAGTTGATGTTCTCTCTCATCGATGTTTCCATCTCTCTCTCCCTCCCTCTCTCTCTCTAAAAATTAATAAAGAAAAAATATTTTTAAAAAAGAATAAATAAGATAGTACCTGCCCTCAGGGAGCTTACAGTCTAGCATAAGAACTTATAGCACCTCAGAGCCCAGTGAGAAAACTTTCTGGTGTCTAGTATATTGTCTGGAACATTCTAAATTTCCTGAAAATGTGAATCTAAAATTTACCAGAAAGCACAGTTTGGAAACAGAAGATGCAGTGGAATTTTTTTTTAATTAAAATACTCCATTTTTAATGTAAAAACCATGAACTCTAAATGAGGAAGAAACTTGGAAAAGCTGAAAATTCTGTTTTTAAATACTTTGGACCAGATTTAAATTTAAAAAATTATTTTATTATCTCTGGGTGACATTTCATTTAGTGACATTTATGTACACATACATATAGGAGGTAAGTGTATGTGAGATGTGTTCCTTGGAGCATTTGATAACCCATATTTCTACTGCTAATTCATTTACAACTAAAGAGAGCAGAATACAGGTAAATTTGACACTTGCCTTTTGATAATAATTTCCATTATCATTTGAATGGGAGAAACTCTTAGGAATCATCTTTAGGGTATAATTTTTGGTACAATCGTATTCTACAATGAGACTAAACTGTGTCTTTGTAACAACATGTGATAATTTAAGCATCTATTTTCATTGGTTATTGACAAAATGTAATGGCATCAGAAATACTCTTAAGTCTATTTGGATTTGATTTTCATTGTTTCCACCCCCTGCATTCTTTTTTTTTTTCTTAAAAGCATGACAGACCACTGTATCAATAACAGAACCTTTGTTGTTGCTTTGCTATTCTTTGGTACATTGCTATTTATTCCTTAATCCAGCAACACCCTTAGTTTGTAGTATTGTACTTAGTGGCAATTGAAAAAACTACTAGGCTAGGCTTTTACTGGAAACTTCTATTATCCAGAAAGTTACTGTGAACCTGTCAGAAAGGTGGTAAGCAACTAAAGAGCTGTCTCAAAGACTGTGCACCCAGAGCCTGTCCAGTGCTTTAGACACTAAGCGGACTTGGTTATCTCATGTCCCAGTTCATAACAGATGAACACAACACATCAGAAGGAAGTGGGGAATCTGTAGAGGCAGGCATATTGATAGTGCGAAAGGAGACAGAAAAAACTGCTTAGCAGATATAAAACATTAAGAAACAAAAACAAACACAAAAACACCAGCAATCTGAGGCAAATGGTTACATATACCTCAGGGCTAAGGGAATCACTTCATAATAATTGATATTAACTCATATTTGTTATAGCCCTTTACATTTTATGAATTATTTTATATACATTAGAGCTCATTGGATATTTATAAGGATAAATGAATATAACATTTACTTTTCATCATGAAAAAGTGAATTATACTGAGCATGCTATTTAAGAAGAAGGCAGGGAGGTATACTAACATATCTGAAAGACACAAAAAATAATCGCAAGTTTTAAATTTTGGCACTTCAGAGATATGCACTAGTTATCCAACAATTCATATATATGCTTTCCTTTATGACCAACACAGGGTATTAGTTAGTGAAATTTCATAGCTCTCTGTCACTGCTGGTCACTAAATGGGGATGATTGTCATCAGTAAGTTATCAAAATATTTTTCTTGCTAAACACAAGCTTAACAGATACTTATGGATGCCAATACCATATATTCTGACTAATTGGGAAACACTAGGCTTCTAAAAGATTCTCAGAATATTTTCCCTACCTTGCACTTTCAAGCGAATAAAACTTTAATACTAATGGTATAATGTAGTCTTGGTTCTAGATATAGGAGTGGGAAACGTGTGATTTACCTTTTCCTTGCTTGTTTTTCTAAAATTTTTGGTATAGTTTCTTCTCTGAATGTAAGAAGGAGAAATGTCAAAATATACATGTTCTTTGGGCTTCTGAGAAAAAAGACCATATACATTTTCCAAAGATTAAAATGGAGATCTCAATTGCTTTAGCACTTCATTTTCACACCTGAAAATAAGGAACTACTATGTATTTGATGTTCCTAAACTCATTCAACATAGCACTGTCAGAAATATACTGTTCTGCAGAAAGCTTTTTAAAACCAAAGTATAATTTATACTACATTTACCAATAATTATACTATATTACCAATTTTAATACATTTACCAATTATCATAAATAAAAATGACTAATTAAAATCTAGAGTAAAAACACCAGATTAGACTTTATACTCTAAGTGAAATGGGATCTTGAAATTATAAGATGTAATTTCCTCTAATAGTTTACCATTCCTGATAAATTTTAATTCCTTGATTACTATCCCCAATGACTTTTTGATAAAGACCATACCTCAAAGAGGACAAGAGTTGTTTTGTTGAGTTTGCTGGCTGCTAATTTTTAAATCTCATCTGTGTTGTTCTATTTTTATAGTTACATATCCTGCTTGAGATTTTTTAGTTAGCAATGGATTGTATTATGCTCTGTAGTTTATAGTATTAATTCTAATGGAAATTGTCAATCTTGTAAATGTTCCTTTACATGGTGCAGAAGGTAAGCCGGCTCTGTCATAAAGAACTTCCAGAGGATGCTAAACAAGTAAATTAACAGGCCAGTTTACCAACCTTTACAAACCAAAGGGCAGAATGGTAGGACAATAAGCACAGGCTTTGTACTAAAACAGACAGACCTGGGTTTGAATCCCAGTGATGCCACCCAGCTCTGTGACTTAAGGCAAATCACTTAAACTTTCTGACCCTGCATTTCCTCCAAAGTAAATTGGTGCTCATCCATCTACCTTGTAAGGTTTCTGTGAGGGTTAGTAGTAAAGTATGTACATTATTTGACACGTGACAGATACTCTATAGTGATTAAACAATCATGGACTGAAGTTTAGAGTTCGGCAACATGTGCGCCCAGCATTTGACATGGAACTCTCTCCAAAAGGAATGCAATTTATGGAACCTTATTTTGATTATCAATATAATCACTGTCTTAGTAGCTTATTTTTAATGTTAACAGTGTTTTTGCCTCCAAAACTTTATTTTAAATGTGTTTTTTAAAATTTTATGGCAAACCTGTGTTTTCACTGTACTTTGTCATACTTTTTTGATGACTAAAACATTTCCAAATTTTAAACATCCATGTAAACTGACCTAATTTTAAAAATTTGTCCTAGAGCCAACATTGTTCCAAGTGAGATGTGAGATGTAACCTTTATACATGTGTGTGAATGGCTGTCTGGTAGGCCCTACAAAAAAAAAAAAAAAAAAAGTCATTTTTATTCATGAATTTGGATTGCTGGATTGCTTAAACATTTCTGTAAGATTTAAACTACTTTTCTTCTTATGGCTGGAATTCTCAGCATCTATTCCCATGCCTTCCTTTTTCAATCTCTTGGCCAGTTTAAGGGTATTCACAATAATACAACTTAAAGACAAAATAAAGTGTTCATAAGTCATTGTTTTAACAGACAGCATAATACAGTAGAAATTGCCCTGAGCAAGGAATTAGGAGACTTGAACTTGAGTCCTGGCTCTGCCATTAATTTTTCAGGATAACTTTAGACAAGTCAATTAACTTCTCTCATTCCTTAAAAAATGAGACTGATTCCATTTTATGTTATTTTCTACCTCTAAAATTGCTTTCATTTACTTACTATTTAAAAAATAATAATCAAAACACCTTCTGGGAGTTGTGTTAAGCACCTGATGAGTACGAAAGTATTTACTGATGCTTAGGTAGTGTTTTACAACAGTGATCCAGGGGCCATCTGAATAAAGATTACTTGGTGTTCCTGTTAAAAAGAGATTCCTGTCCTCACCCTGGCAGAATCAGAACCTCCTATGGTAGGGGCATTTTCTGTATTTTTCACAAGCTCCTCAATGATTATAATGTATCCTCATGTTTGAGAACCACTGGCCTAAAAGAATGTGATCGAGGAGGGAAAAAGCCAGCATGTGACTTAAATTACTCTAGCCTCTGGCAAATCCCTTCTAAACACCAAACCATTCAAGGTGCAGGAGACTAGAGGAAAGCTGCTTACTTCCTTGGGCTTGAGCCCTGCTTGATGCTTTTTACTTGCTGTGCTCCATAACAAAACACAACAAAAGGTCTTCATATCAGCTCTTAGTCTTGACATCCAAGTCACTGACTACCACAGTTATGCCAACAGCTTGAAGAAGACTGCATTTCTCCTCTCACTAATGCTAAGAGAGTTGACCTTGTGCCACCTGGCTCATGAAAGAAATATGATAAAACACACATTTACTCTTGATCCCCCCTCCATCCCAATACTGTAACATGTCATCCTGTGTGATTCAAAGAGTCTGGCAGAGAAAACAGAATATCTAAGCCACATTGTTCTCATCACTCTGTGGTCAGATAGTGTACTAATCCAATAAATAAATTCTCTTCTATACAATAGAAATGACCAAAGCCCATTCCTTCTCCTCTCTTCCTCCCTAATGCTGTTGACAGGAACAAAATACCAAGTAAGGACATTTTGAAAGTCATACGAGTAAAGTAAATTACAAAGAGAGGTGATAATATTTTTTCTAGAATTTCACAACAAAACCCTCTCATGGTGAAAAAATATGTATAATTTAACAGGAGGCTTAAAAGACATTTTGTTGCAAGACTGAAAGTTTTGAGAATAATGCCATTATTTGTGCTCATTATTGAGAAACATGACAGCAACTTTAAAAGGCCAAGTATACTGATAAGTGAAGATGAAATTTCTTTTTCAACAACCAGTATGCCAACATCAAACTTTTGGGTTTGGTTCTAGTGTTAAAGGTTATTCCTAACCTAACCAAAACTCCTGCCAAATGTCCACAAAATTCACACCAAAATCAAAAAAGAAAAAAGAAACCTGACAAGAGCTACCATGCAAAATGACCAGAAGAACTGTGGTTCAGTGGCACAGATTAGCAGGAGCTGAGGAATGCTGCAAAAGATGCTGCTGCATAGAGTCTAACTTGGTGATGCCCCTGTTATGCTGGACGACTAAGTCCTCAGGTCACAGGTGTGTTCATGGACCCATAAAAATCAGGATCTTGACCCAAACTTTTAAGATCTTCTAAAAAGAAAATACTTCACCTAAATTGAAGTAATTTATATGTCAAAAACCAGAAGAGTTGCTTATTTGTGGTAAATTGTGCCTAAAACTTTGGCTGATACAAAGAAACCCGTCCACTAAGGCACCCTGAGGCAATCTGACAATGTGTTGGAGAGAACTTTGTTGTCAGTACAACATCTTTATGAGAGTACAGAGAACGGATCACCCGCAGGGGACTGGCTTCTTTGGGCAAACAGTCAATAAGTTCACTGCACTGTTTGTCAAATCCTAACAAGCGAATCCCAGAGCCATGTGGGGAAGAAACCATTCGCCCATCAGGGCTGAAGCAAAGTTCTTTGATATAACCCCTGCCTACATTGGCTTCTTCAATGTAATGAGTCAGTCGTAGAGAGCAGCGAGGTGAGAGAGGTCGCACGGGAGCTCCTTCTTGGAATTCATAAACACAAGTCCACTAGGGAGAGAGGAGAGAGACAAACCACAGTTATAGAGCCCCGAATAGTGCTACAGATATTCTTTAAAAAAAAAAAACAAACAAAAAAACCCAAAAAACTCAACAGAATGCTAAAGCCACAGAATTGTTGCAAGAAATCATTGAGATGAATGCTATCCCTCTTCCAACTAACTTACAGGCCTCATACCTGCTTATCTTCATGAAGTAGGGGTATTCTGTACTATGATGCTTTAAAGCCTTTTAGTCACAGGGCACTGTGACTTCTGTAGTAATAATTCCCTTTTCTGAGAGTAACAATCTTGATACTTTAAAAATTCTAGGGTTAAGATATCCAAACCCTAGAATACCTCTCCTATACACTTCAAAGGTTCTTCTCTCCTTTTTTTCAGTTGTGGATTCTACAGCTAGTGAGATTCTTGGAGGACTCCTGATTTTCAGAGTGGTGAAAATCATAAGGTCATATAAGATCATTTCCCCTTGTCTCAGTTTAGTTCCTTCATTTCCCAAAGTTTCCCCTGGTTTTTAAAAAGAGAAAATTATACTCAATTGGCTTATCAAAGCCTCACATTTAGCCAGCCTAGGTGAAACATCTCAGTCCCATGTTTACCATATAAAGGTTTTTTTATGATGAGATGAAGGAGAAAAGAATTAAAAAGCTGGCACAATCTGAGCTGATCATTGCTTTAAAGTACTTCCCAGTTTGCCACACCCAGAGAGGAGGCAGAAGGGGTTTCAAGCGCACATGGCAACAGCAGTTTGTTAAATCGGCCCTGTTCAGGTGGAGTGCTGCCGCTGTACCTCCTGATCATCAGTGTTGCTTGAGCACCGAAGAAGAGTGGCCCAGCCTTTGGGGTGCAGCTGTAAGGATGTGATGCAGTTTCCACGGTCTCTCTCACCAGGAACTTTAGGGGTTAAGACTTCAAGACTATTTCGTGGTGAAACTCCTGAGATACAAGAAAATTAGAATGTGGAATTTGTTTTATCAAAGGACTAAGGCAGCTTATCAAAGCTTTTGGTTTCTTGAGGTGGTGAACACACAATACAATATACAGATGATGTATTATAGAATTGTACACCTGAAACCTATATAATTTTATTAACCAATTCAATAAAAATATTTAAAAAAAAATTTTTAAAAGCTTTGATTTCTGTCAGTCGGCCCCCATGTCTTCATTCCTTTGTCTGCTTTATGTTACCACATGTAAAAAAAAAAAACCCATAGTGCCTTCAATGTATGGAATATGTGTCTTTGGTGTAAGGGTATGGGGAAAGGATATGACTAGAACTAAAGAATTCAAGTTCCTATAGCAGGAATCACCAATGACCTAAGGCTAAGGCATTAAAACTATCTAGGGATCCTTTTGATTTGGATTACATCTCAGAAAGCTCTTCATTTAAGTAAAATCAAAGTTATGTGACATGAAAGGAATCTGGAAAAGTAAGAGATAACAATTCTTATCTCAGAGGACCTGGTGAAGAGAAGGAAATAATTGGAAGCCACGAAGACTGCCATTATATAAATAAAAAGCTATTATGTGTACCAGGAGTATACTTATGGCTGCCAAGGACAGTACTTTAAACAACAAATAGACCTATAATCTTGGAGGTGAGGGAGGACACTTCAGTGGAGGCATGTCAAAACGAGGGAGGGAGACATTGCCAATCGTACGTACTCCTGGTACTCTGGTGTGGCACATCGTTTCCTTCTACCTAGCCCCAATGATAGTGACTGCTGCAGTTAGCCGTTGTTATACTGGGAGTATGTTACATCCCTCAAGTATGTGGAGAACCACTTTTACAGACATTGTAAGAAAGCAGCTTAAAAATGTACTATAAAGAGAAATATTTCAGCACTTCTTTTCCTGTGGAAGGAGTTCCTTTGAAGTTAATGAGCTCCCTCTGTCAGACCCTTTGTGAATTGTTTCTCAAAAAGATGTATCTTCTTTTAAAAGATTCCCTTTAGATTACTACAGCACTGATGGAACCTGTGAAGCTCTAAATTACACTGTTAAAACCAAACTATACCCAAATAATGATTTCACATGTGATTAAACTTTAATAATTTTCGAGAAAAACAAACCCGTATTTCAAGAACTAATTTTGACAATCAGGAAAGAAACCCATTCTAAATAGCTAAATAGTGGTTTCCAAGCTGTGCTCCTTGGAGGTTCCTCAAGAGCTGGCAAAAGGGGGGAACCACCTGGAGACCAGAGTAGAGATGGGGTGGGGAAGACTTAGGGTCAAGGGCTTCCCTAATTTCACTTAAACCAGAGTTACTCCACTTTTATTTGTGCTACATCCCTAAGAACCCACAGCAAATCTGATGTCAAAAATAGAGTTTTAATCCTGAAATGAGTGTGAAAGCCTCTGCTCTTTACGGCTATCATAGCTGCCAAAGTATGGTGCTAACATATTCTTACACCTGACAACCCAGGATTTCCAACATTCAGAGCAAACTTTTCTCTAAGCCCCACATTCTTCTCTCTTTCCACTCCCTAATTTTCTTGTTCTCTTTGCCCAGGGTCCCAATACATCATGTCTTCTCCCAGATGCAACTCTCCATAGCATAAAACTGTTATAAAGTTTTGTTTTGTGGTTTACCAATGTAACAAGCAAGCATGTGAACTATCCTTCTTAAATTAAGTTTCCTTTTTTTTTTTTTCATGAATGGTTTAGTTAATCAATAAAAAATTTTCTCAATGACTATTAAGAATCTTGGCTTGTTTCCCATAGCCAAAGAAGAACAGTTAGAATCTGCAAAAGGAGTTTCTGCTACAATTCAAAGGAGAAATGTTACACATCTGGGCATAAATCTCTAAATTTAAGAGGAAAAGTTTTTAACCTTAAAGTGAAACATCACAGACTTCAACATCCAGAAGAAAATGAATAAACTATAGGTTAGGTTAGGAAGGGCTCTCAAACCATTCTACTCACCTAAGTAGTCATGCAAAATAATCAAGTATGCATTTATCAAGCAAGTGAGGCCACTCAGGGAAAACACAAATTACAAGTCTAATGTGTAATTCTTCCCATAAATATCTAGGTAGAAAACATGCTTATCAGCAAAAGGTGACCCAAAATTACAAAACAACCCATATCTGGTCATCAGTCTACAAAGAGGAGAAATAAAAAGTACTCTAAAAATTTAGATGAGGATTAGTTTGGAGAGGGACGGTAGGCAAAATTTGCATAGGTAGAAAGCATTTCAATTAGAAGGTGGGAGGAATAGGCTAAGCAGCTAATTCTGCCAGACTGGCCGGTGAAAAACTGGTAAAAGTAGAATGGAGTCAGACTAGCTCACTTTATCCCACCAGCCCTCTGAGTCTGTCAGACATTGCTCAGGTAAGGAAATGACAGAGTAAAAAGCCTACTGGGCTGAAACCAGGTGACTTTCACAAGCACCTGATAAACACATCCTCTTATATTTATACAGCACTGTCATATGCATAATCTCATTTAATTTCCATAATAACCTTGATTGGAATCTACATTTCTCAACTACTCCTCTCCAAACTACACCAAGCTAAAATCAAAGCTTAAATTCCATCAAAGATAAGCCCAAGATACTCAACCCTAGAGACTCTGTTTAGCTTTTTGAAAATGATAACTGAGGGGCAAGGAACAGCCTCATGTCTATTGGCTAACTTTATGAATTAAAGCTAAACCAAAGAAAGCTATTTGGTAGAATCTATTGTTGCAGGATTATAAAATCCAACTTGTAACCTACCTTCTCTTTGCGAGGCTCGTGACATGTGTTTCTCAGAAGATGAATTAGAATCACTATGATGACAAGGTGAACCAGAAACTCTAGGACCAGATGAACTCGATGAAGTGGTCAGATCTTAAAAATACAAAAAGTTCTGACAATACACCTAACAAAACTCTGGTAATGTCTCTTAACTTTTTAATCATCTACCTGAACCATACTGTTAAAATCCATCTGAAACATGACAAGTACATGTCCACTTAAAACTGGCTTATAGTCCAGCTGGTGTGGCTCAGTGGATTGAGTGTCATCCCATGGACTGAGAGGTCCCTGTTCCATTCCTGATCAGGGCACATGCCTGGGTTTCGGGCTCAATCCCCAGTAGGGGGCGTGCAGGAGGCAGTTGATAGATATTTCTCTTTCACAAGGATATTTCTATCTCTATCCCTTCCTCTCTCTCTGAAAAATCAATTTTAAAAAAAATGCCTTGGCCAGTTTGGCGTCAGCCTGCGGACCAGAGAGTCCTGGGTTTGGTTCCCGCTAAGGGCATGCACCTCGGTGGCAGTTTGTCCCCACCCCGGTTGGGTTTGTGTGGGTGGCGACCAGTGGATGTGTCTCTCTCACATCAATGTTTCTCTATCTCTCTTCCTCTCTCTCTCCCTCCCGCTCTGTCTGAAGATGAATGCAAAAATGTCCTCGCGTGAGGATTAAAAACAAAATAAAACAAAAAAAAGCTGGCTAATAATTAAGACTGAGGTAGGGCAGCTCTTTGAAGTATTCTAAGGCCTTTTATACCAATGATTAGCTTAAGTAAAATAAAAATTAAAAACCAAATAAACAGGAGCATCTTTGGTTCCACATCATTTGTGGAATGAAATAAAACAAAAAAAAATTTCAATAAGAATGAAAACTGAGCTGTTCAGCCCATTGTGTAATGTTAGAATAGGGTCCAAACAATAGGCTCATTACTGAGAACATGAACAGGTCCTTCTTGAAGCATACCAAAAACTTCTAATATCATTCTTGAAATTATGTGAATACAATCTTTGAAATGTAATACAAACTTTACATTGAAATCTGTGGAAAATAAAACGAATATCAGATAGCTGAGTTTGATGTAGTACTCCAAATAGCAATCTCTATTTCATCACACTTTTCTAGCAGCCCCACACTTCTGTGAAGGCTTCTTATTAATTTAGTTCACTTTGTTACCCTTAGAAGTCAGAAAACCTTCTTGGTTTTTTAATTTAAAAATGCCAAGTAGGCCTCTAAATCACTACTTCTCAGAAAGCTAAAGTTGATTATTAATGTTTAACCAAAAAAAAAAAAAAAATCTGAATCTAAAAGGATTATATCCCTTGGTTGCAAGTAAATTGGTAAAACTTAAATTTATGCTTTTAGCAGTGAAATTGGGCAACTGTAGTACAATGAGGCCTGCACATTCCCAAAGGAGTCCTCAGAAATGGCCCTATGCACACAGGAGAAAGATTCTAACAATTTGAAGCTATTTTTTAATAGCAATTTATGAACATTATGTGTTCCAAATGGTTATGTTCCCATATCAGCCCTCTTTTTCCCAAAGGTAGATGAAATAGTTTTATCACATAACGTAGATAAATTATAGTGCATAAATTTTTCTGAGCCCCAATTTCACTTAAGTCTAATGGAATCAGCAATAGGAGAAGGAACAGGACTTCAGCAAGAAGATGTTTAGAGGTCAGGAGACAAGATGGGCATTTGGAAGTCTAGGATACAATACAGACTTAAAACTAAAACTCCATATTGACTATAACTTAAAAGCTCTGCTGGGCTGCAAGAACTTAAAAACATTAATATTACCTTAGACCATCATTAATTTTTGAGATAGTGATGATTTAGAAATATTGATGAAAGATTTTCCAGCTAGCAGAGCTAAAAGGAACTATTTTTAGAGTTAGCAGTTATTCTTCCTAGATCATTTGTGATCAGAGGCACAAATTAATGCTATGTCAGAGACACATATTGATCATTATTATTTCCTTGAGAAAAAAGCTCTCACTGAACTTTCCAAAGAATGTCTTTTAATTTTCTTCCCTTCTTCCTGCTATCATTCTCAGAGTGGAAACATAACATCCCTATGTTTGCAATTCTTTGGAAAATTCTTCAAAAGAGAAAAGCTTACCTGAACTTGATGTAGTTCTTCTTGCTCTCAAAATGGGATAGCTGCCTACTTCTAAAGACTTGGTTAAGTCAAGATCATGCAAAATCAAGAGATATCCAGAGGACGTTGAGATCAACATTTTTGAACAATCTGGTGTTAATCTCATTCGCATGAGAAAACGGGTGTGAAAAAATTTCTTATGTGGACATCCATCCTCTGTACACCTACAGAAGAAATCAAACCAACAAAACCTAGAGTTATCATAAATATAAGAATTCAGTGACAGTCATATTTTTGCCCTTCAAACTAGAATTTACAGTCAATGTATGCTTAGACTTACACATGATTAATTTCTTTTGTTCGCTATTCACTCTTTCATCTCCAACTTTCCTTTTTAGATTATTTTTTCTGAAGTATATATTTTTAAGACTTTGCTGAGGTAAACTTACTTTTTATTGTTCTGAAAATCTTTTTTTCAGACTTTTTCTTAATCTTTATTGTTGAAAGTATTATAGATGTTCCTCCTTATTTCACTCTTCTTTTTGATTAAAGGTTTAACTGAGCATATAACTTTAGATTGATAGTTCTTTTTGAATATCAAGGATATTCCACTGAATTCTGTCTTTCTTCTACTGTTGCTATTTTTTTAAAAACATGTTTTTATTGATTTTTTTTTTTTAGAGAGAGAGAGAGAGAAACATCGATGTGAGAGAGAAACATTGATGGGCTGCCTCCCGCATGCACCCCACCAGTAATTGAGCCTGCAACCCGGGCATGTACCCTGACAGGGAATCGAACCAGGACCTCTCAGTCCATGGAATGACACTCAATCCACTGAGCCACACCGGCAGGGCTCACTGTTGCTATTTTCAAGTCTATCAGTCTTATTGTTACTTTGCATAATTTATCTTTTTTTTCCTTCTGGTTGATGTCTTTGTCTTTGGAGTACTACAGTTTCACTCTGATATGTGTAAATTTGGATTTCTTTCTATTTATTGGGATTCATTTGAGTTCCTAAATCTTAAAATTCGTGTTATTCATATATTCTGGAAAATTGTCATTATTCCAATAATGCCTCTCACCTATTTTCTCTATTCTTTTATGCTCCAAATAGATGTCTGAAACATTCACATTTGACTCTCCTCATCTCATAATTGCTCCTTCATGTTTTCTATCTCCTCATTTCCATATGTTGCATTCTGGGTAATTTTTCAATATCTATATTCCAACCTATTTTTTTAAAGCTGTGTCTAATCTGCTACTTGACCCATCCTATGTGTTTTTAAATTTACATAGTTCTGTTTCTTTCTTTTTTACTTCTATTTGGCTCTTTTAAAATCTGCCTGGTTTTCTGGATAGATTTTTATTCCTTGCCTATGTTTTTTATTCCTCCTTTTATTTACTTTTTGTTAATTATTTTTAAATTGTGAACTGTACCATATCTACAGAAAAGTACATAAATAAAACATATGAAGAATTTGGAGAAAAATGAACACCTGTGACTCATCACCCATGTTAAGAAGTAGAACAATACCAGTGTATTAAAAGTCCCCGCCCCCTCTTGCCCAGCCGGTGTGGCTCTCTGGTTGAGCATGGACCCATGCACCAAGAGGTCACCGGTTCGATTCCTGGTCAGGGCACATGCCCAGGTTGTGGGCCCGATCCCCAGTTCGGGGCATGCAGGAGGCGGCCAACCGATGTTCTCTCTCATTGATGTTTCTATCTCCCTCTCCTTTCCTCTCTCTCTAAAATCAATAAAGAAAAAATATTTTTTTAAAAAGTCTCCTCTATTTCTCTGCTCTGTTGCATCCTTCAGTCAACATTCAACGCCTCAAGCATAAAATGCATTTTCTTATCTTTCTGATATTAATAGGCTTTAAAATTTTTAAGTTTTCTTCTCCCTATGTAGTTTCTATTTCCTCCAAAATATCTCCAATATCTACAATAGAGTGTAGGTGTTTATATTAGAAGCTTTTCTCAAATGTCTGATTATCTTTAGCTGTCTGCTCATAATTAAGAGTGGGGAACTAAAAAGCTGACTAGGAACTCTGAGTGCTGGGACAAGCTTGAGCTTCACTATGTAGGGTGAAGCCATTTTTGAGGAACTCCTACAGTATCTTTGGTTCCTTAACTGGAAGAAGCTAAGGGTCTCTGAATTCAATATTCAGTGTGCATATGGTAGGTTAATCTCCCTGATTTTGGTAAGGAACCCAAGCCTTCAACTGTGTCTGGCATCCTTCACTAAGAGAATCTCTATTTTACCCTCTTTAGAGGATAAAATTGGAAACTTCTGAAATGGGAGCAGGTCAATCAATCGCCCAGTGATACGGATTAAGGAAAGAAATATAAATTCTTAAATATCTTTCATTTGAATTCTTACTTTAGCTACCCTTTCTATTACAGAGGACCCAGAGTTACCAGTCCTTCTGATTTTGGAGGATTTTGTATAAGTTGTCTTAACTTTTTAACTTTTCCCCACTGCCAGCTTAAGATTCAGATTTCTTGCACTTACTAAGTCAAGTTGTTTAAGTAAGTTGCTAAGTCAGTTTTCACTCATCTACCTAATTTCCAGATTTAAAAATTTTATTGTCATTCTTCCTTTCCTATTTCCTCTTCTTTATGAGTTTACACACTTTATTTTTAAATTTGCTTATTGTAGTTTGAGAGGCATCTTCTAGTCCATAGATTTTATTTAGGTCTTACAATGACTTAAATGAAAATTTACAATTTTCTCCATAAAAGTTATACAAATGTTCTGTTGTAACTTATTCCTGTGTACCAACTAAAATTTTTAATTACTAAAAACTATATACTTTAAAAAATTTAAATTGTTTGTTGTGATTAGGAACACTACCGATTTTTACATTTTGATCTTATCTCTATCTAGCAATCTTGATGAACTCTTACTAATTCTGATAATTTGTCAGCAGAATTTCTAGGGTTTTCTATATAGATCAGGGATCAGAAAAACTGGACTATGGACCAACTCTGGACTACTGCCAGTTTTTATATAGAAAGTTTGTTGGAACACAGCCACACCTATTCGTGTATTATCTATGGCTGCTCAGAGACCATATATATAGCACACAAAGCCTCAAATATTTATTATACAGTCTTTTATAGAAACTGTTTGCCAACCTCTGATATAGACAATCACATCATCTATGAATACTACTGTTTCATTTTTTTCCTTTTCAATCCTTATATGTTTATTTCTTTTATTGCACCAATTAGACCCTGCTACCGTCCACCCCAAAACAATGGTGAACAATAGTAGTAATAGCAGGCATGTTTCTCCTTTCTGATTTTAAAGAGAAAACTTCTAAAGTTTCACTATTTTAAAATGTGCTGTATGTTTTAGTGTATACTTTTCATGAGTTTCCTTTTATTTCTAGTTAATTAACAGTTTTTTTTAACAGCTTTATTGAGGTACAATTTACATACCATAAAATTCACTCATTTTTAAGTTTATAATTAAGTGATTTTTAGTAAATTTACAGTGGTGTGATCATCAACACAATCCAATGTTAGAACACGTTCATCACCCTAAAAAAATCCTTCCTGCCCATTAGCGGTCACTCCCTGTCCCTACTCCCAGCCATAGGCAACCACTAATCTACTTTCTATCTCTACAGACTTGCCTATTGTGGACATTTCATATATAAAAAAAAATCATACAATACATGGTCTTTTTGTTTGGCTTTATTCACTTAGCATACGTTTTTTGAGGCCCATGCATGTTATAATACATTTTACTTCTTTGTTCCATTTCATTACCAAATAGTATTCTATCATATAGATATACAGTTTGCTTATCCATTTACCAGTTGATAGATATTTGGATTGGCTCCTTTTTTTTTTTCTTTGGCCATTATGAATACTATTATTATCAGCATTCATGTACAGTCTTTGTATGGATATGTGTGTTTATTTCTCTCAGGTAGATATCTAGTAGAATTGCTGGGTCATATGGTAACTCTATGTTTAATATTTTAAGAATCTGCTGAACTGTTTTGTTATCTTTTTAATCTTTTTTTTAAATCCTCACCCAAGGATATATTTTTTCCATTTATCTTCAGATAGAGTGGGAGGGAGGGAGGGAGAGAGAGAGAGAGGGAAAGAGAGAAACATCAATGTGAGAGAGACACATCCTGCACGACCCTGACCAGGGCCGTGGACCGAATGGCAACCAATGTACGTGTCCTTGACCAGAATCAAACCCACGACTCTTTGGTCCCCGGGGCAACGCTCTAACTGCTGAGACAAAAGGCCAGGGCTGCTGAACTGTTCTCTAAAGTGGCTGTCCCATTTTACATTCCTACAGCAATGTATGAGGTTCCAGTTTCTTCACATTCTTGCCAATACTTGTTATTGTGTTTTTTATTAAAGCCATCTTAGTGGGTGTGAAGTGGTATCTCGGTTAGGTTTGACTTGCATTTCCCTTATGACTAATGACGTTGAACATCTTTTCGTGTGCTTATTAATCATTTGCATATCTCTCTTGGTGAAATGTCTATGCAAATATTTTGCATATTATTACTTATAGTTTTTTATGTGTATTTTTATTTTTAATATGTCTTTATTGATTTTTAGAGAGAGTGGAAGGGGGAGAGATAGAAACATCAATGAGAGAAATACATTGACTGGCTGCCTCCCACACACCCACAATGGGGATTGAGCCTGCAACCCGGGCATGTGTCCTGACTGGGAATCAAACCAGCAACCTCTTGGTACATGGGTCGACACTCAACCAGTGAACCACACCAGCTGGGCTATTTTGCCCATTTTTCCATTGGGTTATTTGTGTACATATAAGTGAGTTGCAAGAGTTTTTTTTTTTTTTAATCACCTCAGCTTTAGTGTTGTATGAAGATTTACTCCAGTGTTTTCGTCTAAGAATTATATAGTTGTAGCTCTTATGTTCAGGTTGAAATCCATTTTGAGTTCATTTTTGTGATGTGAGATAAGAATCTAAATTAATCTTTTTGCATGTAGATATCCAGTTATTCAAGTTGTTTATTAAAAAAACTATTCCTTCCTGAACCATTTAATTACTTTGGCACTTTTGTTTTTAAAAAATCATAAATGTGCCCTGGCCGGTTTGGCTCAGCGGTTAGAGCGTCGGCCTGCGGTCCAGAGAGACCCGGGTTCGGTTCCTGCTAAGGGCATGTACTTCGGTTGCAGTTTGTCCCTGGCCCTGGTTGGTCGTGCGGGTGGCAGCCACTCGATGTGTCACTTTCACATCGATGTTTCTCTCTCTCTTTCTTCCTCTCTCTCCCTCCCACTCTATCTGAACAAAAAATGAAAAAATGTCCTCGGGTGAGGATAAAAAAAAATAATAAAATAAATAAAAAATCATAAATGCAAGGATTTATTTCAGGACTCTCAATCTATCCTTTGCCAGTACCATGCTGTTTTGATTATGTGGATTGTACTAAGTTCTGAAATTGAGAAGTGTGAGTCTTCCAAATTTGTTCTTCCTTTTCAAGGCTGTTTTGGCTATTCTGGGTCATTTCCATTTCCATATAAATTTAATAACCAGCTTGACAGTTTGGCAGCTATATATATATTTTTTCCTTTATTGACTTTAGAGAAAGAGGAAGGGAGAGGGAGAGAGAGATAGAAACATCGATGAGAGAGAACATCGATTGGCCGTCTCCTGCATGCCCACCACTGGGGATTTGGCCCACAACCTGGGCATGTGCCCTGACTAGGAATCGAACTGGTGACCTCTTAGTGCATGGGTCGATGCTCAACCATTGAGCCACACTGGCTGGGCTGACAGCTGTAATTTTGATAGGGATTGCATTAAATCTATAGATTAATTTGGAGAGAATTGCCATCTTAATGATATTGGGTCTGTCAATACATGAACATGGAAAGTTTCTCCATTCTCTTACATCTCGTTATGTTTCTTTCAGCAATGTTTTATAGTTTTCAGTGTACACATTTTATACTTATTTTGTTAAATCTATTCCTAAGCATTTTATTCTTTGTGATGCTATTCTGAATGAAATTTTTTCTTTATTTTTGAACTGCTCATTGCTTATAAGTAGAAATACAATTGATTTTTGTATATTAATCTTGTATATATTGTGACTTTGCTGAACTTGTCTATTACTTCTAGTTTTTTATGTGTATTTCTTAAGATTCTCTGTGTATAATATTATATCGTCTATATATGAAGACAGTTTTACTTTTTCCTTTCCAATCTGGATGCCTGTTATTTTTTCTTGCCTGATTGCATTTCCAGTGCAATTGTACCTCCAGTACAATGTTGAATAAAAGTGGTGGCAGCAGATATCCTTGACTGGTTTCCAATCTTAGGGGAAATAACATTCAGTTTTTCAACATGCAGTGTGATTTTAGCCATAGGTTTTTTATAGATGTCTTTTATCAGGTTGAGGAAGTTCCCTATTATCTCTAGTTTTATCACAAATGGGTGTTGGATTTTGTCAAGTGCTTTCCTGCCTTTATTAAGATGACCATGTATATGGGTTTTGACCTTTATTAATATGATATATTACATTAATTGATTTTTGGATGTTAAACTGATCCTTTATTCCTGTGATAAATTTCAGCTGGTCATGACATATAATCATTCATACACACACACACACACACACACACACACACACATATGTTGTTGAAGTTTTTGAATCTTTTTTTGGAGGAATATTGGTCTGTAGTTTCTATTCTTATGTTTGTCTAGTTTGGTATCAGAGTAATACTATCTTCATAAAATGAGTTAGGAAGTGTACTCTATTTTCTGGAAGAGTTTGTGAAAGATTGGGGATGATTTTTAATATTACCAATTCCATTTCTTTTCTTTTCAATCCTCACCCGAGGATATTTTTACATTTATCTTCAGACAGAGTGGGAGGGAAAGAGAGAGAGAAACATCAATGTAAGAAAGACACATCAATTGGTTGCCACCCACACAACCCCAACCGGGGCCGGGGACGAACTGCAACCGAGGTACCTGCCCTTGGCCACAATCGAACCCGGGACTCTGGTCCACAGGCCGACGCTCTAACCACTGAGCCAAACCGGCCAGGGCCCAATTCCATTTCTTTACGTGCTATAGGTCTGTAGGTCTATATATTTTCTATTTGATCTGGAGTGAGTTTAAATAATTTATAACTCTCTATGTATTTGTCTAAGTTGTCTAATTTATTGCCACAAAGTTGTTCATTAAATTCCCTTATAATTCACCCAGGCCAGTTTGGCTCAGTGGTTGGAGCATCAGCCTGCGGACCAGAGAGGCCTGGGTTTGGTTCCCGCTGAGAGCATGTACCTTGGGTGCAGTTTGTCCCTGGCCCCGGTTGGGGTCGTGTGGGTGGCAGCCACTCGATGTCTCTCTCTCACATCAATGTTTCTCTCTCTCTCTTCCTCCCTCTCTCCCTCCCGCTCTATCTGAAGATAAAAATGCAAAAAAGTGTCCTCGGGTGAGGATTAAAAAAAAAAAATTCCCTTATGATTATTTTAATCTCTATAAAGTTGGTAATGATGTCCCTCTTTTAAGTATGACTGAATGGTGAATTTTATTCCTCAGTTGAAACAATCATATGGATTTATCTATTTAATCTGTTAGTGTGATAAATCATATCAATAGAATGTCTACTGATAAGTCATTTTTTTCATTCCTTGAATAAAGCCAACTTGTTCATGATATTTTGATTAATATCTTACAGAATCCAATTCCTTTTATTTAGAATATTTACATCTACATTATATTACATATTAACCTTTCATTTTTTTTCTTCTAATTTATCTTTATCAAGGTCATACTAACTTCATACATGAGGTAAGGACAATTCCCCCTTTTTCTGAAATATGAACAGTTTAATAAAATTAGAATGTTCTGTGTTTTCATAATATTTCATAGAAGTCACCTATAAAACTGACAGGCCTGCTATTTTATTAGTAGATAGGTTTTAATTGATTTTTTCAGTTTCTTTAATGGCTCTGGCAGAGGTAATATTCAGAATACTTAAGTAACCAGCACTGTATGAAAACTAGCAGTCAAAATTGATGTTGATGGCATTGCCAGAACTGGGTCCTGGATTTACTTTATTGTGTAAGGGGACTGGCTACTTGATCATAGGGAGATCATGAGGGAGATATCCCTAGAAGAGGGGTGTGGCTAGACAGAAGGTGCCAGGATATGACACCTGGGGATGATTCAGGATAATGTCCATTTATCAATTATTATAGAAGTTCAATCGTTTAAAAACCATTTTAGCTGAATTAGTGCATATTGGTTAAATATCAGTCCTAGTAATAGTTCTATCCCAGGTTTTCTATTTCTTCCTTGGTCAGTTTTGCCAAGGTCTATTTTTTTTTTATCCTCACCTGAGGATATTTTCCCATTTATCTTCAGATAGAGTGGATGGGAGGGAAAGAGAGGGAGAGGGAGAAGGAGAGAGTGAGAGAGAAAGGGAGAAGGAAAGAGAGAGAGAGAAAGGGAGAGAGAGAGAGAGAGAAACATCGATGTGAGAGAGACACATCGACCAGCTGCCTCCCACATGACCCCCAACTGGGGATTGAGCCCACAATCTGGGCATGTGCCCTGACCGGGAATTGAACCAGGACCTCTCAGTCCATGGGATGACGCTCTATCCACTGAGCCACACTGGCCTGGCAATAATTCTTTTATATTCTAGTGAAATAAACCTTTTAATATAGTATCTTTTTATCACTAATAATGCTTTATGCCTTATCTCTATTTTGTCTGCTATTAATGTAGATACAACTGTTTTTCTTTTATTTGTATTTACCTGTTTTGTTTTGTTTTCCCCATCATTTTACTTTCAAACTTTCTGTGTTTCTATGTTTTGGGTATATCCCTTACAAAGAACATATAGTTGGGTTTTGTTTTATAATCCAATTTAATATTAGCTTTTAACTGACTAGTTTAGTCCATATACATTTATTGTGATTATTGATATTTATATTATCTGCCTACCATATTTTTGTGCTTAATTTACTAGGTAATTTGTTTTGTTTAAAAATGTTTTTTTAAAGCCTCACTCAAGGATATATTTTTATTATTGATTTTCTTTTTTAATCCTCACCCAAGGATATTTTTTTATTTTTCTTCAGATAGAGTAGGAGAGAGGGAGAGAGAGATAAACATCGATGTGAGAGAGACACATCAACAGGTTGCCTCCCACATGACCCTGATCAGGGCTGGGGTCGAACTGGTTTTGGTTTGTGCCCTTGACCGGAATTGAACCCACAACTCATTGGTCCATCGGCCAATGCTCTAACCGCTGAGTCAGACCGCTCAGGGCTTATTATTGATTTTCAAAGAGAGAGGAAGGGGGAAGAGAGAGAAATATCGATGTGCGATGAAACATCCACTGGTTTCCTCCCAAACGTACCCAGACTGGGAATCAAACCCACAACCTAGGTATGTGCCCTGACCAAAAATCAAACCTGCAACCTTATGGTGATGGGCCAACACTCCAACCAACTGAGCCACTAGGCCAGGGCTATCTGTTTTGTTTTTTTAATCCTCACCTGGGGATATTTTTCTATTTATCTTCAGATAGAGTAGGAGGGAGAGACAGGGAGAGAGAGAGAAACGAGAAACTTCGACATGAGAGGAACACATTGATTGGTTGCCTCCCGCAAGACCCTGACCAGGGCCAGGGACAAACCGCAACCAAGGTACATGACCTTGGCCAGAGTCAAACCTGCGACTCATTGGTCCACAGGCTGACGCTCTACTGCTGAGCCAAACCGGCCTGTTTTTTTTTAAAATGATGTTCCCCCCTCCATCTTCTCTGCCTCTATTGTATTGATCATGTTTTATTAACTTTTATCCTTCTACTAATTTGGAAGGTATCATTTATATTCCTAGTCAAATTTTATTTTAAAAATATTTCTAAAATGTAACAAGTATGTTTGCCTTAGTCTAAAATAATCAGTATGTAGCTCTATCCTCTGCTCAAAGAACATGCGTAGCTAGAAATCTTGAAAAATATCTCCTCTGCATCAGTCCAAGGGTCACAGGTTTGATTCCCGGACAAGGGCACACAGCACCTGCATTGCAGGTTCAATCCCTGGCCCCAGTCGGGGTCATGTAGGAGGCAACCAATCGATGTGTCTCTCTCACATTGATTTTCTCTCTCTCCCTCCCTCCCTCTACTCTATCTAAAAATCAATGGAAAAATATCCTCGGGTGAGGATTAACAACAACAACAAAAAAGAATATCCTCTCTCTTTTTACATATGGCCTCTGAAAAGAATATTTCAGAAATGATCCTGGTGTATTACTATATTGTTATTTCACCATAGCTAGCAACAGATATATTTCTCAAATCTCAATTCTTTAAATAATTTCTCTATAAGGAGACAGTTTATTAAAGTGTTTCACAATAGAGGTGTTACTGACATTTTAGGTGAGACAACTGGTCCATTGTGCAAACTGTCCCACGTACTGCAGGATGTTTAGAAACTCTTATCCCTGCTGACTAAATGGCAGTGGAAATCCTCCTCTCTTCTCCCATAGTGACAACTAAAACTATACCACACATTATTTCCAAACATTCTCCTAGGGATCAGCACCACTCCAACAGAGAGACTAACTATTCTTTTAATGATAAAAACACAGTGCAAAAATGACAAAATAAATAGATTTAGAATTAAAGGACCAATGAGTAAAAAACATGTCAGTTCCACAAAGGAAATAAAATAGTTTTCCTTAAATTCAGGAAACTCATAAACCATTTTTCATCATTAACTAGGCTACTTGATCTCCTTTCCATATAATTTTCTCCATTTTTTTGGTTGCAATATATGACTAAATGCAAATAACAAAAGATGGAATCACTTTTTGATTGTTTTTCACAAAACCAGTTTCTTTCTCCTAAAGAGATATAAAAGCTGAGACAGAATACTGAATTTGTTTACCATGTAAAAAAAAAAAAATTTTTTTGTTTATAATCCTAACATGATCTCCTATTCACAAACCTGTTTGTGTCCCAAATAATGACATTTCCATCAAATCCTGATGTTACTAAGAGTCTTGTATTAGTATCATATTCGATGTTCTTCACCCAGCTAGTGTGACCATGTAAAGTGCATACTTTGGTGTTCAATTTTCTCAGATCCCATAGTGCTATTGTAGTGTCATCAGAGCAGGTAGCAAACAGCCGGTTATCAAGAAATCTACAAAGCAGAAAAGAAAAACTAGTTTATTTAATCTTTTACTTAAGACATCTTGAGAAATAGTTTCTATATTACCTAATCAAGAAAACAAACAAAAAAGTACTACAAACTCACTGTATAAACCCAATGATTCTGATATACAATAAACAATAAATATAATTCACATAATCACAGGGAACGAAACTATAATTTAATGAGGGCCATATCGAAATTTTATCCATTGGTTTTACAATATTGATTTTTATTTGGAAATGAAAACAGCGATAGGTGTTTAGAGTACAATGCTAAAGAGAAAAAAGAACTTTAAAATCTGTATAGGAAACACAAATGGTGAGAAACAATGTAATAGGAGACAGGAGATTTTGAAGACTTGATTTCCAGGGAAGACATGTTAAGCATAAAGGGTTCAAAATTATGAGAAATGTTTACTCTGCTACAACTAACAACTCTTTCTATTTAGAACACATCTACCTACAAAAATTGCTATTAAAATGCCATCATTTTCATCTATTAATTCAAAGGCATTCCCCAAATAATCTCACTTAGCACCATTTTATTAGGACCAGTTAATATTACAAGATAGAGAATTAAAATACTCTTTAGTTCAAACTTTTAATTATTTTACACTAATTTTTCAATCCTTAGTGAGGATATATTTTATACAAATACTTAAAAAATAACAAACCTGCCTTGGCCAGTTTGGCTCAGTGGTTGGAGCGTTGGCCCACGGACCAAAGAGTCACGGGTTTGATTCCGGTCAAGGGCACGTACCTGGGTTGTGGTTCAGTCCCTGGCCCTGGTTGGGGTCATACAAGAGGCAACCAATGGATGTGTCTCTCTCAAATCAGTATTTCTCTCTCTCTCTCTCCCCCCTTCCCTCTCTCCCTCCCTCCCTCCCTCCTTCCCTCCCACTCTAATTGAAGACAAATGGAAAAATACCCTCTGGTGAGGAATTAAAAATAAATAAAATAACTAATCTACAAATCATACTTGAATTTCTGCCTAAATCAACATTGGGATGCTTTCTCTAACATATGCTGTTTTATATACCTTCCTAAACTCTTGCAGAAGAAATCAATTCTGGAACTTCTTCCAAGATAAAATTATACATAATTATTTTCTATTAAAAATCAACCTCAAATCCAAAACCACCATAATAATCTTCCTCAAACTTGACACAATTAAAAAATTTTCAGGCCTTTGTTTCTGCTACTTGAAACCACTTCCTACTACTCCTTGACCTGACTAATATTTGTTTTTTTTTTAAATATTCAGGTATCATCCCCTCCAGGAAGCCTTCCCTCTCTGTCCAGCCTGGGGTAGATTTATGAATCTTCTAATCTTTCAAAGCACTCTATACTTCTATTACAAAGCTTATGACACTGTACTTTGCAAGGCTATCTCCTTGAAGGCGGGGGAACCTGTCTACATAGTTCATGGTTAGATCCACAGTACCCAACACACAGTGCCAGGCACATAATAAACACTCACAAATATTTATTAAATGAATGAATGAAAGGATTCCTCTGCCTAGTGGAAAAGACACTGTTACATGAAAGCATATTTTAAAACCAATAATGTAGAAAGAATATAATCTTAAAACAAAAGCCAATAATTTTGAATTGAATAAATTCACCTTAATGAAAAATTCAATACTTTGACTTTAGTTTTCTCATTTTTTGCCTCAAAGTTTTATCTGTTAATTTTGGTATTAGAGCCCTGGCCAGGTAGGTCAATTGGTTAGAGCGTCATCCTAATATGATAAGGTTGCAGGTTTGATCCCTAGTCAGGAATCAACCAATGGATGCATAAATTAATGGAAGAACAAATTAATGTCTCCCCACCCCTCCACCCTCTTCCTCTCTCTCTAAAATAAAAAATAAAATAAGTTGGTATTAGAGAATCATTGGTAAAGAGAGTAGATAAATTATTAAAAAAAATAAGAAGTTAGAGTGGGAGGCCAACTAAGCACCTACAGTTCTTATCCCAAAGTAAGCAGATGCACAGAATGTAAAGTTTTAGACAAGTTCTTGGAGATCTGGTCCACTCCTCTCAAATGAAACTCAGTCTAGCCTAATCAGTTAAAAATTGTAATATGTTTTTAACTCCATAGTCCCTAATAAACAGGAGACACTCCTTCACACACACTGAAATCTGTGAGTTTCTGAATTATATAACTCCGTATGTCCCCATCAAACCTCAGCATATGACAATAGTAGCTCTGGATAAATTGACATCCAGATAAACTGAGGTCTTCATTATCAGAAGATAACTGGTAAAGGATAACACCAATTGAAATTGATGTTTTTTAAAACAGGTACCAACATTTCACTGTACAAGGGAAAGAAAGTGTTGAGTATTTATCTAAAAAGAACAATTAAAAATCATGAAAATAAGCCTTTTTTACATTTATTTAACTATATGCAAATTCTTAGAACACAATCTTTTTTGCATAATCTTTCCAGTGAAATTATGACAGCAGGATATTGCATCCTTACTTCATTCTTAAGTTTTATACTGTAATCACAAAGAAGGTCATTTTCTGTATAATATTCAAGGGCTTTATCAATTTTCCCAAAGGCCTTTCCTTAGTCCTGTGAGATACTTACATAATTTTTCGAAGTACCTATCATGTCATCATTTCTATCATTTTCTTTTCTCTAATTGATAACTAGTCTAACTCTATCAAATCCTCCTTTTCCAAAGATTTTATATGAAATCAATTCTAAAACATCACTTCTAGAGTTTTGTGAAATTCTATATCTTTTGCAAAATAAGAAGCTTCATATTCCCAGGGATAAGCACTGCATTTATAGTATAGTGTTTGAAATATAACAATCAGGAAAAGACCAACAAAGACAGTGGGAGGAAAAAGTAGATTCTGGGATATTTAAATGGGTACTAGTTTTTTAACTGCCATATCACTTAGTAAATGTTCTTATGATAACCTCAGTTCCCCCTGTAACCACATAACTGGGGGAAACTTCATTATTAAATGAACTCTTAAATCCACATACAGAGTCCTCATGAATGATAAGTAAGCCTGTACAATGGGCTCAATAACTTAAATTACATACTTTCCCCAAATGTGAAGCAACAGAAAATATTCTTCACAGCTATCAACATTATTTTACAAGTAAGCAAACCTCAAAAATACAAAATGAACTAGAAGACATTGTGCAAAAGACTATCTAGAACCAAACCAGGAAGTACATGCCCACATCTCTGAACAACAGTACAGTGAGATGGTGGAACTGAGTATGAATTCTAGCTTTACCACTTATATATAAGACCTTGGGCAAGTCTCTTCATCTGAATTGCAGTTTCTTCATTCCTTAAAATGGGTACAGTATCTGTCTCACATCAGGATACCATGAGGATTAAACAATATAATGTATGAAAAGTGCTTCACAAAAGGTTTGGGCACATGGTAAGCACTCAAAAATTGGAAGTTAGTATTATTAAGTAACACACACTTTAAGCTCATGCCAGGGACCCCTCAGATCCTTACTCAAAACTCTTAAGTTATATGTACTTCTAAAAAAGCTTCAAAATCTGTTTTTCTAACCAACAGATAAGAAGCAAATTCAAATTTGTACGTGTGGGTATTAGGGCAGGCACACTGATAGCTGACATTGATAAGGAACACAAATTCCAATAGCAGATTAGTCAGAGGTCATTTTGAGTAGGGGCAAACAACTTGACATCTTTTCTTTTTGAGGTAATAAAATTTTAAATTGTAAAATATTAGAAACATAGAAAAATTATGAAAAATATAACAAACACCTGTGATACCCACCACCCAGCTTTATCAAATTTTAACATTTTATATCATTCAATTTTTAAAAACATGACAAACACAGTTGAAGTACCCTGTATATCCCTCCCCAATCCCATTCCCCTCACACCCTCTCCAGAGGTAACCACTATCCAAAATTTGTTGTTTGTTACTCCCCATGCAAGTTTTTAATACATAAATTCATAAATATATAGCCATAAACAATTGATAATATTGTTTTGCACTCTACTCTGTAAATACTTAATGAGCACCCACTATATGCTAGGCATAGTTCTAGGTGCTGGGGATAAAGCAGACAACAAACAAATACATACCCTCATCAAGCTTGTGTCTGTATATTTTCAAACTTTATATAAATGGTACCACACTGTACAGCTCATTCTACAGTTTGCTTTTCTGGCTCAACCTTGAATTTCTGACATGTATCTCAGGTGCTGATTCTCCTAGTTCATTTATTTTAACTGATGTATAGTATTCCATTGTATAAGTATACCAGAGTTCATCTTCCTCTTGGAGATTTATTTCCAGCTTCTAATACTAATAATGCTATAGTGAATTTTCTTAACATATCTCCTTGCTCACACATGCTTTCCTTTATTTTTTAAAAAATTGATCTTCAATTTTACCAGATCTTGCTAAATTGCTCTTCAAAACAATTTTACCAATTTATACTCCATTAATAATATCTAAGAGTTTCTATTTCTCAACATCTTTGTCAATACTTAGTATTTCTTCTTTGTTATTTTTATTTAAATTTCCATGATAACTAGTAAGCTTGAAAATCTTTCCATATTTATTATGCATTTTAGTTTCTTTTCTGTCTACTTTGTTCCAGGATAACTGTATTATATATTCTGGACACCAATCCATTTTTTAGTTATATGCATTGAAAACATCTTCTCCTACTAGCCTATAGCTTATCTTCTCATGAAGTTTTACATTTTAATGCAGTTGAACTTATTAATCCTTAACGGTTTATGCTTTTAGTGTCTTAAAAATCCCTTTCTCATACTTAGAACATAAATATATTCTATATTTCTTCTAAAGCTTTAAAGGTTTTCTTTCATAATTAGGTTTTTAATCTAACTGGCAGTTACTTTTAGTTATGGTATGAGATAAAAATCTAATTTTATTTTATTTTTTCATATATATAACCAATTCTCTGTTTTCCACTCTCCCATCCCCACACTGATTTGTAATGCTCCTGCTGTCATATGTCAAATTTCTGGAAGCTCTATTCCATTCCATTGGTCACTTCACCTCTCCCTGTCCTAAGACTATGTTTGATATCTGGAGAGGTGAGTACTCCTACCATCTTAGTCTTCCTCAAAACAGTCTCAGATATTCTTGGCACTTTACTGTTCAATATGAATTTTAAAATCAAGTTATAAGAACTTGATATTTTGATTAAAACTGCACTAAATTTATAGGCTAATTTGGGAAGAATTGACTTTTTATGATACTGAGTTTTTTCCTCCAAAGAAGACTTTCATTTGTTTTTGGACCGTATGGTAGTGTGAATTTAGGCCCCACACATACACGAAGGCTGGCTTGTGGTTAGAAATTCATAGAGATTTTCTGACACCTCTCTACCCAATGCCACAGTTTAGATGAATATGGTGATTTATTTCTAGATAACCTTCATGCTAAAAGTATAACCCTTTGGAGTCCCACCCTTCTGTAGAGTTTTCTATTAGACTCCTCACCTTCAACTGAATTAACTCTCCTGTCCTCTGTACTCCTCATACATGTTAAAACAGAAGCTCAAGGTCATCAGCATTTAGCCAATGCCTCCATGGTAAAAGATAGCTTGAATACCTGTTTACTTCCTTGCATTCCTGCTTCCAATTCATTTTTGACCCTAGGAGACCTTTCTTTCTTATTAGCTAAACTTTACATTAAAATATATGTATAGCCCTGGCCGGTTTGGCTCAGCGGTTAGAGTGTCGGCCTGCGGTCCGGAGAGACCCGGGTTCGGTTCCCGATAAGGGCATGTACCTCGGTTGCAGTTTGTCCCCGGCCCTGGTTGGTCGTGCGGGTGGCAGCCACTTGATGTGGCCCTTTCACGTCGATGTTTCTCTCTCTCTCTCTTCCTCTCTCTCCCTCCCTCTGTCTGAACAAAAAATGAAAAAATGTCCTCAGGTGAGGATAAAAAAAATAAATAAAAAGTGAAGTCTTAAAAAAAAAAAAATATATATATATATATAGATATATTTAGCCCTGGCTAGGTGGCTTAGGTGGTTGGAGTGTCATCCTGTACACCAAAAGGTTTTTGGTTCAATTCCTGATTAGGGCACATACCTAGGTTGTGGTTTGATCCACAGCCAGGTGTGTATGGGAGGCAACTGATGGATGTTTCTTTCTCACAATGTTTCTCTCTCTCTCTCTCCCTTCCTCTCTTGCTAAAAAATCAATTTAAAAAATATCCTCCTTTTAAAATATGTACTGTTGGATTTTTATCCCTATTAAAGACTCTGGTCTTCCATCTGTCCAATAATGATAACCTATATCAGTTTTCTTTTTTCATTTCTGGGCAATCTTACTTTTGGTGTCTCTATAAAGAGTACATAAATTATTTTGTTTTTCATTCAAATTGCTGTCTCTGTGTCTTTTAATAAAGATCAATCCATTTATACCTACTGTGAACTACACATATATTTGGAGTTATTTCTACTTCTTATTTTCTACTTATCATTCCTTTCTTTTGCTTTATTATTTATTTATTTTATTTTTTTAAGCTTTTCTGTCTTTTACTGAACTGATCAAGTTTTCAATATTCTCTTTTCCCCCTTTTCTACTAGTTTGGAAGCTGTAAACTGTATTTCTATTATTTTAGTTACTTTTAGTTTAGTTTTTAAATCATATATATGAGTCTAAAATTAGTTTATATTTATATCTCCTCCTGAAAAAGACAGAGAGCTTATCATGTTATACCTTCCCACTGAACAAAACTCCCCTATACATGCTCGGCTCATGTGGCTCAGTGGTTGAGCGTCATTCCATGGACGGAGAAGTCCCAGTTTGATTCCCAGTCAGAACACATGCCAGAGTTGCAGGCTCGATCCCCAGTAGGGGGTGTACAGGAGGCAGCCGATTAATGTTTCTCTTTCCCATCGATGTTTCTATCTCTCTCTCCCTTCCTCTCTCTCTAAAAAAAAATCAATGAAAACATATTTTAAAATACAAACAAAAAACTCCCCTATACATATAACCTATTTTCTGTTACTCTCTAGAACTACATTGTCCAATTGGGTAGCCAATAGCCACAAGTGGCTTTTGAGTCCTTGATATGTGGCCAGTCTGAAGTGAGATGTACTCTAAGTGTAAAATTTGCACTGGATTTTGAGGATTTAGCATGAAAAAATGTAAGCAAAATGTTGCAATAAATTTTATACTGATTACATGCTGAAATAATATTTTAGCCCTAGCCAGTTTGGCTCAGCGGTAGAGCGTCGGTCCTCAGACCAATGAGTCGTGGGTTTGATTCCAGTCAAGGGCATGTACCTTGGTGGCGGTTTGAACCTGACCCTGGTGGGGGTTGTGCGGGGGGCAACCAGTTGATGTGTCCCTCTCACATTGATGTTTCTCTCTCTCTCCTTCCCACTCTATCTGAAGATAAATAGAAAAATATCCTCAGGTGAGGATTAAAAATAATAATAATATTTTGGACATACTGGGTTAAATAAAATTTAGTATTAAAATTTAATTTCAAATGTTTCTTTTTTCTTTTTTAATTAACTAGAACATTTAAAATTACATATGTGGCCAGAATTACAATTTTATTGGATAGTGCTAATCCAGAATTTTAATTTTGTTTTAAACCCACTCCCTAAAAAAACCTTAAATTATTATATTTCTGCTATTAATAATTAATAACATTTATCATTTCACCTAATTAAAATTCTTCATTCTAAAATAACAGTTTAGTCCGGCCAACCCATCCACCAAGATGTCGCCAGTTCGATTCCTGGTCAGGGCACATGCCCAGGTTGTGGGCCTGATCCCCAGTGGGGGGCATGCAGGAGATAGGCAATCAATGTTCTCTCTCATCGATGTTTCTATCTCTCTGTCCCTCTCCCTTCCTCTCTCTCTCTCTAATATCAATAAAGAAAAAAAAATTAAAATAAAATAATAGTTTACCTGGATATGACATGATATTGCCTTAGTATTTAAGATATAATTCCATTTTTTCCTAGCATCAACTGTTGCTGATGAGAAACCTTCTGTTAGTTTAATTATCATACCTCTGTTGGTCATCTGGCTTCTAACTTTGGTGGCTTTTAAGATTTTCTCTTTATCCTTGACATTCTAGTTTCACCACAACCTGTCTAGATGTGCATTTTTCTTTCTTTAACCTACTTGACATTCTAGAGTTTACGCTTGATGGAAGGACTCAGGTCCTTCTTCAATGCTAAGAATTCTCAGCCTCTGTGTCCCTCTGTCTTCAAAAATCAATTCTCCACCAATCTCTGCATCTTCTTTTTTTACAATTCTTATATATGTTGGAGTTTCTCAATTAATTCTCTATGTCTTTTAACTATTCTTTCATATTTATATGTTTTTTCTGTGTCCTAAATGAAATTTTTAGTATTATTTTCCAACCCATTAATTCTATCATCAATGGTGTAAAGGGTAAATTTACCCCATCTGCTGAGTTTTTTATATACCAACTACAAAAAATTCTAGTTGGTTGATTTTCACATTAACTGTTCTTGTTTCATCTCTTTTGTTTCACAGTTTTTTAGTTCTCTTTAAATGAAAAGTACTCCTTAACTTATTTCTTTGAGCATCCTAAAAATGCTTTAAAGTTTCTTCTAATAAATGGAATACTATGCAGCCGTTAAAAAGAATAAGATCATCCCATAGACACTAACATGGAATGATTTCTAAATGTGTTATGAAGTGAAAAAGCCAAGGTACATAATAATATGTGTAGAATGAATGCTACCATTTATATAAAAGTGTATGTATGTGTGTGTATATGCTTGTACATGCACAAACTATCTCAGGAAAGATAGCAAAAATTGGAATAGTGGTTGCCTCTGGGGAGGGGAACTGGGTGGCTAGGGGACAGAGGTGGGAGATAGACTTACTTTTCACTGTTTACCCTTTTGTACCTTTGAATTTTGTACCACGTGCATGTATTACCTAGTCAAAAAAATAAATAAAATAATTTATTTTAAAAAATAAATAAAGTCTTTGTTGGACTACTCCATAAAATTAATTTCATCCAGAGAAAATCCTGTTCTAGTCACTTTTTTTTAATGATATTAATATTAGATGTCCTCATGAGTTTTGGGATTTGGATTGTAGACTCATTTTGAGTAGGAAAGGTTGTTTTCTCTCTTTCTCTCCTCTCTCTTCCTATTTAGTGGTTTTATAGTTGCCTCTACTTGTATTTCTGGACCCCTAATCCACAACTAGACTTTATAATGATGTTAAGGCCTCCAGTTTCACGATGCTATTGGAGCTATCACATATGTACATTCAATCACTGACTCAGTAATGGCTTCATCAATTCTTAGTCATGAGTCTGTCTTTATCAACTAGCCCTGGGTAGTTAATAGCTTTTTCCTTTTTCAGCCTTTCACAAATGGGACATACACTGCAACCAAACCCCTGGTTTCATGTAGTAATTCTGGTTTCTGCCTCACATGAGGCATTTTAGCACTTTTGGTTCCTGACAGGAGCCAAACAACTGCATGTCAGTGCCAGACAAACTCAGTAGTCTTGTGGTTTAAACCATGCTAGCAGCTTTGTGTCTATGTTCAATTTCTGGCCCACAAAGATGTTTGTTATTGTTTCACAGCCTGGGTATATCTTTTGTGCTATTTAATCTTTTGTTCTGTGTGTTTAGAGCATAGGGGTTACATTAAAACTCAGTATGTCACCTTGACTAGAAGTAATTTCCACATTTCTTTTTTTTAATTAAAAGTAATCATTATAAAAATAATATAATCTCTTTATATAAAGTTTAGAAAATTATTCATAATCCACACATTCTAACTCATCTACTGCTAACATTTTAAAATATTTCCTTCTAATCTTTTTTCTTCTCCATCATATCACATTTGTACAATTTTTATTATGATTTTAGCCTATATTATCCCAAGCATTTGTCTATGTTGATATGTAGTCTTTATGACCATCATTTTAATGACTGCATATTAATCCACCAAGCTGTTCAACTGTTATCTACTTCCCACATTATTGAGAATTTAAGGAGCTTCCAACAATGCTATAAAGAAGTGCATATGTGCTTTTTCCTCTCAATAGTTTGCATTTTGGGGGTGGTGGTGAGACATGCTAAATAGGACTGCCATAATTCTACACGGACCATTAGCCTAAAGGCATTATAGGACTATTATAATACTGGCTGAGGTTCATAATAATAATCCTAATATATGAAGAAAAAAGAAAATCATGTGGAAGTGAAAAATGCATTTCAGAAAGATTCAAACCAAAATAATTAACAGTAAGTTCTGTAATTAAAGGGATAAGTTTCACAAGGGGTAAGATTCACAATTCACAAATGTGTATCTCTAGCACTGCTGGACAAGGCATTACACATTTTCATGAACTTCCAAAACAGGATATTTTGGGTCACACTAATAAAGTTCCCTTTTAACTATAATACTAACCTGATATTATTTACACAGTCTTCATGAGCTTCAGAGAGTGTTTTTATGTGCTTTGATGATATGGGGTCAAAAAGCAGAACTTCAGTCTGTTCACAAGCAACTGTCAGCACTGACCTGAAAGATAATGACACATTTCTCTTATTTAGTTTTCTAGCATTCTCTGGTTACTGATATTCATTTATTTATAATTACACAAACTATAAGTGAATAACTTCTTTTGCCCATGTTAGTAGCAATAATATATATATTTTTATCCTCACCCGAGGACATTTTTTTTGCATTTACCTTCAGATACACCGGGAGCAAAAGAGAGGGGAAGAGAAAAAAACATCGATGTGAGAGAGACACATCAACTGGTTGCCACCCACACGACCCCAACCGGGCCGAGGACAAACTGCAACCAAGGTACATGCCCTTAGCGGGAACCAAACCCGGGACTCTGTGGTCTGCAGGTCGATGCTCTAACCACTGAGCCAAACTGGCCAGGGCGCAAATATTTAAAAATATTGACACTATCCACTATTGGCACTAGTAAGAAATGGTACTCTCATGCATTATGGTGGTGTATAAACTGGTACAGTTTATGTTTGGAGAGTACCAGTATCTCTCAAAACCTTAAACGTGCATACCTTTTTTTTTTTATCCTCACCCGAGGACATTTTTGCACTTATCTTCAGATAGAGCGGGAGGGAGAGAGGGAGGAGAAGAGAGAGAAACATCGATGTGAGAGAGACACATCGAGTAGTTGCCACCCACACAACCCCAACTGGGGCCGGGGACAAACTGCAACCGAGGTACGTGCCCTTAGCGGACACTGAACCCGGGTCTCTCTGGTCTACAGGCCGATGTTCTAACCGCTGAACCAAACCGGCCAGGGCAAATGTGCATACCTTTTGACTTAGCAATTTTTTTCTGGGTATTTAATCTAGAGACATAATCATTCATAAATACAAAGAATATATGCTTCCTTGTAAGGAGAAACGGAAAGAAACCTAAATGTATATGAAAGAAGGAATGACTGATTTTGAAAAGGGATAGCTTTATATAGATATGATATGAAAGAACTCCAAAACATATTTTTAAATGAGAAAAGCTGGTTGCAGATCATGTATAGATGAGGCAACTTAGAGGAATAATCTTATACAACAAATTATGTTTTTCTTTAGCAGTATCTATTAAAATGCACTGAAAAAGATCTGGTATATATCCTACCAGTTAGATATAGTCAAGCAATATTTTCCTCAGGGTTTTTTAGTATTGTCTCTAGTTTCAACCCTTCCCTATTACAAAGTTATATTTTTATAAACCTTTTACAAGCCCCATTTTGATTTCTGAAAATCCACTGTCTTTTATTGATTTTGATTAAGTCTAGTTTTCTGTGGGCACTGCTCTTTCAGATTCAGATCTAGCAAATGAAATCCTGAGTCTTTGAAACTGCAGGTCTTCCCAATTTATAGTTTCAATAACAAGTGGAATTTGTAAACTTAAGCTGAAAGTGCACAAGACAATTTCAAATAGTCAACCTTTTGTATTCAGAAAAAACTTTTTAGATAAACTTGGAGAGGGAAAAAATCTACTAAACTGAAACCTTTTCCATATTTATTAATCATAAAATTGTCCTTCAAAGGGTGTCTGCATAAACACCTTTTTTTTTTTTTAGATAAGTGGACTTCAAAATTTAGTATATCTGAAGGACTTCTGTGTTAGTTGATCATCAGGAGTAAAAAATATTCAAATTAATATCTACAATTTTAAAAGATGTATAAATATCCATTTCTTTTTGTTAAAAGAGTCATGGATGTACTTTCCTCCTTTTGTGCATAAAAGGAGAAAAATCATTTGTGAATCAGTGATTCTGAGAGTCTTAACCTTAAAGATTGTAAATAAGAGATGTATAAAACAGATAGACATTGTTTTTGTTTTAATCCAATTATGATCTATTTTTGTACATGGCATGACTTGTAACTTTTAAAAAAAAATTTTTTTTTTCCTTTTATTGATTTTAGAGAGAGAGGAAGGGAGAGGGAGAGACAGAAACATCGATGAAAGGGAACATCAATTGTCCGCCTCCTGTATGCCCCCCACTGGGGATTGGGCCCACAACCTGGGCATGTGTCCTGATCAGGAATCGAACCGGCGACCTATTGGTGCATAGGTTGACGCTCAACCACTGAGCCACATCAGACGGACTTGACTTGTAACTTTTTAAAGTGTATATTATTTGTCCCAATATCAAAGCCTACACTTTTCTCATTGGTTTGAAATGTCATCTTTATCATATGTAAGTTTTGTTTTTGTACTTATATTCTATTCTATGGAACACTACCACACTATTTTAATTTCTAAATGTATATTTGATATGTGGCAAGGCAAGATACCTTCGTTGCTTTAAAAACATTTTTCAGGAGGCTAATATTATGCTCTCTTCCAAGTGAATTTTAGATATAGCATGTCAGGTCCTACTCTTATTGATATTTTTTATTGTTGTTGTTAATATCCTCACCTGAGGATATTTTTATTACTGATGTTTTAGAATCTAAAATTTAGATAGAGTGGAAGGGAGGGAAGAAGGGTGGGAGAGGGAGGGGGAGAGAGAGAGAGAGAGAGAAACAACATCAATGTGAGAGAGACATGTCTATTGGTTGCCTCCTGCACAACCCTGACCAGGGCTGGGAATCAAATCTGCAACTCTTTGGTCCACGGGCAGATGCTCTAACTTCTGAACCAAACCGGCCAGGGCTTATTGGTATTTTTATTGGGTTGCCCTGACTTTAAAAATTAACTTGGTAAAATTTATATCATACAGTATTGTATCATTTCATTAGTAATATGCATACTTTTCCACATATTCAAGATTTTCTTAGCAAGAATATCTAGCAATTTTTGGACTTTGAACATCCTTATACATTTAGAATCAACTTATCAAGTCATGCACACACACACAAATCCAGATTTTTGTTTTTTTTTTTTGTTTGTTTGTTTGTTTTTATCCTCTCCGGAGGACATTTTTCCATTTTTTGTTCAGATAGAGTGGGAGGGAGAGAGAGGAAGAGAGAGAGAGAGAGAGAGAAACATCGACGTGAAAGGGACACATCGAGTGGCTGCCTCCTGCACAACCAACCAGGGCCGGGACAAATTGCAACCGAGGTACGTGCCCCTAGCGGGAACCGAACCCAGGTCTCTCTGGACCACAGGCCGACGCTCTAATCACTGAGCCAAACCAGCTAGGGCCAAATCCAGATGGTTTTAATTGGAGTTGTTATAACTCCATAAGTAAGTTAGCCTAGAACTGACATTTTTACAACATGGAGACTTCCAATCCATGAAGATGGTATACCTCCACTTACCATGGAGATTTTCCATATGGGCCATACCTATCTTTTGTTAGATTTATTCCTGAGTACTTATCAATAGTGCTATTTTAATACTTTATCTGTAGGCATTTTAGTTTTTGTCAATAATCACATCATCTACAAACAATTGCCTTTTTCTTTTTTAATATTTTTTTCCTTGTGGCGCTGGCTAGGACTTTCAGTACAATGTTGAATAGAAATGTTAATATAGCAGGCACTCTTGTCTTATTGCTGATCTTCAAGAATATATTCTCCATTTAATCATTAAGAACATTTGCTGTTGCCTGGAAGGTGTGGCTCGGTGGATTAAGCGTCGTCCCTTGGACTGAGAGGTCCTGGTTTGATTCCCAGTCAGGACACATGCCCAGGTTGCTGGCTTGGTCCCTGGTGGGGGGCATGCGGGAGGCGGCCGATTGACCTCTCTCTCTCACATCGATGTTTCTGTCTCTCCTTTCCTCTCTCTCTAGGCAATCAATAAAAACATATTTTTAAAAAAGTTTGCTGTAGTGTTTTTTATATTGTTGCTACCAAATTCCTACTATTTGGATTAAGGAAGTTCTCTTCTACAACAAATTTGCTAAGTTTCTTTTTTCATTAATATATGTTAAATTGTATGAAACACTTTCTAACATTAATTGAAATTACCTTATGTTTTTCCTTTAAGATGTGAATATATTGATTTAAATTAATTTGTTTTATAATGTCAAATCAACTTTTCATTTTTACCGTATTCCTAGATTCCTTTGGCTAAAATGGTGAGTTCACATCTCCATCTTCCCTCTTTTTGCAGATCTTGGCCCTGCAATTTCCTCATTGTCTCAATTTTCCAAAGCCTTCCAAATAAGGTTTTTATATATTACATTAAATATTTTACATTTTCTCTAGTTTTGAAAATTATTCTCAGAAGGTTGGTCCAAACCACCTAGTTTGCTACTTCTGGAAAGCTACAATCTCTATCTCTTATGTCTGAAGTTATGCCCCCCTTTTAATTCTTTTTTTTTTTTTAAGCATTTTTCTTTATTGATTTTAGAGAGAGAGGAAGGGAGAGGGAAAGATAGAAACATCGATGAGAGAGAACATCCGGCTGCCTCCTGGGGATTGGCTGGCAACCTAGGCATGTACCCTGACAGGGAGTAGAACCGGCGACCTCTTGGTGCATAGGTCGATGCTCAACCACTGAGCCATACCAGCTGGGTCCCCTTTTCATTCTTAATATTGTTTATTTGGGCATTCTCTTGATCAATGAGTGTTTTTCCATTTTATCTTTTCAAAGACAAATTTTTCTCTCAGTGGGTATTGCTATTGAATTTTAAAATTTCATTAATTTGCCCTGGCTGAGTAGTTCAGTTGGTTAGAGTGTCATCCCATATGCCAAGGTTGCAGGTTCGATCTTGGGTCAGGACACATACAAGAATCAACTAACGAATGCATCGTGAACAACAAATCCATGTTTCTCTCTCTCTCTCAAAAAAAAATAAAAATAAAATTTCACTAATTCTACTTTTTGTTACTGAATTTCCTTCCTTCTCTTTTCTTCAGATTTACTTTGCTATTAGGCAGATGACAATTATTTTTCTTGAGATGGATACTTAGCGCATTAATTTTCCCTGTCTTCTTTTCTAGTTTATTAAAGGCTATACTTTTCCTATGAAGTACAGTTTTACTTATAAATATCCCCACAAGTTTTGAAACATGTGGTATGATACTTCCATTATCATTTAGTTCTAAATATTTCTGATTTCCATTGTTATTTATTCTTTGGCCTGTGAGTTATTTATAAATGTTTCTTAACTTGAAAACACATGAGGTTTTTTAAGTTATCTTATTGTTATTCATTTATAGCAATCACATTATACTGAGAAACTGTACTCTTTTGAAATATGTGGCCTTGTAAGTAACATTTTTGTAAATTTTCCTTGTGTGTTTAAAAAAAAAACAAGCACGAGCCAGGCCAGTGTGGCTCAGTGGATTGAGCGTCATCCCATGGACTGAGAGGTCCCTGTTTGATTCCCAGTCAGGGCATATGTCTGGGTTTCAGGCTCAATCCCCAGTGGGGGATATGTAGGAGGCAGCCTATCGATGTTTCTCTCTCACATCGATGTTTCTACCTCTCACTCTAAAAAATCAATAAAAACATATTTAAAAAAACAAGCATGAGGTAGCTGTTACATATAGTCAAGTGTGATATCAAAAAATGTTAAACATTAGTAATATAAAGTAACATGAATAAAATTAAAAACATTTTCTTAATAAACTAACCAATAGATTATAAAAATGCATGCTAAACGATATTACTTCTAATTCAAATTGTTCATTAAATTATTTTAGTAACTTCCAATCATTTATTAATTTTTGGAAATTGTAGTCACAATCTTTTTTGCTCCAGATGCCCTTGTCTGAATCATGGACATAGAAAATTGCATAAAGCCCCTCCAAGATTTTCCACATTAAATATGTAGTCATTATGTAATTTGTAGTCTCAACAAGTAAAAAAACAAAAAATCACTATTAACATCAACAGAATTGTTTATGGGGCTGAAATCCTCTTTTTTTTTTTTTTTTTAATCCTCACCCGAGGACATTTTTGCATTTATCTTCAGATAGAGCAGGAGGGAGGGAGGAAGAGAGAGAGAGAAACATTGATGTGAGAGAGACACATCGACTGGTTGCCACACACATGACCCTAAACTGCAACCGAGGTACGTGCCCCTAGCGGGAACCGAACCTGGGACTCTCTGGTCCGTGGGCCGATGCTCTAACCAATGAGCCAAACCAGCCAGGGCTGAATCCTCTTTTTAACTGTTACTGAAGTAACAGTAAGTATATTAAATGTAGTCTTTATAATGCTTGTTGTTAATTTTTTGTATTCAATATGTATTCAATTATATTAATAACTAAGTCACAAATGTAATTTATTTTTTAAAATATTTTTATTGATTTTAGAAAAAGAAAGGGATGCCCTGGCCGGTTTGGCTCAGCGGTTGGAGCGTCGGCCTGTGGTCCAGAGAGACCCGGGTTCGGTTCCCGCTAGGGGCGCGTACCTCGGTTGCAGTTTGTCCCCGGCCCCTGGTGGGTCGTGCGGGAGGCAGCCACTCGATGTGTCCCTTTCACGTCGATGTTTCTCTCTCTTCCTCTCTCTCCCTCCCACTCTATCTGAACAAAAAGTGGAAAAAAAAGTGTCCTCGGGTGAGGATAAAAAAAAAAAAAAATAGAAAAAGAAAGGGAGAGACAGAAACATGGATGAGAGAAATCAACATCGATCAGCTGCCTCCTGCACGCCCCCTGCTGGGGATCAAGCCCACAACCCAGGCATGTGCCCTGACCAGGAATCGAACCAGGAACCTCTTGGGGCATGGATCGATGCTCAACCACTGAGCCACACCGGCTGGGCCAAATGTAATTTATTGATATATCATATTTAATTATATCAAACCTAATCCCTCAGCCCAGTTGAGAGGTAATGTAATATGGCAGTTATGAGCATAAACCAGGGTACAAATCCTTTGTATATATGATCTTTTTGCTTCTCAGTTTCCTCAACTAAATGTGTCTGGTACAGGGAAGATTTACTACAGCAGTCTTCATTAATAAAATGAGCACTATTAATGCCCATGGTGGGCTGGTGTTCAGTGGGTTTTGGCAAACTTATCCCAATAAATAATGGTGAAATTCAATAGAAATAAGATTAGAGATCTGCTACCCAGGAGTCATTTATCCATAAACCATCCCCTTAGGCCTCATTCCTCCACTGTAGATTCTATCTTGCCATGGAAGTACACACCATGCCAAGAGTTAATATGTTTGGATGGTGCCTGCAGTAGTACTATTACTCTTATTTGACAGCTCTCTTCATTTCTCTGCATCGCCCCAGAGGCTGCAGTTCTTACAAATGACCATGTGAAAATGACAGAGTGCTTCATAAAGACAGGCAGCCCCATACTAAGAGAAGCCAAGTGGTCACTGGGCATTTGCCTATGGATTTGTTTTGTGTGTGGGAGAGTACCTGGTATGGGTGAGGAGCAATCAGAATGGATACTATAGCTCTACAGTGAGATGTTTGTTGGCAGCTTGCTGTGCCAGTGTGAATTCTTTAGTTACTATAGGTTATTCTGGCCCTGGCCGGTTTGGCTCAGCAGTTGGAGCACTGGCCCTGGAACCAAAGGGTCTCAGGTTCGATTCCCAGTCAGGAGCACGTGCCTGGGTTGCAGGTTTGATCCCCGGCCCCGGTTGGGGACCCTATAGGAGGCGGCCGATCCATGTGTCTCTCTCTCATTGATGTTTCTCTCTCTCCCTCCCTCCCTTCCTTCCACTCTCCCTTAAAAAAAAAAAAAAAAAGTCAGTGGGAAAATATCCTTGGGTGAGGATTAACAACAACAGAAAAGCTTATTCTGGGAGGTCCCATGGAAGGTGCTGAAGCATTGGGAGGGCACTCAAAGGGCTTGGGGCAGTAACTATTCAACTACCATGGACATTTATCAACATTTTAACAACTGGCACAGCTGAACAAACATGTATTAGCTGAACATCAGGCCTGAATGCAGCGTTCTACATATGCCCTTTAGAGCAAGATTTTTAGTGTTGTTTGTATCTTGTGTATCCTTCTTCTGTCTGTATTTGTCTGATTAACTGAAGTATATGATGATGTGTGTGACAATCTTCCCCATGATACATTTGTTTTCTCCTTGAAGTTAATAATTTTTTATGCATATATTTTAAATCTAAAAATCATACAAGTTCAGAACTGTTTTATCTTCTAGGTGAATTGTTTTTTTTATTATGAAGTGACCTTACATTTCTAGTAATTTTTCCCCCTTAAACCCTATTTTTTTTAAATATATTTTTATTGATTTTTAGAGAGAAAGGAAGGGAGAGGGAGAGAGAGATAGAAACATCAATGAGAGAGACACATCGATCAGCTGCCTCCTGCATGGCCCCCACTGGGGATCAAGCCTGCAACCGGGCATGTGCCCTGACCGGGAATCGAACCAGCGACCTCTTGGTCTATGGGTTGATGCTCAACCACTGAGCCACACCAGCTGGGCTTAAACCCTATTTTGTACAACATTAATATAGCAGCTCACCAACTTTCTTTTGTTTAAAATGTATTTGAATCATTCTATATCCTTCTGAATATTTAGTACTTCTATATTTATTATAATTAGTAATATATGGATTTATTTTTAGCCATTTTTTGTGCTTTTTATTTATTATACCTTTTCTATTTTTTCTTTCCCTTTCTTCTTTTGGAAAATTTTTATTCCATATTTTTCCTCTACTTATCTAGAAATAATATATTCTTTCTTCTCTTTTGGTGGTTAACTTGCAAATATTAATATGCATACTAAACATATTAAAGCCTAAAGTTAATATATCATAATTCTCCCTCAAAAAAACATAAGGAATTTAAAACATCCCTTCATAATTTATATGCTATTGTTGTCTTCTATTTTAGTTCCATCTTTGTTAATCCTAAAAGACAAAATTAGTTTTACATACATATTTCCCATTTTCTTTGTTCTTCATTCCTTCTACTATCTCAGACCTTCCATTTGAAAACATTTTCTGCTCTCTGAACTTAGAATTCCATTATTGAAGGTGTGGTGGCAAACTCACTCAGCTTTGCTTGTGTAAATAGCTATTTATTTCATCATTGTTCTTGACAAGAACAAAGAACCCATCTTTGCTGGATACAGACATCTAAATTGGCAGGTTTTTTTTCCAGCATACTAAAAATAATCAACATTATTTGGATGATGTTTACACTATTATTGATGACTAATTGCCTTCATAGCTATTTCTTTGACGGTCTTTTTCTCTAGCTTTTAAGATTTTATATTTGTTGTCATGCAGTTTGACTATATGTCTAGGGAGGATTCCTACTTGGGAGTGTTGGGCTTCTTAAATCATGGCTTAGTGCTTTTTTCCAGTTCTGGAAAGTTCTCAGCTATTATCTCTTCAAATAGGTTTTTGCCCCATTATCTATCTAATTCTTTTCTTTTTCTTCTTTTTTTTTTGCATTTATCCTCAGATAGAGCGGGAGGGAGGGAGGGAGGGAGGGAAGGAGAGAGAGAGAGAGAGAGAGAGAGAGAAACATTGATGTGAGAGAGACACATCGAGTGGCTGCCACCCATATGACCCCAACCGAGGCCAGGGACAAACTGCAACCGAGGTACGTGCCCTTAACAGGAACTGAACCCGGGCCTCTCTGGTCCACAGGCCAACGCTCTAAGTGCTGAGCCAAACCAGCCAGGGCTGTCTAATTTTCTTCAGAAATTGACCAAGTATATGGTATGCCTTTTCTCTCTATTCATCATGTCACTAAACCTTCTTTGTATTTTCCATCTCTGTGTCTCTCATCTATGTTCTGGGTAATTTCTTTACTTCCATTTTCCAATACCCTTATCTCTCTTCAGCAGTGCCTAATGTACTCTCATAGAGGAATTGCTTAAGAAAGTCCTACATATTATCTATGTAATCTATTAACATTATTAAATTTCCTTTTTCAAAATGCCACCTTAAGAGGTAACACATTTATTTTGACAATATTGCTATTGCTTAAAACATTTTTGGACTTCTAATCCACGTACCTTTCATTTATTTAGTGTCAAATTATTTCTAATCCAGTCTCTATTCAATTTATCATTTTAATTCTTACCTTCACTGTCACCTCTCCTTCTCTGTACGGAGAAGTTCTTGTAAGTGACAGTGGTTATGGTACCCAGTAAGCTGATTTAATTCATATATAACTGAAGGATATGAGAAATTATCTCATCTAACACAGATATATCATTTTTTCTAAAAATAACTTTAAGTCCTATAAAAATCTGGGGTGTATTAGTAGATGCAATAAGATACTAAAAAATTAAAACACTGAACTATTTTCACCTATCACCTTGACACAGATGAAAAAGAATAGCAATATGCAATTCTGGCAAGGGTATGGGGAGACAAGCACTTTCATATGTGTGTGACAGAATTGAGAATTGATATAGTCTTCATAAATAACAATTTAATAATAGGTATCCAAAATCTTCATAAGCTTTAATTCATTTCAGGGATTTATCATAAGGACATAAATCTAAAATATTTGTTTACAGAGGTGCTTTTTAAACTAATGAAAAATTTTAAGTAATGTTTAGAATAGATTTATTAACATAGGCAATTCACAATATATTGTATGGGGGGAAAGCAGACTAGAAAACAGCACGATTCCATATTTATATTAAATAAACATACATGAAGCAAAAATTTCCTTGGATATCCAATTAATCTCTGGGGTCATAAGTTTTGTTTAGCTCCTTTAGCTCCTTTTTTTTGGTTAATCTTCACCCAAGGATATTTTACTATTGATTTTTAGAGAGAGTGGGAGGAAGGGAGGGGGGAGAGAGAGAGAGAGAGAAACATCGATGTGAGAGACAGACATCGATTAGTTGCCTTCCGCACCAACCTGGACCAGGGCCGGGAGGAACCAAAACCGAGGTACTTGCCCTTTGCAAGTATCGATCCCGAGACTCTCTGGTCCACAGCCGAAGCTCTAACCACTGAGCCAAACTGGCCAGGGCAAGTTTCTTTTTGTTCATTTATTGCTTATGTTTTCTATAATAAGTATATTATTAACTGGGTAATTAAAGATTATTGAAGTATTTTGTTTTAAGTATAAGAGTACCCAACAATCTTTTACTTAAATATATCTATGGGAAAATGTAGTCCAGATTCAAACAAGAACTATCAGTAATATATTCCTCATTCTAGTATCACTGACAATGGAATTTCTTCTTCATAACTAATTCTGTCCCTCTCTATAATCCCACCTCCAGAGTAGAAATGCCTACTTCTTATAACCTAACAGAATAGGTAGGAGGTAGGGAGGAGAGGAACTGGGATATGGAGAAGAGAGGAATTAAGTGGAAGGAGCCTTAAAAATAGGGAAGGAGAAGAGAGAGGGGGTTCCAAGAATAAACTTCAGCAAAATAGTTTCTCCTCACCAATGTTCCCTGTATTCAGGTGTACATGGATTGCTACAAGTTCCACCCAACTGTTATAAGGATAACCCAGCACCAAGTGTAACTAGGAAGAAGCAGTTCCATCAGTGAAATGGAATAGGGTGCACCTGCTCACTGTGACTCCAGATTCTGTTGCTCTGCTCCTTCCTTAGAATATTTTAGGTCTTTCTTTAGCAAAAAATTGTGCTTTGTTAACTAATCATCTTTCAGCTTCTCTAACATGATATGCTGTCTCTCCAGCCACAGGTCCTTTGATATACCAGTTCCTCCATCTGAAATACTTCCTTACCTCCCCCAACCCTATCTTGACTAATTCATCTTCTACTCATTTCTCTGATCTTCGTTAACTGTCACCATCAGGAAAACTTCAAACACCCTGTCCTCAATTTGTAAATATACATTATGAATCATTTAGTATGGTTATTAATACTTAGTTGAGCCAATTGGTCCCAAGCTCAATGAAAGTGGTGCCATTGGCTGGTTTTGCATATCACTGCAACCTCTGCATCTGAAACATACAAATGGTCAACAACTGTTTGCTGAATGAGGGAATGAATGAATGAATAAGCAAATGACTAGGAATCAAGAGGCCTTGATTGGATAAGAGTTATATTAACTACGCCCTCTCGTGGTGGAACTGTGTGTAAATTTTTTTCCCACTGAGAGCGATTAAACTTGTTTTGTGTACTCACAAAACAAAGTTTTTAAAAGATACATTTTGAAAATTGGCCCAAAGTAAATCAAGGCCAGACATGAAATATTTAATCAGCCAGGAAAAGGCTGAACCCCCTTAACAGAAGCACGCAGTCTAGCCTGGGAACTCCACAAATGCCCTACATCGTAAGACACCTCTCCTTGACCAAAGGAATGCACACTTGTCCCCTCAGGGTAAGTCGGGCACCGGGCACAGGGCATCTGCAAGCGTCCTGCCCCTGGCACAAACTTAGCTGAGCAAGCCCAGCGTGACAGGAAAAGAATGGGCATTTATTCCGTGTATTTACTGAGCATCTACTGTGTGTCAGAAGACCCTAGCTCTGGACTGGCTGACAGCCTGCGGGGCGGCCTCAGGCGTTCCTACACAGGGCCTGGGCGTCCAGAAGGTGAGCAAAGGAGGCCCCGGGTGGCCTACCTCAACGGGCCGGACGGGGCCTGCGACTGCGACACAGCACCTCAGACAGCGCCCGGGGGGAGCCCGCGGCCCCCAGCGGGCCGAGCGAGCGGACCCTGGGCAGCCAAGCCAGGCGGAGGCGGTAGCCGCCCTCCGAGGGGCCGCGCTTACCCGTCGGGCGAGTACTCGAGGTTGAAGACGGCCCCGTGGGTGCGAGTGCTGAGGTACACCGAGTCCGCGGGATGGATGGAACCATAGAGGTTAGTCATGGTGCGGAAATTGTCCCGCGCCGGGTCCACGAACAGCCCGCGGCCCAGGCTGCGCTCTCTCAGCCACCCAAACAGCCGGGCACTAGGGCCGCCCAGGCTGGCGCAGAGGTCGTGCTGGCCCCGGCTCCCGGCCCTGCAGTCCGGCCCGGATCGCCGGCGCGGCGGGGAGGGCTGTGACGGCTTTCCTTGGGCAGGAGCAGCAGAGGGCTCCAGAGCTCCGAGCTGCCCGAGCTCCCCGGCGCGCGCGGCCGGCGACAGCGAGGGGCTGCCGGGGCTGCCAGGGCTCCAAGAGGGCGACGGGGGAGGGGCTGCGTCAGCCCGGGGCTGTGGCGGCACGAGCGGGGAAGGGAGCGGCCCGACGGCCGCCACCTGCTCCCCGTGGGATGCCGGCTCCTCAGTCCCGGCTCCGGCCATCCGGTCCCCTCCGGGGCTAACTGGCCCGAAGGGAAACATGACCAACGCCCCCGCCCCCGGCTCCCGGCCGCTGCCCCACCGGCCTACAGCTCAGCGCTCCCGCTCCCCCTACCACTTCCGGCGCACGGCGGTCTAACCCCGCCGGCTAGGAAACCCGCGCCGCCCCTCGGCCGTCAACCGCCGGGGACCACGAAAGCGGGAGCACCGAGCGACCAGGCATCTGCGTGTACTGCGGAGGGTGCCCAGGGCCGGGGCTGAATGGGACAGCTAGCAAATGGGCACCGCGTGCGATGGTCAGTCTGTAGTTGTCAGTGACTGTGACTCTGTGCCTGGGGATGAGTGGACCTGACTACTCCAAGAGGCTGGGTATGATTGATTACGTTCTGTTATTCCCCATTAACAGTGAGAGCAGCGAGGGGAAGAAATTATACTGTGTGCAGGTCACACATAGTTAAGTGCCACCGTATACTGCCTACTCAGCCTGGGAGTCTAAGGACTCAGGTAACTTCTACACTAAAAAGCTCTGGCCTGTAGAGAAAAAGGAGGCATATTGGTACCCTGAAGATCTGCCCAATTCCCAGCCACTGCTCAGTAGGTCAAGACTTTATCAAGGCCAAAGGCTTCCTCTGTGCAGGAAGGAGAATGTATATCCAGCCAGGAGTTAGAGAGGAGCTAGAGACTTGAATCAAATCTACCTTCCAAGCAGTAGAACCCAGGGTCAACCCTGTTTACATCTGCCAGGCAGGGTATGGAGGACATGACAGATGTAAGACCCTTTACCACTGCTCTTGAAGATAAATACATAGAACTCTGCAGAAAGGGGTTAACAGGAACTGGGTGTCTTGGGGGAAGGGATGTAGAGTCTTCAGTAAAGGAAAGCTTAAAGTACAAGGAGGGGTATGTATAGGAACTGAATTCTTCTAGGCCTTGATCAAAAGCTGTGTTGTAGAAAGCTCACATTTGGTGACTGAGAGAGAATCTGGAGGATCTTTGTCGAAAGATCTATCCCATGAGAATAGATCTGAAGGATCTCTGGAGGACAGGAATGAAATTCAGAGAGGGCTGAACATTCAGCAGGTGCTCCCACCATAAAGTTAGTTATTCAGCTCTCCTGTGTATGAGTTGAATGCAAAAAGGGCAAGAAGCAAGTGTCCTGAGTTCAGAGAAGATCAAGGCAGCTATTCCTCTGGAGATATTCCCCATGTTGTCCCCACAGAACAGAAGGGGTAGAGGTCTGTCTTATGATTAATAATGCCCCTTCAGACCCACAACTTCTGGCTGCAATAAATACTTAGTAGAGGCCCTCTGCTGGACCCCCAAGTTATGGCCAATAGCTAAATTTATGGTATACAGAACTTTGACCATGATACTTTGACCATGATACCACAGCCGGGGACCGAACCCAAAACCAAGGTACCCTTGACTGGACTCAAACCCATAACTCTTTGTTCCGCAGGCCAATGCTCTAACCGCTGAGTCAAACTGGCCAGGGCTAAAACTCAATTTTCTTTTATTTATATTTATTTATTATTTTTTAATCTTCACCTGAGGATATTTTTTCCATTTATCTTTAGACAGAGTGGAAGGGAGGGGGGAAGAGAGGGAGGGAGGGGGGGAGAGAGAGAGAGAGAGAGAGGGAGGGAGGGAGGGAGAGAGAGAGAGAGAGAGAGAGAGAGAGAGAGAGAGAGAGAAACATCGATGTGAGAAAGATACATCGACTGGTTACCTCCCACACGACCCTGACCAGGGCCGGGGACAAATCGCAAGCGAGGTATGTGCCCTTGGCCAGAATCGAACCCAAGATTCCTTGGTCTGTGGGCCAAACCGCTGAGCCAAACCGGCCAGGTCTAAAACTCAATTTTAAAGGTTACACATTCCAAGGTATTTAAGTTACAGTTTCAACAGAAAAACTGTGAGTTTTTGTGCTGGCTCAATACAATCAGATTTCACAGTTCAGGCAATTCAAAATTAACACACTATAGTCCCCAAACTGAATAAGAACTGTTCACTGACAATTTATAGAATGGTAACAAAAACATTTTGTAGATTTACATGTACCTCTAGCAGTTAGGTATTGAGAATGAATCTTGAAAAGTTAAGGTAGCCATAAACTTAAGGCAGCAGTTGTTGTAACACACAGGACAAGTTGTTCAGTAATACCAGGGTTTTTTTCTTATGCTTCTACTTAAAATCTGAGTGCTCACTTATTCCAAATATTTTTTACTAAAACCAAGAATAAGAATAAATTATATAAGGACTAAATTAAGTGACCATGATTTTACAATCAATCAGTAAAAACCAAAACCAAACAAACAAAACATTGGAGATGAACTGAGAAAGCACTAAAGACAGAACAACTTTAACTGTGTCTATTCCTATTTACCCACTGCCTTTGAGAGTCTGTAAATACAACCATTTTAACAAGGAATTGATTTCAAATCACAGTCTGTATAGATCAGTTTTTATGTGACACTATTTTTTAAAGCAAAAAAAATTTCAACCTAAGTTCCTGAAATTCACATATATCATCAGTTCATCAGAAATGCCTAAAGCATTCTCTGAACTCCTTTGCTCCTGATGCTTTTTTAGATCACAACAAAAGTAAACAATTGTCAAAGGTTTCCCCTAGGTCCAGGTATATCACATGTCCCTGGATACCCCCAACACTTAGGATCTATCTCATCAAACAAGCAGGGATCACATTTATTTACTTTCTTCTCTATCCAATGACTAGATATCCGTTTTTAAAAAACTATTTCTGGCCCTGGCCAGTTTGGCTCAGCTGTTAGAGCGACGGCCAGCAGATCAATGAGTCATGGGTTCCATTCCGGTCAAGGGCACATACCTTGGTTGCAGTTTGTCCCCGGCCCTAGTCAGGTCGTGGGGGAGGCAACCAGTCAATGTCTCTCTCTCACATCAGTGTTTCTCTCTCTCCTTCTTTCTCCCTCCCTCCCACTCTATCTGATGATAAATAGAAAAATATCCTCTGGTGAGGATTAAAAAACAAAAACAAAAAAAAAACTACTTCCTAACTGATGTCTTATAATGCAATGTGCCTGAAATGTAAACAGTGGCCTTTCTGTTCAGACTTTTATATTTTGAGAGTAGCAGATTCATTACTGATGTCTTTGATATTATTGGTTCTGTCCATCAAATAGAATTCTTTGTTAGGAACAAGACTGACAAAATGAGCAAGGCATTTGGACATGGCATAAAAAGCTGAAATGGTAGCTATATCCTAGGCATCTTCTCAGTTGAAGCCATGCACCTTGAGCTTTTTGAGATGGTCATATATTATGTCATTAGCTTGGGAAACAGCAAGTGCAAACTCCAGCACTGCCTTCTCCCAAGCAGGGAGGCCAGACTTTCTCCAGTTCACACACACCTGCCAGGAAGCACACAGTCAGAAGCAGAATCTCTGTTTATCACAATACAGCCAATAAAACACAAAGCCATTTAATGAAATGGGCATTAATGAAAAAATCCAAGGTTAGAGTAAAGGGGAAAAGGCAGGGCAAAATAAACTTCTCAGATGGATATCTTGGTCAAGTCCAATAGAATGTGAAGTTGGAACTCTGGTTCATCACTGTCTGCACCAAGAAGTCTTCTTTACTCTAAATACAAGCACCTTTTTCTATCCTAAACACCCATGGCATCAAAAATATCAGAACCAATACACTTAGCACATAAGGACCCCAATCCAAAATCTTTTTAAAAAAAAATGTTTTTATTGATTTTTAGAGAGAAAGGAAGGGAGAGGGAGAGAGAGAAACCTCAATGTGAGAGAGAGACATCAACTAATTGCTTCCTGTATGCTCCCTGACCAGAGACCAAACCCACAACCTGGGCATGTGCCCTGAACGGGAATCAAACAGGCAACATTTGGTGCAGGGGATGACGCTCAATCAACTGAACCACACCGGCCAGGGCCCAAAACTTTTATTATGAGAGAAGTGAAACTCAGATAACTATACCTTTATTTTCCTAGGAAGTAGTATTTTAATTACACCCCCATTTTATTGACAAAGGAACCAAAGCTCAGAGAGTTGACGTGACTTCCCAAGATCACACAGCTAGAGAGTGGCAGAGCTGGGATATAAATCCAAGTATATTGGATTCCAAAGACTATACTAATAATTATTACCCTTGCTGAAGCAAAATACTGGAAACCACTAAATACCATAGTTTCCATAGTTCAGGAAACTATGGTGTGACAGTACACCCTACAGTCACTAGGCAGACACTGCCTAAAAAACTGATCCTGGATGAACAAAGGTCTGGCAACTAGGCAGGAGGTTCTCAGCAGGGCAAATGGGATGATGTACCTGTCCTGAAGTTATCTTTAGGCTAGCACCAGAGGCCCTCGGGGAACAGTTTGCAAGGCCCCACTCAGGTGGGGTCAGGAAGGAAGGGTGGGGGCATGAAGACTGATGACCCTCAACCTCTGGAATAAGTGCAGAGAACAGATGTTTCTGTTCCATGGCCCAGAGGATCAGGACTTTTACTGTAGGGATCAGCAGGACATTGTAAGCTTGGTGACAATCCCATGTTTATGTCATTACGCTCAGTGCATTTCTCTGGGAAGAATTAACATGACCTCTGACACTCAAAGGACTTGGTTTTGGATGAAGCAAGAAGAGGGTAAGCTGTTGGTTGGGAGATTGAGAGCTGGATAATAGCTCAAAAGAACATAGACAGGCTCAGCCATATTTTAGCAACAGAGTTGTACACCCACCTATTCATCTACCCATTCGCTTATACATTCATTGCCAGTCACTTGCTACCAAAAACCCTATTTTATTTTCTTCATGATACTTAACACTTTTTACAGTCAACTTGTTCTTTTATTTTGTTCAGTTGTGTTATTTTCTCCTCTCTAGAGTGTTTCAAAGTCTAGGCATTTTTCTGACGTGTTCACCACCATACCCCCAGAGGAATGCCTGACATATAGTGGTTGCTTAGAAATTGTGTTGAATGCCCTGGCTGGTTTGGCTCAGCGGTTGGAGCGTTGGCCTGCGGTCCAGAGAGAGGTTCGGTTCCCACTAGGGGCACGTACCTTGGTTGCGATTTGTCCCCGGCCCTGGTTGGTCGTGCGGGAGGCAGCCACTCGATGTGTCCCTTTCAAGTCCCTTTCTCTCTCTCTCTCTCTCTTCCTCTCTCTCCCTCCCACTATATCTGAACAAAAAATGGAAAAATGTCCTCGGGTGAGGATTAAAAAAAAAAAAAAGAAATTGTGTTGAATGAATTACTAAATTCAAGAAGTATTTTCTGAGGCCTATCGGGTACTGGACAACCACTTTTTAATGAGGAGGGGAAAAAAGAGAAGAGACATCCTAACCTTAGGAGACCTACTATTTGGGGGTGGGCAGAGGCAGAGAAGGAGGGAATCCACTTTGGCCTCTGGCACCATTCTGGAAGCTTTACACATGTCTCATTTAATCCTGACGCCAGCTCTGCAGAGTGGGCATTAATACCTTCTTACTAGTAATTCCGTGGCTTTGAGACATTCCGTGGCTTTGTTGAAGTTCATGTGCATTTTTTATGGCAGAACTAAGATTTGAACATGGGATCTGTCTCTTCCCACTAGGATAGAGAAGCTGTGGAAGCTGTGAAAATATAAGGCAGACAGACTCTGCATGCCACTGGAAAAGGACAGGTGAAGGAGCCTGTGGGAGTTCCAAGGAGGAAAGTTCATCATAAGTGAAGGCAGGTGAGATGGACTATGAAGCATGAAGAGGAGAAAAAGCATCCCAGGGGCACAGTAAAGTGTCGGGCAGAGCTAACGAAGGGGGATGACATGAAACCTGAATGTTGTGGAGAGTAAAATGTAGCCCACTTTAACTTGAAAAAGGGTTTGAGGGAAATGATGCTGGGAAGGCAGACTGGCATCAGAACACTGAGAGTCATTGTGACAGACTGATTTTCAAATATATTCTCCCATTCACTTAGTTGTTAATTCACTTTCTTGATGATGCCTTTGAAGCACAAAAGTTTCAATTTTTTAAAAAAATTCTCACTCAAGGATATTTTCCCACTGATTTTCAGATAGAGTGGGAAGGAGGGAGAGAGAGAGAGAGAAACATTTATGTGAGAGAGACACACCAACTGATTGCCTCCTGCACGACCCCAACCAGGGCCAGGGATCGAACCACATCCTAGGTATGTGCTCTTGACTGGAATCAAACCCGTGGCTCTTTGGTCCGTGGGGTGCAGGCCAATGCTCTAACTGCTGAGCCAAACTGGCTAGGGCAAAAGTTTCTAATTTTGATTAAGTACAATTTTTCTGTTTTGGGTGTCTGTGCTTTTGGTGGTGCCATATCTAAAAGACCAGTGCGATATCCAAGGTCACAAAGATTTAGCTCTATGTTTTCTTCTAATAGTTTAATAATTTTAGTTCTGACATTTGCTTTTGACTTTGATCCATTTTGAGCTAATTTTTGTTTTTTTGGTTTTTTTATTTTATTAATTTACTTTTGTTACAGATGTTTCTCCTTTTTCCCCCCATTGACCCCCTTCCTCCCCCTCCCTCCCTGCCCCGTCCCCAGTTTTGTTGTCCATGTCCATTGGTTATGAGTACATGCGTACAAGTTCTGTGTTCATCACTCCCCCCCCCCTTCTGGCAAATGTCAGTCTGTACCCTACTTCCACATCTCTGGGACTACCCTGTTCCTCAGACTGTTATGTTCATTATATTCCAGAAATAAGTGAGATCATATGATATTTGTCTTTCTCTGCTTGGCTTGTTTCACTTAGGATAATAGTTTCCAGGTCCTCCCATGTTGTCGCAAAGGATAAGAGATCTTTCTTTCTTACAGCTGCATAGTACTCCATTGTGTATATGTACCACAGCTTTTTTATCCATTCGTCTACTGATGGACACTTGGGCTGTTTCCAGATCTTAGCTATTGTAAATAGCGCTGCTATGAACATGGGGGTACATGTATTCTTTCTGATTGGTGTTTCAGGCTTCTTAGGGTATATTCCTAGAAGTGGGATCACTGGGTCAAATGGTAATTCAATTTTTAATTTTTTGAGGTAACACCACAGTGTTTTCCATAGTGGCTGCACCAGTCTGCACTCCCACCAGCAGTGTACTAGAGTCCCCTTTTCTCCACACCCTCGCCAACACTTGTTGTTTGATGCTTTGTTGATGGCGGCTATTCTGACAGGTGTGAAGTGATACCTCATTGTTGTTTTAATTTGCATCTCTCTGATAATTAGTGAAGTTGAGCATTTCTTCATATGTCTCTTGGCCATTTGTATGTCCTTTTTGGAGAGGTGTCTATTTAGTTCCTCTGCCCATTTTTTAATTGGGTTCTTTGTCTTCCTTTTGTTGAAATGTATGAGCACTCTATATATTTTGGAAATTAGTCCCTTATCTGATATATCATAGGCAATTATGCTCTCCCATACAGTGGGTTGCCTTTCCACTTTGATGGTTGTTTCTTTTGCTGTGCAGAAGCTTTTGAGTTTGATGTAGTCCCATGTGTTCATTTTTTCCTTTGTTTCTGTTGCCTTAGGTGATATATCAGTGAAAATTTTGCTGCGTATGATGTCTGAAATTTTGTTGCCTACATTTTTTGAGCTAATTTTTGTATGTAGTTTGAAAGAGAGGGGTCCAACTTCATTCTTTTGCATTTGAATATTCAGTTGTCCGAACACCATTTGTTGAAAGAATTTTCTTCCCCCATTGAATTGTCTTGGCACCATTGTCAAAAATCAGTTGACCACAAATGTGAGAGCTACTTCTATATTCTCAACTCTATTCCATTGATCTACGCCTGTCCTTATGCCAGTACTACACTGCCTTGATTACTATAAACCTTGTAGTAAGATTTGAACTCTGAAGTGTAAGTCATCTAACTTTGTTCTTTTCAAGATTTTTTTTTTTTTATTCTGGGTCCTTTGAATTTCCAAATGAATTTTAGGACCAATTTATCAATTTTTGCAATGAGGACAGTAGGGATTTTGATGGGGATTGCACTGAATCTGTATATCAATTTAGGGAATATTATTAAGTTTTCTGATCCATGAAGATCAGGTACCTTTCTAATTATTTAGATTTTTAACTTCTTTCAACAATGTTTTGTAGTTTCTAGAGTTTATGTTTGGCATTTCTTCTGTTAAATTTATTCCCAAATGTTTTATTCTCTTTCATGCTACTGTAAACGGAATGGTTCTCTTAATTTCATTTATCTTAATTTCAAGTGTACAGAAATGCAGTTGATTTTTGTATATTGTTCTTGAATCTAGCAACCTTGCTGAACTTGTTTGTTAGCTCTAACAGGTGTGTGTGTGTGTGTGTGTGTGTGTGTGTGTGTGTGTGTGTGTGTGTGATGGATTCCTTAGGGTTCTCTACATACCAGATCATATCACCTACAAATAGAGATAGTTGTACTACTTCCTTTGCAATCTGGATACCTTTTACTTCTTTTTCTTGCTGAAATGCCTGTGATAGACTCTCCAGTACAATGTTGAACAGAGGTGGAGGGAATAGACTTCCTTGTCTTGTTCCTAACTTAAGGGGAAAGCTTTCAGTCTTTTGCCATTACATATGATGTTAGCTGTGGGTTTTTTATTTTTTAATCCTCACCTGAGGACATTTTTGCATGTATCTTCAGATAGAGCGGGAGGGAGAGAGGGAGGAAGAGAGAGAGAAACATCGATGTGAGTGAGACACATCAGTTGGTTACCTCCCACATGACCCCAACCCGGGCCAGGGATCAAACCTGCAACCGAGGTACGTGCCCTTGACTAGAAATCGAACCCGAGACTCTTTGGTCCTTGGGCCAACGCTCTAACAACTAAGTCAAACTAGCCAGGGCAAGGAGGTTCCTTTCTAATCCTAGTTTATTGAGTGTGTTTTTTATCATGGCAGGGTGTTGGACTTTTTCAAATGCTTTTTCTGCATTTATTGAGATGTTAATGTGATTTTTGTCCTTTATTCTATTGATATGGTATATTACATTAATTGATTTGAGATGTTAAAAGACCTTGCAATCCTGGGATAAGTTCCATTTGGTCATGGTGTATAATCCTTTTTATATGCTGCTGGATTCAGTTTGTTAGTACTTTGTTGAGGATTTTAATGTCTATATTTATAAGGGATATTGATCTGTAGTTTTCTTTTCCTGTGGTAGATTTGGTTTGATACTGGTAATACTGGCCTCATAGAATGAGTTGAAATGTGTTCCCTCCTCTATTTTTTGGAAGTGGTTCTCAACCTTCCTAATGCTGCGACCCTTTAATACAGTTCCTCATGTTGTATGTGGGCGTATCTGCATGTGGGCAGTCCCGCCTAGAGACGGATAGAGGAGCGGTGTCTTGGTTCCTAAGACCATCAGAAATATGTGTTTTCCTATGGTCTTAGGTGACCCCTGTGAAAGGGTCATTCGACCCCCAAAGGGGTCGCGACCCACAGGTTGAGAACTGCTGGTAGGAGGAATGGGCATCAATTCTTTAAATATTTGATAGAATTCATCTGTGAAGCCATTTGGGCCTGGGAAGACTCTACTTTATTGCTCTTACTGATGAGTTAGTTGATCTTACAACCTCAAGAGACCTTGGGCTAGTTATCAAAGTATTGCTACTCAGCTCTAAAGTCACCCTTCACTGCCTGCTCTGAGAAAAATGGATCTGGGCCTTTAAAATAGTTTTCCTTTGCTATGGATCATGAAGATAAGCTTTATAGGTAGAAGGCCCTGCAGAGGTATTGCAGGAGGAATGGGCTTTGCTTCCTGGCTCCAGTGTGCTCTCTGGTATTCTCCTGAATCAGGGCAGCTTCAGCCATCAGTTTTCCCTACCACCCTATTCAGCAGTTTTGTAACACACTTCCAGGAGACACCTCCCAGGAATAGCTTTCCTGAGCATCCTTGAAGTGCCAGCAAGTTCTGGAGGGTGGATTTCTAGCAAGTTGTACTGGCACAGATTCCCAGTCACTTCTTGCTATTTAATGAGTCATGGATATGCCCTCTCTAACAAGGTCTTAATCAGTTCTTCCAAGGGGAAGGGGTTCTTCCTTGGGTACTGTATCTCAGTACTGGGGTAATGGCTGGTTCTTATATTTGCTCTTCTTATAACCTTGAAACCACTTTAGTTCTTCCTAGCTAGAATTCTTTGTGATCAAGAACATGTGTACCGAGTAGATGCTTATTTGTGAAGTGATAATTCTGAGCATTTGTGTTTAAATCCTTTACTTGAATAAAGATATTAACATTCTTTCCATGGACTCTTTTGATATTAATTTATGTATATAAATCAGCATGTAGTTAATTTGTAATTTTTAGAAACCAGTAAACTAAAAAATGTTAAATGTTCACTCAAATAGTACCTTTTTTGTGACACCTGTCCTGACCCCTACCTTCTCCCACAATAGAAGTAACCATTTCATCCTCTATCAGGGCTGACTCGGTGATAAGGTTCTTACAGCAACTGTAACACTTAGCATTTTCATGTAACTGACTAAGATCAATTCTTACAATCTGACTGAAAAAACAGCAAAGGTTACATTTCAATTGGCCTCTTCAGTTGGTTCGCAAATATGTTGCCAGATTTGGAGGGCATGTTAGAGATGGTCTGTCTTAAACATCTTGAACATCTAAAAATTCACATTGGAAGCAGATGCCTCAAAAAATGAGCAAGCCCTGCGCAATGGTTCAGTTGGTTGGAACATAGTCTACACCAAAAGGTTTTGGGTTAATTTGCTGGTCAGAGCACATACCTAGGTTGCGGGTTCATCCCCAGTCAGCAGGTAGGGGAGGCAACCAATGGATGTTCCTCTCTCTCTCTCTCTCTCTCTCTCTCTCTCTCTCTCTCTCTCTCTCTCTCCCACGCACCCTCCTGGAGCTCTAAAAATCAATGAAAGATATATCCTGGGGTGAGGACTCAAAAAAAGAAAAGCAAAAAACTGTGCTCCAAAGAAAATAACAGCCAGGATTTAACTGCTGTTACTGATTTTCCCAAGGCATGCAGGGGTAGCTCACTAACGTAGTAATGTTCACATGATATGTATATATTTGCAGAAAAAAGTCTAGGGGGAAATACACACTAAAATGTTAACATCCATTTATCAGGTATTACCTATTTTTGTGTCAGACCCTAGGTTACAAATAATGAGAACTAGCAGACAGCCTAGCAAGGGAGACAAATGGGGGCATGACAAATACGTTTTCTTTTCTTTTTATCTTCTCTGTGTTTTCCACAATGTGAATAGATATCTTCTCCAGCAACAACCAAAAAGGTTTTATTTTGGAAAAGGAAAATACTTTTCCTTGTGAGGGCGGAGTGGGAAATAAGGGCCAACTCCCGAAGCCCCTCTGCTCAGTTCCCGTTATTCTCACGGAACCATTTGTGCGAGCGTCTCGTATCCCACGTCGCGACCCGAGACACCGGAAGCAGAGGCTCTGCAACCTGAGCGCTTCCCGTACCGACCCGCGGACCGACTGCAGCATAGACAGCTGGCTGGAGACACAATCTCAGCCACCTTGTGGGGACCCTCCGGCCCACAGGGATCAGGCTTCCCCGACGCAGACCCAAGTCCAACAGACAGCTCCTGCCGGAAACGGAAAGCCTCGGGCGGGCTGGCGATTGGGCGCCGTGCTAGAAGCGGAAGGCGGAAACTCCTGGTGCTGCCCGGGATGGCTCAGGCGGCGGCTGTCGCAGCCGAGTCGCTTGCGCGTGGCAGGGCGCGGGCGGCGCGCACTGTGCTGGATCAGGTGGTGCTCCCAGGTGAGGAGCTGCTGCTGCCGGAGCAGGATGCTGAAGGCCTGGGAGGTGCAGGGGAGCGGCCGCTGCTGCTAAACCCCGGGGCGCGCTCCCGGGTGCGCGTTGTGTGCGGCCCCGGTTTGCGGCGTTGTGGCGACCGCCTGCTGGTCACCAAGTGCGGCCGCCTCCGGCACAAGGAGCCCGGCGGCGGGGGCGGCGGCGGCGTGTACTGGGTGGACTCGCAGCAGAAACGGGTGAGTTGGGACTGCGGAAGGGTGGCACGGCGTGAGAGTGGTATCCCCGCTTTGGGAAGATTTCTTGAAAGAGACCAGGAGGAGGCCCTGGAGCCCTCCTCTGGTAAGGCTAGCCTAGAGCCACCGTGTCTGTGCCTACTTCTGCGTCTTCTTTAGAGGGAGTATGACAAACTGGAACTTGGTCGAGGGTGACCAGGAGAGAAGGGAGTGTGGAAATCTTGGCATATAAGGGGTAAGGACTGTGAGACATGGTAATTGTCTTCAAAATCCCAAAGATCAGGGACAACCAGGCTTATCTTTAGGGGTCCCAAAGGGCAGAACCAGGCTCAGTGAGTGGATGTCACAGGGAGTTAAATTTCTCTTAGAATACTTAAGAGCTTTAATATAGGAAAAATTGTCTAACAATGAAATGGCCTTCCTTGGTTGTAAGGGCCCCCTGTGCCACTGGACTTAGGTGCAAACAGAAGGTAGGAACTTCCTGATAAGGATACTGAAAAGTTATGGGCTACCTGTGCAAATAAACAGACTACTAGAAGCTGTAAACCTGAGAATTATATTATGTGATTGTTTTTCTTTTACTGAAAGTGGCATATGACCATGTTTGTTGTAAGATTTGTATTAGTTTATAAACTTAGATTTCAAAATATTTTCTAAATATCTCCAGTGACAAACATAATAAAGTAACCACTAAGGATTTGCTGAAGATGTCTTCCAAGATATCTTGGAAATGATTGTCATTTATGGTTGTTCTCTCATTCTGCTTTCTTTTGTAGTATGTCCCAGTGAAAGGAGACCATGTGATTGGCATAGTGACAGCTAAATCTGGAGATATATTCAAAGTTGATGTTGGAGGGAGTGAGCCAGCTTCTTTGTCTTACTTGGCATTTGAAGGTGCAACTAAAAGGAACAGACCAAATGTGCAGGTAATGATGGGAAACTTTGGTTTCAAAAGAAAAGTGTCCAAATATTCTGAAGGCTACCTGAATTATAAAGCATGACTATTATTCCAGTTCTGTAGGGTGATCTCTGAACATTTGTGTGATCACTCCAGGCTGCAGGAGTTCCTTTTGTTCGGCTCTGTGACCAGAGTCACATACTTACGTTACATTTGCTGTATTGGAGGTGGTTTCATCACTACTGAGTTGAAAGTTTTATCTGTTCTCTCCACTGTTATCTGTTATGTCCATATCCACTGGACAAGGAAGTAAGCCATAGGCTTAGGGAGGAAGGAGGGATAAGTGGTGCAAATTACCATATCAGCCATCCATCTTTCCTGATTGTATGTCCTGGAACTGGCATCTCACAACTTCAGTTACATCACTATTTCCCAACAATCCCTTTTTGGAGCTGACAGAAGAGTAGTCTTGTTTCCTCAAGTTTTCCATTTGGGCTGTTCAGGTAGTATAGCCACACTCTTCCTGTCCACCCAAGCCAGGAATTTAGTGGTTTCTTTGCCCCCTGTCACTCACCTTTCATGTCTTTTGTTGCTGAATCTTATTGATCCTATTTGATTCTATCTTTAAGTCTATCCTGCATCTCCATTTTGCAAGTTCAGGCCTTAGATACCCTTGACTGGAGTTGGTTGATTACCTGCCCATTAACATCCCTGCCTGTACTCTTTGCCCCTCCATCCAGTCTTTTGAAACCTCACACATTCCCCTTTCTTCAAAGCTTACAGATTTCCTTGTCATTATATTCCAACAGTCTTCCCTCATCCATAATTATATTTCTACACAGCTATGCTTGAACCACACCAAACATTTAACAGCACTACTGAATTCATAATGTTCTACCCTTGTTTGCTCATGCTGTTCCTCCGTCTGGATTGCTCTATCCCATTTTCAGCCTATGGAACACGTACTCATCTTTTTTTTTTATTATTGTTGAAAGTATTACAGACATTCTCCCCGCCCCCCCCCCAATGACCCCCCTCCTCTTCCACATACTCATCTTTTAAGACTCAGGCCAGCCTGGCCAGTGTGGCTCAGTGGTTGAGCATCGACCCATGCACCAAAAGGTCGCCGGTTCGATTTCCAGTAAGGGCACGTGCCCAGGTTGTGGGCCCAATCCCCAGTGGGGGGGGGGAGGGGGAGGTGGCCAATCGATGTTCTCTCTCATCGATGTTTCTATCTCTCCTTCTCCCTTCCTCTCTCTCTCAAAATCAACTAAAAAAAAAAAAGAAAAAGATTCAGGCCAAATACCACCATTTCTGTAAAACGATCCCTAATCTTCAGTCACTTTTTCTTATAACTGCTCTAGCACTTAACTAGATTTGGCTTTGAAGGAAGGAAGTTGTTTATCTATACATCCCCCACTGTCCTCCAAGACCAAATGCTTCTGAAAGGCAGAGAATGTTTTGTTTCTTTCTTGTGCCTATAGTCACCAACTTAACAGGTACTTAACAAAACAAGTTCATTCTCAATTTCTTTAGTTTCATTTTGAAATTCAACTCTGAAGTATTGTTTGTTTTTGTTTATGCTCACCCGAGGACATTTTTGCATTTATCTTGAGATAGAGCAGGAGGGAGAAAGGGAGGAAGAGAGAGAGAGAAACATCGATGTGAGAGACACATCGAGTGGCTGCCACCCACACGACCCCAACTGGGCCGGGGACAAACTGCAACCGAGGTACATGCCCCTAGCAGGAACCATACCCGGGCCTCTCTGGTCCACAGGCTGATGCTCCAACCACTGAGCAAAACTGGCCAGGGCTCAACTCTGAAGTGTTTAAGTAAATCTTGCATGGAGAAGTGTCATTGAATTACCATTTTTCCATTTTGCTTTGAATAACGTGCATGCCAGGAGTTTCTTCTATCCATCTGTCTTCTGTAAGTCCCTAGAGCAGTGCTACCTAATACAACTTTCTGTGATGATACTAATGTTTTACACCCACAATGATTAGTATAGTAGCCACTAGCTCCACGCGCCTGTTGAACACTTGAAATGTGGTTAATGCTACTGAGGAATTGAATGTTAAATATTGAATTTTAATTAATTTAAAAGTGAGTTTAGCCCTGCTGGTGTGGCTTAGTGGATTGAGCATCGTCCCATGGACTGAGAGGTCCCAGTTCAATTCCCTGTCAGGGTACATGCCTAGGTTACAGACTTGATCCCTAGTAGGGGGCGTGCAGGAGGCAGCCTATTGATGTTTCTCACATCGATGTTTCTATCTCTCCCTTCCTCTCTCTAAAAAAAATCAGTAAAAACATATTTAAAAAATAAATACAAGTGAGTTTAAATAGCCTTGGCTGGTTTGGCTCAGCAGTTAAGAGCATCGGCCCATGGGCCAAAGAGTCACGGGTTTGATTCCAGTCAAGGGCACGTACCTCCGTTGTGGTTTGGTCCCCGGCCTGGGTCGTGCAACCAATCGTGTCTCTCTCACAGTAATATTTCTCTCTCCCCCTCATCCCCACTTTATCTGAATATAAATGGCAAAATACCTTCGGGTGAGGATTTTTTTTTTTTAAAGTGAGTTTAAATAACTACATGTGGGTAAACGGCTACCATATTAGACAGTGTAACCCTAGAGGGTATTTATTTTCTGGCTTTGAGGTAGTTCCCAGTCTACAGATTTCCTGGTGGGTAAAGGAGGAGGGTACATGTTTTAATGTTGCCGTCTTTTAAGATCCAACTCCAGAGTGATTCTGAGAATCCTGGAGTGTAGTCAGTCCCATAGCCACAGAACTGTAGGTGGCTGGCATTGCTGCCTATGGGAAAGAACGAATAGTAGCACCTATAGAATGGTTTGCTCATAGAAAATGAACTGTTTTTTAATTATCATTGTAGGTTGGAGATCTCATTTATGGACAATTTGTGGTTGCTAATAAAGATATGGAACCAGAGATGGTTTGTATTGACAGCTGTGGACGAGCCAACGGAATGGGTGTGATTGGACAGGATGGTCTGCTTTTTAAAGTGACTTTGGGCTTAATTAGAAAGTAAGTCCTGATGCTTTCTAGCTTGCTGGTCTTTCATAATTATACCTTCTTGGAAAGCTGATCAATCTTTGGGATTTGGGTTCTTCGTAACAATATCTCAGTTTCCTGAGTTAAAAAATCAGCATCAGCCCTGGCTGGTTTGGCTCAGCGGTCAGAGCGTAGGCCTGCGGACCAGAGAGGCCCGGGTTCAGTTCCCGCTAAGGGCATGTACCTCGGTTGCGGTTTGTTCCCGGCCCCGATTGGGGTTGTGTGGGTGGTAACCAGTTGATGTGTCTCTCTCTCTTCCTCCCACTCTCCCTGCTGCTCTATCTGCTAAAAAAAAAAAAAATCAGTATCCATTTAAGCATAGTTGTAAACTCATGCATTTAGTCCCATCCTTTCTTAATGTGAATACATTGAATTCAGGTATACTTGGTGGTCTAGTTTCTGTGTGGATCTGGATTGTGGGCTTCTCTCTCAGGTGTACTATTCCTTATAGCTGATATACTCAGTCTAAATGTAAAAACCGGCCTTTCCACCCTAGCCGGGTGGCTCAGTTAGTTATAGTGTCTTCCTGTACACCAAAATGTTGTGGATTCAATTCCCGGTTGGCACATACCTAGGGTTGTGGGTTTGATCTTCCATTGGGGTGCATATGGGAAGCAACTGATTGATGTTTCTTTCTCACATCAGTGTTTCTCTCCCCCTGCCTTCCTTTCTCTCTAAAATATCAATAAAAACATATCCTCAGGTGAGGATTAAAAAAAATTAAAAGTACACAAAAACTAGCCTTTCCCCTTAAGTCACTTTAATACAGATTCAAATTACAGTTGTATAAAATCACTAAGTTTGTCTAATGGAGCAGTGCAGCTAGGCTGATATGATCCTAAAGCTTATGCAGACATTCACAGAAGGCTCCTGCTATCTGTCCCGGTAGATTTAATAGTTCCCAGCCCTGGCCAGGTGGCTTAGTTGATTGGAGCATCGTTCCGTACACCAAAAGGTGGCAGGCTTGATACCCAGATTGCGAGTTTGATGGCCGGTCGGGGCATTAGCAGGGGGCAACCAGTCGATGCTTCTCTCTCACATCAATGTTTCTCCCCCTCCTCTTTCCTCTTTAAAAATCAATAAAAATAAGAAAATAGTTCCCAGAGGCAGATTCTCTTTGTTAGGTGTTTAGACCTTTACCTACCCAAAGCTGTGCCCTATAAAAGGGTTTTACTTCTGGATCCTGAAGTTCAGAGGTATCTTTCATGACTCTTTGCTACTTATTCTGCAGATTTGGAGAATTAGTTCAGGTCATTAGAGAAGAATGTTATTAACCAAGCAGCACCCTTGTGGTTTGAAATACTTAACACTTCTTTCCAAGTAGTGAATCTAATACCAGGGGATAACCTACATAGTCAGGAAGGTAAGTTTAAGGTGTTCTTTTAGCACTGTAGATTAAAAACTATGATTTTAAACCCTAGAATTAAGATGCTCTGACAGTGTAAGGGAAGAACTTTATACATTTTTGGTAAAGTTGGTGACACAGGGAGTTTAATTTCTTTGTGGAGGATAGCCCACCGCTGTGACCTCTGATATGCTGGTAAGTATAAAGCTTCTAAGAAGAAAAGGGGCAGCAAATGGTATGTGCTTTTTCTTGGAATGTTGGGGCTTTAATAACTGGAGAACTGCCTAGAAAAGGAGTCTCCTAAAGAAAAGTCAGGTCACACACTACCACTTCATTAAAATTTCATTTCCTTTCCTCTTCCTCACCAGGCTGCTAGCTCCAGACTGTGAAATCCTACAGGAAGTGGGAAAACTCTACCCACTGGAGATAGTATTTGGAATGAATGGAAGAATATGGGTGAAGGCAAAAACCATTCAGCAGACCTTAATTTTAGCAAATATTTTAGAAGCTTGTGAACACATGACAGCAGATCAAAGAAAACAAATCTTCTCCAGGTTGGCAGAAAGTTGATCTATGTGGACTTTTTTATGGGTCATTTAAGCCAAGAGACTGTGGATTCCCTGGGGAAAGTTTTTTTTCAGGTGAACCTCCCCCCATTAAATCTTCAGAAGACATTGTATTGTCTCATTAGAGTCTTAAAGAAAATAGTTTTATAAAAAAAGTCACTGGTTGCCACCCATGTTCTTGTGGGTGAGAAAAATCATTATAAAATAATGGTGTGTTTCTTTTTTTTGTTCTTTATAATGAAGTTTACTAAAAGTTAGTGTTATGGTTTATTGGTATTGACTTCTTTAGTTTTGCTAGAGTAGTTTCTATAATAAACAAAGTGAGCATTAAAATAATTATTTTCTGATCATAGTAAAACATGTTCACCAAAGAAAATGTAGAACACGTAAAAAGTATAGATAGCCCTGGCCGGTTTGGCTCGGCGGTTAGAGCGTCGGCGTGCGGTCCAGAGAGACCCGGGTTCGGTTCCCGCTAAGGGCACGTACCTCGGTTGCAGTTTGTCCCCGGCCCCTGGTTGGGTTGTGCGGGAGGCAGCCACTCGATGTGTCCCTTTCACATCGATGTTTCTCTCTCTCTCACTCTTCCTCTCTCTCCCTCCCACTCTGTCTGAACAAAAAATGGAAAAATGTCCTCGGGTGAGGATTAAAAAAAAAAAAAAAAAAGTATAAAGCAGCAAACAAAAATCACCTGTAATCCATTATTTAGTGGTGAGTATATAACAGTCAACAATTATCATATGTTTACATATCAAGTATTTTGCTTGAATCAACTCATTTATTCTTAGTAACTACAGAAGACGCTTAGCCTCCTAGTGCAAGAAACTGAGGCAGAGACTTTAACTTGGCCTACATTCTCAACCACTATATGTGAATGTATGTTTTTCAAATTGGAATGACAGGATTATACTTTATATACTACTTTGTAATAGACTTTGTCCACTTCAAACACCATTTAATATATTTCTTTCATGATTGCTATTAAGAATTCAGTAGTTGTATAATGTTTCATTTTCGTGTTATAGGATATTTTGGATGTCAGTTTTTTTTTGTTGTGTTATAAACAATACTATGATGAGGTCTTGAATCTAAGTCCTGCTGCAACCTGCACGGCTAGTCGAGCCAGACCTGAGGAGGGACGACGGGAGATTAAGAAAGACACACAGACATTCTAGAGAAAAAAGCTGGGGCCAAGTGGGACACTGCTCTCTGATGGAGAAACAGTAACTCTGAGCTAGCTCAGCATGTTTATTATATAGCAATAATGAAGGAGGGAAGTTCAAAAGCTTTATTATCTTCAAACACCAGATGTTTCCACCGGCCTCTGAGCTCAAGGTGAAGACTGTCGATACATTCTTGCCTGCGGCTCAGAAGGCGCGGGCCTTGCCCAGCACACAGGATCAACAAGAGACCTTGGGCAGAATGCTGCCGTGTGGGCCTTGCCAGCACGCAGGATCAAGAAGAGGCCTTGGGCAGAAAGCTCCTGGGTGAGCCTTGCAAACACCACAGGGCCTTGTTCCTGGGTGAGCCTTGCAAACACCACAGGGTCTTGCCCGTGGCACAGAAAGCTCCTGGGTGAGCTTTGCAAACTCCATAGGAGCAACAAGAGACCTTGGCTCAGCCGCCCTCCCCATCTCCCCCTTTTTGTTTTTAAATCTTCCCCCTTTTTGTCTTTCAATCTTCCCCTGTTTTGATTTTAAATCTTTCCCTTTTCTGTCTTTAAATGTATGCGGTGAACATCTACTTGGACTCCTCTGAGTTGGGGTCGGAAGACCTGGCAGCTGACTGACAGGAGACAAAACAGTATTATTAGAGCAATAACAAATCCAAACAAGTACCATGCAGTATTGTTAAGAAGATTGAAAGGATTGAAACCCTTAAGCTCATCTAAAATTTCTTTAGCCAGTTGTGCTGGATTAATAATGTCATAATGGCTATTTTGAATGTCCTGTATATGTCTATGCAGATGCTGCAAATCAAGACTGTTATTATTATGAGTCCATATTCCCTGGAGATGTAACTTAACTTTGTCCCAGTTCCACTGGGTTTTATTATATGGGACTGAAGTGTCACAGATAAAACTGTAAGCAACACGGCAAAGCCATTTTTGTCGAGCTTTAATGCTCTCAACTTGATTTCCTAGCCCGATAACTGCAGCTTCCAAAGCATTCAATTTTGCTTCTAATTTGGTGTTAATATTTTCTTGATTGTGTAAAGCAGCAGAGGTGTTTTGAGCTAAATCGTTCACAAATTGAGCATTATGTATACTTTGAGTCAGGGCTAATGAAGCAGTTACAGTAGAAGCAATAAGACCAACAATAGTGATAATGCCAAAAATAATCAATCCTAAAGCTCTTTTATGATGAGTCAATTGGTTCTTAATCTCTGTCAAAGCTTGCAGCTCAGTTTCATGTTACCAGTCTTCTGATATGTTGGTAGGGAACATAACAAAAGAGGGCCGATGTAGAATTAAAACATCATCTTACTTATCTCTTATTACACAGTTAGTTAATGTACACTCAGGGCATGAGACAGAATAGTTCGTGGGAAGCTTAGTAATATTTACAGAGCCTGCCACAATCACATAGGGGGCTTGCTTGCACACAAGCCCGCAACCCAAAACAGGGATTAATGGGGTGACAGGCCAATGCAATGGTTGCCAAAGAAGAATCAGAATAATTCATAAAATCCAGTGCAGCGGCTAATCACCAGAGATCCTTCTGCATTTGACCCTTAGGGGTGGTAAGGATGTTACAAAGCTCCCAGGGGACATAAGATGATGATTAGGGTGTTTAGGGTCTAATCTATGAGACCAGTCTAACATCTGAAATCCTATTCCCGTGATATTGATGCTAACAGGGAGAGGATATGCACAATCCTGCCATTGGGGAAAACCCTAAATGAAGGGTAGTGCTGTTAGGGCAATAAGGAAGCAAAGGATGCTGAAAAGGTACAACCTGGGTGTTATAAGGAAATCCTAGTTTAGTCACAGTCTGAATATATTTCTTCATATCCCATGGACCCATAATATTAGCAATGTTGGTGCCTCTATGAGATGTTTTATTCTCAGGTTTAACAGGCAGGTACCCAAATAGGTTGATCAGCGTCTTCTGGAAAAATACAAACGTGGCCTCTAACCCATATCATCACCAGACCTGGCCCCTTCCATTGACCTGTCTGCAGGTCTTCCCAGCGGGCAAGCCCTGCTGAAGCCTGCGGCTGGGTCGCCTGATGGCACTCAGCAGCGGTAAGGCCATTGGCATCACAATTTAACAAATTTAAAGTATATAAGGTATGGTTCAGTTGATTCTTATGGTTCAGTTGATTCTGGGGAGTAAGAGCGTATCCTGTATCTCCCCCTTTTTGTTTTTGTAATTTTAGCTTTAAAGTTTTGTTTGTTCTTTCTACTATAGCTTGTCCCTGAGGGTTATAAGGAATTCCTGTTTTATGTCGAATTTTACATTGCAAGCAACATTTTTGGGTTTATTTATTTATTTATTTATTTATTTATTTATTTATTTATTTTTGTTACAGATGTTTCTCCTTTTTTCCCCATTGACACCCTCCTCCCCATCACCCCACCCCGTTCCCAGCTTTGTTGTCCATGTCCATCAGTTATGCATACATGCACATAAGTTCTGTGGTTTATCTCTTCCCTCCCCCCCCCACCCCCTCTTCTGAGGGGTGTCAGTCTATACCCTACTTCCACATCTCTGGGTCTACCCTGTTCCTCAGACTGTTATGTTCATTATATTCCACAAATAAGTGAGATCATGTGATATTTGTCTTTCTCTGGCAAGCAACATTTTTGGAAGGCAGAATTGGTGTAAGCTGGCCCATTGTCAGTTTTTATTTCCTGGGGTTTCTCCAGCCGAGCAAAAGTGGCCAGACAATGGTTAATAACATGCTTAGTCCGGCCAGTGTGGCTCATTGGTTGAGCATCGACCCATGCATCAAGAGGTCGCCGGTTCGATTCCCGGTCAGGACACATGCCCAGGTTGTGGGCCCAGTCCCCAGTGGGGGGCATGCAGGAGACGGCTAATCGATGTTCTCTCTCATTGATGTTTCTCTCTCTCCCTCTCACTTCCTTTCTCTCTAAAATCAATAAAGGAAAAAATAAATAAATAAATAAATAAATAACATGCTTAACACTCTCCCTAGTCTCAACTGTTGCAAAAATGAAACAGGAGAAAGTATCAACAGATACGTACACCCAGCGCTGTTTCCCAAATTCAGGAACATGAGTCATATCCATTTGCCAAATCTGATTTGATTTCAATCCTCAAGGGTTAACTCCAGATGACTGTCCTGGTAGATGAATGACACACACTGGGCATTGTTTTACTATTTGCCTAGCCTGCTCTCTAGAGATTTTAAATTCTTTGCGCAGTGCTACTGCATTCTGATGGTGCAAAGAATGAGAATGTTGGGCTAAGGCTAGAGGAGTGGAAATTGTAGCATGCACCAGCAAGCGGTCAACAGCATCATTCCCTTCAGCTAAAGGTCCCGGGAGTCCAGAGTGGGTACAAATATGGCTGATATAGCATGGGTGTTTTTGTGAACGGATGACCTCCCTTAGTTTAGTAAATAGATGATATAACTCTTCACTACTAGTATGCCCAATAGTGGCAGTCTCGATGACCTTGGCCATTCCTACCACATAACTGCTATCACTGTATATATTTAAACGTTCATCTTCAAAAGCCTCAAGGGCTGCTGTTAAAGCCTGGATTTCCACTCTTTGGGCTGACGATTGTTTGGTCTGAAATACCTTAGAGCTCCTGTTGCAGTAATAGCCAGCCTGTCCTGAGTTAGACCCATCAGTGAAAACTGTTAAAGCCTGGGGAATAGGTTGAGATTGTATTACCTTAGGGAAAATGAATGCAGTGGTAGATATAAACTGTAAGATCTTGTCCCCTGGGTAATGGCTATCAACTTTGCCAGGAAATTTGCTAGTGCGATTTGCCAATTATTTGGGAATTGCCAAAGCCAATTTTGTTGAGAATTGGTAAATGGAACTATGATTTCAGCCGGTTCCTAATTAATTAATTGAGCTAATTGGTGTCTTGCGTTGGCAATCAACTGTGCTACCAAATCATGAAAGGGTGTAAGCACCATAGCAGGTGCCCGAGCACGGTGGATCCATTCAATAACCCCTCCTTCTTGCCACAGAACTCCAGTGGGGGGATATTAACACTTTCACTGGCAGTTGCTGATTTACTCTTGTCAGTTGGGCATTTTGAATTGCAGATTCTACCTTATGCAAGGCCTCTGTTGCTTCAGGAGTTAACTGCTGAGGGAACGAGAGAGACAAATTCACACTGCAAAATATGGAACAAAGGCCTCATGTCAGCAGTTATTAATTTTAAAGCTGGTCGAATCCAATTGATGTCACCCAGCAGCTTTTGGAAGTCCATATAAGGTGGTTAAAGAATCTGTTCTCACCTGCAGATGTTGAGGGCGAACAGCCCGTCCCTCAATTATGCTACCTAAATATTGGAAGGGAGAAGAACGCCGAACATTTTCAGGGGCTATTCAAAGTCCAGCCTTCTCCAGAGTTGTCTGCAAGTCAGCAAAAAGGAAAAGTAGCACTTTCATGTCTTGGTGAGTCACTAAAATACCATGCATATAATGAATTATATAAGCTTTGGGATAATGATAACGGATTTCCTGGAAGGCAGAAGCCACAAAAGCTTGACATAGTGTAGGACTATTAGCCATCCCTTGAGGCAAAACTTTCCAGCAGTATCTCTTCATTGGCTCCCTAGAATTTACAGTAGGTACACTGAATGCAAATCTTTTACAATCCTCAGGATGCAAGGGTATGGTAAAAAAAAACACACACAAAAAAAACAGCCTTTTAAATCTAAGATAATTAATTCAAATTCTAGAGGAGTTGCTGTAGGTGATGGCAGCTCAGGCTGTAGCAGGCCTATGATCTCCATAGTTTGGTTAATAGCTCTTAGATCCTGTAGTAACCTCCATTTTCCTGATTTCTTTTTTACAACAAAAATGAGAGTATTCCAAGGGCTGTTAGTTGACTCAATATGACCTGCCTCCCATTGTTCCTGTACCAACAATTGCACTGCCTACAACTTCTCTCCTGTTAGGGGCCACTGATCAACTCATACTGCCTTATCTGATAGCTAATTAATTTTGGCAGCGGTCTTTTGGGCTGGAGAGACGACCAAGGCCCCTACGGAAAAGGCGAAGACCCATGAAATGCCAGACCTTGTTGGCCTTTCTGACTGGAGCAGGAACAGGAGAAATTCTCCCTTGCTGGTATTTCCCCAGCCCCCTTTTTGGGTTGTATCCTTGTCCAAGCATTTGTGCTGTGACTACAGAATTAGGACTTATTAATAGTACCCCCATCTTTTCCATAATATCCCGTCCCCATAGATTAACAGGCAAATGATCTAAAACATAGAGTTTAAAAAACGCAGTGTTGCCCTCAGAATCTTCCCATTTAATAAGCTGTGAACTTTGTTGGGGCCTAAAATCCTGTCCTGCTCCTTCCATGGAAACATCTAGGGGCCATGTAGCAGGCCAATGCCTTGAGGCAATCACTGAAACATCTCCTGTATCTAAAATACCTTTAAACTTCTTTCCATTCAAACTGAGTTCCATTTCTGGGCGACCTTGGGTGATTAACTGCTCCCAATAGGCTCCATCTGTGGAGCCGAATCCTCCCCCTCCCCGCGGTTCTTTTGATAGCACTTTCCCAGCTGCATGATGCGGCAAAATTACAATTTGTGCTATCCTAGTTTCAGGTAAAACTTGCACAATGGTATTAGTGGTTTGGGCCATAACCTTTATTTCCCCAAAATAATCAGAATAAGTAACTCCAGGCAACACTTGGAACCCTTTCATAGTGAGACTACTCCTTCCCAAGATTAACCCCACTGTTCCATTAGGTAGCGGCCCATAGACCCCTGTTGGAAGAGCTTTCGGCCCCATCTCTGGTGTTAATACGTATGGGGCGGTGGGGCAGAGGCCCAGTCTCGCACTCCCTGAAGTGGCACGGTAGAGGTCCCGGATTGTAGTGCTGGACTCCACCCGGTTGGAACACCTGAGCAGAGGTGACAGACATTGGGCCCACTGTTTGACGGGGCTGGGGCTGGCCCCGTTTGCTGTTTCCCTGCTGGGGTTCAAGTGGTTGTCCGTTGACATCAGTTCGAGAACGGCAATCATTGGCCCAATGACGTCCCCTGCGGCAATGAGGACAGAGTCCTGGCTGCCTGGCAGAATTCCCTGACTGGGTGTCGGCGCAGGCACGCTGCGTACACTCCCTAGCGAAGTGACCTGGCTTTCCACAGTATAACATCCTTTCCCGCTTCCTCCTCATCTGTTAGCTTTTTTGTGGTTAGGGCATAGCGCCTCCCTGCAGGGCTTATTAGCATTCTCACAGGCAAGCTGTTTAACTATTAATGTGCTGGCCTCTGAATTACTTATTACTCTGCCGACTGCCTGTAGCAACTGAGCTACGAAATCTTGATATGGCTCTTCACGTCCTTGTCTGATGGATGTAAGATATAGAGAATTTTCCCCTTTTGTTGGGAGCTCTTTCCAGGCCTTCATAGCACAAATATTAATCTGCTGATATGCCTGGAGAGCAAACCCCAGCTGACGGTGAAGAGCCCGATATTGCCCTGTACCCATGAGCACTTCCAAAGAGACGGGCACTCCGTGCTGTTGATTCCGTGTGGCCTGCTCACCACTAATGTCCATCCAGCTGGTCTTCCACATCAGGGTCCCCAGGTGCAAGGCAAGCTTTCGCTAATGTTTGCCAATCACCCGGGGCTAAGGCATCACTAGCAACATTCTCTAACAAACTGAGCACAAAAGGAGCTGTGGGCCCATACGTAGTACAAGAAGACTTGAGATCTTTTAACATCTTAAATGGGATGGGCTCATGCATTTTTAAAGTTACCATTTGTTTTTGTTTGTTTGTTTGTTTTTGTACGTGCCCCTAGCAGGAACTGAACCCGGTACTCTCTGGTCCGCAGGCCAACACTCCAACCGCTGAGCCAAACCGGCCAGGGCGGCTCATGCATTTTTAATGCATGACCTGGATTGTTCAGGTCAGGCCGCTCTATCACTGGGAATAATGAAAACCCGTGGTATCCAGCCCGGCTTGCCTCTCTCAGTCCTATCTGTAAGGGAGAGAGCACTGGGGCACTAGAGGGTTCTTTGGGCCGAGCCCCTGCATCCCCTCAGTATGGTCAAGAGGTAAGAGCCAATTCTGCAAAACTTTGGGTAACTTTAAACCCCTCATCTGAGTCTCCCTCAGCATTGTGCTGCCAATCTCGCTCCGCCTCTTTCTAGTTCTCTCTCACACTCTGGGGGTAAAGTCTCATCAGGCCGATCAACCTCTCACAGCTGTAGGTGGAGGGGCAGAAGGTGGTGGGGGCGTCTTTAAGGACTCATAGCCTTTCTCGGCATTCAAGTCTTTCACTATACCTTGGCCCCCTGCCTTATTAGCCTCCTGCGCAGGATCAAGGCAATCTCTAATTAGGGACCAAAGAGTAAATGTCTGCACCGGAACCTTGTTCGGGTCTTTTGCTATATATCTGCCTTGCAAGCACTTCCCTACCTTTCCCCAGGTTTCCAAGTTGACTGTCCCCTCATCAGGAAACCAAGGGCAAGTTTCATTCACATACTCTAAAAATTCGAGGTGTTGATATTTTTTTATTGAGCATCCTCGAGCCTTAATCATAGCCCTTAACATGGACACACAGAGATTTCTTTCTTGCGACATAGAATTCCTCATGTTTTACACCTGGCTATCAATTAATTGTGCTCCCCTACCTTACTTTCGTTTCTCAACAGTGCGCACTCGCGGACCGAAGTCTCTTCGCCTAGGCTTCAAGTTCCCCTGTGCTCAGGTCCCTGTTCGAGTGCCACTTTGCCGCGACCTGCGCAGCTAGTTGAACCATACCTGAGGAGGGGAGATCTGAGACTAAGAACGACACAGATATAATAGAGAGAAAAGCTGGGGCCAGGTGGGACACTGCTCTCTGATGGAGAAACAGTGACCCTGAGCTAGCTCAGCAAGTTTATTATATAGCCAAAATGGGGGGGGGGGGGTTGTTAAAAAGCTTTATTATCTTCAAACACCAGTTTCGACCAGCCTCTGAGCTCAAGGTCGAGACTGTCCATACATTCTTGCCAGCAGCTCAGAAGGCTCTTGCGTGGGCCTTGCCAGCACACAGGAACAGGAGACCTTGGGCAGAGAATGCTCCTGTGTGGGCCTTGCCAGCATACAGGAACAACAAGAGACCTTGGGCAGAAAGCTTCTGGGTGAGCCTTGCAGACACCACAGGGCCTTGTTCCTGGGTGAGCCTTGCAAACACCATAGCGTCTTGCCTGTGGCACAGAAAGCTCCTGGGTGAGCCTTGTGGACACTACAGGGCCTTGTTCCTGGGTGAGCCTTGCAAACACCATAGGGTCTTGCCTGTGGCACAGAAAGCTCCTGGGTGAGCTTTGCAAACTCCACAGGAGCAACAAAAGACCTTGGCTCAGCCACCCTCCACAAAGTCCAACCAAATTTTATTTTGCCAAAGTCATTTCCTAGAAGCCAAACAGAAAACTACCTGTCTAGGTTTTGAAAAAATTGTAGAGGTTGGAGTTGGAGAGGAAATTCTTCTATGCTATTTGGTATTTTAAGCAAAGCCTTTAGAGGTGAAAATAAAGCCTGGCATGATCCAGATCAATGGTTATTGAGTCAGAGACCTCCCTGAGAATGTGGTAAGAGTTACAGACTCCTGCAGCCTGTCCATAGAGGTCTCTTTTGGATGACAGAGATTATAGAATTATGTTGATAAAGACCAAGGAACATTATGTATTCCTAAAGATGTTTCCTGAAGACTAGGCTGCTTTTTAAAAAATCCTTACCTGAGGATATTTTTCCATTTATCATCAGATAGAGTAGGAGGGAGGGAGAGAGAGAGAAACATTGAGGTGAGAGAGACACATCGACCGGTTGCCTCCCGCATAACCCAACCAGGGCTAGGGACGAACTGCAACCGAGGTACATGCCCTTGACTGGAATCGAACCCGTGACCCATTGGTCTGCAGGCCCAGTCTCTTAACCGCTGAGCCAAATCGGCCAGGGCAAGACTAGGCTGCTTTTAAATAATAAAGAGGCACTGATATAATTTATCAGGTGATCGTAGTTCCTGAGGGAGTAAATTGTGAAAGGGAGGGGACAGAATACAAGTAACCTTTTGGTTCTTTTGAGATATAGAATACATGTTCTGAATTTGCTAGCAGCTTAGAAACAAGTTGACCAACCCCAACTGGCCAGAGTAACTGAAGCAACTGTATTTAACTAGGACATGAGAAAAAGGATCACTGAGATTTGTGTAGTAAGTAGTTCTCTAACATGCTTGTGTCAGATGCAATGTATTTTCCAGATATTTTAAGTTAGATTTATCAATATTATGTTTTTGCTTTTCAATTTGAATGGATAATTACAAATATATGTGAAGAATCTAGTTTGTACAAGGCTCAGAAGGATACAAAGATACTCCCACAAAATGTCCTATAGGAAGGCTACCGTTAGGAAGAGAAAAGCCTTCCACACCCATACGCAGAACAGGAGAGACAAGGTAGGAGCCACAGGTGGGAAAAAATTGCTATGGGGACTTAAAGAGGGCTAGGTTAGGACAGGCCGATCCTGAAAAGTACATGTACAGCACATTACTGAGTTGGGGAAAATCAGCATGAGCAGAGGAAATAGGACCAAGTTAGTGAAAAACTCTTGATATCACAATATTTAATTATTTACGATCTCTATAAAGAGTAGGTTTTTCACAAATAGATGTACAAAAATGAGCCGGGCTGGTGTGGCTCAGTGGACTGAGCATTGTCCCATGGACTGAGGTCCCAGTTCGATTCCCAGTCAGGGCACATGCCTGGGTTTCAGCTTGATCCCCAGTAGGGGGCATGCAGGAGGCAGCCAATCGATGTTTCTCACATCAATATTTCTATCTCTCTCTTCTTCTCTCTCTAAAAAATCAATAAAAACATACATTAAAAAATGAATTAACACATCCAAAGCCATGTGGTTTAAGGGCTAATTCCCGGTTATGTAAACTTTACTTAGTCAGGATATACTGGGCACTTCCTGTGAGCCAGGCACTATAGGAGATACAAAAGAGCATAAAATGTGGTCCCTGTTATTAGTAACGTATATTCTAATGAAGAGCCAAGATGTTAAGTAAAGGCAAGTGTGTGCCATCACCACTGTTTGCTCGACTCTTTGGTCAAGGCCCCTCCAGCAACTTCGCCTCCTTCAGATGCAATCTTAGGCTGTCCATCATCCACCAAGTTCTGAAGAACATAGCCTTTTCTGGAAGAAACTCCTTTCTTCAATGCTTCAGGCCAGTTTTGAGTCTCAAAGTAAGTGGACAGGATATCAAATACTGTTGGAAGGATAAACAGAAAATACAAGAGAACTAGTAAATGACTAATGAGGAAAAGGGTTTTCTGGAATATTTCATTCAACAAACCTACTCTGTACCACACATGGTAGTAGATCCTGGGGAGACAAAAGGCAAAGATACAGGCCCTGCTTACCCACAAGAACCTCAGCCCACAGTGAGACAGATGGACCAGTAAATAGACAATGCTGCAACAGAGAGGAACACAGTACAATGGGAACACAGAGGACAAACAGGAATTCACTGGTCAATGATGAGTTAAAGGAAGGGCATTCTAAGCCAAGGCAACAATTTCAACTGTATTTAACATAGTTGGGAATCAGGAAGAAAATGAAAAATACCTACGAGAGGCTAGAATATATGTCACAAAGTGCATGCAGTAAAGTCCAAGCACTTCAGTCATGGGGGAAACTGCTTCAAGGGCCATTCATATGAAAAGAAGCAGCACCAGAACGAACACATGTCAAGCGTGGGCAATGTAAGCAATACCTTGATTGATGGCCAATATCTCTGAATGATAGTTTTTCCCATTCTGGCTTCTGACCATGTATTCCTGGATTGGCAAGCGGGCTGTCTTGACAGAGTGTTCTCGGGCCTTTTGAAATGTCACCTTCTGTAAAGCAGTTAAATACTTTTCTTTTAAAAATAATCCACGAAGATATTCTCATTATAATATGCATAGTAAACTGTGAGAATCCCTATTTACCACCACTCTAATTTCCATCTGTAATCAAAATAAGTGTATTAAAAACAAGTAGCCTGTTATTAACCAATGTTACCCCAATAAATTTGATTCAAAATAATAATAAAATAATTTCAAAAAGGTAAAGTGTGGGGGGGGGGGGGGGAAGTAACCTGCAGATAATTAAGAGTACTGTAGATAATGAAGAGTATTTACTTGTCCAAGTAAGAAATGGCTTGTACAAGCAACACCTCACTTATTGGGAGTCATTTACCCACTATCTTCCACTCACTACTACTTACAACCAAGAAGGAAGTAAGTTAAAAGAGGCATATCTACAGCCACAATCTATATACAAAAGTCCAAGCAGTTAAATCAGTCAGAGGAGAACATGCCTGGCCCTAACTCAGTAAGACCCAAAGGAAGAGAAAGGGCTCTGAAAACTGAAAAAAGGAGTCCCAAGAACTCAAGAAGTCCAATAATCTGAGGCCACATAAGGTGTCAGTTGGAGAAAAGTAACTGATGTCCCTTTAAAGATGTCTCTGAGCCATGTACTGACGTTTAAATTATATTTGCTACCTTGTGAGAAGCTGGAAAGGTCATCTACCTATTTGCAGTTTCAGGATTAAAGAGAAAGGTTTAGATTACTGGGATAATTAACAATTATTGTCAGGTCAGGGTTGCTGACATTGCTGATGAGGAGAGCGGGATCTTCACAAGTGGGAGGGCCAACCCAGGCAGAATAGGCTCATTCTTCCTCTTCCCTTTGAGTTTTTAGGTCTTTTGGGTAAGATGATTATAGGGTAGGTACCTCTAAAAGTAAGCACTACTTTTCAAAGTATGTTTTCAGCCCAAAATGTACACGTACCTTCTGAATGCTCTCATCCACAAGTCCACCAAGGATGTAAACTTTGTCTAGATCAACACCTTCAAGAGCTAATGAAGAAATGAAGGCCAATGAGATCAAACCTTTATAATTCTAAATCCAAAGAAAGTAAAAGGAGAGAATGATAACAGTAGAAATAGAAAACAAAGATAGATTTGCTAATTCTCTGAAAAGACCAGTTAAATAGACAAAACTTTGTAATATCTAATCAAGAAAAAAAAGTAGCAGACTCAAATCAACATTAGGATTCAGAAAGGAGACAACATTAAACTTACAGAGAAATGTGAAATAATTAGAAGATAATACGAAGATCAATTTAATATCAATAAATTTGAAAATTATGTGAAATAGATGATTTTCTGGGAAAAAAATATATCTAACATTGATCCAAAAAGGGTCAGCGGAGGGAGCTGACCAGGGAACCAGCCAGATACAATGCTACGTGAATCTGCGCAGTAAAGAACATACCATGCTCTGAGTCAGGAGTCAGGTACACAAGGGTTTCCAGGGGGAATAAACTAAAGCAGTCTTCTTCTGTTATGTCCAGCTGAAAAATACAGATAATCCAAAGTACTGTGAACTAGGTTAACACATAGCCCCCACTGCAGCAACTAGTTGCTGGACACGTCGTTTCTCTCAGGCATGGCTTTAGGTGCATCCAGGGGCTACGTGTCTGACCACCTGTTCTCGGAAAGTGCTGGCCAGGGGATATAGAAAGGCACAGACATTCAACCCTACAAAACGAGGCAGAAAGTAATATGAGGCCCTAAGAGACATGCAGGGAATATGCCCCAGGACCACAGATGAGGGACAACACCTCATCTTCTAGTAAAGGGAATGCTGGAACTGGGTTTCTGAAAAGAGGTGACATTGACATGTACAAGAGAAAGAAGTGCTCAGAGTGGAAGGAATCACGTAAGAAAGGCAGGAACACAGGAGAGCAAGGTGGCCCTGAGAGTGGGTCTGTTTGGTACAGGAATCATCAAGCACGTACACAGGAAAGTCAGGCTGGAAATGGCTGCACCAGGGGAGGGACTGTTAAGGCAGTAACAGCAACCACGACTAACTGTGAAGCACCGCACAGGGCACTCTCCACACCACCCCTCGGAAAGGCCACACTGCCCAGTCTCAGCTACACAATGCAAACGCAAGGGCATTTTTGTTGTTGTCAATCCTCTCCTGAGGACATTTTTCCACTGATATTTTAGAGAGAGTGGGAGGGAGGGAGGGAGGGAGGGAGGGGGAGGGAGGGAAGTGGGGGGGAGAGAGGAGGGGAGAGAGAGAGAGAGACATTGATGTGAGAGAGACAAATCGATTGGTTACCTCACAAAGGACCTCAGCTGGGGCGGGGGATCTAACCTGCAACCCTTTGGTCAGTGGGCGATGCTCTAACCACTGAGCCAAACCGGCCCAAACCGGCCAGGGCCACAAGGGCATTTTTAGTGGTATTTCTTAGGAACTGATCTGGGTTTTTGCTTGTATATCAATCACTATGCTCATGAGATCCGAGGGAAAGAGCTGAAACGTAACTTAGTACTCCCTAAAAGTCATCTTAAATCCATATCACTTCCATAAGGATTCTCTCTCTTCCTCCAAAACTCGTTTCATAATTCTGCATTACCTAGAACAAGGAAGGAGTCATGGCATTTCCCCAAAACATTCCTGGAGAATAGTCTCACACACAATAGACAGGACACAAAATACAGTCCTAGATAATTTTGCCAACGTGGTGGAAAGAAAAAATTTAAATGTAAGAACTGATGAGCAGCTCTTAATTTTTTTAGATTGTAATAATGAAAACACATAATTTTTATATATATATTTTATATCAAAATATGAAAATGTAAAAAACTTACCTCACAACCTACGTTTAGATGACAATTCAAATAATATGCAAAAACAATGCTCACCAGGTAACTAGAAAATCCGTCGTTCATCCTCAAACACTCTTCATACAGGGCACTGTCTGTGGTGAATCCAGTGAGACAGATCCAAAACGGCCTGTCAGCCTTTTTATTCGAACCGTACAACCTTCGGAGCTGTCCAGCCAGTCTACTTAGTTCCTTCAGAGAAAGAAGAACAACTTAGTGTGGAAAGATGCCCTCTCTCCCTAAATTCATTACCAACAAATGGTCACTCGGTAAGTTCACTGAGTGCTACTTGGGAAAATCTCATGAACGAGAAGGACCCCCTTTGCTCCAGGAGTGAGAACATGCGTGTGTGAGTACACGTGCCACCCCACGGCACCACACCTTACCGATGAAGCTGAGGCAATACTAGCCAAGACACATGAGTTAATGGGAAAACTGAGAACTCTACCTCCTTCAGGACCTACCGTTATGTATCTAATATGACATATGAAATTGTTCTCAACTTTTTTCTAAAATCTTACCATGTGATGTTTAATATCTATTAGAGAGGTTAGATTACTATACAGACATTTTTATACTCCATCAAATAAACTTGGCACCTTCTCCCTAACTCTAGGAGATGTACTAGGATTGCAAGTTTTAATTTTCCATCCTGATTCAGAAGGCCTCGCCATCTGGCCTGATTTGGTTCATAGAGGAGAAAAGGCTTTAACTTTGATTTAATCTGATATCTCTATATAAACAGTAGAAAATCCTTGGTTGACCCTTTCAGAGGGCTACAGTTAGAGGTTCTATGTAAGAATCTCAGATCTCCAGTTTTCTTTTCTTTTTTTTTTTTTTTAAAACTTGGAAGCAACCAAGATGCCCTTCATTTTTTTTTTTTTTATCCTCACCCGAGGACATTTTTTCATTTTTTGTTCAGATAGAGTGAGAGGGAGAGAGAGGAAGAGAGAGAGAGAGAAACATCGACATGAAAGGGACACATCGAGTGGCTGCCACCCGCACGACCAACCAGGGCCGGGGACAAACTGCAACCGAGGTACATGCCCTTAGCGGGAACCGAACCCGGGTCTCTCTGGACCGCAGGCTGATGCTCTAACTGCTGAGCCAAACCGGCCAGGGCCAGTTTTCTTAATTTCTCTGAAAAATACGCAAACCCTAGCACATACAACAGGGGTATTAGAAAAGAGAAAGATCTGTTTTGTGGTGTAAGGCCTAAAATGAAGGTCCAATAATGTATGCTGCCTTGCCCTCTGGTGAAACTGGGGCGGGGGGGGGGGCATGAATGGCCTAACTGCAAGTTCCTCTCTCAATTCTGCTCCCACAGATAAGGTCCCCGAGCTGAACAATCCTTTTTATCAAAGAGACCAGGTGTAGCTGCTGATTATCCCTGAGCAGTAGGTTTTAATTCCCTGCCAACCCACAGAATTATTCCAACAAACCAATCACATCTTCCTGCAGGAACCAGGGGGCACCCACCCTGATACTACAGAGCCTGCTCCCACAGTCCCTGGTTGTTCCTCTGTTCCCAAGTGCAACCCCATGTGACCCTGCATGGCATGCAGTGTCATCCTCCCCCAGGGCTGACTTTATGTGACTAATAAACTGCCATCCATTTTAATCTGTTCAGCATTGAGTGCCATATGTTCAGCCATCCCTTAAATCCAAAGGTGGAAATCCCTCCTTCACCAGTAGGGTGAATGGGAGATCACTAAAACACACACATTGCAGGAAGCCATGCCACCAGGTAATCTCCCCTCAACATGTAACCAGGCAAATGCTCCTCTCCCCGGCAGAGGGCCAAAGATTTAATCTCTGGAGAGTTGAAACTGAAAGGCTACAACTAGACTGGGGACACCATGAACACAGAGGCAAGGGTTGATCTCAAAACAGAAGATAAGGTAAAAATTTGCAAACTAAACCAGAGGATTTGTATTCTCTTCCTGATGCTATGTAGCAGACATCTTGGAACTTAGCCATGTGTAGGAAACTAAACACTTTTTTTTATCCTCATCTGAGGATACGTTTTTTTATTTTAGAGAAAGAGGAAGGGGAAGGGAGAGGGGAGAGAGGGGAAGAGAGAAAGGGAGGAGAGAGAGAGAAACATCAATGTAAGAGGGAAACACAGATCGGCTGCCTTCCATATGCACCCCAACCTAGGATCAAACCCGCAACCCACGTATGTGCCCTGACCAGGAATCAAACTTGTAACCTTTTTGGTGTTGGTGTATGGGACGATGCTCCAATCAACTGAACCAGCTGGCCAGGGCCTAAACACATTCGCTGGTTTACTACTGAATCATGGAAGCTAGAGCTGGTCATGCTCTTTGTGAAAGCCGCTCCCTTTAGGACTTCCCATACGTGAGCAGAAATTTGGAACTTAGTCGATGTTCTACCTTCTTAGACATGTGGTGGGTCATACTTAAATCAATACAGAGTCTTGGTCCTGAGTGTTTGGCTTCCAAAAGTTTCTCCTTGGTTAAGGATCTCAGAAAACGTTTGCTGTGCTGGGGGCAGATGCCTAGAGTAGAAATATCAGAAAAAAACGTAAGTGGGAAAACAGAGGAATGATATTCAGTAAGAAACAAATCTCCCCAGCCAGGTGAGTACTATTTGCATAGGAAGAGAAGCTAGAAACTTGAAGCTTGTGCAAGGTATTTTATTCATTAGGCATCTAGATACAGCAGAGGGTTGACGACAGCTCTGGAGCCCACTGCTGGGTCTAAATCTAACTTCAGTTTGTTCATTTATTACCTGTATCATCTTAAGCATGTTATTTAATTTCTCTGAGCCTCAGTCTCTTCACTTACAAAATGAGGATAATAAAACACCTACCCCTTAGGGTAATCCATGTAAAATTCTGAACCTAGCACATAGCACTGAATAAATGTTAGCTGTTGTTGGTATATCATTCCTTCTACTTCTGAGCTTATAAACATACATTACATTACATAGTTTATATTTGAAAGGCAGACTTCAATTTTGTTTTCTCTGATACTTTGATTCTCAATAAAATAGGACTGTAGGTCTCACCTCCCAGATGTTTGTTTTTACTTAAAAACAATGTTCCTACTCTCCTAGGAACATGCAGATACCAATTTGCTAAGAAAAAATACAATTATACCAGCAACCTGGTTTATTGTTACCTGAATTTTCTACACGACTGGCTTTTCTTCTTTCTTTTTCTTGCTTTCTTTTGCTCTTCTTTGCTGCAACTATCTTTTCCCAGTGTCTCTGTTTTCTTTGGACATTTTTCTTAGGTTATCCAGAAAACAAAATTGTTTGAGAACTTCATAAGCACCAAAAAGGAAAATGAATATTAGAAACAGTTACTTATTTTTTAAATTTAGATATAAAGTTAGGAGAGAAAAAGGATATTAGACTTAACAACACAAATAGACTAGATTGTGTTTAGAGAAAGCAGAGCCCCAGAAAAGACACGTGGTGTGCTAGGCCTAAAGCAGATTTTAGATTTCCTGACCCTTCTGAGGTGTATCAGAAATTCCTCTTGAACTTTATTTACTTTTCCTGTGACACAAATGGAACTGAAGCCTTAAGCCAGTTAGCAGGAAATTCAGCGCTTGGAATACACCAGACTCATTCCCAGTCTTTTGTTACCAGTATCTACGCTTAAAATAGGGGTCTCTGGGACACTCCATCATCCCCAAACCCATGGCCATCCACTGCACTCACCGAGCACCACACTGCACTGCCCGTGGGCGGGGCCTCTCTCTCCTGATGCTCACATTCCAAGTCAATCTGGAGAAGCTGGAAGCTTTCAGAGATGCCATCTTCGCCTGTGTCCTCTAGGATGACTTCTTGCTCCTGTAGCACATGTGACTCTGTTTTCTGAGCACTCCCTTCCAGCTTCCAGTCCATGTGCTTAGTCCTCTGTCTTCTTCTCCCAGATTAGAAAAGGCACAATTATGTGAGTAATTACATTATTTCACTTGGAGGTATTCCCCCTATATCCAAGTGACAAATAGCATTACTGTGTTACTGAAGGAGAAGTGTATAAAATACTAACACAGGTTTATTAAAAAGCATGTGTGTCTTCAGAGAAATGAGTCAGCACAGAAATGTTTCAGTAGTAAGGGAGCCAAATCTGCTTCTGAGAAGACAAGTGCAATTCCTGACACTTCCAAGCAATCAATGATTTATTCACTGCTGCAGTGACACAGAAAACCAAGTTACTGCTGCTGTTCTTTGAAATCCATTCATGAGATGAGGGTGGGACAGAGATGGCAAAAGCCATCTCCCTTATGTTTTAGTTTATTTTCAAAACTATTCCTTTAGCAAATATTTACTGAGCACCTACTATATGCAAAGTCCTATACTAGAAACATCCTTGGAGGATGAAGAGTGAGCCGAAAAATATGGCAAAGAGTGGCCCGAAACCAACCAAGAACCCTTCTAGGTTGTTGGTCATGTATTAAAATTTGTTTTTTCCAAACTGTCTATTCTCTCCCCCAACCCAGTTCAGTATCACTGCAGCAGAAAGTCACAGACATCAGTGAGAATGTTTAATATTCCTCCAAAGTGCTAAGGTAGAAAAATATAGAGAACCACTGTTATACCACACTTAACGATGTCACAATTTCAAAGTGCTATTTGATATCCCTAAGATGTTAGTAAAAAATGCTCTGGTCTACAGCTGTCACAAATGTGTGACCATTGCTCATGGCTGCTCCTGGGAATCCAGTGTGCTGCCACCATCTTAGGAGAAGTAAATCTAGCCCTGGCTGGTTTGGCTCAGCGGCTAGAGCGTGGCCAGTGGACCAAAAAGTCCCAGGTTCGGTTCCCACTAAGGGCACGTATCTCGGTTTCAGTTTGTCCCCGGCCCCGGTTGGAGTTGTGTTGGTGGCAACTAGTCAATGTGTCTCTCTCACGTTGATGTTTCTCTCTCCCTCCCGCTCTGTCTGAAGATAAATGCAAAAATGTCCTTGGGTGAGGATTAAAAAAAAAAAAAAAAAGGTAAATCTACGTAATATGATCTACATGGTAAAAAGATCTATTTATGATGAAAAGTAATGATCCTCATTCCGACCCCTCCCCCCTCTAGTGGCAACCCTTGTTAACCAGGCATTTTTAGTTCTGGTGATCAGCCTCTTAACCATTACTTCTTGATTCATCAACTTTGAATTTTATCAACTCCCTATGAAACACAAGAATTCAAATCACTTAAATTAACTCCTTCTGCCCTGGTCAGTGTTGCTCAGTTGGTTGGACTGTTGTCCCGTGCACCGAAGGATCTTGGGTTCAATTCCTGGTCAGGGCAGGTACCCAGGTTGCAAGTTAGATCCCCAGTTGGGGTGTGTATGGAGGCAACCAATCGATGTCTCTCTCTCCCCCCCCACTCTCCCTTCCTCTCTCTCTAAAATCAATAGAACCATATCCTTGGGTGAAGATTTTAAAAAAAGTTAACCCCTTTATTTTTTATGTTTCTGTTAGTTATCTTGACCTTTAATTTTTTTTTTGAGGTATAATTTATTTACGGTAAAATGCAAAGATTTTTAAGATTTGAAATTTGTGTTCATTTTCTTGCCTAGGCTAGCGTTCACTTTTGCTTAAAAATCTGTTAATAGTTGGTACAAATTTTAATATGTTATTTATACCATTGACTGTGTCACTATGAGTTTATGGCATACACAAAATGTAATAGTGTATCACATATGAACAGTGATGTTAGTTATAAATATCTTTAAAAAAATTTTTTTAACCCTCATTTGAGAATACTTTTCCATAGATTTTTTAAGATAGAATGGAAGAGAGGGAGGGAGAGAGAGACACATCGATTAGCTGCCTCCTGCACAACCCCAACCAGGGCCAGGGATCGAACCCGCAACAGAGGTACATGCCCTTGACTGAGGATTGAACCTGTGACTCTTTGGTCCGAGGGCCAACACTCTAACTGCTGAGCCAAACTGGCCAGGGCTATAAATATCTTTTTTTTTTTTTTTTTTTTTTGCATTTATCTTCAGACAGAGCAGGAGGGAGAGAAGGAGGAAGAGAGAGAGAGAGAAACATCAATGTGAGAGAGACACATCGACTGGTTGCCACTCACACGACCCCAACTGGGGCCAGGGACAAACTGCAACCGAGGTACGTGCCCTTAGTGGGAACTGAACCCAGGACTCTCTGGTCCGCGGGCCGACGCTCTAACCCCTGAGCCAAACCGGCCAGGGCTATAAATATCTTTTTTAACAAAAGATATCCAAAGGCCTGTTATGATAGTTCCTCAGATGACTAAAAAAACTTTGTTATTCCAACCATCAGTGTCATCTGCATTTTTCTGCATTTAGGCATTCAAAAAAGGACAAATAAAAACCTTAAGATAAACTGGTCCAATAACTAACAACCTCATTTTATTAGGGGAAGAAAACAAACAAATTTGTTAAATGAATGCCAGTTTGTTAACAGCCATGTGATCTCTTCCTCCCCTGACCGCCACATTCTTTTGCGTTCTTATCTGTGTTTGTCCATTCATTTAGTAAATAAATATTCATTGAGCTCCTCCTCTGTGCCAGAACCTTTTGGGGAATGACTGGGAGGCAGTGAATGTAGATGCTCTCATTGGAGAAGTCTGTGTGAGGAGAAAAGAGAGCTAAGGTTGAAGTAGCTGGAGGGGCTGCAGAGTTTTCCATTGCCGTTTTAAAAGTTGGAAGGCCGATACTCATCTTTTCTCTCCTGTAACTACATCTACCTAAACACTGAACAGTTCAAAGAATCTTGCAAACATCACTGTTTAAATAAATGTTTGTTGAATAAACTGAATTTTACCACCACAGCCCCCATTCCCTTCTTTCCTATCCTACTCCTTGTATCTCTGACCTCTCCAAATTCCTAAGAATGTTTTTCAGACCAGGAACTTGGGAGATAGTGATCTTGAAAATCAAATGAAGGCAACTCCAACCACTACCAGAAATCTGTAATACAGCAGATTGGGCATTCATGAGGACAGGACCAGATCTTTTTCATCTTTGTATCTTCAGTGGCTAGCACAGGCCTGGCACAGAATGGAAGCTCAGTGAATACTGAATCAAAGCTCACCACCTAGTGATCCTCCGAAAGCAAAGATGAAGTAGGGCATCACAGAAGCACAGATCTATCAATCCATGAGACATTATCTATGCCCACATTTAGCATTTCATTTCTTCATTAAAAAGTGTTTTCTGAGTCCCCATTACAGGTCCAGTGCTGGGTACTGAGTTACTCAATTAATCATTTAACCAATAATTACTAAGCACTTGACATAATAGCACATGCTGAGGATTTGGAGATTATACTCATTCTTTCTTCATGGGGTTGCAAGTATGTGACTCAGCCTCAGATGATAGCTGGTCTGCCTGTTTCCCCACCAGATTACAAACACTTCCAGGGAAGAGAGGATGAAGAATTCACATGCACACCCCTAGCACTCAATACTGAGCCTCGCAGAATAAAAGCATCCTAAATGATAATCATCACTCTTATGTTCAGAACCATGCTGGATTCTCCATTTCACTTACAGAAAACAGCCAAAATCTTTACGATGGCCTTACTGATCATTAAGGTCTACCTCCCGGATCTACTGTCCTCCGCCATCTGATCTACTTGCTGATCCTCAAACATACCATGGACATTCCCACCTCAGGGCCTTTGCACTTGCTATTCTTTCTATCTCCAATGCCCTTCCTCTAGAAAATTATATAACTACATTTCTCACTTCATTCAGAGTTTCACTATCCCATGTGGCATACATTTTACTTAGTTTAAACTTTGTGGGAACTTTCCCATTCTTACAATGTAACCAAGTGTTCCGTTTGCTTTGTTCACTACTGTATCCTCTATGCCTAGAAAGGGGTGTGGTACATAACAGATGCTCAATAAATACTAGCTGAATTTATAAATCCACTTTCTTGAGAGCTTGTTTGGAGGTTCTAGCAGGGAGCGCAGCTACTCGTATACCCTTGACCGAAGACCGGTCCTCTCCTCTGGGGGGAAGGTCGTCCTCTTCGACTGAGCGCGCAGCTTCGGGAGGGACACGCATGGATCGGTGAGGGAGGAGGGGGACACCCGCCTAGCCAGCCAGATCAGCCAAATCAACCCTGGCGATCAATGGGGTGACAGATGTCGCAGCCAGATCGCCCTCACATCCTAAATCCACTTTCTTAACAACCAGGTTCCTTGTGTGAAGTATCCTCAGCCCAGGCCTGCCCCACCCACCCCACCCTCCGCTCTGAGTTTTCTAACCCAAGTCCCACCTGATGAGCATATCCCCGAGCGCTTAGTAAAGGACCAAGCTCCGTTTGCACGCTCCTCTCATTTTCTCATTCTAAATGTCAGTCCACGAAAGCTAGCTCCACGCCTCTGGCACCTTCAGCAATAGAACACCTGGACCCTGAACCCGAAAGTACCCCGCCTGGCCCACAGGCTGCGAGTGCGAGGGGAGACAGGAAGGGAAAGCACCAAGAAGGTGTGGAGCACCAGGCCACACAACCGTCACACGCTGTTTCCTCGGCGTCTTCCCCTCCCGCAAACGCCGCGGTCCGCAGCCAGACCCCCGTCCCGCCCGGCAACGAGCCCCGCGCATACCTGATCCCGACACCTCACGCAGCTGCAGAGCACATCAGGCCCCGCCTCCGGGCCCACTTCCGGTTCTCGCTTCTTTCCGAATGGCATTCTGGGAATTGTAGTTTTCGGCCTGGCCGCGGAGTGTTCAGGGGCCCAAGCGGAGGCTGGGGCTTCCAAGCCACACCCAAGCACTAGGGAGCTTTGTCACTCCAGAAGTGTTGCCACGCCTCTCTGAGCCTGTTTCCCCGGCTGTCACATGGGAGACTGCGGATCCCAGCTGCTTGCTGACCTATAGGGGTGCTGCAGGTCACCAGGTGCTTTAAGGGTTGTCAGGGACTGAACATTGTGAAATTAGGCTGAAACCAGATTTGAACCACTTCTCATCTCGCAGCCTGGGGGCCTTGCCCTCCGTTGGGCTTCCCCACAACCAGCAAGGCCCATGAGCTGACACAGCCCTTCCCTGAGCACACATTCCCTTTCACTGGTACCTGACTGTCCAGGCTCACAACAGACATATCCGGGCTTGAGCAGGTAAGGAGTAAAAGTCCATGGGGAAACGGGCTCAGAAACCTGAAGTGACTTGCCCAACCCTTGTCCTGATAAAAACTATCAGCCATTCTTTTCTTTATTCCTCCAGTCCTAGGGGTCTCACCCTTTCAGAGAGACCCTACCATGAATGAGCTTGAAATGTCTCCCACCCAAGAAACCACAGCCCTGTTGGATTCCTCCTTAGCCCCACACTGTAACGCCCTCTGGACTTTTCTTTCCTCAGCAACTCCCCAAGCCATGCTCCAGTCCATCCTTTATCTGCTACTGGAGCAAATTTTTTTTTTTTTTTTGGTACGTGCCCCTAGCGGGTACCTAACCCGGGACTCTCTGGTCCACAGGCCGAAGCTTCAACCGCTGAGCCAAACCAGCCAGGGCTGGAGCAATTTTTAAATGCTAAAACCAACCCCCCACCCCTAAAGCTTAGCTCTAATGTCTCTTCTCTGCTCAAAAGTTGGACCTGGCTTCCCACTTTGCAGGGCTTGCAAAGTGGCTCAAATAGTCTTCAGTGGCTCCCACCACACTTACCAATCCCTGCACTTTGCACTCAGCCATACTGAATACCTTTCACCCATCTCTTGTGTTTCTTTACCTCTGAATGATCGCATGGCTACTTCCCCACAACGAAGGCCTTCTAGTTGGTTTCACTGCCTGCTCCTCCAGCCATCCTTTTGCAAACTCCTCAGTGGGTTCCTGTCACACTTGGATGGAAAAATCTGACCTTGCTGATTCCTGGCTCCTGGCTGCCTCTCCAACCTCCATCTTTCACTCTTCCTCCACTTGCTGTGTGCCAGTCGCACCTGTCTTCCTGAAATGCTTCAAACACACCAAAGACCTTTGCAGATACTGTTCCCTTTCCTCTCACTTTCTCCATGGCTGGCTCCTTCTTATTCTTAAGGCTTCAGCTTAAAGATTCTTTCTTCAGAGAGGCCTTGACTGATTACCCTAGTAAGATTGGCTCATCCCACCCCATTTTGGCACTCTTCATTTTCTTTATATCACTTATCAGTCAGCCATCTTTTTTTTCTGTCTTTCCTACTCATTATAAGTTCCTTGAGGGGACTACATCTAGTATGTTGATGCTTGTATTCCCAGTGCCACTACACAATAAATATTTGTTGACAGAATAAATAAATGAGTGATTTTTCTCCTTTCTTGACACATCCAAAACTTACCTTCCTATCTATCAAATCTAGGACCAGACACACAGTAGCTACTCAAAAATGCTTCTTGATAAACTAGTTCTAATTAATGCTGCCTACTACAGGAAGCCTTCCCTGATCACCATTCTGCTCCCACCCAAAAATTACTTCTCTCCTTTAAGTTCTCATACACTTTATCTGTTCTCTTTGGTGGCCCTGAGCATACCATGCCTTATATTTTAGGTCTCTATTTCTACATGTTATTTTATCTATTGGACCAAGGATACTTGAAAACAGGATTCTCACCAATTATTTACATCCATAATCCTGCATCAGGCATCACCTTGCATGGGTGTACCATAAATGTTTGTTGAAAGAAATGAATCAGCCAATATAATGATGGGTGGGAAAAGGAAGGAGACTTGTGAATGTCCAGTAGTTTCTTAGTCATTAAACAATTAACTCTTGCATTGCGGAGTAGGCAGTCCCACTCTGCCTATCTCATGTAGGGGGGCTGTGTATCTCAAAGAAAGTGCTAAACAGGATACCCATCACCCAGTACTTTAGCATCTCAACAAACAATGGGGGGGTTTCTCAGAACTTCTGGGACTTAGTATTCCTCATGGAAACTGCAGAGCAAAATACCAGCTCCATACTATAGCAACCCAAGGAAATTCATGTATTTGTGGAGAGAGGAAGTGAAGAAAGAAAACCAACATTTGAGTGCTTGTACTGGAGGCTTCCATCTTCTTCCTGCCTTCCGTAGTTATTTCTTTCTCATAATAATGCTGAACGTATAAACCAATCTCTACTTTGGGGTGTTGTGTTGATAAGAAAATGCATTATAGGGCTTCAGTAAATGGGGACTAGTACTTCCTTTTGTCAGATGGGGAACCTGAGACCCAAACAAGTGCCTATAATAACACTGCCAGGATTCAAGTCCCAATTGAAGTCCTGAGCTCCTTCCCTAAACTTGTGAACATATAGATTATGTTCACGTAAACAAGTTATGTAGCTCTTCATAGTAAAAGCATTCAGGTCCTTTTAAACATCATGCAGTGTTTAGTATTTCAGTGTCCTATTATTCCTATTTTTCATTGCCATGAAATCACTTCAAATCTGTGTTCAAGAGCCTTATTTAAATTTTATTCAAAGTATTCTGTGAAAAGAAACAGGCCTCTAAGAAAATAAATGTTTTCCTGGCGCAAGAGCTGTTTAACTGTTTACTAGTAGTCACAGGGGATGGGAAGGATGTTTTTTCTCTTCTCCCAAGGTATTGCTTTCCTTCTGATTGGAGAGAGCTTGGGTGGGTGACTAAACACTTTCATCTCTGGCCTGCTTTTGCTGGGTGAAGGGGAGGGATAGGGAGCCCTAGAGGAGAAGAACAGCAGAGACAGCACAGCTCACAACCGATCAGCAGCACCAGAGGGGAAAGGGGCCCCTTGAATGAACTCTAATAGTGCAAGGTGAGTGTCTAAACTACCTTTGGCCTGGACAGAGAAGCCAGGGGAAAAAAGTATCCCAAAGGTAGCTTGAAATCGGTTTTCCTGGAGTCAGAAAACAAAATGCAGGGAAGTATTTCAGACTAGGAGGGGCAGCCATAAAGCTGGGCGTTATTACTTACTGAGTATTTACTAGATTGAGTACCTGACTAGATTTCTACCTGATGGAGCAGGCACTATTAGTGTCCCTAATTTACAGAAGAGAAAACCGAAGCACTGAGAGGTTAAATAGCTTGTCCAAGGTCCCACCAAGATAAACTGGGATTAACTGGCTCAACTGGGGTTGATGAGAAAAGTACTAAATATATTTATTTTGCGCTAATATTATTCTTAAAAAGGCAAATATAATTCAGGGCCTTAATGTTTGCCTTTTAACTATTTAAAACAAAAATAAGGTGCAAGATTTAGGGGTGCAGTCAATTTCAGATAAAGCACAGAGCACACCTGAAGAGTGTAGCCGCTCAGCCAAGGAACTTACTGCCACCTAGTGGCAATATATGCTTATCGCAGCGAGGCAGCCAAGATGACCAGGCCTCCTGGTGCAGGTGCTTGTGAAGGTAGAATCTATCAGATATCACATGTACTCATGCCTATTTGCAGAAGTTATTGCCAAATAAGAGTGGTATAAGAAGACCGTACTTCTTGGTGACCCCCACCTTCCTCCCTCATCCCTGCCTTCTTGGGACAGTTTGTGACTTCTTGCTTCCATGCCCCCAGGGTATGTTCCTTTTAGGGTACACACTTTACTGATGGTAATCTACTTATCTGTATCCCCGGAGGGTCTGTGAACATCCTGACCAGGGAGGGACTTGTCTTATTTGCCTATAATTATCCTAAGCTCCTAGTACAAGGCCTGGCCCAGAGGAGGTATTCAGTGAATGTATGTTGAATGGATAGGAGTATATGTTTTGACCCAAACTTAGCACTCTGTCTGATTCAGGCCAAGATTAAGCAGCAGTTTATTTAAATACTCTAAATAGTAAACATTTGAGAGGGTGGGTGAAGGAATGGAAGAGGCTTCTAGGGAAGTGTCCAGGGCAGGGCAGGGGTCAGGGCAGCCGGCCTGCTCACAGGGCAGTGGACGCCCGGAACTTCTGGGTCAAACAGAACACGGCAGCTGTGAGGGCCGTGCACTGACGGGCCAAGAGTTTCACACTCAGGTCTTGGTAGCCTCCCTCGCAGGTCAGCTTGGCAGCCTCTACAAACTGGTGGTAGGTGTACACCACGTCCCTCAGGTTCCCTGCTGCCTCCCTGTGCCGGGCGGAGCAGCGGCTGCAGTCTGTGAACTGGAAGCACAGGCCAGCCAGCTGGACCAGGTACTGGAAGGTGTCACACACGGCACCCTGCATCTCTTCAGGGGACTGGTCCATTCTGATTACATGCTGACAGCTGGACAGGAGCTTCTGGGAGCCCATGCAGAGGTGGCTCCGGCTTTCAGAAAAGTGCCAGGTGCACTTCTCTGGGGGGTGTTTGTTCCCATTCCCCCAGGAAGCTTCTAAAATGTCTTGTAATTCCAGCAAGCTCTCTGTGAGTCTGACGAAGCCCTCAGGAGTGCTGGTGGGAGCAGCTTTCAACTGTCTCAGAGCCCTGGAGCAGTACTCGGGCCAGATGTGGCTGTTCCTCAATAGGGGCTCAGAGCTGCAGCTGTGGGCCCGGGCAGGCCTCCAGGGCAGGCCCAGCCGGCTTCCTGCAGAGGGTGGTGAGGTGAGGGGGGCTGTGGAGTGCGCTTCTGAGTCCCTGTCTTCTTCCTCTGCCTCAGGCTGCGGGCCACGGAAGCACGTGGCATAGGAGAACTGGCAGCTGCACTGCTCCATCCCAATCCTGGGGGCCACTGTCTCACTCATCCCCGCAAACCCCAAAGAAGATGTGGCCATCCTGAGGCTGGCAGAAACTTTAGGATGGCTTTCTGGGGAAAAGCACAAGAAAGACTTCTCAGCTGGAAGGCAGATGCTAGGGCTTTTGTCTTTGCTTTCCGACAGTGAACATTGGTTTGACCCTTCTAAGTGGGGCTCCTCTTGGGGACATGGTAGTGGGTTTAGCAGAGAAGGCCCTGGATTAAAACAGACCTGCTGAGAAGTGTCTCTAGGGGCTGTGTCTTCCCCTGTCACATGGTTAAGTGGCTCTGCTTTGACCCCCTCCAGAGGGAAGGCTGAAGGAATGGTCTGGTTCTCAAGCAAGAAGTCCAGGTCGAAATCCAGCTCTGCCAACAGTGTTTGTTCTTGGGCCCGGCAGGCTTGGCTTGGGGTTTCCGTGCTTTGTCCTTGGAGTTTGGTGGGAGAGTGTGACGGGGTCGGGTCTGTCTCTGTTACAGGAGTCTCCACGGAGAGGGAGGCTGTTATCCCGCCATCTGGAGCACTGACACCAACAGTCCGTGGAACAGCATTTGACACCTCACCCTCAGGGTCACCGGAGTGCTTCCCAGATTCATCATGAAAGAAGTTGGAGCCATTTTTGTGTGTAACTTCTCCATCATGTTCCAGAGACGGTTGTCCTGGTTGCTCCTCCTCTGCAGGGAAAGAAGGGATCTTCTCTCCTGAATCTACTCCACATTCGCCACTCCTAGGCCTGTCTTGAGGAGACAACAAAGGCTCTGTGTTTTGGGGGACAGTTTCTTGCATATGATTTGTAAACAAAGATCCCAATCCCGTTTCCAGCTGGACTCCTCCCAGCTCTAGTGTGTTTCCTTGAGAGACATTATGTGGCCCCGGGCTGATGGTCACACAGACTCTGTCTGGGTTCAGGTCAACACTGGAGAGGGAGGAGGTGCTGTCCGCAAGCTCTCTGGGGGCACTGCCATCCGAGTCTTGAGATGCAGATAAAGTCTGGGAAGGCGCTTTCTGAGCAGTATCTGGGCCAGATGAACCTGGGTTGGAACAATTAGGGGTGCTTGCTGGGGGACTGGCAGTCACAGGGACACCCCCAGAATTCTCTTTATGACTGGGGTCAATCCGCAGGCGAATGGCGGAAATAGAAGACACTCGAGAATCGATGACCGATTTGGTTTCCATGGTCTCGGGCTCCATCTCCATGACCCGGGAGGCTGGGTTTTTGCTCTTGGCCTCCCTCAAGGGAGCCAGCAGCCCCAGGGCCTTGGTCTCCAGGAGGCCAGGCTCACCTTGCATGTCCTGCAGAGAGGACACAGTTGGGGAGGGTGCACCAAGAGCCAGGAAGGGCTCCCGGTCATAGTAGCACACGTCGTCCACGTTCTCCAGGGAGGCTGATGGCACCAGGGGAAATGAGACCTGACAGGTGTAGTCGGTCTGTAGGAAAGACCTTCTTTTTCTCAGGGTCTTGGCATACTTTTTCACCCCTCCCCTTCTGCGTGCTTCTCTTCCGTCTGGTCCAGCTTTCAGGCTGTCCTCAGGGCTGCAAGTGCTAGCCGTACTCTGCTCGCTTGTGGCACTGGGTTCTGCAGCACAAACAGCTCTGGGCCCTGAGAATCAAGAAAGGAAAAAGTACATAAAAAGCAGGAAAACAAAGAGACTTTCAGAGCGTGGGCTCAGGACTCAGGATTGCCTGGGTTCAAACCCTGGCTGGTCTGTGGAACCTTGGGCAAGTTAAACCTTGATCTCCTCATCTGAGAGTGGGGGATGATAACTGTCGTAGACATTTTTTTTATTCTTAGTTGCCCAAGATCCATTTCATTGTCTTTTTGGTCACAGTATCTCAACTCTCAACTTCCTTTTAGGGACTGACATCTCCCCCCTTCCTTTGCTGGAACTATCAGTAAAGGTGCCCTCTGCACATCAGCCAAGGGGTCAGAGTTATGCCTCCGAAAGTCAGCCACACATTTCCTTGAATTTCAAATTCAAAAACACGTTAATTAAAAAAAAAAAAGTAGAGTTCATTCTTTTTTGTTTGTTTGTTTTTTTCTTTATTGATTTTAGAGAGAGAGGAAGGGAGAGGGAGAAAGAGATGGAAACATCAATGAGAGAACATGATTGGCGGCCTCCTACATGCTCCCCATCAGGGATTGGGCCCACAACCTGGGCATGTGCCCTGACGGGGAATCGAACCGGCGACCTCTCAGTGCGTGGGTCGACGCTCAACCACTGAGCCACACCAGCCGGGCAGTAGAGCTCATACTTTATAGCTACAGTACCCTGACAATATGACAAGGAATCCTCCTGGTCTGGTGCTGCCTGTGTCTGAAGCAGTCCTCACCTTTGCTGGCGATTGTCTAAGCTACCTTACATTCTTGACCAGTTTTTCTTTGTGCTATGTTAACCCAAGTCAGTCATTTCCAATGGAACCAAGACCTCTGCCACGCAGGTTAAATGATTTAGTGCATATCAAGCACCAGCACAAGGCCTGTGCCTGACCGTAGTCACTAAAGGGAGCTGCTCCTGTTGTTACTGTCACCGCATGTGTGAGGGTTCTGAAGGAGCTCGCTTTTGACAAAAAGTGGCATGACCCTCAGGCGTGAGGGCTTCTGTGCGTGCCGGGATGGATCTTTCTGAGCAGAGAAGCACTCTTGTGAAGAGCTGTGGGGATCAGACGAAAGGATGAGGAGCACAGGCCAGCACTTGAGAATCAGAGGGCTCTCATCTCAGACCAGTTCTCAGCTGGCTGCACCTTATCAGAGGCTGCTTCTCAGACCTCTTAAATCAGAATCTCCGAGGCTGGGACCTAAGAATCAATAGAATTTAAACCAGGTCCCTTGGGTGGTCTCGATGCCCAGTCACGTTTCGGAGCTGCTGCCCGAGGCCACCTACAGCCACTGACCAAGGGTGTTTTTGAGGCCTAAAAAGGGAGAGGCTCCCCCAGTGAGTTGGGCCAGGAGTCCCAGTTCTGGGCTGTTTCCCCAGGACCACACTGGTTCTCTATGAAAAAGGGGGTCCAGTATGGACCTATGTCCTTGACTGGAGGAAGGCCTTCACTGATGGTCTGTCTTGCCCCCATCTTGCCCCCAGCACAATGGCTAGTCCAACAGGGCAAGGCTGGGGCATGGATGGAAGTTGGCCGAGAAATGCACAAGCTAGCCATGGGGTTCTCCTTTCCCTAGGGGCACAGTCAATGAATGAACTCAAGGTAGATGGTGGCGAGTTCATTCATTCACTTAGCAACATCTGCCAGGCACTGTGTGCTAGGACACAGATGAGTGAGACATGAGCTCCTGGTCAGTGAGGGAGAGAAACATCAACACAGGATCACGCCAATAAATACCTAATTACAGGCAGTGCTAAGTGCCAGGCAGGAAGCACTCAGGGTGCTGTAGGAAAATGTGACAGGGATGGGGAGACCCGCCCTACTCCTGGTGGTCTGGTTAAGGTTTCTGGAAGAAGTGACTTTCCAGGTGGGGCCTGATGGATGGATGGGCATCAGCAGCTAAAGACCAGGGTGAGGAGTGTTTCCAGCAGAAAGAGCAGCGTGTGCAAAGGCCGGGGGTGGGAAAGAGCCCAGCACTTTGAAAGAATGGCAAGTCTGGCAGGATACAGAGGGCTCAGGAGAGAGACAGACAGGGTCCCTGTCACATCGGGCCTCAACCTATGGAGCTGGCCTTTCTCCCACAAGCGACGGGAAACCACTGTAGGGAGGGAGCAACTGGAAAGGGCTGGAGCAGAACTACAAGGGCTGCAGCAGCCCCAGCTCCTGGTAGTAGGTCACCCTCAATGTCTTTGTGCTATTTTCCAATTTTTTTCCTGCAGCATGCAGAGAGAAAGAAAGAGAGAGAGAGAGAGAGAGAGAGAGAGAGAGAGAGAGAGAGAGAGAGAATGTCCTGAAAGGCTCTCAGGCCAGCTGGGAAGTCATCCTGTATGGAAAGACTCCCACATTCTACATGGAGGGAGGCAGGAGGAGCCTGAGAGAAACATGACCAACAGACCCCTGCCTTCCTATGTCAGAGTCCCTCAGGGGCCACCAGTGGCCTGTCAGGTAGGTTCATGCTTCACAGCGTCATTTAACATAGCCTCAGCGTCAGTAATGACACAGCTGCTTCCTTCCGCTGGGCACTTCTGTCAAACCCTTTTCTTTCTATGTAAACTGTCTCACCAGCCTCAGCCCTTTCCCGCCTCTTCTGGGAAGCCTTCCCAGATTTCCACGGCCGCATGAACGCCTGCCATCCCTGCTTGGCCACAGTTCTCTGAACCTCCCCTGTAGCTCCGACTTGAAGTCATGATGCCTGTAATTTAGTCCACTGAGCCCAGGGCAGCCTCCTCAAAAGAGGACCATGACCCTGCTTTCCTCTTGTGTTTCCCTTCAAGCTTGGTCCCTGCCTGCTGAGCCTGCAGACTGCTGGGTGTCACTCACCTGAGAGGGTGTCTGGGGGTGTGAGCTTGTCAGCTGCATCATAGTATTCCTCATCTGAGCTGCCGTCCTCATAGGCGGGGGCCATGGCTTCCAGCGTGGAGCTGGGCTGGGCCTCAGTCCAGCCCTGCTGGCCCCGGGCTGGCGGGCCGCCACCCTGCCGGGAAGCCGTGCTGTCTGAGCTGTCACTCAGGTGCCTGGCCGGGGAGACACTGGAGCACAGGCTGTAGTAGTCAGTCCAGCTGCCCGCATACAGCGTGGGGTCCAGCCCGGCTGCACTCAGGTCTGGTCCGCAGCTGAATGTCCCAGGAGCAGGACTCTCTGAAAGCTCCGTCTCCTGGCACTGAGGGTTGGCTCTCTGGGCCAGGTCCAGGAGACAAAGGAAGCCGCTGGTTTCAATCCTGCTCCTCTCCTCTTGGCTGTCAGAATCAGCTCTCTCTGGGAAGCCTGGCGAGCCAAAGTGGAAGAAGCCGGACGTGCTGGAGGAGCAGGCATCCAAGTCATCCTCTTCCAGGGCATCCATGGACTCACTCGAGCCGCTGGTCCTGCAGCCTCGGCTCTCAGTGTTGGCCGAGTCGGATGCCTCGGACTCGGCGCTGTCTGTCATGCTGTTGGCCCCGCAGGTGCTTGGGCCTCTCCCGGCCACCTCGGGTGTGGGGCCGTCTGTGGGAGGCTGGTCCTCTTTTACGAGTGGTCTGCAGGAGCCCGGCTTTGGCAGGCGCTGGTCAGAGAGAGGCTCCAGCACGCAGTCCATTTCGGAGGACTCCTCTGAGTCACTGCACGCCCTGGACTCGTAGCCTGCAACACGGGACACTGAGGGTTATAAAACAGCATTCGGGGACTGGCAGCCACCTAGTATCCTCCCACCCCCACGCTGCTGGCCCTCCCATTTTCCAGATTAGAAAACAGGTCCAGGAGGGTGATTGTCCCAGATCACGCTATAGTGACTGACACAAGATCCATGGGACTCCCAATTTCATGCTCTCCCCACAACATCAGGCTCCCTTTCCCACATCTATCTGAACCAGCTGACAGAGACAGGGCTACCTCCATCCCCACTTCCAAGGAGAGCTATCTGTTCCCAGAAACATGTGGGTATTTATTTGCTTGGATTTCACTTTGCTCTGGGCAGTATTGCTCGTTTCCTACCCACCCACCCCCAAATATCAGCTCTGTCCTGTCTGGGATCAAAATCAAATGGGGAATCATATTTAAAATACAAAACAGATTTCTGACCCTACCCCTGATGTATTGGGTCAAATATCCAGGGAGTGGGGCCTGAGAATCTGTATTGAAGCACCTTTATGGGAGACGTTGAGGCTGCTAGGCTGGCACCATTCTGAAGCCTGGTCTTGGGGACCCACTGGTTCTACAGGGCTTTTAGGAGAGTGACAACTCATTCAGCCGCTGGTGTTCGGGAAGGCTTCATGGAGAGAGGGCTGGAGGTATTGAACTAGGTCTCCAGTCTCTCCTCTACCATAAGCCTGCAGGGTGATCCTTCTAAACACTTCTTTCTGCAACATCACATTCTACTTAAACCCTCTCACAAGAGCTAAGGCCTCCCAAGATGGCCCTGACCCCTCCTTAGCAGCCTTCCCATGCTCCAGCCACTACAGAGAGCTTCTCACAGCTCATGACCTTGCCCTTCGTGTCATGCCTCCATGCTGTCCCCTCTGCTTCAAATGATCTCTCCTCTCTCCTTTGGCCAACTCCAGAATGTTCTTCAAGATCTATTTCAAATACCTCCCCCGTGGGAGCACCCCTCTGACTGCCGCCTGCCCTGATGGCAGCCCCTCCCTGCCATCAGACCTTGGCGACAGCACTGCTCCCCCTCTGCCTCGTCTCCCGGAGGTATCACCCCTCTTTATAAACTGTGTCCAAGACAAAGTTAACAAATACCCAAAACTCATCACTGCCTGAAAATTTTACATTATCTTACTATCATCTAAGCTCTTGAGATTATTTATGTCTATTTTATCCACAGGGAGGAAATATTATATAATGATCTGCCACTGAGCATCTCTCCCCATCTCCACACTCAGTGACATCGGTTGGTAGCTTGAGATTAGCCAGAGTGGGAGTGTCTGTACCATGAAAATGGACAATTGCTTTAAAAAAGGGTGGTTTATTTTTGTCTTTTTTGTTTTTGTTTTTTCTCACAGAGATGATTGTTAAACATTTATCAGAAAACCACTGGGAAAATACTGCATCAACAGTGCTAAAGCGAAATCCTGATGGAAACCGGGAGCTGGTGTGGAAAACTGTCCACCTCACCTGGCCCCTACGACTCCATTCCTGACGTGATATGATTCTGAGTCCCTTCTATCTTCAGTACCCCTTCTTCTAAATACGTAGGGCTGAGAATGTTTATTATAATTCAAGAGTATGCAGAAGAGTAAATAGGTAGGCATGGAATGAGAAGCTAGATCATCTGTTCTTTTTATTATTATTGATTTAAGAAAAGGGGGAAAGAGAAAGAGAGATCCATTTGTTCCACTTATTTATGCACTCATTGGCTGATTCTTGTATGTGCCCTGACCAGGGATCGAACTCACAACCTTGGTGTATCCGAATGACACTCTAATCAACTGAGCTATCCCGTCAGGGCTGGTCATCTGTACTTTCTGAACAAATAATTGATGGCTCTTTTTGTTAGCAAATAAAGACAAAATACAAAGGATCTTAGAGATGATTTTAGGAAATTCTATGGGGAATCAGAGACCTTCTTTGGTTTTGGGGACTCTCGGGTACAAAGAAAGCTTCTCTATTTAGGATTCTGGAAAGATCAACCATTTACCTGGAAATAAATGGAGAAATAGCTCTCATCGACTTGAGTGGAAGTCTCACCTCAACTCAATTCTCCACCTCCCTTTAGGCTGCTCTTACCTACGGGGCAGTGAAACGGCCTGTCCTCACTGGGGCAAGCCTCAGTGCCTCACCTTCTTCAGCAGATACCCGGTGCACCTGTTGCTTGTTCCCCGGCCAGAGGAAAATGGGGGTAACTGGGTCAACAAACAGCCGGTAGTACCCAGCAATCAGGCAGGCTAAGTCTTTCGCACTGTTGGATTCCAGCAGCAAAGTCAGAACCTTTGAAGGTAAAGAGAGCTCTTCAGCTTATAAAGGGCGAAGGGACAGTCTAAAGCCTGACAACAAGGCCATTTGAGGCAATGAGAGATTCCAAGTAACTCCAGCCATGGTCCACAGGCAGGCCTCACGTCCTGTATTCTCACCTATAAGACTTGAAATGAGCATATGTATGTGTGTGCGTACACACACACACACACACACACACACACACACACAGTGTGTTCCATCGAATCTCCACAATATCTTCTGCCTCTCCAACCCTTACCGCTATCCTAGCCCCTCATTCCCAATCACCCACTCCACTCTGCTCATTCATATAATGGGGCCCCTTCAAGAATTAACCTAGAAGAGGAGAAGGAGCAAGAGCAAATGGAGGAGGAGGGAGAGGGTGATAAGGATAAAGCACCATCCTTGAGCGTGTTGGTATTAAAGCAAAGGAAGGCAGGATAAATGCAGGACCTTCCAGAGAGGCTCAGGGAGCATACTTCCTCATTTACCCACTTTAACTGCTGCCACTCAAAACACCTGGACAACCATTCTGGTCCCATGCATGTGATAAAATCCTCTGGTGTCACCATCTAAGTTTCTGAACCCATCAGGAAAGCACACAGTCAGGCTCAGTTTATATGAGAAAAACCTTTCAGGACCTGCCCGAAAAAATGCACCCTGATTACGACTTTCCCTTTGATGGGACAGACTGGACAATTTATCCTCTTAAGCAAATGTTGGGACATTTGTTAATATCCAAATTCATATAAACTACCCTAAAATAATGTAGCCCCAAATTCCAGAAGTTGGATTCAGCATCGTTTCCCTGTGTGTTACCTTGATGTCCTGAAGATACACTTTGACCATGCTCACTTTCTCAGACTCTTCTGTCAGCTCGACACGGCTGATGTTTGCAAACTCTGCCAACGTGGACATGATGTTGAGTTTGCTGTTGATAATTTGGCTAATCCCGTACTTGGCTCCAACCAGAAGGGCAATGTAGGACTCTCTGTCCTGTAACTGCAGAAAGGCAGAGGAGGAATTAGTTTCCATTCACAAGCTAGTGAAAATACACTGCACGTGTAAGACACGATACCTCTCTCTGCAAACTCCTTGATCCTCATCTCACGGCCCCACCACCACTCCCTAGACTGCCAAGTGAGGCAGTAGCCTAATGGCACCATCTACAGCTAAATTAAGTACAAATTTACCTCCCTTAGAATCCTTCACAATAAAGAGCCAAACCAGGCTGTTACCTGTTCCATAATGCAACCTGTACTTTCACACCTATGTGCCTATTCACTCCTCTTGGAATCCCTTCTCTGCCATCATAACCTACTGAAATCCTGACCCTTCTTCAACAGCTTCCACCAAAACCTACTGCAAACATCTACAGAAAACACCAGCCTGATCTGTCCTCAAACCAGAGCAGCCCTCTTCCTCTGTGTTGCTTCGGCTCTGCTTCCCCTGTACTTCTCTCGTCTCACTGAGCTGACTTCTTGCTGTAGTTACTAGTATTCAAGTCTCAGATTCCCTGCCACGTTCCCCGATGACAGGCCGTATTTATCTACGTGTGTAACCGGTGCCCAGAAAGCACCCTGAGCCAGTTCAATGTGGTTGGCCTCTTCTCCCATTACCAGTTCTTTTCTTAGACAGGAAAGGTAAAAAGGGGACTGGGGACAGCTGGGAGAGGGCAGGATTGGCTCTTGGGGAAAGTGGGAGGCCTTCCTTTCTGTGATCTAGTCTCTTTTCCGCCTTTTGGTCATCTACTCGTACAAGACACCATCTATGTTTTCCTTCCCCTAACTATCTGATCGCTCTCCCTTGCTCTCAAAATATTGATTCTCTTTTTCCATCTATATTGTTAGGTCAGCAATCTGATCAAATTGACCCATCATTGCCCAGCCGGTGTGGCTCAGTGGTTGAGCATAGACCCATGCACCAAGAGGTTGCTGGTTCGATTCCCGGTCAGGGCACATGCCCAGGTTGTGGGCCAAATTCCCATTGGGGGGCATGCAGAAGGCAGCCAGTTGATGTTCTCTTTCATCGATGTTTGCATCTCTCTGTCCCTCTCCCATCCTCTCTCTCTAAAATCCAATAAAGAAAAATAAATAAATAAATACATTGACCCATCACAGTAAATGACTGAGAGGCACACCGAATCCACTGAAAGAAAATTTGTTAATATATATTTTTAAAAATCTCTAATTGGTATGGTCTGGCTTTGTGCTGGAGTGTTCTGGGGCTCACTGAATGGTGGGGAGTTTCCGTAAGCCACAGCCCCCATTACTGACTGCTGAAAAGCACACAGCTCTAGGCCTCGGCTCCAAGAAGGAGGCCGGAGGAGGACCAGGTAACCAAGCAGAGTGCGCCTGTGCTTCTCTTGCCCCTTCTCAGGCCCACCCTTCAGTTCTTCCCTGCTTCTGAACAACCAGGGCCCAGCCTGGCAGTCAATCTAACACTCTTATCTTTCCTTCATGATTTCCGCTTTTTCCTCTTCACCTTCATCTTACCAAAGCTCCACAGTAAAGAGCTTACAGTACCCTTCCCTCAAAATGCCTTTCCTCTGTACAGAAATCTGGCCAAATCCAATATTCTTGCCTTCCTTAACCCATCCCCTTCCATTCTTGACCTGAAGCTGGCAGCAGCACTCTCTGTCTTCACACCACAGGCGTCGCCTGTGTGTCACTCACAGCTCTGCTTTGTCTTGTTGGCTACTCTGTTTCATCATTGGAAGGTAGAAATCATGTCTTAGTCAGCTCTGCCTCCGCCGGCACCTGCTGTAGGGCTAGCACCAAGTAAGGACATAATCAACACTCCCCAGTGGCATGATCTTCAGTTTCCCCAACAAATTCTAGAACGCATGGTCGCGTCCTCAAGAATTTCAGGCTGCAAGATTCACTGATCTTCAGAGGACTTCTAAGGTCCCTCATAAGGGTGGGGCTGCACAGTTCTCTAATACATACCATTAAAGTTGCATTAAAGATTTTCCCGCCATATGTCTTGAGTTCCCCAAGAATCTGTAGATAATTTAAACGTAGCTGGGCAGCAGAAATAAGTTGCTTAAATAGGAAAAAAAAAAAAGTCTGTTAAATTCGAGTTATTCACTTGCCTAAAATCAAGGCAACGTTGAAAACACAGTCGCTGAGGTTTCACAACAGACAGCTAGCTGGGCGGGTCGGCCAGGGTTCTGGCTGCATTACCTTCTGTCGGGGTTCCAGCAAATTCTGGTTCCTCTTCATGTGGAAGCTTATGGCTTTCTTGATGTCTTTGCCTTTCATGTTTCGGAGTAAAGTTGGAGATATAAAGTTCTCTATTCCCCAGTCTTTCCTGCCACGAGACATTGGAGACAACGAGGCCCATTTTTACAGTGTACTTGGTGGTTCTAATGAAGAGCATAATTACATTTGATTCAGTCCTTACTGTTCCTGGAATACTGCCAGTTGAGCCTCTTTCTCAACAGAAGGTACTTACACATGTACATATATGTGTGTATTAATATATATACACATATTTTATATAAACATATGCTATATAAACTTATAAATATATTTATATATATTTCCTCCCCCCTCCCCCAACACACACACACACATCACAGCCATTCAGGAATTAAATCCCACGGATCTTTCTGGGAGCTCATGACTCCTGGTGCGGTGTGATATCCTGTTAGTCGGAGCAGGCGACTTCAATCTTTTTTCACTGCAATATACGTGACAAATAATGAAATTGCGTGTATAACACACTCTCACGGGGCAACACAAAGCACCTGTGAATTCCCAAGGTCATGCTCCAGAATGGTGCCAGTCTAACAGCCTCCCAAGCCTCCAACAAACTTGTTAAAAACACAGATTCTCAGGTCCCGCTCTCTAGAGATTTGACCCAGTACATCAGGGACAGGGCCCAGGACCTGTTTTCTTTTTTAAATATGACTCCCGTTGGATCTGATGCCCAGACAGGTCAACAGAGCTGAGATTTGGTGAGGGGTCAGCAAACCTGGGTGATACTGCCGAGAGCAACGTGAAATTTTAAGCTAAGAATCAGGTGGTGCTAGAATCCCAGGACCTAAAACTGTCTTACTAGGAATACAATGCAACATGATTGCTTCACACAACATTAGTTTCCAAGGCATTCCTGCCCTTATCAGAGCTTTTCACTGAAGTTATCAAACGAGTTCCCAGGACATTCTTCCAGGAACTGGGAACTTACAAAGGGATTCTGTGTCACTCCATCTGACTTGGCTTCTGCCCCAGAGGGAGCAGCCAGATTCTGACATGTGGGGGAGCCCAGATGGGTCGGAGAGGGTGGAGAGGAAAATGGATAGAAAGACAACGGACAGAAGGCTACGTAGGTGAGTATCAGCTTTCTGTGGAATCTGGCCATTCTGGCCATGGACCGGCCACATTATCAGTGCAGCACAGCTGCTGTTGGTAGGTCACAGATGTCCCCTGCCACTCACTCTATGTACTTCAAAGAGATCTTCTGTGGCTGGGCACACGCGTAGATCCGCTCCTGGATGTGCAGGGCCGCGAGTCGGAGCGCAGCGCTGCATTTCATTTCCACGGCAAAGCGCTCCTGGAGCACGTCGCTGCAGCTCTAGAAGAGATCAGATCAGAGGAGTTGGGAAACAAGGACAGACTGTGTCCCTCGTTCTCTCACGTGAAAGGTCCAGGAGCTCAGCTTGGAGACCGGGCCCTGCTGATTCTTGGCTATGTGGCCTTGATTAAGTTACTAAGGCTCTCTGAACATTGCTGTTCTTCCTGTTGCTACATGAGGAAAGGCAAGTCTACCTTACATTAGATAATGCATCTGAAAGTAGGTATGAGGGACGTGGTATTATACAAATATAAAGTAGTGTTGTTATTAGTTGGCACCACCATTTCTGTAAGAATTTGGGCAGATCAATCCACCTAGTTTGAGTTATCTCATTTGAAAAATGTTGATGCCTCCCAAATGATTCTTTTTCATCAGAATTAAAACAACATAATAAATCTCGTCTAAGGAGGTAGAGTAGGGGGAGCAACAGGCTACAGGGACCAAGGAAGCCATTTTTGGCTCTGCCACTAAATGGGTGACCCAGGTAAATCATGTGACCTTTCCAAGACTCAGTTTCATCATTTCTAAAATAAAGCTTTGGAGCACTCACACCCCTTTTAGCAATAAAAACTGTAACTCTAAAGATCTTAAATGGGATTAGGAAATAAATCATTACATTGAGGACAGCCTAAATGTCACTAATATATCACTAATCTCACAACTCAGTGATGGAAAAAGGAATTCTAAGGGACATTCAGGCCCATTCTCCTTCTGATAAAGATAATCCATACCAGGGAGCTGCTTAATTGCCTTGTGCTCATGTTCAAAATAACCCAATCTCCAGGTCCATCTAAGTGAAATAAGCCAGGCAGAGAAAGACAAATGATCTCACTAATATGATCTCACTAATATGTGGAATCTAATGAACAAAATAAACTGATGAACAAAATAACCATAAGCATGGATACATGGGACAGACTGGCGGGTGCCAGAAGCGAGGGGGGTGGGTGTGACTGGTTAAAGGAAGGGGAAGGTGCCCGGCCGGTGTGGCTCAGTGGACTGAGCATTGTCCCGTGGACTGAGCATTTTCCCATGGACTGAGAGGTCGGGGTTTGATTCCTGGTCAGGGCATGTGCCCGGGTTGCGGGCTCAGTCCCCAGTGGGGGGCATGCAGTAGGTGGCTGATCTATGTTTCTCTCTCACATCGATGTTTCTCTCTCTCTCTCTCTCCCTTCCTCTCTTTCTAAAAAATCAGTAGAAACATATTATAAATAAATAAAGGAAGGTGAAGGCCAGGGGAGGGGGCGTGGGGGCTGGGTGGAGATGGGCAAAGCGGCAGAAAATGGGGGCCATTGGCAATAGTGTCAACAATAAGCTTAAGTTAGAAAAAACAACTCAATCTCATCTTTGAGAATGACCACTGTTATTTTAGGAAGCGCAGACCCAGTCACCTGCAGGTAGAGGTATTCAAAGGCCACGGGGTCTTCTTTCAGGAGGTCCAGGGGGTCCTTGGGAACAAAACACACCCTGAAGAGGCAGCGGCAGTCTTGTGACTCTTCCCTCTCTACCACCTGCGATGGGTAAAGGACATACCGTTCATCTTAGCTGCCTTTGTTCTCCCAGTTATTCCACAAAACAACTTCAAAAAAATAAACAATGAAAGACAGTCCCCAGAGATTTCAATTTTAGTGCTTCCCAAGGCAGCACTGACCTTTCCTCCTAACTTGACTTTCTCATGGGTGTAAAACGTAAAAGGCTCAAAACAGCAAAGTTTCCCACTTACTCCATTAACCTGTTTCCCTTTCCAGAAGAAATTTCTGGAATCTCCAGTTTCTTATATGCCCTTCCAGAAACAGTCTATGTATATATATTATACATGCTTCTATATATGCTTTCTTCCCCACAAATAATAGTATAATATACATTATATATATATTCTATACCTTACTTTTTTTTCACTTCAACTATCTGAGGGCTTTAATGGGACCTCTTTTCCAATGCTAGTAGACCAGAAGTGATTTTTTAAAAGTTTGCAAGCAGTGGTATTGGAAGGTGGGTGACTGAGGTAAGAGTCCATCTGCCATGAGAAATGCTCAGAGTGGCTTCCATGAGGTCATGCCTTGCTCATGCTGTTGCCCTGCTTAAAAAGCCCTTCTCCTTTTCCAGTTGTGGAGATCCTACTCATCTTTGTAACAGTACACACTCAACAAGGATTTGTTGAACTGACCTGTGTTTGGCTTTTAAAAGTTAGTACAACAAATCACTGAATGGTGAAAGATTGAGTGGTCCAGAGGGACTGTGTTTGTTCTGTCTTGCCCTCAGGGACAGCTCAGGGAAAAGTGTCACAAAAAGGGCTTACACACAGCAACAAAGGCTTCCCTGACATCTCAAAGGCAACAGGTTTAGGGGAAGGTCATCAGAGCCCGAAGCAAAAAAAGGGGCTCCATTGGCTGTGTTACCTTGAGTAAGTCACCTTACCTCTCTAGGCCTCTGTCTCCACATCTGCAAAGTGGGGCCCTGCCTACTTCATACAAAAGTCAGGCCTGATTCCAGTCCTGTTATCCCCAGGCTGGGTGACTCTGTGCCTTCTTGGCATGAGAAAGTGCATCAAAGCTGCAGACGTGCTGAGCCCCGTGCCCCAAGGTCCTGGCTGAAGCATGCAGCCTGCCCAGCCCGGATCTCCTCACCAGGAGCGGGAGCAGGAGCGGGAGCAGGCCGTACCTGCTGGATGAGTTCCTCCTCGTGCAGCAGGTGCAGCCGTGAGACACTGTACAGCTCTTCCAGGACCAGCGCAAAGTACTCCGTACTTCGGATTGACAGCTTCTCCTTCACTGTGAGGATGATGTCCTGCCACACAGAGAGGCACGAGGGTCACCTGAGGAGCAGGCCGGCCCTCCTGCTCAGGCACAGAACAGGGAGGACTTCCCTGACCGCTCCTCGGTGCAGCTGGGGAGAGAAAAGCCTGTGCTCATTGGGTCCACTGCCCACTCCGGCAGCTGAACCTTGACAGGCCACACATGGGACTTCTCATGGTCCCTCAAGGTCCTGCACTCACTCCTCAGGCCACCCACACGACTATCTTCTCTTGCTTTACTTGGAAGACTGAAGCCACCCACTGGGGGCTTAGGCCGCTCTTCAAGGTGTCCAGATTCATCTTCTCTCTGGAGTCTGCACCTTCAACTGCTTACCAGACAGAATCCCACCACCCGCTATGCGACTCTGAGAAATACACCAGATGTCTCCGAACTTGTTTCTTCCTGAGAAATGGAGGATAATGATGCCTATTTAGAGTTGCTAAGATGGAGTAATTAATACTGTGCCACTAGACAAAGCAGCCCTTTGTCATCACAAGGTCTTTGCTGCCTCAAGGCATTCACACATGCTGATCCCACTGCCTGGCACACTGTTCCCGAGGCTGTTCCTTTCTCTTCATAGGAGCCCTCTCTGGTCACTGTATCTAAATGTGACTGCCCCTGTCATTTTCTGTCCCAGGGTCCTGTTTATTTCCCTCATCACTACTTAATATTATTTTCTTCCACATCAGCTATGTTCTTTAGTGAGAGTCAGTACAGTAAAGTTAAGTGAAATGGTTCTACAGCTAGACTACCACTGACTAGGTATGTGCCCCGTGGTAAACAGCTTACTTTTTTTTATGCCTCAGTGTTTTCATCCGTAAAATGATAATAATATTAGCACATATCTCATAGAGTTGTTGTGTGCATCTAATTAATTTCCCGTATAAGACACTTGGAACAGTACTTGACAGATGGCTAGTGTTCCATACATGCCAGCTGCTAACTGTTCTCTTGCTTATTGCCTCTCACTCCACTAGATGGTAAACTCCCCGAGACTGTGAACCTGGCCTGTCTTGTGCTCCCTTATATCCCCAAAGCTTGGCAGTCGCCCTGGCCGGGTGGCTCAGTTGGAGCATCGTCCTGTGCACCAAAAGGTCGCCGGTTTGATTCCGGGTCAGGGCACATGCCTGGTTGCAGGCTCAATCCCCTACAGGCGTGGAGGAGGCAGCAGGCTGATGTTTCTCTCTCATCAATGTTTCTATCACTCTCTCTCCCTCTTCCTTCTTCTCTCTTTAAAAAACATCAATAAAAATTCTTTAAAAAAAGTTTGGCACTCAGTGATGCTCAATGAACTTTCACTTGATGAATAATCATCACAGACTTATAGATATCCTACCAGAACCTCAGATTTAGTAAGTGTCAAACCATTAGGTGCTACCTGCTCCTCATGACTCCTAATTCTCAATACCCTTTCCACTTGTTCCATCCTCCTCCATAAGTAACCAGTGACTAAGTCCTGAAGAGTCTATCTGCTTCTGTAACTCGGCAACAGTAATTCAATGTCGACTGTGAGCTGGCCACGATGGAGAGCCTGTCTCTTGACCCAGTCCCCTCTCTCCATTCTCCCACATTTATCTTGGCTTGAGCTCACATACTCCTCCTGGCTTCACGGAGTGGTGTCCTAAGGGCCACCCTGCCACCCATCTGACCTCTACCTTGCATCTATAGCAGGGGTAGCTAGTAGGTCAAATCTAGGCCGCTGCTTGTGCTTGTAATTAAAGTTATATGGGAACACAGCCATGCCCATTTGCTGCAATGCAGAGTTGAGGAACTGTAACAGAGACCCTACAGCCTGCAAAACCTAAAATATTTACTATCGGGCACTTTCCAGAAAAGTTTGCTGAGCCCTAATGTAGAGGAACTTGTGTAAGCCTTGTACTGGTCATGCTCTCCCTTGCTCAAGAACTTTGAGTGGCTCCCCATGGCTCCCTAGCTTCATATTCAAGACTCTCATTATCAGGTGCCAATCTATTTCTCCCACTTTATCTTCTGCAGCTTCTTCCAGTGAATTCTGCTCACAAGCCCCATACACTTGCCAAACTTGCCCATATTTGGGTCTTTGTTGGTGGCATTGCCCATGCTGTCTTCACACCCCACTCCTGGCCCATTCTTGTTAAGAGCCCACCCATCTTTCCAAGTTGGCCTCGTAGGCCACCACTCCCCAGAGGCCTTTCTTTGCCACCATCCAGAAGACCTCTCTCCCCTGAACCACACCATTTTAATGCCCCGCTTCCATGGTCCTGAGCACAAGGTACCCTTCATAGTTTCATAATCAGTTATCCCCAGTCCTCATCTCTTCACCCAGCCCCACCCCAAGACTCTGGCTCCCTTTGGGTGTGACCCTAGGTAATTTATTTCTGCAACACCAACAACTTTACTGACACACAAAAACTGTCTGTAAATGTTTGCTGGGCCAAAGGGCATATTCTTTTCCTTGATTTAGAGAAAGAGGGTTTTCTTTCTTTTTTTTACATTAAAATTTGTTTGGTTTCATTTATTATTACTATTTATTTATTTTTCAATTACAGTTCACATTCCATATCATTTTGCATTAGTTTCCAGAGAAAGAGGGTTTTCTAATGTAAGAACTTTGTTTCCCTTGGTAAGGGAGCAAGGAAGAGAAGTCACTGATGGACGGATTGCTTGTTCCTTTTACACCCATAGGGGTTTATAGCCCCCCCCACCTCTGTCATAGAGCTAAAATATATGCTTTAAAAAATTTCACCACTACAGATCAGTAAGATTAACCAGTATTATACCAACTCATTCCTAGCTCATTTCCCCATCTCTATCCTCTTGGGTTTAATTCCCTTGTGGTGTGGGCATTTATTATAAATCACCTCCAAGTTTTTTGGCCACCAAAGGGGGAACCCACTGTAAATAAATCACCCCTTCCATTCCAATGCACTTTGATTAAGGATAACAGAAGTAGAGACCTTGTCTAATTCATTTACAAAATTTCCCTTTTATGTGGAATGGCAGCGTAGCAAGTTCCAGTGTAGGGTTCAGAACAGACCAAATTTGAAGTCAGTTGTGAGCGACCTGACCTTGACAAGTTTTGGATCTCTTCGGCCTGTTTCTCATCTGCAAAGTGAGGATAACATTTACCATTTTGCAAGGTTACTGGGAGCATTAAATGAGCTAATACACAAGGAAGTGCCCAGGAGACTGGTAGTCAACACTTAACAGATCTGTTCCTCCCTCCCTTTCCTCTTCTGGGCTTGGGCTTCCCAGGTTCACTGTCAGGCTTTCTCCACCTTCTCCTAAGTCATGCTAAGGTAAGAGTGTGATAGGGCATTCGAAGCAGCTCTAGGAATGGCCACAGAAAGATGCCAGAGAGGAACACTGCCTGTGTGCATGTATTGGTGCATGCATTGTATATGTGCATGCGATGTGTGTGCACATGTGTACACAAGTGCATGCGCATGTATATCAATGTGTATGTGTGTGTGTGTGTGTGTGTGTGTGTGTGTCTTAGCTATGGTCCATTACCTATAGCCATGCTGGCCCACCTGAACCTGTTCTTCCCCCAGCATCAGAAGAGCTGGGCTCAGTGTTTTACTTTTACACTGTTTTCAATGTTTGAACAACTCCTTTGTTTGCTTCTTCCCTGAAGCCTCACTCTAATACTATTTACTCCTTTCTTCAGAAACTACAGTGCCATCTCTTACTGTGTATGGATAAAACCCAAACTCTGTTGCCTGTCCCTCGAGGCCCCGCCCACTCCTCCCACAGGAAATGGCCAGGGCTCCAGTCCTGCTGATGGTTCACTACTCCCTGGGCGATGCCCCTCTGACTGGCTCTCTGCATTAGTTCATGACTCCCTGAGACTGATGTGCACCCCCAGTTCCCACCTGCCCTTGTTGAATTCTTAGTTGCCCTTCAAAGCTCAGCCAAGATCCTGAAGGGATGGAGCAGATGATGCCCTTCCCCTACACAGAGCACTTCCTTGTCCCTCTCTTTACAGCCCTTATTTCACCCTGCCTTCGGCTTCCTGGAGCTCCTTGAATGTCCATCCTCCCTCAAGTAGGCTGTAAGCTCCTGGAAGACACCCCCACTCTTTACCTCGCTCTCTACCCCACCCCCTGCCCAGAGCAGTGTGTATGGGGGAACTTGTTAAATGTAAGTGAAACTGTTTTAAACTCAGAACAGATCATGCAGAGGCCTGAGCCTGCCCTGACATCTCCCGTGGGTTTTTAGCTGCTTTAGTCTTTTGGGTAGCAGGTGGGGTCACATACAAGAGGCAGGGGGCCCAGTGGTTAAAGGTGAAAGCAAGTCACTTCACCTCTCTGAATCCTGACTCCCTCCCCTGCAAGATGCTGATAAAATCTTGCTGGGTGGTTGTGCAACCAAATGAGATAACACAGTGCTTGGCTTATTGCAGGTGCTCAGACTGCGGTGTTGTGAGACCACCAAGGCAGCCGCAGCGCACGATGCCAGGGGTCCTAGGAGCCGGCAAATTCCCACTGGGGAAGAGATTCAAGTTCACTCTTGATACCTTCACAGTTGTGTCTGCCTCAAACTTGAAAGCTTTGGTCTGTCCGTTCTCCAAGTACAGCTTGAGCACGTTGGGCATACACAGCAGAGAATTTCCCTGGAAAACACAAGGGTAGTGTTGGAAGTAGCCCTTCCTGCCCCTGGGTGTGACAGATCCTCAGCTTCCCCGACCCTGCCTGGTGCGGAGATCAGGGTCCTCCCTCACCTCCTCCTCAAGCTGCAGGTTGATTCTTGGCATCTGGAGATTTCTCCAACAGACGAGGCCCATGCCACAGAGACGGGCGCGCTCTGCTCAAGGGACAGCCACTAGAGCTGTGAGACGTGAGAGACGCTGGAGCACACGGATAGCACTGCACCAGCCAAATGATGTCTCATAAGCATCAGCTGGTATCTCAAGGCTGGTTGCCATCCTTAGGGGGTGCAGTTTATTTTATTTTTTTATTTATTGATTGATTGTTAATCCTCTCCTAAGGATATTTTTCCCATCGATTTTTAGAGAGAGAGGAAGGGAGGGAGAGACAGAGAAACATTCATGTGAGTGAGACACATTGATTGGTTGCCTCCTGCATGCGCCCCGACCAGGGCTGGATATCGAACCTGCAATCCAGGTACATGCCCTTGACTGGGAATCGAACCCACAACCCTTCAGTGTGCAGGCCAACACTCTAACCACAGAGCAACACCAGCCAGGGTGGGAATGCAGTTTAGCAATCAGATGATAAGCATGTACACTTCCCAAACTGTGTTGGTGAGGTTGGAGTGACACCCTTCAGAGCCCCCCGCCCACCCATTTTACTGCTGCATCCCCTGTAGGGAAGCATCACCGCAGGGCAGAGGGCTGCTCTCCGCCTTCACTCGTCCCAACCATCACCCCCTACTCACGGGCTCTCCCGAGGCACTCTGCCACTCTTGGAGGGCTTTTTAGGAAGGAGGCAGAGGCCTGGTCTGTTGTGTGGTGACCTAATGCCCGCCAGAAGTCCTGAGGTGGAGCAGGGCAGGGAAACATTCCCTTTGGGTTTAGAGAGCCCCCAGGGCCAGCTCCCATAGCAAGTGACCCCTGAGTGTTTAGTGCAAATAAAGAGCGCCCTTGGGCCCTGGCTTGTTTGGCTCAGTGGTTAGAGCATCAGCCCGTGGACCAAAGGATCACAGGTTCGACTCTGGTCAAGGGCATGTACTTCAGTTGCGGTTCGATCCCCGGCCCTCGTCGGGGTCGTGTGGGAGGCAACCAATTGATGTGTCTCTCTCACATCAATGTTTTTTTCTCTCTCTCTCCCTTCTGCTCTCTAATAATCAATGGAAAAATATATTTGGGTGAGGATTAACAACAACAAAAAAGCACCCTTGGGGCTGGTGTCCTCCAGAACCGGCAGGAGGTTCTAGATTCACCAAAATCCAAGCTAGACCCTGTCTTGTTAGTGGGTTCTCGCCCCTTCTCATCACTGTGTACTACTCTTAAAAACACACATTGAATCTAAATTTAATTTGAGAAAGAGGTTCAATCCATTTCCACAAATGTGAACACACAGAAACTCGAATATTGCTGAGTGACAGGATCTCAGGTCTTTTCTGATTAACACATTAGGCCTCCCACTGGACCCTTCCTGAACAAGTCCACCTTTCACGCTGAGGTCGAGCGAAGGTGTGGGCTGTTACGAAGCAGGACGTGTAGAAAATGAGGGCTCTGCAGATGTGAGCCTGATCTCCTGGATCCTCTGTTTAAACGGCCAGGACTCCCCATTCGCTGGTCTCTATGTGAGAAGACCAGATAAGGATAGCTCTGACCTGGACATTTCAAAATCTAATATTGACTGCTGAATTCAGAATGGCAAAAGTTACAGACCATTCAGAGGGGAAATGTGTGAATTATGAATAAATGAGTCTTTTATCTAACAGTCCACATTAAAAACATCAAACTCCAGCCAATATTTTCTGAACCCCCAACTCTGGATATCCTCATATCAGAGGACTAAACAGCATGTCACGATGGAAAACAAAATAAATCTGAAGTCACAGAGGCCCGCGCTCCTGTATTTTCTTGCTATGTGATCTCAGAGGTTAATTCTCTTAACCTCTTCAAGCCTCTGCTCCTCTTTTGTTAAAATACCTCCCTGGCAGGGTATTGTGATGACTAAGGATTATGTACACAAAAAGTTTAGGTTCACATGATAGAAGTTCAATAGATGGGCTCTCAAAAAAAAAAAAAAAGCTATCTCTACCATCACCATCATCACTACCATCAGTGTATCACTTTCAGAGGGAATACTGAGTTTAGATTCAAAATGAGAACTTAACAGTTGGAATCTGTTGAATTTCATGTGCAGGACAATGGAGTCACAGAATAACAGAGAGCCACACCCAGGGCTTCTCTCCCTGGCCCCCTCCCAGAGCCCCCACTTCTATTCCTATCCATGATTGCTTGCACCTTAGTGGGGGTGCACAGAGCCTCTAGCAAACCCACTGCACTTCCTCTGCATCCTCTCCATGCTATGGGATTCCAGAGTCTCAGGCAGCCGTGTGCCAGGAGGCAGCTCACCGGCTTCATGAAGAGTCATTGCAATGCCCTGACTAGAGACGCACCTGGCTGTGTGCACTGACGAGCACTTCCTCAGCAAAGTGCACCTTCACAGGGTTGGTCTTCAGCCTGGCTCTCTTCTCCTCGGTCAGGAAGGATGACTTGGGGACTCCCTGCAAAACATTAACATGACACATTTTAGAACAGGACTTTCATAAAAGCCATGAATATCTTCTCATTCTTAAAAACAAAAGCAAAAACTCTGACAACTGTTAAGGATTCAATTAACACCCACAGAGAAGGACAATATCCCATTATAGATCTCTTTTCATAAAATCTAGGGATCCCAACACACACAATGTTCTTATGTGTCTGAGAACGGTCGAAGATTCAATACTATGACAACATGATTGTGGTATGATGAAGATAAAGACAACTGGCCTGTGAATAAGGAGACCTCAATTCCAACCCAAGTTCTGTTACTCAACAGTTGCGAGAACTACCTTAAACACACATTCTTATGGAAGAAAACCAGTTTGGTATGAGTGTGACGAGTGTGACGTGTGTGTGTGTGTGTGTGTGTGTGTGTGTGTGTGTGTGTGTGTAAAACAAAATAAATCTGTGTGACTTTGGCCAAGTCACTGACCCTCTTTGGTCTTCAGTCTTCCCACCAGTACAATGTGGGGAGTTGGACAAGACCACCTCTAGGGTTCCCTGAAGCTCTCACCCTTGTGATTTATCCTTGGCCCTTCTTTTCTCTTCTCATCTTTTGGGTGGTACCTCTTCTCCCCAGAGGTAAAAAAAAAAAGAGACATCACAGGTTGGTATGAGTATGTGGTGAAGCCCTTGGCCTAGACCATGTGAGGCTTAATTGTGATACTCAATGAAGAGCAACTTGCATGATCTAGACCAATAGGATGTGCTCTTCTTGGGTAAAATCCTGATATGCTATTTCCTGGCCTGATGTCCTATTTCCTTAGCCTGGAAAGTCCTTTAGGATAGCCTCTAGAATGTTTACATGTAACAGTCCTGAGATGGAGCTCTGGGCCACATTCTGTGTAGCTGAGGGAAGAGATATGGAACAGCAATCAGGGAAACTGCTGGAAACAGTGTTTATAGATTCAGATATCAACAGCCCAATGCCATGAAGCAATGAATTGAAAGCGTGTCCCTGAAATTTTAATGCAAGAAGATAAATAGGATCTTATGGTAAGTAGAACCATGGTGTGACAGGATTCAAGACCATGATTCAGTATCTCAAATACATAGTTTGCTTAAAAAAAAAAAAAGTGTCGTAGAGGAGGTGGGGAATAGTAATGTTCCCAGAGAAGAGGTACACCCTTAACTGGAGAAATTACTTAACCTCTATTTGCTTTGCTTTTTTAAATACAATAGTTTTCCAACCAGAAGAGATAGAAGGAATAAAGGAAAGAGAAAAGTTATAACCCAAAATTAGTAATGAGACTACTTTGAATGTATTCAAGACTCCTAGAGCAGTGAATATATGGGGCTGATGGACCTATTGTATGTATCAGTTGGCATCACCCATAGAACAGAGAATGGAAGAAATATTAAGAGACTAAAGATAGTTCATTATCAAGTTTCCCAGAAAATGAATACAGAAGATTCAAGAAAACACATATTAGTAAGCCTGTCATTAATTCTTGGCAAAATCCAAGACAAGAGATGGTCAGAGAGCTTTCAGATGTTGATCACTAATAACCAATATGGAGTTACCAAAAACAAGTCAGAGCCAACCAAGTTCATGTTTCTTTTGAAGATAGGATTCCAGATTAGTAGGCCAGGGTCCTGTGGATATGGTAGTATTCCTTCATTCTTGCAAAATATTTGATAAGGTCTCCTATAATCCCCCTGTGGAGAAGGCCAGATGCAGAGCCATTAGGTGGATTCAAAACTAGTTGACCTATACTCAAAACTGTCCTGATTTCTAACTAAGTAACTCATACTCCCATTGGCTCAATCTTCATCAATGATGTTTAGCAACACCTTGGATGAAGTCGGAGAAATAGAACTTATCAAACCTGTGAATGACATGGAGCTGCAAGGTGTCATGAGAACTCAGGCAGCAAAATATTGGGAGGAAAGGTAAAGGAACTGGGAATCTAAAAAGAGAATAATGGAAACTTGAGGGCCAGGGACAGCTATGGGTCAGAGGCCAGGCAACTACCAAGAACAAACTTAAGAGGGCGTGGGGGGGCAGGGCTGTCAAGAGCTGAAGCGAACAGAGTAAAGTGAGGGGTCGAAGCAACAGGTATAACCACCACCACTCTAAAGACTCAAAGAAATAGGAAATCAGGGGCAGAACAAGGGGAGATGCAGAGAGAAGAGGAATCTGTCAAGGCAGCCGCTATCATCTCTCACCCTAGGGAAAGCAGTCCTGCAAGAGTCAGGCCCAGAGCTGGTCAGGCTAAAGAAAAACAACTGCGGGCTAATAGAAGGGGAGGAGACTTGGGAAGAGATTCCTTGATAGGAAGGGAGAATAGCTGATGATTGTACAAACAAGCCACAATTCCCTGACTGTCAAATCTCAGCATGCCAGAACATTGGGCCAAATCAATGCAATTAATGCAAGTGTGGTACTGAGGATAAAAAAATCAATTGCATAGCATACGATGGCGGGGGTGGGGGGTGGGGGGCTGGTTGAGAAGCTATTCATTTGAAAAGCAGCTCAGTTTTTGGTCAACCACAAGTTTCACTCAAGCCAAAAGCACGATTGGGCCTGTTAAAATGTTAACCCAATCTTGGGCTTCACTAGTGTTCTTGGTACATGTTGGAACTTCATCCTCTGTTCTCTGTGGTACTCATAAAGGTTGACCATAGATGGAATGATATTCCTTTCTGGGTGCCATCATTTGGGAGGGTCACCACAAAATTGGAATCTGTCCAGAAGGTTATCAGAGAAGTGAGAATTCAGAGAAACATACCATATAATGAAGAATTGGAGAAGAGAGGGCCACACTTCCAAATCTTTGAAGAGCTATTTCATACAAAGTTGACTTGTTCTGAACTAGGACTAGTTGGTAGGAGACATGGGGAAGACGGGCCTCTCTTCCATGTAGAACCATCCAACCATGCAACTAGCTACTTTGAAAAAATATGCTCTCTGTCATGAAAATGTCCAACCTACAGGCCCCACCCGCAGCTCCTACACTTTTACACCTCAGTGTCAGCTCTGCTACCAGTGTACACTGGCATCTGAAACCACCCACTTGAGCAATCTGATGTTAAAAAGAGACAATTTAAAGGATACGAGTTACCTATTATTCTAGGACATGTAAGTTCTCCCTGAGTTCTAAATTAATTCATCAGAGAGCAGCAGACTTAGGCTGATAAAAACTCTCTCTGGCCTGGCCGGTGTGGCTCAGTGGTTGAGCGTCGACCCATGCACCAAGAGGTCACCTGTTTGCTTCCTGGTCAGGACACATGTCCAGGTTGTGGGCCAAATCCCCAGTGGGGGACATAGAGCAGGTGGCCAATCAATGTTCTCTCTCATCGATGTTTCTATCTCTCTCTCCCTCTCCCTTCCTCTCTCTAAAATCAATAAAGAAAAAAAAATTAAACAAAACAGAACAAAAACTCTCTGTGCATGTTTTTGCAGAACTAAGAGTTAATGCTTAGAAGGGAACTGAAAAGGACAAGTTGGAAAATATTTCTTTATCTTTATGCAATTCCCCCCGCCACCCTGCCCTGGATTGACCCAATGTCATTTCATGAAGACAGTAGGGTTTTAAGAGGTAGAATAGCATAATGCTAATGAGTGTGGGTTCTAGAGGCTAACTACCTGGAGAATAACCCAGCTCCACCAATTTCTTCATGTGAGACCATGGGCGTGTGAGGCCACAGTGTTCTCATCTGTAAAAGGGGGGTTATGAATATATGTCTTATAGGATTTTCTTTTGGTAAAAATTAAATCAGGCATTAAATATTAGTATTAATATTATAACAATATATAAATAATTAATATAAATGCAGACCTACACAATTAAACCAAAACATTTCCCCCCATAAAATTCTATGCCTTAGAGAATTACAATTCCTAATCCATTTCAAGTCATTTGAGGGCTCTAAGAATCTACTCGGGCAAAGATGAGCATTCCTTGCTGAAGCAAGACATGGGATCATTTGTCTTATGATCATAAAACTTCTGGTGAGAGGAGTGGGTTAGACAATGTTCAGGGCATTTTGGGGAGGCACTGAGGGCCATCAACTAGGCTAATTTCAGTCTTCCCTGCAGGACCTCCAGAGCACAGTGCTCACACTCCCCTTTTTTGGGGACCCTTGTAGAAATTTCAGGAGTGGTACTGGAACACGTTTTCCAGTCCTATATTTTTCATTTTTTAAAGGATGCAGCTATACGCTGTTTCCATCTCTCCTTACTTAACAAGGGTTATCTTTTGCTTTCATTTCTTGGAAATAGAGAAGAAAAATAACCACCTAATTAAGATTCAGATGTTCTCCATTGAGATAATAGTCAGCTAAATTAAAAAAAAAATTCTTAATACCTGCACAGCCATTTATAATAATTAGCTTTCAGTATACAGTACATTAATATGAGAAATGCCAATGTATTAATAACAGTCTTCCCATCAAGGAATGTGGTATGTATCTCCTTTTGTAGGAAAAAACTTTTAAACATCCTTCAGTAATATTCTAGTTTCCTTCATATAGGACCCACATACTTCTTTTCCCTTAACTTGTTCTATTTTCTTACATTCTTCCTTAAAGAACCAGCCCTTGGATTTATTTATTAACTTGACCATTTTTCTGTCTTCCAGATCATCATTTAGATTTTAATTTTTATTATTTTTTTATTCTGCTTTATGTTTGTTTCATTGGTCTTTGCTTCCAACTTCTTTCACTGATATTTACTTGACCTATTTCCTTATTAAATAAAATCATTTAAGGCTATTTATTAATTTTACTCTGAGTATTGTTTCAGCTGCACATAAATTTTAAGAAATAGAGATCTGATTTTGTTTGTTTGTTAATCCTCACCTGAGGATATTTTTCCACTGATTTTTAGAGAGAGTGGTGGTGGGAGAGGGAGGAGGAGAGAGAGAGAGAGAGACATTGATGTAAGAGGACACATCAATTGGCTGCCTCCTGCATGACTCCAACCAGGGCTGGGATCAAACCTGCAACCCAGGTAAGGGCACCGGAATCAATGCGAGACCCTTTGGTCCATGGGCTGATGCTCTAACTGCTCAGCCAAACGGGCCAGGGTGAGATATAATTTTTAATTATTTTCGTTTCATTTCATCATTCTGGGTGATGCTGGTGTGTGTGTGTGTGTGTGTGTGTGTGTGTGTGTGTGTGTGTGTTAGGGTAAAAAAGACTGGCAAAATCACAAAGTCTATAACTAGTCTATAATGGTAGTTTTGCTTTTCTATTTGACTCCATCTTTACATAAGATATAACATTTTTATTTCTAAATGGGTTGATGGTTTTAGTTTTTGATAGTTATTAATTTCTATTTTACTTATTCAGGAAAAAGAGACCTTTACAGTTTCTTATTTGGGGAATTTGTTGAGTTTTTTTGGTAGCCTGGTATGTGGTCAATTAGATTAGATTAAGTGCATTATTAAAATTCTCTATGCCCCTATTTACTTTTTGTCTTTATTTGGCCAAAGCTAAGAGGTATGTATTCAAGTATCTCAGAATGAGAATTTTATTTCAACCTTTCCTCCTAGGTGGTTTTCTCTTATATTTGTTATATGCTCTCTCCTGTATCACATATAAAGGCCCCTTGGCCTGTGGGGTTTAGGATTGCCATTTCCTCCCTGTGCATCTTCTATGCCACACCCTGCTGAACCTCAGAGCTGATAAAATACGTTCATATCCAACACCTCGTCTGCTCTTCGTAACAACCCATTAGAGAGACACAGCAGTTATTGTCACCACTGTTTTACAAAAGTTAGAACTGAAACGAAATGACTTGCCCAAGTCAAACCACTCCAATCTGTCTTGAGACCCCTACTTTGGTGCCCTTTTCCTCGTCCCAGTCTGCCTAATCACAGGTCTGTCTCTTTAGCCTGACCGCAAGCCACTGAAGCCTGGATCCTCATCTATTTCCCCCACAACACTGGTGCATAGGTGGTCTTCAGACGTTGACTGCCTGGCAGCTGTCTCCTCTGCCCTTTGCCTTCACTGTTTATCGTCTGACGAATATCCCACAAGCGGGGTGGGGTCTTGGGGTTGAGAAGGGTGAAACTAACACACAGGACATAGAAAGAGATTTACCGAGGTGCAGCGAACAACTGTTATTGAAAGAGAATCTTCAGCTTCCCTGAAACAAAAACAAACAAAAACGTTTCATTTCATCATTCTGGGTGATGCTGGTGTGTGTGTGTGTGTGTGTGTGTGTGTGTGTGTGTGTGTGTGTATTAGGGTAAAAAAGACTGGCAAAATTACTAAGTAGCTTTTCTCTCCTCAGCCTGTTTGGTTCAGGAAAATTGAGAAGGATGCCGAGGAAAGCAGTGACCTGCGGAGGAGTTCAGGCTGTCCCAGAGTGGCCCTTCTAACTTGAGGGGATCTTCAGACACCTGCCTCTACCATCTCGTCTGTGCCTACGGCCACTGAATGAAGTCACGCAGCCTTAGTTTAGTCTGTATGATGAAGAATTCATCCAGTTGCTGTGACCACTAGCTAGGTTTATGTCCAAAAAAAAATGTTTAAAGAGAAAACATAGCACTGACCAGATGTTTTAGGTTGCTATATCAGAAAACTTAGTGCCAACCATATCCACTGGTTCTACTGAGCACCCACTGTGTGCCTGGTCTCGAGGAGATGGTATCCGGGCAGAAAGTGAGGCATTTACACAAATCGCAGTGATACCAGGTAGAAGGTGGCAGGTGCCATATCAGTGGAACTACATATACACTAACCAGGCTGGTCTGCAAGGACATTTAAGAAGAGACATCAAAAGGGTTAAAGGAGAACCAAGAGACTAAGGATCAACTTAGTCCAATCTCTGGCATATATTACAACAACCTACAAATCCTTAAAAGGGTAGGGCCCATGGATTATCCATCATTACATTCCCCAAAGTGCCTAACACACTGTCTTGGCCATAGTGGGGAGTTCGATAAATACGGCATCCTCTGCCTCTCAGTTGCTTCTGTCAGCAGATGAAAGAAAGTAGATAATAACCAAGATGGAATTCTAAAATGAAGCTGTTCTTGCTGCTCTAAAGGACACGGGACCCTACTAAAATCATGGGAGATCATCCCTGTCACCCCTCTCTGCTCCATGATAATGGAAGACAAGCCGTACCTCAGAATATCCACTACTCGTTCATAGGAGAGGTCTTCAGCTGGGTCGCTGTTCACTTGGAGGATCTGATCACCAGGGAAAAGCTTGCCATGAGCACAGCCTCCTGTTGGACAGAAAAGAAGTAACTGGTGCTCACCTCAGGAGGGCCCACCCTGCACACCTGATTGGCAGCTTGATCCAGTCCCCAGGACACTGGATCACTCTCCTAACCCAACCCCCCAGACAGCCTTGGGCTCACTAGATCTCAGTTTTCCTGTTTACAAATCATGGATGATGTACCTACCATCCATCACCGTCAAGGGATGTTAGGAAACTGTCCTGGGAAAGACAACTATCAGAACTCCTGGAATCAAGAGAGCTGGCCAGTGAATACTGCAGTCATTCTAAACTGCGTGTGTGCAAACCGAAATGAATAGACTTTAACTAGTGCCAGATCTAACATCAGTACATTGCTGCAGTATGAAAACAAATATTGGACATTTCCCGCCAGCTCCTCTTCACCTTCATACAGCCTCTATTTTACAAAGACTCAAGTGAAAACAAATCAATAATTTCTATTACTGTCTGACCAGAAACTGTCCCCAGCTTGGAGCATGCAGCGATGCAAATACTGTCACTGCCCCTGAGACTGACCAGGGAGCCCAGGGCGGGCAGAGCCCTGCCTGAGGCCAGCAGGAGCCTGGGGTTCAGATCAGCAAGTGTACTTGACGCTCCCTCCCTCCCAGAACCAGAGGAAGGTGCAAAAGCCCAAGAGAGAATTAGGTCAGCATTGAGCCAGAATTAGGCATGCCCTTTCTAACTTCCTGGGGCAGCATTTTCTGCATTATGTTACAGGACAGTGAGAAGGGAAGAAAGCCAGGGCTATTTCCCCCCCAGGAAGGAAAACTCCTTTCCAGTTTCCCAGTCAGCCTACCTGGTGTGACAGCCACCACTGTGAGTGGAAGGCTCTCAGAAATGTGAAATCCATAGTCCTGCAGGAGGGCGTCTTTGTCTATTTTTACTGTGTGTTTCACAGGGGTGAAGGTCTGGGCTGGGATCCCAGGGTGCCCATCGGCTGCAGCAACTTTAGCCCTGGAAGAGAAGGAGTATGTAAAAAAGAGAGACAGAGGGTTCTAAGTGGTGGCTACAAACCAGGTCAGCCCTAGGCATCCTGGAGGAGGAAGATGCAGAGCTGAGTGGACAACTCTCCTTGGACAGAGATAAGACACAAACACCAGGAGATAAAACACCAAGTAGCACCATGCTCTAAAAGAGAAGTCATGGCCCAGCTGGTGTGGCTCAGTGGCTGAGCGTTGACCCATGCACCAGGAGGCCGCCGGTTCGATTCCCAGTCAGGGCACATGCCCAGGTTGTGGGCCTGATCCCCAGTGGGATCTATCTCTCTCTCCCTCTCCCTTCCTCTCTCACTAAAATCAATCAATAAAAAAATAAATAAATAAAACAGAAGTCATGAACTACTATGGGCACTCAGAGAAGGGGAGAGCAGTTTTAACTTGGTGGGGTAGGGAACAGGAAATCAGGGAAGCATTTGCTACTTGGAAGAAGTGACATTTGAAAGATATTGAGTGTATACCCTCACGGCCCTGATCCTGGCACAGTAACTACTGCTGAGTGGATGGGTGGGTGGGTGCATGGATGGATGATGGATAGGAAGGCATTCCAGGCAGAAGGCACCGCTTGAGCAGAGGTACAGAGAGGGAAACCACGGACCATGAACAAGAATGAGGACTTGTTTGGTTTGGATGTCTGATGGTGTCTACCGATTCTTTTTTCCTTTTTTGCTGTATGATGAATTTCACTTCCCTTTCAACTTTGTAACTGTGGAGATTCCAATATGAAATCCCAGATAGTGAAGACTTTCTCTATATTGATTTTTAAAAACATACATGTTCTCTATATATCTAAAATCAGGTAAGTTGAAAGTTGTATTTTCTATCTCTCAAAATCACAAAGTGAGACACAATCTATTTTTATTGGGCTGTAGCAAATGATTTTTCTCCCTCTAAGAGTCAGTGGTTCTTTCTGGGGAAGGTCAAACAGTTATGGGATGAGGTGTTTACTGTCATTATAAACTACGGAAATGTGGAGAAGTAACAGCTCCCTCACGGCTCTGCAGTTAAAGTCTATCATTCATTCTCGTCCATTTACCAAACACTGTCAGGGACTCTGACTAATGCAATAGGACCTCACTTATCTGAGAATCACCTCTCTGTCATTTATAATGATCTCCAATTTCAACAAGGACCAGGAAATATGAAAAACAGCCTCGTGGAGCCAAAATGCATGTGACAAGTCCAAGTACAAAGCCTCCTGCACATTCTCCATCAGGGAGCTCCTCAGACCCTGGCTTACAGCAGGTTTAGGCTGTCTGAACAGAGGATGCCATGACTCGTGCAACTTAGAAGCAAAGAGAAGATTTCTTCTAGGCAAGCAAGATGGGTAGTACTGAGAAGTGTTAGCAGATAGACCTAATGAGAGGGAAGAAATAGAAAGCTGTGAAAATTTATACTGAATAAAACCCATTGCTATTCCTGATTTAAACTAAAAAACAAACCTTAAAGCTATAAAAGGGCCTTTCTAAATATAATAAATAACACAATACACTGAAAGCCAAAAATCAACATCTACATTCCTTTAAAAAAGCAACAGGAAGGATGCCTTAGACACTACCCTACTTAATGTAGCAGGAGGAATGCTTGTAATAGTTTTCACAGAAGGAAAAACAGTAAGAGGCATAATAAGCAGAGGAAATGGAAAAGTACCACCTTTTTAAAACACAGATGATATACACCTCAAAAATGATCAACAAAGAGAATTTCTAGTGCTAAAAAGATAAGTTTGGTGAAGCTGCACGATAAAAACACAACCACAAAAAGCATTCAACATTTCATTAAAAGCAGATTAGTTTATTTAATGTGTATTAGGTGGTAGGCATTCTTAATGAGCTGATGCAATAAAGGAAGACACAAGTAATTGGACAGTTATGCTGGATTCCAAGCTAGTCTCCTTGGAGTTCCTCAGATACACTGGCCTTTGCACAAGCTCTCCCCTCTGCCTAGAATCCACCCCACCCCAACGTACAGACTCTCTACCGATTCCCCCAACATACCTGACCATGCACTCTACCTGCCCAACTCCTACTCTGTCCTCTGGTTTTGGCAGAAATATCCCACCCCTTCTGCTGAACATGCCCACAGAAACTGTACTTCTTTTTTTGAAACATAACAACATATTTGTAATGACCAGTGTGGAGTCTCTTGTTCGACTATAGTTCGTATGGCAAAAACTATGTCTTCCTTGTCCCATGTGTTGAATTCAATGCTAGTCATAGAGTAAGGCTTGATAAATGTTTAGAGAACAGAAGGAAAAAAAACTAGTTAACTAGTTTAAATAGTTAAATATTATGGTTTAATAGAATCCAGTTTGATCTTTTCAGATGGGTAGGCTTATCTGATTTGTCCGTGGGAGGGTGCACTCCTCAACAATGGCAGACAAGGGAGGCCCCACTGTGTTGACCAATCCCTGGACGGTGTCAGTAGCTTGGGCCCAAAGTCTGGATTTGACATTTCCCCCGAAGGCCACGTTTCAGCTTTTGTTTGGAAAGGGATTGCTTAAGAACATGACCAAACCATGGCCTCTCCTCACAAAAACTGTTCAATATTTGACAGAGAGCCGAAGGAAATGGTCTCTGTAGCAACAATTTCTCCTGATGCATCTTATAAATGTCAAATTGAGGGCTGATAATTCAAAAACCTCTGTCTGCTGCCTCTGTAATGCTTTCAAATCATAACTCTAAAGTCATTCCCATGATTTTACATTGGAATAGGAGACTTGTGGCTACACTAATGGAATTTCTGTCCGACAACTGAATCCAGCCTAAGGTAGAACCAGAAGAAATATGATAAAAATATCATGAAAACAGTCTCATGTAGACTAAGTCTATATTTTATGGGCTATCAGTTCATACTGAGCTGATCAATAACACGAAAAAGGAAAAATACCAGATTATGCTTCAAATATCCTCTAGCTTTTTATCTGCTATGTTGTAACAACAAAGAATTTACCTTTGAGCTCCAGCAGGATGTGGAGAAACCATTTTGAATCTATGTTTAAACACTATATTATGTTCAGCTTAAGTGATTTTATTTATTTATTTATTTATTTATTTATTTTTTAATCCTCACCCGAGGACATTTTTGCATTTATCTTCAGATAGAGCAGGAGAGAGAGAGTGGGGAAGAGAGAGAGAGAAACATCAATGTGAGAGAGACACATCAACTGGCTGCCACCCACATGACCCCAACCAGGGTCGGGGACAAACCACAACCGAGGTACATGCCCTTAGCAGGAACCGAACCCGGGACTCTCTGGTCCGCAGGCCGACGCTCTAACCACTGAACCAAACCAGCCAGGGCAGCTTAATTGATGTTAAAAACTGAAGTCTGGTGTAAGCTGGATTTTCCCATCTAAAGTTTATTCAAGGAAAGAATAAATAGGGGCAGCAGCAGCCTATACCAGAAAGAAATTTAGGACTATGCTTGTGGCTCTAACAGTTTCTAGGGGACCATTGAATGTATATATTATGATTACAGTGCTATAGGGCAAAGGCCTATATTTGAGAGGAGGAGAAATTATTCCATTACTACTTTTACAAGGAGATTCAGGAGCTAATGGCAACTCTGTGCATGAAGTGCAGGAGCCTCCCAGCCTGTTCTCCCCGAATAGTTCCATGCCCACGGGCCAACGTGCAATTAAAATTTGATAACTATAATGGTCTTTCTACACCATTAGGAATACTAGAAAGTCAAATAAGGCCATCCCTATAATTAGTAAACAGACAATGATGGTAATGAACAAGTAAATTTGGAAACCAATGGCAAGGGCTCTGACACTAAGCTGCCATTATACGTGTGTGTGCATGTGTGTGCACATGTGTGCAGACATGTGCGTTCACTAGTAGTATGATTCAAGATAAGATGAAAGAAATCATCTTATTCAACCCTGAGGATAAAAGCAAGCACCAAGAAGAAGACATCAAGTTGCATTAAGCTCTTTGTTAATTTAAATCTCGCTCTATAAAACTAACATTTCCAGATTAGGCATAAGAAAGTTCAGTAAATCTTATGCCAAATTGTTTTAATAATACTATAAAATTATTCTAAAGTTCACATGGAAAAATAGGCAGGTAAGAGTAAAAAACTGAAAACAAAGGGTAATAAAAGTCTTATTTAATAGATAATAAATGTGACCTGGCCGGTTTGGCTCAGCGGTTGGAACATCAGCCCGCAGACCAGAGAGTCCCGGGTTCGGTTCCAGTGCTAAGGGCACGTAACTCGGATGCAGTTTGTCCCTGGCCCCAGTTGGGGTTGTGTAGGTGGCGACCACTCGATGTGTCTCTCTCACGTGGATGTTTCTCTCTCTCTCTTCCTTCCTCTCTCCCTCCCGCTCTATCTGAAGATAAATGCAAAAATGTCCTCGGGTGAGGATAAAAAATGAAAAAAAAATAGATAATAAATGTAAAGAGTTTTAATACAGGTGTGTGCTATCAGGCAATTAGATCAATGGAACAGAAGACCTAGCCTAGAAAGAGATCCAATTTCCCACTCACAGACACAGGAATTTCATATATGATAAAAGAGGGGTCATAAATCAACAAAGAAAGGAAAGATCACTCAAAGTTAATGGTGAGGGCAACTACTTCCTACTTTGGAATAAATCAAGTTAGAACTTCATCTCATAGCCCATACTAAAATAAACTTCATATGAAAGAATTAAATGTAAAATTTAAAAACAAAATTTTTTTCTTTTTCTTTACTGATTTCAGATAGAGAGGAAGGGAGAGGGAGAGAGAGATGGAAATATCGATGAGAGAACATCGACTGGCCACCTCCTGCATGCCCCCCACTGGGGATCAGGTCCACAACCTGGGCATGTGCCCTGACTGGGAATCGAACTGGCGACCTCTTGGTGCATGGGTTGACGCCCAACCACTGAGCCACACTGGCCGGGCAAATGTAAAATATTTTATCTATTAAATGGAAAATTAATTAACCTAATTTAATTAAATGAGAATTTTCTAAGCTTTGAAGCAATCAAAGAAATTGCCAAGAGAATACCATTTAACTACATAAAACCCCAAATTTTTGCAGGACAGAAAAAATTGGTATAATTAAGGAGACAAGTATATTATAATCTAAGTTTTTCTCATTTTATCACTTCTATAGTTATACAAAGCTGTTAAGAAGATGACAACTAAGTTCAAAGCAAAATGCTTAAAAATTAGTTTATGATGTAATGTCACTATGCTGCAGCTTTTATGAAGTAATTTGTATTGCATTATTTATACAGAAACTCAAAACATGTCATAGAGACCATTTGGGGGGTTAGCTATTTCTAAAAGAGCACTGACACAGTAAATGTGATTTTATATTGGGATGTGAAATTACATGAGATAGTAGTCATCTTCATCATATCTGAATAATTTTGTATCACGACGCATATACCTACTCAAGCACACACAAACTCAAACTGAGTACCACTATCTGAATTTGACTGATGACTGTAAATAGCCACCCACTGAAAATTAACTTAAAATTTAAGCAATCAAAGCAACTTTGGAAGTTGACACTCTTCCCCAGAAAAGCACCATTTTAAGATGCATTATAAAGCTCTAACATTACCTCAGGTTCATAAAAGTTATCAACATGTTAAGTGAGGTTTGGAAATAAAAAGTTATTTTTAATTAATTTGTCCTAGATGATGCAATTAGACTCTGAAATAAGGTTTAAAATTATGGAAAAAGATGGCAATTACAAGTAAAGTACAACTGGCTGAAATGACCAGGAGCTTTTAAAAATCTGAAAAAACACACCAGGATTGCTGAAAGATACATGTAAACTTATAGGGCTGCAGATGAATTTCTGTTTCTTTTTTCTGTGCTTTAAAAAACATTTCAGTCCCGCTGGTGTGGCTCAGTGGTTGAGCATCGGCCCATGCACCAAGAGGTCGCCGGTTTGATTCCCAGTCAGGCACATGCCCAAGTTGCAGGCCAATCCCTGGTCGGGGGCGTGCAGGAGGCAGCCACTCGATGTTCTCTATCATCAATGTTTCTATCTCTCTCCCCCTCTCCCTTTCTCTTTCTCTAAAAGTCAATAAAGAAAAATATTTTTAAAAAATAAATAAATAAGATAAAATAAAAAAAAAATAAAAATGAAAAACATTTCAATGTACTTTTTTCACCTCTTGCCCTGGTTACCAGGAAACTCAGAGCCAATCTTTGTATTCAAATGCTAAATCCTATATCTAATTGGTTTACACTCCATTTATAGCATTTCTAATCTTTATTTAATTTTTTCTACATGTTTTAAAACTGTAAGCCATCAAAAATTCCTTTTGGGAGAAGGAAGGATGTAACATTTAAATATATTTTAATAAATAATATAGTCCTTTACTATGAAAACCCATAATCAATAAATACTTATTGAACATCTATTACATAGTCTGCACTCTTTCAGGGCTGAAGATACTTTGTATAACAAGACAGTCATGGTTGTTGGTCTCACATGTGGCAGGAAGGTTGGGGGAGAAGAATCACATAATAAACATATGGGGGAGATAGACAATAAACAAGTAAATCGTGCTCGCTTCGGCAGCACATACACTAAAATGGGAACGATACAGAGAAGATTAGCATGGCCCCTGTGCAAGAAATAAAATAAAAAAAAAACAAGTAAATCAATGGATGTATTATTATAAAGTGTAATGAGGGGGTAAGACTCAAGGAAACAAACAGGGGACCCACTGTGTCAAGGAAGCAGGAGAAACAAGTAGAGGTTGGACAGTTAGGCTGGTGCCAGATCATAAAGGGACTTGCAGCCTGAGACACAATGGCAGGTGAACCACTGAACGGTCTTGGATGGGGTGGAGCTGTCAGTAAGTGTGTGACACAGGAGCGGTTTGTATTTTGAAAACTCCACTATGGCTTCTGGGTGCAGAATCAGCTAGAGCAGAGAAGAGGGGATGACCATAGCAGTGTCCCGCAGGGACAGAGAGGTGGAGAGAGCTGAGATATGTTTGAAGGTAAGCTGACAGGAGCTGCTGATGGGATGGAGGCAGAGTGTGAAGAAGAGAGAAACATTCAGGATGACTCCCAGGTTTCTTGATTAAGCAACTGGGTTTTAAGTGGTACCATTTACTCTACTCCAGGAAAATTGCAAAAATTGCAATTATGGACACTTAGCTTTTCCGTTCTTCTTCTTTTTTTTTTTAATCCTCACCAGAGGACATGTTGATTGATTTTTAGAGAGCGAGAGAGACATTGATGTGAGAGAGAAACATCGATTGGTTGCCTCCCGTACATGCCCCAACCAGGGATTGAAACTGCAACCTAGGTATTATATGCCCTGACCAGGAATCAAACCCATGACCTTTCAGTGTGCAGAGGCAATGCTCCAACCAACCGAGCCACACCAGCCAGGGCAGCTTTTCAGTTCTTGATCATCAAGAAAATTGAAGACACCAAGAACCCAGCCTGTATCAAAGGTACAGGATTAGAGATGAGAAGCAATTTAAATATGGCTACTTGTGGTTTATCTTAGAAACACAGAAATTATGCCTTCCATGGACACTGCCAGGAATCTTTCTCTCTTTTTCAAGCACTTGGAAAACAAAACTCCCTAGATGCATGGAAAAATGCTCAGTATCATTAGCTATCAGAAAAACGCAGCTCAAAACCACAATGAGATACCACTTTACAGACACCAGGATCGTTACAATAAAAAAGACAGACAATAACAAGTGCTGGAAAAGATGTGGAGACATTGAAACCCATCATACTCTGCTGTGTGAATGTAATATGGCACAACTGCTTTGGAAAACAGTCTGGCAATTCCTCCAAAGGTTAAACATTGAGTTTCCCTATGACCCAGCTCTTCTAATCTTAAATATTTACCACAGAGAAATGAAAACATATGTTCAAACAAAAAGTTTTACACAAATGTTCATAGCAGCATTATTCATAACGGCCCCAAAGTGGAAACAACCCAAGTGTACATTAACTGATGAATGAACAAAGTAAATATTCCATAATGAAATACTATTTGGCAATAAAAATGAAGTACTGACACATGTTATAATATGGATGAATCTTGAACACATTATGCCAAGTGAAAGAAGCTAGTCACAAAAGACCACATATCATATGATTACATTTAATGTGAAATAGCCAAAACAGGAGAATCTATAGAGACAGAAAGTAGATGAGTAGTTATGTGGGGCTGGGCGAGTGGCAAATTGGGAATGACTGTTAATGGGTATGGAGCTTCTTTTTGGGTTATTGAAAATAAGAATTCTAAAATAAAAATTCTAAAATTAGATTGTGGTGATGGTTGCATAATTCTATATCATATACACTAAATATATAACTTCCTAGAGGTCAATGTTGCCTTTTATTTATAGTCTATGAGAGAAGCCGAATATTAGAGAGTTCCAAGGTCAAATATTTAGGCAACATCAAGTTAAAGTTACATACATCTCTTTTCTGCAGGAGTTCTCAGAGCCTTTACTGTGCTAAAATGCACTATGAATCACCAAGTGGGGGCAGGTTGGAGTGGGATATAGGCTGCATCACTTCCCAAACAGATCTGACCTTTAAAAAAAAAAAAGCTGCCCTGGCCGGTTTGGCTCAGTGGTTGGAGCGTCAGCCTGCGGACCAGAGAGTCTAGGGTTCGGCCCCCGCTAGGGGCACGTACCAAAAAAAAAAAAAGTGTTTTTATTGAATTTTTAGAGAGAGGGGAAGGGGGGGAGAGAGAGAGAGAAAAACATCCATCGGCTGCCTCCTGCAAGCCCCCTACTGGGGATTGAGCCTACAACCCGGGCACGTGCCCCTACCGGGAATCAAACAGGGACTTCTCAAACATGGGACGACGTTCAATCCACTGAGCCACACTGGCCAGGCAGATCTGACCTTTTTTTAAGGAGCAGCATAACACTGGGTTTTGCAGAACCCACTTTAGGAAACAGTGTGCCTAGCTGTATTCCCATTTGTTCAGCAAGCACCACTTAATCTCTTGCAATCTTCTGGAACTCAATTACCTCTAGGCTATGAGATGAGGCTGATACTTTCCCTGCCCTCATAGAGCTTTCAATCTAGAAGAAAGAAAAGGGATGTGCTCAAAGAAGTTGAACACACCAGAAAAAGCACAACGCCAATACTACAAGTCAAATGCAATGGGGCCCCTTGGGAGAAATTAATTCTGACTGTGGGCTCGGGACCACTTCATGGATGACATAGCACTTTAGCCAGACCTGTAGGTGGGTTTTGGACACATGGAGATGGGAGGAAGGGATCAGACATAGGAGCCCAGGTCTAACGAAGGAGTAGAAGGGGAGGTGGGGCTGCTTATAGTAAGGGAATGATGAGTAGGTCATTTTAGCTGGAGTGTGACGGGAATGAAGCAGAGTAATAAGACAAATATCTGTAAACAATGGCAGGTTGATCATGGAGAGCCTTGAATGTCAAACCCAAAATGTTTAAACTCATCCTATCAGAAATGAAGACCCATCAAACTTTTCTGAGCGGGAAGCGGGGATGGCGATGGTCCTATATAAGTCACTTTCTGAGCCTTGGCTGTTTCATCTGTAAAATGGGGCTAATTCTACCAGGCTTTTCTCATCACAGTGTGTGGGCATCAGAGCACTTGGCCACAGGGCAGTGCAGCCCTGGGCAAAGTTTATTGCTCAGCAACAGAACAGCTGTTTCCAGTTCCTTCAGAAGAATGCGTCTCAGAAACACCTGACACGTGATATTTCATCTCTGTGGCAGGGCCAGATGGGAAATCTGAGATGGAAAATGAACACTTTGAAACAGAACATATTTTAAGTTCTCTTGTAGCAGTCAAATCAGATCTGTATTTGATTTCATTTTATTTTGTTTAGAATGAAACAGGGACTGCAAGGAAGGAACAGCTGCCAGAAACAAAGACTGGGAAAGAGTATAAACAGCAGATTGTCTGATCCTCACATCAAATACGAAGACAAGGGGTGTGTGTGAGACAGAGAAAGAGGCGGAGAGTGAGCAAGCATGTGTGAGTGTGTCTTCAAAAGAGTGTGTGTCTGAGTGTGACATCCCAGAGTGTATATATGCACGTGTGTGTGAGCAAGCGTGTGCTGGTGTGTCGGTGTGTTTGTCTCTGTAAATGTGTGGATGAGTTTGGTGTGAGTGTGTCTGTGTATGCGGGTGCATATTTGAGGGACACGGGGAAGAGTTGGAAGGGGGACAGAGAAAGGCACTCCAGCAAAGTTGCTGACCTGTTTACACTTCTCCCACCACATGGTGTAAGAACAAAGCAGGCTGAGGACAGTGATCCCCAGATACTGCCAAGACTGGCAGAACCTCCTCCCACAGGTACACCAAACCTTTACAGACAGAACCATCGCTAGGCCAGGAGCCTTACCGGGCCGAGCTGTCCCGGGAGCGCCGAAGCCATCTTGCCACCATTTGTTCTATTCTGTGTGCTTTCCGTGTCTGGAACAAACCGGTCTCCAGCTCTTCCATTTACCTAAAAGGAAGAAGAGCTTTCTTAAGAAGCTAGCCAACATATTTTGAAGAGGATTCTGACAAACCACTATGATGCTTCCTGTATTTGCCCATTTTAAGACATGCTGATCAAATAACTAGGGCTCTCCTTCCAGCTGAAATGAACATGGAGAGGTGCTCAGTGTCCACAGAGTGAACGACTTCGGCAGCCCTCTGCCCTGAGGAGTCCACAGTCTTATGGTAAACAGACTGGCTTCACATCTTAAACAGGTAAACATAAGGATTAGGGAATAAAACAGATAAGGTTTCTCAAACTGTGACTGTGACCCACTGAGAGAGACAGACCTTACTGTCCCCTGGCTGTGTGCACCCCCGACAGCGCGGCTCAGTTCTGCCAGGGTCGGGAACGGCACGCACAGGCCTCTTCTGAGTGCTGCTTCTTTTGCGCAATATTTTATATTTAAGTTTTGATAGGTAATTCATTTGTATAATTCAAACCCTAGACTGTAAAAGGATATACAGTTACTGCATCGTGCACTTAAAATTTTGTTAAGAGGGCAGGTCTCACGTTAAGTGTGTTCTTACCACAATTTTTAAAAGTACAGTGAAAGGTCTCTCCTCTGTCCTGACCTGCCTCCATCTACTCAGTTCCCACGCCCATATGTAATCACTGCTCTCCTTCTCTCTTTGTATTTCCAGAGTTTCTTTATGCCTGTACAGCAAAGGCAGATTTTATATTTCCTCTTTTTAACACAATACGCATAGTACACCATACACATTGTTCTGCACCGTGCTTTCTTCTACTCAGAACATAGTATACCGTGACATCTTTCCACATCAATACATAGAATGCATCTTCATTCTTTCTGACAACTACTGAATATTAAATTATATGAATGTACTATAATTTAAAAAGTAGTCCCCTCTTGATAGATGTTTGGGTTACTGCCAATCTTTTGCTATTCTAAATAATACTGTAATGTATCATTTCAGCATGTATGCAATTATATATCTGGATAAGTTCCCAAATATTGACTTGCTAGGTCAAAAGTTATATGCCTCTGTGCTTTGATAGATAGATATTGTCAGGTTACCAAGAAAAACAATATATATGCTTGAGATTCCAGTTCATAAAACAATATATATTTATATTTTTTTCTATTCTAGTCTACTTCACTGTCTTAAAATACTGGTCTCAAGTCACCAAATTAATTTCACAGCCCAATAAATAATCACACAAAATAAGATATGACATGGGGAAATAACCATGGATACGAGAAAATAAGAAAATAATTATAAGAGATTATGTTGCTTAATAATACACAAGCATTTGAAAACCTTGATGACACAGATGATTTTCAAGGAAAATATAAAATCGTAAAAGATGACGCTAAAAGAGATAGAAACTCTAAATAAACAATCACCATAGAAAAGAAAGTTGTTAAAGAGCTACCCCCTCCCCAAAAAGTCCCAGGCACAGAGAGGTTAAAAGGTGAATTCTTATAAATCTATAGGATGTACCTCATCCTCATTTTTTTTTGTTTTATTTTAAATATAAACATTATTTTAGAATAATTTTAGATGTATAAAAGGTTTCAAAGATAATACAGAGAGTTCCCATATATAGCCTTCATTAAGTTTTCCCTAATGTTAACATCTTACATAATCATTGCATCTTTGTCAAAACTAAGAAATTAACATTGGTCCAATAATATTAACTAAAATATAGACTTTATTCAGATTTCACCATTTTTCCCCACTAATGTTCCTTTTATGTTCCAGGATCCAATCCAGGATAATATTGCTTTTAGCCAACTTAGTTTATTTTTCCCCAAATGCTATTTTAGCTATTCTAGAGCATAAAGAAGGAAAGCTTCCAAATTCTTTCTAAGCAGCCAGTACAATAGCACTACCAATTCTGTTAAAAACAGTAAAAAAAGGGCCCTGGCTGGTGTGGCTGAGTTGGTTGGAGCGTTCTGTGCACCAAAGGGTCTTGGGTTTGATTCCCCATCAGGGCACATACCCAGGTTGTGGGTTCAATCCCTGGTTGGGGCGAGTACACTAGGCAACTGATGGATGTTTCTCGCTCACATTAATGTTTCTCTCTCTCTCCCTCCCTCTCCCTTCCTCTCTCTCTAACACCAGTAAAAATATGTCCTCGAGTGAGGTGGGAAATAAACCATAGTACAAAAATGTAAATATACCACCTCTCTTGTGCCAATCCCTTCTGGCCTGAATGTTTCTGTTGAGAATTCAGCTGACAGTCTTATGGGAACTCCCTTGTAGGTAACTTGTCTTTCTCTTGCTGCTTTTAAGATTCTCTCTTTGTCTTTAACCTTTTGCTTTTAATTATGATGTGTCTTGGAGTGGGCCTCTTTGGGTTCATCTTGTTAGGGACTCTCTGTGCTTCCTGGACTTGTGTATCTTTTTCCTTCAGTAGGTTAGGGAAGTATTCTGTCATGATTTCTTCAAATAAGTGCTTGATCCCTTTTCCTTCTAGTATCTGTATGATGCAGATGTTGTTATGCTTCATGTTGTCCCAAAGGTCCCTTAAACTATCCTTATTTTTTAAATTTTTTCCTTTTTGCTGCTCCGATTGGGTGTTTTCTTCTACCATGTCTTTCAAATTGCTGATTTGATCCTCTGCTTCATCCAATGTTCTGTTTGTTCCTTCTAGTGTATTCTTCATTTCAGATATTGTATTCTTCATTTCTGACTGGTTCTTTTTTACGGGTTCTATGTCCTTTCTTATGCTTACTATCTCTTTGTTTAAGTTCTCATAGATTTCATCCATTCTTCCCTAAATTCCTTGAGCATCCTTATAAACATTGTTTTGAACTCTGTATCTGGTAAATTGCTTGCCCCCATTTCATTTAGCTCTTTCTTGGAGATTTCTACTGTTCTTTCATTTGGGGCATGTTTGTCTTCCCATTTTGGCTGCCTCTTTGTGTGTGTTTCTATGTAGTAGGTAGATTTTCTATGACAGTCTTGGTAGGGTGGCCTTATGTGGTAGGTGCCCCGTGGCACAGTCTCCTTGATTACCTATACTGGGTATCCCAGGAATGTCCCTTGTGTGGGTTATGTGGGCCCTCCTGTTGTAATTGAATCTTGATTACTATTGACCCATTCATGTGTGGGGTCAACCCCAACCACAGTGTATGAGCTGCTGTGCAGGTGCTGACCACATAGAGCAGAATTTGCCTCAGCAGGGTCTGGTGCCTGCTGAGATCTCCCTTTGGATATGCCACTTATGAAGCTAATTTGATCCTGCTCTGATGTTGTCTGAAACTGGTCACTAGGTATGTTAGTTCTGGCACCATTTGGGGTGACTCTGGTGCAGGCCAATGTCAGATGCTACCTGTGACAGGCTCTGGGCAAACTGTTTGGAGCTACAAAGCGATCCACAGTTTGTGGTTGCCTCTGCTGGGCCTGGGTGTGCATGGGAAGGATCAAGCTGTGCACCAAGGCTGGCTTTTACCAGCACTGGCCTGAGGGTAGATCAGCAAAAGCCCTAGAAACCCTGAGGTCCACTTCCACCTGCCTCCATCTGCTGGCTGCCTGTTAAGCTCAGTGACTGAAAGAGCCTCTGGTGGTACTCAAGTTGCATTCAATAGGTTCTCAGTGAGTCACCAGGTAGGGGCAAGAGGTGTTCATCAGATCTATACAGGTTTAAACTTGGTGCCTGTGCTAGGTCTGAGGCCACTCAGTAAATGTCCCAGAGTATACCAAGTCTAGCTGCCACCCACTGGGTGCTCACATACCTTTGTGGTGGGGCAGGGTCTCAGGGAATTGTCAGGGTGAGACCAGCAGAGTTTATCTGGCCCAAACAGACCAAGATTTGGCCGTGTGAAGGGAAAGCTCTGTACTGGTTGGGTGTGCAAGAGAAAAATGTCCCCCTTCCTAGAGCCACACAACTCAGTCTGTCCCAGATTCTGTCAGTTGCCCAATCTCAATAGGGCAGAGCCACTGGGAGTAGGGAGAGGGGGAGGTGCTGGTCAGGCTTGGGGGAAGTTGGGGTGGGGGTGGCCCTTGCCCCATAGCAACACAACTCAGTCTGTCCCGGATTATACTCAGACCTCAGCAGGGCGGTGCCACTAAGAGTCAAAGGGTAGGGCTGCCAGGAGCATGGAGAGTGATGCTAGCATGAGGGGGAGGCACCAGTCAGGTTCACGGGAAAGTAGAGGGAATGAGTCCCGTCCTTGAGCCACAAAGACCCCCTCAGTCTGCCCAGACCTCTACACCCTGGCCCAGACAGCTGACTCCTTGGCAGGGTAGAAGTTCTGTAGTGTGGGTTGACAGGGAGGCCAGAGGGTAGGGCTATTGTATTCCCCTAGACTGATGCTGTATGGATGGGTGTGCTCCACACAGGAAAGGTGGCCTCTGTGGTGTGGTAGAGTGACTCAGGACAGAGGGTCCCAGCGATTGCCCCTCAGCTCTCTTCCCAGAGCCACAAAACCCAGTCTCTCCTTGCATAATTGTAGTCTGCTCCGCCCTCCCTCCACTGGAGCTCAGAGTGAGTGACTGCAAATGAGATTTTGTACAATGGCCCTTCAAGAGGGCACCTGTGTCTCTAGCAGACTCCAGTGTCTTTCTGGCAGACAGAATCCCCACTGATTTTCACAGCCACATATTATGTGGGCGTATCCTTCCAGCTCTGGTGTGCTGGGCTGGGAGCCTGGGTTGGGGTTGAGACCCATGCTCCTCAGAGGGAGCCTTTGTAGCTGAGATATTCCTCCAGGATCTCAGCCACTGCCTGTGGGAGTGGGGCTAGTCCTTTTCACATCTTCATACTTCCTACCACTTGTCAACGTAAGAAACATTCAACCTGTGAATAATTTTTGTGAATTTATTTGAGACAAAACTGGTGACGATTGCCGGGAAGCAAAATCTCAACGGATTGAGATAATGCTCCAGAGAATGGTACTTTTGCACCTTATTTTATACATTACAATCAAAAGAGAAGACGCAAGTGAGTTACATGAAATCCACTGGTGATAGATTAGGGAGGTGGGAGAAAGCAAAGTGCGGAAACCTCTGGGATTGGATGAAAAGTAAAACGATAGACACATGCATCTTTCACATAGGTGAGTACAGGATAGTTAACAGTCAACAGTTAGCTCAGTAACAATGAGGGGATTTGTGGTCTTTGCAGAGTGGTGCCTGTGCTTTGAGGGGTCTGGAAAAAGAAAAATTACTTTGACATTCCAAAGATGCAAAAGGTAGTAGATGCAAAAAGGCAATAGACAGGCTCAGTGAAGGTAAAGTTTGACCTTTGTCAGGGAAGATGCCAGCCTAAGACATGACTACCTGCCATAAACTGCTTTTAGTTAAAAAGTTTTCATTTCAGACCATCCTTTGTGGTTAGTTTAGGTCTCTGAGTTTGCAAGGCTGCCACGCAAGGCTCACCTGAGCTTGTCAGGTTAGTATGTGGCCCCTTTTCACCCACACAGTCTTGATGTGGCTTCTGTAAATCCTTGGTTATAAGACTTCTCTTCAGCTAGTCTTCAGTTAGTTATTCAGGTTGGCTACTCTGTATTGTAGCTGTACTTCCTTCCAGTTTGGTCCTGGGAGGGGATGAGTGTAGCTTCCACCTACTCTGCCGCCATTTTGGATCTCCATCAATACCATCTCTCTCGTGAGTATCAAAGTAAATATCTTAAATAAAATATTAGCAAATAGAAGCTATCAGTAATCAACAGAGTAATATTGGGATCTATACCAGGAGTGCACTAACCAGGGCATACAAAAATGAAAGCAGGACACCAAACTCATTACTTTACCTGGAGACATATTTTCAGTCAAATGGTAGCCAAATACAAATTAATGGACAAAAACATAGGCCGAAACCAAAAATAAATTCCATTTAGATCAAGGAATGTGTCAGTGTAGGTTTTTCCTACAATAGGGATATCAGATTTGAATAATGCCTTCAATTCTAGGCATCTCACTTTTTTTCAGAGTATAAAAGTAGAGAGAGTAGATTTCTGGTTAAATTCGGTAAGTTGAAACAATGTTTTAATCTCTTCTCTTTCCTAAAATAAATTATACTAAAGAAGTAAATAGGGGATGAACCCGTAGAATAAAGAGAATAAGAGAGAAGGCAATAGATGAGAGATGTTGACAATGTTTGAAAGATAGAAATTGTTTAGAGGAGAGGTAACTGAGCAGAGCAAAGGAAACAGAAATCTATGTGCTTTCAGAGGGGGGTTCTGATTAAAAAAATGGGCTGATTTGCCTAAGATGGCTCAGGAATTAGGGGCAGCAGGTATGGGAGAAAGCAGGGATGAGGCATAGGGTTGAAAATATGGAAACAGATCTCTATAAGCAGCAATTTTTCACAGGCACCATCCCACTCTAGGCCTCACCCTACTGGAGACAACAGGCTTATTCTTTGGAGAAATCAAATAAGAGAGGCTTCCGATTTATGGAGACTTGGCACAACAGAGGGTACAGGAATGAACCCTCCTTTGCCCAGTTCCCAGAATTCTGGCAGCTATGACTTTATATACCAAGTAATAGACTAGAAAATCCTTTTCTGGAGAACTAAACAGCACCAGGAAAAAAAAAAGAATTTTAGATATTAATACTTCTAACAACTAGCTGCCTTATCACCCTGGATTAAAATCTATTAGTCAATGAGCCCCACCCATCATACAAATTTTCTGATCATTTGTTTTTAGTGCAATCATCAAACTGCACTGGTTTATCCATAATCAACATGAATGGGCATTTGAGGAGAAACTGCACTATGAAAAACAGATGGAAACAAACAGAACTCATAAGGAACAAAGACAATGCAGGAAACAGAAGAAAAAAAATTCATCTATAATTTAGATCCTCAGAAAGATAATATATTACATCCATGAAATAAGAAGAGGATTTTTTTTGGGGGGGGGGGGATCAGAACACAAGAATAAACACTTAGAAATGAAAAATAATATGTTTGACCTGGCCAGGTGGCTCAGGTAGTTGGAGCACCATCCCATACACCAAAAGGTTGCAGGTTCAATTCCCAGTCAGGGCGCATACCTAAGTTGCAGGTTCGATCCCCAGTTGGGGTGTGTACAAGAGACAGTTGATCGATGTTTCTCTCACACATTGATGTTTCTCTCTCTCCCTCTCTCTCTCTCTCTACTTCTCTCCCACTCTATCTGAAGATAAATGAAAAATATCCTCGGGTGAGGATTTAAAAAAATAATTTTAAAAAAGTTGAAAAATATAGTCAATGAAATATCGTAGAAAGAGTTACCAAAAGCCAAAGAGAGGGAAAATCGAAAAGATTAGAAATGCATAGTTATCAATCCAGGAGGTCCAATATTCATTCAGTCTGAGTTCTAGAAGAAGAGAGTAAAGGAAATGTAGGTAAGGAAATTGTTAAATAATTCAATAAAATTTCCCTTAAAAACTTAAGTTTCTAGATTAAGAACATCTACTAATTGCCCAGCACAATGAATGAAAAAGGACCCACCCACATCAAGAAATAACACTGTAAACTTTTAGAAACTAGAAACAGAATATCTTCAAAACTTTCAGAGAAAAAAATAGATCACATACAAACAGTGAGAATAAAAATAACATTAGACTTCTTAGTAACAATGATGGAAGCTTGAAGACACTAAAGCCATGCCTTCAAATTTCTGAAGGAAAATAATTTTCAACCTAGAATTCTATACCCAGCCAAACTGCCAATCAAGTAGGAAAGACATTTTCAAATGTTCAGGTCTCAAAAAATTAACCTCTCACATACTCTTTCTCAGGATGCTACTAGAAAATGTGCTCTAGCAAAACAAGGAAGTAAATAAAGAAGAAATGGGATGCAGAAAATCAGGGATGAAATACAGACAAGAGGAAAGGGAATATCAGAATGACTGTAAAGAGATGTACTATGGTAACATCTATATTTAAGACCTAGAAAACAACCTATACAGACTGGTGCATAAAGACAGAGGTTTTAGGAAAAAGAAATAAGAATGGATAGATTATCTGATGTGTTTGTGTAGAAAATTTCACTGAGAGGCTGTTGGAGGATGTAGAAAGAATTAGCAACGAGTACATAAAAAACTAAGCAAATAAAAAAATGGGAAATTATGAAATCCAAGGAAAACAAAAAGTTGTACAAAGAAGGAAACAAAACTATAGTTCACTACTTGTCTCAGCAATGCACAATTTATTTTTTATTTATTTATTTTTTTATCCTCACCTGAGGACACTTTTGCATTTATCTTCAGATAGAACGGGAGGGAGAGAAGGAGGAAGAGAGAGAGAGAAACATCGATGTGAGAGAGACACATCGAGTGGTTGCCACCCACACGACCCCAACCAGGGCTGGGGACAAACTACAACCGAGGTACATGCCCTTAGCGGGAACCGAACCCGGGCCTCTCCAGTTCGTGGACCGATGCTCTAACCACTGAGCCAAACCGGCAAGGGTACAACGGACAATTTATATTGTCATAATAATGTAAACATTGAAAATTGATTTCTCAATAATGTTGGGAGGATATAGTAAAGGGAAGCTAGTGTAGTGGTATAAGAATTAAATTCTTATCTACCATAATAATTAGATAATGCCTAAAATCCATAAATTAAGAAATAGTAATACAAGGATAGTTCTCAGAAATATGGAGGAAAATAACAGAGGAAACAGCTGGAAGAGTTGAAAGAGGTTGCCTCTAAGAAAAGAAATTAGAGGCTGAGGAGGAGTGGGGCAGGAACTTCTGATTTCTTATAAGCCCTTCATACTATTTTTTTTTTAACTATTTAGCTATTTTTATTACTTAAACTTAATTTTGAAAATTAAATATATGCTTATAGTAAAACATACAGAAAAATATAATGAAAACAAAATAATGTATAATCCTACCGCCTACAGTTACCAACTGTTCATTTTTCATTCTTTTTCTATGCTATATATTTTTATTAAAATGAGATACTATACTTTTCCCACTAAATATTTCATGAACATCATCTCATATTAATATTTAAACATTTTACATCATCATTTTAAATTGCTATATAGTATTATTTTCTTTGACCATATCATAATTTATTCAATAAATCTATCATTGGACATTTGTGCTGTTTCCAATTTTTCATTATTATAAAAGCTTTACAATGAACATTCTTATTCATGGTAAATGGCTACTTCCCAGGTATTTTCTTGGGATAAATTCCTAGAAGTGAAATTACTGGATTTGAACATATGTTAATTTTTAAGAATTTGGATGTGTATTGTCAAATTACTTTCAAGAAGGTTACCAATATGCACTCCTACCAGGACAGACCTCTGTAAACACTGAATATCAGCATTTTAAAACTTTTTCTAAAATGATGAAAAATAGTACCTAATTATTAACTTAAATATTTATATTTTGAAAATACAGAAGATAAAAGTAAATATCATCCACACTCTCATAAACTCTGGATAGTATCATTTAAAAATATTTGCTAATTGCCCTGGCTGGTTTGGCTCAGAGGTTAGAATATCAGCCTGTGGACCAAAGGGTTGCGGGTTCAATTCCGGTCAAGGGCATCTACCTGGGTTGTGGGTTTGATCCCCAGTCCTGTTTGGGGTCATGCAGGAGGCAACCAATTGATGTGTCTCTCTCACATCAATGTTTCTCTCTCTCTCTCCCTTCCTCCCTTCCACTCTATCTAAAATAAATGGTAAAATATCCTCAGGTAAGGATTAACCCCTCCCCCCCAAATTCACTAATTGGATGGAAAGTAGCATCTAATTATTGGTTTAAATATACATTTTTTGAGGAATATAGAAAACAAAAGTAAATGTCACACATAATTCCATCACATTAAAATTATATAAAATAAGTATCATATTTCAAGCATCCAATCCAGTCCCTCAGAGATTACCACTGTTTGGTGAGTATTCATACTAACTCTGCCCTAAATCTATAGAGACCTATATTATGTATATTAAAATATTTAGTCCACAAAAACAGAATCATGTTATACTCAGCGGTCTACACCATGCACATTTTAACCTATGAATATATCATGGACATCTATAGCTCATCACAGTTTTGAAGTTATTTGATAACTACTAATACATCTGAACATTTTTCTTTCTTTTTTGTTTGTTTGTTTTTAAATCCTCACCTGAGGATACTTTTTCCATTTATCTTCAGTCAGAGTGCAAGAGAGGGAGAAAGGGAGAGAGAGAGAGAGACATCGAGACATCGATGTGAGAGAGACACATTGACTGGTTGCCTCCCTGACCAGGGTCGGGGACTGAACCACAACTGAGGTACGTGCCCTTGACCGGAATGGAACCCATGACTCTTTGGTCCGTGGGCTGACGCTCCAACCACTGAGCCAAACTGGCTAGGGCACATCTGAACAATTTTCAATCACTATGGACATTTGTATATCTTCTTTGTTACTTTCCTATTTCTAGTTTTCCTTTATTTTTTCTACTGGAATGTTTACCTTTTTGTTATTGTAAAAGCTCTTTTATAATATTGATTACTTAACGTCCCTTTCCCAAGGACACAAAACCACATCATATTTCTGTGAGACTTATAAGTATGGAGGGTCAAGAATGTACATTCTGCCCAGCCGGTGTGGCTCAGTGGTTGAGCATCGACCCATGCACCAAGAGGTCGCAGGTTCAATTCCTGGTCACAGCACATGCCCAGGTTGTGGGCCAGGTCCCCAGTGGGGGGCATGCAGGAGGCAGCCAATCGATGTTCTCTCTCTTCAGTGTTTCTCTCTCTCTCTCCTTCTCCCTTCTGTTCTCTCTAAAAAATCAATAAAGAAAAAAAAATGTTAAAAAAAAGAACGTAGATTCTAGTGTCCTGACAACACAGAGACCAGTCACAAAGGATAGAGAATGAACATCCAACAAAGCCCACAGGATATTGTTTTCAAATATCAATTACCTAGTCAGGCCCTTAACAGGAGTGAGCCAACCGGCAGTTCTAAGATATGGATATTATGTGGTTTACAGGGGACTAGGATAGTAAGGAGATTAAAGCCAAGTCTTTGAAAAATCGGAGAATGTTTGTTTGACAAAGGCCTGTATGATCATGGCTCACAAACAGCCAAAAGGCCACCAGGTGGAAGAGACATATTCCACATGATTCTGGGATACAGAGCCAGGATTAATGGGGGTGATGCCACAGAGAGGGAGACTTCAGCTTGGGCTAAGGTTAGACCTTTCTACTGTTCCTAGGGATCCAAGGATGGAATGAGTTTTCTCAAGAATTAGCAAGATCTTGGTCACTGAGGCAGTCAAGCAGAGGCTGAATGGGTAGAAGGGACACTACAGTGGACTACAGGGACTAGATGGCTTCTGCAGTCCCTCCCATCCATGCCACTGAGGTCTCTACGAGATCTAAGAACCAGGCCAGATGATATTTGTTGTGTTTCGTCTTGAAATTCAAAGACCCACATCCCCTGGAGTTTCTGGAACTCCTGAAGTAACCATGGCACTGGAAGATACAAAATCTCTGACCTCTGCGTTGTTTCAGTCTCCAAATGACTGCAGAGGTGTCAGGGATCTCAGACATATCCTTAAGGACTGAAGACTATCAAGACTTTCCATTGCTTTTGAAGGTCACCAAACTGCAATGACTACTTAAAGGGGATTGTTAGGAAACGGCTGCCAAAAACGATTTAGCGCATTGATTTCTATAAACATATATGACTCTAATTAAAAGAATTAATTTGCATTATATATCTGGCCTGTGGGTAGGCACGTGCCTTCATCCAGGGATCCCCGAAGACCAAACAAATAACTACATCAACCAAGCCATTAAAAGTGCTCCCTGACTCAGCCAGGGCTGAGCAGGAAATTTAAAAGTCAAGAAAATGACCTGCTAATGGTTTTAGTATTAGGCTCTGAATTGCTGGGCTAATGGAAGAAAATAAGAGCTGCGATAATCCCCAAACATTTGAATCTTTTCTACAATCCCACTGCCAAGAAGTCATCTGGCCTCTAATTGTTCTGTCATTCACTGTTGGACCTGTTTTATTGCTAGAAAGTTTCTGTGCATAAAGCTGAATCCCACCTCTCCAACGCTTTGGTCCCCCACAGCAGTGCTGCCCCCGCCCCTCCCACCACCACCATCCAGAGTAAGTCAGCTCCCTCTTTTATATATCACCCTTTCCGGATTTGAACATAGCAATCTTTTTTTTTTCAATTACAGTTTATTTTCAATATTATTTTGCATTGGTTTCAGGTGTATAGCTTAGTGGTTAGAAAACTGTATCCTTTGCATAGTGGTCCCCTCAATATCTCCAGTACCCAACTGGCACCATATATAGCTATAGCAATATTGACTATATTCCCTAAGTTGTACTTTACATCTCCTTGAATATTTTTGAACATAACAATCTTGCTGTCTTCAAGTCTCCTCTGCCCCACAATAAACATCCTCAGTTCCTTCCACAATTCTTCATATGACAGGGTCGCCTTAGATCACCCTCTCTGGGCACACACCAGTTGGGCAAAATCTCATGAAGGGCATGGATCCCCAAAGTGAACACACTTCTGGTTGTCTGGAACAAAGTGATATGAAAAGGCAAACTCTCTCAAAATATTTTGCAAATGGAGAAGACTAAATGCTAAGTGATAGCTATCTTAAAAGCAAATCCACAATTAAGGATATAAACCCTTCAAAAGGGATGTAAGAAGTGATAATAAAAGACTTCATGAAACTAGTACCTGCTAGTGAGAAATGAAAAACATCAATGGAAGCAGTAAAGGAAAGCAGAGAGCCCTGGCCAGTTTGGCTCAGCGGTTAGAACGTCGGTCTGCGGACCAAGGAGTCCCAGGTTCGATTCTGGCCAAGGGCATGTACCTCGGTTGCGGTTCGTCCCTAGCCTTGGTTGGGGTCGTGCAGGTGGCAGTCAAACGATGTGTCTCTCTCACATCGATGTTTCTCTCTCTCTCTCTCTCTCTCCCTCCCACTCTGTCCAAAGATAAGTGTAAAAATATCCTCAGGTGAGGATTAAAAAATAAATAAATAAAATAAAATGGCATAATGCATCTTTAAAAAAAAAAAAAAAAAAAAAAAAAGGATAGCAGAGAAACCGGAGAGCCAAAAAACACTTACACAAAGTCCAAGGATATAAACCAACTGTTGACACAGAAAAACACACACACAAACAAGAAACCAAAATGCATGTCAAATATTCAGTTTTTTTTAATAGTGAGAGAACCAAATGCCAAACTAGCATTTTCTCTTAAACTACAATAAATAGAAGTGTTAAAACCTCTTGACCCTCCCCCTCCCCCCTGGCTCCTATGATATCTGTCTCCTCGTTGTCCTCCAGTCTCTCAGACTACACCTACTCAGCCTCCTTCTCGAACTCCTCTTCCCTCCATCAGCTAATTCTGGGCTTGGGTTCTCAGCTCTCTTTCCATCTAAATAAATAGTATCTATTTCTCACCCAGTGGTTCCCAAACTTTGCTGCACATGAGAATCGCCTGGGAATCTTTTAACAATCCCAGGTTGTACTGTAGACCAACTAAATCAGAATGTTTGAAGCTGCAAGTCAGACACTGGTAGTTTTGAAAGACCCCCCCACCCACCCACCCACCCACCCAGTGATTCTAATGCATAGCCAAGTTTGAGACTCACTGCCCCAAATACTCACCAGGTGATGTCATTGACTCTCACAGTTTCAGCTGCTTTAAGAACCAGTGGCCTCTAAGATCTCTCTACCAAGGTGTGCAGTAAGTAGGTGAGCCAGTCATATCTAAAACCGGATTCACCATCTTTTTTTGTGCTCCCCTCCTCCAATCCCCCCATCCAAGGTGGAACATCTTGTTGAGGAAGACTACTTTCTCTAACTTCCCAAGTTAAAAATTTGGGAATCATTCCTGACTCTTCCCCCTGTTTCATGCCCTGCATTGAGCCAAATACCAAGTTCGACTGACTTTGCTCCCAATTATCTTAATCTCGCACCTCCTCTCCTTTCTTAGGGCTACTACCATAGTTCAAACTCTGATTCTGTCTGAAATACTATAATAATCTTCTAGCCAGTGTCTCTGCTTCTAGATACACTCTCCATCAATCTATCCTCTATTGGCTGCCAAAGTGATACAACATGTAATTCTAATCACGTCACTTTGATTTGCAAAATCCTTCAGTGGTTCCCCTTCATCGTAAGGATAAAGTGGGAGCTCAAGAATTACAATAATATTACTAACACAACTACATTAACAATACTACTGTTTCCTGTGTGCCTGGCCCTGGGCTAAGTAATTTACGTGCATCATCTTATTTAATGCTTATTACAATTATCATTTACAAAAAGGAAACTGAGGCATGAAAAGGTATTTTGGCCACATACACACAGCAAGGAAGTGGCAGAAGTGGACTTTTAAATCAGATTAGCTTGCTTGTCTTTGGAGCTGGAACAACCATTCCATCCCACTGCGTCCCTCTGGGCCTTGGGATGGCAGTCAAAGCCTTTTGTGATCTGGCCCCTGCCTATCTGTCTATCTCATCTCCCTCACACCGTCCACTCCAGCAGAACTGAATGACCTACTGTTCCCCAAACAGGCCCTGAATTCTCACACCCCCATGCCTCTGAAGATGCTTTTCCTCTGCCTGTCCACTCATCCAGTCCTATGCACATTTTCATGAGTGTGCAAGGTAGTACACTGGACTACACAGAACAAAAGAAAAGGTTATTTGCAAATATTTTAGAGGAACTCCTATTTACACTTCTAATGTCGCTCATTTGATGTTGCCTTGGTTCATTACAGTGATCATAGCTCAGTGAGAGATAATGGGCTGGTCCCACACTGGCATTAATTTTCTAAAAGGAATTCAGATAGAGATGATGCTTTATCAGACAAATGACAGTTCTGAGAAAGGAACGGGGGCTTATCTGTTATGCCACATGATTGTTCCTCAAAGCGTAACTGCAACCAGGACCCCATGAAGGAGTTTCAAGTCAGTCTTCCCTACACAGGGGTCCCAGCCGTGTCTTTCATTGCAACCCAGGCTCTGACACTCCGACTTCACAGGTCATTTCACTCATGATCACAAACAAGTCAAAAGCTAAATGAAATTTTTATTTTCGTTTCTTATTTTGGAATAACATCACACATCATCCCTGTTCCTTCTCTGCCTTTCCTTACCTCTTTTAGCCTCTGTCTCCAACAGGAATCCCTTTCTACAGAAAGGACTTTGAATGCCTGAATGGAGGTTTATCATGGACCAAAGAACAACCAGTGTCTCACAGCTGTTTCTCCTGGTTCTCTAAATCCCTTGCTCATGTAAAGGAACTCTGGCCATCAGCATCCTCTGCCATCTCACCTTGCACAAGGTGAAAAGGAGATGCAGGAGGTGGCGCATGGGAAAGTACCCTAGATCATCATCACCCCAGAGCGGCAGTCCCCAAAGGAAACTCGACCTCAAACGGCCCTAACTTTTGTCATGTCAGCAAACTGCCAGAATACCACACCGGTAATATACACAGTCTGTGTAAAAGGATTCTACTTAGCTTCACCTTAGACAATAATATTCATTAACTCACAAGTTTGATCATGCTGGATTTTTTTTTTCCTGATACACATTAAAATAAATATACGACTATTTAAACAAAAATGTTCATTCACACATCACCTAAAATCATCTTGGGTACCATGTGGTACAAAGACAAGCCTTTGGGAAACATGGGTTCAGGGCATCGTCATGCCACTCAGATTTCACATCTGCATAATAGGATTAGATGTCTGTTAGGAAGGGTTTAGCCTCTTATCTAGCACAGTACAGATGGCCTCTGCATGGCCCTCTGGGAGCTACAGGGCGGCAGCAGGAACAGTCAGCACTAATGGGGCCTAGGCTGTGCCTTTCTCTTGCTGGTAATCTGAGGGCACAGGGACCCAGGTCGCTCCAAGTAGACGACTAGAAGCTGATCACTCAAGCCATCCACTTTATCAGATGGACAGGGAGCTCTGGAAAGGCTGTGGGAAAGGGCTGATGCTACCTGCAAGGTCTCACCTCACTGCAGCTATATTTGAAAGGGCCCAGTAAGCAGCCTCAAGGTGAATGGCAGAATGACACTGCTGGGTCGGCTGTGGCTACTGAGCCCCTTGTGTCCATCCTAGGCAGGAACAGAGCACTGTATAGGCCGCAGGGGTAGGGAAATCAATACCAGCTAACATCACATGCCTCACTAAATTAGTCTGACCAAATATAGCAGGCTAATTTTTAAGTTGATAATTTTGTATGACTCCCGAATGATGCTATAAATATCCAAATGGCCCTTGCCAGAAAAAAAGGTCCCCTACCCCTGGACTATAGGGAGACAGAAGACCTGAAGTCAGGTTCCTGTTCTGCTACCAGCAGGACGCATGACCCAAGTCATTTCCCTTCCCCCTCTCAGTCTCAGTTTTCCTATCTGTAAAGTTTAGGGGTTAAGCATGGATGAACCTGGAAAGCATTGTGCTAAGTGAAAGGAACCAGTCACCAAAGACCACATATTATAGGATTTCATTCACATGGAAGTTCAGTATAGGCAAATCTATAGTGACAAAAAGTAATCAGTGCTTGCTTAGGCTGTGGGGATTGGGGAATAGAGGAGAATACCAAAATAGAAAACTGAGTACCCTCATGGAGCTTACATTCTAGTGGAGGCTCTCACTAGACAATAAACAATAAATATAATAAAGGAAATTAATTAAGAACATTAGAAAGTGGTAAGGGCTGGGAAGAAAGAGAGAATCAGATTATCAGTGCCATGAAGCTGGAAGTCGGAGGTCAGGCTGAAGTTCATTCACTTTGAGACCTTGTTATATGCTCTCCCACTCATATCTCCAGAAAGCCCCAGAGTTCCTCTCTTTCTCTCCAATTCTCTAAGTCAAACCTCTCGTCAAGTGCTGCGCTGTGACACATGGACAAACGTCACCATGGCTCCCCTTTCCCTTTCTTCCTCTCTGAGTCACCTCTAACATCCACACTTTCATTCAAGAAACACTTATTGATCAGCAGCACTGTGCCAGGTACAGGGGCCGAGGGAGACACTGAGACAAGCAAGCACAGTTCTTACCCTCCAGGAGTCTGTAATTCACCAGGGGAATCAGAGATATAAACACCTATTTACAATTCAGAGCAGAATAGTAGACGCGATCTGCTAGAGACATGAGCAAAGGTTGCAAGGGTTTTACACCACGCTCTCCAGTTTTCAAAGCACTCTCATGGGCATGGATGATCTCAGCTGGTGGTCACATCCTGATCCTCCTCCTTCCATGCTATGACAGTGCTGCTGGGCTCAAGGCTCTTCCCCAGTGACCTCTCATGTCAAGAGCATAGCCTTTGACATGACCTGGGTTCCAATCGTAACTCTCACTAAGCCATGTGCTAACCACACATTCTTGGACAAGTACCTTAGTCTCCCTGAACCTGTACCGTTACACATGAAGTGGGCTGACTTCACCTACTTCACAGTAAATTATATATATCATGAAGTATTACCAGAATGCACTGGTAGTACGAAGTCTTCAATAATGGTAGTTATAACAATGTTGCTGTTAATTTCAGGTTATCCTCTTTTCTATATTGTGACTTAACTGTTTCACCTGTCTTTTTTGTCTTCCTAACATAATTCCTAGACTGCATTTCTCTCCAATTGCCCTCAGTCCTAACAACTGGGCAATGAATTATCGAATAAACGAATCAAGCAAGGGGAAATTGGGGTGACACAGACAGAAAAGGCACAGATAAGTATCAGATTTCTCGTTCGGATGGCTGGAGATGGTGGTCCGTTTCACCAAAGGAGAAAACACTGGGAGGGGGAAGGCTTGTGACAAAAAATGAAGGGTTTGGTGAGGAACAGCTGGATTGGGGTATTGAGCACCATTCATGGATGTGTCCAGTAGACAGCTGGAGTTAAAAATAAAAACTAGGCAGTCCTCAGGTTGAAACCACGAGAATAAATGATTATCCTGAGAGAAGCTACATATCAAAATCACTGAGCTCCTTTAAATGACACCAATGCCCAGGCTCCACCAGCCCAGAGACAGCGATTTAACTGGTCTGGGGTGGGGCCTGGGCAGGGTTTGTTAAAGGAGCCCCTATAATTGTAATGTGCAGCTAGGGTTGATCACAACTAGCGTAGAATGAGCAGAACTAAGGAAGGAATGAACAAACACTGGGTGGCATTATCATGTCAGGGGCTGAAGAGCCAAGAGAGTCATGAAGGAAATCGAGAAGAAATGGTCAGAGAGGACTGAGCGCAACCAGAGGAGCCTAGGGAGAAGGAAGGTTCAAAAAGGGGTATGGAAACACTTTGGTGGTTCTTCCGTAAGTTAAACAGGATTATCACGGACCCAGCAATTCCACTCCTAAGTATACACTCAAAAGAGTTGAAGGCAGATGTTCAAACAAAAGCTCGTACATGAATGTTTAAAATGACCCTATGCACAATAGCCAAAAGATGGGAAACCACCTAAAGGTTCATCAGTGGATGAATGGATAAGCACATTGTGGTGTATCTATACAATGGAATATTATTCAGTCATAAAAAGCAATGAAATTCCGACACATGCTACAACATGGACAAGCCTCAAAAACATTATGCTGAGTGGAAGGAGCCAAACACAAAAGGCTACATGTTGTATGACTGCATTTATACGAAATACCCAGAATAAGTAAGTCTACAGAGACAGAAAACAGATTAGTGGTTGCCAGGGGCTTGAGGGAGGAGGGAATAGGGTATGTCTATTTAATGGGTAAAGGGCTTCCTTTCAGGGTGAAGAAAAAGTTCAGGAACTAGATAGTGTTAATGGTCGCACAACATTGTGAATGCACTCAATGCCACTACAGTGTGCACTTTAAAATGGTTTTTAAAAGGTAAAATTTATGTTATATGCACTTACCATACACACACACACACACACAAAAGAATATATGACCGAGCATTCCAAATCAGCCAAGATAACCGAAAGATCCATCCTGTAAAGGGGCCAGACTTGGCAATTGGGACCTTCACAAAACACATTCTCCCTGGTGCCACCGACAGGTGCACACCACACAAAGTATCCAGGGGCTGGACTAGAAGCTCGTTAGGGCCTTCCCAGCCCTAGAGGTCCTTGATGGGCTAAGTGGCTTCCCCTGGGCCAAGGGCAACACAGAAGCTGATGCTCGAGGTCTCATAAGGCATCCATTTTATGGTTGCATTTATTCTGCGCCTGGTCTCCAGCCGGTTCTGTCCAGCCGTCTTTGGTTCAAGTTAATAGAAATGGCATTAAGTCGATAAGCCTCACAGCATCCCAGGGAGGCAGGTCACCCTCAAGCACATTATCCCCCCTTAACAGATGGGGAAATGATGCCATGGGAAGATTAAATAACCTGCCCAGCCTCAACAGCCTGCCCCAGGTGGAGCATGAGCCGATCCCAGCCCTCATGCCAGCTCACAAACGGAAAATGCTCAGGATAAAGGGTCCCATGCAGTGTGGATGATTTGCACAATAGAGGTGAAAAAGAAATGAGCGCAGAGGTAACCCTTAAAACCACTCCAACTGTCTCTTGTCCTGTGTCTCCCAGAATGCCACGAGAGAAGGACGGTTTTTAATACCCGAGTCTTAGATGAAAGATGCTGTGGGTGTGGATGCAATGAGAGGACAAAACAGGCCTGTAAGCAGCAAATGACCGCAGTGACTAGGATCAAAGGAAGGGTCAGGCCAAGTGTAGTTCTATCAGTGACCTCTGTCCTCTGTACCCCACAGGGCTCTGCGCAAACTGGTGAACTCTGGCCTGAAATTATGTCCATTTCATTCCTTTACACAATGAGTGCTGGGACATCTAATGTGGGCAAGTCACTGAGAGGCACATATAGATGAATTGGACCATCCCTGCAGTCAAGAATCTTGAAATATCATCAAGGAGTATTCACAAATCTCTAAAATACGAAGTAAAAATTACTAAGAACTACAGCAGAGAGGCTGGTAGAATGTCTGGGGGTTGAACTGTGGGAGATCATATCCAGCTATACAGTAGGGTTGATACCAGAGCAGGCTTTGTGGAAGAGGTGACCAAGCTATGAAGGAGAGGAAAGGGAGACTTGCAGGAATGGACAGAAGGGTATTGGGGACAGTGTCTGGGGAATGGTATAGAAAATGCATAGAAGGGAGATGGCACAGGGCTACCTTGCAGATAAGTTCAGGAAGAGGGATATCGGGGACAACGGGTATGTGAAGCAGGGTTGAGAGATTTAGTGTAGGAATGGCAGGTAGAAAAGCCATATCATCAAAGGTCTTAAGTATGGGACTAACAAGGTTAAATTTCACTTCTAGCCACAGTGCTCAGCACTGCAGCTTGTTCACAGTAGGCACTCAATAAATGTCGGTGGAGAAAAATGCAGAAAAGCAATTTAGTTTGTGGTAAATACAGGACAACTGTGAAAGAAGACACCAAAAACATTGCCTCAATTTTTAAATCAATTAATATCTAATCAGTACAACTCCTAAGTTTATTTTAACTATCTAAAATATATGTTATGTTCTGCCCCAAATGGAGACCATAGTACTTGCCATCAGCTTCTTACCCAAGAACATTGTGAAAATTAATGATGAGGTAATGTCTGTGAAATGTTCAGAGCTCTTTGGAGATGTGTGGCAAAAGGCATCACTATAATTAATATTTAAAGAGATTCTACCCAGCTCTGATCTCTTTTTCTGCAGACTAATGTTACGTCCACAGGATAAGGTGATGCCAGATTGGCCTCTAAATAAACCTTTCCAACAGGCAGCGCCCAAAGCAGGTGCCTCCTCCTGAGTCCCTTACATGTGGCTGATGAAACCACCCCAACAAACAGGAGTGGTTTCCGACTTGGTTATCCAGGTTTATCCAAGGATGCAGGGGCAAAACGCATCAGGTAGCAAAGCAAAACAGATTTCAAAGGTGGTCTTCTTTGGGACCCCACTGTTTAAGCATGAGTCCAGTGAAGACTTCAAGGGGACTCATTTTAGCAAAACCCACATCCTAAGCCAGTTAACATTTTTAGGTCTAAGGCAGTACCTAAGAAAAGAAGAAATAAGAATAGCTCCCTGAGCTCAATTACAAATGGAGTGGCAAAAATAATTTCAAAAGTTCAAGGGGAAAAAAAATCAATCTATTTCCTTCCCCCAAAGCTTTCACTTCTATAAATACACTCACATAAATGGACCTAAGACCACTCTTCCTTATGAAAACACTACCTGTCTGGAATTTGCAAGATAAACGATGTGCCTGTATTGCTTTCAACCTAACGAAGCTCGAACAATGCTCTCCAACAGCTTATCTCTTCTTCTTACATAACACTCACTTCTCCCCTCTAATTATAAAAGTAATATATGCGCATGGTAGAAAATTTTGAAATTTTTCTTCCTGGAAAGAAGAGTATGAAAAAATTATCCACTATAATCCACAAGTTGCTAATTACTCTTTTAGCCTTTTGGGTGACAATATACATTTTCTTTCTTTCTTTCTTTTTTTGTTAATCCTCACCCTAGGATATTTTTCCATTAATTTTTAGATAGAATGGAAGAGTCGGGGAGAGAGAAACATCAATGTGAGACACATCGATCGGCTCCCCATGACCCCGACCAGGGCTGGGGATCAAACCTGCAACCTAGGTATGTGCCCTTGACCGAGAATCAAACCCACGACCCTTCAGTCGGCAGGCCGACACTCTAACCGCTGAGCCAAACCTGCCAGGGTGAAAATACACATTTTCAATATAATTGGGAACTTAGTGTATATACTAATTTATAGCCTGATTTTTCTTTTAGAACAATTTCCCCGTCTCCCTCTTATTCTGCAACCATCTTTTTCACACAGATAGAAGGGCCATTTGTACAGCTAATCCCTATTGCTGGACATTGGGCTTACTTTAGCAATGTCTGTATTGCAAACAATGTTGAGATAAACATCTTTGCATAATACATCTCTAATTATTCACTTAGGATAAACTCCCAGGAGAGGCACTGCTGGCTGGAAGACTGTACAAGTTTTTAAGGCTTTAGATATGGCCAAATTGTCCTCCAGAAAGATTATCCCAGGCTCACTCATTCAGTCAATGGGAAAGCTATTTCCCCCAAATGCTCCACTGACTCCTGATTTAGTAGAGTTATGAAAGGGGGTGCTACTGCTTTTTTTTTTTTTAATACGCACCCGAGGATACTTTTCTATTTATCTTCTGACAGAGTGGGAGGGAGAGAGAGAGAGAAACATCAGAGACACATCAACTGGTTGCCTCCCACACGACCCTGACCAGGGCTGGGGACTGAACTGCAACCAAGGTGTGTGCCCTTGACTGGAATAGAACCCGTGACTCACTGGTCTGCGGGCCAATGCTCTTCCACTGAGCCAAACTGGCCAGGGTGGTGCTACTGCTTTTATTTGCAGGTTTTAAAAAATTACTGTAGAGGCAGATTTCCCCCTGTATGTTTAGTGTCTATGGTATTTTTTTCAGAGTATTTTTTTACTGTGTGTATCTATTCATTGGAAAACCAATATCTTATTCCCTCTCCAAAGAGTATTTCCCCCACCCCACCACCAAGGGCAGCCCAATGGTCCCCCCGCTCAGCACCTGCCACCTACATTTTCACCTCAGTGCCCTCCGCTCCTTAACATTTCACAGTTCCGGTAGTAAGTCAGACTCAGAACCCAATAATCAGTCATTTATTTGCTCATCCTGTTATTCACCTGATATCTCTTGGGTGTCTGTAATGCACCAGACACCATACTAAGAAAGAAGTATAAACAAACACTATGAAAAGCCCAGAGAGGGAGAGTTAATGAGGACCAAACAGCAGAAGTAGACTTGAATTAAGGGATAACTTGAGGTTTACTGGTAGGTGAGGGCACAAAGCAGACTAGGCAAAGGAAACTGCACAAGCAAAGGTCCTGAGACATGCTAAAGTGTCATGTGTTGAAGGAATATTTTCATTATTAAGGCATGAGAATGAAGGGCTAAAATGAGACTGAAAAGTTAGCTCATGCTGAATTCACCTGCTGTTCTGCTCTCTTCCCTACACCTCCACTCCGCTTGCAATCCCTGGCCCTTCTCCAATGCAGACTCCTCCAAAAAGCCTTCTGGAGAATCATCCTCACCATCCATCTCTCCACACTTCTCTGCCTGGGGCAGGAATCCTGGCACTCACGCCATTCTACTCAGCAATCCCCAATGAATAGATGGATCTGTTCGCTGACTCCTGCATATACGTTTTATCAGTCCAGCTCGAAAAGAAACTTCTGGATAGTGATACATTCTCTCGTATCCCTAGCCTCTCAACAGTTGGTTAACTTATAATAGGCAATCAATAAGAGCTTACAGAATCTAACCAAATTAAACTGGGTAGAATAAATACAAGAGAAGGGGTAAGAGTGCAGTTTGTACACATCATTAACTATCATTCAGACAACTGGGAAAATTGAAACTGTCTTTGAAAATTAGCTTTGAACATATTCGTGGCAAAAGATAGATTAATTCTCTTTAGGCATGTAATTCTGTGTCTACCTAGACATTTCTCTGTTAGGCACACAAATGGTGCTTGTTAAACTGTACTGCACATCCCAAGAGCTCTGTGAGTAAAGGTCAATATATTCTGGAGATTTGGATTTTTTTTTCTTTGCAGAAAGGCAGGAGGAGAAGAGAGAAAACAAGGTTCCTAATACCTGCCATCTCTGCCAGGATTTTCCATATTGATAATTCCAATTCAAAAAGGAAAAATTCTAACGCCACCTGGGGAGGAGCCAATCTCCAGCATTCATGCTTTCATTCAGGCAACAAGCATTTCAGGATCATTCTTCCCTGAAGGCAAAGAGCCCATTCATTCCTCAAGTGGCTAGTCTCTCCCTATTCTGGTTCGGATTCCTCCAGCCCTGGGTTCAGCCCCTACCACAGCATTCATCACAATGCTTTGCTTGTTTGTCCCCATACTGGGCTGAGACCACTACAAGGCTGATGACTGTTTCTCTATCCCTATGTGCCCTGGGGCCTAGAACATCACCCTCTACATGGTGGATGATCAACCTATGCTGTGAAATTAAATGTAGTGCCAGGGCTGTAAAGGACCTTAGAAATAACCCAGTCCAGAGATAGGAAACTGAGGTCCAGACAGAGGAAGCAACCTCTCCAAATACACGCAGAGCTGGTGGAAATTAGCAGATAGAAGAGAAATAAATCCAGGATGTTAGCAATACTTGAGGAGTTAGGAGGCTGAGGGGCTTAACGGAATTTGGAAAGGATGACAAGTTGGGGGGAAACTAAGCTTGGGTCTGGACAGTCCCTAAGACATGGAACAAGTCTTTCCTCTCTTCTCCATGACAGCCCATCAGATAATATAAAAAGAAAATTAACATTTATTGAATATTTACCATGTGTGGGTGGAAAACAGCGACTGTATCCTCCCTGTGTCTTCTGTAAGTTTAACACTCAGAGATAATCAATTAATTTTTTTTAATCCTTACCCAAGGATATTTTTCTATTTATCTCAGATGGTGGGGGGGAGAGAAACATCGATGTGAGAGCGACACATCGACTGGTTGCCTCCCGAATGACCCTGAATGACCCTGACCACGGCCAGGAACGCACCGCGTGCCCTTGACCGACTATTTGGTCCGCGGGTCAACGCTCTAACTGCTGAGCCAAACCGGCCGGGGGCAGAGATAATCAATTAAATAAGCAAGTAAATAATGTGCCTCAGGTCATGCAGCTAGAAAACCCAGGTCTGAGTGAGTAAAAACCCGGCACCTTCTCCTGCACTTAGTCCTGAGGCTACAGGGCACTAAGGAAGAGCAGCTGGACTGAGTAAGCACGTTCACAGGTGGGCGTGGCCATGTCCCAGGACAACGAGCAGCAGCTCCAGAGGCTGGATGTTAGGTCTGCAGCCTCCCCACTGTACAGAGAGCAAGGACCACCCCTCCCTAGTCCTAGACTGACAGGCCAGACTCACTACGGGAGCAGGTATAAGACGGAGAAACACAGAGCCCACATTTGCCCTTGACTTAGCTAGGACACCACTAGTGACTGTAAAGAGCAATGAGGGCAGCTGGGAGCCAGATGCAAGTAAGGCAGGCAGTCGTCCTAATCACAGTCCTTCATTTCATCAGTCAACACTGTATGCTCAGGACCGAGCCCTCTTCTCTGCTCTGGACGAGTGAGCAGCAGGGCTCAGCCCCTGCCCAAGAGAAGCTCAGAGTTAAGTGGGGGCAGGTTCCACAGAAACACCCTGTGACCACATGATCTAGAGAGTGTTATCGTGGAGGGGTGAAGGGGCAGGAGTGGGAGAGCTTCCCCGGCCTGCAGAAAGACTTCCCAGATAAAGCAGGACATTCTGATGTGGGGATATGTCCAAGCAGCTACATCAAACAAGCCTCGTCAAATGGAAAATCGTTCTTTAAACACAGAAGCAAAATGAGAAGCAGAGATCTCTGAACTGCTCCCGTTCCCCGTTCCCGTGTTCCTGGGGCTCCAAGCAGTGCAGTTGGAATATCTGCCTTACTAGATGATCCTTTAGGTCCCTTTCAAAACCTGAGGTTCTTCCTGTTCAGCTCTGGTTGGATGACCAGGAAGGGGACAATCAGAGGTCCTGGTGGGGATACAACTGAGGGCACTTTTGGGTGTACTGCTCTATTGGCCTTTCCCCTCTTTCTCTCTCTTACTCACCCATTAGGGCTCAGTTTAAATGCCAGTCCCTCCTGGAAGCCTTCCTGGATCTCACCCAAGGCATGCCTAGCCCTCTGCTGGGCTCTCATGAGTCTCTGTGACATGCAGCACTGTGTCCTGCACTGACTTGCTGCCAGCTGCAGACAGGGCAGGGACTGATTCACCTGTCTCCTCCTGCCCCTTCCCGCCCCCATCACTGGGCAGGCCTTTCTTATCAAAGCACATTAAACTGTGTGGAGCAGCAGTCCAGGAGCATGCTCTAGACAGGTGCGAGCCAGTAATCCTGGAGCAGCAGTGACAGTCATGAGCAAAGTCTGGAGCTGCTCCATGCCAGACCCTCTCGGACTGCTGTCCTCCCTCTGCTTCCCCCAGCTCCACCACCGGCCTCACCAGACTCAACACTCCTGCTTGCCCTAGGCCTTTTTTGCACTCTGGAATATCAATTGCAAACCAAGTGGTGCACACACTCTTCGCAGAAAAGTACATTTTATTGTGCATTGCATCTGGAAATCCCATTAGCCAGCAGCCGACTGAAGATCCCACTTAAAGGACCATGGGACTTGCCCTGGCTGGGTGGCGCAGTTGGTTGGAGCATTGTTCCATACACCAAAAGGTTGCAGGTTCGATCCCCAGTCAGGGCACATACTTAGGTTGTGGGTTCGAACCCCAGTCGGGGCACATACGGGAGGCAACCGATCAGTGTTTCTCTTGCACACTGATTTTTTTTTCTCTCTCTCTCTTCCCCTTCTTCTCTCTCTAAAATCAATAAAAACATATCCTTGGGTGAGGATAAAAAAATTTTAAAAAGAGCCATGGGACTTTTGAAGCAGGCTAAAGGGCGAGAAGGTCACACTACAACACACTTTCCGGGCTGCAAAGCAGCATTTCCTGATTTTTTTTTTTTAAACAGAAAGAGATATGTGCTTGGGCACTGAAAATAAAAATAATTTCCCTCAAGTTCAATGAGACAATCTCTGAGTAAATTAGAGGGGAAATGCAAGGGCATTAAGCCTTCCTCTATGTGTCCCTTATCTGGCCAGAGCACGTTCACTGTGGGATCTCTCCTAAGTCTAAGAATTGGTAATGAATATTTTAATAGCCACAGCTTCTCCTTCCCATTGATAAAAACTCCACTGACTAGCTAGAGCATGCTGGTGAAAATAAGGGAGTAGACCAGCAAGACCTGTGTTTTCCTGGGCAGCCTAACCCCTGAGCCCCCACCCACATCTGTGGAACAGGGATGATGAGAGCAGCCCCAGCATCCTCGCAGCAGCAGCCACGATGCTACAGGACGAAAGAGACATAAAACAGGCGGAATGAAGACCTGAGGCTAGTGACTCCAGAGAGCGGGTTCAAGTACAATTGAGAGAAAAGACAGTCACATGGGTGAAGAGAAAGTGGAGACCCAAAGACTAAATGAGGGCCCCTAAAAAGTATGTCCATACCCTAATCCCAAGAATTTATAAATGTTACCTTATTTGGAAAAAAGGTCTCTACAGATGTAACTAAGTTAAGGATCTTCAGGCAGAAGTCTATCCCAGGTTATCCAGGTGAGCCCTAAATCCCATGACAAGTGTCCTTCTAAGAGTGAGGGGGAGGGAGAGTTGACATAGACAGAAAAGAAGAGGCAATGGGACCAAGGAGGCAGAGATTGGAGTGATGTATCCACAAGTCAAGAAATGCCAGCCCTGGCCAGTTCAGCTTAGGGGTTAGAGCGTCGGCCTGCAGACCAATGAGTCGCAGGTTCGATTCCAGTCAAGGGCACATACCTTGGTTGCGGTTCATCCCCTGAGGCAGCCGACTGATGTGTCTCTCTCACATCGATGTTTCTCTCTCTCTCCCTCTCTCTCCCTCCCTCCCACTCTATATGCAGATAAATGGAAAAATATCCTTGGGTGAGGATTAAAAATAAATAAATAAATAAATAAATAAATAAATAAATAAATAAATAAATGCCAGAAGGTAGAAGAGGCAAAGAAAGGATTCTCCCCTAGGACCTCCAGAGGGAGCACCACCCTGCCGATACCTTGATTTCAGACTTCTGGTCTCCAGAACTGAGAGAATAAATTTCTGTTGTTTTAAGCCAAGATTGTGGTGATTTGTAATAGCGGCCACAGTAAACCAATACTGATGAGGGATCTGCATCCCAGAGCGGGGGCTGAGTCACCCGAGCCACTCCACGTGAGCCACTGGTTCAGGACACCCTCTTCCACAGCCCACCAGGTCTCTATGACACCAACATGCATGTAGTTCCCCAGTGGCCCAGTGTCGAACCCATAAGAGGGCCTGACAGCAAATTCTAGGGGGCCCACAGGGAGCCTAACTGGGCCTCGGCTATGCTAACACAAAGACAGACTCTGAAGTGGGGCTGCTGTGGTCCTCCAGGCTGGTCAGGCCCCACCTGCACAGCTCTGTCAACTCTCAGCTCTGTCCCTTTCAGGGCACTGGATAAACTGGGGCGTTCTGAGCAAAGAGGCGAAGACTCAGGGACCTGATCCCTTTCTTTGAATGTCCAAATAGCTTAAATGGCTGTCAAGGGGAAGAAGAAACAGATTTTTGTGTGGGGCTTCAAAGGGCAGAATCAAGGCCAATGGGGCAGCCACTGCCTGGAGGAAGAGTTTGGTTCAGCATAATGAAGAACTTTCTAACACTCAGAGCCAACTGACAATGGCATAGGAGTGCCTCGGGGACTGGCGAGTCTCAGCAGAGAGGCTGGCTGTGCTGGGGAATTCCCGCACCAGACAAAGGCTGCTCTTGATCATCTCCAGAGTTGGCAACCCTGTTTCAAGGTCCATGACTGTTAGCTAAAATATCCTGCATGAATCTAGATTTTTGGAATATAGACAGGGAATGCTCTCACTACGAAACTTATTGCATAGCTTTTGTGAAAAACTAAGTACTGCAACTACCCAGGAATGAGCTCGGGAAAGAAATAATTACTTCTTCTTGCTCCTATAGACAGTATGTCCCCTGCCCCCAGGAAGGAAGAGGAAGAGCATGTATCTTTATATGAATGTCACCCTCTAATCTGACCAGGAGCCAACAGCACAGGCACCAGTAGCAGCGGAGCGCTGGACGGCCTGGGCTTGGTGTCCTTCTCCAGGGAAAACCAGAGAGAACAGAGACTCCAGCTACCAATTGAATTATTTTCACAAGAAGAAATAAATGGCATCCTCATCTTTATTTTAATAATTGCTTTCCTTTTACATCCTTCTGAATTCTACATTTGGAACAAAGGAAATAACAAAGCAGTAACTCAGAAGCTTAATTACATCGATGGTCACAAGTGAACCTTGAAGAGGTTTTTTTTTTGGGGGGGTGGCATTGCTATTGCTGGTCATGACAAGGTCTAGCTGACTCCCTACCTTCTGGCTACTCAGAGAACAGGAAGCACACAACATTTCTCATCTGCCTGCACATCTGTCTTCTCTTAAGTCAAAACCTCAGAGAACTAAGCACCGTTGCATCTGGATGAATTCCTCTGAAGCTCTTTCTGTTCAGGATTTTGAAAATTTGCCATGTTACCCTTTTACTGAAGCGGCTAAGCTCAGATCATTCCTCAAGAGAGGTCAAAAGCACATACTTTAGATTTACCACCATATCTTTTCTAGCCTGTAATTAGTGCTTTCTCTCCTCTCTCTCTTTTTCCCCCCAAAAATAATCAGTGTTAAGCACATAAGTCATTTAGCATCAGCTTATGAAAAGATTGGAAGCCTGTATCATTTCTAACCATTGAGAAAAGGGTCTCCAAACATCAGGTGGGTCCCTGAAAATAGTGTCATTTCAGTGCAAATAATGGCTTACTGCCCTCCCATCAATGGGCTAGCCACCAAATGGAGCTTCCCACTGTCCTTTAAGCAGAGAGTGAATTTTTTAACTTTCATATCAGAGCTGCATAATGTCATCTGTAGTTACCAAAACAAATTTAAGGCTCTGTTATCCTGCTTCTGTGAATGTATATAAAGTTTGGTGTATATCTTAGACTACAGTAGAACTGCAGCTACGACAGCTGTGCATAAGTCAAAATTGTATATACTGGATGGTGTTAAGAACACAGGCATGTCTGGTATTTGAGAGCTTTCCATACCAGATCTTTTAGTATGGTGAAGAATCCTTTTATGATATAAACAATTATTTCCAAGTTTATCTAGCTTGAAGTTTCAAATTTTACATAGGATATTTATTAAAATTGGCCTTATTGAAAAGCTAAATTCAAAATTCAGACTCATCTTTGAGGCTACATCAACCGTTCATCAGATGAAGAACCTACATTTTGAGGCATCCGGCTGCTGCAAGTGAGCTCAGCTGACAACCACAACCTCTGAGCTTCAGCATTGTGTTTCTGGCTTGACTCAAACCAGATCTCAGGAAAAGCACAGGCATTTGTCAATCCAGTGCAGCAAACACATACCACGCTTGCACTAGGGCTAGGCTCTGTGAGAAGGGCTGTAGGGTGAAGGTTAGAGGGACATTGTGCCTGCCCTCCCAGGAACTTCTCAAGGCCAAGGCCACATACACAAGTGACCATACACAAAATCCTTCAAGGTTGACGGCTGTGGTGTCTCCATGAGAGCTACTAAGTGTAGTGGGAGATCAGGAGCAGAAGAAAACCCTGGAACAAGGGGACCTGGAACACAGTTCCTAGGGTAGATAGTATTTAAGCTGGCAGGCATGAGCAAGACCACCAGGGCTGAGGTACATGCTAGGCAGAGGGTCCAAATGGAGAGGAAAAGGCCTAGAGACCCGGCGGTGGGAAGGATTAAGTGTGGTGGAGTGGGGGGACAGGGGAACTGAGAGAAAGGATGGAGACAGCCCATCATGTCTGCCAGGCTGAGGACTCTGGATTTCATTATCTTTACACAAGGGACTCAGTGAAAGTCTCTGGGCCACACTTTAAAGAAAACAGAAGCGTGAGGTACAGAGGGAGAAAATGGAAATATGAGGACATGTTTGAGAGAGATTTAAGAAGTAAAAATGAGCCTTGGCCAGTTTGGCTCAGCGGTTAGAGTGTTGGCCTGTGGACCAGAGAGGCCCTGGTTCGGTTCCCACTAAGGGCAGGTACCTCAGTTGCAGTTTGTCCCTGGCTCGGTTGGGGTCGTGTGGGTGGCAACCACTTGATGTGTCTCTCTCACATGGATGTTTCTCTCTCTCTTCCTCTCTCTCTCCCTCCCCTGCTCTATCTCAAGATAAATGCAAAAATGTCCTTGGATGAGGATAAAAATAAAAAAGAAGAAGTAAAAATGACACGACTAGGTGAGTGACTAGATTTCAGTAAGGAGGGATCCAGAGAGAGGGTAAGTTCATAGATGACTGTGCTCCCCCGCTAAGGTGTTTTCAGTGTGGGAGTGGGAGGGGGACACTGGCCATCGTTCCCATAGCGAGTGGACAAGGCTAGCCCTACCCATGTTTCCCCTTTGCATATTGATGAGCACCTCCGGGGACACTACTCTTCAGGGCTTACCAACGAGAAAGGGGATGAGGGAAGGGAGGAAAAGGGGAGAGAGGGTGGACAAAGAGAAAGAAGGTAGTGAGAGGGGAAGGGTAAGAGAGGGAAAGAGAGATGAAGGGAGGGAAGGAAGAGACCCCGAAGAAGTGGGTCTACAGTGGAACGCCCCTAAAGCAGCAGCAGCAGCTCAGCTCACCACACCACTCCGGGCCTGATCTTGCAGCTGAGAGTGCTGAGGCTGAAGAGTCCCTCTTTTCAAAACTTCTAAACCAAAGTTTTGTATGGAAGGGGCAGAAAACCTGCTCTAGAGTCTCCTCAAAAACCATGGGGATGAGGTCTGTGCAGACAGTCTGTCTGGTCTTACAACACACCAAGCCCTTTCAGGCCTCCAGGCCTTCGTATTTGCTGTTCCCTTTGCCTGGAACAGTTCCCCCACCCTTCACCCCCTCAACTTAACTTTTATTTGGTGCTTCCTACATACCTGTCACTATTCTAAGTACTTTACATACATCAACTTATTTAATCCTCACAACAACCCTGTCAGGTAGGGTTATTATTCCAAGTTTGTTTTATTTTTTATTGTTGAAAGTATTACAGATGTCCTCCTTTTCCCCCCATTGACACCCTCCTTCCCACTCCCACCCCCTCCTGCTTTCCCCAACCTAATGTCTGTGTCCATTGGTTGGGCATATATTGAAGCCCAGAAGATTAAATAACCTGACCACGGAGCTATTCAGCCTCTTGCAGGGCTGGACTGACCCTCCCTCAGCTCTCATTGTGACTGGCTCCTTCTCCCCTTTGGCTCTCAATGGCTCAGACAGGTCTTCCCTGCCCACCCTCAAAGGGAGCACCCACCTTTCCTTCTCTCACATTACCTTGCTTTTTTCCTTCCCAGTCCTCAGTACAACCTGTAATTGTTTATGTATTTACTTGTTTATTGTGCTTCTCCAACTAGAATATAAATCCAGGAACGCAGGAATCTTCCCTTTTGTTCCAATGTATTCCTGGAGCACCTAGAATAATTCGCTGGCACAGGGTAGGTGGTCTATGAATAACTGTTGAATGGACAAATGAAAGTATCATGGATGCTATGTGATGCTACACAGGGTCATAAGGTATTGCACCGTCGTCCTTTACATCCTTTCCTATTCTCCTTCCTTGACTACTGCAAATCCCCAGCAACCTACACAGGCAGACAGGAGCCAGTGCCCTGTTCCCAGTATATATGGACAACGGTGATATATTTATAACTGTGTCTGACTGTCAAATCCCCTCATCTGGGTACTTGAGCATGTAGTGATAAGCTTGTGGGAAGCAGGGACTGCATATTCCAATTAACCCCTCTGTGGCTTCCCAGCACCAAACAGTATTTACAGGGCATTGGCTACTGTTGATGTCAGTGCCTGATCTGAGCAACCCCATAACAAAAAGCCCCTGCCCCCTGAATCAGGAGGGACCTTGAATACAAATGATATTGTCATAGGAACTCCATCCTGGTGGTGAGGTTCTAAGTTAATACATCTGCTAAAACAAAAAGCACCATTTGATACCCCAATGGTATCTAGCAACATTTATGGAGCTTGCCCATGAACACACTAATAAAAGGAACTGTTATCAAACACCCATTGTAAGCAAACACTCAGGCACTTTTACACATGATCTCATTTAACCCTGTGAGTTTGGAATTACTATTATTCCCCTTTTACAAGTGAGAATAGGGAGGCTCAGAGGCACAATGTTCCAAAGCCAGTGTGGATTCAAGGCCAGTTTCAGAGCCTCCTGAACCTCAGTCCACTGTCCTCTGCTCTGAAGTGTCCTGCCTCTCTTGTGCTTCCACCAGACTCACTGTTCTCCATCTGAGCCCCTCACTTTCCTGACTCTGTAGCTTTGCTCAGACCATCTTCTTGGCCTACAATGGCCTTTCCACATTCTACCACCTGTTGAAATCCTCCTCTTCTTTCTGCCTTTCATGGTGCAGGCTTCCTCAATCCCCCCAGTTGGAATTCACCCTACTCAGTGTTTCCAGAGGTCCCAGGTGTTGATAACTCCCAGAATGGCCTGTGATCTAATCCTTGTATCCCTCACTAGAACCCGAGCTCCTTGAAGGTAGGGCTGATTGATATTTTCCCTGTTTTTGTCCTCCTGAATGAGTGGTGAGCAAGTGCTTGCTGAACCACCAAAGATTGAAGAACGGAGAGACTGGTGGCATTCAAATGCATCTGAGAGATCAAAGTTCCCTGGACAAATTAGCTTCAACTACAGGGTATGGGGCAGGAAAGGCAAACATGTACCACAGCTCTGCCATTTTCCTGTTCCAGTCACAAAGCACTCTCACTAGTGTTCTTAATTTCATACAGCTTGACACTTAAAACCAGGAAGTCAAGGAAGGAAATAAAATAATAAAATCACTTCCATAAGAATCCTTTCATAGTAATGGATTTCACCCACACACTGGGGAAATGATCACTGCAGCACGAGAAGGATAAGAGATTGGGCAAAAGAACAAAGTTCACCTTCTAGGATGAGAAGCTTGTTCTGCTGTGGCTGCACCAGAATTCACCTGTCCTGGAAAACATGCACTTGCAAAACTGTAGGTCTCTCCCACCACACCTATGTTGAACACCCACCAAAGGATGCTTGATCTGGAGTGATTTTACATTGGCTTGATTGGAAAACCTCTCAACCATTGCTTTAGACTAGAAACAAGTAGATGCTGGCCTCTGTGTCAGGACTCCTAGAACTGTACATTATTTTTTCCCAAACAACTATTTTGAGGTTTTTACAAAAATAACTGACTCACAATCAGAAATGCTTCCTGATCCATAAGCCACTTTGAAAACAAATCATTATGCCGCTGAATATTTTATGATGGTCCAAAGCACTGAAGGGGGGAAGGCTAGCATTCACCAGTACTTGCCATATCTATTTCGGGATTCCCAAAGTAAACTGCAAACGCCTCCTTTATTTTCTAAACGCCCATTTGCAAGTTCTGGGTGTATTCCTGGTGAAATATTGCCTCTACCCAAACTGGCCCTAACTACAGAGACCTGGAGATTCTACTTCTCCAGATTTACGGAGGAAGGACCTCAATGATCACATAGTGCACACTCCACCCCCCCCCCATTTTTATAGGCTGCAAAACCAGTGGGGGTACTTGCCCAAGGTCACACTGCCAGTGGATGGCAGAGGAGCCACCTGGAGCCAGGGACCCGAATCCCAGCCCTGGGAGCATCGAATATTCCCAGAGGCTGTCTCAACACCCCTCCAAAAGCTCAGCCAAAACTGCCGCAGGTTTGCAACATGTCCCCTGATATTGACTTATGTAGTCCCAACATTCCTCTCCACCCCCGAGAAACTCTGGAGCTGAGACACCCCTTGACTCACAAAATGGCAATACAGGCATGGCGCTTCAGGTGACCGTCCCTGGCGAACCCCTCCAGGTCCAGGTGTGGCTGTCGAGACCCGGCAGGGCAGGCTAGTCGGAAGTCACTCAGAAAGTTGGCGCTGGCCGTGGCCGCACCTGAACCCAGGTCTCCTGCCTCCTGATTTGCCGCTCTTTGCACTACACCATGCAGATCTCGAAAACTTAAGCAACACATTGATACTGTATAAAGATTTAACCGTCGCAGGCCCTGAGCGAGCCCGCGGACGCGCCCCTCGCCAAGAGTGGGGACAAGACGACTGGAGGTGGTGGCGGGTCACCCGAAGCCGGTGGTGCAAGCAGAGTGCACGGCGGAGGGCAGCGCGGAGGAAGCCGAGCAGCAGGCAGCGTGCAGCTCGCGCAGGCCCGGGGCTCGGGCACCGGCAGTCCCCCCAAAACTTTGCGGCGCCGGGACCTCGCCCTTACCTGCAGAGGAGGCGCCGCCGCGGGACGCGGACCCGGCGCTCTCGGCGAGGGGCGGCCCCGCCCGGCGGGCCTGGACCGTGCACGGCTCGGGCAGCGGCTCGGCTCGGCTCGGCTCGGGCTCCGCCTCCCGCGCCGCGGCTGCAGCCGGAGGGGGGGCATAGGGCCCGGCCGCGCCCGCGCCGTCTGGCCGCGGCAGGTGCTGAGGCTGCAGCTGCGTGGCCGCCAGCTGCTGGCGCCACGACCCCCGCCCTGGGGGAGGAGCCCCGCGCACCGCCTCCCCAGGCCCTGGAGGTCCCGGCCCGCCGCAGTGGGCGGTCCCGCTCCCACCCGGGCCCTGCCTCTGCCGGCCTTCCCCAGCTCCCCGCCTGGGCACGCAGCGTTCGCCTAGTACCCGCAGGGAGTCTGAGATCGGAGAGGAAGAGGGCTCCCCAAGGTCACCCAGACTGGCGGCGGTGGGACCAGAACTGGAACCCAAAAGAGGTCCAAGGAATGACCTTCCTTCTCACGCCTCCCTTCAGCTGGCTCTCCTCTTCCAAGGCCTTTCGAGGAGCACATAGCTAAGGGGTACTCTGGGGGATGCAGATGAGCCCGAGGGAGATGGAAGAGGTGGGCCCACATTTGGTACTAAGGACAACTTCCCTTGCCTCTGCAAACTCTTTCCGCGCTGTGACGCTGGACTCCTTCGGCTTTTCTCTGGCCTCTCTAACAATTCTTTCTTGGTCTCCTTGAGTGCTCCTCAAACCCCCACACCCTAAAATGAGGGGGTGCTCTAGGACTCTGCACTTAGCCCTCCTCTGACTCCTGGGCCACCTCACCCACTCCTCTGGTTCCAGTGCTACCACCTTTCTATCCATCATACCCACATGCATACCTCTGCCCAAGAACTCTTTCCTTGTTGAAATACCTACTCAACACCTACTAGGTCCCTGCCCTGTGTTGGGCACTGGAGATATAGTCTGGAATAAAGCACAGCCCCTGCCCTCGTGGAATGTACTGTCTAGTGTAGTGGACTGTTAATACAGTGCAGTTCCTATGGCAATGGCATGAGCCCAGGATGCCTCGAGGGCCATGGAAGGTGCCTGCATTGACTGAGTGAGGGAAGAAGGCCTCCTGGAAAGGAGACCCTCTAAACAGAAACCTAAAAGGCCAACGGGGCTGACCAATGAAAGGGAGAAGTGTGAAGTGAGCCTTCTAGGCAGAGGCCACAGGAGCAAAGACCCCGGAATGAGAGAGATCCCAGTGAGGGAGGGGCAGGAGCTGAGAGCTGCAGCAGGAGAGTCAGTAGGGGCCATAGGAAGAGTTTTCAGCAGGGAAGGGGGCACCATCAGATTGGAGTGTTAGATCACTTGGGTGATGGAATGGAACACAAATATAATTTTTTTTCGTTAAAAAAGGAAAAAAGCAACATTAATTTCAGCACACTGGAGCCAACTGGCCCAGATGAAGAAAGGCACTCCAGTACCTACTGCTTCTATATCCTTTATTCCCAAATGCAGGCCTCTATCCAAAAACTCTCTTGAGAGGTCCTGTCTTTGAAAGGCCTCCTAGGTACCTGTGCCCAAAGCTCCTTTTCTCTCAGTGCCCCAGCCCCTCTGCCACCCATACCCATGGGCTGAGTTGGCCCTTCACGCCTTGCGGCTTCCTTCAACTGTCTCCACTCTAGATAAAGTGTACAAAGTTCTGCCCCAGGATAAGCACCATTATGAGATGTGGACAAACATGAAAAATTCTGAAGCCATGATGGAATAAAGTGAGCTTCTAAAAATTTAAGTGTTGTGCTTCTCTCTCTACATTAATTTCTTACAACTGCATGTGAATCTACAATTATCTCTAAATTTAAAGTTTAATTTTTAAAATTGTGTTGTAGATAAAGATTAATAACCAAATTACTCTTGCTCATTAAAGACTGAAAAGGGCATTTGTCAGAAAGGAAAATAAAAACTCAGCTCTCTCGTGCAGTGCATACACATTTTGCTGATGGAATTTTGTCTGTTCCTCTCAGTTTCCTAGCCGCGCATGCCAGAAGCATCCACCTCTTCAGAAGCTTTAGTATTTATGTGTAAACAATTTCACAGTTGGCTCCTGGGCCCCCACTCTGCCCACATTCCCATTCTGATCGCTCTTTTCCCTCAGCCTTCCTTTTTCTGCCAGCTATTTAAATGCCGAGTTTCTTCCTGTCCTCTCTTGGTCTCTTTTTTCTCTTTTCCCTCACTTTTTTCTCTTACTGAGTGATTCTATTGGCTGCATGGCTTCAGTCCAGACCTTCTTCTGTTCTCCAAATTCAGAGATATTACTGCCTGCTGGACATCTCCTGAATGCCCCTCAGGTGCCCCAGTCTCAACAGAGCCAAAACCCAGCTCACACATTTCCTTTAAATTACTCCTTTTGCATTGTTTCCATATTTCAACTGATAGTGGCACTTAAATCAGAAATCAATGGGACATTCGAGATTCTTTGCTATATCCTACTGGTCATTAAGTCCAGTGGTCTCTATCTCTGTAACATCTCATGTACATGTCTCCTCCTCCCCTTGCCTTAGTTGGAGTCTCGTTATTCCTTGATGAGGCTGTGATAAATGCCTCCAGTCTTGCCTATTTGCAATTTATCTGCCACATGCTGCCAGAGATCTTTTTAAACCACAAGTCAGACAAGTTACTCTCCTGCTGAAGATACCTCTATTGTTCCTTTTTGACCTTGCGATGAAGTTCTAACTCCTTATCTTGGCACGAAACCCTCATGGATCCGACATATTACTGCTGTGGCCCCATCCCCACCTCACCGCATGATAAATACCTTATGTTCCTAGGGCACGTCATATTTTACAATAGTGAAAATAGCTATAATTTATTAATTTATTACTATGTGTCAGGTGCTGTGTTAAGTGCTTTACACACAATATTTCATGTAATGAAAGGCTAAAAAATAGTCTTGAGCCAAACTGCCCGGGTTCAAATCCCGATGCAGCCACTTGTTAACCTTCATGATCATGGGAAAGTTCCCTAACTTCTCAGTTCTAGGTTTCTTCCTCTGCAAGGGAGCATAAGGATGCCTGCAACCTAAGAATTTTCTAAAAAGAGTTACTAGAGATGGAAGAGTATTCATTACCTGCTAGCCAGCACTGTTAATCCTGCTTATAATCAGTATATGCAGTGAGGATTACTATGCTCCTATTACAAAGAAGGAAACTGAGGCTCCAAGAAGTAAAGTCATTTACTTAAGATTCCACAGTGTTAAAGTAGTTGCACTGGGCCTGGCCAGTTTGGCTCAGCGGTTAGAGCATCGGCCTGCGGTCCAGAGAGACCCGGGTTCGGTTCCCGCTAAGGGCATGTACCTCGGTTGCAGTTTGTCCCCGGCCCTGGTTGGGTCGTGCAGGAGGCAGCCACTCGATGTGTCCCTTTCACATCAATGTTTCTCTCTCTCTCTCTTCCTCTCTCTCCCTCTCACTCTATCTGAACAAAAAAAAATAATAATAAAGTAATTGCCCTGGGATTCACATGCGATTCTAAATCTCATACTGCCGAATACTTTGCATAAGCTTTTACCGTGCTCTGGGAGGCTTTCTCGTTTCCTCACCTTTACCATGAACTGCCAGACAAACTCTTCTTTCTCCTTTAATTCTGGTCAAAAATGTCTTCTCCTCTAGGTTTTCCCAGTCTCTCCTTTGTGCCTGTGCTGCACTGGTTTATTTCCAAATAAAGCACCAAGCACACCACAGTATAATGATTTATTTACATAGTTGTCTTCTTGGGACCTCCTTGAGAAAGACAAGATCTTATTTATTTTTGTCTTCCTAGCACTCTATAGATATTTGTTGAATGAATGTATAAATCAATGAATAAAATATACATAAGATTCTCAAAAGAGTTTTACCCTAGCAGCTGTCATTTCAATATAGATCGCTTTTAATCTCTGTTTTTGTCACTTTGAAGTCATTTTTTGTGAGAAGATAGCATCAAATGATCCTTTTATTTTTAAATTGATTTTTTAGAGAGAGAGGAGAGGAGAAATAGAAAAATCTATGTGAGAGAGAAACATCGACTGACTGCCTCCTGCACGCCCCCTACTGGGGATCGAGCCTGCAATCCTGGCATGCACCCCCCAACCGGAAATCAAACCAGGACCTCTCAGTCTATGGGAGGACACTCAATCCACCCAGCCACACCAACCAGGAAGTAAATGATCCATTACTAATATAGAGCAAGATACAGCAAGATGGAAAGTTCTCATATTGCTATTTGGCCATGCTATGTCCTTCTCAGATGTGTCTCCTTTTTTAGTGACACTATGTAATAACCCATAATGAGAATCTGTGTTGCATCCTAATGTGACTTCCTGACTAAAACATCTGAGGTTTGAATTTATTTCCCATAAGTACCATTTCAGCTAAAAGTTTGCTTTCTCTACGGCATGAGTGCGCCATTTTTCATCTGCTAAATGCCCATACCTTCTCCTTGTCTGTATTAATCTCCTTTGCATTAAAATATTTCTAAGAGCTGACTTAATAGTTAGCTTTTCTATAAAATTTCCTTCTTAGAATGCCTAACTCTTCCTGACTTCATATCTATTGTTCCCAAAATAGAATAGTTTACTGCTTCAAATTTCAGCTTTATTGTCTGCAGTGATTTAGGACACGTTTTTGCTCTTCCTCAGAATGATCAAATTCCACATGGCTTAAAAAAAAAAAAGAAACAACCCTGACCCTGTCATTTTGCATGGAATCGTGTTTTTAAATTAGATGTTAGAAATATTTACTTTGATTATCAGAACACAATTAAATTGGCGATTTCAATTCCTTCATATCAAATTAATGAGAACAGCGCAGGTGAAAAAAAAGAACCCTGGTCTGGGAAATGGGGTGGGGGGTTCTAGTACTGCTCTGCCACTTGCCCAAGTCCCCTCACTCTTCAGGCAGCAGAAGAAAGGGGTGGGACACAATGACCTTCAAGGTCTGTTTCAGATCTAAAATGAGATGATTCCTTAATGGGCCCCAAAGTGGCTATTCATTTAACATTGTTGAGTGCCTACCACAGCTTATTTTAGATTTTTTTAAAAGTATGTTTTTATTGATTTTTTTAGACACAGAGGAAGGGAGAGAGAGATAGAAAAATCTATGTGAGAGAGAAACATCAGTTGGCTGCCTCCTACATGCCCCCCACTGCGATCGAGCCCGCAACCTGAGCATGTGCCCTGACCAGGAATCGAACCGGGACCTCTCAGTCCATGGGATGATTCTCAGTTCACTGAGCCACACTGGTACCACGGCTTATTTTAAAGTGTAGTGATTTAAATATAAATCCAGGCTGGATGGGAAATGGAATGGTTTGGTTAAGAGAGTGTTATTATACCATATAAGCTGATTACATGTTTTTAATATTCAAGATTGACTTAATACTGAACTATAATGAAGGCAGTTTCATTGACACTTCGGTGAACCAAGACTCCATGGACCACTAGAGTATACAGGAAGACCATTAGGAACAGCCCCATCTGAGATCCATGCCAACACTTGTGGTGAGCTGCTTATAGACAAGCAGTGCCCCCGAGTTCTAGGACCTAGTTCTGTCCCTACTTTGCTGTGTGGCTATGAGAAAGTCACATCAGTTTTCTGGGCTATAGTTTACTCTCTATAAAAGGAGAGAATGATACCTTACGACAACCAATTCTCTTGCTCTCTAAACTGACTTACTCTTTGAGATTAAAAGCTAAATATTCTAGTCAGAAAGAGAGGTTCTGCTGTTGTCTGAAAAAGAAACGGGATGATTATCATGAGGGTTATATTACTTCTTGAGGACAAATAAATTGTTACTTTACAGAGAGAAATGATGGCATAGAAACAACATGTTCTTACTCCCACGATTTTAGGACACAGAAGCAGACATTCACTGCTCACTTCTTAAAAATGAATTCTCCAGTTAACTGCAAAATACTAAGAATAGGGAGTTGGGCTAGACAGTCTATTATCTGTATATTAGTGAGGAGAGATCAGTCTCCCAGTATTCTCCAAACCTTTTTTGATCATAGTCATTCTCCCAAAGATGACCTATTTTCACTTTGGGGAGGAGGGGTAGGAGCATTAAAGTTTGGAAAACATGTCTCCTCTCTGGATTGCTTCTTTTGCTCTCATATAAGTCTTGTCTACTTAACCATCTTTTCCTGTTCCTAATCACATTCTCTGCTCCTTGATAAAATCTGATATTCTAATCAATTGCTAATACAATGGACTTAATGACTTGGTTGGAAACAGAGAAAGGATGAAATATTTGCATAGATTTGGAAATGATTTTCACAATTAAAAAAATATTTGTGTTTGCCTGGCCAGTGTGGCTCAGTGGTTGAGTGTTGACCCATGCACCAAGAGGTCACTGGTTCAATTCCTGGTCAGGGCACATGCCCAGGTTGTGGGCCAAATCCCCAGTGGGAGGCATGCAGAAGGAGGCTAATTGATGTTTCTCTCATTGATGTTTCTATCTCTTTCTCCCTCTCCCTTCCTCTCTCTCTAAAATCAATAAAGAAAAAAGATTGTGCTTGTTATGTCTCCTATCAGACAAGTTTTTAAAAAATATATGTTTTTATTGATTTTTTTTCGAGAGAGAGGGAGAGAGAGATGGAAACATTGATGTGAGAGAGAAACATCGATGGGGGGGCCTCCTGCATGCCCCCCACCGGGGATTGAGCCCACAAACCGGGCATTCACCCCAACCAGGAATTGAACCAGGACCTCTCAGTTCATGGGATGACACTCAATCCACTAAGCCACACCGGCTGAGCCTATCAGACAAGTTTTTATCTCATTCCTCAGATGATAAATCTTTCAGTGTTCTGAGGGACAGTTTTGAAAATATAGGAGTAGCTTAGCATTTTTTACTTTTTCCCTTTTACCTTTTTTAAAGTTTCTTTTTTCCTCTGTTGGTTCAACTTTTGAGCAATTAGCTCCTAAGATCAACTTCAAAGGCATGCCCTTGAGGTTGTGGCCAGTGTCTTGTGTGACCCTACCTTGGTCTTGCTGCTATGTCTGCTCTGATTCCCACAGGCTCGATTCTGCTCCGAATCTGCCAGGTGACTGCAGCTTCACACTACTGCTTTGGTCCCCACATGCTACCTTCTCTCCATCACCACTTTCTTCAGATAAACCTGAATTTGAATCCTAGTTTATACAAATCATTTGACTTCCCTGAGCTTGTCTCAATTTCTTCATCTGTAATCTAGGGAATCATAATGTTTGTCCTGCATAACTCAAGTGCTATTGAGAGAATAAAATGATATGATTGCTCTATCTGGTGCTTTACAAACTGTAAAGTGCTATGAAAAAGTAAAGGAGATGAAGAAAGCTAAATAAATAGAAGAGAGGACTCAAGTTAAGATAGATTTTAAAAAAGTAAAAATTTTTTTTTATGAATTTATTTCTGTTACACATGTTTCTCCTTTTTCTCCCATTAACACCGTCCTCCCGATCACCCCCGCCCCCACCGCCCCGTCCCCAGCATTGTTGTCTATGTCCATTGGTTACGCATACATGCATATAAGTTCTGTGGTTTATCTCCTCCCTCTCCCTCACCCCCTCTTCTGAGGTTTGTCAGTCTGTACCCTACTTCTATGTCTCTGTGTCTATTTTGTTCATCAGTTTGTTTTCTTCATTATATTTTACAAATAAGTGCGATCATGTGATATTTGTCTTTCTCTGATTGGCTTGTTTTGCTTAGGATAATACTCTCCAGGTCCCTCCATGTCGTCTCAAAGTATAAGAGATCTTTCTTTCTTACAGCTGCATAGTATTCCATTGTGTATATGTACCACAGCTTTTTTTTTTTTTTTTTAATCCTCACCCGAGGACACTTTTTCATTTTTTGTTCAGATAGATTGGGAGGGAGAGAGAGGAAGAGAGAGAGAGAGAGAAACATCGACGTGAAAGGGACACATCGAGTGGCTGCCACCCGCACGACCAACCAGGGCCGGGGACAAACGGCAACCGAGGTACATGCCCTTAGCGGGAACTGAACCCGGGTCTCTCGCCAAACCGGCCAGGGCACCACAGCTTTTTTATCCACTCATCTATTGATGGACACTTGGGCTGTTTCCAGATCTTAACATTTGTGAATAGCGCTGCTATGAACATAGGAGTACGTATATTCTTTCTGATTGGTGTTTCAGGCTTCTTAGGGTGTTTTAAGGAGATTCAAGTAGAGATTGAAAATGTTAAGTGAGGAAAAACAGTTTTGGGAAGTTAAAATTTCTAAATTTTAACATTTCAATTACGGAAGTGAAAAGTAGAATGAACACCACTGAAAACTGATTTAATGGTATGAAAGATAAAAAGGAGAGCAATCCCACAGTACCAAGCCAAAAATACAAATAAATGGAAATTATGAGTGAAAAGATTTAAAAACATGGATAAAATACCTAGAAGCTATGCACATAGTAGGAGTACCAAATGGAGCAAAACTAAACAGGGAGCAAAGCAATAAAGAAATAACAGAATAAAATCTTATAGACTTTAAGAAACTTTCGTTTTTAGATAGAAAAGATTATTGAATGCTACACATTGTAATTTAAAAACACAGACCTAGGACTTCTAGTTCTGGACAAGATACAGGAGATACATTTCTCCCTATTTTCCTGCCAAATACAGCTAAAACCCCTAGATATAATGTATCAAATAAACATAAGAAAACATTTATGAATGATGGAGAGAGAAGGAAGACCAACTAGGGACCTCAGGACTTAAGGAACAGCATGGCAATGAATTCCCTGTGGTTTCTTTCAGCCTCCAAATATCCCAGACTGGGCACTAGAGAAGCCCACAACTCGGAAATGCTAATAGGCACAAACAAAATAAGCCTCAAGGAAAGTCCGATCTCCATAGCCAAAGGAATGGGAAAGGGCAGCCTAACAAGACAGAAGCCTTTGTGACAACACCCACCTTATGCCAGCCAAACATCACAGAAAAAATGACACACAACACTCCCACTCTCCTGCCGCTGGCCAGTAGAGGCTAAGTAGGGAATTTAGACTTCCACCCCTGCTCTGAGGTAACAAGACACACCTCCCGCTCCACACCAGGGTGGTGCCAGCAGAGACTGAGTGGGGAACTTGGACTTCCATCCCCACCCAGGGGTGATGAGGCACTAGCCCTTTCCCACCAGTACAGCGTCAGTTTAAGCCTGCTAAAATAGAAAATTCAAATAGGATCCAGAATCTCATAACATAATACCCAAAATTTCCAGGGTACAATGAAAAAAAATCACTCATCATACCAAGAACCAGAAAAATCTCACCTTGAGTGAGAAAATCACAATCAGCAGATGCCAAGATGGAAAAGCTACAGATGTTAGAATTATCTGACAATGCTTTTAAAGCAGCCATCATAAAAGTGCTACAACAAGCAATTATGACTTTTCTTGAAACAAATGAAAACATCAGCAAAGAAATAGAAGTTATAAAAATAACTAAATGGACATTACAGAATTGAAAACACAGCAAAAGAAGTTATAAAAACTCATTGAATAGGTTTAATAGTAGATTGGAGATAACAAGATAAAAACAGTGAACCCTAGGGCAGATTAATAGAATTTGCCCATTCTGAACAACAGAGAGAAAATAGACAGAAAAAAAGAGCAGATATTTATAACATCAGAGTTGCAGAAAAAGAGAAGAGAGAGAAAGTGGGACAGAAAAAGTAGTTGAAGAAATAATCTTTGAAAATTCCCCAAATTTGGCAACAGACATAAACCTAGATTGAAGAAGTATCACAAACTCCAGAGGGGATAAATTCAGAGAGATTCACAACAAGGCATCATAATTATACTTCTGAAAACTAAAGACAAAATAATCTTGAAAGGAGAGAGCAATTATCCATATTTATAGGGGGAAACCAATTCAAATGACAGCAGAAAGCTCATTTGAAATCATGGAGGCCAGAAGGAAGTGGTATAACATTTTTTGGCTGCTGGGAGGAAAGCACTGCCAACCTAGAATTCTATATCCAGTAAAAAGAAATCCTTCAGGAATGAAGGGGAAAGCTAAGATGAAGGACAACTAAGAGAATTTGTGACCAATAGACCTATCCTAAAAAGATTATGAGCGAAAATTCTTCAAACAGAAAGGAAATGATTAAAGAAGAAAACTTGGAATATAAGCAATGAAGAAAGAATAACAGCAAGGGTAAAAATATTGCTTAATATAATATATTATCATTTTCCTCTTGGGTTTTAAATGTATATTTGGTAGTGGAAGCAAAAATCGTAATATTGTTATATGTTCTCAATGTATATAGAGGTAATATTTAAGACAATTGTATTAAAAAAGGAGAAAGAGTAAAGAAACCTAAATGCACATTTCACTAGAAGCAATAAATAAGAAGAGATGAACTCAGAAACACTAGACAACTCAAACTGGAATTTAAAAAAAATGTTCAAGTAATTGACAGGAAAGAGAAGAATGAAAAATGGGGAACAAACAGAAAATAAATAATAAAATGTCAGACTTAAGTCCTAACATTTCAATAATTACATCAGATTAAAGTAGTCTAAATACACCAATTAAAAGACTGAGATCAGCAGAATGGATTTCTGAAAACAGGTCCTGGTGAAATGTCTATACTCCTAGAATAAAGAGAAAATGTTATGAGCTTCCAAACTATTTTTTTTAAATCCTCACCTAAGGATATTTTCCACTGATTTTTAGATAGAGTGGAAAGGAAGGAGGGAGAGAGAAACATCGATGTGAGAGAGACACATAGATTGATTGCCTCCTGCAACCAAGGTACGTGCCCTTGACCGGGAATCTAACTCAAGACTCTTCGGTCTGTGGGCCAGCACTCTAACCACTGAGCAAAACCAGCCAGAGTCCTTCCAAGCAATTTGAATAGCTTGCTTATAAAAGAAAGAGCACCCTCCATAATTATTTTGTGGACCCCACAAACTGTCCTTGTTAAAAATTTATTGAGACCTAATATTTGGTAGGCACTTTTCTAAGCAGTTTATGTTATTTCATATTAACAATTCTACGAGGTACATATCGTTATTACCCCCATTTTATAGAAAATGAAACTAAGGCTAACTTTCCCAAGGTCTCTTAATTGGTAAGTGGCAGAGCTTAGATTCAAACCCAGTTGCTTAATGAAAGCAACTAAAGAATGAGTCCACATTAGCTGTCTGAATAGGGGCGCTCCCAGGCAGAAAGAACAGCCCTTGGGAAGGTTCTGAAGATGGGAAGGAACACCTATTATATGCTGGGTTTTAAAAATATACTACTAATTACCACAAAACTCCAACAGGCAGATATTAGGATGGCCATTTTGCAGATGAAAATATTCAGCAAGGTTAAGTTAATTGCTCAACATAATCCAACTAGTAGGTGATGGAGCCAAAATTTAAATCTGGGTCAGCCACCATCCCCTATTAGATCAACAGGCTGGAAAGGCTTTTAGAACATATTTCCCATGGTGGTTGTCTTTGCCACCCCAATAATTTCCCTGTTGTGACCCAGCAATTAAAACCTTAAAGAGAAACAATCAGTCGCCTTTCTGCGTGTCAAGACTTCCCTGGGTCTGAGTGTCTTCATCTGTAAAACAGAGAATCGGACTATCATCAGTGTTTTTCTAACTTTGGCGGAGGGGAGACCAATGGAATCTTTTATTCATTTCACATCCTATTAAACAGAAGCTCAATGTAGAAGACAGGTTAAGGCAGAGCAAACCTGACTGGAGGGAACTGGGGGATGTAGGGATGGTGCTAGCCTGGACCCTCATCAGTTAAAACACTCTTTTCAACACTAAATTCTGGAAATAGTGTGTGGAGAGGCCCTGGGCACAGGGGAGGGTCTTGGAGGCATTCTCGTCCATCTTCATTGTAGGCTAGAGAGAGAGATGGATGACCTAGATTTTCTTTAAAACAAGGCTTTATTCATGTTTTGTTACTATGTACTGTGAACTGCGACGTTGTGTTTAGTCTCTTTTTTTTTTTTTTTTTTTTAAATCAGAGGGATGTTCTGGGAAGGATCTGGGCTGTGGAGTCAGACATGGCTTGAATCCCAGCTCTAGCCCTTGCTAGCTTTGTGACCTTGGACAACTAGTATAACCTTTCAGTTTTCTTATCATAACAAAGAGATAATACTGACCTTGAAGGGTGTAGTGAGAATTAAATTAAATAATAAGGACAAAGTACCTAGTGTATGATCAGGGTGTTGTAGACTGCCCCAAAAAGGCAGCCATTATTATGCACTTGGAAACTCCCACATCTTAACACTGCCTTTTTTTTCAGTTTGTGGAGCTTGGGTCTTTTTTCTTCTTCATTTTTTTTTTGTTGTTGTTGTTTTTGTCTTTTCCTTTTTTATGCAGAGTGATTGATATGAAAAGAGATGATACATTTTGCAAAGGAATGCTGAAGGTACCATAAATTTAAGGTTGCGAATTATGAAAAACCACATACTTATTGAACTGGAGATATGATGTATTTTCATAATCTGAACCCTGATTAATAAATGACTCTTATACATACTGATTAGCTTGAAACCAAACAGCAAGAGTGTTCACAAGAGTAATCCATTATGAAAATATACATCATTTTTTCAAAAACGAAAGATGTCTTTATGATCTGAGTATTGACAGACAAGGAAAAAAACAAACTTTATAGACTTTCTGTCTTAAAATAAGTGATGTTTTGTGCATCATCATGTAGTTGGAGGTATAGCCTAACCTTCCAGAGCCTAGGAGATCTAGGAGTGTGTTTTACTAGAGGCTAAAGTTGTGGCAGACTTCCTATAATGGACTACGAATTCCTGCCACTTCCCATGAAGCTTAATGGGAGAGCATTTCAGAGCATATGGTACTTTTGTCAACTGATACTAATGTGTCCATTAGTGTGGCTCCAGGGGGAATTTTAGTCTATGCCTAGAGAATGGTCACTTGAAGAACAGAAATAGCTACTTATACCCCCCACCTCTCCCACAACTCTGTCCTCTGTTCAGCCTCCCCCTCTTCTTTCAGTACTACCAGGAAGAGACATTAGGGGTGTGCCATTAATGGTATCTGCACTATCCAGGCTTGAACCATAACCCCTTAAGGCATACTACCTTGATGTTCTTCAAAGCCCTTATGCAAACAATATCTCATTCAACCCTCACAATACTCCTCAGAGCTATTTATTATCCCATTTCACAGATGAAGAAAACGGAAGCACACAACAGTTAAACTATTTGTTTGGAGATCAGAGGTAAATGGCAGGACTATGCTGAGTCCAACAATGGCCCAACCCCATGCTGGACGTGTAGAGGCATCTACTGGGCCTGATTGGGTTCTATGAATTGCTCTTCTTTGCTAATCTGAATCAAGATGTGCCCCAAATTAAGTATATGCAAATACATTTATTCATTCAAATAACATTGACTGGGATCCTATGGGAAAGGCTACAAGGTGATCCTATGCTATGAGGGGAGTAGTGTCCTGGGAAGTATAAAGGCTTTGGAGTCATTCAGTACATGGATATAGGGACATCCTGGCCCTAGTAAATGCTCATTAAGTGCTAGTTATTATTAGTGAGAGGTGCTACGGAGGACACGGGGATGAATCAGACATGGTCCTGACCCTCTAAAGCAGTGGTTCTCAACCTTCCTAATGCCGCGACCCTTTAACACAGTTCCTCATGTTGTGGTGACCCCCAACCATAAAATTATTTTCATTGCTACTTCATAACTGTAATTTTGCTACTGTTATGTCTCAGGCGACCCCTGTGAAAGGGTCGTTCGACCCCCAAAGGGGTCGCAACCCACAGGTTGAGAACCGCTGCTCTAAAGTTTAAATAAGTTGTCCAGCCAGTGTGGCTCAATGGTTGAGTGTCGACCCGTGCACCAAGAGGTTGCTGGTTCGATTCCCGGTCAGGGCACATGCCCAAGTTATGGACCTGAACCCCAGTGGGGGGCATGCAGGAAGCGGCCAATTGATGTTCTCTCTCATCAATGTTTCTATCTCTCTCCCTCTCCCTTCCTCTCTCTCTCTTAAATCAATAAAGGGAAAATAAATAAATAAATAAATAAATAAATAAATAAAGTTTAAATAAGTCATATGGCCATCTGGAAAAAATGAAAGAGCTGAATCTCTACCTTACTTCCTCTATCTTACTCTTTGTTCCTAAATAAAATCCAAATGAATCAAATAGTTAAGTGATGAAACCATAAAAGTACTAGAAGAAAATACGGAATAATTTAATCTTGGAGCAGAGAAGGTCATAAGCATTAAATAGAAGAGGAATCGATAGTATTACATAAAAATAAAAATCCTTCATGGGGGAAAACATTACAAACATAGTCAAAAGATACATAAAAATTAGGAAGAATTTTGCCATACATATGACAAACAAGTGAATAATATCCTTATGCTATATAAAGTTTCTAAAAATCAATGATTAAAAGATCAACAACTGAGTAGAAAAATAGGCAAAAGATAGGAATAGATCATTTATGGCAAAGCAATTATAAATGGCTCTAAACAGCTACAGAAATGCTCAACCTCATTCATAAGAGAAATTCAAATAAAGGCAACATTGAGATATCATGTGTTACCTATCATAATGTCAAAAATAAAAAAGTTTTACAATACACTGTGTTGTTGAAGATATGGGGAAATGAACTTTTATACTTTGTTGGTGGGAGTGTAAATTGGTACAATTTCTGTGAAGAACAATTTGACAATATCTATGAAAAACTTTTAAGTGTGTACCAATAGCAAAACATTTTAAATAACCTGAATATCCATCATTTAATGGAAGGCCATGTAACCATAAAAAAAAAAAAAAAAAAAAAAAGAAAAAAGAAAAGAGCTCTGGCCGGTTTGGCTCAGCAGTTAGAGCATCGGCCCGCGACCGGAGAGTCCTGGGTTCGGTTCCCGCTAAGGGCATGTACCTTGGTTGCAGTTTGTCCCCCGGCCCCGGTTGAGGTCATGTGGGTGGCAGCCACTCGATGTGTCTGTCTTGCATCGATGTTTCTCTCTCTCTCTTCCTCCCTCTCTCCCTCCCGCTCTATCTGAAGATGAATGCAAAAGTGTCCTCGGGTAAGGATTAAAAAAAAAAACTCTTTGGGTACTGATTGAGAAAAATTTTCATGATACTGTATATTGTTAAAATTTTTTAAAGCAGGCCACAGAATCATAAAGACAATGTGCCACCACTTGAATTTTTAAAAAGGGAAGGAAAACCCTAGCCAGTATGGTTCAGTGGTTAGAGCATCAGCCCATGGACCAAAGAGTTGTGGGTTCGATTCCAGTCAAGGGCATGTACCTCGGTTGCAGTTCAATCCCTGGCCCTGGACCTGGCCCTGGTTGGGGTCGTGCAGGAGGTGGCTGGTGGATGTGCCTCTCGCACATCTATGTTTCTCCATCTCTCGCTCTCTTTCTCTCTCTCCCTCCCACCCTCCCTCCCACTCTATCTGAAAATCAATGGAAAAATATCCTCAGGTAAAGATTAAAAAAAAAATACTAAAAAGGAAAGGAAATAGTTCTCTTTTTTTTAAACTTTTTTTTCTTTATTAATTTTAGAGAGAGAGGAAGGGAAAGGGAGAGAGAGCTAGAAACATCGATGAAAGAGAACATCAACTGGCTACCTCCTGCATGCCCCCCATTGGGGATCGGGCCCACAACCTGAGCATGTGCCCTGACTGGGAATCAAACTGGCAACCTCTTGGTGCATGGGTCCACGCTCAACCACTGAGCCACACCGGCCGGGCAGGAAATAGTTCTTTAAGAATACACATGAAACTGGTAATAGTGGTTGACTCGGGGACTGGAACTAGAAGGTTGAAGAACAGGCATGAAAGTTAGACTTCTCACATACATCCTTAGTATCTTCTGAATTTCAACTGAGTAATTATATTAAATATGTTTTTATTTTAATGTTGGAAAAAATCTTTTAACCCAGAAATTCCAGTTCTGGGAATTAGCTCTACAGATGTATTTACATACATGTTCTATATATACAAAGATATTCACTGCAGCGTTTTATATAATGGCAAAAGATTGGAGATATTCTTAATGCTCACTAATAGGGGAGGGCTTAATAAATTATAGTACAATCATACAAAGAGTTGCATATATTCATTTAAAAGAATAAGAAAAGAAGAAATTGGTAGCGTTACATGGAGCAATAAAGAATAATCTTAAACAGTTTTGAATGAAAAAAAGACTATATGTAGAATAGTCTATATTGTGTGCCTATGGCATGCTTGTGTATAGACTATACAAAACCATAACCCATTTCTGGAAAAATATACAAACTGCTAATATTGGTTGCTGAGGGGCAGAGGGGTTGACAGACATGAGAAGACAACTTCCTTTTCACTGCATATCCCTTTGTAGCTTTTTTTTTTTTTATCCTCACCCGAGGACATTTTTTAATTCATCTTCAGATAGAGCAAGAGGGAGAGAGGGAGGAAGAGAGAGAGAAACATCAATGTGAGAGAGACACATCGACTGGTTGCCACCCACATGACCCCAGCCAGGGCTGGGGACAAACTGCAACCGAGGTATGTGCCCTTAGTGGGAACTGAACCTGAGTCTCTCTGGACCGCAGACTGACGCTCTAACCACTGAGCAAAATCGGCCAGGGCTCCCTTTGTAGCTTTTGAATGATTTACCATGTGCAAATATTAACTAATCAACAAGAAAATTTAAACACATCATGTTAAAAAGAATAGGGGACTTTGTGTATTGATTGAAATTTGCGTCCCTGTGGATTCTGCCTATTGATTCAGGTTCTATCATTAGGGTCACATCTAAACAAGGTTTAACCTGTCTCCTACTAGACACTCTTGAGATATTTGAATACTCTGAGTCTTCACTTCTGCAGCCAAGCTCCCTCAGATTCCCAAACTGTTAGTTGTAGGAGAGACCTCTCCTTATCCTGGTCCCCATCTTTGGACCCTCTCAGGTCCCGGGATTTCTTGGAAAGAGCATTACCCAAAGCTGAGCAGGCTGTGTCGTCCCTCCATTGCTGCTACGACCTTCTCCCTTTTGGGATTTCTGCCTGGGATGGGGAAGAGTTACGCCATGGGGAAATGGCAGGAACACATCATCCCCTGAGGCACCCCTGACTCCAAACAACTGAGGTAAGGCTACCTGGATGCTTTTCCTTTCTTCTGGAAGGGGGCAGTGGTCATCCCGGACCTTGCTGTATTTTATCTGCAGCAGAGTCTGGATTTAGAGAGGCTGAAGTGAGGCATGGTTTAGAACACAGGGTGACCTGCTTGAAAACGTAATTTCATGAAATATTGAAGAGTGTGAGAAATACCAAGGTAGTTCAATGGTGGTTCAATGGTTCATGAAAGCAGCCCCAGGTGGTTCTGGGGAAGAGCAAGGGGAATCTACAACTGGCTAAAGAAGTGCTCACAGGTACTGGACTTTTCTTATCCATTGTGGCTCTGGATCATTTGTAAGGAGGTCTTTGAGCTGTCTGGGAAGGCCAGGTGGGACTCCAAGTCCTGTCCAAGCACTTCTGCTTTAGATACCATCATGAATTTACCTCAGCTTTCCTTGGGGCTTTCTTTTCTTTTTAAATATAATGCTTATTTCTTCTGATTATAAAGATATTATACATCCATGGTATAAAATTTAGAAAATATAGAAACATCAGAAAAAAAACAAACACCCATAATCTTACCACATATCACCATTTTTTTCTATTTATATTTATTTTGTTTCTTACAAAGTTGACAGTCTGACATACAGGTTTGTATTCTGTTCTTTTGACTGAACATTATAGTCTAACATTTTTCCATGTTAGCTGTTTTCAAAAGCATGATTGGTTTTGCTTCAGAATGGTCTTTCCTGAAGATGTACTGTAATTTACTTAATCATTCACCTATTTTTAGACATTTTATTTCCAATTTTCTCTAAATAATGCTACAATCAACATCTTTGTACATAAAGCAACAGCTGCCTCTCTGATTATGTTTTAGAATAAATTTCTAAAAGTGGAATTCCTGAGTCAAAGTGCTCTTGACACACAACTATTAAATCGCATTCCAGGAGGAATATACCAATTCACTGTACATATACAGGTACCCATTTCACCTCACCTTTGCCAAACTGGGCATTATCATGAAAAAAAAAAAAAAAAAACTACTAATTTTATAGGGAACAAAATGTTATCTCGTTACTTTTAAAATGTGTTTGCATTTTTTTTTTATTACAAGGAAAGTTAAATGTGTTTCCATGTGCTTATCATTATTTACAATTCTTATTATGTGAATCACTAGTTTAAATTTGTGTTGCTATTTGTTGCTCAGATTTCAGGAGAGTTGCACCAAGTGCCTGCCCAATATTATTGCTGTCAGAACTCAAGTTAATCAAGCAGCATTTTGATTATGAATATCGTTTTTATATAGGCGCCTTTGCCCAGCACTAGCTTCTCCCATGGAGCAGCAGTACAAAACAAACAAAAGGTGTCTAAACAACTACTTGTTTATTTCAAAATACAAACTTCAATTGCCCTCCATTATCTCACATGAAGCTAATTGAGCTTAAAAGGCTCCTGATGTGGAATATCATCATTACTGAAAATGAATCTCCATGTTTAGTAGTAAGTGCTCTCTGTAGGAATTGGAATAATTGTATTACACGGTTCTGAAAAGGCAAGGAAGGATTCTTTCTATTTCATTGTGTATTGGGGGGGGGGGGTAAAGACCAGGCTAGGAGGCAAGGGGCTGAGAATGGGAATTCCCAGATCCTATTCCAACTCAATCTCTAACTTTAGCCTCACTTGTCCTGGACCTTGAAGCAGGTCTTGGATGTCTTGAGGACATCACCTTACTGACAAGGAGATCAAGGCTGTGAGGGTAGAAGGCTTTAGCCAAGCTTATAAATTTCTTTTCCATGGGAAACAACTATTTTGAGAAGAGAGAAGAACGGGCTCTTGATCTGCATGACCAGTTAGGTAGAGCAGCTGGTGTACTAAACAGCAATGGATATAACCATGCATCACTTGCTCATCCACAGAGGGGTCCACGTGATGATCCCTGAGGTTTCTTCCAAGCTCTGATACAATGTGAATCATTGATGGGAAAGTTATCTTTCTATCCTGAGTCCCAGTCTGGGATGGTTGAATATAGTTACTCACCATTACCAGAAAAACAAATGATAGTTTCGGCTTGTCTCGTGGTGTGCCACCCTCACAGTGTAGGGTCAATTTTAGATTGTTCATGAACTGTCCTAAAATTTTAAAATCTGGATCCAAATCTGCAAAGGGAGCCTGTCCAACAAACCCAGAAAAGGATGGGGCTCTCCTTCTGTGGGCCTTCATCTTCTGCAGGGGCTGCTGCAACATGAGCACCATCCCTGCATGAGGAGGTGCTCCTAGGAGGTATGTAAAGTGGCTGTTCATGAGGACATGTGCCTAGGGGGTAGGGCAGCTTTATTTCAAACACTCCAGAGGCTGTTTTGTTCTGCAGTGGACAACCACAGGTATCCTCTGTTACAGAAAGGTGTTATTTCAGGGGCGGGAAATCAGACATATGAGGGAAGATGACAGCTGTTTCCAACTCTCTGGAGACCCATGTGGTACAAGACAAATTAGATTTGCTTTGTGTCTCTCAAGGGCAGAGCCACAACCAATGGGGCGAGGTGGCTGGGAAACAGAGCTGGAATCAATGGAAAGAAGAGCGTTAGGAGTTAAGTCAGGTTTCCATGTTCCCCAGTGCCTGTTTCTTGATGGGACACATAGAAAAGGTAATATCTTGCCTCCTGAGCCTGGAGCTCAGACATCAACAGCAAGGCTCTGAGGGTGGGGGCTATGCTAGGGTTCCTCCTCTCCTAGACTGGCAAGGGTGGTGGTGCCTGACTTTACAACCAATGAGAGCAAAACTGGGCCCCATCAAATGTCATGTTGGAAGGCAACACAGTATTATCTGTAGAGAGGAGCAACTTGATCTGTATCTAGTTCTACTCAAACCCAAGTTCCCAAGAATCCATGATTCCTCTATTTCCTTGCTTATACATCCATTACTAGTTTTATCAATGCTATCCCTAAAATATGAATTGTAGCCATTCTCTCTTTTTCATCACACTGCCATTACCCTGATAAAGGTCCTCATTACATCTTGACTGAAGCTCTAGAACAATTTCCTCGCTGGTTTCCCCACCTCTCATCTCACCTGCCCTAGGCGATCCACCATACTGCTGCTAGAGTGCCTACCAAAACACAGCTCTAATTGTATCAGCCCCTGCCCAAACCTTTCAGTAACTCACTCATTCATTCAACAAATATAGACTAATTACCAACTATGTGTGCTGGGATATATAATGGTAAATAAAGCAGATATTGCTCTGATTTCATGATGTTTATAGTCTGTTGTCCACTGAATTATCTAGCATTCAGTGACCCTCCACAATAGGACCCAACTCACCATTCTGATCTTCTTGCCTATCACCTCCGTATAACTCATGCTCTGGGCAGACCAAATCACTCAGGTGTCTTGAATGTGGCCCACACATTTCAGTCTCCCTGGTCATGTTGATACTATCCCCTCTACTTAGAATCTGCCTCCCTCTCTGTCTCACATACAGTATATCAAATCTTATCCACCTTTCAAGGTCAGAGCTAACATCACATTTTCCGTGAATTCTTCCTTGATTCTTCCCATGCATCTCCAACCACAGTGGATATAATCTCCTCCTTTCCTAACTCCCACTGTTCTTTATCATACCCATCTTCTGACACTTGAGGTATTCACCTGTGAAGTCTACATGTGTAGCACCTCCTAGGCCAGGGCTCTGGAATGTCAGAGTCCATAGCAGGTGAACTGGGCCTGAGGATCCAGGCACTGGGGCTTTTTAGACTCTCCCTTTGGTTTATTCTGCCTCCTTCTCTTCCCATCTGTGGACAGAGCTCCAAATGGCATCCTAGGAAGTTCATGGAGGCAGTGTTCTCTGGAAACAAGTGGAAAGAGGGCCTCTTCTAAAGCTGAGAAAGCAAGTGAGTAGCAGGACTGCCAGGTATAGGCATTTTATACTCTGCTAGCAATTCTAAGGCTAGGTCATAAAAAAGCAACATAACTTCCACCTGGTTCTCTCTCTTAGGACATTTGTCCATGGAACTCAGCCACCATGCTGTGAGAAATCTCAGGCCATATGAAGAGGAACCAAGGTCTCTAGTCCTTATCCTGACTAAGCTCCTAGCCAACAGCCAACACCACTTGCCAGCTATCTTGAAAGTGGCTCCTCCAGCCCTCAGTTGAGCCATCCAGCTGATGTCATGCGGAGCACATGAGCCTTTCCTGATGAGCCCAGTCCAAATGGCAGAGTTGGAAACAAAATACCTGATATTTACTGTTTGAAGCCACTATGTTCTGGGCTGTTTTTTTACAAAGCAATAGAAAATCAGAACACCTTCATCTTACAGATGAGAAAGCTATGCTTCAGAGATGAAGTGAGCCTTCTCTCATATGGTTTCTGATTTTTTCGTAGCAGTTACCCATGCTCAGAAAGATATGTGATCTTTAAACTCTCTGAGATGCAAGTTTACCAATCAGGCAAGCATCCCAAATCTCATTTACAATTATATCAATAATTTTAAAAACAATTTTTTATTAATTAATTTTTGTTACAGATATTTCTCCTTTTTCTCCCATTGATACCCTCCTCCCGATCATCCCCCCCATCAATAATTTCTTAACTATTTCTCTATTCTTTTGAATATCTTCACTTTGATTTGCCATTTAACATCTAATTCTAAACAACTTTGAGATTTTAAGTTAGTATGTTACTTGGACACAGTGGCGAGACCAGTTGAAGTACAAGATGTAGGTAAGGTTAACATTAGCCAGAAAAGACTGGCTCTGGCGCATCCCTCAGAGAAACAATTTTTAAAAATATTTCATCATACGTTAGCTTCATTAAGAGTTGTGGTTATTTTTATTCACATGAGTAACATACCTCTAAGAAATGTAAATTATGAAAGCCTGTTTGTTCTTAAGAGATTAGAGTTAAACCAAACTCAATGCATTTTATCTATAACATTTCTATATTACACCCTTCAGTTCAGCTGTTTTTCTGAGGCCAACCTGGACACCTAGAATCCTAGGCTTTGCCCTTCCTCTGCCTAACTTGGAGATTTTAGGAATGTTAGTTAAATTCATGGGTCCTGTTTCCACATTTGTAGAACAAGGGGATTTGAACTGCATGTAATGTAGCTCCCTCTCCAAAATATAAATATTCTCTATCTGCTTTGCCTGCCTCACAAGGTGGCTGTGCGGAGAGACTGTATAAGGAAGCACTCTCTACAACTCAAGGGCTGGTCATCACCACTATCATAACCCTCTCTCAGCCCCAGAGCCAGGTCAGCGCCCCTGCACGGAGCCCTGCAGCAACACCAACAGTGCAGATGGCGTGAGAGAAGGTCAGAGGGCACTGTCTCTCTTGGTCTCCTTGCCAGCATAGTACTCTAAGGACAATGCTCACTTTCATCAGCTTTTCCTGAGTGGAGCACAGGGCAGCATTGCCTGAGATAGGTTTCCATGAGCCCTCTGTAATCTTTGTGAAATCCCAGTTAACTGAAGCCAGATTGATTTTTAAGAAGTAAATGATAGCCCTGGCCGGTTTGGCTCAGTGGTTGGAGCATCGGCCCAGGGACCAAAGTGTCTCGGGTTCGATTCCGGTCAAGGGCACATACCTCGGTTGAGGTTCATCCCCGATCCTGGTCGGGGTCGTGCAGGAGGCAACCAATCGATGTATCTCTCTCACATCTCTCTCTCTCTCTCCCCCCCCCCTCCCCACTCCTCCTACTCTGTCTGAAGATAAATGGAAAAATATCCTTGAGAGGGTGTGGGGGGGGAGGGGAGAGATAAACCACAGAACTTATACGCATGTATGCATAACTGATGGACATGGACAACAAAGCTGGGGAAGGGGTAGAGGGATGGGGAGGAGGGTGTCAATGGGGAAAAAAGGAGAAACATCTGTAACAAAAATAAATTAATTAAAAAAAAAAAAAGAAAAATATCCTTGGGTGAGGATTTAAAAAAAAAAAAAAAGAAGTAAATGATAATAGGGTTATACATGAACAAAAAAAAAGTTTTTAAAGTAGAATATGTCCAAGGGGCAGTATGAACTTAGCCTAACAGCCCAGTTTGGGCTTCAGTTGTCCTCCCGTAAAATGAAAGGATTTGATAAAATGATGGCTGAGGTCCCTCTGGGCCCTAGTTCTCGTCTGTAATCCTGTGTACTTGTACCTACACCATCCACTCCTGCCCTCAGACAGATTGCTGTGCTGCCCTAATACTGCCGCATTCCCGAAACACTTGAACAATACTACTCTAATCCTCTTTGTCCAAGTTATGCAGAGACTCTCTTGCCTCAAATATTTTTTGATCACTATAGGAATGGAGAGAGAGAGTATCGGGCACTATTCTTCCCTAGAGCCCGATGGAGAGCTTTGTTTCATTGTTCACTTTTCTGTTAGAGTTTGACAGCATAAGAAATGAGTTTTAGAAAGGTAACACAGAATTTTAATTAAGAAAAAAATGTTTGCTTATTTGTCTTTAAATTATTAAGAAGGCAGAGAGATAAAAGTGTTTTTGACTATACTTGGAATTCTTAAACTACCTTAGGTGTTATCTAATTCAACTACCTGCTTTTTCAGATGAGGTCTAAAGAGAGAAAGCAAGGCAGCAACTGCTCATTGCCTACCCAGTACGCATTCTGCACTTCCTCTTTAGTAGTAGAGGCCAGGAATTGTGCCTAACTGAAACTTTACGCTTCCTAGCCTGCCCTGTTTCAGATTAAGGTGCCCATTAGGATTTAAGAAGTCATGAGAAGAGATTCCCAAGAAAGCTCTTTAATGGAATGCCCCCTTTTGCCCTTCCTTCCTTCCTTCTTCCTGTTGCCAGGGATGTGGATGTGCCAGCTAGATCTCTAGCAGCCACTGGGACCATGAGGTGACCTTGAAGGTGGAAAACTATGCTGAAGGCTATGGAACAAAAGATAAAAGCAGTCTGGATCTATCAGAAGTCAAGAATACATGTTGTAATTGCTAGGGTAGCCACTAAATAGTAAAAGAATGTATAATTAAGAAGTCAAAGAGGGAAAAATAGAATGATAAAAAAAATTTTTTTTTATTAATTCAAAATAAGTCAAACAAAAGGTGGAGGGATTGAGCAAAACAAACAAACAAAAAAACAAACCAAGAACCCTCATAGACAGACCACAGTATGGTGATTACCAGAGGAAGGGGGTGTAGAAAGGGAGGTAGAAGAGTGTAAAGAGGGGATAAATGGTGATGGAAGGAGACTTGACCTGGGTTGGTGAACACACAATACAATATACAGATGATGCATTATAGAATTGTACACCTGAAACCTATATAATTTTTTTTATCCTCACCCAAGGACATTTTTGCATTTGTCTTCAGATAGAGCAGGAGGGAGAGAGGGAGAAAGAGAGAGAAACATCAATGTGAGAGAGACACATCAACTGGCTGCCACCCACACGACCCCAACCGGGGCTGGGGACAAACTGCAACCGAGGTCCGTGCCCTTAGGGGGAACCGAACCTGGGACTCTCTGGTCTGTGGGCTGATGCTCTAACTGCTGAGCCAAACTGGCCAGGGCAGCCTATATAATTTTATTAACCAATGTTACCCCAATAAATTCAATAAATAAAAAATAAAGCAAACAATAATAGGAAAAAGAGTATAAAACAGGTGAGACAAATGGAAAACAAACATGAAGGTGGTGGCTATAAACTCAAATAACGAACATAAATAGCTGCTAGTGCCCCAGCTACCATATCCCCACACTGGCCCAAGGTGGGACAATCTGAGCCTCAACGAAAAGAATGAGAACACTGGATTGAAACTCATCCAATATTTAAGTCCATGAATTCATAATGATATATTAAAAAAAAAAACAAAACACCTATTTGGTGACCTTTGGAGGATACTAGAGAAACAATTCATTATCTTAAAGCTGGTAAATAAAGAGGAAGAATTCAAATATTTCTCCTGTCTTTCCTATATGAATAGTACCCTGTTGTGTGCTTGTGAATGTTTAACAACTGGCTCTCTAGGGGGAAGCCCTGCTTGCATCATTTGCCAATTTCCTTGGTGTAAATACTCTGACCATGGCCAATTTCAAGCTACCAATGTGACATCACTGAACACGGGGTTGGGAAGAAATGTGCACAATTGGCTCTCATGAGCTGGCTGGCTACATCTCTGAGTAAAAAAGTAGTCAGTGAAAGAAAACATCTCTTCATCAGAAATATTCCAATTTATAAGAGAGTAAGAAATGACAGAATGAGAATATCACCATTTTTCAACTTCCAGTGAATTAGAGGATCTTGGCATTGAACACCCACAGCTGCTAGCATCACACTAGGAGACATAATTAAACATTATGTGCCCTCTGATGAGAGAATGCCATGCCACTTACGGTGTTGCCAGTGGGATCGAACCCAAGTCTGTAGAGCCTCTGTATCTAGCTGCCAGTTTTATAGAAAATACAAAGAACAGGGAAGTGTTGAACTGCACCATGAGTGTACAATAAGCAAATCCAGGCTGTGGGAAACTCAACAACTCAAATGGTACAGGTTCTTCGACAGATAAATTGTGAGAAAAAGATAGGCATGAAAGGGAGGCTAGCAGCTTAAAAGAGATTTAAATGACATAACATTTTTAATGAGCAAGATTAAAATCTAATGTCTAGTGATATGGAGTTGGGTAATAAAACTATAAAGGCTTGCAAGGAAATGATCATTCTCAATTCAGGAGAGTAATTACTTTCAGAGGAATGGAGCTGAGACTGCACATGGAGGGACTCCTGGGTTGGCTTCACCTAGGTTACAAGAATTCATTACACATCACCCTTATAAGAACTATTAAAAAACACATTTGTTTACAGTTTTCTGTTTCTATGTATGATTTTGCAATAAAAAGAGGTTAAAACAGAAGCCAGACAAAAACAGTACATACTAATGATTTCATTTAACAAAGTTCAAAAACAGACAAAATGAATCTGTGTTATAGGTCCGAAGAGTAGTGACCCTTGGGTAGGGCTAGTGTCTGGAAGGAGATACGATGGCTTCTAGGTAATGTTCTGTTTTTTATCTGGTTGCTGGTCACATGAGTGAGTTCACTTTGTGAAAAATTAATCCATTATGTGTTAATGCCACTGTTATTTTGGATTGTCTGTTATTTGCAGTTGAACCTAATCCAAAGTCCCATGAAGAGTTAATTGCAGTGTCCTCTCTCCACCACGAGCACTGAGAACAGCGCCCCTCTCCTCTCCGGGAAGCAGAGGGCCCTGAGCACCAAGCCTCTTGCTGCCTCTGAGAGTCTCCCAGTCACTCCACGAGTGCTCACCAAGCCCCAGCTTCTAGATTTACAGAGATGAGTTCCATAGGCGCCTTCCTCGTGGGTTCAGGAGTTAGCATAAAGAAATGTGAAATTTGTTTATTTAAAATTGTGTTGTTCAAAAACTCCAATGTTAAGGTGCACATTCGAAATTCCTTTGAGTTTAGCACTAGGAAAATAATGTGTCTCTTTTGACAAACTGGCATGCTTCCCTTTATCAGTTAAGGAAAACTATCTAATTCACCACACTTTTTTTTTTTTTGCCCAGGATGCCAGAAAAACCAGAGTCACAGTTAGTGCTAAGTGACAGCAACATTTTCTGGCTGTTAGCAACAAATCCCACAGCTTCACAGTCTATCGTGCCAACTTCCAAATCTCTGTTTTCTACTCAACAGTCCCTCCTAGGTTTCTGACCACTTAAACTTCTGAGTATGACCGACAAAACTTCACCATCTGAGGGCAAACACAGCCCCTTGCCTCCTCTTTCACCGCTCACACCAGCACCTTCTCTGCAGGTCACAAAGATTCCCTCGTCATTTCTCCAATGTACCCTGCATTTTAGGTTCTAAGCACTTTCCTTTAAATTAAAAAAAAAAAAAAAAAAAGCTTTATTGAAGCATAACCTACATACCATAAAATCCACCCATTGTTCGTGTGCCCTAAGCACCCTTGAACACTCCGGGCTTGCCCTCCCTTCCCACTTAGCGATTTCCTAGTCCTCCAGACCCAGGCGATGTCATCTGCCCTGTGAAGTCACACCCAACAAACCCAGACAATATTTTTCCCTTCTGTAGAAGTTTATGTTTGCCTCCATTAAGGCATTTAGCATACTACATTCTTATTGTTAGTTGATATTTATATTGTGTCCACTAGAATGGCCAGCTCCTTAAGGGCAAGCTATGTGTCTACGCACCCACTACGCTGTCTTTCAGAACATTAATCACTGCCCCAAAGTAGTCAAGCTGCCCAGAGAAAGCTGCTCATCCCAGCTCTGAATAACCTAGGGGCCACCATAACCGTGGGCACGCTACAAGAAACCACGTATATCCCTTCCGCTTGAGTTTGTCAGAATGCCTAACGATGGTGCACATTGCCCACAGACGCTAACTCTAGGCAGGGGTCATAAGAGAGTTTAAGACTTCAGAAAAGGATACGGGTGAAAGCCTGACATAGAATGGCTTCTAAGGAATGTCAACAGTGCCAACAATATACCATATCTCATTGGATCTAAGGCACCATCTATTGTAATCGCAGAGGTAAAAGATGGGCTTCTTAGAGTCTATGGAGTATGGTACATGACTTAGAAATACCTCAAGGAAAAGCAAAGAGAAATGCAGGATGAAGAACTTTAAAATACCCTCAACTTTGAAAAGGTGATGTATAATAGTTCCCACTATGTCCTGATGCCTGCCTTGAGAATTTTAAAATAAAATTTAAAAAGCACTAAACTGTAAAATAAATATAAAGAGGTCTAACAAAGTTCTGATTTTTCCTGTGAGAACCACTTTAATGATTTTGGGGAAACATCAGGTATCCATGTTTTTCCATACAAAGATAACGTTGGCGAGTAGCCCTGCCTTGCTAGTGCCCTGGGCGTGTGCTCATTGTGCCTACAATGGGTCATTGGGCCCCACGGTTCAGCCCACTCATGTAGAGCAGTCCCGCAGCAGTCCACAACCACGCATCTGTAAATGTGTGGCCCAGAGCACAGCACCAACCTCTGCCTCAGTTTCCTACACCTGCTTTGTGTATGCTGCAATTACTTCATTTACAGAAACACAGAATGACCGGTCCAGTGGTTCTCAGACTTGAGCAAGCATCAGAACCACTGGGAGGGCTTGTTAAAAGACAAAGTTTTTGACACTGTAGGAATTTGCATTTCTAGCAAGTTCCCAGATGCTGCTGATGTTGCTGGTTCAGGGACCACGCATTTAGAACCACTGAGCTAGTCTAAACTACTCATTTTACAGACAAGAAACTGGAGCACGGAGAAGGGAAGGGGCTTGCCAAAGATCACACACTATGATTATGGTAAGGCTGGGCCTGGACCTAAGTCCTTCTCCTCACTAGGCTATACCATGTGGCCTCCCCGCAGGTAGCTACATCAGTTGCCAACCCAGAGAGGAGCAATCAAGGGTCTGATAAGTACTTTGTACCCACAAAATTTTAATCTTACATTAAAAATTTAAATATAGTTGCTAATAATCAAATGAGACCCCTTGGTTCATTAGGTTTATTAGTGAAACAAACCCATCCAACCTAAGCTATAATTTCTGTTTACTTTTAAAACTTGATTTCTCCTTCCTCATCCTTTCTTTTTTTCTGTCCTTTTTCTCTCTACGTACATTCTTCAGATCAATTTGCAGTAAGATTTCCCCAAAGACTAATATGTTTACAAGTTCTCCTTTGTCTTGAGTCCAAGTGTCTCCTTCACATTTTCCAGTAAAACTCCATCCCGCTGATGCCCCATCCATTATCACAGAAGCAAAAGGAAGACAGGCAGGACCGGAAGCATGGGTACACCCAGCCTGGCAACAAAAAACACTACCAGATGCATTCTGTGGAAACCCAAATTCACAGCAAGTAGGTGAAAAAACATGCATAATCAAAGGCATGTTAGTCTGAAAATTATTTTCTTTGTTTAACAAAGATTTTCTTAAGTGTCTACTATGTGCAAAGGAGCATGCCTAATTAGTAATCGGGGTCTGCCATAGAGGGTTTTCCTTTTTGCTGTACCATTATATGCCGCAGCCCTATTCTTGATCACCTAATACACATCTTGGTCAGTATTCAGAAATTCAAAAAATGTATGTTGAGTTGAGTTAAGTTTAAGCCTGGTTGGACCCTGCAGATCACTCTTAGGAATCTCCCTTCCTTCTCATTACTTTATAACTAGAATAGGCTATATTTTTTCCCAACCAAAGTCTGGCAACTTTATCATAATACTTGCGTACATATGCTCCTCCACCCAGTATCCCCAAACTAAGGAGATTAGGAGTAACCCACTTTGGGGAAAGTGGTGATGAAATAAAATCGAGCTGTTTAAAATGGAAACCTAGCAATGACTGGAGATGAACGGAGAGGACCATCGTCTTAAAACTCTTGTGGACCGTGATGTGGGAAGATGCCAGAGACCTAAAGAGTATGAAATACAATTTTGCCAGGAGAGTTATTTTTTCAATTGAAGAAGGTAGAGAATAAAAAAAAAAAAAAAAAACTTAAAAGAGGAGAGCAAAGAGGTCTCTTGGAGATTCAACATGGCCCTTGAACCAGGAAGGAGAAAGACCAGAGAAGTTCCATAACTTGGGAAACTGTGGTAAAGAAATCGGCCTGGAATTCAGACACACTCGAAGACTGCAGTTTCAAACTGGAGTTGAAAGAATGGAGACTGAAAGAACTATCCTTCTTTGGGACCATCAGAGCTGAAATAAACAACTCCAAGCAAGTGTAAGAAAAAGTGGATTAGGAAAGGTGGCCTGGGAGGTGGGGGAACTGGCAATGACTATAAAAGCCCAATTCCGTGAGCATCTCTGTTACACCAGAGGGAGTGAAGACAAACATAGTCACCTCTCTGCATATAATTTTACTCTCAAGATCTTCACATTCCTCAGCAAAGCAATATCTGTATTCTAAACCAGTGCTTCTCAAACTTCAAAGTGCACACAAGTCCCCTAGGGGCCTGGCTAAAAAACAGATTTCAGCCCCTTCCCCCCAACCATTGTGATTCACTGGTTCTGTGGGCAAGGCCCAAGAAGCTCCAAGGTGCTGCTGCTGCTGATCTGGGGACCTCACTCTGAGTACCACTGCTCACACAGCCAGCCTGGTGGGGAGGAGCACTCTGGGCCTGGAGGGGCAAAGCTGTGGACATAAGAAGGTGTCCTCTTTTGGAGAGACTGCCCCCTATTTCCCTAAAATGGCGGCAAGGTAAAACCACACCAGGCCTCCCACCCCAATTACCTTGTCTCCATGCTCCACACCTGCAGCTCCCTTAGCTGCTTCCACGTTTTCTTCATGTCCCTGGGCTCTTGAAGCAATTATATCAACAAACCCCGGGACAGCAGGCCACTTAGACATTTAGGAACTGCCCAGGGTTCAGGAGAGATTTATTCATGCTGGTGTCTGCGACCAGCAAATGGGGAGCACTCCTGAGAACGTAGGAGTCTCCCTACACTTGCTGCAGCAAGCAATACACAGAACTTGCCTCAAATGACTTCCCAGCAGGGAGCTCTCTGCCTGCAGTTCATCTAAGCACTTCAGCAAAATCAGAGATCTGCATGCGAAATCCTAAATATTAGAGAGGGAACCATCCTAATATCTCACTTAGGGCCTGTCTATAAGGGCCAGGCTAAGAAATGCAGTTACCATACAACTGAGTCTTTCCACACACGGGATTTAGAGATTTCATCCAGCTTGGAAGGGCTTTTCATCTTTCAAACTGCTGCCTTCTCTGAATTATAGTTGTGTGTGGCAATTTTAAGCTGTGAATGGAAATGAGTAAATTCAGGTAAGGAATCCCACTTTTAGACTTGGGATACTTGGTCAAAGCAAGCTGCTAACAATGTCTCCCTCTAGAACAGATGAAGGAACTTTCCCTTGATACAAGTGAAGTTTAATAGTTTCTAATTATTTTAATTCTGAATGGTCTTCATTTTTTTCCCGAGGGGTGGAGTGTGTTGGAGAAGGTATAAAGTCCCACAGAAACAAAGCTGATTGAAAGAGATTGTTCATGAATCAAGGGGGAAGGGTGTATGTGTTCAGAATTCAAGTTAATTCAATGCCACAAACATTGACTGCGTAGCCCCCTGGAGGGTGGAGAGCACCCAAACTTAAAAGGCTTGATCCCAGATGACAATAACATTCCTTCACATCTTTCTAGAGATTTAATCTAAAGTATAATTTTACAACTATTACCTCACTTTATTTTCAGAATCATTTCAGAGTAGACAGCAGGAATTCCTAGCATGTTCTACAGACAAACTGAGATTCAATAGTTAAAGTATGTGCCCAAGCCTGGCCCTCGCCTTTCATTATTTAGCTTTTACTACTAGCTTTTATTATCAAGTGTGTGATAACTAGCATGCTGGAATCAGGTTTCATGGTGACACCCCCCTGTTTGAAATCCCTAGGATTTAAGAAGCTCCAAGACACTAAATACCATTGAACATATGGCACAATTTAGCACTGTATTTGGTTATTCTCCATTTATTCCCCCCTATATATTTCTGCCCATGTTTCCCCCTGCTCTGCACCCAAAGAGGCCCGCCTCTGTAACTGCGTTACCTAGTCACCTTTTTAGCTGAGCATGGCCAATGAAAGGAACCTGGAGGCCAAAGGTCAGCAACAGAGAGGTAAGGGTCTTTCTTTCCTGCTCCTTTGACCGTCCTTCCTAGACCGCAGCTCCTCCATGGCTCCAGCTCTCATTGAAAACTGCTAATACTATTTCCTCCCCTTACCCCTAAGGGTGCTAACAGCTTCCCACCCTTGCTACTCTCTGGGTGCATGGTTGGTGCCCTTAACCACACCCACACTTCTGCAAATTCTGCCACATGAGTTAGATTCTGTTTCCCACCTGAAACCTGAACCATACAAACCTCTCTCCCACATAGCCCTAACCAGTAAAAATAAATCTAATGTCCAGGGGAACACAGCCTAAAACATCCACAGTCACAAACTCATAGGTTTTTCCCTTTGAATAATTAATGCTTGTTTCTCCAGTACTTATTTGCCACACTCATACCTTGGGCCCTTGTTTATCCCTGGCCTGAACTTTTGTGATGGTTTCCTAAGTGGACTCTCGTCTCTAAAGCCTCCTACCTCCAATCAATTCTATCCACAGCCTGCTACTGAATTACATTTTCTGGTGCACTATTCTGATCATATCGTTCCTGCGATGGCTCCCCAGTGACTATAGCAAGGCTCTCACCTGTGTGCTCAGCCTTACCTACGACTTCCCATGTGCGTCTGTGCTCCCTATTCCCCAAGCCCTCACCAAAATGTATAATCTTCATTCGGTTTATACCATACCCTTAGCCTAGAAAGGTCTTAACTTTGAAACTGCTCACAGACTTTAAGGTCCAGCCCAAACGTTGCCTCTGGCTTGAAGGTTTTCTGTTTCCTTACAGAGATAAACAACCCCTTTCTCTTCTAAACTCCCATGGGTCTTTCTGCAACTCTTTTTTATGGTACTTAGCATGTGGAACCTCTCAGTACAGTTATCTGTGTCCATCCTCTCCAATACCTCATTCTAAGCATCTTTCCCTACAACAGGTTGTCTGGTTCATTGTGGTACCTCCAACAATGAGCACAGGACATAGCACAGAGCAGGTCTCAGCAAGTATGTGTTGGATGAATGAATGTATGAATCGATTCAATTTAACATCCCCTCAAGAATGAACACAGTGTCTACAGTATGGTTTGACCTTAAAACAATTTGAATGATCAGCTGAGCAAGCTGGATAATGTATGCTAAATGTTATATGTGAGATGCTGCATAAAAACACATCTGCATATTTGCGTATTTGTATCTGTCTCTTAATACGAATATATATTATTTTATTATGTCATTTTTTAAATGATATCTTTTGAAGGAGAGTGGTACCACATACATAAGCATCTTAACACACACGCACACACACCCACACACACAACTAAATGTGCTAAAGCTCAGCAAGGTCCTAGAAGAGGTTTCTGAAGAGCAATTGGATGCATGCAGCTTTGAAATGTTCTACTTCTTCCTCATTTCCTATCAGTCAGCCCCATCCAATTTTGTTTAATGAGGCTACTGCAATGTATTTATTTTGGGGATGATTGAATTTAGAGAGACATTCATCTAACACACAATTGCTGCCACAAGCTGAATGGCTGAATCATAACAGGGATGATGGCATTAATCCAAGGACAGCTGTTTCTTATCATTTCTAACACACAAAAAGCTCAGACCAGGCAGGGGGTTTTGCCTCAGTTGCAAGATGGGACGGATAGGATCTGAAGTAGAAATGCTTCTGGACCGGTGAAGTAGACAAGCAGAAAGAAGAAATGCCCTGGGGAGACTAAATCTTTGATTTTAGAACTATGTCTGTCTGACGGGAGAGTTGCTTCTGGCCCTTGGGATGCTCAAGAAATTCCAGTTATGAGGAGATAATTTGATAAGGACAGCAGAGGCATCTCTGTGAGTAACTAACCTCTTTAGAAGAGCTTACAAGTCTGTTGTGGGTAGTTGCAGCTGTTAAAGAAAAATGATAACAATAATGGCTCACATCTGCATGGTACCATTATAATTTAAAACATGATTTCACATTCACCATCTCAGGCAAGTTAAGCTGGGGTATGGTGTACACCTGGGCAGCCACCCAGGTGCCCAGTACTCTGGGACATACCAAGTATGGTTTCCAGAGAACTGGGGAGCCCCTTCCCAGAGAAATCTCCATTGGCATTTGCCTGCTGCAGCTGCCCAAACTCCACCATGAAAGCATCACTTCTTGGAACTCAGGCACTTTTATTGTTAAAGCAAAAGTGTCTGTGGAAATAAGAATATAGCCAACTCTGGAACTCATTTTCACCTGAGTGTGAATGCATTCTCAGCACTTCTCAGCAGAGCAGCTGGCTAAGGTTTTAAGCAGGTCACACGAGTAGTGAGAGTAAAAGGAGGTGAAGGGCCTAGCAAATAGACATTGCTGACACTCTTCCCTTGCTACAGCTTTTGAGGTGACAGGAAACATGTACAGTGATGTTAATTCAACACAGGATCTTAATATAGCTAAGAGATACAGAATAATCTGCCACCTACAACTACATACCTTCTGAAGGTAATAAAATATTACAAGAATTCAATTTTTTAAAGGCGGAAGTTTGAGCCACAGTGCATCCTAATGTCAACAATATTCATTCTTTTATCCATCTGTACATTGATTCATTCTGTAGCCAGTAAATGAAACAACCCAAACTCATGGAATATAATTTTAAAAAATCCTACTGTCCTTTAAATTTATTAGGGGTGCAACGGGGAGAGATCTTCCTCTGCCACTAGGTATAAACTTAAGCATGCCCCTGGGATTTGAGGTCATTCCTGAGTAGCTAAATGTCCTACCTTCACTTTAAGTCACAATTGCAAACACAGTTTCAATTCAGTAAATTAAAATATCCACATCCATGTAGTAATAGAAACTGCCAACCTCATTCAGGGGGCTTTCAGCAAGTGGGAAACCAGGGTGTGAGTCTTCCCTTCTCTTCCTTATACTCCCAGCTTGCTAAATAGGGTTTCTGGCCCCTCCTGGAGAAACAGTGAGAGGAAGAGAGGGCAGGAGGGCAAAAAGTGCTTGTTTGATTGCGACCCTGGTAAGATGGTATCACACTCTCTAGGCCTAGCAGTTGTCTAAAATGGACTTTCTCTTATGTGATGTTAATTGTGAGTTCCTCAGAGACCTGCCCCCTCCCCTAACCCTGGTGGTCTCTCACCTGAGGATCCCTTAACCTGAGCAAAAAGCATTGTATTTTGGCAGGAGCTTCCACCTCAAGCCCTAGAAATCACTGCAGCCCTCATCTAGCTTCTCCTCAACTGGGGAGCAATGCACTGCCGAGTCAACGGTTCTAAGGTGCTTCCCACGCTGGCTCTCCCCTGCAGAGGCCCATATCTGCTCCTTGGAGCAATCTTTGCCTGAACAAATTCTGGGAGTGTTGGCCAATCCAGAAGCAGCAGCAACCTTCTCTGGTCTGCTGCCAAAGCGTTAGCCAGCCCTGCTCTTTCCCTGTAAATTTCCAGGGTGGGAGTCAGAGCCAGTCCCCAGGGTTCCAAACTGCAGGAGACACAGCTCAAGCTCTGAGTGGCCCTGTTTCCATGAGACGAGGTGGACACCCGTATCCCTTACCCCTCTAAGCCCACTCACTGCTCTCTCCAAAGCTTCAAAAGCCCCCAACAGTGGCTTGAGAATGCAAGAGTCATGTAACCACTTCCTGCTAAATTCGTTTTGTAGGTTCTTCTGGCTGGCCTGTCCCACAACTTTGGGTATCTGATAGTTATTATGTCTTGATTCTCTATGGGAACTTTCAGTCTAACACTGTTACAATTCATTCACGTATTCCATGAACAATTATTGAAGACCTACCCTAGTGTAGATCGTTCCTGTTCCCTACTTCCTTTCTCTTCCTCATTTATTCTGTTCTTCACCTTCCTGCTATCAAATGTTATGATGAAGAATGCATCGTTCTCTCTTTCCCCCTTCCTCCCTCTCCACAAATTCCCAGCTAGTATTGTAGATACATGTGAGAAAATGTTTCACTTTCTGTACCAGAATGGATACCAAGCAAACAGAAAAAATAAAGAACTACAATAAATAATGAAGGTATTGGATGTCAAATTACCTTACAAGCATAGTAATTTTTTTAACCCAAAGTATAGCACGTTGTCTATCTGGACTTGGGTTCTTCAAAGTTCAAGTTGCAAAGTTCTTGCAAAACCATTGCAAACACACATTCTGAAATGTTATAGTAAAGAAGGTGTGTCATCATGTGTTCCTAGTGCATAGGGCCTGGGGTAGTAGGAAACCAGCTGACGACAAATAGGGGCCAATAAGGAATTTAACTATTGCTAAGGAAGCGACACACGGTGCCATATTTTCTGTAGCACATAAATACGGGCATACAAATGGGATAAAATAAAAACAGGACTTTTAAAGGAACACCAAGTGCTCGAACACTGCTCCACCAGACAACTGGAACATCTAACAGGATTTCTGAAATCTTGTAGAACAGCTGTCTACTTTGCTAAGCCCTTGAATCCTTACCCCCAATTGTTTTTTAAACAATCATGGTGATCGATAGCTAACAGTTACTTAGGGCTTCCTCTGTGCTGGACAATGAACTAAATTATTTATGGCACATATTATTTAATTCTCACAACAGTCCTATGAAGGAGATAGTATTTGTTCCCATTTTATAGATGAGGAAAATGAGTCTCAGTGATTAAGGCACTTGTCTTAAGTTGTGTGCCTCTTAAGTGGCAAAACGGCTAGTTATGCCTGGCTCTCCACAATGCTCCTTCCACTCTGACCTGGAGGCAGATAAAAGTGAATGTTCCACTACTAATTTTGTCCATTTGTTAGAAGAGAGGGAAAAGGAATTTCAGCCTCATCTGGAAGCCTTTGATTTTTTTTTCTTTTAAAAAGCTACCTCAGCCCTGGCCGGTTTGGCTCAGCGGTTAGAGCGTCGGCCCATGGACCAAAGAATCACAGGTTCAATTCCGGCCAAGGGCACACACCTCGGTTGCAGTTCATCCCCGGCCCTGGTTAGGGTCATGTGGGAGGCAACCAGTTGGTGTGTCCCTCTCACATTGATGTTTCTTTCTCTCTCCCTCCTTCCTACTCTATCTGAATATAAATAGAAAAATATTCTCGGGTGAGGATTACCAAAAAAAAAAAAAAAAGCTACCTTAACTTTAAGTGATCATTCGACTGGCCTTTGTGCTAGTGCAACCTCCAGCAAGTCCAATGACATTCTGTCACGAACTGAGGATGGAGTGCGATTGCCAACCACTTCCTCCTAATTAGCTTCTATTCAGGAATGTATCACAGTACCAGTTTCAGAATGTGGAGGAAAGAGGAGGATGAAAGAATCTAGAAATACAGGATGGTTGTTTTTCCTCATGTACTCAGTGTTAGCACCTACAAGAAGCAGTATGTAGCGAGTGAGCACCTTCATCACATCAAGCTAATTCAACAAGACAATATGGCAGGGTCCCCACGTATGACTGTACCTCTCTGGATTCAATTTCTCTGTAGCCTTCACCCTCCCCAGCTCTACATGAATAAATCCTCCTTTCCTCCCTCCCACCTTGTTTTTCCTCCTCCCATAAATATTTGTTGAGCACTTACTATGTGCCAAGCACCAAACTGGGTACGTAATTATGATAGGGATTAAGGCTTAGTCCCTGCCCTCAAGGGTCTTCTAGTCTAGCAGAGAAATCAGACATGTAAGTATATAATTATGATACTGGGTGGTGAATACCACCATGGGGGGCAGGTACAGGAGAAACATATGTCACCAGGGAGGAGAAATCAAAGGTTTACATGAAAAAATGAAACCTTTCCCAGTGTTTCCTGTTTGAAATTTATTCATCTCCACTCCAACTCGAATTCTATTCCACTGGCATTTTGCCTTGTATTAGTCATGTTGGGCTGGTCCTAGGATTGGGTTTGTTATTTTCCCCTCCCATAGCATAGTTTGTACAGTATTCATGTGGAGTGATTATCCTGAAGGGAATGTTTACAGGGCTAGAATGCTCTAATAGGACTTGAGCATTCGATACCTTTAGCAGTTTTAGTTTTCCTTGTAAATTACTTAATTAGCATCCTGGTTATATAGCGTAGCCTTGTGAGCTTAGATCTACCCTTGAATACTGACAAGTCAGGTTTCTGAGCCTGGTAGGCAAAGAGCCAGAACCTGGACCCTGTGAGGTTACTGTGGCAATACCCTATTGTGAAGGCCTTTGAAGAGACAGTCAACTGGCCTTCCCCTGGAGTCATCCAGTGTTTGTTACTGTCCACACCATTTCTTTTGGAACACTACAGAAGTAACTGACCCCTTCCCCCCATTCAATGTAGGGGATCCCCTCTATGGCAAAGCCTGCCAGCAGATACATCCGTCCAAAGTCTTTATCCTGCCTGTCTCATTGGAATCCCATACTGCCTTTCCCATGTTATGTCTCATTACTACCCTACACACACTCTACTCTGTATTCCAAACTTGATATCTTTGCTCATACTGTCCATCTCTGGCTAGAACAACCTTTTCCCTTCCACCTCTCAGCTGTACATGTCAAATCCAAATCCCATCCTTGATTCAAGACTCAGGTCAGGTGCCCTCTCTTCTCTAACCACTTCCATAATTGCTATCCCATCTCTGAGGTCCCATAGCTCATTTCCTTTTCACTTACATCTTCTGTCTTATGTTAGGATTCTGTGGTAAGAGTGAGATCTCCAAGAATTCCAGAATGAAAGTCCTCTCTCTACTCAAAGCACTCTTCCTTTATAGCAGCGGTTCTCAACCTGTGGGTCGCGACCCCTTTGGGGGTCAAACGACCCTTTCACAGGGGTTGCCTAAGACCATCGGAAAACACATATTTCCGATGGCGATTCATAACAGTAGCAAAATTACAGTTATGAAGTAGCAACGAAAATAATTTTATGGTTGGGGATCACCACAACATGAGGAACTGTATTAAAGGGTTGTGGCATTAGGAAGGTTGAGAACCACTGCCTTACAGGAAAAATTTCCTGGAACATCACATTCATTCAGCCTTTCATTTACTTATTCAGTCATTTAACAAATATTTACTGAGTGCCTCTATATGCCAGGCAATGGGATACAAGGATTCTACCGTCATGCAGCTTCCAGTCTATGGGGGAAGACAGAAATAATTAATAAGTTACTGTGAAATGCCACGGAGGAGCATATAATATTGTGAGAATATAGATGAGCCTTTTCCAGGAAAATTACATTTAAGTTAAAACACAAAGGTAAGTAGGAGTCAGCCAGGAGAAGAGAAGGGGCTTGAAAGAGAATGAGTTGAATGATCTCAGTGGCCAGTGTCACTGAGCTATGACATCCTGACGTCTTTAGCCCCTGGTTGACTAGTCTATCTTCAGATAATGCTAGGAACAAATTCACAAATATTTTTCATTTGACTCACTGTCTCCTAGCTCCAGGTAGATCACCCCTTTTACACAAACAGTTGTCAGAGTTGTCAAAGAATGACATGGTTTGTTATACTTACGCTTTCTTAGTTGTAATTACATCCCCATTAGCCAAATTATTTTATTTATTACATGTTAAATTTTCCTAATTTCATTCTCAAAGGGTGACATTGACTTCATGCATTAGGGGTTCTTATTGCCAACCTCATCTACCACCTGTGAGAAACAAAAATCCTTGTTTTGTTCACTGCTGTATCCTCGGTGCAATAATGCCTGTCACATAGTAGGTGCTCAATTTATATTCACTGGATGGATGGATGGATGGATGGATTTTATCTTCCACCTTACACAGAAATGCTCCAAGAGCACAGTACTTGCCTAGTTTACATTTGGGTCCCTCCGGCACTTAGGATAATGCCCTGCACAGGTAGGTAATCAATCAATCAATTATTTGAAAATAAAAAGTCATCTAGCTTAGCTTGAACTTTTCCATGACTAGAAAGAACCCCCTGCCTTTTCAGGCATTTCGTTCCACAGTTGAACTGCTGGAGCTGTTAAAGTCCTTCCCACTCCGGGGCTAACATTTGCCTCCCCACTGGTCCTGGTTCTGCCCTTTATGCCCATGAAAAACAAATCTGCATCCTCTGTCCCATGGCAGTCCCTCGGATGTTGCGGACAGTCTCCAGGTTCCCTGAAGTCCCTTACAAACAGGACACTTCTTCAGTGTAAACTCAGGTACTTTAAAATACTTTGAAGTACTCCTAACACAGTTCAAAGGAGGACACATCCCCCATAGGTCTGTGGTGTGTTCCCACAGAGAGCCACCTTGTGAGCAGGTTCTCTCTAGGTCAGGAACCCAGACTGGAACTGATGGTGATAACAATAATTAATGTTTACTTTGCAATTAATTGGTTTACTGGTTAATCTACATAACACCCCAGGATATAGGTCAGGGTTTCTAGGCCTATTCATGGTCAAGAGGATGAGGCAGAAGACAAGGACCCAGGCATATTTTGCACACATGCTGGGGCGGAGTATAGGAGAGAATTGTAATGACTTAAGAACCCATCTCCTGGCTAATCCATGTGCAGCCACCACTGGTCTCTCTCCTTGGCCTCAAGAATCACTTTGGGTAAATGTTGTCAATTCTAAGATGGGAAATAAAAGGACAAAAGCATACAGGAGACAGACAGCGAAGACTTACTGTGTGCCAAGCTCTACATTAGGCTATGTGTACTGAGATATGTCCAAAATGTGTCCAGATACAGCACCTTACACACAACAGGCCCAAAGCTGTGCACAAAGTTTTGATACTATTTGAAATAAGAGAACTGTTAGCTGTAGGCATAAACCTCTTTTTGTTACACACAGATTTTATTGTAGTAGGATTTACTCCGAATCTCCTGAGAACTGACACACTTGGGTCACAAAGAGTCCACTAAAATCAGTGCTTGTGTTCCATTTTATCCATTTTACTGTAAATGCAAAAGACATTTCAAGTGATTTCTTTCATCAAATAAAGAATCCTCTCCAAATTACTTTATAATTTGAACAAGCCCCTTCTTAAAATTGGATTTTCAAGTGTGAGGCTTCTTGCAAGAAGTAATTCTTAAGCTTTTGGGAGATTTTGAGTTCTTTGAGACTCTGGTGACAGCCATGTGGGCTCTCCCAAAAAGGGGGAATCGATTCTCACATGCACAGAGATTGCATAAAATTCAGGGTCTGTGAACTGAAGGTAAAGATCAGAAAAGAAACTGGCCCCTGATGAGGCTTTATAGCCATTGTAAGACCTTTGATTTCCACTCTGAGTCAGATGGGAAGCCACAGAAGGTTTTGAACTTGCATTTTAACAGGAGCACTCTGGCTACCGTGACGAGAATAGACTTGAAGGGGGCGAAGGCAGGAGGAGGTTACCGTCCTCTCCAGGTGAGAGAGGACGGTAGTTTGAACCACGGTAGTAGCTGTGGAGGAATGAAACGTGGTCAGATTCCAATATGGTTTGAAGGTGCAGTGACAGAATTTGCTGCCCAGATTGAATGTGGCATGTGAGTGAAAGAGGTAGGTCAAGCTGACTCCAGGGGTTTGGGCCGGAGCAACTTGAAAGCTGGGGTTGTCTTACCTGGGAAGAGGAAGACTAAAGGCAGACGAGTTTGTTGGATGCAGGGGAATGAGAAGGGAAATGTTAGGAGCCAAGTTGGGGCATTTTGAAATTGAGATGCTTATTAAACATACAAATAGAGATGCTGAGTAGACAGTTGAAAGTCTGGTCAGGAATTCTGGAGAGAGTTTGGGCTTCAATAATATTTATCTGTAAAATTGAAATAATAATATAATAATGTCTACATAATAATACTTATTACTAGGGAAATTAAATAAGACAATGCATGTAAAGCTCTCATCCAGGACTCAGCACACAATACGCCCTCAATCCATTTCAGCTATTATCTTTCTTAAAACTTAAATGCTCTGTCAGTGTTTCCACCTTACTATAAAGTTATGAGTGTGGTTGCTCTTAAGATTGGTAAGTTGTTTCTGGTATCAGTTCCTGGGCATGATTTGTAAAAGAAAACAAAGTCTTGAGCAATGGCAGTGCCTTTGGAATTGGTCCCTAGCCCCCAGAGTTTAAAATTTTGAAGGCTTTTGTACGCGTTCAACAGTCTTCCTAGGTAGGCTATGTCACGTGTCTTTAATAACCTAGAATTTCTTTTAGGTTTCAGAGAGGATTTGACATGGAGAATGAGGCAGTTTGTCAGAAAGAATTGAGTACCAGCAAGGACCCTGCAGGGAAGACATTCCCAGACCATTCATGTGGCCCGTGCGACACAGGAGGTTTAAATGGAAGGAAGCACGAGAAATAATTGACTATCCTATCTTGATTTCAAAAGCTCCAGATGTTATTCCTGGCCACAAGTTTATCTGGCTCCTTTTAAAATTGATTCACAAAAGCCATGACCCATGTCTTCCTGAAATAGCAAGCTTCTTAGAGGAAGCTTCCTTGAAGAAGCACACCCTTGCTCTCTGTTATTAATTTATTCAGTGATCTTCAGCTGTTTTATGTTGGGAAAGTGGAAACAAGAGCTGATGTGGTTTTATTACACCCTTCTAGATCTTTGAAGCAATGAGTTTCCAGCATCAAAACCTAAACAATGTTTGAGGTTTCTCCTCTTTTTTACATCTCTTTGAATGTTGACTATAAATCCTTGACCCTGTAATTCTCTTCAACATCTATGACAGGCCTAACGCTCAATAATTGCCTATTAATAATCCTCCTTATCTCCATTTGTATCTAAAGGGAAGAGGTGATGAATCAGTTCAAACCGTCCAAAATGCAATTGTAACAAATAGATGCTTAAGGTCACATACAATCTTGCATGATGGATTTAGCAATGGAAGCACAACACAGACACAGGGAGATACACCAGTGAGCGAGGGGAGAGAGCAAAGGACACAAAAGAAAGGCTCTTTCCTCATGTCCTTGTTTTCTTCCATCTGTGAACAAGGCCACATAATCAAGCTGATTGCTGCTAATGAGCAGGGCAATCCTCAATTAAACTTCATGAAACACCAGTTTCTTTCCTTCTCCTTGATACCTTTGCAAGTTTTTAATAATTGCTGCACTCGTGTGACTATGCTTCAAGCAGATCTCCAAGGGTAGCTACACATGAGAAAATAACTCTTCTCCCTCCTTTCCCACAGAAGTCAGGAGAAGACACCTCCAAGACTAACACCTCAGGGTCCTGTAGTCCAGCAGGACATGTGAAGGGCTGGTTCTCCACCCCACCCATCTATGGTTTGTACCAGCACCCCACCCCAGCCTCTCTCTAGCTGTGTGCCCCAGAATTCTATGTGGAGGAAAGCTAAAAGATCCAAGAACTGATAACTCTAAATGGAGCCAATCAAGTTGAACTGTGACAAGAACTTAATGAATTTTTATCTTGTGTCTCTTTTTCTACTTTAAAAGAGATCTTTTTTTGTTTGTTTGTTTTCTATCAATTTTGAAAGCAATATTTAGTTTTCTACTTTTCTAGCCAAGCTAAGGGGAGAAAGGAAAGAGTTTTGTCCATATTCAGGCATGGTACCAACAGGAAAAAGGCTATCCAGCAAGTAGTGTTTATACCCCAACATCTCTTTGGCCTTAAAATTCATAACTCATGGCCTGGCTGGTGTGGCTTAGTTGGTTGAGTGTCATCCCATACACTAAGAGGTCGAGAGGTCACTGGTTCGATTCCCTCCAGGGCACATGCAGGGGTTGCAGGCTTGATCACCAGTAGAGGGCGTGCAGGAGGCAGTCCATTGATGTTTCTCTCTCTCCCTCTCCCTTCCTCTCTCACTAAAATCAATAAAAACATTTTTTTGCCCAGCTAGTGTGGCTCAGTGGACTGAGTGTTGTCCCATGGACTGAGAGGTCTCAGTTCGATTTCTGGTTGGGGCACATGCCTGGGTTACAGCTTGGTCCCCGGTGGGAAGTATGCAAGAGGTGGCTGATTGATGTGTCTCTCTTACCTTGATGTTTCTATTTCTCTCTCCCTTCCTCTCTTTCTAATAATAATAATAATAATAATAATAATAATAATAATAAACAAACAAACAAATAAAAATATATTTAAAGGGTAAAATTTTTTAAAATTCATAATTCAGGCCCATCAGAAAAATACAGGTGTTTTTTTGTCCATGGGTAGCATGACAATGATATTATCATCCAAACAAGGATACCTTTTAGAGTGGAACAAGGCAATATAAATAATGTCACTAGCATAACACACATAAACTGGACTATGCAGAAAAACCAGATATCACCTTCATACCTATGAGTCCCTAACCTACCAAAATTTCCTCATCACTCAAGAGACCTGACCCAAAGGTTCCATGGCTAACACTGGGATAAATAGGTCCTAGTGGTTTATGAATGTAAGAATGGGTATCTTTCATTCCTTCTCCTTTCTCTTCTCCAACAATGTCTCTAGCCATTTTAATTGCAGAGTCCTTTGGCAAGTTCTGTCTAATCAGCATTGCCATCATCTTAGCCCCTACATCATTGATCCAGAACGTTCGTTCAGGGGTCTGAAGGTTATACAACCCATCTCCTGACAATGAGCTGAATTTGTAAAACTCCACCAAGAGAGACAAAAGGGGTTAGAACTAATCTTGTCTGCCTTTACAAAGCAGGACAGGGGTCCTAAGGCAATTTCCAGGGTCCTATCAGCTAGGCAGCCCTTCCCAATACTAGCAGGGGACTCCTCCAGGGCAAGGGATGTGCACAATTCAACCCTATATGGTCAGTGGCCAGCAGCCAGCACAGGGGTGAGTTCTCAGTACGTGCTATGGAATGAGTAGGCTGCTTCCTCACACCCCTCAGCTCTAGGCTCCTGAGTACCCAAGGTTTTCCTCCCCCTTTCTGTGCAGTGAGGGGAAATCCTCCGCATGGTCCCACGTCAGCTGGCTGGACTGGGCTGCTGCTGCCAAGCCCCAGGGACTTGCTAGCATTCCATTTTTCAAGCACTGTGCTGAGCCAAACAGAGCCTCCCACATACTCCAGGTACCAGGTTTGAACACAGGCTGAGTAAGCTTGTGTCTGTTCACTTCTGGGACACCCAACAAAGCCTTCTCAGCCCCAGGCTGGATGCTGGAGATACAGAATAAGAGTTGTGCACAACTTTGAAAGGTTATGTATGCACCAGGGCATGGGTGGTTAACAGCAATGACTCTGCAGCCCCACTGCCTGGGTTTGTATCCTGGTTCTACAACTTGGGTGAATATTTAACCTCTCCCTACCTGAGTTTTCCACTTAGAAAATGGAAATAAGAGCATGCCTCAGAGGGATGGTGAGAATTATTAATATAATTCTAAGTATGATAATTATGATTTAGAACCCTGTTTGGCATAGAGTAAATACTCAGTACATTTAATTATTACTATTTTTGTGCTTTGGCTCCCCTTCATGGGGGCCTAAAGCTTGACCCATTTCTCTTAATTTTCATTGCATCTGACTGGTTCCCTCACCTTTCAGGACGGGCTTTTCTTTGCTCCTGGCTCACCTCAATGCCACTGGCCAAAAATGACACTTCTCTACGCTACCGTTTGGCTGGTGTTTTGTTCACTAGGATTCAAATCCAAACCTTCAATAGGTGAAGCAATCATCTCCCTTCCCTGAACCCAAGTGAATTATTACATAAGTATTCTTCTAAGAAGGTGAAGAACCTCTTGATCAACAGAGAGGAAGGACCAGATATGAAAGGGGTCGCCCTGTGCCAGAATCCTGGTTCCTAAGCGAACCTTGTGCCCACATCTTCCTGTTCTTTCAAGGACAAAGGCAGGAGTTTCCACACACCTTTCAGAAATTCTGACACCAGTGATCAATGAGCAAGTAGAATATTCTCATGATTTAAAAAAAAATCATGTCATTTTCTTCTCTACTCACCCTTAGTTCTCTAAATAGAAAACAGTTGGTTATGATGTATTTGTTCAATTAGGCAAATACATACTTTCCCTCATGCCTCCCAAGCAGTCTTCAATATAATTATCAGAGCCACTACTGCCCATTTAGGACAGGTAAACTTCAAAATAAACTGGATTTTGATCCACTTGTCTGAGGCAATTCTGAATTTCCATGACTTGATAGCCCATAGCCTCCAACTCCAAGTAACTTCAATTCCCCCACTTAACAGTTCCATTCAAAAACACTGCATTGCAGTCATGCCTGCCCCAGCCAAGTTCCAAGTGGATAATTTCAGTGCAAAGGAAATAATCACAACTATTGGCCAATAAACATCAAAACTTTCCCCAAATGTGGTAATTTTATTATTAAGTAAAAATTACCACTGCTCTGCCACCCACCTACCCCCACTCCAATCCTTGGAAATGCTTCTTTTGACCAATCTGAGTTAGATCCTCAAGACATAATGGTGAGTGATTGTGCCCCAGAGGTCTCTGTCCCCCAGGGTGACTTAAAGAAATCTCTATCCTAGCTTGGTTCCTTTATGCTGCTGACCTGAAACTGATGGTTTAACTGCCACATGTTCCTAATACACACTTACCTGCTTCCTTCTGCTGCTGTTCAGGCTTCACACTGATCACAGAATCCCAGAGCATCAATCCTGGAAGCGTCATTAGAGACCAGCCAATCCAATTCATCATTTTACAAATATGGACACTGGAGCCTGCAAAGAGGAAGACACTTGTCCAAGGTCACATAGCTCATTACTGAAAGAGCTTGGACTAGAATTGCTGAACTGGAGATTCATCTCCCCTTGTTGTCATTCTTCTTCCAACTGGTTCTTGTGCTCTCTGCTCTAGTTAGCTTTCGTGCTCTCAACACATAGTCCACACCCTCCTGGGATGTGCCAGCAGCCTGCAAGCCTCAGCCAGAGTGAACCAACCCAGCTCAGTTGGCCCGAGACTCTTTACCTACAGAGGAAGAATTGTCATGTGACTCTCTTGGAAACACACACAGCGTGTAGGGACACATTCGATGTTCAGGTGTATCCATCATTGCATGTCTGCCAAGTCCATCATGTGGAGAAGCAAGCAGAGCCTACAAGTCATTTATAATGTCTGAGACTTTAAAGTTATTTCTTCCAGGCCTATAATTTCATATTATCCTACAACAAAAGTTTTGATACTGTCGCCCAAAATCAACAACAAACATATACTTAGGAGATACCTGTTCAACAGTTCCTATTTGCTAGGCTCTATGCTAGCATCAGGGACACAAAAATGAGTGAGAAATGAGTCCTATCCATTTTCAGTGGAAGAGACAGGCACATGGACAATGGCAAACTATTGTGCTAAGTGCTTTGACACTCTGACAGGAGTAGGCACAGGCCTTGTAGACATATAGAAGCAGTAGCTAAGCAGGCACAGGAGGGTCAGTGGAGACTTTTTAAAAAATGCTCTTTTTATTTGGGAATAGTTTAAGCAAAGTTGCAAAAATAGTGCAGAGAGTTCCCATATATCCCCTCACCCCAGTTCCCCATACTGTTAACATCTTATATCACTGTGGCACACTTGTTACAACAAAGGGGCCAACATTGGCATATCACTTTTAACTAAACTAGTAGATACTTTTTGAAGGAGGTGAAGTCCAAGGTGATTTCTTAATAACATTATGAGTTAGCCCAACAAAGAGGTAGGAAAAAGAATTTTAATTAGAAAGAAAAGCATGTGCAAAGACCCAGAGCTAAGAATTTGGTGAGTTCAGAAAATAGCCAGTTGCAGTATGTGGGGATGGAGGTGGAAGATTTGGAGGGAAAGAGAAGATTGAGGAAGAATGAAGAAGAGGCACCAGATGGGGGAAGAGGAGTGGAAAGGGATGAAGTTAGCAAGGAAAATAGGAACCAGATCAATAAAAGGCCTTATAAACAGCATCAAAGCATTTGTACTTTTTCCTAAGGGCAACAGAAAAGAAACTAAAGCATTTAAAAAAAAAATTTTTTTTTTTGCCCTGGCCTGTTTGGCTCAGCGGTTAGAGCATCGGCCTGCGGTCCAGAGAAACCCAGGTTCGGTTCTCGCTAAGGGCACGTATCTCGGTTGTGGTTTGTCCTCGGCCCTGGTTGGGTCGTGCGGGAGGCAGCCACTTGATGTGTCTCTATCACGTAAAATTTTTTTATCCTCACCCGAGGATATTTTTACATTTATCTTCAGAGTGGAAGGGAGAGAGAGAGAAACATTAATGTGAGAGAGACACATCGACTGGTTGCCACCCGCATGACCCCAACTGGGGCCGGGGAGGAACTGCAACTGAGGTACGTGCCCTTGGCTGGAATCGAACTCGCAACTCTTCGGTCCGTGGGCCGACACTCTAACCACTGAGCAAAACCTGCCAGGGTGAAAAGAAATTAAAGCATTTTATATGGGAGACCAACATTATAAAAATTCTATTTGGAAAGATCACCACAGGGTGGGAAATTCACTAGCAGTGATAAGATAGAAGAAGGAAGACCAGTTGGTGGATGGCCTGAGCCAAAATAGTAGCAGAAGAGGATGGAAAGACTATAATGAATTTTAGAGATATTAAGGAGCCAGAATTGATAGAACTTGGCAGTTAATTAGATTAGAGAGCCTAAGGGAGAGAGAAGAATCAGGTTGACTCCCGGATTTCTGGCTTTAGCAACTGGAGGAACTGGATGGTGGTGTCAGTCATTAGGCTACAGAGCACAGGAGTTAAGACTGCTTGGAAGGGGAAGATGATTGGTTCCACTTTGAACAAGTAGAATGTGCAGTACCCAGTGGACATGCCAGAAGACAGTAAAGTTAGGAGGTGCATTGGATATACATGTCTGTGTTTCTGGAGAGAAATATGAGCTGGAGACATACAGGGTGGGGCAAAAATAGTTTTACAGTTGTGAGTATGCAAAACAGTTTATTCTTGTACTGTGTATTAATTATTGTATTATTTTCCATGCGAACAACTCTAAACCTACTTTTGCCCCACCCTGTATGTGGTGAATCACTAGCCTCAGGCTGACAGTTGAAGTCAGATTAGATTGCCCATCAGTATAGAGGAGAAGAGTGTCCAGGAAAGAATTTAAAGAGTGCTGCCATTTAGGAGTTGACTCTAGGAAGAGGTATGGAAGGAGGCTTTGGAGCATCCAGAGAGGAAAACCAGAAGAATGTGGTACCTCCTTGGAGGGGAGAGCTTTCCTGAAAGGGTCCTGTGACCTATAGTGTCAAATGCTACAGAGGGGTGGAGGCCCACAGGGGCCCTTGGATTTGGCAATAGAGACTTCCCTTAAAAGAGGCATTTCAGAGAATATGTGGGGTCAGAAGCCCAATCTGTCCTTGGGCTGCAGAATGAATAGAAGGTAAGAACAAAAGGACTGTATATATGGGTCATTCTTTTAAAAGATTTACTGTGAATCGGAGGCCAGAGATCACTTAAATGGAACTAACAAATGAGAATAGATACTGTGGTGGTAAAAAAAAAAAAAAATTACTTGTTCCACTTAGAGTATGACTAAGCTATAATTTAGTGAAAAATTATTTTTTTCTGATTAGTAGTAGCTACCATTTATAGAAAGTCCACCATAAGCCAGGCATTTCAAGTACATTCTCTATTTAGCCCTTAAAACAACAATTTAAAGTAGGTATCAGATCCCTTCATTATAGTTGAAGAAACAAAAACCCAGACAGGTTAAATATCTTGCACAGAGGCTCAAAACAGCTTCATAGAGGAGCTGGAATTTAAACTTCACCTTCACTACAAAGCCCGTGCTTTTTCTACAGCAACCACAATATTCCTGAATATGTAATCTCTACAGCTGACCTACATTTCCCAGTGCGTAAACCAGGAACTAAAATGCATGGTCAGGGAATTCCATCCACCACTATGAGAGACCTGAGGGGAGAGATGGATAGGATAACCCAGGCACACATTTCTTGTTCAGGGATGATTTGGGCTCTACTTGAGATTTTGAGAGACCCTCTAAAGAAAATAGGATAAGATTTCACACGTTAAGGCCTAAATGAATTCTAAATATTATGTAATGGGAAGATTGGCATGTTCCTTCATTCACAATTTTTACAAACAATGTATAGCAATTTAACTTTGATATGCAAGAATAAAATGTGTTCCTACTTTTAGGAAGTTCTGTTTTTTTTGTTTTTCCTAAGATGAGAAAATATGCTTGTGGGTATCTACTTGTTGGCTTTGATCAGGCAGGTCTGTGAAAATGTCAGGGACAGGTTGTGGACAATGGATCACCTTCGTTTCCTGTGGAGGTTGGAAATAGGTGCTCACTTCCTTTTTTCTCAAAGGGCTCCTGACATAGGGTGAGAAAGCATGTTTAACAGTATAGAGATGGACCTGTGATCATTGAATCAATAAAAAATTCTTTCTTCCTCTTGATAAATATTAATTGAGCACCTATTATACTACAAGCACTCTGTTTTTATTGAAAAGCAAGAAACTACACCCAGCTATATAAACACATTTCTATAACATATACATGTGTTTTTGGGTAATGGGGGTGGGATGGAAGTGGTGGCAAATCAACTCTCTAACCTCTGCAGGGAGATGGTGGTAATTAGTATGTACTTTAAATAACGTCAATGTAAATTAAGCCTTTGAGTACATTTTACTTTTCTTGCTGCAAAATAATGAGAACTTACAGCACAAGGAAGCAAACCCCTTCCTTCTAAATACAAAACTTTCCATCCCTTGTTTGTAGTTCCCAAAGGTCTAGCGATCTGACACCTATACTCTTGACCAGATAGCACCCTTTTCCTCAGAAAAAAGGAGGGTTATTGGGAAAAATGGAAAACTCTGAATTTAAGGTAATAATCATTATGATTGGAAAATTGTTTACATGTGCACGAAGATAGTGTTACAAAGATGTTCCCTGGAGTATTATTTATAGGAAAAATATGGAAGCAAACTAAATGCCCAAAGGTAGAGAGGCTTAGTTAAATAAATTATGGTATGTTCATATAATGGAATACTATACAGCTATCATTAATGATGTTTAGAAAAATAGTTAAAGATATAGGAAGTCAATATAATTGAAATTAAAATGCAAATTAAAATAGCATATACTATTTAATCCATTTTTGTAAAAAATACATATATACATAGGTATGTAGATATATATGGACATATATACACATCTTTGTGTGTGTGTGTGTGTGTGTGTATATACATATATATATAGAGAGAGAGCAATACATATATATATATATATATATATATATATATATGGTAGAAGAATAAAGGCTGAAAGAAAAGAAATATCACTAATATGTCAGTAGTGGTTGTGGAATTATAAGGAATTATTTTCTTTTTTCCTTAATTCTATATTTTTCAAATTTTATAAATAAACATGTACTTTGATGAAAAATAAGTTATTAAAAGTATAATATAGGTTTTATATAATAATATTGTTATAAATAAAGCAAGAAAAATTTAAAATTCATTCTTTAACTTTGCCCCAAATATGTTAAAATTATTTGAATGATTTTTATTTAGGCAAACAAAAACAAGTCATACAAAAACAATGAGAAATAAGTAACTATATAAAAGTATATGGAATTTTGAATAAATTTCTTTGGGGGACCATTTCCATTCAACCTAATATACAAAGCTACCAATATTTTAATTCTCAAGGTTAGCGGGCATGAAATTCATTCATTCATTAATTCACCCACTCAGGGAGTACTCTCTGAGGTTTTACCATGTATAAACACCTGTACCCAGTTATTTGGAGGGTTGAAACGTGTGTTCCTTGAACTTGTGGTGCTTATAGTCTACTTGGAATGGAATCCAACATTCATGAGTCATTCTGACAACAAAGCCCTAAAAATTAGAATAGAGAACAGGGTAATATAGAAAGCAAATGCCAGTGAGGTAAAGGCAATCAAAATTCTACTCATCCTTTATGGTTCAAAAGGTCCCTCTTCCTGAAGATGCCTCTTATTAGGCAATAGTTTCTAGAAGTAAGTTATCCCATCTGCCAGGTGAGGACTCCAATTAACATCTAGCACAGAGCAATCCTTATTGAGGGCCCAAGTGTCCTTTCCTTGTCCTGACCTTTGTTTCATTCATCTTGGGTCCTGAGTATGCTTCAAAGCCAAGTTTATTTTGGAAACTCCAGACCATGTTCATCTCCTGAAGGAATGAGGAAGGGGAGGGTGGAGCTGGAAAATAACACAACCTAAATTAACTACCGATGATTGGTGTGGAAATATGGAAAGAAGGGCTGTCCTCAGCCTGTTGACAAATAGCAGCCACCCTTTATCCTGTCCCTCCCAAAATGGGGTTGAACAACACCCCATTCTTCCAACCCTTATCTCTGAGGAGAGGGTTATCAATGAGAATATTCATGAGTATTGAAAGCTGCGAGGTAAAAGTGCTGAAGGAGGAGCCCTAGTGCCAGCTTCCCTCTAATTAGCTTCCCTCTGCGCCTCAGTTTCCTCATCTGTCAAATGAAGGAGTTGAAGTGTTCAATACCCAAAGCCTGTAGGTCCCTATAAATTAGAAACAACAGGTTCCTGTGATTATATGTTGGAATTATTCCCCAGTCATGAGTCATCTGTCAGTCTCTGACCTTGTAAATACAAATTCCTCCCCAGTGATAGATATTAAAACGCTTAATTCTCTTATGGGAAGGTTGTACACATTGAATGTTTGTGTGCAGTACTGTCTGGGAAGTTGAGGCAAAGGAAATGGCTCCTAAATTTCTCCTGGGATTGAAATGAAAAACAAGACAGGCTATGACATCAGCTCCCATTTCTTCTGTGATCAGACTAAATAATACAAATATCAGTATTAAATTATGCATGCATACTTTTTATTTTTGCCTTTCACGGGGAATCCTTTGCTTTTAGCCTTTAGCACAGAGTTATGGAGAACTGAAAAGATGAAGACATAATTTCAGCATTTTAGAGCTGCAACTGATTTTAAAGATTAGACTCAACCCTTCTTCATTCCAATGAGGAAAAAAATGAGGGGTCCAAGATATGAAACAGCTCACTCCAGTGTTGACTTCCTGAAGTATGTTCTCTCAGTTGGCCTCACCTAAATAAACTGTAATTGGGCAATACCACCACTGATATGCCAAAAAAAAAAAAGGACAAAGAAAGGAGCCTAACCTCTTTTAATGAGTTTCCTCTATTACAATTGTTGGAGTCAAGCAAAAGTTCATCAGGATGAACATTCTGAGACAGGAAGAGTTCACCCCCCTAGACTATATCCAGAACCAATTCCTTACCTCAAGACACAGCTGCTCTATATTTCCATCCACTATCTTCCCCTCTCTCTACAGGTGGCCAGGCAAGCACCAGAACTTTCTGAGAATAAGGCTGCCCTTTAATAGGCCAGACATTTGTCACCACATCCCCTAGCAACTAAACAGGTGCTGCTCAGCATTGGATGAATAAAATTCAAATGATAAAAATCTGTTCTTTTCACCAAGAAACATGATTTTTTGCTAATTTCTCCCCTCTTTGATTCTTGGTGAATCCAAGGAAGTTATTCAAAAGTATTTCAGTAAAGAAAAAAATTGGTTGTTGTATATGAGAACTGTTTATCTAAACTTGGTCAGCATTAGGGATCTAAGTTACTGGAATCACATAAGAACTAATTCCTTGCCAATCCATTTTTGCCTCACTATTCAGATGGATGAGATATGCCTTATTGTTACATTCTTCCTACCATAGAAAACACACACGCTGGCTGTTTTGATATCTGACCACATATCATAATATTTTGATTATCTGTACTCCAGACCAGAATGTCCTAGAATTCAAAATGCATACACGGTTAGAACTGAAAGGGACTCTTACAAGCATTTAATCATTATCTCCCTCCTTTACAACTAAAGAAACAAAGTTGCAGTGAAACACACTTGTCCCTCATTGTGTGCCAGATGTAGAGGCCATGTCTCCAATCTTCCTGTCCTGGTTCTTTCCACAGCCCCTGGTGCTTTCCAGCATCACTGCGGGCTTTCTAAACACTCTCAAAGGGCTGGATGAAGGCTATTCCTTGGGAGTCAGCCCCTCCCATTCCAGAGCTGCCTCTGCTATTCTACCACATGAATTATAGATGCAAGAAGTTACTAAGGCCTGAATACGCAGATGTGTTCCCTTTCTTGCCCCAATGTGCCTTACATTCTGTCAATGAGGAAGGTGGGTGGCAATTCTTATAGTTATCAGTTGCTCCCGTAGTAAATTACCACTCTAATTTTTCCAAAATTAATTGTTGCTATGCAATGTGCAGTCAAGAAGGAACATTCTATTCTGGTTTTGAATTATGTGAGCAATTGAGTTGTCTGGTTCATGTCTAAGAATTATACATGGCTAGTTGGCATGCATAATTTTGGGGCAGCACTGTTCTGATGATTCTGTGACAGGAAGTCTGGTTGCATTAAACTCCTACCTTCTGACTCCAGTGATGCCCATGTAGGCAGGCACTGACTGTTAAAGACTAAGAGAGGAGCAGTAGGGTGCAGGGGAAGGAGATTTCAGCTTGACATTATAATTATCTGCATTAGAACCCTGCCTCTGCCTCTCACCAGCAGAATGACTTTAAGCAGTGCACTTGGTTTCTAAGCCTCCCTCTTTTCATGTGAAAAATGTTGAACAGATTTGAACTTGCTTTATATATAGAACATTACTGGGCCAATATTATAATTTGTAAGGATTAGTTAACTCCAGAAATGAGGCTACAGCAACAATATGGAAAATGTTAAACCAACCAGCCAACAAACAAAAACCTCTTGCTTTTGGGATCCCAAAGGCCTCACTAGGTATAAAACCCTGCTCTGCATTTACTAGTTGTGTAATCTTGAGCAAGTTTTATCTTCGGTTTTTTAAGTTGTCATGAAAAATTTCAAACACACTCAAAATAGAAAGAAAAAATAATTACAATTACGTTCTAATCACCAGCTTAAGCAATTTTCAATATTTTGCTAATATCATTTCATCTCTCTTCCTCAAACGTTTTTCCCCCCAGAGGTATTTTAAAGCACATTTGGGCAAATTGTTGTTTTAAAGATTTCTGTGCTTCAATTTTCTCATCTAGGAAATGAAGATTATAACATCTAATTCATAGGGTAGAACTGTACTGAATACTCAATAAACCTTAGCTATTTTCACTATTTATGGTGGCATCTATGTGCTCCGCCCCCTCCGGGGCGTAAAAGCACTTCACAGCGTAGCTCTTCCAGCTCAGGACCCAGGTTATTAAACACACAGCCCGGAGGAACCGAGTCCTGCGTTGCTAAGATTGCGACCGCCCCCTTCCGGCAAGTCTCTTGAGAACATCTCGGTGAAGACGAGGATTGTCCCTCGTGGGCTCCCGTTGCCGCGCGCGAAAAAGAGGGGCGGAGACCGGAAGCGGGATTGAGCCTACTTCCGGGCGCGGGGCTACTGCTGAGAAGAGCAGAGCGCGGCAGTTGGAATCCGGTGAGGGAGAGCCGCGATGTTCCGTATCGAAGGCCTCGCGCCGAAGCTGGACCCCGAGGAGATGAAACGGAAGATGCGCGAGGATGTGATTTCCTCCATACGGAATTTCCTCATCTATGTGGCCCTGCTGCGAGTCAGTGAGTGTCCTTCCAGGCTGTAGCACTGAGACCAGCAGGGAGCTCGCCGACACCACCCACCCAGCTCTGGTTCTACGGACCTTTGGGGGCCCTTGAGCTGAGCTCAGCGACCGCGGGGAGCAAGGGACGGGAGCGACGAGAGCAGCGGGCGCATGCGTGGCTTAGAGTCTGCGGGTCAGAGTGGGGGTACTGAGCTGCACGCGGTGGCCCGGACTGCGTGGTTTGTCGTCCAGCCTCGCCCTGCTTTAAGAGCATTTGAATCAGAACCTCCAGGGTTATAACCCAAAGCAACTCCCTCGTTTTGCAGGCAGAAACTGAGATTTACAGTGGAGGAATGGCTGGCTCAAGGTCATTCAGTCACTCGGTGAATGATCTTGACCTGGAATCCATCTCTTAACTCAGTACCAGGATTCCTTACTTCAGTGCTGACCTTTGTAATCAAAAAAGTTTTGCTTGCTTGTACAATAGATAACGTAAAACTTGCTTTTTGGATGAAGAGTGAGAAGAAAAGGATATAAGTCTGTAGGATTAATGATAATGCCTGAGGGTTTATTTGATTTTACATTTGGCAGAAACTTTTTTACATTACCTGGTCTGGACTTTAGCCCTTTGAGAGAGGTGGGGCCTAAGATTCTATATCCCCATTTGTTAATTTGAATTAGACTTTCAGGGGGGACTTACGCAAGATATAAGAGTTATAGGGACTCAATATTAGAGCTGGAGTTGACGTCTCTAGTTCTCTATATGAATCTCAGAAGTGACTAGCCCCCATCTCATTCTCAGTTCAGTACTCTTCATTGCTCCTTATATATTGCTAGCAGGTCTGGATGGAGAGGCAGTGAAGATTCAAGTAAATGAAGGCCATACCAAGGTCATCCTGTAGAAACTCTTGTTGGACCTAGCCCAGAGCTCACTGAGGCCAGGTGTCTTATTGGTGTCCCTTTCACTGTCTGTGGTATTATTCTGTTTCCCCAAGAGAGGGAGCCCTGGTGAACAAAAACTTCCAAATAAATCATCCTGGCTTCTTCAACAGCTTTTTGCAACTCCAACTTATTTCCTCCACTTATCATTTTTTGTTTACTTAGATGCCCGTAAAATATTTGCTTCTTCTCAATAACCTTTGCATTTGATATGCATCACATTTAAAAACAAAAACAGAATACTGTTCTGTATTATCACCTTTTAAATTGAGATACAATTTGTATATTATACAATTAACCCATTTTTAAGTGTATAATTGAGTGGTTTCTTAGTGTAGTCAGAGTTGTGCAACCATCATCACAATCTGTTTTAGAACATTTTCCCTTCAAAAGAAACTTCATGCCCTTAACTGTCTTTCCCCAGCCCTTGGCAACTACTAATCTACAATACGTGACCTTTTGTGTTTCGAGGTTCATCCATATTGTAGCATGTGTTATTTCCTTCCATGTATTGTTATTTCCTTCCTATTCATTGTCAAATAATATTCCACTGTATGGATATACCACATTTTGTTTATCCATTTATTTGGTGGATTTTTTCCTGGTAAGAATTGGTAGAAAAGACAGCAGACTGCTGACTTTGTCAGTTTCTGACAGATCTCAGTATCTTCAGTTTAATATTAACAAAATGTTTTATTAATTTAGTATGAGTACTGAGAAGATTTTGGCAGCTTTTTTCGTCACAACTTTTTTCCCCCCAATTTTTAAGGTTATGGTAAAATGCACATAAAATTTAACATCATAACTATTTTTTAAATGTACAGTGTAGTGGTATTAAATACATTCATAATATTGTGCAACCATCAGCATCATCCATTTCCAGAATTCTTTAAGTATCCCATATAAGTGGAATCATACAGTATTTGTCTTTTTTTAACTGGCTTATTTCACTTAGCATGATGTTCTAAGGTTCATCCATGTTGTAGCATATGTCAGAATTTCCTTTTTAAGGCTGAATGGTATTCCATTATATACCATATTTAGCTTACCCATTCATCCATCTTTGGACACTTGAGTTGCTTCTACATTTTAGCTACTGTGAGTAACGCTGCTGTGAACATCGATGTACAATTATCTCTATTTTTAATTTTTCGAGGAACCACCATTCTGTGTTCCTCAGCAGCTATACCATTTTACATTCCCACCAACAGTGACCACAAAGGTTCCAGTTTTTCCATATCTTTGCCACCAGTTTTTTATAGAAGCCATATAGGTGTGAGGTGGTATCTCATTGTAGTTTTAATTTGCATTGCCCTGATGATTGGTGATGTTGAGCATCTTTTCTTGTGCTTATTTTGGCCATAGCACTTTTACACAGTACAATAATATCACTTCTTTAGATCCTTATGACAACATTTACTAGTTTTCTGGACATTTCTACCTATACCATCCTAACAGGCCCATATAATTAAAGTAGGGCTGTACCATAGGTGATCTAGAGGGCATAGGTGATAACCTAGCTAATCAGTGGGGGAATCAAAATGTGTGACTGGCTCTTCTGGTTCCCTAGTTCATTGTTGTGTCCCCGCCCTCACCCTCTGCCTCTTTCAAATGTGTTTTTAAAGGTAAAAGTGCCAATTTGTTTCTTCTGGAGTTTTGTGCCTTTGACAGTTGAATCACAAGAGTAAAGGATTATCATTTGAAAGAGGTTTGGATTTACCCTTTGTGGCCCTAAAAGGTAGAACTATTTGGAGAAAAGATTTCATAGTGTATGAATGAACTTTATAATAGTCTAGCTGCATGACACTGGAATGGGCCTCCTTGAAAGACAGCGAGTCCCTTTTGCTGGGTTGTGCAGGCAGAGGCTTGGCCATCACTTGGAGTTGTTTTCAGAATGTATTGTTCGTTTAGTAAGGTTTACCCCCAATCTTATAATTTCATAATGTCACTTGTGGGCTAATGAAAACAAATTCTCAGTTCATTTATTTTCCTTTCAGCTCCTTTTATCTTAAAGAAATTGGACAGCATATAAAGATTGAACATCAAATGTGAATGCATGATATGAAGAACCTGGTTTCTACTCTGCATATGAATCTGCAAATGAATAGGCCCAGAAAGATGTAAGAGACTCTTTGAATGGACATAAAACTTCTACTTGTTTAAGAACAAGTTTGGTTGTGATAACTGACCTTCATAGCTAAAATAGAAAACTATTTGGGAAGTATGAAAAGACATTTTTTTATGCCTGTGATATTCAGCTTCCATGAATGTTGGTGTAATTGTAAATAATGTCTAACTCCGTTTTCTAGCAAGTATTAATTATATAAGGGAATTATGTCTGCAGTGGCCCTGTCTTGTCAGTCATTTCTTTTGACCTTTTTACTTCTGCCTGGATTATCTTTGTTGAAAAGATTCTTATGATTAGTTATGTTTTATGGAAGCCAGCACACAACCACAACATTTAAGCACAGGACCATTAATCTATATTTTTAATAAATGTACCAATTAAGAAAAATTGTGGTTTTTTTCTTCTTCTTAACCTGTTTTTTGCTGCAAATCAACAATCATTGGAGACTACTGTAACATCGTGATTATTACAACTGCATGAAATTGAGTTCCTCTTGTTTTGGACTAGAGAATTTGCTAATCATGATGAAGTGAAATTGTTTAATTGTTAAGCAACTTTCATGAAAGGCATCGTTGCTGCTTGATGCTGAAAATATGTAATACCACCAGAGGGAAAAAAGGTATATTTTAAAAGTCAGATAGTTGTCCAAGTTTGTTGGGGAAGGAGATAGTCTTTAATCTTCTGCCCAGAGGCAATGCAACTACATTCACCTCTTTTTAGCTAATTATATTGATATTTACCCCATGTCTCTAAATAACATGATTGTGTTTTTACTTCATTTTTCTGTTTTACACATTGCCTGCTTCTCCTTGTCTGTAAGGATTTAGGTCTCTTTCCTCCCTTTACCTCCATTACTCGCTCATCTCATTTTTTCTTCCAATGTACTTACTAGTGCCATTCATTAGAACTCCAGGTGCTGTTCATTGTTTTAGTTTCCTGTACATATTTCTTTTTCCTAGGCTTAGTTTTCTGTGAATTTACCACTAAATCCACTAAACTTCTTGCCATTTGTCTAAATTACTCCCAGTGTTGTTTCATTAGATATGCTGTTTCATCTTGCTGAATAAGTTTTTCCTGGAGCTTTCTGACCTGCCCCAGTCTAGACTCACAGTCTTCTATGCCTGATGTATGACTATACTCTGGGATATCTCTTCACCATCATTCTGGGAATTCCTTTTCCTCTTCTCCCATGATGGATCTCTTGTTTTCTGTATCTCAAGTCCAGTGTGCATTTTTTCATTAAATCTCTGTAGTGAGTACAGTACCGCTGCCAATAACTGCCTGGCATACCAAAATCCAGAAAATCCACTATTTTACCCTTTTCAGAAAATAAACTTCTAATTTGGTGAGGAGAGCCTGCTTAACCATGTAGAGTTGCAGAGAGCATCTGCCTACTTAAACCTTCAGCCAATTCTTATTTTCATGTCTAACCCTTCACTTCCTACTTCCGTAAGCACATGAAGCCACCAGGTCCTGAGCCTTTTAGGGATTCTGTGATGTAAATTGAGTTGTTTGTTTTGCTTTTCCTACTAAAGCTGCTGTTGCAACTAGAGAGACCAACCATCCTGGTTTTCCCAGGACTGAGAGGTTTCCTGGAACACAGGAGTTTCAAGGCTAAAACAGACAGTCCTGGATAGTTGGTCACTCTAGCTGCAGTTGCATCACAGTTCAGCTTCTGCCCCTGTCCCACTGTTTCACTTGCTCTCTAAAGTATTTTCCCCCAAAATACTCCCCTCAACACTCCCTGCACAAAATCTCAGCATCTTCTCTAGGAAACAGTTTTCTTGAGTCTGCCATGTTATTTACTAGTCCATCTGCTTTCCAACTTCTAACTTTGTTGCTGTTGTCTCTTCTTCCCTCCTTTTAGTTTCATGCCTTAAAACACAAATTTTTGCTGTCATTTCATAGAATTGCAGGAGAGAGTGGAAGTAGATGCATGTGCTCAATCCACCATTTTTACCCAGACACTGTATTTTTAACCCTGTGATGCTGTGTTCCATGTTGCTAATTTATATCCATTCCTGACTTAAAGGGGTGCAGTATATAGCACCATGGTTATAAACACTGGCTTGAAAGATAGGCAGACTTGATTTTGAGTCCTGGCTCCAACACTTATGAGTTGGATGACTTATAGCAACTGAACCTTTAAATCTCATTTTCTTCATGTGTAAAATTTAGCATAATAGAAACATCTCTATTTCAAAGTGTTATAAGGGTGAAATGAGAGAATGCAAGTAGAGCTGTTAGTACAGTGCTTGACATTTGGTAAATGCTTGTTATTAATGGTTAGCCTTTGGTATACGGTGCTTAGAAGTGATTTGTGCTGGCATTCATTCATGTTTCCAGATGCTATGAGATAGCATGCTTATCCTCTAATTGGATACAGACTTCAAAATTACCAAACATTTAAATTCATTACCCAAAACAGCCTTAATCAATAGATGTTAATGCCATTTTACAGATAGAGAGTTTGAGACTCTAGGAGTTTCAGTGGCTAATACATAGTAGCTGGCCAAGGCTTGGGGACTTTTAGTGTTTGTTTATTGTACCCTAATCTTAAGTGCCTTTCTCGAGTACTGAAAATTTAGCCCCACCAGGCACCATAGTCTGTTCACCCTACCACCTAGATTCTGTGCTTCACTTTTCTCATGTCTCAGCTTAGGTTCCATTAGCCATCGTTGTAATCATTCTTGCACACACACTTTCAACTCTCTTCTCTCTCTCTAGCTTCATTGTACTTCCCTAGCAAAACCCAACCCTGGTTAAATCCAACTCTTTGCTCTGTGCCTGCCCTGTGCAGTTGAAAATGGCTGGAAGAAAACAAATATGCTGACAGAATCCACTTGGAAAATGATGCCTCTTAACTTCATTTGGGTCCTGCAAGACTACTACATTTCCTTAGGTCATTCTTCTCTACTAGACACACATTTCATATCTTCTCTTGCCTCAGAATTCCAGTATCTCCTCTCACCTTTAAGCTCAGATGATGGTGTTCCTTTGTATTTTCCTGAGAACATAGAAGCATCCAGAAAAAAGTGTCCATAAACTTACCCCATGATACCTACCCACACACCAGCATTTGTACCCTGCCTCCTGTTAGAAATGTCTGCTGCTATTTAAGGTCAATCCCATCTCATGTGCACTCAATCCCTCCACCCCATTAACTACCCAAGGATTTTGCTCCTGCAATTCTCCCTCTGTCAAATTATTTTGTTGTTGGATCGTTCCCAATAGCATACAAAGGACTGCAATTTCTTCTTTCTTAAAAAAGAATTTTGTTGCCCTGGCCGGTTTGGCTCAGCGGTTAGAGTGTCAGCCCGCGGACCAGAGAGTCCCGGGTTCGGTTCCCGCTAAGAGCACGTACCTCGGTTGCAGTTTGTCCCCGGCCCCAGTAGGGGTCGTGTGGGTGGCAGCCAGTCAATGTGTCTCTCTCACATTGATGTTTCTCTTCTCTCCCTCCTGCTCTATCTGAGGATAAATGCAAAAATGTCCTCAGGTGAGGATTAAAAAACAAAAACAAGCCCTGGCCAGTTTGGCTCAGCGGTTGGAGCGTCGGCCTGCGGACCAGAGAGTCCCGGGTTCGGTTCCCGCTAGGGGCACATACCAAAAAAAACAAAACAAAAAAGAATTTTGTTAAAGAGCCCTGTTGCTGGTCTGTTTCCTAGAGAAGATGCTGAGATTTTGTGCAGGGGGTGTTGAGGGGAGTATTTTGGGGTAAAATACTTTAGAGAGCAAGTGAAACAGTGGGACAGGGGCAGCAGCTGAACTGTGATGCAGCTGCAGCTAGAGTGACCAACTATCCAGGACTGTCCCAGTTTTAGCCTTGAAACTCCTGTGTTCCAGGAAACCTCTCAGTCCTGGGAAAACCAGGATGGTTGGTCTCTCTAGTTGCAACAGCAGCTTTAGTCAATCCCACAGGTATCTTTGATGCTGAGGTGGCCTTTCAGAGAAATCCTGAATCAAGGCATTGGATAGTCACTGGATGTGGGCTGCTGGGGGTTGGTGTATTGGAGGCAGCTTCCTTCAGCTTAGGGTATTTCTTAGGAGGGATGCAACAGTGAGCTGTCAGCAGCCTGTACTCCTAGCTGCTGGGAGGATGAGTACCTTGGTCCTAAAGTTGAGATCTGGGTGGTTCACTACAACATCCACCATAGTCCTCTTGAATTCTCAACCTTCTCCATCTACTGTCCCATTTCTCTGCTCTCTTTTGCAGTTAAATGCCTCATTAGGTTGTGTATAGTTTTATTTCCTTTTTACCATTGTCTCTTGAACATATTCTAGTTAGGCTTATATCCCCACCAATCTTCTGAAACTGCTCTTTTCAAGGTTAACACTGACTGGTCTTATCCTATCAGCAGTATTTAACAGACTACCTCATTATTGTAACCACCTTGGGGGCCTTGCATAACATGAATTCCTAATGTTCCTCTTATCTACCCTTTGTATTCCACTCATCCACCCTTCCTCAGATTCTTTTTATTAAATTAATTTTTTAATATATATTTTTTATTTATTGTTACAAGTATTACAGATGTCCCTCCTTTTTCCCCCACCTCAGATTCTTTTGCTGCTTCCTCTTCATCTCTAACCTATGAAACTTGCAGTGCCCCAGCTTCAGTCCTCAGACCTCTTTTTATTTTTCAGTGTAGATTCTACACTAACCCCTTTGGTGATCTCATCTGGTCTGTTGGCTTTAAATGCCGTTTATGGGCTGAGAATTCCCAAATTTATATCTCAAGCCTACACCGCCCCTTAATTCCAAACTTGTCCAACAAACTCTCAATCTTCCCCCTTCTATGAAACCCACTCCTCTCTCAATCTCAGGAAATGACATTTCCATCTTTCCAGTTGCTTGGACTAACACCCTGAGTGTCAGCCTTGATTCCTCTCTTTCGCATCCCACACCAGTCCTTGGGGATCCCCTGTTGGCCCTACTTCTGAATTATAATCAAACCTTACCTATTCTCACCAACTTCATTGCCACCACTCTGGTCCAGTCCTCCATCATTTCCTTCCTGATTTACTGCAACAGCCTTCTAACTAGACTTCCTGCTTCTACCCTGACCCCTCTACAGTCTGTTTTCAACACAGCAATCAGAATGGTCCCCTTAAGCTAGAACATATCACTCCTGCTCAAAACCCTCCAGCGGCTTTATGTCTCACTCAGAATAAAAGCCAAAGTCCTGGTTGCCCACAACTTTTCTGTACAGTCCTGATCCTCATTATGTCTCTGACCTCTTCTTTTATGACTTCCCTCCCTCACTGCACTTCAGTCACACTGACTTCCTTGCTTTCTCAAACAAATTAGACATGCTACTGCCTCAGGGCCTTTGCACTGGCTGTTTAAGTGTCTCACTCCAACTTATAAGATATTTTGATTTGTGAAAATCCAAGCTGTACGCTTAATGTGTGCATTTTTCTATAGTTACATTATATTTCAATAATATTTTTTCAATTATAACTTCTCCAGCACTACATATCCCCCTTATTTTTCTTCCTGGCAGTTATTTAATATATTTTTTCTTATCTCGTCTGTCTCCTTTTGTTCAATGTATGTTTGATGAGAGCAGGGATTTTGTCAGCATTGTTCACTGTAGTATCCTGGAACCTGGTAGGCCCTCAATATTCATGAATAATTAATTACAGTAGAGAAGTTTTTAACAACTTGTGGGAAGTGTGAGAGTAAGGTAACTAGAAAAAGGTAAGGTTGTCAGATGATATTGGTACCCCAATTAAGACAGTGATCATGAATTTGCAGTGCCTGGATGTGGGCTTTTTCTCTAGCGCTGCTCTGCTGCCCAGAGGCAGGCTCTGAGAATGTTGGTAATTGTTCATCCAGGAATGGGGCTTGCCACGGGATAAAGTGAAATGACAGGGCCACAGAGTGACTGAAATAATACACAAGGCATCTAAGCCTGATGAGGAAATGGCAGGAGGGAACTGATGAACAGGAAGAAAATAGAGGAGTTGGCCCTACTGAGGGCAACTGCAGGAGTGGGAGCAGTGGAGCAATAGCCCTTAAAACCTTTATGCCCAAAATGTCTTCTCTTTCAATGGAGTGGAATGTTCCTGCTTTGAAAAGTAGAGTCCATTCATATTGTTTTGTTTTCTGAAGACAGCAATATCAACATGTGGCCTTTTAGGCTATTATCCCAAGAGATGGTATATTAGAGCTTGTTGGTTTCACAGTTAGGCAAAATGGAGTAGTCTGACAAAGACCTCATCTGCCCTACTACCCAACTTACTCTCCAATTTATATGTTCATGAAGGAGGAAAGAAAATAGCTAAATGCAAATCTGTTCATAATACAGACAGAAGACTAATTTTATGGGATATTGTGGAAACATAATGGAGACTACTGCTGGATGTAGTATAGTAATGGGAACTTATAAGCTTTAAAGATAATGCAAAAAAAAAAGTTTTTAGAAAGTGTAGATAAGAATTAAAACAATGAGCCCAGCCAGTGTGGTTCAGTGGTTGAGCGTTGACCCATGCACCAAGAGGTCATCGGTTCGATTCCCGGTCAGGGCACATGCCCAGGTTGTGGGCCTGATCCTCAGTGAGGGGCATGCAGGAGGCGGCCAATTGATGTTCTCTCGCATCGATGTTTCTATCTCTCCCTCTCCCTTCCTCTCTAAAATCAATAAAGAAAAAAATGTTGAAAGAGAAAAGAATTAAAACAATGAAAATGACCAAATGAATTGCTCCTCTTAACATCATCAGTAAAATTCAGCTTTTATGTTTTCATTGTACTTTTATATAAAATTTATAAACTTACTATTGAATTTTTACATCAACTGTAGAATTTTAAATGCTCCTTTTTCATAACCATTGTTTTCATTGGTTTCAAACATGTAAAACAAAAGACAAAGAATCTTTACTGAACATAAAAGTGTGAGTAAAATCTTAAACCTATCAAATCTAAAACAACTATTCTTAAAATATCATTGGCTTTGTGAAACAATGACTGCTATTAGAGAAGTTGAAGGGAAAGGCATTTAACATCTACTTTTCCCTCTGTAACCTAACCCTCACTGTTGTTAGCAAGACTATACTTTTACAAGAGTTGTTCATCACCCTAAAAAAGCAATTCGTATTTTTTACTTTATTGTTTCCTGTTAAAAGGTGCTTATTTATTCCTGACTTGACATAGAGCATTTAGTGTTTTTTTCAGCCTGTCTTCTTAAGCATATTGAACTTAGATCACTCTTAAGTATTTCACCTTTCCTAAGTTTATGGAGAATCACAGGAAGAACTGGAGGAAACCTACTTTGTACTAGATAATACAGACTCAAAATATCACTTATTTCCTTCTTCCTAATCCCATCTGTAAATAAGATTTTTAATACAGTCATGCACCATGTAATGACATTTTGGTCAATGACAGAATGCATATATGACAGTGGTATACATATAGCCTAGGTTTGTAGTGGGCTATACCATCTAGGTTTATGTAAGTGCACTCTATGATGTTAGCACAATGACAAAGTCACTTCAGGACTCTAAGATAAATGTGTCTTCATGTTTATGAGTAATTGATTTTCTGTTCCCATATACTTTTAAGTAAATGGGCACAGGTGTCTTGTACCTGGGAATTAAATGCATACTAGAGATGGTTGGAAGGATTTTCATACGCAGATTTCTTTGTGATGGGCTACCTGACACTGGAGTGGTTCGAGTATAATGGGGCAAAGAATACCTGTAGTATGTTACAGAAAGCTGTGTTAGGCATCTTGTTCAGAGGTACTTTCCAAAACAAGCTGCATATCAAATCACATGGGAAGATTAAATAAAATACCTACTGAATCAGAACTGTGGTGGATGGAGTCCAGGAATCTATTTCTTTAAAGCGTCCAAGTAATTTAATTGACCCAGGGTCTGCTTTGGTTAACCAATAAATGAAATACTTTAAGGTCTCTTCCAATTCTGAAATTCTGAACTGGTTTGGGAATAAGAATCAAATAAAACTAAAAATGAAAGCAATTTACGGTTGCATTAATAAAATTACAACATTAAAGTCTCCAGGTCTGACAGATGCTTCAGGGGTAGCCAACCTGCCTTGGCCAGTGTGGCTCAGTTGGTTAGAGCATTGTCCTGCACACCAGAGGGTTGCAGATTTGATTCCCGGTCAGGGCACATACACAGGTTTTGGGTTCAATCACTGGTTGGGGCACGTACAGGAGGCAAGTAGAGTTTGGTAGTTAGAGTACTGAAAGTGTCTGGAAATCATGCTACTAGGAAATAATTTTTTAAAACTAAAGGTGCTTAGCCTTGATAATAAAAGGTGTGTGCGTGCCGGCGGGAGATCACATCCACAACACAAGGCCAATGTAGAGCAAAGATGCTTTATTATATCCGCCTGGGTGCAGGACAGGGGCCAAGCCTGAAAGCTTAGCCGTCAAGTCTCTTTTTTCTCTGGGCTTTATAGTGGCAAACTACAGAAACTAAAAAAAACTACACTCAAAAAAGAAAAAAAACCCCACACTCTCTGTAATTGTTGTCTGGGTTGGTATGAGTTGTCTCAGAGGTAAGGAGTCTGCTCTGGCAGAGGTCAGGGCCATCATTAATCTCTTTTTTCTTATGGTCTCTGAGTTTCTCAAGGCCTTCATCAACCCCTTATCTTTGGGTTTCTCAAGGCCCTCATGTTTACAAGAAGAAACTGCCAAGGTGTGTGCGTGCAGCAACTGAGGGTCAGAATGGAGTTTAATTTTGTTAAAACATTATTAACCCTTTCAGGTAAGACCTATAGTAGGAGTCTAAGAACTGTTTTTAGTAACGAAAAGGGTTGTTGTGTCAAAGAAAGAAGAATTGTCCCAGAAGGCAGATAGGATAAAAATGTTTGGAAAGCTAAGGAAGATGCCTTCGCCCTGGCTGGTTTGGCTCAGCGGTTGGAGCGTAGGCCTGCGGTCCAGAGGAAGATGCCTTCTTTTTATTTATTTATTTTATTTTTTTAGATTTATTTATTTTTGTTACAGATGTTTTTCCTTTTTCCCCATTGACACCCTCCTCTCGATCTTGTGCCCCCCCCCCCCCCCGAGATTCTTTCATGAGTTCACAACTACTGTGACCAAGATGGACTGGGTTGTGTAAAGGGCTCTTCACTAGAGGAAGTTTGTAAGCCAACTCGGAACATAGATACTCTGTAGTAGGGATTGCCACTGTTGGAGAAGGAGTTTGTAATTTCTTTTCTCCGTTATTGAAAACTACTTGAAGTACTGTCTCACACATTTTTCTGTCCCACATAATATCTTTACAAATAAGGGGCTGAGCCCTGGAGGGTTTGGCTCAGCAGTTAGAGTGTCGGCCCACAGGCCAAAGAGTCATGGGTTCGATTCCCATCAAGGGTACAGACCTGGGTTGTGGTTCAGGCCCTGGCCCTGGTCGGGGTCGTGTGGGAGGCAGCCAGTCGATGTGTCTCGCTCATGTCAGTGTTTCTCTCTTTCTCTCTCCCTCCCTCCCTCCCACTCTATCTGAAGATAAATGAAAAAATATCCTAGGGTGAGGATTTAAAAAAAAAAAAAAAGCAAAGAAGGGGCTGAATAAATTGACTGCTGAGTTGAAGGTGAAAAAATACTAACTTTCTAGATACTACCTGTCATCCAGGCCTCAGAAAAATATTCCCAGTTTATTTGGTAGAGGTATTCACTTTCGCAAACATTCAGAGACTACAGAGGGCCAAGTACTGTGATAGGTGAGGGATACAGCAGAGAATTTATTCATGGTACCTGCCTTTAAGAGGCTTGGTTACAATCTAGCAGGGGAGTCAGACATTACATAATTTTATTGCTAATTTCTTCATTATATTATAAAACTGATAGGAGAGTGAAGTACAGGTAACTGAGAACATGGCATGGAGGAGCCCTGACCTACTGGGGTGGGGAGGAAGCTGGGAGGGCTCCCAGTGGAAGTAATATTTAAGTAAGATTTGGATGACTAGGAGTTTACCTGATAAAAGAGCGAGGAACCTCTGAAAAAGTGTTAAAGCAGATATGTTTAAGGAATAAAGAACGCCAGTGTGACTAGAGTGTGTTGAGCACAGAAGAGAAAAAACCTTCAGTCCTTCCAGAAACTTCTGTTGTATTTTCAAACTTTAGTCTTAAAGAGGTCCCATTCTGACATCTGCTGGTTAGTGTATATACTGCAATTCCAAATTTCATAACAACCTTCACTAACTTATTTTTTGAAGGCTACAATGACAAATTGGGAATAAAGCACCAGGTCTTTTCCTTACTCTGCATATGTCCATCACACAGGAAGCTGTGAACAGTTGTTACTTACATGTTATTTGAATGCACTCAATATCATAGATATGCACCTATTGTGCCATTTGCCTACTTTTGTACAAGTTCACAAAAGCTTATGTAGAAATCACATCTATAAAAGTTGAACAGACTTGTTACCGAGATGTAAAAACATTACAAAATCACTTACTTTGTTTTAAATAATATCTGCTTAAATGTTTTCAGTTATAAAATGCTCTTGAATTGTTCCTTCGTAAATAAAACAGCTGGCTTTAATCCAATAAGCATTCTGCTACTGCTAAAGATCTGCTTTAAAGCATGTCTGATAATTTTCCTCTTTCTCAGTCACATTAGTATTTTTCATATTCCGCTTACGTCTAAAAGACAAATGCAAAAGCCCTGGCCAGGACCTGGTCAGTTGGGCTCAGTGATTAGAGCGTCAGCCCGCAGACCAGAGTCCCAAGTTACCTCGGTTGCGGTTTGTCCCCAGCCCTGGTCAGGGTTGAACAGGAGGCAACCAACATGTGTCTCTCTCACATCGATGTTTCTCTCTTTCTCTCTTTCTCCCTCTCTGCCCTCCTGCTCTATCTGAAGATAAATGGAAAAATATCCTCAGGTGAGGATTTAAAAAAAAAAGCCCTGGACAGTTTGGCTTAGTGGTTAGAGCATTGGCCCATGGACCAAAGAGTCATGGGTTTGATTCCAGTCAAGGGCACATATCTCGGTTGCGGTTCAATCCATGGTCCTGGTCGGGGTCGTGTGGGAGGCAACCAATCGATGTGTCTCTCTCACATCAATGTTTCTCTCTCCCTCCCTCCCACTCTGTTCAAAGATAAATGGAAAAATATCCTCGGGTGAGGATTTAAAAAAGACAAATGCAAAAAAATGCAGTATTACATGAACAGCTATACAGACAATGATGCTGCTGCATTCGAAACAATGTTCCACTGGCAACTGCCTCACCATGCAGTTGCTTGAAATACTCATTATTCAGCTGACATTAGAAGTATAAATTTGATGAACAAAGGGTGATTTAGAGACCTATATAATGTGAAAATGTGGACTGTTAAAATGTATATGTTAAGGAGCACTAGAATTAGTAGTTCAAAAGTCCTGGGTTACAGCTTCAGCTCTATTATGTGACTCTATGAGTCAGATTTTTCACTTGCAAACACCAAAATCTAGCCTTGGTAGATTTTTTTTTTTTAAATCCTCACCCAAGGATATTTTTCCATTTATCTTCAGATAGAGTGGGAGAGAGAGAGAAACATCGATGTGAGAGAGATACATCCATTGGTTGCCTCCTGCATGACCCCGACCAGGGCCAGGGACCAAACCACAAGTGAGGTACGTGCCCTTGACCGGAATTGAACCTAAAACTCTGGTCCATGGGCTGACACTCTAACTGCTGAGCAAAACTAGCCAAGGGCTAGCCTTGGTAGTGTTAAAGAGAAAAGTAATTTATTAAAAGAAATATAGGTAGGTTTAGTATCACCAGGAGGCCTAGAGAATCAGGTTTGGAGATTAGGCAACTGGAATGTCACCCTTTGATACATGGTCACTCCACACAATCTGGTGCAGTGAAGACACCATCTCTACTGAGGATCAGATGCCACCATTTATTACAAAGGCCACAGGCATAGAACCCTGGATGATCATGGCAGCCAGTGTTGCTCTAAGAACTTCATCTTGCTGCATTTGCCATGGCCACCAAAGAATTATTCCATGACTCTACTTTGCTGTGTCTCTCTGGCTCCCAATTCAAAGTCCAGGAAACATTTACTTTGTAATGTCACATAGAAAAGCAGAGAAATATCTGGATTTCAGCTTCTACAGTGGAAGGCATGCTCTGATTCCAAACAAGCTTATAAGATAGGGAATTTCCAAATGTAGGAAGGGAGTTTAGATCCTGGGCAGACAAAAAGGATGACAGAAGTCTGTTATGTTGACCTTGGACAAATCACTTTGACGCTCACTTTTCATAAAGCAAAGTAAATAAAGTTCACATGGCTGTGGAAAAGTATGTATGTTTACTCATTCATTTCACAATAAATACCAACTATGTGCCAAGATGCAAAGCTGGTTCTTGTTTAATGAAGGAGAAAAATCAACAGCAAGTGATAGGGTAGAGGCATGCACAAAAGAGATGAGGGCAGAAAGAAGGGAGGGCTCAGCTGCAGCTTGCAAATGTTTTTATATCCAAGTACTTGTATATAAAATCACATTTTTCATTTGGCAAGTGATGCTCGCACCACTAATAAGAAGGCCAGCATGTTCTTGTAGAAACCTGCTGTTGCACTCCTTTAAAAGGCTTAGCCCTGGCCGGTGTGCTCAGGGTTAAAGTGAGCGTCAGCCTGCTCACTGAATGGTCGAGGGTTTGACTCCTGGGCAAGGGTGTGTACCTAGGTTGCAGGTTCTATCCCTGGTCAGGGCACGTGCAGGGGGCAATCAATCGATGTGTCTCTCTCACATAAATGTTTCTCTTTCTCTCACCCTCTCCCTCCCTCCATTCCACACTCTGAAAATCAATGGGAAAAATATCCTCAGATGAGGATTAACCACACACACATAAAAAAGGCTTAGCTGTTTTATAGAAATGTCAAAAACGATAACCTAGGCTGGCAGAAATCCAGAAATTCAGGCTTTTGACTGATTATTGACAGACATATCTAGACTGCCAGTTTCACATAATGGGGTACTTTTCAAAGGATTAAACATCATAGCTTTGCCAGTCATAAGTAAATCATCAAGCTCATTGTAGTGTAAATCATAACCTGTTCGGATCTGACCTAAGTCAGAGAGGTGTTTCTATTATATATGGATACTGTGTGTACGGCTTTGTGTTTTGGCCTAAAATAAACTTGGCTTTAGGCTAAGGATGGTCTCCCCTCCTCCCCCATTTATAAAAGAGAGCAGCTGCATGGTAACGGGCCTCACTCAGAATATTAATAGATGGAATACATTTTTATAGACTACATTCTATAGAAACCGGGACTGATAGGTCAATGGGACCACAGGGCTCAGCTATTACAAATCTCAGTCTGGTGCAATAATTTATTTTTCACAGCAATCTCAAGTTAGATTTCTGTAGCTGACATTCTCTCCTAAAATCTAGAAGTCTATACCCAACTACCTTTTTGATTGCTTTATTTGGATGACACATAGGCATATTAAATTTAGCAAATGCAAAATTGAGTTTTTGATCTTCCTCCACTTCCAAATATGTTTCCCTACAATAGTTACCATTTCAATAAACAGCACTTCAGTAGGTTAAGCTAGAAGTCTGGGAATCCCCCTAATTTCCCGTATCAAGCCAAGTTTGACTCTACTTCAAAAATGTATCTCTAGTCCATTTTTCTCCATCTTCACCACTGTTACTCCAGTGCAAGTCTTAGCCAAACTCTCTGCTTCCACTCTTAGCTTTCTCTATTCTCCACATAGTAGCTGGCATACTTTTTTTTTTTTAAAGGTATCTGATTATCTACATTCTTCACCCGTTCAATGGCTTCTTTAGACATAAAATTTTAAAATCCTCATTATGGCCTAATAAGTGCTGCATGATCTAGCTCCTAACTACCTAACTTCACTTATGCTGTTCTTTCCTTAACCCAATAAGCTTCTGACAAACTGGACATCTTCCATTTACCCACAGAGAATCTTTCCTGCCCTGCCCCACCCCACCGGAGTCTTCACACTGGCTTTCCCTCCTCTCTTCCATGTGGTTAACTCCTACCTTTCTCTGAGAGGTCCCTGACCACCTTCCCTTACCCCCTAATTTTAAATCGGGGTTTATTCAGTGCACTTACCATAATTTAAAATACATATTTAAATGATATCTGACTAACGATTACCTTCTCCACTTAAGAATTAACATCGAGGACAGGAACCATATCGGCTTTGTTCACTTTTATGCCGATAAGAGCAGCGGCAGCAACAACTACCATTTACTATGTGGCAGGCACTGTGCTAAGCGCTATAACACTTTTATATACACACCCAGGATGCTGTCTGTCCTACAGCCAGTGGTCAGTCTGTTGCATGAATGAACCCAGCCCTTATGAGCTCACCTACAAGTTGCTTATCACCACCTGAAATAGCCAAACTAAAGACAACTCCGGTGATTGAAGAGTCTTCTTTACACTGACCCCAGCATGCGTCCCTGCAATTTCCGCCCACCGATTCTATTTCTGCTCCTTTTGGGGCGACGCAGTGCAAGCCTTAAACGTCCTCCCACAAGCTCGACATCGCAGAATCTGAAGCCCCATGTGTCTCCCGTCGTGTCCCTCCCTCGACTCTCCCAGCCCCTCCGCAAAGCCTCCCCGCGGTTCCTTTCCCGCTGCGGTGGTCCACGAACTAGCCCGCGTCGCCCGTCCGCCGCTCCCAGCATCCCCCGCCTCGCGCGTCACGTGACGGCGCCCGCCCCGCACCAGCCCAGCCACTGTCCGCCCCCGGGCGGGGCTCCGCGTCAGTCCGCCCCGCTCCTCGCGGCTCCGCTGCGGCTGAGCTGTGCCCCGGCGCCCGCGGCCCGGACTGCGTGGGCGAGCGCCCCCGGGAGCTCCCGGCGAGGTAAGAGGCCGTCGGCCCGCGAAGGCTGCGGGCGAACTTATTCCACCCGCATCCCCGGGATGCCCCAGGATGCCCCAGGCCTGGAGCAGGGTGCTGCCCGGCGTAGGGGCTCGGGCGCCTGAGGGCTGCTCCCGGGGACAGGGGGCGCTTCACGAGGCGACTGGCCTAGGAGGCGCGGCTGGGTCCCGGCAGAGGCTGAGCACCTGGCCCTGGCGGGACCAGGCAGGGGTGCCCGCAGGCCGCTCGCAGCCCTCGCTCCTGCACTCCGCAGGCACCTGAACGCTCAGCCGCGCGGAAGAACTGTGCCTTGGTTTCCTCTCCAGTAGAACGACCGCGCAGGAAAGGTGGATCTCCGCAGTTGCCTTCAGCCCTGAGGTTCTGCGAGTGTGTAAGTAGAAGAGGAAGAAGAGCCCTCAGCTAGGAATTCAGAAGCGAGTGTCTGGGCCAGACATCTTATTCAGTGTCTTCTGTATTTTGTGCAAATCGCAAGCCTCTTTGAGACTCGCTTTCTCCATCTTTAAAGTAAAAGTGATAATCCCAGCTTGGCCTCCCTCATAGGAATACAAGTGATCAACGAAAAAGCATATGAAGAGCCAGGACTCTGGAGGCAGTTAGACCGGGGTTCAAGTTCTAGTTCTGCTACTTACTAACTGTGTGACCTTGAGCTATATAGAACCCTCATTTGTTAAAAGTAGATGATAATAATACTTGGCTCATGAGGTTGCTGTGAGGATTGTGTCAGGCACAGCAGTGCTCAAAGATAGTGCTATTAATATAAGTTTATTAAATTAGTAAGCTTCACGTGAGGGGTGTTTAGAACACATCAGTTTCTATATATCTAGTCCTTAAAAGAATACTGATTTGGTTTTCTAAGAAGGGATCCAAGTGGAACCCTTTCCCCTTTTCTCTTTCTGGGCCCCTTTGGCTCTCATTTGCAATTGGCATGTGAACCTGTTGTTCCTATCAGATGAGTCCCGCGGAATGGGAACATTAACGTACTGGAGCAGATGGGTATCAGATTTCCTCTGAGGGGAAAAAACGGGGTAGGCCTGTGCTAGCACCAAAAAAGCACAGTACAGTGATTGACTGTCAGAGCTGGAAGATGCCTGGGAAACCATCTAATCCAACTGTCTCCTTTTGCAAATGGAGAGTCTGGGCCCAGAAAGAGAATGGGACTTTGATTTTCTCAGGAACGGACAGAATGTTGGCACTGTGTGGTGGAAAGAACGTACACTGTTTACCAGACACTGTGCTTTCCCTGAGTTGTAACCGAACTTTTCATTTATTCATCAAGTATTTTTGGAGCACCTACTGTGTGCTTGTATACCTAGGAGCTGGAGAAGAAATATATATGTTTTATATATATATATATATATATATATATTATATATACATATACAATATATAGTATGTAGTATGTAGTATATATAATATATATAGTGTATATATATATTCCTCTGCTCATTTTATAATAACAATAAGTTTCAGCTCCCAGTGAGCTTGCCTCATAGCCCCAAGAACAGAAGCACAGAGAGGCCTAAATTATTTCATGATCAGTCACAGCAGTCCCAGAACTCTTGTTGAAGCTGGTGAGATTTTAGACACTGGAGAAAATGCTGCTTTTTCAGGGCTTTTAGGAAAGGATTTCCTTCTGGCTTGGAGCAGTTGGATTTCTCTGTCTTTCTGGTTTCAGGCCTCTAATAGCTTTTAGATTTGTGGAAGGAGTCACCTTCACCATAGTGCCTTCATTTTGGTTTCCATGGTTATCAGATGGATTATATTTTTATGATAGCACAAGTAGCTGTTAAGTAATAATGTGGTCAAGCAGTCCCTCGTTCACTGTGGATTACTGCTTTCTGGTGGTGGACTTCTGGTTTTTTTCAGTTGCAAACAGTCAAACTATCCTTCTCTCCCTCCTTCCTTCTTTCATTTAACAAAATGCATGTGTGGCAGGACCAAGAAGAGCGGGAATAAGTAGAAATAAAGAAAAATATATAGTGACCACCCTGGCCCGTGTGGCTCAGTTGTTTGGAGCATCGTCCCATACACCAAAAGGTCACAGGTTTGATTCTCAGACAGGGTACATACCTAGGTTTTGGGTTTGAGCCCGTCAGGGCAATGCAGGAGGCAACTGATCGATGTTTCTCTCTCTCTTTCTCCTCCCTCTCCCTCTGTCCTTCCCCTCTCTCTCTTTTTTTTTTTTTTTTTGTACGTGCCCCTAGCGGGAACCGAACCTGGGACTCTCTGGTCTGCAGGCCGACGCTCCAACCGCTGAGCCAAACTGGCCAGGGCTCCTTCCCCTCTCTTTAAAAATCAATGAACATGTCCTGGAATGAGGGTTATATATACCCTGGTTTAGGGACCCCTGGCTTAGGGGGGACATGCAAGGGGCAAATCAGTGGCACTCGGTTAAGTGTAGATTGGGAGCCAGCCAGAGCTCTCAGAGGTGGGAGGGATAGTGTCCTGGGCAACGAAGACGATATCACATACTGAGAAGCTTTTCAAGGAAGATGCAAAAGAGACAAGTTCCTTTGACTTGTCTCAGTCGCATGGTAATTAATAATAGATGGTACTACAAGAAGCATTTTGTTCTTTCACTTTGTCTTAATGAATGGACCTTGTCTTAAGTCATCTATCACAGGCTTTGTTTGAAATAATTGCTGATTTCTCTCATTACCCTCTTTCTGTTATCTTAGTGATACATTAGTTTCCTACTTATACAGATGGTATTGTGTACATTAAAGTAGATAGATAGACATAGATTAAGATTTTGTCTGTTTCATTTTAGATGCTTAACCTGTGTGTCCCATTTCACCAGTTGTGTTCTAATACAGTCACATGTTTATTTTTTCAAGTAATCTCCCAAGCCCTTTAATGCCTTTGTTAGTAATTCCAATATCTCCCATTTCCCAAGCCCCCTGGGGGCTTAAACGGTCCAAAGAAGTCAGTCTTACTTTCATCCTCCAAAGGAGCGAGAACTGCAGAGTCTGAGCAGTCCACTCACATTCTTATTTCTTTTTTCTTTTTCTTTATTGATGTTGGAGAGAGGGAGGGAGAGAGAGATAGAAACACATTAATGAGAGAGAACATCAATTGGCCGCCTCCTGCATGTCCCCCACTGGGGATTTGGCCCACAACCTGGACACGTGCCATGACTAGGAATCGAACCGGTGACCTCTTGGTGCATGGGTCCACACTCAACCACTGAGCCACACCGGCGAGGCCCACATTGTTATTTCTGACACATCTGTATGGTATCGTTGTTGAAGAGCTGTCCTGTGCAGTGACCAAGGATGTGTGGTCACTGCTGCTTAACACTCTTCTAGGACCAGGTTCCTGCCAGCTTGATCCCATGCTTGGATTCCAAGGTTAGAGCTTTTTTAGCTTATGCTTGTGTGCTTAGCCATTCTCCCCAAAGCACTGCACTCTGGGCTGTGAGTTGAGCCTGTCACCAGGCTGGGTTCTACCAGTCTCCTGGTGAGTTCTCTTTGGAGGCATATAGGGCCCTTTTCTGCTAGCAGCCGTGGTCAGGGTTACTCCATTTTCAAACCTTTTATCAGAGTTTGAAGGTTCAATCCCTTTTCCTAACCCTAATCCAAGATATTTTTTGGCAAGTTGGGTTCTGTTTCCTCTCCTGAATTCTGCCTACAAAAGATTCTCAGGTATGGCAGGCAACCTTCAACAAGATAACTCCCATAGGACTTTGGGTGCCTACTCACCTTATTTCTCATATGCAAAAGGGGTCCTCTGATGACTCTTGACAAATCATAGATCTGTTCCCAGGAATCTGTGTCTCCATTATAGTCCTAAGAGAAGTAGGCATTATTGTAATTTACTTGGCACATACCCTGTTAGATATTCGGGGGACAAGGTTTTAACTTAAAAATGAAGGATTTTCAATTCTCACAACTTTTCTAAGAATCAAACAATAATCATTATGTTTATTTAATTATCTTTGTTTTAAACTTTTAAAAATATATCATACCAAGAATGCCTGCAAGAAAAAAACCACAAATGTATAGTTTAACAAATCTAAGGGAAATATACATGTAAACACCGCCCATGTCAAGAAATGGAATATTGCCAATACAGTAGCACCTTTTTCCAAATCATAACCTCCTCCCCAGAAGAAACAACTATCTTAACTTTTATGATAATCATTTCTTTGCTTTTCTTTGTAGTTTTGTCACCTATATTTACATCCCTAAACAATATAGTTTATTTTCATTGGTTTTTAAACTTCATACATACAGAATCATATTGTGCACATTTCGTGTTTGCTTCTTTTGCCCAACTTGTTTGCGAGTTGCCTCAAACTCATAGAGTGATGACCGCCTTTATTTTTATTGCCAACAGTGTTTCATGATACGAATATGTCACAATATATTTATTCATCCTGTAGTTGATGGACATCTGTGTTGCTTATAGTTTCTGACTACCAAGAACAGTGCAGCCAACAACATCTTTAGACATTTTCTGTTGTGTATGTGAACAAGTTTCAAGTTAAGTTGTTGTGTCAAAGTGGAATTGCTTTGCCAGATAATGCTAGTTTTTTAAGTGATTGTACCAATTTACTTTCTGGCCAGCAGTATATGAGAGTTCCAGTTGCTTCATGTCCTTGCAAATAGTTGGTATTGTCAGTTTTAAAATTTTTAAACTATTCTTGGTGCATAATGATATCTCTTGTGGTCTTAATTTTCTTTCCTTGGTTACTACTGATGTTGAACGCTTTTTTTTTTTTTTTTATTCTCACCCGAGGACTCTTTTGCATTTATCTTCAGATAGAGCGGGAGGGAGAGAGAGAGAGAAACACTGACGTGAGAGAGACACATCGAGTGGTTGCCACCCACATGACCCCAGCGGGGGCTGGGGACAAATTGCAACCGAGGTACGTGCCCTTAGCGGGAACCGAACCTGGGACTCTCTGGTCCGTGGGCCGACGCTCTAACCGCTAAGCCAAACTGGCCAGGGCAAACACTTTTTTATTGGTTAATTAGATGGTCTCTTGTGAACTCCAAGTCTTTTACCTATTTTTCAATTTTTATTATTGATTTATCAGAGTTCTTGATATAATTTGGTTAATGGTCCCTTGTCAATGACATGTCTTAGAAGTATCCTTTCTTATTCTGTGACTCTCTTCTCACCCTCCTAAATGGGGATATCTTAGATCCTGTTCTGTAGAAGCAGGATACAAAATGGGGATTCTTGTTTAAGTGGTTTACTGGGAGAAGTGATCTGGAAAAGGAGAATGCGGGAAGCAGGAGGGGGTAGAAAGGAAAGAGAGGTATAACCAGGTTAGGTGTTACCAGCTGAAATTTCTATCTGGGGGGGTGAATGTGCTCGCCAGTAAAGAAGATCTGGGTGAGGCACCAATAGTATTCTCTGCAGTCCATTTGATCCATTCCCTTTTTATCTCAAGTTTACTCCATCCATATACAGCTTCTTTAGGATTCTGGTTGGTCACAATTTCTGGGAAAACTTCAAGAGGAAGGTTAGTGGGACAAACTACAGCCCTTGCTACTGCCTTTCTTTAGTCTACAGATCTAACTAATACCCACTGATTTCCTCTTCCACCACCCATTTTAGTTCCCCTCCTTTGTCCCTCTAATGTTTGAGAGAAATCGGTGATGAAGCCACCTAGGTCTGAAAGTTTTCTTTTGTTTTTAATTTATTTTAGAGAGAAAAAGAGGGTGAGAGAGAGAAAAACATTGATGTGAGAGAGATGCATCAATTGGTTGCCTCCCACACGACCCTAACCAGGGCCGGGGATCGAACCTCAACTGAGGTACGTGCCCTTGACCAGAATCGAACCCGCTACTCTTTGGTCCGCAGTCCGATGCTCTAACCACTGAGCAACTGGCCCAGCCTCACTCTGATTTCATTTTTATGCCTTCTCCCTTTTGTTTCTTCTTCAGTTTCAGTAGTGGTTCTTTTCAAAGAACCAACCTTGTCTTCATTAATATTCTCCACAGTAAGTTTATTTTCTGTTTCATTGAGTTCTGTTCTTTTCTTTATTTTTTTTCATTCTACTTTTCTTGGGTATATTTTATTTTTGTTTTTTCTAATTTTTTTTAAATGGATACTTAGTTAATTTTTATCCTTTTTATTTTTATTCTCTCTCCATTTAAGGCTACACATTTTTCTCCAAATACTGTTTAGTGGGAGCTCACAAGTTTTGATATGTGGTATTTTAGTAATTTATTTCTAAATATTTTCTAATTTTCATTGTGCTTTTTTTTCCTTTGGCTCATAGGTATCTTTAAAATGTGTTTCTTAATCTCCAAACATATGAGTATTTTCTAGTTATCTTTTACTAATTGATTGTGGTCAATAAGCTTGTTTTGTATAATTTTAATTCTTTGAAATTTCTGTTAGGGCTTTGTTTACGGTCAGTTTTTATAAATATTACATGCGCTCGAAAGTGATATGTGTTCTAGTTATTGGATTCAGTGTTTTATCTATGCCATTAGAGTAAATGTATTAATCATATTCAAATCTGCTTTATCTTTAATGATTTTTTTGGCCTATTCTAGCTAGTTATAGAGAAAACTGTGTTAAAATATTTAACTGTGACTATGAATTTATCTATTTCACCTTTTAAGTTTTTGCTTTATATCTTTGAACCCTATTATCAAGTACATACTAATATAAAGTTATTACAGTTTCCTGGTGAATTAACCTTTTATCATTTTGAAGCTGCCCTTTTTATCCCTAGTAAAATAAAATTTTTTGCCCTAAACTCTATTTTATCTGATATAGCTATGCCATCGTTTTTTTTGTTGTTGTTAATCTATACAAGGTATGTCTTTTTCCACCCCTTTTAGTCCATCATTTCTGTATCTATGTTGTAGATATGTCTCTTATAAACAGCATATAATTGGATTTTTATAGCCTGTCTTTGTCACTTAACTGGACCATTTAGTCCCTATTTAGTTAATATATACTGATGTATTTAGGTTTAAATGTCTCCATATTTTATGCTTTCAACATATTTGTCTTGACAGTTCTTCATTTTATTTTAACTCTTTCCTTCTTTTGGGTTATTTTTAATCATTCAAGTCACACACCACCACCCCGCCCCCCCCCCCCCCCCCCACACACACACACTAGTTTGGGTGTTATGCATTTTCTCTTCTTTAATGGTTACCCCTGAAGCTTTAATTTAACCAAAGTTGATAAATTAAAGCTAGAGGTGATAAATATCCCTACTCCTCTTTTGGACAGTACAGGAACCTTAGACCACTTGAACTCCATTTATCCCCTTCCCGCTTAGTGGTAGACTAGCTGTAATGCACTGTGTCGGCTTTTCTTAGAGTCATTTAAGGACCCACAGATAGAACAAATGTGATGAGGGAGGAAAAAGTCAGAGCAAAGAATTTGCTTGCAAGAAGAACATACATTTGTCAGGACTCTTCTTGTTGCCAGTGATGAGCTTAGCCTCTCTTAACTTTAAAAAGAAAATCTTTTGGCTTATAAAACTGCATAGCTAGATCCAGGGGCTCAAAAATATTTTTAGGGCTGTGTGTGTGTGTGTCTGTCTCTCTCTTTCTCTCCCCGTTGCTCAATCTTGCTTGTCTTAATTTGACTTCGTTCCTCAGATGAACTCTTCTGAATTGTCCCCATCTTGGCAAAGGGGATAGGATGTTCTACTTGTCTACTTTGGGTCAAGTATCCATCCTGTGTGCTGGAGGCCTGAGGCCCTATGAATGACAGTCCCACCAGGACTAAATGGAATGGGATAGAAGTTCCTCTAAGGAACCGGAAGACCGAAGGTGTGCTGGGCAGACAAAAGTTATAGCTACCACAGCCTACTACACTAATGACTAAAAGAGTGATGCAAAGAAAGAAGAGGGCAAGAGAGGTTGCAATTGGAATTAACTCAGTTAATTTGTACAAGAAAAAAAAAGTGGACATCACATGTTCATGAGTCCACTGAAAGGGAAGGAAGAGTCTGGTCAAGGAGTTCCTTTGCCCACCAACCAGTGGGCACTTCAGCTTTGTTGGCTGAGGACATGGTGGTGGTTCACAGGAACAGAGGGGAGAGAGCTAGTGTAGGGGCTCTCTAGCATGTGGGGGTGTATTCAGCATATCAGCCATGGTGCTTGCTAGTCGCATAACCCTTTTTAAGAGAAACTTCTATATCCACAACTCCTGCTCATACAGGGAAAGCCCCAGAAGTCATGTTTTCTACCCTGAAATCTTGCCCTATCCTTACCCCTAGTAGTAAAAACTTACTGGATCAGAGATGGACATCAGACCCAAGAACAGCCAATTCTTAGGCTCACCGGGGACCTGTGCAGGGGCTGGGGACTCAGTCCAGGTGAGGAACCTCAGCTGTGCTGCTTACTCACAAAACAAAAAACGAGAGTAACTGTTTATTCCTGGAATTGGAGATGCTACTACCTGTTGGGTTATTGTTGTACGTGCTCAGTGAGATGACATGTGAGAAGTACCTGGTGTTTAGTAAGTCTGCATCACACCTTTCCCTGTCCCCTCCAGGTCACCCAGTTCATTAGTGTTAAATCAGGGCTAAATCCCAGGTCTCGGGATTCCCAACCCAGTGTGCTCTCCTAGGTGAACCACAGTGAATGAGGAATGCATTGAAGGAGTGGGAGAGAGGGCCCTATGGCCCCCAACCACGCTCAGAAAGCACCATATGTACATCAGAACACAGTGTTCTGGTCTGTGTCATCAAGTTTCAAAGCTGAAAATAAGAAACAGCTGGTGATTTCTCATGCTGAAGAGAGCTAAGGTTTGAAGAAATGATGAGAAGCCCAGCTGAGATTTTTGTCATCTTCAAAGTTTTAAGTTGTCTCATTTCCAATAGTGTGTATAGGTATGTATGTATGCAGGGCTCTTTCGTGGTTCACAATCTTCTATTCTGTGTATTTTCTAACGAAAATCCACAAAACTTTAGGGAGATTTACTTTGATTTGAAGAAGGATCTAAAATCATTACCCCATTACAGTTGCTTAATACAGTTTGTGGTTATTTGTACTGCAGCTTTGTATGCCTTGTAATGTGGGGAGAAAATACCCTTTTATCCCTTTGTCGAGACTAAATAGAATTCTGAGTTGTCCTAGATACTTTTTACCCCTTACTTTCTTATTAAAAGCAAAATTCCTGCCACTGTGACCCTGATATATGGCCTTTCCTAGGTAGGAAGTAAGTACATTTTCTTCATTATACAAACATGGAACATGAAAGCAGAATTAAGTCCCCTGTCCTCAAGATTGCCCATGAGGGAGAGTTAGAGGCCAGACTAAAAGCCTGTTGAATCCCTTTGTCAGAGTCATTTCTGCATGAGTTAGGGCCCTTTGTGCTGCTCCCCGTGGCCCCACAGATTAATGAAGACTCTGTGAACTGATCCAGCTGACCTTTCTCCCTGAACCCTTCGGACTCTGGGAGCTGCAACCAGACTGAGCCTCTTACTATGTCCTAAACCCGGCTAGATGTTTCCTATTCCAGGGCTTTTGCTGACACGCTTTCCTCTGCCTACATTTCCTCTTTCCTCCATTCTCTGGCCCCATATCTCACAGTCCAACTCAGATGCCTGCTCTTCCATGAAGCTTGACTAAAAACCCCAGTGGTTAAAAACCCAGTCTTGCCCTGGCTGGTGTGGCTCAGTTGGTTGGGCATCGTCCTGTGCACCCATGGGTTGATGGTTGGATTCCCGGTCAGGGCATATACCAGGGGTGCAGGCTCCATACCCAGTAGGGGGTGTACAGGAGGCAACCAATCGATGTTTCGCTCTCACATCAATGTTTCTCTCTCGCCCTCTCCTTTCCTCTCTCTCTAAAAATCAATGAAAATATTTTTAGCCCTGCAGGTCTGGCTTAGTAGATTGAGCGTCATCCCCTGCACCAAGAGGTCACTGGTTTGATTCCCAGGCCCAGCACATGCCTGGGTTGTGGGCTCGATCCCCAGTAGGGGGCATGAAGGAGGCAGCCAATTGATGTTCCTCACCCATCAGTGTTTCTGTCTCTCCCTTCCTCTCTTAAAAAAGTCAATAAAAACATATTTTAAAATTTTAAAAAATATATATTTTTTAATCCTCACCCAAGGATATTTTTCCATTTTATCTTCAGATAAAGTGGGAGGGAGGGAGAGAGGGAGGGAGGAAGAGAGAGAGAGAGAGAGAGAGAGAGAGAGAGAAACATTGACGTGAGAGGGACACATCGACTTGTTGCCTCCCACACGACCCTGACCAGGGCCGGGGATGAAACACAACCAATGTACATGCCCTTGACCGGAACCGAACCCGCGACTCTTTGGTCTGTGGGCCGACGCTCTAACCACTGAGCAAAACTGGCCAGGGAAAAAATAAAAATAAAGACCAGGTCTTTAGGGTCAGGCCTGGCTTCAAAAGGGGGCTGTGCTGCTGTCTAGCAGAGTGGTATGGGGTAAGTCATTTGTCACATAAGTTCCCTCAGGTTTAGTTTCTTCATCTGTAACAAGGAGACAATAATACTTTAAATCAGTGCTTCTCAGACATACAGCACACATGAGTTCCCTGGTCATCTTGTTGAAATGTCAGTTCTGATCCACTAGGTACAGGATGGTACCCAAGAGTTGGCATTTCTAACCAGCTCTTAGGTCCTGGGAACAGCATTCTGAGTTGTAAGGCTGTGGCAAGATGTTGCGAGAATAAAGTTAAATAAGGCAGGAAAAGTGCTTAATATTTTGTGCCCTTCAAATAGTCTTGCTGAGCAAATGGTAGCTGCTGCTGTTTTTGTTGCCTTCTATTATTGGCTCATTTTTCTAGCTGGAGGTCACATCTTTATTCTTTAAACAAGGGCTTTCCCGTTTTTATGGCACTAAGAACTTTTCTCCTTATACTGGGATTTGGGGTTTTTGTTTTGTTCTTTCTTTATTTTATTTTTTTGTTCGTTTGTGTTTGGGGGGGTCTTTTGATAAAGATATCTTTGTCTCCTACCAGACTTGAGGGTGAAGTCTTTATCTGATTCCTGACTCCCTAGCAGTGCTTACCATGGCCTTATACATAGCAAGTTTTATTTACTTCCTTTTTTATTCCATGGGAATCTGTGTGACCGTAGCGATTCTATAGCTAATAGTTTGAATAGTCTTAGCTCTACTAATACCCTGGATAATGATGATGGTGATCATTCATTCATTCAGCAAATGTTTATTGAGCACCTGCTATGGGCCAGGCATATTCTAGGCATCATACAAAGCATGATACAATGTTTCTGCCATTAAGGAACTTACATAATACTCAGGGGAGACAGATAATAAAGAAAGCATATTATATATAAAATGATAAGCTCCTTTAGGGTAAAGAGTGTGTCTGATTCGTCATAGTGAATTTCCTCATAGTGTTCAGGCACCGTGTCACCTGGCCACTCTGTATCTGTGTATGCTGTCTCGATTTTCACATGGGAAGTCCCTGTGGTGTAACATGGTGCTTCTTCGTGTCCCCGTCACTCACCCCACAGATCCACTCAAACTAAAGCATTAGTGAGCTAGATAGATGTCACTAGAGATTTTATTCCTAACTTGCCTACCCATCATGGTGCTCAGCCGACTAGATGGCCCATAACCCACCTTCCCAGAAGCAGTGGGAGTCTAGAGAGCAAAACAAAGCAAAGCTTTGCTTCCAGTGCCTTATGTTAACTAGCCTCCTGCACAGTGTTCGAAGGGTATTCACTCCCAGTTTCTCCTTTTAGGTGGTAGACTGGCAAGGACTTGGTCAGCAGACTTATCTCTCTTCACTCTCTCCACTCTCTGTAGTGATCTCATCCCATCCCATGGCTTTAAATGTCATTCAGGTCTTTGTTTAAATGTCACTTCCTTAGAGACCTTCCTTAACAACCCTATCTAAAATAGCACACATGCGCATGCACACAGACGCACACCCCTTAGCCTGCGTTAACTTCTCTTCATAGCATTTATGTTATGTTTAAAATTCATTGTCTGTCTCTGAAGGTAGGGACTTTGTCTTGTTTACTGCTTGTCAGTACTTGGAACAGTGCCTAGCATAATAATTGACAGTCAACAAATATTTGTTGAATAAATGATTTTTTTCTTTGGAAATTCTCAAAATCCTCATGAGGTGTAGCAGGACAGCTGTCATTAGCCTGTTTACAGATGAGGAGATTGGCTCAGAGAGGTTAAAGGGGTTGCCTGAAGTCACAAGGCTGGAGTACAATAGAGCCTGCTTGTTGAGAGCCAAATCTTATGGGACTCAACTCCCAAGAGGGTGGCCTCTGCGTCTCCCACTGAGGCTGGGGACACCAGGTGGCCCGCAGGCATGCAGATACTTCCAATGGGCTGTTAGGAGGTGCCAGCAGAAACCCTGAGTTTTCACACCCTTGGAAACGTGTAAATAAAGAAACAGCTTAAGGCTCTGGCCGGTTTGGCTCAGCGGTTATAGAGTGTCAGCCCGCGGACTAAGTCGCGGGTTCGTTTCCGGTCAAGGGCACATACCTCAGATGCAGTTCATCCCGGCCTTGGCTGGGTCGTGTAGGAAGCAGCCAGTGGATGTGTATCTCTCATATTGATGTTCCCCTCTCTCTCTCTCTCTCTCTCTCTCTCTCTCTCTCTCTCTCTCTCCCTCCCTCCCTCTCTCCCTCCCTCCCTCCCACTCTATCTGATGATAAACAGAAAAATATCCTCGGGTGAGGATTAAAAACAAAGAAACAGCTAAGGCCTACCTCAGTACATGCTTTCTCCCGTCCCAAGCAAGTGCCCACTGTTGTTTCTCCAGTCCTTTGCAGGCATCCCACACCAGGTGCACAGGCCCTGGGGATATGCGTTACTTTAATTCCATAGCTCAGAGGCCCCAGTGGCAAAAAGAAAGGACAAAACTTGAATACATTTTTTTAAAGTGTTACTTGGTTATAGAAATCCCTGTTGCTGCATGGATCCCCGTGGATTAGTGTAAAGGTATAGTAAATAAAGCCAACTGGAACCATAGGGAATGTGACATTTGAATCAAAGGATATCCTCATCTGAGCTCAGAGGGGCTCTGGACTCTATTTTTCTTACGCCAATACCACAGTGTCTTGTGGCTGACATGAGGGAGCCTAGATTATGTTGCCTTTTCTTTTTTTAAGAGTATTAGGTTTTATTCTAGCAAGTAGTTAAGATACTGGTGGAACCCTTTGATCCCATCCATCAGGCTTGCTTTTATTCTTCCAATTTGAATTTATTCCTATAGCATATCCTTTCTGAGTCTCAGAATGAATGGTCCATATGCTGGGCTAGAATTCCATTGTCTCCCAGCTCTGTGTGATCTCTGGTATCACTGTTTATCCCACAGCAGGCAGTCTCTACTAGGCCTTATGATGTCTTGCCCTTTGCAAGTGCAGTCCAGCTTTCAGCCAAGAAACTGCCCACCCACTCTGTGCTGCTCACTCCATTCTGGCACCCTGCTTCAGAGATTCCAGCTGCTTCAGCAGCACAGAACTCAGATCTGCCTACTCAGTGAGACTACCACTCTGCCTGGGCTCCATCTCCCTTCACCACACTAAGGCGATGCCTCAGGATGCAAGCTGGGGCAGTCATGCGCTCGCCCCCTGTGTTTCTCTTGAAGATCACAGTCCTGTGCAGTGGGCTGTTCCGTGCCTGAAAGCATATATTCAGTCGCCTCATATATTTTGTTCAGCTTTATAGTTGCTTATGACAGAAGGATGAATCCAGTTCCATTTATTCTGTTAAGGCCTGAAGTGGAAGTGGAAGTGGAAGTTGAGGTTCAGTTTTGGATACGCTGCTGAGTTTTTAGTATCTGTGCAACATCCAAGTAGAATTACCCAACAGGCAATTGGGTGTTCCTGTATGGAGCCTGAAAGAGATAGTCGGGCTGGAGATTCAGATTTTATAGGCATGAATTTAGTGGTAATTGAAGCCAAAGAAATGAATGTGATCACTTAGCTACAGAATGGTTAGAGAAGGAGTGGAAGAACATTTTCCTCTTAAAAAGCCTGAGCAGACATAGCTAGAGGAGTAGGTGAGGAGCAGGAGACATCACTGTCACAGAAACCACCTTGAACAAATGGCATTCGTCTGGGAGAGTGACAGCTGTCAGGAGCCTATTTTCTCTGTGTTTGTGATGCTTACCAGTCCAGAGACCAGCTTTTCTCCAGTGCCCCAGAGGACTTTGTAAAGTTTCACTGGGTGATCACTAGAGAAAAACCTACATACGTAGGCTCCAGTACTACTCTGTAGCATTACAGCCACACTTGTCTTGAGGAAGCTCAAAATTTCTTCCAGACATAATCATACATTCTGCTTCTAGCCTTCTTGGGGCTTAGATAGCTAGCAAGTATGATGATAAACAACAGAAGTTCAGTGAAGCCAGCTTAGCAAAAAGGAGACTTTATTATAACATTACAGAGATAGTTGATGGAATTCAAAAGGTAAGGATAAAGCTGAGCTTTGAAAATGGCCTGGAGCCATGGCCTATTGCTACAGAGAAACTGGGTTGGCCCTTTTTTCCTCCCATTCTCTGCTTTTTTTCTGTCCCTGATTCATTCCTCTCTCATTTAGACCAGCTTCTTGGGCTGGGGTAGCATTATTGTATGCACACAGCTGTGGGAGCCCTACCTCTATCCATGAGGTATAAATTGCTGGAGGAAGGGAGGATATTTTCCAGAAACAAGCGAGGGGGCAGACGGCTGGGCAGCCAGCCCAGTAGATGTTCAGGACACGAGGGCTCCCTCAGTATATTACCAGTGGCAGAGCCAGGACCAAGACCCACAGCCTCTGACCCAGCAGCAGCCTTTCCTGAGGCTGCCTCACATGGGGAAACAGTAGTAATTATTTGATCTGGTTACGAGGAGAGACAGACAAATGGACACTCACTGCCTCAGTTCTTATTCCTATTGGTGTGAAGAAATAGAGGTCCCTTCCTGGGGAGTCCAGGGATCCATAGCTCTGGGGCTGTAACAGCCAAAGGCAAGTTCCCTCAGTATTAGTCCACACTCTTAGTTACCAGTTATAGAAACCCAGATCAAACCAGCTTGGGCACAAGGGCATTTATTAGAAGGTCACTGAGATTCCTCAGAGAACTGAAGGAAGAACAGAAGATTACAGGGCATCTGCAAGAATCTATAATCTGTACTACCAGGACATACACATGTGCTCACCCTCCCCCCCCCTTTCTTTTTTAATATGTTTTTATTGATTTTTTTTTTTTAAGAGAGGAAGTAAGAGAGATAGAAATATCAATGTAAGAGGGAAACATCGATTGGCTGCCTCCTGCATGACCCCCACTGGGGATCTAGCCCAAAACCTGGGCATGTGCCCTGACTGGGAATCGAACCAGGACCTCTCAGTCCATGGGACAGTGCTCAGTCCACTGAGCCACAGCAGGCGGGCCCTCCCCCCACTTTTCAGTTTGTATCTTTCATCTGTCATTTCTGCTTGGCTCTGGTACCACAAGTTTTTCTCTGCAAGGTGGGGAATGTGGCTGCCAGCAGTTCCGGGTCATACCCGTACAGAGAGTCTTCCCTGCTAATTCCAGGTAGAAAAATCCCAGAGACGTATTCCGATTGAGAGGATGGAGTCCTATGATTGGCTGGGCCTTGTTCCCTTGTTCATCCTTAGGCTCAGGAGAAGGCAGGGGTATTTTAAGAAAGGGGATTGTAAGCAGGGTCAACAAAAGCCTGTTTGTTCTGTGTTTGTCTCCCAGGTGACCATGGAGGCTGGCGGGCTCCCCCTGGAGCTGTGGCGCATGATCCTAGCCTACCTGCACCTTCCCGACCTGGGCCGCTGCAGCCTGGTGTGCAGGGCCTGGTATGAACTGATCCTCAGTCTTGACAGCACCCGCTGGCGGCAGCTGTGTCTGGGCTGCACCGAGTGCCGCCACCCTAACTGGCCCAACCAGCCTGATGTGGAGCCTGAGTCTTGGAGGGAGGCCTTCAAGCAGCATTACCTTGCCTCCAAGACGTGGACCAAGAATGCCCTGGACTTGGAGTCCTCTGTCTGCTTTTCTCTATTTCGCCGGAGAAGGGAACGCCGGACCCTGAGTGTCGGGCCAGGCCATGAGTTTGACAGCCTGGGCAGTGCCTTGGCCATGGCCAGCCTATATGACCGAATTGTACTGTTCCCAGGTGTGTACGAAGAGCAAGGTGAAATCATCCTGAAGGTGCCTGTGGAGATTGTAGGCCACGGGAAGTTGGGTGAAGTGGCCCTGCTAGCCAGCATTGATCAGCACTGCTCAACCACTCGCCTGTGCAACCTCGTCTTCATGCCGGCCTGGTTCTCACCCTTCATGTTCAAGGTGGGTACCCACATCACATGGATGTCCCCAGCCCTGACCCCAGGCCTTGGCCTCTTCTCAATGGATTTGTAGCCCCCTTTTTTGTTGTTGGAATTGAGAGTTTAATTATTATTGCTCCAACACACTCTTCTGAGTTCTGCACCAGTTGAGAAATAGGCACAAGGATCAGTAGAGATTAACATTCTGCTTTATTCCTGGCAAAGCTGCATTAAGAAATGAGCCTTGGACTTGAGGCCAAATTGCTTTGTACTTCTTCCCTTCCCAACTGGGTCAGCTGGAGCCACAGGTGGAGCAACTAGGTAGGAAATCCAGGTTCCTGGAGCGTGCCACATGCTGACAGAAAGCAGAGAACAGTTATGGCAGCATGCCCCGAGAGAGAGCCAGAGGGGAGGCCAGCGACCTTCAGTGCATCAGCCCTACCCTGTGGAGGGTTCAGAAAGATCATATTTTTTACCAAATGTGCCTGGAGAGAGGGTCAGGAAATATAAGTTCCAACACATTCCTTCCAAGAACACAGAGCAGAAGTTGTGTTCACAGCAAAGCATGTATTGAGGTGTTGGTAGCTCCAGGCAGAGCAATCTGCAGCTTTCATATTGCCTAGACACTAATTGCTGTACCTGGATTATGTACCTAGTCAATAAAAATTATATTGCCACTTTACTACCAGTAACAACTAAATTGTCTCTCAGGTTTGTAATGATCATCATACCAGCAATCATTTATGATGCACTTACTGTGTAACAGGCATATGTTTTACAGCCATTATTAAGATGGGTTGTGTCATCTGGTTTATAGATGAGCAAACAGAGGCTCAGTAAGATTAAGTGACATAGCCAGGTCCCATATTTATTAAGGGACAGAGCTAGGATTCAGAGTCTATGTTCATAATCTAGGTGACTTTTCATCTGTGGCCTCATTTGGTCCCCACAACACACATCTGTGCTAGTCTGAGTAGATGTGGTATCCCTGTTTGCAGATGAGGGACACTGAAGCTCAGAGATGCTAAGTCACTTTCTCAAGTGGATAATTACTGAGGTTAGAACTCAAGTCCAGGCCTTCTGATTCTAAGCACTTTTGAAATTATATTGTGCTGAATTTCCTGCTTTTTAGTCCTAGAATGTTTCGGAAGAACTGATGAGCTCCTCCTTTGCTGGTCTGCAGACCAAGAAGAAGAGTTGGTTTCCAGACCTTCACATTTTATACATTGTTTTTTCTTTATTGATTCTAGAGACGGAGGAAGGGAGAGGGAGAGAGAGACAGAAACATCAATGAGAGAGAACATCGATTAGGTGCCTCCTGCATGCCCCCCACTGGGGATTGGACCCACAACCTGGGTATGTGCCCTGACCAGGAATCGAACCAGCGACCTCTTGGTGCATGGGTCAGTGCTCAACCACTGAGCCACACCGGTCGGGCCACATTTCATACGTTTATTCTTAGAGTTATATGTTCATTTTAGCCTCTACTTCCCCCTCAGGGACAGGGCCTGGCCTTGCACTTCTCTGTAGCCCAGCCCACCGTCTTTCTTGGTGCTTGGCATATATTAATGTTCAGTTCATGATTGTCTTTTCACTAAAAACAGAGCGAGGGGCTAGCATGACCTGAAAAATGCAAAGACCAGGGTAATTCCACAGCAGTTTTCAGTGACTTCTAAGGAGAACCTTAGCAGTGACTCTGCATCTCCAGAGAGATGGTGTTTACAGACAGGACCAAGTAAGCGAAAATAGACTTACATTACAGCAAGAAAAAATTAGGTTAGGCATAGGAAAGAGCTGAGTGGTTAAGAGGAGTTAAATTCTGGGACAAGCTCTCAAGGGAGGTCACTGCTATAGAATATAAGAATTGTTCAAGGGGTGGATGTGTCTGGATTACTCTGTGGGATCATGAAACACTCCCTCATTTTATACTTCATATCCATCTGATGGAATTTGGTGCAAAATCCAGAAATAGTTCTTTTTCAGGAATTAGAGCAGCTGGGCTTCTCAGTCAGGCCCAGAGAGCTAAGGGGCTCAGGTGGGTTGTGCTGTGGGATTTAGCACTCCCCATCCTACCCCAAAGGAGTCTCTGCAATTAGCATGCCTGACCCCAGGAGATAATAGCCACCCTTATGCCTGGCTCTATGCCTTATGTTTTGTTAACTAGTAAGCCCCATGTTGCAGACAAAGAAATTGAGGCTTAGAGAGGTGAAGTCATTTGTCCAAGGTAACACACTTGAAAGAAGCAGAGCTGAGAGCTGTCCCATTTAGTCAGACTCCAGAGCCTGTGCTCTTGACCTCTGCTTAGCATTGTCCGGCCATGGCAAACCTGTCTGCCTCTTCAGGACCTGCTGTCTTCTGCTGTGTCTGATATGCATCAGTTATCACACAGACTGGACTCTTTCCCAGCCCCTGTGGTGGTGCCTCCCCACTGCTGTCTCAACCCAGGCAGGACGCAGCCCCTCCTGGCCTGCCCTGCCCTCTGTCAGTCCTCAGGCTTCCGCCTGGCTCTGAGTTTGGGGACCAAGCTGATGCCCTGTGGTGTGCTGCAGGGCGCAGGCTTGGGGAGGGCACACGCCTGCAGGGCCGAGGGCAGGTGCAAATGAAGGGAAAGTGCTTAAAAAGGTGAGACCTAGAGGAATGCCACATGATTTGACACATTCTTCATAAAACCCAGACTTAGAGCTGGGACCCCTTCACCTTAGAGGTCTTGGTAAGTTTGGACTCACATCCCAGCTACTTCCTATGTTTGTAAAAATTCAAAGCCCTCCCAGTCATTTCTCATCATCCCTAGAGAGACTGCCTCTGTTAATATGTGCTGATTCCATTTCACCTGGTATTCCCCTTGATCCTTCTGTTTCTTTGCCTTCCTCATTTCTCCCCTCAATGTTTTATTCTCACTAAGCATTAGGAGAATTTATGCCAAACTTTTATGCCATTATCCATTTCCACTCTTGTCCCTATCCCTTTGGGATAGGAGGGAAGGGCAGGCAACTCCAAATTATCTTCCCTCTGATGCAGAGCAGCTCCCAAGTTCCTCTTGGGACCAGCTGACACACGCCCTTGTGGGGAAGGGGACATGATCAGCAGGGCGAATGACTCTCCCTGCTCCACCCTCCTTCAAGAGCAGCTAGAGTACTGACTAGCTGAACAGATCTTATCCCTGCTATCTTCACTTTCTCTTTTTCATTCCCCAGACAACATCAGGCCATGTCCAGTTTGACAACTGCAACTTTGAAAATGGGCACATCCAGGTCCATGGTCCAGGCACCTGCCAAGTGAAGTTTTGCACCTTCAAAAACACCCATGTCTTCCTGCACAATGTGCCCCTGTGTGTCCTGGAAAATTGTGAATTTGTGGGCAGCGAAAACAACTCTGTGACGGTTGAGGGCCACCCGTCTGCAGACAAGAACTGGGCCTACAAGTATCTACTGGGGCTCATTAAATCCTCTCCCAGTGTGCTCCCCGCAGAGGACTCTGACTCTTTAATGTCCCTGGACCTGGAGAGCAGGGACCAGGCCTGGAGCCCAAGGACCTGTGACATTGTCATTGAGGGCAGCCAGAGCCCTACCAGCCCGGTCTCTAGCTCCCCAAAGCCAGGCTCCAAGGCTGGCTCACAGGAGACAGAGGTGGGCAGCGATGGGGAAAGGGTGGCCCAGACCCCAGACAGCAGCGATGGAGGTCTGAGTCCCAGTGGTGAGGATGAGGACGAGGACCAGCTCACATACAGACTGTCCTACCAAGTGCAGGGCCCGCGCCCTGTCCTGGGGGGCTCGTTCCTGGGCCCACCTCTGCCAGGAGCATCCATTCAGCTGCCCAGCTGCCTCGTGCTAAACTCACTGCAGCAGGAGCTGCAGAAGGACAAGGAGGCCATGGCATTGGCCAGCTCCCTGCAGGGCTGCCTCATCCGCAAGTGCCTCTTCCGGGACGGGAAGGGAGGTGTCTTCGTTTGCTCCTATGGCCGAGCCAAGATGGAAGGAAACATCTTCCGGAACCTGACGTACGCAGTGCGGTGTATACACAATAGCAAGGTGCTGTCATAAGACTTACTCATGGAGCCCTGTGGCTTCACTGAGTCACCAGGAGCATGATTTGTGGTTGATGAGAAGTCTCTGTGGCTATATGCAGGAAGGCTTTGATGGGGCTATTTTGCAGTTTTCAAAAATCAATCTTGCCTTATGTTCATCATCTGATTTGGAGAGGGCAGAAACTATTTTTCCCATTTTATACCACTATACAGCTCAGTTGTAGCCCTCTTGAACTGTGGCCCTTGGGACTTTTGGCAGGAATTGTGCAGCCAGTGAGTCAGTTGTGCAGCTAGTGAGTCTCGAGACAGTAACCCGAAAAACTGATATTCAGGGGTTTTGACTTAAAGAGAAATCCATGGTGTCTCATGAGTACAATTACATGCTAAGTGGCATTAATACAAGCAGGGAGCTGTGGGCAGGAGTGCAGGGCTCATGGACCTAGTCCCTGTGCCCAGGAGCAAGGCCTTGATCCAGTGGCCCCAGGGCAGCCACCCTGTCTGCCCTGTAGAACATCCCAGGAGAGTGAAGGATGCCTGAAGGAGCTCAGTTTCTTGGAGCTCTGTGAAGAAAAGTACCACTGACTGTTTTTGTTTTTTGTTTTTCTTCTTTGTGTATCTTACGGTTTTTAGTTGAAAGTCAGGTATCTCGTATAGGACAGTAGAGACTTGGGTAAATTGTATTTAAGTGTGGAAATAGCATACTCCTTTTGCAAGGCCATTAGTGGGGCAGGGTTTGGGTCGATCTACTCAGGGGTGGAGCCGGTTTGGATTTTGTCGTGGTTACAATAATCCTCCAAGTACCGCAGGCCTCCCGTTCCTCTAGCATTGCCTGTGCTGGTTTGCCAGTGGGCCTTTCTCCTCCTTAGCCTTCCCTTTTCTCCTGCTCCTCAGAGAGGATCTCCCTCCGTGCCCTTGGCCCCGCAACAGGAGACCGCAGTCCTTCATGGCGCTGCACCGGAGCCTGCTGGCGTGGTGGTGGGGTTTCTCCCCCATCTGGGTTCATCACTGGTCTTAGGTAGCTGTGTCCGTGGGTCAGGAGCCTCAGGAGTAGGCCCTTTTCAGTGGTCCTGCCTCACCCCCAGCACTAGGGGGGCTCTAATGATCTGGGCTCAAAGACGGTTTCCTCCCACCTCCCCCCAAGGTGAAAGGTGTTTTTCCTCTTCCCTTCCTGGAGAGTGACAGGTTTGTTCTGTGGGAAAGTTAGGAGAAAAAGATCCAGGAGCTTAATGCTTTCCCCACAGTGGCTGCTGTACTTTCCCCCAGGCCTCCACCCTGAGGGCGGCAGTCCCCTCTGTCCTGTCTCTAGTCTCTCTGTGAGCTCCTAGTGAGGGCCATGGAGAGGTGAATACTTGCAACCATGCCCAGAGTTTCTGTACTCACACTAGTTCCTACTTGGCCTTTAACAATACGTTAAACCTTTTAACTGAATTCTTCTTACCAGCTCATGTGGCAGCTGCTGCGTCTGTTCAGACGAGCGAGTGTGCCCATCTCTCCCTGGAAGTGCCTGATTTCCTTCGAGTTCAGGCTAGTTAGTTGTCCTGCAGCCTCAGCTTTCTGATGGGTTCAAGAAAGGTCATGTTTCAGAAAGGTCATGTTTTGCCCTGGCCAGTTTGGCTCAACAGTTAGAGAGCGTCGGCCCGAGGGCCAAAGAGTCTCGGGTTCGATTTCGGTCAAGGGCACGTACCTCGGTTGCGGTTTGGTCCCCGTCCCTAGTCAGGGTTGTGTGAAAGGCAACCAGTCGATGTGTCTCTCTAATATTGATGTGTGTCTCTCTCCCCCCTCCCACTCTATCTGAAGATAAATGGGAAAATATCCTCGGGTGAGGATTTAAAAAGGAAAAGAAAGGTTATGTTTTTGTATATTATCTGTTTCTTGTAACTGTGGGAGCAGTGTTCTTTCCAACACTCTCCATCCTAAGCAGAAGCTAAAATCTTCTCCAAATTTTGAACTTCCGTTCTACTTTACCCCTCCTGCAATTTTATCCTAACATACACTTTTATTGTTAATACACAGTTGTTTAAAACAGCATAAATATGTCCTAGATTTTTTTCTTTTCTTTTTTTAAGTTAAGCATTTAGAGGAACTAGAGCTCACCCCCAGTTGATGAAAGTTTTTCTTTTTTTAATTTATTTTTTTCTTTATTGATTTTTAGAGAGAGACAGAAACATCGATGAGAGAGAACATCAATTGCTGCATGCCCCCCACTGGGGATCGGGGCCCACAACCCCGGGCATGTGTCCTGACCGGGAATCGAACTGGCGACCTCTTGGAGCCCAGTCGATGCTCAACCACTGAGCCACACCAGCCGGGCTGTTCTAGATCTTTAATATAATTATAAAATGTAAAAAGAAAATGTAAGTGGCAGTACATACACTTAATAAGCTGTGTGCTGGGTTAAGCTACCTTGTTGAAAGGAGGCTTCCTTATGCCAAAACTTCTCATTGTCTCCTAGTTGGGAGTTCCGGTGGTTTTCCACCCCAGGACAATATACCAAGAAAGACTCAGAATGGGCAGGGGTAGGCCTTTGTCTCATAAAGTGAAAGGAAGGTGGGAGAAGAGAACCTTGCGCTCATGCTTTCTCAGGCAGGTGAAGTTTTGCGAAGATGCATAGAAAGTAGTAGGTCTGGAACTTGATTCCATTCAAAGTAGCTGTGCCCTTGGACCTCTGGGGGCGTCTTCGTGTAACCCCAGTGCATGTCGAGTGTGAAGACCACTGAATCCCATCTTCTCTCAGGGTCTTTTTCAGCCCATCAGCCAGTTGTTCTGCTCAAAAGCTGTGAATGTGGAGCCCAGGGCCAAGCTTCGCTCAGGTTTCATTGAAGAACCGGTGTAACGTTGGTGGAGAAGGCAGAGCCAGGAAGGGCACGGAGGTGGCTCTGCCCCGCTGTCCCTGTGAGCACACAGCTGGAGAGTGGCCGTGCTGACGCTGAGGCACTCCTCTCACCTGCCGGTTGAACAGCACAGACCAGACACTGAGGAAGAGACTCAGGTGTCCCCGAGTGACTGGTTTTTAAAACTTTGTGACAGGAAAACAAATGGCTTTCTGTCCCCCTCTTAGATCGTCATGCTCAGGAATGACATTCACCGCTGCAGGGCCTCGGGCATCTTTCTTCGCTTGGAGGGTGGAGGCTTAATCGCCGGCAACAACATTTACCACAACGCGGAGGCTGGCGTGGACATCCGGAAGAAGTCCAACCCGCTCATTCTGGTACTTCTCTCTGTCTTCACGCCTTTTCAGGTGGCTCTTGCTTCTCAGAAACCTTTCCTGAGGAATTTAAATCAGTGTTGCCATCTTGGGTTTATAGTGCTTTCTGTTTGCAAGGGGTTCCTGCCCTTTTTCCTTCAGTCTCCCCGTCAGTAAGAAAGAGGACCGATCACAGGGAAATTTCACAGGGCCCTGATATGCTCTGGTTGGCTTTGACTTAGGTAAGAGTTAAAGATAACAATGTCTGCCCAAAAAGACACGTGGAACAGAAATAAAATAACAAGTTAGTTCATTCTTTACTAGAACAAGGATATGTAGTTCTGAAAATTATTTGTTTTGTGGGTGTTGTGAGTTTAATTTTACACCAGTGTGAAAGCCACTTAAAATCCCAGCACAGGAGGCCAGTGACTTGAGAGACCAGCCCCTTTTCTGCCCTGGCCTTGCCCCAGAGATAGGTTTCTGAAAAATTGGGAAATGTGACGGACTTTTTATGGACCTAGGAAATAATATCCACCCTATGTGCAGTGCTTATTATATGCCAGATTATTCTAAGGACTTTGTATATATGTGTTTAACTATGGTTTAATCCTTACACAACCCTGTGGGGTAGAATTATTATCCCCATTTTATAGATGGGACATTGAGACACAAAGAGGCTAAAGATCTTGCCCCAAATCACACAACTGGTGACGGAGCTGGGATTGGAATCTGGGCAGTCTGACTCAGGGTTGATGTTCTTAACCCATTGTATCTAGACTGCCCTTGAAAATGCAGAGAAAGGAAAGTCCTAACTGTTTAAAGAGACATGCTTAGCCGGTGTCCTCTTTCAGCCTCTTCCTCTCACTGTGTTTTTGCTGTGCATCTGGTGTTGGACGCATGACTGTGGCTTAGGGAATTATTGCCACTGTTGCCAGAGAGATGAGTTTAGCTTCCCAGGGATGGAGAGAGTGGGCCAGTTAGCAGGTGGAGGTGGGAAGGGGGTGTTGCATATCAGCCCTGGCTTTGTGAAAGGGTGTGGATGGAAATGTCATTGCGTACACCTCTCTCTCAAAGCTTTTCAACCCTCTGGGGGACTTCTGTTAGGCCGTGGTTGCCCTGGTGAGTCGGCCAAATCCGTCAGGAGAAAATCTGAAAAGTAAGAATGGGAGAGTTTGCCGCATGGAACACTTGAAGGCAAAGCAGAACTTTATGTGAAATCATTTTGGAAGAGAAATGGCTAACTTCTTAAAGTATGGCATTGTATTTGGAACTTTAAATTAACAATTAGAGTGAAACAATTTTATTATAATTTATTATAATCTAAAAATTGTCTCACCGTGCAAAAGCAACTAACTGGGAAACAAAAAACTAGGTTTCAAATTTGGTTTTGCCACAAACATAAGACCTTGGGCCTGTTTCCCTTTTGTACAGAGGTATTAGAACGAATGTCTCTAAGGTTCCTTGTAGCTCACACACCTATGACCTCATGTCCCATAGGACAGCTAAGCTCCCCAGAGCCGTGCCTTTCCACAGCCCTCCCCTGAGGACTAGAAGCCAAATGGCTCTCACTCTTCCCTGGATGTGGCCCCTTGGGACTGCACTTGGCCAACATTCTCGTGTACTAGGGTGCTGCCCTTCCCTGAGAGGCAGCCTCCCCCTACCCTGGGTGATGTGGCACGGCCAGATGATTGTACGTCTGGGGGACTCTTTGGAGGCTCCGAAATTTCCAGTAGCATGCCTTGCCGGTGAAGAGCAAAGCCCTCAGCAGTAGGGCCAGCATCACTGCTTCCCAAGAGGCGGGTGGTGAAGACTGCAGTCTGCAGATGCTCCATGATAGGTGCCCATACGTGCACCTGTGCAGGGCAGCAGCAGGTCCATGCACTTGGTCGCGTGCTAGGGCTCTTCCAGCGGCGTCGCGTTCTCCACTGCATTCATCCTGGCCCTGCTGTGGGGCAGCGGTTGAGCACTCTGCTTCTGGCTGGCATGTCTGATCTGTCTTCTGTGCTCTCGTGTTCACATACAGTGTAACCAGATCCACCACGGCCTTCGCTCTGGCATTGTCGTCCTCGGCAATGGGAAAGGCATCATCCGGAACAATCAAATCTTTTCAAATAAGGAGGCTGGCATTTATATCCTGTACCATGGAAATCCAATCGTGAGGTATGCGCTACTGTACCCAGACCGTCCTACTCACCCATGGTCCCTTCTTTCTTTCTTCTCGTATCTGTTTCCCTACTCCCTGTCTTTCCTCCATTTGAAAACATTTTTGTTTGCTAAAACAACTGCACAGACACAAGCCAGAAGAGACTGCACCCATAATCCCACAGTAGCACAACAACTTTTGTGTTTCTGTGTTCCCTGCCAGTTAAACATGTAGCCATTCTATTCAGCAAATACTACCGAGCATTTCTAATGATGATAGCAGAGGCAAACAAGGGACAGACTCTGCCCCCTAGGAGCTTACTCTAGTCAGGAAGACATACGTGCCCTGAAGAGATTTCAACTCTGGTCAGTGGATAGTGGCCACCAGGATGCTGTGTTAAGATCGGAGGCTATGTCTGGCCTCAGCATGAAAGCATGCTGAGATCAGTCAGGGTGTGAGCTGTAGGTGGAAGGGGCAGTGGCTCTACTGGGACCAGGGATCTGCCCTCCTAGCTGTCGTACGGGGCCGACTATGATAAATGCTGTCAAATGTTATCAAGAGAGGAAGGGAACCATTCTGCTATTTGTGCCATAGCAACAGATACATGACTGGTACATGGATGGCACAGCTCTCAGAGAGAGGAGGTGTGGGAAGGCCTCATTTAGAAGGTGTCATTGGAGCTGGACTTTGAAATGTGGGTAGAACTTGGACTGTCATGGAGATGGAAGTGGACATTCTAGTCAAGGAACAACCTGAGCAAAGGCAGCAGAGCACAGCAGACTAGGGTCAGCAAACAGTCCACCGTGGCTTGAGAGAAGGTCAGACACAGGTGTGACATTGGTATAAAATGTTTTAAATTGGGACTGTCCCAGAAAATCTTGGGTGCCATGGTCACTACCGCATGACCTTTATATCCCCAGGCCAGTCTGTGTCCGCCATGCAGCATGGTGGAGACAGATAATGGAAAGAAAGCCTTGGGTCAGATGAGGAAGGCCTTATTTACGTAGACCAAGCTGAGGAAGGGGGAGTTTTCTCTGTCTAGATAATGGAGAATCACTAAAGGGTTTGAGCAGAAGATTCGCACAAGTGTGTCTGTGCTTTAGGAAAATAACTGGTATTAATGTGCAGCAAACATATTCTGAGGGTTTTCCCCCCTGCATTATTCCATGTGTACTTTTCCATATTGTCGCATAGCCTTTATATGTAATCACTTCGGAAAGTTTCAGAGCATTCCATTGTTTTGATATCCCATACTTTTTGAACCAGTCCTGTGAAACATTTATTTACTTTTACTGTTATGCACCTTTCTAAAAACAATGGTCATAGAGCTCCTTCCTTTTTTTCATTGTTACCATGAGAGTATGTGTTTGTATGTATGCATGTTACTTACATGGCACATACTAAACTGTTTACTCTGTGCAAGGGGATAGTGATATAAAAAGTGTGTGTGAACTGTCCCTGTTCTGTGGGGTTTACCATCTCATGCTGGAGATAGACACACACACCAAGGACCACGAGGGAAGACTCACCAAAACAAACACTTTAATAGGTCTTCATGCCGGTGCCAAAGGAGCCCAGCCACGATTTCAGCAGCACCAGTCAGGGGCAGGCACATGGGGAGCTGACATTTGAGTTGAGCTTGAAGGATCAATAGGATTTTATGGCCAGGGAAAAAGCATTGTGGGCCCAGAGACAGTGAAATTCAGGGTGTGTCCTGGGAAAATGGTGAAAAAAAAGTGATATACCCGGGCACAAGATGCCCTGAGGATTGAGTAGATCAGCCTATGAAGGCAGGTTGATGCCAGAACGCAGAGGGCCTTGAATGCCAAGTGTGGCAGGTAGAATACAGCCTTCCAAATATATCCATGACCTGAGCCTTGGAACTTTACGTGGCAGAAGAGGCTTTGCAGATATGATTAAGTTAAAGACTTACTCTTTAAATAGGAGTGGAGAGATTATCCTGGATTAACCAGGTGGGCCCAATGTTATCATAAGGGTCCTTAGACGAGGAAGCAGGAGGATCAGAGTCAGAGAGCAAAACATGTGACAACAGAAGCAGAGGTCAGAGAGATGAGGCCACAGGCCACAAACTATGGGCAGCCTCTAGAAGCTGGAAAGACAAAAATGGACTCCTCCTAGAGCCTCCAGAAGGAACACAGGTCTGCCGATACCTTGGTTTAACCCTGTATGACCCATTTTGGACTTCTGACCTCCTAACTGGAAGATAATAAGTTTGTGGTGTGTTAGGCCAATGAGTTTGTGGTTTTGTGTTACAGCAACCATACACCAAGTTAGGAAGTTTGGACGTAACCTTGTGGGTGCTGGACATTGTTGAAGGGTTTTAAGCAAGGAATGTTATAATTAGGTCAGTGTCTGAGGTTTTTAAAACATAGTCGCTTTGAGAGAATAAGTTGTGCTTTTTTTCTTTATGTTTCTTTGTCATGGAAGGTAGGGATCCAGGGGATGGGTGCAGAATGCATTTTGAGATCCCTGAAGTAGCCTGGATAAGGCAAACCGCAGCTTTTTTTTTTTTTTTTTTTTTTTGGCCAGTAAGAGTTATACTACCTATTGTGTCTTTCTTGTTGCCATAGCTGCAAGGAAGCACAGGGCTCCAACAGGCTCATCTGTAGTAAATATCCCACCCCTTGGTTCTTGGAACAAAGATCTGTCCCCTTTTCCTAAAAGTGTTCTGATACTTTTATCTTTATTCTGCCCGCCCTATGTACACATACATACATGCTTCTCCATGTGGCCATGGATCCTTTCTAGAGGTGAGTGAGATTTGTATTAAAAATATACCAGTCATGCATTTGTTGCGATGGCATAGTTCTCAGAGATACGTGTGAGGCAAGCCCTAGGCCAGGGACTGTCTCTGACTGAACTCTAGAAGCCCACAGTAATCATCAGCCCATTGACTCTTCAGATCTGTCTGAGGGAAGAAATAGGGATGTTTCTAACAGGTGATTTAAACTTGTTCATAATGCATAGTGTAGAAGTACCTGACATCTGGCTTTCCCGCATCAATAGAATTTGCTGTTTTTTCCCTAAGGAAGTAAAATTTGGACCCTACCCTAGGAGATGGGAAAACTTATCAGCCAATTCCTATTCAGTGATGTTCTCTGAGGAGCTAGGCCCTGTGTCAGGCTCTGAAGGGCCAGATATTTGGGGCTACATCCCTCAGCTACCTAGTGGGAAGTTAGGAGGGTCACCTCTTAAGAAAGTGGGCAGGTACTCTTCCCATAGGGAAGGAAATCAGCATTCCTGTTAGTAAAAATAGCAAATATGTCCTCCAGAGATAACCCAGTTCTGCTAACATCTGGGTGTGACTGGCTTTGTTTTTACAGGCAGGAAACCAAGGTGCAGGCACTTGGGAAATGCATGTCGCTTCACATGCTCAGGTGTCTCTTTGTGAGGAACTCATTTGTGAGGCCTTCACATGGCAGTGAGGGCTGCATGTGTTTCTCTGAGCGGGAGCGGGTTTTCCTGTAGCTTCCATTTGTGGCTAACCCAACCCATGAGGCTTTACATGCATACGGTCTGATGTTCTTGAAACTCTTTTTTATTTTATTTTTAAAAAATTTTTTCTTTATTGATTTTTAGAGAGAGAGGGAGAGAGAAACATCAATGAGAGAGAGCATCGGTTGGCCGCCTCCTGCATGTCCCGCACTGGAGATTTGGCCCACAACCTGGGCATGTGCCCTGACCAAGAATCGAACTGGCGAATTCTTGGTGCATGGGTCTACACTCAGCCACTGAGCTACACCAGCTGGGTTTGAAACTCTTTTTTTAAATCTGGTTTTCTTCTTTTAAAGCATGTCATTGTTTTGTGTTGTCATTCAGTGGGTATGTGATTAAGTTAACAGAAAATAAATTAAGCGTAGCTGTTGGACACGAACAGAAGGTTATAGGCTCAATACAGGCAGAGAGTCTGAGTCAGGGATTGGACACACTCACTCCCAGACAAGCTTAACACAGTGTCCTTGGAATTCTGACATGGCCAAGACTTCACCTGGGAGCCGTTTGCCATGATGAATTCATTTAAAATGCTCTTTGTATGTGGATGCTGGCCAGGAGAGGCCAGGGAGCCTTGGCTATCCTTGTGCTTCTAGGCATAGCTGTAGGCTTAGTGTTTAGTCAGTGATAACTGAAGATTGCTGAATGCCTGGCTTCCAGGACTTCAGGAAGCGCTTTATGCTGCTGTGGACTTGAGCCATCTGGGGTAGCCCACAAAAGAAGGCAGTCACCTTGAGTTGGCATTGTCTTTGATGCATGACATTGGTCTGGCCTCACCTGTCTTGTTCTCTTTCCATTTTAGCGGGAACCACATTTTCAAGGGTCGTGCAGCTGGCATAGCTGTGAATGAGAATGGTAAAGGCCTCATCACAGGTAGGGTGGGGACACTGGAGCCTGACCAGTCATATAAGGGGCTCCTCCTCACTCTTCCCACTCCCCAGTCCTTCACCTGGACGGACTGGCCTCCTGCCAAGTAGTAGCTAGCACTCAGAGATGCTGGCCCCATGCACTGGCCATGCTGGTCAGTGGCCTGACAGGGAGGGAGTGTCTGCTTTTTGCCAGGTCCAGTGCTCACAGGATCTCACTGGGTAGCTGACATAATACTGTCAGGAAATTTATGCCATGAAAAATGTCTGAATCCCTCCTCTTGGCTTTTGTACCGGCTTCTGCCTGCTCTGGAAACCCATCTCCATTTCCCTTTTGCTTGGCCAACTCCTGCCCATCCTTCAGGTCTCAGCCTGAGTGTTACTTCCTCAGGGAAGCCTGCCCAGATCTCCCTTTATACACATATACACTCGCTGTACCCAGGAGGCCTGCTCTCTAGGACATTTTACTTAATTTATTAATGATCTGTTTAATGTCAGTCTCCTTTGCTGTAAGGTGGTAAATTCTGTAAGGTCTGTCTGGTACATCAGAGTAACCTCAGCACAGAGCGTAGGCATACCTGAGGCATCAAAGAGATTCAGAAAATACTAGTCCAGTAAATCCCACTGACGGAATCCAGCCTTCCTTCATTCATCAGACATTACTGAGCACACGGTGCATGCAGGAGCCGGGGACACAGCAGTGAACAAAGCAGACACCATCCCTGTTTCAGGAACTGACGTTTTAGGAGGGGGAAACAAATAATTAAAAGCATACATACACAAGCAAGAAAAGTCCTATCTGAGGATAAGTGCTCTGCAGATAGTCAGAATAAGGTGATGGAGGGACTTTGTGGTATTGAAGATTGGGTGGTCAGAGCAGGCCTGAGAAGGCGGCTTGTAAGCCAGAACCTGAATGATGAGAAGGAGCCTGGGAAAAGGACCAGAATTCCATGCAGGGCCACCTGTGGGAACAGACCTGGCGTGCCTGAGGAGCAGGGAGATCACTTGTGTGACGAGTGTGGTGAGCCAGGGCCAAGGGGTTTGAGATGGGGTCACAGAGGCAGGAAGGGGTAGTCACACAGGGTCTCAGGAGCCATTGCACGCTAGTCCCAGGAGACTGAGCGTCTGCCCTGCCACAGTGCTGGGGAAAATGGTCCCAGGACCACCCCTCTGACTGTGACTCTTCAGTCCACTCCTGGCGAGGTGAACGGGAAGGAGAGGATGGCTGTGGTCAGTCCAGAGCTGAGGCTGAGAAGGACAGGCTAGCGCCTCCCCAGGCTTGTGGGAGCATGGCTGGATTCTGCCTCAGCCCTTCAGGAAACAGCCCCCCGGGACAGATATCCCTGCCTGGCCTGGCCCAGGGGCTCTAATGCCCATTTATTCTTAGTCATCAGTCCCCAAGGCACTGGGGCCAGTGGGTACTAGGGATATAGGAGAGCACAAGGCAGACAAAACTTGCCCTTGGGGGAAGCACATAGCCAACCAGTCCCTGAAATGCCAAACAAGGATTGGGGTGCTAACTACTGACAGGATAAGGCTTGGGCATCGTGGTCTAGACTGCCCTTCCTCTCAGCTGCCCAAGTCCCCACTGCCAGCACTGCAAGTGGCCCTTGGGTCTTGACCCTCTTTTTTGTGTCTCGCCATAGAAAATGTCATCCGTGAGAACCAGTGGGGAGGTGTGGACATCCGCCGCGGAGGGGTTCCTGTCCTCAGGAGCAACCTCATCTGCTTTGGCTATTCAGATGGTGTGGTCGTGGGAGATGAAGGCAAAGGACTGATAGAAGGAAACACCATCTATGGTGAGGAGCGTGTTTCAGGGGAGGGGTTTGGGGTCCAGCTCAGCCTGGGCGGCAGGAAGCCCAGGACCCACCTTTGTGGGTCCTGAGAAAGTCGCAGCCTTTCCCTGGGCCTCAGAGATCTCATCTCTGTAATAGCACTGATCCCAGGTCTCAGTCACACAGCCTCTCTCAGAATTCAAGAGTCTCTTGTAAATCACCATGTAATCATATCGACCCTATGAGGTCGGGTCACCAAGCAGAGCTTCATCCCCATTTAAAAGAGCAAAAGGCGGGGAGCGTAAGAGAGGCCACGAGTTACGTTTGGAGCTATCTTTGAGCTCGCTTAGACACCATGAGCAAAGCTCACTCTCCTGAGTTAAAAACATTTATGGACAAGAAGTTATCATTGAAATTAAGTGGTGACAGACATGTCCAAGGGATATTGCGGGGATTTGATCCCTTTATGAATCTTGTAATAGATGAATGTGTGGAGATGGCAACTAGTGGGCAACAGAACAACATTGGAATGGCGGTAACACGAGGAAATAGCATCATCGTGTTAGACGCCTTGGAAGAGGATAAAGAATGGCTGTGTTCACCAGAGAAATCAACTGCTTCCACATGTCCCCTCCACAGCACCTGTCTTACCACAATGTAAAAATCGAGTCCTTTCCATTTTCACATTGAATTTTTGTTAAATAAACTTTTGTATTGATCAAAAAATAAAAGAGCAAAAGGCAGGTGTTGTGTAAGGACAGGGCCACTTAAGCTCTGACACATGGACATCTAACTTCTCTTACCCTTTCTTGTGACCCAGAGAACTGAAAATAATATGGGAGAAATAGAATAATCATAGAAAGAAAACTGCTCTCACTCTGTGACTTTGGGTAGAGCCTTAATCTTTCTGGTGATGGTGATAATGATAATATTAGCAGCTAACATGTATTCAGGCCCAACTCTGTTCGGCTCTTTATATGCAATATTGCATTTAATCCTCATGACTGCCTTCTGAGGTAAATAGTTATTAACCCCATTTTAAAGATGAGGAAACTGAGGCACGGAGAGGTTCCATTAACTGCTCAAAGTCACACAGCTAAGGAAGTGGTGTAGGGCTGGGATTCAAACAGGCCGTCTCTGTCTCTTCAGGGAGGGGTGGGGTGAATGGATTCTGAGGCCCCTTTGGCCCTGTCACTATGGGCTTTTGTACTTCTCATCTGGAAGTGTGGCCTTGACATTTCTCAGAGCACTTTTACACCCAACGGAATGATCCTAGTTGAAAGATTATCCTGATTGTTATTTTCCCTCTTGTATGAAGGAGAAGCCTGCAGCCAGAGCCATAAAGTGACTTGTCCAAGGCCGTTAGCAAATCAGGGACTCTGTCCCTTGAGCCAGTGCCTTTTTTGCGTCCCCTCTTGGGGAGACACTGCAGGCTGCATCACCCTTTGCTCAGTGTCAGTGACTAGCTGTTTTCACTGTCCCAGCTAATAAGGGCTGTGGTGTGTGGATGATGTCGTCCAGCCTGCCGCATGTCACCAGCAACCACGTCAGCTACAATGGCCTGTATGGAGTGGCAGTGTTTAGCCAGAAGGAGGGCTCCGGGGAGTTCCCTGGAGGCCATGGGGCCCAGGAGAACTTCAGCGAGGATGGGGACGCCATCCTCTGGGAGACTGAGCTGGAGAAGGACGATGACCCGCTGCGCCAGCCTGTCACCATAGCCCTTGTTGAGTCTAACAGTATTAATCACAATGGAGGTGAGTGTCCCCTCGCCCTCAGCCCCTGCTCCAAAGCCATCCATGCTCTCACTGCATTAATGGCCCTTCACGGACTGGCCCTCCAGCCTCACTGGCCACTTCTTTTGGCCACTTACCTGATACCCCAATCCCCTGGACTTCATGTTCCCTGAACTTGAATCTATTCTTGTCCCCCAACCCCTGACTTTGTTCATGCTGTTTCTCTCATCCACACAGCCCAGACAACTGAACCTCAGGGCCACTGTGAGTGCGCCCTGCGTCCTTTCCTCTGAACCGTGCCTTCCCCCAGCCCCAGTGGCACCTGTCAGGGGGCCTGGGACTGTATTTGTTTCTGTGGCTATTTCATCAACTCCGATAGGCTGTGACCTTGAGGCTGTGAACTGAATCCGCTCATGTCGGTGCCTCCTGCCCCTGCAGTGCGAAATCCACACCTGCCAGACACATTTCTAACCAATTCTGAGGCACGTTTTTCATGTTTTAACATTGTTGGTGAGATGCGTCTTGCAATTGATGGCATGTCATGGTTTAATTGGCCATGATTTTTCTTAGCTGTATAGAAAGAGTGTGTGTTAAATCTATGTTATCTTACACTTAACAAAAAAAATGATAGTAGGTATTTGATGTTTATTAAGTTGAAAAATACAAACTTATTGTGGAGTTCATCTAACTCCAGGACTCCTAAACTGGGCTGATTATCAGAATCACTGTTGGGGACTAATGGAGGAAGGCTTGTTAAGAGGTTACCAGGTCCTGGTAAGCTCATCCCTCTGGGAGTGGCAGAGGTCAGAGAGATCTGTGGCCATCTGTCCAGTAGGACAGGAAAAGCTGCATAAATTCACAAATACTTAAATTATATTTGCTGTTCTCAACCAAGCCAGGAGAATAGGCAGCTACCACCAAGAGATGTGGACTTGCAGGCTCACGGCTCAGGCTGCTCCCACATGTCCCGTATTGTCATCCTCCCACTCTACTCCCAGCACTGCCCAGTGCCTCTTACTCTAGTGGCCGGTGGTGTCCCCAACTGAGGAGTCGTCCTCACCCCAGGTCCACCTGCCGTGCTGTCTCTTCCCGACCAAGTCGGCAGCTCTGAGCCCACTGATTTTGTGCTTTTTTCCTACAAACACATAGTGTCTCTAAGCATACACAACCCCAAACAGCATTTTCTTTCCAAAAGCTCTAACTCATTTTAGACACATATTACTTAGCTTTACATTTTTTCTATTAAAAATTATAGAATTTCCCATATAAAGAAAATGTCTCCAAACAGTAGGGAGGCAGATCCCAGGTCAGTATGCGAAGAAAAACAAAACAGCTTGCCAGCAGGAAGGTCTGCCTGCAGTCGGATGGGCAGCAGGTGAGCGCCCGTCTCAGGAGGTGCACACAGCGGTAGGACGGTGCTGCAGGAAGCAAAGCACAGGATGGGAGCCTGAGCCAGGCCAGCTGAGTCAGGAATCGTATCTTCCAGTTCCCTGGCTATATTTAATGAGGACTTTGTTCAGAAGGAACAGAACTTTCTTGATGTTCCCAGGTTTCCTCCTGTCCAGCTTGGAAGCTACAGCTCCAAAGGGCTGGTTCTGAGCGTTACTACCTCTTCTTCCCCGCCTCTCTCCTGGGGGCACAGTTCCAGGAAGGCTTTTCCTGACTGGTGTTGTCAGGGCTGACCCTGGGACCACCTGTGCTTTCTCTGCTCCCCACCCCCTCCACCTGCAGCCTCAGGACTCTATGTCCAGAGCAGTGAGGCGCTGCACGTCATCACCAATGTGATCCACGCCAATGGGGACAGAGGCATCACTGTGGCCCAGAGCAGCCAGCTCACCCATGTGACTAACAACAGCATCTCCTGCAACCGCCAGAGTGGGGTCAAAGTCGAGGCCCAATGCAAGGTGGAGCTCCGGGGCAATGGTATCTATGACAACAGAGGCCACGGCATCATCACCAAGGGTGACAGCACTGTCGTCATTGAAAATGACATCATTGGCAACCGGGGCAGCGGGCTGCAGCTGCTGCCCAGGTCCGACACTAAGGTGAATATGTGTGCGTGTGTGTGTGCCATGTGGTGCCAACACGGGGCACAGCCCTGGGAGAGCTCTCATGCCCTCTCTGCTAAGAAGCAGCCATCACTGGAAGGGACATCATTCCTCCTGTCAAAAATCAGCCTGGAAGGCAAAGATGGGACTTCACACAGGAAGGGACATAATGAACTGGGCCCTGAAGGATGAATAAGAGTTACCAGCAGGAAACCAGGGTGGGCGTGCCACCAGGGGTATCTTCGTGGTCTCCAGGTCACGGTCAGGGCTATTTTAGATTTCTTCTACTAACAGAATCTCACACGGGATCTGGTATGCAGTAGGTGCTTAATGAGAGAAGTCTTGCCTCAGGGCCTTTGCACACACTATTCCCTGTATACCTGGACACACTTCTCCCTCTTCTATCTCTGTCCTACAGTTTGGCTATTGTTTTCTTCAGCCTTCCAGTCTCATTGGCTACTTCTTTTGGCCACTTTCCTGATACCCCAGTCCCCTCCCTGAGCCCCCAGGCTGTTGAGGTGCCCCTTTTCTGGACTCTTAAGGTGCTTATGCCCACCCCTACCTCAGAGCACTTCCCATGGTGCTTTGTAAATGTTCCTTTGCCTTTTTGTCTCCCATTGGGACAGTGAACTGTGAGCTGCTTTTACGCAAAGCACTGTGCTGGGTGCTAGGCTTTCAATGCTGAGCTTTCAAATTGACCCAGTCCCTGCCCATGTAAAATTACATTGCTAAAGCCTCTTTTCAGCTCTGTGGCTTCATGATTAGTGACTTAGGCAAGGAGTAAAGAAGTCCTTAGCTTTGCATCTGAGCACTGTGGGAGCAGAGGAAGGGAAGGGCACCCTGTTGCCTCAGTTGGGTTGTAGTGGCTCTGGCATCAGGCACCATCTCCCGCCTCTGCCAGGCCTTTGCACATTCTTTCTCATCCTTCCCTTGCTCTGCACCTGATGAACTCCTCCAGCTTACCCATCACCTCTTCCAGGAAGCCTTCCCTGGTCCCCCCCCCCCCCAGCTGGTCTTTGATGTCCCTTCCCTGAGCTCACTGCCGACCGACTTAGCATGCTCTTACCCCTCAGTTTTATAACTGGTGAATCACTTACCTGGCTTCCCTACCAGTCTGGGAGCCTCTGAGGTGTGATACATTTTGGCTGCCTCTTCCAGGTAATAAAGAACCGGATCCATTCGTTTCGGGCCTACGGCATTGCAGTGCGGGGCCGCACCAAGGCTCTGGTGCAGGAGAACATCTTCTTCCAGGGCAAGACCAACAAGACCATCTTTCAGCAGATCTCAAACAATCGAGAATGCATCATGCAAAACAATAAGTTCTTGGTCTTCAAGAAAAAGTAAGTGCCTAAACCAGTTTTCTAGAACCACAGTGAGGTCACTGGGGAAGCCAGGCCCAGTGATTGTGGCTGCCCTTGCTCCCTGCAGTCCTGCCAGCTTTCGGCTCTGGGCAGATAAAGGCCTGTGCTTGCGTTTCGTGTCAGGCCTGGGCTGAGGACCTGCAAGCTTTAAGAGCAAAGGGTATGTGGTTTCAAATCTCAGCTCTGTCAGTTACTGGCTGGGTGACCTTGGGCAAGTTACTCAACGTCTCTGAGACTTAGTAAAATCCAGTTAGCCCTGGCTGGGTTGCTCAGTTGGTTGGAGAGTTGTCCAGTACACCAAAAAAACAAAAAGGTCATGGGTTTGAGTCCCATCAGGGCACATACCTATGTTGTGGGTTCAATCCCTGGTTGGGGCATGTATGGGAGGCAACTGATGGATATTTCTCTCTCACATAATTGTTTCCCCCCCCCCTCCTTTCTCGCTCTCTAAAAAATCAATAAATGTATCCTTGAGTGAGGATTAAAAGTCCAATTAATAATACCTGTTTTGTAGCTCTAATTTAAGACAAAATACGATTATGTGACCTAGGAGAATATCTGCAGTTTTGTAAAAAGTATTAATTGCAGCTGCCACTGTTGTCACTTTTTTTAGTACCTCTGCCTCAGTGGACCACAATTTCTTCACACTCATCTTCCCTGAACCTCTTTGTCCCTTCCTGTTCCCCATTTCAGTGACATCACTGTCCACTCTGTTCTGGCAGCAAAACCTTTGCCTCCTCCTTCTCCCTGACACCAAAGATCAGTCAGTTATCAGATCCTCTTGATTGTAAAATGTTCTTACATCTGGCACCTCCTCTTCCCAACTGCCACCACCCTTTTTCAGGTCTCAGCACCCCTCACTCTGACCCATGTTCCCTATTATCAGTACAGCTGTTCCAGTTGTTAATAGATGGACTCTGTTCTGATTGGTTGGTGCTTTGCTCTACTGTTACAAAAATTACTATTACTATTATTATTGTTGTTATCACTTCTGCACTGTTAATACCCCTGTCCTGTTGCAGCAGCCTCCTAACTGGTCTCCCTGCCCTTAGGCTCCCCCCGCCCCTAGCTTACGCCCTTGCAGGCTGTCCTGTGC